>CM038051.1:86247336-96247336 GCA_021397845.1 Areca catechu | reverse complement strand
TGAGCTCTTTCCAATAGCTCGGCATAGCTTATAGGAAATCTCTTATCCAGGAAAAAGATGAACCTAGATGATTGGAGGCCTTTCTTCATAGCAGACATGACCACGTATTCATTGAGATCAGGGATCTCAAGAGTGGCGAAGTTGAATCTGGTGATGTAAGCTTTGAGACTCTCTCCTTTAGTTTGCTGCAGTAGGAAGAGGCTATCCGAGTTGCGAGGCATCTTCCAGCAAGTCCTGAATTGCGACATAAATATTTTTTCTAATTTATTAAAAGAATTAATGGTACCTAGTCTAATGCTCGAATACCACATTCGAGCTACTTTCTTTAAAGTGGCCAGGAAGGAAAGATAATGCAAGGCATCAGAGGCTCCCTATATCATTATATATGCCTTGAAGCTTTCCAATTGGTTGAGAGGGTCAGTGGTTCCATCATAAGCTTCCAATTGGGGAACCTTGAAATGGCGGGGAATAACTTCTTCCATGATTCTTTGAGAGAATGGAGGCCATGAATCATATGCCATAACTTCATCACTCCTCCGCTGGTCATTGTGTTTCTTAATTTATAGTTTCAGCGCTTTAAACTTTTCTTTATAGTTGTGATGTGCTTCCCTCCATCTAGTGTTCCCTGGTGTAGAGTCACCATAAGAAGCTGAAAGAGACTTTCGAGATCTCTTTTTGTCGAGTTGGCTCTCCAGGGGCTTGTGATGTCGAGAGCTTCGAGGCTCGCAGGATTACCAGCCCTAAGAGGAATGTCGAGTGGATTCTTGACGTTGATCCTCATTCCTCCTGGATTGGTGACTGTGTTTGGAGGTCGCAGGCGGGCATCGCCCTTGGAGCACAGTTTCTTGGAAGGTTTAAACCATAGTAATTAGCACGTCCACTCGATTCATGAGGGCTTCCAGTTGTTGCTACCCTATGATGAAGGCAGGAGGTGCCATATCATTCTCCAGTGGTGGCTCGTTCCTCAAGGATACAGGGCATCCCCTACTTGCCATGATATTCTAGGCTCTACCTTTCACCATCTTGTATTTCTTGGAACTCTCCTTTCCAAAGGGGGGAACATTCGACCCCTACAAGACATGCCATTCTGTTGATACCGATCCCTACAAACTGGACAGAGTGCTTGGATTGCTGGTTTGCCTTTCGATATCCTTGCAAAATAAATTCCTGACCGAATTTTCTCCGATGGAGGATACTCCAATGTCTAAGTCAATAGAGTTCAAGCCATATAATAGAGAGCTTAAAGAAAGAAATTGAGATGAAATGAAAAGGATGGAGAGCTTAAAATGGCATAGTAAGAGCTAGTCATGGACTGGCCCAGACTTGCATGGAATGGCTTACCTCGAAGGTCCCCTTTTATCATTTTTTATAGGTGTCATTGTAACTGAAAGTAGTTAATCCTTCATAATTTCTATTAGGGGAGTTAGTTAATCTAACTTCCCTGTAACTAAATGTGGTTACTATTAGAAATTAGTTGCCTCAGTCTTATTGAAGCCAGAGCTATTAATCACATGGTTGGTTTTGATAACCAAATTAGCTTTTGGTAGTTTTATGCTGAGATAAACCATTCACTTACTTCAAAATCATCCTTTTTGGAAAGGGCCAAAGTCAGGCTAGCCATTTATTTCGAAACCATCCTCTTTGGATTGGACCGAAGATGGATTAGCTATTTGCTTCGAAACCATCTTCTTCAATTTGGGCTGAAGAAAAATTAGCCATGTACTTCGGAACAGCGTGGATGAGGCATATACTTCAAAGTTGTCCTCTTCGGAGTAAGCCGAATTCTAATCCTATGCTGTGTGATATTGTTGGCTGTGTAGGCTCATGTGTGGTGCACCCAAAGCCCAGGGAAACCACACAGGTTTGGAAGCTTTAGGTTTATAAGTTTCCAAGGCCCTAAGTTATGTTGGATTAGGGGGCTTGACCCAAGATTGAGATAACATATGAGACATGGATGTACATGGGCTCAGATTTGAGTATTTTCTTATCAACTTGTTGGGAAAAGTTTTTTTGAGATATAGTATTATAACCCATTTGGGATTATGGGATTGGGTCTAGGTGTAGCTGGCTGCCCCCTTTGGCATGAAAGGGGAGTAGTTAGTTAGGTGGTTTATTGGTTAGCTGGTTGGCCCAAGAAGCCCAACCACCCAAGAATCCTAACCGCCCTAGCCCAAGAAGACTAAAACCACCTGCCCCATATAAGTAAAAGGAGGGGGCTGATGGTTTTGGGGGGTTCTTAGAGTTCATGGAGCTTCTAGGTTTGGAGATGAGGCACTGTTTTGTAATTGTAGCAAGGGTTTTTCTTCATGAAATAAAGATCCCTCTTTTCTCCCATCGTTCTTGATTTTATCTCTCTACCATCTCTTCTCCTACCTCTCTTTTGCTAATTGGAATCCAAGATTTCTGGTTTCTTATTTTCTTGCAGTCAAGAAGAAGACTAATTCATGTCTCGCTCTCCCTCTTGCTTCCACGGTATAGGCGCTGATCTAGATCTCAACAAGTGGTATTAGAGCCTTGTTCAAGCATGAGGAGAGGAGGATTCAAGGTAGGAGGCACTGCACCCTGGTTCGTCCCAAAGAAGGAAGAGGACACTGACCTTGCAACTGGCTTCTACTACACCCATCCACATGCAATCTAGGCATTGCGGATTTCTACCCCGGGATCCCTTTGAGGTATTTCCAAAAGTCCAATCTTTGAGTTATTTTTCATGGCCTGACCATGAATAGCGACAGCAAGGGGGAGTTTAAGAAATTTAATGAAAAGGAATCCATGAGCACCGTGGCTAATTTGGGATTCGAGAAGAATCTCATGGTGGTTTCAGATTTGCACTAGAAGGTAGCGGACACATGGACTCTAGATTTAGCTTGTTCACATCACTACACACTACATCAATCTTGGTTTGCTGATTATGCCAAAATTAATGAGGGGAGTGTGACACTTGGGGATGACCATCCTTGCAAGGTAACTGGAGTTGGTACGGTCAAGGTAAGGATGTTTGATGGGGTTGTGCAGACTCTTATCATGTGAAGCACATCCTAGAGTTGAAGAAAAACCTAGTGTTGCTGAGGTACCTGAAGAGGAGCAGTTTCAGCTTCAGTTACCATTCCGGTAGTGGTGTTCTAAATATCATGAAAGGTGCCATGGTGGTGATGAGGGGGAAGAGACTGAAGAATAATCTATATCAGATTGAAATGTCCATGGAGTGTGGAGGATCTGACACAGTGATGGCAGCACATGATCAGCATGATTTGTACTAGTTATGGCATTATCACCTTGGCCACATGGGAGAGCGTGGTATGAAGGAGCTGATGAAGGATGGACGGATTCCAGATTTTGATACAAGTGTTACTAAGGTGTGTGATCCATACCAGATGGGAAAGCAACACTGGATAAAGTTCTCCATAAATTCAGCATGCAGCGGAGGGCCCCTGGATCTAATGCACATGGATGTTTGGGATCTGGCTTCGATTTCGGGAGAAATGGAGCTAAATACTTCATGTCCCTTATCGATGACTATTCAAGGAGAGTAGTGTGTTCTTCTTGAGGGAGAAGTCAGAAGTCTTCACCAAGTTTAAAGCTTGGATGGTAGAGGTGGAGAAAGAGAAGGGGCGGCATGTGAAGGTTGTGCGAACTGACAATGGTGGGGAATTCACAAGCAAGGAGTTCCTTAGATTTTGTGAAGATGGTGGGATCAGAAGGTAGTTTTTAGTGGCAAGGACCCCTTAGCAAAATGGTGTGGCCGAGCGGATGAAACGAACTCTCATGGAAAAGGCAAGATGTATGGGATTGCAGTAGGGTTGCCCAAGTTGTTTTGGGTGGATACTATTGATACAATGGCCTACTTGGTTGATGGGGACATCAGGTCAATCCTAGTTTACTATGGATCCCTGAGTTTTGAGTCCTTTATCCATAATTTCAATTTTGTCTTTGAGTCTAATAATTTGGCTGTGTTAGCCGTTTGAGTCCTGTATTTGGGCCACAAGTTTTGTTTTATAGACTTTGTTACACTTGAGTCTGTACCTTGGCCTCTGAATCTTATTTTTGGCCTTTTTACATTTAAGTCCTGTAATTAAAGTATTGAGTCAAGTTTTGGATGCTTAGTGAGCCTTATGAGTCCTGTAAGTTTTAAGTTTTTATGAGTCCAGTCCAAATTTGTAAGTATTATATTGAGTCTAGTCCAATTTTGTAAGAAGACTCAAGTCACGTATGAAGCCAATCAACATAATACTCAAACTGCTGTAAGGAATCCAATTATCCATATAATTGTGCCACTTAGGAAGCATGGAAGGAGTCTTGGAGCTATCATTGAAGACCTGGATGACAAGTACATTAGCCTACTAGGAGGAGATGGACACCAGGAGAATCCTAAAGCCTGCCCATAACTGAAATGGGCCACCCAAAGCCCTGGCCCATCCTCAGATTCAGCGCCCTCCTTATGGTCACCTCTCATGTTGGCGCCCCACTTATGGTCACCTCCCTTGGACCAAGTCAAAGAGAAGGAGAGGAGTAATCCTAGTGAGAAGAGAGAGTTTGAACCTATTTGGAATAGGAGATCTCTATGTATTTGAGTAGGAAAAGGATCAGTGGGAATTCTCTTGTATGCCCTTACTTGGAGCCCAAGTTTTAAGCCTATTTTAAGACCCCCCCACTCATGTATATTGGATGTTAATGAATATGAAAAATTTTGTGAGTTCTTTTCAACTTTGGTGTGAATTCTGAGTGAATTTCTGTGTGATTTAGGGTATCTATGTAATTACTCGGGGTATCTGTGTGATCCCTGCACCCTCCCTCCAAGTCATCTGCCTCTTCATCTCTTGGCTGCCCACTTCTAAGCCTTTCTTCCTTTTGCTTTCCTTAGCCTTCAAACTTATTTCTTCTCTAATTTCTAACCCTTGTTAGGTGATTTGTAGGTCTCTCAGAGTTCACGAATCCAGGATTCCAATCAGTAAGCTTTCGGGCCACCGGATTGAAAGCCACGAATCCGCAGGATCTCCGGCTTGTTTTTTCAGGCCGCATCCGAGAGCGTAAAGCAAACTCTTCATGGATCAATCTCCAAATCTCTGCCAGGTACACCCCCTGGACTTCTCTAGAAGCAGTATTGGTTGGGACACTAGGATCAGACATAGATCACTGGATCCCATATGGTTTACTGATTAAAGTTTAGGACTTTAGTCATGTGTCACAATTTTGTAAGAAAGTAAGATTGAGTTGTAATAAGGTGAGACTAGTTGATTTATCTCAACCTAGTCCAGTATATTGAGTTCTTTACATCAGTATAAGTTTAGTATGAGTCTAATTTTTGTATAAGGGAGGAGGTTACCCTATTTTGGAGTTCCACCATGCCTCATCCAGGAGTCAGAGGCCACTACATAAGATTATTGGATTTTGTGTGACACCATAGGATCCAAGATGCCTTCAGGAGATCCTGATTCCTTCCAGATGCCCTCCAGATGCCCAGATTTCCTTCCAAATGCCAGAGTATATTCCCAGACCAGGGAATCCATGATCACAGATGTCCACCTATATCCTAGCCCAAGGAAATCAAGCCCAGGTGCCAAGCCCAAGCCCTTAAAAAGCAAGATACCAGAGAATATTCTTGCTACCAGGCTACCAGGCTACCCCAGCTTCCAGAGGCCCAATTCCATGCACCCAAGCCCCTTTGGGCCGGTCCCTTACTGCACTTAGAAGCCCAACACGCCCTCCTAGGTGTCCTTGAAGGGTTGACCAAGTCAAAGCTCAACAAGAGATGTCCTTAAGTGAGAAGGAGAAGACTAGTCTAACCTAGTTTGGATTCCTAGTTCTTTTAAGCTTTGTAATCCTAACCTAGCTAGAAAAGGATATATAATCTAACTAGGAAAAGGCTTATTAACCTATGTGTAACCTTAGTTAGAGAGGGCATGGGAACTCTATAAATACCCTACACCTTCCCCTCTTGTAATCATCTCTTTCTTATGAATACAACTTGCTAAAATTTTGTGTTATTGCCTTGTGATTGGTGTCTTTGTTTTGGTTCCTTACTTTGAGTGCTCTCCTTGTGTTCTCGGATTGAAACCCCGCTGCCCTAGCTTCCATCTGCATCCTTGAAGATCAGCAACACTCAGAGGATGATGCCCTAGCTACTATCCCAATCAAGCAACTACTTCTTCCCGGGGACATCTACACCTAAACCTAATTTTTTTGATTCTAAACCCTAGTTTCTTATTCCTTTGTTTAATTGCTGTTTTGATTGCCCCTGATGCTTGCAGGATCCCTGAGGTGTTTCCCCTCCCCAGAGGAGGCATTCCTTGCCTTCAGACCTGGTCCACATCAGCCATCTGATTCAAAGAACTGAAGCTTCTTCATCCAGGCTTCAATCTGAGAGCTATGTGATCCCTACAATTGCAGATTCAAATCTCTGACTGGTAAGAAACCTTCCCAACTCTTATTTTCTGATTTGATGAAGATAAACTATCATAAACCGGAAGTTTCTCAACTCTCGGGTCCTGGCTATTTCATTAGTTTGCACGAGTTTGCCTGCGATACGATGATTCTTTGCATTGCTACTCCTTATGCTAGTTCTTATTTTATTTCAAAAATCTAGTCTGCAAATAAAATTATAAAAATTACAAAAAAATTATTTTACTATTTTTCATGTATGTTTAGTTGTCTTAGAGTTGTTCCACATCAATTTGGTATTAGAGCATGTTTAGGATAGTTTTTACCTACTTTGCTTTCACAAATCCTAATTTCTGCATTCTATCTATTGCATTAGGTGTATAGGTTTCATCTGATTTCGGCATCTTAAACATTTTATTTTTATGTTAGATTTACATTAAATGTCCTCTTTTCTATCCTAATAATTATCAAAATTTTTAATTAATTTTATAGAAAATCTAAATCATAAAAATTTGGCATATTAAAACCCTAACAGAATCATAATAATTTCTGCAGCAGTCCAAAAATCCTAGGATTTGCATCATCATATGATTTTTGTTCTGCATGAAATTCGGTAGGTTTCATCACCACTATCCATCCTCTGTTCTAGATTTTTTTATTTTTTTTTTGCATCGGGATCTGTGTCAAACTCTGCATCAACTGAAATCCTAATCCTTTGATTTATGCTAAATTCTACATCTTGACTCAACCTAACCTAATCAACTTCAACACACCCCAATCCCAAGCCAAACTTTGTTTGCTAACCCCAGTTAACGTAAACCTAACCTGACACATCATAAAATAATTAAGAAAATAATTTATTTTTTTCTGATTATTTTTAGATTGCATCTGGATCATTGATTGCCATCATCTTTAACCTTTTCTTAAGGGCAACTCTATATCTCAGATCAGGGCAGGATTTCATCACTTGTCCCAGGCCCAAAACAACCATCATCATACTAACCCAAGCCTAATTAAAATCAATTAGACCTAATTTGCCCTAGAGGGCTAGGAGATATCAACAGGTCGGGTCCGAGCTGCGTGGGCCAACTAGTGCATTTAATTCTTTAGCTATTACTGAAAGCTGGTGTCTAAGGCTGGGGGTCCAGAGTCAAACGACCTAAGTGATGCTATGATTTTTAATTGGGTCCCTGTGAAAGTAGGGGGGGCCTCCCATACTCCCACCCCCTACCTGACCAGTAGAAGGATTAGCTATTGGGTTAGGTGTAAGTTGAGCTGACCCACCCAGTTTCTAGCTCTAGGTCTAGGAAACCCTAGATTATACTAGCTTTTTCTCTCACTTTTGCATGTTTGGTTGTATCATTTCATTTTGATTGTTGATTTGTTGCATGACCACTAGATTAAGAACCCAATACCAGAAGTCTAAACCCCAACCCAGTTCAACCATGGAGTCCAGTCTTGAAGTACTCATAAGAACCATGAATGAATAATTGAACCATAAACTTGACCAAACCAATATCCAGATGACCTAATTCCAAGACCAATTAACCCAATCCCAAAACCAAATGAACCATAGATTCAACCAAATAGACCAAAGATTTGACCAAATAACTCAAACCAATAACCAGACAACCCATATGATTGACCAATTAACTAATAGGTTAGACCAGGTAGAAAATAGATTAGGGACCATAGAATGCTCCTAGGGGTCTAATGCTGAACTTGAATCTGACCCATCCTGTTCTACCTCTCAAAGCCCTAGGGGAGCCCAAAATCCAGACCACTTTATGGAGCCCAACCCTAAAAGAACCCAAACTCAAGAACCATTTGTAGAGCCTAATCATAGGGGAGTTCAACCTCAAGAACCATACCAAAAGCCTAACCATAGGAGAGTCCGGAACCCTGACCATACCCAAGTAGTAGCCAACCTAGAATTAGCTAACCTTGACCATAATCAGTTAGTGGCTGACCCAGAATTAGATAACCCAGATCATACCCAAGCTACAATGGAAGAGCAATTAGAGGAGACTTTAGAAGAAGATCCAATTGTAGAGCCTAGTCCTGAATTTCCTAAGCCAAAAGAGTTTATTGAGGACTTAGCTTATCTCACCCAGTACCCTCAAGATGAAGTCACTTCCTTGATCCCTATTGAAGATATTTTTCCTGAAATTAGTGACCCATTCTTTTATAAGGCAGACCCAGTAGATGACACCAATCCTTTAAGGTCAATCTTATTAGTTTAGCATTAATCCCTGACACCCCTTCTTATATCCTAGTCTATCCAATTAACCCTGAACCCTTTTCTTACTTTCCACCCAATCAGACTAACCCTGAACCCACCTCTTATTTTCTACCCTTTTCGAAAACTTCATCTATTTTCTTTACAATTAGGTTGCATTTTATAGAAGTTTGCATGTTGCATTCGTTCATTATTCATATCATGTTTGCATCATACTTTAGGAGAACCCTATGGAACCTAGTAGGAGTACATAGTAAGTTCTCATATGCATGCCATGCTAAGGTCAAACCTAAAGAGTCTATAATATGTTAGGTTTTGCCCCTTAGAGTCCAATAAAACATCCTTTGATAGGGATGTCTAGTCGAGTCTATTAAGTATTAGTTTAGTCCAATAAATACATAGCTTGAAATACATGTCTGCACCTGCACTACCCTCTGCATAGTATATGCATATGAAAATTAGTCAAAAGCTGAACATAACTAATGAACTAAATAATAACTTGGCTAATTCCTAAAAGAGAGATAAAGAATTTTTGTAGAGGATTTTGTAATTGTAAAAAAAAATTTTACTCGCGAAGCTGGCCCATCCGAGATAATGAAGAGTAATGGTTCCAATGCTTATGTGCATGAGATGCTACCTGATTTAGGTATTAGCTCCACCTTCATCATCTCAGATCTTATAAAGTCTAGGAAGCCAGAAGAGATACCCAGCGATCCCTTTGAGCCACTCCATTTCTTTGTGAGTGAACCCACCCCAAAGTGTCCACATACAAATTGGCCTATAAGTGAGAAAAAGATTGAAAGAGCTCTGGACGATCAAGGTATCGGTACCCAGGATAGAGATTGTCAGTGGTACTTGGTCCGGTGGTAATGTCGGCTAGAATCTGAGGACTAGTGGAATGCTGATGCGGATCTGTAGCGCCTCAACCCAGACCCTCCTTGAGCCAAATTGACCCATACTCGACGGGGTCGAGTTCCTCCCATCTTGGGAGAATTGGTGGGGACACCAGGATTAGACACAGATCACTGGATCCCATATGGTTTATGATTAAAGTTTAGAACTTTAGTCATGTATCACAATTTTGTAAGAAAGTAAGATTAATTTGAAATAAGGTGAGACTAGTTGATTTGTCTCGACCTAGTCCAGTATATTGAGTGATGTATATCAATATAAGTCTAGTATGAGTCCAATTTTTATACAAGAGAGGTTATCCTATTTTGGAGTTCCACCAGACCTCATCTAGGAGTTAGAGGCCACTATATCAGATTATTGGATTTTGTGTGACACCACAGGATCCAAGATGCCTTCATGAGACCCTAATTCCTTCCAGATGCCCAGATTCCCTTCCAGATGCCAGAGTATATTCCCAGACCAGGGCATCCATAATTCCAGAGGTCCATCTACATCCTAGCCCAAAGAAATCAAGCCCAGGTGCCAAGCCCAAGCCCTTAAAAAGCAAGATACCAAGGAATATTCCTACTACTAGGCTACCAAGCCATCCCAGCTTTCAAAGGCCCAAGCCCATGCACCCAAGCCCCTTTGGACCGACCCCTTGCTACACTTAGAAGCCCAACACACCCTCCTAGGCATCCTTTAAGGGTTGACCAAGTCAAAGCTCAAAGGGAGATGTCCTTAAGTGAGAAGGAGAAGACTAGTCTAACCTAGTTAGGATCATAGTTCTTTAAAGCTTTGTAATCCTAACCTAGCTAGGAAAGGACATGTAATCTAACTAGGAAAAGACTATTAACCTATGTAAAACCTTAGTTAGAGAGGGCATGGGAACTCTATAAATATCCCACCCCTCTCCCTCTTGTAATCATCTCTTTCTTATGAATACAACTTGCTAAAACTTTATGTTATTGCCTTGTGATTGGTGTCTTTGTTTTGATTCCTTACTTTGAGTGCTCTCCTTATATTCTCGGATTGAAACCCTGCTGCCCTAGCTTCCATCTACATCCTTGAAGATCAGCAATGCCCAGAGGAAGATGCCTTAGCTGCTACCCTAATCAAGCAAATGCTTCTTCCTGGGACATCCACACCTAAACCTAGTTCTTTCAATTCTAAACCCTAGTTTCTTATTCCTTTATTTAATTGTTGTTTTGATTGCCCTCGATGCTTACAGGGTCCCTGAGATATTTTCTCTCCCCAGAGGAGGCTTTCCTTGCCTTTAGACCTAGTCCAGATCAGCCATCTGATTCAAAGAACTGAAGCTTCTTCATCAAGGCTTCAATCTGAGAGTTGTGTGATCCCTACAATTGCAGATTCAAATCTCTGACTAGTAAGAAACATTCCCAACTCTTATTTTTTGATTTGATGAAGATAAACTATCCTAAACCGGGAGTTTCTCAACTCACGGGTCCTTGCTATTTCATTAGTTTGCATGAGTTTGCCTGCGATACGATGATTCTTTGCAGTGCTACTCCTTATGCTAGTTCTTATTTTATTTTAGGAATCTAGCCTACAAACAAAATTATAAAATCACAAAAAAATTATTTTACTATTTTCCATGCATATTTAGCAGTCTTAGAGTCATCCTGCATTAAGTATTGCAGAAGAGCTAGTCCTAACCTGGACTTCTTAGCCTTGGCGGTCCTGTTTCTTCAGTTTTAGGGTTTAGTTCTGCATGCCTATACTTCCAAAAACTCTATAGAATTTCTTGATTAATAACTTGGATTGAAATTTGGGATACAAACTCCTAAATCAATGCCTGATACACAAAAAATAATTGGCATGCATAATTTGTCCCGCATCATTTGGTATTAAAGCGTGTTTTAGGGTTAGTTTCTGTATCTTGTAATTCTTATATATGGTCTATTGCTTTTATTGTTTCTACATGTAAGTAGGTCAGAAAATTCTGATTTATATTTTTCTGGATTCCATATAATTAAAAGTATTTTTCAAATTTTTTTCATGATTTATTTCAGTCTGTATAATTATTTTCATGCCTATTTTCTTTTGCCCTAGAAATTTTTGTATCCTGTCTCTGCATTAGATGTCTAGATTTTGGTCTATTTCATCACCTTAAGTATTTTATTTTTCATTGAGATTTGCATCATGTATCCTCTGTTTTGTCCCAATCCTTGTCATAATTTCTAATTATTTTTACAAAAACACAAGAGTTATAAAAATTTGCATATTAGGAACCCTAACCCTAATCCTAAGATTTCTGCATACAGTCTAAAAAACCCTAGGTTTTGCATCATCATCCAAATTGGTTTTTGCATGAAACCTGGTAGATATCATCTGTACTTTTCATTCTCTGTCCTGAAATTTTTCTAAAATTTTTCTACATTGAAAATTGAACCAAATTCTATATCAAATCAAACCCTAATTTCTGTTCTGCACACTTGATCAAACCAAAGCTAATAAATTCCAAACCCTATCTCACCCAAGCCCAAAATTTGTTTGCTAACTTAACCAATTTAAACCAATTTGCCACCTCATAAAAAGGTAAAAAAAATATTTTTATTTCTCTGATTATTACTAGATGCATTAGGGCTCATAGTATATTCATCATCTTATTTAATCAATTTTAAGGTCAATTTCCTCTCTCAGATCAGGGCAGGATTTCATCACCTGTCCTGGGCCCAAAATAACCACCCAGCATCAGAACCCAAGCCTTAATTAAAATCAATTAGTAATCTAATTGATCTAGAGAGCTTAGGGACAACAGATCAGGTCCGAATTGTGTGGACCAACTAGTGTACCTAATTTCCAAGCTATTACTGAAAACTGGTGTCTAAGGCTAGAGGTCCAAAAGCAAACGTCCTAAGTGGACTGGTAATTTTTAATTAGGACTCTGTCATAGGCAGGGGGAGCCTTCCACCACCCCACCTCTTACCGGCCAGTAGAAGAATTAGCTATTGAGTTAAGTGTAAGTTGAGTAGACCCATTCAATTTTGGCTCTAGGTCTAGCAAACTGTAGTCCATTTTCACTTTGTGTGCTTGACTGCTTCACACTAACTTGTTTGATTAATTGCATGACCCTAGGTTAAGAACCAAATATAAAAAACTTAAGCCCCAACCTAGCTCAGCCATGGACTCCAACTTTGAGATCTTCATGAAATCCATGACTGAACGATTTGACCAGATGAACCAACTGAATGCCCAATCCACTACCCAATTAACCACCCAGATTAACTAGTCTAATACCCAATCCCAAAACCAGTTTACCCAGTTGACCGCCTAGATAAATGAAATAACCCAATCAAATGCCCAAGCAACCAATAGGCTTGACCAATTAACCAATAGTTCTGATCAAGTAGAGAACCAATTAGGAGATTTAGAGAAAATCCCTAAAACCCACCTTAGACCTAAACCTGAGTCCAACCCTAGGAAAGCCCAATATCTTGACCGATACTCAAAGCCTAACCCTAGGAGAGCCCCATAACTCGAATCTAGGAGATCCACAACCTATAGATCTGAATCCAAATCCTATGACTCTAGATCCTATGACTCTAGAACTTATGCACCCAGATCCTCTGAATCCAGATCCTATGTACCCATGTCCTATGAGTCTAGTGGATCCATAACCCATAGACCCGAACCTACATCTTATGAGTCCAGTACTGGGCTAGTTTCCCCTAGTCAACCTGAATCTCATAGGATTAGTATCCCTAGATATGAGCCTAGTATTAGTTCACTTTCCTTTAGTCAACCTAAACCCTTTAGGACTATTGCCCCCTAGCCCAGTACCAGATCCTAACCAGCCCAACCCAAGCCAACCTTAGCCTAGTTCCACTATGTCCCTTAGAGAGGGTAGAGGCAAGTCTAGTTCCAATCCCCTGAGAGTGTGTTTTAGATGTCGTAAACCAGGCTATTTTGTTAGCCAGTATCCATTCAGCACCATATACCTAGATAAGCTAGATAAAGATGAGTCTGAATCTATTGTTGAACCCAATGTAGAAGTATATGAGGCTGACCCAAGTCTGGTAGAGGAGTATGAAGATGATGAGCCTATTGAAGATTTAGAGAAAGAAACTCCTGAGCCCATTGATGAGTTTAAAGATGACATTAAGGAGTTGAGTCTAGTAGGGATACCTATAGATAACCTGGAATTAGTTAACCCTGACCATACCCAAGTAGAAACCAACCCATAATTAGTTGACCAGGTAGATACTGAGATAGAAGCTAATCCAAAATTAGTTGACCCTGACCACACCCAGACTGAACTTGTCATGGAAGAGAAATTAGAGGATGAGAAACCTAACCCTAAGATTAGATTCTTCTTACCTGAGGAGCCATTAGAAGAAAGTCTAATTACAGAGCCCAGTCCTGAGATCCAGGAACTAGAAGAATTTATTAAAGACTTGATCTCTTTAAATCAGTACTCTCAGGATGAAGTCCCCCCTTTAACTCTAATTGATCTCTTCCCTGAGATTAGTGACCCATTCTTGTATAAGATAGACTTTGTAGATAGACATCAACCCTATAAGGTCAACCTCATTAGTCTAGGATTAATCCCTGACATCCCTTCCTATATCCTATTCTATCTTATCAACCCCAACCCCTTTTCTTCCCACCCTACCAAACTCATCTTGAATCTACCTCTTATTTTTTGCCCTTTTTTGAAGCTTCTCATATTTATCTAACCACTAGACTGCATTTTGTCGAAGTAAGCATATTTCATACATTCCTTGTGCATGTTAGGTTTGCATCGTATTTTTGGTATACTTTATGGCATTTACTAGAAGTTCATTGTAAATTTTAATGTGCATGCCATACTAGGGTTAAACCTAGAGAGCCTATGATCTATTAGGTTTAGACCCAAAGAGTTCAATAAATTTTCTTTGATAGGAATGCCTAGTCGAGTCTATTAAGTATTGGTTTTGAGTCCAATGAGTCCCTAGATCTAATTCATTTGTCTACACCGGCACTAACCTTTGCACAGCATTTGCATTAGGACATTAGCCAAAAGATTAATTTAAGTAATGAAATCTATAAAAACTGGCTAATTCCTGAAAGAAAGCCAATGAATTTAATGTAGGAAATTCTATTATGGTTAAGAAGCTTCATACTTGTAGAGTTGAACCTTTAAAGTGATAAAGAAAGTGGAACCAATGCCTATGTGCTTGAAAAACCCTTGGATTTAAGCATTAGCTCTACCTTCAATATCGCGAACTTGGTTGAGTATAGGGAACAGGTAGTGATTCCTTGTGAGATTTTTAGACTGCACCCATCCTTTGAGAGAGAAATCTAACCAGAGTGTCCATTAAATTTGCCTAAGAGAAAAATACGGATCGAGCATATCCTAGACAATCAAGCTATCATGACCCAGGACCACGGCTATCAACGCTACCTGGTCTGATGGCAAGGTCAACTAGAATCCAACGATTCATGGATTACTCAAGAGGATCCACAGCACCTCGACCCAGACTTACTACCAGCACCAAACTACCCTACACTCAACAGGGTCGAGTTCCTCCATCCCCAGGAGAATTGATGGGGACATCAGGTCAACCCTAGTTTACTATGGATCCCTAAGTTTTGAGTCCTTTAGCCATGATTTCAATTTTATCTTTGAGTCCAATAATCTAGCTATGTTAGCCATTTAAGTCCAGTATTTGGGCCCTGAGTTTTGTTTTATAGGCTTTGTTATACTTGAGTCTGTACCTTGGCCTCTGAATCTCATTTTGGGCTTTTTTACATTTGAGTCCTGTAATTAAAGTATTGAGTCAAGTTTTGGATGCTTAGTGAGCCTTATGAGTCCTGTAAGTTTTGAGTTTTATGAGTCTAGTCCAATTTTATAAGTCTTATATTGAGTCCAATCCAATTTTATAAGAAGACTCAAGTCACTTATAAAGCCAATCAGCATAATACTCCAACCACTGCAAGGAATCCAGTCATCCACATAATTGTGCCACTTGAGAAGCATGGAAGGAGTCTTGGAGGTATCATTGAAGACTTGAACGACAAGTACATTAGCCCACCAGGAGGAGATGGACACCAGGAGAACCCTAAAGCCTGCCCAACACTGAAATGGGTCGCCCAAAGCCTTGGCCCATCCTCAAATTTAGCATCCTCCTTATGGTCACCTCTCATTTTGGCGCCCCACTTATGGTCACCTCCCTTGGACCAAGTCAAAGAGAAGGAGAGGAGTAATCCTAGTGAGAAGAGGGAGTTTGAACCTATTTAAAAGAGGAGATCTCTATGTATTTGAGTAGGAAAAGGATTAGTGGAACTTCTCTTGTATGCCCTTACTTGGAGCCCAAGTTTGTAAGCCTATTTAAAGGCCCCCCTCTCATGTATATTGGATGTTAATGAATATGAAAAATTTATTGAGTTCTTATCAACTTTGGTTTGAATTCTGAGTGAGTTTCTGTGTGATTAATGGTATCTGTTTAATTTCTCAGGATATCTGTGTGATCCCTGCGCCCTGCCTCAAAGCTGCCTGCCTCTTCATCTCTTAGACACCCACTTCTATGCCTTCCTTTCCTTTGCTTTCTTTAGCCTTCAAACTTATTTTTTCTCTGATTTCTAACCCTTGTTAGGTGATTTGCAGGTCTCTCAGAGTTCACGAATCCAAGATTCCAATCGGTAAGCTTTCAGGCCACCAGATTGAAAGCTGCAAATCCAAAGGATCTTCGGCTTATTTTTTCAGGCCGTATCCGAGAGCGTAAAGCGAATTTTTCATGGATTGATCTCCAAATCTCTGCCAGGTACACCCCCTAAACTTCTCTGGTAGTGGTATTGTAGAAGAGCTAGTCCTAACCAGGGCTTCTTAGCCTTGGCGGTCTTATTTCTTCACTTTTAGGATTTAGTTTTGCATGCCTGTGCTTCCAAAAACTCTATAAATTTTTTTATTTAATAACTTGGCTTGAGATTCAGGATACAAACTCCTAACTTAATGCCTAATACACAAAAAAAAATTGGCATGCATAATTAGTCCCGCATCATTTGGTATCAAAGCATGTTTTAGGGCTAGTTTCTGTATCCCATAATTCTTATATATGGTCTGTTATTTTTACTGTTTCTACATGTAGATAGGTCAAAAAATCATGATTTGTATTTTTCTAGATTTCCCGTAATTGATAATATTTCTCAAAATTTTTTTATGATTTATTTCAGCTTGTACAATTTTTTTCATACCTGTTTTCTTTTGCCCTAGAAATTTTTGTATCCTGTCTCTACATTAAGTGTCTAGATTGCGGTCTATTTCATCACCTTAAGTATTTTATTTTTCATTGAAATTTGTATGGTGTATCCTCTGTTTAGTCCTAATCCTTTTCATAATTTTTAATTATTTTTATAGAAACACAAGAATTATTAAAACTTGCATATTAGGAACCCTAACCTGAATCCTGAGTTTTTGCACACAGTCTGAAAAACCCTAGGTTTTGCATCATCATCCAAATTTTTTTTTGTATGAAACTTAGTAGAGATCATTTACACTTTTCATTCTCTATATTAAATTTTTTATGAATTTCTTCTGCATCGAAAACTGAACCAGATTAGGTATCGAATCAAACCCTAATTTTTGTTTTGCATACTTGATCAAACCAAACCTAATCACTTCCAAACCCTATCTCATCCAAGCCCAAAATTTGTTTGCTAACTTGACAAACTTAAACCTAATTTTCCACCTCATAAAAAGGTAAAAAAGATTTTTATTTCTCTAATTGTTACTAGTTGCATTAGGGCTCATAGTGTGTTCATCATCTCATTAAATCAATTTTAAGGACAATTTCCTCTCTCAGATCAGGACAGGATTTCATCATCTGTCCTGGACCCAAAATAACCATCTAGCATCAGAACCCAAGCCTTAATTAAAATCAATTAGTAACATAATTGCTCTAGAGAGCTTAGGGATACCAACAGGTCGAGTTCAAATTGTGTGAGCCAACTAGTGCACCTAATTTTCTAGATATTACTGAAAATTGGTGTCAAGGCTAGTTGTCCAGAGGCAAATGCCCTAAGTAGACTAGTGGTTTTTAATTAGGACCCTGTCACAGGCAAGGGGAGCCTCCCACTACCCCACCAAGCTGCCTACCTCTTCATCTCTTGGCTGCCCACTTCTAAACCTTCTTTTCCTTTGCTTTCTTTAACATTCAAACTTATTTCTTCTCTGATTTCTATCCTTTGTTAGGTGATTTACAGGTCTCTTAAAGTTCATGAATCCAGGATTACAATCGGCTTGCTTTCGAGCCATCGGATTGAAAGCTACGAATCTACAGGGTCTCTGGCTTGTTTTTGAAGGCCACTTCCAAGAGCGTAGAGCAAACTCTTCACGGATCGATCTCCAAATCTCTTTTAGGTACACCCCCTAGACTTCTCTGGTAACGGTATTGCAGAAGTGCTAGTCCTAACCAAGGCTTCTTAGCTTTAGTGGTCCTATTTCTTCACTTTTAGGGTTTAGTTCTGCATTCCTGTGCTTCCGAAAATTCTATAGAATTCCCTACTTAATAACTTGGCTTGAAATTCGAGATACAAACTCCTAACTTAATGCCTAATACACGAAATGCATAATTAGTCCCTCAGGTCTCCTCATACAAAGCTTGATGGGAGGTTTCCAAAGGAGTTATGGTTTGGAAGGAAGATGGAGCTCGGTCATCTCAGAGTCTTTGGGTGCACAGCTTTTGTGCACATTGCTCCTAGTCAGCGAAGCAAGTTTGATGCCAAGGCTCAGAAGATGGTGTTCATAGAATATTCACGTGGAGTCAAAGGATACCGGCTGTGGGATCCTTTGGAGCAGAAGACCACGATCAGTTGAGATGTGGTCTTTGATGAAGATTCAGTCCTTAGGAGGCAAAAGGGGGTGGAGGTTTAGCAAGAGGCCCAATCAAATGTGGTTGTGCAGCAGGCAGCTTAGCAGGGTGCAGTTGAGCAACAACTAACCTCTTATAGAATTTTACCTTTTATAGGAGCACCAGAAGGACCTAAGATTCAGGTGGAGCACTCTTCAGAGGTGCCATCACATGTGGAGATCAGCGAGACGCATGCTCATGGCTGAGATGAGCAGGGGGAGGAGCCACATCCCAGTCCAGGCATCGAAGTTGCATTATATAAGCTTAGACGGATTGTGAGGCAGCCAGTGCAACATGGTTTTGGCGAGACCATGTCGTATGCTTTGGTTGCTACCAATGGAGACCCGGAGACCTACGAGGAGGCGGTGGCGAGCCAAGATCATGATAGGTAGGTCCAAGCTATGGCGGAGGAGATGCAATCTCTACACAAAAATCAGACATGGCGGTTGGTGACACTGCCGAGTGGAAAGAGATCCATTGGATGCAAATGGGTGTTTCAATGCAAGGAAGGAGTCTCAGAGAAAAAAGGTACAAGGTACAAGGCCATGTTGGTGGCCAAAGGTTACACTCAAAAGGAAGACATCGATTGCAACGAGGTTTTCTCACCTATGGTTCGACATACATCCATCAGGTTTTTGTTGAGCATTGTAGCGTTGCAGGATATAGAGCTAGAATAGATGGACATCAGGACCACCTTCATCCCTGGGGATTTGGAGGAGGAGATATGCCAACTATTTGGGTTCAAGGCCAGTTGTTTGGGTTCGTGGATGCTGAACCTATGGTGGTGATTTGGACACGAGGCGTTCAACAACAGGTTATGTATTTGTGTTGAATGGTGGTCCAATTTCTTAGAGATCAAATCTACAAGTAATAACAGCATTGTCTACTACAAAGTCATAGTACATCGATATTTCTGAGGCTGCCAAGGAAGCCATGTGGCTAAAGGGACTTGCATTGGAGATGGGCATTGCACAGGGGGCAGTTAAGATTTATTATGATAGCCAGAGTGCATTGTCTTTGGTCCAGAATCCAGTCTATCATGCTAAGACCAAGCATATTGATGTTAGGTACCACAGGATTCGGGAGCTGGTAGAAGACGATGAAGTGGAGCTCGCCAAGGTGTCTATCAAGGAGAACGTGGCTGATGTACTTACCAAAGTTCTTCCAAGGGATAGCTTCTTCAAATGTGGAGCGCTGATGGTACTAATGGACCGGGTGGAGCTTACTGGAGCTTTAGAGTGCCAAGATGGAGATTGTAAGCTCATGAGTGGTGCAACCAAAGCCCAGGAAAGCCACACAGGTTTGGGAGCTTGAGGTTTATAAGTTTCCAAGGTACTAAGTCATGTTGGATCAGGGAGCTTGAACCAAGATTGAAAAAATATGTGAGACATGGATGTACATGGGATCAGATTTGAATATTTTCTCATTGATTTGTTGGGGAAAGTATTTTGAGAGATTGTATTATAACCCATTTGGGATTACATAATTGGTTCTAGGTGTAGCTAGCTACCCCCTTTGGTGTGAAAGGGGAGTAGTTAGTTAGGTGGTTAGTTGGTTGGCTGGTTAGCCCAAGAAGCCAAACCACCCAAGAATCCTAACTGCCCTAGCCAAAGAAGACTAAAACTGCCCGCCCCATATAAGTGAAAGGAGGGGCCCGATGGTTTTTGGGGGTGATGTGTAGGATCACTGACGTGGAGCCCATGTCAAACCCAGTCATATGCCATGTCAGAAGAATCTGCCATGTCGGACATCCTTCTTCGGACTTCTTCGCCAGGTGGCTCCCTCGAGGTCAAGATGTCCTGGCCAAAGTCGAGCTCCTGCTCACTTTGGACTCCTTCGCCAGGTGGCTCGCTCGAGGTCGAGATGCCCTGGCCGAAGTCGAGCTCCTGCTCTCTTCGAACTCTTTCGCCAGGTGTCTCCCTTGAGGTCGAGATGCCCTGGTTGAAGTCAAGCCTCTGCTCTCTTCGAACTCCTTTGCCAGGTGTCTCCCTCGAGGTCTAGATACCGTGGACGAAGTCGAGCCCCTGCTCTCTTCGGAGTCCTTCGCCAGGTGGCTCCCTCGAGGTCCAGACCAACTGGCCGAAGTTAAGCTCTTGCTCTCTTCAGACTCCATCGCCAGGTGGCTCCCTCAAGGTCGAGTCCACCTTGGCCGAAGTCGAGCTCCTGCTCTGTGAACCGATCTCACTTCAGACGATGGGACCAGCAGCTGGGGGACGTCGCCACCTTCCTTAAGTGGCGGTGAGCCGCCCAAGGACCATAGAGGGGCACCCACCGGGCCACCATAATTGTCCCTACTACCACTTACACCGAAAAGGAAGGGGTCCCTCGATCGAGGTTCCGCGCTCTTGACCGACCATCTATACCACCCAAAAGAGGAAATTCTTCTAGGAGATTCAAATCCCGGGGGTGGCTGCCCCTCGACCGAGGCTCTACCAGGTTTCCTAAAGTGGATCGACTACAGGGAGGGCTAGAGTGTACGGTGTAGTTCCCTATCATGAATGGAGAAAGGCACCTCATGCACGACATGGAGAGCTGCCGCACGTTGACCTTCTAGTGCCTGCAAAAGAGAGGATTCCGAGGTAGGCGGCATGCAGCCATCCTGGCTTAAAAGAGTTCTCCAAGGTTTCAAGAAAAAAAAACAAACAAACGGGCGAGGGGGGCGGCATATGGGAGAGCGACTGAGAGGCCAAGTGCTATAGGCTACTGGAGACTCACCAGAAGGGTCTCGATGGACACAGCCATCCAGCTCAAACACTCCTCCGCTGCCACTACCCCTGCTCTACTCTCAACCCATTCACGGATAATCTTCTCCTCCTAGAGTGGAGTCCATCAACGGGGCTTGACCAGAAGGATCTGTTTCCCTAGATCGCCATTGACTTGAGCATCGGAGTGCCCCCACTGGGATCCCCGACCCGGGTCTCTGTTTTGCAGGTCCGGGCATGCGAGCAAGTTTCCGAGCAATGAGGGTAGAGTCCGAGGTCATCTCCAGATATAGGCCTCAGCGATCGGGCAGCAATAGACTAGCACGCTAGGTAGGGGGCAGGACACACTTTGATCCAAGCCAATCCCCTTACGAGCAATTCCACCAAGAGCATGGTGATGACCTATGCATGGGAGGTCTCCACCAATTGCATAAGAGATCCCCCTTCCCATGGGGGCCCACACAGTCCAAAGAGGGAGCTCCCCCACTCCACCGCAACCAACTCCAGCAGATGTCCAGCTGGCCGTACTCGCCCAGCAAATGTAGCTTCTGACTGCAGCCGTGTGCTAGTTGTAGCATCAGCACCGATCTCTAACCACCCACCAACAGCCAGGGACTCCTGCGGCCCAAGACACCACACACTGCGATAGACTGCGATCTTTCCAAGAAAGGCCTTTGCTACCGTGAGCCATGACAGATCCTTGGGAAAGTCACCGGATCCCGGCGAACAGGCAGTGGACCGGGTCAGTCGACCAGGAGAGCTGGTCCTCGACCCTCGAGCAGGCTATTGTGAAGCATCGTTGAGGTCGTAGAGGCAAGGCCCCCCGTCATGACCCACCTCAGCTACCACCTTCACCTCCTCCATCGGCCTCAATGGAGGGCTCCATTAACAAGGCCATCAGGCGCATGGTAGAAAGGCGCCCGAAGAAACAAGAGCACAAGCTGGTGGAGCTATCCCGCCAGTTTGCAAATTTGCAAGGCTCCCCCCGTGAGCCTACGGGCTATGTTGCCCGTTCCCCTTTCTCTCGAGAGATCCAAGAGGATCCAATCTCGAGTCGGTTCCGCATGCTGCAGGTGGATCCCTACGATGGGACCACCAACCCTCTAGACCATCTTGAAAGCTACAAGGCCCTCATTAGAGTCCAGGGGGCGACTGATGCCCTCCTCTACGTCGCTTTTCCAGCCACCCTCCGGAAGGTGACTCGAGTTTGGTTTACCTGCCTCGAGCCTGAAAGCATCAGCTCATTTACTCAGCTAGAGAGGAAGTTCGTGGCCCACTTTGATACTTGCCGGAAAGTGCCATGAGAGGTGGACAACCTTTTCTCCATCAGGCAGCAAGATCACGAACTTTTACAGAACTATATGACCCGCTTCAAGATTGCCGCACTGGAGATTTACAACTTAATGAGCCAATTGCCATGCTGGCACTGAAGAGATGGTTCAGGACTTCCCGCCTAACCTACTCACTAGACAAAAAGCCACCAAAGACATACTCTGAACTCCTTCATGTTCACAAGTAAATCCGTGCCGAGGAGGTGGACTGTACGAGGAGGGAGCTGGATGGGAAGCCACTGAAAAAGCAACCTCCTAGGGAGGCATCCAGGGTGCGGAAACCTGGACCGGCCATCCCGAACTTCTTCCATGGGCTGAAGCCGAAGAGTGGCCCCATCCCAGAAAAAAGATACACACCTCTCCTAGCCCCGAGGATGAAGATCCTCATGGAGATTAAGGGCGAACGCTACCTGCGACGCCCATCCCCGTTGAGGCCGTCTAACAGTCGTGACAAGATGAAGTATTGCCAATTCTACCGCAACCATGGCCATGACATCGAGGAGTGCCGCCACCTCAAGAGAGAAATTGAAGATCTGATAAGAAAGGGCTACCTCGAAAGGTTCGTGGAGGGCAAGACCCCGGCGGAACCCCAGGCGCTTGCTGCTTTTCTCCTGTCCCTATAGTTGACAATCGACCCACTAAGAAGCCTGTGGGGATGATATGTTGGGGAATCGAGCATGCTCCCAAGATGACCTGGGGAGGAGAGAGTTTGGAAAATGTACTCCCCTTTTATGAGAGAGAGAAAATCTGGAAATGAAAATGTAAACAATGATGTCATGGTTGTCGAGATGATGATCGCCAAGCATCTTGTAAAATGGATTATGGTCGATAGTCGAAGTTTGATTGATATCCTTTTTTATGATGCTTTCTCCAAGATGAATCTGTTCTCGCTTAACTGAGGCCTGTGCACACTCTCCTCGTCGATTTTACAAGGGACTCTATGAGAGTCGAAGGGAAAATCACTCTCCCAATCACTACCGGGATCACCTGCAGAGCACCATCATGATGACCTTCATAGTTGTTAGGCTTTCCTTGACCTACAATGTTATTCTTGGTCACCCAGGGCTCAATCTATTCGATGCGGTCATTTCCACCAAGCAGCTATTGGTGCAGTTTCCTACTCCTTATGGTATAGGAGAAATGAGGGGGGCACCTCAACCGATCCAACACTATCTCCAAGCCGTCCCTAGGGCTAGAAACTCCGAGGAAGACCCCGGTGCCAACGACCTCGATCAAAGGGTGCAAGACCCTAGAGGTGGTCCGGTCGAGCACCTGTTATCGTATCCACTCAGAACCAACCCAATGAAGATGGTGCAAATTGGGGCTAAACTGTAAGAGGAGGAGCGGGCCCACCTGTTAGAATTCCTTCAAGCAAACGTAGACATGTTCGCTTGGATGGTAGTAGATATGCCTGGGATTTCCCTTGACATCAATACTCACAAGTTGAGCATCGATCCAAAGTACCATCCTGTTCGACAAAAGAAGAGAAGCTTCGTCTTGCAGAGGCAATAGGCAATGAATAAGGAGGTGGATAAGCTCCTTACAGCCGGCTTTGTCCGTGAAGTACAATACCCTAGTTGATTGGCAAATATAGTCATGGTCAAGAAGAACAACGGAAAGTGGAGGATCTATGTAGACTACACCAACCTCCACCGAGCTTGTCCAAAGGGTAGTTTTCCATTGCCAAAGATTGATTAACTGGTAGATGCCGCCTCGGGGCACTACTTACTCTCCTTCATGGATGCATTTTCTGGGTACGATCAGATCTGGATGCATCCAGAGGATGAGGAGCACACTCCCTTCATCACTAATCGGGGGATGTACTATTATCGGATGATGCCTTTCGGCCTGAAGAATGCTGGTGCCACGTACCAATGACTGGTCAATCGGGTCATCAAGGACCAGATTGGCCGAAACATGCAGGTATATATGGACGACATGCTAGTTATGAGCAAGCCGAAGTTATGCCACATCGTCGATCTAGCGGAGGCCTTCCATAACCTTCGCCTGTACTAAATGAAGCTGATTCCAGCAAAGTGCACCTTCAATATTGCAGCAGGAAAGTTTCTTGGCTTCATGGTCACCCAGAGGGGAATCGAAGCGAACCCGGAGAAGGTCCAAGCAATTGTCGACATAGAACAACCCACCTCGAAGAAGCAGGTCCAGCATCTAACGGGCCGAATTGCCACCTTGAGTCGATTAATCTCGAGGTCGGCTGACCGCTGCTTACCTTTCTTTAAGGAGCTGCGCAAAGTGCACGACTTCGCCTGGACCGAAGAATGCAAAGTAGCCTTTAAGGAGATAAATATGTTCTTGGCGTCACCGCCATTGCTCTTCAGGCCAGAGGAAGGGGAGGAACTCCTGCTGTATCTGGTGGTCAACACGAGGGTCGTCAGCTCGGTTCTTGTTTACACAGATGAGGATGGAGCCCAAGAAATCGATGTATTATGCCGGTAAAATCCTCTGAAATGCGGAGATCAGGTATACCCGCTCAGAAAAGTTAAATTTTGCTCTTATAATGTCTGTCCAGCATCTCAGGCCATACTTTCAAGCGCATCCAATCATGGTCTTGACGGACCAACCACCGAAGGCCATGCTTAGTCACCTTGATACATCCACATGCTTGGCCAAGTGGATGATGAAGCTCAACGAATTCGACATCACATACCAACCAAGACCATCTCAGAAGGCCCAAGTGTTGGCTGACTTCCTGGTCGAATGCGCGGGACTGGCCGAAGAGCAAGAGCAGACCACCTCGGAGCGTCAGATGGAGCCCAAGGCTGAGGAGTTTTGGGCCCTCCACGTTGATGGCGCGTCCAACGTGGGCGGGACAGAGCAGGCCTCATCCTCACTAACGATGATGGGATTGTAACAGAGTGTGCACTCTGCTTCTGGTTTGCGGTGACCAACAACCAGGCAGAGTAAGAGGCACTCGTCACGGTACTGAGGTGTACCCAACCTGAAGGTCTTCACCGACGCCTAACTGGTGGCCGGACAGGTCTCAGGAGAGTATGAAGCTTGAGATCCCAAGATGATGAAGTACATGGAGCTGGTCCACTCAAGCACGATAGGCTTTTGGTTCTTCAAAATTTTTCACATCTCTCGTGGAGAGAACACTCGCACCGATACCCTATCAAGGCTCATGACCTTACCGAACTCATCACTAGGGTGTGGCCACATTGAGTACCTGGAAAATCCAAGCTACGAAGCTCCCGGAGAAGTCCAGCAGGTCACCCCGGAGCCTAGCTGGATGGACCAGTACATCAGATACATCACTAACGGTGCCCTACTAGTAGATCGAATGGAGGTTGGCCTCATCAAGAAGAAGGCCGCGCGATTCATCCTAATGGACGGGCAGCTCTACCACAGATCCTACTCTTATCCGCTCTTTTGTGCCTGAGACCCGCAGAGGCGGCCTTTGTGCTCCAAGAAATACATGAAGGCCTTTATGGGAATCACGTCGGAGGGAGGATGCTAGCATACAAGGCCATTAGTCAGGGGTACTACTGGAAAACCATGAGGGAGGACGCCGTCGACTTCATGAGGAAGTGCGATCGCTGCTAGCGCCACACCTGCATACAGCATCAACCAGCAACGCCACTCTCCTAACTCTTCTCACCCTGGCCGTTCGTCCAGTGGAGGATGGACATCCTCGATCCATTTCCTCCTATGACCGGACAACGCAAGTTTCTGATAGTAGCTATTGACTACTTCACCAAATGGGTGGAGATAGAGCCACTAGCATGGATTACCGAAGCCAAGATCCACCAGTTCTTCTGGAAGTCAATCATCTGCCATTTTGGACTCCCCCATAATATCATCACCGACAATGGATGGCAGTTCGACAACCGAGAGTTGAAGGAGTTCTGCACCAACCTCGGCATTCATCATCACTTCACCTCGATTGCTCACCTTGAGACCAACGGAGAGGCTGAGGTAACCAACCAGACTATCCTCCAGGGACTCCGAACCAAGTTGGACTGGGCCAAGGGTCGGTGGGCAGAAGAGCTTCCCAGCATCCTTTGGGCCTACCACACAACACTCAGGATGGCCATGGATGAGATGCCCTTCAACCTAGTATTCGGCGCGGAAGCCATCGTCCCGATCAAACTTGGTATGCCCACACTACGAATGGAACAATATGATGAAGCAGAAAATCCGGCCCGCCTTCTACTCAACTTAGACCTCCTTGAGAAAATGAGAGACAAGGCTCGACTCTGGATGGCAGCCTATCGACAGCGGGCAGCTCAGTACTACAACGAGCGGGTAAGGCCAAAGATCTTCCGCCCAAGCGACCTGGTGTTGTGCCGGGCTGAAGCCTCCTAATCCTGAGAGTGCGGCAAGCTCTCGCCAAACTGGGAGGGCCCCTATAAGGTGGTTAAGGCTCTTCTCCATGGAGCCTACTACCTAGCGAAGCTGGACAGCACCAAATTCCCGTGGACTAGGAACAACAACAATCTGAGAATGTACTATCAGTGATGTACAGCTTTCCTCCATTAATGATAAAGTTTCTCTTTGTGCAAATCACTTTTACCTTGTAGGAATGTCGGTGCTCGACCCCAGGAATCTCCTGAAGCCCAGCAACTTAAGCCCGGAAGCTCTTGAAGCCCAGCAACTTAAGCTCGGAAACTCCCAAAGCCAAGCACCTTAAGCCGGGAAACTCTTGAAGCACAGTGCCTTAAGCCCGAAAACTCTTGAAGTCCGACATCTTAAGTCCGGAAACTACTGAAGCCGGCATCTCAAGCCCGGAAACTCCTGAAGCCCGGCACCTCAAGCCCGAAAACTTCTAAAGCCCGGCACCTCAGAGTCACCTGGTGGGCCCACAGAATGTAGCATCCTGACTCAGTCACACCACGGGCGCTTTGAGATGGTTCAACATGAGGTTGCCCATACGTCTTTCGAGGAAGCACATGAAGCCCTACCACCATGCTGCCCATGTGGTTGGGATGACTCAACAAGTCAAGGACTTCCTTTTTAACCACCCCGTGTACCCGGAGCTTGGCAGGAAAGAGCCTCAAGGCAAGACGCCTCAGCAAAGACATGTACGTGGGCAATCGAGAAGAGAAGAAAAGGAAGGAAAGTTGCTAGAGCATGGAAAATACAAAAGAACACAAGTAAAATAGGATATAAGGAAACTTCATTAAGAATTTTCAAGATTTCACATTATCTCCGAGCCCCGACAAGCCAGATAGCCCAGAAAGAAGCAAAGAAAGAAAAAAGTACAAAAGGAAGGGAGACTCCTATGCTACTCCATTGGCTCCTTCCCGGGATGGTGCTCTGGTCAGGCGATGTCCTTTGGGACCTCCGGTGGCGGAGCTATGTCTAGGACCTCTAGCGATGGTGGTACGTCAATGGAAGCCATGGGTTCCTCCGATTCGGCCATGGTCAAAATTGGGCCCCCGCATGGAGCGGCCGGGAAGGAAGCACATCCAAGCTCATGTTCAGAATCTCCGCCACCTTGAACCGATAGAACTCGTACTCCTTGGAGAACGAGTCTGTGGCCAGTTCGTGGAACTCAGTATCATATTCTTCCAAGGCCTTGTAGTTTGGCACTGCCTCGGAGGCCTCCTTTTTCACAGCCTCCATTAAGGCCACTGTCCCTGCAGCCTTCTTATCGATAATGGTAGCTTTCTTCTCGGTGGCAGCGGCCTGCTCTTGTGCCACCTCCAGCTGAGCCTAGAGAGTTTGAGCCTGCTCCCTCTCCCGGGCCACTTCGACCTTGAGCTCTTCCACTTTAACCTCCTTGGCCTTGAGCTCCTCGACCCGGCATCTGACCCGATCCCTCTCCTAGGCCAAGGACTCCTCCAGGCCCTTGAGGTGACTCTCGGTGCCTGCCACCTCGGCCCTTAGCTCTTTATTCTTATGTTCGACCTCCCAAGCCGCATCCATCTTTAGCTTGACCTCGACCACCAGCGAGTAAAGCTATTTGTTTTCTGCCTATCTTCCGCTTCGGTTCATCCAGAACTGTTTCGAGTTCTGCGTCAGCCATAAAGCCTCCTCGGATGAGTCCATGTGTCACCCCCGTACTGGCTTGGGGGTCCATTCTATTATGCGCCGGCAATCATGGCAATAATGGCACCAGATTTTGGCCTATCGATGTCAGCACTGCATTTACTCCCTTTGCCCCGAGCACCGTGCACCAATGGGACTTTGAAGTGGGGGGCAAATAATATGGCAGGAACGCTAACATGGAGCCCATGTCAGACCTAGTCAGATGCCATGTCAGACATCCTTCTTTGGACTCCTTTGCCAGGTGGCTCCCTCAAGATCGAGACACCCTAGCCGAAGTCGAGCTTCTGCTCTCTTCAGACTCCTTCACCAGGTGGCTCTCTCGAGGTCGAGACGCCCTGGACAAAGTCAAGCTCCTGCTCTCTTCAGACACCTTCGCCAGGTGGCGTTCTCGAGGTCAAGACGCCCTGGTCGAAGTCGAGCTCCTGTTCTCTTCGGCCTCCTTCGCCAGGTGGCTCCCTCTTGGTCAAGAAGCCCTGGCTGAAGTCGAGCCCCTGCTCTCTTCGGACTTCTTCGCCAGGTTGTTCCCTCGAGGTTGAGATGCCCTAGCCGAAGTTAAGCTCCTGCTCTCTTCAAACTCCTTCGCCAGGTGGCTCCCTCGAGGTCAAGACGCCCTGACCAAAATCGAGCTCCTGCTCTCTTCGGACTCCTTCGCTAGGTGGCTCCCTCGAGGTCGAGTCCACCCTGACCGAAGCCGAGCTCCTCCTCCCTGAACTGACCCCACTTCAGACGAGGAGATTAGCAGCTGGGGTACGTCGCTGCCTTTAGCGACGATGAGCTGTCTAAGGACCACGAAGGGGCGCTCGCCAGGCCACCATAATTACCCCTACTACCACTTACACCGAAAAGGAAGGAATCCTCTAATTGAGGCACCGCGCTCCCGACTGACCATCTATACCATCCAAAAGAGGAAATCATCTCGGAAGATTCAAATCCAGGGGGCGGCTATCCCTCGATCAAGGCTTTGCTAGGTTTTCCAAAGTAGAGCAACCAGAAGGAGGGCCAGAGCGCACGGTGTAGTTCTCTATCATGAATGGAGAAAGGCACCTCATGCACGGCATAGAGCGTTGCCGTGTGTTGACCTTCAAGCACCTACAAAGGAGGGGAGGATCCCGAGAAAGGCGGCGTGCAAATATTCTGGCATAAAAGAGTTCTCCAAGGT
Organism: Areca catechu; assembly: GCA_021397845.1. Classification (NCBI taxonomy): domain Eukaryota; kingdom Viridiplantae; phylum Streptophyta; class Magnoliopsida; order Arecales; family Arecaceae; genus Areca; species Areca catechu. Next base: position 96,217,775 of record CM038051.1, on the reverse strand, counting down.
TCCAAGAAAAAGATAACAAACAAACGGATGAGGGGGGCGGCGTACAGGAGAGTGACTGAGAGGCCAAGTGCTCTAGGCTACTGGAGACTCACTGGAAGGGTCTCGATGGATATAGCCATCCAACTCAAATACTCCTCCGCTACCACTACCCCCGCTCTACTCTCAACCCATTTACACTCTCTAAGCACATAATCTTCTCCTCCTAGAGTGGAGTCCATCAACGAGGCTCGACCAGGAGGATCTGTTCCCCTAGATCGTCATTGACTTGAGCGTCGGAGTGCCCCCGTCGGGATCTCCAGCCCGGGTCTCCTCTATTTTGTAGGTCCGAGCGCACGAGCAGGTTCCCAAGCGATGAAGGTAGAATCCGAGATTGTCTCCAGCTACAGGCCACGGTGGTCGGGCGGCAACAGGGGGTTCTTGGAGTTCGTGGAGCTTCTAGGTTTGGAGAGGAGGCGATGTTTTGTAATTACAGCAAGGGTTTTTCTCTATGAAATAAAGATCTCTCTTTTCTCCCATCATTCTTGATCTTATCTCTCTACCATCTCTTCTCCTACCTCTCTTTGCTAATTGGAATCCAAGATTTCTGGTTTCTTGTTTTCTTGCAATCAAGAAGACTGATTCACGTCTCGCTCTCCATCTTGCTTCCGCGGTATAGGTGCTGATCCAGATCTCAACAGGCTGTAGTGTCGAATCGTTGCTCCGTCGGATATCAAAATCATCCTTATATCTATTGGCTTGGTCAACCGATTCAAACAGGATCAATGAAACCTCTGGACCGGTAATCACCTTTTCTTGAACTGGTTTATCACAACAGTTATGTTTCTTTTAAAAGTTCAGGAATAATATATAAAATTTAATAAGATTATAAATAAAATTGAATATTCGAATATGGATTAGATAGTTATCTATTCATATTTATATCTATTTTTCTTTTTTTTTTTTGACAGATATAAAGATGACTATAAATACTAATCGGATATTCGCATTTTTATCCATAAACAAATAGATACTCAAATTTCTATCCATATGTAAATAGATATTAAAATTTCTATCCATATATAAATAGATACATATACGAAAACTTTGACTCTCGATAGTGTGTATGGCATAAAAAAAACTTCTAGCTCAAGTTCAGGAAAGGGAAAGCATATCCATCTTCTCATGAAGGTGAATGGCATTATACTTGTTATTTCATATCTTGTTGTATCAGAAGCAACCAGTTAGCAAATCATACATCATTTGCATTGTAAGATCTAAATATTTCTAAGGCATTAAACTTAAGTCCATGTGTTGTTTCACAGTACATGATTCATTGAAAACATGTTGATTTCATCATGAATATATTTTTAACTCTTGCTAATCCGCTAGACAGCTTCTCTATAATCTGTCAGATGGCAGAAGCTTTGAAATAATTGTAGTGTTCCTGAACAACCATTAAGCTTTGCATCCATTGAGGACAGATGGTGTTACTTGATCTGATGGACTACAAACTAGTCCAGCAGAAAATTTCCTTGTAGACCCAAACCCTTTAATACTAAAAACTGGGTACGTTACGCCTAACAAACAATCCTAGCGAGAGATAATGGCCACTGTTATGGTATAACTGAAAAGACAAGCTCTCCCACTAAATATTCCTTCTGACGTATCATACACCCTTTTCTTGATTCATATTGCAATCAATGCTCATACACGGAACGCGAGAGCAATGAGATTACACCAATATTGTTTTTCATGCAGGTTATCATGGTTCTCTGGAGCTATAACAGAAGTTTTATCACTCGGTTAAGCCCACCAGCAGCAACAATTCTTGACCTAGAATCTTTTACTGTACTTGGAGAAAGGTTGCAGCATTTTGATAAAAAAGACAAACATAACAGCAAATATGCCAGTGAAGCTGAAGCCAGCAACATGACGAGCACTGAGTCAGAACATGGCAGGATAAATGTTCGAACAAATGCTGGAACAGAACCGTAGCTACAGGGTTTACCTCCACTCACCGACAAACAAAAATCCTTTAATGGGCATAATAGCGTCGAAGCACCAAACTTAACAGCCCCTGAAAGCTCATTTGAGTTCGCCTAATCATCAAACAACATCGGCTTAATCTACAAAGTATTACAAGTCGGAGTAAAGAGTCTTATAATATTACAACAACAACATGAACAAAAGAAAGAAAGCACAGCTATGCCTGTAACCTGTTCGACCGTTTGCTTCTGCTTCCTGTTCCAACTCAAACCATCAAGAAGAGGCCGACGATGGCGTGGAGAGAGGTAAGCACCCTACTATCAAGAAGAAGAAGGCGAGGAGGGAAAGGCGTCCTTGACGGCGGAGGCGGCAGTGAGGTAGTTGAGGGTGTTGCGGAGGGTGTCGCGCTGCCTTTTGAGCCGGGCGGCAGTGTCCTCCAGCTCAAGAAGCGCCTGCTGCTCCCTGGGGGCCCCCTCGAATGTGCTGCCCACGAAGAAGGAGAAGGGGGTGGGGAAGAGGTTGCGCCGCAGGTCCATGACCCCCTCCTTCTCCGGCTTACCGTTGAGGCGGTTGGAGATCCGGATGACGTCCCGCATGTAGGTCTCGACCTCGGCGGCGAGGGCCTCGAGGTCCCCGGCATCGGCAGGGTCGGGAGGCGGCCGGTCCTCGAGCCAGGCGACGCTGGCGACCAGGTAGGGCTTGGTGCGGAGGACGCGAGCGACGCGGAAGCGCTCCTGGCCCTTACAGATGAGGAAGAAGCGGTCGTCGACCAGGCGCTCGTGCTTGACGACCTCGCCGACACACCCGACCTCGGCGACCGCGCCGCCGCCATCGGAGAAGACGACGCCGAAGCGGAGGTCGGACTGGAGGAGGGTGTGCATCATGATGCGGTAGCGGAACTCGAAGATCTGGAGAGGTAGGATGGCTCCCGGGAAGAGGACTAGAGGGAGGGGGAATAGCGGCAGCTCCACCAGGTCCTCGGCGACGCCGCCTCCCCCGCAGTCGGAGGCGAAGGAAGAACAGCGGAGGAGGTAAGGATTTCTTGGCTTAGTCTGGATAGAGTAGTGGGAGAGTTTGGAGGAGGACGAGGAGGAGAGCGGACATGGCTGGGGCTTGAAGAGGGTATGAGATCGGGAGCGGAGAGCGGGAGAGTGGAGGAGTTGGGGGAGGAGAGCCATGAGCTGCCCGCCTACTCTAAAGAATTGGTGGGAGGTTTGTCATATTTAACCCGGTTTATGAAGACATTTCTTGATCTTTAACTCGGCCCTTTGATGCTTATTTTCTTTTAATGGAGGTTTTTGTGGACGGATGGTGGTGGCGGAATAGGAGCAGAAGAGAAGTGGAGCAATGGTGTGGAGGGGAATGAGTGGTAGGAAAGGGTGGGGCCCATGTTAAATGTTATCTTCCTGATGGCCGAGAGGGGTACACGTGGTAGGGCTAAGCACTTGGTAAAGTCTTTTTTTTTTTTCTGAAGGAAGAGTAATGAAACGAAAATTCACGACCTGGGAGTCGGGATTGGGGCCAGGATGAGTTTGTACATATTCTATTCTACTTGTACGTTTACGTTTCGATGCATAAATTAAAAATTGACTTGCCATCAAACCTTGGGTTTTGAAGTAAAATTTTCGATCAAACAGGTCCTGGATTTTATCTGACCGTAAAAGTAGGGACCGAAAAAAAATTTCCATTCTGGATATTTAACCATTTGAAAGACACTCAAAGTTTTCAAATGTAATAAAGACATTGTTTTCTTGGGTGATCTCTTATCTATATTATAACTGTTATACCCTATTAATTTTTTTTTAGGATCCGACCGATCTACTTTTAGCAAGGATCCGATCGACCCATCTTAACAAGGATCTGCCCGACCCACCTTCAGCAAGGATCCAACCGACCCATCTTCAGCAAGACCTAGCTTGAAGGTTCCAAAAACTTTTTCCAGCTAGTATCAGAATTCTGTTACAATAGAACTCATGACATGATCACGTTCTGGTGCCACCTGGTCATTATCCTGATTCTCCTTGGGACAAATCGAACATTCCCAGCTTAGCTCATAACAGAATTTGACAGTATTCCGTGCCTATATAAGGTAAACGGGGAACTTCGAATAAGGATGAAAGACTCTCTCCCTACTCCATAAGCTAATCTCCATTTGATTCCTCCATTCTATTGCCCTCAAGCTCCTGCTAGCTTAAACATCGGAGTGTCTCCCGTCGAAACACAACCAGCTCTTGGGAACATTTTTGTAGGAACCGGAAGAGGAGCGCTCCAGCCCAACCGTCTGAGCCTGGTCCGGGAGAAGTTGTAGCAACAATAATAATATGCAGATCTTATTCCCTACAAAAACTTAATATTTATATTTAGGAATGCCTTCTCCTTCGTACTTGATACGGTCGTTACGATGACGTGGCGTGTCTCAGGTTCCGCCGAGCGTGATCCGAGCCACGTGGATTTTTTCGGCTAAACGGGAACGGTCCAGCAAGGTCAGATGTGGGTCCACCGTGGTCGATGTCGAGTACTCCTCTGCCGCTCCGCCATGTGTCTGCCCAGGAGGGGCCCGCCTCGGTCGAAGCGGGCTGCCCCTTGCTCCCTCGCCAGGTGGCGCCCAGAGATGGTTCTACCTCGGTTGTGGTCGAGCCGGGCCTTCCTGCTCCTTCGCCAGATGGCGCCCGGACACGGGTCCATGATGCAGAACAAAGAACAAAGAAGCGTATGCGGAAATAAAATTAAGATTAATTCTTTTTTTTTTTATATTTCAGAAATTGGCTTTGGCTCAAAGTGAAGTTAAACCAAGTTGATGGAAACTAGGTAAGGATTGAAAGCACAATTTAGAAGAAGCTAAGTTATCAGAGTAGTTCAGAAGTAACGGATCGCTGGGGGTTGAGAAACTCCCAGACCTAGGGTTTCGCTCTGAACTTTCAACAGGACAGAAATAAAGAGAAGAGATGGTTTACCAACCAGACAGTGATCTTCACAGAATTTGGGTGGAAGAACTCTCTCGAGCAGATTGTTGGATCCTCGGATTCGGCTATCTTCGCAATGGATCCTCCAATACTGGTCTCGTGGCTGGGTCGGCTTCTCCTGAACTCAAGATCTGGGAAGAAGAAAAACAAGTGATGGATTCAGAGACTCAGGGAAGGATTTACCAGTTTGAAGAACTTGAAGGCTGATGTCGCTGAGATCCGGATTCTCTTGAAGGCTGATTCGACTCCCTCTGAAAAGAGCTATGGATCTGAAGTATCCGGACTGGAGCTGGATGCTGGTGGTCGGCCTGGACTTGGAGAGAGAGGCCATGGGAGGTGGGATAGCTAGGGCTTGGTGGATTGAAGTGGATGATGGGCAGCTAGGGTTTTGGAGTAGAAGTGGCTAACCTAGGGTTTGGGGTTTGGAGATCTCACACCTCCTCAAAGTTCCTGGGGAACCCGGATTTACTCCCTCATGGAGCTCAACACCTGGATGCAAGTGCGGAAGAGAGAAAACACAGAGTTTGCTCACATAAATATTTGAATTCATTCATCTGATTGATTAGAACTTACGAAGGGGTTTTAATTTATAGGACTTTACAAGAGAGTAGGGTTTTACATCTTCCCATGTAGGACTAAAGGAGGGGATCTGCAAATTAGGATTGTAGGATCAATCCTTACACATATGGCTGGCCAAATAATTCCATAAAATTGATTGATGGCTTCAAAAAGGAAAGTGGGTGGCGCCTCCTAGCCTTGACCTCCAAGAAAAATTTTTTTTTCCTTCTATGCTTGGCCTTATCTGGAAGTGTTTGGGCGCCTCTTAACCTTGCTCTTCAAGAGGAATTTCTTTTCTTTTATATCTGGCTTTATTTGGAATTACTAGGGTGCCTCCTAACCTTGCTCTTCAAGAGAAATCTCTTTCCTTCCATGGCTCAACTTTTTTTGGACACCTCCTTTTCTTTCTCCCCAAGTTATGGCTCTTCCCAACTTTGCTTTGGGCATTTTTGGCATGGGATGGGCGCCCCCTTAAAGTACTCTCCAAGAAGAATTTGTTTCTTTTCATAGCTTGGTTCTTATGGAAAATTGTGGGCCGCCCCCTTGAATTGTGGATCCCTGATTGCTCTCTACTTAAATGGCGCATGAGAGAAGGGACCTGCTATCCTGTGGTGTGGGGACCAAAGCCTACTGGATGGAGATGTGGTGCCCCCTAGACTCAGGCGTATGGCTGGGAGTGTGGCTAGGAGTGTGGCGCCCACTTGCTTGGCCTTGGGAGAAAATGTAACACCCTAGGTTGAAGCCCTAGACCACTACTGAGTCAACATGACTCAACAAAATAAAAATGCAGGTAATACAGACTCAAGCTAAAATTGAGTTGATCAAGTCAACCCTTATTACAAGCCAAAAAACCCTAATTCTTCGGGCAAGGTTAATCAGAGATCCAGATGGAGCTCTGAAGTCTTCTTCTGAGTCTGGTGCCCGCACCAACTCTCCCAGGGTGGGAGGAACTCGACCCTGTCGAGTATGGATCAAGTTGGCTCTGGTATCTCTCCAAGAGGTCTGGGTCCAATTCTTGTAATTCTTCTCGGAAGATCCAAGAGTCATCAGAATCTAGCCTTCCTTGCCAGTGGACCAGGTATCTTTGGTATCCTCGATTACGAGTAGAGATAACCTGATCATCCAGGATCTTTTCAATCTGCTCTTTCCTCACAGGCTAGTTTGTTGGTGGACACACAGGGTTGGGTTCACTCTCAAGAGCAGGATTAGGTTCAAAAGCCTCACTGGAAATCACAGCTGGCTCTCTATTCTCTACTAGGTCTGTAATGTTGAAAGTGGAGCTAATGCCTAGTTCTGGAGGCTACTCGATCACATAGGCATTGGATCCTACTCTCTTCACTACTCTAAATGGTCCAGCTCCTCTAGCATGTAACTTTCTAACGGTTCCGGGAGGAAACCGTTCAGGCCTTAACCTAATCATTACATAGTCTCCCTCATTAAAAGTTTTGACTCGTCTTTGAGAATCAGCCAACTTCTTATAAGTTTCATTACTTAAATTTATTTTGGCATGAATTTCTTTATGCAAGTCTTTTATATGCTGTGCAAAAACTTTGGCAGACTCGGAGACTCGTGTGTGGACTGGTAAAGGAGCTAGGTCAAGAGGTGTGTGAGGTTTGTAACCATGCACAATTTCAAATGGACTCTTACCTGTAGACCTATTGACTGAGTCATTGTATGCAAATTCAGCTCTAGGTAAGTACAAATCCCAGTTCCTAATGTTTTCACCAACAAGACACCTTAATAGATTGCCTAAACTACGGTTCACTACTTCGGTTTGGCCATCAATCTGGGGATGATAAGCAGTTGAAAACTTAAGTTTTGTCCCTAACTTATGCCAAAGGATTTTCCAGAAATAGCTGGTGAACCAGACATCCCTATCTGAAACAATGGTCTTGGGTAGGCCATGGAGTCGAACTATCTCATTAAAGAACAGGGTGGCTACCTTAGACGCATCAAATGTTTGGGAACAAGGCAAGAAATGGGCCATCTTGGAAAATCAGTCTACTACAACACAGATGGAGTCATGTCTCCTCTGGGTCTTAGGCAAACCTAACACAAAGTCCATGCTCACATCTTGCGAAGGACGATCTGGGACAGGGAGTGGGTATAAAGGCCGGTGTTCTGTTTTCGCTGTTTGGCAACAGCGCAGGTCCGACACCTAGCCACAATGTGTACTACATCTCTTTTTAAGCTAGGCCAAAAAAAATGGTCTTCAATAGCCAGGGTGGTCTTATCTTTTCCGAAATGGCCAGCTAAACCTCCAGCATGAGTTTTCCAAATCAAAAATTTCCTAAGAGAGGTTCTAGGGATGCAAAGCCTATTCTTAAATAACAGAAAGCCATCTAAAAGGGAATAATCCTTATGTTCACTAGATGGTCCTTGAGTTAGATCCTGGTACACAATCTTGAAATCCGGACACGACTCATATTCTTCTTTGATTTGCTCAAACCCTATGACTTCAGCCCTAACAGAATTCAACAACAAAGATCGACGACTAAGGGCATCAGCTACCTTATTTTCAGACCCAGCCTTATGCTTCAAAACAAAAGTATAGGACTGGATATACTCTACCCACTTAGCATGCCTAGGGTTAAGCTTCTTCTGGGAATTCAAGAATCTAAGAGCCTCGTGGTCCGAAAAAAGTATAAATTCTTGCGGTAGCAAATAATGTCTCCAGTAACGCAAAGCTTGCACTACCGCATAAAATTCCTTATCATAGGTAGAATACCTAAGCTTAGCATCATTAAGTTTCTCACTAAAGAATGCTACGGGATGGTTCTCTTGGCATAGGACTCCACCTATACCTACTCCTGAAGCATCACAGGCAACCTCAAATACCTTTGAAAAGTCCGGTAACCTCAAAATGGGTGCCTGGGTCATCCTATCCTTAAGATCTAGGAAGGCTTTATGGGCTGCTTTGGTCCACTGAAATTCTCCCTTCCTAATACAGTCTGTGATAGGAGCAACTACAGTACTAAACCCCTTGATGAATTGCCTATAGAAGGTAGCCAAGCCATGAAAACTTCTGACTTCATGCACACTGGTCGGCTCTGGCCATTCTACTATGGACCTAATCTTTTCAGGATCGGCAGCCACACCGTCAGGGGTTACAACAAAACCAAGGAAGATAATTCTACTGGTCATAAATTCACACTTTTTGAGATTACCGTAGAGACTATCATTCCTCAAAACTTGGCAGACTTGTCTAAGGTGGCCTAGGTGATCTGCAGGGGTCTTACTATAGATTAGGATGTCATCAAAATAGACCACTACAAACTTCCCTATGAAAGCTCTAAGTACCTGGGTCATAATCCTCATGAAAGTACTAGAGGCATTGGACAACCCAAAAGGCATAACAACCAATTCAAAGAGACCATCCTTAGTTTTGAAGGCGATTTTCCACTCATCCCCTGGTCTAATCCTAACCTGATGATAGCCGCTCTTGAGATCAATTTTAGAAAAAACTGTTGGGAAATGTATCCCAAAGCCAATCATCTAGGTTGTAGATGGTTGAGCTAATTGTTATGTAATTTTTATAATGAATAAAAGTTATTCTGGCTTCTCATCACTTTACATCTTCCTATAATGAATTCTTTAGTGATGATATCCTTAGGACTACTATTACATCGATATAGAGAGGATATATCGAGTGGTCCTTAAACAGGGTTCTCAACCAAATGATATGTTATACCTGGATAGCAACATATCAAGCATAGGCTGTTGTAGTTCGCATTGTTTGGTTGTCCTCTTGACCAAAGGAGTGTGGTAACACTGATGTGATCTGCAAGTGGGATATTTGATATCTCATTAGACGTGACTCCGCGTAGCACCTTATCTGCCTAAGGATCGCTCGCGAATGGATATGGGCATAAGTGTCCCTCTGACCTGAGGTCACTATGGTAGCTTGCAAGCAACTTCCTGTGCTTTGGTGCCGGACTACCCGGATTTTTAATCCGGTGACGAAAGGTTTCTGGGTACAGGCAAGTACTTGTGGAGCAGTAGTGGACCAAGATGGAATTGACCTGTCCAAATGATTTGGATTGAATGTCTCGCAGTGTCTCAATTTAGCAAATCCTCGGCCGGGGTGGTCCCAGTGAAGAGTCAGTGGACATGCGAGATTGAGACACGTAGTGGATTGACATAGCTGGGGTTGGCAGTTCAACCCTAGGTCATCCTGAGCATTGGAGGTCAAAGGGATGAATTATGCGGTAACCATATGCCACAGGTTTGATGGATTGCTCTCGCATCTTCGGCCTATCCGGACGCCGAGACCCATTGCTAGGTGGTATCTTGTGCAGGTACTGGAAGTGTTCCAGTACTACCGTTTAGGTTCGAACCTATGAGGTCACACGCCACAGAGGATTCCTATCTGATCAGGAACCGATTCGATTGGGAATCGTTTCGGTGTTTTGTCACGGTTTTTGGTTGCGTTTTCTTCTGATTGACCCGGTCTTGGGTTGATCAGGTCTTCTCTGGATCAACCAGGAATATGTTCCTGGCTGACTAGGATTGAACCCATGTTCATCAAATGGTTTGATGAATGTTTCTAAGTCTAGTTGATTTTTGTTTTAGTCGGTTGCAAATCGATTTCAGCTCAAATCAGTGAGGTTGGACTGTAGAAAGTTAGGGTTCGTTCTTAGCTTCGTTTTGAGTCCAGTTTCGTTCGATTTGGACTTCGTTTGACTGGGTTTTGGCCTGAACCAAATAGACCCTGCTTTGCCCTTGGACCGAAGGGCTTTTTGGTCATTTGCTGGTTCACCTTTTGAACCGTCGTCTTCTCGCCTGAGACGTTTGAGTTTCTGAAACCGAAACAGGGCGTCTGTTGTTTTGATTTATTCCGATTAAATCCCATCACCCATTCGCACCAAACTGAAGACCCTTGCTCTCTCCTTCGGTTAGCATCCAGAGATAATTTTTATACCCCCTTCTTGCTCTCTTTCGGTGGGGTTTTTTGAGAGCTCCCTCCATCTTTCCAAAATCCGTGAAACCTTGGGATCCGGCGGCTAGCGACGCCGGAGCTCCGATCAGAAGTTCCCACGGCGTGTATCCCCTCTAGAGGGATTTCACCTGAGATCCTGGGAGCAGGTCATCGCTCCAGTGCAAGGTAATCAAAGTTTGATCTTCAAATCCCCCTGCTGCAATCGTGGCCGTGGATGACTTTTGGAGCCCCGATTCGAAGTGGAAAACGTTGGAGACCTGGAGATCCGATTTCATCACCTTGTAGCCGGTCAAGCAAGGATTCCAGCGGACATAGGAGCTCGGGGTTTGGAGACCTGTGCACGCCGCAGTCGGCGTCTGAACCTTGCTCCACGGTAAGCAATCTCTGGACCGAGGTTGAAGAAGGGTGGAATAGCGGGAATAGCTATTCCACCCTATTCCTCATAGCTATTCCACCCTATTCCTCCCTTATTCCAGCCTGGAATAAGTTCAATTTAATTTTTATTTGCATTTATACATGTCCAAAAATTATGAAAAAAATATATGCCATGCATCTTTATGTTCTCTATGCAAATATAATTTTTGATCCTAATTTTGGGACAGGTTTTTCCATGATTAATTGAAATTGTTTTATAACATCTACCTGTTCCTATCCTCTGCTTAGTGTAGGCACACACAAAAAAAAAAACTTCATTCAAATGGTATCAGAGCCCAGGTTCAATTTAAAATTATATTTGCATGTTTTTAGTTAATTAAAATTGTTTAATTAACTAATTTGGTAATTAGTTGAATTATTTAATTGTTAATTAAAATTGTTTTAATTAAGAATTAATGATGGCATGTATTATTTTTATTTTTTGATATGTTAAATGTAAATAAGAATTAATTGTAAAAGGAGTTTTACAAGATTTAATTAAAATTATTTTAATTAAATAATTGGCTTGATTTCTTATAATTATGAATTATTTGAAATATTTAAATGATAAATGCAAATTAGGGTTTATAAAACCTTAAGTCATTTGATAAGCCAAATGGGTTAATGGTTGGGCTAGGATTAGATCCTAATTGGGCTAGACCTAGGTTTAGTTGAATGAACTCTAAAAATAATTTTAATCAAAAGTTGATTAAGGATTATCTTTTCCTAGTTTCTAATTAGTTAGAAGCTTGAGTCCATTCATCTAAATGGATCTAATCTGGCTCAGTGGCTAACCTAACTCAAATTTTCTAATCTAATTGATGACGGTAAACCAATTTGGTGTCTAAGGTAAGCAGCCTTATGGTCCTTGGCTTTGGGGGTACCCTTTCCTGGCCAGTTCTTGTAATTGGTGTCTAAGGAAAGTGGTTAATGCCGTAACTCATGCCTCGATCGCACTTACCTGGCCAAATTGGCTAACCTGATTTGATTTAGGAAGGATTATTGAGTTAGATCAACCCATGCCATTTAAGGTTATCAGTCTGACTGATTTAGGTGCCCATGAACCTAACCATAAACCCTTCTAAGATTTAGTGGGAGTTTATGGATCAAGGTTCATGAATTTTTTTATTATATGTCACAAATTTTAAAATCCTCTAAATTATTAGGTCCTTAAAAGGGCCTAGTTAAGGAGTTAACAAAGTCTTTTCCTCCCATTAAGTGGGTTTGTAATATGTCTATTAGTTGGGTATGCATCGGCAGTTCCATAGAACGGGTGTATATCACGCTATTGGGATTACTCTCCCTAATATGAAGGTTGAGTGTGACCTTCTCAACAGTGATCAGGTGAGCCGTACCCTAGACAGGCTTGGTCATTTGTTGGTTGGAAACACTCAATTCGGCATGTTAATGGTTGGACCTAACCAAGAGCCTGTAATAGGAGGCCCTTAGGTCGATTACAGTGCATCTTGGGGCAAAATAGATTACTAGAAATTGCTAAGGATAGCAATTGGTTAAAAGAACCTACCTTTAGACACGTATGGGTGAGCCGTACCCTAGACGGGCTTGTACGTGGTCTATTGGATTCTAGTACCCACTTTGAATTTTGACTTCACGGAATTGGAGGTAGAGGCTCCTATTCTGAAAAGTTAGTGGGAGAACCTTTTTGACTAAAGTCCAAGTCTTTAGGGTTTTGAAAATTACATAAACTAATTTTGGTCATATTTTTCTTTCAAATGTCCACCAGTCTATCGCTCCGTCCATTATTGGACAATGAAAAATTGACTGGACCCAACTTCGATAGCTGGTATCGAAGATTGAGGATAGTCCTTGAGCATGAACGGATCTTGTACGTTCTGACGGATCAGGCACCTGTAGTTCCCGCTGCCAATACTCGGGGACCGGTTAGAGACACTTACCAGAAGTGGATCTCTGATCGGACCACTGTCCGATGTATTATGCTGGCTGCGATGAACGATGAGTTCAGTCGCGGGTTTGAGGAGGCCCAGCCTGAGGATATCCTTCAAAGGTTGAAGGAGTCTTTTGGGACTCCTGATGACGCTGAGAGATACCGTATCTCCAGCGCCATCTATAACATGCGTATGCGTGAAGGTGCTTCTGTGACTGATCATGTTATGAACATGATCGAGTTGTTCGAGCGCCTGGGCAAGCTCGGCTGTCCCCTTCACGAACAGCTGGGAAAAGATGCGATCCTGAACTCCCTGCCACCCTCCTACGTGTCCTTTCTCGATCATTGGAGATTGAATAGGCCGGTAATAAACTATCATGAGATGTTAGGTTTACTGCAAGCCTATGAAAAGGACCACCAGCTCAACAAATGGCTGGTGAATTATGTAGGAGGTTCGTCGGCAGGTGCTCCTCGACCCTTTAAGAAAAAGAAGAAAAAGAAGAGCAAGAAGCTACAGTCTGCTCCTGGTCCAAGTCAGACCAAGAAGAAGTTAGACCAGAGCAAGGCAGAGTGCTTCTTTTGCAAGAAGCAGGGTCATTGGAAGAGGAATTGTCCTCTTTACATCGCTTCACTTGACCCGAACAGGCCGAAGAAGAAGAAGCAGCAAACTGTTGCTGCACCAGGTATATATATGATATATCCTAACTTTACTCTTTGTGATACTACTTGCTGGGTATTAGATACCGGAAGTCCTATTCATATTTGTAATTCTTTACAGGGACTTCGAGTTAGTAGAAGATTCGAAGATGGCGAGAAGTACCTGAACGTAGGGAATGGAAATGCTGTTCCAGTTCTGGCGTTGGGTGTTCTGGAGTTGTCTTATGAGTCTTGTAATGTCACTCTAAGTGACTGTCATTATAGTCCTTCTTTCATGCTTAATGTTATTTCTGTAGGCCTTCTGGCCAATGAAAATTTTGAATTTTCAATAAAGAAAAACGTTTGTTCTATCATTTTGAATGGTAAGACTATCATGAATGGAAGCTTAGTTAATGGCATATATTTACTATCACAGCCTGTTATTGTAATGAGTACAAGTTCTAGTAAACGCCCTAGAATAGATGATGTCAATGAAGCCTATCTTTGGCACTGTAGGCTAGGTCACATCAATAAAAATAGGATTAACAAGTTAATAGGAGATGGCCTCCTAGATGTCAGTGATTGTGAATCACTGCCAACTTGTGAATCTTGTCTTATTGGAAAGATGACCAAATCACCTTTTAAAGGAAAAGGTGAGCGAGCCTCAGATATCCTAGGTCTTGTACATACTGATGTATGTGGACCTATGTCTATCTGTGCTAGAGGAGGTTTTAGATATTTCATTACTTTTACAGACGACCTTTCGAGGTTTGGTTATGTCTACCTCATGAGACATAAGTCTGATTCGTTTGAAATGTTCAAACGATATCGTAATGAAGTTGAAAAACAAACCAGAAAGGAAATCAAAATACTTCGATCAGATCGAGGTGGTGAATACCTTTCAGATGAGTTTTTGACATATCTTGAGGAGAATGGGATTCTCTCTCAATGGACTCCTCCTATGACACCTCAGTTAAATGGAGTGTCTGAAAGGAGAAATCGGACCTTGTTGGACATGGTCCGATCTATGATGGGGTTTGCTACTTTGCCTATGTTTTTCTGGGGATATGCATTGGAGACTGCATGTCAACTTCTTAATAATGTTCCTAGTAAATCCGTTGACAAAACTCCATATGAAATATGGACAGGACGTAAGCCAACCCTTTCACGTTTTCGTGTCTGGGGGTGTCTGGCTTATGTCATGCATTTGGAAACAGATAAACTAGGGCCAAGGTCTGAAAAATGTTTTTTTGTTGGTTATCCAAAAGAATCCAAAGGATACTACTTTTACTTGCCTGATGAACAAAAGGTGTTCGTCAGACTTAGAGCTATCTTTTTAGAAAAGGAGTTCCTTATTGAAGGAACTGTAGCTTCTAAGATAGAACTTGATGAAGTTCTACAAGTAGAAGAACCTAGGCACACACAGGCTGGTATTCAACCTGATTTGGTAAGATCAAATCCTGAACCTATTGTGCAATCATTAAGGAGATCCGATAGAGTATCGCGTCCACCGGATAGATATTTTAGATATCTAATCCAGGATGGCGATCCTGTTGAACTCGATGAGAACAACGAGGATCCGATCACCTATATGGATGCAATGCAAAGGTCTGATTCTGAGTTATGGCTTGGAGCCATGAAATCCGAAATGGAGTCCATGGAAATCAACCATGTATGGACATTGGTTGATGCACCTGAAGGGATAAAACCCATTGGGTGCAAATGGATCTTCAAAAGGAAAAGAGGCGCAGACGGGAAGGTAGAGACCTATAAAGCCCGTCTGGTGGCCAAGGGGTATCGTCAACGTTATGGTATTGACTATGACGAGACATTTTCTCCTGTGGCAATGCTGAAATCCATTCGGATTATGCTAGCTTTAGCTGCACATTTTGACTATGAGATCTGGCAAATGGATGTCCGAACAGCCTTCCTAAATGGAGAGCTGGAGGAGGAAGTGTATATGACACAACCTGAAGGGTTCACTTCCATAGACGAGTCAAAAGTGTGTAGACTTCAGAAGTCTATATATGGGCTAAAGCAAGCATCTCGAAGTTGGAACATGCGGTTTGATAAGTGTATCAAATCGTATGGCTTCGTTAGGAACGGAGAAGAACCTTGCATATATAAATGGGCCAATGGTTCTGTAGTTGTATTTCTTGTATTGTATGTGGACGATATTCTCTTAATCGGGAATGACGTTCCTGCATTACAGGGAATAAAAGTTTGGCTTTCATCACAATTCTCCATGAAGGATATGGGAGAAGCCTCATTCATATTAAGTATGAAAATCTATAGAGATAGATCAAAGAGGCTTCTGGGATTGTCCTAGTCGACATACATTGACACCGTGTTAAAAAGGTTTAGCATAGAAAATTCCAAGAAAGGCTATCTCCCGATAGGCCATGGAATCACTCTTTCCAAAAAGGATTGTGCGACAACCCCTGAGGAAAGAGAGCGTATGAGTAGAATACCATATGCTTTGGCAGTGGGTTCTATTATGTATGCTATGTTGTGTACTAGACCCGATGTGGCATACTCACTAGGGGTAGTGAGTAGATACCAATCTAACCCAGGAGAAGCACATTGGAAGGTGGTAAAGACCATCCTTAAGTATTTGCGAAATACTAAAGATCAATGGCTACTCTATGGAGATTCTGACCTAAAACTAGAGGGGTATACTGACTCCAGTTTTATGTCAGATCATGATGACAGCAAGAGTGTGTCAGGATTTGTTTTTATCCTGAATGGTGGAGCTATCTGCTGGAAAAGTTCCAAGCAGCATACTGTTGCAGACTCGGTTTGTGAAGAAGAGTATATTGCCGCATCTGATGCAGCTAAAGAGGCTGTCTGGTTGCGGAAGTTCATAGGCGAGCTGGGAGTGGCACCTTCCCTGGAGCATTCTATTCCTCTGCATTGTGACAGCACAGGGGCGATTGCTCAAGCCAAAGAACCGAAGGCACATCAGCGCACCAAGCATATTCTGCGGCGCTTTCACCTTGTACGAGAGATCGTGGAACGAGGTGACATCGACCTTCAGAAGATCGATGGAAAGGAAAATCCGGCCGACCCCTTTACCAAAGCCATCGGAATTAAAGAATTCGATAGTTACAAATGGAAGATGGGTATTCGATACTGTTCTGATTGGCTTTAGTCTAAGTGGGAGTTTGTTGGGAATTATATCCCAAAGCCAATCATCTAGGTTGTAGATGGTTGAGCTAATTGTTATGTAATTTTTATAATGAATAAAAGTTATTCTGGCTTCTCATCACTTTACATCTTCCTATAATGAATTCTTTAGTGATGATATCCTTAGGACTACTATTACATCGATATAGAGAGGATATATCGAGTGGTCCTTAAACAGGGTTCTCAGCCAAATGATATGTTGTACCTGGATAGCAACATATCAAGCATAGGCTGTTGTAGTTCGCATTGTTTGGTTGTCCTCTTGACCAAAGGAGTGTGGTGACACTGATGTGATCTGCAAGTGGGATATTTGATATCTCATTAGACGTGACTCCGCGTAGCACCTTATCTGCCTAAGGATCGCTCGCGAATGGATATGGGCATAAGTGTCCCTCTGACCTGAGGTCACTATGGTAGCTTGCAAGCAACTCCCTGTGCTTTGGTGCCGGACTACCCGGATTTTTAATCCGGTGACGAAAGGTTTCTAGGTACAGGCAAGTACTTGTGGAGCAGTAGTGGACCAAGATGGAATTGACCTGTCCAAATGATTTGGATTGAATGTCTCGCAGTGTCTCAATTTAGCAAATCCTCGGTCGGGGTGGTCCCAGTGAAGAGTCACTGGACATGCGAGATTGAGACACGTAGTGGATTGACATAGCTGGGGTTGGCAGTTCAACCCTAGGTCATCCTGAGCATTGGAGGTCAAAGGGATGAATTATGCGGTAACCATATGCCACAGGTTTGATGGATTGCTCTCGCATCTTCGGCCTATCTGGACGCCGAGACCCATTGCTAGGTGGTATCTTGTGCAGGTACTGGAAGTGTTCCAGTACTACCGTTTAGGTTCGAACCTATGAGGTCACACGCCACAGAGGATTCCTATCTGATCAGGAACCGATTCGATTGGGAATCGTTTCGGTGTTTTGTCACGGTTTTTGGTTGTGTTTTCTTCTGATTGACCCGGTCTTGGGTTGATCAGGTCTTCTCTGGATCAACCAGGAATATGTTCCTGGCTGACTAGGATTGAACCCATGTTCATCAAATGGTTTGATGAATGTTTCTAAGTCTAGTTGATTTTTGTTTTAGTCGGTTGCAAATCGATTTCAGCTCAAATCAGTGAGGTTGGACTGTAGAAAGTTAGGGTTCGTTCTTAGCTTCGTTTTGAGTCCAGTTTCGTTCGATTTGGACTTCGTTTGACTGGGTTTTGGCCTGAACCAAATAGACCCTGCTTTGCCTTTGGACCGAAGGGCTTTTTGGTCATTTGCCGGTTCACCTTTTGAACCGTCGTCTTCTCGCCTGAGACGTTTGAGTTTCTGAAACCGAAACAGGGCGTCTGCTATTTTGATTTATTTCGATTAAATCCCACCACCCCTTCGCACCAAACTGAAGACCCTTGCTCTCTCCTTCGGTTGGCATCCAGAGATAATTTTTATACCCCCTTCTTGCTCTCTTTCGGTGGGGTTTTTTTAGAGCTCCCTCCATCTTTCCAAAATTCGTGAAACCTTGGGATCCGGCGGCTAGCGACGCCGGAGCTCCGATCAGAAGTTCCCACGGCGTGTATCCCCTCTAGAGGGATTTCACCTGAGATCCTGGGAGCAGGTCATCGCTCCAGTGCAAGGTAATCAAAGTTTGATCTTCAAATCCCACTGTTGCAACCATGGCCGTGGACAACTTTTGGAGCCCCGATTCTAAGTGGAAAACGCTGGAGACCTGGAGATCCGATTTCATCACCTTGTAGCCGGTCAAGCAAGGATTCCAGCGGACCTAGGAGCTCGGGGTTTGGAGACCTGTGCGCGCCGCAGTCGGCGTCTGAACCTTGCTCCACGGTAAGCAATCTCTGGACCGAGGTTGAAGAAGGGTGGAATAGTGGGAATAGCTATTCCACCCTATTCCTCATAGCTATTCCACCCTATTCCTCCCTTATTCCAGCCTGGAATAAGTTCAATTTAATTTTTATTTGCATTTATACATGTCCAAAAATTATGAAAAAAATATATGCCATGCATCTTTATGTTCTCTATGCAAATATAATTTTTGATCCTGGTTTTGGGACAGGTTTTTCCACGATTAATTGAAATTGTTTTATAACATCTACCTGTTCCTATCCTCTGCTTAGTGTAGGCACAAAAAAAAAAAAAAAACTTCCTTCAAAAACCATGGCACCGGCCATCATATCTAGCATATCATCTAGTCTAGGGATGGAGAACCTATACTTGATTGTGATTTTATTGATGGCACGACTATCAACACACATCCTCCACGTGCCATCCTTCTTGAAAGATTGTGCCCTGAAAGCCAATTGAAATATTGTAATTTTGATCCCAAAATCAATGAATTGACATTTTATAAAGGCATTATTTTCATCATTTGCTGTGTCTTTTTGATTTTATGATGAACCCCATAGATTAGGGCTATGGTTCTAGGGTTATGATGAGATCATACCAGTGAGACCTAAAGCCTTAAAACCCTAATCTAAAATATTCCTGGTCGATGGGACATTGAGTTGGGGATCAATGTTTCCGGCAAGACCAGCACATCCTATATATGTTTTGTAATAAGGGTGACTGATCTCACAGTCACTTGTGTTTGACACTAATACTAGGATGTGAGTGTTCATTGGAGAATGAGTTCACTGAATTGATCCAGATTGAGAATATCTAATGGAACCTTATCTGTTTGTCAATAGATAATTCTCATAGTGGGAGTAGTGCATGTGGTCCTTTGACCTGAGACTACCATAGTACCTTATATACATGAATCCATACTTTGGTTCGCAGTCAATCATGACACTGAGTCATGCACGAGGTGATACTGGTTATGGTGGATTGTATATGAAGGTTGTGAGTAGGTCAACAAGGAATTGATCAGCCCTAGTAAGAGGGAATAGCATCCAGCTAATTTCAAATGATGGATTCAGGAAACCTTTGATCAAAGTATGAACATTAGAGTTATTTTCTAATGGTTCATTAATGAATCATCATTATAAAGATTGAGCTAGGGATGAATATGAAAATTGGATTTGACAAATATCCATATTCCTAATCATATTCGGGATGCAAGTTGATCAAAGGACTGAATTGCCCGGTAACTCACCACTGAAGGGTATTTTGGCAATTCCACCAAAATTCCACATCTTCCGGGTAGACATGATACGTTGCTAGACGTCAATCTTGTCTTGTAGGTATATGATTGAGTCATGGTAATTCAAATCAGTCAATTTGAATTAGATTCTAATTGACCGAGTCGAGCTAGTTTGAGTTGACCTAAATCGGCTTAGTTGAGATCTAACCGAATTAAGTCAAATAGCACTCGGACCTACTGCTGGCTAGGTGTGGAACCCAATGGGTCACACACAAAAGAAAATTGATGAAGGATTTAATTTGGAATTAAATCATGTTTGCAGGATAAACACACTAGCATGTGTTGCAGACCAAATTTCTATTCGAATCAGATTCGAATTTGGTTCCGAATTGGGCTTAATTGGGTTTTAATTGAACCAGATTAAGGTCCAATTTAATTTTTAGGACATTGGGCTAACCCATGGCTGAACCCAAGTGAATTTAATTCACTGAGACCCTCTCTCCAAGCCGCCCCCTCCCTCTTCTCACCCGCGCGCGCCAAGAAAGAAAAGTCCACGTGCGTGGACTTCTCTTAAAATGCGTGAGAAACAAAACGTCGGAGAAAAAAATCTGAAAAGGGGCGTTTTCAGATCCTTGTCTGGCGCCCTTGGATCTGGATCTGATGGCCAGAAAAATTTAAGAAAAGGATCCGTCGCTTTTCGGTCGCAAATCCGTCTCCAAAAGTCGCGATCCTTCCTGAAGTTTTTCCGAGAGTTCTCCTCGTCGGAAAAACGAAAATCAAATCAGAGAATCGTGATTTTTGGTTGAGGGGATGCGTGAGGGATGAGGGATCGTGATCCCTGGGGTTTCAGAGGGTTGCGTTGTTTCGAGATGACACCCCTCTGAGATCTATAAATAGGGTTGGGGTTCTCGGGGGTTTTCACGCAACATAGTTCAGAGATCCAATTCCCTCACTTCCTCTCCAGAATACTCCTTCCTCTTATTCTTGTTGGGTATTGTTTCCCTTACAGAGGTATCCTCTGTCGAAACTCTGACCCTAAACAAGAATAAGAAGAAGGTCTTGAACGGTAAAGGAAAGAACAGGGAAAGGATCTTTTCTTCTTTTCTTTCTTGAATTAAGACTTTGACTGTCTTAATTTTTTTCTTCCAATTCAATTCAAGAAAAGGGATTCAAGAAAAGGAATTCTTGAAGAAAATTCAAGAAGAGGAAAGAAGGAAGAAAAGGAAATTTTCAAGAAAGAAAATTTCAGCCTAAAGGTCCAAGAATTGAATTCTTGAAAAAGAATTCAAGAAGAGGAACCAAGAAATAGAAATTTTGTCTTCATTGTTTTTCTGTGTGGATCACCATTGGAGGGTGAACATTTGGGCGCCTGGTGGAGATTCAGAGTTTGGATTTTGCGATACAGGTTAGTATCTTGATTTGAGATTAAATCTTATATAAACATCTTATATGTTTTTAATTCTTTTAAGGAGATTTTGGGTTGAAGGTTTGGTGAAGATTTCATTAAGATAAAATTTTTTTGAAATCTATGATTCCGCCTTGCCACCGAACCTTACAGTGGTATCAGAGCCTCCTTATAAAGATTAAAATATATATTCTGAATTTTAGATGCATTTTTATAAAAGTAAGATGAGATGTAATATATGTTTGTTATAATGTCACCAATTAGGGTTTTCACTCAAACCCTAATTGTTGTAGAGATATGCATAGAGATCTAGTCATCATACTGAAATAAGGTTGCCCTGGCATAATGGTGGATCCATTATGTGGTAAATGGTTGTCCTAGTATGATGACACACTAATCACATTTTTGTGTTAATTATGCATATATGTTTGAAGTATGCCACTAATTAAGGTTTTCACTTAAACCTTAATTTGCATAGAGATATGTTTAGCCTTCTAGTCATCTTACTGAAATAAGGTTGCCCTGGCATAATGGTGGATCCATTATGTGGTAAATGGTTGTCCTAGTATGATGGCACACTATGGCACATATTTGCTAGAATGTGCTTTGTTTTAATAAACCCCTCTTTAACAACATATTAAGTTGTAGTGTCATATACCAAAAGCAAAAATAATCAATATGATTAGTTTATCATTCGGTGTCTAGGAAAAGTGGTTCATGATCGGTAAAGAGGACGTGGTTTTTAATTGGTTCCGTTGACTGACCTGGCCAATTCTTATTGGTGTCTAAGGAAAGCAACGGGGGGACTCCCACCACTCTCCCACTTACCTGGCCGGTATGATTAACTTAATTATTGATTAATATGCTCAGTGTAATATTCACTACATATGGCTTTCCTTCATGCCAAGTCATTATTATGTTATGATCCATATTAGGTTTGTTGTGTACACACAAGGCCTTTTCATTATGGTGACTAACATAATTTTTTCTTGGTACATTTGATGCTTATGGAATGATTTAATATAATACTTTGTTGTGTACACACAAGGGTATTATGATTAATATCATGACTATATAGCAATGAAGGGTCTGACTTAACTAAAATATTATAGTTTGTTGTGTACACACAAGACTATTAATATTTTAGAGGCCAAGATAAGTTGAGAATTGTATGAATTACAATTGGAAAGAGTTTTTCCTACCTTTGAACTTATATAAGATTTGTTGTGTACACACAAGGTCTCTTATAAGGAATTAGGATCTCAACCCCACTAAGAGAACCAATTAGGGTTTTCTCGATCATCACATTGAGGGTTATGATGCTTGATAAAATAGTGGGAGACATAATTAAGTTAAAGTCCTAATTTAATTATGTTTTGTCAACATTGATTGTCTGCTTATGTAATGTTGTTTGTTAATGTAGATTAAATGGCCTCTTCACTCTCACTCCGTAGCATTCTTGATGCAAATAAATTGACTGGACCAAACTATGTTGATTGGTTGAGAAACCTGAAGATAGTACTCAGCCAAGAAAGAATTTCTTATATTCTTGATACCCCAACCTTGGAACCATTAGGGGAAGATGCCTCGCAAGAGGATAAGACCACATATAACACGTGGCAAAATGACTCACTTACTGTCAAGTGTATAATGCTTGCCTCTATGACCAATGAGTTACAGAGGCAACATGATAGCATGGACACAAACTCCATATTGCTCAATTTAAAAGAACTTTATGGAGAACATAGTCGAACTACAAGATATGAAATATCTAAACAGTTATTCCGTGCAAGGATGACAGAAGGTACATCCGTACAAGACCATGTATTAAAGGTTATTGACCTAATCACCCGATTGGGTCAATTGGGTTTTGTTATGGATGGGGAGTTGAATCAGGATTTAATCCTGCAGTCACTCCCAGAGTCATTTTCACAGTTTGTTCTTAATTATCATATGAACAAACTTAACACTTCCTTGCCTGAGCTGTTGAATATGTTAAAAACAGCAGAGAGCCATTTAAAGAAAAATAAGGCTCCACTTCTTCTTGTGGATGGTGTAAACAAGAAGAAAATAGGCAAAAAGGGTTCCAAGAGGAGGTTAAACCCAAAAGGGGGCATCAAGAAAAAGAAAGGAAAGAAGGCCTCCGGACAAATGACCTGCTTTCATTGTGGCAAGCCGGGTCACTGGAAAAGAAACTGCAAGGTTTACCTTGCAAGTCTGAAGCCCGGTGCTAGTAATGCACCAACAGGTATGTATGAGATACATGCAATTTTGTCATTAGACACTTCTAATTCAAACTCTTGGGTATTGGATACTGCTTGTGGTCATCATATCTGCAAATCATTGCAGGGACTACAGAACATTAGAGTTTTGAAGGAAGGCGACTTCGAGCTCTACGGTGCTGGAGGAGATTCCATCCAAGCAGAAGCTGTAGGGACTTATATGTTGAAGCTGCCTTCTGGGAAGATTTTAGAGTTAAAGAATTATTATTTTATGCCTAGAATCATTAGAAACATCATATCTGTACCCTTGTTACTTAAACAGGGATATATTATGAATGTAATGAGCAGTGGCTGCTCAATCAGTTTTTCTAATGAAATAATATTTAATGGCATATTTTGCAATGGTCTCTTAACTTTATCTTCTGATGACAATATACTACATGTTAGTAATAAACGAAAAAGAGATGAAGTAAACAATACTTTACTTTGGCACTGTCGTCTTGGACATATTAGTGAGCAGAAGATTAACAAGTTATACAAGGAAAAATTCCTTAATCCTTATGACTATGAATCATTAGGAACTTGTGAATCATGTCTCATGGGTAAAATGACCAAGACTCCATTTAGTGGACATAATGAAAGGACAACAGAGTTATTAGGACTCATACACACTGATGTATGTGGACCTATGACAACTCAGGCCAAGGGTGGATACTCATATTTCATCACATTCACTGATGACTTTTCAAGGTACGGATTTGTGTATCTAATGAAACATAAGTCCGAAGCTTTTGAAAAATTTTTAGAGTATCAAAGTATGGTAGAGAAACAAACGGGGAAAAGTATTAAGATCCTTCGATCAGATAGAGGAGGTGAATACTTATCCACCGAGTTTCTTGATCACCTTAAACAAAAGGGAATCATCTCTGAATGGACTCCTCCTTACACACCACAATTAAATGGTGTTGCTGAAAGGAGAAATCATACTTTATTAGATATGGTACGGTCCATGATGTGCTTCACAGACTTACCTGTTTCTTTCTGGGGATATGCCTTGGAAACAGCGGCTAATATTTTGAATAGAGTACCATCCAAATCTGTATCTGGCATTCCATATGAGTTATGGAGGGGAAGGAAACCCAATCTTAAGCACCTTAAGATATGGGGATGTCCAGCTTATGTCAAAAGAAATTTTGGACAAAAGCTTGATGCTAGAGCAGAAAAATGTCTATTTGTTGGATATCCCAAAAATAGTATAGGATATCTATTCTACCACCCTACTGAACAAAAGATTTTAGTCAGTAGGCATGCCATTTTTATGGAAAAGGAATTCATCCTACAAAAGGGCAGTGGGAGAAATATTGAACTTGAAGAAGTTCAACAAATAGATACATCTCAACAAAATCATAACATAGTTAGTATAGAACCTGAACACACCACTCCTATCCGTAAGTCTGATAGAGTGCGACATGCACCTGAAAGGTATGGGTTCATTATTGAAAATAATGAAGCCCGAATCATTGATAATGATGAGCCTCTAACATATACGGATGCTGTCATAAGTAGTGACTCAGACAAATGGCTGGAAGCCATGAGATCCGAAATGGACTCCATGTATGTCAACCAAGTCTGGACTTTGGTTGATGCACCAGAGAGTGTTAACCCTATTGGATGCAAATGGGTTTATAAGAAAAAGATTGGGACAGATGGCCAAGTTGAAACTTATAAAGCCAGATTAGTGGCTAAGGGTTTCAGACAAAAATAGGGAATAGATTATGATGAAACATTTTCTCCTGTTGCCATGCTCAAATCTATTCGGATCATGCTTGCTATAGCAGCATATCATGATTATGAAATCTGGCAGATGGATGTGAAGACTGCATTCCTCAATGGTTTCCTTGAGGAAGAGGTTTATATGTCACAGCCAGAAGGTTTTGTCTTGGAGACTAAACCTAATCAGGTATGTAGGCTAAAGAAATCTATTTATGGATTAAAGCAAGCATCTAGGAGTTGGAACATCCGATTTGATAAGACAGTCAAAGAATTTGACTTTATCAAAAATGAGGATGAACCTTGTGTGTACAAGAAGACTAGTGGGAGTGCCATAGTTTTCTTAGTTCTGTATGTAGATGACATACTTCTCATTGGGAATGATATCCCAATGTTACAATCAGTCAAGGTATGGTTATCTAAACAGTTTTCCATGAAAGACTTGGGAGAAGCATCTTATATACTAGGCATCAAGATCTATAGAGATAGATCTAGGAGGATGCTAGGTTTATCCCAGTCTAGGTACATTGACCAAGTGCTAAAAAGATTTAGCATGGAGGAAAGTAAAAGAGGTTACTTACCTATTGGTCATGGCATACATCTTTCTAAGAAGATGTCTCCTAAGACACCTGAAGAAAGAAATAGAATGAATTCGGTACCTTATGCTTCGGCAGTAGGGTCTATTATGTATGCTATGTTATGTACTAGGCCTGATGTGGCATATGCCTTAGGTATAGCCAGCAGGTTTCAGGCTGATCCAGGAGAGGATCATTGGAAGGCTGTGAAAAATATTCTTAAGTACTTAAGAAGAACTAAGGAAATTTTTCTAATATACGGAGGATCTGATCTTAAACTAGAAGCTTATTCAGATTCTAGTTTTCAATCAGATCCAGATGACAGCAAATCTATATCTGGGTATGTTTTTACCCTTAATGGAGGAGCTGTAAGTTGGAAAAGTTCTAAACAGCAAACTGTAGCTGACTCAACAACTGAGGCAGAGTACATTGCTGTTAGTGAAGCTGCCAAGGAAGCTGTCTGGATGAAGAAGTTCATATCAGAGTTGGGCGTAGTTCCTGAGATTGAAGGTCCAGTATCACTTTACTGTGATAATACGGGGGCTGTTGCTCAAGCAAAGGAACCAAGAGCTCATCACAAATCAAAGCACATTCTGAGACGCTTCCATCTCGTTCGAGAGATTGTCGAAAGACAAGAAGTCTGCATTAAAAGGGTAGAAACGAAGAACAACATAGCAGACCCGTTCACTAAGGCTCTATCACAGCGAGAGTTTGATCGCCACCTTGATTGTATGGGGTTAAGATTTAAAGGCGATTGGCTTTAGTGCAAGTGGGAGATTGAAAGATTGTGCCCTGAAAGCCAATTGAAATATTGTAATTTTGATCCCAAAATCAATGAATTGACATTTTATAAAGGCATTATTTTCATCATTTGCTGTGTCTTTTTGATTTTATGATGAACCCCATAGATTAGGGCTATGGTTCTAGGGTTATGATGAGATCATACCAGTGAGACCTAAAGCCTTAAAACCCTAATCTAAAATATTCCTGGTCGATGGGACATTGAGTTGGGGATCAATGTTTCCGGCAAGACCAGCACATCCTATATATGTTTTGTAATAAGGGTGACTGATCTCACAGTCACTTGTGTTTGACACTAATACTAGGATGTGAGTGTTCATTGGAGAATGAGTTCACTGAATTGATCCAGATTGAGAATATCTAATGGAACCTTATCTGTTTGTCAATAGATAATTCTCATAGTGGGAGTAGTGCATGTGGTCCTTTGACCTGAGACTACCATAGTACCTTATATACATGAATCCATACTTTGGTTCGCAGTCAATCATGACACTGAGTCATGCACGAGGTGATACTGGTTATGGTGGATTGTATATGAAGGTTGTGAGTAGGTCAACAAGGAATTGATCAGCCCTAGTAAGAGGGAATAGCATCCAGCTAATTTCAAATGATGGATTCAGGAAACCTTTGATCAAAGTATGAACATTAGAGTTATTTTCTAATGGTTCATTAATGAATCATCATTATAAAGATTGAGCTAGGGATGAATATGAAAATTGGATTTGACAAATATCCATATTCCTAATCATATTCGGGATGCAAGTTGATCAAAGGACTGAATTGCCCGGTAACTCACCACTGAAGGGTATTTTGGTAATTCCACCAAAATTCCACATCTTCCGGGTAGACATGATACGTTGCTAGACGTCAATCTTGTCTTGTAGGTATATGATTGAGTCATGGTAATTCAAATCAGTCAATTTGAATTAGATTCTAATTGACCGAGTCGAGCTAGTTTGAGTTGACCTAAATCGGCTTAGTTGAGATCTAACCGAATTAAGTCAAATAGCACTCGGACCTACTGCTGGCTAGGTGTGGAACCCAATGGGTCACACACAAAAGAAAATTGATGAAGGATTTAATTTGGAATTAAATCATGTTTGCAGGATAAACACACTAGCATGTGTTGCAGACCAAATTTCTATTCGAATCAGATTCGAATTTGGTTCCGAATTGGGCTTAATTGGGTTCTAATTGAACCAGATTAAGGTCCAATTTAATTTTTAGGACATTGGGCTAACCCATGGCTGAACCCAAGTGAATTTAATTCACTGAGACCCTCTCTCCAAGCCGCCCCCTCCCTCTTCTCACCCGCGCGCGCCAAGAAAGAAAAGTCCACGTGCGTGGACTTCTCTTAAAATGCGTGAGAAACAAAACGTCGGAGAAAAAAATCTGAAAAGGGGCGTTTTCAGATCCTTGTCTGGCGCCCTTGGATCTGGATCTGATGGCCAGAAAAATTTAAGAAAAGGATCCGTCGCTTTTCGGTCGCAAATCCGTCTCCAAAAGTCGCGATCCTTCCTGAAGTTTTTCCGAGAGTTCTCCTCGTCGGAAAAACGAAAATCAAATCAGAGAATCGTGATTTTTGGTTGAGGGGATGCGTGAGGGATGAGGGATCGTGATCCCTGGGGTTTCAGAGGGTTGCGTTGTTTCGAGATGACACCCCTCTGAGATCTATAAATAGGGTTGGGGTTCTCGGGGGTTTTCACGCAACATAGTTCAGAGATCCAATTCCCTCACTTCCTCTCCAGAATACTCCTTCCTCTTGTTCTTGTTGGGTATTGTTTCCCTTACAGAGGTATCCTCTGTCGAAACTCTGACCCTAAACAAGAATAAGAAGAAGGTCTTGAACGGTAAAGGAAAGAACAGGGAAAGGATCTTTTCTTCTTTTCTTTCTTGAATTAAGACTTTGACTGCCTTAATTTTTTTCTTCCAATTCAATTCAAGAAAAGGGATTCAAGAAAGGGAATTCTTGAAGAAAATTCAAGAAGAGGAAAGAAGGAAGAAAAGGAAATTTTCAAGAAAGAAAATTTCAGCCTAAAGGTCCAAGAATTGAATTCTTGAAAAAGAATTCAAGAAGAGGAACCAAGAAATAGAAATTTTGTCTTCATTGTTTTTCTGTGTGGATCACCATTGGAGGGTGAACATTTGGGCGCCTGGTGGAGATTCAGAGTTTGGATTTTGCGATACAGGTTAGTATCTTGATTTGAGATTAAATCTTATATAAACATCTTATATGTTTTTAATTCTTTTAAGGAGATTTTGGGTTGAAGGTTTGGTGAAGATTTCATTAAGATAAAATTTTTTTTGAAATCTATGATTCCGCCTTGCCACCGAACCTTACACTTCTTTGGGGTTAGAAGTGCAGGGACTGCACAAGGGCTAAGACTATCTCTAATGAACCCCTTCCTCAACAATTCGCCAACCTGCTTTTGCAGTTCTTTATGCTCAGATGAATTCATCCTATAATGGGGCAAGTTGGGTAAAGTAGCTCATGGGACTAAATCTATGGAATGCTGAATATCCCTAAGAGGTGGAAGGTGGTCTAGCAGATCCTCGAGAAAAACATCCTCAAATTCTTCTAATAAAGGCTTAACTTCCTGAGGAGGCTCTGAGGGTGTAGAAGTCCTAAGTTCCTTAGCAGTCAACATCCAAATAGGTGAACCACTATGAATTTCTTGTTCTAGATCCTTGGCACTAATTAGGTTCACTCCAGTCTTCATTTCTTTGACCTTATTGGTTCCTTTAGCTACCTTGTCCTCAGGAGGGACTGAATGGATTGTGATTTTCTTCCCATTGAAACTAAAGACACAGGTGTTGGATTTTCCTAAGAGTGTGGCATCATGATCATACAACCAAGGTCTTCCAAGAATTATACTGCTTACCCCCATGGGCAAGACATCACACCAAATCTTCTCTTGATAGGATTGCATTTGGATTTGGACCTGACATCTAGACTAGATGGGTATAGAGGTAGAGTCTACCCAAGAAACCTTATAGGGGTTGGGGTGGGGGACTGGGGTTAAGCCTAACATTTTGACAGTGCTAGTAGAAATGGCATTCACACAGCTCCCACTATCTATGATGATTTTACATACCTTATCCCCTATTTTAAGGAAAGTCTGTAGGATGTTAGTCCTACGCCAATCTTCCTGAACTTTAGTCTGGGACAGGATGCATCTCATAACCCCTAATTGGTCAGACTCTGTGGATTCTTCCTCTTCTTCATACTCATCGACCAAATTCATTCCGGCCTCATAAACTTCTTCTTCAAACTCCTCAATGGGCTCGGAATTCTCTTCTCCTCCCTCTTCTATATAAAGGGATCTACGAGGGCACTGGCTAGAAACATGACCTACCTTATGGCACTTAAAACAAGCTATGGCTGTGCACT
Organism: Areca catechu; assembly: GCA_021397845.1. Lineage (NCBI taxonomy): Eukaryota > Viridiplantae > Streptophyta > Magnoliopsida > Arecales > Arecaceae > Areca > Areca catechu. The sequence goes on along the minus strand of CM038051.1, from coordinate 96,187,963 downwards.
GGTTGGAGATATGACCGGGCTTCTAGCACTTAAAACAGATGATACTAGGGGTTCTCTGGGTGTCAGGTGCCTTACCTTTATCCATGGGCCTAGGGGTGGGAATACCCTGATTAGGCTTGCTAGGGGTAACCTGGCTAGGTCCATTTCTTGGGATTGGGGCACTAACCCTAGAAGGCATGGGTCCTCTCTGAAACTTCTCAGTGTTCAGTGCAATCTGATAGGCTTGGTCTAGGTCAGTAACCTCTCTCAGAAATAACTCTCTCTTAATGTCTTCCCTAAGTCCAGCCCTAAACCTAGACAAAGTGACCTCATGGGCTTCACTCACATCACATCTCATCAGGTATTCATCAAAGGTGGTTATGTAGTCTGATACAGATCGGTTCCCTTATTTCAAAGTCTGCCATTGGTCCAACAGATTCTGCTGATATGAAATAGGTAGATATTTATCTCTAAGCTTCTCTTTCATACCCTGCCAAGTGGTTATGGGCTCTACATTTCGTCTTCTAGTGGTCAGTTCAATATTCCCCCAGTATAACCTAGCTTGACGTACTAACTTCATCTTGGCAAACTTGAATTTCCTCTCCTCAGACATGGCATACCACTCAAAGTACTGGTCCATCTCACCCTCCCAATCAGAATACACCTTAGGATTTAAGCTACCATCAAAAGTGGGTGCATCTAACTTGATGTTCCGAATGAACCTATCATCTCTATCTTCAGGTTCTGGGTCAGGCCTCCTATGATTAGGTTCAGGATCTCTGTATAAAGGTCTTCTAGGTTCTTGGTGTGGGTGAGGTTGAGGCACATTAAAATCTGGGTCAGGAGTCCAATTTCGATGCCTAGATTCCTCTAGCACTTGGACTCGATCCCTAAGCTGGGCAAAATCCTCATGGACTTGTTCTTTAAACTGGGCAACAGTGGTAGTCGCATCCTGACTCAGTTTGTTCATACTCTCAGTAAGAGCTCTAACCATGGCCTCTAAATCAGGTTGGGTTTGACCAGGTTGGTAGGGCACTCCATTCCGGGTAGACATGATGCAAGCAAACACACAAAATGAGACTCAACTGAACGACTACGGGCTAACTAGACCTAGAGCCCAAACTAGATACCCAATCAGAGTGGCAAGCTAGCCTGTAGTAACTCGGGACTCAGCCAGGCAGGTGTAAGGGGAGTGTTAGGTCCCTAGATGCCAATCCTAGACACCAATCAGTGATTGGCCAGGTAGGCGGACCAGCATACAAGCCCTTCGGGATAGAATCCCTGAACCACCATTCTAGACACTGAGTACAAAGCACACACAGAGTAACCAGACAAACTGACTCAACACTAGCCTTGACTCGACTTGTTGATGTCCCTAGCCCACTAGGGCAAATTAGGTCTAATTAATTTTAAGATTAAAGGCTTAGGTTCGAATGAGTGGGTGGTGGTTTTGGGCTAAGGAGAGGTTATCAACTCCTCCCCTTATCTTAGATGCTCAAATGCCCTTAAGATGAATTAAGAGATGATCACTCAAAATTAATTGAATTACAGAAATACAAAAAAACAGAGTTGCAGTAATTTAACTTTCAGAAATTTCTCGGAAACCAATAAATCACAAGAAAATTTTGTAAAATAGCTTCAATTATACTGGTTCCAGCAAAACAAAAATCATGCAATTCGGAGTTAACTTCAGTGAGAAACAATTCCTGCAACAGGGTAGTTACGGACTGAAAATAGAGTACTTCCCCATTTACAATTCCTGCTATGAAGTTGTAACCCAACGGAACCCCTACACGCCCTAGGAACACCCCGTGGAATGGGAAGAGGAGGTTTGCACCTCGCTTCGTTCCTAGGACCGGACGTCCTGGGGAGTCTACTTCGAGCAGACAAAGTAAAAAGAGAGAGAATCAAACAAGCAATCAAAACAGAAACCCTAGACAGGGCTCTGATACCAAAAATGATGCAGAACAAAGAACAAAGAAGCGTATGCGGAAATAAAATTAAGATTAATTTTTTTTTTTTTTTTATATTTCAGAAATTGGCTTTGGCTCAAAGTGAAGTTAAACTAAGTTGATGGAAACTAGGTAAGGATTGAAAGCACAATTTAGAAGAAGCTAAGTTATCAGAGTAGTTCAGAAGTAACGGATCGCTGGAGGTTGAGAAACTCCCAGACCTAGGGTTTCGCTCTGAACTTTAAACATGACAGAAATAAAGAGAAGAGATGGTTTACCAACCAGACAGTGATCTTCACAGAATTTGGGTGGAAGAACTCTCTCGAGCAGATTGTTGGATCCTCGGATTCGGCTATCTTCGCAATGGATCCTCCAATACTGGTCTCGTGGCTGGGTCGGCTTCTCCTGAACACAAGATCTGGGAAGAAGAAAAACAAGTGATGGATTCAGAGACTCAGGGAAGGATTTACCAGTTTGAAGAACTTGAAGGCAGATGTCGCTGAGATCCGGATTCTCTTGAAGGCTGATTCGACTCCCTCTGAAAAGAGCTATGGATCTGAAGTATCCGGACTGGAGCTGGATGCTGGTGGTCGGCTTGGACTTGGAGAGAGAGGCCATGGGAGGTGGGATAGCTAGGGCTTGGTGGATTGAAGTGGATGATGGGCAGCTAGGGTTTTGGAGTAGAAGTGGCTAACCTAGGATTTGGGGTTTGGAGATCTCACACCTCCTCAAAGTTCCTGGGGAACCCGGATTTACTCCCTCACAGAGCTCAACACCTGGATGCAAGTGCGGAAGAGAGAAAACACAGAGTTTGCTCACACAAATATTTGAATTCATTCATCTGATTGATTAGAACTTACAAAGGGGTTTTAATTTATAGGACTTTACAAGAGAGTAGAGTTTTACATCTTCCCATGTGGGACTAAAGGAGGGGATCTGCAAATTAGGATTGTAGGATCAATCCTTACACATATGGCCGGCCAAATAATTCCATAAAATTGATTGATGGCTTCAAAAAGAAAAGTGGGTGGCGCCTCCTAGCCTTGACCTCCAAGAAAAATTATTTTTTCCTTCTATGCTTGGCCTTATCTGGAAGTGTTTGGGCGCCTCTTAACCTTGCTCTTCAAGAGGAATTTCTTTCCTTTTATATCTGGCTTTATTTGGAATTACTAGGGTGCCTCCTAACCTTGCTCTTCAAGAGAAATCTCCTTCCTTCCATGGCTCAACTTTTTTTGGACACCTCCTTTTCTTTCTCCCCAAGTTATGGCTCTTCCCAACTTTGCTTTGGGCATTTCTGGCATGGGATGGGCGCCCCTTGAAGTACTCTCCAAGAAGAATTTGTTTCTTTTCATAGCTTGGTTCTTATGGAAAATTATGGGCTGCCCCCTTGAATTGTGGATCCCTGATTGCTCTCTACTTAAATGGCACATGAGAGAAGGGACCTGCTATCCTGTGGTGTGGGGACCAAAGCCTACTGGATGGAGATGTGGTGCCCCCTGGACTCAGGCGTATGGCTGGGAGTGTGGCGCCCACTTGCTTGGCCTTGGGAGAAAATGTAACACCCCATGTTGAAGCCCTAGATCACTACTGAGTCAACATGACTCAACAAAATAAAAATGCAGGTAATACAGATTCAAGCTAAAATTGAGTTGATCAAGTCAACCCTTATTACAAGCCAAAAAACCCTAATTCTTCAGGCGAGGTTAATCAGAGATCCAGATGGAGCTCTGAAGTCTTCTTCTGAGTCTGGTGCCCGCACCAGTCCACCTCGTCCGAAGTCGAGCGCTCCTCTGCCGCTCCGCCAAGTGTCCGCCTAGGAGGGGTCCACCTCGGCCGAAGTCGGCTGCCCCTTGCTCCCTCACCAGGCGGTGCACAGAGACGGTTCCACCTCAGCCGAGGTCGAGCCGGGCCTTCCTGCTCTTTCGCCAGATGGTGCCCGGACATGGTGGTGCGGGCACCAAAATCAGAAGAAGACTTCAGGATTCCATCTGGATCTCTGATTGACCTTGCCCAAGAAAATTAGGGTTTGTAATAAGGATTGACCTGATCAACCCAATTTTGAGTCTGTAATTTTGTCATTTCAATTTTTGTTGAGTCATGTTGACTCCGTCCAAGTCCAGGTCCAGGTTGGTGCCATTCCCTTTGCCATAGGGTGCCATATTTTTTTTCTTCCATGGTCCAGCTACAAGTGGGTGCCACACTCCCTGCCACATCTCCATCCAGTGTCTTTGGTCCCCACACCATAAGAAGTAAGTTCCCCTTTTTCTTGCACCACTTGGGGGAGAAATCCATCAAGATACCTCAATCCAAGGGGGAGCCAACTTCTTTCCAGATAAACCCAAGCCAGGATGGCAAGAATTTTTCTTGAAGAGAGGATCAAGGAGGTGCCCCACAATGTTCCATAAAAATCCATGTTATAAAAGGGAAGAGAGCATATCTTGGAGAGAAAATCAAGGAGGCACCCAAAAGTTTCCTAAAGTGCCAAAGCCATGAAAAGAAGAAGCCTAAACTTGTGGAGCAAGACTAGGAGGTGTTCAAAAGAGCCAAACCATAAAGGAAAAATCCTTGATTCATGGAGAGATACTAGGAGACACCCGCATAACCTGCCATTTGGAGCTGATTTTCAAGTTTTCCTGGAGTTTTTGGGTCGCTCACTCATGGAAGGAGTCTTGGTTGGCCAAGGGAAGAGAATTTGATGCCTAAAGTATAGATTAGTCCTATTAGTCCCACATGGGAACTTGTATGGTCTTGATTTTTCTTATAGGTCTATATATTATACCCCTTTTGTAACTTGAACTTATCTTATGAAATCTTATGAATGAAATCCCTTGTTTTTTAGCAAAGTCTTATTCTTCCGCACTTATTCTGAGTGTTGAGCTCCGTGAGGAAGTAAATCTGGGTTCCCTAGGAACCTTGAGGAGGTGTGAGATCTCCAACCCTAAAACCCTAGCTTAGTCCACCCATCTCTACTCCACCACCACTAAACCCTAGCCTTTACACCATCTCCAAAACTCTTCTTCCAAAGGGTGGCCGACCACCAGGACCCCAGTCCAGCCATCTTCAAGTCAGCTACCACTGCTTCAGAGTCCATCCAGCAGATCCAGGAGAAGAAGTCCCAAATCCGCAGCCTAGGAGTTCCAGATCAGCTGAAGACCTTCAGATCCCATCCTTTCTTCTACTATGGTAACTCTCTTCCCTGAGTCTCTTGTTCCTAACCTTGTTCTTCTTTTCTCCAAGATCCATGGTTCAAGAAGAGGCCAACTTTGCCAATGACCATTATCGAAGGATCCATTGCGAAGATACCTTGACTCCCGGGATCCAATAATCTGCTCGATAGAGTCTTTTTCCACCAAATGGAGAGATATCACTGCTAGGTAACAAGAACCTTCCCTTCTTACTTTGTCTGTTTCGTTGAAACTCAGAGCAAACCCTAGATCTGGGGGTTTCTCAATCCCCAGCGATCCTACTTCTGAGTTACTCTGATAATCCACTCCTTTTAATTGTGCTTTCTATCATTTCTTAGTTTCTTTCAACATTAGTTTATCTTTCATTTGAGTCAAAGCCGACTTCTGAAAATATATATAAAAAAAAAACATTAATTTTAATTTGCTTCCGCATTCCACATATTCGTTCTGCATCATTTTTGGTATCAGAGATTTCGTTCTGCATCATTTTTGGTATCAGAGCTTTCGTTTTGCATCACATGGGTCAACCTCGGTCGAAGTCGAGCGCTCCTCTGCCGCTCCACCAGTTGTCCGCCCAAGAGGGGTCCACCTCGGCCGAAGACGGCTGCCCCTTGCTCCCTCGCCAAGTGGCGCCCAGAGACGGTTCCACCTCGGTCGAGGTTGAGCCGGGCCTTCCTGCTCCATTGCCAGATGGCGCCCGGACACGGATCCACCTCGGTCGAAGTCGAGCGCTCCTCTGCCGCTCCGCCAGGTGTCCGCGCAAGAGGGGTCCACCTCGACCGAAGCCGATGGCCCCTTGCTCCCTCGCCAGGTGGCGCCCAGAGATGGTTGCACCTCGGTCGAGTTCGAGCTGGGCCTTCCTGCTCCTTCGCCAGATGGCGCCCGGACACGGGTCCACCTCGGCCGAAGTCGAGCGCTCATCTGCTGCTTCGCCAGGTGTCTACCCTGGAGGGGTCCACCTTGACCGAAGCCGGCTGCCCCTTGCTCCTTCGCCAGGTGGTGCCCAGAGACAGTTCCACTTCGGCCGAGGTCGAGCCGGGCCTTCCTACTCCTTCGCCAGATGGTGCCCGAACACAGGTCCACCTCGGCCGAAGTCGAGCGCTCCTCTGCCGCTCTGCCAGGTGTCCGCCAAGGAGGGGTCCACCTCGGCCGAAGTTGGCTGCCCCATGCTCCCTCGCCATGTGGCGCCCAGAGACGGTTCCACCTTGGCCGAGGTTGAGCCGGGCCTTCCTGCTCCTTCGCCAGATGGCGCCCGGACATGGGTCCATCTCGGTCGAAGTCGAGCGCTCCTCTGCCGCTCCGCCAGGTGTCCGCCAAAGAGGGGTCCACCTCGACCGAAGCAGGCGGCCCCTTGCTCCCTCGCCAGGTGGTGCCCGGAGACGGTTCCACCTCGGCCGAGGTTTAGCCGGGCCTTCCTGCTCCTTCGCCAGATGGCGCCCAGACACGGGTCCACCTCGGCCGAATTTGAGCGCTCCTCTGCCGCTCCGCCAGGTGTCCGCCCAAGAGGGGTCCACCTCGGCCAAAGCCAGCTGCCCCTTGCTCCCTCTCCAGGTGGTGCCCAGAGACGGTACCACCTCGGTCGAGGTCGAGCTGGGCCTTCCTGCTCCTTCGCCAGATGGCGCCCGGACATGGGTCCACCTCGACCGAAGTCGAGCGCTCCTCTGCCGCTCCGCTAGGTGTCCGCCCAGGAGGGTTCCACCTCAGTCGAAGTCAGCCGCCCCTTGCTCCCTCATCGGGAGCGGCCTAGAGACGGTTCCACCTCGGCCGAGGTCAAGCCGGGCCTTCCTGCTCCTTCGCCAGATGGTGCCTGGACATGGGTGTATCTCGGCCGAAGTCGAGCGCTCATCTGCCACTCCGCCAGGTGTCCGTCCAGGAGGGGTCCACCTCGGTCGATGCTAGCAGCCCCTTGCTCCCTCGCCAGGTGGCGCCCGGAGATGGTTCCACCATGATCGAGGTCGAGCCGGGCCTTCCTGCTCCTTCACCAGATGGCGCTCGAACACTGGTCCACCTCGGTCGAAGTCGAGCGCTCCTCTGCCACTCCGCCAGGTGTCCGCCCAAGAGGGGTCCACCTCGACCGAAGCCGGCCATGCATGGTGAGGCTGCCGGGAAGCAGGGGTAAATGTTTCGAGACAGCCACTCGGGCAGCGCACGCCGTACCTCGTGAGGAGCGCCGGTATGGTCGGCAATAACACGCGAAACCTCATTTACATCGGCCCGACAGGTTCCGCAACCGAGAAGCGGAGTCCTAGTAGACAGGACCCAGCAACGGACATTGTCAACACTTGATAAGGAGAGCGCTCGCACTCGGCCCAAGTCCTGGCCGGTGTCCTCCCTCTCCCCTTTTCTCACTGGGCTCAGCAAGCAAGACAAGGTGGCCACCGGGTTCCTGGACCCGAAGGGGAAAGGGAAAGGAGAGGGAGAGAAAGAGAAAGGTGAAAGCGGAGAGGGAGCCTCCCAAGGGCGGGAGGCCAGAGGCAGTGTGATGGGATAAAAGGATGGGAAGAGCGGATAACCAGGTGAGAGAAAAAAGGCTGGGAAAAAGAAAGGCACCAAGAGTAGGATCCAAGATCCCGAGAAGGGTCCCTCAGCGCAAGCTCGGTGAAGGAGCTCGGCCCAATTTCCACTCTTTTAAAGATCTCTTTTGCTAAGATCATCTCCAAGCCTGGGACTCCTTCGGGGGCCCACCTTAGGGTTTCTGTTCCATCTCGCCATTTTCTAACTTGACCGTCGGAGCTCCCTCGCCGGGATCCCCGGCCAGTGTTTCTGACCTTGTTTTGCAGGATCGGGAGCTCGGAGACCTCGAGGCAAGACGATTCGAGTCCGGTACCAGCTTTGAAGTTACAAAGGCTGTGGCGGCGAGATCGGCAATAGATTGGCGCGCCAGGAAGGGGGGTAGGACTGCAACCCCAATGCGAGCTAGCTCTCCACGGGACAAAGCGCGCTCCGACCATGGTGGTAACACACGGTCGTGAAGCGTCCACCAGTCGAATAGGGGAAGTCCCTTCCCCTTAGGGGCCGCGCAGCCCATAGACGGAGCTTCCTGCTCTGCCTTCTCTTCCTCCATAGCCATCCCTGGTGGACGGACCTTTCGTAGCTGTCATCCAATAGCTGTAAACCCTGACTACAGCAGTTCGGCATCTATAACACCAGCAGCGGTCCCTGGCCACACAGCCCCAGCCAGGGACCCCCGCGGCTCGGGCCGCGGGGCCCCGTAGAAGCCTGCGCTCCATCCAAGGCAGGCCCTCCCAATCGCGGGTAGTCTCCAACCCCCGCGGGAGCCACCAAACCCCTGCGAAGAGAAATTACTCCGGTTCGGCGGATCACGAGAGTCGATCCCCGGCCAACGATGCCGAGACGGTGCACCGCAGTAGGTGGCGTCGGGGCAAAGACCCTAGCCGAGACTGATCGATGCCCCCTTCGCTAGTAGCCTTGGTGAAAGATTCCACTGACGAGGCCATTAGGCGCCAGGCCAAGAGGCGCTTGGAGGAGCATGAGCGCAACCTAGCGGAGTTCGCCCGTCGATTTGCCGACCTGCAGAACTCCTCGACGGACCAGGCGGGCTACGACTCCCGGCCACCCTTCTCCCGGGAAATCCTAGAGGAGCCGATTCCGAGTCGGTTCCGCATGCCGCAGGTGGATCCTTACGATGGGACCACCGACCCCTTGGACCATATGGAGAGCTACAAGGCTCTCATGAGGGTCCAGGGGGCCACGGACGCTCTTCTATGCGTTTCCTTCTCCGCTACCCTTCGGAAGGCTGTTCGAGTCTGGTTCACCCGCCTCGAGCCCGAATCTATTTGCTCCTTCCATCAGTTGGAAGGAAGGTTCATGGCACACTTCGACGCTTGTCGGAAGGTGCCGAGAGAGGTGGATAGCCTCTTCTCCATCCACCAGCAGGACCAGGAGCTGCTTCGGGACTATATTACCCACTTCAAGATCGCTGCCCTGGAAATCTATAGTCCGGACGAGCCCGTTGCCATGCTGGCATTAAAGCGCGGGCTCAAGACGTCCCGCTTGACTTACTCCCTAGACATGAACCCCCCCAGGATGTATTCCGAGCTCCTCCTCCGTGTCCACAAGTACATCCGAGCGGAGGAGGTCGATCGCACCCGGTAAGAACTAGACGGGAGGCCCTTGAAGAAGCTGGCCCCGAAAGATGTTCTCGGGACCCGGAGGCCCGGGCCACCTGTTGACCCCCGTCCAAGCCCGAAGTCGAAGGGTGGAGCCACCCCGGAGTGAAGTTTCACCCATCTCCTTGCTCCCAGAATGAAGATCCTCATGGAGATTGAGGGTGAGCACAACCTTCGCTGACCTCCTCCCCAGAACCCAAGGAGCACCCGCGACAAGTCAAAATACTACTAGTTCCACCGCGAGCACGGCCACGACATGGAGGAGTGCCGTAATCTGAAGCGGGAAATTAAGGAGCTGATTAAAATAGGCTACCTCAGGAAGTTCGTGAGGAACGAAGCCCCGGTGGAGGGACAACCGCTCGTAGCCCTTCCCCTGATCCCTGTGATCGATAACCACCCGACGGAGAAGCCGGTGGGCATGATCTCTTGGAGAATCGGGCATGCGGCGAAGAGAGCCCGAAAGGTAGGAGACCCGGAGGATGTATCCCCCTTTGAGAAGGGGAATGAAAACAAGAATGTAAATAATGATGCAGTGGTGGTCGAGATGACCATTGCAAAGCATACTGTACATCGCATTATGGTAGATAATGGGAGCTCTACTGACGTGCTTTTTTATGATGCTTTCTCCCGAATGAACCTGTCTCATGATCAGTTAAGGCCAGTGCACACCCCTCTTGTCGGCTTTACCGAGAACTCGGTGGGGGTCGAAGGGGAGATCACTCTCTCTGTCACCACTGGATCCCCACCTCGACAAACTACCGTCATGATGATGTTTACCATCGTCAAGCTCCCCTTACCTTATAATGCGATCCTCGGTCGTCCAGGGCTCAACTAGCTGGATGCCGTGATTTCCACCAAACGGTTGCTAGTACAGTTCCCCACAGCCTCTGGGACTAGGGTGATGAGGGGGACGACCCAGCCTGTCCAGCATTGCCTTCAGACGGTCCCAGGCACCCTGGGTGCTGAGCTCGACCCCGACGTCGACGACCTCGACTTAAGGGAGAAGGAACCCAGGGGAGGACCCATAGAACACCTGTTGATGTATCCCCTCAGTTCGAATCCTCAGAAGACTGTACATGTGGGGGCCCAGCTCCCAGAGGAAGAGCGGACCTGCCTGCTAGATTTCCTCCACGTGAATGTGGATGTGTTTGCCTGGTCCGCAGCTGACATGCCGGGCATCCCCTCTGAAGTCATCACCCACAGGCTAAATGTTGACCTGAGGTGCCACCCGGTCTGCCAGAAGAAGAGGAGCTTCGCTGCAGAAAGGCAGAAGGCCATCAACGAAGAAGTAGAGAAGCTCCTCACCGCCGGCTTTATGCGGGAAGTACAATACCCCCGTTGGTTGGCAAATATGGTCATGGTGAAGAAGAGTAGTGGCAAGTGGAGGATCTGCATGGACTACACCAACCTCAATCGAGCTTGCTCGAAGGATAGTTTCCCTCTTTCGAAGATTGACCAGTTGGTGGACATCACTTCAGGGCATCGCCTTCTCTCTTTCATGGATGCCTTCTCCGGGTACAACCAGATTCGAATGCACCCGGAGGAAGAGGAGCACACCGCTTTCGTCACCGACCGCGGAACTTACTGTTACAAGATGATGCCATTTGGCCTCAAGAACGCCGGGGCCACGTACCAGCGGCTGGTCAACAAAGTCTTCAAGGATCAGATCGGCCATAACATGCAGGTGTACGTGGATGACATGCTGGTAATGAGCAAGCCCCTTTCAGATCATGTTGGTGACCTGGCGGAGACCTTCAGCAATCTCCAACTTCACCATATGAAGCTGAACCCGGTGAAGTGCGCCTTCGGTATCTCCGCCAGGAAATTCTTGGGGTTCATGGTGACCCAAAGAGGGATAGAGGCCAACCCGGAAAAGGTCCAGGCCATTTTGGACATGGAGCAGCCCATCTCCAAGAAGCAAGTGCAGCGACTCATCGGCCGGATAGCCGCCCTGAGTCAGTTTATCTCGAGGTCGGCCGACCGCTGCCGGCCTTTCTTCAAAGTGCTAAGGAAGATGAACGACTTCACCTGGACCGAGGAGTGCCAGGAGGCGTTTGACAAGCTGAAGAAGATGCTTGCATCACCCCCACTGCTCTCCAGGCCTGAAGGAGGAGAGGAGCTCATCCTGTACATGGCGGTCACCCCGGAGGCCGTTAGTTCGGTCCTAGTTCGGATCGATGACCAGGGAGTTCAGAGGCCGGTGTACTACACGAGCAAACTCCTCCGCGATGCGGAGCTTAGGTATTCCTGGTCTGAAAAACTCATTTTTGCATTAATAGTGTCTGCCCAGCGCCTCAGGCCCTATTTCCAAGCACATCCCAGTGACGTCCTGACGGATCAGCAGCTGAAAGCGATACTCAGCTGACCCGACACATTCGGGCGACTGGCGAAGTTGGCACTCAAGCTCAGCGAGTTTGATATCACTTATCGACCAAGGTCGGCCATGAAGGCGCAAGTGCTCGCTGACTTCTTGGTCGAGTGCGCAGGCCTGGGCAAGGGGATAGAAGAGGACCCTCTGGACCGATAGTTGGAGCCGAGACCCGAGGAGGACGTGTGGATCCTTCATGTGGACGGAGCCTCGAACTCCAGCGGGAGCGGAGCCGGTCTCATCCTCACCAACGGCGAGGGGGTCATCGCCGAATGTGCACTCCATTTCCAGTTCGCTGCAACTAACAACCAGGCGGAGTGCGAGGCGCTCCTCGCGGGGCTGAGAGTGTCCCGCGAGTTGGGCATGGCCAATCTCAAGGCCTTCACTGATTCACAGCTGGTGGCCGGACAGATCTCCGGAGAGTACGGCGCGCGGGACCCTCAAATAATGAAATACCTGGAGCTTGTGAGAATGAGCGCGGCCGGATTTCGGCGCTTCAGCATCTCCCACATACCCTGCGAGGAAAATGCTCGCGCGGACGCTCTCTCCCGATTGGCAACCTTGCTGGACTCGTTGTTGGGCCACGCTTATGTTGAGCGTCTCAAGGCCCCGAGCTACGAGACCCCTGTGGAGGTCCAACAGGTCAGCCAAGAGCCTAGCTGGATGGATAAGTATGCCAAGTACATTACCAGCGGCACCTTACCGGAGGACCGTGCAGCGGCCCGCCTTACCAAGATGAAGGCCGCGCGGTTCGTCCTGATGGATGGACAACTGTATCATAGATCCTACTCCTACCCCCTCCTCAAGTGCCTGAGACCTGTGGTGGCCGCACTCGTACTCCAGGAAATCCACGAGGGCATCAGCGGGAACCATGTGGGTGGCAAAACGCTGGCGTACAAGGCCCTTCGCCAAGATTATTTCTGGGAGACAATGAAGGAGGATGCCGCTGACTTCGTGAAGAGGTGTGATCGGTGCCAGCGGCACACCGTGGTGTAGCGGTAGCCCTCCACTCCACTTTCCTAGCTCTCAGCTCCGTGGCCGTTCGCCCAGTGGGGGATGGATCTCTTAGGACCCTTTCCTTCGGCATCCGGGCAGTGGAAGTTCTTGATCGTGGCCATCGACTACTTCACGAAGTGGGTCGAGGCCGAACCCCTAGCCCGGATCATGGAGGCAAACATCGACAAGTTTCTCTGGAAGTCAATCATTTGCTGTTTTGGCCTACCCCATACCATTATCACCGATAATAGACGTCAATTCAACTGTCGGGAGTTTGGAGAATTCTGTAGCGACCTCGGCATCCACCATCGCTTCACCTCGGTGGCACATCCACAGACAAATGGAGAAGCCGAGGTAACGAATAGGACTATCTTGTAGGGCCTTCGGACGAGCCTGGATCAGGCCAAGGGCAGGTGGGCAGAAGAGCTCCCGAGCATCCTTTGGACATACCACACCACCCCGAGGATGGTCACCGACGAGACCCCGTTCAACCTCGTCTTCGGAGCTGAAGCAGTTATCCCAATAGAGCTCAGCCTACCCACCTTGCGCGTGGAGCAGTACGATGAAGTGGAGAATCTCGCTAGGATGCTGCTGAACTTGGACCTCCTTGAGGAGATGAGGGACAAGGCTCGAGTCCGGATGGCGACGTACAGGCAGTGAGTGGCCAGGTACTACAACTCCCGGGTGCGACCGAAGTCCTTTCGCCCAAGAGATCTGGTGCTCCAGCGAGCAGAAGCTTCCCAGCCATGGGAGTGCGGGAAGCTCTCCCTGAACTAGGAAGGCCCTTACAGGGTGATGGAAGTTCTCCCTCACGGGGCCTACTACCTGGAGGAGCTAGGAGGGTCCAGATTCCCTCGGACCTGGAATGCCTCAAACTTGAGGATGTATTACCAATAATGTAAGGTTCTTCAAACTCCTGCAATGAAATCCTTTTACTCCAGATACTTCTTCTCACCTCGCAGGAAGAGAGCCACTTAACTCTGAGTTCAGCGAACACGAGTATGGCTGAAGGCCCGAGAAGGCCACAAGTCCTGGACATCAGTTCGGAAGGCGGGGCATAGCCGAACTCGCCCACGCGATCATGGAGAACAGCCCGGCAAGTCGCGCAGGGCTCGGATAAGGCCTGCGGCCCTAGAGTTCAGTCCGGAAGTCCCGGACTTTGGTCCGAAAGGCGGGGCAGAGCCGAACTCGCCCACGCGATCACGGAGAACAGCCCGGCAAGCCACGTAGGGCTCGGATAAAGCCTGCGACCCCAGGGTTCAGTTCGGAAGTCCTGGACTTCGGTCTGGAAGGTGGGGCGGAGCCAAGCTCACCCACGCAGTCCCAGAGGGCAGGCCGGCAAGCCGCGCAGGCCTCGCGCAAAGCCTTCTCCAACGGCGTCCAGCCTGGAAGTTCTGAACTTCGGTCTGAATGATGGACAGGACTCAGACTACCCGCAAACTCAGCCCAGAGCACACCACAAGACTTATAGTCCTGGAGCCCGAAACCAACATTCAGTTTCAAAAAAAAAAAAAAAAAAAAAAGGAAGAAGAAAAGAGAGAACACAACCAAGATCTGGCAAACAAAGGATTTCATTTACTTGGAAATGGGATTACAGAGAAGTAGTCCCGACAGGCCGGGAGTCCTAAAAAAAAAAGAAGCGAGAAAAAGAAATACAAGAAGGAAACATAAAAAAAAAGAAGAGAAAAAGGAAGAAGTCCACGGGGGTCAGGGAAGCTACTTCGGCGCGGCAGCATTATCCTCGGGCGGAGGTGCGCACTCTCCACCTTCGCCGTCAACGGGTGGCTGCTCGGAGGGCTGCTCTGGAGTTGCAGCCTCGTCGCCTGCTGCTGCTGGAGCCTCTCCACTAGGCTCCTGCCTCCTGCCGCTGAGGACCACCCCGCTGAGATCAAGCTCGGGGTAGAAGGAGCTCACCTTCTCCCGGCATACCTGGAACCCCTTCAAAAAGGAGTCCACGGCAGCCTCCCGAACCTCCGTAATTCGGAGGCCCGGAATTTTGGGACGGCCTCCTGCACCTCCCGCTTCGATGCTTCCAACAGCCCGTTGACGTAGGAGCTCTTCTCCTTGGCTGCGTTCAGCTCCTTCCGAACCTTCTCCACCCGGTGCTCCAGTGACCGGAACTGAGCTCAGAGGCGAGCCTTCTCCACCGCGTCCTCCTCTGTGCGGCGCTGGCTCGAGATCCTCTCCTCGGATAAGGAGGTCTCCAACTCTTTGATGCGCCCCTCGGCACGCGCCAGGTCGGATCGGAGGGCCTACTTATTCCCCCGTAGCTCGACCCCTTTCTCCATGAGGTCCATCACGTCGGCTACGAGCTTGCCAAGCTTTTCCTCCTTCTCGGCATCTTTTTTGGCATACCCTACGAGGAAATTTCTCAACAGCAGCACGTTGGTCCCGATCTGCACCAGAAAAAGAAAGGTTAGTCAAAATCCAACTGGAACTTTAAAAGGAAGGGCCCCGAGCTCGGGACTTACCGTGAAAAGCTGCGGAAGGATTCCGAGCAGGGCGTCGGTGTAATCTCGGTCGCCCCTCTGTCGGTGGTCCCGGGAGGTGCAGGCAAACTCTATGACCTTCTCCGCGAGGCCCTGATCACAGATCACGGAGCACCGGCTAGTGAGATTTGGCGGTGGGGCAGACGGGTCAGCAGTAGCAGAGGCGACCATCCCCTTGCCGGGTAGAACGGCCACTGACGGAGCAGCTGGAGCCATCGTGGGTGCCGTCGGGGCGGCGACTGAGGTGGACGCTGCCCAGGAGGGGGCTGGCCCCCTCTCTTCTACAGCCCTATCGAGGTCGATGACAGGGACGTCGGGCTCCCGGGCTCGAGGTGGCCTGGATGCGGGAGTTGCCGTCACTAGACCGGAGGTGGGGATCGGCACGGCCTCCCGGCTCGCCTCGGTACGAGCCCTCTTCGCCGCGGGCTCGTTTCCTTGGGCGATGTCCCTCTGAGCGGTGCCCTCCAATAGGTTCTCCAAAGAAAACTTCATACCTGAAAGAAAGTGGAGGTCAGTCAGGCCAGTTAAAAAGGAAAAGGGAGAAGGGGGGAGTACGAAGTAGAAAGGAAGCCCGAGCCTCACCCAGCTCCCAGATGGGACTGATTCCCGCCTCGAACAAGTTCTGCTCCGAGTGCAGAACATCAAGCATCGGGACCGCATCACTTAGCAATAGGGAATAGACCTCTTTGTCCGCCGGCTCGACTTGGGAGTTCCGGTTCGGAGACCGATCCGGCTCGCTCCAGGCCCAGTCGACGTCCTCGACCGAGGCAAAAAAGAACCGGTTCTTCCAGCCCTTGATAGAGGAAGGGAGGTCGAACCTGAGGCACCTAGGCCGAGGTGAGATGTACCACCAACCATCATCGGTGGAATAGCGCTTCAGGATGAAAAGAGCCCTGAAGAGCGAGAAGCGGGCAACAAACCCGTGGAAGTGGCAGAAGACTATGAAGGCAAAGATGACCCGGATGGCGTTTGGAGCCAATTGGGCCGGGACCAAGCGGTAGTGACTGAGAAAGGAGAGGAAGAAAGGATGCAGGGGGAACCGAAGACACCCAAGGAGGAAGTCCTCATAAAAGGCTATTCGCTCGGGGCCACTTAAGGTCACATGATCCCCAGGCCATAGGAGAGAAAGACGGATCGACTCCGGGATACCATAGACTTCCCAGAGCAAAGAGAGGTCACCTTCGGTCATCGTTGAGACGTGACCGGAGTGACCAGCAGAAGAGATGGCCGAAGGAGGAAGAGAAGAAATTGGACGAGCGGAAACTACGAGAGGAGACCTAGGACTCCTAGGGACTCCTATGGTTACACCCCCAGGCTGGAGCCGCCTGCGGATCTCGTCCGAGATCACCTCCCCTTCTGAGGAAGAAGATGATGGAGTCCTCGGCTGGGATGGACCGGCCTCGTCCGGATTAGAAGAAACATGATGATGACGCGCCATGGGGAAAGAAAGGGTGTAGAAAAAATTGCTAAGGCTGTGGGACGGAAGGAGGAAGAAGACGTGGGCACTCATTGAAATACTCTGTGCAAAAGGAGTGGCAACCCTGGGAAGTGAAGGATAGCCCACTGCAACTACCAGTGGAGAACAAGAAAGTGGAAGGGCTTCGTTTCCTGGAAAGTCCCCCTCCATTTCAAATTTGATCGACAGCGGCCGTACCTCTCATTCCGTTCTGGACCACCAGATGGATTCCGTGTGGATGCACGCTTGACATAGACGCTTTGGTTCGATGGAAACGGCCACCTTTTCGAAATAACGCATTAAGTGCAGCTGGAAATGCGACGCGTAGCAACCTCTCATAGGACCTCGGGCGTAACAAGGAATGGCGACAAGGATCGTGGCAATTATGTCATGAGATCTTCGCCTTCCCCATGTCATCTCCGTATTAAATTTCCACGTTCTGAGCCACGACGCCTCAGTGGAACGAGGGTATGGGGGGCAACTGATACGGTCTTTACGATGATGTGGCGTGTCTCAAGTTCCGCCGGGCGTGATCCGAGCCACGTGGATTTTTTCGGCAGAACGGGAACGGTCCAGCAAGGTCGGATGTGGGTCCACCGTGGTCGAAGTCTAGTGCTCCTCTGCCGCTCTGCCAGGTATCCGCCCAAGAGGGGCCCACCTCGGCCGAAGTGGGCTGCCCCTTGCTCCCTCGCCAGGTGGCGCTCAGAGACGGTTCCACCTCGACCGAGGTCGAGCTGGGCCTTCCTGCTCCTTCGCCAGATGGCGCCCAGACATGGGTCCACCTCGGTCGAAGTCGAGCACTCCTCTGTCGCTCCGCCAGGTGTCCGCCCATGAGGGTCCACCTCGGTAGAAGTTGGCTGCCCCTTGCTCCCCCACCAGGCAGCGTCCAGAGATGGTTCCACCATGGCCATGGTCGAGTCGGGCCTTCCTGCTCCTTCGCCAGATGGCGC
Source organism: Areca catechu (assembly GCA_021397845.1). Taxonomy (NCBI): domain Eukaryota; kingdom Viridiplantae; phylum Streptophyta; class Magnoliopsida; order Arecales; family Arecaceae; genus Areca; species Areca catechu. Next base: position 96,170,458 of record CM038051.1, on the reverse strand, counting down.
CCGGACACGGGTCCACCTCGGTCAAAGTCGAGCGCTCCTCTACCGCTCTGCCAGGTGTCCGCCCAGGAGGGGTCCACCTCGGCTGAAGTCGGCTGCCCCTTGCTCCCTCGCCAGGTGGCGCCTAGAGATGGTTCCACCTCGGCCGAGGTTGAGCCGAGCCTTCTTGCTCATTCACCAGATGGCACCCGGACACTGGTCCACCTCGGCCGAAGTCGAGCGCTCCTCTGCAGCTCCGCCAGGTGTCCGCCCAGGAGGGGTCCACCTCGGCCGAAGCCAGCGGCCCCTTGCTCCCTCACCAGGTGGCGCCCGGAGATGGTTCCACCTCGGCCGAGGTTGAGCCGGGTCTTCCTGCTCCTTCGCCAGATGGTGCCTGGACACGGGTCCACCTCGGCCAATGTCGAGTGCTCCTCTGCCGCTCTGCTAGGTGTCCGCCCAAGAGGGGTCCACCTCGGCCGAAGCCGGCTGCCCCTTGCTCCCTTGCTAGGTGGCGCCCAGAGACGGTTCCACCTCGGCCGAGGTCGAGCCGGGCCTTCCTGCTCCTTCGCCAGATGGCGCTCGGACATGGGTCCACCACGGTCGAAGTCAAGTGCTCCTCTGTCGCTCCACCAGGTGTCCGCCAAGGATGGGTCCACCTTGGCCGAAGTCTGCTGCCCCTTGCTCTCTCATCGGGTGGCGCCCAAAGACGGTTCCACCTCAGCCGAGGTCGAGCCGGGCCTTCCTGCTCCTTCGCCAGATGGTGCCCTGACACGGGTCCACCACGGCCAAAGTCGAGCGCTCCTCTACCGCTCCACCAGGTGTTTGCCCAAGAGGGGTCCACCTTGGCCAAAGCCGGTGGCCCCTTACTCCCTCGCCAAGTGGCGCCCAGAGACGGTTCCATCTCCGCCGAGGTCGAGTCGGGCCTTCCTGCTCCTTCTCCAGATGGTGCCCGAACACGGGTCCACCTCGGTCGAAGTCGAGTGCTCCTCTGCCGCTCCGCCAGGTGTCCGCCCAGGAGGGGTCCACCTCGACCGAAGCCGGCCCTACATGGTGAGGTCACCGGGAAGCAAGGGCACGAGTTTCGAGATTGCCACTCGGGCAGCGTGCACCGTACCTCACGAGGAGTGCTGGTACGGTCGGTAGTGATGCGCGAAACCTTGTTTACATCAGCCCGATGAGTTCCACAACCGAGAAACGGAGTCCTAGCAGACAGGACCCAGCAACGGACGTTGTCAATGCCTGGGAAGGAGAGTGCTCCGCTCGGCTCAAGGCCTGGCCGGTGTCCTCCCTCTCTCCTTTTCTCGCTGGGCTCAGCAAGCAAGACAAGGAGGCCACTGGGTTCCTAGACCCGAAGGGGAAAGGGAAAGGAGAGGGAGAGAAAGAAAAATGTGAATTCGGAGAGGGAGCCTCCCAAGGGTGGGAGGTCGGAGGCAGTGTGATGGGATAATAGGATGGGAAGAGAGGATAACCAGGTGAGGGAAAGAAGGCTGGGAAAAATAAAGGCACCAAGAGTAGGATCCAAGATCCCGAGAGGGGTCCCTCGGCGCAAGCTCGGTGAAGGAGCTCGGCCCAATTTCCACTCTTTCAAAGACCTCTTTTACTAAGATTATCTCTAAGCCTGGGATTCCTTCGGGGGCCCACCTTAGGTTTCTATTTCATCTCGTCGTTTTGTAACTTGACCATCGAAGCTCCCTCGCTGGGATCCCTGGCCAGGATTTCTGACCTTGTTTTGCATGATCGGGAGCTCGGAGACCTTGAGGCAAGACGATCCGAGTCCGGTACTAGCTCTGAAGTTACAGGCCGTGACGGCGAGATCGACAACAGTACTATTTCTATAATATATATCCATTTCCATGTATCGCAAAGTCTATAAGCTATAAAATCTTTTGAGTTAAGATATTTTTACAAAACTAACTTTTTATGTCATTTCTATTGCCACTTGAAGAACTTTATTCCTTGGTACTCAAAGGTTGGGCTCTAATTGTGATCATCATGAGTCTTATGGAAGGGCTGAGTTTCAAGTTTCTATGTTGTTCTCAGTTCAATCCTTTTGTGAGAAAAAAGAAAAAGAAAAAAAAAAAGCAAACATCAAAAATATTATATAATTAAAATAGCATTTAGCAAAACTTTATATTTTATAATAACTTTTTAATAAATTAGTTCTACAAAGAAGTTATCCAAAATATTTTAAAGAACTTTAATATTAAAATAGATATTTTATTCAACCAACAAGTTTTCTAGATAATAAAATACATCATGTATGGTTATTCTATAGAAAAAAGTTAATATTGATTCCATATAAAAGGTATTTATATCCAATTGATGTATCAATCATCAAATTCTATATGTTTAACAATATTTATATAATATATAGTCCGTTGCTACTAAATCCCAAGTGGCTAACTTGTTCGGCCTGGCCAATTGAGTGAGAGGTGAAAGGTATCCACCAGTCACCTATAGTATCTGCAAAATAAGTTCCTGACTGGAGGTTCTTTGATCAAGGATCCTCCAATGCTTAAGTCAGTCAAGATTTTGAGCAACAGAAAAGAATTTGAGAGGAATCAAAGTGGTAGAATTTTTCCAAATATAATGTAGCTTATCCTTTGAAGGTCCTCTCTTACCAGTATTTATAGATACTTGTTGTTACTAGATTCTATTGAGAGATAACCTACTTCTATTAGCTATAACAGTATTCTATTAAGGCTAAAATTTTTCTGTTGCAATAAGTAGATAGCATATCATGATTGCATGTATTAGGGATTACTTTTAGGAACCTAGTTGAGACCTTCACCATGACCGTATATCCAGATTAATCAGGGTTTAAAATCTATAAGTTTCAATGGCACGAGGTGGTTCGTTTGTGTTGGCCTTTTTAGAAGGATCCTTAAAGAAAATCTATGGTATTTAAAATGTTTTAATCAAGATACATATACATTGGCATGTCTAAAATGTTTAAGGCTTGCAATATTATAAATGATATGATATGACTAGATATGATGCATGAAAGATGTAAAAGGGTTTTACATGAATTTGATTAAAAATGTTTTAATTAAAAGTTGGCTTATAATCTAACAATTATGAATTGAAAGATTAAGTAAATGACAAACCAAAATAGGGTTTATGAAACCTAATGTCATTTGAATAAGCCATCCACGTTAATTGGGTTAGCTGTCTGATTGGATCCATTTATTGGGTTAAACCTAAGGTTAGTTGAATTAGACATAAGAGAACTAATCAAATATTGATTAAGGACCTTCTCTTTAGTATATATCTAATAGTTAAATGGGTTAGTCCATTCATCTAAAATGGATCTAATTAGTAGCTCTATGGTAAGCTCGAGTTCTTAGGCTGGTCTAATCAAGTCTGGTAAACCGATTGGTGTCTAGGCAGGTTTGGCATTTTGATCATGGTTGCATGAGGCTACCTCTTTCCTGGCCAACTTGGTTGGCGTCTAGAATATATGGTTAATGGAGGTTACTCACCCATGATCTCACCTACCTGACCAATTCGATCAACCAGAACTGATTAGAAAAGCTTATTGATTTGAGTTAACCTATATCACCCAAGTTGATCAGCCTGTCTAATCTTTAGGTGCCCATGGACCAATTTGTTGAATTTAATTCAACCCTTCTGAGAATTGATTTGATCAGTGGGAGGTTGATCCATGTTCTTCTCTCTATTCTTCTGTCACAATTAAATTAAAATCCTTTAAAATTATTAGGTCCTGAAATAGACTAAGTCAATGAGTTGATGATGTCTTAGCCTTTCATTAAGTGGGTAAGTAATGAGTCCTTTAGCTTGATGTACATCGGTAGTTCCATAGAACGGGTGTGCATCCGATTACTAGGATTACTCTCCTATAGATGATGATTCAGTGCAACCTTCTTAACGGTTATCAGCTGGGCTAGCCAAAGTCTGGCTTGGTCATTCGTTAGCTGGAAGCATCGGATTTGTTATACTGATGGTTGGACCTAACCAAAGACCCGCAATAGGAGGACCCTAGGTCGATTGGGGGTTCTATGGGATAAAATTTATTACTAAAAGTTGCTTAGGGAAGCAATTGGTTAGAGAACCTACATTTAGGCGTGTATGGATGAGCTGGCCATAGTCGGGCTCATACGTGGTCTATTGGATTTCAGTACCTACTATGAAATGATGATTTCATGGATTGGAGTTAGAGGCTCCTAATCTGAAAAATTAGTGGGAGGGACCTTTAGACTAAAGTCCAAGTCTTTTAGTTTAATTGATTAATTCATATACTAATTTGGTCTTAATTTTTCTTTAGGATGTCTTTAAACCTTTCGCTCTGGTCACTTCTTGATAACGAGAAGTTAAAGGGTCCCAATTTTGATAGGTGGTATCGAAAATTGAGGATAGTCCTGGAGCATGAGCGGATCCTTTATGTGATAACAGATCCAGCACCCGAAATCCCTCCTTCCAATGCTTAGACTTCAGTCAGGGACACTTATTTGAAGTGGATTTCTGATCGGATTACTATCCGATGCATAATGTTGGCGGTGATGAACAACGAGTTCTGTCGCAAATTAGAGGAGTCCCAGCCATACGAGATTCTTTAAAAGTTGAAGGAATAAGCCTTGGGCAAGCTCGAATATCCCTTGCTCGAGTAACTCGGCAAGGATGTGATCCTGAATTCTTTACCCTTTTCCTATCTTGACTTTCTCAACCATTATAGAATGAATAAGCCTCAATCAATTATCATTGTTTGATGGGATTGCTGCAGACTTACGAGAAGGACCACCAACTAAGTAAGGGGGTGGTGAATTTAGTAGGAGTTTTAGAGGTCGTCTTCTCTTTAAGAAAGGGAAGAAGAAAGGTAAGGGAAAGAAGGTGCAGAGTGCTCTTGGCCCTAGTCAGGCCAAGAAAGTGAAAGCTGATCAAGCTGGGGTAGAGTGCATCTACTGTAAGAAGCAGGGACATTGTAAGAGGAACTGTCCTCTTTATCAAGCATCCTTAGACTTGAACAACCAAAGGATGGAAAATGTCAGTGACCTGTATCTATGGCACTGTAGGCTAGGTCATGTTAACTAGAATAGGATAAACAAGTTGAGAGGAGAAGGCCTCCTCGAGGTCAATGATTCTGACTCACTATCCACTTGTGAATCCTGTTTGCTTGGTAAAATGACCAAGTCACCTTTTACCGGAAAAGGTGAACGAGCTACAGAATTTCTAAGTCTCATACATACTGATGTACGCGGACCCATGATAGTTAGTGCCAGAGGTGGATACATATATTTTATTATGTTTATGGATGACCTTTCCAGGTATGGTTTTGTCTTATTGATGAGACATAAATCTGAGTCGTTTGAAATATTCAAACAATATCGTAATAAAGTAGAGAAACAAAATGGAAAGAGTATTAAAGCCATTCGATATGATCAAGGCGGTGAATACCTATTCTGCGAGTTCATGACATATCTTGAGAAGAATGGGATTCTCTCTTAGTGGACTCCTCCAAGAACACCCCAGTTGAATGGTGTGTCCGAAAGGAGGAATCGAACCATGTTGGATATGGTTCGATCCATGATGGGCTTTGCAACTCTATCGCTGTCCTTCTAGGAATATGCACTTGAGATAGCTTGTTACTTGCTGAATAATGTTTCGAGTAAGTCTATTGTCTCCACTCTATATGAGTTATGGACTGGACGTAAGCCCTCAATTTCGCACCTTCGGGTCTGGGATTGTCCAGCTTATGTAAAGCATTTAGACTCAGATAAACTTGGTCCTAGGTCTGATCAATGCCTGTTTATTGGGTACCCTAAGGAAACAATAGGGTATTTTTTCTACTTGGAGGATGAACAGAAAGTGTTCATTGCTCTTAGGGCTATCTTTTTGGAAAAAGAGTTCCTTGGAGAAGGAATTTTAGCCTCTAAGATTGAACTTGGTAAAGTTCAACCAGTGAAAGAACCTGTACACTCTAAGGACATCATAGAATCAACTGTGATTAAATCACACCCGGAACCCATTATTAGGAGATCCAGTAGAGTACTACATTAGTAGGACAGATACTATGATTTCTTGGTCCGGGATGGTGATCCCATTGAGCTCAATGAGAATGATGAGGATCCGATCATCTATATGGATGCACTTCAGAGATCTGACTCTAAGGCATGGCTTGGAGCCATTCGATCCGAGATGGAGTCCATGGCGATCAATAATGCATAAACATTGGTTGATCCACTTGAAGGGATAAAATCCATTGGGTGCAAGTGGATTTTCAAGAGAAAAAGGGGAATAGATAGGAAGGTGGAGACCTATAGTGCCCGTCTGGTTGCTAAGTGATATTGTCAGTGATATGGTATCGATTATGACGAGACGTTCTCCCTTGTGGCAATGCTCAAGTCCATTCGGATCATGCTTGCTTTGGCAGCACATTTTGACTATGAGATCTGGCAGATGGATGTCCGAACCATTTTCTTGAATGGGGAGCTGGATGAGGAGGTGTATATGATACAGCCTAAAGGGTTCACATCCACAAACGAGTCAAAAGTGTGCAATTGCAAAGGTCCATTTATGGACTCAAGCAAGCATCTCGAAGTTGGAACATGCAATTTGATAGGTGTATCAAATCATATGGCTTCGTTAGGAACGGAGAGGAACCCTACATCTATAAGTGGGTTAATGGTTCTGTGATTGTATTCCTGGTACAGTATGTTGATGACATTCGCTTAATCGGGAATGACATCGCAGCATTGTAAGAAATAAAGGTCTGATTATCATCTTAGTTCTCCATGAATGATTTGGGTGAAGCTTCTTACTACTGGGTATGAAGATCTATATAGATAGATCTAAGAGGCTTCTGGGATTGTCCCAGCTACATACATTGATACCATGCTGAAATAGTTCAACATGAAAAATTTTAAGAAAGGCTATCTCCCAATAGGTTCTAGAATTACTCTTTCCAAGAAGTATTGTACGACAACTCCTGAAGAAAGAGAGCCATGAGTAGATTTCTTATGCTTCTACAGTGGGCTCTATCATGTATGCTATGTCATGTACTAAACCAGGCGTGACATACTCACTAGGAGTAGTGAGCAGATACCAATCTGACCCAGGTGAGGTGCATTGGAAGGTGATTAAAACCATCATGAAGTATTTGAGAAATACTAAGGACCAATGGCTAATTTATGGAGAACCTGACTTGAAACCTGTGGGGTATACTGAGTCTAGTTTCCAGTCAGACAGAGATGATAGCAAGAGTATGTCAGAGTTGTTTACCTTGAACGGAGGAGCGATCTGCTGGAAGAGTTCCAAGCAAGCAACAATTGCAGACTCGATATACGAAGTAGAGTACCTTGCAGCATCAGATGTAGCAAAGGAAGTCGTGTGGTTATAGAAGTTCCTTGGAGAGCTAGGGGTGGCACCTTCCCAAGATGGTCCTGTTCCTGTGTATTGTGACAGCACAGGAGCCATTCTCAAGCTAAGGAGCCAAAGTCTCATCACCGCACCAAGCACATTCTGTGGTACTATCATCTCATGCGAGATATCGTGGAATGAGGTGACATCAATCTTACGAAGATCGATGGAAAGAAGAATCTGGTTGACCCCTTCACTAAAGCCCTCAGAATCAAAGAGTTCGACTATTGTAAATAGGAAATGAGTATTAGATACTGTTCTGATTGGCTTTAGTACAAGTGGGAGTTGTTGGAAATTGTGTCCCAAAGCCAATCGCCTAGGATGTAGGCGGTTGTGCTCAGTATAGTAATTTGTATATGAATTAATAAAACTTTACCATGGCAACTCATCACATTATTCATTTTCCTGTAATGAACTCTATTTACATGATGAAGTCCTTAGGACTGCACTGACTTCGATATAGAGAGGATATATCAAGTGGTCCTTTAAAAGGTTCACAACCAAAGGATATATTGTACAGGATGGTAATGTATCAAGTGTAGATTATTGTGGTTCATATCGTTTGGTTGTCCTCTTGATCAAAGGAGTATGGTGACACTGGTTCATATCGTTTGGTTGTCCTCTTGATCAAAGGAGTATGGTGACACTGATGTGATCTACAAGTGGGATATCTCATTGAACATGACTCCATGGAGCTCCTTTCTGCCAAAGGATTGCTCGCAATTGGATATGAGTATATGTGTCCCTCCGACCTCAGGTCACCATGGTAGCTTGCAAGTAACTCCCTGTGCTTTGGTGCCAGACTACTCGGATTTCTAATCTAGTGATGGAAGGTTTTTGGGTACAGGCAAGTACTTGTGGAGTAGTGGTGGACCAAGATGGAATTGACCTGTCTAAATTATTTGGATTGAATATCTCACAGTGTCTCAATTTAGCAAATCCTCGACCGAGGTAGTCCTAGTGAGGAGTCACTGGACTTGCGAGGTTGAGACATATTGTGGATTGACTCAGTTAGGGTTGGCAATCTAACCCTAGGTCATCTTGAGCATTGGTGGTCAAAGGGATGAATTATATGGTAACCATATGCCAGAGGTTTGATAGATTGCTCTCGCATCTTCGGCCTATCCGGACATTGGGACCCATTGCTTGATGGTATCTTATGCTGGTACTGGAAGTGTTCCAGTGCTACCATTTAGGTTCGAATCTATGAGGTCACAGGTCATAGAGAATTTCTTCTTGATCCGGGAATCGATCAACGATTGAGAATCATTTTAGTATTAAGGTCAAATGGACTGATTGAGCACATATTGAATTTTTCCTGATCAACCTGGTCTGATTTGGATCGACCAGGATTGTTTGGGTCAACCAGGAAATGTTCCTGGTAGACCATGACTGGACCTAGTTTCTTATTGATTGGGCCAGGGTTTTTGGGTTTGATGAACTGGTTTAAATCATGGAAGTGTACATGGTTTTTCTCCCAGCTATTTGAAACATTAGTTTGATGTTTTGCTTATGCACTAGCCCGCAATATTGCCAGCCCAAAATAGCACTTAGTTATCATGGTGTTTTATTTCCCTTGCTGCCTTGTTTGATCGATTGCATGGGATCTCATAGTGGTATTTGTTGAGTCTCGTATGGTGTATCCAATTCATCTCGAGTCAAGTTTTGGATCTTTGTCATGTTGGTCATGATGTAACTAGGGCTAGGAATGAGTCTGGTAAGAGTCCTAGGTGATAGACTGTGTTATAATGGTTATTGTTCAGTCTATCTTTTTGAGTCAGCTTGATGGTTCTTCGAGTCGACTCGATGGTCCTTCGAGTAGACTCAGTTTCTAGGAGTCGACTCTAGTTCTCAGGATAGGTATGAAGACACTCTGGTCGAGTCGGCTCGGATGGATTAGAGTCGGCTCGGATGCACAGTCAGGAAACCTATTGTCTAGATGAGTCAACTCGGATGGATTTGAGTCGACTCGGATGACGGGTTAGCTATTTTGACGATGTGCTGGTTGGGAGTTGGTTCAAGGGGCTAGGTTTGGTTTAACCTAGGTATATATATATTGTACGGTCTCGAGAGAGAGAGAGGTGAGAATCTTTCAAAAGGTCCTGTAAGCTATTCACACATGAGATAATATAAACCCTTGTTTTCTCTCTAAACTTCTTCTTAATATTGATATATTCTTTGGTTGATCTTCTTTACCTCGATCTCCTAAGATTCGTGGTATAGTGTTCACGTCAGGCTTGTTGCTTCCGCTATTATTTCTTCACGGTCCTTCGTGTTTGAGACAGTGCAAGTGGTCCAGATGGGGTGATCTCATCCAGTGTGTCACGATAGTTTGGTATCAGAGTTTGGGTTGCGTGAAGGAAAGAAGATCACTGCTGGGATCAGGTGCAGCATAGTTTTTTGATCAAAACTTCAAGGTGAGTAGTCAGTGTTGTTGATTTGATAAAATCTATTCATATGGCATCTAATAGTATCAAGGCAGACTTTGAAAAATTCGATGGCAAGGGAAACTTCACCCTTTGGTAGCAACGGATGAAGGACTTACTCATACAGAACCGGATCTATAAGGTATTAGTACGAGAGAAGCCAGAGAAGGTTAGTCTAGAAGAATGGGAGGAACTAGAAGAGATAGCTTTCAGCACAATCAGGATGTGCTTAGCGATCAGGTTCTACCTGAGATTAGTGGAGAAACCACGGCGAAGGGTCTTTGGAGGAAGTTGGAGAACACATACTTGGGCAGGAATATGATGAACAAGTTATGGTTAAAGAAACAGCTGTACAGCTTGCGGATGCCTGAGGGCGGAGATCTGATTGCTCATATCTAGAAATTCAATCAAGTGTGCTCAGATGTTATGAGTCTTGATATGAAGATAGATGAAGAGGATAGAGCTCTCCTGTTACTGTGTTCACGTATCATATGACGGTCTCATTACAACTTTGGTGTATGGAAAGGAGACATTAAACTTCGAAGAGGTGGTTGGAGTTCTCAGGTCTAATGAACAGCGGGAAATGCTCTGTAAAGGGAGTTCAAGTTCAGAGATTCTTGCTGTGAATGAAAGACAAGGAAGGCCAAGAGATAGGACTCGAGGAAAATCAAAAGGTAGGTCAAAATCTCGAGGTAGTCAGCAGGGCTGGAGGTGTTTTAAATGTCATCAGCCTGGTCATCTGAAGAGGAACTGTCCACTTCTGAAGAATGAGAAGGGGAAGGGATTTTCTAAAGGAGATTCGACCAGTGGGAATGGTGCACATTCATCTGAGGACAATAATGGTGATTTACTGGTTGTATTAGATAGAGCCATGGAGTATGACAGTGAATGGACATTGGATTTAGCCTACTCTTTTCATTATACTTCACACAGGAATTGGTTTGCTTCTTATGCCAAAGCAAATGGTGGAAGTGTGAGTCTCGGGGATGATCACCCATGTAAGGTTGCTGGTGTTGGTACAATCAGGGTAAGAATGTATGATGTAGTCATATGGACGCTTACCAATGTCAAGCATGTACCGGAGCTGAAGAAAAACCTGATTTCTTTAGGTTATTTGGAGAAGCAGGGGTATGCCTTTAGCTATTCACCGAGTAGTGGATGCTTGAAGATAACCCAGGGCGCCTTGGTGGTGATGAGAGGAAGGAGACTAAGCAACAACCTTTATAGGATGGAAGGCTCAGTTGTGACAGATAGTGCGGAAATCCTTGCTGCAGCACAGGAGGAGTAGCTTACCTACCAGCTATGGCATTATCGGATGGGTCACATGAGTGACCGAGGACTCATGGAACTCTCCAAGAAGGGTCTAATTCTAGCTCTTAGGAAAGAGGGAGATGATCTATGTGAGCCTTGTATTTATGGCAAATTGCACAGAGTAACGTTTGCTAGGAGTACCAAGCTGAGTGAAGGAGTTTTGGATTTAGTTCACTTGGATGTTTGGGGGTCGGCACCTGTATTAGCTAGGGGTGGAGAAAAATACTTAGTTATCTTCATTGATGACTTCTCCAGGAAGGTGTGGATATATCTGATCAAGGAAAAATTAGAGGTATTTGCACGATTCAAGGCCTAGAGAGCTGAAGTGCAAAAGGAAACAAGAAAACCAGTCAAGTGCCTGTGGTCTGATAATGGAGGAGAGTACACAAGCTTTGATTTTAGAAGTTACTGTGTGGAGAATGGCATCAAACGCCAATTCACAATGAAGATGACTCCCCAACAAAATGGTGTAGCTGAAAGAATGAACTAGACATTGACAGAGAAGGCCAGGAGCTTGAGGCTGCAAGCATCACTGCCTAATGTTTTTTGGGGTGATGCTATAACCTTTTCTTTTTTACTTGTAAACAAGTCTCCAAATAGAAGAATAGATGGAGGCATCCTAGAGGAGGTCTGGAGTGGGAAGAAGGTGAAGCTTGGTCACCTAAAAGTTTTCGGCAGTCTAGCATATGCATTGGTGGAAGGAGCCGAAAGGAATAAATTGGATCCAAAGTCATGCAAACTGGTATTCATTGGATATCCAAGGGGCGTGAAAGGATACCTACTAGTAGATCCTCACACTCAGTGGTCCATAATCAGTAGGAATGTTATCTTCGATGAGAGGAGCCTTCTAAGGAAGCTCGGTGTTGCAACTGGAGTTGATAGATCTGTGGAGGATAACAGATCTCGATTTCTGCAGTCAGGAGATGAGCCATCAGTTTCAGCCTTAAAACATGTTCACTTTGAGGTGGTGAGTCGCAGTCACATTCCCACACATGTGGAGGAACAGCGAAGGGGGACATCTGACCAGGAGGATGTGCAGGAGGAGCCAGAAAATATAGATTTGCAAGATAATCTAAGAGGTGTAGCACTGCACAAGTTCAAGAGGAACATCCAGAAACCGGTGCGTTACGGCATAGATGAGACCATCTCGTATGCTCTCATCTCTGCCAGTGCAGATCCAGAGATATTTGAGGAGGCCATGGATATTTCATATGCGAGATCATGGATGCAAGCCATGATGGAGGAGATGGACTCTCTTCGGAAGAACAAGACATGGTAGCTTGTGGATCTACCAAGATGGAGTCGACCCATTAGCAAGTACCACTATTACTCTTTCTATCCAATTTACAACCAGCAAAATCCGCATCATAATATCCAATCAATTCAACAGATGGATTTCTATAATACTATAAACCAATATCAATAGTACCAGATAGATATCTAATAATGCGCTTAACAGCCATAAGATATGATTCTTTAGATTCAGACTGATATCTAGTACATATGCAAACACTGAACATTATATCTGGTCTACTAGCAGTTAGATACAATAAAAAGCCAATCATACCTCTGTATAACTTTTGATCTACTGATTTATTATGTTCATCTTTATCAAGTCTACAAGAGGGGCTCATGGCATACCTATTGCTTCAGTTGTCTCCATCCCAAACTTCTTGATAATTTCTCTTGTATATTTAGCTTGGTTAATGAAGATACCATCTGTAGTTTGCTTGATCTTGAGTCCAAGAAAGAAATTGAGTTCTCCCATCATGCTCATCTCGAATTCACCCTGCATTAGCTTAGCAAACTCTTAATAAAGAATTTCATTAGTAGCACCGAAAATGATGTCATCAACATATATTTGTACTACTAATAAATCATTATCTTTCTTTTTCAAAAACAATGTTTTATCAATATTTTCTCTAGAAAATTTATTTTTAATCAGAAATTTGCTGAGTCTTTCATACTAGGCTCGAGGTGCTTGCTTTAATCCATCAAGTGCTTTGTGTAGTTTAAAAACATGATCAAGATGTGCATGATTTTCAAATCCAGGTGGTTATTCAACAAAAACCTTTTCAGTTATAAAATCATTTAAGAACACACTCTTAACATCCATTTGAAATAATTTGAAATTCATAAAACAAGCAAATGCTAATAATAGTCTAATTGCTTCAAATCTAGCAATAGGAGCAAAAGTTTCATCAAAATTAATCCCTTCCTCTTGATTGTAGCCTTTAGCAACTAGCCTAGCTTTATTTCTAACAATAATACCATTTTCATCTAATTTATTCCTAAATACCCATTTAGTGCCAATAATTGAAACATTAGATGGTCTTTCTATAAGTATCTAAATATTATTTCTTTTAAATTGAACTAGTTCATCTTGCATAGCATTGATCTAGTTAGGGTCTTTTTCAGCTTCTTCAAAACATTTAGGTTTTACTTGAGATACAAAAGCTATATAATCACATTCATTTCTAATTGAGGCTCGAGTTCTTATCCCTTTAGATGGATCACCTAGGATTAATTTCTTAGGATGTCCATGAGCATACCTCCACTCCTTAGATAAATCTTGATGCTTTGGAGTGTCATCACCTTTCTCATTCTTGTCTTGATCTTCTTCATTTGGCTGAGGTTGATCATTCAATGTCAGCTTCTGATACTTGTCAGCACCTTCACATTCATTAGATGTATCATCTTTTCTAGAGGATTTGTTAGTAGATTCTTCAAAAATAATATGTACTGACTCTTCTACAACCAAAGTTCATTTATTGAAAACTCTGTATGCCCTGCTTGATATAGAGTATCCTAAAAAGATACCTTCATCAGACTTGGCATCGAACTTTCTGAGATGATCTTTTCTATTATTCAAAATAAAATATTTACAACCAAAAACTTGAAAATATTTCAATGTCGATTTTTTTGGTTCCAAAGTTCATATGGAATTTTCTTTAAAATAAGGCAGATTAAAACTCGATTTAAAATGTAACAGGCTGTATTAATAGCTTCAGCCCAGAAATATCTTGGAAAATCATTTTCATAAAGCATAGTAAGTACCATTTCTTCTAAAGTACGATTTTTTCTTTTTACTATCCCATTCTGCTGAGGTGTCCTAGGTGCAGAAAAATTATGTTCTATTTCTTTTTCATTACAAAAGTTTTTGCAATCTTGATTTTCAAATTCAGTTCCATGATCACTACGAATGCAAACAACTGAAATACTTTTTTCGTTCAAAACATTTCGATAAAACTTTATAAATACTGAAAATGATTCATCTTTTTGTGCTAAAAAGAAAATCCATGTAAATCTCAAAAAATTATCCACTATGACTAATCCATATCTCTTGCCTCCAAGACTTGATGTTCTAGTTGGTCCAAAGAGATCCATATGAAGTAGTTCAATTGGCCTACTAGTAGTTACAAAACCTTTTGGTTTGAAAGAAGTTTTAACTTGTTTACCAAATTGACATGCTTGACAAATTCTATCTTTTTCAAAACAAAGTTCAGGTAAATCTCTAACTAAATTTTTTTTGCAAAGTTTTGAAAGAAGATACATACTAGCATGCCCTAATCTTCTATGCCATAACCAACTAGCTCATCCTTAATAGAATTCACTGCTACAAGGCATTCACCATTAACTAAAGATAGATCATCTAGGTCTACCAAATAAACATTTCCATGCCTTTTTCCAATGAATTATACTCCATTTATATTCGAACTAGCAATCATGCAATATGATGATTTAAAAACTACTTGAAAACCTTTATCACAAAACTGACTAATGCTTAAAGGATTATGTTTCAAACCATCGATTAGAAGTACATTACTAATACTACTAGGAGTTATGTGAACCTTATCAGTACCAATGATTTTTTCTTTACCATTATCACCGAAGGTCACACTCCCTCCATTGAAAGCTTCAAGAGAAGTGAATTGCTTCATATCTCAAGTCATGTGCCTTGAGCAACCACTACCAAGATACCAAAGACTTTTGTTTTCCTTGGTTACAAGACACACCTATAATAAAATCAATCTTTGGTTTTAGGTACCTAAGCCAACTTGAGTGCTTTAGGGTTAGCATTCAAAATAGTTCTTTTTGGAACCCACACTTTACTAAAAGAATTGATTTTTCTTAAATTACATTGAAATGATTTTTGTCTTAACTTTTTGCAAAAGAAACAAATAATGCTAGGTGATTCAGGTACAAAAATTTTTTTGAAATACTTTTGTTGCTTTTGTGATTTTTATCCTAATCCTACCTTATTAAAAATGGCTCTTTGATTATTCAAAAGTAGGTTTAACTTTTCTGAACTATAAGTGAATTTCTCAACAAAAGGTTTTATCTTTTCAAGTTCATTTTTGTAATTAATATTTTCAAGTTCTAAATCTTTATTTTTCTTTAAAAGATCATTATTTGAAATAACATTTTTAGGCCTTTTCAAAATATCATTTTTCATAGATAAAGCATTGTTTTTCTTTTCTAAAACATCCAATTTAGATTTCAAAATACTAACATCATTTAGTAAAGAATTATTTTCAAAAGAGAAACTATTTGCATGCTTTTTCAATTTCTTATTTTCAGATAAAATCAGTTTATAATCATGCATGAGTTCATCAAAGGCATTCCTAAGTTCATCAAATATAAAAACAATTTTGGTGTCGGAATTTACCTCATCATTTTCTTGATGTGCCATTAAGCAGAGATTTGCAACTTCGGTTTGCTCTTCTTTAGAATTGGAGTCTTCGCTGTCACTCCAGGTGGCCATCATTGCTTTCTTCCTTAATTTCTTTCTAGATTTCTTAAGGAGAGTACAATCAAACTTGTAGTATCCCGATATCTTGCACTCAAAATATGTAGGTACTTCCTTCTCCTTTTCCTTTTCTTTTTCTTTCTCTTTTTCTTCTCCTTTTTCCTTTGATTGATATTTCTTTTTGTAAGACAATTTCCTCCTCTTCATGAATCTTCTAAATTTTTGTGCAAGGAGGGCTTTTTCACCTTCATCTTTCTCTTCATCTTCGGACTCATCTATTGAGGATTCTTCCTATATGTTTGATTTGAAAGCAATCCCCTTTTTCTTCTTATCCATGTCCATTGATTTTTGTTTTAGATTAAGCTCATAAGTCATGAGCGATCCAACCAGCTACTCAAGAGGTAACTTGTCAACATCCTTGGCTTCTTGGATTGCGGTAACCATCGGATCCCGTGATGTTAGAAGTGACTTGAGAATTTTATTTACAAGATCAGCATTAGACATAACTTTTCCAAGACTTCTCATACCATTAATAATATTTGTGAATCTTGTATACATATCAGTGATTAATTCATTAGGTTCCATTCGGAACATCTCATAATTGTGCACTAACATATTTACTTTAGAATTTTTCACTTGATCGGTACCCTCATCGGTAACTTTAAGTGTGTCCCATATTTCTTTAGCAGACATGCATGTAGATATCCTATTGAATTCACTAGGATCTAATGCATAATAGAGGAGATTCATTACCTTGGCATTGATCTCGGATTGCTTAATATCATTGTCATTCCAATTCTCTTCGAGCTTTGGGATGGAAATATCATTAACCACTACTAAAAAAATATAAGGACCCTTATCTACAACTTTCCATAAATTATAATTAATAGAATGCATATAAATTCTCATCCTAGTTTTTCAATAAGTATAATTTGATCAATTGAAAAATGGAGGTCTATTTGAGGCTTGACCCTCAACTACGCAAGTACCAATTAGGTTGCCATAGATCTTTACTCAAGGCGATAAAGCCTATACACTAAGAACAGGGCTCTGATACCACTTGTTGCCCAGTAAGCAATCCAAGAGGGGGGGTGAATTGGGTCTCTAAAAATTAAAACTTAAGATTACTTGATACTAAGCAATGCAATCCAATTCAACAACTAAATTAGCAAGGTACTATTAATTCAATTATAATGCTCCAAAATAAAAGTGCAGCGAAAATAAAGAGCAATAAGTAAAGAGCAAGAAAAGAGATCAAGCAATCATAAAGACCAAGAAATATAGTGGTTCTGTGCTATTCAGTGCACCTACATCCACTCCCCAAGATTTCCTTTGAAATTCACTATAATCATACCCGATTATAGTTGATTAATTTTGCGGGCTCACTAATAAAAAACCTAACTTATTTTCACAAGGCCAACAAGTCAAAATCTCACTTTGTTTTACGGGCTAACCAAGAACCTAATTGGTTTTCAAATACTAATCAATAACCTTCTTTGATTTTCTGGGCTAACCAAGAACCTTAGTGGTTTTGTGGGCTAACCACCAACCTAATTGGTTTTAAAAAGGCTCACCAATAACCCCCCTTGGTTTTATAATAGGCTAACCAAGAACCCTTACAACAAATAAGGTTTAGAAATAATGAACTAAAGTAAGCTTTCTAAAAAATAAAGCGGGTATCTCTTTGAAGCTCGATGTAGAGATGCTTTGAACTTGTTGAAACCTCTTGAATGCTCAAGAATGGATGATCTTCAATGCTCTTGAAGGCTCTTGAATGCTTGGAGGCTTGCTTTAGCTTGAGAGTGGTTGAAACTTCAAAAAATAGGAGTTAAAGCTCACTTTTCTTCTCTCTTCTCAAAACTCTTTAATGGTCTTCAATAATTCTTGTTTTGATTTGATTTGGAGCATATAAATACTTTTCCAAGGCCTTAAATCCCATTTCTAGCCATTAGACTTGAAAAACTAGCCGTTGGAGGGCATAATGGGTGAGTCTGTGCTTGAAAAACTAGTCGTTACTGTTGTCAGAACTACCTGTATCGGTACTTCAGGTTGTGAGTTGACACATAAGGTCGATACTTAAACTTCTTGAGTTGACACCCAGTTCAAATAGCTCCAATCTGATTCTTTGGAAATCTCAAATGTGTCGACACTTACTCAGTTGAGTCGACACCTTGAGTTGAAACCTTGCTTCCATGTGTCGACACTTCAACTGTTCCTTCAATTTTTATAAGTTATTTGGTTTGAAAATCTCAGGCGATGTGTTGATCCATGTGTCGATACTTTGAGTCAATACTTTAGGTCCATGTATTGACACTTCATCTGTGCCATTTGAAACATTCTTGCATACCGGCCTGAGTCGACACTTCATGTCATGTGTTGACACTTTGAGTCGACACTTCTCTGAAAACTTTATAAAAAGGCATGAACTTGAGCTGAAATATATTTCCATTTAGCTTAACCATCCAACCAACCAACTCTTGAGTGTCTAAGTCTTCTTTGAGCAATCTTTTCATTCAAACTTGGCTTCTTCAAACAAATAAGCTTCTTCAAATTTGTAAGCACATTTTTCAATAAAAATATACTTAAAGAAAATCATTAGTCGTCAACTTATACTTAACCGTTTTGTTTATCATAAAAATCAATAACGGAGTCAACACTTATCATTGTTTTAAAAGCTTAGTGGTGATGGGTTATTCATCATAGGGTTAGGCCTTAGGTTTTGTTGATTGAAGCTAGGACCACCTATATTTGGGTTCTATGACCATGAAAATTTGGATGATTCCTCCATCTTGGGTTATATATAGGTGCATAGGGATTGTTCATGGATCTCTGGTATGTAGCATTCACATGTGCACATCCATTCTCTATTAGGTTCATCAAGAGAGGACATTCCTCAAGGACATGATCTGATGCATCGCACCCATTACACATGGGTGTAGATACTTGGTTCACACTTGATGGTCTTTGAAGTTCTAAAGTCTCTAACATACATGTTAAGGTTGCAATTTTGGCCTTTGTACCTAGGGAAGTCTAAATTTAGCATATTCCACCTCTCGAAGGTGTGGATCTTTCTGGTTTCCTAGTTGTTTTCCATTATAAGTTTTTTTCAGCTAGGTCTTTTAGAAATTGCCAAGCTTTATTAGGTTCTTTATACAAAAATTGACCCAGGCACAAGGACTCTAGCATGGTTCATGAATTGAATCTAAACCTTTATAAATTATTTGGCATAGCCTCCAAGTTTCTATTCCATAATGTGGGCATTGGGTCAAGAAGTTCTTGGAGTGGTCAAAGTATTTCCAGAATGACTTGCCAGCTAGTCAATAGAATTGGTTTATTTCATTTCTAATTTTAGCTTTATGATGAGAAAAATATTTTTTTAAGAATACTCTTATAAAGCCCTCCTAGGTTATGATAGATTGATTTGGAAGACTACAAAGCCACTTTTGGCATTAACCTTAAGGGCAAAATTGATTAGTCTCAGTTGGTTTTGTTCTCTAACAATTGTTGCAACCTCATGGTTGCACAAACCTCTTCAAACTTCCTTATAAATATATGTGCATCCTTTATTTCCATGAATTTTGGAAGCATATTAATAATCTGAGATTTGATTTCAAAATTATTTGTAGTAGGATGGGGCAACCTTATGCAAGAAGGTTGGACGGAACCAACTCGATAACACAAATCCTTAAGATTTTGGGGTTGATTTGTTACATCCATTGTAGAAGTCATAGGATCTAAAATAGGAATTAAATCAGTTCTAACTAGTCGACCCAATTCCTTCTCCACACAGGAGGTGGAGAATTTACTATATTCACTATATCTTCAATTTTTTTTAGATTTTGTATATATATATATATATTTAGAAGCTTTTCTTTAAAGGTTCTAAATTAATTCAACCTTTTCATATCCTAAGACAGCTATGTAACATAACTTCCAGTTATTTCAGGGCAACCATATATCAAGGCAATCAAGATTGGAAGGAAAAAAAACCTAAAGTAAGATTTTTTTTCAAACATGTTTTACATAATTAATTCTATCCTATGGGTTAGCCTAGAACTATACAGCTCCTAACTATTCCAAGTCAACCTTCGAGCACTCCAAGTTTGAACCAATTCATCAAATTGGTCAGGTAAGTGTAAGATTAGCGAGGGTCCCCCTGTTGCTTTCCATAGATACCAATTAGATTGGCCAGGTCAGCGAACGGAACCAATTAAAGAACTACCTTTCTTCGGGACTAAGATCTCTAAACCACTTTTCTAGACATCAATTTAATGATTGAAACTAGATTGGTACAACTCTTAGGTATCCTTGTCCTAATGAGCTCGATGTCCCTAGGGTCGGCATCTAATTGATTTTATTTAGAGACTTGGGTTAATGCAAATAAAGAAGACTTACTTGTGGGCTAAAGAAGAGTAATGAACTACCTACCTTATCTTATTTTGGTTTGGGCCCTTAAAGTAATTTAAAAATGCTTATGCACAACCAAAAAAATAAACAAGTTTTAATTAAATTTTAATACTAAGCTAAGATCAAAATAATATGCTGAAAGAAGAAGGGATAGTTTAAACTATGCACCTGGCTTCCAGCACTCACCAACCTAAAAAAAATAAAGATATTGGAAAGATCATATTAAAGTTAAACTAAAATCATGAAGAGCAAGAATTTTGAAACATAATTTAAAATATACCAATTTCTCCAACAATGTTGCCAAAAACTTGATGTATTTTTAAATTTAGATCGTAAGTGCACGGTATGCAGGGTAGCATAGCCGCAAGTACAGGTCGATCCGATGAGAAATTTGATGTTTAAATTATGTTCAAACCCTTGCTATTGCCCAAGTGGCTTACCCAAGAGGGGGGTGAATTGGGTATTTATTTTTCTTTTCAAGTATGTGCTCTTTTGAAATCAGAGTGTGGTGAGTGAAGTGATTAAATGAGTAAGCAGCAGAAGTAAAAGCACAACATAGAAATCACATCACAAACACCAAGAGATTTATAGTGGTTTAGAGCAACACAGCTCCTACTCCACTACCCAAGATACCACTTGGGATTTCTACTATATTCATCCTCGAAATATAGCCGAATTATTTTCACGGCTTATAATCCAAACCCAAACTTGGTTTTATCCCGGGCTGACAAAAAACCTAATACAAAGTTAGTTTTGAACGGGATCACTAACAACCCACTATACTTGATTTTTGAGGCTCACCAATAACCTATCAAACTCTAAGTTATAGCCCCTTGCTATACTTGGGACAACTCAAAAATGAGTTAAAGGATAAAGCAACAATATGACAAATCAAAGTTATCGAATGGTTGCAGTTGCAGCACTTGAGAAGCCCTTTTGATTATACTTTGAATCCTCTTCAGGCTTCTTACTTCTTCAATAAATGCCTCAAGATACTGATAAAGTTGATGAAGTCTTGAGTGCTTGCTTTGAATGCTCTCTAGTGTGCACTTTTGAATGATCAATGAAAACCTTCAATCTCACATTAACTTCTCATCTCTATATTTAAAAGTGATTCAAGTCTCTTAATATTCTCCTTTAACTGATTTTAGATGGTTATGCCATTGTAGACCATTGGATTCGAAATATAGCCATTGGAGATCGTTTTGGGTTCAAATAAAGTTCTGAACTAGCCATTACTAACTTGAATAGTCCTCAAGTCGGCTCGTATAGCTCGAGTCCACTCGGATCCTCAAATAGGTTAAAATACACTCTGGTCGAGTCGGCTCTTCTTCTTTGAGTCGGATCGCTTAGCTGTTCTTCAGAACTGAGATTTTCAGAACTCTGGACGTTAGCTCTTTAATACTCGAGTTGGCTCGAATGTTTATCTGAGAAAACTGTACTCTGGACGAGTCGACTCGGATCCCCTTAAGTCGGCTCAAATTCTTAGAACCTCATAATTGACTCTACCCGTCGACTCTTCTGACTTGAGTCGCTCGAATGTCTGCGTGCCAGAAAATAAGGTGCCATGCAGACTTCGAGTCAGCTCTCCTTCTTTGAGTCGGCTCTTGTAACTTAGGTCCAAAACATGTCAAAGTTGTCCAGACTTCTTCCAGTGGTTTTCAAATAACTTAAAACCTTTCCAACTCATTCAAAGATTGAACTTGAGACAGTTAAACTAGAAACATACATAAAAGTAGCCCTCTTAAATGTGTATACAATTGATTTTACTTGGGGGCTCTTCTTTACATAGAACTTTAATGAAAATTAACTTAACATACTACAATGTTGTAGGAAGGAGGGTTGTTCAATGAAATCATCCTACAAAAACTTTAAAAATACTTGAAAGATAGTCGATAATCAAATATATGCTCTAATATTTGGTTATCATCAAAATTATTCCAGGGATCAACAATCTCTTCCTTTTTGATGATGACAAAATATTAGGCATGGAAAAACTTTACAGATTTCAATAAATATGTTAGAGTAGCTTGTGTATGACTATAATATTAAGATTTATTCAAATGTATCAATGAGTATCATTAATATATTGAAACTATCAAGGTTTATCAACAAAGTACAAGACTTTTGAATTAGATCCAATATGTATCAGAGTTAATTTTAGATCAAAAACTGCTTTTGCCAAACATGAATTAAGGTCAAGAAAGATGTCAGAGCTTAAAGAAATACCGAGACATAATGTATCAGAGCAAAAGCACAAAATGTATCAGAGCTTATGTACCAGAGAATATCAAAGATGTTTTAAACAAATGTCAAATCTATAATATCTGGATTGTATCAGAGTTATTATGAAAAGCATCAAAGGTATTAAGCTATATATTCAAAGCTATTATATTAGCAATTAAGATTTGAATGAATCAAGATTGGTTAAGATATGATCAAATTAGAGTATTAGAGCAAGATATGATCCAATATAAGTACCAGAGTAAACAAATTTGAGCAATATATACTATTATAATTCATTCATTTTTACACATTAATATGCCAATTCATTTCCATACACATCAAACTCTCCCCCTTTTTGTCATTAATCAAAAAGGTTTTCAAAAAGCATATTATTTTATCTTTTTAAAAGAGTAAGAATAATAATATTCTTGGAGATAATTTCACTTTCTCATAGAATTTTTCAAGTTAAAATTCTTTATTAAAATTTAGGTAAAGTTTCTCTCCCCCTTTTTAGGTTAAACAGTGAGATCATAGAAGGAGGTAACAATGTACACAATGATTCCAAAAAGAAGGCATTTCATTACATGAAAAAGATATTTCATTACATCAAAAATTAATACATTTAAAGGATAAAAAGATACAATCACAAAGATACAAACTAGTGTTCTTCCTCACTAGAGGAAGAACCAACATCTACAATAGCATCTGAAGTTTTAGTCTTTAAGGGTTTAAATCTAAGGTCTGTAAATCTTGTTCTAGAAGGGGCTTTAGGTGTCTTATCTTTTTGTTTACCCCTAGATTTTGGTTTGGCCTTAGATGGAGTAGGGTCTACTTTAACTTTAGAGGGCATACAAGGTTCAATGGGTGGTATAAAAGAAATAGGATCTAGATCGAATAGCCTTAGAGGTACAAAAGGTGGTGGCTGAGCTGGTGGTGAAGGTGGGTGTGCAGGTGGCTCCATGGAGGTCTGAGCTATAGAAGCCTCGGTAATGGATGAAAGCTTGTATAAAAACAACCATACAACTCCAAGCTCATCCTTGTGACCTTCCAGTCCTCTCTGCATGCTCTGCATCTCAATAGCCTACTGTGTCCTGAAACTATTTGCAGCTCCCCTCAATCTACCAAAATCCGTATGTAGCTCTCTGATAGTAGCATGAATGTCCTCCTATGGATGCGGTCTGCTCTCCAAAACCTCGACCCTGGTGGTCAACTATTTTAGATGTGCCCAGATATCTTGTAAACCAGTGTTGATTGTTTGGCGTAGCTCACCAAACATCGAACTAATGGAGCTCATTAGGGACTCTGAGAGAAGTCTGATCTGTTGGGCTATAAAGGCCTATGAAGATGATGGTGCTGTAGTAGAAGGTCCAGGAGCAGGTCCAGTAGAAGGTCTAGGGGGTGTCCTAGGACTGTTAGGCTCTCTCTATGTCTGGCCCTGGTCATCAATGTTAGCCTGATGCCATCATCTCCTCTAGTTGCAGCAGTATAAGTGTCACCATCTGGATGCTCAGTCTGGTCCTCCTTATCCTCCTTATTATCAAAAATGTACCAACCCTCTGCCCAGATATCCTTTTCAACCAAATTCCTTCTACTAGATGGTATCCCATCCTTTGAAGGGATTTCACCGAATAGGTGTCTGTGTGGTGTAGGGGTCTGCCATCCTCCCCAGTGAGATCAATCCCTGTATCCTGAAACAGCAGTGTGAAGACCATTCTATAGGGCAAGCAAGCCTTTACCTTTCTTGCTGCCTCTCTCATCTACACAAGCATAATATATAGTAGATTGAGAGCCTCCCCCTCAATCAAATGCCTCATTAATACTAGGTCTTGTTCGCTTACCCTGTCAAAGCGACCTATCCTAGGCAGGAAAATTTGGCTAATAATATTGTGCAGTAGTTTCATTTCCATTGAGAGCATGTTTGCCTACACATTTTTGATTGAATCTACATCTGATCTTTCCAATATAATCCTTAAAGTCCTCTACTTGTTTTTCAGAACCAAGTGATTTAAGCCATCTATGGGCATTTGTAAAATGCTGCTCAGCTTCTCTTCATTCATAATTATTCTTACCCCTTTCACAGTTGACTCAATATGGTACTCCCCAAGAGTAAGATTTTGAAAGAAAGCTTTCACTAAGTTAAGGTAAGTAGGGGTGTCCAAACAACAAACAAATTGTCCATCCCTGTTTTTCAATCCATTCCCCTATTCTTACTCCTAATCCATCCAAAAAGGAAAATATGATCCTTCTAACACAAGTGACTGGCCGATTAGCCATAGAGAAAACTTGCCTTGGTGGTGAAGGAGATTCTTCTTCCATTTCTTCTTCCTCTTGTTGCTTTCGAGCTGACTCATCCTCTTCTCTTCTCTTCTCTTCTCTTACTTCTTCTTTTCCTTTGAGCACTCGAGTCGATTGCCGAGATCACTTCCTTACTACCCTTTTGGGAGCCATTCTGGAAATTAAGGAAGGAAAGAGGTTGGAACTCAAGAAAAATGAGAAGGAGGAGAGGTTTCTAAAGTTCAGAATGGTTTTGGGGGGTTTTGGCTAAGGTTCAATAGTGAAAATAAGCCCTAGCTCGGTCTTATGGGTTTTATATAAAAAGCCCTAACCCGACAATCGAGTCGACTTGGCCAGAGCCTTGTCTGCTCGAGTTGGCTCGAGCAAAAATACTCGAAAAAGCTCTAAAAAGTTAGCAAAAAGATTCCTAAGGATAATGGCACACTAGATAAGGTGGTCATTATCCTTAAATTTGATATTGGAGGTCTTCTAGATAATTTTCCTTAATTTAGAAGAAATTGGATCAAAACATCTAAAAAGGATCATACATACCTAATTCACTTCTAATCATCTCAAATCTTTCTTCATTAAGTGGCTTAGTAAAGATGTCAGCAAATTGGTTTTCAGTGGGAATGAATTCAAGTTCAATATCACCATTTTTGCATATGATCCCTAATAAAGTGATGTCTAATTTCAATATGCTTAGTTCTTGAATGCTGAGTTAGATTCTTTGTAAGATTGATAGCACTTCTGTTATCACATTTGATAGGAATTTTAGTCTATGTAACACCAAAGTCTTCTAGTTGTTGCTTAATCCACAACATTTGTGCACAACAACTCCCTGCAGCCACATATTCTATCTCAACATTTGATAGTGCTACGGAGTTTTGTTTCTTATAGTACCATAAAATTATGTTCAACCCTAAAAACTGGCAAGTGCTACTAATGCTCTTTCTATCAATTCTACATCCACCATAATCAGCATAAAAAAAGTTGATTAAATTGAATGAAGATTGCTTAGAATACCATAGACCAAGATTACTTTTTTCTTTATGGTATTTTATGATTCTTTTAATAGTAATCAGATGTTATTCTTTAGGATTTGATTGAAATCTAGCACATATGCATATACTGAACAAGATATCAGGTCTACTACTAGTTAAGTATAACAGTGATCCGATCATACCTTGATAAAGCTTTTGATCAGTGTTGTTGCCTTCTTCATCTTTGTCTAATCAGCATGTAGGGCTCATGGGTGTGCTTATTTCTTTGGATGACTCCATACCAAACTTCTTAATAATTTTCTTGATGTACTTTACTTGATGATAAAAATTCTTTCTCTTGTTTGCTTAATTTGGAGTCCAAGAAAGTAAGTTAGTTCACCCATCAAGCTTATTTCAAATTCACCCTGCATTAACTTAGCAAATTCTTTGCAAAGATTCTCATTAGTTGCACCAAAAATAATGTCATCAACATAAATTTGTACAACTAATATATCATTCTTTTTCTTTTTGATAAATAAAGTTGGATCTACATAACCTCTAACAAAATCATTTTCAAGTAAGAATTTGCTTAATCTATCATACCATGTTCTAGGTGCTTGTTTCAATCCATATAATGCTTTATTGAGTTTGAAAACATGATTTGGAAAAGTATAACTTTTAAAACCTGGTGGTTGTTCAACATAAACTTCTTCAGATATAAAACCATTCAAAAATATACTCTTTACATCCATTTGAAATAGTTTGAAATTCATGTAGCAAGCAAATGCAAATAATAATCTAATGGCTTCTAGTCTTGCTGCGGGTGCATAGATCTCATCAAAATCTATTCCTTCTTCCTGATTATATCATTTTGCCACTAATCTTGCTTTATTTCTAATTATATTTCTTTTTTTATCTAGTTTGTTTTTATAAACCCATTTGGTTCCTATGATAGGATAGTCTGAGGGTTTATTTGTTGCCCAATAAGCAATCCAAGAGGGGGGGTGAATTGGATCTCTAAAAATTTAAATGCAAGTGTGTGCACCAATCCAATAATTAAACTTAGTACTATGAATGCAAGTGTGATATTATTTTAATAAGTAAGCAGTGAAAATGTAAAAGCAATTAAAGAGAAGCAAATGGAAGAGACAAGCAATCACAAACACAAAAGAAATATAGTGGTTCGGTGCTATCCAATGTACCTACATCCAATCTTCAAGACTCACTTGGGAATTCACTATAATCTCAACCTATTATAGCCGATTAGTTTTTTAGGCTCACTAATCAAAACCTGACTTGTTTTCACAAGGCTCACAAGTCAAGACCTCACTTGGTTTTCCGGGCTAACCAAGAACTTAATTGGTTTTCAAAGGCTTACCAATAACCTCCTTGGTTTTCCAATAGGCTAATCAAAAACCTTTACAACAAATATAAGTTTGAAGTAAAGAAATAATAAAAGCTTTCTAATAAAAGAGAATATCTGGTGGGGGCACCAGGATCAGACACAGATTACTAGGACATATTTAGTTTACCTAGCCATATATCAAATTTTGTAATCAACTAGAATTGAGTCCTGTAATAGTTGAGGTTAGTTGATTTGTCTCAACCCTCAACCTAGTCAGTATTTTGAGTCTTGTACATCAGTTATGAGACCAGTATGAGCCCAATTTTTGTACAATAGAGGAGGTTACCCTATTTTGGAGTTCCACCAGGCCACATCCAGGAGTCAGAGACCACTACATTAGTCCATTGGATTTTGTGTGACAACCTAGGATCCAAGATGCTTCCGGAAACCCTAATTCCTTTCAGATGCCCTCCAGATGCCCAAATTCCCTTCTAGATTCTAGAGCATATTCTCAGAATAGGGCACCCATGATTCCAGAGGTCCAGTTGCATCCTAGCCCAAAGAAATCAAGCCCAGGTGCCAAGCCCAAGCTCTTAAGAAGCAAGATTCCAGGGAATATTCCTGCTACTAGGCTACCAGGCCACTCCAGCTTCCAGAGGCCCAAACCCATGCACCCAAGCACCTTTGGGCCGGCCCCTTGCTGCTCCTAGAGGCACAACACACCCCCCTAGGCATCCTATAAGTGTTGACCACGTCCAAAGAGCTTTGACCAAGTCCAAGTTGAAGAGAAGAAGGAGAAGACCAAGTTTATTCCTAACCTAGTTGGGATTTCTAATCCTTTTAAAGTTTGTAATTCTAACCTAGCTAGGAAAGGACTTGTATTCCAATTTGGAAGAGGATTTATAACTCAAGTGTAACCATGGTTAGTGAGGGCTTGGGAACTCTATAAATACCCCACCCCTCCCCCTCTTGTAAGCATCTCTTTCTTATGAATACAACTTGCTGAATTTTTGAGTCATTACCTTGTGTTGGTGTTTTGTTTTGGTTCTTTGGTGTGTGTTCTTGTGCTTGGACGAATTCCTTGCTGCCCTATCTTCCTTCCACACCCTAACACACTGCCATCCAAGCCTTCACACATCCAAGAAGGAGTGCCCTAGGCCACCAAGCGAAGAGATCTTCAATAAGCTTCAAAAAGCCATCTTCTAACCCTAATCTTGATTCCTTTCAACCCATAGTTATTTTTCTTATTTTTAATTGCTGTTTTGATTAACCCTGATGCTTGTAGGATCTCCAAGGTGCTTCCCATCCCCTGAGGAGGCCTTCTTTGCTACCCAGAACCACCCAGATCAGCCATCAGATTCAAGGAAAACAAGGCTTCTTCTTCTAGGCTCCGATCAGAGTTGTGAGTGATCTATGCTACTTCTGAATTTCAATCTCTGACTGGTAATAAGCCTTCCCTTCTCTGATTATCTGATTTGATGAAGACAAACTATCCTAAACTTGGAGTTTCTTAACTCTCGGGTCTTGGATATTTCATTGGTTTGCGTGAGTATGCATGCGATCCGATGATTCCTTACACTGCTAGTCTTTCCACTAATTCTTACTTTATTTTAAAAATCTAGCCTAAAACTAAAATTATAAAAATCATAAAAAAATTATTTTACTATTTTTCATGTATTCTTAGCAGTCTTAGGGTCATCCCACATTAGTTTGGTATCAGAGCAGGTTTAGGATAGTTTATATCTATATTGCAATCACAAACCCTAATTTTAGCATTCTGTCCACTGCATTAGATATTAGTTTTGCATCTATTTTTGACCATCTAAAAATTTTATTTTTCTCTGAAATTTGCATGAATTGTTCTATGTTGAGTCCTCTATTTTATAAAAATTTTTAATTAATTTTACAGAAACCTAAATTATAAAAATTTGGTATATTAGAAATCCTAACAGAATCCTAATAATTTATGCAGTAGTCCAAAGAAACCATAGGTTTGCATCACCATATGATTTTTTCTCTACATGAAATTTGGTATGTTTCATCATCACCATCCATCCTATGTTTCAGATTTTTTTTGATTTTCTTATGCATCAGGATCTGTGTCAACTTCTGTATCTTCTGAACCCTAATTTTTCTAATTTCTGCTAAATTCTGCATCTTGACTCAACCTAACCTAATCAACTTCCACACACCCCAATCCCAAGCCAAACTTTGTTTGATAACCCCAGTTAACCTAAACCTAACTTGACATCTCATAAACTAATTAAAAATTATTTTATTTTTTGATTGTTTTAGATTGCATCTGGATCATTAAATGTTCATCATCTTTTAATCTAATCTTAAGGGCAATCAATATAACATCAGGGCAAGAGGTCATAACCTGTCCGGGGCCCAAAACAACTACCTAGCATTTTCATCCAAGCCTAATTAAAATCAATTAGACTTAAATTGCCCTAAAGGGCTAGGTGACATCAACAGGTCGGGTCGGAGCTGTGTGGGGCAACTAGTGCATTTAATCCTGTGGCTATTACTGAAATCTGGTGTCTAAGGCCGAGGGTCCAGAGTCAAACGACCTAAGTGGTGTTGTGGTTTTTAATTGGATCCCTGTGAAAGCAGGGAGGGCCTCCCACACTCCCACCCTCTACCTGGCCAGAGGAAGGATTAGGTACTGGGTTAAGTGTAAGTTGAGCTGACCCACCCAGTTTTGGCTCTAGGTCTAGGAAATCTTAGATTAAGCTAACCTATTTTGCATGCTTGGCTGCACCATTCCATTATGATTGCTTGATTGAGTGTATGACCACTAGATTAGGAACCCAATACCATAAGACTAAACCTCAAACCAACTCAGCCATGGATCCTAGTTTTGAAGCCATCATGAACCAGCTTGCCCAATTAACTACCCAAATGAACCAAGCCAATATCCAATCCCAAAACCAGTATGCCCAACTAAACCAATCCAATGCCTAAATTAATGCTAAACTTGACCAAACCCAAGATCAGTTACCCAATTGACCCAATCCCAGAATCAAATGAACCATAGATTCAACCAAGTAGGAACCCTAGGCAAGACCCATAGAGCTGAACCCCAGGAACCCATGATCCCTAGATTTCAACCCATAACCTTTGAAACATAACCTTTAAACCCATAACCTTTGAACTCATAACCCTTGGTTTATCCACCCCTGTTACCCCAGACCCTAGTCAATTTTTCATTAGCCAAACCCCTCTTACCACCCCATTGGTTCACCAAGATGATTTAGAAGAAGAAATATATGAGGCTGACCCAAGTCTGGTAGAGGATTATGAGTCTATTGAAGATCTAGAAGAGTACCCTATAGAAGATTCAGGATTAGTTGATCCAGTAAAAACCCAGGTAGAAACCAATCCAGTGTTAGTTGAATCAATAGAGACCCGGTAGAAGCCATCCTAGAATCAGTTAACCCTGACCATATCCAAGTAGTAGCCAATCTAGATTTAGCTAACCTTGACCATAATCAGTTAGTGGCCGACCCAAAATTAGATAACCCAGATCACACCCAAGCTGTAATGGAAGAGCAATTAGAGGAGACTTTAGAAGAGGATCTAATAGTAGAGCCTAATCCTAAATTTTCTGAGCCAAAAGAGTTTATTGAGGACTTGACTTATCTCACCCAGTACCCTCTAGATGAAGTCACTTCCTTGATCCCAATTGAAGATCTTTTTCCTGAAATTAGTGACCCGTTCTTCCATAAGGCGGACCCAGTAGATAGACACAAACCCCTTAAGGACAATCTTGTTAGTTTAGGATTAATCCCTAACACGTCTTCTTAGATCCTAGTCTATCCAATCAATCTCGAACCCTTTTCCTGCTAGATTAACCCCGAATCCACCTCTTATTTTTTGCCTTTTCTTGAGTTTTCTTATATTTCTTTAACCATTCACCAGCATCTTGTAGAGGTTTGCATGTTACATTCATTTCTTGCACATGTTAGGTTTGCATCATACTTCTTGCATATCCTTTGGCATTTACTAGAATCACATAGTAAGTTTTCATGTGCATGTCATGCGAGTGTCAAACCTAATAAATATATAGTATGTTAGGTTTTGTCCCGTAGAGTTCAATAAATTTCTTTAAAAAGGATGTCTAGTCGAGTCATTTAGGTGACATTCTCGAGTCCAATAAAATTCACAGTCCAAACCCGTTTGTCTGCACCTGCACTACCCTCTGCACAGCATATGCATATGGAAATTAGTCAAAAGTCGAATATAACTAATGAACTAACTAACAACTTGGCTAATTCCCAAAAGAGAGATAAAAAATTTTGCAGGAGATTTTGAAGTTGTAAAGAATTTTCTGCTCGCGAAGCTGGCCCATCCAAGATAATGAATATCTGTGGACCCAATGCCTATATGCATAAGATACTACCTGATTTAGGTATTAGCTCCACCTTCATCATCTTAGATCTTATAGAGTTTAGGGAGCCAGCAGTGATACCTAGCGAGCATCTTGAGCCTATCCCTCCCTTTGAGAGAGAACCCATCCTAGAGTGTCCACCAACCAATTGGCCAAATAGTGAAGAAAAGATCAAGAGAATCCTGGATGATCAAGCCATATGAACCCGAAATAGAGGCTATCAGAGGTATTTGGTCTGGTGGCAAGGTTAGCTAGAATCTGAGGACTCGTGGATCACCCGTGAGGATTTGCAATGCCTCAACCCAGACCTACTCGAGCACTATGAGAGCCAAGTTATCCCACACTTGACGGGGTCAAGTTCCTCCCACCCCGGGAGAATTGGAAGGGGGCACCAGGATCAGACACAGATTACTGGTCCCTATTTGGTTTACCTAGCCATGTGTCAAATTTTGTAATCAACTAGAATTGAGTCCTGTAATAAGTTGAGGTTAGTTGATTTATCTCAACCCTCAACCTAGTCGGTATTATGAGTCCTGTACATCAGTTATGAGTCCAGTATGAGCCCAATTTTTGTACAAGAGAGGAGGTTACCCTATTTTGGAGTTCCACCAGGCCATATCCAGGAGTCAGAGGCCACTACATTAGCCCATTGGATTTTGTGTGACAACCTAGGATCCAAGATGCTTTCAAAAACCCTGATTCCTTCCAGATGCCCTCCAGATGCCCAGATTCCCTTCCATATTCTCGAGCATATTTTCAGAATAGGGCACCCATGATTCCAGAGGTCCACCAGCATCCCATCCAAAAGAAATCAAACCTAGGTGCCAAGCCCAAGCCCTTAAAAAGCAAGATTCCAGGGAATATTCCTACTACGAGGCTACCAGGCAATCCCAGCTTCCAGAGGCCCAAACCCATGCACCCAAGCACCTTTGGGCTGGACCCTTGCTACTCCTAGAGGCCCAACACACCCCCCGAGGAGTCCTTGAAGTGTTGATCATGTCCAAAGAGGTTTGACCAAGTCCAAGTTGAAGAGAAGAAGGAGAAGACCAAGTTTACTCCTAACCTAGTTGGGATTTCTAATCCTTTTAAAGTTTTTAATTCTAACCTAGCTAGGAAAGGACTTGTATTCCAATTTGGAAGATGACATGTAACCCAAGTGTAACCATGGTTAGTGAGGGCATGGAAACTCTAAAAATACCCCACCCCTCCCCTTCTTGTAAGCATCTCTTTCTTATGAATACAACTTGCTGAATTTTTGAGTCATTACCTTGTGTTGGTGTTTTGTTTTGGTTCTTTGGTGTGTGTTCTTGTGCTTGGATGAATTCCTTGCTGCCCTATCTTCCTTCCACACCCTAACTCACTGCCATCCAAGCCTTCACACATCCAAGAAGGAGTGCCCTAGGCCACCAAGCGAAGAGATCTTCAATAAGCTTCAAAAAGCCATCTTCTAACCCTAATCTTGATTCCTTTCAACCCATAGTTATTTTTCTTATTTTTAATTGCTGTTTTGATTAACCCTGATGCTTGTAGGATCTCCAAGGTGCTTCCCCTCCCCTGAGGAGGCCTTCTTTGCTACCTAGAACCACCCAGATCAGCCATCAGATTCAAGGAAAACAAGGCTTCTTCTTCTAGGCTCCGATCAGAGTTGTGAGTGATCTATGCTACTTCTGAATTTCAATCTCTGACTGGTAATAAGCCTTTCCTTCTCTGATTATCTGATTTGATGAAGATAAACTATCCTAAACTTGGAGTTTCTTAACTCTCGGGTCTTGGATATTTCATTGGTTTGCGTGAGTATGCATGCGATCCGATGATTCCATGCATTGCTAGTCTTTCTACTAATTCTTACTTTATTTTAGAAATCTAGCCTACAAATAAAATTATAAAAATCATAAAAAAAATATTTTACTATTTTTCATGCATGCTTAGCAGTCTTAGAGTCATCCCGAATCAATATCTCTTCGAAGCTTTGTTGTAGTGCTGCCTCTAACTTGATGAAGCCTCTTCTAAAGCTTAAGAAGGTTGAATTTGAAATCTCTTTAAGGCTCTTGTATGCTTGGAGACTTGCTTTTACTTGAAGGTGGTTGAACTCAATGAATAGGAGTGAAAGCTCTCTTTTCTTTTCTCTTGGTTATTCCTTTTTCATTTTCTTTTCTTTTGATTTGATTTGAATCAATTAAATACTTTTCTAAGGCCTCAAACCTGGTTTTTAACCGTTAGATATGAAAAACTAGCCGTTGGGAGCCAAGAGGTATAAGTTCTGTGTTTGAAAAACTAGATGTTACTGTTCCTAGAACTCCAAGTGTCGACACTTTAAGCTATGAGTCGATACTTAGGGTCGACACTTCTAGTCCATGAGTTGACGCCTAGTTCAAATGTCTTCGATGAGGCTTTCTGGAATTCTCAGATGTGTCGACACTTCCTCAGGTGAGTCGATACTTTGAGTCGACACATAGCATCCATGTGTCGACACTTCAGGCAAATCTTCAACTTCAGTAAGTTCTATAACCCAAAAATCTCAGGCAATGAGCTGATCCATGTGTCGACACATCACTGAGATTTTTACATAAATAGCTAAACTTTTGTTGAAACAAATTTGTGTTGACTTCTTGTGTCCTTTCAAGCATTCTTCAACTACCATAGTCCTTTTTGAGCAGATCTTCCATCCATATTTGGGACTTTTCAATTAATCAATCTTTTATTAAGTTGATGAGCACCCTTTTCTATAAAAAAAATATACTTCAAAGAAATGATTAGTACTCCACTTATACTTAAGTATTTTGCTTATCATCAAAATCAATAACGGAGTCAACGATCTCCTCCTTTTTGATGATGACAAAACCTTAAGTATAAATTACATAAAAAATCTTTCAAAGAAAATTCTTAATGTGCATAGAGCATATTGCAATAGGTATTGAAATACTAAAAGAGATGTATTATGGCTAAGAGTATCAGAACTTTAAAATATATAAGGGATAAAATCATGTTTTATGACACTCTAAAAGAAAACATGCTCAGGAGAAACAATTTTAGCAATAAACTATACTCCCGCTGAAGAGATGATCCATAAAAAGATTTGTGAACATCTTTTAAACGTCTAAAGATAAGGATTGGATATGAAATTCAATTCAAAATAGCTTTTCAATACAAAGGAGGTATTACTCCCCCTTACTCAATGCACAAAAAATTTCAAAATTACAGATTTTCAAAATTTCTTTCAATCATACATATTTATACTTATTCCTCATTTATACTTATACTAAAATTTCTCCCCCTTTTTGTTATCATTAAAAAGGAAGGAAGAAGTTAATAAGTTTGAATAAAAATGTAAGCCATTCACTTAATCATAAAAGAAGACAATGAATTATTGAAAGTAACTAATGCATTTCATTCACTCAAGATCACAAGGTAAAGTGGAACATACTATTTCATTCACTTGATATAAAAGTGATACAAAAAGTGATCATCAAAATATACAGAAATAATAGAAATATAAACTATATAAAAGCTATCCTAAGAATCATCCTTATCATATGAGAATCTAATCTCGATTGGTCTAGTATCAGTGAAAGCACGAGCTCGGGGCCACATTGGTCTGAGATCACTAAGATGAGTCCTGGTCGATCGTGAAGGAGTACGATGACCATGTCCTCTGCATCGAACATAGATCCTACCTCTAACTAAAGCAGAAGAGGTGGAAGCTATGTCAGGAGCAGGACAGAATAAATCAGAGTGACAGTCTCAATAACTATCGGATGTGGTGTACGATCAAATGAAGGACTGGAATCAAGATAATGGAAACCATGTGTGTAGAAACCTAGCTCCCAAATAAGAGAAGATGTATGCAAGGATTGTGTATCAACTATAGGTGTATCTGAAATTGGTGTATCAGCTGAAGAAATGATAGATGTGTCAATGATATGTGTATTAGCTGAAGAAATAATAGGTGTATCACTAACAGGTGAATCAATAATAGGTGAAAGTATAGGAATGGTAGAATGATCAATAGATCTAGAAGGAGGTGTGGGTAGGATAGGAGTTTGAAGGGATGAACTCAAAGGATCATAAATGGGACTCCTAGGTAAGTCAGCTGCTGTCTCCTGTATAGCTCTATCATCACATTTGGAAAGTCGAATCCATCAGAGTCAGTCACCTCATCATCATCATCATCTCTGTCTAGTCCCGGAGCAGGTGGAACTGGAGCTGAATCAGCTGGAGCAGACAAATCAAAAACACTCCCAGAAGAGGGTCTAGACAATGCAGACAATATAGTTGAGATACCAACTCTCAATCCTCGATGGCTTTCTCTGGTCTACATAATAAAACCGTCACGACGCTGTCGAACAATCATAATATCTATCTCAATGTGATCGACTCTATCCACAAGACTCTCTGAAGCTCCTGAAACATCTGGTCATGCTAGCTGAGGCTGCACTGCAGGCTCAGGCTGAATCTCAGGTAAATGTGTCTCTGAAGGTCATGCATCGCCCGAATATATGCGCTCCTCCTCCGTAGTAACCTCATCTCTATCAGTAGCATGTCCTGATACTCGATGACATCATTGGCCTCTGACCAACTGATATCCCATCTGGTGAAGTGATCTAATGTCATAGACATCAGTGTGTAAAAGCATCCGGTAGGGCTCATCATCCAATACCAATCCATATGCTCTGAAGAGCAAGGTTAATCCCATCTCGTAGGGCAAACATAGTCTTTAACTGATCGATGCCTCCATCATCTAATGTACATTAAGTACCAGTAGGCAAACAGGTGCATACTGAACTAAAGAGACCATCACAAGCAGCTCTCTTTCTGTGATGTAGTCAAAATGTCTGGTCTTCGGTAGAAGAATCTGGGCAACAATATGATGCAATAACCTCATCTTAGCAGAAAGTCGGGATGCTGTAACAGTGGCTCTCTCAGGTAGAACATCTGACTTGAAAATGTACTGGAGTCCACTAAACCTTTCCACTAAGGTGTCAATAACAGTCTTATCAAAGGTATATCCCATACTCTGCTTAGAACCTCTGCAGTCACCAGAATATCTCTGCCATGAACCTGCACTATTCATCCATCACTGCCATGGGCTAAAGACCATAGAACTCTCAAAGCAGGTCTGGGTAGAATCTCTCAGTCAATGAGTAGAATGAAGTTAAACCAGCATATCTAAGCCACTAACCAATCCAAAAGTGCTGTTGGTCGATGAATCCAAAGTCTACACGGCATCCTCCGACAACTGTCTTTGAACCTATGTGACTGGAAGCTGGAAAAAGTGGATGAGCAGGTGGATCAGGTGCACTAGCTTCATGTCTGGCTTTTGTCCTTCTCTCTTCTTCCTAGTTGGATGGTCGAGGGTGACGAACAACTTACTTTCTAGGTCCCATTCCATAGATTCATGGATTGAGCAAGAGAGGAGAGGAAACTAGGGTTTCAATGATCCAAAAACAAAAATGGAAGGGGGATTGTAGCAAAAATTGAACCAAGAATTGTTCAAAACATGAATTTGAGAGGGTTTTTCATGGAATTTGGAGTGAAACAGCGGTTTAAACAATGCTAGGGCATGTGTCGGCACAAATTGGAGAGAAAAATGGCAAGAAAACACTCCATTTTCATCTTTATTCTTAGTCTACTACCATTCATGTGTCGACTCATGACATAGGGCCAAGTGTCGACACATCGACTTAAAATCAAAAATAAAGAAAAAAATGAAGTGCAGATCAAAATCACTAGAAATACAATGAAATTGAATGTAATTGATGTCAAATTTGATCTTTTATGGGTCAAAGAGTAGAAAATTTTAATCAAAAGGATTAATGACCCCAAGTTCTCTTCTAATCATACAGAACTGATCTTCTTAGAAAGACTTAATCAAAATATCAGCTAATTATAATTCAGTACAAATAAATTCAAGTGCAATATCATTATTTTCGACATGATCTCTATTAAAATGATGCATAATTTCAATATGTTTACTTCTAGAATGCTGAACAGGATTTTTAGTTAAGCAAATAGCACTAGTATTATCATATTTTATGGTTGTCTTAGTTAATTTGATTCCAAAATCTTCAAGTTGTTGCTTAATCCACAAGATTTGAGCATAACTTCCTGCTACAATATACTCACCTCAGTTGTGGATAGTGCAACTGAAGTTTGTTTCTTATTAAACTAGAATATTAAGTTAACTCCAAGAAATTGGCAAGTTCTTCTGGTACTTTTTCTATCTAGTTTATATCCAACAAAATTAGCATCAGAATATCTAATCAAATCAGTAGATGAGTCTCTAGAGTACCACAAGCTAATATCAATTATACCAGATAAGTATCTAATATGCACATAATAGCCAACAGATGAGATTCCTTAGGCTTAGACTGATATCTAGCACACATGCATACACTGAATATTATATTTGGTCTACTAGCCATCAAATACAATAAAGAGCCAATCATACATCTATATAACTTTTGATCTACAGATTTACCATGCTCATCTTTATCAAGTTTATAAGAGGGGCTAATAGGTGTACCTATTAACTTAGTAGTCTCCATCCCAAACTTCTTTATGATCTCTTTTGTATACTTAGCTTGATTGATGAAGATTCTATCTTTGGTTTGCTTGATTTAGAGTCTGAGAAAGAAATTAAGTTCTCCCATCATGCTCATTTCGAACTCATCTTGCATTAACTTAGCAAACTCTTTACAAAGAATCTCATTAGTAGCACCGAAAATAATATCATCAACATAGATTTGCACTACTAATAAATCATCATTTTTTTTCTTTAAAAATAAAGTTTTATCAACATGGCCTCTAGAAAATTCATTTTCAATCAAAAATTTGTTGAGTCTTTCATACCATGTGTTGCCGATCCCACCGCCGCGCCTATGGCTTCGGAGCCGCCGATCCGACTAGACCGTCTCACCCCTGGGGTTTCTTGGTTCGTTCGAACCTGCAAGGCAAGGTCAGAAATCCTGGTCGAGGATCTCGGCGAGGGAGCTCCGACGGTCAAGTTAGTAGACGGCGAGAGGGAACAGAGTCTCTAAGACTGGCCCCCGAAAGAGTCCCAGACTTAGAGATCGTGCTAGCAAGAAAGGTCCCAGAAAGAAAAGAAACCTGGCCGGGTCCCTTCCCCGAGCTCATGCCAAAGGTCCCCTCTCGGGATCTTGGATCTTGCTCTTGGAATGGAGTCCCCAGCCTTTGTTTCTTGCTTACCTTGTCGTCTATTCGCATCTTCCTTTTATCTCCTCCTGTTACCTTCTCATTTTCCACCCCTGGGAGGATCTTTTGTCACTTTCACCTCCTCCCCTTCGTCTCTTTCCCTTTCCCCTTCTGGATCAAAGAGCCAGGTGGCTTCCAGCCTCGTTTGCCGAGCCTAGCGAGGAAAGAGTAGGGGAGGGGGGCACCGGTCAGACCGTCGACTAGACCTCG
The DNA here is from genome assembly GCA_021397845.1 of Areca catechu. Taxonomy (NCBI): domain Eukaryota; kingdom Viridiplantae; phylum Streptophyta; class Magnoliopsida; order Arecales; family Arecaceae; genus Areca; species Areca catechu. The sequence goes on along the minus strand of CM038051.1, from coordinate 96,131,571 downwards.
GGCCGAGCGTGAGCGCTCTCCTTCCCAGGCACCGATGCTATCCATTATCGGGTCCTGTTTTGTCAGGACCTCGCCTCTCGACTGCGAAACCTGTCAGGCCGATGTAAGTGATGTTACGCGTGTAGCCACCGACCGTACGGGATGCCTTTTTCGGAGTGCGGCACGCACGGCTCGAGGGGCAACCTCAGAGCTCGTGCTCCCATTCTTCGGAACCTTCTCTGCACAGGCTGGCCCGCGTCGAGGTGGGACCGTCTCAGGGTGAGGTGGTCCCATCTCGACCTTGGCCGAGGTGGGACCGTCTTAGGGTGCAACCTGGCGAGGGAGCAGGGGGGCCGCCAGCTTCGGCCGAGGTGGACCCCTCCTGGGTGGACACCTGGCCGAGCGGCAGGAAGGTCGCTCTACTTCGGCCGAGGTGGTCCTGTCTCCGGGCGCCACCTGGCAAAGGAGCGAAGGAGCCCGGCTCGACCTTGGCCGAGGTGGGACCGTCTCAGGGTGCCGCCTGGAAAGGGAGCAGGGGGGCCGCTAGCTTCGACCGAGGTGGACCCCTCCTGGGTGGACACCTGGCGGAGTGGCAGGAAGGTCGCTAGACTTCGGCCGAGGTGGTCCCGTCTCCGGGCGCCACCTGGCGAAGGAGCGAAGGAGCCCGGCTCGACCTCGGCCGAGGTGTGACCGTCTCAGGGTGCCACCTGGTGAGGGAGCAGGGGAGCCGCTGGCTTTGGCCGAGGTGGACCCCTCATGGGCGGACACCTGGTGGAGCGGCAGAAAGGTCGCTCGACTTTGGCCGAGGTGGTCCCGTCTTCGGGCGCCACCTGGTGAAGGAGCGAAGGAGCCCAGCTCGACCTCGGCTGAGGTGGGACCGTCTCAGGGTGCCACCTGGCGAGGAAGCAGGGGAGCCACCACCTTCGGCCGAGGTGGACCCCTCCTGGGTGGACACCTGGCGGAGCGGCAGAAGGTCGCTCGACTTTGGCCGAGGTGGTCCCGTCTCCGGGCACCACCTGGCAAAGGAGCGAAGGATCCCGGCTCGACCTTGGCCGAGGTGGGACCGTCTCAGGATGCCTCCTGGAGAGGGAGCAGGGGAGCCGCCGACTTCGGCCGAGGTGGACCCCTCCTGGGCAGACACTTGGCAGAGCGGCAGAAAGGTCGCTCGACTTCGGCCAAGGTGGTCCCGTCTCCGGGCGCCACCTGGCGAAGGAGCGAAGGAGCCCGACTCAACCTCGACCGAGGTGGGACCGTCTCAGGGTGCCACCTGGTGAGGGAGCAGGGGAGCTGCCTGCTTCGGCCGAGGTGGACCCCTCCTGGGTGGACACCTGGCGGAGCGGCAGAAGGTCGCTCGACTTCGACCGAGGTGGTCCCGTCTTCGGGCGCCACCTGGCGAAGGAGCGAAGGAGTCCGGCTCGATCTTGGCCGAGGTGGGACCGTCTTTGGGTGCCACATGGCGAGGGAGTAGGGAAGCCACCGGCTTCGGCTGAGGTGGACCCCTCCTGGGTGGACACCTGGCGGAGTGGTAGAAGGGCCTGGACCGACATCGACCTCAACCGAGGCGGATCCGCATCTGACTTTGCTGAAAAAACTCCACGTGGCTCAAATCACGCCCATTGAAATCTGAGACATGCCACATCATCGAACGACCATAACACCATGCTTGAGGTGCTTACTTTAGACTATAAAGTGCTTTGTGTAATTTAAAAACATAATCAGGATGTGTGTGATTTTCAAAACCAGGTGGTTGTTCAACAAAAACTTCTTCTGCTATATAGCCATTTAGAAAAGTACTTTTAACATCCATTTGAAAAAGTTTAAAATTCATAAAACAAGCAAATGCTAATAGTAGTCTAATTGTCTCAAGTCTAGTAACAAGAGCAAAAGTTTCATCAAAATCAATTCCTTTATCCTGATTGTAGCCTTTGGCAAATAGCCTAGCTTTATTTCTAATAACAATTCTATTTTCATCTAACTTATTTCTAAACACCTGTTTAGTGCCAATAATAGAAATATTAGATGGTCTTTCTATTAATGTCCAAACATTATTTTTATCAAACTGAATTGGTTCATCTTGCATAGCATTTATCCAGTTAGGATCTTTTTCAACATCTTCAAAATATTAGGCTCTACTTGAGAAACAAAAGCAATATAATCACATTCATTTCTAATTGAGGTTCGAGTTCTTACTCATTTTGATGGATCACCTAGGATTAATTCCTTAGGATGTCCATGAGCATACCTCCACTCTTTAGGTAGATCTTGGTGCTTTGGTGTGGATTGTATGGCTTCTTCCTTTTCATTTTTATCTTGATTTTCTTCATTTTGTTGAGAAGATTAATCATCCAAAGTCAACTTTTGTAACTTATTAGCACCTACACATGCATCAGAAGTATCATCTTTTTTGGAGGATTTGTTAGTAGACTCTTCAAAAACTACATGTACAGACTCTTCTATAACTAGAGTTCTTTTGTTAAAAACTCTGTATGCCCTGCTTGATGTAGAGTATCCTAGAAAGATACCTTCATCAGACTTAGCATCAAAATTTTTAAGATTATCTTTACCATTATTCAAAATAAAACATTGACAACCAAAAACTCGAAAATACTTTAAAGTTGGTTTTCCTAGATTCCAAAGTTCATAAGGAGTTTTCTTTAAAATAGGTCGGATTAAAACATGATTTAAAATGTAATAGGCAGTATTAATTGCTTCAGCCCAAAAATATCTTGGCAAATCATTTTTGCAAAGCATAGTGAGTGCCATTTCATCTAAAGTATAATTTTTCCTTTCTACTATCCCATTTTACTGAGGTATCCTAGGTACAGAAAAATTATGTTCTATACCTTTCTTATTACAAAAACTTTCAAAATCTTGATTTTCAAATTCAGAACCATGATCACTTCGTACGTAAATAACAGAAGTACTTTTTTTATTAGAAACTTTTTGGTAAAACTTTACAAATTCAGAGAATGATTCATCTTTATGAACAAGAAAGAAAACCCAAGTAATCTTAAAAAATTATCCACTATAACCAATCCATATCTCTTACCTCCTAGACTAGATATTCTAGTTGGTCCAAAGAGATCTATATAGAGTAGTTCTAATAGCCTACTAGTAGTAACAAAACCTTTAGGTTTGAAAGAAGTTTTAACTTATTTTCTAAATTGGCAAGCTTGGCAAACTCTATCTTTTTCAAAAACAAGTTTTGGTAAATCTCTTATTAAATCCTTTTTACAAAGTTTTAAAAGTAAATACATACTAGCATGTCCTAGTCTTTTATGCTAAAGCCAGCTAGTCTTATCTTTAGTAGAATTCATTACAACTAGGCATTCTCCATTAGTTAAGGATAGATTATCTAAATCTACCAAATAAATATTACCATGCTTTTTTCCAATGAATTATACTCCATTTTTATCAGGACTAGCAATCATGCAATAAGATGATTTAAAAACAACTTGGAAACCTTTATCGCAAAACTGACTAATACTTAAAAGATTATGCTTCAAACCTTCAACTAGAAGTACATTATTAATACATGTAGAAAGGGTGATGTGAACCTTACTAATGCCAATGATTTTTTCTTTACCATTATCCCTGAAGGTCACACTCCCTCCATTCATTGCCTCAAGAGAGATGAATTGCTTCATATCTCCTATCATGTGCCATGAGCAACCACTATCAAGATACCATAGTCTTTTGTTTTCATTGGTTGCAAGACACACCTATAAAATAAATCAAGTTTTGTTTTTAGGTACTCAAGCTAACTTAGGTCTTTTAGGGTTAGTACTTAAATTGGTTCCTTTTGGAATCCAAACTTTACTAGAGTTATTGATTTTTCTCATATTACATTGAAAATCTTTGTGTCCTTGTTTTTTGCATGAAAAGCATGTGATACTAGATGATGCAGGTATAAAAAAGTTTTTCAAAAACTTTTGTTGTCTTTGGGATTTGTATCATATTCCTGCTTTGTTAAAAATAGCTCTTTAGTTGTTTAAAGAAGATTTAGTTTTTCTGAGCTTAAAGTAAACTTTTCAATAAAAGGTTTGATTTTATCAAGCTCATTTTTATAATTTTTGTTTTCTAATTCCAAATCCTTGTTTTTCTTCAAAAGATCACCATTTGAAATGACGGTTTTAGATCTTTTCAAAACATCATTTTATAGTTAAAGCCTTATTTTTGTTTTCCAAAATATCAAGTTTAGTTTTCTAATCATTAACTTCGTTTTAAAAGAAAATTATTTTCATGAGAAAAACTATTTGCATACTTTTTCAATTTTTTAGTTTCAAATAAAATCAATTTATAATCATGCACTAATTCATCAAAAGCATTCTCTAATTCATCAAAAGTAAAATCTACTTCGGTATCAGAAATTATCTCTTCTTGATCTTGATATGCCATGAGACATAAATTTGCAATTTCAGTTTATTCATCTTCTGAATTGGAGTCTTCACTATCACTCCAGGTGGCCATCATAGCTTTCTTTCTAAGCTTCTTCCTTGACTTCTTTAGAAGAGGGCAATCAAATTTATAGTGTCCAGGCTTCTTGCACTCGAAGCATGTAGGTATCTCCTTTTCCTTTTCTTTTTCTTTCTCCTTTTCTTTTTCCTTCTCTTTGTTTGTTTGAAACTTTTTCTTATAAGAAAATTTTCTTCTTTTCATGAACCTTCTAAATTTTTTTGCAAGGAGTGCTTCTTCACTCTCATCATCATCTTCTTCTTCAGATTCTTCATTTGAGGATTCTTCTTGAACAGTAGACTTGAAAGCTATCCCCTTTTTCTTCTTATCCATATCCATAGACTTTTGCTTTAAGTTTAGCTCATAAGTCATGAGCGATCCCACCAATTGCTCCAATGGTAGTTTGTCAACATCTTTAGCTTCTTGAATGGCGGTCACCTTCAGATCCCATGAAGTTGGAAGTGACTTAAGGATTTTGTTGTTAAGATCAGCATTAGACATTATTTTTTCTAAACTTCTCATTCTATTTATAGTATTTGTGAATCTTGTGTACATGTCAGTGATAGACTCATTTGGTTCCATTCGGAACATTTCATATGTGTGCACTAGCATGTTCACTTTTGTGTTCTTCACATGATCGGTCCCCTCATGGGTAACTTCAAGTGTGTCCTATATTTTCTTGGTGGATGTGCAAGTAGAAATCCTATTAAACTCACTAGGATCTAATGCACAATAGAGGAGATTCATTGCTTTTGCATTGATCTAGGATTGTTTAATATCATTTTCATCCCATTCCTCTTCGAGCTTTGGGATGGAAACACCATTCACAATAACCGAAGGAACATGAGGACCCTTATCAACAACCTTCCACAAGTTATAATCAATCGAATGCATATATATTCTAATTCTAGTTTTCCAATAAGTATAATTTGTTTCAATGAAATATGAAGGTCTATTTGAGGCTTGTCCCTCAACTATGCTAGTACCAAGGGAGGCTACCATAGATCTTTATTCAAGGCGGTTAGACCTATAAACTGAGAAGAGGGCTCTGATACCACTTGTTACCCTATAAGCAACCCAAGAGGGGGGTGAATTGAGTCACTAAAATTTTAAATGTATGTGTGTGCACCAATCCAATAATTAAACTTTGTTCTATGAATGTAAGTGTAATATGCTTTTAATAAGTAAGCAGCGAAAATGTAAAAGCAATTAAAGAGAAGCAAATGAAAGAGACAAGCAATCATAAACACAAAGAAAATATAGTGGTTCGGTGCTATCCAATGCACCTATATCCACTCTCCAAGACTCACTAGGAAATTCACTATAATCTCAACCGATTATAATCGATTAGTTTTTTGGGCTCACTAATCAAAACCTGACTTGTTCTCACAAGGCTCACAGTCAAAACCTCACTTAGTTTTCTGGGCTAACCAAGAACCTAATTGGTTTTCAAAAGCTCACCAATAATCTTTCTTGGTTTTGCGGGCTAACCAAGAACCTAATTGGTTTTCAAAGGCTCACCAATAATCTTCTTGATTTTTTAACAGGCTAACCAAAAACCTTTATAATAAATATAAGTTTGAAGTAAAGAAATAATGAAAGCTTTCTAATAAAAGCGAATATCTCTTTGAAGCTTTGTTGTAGTTCTATCTCCAACTTGATGAAGCCTCTTTTAATGATTAAGAAGGTTGAACTTGAAAGCTCTTGAAGGATTTTGTATGCTTAGAGACATGCTTTTGCTTGAAGGTGGTTGAACTCAATGAATAGGAGTGAAAGCTCTCTTTTCTTTTCGCTTGGTTATTCTTTTTTCATTCTCTTTTGTTTTGATTTGATTTGAATCAATTAAATACCTTCCCAAGGCCTTAAACTCGATTTCTAGCCATTAGACACAAAAAACTAGCCGTTGGGAGCCAAAAAGAGTGAGTTCTGCGTTTGAAAAACTAGCTGTTATTGTTCCCAGAACTCCAATGTCGACACTTCAAGCTATGAGTTAACACTTAGGGTCGACACTTCTAGTCCATGAGTTGACACCTAGTTCAAATATCTTCAATGAGGCTTTTTGGAATTCTCAGATGTCTCGACACTTTCTCAGATGAGTCGATACTTTGAGTCGATACTTAGCATCCATGTGTCGACACTTCAGGCAAATCTTCAACTTTAGCAAGTTCTGCAATCCAAAAATCTCAGGCGATAAGCTGATCCATGTATCGATACTTCACTGAGATTTTCACATAAACAACTGAACTTTTGCTGAAACAAATTTGTGTTAACTTCTTGTGTCCTTTCAAGCATTCTTCAACTACCAAAGTCCTTTTTGAGCAGATCTTCCATCCATATTTGGGACTTTTCAATCAATCAATCTTTTGTTAAGTTGATGAGCACCTTTTTCTATAAAAAATATACTTCAAAGAAATGTTTAGTACTCAACTTATACTTAAGCATTTTGCTTATCATTAAAATCAATAACGGAGTCAACACTATTTACTAAGGTCCATACATTATTTCTTTCAAATTGGTTAAGTTCTTCATGCATGGCCAACATCCAATTTGGATCATTTTTAGCCTCTTCTATACTATGTGGTTCTACTTGCGAGACAAAGGCTAGATAGTCATGTGCATCTCTAAACAAATACCTAGTCCTAACACCTTGAGAGGGATTACCTATAATTAAATCTTTAGAATGTGAAGAAACATACCTTCATTCTTTTAGGAGATCACCATGATCTCTACTTACCATTTTTTCTCCTTCTTGAGTTGGTTTGTCCTTTAGGCTTATATCTTCTATTTCTTTGTTAAGTGTACCTGCATCATTGTCTACACACTTTTTTTTTCTAGAAGGTGAAGGATTAGTTTCATCAAAAATAACATGCACTGATCTTCCATAGTTAATGTTCTTTTATTAAAAATTCTATAAGCATTGCTGTTAATTGAATAATCCATAATTATAGCTTTATCATATTTAGCATCAAACTTTCCTTGGTTATCTTTTCCATTATTATGCATAAAGCATTTACAACCAAATACATGAAAGTAATGAATAGTAGGTTTTCTTTCATTCCAAAGTTCATAGAAAATTTTCTTCAAAATTGGTCTTATCAAAACATGATTTAGGATGTAGCAGGCAGTGTTCATCGCTTCTACCTAAAAGTACCTGAAAGGGATATGCCCTACAAGCCAATCTATGTTGTATCTCCCAAACCATTGTATTTGATAATATTCTAATAAAGGCATTAATTCGCATTATACGCTGTGTTTATTATTATATGATGAACCCCATAGATTAGGACTATGATTTTAGGGTTATGATGAGATCATACCAGTGAGACCTAAAGTCTTAAAACCTTAATCTAAAATATTCCTAATCAAAGGAACCCTGAGTAGGGGATCAGGGTTTTTCCGGTAAGACTAGCACATCTCATGTATACTAGAAAGGGTGACTGCTCTCACAGTCACTTGTGTATGACACTAATACTAGAATGTGGGTGCTCATTAGAGAATGAGTTCACTGATATGATCCAACTTGAGAACATCTAATGGAGTCTTAGCTACATGTCAATAGAAGGTTCTCATAGTGGGAGTGGTACAAGTAATCCTTTGACCTGAGATTGCCATAAGTACCTTATGCACATGAACCCATGCTTTGGTTCAATCCTAATCATGACACCGAGACATGCACAGGATTGATACTGGGAATGGTGAATTGGATATGAAGGTAATGAGTAGGTCAACAAGGAATCGATCACTCTTAGTAAGAGGAGATTGCATCTATCTAGTTTCAATTGGATGATGATTCAGGGAATCTTTGATCAAAGTAAAGATATTAGAGATGGTTTCTAATATCAAGATAATTGAATCATCAATATAAGATTGAGCTAGAAACAAATATAATATTGGGTTTGACATATATACATATCCATAATTATATTTTGGGTGCAGGCTGATCGAAGGATTTAATTGTACGGTAACTTTCTACTGAAGGGTAGTTTTGGTATTTCACCAGAATTTTCATATCTTCCGGGTAGACATGACATGTTGCTAGACGTCAATCTTGTCTTGTGGGTTGATTAAATTGAATGATCACTTATTAGGATGAGTCCTAATTGATCATAATCGGGTAAGCCCGATTTGTCCTAAATCGATTAGAAAGAGTTCTAATCAAATTAGGTCAACTTGTATTCGAACCCACTGCTGGCTTGATGTGGAACCCAATGGGTCACACACTTAAGAGAATTGATCAAGGGTTTAAATTTGTAATTAAATCATCTTAGCATGATGACACTCTAGCAGGTGTTGCAAATCCTAGCTTCTATTCGAATTAGATTCGAATTAGGGTTCCGGATTGGTTCAATTTGGGTTCTAATTGGATCTAATTAGACCCTAATTGAGGTTATAGGGATTATGGCTAACCCTATTGGCTAACCATGTATCTTGGCTAGCCCCCCACCCGCCCCTTAGCATTTTCACACCAAAAATGCCAAGAGTCCATCCGCTAATAGACTCTTGGCACGCCATTTGGAAGAGTCCATGGTGCATGGACTCTTGGTGTGCTCCGTAAAAAAAAAAAAAAAAAAAAAAAAAAAAAAAAAAAAAAAAAAAAAAAAAAAAAACTCCGGTGTTTTATATGGGGTGGCTTTTCCTTCTCTCTTTTAGCGCCTCAATTGTCCCCCCTTGGATTGGAATCCAAGGGTTGATGTTTTTTTTTGAGAAAGGTAGAAAGCATTCGTTGCTTCCCGGTTGTGAGAAATAACATCTCTTCGGAGATTAAAAGTCGCGACTCCTTTCTTTTAAAAACATCATGATTTTTAATTTAAGAAAAGCCGTGGAATTTATCCGGAAGGCCGTGAGAAGGAAGGATGGGGCGTGAGAAAATAAGAGAGGGCGTGAGAAGTTTTTCATGAAGAAATGTGTGGGCGCCTCTCTGAGATCTATTTAAGGGGTAAGGAAAATCAGAACTCGGTAATGTTTTTAATCCTTCTTCCTCTCCTAAAGACTCTTTCTCTCTTTTCTTATTCTTGCACTATTTTCTTTACAGAGTACACCTCTTTCGAAACTCTTCTACTGAACAAGAACAAGAGCGAAAGTCTCCGATGGTAAAGGAAAGAAGGAGTTATGATTTTGTTCTTTCCTTCTTACATTATGACATTCTTGTCTTAATTTCTCCTCCAATTTAAGACAAGCCTAAATCCCCTTAGGACAAAGTCTTATCTTCAACACAAGAGTGTCTTAGAGGGTCAAGGTCTTAGTGGAAGGAGGAGAAGAGATAAAAGAAAGGAAGGCAACCTCTTGTGTGGAAGAATTCCAGCCATAATCCGAAGAATTGAGTTCTAGGAAGAAGAACTCAATAGGAGGAACCATTGGACAAGAAGATAGTGTTCTTGATCATTGCTCTGTGTGGATCACCATCGGAGGGCGGACAGTTGGACTCCTGGTGAATTCAAATAGCCCGTTGATCTTCAAGTTTTAAGTCTTCATAAATTGGAATTAGCGATTACAGGTTGGTATTCTAATTCAATTTGCATAGAAATGTTTGTCTTCATAAATTCTAGTCTTATTAAGGAGTTCCTGTTTTAGGGTTTTGGTGCATATTAATTTCAATTTTTGAAATTACCCTTCTGTTGCGTTGCACCGGAACCCTACAGTGGTATCAGAGCCACCTTAATTAGGACTATAATTTATGATAGCTTGTATGTCACATCTTAGAATTTTTAAATCCTAATATGTTACTACACTTAGCATATCTTTGATTGCATATATGTTTTGATATATGCCACTAGTTAGGGTCTTTCACGCAAACCCTAATTATTATAGAGATATGTTTAGTTTTTTAAGTCATCATACTGAAATAAGGTTGCCCTGGCATAATGGTGGATCTATTATGTGGTAAATGGTTGTCCTAGTATGATGACACACTTATCACATATTTGTTTATAAGAGTGATATGTTGATTGTGATACATTCTATAAGGATGTGCTGGCAATTTATAAATCCCTCCTCTTAAAAATTATATTATGTCTTTGTATATTTAACTAATAAGCATCACTAGTCATGATGTACAATTGATCATTCGGTGTCTAGAAAGGTGGTTCTGGGAAGGTAAAGAGAATTGTGGTTTTTTAATTGGTTCCGTTGACTGACCTGGCTAATTTTTATTGGTGTCTAGGAAAGCAACGGGGGGACCCCCACATCTTTTCCACTTGCCTAGCTGATTTGATTAAATTTAAATCTTGACTAAAATGCTTAGTGTTAAAAATACTATATATTAGCCTTCCTTCATGCTGGATCATTATTGTGATATGAACCACATTAGGTTTGTTGTGTTATCTGCAAGACCTAATATGGTGATTGACATAATACTAGTCTAGTGCATAGATATGCTTACAGTATATTCAGTATAATGCTTTGTTGTGTTATCTTTAAGGGCATTATGTTTGAGTATTGACTGTATAGAAATGAAAGGGTCTTTACTTAACTAGAACATTATGGTTTGTTGTATTTTCTGCAAGACTAATAATGTTCTAGAGGCCAAGTTACTTCTTGAGAATTATATGAGATATAATTGGAAGAGTTTCCTACCTTTGAGCTTATAAAAGATTTGTTGTGTTTTCTGCAAGATCTTTTATAAGTTATTAGGATCTCAATCTCACTAAGAAAAATCGATCAGGGTTCTTCTCGATCATCATAGTGAGGGCTATGATTTTTGATAAAATAGTGGGAGACATAATTAAATTGAAGACCTAATTTAATTATGTATGTCATTTCATGGTTGTTTGCTTATGTATTGTTCTTTGTTAAATGTAGATAAATGGCATCTTCATTATCACTGCGAAGTATCTTAGATACCAACAAACTAACTGGTCCAAACTATGTGGACTGGTTGAGAAATTTAAAGATTGTGCTGAGTTCAGAAAAACTTTCTTATATTCTAGATACCCCTAGTCTTAATCCACTAGGGGATGATGCCACAGAGGAAGATATGGCCACATACAAAATGTGGCAGAATGACCCCCTTACTATCAAGTGTATCATACTAGCCTCAATGACCAATGAGTTACAGAGACAGCATGAAAGCATGGATACTCAATCCATAATGCTCAATTTAAAAGAGCTTTATGGAGAACATAGCAGAACTGCTAGATATGAAGTATCTAAGCAATTATTCCATGCTAGGATGATAGATGGTACATTCATTCAGGATCATGTTCTGAAGGTAATTGACTTGATCACCAGATTGGGTCAATTAGGTTTTATCATGGATGGAAAGTTGAATCAGGATTTAATCCTGCAATCACTCCCGGAGTCATTTTCTTAGTTTGTCTTGAATTATCACATGAACAAACTGAACGCTTCCTTGCCTGAGCTGTTAAATATGTTAAAAACAGTGGAGAGCCACATAAAGAAAGAAAAGGCTCCACTTCTTCTTATTAATAAGACCAATAAGAAGAAATCAGGCAAAAAGGGTTTAATAAGAGGCTAAACCCTAAGAGTGGCATCAATAAGAATAAGAAAGGAAAGAAGGCCTCCAAACAGTCGACCTGTCTCTTTTGCAGCAAAGCAGGACATTGGAAAAGGAATTGCAAGGCTTACCTTGCAACTGTGAAGCCTGGTGCATCAGATGCGCCAAAAGGTATGTATGAGATACATGCTATATTGACATTAAATTCATCTATATCAAATACTTGGGTATTGGATACCGCTTGTGGTTACCATATATGCGAATCTTTACAGGACCTCCACAAGCTTAAAGTATTAAAGGAAGGTGACTTCAATCTCTACGATGCTAGTGGTGATATCATCCAAGCAGAAGCTGTAGGGACCTATATTCTGAAGTTGCCTTCAGGAAGATCTTGGAGTTAGAAAATTGTTATTATATGCCTAAGATTATTAAGAACATCGTATCTATTCCCTTGTTATTAAAACAAGGATATGTAATGGATGTAACGAGCACTGGTTGCTCGATAATGTTGTCTAATAAAATTATTTGTTCTGGCATATATAGAAATGGGCACTTAACTCTTTCTTCCAATGATAGTGTTTTTCATGTCAATAATAAAAGAAAAAGAGAAGACTTTAATGATACTTTACTTTGGCATCATCGACTTGGTCATGTTAATGAGTCTAGGATAAGCAAGTTATACAAGAAAAAATTCCTTGATCCTTATGAGTATGAATCATTAGGAACTTGCGAATCATGTCTCATGGGTAAGATGACCAAGATTCCATTTACTGGACATGGAGAAAGGTCAACTGAGTTATTAGGACTTATACATACTGATGTATGTGGTCCAATGACAACTCAGGCCAGAGGTGGATACTCATATTTTATCACTTTTACAAATGATTTATCTAGGTTTGGATATGTGTATCTTATGAAACATAAATCTGAAGCCTTTGATAAATTTAAGGAGTATCAAAGTATGGTCGAAAAACAAACCGGGAAAAGTATTAAAGTTCTTCGGTCTGATCGAGGAGGAGAATACTTATCCACAGAGTTTTTAGACTATCTTAAAGTTAATGGAATTCTTTCTGAATGGACCCCTCCTTATACACTACAGCTAAATGGTATAGCTGAAAGGAGGAATCGTACCTTATTAGATATGGTACGATCCATGATGTGCTTCACAAATTTACCCATTTCCTTCTGGGGTCATGCCCTAGAAACTGCTGTTTACATTCTGAACAAAGTACCTTCTAAATACATTGTTAGTACTCCATATGAAATTTGGAGTGGAAAGAAACCATATCTTAAATATTTTAAGGTATGGGGATGTCCAGCTTATGTTAAAAGAAATTTTGGACATAAGTTGGAACCTAGAGCGGATAAATGTTTATTTGTAGGATATCCTAGAGAGGGTAGAGGATATCTGTTTTACAATCCGACTGAACAAAAGATTTTTGTCAGCAGACATGCCACTTTTCTAGAAAAAGAGTTTATTTTAGAAAAGGGCAATGGTAGAACTATTGAACTTGGAGAAGTACAAGAAACATAGATAGATAATTCTCAATCAATAGAATGTATAGTTAGATCAGAACCAGAACACAAAACTCCTCCCCGTAGGTCTGATAGAGTGTCACGGGCACCTGAGAGAAATGGGTTTATTATTGAAAATAATGAAGCCCAAGTCATTCAAAATGATGAACCTCTGACCTATACAGAAGCTATCTTGAGTACTGATTCAGATAGATGGCAAGAAGCCATGGAATTCGAGATAGACTCTATGTATGTCAACCAAGTATGGTTTTTGGTCGATGCACCAGAGGGTGTTAATCCTATTGGGTGAAAATGGGTCTATAAGAAAAAGATTGGGGCTGATGGCCAAGTTGAAACCTATAAAGCTAGATTAGTGGCAAAAGGTTTTAGAAAAAAACAGAGAATTGATTATGATGAAACATTCTCACCTATTGCCATGCTCAAATCAATTCGGATTTTACTTGCTATAGCAGCATACCACGATTATGAGATATGGCAGATGGATGTGAAGACTGCATTCCTCAATGGTTTCCTTGAGGAAGAAGTCTACATGTCATAGCCAGAAGGTTTTATTTCAAAGAATAAACCTAATTAAGTATGCAAGCTAAAGAAATTCATTTATGGATTAAAGCAAGCTTCAAGGAGTTGGAACATCCGCTTTGATGAAACTATTAAAAGGTTTGGTTTTATCAAAAATGTGGATGAACCCTGTGTTTATAAGAAGACTAGTGGGAGTGCCATAGTCTTCTTGGTTCTGTATGTAGATGACATACTCCTCATTAGGAATGATATCCCAATATTACAATCAGTCAAGGTTTGACTATCAAACCAGTTTTCCATGAAAGATTTGGAAGAAGCATCCTATATACTAGGTATTAAGATCTATAGAGATAGGTCTAAGAGCATCCTAGGTTTATCCCAGTCTAGGTACATTAACTTAGTGCTGAAAAGATTCAGCATGGATGGAAGTAAAAGAGGTTATCTTTTTATGAGTCAAGGCATACATCTTTCCAAAAGGATGTCTCCTAAGACACTTGAAGAAAGAAATAGAATGAATTCTATACCTTATGCTTCGGCAATAGGGTCCATAATGTATGCCATGTTACATACCAGGCCTGATGTGGCATATGCTTTAGGCATTGTCAGTATGTTTCAGGCTGATCCAGGAGAGGATCATTGGAAAGCAGTTAAAAATATTGTTAAGTACCTGAGAAGGACTAAGGATATTTTCCTGGTTTATGGTGGTTCTGATCTTAAACTAGAAGCTTATTCTGATTCTAGTTTTCAATCAGACCCTGATGATAGCAAATCCATTTCGGGATATGTTTTTACCCTAAATGTTGGAGCATTGAGTTGGAAGAGTACCAAGCAGTAGACTGTAGCTGACTCAACCACAGAGGCAGAATACATAGCTGTCAGTAAAGCCGTCAAGGAAGCAGTCTGGATGAAGAAGTTCATCACAGAGTTGGGTGTTGTTCTTAAGATTGAAAACCCAGTGCCACTTTACTGTGACAACACTGGAGCTGTTGCTCAAGCTAAGGAACCAAGAGCTCATCATAAGTCCAAGCACATTCTGAGATGCTTCCATCTCGTACGAGAAATACTAGAAAGACAAGATGTCTACATAAATAGAGTTGATACAAAGAACAACGTAGCAGACCCGTTCACTAAGGCTCTACCACAGCGAGAGTTTGATCGCCACCTCGAGAGTATGGGATTAAGATTTAAAGGCGATGGCTTTAGTGTAAGTGGGAGATTGAAAGGGATATTCTCTACAAGACAATCTATGTTGTATCTCCCAAACCATTGTAATTGACAATATTCTAATAAAGGCATTATTTTTCATCATACGCTGTGTTTATTATTATATGATGAACCCCATATATTAGGGCTATGATTTTAGGGTTATGATGAGATCATACCAGTGAGACCTAAAGTCTTAAAACCTTAATCTAAAATATTCCTAGTCAAAGGAACCCTGAGTAGGGGATCAGGGTTTTTCCGGTAAGACTAGCACATCCCATGTATACTGGAGAGGGTGACTGCTTTCACAGTCACTTGTGTATGACACTAATACTAGGATGTGGGTGCTCATTAGAGAATGAGTTCACTGATATGATCCAACTTGAGAACATCTAATGGAGTCTTAGCTACTGTCAATAGAAGGTTCTCATAGTAGGAGTGGTACAAGTAATCCTTTGACCTGAGACTACCATAAGTACCTTATGCACATGAACCCATGCTTTGGTTCAATCCTAATCATGACACTGAGACATGCACATGATTGATAGTGGGAATGGTGAATTGGATATGAAGGTAATGAGTAGGTCAACAAGGAATCGATCACTCTTAGTAAGAGGAGATTGCATCTAGCTAGTTATCAATCGGATGATGATTCAGGGAATCTTTGATCAAAGTAAAGATATTTGAGATGGTTTCTAATATCAAGATAATTGAATCATCAATATAAGATTGAGCTAGAAACAAATATAATATTGGATTTGACATATATCCATATCCATAATTATATTTTGGGTGCAGGCTGATCGTAGGATTTAATTGTACGGTAACTTTCTACTGAAGGGTAGTTTTGGTGTTTCACTAGAATTTCCATATCTTCCGAGTAGACATGACACGTTGCTAGACGTCAATCTTGTCTTGTGGGTTGATTAAATTGAATGATCACTTATTAGGATGAGTCCTAATTGATCATAATCGGGTAAGCCCGGTTTGACCTAAATCGATTAGAAAGAGTTTTAATCAAATTAGGTCAACTTGTATTTGAACCCACTGCTAGCTAGATGTGGAACCCAATGGGTCACACACTTAAGAGAATTGATCAAGGGTCTAAATTTGTAATTAAATCATCTTTGCATGATGACACTCTAGTAGGTGTTGCAAATCCTAGCTTCTATTCGAATTAGATTCGAATTAGGGTTCCGTATTGGTTCAATTTGGGTTCTAATTGGATCTAATTAGACCCTAATTAAGGTTATAGGGATTATGGCTAACCTTATTGGCTAACCATGTATCTAGGCTAGCCCCCCACCCTCCCCTTAGCATTTTCATGCCAAAAATGCCAAGAGTCCATGCGCTAATGGATTCTTGGCACGCCATTTGAAAGAGTCCATGGCGCATGGACTCTTGGTGCGCTCTGTAAAAAAAAAAAAAAAAAAAAAAAAAAAAAAAAAAAAAAAAAAAAAAAAAAAAAAAAAAAAAAAAAAAAACTCCGGTGTTTTATATGGGGCGGCTTTTCCTTCTCTCTTTTAGCGCCTCAATTGTCCCCCCTTGGATTCCAATCCAAGGGTTGATGTTTTTTTTTGAGAAAGGCAGAAAGCATTCGTTGATTCCCGATTGCGTGAAATAACATCTCTTCGGAGATTAAAAGTCACGACTCCTTTCTTTTAAAAACATCACAATTTTTCATTTAAGAAAAGTCGTGGGATTTATCCGGAAGGTCGTGAGAAGGAAGGATGGGGCGTGAGAAAATGAGAGAGGGCGTGAGAAGTTTTTCATGAAGAAATGTGTGGGCGCCTCTCTGAGATCTATTTAAGGGGTCAGGAAAATCAGAACTCGGTAATGTTTTTAATCCTTCTTCCTCTCCTAAAGACTCTTTCTCTCTTTTCTTGTTCTTGCACTGTTTCCTTTACAGAGTACACCTCTGTCAAAACTCTTCTACTGAGCAAGAACAAGAGCGGAAGTCTCCTACGGTAAAGGAAAGGAGTTATGATTTTGTTCTTTCCTTCTTACTTTAAGACATTCTTGTCTTAATTTCTCCTCCAATTTAAGACAAGCCTAAATCCCCTTAGGACAAAGTCTTATCTTCAAGACAAGAGTGTCTTAGAGGGTCAAGATCTTAGTGGAAGGAGGAAAAGAGATAAAAGAAAGGAAGGCAACCTCTTGTGTTGAAGAATTCCAGCCATAATCCGAAGAATTGAGTTCTAGGAAGAAGAACTCAATAGGAGGAACCATTGGACAAGAAGATAGTGTTCTTGATCATTGCTCTGTGTGGATCACCATTGGAGGGCGGACAGTTGGACGCCTGGTCAATTCAAATAGCCCGTTGATCTTCAAGTTTTAAGTCTTCATAAATTGGAATTAGCGATTACAGGTTGGTATTCTAATTCAATTTGCATAGAAATGTTTGTCTTCATATATTCTAGTCTTATTAAGGAGTTCCTGTTTTAGGATTTTGGTGCATATTAATTTCAATTTTTGAAATTACCCTTCCGCTACGTTGCACCGGAATCCTACAGTACCTTGGATGATTGCCTTCGCATGATATTGTTCAGGCCATCTCTTCCAAAGTCTTATTCTTTCTCTCTACAATACCATTTTGCTATGGTGTTCTAGGAGCAGAGAAGTTATGATCAATGCCATGCTCAGTGCAATAATCATCAAAATATTGATTTTCAAATTCTGTATCGTGATCACTTCTAATTGAAATCACATGAAGACCTTTTTGATTTGAAACTTTCTTATGAAATTTTTGAAAAATTTTGAAAGCTTCATCTTTGTATGCAATAAATAAAACCCAAGTAAATCTAGAAATATTATCTACAATCACAAGTCCATTTTTTATACCACCAAGGCTTGTGGTCCTAGTTAGTCCAAATAGGTCCATGTGAAGTAGATTAAGAGGACTAAAAATTGAAACCATATTTTTTGATTTAAAACACTTCCTAGTTTTGTTTACCTAGTTGATAAGCATCACAAACATGTTCAAAATTAATTTTGAATTTAGGTAAACCTCTAATTAGAACTATGTAAATTAATTTGGCAATTATATGCATGCTAGCATGACCTAATCTCCTTTGCCAAAATAAATAGGACTCCTTGGTTTTAGCATTCATTGCTACAAGACTCGTACTACTAGACATGGCTAGATTATTCAGATTTATCACATATATATTTCCAAGTCTATGTCCAATGAGCTAGTGCTAGAATCAAGAGAGTTAGTTACAATTCACATTGAAGATTCAAAGACAACCTTGAAACTTCTATCACATAATTGACTTATACTTAACAAATTGTGCTTCAATTTGTCTACTAGCAATACATTTTCAATGAATGTAGAAGGGATAATTTTGATCTTACCAATTCCAATGATCTTCTCCTTACCATTGTCACCAAAAGTTACCATTCCTCCATCTTTCAATTCTAGGGTGATGAATTAAGCTTTGTCACCCATCATATGCCTTGAGCAGTCACTATCCAGATACCATCTTTTGCTTGAATTCTTGACTGCAAGACATTCCTCATCTTTAAGACCCATTAGACATAAGTTTGCAGTTTTTGTAGTCTCTTCCTCTTCAGTTGAAGTCGACTCCTCGCTATTGCTCCAAGTTGCAACCATTGCTTTCTTCTTTTTCTTCTTGAAGATTTTCTTCAAATTCGGACAATCAGATCTAAAGTGCCCATGTTTCTTGCATTCATAGCAGATGGGCTGTTGCTCTTTATCCTTTTCTTTTTTCTTTTCCTTGTCCTTGCTGTATCTACCTTTCCTATGGAATTTTTTGAAGTATCTTCCTTTTTTCTTGCCCATAAATTTTCTAAATCTCCTCATGACCAGTGCTATGTCTTCATCTTCTAAGTCATCTTCGGAGGAGGGGTATTCTTCTTCAGATTTCTCTTCTTGTTTCTTCATTTCTGACACATCTTTAAATGCTATTATCTTTTTCTTTTTTAGATCATCTTCATTCCTATGCTGCATGGTCAGCTCATGAGTGATCAGGGAACCTAGTAGTTCATCTAGTGGCAGTGTGTTGAGTGATGGGGGACCCGAAACCCATCTGGATTTTCTTTTAATTTTTTCTAGTTTTTTTTATTTTTCTTATCCCTGCTATTCCAACTATCCCTTTTATTCCCATTTTATTCCTGGTTTATCCCCATTTTATTCCCAGCTTATTCCATCATCAACCTCCTCCCACCCGTTCGTATTCTTTTCTAAAACCTAGCCGCCACCCCCTTCCCCCCCTCCCATCCGGGCTGTCCGACCCCCAGCCACCCCCGCATGTCCTCCGCCGACACCCACCGGCCCCCGCCCTCACCGGAGAAACTGTCATCGCCGCCCACACTCATGGGAAGACGAACGGACAGAGGAGGCATCCATCTACGCACCTGCGGCCGTGCCGCCCTGCACCGCCACAGGCTTGCTGCCCGCCGTCGTCCCCGCCGCCCGGCAGTCGGCCCGGTCTGTCCCGCCCATGCTCGTGGGAAGATGAACGGATGCGGGTGGCGTCCGTCCATCCCGTGCGCCCGCGTGACGCCACCGTCGTGCCGCCCTGCGCCACCACTGACCTGCTGCTTGCCGCCGTCCCCACAGCCCGCCGGCCCTCGCCCGGCCGCCGGCCCGGTCCGTCGCTGCCCATGCCCGTGGGAAGACGAACGGACGCGGGAGGCATCCGTCCGTCCCATGCGCCCGCATGATGCCACCGCCGTGCCGCCCTGCGCCGCCACCGGCCTGCTGCCCGCCGCCCGAAGGCCCCAACTCAGTCACCGGCCCGGTCCGTCGCCGCCCATGCCCGTGGGAAGACGAACGAATGTCGGAGGCGTCCGTCCATCCCGTGCGCCAGCGTGACACCACCGACTTGCCGCCCTGTGCCGTAACCGGCCTGCTGCCCGCCGCCGTCCCCGTCACCCGCAGGCCCCCGCCCGGCCACCGGTGGGGTCTGTCGCCGCCCACGCCCGTGGGAAGACGAACGGACGCTCGTGTGTGCCGTGCGGCTGTCCCACTCCTGCGCCGCCGTCTGCACTTGGCCACCGCCCCGTCGCCACCGCCCGCCAGCCGTGCTGCCGCCCGCCGCCCGCCGGCCCCCCCTTCCCCCCCGGGCCGACCGGAGTTCGATTTTTTTTCCCTCCCTATTGCTCGGCCGAGAAGGACCTGCATGCCTCTCAAAGTATCCCAAGAAGCCTCTGCACGCTTCTCAAAGCAATTGGAAGGAGGCTGTATGATTTTTGGAGCGGCACGACTTTCAGAGCGGGGTGGGATTTCAAATTTCGAATAAACGAGATATATTTGGTAATTTTTTTAATGAATATAATTTGGAAAATTTGGGATTTTTGATTTTAAATTTGAATTCAAAATCAATGGAGGATTTCAGGGGATTTTATTTTTGAATTTCAAAAGGGATTTGGGCATCTATAAATACCCATACTCCTCTTGTAATAAAGGAGTTGATGAAAATGAACTTTTAGAGTATTTTTTCCACTTGTGTGTGGTTTTGGGCTGAAGCCCGTTTGCCTTCGTCCTTCGGGACATCGAGGGGTGTGAGGCCCCAACTTGCCTTCGTCCTTCGGGATGTCGTGGGGTGTGAGGCCCCAACTTGCCTTCGTCCTTCAGGACGTCGAGGGGTGTGAGGCCCCAGATATCCCATTCTTTTCCACCATCTTCATGTCTCTTCCTGTTCCCCTCGTGACCTTGAGATTCATCCTAGCGCCTCCAAGTATCGAGGAGGGCATAATGCCTTAGAGGTGAGAGGTCTCTTCGTTAGGATGAGCCCCAAGGTCCATGAGTTCCAGTCCCCTGTCTCCCATCCCCATCCTTCTTTCGCCACCTCTGCCAAGAAAACTAAAAATCAAAAGAGTCTGGCTATTTTAGGATTTTCGGGGTCGTCCTATCCTAGTCCCTGGAGGCTTCGTAGCCCTCCCACGATCCTTGGTATGCTTTAGGTTTTCCCATTTCCAAATAACCCCAGTTTTCTTCGTGTCCGCCATCGCCACATCATTGAGATCTTTAGCTTCCTGGATGGCATTAACCTTTGGATCCCATTTATTTAGTAGAGATCTCAAAATCTTCTGTACAAGGTTAGCATTTGAATATATCCTTCCAAGACTGTTAAGACCGTTAATAATATATATAAATTTAGAGAACATGACAGAAATAGTTTTATTTGGCTCAATTTTAAATAATTCATAATTATATACAAAAAGATTAATCATAGAGAGTTTCACTTGTGAAATTCCTTCATGGGTAACCTCGAGTTTATCCCAAATTTCTTTTCCAGATAGGTAAGTAGAAATTTGATTAAACTCGCTTGCATCCAAAGCACAATATAAGATATTCATAGCTTTGACATTTAACTCATCCATTTTCATGTCATGATCATCCCATTCTTCTTTAGGTTTTGCGACATCCATGCCATCAACTTTTTTTGTGGGTGTATGAGGTCCCTTTAGAATTATCTTTCATAATTGAAAATCAATAGCTTGTATATATATTTTCATTCTGATCTTCCAATAGCCATAATTAGTGCTAGTGAAGAGTGGTGGTCCATTGGTAGATTGGCCCTAAGCCAAGGAGGTACTCATAGGATTAGCCATCAATCTTTACTCCAAACAAGTTCAGAGACACAGCTCTAATACCAGTTATTGCCCAGGTGGCTTATCCAAGAGGGGGTGTGAATTGGGTATTTAAAAAAAAATTTCTTCAAGTATATGCTCTTTTGAAATCAAAGTGTGGTGAGTGAAGTGATTAAATAAGTAAGTAGTAGAAGTAAAAGTACAACACATAAATCATAGCATAAACACCAAGAGATTTATAGTGATTCAGAGCAACCCATCTCCTACATCCACTACCAAAGATATCACTTACGATTTCCATTATATTCACCCTTGAAATATAGCCGGATTATTTTCACGGGCTCACAATTCAAAATCCAAACTTGGTTTTATCCCGGGCTGACCAAAAACCCAATACAAAGTTTTGAATGGGATCACTAACAACCCACTACACTTGGTTTTTGAGGCTCACCAATAACCTATCAAACTCCTAGTTATAGCCCATTGCTATACTTGGGACAACTCAAAAAATGAGTTAAAGGATAAAGCAATAATATGACAAACCGAAGTTGTCAGATGGTTGCAATTACAGCACTTGAGAAGCCCTTTTGATTGCACTTTGAATCCTCTTCAAGGCTTCTTAACTTCTTCAATAAATACCTCAAGATACTGATAAGAGTTGGTGAAGTCTTGAGTGCTTGCTTTGAATGCTTTCTAGTGTGTACTTTTGAATGATCAATGAAAACTCTTCAATCTCACATAACTTTTCATCTCTATCTCCAAAAGTTATTCAAATCCCTTAAATATATTTTCTTTAACTGATTTCAGATGGTTATAGCCATTGTAGACTGTTGGGACTTGAAATATAGCCATTGGAGATCGTTTTAGATTCAAAATAAGAGTTCTAGAACTAGCCGTTACTAACCTGAAACAATCACTCGAGTCGGCTCGAATAGCTCAAGTCAGCTCAGATCCTCAGGTAGGTCAAAATAACATTCTGGTCGAGTCGGCTCTTCTTCTTCGAGTTGGCTCGCCTGGCTAGTTCTTCAGAACTAAGATTTTCAAAACTCTAGACGAGTTGGCTCTTCAATACTCAAGTTGGCTCGGATGTCTGTTTGAGAAAATTGTACTCTGGATGAGTAGGCTCAGATCTCCTTGAGTCGGCTCAAATTCTCAGAACCTCAGAATCGAACTCTGCCCAAATCGACTCTTCTGACTTGAGTCGACTCAAATGTTTGCATGCCAAAAAATAAGGTACCGTGCCAGACTTCGAGTCGGCTCTTGTGACTTAGGTCCAAAACTTGTCAAACTTGTCTAGACTTCTTCTAGTGGTTTTCAAATAACTCAAAACCTTTCCAACTCATTCAAAGATTGAACTTGAGACAGTTAAACTAGAAACATATATATAAGCAGCCCTCTTAATTGAGTATACAATTGATTTTACTTGGGGGCTCTTCTTTACATAGAATTTTAACGAAAATTAACTTAACATACTACAATATTGTAGGAAGGAGGGTTGTTCAAAGAAATCATCCTACAAAAACTTTGAGAACACTTGAAAGATAGTCAGTAATCAAATGCATGCTCCAATGTTTGGTTATCATCAAAATCATTCCAGGGGTCAACACTTGCTCAAGCAAGCTTTAACATAGAGGGAGAATTTTTTTTTTACTTTTTACTTGAAGCAAAAATTAATTAAATTGAAGAGATAAATAATCTAAAGATCTAGAACTTTTGAATCTTCTAAACCAATGACTTAGAAAGCCTTCCTAAGATTTCTCTCATATCATCTTTTCAACTTTTTTTTTTACATTAACCAAGTATGGATTATGAAGAGATTTTAATCCAACAATAATCCATCAAGGTTTTTACAAGGAAGAAGAGAAAAGAGTTGTTTAAAAAAAATTTATGAACCTTCTATCTGTTATCCTTCTTGCACTGAATCAAGTATGAACTATGAAGAGATTGAAACCCAACAATAGTTCATCAAGTCCCTTGGCAAGAATTTGAAAAGAAAGGACTCTTAAAAATTAAAAGCTCAAGAAGAGATCCTAAGAAAAAGCTTCTAATCATAGTCTAGCTTCATCACCAATCCTAGAGGATTTACATAGCCAGACATGTTCTAAATTAAAATTTTAAAAATTATTAAAAAATATAAAGTAAATTCTACTCTACTTGCTAAAAATTAAATTGCAGAAATTAAAGATGTGCAAAGATTAAACTAGCCTAATAGCAAAAATTTAAATTGCATAATTTAAATTTCAGGAATTTAAACTATCCTAATGCTGAAATTAAAAATTACAAGAAAATAATTAAAATTAAAAAAATAGAATTTTATTGCTAACCAAATCTAATTATAAAATATTTAACTCCTAAGCCATTAATAGGGCTTGGAGTTAGAAAATAGAACTTGACAGAGGCTCTCTCTCCCTTAGCTCACTCTCCTTCTCATATGTTGGAATGGTGGAACAAAGTGGAAAGGAGCGGATCCAGGAATGGTTTGAGGAATGTGGGCTGGATGTGAAATGCAGAATGACTCAGGAGAGAAGAGATGATGTTTTCTTATAAGCGAAGAGGAATGCATCATACACATGTGGGAACCGCATTGGTTTTCATTGCTATCCATCTCAACAACTTTCGATTCCTTATCCTCATCCCCATACCCACTTAACCATCGCAACCACATTCCATTTCCCACTTCAAAAATTAAAATCCGCTTATCCATCCTTCGTGATTGAGCTTCTGCCTTTCATATTCGAATAGTCCAATCTCTCGATAGATGTGTCTCGGTCCATCCTCTTCTCAACAGACAATGGCAGCATTAAGGATGAAGTGGTTGAAGGATGGCTTGGGAATTAGACTTGGAGAAGTAAACAAGTGGTGAGGTGGTTAATGAGGAAGGATAGCATACACAATAGAGACTGGTGATGGGTGACAAAGAGCATTGGCTAGGATGGCGATGAGAGGAAGAGCTCTGGTAGAATGATGGGATCTTGGCTCAGTAACCAATGGATATGGTGGAGACCGGTTGGCAGCATCTCAGAAAAGAAGGCCGAGTCTTGGGCCAACAACAAGGGTAGAGGAAAAAACCCTTGAATCAGAGGAGCAATAGCTTGGATAGTGGCTAGGATGGTTGTTAAATGCTTTTCCAACATTGATTTCGACCATTGGCAGTGATGGGTGGCGGTTGAATGGAAAAAAACTTTAGGGAAGAAGAATAACCATGGAAGGATGAAGACTAGCCACTTGGGAGGTTTCTCTGGTGCTTTTCCGACCATGGAAGATTTCTCCGATTGCGAGAGAGTGAAAGGGATATGCCCTACAAGCCAATCTATGTTGTATCTCCCAAACCATTGTAATTGACAATTTTCTAAATAAAGGCATTATTTTTCATCATACGCTATTTTTTTTTATTATTATATGATGAACCCCATAGATTAGGGCTATGATTTTAGGGTTATGATGAGATCATACTAGTGAGACCTAAAATCTTAAAACCTTAATCTAAAGTAATCCTAGTCAAAGGAACCCTAAGTAGGGGATCAGGGTTTTTCCGATAAGACTAGCATATCCCGGGTATACTGGAAAGGGTGACTGCTCTCAAAGTCACTTGTGTATGACACTAATACTGGGATGTGGGTGCTCATTGGAGAATGAGTTCACTGATATGATCCAACTTGAGAACATCTAATGGAGTCTTAGCTACATGTCAATAGAAGGTTCTCATAGTGGGAGTGGTACAAGTAATCTTTTGACCTGAGACTGCCATAAGTACCTTATGTACATGAACCCATTCTTTGGTTCAATCCTAATCATGACACTGAGACATGCACAGGATTGATACTGGGAATGGTGAATTGGATATGAAGGTAATGAGTAGGTCAACAAGGAATCGATCACTCTTACTAAGAGGAGATTGCATCCAGCTAGTCAACAATCGCATGATGATTCAGAGAATCTTTGATCAAAGTGAAGATATTAGAGATGGTTTCTAATATCAAGATAATCGGATCATCATTATAAGATTGTGCTAGAAATAAATATAATATTGGATTTGACATATATCCATATCCATAGTAATATTTTGGGTGCAGGCTGATCGAAAGATTTAATTGTACGGTAACTCTCTACTGAAGGGTAATTTTGGTATTTCACCAGAATTTCCATATCTTCCGGGTAGACATGACACGTTGCTAGACGTCAATCTTGTCTTGTGGGTTGATCAAGTTCAAAGATCACATGTTAGGAAGAGTCCTAGTTGATCGAATCGGGTAAGCCCGGTTTGACCTAAATCGATTAGAAAGAGTTGTAATCAAATTAGGTCAACTTGTATTCGAATCCACTGCTGGCTAGATATGGAACCCAATGGGTCACACACTTAAGAGGATTGATCAAGAGTTTAATTTGGAATTAAATCATCTTTGTAGGATAACACTCTAGCAGGTGTTGCAAACCCTAGCTTCAATTCGGATCGGATTCGAATTAGGGTTCCAGATTGGTTCAAATTGGGTTCTAATTGGACCTAATTAGACCCTAATTGAGAAAACGGGAATGTGGCTAACCCTATTGGCTAGCCATGTAGCTTGGCTAGCCTCCCCACCCGCCCCCTTTATTTTTCCATGCCAAATACCAAGAGTCCATGCGCATATGGACTCTTGGTGCGCCTTAAGGAAGAGTCCATGGCGCATGGACTCTTGGCGCGCCCCAAAATTTCTCCGATGTTTTTATTTGGGGTGGCCTCCTTCTTAAGCAATTAGCGCACCATCTCTCCCCCCTTGGATGAGAATCCAATGGCTGATGGGATTTTGAGAAAGAAGGAAAGTGCAAACTCCTCCCGGACGCGCGAAATAACATCTCTTCGGAGATGAAAAGTCGCGACTTCCTTCTTTTTAAAACACCGCGGTTTTTCCTTTAAGAAAAGCCATGGGATTTAATCTGGAAGGCCGTGAGATGGGTGGATTGGGCGTGAGAAATAGGAAAGGGGCATGAGACAAAGTGGAATGGGGTTTACGGAGAGTTGTGTTCTTCTGAGAAGACATCTCTCTGTAATCTATTTAAACAACAGAGGTCTCGGGTGTTTAAACTAATGAACAACAGAGTTTATTTTATTGTCTTTTCTTTCCAGGAAACTGATTCCTCCTTAGCTTGTTTAGGACAAAGAGAGTTTCCCTCTTACAGAGTTCTCTTCTCTGTTGAAACTCAAGTCCAAAACAAGAGATAGGAAGAATCTCTTGATCGGTAAAAGAAAGGAACTCCTACTCTGTTTCTATTTCCTTTACTTTAAGACATTAGTGTCTTAAATCCATCTCCTCCTTCAAGACAAGAGTTTTATTCTTAGGACAAGGTCTTAAGAAAGGGAAAGGAAGAAGGAAGAAAGGAAGTAAGGAGCCCCTACCCTGAAGTTTTAGAGCCATAGTCCTCTTGAGTTCTAGGATAAGAATTCAAGTGAGGGAATTTTGAAGAAGCTTGCATCTTGATCAATCATCTTGTGGATCACCATTGGAGGGTGGACATTTGGACGCCTGGTGAAATCAAAAGAAGCATTCAACACCAAGTTTTGATTCTACATCAAAATTGGACTTAGCGTTAAAAGGTTGGTGCCCTAATTCTAACAATATTAGTTTGTATGTTTTAATTCTGAATAAGGAGATCTTGGCTAAGGGATTTTGGTGCCAATTTCATCATTTTTGAAATTGCACTTCCGTTGCGCTACATTGGAATCCCCAACAGTGGTATCAGAGCCATCCTTATTACAGTTAAAACATATGAAAATTATTTATATGTGTTTTTGTTGTAGTATTGCAATTAGGGTTTTAAACCCTTGAATGCTGACACACTTAGCATAATTTAAGGAATGCATATATGATAATTAATGTTTTGATGTATGCCACTAATTAGGGTTTTTCACTCAAACCCTAATTATTATAGAGATATGATTAGTTTTGAAGTCATCATACTGAAATAAGGTTGCCCTGGCATAATGGTGGATCCATTATGTGGTAAATGGTTGTCCTAGTATGATGACACACTTAGCACATATATGTTTATCAGAGTGATATCATTATGATATGTTTTTATAAAATGTGCTGGCAATTTTATAAAGCCCTCTTCTTAAAATTATATTAAGTCATAGTATATTTAACTAATAAGCATCACTAGTCATGATGAACAATTGATCATTCGGTGTCTAGAAAGGTGGTTCTGGGAAGGTAAAGAGAATCGTGGTTTTTAATTGGTTCCGTTGACTGACCTGGCCAATTTTTATTGGTGTCTAGGAAAGCAATGGGGGGACTCCCACATCTCTTCCACTTGCCTGGCCGATTTGATTATATTTAAATCTTGACTTATATGCTTAGTGTTAAAAAAAAAATGCTATGTGTTGGCCTTCCTTCATGCTGGATCATTACTGTGTTATGAACCACATTAGGTTTGTTGTGTTATCTGCAAGACCTAATAGGGTGATTGACATAATATTGGTCTAGTGCAAAAATATGCTTGCAGTGTATTCAGTATAATGCCTTGTTATGTTATCTGCAAGGGTATTATATTTGAGTACTGACTGTATAGAAATGAAAGGGTCTTGAATTAACTAGAACATTATGGTTTGTTGTGTTTTCTGCAAGACTTATAATGTTCTAGAGGCCAAGTTATTTTTGAGAATTATATGAGATATAATTGGAAGAGTTTCCTACCTTTGAACTTATAAAAGATTTGTTGTGTTATCTGCAAGATCTTTTATAAGTTATAAGGATCTCGATCTCACTAAGAAAAATCGATCAGGGTTCTTCTCGATTATCATAGTGAGGGCTATGATTTTTGATAAAATAGTGAGAGACATAGTTAAATTGAAGACCTAATTTAATTATGTAAGTCATTTCATGGTTGTTTGCTTATGTATTGTTCTTAATTAAATGTAGATAAATGGCATCTTCATTATCACTGAGAAGCATCTTAGATACCAACAAATTGACTGGTCCAAACTATGTGGACTGGTTGAGAAACTTAAAGATTGTACTGAGTTCAGAAAAACTTTCCTATATTCTTGATACCCCTAGTCTTAATCCACTAGGGGATGATGCCACACAGGAAGATGTGGCCACATACAAAATGTGGCAGAATGACTCCCTCACTGTCAAGTGTATCATACTGCCCTCTATGACCAATGAGTTACAGAGGCAGCATGAAAGCATGGATACTCAATCCATAATGCTCAATTTAAAGGAGCTTTATGGAGAACAAAGCAGAACTGCTAGATACGAAATATCTAAGCAGTTATTCCGTGCTAGGATGACAGAGGGTACATCTGTTCAGGATCATGTCCTGAAGGTAATTGACTTAATCACCAGATTGGGTCAATTAGGGTTTATTATGGATGGGGAGCTGAATCAGGATTTAATCCTGCAATCACTCCCAGAGTCATTTTCTCAGTTTGTCTTGAATTATCACATGAACAAACTGAACACTTCCTTGCCTGAGCTGTTAAATATGTTAAAAACAGCAGAGAGCCACGTTAAGAAAGAAAAGGCTCCACTTCTTCTTGTTGATAAGACCAATAAGAAGAAATCGGGCAAAAAGGGTTTTAGTAGGAGGCTAAACCCTAAGGATGGCATCAATAAGAACAAGAAAGGAAAGAAGGCCTCAAAACAGTCAACCTGTTTCTTTTGCAGCAAAGCGGGACATTGGAAAAGGAATTACAAGGCTTACCTTGCAACTGTGAAGCCTGGTGCGGCAGACGCACCAAAAGGTATGTATGAGATACATACTATATTGACATTAAATTCGTCTATATCAAATACTTGGGTATTGGATACCGCTTGTGGTTACCATATATGCAAATCTTTGCAGGACCTCCACAAGCTTAAAGTATTGAAGGAAGGCGACTTCAATCTCTATGGTGCTGGTGGTGATATCATCCAAGCAGAAGCTGTAGGGACCTATATTCTGAAGTTGCCTTCAGGGAAGATCTTGGAGCTAGAGAATTGTTACTATATGCCAAAGATTATTAGGAACATTATATCTATTCCTTTGTTATTAAAACAAGGATATGTAATGGATGTAACGAGCACTGGTTGCTCGATAATGTTATCTAATAAAATTATTTGTTCTGGCATATTTAGCAATGGGCTCTTAACTCTTTCTTCCAATGATAGTATTTTTCATGTCAATACTAAAAGGAAAAGAAAAGACTTTAATGATACTTTACTTTGGCATCATAGACTTGGTCATGTTAATGAGTCTAGGATTAGCAAGTTATACAAGGAAAAACTCCTTGATCCTTATGAGTATGAATCATTAGGAATTTGTGAATCATGTCTCATGGGTAAGATGACAAAAACTCCATTCACTGGACATGGGGAAAGGTCAACTGAGTTATTAGGACTTATACATACTGATGTATGTGGTCCAATGACAACTCAGGCCAGAGGAGGATACTCATATTTTATCACTTTTACAGATGATTTATCTAGGTTCGGATATGTGTATCTTATAAAACACAAATCTGAAGCCTTTGATAAATTTAAGGAGTATCAAAGTATGGTCGAAAAACAAACCGGGAAAAGTATTAAAGTTCTTCGTTCTGATCGAGGAGGAGAATACTTATCCATAGAGTTTTTAGACTATCTTATAGTTAATGGAATCCTTTCTGAATGGACCCCTCCTTATACACCACAGCTAAATGGTATAGCTGAAAGGAGGAATCGTACCTTATTAGATATGGTACGATCCATGATGTGCTTCACAAATTTGCCCATTTCCTTCTGGGGTCATGCCCTAGAAACTGCTGTTTACATTCTGAACAAGGTACCTTCTAAATCCGTTGTTAGTACTCCATATGAAATTTGGAGTGGAAAGAAACCATATCTTAAATTTTTTAAGGTATGGGGATGTCCAGCTTATGTTAAAAGAAATTTTGGACATAAGTTGGAACCTAAAGCGGATAAATGTCTATTTGTAGGATATCCTAAAGAAGGTAGAGGATATCTATTCTACCATCCTACTGAACAAAAGATTTTTGTCAGCAGGCATGCCACTTTTCTAGAAAAAGAGTTCATTTTAGAAAAGGGAAATGGTAGAACTATTGAACTTGGAGAAGTACAAGAAATACAGATAGACAATTCTCAACCATTAGAACATATAGTTAGGACAGAACCAGAACATAAAACTCCTCCTCGTAGGTCTGATAGAGTGCCACGGGCACCTGAGAGGTATGGGTTTATTATTGAAAATAATGAAGCCCAAGTCATTCAAAATGATGAACCTCTGACCTATACGGAAGCTATCTTGAGTACTGATTCAGATAAATGGCAAGAAGCCATGGAATCCGAAGTAGACTCTATGTATGTAAACCAAGTATGGTCTTTGGTTGAGGCACCAGAGGGTGTTAATCCTATTGGGTGTAAATGGGTCTATAAGAAAAAGATTGGGGCTGATGGCCAAGTTGAAACCTATAAAGCCAGATTAGTGGCTAAAGGTTTTAGACAAAAACAGGGAATTGATTATGATGAAACATTTTCACCTGTTGCCATGCTGAAATCAATTCGGATTTTACTTGCTATAGCAGCATACCACGATTATGAGATATGGCAGATGGATGTAAAGACTGCATTCCTCAATGGTTTCCTTGAGGAAGAAGTCTACATGTCACAGCCAGAAGGTTTTATTTCAAAGAATAAACCTAATCAAGTATGCAAGCTAAAGAAATCGATTTATGGATTAAAGCAAGCTTCCAGGAGTTGGAACATCCACTTTGATGAAACTATTAAAAGGTTTGGTTTTATCAAAAATATGGATGAACCCTGTGTTTATAAGAAGACTAGTGGGAGTGCCATAGTCTTCTTGGTTCTGTATGTAGATGACATACTCCTCATTGGGAATGATATCCCAATGTTGCAATCAGTCAAGGTTTGGCTATCAAACCAGTTTTCCATGAAAGATTTGGGAGAAGCATCCTATATACTAGGTATTAAGATCTATAGAGATAGATCTAAGAGGATGCTAGGTTTATCCCAATCTAGGTACATTGACTTAGTGCTGAAAAGATTCAGCATGGAAGGAAGTAAAAGAGGTTATCTTCCTATGAGTCAAGGCATACATCTTTCTAAAAGGATGTCTCCTAAGACACCTGAAGAAAGAAATAGAATGAATTCTATGCCCTATGCTTCGGCAATAGGATCCATCATGTATGCCATGTTATGTACCAGGCCTGATGTGGCATATGCTTTAGGCATTGTCAGTAGGTTTCAGGCTGATCCAGGAGAGGATCATTGGAAAGCAGTTAAAAATATTCTTAAGTACCTAAGAAGGACTAAGGATATTTTTCTGGTTTATGGTGGTTCTGATCTTAAACTAGAAGCTTATTCTGATTCTAGTTTTCAATCAGACCCTGATGATAGCAAATCCATTTCGGGATATGTTTTTACCCTAAATGGTGGAGCAGTGAGTTGGAAGAGTACTAAGCAGCAGACTATAGCTGACTCAACCACAGAGGCAGAATACATAGCTGTTAGTGAAGCCGCCAAGGAAGCAGTCTGGATGAAGAAGTTCATCACAGAGTTGGGTGTTGTTCCTCAAATTGAAAACCCAGTGCCACTTTACTGTGACAACACTGGGGCTGTTGCTCAAGCTAAGGAACCGAGAGCTCATCATAAGTCCAAGCACATTCTGAGATGCTTCCATCTTGTCCGAGAAATAGTAGAGAGACAAGATGTCTACATAGATAGAGTTGATACAAAGAACAATGTAGCAGACCCGTTCACTAAGGCTCTACCACAGCGAGATTTTGATCGCCACCTCGAATGTATGGGATTAAGATTCAAAGGCGATTGGCTTTAGTGCAAGTGGGAGATTGAAAGGGATATGCCCTACAAGCCAATCTATGTTGTATCTCCCAAACCATTGTAATTGACAATTTTCTAAATAAAGGCATTATTTTTCATCATACGCTATTTTTTTTATTATTATATGATGAACCCCATAGATTAGGGCTATGATTTTAGGGTTATGATGAGATCATACTAGTGAGACCTAAAATATTAAAACCTTAATCTAAAGTAATCCTAGTCAAAGGAATCCTAAGTAGGGGATCAGGGTTTTTCCGATAAGACTAGCATATCCCGGGTATACTGGAAAGGGTGACTGCTCTCACAGTCACTTGTGTATGATACTAATACTGGGATGTGGGTGCTCATTGGAGAATGAGTTCACTGATATGATCCAACTTGAGAACATCTAATGGAGTCTTAGCTACATGTCAATAGAAGGTTCTCATAGTGGGAGTGGTACAAGTAATCTTTTGACCTGAGACTGTCATAAGTACCTTATGTACATGAACCCATTCTTTGGTTCAATCCTAATCATGACACTGAGACATGCACAGGATTGATACTGGGAATGGTGAATTGGATATGAAGGTAATGAGTAGGTCAACAAGGAATCGATCACTCTTAGTAAGAGGAGATTGCATCCAGCTAGTCAACAATCGCATGATGATTCAGGGAATCTTTGATCAAAGTGAAGATATTAGAGATGGTTTCTAATATCAAGATAATCGGATCATCATTATAAGATTGAGCTAGAAATAAATAAAATATTGGATTTGATATATATCCATATCCATAGTTATATTTTGGGTGCAGGCTGATCGAAAGATTTAATTGTACGGTAACTCTCTACTGAAGGGTAATTTTGGTATTTCACCAGAATTTCCATATCTTCCGGGTAGACATGACACGTTGCTAGACGTCAATCTTGTCTTGTGGGTTGATCAAGTTCAAAGATCACATGTTAGGAAGAGTCCTAGTTGATCGAATCGGGTAAGCCCGGTTTGACCTAAATCGATTAGAAAGAGTTGTAATCAAATTAGGTCAACTTGTATTCGAATCCACTGCTGGCTAGATATGGAACCCAATGGGTCACATACTTAAGAGGATTGATCAAGAGTTTAATTTGAAATTAAATCATCTTTGCAGGATAACACTCTAGCAGGTGTTGCAAACCCTAGCTTCTATTCAGATCGGATTCGAATTAGGGTTCCAGATTGGTTCAAATTGGGTTCTAATTGGACCTAATTAGACCCTAATTGAGAAAACGAGAATGTGGCTAACCCTATTGGCTAGCCATGTAGCTTGGCTAGCCTCCCCACCCGCCCCCTTTATTTTTCCATGCCAAATACCAAGAGTCCATGCGCATATGGACTCTTGGCGCGCCTTAAGGAAGAGTCCATGGCGCATGGACTCTTGGCGCGCCCCAAAATTTCTCCGATGTTTTTATTTGGGGCGGCCTCCTTCTTAAGCAATTAGCGCACCATCTCTCCCCCCTTGGATGAGAATCCAATGGCTGATGGGATTTTGAGAAAGAAGGAAAGCGCAAACTCCTCCCGGGCGCGCGAAATAACATCTCTTCGGAGATGAAAAGTCGCGACTTCCTTCCTTTTAAAACACCGCGGTTTTTCCTTTAAGAAAAGTCATGGGATTTAATCTGGAAGGCCGTGAGATGGGTGGATTGGGCGTGAGAAATAGGAAAGGGGCGTGAGACAAAGTGGAATGGGGTTTACGGAGAGTTGTGTTCTTCTGAGAAGACATCTCTCTGTAATCTATTTAAACAACAGAGGTCTCGGGTGTTTAAACTAATGAACAACAGAGTTTATTTTATTGTCTTTTCCTTCCAGGAAACTGATTCCTCCTTAGCTTGTTTAGGACAAAGAGAGTTTTCCTCTTACAGAGTTCTCTTCTCTGTTGAAACTCAAGTCCAAAACAAGAGATAGGAAGAATCTCTTGATCGGTAAAAGAAAGGAACTCCTACTCTGTTTCTATTTCCTTTACTTTAAGACATTAGTGTCTTAAATCCATCTCCTCCTTCAAGACAAGAGTTTTATTCTTAGGACAAGGTCTTAAGAAAGGGAAAGGAAGAAGGAAGAAAGGAAGTAAGGAGCCCCCACCCTGAAGTTTTAGAGCCATAGTCCTCTTGAGTTCTAGGATAAGAATTCAAGTGAGGGAATTTTGAAGAAGCTTGCATCTTGATCAATCATCTTGTGGATCACCATTGGAGGGTGGACATTTGGACGCCTGGTGAAATCAAAAGAAGCATTCAACACCAAGTTTTGATTCTACATCAAAATTGGACTTAGCGTTAAAAGGTTGGTGCCCTAATTCTAACAATATTAGTTTGTATGTTTTAATTCTGAATAAGGAGATCTTGGCTAAGGGATTTTGGTGCCAATTTCATCATTTTTGAAATTGCACTTCCGCTGCGCTGCACTGGAATCCCCAACAGAGAGGTGCTGGTGGTAGCAGGATTGTGCGAAAATGATGGAAATTGTATCCCAAAACCAATCATCTAGGTTATAGAAGGTTGTGCAACTCATGTATATGTATATGAATTATTGAATTGAATAAAAAATTTATTTTGGTTCTTCATGTCATCTTCCTAATTGAACTCTTGTGTGATGATGTCTTTTGAGCTACCTTGTATGCGATATAGAGAGGATACATCGTATAGTTCATAAACTGGTTCGCGACCAAAGGATATGCTATTTTAGGACAATGGTATATCAAGAGTAGGTCGTTGATGTCATATCTATTGGTTGTCCTATTAACCAAGTAGCATGGAGATGCTGGTATGACATCGGGTGTTGTGTTTGATACTTCACTGAACATGACTCTCATGTGAGATTCTCTTTCTATCGAAGAGGAGTCTTGCATTAGAATGTGGACATGAATTATTTCTCTGACTTGAGATCACTATGGCAGCTTGCAAGCAACTCACTGTGCTTAGGTGCTAGACTACCTGGATTTCTATTTCAGTGATGAAAAGTTGCTGGGTACAGTCAAGTACTTGCATTGCAGTAGTAGGATCGAGATAGGATTGACCTCTCCAAATGGTTTGGATTGAATGCTTAGTATGCCTCAATTGAGAAAGACCTTGGCTAGGGCATTCCTTGTAAGGAGTTATAGGGATTCTTTATTTAAGACATATTGAGATGGACTAATTAGGGTTGGGCAGTTTAACCCTATGCCATCCAGAGCATTAGGAGGTTCAAGGAATAAGTTCAATGCTATTCTATATCCGACAGGTTCATGTTGCTTTGCAACCTTCAACCTATCCGAACGCTAGGTATCATTGCTAAATGGGGACTTTGGCTAGTACTGGAAATGTTCCTGTGCTACCAGTTTAGTGTTTGAGCCTATGGGGTCATATACCGATGGTTTCTTCTTGTTTTGTTGGCATGTGAATGATTGGGAATCATTCTAGACTAGTTTGAAAAAATGTTGTCAAACCTGTGTTTGAGCCAACTCATCTAGATGAGTCAACTTGAGTCGAGTCGACTTGATTGACAGGTTTTGGCGAAAACTGAAACTACTTCATTAATCGCTGCAATCATTGTGGACATTAATGGGGGGAGTTTCTGGTTTTTTATGCTGATCGATTGCTGAATTTCAAAAGTCCCAGGAATCCCAAGAGACTCATAACTCTCCATTAATCTCTCATTAGCCCTCTTAATGGTTTTGGGGGTTGCTATTATAAAAATAAGGCTCAAGAAGGTGAATGGTTCATGCTCAAGGATCTGATTTCCCATTTCACCTTTTTTGAGGTCGAGACTCTCTCCATTCCTTTGGAAGAGATCTTTTCAGACTTGTGAGAGATTGAATGATTGGATCTTAGGGTTTAGTGAATTTTAGGAGAGAACCTTGTGTGTTACCTTTTGTTGAAGGATAGAGATAGAGTGATCTGGGAAAGGTCTTGGGTCCCTATTCCAGCTATGATTCATCAATTGGGTCTTCAAGAAGTTGAAGACGGAGTCCATCCTTCTTCAAGGAGTTGAAGAAGTAGTCCTTGGTGCTTACATCATTTTCAGAGAGGCTAGCACCTCAAGGTAAGGAGAAGAAACTGTGCTATATGGTGTGAACGATTCATAGAGGTGGCATGCTTGTGCTGTTGGCAGAGCTCTATGGTCCTCATTGTAGTATTGTGGATGGCTGTCATTATCACTTTGCAGAGGCCCTCGTTCACCTAGGAGAAGTACCAACCAGAGCTGCTGCCACCTCTTCTTCTTCCAGTTGGTGACTTCCAGGTGATTGTCATCCAGATACACTTTTAGATTATATGTTAGACATATTGTTCTTTGCCGTATCATTGTATAGTTATATGAATAGTTCCATATTTCATACTATGGATACATGAATTCATATTTATATTATTCTAGATGCATCTAGATCCTGGTAAGGGGATTGAATTAATCAGATTAACATCTTGAGATAAAATGGTTTTATCGCTTTCCGCTACTGCATGCCTTTATAAAAGTTTTAAAATGTGTGTATCGCCCGTAGGAATAGTTCCTTATAGGGAAAGCTTCTCTGGCGACCCCATGGCTTGATTCCTTTGATGGTCCATGGTTCTGTGCCGTGGACCGACAACCATGGAGGATCGTGGACCATCTTCCATTTTATAGACCAAATGGCTGGTCCATGGTGGACCAGCTGCTCCAAAGTTCATGCTATTTTATAATAATTAATTTAAAATTCATTTTTAAGCTCATTTAAAGTCCAGTTTGAGTATCGTTTGCACTGTTGGACTCCTAAAATCGAGCTCTTCATGTTGGTAGGGTTCTTTACTACATAAAAGTATCAATTTTAATTAGATAAAGAGAATTTAATCTAAAACTTAATGCTTCTATGGCTAATATTTATGCACTTATCATCCGACTAACTCTTATGGATATAATTAGTCAGACCAAAGTATTAATAGTTGTCTTTGTTCGTTTGTGGTTGAGTTATCTGATGATTATGTATTGATTCATTGGTGTAGCTCACTAGATCGGCAAACCTAGACCATCTTGATTAGCAAGTTCGATCATTTGATATAATAGTTGCCCCCACTCCCGATTCCAATACACTTTATCATCTTGGGAGAAGGGAGTACAACAATTATGGTATTGCACAATCTCAAGCTTTGCCTTCCTCTTTCCTCGCATTAGCCATAAATATCTTTCTAGAAGGTCAGGGAGGAAGCTATTTTGTCATTTCGGTGTCAGAGATGCCATTATTCGAAGAGATGATTATTAATGGCAATATTTGTCAGTGATTCATAGAATCTAATATACTTTTTCTCCAGGTGTTTTGCCTTCTCCATGCATCAAATCCCCATTGAAGGTTATGCCATTCATAAGGATCAGGATAATGTGTCAGCATCTCAATAGAGGCATAGGGAAAGGCCATGCATTTTCTCCATTGTGATTTAACCATATGGCACAATCTGGCAGACCCCTTGTCATTTAAAGATTGCATCATCATCACTAACACTGCCTATATAAAGGACTTTACTTCTTTTGAAAGGGTTCTTTGAACCCTGGGGTTTTCTTCTAGCTCCTGAGAGTTTTCTTCTTACTTAGGGTCTTCACCTTCTTTAGGTTCTTCTTATCTCTAGGGCTTTCACAAGTTAGGTTCTTTTCCCTACTAGTGGCTTTTCTTCTTATTTACTGGTATCTTCGACTCATGAAGGTTTAAGGACTTTAGGAATTGTTTATGTAGACCATTCATTGTAAACCCTTCTTCGTCTTTCTATTTTCTTCCTTCTTCCTCTTTAAAGAGCTTCCTAAAATGGTTAGACTTTTAGAAGTCCCTATTGCTGCCAGGGATTCAGGTTCTGGGGGGAACCTTCATAATAACCCCATAAAAACCCTAAATCTAGGAGGATGAAAGTTCTGAATGTTGAGGACCTTCATCCAGAACAAGTGAAGGGTACACTTGATGAATCCAAAGTAGCTAGCCTGCAGAATTATAATAAAATTTTATAGAATATACAAGTATTGACCCATGGACCTGATGATCAGATAAATAGGGCCCCTCATGGTAGCATAGCAATATATAAGGACCATCTTAAGGCAGGGCTTTGCTTTCCTCTTCACCCTTTCATCATTAGGATCTTCAGCTTGTACAAAGTTGTCCTGGCATAGTTGACTTTGAATACTATTTAGATTATCTGTGACTTCATAGTCTTATGTCATGATCTTCAAATTGAGCTTAGGACTTTTGTATTTTGCACCCTCTTTATGATTAAGAGGGATCCTCATGGCTAAGGATGGTGTGTCATCAGATCATGCAATGGTTGGAAGTTTATCAACAACCTTCCATCTGCCATTCATGGATGAAAACTCTATTTTTTCTTCTTATCATCTTGGCAATCTTGGGGCTTCAGCATCGAGTGGAGGGAGCCTCGATTAACCTTCAATGATGTTAAGAAAGTCCTCGTAGCTGATAAAGAAAACTTTGAGAAACTCTTAAAAGTTCAAGTTCCACCACCGAAGGAGTTGCTGGGCGAGCCGAGTCTCTTCCATGCCTTAGCATGATGTCTAGATTAAGTATAGTCTGGATAATCAATCGTAGCTTCATCTTGTCATTGCTTTTAATATTTATTTAATTAAGTCAATCAAATCTTTTTTTGCAAAAGAAGGGATGAGGCCTGATGCTCAGAAGATACAACAAGCAATCTGAAAGAAGTATGTCAATCCTTCATAATCATCCCAGCAAATGAAGAGGCCACACATAATACCATGTTTATCAACCGTTGGAGCTTTGTCAGCTCCAGCTATTCCTGTTTCTACTACTACAGAGATAGAGGCATTAGCCAATTCTAATGATGATGTCATCATCATCGAGCTTCAGCTAACGAGGTCAAGTCAGTTAGTGGTCCTATCTTCCAGGCAGTCATCAATCCGCCCACCAGCCCTCCTATTTCTCGTGCCCACTTTGATTGAGGGAAGGCACCATAGGTTTCTATAGGGGTGGAGAAAGGGTTTCAAGCTACTAAAGAACCTAAGACTTTTATTTATCTCAAGTTCTATTATGATGAGTTAGGACTTCAAAATCCTGAATTAGCTCGTTGATTGCTAAAGGATGTCATCCTCCTAAGAGATTGGGAGGCGATAAAGTCTTGCCATCTAGACAAGATTATTCCTTCATTGTATCTAAGTCTTTCGAAGGTATTTTTTTCCTCTACTTCAATCTTGTTTGATTTTTTGCTATTGCCGATCATCTTTAACTTAAAAAATTTTTCTTTGTTGTTTTAGTTCATTCATGAAGTGGCTATCATTGAAGAAGCTTCTAGGGCTTTGCTGAACTCAATCAGCTCTCAAAGATCAACTTGAGACTGCTAAAGCCCAAAAAGAAGTTGCTGAAGAGTTTAAGTAGAGTTTGGAGACCAAGCTAGAGAAGGGTGTCAAAGAGGTCTCTCAGCTCCAGAAAGAACTATGCATAGCGAAAAACAAGTTGGCCGATGTTAAGGCCAAATTGAAGAAGAAGAAGAAGCTCTTGTCTAACAAGAAGACTATCAAGGAGCTAAAGAAGAAGGTCATTCACTCTATTATGTAGGAAGAGGAGGCCAAAAACAAGGCCAGATTGGTAGAGGAGAAAGTTTTATTGATGATTATAAGAAATCAGTTGACTTTGAAGTTGAAGTTACCAAAGCATCGACCTATACTTATGAAATCGGCTTCAATGACTGCAAGGCCAAAGTCAAGGAGCTCTTTCCAGGCTTTGGTGTGGACACCAACAATAGCCTTCAATCAAATTCTTTATGGATTGAATTATAAAGAAAATTGAAGCAAGATCAGAATCCATTTACAAGCCACAACAAAATTGGAGCCAATCTAACCTAAATAGTTGACTTGAGCACTGGAGTTGACACGACCAGAAAATTCTGCTACCTCAATTTTCTACTTCAACATTTCAACTATTCAGCATATATTCAGCTACATGGAATAACTCAACACTTCAGCACTTATTCAGCTACTTGGAATAACTTTAGCTACTTAGAATAAATCAGCAAGTCAACTACTTTGGAGTAACTTCCCAACCACTAGGCCAAGTTGGACTGCCACATTACCAAGCCTAGGTGGCAGCCATGCCAACATGAAGGACACCTCACACCCCCTCTCCACTTGGGCACCTACATTCAAATTCAAAAATGAGTGGCCGACTCTCGTTTTTCTCCATGAATCAAACTTTGGTTGCAACTCTCCACTCTCTTCTCCATATATTTTGCTTAACCTCCCATATTTTCCTCCATGTATTTCGAAATTTCAAAAGCTTTGGGAGGTCTATAAATACCTCTCCAAAGCTCCTTGTAATGGATCTTATGATTGAATGAATTTTGAGTTCCAATCTTTTTCCATTTGTGTGATGCAAATGTCCTCCGTGAGGGAGTGAGTGTGAGGCTCAACCTAGCTACCACATAGTTATTAGTCTACCTAAGCAAAGTCTTCCTTCTATCATCCCAAAATGCCATCACCAGCAAGCTTTCAAGGATGCCATCACCAAGATCGCCATCTCCAACAATCCTTCAAGGTCTCCATCTCTTCCTCCAAAAGATGCCAATCAACTTCATCCCAAGAATGCCATTCATCCACACTTCAAGAAGCCATCCTCTCTTCCATCAAAGGCACCATCTTCTTCACTCTAAGGAGCCAACTCCTCTTCCATCCTGGATGCCAGCACTTTCTCCACTCAAGTCATCACTCATCTTATCCAAAGGACACCCTCAATTCTACTTCTACCTTTGGTCTCTTCTTTCAATTTTCCTTATCCATACCATGCCACTAATGCCTCTCAATGCAGGGTCCCCTATGATTTCGAGTTAAAGATAGGGCGTGCCTTGCTTTGGAACCAACTATGGAGGGAGTCATCATTCCGAAAGTGATAGTTTTCAAGTTCAGTTGCAGCTCCATGGAATGCTGAAATTGATCTACCATCGAAGGAGCGAGAGCTCATCATTGGTTAGTAAACCCATCCGAGTCTCTTAAGTCTATTCATCTAAAGGTTTATGTCCTAGTTAGAATGATTTCTTAACCATTAGGTCCATTCTTCTTTGATTAAAATTGAACTACATTGTAGGTAAGTTTCATTTAATTAAGTAGTCTCATCATTTGGTTTATTTTGGCCCTTTCTTATGCATGAATTTTGCTAATGTAAGTAGGTGTCATTGCTTAATTTAAATTGTTAAATTATCAACTTAGAATTTCTCTTTGAATCCCGCATCATATTTGGTATCAGAGCATGGTAGGCTAGGACATGAATGTGCATTGTTTGCACACTTTAATCTAGAGTTTCATGCCTCATGAGCAAGTATACGAAAGTATACTATTACGACCCATGGGAGTAATGAGCTATGGCTGGACATGAAATCTTTAGATTAAAGGTTTATTGTGCTACTTGCATGCTTGGTGTGTGATTTGAATGATGCTTAAAGTGCATGAATTTCCTTTGTTTAGCACATTGAACACTCCACAATTCCTAACACAATTCAAACCTAAACTTTCCCACCAGAAGTTTTGGAATTTAAAATTTAAAATTTAAATATTGAATTCTAAAACTTAAAATCTGAAATTTGAATTTGAAATTTGAATTTTGAACTTTCAAATTTGAATAGCTGGTTTTGAATTTTATTGATTAGTTAAGATCATTGTTTGTGCATTCATATTAAAGCTACTTAAGGGCAATGCTATCATAAGATAAGGAAAGGATTTCATCACCTTTTCTTGGTCCAAAAATAACCCACCTCATCTTGCATCGAACCCAAACCTTAAATAAAATTGAGTAGAAACTTAATTAGAAATAGAAATACCAACAAGTCAGGCTCAAGTAATGTGCTGAGGCTAGTGTGAATTAGTTCTTCATTTTCTTTTGGATATTGGTATCTAAGGCTAGAGGTCAAATGGCAAACACCTTAAGTGGGCTTGTGGTTTTTAATTAGGACCCTGCAAGAGCAGGTCGAGTCTCCCACAACCCCACCTCTTATCTGGCCAGTTGAACGAGTAATTGTAGTCTTGATCCATACTTAGTTGATTCATACTACATCGAACTTCTAGGTCTAGCAAACCCTAGAATGAGTATATTGTTTGCATCACTACTAGATCAGGGACCTGATATCAACACCTCCAAACCCAACCTAGTGTCACCATGGACATAATTTTGGAAACT
Source organism: Areca catechu (assembly GCA_021397845.1). Lineage (NCBI taxonomy): Eukaryota > Viridiplantae > Streptophyta > Magnoliopsida > Arecales > Arecaceae > Areca > Areca catechu. The sequence goes on along the minus strand of CM038051.1, from coordinate 96,088,917 downwards.
TTACTTAGGACTATGACTGAGCATTTCAAGCAATTAAACACTAGGTTTGATCAAATGGAGGAAAGGATAGGGACCCTCGATGAAACTCGTATGACCCCTACTGAGCCACCATCAGCTTGACCAACACCCATAGGTACTAGGACCCATCATAATGAACCCACTCTGGAACCTAATCATAGATGACCACACCATGACTTTATTGAATGAGAAGAAAGAGCCCTTAAGAACATTCAACTCAATGCACCCACCTTTGATGGAAACCTAGATCCTAAGGTGTACATAGACTGGGAGAGTGACATGGATTAGTATTTTAAGTGGTACAAGATGTCGGAAGAGAGGAAGTTCAAGTTTGCAAAATTAAAGTTACTTAGGACTGGACGAGTCAGCTCACTTCCATTCTAGTCGACTCGATTGCCTGTGGTTCTCAGAATACATTTTCTGGACTCTGGAGGAGTCGGCTCGATCTTCTGAAGAGTTGGCTTGGATGTCTGACAATATGATAGAGTCGGCTCAGACTCCCTTTGGGTTGGCTCTCTTGTTTGATTCAGGAAGTAGTACTCTAGACGAGTCAGCTCCGGTTCCTTAGAGTCGGCTCGAATATCTGCATGCTAGAATCCTTATGCGTGCCATGTGCCAGAGTCAACTCTCTTCTCTTCGAGTCGGCTCGGATGAATGTTTTAGTAATTTTTCAGTCTATCTCCAGAATTCATCTAGCAAGTCTTCAAGCTTCAAGATGTCTTCAAACTCAACATATTTCTAAGAAATTAAAAGCTTGAAACACATTTAGAAGTAACCCAATTTTATGATCTTTCTTAACTTTTTTCTTTGGGTTCTTTTTTACAATATTCAATTACAACACAACTCAAAACAAGAAATAAAATTGTAGGAGTTGAAATTTGAGCAATGAATTCATCCTACAAAAACTTGTAAACCACTTGAAGAGTTGTTAGTAAAATAAATGCATGCACCAATGTTTGGTTATCATCAAAATCACTTATGGAATCAACAATCTCCCCCTTTTTAATGATGACAAAATACTAGGCATGAAAAATTCTTTATAATTACTTGTATGATTGTATTTGAGAGTAAGTATGGACATGTATCAGAGCTAATTATATTTGTAAATAAGTATCAGAGCTCTTGTGAAGAAATTATGCAGTATCAATGTTAGTGCTTTTGTGTGTATTAGAGTATTAAAATTTGTATGCTTCAAAGTACCAGAAATAGCACAAGCATGAAGTATCAGAGCTCCAAATTGAAAGAATTAGAGCTAATTCTAGAGCAAAACTTTAGAGTAATCAGAGCAAAATGTAGGTTTTGAGCTAAAGCCATTTGTTTTCAATAAATTTCTCCCTCTTTCTATAGGTTCTTAAATTATGAAACTTTTAAGCTCATTTAAACACAATCATTTATACTCTCCCCCTTTTTCATTCTTTTCAAGTACATATGAACATTCTCCCCCTTTTTGTATATACTCCAATGCTTGACACTAGTTGTAGATATTTTTCAAGTAAGCTCAAAGTTCTCCCGTCAGCTCAAATTTTTCATGTCAGCTCAAAGTTCTCCTGCCAGCTCAAATTTTTCATTTCAGCTCAAAGTTCTCCCCCTCTTTGTCAAAAAATCAAAAAGGTATTTAGATAAAACTCAATTTTTGAAATAAAATAAGAAAGTTTTCAATATTTGTTTGAGATAATTTCACTTTCTCAATTTTATTTTGATATTCTAATTAAAACTCATCACATTAGTATCGTAAAATAAAAGATATGATTGCAAGACATTGTCAAATTAATTCAAACACCAAAGATATGTCAACCCAAAAGTGCTTTCATTTCATTCAAAGTGCTCAATACAAGTTACACGAAATTGAAAGCAGTACAGCATAAAGAAGTATAATGATATGATCAGGATAACTAAAACATCCTACTATTCTTCCTCACTAGAGGAAGAAGCAACATCTATAACCTTGTTAGAAGTTTTGGTCTTTAGAGGTTTGAACCTAAGATCCTTAAACTTGGTTCTAATAGGGGCTATAGGTTTTCTAGTTTTATTCATTTTTGGTTTCCCCTTGGATAGGATAGGTTCGGTCTTAGAAATTGGAGGATCAGATGAGGGTAATTCTGGAGACACAAGGAGTGGTTGAGCAGGAGGTGCTGGTGGCTCTTTGCAAGTATCTATGGAAGCATCCTTAGCAGTGCAGGTTTCCTTGTATGGGTGCATTAGGATTGTTGCTGCGTTAACTCCTGGACCGGGGTCGGCTGGATGTGCTAGAGCGCTCCTCTCCCAGGTGAACCTGCAACAAAGTCCCCAAGGGCACCGGTGGTGTTTCGACGGGGAACCCTCCAATGCTTAAGTTAGTAGGAGGTTGAAAGCAACAGAATGGAGGAATCAATGAAAAAATAGCATATGGAGAGGGAAGAGCACTTCTACCTTCAAACGGGGTCCCCTGAATACCTTATATAGGTGCGGAACAATCCAAAATCTGTTAGAAGAGAGGCTAAGAAAGACCGATCTACCCCTATATAAGGTACTCAGGGGACTCCATTTGAAGGTAGAAGTGCTCTTTCCTCTCCATATGCTGTTCTTTCGTTGATTCCTCCATTCTGTTGCCTTCAACCTCCTGCTAACTTAAGCATCGGAGGGTTCCCTGCCGGAACACCACCGGCACCCTTGGGGACTTTGTTGTAGGTTCACCCAGAAGAGGAGCGCTCCAGCACATACAGCCGATTCCAGTACAGGAGTTGACACAACAATATATTGGTGCTAGAGGAAGGGCTATTTTGTTCCCTTCCTTAAAAGGAGGAATCCATCGCCCCTGCTACAAAATGGCTAAGGGAAGAGCTCCAAACGCCACTGCCAGAAGAGGTATCTCCCCTTCCAAGTCTGAGGAACCTCCCAGAGAGAATGATACCGCTGCCACTGTCGCTGCTGCCGCTGAACCTACGAACACACTGGGGTTGCAGCAGTTCCAGACACTAGTGAATCGCATCGACACGCTTACTACTACAGTTCAGCATTTCCAGGAATTAGCCGACAACCAGTAGCAACTACCAGCTATTTCTTGCACCCGTCCTTCGACTGCTGCTGAGGGAAGTCGATGGCCGGAGGTCCCTCGGCATTGTTCTCGTGTCATCACGGAGCCCCGAAGGTCATTGGGCGATCGCACCGATGGCAAAAGGGCAAGGTCTGCTTCACCTTCCTACACCGAATCCATCCCGGTCAGCGGTCGACCTGCTGCCGAACCCCCGAGGGACCATGCCAGCAAGATCATGCGCATGAAGGAGCACATTACCGAAATCACCCTTCGGCAGAAGATCAAAGGGGGACGGGTATACGACTCCTGTCCCCCATTCTTTGATGAGATTCTGGCGGAGACGATTCCCCGCCACTTCAAGATTCCGTAGGTGGACCCCTTCGACTGTACCACTGACCCGATGGACTATCTAGGCACATACAAGGCCCATATGATAGTACAAGGCACCTCTGACACCCTCCACTGCATCGCCTTTCCTGCCACCCTTAAGAAGATGGCCCGGATGTGGTTCTCTGCCATCCGACCAAGTACGATCCACTCCTTTCCTTAACTAGAATCACTTTTTCTTTACCATTTTAGGACCTACAGTTGGATCCCGAGGAATACCGACTGCCTCTTCCTCGTTCTGCAAAAGAAGGGAGAGACTCTTCGGGATTTCATGGTCCGTTTCAACTCAGCGGCCATGGAAGTCCCGGACTTGAATGAAGCTATGGCCATGTCAGCCTTCAAGCGAGGGCTCCGCTCGTCTAGGCTGACCTTCTCCCTGGATAAGAAACATTCGACAAGCTATAGAGAACTCCTGGCTAGAGTGTAGAAGTACGCCCTGGCAGAAGAGCAAGCTACCACCCAATGTCAAGCAGAGGGAAGGCCGAACCCCAAGAAGTGGAGCGATAAGGCTCCTGAAGTCTGACCTCTGAGTGATATTTAGAGGTCAGCCCAACGTCGAAGTTCGCAACCAAGGGATTTCCCCTGGAGGTTCGAGACTTATATGCCTCTGTCCCTGACAAAAGAGAAGATCCTTATGGAGATCAAGAATGAGACCTTTTTGCAAAGGCCTTGGCTGATGAGGGTTCCTCCTGTCCAAAGAAATAGAGATAAATTCTGTAAGTTCCATAGGGACCACGGGCACAGTACTGAAGAGTGCCTGCAGCTGAAAGATGCCATTGAAGACCTCATCCGGAGGGGGTACCTGTGCAAGTACTTCTGACCCCATCGAGATAGGGCCGGAGCATCAAATGCCTGAAACCCTCTGGAGGAGACGGAGCTCCCCAATCAGAGGCCGACCGGCATGGATGTCGGCATGTTGCATCTACGGTTTAGAGGAAGTTACGTGGATGGGCCCGATATTGCTAAACGATCCAAGGGCTCCAATGTGATCACCTTCTTTGATGAAGATCTTCTAGAGACCCATGCTTTTGAAAATGACCCTATAGTCGTGTCGTCAGTTATTGCCAACTACGATGTAAGGAGAACACTTATAGATAATGGAAGCTTAACAGAGATGTTGCTGTATGATGCTTTTGTGAGAATGAATCTGTTCAGGTCCATGCTGCATGAATTCCCTACACCGCTGACAGTCTTCGGGGGCAACTCCGTCGGAGTAGAAGGGGAGATAGTTCTCCTTGTGATGATCGGGATGGAGCCTTTCCAGAAAACCCTTCCTATCAACTTTGTGGTCGTTTGGATGACCTCGTCTTACAATGCTATCCTGGGCCGATCGGCCCTTAACAAATTTAGAGCTATTGTGTCCACTTATCATTTGTTGGCAAAATTTCTAACCAGAAGTGGGGTCAGAGTGATGAGGGGAGACCGTTGGATGGCCAGGCAGTGTATGACCATTCTGAACCAATAGTTAGAAGGCCGTCCCACTCTAGAGCAACTTGACCCGAGGGCTGAGGCTGATGGCCTTAGTCAGCCAGGAGAAAGGATTCTGTTTGTCCCCCGTCGAGAGGATGACCCCACCAAAGTCCTTCAAATTGGAGGCTCCCTTCGCGAAGACATTAAGTTAGAACTTATCGGCTTCCTTAGGAGTAACGCTGACGTCTTTGCTTGGTCGACGTCGGATATGCCCAGAATATCGTCGGAGGTCATCACTCACCAGCTCAAGGTGGATCTGACCTACCAACCTGTCCGACAAAAGAAGAGAAGCTTTGCCACCGAAAGGCAGAAAGCCATCGATGAGGAAGTGAAGAAGCTATGTGATGCTAGCTTTATCAGGGAAGTCCACTACCATGAGTGGCTAGCAAATATTGTTATATTAAAGAAGGCCAATGAAAAATGGAGGATCTGTATAGATTACACCGACCTCAACAAGGCATGTCTAAAGGATAGCTTTCCAGTGTCCAAGATTGATCAGCTAGTGGATGCCACGGCCGACCACCAGCTTCTCAGCTTTATGGACGCCTTCTCCGGCTACAACCAAATCAAGATGCATCCGGAAGATGTGGAGAAGATCGCTTTTGTCACCGACAAGGGTCTATACTGCTATCAAATGATGCCTTTCGGCTTGAAGAATGCTGGTGCCACTTTTCAAAGGCTGATCAACAAAGTGATTGAAGGTCAGTTGGGCAGGAACTGGAGGCCTATGTGGATGACATGATAGTGAAGAGTCTCCATAAGGCCGACCACATCAGGGACTTGCGAGAATCCTTTGACGCCTTAGGCACCACTGGATGAAGCTGAACCCCATAAAGTATACTTTTGGGATAACCTCTGGCAAGTTCCTTGGTTTTTTGGTCACACAGAGGGGAATTGAAGTGAACCCCGACAAGATAAAGGCTGTCATTAAGATGACACATCCGACCAACAAAAAGCAGGTGCAAGAGCTCACCGGCCGAATCGCCTCTCTCAGCCATTTCATTTTCCGTTCGGCTGAAAAGTCTCTGCCATTCTTCAAGACCCTACACCAGTCGAAAAGTTTTGTTTGGACCAATGAATAACGGTTGGCTTTCGAAGCCCTGAAGGAGTACTTGAAGAATCCTCCATTACTGGCCAAGCTGACGGAGGGGGAACATTTGTACCTCTATCTTTCGGCATCAAATGAAGTGATCGGCACCGTCCTCGTGCAAGTTGGAGAGGATGGACAGCAAAAGCCTATCTATTATATCAGCGAAGTCCTCCACGATGCCGAAACAAGGTATCCCAAGATGCAAAAGTTGATATATTCTTTGGTCATGTCCGTCAAGCGGCTCCGACTGTATTTCTAAGCACATCCGATTGTGGTGATGACCGACCAACCCCTCAAGGCAATCCTTCAAAGCCTAGATACATCTGGTCGGCTCGCCAAGTGGGCTACAAGCTAGGTGAATTCAACATCTCTTTCCAGCCACGATCTGCCTTGAAGGCCAAGGTAACTGCTGACTTTATTGCAGAGTGTACATGAGACAGGCGACACCTCCTTAAATGGCCGAAGTAACTGAAGCTGATGCCGTCTACAAAATCAAACTAGCCTGGACCCTCCATGTGGATGGAGTGTCTAACCTTGCGAGCTGCGGGGCCGGATTGATCCTGGACAACCCAGATGGAGAAAGCTTGGAGTATGTATTGCACTTTTTATTTCAGGTATCAAACAATCAGGTGGAGCACGAAGCCCTCCTTGCGGGGCTGTGAATCACCAATGAACTAGGCATCAGTTGACTTAGAGTCTTCTTCGACTCCCAATTGGTGGTTAATCAAGTAAAGGGGGAATTTGAAGCAAGGGATCTGACCCTGGTAAAATACTTAAACAAGGTACAAAACCTTATCTCTCGGCTCAAATTTTTTGAAATCCTCCACATACCTCATCTGTAGAACTCTCGGGAGGACACTCTGTCGAGATTGGCTACGGCTGCCATCAGCACTTCCGACCGAACCTTTATGGAGCATCTGCAGCACCCAAGTATTACGGAAAAGCTGACCGAGGTCTACCAGGTGGAACAAGAAACTTCTTGGATGGATCCGATCCTCGCTATCCTAAGGGAACTCTTCCAAAAGATCCGACATAGGCCAAGCAAGTGTGCTCGATGGCCTCTAAGTACATCATCCTTGACGGCATCATGTACAAGCGATCATTCTCACAGCTGCTGTTGAAATGCTCAGGGCTGACAGAAGCCGACTATGTACTCAGAGAAGTCCATGAAGGCATCTATGGTGACCACCTCAGAGGAATGCCCTTAGCTTACAAGATCATTAAACAGGGGTATTACTGGCCTACCATTCAGAAGGACACGTCGGACTTCGTTCAAAGGTGCGACGCATGTCAAAGGTACTCCATTATTCAAAGGAGGCCTACCAGTGAGTTGACTCCGTTCACTGCCCCATGGTCGTTCACACAGTGCAGGATGGATATCTTGGGACCCTTTCCCCCGGCATCCAGGTAATGGAAATTTTTGCTTGTGGCCATCGACTACTTCACCAAATGGGTGGAGGCCGAACCACTAGCACAGATAACAGAGGTCAAGGTGGAGAACTTCATCCGGAATCACCTCATCTTTCGGTTTGGCATTCTCCGAACAATTATTTTTGACAATGAAAGACAGTTTGACAACTCTAAGTTTCAAGATTTTTGTCAGCAATATCATATCTCTCACCGACTCACGTTAGTCGGCCATCCTCAGTGCAATGGAGAGGATGAAGTCACCAATCGGACAATCTTGCACGGGCTGAAGACCAGACTGAATGAGGCTCTAGGGTAGCCCACTTTCGAAAGTCCGACTTCGGTCGGCAGTCTGGTCATTTGAGGCTCTAGGGCAGCCCACTTCCGAAAGTTTGACTCCGGTCAGCAGAGGCTCTAGGGCAGCCCAGTTCCAAAAGTTCGACTCCGGTCAGTAGAGGCTCTAGGGCAGCTCACTTCCGAAAGTCTGACTCCAGTCAGCAGAGGCTCTAAGGCAGTCTAGTCCGGAAAGCCGACAGACCAATACTTAGGTTAAAATTCTGAAGTTCATTTTTCCATCCTGAGCTACAGTCTGACCGTTGTGTCAACTACTTCTGCGTCTGGAAAGCTGGTGGACCAACACATAGGTTGAAATTCCTAAGCCTGTTGCTCCGGCCTTAGCTACAGTCCGACTGCTACCTTAACTACTTCTGGGTCTAGAAAGCCGATGGACCAATACTTAGGTTGAAATTCCTAAGCTCGTTGCTCCGGCCTGAGCTACAGTTAGATCGCTGCCTCAACTACTTCTGGGTCCGGAAAGCCGACGAACCAACACATAGGTTGAAATTCCTAAGATCGTTGCTCCGGCCTGAGCTACAGTCCGACCGCTACTTCGATTGCTTCTGGGTTTGGACAAGCTGATGAACCTACACCTAGAGTGGAAATCCTAAGAGAACCTAGTTCGGTATGAGCCACTACTCGATGCTCACTCTAAAGGTCTGACTGACAGCTCAGGTTGGCCGACTAGTCCACACTTAGTGAAATTTTAAAGAAATGTGAGTTTGGTCACTCTAGTCCATCGGCAATAGAGACATGAGAATAAGATATTATGAAAAAAGTTCTTCATTAGCTCCAAAAAGTTTCTTTACAAAATTGAAGGTCAGACCTTTACAAATGACTAGGTCTGACCCTCGGGAGGTACACTGACAACAGCCACTTCGGCTCCTTCAATAGCAGCAACGGCCTTGGCCCCCTGGATCCCTTCAGCTACCTCTACTTTGGCTTTAGCTTGGGCATCCGACCTGGCCACTTCTAAGACGGCCTCCACTGGAGCATCGGCTGTTCAGGCAATCGGATTCGCCACCTCCAAGCCCTCCTCTTCTATCAGCTTTGGTGGTTGAAGAAATGATATATCGAGGTCTGGGAATGCTACACTAACCTTTCCGAGACATTCATCGTACCCGTAGTTGAAGCCGACAATCCCGACTTCGTTCATCTCCTCGGTGAAGTCCCCGGAGGCTTTATAAGTTGCAACGGCTTTCTCACCAGCTATCTTCAGTAACTCCTGGGCCATCATCAGCAGGCCCTTATACCTCTCGGCCACTGCTTGGTGGCCTTGTGCACGGACCTCACAATTGGTCAAGCACACCTCCTCGACGGTTAGTCGATAACTCAGACCCTTGATCTTCTTCTTCTTATTCTTTAAACTTGCCTCCCGGTCCTTCTCTAGGGCCAGCAAGACATCAATCTGCTTCTTCTGGGCCTCCGACTCGGCCCGCAGGGTGGACACCTCTTCTGCTATGGCCCTTAAGATGAGTACCTCCTCTCTGGAGGCCGTTAGTGCCCCCCAAGCCTTGTCCCTCGCCACCTCCGCCGCTTCGGCCCTCTTGGTCAAGTGCCCTTTCAGATAGAGCAACTCGCCCAGGCCACCGTCCATCAGCAAGGTGTCTTTGACAAGCTACTGACAGACACATGCAGTTAGAGTTGCAGCCATTGAATTAAGAGTAGAGAAATGAAATGTGACACTTACCCCCAGAAAATGGTGGAGGGAACTCCTAGAGCCCTCGTTCACCACCGCCCGTCATCGTTGGGGGTGGCCCTCTGAAGCAGCTCCATGGCCTTCTCAGCATCGTGCCACTTCTGGTGCTCCTCCTCATCACAAGCACTGTCGGCCCTCTCATCAACGGCCGATGGCCCCTCCTCCGCATGACTTCCCCTGACTGTCGGGGAGGCCACCTCAGTCAGCTCCAACGGTTGAGACGGGAGAGCCGCACCTGCTCCGGACAGTACCAAGAGCCTCTCCTCCCCCCGGGCGGTCGGCTGCCCGATCGAAGAGGACCTCTCAGATGCTAGAACCCTTTGGCATTCGGTTAGAGGCATGTCATCCCCTGACTTGACCGACACCACCATGGCAGACAGTTTTGCCGTCCGTTGTTTCTTCGACCTCTCAGGTGCCGGCTCTGCCGCCTGCTTCTTCGGCTCCTGCGGGGTCGGCTCTGCAATGCAGACAGCCCTCCACTGCAAAGATCGCACCGAAAGGGTTGCCCGATCCTGCTTCATCTTGCCACCTATCAACAAACAAGGTTGAAGTAAGGTATGGTTGCAAAGCCGATAGAAGATAAAATTATGGCTCTTTCTCTCTACGACTCTCGTCCAACCCAACGACTAGTGCCGGCTGAGTCCAGCCTGATGAAGACTCCCCTCATGGAGCATGAAGCCGACGAACCTTGGGTCCTCATCATCCAGTTTATGGAAGTCGGCCTCGTCGGCCCTCGAGACCTTCCTCCCGTTCAAAGCATTCGGCCTTGGCTCTCTCCATGCCATCTCAAAGCCCCACGGCTCTAAACTATCTATAAAAAAGTATCGAGACTTCCATCCATGAATGGCAGACGGAAGCCCCCTATGGCCAGGGCATGGACTGAACATCCACCACTCCTGACTCCGGAAGTCCTGCTTCAACAAGAAAAAGTTTGAAAACAAGGACACCCTTGGCTCGATGTCGGCCTCCCGACATAGAACCACGAAGCCACGGAGAACCCAAATACTATTCGTGGTTAGCTAGGAAGGAGTAATTCTATATATGTTGAAGACCTGAATAAAGAAGCTATGGATCAGGAAACGAAGGCCGGCCTTCAGGTGTTCTTCGTACAGAGGGAGAGCTCCTAAGCTTAAAGGTCCGTTCACTCTACCCTCATGACTTGGGATGGTCAGATATAAGGTGGAGGGAATGCTATACACGGTCCTAAGATTTTCGACTCTCTCTCGGGTCATGGTCGAAGCGATGTCGAAAGGGCCGGGCTCCTTATGTCCACGAGCCGAACTCTGACTCCCGGAAGCCATTCTACAGGGATTTGCAGAAAAGGAAGAAGAGGGAGGAAGGTGGAGACAGAACTAACCTAGTTTCCTAGTTCTCTAAGAGAAGCTAAAGCAATAGAAGGAGGGAGGAGGCTGCCTTCTCTTCGAGCACAAGCACGGTGGAAAACTCCTTCTAGGTGCTGCTACCCCCCTTTTATAGGCACCCGGGGGTAGCTTCCCAATGCCTCCCCCCATGTGCCATGATCTGATGGCTGGCACCTCGATTTTTGAGTTGGATGAGTATTCGAGGGGATGCGCCGAATCATATCCAACCGCGATCTACATGATAGTCAAAGCAATGGTGGATGGATCACCCCAAGAAGTGCACCAACCGCTCTGATGGAGCCATGTGCCCCACGTCGCATCAGGAATTCAAACGAGCAGCTGCTATGCACCGTACCAGCAATAACTGCTCCCCCTATCTTCACCAACCAGATGTTAAAATCTGTCTAGGAGCAAAAATCAGAGCAGAAGGCACCCGATAACAACATGCCAAATCGGGTTTGCCATCATTTGAAAGACTGATGCATTTACTGCCATTCAATGCCCTCACCCTTCGAGCTTGCAGACTCACTCAAAGAACAAGGTTATGGGAGATAATTGTTGTACCTTGATGGATCAACCTCAGCCAGAACCAGCCCATTCTTGCGGTTCGACCGGGCCACCCCTTCAAGGCTCGACCGCTAGAGGTCTGACCCACCATAGCAGAGGTTTGAATGACCCTCTCCTGCTGGGGTCCGACCCGTGGCTCTCCTTCAGAGGTCTGGCCCACCGAACTAGAGGTCTGAATGACCCTCTCCTGCCAGGTCTGACCAATGGCTCTCCTTCAGAGGTCCGACCCCTAGAGCAAAGGCTTGAACGACCCTCTCCTGCTGGGGTCCGGCCCATGGCTCTCCTTCAGAGGTCCGACCCACCAGAGTGGAGGTCCAAATGACCCTCTCCTGCTGGGGTCCGGCCCATCACTCTCCTTCAGAAGTTTGGCCTTTGGTCCGACCGACCGACTTTCCGATGGTCGATGTCCGACAAACATGCCTTAGCATCCAGGAAATTCCAGAAGCACCTTTATGTTATTGCAGGATCCTGCCATCCCAACAGCCCTGCTCCACTACTTCCACGATGCCGTCGTATCTGCATGCCACGTGGCCACTCTCCAAATTCTCTTAGGGACAGATCGATATTTCTCAGCTTCTCCCTTAATGGATTTTGGATTGTTCCGTGCCTATAAAAGGTACTCAGTGGACCCCATTTGAAGGTAGAAGTGCTCTTCCCTCTCCATACGTTGTTCTTTCATTGATTCCTCCATTCTGTTGCCTTCAACCTCCTGCTAACTTAAGCATCGGAGGGTTACCTGCTGGAACACCACCGGCACCCTTGGGGACATTGTTGCAGGTTCACCCAGGAGAGGAGCGCTCCAGCACATCTAGCCGACCTCGGTCCAGGAGTTGATGCAGCAACAAGGATACTTCGAACTTCTTCTTTGAAATTTTCTAGCTCTGTTTGTATTTTATTTATATGTAAGTTATGCTCTGCATTGATTTCTTGCAAGCTGACATCAATTGACTGGCATAATTTGCTAAATACTGAGTTGATGTGGCTTGTAAGAGATTCAAAAAGTGTTTCCATCTATTGAGCTATGAATTCTTTAAGATCTGATGGAGTTTTCATTGAATATCTAGAAGTGTCTTCATCAAGATCTTCAAACATAGTTGTATTTGGGTCATTAGTAGGAGGTTCATCAATGTCATCATCAGATGAGGTGGCAGTCATTTGTCCTGATGGTTTCTTCAACCAGACTCTTTCTTGCAAGTGATATCCCATTTTCCTAAAAGATTTAGTTGAGTAGGTGTCTGAGTGGTGAAGTGGTTTGCTAATTTCATCTGTTAGATCAATTATAGCATCTTTGAATTTCATTATAAATACGATGCCATATGGCAAACATACCTTGATCTTTCTTGCTACCTCCCTTATCTGTATCATCATAATATATGGAAGGTTGAGGGCTTCTCCCTTAATGAGATGTTCTATGAAGGTCATGTCTCGTTCACTTACCCAATCAAAATGACCAGTTCCGGGAAGAAAAATTTGACTAACCATGTTGTGGAGTAGCCGCATTTCCATAGAAAGCATGTTGGCTTGAACAAATTTGACTGAACTTACATATGATTTTTCCAAAATTAGCCTCAGTGCCTATTCTTTGTCTTTTAAGGTTAGATCAGTTGCACCATCAGTGGGCATGTGCAGTAGATTGCTCAGTTTTTCTTCATAAATAATAATTTTCACTCCTTTTACAACAGATTACAAATGAAATTCCCCAAGGATTAGATTCTCAAAAAATATTCTTACCAAGGAAGGGTATGTCAGAATGTCCAATAAGCAGAAAAATGTCCATCCTTGGTTCTCAATCCAGTTTTCGATCTTCATACCTAGATCTTCCAAGAAGGTGAAATCAATCCTTCTGCCACAGGTGACTGGCCGATTGGCCATTGAAGTGATTTGCCCTATTGGAGAATGTGCTTCTTCTTCATTCTGCCTTGGGTTGGACTTCCATTTCTTTTCTCTTTTCTTCCTCTGATTTACAGTGTGAGTACTTGATTCAACTACGTGAGAGTGCTTCCATGCAGATCTTCTGGGAGCCATTGCAACAATTTGGCAAGAATGAAGAGATCGAGGCTTTGGAAAAAGGATTTTGGAGGTTTGGAGATTGTTTTGAGTGGAACAACAGGGTTTGGAGTAAAAATAAAGAGCATGAAAAGTAAAAAAATGTTACTCATCTCTATTAAAAAGTGTTTACCCGACATCCGAGTTGGCTAAATTTGCCCTAAAATCATTCGAGTCGGCTTGACCAGAGCGAACTCAAAAGAAATAGAGATTTGAGTCTGCTAGGCAAACCCTAAATTGACCTAGTCGGCTTGTCTAGAGTAAGAGTAGAAATAATAGAGATTCGAGCTGGCTCGACCAGAGCAAAATTGCTCGAGTTGACTCGAATATAAACTTTCCACAAAAGCTGAAATGATTTAGAAATTGAAATTAATTTAATAAAATCTCAAGGAAGGTTGTTCAATGAACTTGAATAGTTATAGGAGGTTTTCTAGATAAGATTTCCTTAATTTTGAGAAAATTAGGTTAGAAAAATTTAGAAGGGATCACAAAGACCAAATTCTCCTATAATCAATTCAAATCTATCCTGATTTAGTGGCTTAGTAAAAATGTTAGCTAATTGGTTTTCAGTTAGGATAATTTCTAGTTCAATGTCATCATTCAAACATGATCTCTAATAAAGTGGTGTCTAAGCTTTATATGCTTAGTTCTAGAATGTTGAATTAGATTTTTTGTCAAATCTATAGCACTTGTGTTATCACATTTGATTAGAATTTTAGATTGTGTAACACCAAAGTTTTCTAGTGGTTGTTTAATCCATAACACTTATGAACAACAACTCCCTGTAGTAACATACTCTGTCTTAGCAGTAGAAAGTGCTACCGAATTTTGTTTCTTATAGTGCCATCAGATTAAATTCAACCCTAGAAATTGGCATGTGCCACTAGTACTTTTTCTGTTAATTCTACAACCAGCATAATTAGCATAGAAAAATCCAATTAAATTCAATGAAGAATATTTTGAAAACCAAAGATGAAGATGCTGGGGACACCAGAGGCACCAGAATAAGATAGAGGCTTTTCAACCCATTATGGATTGATCTATAATTTATGAGTCCATCTGTAATAAGGGCTTAGCCCATCTGAGTCTATTTTAGTTATTATTTGAGTCTTTTGAGTTGTTATTTTAGTTCTATACTAGTCAGCTCATGTTGAGCTAGTTCAGTCCAATGATAGTCAGCTCATGTTGAGCTAATTTTATTTTTTTGAGTCCTGTCCAAGTACACTGAAAACTAAAGACTACATAATACAAGTGAAGACCAAGTCTAACCTGATTGAAGACATGAAAGTATAGCCCAAGTCCAACCCAGCTTGAAGATTTGAAGACCCCAGGAAGAAAATCAGAAACCTTGATTCCTTGCAGATGCCCTCCAAATATCCATATTCCCTTCCAGATACCAAAGTATATTCATAGACCAGGGCATCCATGATTCCAGAGGTCTATCTGCATCCTAGCCCAAAGAAATCAAGCCCAGGCACCAAGTCCAAGCCCTTAAGAAGCAAGATACCAAGAAATATTCCTGCTACCTGGCTACAAGGCCACCCTAGCTTCCAAAGTCCCAAGACCATGCGCCCGAGCCCCTTTGGGCTGGCCCCTTACTGCTCCTAGAAGCCCAACACACCCCCTAGGCATCCTTAGAGTGTTGACCAAGTCAAGAGAATTTTTAGGGAATTTTTCTACCTAATATTTTCTTATTTTCTAGCTAGGGTTTAAGAGGGAAAAGGATTCTTATGTAATGTCTAATGTACCCTTACTTGGAGCACAAGACTAAGGGTCTATTTAAAGGACCCTAGTCTCTTGTATGAGATTGATTTTTATATAGGAATTAAACTTGAGTTCTCTTCAAATGTTGTGTGTTGCCCTGCTGTGTGCATAAAGGGGTTTTTGAGAGTTTCTTCATCCCAGTGTTGCAACTATCTTCCAGCCGCCAACCATCCTTCTAGAGCCCTGGCCACCCTCCTTCAAAACTTTCTTTCCCTTGATATTTTCTATTGTTTCTTTGTTCCCTTGTGAGTTTTCTAACCCCTTACAAGTCATTTGCAGGTCCACGAGTTCCTACGAATCCAACGACTCTAGCCAAGCCTCAATCGGACCACCGAGCAGAAAGCCAGGAATCCGCGGGTCTTTGGCTTGATTTTTCAGGCCACATCCATCAAAGAATGAGAGATCCCTTTGCTATGATCTTTATCGGGTGGTTCAGATGTTGTCAGGTACATCCCCTCTGCCACCAGAAATTTTATTGTAGGAGAACATGCCCTAACCGAGGCTTCTCAGCCCTGGCGATCCATCTTTACTACTTTCTTAGGTCCTAATTTGCAATGTTAGCTTCTAAATTTCATATAAAATTTCTTACAACTTATTTTGATCTAATTTTTATGATTTAATTACTTAGCTCCACATATAAAATATACAAAAATAATTGCATGCATATTAGTCCTGCATCATCTGGTATCAGAGCTTTGATTATGGCTTATTTTCTGCATCTTTTACAGTTCGTATATGCTCTGTATTTTTAGTTATTTCTTTTTTTTGAAACTCTAAAAAGTTTGAAATTTGTTTGCTAGATCCATAATAAATCAATGTATTTTATAGAATTTTTTCAGATTGTATTTCGATCTGTGCAGTTTCTGCAAGCCAAAATATAGCCTGCAAATTTTTAGCTCTATTTTTTCAGCAAGACAAGTTTGGAAGTTTTAGGGTTTTGTTTAGCATTTCATTGCATATCTTTTAATTTTATTATATTTCCTGCATATTAGGCCTTAATTTGAAAGTTTCCTTCAATCTAAGAAAATACCAAAATATAAAAAAAAATTACATATTCTCCAAAAATACCAAAACATCTAAACCCTAATTTGCATCCTCATCTGCCGGCCATCATTGCATAATTTACTTTTAAGGGCACTCTTGCTATATCAGATAAGGGGAGGAGTTGATAACCTCTCCTTAGCCCAAAATCACACCCCTTGCATTCAGTCCCAAGCTTAACCTAAAATTAACTAGACTTAATTTGCCCTAGTGGGCTAGGGACACCAACTGGTCGGGTCCGGGCTAGTGTTAGATCACCGTGTCAAGTTAACCTGTGTGTGCCTTATGCTTAGTGTCTAGAATGGTGGTTCAGGGATTCAATCCAGAAGGGCTTGTGTGCTGGTCCACCTACCTGGCCAATCTTTGATTGATGTCTAGGATTGGCAATCAGGGACCTAACACCCCCCTTACACCTGCCTGGCTGAGTACAGGATTACTATAGGCTAGTTTGCCACCCTGATTGAGCATCTAGTTTGGACTCTAGGTCTAGTCAGCTGTAGTCGGTTTGATCGAGTCTTGCATGAGCACTAGATCAGGGGTTTCATATCACCCACCTCCTTCACAAATGGCTGAATCCATGGATCATCTTGATGCTAAAATTGATGCCCTTGGAGAAAGGTTAGCCCAAACCATCAATCTTAGGCTTGAGTAAACAAATGCCCAGTTGATCCATAGGCTTGAATAATTAGATGCCTGACTAGAAATCATAGAGAAAACCCGTAGGACCCAAATTATATCCAAACCTGAACCAGATCTTAAGTCACCTCCCCAGCCTGGGAGAACCCCTCACCATGACCCTTGTTATGATACTGAACCTAGGAGGACCCCAAATCCTGATCCATACCATGAGGTTGAACCTAGGAGAGCCTATCATCCTGACCCATACTACGATACTAAACCTAGATCCTATGACTCTAGATCCTATTTACGCACATCCTATAAACCTAGTATACCCACAACCTATAGATCTTATGACTCCAAATCCTATGACTCTAGAACCTATGAGCCCATAGCCCATGAGCCCAGTAGACCCAAGACCCATACAGCTGACCCAAAATCCTTTAACCCCAGATCCTATAATCCCATGACCCATAGATCTGCACCCTTGTCCTATGAGCCCAGGGAGCCCATAATCCCTAGGTATCAGCCTAGTACTAGTCATGTTCCCCCTAGTCAACTTGAACCCCATAGGACTAGTACCTCCAAATATGAACCCAATAGTAAGCCACTACCCCTTAAGTAACCTGAACCTACTAGGATTAGTGCCCATAATCAGAAACTAGGACCTAGCCAATTTTATCCTAGCCGACCTTCTCCAACCATTCCTGAGATTCACAAGGCATACATTAATACAGAAATGTATGAAACTGATATGAATTTAGTGGATGAGTATGAGGGAGAAGAGGAGACACCTTTAGTAGATCTCGAATTAGCTGACCCAGTAGATACCCAGGTAGAAACCAACCCAGAGCTAGTTGACCTTGATCACATCCAACCTAAAGTTATAATGAAAGAACAAATAGAGGAAGAGAACCTAGGTACTGTTGCTAGAGCCTTACCTTAGGAAACCATAGAGGAAAGCCAAATTATAGAGTCTAGTCCTAAAATACAAGAACCTGAAGAATTTATTAAGGACCTAATCTCTTTGAATCAGTACCCTCCAAATGAGCCTCCTCCTATAGTTTCCATTAAGGACCTCTTTCCTGAGATTAATAACCCATCCTTCCTGTTACGGCCATAATGATGACGTGGCCGGGCTCAGATTCTGTCAGGTATGATCGAGCCACGTGGAGGTTTCTTCGGTCGAGTCAGCCTCGGCTACCACGCTACCGAGGTCGAGCTCGACCCTTGCCCCCCCAGGCTACCTCGCCAGGTGATATCCCGAGACGTTACCGCCCTCGCCGAAGTCGAGTTCGGCAGAGGGCTCCTCCTGCCACCTCGCCAGGTGTCCACCCAGGAGGGGTCCACCTCGGCCGAGGTCGGCTGCTCCCCCGCTCCCTCACCAGGTGGTGCCCATAGACGGTCCCACCATGGCCGAGGTCGAGCCGGGCCCCCTTCGCTCCTTCGCCAGGTGGCCCCCGGAGATGGGTCCACCTCGGCCGAAGCCAAGCATCCTCCTGCCACCTCGCCAGGTGTCCACCCAGGAGGGGTCCACCTTGGCCGAGGTCGGCTGCTCCTTCGCTCCTTTGCCAGGCGGCCCCCGGAGACGGGTCCACCTCGGCCAAAGCCAGGCGCCCCTCTGCCACCTCGCCAGGTGTCCGCCCGGGAGGGGTCCACCTCGGCAAAGGTCTGGCCGCCCGTACGGAGAAGGTCCCGAAGAGCGGAGGCGCAGGTTCCGAGGTTGGCCCTCGAGCCGTGCGCACCACAGACGGCGCCCCGTACAGATGGCGGCGGCATGCAAAACACCACTTACATCGGCCCGACAGGTCCTACAGTCGAGAGACGCGGTTCTGAAAAAACAGGGCCCATCAATGGATAGCGCCAGCACTTAGGAAGGAGAGCGCCCTCACTGGGCTCGAGGTCTGACCGGCCGCCCTGCCGACGCCACCCCCCTTTTCTTTACCCTTTCCCCGCTGGGCTCGGTGAACGAGGTCAGAAAGCCGCCTGGCCCTCAAAACCAAAAAGGGAAAGAGAAAAGGATGGAGAGGGGAGCCTCCCAAGAGAAGAAGACAGGCAGGCAGCGGGAGGATATAAAAGGAAGGAAATTGGAGGCGACCAGGTAAGCTGGGACGAGTAAGAAACATCGGCCAAAAGCCCCACTCCGAGAGTAAGATCAAGGGTCCTGAGAGGGGATCGCAAGGCGTGAGCTCGGAAAGGAGGCCCGGCCGGGTTTCTGGTCCTTACAGCACCCTTCTAGCTAGTAAATTCTCTGAGTCTGGGACCCCTTCGGGGGCCCGTCTTGGAGAATCTGTTCCTTCTCGCCATCTACTAACTTGACCGTCGGAGCTCCCTCGTCGGGATCCCCGGCCAAGGTCTTCTGACCCTCTCTTGCAGGTTCCCTCCGGCCAGGAGGCCTCAGGAGCAAGGCGGTCTGGTGGGATCGGTGGATCCGAGGCACGGGCACGGCGGCGAGATCGGCAACAGATTGGCACCCCAGGTAGGGGGGCAGGACAACACCCCCTAGCGGGAGCCAGCTTTCTGCAGGTACCGCACTCTCCGATAATGGTGGTCACTCGTGGGCACGAGGCGTCCACCAGCCGTGTGGGGGAGGTTCCCTCCCGTCAAGGGGCCCATAGCCCGGAGAGGGAACTCCCAGCTCCCCCTCCTCTTCCATTACCACCGACCTCGGCAGATGGGCCCCTCGTGGCCGTTATCCAACAGCTGCAGACCTTGACCTCGGCGGTCCGGCAGCTTCAACATCAGCAGCGGTCCCTGGTGATGCAGCCACAGCCGGGGACCCCCGTGGCTCGGGCCGCGGGGCCGCGTGGGAGCCTGCGCTCCATTCAGGGCACGCCATCCCACCCGAGGGCGGTCTCCGACCCCCGCAGGAGCCACCAAGCTCCAGCAAAAAGAAACTACTCCGGTTCGGCGGATCACGAGAGTCGATCCCTGGCCGATGAAGCCAAAATGGCGTATCGCAGCAAGCGACGCCGAGGCGTGACTTCGCACCGTGACCGATCGGCGCCCCCTTTGCCAGCGGCCTCGGTGGAAGACTCCACCGACGAGGCCATCAGGCGTCAGGTCGAGAGGCGCCTGGAGGAGCACAAGCGCAAGTTGGCAGAGTTCGCCTGCCGATTTGCTGACCTGCAGAACTCATCAGCAGATCCGGCAGGCTACGACTCCCATCCCCCCTTTTCTGAAGAAATCCAAGCGGAGCCGATCCCGAGGCAGTTCCGCATGCCGCAGGTGGATCCCTATGATGGGACCACCGACCCTCTGGACCATCTGGAGAGCTACAAGGCTCTCATGAGGGTCCAGGGGGCCACTGATGCTCTTTTGTGCATCGCCTTCCCCACTACCCTCCGGAAGGCTGCTCGAGTCTGGTTCACCCGTCTCGAGCCCGGATCCATTTGCTCCTTCCACCAGCTAGAAGGAAAGTTTGTGGTGCACTTCGATGCTTGTCGGAAGGTACCAAGAGAGGTGGATAGCCTCTTCTCCATCCGCTAGCATGACCAGGAGCTGCTACGGGACTACATCACTCGGTTCAAGACCGCAGCCCTGGAAATCTACAGCCTAGATGAGCCCGTCGCCATGCTGGCCTTGAAGCACGGACTCAAGACGTCTCGCCTGACCTACTCCCTGGACAAGAAGCCTCCCAGGACGTACTCCGAGCTCCTCCTCCGTGCCCAAAAGTACATCCGAGCGGAGGAGGCCGACCGCACACGCCGAGAGCTGGACGAGAGGACTCCGAAGAGGCTGTCCCCGAGGGATCTTTCTGGAGCTCGGAAACCCAGGCGACCTGCCGACCCTCGCCCGAATCCAAGGTCGAAGGGCGAGGCCATTCCGGAGCGGAGGTTCACCCCTCTCCTCGCACCTCGGACAAAGATCCTCATGGAAATTGAGGGCGAGCATTACCTCCGCCGACCTCCTCCTCTGAACCCGAGGGGCATCCAGGACAAATCAAAGTACTGCCAGTTCCACCGCGATCATGGTCATGACACGGAGGAGTGTCGCAACCTACAGCGGGAGATCGAGGAGCTGATCAAGAGGGGCTACCTCAGGAAGTTTGTCAGAAACGAGGTCCCCCCGGAGGGGCAGCCGCTCGCGGCCTTACCACCAGTTCCTGCGATCGATAATCGCCCGACGGAGAAGCCCGTGGGCATGATCTCACTTGGGGTCGGGCGAGCGACGAAGAGAGCCTGGGAAGTTGGGAACCCAGAGAATGTAACCCCTCCTGAGGAGGGGAAGAATGATGAGAATGTAAACAACGATGCCGTTGGTCGAGATGACCATCGCGAAGCATCCTGTACATCAAATTATGGTGGATAGTGGAAGCTCGGCTGACGTGCTTTTTTACGATGCTTTCTCTCGGATGAATTTGTCCCACGATCAGCTGAGACCGATGCATACCCCCCTGGTAGGTTTTACTGGGGACTCCGTGGGGGTCGAAGGGGAGATCACTCTCCCGGTCACCGCCGGATCCCCACCTCGGCAGTCGACCGTCCTGATGACGTTTACCGTCGTCAGGCTCCCTTCGCCTTACAATGCCATTCTCGGGCATCCCGGGATCAACCAACTGGACGCCACGATTTCCATGAAAAGGTTGTTTGTGTAGTTCCCCACGCCTTCCGAGCTCGGGGTGATGAAGGGGATGACCTAGCCGGTCTCGCATTGCCTCTAGACGGTCCCGGGCGCCCGGGGCCCGGAGCTCTGCCCCGATGTTGACGACCTTGACCTAAGGGAGAAGGAACCAAGGGGGGGCCCGTAGAATGCCTATTGACTTATCCCCTTGGTTCGGACCCACTGAAGATGGTGCAGGTCAGGACGCAACTCCCAGAAGAAGAACGGGCCTGCCTGTTGGAGTTCCACCATGCGAACGTAGACGTGTTCGCCTAGTCGGCGGTCGACATGCCGGGCATTCCGCCCGAGGTCATCACGCACAGGCTAAACGTGGATCCGAGCTGCCGCCCAGTCCGCCAGAAGAAGAGGAGCTTTGCCATGGAGAGATAGAAGGCCATCAACGAGGAGGTGGAGAAACTCCTCGCCGCCGTCTTTGTGCGGGAAGTCCAGTATCCCAGTTGGCTAGCGAACATGGTCATGGTAAGAAAGAGCAGTGGTAAGTGGAGGATCTGTGTGGACTACACTGACCTCAACCGAGCTTGCCCGAAGGACAGCTTCCCTCTTCCAAAGATCGACCAGCTGGTCGACACCACCTCGGGACATCGTCTCCTGTCATTCATGGACGCCTTCTCTGGATACAACCAGATCCGAATGAGCCCGGAGGACGGGGAGCACACCGCCTTCATCACCGACCGCGGAACTTTTTGCTACAGGATGATGCCATTTGGCCTCAAGAATGCTGGGACCACGTACCAGCGTCTGGTCGACAGGATCTTCAAGGACCAGATCGGCCGCAACATGCAGGTGTACGTGGACGACATGCTGGTAATGAGCAAACCCGATTCGGACCACGTAGCTGACCTGGCAGAGACGTTCGGCAACCTCCGGCGTCATCAGATGAAGCTGAACCCTGCGAAGTGCACCTTCGACATCTCCGCCGGGAAGTTCCTAGGATTCATGGTGACCCAAAGGGGAATTGAAGCCAACCCGGAGAAGGTCCAGGCCATCCTGGACATGGAGCAGCCTGCCTCCAAGAAGCAAGTGCAGCAACTCACCGGCCGGGTTGCGGCCCTTAGCCGCTTTATCTCCAGGTCGGCAGATCGCTGCCATCCCTTTTTCAAGGTGCTGAGAAAGATGAATGACTTCGCCTGGACCGAGGAATGCCAGGAGGCCTTTGAAGAGCTGAAGAAGATGCTTGCATCGCCACCGCTGCTTTCCCGGCCCGAGGAGGGGGAGGAACTCATCCTCTACCTGGCGGTCACCCCGGAAGCCATCAATTCGGTCCTGGTTCGGACCGACGACCAAGGAGTCCAGCGGCCGGTGTACTATACCAGCAAACTCCTCTGCGACGCCGAGCTCAGGTATTCTAGGCCCGAGAAGCTCGTTTTTGTGCTAATAGTGTCTGCTCAACGTCTCAGGCCCTATTTCCAAGTGCATCCCATCGCTGTCCTGACAGATCAGCCACTGAAAGCAGTGCTCAGCCGACCCGACACCTCGGGGTGATTGGCGAAGTGGGCACTGAAGCTCAGCGAGTTCGACATCGTGTACAGGCCCAGGTCGGCCATGAAAGCTCAGGTGCTGGCTGACTTCTTGGTCAAATGTGCGGGTTTAGGTAAGGAGCCCGAGGAGGATCCCCTACACCAGTAGCTGAAAGCGGGCACCGAGGGGCCCGGAGAGGATGCATGGATCCTCCATGTAGATGGAGCCTCGAACTCTGGCGGGAGCGGAGCCGGACTCATTCTTGCCAACGGCGACGGGGTCGTCGCCGAATGCGCACTCCATTTCCAGTTCACCGCGATAAATAATCAGGCGGAGTACGAGGCACTCCTCGCTGGACTGAGGGTCTCCCGTGAGCTGGGTGTGACTAACCTTAAGGCCTTCACTGACTCCCAGCTCATGGCAGGACAGGTCTCCGGGGAGTATGCCGTGCACGACCCCCAAATGGTGAAATACTTGGAGCTCGTCAGGGCGGGCACGGTCGGTTTCCGGCGCTTCAATATCTTCCACATCCCCTACAGGGAGAACGCCCGTGTGGACACTCTTTCCCGACTGGTGACCCTGCCGGACACGATGCTGGGTTGCGCTCACGTGGAGCACCTTAAGGCCCCAAGCTACGAGACCCCAGTGGGGGTCCATCAGGTCGACCGTGAGCCCAGCTGGATGGACAAGTATGCCGAATACATAACCAGCGGCACCTTGCCAGAGGACCGCGAGGCGGCCCGCCTCGTCAGAAAGAAGGCCATGCGGTTCGTCCTGATGGATGGGCAATTGTATCGAAGATCCTACTCCTACCCCCTCCTCAAATGCATAGGACCCGCAGAAGCCAAACTCGTGCTCTAGGAGATTCACGAGGGCGTCTGCGGGAACCACGTCGGGGGCAGAGCATTGGCCTACAAAGCCCTTCGTCAGAGCTACTTTTGGGAGACGATGAAGGAAGACGCCGCTGATTTCGTGAAGAGGTGCGATCGGTGCCAGCGTCACGCCATGGTGCAACGGCAGCCCTCCAACCTAATCTCCCAGCTTTCAGCTCCGTGGCCATTCGCCCAATAGGGGATGGACCTTCTGGGCCCATTCCCGCCGGCGTCTGGACAGCAGAAGTTCTTGATCGTGGCCATCGACTACTTCATGAAGTGGGTCGAGGCCGAACCCTTGGCACGGATCACCGAGGCAAACATCGCCAAATTCTTCTGGAAGTCAATCATTTGCCGCTTCGGCCTCTCCCATACCGTGGTTACTGATAACGGGCGCCAGTTCGACTGCCGGGAGTTTGAAGAGTTCTGCGGTGACCTCGGCATCAGGCATCGCTTCACCTCGGTGGCGCATCCTCAGACCAATGGAGAGGCCGAAGTCACGAACAGGACCATTTTGCAGGGTCTCTGCACGCGGCTGGACCAGGCCAAGGGCAGATGGGCCGAGGAGCTCCCCAGCATCCTTTGGGCATACCATACCACCCCGAGGACGGCGACCGACGAGACCCCGTTCAGCCTCATCTTTGGAGCCGAAGCGGTCATCCCGATCGAGCTTAGCCTACCCACACTGCATGTGGAGCAATATGACGAGACAGAGAACCCCGCCAGAATGATGCTAAACCTTGACCTTCTTAAAGAGACGAGGGACAAGTCCCGAGTTCGGATGGCGGCGTATAGGTAGTGGGTGGCCAGGTATTACAACTCCCGAGTGCGGCCAAAATTTTTTCATCCCGGAGATCTAGTCCTCCGGCGTGCTGAAGCTTCTCAGCCATGAGAATGCGGCAAGCTCTCACCGAACTGTGAAGGCCTGTACCGGGTAGCAGAAGCCCTCCCCCATGGCGCCTACTACCTGGAGGAATTGGGAGGGGCCAGGTTTCCCCGGACGTGGAACACCTCGAACCTAAGAATGTATTATCAGTAATTTAAGGTTCCCCACTCCTGTAATAAAGTTTCTTTGCTTTAAACGCTCCTTTCTCGCCTCGTAGGGAAATCAGCGCATGGCCCTGAGTTCGGCATGCACGATCGTGGCCGACGGCTGAAGAAAGCGAGAAGTTCCGGACCTTAGTCTGGAAGGTGGGGTAGAACCCAGTTCGCCCACACGAGCACGGAGAACAGCTCGGCAAGCCGCGCAAGGCTTGAGAAAGCCTGCGGCCCCGGGGTTCAGTCCGGAAGTCCCGGGCTTCGGTCTGAAGGCGGGGCAGAACCCAGTTCGCCCATGCGAGCACGGAGAATAGCTCGGCAAGCCGCGCAAGGCTTGAGAAAGCCTGTGGCCCCGGGGTTCAGTCCGGAAGTCTCGAGCTTTGGCCTGGAAGGCGGGGCAGAACCCAGTTCGCCCACGCGAGCATGGAGAACAGCTCGGCAAGCCGCGCAAGGCTTGAGAAAGCTTGCGGCCCCGGGGTTCAGTCCAGAAGTCCCGGGCTTCGGCCTGGAAGGCGGGGCAGAACCCAGTTCGCCCACGCGAGCACGGAGAACAACTCGGCAAGCCGCACAAGGCTTGAAAAAGCCTGCGGCCCTGGAGTTCAGTCCGGAAGTCCTGGGCATCGGCCTGGAAGGTGGGGCAGAACCCAGTTCGCCCACGCGAACACGAAGGCATTCCCAAAGATGGACCTGCTCGAGGCCTACTCTGACGCCACGTGGTCCGTAACGTCCCAACCATTGTTCTGAGCGACGGACGGGACTAGGTCCACCCTCGTTGCGGCATTCCACATCAACACCTAAAGAAGAAAAAAGAGGAGATGGGAGAGTGAGAAAGAAAGCGAATTCGAGACATGGATAAATTGTGTTTTCATTAATCCAAGAAGGAGAAGTACAAGCTGGGAATCCCGACAGGCCGGGAGTCCCCAAAAAAGAAAAAGAAGAAGATAAACAGCTCAGTTCGGCGCGGTGGCGGGGCCCTCAGCCTGGGTCGCAGGTTCCACTCCCTCGCCGTCGACGGCTGCTGGCTCGGGGGGTTGCACCGGGGCTTCGACCGTGTCGCTCGTCGGGGGCGCAGCTGTGGCCTCGACCATGCCGGAAGCCTTTCAGTCGGGTCCTTGCCTCCTACCTCCGAGCACCACCCCACTGAGGTCAAGCTCAGGGTAGAGGGACCCCACCTTCTCCCGGCACATCTAGAACCCCTTCAGGAAGGAGTCCACGGCTGCCTCCCGGACCTCTGAGATGTACTCGTCGGAGGCCCAGAATTTTGGGATGGCTTCCTGCGCCTCCCGCTTCGTGGCCTCTAGGAGCCCGTTGACGTAGGCGCTCCGCTCCTTCATTGCACTCGCCTCCCGTCGGGCCTCCTCCAGCTGGCGCTCCAGCCACTGGGAATGGGCCTGAAGGCGAGCCCTCTCGGTCGTGTCCTCTTTCGCGCGGCGCTGGTTGGAGTCCCTCTCCTCGGACAGAGAGGACTCCAAGTCCTTGTTCCGCCCCTCGGCACGTGCCAGGTCCGCCTGGAGGGTCTGGTTGCTCGCTCGCAGCTCGACCCCCTTTTCCATAAGGTCTTTGACGTCAGCCACGAGCTTGCCAAGCTTCTCTTCTTTCTTGGTGTCTTTCTTCGCGTACCCTGCGAGGAAGTTCCTCAGCAGGAGCACATCGTTCCCAATCTGCACAGCAAAGCAATCGGGTTAGTGTAAAAGCTAACCGAGGCCAAAGAAGATAAAGAAGCCTGAGTTCAGACTTACCGTGAAGAGCTGCAGGATGATCCCGAGCAGGGCATCGGCGTAGTCCCTCCCGCCTCGAGATCGGCGGTCCCTCGCGGTGGAGGCATACTCCATCACTTTCTCCGCGAGCCCCTTGTCGCGGATCACGGAGCAGCGGTTGGTGAGCGTCGATGGCGGAGCCGTCAGGTCGGCTGTGGTGGCGACTGCCCCTCCAGCAAGAATCGTAGTCGATGGTGCGGTGGAGATCACGGGCTACGCTGTCTGAGCCACGACAACGATGGGGCCAGCACTGGGCGGAGCTGCTGGCGGTGGAGCCCCCTCGTCGGCAGCACCGCCGGGTCTGATGGCAGGCGCATCAGTGACCCCGCCCCGAGGCAGTCTGGGTGGGGGAGCCGTGGCCACCGGGCTGGGTACGGTCGCCGGCACGACCTCTTGGCTCGCCTCTGTGCGAGCCCTCTTCACCGCGGGCTCATCCACCTCGACGACGTCCCTCTGGGCCGCGCCCTCCAGAAGGTTCTCCAGCGAGAATTTCATCCCTGCAACACAAAAGAAAAGAAGGTCAACCAGCTCGGCTAAAGAGAAGAAAGAAGACAGAAGTCAAGGGAGGACTGAGTCTTACCCGGCTCACGGATGGGACTGATCTCGGCCTCAAACAAGTTCTGCTCAGAGAGCAGAACCTCGAGCGTCGGGACCACATCACTCAGGAGTAGTGAATAGGCCTCTTGGTCCGCCGACTCGACCTGGGAGTTCCGGTTCGGAGACCGGTCCGGTTCGCTCCAGGCCCAGTCAACATCCTCGACCGAGGCAAAGAAAAATCGGTTCTTCCAGCCCTTGATAGAAGAAGGGAGGTCGAACCGGAGACACCTGGGCCGGGGCGAGATATACCACCAGCCGTCGTCAGTGGAGTACCTCTTTAAGGTAAACAGAGCCCTGAAGAGGGAGAAAAGGGCAACAAACCTATGGAAATGGCAAAAAACGATGAAAGAAAAGATGACCCGGATGGCGTTAGGAGCCAACTGGGCCGGAACGAGATGGAAATGTCTAAGGAATGAAAGGAAGAAGGGGTGCAGAGGAAATCGAAGACCCCCGAGGAGGAAGTCTTCGTAGAAGGCTATGCGGCCGGGGCCACTCATGGTGACGCGATCCCCGGGCCGCGAAACAAACAGATGGATTGATCCCGGGATGCCGTAGGCCTCCCGGAGAAAAGAAAGTTCGCCTTCGATCATTGTGGAAGCATGACCGGAGGGACCGGCAGAAAGAAGAGGTGGAGCAGGAAGAGAAAGAAGCGGAAGAGCAGAAGTGACAGGAGGAGACCGGACACCCCTGGGGATGTCGATGGTGATACCCCCAGGTTGCAGTCGCCTACGGATCTCCTCCGGGATCGCTTCCTCCTCTGAGGAGGAAGAAGACAGAGTCCTCGGCCAGGATGGACCGGCCTCGTCCAGATTAGAGGAAACATAGCGATGGCGCGCCATGACAAAGAAGAAGGAAAAGAAGATTCAGAGAAGAAGAAGAAGAGGGGAACTGGGGAGAAAATGGAGGCACTCACCGAAAATGCACTGCATGAACGCGGGGCAGTGGAAATTGGCCTGCAGCAAACCACCCACGAAGCAAGGGAAAAGGCCTCATTCCGGAAAGCCCCCTCCTTTTCAAACTCAGTCGGCAGCAGCCGTACCCGTCATTCCGCCCCGAGCCACTGGATGATCACCGCGTGGATGCATGCCCGACACCGACGCCTCGATAGCAGGGAAACGGCCTCTGCTCCGAAGTGATGCATTTATTATGGGCAAGTGGGCGACGCGTGGTGGCTTCCTATAGGACTTCGGGTGCACCGAGAAGCGGCGACGAGGATCGCGGCAATTATGATGCAAGATCTTTGCCTCCCCACGTCATTTCCGCATTTATTATGGGCAACTGTTTCGGCCGAGTCAGCCTCGGCTTCCACGCTACCGAGGTCGAGCTCGGCCCTTGCCCCCCTAGGCTACCTCGCCAGGTGATATCCCGAGACGTTACCGCCCTCACCGAAGTTGAGTTCGGCACAGGGCTCCTCCTGCCACCTCGCCAGGTGTCCACCCTGGAGGGGTCCACCTCGGCCGAGGTCGGCTGCTCCCCCGTTCCCTCACTAGGTGGCACCCATAGACAGTCCCACCATGGCCGAGGTCGAGCCGGGCCCCCTTCGCTCCTTCGCTAGGTGGCCCCCGGAGATGGGTCCACCTCGACCGAAGCCAAGCGTCCTCCTGCCACCTCGCTAGGTGTCCACCCAGGAGGGGTCCACCTTGGTCGAGGTCGGCTGCTCCTTCGCTCCTTCGCCAGGCGGCCCCCGGAGACAGGTCCACCTCGGTCGAAGCCAGGCGCCCCTCTGCCACCTCGCTAGGTGTCCGCCCGGGAGGGGTCCACCTCGGCCAAGGTCAGGCCGCCCGTACGGAGAAGGTCCCGAAGAGCGGAGGCGCAGGTTCCGAGGTTGGCCCTCGAGCCGTGCGCACCACAGACGGTGCCCCATACAGATGGCGGCGGCACGCGAAACACCACTTACATCTGCCTGACAGGTCCTGCAGTCGAGAGACGCGGTTCTAACAAAACAGGGCCTATCAACGGATAGCGCTGGCACTTAGGAAGGAGAGCGCCCTCACTGGGCCCGAGGTCTGACCGACCGCCCTGCCGGCGCCACCCCCCTTTTCTTTACCCTTTCCCCGCTGGGCTCGGCGAACGAGGTCGGAAAGCCGCCTGGCCCTCAAAACCAAAAAGGGAAAGAGAAAAGAATGGAGAGGGGAGCCTCCCAAGAGTAGAAGACAGGCAGGCAACGGGAGGAGATAAAAGGAAGGAAATTGGAGGCGACCAGGAAAGCTGGGACGAGTAAGAAACAGCGGCCAAAAGCCCCGCTCCGATAGTAAGATCGAGGGTCCCGAGAGGGGATCGCTTGGCGTGAGCTCGGCAAGGAGGCTCGGCCGGGTTTCTGGTCCCTACAACACCCTTTCAGCTATTAAATTCTCTGAGTCTGGGACTCCTTCGGGGGCCCGTCTTGGAGAATCTGTTCCTTCTCGCCGTCTACTAACTTGACCGTCGGAGCTCCCTCACCGGGATCCCCGGCCAGGGTCTTCTGACCCTCTCTTGCAGGTTCCCTCCGGCCAGGAGGCCCCAGGAGCAAGGCGGTCTGGTGGGATCGACGGATCCGAGGCATGGGCGCGGCAGCGAGATCGGCAACACTTCCATTATGCAAATGCCATAGATATACTGCAACCCCATAAGGTTAGCCTCATTAGTCTAGGATTAGTCCCTGACGCCCCTTCTTTTATCCTACTTTATCCAACTAACCTTGAACCTTTTTCCCTACCCTACCAGACTAATTTTGAACCCACTTCCTATTTTCTGCCCTTTCCAGACACCTCCAGCATTTATAGGATCATTAGATTCTATTTAGCTGAGATTAGCATACTGCATGCATTCATCACGCATGTTAGGTTTGCATCTTACTTCTGGCATACTCTTTGGAATTTGCTAGGAGTTCACTATAAATTCTCATGTGCATGTCAAGCTAGGATCAAACTTAGAGAACCTATAATCTCTTAGGTTTAGGTCTAAAGAGTTCAATAAAATTTCCTTCGATAGGAATACATAGTCGAGTTTGTTAGTTGTAGGTATGAGTCCTTTGCATCACCTGTTAGGAGTCTGCATGTGCCCAACATGTTCACCACATGGACTAATTATGAAAGAAACTAGCTAATTCCCGAAGAAAGGCCAAGAAATTTGATGTAGTGGATTCTATCTTTGTTAGGCTTAGGCCTAAAAGAAGCTTCATGCTCGTAGAGCCGGACCTTTTAAAGTGATAGAGAGGGTTGGACCAAATGCCTATGTGTTAGATTTGCCTTCAGATTTGGGCATTAGTTCTACCTTCAATATTATAGACCTGGTTGAGTACAGGGAACCGGCAACGATACCTAGTGAGGCCTTTGGACCTATCCCCTCTTATTGTGAGTGACCCTAACCTAGAGTGTCCACTAACAAATTTGGCCTGAGAGTGGAGAACGGATCGAGCGTATCCTGGACGATCAAGCCATCATGACCTAGGGCTGTGGCTATCAACACATCCTGGTCCGATGGTAAGGCTGGCCAGAGTTGGATGATTCATGAATTTCTCAAGAGAACTTGCAGCACCTCAACCCAGACCTCCTCGAGAGATATGGAGCCAGCTTGATTTTCAATCGACAGGGTCAAGTTCCTCCCACCTCGGAAGAATTGGTGGGGACACCAGAGATACCAGAATAAGATAGAGGCTTTTCAACCCTCTATGGATTGATCAATAATTTATGAGTCCAACTATAATAAGGGCTTAGCCCATCTGAGTCCATTTTAGTTGTTATTTGAGTCTTTTGAGTTGTTATTTCAGTTCTGTACTAGTCAGCTCATATTGAGCTAGTTCAATCCAATGCTAGTCAGCTCATGTTGAGCTAATTTTAGTTTTTAGAGTCCTGTCCAAGTAAACTAAAAACTCAAGACTACATCATACAAGTGAAGACCAAGTCCAACTAGATTGAAGACATGGAAGTATAGCCCAAGTCCAACCCAGCATGAAGATTTGAAGACCCCAGGAGGAAGATTTGAAGACCCTGTTTTCTATTGTTTCCTTGTTCTCATGTGAGTTTTCTAACCCCTGACAGGTCATTTGCAGGTTCCTGAGTTCCTACGAATCCAACGACTCCAGCCAAGCTTCAATCGAAACACCGAGCAGAAAGACAGGAATCCGCGGGTCTTTTGCTTGATTTTCGAGGCCACATCCATCGAGAAATGAGAGATCCCTTCACTGTAATCTTCATCAGGTGCTTCAGACATTGTTAGGTACACCCCCTCTGCCACCAGAAATTTTATTGTAGGAGAACTTGCCCTAACCGAGGCTTCTCAGCTCGGCGATCTATCTTTACTGCTTTCTTAGATCCTAATCTGCATGCTTAGCTTCTAAATTTCATATAAAATTCCCTACAACTTATTTTGATCCAATTTTTGGGATTTAATCACTTAACTCCACATATAAAATACACAAAAATAATTGCATGCATATTAGTCCCGCATCACAAGATTACTTATACCTTTGAAATATCTGATAATTATTTTAATAGCAAGCATATGTTATTCTTTAGGATTAGATTGGAATCTAGCATATACAGATACACTATACAAGATATTAGGTCTACCTGTAGTTAAAAATAACAAGGATCCGATCATACCTCTATAGAGCTTTTGGTCAATGTTGGATCTGTTGGGAATTGTGTCCCAAAGCCAATCGCCTGGGTTGTTGGCGGTTGAGCTCTGTATTGTACTCTTTCTTTGAATTAATAAAATATATTATTGGCAGCTCATCATATACTAAATTTCCCTGAAATGAACTCTTTCCATGTGATGAAGTCCTTAGGACTACACTGACTTCGATACAGAGAGGATGTATCGAGTGGTCCTTAAACCTTGTTCACAACCAAAGGATATATTGTACTGGATGGCAATATATCAAGTATAGGTTGTTGTAGTTCACATCGTTTGGTTGTCCTCTTAACCAAATGAGTGTGGTAACATTGATGTGATCTACAAGTGGGATATATGATATCTCATTGAACGTGACTCCGTGCAGCCCCTTTCTGCCAAAGGGATACTCACGATTGGATATGGGTATATGTGTCCCTCTGACCTGAGGTCATCACGGTAGCTTGCAAGCAACTCCCTATGCTTTGGTGCCAGACTACCGGAATTTTTAATCCGGTGATGGAAGGTTTCTGGGTATAGGCAAGTACTTGTGGAGCAGTGATGGACCAAGATGGAATTAACCTGTCCAAAAGTTTGGATTGAATGTCTCGTAGTATCTCAATTTAGCGAATCCTCGGCCGGGGTAGTCCTAGTGAAGAGTCACTGGGCTTGCGAGGTTGAGACATGTAGTCGACTGACTCTGTCTAGGTTGGCAGCCCAATCTCAGTCGTCCTGAGCATTAGAGGTCAAAGGGATGAATTATACGGTAACCATATGCCAGAGGTTCGATAGTTTGCTCCCGCATCTTCGACCTATCCGGATGCCGGGACCCATTGCTAGATGGTATCTTGTGTTGGTACTGGAATTGTTCTAGTGCTACCGCCTAGGTTCGAACCTATAAGGTCACACGCCACAGAGGATTACTCCCTGATCAAGGTACTGATTTACAATTATGAATCATTTTGGTAATGGTTTGATTGAGCATATTGGGTTGACTCGGGTTTGGATCGATCAGAATTTGTTCGGTCTACCAGGAATTGTTTCCGGGTAACCGAAACTAGACCAAGCCATTTGCTAATTAGATTTTGATCTAATTAGGTTTTTGAATCGGTTGTGAACCAGATTAGACACATCACCACGGTGTTTAAAAGCTTGGGCGAACAGGGAATTCAAGAAGCCATTTTATCTCCCGTTTGTCTTGATTTTTGGCTGATTTAATCCACCATTAAATCCACTTTATTGCTTGGTTGATACGAATAAGATTCATTCCAAATACCTGCTGCCTTTTGGTTT
Source organism: Areca catechu (assembly GCA_021397845.1). Taxonomy (NCBI): domain Eukaryota; kingdom Viridiplantae; phylum Streptophyta; class Magnoliopsida; order Arecales; family Arecaceae; genus Areca; species Areca catechu. The sequence continues at coordinate 96,055,869 of CM038051.1, read as the reverse complement.
TCCCAGCTCATCTTTTCACCTCCCCATAGCACCGTTTGAATTGTTCCATGGAGTTATAAAAATCTGGGTGATGGAAAAACGTTGGTGTGCTTCCTCCTTGGAAAACTTCCACTACCCTTCCACCAGTGATTTTGAGGTCTGAGTTTTGGTGAGAGTTTGGGAGAGAAAACTCCTTGATTCCCTGTTCTAATATCTGCTCAATCGGAGGAAGAAGAAATCAGTTTTGGAGAAAACCAATTTCAGAACAGAGCATTCTGTTCTTGCTCTTCCTCCCACCGTTCTAAGGCATTCCGGCGACTAGCATCGCGCCAGAGGTCAGATCAGAAGAGCCCCAGGCGTGTCCCCCCTCTAGAGGGTGTTCGCTTGAGCACCTGGGAGCCAGTTGATCTTCCATTGCTGCAGTTTTGCTTTGCCCTGTTTTTGTGGTTGCAGATTTTCTTTGCAGCACCTAGTAGAGAGGAAGAGGTCATTGGTTGATCGATCTTCAAGCTCTCTTTTGAAGCTAGTTCCTTCAAGCCACTCCCTTGCCATCGATGAAGGAAGAGACCAAGACATTGGCCATTTTTGTTTTGGTTTGCTGCAGTTTTTGGAGGAAAAGAAAACATCATTTCAACGTGCTGGAAGAAGAAGAAGACAGGAATAAATTTATTCATGTTATCCCAGCAATTCTAGCAGATATCCTAGGGTTATTCCAGCAGGAATAATGTAATTATTTCTAGTTTTATTTTTCATGCATGCCTAGATCTTGGTTTATATAATTGTTTATAAATATTACATGCCCTTGTTCATGCCTAGTTTTGACTATACATGCATTCGGAATATGTTAGATCCTGTGCAGAGTAGGTAGTTTCCGCTGTTATTTTAAAATAGTTTTAAAATACATACCTGCTCCCTGCTGTTGCATGCTTAGTGTAGGCACCTGCAACACCCGGGCAATTCTCTTTCAGGATCCATTTTCATCTTTGTCCAATCTGTAAGATGGGCTCATGGGTGTGTTCATTTATTTGCTTGACTCCACACCAAATTTTTTGATTATTTTCTTGGTGTACTTGGCTTGGTTGACGAAGATTCCTTCCTTTGTTTGTTTTACTTGAAGTCCAAGGAAGTAGTTAAGTTCACCCATCAGGCTCATTTCAAATTCTTCGTGCATTAACTGAGAAAATTCTCTACAAAGAGTTTCATTAGTTACACCAAATATAATATCATCAACATAAATCTGTACAACTAATATATCATTATTTTTCTTCTTGATGAAAAGAGTTTTATCAACATTTTTTCTTGTAAAATCATTTTCAATCAAGAAAGTACTAAGTCTATCATACCAGGTTCTAGGTGCTTGTTTCAAACCATATAATGCTTTATTCAATTTAAACACATGGTTTGGAAAAACATGATCTTCAAAACTTGGTGGTTATTTTACAAAAACTTGTTCAGAAATGAAATCATTTAGAAATACGCTTTTCACATCCATTTGAAAAAGTTTAAAATTCATGTAGCAAGCAAATGCAAGAAGTAATTTAATGGCTTCTAGTCTTGCTACAGGTGCATATGTTTCATCAAAATCAATGCCCTCTTCTTGGTTATATCCCCTAGCCACTAATCTTGCTTTGAATTTTAAAATTTAGTTTTCATGTAATTCCCCGAAGTCTAAGGATTCATGCCTCCTGAGAGGGTATACGAAAGTATAATGTCTTGATCTATGGGAGTAATGAGCTATGACCGGACATGAAATTCCTATGATGAAAGGGTCGTTGTACTAATTGCATGCTTGGAAGTTTGAATTTAATTTTATGAATGCTTCAATGTATGAATCTTTCATTAGTGCAACATAGTTTTCTTTTCCCTTTCCTGGAACATTTTTAAATTTGGATTCTCCCACCAAGAATTTTGAATTTGAAATTCAAAATTTCAAATTTTGGATTTGAAATTTGAAATTGGGAATTGGAAATTCAAATTTGAAATTGGAAATTCAAATTTGAAATTTGAACTTGAAATTTCAAAATAGAAATTTAGATTTTGAATTGCTTGATTACCTTGGCTAGCTAGGAATAAACTCTTTGACTGTTGATTATTTAAGAATATTGTTTGTGCATTCATATTATTTCTACTTAAGGGCAATGCTATTATAAGATAAGGGAAGAATTTCATTACCTTTTTTTGGCCCAAAACAACCCACCTCATTTTGCATCAAACCCAAACCTAAAAATAAAATTGAGTAGAAACTTAATTAGAACTAGGGACAGCAACAAGTCAAGCTCACGTAGTGTGTTGAGGCTAGTGTGAATCAAATCTTCATTTACTTCTAGATATTGGTATCTAAGGCTAGAGGTCAAATGCCAAATGCCTTAAGCGAGCTTGTGAATTTTAAATAGGACCCTGCGAGAGTAGGGGGAGCCTCCCATAACCCCACCTCTTACCTGGCCAATCGAAAGAATAACTGTAGTCTTGATCCATACTTAGTTGATTCATACTACATTTAATTTCAAGGTCTAGCAAATCCTAGAACGAGTATATTATTTGCATGTCTACTAGATCAAGGACCCCATATCAACACCTCCAAACCCAACCCAGTGTCACCATGGACACAAATTTGGAAACTTAGGACTCTGACTAAGCAGTTCAAGCAATTAAACACTAGGTTTGATCAAATGGAGGAAAGGATAGGGACCCTTGAGGAAACCCGTATGACCCCTATCGAACCACCATCACCTAGACCAACACCCATTGGTACAAGGACCCATCACAATGAATCCATTCTAGAACCTAATCATAAATGACCATACCATTACTTTGCTAAATCAAAAGAAAGAGCCCTTAGGAATATTTGACTCGATGCACCCACCTTTGATGGAAACCAAGATCCTAAGGTGTACATAGACTGGGAGAGTGACATGGATCAGTATTTTGAGTGGCACAATATGTCGAAAGAGAGAAATTCATGTTTGCCAAATTGAAGTTAGTCCGATAAGCTAGGTTGTATTGGGGTAATGTTGAACGATTGTATCGACAAAGAGGAGATATAACCATAGCCACATGGAGAGTCATGAAGATTAAGCATAGAGAAAAATACATACCCATGTCCTATGAGAAAAGTTTGTTAGACCAATGGCAAAGGTTGAACCAAGGGAATAGAACTATTTTTGAGTACATCGCTAAGTTTGATGAATTTGTCATGCGATGTAACATAGTAAAATCTAAGGCCGTGACCCTGTCTAGATTTCAAGCTGGCTTGTGAGTGGAGATTCAATCAAGCTGGCTTATGAGTGGAGATTCAAAGGGAACTATTTCTGAGAGATGTCCATGACCTAGAACAGGCCTACCAAATTGCTAGGGATTTTGAGAGATTTTAGAGGGACCTATAATTCAACGACCTGAACCCAATAGAATTGGTACCCCTGGGCCTATGCCAAGTTCTAATCAACCCACTTCAAATCGATCCACCCTTTCTAACCCATTAGCTCATAAGGATGATAAAGGGAAGGGCCATGAAATTCAAAGGAACCGTAATAATGACATTTATTGTTTTAAGTGTCATAAGGCTAGCCACACTGCTAGCCAATGCCCTTCAAGAGCCCTACATATAGGAGAAGTTGAGGAAGAAGATCCCGAGCCTATAGAAGTTTGTGAGGAAGAAGTATATAAAGCTGGGACATGCTTAGTTGATGAGTATGAGGGAGATGAAGAAATTGTTGATTCATCAAAATTTTTGGGATTTGTTAGATGTATCTTGACCTAGACCAAGGAGAAAGAGGATTGGATGTATCTTGACCTAGACCAAGGAGAAAGAGGATTGGCATAGGACCAATATCCTACAAACTTTTGTTAAGATAGGCTAAAAAGTCTGCAAGACATCATAGATAGTGGTAGCTATCAATGCCATTTCAACCATGAAAGGATTATGCCCTATAAGCCAATATCTGTATCTCCCAGACCATTGTAAATTGACAAATTAATAAAGGCAATAATTTTTCATCATTCGCTGTGTCATTATATGATGAACCCCATAGATTAGGGCTATGGTTGTAGGGCTATGATGAGATCATACCAGTGAGATCTAAGGCCTTAAAACCCTAATCTAGAATATTCCTAGTCATAGGAACCCTGAGTTGGGGATCAGGGTTTCCGGTAAGACTGGCACATCCTATGTATGCTGAAAAGGGTGACTGCTCTCACAGTCATTTGTGTAGGACACTAATACAAGGATGTGGGTGCTCATTAGTGAATGAGTTCACTGAATAGATCCAGTTTGAGAATATCTAATGGAGCCTTAGCTGCATGTCAATAGATGTTTCACATAGTGGGAGTTGTACAAGTAGTCCTATGACCTGAGACTGCCATAATACCTTATGTACATGAACCCATGCTTTGGTTCAATCTCAATCATGACACTGGGTCATGTACGAGGTTGATGCTGGGTATGGTGAATTGTATATGAAGGTAATGAGTAGGTCAACAAGGAATTGATCACTCCTAGTAGGAGGAGATTGCATCCAGCCAAATTAGGTCAGATGATGATTCAGAAAATCTTTGATCAAAGTACAGATATTAGAAATAATTTCTAATATCGAATTAATTGAATCATTAGTGTATGACTGAGCTGGGAATGAGTATAAACTGGATTTGACATGATTCCATATCCATAGTTATATTCGGGATGCAAGATGATTGAAGGATCGAATTGTACGGGAACTTTCCACTGAAGGGTAGTTTTGGAATTACACCAGAATTTCCATATCTTCCGGGTAGACATGACACGTTGCTAGACGTCAATCTTGTCTTGTGGGTTGATCAAATTAAATGGTTTAATTGGATCACTAATTAGGAGGAGTCCTAATTGACTGACTCGAGTTAGCTCGATTTGACCTAAATCGATTAGAATGAGTTCTGATCAGATTAGGTCAACTTGCACTCAGACCCACTGCTGGCTAAGTATGGAACCCAATGGGTCACACACTTAGGACAGATAATCAAGGTTTTAATTTGGAATTAAATCTCGTTTGCAGATGAACACACTAGCATGTGTTGCAAACCATGACTTCTACTTGAATCGGATTCGAGTTAGGGTTCCGATTTGGTCTTTTTTAGATCCAAATTCATTCCGGTTTGAATCTAATTGAAGATACAAAATGTTGGGCTAACTATAGGCTAGCAATTGGGCTAACCTAAGAGGCTAAACCCCTTTCCCACATCGCCTAAAACCCCTCCCCCTCTCTTCCCACGCGCGCGCGCAAGGAGAAGAGTCCACACGCGCGTGGACTCTTTCCAAGACGCGTCTTTGCGTGAAAAGAAAAAAAAAAATGCCGGTGATTTTTGAAGAGGTGTGGAAGAGAGTCCACCTAGGCGTGGACTCTCCAAAAAAGGGGAAAAATACCGTGAAAAAGAAAAGAAAAAACACCGAAGGGGCGCGACTCTTCTTTCTGCGCGCGCCCTTCTGTATTTTTCACGATCCATCTTCGCGTCTTCCCATCCCAAAGGCCGTGAGATTAATCCCAAGGGCCATGAGATAAAGAGAGAAGACGTGAGAAGGGAGAGAGGGACGTGAGAGGATGTTTTCAGATGAGAAGGCGCCTCTCTGTCGCCTATTTAAGAAGAAGGCTTCACCGTAAAATTGGATTCCAGATTTTCTACGGCGAAGCCTTGCTTCTCTTTCCTTCTCCCTCTCCAGAAGATTGTTTCCCCCTCCTCTCTTTCCTCTTTGATTCCTTTACAGAGCCTAGGCTCTGTCGAATCTCAGAACAGAAGGAGAGTCAGAGAGAGAAACTCTCCGACGGTAAAGGAAGAAGGCGCCTCTTTTGTTTCTTTCTTACATTAAGACAACTTTGTCTTAATTTTCTTCTCCCTCCAAGACAAGCCTTGTCTCATTTTAGGACAAGGGCTTATTCTTAAGACAAGAGTGTCTTAAGGGGCCAAAGCTGCTAAAAACTAGGAGAAGGGTAAGAGAGAAAGTTTTAGTCCCCGTTTGGCTAGAGGTGTCCTAACCAATAGCCCATATATCAAGTTCTTGGGGTAGAACTTGATTGGAAGGAACCCAATTGAGGAGTCACTGTCTTGATCATCTGCCCGTGTGGATCACCATCGGAGGGCGGACAAGTGGACGCCTGGTGTGTTCAAAAGGTTACACTATTTGGAGTTTATTTCTACATCAGATTGGATATAGCGATCTGAGGTTAGTATCTAAACTATGTTTAAATTTGGACATGCATGTAGTCATAAGTTTTAATTACTAATAAGGAGATTTTGGGATTAGGGTTCGGACCTGATTTCATAAAGTTTTGAAATCCACACTTCCGCACTGGTTCCCGAACCCAACAAACCAGTGTTGCCAAGAACTTAGGTCTACACACTATTCCCCATCCCAATCCATATAAGGTGTCTTGGATAGATTCGAACTCCATTCCCATCAAGTTTAAGTGCCAAGTGACCATCTAGCTTCAGTCTTACTAGGAGAAGGTTTGTTGTGACATTCTTCCAATGGGGGTTAGTAGTATCATCTTAGGTCGACCATGGTTGTATGATCCTGATGCCACATTATATGCTTGTTCTAATTCTTGTTCCTTCATCCATAATGGAAATAAAATTATGATCAACCCTTCACCACCTAAGGACAACATTAAGAGAGGGTCTAGTAACTAGAAGGACAACAAGCAAGGGATGAACTTGATCAGTGCTAAAAAATTAGAACATGAATTTAACGAAGGTTCACCACCCATGTGGATTTTGACTACTAAAGAAAACCAAGACCCACCCCAAAAAGAACACCCTCAGAAAGTAGTAGAATTTTTGAGAGAATTTCAAGATGTGTTTCCTGAGGACCTTCCTGATCACCTTCCACCATTAAGAAACATCCAACATGCTATAGACTTAGTCCCAAGAGCCACCTTATCCAACCTTTCCACTATAGGTTGAATCCCACTGAGCTTGCTGAGTTGCAAAGACAAGTTGAAGAACTTCTTAAAAAGGGATTCATTAAAGAAAGTCTGAGCCTATGTACAGTACCTGCCATTTTGACCCCAAGAAAGATGGCACATGGAGAATTTGTGTAGATAGTCAAGCCATTAATAAGATAACGGTATAGTATCATTTTCCAATTCCTCGTTTGGATGACATGTTAGACATGATGGCTGGAGCCACTATTTTTTCAAAGATTGACCTTAAGAGCAGCTATCACTAAGTTAGGATTAGACCTGGAGACGAATGAAAAATGGCTTTCAAAACTAAGGATGGCTTGTATAAATGGTTAGTGATGCCTTTTGGTCTTTCTAGTACCCCTAGTACCTTCTCCTAAGGACTTCTAAGTCTAATACATACTGATGTATCTCATTTTCCTCAACATATGTCATGAACTCACCGGATAGGTATTCACCACCTCGATCAAATTAAAGGGTTTTAATACTCTTTCCAGTTTATTTCTTCACTTCATTACGATATCGTTTGAACATTTCAAATGACTCAGATTTATGTTTCATCAAAAAGACATAAGCACACCTAGAAAGGTCATCTGTAAACATAATGAAATATCTATATCCACTTCTGGCATTAACTGTCATGGGTCTGCATACATCAATATGTATGAGTCTCAAAAATTTTGTAGCTCATTCACCTTTTCCAGTAAAAAATGACTTGGTCATTTTACCAAGCAATCAGGATTCACATGTGGGCAGTGAGTTAAAATCACTGACCTCAAGAAGGTCTTCACATTGTAACTTATTTATATTATTCTGGTTAACATGACCTAGCCTACAGTGCCATAGATAAAAATCATTGACATTTTCCATCCTTGGGCTGTTCGAGTCTTTGGACGCCTGATAAAGAGGACAATTCCTCTGCTAGTATCCATGCTTCTTACAATAGAAGCATTCTGTACTAGCTAGATCAGCTTTCACTTTCTTGGCCTGACTTGGACCAGGAGCACTCTGCACTTTCTATCCCTTACCTTTCTTCTTCCCTTTCTAAAAGGGATGACGACCTCTAGAACCTCCCACTAAATTCACCATCAGTTGGTGGTCCTTCTCGTAAGTCTACAACAACCCCATCAAATCATGGTAATTGACTGCAGGTTAATCATTCTATAATGATTGAGAGAGTCAAGATAGGAGGAGGGTAGAGAATTCAGAATCGTATCCTTGTCGAGTTGCTCATGCAAGGGACATCCGAGCTTGCCCAATCATTCGATCATCTCGATCATGTACAATACATGATCAGTAACCGAACCGACATTTTGTATTTTGACAATGTAGATGGCACAAGATACTTTGTACCGCTTTACATTGTCTGGCATGCCGAAAGATTTCTTCAACTTTTGAAGGATCTCATCTGGCTGGGCTCCTCAAATTTATGACTGAACTCGTCATTCATCGCCGCCAACATTATGCATCGAACAGTAATCCGATCAGAAACCCACTTCAAATAAGTATCCTGACCGAACTCCGAGCATTGGCAGAAGGGATTTCAGGTGCTGGATCTGTTATCACATAAAGGATCTGCTCGTGCTCTAGGACAATCCTCAATCTTTGATACCAGCTATCGAAATTGGGGCCCTTTAACTTCTCGCTACCGAGAAGTGACCGGAGCGAAAGGTTTGAAGACATTTGAAAGGAAAATCTAGACCTAATCAGTATATAAATTAATCAATTAAACCAAAAGACTTGGACTTTAGTCTAAAGGTCCCTCCCTTTAATTTTTCAGATTAGGATCCTCTAACTCCAATCCGTAAAATCTTCATTTCATAGTGGATACTGAAATTCTATAGACCACGTATGAGCCCGACATTGGCTGGCTCACCCATATGCGCCTAAAGGTAGGTTCTCTAACCAATTGCTTCCCTAAGCAATTTCTAGTAATAAGTTTTTTCCCATAGAACCCCCAATCGGCCTTTAGGCCTCCTATTGCGGGTCTCTAGTTTGGTCCAACCATCAATATGACAAATCCAATGCTTCCAGCTAATGAATGACCATGCCCAACATTGGCTAGCCGACCTGATCATTGTTTAGAAGGTTGCACTGAACCATCATCTATGGGAGAGTAATCCTAGTAACAGAATGCACACCCGTTCTTTGGAGCTGTTGATGTACACCAAGCTAAAGGACTCATTACTAACCCACTCAATGGGAGGCTAAGACACCATCAACTCATTGACTTAGTCTTTTTCTGGACCTAATAATTTTAGAAAATTTTAATTAAATTGTGATAGAAGAATAGAGAGAAAAACATGGATCAACCTCCCACTGATCAAATAAATTCTCAAGAGAGTTGAACTCAATTTAACAAATTGATCCATGGGCACCTTAAGATAAGTCAAGCTGATCAACTTGGGTGACATGGGTTAACTCGAATCAATAAGCTATTCTAATCAGTTCTGGTTGACCGAATTGGCCAGGTAGGTGAGATTATGAGTGAGTGTCCTCCATTAACCATCTTTCCTAGACACCAACCAAGTTGGTCAGGAAAGAGGTAGCCTCATGCAACCATAATTAAAAATGCCAAACCTGCCCAGGCACCAATCGATTAACCAGACTCGATTAGACCAGCCTAAGGACTCGGGCTTTCCACAAAGCCACTGATCAGATCCATTTAGAAGAATGGACTAACCCATCTAACTATTAGATAGATACTAAAGAGAAGGTCCTTAATCAACATTTGATTAGTTCTCTTAAGTCCAATTCAACTAACCTTAGGTTTAACCCAATTAATGGACCTAATCATATAGCTAACCTAATTAACCCGGATGGCTTATTCAAATGACATTAGGTTTCATAAACCCTAATTAGTCTTGACATTTTGATTAATCTTTCAATTCATAATTGTTAGATTATAAGCCATCTTTTAATTAAAATATTTTTAATTAAATTCATGTAAAACTCTTTTAACATGTTTCATGCATCAAATCTAGTTTCATCATATCAATTATAATATTACAAGCCCTAAACATTTTAGACATACCAATGTACATGAATCAAGATTAAAATACTTTTAATACCATAGGTTTCCTTAAAGGATCCTTCTGAAAAGTCCAACACAAATGAATCACCTCGTGCCATAGAAAATTAGGAGTTTTAAACCCAGATTAATCTAGACACACGGCCATGGTGAAGGTCTCAACTAGGTTCCTAAAAGTAATCTCTAATACATGTGATCATGATATGCTACACTGGAACCTGTGGCTTTGATACAACTGAAGGAAAACCTGGTGCAGCAGAAGCCTACTCTAGGCATGCAACACAAGGTAGTAGGTATTGCATAATTAAAATTTTTAAGTATGCAGCGGAAAGTTCCTACTCATGCACAGGATCTAACATATCATGATGCATATAACAAAATATTGTAAGGGTTTTGGTGACCAGGGTGGAAGCGTGGATTTTATAAATTTATTATGAAACCACTACCAAACCCTTAACCCAAGACCTCCTTACTAAGAATTAAAACATACAAACATGCATATATTATATAAACTAGAGTTTAGGCACCAACCTGAACTGCTAGTATCCAATCAGATGAAGAAAACCCTGATTCAGCCTTCTTCTCCACCAGGAACCCAAATGTTCACCCTCTAACAGTGATCCAAACGAAACTCGGACCAAGGAAGAACTCCTTCTTCAAGTTGCTTGGATAAGTGGAACTCTTTCGGCAGCCTTTGGTCTATTGACCACTGTAGGACACCCTATCCTACTGTAGGGCACTAAAGACACTCTCCTAAACCACTCTTGGTTTTAGGACAACCCTCCTCTAGGACCCCTTAGGCTTATGTCCTAAAACAAAGCCTTGTCCTATTAGAAAAGACCTTGTCTTAACAAGACAAGTCTTGTCTTAAAGAAAGAAGGAGGGAGAAAGAAACACTAAGAATAGTACTTCGGTGGAATTCTTATATCAGACTCATTTCACCGTCCCCTATTTATAGATACAAGAGGGGCGTGTGATATGTCCTCCCATCAACTTATTAGATATGATTTTTCAAGACCGAAGAGAAGTTATCTACCTTGAAAAATCATATCTAATAAGCCCATTCATGCACCAAAGGCCTTATTCACATCCCTTCTTTTATCTAAATGAATTCTCACTTGCCACATGTCAATTACCGGTCCCTAGGAAGCCAAGAAGAGTCTCTTCAATCTCCAAATATCGGAGATTATGAAGAGTCCTGATAGCAGAAGGACTCTCCATCAGAAATGCGCGCCACAAAAAGAGTTGCGACTCTTCATGCACCACACGCCTCATCCTTCTTCCACAAAAATATCAAAAAATATTGAACAATCAAAACATAGGCAATATGGGTGTCATTGGAAAGAGCATAAAATCTCCTTTCTGGCTATATAAATTATATTCAAATCAGAGATCTATAGCTCATTCTGTGCCCTTTTGAAGTTAATATATCAGTTAGGTACCAAGAGTCCCATGCCATTGGGACTCTTCATGTATGATGCCTAAAATGACCTTAAATCCAAATTAAAATCAGATTTAGCTCTGATTAGGCTAGCCCCACTTAGGACTCAACCTAATTTAGGTTTTCCATAATTAGGTTAGCCCAATTAGCAAGCAACCGGACCCAATCCAATTGGGTTAGGAATTTGGTTAGCCTACATATGCTAGTATGTAATCCGGCTAACCAATTAGGATCCTATGACCCTAATTAAATCATGAATGACCTCCTTGGCCAAGTCTCTAATGTGTTTGACCCATTGGGTTTCACATCTAGCCAGCAGTTGGTTTAGGTTTGAGCCGATTCGATCCGATCAAACCCGATTGACCTAATTAGGTCAAATTGGCTCACCTAATTGTTCAATTCGAATTACACATCGAATTGACTCATGAAACCAAATCAATTTGTTCATGAAGACCTACAAGACAAGATTGATATCTAGCAATGTGTCATGCCTACCCGGAAGATGAGAAATTTTGGTAGATTTGCCAAAATACCCTACAGTGGTGAGTTACCAGGCAATTCAGTCCTTCGATCTACTTGCACCCTGAATATGACTATGGATATGGATACTTGTTAAATCTAATTTCATATTCATTCCTTGCTCAATCTAATAATGATGATTCATTAATGAACCATTGAAACTATTTCTAATGTTCATACTTTGATCAAAGATTTCTTGAATCTTCATTTGATTGAAATCATCTGGATGCGCTTCCCTCTAACCAGGGTTGATTGATTCCTTTTTGACCTACTCACAACCTCCATATGCAATCCACCATACGAAGTATCACCCCATGCATGACTCAGTGTCATGATTGAGTGCGAACCAAAGTATGGATTCATGCATACAAGGTACCATGGCAGTCTCAGGTCAAAGGACCACATGCACTACTCCCACTATGAGAACTATCTATTGACAAACAGATAAGGTTCCATTAGATGTTCTCAAGTTAGATCCATTCAATGAACTCATTCTCTAATGAGCATCCACATCCTAGTATTAGTGTGAAATACAAGTGACTGTGAGATCAGTCACCCTCTTCACCAAGCATACATAAGATGTGCTGGTCTTAACGGAAACATTGATCCCCTACTCAATATTCCATCGACAAGGAATATTCTAGATTAGGGTTTTAAGGCTTTAGGTCTCACTGGTATGATCTCATCATAACGGTAGAACCATAGCCCTAATCTATGGGATTCATCATATCTTAATAAAATTAATAAGACACAGCGTATGATGAAAATAAAATGCCTTTATTAATTGATAATGTCAATACACTGGTTTGGGATACAAAAGAAAATTCCATCGAAATACAATATTTCGATTGGCCTTTAGGGCATAATCCTTTCAATCTCTCACTTGCACTAAAGCTAATCACCTTTAAATTTTAACCCTATACATTCGAGATGGGAATCAAACTCCCACTGTGGTAGAGCCTTAGTGAATGTGTCTGCTATGTTGTTCTTCGTTTCTACTCTTTTAATGCAGATTTCTTGTCTTTCAACAATCTCTCGAACGAGATGGAAGCGTCTTAGAATGTGCTTTGATTTGTGATGAGCTCTAGGTTCCTTAGCTTGAGCGATGGCTCCAGTATTATCATGGTAAAGTGGTACTGGACCCTCAATCTCTGGAACAATGCTCAACTCTGAGATGAACTTCTTCATCCAGACAGCTTCCTTGGCAGCTTCACTAACAACAATGTATTCTGCCTCAGTTGTTGAGTCAGCTACAGTCTGCTGTTTAGAACTCTTCCAGCTTACAGCTCCTCCATTTAGGGTAAAAACATACCCTAAAATAGATTTGCTATCATCTGGATCCGATTGAAAACTAGAATCTGAATAAGCTTCCAGTTTAAGATCAGATCCTCCATGTATCAAAAAAATATCCTTAGTCATTTTCAAGTACTTAAGAATATTTTTCACAGCCTTCTAGTGATCCTCTCCTGGATCAACCTGAAATTTGCTGGCTATAGCCAAGGCATGTGCCACATCGGGCCTGGTACATAACATAGCATACATTATAAATCCTACAGCCGAAGCATAAGGTATAGAACTCATTATATTTCTTTCTTCAGGTGTCTTAGGAGACATCTTCTTAGAAAGATGTATGCCATGACCAATGGGCAAGTAACCTCTTTTAATTCCCTCCATGCTAAATCTCTTTAGCACTTGGTCAATGTACCTAGACTGGGATAAGCCTTGCATTCACTTAGATCTATCTCTATAGATCTTGATACCCAGTATATAGGATGCTTCTTTCATGACTTTCATGGAAAACTGTTTAGATAACCATACCTTGACTGATTGTAACATTGGGATATCATTTCCAATGAGGAGTATGTCATCCACATACAGAACCAAGAAAACTATGGTACTCCCACTAGTCTTCTAGTACACAAGGTTCATCCTCATTTTTGATAATGTCAAACTCTTTGACTGTCTTATCAAATCGGATGTTCGAACTCTTGGATGCTTGTTTTAATCCATAAATGGATTTTTTCAGCCTACATACCTGATTAGGTTTAGTCTCCAAGACAAAACCGTCTGGTTGTGACATATAGACCTCTTCCTCAAGGAAACCATTAAGGAATGCAGTTTTCACATCCATCTGCCAGATTTCATAATCATGATATGCTGTTATAGCAAGCATGATCCGAATAGATTTGAGCATGGCAATAGGAGAAAATGTTTCATCATAATCTATTCCCTATTTTTGTCTGAAACCCTTAGCCACTAATCTGGCTTTATAAGTTTCGACTTGGCCATCTGCCCCAATCATTTTCTTATAGACCCATTTGCATCCAATAGGTTTAACACCCTCTGGTGCATCAACCAAAGTCCACACTTGGTTGACATACATGGAGTCCATTACGGATCTCATGGCTTCCAGCCATCTGTCTGAGTCCCTACTCATGACAGCATCCGTATAGGTTAGAGGCTCATCATTTTCAATTATCCGGGCTTCATTATTTTCAATAATGAACCCATACCTCTCAGGTGCATGACGCACCCTATCAGACGTATGGATAGGAGTGGTGTGTTATGCTTCTATACTAACTATGTTATCATTTGGTTGAGATGTATCTATTTGTTGAACTTCTTCAAGTTCAGTATTTCTCCCACTGCCCTTTTGTAGGTTGAACTCTTTCTCTAGAAAGTGGCATGCCTACTGACAAAAACTTTTTGTTCAGTAGGGTGGTTGAATAGATATCCTATACTATCTTTAGGATATCCTACAAATTGATACTTATCTGCTCTAGCATCTAGCTTATGTCCAAAATTTCTTTCGACATAGGCTGGACATCCCCATGTCTTAAGACACTTAAGATTGGGTTTCTTACCCCTCCATATCTCATACGGAGTGCTAAAGACAGATTTAGATGGTACTCTATTTAAGATATTAGCCATGGTTTCCAAGGCATATCCCTAGAAGGAAACAGGTAACTCTGTGAAGCACATCATGGACCATACCATATCTAATAAGGTAAGGTTCCTCCTTTCAGCAACACCATTTAATTATGGTGTGTAAGGAGGGGTCCATTCAGAGATAATCCCCTTTTCTTTAAGGTGATCGAGAAACTCGGTGGATAAGTATTCACCTTGTCGATCTGATCGAAGGATTTTAATACTTTTCCTTATTTGTTTCTCTACCATACTTTGATACTCTATAAATTTATCATAGGCTTCAGACTTATGTTTCATAAGATACACAAATCCGTACCTTGGAAAATAATCAGTAAAGATGATGAAATAAGAGTATCCACCCTTGGCCTGAGTTGTCATAGGCCCACATACATCTGTATGTATGAGTCCTAATAAATCAGTTGTCCTTACTCTATGTCCACTAAATGGAGTCTTGGCCATTTTATCCATGAGACATGATTCACAAGTTCCTAATGATTCATGATCATAAGGATTAAGGAAATTTTCTTTGTATAACTTGCTAATCCTAGTCTCACTAATATGTCCAAGCCGATAGTGCCAGAGTAAAGTATTGTTTACATCATCTCTCTTTCATTTGTTACTTACATGAAGTATATTGTCATTAGTGGATAGAGTTAAAAGATCATTCAAAATATGCCACAAGATATAATTTCATTAGAAAAGCTTATTGAGCAACCATTGCTCATTACATTCATAGTATAACCTTTCCTAAGTAACAAGGATACAGATATGATATTTCTAATGACCTTAGGCATATAGTAACAATCTCTCAGCTCTAAAATCTTTCCCGAAGGTAACTTCAAGATATAAGTCCCTACGGCCTCTGCTTGGATGGACTCTCCTCCAGCACCATAGAGCTCGAAGTCTCCTTCCTTCAATACTCTAAGCCTCTGCAACCCCTGCAATGATTTACAGATATTATGACCACAAGCGGTATCCAATACCCAAGTATTTGAAATGGAAGAATTCAATGACAAAATAGTATGAACTTCTTTCATACCTTTTGGTGCATCCGATGCACCAGGCTTCACACCTGCAAGGTAAGCCTTGCAGTTCCTCTTCCAATGACTCATCTTGCCACAGTGAAAGCAGGTCATCTGTCCGGAGGCCTTCTTTCCTTTCTTCTTCTTGATGCCCCTTTTTGGGTTCAATCTCCTCTAGAACCCTTTCTGCCTGACTTCTTCTTGTTGATCCCATCCACAAGAAGAAGTGGAGCCTTATTTTTCTTTAAATGGCTCTCTACTGTTTTTGACATGTTTAACAGCTCAGGCAAGGAAGTGTTAAGTTTATTCATATGATAATTAAGAACAAACTATGAAAATGACTCCGGGAGTGACTACAGGATCAAATCCTTATTCAACTCCCCATCCATAACAAAACCCAATTGACCTAATCGAGTGATCAGGTCAATAACCATCAGTACGTGGTCTTGTACGGATGTACCTTCTATCATTCTCGCATTGAACAACTGCTTAGATATCTCATATCTAGCAGTTCGACCATGTTCTCCATAGAGCTCTTTTAGATTTAGCACTATGGAGTTAGTGTCCATGCTATCATGTTGCCTCTGCAACTCATTGGTCATAGAGGCAAGCATGATACATTTGACAGTGAGTGAGTCATTTTGCCACATCTTGTATGTGGTCTTTTCCTCTTGCGGTCATCTTTCCCTAAAGGTTCCAAGGTAGGTGTATCAAGAATATAAGAAAGTTTTTCCTGGCTGAGTACTATCTTTAGGTTTCTCAACCAGTCAACATAGTTCGGTCCAGTCAATTTATTCGCATCAAGTATACTACGGAGTGAGAGTGAAGAGGCCATTTAATCTACATTAACAAAGAACATAACATAAGCAAACAACCAATATTGACAAAACATAATTAAATTAGGACTTTAACTTAATTATGTTTCCCATTATTTTATCAAGCATCATAACCCTCTATATGATGATCGAGAAATCCTAATTGGTTTTCTTAGTGGGGTTGAGATCCTAATTCCTTATAAAAGACCTTATGTGTATAGAACAAATCTTTTATAAGTTCAGAGATAGGAAAACTCTTTCCAATTATATCTCATACAATTCTCAACAAAACCTGGCCTATAAAATATTAATAGCCTTGTGTGTGCACAACAAACAATAATATTTTTAGTTAAGTAAGACCCTTCATTCCTTTATAGTCATGATTGTAATAATAATACCCTTGTGTGTTCACAACAAAGTATTATATTAAATCATGCCATAAGCATCAAATGCACCAAGCCAAAATTGTATTAGTTACCATAATAGGCCTTGTGTGTACATAACAATCCTAATACGGATCATAACATAATAATGACCTAGCATGAAGGAAGGCCTAATGCAGTGAATATTACACTAAGCATATCAATCAAGAATTAAGTTAATCTTATCGGCCAGGTAAGTGGGGGAGTAGTGGGAGTCCCCCCGTTGCATTCCTAGACACCAATAAAAATTGGCCAGGTCAGTCAACGGAACCAATTAAAAACCACGTCCTCTTTATTGATCATGAACCACTTTTCCTAGACACCGAATGATCAACTAATCATCTTGATTATTTTGATCTTGTTATATGACACTACAACTTAATATAATTTTAATAGAGGGCAATTCAAACAGAAGCACATTCTAATATTACCATTCATCAACCATGCATCATATATCATTTTATAATGTGCCAAGTGTGTCATCATACTAGGACAACCATCTACTACATAATGAATCCACCATTATGCCAGGGCAACCTTATTTCAGTATGATGACTAGAAAGCTAAACATATCTCTATATCGATTAAGTTTTAAGTAAAAACCCTAACCAGTGACATACATATATGCATAAACATATCAATCATATGTAACTTTAAACTTTTGAAGAGTCCTACAAAATTGGGCAACTTCAAATTTTGTAGAGTTCTACAAAAATGGGCAACCTCAAGAGTCCTACAAAATTGGGCAACTTCAAATTTTGTAGAGTCCTACCAAAATGGGCAACCTCAAGAGTCCTACAAAATTGGGCAACTTCAAATTTTGTATGATTTAGCCCTAATAAGGTGACTCTGATACTACTGTAAGGGTTTTGGTGACCAGGGAGGAAGCGTGGATTTCAAAAATTTATTATGAAACCACTACCAAATCCTTAACCCAAGACCTCCTAATTAGGAATTAAAACATACAAACATGCATACATAATATAAACAAGAGTTTAGGCACCAACCTGAACCGCTAGTATCTAATCCGATGAAGAAAACCCTGATTCAGCCTTCTTCTCCATCGGGTGCCCAAACATTCGCCCTCCAATAGTGATCCACATGAAACTTGGACCAAGGAAGAACTCCTTCTTCAAGTTGCTTGGATAAGTGGAACTCTTTCGGCAGCCTTTGGTCTATTGACCATTGAAGGACACCCTGTCCTACTGTAGGGCACTAAAGATACTCTCCTAAACCAGTCTTGGTTTTAGGACAACCCTCCTCTAGGACCGCTTAGGCTTATGTCATAAAACAAAGCCTTCTCCTATTAGACAAGACCTTGTTTTAACAAGACAAGTCTTATCTTAAAGAAAGAAGGAGGGAGAGAGAGACACTCAGAATAGTAATTCGGTGGAATTCTCATATCAGACTCATTTCACCACCCCCTATTTATAGATACAAGAGGGGCGTGTGATATGTCCTCCCATCAACATATCATATATGATTTTTCAAGATCGAAGAGAAGTTATCTGGCTTGAAAAATCATATCTAATAAGTCCATTCATGCATCGAAGGCCTTATTCACATCCCTTCTTTTTTCTGGACGAATTCTCACTTGTCAGATGTCAATTACCGGTCCCTAGGAAGCCAAGAGGTTCTTCTTCAATCTCCAAACATCGAAGATTTTTAAGAGTCCTGATAGCAGAAGGACTCTCCATCAAAACAGCGTGCCACATGAAGAGTTGTGACTCTTCATGCACTACGCGCGCCATCCTTCTTCCATGCAAATTTCAAAGAATGTTGACTAGTCAAAATATAGGCAATATAGGTGTCATTGGAAAGAGCATAAAATCTCTTTTCTGACTCATTCTGTGCCTTTTTGAAGTTAAGGTATCATTTAGGTACCAAGAGTCCCTTGCCATTGGGACTCTTCATGTATGGCACCTAAAATGCCCTTAAATCCAAATTAAAATCAGATTTAGCTCTGATTAGGCTAGCCCCACTTAGGACTCAATCTAATTTAGGTTTTTCATAATTAGGTTAGCCAAATTAGCAAGCAACCTGACCCAATCCAATTGGGTTTGGAATTTGGTTAGCCCACATATGCTAGTATGTAATCCGGCTAACTAATTAGGATCCTATGACCTTAATTAAATCATGAATGACTTCCTTGGCCAAGTTTCTATTGTGTGTGACCCATTGGGTTCCACATCTAGCCACCAGTAGGTTTAGGTTTGAGCCGATTCGATCCGATCGAATCCGATTGACCTAATTAGGTCAAATTGGCTCACCTAATTGTCCAATTCGAATCACACATCGAATTGACTCATGAAACCAAATCAACTGCTTCATGAAGACCTACAAGACAAGATTGACGTCTAACAATATGTCATGCCTACCCGGAAGATGAGGAATTTTGATGGATTTACCAAAATACCTTTCAGTGGTGAGTTACCGGGCAATTCAGTCCTTCGATCTACTTGCACCCTGAATATGACTATGGATATGGATACTTGTCAAATCCAATTTCATATTCATTCCTTGCTCAATCTGATAATGATGATTCATTAATGAACCATTAGAAACTATTTCTAATGTTCATACTTTGATCAATGATTTTTCGAATCTTCATTTGACTGAAATCATCTGGATGCGCTTACCTCTTACCATGGTTGATCGATTTCTTTTGGACCTACTCACAACCTCCATATGCAATCCACCATACCCAGTATCACCCCATGCATGACTCAGTGTCTTGATTGAGTGTGAACCAAAGTATGGATTTATGCATCAAGGTACCATGGTAGTCTCAGGTCAAAGGACCACATGCACTACTCCGACTATGAGAACTATTTATTGACAAACAGATAAGGTTCCATTAGATGTTCTCAAGCTGGATCCATTCAATGAACTCATTCTCTAATGAGCACCCACATCTTAGTATTATTGTCAAACACAAGTGACTGTGAGATCAGTCAACCTCTTCACCAAGCATACATAGGATGTGCTGGTCTTACCGGAAACATTGATCCCCTACTCAATATCCCATTGACCAGGAATATTTTATATTAGGGTTTTAAGGCTTTAGGTCTCACTGGTATGATCTCATCTAACTGTAGAACCATAGCCCTAATATATGGGTTCCATCATATCTTAATATAATTAATAAGACATAGTGTATGATGAAAATAAATGTCCTTTATTAATTGATATTGTCAATACATTGGTTTGGGATACAAAAGAAAATCCCATCGAAATACAACATTTCGATTGGCCTTTAGGGCATAATCCTTTCAATCTCCCACTTGCACTAAAGCCAATCGCCTTTAAATTTTAACCCTATACATTCGAGGTGGCGATCAAACTCCCGCTATGGTAGAGCCTTAGTGAACGGGTCCGCTATGTTGTTCTTCATTTCTACTCTTTTAATGTAGACTTCTTGTCTTTCAACAATCTCTCGAATGAGATGGAAGTATCTTAGAATGTGCTTTGATTTGTGATGAGCTCTAAGTTCCTTAGCTTGAGCGACAGCTCCAGAATTATCACGGTAAAGTGGTACTGAACCTTCAATCTCTGGAACAATGCTCAACTCTGAGATGAACTTCTTCATCCAGACAGCTTCCTTGGCAACTTCACTAACAGCAATGTGTTCTGCCTTAGTTGTTGAGTCAGCTATAGTCTGCTGTTTAGAACTCTTCCAGCTTACAGCTCCTCCATTTAGGGTAAAAACATATCCTGAAATAGATTTGCTATCATCTATATTCGATTGAAAACTAGAATCTGAATGAGCTTCCAATTTAAGATCAGATACTCCGTATATCATAAAAATATCCTTAGTCCTTCTCAAGTACTTAAGAATATTTTTCACAGCCTTCCAGTGATCCTCTCCTGGATCAGCTTGAAATCTGCTGACTATACTTAAGGCATATGCCACATCAGGACTGGTACATAACATAGCATACATTATAGATTCTACAGCCGAAGCATATGGTATAGAACTCATTCTATTTCTTTCTTCAGGTATCTTAGGAGACATCTTCTTAGAAAGATGTATGCCATGACCAATGGGCAAGTAACCTCTTTTACTTCCCTCCATGCTAAATCTCTTTAGCACTTAGTCAATGTACCTAGACTGGGATAAGCCTAGCATCCTCCTAGATCTATCTCTATAGATCTTGATACCCAGTATATAGGATGCTTCTCCCAAGTCTTTCATGGAAAACTGTTTAGATAACCATACCTTGACTGATTGTAACATTGGGATATCAATCCAAATGAGGAGTATGTCATTCACATACAGAACCAATAAAACTATGGCACTCCCACTAGTCTTCTTGTACACACAAGGTTCATCCTCATTTTTGATAAAGTCAAACTCTTTGACAGTCTTATCAAATCGGATGTTCCAACTCTTGGAAGCTTGATTTAATCCGTAAATGGATTTTTTCAGCCTATATCCTGATTAGGTTTGGTCTCCAAGACAAAACATTATGGCTGTGACATATAGACCTCTTCCTCAAGGAAACCATTAAGGAATGCAGTTTTCACATCCATCTGCTAGATTTCATAATCATGATATGTTGCTATAGCAAGCATGATCCGAATAGATTTGAGCATGGCAACAGGAGAAAATGTTTCATCATAATCTATTCCCTATTTTTGTCTGAAACCCTTAGCCACTAATCTGGATTTATAAGTTTCGACTTGGCCATCTACCCCAATCTTTTTCTTCTAAACCCATTTGCATCCAATAGGCTTAACACCCTCTGGTGCATCAACCAAAGTCCATACTTGGTTGACATACATGGAGTCCATTTCATATCTCATGGCTTCCAGCCATCTGTCTGAGTCCATACTCATGACAGCATCCGTAAAGGTTAGAGGTGAAAGGAAACTGATGCAGGTGGTTTGACAAGATACTACACTAGGCATGCAAACATCTGCTGGAGCAGATTGGATTTTAAAACAATTTTTAAAAATCGTGCAGTGGGTATCTGCTCCACCAGGAACTAATCTAAATCTAGTTGCATTTAGGCATGCAAAATCATATAAAATATTTATAAAATATTAAACAATTTAATATATCCATGCATGATTAAAAATTAAATTTTCCATACCTTTATTCTACCTGGAATAACTCTGGAATAAACATGGAATAGACTGGAATAACTGGAATAAAGTTATTCCAGTTGTCTTCCTCCTTGGGACCTTGTTTTTGGATAGCAAAACGTCATCGGAACACTACCTTCCGGACCTCCGTTTGCTCCCAAATTTGACCAGCGACTTCTTGGACAAGTCTTCTTCGATTTGCCACCGGTTGCTGCAATCAAACCTAAGCCAAAAAAATAAATAAATCACCAAAGTTTGCTGCCAGATTTCTGTAGCAGAATTGGGCAGCAGTCTTTGGCCTTCGTTTTGGAGCAGCTGGGGCGATCCCGGCTCGCATGGTTTGCTCCTAGGAGTAGAGTCGTACTCCCTCTAGAGGGGAGACATGCCCGGGGCTCTCGGATCTGCCTCTACACACGGTGCTAGCCGCCGGAAGAGGGCTTCACGGTCACTGGTATTTTTTTAGCAACAGAGCTTTACTGAAATGGGATTTTGAGCACTTGAAACGATGGGAAAAACTCTCCCTCTCACCCTCCAAAACGCAGCCTATCTAAGCTCTAAACCAGGGGTCACTCAAAGAAGAACATCTTGCTTTCTTTGGTTCTTATACGCTGGGATTTTTCTCTAATCTCTCGTTGAAAACTCTTCCTGAAACTCAACCAACACACAACAGGGGAAGGCTTGGTGTAGTTTATATAAGGTGCTGGGAGGGAGAGGGAGGTGGAGCGACGGAAGGCCAAGAGAAGCAACAGCTAGTAAACCCATTAATAGCCTTAAACCAGGATTAAAAAGGCATTATCAAAACGGTGGAGGGAAAAGAAAAATGCCCAGCGATAAGGCTACTTCGGACTCATTTGGCCTTTTGAAATTTCTCCTAGTGCAAGGCCTTCTAGCAATCGTTTGGACTTCTTCCATTCAAATGACAGTGTAAAACGGTCCATGGAGAAAAATGTGGAAACCGGTTCATCCAAAACCGGTCCAACCAAAAATGGTCCAATCCCATTAAACCAATTTGGTTCAAACCCATGGTGGTTCAATCCAATTGAACCTGGTTCAGGGAATAAAATTGGTTCACAACCAATTGGAGTCCGAAACGAACTCTGAATCAGTTCAAAACTGATTCAAAAAAATCCTGGCGCAGTGCTGGTCAACCCAGAACATTTTCTGGTCGACACAGACAAGGGCAAGATGGAGAAAAGAGTGCTCAAAAAATACTGTGACCATAAAATCGAGATGATTCACAATCGTAATCGGTATCCGGATCAGAGAGTTATCCTCTGTGACGTGTGACCTCATAGATTCGAACCTAAACGGTAGCATTAGAACAATTTCTAGTACCAGCATAGGAAACCATCTAGCAATGGGTCCCGGCGTCCGGATAGGTCGAAGATGCGGGAGCATACAATCGAACCTCTGGCATATGGTTACCGTATAGTTCATCCCTTTGACCTGTAATGCTCATGATGACTGAGATTGGGCTGCCATCCCAGACAGAGTCAGTCGACTACGTGTCTCAACCTTGCAAGCCCAGTGACTCTTCACTAGGACTACCCCGATCGAGGATTTGCTAAATTGAGATACTGCGAGACATTCAATCCAAACTGTTTAGACAGGTCAATTCCATCTTGGTCCATCACTGCTCCACAAGTACTTGCCTGCACCCAGAAATCTTCCATCACCGGATTAAAAATCCGGATAGTCCGGCACCAAAGCACAGGGAGTTGCTTGCAAGCTACCGTGATGACCTCAGGTCAGAGGGACACATATACCCATATCCAATCGTGAGTATCCCTTTGGCAGAAAGGGACTGCATGGAGTCACATTCAATAAGATATCAGATATCCCACTTGAAGATCATATCAGTGTCACCACACTCATTTGGTCAAGAAGGTAATCAAACGATGTAAACTACAACAACCTATACTTGATATATTGCCGTCCAGTATAATATATCCTTTGGTTGTGAACTGGGTTTATGGACCACTCGATACATCCTCTCTGTATCGAAGTCAGTGTAGTCCTAAGGACTTCATCACATGGAAAGAGTTCATTTTAGGAAAAATTAGTATGTGATGAGCTGCCAAAAAAAATATTTTATTAATTCATAATATGAATACAATACTTAGCACAACCGCCTACAACCCAGGCGATTGGCTTTGGGACACAATTCCCAACAACTCCCACTTGTACTAAAGCCAATCTGAAGAATATCTAATACCCATTTCCCATTTACAATAGTCGAACTCTTTTATTCCGAGGGCTTTAGTGAAGGGGTCGGCCAGATTTTCTTTTCCATCGATCTTCAGAAGATTGATATCGCCTCATTCCACGATCTCTCGTACAAGGTGGTAGCGCCGCAAAACGTGTTTGGTGCGATGATGAGCTTTAGGCCCCTTAGCTTGAGCAATGGCTCCAGTGTTGTCACAGTATACCGGAACAAGACCATCTAGGGAAGGTGCCACCCCTAGCTCTCCAAGGAACTTCCGCAACCACACAGCTTCCTTTGCCGCATCTGATGCTGCAATGTATTCTGCTTTGCATACCGAGTCTGCAACAGTTGCCTGCTTAGAACTTTTCCAGCAGATCGCTCCTCCATTCAGGGTAAAAACAAATCCTGATACACTCTTGCTATCATCTCTATCTGACTGGAAACTGGAGTCAGAGTACCCCACAAGTTTCAAGTCAGGTTCTCCATAAATTAGCAACTGATCTTTAGTATTTCTTAAATACTAAAGGATGGACTTAACCACCTTCCAATGCACCTCACCTGGGTCAGACTGGTATCTACTCACTACTCCTAGTGAGTATGCCACGTCTGGTCTAGTACAAGTCATAGCATACATGATAGAGCCTACTGCAGAAGCATAAGGTCTCTACTCATGCGCTCTCTTTCCTCAGGAGTTGTCGCACAATCCTTTTTGGAAAGAGTAATTCCAGAACCTATCGGAAGATAGCCTTTCTTGGAATTTTCCATGCTGAACCGTTTCAACACAGTGTCAATATACATAGACTGGGACAGTCCCAAAAGCTTCTTAGATCTATCTCTATAGATTTTCATACCTAGTATGTAAGAAGCTTCACCCAAGTCCTTCATAGAGAACTGAGATTATAACCAGACCTTTATTCCTTGTAATGCTACGACATCATTCTCGATTAAGAGAATGTCGTTAACATACAGTACTAGGAATATGATCACAGAACCATTAACCCATTTATAGATGCACAGTCTTCTCCATTCCTAATGAAGCCATATGATTTGATACACCTATCAAACCGTAAGTTCCAACTTCGAGACGCTTGCTTGAGTCCATAGATGGACCTCTGCAACTTGCATACTTTTGATTCATCTGTGGATGTGAACCCTTCAGGCTGTATCATATACACCTCTTCTTCCAGCTCCCCATTCAAGAAAGTGGTTCGAACATCCATCTACCAGATCTCGTAATCAAAATATGCTGCCAAAGCAAGCATAATACGAATGGACTTGAGCATTGCCACAGGGGAGAAAGTCTCATCATAATCAATACAATATCGCTAACGATACCCCTTGGCAACCAGACGGGCTTTATAGGTCTCTACCTTCCCATCTGTGCCCCTTTTCCTCTTGAAGATCCATTTACACCAGATGGGTTTTATTCCTTCAGGTGGATCAACCAATGTCCAAACATTGTTGATTTCCATGAACTCCATTTCGGATCGCATGGCTCCAAGCCATGCCTCAGAGTCAGATATCTGAAGAGCATCCATATAGGTGATCGGATCCATCATTGTTCTCATCGAGCTCAATGGGATCACCATCCCAGACCAAGAAACCGTAGTATCTGTTCGGGTGACGCGGTATTCTACCGGATCTCCTAATGGGTTCTGGTTGTGATTCAATCATAGCCGGTTCTATGATGTCCTTAGAGTGTGTAGGTTCTTCTTTTGGCTGAACTTCTTCAAGTTCAATCTTAGAGGCTATAGTTCCTTCTCTAAGGAACTCCTTTTCCAAAAAGATAGCTCTAAGAGCAATGAACACCTTTTGTTCATTCTCCAAGTAGAAGAAATACCCTTTGGTTTCCTTAGGATAACCAATGAAAAAACACCTGTCAGACTTAGGACCAAGTTTGTCTGAGTCTAAACGCTTTATGTAAGCCGGACAACCCCAGACCCGAAGGTGTGAGATTAAGGGTTTACGCCCATTCCACATCTCATATGGAGTGGAGACAACAGACTTACTTGAAACATTATTTAATAAGTAACAGGCTGTTAGAAGTGCATATCACCAAAAGGATAGCGGCAGAGTTGCAAAGCCCATCATGGATCGAACCATATCCAACAAGGTTCGATTCCTCCTTTCGGACACACCATTCAACTGTGGTGTTCCTGGAGGAGTCCACTGAGAGAGAATTCCATTCTCCTCAAGATATGTCAAAAAAGCATCAGATAAGTATTCACCACCTCGATCAGATTGAAGGATTTTAATACTTTTTCCAGTTTGCTTTTCTACTTCATTACGGTATCGTTTGAACATTTCAAACGATTCAGACTTATGTCTCATTAAAAAGACATAACCGAATCTTGAAAAGTTGTCTATAAAAGTAATGAAATATTTGTATCCTTCTCTGGCACTAACTGACATCAGTCCACATACATCAGTATGTATTAGACTTAGAAGTTCTGTAGCTCGTTCACCCTTTCCAGTAAAAGGTGACTTGGTCATTTTACCAAGTAAACAGGATTCACAAGTGGGCAGTGATTCAGAATCACTGACCTCGAGAAGTCCATCTCCTCGCATCTTGTTTATCCTATTTTGGTTAATATGACCTAGCCTACAGTGCCAAAGAAACAAATCATTGACATTATCTAACCTTGGGCGTTTGCTAGAAGTATACATTACATTAACAGGCCTTAATAGTACGTATATGCCAATATTTAATCTAGCTTTCATTATAACAGAGTTACTCAAAATAACATTGCAAAAATCTCCTTTTATTGAAAGTTCAAAACCACAATTGGCCAAAAGGCCTATAGAGATTATGCTCATAATGAAACTAGGACAATAGTGACAGTCGACTAGTTCGACAGTACAAGACTCAAGGACAAGATGCAGGACTCCGATCGCCAGTACTGGAACACGATTTCCATTCCCGATGCTCAGAAACTGTTCTCCATCTTCAAATCTTCTGCTAACTTGAAGTCCCTGTAACAAATTACAAATATGAATTGGACTACCAGTATCCAATACCCAGTTAGCAGTATCAACAATTGAGTAATTACAAGATTTTATCATATAAATACCTTGTTCAGCAGACTTCTGCTTCCTCGGCCTGTTCGGATCAAGGGACGCAATATAAAGAAGACAGTTCCTCTTCCAGTGTCCCTTCTTCTTGCAATAGAAACACTCAGCAGAAGACTGATCAGCCTTATACTTCCTGGTCTGACTAGGGCCATTAACATTCTGCACCTTCTTTCCCTTCTTATTTATTTTCTTCTTCCCTTTCTTAAAGGGACGATGACCTCTACTTCCTCCCACTAAATTCACAACCCCTTTATTCAGTTGGTGGTCTTTCTCGAAAGTCTGCAGCAACCCTAAAAGACTATGGTAGTTTACTGCAAGCTTGTTCATTCTGTAATGATCAAGAAAGTCAAGATAGGAGGAGGGAAGAGAATTCAGGATCGCATCCTTGCCGAGCTGCTCGTGCAAGGGGCATCTGAGTTTGCCCAATTTTTCAATCAGCTCGATCATGTACAATACATGATCAGTGACTGAACCGCCATTCGGCATCTTGGAGTTGTAGATGGCACAAGACACTTTGTACCATTCTACATCATCCGGGTGCCGAAGGATTCCTTCAACTTTTAAAGGATTTCATCAGGTTGGGCCTCCTCGAATTTGCGACTGAACTTGTCGTTCATAGCCACTAACAAAATGCAACGGACAGTAGTCTGATCAGAGACCCACTTCAGATAAGCATCTCTGACCGCACTCCGTGCATTAGCGAGAGGGATTTTAGGTGCTGAATCCGCTATTACATAGAGGATCCGTTCATGCTCTAGAACAATTCTCAACCTTTGATACCAACTATCGAAGTTGTGACCCTTTAACTTCTCGTTATCGAGAAGTGACCGGAGCGATAAATTGGAAGACATCTAAAAAGAAAACAAGACCAAATTAGTATATGAATTAATAATTTAACCAAAGACTTGGACTTTAGTCTAAAGGTTTTTCCCACTAATTTTTCAGATTGGTAGCCTCTAACTCCAATCCATGAAAATACTTTTTCTTAAGTGGGTACTGAAATCCAATAGGCCTCGCATGAGCCCGACTAAGGCCGGCTCACCCATACGAGCCTAAAGGTAGGTTCGTAAACCAATTGTTTCCCTAAACAATTTTCAGTATTTTATTTTGCCCCAGAAAGCACCCCAATCGGCCTAGGGGCCTCCTATTGCGGGTCTCTGGTTAGGTCCAACCATTAAAATGACGAATCCAATGCTTCCAGTTAACTAAAGACCATGCCCGACTAAGGCCGGCCCACCTGGTCCCATTAAGGAGGTTGCTCTGAACCATCATCGATCAGTTAGAAATTCCAGTCACCAGATGTATACCCGTTCTATGGAACCGCCGATGCACACCAAGCTAGTGGACACATTTCTATCCAACTTAATGGGAGGCTAAGAAACTATCAACTCCTTGACTTAGTCTTTTTAAGGACCTAATAATTTTAGAGGATTTTTAAGTGTGACAGAAGAAAGAGATAAGGACATGGATCATCCTCCCACTGAATCAATCAGATTCCAGAAGGGTTGAAATAAATCAATAAATGATACATGGGCACCTATAGATCAGTCAGACCGATCAATCTGGGTGACATGGATTAACTCGAGTTATTGAACTTTTCCAATCAGTTCTAGTCGACTCGACTAGCCAAGTAGGTGAGATCATGGATGAGTATCCGTCATTAACTATCTTTCCTAGACACCAACCAAGTTGGCCAGGAAAGAGGTAGCCTCATACAGCCATGATCACAATGCCAAACCTACCTCGACACCAGTCGGTTTACCAGACTCGATCAGACTAGCCTAAAGACTCGGGCATCCACTGAGCCACTAATTGGATCCATTTTAGATGAATGGATCAACTATTCTAACTATTAGATAGTTCTAAAGAATGACCTTAAACAACTTTTGTTTAATCTTCTTCTTATTATCCGGTTAAACTAAACTTAGTGCTAACCCAGTTATGGACCCAACTAGTCAGCTAACCCAATTTAACCCAAAATGACTTATGCAAATTATATTAGATTTCATAAACCTAAAAATTTTCTAATAAGCCAAAGATTTAATTAAAACAATTTTAATTAAGTCACAATGTAAAACATTTTTACATAACCAAAAAAAAATCATGCATCAAGATATTTTATATCAATATTAAACATGCCTAAACTATGTATCATCAAATTAAAACATTTTTAATTTTAATATTCTTTAAGGATCCTTCTGAAAAGGCCAACACAGATGATCCGTATCGTGTCAAAAATAAACGGTCATGGTGAAGGTCTCAACTAGGTTCCAAAAAGAAATTTTGATACATCATTAGATTAAAACAATTTTAATCTACATACATGCAGACTAGATTAGATTACAAATTCAACCTGGCTCTGATACCATTGAAAAGAAACTGATGCAGGTGGTTTGAAAAGATCCTACACTAGGCATGCAAACATCTGTGGGAGTAGATTGGATTTTAAAATAATTTTTAAAAATCGCGCAGTGGGTATCTGCTCCAATAGGAACTAATCTAAATCTAGTTGCATTTAGGCATGCAAAATCATATAAAATATTTATAAAATATTAAAGAATTTAATATATCCATGCATGATTAAAAATTAAATTTTCCATACCTTTATTCCACTAGAATAACTTTGGAATAAACCTGGAATAGACTGGAATAACTGGAATAAAGTTATTCCAGTCGTCTTCCTCCTTGGGACCTTGTTTTTGGCTTGCAAAACGTCATCGGAACACCGCCTTCTGGATCTCCGTTTGCTCCCAAATTTGACCAGCGGCTTCTTGGACAAGTCTTCTTCGATTTGCCACTGGTTGCTGCAATCAAATCTAAGCCAAAAAAAATAAATAAATCACCAAAGTCTGCTGCCAGATTTCTGCAGCAGAATAGGGCAGCAAACTTTGGCCTTCATTTTGGAGCAGCTGGGGCGATCCCGGCTCGAGTGGTTTGCTCCTAGGAGTAGAGTGGTACTCCCTCTTGAGGGAAGACACGCTCGGGGCTCTCGGATCCGCCTTTATGCACGGTGCTAGCTGCCGGAAGAGGGTTTCACGGTCACTGATATTTTTTCAGCAACAGAGCTTTGCTGAAATGGGATTTTGAGCACTTGAAACGATGGGAAAAACTCTCCCTCTCACCCTCCAAAACATAGCCTATCTAAGCTCTAAACCAGGGGTCACTCAAAGAAGAACACCTTGATTTCTTTGGTTCTCATACGCTGGGATTTTTCTCTAATCTCTCGTTGAAAACTCTTCCTGAAACTCAACCAACACACAACAGGGGAAGGCTTGGTGTAGTTTATATAAGGTGCTGGGAGGGAGAGGGAGGTGGACCGACGGAAGGCCAAGAGAAGCAGCAGCTAGTAAACCCATTAATAGCCTTAAACCAGGATTAAAAAGGCATTATCAAAACGGTGGAGGGAAAAGAAAAACGCCCAGCAATAAGGCTACTTCGGACTCGTTTGGCCTTTTGAAATTTCTCCCAGCGCAAGGCCTTCCATCAATTGTTTGGACTTCCTCCATTCAAATGACCGTGTAAAACAGTCCATGGAGAAAAACGTGGAAATCGGTTCATCCAAAACCGGTCAAACCAAAAATGGTCCAATCCCATTAAACCAAGTTGGTTCAAACCCAACGGTGGTTCAATCCAATTGAACCTAGTTCACGGAATAAAATTGGTTCACAACCAATTGGAGGCCGAAACGAACTTCGAATCAGTTCAAAACTTATTCAGAAAAATCCTGGCGCAGTGCTGGTCAACCCAGAACATTTTCCGGTCGACACAAACAAGGGCAAAATGGGGAAAAGAGTGCTCAAAAAATACAGTGACCATAAAATCGAGATGATTCCCAATCATAATCGGTATCCGGATCAGAGAGTTATCCTCTGTGGCATGTGACCTCATAGGTTCGAACCTAAACGGTAGCATTAGAACAATTTCTAGTACCAGCACAGGAAACCATCTAGCAATGGGTCCCGACGTCTGGATGGGTCGAAGATGCGGGAGCAAACAATCGAACCTCTGGCATATGGTTACTGTATAGTTCATCCCTTTGACCTCTAATGCTCATGACGACTGAGATTGGGCTGCCATCCCAGACAGAGTCAGTCGACTACGTGTCTCAACCTTGCAAGCCCAGTGACTCTTCACTAGGACTACCCCGGTCGAGGATTTGCTAAATTGAGATACTGCAAGACATTCAATCCAAAATGTTCGGACAGGTCAATTCCATCTTGGTCTATCACTGCTCCACAAGTACTTGCCTGCACCCAGAAACCTTCCATCACCGGATTAAAAATCCGGATATTCCGGCACCAAAGCACAGGGAGTTGCTTGCAAGTTACCGTGATGACCTCAGGTCAGAGGGACACATATATCCATATCCAATCATGAGTATCCCTTTGGCAGAAAGGGACTGCACGGAGTCACGTTCAATAAGATATCACATATCCCACTTGCAGATCACATCAGTGTCACCACACTCATTTGGTCAAGAGGGCAATCAAACGATGTGAACTACAACAACCTATACTTGATATATTGCCGTCCAGTATAATATATCCTTTGGTTGTGAACAGGGTTTAAGGACCACTCGATACATCCTCTCTGTATCGAAGTCAGTGTAGTCCTAAGGACTTCATCACATGGAAAGAGTTCATTTCAGAAAAAATTAGTATGTGATGAGCTGCCAAAAAAAATATTTTATTAATTCATAATATGAATACAATATTTAGCACAACCGCCTACAACCCAGGTGATTGGCTTTGGGACACAATTCCCAACAAGAGGCTCATCATTTTTAATGATCCAGGCTTCATTATTTTCAATAATGAAACCATACTTCTCAGGTGCATGACTTACCCTATCAGACCTATGGATAGGAGTGGTGTGTTCTGGTTCTATACTAACTATATTATCATTTGGTTGAGATGTATCTTTTTGTTGAACTTCTTCAAGTTCAATATTTCTCCCACTGCCCTTTTGTAGGATGAACTCTTTCTCCAGAAAAGTGGCATGCCTACTGACAAAAACTTTTTGTTCAGTAGGGTGGTAAAACAGATATCCTATACTATATTTAGGATATCCTTCAAATTGACACTTATCTGCTCTAGCATCTAGCTTATGTCCAAAATTTCTTTCGACATAGGCTGGACATCCCCATATCCTAAGATACTTAAGATTGGGTTTCATAACCCTCCATATCTCATATCGAGTGCTAGAGACAGATTTAGATGATACTCTATTTAAGATATTAGCCACGGTTTCCAAGGCATATCCCTAGAAGGAAACAGGTAACTCTATGAAGCATATCATGGATCGTCCCATATCTATTAAGGTACGGTTCCTCCTTTCAGCAACACCATTTAATTGTGGTGTGTAAGGAGGGGTCCATTCAGAGATAATCCCCTTTTCTTTAAGGTGATCGAGAACCTCGGTGGATAGGTATTCACCTCCTCGATCTGATCAAAGGATTTTAATATTTTTCTCCATTTATTTCTCTACCATACTTTGATACTCTAAAAATTTATCAAAGGCTTCGGACTTATGTTTCATAAGATACACAAATCTGTACCTTGAATAATCATCAGTAAACGTGATGAAATAAGAGTATCCACCCTTGGCTTGAGTTGTCTTAGGCCCACATACATATGTATGTATGAGTCCTAATAACTCAGTTGTCCTTTCTCTTTGTCGACTAAATGGAGTCTTGGCCATTTTACCCATGAGACATGATTCACAAGTTCCTAATGATTCATAATCATAAGGATTAAGGAAATTTTTCTTGTATAACTTGCTAATCCTAGTCTCACTAATATGTCCAAGCCAACAGTGCCAGAGTAAATTATTGTTTACATCATCTCTCTTTCGTTTGTTACTTACATGAAGTATATTGTCATTAGTGGATAGAGTTAAAAGATCTTTGCAAAATACGCCACAATATATAATTTCATTAGAAAAGCTGATTGAGCAACCATTGCTCATCACATTCATAGTATAACCTTGTCTAAGTAACAAGGGTACATATATGATATTTCTAATGACCTTAGGCATATAGTAACAATCTCTCAGCTCTAAAATCTTCCCCGAAGGTAACTTCAAGATATAAGTCCCTACGGCCTCTACTTGGATGGACTCTCCTCCAGCACCGTAGAGCTCGAAGTCTTCTTCCTTCAATACTCTAAGCCTCTGCAACCTCTGCAATGATTTGTAGATATTATGACCACAGGCGGTATCCAATATCCAAGTATTTGAAATGGAAGAATCCAATGACAAAATAGTATGAACTTCTTTCATACCTTTTGGTGCATCCGATGCACCAAGCTTCACACTTGCAAGGTAAGCCTTGCAGTTCCTCTTCAAATGACCCGGCTTGCCATAGTGAAAGCAGGTCATCCATCCGGAGGCCTTCTTTCCTTTCTTCTTCTTGATGCCCCTTTTTGGGTTCAATCTCCTCTTAGAACACTTTCTGCCTGACTTCTTCTTGTAGATCCCATCCACAAGAAGAAGTGGAGCCTTATTTTTCTTTAAATGGCTCTCTGCTATTTTTAACATGTTTAACAGCTCAAGCAAGGAAGTGTTAAGTTTGTTCATATGATAATTAAGAACAAACCGTGAAAATGACTTCGGGAGTGAATGCAGGATCAAATCCTGATTCAACTCCCCATCCATAACAAAATCCAATTTACCTAATCATGTGATCAAGTCAATAACCATAAGTACGTGGTCTTGTACAGATATACCTTCTGTCATTCTCGCACGGAACAACTGCTTAGATATCTCATATCTAGCAGTTTGACTATGTTCTCCATATAGCTCTTTTAGATTTAGTAGAATGGAGTTAGTGTCCATGCTATCATGTTGCCTCTGCAACTCATTGGTCGTAGAGGCAAGCATGATACATTTGACAGTGAGTGAGTCATTTTGCCACATCTTGTATGTGATCTTTTCCTCTTGCGAGGCATCTTCCCCTAAAGGTTCCAAGGTAGGGGTATCAAGAATTTAAGAAAGTTTTTCCTAGCTAAGTACTATCTTTAGGTTTCTCAACCAGTCAACATAGTTCAGTCCAGTCAATTTATTGGCATCAAGTATACTACGGAGTGAGAGTGAAGAGGCCATTTAATCTATATTAACCAAGAACATAACATAAGCAAACAACCAATGTTGACAAAACATAAGTAAATTAGGACTTTAACTTAATTATGTCTCCCACTATTTTATCAAGCATCATTACCCTCTATATGATGATCGAGAAATCCTAATTGGTTTTCTTAGTGGGGTTGAGATCCTAATTTCTTATAAAAGACCTTGTGTGTACACAACTCCTTGGGAACCGATCACTGGAAGAGAACCAGGGACTGAGAATAATCTAGAAGGCAGGGAAAAACTGTGAAGCCCTGTTCCCTCCTTCCTCTCACTATCTCACGGTCTGCAGAAAATTGGAGGGCTCCCTCTATCGCACGCACTGCTACTACCTCTCATAGAAAACCAAAACACCACACGGCCTTCCACCAAATAATACCATGCTGAGAAAACCTGTGAAGCACTTGGAAGACCCGTAAGAGATGGAAGACCCGTGAGAGAAGGCCTATCCAAATCGTGAAAGCTTGGACATCGCAGGAAGAAACTGGGATCAAGAGGAAAAACATGGTGAAGCCCTCTTTATTAATCTCTCTCGCACCTCTCGGCTCTTCCCTCTACCCTTCTTATAAAAGGATGCCTTGATAAATTCCGTAAAGGCCTGGGAAATCAATGGATAGGTATTTAGATAAAATCCAAACACCCAAAAGAAATCACTGCTATTGCTGGGAGAGAACAAGAAGGCTAATACCGTGAAGTCTTCAATCGAGAGTAGGGAATACGTACAGGACATAAACACCAAGAGTCCCATCCAAGTTTCTGGCAATGGATAAATTTGAAATCCCATGCAGCATTCAAACTAATGCTGCATTTATCCCATTCAATCGACGATTACAGGGCAATGCTGTAAGAAACATACCACCGATTCAACAAATCCAAAATAAACCAGTTTAATAAACCAATCCTTTGTACGATCAAGCCCAATAAAATCGAGTCCGGTCCCGGTCTACCAGGAATAATTCCTGGTTGACACAAATCAATCCTGATTGATCCAAATCAAACCAAGGGGACCAGAAAAACCCAATGTGTGCTTAAGAGACCATTTGACTTTAATACCAAAATGATTCTCAATCACTGATCAGTTCCAAGATTAGAAAGAAATCCTTGATGGCGTATGACCTCATAGGTTCGAACCTAAACGGTAGCACTGGAACACTTCCACTACTAGTGCAAGATACCATCTAGCAATGGATCATGGCATCCGGATAGGCCAAAGATGCGAGAGCAATCTATCGAACCTCTGGCATATGGTTACCGTATAATTTATCCCATTGACCTCCAATGCTCAAGATGACCTAGGGTTAGACTGCCAACCCTAACTGAGTCAATCCACAATATGTCTCAAACTCACAAGTCCAGTGACTCCTCACTATGACTACCTTGGCCAAGGATTTGCTAAATTGAGACACTACGAGGCATTCAATCCAAACAATTTGGACATGTCAATTCAATCTTGGTCCACCATTGCTCCATAAGTACTTGCCTGTACCTAGAAATGTTCCATCACCAGATTAGAAATCCAGATAGTCCAACACCAAAGCACAGGGACTTACTTGTAAGCTACCATCGTGACCTCAGGTCGGAGGGACACATATACCCATATCCAATCGCGAGCAATCCTTTGGCAGAAAGGATCTCTACGAAGTCACGTTCAATGAGATGTCACACATCCCACTTACAGATCACACTAGTGTCACCACACTCCTTTAGTCAAGAGGACAACCAAACGATGTGAACCACAACAACCTACACTTGATACATTACCATCCTGTATAATGTATCCTTTGGTTGTGAACCTTTTAAAGGACCACTCGATATATCCTCTCTATATTGAAGTCAGTGCAGTCCTAAAGACTTCATCACATAAATTGAGTTCATTACAGGAAAATGAATGATGTGATGAGCTGCCAAAATAATATTTTATTAATTCATATACATATTATAATACTCAACACAACCGCCTACAACCTAGGCGATTGGCTTTGGGACATAATTCACAACAATTTGCAAGATCCCTTTGGTTAAACAATCCTTGGAAGAGGTTCTTCCTTGCCCCGAGACCAGCTGAAAAAAAGCTAACAGATCTGCTGGAATTAGGTTTCGTCATCCAGGTACTAATCTAGAGTGCTGAGAGACCCCGTCTATGACTAGGAAGACATTGTTGCCAGGTATTTGAACCTTACCCTCTCTTTAGACCTGTTTTATTGAAGTTGACAAGCCCTAATTATTGGTTTCTTAACCATAGGGTACTATTCTTTATCCCTTTGATAGTTCTTAATCTATGGGTAGTAGTTTCTAGTCTTTACATCATCTCCTAGTTGTTCTTCATCTCTTTTTCGGGAATAATAACCACAAAAATATCTGAATTTAATTACTCTCTTTAATTTGCTTTTTTTTTTATGCTCATCCCTTGCATCCCCATCTTGCATTAATTAAGTTATATAAGATAAGAGTTCAACCTCAACCCATTTAGTAAAATAGTCAATCACCATGAAAATAAACATTATTTAATCAAAAGCTTAGAGAAATGGACCAAGAATATCCATTCCCCACTAAGTGAATGGCCATAGGGCCACTAATTGGATTAGTTGGCTAGTGGGTCGCCTTTGGATATTTGAATATCTCTAGCATTGATGACAATTTTTGACAAAGTCGGCTGCATCTTTTTGGATAGTCTACCAGTAATACCCTTGTCTTAGTATTTTATAAGCTAGAGATTTGCTCCCCAAGTGATCTCCATATATGCCTTCATGTAGTTCTCTAAGTGCATAATCGGCGTCAATTAGACCCAAGCATCTCAATAAGGGCAACGTAAAAGACCTCTTATAAAGAACTCCTATAATTATATACTATGAAGCCATCCATCTAACTCATTTGGCTTTCATGGGGTCACTTGGTAGAACTTCATCAGTCAGATATTTGATAATTGGATCCATCCAACTAGCTTCATGTTCCACTTGATGTACTTCTATGCCCTTATCGATGCTAGGTGCTTCAAGGTGCTCAACATATGTTATATTGAGTAAGTCAATGGCCGATATCACCAGCCAGGAATGTGTGTCGGTCCAAGCATTTTTAGCTCGAGGAATATGAAAGATCTCAAAAAAATTGAATAAAAGTACAAGAGTTTGTACCTTCTCCAAATATTTTGCCATAATTGGATCTCGAGCTTCAAATTCTTCCTTAACCTAACTAACTACCAATTGAGAATATATGGAGGTTCTCAGCTTCTTAACCTTTAGTTCCTTGGTAATTCTTAGTCTAGCCAAAAGTGTCTCATATTCGACTTGGTTGTTTAATACTTGGAAAGCAAACTTGAGTGCATATTCAGTAACTATTCCTTTAGGATTTGCCAAAATTAGTCATGCTCTGCTACCAAGTGAGTTAGATGCTCTATCTAAATGGAGTATCCATGTAGGCTCTAAGCATTTTTCATCAACCATTTCCTGGCCATCTTCTCTTCCAATTCTTCCTCCGCTATCCTCATCATAGGCCCAGGTATACCTAGTGACGAAGTTTGCAAGAACTTGAGCTTTCATTGCCGAACAAGTTTGATAAAATTTGAACTCGTCCAATCTGACTACCCACTTTGACATTCTTCTAGATGTGTTAAAGCATTACAGAATGGCTTTTAGTGGTTGATCAGTCAATACCATCATTGAGTGAGCCTGGAAATATAATCTTAAGCATTTTGTTGCTAACACTAATGCATAGACTAGCTTCTCCATCTTTGAATATCTTGTCTCAATGTTATGTAATACTTAGCTAGAGTAGTAAATTGGCTTTTATATCCCTCTACCTTCCTCTCTGACTAATACTGAACTTACTATCTCATGTGAGATAGAAAGATACAAATATAAAACTTCTCCTTCTTGAGATTTTGAGAGTAAAGATGGGGAGTCGATGTACTTCTTCAGCTCTTCGTTGGCAATCTTCAATCCACTCAAAGTTCTTAGTTTGCTATAATATCTTGAAAAATGGTAGACATCTTTTGACTGACCAAGAAATAAATTGGCTCAATGCAGCAATATGCTTGGTCAATTGTTGAACTTCTTTCTTAGTAGAAAGATGCCTTATATCGAGAATTGCCCTTATCTTCTCAAGATTAGCTTCAATTTCTCAATTGATAATAAAGAATCTGAGAAACTTTTTGGATGTCATCCCAAAGACATACTTTGTTGGATTTAGTTTCATCTTATGACATCACAATTCATCGAAGGCTTCCTTCAAATCCTTGATGTGATATGATGTTTAGGTGCTTTTCATCAACATATCATCAACATAAGCTTCCATATTTCTTTTAAGCAATTTTTTGAAGACCTTATTGATTAGTTGTTGGTAAGTAGCCCCCTAGCATTCTTCAGGCCCGACTACATCACCTTGTAGCAATAAAAACCTTGCTCGATCACAAAAGCTATCTTCTCTTCATTTTTAGGATCCATGTGAGTTTGCTTGTAGCCCGAGAAAACATCCATGAAGCTTAAGAATTTGTGCCCAATAGTCATATCGATCAATTAGTCTATTTTTAACAAAGGAAAGCTATTTTTGAGATAAGCTTTATTGAGGTCTATATAATCAATACAAATCCTCCATTTTTCATTAGCCTTCTTCATCATTACCATATTAGAAAGCCAATCTAGGTAATGGATTTCTCTAATAACATTGAAGAGCTTACCAACTTCTTTATCAATAGCTTTCTATCATTCAGGGATAAAGTTCCTTTTCTTTCATCAAATGGGCTTGAATCCTGGATCAACTTTCAATTTGTGAGTAATGATTTCTAGAGGGATTTCAAGCATATTTGTAGTCGACCAAGCGAAGGCATTGTGTCGAAGAAATTCTACAAGTTGTTCTTTTTTTTCTATATCTAGAAGACTTCCAATTAGTACAGTCTTTGTTGGATCTTCCTTTACAAAGGAATGGAACTAGTTTTCTTAGCTAACTTTTTATGTCTCTTAAGTTGTCTTTGATCTAGCTGATCAAAAGATAACTTGGTTTTTGTTTGCTTGTCTTGGATTGTCAAACATTGTCGAGCAAGTTATCGATCTTTCCTCATTTCTCCAACTCCTTTTTTAGTTAGGAAATAGACTAAGAGATGATAAGTCCAAACAATTGCTCAAAATTTGTTCAAAGCCGATCATCTGAGTATTGCATTGTAGGTCAATGGAACCCAGACCATTATGAAATTGATGGATAGAGTTTTTTATCAGGATTTTGTTCCAATGATTACAAGAATAATAATTTTTTTTGAAAGAATTATGTTCTAAAAGTCAATTACAGTTATTGTATCAATGACATTCTCCCAACTTAAGATTGATAAAGGCAATTTTTGATTCATCATATACTGTGTCATATATTCTAACTATAAGATTATGATGAACCCCATAGGTTAGGGCAATAGAATTAGGGTTGTGATGGAGATCATAATGGTGAGACCTAAGTTCCTATAAACCCTAATCTAAAATGCTCCTAGTTATTAGATTATCAATTTGGGGATCAATGAATCCAGAAAGACTAGCACATCCTATGTATGCTTAATGGAAGGGTGGTTGGTCTCACAACCACTTGTGTAGAGACCCTAATACAAGGATGTGGGTTTTCATTAGGTTATGAGTCCACTAAACTAATCCAACAAGAGAACATCATTTGAAAGTCTTACTTGTCAAAAGCAATGTTCTCTTAGTGGGAGTAGTGCATGTAGTCCTTAGACCTAAGACTACCATAGTATCTTATGCACATAAACCCATGCTTTGGTACATACTCATTCATGATGATTAAGTCATATACGGAGTGCTTCTAGATATGGTGGATTGTGTATGAAGGTAATGAGTAGGTCAACAAAAAATCTATCACTCCTTGTAAGAGGAGTTATCTCGTGTGATCTCTTCGAATGATGACTCAAGAAATCTTTGATCAAAGCAAGATGAGATTGGATAGGATTTCTAATCTTTCACAATTGAGTCTTCATTATCAAATTAAGATTTGAAAGGATTAGGTGCTAGCGTTTGACAATTATCCATGCCCATCACTTAATCGAGAAAAAGGGAGATTGAAAGATTGAATTGCATGGTAACTTTCCACTGAAGGATATTTTGATAATTTCTACCAAATTTTTCATCTTTCGGGTAGGAATGACACATTGCTATACATCAATCATATCTTATAGGTTTTCATGGATCAATTCGATGGATTCATGAGTCAATTCAAAAGTTGGTTCAAATTGGTAACTTAGGTTAGCTCAATTTGACCTAATTAGGTCAATCAGGTTCGATTTAATCAAATCAGCTTGGACATGGGATCCTAATTGGCTAGCTAATTGACAAACTAGCATATGTTGGCTAGCCCAACTCCTAACCCAATTGGATTGGGTCAGCTTGTTTGCTATTTGGGCTAACCAGTTTAAGTAGAATTTAAATTAGGTAGAGTCCTAAGTGGGGTATCCTAATTTAGTATTTATCTAAATTTTATTGGGCATTATCTTGGGTTTATGGAAGAGTCCTATATGGAATGGACTATTGGTGCCATGTTACGGTGTGTGCCAAGAATAAATATGCGTAGAAGGACCAATAGTCCTTCTGCCAGTCAGACACAAATCTTTGATAAAGCCCAATTCTTTCTTCCTTATCTCCATGATGAAATGAATGGGCTTTGAATGGTCAAAAGATGAAAAATGGTGTGGAAGGAGTTGGCGAAAAATGAAAAGTTGCGTCTCTTCATTATGGCACTAATTTGAAACCAAGAGTTTGTCTGTTTGAAGGCTCTTGTATTACTCTGATGCTTCCTTTCTGATTTCATGCCCCTTAGCCTTCCTATAACCGGTCAATGCCATGTGGCAAGTGGAGAAAAAGGCTAGAAAATGAGGAGACAATAATTTGTCTCTTGGTGCATGAAAAGTTTTATCATGATATGTCCTCTCATCCTAATAAGAGTCCTTCTACTTGAAGGGTCTTATCAAATGGCTGATGGAGAGAAATATCAAGTGCCCCATCCCTCTCTATAAATTAGCATTAGTAATATGATACCAATGAATTATAGTTTTCCATCAGAAAATACAACTTGCTATTTTTTCTTCCTCCTTCTTAAGACAAGGTTTGTCTCTTTAAGACAAAGCTTGTTCTTTCAAGACAAGGCTAGTCTAATTAAAACAAGAGCCTAGGAAGTAAAATAGGAGTATTTGAGATTTGAGAGAGGATTTAGAGTATTCTCTGAGTGCTCTACAAGAGGGTAGGGCTTCTATTAAAGGAAGAAAGTCTGCAAGGTTGCTGGAAGAGTTCTAGTCAAACAAGCAACCTTTGTAGGAGTTTGTTGATCCCATAAGTGATTTTGATGATAACCAAACATTGGATCATCTACATTTATTTCTAACAACTCTTCAAGCATGTTACAAGTTTTTATAGGTTGAGTTAATTGTTCAAACTTCAACTCCTACACCTTTGTTTCTTGTTTAAGTTGTGTTGTAATGTGTTTCTGTAAAGAAGAACCTAATGAAAAAGCTAAGAAAAGAACTATGTAAAAAGGGTTACTTCTGTGTGTATGTGCCTTAGAATTATTTTGAGTTGGTTTGCATGAAAAATATAAGAGAGTTGGTGAGAGTTTTCTTTGAGTCCAATTGTAACAATCCTGTAGAAAAATACTCAAGCCGACCCTAGCATGTTGAAGAGCCGACTCCTCCTAATGGCACACAGCAAGGATTTTGGTATATAGCAATCCGAGCTAACTCGAAGGTTACCGAGCTAACTCCAGTAAATCCGAGTCGACTGGAATATGTCTGAGCCAACTCCTCTAGACTCCAGTTTTTGAAGATTTCTGAGAACAGGCAAGCGAGCCAACCCGAACCAGAAAGAGTTGACTCTGCCAGACCTAATTTTAAAGACCTGAGAAAGCGAGCTGACCC
The DNA here is from genome assembly GCA_021397845.1 of Areca catechu. Classification (NCBI taxonomy): domain Eukaryota; kingdom Viridiplantae; phylum Streptophyta; class Magnoliopsida; order Arecales; family Arecaceae; genus Areca; species Areca catechu. The sequence goes on along the minus strand of CM038051.1, from coordinate 96,013,404 downwards.
AAACTGCATCGAGCTGACTCTTCCAGAGTGATGATTTCAAAACCTAAGAAGAAGAGCTGGCCAATGATCAAAAGAGCCAACTCCTCGAGTCCACATTTTTTCAAAGATATAAGTTCGAGCCGACCCGAGCTATAAAGAGCCGACTCGTCTAGAGTGAAGTTTTATGCCCTGAGACAAAGAGCCGACTGCACTGAAGATTTGGTGACTCGACCTATCAACTCGAAGGATCCGAGCCGACTCGAAGGATCCAAGCCGATTCGAAGGAATCCGAGCTGACTCGAACATCGCTTTCAGGTATCCAACAATTAGTTCTAGAATTTGTTTTTGAATGCCAAAATGTGCTCCAATGGTCACAAATCATTTTTCAATGGTCTAAAATGGCTAGAACTGCCTTGGAATAATAGAAGACCTTATATTTGAAGGATTTGAACTTCCTTGAAAAAAATTGTTAGAGAATTATTAAAAGTTTTGAGAGCTACATTGAATATCTTACCTACCAATAAGAAAGAGAGCACAAGAGCATTCAAGCAAGCCTTCAAGTCTTCACCAACTCTGATATAAAGCTTGAAGCAATTTTGGAATAAGCCACTGAAGAAATTAAAGCTCATTCAAGTGCAAGTTAAGTGGACTTCTATCAAGCTGCACCGGCAACTATCCAACAAATTAAGTTTGTCATTTTTGTTGCATTTATTTCAGTTCATCTTATTGAATTGTTGGGTTTTTGGTGAGCCTGATTGAAAAACCAAATAGGTTCTTGGTGGCCTTGATAAAAACCAAGTGATGGATTCTTGGTGATCTTGGTAAAACCAAGTTAGGTTTCTTTGGTGAGCCTGTTCAAAATCAAAGGTGTTGGGTTTTCTTTGGTGATCCCATTAAAACTAAAGTGCAGAGGTTTTGGATTGTTATCCTTTAAAATAATCTAACTGTATTCAGGTGTGAATATAGTTGAAATCCTAAGTGGTATCTTAGGTAGTGGTCGTAGAAGTTGGGTTGCTCCAAACTACTATAAATATTGCGTATTTGTGTTGTGCTTGCTTGACTCTATTTAGCTTCTACAATTTATCACTCTATCACAGCACCTAATACTCATAAGGGATTTTTAATTGCACATTATCTGCTTTAAATTTTTAAATTCCTAATTCACCCCCCCTCTTGGGTAGCCACCTGGGCAACAACAGGTATTAGAGAAGTATCTTTGAATACATTAGAGTAAAGATCGATGGCTCATCCAATGAGCACGTCCTTGGCTGAAGGCCAATCAACTAATAGACCTCCACTCTTCATTGGCACAAATTATGCATACTGGAAAGCTAGAATGAAAATTTATATTCAAGCAGTTAATTATTAGTTATGGAAGGTCATTCTAAAGGGTCCTTACATCCCCATGGTAAAAATTGATGGAATGGACGTTCCAAAACCTGAAGAGGATTGGAACGAACATGACATGAAAATGGGTGAGTTAAATGCCAAAGCAATGATCTGTTATATTATGCTTTGGATAGTAATGAGTTTAATTGAATTTCCATTTGCTCTTCTGCAAAGAAAATTTGGGATAAATTCGAAGTGACCCATGAAGGAACTTCTCAAGTGAAGTCTTCTAAAATTAATCTTCTTATGTATAGTTACGAATAATTCAAAATGGACTATAATGAAGTAATCTCTGCCATGTTTTCATGTTTCACTGATATTATTAATAGCTTAAAACATCTTGGTAGGGTATATTCTAATGCAGATCTTGTACAAAAGATTCTAAGATCTCTTCCGGATAATTGGGATGCGAAAGTGACAGCCATCCAAAAAGCAAAAGATTTGAACACCTTACTATTGATGAACTACTAAGATCTCTCATCACACATGAACTGACCATGCAGCACCAAACTAAAGATGATCAAAATAAAAAGAAATCTATTACCTTCAAAGCTGCTTGAATTCTAGAAATGATGAAGAATCGGAAGAAGAATGTTCCTCTACTGAAAGCGACATGGAAGACGAAGATGTTGCCATGGTCGTTAGGAAATTTAGAAGGTTCTTGGGAAGAAGGAAAGGAAGACATTTTAGAAAATTCTACAAGAACAAAGAATTCAGTAAGGAGAAGGATAAGGAAAAGGAAAAAGATAAAGAAGTGCCCACCTGCTATGAATGCAAAAAATCAGGGCACATTCAACCAGATTGTCTGTTATTGAAGAAGGGTTTTAAGAAAAAAAAAGAAAGCTATGGTAGCGACGTGGAGCGATAGTGAAGCATCTTTATCCACTGAAGAAGAAGAGACCACGAAATCTGCGAACTTATGTCTGATGGGTCTTGAAAATGAGGTATCATCCCCTGAGCTTCAAACTGAATTTACATATGATGAATTGAATTCTGCATTTCATGATTTACCTATTGAATTCAAGAAAGCTGGTGTTATAATTAAGTCCTTGAAGAAATAAAATGATGTTTTATTGAAAAACAAGGATGAAATTTCTGAAACGAATAATACTTTATGAAAAGAATTGAATATCATGTCTGATAGCATTATTGTTTTGAAAAATGAGAAAAATGCCTTAAATAAGACAAACAAAGATTTAGTTACCAAAAATGTTGATTTGAAAAAGGAGGTTATAAAGCTTATGCCTTTAGTAGAAAAACATACTTTGAGTTCAAACAAGCTTGAGCTAATTTTGAAAGAACAAAGAGATTAAAAAAGTAAAGCTGGGATTGGATTTAATACCTTAAATGTTAAAGGAATTTCAGCAACTAAATTTGTATCTTCAAAAGCTTCAGCTTCAAATGCTAAATTTTAAAAAGCTTTTCCATTGAAATCTATTTCAAATGACCCGAAATATGTTCCTAAAAATTTTGTTCAAAAATTTTTTAGATCAAATATATCTACTTCTGCATCTACTAAAGCTTTAATGCATGCAACATTCAAAAATGATAAAATTATTTGTTATGCATGTCATAAATTTGGACATAAATCTCATCAATGCAATTCGTTAAAAAACTTCATGATTGGTGCGTTGAAATATAGAACCATTTGGGTTCCAAAAAAAACCAATTTTGCTAACTCGAAAGGATCCAAGTTAGCTTGGGCACCTAAAATCACTCCTTGACTTTTTTGTAGGACTGTCTTGTAGCCCACAAATTAAAGAGAAGATGGTATCTTGATAGCAGCTACTCAAGGCATATGACAGGTCACAAAGATCAGTTCATCACCCTACAAATGAAAAGAGGATTGGTTACTTTTAGAGATAATGGCAAGGGAAGAATAATTAGAATCGGTAAGATCAAAATAACCCCCCTGCACTTTCATTGAAGATGTGTTGCTAGTAGATAAATTAAAGCATAATTTATTGAGTATTAGTCAATTATGTGATAAAGGCTTCAAGGTTATCTTTGAATCATCTATGTGTATAGTAACTAACTCTCTTGACTCTAGCAACAAATTCATTGATCATAGACTTGGAAACATCTATGTAGTAGATCTAAATGATCTAGCCATGACTAGTAGTTCCAGTCTAGTAGCAATGAATGCTAAGACCAAGGAGTCATGTTTATTAAGACATAGATGATTAGGATGTGCTAGCATGCATACAATTACCAAATTAATATCAAAGAATCTAGTTAGAGGTTTCCCACATTTTAAAGTTGATCTTGATTATGTATGTGATGTTTGTTAATTAGGCAAACAAACTAGGGAGAGTTTTAAATCAAAAAATATTATTTCAACAACTAGACCCCTTGAGCTACTTCACATGGACTTATTTGGACCAATTAGAATCACAAGCCTAGGAGGTATGAAATATGGCCTTGTGATTGTAGATGACTTTTCTAGATTCACATGGGTATTATTTATTGCACATAAGGATAAAACTTTTGATGCATTTTGAAAATTTCATAAGAAAGTTTCAAATGAGAAAAATATTTCTGTTATTTTTATAAGAAGTGATCATAGAACTGAATTTCAAAATTAATTTTTTGATGAATATTTCACTGAGCGTAGCATTCATCACAACTTCTATGCTCCTAGAATACCACAACAAAATGATGTTATAGAGAGAAAGAATAGGACTTTAGAAGAAATAGCCCAAACCATGTTGTGTGAAGGTAATCTTCCAAGGTAATTTTGGACAGAAGTGGTGAACACTACATGTTATATATTAAACCGAGTTTTAATAAGACCAATTTCAAAGAAAACCCCCTATGAACTTTGGAATGGAAGAAAACCGAATATTAACTATTTTCATATTTTTGTGTGTAAATGCTTTGTATTAAATAATGGTAAAGATAACCTAGAAAAGTTTGATGCAAAATCTGATGAATCTAAATTCTTTGGTTATTCCTTGCATAGCAAAGTATATAGAGTGTTTAATAAGAGGACTCTTACTGTAGAAGAGTCAATTGATGTTGTTTTTGATGAAGCTAACCCCTCACCATCTAGAAAAGATGAGTGCATAGATAATGATGTAGGTACTTTACAAAAGGAAATGGAAGATCTAAGCATTCAAGACAAGACAACACAAGATAGAAATGAAGTGGTAAGCAAGGATCATACTGATTTATCAAAGGAATGGAGGTATGTAACCTCACATCATAAAGATTTAATTATTGGTGATCCTTTTCATGGTGTTAGGACTAGGTCAGCACATAGAGATGCACATGACTACCTAGCCTTTGTCTCACAAATTGAACAACATAGTTTAAAAGCAGCTGAAACTAATCATAACTGGATGATGGCCATGTATGATGAATTAAACTAGTTTGAAAGAAATAATGTTTGGATACTAGTTAGTAGACCTACAGACCACCCAATCATAGGAACCAAATGGGTCTATAGGAACAAACTAGATGAGAATGGTAAGGTTATAAGAAATATAGCAAGGTTGGTAGCAAAAGGGTATAATCAAAAAGAGAGCATTGATTTTGATGAAACATATGCACCCGTAGCAAGACTAGAAGCCATTAGATTACTTCTTGCATTTGCTTGCTACATGAACTTTAAACTTTTTCAAATGGATGTCAAAAGTGCATTTCTAAATGGATTTATTTCTGAACAAGTTTTTGTAAAACAGCCACCAGGTTTTGAAAATCATGCTTTTCCAAATCATGTGTTTAAATTAATCAAAGCTTTATATGGTTTGAAACAAGCACCTAGGGCCTGGTATGATATACTAAACAAATTTTTACTTGAAAATGATTTCAAAAGAAAAAATGTTGACAAAACTCTTTTTATTAAAAACAAAGAGAATGATATGCTAGTTGTATAAATCTACGTCGATGACATTATATTTTGTGCAACTAATGAAAATCTTTGTGGAGAATTTGCTAAGTTGATGTAGGGTGAGTTTGAAATGTGCCTTATGGATGAACTCAACTACTTCTTTGGATTGCAAGTTAAACAAATGAAGGAAGGAATCTTTATAAGCCAAGACAAATATATCAAAGAGATAATCAAGAAGTTTGGCATGGAAACAAGCAAAGAGGCTAGCACACCCATGAGCACTACCTGCAGGCTAAACAAAGATGAAAGTGGATCCAATATTGACCAAAAGCTATATATAGGTATGATCAGATCCCTACTATATCTTACAACCATTAGACCTAATATCTTGTACAGTGTATGTGTATATGATACATTTCAATGTAATTTTAAAGAAACACATATGCTTGATGTTAAAAGAATTTTTAAATATTTGAAAGGTACAAACAATTTAGTTCTTTTGTATTCTAAAAGATCATCTTTGAATTTAATTGGTTTTTCTGATGCTGACTATGCTGGATGCAAAATTGATAGAAAGAATACTAGTGATATATGCCAATTTCTAGGGTTGAATTTAATTTCATGGCACTGTAAAAAGCAAAACTCCATAGCATTGTCCACTGCTATGGTAGAGTACGTTGCTACGGTAGTTGTTGTGCTCAAGTGTTATGGATTAAATAATAGCTAGAAGACTTTGGTGTTACACAATCTAAAATTCTAATCAAATGTGATAACACAAGTGCTATTAATTTGACAAAAAATTCTATTCAACATTCATGAACTAAGCACATTAAAATTAGGCACCATTTTATAAGAGATCATGTATTGAATAATGATATTGAACTTGAATTCGTGCCAACTTAAAACCAACTTGCTGATATTTTTACTAAACCTTTGAATTTTGATAGAGTTGCAATGATTAGAAGTGAACTAGGATTATGTGATCCACTCTAGAATCATTCCCATAATCTTAAGGACAAATTATCTAGGTGACCTCATTATTCAAATTTTTGTTAAAATGACTTTGATTGAAATCCAAAAAATTCTTTTTGTGCTCTCTCTGCTTGAGTCGACTCGAGCAGATGACCTGTTGGTCGAGCTGGCTCGGATGTCGTGCTGTCTCATTTTAGTTCGAGCTGTAGGGTTTTTCTTTCCCATTTCTATTCCCTAACCCTACACTTCTTCCCTTCGAGAAACTTTCCAAATACTTCTACCTTCAATTGCTTCCAAACACAAGTATATTTGTGCAAATGGCTCCTAAGAAATCAGCTAGAAAGAGGTCTCGTCAGGATTTTGATCAAGCTCCATCGGAGAGACGTTCGAAACTTCGGGAAGAAGGTTCTTCAAGAGTTCAGGTTCAAAATGTTGAAGCATCTAGCCTACCCTCTCCTCATCACCAAATTTCACTTGCAATGTGACCTGTCACCACAAGTAGATGGATTTTATTCGAGTTTCTTAAGGAAATTGGTTTGATTGTGGGTGACCTAATTGAAAATTAGGGATGGGATTCCATGTGTTCATTGAATGTTAATACATATCCCAACCTTGTGAGAATCTTTTATGAAAATCTATGATTTGGGGAACAGCATATAGAGTCTGTGGTTAAAGGAAAAAGAATCATTATTTTAGCAGAAAGTTTGGGCAGCATGCTTGAAATGCCAATTGATGGAATTGAACATTTGGTCCTTAAAGATAGAACCAAAGCTCTTCAGACTATTCTAGAACAAGAAGCTGTAAATGAAATAGGAACACTAATGGCTAACTCACTTTCCATGGAAGTGAGACTTTTACACAATTTTATAAGTAGAATCTTCCTACCAAGAATAGGTTGTTTTGATTGGATAAGTGAAAGAGACCTGTGCTTTATGGAAATGATAATACAGGGAGATAAAGTAAACCTTCCAGCTATAATGATATCATAGATGAAGGAGGCTATAAGGAAAGTAAAAGCCTGCTTGCCTTATGGAATGGTATTAACTTTGTTTTTCCAAGCAGCACATGTAGACTTGATAGATGAAGATAGTAGACCATTGCAGCACACGGACACTTGCACTACAAAGACATTATAGAGGGTGGGATACTTTTTATTCGAAGGAACCTGGAAAAAGAAGTCTGATGCTCCAATAGTTGAAGAAACTAAAGAAGTACAAGAGCAAGCTGACATGGAGACTGCTAAATGAGCTTCAATTCAAATTCCAAAATCTCTGCCTTAGCTAGGTACTCCAGTCCAGACAGACTTTGATGCTTCCCTTCTAGATGTTTCAGTGCCTGATATGCATCCTAGCATACCTATCTACACTCAGGCTGCGACTAATATTCCTAGTCATGGTATTCCTGCTCCTGTTGTGGATACATCCATATTACAAAATTTCATGGCATAGCAGTTAGGAAATTTGACTAAAACTATAAATTCTTATATGGCTACTATGTTTGACAATCTTAACCAATCTATTGATGAGAAACTTAATCAGTTTGGAGGACAAATTGACAATTTGAGAAGCAGAATTGATATCATTGAATCCTCCAAGACTGTAACTGGTGCAACTGAAACAAATTTGCAACCCATTCTTCATTTGATTACTTCAAGTTGTGAAAGAATTGAGAAATCTGTTACTCAAGTACTTAAAGCTTATAGAGTTGAGATGGATAATCTAAGAATAAGAATGAGTTCAGTAGAAGAATGAAAGAAAATGGAAGAGGACTATACTAGAGGTATTGGAATTATAAGAGCTGAGTTTGGGAGACTCAGAGGTTCAGCTGAAGCCTTCGCAAATGTCCAAGCCTCTGAAATACTTTCAATGCAAAAAGAAATTGTAGAAATAAGGGTCTACATGGAAAAATTGGCCGCTTCCAAGAACACAAAGAAAATCGAAACCGAATTGAAGACCATTAACAGCTTTTTGTGGAATCTAATGACCAAAGTTGAAGACCTTCAATCTACTTAATGTGTACCTCCTCCAGCTGTTGGGAATCCGGTGCACCGCAGCGGAAGTGTAATTTAAAAATGATAAAATTTCATCATAATCCCTTAGCCAAGATCTCCTTATTCAGGATTAAAACATATAATAAACATACAAACTCACATTGTTAGAATTAGGTCACCAACCTGTTAACGCTAAATCCAATTTTGATGTAGAATCAAAACTTGGTGTTGAATGCCCCTTTTGATTTCACCAGGCGTCCAAATGTCCACCCTCCAATGGTGATCCACAAGAAGATTGATCAAGATGCTTGCTTCTTCAAAAATCCTTCACTTGAATTCTTATCCTAGAACTCAAGAGGACTATGGCTTTAAAACTCCACGGTAGGGACTCCTTACTTCCTTTCTTTCTTCTTCCTCTCCCTTTCTTAATACCTTGTCCTAAGAATGAAACTCTTGTCTTGAAGGAGGAGAAGGATTTAAGACACTAATGTCTTAATGTAAAGGAAATAGAAACAGAGTAATTCTTTTCTTTTACCGATCGAGAGATTCTTCCTATCTCTTGTTTTGGACTTGAGTTTCAATAGAGAAGAGAACTCTATAAAAGGGAAACTCTCTGTGTCCTAAACAAGCTAAGGAGGAATCAGTCTCCTGGAAAGAAAAAAAAAAAAAAACCTCTGTCGTACATTAGTCCAACACCCGAGACCTCTGTTCCTTAAATAGATTACAAAGAGATGTCTTCACAACTCTCCGTAAACACCATTCCATTTTGTCACATGCCCCTTCCCTATTTCTCGTGCCCCCTTCCTTCCTTCTCACGCCCTTCCAGATTAAAACTCATGGCTTTTCCTAAAAGAAAAGTCGTGAAATTCCAGAAGAAAGGAATCGCGATGTTTCGATCTCCGAAGAGACGTTGTTTCGCGCAACCGGGAAGAGTCAGCACCTTCCTTCTTTCTTAAAATCTCATCAGCCATTGGATTCCCATCCAAGGGGGGACAAGTGGTGCGCTATTTCTAAAGAAAGGAGGCCGCCCCATCTTAATTCATCAGAGAATTAAGCGGGGCGCGCCAAGAGTCCATAAGCGCATGGACTCTTGGCATTTGGCATGAAAATGCAAGGGGGCGGGTGGGGAGACTAGCCTAGTTACATGGCTAGCCAATAGGGTTAGCCATAATCCCTATTTTCACATTTAGGGTCTAATTAGCTCCAATTAGAACCCAAATTGAACCAATCCGGAACCCTAATTCGAATCAGATTCGAATAGAAGCTAGGATTTGCAACACCTGCTAGAGTGTTATCCTGCAAAGATGATTTAATTACAAATTAAACTCTTGATCAATCTTCTTAAGTGTGTGACCCATTAGGTTTCACATCTAGCCAGCAGTGGGTTCGAATACAAGTTGACCTAATTTTATTAGAACTCTTTCTAATTGATTTAGGTCAAACCGGGCTTACCCGATTTGATCAATTAGGACTCTTCCTAATAAGTGATCTTTGAATTTGATCAACACATAAGACAAGATTGACGTCTAGCAAAGTGTCATGTCTACCCGAAAGATATGGAAATTCTGGTGAAATACCAAAATTACCCTTCAGTAGAGAGTTGCCATACAATTAAATCTTTCGATCAGCCTGCACCCAAAATATAATTATGGATATGAATATATGTCAAATCCAATATTATATTTATTTCTAGCTCAATCTTATATTGATAATTCAATTATCTTGATATTAGAAACCATCTCTAATATCTTTACTTTGATCAAAGATTTCCTGAATCATCATCCGATTGTTAACTAGCTAGATGCAATCTCCTCTTACCAAGAGTGATCGATTCCTTGTTGACCTACTCATTACCTTCATATCCAATTCACCATTCCCAGTATCAATCCTGTTCATGACTCAGTGTCATGATTAGGATTGAACCAAAGCATGGGTTCATGTACATAAGGTACTTATGGCAGTCTCAGGTCAAAAGATTTCTTGTACCACTCCCACTATGAGAACCTTCTATTGACATGTAGCTAAGACTCCATTAGATGTTCTCAAGTTGGATCATATCAGTGAACTCATTTTCCAATGAGCACCCATATCCCAGTATTAGTGTCATACACAAGTGACTGTGAGAGCAGTCACCCTTTCCTGTATACATGGGATGTGCTAGTCTTACCAAAAAACCCTGATCCCCTACTCAGGGTTCCTTTGACTAGAAATACTTTAGATTAAGGTTTTAAGATTTTAAGTCTCACTGGTATGATCTCATCATAACCCTAAAATCATAGCCCTAATCTATGGGGTTCATCATATAAAACACAGCGTATGATAAAAATAATGCCTTTATTTAGAATATTGTCAATTACAATGGTTTGGGAGATACAACATAGATTGGCTTGTAGGGCATATCCCTTTCACCAGCACCACTGGATCCTACTACACCTAGGCCTTCATCATTTTCTTTTGCTGGTCAATCTGTTCATCCTAGACAACCAGCTCCTCACTTTAGGGCACAGGGATCCTATCCTATTCCACCATCTCATATCATAGATGCTAACCCAATTGCCTCTCTACCTCCGAGCATCCAAATTCTGGGTCAACCTCCAAACCCTAGAGTAAACATAGACAGTGACTAAATGTATTTTCTTTCATTTTGTACTTTGTATTGAACATCTTGAAATGAAATGAAAGTACACATTTTGTCTCTTGAATTATTTATGATTGTGCATACATTGACTTATTTTTACATAGAATATCAAGATGAATATGAGAAAGTGAAATTATCTCAAACAAATTTTAAATACTTTCTCATTCTATCTTAAAATCCGAGCTTCACTCTCACTTCATCTTTTTGATTGATTGACAAAAAGGGGGAGAAAGTTATGAAGTTATTGCATGAAAAGGATAAAATGTGTTCATGTTTGTATGTTTGCTTTGATATATAAAACTTTAACATTAACTTGAAAGCTCTGATACACAATATATATGAAAGCTCTGATAAAGCTCTAATATGCAATATTTCAAGCTCTGACTTACCAAATTTAAGCTTTGATAAATAATGTTTTAAATGCTTTAAGCTTTGACACTTAATAAGCTCTGAATATTTAAAGTACTGTTAGAAACTTTTGAGCTTTGAAATATGAAACTGCATTTAAAGTGTGTCAAAACATGGAGTATCTTATTGAGGGGGAGATTACCTCTTAATGCCTTAATTCTCCTTCATAGTTTGGCACTAATTGAAGTTTTTTTTACATGTTCATATCTTCTTGCAAATATAGTTATACAAGTAATTGTAAAGTTTTATCTTGCTTCTTCATGCCCAGTGTTTTGTCATCATCAAAAAGGGGGAGATTGTTGACCCCATAAATGATTTTGATGATAACTAAACATTGGAGCATGTACATTTATTTCTATCAACTCTTCAAGTGTGTTACAAGTTTTTGTAGGATGAGTTAATTGTTCAAATTTCAACTCCTACACCTTTGTTTCTTGTTTGAGTTATGTTGTAATGTGTTTCTGTAAAGAAGAACCCAATGAAAAAGCTAAGAAAAAAACTACATAAAAAGGGTTACTTCTGTGTGTGTGCACCTTAGAATTATTTTGAGTTGGTTTGCATGAAAAATATAAGAGAGTTGGTGAGAGTTTTCTTTGAGTCCAATTGTAACAATCCTAAAGAAAAATACTCGAGCCAACCCAGCATGTTGAAGAGCCGACTCCTCCTAGTGGCACGTAGCAAGGATTCTGGTATACAGCAATCCGAGCTAACTCGAAGGTTACAGAGCCGACTCCTCTAGAGTCCAGCTTTTGAAGATTTCTGAGAATAGACAAGCGAGCCGACCCGAACTAGAAAGAGCCGACTCTGCCAGATCTAATTTTGAAGACCTGAGAAAGTGAGCCGACCCGAACTGCATCGAGCCAACTCTTCTAGAGGATGATTTCAAAACTTGAGATGAAGAGCCGACCAATGATCAAAAGAGCCAACTCCTCGAGTTCATATTTTTTCAAAGATATAAGTTCGAGCCGACCCGAGCTACAAAGAGCTGACTCGTCCAGAGTGATATTTTACATCCTGAGATAAAGAACCGACTACACTGAAGATTTGGCGACTTGACCATTGACTCGAAGGATCCGAGCTTACTTGAAGGAATCCGAGCCGACTCGAACATCACTTTCAGGTATCCAATGGCTAGTTCTAGAATTTATTTTTGAATACCAAAAAGTGCTACAATAGCTAGAACTGCCTTGGAATGATAGAAAACCTTATATTTGAAGGATTTGAACTTCCTTGAAAAAATTTGTTAGAGAATTCTTAAAAGTTTTAAGAGTCATATTGAATATCCTACCTACCAACAAGAAAGAGAGCACAAGAGTATTCAAGCAAGCCTTCAAGTCTTCACCAGCTCTGATTTGAAGCTTGAAGCAATTTTGGAAGAAGCCACTGAAGCAATTAAAGCTCATTCAAGTGCAAGTCAAGTGGACTTCTATCAAGCTGCACCGGCAACTATCCGACAAATTGAGTTTGTCATTTTTGTTGCATTTATTTCAATTCATTTTATTGAATTGTTGGATTATTGGTTAGCCCGGTTGAAAAACCAAATAGGTTCATGGTGAGCCTTGATAAAAACCAAGTGTTGGGTTCTTGGTGATCCTGGTAAAACCAAGTTAGGTTTCTTTGGTGAGCCTGTTCAAAACCAAAGGGTGTTGGATTTTCTTTGATGATCCTGTTAAAACCAAAGTATAGAGATTTTGGATTATGATCCTACAAAACAATCTGATTGTATTCGGCTGTGAATATAGTAGAAATCCCAAGTGGTATCTTGGGTAGTGGACGTAGGAGCTGAGTTGCTCCGAACCACTATAAATTTTGTGTGTTTGTGTTGTGCTTACTTAACCTTATTTAGCTTCTATAATTTATCACTGTATCACAACACCTAACACTCATAAGGGATTTTTAATTTCACATTATCTACTTTAAAATTTTAAATTCCCAATTCACCCCCCTCTTGGGTAGCCACCTGGGCAACAAAGTGCTTTCTTAGTTCGATTTCTGTGTCGATCATCTCTGGAGCGCATACACTTGTGTGCCTCATGGAAATTAAAGAATATAGCATTCCAGGTATTCTTCTACAACCCTAAAGTTTAGATTTATTAGTTGTCTAGATCAAGTGATCCAAGGGTTTAGATTCCAGCCAGTTAGGGTTTTGAAAATGAAAAATTTTGAAACCCAATCTTCTACTGTGCCCTGCCCAAGGAACCCAATAGTGGTATCAAAGCCACCTTGATGCATGCAATTAGTAATTTTCTTTAGTGTTGATTGCTTACTATGCTATGAATCGATGCATGATTAGTTTAAAATACATATGTGATATGTTATATCCTAGTAACTACTTCAGATTGGGTTAGTCTCCATGGTCGTCAATTCATAAGAGCCAAGAAGGGTTTAAAGGCCCTCTTTTTCAATTCAATGGGATCTTCTATGGCATGTATGAAAGGATTATGCCCTATAAGCCAATATCTGTATCTCCCAGACCATTGTAAATTGACAAATTAATAAAGGCAATAATTTTTTATCATTCGCTGTGTCATTATATGATGAACCCCATAGATTAGGGCTATGGTTGTAGGGCTATGATGAGATCATACCAGTGAGATCTAAGGCCTTAAAACCCTAATCTAGAATATTCCTAGTCATAGGAACCCTGAGTTGGGGATCAGGGTTTCCGGTAAGACTGGCACATCCTATGTATGCTGAAAAGGGTGACTGCTCTCACAGTCATTTGTGTAGGACACTAATACAAGGATGTGGGTGCTCATTAGTGAATGAGTCCACTGAATAGATCCAGTTTGAGAACATCTAATGGAGCCTTAGCTGCATGTCAATAGATGTTTCACATAGTGGGAGTTGTACAAGTAGTCCTATGACCTGAGACTGCCATAATACCTTATGTACATGAGCCCATGCTTTGGTTCAATCTCAATCATGACACTGGGTCATGCACGAGGTTGATGCTGGGTATGGTGAATTGTATATGAAGGTAATGAGTAGGTCAACAAGGAATTGATCACTCCTAGTAGGAGGAGATTGCATCCAGCCAAATTAGGTCAGATGATGATTCAGGAAATCTTTGATCAAAGTACAGATATTAGAAATGATTTCTAATATCGAATTAATTGAATCATTTGTGTATGACTGAGCTGGGAATGAGTATAAACTGGATTTGACATGGTTCCATATCCATAGTTATATTCGGGATGCAAGATGATTGAAGGATCGAATTGTACGGGAACTTTCCACTGAAGGGTAGTTTTGGAATTACACCAGAATTTCCATATCTTCCGGGTAGACATGACACGTTGCTAGACGTCAATCTTGTCTTGTGGGTTGATCAAATTAAATGTTTTAATTGGATCACTAATTAGGAGGAGTCCTAATTGACTGACTCGAGTTAGCTCGATTTGACCTAAATCGATTAGAATGAGTTCTGTTCAGATTAGGTCAACTTGCACTCGGACCCACTGCTGGCTAAGTATGGAACCCAATGGGTCACACACTTAGGACAGATAATCAAGGATTTAATTTGGAATTAAATCTCGTTTGAAGATGAACACACTAGCATGTGTTGCAAACCATGACTTCTACTTGAATCGGATTCGAGTTAGGGTTCCGATTTGGTCTTTTTTAGATCCAAATTCATTCCGGTTTGAATCTAATTGAAGATTTAAAACGTTGGGCTAACAATAGGCTAGCAATTGGGCTAACCTAAGAGGCTAAACCCCTTTCCCACGTCGCCTAAAACCCCTCCCCCTCTCTTCCCACGTGCGCGCGCAAGGAGAAGAGTCCACACGCGCGTGGACTCTTCCAAGACGCGTCTTTGCGTGAAAAGAAAGAATAAAACACCGGTGATTTTTTGAAAAGGCGTGGAAGAGAGTCCACCTAGGCGTGGACTCTCCAAAAAGAAAGAAAAATACCGTGGAAAAGAAGAGAAAAACACCGAAGGGGCGCGACTCTTCTTTCTGCGCGCGCCCTTCTGTGTTTTTCACGATCTTTCTTCGCGTCTTCCCATCTCAAAGGCCGTGAGATTAATCCCAAGGGCCGTGAGATTTAAGAGAGAAGACGTGAGAAGGGAGAGAGGGGCGTGAGAGGATTTTTCAGAAGGAGAAGGCACCTCTTTGTCGCCTATTTAAGAAGAAGGCTTCACCGTAAAAATCTATTCCAGATTTTCTACGGCGAAGCCTTGCTTCTCTTTCCTTCTCCCTCTCCAGAAGACTGTTTCCCCCTCCTCTCTTTCTTCTTTGATTCCTTTACAGAGCCTAGGCTCTGTCGAATCTCAGAACAGAAGGAGAGTCAGAGAGAGAAACTCTCCGATGGTAAAGGAAGAAGGCGCCTCTTTTCTTCTTTCTTACATTAAGACAACTTTGTCTTAATCTTCTTCTCCCTCCAAGACAAGCCTTGTCTCATTTTAGGACAAGGGCTTATTCTTAAGACAAGAGTGTCTTAAGGGGCCAGAACTGCCAAAAACTAGGAGAAGGGTAAGAGAGAAAGTTTTAGTCCCTGTTTGGCTAGAGGTGTCCTAGCCAATAGCCCATATATCAAGTTCTTGGGGTAGAACTTGATTGGAAGGAACCCAATTGAGGAGTCACTGTCTTGATCATCTGCCCGTGTGGATCACCATCGGAGGGCGGACAAGTGGACGCCTGGTGTGTTCAAAAGGTTACTCCATTTGGAGTTTATTTCTACATCAGATTGGATATAGCGATCTGAGGTTAGTATCTAAACTGTGTTTAAATTTGGACATGCATGTAGTCATAAGCTTTAATTGCTAATAAGGAGATTTTGGGATTAGGGTTCGGACCTGATTTCATAAAGTTTTTGAAATCCACACTTCCGCACTGGTCACCGAACCCAACAATTGGTATCAGAGCCGGAGGTCTCGGGTTCGAGTCTCCGCAGGGGGAAAAACTCGGTCGTTTCGCTGGGGGGGGGATTGTTGGCTGGGCCAGCTCGCACCCTCGTGGCGTGTGTCCAGTGTAGGGTCTGGGCCCACTGGGTGTGGGTGCCATCGGTAAGTCAGGTCTGGTGCCACGTCGACATCCCTTGGTTGGTGCTGCGGTGCTCGTCTCCAGCGAGCCGACTCGAGGGTGAGTACCCTGGGTTGCTCTTGCGGGGGTCGGCGGAGGGGTCGACTCGAGTGCCCGGTTGCTGCGCTGGTTTAAGAGAGATAAACCTGCCTCTTATAATAGGGACGTTCCTTTTGTAAGAATGGTTAGGGGCATCGATCCAACAAGTGGTATCAGAGCATCCTTATTAGGATTAAAACTTATGAAGTTCAATTCATGATGTAGTATCATGTTAAAGTTTTTATATTGATGCACAGTGCATGTCTTTGATTGAACATGAGTTTGATGATTGCCACCAGTTAGGGTTTTCCACTGAAATCCTAATTGTCTTAGAGATATGATTAGCCCTGGAGCCATCATACTGAAATAAGGTTGCCCTGGCATAATGGTGTATCCATTATGTGGTAAATGGTTGTCCTAGTATGATGGCACACATTTCACATATTTGCTTAGTTTAAAGCATGTATTAATATAAGTGATAGCTTTTAATTGAATGTGCTGGCATTGCATGAACCCCTCTTAAAATTATATTAAGTGGTAGTATAGTTAACCGATAAGCATTATTAGTCATGATGGATAATTAGTCATTTCGGTGTCTAGAAAGGTGGTTCTGGGAAGGTAAAGGGAATCGTGGTTTTTAATTGGTTCCGTTGACTGACCTGGCCAATTTTAAATTGGTGTCTAGGAAAGCAACGGGGGGACCCCCACATCTCTTCCACTAGCCTGGCCGATCTGATTGATTTAATTCTTGACTAACATGCTTGGTGTTAAAATACTATTATTGGCCTTCCTTCATGATAGGTCATCATTGTGTTATGATCTATACTGGGTTTGTTGTGTATACACAAGACCTAATATGGTGACTAACACAATTTTTGGCCTAATACAATTATTTGTTTATGGCATGATTTAAAGTAATATTTTGTTGTGAACACACAAGGGTATTACTATTAAAGTCATGACTATATGGCTATGAAGGGTCTTACTTAACTAAAATATTATAGTTTGTTGTGTATACACAAGGCTATTAATATTTTAGAGGCCGAGATAAGTTGAGAATTGTACAGGTTACAATTGGAAAGAGTTTTCCTACCTATGAACTTATATAAGATTTGTTGTGTACACACAAGGTCTTTTATGAGGGATTGGGATCTCAACCCCACTAAGAAAGATCAATTAAGATTTTCTCGATCATCGTATGGAGGGTTATGATGCTCGATAAAATAGTGGGAGACATAATTAAATTAAAGTCCTAATTTAATTATGTGTTGTCATTTCATGGTTGTTTGCTTATGTTTTCGTTCTTTGTTTAAATGTAGATAAATGGCCTCTTCACTCTCACTCCGTAGTATTTTAGATGCCAACAAATTGACTGGGCCGAATTATGTTGATTGGCTGAGAAATTTGAAAATAGTACTCAGTCAAGAAAGAATTTCCTATATTCTTGATACCCCGATTTTGGAACCACCAAGGGAAGATGCCTCGCAAGAGGAAAAGACCACATATAATATGTGGCAAAATGACTCACTTACTGTCAAATGTGTTATGCTTGCCTCTATGACTAACGAGTTACAGAGGCAGCATGATAGCATGGATACTAACTCCATACTGCTAAATTTAAAAGAGCTTTATGGAGAACACAGTAGAACTGCTAGATACGAAATATCTAAGCAGTTGTTCCGTGCAAGGATGACAGAAGGTACATCAGTACAAGACCATGTATTAAAGATAATTGATCTAATCACTCGATTAGGTCAATTAGGTTTTGTAATGGATGGGGAGTTGAATCAAGACTTGATCTTGCAATCACTCCCAGAGTCATTTTCACAGTTTGTTCTTAATTACCATATGAACAAACTTAATTCTTCCTTGCCTGAGCTGTTGAATATGTTGAAAACAGCAGAGAGCCATGTAAAGAAAAATAAGGCTCCAGTTCTTCTTGTGGATAAGAAGAAGACAGGCAAAAGGGGTTCCAATAAGAGGATGAATCCCAAAGGGGGCATTAAGAAGAAGAAAGGAAAGAAGGCCTCCGGACAGATGACCTGCTTTCATTGTGGCAAGCCGGGTCATTGGAAAAGAAACTGCAAGGTTTACCTTGCAAGTTTGAAGCCTGGTGCATAAGAGGCACCAAAAGGTATGAAAGAAGTTCATACTATTTTGTCATTGGATTCTTCCATTTCAAATACTTGGGTGTTGGATACCGCCTGTGGTCATAACATCTGCAAATCATTGCAGGGACTTCAGGGGCTTAAAGTATTGAAGGAAGGTAACTTTGAGCTCTACGGTGCTGGAGGGGACCCCATCCAAGCAGAAGCTGTAGGGACTTATGTTTTGAAGTTACCTTCAGGGAAGATCTTGGAGCTAAGGAATTGTTACTATATGCCAAAAATCATTAGAAATATCATATCTGTACCCTTGTTACTTAAACAAGGATATACTATGAATGTAATAAGCAGTGGCTGCTCAATTTATTTATCTAATGAAATTATATGTTATGGCATATTCTGCAATGGTCTCTTAACTCTTTCCACTAATGACAATGTTTTTCATGTTTCTAACAAACGGAAAAGAGATGATGTTAACAATACCTTACTTTGGCATTGTCGACTTGGACATATTAGTGAGACTAGGATTAACAAGTTGTACAAAGAAAATTTCTTTGATCCTTATGACTATGAGTCATTAGGAACTTGTGAATCATGTCTCATGGGTAAGATGACCAAGACTCCATTTAGTGGACATGGAGAAAGGACAAAAGAGTTATTAGGACTCATACACACAGATGTATGTGGGCCTATGACAACTCAAGCCTATGGTGGATACTCATACTTCATCACATTTACTGATGATTTTTCAAGGTATGGATTTGTGTATCTAATGAAACATAAGTCCGATGCTTTTGAAAAATTCTTAGAGTATCAAAGTATGGTAGAGAAACAGACAGGAAAAAGTATAAAGATCCTCCGATCAGATAGAGGAGGTGAATACTTATCCACTGAGTTTCTTGATCACCTTAAAGATAAGGGGATCATCTCTGAATGGACTCCTCCTTACACACCACAATTAAATGGTGTTGCTGAAAGGAGGAATCGTACTTTATTGGATATGGTACGGTCCATGATGTGCTTCACGGAGTTACCTTTTTCTTTCTGGGGATATGCTTTGGAAACAGCAACACATATCTTGAATAGAGTACCATCTAAAACTGTCTCTAGCACTCCATATGAATTATGGAGAAGTAAGAAGCCCAATCTTAAGTATATTAAGATATGGGGATGTCCAGCCTATGTAAAAAGAAATTTTGGACATAAACTAGATGCTAGAGCAGACAAATGTCTATTTATCAGATATCCTAGAGATAGTATAGGATATGTGTTCTACCACCCTACTGAACAAAAAGTTTTGGTCAGTAGGCATGCCACTTTTATGGAAAAGGAATTTATCCTACAAAAGGGCACTGGTAGAAATATCGAACTTAATGAGATTCAACAAATAGACACTTCTCAGTCAAGTAACAACATAGTTAATATAGAACCTGAACACACTCCTATCCGTAGGTCTGATAGGGTGCGACAGGCACCTGAGAGGTATGGGTTCATAATTGAAAATAATGAAGCCCAAATCATTCAAAATGATGAGCCTCTAACCTATACGGAAGCAGTCATGAGTAGAGACTCAGACAAATGGCTGGAAGCCATGAGATCCGAGATGGACTCCATGTATGTCAACCAAGTATGGTCTTTGGTTGATGCACCAGAGGGTATTAACCCTATTGGGTGTAAATGGGTCTATAAAAGGAAGATTGGGGCAGATGGCCAAGTTGAAACTTATAAAGCCAGATTGGTGGCTAAGGGTTTCAGACAAAAACAGGGAATAGATTATGATGAAACATTTTCCCCTGTTGCCATGCTCAAATCCATTCGGATTATGCTTGCTATAGCAGCATATCATGATTATGAGATCTGGCAAATGGATGTAAAAACTGCATTCCTCAATGGTTTCCTTGAGGAAGAGGTTTATATGTCACAACCAGAAGGTTTTGTCTTGGAAACTAAACCTAATCAGGTATGTAGGCTAAAGAAATCCATTTATGGATTAAAGCAAGCATCCAGGAGTTGGAACATCCGATTTGATAAAACAGTCAAAGAATTTGAGTTTTTCAAAAATGAGGATGAACCTTGTGTGTACAAGAAGACTAGTGGGAGTGCCATAGTTTTCTTAGTTCTATATGTTGATGATATACTTATTATTGGGAATGATATCCCAATGTTACAATCAGTCAAAGTGTGGTTATCGAAACAGTTTTCCATGAAAGACTTGGGAGAAGCATCCTATATACTGGGTATAAAGATCTATAGAGATAGATCAAGAAGGATGCTTGGCTTGTCCCAGTCTAGGTACATTGACCAGGTGCTAAAGAGATTTAGCATGGAGGAAAGTAAAAGAGGTTACTTACCTATTGGTCATGGCATACGTCTTTCTAAGAGGATGTCTCCTAAGACACCTGAAGAAAGAAATAGAATGAGTTCTATACCTTATGCTTCGGCTATAGGGTCGATTATGTATGCTATGTTATGTACTAGGCCTGATGTGGCATATGCCTTGGGTGTAGCCAGTAGATTTCAGGCTGATCCAGGAGAGGATCACTGGAAGGCTGTGAAAAATATTCTTAAGTACCTGAGAAGGACTAAGGATATTTTTCTTATATACGGAGGATCTGATCTTAAACTAGAAGCCTATTCAGACTCTAGTTTTCAATCAGACCCAGATGATAGTAAATCCATTTCAGGGTATGTCTTTACCTTGAATGGTGGAGCAGTAAGTTGGAAGAGCACTAAACAGCAGACTGTAGCTGACTCAACTACCGAGGCAGAGTACATAGCTGTCAGTGAAGCCGCCAAGGAAGGTGTCTGGATGAAGAAATTCATCACAGAGTTGGGAGTAGTTCCTGAGATTGAGAACCCGGTGCCACTCTATTGTGATAACACTGGAGCAGTTGCTCAAGCTAAGGAACCGAGAGCCCATCACAAGTCCAAGCACATTCTGAGACGCTTCCATCTTGTCCGAGAGATAATCGAAAGACAAGAAGTCTGCATCAATAGAGTAGATACAAAGAACAACATAGCAGACCCATTCACTAAGGCTCTACCACAGCGGGAGTTTGATCGCCACCTCGATTGTATGGGGTTAAAGAATAAGAGCGATTGGCTTTAGTGCAAGTGGGAGATTGAAAGGATTATGCCCTATAAGCCAATATCTGTATCTCCCAGACCATTGTAAATTGACAAATTAATAAAGGCAATAATTTTTTATCATTCGCTGTGTCATTATATGATGAACCCCATAGATTAGGGCTATGGTTGTAGGGCTATGATGAGATCATACCAGTGAGATCTAAGGCCTTAAAACCCTAATCTAGAATATTCCTAGTCATAGGAACCCTGAGTTGGGGATCAGGGTTTCCGGTAAGACTGGCACATCCTATGTATGCTGAAAAGGGTGACTGCTCTCACAGTCATTTGTGTAGGACACTAATACAAGGATGTGGGTGCTCATTAGTGAATGAGTCCACTGAATAGATCCAGTTTGAGAACATCTAATGGAGCCTTAGCTGCATGTCAATAGATGTTTCACATAGTGGGAGTTGTACAAGTAGTCCTATGACCTGAGACTGCCATAATACCTTATGTACATGAGCCCATGCTTTGGTTCAATCTCAATCATGACACTGGGTCATGCACGAGGTTGATGCTGGGTATGGTGAATTGTATATGAAGGTAATGAGTAGGTCAACAAGGAATTGATCACTCCTAGTAGGAGGAGATTGCATCCAGCCAAATTAGGTCAGATGATGATTCAGGAAATCTTTGATCAAAGTACAGATATTAGAAATGATTTCTAATATCGAATTAATTGAATCATTTGTGTATGACTGAGCTGGGAATGAGTATAAACTGGATTTGACATGGTTCCATATCCATAGTTATATTCGGGATGCAAGATGATTGAAGGATCGAATTGTACGGGAACTTTCCACTGAAGGGTAGTTTTGGAATTACACCAGAATTTCCATATCTTCCGGGTAGACATGACACGTTGCTAGACGTCAATCTTGTCTTGTGGGTTGATCAAATTAAAT
Source organism: Areca catechu (assembly GCA_021397845.1). NCBI lineage: Eukaryota > Viridiplantae > Streptophyta > Magnoliopsida > Arecales > Arecaceae > Areca > Areca catechu. The sequence continues at coordinate 95,990,994 of CM038051.1, read as the reverse complement.
GTTTTAATTGGATCACTAATTAGGAGGAGTCCTAATTGACTGACTCGAGTTAGCTCGATTTGACCTAAATCGATTAGAATGAGTTCTGTTCAGATTAGGTCAACTTGCACTCGGACCCACTGCTGGCTAAGTATGGAACCCAATGGGTCACACACTTAGGACAGATAATCAAGGATTTAATTTGGAATTAAATCTCGTTTGCAGATGAACACACTAGCATGTGTTGCAAACCATGACTTCTACTTGAATCGGATTCGAGTTAGGGTTCCGATTTGGTCTTTTTTAGATCCAAATTCATTCCGGTTTGAATCTAATTGAAGATTTAAAACGTTGGGCTAACAATAGGCTAGCAATTGGGCTAACCTAAGAGGCTAAACCCCTTTCCCACGTCGCCTAAAACCCCTCCCCCTCTCTTCCCACGCGCGCGCGCAAGGAGAAGAGCCCACACGCGCGTGGACTCTTCCAAGACGCGTCTTTGCGTGAAAAGAAAGAATAAAACACCGGTGATTTTTTGAAAAGGCGTGGAAGAGAGTCCACCTAGGCGTGGACTCTCCAAAAAGAAAGAAAAATACCGTGGAAAAGAAGAGAAAAACACCGAAGGGGCGCGACTCTTCTTTCTGCGCGCGCCCTTCTGTGTTTTTCACGATCTTTCTTCGCGTCTTCCCATCTCAAAGGCCGTGAGATTAATCCCAAGGGCCGTGAGATTTAAGAGAGAAGACGTGAGAAGGGAGAGAGGGACGTGAGATGATTTTTCAGAAGGAGAAGGCACCTCTCTGTCGCCTATTTAAGAAGAAGGCTTCACCGTAAAAATCTATTCCAGATTTTCTACGGCGAAGCCTTGCTTATCTTTCCTTCTCCCTCTCCAGAAGACTGTTTCCCCCTCCTCTCTTTCTTCTTTGATTCCTTTACAGAGCCTAGGCTCTGTCGAATCTCAGAACAGAAGGAGAGTCAGAGAGAGAAACTCTCCGACGGTAAAGGAAGAAGGCGCCTCTTTTCTTCTTTCTTACATTAAGACAACTTTGTCTTAATCTTCTTCTCCCTCCAAGACAAGCCTTGTCTCATTTTAGGACAAGGGCTTATTCTTAAGACAAGAGTGTCTTAAGGGGCCAGAACTGCCAAAAACTAGGAGAAGGGTAAGAGAGAAAGTTTTAGTCCCTGTTTGGCTAGAGGTGTCCTAGCCAATAGCCCATATATCAAGTTCTTGGGGTAGAACTTGATTGGAAGGAACCCAATTGAGGAGTCACTGTCTTGATCATCTGCCCGTGTGGATCACCATCGGAGGGCGGACAAGTGGACGCCTGGTGTGTTCAAAAGGTTACTCCATTTGGAGTTTATTTCTACATCAGATTGGATATAGCGATCTGAGGTTAGTATCTAAACTGTGTTTATATTTGGACATGCATGTAGTCATAAGCTTTAATTGCTAATAAGGAGATTTTGGGATTAGGGTTCGGACCTGATTTCATAAAGTTTTTGAAATCCACACTTCCGCACTGGTCACCGAACCCAACAATGTAGGGGTGCCACTATGGCATATCCCAAGAACAAGTGAGGTGAACAGATTGATATTATAATCATATTTATGTTATACATTTTAGGGTTAATATGCTTGATTGTTGGAATGAATGTTAAGTTGGCATGATTAATTAGGATGTGTTTGAGACCATCAAAGCCCTCATAAAAATTATATTTAGTTGTAGTATAAGTTAATCATGATGCAAATCTGATTAGGGTTTGATCAGCCAATTGGTATGTAAACAAAGTGGTTCTGGGAAGGTAAAGGTAATGAGGTTTTTAATTGGTTCTGTTATCTGACTTGACCAATTTAATTGATATCTAAGGAAAGCAACGGGGGGACCCCCTCATCTCTTCCACTTACTTGGCCAAGTTGGTCACATCTAAACCTTAAATTGGAAGTGCTAATTGATTAAGTACACTACAAATTGCCTTCCTTCATACTATGACAAATTTGTATCAAAACTATAGTAGGTTTGTTGAGCAAACTCATGGCTTACTATTAGGGTTTGATATAAAGTTTGACATGGTGCATTTTATACTTTATAGTATGATTGATAATGCTACTTTATTGAGCAAACTCAAGGGTAACATTATTCAATCATGACTATATAAAATAAAGGGTTTGACTACTAAGACATTATGGTTTGTTGTACAAACACAAGGCTATAAGTGATGCAAGACATGATGGAGATGAATCTAAACTAAAGATGTAATATATTGAAGATGATCAATTTTCAGATTTATGGCTTTCCTGAGAGAAGAACAAGAACATGCATTGGGAATACATATGAGGATAAGAAACAACCCGCAAAGTTTACCTCTAAAGTAAAAAAGATTGAAGGATCTCTAGGGCTAAGAAACCCCATGTTAGGACATGCTCTAAACATTCAAGAAATCAGATCTAAAGAGAAGGGTGAGTTTTTGTTACCGAATAGTGATTGCTCTTCATTAGATCTTTGCATCTCTCCACTCTAGGAAAGGCACCTGGATGAAGAGGCCAAGGTCCCAATGCTAGGCTCCTGGTTGATGGTTCTTGACGGCAAAGAGGACCTCCTCTGTAGCTCTTAGTACCTGGGGGATCTACAAACACAAAGAATGAATAAGGACTCAAGTTAGAGATGTAGAGAGTGCAAAGAAAGATAAGAAAAGAAAGAGGAGAAGGCTTGTGATCAAGCCAAGTTGATGTAGATCAGTAGTTGTTGTAGTAGCTTGATTCCTAGTTTGTAGAAGAACTCCAGACATCAGCTTGAAGAACTTAGATGCTTGGGGGAAAGAGGTTGATGGTGGTCAGCTAGAAGAAGGTGGAAGATAACTAGGGCCTCACACCCCTCGATGCTCGAAAGCAAAGGCAAGGAGGGTCTCACACCCTTCGATGCTCAAAATGAGCAAAGGCAATAGAAAAACTCTCAAAGGCTTTCATTCATCAAACTTCATTCATTCATTCACTCATTCATTTTTCAAAATACAAGAAAAGGGGCCTTTTATGGAGCTCCTATGGCATACATGATAAGATGAACAAATATGGGCACAGGTGATCTTTGGGTGACAAGATGGGCATGGAGTGAGGTCGTATCTGCTTTCTTCCTTCCTTTGGTCGACCATATATGGAGCTGTATGAAGACTTCCTCCTTTGGTGAGATTTTGGGCTACATAATAAAGAGAGGAAAGAGGAGGTGACAAGAATATTCCATAAATGTAGTGGGCAGTTGCATGAAACTAGTAGGTGGGGATCTCTTCTTCTTTTTTTGTTGGGTGCCAGATATCTTTCTTTTATGCTTGATGTATATGGAAATAAGGGGAGAGAAACAAGGGGCGCTATCTTAACTTTCTATTCTTGCATTGGGCGGCTCCATGAAATAAGGGAAGGGGGGGACCACTCCAAGCATAGGCGCCATATAACTTCATTGTTTGCTGGTGGGGTGGCAACTTCCTTCCATCTAGAATTTCAAGAGATAAGGATGAAGAGTGTTGGCACCCATCACTAGCCAAATTTGCTGGATCTATTGGGCCATGACACGTGGAGGTGCAAGAATGAGTGGTCATTCTTGAAGTCTTGACTTGGGTCTTCAATTGGTCTTCCTCTTGACAACTTGACTTGACATGACTCAACTTGACCAATTACATGGACTCATTGACTCAACTGGATTTTATAACAGGACTTCAAGGACTCAATTGACTAATTGGACTTAGCAATTAGACTCAACAACGTGACATGAACTTGATTACATGACTCAATCGAATGAACATCACTCTAAGATTCAAATGGAACCCAAAAAAAATTTGGTATGATCCTGATGTCCCCATCAATCATCCCGAGGTGGGAGGAACATGACCCCATCGAGTATGGGTCAAGTCAGCTCGAGTACTCCTCTAAGAAGACCAAGTCAATGTGTTGCAGGTCCTCTCAGGTGAACCACGAGTCAGATCAACCTTGCCAACGAACCAAGTGGCATTGTGTTGCCCAGGGGCTTCCCAAGAGGGGGGTGAATTGGGATTAAAAAACTTTTTCAAGTATGTGCTCTTTAAAACTCTTTTGGTGTTGTTGTGCAATATGCAATGCGGAAGTAATTAAGTAAAAGCAATAGAGCAATAAGAACACAATCACAAACACAAGGAAATAGAGTGGTTCGGAGCAACCGGCTCCTACGTCCACTTCCCAAGCACCACTTGGGATTTCCACTATATCACCCAACCAGAATACAGTCGGATTGTTTTACCAGGCTCACAATCCAAACCTATATACTTTGGTTTTACCGGGATCACCAAAGAAACCCAAACACTTAGTTTTACACCGGGATCACCAAGAACCCAACTTAGGTTTTACAAGGTTCACCTAAAAACCTTCAACCCTCTTTTAAGACACATCCCCTTGCTATTCTTAAAGAGAAAATAAATATATATAAATGATAAACAAGCAACTATAACAAACCAAGTTTGTTTAGGTGTTACCGATGTAGATCAAGATGAAGTCAATCCTTGAATGCTCTTCAATGCTCTTCAAGTTGCTTCTTCCCTTCCTTAATGAGTGGATTCAATAATGGAGTAGAGTTGTTGAAGCTTTGAATCCAACTTGAATGCTCTTTGAGGTAGGTAGTTGAATAACTTGAAAGCTATTTGATTTCTCAAGATAATTTCACAATAATGCTCTAATAATTTTTTAATCATTCAAAAACCATCCTTTTATAATTTTCCAAGAGATATGGCCATTGTAGGGCCTTGGGATTGGTAAAATAGCCATTGGAGATGAAATGGAATTAAAATTTCAATTTCAGCAACTAGCCATGGGGTGCAGAAAATGGCTCCATGATTCGGCTCAAGTTCCAGGAGTCGGCTCGAAGTCTCAGAAAGCCCAAAACAATTTTCTGTGGGAGCCAACTCTTCTGGCTAGAGTCAGCTCTTCCCTTCAATCAACTCAAAACAATGATTACATAGAGTCAGCTCTTAGAGGAAGAGTCGACTCGGATTCTCAGAAGTTCAAAATTCCTAACTCTGGAAGTGTCGGCTCTTGGGGCTGGAGTCTGCTCGAGGTCTCAGGCTTCAGAAAAATACTTTCTTTCAGGAGTCAGCTTTTGATACAGAAACACTGAAACTTCCTCCGTGCCGTGCCACCACGAGTCAACTCTTGATCCAAGAGTCAGCTATTGCAAATCTTCAAAAAAGTGCTTCAAGCTTCTCCAAAAATCTTCAACATTGAATCTACTAGAAGCTAATCTACATACTTTATAATTTTTGCAATTTTTCAGCCCTTTTACAAGATTACAAGATTGATAACCCTCAAATCAATTTGAAAACCATTTTATACTTAAGGTAACCAATTTCCTGCAAAACTTCTTAAATAATTGAAAAGAATTAGTATCAAATACATGCTCTAATATTTTGTGATCATCAAAATCATTCCAGGGGTCAACAATCTTTCCCTTTTTGATGATAACAAGACATTAGGCATGATTAAAAATTAAAACACTTTACAATTTTAGTACATTTAAATTTGTGTGTATTATTAATACTATATGCCATAATGTATCAAATGTATTATATGTATAAAACTGAACACTATAAAGTATCATATGTATCGATACATTGAATTTTCCATATCAAATGAACAATGTGTATCGAAACATGATGTATCGACACACAATGTTTCAAGAGTATCAAAATATATCGAAACTTATGAAACTACCAAACATTTGAAGTGAATTTCATGAAAATATTTGAAGTAAAGCTCCCCCTTCCTATTTGTAAAGGTATTTCATCAAGTTTCAACAAATCAACCATTCATATAGCTTATTATAAACAAATTCCAAGCAATTTCCATGAATCAATATAGCATTTTCAGATTGAACATTCATATCATATCATTGCATTCATATTTTAGTATCATATCATATTTTAGATTTTTCATGCACAATCTCCATTCTCTCCCTTTTTGTGATCAACAAAAGGCATATGAGAGAATAAATATTGATAATAGTTTAATGATAACAAGAATGGACATGCATCATAACAAGTGATGTATATATATATATATATAAAGCAAGTCAATACATAGCATACGTGTTGCTTTATAGATATGCCATGCCACGACAAAATAGTATCACACTAATCAAAATACAAAAAGATAGAGTCCCAAAACATCAGTATAAAAAGCCTAAACATCAAAATGATGGGCTAGAAACATCAGTATCAGGTTCATCCTCATCAGAGGAGGAACCAACCTCTAGGATACCTGGACTAGGTTTGAACTTGGGGAACATAGGTCCAAGATCCCTAATCCTAGTCCTAGTAGGAGTAGATGTCCTAGTCACTTTAGTTTTAGCTTTAGCTTTGGCTTTGGACTCTGACGATATAACAATAGGTGTAGGTCTGGCAGACGGTGGATCAAAAGATAGTGCCAAGGTGCTGGTGGTCAAAAGTATCTAGGTAGCTGGAGTCTGTCCAACATCAGCAGAACCAGTAGTCTCTACACCAACCTCGGGCTCAACATCAGCAGGTGTGGCATGAGAAAGTACATCACGAGAATGTGTCACCTGTGCCTGCCCTCCATCAATGCCAGTGCTAGTGCCAAGTGCTGTGGAAGTCGAAGGTACATGCTGGCTGGCAATAGAAAGCTATCTCAATATAGCCTTAACATCATCAAACCCTTGCTGCATCTCAGAATGGAGTAGAGCAATCCTGCTGTCAATGTCTAATCTGAGACATGCTATCTCCTCCAAGACTCTCTGAAATCTGTCATATGTATCATGTCTAGCAGCTGTAGGAGTCCTGACTGGTAAGTGAGGTGTAGTAGGAGCTGGCTCGGATGGTCCAACCTCATCGTCTGTGCCTCAGTCTCCTCACCATGTCCCTGAATAGCCTGTGCATCATCATCTGAATCCTCTGAATGTGCTACAAGAACACCTGATGTCTTCCTGATCCAACTGCCATCAACTTTAATAAATCCCATCCTGGTAAAGAATTTCACAGTGTACTTGTCGGTATGCAGCAACAAATGGCTATTCTCTCCAGTAAGATCAACATGAGCATCCTGGAATAACAGTGTAAACACCATCCCATAAGGCAAACAAGCCTGTGCCCTACGTGCTGCCTCCCTTATCTGAGATATCATAATAAATGGAAAGTTGAGGGGCTCCCCCTTAATCAGTCACCTCATAAACATAAGGTCTCTCTCGCTGACCCAGTCGAATCTCCCCGTCCGGGGTAAGAAAATCCTGCTAATGATATTGTGCAACAGCCTCATTTCTAATGAAAGCTGATTTGCACTCACATGTATAATGCCACTCACATTAGATCTTTCCAATATAAGTCTAAGGGACTTCATCATCTCTTTTATAACCAAATAACAATCTCCTTCCTTTGGTATGTTAAGTAAACTTGAAAGCTTCTGCTCACTTATCTCTATGTGCTTCCCTTTTACTGTTCCTTCTAAGTGAAAAGCTCCTAATGACATGTTCTCAAAAAACTAACGAACTAGATTTGGATATATTGGAACATTCAGCAAACAAAAGTCCTTCCATCCTTGTTTTTCAAGCAAATCACCTATATGAAGTTGTTCTTGCTCTAGGAAATTAAAATCTATACATCTACCCAGCGTTACTTGTCAATTTCCCATAGGAATTACTTGCCTCGGTGCTTGAAGCTCTTCTCAAATCTGGAATCGAAGTGTCTAACAGCCTCTTGGTCCTCCGTTCTTCCGTGACAGTACAAACTACCCTTTTTGCTTTCTTTGCCACCTCCTTGTGTGGTGCCATTGTGCTAAGATTGAAGGATTGGAGGGATTTGAGAGGGTTTTTGGAAGGTTTCCTAGAGTGGAGTGTGGAGTCGGCTAGGAGAGAATGGCTAAAACCTAAAAATACAATGAATAGGAAACATGTAAACCCTATTTAAAAAGGTTCAGCCCGACCTTCGAGTCGGCTCGCTGAGCACCCAAATAACTCGAGTCAGCTCGAGTGAAAAGCCAATCTAAAGGTAAAAATAGGTCAAACTCGGTTTCTAAAGGTTTCTTGAACCTAAAATAGGTTGTCCTATGCTCTAAAAATAATTTTGAAATTTCTAGATAATTTTCCTTAATTTTCAAAAATTAGGTCAAATAGGTTCAGAATGGGTCACATAGCCCTAATTCTCCTTTGATTTTCTCAAATCTATCTAGACTTAATAGTTTAGTAAAAATGTTCGCTAGTTGATCTTCAGTAGGTACAAATTCAAGTTCCACAACATTGTTTAAAATATGATCATGAATAAAATGATGTCGAATTTTAATGTTCTTAGTTCGTGAGTGCTGAATTGGATTTTTAGATAAATTAATAGTACTAGTATTATCACATTTAATAGAAATTTTAGATTGGACAACACCATAATCTTCTAGTTATTGCTTGATCCATAACACTTGAGTACAACAGCTCCCAGCAGCTACATATTCTGCCTCAGCAGTAGATAGTGCCACATAGTTCTGTTTGCGATAGTGCCAAGAAATCAAGTTAACACCAAGAAATTAATAGGTGCCACTTGTGCTCTTTCTATCTATTTTACATCCTCCATAATCAACATCAGAATAATTAATTAACTTCAATATTGTGTGTTTAGAATACCATAAGCCTACATTACATGTACCTTTCAGATATTTAATAATTCTCTTAACAGCCATGATGTGTGATTCTTCAGGATTAGATTGAAAATGTGCACACATACAAACACTAAATAGTATATCAGGTCTACTAGTTGTCAAATAAAGTAATGAACCAATTATAACTCGGTATAGCTTTTGATCAACATTTGTGCCATTTTTATCTTTATCTAATCTACATGCAGGACTCATTGGTGTTCCACATACTTTGCTTGATTCCATGCCGAATTTCTTGATTATCTCTTTGATGTACTTGGCCTGGTTGATCAGGATACCTTCTTTAGTTTGATTGATTTGAAGTCAAAGAAAGTAGCTCAGCTCACCCATCAAGCTCATTTCGAATTCTCCCTGTATTAGCTTAGCAAAATCTTGACACAAAGATTAATCAGTATATCCAAAGATAATGTCATCAATATATATTTGAACATCTAAAATATCATTATTTTTCTTTGAATAAATAGTGTAGTGTCAACACTACCTCTTACAAAATCATTAGCAATCAAAAATTTACTTAGTCTTTCATACTAGGCTCTAAGTGCCTGTTTCAAATCATACAAAGCTTTATTCAGTTTGAAAACATGATTTGGGAAAGTATGATCAATAAAACCTGGTGGTTGCTCAACAAAATCTTCTTTAGATAAAAAACTATTCAAAAAAGCACTTTTTACATCCATTTGAAATAACTTGAAATTCATAAAACATGCATAAGCTAGTAGCAATCTAATGGCTTCTAATCTAGCTATTGGTGCATAAGTTTCATCAAAATCTATTCCTTCTTCTTGATTATATCCTTGTGCAACCAATCTAGCCTTATTTCTAATTACATTTCCATCTTCATATAATTTATTTCTATAAACCCACTTGGTGCCTATAACAGGATGATCATTGGGTCTTTCTACTATAGTCCAAACATTATTTTTCCTAAATTAGTTTAATTCATCATGCATTGCTAACATCCAATTTGGATCAGTTTCGGCTTCTTCTACATTGTATGGTTCTATATGAGAAACAAAAACAATTAAATCATGTGCATCTAAATGTGTAGATCTAGTTTTAACACCTTGAGATGAGTCCCCTATAATTAATTCCTTAGGGTGTGACTGTACATACCTCCATTCTTTAGGTATATCATCATGCTTTTTACTCACCTCTTCTTCATATGGTTCACTTGATTGTTTGTCTTTGAGGGTCAAGTCTTTCTTTCCATGTTGTAAAGTACCTGCATCATCATCAGCAAAATTTTTCTTTCTCAAAGATGTAATGTCAGATTCATTGAAAACAACATAAACAGATTCTTCAACAGTCAAAGTTCTTTTATTTAAAACTCGATAGGCTTTACTATTTAAAGAATATCCAAGAAAAATAGCCTCGTCAGATTTTGCATCAAATTTACCAAGATTGTCTTTTCCATAGTTAAAAACAAAACATTTGCATCCAAAAACATGAAAATATTTAATATTTGGTTTTCTATTGTTCCAAAGCTCATAGGGGGTTTTTCTGATAATAGGTCTAATCAAAACTCTATTTAAAGTATAGCATGTGGTATTCATAGCTTCTACGCAAAAGTATTTTGGATGATTTCATTCACAAAGCATTGTTCTGACATCTCTTCCAAAGTACGATTCTTTCTTTCTACAACACCATTTTGCTGTGGTATTCTAGGTGCAGAAAAGTTATGATCAATATCGTGCTTTGTGAAAAAATAATCAAAATATTGATTTTCAAATTCGGTGCCATGATCACTACAAATTGAAATGACAGATAATTTTTTCAAATTTATAACTCTTTTGTAAAACTTTTTGAATACATTAAAAGTATCATCTTTATGTGCAATAAACAGAATCCATGTATATCTTGAAAAGTCATCTACAATCACAAGTCCATATTTCATACCACCTAGGCTGGTAGTCCTAGTAGGTCCAAATAAGTCCATATGAAGTAGCTCAAAGGGTCTAGTTGTAGAAACAATATTTTTAGATTTAAAACTCCCCCTAACTTATTTTCCTAATTGACAAGCATCGCAAACATAATCAAAATCTACTTTAAATTTTGGCAAACCTTTGATTAAATCTTTTGCAATAAGTTAAGCTATTGTGTCCATACTAGCATGACCAAGCCGCCTATGCCATAGTAAACTTGATTCCTTACTCTTGTCATTCATTGCTATAAGACTTGTATTACTTGACATAGCTAGATCATTAAGATCTACTACATAAATTTTACCAAGTCTATGTCCAATGAATTTATTACTAGAGTTAAGTGGATCAGCTACTATACATATTGATGACTTGAAGAATACATTAAAACCAATGTCATATAGCTGTCTAATACTCAAAAGATTATGCTTTAACTTTTCTACAAGTAACACATTTTCAATAAATGTAGAAGGAGTAATTTTGATTTTACCAATATCGATTATCCTTCATTTTTGATTGTCACCAAATGTTACCATTCCACCATCCTTTTATTCTAGGGTGAAGAATTGATCAATATCACCCATCATGTGTCTTGAATAGCCGCTGTCCAGATACCATCTTTCCTTTATACTTGTGGCTGCAAGACATCCCTGCAAACCAATCATTTAGCAAATTTAGGTACCCAAGCTCTCTTAGATCCTTGCAAGTTAGCGGAAATGGTTCCTTTTGGAACCCAAACTTTCTTGATTTTCTTTTTGTCATTATGTTTCAAATAACATTCAAAAGCTTTATGACTATATGCATAGCATACAATCTTCAAATTTGAATAATAATCATGAGATGATGCAAATTTAGGTCTAACTTGTTTTGAACTAATGAACTTAGGAGCATATGAAGTAGAAGCTAAAAATTTGTTTGAAATAGAGCCTTTATAACCAATTTCAAATTTATTATTTGTTTCTTTTTGATCTTTTAAAATTAATTCAAGTTTGTTAGAACTTAGGATTAATTTTTCAACTAAGGATTTCAATTTTTGAACTTCTTTCTTTAGGTTATCGTTTTCATTTTTCAAATCCTTTTTTTTTCTTAAAAAGCTCTTATTTTTCAAATTGAACAATTTTTAGTCTTTCACAAACCAAATTTAATTCCCTTTGCAAGATTTGATTTCTTTCACCAAATTCATTTTTGCCTTTTTCAAATACATCACATTGATTTTTTAAATCCCTCATTTTTAAGCCAGCTTTTTTGTATTCTATCAATAGTTCACAAAAAGCATTATGCAATTAATCATAAGTGAATTCTAAATTAGGTTCAGAAGTATTTACTTCATCCTCCAAACCTATAAGATAGATTTGTGCAGTTTTTGTTATCTCTTCATCCTCTTCAGTGGATGTAGTTTCATCACTATCACTCCAAGCTGCAAGCATTGCCTTCTTCTTCTTTTTGGTGAATATCTTTTTCTTCGCTTCAGGATAATCAAGGTGGTTGTGTCCTGGCTTCTTGCATTCGTAGCACATAGGAACTTGATCTTTATCTTTATCCTTTTCTTTTTCTTTATCTCTTTCTTTTTCTTTTCCAAAATCACCTTTTCTATAATGCTTTCTCCATCTGTTTATTTTTTTTCTGCCCATAAACCTTTTAAATTTCCTCATGACTAGGGCAATTTCATCATTTCCAAGATCATCATCATCTGATGAATCAGATTCTTCATTCTTATCTTCCTCAGTAGCTTTAAATGCAATGGCCTTTTTTGTTTTTGTATCTTCCTCAGTTCTTTATTGCATAGCCAACTCATGCATGATCAAGGATCCAAGCAGTTCATCCAGTGGCAGTGTATTTAAATACTTTGCTTCTTGGATTGTTGTCACTTTGGCTTCCCACTTATCTGGTAAAGATCTTAAAACCTTTTGGACAAGATCAGCATTAGTATAAGTTCTACCAAGACTCTTGAGACCATTTATGATATCAGTAAAATGAGTATACATTACAGATATAGTCTCATTAGGATCCATCTTAAATAGCTCATAATTATGTACAAGAAGATTAATTTTTGATGTTTTGACTTGAGATGTGCCTTCGTGTGTGATTTCTAGTTTATCCCAAATTTCTTTAGCAGAATTGCAAGTTAAAATTCTGTTAAACTCATTTGGGTCCAAAGCACAATATAATAGGTTCATTGCTTTGGCATTAAGCTCAGCTAATTTCATATCATTTTTGTCCCAATCCTCTTCCAGTTTAGGAACATCTACATCATTAACATTAATTATGGATGTATGAGGTCCTTTCATTATAATTTTTCATAAGTGAAAGTCTATAACTTGAATGTATATCTTCATTCTAGCCTTCCATTAAGTGTAATTAATTTCGGTGAAAAGTGGAGGTCTATTTGTGGATTGACCTTCGACCATTGAAGTGCTCATGGGATGTGCCATATGTATTTACTTTAATCAACATTCAAAGACTCTACTCTGATACCACTTGTTACCCAGGTGGCTTTCTAAGAGTGGGGGTGAATTGGGATTAAAAAACTTTTTCAAGTATATGCTCTTTAAAATACTTTTGGTGTTGTGGTGCAATATGCAATGCGAAAATAATTAAGTAAAAGCAATAGAGCAATAAGAACATAATAAAAAACACAAGAAAATAGAGTGGTTCGGAGCAACCGGCTCCTACGTCCACTATCCAAGCACCACTTAGGATTTTCACTATATCTCCAAACTGGAATACAGTCGGATTGTTTTACCAGACTCACAATCCAAACCTATACACTTTAGTTTTACTAGGATCACCAAAGAAACCAAAACACTTGGTTTTACACTGGGATCACCAAGAACCCAACTTAGGTTTTACAAGGTTCACCTAAAAGCCTTCAACCCTCTCTTAAGACAAAGCCCCTTGCTGCTCTTAGAGAGAAAATAAAGATAAAGAAATGATAAACAAGCAACTACAACAAACCAAGTTTGTTTAGGTGTTACCGATGTAGATCAAGATGATGTCAAGCCTTGAATGCTCTTCAATGCTCTTCAAGCTGCTTCTTCCCTTCTTTAATGAGTGGATTCAATAATGGAGTATTGTTGTTGAAGTTTTGAATCCAACTTGAATGCTCTTTGAGGTAGGTAGTTGAATAACTTGAAAGCTCTTTGATTTCTCAAGATAATTCTATAATAATGCTCTAATAATTATTTAATCCTTCAAAAACCTTTATAATTTTCCAAGAGATATGGCCATTATAGGGCCTTGGGATTGGTGAAATAGCCGTTGGAGATGAAATGGAATTCAAATTTCAACTTTAGCAACTAGCCATTGGAGTGCAGAAAATGGCTCCACGAGTCGGCTCGAGTTCCAGGAGTCGGCTCGAAGTCTCAAACAGTCCAAAACAATTTTCTGTGAGAGCCGTCTCTTTTGGCTGGAGTCGGCTCTTCCCTTCAATCAAGTCAAAACCATGATTACCTAGAGTCGGCTCTTAGAGGCAGAGTCAGCTCGGATTCTCAGAACTTCAAAATACCTAACTCTGGAAGAGTCGGCTCTTGGGGCTGGAGTCGGCTCGAGGTCTCAGGCTTCAGAAAAATACTTTCTTCTATGAGTCGGCTCTTAGGATGGGAGTCGGCTCTTGATACATAAACACTGAAACTTTCTTCGTGACGTGCCACCACGAGTCAGCTCTTGATCCAAGAGTCAGCTCTTGCAAATCTTCAAAAAAGTGCTTTAAGCTTCTCCAAAAATCTTTAACATTGAATCAACTAGAAGCTAATCTACATACTTTATAATTTTTGCAAATTTTCAACCCTTTTACAAGATTACAAGATTGATAAGTTTAGGGCTTTTACAAGTTCAAGCTCATAAATCTTTATATACAATTGAATTACCCTCAAATCAGTTTGAAAACCATTTTATACTTAAGGTAACCAATTTCTTGCAAAACTTCTTAAATAATTGAAAATAATTAGTATCAAATTCATGCTCCAATGTTTTGTGATCATCAAAATCATTCTAGGGGTCAACACATTGGCAATCTTCACTCTGGGTCATAAGCCTTGTCATCTAGAATGCTCAATCCTTTCCTCTCTAGGCTAATTTGTGGTGAACACTCTGGGATGGGTTCGCTCTCAAAAATTGGGATTCGATCTAAATGGCTCACTGGGTATTATTGTCGGTTTCCTATACTCAGCTAGATCTGAGATTTGGAAAGTGGTGAAAATGCCTAACTCAAGTAACTTAAGCGTTGGGTCCAGCGTTGTTAGTCACTTTAAAGGATCCAACTCTACGAGTATGTATCCTAACCAACACATGATTTATCTCAACAAGTTCTTAGTTCAATTCTAGGAATTAGTTATTTTGTTTCAAAATTAGTGCTTAATGCATATCTCTAACATGATGCACCTATGACTTGTACGGATACCTAACAAAGTGTAAACTCAACTATGTATTCCTATTGAGAGGAATTTTATTGGACTCTTTGGAACTAAACCTAACAGACTATAGACTCTCTAGGTTTGACCGTGGTTTGGCATACGCATGAAAATTTACAATGGACTCCTAGCAAATGTCATAAGGTCTTCCAAAAGAAGGTCACAAACCTAACATACTCAAAGAACTTGTGCAACTGAATGACCTCAACAAAGTATAAATGAAAAGTTTGGGAAACATTGAAAGCCTTAGGATATGGTAGGAAATAAGAATCGGAGTCTTAGGACAATCCATTGGAAGCATGAAATAGACCTTGGTTACTAAGGATGACCTTAAGATTTGAACATTGATCTATGGGTGACATAAGGTCCACTTGAAGGATGGAGAATTTGGTCATTGCAAGTGCAGGGTCTTTAAGAAAGGATGACTTAGTCAGTTCAAGAAAAAGGTCATCGATTGGAGTTAGAGGAATGAACTCTTTATGAAAATACTGAATGAGGTCTCGGGCTGGGACTAAAGGACCGGGCTCTTCTTGAGGGTATTGACTTATAGGAGCCAAGTCCTCACTAATTTTCTGTTGTTATGATACTTCAAGACTAGACTCTACAATTTTATCTTCTCCTATGATTTCCTTTGATAAGGTACTAGAGTTATCCTCCTCAAAGTCTTCTCCTTTGTATTCATTTACTAAACTCATGTCAACCTCATACACTTCTACAATGGATTCTAATTCTTCCTTCTTTAATTGTTCTTTCAGTATGGCTTCATTCTAGTCAACTAATCTTGGGTCGGCCATATCCAATTCCTTCTCAATGACATCCTTCTGGGTTGGAGGTGATACAGATGAGGGTTGACCAACAAAAGTCTGGTTCACACTAGGTGTCGACCAATAGGGATTTGACTCAAGCTGGTAGAAGTCAGATTTAGGTCCAAAGTACTTGATCTAGCATGCCTTAAGGACCTCTCATAGTTTTGGGCTATTTGGTAGGCTTGCTCCAAACTATAAATATCATGTCTAAACAATTCTCTTCGAATATGTTTCCTCAAACCTTCTCCAAATTGGATTAGGGTATCATATGGATCCTTATTCACAATATAATGTATTAGGTACTCAAATCTATTAATATAATTAATGACCGATCCTGTACCTTGGGTCAACCTTTCTAAGTGGTCTAGGAGATTTTGTTGGCAAGACGTAGGGAGATACCTTTCACGAAGCTTATTCTTCATTTCTTCCTAGGTCCTAATGGGTTCGTGTCTCCTATTTGCTATCTTTCCCGGAACATTGCACCAATAAGACTTGGCTTGATCCCATAGTTGCATTTGGGCAAACCTAACCTTTTCATCCTCAAACATTTTATCCCACTTAAAATAATTATCCATTTTTACCTCCCAATCAATGTAAACCTTAGGATCAAGACTTCCTTCAAATGTAGGTGCTTCTAACCTAATGTTCCTAATGACCCTCTCATCTTAGTCCACAAAATCATGATTTGGTTTTAGGGTGGGATGGTGGACTCTTGGACTGAAGGATGCTGATCTAGGCACAGCATGGGTCCTATGGGTCTTTTCAATACTCAATTCCATTTGATCAAACCTTTTGTTCATGTGGGCACACTATTCCATAAAGGTCCTAAATAAGATTTCAACATTAGACTCCAAGGTTTGATTGGATTGGGTTGACACCATTAATATTGAACCCTTAATCTAGTGGTCAGTGCAATCAAGCACACAAAACATACTAGGATTTGCTAGACCTAGCAGCCCAAGTAGAGTGAGTCGACTGAATCACAATCGAGACAATAATTAAACTTTCCACTAGCCAGGTAGGAGGTGAGAGTGTGGGAGGCCACTTTGCTTTCACAAGGACCCAATTAAGTAACCACAACACCGCTCAGGTTGTTTGACTCTTGACCCCTAGCCTAGACACTAGCTTTAAGACACAAATGCTGAATTGGGTGCAACTAGTTTTTCTAAAAAACTATGAACTGAACTCATGGGTGTCCCTAGTGCTATTAGGTTGCTAATTGATTTTAGTTAGGCTTGGGTTCGTATGCAAGGGTGGTTGTTTTGGGCCAAGGAAGGGTGATCAAATCCCTCCCTCATCTAACAGAGTGAAAGTGCCCTTAAGATCAAGTTTTTCTTTTTTTTGAGATTTTCAGATCTGAAGGTAATCAATAACATCATGTAAATTATTAAAACTATTTTTTTTTTTGATTTTTAATGGAAGGGAAAACGATGCAAAGATGTGTGTTGTGCAAAAATTTTAGCAAGCTGAAATTTCAGCTCCATGCATATTTGATGAAGCTAAAGATGCAAGAACAAGTCCTAACGACCTGCTCTGATACCAAAAAATAATGTGGGACATGATGGGGATGAATCTAAACTAAAGATGTAATAGATTGATGATGATCAATTTTCAGATTTATGGCTTTCCCAAGAGAAGAACAAGAACATGCAATGGGAATACATGTGTGGATAAGAAACAACCCGCAAAATTTATCTTTAAAGTAAATAAGATTAAAGGATCACTAGGGCTAAGAAACCCCATGTTAGGACATGCTTTAAACATTCAAGAAATCAGATCTAATAAAAAGAGTGAGTTTTTGTTATCGAATAGTGATTGCTCTTCATTGAATCTTTTAATCTCTCCACTTTAGGAAAGGCACCTGGATGTAGAGGCTAAGGTCCTGATGCTAGGCTCCTTCTTGATGGTTCTTGATGGTAAAGAGGACCTCCTCTGTAGCTCTTAGTACCTTAGGGATCTACAAACATAAAAAAAGATTAAGGACTCAAGTTAGAGATGTAGAGAGTGCAAAAAAAGATAAGAAAAAAAAGTGGAGATCGCTTGTGATCAAGCCAAGTTGATGTAGATCTGTAGTTGTTGTAGTAGCTTGATTCCTGGTTTGTAGAAGAACATTGGATATCAGCTTGAAGAACTTAAATGCTTGGGGGAAAGAGGTTGATGGTGGTCAGCTAGAAGAGGGTGGAAGATAACTAGGGCCTTACACCCCTCAATGCTCAAAAGGAAAGGCAAGGTAGGATCTCATACCCCTCGATGCTCACAATGAGAAAGGCAAATAAAAAAACTCTTAAACACTTTCATTCATCAAACTTCATTCATTCATTCACTCATTCATTTTTCAAAATACAAGAGGAGGGACCTTTTATGGAGCTCCTATGGCATACATGATAAGATGAACAAATATGGGCACAAGTGATCTTTGGGTGACAAGATGGGCATGGAGTTGGGCCGTATCTGCTTTCTTCAATCCTTTGGTCAGCCAGATATGGAGCTGTATGAAGACTTCCTCCTTTGGTGAGATTTGGGGCCACATAATAAGGATAGGAAAGGGGAGGCACAAAGAATATTCCATAAAGACTTCCTCCTTCCTTTTCTGTTGGGCGCTAGATATCTTCCTTTTATGCTTAATGTATATGAAAATAAGGGGAGAGAAACAAGAGGAATTATCTTGACATTCTATTCTTGCATTGGGTGGCTCCATGAAACAAGGGAAGGAGGGACCACTCCAAGCCTAGGCACCATATAACTTCCTTGTTTGCTGGTGGGGTGACAACTTCCTTCCATCTGGAATGCCAAGAGATAAGGATGAAGAGTGTTGGCGCCTATCACTTGCCAAATTTGCTGGATCTTGTGGGCCATGACATGTGGAGGTGCAAGAATGAGTGGTCCTTCTTGAAATCTTGACTTGGGTCTTCAATTGGTCTTCCTCTTGACAACTTGACTTGACATGACTCAACTTGACCAATTACATGGACTCATTGACTCAACTGGATTTTATTACAGGACTTCAATGGACTTAATTGACTAATTGGACTCAACAATTAGACTCAACAACTTGACATGAACTAGATTACATAAACTCAGTCAAATGAACTCACTCTAAGATTCAAATGGAAACAAAAAAAAAATTTGGTCTGATCTTGATGTCCCCATCAATAAGTGTCTTAGAGGCAACTGTTATGTTGAGAATTACATGGGATGTAATTGAAAAAGAATTCTTATCCGTGAACTTATAAGTATTTGTTGTGCAAACACAAGGCATTTATAAGGAATTGGGATCTGAACCCCACTAAAGAAACCAGATATTGGTTTCTCGTCTACCATAGTTGAAGGTTATAGTATTCAAAAAAAATAGTGGGAGACATAATTAGTTTTAAAGTCCTTATCTAATTATGATTATCATCTTGAGTGCTCTGCTAATGTAATGTTCTTATTTGTTCATAGATTTAAATTTATGGCTTCTTCTCTTTCACTGTGGGGCATCCTGGATGCCAATAAACTGACCGGACCAAATTATGTTGATTGATTGAGGAACATAAGAATAGTACTTGCTAAGGAAAAGGTTTCCTATATCCTCAACTCTTCAGATCCAGATCCAATCAAAGATGATGCTATAGAGGTGGATAAGGTCACTTATAGATTATGGCAGAATGATAGCTTAATTATCAAGTGCATCGTGTTAGCCTCGATGAGCAATGAGCTACAGAGGCAACATGAAGACATGAAAACTCGTCCATACTGCTCAATCTCAAAGTGTTGTATGGAGAGCAAAGTAGGATTGCTAGATATGAAATATCTAAGCAGTTGTTCTGTGCATGAATGAGTGATGGCTCACATGTACAGGTCCATGTTCTTAAGATGATTGACTTAATCACCTTATTAGGTCAATTAGGCCTTGTCATGGATGGGTAGCTTAATCAGGATTCAATCCTATAATCACTACCATATTCCTTCTCTCAGTTTGTCATGAACTACCATATGAATAAACTGAATCTTTCTTTACTAGAGTTGCTTAACATGCTTAAGATAACTGAGAGCCATTTCAAAGGAGATAAGGCTAATCATCTTCTTTTAGTTGATGGAAAGAAAAAAGGGATAATGAAGAAGGGTACAAAGCAAAAGCTAAACCCTAAGAAAAGTATCAATAAGAGGAAGAAGGCGAACAAGCCTTTAAATGATGGATCCTATTTCTTTTGCAGCAAGAAGGGGCATTGAAAGAAGAACTGCAAGACATACCTTGCAAGTCTGAAGCAAGATGCCAGTGGAGCATCAAAAGGTTTGTTTATGATACAAACAAACTTATTGTTGAGTTCTTCAACTTTTGATTCATGGATATTGGACACTGCATGGGGTTAATGAAACCTAGAAGTTTGAAGAAAGGTGACTTCAAGCATTAAGGCATGAGTGGAGAGGCCATTCATGCCGAAGCTATTGGAACCTACATGTTATTATTGTCTTCGGGCAATATATTGAAATTAAAGGACTGTTATTACATTCCAAGTGTTGTTAGAAATATTATTTCTATACCTTTGTTATTAAGACAAGGTTATAAAATAAATGTTGAGAGAAATGGATGTTCCATTTTTCATTCTAATGACTTCTTTGGAATGGATAAATTTATGAATGGTCTTTTAATTCTATCACTCAATAATTAAGTGTTGCTTGTAGAAAATAAAAAGAGAAAGAGAGATGATACCAATTAAACATTCCTTTGCTATTATCGATTAGGTCATATAAGTGAGTCAAGGATTAACAAGTTATGTAAAGATGATTTCTTTGGCGCTTATGATTATAAATCATATGGAACTTTTAAATCTTGCCTCATGGATAAAATGACCATGTCTCTATTCACTGGACATGAAAAAAGGGCAACTGAGTTGTTATGTTTAATACACTCAGATGTATGTGGACCATTATCGACTCAGGCTAAAGGAGGATACTCTTATTTCATCACTTTCATTGATGATTTATCTAGGCTCGGATATGTGTATCTCATGAAACATAAATTCGAAGCCTTTGATAAATTTAAAGAGTATCAAAGTATGGTTGAGAAACAAACTAAAAAAAGTATTAAAGTCCTTCGATCTGACTGAGTAGGAGAATACTTATCTAGTGAATTTCTTAATCATCTTAAGGAAAATGGTATTCTCTTTGAATGGATCCCTCCATATACATCACAGTTAAATGGTGTAGCAGAAAGGAGGAATCATACCTTGTTTGACATGGTAAATTTCATGATGTGCTTCACAGATCTTTCAATATTTTTTTGGGGATATGCCCTAAAAATTACTGCATATGTATTAAATAGGATACCATCAAAATCAATACCTAGTATCTCATATGCATTATAGAATGACAAGAAACCAAGTCTTAAATATCTTAAGATTTGGGGTTGTCCAACATATGTTAAAAAAAATTTGGACATAAGCTAAGTGCTAGGGCTAAGAAATGTAGGTTTATGGGATATTCTCAAGAGGGTATTAGATATCTATTCTATCATCTTACTGATCAAAAGGTTTTTGTTAGTAGGCATGCCATATTCTTGGAAAATGAATTTATCCAAGAAGAAGTAATAGAAGAATAATTGAATTGAGTGAAGTTCAAAATGAACAAACTCAAGTTCCTTAATCAAAAGTACCAATTGATTATGTACAACCACAATACACACCTCCTTCATAGGTTAGAGTGAGTGGGGGCAACACCTTTAAGATAAGGTTTTATGACTGGAAACAATAATGAAATCAGTATCATTGAAGGAGTTGATCTACTAACCTATATAGAAGCTATCATGAGTAAGGACTTTGAGAAATGGTTAAGTGCAATGAACTTCAAAATGGACTCCATGTATGACAACCAGGTTTGGACCTTGGTTGACCCACCTAAGAGAATTATCCCAATAGGGTGCAAATGGATCTTTAAAAGGAAGATTGGAGTAGATCGGCAAATAGAAACCTACAAGGCTATGTTAGTGGCAAAAGGAGAAAAAACATGGTATAGACAATGATGAAACCTTCTCACCAGTTGCCATGCTCAAGTCCATTAGGATCGATGTGGCACTGATGTGGCACCTCTACTAACGTGGAGCCTGCTAGTGGCCATGTTGGAAAGAGGCCCGCCACTTGGATGTGGCAGCTCGATGAATAGCCGAAGTGAGCCCTCCTACCGAGGTCAGCTCTCAACCGGGTTCACACTGATGCTATCGAGGCGAGCCCTCCTGTCGAGGTCAACTCTTGGCTAGGGACGTACTCATGCTACCGAGGCTAGCCCTCCTGCCCTGGTCAGCTCCCAACCAGGGTCGTGCTCATGCTACAAAGGCTAGCCCTCTTGCCAAGGTCAACTCTAGGCTAGGGTCGTACTCATGCGACCGAGGTGAGCCCTCCTGCCGAGGTTAGCTCCTAGCTGAGGTCATGCTCATACTGCCGAGGTGAGCCCCTTGCCAAGATCAGCTCCTAGCTAGGTCGTGCTCATGAGATGAGCCCTTTGTTTGAGGTCAGCTCCCAGCTGAGATCATGCTCACACTGCCTAAGGCAGACCTACCGAGGGGAGGTCCCTCCCTGCCATACGAAAGCTAGAATTCCTGCTAGCGATGATGGAGGGAAAGATCAATAGGAATTCAAACCATGGCACAGGGGTCCCTATCCACCTACAACCTCTGGGAGGTGGTGCATGCCCTGCCATCAATACAAACTCTGCGACACGCTACCCGCGTGCTCTGCACAAGGTAAGTCCCATTAGGCTCAAGGCCCTATGATATGCTGCCACATCCACTACCTATGACCAGAGGATGCTGACCCACGCAGTGTGAGACCCAGTGTTCGCCTAGAAGGAGGATCCTGCCAAGGCCCCCGGCCCTGCAACACATCGACAGCCTCTCCCAAAATAGAAGTGCAAAAAAGGGACACAGGGCACCCTATAAAAGGACACCAAGATAAAGCCAAAGAGGAGGTAAGTAAGTAGAAGAAATAGGGGGCGAGAGGTAAGTAGGCAACTAAGAGGTCAATGGGTAAGGGGCCAACTAGAGATCCTCCCTGCTCCTCACTCTCCATTTTTTCTTTCTTTTCTCTACTTGAACTTCATTACCTTACCACCCCCTGAGGTGAGGGATTCCCCTAAGCTCCCCAACTCAGAGGTTTTTTTCCTTCGATCGTCCCACTTACTTGATCGTCAGAGTATCCTCACTGGAATCCCCAGCCCGGGTCTCCTCTATTTTATAGGCCAGTGAATCCAGGAGCTAACCGATAGAGGGGTGGACCTAGCCTCTCAGCAGGAACTCAACATGTCAAAAATGTAGGCCACGTGATGCGGGATGACTCTAAGAATGCTAAATATGCAGTAAAAGTAGTAAACTAATTTTTTAATGAATTTTATATTTTGGTTTGTTGGCTAACTTTTCAAATTAAAATAAAGAACTAGCAGGTATTCAACAATTCTAAGAATCAACTTGTCTTAGGCTGAATCATGCATGATAACTAAAAGAAACAGGACCCAAAAATTGAGAAATTCCTAGCTTAATATAGTTAACTTCATGCAAATCAGATAATAAGAGAAGGAAAGGTTTCAAGCTAGTTAGAGATGATAAAATCAGTAGCAGAAGAGATCACTCACAACTCTAATCAGAGCCTGGAAGAAGAAGCCTTGTTTTCCTCGAATCTGATGGCGAATCTAGGCGATCCGGGCAGCAAAGAAGGCCTCCTCAAGGGAGGGGAAGCACCTCGAGGATCCTGTAAGCATCAGAGGTTGATCAAAGTAGCAGATAAAAATTAGAAAAGGAACTAGGGTTTGAAGTATATCAGAATTAGGCCTAAAAGCTGGCAACTGGGGAAGAAGAAGCTCTTGGACTTGGACGGAAGCAAGGTCATCAATTCCTTGGGCATGGCTAATCTCCAGGGATGCCAAGAGATTCTAGGGTAGTAGGGTATGAATCTAGGAACACAAGGAGAGCACTCAAAGAGAGAACCAAAACTCAAACACAAGGTAATTGATCATAATTTCTGCAAGGTTTATTCATAAAGAAAAAGATGCTTACAAGAGGGGGAGGGAAGGGGTATTTATAGAGTTCCCATGCCCTCACTAACCATGGTTACACTTGGATTACAATTTTCTTCCCAATTGGAATACAAGTCCATTCCTAGCTAGGCTAGAATTTTAAAGTTTTCTAAAAATCCCAACTAGGTTAGAATTTTGACCTAGTCTTTTCTTCTTTCCTCTCCCCACTTGGCTTGGACTTGGTCAAACTCCTCAAATTTATTTTTGGACCTTGGGGCAGCAGCAAGGATGCCTCCTTCATGGGCTTGGACAAAAATTTGAGGGGTCAAGGTGGGCTTCCAGTGGTTGGGCGCATGGGCTGGCATATTCCAGGGAATCTGGCAGGAATCTTGCTTCTTATGGGCTAGGGCTTGGTGGCTGGGCTTGATTTTAAGGCCTGGAGTGCTGGAATAACCTAAAAAATATGGGCTCCTAGCATATGTAATATTTTAGAAGTATCTAGAGGGAATTTGGCATCTGAAATGGCTCCCGGGGAAATCAGGGCACGTGGGTGTCGATTGAGCGCCCCTAAGCTGGTGTAACTGCTTCTAGCTTTAGAATGAGGTCTAGTGAAACTCCAAAATAGCATAGCATCCTCTCTTGTACAAGAAGTGAACTCATACTAAACTCATACTGGTATGCAGGACTCAATGAACTGGACTAGGTTGAGGGTTGAGACAAATCAACTAACCTCAACTTATTATATGAGTCAATTCTAGTTGATTACAAAATTTGACACATGGCTAGGTAAACCAAATAGGACCCATTAATCTGTGTCAGATCCTGGTGCCTCCACCACCACGATGATCTTGGTAGCAATAGATTGGCTCACTAGGTAGGGGGGACGAGAACCTCGGCCACTCACGGTTAACAGCTAGCCCACCGGGAAGTCGACAGGGATAACATCATGGGGGGCAGTGAGAACCCCAAGAGAGGCTAGAGGAAGAGGCAACATGATGGGGGACAGATGGGTAGGATCGTTGGTGAGCCTAGAAGTCAACTAAATTAGGGTACTATTTTTTTTAATATTTTTTTCACTAGGGGTGGCGAAGGAATAGTGGGGATGTAGGATGGGGATATGGATCTCATGGACTTTGGGACTCACCCTAATGAAGAGACCTCTCACCTCTAGGGCATTATACCCTCCTCGATACTTGGAGGCACTAGGATGGATTTCAAAGGTCACGAGGGGATAAAGAAGATGGAATGGGAAGGGGGATAACTAGGGCATCACGTCCATGCCCGAAGGCGAAGGAGAGAAGAATCACTCTTCTAAAAAACTCAAATTTTTTTATGAACTGAACTGATTTTTTTACAAAGGATTGAGGGTGGTATTTATAGACCTGTCCAACCCTCATTTGAATTTGAATATAGGATAAAAAGATAGGGATGACTCAAATTCAAATACAAGATAGGATAAGATAAGCCTATCCATATCTCAATCATAACCAACCAAATTCTAATTCAAATTTCAAACAAAAGATAAATCCTAAATAAATTTATTCTAGAAATGCTCCAAGATCCATGCCACTCCGGGATTCGTGCTGCTTTGAGATTCGAGCGGGCCGATGTCCCCATCATTTCCCTGAGGTTGGGAAAACTCGACTCCGTCGAGTCACGTGTCAATTCTTCTGTCATCAGCTTTTATATCAGCCCTACTCTGAGATTCTGTAATCCACCATCCTGGGATTGCTTTATGATCCATGCAATCCTGAACAGTACTGGTCCTGAAGTCGGCAACAGGAACCAACTTGCTTTGAGATGCGTGCAGAGGAGAACGCCGGGTTTGCGTTCACGTTCGTGCACTAGCTTCTCTTTTTCCTTCATGGACCGAACCGGAGGCTGATTTTTGCCGGTGGGCCCTCCGGCGATGGCGTTGGGGAGGAGGATGGCAACTCGGCGCTGGGGCTTCTCCTTCTTCTTCATGAATTGAAATCGGGGAACAGGGGAGGTCTTCGGAAAGTTTGTCTACGTTGGTGCTGGGAGGAGATGGCGGCGGGGTTGGGATGGTAGCCGGCGGAGTCGACGGCTGCTGGCTTTCGGTGACGGAAGTGAGGTGTCTGACATTGCGGTAGCAGGGGCCGATCTGTGCAACTCTACCGGAGTAGACGGACTGAAAGGAAATGAGGCAAGGGGGTAGCAGGGGCATCGGCGTGAAGCTATTCTCCCTTATATGGCGATGAATGGCAGAGACGGTGATGAAGATCGGGCGGAGGAGGAGAGCTGTCTTCATGGGCCGAGGCGGAGTCCGATGGCTAGGAGTCGGCGCACTCGAAAAAAGCAGGCAGATCTCGTTGGAAAGCAGGCAGATCTCGGTTAGGAGTCATGGCTTGCTCTGTTCCTGGAGATGGTAGCGTGGATGGAAGGGGTGGGCGGCACGGGTGCAAGGGGCTTGATTCCAGCGATGGCTGCGGGAGGGAAATCAGCATTGAAGATGACCGGATGGAAGCAATGCAGCGGGCTCCATTCGGTCTTGGATCTCTCCGGACGGGATGAGATCCGGTGATTGGGGCGCACGGTGGGCGGAGATGGCACCACGAATGGCGGAGGTCACCATGGTAAGGGGAGGCGGGCACCGTGGAAGAGGGGGTCGGGCAGATGCTGGGAGGTGACAACATGAGCCGGGGATGATCTCCCTAGTGAGGCAGACGATGGCATCCTCCGCCGTGTTCATGTCCAGGGCCTTCATTACTGGGACTGAGTCCATCATCCCGATATCCTTCAAATGCTTCACCCCAGTCACTCCGAACTAACCGTCATGCCCGCAGGAGCTCACCACCACCTTAGCCTCCATCACGTTCGGATCCATGCATGATTGGGTGTCGTGGTTCATCGATACCAAGGCCCAGTTAATCACCATGCCGGTGACCCTTCCTTCTTTCATGATGAGGTCCTCCGCCGCCACGGTGTTGAAGAGCTTGACGTTGGGCCGGGCGAGGAGGCGGCTCATGATGGTGGAGGTGAAGAGCATAGCGTGCCTGATGATGACGTACGTGTCTTGATCATCGTAGGGGATGCCGAGCTCGTCGAGGAAGAGGTGGGCCGGCTAGCGGACGACCATGGTAGAGAAGAGCTGGCCGCCGAGCCAGGCACCGCCGCCCGGGGATACGGACTGCTCCATGATGGTGATGCGAATGGATGGGTCCTTTGAGAGCTCGTAGGCACAGGAAAGCCCGGCGGAGACGGCGCCGATGATGATGATGTCGGTGTCAGCATAAGTGATCATATCCATCATGTATTGCTAGGTCATCTTAGATAATAAAGGAGTTGGGGGGTTTGGATCTGGGTGGCTGGAGACGACTCTGGGTAGAGCTAGGGGCTTGGCGGTGTCCTCCGGTCAGTGAAGTGCCGTGTGTGGAGATTAACAAGGATCGGCTTCTAGGTTTGATGTCTGTAGTGCAGGAGTCCGAAAGCATCTGGGCGGATGTCTGTGGTGGATCGGAGATGAGATGGTGGCCGATGGTCTCGAGAAGGGCTGATCGCTGTAGAGAAGGAAGTTCCATTGGCACAAGGGCTGTCAGTGTCTGGAAGATCAAGTGGAGGAGCCGATCTGAGGAACTTTGGTCACAGAGGAAGATGGTTGCTGTTGGCAGTGGAGCAAGATTAGGAAGACCGAGAACAGCAGAACCGGTGGGGGAGTCTGGGATTGGAAAAGAAACGTACCCTAATATGATCTATGGCTCTGATACCAAAATTGATGAGGGACGGGGGTAGGATCGTTGGTGAGCTTAGAAGTCACCTAGATTAGGGTACCATTTTTTTTTTTGATTTTTTTTTTTTAGGGATGGAAAGTGGAAACTGGGAAGTGGAGGGATGGCTGGTATGAGGGAATCTGGTGTGATATGAAGGTACCCTAATTTTTCTAGCTCTGATAACAAAAATGATGGGGGACATATTGGTAGGATCGTTGGTGAGCCTAGAAGTCACCTAAATTAGGGTACTATTTTTTTAAAATATTTTTTTCACTAGGGGTGGTGAAGGAATAGTGGGGATGTAGGATG
The DNA here is from genome assembly GCA_021397845.1 of Areca catechu. Lineage (NCBI taxonomy): Eukaryota > Viridiplantae > Streptophyta > Magnoliopsida > Arecales > Arecaceae > Areca > Areca catechu. The sequence goes on along the minus strand of CM038051.1, from coordinate 95,963,202 downwards.
GGGATATGGATCTCATGGACTTTGGGACTCACCCTAACGAAGAGACCTCTCACCTCTAGGGCATTATACCCTCCTCGATACTTGGAGGCGCTAGGATGGATTTCAAAGGTCATGAGGGGATAAAGAAGATGGAATAGGAAGGGGGATAACTAGGGCATCACGCCCATGCCCAAAGGCGAAGGATAGAAGAATCACTCTTCTAAAAACCTCAAATTTTTTTATGAACTGAACTGATTTTTTTACAAAGGACTGAGGGTGGTATTTATAGACCTGTCCAACCCTCATTTGAATTTGAATACAGGATAAAAAGATAGGGATGACTCAAATTCAAATACAAGATAGGATAAGATAAGCCTATCCATATCTCAATCATAACCAACCAAATCCTAATTCAAATTTCAAACAAAAGATAAATCCTAAATAAATTTATTCTAGAAATGCTCCAAGATCCATGCCACTCCGGGATCCGTGCTGCTTCGAGATTCGAGCGGGCCAATGTCCCCATCACAACACCCCTAATGATGATCGAGCCCCATGTCATGGAAGATCTTTGAGAATTTCCATGCCTATCTCGATGTCCATCGCTGTCCCCCTTCAGTAGCCCATCCTTGGATCAATGAGGGGGCTGAAGTGAACTACCGAACCATCCTACCTGGGATCCACGTGAGGCTTGATGAGATAAAAGATAAGGCCTGATCCTGTGGGGTAGCTTGTCGGTGAAGAATACTATGCTATTGCAATCCCTACAAAGGACCCCGATGGAGTGTCGAAGCCCGGCCAGGCGGGGCATTCTACCCTAGCGGTCCTGGCACCTCCCGATGCTCATGAACCTAGGACACGAGCAATTTAAAAGAATGCTACCAAAGATGTAAAACCTCCTCTTATTTATTTAAGCCCTTTTTTGCATAACTTTGCATTTTGACCATACAGGAACATCTCCATCCGACTCAAAGTTTGACAGACTCAAGCCATGCTCGTCATCAGGCCCACATTCATGGCCATGCTCCTACCGCGTGACTTATAGCATAGCAAATCGAGAAGCTTGATGCCCTCAACTTTGCTTATTGCCCAGAGGCGGCACCACCTGCCGCGTGACTCACAACGTGGTGAATCGAGAAGCTCGACACCCCCAACCTCGCTCATATCCTGGAGGTGGCAGTGGTATGCCATCTACCTCGTGACTCATAGCTTGGCACATCAATAAGTCCGATGCCCCACAGCCTCATGGCCGTGCTCACATCCTGGAGGCTGCACCAAGGTGCCACCTTGTTGACCCCTTGAGTGATTTTGATGATAACAAAAGATTGGAGCATCCATTTGTCTTACTAACAACTCTTTAAGTGAATTACATGTTTTTGTAGGATGATCTTAATGCCCAATTGCAACTCCTACAACCTTGTTATTTATATTGTGTTGCATTGTAAATGTTTCATGTAAAGAAGAACCCAAAGAAAGATTGATGTAATACTCTTGAAAAAGGGTTACTTCTATATGTTTTCAAGCTTAATTTCTTTAGAATTTATCATTAGTTGAGTTGGGAAGAGTTTTAAGCATTGAAGAGTTGCTAGATGAATTTTAGAGAAGAGTTAAAGTTTTTATCGAAGATTCACTCAAGCCGACTCACATGAAGAGAGCCGACTCTAATCCGTGGCATGGTTGAAGGATTCTGGCATGCAGAGATCTGAGTTGACTTAAAGGAATTTGACTTGACTCGTCTAGAGCATCATTTATAGAATTAGATAGGCGAGCCAACCCAAAGGAAGTCCGAGCCAAATCATCTATTCAGTCAGGCATCCAAGTCGACCCTTCAAGCATTCGAGTTGACTCCGCCAGTGTCCAGAAAAATTAGTTATGAGAGAATAGCCAGGAGAGCCGACTCGAAGGAACCCGAGCTGACTCCTCCAAAGTACAACTTTGAAGACCTAGGAATCTAAGCCAACCCAACTGAGGCAAGCTGACTAAACCAGAATGAGGAATCATCGACACTGAGGATCCGAGCTGACTCGATTGTGGAGAGCCGACTCGATTGTGGCGAGCCAACTCGACCAGAGTGAAGAATCATCTTTCTGAGAATCCGAGCCTACTCGAGGCATCCGAGCTGACTCGAATATCGATTCCAAGTAGGTAATGGCTAGTTCTAGAACTTTATTTTTGAATTTAAAAAGTTCTCCAATGGTTAACTATCAAGTCCTAATAGTCTACAATGACTATATCCATCCAAGAATGATGCAGGATGGAAGCTCTGATACCAAAAATGATGCAGAACGGAAGCTCTGATACCAAAAATGATGCAGAACGGAAGCTCTGATACCAAAAATGATGCGGAACAAAAGAGATGATGCGATACGGAAGTAAATTAAAATTAATGTATTTTATTTATTTATTTATTTTCAGAAGTCGGCTTTGACTCAAAGGAAAGATAAACTAATGTTGAAAGAAACTAAGAAATGACAGAAAGCATAATTAAAAGGAGTGGATTATCAAAGTAACTCAGAAGTAGGATCACTGGGGATTGAGAAACCCCCAGACCTAGGGTTTACTCCTCTTTCAAGAAACAGACGAAGAGAGAAGAGAAGGTTTTATACCTGACTGTGATATCTCTCGTTGCTTCAATTGATGGACACTCTCGAGCAGATTGTAGGATCCTTGGAGATGGGGTATCTTCGTAATGGATCCTCGGATTGTAGTCCTATGGCAAGGTTGGCCTTCTTCTCGAACTCAGGATCTGGAAGATGAAGAACAAAAAAAAGAACCAGAAACTCAAAGAAAGACACTGACCTGAGTACTTAATGAAGATTGTTGGATGTAGAAGTTCCGAAGATCATGATACTGATCTGACTCTCCTTTGAACTGGCTCTGTAGTTGAAACAGTTGATCTGAACGTGGATGCTGGTGACCGGCTTCAATGTGGAAGAGAGGGGCCATCGGATGAAGATGGAAAATTAGGGTTTGGTGGTGGTGGAGTAGAGATGGGTGGACTAAGCTAGGGTTTTGGGGTTGGAGATCTCACACCTCCTCAAGGTTCCTAGGGAACCCGGATTTACTCCCTCATGGAGCTCAACACCTGAATACAAGTGCGAAAGAGAGAAACACAAAGTTGCTCACACAGAAATTGAATTCATTCATCATTTTAATTCAAGAGTTACATAGAGTTGAATATATAGACATAACAAAGAAATAAAATTTCATACACTTCCCATGTAGGACTAATAGGACTAACCCACACTTTAGGCATCAAATTCTCTTCCCAAGACTCCTTCCATGAGTGGGCAGCCCAAAAACTCCAAGAAAACTTGAAAATCAACTCCAAATAGCAGGTTATGGGGGTGTCTCCTAGTATCTCTCCATGAATCAAGGATTTTCCCTTCATGGTTTGGCTCTTTTGGACACCTCCTAGTCTTGCTCCACAAGTTTAGGCTTCTTCCTTTCATGGCTTTGGCACTTTAGGAAACTTTTGGGTGCCTCCTTGATTTTCTCCCCAAGACATGCTCTCTTCCCTTTTATAACTTGGATTTTTATGGAACATTGTGGGGCACCTCCTTGATCCTCTCTTCAAGAAAAATTCTTGCCATCCTGGCTTGGGTTTATCTGGAAAGAAGTTGGCTCCTCCTTGGATTGAGGTATCTTGATGGATTTCTCCCCCAAGTGGCGCATGAAAGAAGGGACCTGCTTTCTTGTGGTGTGGGGACCAAGGCACACTGGATGGAGATGTGGCACCTCCTGGACTCTGGCGTGTGGCTGGGAGTGTGGCGCCCACATGCTTGGGCCTGGGAGAAAAAATTGGGCATCCTGGACCTTGACTTGATTTTAAAAAAAATTGGCACCAACCTGGAGAAGACCTAGACCACTACTAAGACTTGTACTGAGTCAACATGACTCAACAAAATTTAAATTGTAGGGAAATACAGACTCAAGACTAAAATTGAGTTGACCAAGTCAACCCTAATTAAAAAACTAGAAAATCCTAATTCTTCGGGCAAGGTCAAGCAGACATCCAGATGGAGCCCTGAAGTCTTCTTCTGAGTCTGGTGCCCGCACCAATTCTCCCGGGATGGGAGGAACTCGACCCTATCGAGTAAGGCTCAAGTTGGCTCTGGTATCTCTCCAAGAGGTCTGGATCCAAATCTTGTAGTTCTTCTCGGGAGATCCAAGAGTCATCAGAGTCTGGCCTTCCTTGCCAGCGGACCAGGTATCTTTGGTATCCTCGATTACGATTAGAGATAACCTGATTATCCATGATCTTTTCAATCTGCTCTTTCCTTACAGGCCAGTTTGTTGGTGGACACACAGGATCGGGATAACTCTCAATAACAGGATTAGGTTCAAAAGGCTCACTGGGAATCACAGCTGGCTCCCTGTTCTCTACTAGGTCTGTAATGTTGAAAGTAGAGCTATTGCCTAGTTCTGGAGGCAACTCGAGCACATAGGCATTGGATCCTACTCTCTTCACTACTCTAAATGGTCTAGCTCCTCTAGCATGTAACTTTCTAACGGTTCCAGGAGAAAACCGCTTAGGCCTTAACATAATCATTACATAGTCTCTCTCAACAAAAGTTTTGACTCGTCTTTGAGAATCAGCCAACTTCTTATAAGTTTCATTACTTAAAATTATTTTGGCATGAATTTCTTTATGCAAGTCCTTTACATGCTATGCAAGTGCATCAAGAGACTTGTGTGTGTGGGCTAATAGTGAAATCAAATCAAGTGGTGTGTGAGGCTTGTATCCATGAACAATTTCAAAGGGACTCTAGCCTATAGACCTATTGATCGAAACATTGAATGCAATTTCAGCCCTGGACAAAATACAAATCCCAATTCCTGGTGCTCTCAATCAAACCAAAATATGAGCCAAAGCCTAGTAAAGGGTCAAGAAAAACTAAACTAGACTGACGACGCATTCCTAAAGAATGGACTTTATTACAAAGGAATCCGATGTCTAAACCTAACAAACTAAGGCTCTCTAGGTTTGACTTTGGGTCGGAGGAGGGCATGCAGAGCATGAAAACTTATTATGGATGCCTAGTAGGTGCCATAAGGTCTTCCAGAAGTAGGTGGCAAACCTAATAGGTTCTAAGGAGTCTTGCAACCTAGAAATCTCAGTAAAGTGTAATCCCATAGCTCTAGAAACATGAGAAGATTCAGTGAAGGGTAGGAAATAAGAATCAGAGTTTTGAGGTGGCTTATAGGAAACAAGAAACATACCTTGGTTATTCATGATGACCTTAAAATGAGGACATTGTTCTATAGGTGCACTCATCCAAACCTCATGATTTGCTCTAGGAGGGTCTACAAGTGCAAGTTCTAGGATAGGCTGGGTGCTCCTAGAAGGTGGAAGGTTATCAGGAAGGTCTTTGGAATGTTTATCTAGAAAGTCCTCTAAGCTACTGTCTTTTTCTTGTTCTTGGACCTTCTCAATGGGCAATTCTTGTGAACCCCTTCCTTCTTCACACTTCTCTACCAGATTTGACTCAGGGGTGTCTTCTTTGGATTTCTCAATGAGTTCAGGGGTATTCTCACTTAAACTTTCATTTGGTATAATTTCCTCTTCCTGAACTTCCTCAAAAGGGTCTTCTCTTAGGGTTAGCTCCTGAATTCCTTGAGTGGTAGGGGTCCCCTCAATAACCCCATTAGGTAGGAGTTGGTTAATTGAATTATCGGGAGAGATATCCTCAAATTCTTCTTCTTCATATTCATCTATCAAACTTATGTCAGGCTCATATATTTCTTCCTCAATCTCACTAAAAGGTTCTAATCTATTCTCCTTTGATTCCTCTTTAAGTACGGCTCTGGTCGGGTCAACTAATTTTGGGATGGCCATGCCTAACTCCTTCTCAGTGTTATCCTTCTGGTCAAGAGGTGACACAAGTGGGAATTGACAAACAAAAGTCTGGTTCACTACGGATGTTGGATCAATCGGAACTTGACTCAAGTTGGTAGAGGTTGGCTTTAAGTCCAAAGTACTTGATTGGTTATATCTTAAAGACCACTCATAGTCTTGGGCTTCTTGGTAGGCTTGGTCTAACTTATTGGTCTTTTCAAGGCATAGCTTCCTATAAATGTTTGGGCGTAACCCAACCCTAAACCTCGATGTGATATAAGCTTCGGTCTCAATGGTATTGCATTTCATGTCATACCACTGGAAGTCCTCGATATATTTAGACACAGGCCTATTACCTTGTCGCAATTGGTACCATTGGTCTAAAAGTCTTTTCTCATAGGATCTACCTAGGTACCTATCTCTCAACTTACTTCTCATATCTCTCCAAGTATATATTTCCTCTTTTCTTTGATAACACTCAAGCTCAATAGCATACCAATGCGATATAGCATGTTTGGTGAACTTGGTTTTGGCCAACCTAACTTGTCCTAATTCCGATATGTCAGTGCACTCAAAATACCGATCCATTTGTTCTTCCCACTTAATATATGTCTTTTGTCTTCCATCAAAAGTGGGTGCATAAGGATCGGTGTTCCTAACGGGTCCCTTTTCTGAGTCAACCAAGTATGGATATAGGCTCCTAGGGTTATGCTCGGGATCATGGTATATGGTCCTCCTAGGCTCCTGGTGTGGGTGAGGTTGAGGCACATTAAAATCTGGGTCAGGAGTCCAATTCAGATGTCTAGGTTCCTCAAGTACTTGGACTTGATCCCTAAGCTGGGTAAGATCCTCACGGACTGGATTCCTAAACTGAGCAACAATATCAGTCATATCCTGACTCAATTTGGTCATACTTTCGGTAAGAGTTCTAATCATGGCCTCTAAATCAGGTTGGATTTGACCAGGTTGGTAGGGTACTCCATTCTGGGTGGAAATGATGATGCAAGCAAGCACACCAAATGAGACTTGATTGAAACGACTATGGGCTAACTAGACCTAGAGCCCAAACTAGATGCCCAATCAGAGTGGCAAGCTAGCCTGTAGTAACTCGGGACTCTGCCAGGCAGGTGTAAGGGGAGTGTTAGGTCCCTAATTGCCAATCCTAGACACCAATTAGAGATTGGACAGGTAGGCGGACCAGCACACAAGCCCTTCGGGATAGAATCACTGAACCACCGTTCTAGACATTGAGTACAAAGCACACACAGAGTAACTAGACAAACTGACTCAACATTAGCCTAGACCCGACTTGTTGGTGTCCCTAGCCCACTAGGGCAAATTAAGTCTAATAAATTTTAAAATTAGGCTTAGGATCGAATGAATGGGTGGTGATTTTGGGCTAAGGAGAGGTTATCAACTCCTCCCCTTATCTTAGATGCTCAATTGCCCTTAAGATGAATTAGGAGATGATCACTCAAAAAAAAATTGAATTACAGAAACACAGAAACAGAATTGCTGTAATTTAACTTTCAGAAATTTCACAGAAATCAATAAATTACAATAAAATTATGTAAAATATTATCAATTATACTGGTTCCATAAAAAAAATAATCATATAATTTTGATTTACCTGCAATGAGAAACAATTCCTGCAACAGAATAGTTACAGACTGAAAACAGAACGCTTCCCCCGTTTACAATTCCTGCTATGAAGTTGTAACCCAGCAGATCCCCTACACTCCCTAGGAACACCCTGTGGAATGGGAAGAGGAGGTTTGCACCTTGCTTCGTTCCTAGGACCGGACGTCCTGGGGAGTCTACTTCGAGCAGACAAAGTAAAAGAGAGATACTCAACACATGCAAGCAAGTCAGAAACCATAGACAGGGCTCTGATACCAAAATGATGCAGGATGGAAGCTCTGATACCAAAAATGATGCAGAACGGAAGCTCTGATACCAAAAATGATGCAGAACGGAAGCTCTGATACCAAAAATGATGCGGAACAAAAGAGATGATGCGATGCAGAAGTAAATTAAAATTAATTTATTTTTTTTATTTATTTATTTTTAGAAGTCGGCTTTGACTCAAAGGAAAGATAAACTAATATTGAAAGAAACTAAGAAATGACAGAAAGCATAATTAAAAGGAGTGAATTATCAGAGTAACTCAGAAGTAGGATCGCTGGGGATTGAGAAACCCCCAGACCTAGGGTTTACTCCTCTTTTAAGAAATAGACGAAGAGAGAAGAGAAGGTTTTATACCTGACTGTGATATCTCTCGTTGCTTCAATTGATAGACACTCTCGTGCAGATTGTAGGATCCTTGGAGACGGGATATCTTCGCAATGGATCCTCGGATTGTAGTCCTATGGCAAGGTTGGCCTTCTTCTCGAACTCAGGATCTGGAAGAAGAAGAACAAAAAAAAGAACCAGAAACTCAAAGAAAGACACTAACCTGAGTACTTAATGAAGATTGTTGGATGTAGAAGTTCCGAAGATCATGATACTGATCTGACTCTCCTTTGAACTGGCTCTGTAGTTGAAATAGTTGATCTGAACCTGGATGCTGGTGACCGGCTTCGATGTGGAAGAGAGGGGCCGTGGGATGAAGATGGAAAATTAGGGTTTGGTGGTGGTGGAGTAGAGATGGGTGGACTAAGCTAGGGTTTTGGGGTTGGAGATCTCACACCTCCTCAAGGTTCCTAGGGAACCCGGATTTACTCCGTCACGGAGCTCAACACCTGAATACAAGTGCGGAAGAGAGAAACACAAAGTTGCTCACACAGAAATTTATTTCATTCATCATTTTAATTCAAGAGTTACATAGAGTTGAATATATAGACATAACAAAGAAATAAAATTTCATACACTTCCCATGTAGGACTAATAGGACTAACCCACACTTTAGGCATCAAATTCTCTTCCCAAGACTCCTTCCATGAGTGGGCAGCCCAAAAACTCCAAGAAAACTTGAAAATCAACTCCAAATGGCAGGTTATGGGGGTGTCTCCTAGTATCTCTCCATGAATCAAGGATTTTTCCTTCATGGTTTGGCTCTTTTGGACACCTCCTAGTCTTGCTCCACAAGTTTAGGCTTCTTCCGTTCATGGCTTTGGCACTTTAGGAAACTTTTGGGTGCCTCCTTGATTTTCTCCCCAAGACATGCTCTCTTCCCTTTTATAACTTGGATTTTTATGGAACATTGTGGGGCACCTCCTTGATCCTCTCTTCAAAAAAAATTCTTGCCATCCTGGCTTGGGTTTATCTGGAAAGAAGTTGGCTCCTCCTTGGATTGAGGTATCTTGATGGATTTCTCCCCCAAGTGGTGCATGAAAGAAGGGACCTGCTTTCTTGTGGTGTGGGGACCAAGGCACACTGGATGGAGATGTGGCGCCTCCTGGACTCTGGCGTGTGGCTGGGAGTGTGGCGCCCACATGCTTGGGCCTGGGAGAATAAATTGGGCACCCTGGACCTTGACTTGATTTAAAAAAAAAATGGCACCAACCTGGAGAAGACCTAGACCACTACTAGGACTTGTACTGAGTCAACATGACTCAACAAAATTTAAATTGTAGGGAAATACATACTCAAGACTAAAATTGAGTTGACCAAGTCAACCCTAATTACAAAACTAGAAAATCCTAATTCTTCGGGCAAGGTCAAGCAGACATCCAGATGGAGCCCTGAAGTCTTCTTCTGAGTCTGGTGCCCGCACCAAAGAAGAGTACAAGACTCTATAAATATAGGATTTTGATAACCTTTGAAGAAACTAATACTTAATTGAACATTAAAAGAGCTTGTGAGCAAGACTGATACGGAACCTATATATGCATGCAATTATATTTTTGTATGTTTATAATTTAAGTTGTGAATCTAAATCCTGAAGAGCAGACTAAGGAATGATATAAAGAGTTCTATATGAAAATAAAAGGCTATAGCATGCATAAAAGGACCTAAAAAGAAAAGGAAAGAGGATCGCCGAGGTTGAGAAGTCTCGGTTGGGCTCGTTCATCTTCAATAAATGGACTGGCAGGCAAAGGTGGTGTACCTAACAACAGTTGAAGAGCCTGGTGCAGATCGTACATGAAGAGATCGCTCTTAATTTAGATGTGGCCTGGAAAACCAAGCCAGAGACCCATGGATTCTCAGCTTTCTGCTCGGTGGTCCGATTGTGGCCTGGTTGGAGTCACTGGATTCGTCAGAGTCGAGGGACCTACAAACAACTTGTTAGGTGTTAGAAAACTCAATGGGGAAGAAGAAATAAGGGGAAAACATTAAAGGGAAGAGAGTGTTTGGAGTGGGTGGCTAGGGCTTTGCAGAGCAGGCTGGTGGTAGGAGGCTGTTGCAAGACACCAGGAAGAAGAAGGATCACACAGGATCCCTCAAGCACACATCAAGGTAGCACACAGCAGTTGTAGAAAACTCAATTGTATTTCTTATCAAAATTAACTTCTCATACAAGAGACTAGGTTCCTTTAAATAGACTCTAAGTCTTGGGCCCCAAGTAAGGGTACAATAGTATTTTCCTAGGAATTCTATTCCCACCCAAACACTAGCTAGAAAATAAGGAAACATAGGTAGAAAATAATCCCTCGAATTTCTCTCCCTCTCCTTGCCTTGGTCGGCCAAGAGGGGTGACATTAAGTGGCCAACCAAGGGAAAGGTCACCATAAGCAAGTGGTGCCCTAGCTCCTCTCCTGGGCCTAGACAGGCCCAATTTGCTTCCAGCTACGGTCCAGGTCTTTAGGGCTTCTGATTTTTTCTCTGGGGTCTTTAAATCTTCAGGCTGGGTTGGACTTTGGCTTCACTTATATGTTGTGGTCTCGAGTCTTCAGTTTACTTGGATAGGACTCAAAAAATAAAATCAGCTCAACATGAGCTGACTGGACTGAACTAGCTCAACATGAACTAACTAGTATAGGACTAAAGTAAAACAACCACAACTTAGATGAACTATGTTTTATTACAAAAAGACTTGAATGTAACTAAGTGATCCATAGAGGGTTGAGAAGCCTCTGTCTTATTCTGGTGCCTCTAGTGTCCCCACCAATTCTCCCGGGATGGGAGGAACTCAACCCTGTTGAGTGAAGGTCAAGCTAGTTCACATATCTCTCGAGGAGGTCTAGGCCGAGGTGCTACAAGTCCACTTTAGAAATCCATTTATCATCCGACTCTGGGTGGCCTTGCCATCGGACCAGGTAGCATTGATAGCCACGGCCCCGAGTCGTTAAGGCTTGATCATCCCGGAAAGGGCAGAAAATAGGAACTGGGTTCAAAATTAGTCTGGTAGGGTGGAGAAAAAGGTTCCAGGTTAGTTGGATAAAGTATGATATAAGAAGGCATGTCAGGGACTAATCCTAGGCTAATGAGGCTAAACTTACGAGGTTGCGGTATATCTATAAGGTTTGCATAACGGAAGGATGGATTATTAATCTTAGGGAAGAGGTTCTTAATGAGAACTAAAGGAGGGGGCTCATCCTGAAGGTACTTATTCAAAGAGATCAGGTCCTTAATAAATTTTTCTGGTTCTTGTATTTTAGGACTAGACTATATAATTTGGTTCTCCTCTATGGTTTCCTCAGGTAAGGTGCTAGCGGTAGTATCTAGGTTCTCTTCATCTAATTGCTCCTCCATTACGGCTTTAGGCTAGATGTGGTTACGGTCAACTACCTCTAGGTTAGCTTCTACCTGGTTATCTATTGGGTCAGGTAATTCTAGGTCATCTATAGGTATCTCCTCTTCTCCCTTATACTCATCTGCTAAGTTCATATCAGCTTCATACACTTCTGCGTTAATATAAGCCTTGTCAATCAAATGGATGGTAGGGGAAGGTCGACTAAGGGAAAATTGGCCAGTTCTTGGTTTCTAATTATGGGCACTACTCCTAGTTGGTTCAGGTTGCCTAAGGTGTAGTGGCTTACTACTTGGTTCATATTTAGGGGTACTAATCCTATGGGGTTCAAGTTGACTAGGAAAAACCTGACTAGTACAAGGCTGATACCTAGGGGTTATGGGCTCCCTGGGCTCATAGGACAAGGGTGCAGATCTATGTGTCCTGGGATTATAGGATCTGGGGTCATAAGATCTATAGGTTGTGGATCTCTTGGACTAGTAGGACTTGGGTAGGTACTTTCTCGTTAGTTCAAGTTTCATATCACTCCAGGTAGTTATGGGTTTGTGGCCTTCTAGCCTAAGTATTCACTTAACATTATCCCAGTCTAACCTGGCCTAGTAAATTAACTTAGCTTTAGCAAACTTGAACTGACATCTTTATAATCGAAACCCATATTTTGTTCAAAATAAAGGTCCTATCTCTTTCCCAAGCAAGATAATCATCACACTCAGGATCATAAAATTTAGGTGCTACCAACACAACATACCTAGTGGCTCTCCTAGGGTTGGTATCAAAGTAAGGGTCATGGCGGAGGGTCCTCCTAAGATGGGGAGGTGACTCAGGATCTAGCTCAGACTGTGACCCATGGGTTCTCTCTCTGGTCCCTAGCGGTACTCTACCTGATCAACCCTATTGGCTAAGTGTTCAAGTCTATTATTGGTTCAGGTAGTGGACTAATTCAACTGAATCATCTGGGTAGTCATCTGGGCCATTTGGTCAGCAAGGGCTTTAATCTGGGCTTCAAGATTATCCTTGGATTCAGACAAAAGTGGAGATGGTGTATGATATGATGCTCCTGATCTAGTGCTCATGCAAGACTCGATCAAACCAACTATAGCTCCCGAGACCTAGAGTCCAAAACTAGATGCTCAATCAGGGAGGCAAACTAGCCTACAGTAACCCTGTACTCAGCCAGGTAGGTGTAAGGGGAGTGTTAGGTCCCTGATTGCAAATCCTAGACACCAATCAGCGATTGGCCAGGTAGGCGGACCAACACACAAGCTCTTCGAAAGTGAATCCCGAAACCACCATTCTAGATACTAAGCATAAGGCACATATAGGTTAGCTTGACACAGTGATCTGACACTTAGCCCGGACCCGACCAGTTGGTGTCCCTAGCCCACTAGGGAAAATTAAGTCTAATAGATTTTAAGTTAGGCTTGGGACCGAATGCAAGGGATATGGATTTGGGCTAAGGGGAGTTGATCAAATCTTCCCCCCATCTAACATAGCAAGAGTGCCCTTAAAGGTAGTTTATGCAATAATGGCAGGCAGATGATGCAAAATTAGGGTTTAAGTATTTTAGGTATCTTTTATATATGTAATTTTTTTTTTTGTCCTTTTACAGAAATATGATTTGCAGCCAATGACCTAATATGCTCGAAACATACTAAAAATAAAGATATGCAAAGAGATGCTATACAAAACCCTAAACCTTCCAAAATTGTTTTGCTGAAAAATAGAGCCAAAAATTTGTAGGCTTTATTTTGGCTTGCAGAAACTGCACAGACCAAATAAAATCTGCAAAAATTTTGTAAAATACTTTGAATTAAGATGAATCCAACAAAACAAAAATCATAATTCTTGGAGTTTTGAGAAGGAAGAAATAATTAAAATAACATAGTATATTTTAAAAGGTCAAAAATTAAAAAAAACCTAAGAACTCCTTGTGTTCTTCTTCACGAGCCAATTCACAGCAGCACCCCTACCGCCATAGGAGATCCCGTCGATTGGGAAAGAGGGTTTTGAAGCCCTAAGAATCTCCTATGATCGGATGGCCATGGTGAAGCGCCCGATTCGAGTATCCAAAGAGAATCGAGCCCAAACAGGCTCTTATACCAAATTGATGCGGAACCTATATATGCATGCAATTATATTTTTGTATGTTTTTAATTTAAGTTGTGAATCTAAATCCCGAAGAGCAGACTAAGGAATGATGTAAAAAGTTTTATATGAAAATAAGGGGCTACAGCATGCATAACAGGACCTAAAAAGCAAAGGAAAAAGGACTGCCGAGGCTGAGAAGTCTCGGTTGGGCTCGTTCTGAAAAGGATATGCCCTACAAGCCAATCAATATTGTAAATACCAAATCAATGTAATTGACAATATTCTAATAAAGGCATTATTTTTCGTCATACGCCATGTTTTATTATGATGAACCCCATAGATTAGGGCTATGATTTTAGGGTTATGATGAGATCATACCAGTGAGACCTAAAGTCTTAAAACCTTAATCTAAAATATTCCTAGTCAAAGGAACCCTGAGTAGGAGATCAGGGTTTTTCCGGTAAGACTAGCACATCCCATGTATACTGGAAAGGATGACTGCTCTCCAGTCACTTGTATATGACACTAATACTTGGATGTGGGTGCTCATTAGTGAATAAGTTCACTGATATGATCCAACTTGAGAACATCTAATGGAGTCTTAGCTACATGTCAATGGAAGGTTCTCATAGTGGGAGTGGTACAAGTAATCCTTTGACCTGAGACTGCCATAAGTACCTTATGTACATGAACCCATCCTTTGGTTCAATCAAAATCATGACATTGAGTCATGCACAGGATTGATACTGGGAATGGTGAATTGTATATGAAGGTAATGAGTAGGTCAACAAGGAATCGATCACTCTTAGTAAGAGGAGATTACATCCAGCTAGTTATCAATCGGATGATAATTCAGGGAATCTTTGATCAAAGTAAAAATATTGGAGATGGTTTCTAATATCAAGATAATTGAATCATCAATATAAGATTGAGCTAGAAATAAATATAATATTGGATTTGACAAATATCCATATCCATAATTATATTTTGGGTGCAAGCTGATCGAAAGATTTAATTGTACGTTAACTTTCTATTGAAGGGTAGATTTGGTATTTCACCAGAATTTCCATATCTTTTGGGTAGACATGACACGTTGCTAGACATCAATCTTGTCTTGTGGGTTGATCAAATTTAAAGATCACTTATTAGGAAGAGTCCTAATTGATCATGCCGGGTAAGCTCATTTGACCTAAATCAATTAGAAAGAGTTCTAATCAAGTTAGGTCAACTTGTACTCAGACCTACTGCCGGCTGGATATGGAACCCAATGGATCACACACTTAAGAGGATTGATCAAGAGTTTAATTTGTAATTAAATCATCTTTGCAGGATAACACTCTAGCAAATGTTGCAAATCCTTTCTTCTATTCGAATTGGATTCGAATTAGGATTCCGAATTGGATCAATTTGGATTCTAATTGGACCTAATTAGACCCTAATTGAATATATAAAACTTTGGGCTAACCCATGGCTAAGACTACATCTTAATTAACACCCAAGCCCATCCATATAGGCCGCCCAATATTTTGTGCGCGTGGATAAGAGGAAAGACTCCACGCGCGCATGGACTCTTCATGCGCACGTGAAGTCTTCTAATTTCACCACATTTTTTTTCTTCTTGGCCGGTTATTCCCTATTAGCACATCTCCTAATGACAATTAGATAGTCATCTAAAGGTTTGGGGGATTTTGAAAAAAAAAGAAGGCACTAACTCTTCCCGGTTGCGCGAAATAACGTCTCTTCAGAGACCGAAACATCGCGACTTCCTTCTTCTTAAAACTTCACGACTTTTCTTTTAGGAAAAGCCGTGAGTTTGAATCTGAAGGGCCTTTAGAAGGAAGGAGAGGGCGTGAGAAATGTGGAAAGCCAGGAGAAATAGTTTACGGAGAGTTATGAAGACATCTTTTTGTAGTTTATTTAAGGAACATAGGCTTCGGGTATTTTTCTGATGTACGATAGAAGTCTTTTTATTCTTCTTTCCTTTCCAGGAGACTGATTCCTCCTTAGCTTGTTTAGGACACAAAAGTTTCCATTTTACAGAGTTCTCTTCTCTATTGAAACTCAAGTCTAAAATAAGAGATAGGAAGAATCTCTCGAATGGTAAAAGAAAAGAAGATATACTCCTTTTATTCTTTTTTTTTTACATCAAGACATTAGTGTCTTAAATCCTCCTCCTCCTTCAAGACAAGAGTGTATTCTTAAGACAAGGTCTTAAGAAAGGGAGAGGAAGTAGTGCGGGCACCAGACTCAGAAGAAGACTTCAGGGCTCCATCTGGATCTCTGATTGACCTTGCATGAAGAATTAGGGTTTTCTGGTTTTGTAATAAGGGTTGACTTGGTCAACTCAATTTTGGTTGAGTCTGTATGTCCCTGTAATTTAAATTTTGTTGAGCCATGTTGACTCAGTTCAAGTCCTAATAGTTGTCTAGGTCTTCTCCAGGGTGTCACATTTTCTCCCAAGCCCAAGCAAGTGGGCGCCACACTCCCAGCCACACTCCCAGCCACACGCCAGTGTCCAAGAGGCACCACAAATCCATCCCAGTGTCTTGGTCCCCACACCCAAGGGAGCAAGAAATTTTCTTGAAGCCAAAATCAAGGAGGCGCCCCATATGTACCTTAAAAGGCCAAGCTAAAGGAGGAAAGAGGCATTTCTTGGGGAGCACTTCAAGGGGGCGCCCAATCCATGCCTAAAAAGCCTAAAGCAAAGTTGGGAAGAGCCATGACTTGGGGAGAAAGAAAAGGAGGTGTCCAAAAGAGCTGAGCCATGGAAGGAAAAAAATATTTCTTGAAGAGCAAGGCTAGGAGGCGCCACCTACTTACCATTTGAAGCTTTCAATCAACATTTATGGAACCTCTTGGCCGCCCATATGGGAAGGAATTGATTCTACAAACCTAATTTGAAGATCCATCCTATTAGTCCTACATGGGAAGATGTAAAACCCTGACCTCTTGTAAAGTCCTATAAAATAAACCCCTCTTGTAAGTTTTGAAACATCTGATGAATGAATCCAATTTATGTGTGAGCAAACTTTGTGTTTCTCTCTTCCGCACTTGTATTCAGGTGTTGAGCTCCGTGAGGGAGTAAATCCGGGTTCCCCAGGAACCTTGAGAAGGTGTGAGATCTCCAACCCCAAAACCATAGGTTAGCCACATCCATTCCAAACCCTAGCCGCCCTTCATCCTCTTCATTCCACCAAACACTATCCTACCCCATCTCTCACGGCCCCTCTCTCCAAGTAGAGGCTGACCACTAGCATCCAGGTCCAGTTCGGCTGCTTCGAAGACAGAGCAAATCCCAGAGGAAGCCAGATCAGCATCCAGGAGAATCAGGCTTTCAGCAACATCAAGTTCTTCTATCTGGTAAATCCTTTCTTGAGTATCTGGTTCCATAAATTGTTCTTCTTCTTTCCCAGATCTTGAATTCAGAAGAAGCCAACTCTGTCAAAGGACCAGTATTGGAGGATCCATTGCGAAGGTATCCGAATCCGGGGATCTAACAATCTACTCAAGAGAGTCCTTCCACTAAATTCTGTGAAGATCACTGCCTGGTCTGTAACCCTTCTCTTCTCTTTACTTCTGTCCTGTTGAAAGTTCAGAGTGAAATCCTAGGTCTGGGAGTTTCTCAACCCCCAGCGATCCTTTACTTCTGAACTACTCTAATAATCTAGTTCTTTTAAATTGTGCTTTCAATTATTACATAGTTTCTTTCAATTTAGTTCAACTTTCCTTTGAGTCAAAGCCGACTTCTAAAAAAATATATATAAAAAAAAATAATCAGTCTAATTTTACTTCTGCATCACATCATCTTTTTTGTTCTGCATCAATTTTGGTATCAGAGCTTTCGTTCTGCATCAATTTTGGTATCAGAGCCCTGTCTAGGGTTTCTGACTTGCTTGCATGTTTTGAGTGTCTCTCTTTTTTACTTTGTCTACTCGAAGTAGACTCCTCAGGACATCCGGTCCTAGGAACGAAGCGAGGTGCAAGCCTCCTCTTTCCATTCCATGGGGTATTCCTAGGGCGTGTAGGAGATCCGCTCTGTTACAACTTCGTAGCAGGAATTGTCAACGGGGGAAGCATTTTGTTTTCAGTCTGTAACTATCCTGTTACAAGAATTGTTTCTCATTGTAGGTAACTCAAAATCATGTGATTTTTATTTTTCTGGAACCAGTATAATTGAATCTATTTAATCTAATTTTACTCTAATTTATTGGTTTCTGTAAAATTTCTGAGAGTTAAATTACAGCACTTCTATTTCTGTGTTTCTGTATTTCAATTTTTTGAGTGATCATCTCCTAATTCATCTTAAGGGCAATTGAGCATCTAAGATAAGGGGAGGAGTTGATAACCTCTCCTTAGCCCAAAACCACCACCCATTCATTCGATCCTAAGCCTAATTTTAAAATTTATTAGACTTAATTTGCCCTAGTGGGCTAGGGACACCAACAAGTCGGGTCTAGGCTAATGTTGAGTCAGTTTGTCTAGTTACTCTGTGTGTGCTTTGTACTCAGTGTTTAGAATGGTGGTTCGGGGATTCTATCCTGAAGGGTTTGTGTGCTGGTCCGCCTACCTTGCCAATCTCTGATTGGTGTCTAGGATTGGCATTTAGGGACCTAACACTCCCCTTACACCTGCCTGGCTGAGTCCCAAGTTACTACAGGCTAGCTTGCCACTCTGATTGGGCATCTAGTTTGGGTTCTAGGTCTAGTTAGCCCATAGTCATTTCAGTCGAGTCTCATTTGGTATGCTTGCTTGCATCATTATGTCCACCCGGAATGGAGTACCCTACCAACATGGTCAAACCCAACCTGATTTAGAGGCCATGATTAGAACTCTTACTGAAAGTATGACCAAATTGAGTCAGGATATGAATGAGGGTTTTGCCCAGTTTAGAGACCGAGCCCAGGGACTTGAGAAATGTAGACATCAAAATTGGACCCCTGATCCAAAATTTAATAGGCCCCAACCTCACCCATGCCAGGAGCCTAGGAAGACCTTATACCGTGATCCCGAGCATAACCCTAGGAGCCTATATCCATACTTGGTTGACTCAGAGAAGGGATCCGTTAGGAACACCGAACCTTATGCACCTACTTTTGATGGATGATAAGAGACATATATTAAGTGGGAAGAACAAATGGATCGATATTTTGAGTGCACTAACATATCAGAATTAGGACAAGTTAGGTTGGCCAAAACCAAGTTCACCAAACATGCTAGGTCGCATTGGTATGCTATTGAGCATGAGTGTTATCAAAGAAAAGAGGAAATATATACTTGGAGAGATATGAGAAGTAAGTTGAGAGATAGGTACCTAGGTAGATCCTATGAGAAAAGACTTTTAGACCAATGGTACCAATTGCGACAAGGTAATAAGCCTGTGTCTAAATATATCAAGGACTTCCAGTGGTATGACATGAAATGCAATACCATTGAGACCGAAGCTCAGATCACATCGAGGTTTAGGGTTGGGTTACACCCAGACATTTATAGGAAGCTATGCCTTGAAAAGACCAATAAGTTAGACCAAGCCTACCAAGAAGCCCAAGACTATGAGTGGTCTTTAAGATATAACCAATCAAGTACTTTGGACTTAAAGCCAACCTCTACCAACTTGAGTCAAGTTCCGATTGATCCGACACCCGGAGTGAACCAGACTTTTGTTTGTCAATTCCCACTTGTGTCACCTCTTGACCAGAAGGATAACACTGAGAAGGAGTTAGGCATGGCCATCCCAAAATTAGTCGACCTGACCAGAGCCGTACTTAATGAGGAATCAAAGGAGAATAGATTAGAACCTTTCAGTGAGATTGAGGAAGAAATATATGAGCCTGACATAAGTTTGATAGATGAATATGAAGAAGAAGAATTTGAGGATATCTCTCCCGATAATTCAATTAACCAACTCCTACCTAATGGGGTTATTGAGGGGACCCCTGCCACTCAAGGAATTCAGGAGCTAACCCAAAGAGAAGACCCTTTTGAGAAAGTTCAGGAAGAGGAAATTACACCAAATGAAAGTTTAAGTGAGAATACCCTGAACTCATTGAGGAATCCAAAGAAGACACCCCTGAGTCAAATCTGGTAGAGAAGTGTGAAGAAGGAAGGGGTTCATAAGAATTGCCCATTGAGAAGGTCCAAGAACAAGAAAAAGACAGTAGCTTAGAGGACTTTTTAGATAAACATTCCAAAGACCTTCTTGATA
Source organism: Areca catechu (assembly GCA_021397845.1). Taxonomy (NCBI): domain Eukaryota; kingdom Viridiplantae; phylum Streptophyta; class Magnoliopsida; order Arecales; family Arecaceae; genus Areca; species Areca catechu. The sequence goes on along the minus strand of CM038051.1, from coordinate 95,943,462 downwards.
ACCTTCCACCTTCTAGGAGCACCCAGCCTATCCTAGAACTTGCACTTGTAGACCCTCCTAGAGCAAATCATGAGGTTTGGATGAGTGCACCTATAGAACAATGTCCTCATTTTAAGGTCGTCCTGAATAACCAAAGTTTGTTTCTTATTTCTGATAAGCCACCTCAAAACTCTGATTCTTATTTCCTACCCTTTCCTGAATCTTCTCATGTTTCTAGAGCTATGGGATTACACTTTACTGAGATTTCTAGGTTGCAAGACTCCTTAGAACCTATTAGGTTTGCCACCTACTTCTGGAAGACCTTATGGCACCTACTAGGCATCCATAATAAGTTTTCATGCTCTGCATGCCCTCCTCCGACCCAAGGTCAAACCTAGAGAGCCTTAGTTTGTTAGGTTTAGACCTAGGGTTCCTTTGGAATAAAGTCCATTCTTTAGGAATGCGTCGTCAGTCTAGTTTAGTTTTCCTTGACCCTTTACTAGGCTTTGGCTCAGATTTTGGTTTGATTGAGAGCACTAGGAATTGGGATTTGTATTTTGTCCAGGGCTGAAATTGCATTCAATGTTTCGATCAATAGGTCTATAGGCTAGAGTCCCTTTGAAATTGTTCATGGATACAAGCCTCACACACCACTTAATCTGATTTCACTATTAGCCCACACACACAAGTCTCTTGATGCACTTGCATAGCATGTAAAGGACTTGCATAAAGAAATTCATGCCAAAATAACTTTAAGTAATGAAACTTATAAGAAGTTGGCTGATTCTCAAAGACAAGTCAAAACTTTTGTTGAGAGAGACTATGTAATGATTAGGTTAAGGCATGAGCAATTTTTTCCTAGAACCGTTAGAAAGTTACATGCTAAGGGAGTTGGACCATTTAGAGTAGTGAAGAGAGTATGATCCAATGCCTATGTGCTCGAGTTGCCTCCAAAACTAGGCAATAGCTCTACTTTCAACATTACAGACTTAGTAGAGTATAGGGAGCTAGCTGTGATTCCTAGTAAGCCTTTGAAACCTAATCCTGTTATTGAGAGTGATCCCGACCCTGTGTGTCCACCAACAAACTGGCCTATAAGGAAAGAGCAGATTGAAAAGATCCTAGATGATCAGGTTATCTCTACTCGTAATCGAGGATACCAAAGATACCTGGTTCGGTAGCAAGGAAGGCTAGATTCTGATGACTCTTGGATCTCCCGAGAAGAATTACAAGAATTGGACCCAGACCTCTTGGTGAGATACCAGAGCCAACTTGATCCATACTCGACAGGGTCGAGTTCCTCCCACCCCGGGAGAATTAGTGCGGGCACCAAACTCAGAAGAAGACTTCAGGGCTCCATCTGGATCTCTGATTGACCTTGCCCGAAGAATTAGGGTTTTTGGTTTTGTAATAAGGGTTGACTTGGTCAACTCAGTTTTAGTTGAGTCTGTATGTCCCTGCAATTTAAATTTTGTTGAGTCATGTTGACTCAGTTCAAGTCCAAATAGTGGTCTAGGTCTTCTCCAGGGTGTCACATTTTCTCCCAAGCCCAAGCAAGTGGGTGCCAAACTCCCAGCCACACTCCCAGCCACACGCCAGAGTCCAGGAGGCACCACAAATCCATCCCAGTGTCTTGGTCCCCACACCCAAGGGAGCAAGAAATTTTCTTGAAGCCAAAATCAAGGAGGCGCCCCATATGTACCTTAAAAGGCCAAGCTAAAGGAGGAAAGAGGCATTTCATGGGGAGCACTTCAAGGGGGAGCCCAATCCATGCCTAAAAAGCCCAAAGCAAAGTTGGGAAGAGCCATGACTTGGGGAGAAAGAAAAGGAGGTGTCCAAAAGAGTCGAGCTATGGAAGGAAAAAAATATTTCTTGAAGAGCAAGGCTAGGAGGCGCCACCTACTTACCATTTGAAGCTTTCAATCAACATTTATGGAACCTCTTGGCCGCCCATATGGGAAGGAATTGATTCTACAAACCTAATTTGAAGATCCATCCTATTAGTCCCAAATGGGAAGATATAAAACACTGACCTCTTGTAAAGTCCTATAAAATAAACCCCTCTTGTAAGTTTTGAAACATCTGATGAATGAATCCAATTTATGTGTGAGCAAACTTTGTGTTTCTCTCTTCCGCACTTGTATTCAGGTGTTGAGCTCCATGAGGGAGTAAATCCGGGTTCCCCAAGAACCTTGAGGAGGTTTGAGATCTCCAACCCTAAAACCCTAGGTTAGCCACTTCCATTCCAAACCCTAGCCGCCCTTCATCCTCTTCATTCCACCAAACCCTAGCCTACCCCATCTCTCACGGCCCCTCTCTCCAAGTAGAGGCCGACCACCAGCATCTAGGTCCAGTTCGGCTGCTTCGAAGACAGAGCAAATCCCAGAGGAAGCCAGATCAGCTTCCAGGAGAATCAGGCTTTCAGCAACATCATGTTCTTCTATCTGGTAAATCCTTCCTTGAGTATCTGGTTCCATAAATTGTTCTTCTTCTTTCCCAGATCTTGAGTTCAGAAGAAGCCAACTCTGTCAAAGGACCAGTATTGGAGGATCCATTACGAAGGTATCCAAATTCGGGAATCCAACAATCTGCTCAAGAGAGTCCTTACACTAAATTCTGTGAAGATCACTGCCTGGTCTGTAACCCTTCTCTTCTCTTTACTTCTGTCCTGTTGAAAGTTCAGAGCGAAACCCTAGGTCTGGGAGTTTCTCAACCCCCAGCGATCCTTTACTTCTGTACTACTCTGATAATCTAGTTCTTTTAAATTGTGCTTTCAATTTTTACATAGTTTCTTTCAATTTAGTTTAACTTTCCTTTGAGTCAAAGCCGACTTCTAAAAAAATATATATAAAAAAAAAGAATTAGTCTAATTTTACTTCCGCATCGCATCATCTTTTTTGTTCTGCATCAATTTTGGTATCAGAGCTTTCGTTCTGCATCAGGAAGAAAATGAAAGGAAGTATGAAGTCCCTGCCATGGAGTTTTTCAGCCATAGTCCTCTTGAGTTCTAGGAGAAGAATTCAAGTGAAGGAACTTTTGAAGAAGCATGCATCTTGATCAATTTTCTTTTGGATCACCATTGGAGGGTGGACATTTGGATGCCTGGTGAATTCAAAAGGGTCATTCAACATCAAGTTTTGATTCTACATCAAAATTGGATTTAGCGATAACGGGTTGGTGTCCTAATTCTAATAGTGTAGGTTTGCATGTTTTTCATATGTTTTAATCCTGTAAGGAGATCCTGGCTAAGGATTTTGGTGTGAATTTCATCATTTTTGAATTATCTTTTCCACTGTGGCGCACTGGAACCCTGCAGTGGTATCAGAGCCACCCTTATTATAGTTAAAACATATGGAAATTATTTAAATGTGTTTTTGTTGTAGTGTTGCATGTTAGGGTTTTAAACCCTTGAATGCTGATACACTTAGCACATTTATGTGATGCATGTATGTTTGATAATTTATGTATGATCTATGTCACTAATTAGGGTTTTTCACTCAAACCCTAATTATTATAAGGATATGTTTAGTTTTGAAGTCATCATACTGAAATAAGGTTGCCCTGGCATAATGGTGGATCCATTATATGGTAAATGGTTGTCCTAGTAAGATGACACACTTAGCACATATTTTCTTATTTATAAGAATGATATGTTGTGATAAATTTTATAAGGATGTGCTGGCAATTCATAAATCCCTCCTCTTAAAAGTTATATTAAGTCTTAGTATATTTAACTGATAAGAATCACCAGTCATGATGAACAATTGATCATTTCGGTGTCTCAAAAGGTGGTTCTGGGAAGGTAAAGAGAATTATAGTTTTTAATTGGTTCCGTTGACTGACCTGGCAAATTTTTATTGGTGTCTAGGAAAGCAACGGAGGGACTCCCACATCTCTTCCACTTGCCTAGCCGATTTGATTAAATTTAAATCTTGACTAAAATTCTTAGTGTTAAAAATACTATATATATTGGCCTTCCTTCATGCTGGATCGTTATTGTGTTATGAACCATATTAGGTTTGTTGTGTTTTCTACAAGACCTAATATGGTGATTGACATAATACTAGTCTAGTGCATAGAGATGCTTACAGCATATTCAGTATAATGCTTTGTTGTATTATCTGCAAGGGCATTATATTTAAGTATTGACTGTAAAGAAATGTAAGGTTCTTGACTTAACTAGAACATTATGGTTTGTTGTGTTTTCTGCAAGACTAATAATGTTCTAGAGGCCAAGTTACTTCTTGAGAATTATATGAGATATAATTGGAAGAGTTTCCTACCTTTAAGCTTAAAAAAGATTTGTTGTATTTTCTGCAAGATCTTTTATAAGTTATTAGGATCTTAATCTCACTAAGAAAAACCTATCAGGGTTTTTCTTGATTATCATAGTGAGGGCTATGATTTTTTGATAAAATAGTGGGAGACATAATTAAATTAAAGACCTAATTTAATTATGTATGTCATTTCATGATTGTTTTCTTATGTATTGTTCTTTGTTAAATGTAGATAAATGGCATCTTCATTATCACTACGAAGTATCTTAGATACCAACAAACAAACTGGTCCAAACTATGTGGACTGGTTGAGAAATTTAAAGATTGTGCTGAGTTCAGAAAAACTTTCTTATATTCTTGATACCCCTAGTCTTAATATATAAGGGGATGATGCCACACAGGAAGATATGGCCACATACAAAATGTTGCAGAATGACTCCCTCACTGTCAAGTGTATCATACTAGCCTCTATGACCAATGAGTTACAGAGACAGCATGACAGCATGGATACTCAATCCATAATGCTCAATTTAAAAGAGCTTTATGGAGAACATAGCAGAACTGCTAGATATGAAATATCTAAGCAGTTATTCCATGCTAGGATGATAGAGGGAACATCCGTTCAGGATCATGTTCTGAAAGTAATTGACTTGATCACCAGATTGGGTCAATTAGGTTTTATTATGGATGTGGAGTTGAATCAGGATTTAATCCTGCAATCACTCCCAGAGTCATTTTCTCAGTTTGACTTGAATTATCACATGAACAAACAGAACACTTCCTTGCCTGAGCTGTTAAATATGTTAAAAATAGCAGAGAGCCACATAAAGAAAGAAAAGGCTCCACTTCTTCTTATTGATAAGACCAACAAGAAGAAATCAGGCAAAATGGGTTTTAATAGGAAGCTAAATCCTAAGAGTGGAATCAATAAGAATAAGAAAGGAAAGAAGGCCTCCAAACAGTCGACCTATTTCTTTTGCGGCAAAGCAGGACATTGGAAAAGGAATTGCAAGGCTTACCTTGCAACTGTGAAGCTTGGTGCATCAGATGCACCAAAAGGTATGTATGAGATACATGCTATATTGACATTAAATTCACCTATTTCAAATACTTGGATATTGGATACCGCTTGTGGTTACCATATATGCAAATCTTTGCAGGACCTCCACAAGCTTAAAGTATTGAAGGAAGGTGACTTCAATCTCTATGGTGCTAGTGGTGATATCATCCAAGCAGAAGCTATAGGTACCTATATTCTGAAGTTGCCTTCAAGGAAGATCTTGGAGTTAGAAAATTGTTATTATATGCCGAAGATTATTAGGTACATTATATCTATTCCCTTGTTATTAAAACAAGGATATGTAATGGATGTAACGAGCACTGGTTGCTCGATAATGTTATCTAATGAATTTGTTTATTCTGGCATATTTAGCAATGGGCTCTTAACTCTTCCTACCAATGATAGTGTTTTTCATGTCAATAATAAAAGAAAAAGAGAACACTTTAATAATACTTTACTTTGGCATCATCGACTTGGTCATGTTAATGAGTCTAGGATAAGCAAGTTATACAAGGAGAAATTCCTTGATCCTTATGAATATAAATCATTAGGGACTTGCGAATCATGTCTCATGGGTAAGATGACCAAGACTCCATTTACTGGACATGGAGAAAGGTCAATTGAGTTTTTAGGACTTATACATACTGATGTATGTGGTCCAATGATGACTCAGGCCAGAGGTGGATACTTATATTTTATCACTTTTACAGATGATTTATCTAGGTTCGGATATGTGTATCTTATGAAACATAAATCTGAAGCCTTTGATAAATTTAAGGAGTATCAAAGTATGGTCGAAAAACAAACCGGGAAAAGTATTAAAGTTCTTCGGTCTGATCGAGGAGGAGAATACTTATCCACGGAGTTTTTAGACTATCTTAAAGTTAATGGAATTCTTTCTGAATGGACCCCTCCTTGTACACCACAGCTAAATGGTGTAGCTGAAAGGAGGAATCGTACCTTATTAGATATGGTACGATCCATGATGTGCTTCACAAATTTACCCATTTCCTTCTGGGGTCATGCCCTAGAAACTGCTGTTTACATTCTGAATAAAGTACCTTCTAAATCCATTTTTAGTACTCCGTATGAGATTTGGAGTGGAAAGAAACCATATCTTAAATATTTTAAGATATGGGGATGTCCAACTTATGTTAAAAGAAATTTTGGACATAAGTTGGAAGCTAGAGCGGATAAATATCTATTTGTAGGATATCCTAAAGAGGGTAGAGGATATCTATTTTACCATCCTACTAAACAAAAGATTTTTGTCAGCAGGCATGCCATTTTTCTAGAAAAAGAGTTCATTTTAGAAAAAGGTAATGGTAGAACTGTTAAACTTGGAGAAGTACAAGAAACATAGATAGACAATTCTCAACCATTAGAACATATAGCTAAGTCAGAACCAGAACACAAAACTCCTCCCCGTAGGTCTGATAGAGTGCCACGGGCACCTGAGAGGTATGGGTTTATTATTTAAAATAATGAAGCCCAAGTCATTCAAAATGATGAACCTCTGACCTATACGGAAGCTATCTTGAGTAGTGACTCAGATAGATGGCAAGAAGCCATGGAATCCAAGATAGACTCTATGTATGTCAACCAAGTATGGTCTTTGGTCGATGCACCAGAGGGTGTTAATCCTATTGGGTGCAAATGGGTCTATACGAAAAAGATTGGGGCTGATGGCCAAGTTGAAACCTGTAAAGCCAGATTAGTGGAAAAAGGTTTTAGACAAAAATAGGAAATTGATTATGATGAAACATTCTCACCTGTAGCCATACTCAAATCAATTCGGATTTTACTTGCTATAGCAGCATACCACGATTATGAGATTTGGCAAATGGATGTGAAGACTGCTTTCCTCAATGGTTTCCTTGAAAAAGAAGTCTACATGTCACAACCAGAAGGTTTTATTTCAAAGAATAAACCTAATCAAGTATGCAAGCTAAAGAATTCCATTTATGGATTGAAACAAGCTTCAAGGAGTTGGAACATCCGTTTTGATGAAACTATTAAAAGGTTTGGTTTTATCAAAAATGTGGATGAACCCTGTGTTTATAAGAAGACTAGTGGGAGTGCCTTAGTCTTCTTGGTTCTGTATGTAGATGACATACTTCTCATTGGAAATGATATCCCAATGTTACAATCAGTCAAGGTTTGGCTATCAAATCAGTTTTCCATGAAAGATTTGGGAGAAGCATCCTATATACTAGGTATTAAGATCTATAGAGATAGGTCTAAGAGGATGCTAGGTTTATCCCAGTCAAGGTACATTGACTTAGTGCTGAAAAGGTTCAGCATGGATGGAAGTAAAAGAGGTTATCTTCCTATGAGTCAAGGCATACATCTTTCCAAAAGAATGTCTCCTAAGACACCTGAAGAAAGAAATAGAATGAATTCTATACCTTATGCTTAGGCAATAGGGTCCATAATGTATGCCATGTTATGTACCAGGCCTGATGTGGCATATGCTTTAGGCATTGTCAGTAGGTTTCAGGCTGATCCAGGAGAGGATCATTGGAAAGCAATTAAAATATTCTTAAGTACCTGAGAAGGACTAAGGATATTTTTCTGGTTTATGGTGGTTCTGATCTTAAACTAGAAGCATATTCTGATTCTAGTTTTCAATCAGACATTGATGATAGCAAATCAATTTCTAGATATGTTTTTACCCTAAATGGTGGAGCAGTGAGTTGGAAGAGTACTAAGCAGCAGACTGTAGCTGACTCAACCACAGAGGCAGAATACATAGCTGTCAGTGAAGCCGCCAAGGAAGCAGTCTGGATGAAGAAGTTCATCACAGAGTTGGGTGTTGTTCCTGAGATTGAAAACCCATTGCCACTTTACTGTGACAACACTGGAGCTGTTGCTCAAGCTAAGGAACCAAGAGCTCATCATAAGTCCAACCACATTCTGAGACGCTTCCATCTCATCCGAGAAATAGTCGAAAGATAAGATGTCTACATAAATAGAGTTGATACAAAAAACAACGTAGCAGACCCGTTCACTAAGGCTCTACCACAGCGAGATTTTGATCGCCACCTCGAGGGTATGGGGTTAAGAATTAAAGGCGATTGGCTTTAGTGCAAGTGGGAGATTGAAAGGGATATGCCCTACAAGCCAATCAATATTGTATCTCCCAAATCAATGTAATTGACAATATTCTAATAAAGGCATTATTTTTTGTCATAAGCTATGTTTTATTATGATGAACCCCATAGATTAGGGCTATGATTTTAGGGTTATGATGAGATCATACCAGTGAGACCTAAAGTCTTAAAACCTTAATTTAAAATATTCCTAGTCAAAGGAACCCTGAGTAGGGGATCATGGTTTTTCCGGTAAGACTAGCACATCCCATGTATACTGGAAAGGGCGACAGCTCTCACAGTCACTTGTGTATGACACTAATACTAGGATGTGGGTGCTCATTAGTGAATGAGTTCACTGATATGATCCAACTTGAGAACATCTAATGGAGTCTTAGCTACATGTCAATGGAAGGTTCTCATAGTGGGAGTCGTACAAGTAATCCTTTGACCTGAGACTGCCATAAGTACCTTATGTACATGAACCCATCCTTTGGATCAATCCTAATCATGACATTGAGTCATGCACAGGATTGATACTGGGAATGGTGAATTGTATATGAAGGTAATGAGTAGGTCAACAAGGAATCGATCACTCTTAATAAGAGGAGATTGCATCCAGCTAGTTATCAATCGGATGATGATTCAGGGAATCTTTGATCAAAGTAAAGATATTGGAGATGGTTTCTAATATCAAGATAATTGAATTATCAATATAAGATAGAGCTAAAAATAAATATAATATTGGATTTGACATATATCCATATTCATAATTATATTTTGGGTGCAGGCTGATCGAAAGATTTAATTGTACGGTAACTTTCTACTGAAGGGTAGCTTTGGTATTTCACCAAAATTTTCATATCTTCTGGGTAGACATGACACGTTGCTAGCCATCAATCTTGTCTTGTGGGTTGATCAAATTTAAAGATCACTTATTAGGAAGAGTCCTAATTGATCAAGTCGGGTAAGCTCGTTTTGACCAAATCAATTAGAAAGAGTTCTAATCATGTTAGGTCAACTTGTACTCAGACCTACTGCCGGCTGGATATGGAACCCAATGGGTCACACACTTAAGAGGATTGATCAAGAGTTTAATTTGTAATTAAATCTTCTTTGCAGGATAACACTCTAGCAGGTGTTGCAAACCCTTGCTTCTATTCAAATTGGATTCGAATTAGGGTTCCGAATTGGATCAATTTGGGTTCTAATTGGACCTAATTAGACCCTAATTGAATATATAGGACTTTGGGCTAACCCATGGCTAAGACTACATCTTAATTAACACCCAAGCCCATCCATATAGGCTGCCCAAGATTTTGTGCGCATGGATAAGAGGAAAGACTCCATGCGCGCATGGACTCTTCATGCACGCGTGAAGTCTTCTTATTTCACCACATTTTTTTTTCTTCTTGGCCTGTTATTCACTATTAGCGCATCTCCTAATGACCATTAGATAGTCATCTAATGGTTTGGGGGATTTTGAGAATGAAAGAAGGCGCTAACTCTTCCCGGTTGCGCGAAATAACGTCTCTTCGGAGACCGAAACATCGCGACTTCCTTCTTCTTAAAACTTCATGACTTTTCTTTTAGGAAGAGCCATGAGTTTGAATCTGAAGGGCCATGAGAAGGAAGGAGAGGGCGTGAGAAATGTGGAAAGCCAGGATAAATAGTTTATGGAGAGTTGTGAGGACATCTTTTTGTAGTCTATTTAAGGAACAGAGGCTTTGGATGTTTTTCTGATGTACGACAGAAGTCTTTTTATTTTTCTTTCCTTTCCTGGAGACTGATTCCTCCTTAGCTTGTTTAGGACACAAGAGTTTCCCTTTTACTGAGTTCTCTTCTCTGTTGAAACACAAGTCTAAAACAAGAGAAAGGAAGATTCTCTCGAACGGTAAAAGAAAAGAAGATATACTCCTTTTATTCTTTTTTTTTTACATCAAGACATTAGTGTCTTAAATCCTCCTCCTCCTTCAAGACAAGAGTGTATTCTTAAGACAAGGTCTTAAGAAAGGGAGAGGAAGAAAAAGAAAGGAAGTAAGAAGTCCCTACCGTGGAGTTTTTCAGCCATAGTCCTTTTGAGTTCTAGGAGAAGAATTCAAGTGAAGGAACTTTTGAAGAAGCAAGCATCTTGATCAATTTTCTTATGGATCACCATTGGAGGGTGGACATTTGGATGCCTGGTGAATTCAAAAGGGTCATTCAACATCAAGTTTTGATTCTACATCAAAATTGGATTTAGCGATAACAGGTTGGTGTCCTAATTGTAATAGTGTAGGTTTGCATATTTTTCATATGTTTTAATCCTGATAAGGAGATCCTGGCTAAGGGTTTTGGTGTAAATTTCATCATTTTTGAATTATCTTTTCCACTGTGGCACACTGGAACCCTGCACGTTCATCTTCAATAAATGGACTGGCAGGCAGAGGGGGTGTACCTGGCAATGATTGAAGTGCCTGGTGTAGATCGTATGCAAAGAGATCACTCTCAATCCGGATGCATCTTGGAAATCCAAGCGAGAGACCTGCGGATTCCTGGCTTTCTTCTTGGTGATCGGATTGCAGCTTGGTTGGAGTTGATGGATTCATCGGAGTCAAGGAACCTGCAAACAACTTGTCAGGGTTTAGAAAACTCAAAGGAGAAGAAGAAATAAGGGGAAAATAGTAAAACGAAGAGAGTGTTTGGAGTGGGCGGCCAGGGCTTTGGAGAGCAGGCTGGCAGCAGGAGGTTGTTGCAAGACACCAGGAAGAAGAAGGCTCACACAAGACCCCACAAGCACACAGCAGGGTACCACACAGTAGTTGTAGAAAACTCAATTGTATTTCATATCAAAATTAACTTCTCATACAAGAGACTAGGGTTCTTTAAATAGACTCTTAGTCTTGGGCCCCAAGTAAGGGTACAATAGTATTTACCTAGGAATTCTATTCCCACCCAAATCCTAGCTAGAAAATAAGAAAACATTGGTAGAAAAAAATCCCTAGAATTTCTCTACCTCTCCTTGCCTTGGTCGGCCAAGAGGGGTGACTTTAAGTGGCCTACCAAGGGGAAGGTCACCATAAGCAAGTGGCACCCTAGCTCCTCTCCTTGGCCTAGTCTGTCCTAATTTGCTTCCAGCTACGGTCTAGGGCTTCAGGGCTTCAGATTTCTCCTCTGAGGTCTTCAAATATTCAGGCTGGGTTGGACTTGGGCTTCACTTATATGATGTGGTCTTGAGTCTTCAGTGTACTTGGACAGGACTCAAAAAGTAAAATTAGCTTAACATGAGCTAGCTGGACTGAACTAGCTCAACATGAGCTAACTAGTATAGGACTAAAGTAAAACAACTATAACTTTGATGAACTAAGTTTTATTACAAATGGACTTGAATGTAATTAAGTGATCTACAGAGGATTGAGAAGCCTCTGTCTTATTCTAATGCCTCTGGTGTCCCCATCAAAGAGAGCACAAAAAGAACATTAAAGTCAGCCTTCAAGTTTCACCAACTCCTACCAGAAACTTGAAGCACTTATTGAAGGAGAAGAGGAAGCCATTGAAGTGCATTAAAGCCCATTTAAGAAGGCTTCACTTAAGCTGCAACTGCAACCATAAGACAACTTGGGTTTGTCATTAGTTGCTTACTTTCTTTTAACTCTTTGTGAGTTTGTTGGGTTATTGGTGAGCCTAGTTTAAAAACCAAGTGTGGGTTATAGTGATCCTGTTTTAGAACTAACAGTGTAAGGATTTTTGGTGAGCGCGGTCAAAATCAAGGTTAGGTTCTTGGTGATCCTGTTTGAAACCAAGTATTGGGTTCTTGGTGATCCTGTTGAAAACCAAGTGTTAGTTTTTTGGTGAGCCCGGTTGAAAAACCAAGTTAGGTTTTAGATTATGAGCCTGGTGAAACAATCCGACTATATTCTGGTGGTGAATATAGTGAAAATCTCATGTGATATCTTGGATAGTGGATGTAGGAGCGAGGGTGCTCCGAACCACTATAAATTTGCTATCTTTGTATTGTGCTTTTTCTATTTGCATTTACTTTTGCTCTTAATTATTTGAAACATATTACCTACCACTAAAGTAGTTTTAAAAGAGCATATATCTGATTAAATTTTTAAATTTCTAATTCCCCCTCTTGGGAAAGCCACCTGGGCAATAACTGGTATCAGAGCAGAGTCTCCGAACTTATTAGAGTAAAGATTAATGGCTCATCCCATGAGTACTTCCTTAGCCGAAGGCCAATCTACTAATAAACCTTCACTATTCACTGGCATGAATTATTCATATTGGAAAGCTAGAATTAAGATATACATTCAAGCTATTTATTTTTAGTTGTAGAAGGTCATTCTTAAGTGTCCACAAATACCCATGATTAAAATTGATGGCATGGATGTCCCAAAACCTGAAGAGGATTGGGATGAACACGACATGAAAATAGGAGAATTGAATGCCAAAGCCATGAACTTACTATATTATGCTTTGATGCAAATGAGTTCAACCAAATTTTTATTTGCTCATCTACAAAAGAAAACTAGGACAAACTTGAAGTGACCCATGAAGGTACTTCTCAAGTGAAGACCTCCAAAATCAATCTTCTAGTACATAGCTATGAATTATTTAAGATGGAGCAAACTGAAACTATCTCTGCCATGTTTTCATGGTTTGTAGATATTATTAATGGTTTGAAAATTCTTGGCATGGTTTATTCTAATGCTGATTTAGTATAGAAGATTTTAAGATCACTTTAGGATAAATGGGACCCCAAAGTAACTACCATCCAGGAAGCAAAAGATCTAAACACAGTAACACTGGATGAACTACTGGGTTCTCTCATCACTCATGAATTGGCCATGCAGCAAAGAAATGAAGATGATCAAAAAAAGAAGAAAATAATTGCATTCAAAGCTGCATCAGAATAAAAAAAAACAAGATGAGGAATTGGAAGATGAATGCTCCTCCTCTAAAGATGACTTAGAGGATGAAGATATCACTATGGTCATGAGAAAATTTAGAAGATATATGGAAAAGAAGAAAGGAAGATAATTCAGAAAGTTTCACAAGAGAGGTGAACATAGTAAGGGCAAAGAAAGAGAAAAAGAGAAGGAACAAATGCCCACATGCTGAGTATAAGAAACTAGGGCATATCCATCCCGATTGTCCTTTACTAAAGAAAACACTGAAGAAAAAGAAAAAGAAAGTGATGGTTGCAACTTGGAGCGACAGTGAGGAGTTGACTTCAATAGAAGAAGAAGAGACCACAAAAACTACCAATTTATTTGTTATTAGTCTCGAAGATGAGATAATGTCCCCTGGACCTTAAGCTGAATTTACATTCAATGAACTAAATTCTGCATTTCACAATTTGCTTTCTAAATATAAAATGGCTGGTATAAAAATTAGAGCTTTAAAGAACATTAATAATTCTTTATTAAAAGAAAAGGAAGAGATTTCAGAAAAGAAAAAAATTTTGCAAAAGGAATTAACTATCTTTTCTGAAAACAACAAAGCTTTGAAAATTGAGAAAAATCTATATCTTGAAAAAAAACTGAAAGATTGTGCCCTGAAAGTCAATTGAAATATTGTATTTCGATCCCAAAATCAATGAATTGACATTATTATAATAAAGGCATTATTTTCATCATACGCTGTGTCTTTATGATTTAATGATGAACCCCATAGATTAGGGCTATGGTTCTAGGGTTATGAAGAGATCATACCAGTGAGACCTAAAGCCTTAAAACCGTAATAAAAATATTCCCTATCGATGGGACATTGAGTTGGGGATCAATGTTTCCGGCAAGACCAGCACATCCTATATATGCTTTGTGATGAGGGTGACTGATCTCACAGTCACTTGTGTTTGACACTAATACTAGGATGTGAGTGTTCATTAAAGAATGAGTTCACTTGATTGATCCAGATTGAGAATATCTAATGGAACCTTATCTATTTGTCAATAGATAATTCTCATAGTGGGAGTAGTGCATATGGTCCTTTGACCTGAGATACCATGGTACCTTATATATATGAATCCATACTTTGGTTCACAATCAATAATGACACTGAGTCATGCACGAGGTGATACTGGATATGGTGGATTGTATATGGAGGTTGTGAGTAGGTCAACAAGGAATTGATCTGCCCTAGTAAGAGGGAATTGCATCGAGCTAATTTCGATCAAATGATGGATTCAGGAAATCATTGATCAAAGTATGAACATTAGAGTTAATTTCTAATGGTTCATTAATGAATCATTATTATAAAGATTGAGCTATGGATGAATATGAAATTGGATTTGACAAGTATCCATATTCATAATCATATTCGGGATGCAAGTTGATCAAAGGACTGAATTGCCAGGTAACTCACCACTGAATGGTATTTTGGTAATTCCACCAAAATTCCACATCTTCCGGGTAGACATGATACGTTGCTAGATGTCAATCTTGTCGTGTAGGTATATGATTGAATTATGGTAATTCAAATCAGTTAATTAGAATTAGATTCTAATTGGCCGAGTCGAGCTAGTTTGAGTTGACCTAAATCGGCTTAGTTGAGATCTAACCGAATTAAGTCAAATAGCACTTGGACCTACTACTGGCTAGGTGTGAAACCCAATGGGTCACACACAAAAGAGAATTGATGAAGGATTTAATTTGGAATTAAATCATGTTTGCAGGATAAACACACTAGCATGTGTTGCAGACCCAATTTCTATTCGAATCAGATTCGAATTTGGTTTCGAATTAGGCTTAATTGGGTTCTAATTGAACCAGATTAAGGTCTAATTTAATTTTTTGGACATTGGGCTAACCCATGGCTGAACCCAAGAAAATCAAGTGCATTGAGACTCTCTCTCCAAGCCGCCCATGCCCTTCCTCACCCGTGCGCGCTAAGAAGACAAGTCCACGCGCATGTGGACTTCTCTTCACGCGCATGGGAAGGAAATACCGTCAAAGAAAAATCAAGAAAAGGGGGGGGCGATTTGGGTCCTTGTCTGACATCCTTGGATCTAGATTTGATGGCCAGAAAAATTAAGGAGAAAGATCCGTCACTTTTCGGTCGCAAATCTGTCACCAAAAGTCGCGATTCTTCCTGAAGTTTCTCCGAGAGTCCTCCTCGTTGGAAAAATGAAAACTGAATCAGAGAATCATGATTTTGGTTGAGGGGACGTGTGAGGAATGAGGGATCGTGATTCTTAGGGTTTCAGAGGGTTGCGATGTTTTGAGAAAACGCCCCTCTGAATTCTATAAAAGGGTTTGGGTTCTCGGGGGTTTTCTGACAGATAATAAAAGAAGAAATATACAGAGATCATATTCGTCTCCTCCTCTCCGGAATACTCCTTCCCTTTATGCTTGTTGGGTATTGTTTCCCTTATAGAGATAATCTCTGTCGAAACTTTGACCCTAAACAAGAATAAGAGGAAGGTCTTGAAAGGTAAAGGAAAGGAAAAGGAAGGGTTTGTTCTTCTTTTCTTCCTAGAATTAAGACTTTATTTGTCTTAATTTCTTCTTCCAATTCAATTAGAGAAAAGGAATTCAAGAAAGGGAATTCATGAAAAGAATTCAAGAAGGGGAAAGAAGGAAGAAAAGAAATTTTCAAGAAGGAATATTTCAGCCCAAAAGTCCAAGAATTGAATTCTTGAAAAAGAATTCAAGAAGAGGAGCCAAGAACAAGAAATTGTTGTCTTCATCTTTTTCTGTGTGGATCACCATTGGAGGGTGAACATTTGGGCACCTGGTGGAGATTTAAAGTTTAGATTTTAGCAATACAGGTTAGTACTTTTATATGAGTTTAATTCTTATATATACATGTTATATGTTTTAATTCTTTTAAGGAGATCTTGGGTTAAGGGTTTGGTGAAGATTTTATAAAGATAAAAATTTTGAAATCTATGTTTCCGCCTTGCCACCGAACCCTACAGTGGTATCAGAGCCTCCTTATTAAGATTTAAATATATATGCTGATTTTTAGATGCATATGTATATAATTAACATATGATATTGTATATGTTTGATGTAATGTCACCAATTAGGGTTTTCACTCAAACCCTAATTGTTGTAGAGATATGTTTAGACATCTAGTCATCATACTGAAATAAGGTTGCTCTGGCATAGTGGTGGATCCTTTATGTGGTAAATGGTTGTCCTAGTATGATGACACACTAATCACATATTTATGTTAATTATGCATATATGTTTGATGTATGCCACTAATTAAGGTTTTCACTTAAACCTTAATTTGTATAGAGATATGTTTAGCCTTCTATTCATCATACTGAAATAAGGTTGCCCTGGGATAATAGTGGATCCATTATGTGGTAAATGGTTGTCCTAGTATGATGGCACACTATGGCACATATTTGCTAGGTTATATAAAGAATGTGCTTTGTTTTAATAAAGCCCTCTTTAAAAACATATTAAGTTGTAGTGTCATATACCCAAAGCAAAATAATCAATATGATTAGTTTATCATTCGGTGTCTAGGAAAAGTGGTTCATGATCGGTAAAGAGGACGTGGTTTTTAATTGGTTCCGTTGACTGACCGGCCAATTCTTATTGTGTCTAAGGAAAGCAACGGGGGACTCCCACCACTCTCCCACTTACCTGGCCGATAAGATAAACTTAATTAATGATTGAAATGCTTAGTGTAATACTCACTACATGTGGCCTTCCTTCATGCCAAGTCATTATTATGTTATGATCCATATTAGGTTTGTTGTGTACACACAAGACATTTTATGGTGACTAACATAATTTTGGCTTGGTACATTTGAGGTTTATGGCATGATTTAATATAATACTTTGTTGTGTACACACAAGGGTATTATAATTAATATCATGACTATATAGCAATGAAGGGTCTAACTTAACTAAAATATTATAGTTTGTTGTGTACACACAAGGCTATTAATATTTTAGATGCCAAGATAAGTTGAGAATTGTATGAGTTACAATTGGAAAGAGTTTTCCTATCTTTGAACTTATATAAGATTTATTGTGTACACACAAGGTCTTTTGTAAGGAATTAGGATCTCAACCCCACTAAGAGAACCAATTAGGGTTTTCTCGATCATCACATGGAGGGTTATGATGCTTGATAAAATAGTGGGAGAAATAATTAAGTTAAAGTCCTAATTTAATTATGTTTTGTCAATATTGGTTGTTTGCTTATGTAATGTTCTTTGTTAATGTAGATTAAATGGCCTCTTCACTCTCACTCCGTAGCATTCTTGATGCAAATAAATTGACTGGACCAAACTATGTTGATTGGTTGAGAAACCTGAAGATAATACTCAGCCAAGAAAGAATTTCTTATATTCTTGATACCCCAACCTTGGAACCATTAGGGGAAGATGCCTCGTAAGAGGATAAGACCACATATAACACGTGGCAAAATGACTCAGTTACTATCAAGTGTATAATGCTTGCCTCTATGACCAATGAGTTACAGAGGCAACATGAAAGCATGGACACAAACTCCATATTGCTCAATCTAAAAGAACTTTATGGAGAACATAGTCGAACTGCAAGATATGAAATATCTAAGCAGTTATTCCGTGCATGGATGACAGAAGGTACATCCATACAAGACATGTATTAAAATTGACCTAATCACTCGATTGGGTCAATTGGGTTTTGTTATGGATGGAGAGTTGAAAGGATTTGATCCTGCAGTCACTCCCAGAGTCATTTTCACAGTTTGTTCTTAATTATCATATGAACAAACTTAACACTTCCTTGCCTGAGCTGTTGAATATGTTAAAAATAGCAAAGAGCCAGGCTCCATTGGGTGGTGTAAACAAGAAGAAAATAGACAAAAAGGGTTCTAAGAGGAGGTTGAACCCAAAAGGGGGCATCAAGAAAAAGAAAGGAAAGAAGGCCTCCGGACAAATGACCTGCTTTCATTGTGGCAAGCCGGGTCACTGGAAAAGAAACTGCAAGGTTTACCTTGCAAGTGTGAAGCCTGGTGCTAGTGATGCACCAAAAGGTATGTATGAGATACATGCAATTTTGTCATTAGACTCTTCTAATTCAAACTCTTGGGTATTGGATACTGCTTGTGGTCATCATATCTGCAAATCATTGTAGGGACTACAGTACTTTAGAGTTTTGAAGGAAGGCGACTTCAAGCTCTACGGTGCTGGAGGAGATTCCATCCAAGCAGAAGTTGCAGGGACTTATATATTGAAGCTGCCTTCTGGGAAGATTTTAGAGTTAAAAAATTATTATTTTATGCTAGAATCATTAGAAACATCATATCTGTACCCTTGTTACTTAAACAAGGATATATTATGAATGTAATGAGCAGTGGCTACTCAATCATTTTTTCTAATGATATAATATTTAATGGCATATTTTGCAATGGTCTCTTAACTCTATCATTTGATGACAATATACTACATGTTAGTAATAAACGAAAAAGAGATGAAATAAACAATACTTTACTTTGGCACTATCGTCTTGAACATATTAGTGAGCAAAGGATTAACAAGTTATACAAGGAAAAATTCTTTAATCCTTATGACTATGAATTATTAGGATCTTGTGAATCATGTCTCATGGGTAAAATGACCAAGACTCCATTTAGTGGACATAATGAAAGGACAACTAAGTTATTAGGACTCATACACACTGATGTATGTGGACCTATGACAACTCAGGCCAAGGGTGGATACTCATATTTCATCACATTCACTGATGATTTTTCAAGGTACGGATTTGTGTATCTAATGAAACATAAGTCCGAAGCTTTTGAAAAATTTTTAGATTATCAAAGTATGGTAGAGAAACAAACGGGGAAAAGTATTAAGATCCTTCGATCAGATAGAGGAGGTGAATACTTATCCACCGAGTTTCTTGATCACCTTAAAGAAAATGGAATCATCTCTGAATGGACTCCTCCTTACACACCACAATTAAATGGTATTGCTGAAAAGAGAAATCGTACTTTATTAGATATGGTACGGTCCATGATGTGCTTCACAGACTTACCTGTTTCTTTCTGGGGATATGCCTTGGAAACAGCATCTAATATTTTAAATAGAGTACCATCCAAATCTGTATCTAGCACTCCATATAAGTTATGGAGGAGAAAGAAACCCAATCTTAAGTATCTTAAGATATGGGGATGTCCAGCCTATGTCAAAAGAAATTTTGGACATAAGCTTGATGTTAGAGCTGAAAAGTGTCTATTTGTTGGATATCCTAAAGATAGTATAGGATATCTGTTCTACCACCCTACTGAACAAAAGAATTTAGTCAGTAGGCATGCCATTTTTATGGAGAAAGAGTTCATCTTACAAAAGGGTAGTGGGAGAAATATTTAACCTGAAGAAGTTCAACAAGTAGATACATCTCAACCAAATCATAACATAGTTAGTATAGAACCTGAACACACCACTCCTATCCGTAGGTCTGATAGGGTGCGACATGCACCTGAGAGGTATGGGTTCATTATTGAAAATAATGAAGCCCGAATCATTGATAATGATGAGCCCCTAAAATACACGGATGCTGTCATGAGTAGTGACTCAGACAGATGGCTGGAAGCCATGAGATCCGGAATGGACTCCATGTATGTCAACCAAGTCTGGACTTTGGTTGATGCACCAGAGGGTGTTAACCCTATTGGATGCAAATGGGTCTATAAGAAAAAGATTGGGGCAGATGGCCAAGTTGAAACTTATAATGCCAGATTAGTGGCTAAGGGTTTCAGACAAAAATAGGGAATAGATTATGATGAAACATTTTCTCCTGTTGCCATGCTCAAATCTATTCGGATCATGCTTGCTATAGCAGCAGATCATGATTATGATATCTGGTAAATGGATGTGAAAACCGCATTCCTCAATGGTTTTCTTGAGGAAGAGGTTTATATGTCACATCCAGAAGGTTTTGTCTTGGAGACTAAACCTAATCAGGTATGTAGGCTGAATAAATCTATTTATGGATTAAAGAAAGCATCTAGGAGTTGGAACATCTGATTTGATAAGACAGTCAAAGAATTTGACTTTATCAAAAATGAGGATGAACCTTGTGTGTACAAGAAGACTAGTGGGAGTGCCATAGTTTTCTTGGATCTGTATGTAGATGACATACTCCTTATTGGGAATAATATCCCAATGTTACAATCAGTCAAGGTATGGTTATCTAAACAGTTTTCCATGAAAGACTTGGAAGAAGCATCTTATATACTAGGCATAAAGATCTATAGAGATAGATCTAGGAGGATGCTAGGTTTATCCCAGTCTAGGTACATTGACCAAGTGCTAAAAAGATTTAGCATTGAGGAAAGTAAAAGAGGTTACTTACCTATTGGTCATGGCATACATCTTTCTAAAAAGATGTCTCCAAAGACACCTGAAGAAAGAAATAGAATGAATTTTATACCTTATGCTCCAGCAGTAGGGTCTATTATGTATGCTATGTTATGTACTAGGCCTGATGTGGCATATGCCTTAGGTATAGCCAGCAGGTTTCAGGCTGATCCAAGAGAGGATCATTGGAAGGCTGTGAAAGATATTCTTAAATACTTAAGAAGAACTAAGGATATTTTTCTAATATACGGAGGATCTGATCTTAAACTAAAAGCTTATTCAGATTCTAGTTTTCAATCAGATCCAGATGACAGCAAATCTATATCTGGGTATGTTTTTACCCTAAATGGAGGAGCTGTAAGCTGGAAGAGTTCTAAACAGCAAACTGTAGCTGACTCAATAACTGAGGCAGAGTACATTGCTGTTAGTGAAGCTGCCAAGGAAGCTGTCTGGATGAAGAAGTTCATATCAGAGTTGGGCGTAATTCCTGAGATTGAAGGTCCAGTATCACTTTACTGTGATAATACTGGGGCTGTTGCTCAAGCAAAGGAACCAAGAGCTCATCACAAATCAAAGCACATTCTGAGACATTTCCATCTCGTTCGAGAAATTTTCGAAACACAAGAAGTCTGCATTAAAAGGGTAGAAACGAAGAACAACATAGCAGACCCGTTCACTAAGGCTCTATCACAGCAAGAGTTTGATCGCCACCTTGATTGTATGGGGTTAAGATTTAAAGGCGATTGGCTTTAGTGCAAGTGGGAGATTGAAAGATTGTGCCCTGAAAGCTAATTGAAATATTGTATTTCGATCCCAAAATCAATGAATTGATATTATTATAATAAAAGCATTATTTTCATCATACGATGTGTCTTTATGATTATATGATGAACCCCATAAATTAGGGCTATGGTTCTAGGGTTATAATGAGATCATACTAGTGAGACCTAAAGCCTTAAAACCCTAATCTAAAATATTCCTAGTCGATGGGACATTGAGTTGGCGATCAATGTTTCCGGCAAGACCAGCACATCCTATATATGCTTTGTGATGAGGGTGGCTGATCTCACAGTCACTTGTGTTTGACACTAATACTATGATGTGAGTGTTCATTAGAGAATGAGTTCACTGAATTGGTCTAGATTAAGAATATCTAATGGAACCTTATCTGTTTGTCAATAGATAATTCTCATAGTAGGAGTAGTGCATATGGTCCTTTGATCTAAGACTACCATGGTACCTTATATATATGAATCCATACTTAGGTTCGAAATCAATCATGACACTGAGTCATGCACGAGGTGATACTGGATATGGTGGATTGTATATGGAGGTTGTGAGTAGGTCAACACGGAATTGATCAGCCCTAGTAAGAGGGAATTGCATCCAGCTAATTTCGATCAAATGATGGATTCAGGAAATCTTTGATCAAAGTATGAACATTAGAGTTAATTTCTAATGGTTCATTAATGAATCATCATTATAAAGATTGAGCTAGGGATGAATATGAAATTAGATTTGACAAGTATCCATATTCATAATCATATTCGGGATGCAAGTTGATTAAAGGACTGAATTGCCCGGTAACTCACCAATGAATGGTATTTTGGTAATTCCACCAAAATTCCACATCTTCCGGGTAGACAGGATACATTGCTAGACATCAATCTTGTCTTGTAGGTATATGATTGAATTATGGTAATTCAAATCAGTTAATTAGAATTAGATTCTAATTGACCGAGTCGAGCTAGTTTGAGTTGACCTAAATCGGCTTAGTTGAGATCTAACCGAATTAAGTCAAATAGCACTCGGATCTACTATTGGCTAGGTGTGGAACCCAATGGATCACACACAAAAGAGAATTGATGAAGGATTTAATTTGAAATTAAATCATGTTTGCAGGATAAACACACTAGCATGTGTTGCAGACCCAATTTCTATTCGAATCAGATTCGAATTTGGTTCCGAATTAGGCTTAATTAAGTTCTAATTGAACCAGATTAAGGTCTAATTTAATTTTTTGGACATTGGGATAACCCATGGCTGAACCCAAGAAAATCAAGTGCACTGAGACTCTCTCTCCAAGCTGCCCATGCCCTTCCTCACCCGCGCGCGCCAAGAAGAAAAGTCCATGCACGTGTGGACTTCTCCTCACGCGCGTGGGAAGGAAATACCATCGGAGAAAATCAAGAAAAGGGGGGGGGGGGCGATTTGGATCCTTGTCTGACGTCCTTGGATCTGGATCTGATGGATCTGGATCTGATGGCCAAAAATTAAGGAGAAAGATCCATCACTTTTCGGTCGCAAATCCGTCTCCAAAAGTCGCGATTCTTCCTGAAGTTTTTCCGAGAGTCCTCCTCGTCGGAAAAATAAAAATTAAATCATAGAATCATGATTTTTGGTTGAGGGGACGCGTGAGGAATGAGGGATCATGATTCCTGGGGTTTCAGAGGGTTGCGATGTTTTGAGAAAACGCCCCTCTGAAATATATAAAAGGGTTTGGTTTCTCGGGGGTTTTCTGACAGATAATAAAAGAAGAAATATACAGAGATCATATTCCTCTCCTTCTCTTCGGAATACTCCTTTTCTTTATGCTTGTTAGGTATTGTTTCCCGTACAGAGATAATCTCTGTCGAAACTCTGACCCTAAATAAGAATAAGAGGAAGGTCTTGAACGGTAAAGGAAAGGAAAAGGAAGGGTCTGTTCTTTTTCTTTTCTTCCCATAATTAAGAATTTTTTTGTCTTAATTTCTTCTTCCAATTCAATTCAAGAAAAGGAATTCAAGAAAGGGAATTCAAGAAATGAATTCAAGAAGAGGAAAGAAGGAAGAAAAGAAATTTTCAAGAAGAAATATTTCAGCCGAAATGTCCAAGAATTGAATTCTTGAAAAAGAATTCAAGAAGAGGAGCCAAGAACAAGAAATTGTTGTCTTCATCTTTTTCTGTGTGGATCACCATTGGAGGGTGAACATTTGGGCACCTGGTCGAGATTTAAAGTTTGGATTTTAGCAATACAGGTTAGTACTTTTATATGAGTTTAATTCTTATATATACATGTTATATGTTTTAATTCTTTTAAGAAGATCTTGGGTTAAGGGTTTGGTGAAGATTTCATAAAGAAAAAAATTTTGAAATCTATGTTTCCGCCTTGCCACCGAACCCTACAAAAACAAAGCTTTAGTTGATAAAAATTCTGAATTGAAAAAGAAAATGAAAAAACTTAAGCCCTTGGTTGAAAAGCTTACCTTAAGTTCAAATAAGCTTGAGTTAATTTTGAAAGAGCAATGAATTTCAAGTAACAAGGCTAGAATCGGTTATAATTATTCGAATTCAAATGAAATTTTAGCTACAAGATTTGTATCTTCAAAAGCATTTGTACCAAAATCTATTTCTCAAAATGCTTTTGTGTAACATGCTTCTGCATCTGCATCACATGCTTCTACATCTAGAATTTCAAAGTTTACATCTTTTCAAAATACTAGAATTATTTGTTATGCATGTCATGGGGTTGGACATAAATTTTTCCAATGCAATCTATTAAAGAAAAATATAAATGGAAAGAATAAAATTAGAAAGATTTGGTTTCCCAAAGGAACCACCTATGTTAACCTACAAGGACCCAAGGTAGCTTGGTACCTAAAAGAAGTTGTTGATTATTTTGCAAGAATGTCTTATAGCCCAAAAAATGAAGAAAAGATAGTATCTTGATAGTGGCTATTCAAGATATATGATAGGTGACAAGGATCAATTCATCATCCTAGAGATGAAAGATGGAGGTTTGGTGACCATTGGAGATAATGGCAAGGAAAAAATATTCGGTATTGGTAAGATCAAATTAACCCCCTCTACTTTTATTGAAAATATATTGCTAGTAGACAAATTGAAGTATAATTTATTAAGTATTAGTCAATTGTGTGATAAAGGCTTCAAGGTTATCTTTGAATCATCTATGTTTATAGTAACAAACTTACTTGATTCTAGCAACAAATTCATTGAACATAGACTTGGAATTATTTATGTGGTAGATCTGAATGATCTAGTCATATCTAGTAGTTCCAGTCTAGGAGCAATGAATGCTAAGACAAAGGAGTCTTGTTTACTTTGGCATAGATGATTAGGTCACGCTAGCATGCATATTATTGCCAAATTGATTTCCAAAAATCATGTTAGAGGTTTGCCAAAATTTAAAGTAGATTTTGAACATGTCTGCGATGCTTGCAAAATGGGTAAACAAATTAAGGAGAGTTTTAAATCCAAAAATATGATTTCAACTTCTAGACCCCCTGTGCTACTTCACATGGACTTATTTGGACCAACTAGGACCACAAGCCTAGGCGGTATGAAATATGCTCTTTTGATAGTAGATAATTTTCAAGATTTACTTGGATCTTGTTTATTGCACATAAATATGAAACTTTTAAAGTCTTTCAAAAATTTTACAAAAAAGTTTCAAACCAGAAAAAGAATTTCTATTATTTTTATTAGGAGTGATCATGGCATGGAATTTGAAAATCATTTTCTTGATGATTATTGCATAGAAAATGGCATTGATCACAACTTCTCTGCCCCTAGAACACCATAACAATATGGTATTGTAGAGAGAAAAAATAGGGCTTTGGAAGAGATGGCCAGAACAATGTTATGTGATGGCAATCTTCCAAGATACTTTTATGCAGAAGCAGTGAACACTGCTTGTTACATTTTGAATCATGTTTTGATTCGTCCAATTTTTTAAAAAAATCCTTTATGATCTTTGGAATGAAAAGAAACCAAATATCAATTATTTTTATGTTTTTGGTTGTAAATGCTTTGTGCTGAATAATGGAAAGGATAATCTAGGAAAATTTGATGCTAAATCTGATGAAGCAATTTTTCTTGGTTATTTAATACATAGCGAAGCATATAGAGTATTTAATAAAAGAATATTAACCATGGAATAATCAGTACATGTTATATTTGATGAAACTAATGGCTATTTACTGTGTCGACACTTGAAGTTCTAGGAATAGTAATGGCTTATTTTTCAAATGCAAAACTCGGCCCTCTTGGCTTCCAATGGCTAGTTTTTTGTATATAACGATCATAAACTAACTTTGAGGCCTTGGGATGGTATTTAAGTGATTCAAATCAAATTAAAACACAAGAGGATAAAAAAAGAATAAGAAAAAGAAAGAGAAGCAAGTGCACTCACTCCCATTCATTGAGAGAAACTACCTTCAAGCAAAAAGAAGTCTCCAAGAATTCAAAGCTATCAGGAAGCATTCAAGTCCAACATTTTTGAGTGTTGATTGAGGCTTCATCAAGTTCGAGACAAGCAACTTCTCCAGGCATCAAAGAGATATCAACTTTTTGTTAGAATGCTTTTCTTGTTTACTTTATCTCATATCTTTGTTGTAAAGGTTTTTGGTGAGCCTACGAACATAACCAAGGAGGTTATTGGTTAGCCTATTTGAAAACTAAGAAGATTTTTGGTTAGCCTAGTTGAAAACCAAGGAGATTTTTGGTAAGCCTTGTTGAAAACCAAGGAGGTTATTGGTTAGCCTTTGAAAACCAAGAGGTTTTTTTTGGTGATCCTTATAAAAACTAAAAAGGATTTTGATTAGTGAGCCCGAAAAACTAATTGGTTGTAATTATGGAAGATTATAGTAAATTTCCAAGTGGACCTTGGGGAGTGGATGTAGGTGCATTGGAAAGCACCGAACTACTATACTTGGCTTGTATTTGTGATTGTCTCTAGCTTTCTTTACTTGCTCTTGTATTTGTCATATTTATATTTCCATTGCATACTCTTCAAGAGCATAGTATTTCACCTCACATTAGCACTTAATTTAATATTTATATTGGCACATATTCTTGCAAGTAATTTTTAGAAATCCAATTCATCCCCCTTTTAGGTTGCTTAATGGGCAACAAGTGGTATCAGAGCCACATTCTCAGTATATAGGTCTAACCATCTTGAGTAAAGATCTATGGCAACCTCTTTTGGTACTAGTATAGTTGAGGGACAAGCCTCAAACAGACCTCCATACTTTAATGAAACTAATTATACTTATTGAAAAACTATAATGAGAATTTATATGCATTCTATAGATTATAATTTATGAAAAATAGTTGATAAAGGTCCTCGTATTCCTTCGATCATCGTTAATGGTATTTCCATCCCAAAGCTTGAAGAGGATTGGGATGAAAATGATATTAAAGAACCTAAGATTAATGCAAAAGCAATGAATATCCTTTATTGTGCATTGGATCCTAGTGAGTTCAATAGGATCTCTACATGTACATCTGCCTAAGAAATATAGGACACACTTGAGGTTACCATGAGGGTACTGATTAAGTGAAGAATACTAAGGTTAACATGTTAGTGAAGACTTATGAGATGTTTCGCAAGGAACCAAATGAATCTATCACTAACATGTATACTAGATTCACAAAAATTGTAAATGGTATGAGAAGTATAGGTAAAATTATGTCTAATGCCGATCTTGTTAATAAAATTTTTAAGTCACTTCCAACCTCTTGTGATCCAAAGGTGATGGCCATTAAAGAAACCAAATATGTTGACAAACTACCATTGGAGCAGCTAGTAGGATTGCTCATGACTTATGAGCTAATTTTGAAACAAAAGTCTATGGATTTGGATAAGAAGAAAAAGGGGATAGCTTTCAAGTCTACTACTCAAGAAGAATCCTCAAATGAAGAATCAGAAGAAGAAGGAGAAGAAAGAGTGAGGAGGCTCTTCTAGCAAAAAAATTCAGAAGATTCATGAGGAGAAAGAAATTCCCTTACAAGAAAAAGTTTCAACCATGTAAAGAAAAGGGAAAATAAAAGGAGAAAGAAAAGGACAAGGAGAAGGAGATACCTATCTGCTTCGAGTGCAAGAAGCTGGGACACTACAAGTTTGACTACCCTCTCCTAAAGAAACCAAGGAAAAATCTTAGAAAGAAGGCAATGATGGCGACTTGGATTGATAGTGAGGACTCCAGTTCAGATGAAGAATCAACTGAAGTCACCATTCTATGTTTCATGGCACTACAACATAAAGAAGAAGAGGTAAATTTTGATCTTGAAGTAGATTATACTTTTGATGAATTAAGGATTGCTTTTGATGAATTTATGCATGACCATAAGGTGATGATTTCTGAAAATAGAAAGTTGAAAAAGCATGCAAACACTTTTTCACATGAAAACACTACTCTTTTAAATGAAGTCAATTATTTAAAAAAAAAATTGATGTTTTAGAAAAGAAAAACAATGCTTTATCTATGAAAAATGAAGTTTTTAAAAGACCTAAAGCATTTGTTTCAAATAATGAACTTTTAAAGAAAAGTAAAGATCTTGATATAGAAAATAAGCAATATAAAGATGATTTTGATATGATAAAACCTTTTGTTAGAAAATTCACATACAGTTATGAAATGTAAAATCTTCTTTTAAAAAGTTAAAGAGCTATTTTTATTAAAGCTGGATTAGGTTATAGACCTCAAAAAAAGTAAAAGTATTTCAAAATTTTTTTTGTACCTGCACTATCTAGCATTACATGCTTTTCTTGCAAAAGTGTATGTCATAAAGCTTTTTAATATAATTTAAGAAAAATTAATGATTCTAGAAGGATTTGGGTTCCAAAAGGAACCACTTTTAATACTAACCCGAAAGGACTCAAGTTGGCTTGGGTACCTAAAAATAAAACTTAATTTGTTTTGCAGGTATGTCTTGTAACCAATGAAAACAAAAGATTGTGGTATCTTGATAGTGGTTGCTCAAGGCACATGACAGAGATGTGAAGCAATTCACCTCACTTGAAGCAATAAATGGAAGGAGTATAACCTTTGGTGATAATGGTAAAGGAAAAATCATTGGTATTGGTAAGGTTCACATCTTCCCTTCTACTTGGATTGATAATGTTCATTTAGTTGAAGGTTTAAAGCATAATCTTCTTAGTATTAGTCAGTTTTGCGATAAAGGTTTTCAAGTAATTTTTGAATCATCCTTTTGCATGATTGCTAGTCCTAATAAAATTGGAATGAAATTCATTGGAAAAGGCATTGTAATATCTTATTGATTTGGATAATCTATCTTTACCTAATGGAGAATGCCTGGTTGCAATGAATTCTACTATTAATGAGGCTAGTTGGCTTTGACATCGTAGATTAGGTCATGCATGCATGTTTTTACTATCAAAACTTTGCAAAAAGGATTTAGTAAGAGATTTACCAAAACTTAATTTTGAGAAAAATAAAATTTGTGAAGCATGCCAATTTGAAAAACAAGTAAAAATATATTTTAAACCTAAAGGTTTTGTTACAACTTCTAGGCCATTAGAACTACTCCATATGGATTTATTTAGACCAACTAGGACATCTAGCTTAGGAGGTAAGAGATATGGATTAGTTATAGTGGATGATTTTTAACGATTTATATGGGTTTTATTTCTTGCTCACAAAGATAAATCATTTTTAGCTTTATGAAGTTTTATTGAAAAGTTTCAAATAAAAAGGTACTTCAGTTATTTGCATTCATAGTGATCATAGTTCTAAATTTGAAAATCAGGATTTTAAAAACTTTTGTAATGAAAAAGAAATTGAACATAATTATTTTGCAACCTAGGACAACTCAACAAAATGGGATTGTAGAAAGAAAAAATCATACTTTAGAAGAAATAGCATGTATTATGCTTTGTGAAATTGATTTGCCAAGATATTTTTGTACTGAAGTGATTAATACTGCTTGTTATATCTTAAATCATGTTTTAATTCTTTCGATTTTAAAGAAAACTCCTTATGAACTTTAACATCAAAGAAAACCAACTTTAAAGTATTTTTGTGTTTTTGGTTATAAATACTTTTTCATGAATAATGGTAAGGATAATTTAAGAAAATTTGATGCCAAGTCTAATGAAGGTATCTTCTTAGGATACTCTACATCAAGCATGGCATACAGAGTTTTTAACAAGAGAACCTTAGTAGTAGAGGAGTCTGTGTATGTAGTCTTTAATGAATATACTAACAAATCCTCTAGAAAAGAGGATACTTCTTATGCATGTGTAGTGCTGAAAAGTTAAAGAAGCTGATATTGGATGATCAACCTTCTCAACAAAGTGAAGAAGATCAAGACAAGAATGAAAGAGAAGAAGCCATACAATCCACACCAAAGCATCAAGATCTACCTAAGGAGTGGAGGTATGCTCATGGACATCTTAAGGAATTATTCCTAGGTGATCCATCAAAAGGGATAAGAACAACATCTTCAATTAGAAATAAATGTGATTATATTGCTTTTGTTTCACAAGTTGAACCAAAATGTTTTGAAGATGCTGAAAAAGACCATAATTGGATAAATGTCATGCAAGAAGAACTAAATCAGTTTGGAAAAAATAATGTTTAGACACTAATAGAAAGACCATCTAACATTTAAATTACTGGTACAAAATGGATATTTAGGAATAAATTAGATGAAAATGGTATTATAACAAGAAATAAAGCTAGGCTAGTTGCCAAATGCTACAATTAGGAAGAAGGGATTGATTTTGATGAAACCTTTGCTCTTGTTGCTAGATTTGAGGCAATTAGATTACTTTTAGCATTTGCATGTTTTGTAAACTTCAAATTATTTCAAATGGATATTAAAAGTGCTTTTTTAAATGGTTTTATTATCGAAGAAGTATTTGTTGAACAACCAGCTAGATTTGAAAATAATGCACATCCTGATCATATTTTTAAACTACACAAAGCACTTTATAGTTTAAAATAAGCACTCCGAGCATGATATGAAAGACTCAGCAAGTTTTTAATTAAAAATAATTTCTCTAGAGGCCATGTTAAGCTATATTATTTCTGAAGAAAAAAAAATGATGACTTGTTAGTAGTACAAATTTATGTTGATGACATTATATTCGGTGTTGCTAATAAACATCTATGTCAAGAGTTTGCCAAGCTTATGCAGGAAGAGTTCGAAATGAGCATGATGGGAGAACTCAATATTTTCCTGGAACTCCAAATCAAGCAAACCAAAGATGGAATCTTCATCAACCAAGCTAAGTATTCAAGAGAAATCTTAAAGAAGTTTGGGATAGAGACTACTAGATCAATAGGTACACCTTTGAGCCCCTCTTGTAAACTTGATAAGGATGAACATGGTAAATCAATTGATCAAAAATTTTATAGAGGAATGATTGGCTCTTTATTATATCTGACTGCTAGTAGACCAGATATCATGTCTAGTATTTGTATGTGTGCTAGATATCAGTCTGATCCAAAAAAATCTCATTTCTTGGCTGTTAAGCACATATTTAAATACTTATCTGTTACAATTGATATTGGTTTGTGGTATTCTAGAGATTTATCTATTGAATTAATTAGATATTCTGATACTAAATTTGCTAGATGTAAATTAGACAAAAAAAGCACAAGTGAAACTTGCCAATTTCTTGAAGTTAACTTAATCTCCTAGTTTAGCAAGAACAAACTTCAGTTACACTATCCACAGTTAAGGCTGAGTATGTTGCAGCAGAAAGTTGTTGTGTTCACATTTTGTGAATTAAGCAACAACTTGAAGATTTTGGAATCAAACTAATTAAGAAACTCATAAGATGCGATAACACTAGTACTTTAAACTTAACTAAAAATCCTATTCAGTACTCTAAAAGTAAGCATATTGAAATTAGGCATAATTTTATTAGAAATCATGTTGAAAATAATGATATTATGCTTGAATTTGTTAGTACTGAAATACAACTTGCTAACATATTGACTAAGCCTCTCCAAGAAGATCGGTTCAATATGATTAAAAGAGAACTTAGGGTTATCAATCCTTTTGTTTGAAATTTCCAATTCTTCACAATCTCTGACCCTTGTTTAATCAAATTATTTTTTAATCTTGTTCAAATTCCTTGAAATCCTTCCTATTTTGATCATTGGTCCATTCCCATTCTTTTTGGTTTTTAGTTGAAGTGTCGACACTTGAAAGTGTCGACACCTAGAAGTGTCGACACTTGACTCAGTTTTGTGAGTCGACACTTGAATGATGATAGACCGACCAAAAATTAGGAAAATGGATGGTTTTCTTTGAATTTCTCACTCTAGTTTGAGCAAACTCATCCCCTAACTGAGCTGCATCATCCTCTTCCCTCCAATCATGTATTTAATAGATCAATCTTTGATTAGGACAGGTTCTATTCGGTTTTCATTGTTCATTCTCCTATTTCCACTATTTTTCTTTCCGTTTCACTATGTTTCCACCATAGAAACCCTAGGTTTCTTTCCCTCTTGCATTTCCATCATGTATCTTTGGAATGGGGCCTAGGAAGCAAGTTGTCCAGCATCCAAGACCATCCATTCAGGAGGAAGAAAGGAGAACTAAGGGAAGGCATGAGGCCAGTGCAGTGGTTGAGCATGATATTCCTGCTAGACCCCCAATTTCTATAGCAAACCGAATGAAATCGAAGACTATTATCGGTGGTCACTGAGTGGACTTCGATTTCATTGATCAGCAGCACTTCAGGATAGGCCAGTGGCTGAGGGATGCAGGTTTGGCTTCATTCTGTTCATTATCAGAGAGATTCTACCCGGGACTGATTAGAGAGTTTTATGGATTGCTTGCCCGACGTAGTGATGGCTGGATTGCTCCGCTTTAAGGCAGAGATGTTCTTGTATCAGTAGAGATTTTAAGTTGAGTATGGGATATTCCCATGAGAGAATCATTTGTGGATGCTCTAGTTGACAGGACCAGTGGACTCCAATGCATCTTTAAGATAGATTGATGCAGGACAATAATTAAAATTAAACTACTGATATTAATAACTAATTAGTAGAGAAAAATAAAAACTAATTTTTTTGTTATATTTTTTAGATTTTTAAAGAAGACTTCAATGGAGATAGAAAAGGAAACTAGTTATCTACCCACAAGTAAACCTACAAATTAATTAGGAAAGCAAGACTTGGTGGTTGAAAAACCATCGTAAACAAGGATTAACTTTTAACTAATCAAAAACTAAATAGGAAGGAAGAGGTTTAAAGTTTCCAACAAAGATCAATTCTTCAGATCTAACAAGACTCTCAAGAATGTCACAGCATGGTTTCAAAAACTCGATCCCAGTGATGCAGGACAGATATACATGTGATTATTTTTGTGTGTTTTATATATGGGGTGAGGTGGTTAAATCCTGAATATCAGATCAAAATAAGATGTAGAGAATTCTATATGAATTTTAAAAGCTATGTATGCAGATCAGGACCTAAGAAACAGTAAAAGGGGATCACCAGGACTAAGAAGCCTCGGTTAGGGCTAGTTCACCAACAATAAAACTACTGGTGATAGAGGGGGTGTACCTGGCAACGTCTAATGCACTTGGTGAAGATCATAGCAAAGAGATCACTCATTCCTTGATGGATGCGTCCTGGAAAATCGAGCTAGAGACCCGCAGATTTCCGGCTTTCTGCTCGGTGGTCCGATTGCGGTCTGGTTGGAGTCGTCAGATTCGTAGGAACTCGGGGACCTGCAAACAACTGTCAAGGGTGAGAAAACAAAGTGGGAAACAAAAAAAATTTCAGAAAAAGCTGTAATGGGTGTGTTAGAAGAAGAGGCTTGGAAGAAGGTTAGTCGGCTAGCACTTCGGCAGGACTTTAGGCTCATACAAGATCCCTTAATGCACACAGCAGGGAGGCACACAGCAAGAAAAGAACTTTAGAGTATTTCATATATCAAAATTAACTTCTCATACAAGAGACTAGGGTTTTATAAATAGACTCTTAGTCTTGGTCTCCAAGTAAGGGTACAATAGTATTTACCAAGGAATTCTATTCCCACCCAAACCCTAGTTAGAAAATAAGGAAACTCATGGTAGAAAAATTCCTACAATTTCTCTCCCTCTACTTGCCTTGGTCGGCCAAGAGGGGTGAGTCTAAGTGGCCGACCAAGGGGAGAGTCACCCTAAGCATTTG
This sequence comes from Areca catechu, assembly GCA_021397845.1. NCBI lineage: Eukaryota > Viridiplantae > Streptophyta > Magnoliopsida > Arecales > Arecaceae > Areca > Areca catechu. Next base: position 95,909,818 of record CM038051.1, on the reverse strand, counting down.
GCACCCTAGCTCCTTTCTAGGGCTTGGGCTGGCCCAATTTGCTTCCAGCTGCAGTCCAAGGCTTCAGGGTTTCTGATTTCTCCTCCTGAGGTCTTCAAATCTTCAGGCTGGGTTGGACTTAGGCTTCACTTCCATGTCTTCAAACTGGTTGGACTTGGTCATCACTTGTATGATGTGGTCTTGAGTTTTCAGCATACTTGGACAGGAATCAAAAAATATAAAATTAGCTAAACATGAGCTGACTAGCATTGGACTGAACTAGCTCAACATGAGCTGACTAATACAGGACTTAAGTAAAGACAACTTAGATGAACTAAGCTTTATAACAATGGACTTGAATGTAACTATGTGATCCACAGAGGGTTGAGAGGCCTCTGTCTTATTCTGGTGCCTCTGGTGTACCCACCAATTCTCCCAGGATGGGAGGAACTAGACCATGTGGAGTGAAGATATGGCTGGCTCACATATCTCTCGAGGAGGTCTGGGTTGAGGCACTGCAAGTCCTCCCAAGAAATCCATAAATCGCCCGACTCTGACCTGCCATGCTATCAGACTAGGTAGCATTGATAGTCATGGCCCCGGGTCATTATGGCTTGATAATCCAGGATACGCTCGATCCATTCTCCTCTCCCAGGCCAATTTATTGGTGGACACTCTAGGTTAGGGTCACTCACAATAGAAAGGAATAGGTCCAAAGGCCTCACTAGGTATCACTGTCGGTTCCTGTACTCAACTAGGTTTGTAATATTGAAGGTAGAACTAATGCCCAAATCCGAAGGCAAATCTAACACATAGGCATTTGGTCCAACCCTCTCTATCACTTTAAAAGGTTCAGCTCTACGGGCATGAAGTTTCTTTTTTTAGGCCTAAGCCTAACCAAGATAGAATCTGCTACATCAAATTCCTTGGCCCTTCTTCTTGAATTAGCCAGTTTCTTTCAAAATTAGTGCAGGTGATGAACATGCTGGGCACATGCAGACTCCTAACAGGTGATGCAAAGACTCATACCTACACCTAACAGACTTGACTATGCATTCTTATCAAAGGAATTTTTATTAAACTCTTTGGACCTAAACCTAATAAATCATAGGTTCTCTAGGTTTGGTCTTAGCTTGACATGCACATGAAAACTTATAATGGGCTCCTAGCAAATTCCATAGGGTATGCCAGAAGTATAATGCAAACCTAACATGCATAATGAATGCATGCACGCTATTCTCAACTAAATGCAATCTAATGATCGTAGAAATGCTAGAGGTGTCAGGAAAGGGCAGGAAGTAGGAACTGGGTTCCAAATTAGTCTGGTAGGGCAGGGAAAAAAGTTCAAGGTTAGTTGGATAAAGTAGGATAAAAGAAGGGGCATCAGGGACTAGTTCTAGACTAATGAGGTTAACCTTATGAGGTTGAGGTTTATCTACAGGGTTTGCATAATGGAAGGATGGGTTACTAATCTCAGGGAAGAGGTCCTTAATGAGAACTATAGGAGGAGGCTCATCATGAGGGTACTGATTCAAAGAGATCAGGTCCTTAATAAATTCTTCTGGTTCTTGTATTTTAGGACTAGACTCTAAAATTTGGCTCTCCTCTATGGTTTCCTCAGGTAAGGCTCTAGCAGCAGTACCTAGGTTCTCTTCCTTTAATTGTTCTTCCACTATAGCTTTAGGCTGGGTATAGTCAAGGTCAACTAACTCTAGGTTGGTTTCTACCTGGGTACCTACGGGGTCAACTAATTCTAGGGTCTTCTAGAGGTGTGTCCTCTTCTCCCTCATACTAATCCACTAAATTCACATCAGCTTCATACACTTCTGCATTAATGTAAGCCTTGTCAATCAAAGAGATTGTAGGGGAAGGTCGACGAAGGGAAAATTGGCTAGGTCCTGGTTTCTGATTATGAGCACTACTCCTAGTAGGTTCAGGTTGCCTAAGGGGTAGTGGCTTACTACTGGGTTCATATTTAGGGATACTAATCCTATGGGGTTCAAGTTGACTAGGGGAAACCTGACTAGTACTAGGCTAATACTTAGGGGTTATAGGTTCTCTGGGCTTATAGGACAAGGGTGCAGATCTATGGGTCATGGAATTATAGGATCTGGGGTCATAGGATTTAGGTTTAGCTCTATGGGTCTTGGGTCTACTGGGCTCATGGGATATGGGCTCATAGGTTCTAGAGTCATAGGATTTGGAGTTATAAGATTTATAGGTTATAGGTATACTAAGCTTATATGGAGAGGGTGCATAGGATCCATGTTCATATAATTTGGGTAGTGTGGGTAAAGGTGGCTCAGGTTTGGATCTAGTCTGGGTCCTACGGGTTTTCTCTAGGATTCCTATCCCATTCTCTGTCTGGTAAAACTTATGGTTCATTTGGGCTATTCGGTCTACAAGGGCTTGAATTTGTGCTTCTAGCTTATCCATGGGTTCAGCTAAAGGTGGAGATGGTAGATGATATGATGCTCTTGATCTAGTGCTCATGCAAGACTCGATCAAACCAACTACAGCTCCCTAGACCTAGAGTCCAAAACTAGATGCTCAATCAGGGTGGCAAACTAGCCTATAGTAACCCTGTACTCAGCCAGGCAGGTGTAAGGGGAGTGTTAGGTCCCTGATTGCCAATCCTAGACACCAATCAGAGATTGGCCAGGTAGGCAGACCAGCACAAAAGCCCTTCGGGATTGAATCCCTGAACCATCGTTCTAGACACTAAGCACAAGGCACACACAGGTTAGCTTGACATAGTGATCTGACACTTAGCCCGGACCTGACCAGTTAGTGTCCGTAGCCCACTAGGGCAAATTAAGTATAATAGATTTTGATTTAGGCTTGCAATTGAATGCAGGGGATGTGGTTTTGGGCTAAGGAGAGGTGATCAAATCCTCTCCCCATCTGACATAGCAAGAGTGCCCTTAAAGGTAGTTTATGCAATGATGGCAGGCAAATGATGCAAAATTAGGGTTTCAGTATTTTAGGTAGCTTTTATATATGTAATTTTTTTTTTTGTTCTTTTGTAGAAATATGATTTGTAGCCAATGGCCTAATATTACAAAAACATACTAAAAATAAAAGATATGCAAAGAGATGCTAAACAAGACCCTAAACCTTCCAAAGTTGTCTCGATGAAAAACGGAGCTGAAAATTTACAGGCTATATTTTGGCTTGCAGAAATTGTGCAGACCAAAATAAAATCTGAAGAAATTCTATAAAACACTTTGAATTAAGTTAATCCAACAAAATAAATATTGGAATTTTTGGAGTTTTTAACATGGAGAAACAATTAAAAGAACAGTACATATATGGAATGTGAAGGGTGTAGAAAACGAGCCCTAATCCTGATACTAGATGATGCAGGTCAGATATGCATGCAATTATTTTTGTATATTTTATATGTGGGGTGAGGTGGTTAAATGCTGAATATCAGATCAAAATAAGTTTTAAAAAATTCTATATGAATTTTAGAAGCTGTGCATGCAGATTAGGACCTAAGAAAGCAGTAAAAGGGAATTGCCGAGACTAAGAAGCCTCGGTTAGGGCTAGTTCGCCTACAATAAAACTAATGGTGGCAGAGGAGGTGTACTTGGCATTGTCTGATGCACCTAGTGAAGATCGCAATGAAGAGATCACTCGTTCCTCAATGGATGCAGCCTGAAAAATCGAGCCAGAGACCCCCGGATTCTCGGCATTCTGCTCGGTGGTTTAATTGCGGCCCGGCTGGAGTCGTTGGATTTGTAGGAACTCGAGGACCTCCAAAAAACTATCAAGGGTGAGGAAACAAAGCACGAAACAAGAAAAAATTTAGAAAAGCATCAAGGGATGTGTTGGAAGAAGAGGCTTGGAAGAAGGTTGGTCGGCTAGCACTTCGATAGGACATCAGGCTCACACAAGATTCTTTAATGCACACAGCAGGGAGGTGCACAGCAAGAAAAGAACTCAAGAGTATTTAATTTATCAAAATTAACTTCTCATACAAGAGACTAAGATCTTTTAAATAGACTCTTAGTCTTGGGCTCCAAGTAAGGGTATAATAGTATTTACCTAGGAATTCTATTCCCACCCAAACCCTAGCTAGAAAATAAGGAAACCCATGGTAGAAAAATCCTTACAATTTCTCTCCCTCTCCTTGCCTTGGTTGGCCAAGAGGGATGAGTCTAAGTGGCCGACCAAGGGGAGAGTCACCCTAAGCATTTGGTACCCTAGCTCATTTACTGGGCCTGGGCTGGCCCAATTTGCTTCCAGCTGCGGTCCAGGGCTTCAGGGTTTCTGATTTCTCCTCTTGAGGTCTTCAAATCTTCAGGCTGGGTTGGACTTGGGCTTCATTTTCTTGCCTTCAAATTGGTTCGACTTGGTCTCCACTTGTATGATGTGGTCTGAGTCTTTAGCATACTTGGATAGGACTCAAAAAAATAAAATTAGCTCAACATGAGCTGACTAATACAGGACTCAAGTAAAGACAACTTAGATGAGCTAAGCTTTATTACAATGGACTTGAATGTGACTAAGTGATCCACAGAGGGTTGAGAGGCCTCTATCTTATTCTGGTACCTCTGGTGTCCCCACCACCCCTGCTCTGATCTTCTATGCAATGACTGTTCTAAGGCAAGATTACATGACTTTGATTCCTGATCACCTACAAATACTCAATAAAAGAAATTCAAGTTAGGAATCAGCAAAGAAAAGAAAAGAAGGAAAGGAAATGGTTAGAAGCGATGGTTGGATTTTCTTGTCGGCTAGATAGGTAGGGCATCACACCCTAGAATGTTCCGTAGAACAAAGGATGGGCCTCACACCTCGCGATGCACACAGTAATGGAAGAAAATTTTGATAGAATAATACTCTTATTGATGAATAATAATTGATTAATTACAAGGAGGGTTGGAGGGGTATTTATAGACCCCCAACTAGTGGTGTAAGGGATACAACTACTAGTCTTTTTCTTCCTTGGACCACAACTCCTGGAATCCTACTTTAGGCAGCCTAGATTCTTGTTTGCTGAGATGATCTGGACTCTTTTCAAAGTGAGTGACAAGTTAAGGCTTCTCATCCAAAGTGGGCTCCCAAGTGGTGGATTGGTGAGATGGCTTGATGTAGGGTCAAGATGCTCCATCACTTGGCCTTGTTTTCTAGACTCTAGTGTCTGGATGATGTAGACATCTGCAGGTGAGTGGACTCCTCAGTCTAGATTGAAGAAGACTCAAGATATTTCGTGTCTTGAGTTCTGGATACTTAAGCAGCTTCCAACCTATTTGATTAAAACTTCTATGAAAGAGAACCTTTAAACCTTCTTCTCTTGAGTGATTAAAATTCCTAGAACTCCTTTGAAGTTGGTGACAAGAGGAATGCTTGGCTGAATCCATGGTGTTGGCATGAATTTCCTTGAGTGAGAAGACACTAATGTGAAGACTCCTTCTTCATTACTCCTCTTAAAGTTCAAGTGGCGCTAGTTTATGAGTTTAAGTGGCCGACCAAGATGTAGCATATAGTAACATAGCATGTGTTCTTGTCCTGGATGAAGTGTCAAGTAGTGTTGTCCTAATGACATGTCCAAACAAGACATGTGTTGATGTCCAAATCCTTGAAAAGGTGGCGCCAAGAAGAGGTTGCATATGCCAAGTGACTTGGGCTAGCAAATGAGGTCACATGGCTTGTCTTGAGCTAGCACATGGGGTCACGTGGATCTTTAATTGGATGCACATGGGATGTTGTCTTGGGTCCCCTCTTGTAACACAGGACTCAATGACTCAACAAATTACATGGACTCAATGAATAAAAAATCACATGACTCAACTAAATAACCAACTCTAAGCCCAACTTGATCAAATTGATCAAAAGGCATAACCAATAAAATAAAATGGCTTAAGCTGGTAAATAGGGTTTCACCCATTAGGGTTTGACACAACCGATAAATGGGGTTTTGATTAATGTAGTAAAAAGGTTTTAGCCTAAAAGGCTAAATAACAAAATCCTAATTACAGATGGTAAAAGGGGCTAACCCTAACTAAGCCAAAATAATAGAAATTAAAATAAAATATTTACATGATAAAAGGGGTTGGGTTCAAGGCTTTATTCATAGGTGATCCACAAGGATATGGGTTCAACATGTCCATATTTTCTGACCCTAGTGTCCACACCACAGATGATCTTCCTGAGGGAGTCGCTGTTGTTGCATCGAGGCAGACACCTGAGATGAGGTTGTTGCACCATATAGTTGCTCGGATCATTCTACCGAAGATCGGCCAATTTGACTTCATCATAGAGCGCGAGCTTCTGGTGCATCACACTCTAGTATGCCTTCCCATACTTATGGTACACTAGTTGACAGAGAAATCGATCAGTTAGAGATTGTGTCTACCCTATATGATGGGTTTGACACTACTATTTAGAGCATACGGAGTGGTCATGGATGATGAGCCCTACAGGCAGCTATTACACACTGACGTCTATGATATCATATCACTACACATGATGGGGTATTAGCTTGTCAGAGGCCAGTGGAGATGATGCATATCTAGTCAGGTTATTGAAAGAGAAGATGAGGTACCGAAGGAGGAGCACATCTTTTTAGGAGAGGCAGGGCCATCTGAGATTCACAGAGAGACATCTGAGACACAGCCGGAGCCTTTAGCGCAGCCCGAGCTAGCTCCTCAGTCTGAGCCAGCATAAAGGACAGATATCCATGGAGCTTCAGATAGCCTAGAGGATAGGGTCACTTTCATTGATACTAAGGTGATGATCATTCATCTGCGAGTCTATAGGATTCATATGGAGATAAGGGAGAGCCTTCGAGGACTGAGTGAGGCATCTCTGCTATTTTGTCTACTCTAGCTAGACCTTCTTCAGGCGGTGCTCCTGCACATTCAACTCCAGCTGATTCACCTCCAACACCACCTGCTCCAGGACTGAATTTGGATGATGATGAGACTACTCTACTGAGTTTGAGTTTGATGATTTGATGACAGAGCCAGTGCCAGAGGCAGTAGCTGACCTTTCTAAGAGTCCTATTCCTGACCCATCTAGATCATCTTTTCAGACTCCGATCCTATCATCCTTACCTTGTAGATCTGATCTACATCCTACTTCCATTCATGCACCTACTCCTATCAAACCATCAATTTTTGATATCCTATCATTCATTCTCTATCTTTGTGTACATCCTCTCTTTTCAGGGAACTAGGATTCTATACCCCTAGTTTCCATCGTCTTGACTCGGGATCTATCTTTGATCATATCCCCATTCATACTGTTCTTGATACTGCCATTCCGGTCAGTGCTGTTCCTGCTGCTGACATAGCTTCTACCTTTTTCACACCAGCTAGAGGCAGGACTTATGTTAGATAGAGAGGACGAGGACGTCGTGGCATATCGAGACCAACCAGGACCCGTCTTGCTGATCTATGACCCATGTGGCCTCGATCTCGTTCTTCTACTGATACTACATCGATCGAGATTGGATCCTTGGATGACGAGGAATCTACTTAGGATAGTCTTTATGCTTAGATAGCTTATATTTCAGCACTCTTGTATGCTTTTATGTTTGCTTATTATCTTGTATCATTACATGTATCAATGTATGAATTATATTTTAATCAATGAATAGAATTTTTACGTCAATACTTTGTCTTTAGATGTTATCTCTTTTTTTTTAATTGCTATGACGATTTCATCTTTCCTTCTGCTTTAACTTTTTTTATGTTGACAAAAAGGGGGAAAATCAAGTGAGTAATATATGAGAGAAATTTGAATGTACAAAGAGAAGAGAAGAAAGAAAGAAAGAAAAGTGCAATGAGTGAGGGAGAGTAATCTTTCCTTTGCTGTAGTGTGTAATTTAGAAAATCAGTTCTTCGAATCATCTTTTAAAGGGGAGTATTTTTCACTCTTCAATCTTTTATTCAAATTATTTTTTTTGATTACATTCAATATTGCTCTATGATGATTTTCTTATCTTAAAGCATGATTTATCTCTGATACTCATGTAGAGTATCATGATACATGAAATTGTTTTTAGCTCTGATACTTTTATGGTTCTAATTCAATTCAAATGAGCTTTTAGACTTTATCCTTTACTACAATAGAAAATGCAATAAGTGATGGGGACATCAGGTCAAACCTAGTTCACTATGGATCCCTGAGTTTTGAGTCCCTTAGCCATGATCCAAATTTTGTCTTTGAGTTCAATAATCTAGTTGTGTTAGCCGTTTGAGTCCTGTATTTAGAATCGATTCACACTATTAGGGTTTATGAGTCAAGTTTTTGATTATGTTCGGCTCAATTGAACTAAGTTGGTTGAGTAAATTCATTATGAGTGTTTGTCATTTTGAGGTTTTGTGTTAATTTGAGTCCTGTAATAATGTGAGTCGATTAGATTCACTAAGTCCTTTGAGTCCTGAGTTTAATTGAGTCCATTTATATTAATTAGCCTACTTTGAGTCTTGTCAATTAGGCCCCTTTGAGTCCTGTAATTACTTTCATTCAGGTCATATTCAAGAGGAGGACCACTGGATTCACACTCAAGTCGCCAGCCCAACATTTGGACTTCCTTTATGCTAACCAAGTCCTCCAGGAGAAGCATCCCAGCATACCAGCCCATAAGAATTCATGAAGTGGTGCCCTAAGACCAAGTCCAAGTCCTTGGCATCCTCATTCCATCAGGCCATGATGCCCTCAAGACTATTCTTACCTTTGGCGCCCCTCCAAGCCCAGTCCAACAAGGTAGGTGCCCAAGTCCAAGCCCAGCAGGGAGTGGAGAAGTCAAAGCAGCCCAAGAGAATTTCATCCCAGTCCAAGCCCATAAGGAGCCCATGACTAAGTTAAAGAAGGAGAGAAGACCAATTCTAACTAGGAGATTATGTTTTATTTCTACTTAAATTGTGTACTCCTAGTTTTAAGCAACTTTGTAACCCTTCTCCCAATCAAATTTTGTATTCCTATCCTAATTAGGAGAGGGCATGGGAACATCTATAAATACCCCACCCCTCCACCCTCTTGTAACTAAAGATCAATTATTATGAATGAATTTTTATTGAGTTTTTTTCAAAATTTTGAGTGAATTTCTGTGTGATTAAGGGTATCTGTGTGATCCCTCAGGATTTCTGTGTAATCCCTATGCCCTGCCTCCAAGCTACCAGCCTCCTTCAACCTCTTGGATGCCCATCATCAACCTCTTCCTTTCTTCTTCTTTCAGTGATCTAACCCTACTTTTCCTTGTTTTCTATCCCATGTTAGGTGATTTGTAGGTCCCTCAAAGTTCACGAATTCAAGGATTCTATTTGACCAGCTTTCGGGCCACCGGATTGAAAGCCGTGAATTAGTAGGGTCGATTGCTTTGTCTTCCATTTCACATTTGAGAGCATAGAGTGAACTCTTCATGGATAGATCTTCAAATCTCATCCAGGTACATCCCCTAGACTCCTCTAATAGTTGTATTGCAGAAGAGCTAGTCCTAACCAGGACTTCTTAGACTTGGCGGCCCTGTTTCTTCACTATTAGGGTTTATTTCTACATGCCTGTGCTTCAGATTTTCTATATAATTTTGTATTTAATATCTTGGCTTAAAATTTGGGATACAAACTCTTAACTTAATGCCTAATAATAAAAAATTAATTGGCATGCATAAATAGTCCCGCATCAATAAGCTTTATGCAAATTGAAAATTCTTTTAAGAGTTTATTATATGAATTATAGTTAAAGATTTTGTCATCATCAAAAAGAGAGAGATTGTTGATTCCGTTATTGATTTTGATGATAAGCAAAACACTTAAGTGTAAGTTGAGTACTAACATGTTCCTTGAAGTATGTTTAATAGAAAAAGATACTCATCAAAATAATTAAATTGGATTGCTTGTCACATGATCAAGAAGCCATTTTTATGGATGAAAGATCAGTTATAAATAGATTGAATGATGAGAGACGGGATTCTAATATGATGCAGGATGATATGCAAGGGATGAACATAAAGAAAATCAGATTAAAGCAAGCAAATATTTTTAGATTTTTCTTATTGTTTTATTCTCGAAACAAGACAAGACTAGGTTACGGTTATCCTGTATCAATTAGCATCCTACCCACAAGCTAGATCAATCAAAGAGAAAAGAAAATCAAGATCCTAGGTCTAAGAAGATCTATTAGGAGCATGTTCACCTTTAAAAAATCATACAAAAAGATATGGGAATTAGGTTTAACATGCCAGGCGATGATTTCTAGTTGCTGTGGAAGAGATTGCTCCACTCAGATCGGTGCCTGGATGATATGGTCACTTTCCTGTGGATCCATCAAATTTTTATTAGCTTTGTTCAAGGGCAAAGAAGAATTCATCCAGAGGGCATAGTACTAGAGGGATCTTGCAAACATCATGGGTAAGTATCAAGGAAGATGGGAAAAATATAAAACTGGAAGAAGATGGAAGAGGGGAAGAGAGGGGCTGTTGGAGAGGCTGGCAGTCTGCTTGAGAAGATGGATGCCTGGTCTTGGATGAGGGCGGCCTCGCAGCAAGGAGGGCATCTTGGCATGAAGAAGAAGGTTGGACGACTTGTCTTAGAGGGAGGAGAGAGATTAGCAGGGGTGGCTAGGGTTTGTAAAACTAGGGCACTAAAGTCTCATACACACATCCAAAGAACACAAATTGTCACAAGAAAAAATCACCAAAGTTTATTTCATGAATAAGAAATTATGATTACAAGAGGGGGAGGGGGTGGGTATTTATAGGCTCACCCAGGGCCTCTACTTGTTAGGATTGGAGTACAAAATTTGAGTAGAAAAAGGATTACAAGATTTGATTAGGAAGTGGATTACAAAATTTGAATAAAACTACACTTTCTAATTGACTTGGAAAAGAATATTCTCCTTTGACCTGGTCATCTCTTGGGGCACCTGGGATTGTGGGCTCACTCTAGGGTGCCATTCTTTGCTGGACTCGGTAGGGCGCCAATCATGAATGGGCCTTGGGCAACAACTCCTGATGGGCTTCTGGGTTTTGGTTCCTGGGAGATGGAATATTCCTTGGGGTGTCAGGTATCTTCAAGTGTGTAGGCTCCATGGGCTTGGGTGGCATGAAAGGTCCAAGGTGGTTTGAGTATGGTGTAGTTGCAAGGTCTCCAGCTCCTGGGTGAGGCCTGATTAAGTTCTAATCTGGGGATCCTCTCCTCTTGTACTTGAATATTACAGGACTCATGTAAACTCACTAAACTTGGAGAAGTGGACTCACTCAACTTACAAATGGACTCAAGTAACAGGATGCAATGGACTTAACTTATTACAAAACTTGGCTCACTTCGATACAAGTGACATAGTACTATTGAACTGCATGACTCAAAAAACTTGGACTTCATTATAGGGCTTAACAAAATTGACCAACACATGACTTAGAGAACAAATTGAAGCTTGAAGTCTATGTCTGATCTGATGTCCCCATCAATTCTCCCAAGGTGGGAGGAACTCGACCCTGTGGAGTAAAAAGGTTGATCTGGCTTAGGTATTGCTCTAACAGGTCTAGGTTGAGGCATTGCGGATCCTCTTGAGTGATCCATGAATCCTGAGATCTGGGTCGACCTTGCCAACAAACCAAGTGATATGGTAGCCTTTGATCCGGGCACTGAAGGCTTGGTCATCCAGGATACACTCAATCATTTCCTCGCATAGGCTATTTGATGGTGGACACTAAGGGTTGGGTTCGCTCTTAAAGAAAGGGTCAGGCTTAAAACTCATTGGGTATCATTGCTGGATCCCTATATTCAACTATGTCTGAGATATTGAAGGTTGAGCTTAATGCCTAATGAGGTAACTCAGGCACTAGGTCCAACTTTCTTTATCACTTGATGTATCCAGCTCTACGGGTATGTAGCCTAATCATCACAAGATTTTCCTAGCGAACTCTTAGACTCTTTTCGGGAATTAGCCATGTTCTTATAAAAATCATTGCTTACAGTAATCTTATGATTAATTCCTTATGCAGATCTCTAATCATGCAGTGCAAAAAGTCATAACACTTAATGACATGCAAATGACTCATGCCAACACATATTGTTATGTAGACTTGATTAAACCCTAAACTACAACTATGGGTTTAACCTTTTGTCAGGAGGGTGACATGGAGATGAGAGTGGTGCATGGACTCCTACTAGGAGCCATTGGGTCCTCCAAAAGTAAGATGCAAACATGACATGCTTAATGAATGAATGCAACATGATTACCTCTATAAAATGCAATCTAATGATCCTAGAAATGCTGGATGTTTCTGGAAAGGGTAGAAAATAAGAGGTGGATTCAGGATTAGTTTGATAAGGTAGAAAGTAAGAAGGTGGTTCAACATTAACTGGAAAGAGTATGATACAAGAACGTGTGTCAGGGATTAATCCTAGTGATGGGGACATCGCCCGCACAGATCCCGGAGCAAGCATGAATCTTGGAGATGAACGAATCTCGGTGTAAATCTAGAATAAATTAGTTAGGATTTATCTTTTATTTGAAATTTGAATTAGGATTTGGTTGCTTAGGATTGAGATATGAATAGGCTTATCATATCCTATCTTGTATTTGAATTTAAATCATCCTTTTCATTTTATCTTGTATTCAAATTCAAATAAGGTTGGACAGGTCTATAAATACCACCCTCAATCCTTTATAAAAAATCAGTTTGGTTAATCAAGTGAGTTTTTAGGAAAGAGTTTTTCTTTTCGTTCGCCCCGTATGGGGAGGGTGAGAGGACCGTCTGTCCTTCGCCTTCGGGCATCGAGGGGTGTGAGATCCTAGTTATCCCCTTTCCCCGTCGAGTCCCCTCTATGGTCTTAGGGATTTTCCATCACGACCCCAGGCAGTGATTTGGATGGGATGCCCTAGGCTCCGCATGTAGTGAGATGGGTGGGATGCCTTAGACTACATGTAATGGGATGGGTGAGATGCCCTAGAGGTGAGAGGTCTCTCCATGAATGTAAGTCCTCAGTCCTAGAGTGTCCAATTTTCCTATCCTCCATCCCCATTTTTTCTTTGCCACCTCCATAGAAAAATTAAAACAAAAAAAAAATAGGATACCCTAATCTTCGGTGACTTCTTAGCTCGCCGACGATCCTACCCTACCCCAGTCCCCCATCAATTTTTTGTATCAGAGCCATGGATCAGGTTAGGGTATTTTTCTTTCCCAATCACAAATTCCCCAACTGGTTCCACCATTCTCTTTCTTCCCTATTCTTGCTCCGCTGTCGACAGCCATCATCTTCCACACGTCCGAAGTTCCTCAGATCGGTGCCTCCACCAGATCTTCCAGACACCAACAGCCACTATTCCGCAGACCCCGATGAGATACCTCCACGCGATGCCTCCAATCGGGACTCCTCTCTTCAGCCAATCTCAATGGAGGCCCCATCGGCCATTTCTCCAACCAAGCCGGGCCTTGCTCCCTCCAGCCGGTCACCTACCAAACGGGCTCCCCTTTCCATCAGTGCCGTTCGCTGGAGCCGAGCCAAGTGCCATCTTCTCCCTCCCGTTTAGAGACATCCATGGCTACCCTGACATCCACAGCACGTGATGGCACCCCTGCACCATTTGTGCCACTGCCATGCCATCCATGCCATCCTCTCCATCGTCTCCAACCCTTCCTCCACCAAGCACACCTTCCATCTCAACAGCGACTAGACCTTCGTCTACTACTCCTCGTCGTTGCTCTACCTCCCCCAATCCAACATCTCGCTATTCACCGCCCAGAATTTCTCTGGTGTCAAACGGATTGCATTCCTCCCCTGACCTAGATTGCCACCACTTGCTCCGCGTTCGATGCCTGAATAGGTCATGCCTATGCTGATCCCCATATCATCGCCTCCTTCTCCGAACTACTTTCCCCTAGGGCATCCTCTTCTCCTCCATCTCCTCCATCGATCACCATGCCCTCATCAAGTACATCTTCCCCCTCAAGCACCTCCCCGAATCGATGCGCTTCGCCCTCCAGAGTGACAAACCCTCCTCCGTCCTCTCCTATCTGTGCGCTCTCTTCAGGAATGGGGTCAAGAAGGATGAGATCCAGATACCGCACCAGCATCGATGACTCCTGCATCATCCACTTGCTGCTCACCCGTCGAAGGTACCGCGCCACCCTCCCCGCTATCTCAGACGCCGCCCATTCCACCATCCCCTCCCATGGCTGTGCCTCCCTCTCATCGAGCCACCGTTGTCTTATTTCCTACTACCATCCCCAAATCCACCATCATGACACCGCCAATCACTGGGACAGGACCACGCCACCATGTCCCCATGCAGCCGCCACCAATCCAACTTTGTCGCTAGAGGAGAGCCCACCAGATCTACCACTTCAATGATCAGAACTCCTGTTCTAGGTGTTCTACATGCCTGTTAAAGCAAAAAAAATCCCTGGCATGAACATGAAAGCAGTGTCTTTATGCATGCTTCTCAGGGCAAAGCCGGCTTCCCCTTGCTAAGTTCAAGTCTAGCACGATTCTCAAGATTGAATGGATCTCAAAGCAGTCCCAAAAATATTGAAGCACAGATCTCCAAGTCACATAGATCTTAGAGCGCATGACTTTCAAAGATGCATGGATCTCAAAGCAGAACCAAGGAAATAATAATAATAATCTCATGGCTAATTGAAGCTGGAGTCTGAGCCTAACTCGACAGAGTCTAGTTTTCCCCATCTCAGGAGAATGATGGGGACATCGCCAGCATAGATCCCGGAGCAAGCATGAATCTTAGATTTGCACGAATCTCGATGCATATCTAGAATAATTAGTTTAGGATTTATCTTTTATTTGGAATTTAAATTAGAATTTAGTTGGTTAGGATTGAGATATGGATAGGCTTATCTTATCCTATCTTGTATTTGAATTTGAATCATCCTTATCTTTTTATCTTGTATTCAAATTCAAATGAGGGTTGGACAGGTCTAAAAATACCACCATCAATTCTTTGTAAAAAATCAGTTTGGTTAATCAAGTGAGTTCTTAGAAAAGGGATTTTTTTTTCGTTTGCCCCGTATGGGGAGGGTGATAGGCATGTCTATGCCCGTCTATCTTTCGCCTTCAGGCATCGAGGGGTGTGAGACCTTATTTATCCTCTTTTCCCGTCGAGTCCACTCTATGGTCTTAGGGATTTTCCTTCATGGCCCCAGGTAGCGATTTGTGTGGGTTGCCCTAGGCTCCGCATGTAGTGAGATGGGTTGGATGCCCTAGACTAAATGTTGTAGGATGGGTGAGATGCCCTAGAGGTAGGAGGTCTCTTTGTGAATGTAAGTCTCCAGTCCTAGAGTGTCCAATTTTCCTATCCTCCATCTCCATTTTTCCTTTGCCACCACCATTGAAAAATTAAAATAAAAAAAAAAATAGGATACCCTAATCTTCGGTGACTTCTCAGCTCGTCGACGATCCTACCCTATCCCTGTCCCCCATCAATTTTTGGTATCAGAGACATGGGTCAGATTAGGGTATTTTTCTTTCCCAATCCCAAATTCCCCCACTGGTTCCACCATTCTCTTTCTTCCCTATTCTTGCTCCGCTGCCGACAGCCATCATCTTCCACGCTTCCGAAGTTCCTCAGATCGGTGCCTCCACTAGATCTTCCAGACACCGACAGCCCCTGTTCCGCAGACCCCCATGCGATACCTCCACGCGATGCCTCCAATCGGGACTCCACTCTTCATCCAATCTCACTGGAGGCCCCATCGGCCATTTCTCCAACCAAGTCGGGCCTCGCTCCCTCCAACCGGTCACCTACCAACCGGGCTCCCCTTTCCATCACTGCCGTTCGCTGGAGCCGAGCCGAGTGCCATCATTTCCCTCCCGTTTAGAGACATCCATGGCTACCCCGACATCCACTACCCGTGCTGGCACCCCTACGCCATTTGTGCCACTTCCATGCCATCCATGCCATCCTCTCCGTTGTCTCCAACCCTTCCTCCACCTAGCACACCTTCCATCTCAACAGCGACTAGACCTTCGTCTACTACTCCTCGTCGCTGCTCTACCTCCCCCAATCCAACATCTCGCTATTCACTGCCCAGAATTTCTTTGGTGTCAACCTGATTGCATTCCTCCCGTGACCTAGATTGCCACCACTTGCTCCACGTTCGATGCCTGAATAGATCATGCCTATGCCGATCCCCATCTCGTCGCCTCCCTCTCTGAACTACTTTCCCCTAAGGCATCCTCCTCTCCTCCATCTCCTCCATCGATCACCATGCCCTTATCAAGTACATCTTCCCCCTCGAGCACCTCCCCGAATGGATGTGCTTCGCCCTCAAGAGTGACAAACCCTCCTCCGTCCTCTCCAATCTGTGCACTCTCTTCAAGAATAGGGTCAAGAAGGATGAGATCCAAATGCCGCACCAGCATCGATGACCCCTGCATCATCCACCTGCTGCTCACTTGTCAAAGGTACAGCACCACCCTCCCCGCCAGCTCGGACGTCACCCATTCCACCATCTCCTCCCATGGTTGTACCTCCCTCTCATTGAGCCATCATTGTCTTCTTTCCTGCTGCCATCCCCAGATCCACCATCATGCCACCGTCAATCACTCAGACAGGGCCATGCCACCATGTCCCCATGCTGCCGCCACCAATCCAGCTTTGTTGCTAGAGGAGAGCCCACCGGATCTAACCCTTCAAGGATCAGAACCCTGTTCTAGGTGTTCTACATGCCTGTTAAAGCAAGAAAAATCCCTGGCATGAACATGAAAGCAGTGTCCTTATGCATGCTTCTCAGGGCAAAGCCAGCTTCCCCTTGCTAAGGTCAAGTCCAGCACGGTTCTCAAGATTGCATGGATCTCAAAGCAGTCCCAAAAATATTGAACCACGGATCTCCAAGTCATATAGATCTTAGAGCGCATGACTTTCAAAGATGCATGGATCTCAAAGCAGAATCGAGGAAAAAATAATAATAATCTCATGGCTAGTTGAAGCTGGAGTCTGAGCCTGACCCGACGGAGTCGAGTTTTCCCCACCTCAGGAGAATGTTTTGGACATCGCCAGCATAGATCCCGGAGCAAGCATGAATCTTAGAGTTGCATGAATCTCGGTGCATATCTAGAATAATTAGTTTAAGATTTATCTTTTATTTGAAATTTAAATTAGAATTTGGTTGGTTAGGATTGAGATATGGATAGGCTTATCTTATCATATCTTGTATTTGAATTTGAATCATCCTTATCAGCTTATCTTGTATTCAAATTCAAATGAGGGTTGGACAGGTCTATAAATACCACCCTCAATCCTTTGTAAAAAATTAGTTTGGTTAATCAAGTGAGTTTTTAGAAAAGAGTTTTTTTTTTCGTTTGCCCTGTATGGGGAGGGTGAGAGGCCCGTCTATGCCCATCTATCTTTCGCCTTCGAGCGTCGAGGGGTGTGAGACCTTATTTATCCCCTTTTCCCATCGAGTCCCCTTTATGGTCTTAGGGATTTTCATTCATGGCCCCAGGTAGCGATTTGGGTGGGATGCCCTAGGCTCCGCATGTAGTGAGATGGGTGGGATGCCCTAGACTACATGTAGTAGGATGGGTGAGATGCCCTAGAGGTGAGAGGCCTCTCTGTGATTGTAAGTCCCCAGTCCTAGAGTGTCCAATTTTTCTATCCTTTATCTCCATTTTTCCTTCACCAACATAATAGAAAAATTAAAATAAAAAAAATAGGATACCCTAATCTTCGGCGACTTCTTAGCTCGCCGACGATCCTACCCTACCCCTGTCCCCAATCATCTAGACTAATGAGGTTGACCTTACGGGGTTTATGTATACATACAAGTTCTGCCTTATGGAAGAACATGTCACTAATCTTGGAGAAAAGATCTTCAATTGGGGTCAAAGGAGTGACATCATCCTGATGGTACTGATTTAAAGAGATCAGGTCTTTAATAAGTTCATCAGGTTCTTGAATCTTAGGACTAGACTCTATACTTTGGTTCTCTTCTAAAGTCTCCTCAGGTAGAGTTACAGTCAAAGGATCATGGGTTTCTTCCTCTAATGATTCATCCACTACAGCTTTAGTTTGGTTGTGGTCAGGGTTAGCTAATTCTAGGTTGGCTTCTACTTGGGTATCGTCAGGGTTAAATAACTTTGGGTTGGCTTTTATCTGGGTATCTACTGGGTATGCTAATTCTAGGTCTTCTTTAGGTAACTCTTCTTCTTCTTCCTCATACTCATCCACTAAGCTCACATCAGCTTCGTATATCTCCTCTTCAATGTCTTCCATGTGAACCAATAGGGTGGTAGGAGGGGGTTGGCTAAGGGAAAATTGACTAATGATTGGGGTAGCAAGGGTGGGTCGATTAAGGGGTACCCGAATAATACTTGGTTCATCTCTAGGGGTACTAATCCTATGGGGTTTAGGTCGACTAAGGGAAACTGGGCTATACCCATAGGTACTAATCCTATCAGATTCGGGTTGGCTAAGGAAAACTGGCCTAGTACTGGACTCATATCTAGGGGTACTATTCCTATTTGATTCTGGTCGACTAAGGGACATGGGTCCCTTGTGCTCATAGGATGTGGTTTTAGGTCTATGAGTTATGGGTTTCTTTGACTAATAGGACATGGGTACATTGGATCCAGGTGCATAGGAATTAGGTTCATAGAATTTGGAATCAGATCTATAGGTGTGGATCATTTGGGTTCAGTTCTATAGGTTGTGTTCAGAGGATCTGGGTTCATAGGATTTGTATTCTGGGTGTGGGGCTCTCCTAGGGTTAGGCTCCGATTATGGGTCAGGGTATTGGGCTCTCCTAGAGTTGTGTTCTAAGTATGGGTCAAGGTATTGGGCTCTCCTAGGATTGGGAGGTGTGGATAAAAGTGACACCAGATTGGGTCTAGTATGGGGCCTATAGGTGCTTTCTAGGGTTCATTTTTGATTGTCTATCTGGTCAAACCTATTGGCTAAGTGGTCAAACCTTTTGGTTGTTTGGTTATTTGATTGGGTCATTTGGTCAAACTTAAGGTCCACTAAGTAAAGTCTATGGTTTATTAGGGCAAGCTGATCAGTGATGGTCTTCATGAAAGTCTCAAAGTTATATTCCATGGTGGAACTGGGTTGGGATTTAGATTGTTGGTATTGTGTTCCTAACCTAGTGGTCATGCAATCAATCAATCAAGGTGTTATGATGCAGTCAAGCACACAAGGCTAACACGTACTATAGTTTGCTAGACCTAAACCCAAAGTGGAATGGGTTGACTCAACTTATACTCAACTCAGCAACTAATCCTTCCACTGGCCAGGTAAGAGGTGGGGTGGTGGGAGGCTCCCCTTGCCTGTGACAGGGTCCTAATTAAATAACCACCAGTTCACTTACGGTGCTTGCCTCTAGACCTCTTGTCTTAGACACCAGTTTTCAGTAATAGTTGAGGAATTTAATGCACTAGTTTACCCACAGAACTCGAACATGACCTGTTGGTATCCATGAAACTATTAGGTTGCTAGTTAATTTTAATTAAGGCTTGGGTTCTGATGCTGGGTTGTTGTTTTGGGCCCAGGACAGGTGATGAAATCCTGTCCGGATCTGATAGAGTAAAATTTTCCTTAAGATTAGTTTAATGATATGATGCGTAATCGATGAACCATAATGCAATCTAATAATAAAACAAATAATTAAAATTTTTTATCTCTTTATATGAGGTAGAAATTTAAATTTGAGTTGGTTAAGTTATCAAATAAAATTGGCTTGTGTTTGGTGGGGTTTGGTAGTTGATTAGGTTTAGTTAAGTCAAGTATGAAAGAATAGTTGAAAATAAATTTTTGTTCTATTTTTTGATGCAGAAGTTAGCATGAATTTCAGAGTAGAAAAATTCTAAAAAAATATTTGCAGATAGATAATTATGTGTGAGGAAGAACCTTACCAGATTTCATGGATAGTAAAAATGATTTGGCTATGCAAAACCTAGGGTTTCTAACTAGGTGCAGGAAAGATAGATTTCTGGTTAGGGTTTCTAGGATGCAGATTTTTTTCTTTTTTTATAATCTATAAAATTTAAATAAAATACTGAAAAAATAGGGGACTTGATAGAGAAGACATGATGCAAATCTCAGAGAAAAATAATATTCCTATGTTGGTGAATCAGACCAAAACTCAGACTCCTAGTGTAGATGATAGGATGCAGATTTTGTTAGGGTTCTGTTTTTGCTTTTTTCTTGTTTATTTTTGGATCTGAAGAATTACAAAAAAAAACAATAAAATATAGAACAAAACATAGGATAGCTAACATGAAAATAAGTGAAAAATAAAAATGTTTGAATTGAAAAATAGTCCTATGTTTTGAAGGGTTATGCAGAAAATAGCATGCAGAAATCTAGACTATGATTCAAGAACATGCCCTAAAATGTGCTCTGATAGAAAAACTGATGAGGGATGGGAATCTAATATGATGCAGGATGATATGCAAGGGATGAACATGAAAAAAATTAGATTAAAGCAAGAAAATATTTTTAGATATTTTTTATGGTTTTATTCTCGAAACTAGACAAGACTAGGTTAGGGTTATCCTATATCAATTAGCATCCTACCCACATGCTAGATTAATCAAAGAGGAAAGAAAATCAGGATCCTAGGTCTAAGAAGGCCTATTAAGAGCATATTCTCCTTCAAGAAATCAGATAAAAAGAGATGGAAATTAGGTTTAACATACTAGGTAATGACTTCTAGTTGCTATGGAAAAGATCGCTCCGCTCAGATCGATGCCTGGATGATCCGGTCACTTTCCCATGGATCAGCTAGCTTTTTATCAGCTTCATTTGAGGGGAAAGAAGAATTCATCTAGAGGGTATGGTATTGGAGGGATCCTGCAAATGGCAGGGGTTAGTCTCAAGGATGGTGGGAAAAATATAAAACTGGAAGAAGATGGAAAAGGGGAAGAGAGGGGCTGTTGGAGAGGCTGGCAGTCTGCTTGAGAAGATGGATGCTTGGTCTTGGATGAGGGTGGCCTGGCAGTAAGGAGGGCATCTTGGCTTGAAGAAGAAGGCTAGATGGCTTGTCTTAGAGGGAGGAGAGAGATTAGCAGGGGCGGCTAGGGTTTGTAAAACTGGGGCACTCAAGTCTCACACACACACTTCCAAAGAACACAACTTGTCACAAGAAAAATTCACCAGAGTTTATTTCATGAATAAGAGATTATGATTACAAGAGGGGGAGGGGGTGGGTATTTATAGGCTCACCCAGGTCCTCTACTTGTTAGGATTGGAGTACAAAATTTGAGTAGGAAAAGGATTACAAAATTTGATTAGGAAGAGGATTACAAAATTTGAATAATACTATACTTCCTAATTGACTTGTGAAAGAATATTCTCCTTTGACCTGGTCTTCCCTTGGGGTGCCTGGGCTTGTGGGCTCACTCTAGGGTGCCAGTCATGATCAGGCCAAAGGCACCAACTCCTGATTGGCTTCTAGGCTGGGGAGCCTGGGAAATGGAATATTCCATGGGGTGCCTGGTATCTTCAAGTATGTAGGCTCCTTGGGCTTGGGCGGCATGAAAGGTTGGTCAGGACACAAGAGCTAGGAAAAGCAAACCTTTTTCAATTCAATTTGGATCACCAATGAGTAAGTCCATATGTTCTTCACAAAGAACACTCGAGTCCCAGTTATTTTGAGTTTGTAATTAGGTCAAATTGAGTTGTAATTTGATCAAATTGAGTATAATTTAGTCAGTTAGGGTTGTTGAGTTACCAATTAAGTCAATTGAGTCCATTGAGTCCATTAATTGGTTTAAGAGTCTTGTAAATAGCATTAATTTTCTTTGTTCAGTGAATTGTCCAAGATGAGTCCTGTAATTAGTGCTTGAATAAGTCAAGGGGAGTCATAATTATCCAAGACTCAAGTCGTCATCATCTTGGTGGATCAATTCTAAGCCAAAAAGGGGTTGTCCAGATTTTTCACCTGACATTCGGACATTGGAACATCCTAACATTGAGACAACCAATAACTGGATATTTGGACAACTTTAAATTCATCCTTATCCAGGAGAGGCGTCCATCCATTTTCATCGCCCATTTCAAGGAGGTGCCAATTGAAAGGAGTAAAGCAAAAAGACTCTGCTTCTTATCTAGCACCCCCTCATTACCTCTTGTCACCCACTCCAAGATGACACCCACCCATGGTCCATTCAAATTTTAAATGGGAGAAAGTTCAAGATAAGTGGAGGCTCATCCAAAATTCAAAAGAAAAAGTCCAAGATAAAAGGAGGATCATCTCAAATTCAAAGGAGGAGACTTTAAATTCAAACCTACACATTTGAAGAGGCCTTCTTATCCCATGTTGCCAATCAAGTGGAATAAAAAATCAGATTAAGAAAGGTTTAGCGCTAAATAAGAAGGAGATTAGCGCCCCATCTTCACTTTCCCGAATACTTTTTTTATGTTGTCGCCCAAGCCATTGAGAGAAGAAATTTAAAATTCAAAATTCAAGGAAGGCATTAAGAAGCCAAGGAGTGTTTTAGAATTCAATTTTAAATGTAATTTAAATTCAAAGGAGTCCTACAAAATCTTCATGTGTGAAGAACCCTATAAATAGGACCCCATACCCCCTTGTAAATGGATGATTATTGATTTATGAAATGAAATACTGTCTTTCTTCTTCCACAAAGCTGGGTAGGCTTAGTGATTTTCTCTAAGGGTGGGGAGGTCCTTAAGAGCTCAAGGTGGTGAGGCCCTTGAGTAGAGGTTCTGCCAGATTCATCAAGTTGCTACCGATTTGCTACAAGCCCTACACATCCAGCATTTCTTTTTTTTATCATTTTGGAGCCTGCTTACTTTGTTCTTAAAATCTTGCTTGCTACCATTTCTGCAGATCCCAGGTGTTCAAGGACTTTAAAGGAAAAATCCTTAGCTTTCGAACCAAGATTTGATGGTAGATCTGAAATCTGAAGTCCCAATCTTCATCCTATTGCAAAATCTGAGTGACCAAGCAGCAAATCCATCTTGAGTCAAAGATGATCCATCTTGAGTCGAAGAGAATCTCCATTGGGGTAAGTAACCAATCATTTTCTCATTAGATTTGGTAATTGAAGAATGGAATAGCCTGATCTTAGATGGTTTCCTAGTCATCGGGTCCTTATACTTCATAGCTTGCAGAGCGGATTGCGGGTAAGTGGTTAATTGCCTTGTTTACTCTTTTTAGTCTATTATGTTTGTTGCTTTACTATGATCATTGCTCTCTAAATCATCTACGATAAAATTGAATCATCCTACATCGCATCGTAACTATCCTGCATCATCTTATTGGTATCAGAGCTATGTGTCCCATCATATTGGTATCAGAGCTATGTGCCCCATCATATTGGTATCAAAGCTAGCATTTCGCATCAGTATTGGTATCAGAGCTGGCATTCCGCATCATTATTGGTATCAGAGCATTAGGTTAGATTAGGGTTTCATGTAATTGAATTCTTTTTAAGTACTCGGATCGGGTGCTTCACCATGGCCGTCCGGTCATAGGAAAAAGTAGGGCTGCAAGATCATTACATCCCATTCAAACAAGATTTCCTATGGCGTGTAGGGGTGCCACTGTGAATTGACCCCTGAAGAAGAAAACAAAGAGAAATGCATCTTTAGGGTTAATTTTTTTCATCCCGTCCATTCTAGTACATGGTCTACTATTTTAATTATTTTTTCATGTAGGAAGATCAAAAAATTTTGATTTTTATTTTGCTAGATTCTCTACATTTGGTTTTATTTTCTGGTATTTTTTTGGGATTTAACTCAGCCTATAAAATTTCTTCAAGTTTGATTACTGCATGAGAATATTTCTATTTAAATTCCATAAAAGTTCAATTTCTGTAATTTAAAATTTAATATTTAAAATTTAATATTTAAAATTTAAAATTTAAAATTTAAAATTCAAATCTGAAATCTAAACTTAAAATTTGAAATTTAAAGTTTAAATTTTGAATTGCTAGTGTTGATTGTGCATTCATTTTACTTGAAAATACTTAAGGGCAAGCAATATAATATAAGGGAAGGATTGACACCCTTTCCTTAGCCCAAAACAACCAACCCCATTTGCATGGTCCTAAGCCTTAGTTAAAATCGAGTAGCACTTAAAGCTAGGAATAGCAACAGGTCAGGTTTTATATACATGTTAACCCATTATAGTAGTCAGTTCTGTGTGTGCTTCTGCGAATTGGTGTCTAATGCTAGAGGTCCGGAGGTAAACGCCCTAAGTGGACTGGTGGTTCTTTAATTAGGACCTCACGAAAGTGAGGGGAACCTCCCACCACCCCACCTCTTACCTAGCAAATCAAGCAGTTACTACAGTCTTGGTTATTACCTTGACAAAGCACTATATTGGCCCTTAGGTCTAGGAACCCTAGACTTAGGTTGATTTGTAATGTTTGCATTGCATGACCACTAGAGCAGGCCAAACCCAACCCAGTCTGATCATGGAGTACACTATAGAAATTTTACTGAGGACGTTCAATGAACAATGTGCCCTAATACATAATAGGTGTGACCAACTAGATAAGCGACTCGACATCCTAGAAAGAACTTGTAGGGCCCGGACTAACCCTGGTTCACCTAAACCGACTTTCCCTAGACCCATAATTCATTGGCCAGAACCCATTTGGATTAGTGACCCTTATCAAAAATCAGGATCTAGCCTAGTCCATCCAAGTCAACCCATTCTATAACAGAGTCAACCCAATTTTCATTAGAGCCGACTAAACCCTAATCTGAGCTGACCCACTCCTGTGACCCCGTTTGTTCCTAAGAATGACCTTGAAGAAGAAATATCTATAGTAGACTCAGAGTTAATTGACCAGAAGGTTACTTAAGCTAAAATCATAGTAGAAATATATGAAGCTGGAGAAAACCTGATGGATGAATACAAAGGAGAAGACTTCGAGGAGGACAACTCTAGTACCTTACATAAGGAAACCCTTAGAAAAGAAATGATTGCTGAGCCTAGTCGTGAAACATCAGAACAACAGGAAATTAGTGAGGACTTGGTTCACATAACTCAATGCCCTCAGGAAGAACTAAATCCTTTAGCCTCGACACAATACCTCCTTCAAGTCCTTGAGGAACAACCCCAGGAGGTCGACATTATTTTAGAAGACATTCAAGATGAACTTCCTGAAGACATTCTAGATGACCTTTCGCAACCTAGAAGCAACCCGCCTGCCATAGATCTTACACCAATAGATCAATATTCAAATCTTAAGGTCATCCTGAGTAACCAAGGTATGTTTCATGCTTTGCCCAAGTTACCCCAAGACTCTGATTCCTATTTCCTACCCTTCCCATATAATGCTTATAGAGCTATTAGGTTTCATTTTGAAGAGATTAACAGGTTGAATGAGCTCTTAAAGCCCATCCCTTTTGCTACCTACTTTTGGAAAACTTTATGGCATTTGCTAGGGATCCATGGTAACTTTACATGTGCATATCAGACCAAGGTCAAACCTGAGAATCAATAGTCTGTTAGGTTTAGACCCTAAGAGTCCAATAAAATTCCTATCAATAGGATACATAGTTGAGTTTGTTTTTTGTCAAGTGTCAGTCTGAGTCCCAGAGTACACAACATCATTTGCATAGCATGTCAAAGCATTGTATAAAGAAATCAGTAACAAAATTAAAAAGAGCAATGAATCATATGAGCACGAGGCTAACTTACATAAGAGATTTAAAGAGTTTAACGAAGGGGACTTTGTCATGATCAGGTTATGACCTGAAAGATTTCCAGTCGGAACCATGAAGAAACTACATGCCCATAATGCTGGACCGTATAGGATTATATAAAAGATTGGACCTAATGCTTATATGCTAGAATTACCATCTGAGTTAGGTATTAGTCCAACCTTCAATATATCTGATCTAGTCGAGTTTAAGGAACCAAGGGTGTACCTAGTGAGCCATTTGAGCCTGATCCCACCATTGAGAGTGACCCTATCCCAGAATGTCCACCAGCCAAATTACTAGAGAGGAGAGAAAAGATTGAGCAGATTATGGATGATAACATCATAACTACTAGAAATAAGAACTACCAAAGATATCTGGTTCATTGGCAAGGGAGACCCGAGTCCGAGGATTCTTGGATCACCAAAGAGGATCTTTAAAAGTTGAACCCTGACTTGCTAGAACATTACCAGAGCCAAATTGACCCATACTTGACGGGGTCGAGTTCCTCCCATCCCGGAAGAATTGGTGAGGACACAAGAGCCAGGAAGAGGAAGCAAATCTTTTCCAATTCAATTTGGATCACCAATGAGTAAGTCTATGTGTTCTTCATAAAGAACACTTGAGTCCCAGTTGTTTTGAGTTTGTAATTAGGACAAATTAAGTTGTAATTTGATCAAATTGAGTATAATTTGGTCAATTAGGGTTGTTGAGTTACCAATTGAGTCCATTGAGTCCATCAATTGGTTTAAAAGTCATGTAAATAGCATTAATTTGCTTTGTTCGGTGAATTGTCCAAGATGAGTCCTGTAATTAGTGCATGAATAAGTCAAGTGGAGTCATAATTATCCAAGACCCAAGTCATCATCACCTTGGTGGATCCATTCTAACCCAAAAAGGTGTTGTCCAAATTTTTCACTAGACATTCGGACATTGGAACATCCTGACATTGGGAAAACCGGACAACTGGATATTTGGACAACTTCAAATTCATCCTTATCCAAGTGAGGCATCCATTCATTTTCATCGCCAATTTAAAGGAGGCACCAATTGAGAGGAGTAAAGCAGAAAGACTCTGCTTCTTATCTAGCACCCTCTCATTCCCTCTTGTCACCCACTCCAAGATGATGCCCACCCATGGTCCATTCAAATTTTAAATGGGAGAAAGTTCAAGATAAGTGGAGGCTCATCCAAAATTCAAAGGAAAAAGTCCAAGATAAAAGGAGGATCATCTCAAATTCAAAGGAGAAGACGTTAAATTCAAACATACACATTTGAAGAGGCCTTCTTATCCCATGTTGCCGATCAAGTGGAATAAAAAATCAAATTGAGAAAGATTTAGCGCTAAATAAGAAAGAGATTAGTGCCCCATCTTCACTTTCTCGAAAACTTTTTTTATGTTATCGCCCAAGCCATGGAGAGAAGGAATTTAAAATTCATAATTTAATGAAGGAGTTAAGAAGCCAAGGAGTGTTTTAGAGTTCAAATTTAAATGTAATTTAAATTCAAAGGAGTCCTATGAAATCTTCATGTGTGAAGAACCCTATAAATAGGATCCCATACCCCCTTGTAAATGGATGATTATTGATTTATGAAATGAAATGCTATCTTTCTTCTTCCACAAAGCTGGGTAGGCTTAGTGATTTTCTCCAAGGGTGGGGAGGTCCTTAAGAGCTCAAGGAGGGGAGGTCCTTGAGAGCTCAAGGAGGGGAGGTCCTTGAGAGCTCAAGGAGGGAAGGTCCTTGAGAGCTCAAGGCGATGAGGTCCATGAGTGGAGGTTCTACCGGATTCAACAAGCTGCTACCGATCTGCTACAAGCCCTACACATCCAACATTTCTTTTTTTTTTTCATTTTGGAGCCTGCTTACTTTGTTCTTAAAATCTTACTTGCTGCCTTCTCTGTAGATCCTAGGTGTTCAAGGACTTTAGAGGATGGATCCTTAGCTTTCGAACTAAGATCTGATGGTAGATCTGAAATCTGGAGTCCCGATCTTCGTCCTACTGTGAAATCTGAGCGACCAAGAAGCATATCCATCTCGAGTCGAAGAGAATCTCCATTGGGGTAAGTAACCAATCCTTTTCTCATTAGATTTGGCAATTGAAGCATGGAATATCCTGATCTTAGATGGTTTCCTAGCCGTTGGGTCCTTATTCTTCATAGCTTGTAGAGCGGATTGCGAGTAAATGGTTAACTACCTTTTTTACTCTCTTCAATATATTATGTTAGTTGCTTTACTATGATCATTGCTCTCTAAATCATCTAGACTAAAATTGAATCATCCTACATCGCATCGTAACCATCCCACATCAACTTATTGGTATCAGAGCTATGTGCCCTATCATATTGGTATCAGAGCTAGCATTCCGCATCAAAGGTCCAGGGCGATTTGAGTAGGATGCAGTTGCAAGGTCTCCAGCTCCTGGGTGAGGCCTGATAAAGTTCTGATCTGGGCATCCTTTTCTCTTGTACTTGAAAATTACAGGACTCATGTAAACTCACTAAACTTGGACAAGTGGACTCACTCAACTTACAAATGGACTCAAGTAATAGGATGTAAAGGACTCAACTTATTACAAAACTTGGCTTGCTTCAATACAAGTGACATAGTACTATTGAACTACAGGACTCAAAAAATTTGGACTTCATTACACGGCTTAGCAAAATTGACCAACACATGTCTTAGAGAATAAATTGAAGCTTGAAGTCTATGTCTGATATGATGTCCCCATTACCTAAGTACTTGAGAAATGCTTTGAAGGACTTAAAGAGTTCAGCTCAAAAAGGTCTCAATAGAAGTTCAGGGATTTTTGAAGAAATCTCAGTAAGTGTCAACTTAAAGTATCGACTCATAGTTCAAGTGTTGACTCATGGAAGTGCAAGTGTTGACTCAAGCCGGCACGCAGAAAGAGTTTCAGATGGCATGGATGAAGTATTGACTCATGCCATTCAAGTGTCAACTCAAGTTGTCTACTTAAGGATCGACTCATTGCTTGAGACAAATTTCTTACAGAACATGTTGTAGTTAAAGACTTGCCTGAAGTGTCGACTCATGGATGTCAAGTGTCGACTCACCTGAAGAAGTGTTGACTCACCTGAGAATTCCATAGAGCTTCAATGAAGAATTTTGAACTAGGTGTTGACTCATGGAACTTAAGTGTCGACCCTAAGTGTTGACTCACAACTTGAAGTGTCGATACTTGAAGTTTTTGGAACAGTAACGGCTAGTTTTTCAAATACAGAACTCGGCCCTCTTAGCTCCCAATGGCTAGTTTTTCATATCTAACAGTTATAAACCGACTTTGAGGCCTTGAGATGGTATTTAAGTGATTCAAATCAAATTAAAATACAAGAGGATAAAAAGAAAATAAGAAAAAGAAAGAGAAGCAAGTGCATTCACTCCCATTCATTGAGAGCAACACCTTCAAGCAAAAAGAAGTCTCCAAGCATTCAAAGCTATCAAGAAGCATTCAAGTCCAACACCTTTAAGCATTGATTGAGGCTTCATCAAGTTCAAAACAAGCAACTTCTCCAAGCTTCAAAGAGATATCAGCTTTTTATTAGAAAGCTTTTCTTGTTTACTTTATCTTATATCTTTGTTGTAAGGGTTTTTGGTGAGCCTAAGAGCAAAACCAAGGAGGTTATTGGTTAGCCAATTTGAAAACCAAGGAGGTTATTGGTTAGCCTATTTGAAAACTAAAAAGATTTTTGGTAAGCCTAGTTGAAAACCAAGGAGGTATTGGTTAGCCTTTGAAAACCAAGAGGTTTCTTTTGGTGAGCCTTGTAAAAACCTAAAGGGATTTTGATTAGTGATCTCGGAAAACTAATCGGCTGTAATCACAGGAGATTATAGTGAATTCCTAAGTAGACCTTGGGGAGTGGATGTAAGTGCATTAGAAAGCACCGAATCACTATACTTGGCTTGTATTTGTGATTGTCTCTAGCTTTCTTTACTTGCTCTTATATTTGTTGCATTTATATTTCTGCTACATACTCTTCAAGAGCATACTATTTCACCTCAAACTAGCACTTAATTTAATATTTGTATTGGCATATATTCTTGCAAGTAATTTTTAGAAATCCAATTCACCCCTCCTCTTGGGTTGCTTACTGGGCAACGCCAAGTTCCAAGATCTAAGATCCAAGACACCTTCCACACTCTTCTTTCCTTTTTCCATTCTTTCCAACATTTTCTCCTCCCTTAAAGTTTTGATTGCTATTTTTTTGCAGGATCCCCGGTGTTCCAGATATAAAGAGGAAGTTTTCCTTGCCAGACAACCATCTACGAGAAGATCTGAAGCTAGCCCAGCCCAAATCCTGAAGTCGATCCAGTATGAATCCTGAAGTCATCATCAGCACTTATCCAGAAGCAATTTTTGGTATCAGAGCCTGAGGGTTATGGTACACTTCTCTTTCTGAATCAGCCCAGATCTTCCACTCCACCCCATCATGTAGCCAGAGATTGACAATGCCGCTTGTTCACCATCAACCACAGGCCTCAGATCGAAGCCTCTGCCATCTCTGGGATCTCCCACTCCATCATTCTCATCGAGCACCGAACCCCATATCTCGAAGCCCCACCGACACCCCTGTGCCAACACTCTACCGACGCCTTTATTACCATCGCTCCACCATCATCGCCCGCCGTTGCATGAGGCATCCACCAGACTCGTGCAATCACTGCCAGTAGCCGTTGAATCACCAATTGCCCAAATCGCCTTCACCATCTCTGTCCGTGTAATCATCAACGATCCATTGCCACCATCAGAAGACCACCTCGGTCTTCCTTATCACCGACCGATCAACCCCCATTGCATGCAACACTGCTGTCCACCACCCATGAAAGACTTCGGTCGTTTGTCTCTTCAACCATTACTGGAAAATTGATGCCCTACGGTTGCTTGAACCCTTCGGCCCCTTCCTCCCATCTGGAGACATCCACTATCAGGCCGACGACCACTGCCTTGCACCCCCAACACCGATTGGAACCCCCCACTATGCTGCAGATCTACATGACATCCGTGCCACCCACTAGAAGCTCCTCCCTCTATTGCTAACCACCAGAACCCCATCCTTACTGACCATCTTCTCCCCATGTCACCGTCTTCCTCCCCAGCACCGTTGCTAGAGAGCCCGCTGGCGAGACACCCCACCGCGAGCCTCCCCTACTCCCTAGGTTTGGTCTGTGAAGAAGAGTAAGACATGCATGAACATGAAAGCATCTCCTATCCCTATTACTGACTTCAAGTCTGCACAGATCACATAGCTGCACATATTTTAAAGTTGCATAGATTTCAAAGTTGCACAAATATCAGAGCAGAGCTTCTTTGAATAGATTTGGTCCCACCAAAGTTCCCATTGACCCTGACTCAATGGTGTCGAGTTCTCCCTACCCAAGAAAAATGATGGGGACATCAGTAGCACAGATCTTGATGTAGCATGAATCTTGATGTAGCATGAATTTCGATGCACATCCAGTACCAGAATAAGTTATCATAGGATTTATCTTTATCTATTGTTTGATGTTTGATTTAGGATTAGTTTGGTTAGGATTGATATATGATAGACCTTATCTTATTTTTAAACCCTTATCTTTATTTGAATTTGAACCCTTATCTTTCTATCTCGTGTTCAAATTTAAATGAGGGTTTGGAAAGGTCTATAAATAACACCCTTAGTCCTTTGTAAAAAAATATGTTTGATGAAAAAAAATTTTTTAGAGAACTGTGATCCTTCTTTTCACTTTGCATGGAGAGGGTGAGAGGCCCAACAATCACTCCGTAAGGAGAGCACGAGAGCTGCAATCCTAGGACATGATGCGAGGTCATGTCTAGTTATTCCCCTATCCTTTGATTCCACCTTTTTTACCACCCTCATGACCTTTGAGACTTACCCCAACGACTCCATTAGTGAAGTCAGTGAGATGCCCTCAAGGTGAGAGATCTCTCCATGGGCATGAGTCCCAAAGTCCATGAGAGTCCAGGTTCTTTCCTTCCATCTCCATTGTTCCTTCACCACCTCCTTACAAAAAAATAAAAAAATAAAAAAATCTAGGGTCCCCTAATCTTTGGTGACTTCTCAACTCGTTAATGGTCCTTTCCCTAATCCCATACCCCATCAAAGCCAAGGTTAGGGTGGTCTATATTCCTTACTAGATTTGGCTAGCCTAGAATTTGGGAATCTTTGAAGAGAGATGGATGCTAGCAAGGTTCGTGGTGGAGAGCACCCTGACCTCAGTTATGGAGATTGCTAAGGCCTCGCTACCTGATATGACCTTGAGGACTTGAGACACCTATGACTCCCCTACTCTTCCTCTTATTAGGAGGATATTTTTCTTTTATTGGGAGCCCCCACCCCCATTGTTTTTGAAGGTCAACTTTGATGGTAGTGTCTCACAGGGGAGAGGTGGAGCAGGGTTTGTTATTCATGTCCCTGACTCAGAGTTCATTACGGTCGGTGGCATCTAGCTAATGGGGACCTGTGTGCTTGGAGTTGATTTGAGAGCGACATGGGAGGGGATCTGTTTTGCTACATTGATTCTTTGAACCAATCGACTTATCATTAATGGTGATTCTGCTATAGTTGTTGCCTGGCTTTAAGGGCACCCTAACTATGGTAGGGTCGCTTACTCATTAGTATGCAACATTCATTATCTATTGAGAGGGTGATGGGGACATCGATCAGCCAGCCCAGATCCTAAAGTTGATGCAGCACAGATTCCAAAGCTGTACGGTTCCCAATGTAGCATTGATCTCGATCAGATGTCAGAATATCAATGAAGTTCGAATAAGTTGTTTTAAAGCTGATTTAGAATTTATTGTTGTTTTAGGATTGGTTTGTTTCGATTATTTTTAGGATTTATTTTATTCGTTAGTTAGATTAGTTTGTTTTTAAACAAATAATTTGAATTTGTTAGGATTGAGATTGAGATATCTGAGATGAGGATATCGATATGTCATATTAGTCTATTTAATTGGTTTATCATTTGAATAAAAAATTGGTGAAGAAGATTATTGGAAGAGATAAAAACTCAGTGAAGGAGATGGTGCAAAGCCCTATATGGTCGCTCCGTGAAGGAGTGGGTGCTGCTTCCTGGGTGGGAAGCCTTACAATTTTTTTCTTCACCGATCTTCCTCTCCATCTCTTTTTTTCTTCTAAATTATTTCCCTTTTCCCCTCTCTATTTCCTTTCTCCTTCCAACCTAAGAACCAACCACTGAGCCATCAATCCTTCCCTGGATCTGCCCGACTGCCCTCTCCCTTGATCCACCCGACCACCAATCATCTTCGAATCTGCCCGATGTCGATCGAAGATCCCATGCCATCTCTTGTAGTCAACCAAAATAGTGTCTCTGCTGCCAAATCAATGAACTGAAGCAACCGAACAACCGATCACCGCTACAAACTGGATCCTGCCTCTACCCGAACACCATTCGACTCACCCATGCCCGTTCTGGGAATCACTTGGCCCGTAGTTGTGTCACGCCTATGACATCGTGTCACCGTGGCATCGTCCCACCGGATCTTCCCCAACATTGCACCTCCCCTCACCAGTGAGCAAAAATCCCTCTACCCCATTCCCACCAGAAGGCCCACCAGATCCATTCTTCTAGCCACCATCCTCGACCCCTATGTTGCCTCCGAGATGGCACCCCCATGCCACCCATGTCGCCTCCGAGCCGGCACCCCTATGCAACCCATGTCGCACACCTACAGTCACTGCCCATGCCACCCTTCTCTCCACCGTGCCACTGCCATTCGCCAGAGCAGGGCCACGCCACCATCTCCTTGTGCTACCACCTTCAGTCCAGCACCATCATCGATAAGATCCTGCTGGATCTACCCCATCGAAGACCTCCCCTGTTCCTCCATTCATCGGCCCATAGAGAAGGAGAAGCACATGAACATGAAAGTAGGGAAGGAGTTCTGCATGTTTCTCAAAGCCATTCCACCCCATAGTGCCGACTTTAGGGAAAAAAAATAGTGAGAAAAAAAAAGAAAGGAAATACAAAAGAAGAATAAAAAGAGAAAAAAGAGAAAAAATATGAAAAAAATAATGGCACACCACCTTCCCTCAAGGTAAACTAGCCTAAGGGTCATTTCCTAGTACCAACAATCCGATCTCCTAGAATAAATATTGATTGGGGTTTGTCCCGCATCAATTTTTTTGGTATCAAAGCGAGGGTTAGGTTAGGTTAGTCAATTTTATTTTAAATGCATTTGAGTTATATATAAAAAAAAAAATAGTCTACAAGCCATGCGCATCCTGGAGCTAGAAGATTACTGAAGCCTGACTCAACAGAGTCGAGTTCTCCCCATCTCAGGGGAACGATAGGGGCATCAATCAGCCCAGCCCAGATCATAAAGTCGATGTGGCACATATTCCAAAGTAGTATGGTTTTCGATGCAGCATAGATCTCGATCAGATGCTAGAATATCAACGAAGTTCGAATATATTGTTTTAAAGCTGTTTAAGCTATTTTAGAATTTACGTTGTTTTAGGATTGGTTTGTTCTAATTATTTTTAGGATTAATTTTATCCCTTAGTTGGATTAGTTTGTTTTTAAACAAATAGTTTGAATTTGTTAGGATTGAGATTAAGATATTTGAGATGAGGATATCGATATCTCAGATTAGTCTATTTAATTTGTTTATCGTTCGAATAAAAAATTGGTGAAGAAGATTATTGGAAGAGAAAAAATTTTGTGAAGGAGGGGGTGTGAAGCCCTACATGGTCGCTCCGTGAAGGAGTGGGTGCTGAAGCCCAGGTCGGAATCTCAACCATGGTCACTCCATGAAGGAGAGGGTGAGAAGCCCTATAATTTTTTTCTTCCTCGATCTTCTTCTCCATCTTTTTTTCTTCTCTATTGTTTCTTTTTTCCCCTCACTATTTCCTTTCTCTTTCCAACCTAAGAGCCAACCACCGAGCCATCAATCCTTCTTCGGATCTACCCGACCATCATCTCCCCGAATCCACCCGACCACCAATCTTCTCCGGATCTGCCCAATGTTGATCGAAGATCCGACATTGTCTCTTGCATTCAACTAAAACAGCATCACTCCTCTTGAATCAACCAACCGAAGTAATCAAATCACCAATCACCACTGCAAATCGTATCCCACCTCCATTCAAACACCAGTCGACTTGCACATGCTCATGCTGGGAACTGTCGGGCTCATAGTTGTGTCGTGCTTATGACATCGTGTCACCGTAGCATTGTCCCACCAGATCTTCCCCAATGCTACACCTCCCATCACTAGTGAGCAGAAATCCCTCAACTCCATTCCCACTAGAAGGCCCACCAGATCCATACTTCTGGCCACCATCTTTGACCCCCAGCATCACCTCCGAGCTGGCACCCCCATGCCACCCACATCGCCTCCGAGCTGGCACCCTCGTGCCACCCGAGTTGCACACCCACAGTCACTGCCCGTGCTGCCCTTTTCTCCATCGTGTCATGGCCATTCATCGAAGCAGGAACACACCACCATCTCCCTATCCTACCGCCTTCAGTCCAGCACCGTCATCGATAAGATCCTATTGAATCTACCCCATCGAAGACCTCCCCTGTTCCTCCATTCATCGGCCTGTAGAGAAGGAGAAGTGCACGAACATGAAATCAAGGAAGGAGTTCTACACATTTCTCACAGCCATTCCACCTCCTAATGCCGACTTTAGGGGAAAAAAATAGTGAGAAAAAAAAAAGAATGGAAATATAGAAGAAGAATAAAAATAGAAAAAAGAGGAAAAAAATGAAAAAATAAATGGCACACCACCTTCCCTAATGGTGAACCTAGCCTAAGGGTCGTTTTCTAGCGACTAACGGTCCGATCTTCTAGAATAAATATTGATCGGGGTTTGTCCCACATCAGAGGGTGTGCTATTTTTGACATTAGGCCCACCTAACATGAGGTGAACAATGCTACTAACTGAGTTGCCTCCTTTGTTGCACATCACTCTGGTACATCTTTTTGGGAAGATATATCTTTTGCCTATATCCTTCAAAGACATCCTTTTTTATGATCTTTTGGATTGTATTCATACTCATTATGTATGAAGCTTTCATCTTACCAAAAAGATAACCTCCTTCTATTAGCCATAATAGTATTCTAGTAAGGCTAATTCCATTATATTACATTAAGCATCTGGCATAACAACCTTTTTTTATGATAGCTATTTATTCTTCATTTACTTGATCAGACACTTTTGATTAGTTAGACTGCTTAGTTGTTCAAAAGCACCTTGGTGCCTTATTAGTTGGCCATCATATTTTTTGTTTGATCATTTGAGCATATAGCTTTTTCAATAGCTTTTTTAATCATAAAAGCTATTGTCTGACTAACTCTTAGAGGTGTAATTAGTCAGACCTAAGTGTCATTAGTTGATGTTGGTTGTTTGTGGTTGGGTCATCTGATGATTGTGTGCTAATTCTTTTGGCTAGCTCACTCGATCAGCAATCCTAGACAATCTTGATTAGCAAGTCTGATCATTTGATATAATACAGTCCATACATCATAAAGTATATGATCTAAAGAGTTATTCTAATTGAAATATATTTGAAAGAAAAATAACCTCCTATATAATTTTTATTGGCATTTGATTATCTTTTTTCATCAATGTTCAAATTTTGGGCTCAGATATTATCATCATCACTCTCGGGAAAGGGTTGATACTCCATTTTGTTTTCATTATTTTTTTTCACATGCTCATTCTATATGGAGAGAGGAAGTGATAATCAAATAAAGGATAAAAAAATAAAAAGCTTTATAACTAAAAGTTATGATATGTTAATAGATTTGTTATGTTCTTCAAGATTGCCAATCTTTGCCTTCTCAAAAATATCAAAGCTCTCAAAATTAATTTTGGACATTGGTACATCACATGATATGCTGATAGGAGTCAAAGAAGTATTATATGGACTAGCACTCTCTTCATATTGTAAACTATCTTTAGACACTGTAGTATCTCCATATAATACTTATTTTGGACATTATTACATCACAGGATGTACTAATAGGAGACCAAATAGTAGTATAAGGATTGGCACAATCTCCATATTGTAAACTATCTTTAATACTACAGAACAAAGTTCTTTTTCTCTTTCATGTACACTAAAAAAATAATACTTAAAAAGTTATTTTTTTTCATTCACAATTAATAGTAATGTTACTATAATCAACAAACAACTTATTAGAGTTGTTGGTCCCTAAATTTGATTCTTCATTTTGACATAAACAAGTTTCAAATATATAGTAAACATAAGCCAAGAAGTTGGATTGATAATTAAATCATGTTTTGAATAAAAGATATAGAAATGGAAAGAATAATAACCAAAAAAATACAATGCCTTATTTTATGATTACAATTCTATTTAGATCGCATAACTTTTAGTGGATTAAGATGATATAAAGAAATGCTATTGATATTCAAAATAAGTACATTTTCATTTATCCTAGTTATAACCATTTTTATTAGATGAACTATATGTTTGGTTGATCATTTTACCAAAACTAGAACCCAAATGAGCCAATATCTGTGGACCTACGTTATTGGAATTATCTACTGAAGGCTTTGTATAACTTTCTATTACAAGAGGATGAGAACCTGATGTTAGTGACTGTTCTTTTTACTAAGAGAATGGGGGGAATTTTGGAATTAGTTTGAGGGCACTACTAGTAGATTTGTCCTATACTTGCAAAAGCTGGCTCAATTCCTTTAAAAGAAATTAGCATACTATGTTTGACAATAAAAAAAACATATATGAGAATGTGAGAAGGTAGTAATGATCCTTCAATCAACCACTTACAAAAAATGGCCAACAAAGTGGCTTATCTTGACTTGCATGAAAAATAAAATATATTATTTAATATAATAGTAACAAAATATTAAGGTAGCCTAGTCATAAACTTAAAGAACTTAAACTTGTTATAATCTTTTTAAGTTTGTGATATCCATTTTATTAGACATTGAATCTAAAATAGTGATAAAATTTCAAATCCTCATAGTAAGCAATGTAAAATGAGTTATGTGCTTTGAGGTATACTTTCATTGCACATGGATGCCAATTAAAAATATGATGATCACCCCTTTTTCTTTTAAATTATAGAACTATATATGACAATAAATAAAAAATAAACTATTGATTGATTTGATGAACCAAGGTCCTTCAACCAATGCTAATTCCTAAAGGAAATACATTTTTAATTGAAAAAATTTTTAGTAAAGATATAATTCATAGAAGATGTTACTTCTAAAATCATTTATTTTAATTGATCTTTCTAGTTTCTTTCTTGGTGGGTTAAATGGATCACGCAACTCTAGTATGGATATGCCAAGGCAATCAGAATGTAAAATATCTTTAAGTAAACAAGAACAATAGCGAAACTCACCCACCAAATGTCTACAAAATGATCAACAACATAGCCAACCAATCAATAGTACTATTTAATGTGGCAACATCTACTGACATGTAGCATACACTACCTTCAGCCATCAGCCGCATGGGTGGGGACTGCCACCTGGATGCGGCCCCCGGGTGGAAGGCCTAGGTCAGCTCCTAGTTGGGGTCAAGCTCATAAAGTCTACCCCCTGTCGAGGTCAGCTCCCAATTAGGGTCGAGCTCATGGGACGAGCCCTTCGTCTGAGGTTAGCTCCCGGCCAGGGTCAAGCTCATGCTGCCAAAGGCGGACCTCTTCAAGAGGTCCTTCCCTGCCTACGAAGGTCAGAATTCCTGCCAGTGATGAAGGAGGGAAAGATCAATAGGAATTCAAGCCACAGCATGGAGGTCCCTGTCCACATGCAACCTTCGGAAGGTGGCGCATGTCCTGCCACCAATCCCAGTTCTGCAACATGCTACCCGCATGCTCTGCATGAGGTAAGCCTCGTCAGACTCAGGGCCTTGTAACATGCCGCCATGTCGACTACTATATGGCCAGAGGATGCTAACCCACACGACGCGAGGCTTAGAGTTCTCCCAGAAGGGAAATCCTGTCAAAGCCATAGGCCTTGCAATGCTTGGGCGGTCCCCCCAGAAATTGAAACTTCCAACGATGGCACGGGGACTAGTGGCACAGTACTTGCTCCTCTTAAGAAAAAAATGACACCCCCAACTGGAGGGATCTCCAGAAAAAATGAAGGGAGAGGACCAGTCCGAAAAAAGATAAGGGTGGAGAGGGCTCTGAGTGGCTCTCGGATCGCCTCCTCCTCTAGAAGGACCAGTTTAAGATGGGGGAGGGAATAAGGAGAAGCCATGGGTAGCTGCAAGCCCCTCTAGAGAAGACACTGCGAGGGGGCACATCAAAGAAGGACACCATGATGTGGCCCCAGGTCCGGTCAGGGTCATCGTGCAAGCCATAAAGTAACAAAGGTAAGAGGTAGATGCAGGAAGAGCGGGGAGAGCTAAGCAAGCAATCCACCGAAAGCTCAGCAGCCAAGGGATCGGCCAGAGAACCTCCCCGCTCCCCACTCCCCGCTCTCCATTCCTTTTTTCTTCTGCTTAGACACTACTACCTTGTTCTTTATATTATTTGAACATCTTTATCATGTCACCCCCTAAGGCGAGGGAGTCCCCCAAGCTCTCTACCTCACAGATTTTGTTGCTCTCGATCGTCCCACTGACTTGATTATCGGAGTGTCCTCGCCAAAATCCCCGACTCGGGTCTCTTCTATTTTGCAGGCTTAGCAGGCCGAAGAGCTGATCCCCGAGGATTAGGGATCACGCCCGGCAGGAGAAGGGGGCACCCGACACGATGGTGATGCGCCGAAGCTACGGGCCATGATGATCTAGGCAGAATAGATTGGCATGCTAGGCAGGGGGGCGATAGATGATTCGGTAGCTATGAGGATCTTGGCGAAGGCTGAGAATCCAGGCTCTCCGACCAATGGAATGATAGTAGCCGCCTCCCTGGGGGACAGGCAGGGGACACGAGAGCTCCCTCTTAGGGGCCTGCCCAAAGAACTATAAGAGAAGGGTATGATGATAGTGGAGAGAGGGGCTTGTGTTCGTGGATTTTCCAAACACCTGCCACCCTTCGCGGTACTCTCCGGGGGTAGACCCAGAATCCAGGCATTCCCCTATTCATGGGGCTACCTTCATCTCATGCAAGCCTAATGGGCATCTCCCTTCCCTACTACTCTTCCAATATGAAAATTATGTTATAGTTCTACAAGAAAAGCACCTGCATCAGCATCAATGGCAAGCACCATAGCCTCACTTATGGTTTAGAGATGATGATGGGATCCCACCCACGGCATGACTCGTGGTGGGGCAAACCAACAAGAGATGGGGCCGGATCTTGGGACGGCAGCCTACCGATAAAGGATGGCATGCTACTACAACCCTCACAAAGGATCCCAGTGAAGGGGTCGAAGCCTAACTAGGTGGAGCCTACTACCTTGCTGGTCATGGCACCTCCCAA
Source organism: Areca catechu (assembly GCA_021397845.1). Taxonomy (NCBI): domain Eukaryota; kingdom Viridiplantae; phylum Streptophyta; class Magnoliopsida; order Arecales; family Arecaceae; genus Areca; species Areca catechu. The sequence goes on along the minus strand of CM038051.1, from coordinate 95,869,831 downwards.
TGCTCACAAACTTAGAACATGAGCAATTTAAGAGAGCGCTATCAGTGATATAAAACTTTTGCTTAATTATCTAAGTCCCTTTTTCGTGCAACCTCATTCTTCACTCGTGCGAGGATGTCTCTGTCTGACTCAAAGTCTGACGGGCACAAGCAAGGCCATCCATCGGGCCTGCACTCCTCGTTGTGCTCACGGCCCGAAGGTTGCACCAGGATGCCATCTACCGTGTGATTCACAGCATTGCAACTTCTCATCAGCGAGCTGGGCCAACTCCATCAGGCCCACGCTCATCAACCAAGCTCATAGCTTGGAGTGGCGGCAGGGTAACCTGCCATCTACTGCATGACTCACAGTTCGGCATCCTCATCAACAATGCAGGACCCTCTATTAGGCTCGCCTTCACCAGCCATGCTCATGGCCAAGAGGCGGCACCAAGCTGCCATCTACCGCGAGACTCACAGCATGGCAACTCCTCATTAACAACGTGGGCCCATCTATCAGGCCCTCCTTCACCAACTGTGCTCACAACCCGAAGGCGGTACTAGGATGCTATCTACCATGAGACTTAGCATGGCAACTTCACATCAGCAAGCCATGCCAACTCCATCAGGCTCGCGCTCACCCGTCGAGCTCACAATCTGGAGGTGGCGGTGCGGTGACCCGCCATCTACCACGTGACTTATAGTTCGGCATCCTCATCAACAACATAGGCCCTTCATCAGGCCCATCTTCACCAGCCATGCTCACAGCCCGGAGCAGCACCAAGCTACCATCTACCGCGAGACTCACAGTATGGCAACTTCTCATCAACAAGCCGTGCCCCTTTATCAGGCCCGCCATCCTCAGCCATGCTCACAGCCCGGAGGCAGCACCAAGGTGCCATCTATCGCATGACTCACAGCATGGCTCACCCATAAGTTCGGTGCTCCATAACCTCATGGCCATTCTCACAGCCTATAGGTTGCACCAAGAAGCTGTCTACTGCATGACTCATAGCATGGCGAACCGAGAAGCTCAGCACCCCACATCCTCATAGCCATGCTCACAACTCGGAGGCGGGACCAAGCTACCATCTACCACGAGACTCACTTCATGGAAACTTCTCATCAGTGAGCTGGGCCTGCTCCATCCGGCCCATGCTCATCAGCCAAACTCACAGCACGGAGGTGGCGACAGGGCAACCCATCATCTACCGCATGAGTCACAATTTGGCACCCTTAAGCTGGGCCCTCCATTAGGCCCGCATTCACCAGCCATGCTCACAGCCCAGAGGTGGCACCCGGAGGCCATCTACCATGAGACTCATAGCATGGCAACTTCTCATTAGCAAGTCAGGCCCCTCTATCAGGCCCTCCTTCCTCAGCCATGCTCAAATCTTGGAGGCAACACCAAGGTGCCATCTACTGCATGACTTACAGCATGGCTCACCCATAAGTTTGGTGCCCCACAGCCTCATAGCCGCGTGCTCACAATCGAGCGGTGGCACCAAGATGCCATCTACCGTGTGACTTACAACATTGCAAACTGAAAAGCTCGGTGCCCCACAACCTCGTAGCCGTGCTCACAGCCTAGAGGTGGCACCAAGCTACCATCTACTGTGAGGCTCACATCATGGCAACTTCTCATCAACGAGCCAGGCCTATTCTATCAGGCACGTGGTTACTTGCTGAGCTCACAGCCTAGAGGTGGTGGCAGGGCAACCTGCCACCTATCGCATGACTAACAGTTCGACATCCTCATCAACAACGTGGGCCCTCCATCAGGCCCGCCTTCACCAGCCATGCTCATAGCTCAGAGGTGGCAACAAGCTGCCATCTACCGTGAGACTCACAGCATGGCAACATCTCATCAGCAAGCCAGGCCCACTCTATCAGGCCCATGCTCACCCACCAAGCTCATAGCCTGGGGGTGGCGTTAGGGCAACCCACCATCTACCGCGTGACTCATAGTTCGGCATCCTCATAACAATATGGGCCCCTCCATCAGGCCAGCCCTCACCAGCCGAGCTCACATCCTGGAGGTGGTGGTGGGACAATACGCGACCCAATACGTGACTCATAGTTTGGCATCCTTATCAACAACATGGGCCCCTCCATCAGGCCCACCCTCATCAGCCAAGCTCATAGCCCTAAGGTGGCGACGGGGTGACCCACCACCGATCGCCTAACTTACAGCATGGCAACTCTTTATTTGCAAGCCGGGACCCCTCCATCAGGCCCGTGCTCACCCACCGAGCTCACAACCTGGAGGTGGTGGCGGGGCAAACCGACACCTACCACGTGACTCATAGTTCAGCATCCTCATCAACAATGCAGGCCCCTCCATCAGGCCCAACCTCATGGCCACGCTCTTAGCCCAAAGGCGGCACCAAGATGCCATTTACAGCATGACTCACAGCATGGCAAACCGAGAAGCTCAACACCCCATAGCCTCAAAATATGCTCACAGCCTGGAGGTGGCACCAAGCTGCCGTCTACCTTGATACTCATAGCATGGCTACTTCACATCAGATAGCCTAGCCCGCTCCATCAGGCCTATGCTCATCAACCAAGCTCACAGCTCGGAGGTGGCGGTAGGGTAACCCACCATCTACCGTATGACTCATAGTTTGACACCCTTAAGACGGGCCCTCTATCAAGCCCACCTTCACCAGCCATGCTCATCGCCCGAAGGTGGCACCAGGATGCCGTCTGCCATGAGACTCACAGCATGGCAACTTCTCATCAGCGAGCCGGGCCCTTCTATTAGGCCGGACTTCCTTAGCCATGCTCACAGCTCGGAGGAGGCACCAAGGTGACGTCCACCGTGTGACTCACAGCATGGCTCACTTGTATGTTCGGTTTCCCATAGCCTCATGGCCATGCTCACAGCCCGGAGGTGGCACCAACATGCCGTCTACTGCGTGACACATAGGATGGCAAATCAAGAAGCTCGGTGCCCCACAGCCTCATAGCCATGCTCACAGCCCGGAGGTGGCACCAAGCTATCGTCTACCACGAGACTCACAACATGGCAACTTCTCATCAACAAGCCGAGCCCACTCCATCAAGCCCATGCTTACCCACCGAGCTCACAGCCCAGAGCGTGTGACTCATAATTCAGCACCATTAAGCCGGGCCCTCCATCAGGCCCACTTTTACTAGCCCAGCTCACTACCTAGAGGTGGTACAAGGGCAACCCACCACCTACCATGTGACACACAGTTCGGCACTCTCAGGTCAAGCCTACTCCATCGAGCTCGTACTTTTTAGCCTGGTTCATAACCCTGATGCAGCGACAGGGCAACCTGCCATTTACCAAGAGGCCCATAGCTAGGTAATCTTTAAGCCGAGTCCTTCTGATAGACTCGAGCTCAGTTGCCCCACTCACAATCCTGTGGTGCAGTTGGGGATTTGTGGAACCCTGCCATCTACCGCGAGACTCATAGTTTGGTGCCTATAAACCAAGAAACTCATGAACTGATGCAGGACAATATGCAAAAATTAATCTACTGATTATTAAACTAATTAATAGTGATTAATAGAGATTATTTTTTTTAGGATTCTGAGATTTAAAGACTCAAAGTAAACAATCAAGCAAAACTAGTCAACTAGTTGTATCCAGCAAAGTAGATCTAACAAGTAAAACAAGGAAATAGGATTTGGTGGCCATGAAACCACCATAAACTAGGGTCCTACTTCTCAAAGAATCAGGAAACAAAGAGTTTGAGATGAATTTACCAAAGATGACCTTATGCACTCTGATTATGGATCCGACTGGACTCTCAAAGAACTTGCAGCAGGGCTTCAAGAAGGTCGATCTTCGGGCTTCAAACTTTTGTGATGTTGGTTCCAAGGCAAGAACACCCTGACTTTGAATCCTCGATCACCTGCAATCACTCAAAAGAAACTCAAATTAGATGGTTATAGAAAGAAAATGAAGAAGATGGAAAAGGAGGAAGAGAAGTGATAGAAGATGGTGGCTAGGTTTATCTAATTGTTGGATATATAGGGCCTCACACCCTATGGCTAGGTTTTTCATATATGTGGAATGAATAATAGAGGGGGGGTTGATGGAATATTTATAGACCATCAACTAGTAGTGTAAGGGTTACAAAGACTGTCATTGGTTTTTCTTGGGCAACAACTCCTTGAATCCTTGCTTCTGGTGTCTTGGACTCTAGTCTTTGTGTTCTCCTTGGGCTTCATCCAGCTTGGGCGACCACTTGGGATTGCTTTATCCAAGTGGGCGATGAGAAGAGATGTGGCACTCCTTTGAAATATTGGAAACAAATTTAACATTGAATGAGGTGTGGTGAGGTGCTTCACTTTTCTTGACTAACTCCTCAAAATTGGAATCAATCAATCTCCTATTCTTGGCGTTAATCCTTCTTAGACTTCATTTTGATTCTTTCTTGCATTTAAATTTGAATGGTAGATGAAGAGGTTTTCCATGTAAACTCAGTTGCTTTTGAATCTTGGATTATTTGGATATGGGCAACCAAGAGAGGATGAGGCACTCTATATGTGGGCAACAAGTGAGATGAGAATTGTAGAGTCCTTTTGCTTTACTCATCTTAAAAAAAATAAGTGTCGATCTCTTCATGTGGCCGACCAAGGATAAAAGACATGGCATGTGATGATGTCCTAGATGACAAGGCAAGTGTTGTCCAAACATAAGTGACATGTCATGTGATGATGTGCTGGATGATATGGCAAGTGACTTGGGCTAGCACATGGAGTCACATGGCTTGACTTGAGATAGCACATGGAGTCACATGGGTCTTGACTTGGATCCCCTCTTGTATTACAGGACTCAACTAACAATTAATTAAAAGCCCAACATGAACAAATTGATCAAAAGGCATAACCAACTAAATAAAAGGGCTTAAGCTGGTAAAGAGGGTTTGGCCCAAAAGGGATTAAATAGGGTTTGACAGAACCTGATAAGTAGGATTTATATACAAAACCCTAATTGGTAAAAAGGGCTAACTAACACTGGACCATCATAACATAATTTATGACCTAATTGAAATTGGGTTATTTTTTACAAACTCAACTTTGGATCCAGGTGTTTTTATAGGGACTCAATTTTGGGGTTTAGGGCTAAACCCAACTAAACTAAAAAAATAAAATTTAAGATAACTATTTACAAGTGATCTGGGGTTTGGGCTTAGAGCTTTATTCATCGGTGATCCACAAGGATGTGGGTTCGACCTGTCTTTTTCTTCTGGCCTTAGAGCCACACCAATTCTCCGCGGGTGGGAGGAAGTCAACCCTATCAAGTAGGGCCATCCTTGCTGTGATAGTTCTCTTGTAAGTCTGGGTCAATTCTTTGCAAGTCCTCTCTGGTAATCCAAGAATTGTTAGTCTCAAGTCATCCTTGCCAATGAACCAAATATCATTGATAATCTTTTCTTCGAGTAGTGATAATCTTGTCATCCAAGATCCACTCGATCCTATCTCTCCTGGCTGGTAGTAAGGAAGGTGGACACACATGGGTTGGCTCACTCTCAAGGATTTGATCAGGCTCAAAAGGTTCACTAGGAATCAATGTTGGCTCCCTATACTCTATAAGGTCTGAAACGTTGAAAGTAAAACTAATACCTAGTTCAGGTGGTAACTCAAGCATGTAGGTATTAGATCCAGTTTTTCTAATTAATTTGTATGGTCCACTACTACAGGCATGTAACTTTTTCATGGTTCCAGGTGGGAACCATTTAGGTCATAGCCTGACCATGATAAAGTATCCTTCATTGAATTCTTTAAATCTTTTTCTTGAAAAGATTCATTGCTTTCATTATTTTTTTTTTACCTAATGACATGCATGTAAATGATTAATAACAATACTTAATGGACTACAGACTCGACTAAACCCTAAACTACAACTGAGTTTTATCCTTGGTTGGTGGGTGACATGCAGATGCGAATGGTTCATGGACTCTTACTAAATGCCATAGGGTTTTTTAGAAGTAAGTGGCAAACCTAATATGCTCAAAGGATGTATGTAACTTGCTAACCTCTATAAAATGCAAACTAATGATCCTAGAAACATTGAAAACCTCAGGGAAGGGTAGAAAATAAGAAGTGGATTCTGGGTTACACTAGAAATAAGAAGCGATTTCAGGGAATAGTCCGAGACTAATGGGGTTGACCTTAAAGTTTAGACATTCAATTACATCTACAGGTACTAAAAGGTCCACTTGATGGAAGAATTGGTCAGTAATTTCAGGGAAGAGATCTTCAATTGGAGTCAAAGGGGTGACTTCAGCCAGAGGGTGCTAGATTGTAAAGATCAAGTCCTCATTAATTACTTCTAGTTCTTGAATTTTAAGACTAGGTTTTGTGACTTGAGTCTCTTCTAGTGTTTTCTCAGGTAAAGTCTCAGCAGTAGGATTAGGTTTCTCATAGTTTTCTTCTTCTAATGGTCCTTCCAGTATAGCTTTAGTCTAGGTAGGGTCAGGGTTAACTAACTCTAGGTTGGCTTTAGTTTGGATATGGTCAGGATTATTTAACTCTGGGTCTACATCCTATATCTCCTCATCTATGTACTCATTTACTAAGTTCATACCAGCTTCATAAACTTCTTCTTCAATAGCATCTTGGTGAACAAATGGAATAGTAGAGGTGGGTCAACTATGGGAAATTGACTAATTCCAGGGTTCTGACTAAGTGTATTGATCGTAGTGGGTTCGGGTTGATGGGTTAAGGGTCTCTTAGGCTCATAGTATATGGGTTCAGCTCTATGGGTTATGGGTCTACTGGTTTTCTCTAGGTTTTCGAATCACTTATCTAGTCAGTTACACTTATTATTCATCAGGGCAAACTGATCATTCATGAACCTAACAAAGGTTTAAAAGTTGTACTCCATGGTCAGACTGGGTTGGGTTGGGACTAGTGGGTAAGGGCTCCTAATCTAGAGGTCATGTATTGCAGACACACAAAATTAAACTAGGGTCTCCTAGACATAGAGCTCAAGTAAGATGGGTCGGCTCAATTTACAACAAATTCAGCAATTACCCTATCCACTGGTTAGGTAAGAAGTGGGCTTGTGGGAGGCTACCCCTTCTTGCCACAGGGTCCTAATTAAAAATCACGAGTTAGCTTAGGGTATTTTCCTCTGGACCTCTAGCTTTAGACACCAGATTCGACTGATAATCAAAGGATTGGGTGCACTAGCTTTCACACAATACTTCCCTAACCTACTTTAGGTTTCTAATTTATTTTAATTAGGGTTAGGTTTGATACAAAAGGTGGTTGTTGTAGGCCCAGGATAGGTGATGAAATCCTGCCCTGATCTGAGATAGTCAAGTTCCCTTAAGATTAGGTTAAGTATGATGCAATCACACGATATGAAACGAAGCTAAAATAATTAAAAATATCAAAAAATAAATTATTATATTTTTCTTCAATTAAATCTCAGATCTAATTAATTTCAGATTTTCGTTCTCGGGATATCACGTCCGGCCATAGCTTATTACTCCCGTGGGTCGTGACAGTATACTTGCATGTACCTACTCAGGAGGCTTGATTTCCTTCCACCAGATAAATAATGCAATAAAAAAAAATTCTAATTTTTTAACTTAGATTGGTAGTAGATTAATAAAGGATTAACAAAAAAATTATTAATATTTTTTTTAGTATTTTTAGGGTGGTTTTTATGCAATTTAATTTCAGCTAAAACCTAAATATGCAGAAATTCAAGAACTAGTAGTTAAATCCTAGTTTAACATTCGCTCTGATACCAAAACTGATAAGGGACAATATGCAAAAACTAATCTACTGATTATTAAACTAATTAATATTGATTAACAGAGATTAATTTTTTTAGTATTTTCAGATTTAAAGACTCAAAATAAATAATCAAGCAAAACTAGTCAACTAGTTATAACCCGCAAAGTAGATCTAACAAGTAAAACTAGGAAACAAGATGTGGTGGCTAAAAGACCATCGTAAACAAGGATCATACTTCTCAAAGGATCAGAAAATAAAGAGTTTGGGATGGTTTGAATTTATCAATGATTACCTTATGCACTATGATTGTGGATCCGACTGGACTCTCAAGGAACTTGCGGTAGGGCTTCAAGAAGGTCAATCTTCGGGCTTCGAACTTCCACGATGTTGGTTCCAAGGCAAGAACACCAAGACTTTGAATCCTCAATCACCTGCAATCACTCAATAGAAACTCAAATTAGATGGTTGTATAAAGAAAAGGAAGAAGATGGAAAAGGAGGAAGGGAAGGGATAGAAGATGGTGGCTAGGTTTTTCTGATTGTTGGATATGTAGGGCCTCACACCCTGCGATGTTTTGAAGAATAAAGGAAGGGCCTCATACACCACGATGTTTGACACAACAAAGGAAATTTGATAGAATGTCAACTTTATTTCATATATATGTTATGAATAATACAAGGGGGTTGATGTGGTATTTATAGACATCAACTAGTAGCGTATGGGTTACAAAGACTAGCATTGACAACTCCTTGAATCCTTACTTCTTGTGTCATGGACTCTAGTCTTTGAGCTCTCCTTGGGATTCTTCCTGCTTGGGCGACAACATGGGATTGCTTTATCCAAGTGGGCGTTGAGAAGAGATGTGGCGCTCCTTTGAAATATTGGCAACAAATTTAAGATGGAATGAGGTGTAGTGAGGTGCTTCTCTTTTCTTAACCGACTCCTCAAAATTGGCATCAATCCATCTCCTATTGTTGGCATTAATCCTTCATAGACTTCATCTTGATGCTTTCTTGCATTTAAATTTGAATGGTAGATGAAGAGGTTTTCCATGTAAACTAACTTGCTTTTGAATCTTGGATTATTTGGATAACCAAGAGAGGATGAGGTGGTCCTCATGTGGGAAACAAGTGAGATGGGAATTGTAGAGTCCTTTTGCTTTACTCATCCTAAAAAAAACAAGTGTCGATCTCTTCTTGTGGCCAACCAAGGATAAAAGACATGGCATGTGATGATGTCCCGGATGACGTGGCAAGTGACGTCCAAACATAAGTGACATATCATGTGATGATGTCCCGGATGATGTGGCAAGTTACTTGGGCTAGCATATGGAGTCACATGGCTTGACTTGAGCTAGCACATAAAGTCACATCGGCCTTGACTTGGGTCCCCTCTTGTTTTATAGGACTCGACTAATAATTAATTAAAAGCCCAACTTGATAAAATTGATCAAAAGGCATAACCAACTAAATAAAAGGGCTTAAGATGGTAAATAGGGTTTGGCCCAAAAGGTCTTAAATAGGGTTTGATCCAACCTGATAAATAGGGTTTACATACAAAACTCTAATTGGTAAAAAGGGCTAACTAACACTGGATTGTTATAACAGAATTTATGATCCATTTGAAATTGGTTTTTTTTTTACAAACTCAACTTTAGATCCAGTGGTTTTTTTAGGGACTCAATTTTAGTGTTTAGGGTTAAACCCAACAAAACTAAAATAATAAAATTTAAGATAACTATTTACAAGTGATCTGGGGTTTGGGCTTAAGGCTTCATTCATAGGTGATCAACAGGGATATAGGTTTGACATGTAATTTTCTTCTGGCCCTGGTGTCTACACCATGAAACCCCACACCCACTGCCTTACTCATAGTCCATAGATGTCCATTGTAAAACTCCAGGATTCCAACCATCTACCCCTTGACTCACAGCATGGAGAATTGAGGCAACATATTATAGAAGCCCTGCATCTAGTTGCCTTGCTCATGGCCCGGGGATGTTGGTGAGAAATCCCGGAATTCCCACCATCGGTCACCTGACTCATGGCTTGGCAAATCGAGGAGACACCCCAGAAGCAATCCAAGCTAGAGAAAACAAAAATGACAAGCAAAGTGGAGGGAGCACAAAGCATTTCGATTGAAAGGACAAGAAAAATCACCCTCATCAGAACATCCCTCACATCGGAGAGAGGCCCCCAGCAGCCCGGGAGGTCGTGCAACAGATTTAAGCTCAAGAAAAAAAAAAAAAAAAAGAAAGAAAGAAAAAAAGAGTAGCATACGTAATGGAAGAGGCGTCTTCATTGATTAGGAGTCTTTTACATCCTATGGAGGCTCCCAACAGGTCGGGTGACCTACTGAAATCCTAAGATACAAGATAAAAGGAGGACATGCTGAAGCCCCATCTCTGCTCCTTGCCCGATTGGTAAGCTGGTCCCCTCAGCATTAGCACAATGCCCACCAGAGGGCTCTAACCTTAACCTCCATGATCGATGTAGAAGGCACCGGCAGGGCAGGTCGGCCCTACACTCTACCCTCGAGGAGTGGCTGGGGATGTGCCAATCCCTCCTACCCGAATGGATGGGTGCCCTTCCTCAGGAGTTTGCCAGAACTCTAAAGCCCGGCATCAGCTCCGTCACCTCCTTCTGGGAATTCATAGATCTCATGATTCCAAGGGCAGCTATAGCAGCTCCACGTCAGGATACTCCTATCAGCACCATAACATCTATGGCCCCTTCCATAATGACCATGACCCGGGCCACCACCTCCTCCTGTATGATCTTCGATCTTGTGAACCAGGAAGTGGCTCCAAATGCCTCCACTTTTGAGGTAGCCTCTTTCTCTACCCCAATTGCACGACTGGAGGCTCTCCCCCTTCATATCCATTGGGAAAGCTTCGAGCTCGGTGGATTTCTTCTCCGAACTAGATGCCCTCGCCTTGATGTAGGCCAGTTGCTTCTGGAGAGCCTTCATTTTGCCCTCCACGTCTCGGGCTGAAATCTTGAAGTCTACGAAGAGCCCTCCCTCAGCATAGGCAGATGGAGAGGGATTAAAGAAGGAGAATATGGAAGCCAATGCAAGAACCAGAAGGGGGCTGAAGAAGAAGGAAGAAAGCTTTGTGGAACACTGGTTGCCTATGCCTGAAGGCCTTTTAAAAGCTACATAGCCAACCAGAAGCCGCAATGTGTTGGAACTAGGCACCACCCAACGCTTCGGTTCGTGGAATAGATGCCTTGATCTAGCTAGGGCATTGATGATCTATACATTAGAAAGCTGAGCACGACATCCCATTAATGTAAAGGCATGATCTTTGGAGCATGGCCAGTCGAAACATTGATGGTGTAGATAGTGCATCCCTCCATGTCAGCATGGTCGTTACTCCCATCGCCCCGAGTAACGCTTCGTACTCTGGGCTCGGGAGTGAGGGGCATTTGATGTGGAAACATCCACTAAAATGGAGCATACATAATTGCCAGCCATCAGCCACATGGGTGGGGACTACCTCCTGGATGTGGACCCCGGGTGGAATGCCGAGGTCAACTCGCAGCCGGGGTCGACCTCGTAAAGTCAGTCCCCCTGTCGAGGTCAACTCCTAGCCAGGGTCGAGCTCACGGGATGAGCCCTCCATCTGAGATTAGCTCCCGGCTAAGGTCATGCTCTTGCAGCTGACACGAGCCCTCCATCCAAGGCAAGCTCCAAGCCGGGGTCGAGCTCATGGGGTGAGCCCTCCATCTGAGGTTAGCTCATGTCTGGGTTCGTGCTCATGCAACAGAAGTATGCCCTCCATCTGGGGCCAGCTCCGAGCTGGGGTCGAGCTCACGAGGTGAGCCCTTCATCTGAGGTCAGCTACCAGTCGGGGTTGAGCTCATGCTGCCGAAGGTAGACCTCTTCGGGAGGTCCTTCCCTACCATATGAAGGCTAGAATTCCTACTAGCGATGGAGAGAATGATCAACAGGAATTCAAACCATGGAATGGAGGTCCCTGTCAACTTGCAACCTTCGAAAGGTGGTGCATGTCCTACCACCAATGCCAGTTGTGCAACATGCCGCCTGTATGCTCTACACGACATAATCCCCATCAGACTCAGGGCCTTGTAACGTGTCGCCATGTTGACTATAGTACGGTCGGAGGATGCTGACACACATGGTCAAGTTCTCTAGTTCCCCTAGAAGGGGAATCCTATCAAAGATATAGGGCCTGCAACACTCGAGCAAAACCCCCAAAAATTAAAACTTCTTGCGAAGGCACGGGGCCCATTGGCATAGCGCCTGCCCCTCTTAAGAAAAAAATGACACCACTAAGGGGGGGAATCTCTGGAGAAAATGAAGGGAGAGGACCAATCTAAAGAAAGAGAAGGGCAGAGAGGGCTCTAAGATGCTCTCAAATCACCTCCTCCTCCAGAAGGACAAGTCCGATAGGGGGAAGGGAAGAAGGAGAAGCCACGGGAAGTGGCAAGCCCCTCTGAAGAAGACACCACAAGAGGGCACATCAAGAAGGACACCAAGATGTGGCCCCAGGTCTGGTCAGAATCATCATGCAAGTCATAAGGTAAGAAAGGTAAGAGGTAGATGCAGGAGGAGCAGGAAGAGCTATGCAAGAAAGCCATCGAAAGCTCAACAGCCAAGGGACTGGCTGGAGAACCTCCCCGCTCCTTGCTCTTCATTCCTTTTTTCTTCTGCTTAGACATTGCTACCATGTTGTTTATATTATTTGAACATCTTTATCATGTCACCCCCTTCCCCAAGCTCTCCGGCTCAGCGGTTATGTTCCCCTCGATCATCCCACTGACTTGATCATCGGAGTGTCCTCGCTAGAATCCCCGGCCTGGGTCTCCTCTATTTTGTAGGCAAAGAGGGTCGAAGAGCTGACCCCCGAGGAGGAGGGAGCATGCCCGATGGGAGAAGGTGGCACCCGACATGGCAGTAATGCACTGGAGCTACGGGCCATGACGATCCAAGCAGCAACACTATTCATCTCGCAATATCATAAATTGTTGGAACATGGCAAAGCTTCTAGACATTCTTTATATGCCCATGAGAAGATGGTGGCCTCTATCCATAAGAATCTGCCTCATAACACATCAAACTATAGTCAACGAGTCACCTCCCATGCTCCTCTGAACTTTGCCCCTATGATAGTGCTTTCATATAGATGACATCCCTCCCTAGCAATAAAATTGGAGTTTGAGTCCTTGTTGGCAAACTGTACTCTATCTCTTGCACCACCATCTGATACACCACCATCAAAGTTGGTTTTAAGATAACTAAGGGGTAAGGGTCTTAGGTGATGAAAATATACATGGAGATGCAATATACACTTCAAAGGAGTCAAGTGTCCCCAACTATCAAAGATTTTATTGGAAGTTGAGTTGATCACCTAAGCATCTTACATTAGTACTCTCACATATGTAGCTCTAAGCAAAGAAAATCTATTCTCAAAAAATTGGCCATTCCTTGCCATCAAAATATGATACGCAATTTGAGTGTCACAAACCTCCTACTTCCTATCATTAATATCTTTTCTTCAAGAAATGCAAGAAAGCATCCATTGAAGAGAAAGATGTTACAACTAAACAAGGGATGTCATATAGCCTCCATACCTATCTCACCTTGGGCACTGAAAGAGGATGTGAGCCACAATTTCTTTCATTCCTAGACAAGAATCATAATCAAGCGAGATACTCAACCCCTGCTTGCCAAGACATCTTAGCATGGAGTCTTATTCCAGGCTACTCTCCAGATATCACTAGGATGGACACCAACCTTCTACACTCAATCGATGTCCCACCATGAAATGGAGACACCTTGGTACCTTATTAGCCAAAGGTTCATCAAAGGCATGATGGCTGAGAGTAGTGTTCCATGTCTTTTCCCCAACTAGTAAGAAATCTTTGACCTTCAAGTCCATTAATAGCTCATGATTTGTTATACCAAGCTTGTGGGAAATGAATAGAAGATATCCACAAATCATGCATCACCTTGCTTGATCTACATCTCCAATAACTCAGCTGACATTGGATAAAATTGTCGATATATGCATGTATAAAGTATTCCATATAAAGGAGCTATTGTAGGAGATTAATGGAGTAGAGAATGCTACCCAAGTGCCATATTTAGGCCTCATTAAAGAAAACCATAGCTTATTAGGCTCCAAGAAAAATTTAACTACATGTTTGGTCATTAGAGTTTCCCTCCTTATTTCTATTAATTAGTATCCCATAAAAAGCTTTTAAACATTTTATCTAGTTTCAAGACAATGCCCTAGATATTCAAGTATTGACTATAAAGTAGGTTGGCATGGCACATAATATAGATTTATTTAAACTGATATTGCTTATCATGGAGAGTGATTTTGATTTCAATCCTTGTAGCTATCTCTTATACTCTATTCCAGTAGCTTACACTCAACTTCTTGCAATAGGTACACCAAGATAGGTTAAACATCATTGTATTATGAAACACCTAATATTTTCTTAATTAGTTCAATAAGGGAGGGATGGCTTTGGGAATTAAATGGATTGTTGACTTGTACTGGCTCACTATCTGGCTAGATGCATAATAATGCTCCTACATAATCTTCTTGATTATCCCTATATTATGTCATATAGATTAGGTAAAATAGAGGCAATCATTTATGAAGAATAGGTGGGAGATTTTTGATGACTCTAATGTAGGTTGATAAAACTACAAAGAGTGGTTCAAGGTCTCTAATCTTAGCATGGAACATCTGCACAAATAGTGTTAACTTTGGCCCTTGATTTTGATGAATAAAAAAATATTGAGTATATACTTTATACTAATGTTTCAATTGGAGTTGTGAATGCTAGGTTATAGGTACATCAAATTCTTTAAACAAAAGTTTCAAAGTCATTTACATTAATACAAGATGAATTTCAAAATTTAAGAAGTCTTCTTTTCTTGAAAAGCTAAGAAACTGATCAATTTGGTCATTATGAAGAAGAAACTGGAAGTTTATTGGACGATTTTTAGAGTTTTGGAGCTTGGCACATAATTTGGAAATGGCACAAATCATGTGTCGACCTTAGTTTCTAGTCAAGTGCCGACTCATGAAGCCTAGTGTCGACACCTCTGAAGACTGGCATGCAAAAATTCTATCGGCACACCAAGTGTCGACTAACAAATCGACTCAAGGCCTGAGATCAGAAAATGGATAGAACATTATTTTTTGAACTATAGTGAAGTGTTACCCAAGTGTCAATCCAAGTATTGACTCACAGGTCGACTCATAAATTGACTCATGGCCTGAGATAAGAAAGCTACAAAACAATGTCATTCCTAGATTTTTTTGTCAAGTGCTGACTCAAGTGTCGACTCACAAGTTCAAGTATCGACTCATAGGTCGACTCATAGCTTGAGATTGGAGATGAAGGAGAACCATGGATTTCAAGAATTACACCTGGTCTTGACCTAAGTGTCAACTCATAGGTCAACTCACAGGTTCTGACAATAGTAACGACTATGTTTTCAGAAGTTCAGAATTATTTCAAACGATCCATAACGGCTAGTTTCTCTTCTCCAATGATCATAAATAATTTTTGGAGGTTTTTGTTGTATTTATCTCTCACCAAACTCATGGAATACACAAGAGAGACACAAGAGATATAAGAGACAATTCCTATCATCCTAGGAAGCTCTTAAAAAGACAAGAGAGAGCTAAAAAAAGAAGATTCCAAGTAAAAAGTCTTTATTCTAGCTGTTGAGCCTTTAAATTAACATCCAAAAGTATTCATTGAAAGCTTTCAAGAAGAAGAAGACAACTCAAGCATTCAAGATGAGCTTCATCGACATTATTTTTACTCTTTTAAAAGCTTTTTCTTGTGCTTAAATATGTATCTTTTGTCTTATTTTTTATAACTAGTTTCAAGGCTATTGAAACCAGGGGTTAGGCCCTTCCAAGCCATGACTTGGAATACAAGCCTAAGGTTGTCTTGAGAAAAAGGTTTTTGGTGAACCCAAGTGTGAAAACCAATTATGGGTTTGACTTGTGAGCTCTTGAAAACAAGTTGGCTATAATCTTTGGTAGATTATAGTGAAATTCCCAAGAGATAGCTTGGGGAGTGGATGTAGATACTTGGAGTGCACAGAACCACTGTAAACTTCTTGTGTTTGTGTGTGTGGTTTGTCTTCTCATTTTATTTCTCTAGCATTGCTCTTTATTCTTTAAAGCACTACATTTAGATCACATTCTATATATTCACATTATTACACAAGCACATTAGTTTAGCTCATACTTAGTTTTTTTAAATTTTTTTAAATCCAATTCACCCCCCCTCTTGGATTGCTATGCTAGGTAATAAGTGATATCAGAGCTTGGTACTCAGCATATAGGTCTAATGATCTCGAGTCAAAGATTTAATGGCAGCCCAAATTGGTGTCGGTATTATTGAGGGTCAAGCCTCAAAACGTCCCATACTTTTTATTGTCATAAATTATACTTATTGAAAGACATGCATGTGCATCTATATTCAAGCCATAGATTAAAATATTTGGAAGACCATAATTAAAGGCCCTCATCAACCCACTATTTTGGTTAATGACATTTCCACTTCCAAATTAGAAGATGATTGGGATGAGAATGACATTAAGCAAGCTGAGCTTAATGCAAAAGCTATGAATTTTGTGCATTAGACCCTAGCAAGTTTAATAGGATATCTAATTGTTCCTCTGCCAAGAAAATCTGGGACATTCTTAAAGATACTCATGAGGGTACACATCAAGTGAAGAATACCAAAGTTAACATGCTCATCCATACTTATGAAATGTTTAGGATGGAACCAAATGAATCTATTTGTGAAATGTATACTATGTTTACTAACATTGTTAATGGCTTGAGGAATTTGGAAAAAGTTTTATCTAATGCTGAAATTGTCAACAAAATCCTCAGGACTCTTCCATCATCATGGGATCCAAAAGTCATAGCTATTGAAGAAGCTAAGGATATCGACACTCTTCCTTTTGAGTACTCGTGGGATACTTATGACATATGAACTATCCCTAAAGTAGATGGTGGTGGACAATGACAAGAAAAAGAAGACTATTGTATTCATGTCCATAAGCAAGGAGGATTCTAGTGATGATTCTGATGAAGAAGATGAAATGGCTCTTATCTCAAAAAAATTTAAGAGATTCATGAGAAGAAAAAGTACAACTACAAGAAGAAGCCACAAAAAGAAGAGCTTAGTAAGAAGAAGGAAAAGTAGAAGGAAAGGAAATAAACAATCTATTTTGAATGTAAAAAGCCTAGTCATTATAAAATGGATTGCCCCACTCTCAAAAAGGTCAAAAAAAAATTTAAAAAGAAAGCAATGATGGCAACATAGAGTGAGAGTGAAGATTCAAGCTCCGATGAAGAGCAACAAGAGGTTGCCAACATTTGTTTCATGGCAAATGAAGAAGAGGTATGGTTTTAACCCGAAAGTGATTTTACCTTTGAAGAATTACTGATGTCTTTGATGAACTTGTTATAGAGTATCAAAAACTTAAAATAAAAAACAAAGAATTGAAAAAGCAAAACTTGGAGCTATCTAAAATAAATGATAAGTTTTTGAAAGATAATGATAGCCTACTTCAAGAAAATAAAGAATTGAATGATCAAATTACATCTTTGAAAAATGAAAAGGAAGATATTTTGAAAGAAAAAGAAGTTTTGAAAAGGGATAAAGTTTTTGTGACAAATGAGAAACTTATCAAACAAAACAAAGAACTTTGCAAGAAAATAAGAAATACAAAGAAGAGCTTGAAAAAGTGAAACCTTTTGTTGAAAAGTTTATCTTTAGTTTAGAAAAACTTAACATGCTTTTGAATAGCCAAAGAGCTGTTTTCAACAAAGCAGGACTAAGTTTTAACTTAAAAAATAATAGAAGTATTTCAAAAATCTCTTTGTTCTTGCATCATCTAGCATTACATGTTATTCTTGTGGTAAGCTAGGACATAAACCTTACATATGTGACAGAAGAATGCTAAATAGTGTTAGAAAAGTTTAGATTCCAAAAGGAACTACATCAACTAACCCTAAAGGACCCAAGATGACTTGGGTACCTAAAGTCTCTGCCTAATTTGATTTTGTAGGTGTGTCTTGGAACCAAGGAGAAAAAAAGATTGTGGTACCTTGATAGCAGTTTCTCAAGCTACATGATCGGAGATGTAAAGCAATTTATATCTCTTGAGGCTCTAAATGGTGGAAGTGTGACATTTGATGATAATGAAAAGGGTAAAACTATTGGTATGGGTAAAGTCCATATCAACCCCTCTACTTATGTTGATAATGTTCAATTTGTTGATAGTTTAAAATATAATTTGCTTAGCATAAGTTAATTTTGTGATAAAGGTTTCAAAGTGATTTTTGAATTTTCTATGTGTATTGTGTTTAGTCTTGATGACAATGGCATTAAGTTCATTGGTTATAGGCATGGGAACATTTACTTGGTTGATCTTGATGATCTACCTATACAAAATGGTCAATGCCTAGTGGCAATAGAAGCCAATATCAATGAAATTAGTTGGCTTTGGTATCATAGACTAGGGCATGCAAGTATGCATTTGCTTTCCAAATCGAACAAAAAGAATCTTATAAAAGATATGTCAAAACTTACCTTTAAAAAGGATAAGATTTGTTGTGCATGTCAACCTGGAAAACAAACAAAATCATCTTTCAAACCAAAAGGAGTAGTCTCTACATCCAAACCATTAGAATTACTTCATATGGATCTCTTTGTACCTAATAGAATAACTAATTTGGGAGGCAAGAAGTATGGTCCTATAATTGTAGATGATTTCTCATGTTTTACATGGATAATATTTTTAGCTCATAAATATGGAACATTTTCTGCATTCATCAAGTTACATAAGAAAGTTTCAAATAAAAAAAATATTTCAATTGTCTCTTTATGTAGTGATCATGGAACCGAGTTTGAAAATCATGATTTTGAAATATTTTACAATGAAAATGGAATTCATCACAACTTTTTTGCACCTAGGACATCTCAATAAAATGGGATGGTAGGAAGAAAGAATAGGATACTAGAAGAAATGGCATGTACTATGCTTTGTGAAAATAATTTATCTAGATATTTTTAGGAACAAGCCATAAACACTGCTTATTATGTTTTAAATCATATTTTGATCCGATCGATTTTGAAAAAAATGCCTTATGAACTTTGAAAAGGTAGAAAACCAACTATCAAGTATTTTCATGTATTTGGATGCCTTTGTTTCATTCTAAATAATGACAAAGACAATCTAAGTAAATTTAATACCAAGTTAGATGAGGATATCTTTTTAGGATACTCTACTTCTAGCAAGGCATATAGGATCTTCAATAGAAGAACTATTTTTATTGAAGAATCCATTCATGTTGTTTTTCATGAAACTAATAAAAAATCTTCTAGAAAAGAAGATACTTTTGATGATGAAGTAGGTATCCAAAGGATTAAAAAATTGGCAATCAATGATGGACCTTCCAAGGAGCAAGAATGTGATCAAAACCATGAAGAAGAACAAGTACAAGAAGTTGGGGCTTCATCAACACCCAAACCACTACCTAGAGAATGGAGGTATGCTCATGGACATCCTAAAGAACTTATAATTAGTGATCCATCAAAAGGAGTAAGTACTCATTCCTCACTAAGAAATGTGTGTGATTATTTAGCATTTGTATCACAAGTTGAACCTAAATCAATTGAAGAAGCTGAAAATATCCAAATTGAATAAATTCCATGTAAGATGAATTAATTCAATTCAAAGAAACAAAGTTTGGACTTTAGTTGAAAGGCCTTCTAATGTTTTAATAATTAGAACCAAATGGGTTTTTAGAAATAAACTTGATGAAAAAGTAGTAACTAGAAATAAAGCTAGATTTGTAGCGAAAGGTTATAATCAAGAAAACGATATTGATTTTGATGAAACTTTTATTCCAGTTCTAGATAAGAAGCTATTAGGTTATTACTTGCTTTTGTTTGCTTTATGGATTTTAAATTATTTTAAATGGATGTTAAAAGTACTTTTCTAAATGGTTTTATTAAAAAAAAGGTGTATGTTGAACAGCCCCTGTGTTTTGAAAACCATGTATATCCTAACCATGTTTTTTTACTTCACAAGACTTTATATGGTTTAAAACGAGCTCCAAGAGCTTGGTATGATAGTTAAGTAAATTTTTACTTGAAAATGATTTTTCTAGAGGCAATGTAGATACAACATTATTTTTGAAAAAAAATTGATGATCTCTTAGTAGTACAAGTTTATGTTGATGATATCATTTTTGGTGCAACTAATGAAATACTTTATCAAGAGTTTGCCAAGCTTATGCAGGGAGAGATCGCGATGAGTATGATGGGAGAACTAAATTTCTTTTCTTGGATTCCAAATCAAGCAAACTAAAGAAGGGATCTTCATAAATAAGGCCAAATACACAAAAGAAATCATAAAGCAATTTGGGATGGAGACAACTAAGCCATTAGGTACACCTATGAGCCCTTCTTGCAAACTTAACAAGATGAATCTCGTAAAAATGTTGATAAAAAATTATATAGCATATCATTGGTTCATTATTGTACTTAACTATAGGTAGGCTAGATATTATATTTAGCATATGTATGTGATCTAGATATCAGTCTGCTCATAAAGAATCACATTTATTGGATGTTAAATACATACCTAGATATTTATCTGGCATAATAGATATTAGATTGTGGTATTCTAGAGATTCATCAATAAATTGATTTCTTATTCTAATGCTGACTTTGCTAGTTGTAAACTAGATAGGAAAAGCACTAGTGGAACCTATCAATTTCTTTGAGTTAATTTGATTTCATGATTTAGCAAGAAACAAAATTCAATTGCTCTATCTATGGCAGAAATTGAATATATAGTAGCTAGAAGTTATTGTGCTCAAATTTTATGGATCAAACAACAGCTCGAAGACTTTGGCATTAAATTAAATAAAACACCTATAAGATGTGATAACACAAGTGCAATCAATTTAACTAAAAATCCCGTTCAACACTCAAGAAGCAAACACATTGAAATAAGACATCATTTTATAAGAGACCATGTGAAAAATGGTGATGTAATGCTGGATTTTGTGTGTACTGATAGGTAATTAGCAGACATTTTCACTAAGCCCCTTAGCAAAGATAGGTTCTACATGGTTAGAAGAGATTAGGCATCATTGACCCTTTTGATTGAAACTCTTTCAAACACTTCATTGAAATCTTTCAAAAGTTCCAAATCTTCTAAAATATTACTTGTTATAATCCTAGACACCCCCTTGAATATCTCCAATTTATTAAAATTTTTTCCTGATTTTTTGACCAAGTGTCGATACTTGAGATTTTTCTAAGTGTTGACTCACCGAAGTGTTGACACTTGAGCAAATTGCAAGTGTCGAAACATGATCGAATGAACTATTTACCTAGGGCATCACCGAGTGGCCTTTCCCATTTCTTTTTTAATCTTCTTTCACCCTAGTGGTCCCCAAACATCTCCCATCATCCTCAAATAGTATTTTCTCATCCTTATCCTTCCATTTTTGGCAAAATCCCCCTTCTTTCCTTCAATCCCAATTGTTCTTTGCAGTTTTGGTGGGCATGGGTCCAAGAAAACAAGTGTCTTTCCATTTGAAGAGGTCCCTTTTTGAGCATGGAGAAGCTAGCACAGGGGAAAGGAGATTAAAGGCTCAACAAGATCTAGTTAGGCAACGAGATGAGACCGAAGGTTAGGTGGCTACAAGAGCACCACCTCCACAGCCTTCCCCGGTAGCCGAAAGGGTGGTAGGGAAGGTTATTGCTTATGGCAGGAGGATTAGTCTACCATTTTTGGACTACGAGTGATTTGTGATTGGAGATTTGTTGAGAGCTACAGGATTGGTCCCATTCTGCACCATGTGAGAGCGATACTACCCGCATTTGATGAGAGAGTTTTATGGTAGTATGGCCACTGATGGGATCACTTGGACTCTCAGGTCAGAGTTGTACAGATCCTAGTTACTCTAGAGACTCTTAGTTGAGTATGGAAGATCCCTCAGTGTGGATTGGTAGCTAGCAATGTTGCAAGTAGAGACGTTTCTTTTAGATGTATTTTGGAGTGGGATGACAGTAGAATGATATCTATTGTTTCTACCAGTCAGTTGTCGATGGAGATGAGATTGCTGCATCACATCATTACTCGCATCATTGTTCTGAAGATAGGCCATTTTGACTTTATTTGTAAACAAGATCTAGTCTTGATGGTGACTCTAACCCAGAGGACAACCATCAACCTTCCATTGCTGATGGTACATCAGATGGGTGAGGTGGCCACCTAGAGGAGGTTGGTTTACCATACGGGATGGGACTGACTCATATTTTTTGTGCTTATGGGAAACCCTTGGAGGGTGAGGCCTCCAATGAGATTTTTCACACTGACACCTATGGGGAGAAGTCACTTCATCTGATGGGTTTCAAAAAGGTAGGAGGTAGATGGAAGAGGAAAGAGTTAGGCCAGGATCCTGATGAAAAGGATGAGATTAGGGCAGCAGAGGCTAGACCTTTTGCATCTGCTCTTTAGATGACTCCCTCTAGACATGCACTAGTTGCTGGACCTGAGTCTGAGTCGGCTACGCCCCCTTCTACTCGAGCTTCTCGACATACTTTAGAGATAGATTCTGGATTAGAGGAGAGACTAAAAGAGTGGATTACTACGGTCTGAGAGGATGTGTTTAGTGTATCAGTTAAGACCAGTAGACTTCAGATTGATCTACAGAGTCTGAGAGCACATACTGATGAGCAGCTCACTTCGATCAGATAGAGTATGGAGGCAGGCTTTTCTGAGATTTGAGATCTTTTGATATCCTTGCAGCCACCTCCAGCTTCAACAGGACCCTCTGTTCCACCTTCACCTCCTCCCCTAGTTGATGATGATGTAGAGGATACTGAGAATGATGATGATGATAGTGATGCTGGTGATGATGACCCAACAGATGGTGGTTATGCAGTACATGAAAAGTCTGCACCAGATGTCCCTCCATCCATTGAGCATCAACCTCTAGTTGATAGAGTTGCTACTATTGATCAGGGTGCCATAGATTCTCCATTCCTCACTCCAGCGGATACCCTTGGGACTTGTGCCACCAGGACATCCAAGATCTTAGATCCTCTGGCCAATCCCTTCGGAATAGTGATGCAGCACGAAAGCTCTGATACCAAAATGATGCAGAACGGAAGCTCTGATACCAAAATTGATGCAGAACGAAAGCTCTGATACCAAAAATGATGCAGAACGAAAGAGAGAGATGATGCGATGCGGAAAAAACTTAAGATTAATTCTTTTTTTTTATTTCAGAAATTGGCTTCGACTCAAAGTAAAGTTAAACTAAGTTGATGAAAACTTGGTAAAGATTGAAAGCACAATTTAGAAGAAGCTAAGTTATCAGAGTAGTTCAGAAGTAACGGATCGCTGGGGGTTGAGAAACTCCCAGACCTAGGGTTTCGCTCTGAACTTTCAACAGGACAGAAATAAAGAGAAGAGATGGTTTACCAACCAAACAGTGATCTCACAGAATTTGGGTGGAAGAACTCTCTCGAGCAGATTGTTGGATCCTCGGATTTGGCTATCTTCATAATGGATCCTCCAATACTGGTCTTGTGGCTGGGTCGGCTTCTCCTGGACTCAAGATCTGGGAAGAAGAAAAACAAGTGATGGATTCAGAGACTCAGGGAAGGATTTACCAGTTCGAAGAACTTGAAGGCTGATGTCGCTGAGATCCGGATTCTCTTGAAGGCTGATTCGACTCCCTCTGGGAATTGCTCTGGATCTGAAGTATCCGGACTGGACCCGGATGCTGGGGTCGGCCTTGACTTGAAGAGGATGGCCGTGAGAGGTGGGATATGCTAGGGCTTGGTAGAAAGAGAAGGATGATGGGCGGCTAGGGTTTGGGAGTGAAGTGGCTAACCTAGGGTTTGGGGTTTGGAGATCTCACACCTCCTCAAGGTTCCTGGGGAACCCGGATTTACTCCCTCACGGAGCTCAACACTTGGATGCAAGTGCGGAAGAGAGAAAACACAAAGTTTGCTCACAAAAAAAATTTGGTTTCATTCATCTGATTCCTTAGAACTTACAAAGGGGTTTTAATTTATAGGACATTACAAGAGAGTAGGGTTTTACATCTTCCCATGTGGGACTAAAGGAGGGGATCTTCAAATTAGGACTGTAGGATCAATCCCTACTCATATGGCCGGCCAAATAATTCCAAAGATGATTGAGGCTTCAAAAAAGGAAAGTGGGTGGCGCCTCCTTGTCTTGACCTCCAAGAAAATTATTTTTTCCTTCTATGCTTGGCCTTATCTTGAAGTGTTTGGGCACCTCTTAACCTTGCCCTCCAAGAGAAATTTGTTTCCTTTTATATCTGGCTTTAGTTGGAATGACTAGGGCGCCTCCTAACCTTGCTCTTCAAGAGAAATCTCCTTCCTTCCATGGCTCAACCCTTTTTGGATACCTCATTTTCTTTTTCCCCAAGTTATGGCTCTTTCTAACTTTGTTTTGAGTATTTTTGGCAGGTAATGGGCGCCTCCTTGAAGTTCTCTCCAAGAGAATTTCTTCCCTTTCATAGTTTGGTTCTTTTGGGAATGTCTTGGACCGCCCCCTTGATTTGTGGACCCCTGATGGATTTCTCCTCAATTGGCGCATGAGAGAATGGAGCTGCTATCTGTGGTGTGGGGACCAAAGCCTACTGGATGGAGATGTGGCGCCCCATGGACTCAGGCATATGGCTGGGAGTGTGGCGCCCACTTGCTTGGCCTTGGGAGAAAATGTAACATCCCAGGTTGAAGCCCTAGTCCACTACTGAGTCAACATGACTCAATAAAATAAAAATGCAGGTAATATAGACTCAAGCTAAAATTGAGTTGATCAAGTCAACCCTTATTACAAGCCAAAAAACCCTAATTCTTCGGGCAAGGTTAATCAGAGATCCAGATGGAGCTTTGAAGTCTTCTTCTGAGTCTGGTGCCCGCACCAATTCTCCCATGGTGGGAGGAACTCGACCCTGTCGAGTATGGATCAAGTTGGCTCTGGTATCTCTCCAAGAGGTCTGGGTCCAATTCTTGTAATTCTTCTCGGGAGATCCAAGAGTCATTAGAATCTGGCCTTCCTTGCCAGCGGACCAGGTATCTTTGGTATCCTCGATTACGAGTAGAGATAACCTGATCGTCCAGGATCTTTTCAATCTGCTCTTTCCTCACAGGCCAGTTTGTTGGTGGACACACAGGGTTGGGTTCACTCTCAAGAGTAGGATTAGGTTCAAAAGCCTCACTGGGAATCACAACTGGCTCTCTATACTCTACTAGGTCTGTAATGTTGAAAGTGGAGCTAATGCCTAGTTCTGGAGGCAACTCGAGCACATAGGCATTGGATCCTACTCTCTTCACCACTCTAAATGGTCCAGCTCCTCAGCATGTAACTTTCTAATGGTTCCAGGAGGAAACTGTTCAGGCCTTAACCTAATCATTACATAGTCTCCCTCAACAAAAGTTTTGACTCACCTTTGAGAATCAGCCAACTTCTTATAAGTTTCATTACTTAAATTTATTTTGGCATGAATTTCTTTATGCAAGTCCTTTACATGCTATGCAAGTGCATCAAGAGACTTGTGTGTGTGGACTAATAGTGAAATCAGATCAAGTGGTGTGTGAGGCTTGTATCCATGAACAATTTCAAAGGGGCTCTAGCCTATAGACCTATTGATCGAAACATTATATGCAAATTTAGCCCTGGGTAAATACAAATCCCAATTCCTGGTTTTCTCACTCAATCAAAATATGAGACAATGTCCTAAACTCGACTGACGATGAATTCCTAAAGAATGGACTTTATTCAAAGGAACCCTATGTCTAAACCTAACAAACTACGGCTCTCTAGGTTTGACCTTGGGTCGGAGGATGGCATGCAGAGCATGAAAACTTATCATGGGTGCCTAGTAGGTGCCATAAGGTCTTCCAGAAGTAGGTGGCAAACCTAATAGATTCTGACACGTGATTCACTATAAAGACTTTGACAAAGTATACTTGGATGGTGTAAGAAGCATTGGAAGTCCTAGAGAAAGGGAGGAAATATGAGGTGGAGTCTCGAATTACCTGCTGGCTAAAGGTGGTGACCTGAAGGTTTGAATTGTGATCTATGAATGTCAACTGGTTATCCTTACGAAAGGAAAAGTTTGCTACTCCCAGGAATGGATCAAGAGATGGTTCGGGGAGTAGCCTAGGACATGTGATTGCAACAGTTAAGGTTTGTTCTCTAAGCAAATAATGATTCACTTTATCAAGAAATGGATTAGAGAATAATTCATGGAAGGGCCTATGGATGATGACCTCAAGACTTGAAATTTGACCTATGGGTGAGGAAAGGTATACTCTATAGAAGGGTAGATCAGTCATGCGAAGGAAGGGGTCTGGGGTCATAAGGAGGACTTCTACAGGACTGGGTGAATCAATCCGCTCAAGAAAAGGATGTCCAACTGAGATTACGGGAGAGACCTTAGTGGCTGAGCATGGGACAAGGTCCAATTGTAAGAGGCTTGATTCAGTCATCCTAAGGAGAGGATCTACCATAGGGTGGGCAAACTTAAACAGTTCAGTGCAAAGATCTTCAATTGGTACTTGGGGAATGACTGTCATTAGAGGGTACGAACTAATAGCTCGGGCTAACACTATGAGTTCTTCCTGGGGGTATTTGACTAAAGGAACCTGGTTCTCACAAATCTCTTGAATTTCTGAACTAGGTCCTACCAGTTGGTTGTTTTCGAAGGTCTCTTCAGGTAAGGAACCAATAGTATCAATGTCACATTCTTCAAGTTCTTCCCCCTCATATTCATCAACTAGACTCAAGCTAGCATCATATACTTCCTCGATGCCATCTTCAATGGGTTTCGGGTCAGTGGTAATCGGGTCAATTGATTCTAGGCTTGTCATACCTAACCGTTCTTCCTCATTGGTAGGCTTGGGTTCTCCCTCATTAATGTCATCCTTAGGATTCTTACCACTTAGCTGTGCACAAGCCAGTCCTATGCATGGGCACTGTGGTGCGGGCACCAGACTCAGAAGAAGACTTCAGAGCTCCATTTGGATCTCTGATTGACATTGCCCGAGAAATTAGGGTTTGTAATAAAGGTTGACCTGGTCAACCAGTTTATTTATTTTATTTATTTCTTGAATCACCATTTAAATTTTGTTGAGTCATGTTGACTCGGTGCAAGTCCCAATGTGGTTTCAATTTGGTCCAAAATGGTGCCACATTTCTCTTCCAATCAACTCAAGGTTCAAGCAAGTGGAGGCCACACTCCAAGCCACACGCCCAGCCACACTCCGAGCACACGCCAGAGTCCAGGAGGCGCCATAGAGGCATCCCAGTGTCATGGTCCCCACATCCAAAGAAGAAAAAAATCAAATTGGAGGCTAAATTAAAGGAGGCGCCCACACCTGCCTAATTTACCTAAGCAAAGAAGGAAGAAAACTTCTCTTGGAGAAGAAATCAAAGAAGGACATCCAACCTACTCCTAATTGAAGTTCAAATCAAAATCAAAGAGCTTAACTTGGAGTGGAAGAAAAGAAGAAATACCTTAAGAAGAAGAGGACTCCAAATCCAAATCCAACTCCAAAGGAGGTGCCATAAAAGTTCCAAAACAATTCCTTTATGGCCGTCCCAATTTTTTTTTGGACTCTTGGTCGGCCAAGGGAGAGGATTTTCTACCTAATCTAGGGGTTGGAAGAGTTTAGTCCCACATGGGAATTTGTACAAGCTAGGAGAAAATTTTAGGTCTATATAATAGACCTCTCTTTGTAACTTTGAAAATCAATGAAAAAAAATTATTTTTGCTATTCTCTTGTGTTGAGTGACCTAGGTTTCTCTTCTTCCGCACTATTCTAAGTGTTGAGCTCCGTGAGGGGGTAATCCGGGTTCCATTGGAGCCTTGAGGAGGTGAGAGATCTCCATCTTTATCCAAAACCCTAGGTTAGCCACTTGAAATTCCAAAACCCTAGCCACCTTTCATTATTTTCCATCCACCAAACCCTAGATCCATCCATCTCCCACGGCCTCTCTCTCTCTACAAGTCCAGGCCGTCCACCTTCATCCAGATCCAGTCCGGCTACTTCAGATCCAGAGCAAGTTCCAAGGAAAATCACATCAGCATCCAGGAGAATCCAGTTTTCAGCAATTTCGATCTTCAAGTTCATCAACCTGGTAAATCTTTTCCTTGACTCTCTGATTCCATCAATTGTCTTTCTTCTCTTCCAGATCTTGAGTTCAGGAGAAGCCAACCCGCCAAAGGACCAGTATTGGAGGATCCATTACGAAGATATCCGACTCCGAGGATCCAACAATCTGCTCGGGAGAGTTCTTCCACCAAAATCTGTGAAGATCATTGTCAGGTTAGATAACCCTTCCCTTCTCTTTATTTCTGTTCTGTTGAAAGCTCGGAGTGAAACCCTAGGTCTGGGAGTTTCTCAACCCCCAGCGATCCGTTGCTTCTGAATTACTCTGATAATTTAGTTTCCTTAAAGTTGTGCTTTCAATTATCATATTAGTATCTTTCAATGTTAGGTTAACTTTTCTTTGATTTGAAGCCAACTTCTACAAACATATAAAAACCACAAAAAAATTTAATTAATCCTAATTTACTTCCGCATCGCATCCCTTTATTTGTTCTGATACCATTTTTGGTATCAGAGCCCAGTCTAGGGTTTCTGATTTGCTTGCTTGCTTGTTTTGATTGTTTTCTCTTTTTATTTTGTCTGCTCGAAGTAGACTCCCCAGGACGTCCGGTCCTAGGAACTAAGCGAGGCGTAAGCCTCCTCCTCCCATTCCACGGGGCGTTCCTAGGGCGTGTAGGGGATCCATTGGGTTATAACTTCGTAGCAGGGATTATAAACGGGGAAGACAATCTAGTTGCAGCCCGTAATTGCCCTGTTGTCTGAATTATTTCTCCCTGCATAAAACTCTGAATTGCATGATTTTTGCTTCGTTGAAACCAGTATAATTGAACCTATTTTTCATAATTTTTCTGCGATTTATTGGTTTCGGTAGAAATTCTGAGAATTAAAATACAGCAACTCTGTTTTTTTTTTGTGTTCTGCAATTCAATTCTTTTTTTTTTTGGAGTGATCATCTCATAATTTACTTAAGGGCAATTGAGCATCTAAGATAAGGGGAGGAGTTGATTACCTCTCCTTAGCCCAAAACCACCATCCAATCATTCGAACCTAGACCTAATTTAAAATCAGTTAGACCTAATTTGCCCTAGTGGGCTAGGGACACCAATTGGTCGGGTCTAGGCTAGTGTTGAGTCAGTTTGCTGAGTTATTCTGTGTGTGCTTAGCACTCAGTGTCTAGAACGGTGGTTCAGGGACTACGTCCCGAAGGGCTTGTGTGCTGGTCCGCCTACCTGGCCAATCACTGATTGGTGTCTAGGATTGGCAATCAGGGACCTAACACTCCCCTTACACCTGCCTGGCTGAGTCCTGAGTTACTACAGGCTAGCTTGCCACTCTGATTGGGCATCTAGTTTGGACTCTAGGTCTAGTGATCCAGTAGTCGATTTAGTCTAGTCTCATTTTGTGTGCTTGCTTGAATCATCATGTCTACCAGAAATGGAGTGCCATATCAACCTGGTCAAACCCAACCTGATTTAGAGGCCATGGTTAGAGCTCTTACTGAGAGCATGAACAAGTTAAGCCAGGATTTGACTGCTACTGTTACCCAGTGTAAAGAACAAGTCCATGAGAATTTTACCCAGCTTAGGGATCAAGTCCAAGTCCTTGAGAAACGTAGACATCAAAATTGGATCCCTGATCCAAAATTTAATAGGCCCCAACCTCATCCATACCAGGAGCCTAGGAGGACCTTATACCGTGATCCCGAGCATAACCTTAGGAAGCCTAACCATGATATCTATAGTGTGGATCGTGTCTATGAGAGGTCCTTACAATATTCTAGACCAGTCACTCAACAACCCAAGTCTTCTAGATCAAACCATTTAGATCCACACCCATGCCCAAGTAAGGTCTCTACTAGCTTGAAACCCAGTGTGACCCAGGTTCCTATATCGCAAGAATGTTTGTTTTGTGGAGAAAGAGGCCATAAATCTAGTCAGTGCCCATGCATAGGACTGGCTTGTGCACAGCTAAGTGGTAAGAATCCTAAGGATGACATTAATGAGGGAGAACCCAAGCCTACCAATGAGGAAGAAAGGTTAGGTATGACAAGCATAGAATCAGTTGACCCGATTACCACTGACCCGAAACCCATTGAAGATGGCATCAAGGAAGTATATGATGCTGGCTTGAGTCTAGTTGATGAATATGAGGGGGAAGAACTTGAAGAATATGACATCGATACTATTGGTTCCTTACCTGAGGAGACCTTGGAGAGCAACCAAGTGGTGGGACCTAGTTCAGAAATTCAAGAGATTTGTGAGAATCAGGTTCCTTTAGTCAAATACCCCCAGGAAGAACTCATAGTGTTAGCCCGAGCTATCAGTTCGTACCCTCTAATGATAGTCATTCCCCAAGTACCAATTGAAGATCTTTGCACTGAACAGTTTAAGTTTGCCCACCCTATGGTAGATCCTCTCCTTAGGATGACCGAATCAAGCCTCTTACAATTGGACCTTGTCCCATGCCCAGCCACTAAGGTCTCTCCCGTAATCTCAGTTGAACATCCTTGTCTTGAGCGGATTGATTCTCCCAGTCCTGTAGAAGTCCTCCTTATGACCCCAGACCCCTTCCTTCGCATGACTGACCTACCCTTCTATAAAGTATACCTTTCCTCACCCATAGGTCAAATTTCAAGTCTTGAGGTCATCATCCATAGGTCCTTCCATGAATCATTCTTTAATCCATTTCTTGAGAAAGTGGATCATTGTTTGCTTAGAGAACAAACCTTAACTATTGCAATCACATCTCCTAGGCTACTTCTCGAACCATCTCTTGATCCATTCCTAGGAGTAGCAAACTTTTCCTTTCGAAAGGATGACCAGTTGACACTCATAGATCACCATTCAAACCTTCAGGTCACCACCTTTAGTCAGCAGGTAATTCGTGACTCCACCTCATATTTCCTTCCTTTCTCTAGGACTTCCAATGCTTCTTACACCACCCAAATTTACTTTGTCGAAGTCTTTAGAGTGAACCACGTGTCAGAACCTATTAGGTTTGCCACCTACTTCAAGAAGACCTTATGGCACCTACTAGGCACCCATGATAAGTTTTCATGCTCTGCATGCCATCCTCCGACCCAAGGTCAAACCTAGAGAGCCTTAGTTTGTTAGGTTTAGACCTAGGGTTCCTTTGGAATAAAGTCCATTCTTTAGGAATGCGTCGTCAGTCTAGTTTAGTTTTTCTTGACCCTTTACTAGGCTTTGGCTCAGATTTTGGTTTGATTGAGAGCACCAGGAATTGGGATTTGTATTTTGTCCAGGACTAAATTTGCGTACAATGACTCGGTCAATAGGTCTACGGGTAAGAGTCCATTTGAAATTGTACATGGGTACAAACCTCACACACCTCTTGACCTAGTCCCTTTACCTGTCCACACTCGAGTCTCCGAGTCTGCTGAGAATTTTGCACAGCATGTAAAAGACTTGCATAAAGAAATTCATGCCAAAATAAATTTAAGTAATGAAACTTATAAGAAGTTGGCTGATACTCAAAGGCGAGTCAAATCTTTTGTTGAGGGAGACTATGTGATGATTAGGTTAAGGCCTGAACGGTTTCCTCCTGGAACCGTTAGAAAGTTACATGCTAGGGGAGCTGGACCATTTAGAGTGGTAAAGAGAGTAGGATCCAATGCCTATGTGCTCGAGTTGCCTCCAGAACTAGGCATTAGCTCTACTTTCAACATTACAGACTTAGTAGAGTACAGGGAGCCAACTGTGATTCCTAGTGAGCCTTTTGAGCCTAACCCTATCATTGAGAGTGATCCCGACCCTGTGTGTCCACCAACAAACTGGCCTGTGAGGAAAGAGCAGATTGAAAAGATCCTGGATGATCAGGTTATCTCTACTCGTAATCGAGGATACCAAAGGTACCTGGTCCGCTGGCAAGGAAGGCCAGATTCTGATGACTCTTGGATCTCCCGAGAAGAATTACAAGAATTGGACCCAGACCTCTTGGAGAGATACCAGAGCCAACTTGAGCCTTATCGACAGGGTCGAGTTCCTCCCACCCTGGGAGAATTGGTGCGGGCACCAGACTCAGAAGAAGACTTCAGAGCTCCATTTGGATCTCTGATTGACATTGCCCGAGAAATTAGGGTTTGTAATAAAGGTTGACCTGGTCAACCAGTTTATTTATTTTATTTATTTCTTGAATCACCATTTAAATTTTGTTGAGTCATGTTGACTCGGTGCAAGTCCCAATGTGGTTTCAATTTGGTCCAAAATGGTGCCACATTTCTCTTCCAATCAACTCAAGGTTCAAGCAAGTGGAGGCCACACTCCAAGCCACACGCCCAGCCACACTCCGAGCACACGCCAGAGTCCAGGAGGCGCCATAGAGGCATCCCAGTGTCATGGTCCCCACATCCAAAGAAGAAAAAAATCAAATTGGAGGCTAAATTAAAGGAGGCGCCCACACCTGCCTAATTTACCTAAGCAAAGAAGGAAGAAAACTTCTCTTGGAGAAGAAATCAAAGAAGGACATCCAACCTACTCCTAATTGAAGTTCAAATCAAAATCAAAGAGCTTAACTTGGAGTGGAAGAAAAGAAGAAATACCTTAAGAAGAAGAGGACTCCAAATCCAAATCCAACTCCAAAGGAGGTGCCATAAAAGTTCCAAAACAATTCCTTTATGGCCGTCCCAATTTTTTTGGACTCTTGGTCGGCCAAGGGAGAGGATTTTCTACCTAATCTAGGGGTTGGAAGAGTTTAGTCCCACATGGGAATTTGTACAAGCTAGGAGAAAATTTTAGGTCTATATAATAGACCTCTCTTTGTAACTTTGAAAATCAATGAAAAAAAATTATTTTTGCTATTCTCTTGTGTTGAGTGACCTAGGTTTCTCTTCTTCCGCACTATTCTAAGTGTTGAGCTCCGTGAGGGGGTAATCCGGGTTCCATTGGAGCCTTGAGGAGGTGAGAGATCTCCATCTTTATCCAAAACCCTAGGTTAGCCACTTGAAATTCCAAAACCCTAGCCACCTTTCATTATTTTCCATCCACCAAACCCTAGATCCATCCATCTCCCACGGCCTCTCTCTCTCTACAAGTCCAGGCCGTCCACCTTCATCCAGATCCAGTCCGGCTACTTCAGATCCAGAGCAAGTTCCAAGGAAAATCACATCAGCATCCAGGAGAATCCAGTTTTCAGCAATTTCGATCTTCAAGTTCATCAACCTGGTAAATCTTTTCCTTGACTCTCTGATTCCATCAATTGTCTTTCTTCTCTTCCAGATCTTGAGTTCAGGAGAAGCCAACCCGCCAAAGGACCAGTATTGGAGGATCCATTACGAAGATATCCGACTCCGAGGATCCAACAATCTGCTCGGGAGAGTTCTTCCACCAAAATCTGTGAAGATCATTGTCAGGTTAGATAACCCTTCCCTTCTCTTTATTTCTGTTCTGTTGAAAGCTCGGAGTGAAACCCTAGGTCTGGGAGTTTCTCAACCCCCAGCGATCCGTTGCTTCTGAATTACTCTGATAATTTAGTTTCCTTAAAGTTGTGCTTTCAATTATCATATTAGTATCTTTCAATGTTAGGTTAACTTTTCTTTGATTTGAAGCCAACTTCTACAAACATATAAAAACCACAAAAAAATTTAATTAATCCTAATTTACTTCCGCATCGCATCCTTTAATTTGTTCTGCATCATTTTTGGTATCAGAGCTTTCGTGCTGCATCACACTGACTAGATTTATGATCTCTTTCTCCACAAAACAAACATTCTTGCAATATAGGAACCTGGGTCACACTGGGTTTCAAGCTAGTAGAGACCTTACTTGGGCATGGGTGTGGATCTAAATGGTTTGATCTAGAAGACTTGGGTTATTGAGTGACTAGTCTAGAATATTGTAAGGACCTCTCATAGACACGATCCATACTATAGATATTATGGTTAGGCTTCCTAAGGTTATGCTCGGGATCACGGTATAAGGTCCTCCTAGGTTCCTGGCATGGGTGAGGTTGGGGCCTATTAAATTTTGGATCAGGGGTCCAATTTTGATGTCTACGTTTCTCAAGTACTTGGACTCGATCCCTAAACTGGGAAAAACCCTCATTCATGTCCTGACTCAATTTGGTCATAGTTTCAGTAAGATTTCTAACCATGGCCTCTAAATCTGGTTGGGTATGACTAGGTTGGTAGGGTACTCCATTCCGGGTAGACATGATGATGCAAGCAAGCACACAGAATGTGACTAGACTAAAGCGACTACTGGCTAACTAGACCTAGAGCCCAAACTAGATGCCCAATCAGAGTGGCAAGCTAGCCTGTAGTAACTCGGGACTCAGTCAGGCAGGTGTAAGGGGAGTGTTAGGTCCCTAAATGCCAATCCTAGACACCAATCAGAGATTGGCCAGGTAGGCGGACCAGCACACAAGCCCTTTGGGATAGAATCCCTGAACCACCATTCTAGACACTGAGAACAAAGCATACACAGAGTAACTAGACAAACTGACTCAACACTAGCCTTGACCCGACTTGTTGATGTCCCTAGCCCACTAGGGCAAATTAGGTCTAATCAATTTTTAGATTAAAGGCTTAGGTTCGAATGAGTGGGTGGTGGTTTTGGGCTAAGGAGAGGTTATCAACTCCTCCCCTTATCTTAGATGCTCAAATGCCCTAAAGATGAATTAAGAGATGAACACTCAAAAATAATTGGATTGCAGAACACAAAAATAGAGTTGCAGTAATTTAATTCTCAGAAATCCCACGGAAACCAATAAATCACAAGAAAATTAAGCAAAATAGTTTTAATTATAGTGGTTTCAGTAAAACAAAAATCACCGAATTTGGAGTTACCTGTGGTGAGAAATAATTCCTATAACAGGGAAATTATGGCTGAAAACAGAGCACTTCCCCGATTACAATTCCTGCTACGAAGTTATAACCCAATGAATCCCCTACACGCCCTAGGAACACCCCATGGAATGGGAAGAGGAGGTTTGCACCTCGCTTCGTTCCTAGGACCGGACGTCCTAGGGAGTCTACTTCGAGCAGACAAAGTAAAAAGAGAGAGACTCAAACAAGCAATCAAAATAGAAACCCTAGACAGGGCTCTGATACCAAAAATGATGCAGCACGAAAGCTCTGATACCAAAATGATGCAGAACGGAAGCTCTGATACCAAAATTGATGCAGAACGAAAGCTCTGATACCAAAAATGATGCAGAACGAAAGAGAGAGATGATGCGATGCGGAAATAAATTAAGATTAATTCTTTTTTTTTTTTATTTCAGAAATTGGCTTCGACTCAAAGTAAAGTTAAACTAAGTTGATGGAAACTAGGTAAAGATTGAAAGCACAATTTAGAAGAAGCTAAGTTATCAGAGTAGTTCAGAAGTAACGGATCGCTGGGGGTTGAGAAACTCCCAGACCTAGGGTTTCGCTCTGAACTTTCAATAGGACAGAAATAAAGAGAAGAGATGGTTTACCAACCAAACAGTGATCTCACAGAATTTGGGTGGAAGAACTCTCTCGAGCAGATTGTTGGATCCTCGAATTTGGCTATCTTCGTAATGGATCCTCCAATACTGGTCTTGTGGCTGGGTCGGCTTCTCCTGGACTCAAGATCTGGGAAGAAGAAAAACAAGTGATGGATTCAGAGACTCAGGGAAGGATTTACCAGTTCGAAGAACTTGAAGGCTGATGTCGCTGAGATCCGGATTCTCTTGAAGGATGATTCAACTCCCTCTGGGAATTGCTCTGGATATGAAGTATCCGGACTGGACCCGGATGTTGGGGTCGGCCTTGACTTGAAGAGGATGGCCGTGAGAGGTGGGATATGCTAGGGCTTGGTGGAAAGAGAAGGATGATGGGCGGCTAGGGTTTGGGAGTGAAGTGGCTAACCTAGGGTTTGGGGTTTGGAGATCTCACACCTCCTCAAGGTTCCTGGGGAACCCGGATTTACTCCCTCACGGAGCTCAACACTTGGATGCAAGTGCGGAAGAGAGAAAACACAAAGTTTGCTCACAAAAAAAATTTGGTTTAATTCATCTGATTCCTTAGAACTTACAAAGGGGTTTTAATTTATAGGACATTACAAGAGAGTAGGGTTTTACATCTTCCCATGTGGGACTAAAGGAGGGGATCTTCAAATTAGGATTGTAGGATCAATCCCTACTCATATGGCCGGCCAAATAATTCCAAAGATGATTGAGGCTTCAAAAAAGGAAAGTGGGTGGCGCCTCCTTGTCTTGACCTCCAAGAAAATTATTTTTTTCCTTCTATGCTTGGCCTTATCTGGAAGTGTTTGGGCACCTCTTAACCTTGCCCTCCAAGAGAAAATTTGTTTCCTTTTATATCTGGCTTTAGTTGGAATGACTAGGGCACCTCCTAACCTTGCTCTTTAAGAGAAATCTCCTTCCTTCCATGGCTCAACCCTTTTTGGATACCTCCTTTTCTTTTTCCCCAAGTTATGGCTCTTTCTAACTTTGTTTTGAGTATTTTTGGTAGGTAATGGGCGCCTCCTTGAAGTTCTCTCCAAGAGAATTTCTTTCCTTTCATAGTTTGGTTCTTTTGGGAATGTCTTGGACCACCCCCTTGATTTGTGGACCCCTGGTGGATTTCTCCTCAATTGGCGCATGAGAGAAGGGAGCTGCTATCTGTGGTGTGGGGACCAAAGCCTACTGGATGGAGATGTGGCGCCCCATGGACTCAGGCATATGGCTGGGAGTGTGGCGCCCACTTGCTTGGCCTTGGGAGAAAATGTAACACCCCAGGTTGAAGCCCTAGTCCACTACTGAGTCAACATGACTCAACAAAATAAAAATGCAGGTAATATAGACTCAAGCTAAAATTGAGTTGATCAAGACAACCCTTATTACAAGCCAAAAAACCCTAATTCTTCGGGCAAGGTTAATCAGAGATCCAGATGGAGCTCTGAAGTCTTCTTCTGAGTCTGGTGCTCGCACCAAATAGAAGCGTGACCCACAAGACCCCTAAACCATCTACATCTAGGATCATGGCACCTGTAGTTGTTGATTTTCTATCTGATAAGGAGTAGCCTCACAGATGTTTTGCATATCTTATGATTCATGTACTTTTTATAGTATATTTCAGTTTATGTATGCTATTTTTGTTGGTATCAGACATCATTTGTTATACTGAAACTTATCTATCTATGACAGTTATGTTTCCTTTTACTACTCTTCTCTTTTTGTCATTAACCTTTGTTTGACAAAAGCACTAATCAAGGGGTAAAAAATTTGTTAATTTTTATTGATGATAAAAAGGGGGAGTAAGATAGATTATATAAGCAAAAATCTATAATTTTTAAGAATTCACATTCTACTTAAGATAAGGGGAGAAAATATCACTTTGTTTGACTCACTAACTTCAAAATTGTTGACCCCTAAAGTGAATTTGTTGATAACAAAACATTGGAGCAAACATTTAGTCATCTAACAACTCTTCAAATGATTGAGAAGTTTTTGTAGGACAACTACATTGACACATTTTTCAATTCCTACAATCTTTAATGTTTTGTGTTGAGTTGTAAATTATTTAGAATCTTGTAAAGAAGAACCCTACAAAAACTTTCTATTAAAAACAAGTTCAAGGGTTACTTCTAGTAATCTTTCAAGCTTCATGTTTTCTTGATTTTATTGTAAAAAGTGCTTGAAGAAGACTTTAAAGCATAGGACAAGTGTTCTGGAAGTTTGAAGCTGATCTAGCTGAAGAATAATATTCGAGCTGACTGGATGAACAACCCAGCCGACTCTGGCACTGGCACTGAAGACAAGTTCTCTGGCACACAGATCCAGCTGACTGGCACCAAGGTCCAACCGACTCGTCCAGAACAAGGTTTAGAACGTTATTAGATTCTCAGGAATCTGAGTCGACTGGAATTATATCTAGCTGACTCATCCAGAACTCAGTTGAAAATGGTCTAAGAAGCCTCTGAGATTCCAGCTGACTGGAATTCAGCCCAGCCGACTCATCCAGAGTGAGGTATTTTCTCAACTAGGAAAGCTAGCCGACTGGCACTCAACCCAGTCGACCCGAGCTTCATCCAAGCCAACTCGAAGATTGTCCGAGCAGACTGGAATGGCGGGGTCACCTCCAACGGCTAGTTCCAGTTCTCAGTTTTTGAATTCCAAAAGTGCTCCAACGGTAACCTGTCACCTCCCAATAGTCTACAACGTTCAAAATCAAGGGAAGTCAGTTGAAGTCTCTATAAATAAAGTATGAGAACATCTTTGGAGAGACTAATGAGCAAATAATGATTTATTGAGCATTTATTGAACACTAATTGAAGTGAAGTGAGAGAGCACTAGAGCTTTAAAGTTTGTCTTCAAGCCTGCAACAAATCTTACCAGAAGCTTGAAGCACATTTTAAGGAAAGCAAGGAAGCCATTGAAGTGCATTGAAGAGCATTCAGTGGATTTTCACTCGAGCTGCATTGGCAACCCCCAGACAACAGAGTTTGTCTTTATTGTTGCTTTTTTAATCTATCATTTAGAATATCTGGGTTATTGGTGAGCCCTGTTGTAAAAACCAAATAGATTACTTTGGTGAGCCTTTAAAACCAGAGAGTAGAGATTTGTTTGGTGAGCCAAGCTAAAACCCAAAGTGTAGAGGTTTTAGGTGAACCTGTAAAAACCTAGCATGGATTTCATTGGTGATCCCAGTTTCAAAAATCAAAGTGTAGAGGTTTGGATTGTGAGCCTGTAAAACAATCCGACTGTATTCTGGTTTGGGGGATATAGTGGAAATCCCGAGTGGTGAACTTGTGTAGTGGACGTAGGAGCTGGGTTGCTCCAAACCACTATAAATCTACTTTGTTTGTATTGTGTTTGTTTTATCCTTTAGCTTCTGCTTTCATTCTCTGATTAATACATCACCTAACCACTAACTGGAATTACTTGTGCACATATTCATGAAAATTTGTTAATTTCCAATTCACCCCCCTCTTGGGACTAAGCCACCTGGGAAACAGCTGGTATCAGAGCAGTGTCTTTGATTACTTGAGTTAAGATTGATGGCTCATCCCATGAGTACATCCTTGGCCGAGGGCCAATCTACAAATAGACCTCCACTATTCACGGGCACTAATTATTCATATTGGAAAGCACGAATGAAAATTTACATACAAGCTATAGATTTTCAATTATGGAATGTCATCTTGAAAGGGCCACACATTTCCACAATTAAAGTAGATGGCGTCGACATCCCTAAGCCTGAAGAGGACTGGGATGATCATGACATGAAGATGGGGGAATTGAATGCCAAAGCAATGAATTTATTATATTGTTCTTTGGATGCTAACGAGTTCAACCGAATTTCCACTTGCTCATCAGCAAAGGAAATCTGAGATAAACACGAAGTGACCCATGAGGGAACTTCCCAAGTGAAAACTTCCAAGATAAATCTTTTAGTTTATAACTATGAATTATTCAAAATGGAACCTTCTGAAATAATATCTGCCATGTTCTTTAGATTTACAGATATTATTAATGGTTTAAAGAGTCTTGGAAAGGTATACTCTAATGCAGATCTGGTTCAGAAAATCCTTTGCTCTTTGCCCGACAAATAGGATCCCAAGGTAACTGCGATCTAGGAAGCCAAAGATCTCAACACTTTGATGCTGGATGAACTGCTGGGATCACTCATC
The DNA here is from genome assembly GCA_021397845.1 of Areca catechu. NCBI lineage: Eukaryota > Viridiplantae > Streptophyta > Magnoliopsida > Arecales > Arecaceae > Areca > Areca catechu. Next base: position 95,830,309 of record CM038051.1, on the reverse strand, counting down.
ACCCACGAGCTAACAATGAAACACAGAATGGAAGATGAGCAGAAGAAAAGGAAGATAATCGCCTTCAAAGCTGCTTCCGATTCAAAGAGGGATGATGAAGAATCTGAAGATGAAATCACCTCCTCCAATAACAACCTAGAAGACGAAGACATCGCTATGGTTGTGAGGAGATTTAGAAAATTCATGGGAAGTAAGAAAGGAAGGTGCAACCAGAAGTTTCACAGGAAGGATTATGGAAAAGAAAAGGAGAATGACAGAGAGAAAGACAAGGAGGTAGTCCCCACATGCTACGAATGCAAGAAGCCGGGGCATATACATCCGGACTGTCCAATGCTGAAGAAATCCTTCAGACAAAAGAAGAAAAATAAAGCCATGGTTGCCAAATGGTCCGACAATGAAGACTCAACATCATCTGAAGAAGAAGAGACCACCAAGACTGCCAATCTTAACTTAATGGGTCTCGAAGATGAGGTAACATCCCCTAACTACTGCACTGAATTTACTTTTGAAGAACTAAATTTTGCTTTACGTGATTTACTTTCTGAATTTAAGAAAGCTGGAGCAAAGATAAAATCATTGAAAAAATGAATGATTCTTTACTCAAACAAAAAGATGAAATTTCATAAAATAATATTTTATTGCAAAAGGAACTGCATGACTTTTCTGAAAAATTTGAAAAATAGAAAAATGAGAATTTATCATATGAAAAAAAAAATATTGATTTACTTGCTAAAAATAATGAATTAAAAAGGGAGATTACAAAACTCAAGCCTTTGGTTGAAAAACTCACTTTATCTTCAAATAAGCTTGAGCTAATTTTGAAAGAACAACGAATTTCTGGAAATAAAGCTAGAATTGGTTTCAACAATTCTTTTATTAATGGAATTTCAGCAACAACTTTTATGAAATCCAAAATACCATCTCAAAATAATTTATCACAAAAGGTTTCAGCCACACCAAAAACTGTTTCTACTTCAAAATCTTTATCATATGTTCCTAAGAATTTGAGTAAAAATGCATACATTCCAAAAGGTTCAAAATCTGCATCAAGTGCATCAACTTTTAGAACTTCAAATTCTGTTTCCAACAAAAATTCTAAAGTTGTTTGCGATGCTTTTAAAAGAATAGGACATAAAGATTTTGAATATAATAATTTTAGTAATGTCCATAAAAAGGTAAAAAAGATTTGGGTTCATTTAGGAACTACCTCTGCTGACCTGCAAGGATCCAAGGTAGCTTGGGTACCTAAAAGAATTCATCGACTGTTTTGCAGGAATGTCTTGCAGCCCAAAAATTGAAGAAAAGGTGGTACTTGGACAGCGGCTGCTCAAGACATATGATGGGTGACAAGGACCAATTCATCACCCTTGAAATGAAAGAAGGAGGTATGGTTACCTTTGGAGATAATGGCAAAGGGAGAATAATCGGTATCGGTAAGATCAAAATAACTCCCTTCACTTTTATTGAAAACGTTTTGCTAGTAGACAAATTGAAGCATAATCTGTTAAGTATAAGTCAACTATGTGATAAAGGCTTCAAGGTTGTCTTTGAGTCTTCTATGTGCATAGTTACTAACTCTTTAGATTCTAGCAATAAATTCATTGGACATAGACTCGGTAATATCTATGTGGTGGATCTTAATGATCTTGCCATGTCTAGTAGCCCTAGTCTAGTTGCAATGAATGTAAAAACCAAAGAGTCAGGCTTACTATGTCATAGACGATTAGGTCATGTTATCATGCATACAATTTCCAAATTAATTTCTAAAGATCTTGTTAGAGGCATGCCTAAGTTTAAAGTTGATTTGAATCATGTTTGTGATGCATGCCAAATGGGTAAACAAACTAAGAGGAGTTTTAAATCAAAGACTATAGTTTCTACAACAAGACCTCTTGAACTACTTCACATGGATCTTTTCGGACCTACTAGGACCACAAGCCTAGGAGGGATGAAATATGCTCTTGTGATAGTAGACGATTTTTCATGATTTACATGGGTTTTGTTTATTGCATCGAAAGATGAAACTTTTCATGTTTTCCAAAAATTTTATAAAAAGGTTTCAAACCAAAGGAACTTATCTTTGATTTCAATTGGAAGTGATCATGGAACTGAGTTTGAAAATCAATTTTTTGAAGATTATTGTACTAAATTTGGCATTGATCACAACTTCGTCGCTCCTAGAACACCTCAACAAAATGGTGTTGTAGAGAGGAAAAACAGGACATTGGAAGAAATGGCTCGCACAATATTGTGTGAAGGCAATCTTCAAAAGTACTTTTGGACAGAAGCAATGAACACTGCATGTTATATTTTGAACCGTATTTTGATCCATCCTATCTTAAAGAAAACCCCCTATGAGCTTTGGAATGACAAAAAACCCAATATTAGTTATTTTCATGTATTTTGTTGTAAATGCTTTGTACATAATAATGGAAAAGATAATTTAGAAAAATTTGATTCTAAAGCTGATGATGCAATTTTCCTAGGTTATTCTTTACATAGCAAAGCATATAGGGTTTTTAATAAAAGGACTCTTACTGTTGAATAGTCAATTCATGTTGTATTTATTGAAACTAACCCTATACCTTCTAGACAAGAAGAGTGCATAGACAATGATGCAGGTACATTGAAAAAAGGAATGGATGACTTGAGCATTCAAGACAAAGACACTCAAGGTGGAGAAGAAATAGTAAGTAAGGATCACACTGATCTACCGAGGGACTGGAGGTATGTTACATCTCACCCTAAAGAATTAATAATAGGAGATCCTTCACATGGTGTTAGGACTAGGGCTGCACATAAGGATGCACATGATTACCTAGCCTTTGTATCACAAATAGAACCCTATAGCTTAGAAGAGGCTGAGACTGACCCAAACTGGATGATGGCAATGCATGAAGAATTAAACCAGTTTAAAATTAATAAGGTATGGACACTTGTAGATAGACCTACAGACCACCAAATTATAGGAACTAAATGGGTCTATAGGAATAAATTAGATGAACAAGGAAATATTATTAGGAACAAAGCTATATTAGTGGCTAAGGGATATAACCAAGAAGAAGGTATTGATTTTGATGAAACTTATGCACCCGTTGCAAGACTAGAACCTATTAGATTATTACTTGCATTTGCTTGCTACATGAACTTTAAACTCTTTCAAATGGATGTAAAAAGTGCATTTCTTAATGGTTTTATCTCTGAACAAGTTTTTGTAGAACAACCACCAGGTTTTGAAAATCATGCTTTTCCAAATAATGTATTTAAATTAAACAAAGCATTGTATGGTTTGAAACAAGCACCTAGAGCCTGGTATGATAGACTTAGCACTTTCTTATTTGAAAATGATTTTTCAATAGGAAATGTAGATAAAACTTTGTTTATCAAAAAGAAAAAAAATGACATCTTAGTTGTACAAATATATGTAGATGATATCATTTTTGATGCAACTAATGAATCTCTATGTAAAGAATTTGCTAAGCTTATGCAGGGAGAATTTGAAATAAGCTTAATGGGTGAGCTGAACTACTTTCGTGGACTTCAAATAAAATAAACAAAAGAAGGCATCTTCATCAACCAAGCCAAATACATCAAGGAAATCATCAAAAAGTTTGGTATGGAGAGTAGCAAAACAATGAGCACACCCATGAGCCCAGCTTGCAGACTGGACAAAGATGAGAAAGGATCCAATGTTGACCAAAAGCTATATAGAGGTATGATCGGATCCTTATTATATTTGACTGCAAGTAGACCTGACATATTATACAGTGTATATATATGTGCTAGATTTCAGTCATCACCTAGAAACACATATGCTTACTATAAAGAGAATAATTAAATATTTGAAAGGAACAAGTAATTTAGGAATTTGGTATTCTAAACATTCTACTTTGAATTTGATTGGATTTTCTGATGCTAATTATGCTAGTTGTAAAATGGATAGAAAAAGCACTAGTGGTACTTATCAATTTCTATGGTTGAATTTAATTTCATGGCACTGTAAGAAGCAAAACCCTGTAGGTAGTTATTGTGCTCAAGTGTTATGGATTTAACAACAACTAGAAGACTTTGGTGTATCACAATCTAAAATTCCAATTAAATGTGATAACACAAGTGCTATCAATTTGATAAAGAATCTAATTCAACACTCTAGAACCAAGCACGTTGAAATTTGACATCATTTTATTAGAGATCATGTATCAAATGGTAATATTATGCTTGACTTTGTGCTTACTGAAGATCAATTAGCTAACATATTCACCAAGCCACTCAATCAAGATAGATTTGAGCTAATTAAAAGTGAATTAGGACTTTGTGATCCCTTCTAGAATCTTCAACCTAATTCCTTCAATTCTAAGGAAGCTTTATATAGAAAACCTCCTTAATTTATTCTATTTTATAGAGCTTTAATTTCCTTCAAATTTTATTCAAAATCTTTCTGAATTGTGTTCAAATTTCTCAAAAACTCTATTTTCTCTGTTTGAGTCGATGGATCTTAATCCTAGTCGACTAGATTTTTCTGTGAGTTTTGAACTTGTTCTGGCCTAGCTAGCTCGAACAGTTTCAAGTCGATTGGAATTTCTGATGATTTTAGAGAAGCTCTGGCCGAGTTGACAGGAAACCATTTTAGGGCTACTCGAGTCGACTGGATTTTCATGCCAAGGTGTTTCGCTTAGTGTTATAAACTCTTCTCCGAGCTGTTTAGCTTCTATGTTATCTTCTCTAACGGTTCACTCATCTCGGAAACCCACTCCAAAGACTTCCTACTCCCAACCAAGCACTCCATTCTCTTTCTCTTCCATCTTTCATAGCTATGGCACCCAAACCTACGACAGGGAAATGGTCCGCTAGTGTTGCTCCTTCGGCTAAAAAGAAAGAAGGTCCAAGAGAAGACAAGAAAAGCCGAGCAATGAAGAAATTTCAGAGGAAGCCACAAGAGAAGTTCCATCAGCTCCAAGCCAAGTACCCTCAATGTCTATGCATCCGGTAACCTCCGGCCGCCAAATTAACTTTGAGTTTATTAAGGGCATTATGTTAAAGATAGGAGACTTAATCGAAGACCAAGGGTAGAGGAAATTTTGTTCGTTGAATGACAAAACCTATCCCACTTTGATTAGAAACTTTTATGAGAACCTAAGGTTGGGAACTAACCATGTGGAATCCACTGTCAAAAGGAAGAGGGTTATTGTGAATGAGGAGTCCTTACTTAAATTACTGGATATTCCTTTTGAGGGACTGAAGTTTTTAGTAATTGAAAATGCAGAGAAGACTATGAAAACAATTTTGAACAAAGAGGATGTAGGAGGAATTGGAATGATTTTAGCTAACACCCTATCATTGGAAATGAGACTACTTCACAACTTCATTTATAGAATCTTCTTACAAAGAACTGGTAGGTTTGATTGGGTAAGCGAAAAGGATCTATGTCTCATGGAGCACATCATAGAAAGAACTCCTGTCAATCTATCATATATTATAATCATGCAGAAGAAAGAAATAGTAAGAAAGGCTAAATCCTATTTGCCATATGGTATAATGCTTACATTGTTGTTTAAATCCCATTGAGTTAATTTGGATGGTGAAGACGGATTAGAATTGTATCACACTGATATCTACACATCTAAAACTCTTAAGAGATTGGGATATTATCATGTGGAAGGAGTGTAGAGAAAGAAGGGCACAAATATAAGAGCCATTGGCAGCTCCAGTAGTAGTGCAGAAGAAGAAGAAAAAAAAGCAGCTAGAACTTCCTCTACACCTGTACCGGAGCTTGAGTCATTTGTACCTGAGCCTGCTATTGTCACTAAGGAGACTAGAGCACCGTCACCTATATTTGATTTGCTTACAACAGAGTTTGACTTGCCAGCACCAGAGTTTGACCTGCCTTCAGCTGATGCTCCTTTACATGGCTATCCTACTGTAGCTACATAGCCTCCAATTGTCCAAGTTCAGATTGAAGAACAGTTGAAAAACTTGACAAATTCACTGACTAGTACTATAACTTCCTTATTTACTGATTAAAAACAGTCAATGGATAGTAGATTGGACAAATTAGAAGAGAATGTTTTAAATCTAAAAGAAAAGGTTGAAGCTATAGAAGCTTCAAGGTCAGCACCTCGGATAGACCTTCAGCCTATTATGAACTATATCTCTTCAAGTTCTGAAACAATTTTAAAGTCTGTGGATGCCACTTTAAATGAATATCAGACTGAATTAAAAGAGCTTAGAGGCAAAGTGGGAACTATTGTAGATACAAGAGGTATGGCAGAAGATTATACAAGGGGCATTGGAATCATAAGATCAGAGCTTGGCAGACTTCGAGGATCAGTAGAAGCCTTCGCCAATGTCCAAGCAGCTGAGCTTGTATTTATGCAAAAAGAGATAGGTGAAATAAAAGAGGCAGTAAATAAAGTACCAGTTAGCCTCAAGGACTTGGATTAGTAGTTGGGAGCAATGTGGGTGGAAATGGTGTCTCTCAATAGCATTGTCAGTTCATTGGAATTCACAGCTAGGACAAGACCTTTATATGATCCGCCACCCATTTCCACTAGGGCACCTAGTACCTCTATTCACCCTAAGGCTCCTCCTCCACATGCTTCATCTAGTCGAGCACCTAGACCCACTTCTTGGCAAGGTGTCAATGTTCCTAGAGATGATTCTGATTAAACATTTTGTAGTTTCAGTACCTTTTTGGATGTTTTTGAAACTTTTGTAATGACTGATGTACTGAACACTTTTTTGATAGAAATGAAATGAACATCTTTTTAATTACTGTGTAATGTGTGTACTTGTATTATCTTGATTACACCTCTATTTGTTTAAATAGAATTCTCTCTAAGTTGAGAAAGTGAAATTATCTCAAACAAATATTGAAACTTTCTCAATCTATTTAAAATTCTGAGCTTAACTATTTAACCTTTTTGAATTGTTGACAAAAACGGGGAGAATCATAGAGTGCATGAAAAAATACATGAATTGCAATAGTAATACTAAAGTAAAATAGACGGGGGGAGTTTTTTTTAAGGCATTTCTGAATGATCTCTTACATATTATTCTGATAAAATGTTCAAGTGAATGTCAACGGGGAAGAAACTTAAAAACAATTCATATTGTCTATAAATCTTATAAATAGGGGGAGATATACATGTTAAACTTACATACTTTAATGATTTTTATGATGCTCTGATGCTCTCAATTTATCATATCTATCAGTCGATACTTAATGCTGCTTGATACATACAAGCAATCAATCTCTGATATTTATAGTTTATGAATTTGATTTTGTGCATTACTGTATAGCACATATTAATATACATTTGAGATTACAGTTGATTTTTAAATATAAATGCTTACATATTTGTGAATAGAGTAGATTCTTTTCATGCCCATTGTTTTGTGATCATCAAAAAGGGGATGATTGTTGATCCCTAAAGTTATTTTAATGATAACAAAACATTGGAGCATACATTTAGTCATCTAACAACTCTTCAAATGATTGACAACTTTTTGTAGGACAACTACATTGACACATTTTTCAATTCCTACAGTATTTAATGTTTTGTGTTGAGTTGTAAATTATTTAGAATCTTGTAAAGAAGAACCTTACAAAAAATTTCTATTAAAAACAAGTTCAAGGGTTACTTCTAGTAGTCTTTCAAGCTTCAAGTTTTCTTGATTTTATTGTAAAAAGTGCTTGAAGAAGACTTTAAAGCATGGGATAAGTGTTCTGGAAGTTTGAAGCTGATCTAGTTGAAGAACCACATTCGAGCCGACTGGATGAACAACCCAGCCAACTCTCGCATTAGCACTGAAGACAATTCCTCGGGCACACAAATCCAGCCGACAGGCACCAAGGTACAAATGACTCGTCCAAAACAAGGTTGAGAACGTTCTGAGATTCTCAGGAATCTGAGCCGACTGGAATTAGATCCTGCCGACTCATCCAGAACTCAGTTGAAAATGATCTGAGAAGCCTCTGAGATTCCAGCTGACTGGAATTCATCCCAATCAACTCGTCCAGAGTGAGGTATTTTCTCAATTGGGGAAGCTAGCCGACTGGCACTCGACCCAGTCGACCCGAACTTCATCCGAGCCGACTCCAAGTTTGTCCGAGCCGACTGGAATGGCAGGGTCACCTCCAACGGCTAGTTCCAGTTCTCAGTTTTTGAATTCCAAAAGTGCTCCAACGGTAACCTGTCACCTCCCAATGGTCTACAACGTTCAAAATCAAGGGAAGGTAGTTGAAGTCTTTATAAATAAGGTATGAGAACATCTTTGGAGAGACTAATGAGAAAATAATGATTTATTGAGCATTTATTGAACACTTATTGAAGTGAAGTGAGAGAGCACTAGAGCTTTAAAGATTGTCTTCAAGCCTTCAACAACTCTTACCAGAAGCTTGAAGCACCTTTTGAGGAAAGCAAGGAAGCCATTGAAGTGCATTGAAGAGCATTCAATGGATCTTCACTCGAGCTGCATTGGCAACCACCTAGATAATAGTGTTTGTCTTTATTGTTGCTTTTTTAATCTATCATTTAGAATATCTGGGTTATCGGTGAACACTGTTGTAAAAACCAAATAGGTTACTTTGATGAGCCTTTAAAACCAGAGAGTAGTGGTTTCTTTGGTGAGCCTAGCTAAAAACCAAAGTGTAGAGGTTTTAGGTGAACCTATAAAAACCTAACTTGGGTATCTTTGGTGAGCCCGGTTTCAAAAACCAATGTGTAGAGGTTTTGATTGTGAGCCTATAAAACAATCCGACTGTATTCTGGTTTGGGGGATATAGTAGAAATCCCGAGTGGTGAACTTGGGTATTGGACATAGGAGCTGGGTTGCTCCAAACCACTATAAATCTGCTTTGTTTGTGTTGTGTTTGTTTTATCCTTTAGCTTCTGCTTTCATTCTCTGATTAACACAGCACCTAACCACTAATTGGAATTACTTGTGCATATATTCGCGAAAATTTTGTAATTCCAAATTCACCCCCCTCTTGGGACTAAGCCACCTGGCCAACAAAAGTATTGTTGTGTGAACTAAATAACTGATACATCTTCATCTAAATATCTTTATGAACTTTGATATGCTAATTAATGTGAAGTTTGTTTGATAAACTTGTTCAATTTACAATGTCCTTAAAGATATGCTTACTTGAAAGCTTAATACAATAGCCAAAATTTGAACTCAAATTCTTATATACTTAAAGTTTTGTCATCATCAAAAAGGGGGAGATTATTAGCTTTGGCCCTTGATTTTGATGAATAAAAAAATGTTGAGTATATGTTTTATACTAATGTTTCAATTGGAGTTGTGAATTCTAGGTTACAGGTACACCAAATTCTTTATACAAAAGCATCAATGTTATTTACATTAATGCAAGATGAATTTCAATGTTTAAGAAGTCTTCTCTCCTTGGAAAGCTAAGGAACTAATCAATTTGATCATTATGAAGAAGAAACTGAAATATTATTAGACAACTTTTAGAGTTTCAGAGCTTGGCACATAATTTGGAATTGGCACAAATCAGGTGTCAACCTTAGTGTCGACTCAAGTGTCGACTCATGAAGCCTAATGTCGACACTTTTGAAGGGTGGCACGAAGAAATTCTACCAGCATTGCATGTGTCGACTCAAGTATCGACTCATAAATCGACTCAAGGCCTGAGATAAGAAAATGGATAGGACATTATTTTTTGGACTCCAGTGAAGTGTTGACCCAAGTATCGACCCATGTTTCGACTCATAGGTCGACTCACAGATCAACTCATGGCCTTAATAAAAAAGCTACAAAATAGTTGGTGGGGACACCAGGATCAAGCACAGATCACTGGATCCCATATGGTTTATTGATTAGGGTTTTAATTTTAGAACCTTAGTCATGTGTCAAATTTTTGAAAGTTTTGTAATCAATTAAGATTGAGTCCTGTAATAAGTTGAGGTTAGTTGATTTGTCTCAACCTTTATTGACTCCATAGGTGATTTTGATGATAACCAAACATTGGAGCATGTATATTTATTTCTGACAACTCTTCAAGTTTTTGACAAGTTTTTGTAGGATGGATTAATTGTTCAAACTTCAACTCCTACACCTCTTTTTTCTTGTTTGAGTTATGTTGTAATGTGATTTTGTAAAGAAGAACCCAATGAAAAAGCTAAGAAAAAATTATATAAAGGGGTTAATTCTGTGTATGTGTGCCTTGAAATTAGTTTTGAGTTGGTATGCTTAAAAATGTAAAGAGTTGGTAAGAGTTTTTCTTTAAGTTCAAGTGTAGAAATCGTTAAGAAGATACTTAAGCCGACCCAACTTGTTGAAGAGCCGACTCTACCTACTGGCACACAGCAAGGATTCTAGAACGTAGAAAGGATTCTAGAATGCAGCAATTTAAGCTAACTCAAAGGTAACCGAGCCGACTCTAATGAATCTGAATCGATTAAAATCAATATGAGTTGACTCTTCCAGAGTCCAATTTCTGAAGATTTCTGAGAATAGCCAGGCGAGCCGACCCGAACTGCATCGAGCGACTCTTTTAGAGTGAGGATTTCCGAACCTGAGAAAAGAGCTGATCCAAGCTGAAGAGAGCCGACTCCTCGAGTTTTTTCAAAGAAAGAAGTTCGAGCCTACCCAAACTATCAAGAGCCAACTCGTCTAGAGTGGTGTTTTATGCCCTGAGATAAAGAGTCGACTACAATGAAGATTTGGCAACTCGACCTATCGACTCAAAGGATTCGAGCCGACTCGAGTGAATCTGAGCCGACTCGAACACTGTTTCCAGGTATCTAATGGCTTGTTTGAGAATTTGTTTTTGAATGCCAAAAAGTGCTCCAACGGTCACAAGTCACTTCCTAATGGTCAAAACATTTCTAACTGTCTTGGAGTGTTGGAAGACTTTATATTTGAAGGATTTGAATTTCCTTAAGGACAAGAGATAAGAGAGTTCTTAAAAAGAAGGGAGAGCTTCATTGAATATTCTACCAACCAACAGCAAAAGAGCACAAGAGCATTCAAGCTAGACTTCAACACTTCACCAACTCTGATTTGTATTTTGAAGAAACTTTAGAAAGCAGCCACTGAAGCAATTAAAGCTTATTCAAGTGCATTCAAGTGGAATTCCATCAAGCTGCACGGACAACTATCCGACAAATTAAGTTTGTCATTTTTGTTGCATTTCTTTCAATTCATTTTTGAATTGTTGGGTTATTGGTGAGCCCGGTTGAAAAACCAAATAGGTTCTTGGTGAGCCTTGATAAAAACCAAGTGTTGGGTTCTTGATGATCCTGGGAAAACCAAGTTACGTTTCTTTGGTGAGCCTGTTGAAACAAAAGGGTGTTGGATTTTCTTTGGTGATCCCGTAAAACCAAAGTGTAAAGGTTTTGGATTGTAATCCTGCAAAACAACCCTACTGTATTCGGTTGTGAATATAGTAGAAATCCCAAGTGGTATCTTGGATAGTAGACGTAGGAGCTGGGTTGCTCCGAAACACTATAAATTTGGTGTGTTTGTGTTGTGCTTCTTTACTTCTTTTTAGGTTCTGTAATTTATAACTCTGTCACAGCACCTAACACCTTCTAAGGGATTTTAATTACATATTATTTGCTTCAATTTTTTTTTTAAATTCCCAATTCACCCCCCTCTTAGGTAGCCACCTCGATAATAACTGGTATCAGAGCATTGTCTGTAATTATACTAGAGTAAAGATTGATGGCTCATCCCATGAGTACATCTCTGGCAGAAGGCTAGTCAACTAATAGACCTCCACTGTTCATAGGCACAAATTATGCATATTGGAAAGTATGAATAAAAATCTATATTCAAGATGTTGATTTTCAATTGTAGAAGGTCATTCTTAAAGGGCCAAGTATCCCCATGATCAAAGTTGATGGCATGGATGTCCCTAAGCCTGAAGAGGACTGGGATGAACACGATATGAAATTAGGAGAATTGAATGCCAAAACAATGAACTTGCTTTACTGTGCTTTGGATTCAAGCGAGTTTAATCAATTTTCTAATTGCTATTCAGTAAAGGAAATTTGGGATAAACTTGAAGTGACCTACGAAAGAACTTTACAAGTGAAAACTTCAAAGATAAATCCTTTTTGTGCATAATTATGAATTGTTTAAGATGGAGCCTAAAGAAAGTATTTCTACCATGTACACTAGATTTACAGATATTATTAACAGATTGAAAAGTCTTGGCAGGGTATACTCTAATACTGATTTGGTACAGAAAATTTTGAGATCACTTCCTGACAAATAGGATCCTAAAGTCACTGCCATCCAGGAAGCTAAAGATTTGAACATTCTTTCAATGGATAAATTAATGGGATCTCTCATCACTATGAATTAGCCATGCAGTATAGAATGGATGATGATTAGAAGAAGAAAAAAATAATTGCATTCAAGGCTGCATTAGAATCAAAGGATGATAAAGAAACAGAAGATGACTCCTCATCCTTCGAAGATGATCTTGAAGATGAAGACATTGCAATGGTCATGAAGAGATTCAGAAAGTTTATGGGAAAGAAGAAATATAGATATAACAGAAAATTCTATTAACGAGGAGAGCATTCAAAAGAAAAGGACAAGGACAAAGAAAAAGATAAGGAACAAGTCCCTACATGCTATGAATGTAAGAAACCAGGGCATATTCATCCGGACTATCCACAACTAAAGAATTTTTTAGAAAGAAAAAGAAGAAAGCGATGGTTGCTACGTGGAGAAATAGTGAATACTCCACTTCAACTGAAGAAGAATAGACCATGAAAATAGCTAACCTATGTCTAATGGGTCTCGAGAATGAGGTAAATTCTCCCGACACACAAATTGAATTTATATTTGATGAGTTAAATTCTGCATTTCATGATCCTTTATCTGAGTTTAAAAAAGCAGGAGAAAAGATTAGATTATTAAAGCATATCAATGATTCTTCACTCAAAGAAAGAAGAAATTTCATAAAAGAATTCTTTATTGCAAAAACAACTTCATGTCTTTTCTGAAAATGTAATGTTTTGAAAACTGAAAACAATGAGCATCATGAAAAAAATAATATTCTATTGAAAGAAAACAATGAGCTAAAAAAGGAGGTTGAAAAACTCAAGCCACTTGTTGAAAAATTAACTTTATCTTCTAATAAGCTTGAGTTAATTCTTAAAGATCAAAGAATTTCTGATAATAAAGCTAGAATTGGTTTTAATGCCTTAAATTCAAATTATATTTCAGCTACTACATTTGTGAAACAAAAGGATTTTGTTCCCAAGTTTACTTCTCACAAAACTTTTGTCACAAAAGACTCTATTTCCATTTCAAAACCTGCTATCTCTATGTTTCATGCATCTAGAACTTCAAAGCATAGATCATTTCAAAATTCTAGAATCAAATATTTTGTTTACAAGGAACTAGGACATAAAGCTTTCAATTAAAATATTATTAGAAATGTCTTTAACACATCAAGAAGAATTTGGGTTCCAAAAGGAACCACCTCAGCTAACTTGAATGGACCCAAGTTAGCTTGGGTACCTAAAAGAACTCCTTGGCTTTCTTGCAGGAATGTCTTGCACCCCAGAAAATTAAGAAGAGATGGTATATTGATTGTGGCTGTTCAAGGCATATGACGGGTGACAAGGATCAGTTCATCACCCTGGAAATGAAAGAAGGAGGTATGGTTACTTTTGGAGATAATGGCGAGGGAAAAATAATGGGAGTTGATAAGATCAAAGCAACCCCCTGTACTTTTATTAAAAATGTATTGCTAGTAGATAAATAGAAGCATAATTTATTGAGTATTAGTCAACTGTGTGATAAAGGCATCAAAGTTATCTTTGAATCATCTATGTGTGTAGTAACAAACTCTCTTGATACTAACAGTAAATTCATTGGACATAGACTTGGAAATATTTATGTGGTAGATCTAAATGATCTTGCCTTAACAAGTAGCTCCAGTTTAGTTGCAATGAATGCTAAGACCAAGGAGTCTTGCTTATTATGGCATAAAAGATTAGGTCATGCTAGCATGCATTCTATTGCCATGTTAATTTCCAAAAATCTTGTTAGAGGCATGCCTAAGTTTAAAGTTAATTTTGATCATGTGTGTGATGCATGCCAAATGGGTAAACAAACTAGGGGGAGGTTTAAATCAAAAAATATGATTTTAATAACTAGACCTTTAGAACTATTTCACATGGACTTATTTGAACCAACTAGGACCACAAGCCTAGGAGGTATGAAATATACCCTTGTGATTGTAGATGATTTTTCTTGATTTACATGGGTCTTGTTTATTACGCACAAAGATGAAGCTTTCAAAATGTTTATAAAATTTAACAAAAAGGTTTCAAATGAGAAAAATCTTTCCGTTATTTTAATAAGAAGTAATCATGGAACTGAATTTCAAAATCAATTTTTTGATGAGTATTGCACTGAGCATGGTATTGATCACAACTTCTCCGCTCCTAGAACACCACAACAAAATGGTGTTATAGAGAGGAAAAATAGGACTTTGGAATAAATGGCCCGAACGATGTTATGTGAAGGTAATCATCCAAGATACTTTTGGGCAGAAGTGATGAACACTATTTATTATATTTTAAACTATATTTTGATCCATCCTATTTTGAAGAAAACCCCCTGTGAGCTTTGGAATGAAAAGAAACCCAATATCAATTTTTTTCATGTGTTTGGATGCAAATGCTTTGTGCTTAAGAATGCCAAGAATAATCTGGGAAAATTTGATGCCAAATCTGATGAAGCTATTTTCCTTGGTTATTCACTATATAGAAAAGCATATTGGGTTTTTAATAAAAGGACTCTCACTATTGAAGAGTGAATGCATATAATATTTGATGTAACTAACCCATCACCATCTAGAAATGATGAGTGTATTGACAATGATGCAGGTACCATTCAAAAGGAGATGAAAGAGATGAGTATTCAAGAAAGATCAATTGAAGAAGGAGAAGAAATGGTAAGTAAGGATCATTCCGTTCTACCAACTGAATGGAGGTACGCTACTTTCCATCCTAAAGAATTAATTATTGGTGATCCTTCTCAAGGCATTAAGACTAGGTCTGCATATAGGACAGCACATGATTACCTAGCTTTTGTATCTCAAATAGACCCTTACACTTTAAAAGAAGCAGAAAATGACCCAAACTGGATGTTAGCCATGCATGAAGAACTAAACCAATTTGAAAGAAATAAGGTTTGGACACTAGTTGATAGACCTAAAGACCATCCAATTATAGGAACCAAATGGGTCTATAGGAACAAGCTAGATAAGCAAGGGAATGTAATTAGAAATAAAGCTAGATTAGTGGCTAAAGGATTTAGTCAAGAGAAAGGTATAGATTTTGATGAAACCTATGTACCTGTAGTAAGACTAGAAGCCATTAGATTACTTCTTGCATTTGCTTGCTACATGAATTTCCAACATTTTCAAATGGATGTGAAAAGTGCATTTTTAAATGGTTTTATCGCTAAACAAGCTTTTGTAGAACAATCACCAGGTTTTGAAAATCATGCTTTTCCAAACCATGTATTTAAACTCAGTAAAGCTTTATATGGTTTGAAACAAGCCCCTAGAGCCTGGTATCATAGACTTAGCACTTTCTTGATTGAAAATAATTTTTCAAGAGGAAATGTTGATAAAACCCTTTTCATTAAAAAGAAAGATAATGATATATTAGTTGTACAAATTTATGTTGATGATATTATCTTTGGTGCAACTAATGAAAGTTTTTGTGAAGAATTTGCTAAGCTAATGCAAGGAGAATTTAAAATGAGCCTAATAGGTGAACTTAACTACTTTCTTGGACTTCAAGTAAAATAAACAAAGGAATGAATCTTCATTAACCAAGCCAAATACACCAAGAAAATAATCAAGAAGTTTGGTATGGAGACATGCAGACAAATGAGCACACCCATGAGCCCATATTACAAATTGGACAAAGATGAAAGTGAATCCAATGTTGATCAAAAGCTATATGACGTATGATTGGATCTTTATTATATTTAACTGCAAGTAGACCAGATATCCTGTATAGTGTATGTGTATGTGCTAGATTTTAATGTAATCCAAAAGAAACACATATGCTTGCTGTTAAGAGAATATTGAGATATTTAAAAGGTACAAGTAATCTAAGTTTATAATTTTCAAAAGAATCATCTTTAAATTTAATTGGATTTTCTGACACTGATTATGCTGGTTGTAAAGTTGATAGAAAATGCACTAGTACTACTTGTCATTTCTACGGTTGAATTTAATCTCATGGCACTGCAAGAAAAAAAACTCGGTAGCACTATCTACTACTGAGGCAGAGTATGTTGCTGCAGGGAGTTGTTGTGCATAAGTGTTGTAGATTAAACAACAACTAGAAGATTTTGGAGTTATACAATGCAAAATTCCTATTAAGTGTGATAACAGAAGTGCGATAAATCTAACAAAAAATCTTGTTCAGCATTCTTCGACTAAGCATATAGAAATAAGACACCACTTTATTAGAGACCATATTTTGAATGGTGACATTGAACTAGAATTTATCCAAATTGAAAAATAATTAGCTGATATTTTTACAAAACAACTTAATCAGGATAGATTGGAATTGCTTAGAGAAAAATTATGGCTTTGTAATCCTATTTAGATTTAGTTAATCTAATTTCCTTAAAAAATTGAGGAAAAATTATCTAGAAAACCTCCTACAGTTATTCATGATTTCTTGAACAACTTTTCTTGAATTTTCAATTGTATCAATGTCAATTTCTGAATCATTTGATTTTATATGGAAAGTTTCCGTTCGAGTCGACTCGAGAAATCTTGCTCTGGTCGAGCTGGCTCGAATGTTTGAGTTCGCTACCTATTGCTATGGTCGAGCCGACTAGGTCCTTGCAAAGCTGACTCGGTGTTCTAATAATTCTGAGTTCACTCTGGACGAGCCGACTCAGATGTTTCTAGGGTTGGGCGAGCCGACTCAAAAGTCAGGAATTGCTCTTTAGGTAGTTTTGATCCGTCATTTCGAAGTACTTCGCTCTCTTCTTGTACTTCTATCTCACTCCATTTCCCTCAGAAACTCTACCAAAACTTCCAAGAACCATTTCCTAAGAGCATAAAATTCCTTAATCCCTCTGCAATGGCTTCTCGAAGATCTACGAAGAAGGTTCTTCAGTTGGGTGAATCAAGTGTTCGTAGTGAAGATGCACAAGATAAAGGGAAAAAGAGGAAAAGATCTGGTCCAGCGCTTCAAGATGAAGAAATTTCTTCTCCTCCCGAACAACGTGTCTCAATGGTCAACCGACCTATCTCTTGTGGAAGAAGGATCGACTTTACGTTCTTAGAAGAAATGGAAATGAAAATCAAAAATTGGATAGAGACTCAAGGCTGGAAGCACTTTTGCTCTTTGGACATATTAACCTAGCCCTCACTGGTACGGATATTTTATGAAAATATTGTTATCAAAGAATTTCATTTGGAATCCACTATCAAGGGAAAGGAAATAATAGTTGATGAAGAGAAATTGGGTACCTTACTGCAAATGCCAACGGACGGCGCCACTGAACTTCTTCTTCCGGATAAGGAACACATTTTAAAACTGATTTTTGAGAAAGAAGATGTGAGCACAATCCATCATGTACAAGCCAATCTACTATCGAAGGAAATGAGGCTTCTACACAATATGATCAGCAAGATATTAATTCCCAGAACTAGCCGCTTTGATTGGGTCAGTGAGAAAGACATGAGCTTTATGGGACACTTGATTGAGGAAAGACCTCTCAATCTTCCTTACATAATGATGATCCAGATGACTGAAGCAGTAAGAAAGGTTAAAGCATGTCTACCCTACGTTATGGTCTTCACTCTATTATTTGAAGAAGCTGGGATTGACTTAACAAATGAAATAGGCAAGCCATTACACTAAAAAGAATGGGTTACAAGTTACAAGAAGGAACATGGATAAAGAAGATGCCCAGTCAGGTTGCTCTACTTTTTCTGATGATGATGAAGATGCTGCTTTTGAAGAAAGGACTGAAGGTTCAATGATCACTCCATCTGACCTCAAGAAGTTAATATTTCAGAAGATGGAAACTATCTCCAACTCTTTGACTGACCACATGACTTCTGCAATTGATGAAATAAGAAACACAACGAATGTAAGCTTGCAGAAAGTGAAAACTGAACAACAGCTTCACCAGTAGAAGATTGAAAAGGAAATGGAGGACTTCAAGAAAGAAATCAGAAGCATCCTACTGCAATCCCAGAAAGATTCAGTCACTATTGAAGATGCTCCAGAACAGATCATCAAGAAGTCACTTGACACTCTTGCTCCTATTCCTTCATATGATCCACCCAAACCTATTAAGACCAAGAAAGAAACCAAAACCAAAAAGACTAAGACTTTTAGAGCCCCTGTTAGAACAAGATTTAGGGATTTAAGGCTTAAACCCCTAAAAACTAAGGCCTCTGATAAGATTATAGAGGTAGGCTCTTCTTCTTCAACTAAGGAAGAAGAAGAATAGTTTACTTGGTTAGTCTTTTGGGTGTAGTTTTTTTTTTTTTTTGTTAATGTTCTACATGTTATCTTTTACAATTACAATGTACTTTCTTTCCTACCTTGTATGCCAATCTTATCAATGAAATGAAAGTTTCTTTAGCAACTTCATTCATTTTTTATGATATGTTACAACTGTGATGAAAATTTAATTAGAATTTCAAATTTGAAAATGTAAAATTATCTCAAACAAATATTAAAAACTTTCTCAATCTATTTTAAAACCTGAGCTTCATTTGAAATCACCTTTTTGATTGATTGACAAAAAGGGGGAGAAATATGAGAAATGTGAGAAATGAAAAATGAAAGAAGGAAAATGGAAGAAATATGAAAAGAATGTATGAAACGGGAAATTAGTATCTATGTTGAGCTTTCTACCAACTATTCTTAAAGTGCATAAAAAGAATGAAAAAGGGGGTGCACAAAATAATAGTATTGCTTAAATTACTTTAAATTCTAGAGAAAGGGGGAGATTCTCTTGAATGAATTTTTGCTCTGATTGATATTCAAATTAATCTTAATGCTTTGATTACTATTGTCAATTTTTAAGTCTCTGATACTCCATGTTTTGTGAAGAATGAAATGTTTAGCACTTTTATGATATACAATCATCTCTTGAGCTCTGATATTATTTTTTTCTTTCTTATTAGCTCTGATACATGTGAATACTTAACTTTCAAATATAGTTATACATGTAAAGTGTAAAGAATTTTTCTTGCCCAGTGTTTTGTCATCATAAAAAAGGAGGAAATTGTTGATTCCATAGGTGATTTTGATGATAACCAAACATTGGAGCATGTATATTTATTTCTGACAACTCTTTAAGTGTTTGACAAGTTTTTGTAGGATGGATTAAATGTTCAAACTTCAACTCCTACACCTCTATTTTCTTGTTTGAGTTGTGTTGTAATGTGTTTTTGTAAAGAAGAACCCAATAAAAAAGCTAAGAAAAAACATATAAAGGGGTTACTTCTGTGTATGTGTGCCTTGAAATTAGTTTTGAGATGGTATGCTTAAAAATGTAAAGAGTTGGTAAGTGTTTTTCTTTAAGTTCAAGTTTAAAAATCCTGAAGAAGATACTTGAGCCGACCCAACTTGTTGAAAAGCCGACTCTGCCTACTATCACGC
Organism: Areca catechu; assembly: GCA_021397845.1. Lineage (NCBI taxonomy): Eukaryota > Viridiplantae > Streptophyta > Magnoliopsida > Arecales > Arecaceae > Areca > Areca catechu. The sequence continues at coordinate 95,810,651 of CM038051.1, read as the reverse complement.
AGCAAGGATTCTGGAATGCAGCAATCCGAGCTGACTCGAAGGTAACTAAGTTGACTTTAATTAATCCAAGTTGACTGGAATCAGTCTGAGCTGACTCTTCCAGAGTCCAACTTCTGAAAATTTCTGAGAACAGCCAGGCGAGCCAACCCGAATCAGAATAAGCTGACTCTGCTAGACCTAATTCTGAAAGCCTGAGAAAGCGAGCCGACCCAAACTGTATCGAGCCGACTCTTCCAGAGTGAGGATTTCCGAACCTGAGAAAATGAGCAGACCCAGGCTGAAGAGAGCCGACTCTTCGAGTTCAAGTTTTTCAAAGAATGAAGTTCGAGCAGACCCAAACTATCAAGAGCCGACTCGTCCATAGTGATGTTTTGTTCCCTAAGATAAAGAACCAACTGCATTGAAGATTTGGCGACTCGACCTATCAACTCGAATGATCCGAGTTGACTCGAGCGAATGCAAGCCGACTCGACCGTCATTTCCAGGTATCTAATGGCTAGTTCCAAAATTTATTTTTGAATGCCAAAAAGTGCTCCAACATTCACAAGTCACATCCCAACGATCAAAAATGTCTCTAACTGCCTTGGAGTGAAGGAAGACTTTATATTTGAAGGATTTGAATTTCCTTAAAGACAAGAGATAAGAGAGTTCTTAAAAAGAAGAGAGAGCTTCATTGAATATTCTACCAAACAATAGCAAAAGAGCATAAGAGCATTCAAGCTAGACTTCAAGACTTCACCAACTCTGATTTAAAGTTTGAAGCAACTTTCGGAAGAATCCACTGAAGCAATTAAAGCTTATTCAAGTTGATGGGGACTAAGAGTTTATTTTATTTTATTTTATTTAAGTCCATTAGTCCTGTATCACTTTAGTCAAAGTGAGCCAATCAAGTCATGTAATAAAGTGAGACAATAGAGTTAGTTGAGTCCACTTAGTCAGGTCCAGTTATTTTTAGTCAAGTCGAGTTCAATCGAGTCAGTATAGTTTTCATTCAGGTCATGTACAAAAGGAGAGCCAGTAGCTAGGAGATTCACCATACCACCCCCAACCAAAGCTGGCCTTCATGCACCTAGGCCCTTAATGCCGCCAAGCCCGCAAGAGAGAGCTCCAGTCCAATATAGGCCCATTGTTGACCGGTCCACCAGGGTTTCTTGGACCACAAGTCAGGGTTTCTTAACCCTGAAGTAATGTACCCTGGGGTGAATCTATAAATACTGCCCATCCCCTCCTGTATTAAACATCTTCTTCTCATGAATACAACTTAAAAAGTTATTTTGTCTAAGTTTTGAGTTTTTCTCTTGATTGAAGTGGGTGTGACGGCCGGGTTCCTAGTTCTTAAGTGCAAGCCCTAATCCTCTGGTGACTTCTACACTCGCCAGCGATCCTCCCCCGCTCTGTCCCGCATCAACTTGGTATCAGAGCTTCATCGGATTAGGGTTTTCTCTTCATCCCCAGCTTCCCATCGTTTCTCCGTCCATATCTTCCAAGACTCCTCAAACCTCGGTTAGCCACCGAGGTCCATCAACACCCCGTACCCAAGCACCAAACCTCCTCTCTACCAGCCGCGAAGCTCATCTCCAGCATCGCATCCAATCAAGACTCCCCTCCGCCTTCATCCCTATGCATATGTCCCGCATCTATTCTAGCACAAAAAAACCCTAGCCAATGTGTAAACCTCCCCGTTCAGTCGCTCTGTGCCTCCATCCAGTTCTGGGGGGAAAGCTTCACTGTTCGAGGGCTCCCATTCAATCGAGGCTCCTGAGAATGGAAGAAAGCAAGGAAAAAACTGGGGGAAAGAAAAGTCTAAGATTCCATATTCTACCGCTCGAAGCCTCCCACCCAATTCAGACTCCTCAAAAAAAAATAGAGAAAAAAAAATCGGGGAAATAAAGGGAAAACACAAAAAAATTGAAAGCTGGTGAGTTGCCGGATTGGTGGTGAACATGTAGCACACCGCAAGCACAGAGAAGGGGCTGATCGCCGCTGGTCGATTGCAGCAATCGTAGAGGCCTGTCATGTCGGCTTCTCCACCCCCTCCTTCCGGACCAGAGCTGCATCCACCACACCCACCCAACCAGAGTGCCAAAGCCGCTCCCTCCCACCGGATCCACCATAGCAGCCGATCGGCGCCGCCTCTGGCCAGATCCTCTCCGACAAGGGGAATGGCCGACTCCCCAGCCATAGATTCCCACTCCGGATCTGACCCCTCTATGGATCCACCGATGCCACCACACGGATCTCCACCATCACCGACCACCGTATTTCTCCCTAATGTCGTCGCAGATGGAGTAGCCCGAAGCCCCTGCCTTTCTTCCCTGGAGTTGGTTCGTGAAGAAGATGAAGAAGACATGAACGTGAAAGCATACCCGCTTCACTGTTGCCGACTTCAATGCACGATTTCTAGAGCTATACGATTTCAAGAGTGCACGATTCTTGGAGCAGCAGGAATTTCAAAGCTGCATGGATCTTAGAGCAACAAAAAAATCAGAGGGAAAAAAAAGAAAGAAGGGTGAAAAAAAAATTGAAACTAGCACTTTTGTTTTGATTTGGTTAGTTTCGGTTCCATCAAACCCCGCTGAGCTTGACTCGATGGAGTCGAGTTCTCCCCACCGTAGGGGAATGATGGGGATCGAGAGTCTATTTTATTTTATTTATTTGAGTCAATTAGTCCTGTGTCACTTTAGTCAAATTGAGCCAATCGTGTCATGTAATAAAGTGAGATAACTGAGTCAGTTGAGTCCACTTAGTCAGGTCCAGTTATTTTTACTCAAGTCGAGTTCAATCGATTCAGTATAGTTTTCATTCAGGTCATGTACAAGAGGAGAGCCAGCAGCCAGGAGATTCACCAGACCCCCCCATCCAAAGTCGGCCTTCATGCACTCGGGCCCTTCATGTCGCCAAGCCCGCAAAAGAGAGCTCCAATCCAAGATAGGCACACTGTTGACCGGTCCACCAGGGTTTCGTGGCCCATAAGTTAGGATTTCTTTGCCCTCAAGTAATGTACCCTGGGGTGAATCTATAAATACCACCCCTCCCCTCTTGTGTTAAATATCTTCTTCTCATGAATACAACTTAAAAAGTTATTTTGTCAGAGTTTTGAGTTTTTCTCCGGAATGGAATGGGTGTGACACCCGGGTTCCTGGTTCTTGAGTGCAAGCCCTAATCCTCTAGTGACTTCTACGCTCGCAAGTGATCCTCCCTTGCTTTGTCCCGCTTCACAAGTGCATTCAAGTAGACTTCCATCAAGCTGCACTGGCAACTATACGATAAATTGAGTTTGTCATTTTTATTGCATTTCATTCAATTCATTTTTTGAATTATTGGGTTTTTGGTGAGCCCGGTTGAAAAACCAAATAGGTTCTTGTTGAGCCTTGATAAAAACCAAATGTTGGGTTCTTGGCGATCCTAGTATAACCAAGTTAGGTTTCTTTGGTGAGCCTGTTAAAACTAAAGGGTGTTGGGTTTTCTTTCGTGATCTCTTAAAACAAAAGTATAGAGGTTTTGGATTGTGATCCTGCAAAATAATCTTACTATATTCGGGTGTGAATATAGTGAAAATCCCAAGTGGTATGTTGGGTAGTGGACGTAGGAGCTGGGTTGCTCCGAACCACTATAAATTTGATGTGTTTGTATTGTGCTTGTTTACTGCTTTTTAGCTTCTGCAATTTATAACTCTATCACAGCACCTAACACCTTCTAAGGGATTTTAATTTCACATTATTTGCTTCAGGTTTTTTTTTTTTTAATTCCCAATCACCGCCATTTGGATAGCCACCTAGGCGACGACCCTCAACCCTAGTCAGTATATTGAGCCCTGTACTTCAGTTATGAGTCCAGTATAAGTTCAAGAGTAGAGGATACCCTACTATAGAGTTCCACCAGGCCTCATCTAGGAGCTAGATGACCCCACTTCAGCCAATTGGACTTTGTATGCCATCCTAGGGTCCATGATTCCTGCATGATGTCCAGAAGCCCTCCAATTGTTTTTTGGATGTCCAGATTCCCTCCAGATTCTAAGGAATATTCCCAGAACAGGGCCTCACTTGATTCCAGAGATCTATCTGCACCCCAGCCCAAAGAAGATTCAAGGCCCAGGTCCATAAGAACTAAGATGCCATTTTATTCTAAGAATATTCTATCCAGGGTGCCCTAGATATCAGGGGGCCCAAGCCCATGCACCCTAAGCCCCTTGTGCCGCCCTTTGCTGCCCCCTTGAAGCCCACATGCCAATCAAAGCAAGAGTAGGCATCCTCACATGTTGACCAAGTCAAAGCATGAAGGGAGAAGGAGAAGAGTAGTCAGTGTTCCTAACCTTGTTGCGATTTATCTTCCTAATTGTTTTAAGTCATATAATTCTAACCTTGCTAGGAGAAGGACTTGTAATCTTACTAGGAGAAGACTTGTTAACCTAAGTGTAACCCTAGTTAAGAAAGGGAATGGAGCTCTATAAATACTCCACCCCTCTTCCTCTTGTAATAACTTTTATTCATGATATCAAAACCCTGGTGAATTTTATTTGAGTTTACTCTTGTGTTGGAATTGTGTTCTTGTATTTTGTTGGTTACTTTGTGTGCCCTAGCCATCCTTGCTACCCTAGCATCCTTCCACACCCAAACTTGCAACCATCCAAGTCTTCACATGCCCAAGGAAAGAAACTTAGGCCACCCAAGCAAGGATCTTCATCAAGCTTCTAGCCACCGGCCATTCAAACCCTGATTCGAATTTCCTTCAACCCTAATTTCCTTTACTTTATTTACTTGCTATTTTGATTGACCCCTGATGCTTGCAAGATTCCTGAGGTGTCTTACCTCCCTAGAGGAGGCCTTTGTTGCCTCCAGGACCTCCCCAAATCAGCCATCTAATCAAGGAAACAGAGCTTCATCTTCCAGACTCTAATTAGAGTGCTATGTGACCTCTTCTTCAGAAGTTCTTCAATTCCTGATTGGTAACATCCTTCCCTTCTCTTAATCTCTGATTTGATAGAGAATAGCTATCCTAAACTAGAAGTTTCTCAACTCTCAGGTCCTGGCTATTTATTATTCTACATGAGTTTTTTGAGGGTACATTAGTTTCTTGCATTACTAGTCTTTATGCTGATTATTTACTTAATTTTGGGTATTTAGCCACCGAATTAAAAATCTTAAAAATCCCAAAAAAAATATTTTTCTATTTTTCATCAATCTTAGGTTCGTTCTGCATTAGTTTTAAATTAGAGCAGGTTTAGGATAGCATTCATCTACATCAGAGTCATAAAATCCTAATTTCTGAAATTTTCTGCATCTTGTCCACTACATTATATGTTCGTTTTTCATCTGATTTTGACCACCTAGGAATTTTACTTTTTTGTAAAAATTGCATGAACTGTTCTTTGTCTTGTATTTTATTTTACCATAATTTTTAATTAATTTTAAAGAAACCCTATTTCACTCAAATTTGGCATATTAGAAACCCTAATTGAAAACCTGAGATTTCTACATTAGTCCGAAAACCCTAGGATTTGCATCATCATCTAATTTTTTTTTAAAATAAAATTTGTTAGAGGTTATCACCACTATCCATCCTCTATCCTAGAATTTTTTTGATTTTTTTCTGCATCAAATTTAGTGTCAAACATTGCATTAATCCAAACCCTAATTTCCTAAATTCTGCTATTTCTGTGCTTTTACTTAACCAAACCTAACCAACTTCCACACACCCCAATCCCGAGCCCAATTTGTTTGCTAACCTAATCAACCTAAACTTAAATTGCCACCTCATAAAATAGACATAAAATATTTTATTTTTATGATTATTTTAGTTTGCATTCGGACTCATTGAATGTGCATCAGTTGATTAACCTAATCTTAAGGGCACTTTCTTTATCTCATATCAGGGCAAGAGGTCATAACCTGTCCTAGGCCCAAAACAATCCCCTTGCATTCTCACCAAAGCCTAACTAAAATTAATTACACCTAATTTTCTTTAGAGGGCTAGGTGACACCCAACTGGTCGGGTCCGAATTGTGTGGGCCAACTAGTGCATTTAATCCTATAGCTATTACTGAAATCTGGTGTCTAAGGCTGAGGGTCTAGAGTCAAATGACCTATGTGGTGTTGTGGTTTTTAATTGGGTCCCTGCCAAAGCAGGGGGGCCTCCCACACTCCCACCCTCTACCTGGCCAGAGGAAAGATTAGCTACTGGGTTAAGTGTATGTTGAGCTAACCCATTCAATTATGGCTCTAGGTCTAGGAAACCCTAGAATTACTGATCCTTTGCATGCTTGGCTACACCATCTAATTCTGACTGATTGTTTGATTGTATAACCACTAGATTAGTAACCCAATACCAATAGCGTCAACCCAACCCAACTAGTTTGATCATGGAGTCCAACCCTAGGAGAACACAATACTATGACGCATACTTAGAGCCCAACCCTAGGAGAACCTCATACCCAGACCCATACCATGAACCCAAAACCTACTACTCTAGCCCCTATGCACCCAGATGCAATAACCCCGAATTCTATTGGAACAAACTTTTAGAATAATGGTGGGATTTGAGACATGATAACAAAATAGTGTCTGAATACATTGACTAATTTGATGAGTTTTATGGGGCATGTTACATAGTTGAACAGGAGTCTCAGATCATATCTAGGTTTTGAGCTGGCCTACATAGAGATATCCAGGGTGAACTATTTCGATGGCAACTTCGAGACCTAGATGATGCATATGACATAGCCTTGGAATTCGAGTCAAAATAAAGTGAACTAATGTTCAATCAACCTAAGTCCAAAGAACTCATACACTATAGGCCTAAACCCATATCCTATGAACCCCAGGAATCCATAGTCCCTAGATATGAATATGGTGTTAGTCCACTTTCCCTTAGTCAACCTAAATCCACTAGAATCAGTACCCATAGTCATAATCATAGTATTAATCAGTAAACCCTTAGTCAACCCATCCCTGCTACCATAATTAATAGCATGTTTTTCTTTAGCCAAAACCCTCTTACCACCCCATTGGTTCACCAGGATGACCTAGAAGAAGAGGTATATGAGGCTAATCCAAGTTTGGTAGAAGAGTATAAAGATCATGAGTCTATTGAAGATCTAGAGGAAGATACACCTATAGAAGACTCAGTGATAGGGATCCAAGAGTTTAGTATATTTTATTTTGAGTCCAATTGAGTTCATTTAATCGAGTCCAATTATTTTAAGTCCAATCAAGTGAGTTAGATCGAGTCTTGTAATTTTCATTTATGTCAAGATCCAAGAGGAGAGTAAGCATACTCAAAAATTCACCAGGCCCCCTCAACCAGAGCTAGACTTTATGCACTTGGGCCCTTTTCATGCTACCAAGCCCACAAGAGAGAGCTCTGGTCCAAGACAAAGGCCCACTATTGACCAAGTCCACCAGGGTTTTTTGGCCCATAAGTCAGGATTTCTTAGCCCTCAAGTCATGTACCCTGGGTGAATCTATAAATACCCCACCCCCTCTTGTATTTTTTTATGCCATGGATGAATAAAATTTCTTGAGTTCTATGTGAGGGATCTGTGTGATCCTAGGGTATTTGTATGATCCCTAAGTTTCCTGTATGGAGGGCATCTGTGTGAGCCCAGGGTATCTTGTGATCTCTATAATTCCTAAGGGTATCTATGTGATCCCTTCCCCCTCTTTTCAGGGTATCTATGTGATGCGGGATGACTCTAAGAATGCTAAATATGTAGTAAAAGTAGTAAACTAATTTTTTTTATGATTTTTAGATCTAGGTTTGATGGCTAATATCTCAAAGCAAAGTAAACAACTAGCAGGTATTTAGCAAATCTAATTATCAACATGTCGCAGGCTGAATCATGCAAGATAACTAAAAGATAGGACCCAGAAATTGAGGAATTCATGGCTTAGGATAGTTAACTTCAAGCAAATTAAGTAATAAGAGAAGGGAAGGTTTCATACTAGTCAGAGATGATAATATTAGTAGTAGAAGAGATCACTCACAACTCTGGTCAGAGCTTGGAAGAAGAAGCCTTGTTTTCCCTTGAATCTGAAGGTTGATCTGGGCGGTTCGGGCTGCAAAGAAGGCCTCCTCCAGGGAGGGGAATCACCTCAGGGATCCTACAAGTGTCAAGGTAAATCAAAACAGCAATTAAAAAAATAAGAAAGGAACTATGGGTCGAGAGGTATCAAGATTAGGGTTAGAAGATGGCTGTTTGAATCTTATTAATGATCTCCTCGGTTGGCGGCCTAGGGCACTTCTTCATGGATGTGTGAAGGCTTGGATGGTAGTGAGATAGGGTGTGGTAGGAAGCTAGGGCAGCAAGGAATTCGTCCAAGTACAAGAAAACCAACCAATGAACCAAAACAAAACACCAACACAAGGCAATAACTCAAATTTCAGCAAATTGTATTCTTAAGAAAGAGATGCTTACAAGAGGGGGAGGGGTGGGGTATTTGTAGAGTTCCCATGCCCTCACTAACGATGGATACACTTGGGTTACAAGTCTTCTTCCCAATTTGAATACAAGTCCTTTCCTAGCTAGGTTAGAAAAACAAATCCCCACTAGGTTAGGAATTGACCTAGTCTTCTCCTTTTTCCTTCATTCTTTGACTATTCCACTCAAGGACACCTCTTGGACTTGGTCAACACTTAAAGGATGCCTAGGGAGGAATGTTGGGCCTCTAGAAGCAGCAAGGGGCCAGCACAAAGGGGCTTGGGTACATGGGTTTGGGCCTCTGGAAGCTGGGGTGGCCTGTTAGCCTGGTAGCAGGATATTCCCTGGAATCTTGCATTTTAAGGGCTTGGGCTTGGCACCTGGGCTTGATTTCTTTGGGCTTGGATGCAGGTTGACCTTTGGAATCATGGGTGCCCTATTACGAGAATATGATCTGGCATCTAGAAGGAAATCTGGCCATCTGGAGGGCATCTGGAAGGAATCAGGTTTTCTGGAAGCATCTTGGATCCTGAGTTGTCACACAAAATCCAATGGGCTTTTGTAGTGGCCTCTGACTCCTGGATATGGCCTGGTAGAACTCCAAAATATGGTAACCTTCTCTCTTGTACAAAAATTGAGCTTATATTGGACTCATAACTGATATACAAGACTTAAAATAATAACTAGGTTGATGGTTGATACATATCAACTAACCTCAACTTATTACAGGACTCAATTCTAGTTGATTACAAAATTTGACAAGTGGCTAGGAAAACCAAATAGGGCCTAGTAATCTGTGTCTGATCCTGGTGACCCCACCACTATGTGATCCCTAGGGCATCTGTGTGAGCACTTTGCCATATGCTTGTCCTCCTAGGCGAATTTGTGTGAACCCCTGCAAACCCTAATCCCTGGTGACTTCTACGCTCACCAGCGATCCATCCCCGTGCATATATCCTTCATTAACTTGGTATCAGAGCACGGAATATTAGGGTATGCTTCATCCTCCATGCCAAACCAGTTCATCCAAAGTTTTTGCAGCCTCCCTGTTCATCCGAAGCTTCCGCAACCTCCATGACAGATCTTGCCACCACCATGCTAGATCCAACAAGATGCACCATCCACCATCTCCTCCTCCCTATCATCTGGGGGACCCCAACCGGACCCCTTCTCATCGAAGAGCTCAATCGAGAAGATCCACCTCTTGGAAAGATCCACCTACTCTCCGCCCTAGGCGGCCAAGCCTACTCTGCCTCCATCTTGTGAACGCCCTAGCCTCCGCTCTGGCCCCAGTTCGTCTTCACCATCAAAGCCTCACCAACATCTTGGACTCAGTTCATTTTCACCAATTGGAACTGCCCTAGGCGAATAGATCGATGCCACACCCATAGCCACAAGGATTTGCCGCCTGGTCTCAACCTCCTCCTGCTGTCATCGACGCAGATGAACCCCACTGCCGCCCTACCGATCTCCACCTCAAAAGCCCCCCTTCCTTGCCAATCGACACCACCGATGCCTTCTAAGCCATCGTCATCCTTAGCCCCTAGATCGTGACCGCCTCCTCCTCCCCGGTGGATCCTCCCTATTCCCCTATCGAAAGCTGACGATGCCATGCCACTGGAGATGCCGGCTCCGCCTCCTTCTTCATCACTTGTGCGCCCTCCAACGGGGAGCCGATCTCTGCAATAGGGCCTCAGAACTGAGTCCCTTATGCCACCGAGCCAAGCCGACTACCGTGCTGGCCTTCTTCCCAACTGTGCCGCCGCTAGTCACCAGAACAAGTCACGATTGAAGTTCCCGCCCTGATCTCCTTCTCCCTTCGGACCGATCTGGCCTCCTTCGACCTCACCGCGGTATCATCAACCCCGCCCTCTGCTTGGAGTTGTCCCCAGCTAGACCATGAAACTCCCCCCCACTCTTGTATTTTTTTATGCCATGGATGAATAAAATTTGTTGAGTCTGTGTGAGGGATCTGTGTGATCCTAGGGTATCTATGTAATCCCTGATTTTCCTGTGTGGAGCGCATCTATATGAGCCTAGGGTATCTGTGTGATCACTATTATGAGGGCATCTGTGTGATCCCTATCGTTCCTAAGGATATCTGTGTGATCCCTTCCCCCTCATTTCAGGGTATATGTGTGATCCCTAGGGCATCTGTGTGAGCCCTTTGCTATGTGCTTGTCCTCCTAAGGGAACTTGTGTGAACCCCTATAAACCCTAATCCATGGTGACTTCTACACTTGCCAGCGATCCATCCCCGCACGCATCTATCCTGTATAACTCAGAAGTAGTTGACTATAACCAAACCCCAATAGAAACCAACCCAGAATTAGTTGAGTGTGAAGTCTAGTGTAACCAACCCAGTTCAACCATGAGTCCAATCTAGAAACCCTCCTTAAGGCCCTAATTGAACAATGGACCCAGAGAAATATCCAATTCCAAACCCAGTTTACCCAATCAACCATCCAAACCAACAACCAAGTAACCAATAGGTTGGACGAGGTAAAAGACCACCCAACATTAGTTGACCCTAACCATACCCATGTAGGAGCCGACCTAGATTTAGCTAACCTAGCCACACCCAGATAGTAACCGGCATAGAGTTAGCTGACCAATTAGTGAAAAAACTCTTAAAGGAAGAGGACCATGAGCCCAACTATAAAGTTTTACCTAAGGAGACACTAAAAGAAAGCCCGACTTTAGAGCCCAGTCCTTTGATTCAAGAGCCAAAAGAATTTATTAAGGACTTGTTTTATTTGAATCAGTACCCTCAGGATGAAATCATTCTATTGACTCACATTGATCTCTTTCCTGAATTCAATGACCCTTTCTTCCATTATGCAGACCCTTTAGATGGGCATCAATCCCATAAGGTCAACCTCATTAGTATAGGCCTCATCCCTGAAATCCCTTCTTATCTCATATTCTACCTGATCAACCCAGAACCTTCTTCTTACTTTCCATCCTATCAGACTAACCCCGAATCCACCTCGTATTTTTTGTCGTTTCTTGAGTTTTCTTATATTTCATTAACCATTCACCTGCATCATGTAGAGGTTTGCATGTTGCTTTCATATATTGCACATGTTAGGCTTGCATATTACTTTTGGTATACTTTGTGGCATTTGCTAGGAGTACATAGTAAATTTTCATGTGCATGCCATGATTGGATCAAACCTAGAGAGTCTATAGTCTTTTAGGTTTTAGACCCGAAGAGTCCAATAAGTTTTCTTCGATAAGGAAGCCTAGTCGAGTCTATTAGGTGTTAGTTTTGAGTCCAATAAAATTCATAGTCCTAACTCATTTGTCTATACCTACACTAGCCTCTGCACAGCATTTACATTTGGAAATTAGTCAAAAGTGAACAACTTGGCTAATTCTTGAAGGAAAGATAAATAATTTTATGCAGAGGAATATGTGATGAAAAAAGAATTTTTTGCTCGCAATGCTGGCCCATCCAAAATAATGAAGAGTAATGGACCCAATGCCTATGTGCCTGAGATATCACCTGATTTAGGTAATAACTCCACCTTCATCATCTCAGATTTTATAGAGTCTAGAGAGCTAGTAGTGATACCTAGTGAGCCTCTAGAGCCACTCCCTTTCTTTGTGAGTGAACCCACCCTAGAATGACCACGTACAATTTTGCCTTTTGGTGAGGAAAAGATTGAGAGAACTATGGACGATCAAGCTACCAGTACCTAGAATAGAGATTGTCAGCGATACTTGGTCTGATGACAAGGTCGACCAGAATCTAAGGACTTATGGAATGCTGGGGTGGATCTGTAGTGCCTCAACCCAGACCCTCCTCGAGCCAAATTGACCCTTCCTCCCAAAGGAGGCCTTTGTTGACCCAAAAAGTGATTTTGATGATAACCAAACATTAGAGCATGTACATTTATTTCTGACAACTCTTCAAGTGTTTGACAAGTTTTTGTAGGATGAATAACATGTTCAAACTTCAGCTCATACACTTCTATTTTCTTGGTTGAGTTGTGTTGTAAATATTTTTGTAAAGAAGAACCCAATCAAAATGCTAAGAAAAAATCAATTAAAAGGGTTTCTTTTGTGAGTGTATGTGCCATGAATTTTAGTTTGAGTTGGTATTGTGTGAAATTATAAAAGAGTTGGTGAGAGATTTCATTAAGTTCAATTATAAAAATCCTGAAAAAGATACTCAAGCTGACCCCAAGTAATGAAGAGCCGACTCTAAATACTGGCATGCAGTAAGGTTTCTGGAACGTAGCAATCCGAGCCAACTTGATGGAATGCGAGCCAATTCCTCCAGAATCCATTTCCTGAAGATTTATAAGAATAGTCAAGCGAGCTGACCCGAACCAAAAAGAGCCAACTTTGCCAGACCTAATTATGAAAGCATGAAAAAGCGAGTTGACCCGAACTGCATCTAGCCGACTCTTCCAGAGTGAGGTTTTTCGAACCTGAGAAGAAGAGCCGACCCAAGCTAAAAAAAGTCAACTCCTCGAGTTCAAGATTTTCAAGATTCAAGTTCAAGCCAACCCAAGCTACAAAGAGCCAACTCGTCCAGAGTGATGTTTTGCGCCCTGAGATAAAGAGTAGACTGCATTGAAGATTTGGCGACTCAACCCATCAACTCGAAGGATCTAAGCCAACTCGAAGGAATCCAAGCCGACTCGAATGACTCTTTCAGGTATCCATTGGCTAGTTCTAGAATTTATTTTGAATGCTTAAAAGTGCTCCAACGGTCAAAATTCATTTCCCAATGGTCTACAATGGCTAGAACTACCTTGGGATGATGGAAGACTTTAAATTTGAAGGATTTGAACTTCCTTGAAGTAATGAATTAGAGAGTTCTTCAAAAAAGAGATCTTTATTGAATATCCTATCTGCCAACAGCAAAAGAGCACAAAAGCATTCAAGTCAAGCTTTCAAGTCCTCACCAACTCCAATCTAAAGCATGAAGCAACTTTGGGAAGAATCGACTGAAGTAATTAAAGTCTATTCAAGTGCATTCAAGTGGACTTCCAACAAGCTGCACCAGCAACTATCCTACAAATTGAGTTTGTCATTCTTGTAGCATTTATTTTTCAATTCAATCTTTGAATTGTTGGGTTATTGGTGAGCCCGGTTGAAAAACCAAATAGGTTCTTGGTGAGCCTTATTAAAACCAAGGGTTAGGTTATTGGTGATCCTGTGAAAACCAAGTTAAGTTTCTTTGGTGAGCTTGTTAAAACCAAAGGGTGTTGGGTTTTCTTTGACGATCCGTAAAACCAAAGTGTAGATATTTTGGATTGTGATCCTGTAAAACAATCCTACTATATTCAGGTATGAATATAGTCAAAATCTCATGTGGTATCTTGGGTAGTTGACGTAGGAGCTAGGATGCTCCGAACCACTATAAATTTGGTATATTTGTGTTGTGTTTTCTTGACTCTATTTAGCTTCTCCATTTTATAATTCTATCACAGCACATACCACATGCAAAGGATTTTGAATTGCACATTACTTGCCTCCAATTTTTTAAAAAGATCTAATTCACCCCCCCTCTTGGGTTGCCACCTGGGCAACAACTGGTATTATAGCCATGTCTCTAATTATCTTGGAGTAAAGATTGATGGCTCATCCCATGAGTACGTCTTTGGCTGAAGGACAGTCAACTAATAGGCCTCCACTTTTCACAAGCACAAATTATTCCTATTGGAAAGCATGAATGAAAATCTATATTCAAGCTATTGATTTTTAATTATGAAAGGTCATTCTTAAAGGGCCACAGGTTCCCATGACTAAAATTGATGGCGTGGATGTCCCTATGCTTGAAGAGGATTAGGATGAACACGATATGAAGATGGGGGAATTGAATGCCAAAGCAATGAACTTGCTTTACTGTGCTTTGGATTCAAACGAGTTTAATCAAATTTCGATCCGCTCTTCAATGAAAAAAATTTTGGATAAACTTGAAGTGACCCATGAAGGAACTTTACAAGTGAAAACTTCAAAGATTAATCTTTTAGTGCATAATTATGAATTATTTAAAATGGAACTTAATGAAAGTATTTCTGCCATGTATACTAGATTCACAGATATTACTAATAGTTTGAAAAGTCTTGGTAGGTTATACTCAAATGCTAATTTAGTACAGAAGATTTTGAGATCACTTCCTGATTAATGGAATCCTAAAGTTACTACCATCCAGAAAGCTAAAGATTTGAACATTCTATCAATTGATGAATTAATAGGATCTCTCATCACACACGAACTAGCCATGTAGCATAGAACAGATGATGATCAGAAAAAGAAGAAAACAATTGCATTCAAAGCTGCATTGGAGTCAAATGTTGATGAAGATACGGAAGATGACTCTACCTCCTCTGAAGATGATCTTGAAGATGAAGACATTGCAATGATCGTGTGAAGATTTAGAAAGTTTTTGGAAAAGAAGAAATGAAGATATAATAGAAAATTTCATAAACGAGGAGAACAATCAAGAGAAAAGGACAAGGACAAAGACAAGGACAAGGAACAGGTTCTCACCTGCTATGAATGTAAGAAACCGGGACACATTCATCCAGACTCTCCTCAATTAAAGAAATTTTTCTAAAAGAAGAAAAAGAAAGTGATGGTTGCAACGTGGAGCGATAGTGAAGTTTCCACTTCAACTGAAGAAGAATAGACCATGAAAATAGGAAATTTATGTCTAATGGGGCTCATGGATGAGGTAAATTTCCCTGACACACAAATTGAATTTACTTTTGAGGAATTAAGTTCTGCATTCCATGATTTATTATCGGAATTTAAAAAGACAGGAGTAAAGATTAGATCATTAAAGCATATCAATAATTCTTTTTCAAAGAAAAAGATGAGATTTCAGAAAAGAACAGTTTATTGCGAAAAGAAATTCATACCTTTTTTGAAAAATGTAATGCATTGAAAACTGAGAATAGAGAATTTGTTGAAAAAAATAATATTTTGATGAAAGAAAATAATGAGTTGAAAAAGGAGGTTGAAAAACTCAAGCCACTTGTTGATAAATTAACTCTATCTTCTAATAAACTTGAGTTAATTCTTAAAGATCAAAGAATTTCTGGAAATAAAGCTGGAATAGGTTTTAAAGCTTCAAATTCAAATTACGTTTCATCTACTACATTTGTGAAACAGAAAGATTTTGTTCCCAAGTTTACTTCTCATAAAACCTTTATTATAAAACAATCTACTTCTATTTCAAAACCTACTATTTTTTCACTTCATGCATATAGAACTTCAAAGTCTGAATTACTTCAAAATTCTAGAATCAGATGTTTTGTTTGCAAAAAATCAGGATATAAAGCTTTCAATTGCGATATTATTAAAATTGTCCATAGTACACCAAGAAAACTTTGGGTTCCCAAAGGGACCACCTTAGCTAACCTGAAAGGACCCAAGTTTGCTTGGGTACCTAAAAGCACTCCTTGACTTTCTTGCAGGAATGTCTTGTAGCCCAGAAGTCAAAGAAAAGATGGTATCTTGACTGTGGCTATTCAAGGCATATGACGGGTGACAAGGATCAATTTATCACCCTAGAAATGAAAGAAGGAGGTATGGTTACTTTTGGAGACAATGGCAATGGGAAAATAATCAGAATTGGTAAGATCAAAATAACTTCCTGTACTTTTATTGAAAATGTATTGCTAGTAGATAAGTTGAAGCACAATCTATTGAGTATTAGTCAATTATGTGATAAAAGCTTCAAAGTTATCTTCGAATCATCTATGTGTATAGTAACAAACTCTCTTATCTTTAGCAATAAATCATTGGACACAGACTAGGAAATATTTATGTGGTAGATCTAAATGATCTTGCCATGCCAAGTAGCTCCAGTTTGGTTGCAATGAATGCTAAGACCAAGGAGTCTTGCTTATCATGGCATAGAAGATTGGGTCATGCTAGCATGCATACAATTGCCAAGTTGATTTCTAAAAATCTTGTTAGAGGCATGCCTAAGTTCAAAATTGATTTTGATAATGTTTGTGATGCATGCCAAATGGATAAACAAACTAGGGGAAGATTTAAATCCAAAAATTTGATTTTAACTTCTAGACCTTTAGAACTACTTCACATGGACTTATTTGGACCAACTAGGACCACAAGCCTAGGAGGTATAAAATATGCCCTTGTGATTATAGATGATTTTTTCAGATTTATATGGTTTTTGTTTATTTCACAGAAAGATGAAACTTTCATAATGTTTAGAAAATTTTACAAAAAGGTTTCAAATCAGAAAATTCTTTCTATAATTTCAATTTGGAGTGATCATGGGATTAAATTTGAAAATCAATTTTTTGATGATTATTGTTCAGAAAATGGTATTGATCACAACTTTTTCGCTCTTAGAACACCACAACAAAATGGTTTTGTAGTAAGAAAATATAGGACTTTGGAAGAACTGGCCCGAACAATATTGTGTGAAGGTAATCTTCCAAGGACTTCTAGGTAGAAGCGGTGAACACTGCATGTTATATTTTAAACCGCATTTTGATCCGTCCTATTTTGAAGAAAACCCCCATTGAGCTTTGGAATAAAAAGAAACCCAATATAAATTATTTCCATGTATTTGGATGCAAATGCTTTGTGCTTAATAATGGTAAGGATAATCTAGGAAAGTTTGATGCTAAATCTGATGAATCTATATTCCTTGGTTTTTAATTACATAGCAAAGCATATAGGGTTTTTAATAAAAGGACTCTTACTGTTGAAGAGTCGATGCATATCATTTTTGATGAAACTAACCCATCACCATCTAGAAAAGATGAGTGCATTGATAATGATGCAGGTACAATTCAAAAGGAGATGGAAGACATGAGTATTCAAGAAAGACCAATTGAAGAAGGATAAAAAATGGTAAGTAAGGATGATACCGATCTACCAACCGAATGGAGGTACGCTACTTCCCATCCTAAAGAATTAATTATTGGTGATCTTTCTCAAGATATAAGGACTAGGTTTGCACATAGGATTGCACATGATTACCTAGCCTTTGTATCTCTAATAGAGCCTCACACCTTAGAAGAAGCAGAAAATGACCCAAACTCGATGTTAGCCATGCATGAAGAACTGAACCAGTTTGAAAGAAACAAGGTTTGGATACTAGTTGAAAGACCTAAAGACCACCCAATTATAGGAACCAAATGGGTATATAGGAACAAATTAGATGAACAAGAAAATGTCATTAGAAACAAAGCTAGATTAGTGGCTAAGGGATATACTCAAGAAGAAGGTATAGATTTTGATGGAACTTATACACCTGTAGCAAGATTAGAAGCCATTATATTACTTCTTGCATTTGCTTGCTACATGAATTTCAAACTTTTTTAAATGGATATGAAAAATGCATTTTTAAATGGTTTTATCGCCAAACAAGTTCTTGTAGAACAACCACCAGGTTTTCAAAATCATGCTTTTCCGAACCATGTGCTTAATCTGAATAAAGCTTTATATGGTTTGAAACAAGCTCCTAGAGCCTGGCATGATAGATTTAGTACATTCTTGATTGAAATTTTTTTTCAAAAGGAAATATTGATAAAACTCTTTTCATTAAAAAGAAAAACAATGATATGTTAGTTGTATAAATCTATGTTGATGATATTATTTTTGGTGCAACTAATGAAAGTTTTTGTGAAGAATTTGCTAAGCTAATGCAGGAAGAATTTGAAATGAGCCTAACGAGTAAACTGAATTACTTCCTCGAACTTCAAATAAAATAAATAAAGGAAGGGATCTTCATTAACCAATCCAAATACACCAAAGAAATCATCAAGAAATTTGGTATGGAGACGAGCAAACAAATGAATACACCTATGAGTCCAACTTGCAAATTAGACAAAGATGAAAGTGGATCCAATGTTGACCAAAATCTATATCGAGGTATGATCAGATTCTTATTATATTTAACTGCAAGTATACCAGATATCTTGTATAGTGTATGTGTATATGCTAGATTTCAATGTAATCCCAAAGAAACACATATGCTTGCTATTAAAAAAATATTAAAATATTTGAAAGGTACAAGTAATCTGGGTCTTTTGTTTTTGAAGGAATCATCTTTAAATTTAATCAGATTTTCTAATGCTGATTATGCTGGTTGTAAAATGGATAGAAAAAGCACTAATGGTACTTGTCAATTTCTAGGGTTGAATTTAATCTCATGGCACTGCAAGAAACAAAACTCGATAGCACTTTCTACTGCTGAAGCAGAGTATGTTGCTGCAGGAAGTTGTTGTGCACATGTATTGTGGATTAAACAACAACTAGAAGATTTTGGTATTGCTCAATGCAAAATTCCTATTAAGTGTGATAACATAAGTGCTATAAATTTAACCAAAAATCCTATTCAGCATTCTAGGACTAAGCACATAGAGATTAGACATCATTTCATTAGAGACCATGTTCTGAATGGTGACATAGAACTAGAATTTATCCTAACAGAAAAACAACTAGCTGACATCTTTATCAAGCCACTAAATCAGGATAGATTTGAGTTGCTTAGAGGAGAATTAGGGCTATGTTATCCTTTCTAGATCCAGTAAACCTAATTTCCTTCAAGAACTAAGGAAAAATTATCTATAAAACTTCTTACAATTTTTTCCTTGATTTATTGAACAACTTTCCTTGAATTTTCAGTATATTGAATAAAATTTCCAAATTATTTGATTTCATGTGGAAAGTTTCGGTTTAAGTCGACTCGAGCAATTTTGCTCTAGTCGAGCTGGCTCGAATATCTGAGTCTCGTACTCTTGCTCTGGTCGAGCCGACTAAGTCTTTGCTTAGCTGACTTGTGTTCTGGCTGCTCTGAGTTCACTCTGGTCGAACTGACTCGGATATTTTTAGAGCTGAGCGAGCTGACTCGAAAGTTGGGAAATCATTATTTACGAAGTTCTGAACTATCTTTTCCAAGTACTTCACTCTTTTACTTTACTTTGAACACACTCCACTTCCCTCGAAAGCTTTACCATTCTCCCAAAAATTATTCACTATAGCGTAAAATTCCTTAATCCCTCTGTAATGGCTCCTCAAAGATCTGTGAAGAAGGTTCTTCAAATCGGTGAATCAAGTGCTCGCAGCATAGATGCAAAAGAAAGAAAGGAAAAGAGAAAAAGGTCTGCTCCAGTCCAGCAAGATGAAGTAACTCCTCCTGGATAGCATGTCTCAATGATCAATCATCCTGTCACCCGTGGAAGAAGGATTGACTTTACATTCTTAGAAGAAATGGGAATGAAGATCGAAAACTGGATAGAGAGTCAGGGGTGGAAGCATTTCTGTTCTTTGGATATATTGACCTACCCTTCGCTGGTACAAATGTTTTTTGAAAACCTTAGCATTAAATAATTTCATTTGGAATCTACAGTCAAGGGGAAGAAAGTTATAGTAGATGAAGAAAGATTGGGTAGATTACTGCAAATGCCAACGAACATTGCTACTGAACTTCTTCTACCAGACAAAGAACACATTCTAAAATTAATTTTGGAAAAAGAAGATGTGAGCACAATTCAACATGTACAAGCCAATCTACTATCAAAGGAAATGAGGCTGCTACACAATATGATCAGTAGAATATTTCTTCCAAGAACTGGCCGCTTTGACTGGGTCAGTGAGAAGGATATGACAATTATGGGATACTTAATTGAAAAAAAGCCTCTCAACCTTCCCTATATAATGACGCTTCAAATGACTGAAGCAGCAAGAATGGTCAAAGCCTATCTACCCTATGGTATGGTCTTCACTTTGTTATTTGAAGAAGCAGGAGTTGACTTATCAAATGAAATAGGAAATTCATTACACCACTTTGATATCTACTCCTTCAATTCACTAAGAAGAATGGGATACAAGTTACAAGATGGAGAATGGATAAAGAAGATGCCTAGTTAGGTTGCTGCTACCATTTCTGAAGAAGATGAAGCTGCCGATGAAGAAGGGACTGAAGAAACGATGGTTACTCCATCAAACCTAAAAAATCTGATATTTCAAAAGATGGAAGCTATCTTAACTCTTTGACTGATCATATGGATTCTGCAATTGAGGAAATCAGAAAATCAGTTAACATTAGATTGCAGAAATTAAGATCTGAATAAGAGCTTCACCAGCAAAAAGTGGAAAAGGAAATGGAGGACTTCAAGGAAGAAATCATAAGCATCTTACTGCAATCACAAAAGGAAACCATTCCCACTAAAGATGCTCCTAAACAGATCATCAAGGAATCGCTTGACTTTCCTACTCATGTTCCTTTGTCCGATCAACCTAAACCTACTAAACAACCCAAAACCAAGAAGACTAAAGTTCATAGAGCCCCTGTTAGAACTAGATTCAGAAATTTAAGGTTTAAACCCCTGAAAACTAAGACCTTTGATAAAGTTATCAAGGTAGGCTCCTCTTCTTCTAATGAAGAAGAAGAAGAAGAATAGATCCTTTAGTTAGTCTTTTGGTTAGTTCTGAAATTATCAATGTTATATTTTGCAATATGAATGTGCTTGTATTTTGAACTTATGTGAAAATCTTATCAATGAAGTATCTTTTAATTTTATTCACTGTCGTGTACAATGATTCAATCTTTGCACTTGTTATAGTACAACTATAATGAAATTTTAATTAGAATTTCCAAGTTGATAATTTGAAATTATCTCAAACAAATATTAAAAACTTTCTTAATCTATTTTAAAATCTGAGCTTTATTCGAAATCACCTTTTTGATTGATTGACAAAAAGGGAGAGAATTATGAAATATGAGAGAAATTTGAAAAGAATGGAAATAGTATATATATTGAGTTTCCTACCAACTACTTTTTGAAAAGAATGGAAATAGTATATATGTTGATTTTCCTACCAACTACTTTTAAAGTGCATGAAAACAGTAAAAAAAGGGGAGCACAAAAATGATAAATGATAGCACTGCTTAAACTGCTTTAGAATCTAGAGAAAGGGGGAGATTCTCTTAAAATGATCATGCTCTAATTATTATCTTAATGCTCTGATTACTATTGCATGCTCTAAATTGATGTTAATTTAGTCAATTTCTTTTTGGAACTCTGATACTCCATGTTTTGTGTTAATTATAATATCTTGAAGCATGAGAAGTTCAATATTTTGATGATATACTATGATATCATCTCTTGAGCTCTGATACTTACTAATTCCATTAGCTCTGATACATGTGAATATTTAATTATCAAATACTATTATATATGGAAAGTGTAAAGAATTTCTCATGCCCAGTATTTTGTCATCATCAAAAAGGGGGAGATTGTTGACCTCATAAGTGATTTTGATAATAACCAAACATTGGAGCATGTACATTTATTTCTGACAACTCTTCAAGTGTTTGACAAGTTTTTGTAGGATGAATAATGTGTTCAAACTTCAAATCCTATACTTCTGTTTTCTTGGTTGAGTTATGTTGTAAATATTTTTGTAAAGAACAACCCAATCAAAATGCTATGAAAGAATCAATTAAAAGGGTTACTTCTATGAGTGTGTGTGCCATGAATTTTAGTTTGAGTTGGTATTGTGCAAAATTATAAAAGAGTTGGTGAGAGTTTTCTTTAAGTTCAATTATAAAAATCCTGAAAAAGATACTTGAGCCGACCCCAAGTAATGAAGAGCCGACTCTGATTATTGGCATGCAGCATGGATTCTGGAATGTAGCAATCTGAGCCAACTCCTCCAGAGTCCATTTCTTGAAGATTTCTGAGAATAGCCAGGCAAGTCGACCCGAACCAAAAAGAGTCGACTCTACCAGACCTAATTCTAAAAACCTGAGAAAGCGAGCCGACCCGAACTACATCGAGCCAACACTTCTAGAGTGAGATTTTTCGAACCTGAGAAGAAGAGCCGACCCAAGCTGAAAAGAGCTGACTCCTCGAGTTCAAGATTTTCAAGATTCAAGTTCGAGCCGACCTGAGCTACAAAGAGTCGACTCATCTAGAGTGATGTGTTGCGCCCTGAGATAAAGAGCCGACTGCATTGAAGATTTGGCAACTCAACCCATCGACTCGAAGGATCCAAGCCGACTCGAAGGAATCTGAGCTGACAAGAATGCCACTTTCAGGTATCCAACGGCTAGTTCCAGAATTTATTTTTCAATTCTAAAAGGTGCTCCAACGGTCAAACATCATTCCCCAATGGTCTACAATGGCTAGAACTATCTTGGGATGATGGAAGACATTAAATTTTAAAGATTTGAACTTTATTGAAGCAATGAATTAGAGAGTTCTTCAAAAGAAGAGAGCTTCATTGAATATCCTATCTACCAACAGCAAAATAGCACAAGAGCATTCAAGTCAAGCTTTCAATTCTTCACCAACTCCAATCTGAAGCTTGAAGCAACTTTGGGAAGAATCCACTGAAGTAATTAAAGTCTATTCAAGTGCATTCAAGTGGACTTCAAACAAGCAACATCGGCAGCTATCCGATAAATTGAGTTTGTCATTCTTGTTACATTTATTTTAATTCAATCTTTGAATTGTTGGGTTATTTGTGAGCCCAGTTGAAAAACCAAATAGGTTCTTGGTGAGCCTTATTAAAGCTAAGGGTTTGGTTCTTGGTGATCCTGTAAAAACCAAGTTGGGTTTCTTTGGTGAGCCTGTTAAAATCAAAGGGTGTTGGGTTTTCTTTGGTGATCCCGTAAAACCAAACTATAGAGATTTTGGATTGTGATCCTGTAAAATAACCATACTGTATTCGAGTATAAATATAATGAAAATCCCAAGTGATATCTTGGGTAGTGGACATAGGAGCTGGGTTGCTCCGAACCACTATAAATTTGGTGTGTTTGTGTTGTGCTTTCTTGACTCTATTTAGCTTCTGCATTTTATAATTCTATTACAGCACATACCACTTGCAAAGGATTTTGAATTGCCCATTACTTGCCTCCAATTTTTTAAAAAGACCCAATTCTCCCCCCCTCTTAGGTAGCCACCTGGGTAACAGCCTTCTTTGCCTCCAAGACCACCCCAAATTAGCCATCTAATCAGGAAAACTGAGCTTCATCTTCTAGACTCCAATCAGAGTGCTGTGTGACCTCTTCATCAAAAGTTCTTCAATTAACTAATTGGTAAAATCCTTTCCTTCTCTTAATCTTTGATTTGATGAAGAATAGCTATCCTAAACAAGGAGCTTCTCAACTCTCGGGTCCTGGCTATTTATTATTCTGCTTGAGCTTTTTGCAAGTACGTTTGTTTCTTGCATTACTAGTCTTTATGCTGATTCTTTACTTAATTTTGGATATTTAGCCATTAAATTAGAAATCTTAAAAATTACAAAAAAATTAGTTTTCTATTTTTTATCGGTCTTAGGTTCGTCCCGCATTAATAGTGTCATTCCTAGACTTTTTTATCCTGTGCTGACTCAAGTATCGAGTCAAGTGTTGACTCACAAGTTCAAGTGTCGACTCACAGGTTGACTCGTAGCCTGAGACCAGAGATGAAGCAAAACCATGAATTTCAAGAATTGCACCTGGTGTCGACCCAAGTGTCGACCCAAGTGTCGACTCATAGGTTTTGACAATAGTAACGTGATGGGGACATTGCTAGCATGGATCCCGGAGCAAACATAAATCCTGTAGTTGCATGAATCTTGGAGTAGCATGAATTCTGGAGCAGCATAAATCACGATGCAGTACGAATTTTGATGCAAATAAATTTAGATTTGAAAATAATTTCATCCTCCACAAGAAAAGGTCCCCACATGAATGCCAAGTGGCGCCCAACACATGATGACACATGAATGCCCACATGAATGCCAAGTGGAGGCTTACCATGAAAGATTGTGCCCTAAAAGCCAATTGAAATATTGTATTTCGATCCCAAAATCAATGAATTGATATTATTATTATAAAGGCATTATTTTCATCATACACTGTGTCTTTATGATTATATGATGAACCCCATAGATTAGGGCTATGGTTCTAGGGTTATGATGAGATCATACCAGTGAGACCTAAAGCCTTAAAATCTTAATCTAAAATATTCCTGGTCGATGGGACATTGAGTTGGAGATCAATGTTTCCGGCAAGACCAGCACATCTTATATATGCTTTGTGATGAGCGTGACTGATCTCACAGTCACTTGTGTTTGACACTTTTACTAGGATGTGAGTGTTCATTAGAGAATGAGTTCACTGAATTGATCCAGATTGAGAATATCTAATGGAATCTTATCTGTTTATCAAAAGATAATTCTCATAGTGGGAGTAGTGCATATGGTCCTTTGACTTGAGACTACCATGGTACCTTATATATATAAATCCATACTTTGGTTCGCAATCAATCATGACACTGAGTCATGCACGAGGTGATATTGGGTATGGTGGATTGTATATGGAGGTTGTGAGTAGGTCAACAAGGAATTGATCAGCCCTAGTAAAAGGGAATTGCATCCAGCTAATTTCGATCAAATGATGGATTCAGGAAATCTTTGATCAAAGTATGAACATTAGAGTTAATTTCTAATGGTTCATTAATGAATCATCATTATAAAGATTAAGCTAGGGATGAATATGAAATTGGATTTGACAAGTATCCATATTCATAATCATATTTGGGATGCAAGTTGATCAAAGGACTGAATTGCCCAGTAACTCACCACTGAAGGGTATTTTGGTAATTCCACCAAAATTCCACATCTTCCGGGTAGACACGATATGCTGCTAGACGTCAATCTTGTCTTGTAGGTATATGATTGAATTATGGTAATTCAAATAAGTTAATTAGAATTAGATTCTAATTGACCGACTCGAGCTAGTTTGAGTTGACCTAAATCGACTTAGTTGAGATCTAACTGAATTAAGTGAAATAGCACTCGGACCTACTGCTGGCTAGGTGTGGAACCCAATGGGTCACACATAAAAGAGAATTGATGAAGGATTTAATTTGGAATTAAATTATGTTTGCAGGATAAAAACACTAGCATGTGTTGCAGACCCAATTTCTATTCGAATCTTGTTCGAATTTGGTTCCGAATTAGGCTTAATTGGGTTCTAATTGAACCAGATTAAGGTCTAATTTAATTTTTTGGATATTGGGCTAACCCATGGTTGAACCCAAGAAAATCAAGTGCATTGAGACTCTCTCTCCAAGCTGCCCATGCCCTTCCTCACCCGCGTGCGCCAAGAAGAAAAGTCCACGCGGGTGTGGACTTCTCTTCACGCGCGTGGGAAGGAAATACCGTCAGAGAAAAATCAAGAAAAGGGGGGGGGGGGGGGGGTGATTTGGATCCTTGTCTGACGTCCTTGTATCTAGATCTGATGGACAGAAAAATTAAGAAGAAAGATTCGTCACTTTTCGGTCGTAAATCCATCTCCAAAAGTCGTGATTCTTCCTGAAGTTTTTCCGAGAGTCCTCCTCATCGGAAAAACAAAAATTAAATCGGAGAATCATGATTTTTGGTTAAGGGGATGTGTGAGGAATGAGGGATCATGATTCCTGGGGTTTCAGAGGGTTGCGATGTTTTAAGAAAATGCCCCTCTGAAATCTATAAAATGGTTTGTGTTCTCGGGGGTTTTCTGACAGATAATAAAAGAAGAAATATACAGAGATCATATTCCTCTCCTCCTCTCCAGAATACTCCTTCCCTTTATGCTTGTTGGGTATTGTTTCCCTTACAGAGATAATTTCAGTCGAAACTCTGACCCTAAACAAGAATAAGAGGAAGGTCTTGAACGGTAAAGGAAAGGAAAATGAAGGGTCTGTTCTTCTTCTTTTCTTCCTAGAATTAAGATTTTATTTGTCTTAATTTCTTCTTCCAACTCAATTCAAGAAAAGGAATTCAAGAAAGGGAATTCAAGAAAAGAATTCAAGAAGATGAAAGAGGGAAGAAAAGAAATTTTCAAGAAGGAATATTTCAGTCCAAAAGTCCAAGAATTGAATTCTTGAAAAAGAATTCAAGAAAAGGAGCCAAGAATAAGAAATTGTTGTCTTCATCTTTTTCTGTGTTGATCACCATTGGAGGGTGAACATTTGGGCACCTGGTGGAGATTTAAAGTTTGGATTTTAGCAATACAGGTTAGTACTTTAATTTGAGATTAAATCTTATATATACATGTTATATGTTTTAATTCTTTTAAGAAGATCTTGGGTTAAGGGGTTGGTGAAGATTTCATAAAGATAAAAAATTTT
This sequence comes from Areca catechu, assembly GCA_021397845.1. Lineage (NCBI taxonomy): Eukaryota > Viridiplantae > Streptophyta > Magnoliopsida > Arecales > Arecaceae > Areca > Areca catechu. The sequence continues at coordinate 95,784,119 of CM038051.1, read as the reverse complement.
GAAATCTATGTTTCCGCCTTGCCACCGAACCCTACAGTGGTATCAGAGCATCCTTATTAAGATTAAAATATATATGCTGATTTTTAGATGCATATGAATATAAGTAACATATGATATTGTATATGTTTGATGTAATGTCACCAATTAGGGTTTTCACTCAAACCCTAATTGTTGTAGAGATAAGTTTAGACATCTAGTCATCATACTGAAATAAGGTTGCCCTGGCATAATAGTGGAACCATTATGTGGTAAATGGTTGTCCTAGTATGATGACACACTAATCACATATTTGTGTTAATTATGTATATATCTTTGATGTCTGCCACTAATTAAGGTTTTCACTTAAACCTTAATTTGTATAGAGATATGTTTAGCCTTCTAGTCATCATACTGAAATAAGGTTGTCCTGGCATAATGGTGGATCCATTATGTGGTAAATGGTTGTCCTAGTATGATGGCACACTATGGCACATATTTGCTAGGTTATATAAAGAATGTGCTTTGTTTTAATAAAGCCCTCTTTAAAAACATATTAAGTTGTAGTGTCATATACCAAAAACAAAAATAATCAATATGATTAGTTTATCATTCGGTGTCTTGGAAAAGTGGTTCATGATCGGTAAAGAGGACGTGGTTTCTAATTGGTTCTGTTGACTGACCTGGCCAATTCTTATTGGCATCTAAGGAAAGCAACGGGGGGACTCTCACCACTCTCCCACTAACCTGGCAGATAAGATTAACATAATTATTGATTGAAATGCTTAGTGTAATATTCACTACATGTGGCCTTCCTTCATGCCAAGTCATTATTATGTTATGATCCATATTAGGTTTGTTGTGTACACACAAGGCCTTTTATGGTGACTAACATAATTTTGTCTTGGTACATTTGATGTTTATGGCATGATTTAATATAATACTTTGTTATGTACACACAATGGTATTATAATTAATATCATGACTTTATAGCAATGAAGGGTCTAACTTAACTAAAATATTATAGTTTGTTGTGTACACACAAGGCTATTAATATTTTAGAGGCCAAGATAAGTTGAGAATTGTATGAGTTATAATTGGAAAGAGATTTCCTACCTTTGAACTTATATAAGATTTGTTGTGTACACACAAGGTCTTTTGTAAAGAATTAGGATCTCAACCCCACTAAGAGAACCAATTAGGGTTTTCTCGATCATCACATGGAGGGTTATGATGCTTGATAAAATAGTGGGAGACATAATTAAGTTAAAGTCCTAATTTAATTAAGTTTTATCAACATTGATTGTTTGCTTATGTAATGTTCTTTGTTAAAGTAGATTAAATGGCCTCTTCACTCTCACTCCGTAACATTCTTGATGCAAATAAATTGACTGGACCAAACTATGTTGATTGGTTGAGAAACCTGAAGATAGTACTCAGCCAAGAAAGAATTTCTTATATACTTGATACCCGATCCTTGGATCCATTAGGGGAAGATGCCTCGCAAGAGGATAAGACCACATATAACACGTGGCAAAATGACTCACTTACTGTCAAGTATATAATGCTTGCCTTTATGACCAATGAGTTACAGAGGCAACATGAAAGCATGGACACAAACTCCATATTGCTCAATCTAAAAGAACTTTATTGCAAACATAGTCGAACTGCAAGATATGAAATATCTAAGCAGTTATTCCATGCAAGGTTGACAGAAGGTACATCCGTACAAGACCATGTATTAAAGGTTATTGACCTAATCACCCGATTGGGTCAATTGGGTTTTGTTATGGATGGGGAGTTGAATCAGGATTTGATCCTGCAGTCACTCCCAGAGTCATTTTCACAGTTTGTTCTTAATTATCATATGAACAAACTTAACACTTTCTTGCCTGAGATGTTGAATCTATTAAAAATAGCAGAGAGCCATTTAAAGAAAAATAAGGCTCCACTTCTTCTTGTGGATGGTGTAAACAAGAAGAAAATAGGCAAAAAGGGTTCTAAGAGGAGGTTGAACCCAAAAGGGGGCATCAAGAAAAAGAAAGGAAAGAAGTCCTCCGGACAAATGACCTGCTTTCATTGTGGCAAGCCGGGTCATTGGAAAAGAAACTGCAAGGTTTACCTTGCAAGTGTGAAGCCTGGTGCTAGTGATGCACCAAAAGGTACGTATGAGATACATGCAATTTTGTTATTAGACTCTTCTAATCTAAACTCTTGGGTATTGGATACTGCTAGTTGATGCAGAACGAAAGAGGAGATGATGCGATGCAGAAATAAATTAAGATTAATTCTTTTTTTATATATATATATTTTCTAAAATTGGCTTTGACTCAAAAGAAAGCTAAACTAAATTGGAAGAAACTAGGTAATAATTGAAAGCACAATTTAAAAAAAACTAGGTTATCAGAGTGGTTCAGAAGTAACGGATCGCTGGGGGTTGAGAAACTCCCAGACCTAGGGTTTCACTCTGAACATTCAACAGGACAGAAATAAAGAGAAGAGATGGGTTACCAACCAGACAGTGATCTTCACAAAGTTTGGTGGAAGAACTCTCTCGAGCAGATTATTGGATCCTCGAATTCGGATATCTTCGCAATGGATCCTCCAATACTGGTCCTGTGGCTGAGTCGGCTTCTCCTGAACTCAAGATCTGGGAAAGAAGAAGAACAAGTGATGGAATCAGATACTCAAGGAAGGATTTACCAGATTGAAGAACTTAAAAGCTGATGTTGCTGAAATCCGAATTCTCCTAAAGGTTGATCTGGCTCCCTCTGGAATTTGCTCTGAATCTGAAGTATCCTGACTGGACCCGGATGCTGATGGTCGGCCTTGACTTGAAGAGAGTGACCGTGAGAGGTGGGATAGGCTAGGGTTTGGTGGAGGGTGGAGAATTATGGGCGGCTAGGGTTTTGGAGTGAAGTGGCTAACCTAGGGTTTTGGGGTTTTGGAGATCTCACACCTCCTCAAGGTTCCTGGGGAACCCGGATTTACTCCCTTACGGAGCTCAACACCTGGATGCAAGTGCGGAAGAGAGAAAACACAAAGTTTGCTCACAAAAAAAATTGGTTTCATTCATCTAATCTTTTTCAAACTTACATGGTGGTTTAATTTATAGGCCATTACAAGAGAGTAGGGTTTTACATCTTTCCATGTGGGACTAAAGGAGGGGTTCTTCAAATTAGGATATCAATCCCTACTTATATGGCCGGCCAATTAATTCCAAAGTTGATTGAAGCTTCAAAAAGGAAAGTGGGTGGCGCCTCCTTGTCTTGACCTCCAAGAAAATATTTTTTTCCTTCTATGCTTGGCCTTATCTGGAAGTGTTTGGGTGCCTCTTAACCTTGCCCTCCAAGAGAAAATTTGTTGCCTTTTATATCTGGCTTTAGTTGGAATGATTAGGGCACCTCCTAACCTTGCTTTTCAAGAGAAATCTCCTTCTTTCCATGGCTCAACCCTTTTTGGAAACCTCCTTTTCTTTCTCCCCAAGTTATGGCTCCTTCTAACTTTGTTTTGAGTATTTCTGGCAGGTAATGGGCGCCTCCTTGAATTTCTCTCCAAGAGAATTTCTTCCCTTTTATAGTTTGGTTCTTTTGGGAAGTCTTGGGCCGCCCCCTTGATTTGTGGACCCCTGGTGGATTTCTCCTCAATTGGCGCATGAAAGAGGAGAGCTGCTATCTGTGGTGTGGGGACCAAAGCCTGCTGGATGGAGATGTGGCGCCCCCTGGACTCAGGCGTATGGCTGGGAGTGTGGCTGGGAGTGTGGCGCCAACTTGCTTGGCCTTGGGAGAAAATGTAACACCCCAGGTTGAAACCCTAGTCCACTACTGAGTCAACATGACTCAATAAAATAAAATGCAGGTAATATAGACTCAAGCTAAAGTTGAGTTGATCCAGTCAACCCTTATTACAAGCCAAAAAAAACCCTAATTCTTCGAGCAAGGTTAATCAGAGATCTAGATGGATCTCTGAAGTCTTCTTCTGAGTCTGGTGCCCGCACCACTAGTGGTCATCATATCTGCAAATCATTGCAGGGCAGAACATTAGAGTTTTGAAGGAAGGCGACTTCGAGCTCTACGTTGCTGGAGGAGATTCCATCCAAGCAAAAGCTGTAGGGACTTATATATTGAAGCTGCCTTCTAGGAAGATTTTAGAGTTAAAAAATTATTATTTTATGCCTATAATCATTAGAAACATCATATATGTACCCTTGTTACTTAAACAAAGATATATTATGAATGTAATGAGCAGTGGCTACTCAATCAGTTTTTCTGATGAAATAATATTTAATGGCATATTTTGCAATGGTCTCTTAACTCTATCTTCTGATGACAATATATTTCATGTTAGTAATAAACGAAAAAGAGATGAAGTAAACAATACTTTACTTTGGCAATGTCATCTTGGACATATTAGTGAACAAAGGATTAACAAGTTATACAAGAAAAAATTCCTTAATCCTTATGACTATGAATCATTAGGAACTTAGGAATCATGTCTCATAGGTAAAATGACCAAGACTCCATTTAGTGGACATAATGAAAGGACAACTGAGTAATTAGGACTCATACACACTGATGTATGTAGACCTATGACAACTCAGGCCAAGGGTGGATACTCATATTTCATCACATTCACTGATGATTTTTCAAGGTACGGATTTGTGTATCTAATGAAACATAAGTCCGAAGCTTTTGAAAAATTTTTAGAGTATCATAGTATGGTAGAGAAATAAATGGGGAAAATTATTAAGATCATTCGATTAGATAGAGAAGGTGAATACCTATCCACCAAGTTTCTTCATCACCTTAAAGAAATGATAATTTTCTCTGAATGGACTCCTCCTTACACCCCATAATTAAATGGTGTTACTGAAAGGAGAAATCATACTTTATTAGATATGGTACGGTCCATGATGTGCTTCACAGACTTACCTATTTCTTTCTATGGATATGCCTTTGAAACAGCGGCTAATATTTTAAATAGAGTACCTTCCAAATCTATATCTAGCACTCCATATGAGTTATGGAGGGGAAATAAACCCAATCTTAAGTATCTTAAGATATGGGGATGTCCAGCCTATGTCAAAAGAAATTTTGGACATAAGCTTGATGTTAGAGCAGAAACGTGTCTATTTGTTGGATATCCTAAAGATAGTATAGGATATCTGTTCTACCACCCTACTAAACAAAAGGTTTTAGTTAGTAGGCATGCCATTTTTATGGAGAAAGAGTTCATCCTAGAAAAGGGCAGTGGGAGAAATATTGAACTTGAATAATTTCAACAAGTAGAAACATCTCAACCAAATCATAACATAGTTAGTATAGAACCTGAATACACCACTCCTATCCATAGGTCTGATAGGGTGAGACATGCACCTGAGAGTTATGGGTTCATTATTGAAAATAATGAAGCCCGAATCATTGATAATGATGAGCCTCTAACATATTCGATGCTGTCATGAGTAGTGACTCAAACAGATGGCTGGAAAACATGAGATCCGAAATGGACTCCATGTATGTCAACCAAGTCTGGACTTTGGTTGATGCACCAGAGGGTGTTAACCCTATTGGATGCAAATGGGTCTAAAAGAGAAAGATTGGGGCAGATGGCCAAGTTGAAACTTATAAATCCATATTAATGTCTAAGGGTTTCAGACAAAAACAGGGAATAGATTATGATGAAACATTTTCTCCTGTTGCCATGCCCAAATCTATTCGGATCATGCTTGCTATAGCAGCATATCATGATTATGAAATCTGGTAGATGGATGTGAAAACCGCATTTCTCAAGGTTTTCCTTGAGGAAGTGGTTTATATGTCACAGCCATAAGGTTTTGTCTTCGAGACTAAACCTAATCAGGTATGTAGGCTAAAAAAATTATTTATGGATTAAAGCAAGCATCTAGGAGTTGGAACATCAAATTTGATAAGACAGTCAAAGAATTTGACTTTATCAAAAATGAGGATGAACCTTGTGTGTACAAGAAGACTAGTGGGAGTGCTATAGTTTTCTTGGTTCTATATGTACATGACATACTCCTCATTGGGAATGATATTCTAATGTTACAATCAGTCATGATATGGTTATCTAAACAGTTTTCCATGAATGACTTGGGAGAAGCATCTTATATACTGGGCATCAAGATCTATAGAGATAGATCTAGAAGGATGCTAGGTTTATCCCAGTCTAGGTACATTGACCAAGTGCGAAAAAGATTTAGCACGGAGGAAAGTAAAAGAAGTTACTTACCTATTGGTCATGGCATACATCTTTCTAAAAAGATGTCTCCTAAGACACCTGAAAAAAGAAATAGAATGAATTCTATACCTTATGCTTCGGCAGTAGGGTCTATTATGTATGCTATGTTATGTACTAGGCCTGATGTGGCATATGCCTTAGGTATAGCAAGCAGGTTTCATGCTGATCCAGGAGAGGATCATTGGAAGGCTCTGAAAAATATTCTTAAGTACTTGAGAAGAACTAAGGATATTTTTTTAATATATAAAAGATCTGATCTTAAACTAGAAGCTTATTGAGATTCTAGTTTTCAATCAGATCCAGATGACACCAAATCTATATCTAGGTATGTTTTTACCCTAAATAGAGGAGCAGTAAGCTGGAAGAGTTCTAAACAGCAAACTATAGCTTACTCAACAATTGAGGCAGAGTACATTGCTGTAAGTGAAGCTGCCAAGGAAGCTGTCTGGATGAAGAAGTTCATATCAGAGTTGGGTGTAGTTCCTGAGATTGAAGGTCCAGTATCACTTTACAGTGATAATACTGGGGCTGTTGCTCAAGCAAAGGAACTAAGAGCTCATCACAAATCAAAGCACATTCTGAGATGTTTCCATCTCATTCGAGAAATTGTCGAAAGACCAGAAGTCTGCATTAAAAGGGTAGAAATGAAGAACAACATAGTAGACCCGTTCACTAAGGCTCTATCACAGCGAGAGTTTGATCACCACCGTGATTGTATGGGGTCAAGATTTGAAGGTGATTGGCTTTAGTGCAAGTGGGAGATTGAAAGATTGTGCCCTGAAAGCCAATTGAAATATTGTATTTCGATCCCAAAATCAATGAATTGACATTATTATAATAAAGGCATTATTTTCATCATACGCTATGTCTTTATGATTATATGATGAACCCCATAGATTAGGGCTATTGTTCTAGGGTTATGATGAGATCATACCAGTGAGACCTAAAGTCTTAAAACCCTAATCTAAAATATTCCTGGTCGATGGGACACTGAGTTGGGGATCAATGTTTCCGGTAAGACCAGCACATCCTATATATGCTTTGTGATCAGGGTGACTGATCTCACAGTCACTTGTGTTTGACACTAATACTAGGATGTGAGTGTTCATTAGAGAATGAGTTCACTGAATTGATCCAGATTTAGAATATCTAATAGAACCTTATCTGTTTGTCAATAGATAATTCTCATAGTGGGAATAGTGCATATGGTCCTTTGACCTGAGACTGCCATGGTACCTTATATATATGAATCCATACTTTGGTTCGCAATCAATCATGACACTGTGTCATGCACTAGGTGATACTGGGTATGGTAGATTGTATATGGAGGTTGTGAGTAGGTCAACAAGGAATTGATCAGCCCTAGTAAGCGGGAATTGCATCCAGCTAATTTCGATCAAATGATGGATTCAGGAAATCTTTGATCAAAGTATGAACATTAGAGTTAATTTCTAATGGTTCATTAATGAACATCATTATAAAGATTAAGCTAGGGATGAATATGAAATTCGATTTGACAAGTATCCATATTCATAATCATATTCAGGATGCAAGTTGATCAAAGGACTGATTTGCCCGGTAACTCACCACTGAAGGGTATTTTGGTAATTTCACCAAAATTCCACATCTTCCAGGTAGACACGATACGTTGCTAGATGTCAATCTTGTCTTGTAGGTATATGATTGAATTATGGTTATTCAAATCAGTTAATTAGAATTAGATTCTAATTGATCGAGTGGAGCTAGTTTGAGTTGACCTAAATCGGCTTAGTTAAGATCTAACCAAATTAAGTCAAATAGCACTCGGACCTACTGCTGGCTAGGTGTGGAACCCAATGTGTCACACATAAAAGAGAATTGATGAAGGATTTAATTTGGAATTAAATCATGTTTGCAGGATCAAGACACTAGCATGTGTTGCAGACCCAATTTCTATTCGAATCAGATTTGAATTTGGTATTGAATTAGGCTTAATTGGGTTCTAATTGAACAAGATTAAGGTCTAATTTAATTTTTTGGACATTGGGCTAACCCATGGCTGAACCCAAGAAAATCAAGTGCACTGAGACTCTCTCTAGAAGCCGCCCACGCCCTTCCTCACCCGCGCGCGCCAAGAAGAAAAGTCCACGCGCATGTGGACTTCTCTTCATGCGCGTGGGAAGGAAATACCATCGAAGAAAAATCAAGAAAGGGGGGGGGGGGGGGGGATTTGGATCCTTGTCTAACATCCTTGGATCTGGATCTGATGGACAGAAAAATTAAGGAGAAAGATCCGTCACTTTTCGGTCGCAAATCCGTCTCCAAAAGTTGCGATTCTTCCTGAAGTTTTTTCGAGAGTCCTCATCGTCGGAAAAATGAAAATTAAATCAGAGAATCATGATTTTTGGTTGAGGGGATGCTTGAGGAATGAGGGATCATGATTCCTGGGGTTTCAGAGGGTTTCGATGTTTTGAGAAAACGCCCCTCTGAAACCTATAAAAGGGTTTGGGTTCTCGGAGGTTTTCTGATAGATAATAAAAGAAGAAATATACAGAGATCATATTCCTTTCTTCCTCTCCGAAATACTCCTTTCCTTTATGCTTGTTGGGTATTGTTTCCCTTACAGAGATAATCTCTATCGAAACTCTGACCCTAAACAAGAATAAGAGGAAGGTCTTGAACGGCAAATGAAAGGAAAATGAAGGGTCTGTTCTTCTTCTTTTCTTCCTAGAATTAAGATTTTATTTGTCTTAATTTCTTCTTCCAATTCAATTCAAGAAAAGGAATTCAAGAAAGGGAATTCAAGAAATGAATTCAAGAAGAGGAAAGAAGGAAGAAAAGAATTTTTCAAGAAGGAATATTTCAGCCCAAAAGTCCAAGAATTGAATTCTTGAAAAAGAATTCAAGAAGATGAGCCAAGAACAAGAAATTGTTGTCTTCATCTTTTTCTGTGTTGATCACCATTGGAGGGTGAACATTTGGGCACCTGGTGGAGATTTAAAGTTTGGATTTTAGCAATACAGGTTAGTACTTTAATTTGAGATTAAATCTTATATATACATGTTATATGTTTTAATTCTTTTAAGGAGATCTTGGGTGAAGGGTTTGGTGAAGATTTCATAAAGATAAAAAATTTTGAAATCTATGTTTCCGCCTTGCCACCGAACCCTACAGTGGTATCAGAGCCTCCTTATTAAGACTAAAATATATATGCTGATTTTTAGATGCATATGTATATAAGTAACATATGATATTGTATATGTCTGATGTAAAGTCACCAATTAGGGTTTTCACTCAAACCCTAATTGTTGTAGAGATATGTTTAGACATCTAGTCATCATATTGAAATAAGGTTGCCCAGACATAATTGTGGATCCATTATGTGGTAAATGGTTGTCCTAGTATGATAACACACTAATCATATATTTGTGTTAATTATACATATATGTTTGATGTATGCCACTAATTAAGGTTTTCACTTAAACCTTAATTTGTATAGAGATATGTTTAGCCTTCTTGTCATCATACTGAAATAAGGTTGCCCCAGCATAATGGTGGATCCATTATGTGGTAAATGGTTGCCCTAGCATGATGGCACACTATGGCACTTATTTGCTAGGTTATATAAAGAATGTGCTTTGTTTTAATAAAGCCCTCTTTAAAAACATATTAAGTTGTAGTGTCATATACCAAAAGCAAAAATAATCAATATGATTAGTTTATCATTCAGTGTCTTGGAAAAGTGGTTCATGATCGGTAAAGAGGACGTGGTTTTTAATTGGTTCCGTTGACTGACCTGGCCAATTCTTATTGGTGTCTAAGGAAAGCAACGAGGGGACTCCCACCACTCTCCCACTTACCTGGCCGATAAGATTAACTTAATTATTGATTGAAATGCTTAGTGTAATATTCACTACATGTGGCCTTCCTTCATGCCAAGTCATTATTATTTTATGATCCATATTAGGTTTGTTGTGTACACACAAGGCCTTTTATGGTGACTAACATAATTTTGGCTTGGTACATTTGATGTGTATGGCATGATTTAATATAATACATTGTTGTGTACACACAAGGGTATTATAATTAATATCATGACTATATAGCAATGAAGGGTCTAACTTAACTAAAATATTATAGTTTGTTGTGTACACACAAGGCTATTAATATTTTAGAGGCCAAGATAAGTTGAGAATTGTATGAGTTACAATTGGAAAGAGTTTTCCTACCTTTGAACTTATATAATTTTTGTTGTGTACATACAAGGTCTTTTGTAAGGAATTAGGATCTCAACCCCACTAAGAGAACCAATTAGGATTTTCTCGATCATCACATGGAGGGTTATGATGCATGATAAAATAGTGGGAGACATAATTAAGTTAAAGTCCTAATTTAATTATGTTTTGTCAACATTGGTTGTTTGCTTATGTAATGTTCTTTGTTAATGTAGATTAAATGGCCTCTTCACTCTCACTCCGTAGCATTCTTGATGCAAATAAATTGATTGGACCAAACTATGTTGATTGGTTGAGAAACCTGAAGATAGTACTCAGCCAAGAAAGAATTTCTTATATTCTTGATACCCCAACCTTGGAACCATTAGGGGAAGATGCCTCGCAAGAGGATAAGACCACATATAACACGTGGCAAAATGACTCACTTACTATCAAGTGTATAATGCTTGCCTCTATGACCTATGAGTTACAGAGGCAACATGAAAGCATGGACACAAACTCCATATTGCTCAATCTAAAAGAACTTTATGGAGAACATAGTCGAACTGCAAGATATGAAATATCTAAGCAGTTATTCCGTACAAGGATGACAGAAGGTACATCCGTACAAGACCATGTATTAAAGGTTATTGACCTAATCACCCGATTGGGTCAATTTGATTTTGTTATGGGTGGGGAGTTGAATCAGGATTTGATCCTGCAGTCACTCCAAGAGTCATTTTCACAGTTTGTTCTTAATTATCATATGAACAAACTTAACACTTCCTTGCTTGAGCTGTGGAATATGTTAAAAATAGCAGAGAGCCATTTAAAAAAAAATAAGGCACCACTTCTTCTTCTGGATGGTGTAAATAAGAAGAAAATAGGCAAAAAGGGTTCCAAGAGGAGGTTGAACCCAAAAGGGGGCATCAAGAAAAAGAAAGGAAAGAAGGCCTCCAGACAATGACTTGCTTTCATTATGACAAGACGGGTCACTGGAAAAGAAACTGCAAGGTTTACCTTGCAAGTGCGAAGCCTGGTGCTAGTGATGCACCAAAAGGTACGTATGAGATACATGCAATTTTGTTATTAGACTCTTCTAATTCAAACTCTTGGGTATTGGATACTGTTTGTGGTCATCATATCTGCAAATCATTGCAGGGACTACAGAACATTAGAGTTTTAAAGGAAGGCGACTTCGAGCTCTACGGTGCTGGAGGAGATTCCATCCAAACAGAAGCTGTAGGGACTTATATATTGAAGCTGCCTTATCGAAAGATTTTAGAGTTAAAAAATTATTATTTTATGCCTATAATCATTAGAAATATCATATCTGTACCCTTGTTACTTAAACAAGGATATATTATGAATGTAATGAGCAGTGGCTGCTCAATCAGTTTTTCTAATGAAATAATATTTAATGACATATATTGCAATGGTCTCTTAACTCTATCTTCTGATGACAATATACTTCATGTTAGTAATAAACTAAAAAGAGATGAAGTAAACAATACTTTACCTTGGCAATGTCGTCTTGGACATATTAGTGAACAAAGGATTAACAAGTTATACAAGGAAAAATTCCTTAATCCTTATGACTATGAATCATTAGGAACTTATGAATCATGTCTCATGGGTAATATGACCAAGACACCATTTAGTGGACATAACGAAAGGACAACTGAGTAATTAGGACTCATACACACTGATGTATGTGGACCTATGACAACTCAGGCCAAGGGTGGATACTCATATTTCATCACATTCACTGATGATATTTCAAGGTACGGATTTGTGCATCTAATGAAACATAAGTCCGTAGCTTTTGAAAAATTTTTAGAGTATTAAAGTATGATAGAGAAATAAACGGGGAAAAGTATTAAGATCCTTCGATCAGATAGAGGAGGTGAATACTTATCCACCAAGTTTCTTCATCACCTTAAAAAAAATGGAATTATCTCTGAATGGACTCCTCCTTACACCCCACAATTAAATGGTGTTGCTGAAAGGAGAAATCATACTTTATTAGATATGGTACGGTACATGATGTGCATCACAGACTTACCTGTTTCTTTCTGGGGATATGCCTTGGAAACAGCGGCTAATATTTTAAATAGAGTACCATCCAAATTTGTATCTAGCACTCCATGTGAGTTATGGAGGGGAAAGAAACCCAATCTTAAGTATCTTAAGATATGGGGATGTCCAGCCTATGTCAAAAGAAATTTTGGACATAAGCTTGATGTTAGAGCAGAAAAGTGTCTATTTGTTGGATATCCTAACGATAGTATAGGATATCTGTTCTACCACCCTACTGAACAAAAGGTTTTAGTCAGTAGGCATGCCATTTTTATGGAGAAAGAGTTCATCCTACAAAAGGGCAGTGGGAGAAATATTGAACTTGAATAATTTCAACAAGTAGATACATCTCAACCAAATCATAACATAGTTAGTATAGAACCTGAACACACCACTCCTATCCGTAGGTCTGATAGGGAGAGACATGCACCTGAGAGGTACGGGTTCATTAATGAAAATAATGAAGCCCGAATCATTGATAATGATGAGCCTCTAACATATACGGATGCTGTCATGAGTAGTGACTCGGACAGATGGCTGGAAAACATGAGATCCGAAATAGACTCCATGTGTGACAACCAAGTCTAGACTTTGGTTGATGCACCAGAGGGTGTTAACCCTATTGGATGCAAATGGGTCTATAAAAAAAGATTGGGGCAGATGGCCAAGTTGAAACTTATAAAGCCATATTAGTGGCTAAGGGTTTCAAACAAAAACAGGGAATAGATTATGATCAAACATTTTCTCCTGTTACCATGCTCAAATCTATTCGGATCATGCTTGCTATAGCAGCATATCATGATTATGAAATCTGGCAGATAGATGTGAAAATAGCATTTCTCAATGATTTCCTTAAGGAAGAGGTTTATATGTCATAGCCATAAGGTTTTGTCTTGGAGACTAAACCTAATCAGGTATGTAGGCTAAAAACATCTATTTATGGATTAAAGCAAGCATCTAGGAGTTGGAACATCCGATTTGATAAGACAGTCAAAGAATTTGACTTTATCAAAAATGAGGATGAACCTTGTGTGTACAAGAAGACTAGTGGGAGTGCCTTAGTTTTATTTGTTCTATATGTAGATGACATACTCCTCATTGGGAATGATATCCCAATGTTACAATCAGTCAAGGTATGGTAATCTAAACAGTTTTCCATGAAAGACTTAGGAGAAGCATCTTATATACTGGGCATCAAGATCTATAGAGATAGATCTAGAAGGATGCTAGGTTTATCCCAGTCTAGGTACATTGACCAAGTGCTAAAAAGATTTAGCATGGAGGAAAGTAAAAGAGGTTACTTACCTATTGGTTATGGCATACATCTTTCTAAAAAGATGTCTCCTAAGACACCTGAAGAAAGAAATATAATGAATTCTATACCTTAAGCTACGGCAGTAGGGTCTATTATGTATGCTATGTTATGTACTAGTCCTGATATGGCATATGTCTTAGGTATAACAAGCAGGTTTCAAGCTGATCCACGAGAAGATCTTCGGAAGGCTGTGAAAAATATTCTTAAGTACTTGAGAAGAACTAAGGATATTTTTCTAATATACGGAGGATCTGATCTTAAACTAGAAGCTTATTCAGATTTTAGTTTTCAATCAGATCCAGATGACACCAAATCTATATCTGGGTATGTTTTTACCCTAAATGAAGGAGTTGTAAGCTGGAAAGTTCTAAACAGCAAACTGTAGCTTACTCAACAACTGAGGCAGATTACATTGCTGTTAGTGAAGCTGCCAAGGAAGCTGTCTGGATGAAGAAGTTCATATCAGAGTTGGGCGTAGTTACTGAGATTGAAGGTCCAGTATCACTTTACTGTGAAAATACTGGGGCTGTTGCTCAAGCAAAGGAACCAAGAGCTCATCACAAATCAAAGCACATACTGAGACGTTTCCATCTCGTTTGAGAAATTGTCAAAAGAAAAGAAGTCTGCATTAAAAGGGTAGAAACGAAGAACAACATAGCAGACTCGTTCACTAAGGCTCTATCACAGTGAGAGTTTGATCGCCACCGTGATTGTATGGGGTTAAGATTTGAAGGTGATTGGCTTTAGTGTAAGTGGGAGATTGAAAGATTGTGCCCTGAAAGCTAGTTGAAATATTGTATTTCGATCCCAAAATCAATGAATTGACATTATTATAATAAAGGCATTATTTTCATCATACGCTATGTCTTTATGATTATGTGATGAACCCCATAGATTAGGGCAATTGTTCTAGGGTTATGATGAGATCATACCAGTGAGACCTAAAGCCTTAAAACCCTAATCTAAAATATTCCTGGTCGATGGGACACTGAGTTGGGGATCAATGTTTCCGGCAAGACCAGCACATCTTATATATGCTTTGTGATGAGGGTGACTGATCTTACTGTCACTTGTGTTTGACACTAATTCTAGGATGTGAGTGATCATTAGAGAATGAGTTCACTGAATTGATCTAGATTGGGAATATCTAATGGAACCTTATCTATTTGTCAATAGATAATTCTCATAGTGGGAGTAGTGCATATGGTCCTTTGACCTGAGACTACCATGGTACCTTATATATATGAATCCATACTTTGGTTCGCAATCAATCATGACACTGAGTCATGCACGAGGTGATACTGGGTATGGTGGATTGTATATGGAGGTTGTGAGTAGGTCAACAAGGAATTGATCTGCCATAGTAAGAGGGAATTGCATCCAGCTAATTTCGATCAAATGATGGATTCAGGAAATCTTTGATCAAAGTATGAACATTAGAGTTAATTTCTAATGGTTCATTAATGAATCATCATTATAAAGATTGAGCTAGGGATGAATATGAAATTGGATTTGACAAGTATCCATATTCATAATCATATTCGAGATGCATATTGATCAAAGGACTAAATTGCCCGGTAACTCACCACTGAAGGGTATTTTGGTAATTCCACCAAAATTTCACATCTTCCGGGTAGACACGATACGTTGCTAGACGTCAATCTTGTCTTGTAGGTATATGATTGAATTATGGTAATTCAAATCAGTAAATTAGAATTAGATTCTAATTGACCGTGTCGAGCTAGTTTGAGTTGACCTAAATCGACTTAGTTGAGATCTAACCGAATTAAGTCAAATAGCACTCGGACCTACTGCTGGCTAGGTGTGGAACCCAATGGGTTACATACAAAAAAGAATTGATGAAGGATTTAATTTGGAATTGAATCATGTTTGCAGGATAAATACACTAGCATGTGTTGCAGACCCAATTTCTATTCGAATCAAATTTGAATTTGGTTTCGAATTAGGCTTAATTAGGTTCTAATTGAACAAGATTAAGGTCTAATTTAATTTTTTGGACATTGGGCTATTCCATGGCTGAATCCAAGAAAATCAAGCACACTAATACTCTCTCTCCAAGCCAGCCACGGCCTTCCTCACCCGCGCGCCCAAGAAGAAAAGTCCACGCGCGTGTGGACTTCTCTTCACGCGCGTGGGAAGGAAATACCGTCGGAGAAAAATCAAGGAAAGGGGGGGGGGATTTGGATCCTTGTCTGACATCCTTGGATCTGGATCTGATGGACAGAAAAATTAAGAAGAAAGATCCGTCACTTTTCGGTCGCAAATCCGTCTCCAAAAGTCACGATTCTTCCTGAAGTTTTTCCGAGAGTCCTCCTCGTCAGAAAAATGAAAATTAAATTGATGAATCATGATTTTTGGTTGAGGGGATGCGTGAAGAATGAGGGATCGTGATTCTTGGGGTTTCAGAGGGTTGCGATGTTTGAGAAAACGCCCCTCTGAAACCTATAAAAGGGTTTGGGTTCTCCGAGGTTTTCTGACAGATAATAAAAGAAGAAATATGCAGAGATCATATTCCTCTCCTCTCCGGAATACTCCTTCCCTTTATGCTTGTTGGGTATTGTTTCTCTTACAGAGATAATCTCTGTCGAAACTCTGACCCTAAACAAGAATAAGAGGAAGGTCTTGAACGGTAAAGGAAAGGAATATGAAGGGTTTGTTATTCTTCTTTTCTTCCTAGAATTAAGATTTTATTTGTCTTAATTTCTTCTTCCAATTCATTTCAAGAAAAGGAATTCAAGAAAGGGAATTCAAGACAAGAATTCAAGAAGAGGAAAGAAGTGAAAGTAATAAATGCGGTTGCAGGTGCCTACGCTAAGCATGCAACAGCATAGGGAATAGGTAAGTATTTTAAAACATTTTTAATAAATGCGAAAAATACCTACTCCGCACAGGATCTAGCATATGCAAGATGCATGTATTGGCATGATACATATAATATTTATAAATATTTTAATAAATCTAGATCTAGACATGCACCGAAAATAAAACCCAAAAACATACCTTATTCCCAGCTGGAATAAGTCTGGGATAAACCTGGAATATACTGGAATAACTGGAATAAAGTTATTCCAGTCGTCTTCCACCTTGGGCTGGAAACTGGGCTTCCGAAAAGTCCCTGGAACGCCACCTTCCGGACTTCTGATCGCTCCCAAATTCGAGCTGTAGATTCTTAAGGAAGTCCTCTTCAATTTGGCACTGGTTACTATAAGAAAAACTAAGCCAATAAATCGTAAAAATTCGTTGAAGTCTGCTGTGCGAAAATGGCAGCAGAACAGAGTAGCTGTCTTCGTCGTTGGATTTCGGGCAACTGGAGCGATCCCGGCTCGTATGGTTTGCTCCGAGGAGTAGAAGAATACTCCCTCTAGAGGGAAGACACACCCGGGGCTCTCCGATCCCTCTCCACGCGCGGTGCTAGCCACCGGAAGATGGTTCACGGTCACAGGTTGCTGCAGCAAAATAGAATTGCTGCAGCAGGGATTTTGAGCACTCAAATGGTGGGAAGAATCTTGGTTTCTCTCCCTCACAACACTCCCAAAACCAGCCCTCAAGGAGTACTAGGACAGCACAAAAAATTTCCCTCTCAAATGGTGAAACCCTTCTTCTCATGGTGAGAAGACAACCCACGGCTGAAACTTTCAAGCTAAAAAAAAAAAAACAGGGAACACTGCTTTGGGTTGCACTTGGTTTATATAAGCTGTAAGAGAGAGAGCATGGGAGAGGGAGAGACGGAGGTGAAAAGAACCATCGGTTAATCACTCATTAACAAGTCTTTAAACCCATTTACCAGCCATTAGAAGAGAATAATGGAACGGGTGGAGGGAGGAGAAAATGCCATTGTTTGTTTCTTTTGGCCTTCCAGCGATAGGAGTTCCAGCAAATAACTGTGTAAACGGTTGAAGGGGTAAATACTAGTTCAATAAACCGGTTCAAACCAAATATTTAATCCTTGGTTCAATCCTATTAAACCAATTTGGTTCAAACCCATTGGTTCAATTAACCAACGGTGGTTCAATCCAATTGAACCTGGTCCAACCCTAATCAAAATTGGGTTAATTGGTCATAACCAATTGGAGGCCGAAACGAACTCCGAATCAGTTCAAAACTGATTCAGAAAAATCCTGGCGCAGTCCTGATCAACCCGGAACAATTTTTGGTTGACTCAAACAAGTGCAATACAGAAAAAACGAGTGCTCAAAAGTACTGTGACCATGAAACCGAGAATATTCCCAATTGTAATCGGTATCCGGATCAGAGAGTTATCCTCTGTGGTGTGTGACCTCATAGGTTCGAACCTAAATGGTAGCACTAGAACAGTTCTAGTACCAGCACAGGAAACCATCTAGCAATGGGTCCCGTGTCCGGATAGGTCAAAGATGCGGGAGCAAACTATCGAACCTCTGGCATATGGTTACCGTATAATTCATCCCTTTGACCTCTAATGCTCTGGACGACTGAGATTGGGCTGCCAACCCAGACTGAGTCAGTCGACTACGTGTCCCAACCTCGCAAGCCTAGTGACTCTTCACTAGGGCTACCCCGGTCGAGGATTTGCTAAATTGAGATACTGCGAGACATTCAATCCAAACTGTTTGGACAGGTCAATTCCATCTTGGTCCATCACTGCTCCACAAGTACTTGCCTGTACCCAGAAACCTTCCATCACCGGATTAAAAATCCGGGTAGTCCGGTACCAAAGCATAGGGAGTTGCTTGCAAGCTACCATGATGACCTCAGGTCAGAGGGACACTTATACCCATATCCAATCGTGAGTATCCCTTTGGCAGAAAGGGACTGCACGGAGTCACGTTCAATGAGATATCACATATATCCCACTTGTAGATCACATTAGTGTCACCACACTCATTTGGTCATGAGGACAACCAAATGATGTAAACTACAACAACCTATACTTGATATATTGCCGTCCAGTACAATATATCCTTTGGTTGCGAACAGGGTTTAAGGACCACTAGATATATCCTCTCTATATCAAAATTAGTGTAGTCCTAAGGACTTCATCACATGGAAAGAGTTCTCTTAGGGAAATACAATATGTGATGAGCTGCAAAAAATAATATTTTATTAATTCATTGAAAAAGTATAATATTTAGCACAACCGCCTATAACCCAGGCGATTGGCTTTGGGACACAATTCCCAACAAGAAGGAAGAAAAGAAATTTTCAAGAAGGAATATTTCAGCACAAAAGTCCAAGAATTGAATTCTTGAAAAAGAATTCAAGAAGAGGAGCCAAGAAAAAGAAATTGTTGTCTTCATCTTTTTCTGCGTGGATCACCATTGGAGGGTGAACATTTGGGCACCTGGTGGAGATTTAATGTTTGGATTTTAGCAATACAAGTTAGTACTTTAATTTAAGATTAAATCTTATATATACATGTTATATGTTTTAATTCTTTTAAGGAGATCTTGGGTTAAGTGTTTGGTGAAGATTTCATAAAGATAAAAAATTTTGAAATCTATGTTTCCGCCTTGCCACCGAATCCTATAGAGGTATCAGAGCCTCCTTATTAAGATTAAAATATATATGCTGATTTTTAGATGCATATATATATAAGTAACATATGATATTGTATATGTTTGATGTAATGTCACCAATTAGGGTTTTCACTCAAACCCTAATTATTGTAGAGATATGTTTAGACATCTAGTCATCATACTGAAATAAGGTTGCCATGGCATAATGGTGGATCCATTATGTGGTAAATGGTTGTCCTAGTATGATGACACACTAATCACATATTTGTGTTAATTATGCATATATGTTTGATGTATGCCACTAATTAAGGTTTTCACTTAAACCTTAATTTGTATGGAGATATGTTTAGCCTTCTAGTCATCATACTGAAATAAGGTTGCCCTGGCATAATGGTGGATCCATTTTGTGGTAAATGGTTGTCCTAGTATGATGGCACACTATGGCACATATTTGCTAGGTTATATAAAGAATAAGCTTTGTTTTAATAAAGCCCTCTTTAAAAACATATTAAGTTGTAGTGTCATATACCAAAAGCAAAGATAATCAATATGATTAGTTTATCATTCGGTGTCTAGGAAAAGTGGTTCATGATCTGTAAAGAGGACGAGATTTTTAATTGGTTCCGTTGACTGACTTGGCCAATTCTTATTGGTGTCTAAGGAAAGCAATGGGGGGACTCCCACCACTCTCCCACTTACCTGGCCGATAAGATTAACTTAATTATTGATTGAAATGCTTAGTGTAATATTCACTACATGTGGCCTTCCTTCATGCCATGTCATTATTATGTTATGATCCATATTAGGTTTGTTGTGTACACACAAGGCCTTTTATGGTGATTAACATAATTTTGGATTGGTACATTTGATGTTTATGGCATGATTTATTATAATACTTTGTTGTGTACACACAAGGGTATTATAATTAATATCATGACTATATAGCAATGAAGGGTCTAACTTAACTAAAATATTATAGTTTGTTGTGTACACACAAGGCTATTAATATTTTAGAGGCCAAGATAAGTTGAGAATAGTATGAGTTATAATTGGAAAGAGATTTCCTACCTTTGAACTTATATAAGATTTGTTGTGTACACACGAGGTCTTTTGTAAAGAATTAGGATCTCAACCCCACTAAGAAAACCAATTAGGGTTTTCTCGATCATCACATGGAGGGTTTTGATGCTTGATAAAATAGTGGGAGACATAATTAAGTTAAAGTCCAAATTTAATTATGTTTTGTCAACATTGATTGTTTCCTTATGTAATGTTCTTTGTTAATGTAGATTAAATGGCCTCTTCACTCTCACTTCGTAGCATTCTTGATGCAAATAAATTGACTAGACCAAACTATGTTGATTGGTTGAGAAACCTAAAGATAGTACTCAGCTAAGAAAGAATTTCTTATATTCTTGATACCCTAACCTTGGAACCATTAGGGGAAGATGCCTCGCAAGAGGATAAGACCACATATAACACGTGGCAAAATGACTTACTTATTGTCAAGTGTATAATGCTTGCCTCTATAACCAATGAGTTACAGAGGCAACATGAAAGCATGGACACAACTCCATATTGCTCAATCTAAAAGAACTTTATGGAGAACATAGTCGAACTGCAAGATATGAAATATCTAAGCAGTTATTCCGTGCAAGGATGATAGTGTAGGGTTCGGTGGCAAGGCGGAATCGTAGATTTCAAAAATTTTTATCTTTATGAAATCTTCACCAAACCTTCATCCCAAAATCTCCTTAAAAGAATTAAAACATATAAGATGTTTATATAAGATTTAATCTCAAATTAAGATACTAACCTGTATCGCAAAATCCAAACTCTAAATCTCCACCAGGTGCCCAAATGTTCACCCTCCAATGGTGATCCACACAGAAAAATAATGAAGACAATAATTTCTAGTTCTTGGCTCCTCTTCTTGAATTCTTTTTCAAGAATTCAATTCTTGGACCTTTAGGCTGAAATTTTCTTTCTTGAAAATTTCTTTTCTTCCATCTTTCCTCTTCTTGAATTTTCTTCAAGAATTCCCTTTCTTGAATCCCTTTTCTTGAATTGAATTGGAAGAAAAATTAAGACAGTCAAAGTCTTAATTCAAGAAGGAAAAGAAGAAGAACAGATCCTTTCCTTTTTCTTTCCTTTACCGTTCAAGACCTTCCTCTTATTCTTGTTTAGGGTTAGAGTTTCGACAGAGGATACCTCTGTAAGGGAAACAATTCCCAACAAGAACAAGGGGAAGGAGTATTCTGGAGAGGAAGAAAAGGAATCCGATCTCTGAATTATGTTACATGAAAACCCCCGAGAACCCCAACCCTATTTATAGATCTCAGAGGGGTGTCATCTCGAAACAACGCAACCCTCTGAAACCCTAGGGATCATGATCCCTCATTCCTCACGCATCCCATCAACCAAAAATCATGATTCTCTGATTTAATTTTCATTTTTTCGACGAGGAGGACTCTCGAAAAAACTTCAAGAAGAATCGCGACTTTTGGAGATGGATTTGCGACCGAAAAGCGATGGATCATTTCCTTAATTTTTTCTGGCCATCAGATCCAGATCCAAGGGCATCAGACAAGGATCTGAATCGCCCCTTTTTTAAATTTTTCTCCGATGGTATTTTCTTTCTCACGCGCAAGAAGAGGAGTCCACGCGTGTGGACTCTTCTTCTTGGCACGCGCGGGTGAGAAAGGGAGAGGGTGGCTTGGAGAGAGGGTCTCAGTGAACTTAATTCACTTGGGTTCAGCCATGGGTTAGCCCAATGTCCTAAAATTTAAATTATACCTTAATCTGGTTCAATTTGAACCCAATTAAGCCCAATTCGGTACCAAATTCGAATCTGATTCGAATAGAAATTTGGTCTGCAACACATGCTAGTGTGTTTATCCTGCAAACATGATTTAATTCCAAATTAAATCCTTCATCAATTTCTTTTGTGTGTGACCCATTGGGTTCCACACCTAGCCAGCAGTAGGTCCGAGTGCTATTTGACTTAATTCGGTTAGATCTCAACTAAACCGATTTAGGTCAACTCAAACTAGCTCGACTCTGTCAATTAGAATCTAATTCTAATTAACTGATTTGAATTACTGTTGACTCTAGTCTTGATTTTGATGATTGATAAAATGTTTAAGTATATATAAGTACTAATTATATTTTAAGTATATTTTTCAGATCTTAGTACTCAACCATGTTGAATGAAGAACTGCTTGTATTTCAGTTGAAAAAGTCCTTAAATTAATGAAAAATCAATTATATGGACTTTGGAATTAATATGGAAGGACATGAAGAGGTTAAAGTTTCTATTTGAAAATGTTTCAGCAATGGCACAGGCAAGTGTCGACACTTGAAAATGAAGTGTCGACACCTGAGGAACAAGTGTCGACACTTGAAGAGTGAAGTGTCGACTCAAGGCCTGAGACAAACAGAAAACTTCAGAAAGCTCCTTCAGTGAAGTGTCGACACCTGGAGCTGAAGTGTCGACACTTGGAAGTGAAGTGTCGACACCTGGAAACTGAAGTGTCGACACTTGAAACTGAAGTGTTGACACCTGGAACTAAAGTGTCGACACTTGAACAGTAACGGCTAGTTTTCTGGATTGCAGAACTTCTCCAACTTGGTTCCAAATGGTCATATTTTCCTTCCTAATGGCTATAAATGGTCATTTAAGTGTTGGGTGGCTATATAAACATCAAAAATCAATTGGGGAAGTAATCCTTTGGTGAGATTTTTGAATATTCTTCAAGGATTCAAGAGTTGAGTAGTTCAAGCCTTCAAGCTTCCAAGTTTCAAAGAAAGCATCCAAAGTTCTCATCCTCAAGCATCAATCAAAGGCTTCATCAACTTGAAGACAAGATCTTCATCAACTCTCAACGGGCTTCCAAGAGATATTTACTTTATTTTAGAAAGCTTTTATTGTATTCATTTATACTTGCTCTTACATTGTTTTACTTAAGATTTTTGGTAAGCCTTGGAAAACCAAAGAGATTTTTGGTGAGCCTTGAAAACCAAAGTGGTTGTTGGTAAGCCTTGAAACCAACTAGGGTTTTACTTATGAGCCCGAAGCCAAAACAAGTTGTTTAGGTTCTTGGTTATCCCGTAAAACCAAGGGTGGTTGTTGGTGAGCCTTGAAACCAACTAGGGTTTGACTTGTGAGCCCGATGACAAAACAAGTAGTAAAGGTTGTTGGTGAGCCAAAGTTATAAAACCAAACTTAGTGGAATTCCCAAGGGATTCTTGGGGAGTGGATGTAGGTGCTTGGTTGGCACTGAACCACTATAAATCTTTGTGTTTGTGTGATTGTTCTCCTTATGATTTAATTTCATTATTTCCGCTGCATTTATTTGAAATACACAAGCACTTAAATTACATTAGTATATACTTGCTTTAGTTCATCTTTTAAATAGTACAAAAGTTTTATAAAACCCAATTCACCCCCCCTCTTGGGTTGCCTACGTGGGCCTTCAATTGGTATCAGAGCAGGTGCTCTGTTTGAAAATCTAACGATTTTGAGCTAAAGTTCATGGTAACCCTTGTAGGTATTAGTGTTAGACCACCATTTTTCAATTGTATAAATTATACATTTTGGAAAACTCGCATGCGCATCCATATTCAATCTATTAGTTATCATCTTTGGAAAACCATTGTTAGTGGTCCTCATATTCCTTCCATTTTTGTTAATGGCATTTCTATTCCAAAGCTCGAAGAGGATTGGAATGAATATGACATTAAATAAATTGAACTCAATGCTAAAGCAATGAACTTGCTTTATTGTGCATTGGACTTAAATGAATTTAATAGAGTTTCTACATGCACATCAGCGAAGGAAATATGGGACACACTTGAAGTTACTCATGAGGGTACTCTTCAAGTGAAGAACACTAAAATTAATTTGCTTATACATTCTTTTGAAATTTTTGAAAGGATGCATTATGAATCTATATCTGATATATTTTCAAGATTTATGACTATTATTAATGAATTAAAAAGTCTTGGAAAAATCTATACTAATGCTGATTTGGTGAACAAAATTCTTAGATCCTTGCCAAAATCATGGGATCCAAAGGTGACGGCGATCCAAGAAGCTAAAGATGTAGAAACCTTACCTTTGGAGGAGCTTATCGGTTCACTCATGACCTATGAGTTGAACTTATGGCAAAGGATAGTGGAAGCTGATACAGAAAAGAAAATAATAGCTCTCAAGGACAAAAAGAAATTCAAGGCAATGATGGCAACTTGGAGCGATAGCGAAGATTCAAGTACGGATGATGAAGTTGCTCATCTTTGTTTCATGGCAAATGAGGAAAAGGTATGTGCTAAAAATAATTATGATTTTACCTTTAAAGAATCACATGATGCATCTAATGATCTTGTGCATGAATATAGATTGCTAAAAATTGAGCATAAGAAATTAAATAGGCATGTAGATTCATTTTCTCTTGACAACACCAATCTTGCAAATAAAAATGATGATTTAAATGCCAAGATTGATATTTTAAAAAATAAAAAGAATAATTTTTCTAAAAAAAAGAATTTTTAGAAAAAAAAATGTTATTTTAAAAGATTTATGTGATAAAGTTTTTAATGAGAAAAATATCTTGATTGAGGAAAAGAAGCAAAAACTTTTGAAGAACTTCAATATTCCTGCTTCTTTCAATTTTTCTAATAAACGTGGTTTCAATGCTTATCCTTCTAGATTAAGAAAAGTTTGGGTTCCAAAAGGAACCATAATTACTAATCATAAAGGACCCAAGAAAGTTTGGGTACCAAAAATGTCCACTTAATTTGTTTTGCAGGAATGTCTTGCAACCCAACATGAAGAAAGGAAGTTCTTGAAAAGAGGTTGTACAAGACAATTTAAAGAAGTGGACAAGCTACATTTTGGACTTAATGATAAAAAGAAGGATTATGTATATTAGTAAATTCTAAACATCTCCTTCCATAATTAAAAATGTAGATTAATTTTTATTGCATCAATTACTTTAAAAAATTATTTTAAATAGTTAATTAGAATCAAGTTTGAACTTATAATCATTGGCTATGATCATGAACTTTTTAGTGTTGATGAATTTCATGCTATCATGATTAAATTTATGATTGTAAGACCTTCACTTGATTTTGATTAATGTATTTAATGAAAAATACTTTTAAAGATGCATATTGATTTGAAAAATATTTTAATTGATTGATTAGAATCAAGCTTAGACTAATAATCATTTATTGTGATCATGACCATTTTGATGTTGATGGATTTCAAGCTCTCACGGTCAAACTTGTGATTATTAGATCTTCACTTGATTTTGATTAATATAGTTTCTAAATTATTTCAAGTGAAATGCTATGACTTTTATGTTTTTATTTTTGGCATCTATGCATAATCTAGAAATGATTTGGATCAAGTATTGAACTAGTAGTTAAGGGTTACTTTTAAGAAGAAGGTATGCTTATTGACAAACTCTTGCTCTAATAGCTAGACTTGATATCATATTACTTCTAGCATTTGTATGGATATCAAATCATCTTAAAATGAATTTGAAATCATGTTAAAAGTTTTTAAGTGATATAAATGCTTTGTATTTTGAAAATAATGAATATCTTGAAAAATTTCAAATCTTGATGCATAAGCTTTCATGTTTTATTCCTGAAGTAAATGCATATTTTTAAAGGAGGAATAACATTCAGGGGGAGCATCCAAAGATTTGTTATCATATTTGATGCTTTGAATATCTTGTTGATATCATGATTTACTTATATTGCTCTGATACTCCTTCTTGTTTTCAAATCTAATTCCTTGAGGGGAGTTACATTCAAATGGTATCAGATTCTATTGGTATCAAAATTATTTTTAAAAGAATTCCTAGTAACCGCTTCGGATTGGGTTAGTCACCATGGCCGTCCGGTCATAGGAGATAAGTAGGGCATAAAGACCCTCTCTTTCCATTCAATGGGCTCTCTTATGATGTGTAGGGATGCCGCTGTGACCTTAACCCATGAACAAGTAAGGTGAATGGATAATATACATCAAATCATTTCTTGCATGTGCTTACATTATGTAGTATCTTGTTCAATTTATATCATATTCAATTGATATAAAAATATTTGATTTTATGCATTGATTTTGATGACCTACTTGCTATTCTTTCCAACTTCATTCCCACTTTGTATTGTCTTTCACCCTTTTTCATGATGTCAAAAAGGGGGAGAAAATTATTAAGTATGAAAATGGGAAGATTGGATAAACATGAAAAATCATTTGAGAAATGAAAGAAAGTGCAAAAGGGGGAGAAGAAAGTAAAATATTTTTATCTAAAGGAAAGAATAAGTAAGAAGAAGAAATTTTGAAAATTTAAACTTTTTTGCATATTTTGAAAAATATTTTTGAAGATTTTCTTTGGATCATATTTTGAGGGGGAGCTTGGTGCTTATTGTTTTGAGCTTACATGTTTATTGTTAATCCTTTTTAAACTTACCCTATTCATATACTTAAAGGTTTTGTCATCATCAAAAAGGGAGAGATTGTTGACTCTGGTCTTGATTTTGATTATTGACAAAATGTTTAAGTATATATGAGTACTAATTATATTTTAAGTATATTTTTCAGATCTTAGTACTCAACCATGTTGAATGAAGAAATGCTTGTATTTCAGTTGAAAAGGTCCTTAAATTAATGGAAAATCAATTATATGGACTTTGAAATTAATATGGAAGGACTTGAAGAGGTTAAAGTTTCTATTTGAAAATGTTTCAGTAATGGCACAGGCAAGTGTCGACACTTGAAAATGAAGTGTCGGCACCTGAGGAACAAATGTCGACACTTGAAGAGTGAAGTGTCGACTCAAGGCCTAAAACAAACAGAAAACTTCAGAAAGCTCCTTCAATGAAGTGTCGACACCTGGAGCTGAAGTGTCGACACTTGGAAGTGAAGTGTCGACACCTGGAAACTGAAGTGTCGACACTTGAAACTGAAGTGTCGACAACTGGAACTAAAGTGTCGACACTTGAACAGTAACGGCTAGTTTTCTAGATTGCAGAACTTCTCCAACTTGGTTCCAAACGGTCATATTTTTCTCCCTAACGGCTATAAACGGTCATTTAAGTGTTGGGAGGCTATAAACATCAAAAATCAATTGGGGAAGTAATCTTTGGTAAGATTTTTGAATATTCTTCAAGGATTCAAGAGTTGAGTGGTTCAAGCCTTCAAGCTTCCAAGTTTCAAAGAAAGTATCCAAAGTTCACATCCTCAAGCATCAATCAAAGGCTTCATCAACTTGAAGACAAGATCTTCATCAACTCTCAACGGGCTTCAAAGAGATATTTGCTTTATTTTAGAAAGCTTTTATTGTATTCATTTGTACTTGCTCTTACATTGTTTTACTTAAGATTTTTGGTGAGCCTTGGAAAACCAAAGAGGTTTTTGGTGAGCCTTGAAAACCAAAGTGGTTGTTGGTAAGCCTTGAAACCAACTAGGGTTTTACTTGTGAGCCCGAAGCCAAAACAAGTTATTTAGGTTCTTGGTTATCCCGTAAAACCAAGGGTGGTTGTTGGTGAGCCTTGAAACCAACTAGGGTTTGACTTGTGAGCCCGAAAACAAAACAAGTTGTAAAGGTTATTGGTGAGCCTAAGTTATAAAACCAAACTTGTGGAATTCCCAAGGGATTCTTGGGGAGTGGATGTAGGTGCTTGGTTGGCACTGAACCACTATAAATCTTTGTGTTTGTGTGATTGTTCTCTTTATGCTTTAATTTCATTATTTCCGCTGCATTTATTGGAAATACACAAGCACTTAAATTACATTAGCATATACTTGCTTTAGTTCATCTTTTAAATATTATAAAAGTTTTATAAAACCCAATTCACCCCCCCTCTTAGGTTGCCTACGTGGGCCTTCAATTGGTATCAGAGCAGGTGCTCTGTTTGAAAATCTAACGATTTTGAGCTAAAGTTCATGGTAACCCTTGTAGGTATTAGTGTTAGACGACCATTTTTCAATGGTATAAATTACACATTTTGGAAAACTCGCATGCGCATCCATATTCAATCTATTAGTTATCATCTTTGGAAAACCATTGTTAGTGGTCCTCATATTTCTTCCATTTTGGTTAATGGCATTTCCATTCCAAAGCTCGAAGAGGATTGGAATGAATATGTCGTTAAACAAATTGAACTCAATGCTAAAGCAATGAACTTGCTTTATTGTGCATTGGACTTAAATGAATTTAATAGAGTTTCTACATGCATATCAGTGAAGAAAATATGGGACACACTTGAAGTTACTCATGAGGGTACTCTTCAAGTGAAGAACACTAAAATTAATTTGCTTGTACATTCTTTTGAATTTTTAAAATGATGCATTATGAATCTATATCTGATATTTTCAAGATTTATGACCATTATTAATGAATTAAAAAGTCTTGGCAAAATCTATACTAATGCTGATTTGGTGAACAAAATTCTTAGATCCTTGCCAAAATCATGGGATCCAAAGGTGATGGGGATCTATGAAGCTAAAGATGTAGAAACCTTATCTTTGGAGGAGCTTATCGGTTCACTCATGACCTATGAGTTGAACTTATGGCAAAGAATAGTGGAAGCTGATACAGAAAAGAAAATAATAGCTCACAAGGTCAAAAGAAATTCAAGACAATGATGGCAACTTGGAGCGATAGAGAAGATTCAAGCATGGATGATGAAGTTGCTTATCTTGTTTCATGGCAAATGAGGAAAAGGTATGTGCTAAAAATAATTATGATTTTACCTTTAAAGAATCACATGATTCATCTAATGATCTTGTGCATGAATATAGATTGCTAAAAATTGAGCACAAGAAATTAAATAGGCATGTAGATTCATTTTCTCTTGACAACACCAATCTTGCAAATAAAAATGATGATTTAAATGCCAAGATTGATATTTTGAAAAATCAAAAGAATAATTTTTCTAAAGAAAAAGAATTTTTAGAAAAATAAAATGTTATTTTAAAAGATTTAAGTGATAAAGTTTTTAATGAGAAAAATATCTTGATTGAGGAAAAGAAGCAAAAACTTTTGAAGAACTTCATATTCCTGCTTCTTTCAATTTTTCTTATAAATGTGGTTTCAATGCTTATCCTTCTAGATTAAGAAAAGTTTGGGTTCCAAAAGGAACCATAATTACTAATCATAAAGGACCCAAGAAAGTTTGGGTACAAAAAATGTCCACTTAATTTGTTTTGCAGGAATGTCTTACAACCCAACATGAAGAAAGAAAGTTCTTGAAAAGAGGTTGTACAAGACAATTTAAAGAAGGGACAAGCTACATTTTGGACTAAATGATAAAAAGAAGGATTATGTATATTGGTAAATTCTAAACATCTCCTTCATAATTAAAAATGTAGATTAATTTTTATTGCATCAATTACTTTGAAAAATTATTTTAAATAGTTAATTAGAATCAAGTTTGGACTTATAATCATTGGCTATGATCATGAACTTTTTGGTATTGATGAATTTCATGCTATCATGATTAAATTTATGATTGTAAGACCTTCACTTGATTTTGATTAATGTATTTAATGAAAAATATTTTAAAGATGCATATTGATTTGAAAAATATTTTAATTGATTGATTAGAATCAAGCTTAGACTAATAATCATTTGTTGTGATCATGACCATTTTGATGTTGATGGATTTCAAGCTCTCATGGTCAAACTTGTGATTATTAGATCTTCACTTGATTTTGATTAATATAGTTTCTAAATTATTTCAAGTGAAATGCTATGATTTATATGTTTTTATTTTTGGCATCTATGCATAATCTAGAAATGATTTGGATCAAGTATAGAACTAGTAGTTAAGGGTTACTATTAAGAAGAAGGTATGGTTATTGACAAACCCTTGCTCTAATAGCTAGACTTGATATCATATTATTTCTAGCATTTGTATGGATATCAAATCATCTTAAAATGAATTTGAAATCATGCTAAAAGTTTTTAAGTGATATAAATGCTTTGCATTTTGAAAATCATGAATATCTTGAAAAATTTCAAATCTTGATGCATAAGCTTTCATGTTTTATTCCTGAAATAAATGCATATTTTTAAAGGAGGAATAACATTCAGGGGGAGCATTCAAGATTTGTTATCATATTTGATGCTTTGAATATCTTGTTGATATCATGATTTACTTATATTGCTCTGATACTCCTTCTTGTTTTCAAATCTAATTCCTTGAGGGAGTTACATTCAAATGGTATCAGATTCTATTGGTATCAAAATTATTTTTAAAAGAATTCCTAGTAACCGCTTCGGATTGGGTTAGTCACCATGGCCGTCCGGTCATTGGAGATAAGTAGGGCTTAAAGACCCTCTCTTCCCATTCAATGGGCTCTCTTATGATGTGTAGGGGTGCCGCTGTGACCTTATCCCATGAACAAGTAAGGTGAATGGATAATATACATCAAATCATTTCTTGCATGTGCTTACATTATGTGGTATCTTATTCAATTGATATCAAAAATATTTGATTTATGCATTGATTTTGATGACCTACTTGCTATTCTTTCCAACTTCATTCCCACTTTGTATTGTCTTTCACCCTTTTTCATGATGTCAAAAAGGGGGAGAAAATTGTTAAGTATGAAAATGGGAAGATTGGATAAACATGAAAAATCATTTGAGAAATGAAAGAAAGTGCAAAAGGGGAGAAGAATGTAAAATATTTATCTAAAGAAAGAATTAGTAAGAAGAAGAAATTTTGAAAATTTAAACTTTTTTGCATATTTCGAAAATATTTTTGAAGATTTTTCTTTGGATCATATTTTGAGGGGGAGCTTGGTGCTTATTGTTTTGAGCTTACATGTTTATTGTTAATCCTTTTTAAGCTTACCCTATTCATATACTTAAGGTTTTGTTCATCAAAAAGGGGGAGATTGTTGACTCTGGTCTTGATTTTGATGATTGACAAAATGTTTAAGTATATATGAGTACTAATTATATTTTAAGTATATTTTTCAGATCTTAGTACTCAACCATGTTGAATGAAGAAATGCTTGTATTTCAGTTGAAAAAGTCCTTAAATTAATGAAAATCAATTATATGGACTTTGGAATTAATATGGAAGGACTTGAAGAGGTTAAAGTTTCTATTTGAAAATGTTTCAGCAATGGCACAGGCAAGTGTCGACACTTGAAAATGAAGTGTCGACACCTGAGGAACAAGTGTCGACACTTGAAGAGTGAAGTGTCGACTCAAGGCCTGAGACAAACAGAAAACTTCAGAAAGCTCCTTCAGTGAAGTGTCGACACCTGGAGCTGAAGTGTCGACCTTGGAAGTGAAGTGTCGACACCTGGAAACTGAAGTGTCGACTTGAAACTGAAGTGTCGACACTGGAACTAAAGTGTCGACACTTGAACAGTAACGGCTAGTTTTCTGGATTGCAGAACTTCTCCAACTTGGTTCCAAACGGTCATATTTTCCTCCCTAACGGCTATAAACGGTCATTTAAGTGTTGGGAGGCTATATAAACATCAAAAATCAATTGGGAAGTAATCCTTTGGTGAGATTTTTGAATATTCTTCAAGGATTCAAGAGTTGAGTGGTTCAAGCCTTCAAGCTTCCAAGTTTCAAAGAAAGCATCCAAAGTTCACATCCTCAAGCATCAATCAAAGGCTTCATCAACTTGAAGACAAGATCTTCATCAACTCTCAACGGGCTTCAAAGAGATATTTGCTTTATTTTAGAAAGCTTTTATTGTATTCATTTATACTTGCTCTTACATTGTTTTACTTAAGGTTTTTGGTGAGCCTTGGAAAACCAAAGAGGTTTTGGTGAGTCTTGAAAACCAAAGTGGTTGTTGGTAAGCCTTGAAACCAACTAGGGTTTTACTTGTGAGCCCGAAGCCAAAACAAGTTGTTTAGGTTCTTGGTTATCCCGTAAAACAAGGGTGGTTGTTGGTGAGCCTTGAAACCAACTAGGGTTTGACTTGTGAGCCCGAAGACAAAACAAGTTGTAAAGGTTGTTGGTGAGCCTAAGTTATAAAACCAAACTTAGTGGAATTCCCAAGGATTCTTGGGGAGTGGATGTAGGTGCTTGGTTGGCACTGAACCACTATAAATCTTTGTGTTTGTGTGATTGTTCTCCTTATGCTTTAATTTCATTATTTCCGCTGCATTTATTGAAATACACAAGCACTTAAATTACATTAGCATATACTTGCTTTAGTTCATCTTTTAAATATTACAAAAGTTTTATAAAACCCAATTCACCCCCCCTCTTGGGTTGCCTACGTGGGCCTTCAATTGGTATCAGAGCAGGTGCTCTGTTTGAAAATCTAACGATTTTGAGCTAAAGTTCATGGTAACCCTTGTAGGTATTAGTGTTAGACACCATTTTTCAATGGTATAAATTACACATTTGGAAAACTCGCATGCGCATCCATATTCAATCTATTAGTTATCATCTTTGGAAAACCATTGTTGTGGTCCTCATATTCCTTCCATTTTGGTTAATGGCATTTCCATTCCAAAGCTCGAAGAGGATTGGAATGAATATGACATTAAACAAATTGAACTCAATGCTAAAGCAATGAACTTGCTTTATTGTGCATTGGACTTAAATGAATTTAATAGAGTTTCTACATGCACATCAGCGAAGGAAAATGGGACACACTTGAAGTTACTCATGAGGGTACTCTTCAAGTGAAGAACACTAAAATTAATTTGCTTATACATTCTTTTGAAATTTTTGAAATGATGCATTATGAATCTATATCTGATATGTTTTCAAGATTTATGACTATTATTAATGAATTAAAAAGTCTTGGCAAAATCTATACTAATGCTGATTTGGTGAACAAAATTCTTAGATCTTGCCAAAATCATGGGATCCAAAGGTGACGGCGATCCAAGAAGCTAAAGATGTAGAAACCTTACCTTTGGAGGAGCTTATCGGTTCACTCATGACCTATGAGTTGAACTTATGGCAAAGGATAGTGGAAGCTGATACAGAAAAGAAAATAATAGCTCTCAAGGCCAAAAAGAAATTCAAGGCAATGATGGCAACTTGGAGCGATAGCGAAGATTCAAGCACGGATGATGAAGTTGCTCATCTTTGTTTCATGGCAAATGAGGAAAAGGTATGTGCTAAAAATAATTATGATTTTACCTTTAAAGAATCACATGATGCATCTAATGATCTTGTGCATGAATATAGATTGCTAAAATTGAGCACAAGAAATTAAATAGGCATGTAGATTCATTTTCTCTTGACAACACCAATCTTGCAAATAAAAATGATGATTTAAATGCCAAGATTGATATTTTGAAAAATGAAAAGAATAATTTTTCTAAAGAAAAAGAATTTTTAGAAAA
Organism: Areca catechu; assembly: GCA_021397845.1. NCBI lineage: Eukaryota > Viridiplantae > Streptophyta > Magnoliopsida > Arecales > Arecaceae > Areca > Areca catechu. Next base: position 95,750,426 of record CM038051.1, on the reverse strand, counting down.
AAAATGTATTTTAAAAGATTTATGTGATAAAGTTTTTAATGAGAAAAATATCTTGATTGAGGAAAAGAAGCAAAAACTTTTGAAGAACTTCAATATTCCTGCTTCTTTCAATTTTTCTTATAAATGTGGTTTCAATGCTTATCCTTCTAGATTAAGAAAAGTTTGGGTACAAAAAATGTACAAAAAATGTCCACTTAATTTGTTTTGCAGGAATGTCTTGCAACCCAACATGAAGAAAGGAAGTTCTTGAAAAGAGGTTGTACAAGACAATTTAAAGAAGTGGACAAGCTACATTTTGGACTAAATGATAAAAAGAAGGATTATGTATATTGGTAAATTCTAAACATCTCCTTCCATAATTAAAAATAGATTAATTTTTATTGCATCAATTACTTTGAAAAATTATTTTAAATAGTTAATTAGAATCAAGTTGGACTTATAATCATTGGCTATGATCATGAACTTTTTGGTGTTGATGAATTTCATGCTATCATGATTAAATTTATGATTGTAAGACCTTCACTTGATTTTGATTAATGTATTAATGAAAAATACTTTTAAAGATGCATATTGATTTGAAAATATTTTAATTGATTGATTAGAATCAAGCTTAGACTAATAATCATTTGTTGTGATCATGACCATTTTGATGTTGATGGATTTCAAGCTCTCATGGTCAAACTTGTGATTATTAGATCTTCACTTGATTTTGATTAATATAGTTTCTAAATTATTTCAAGTGAAATGCTATGATTTATATGTTTTATTTTTGGCATCTATGCATAATCTAGAAATGATTTGGATCAAGTATAGAACTAGTAGTTAAGGGTTACTTTAAGAAGAAGGTATGCTTATTGACAACCCTTGCTCTAATAGCTAGACTTGATATCATATTACTTCTAGCATTTGTATGGATATCAAATCATCTTAAAATGAATTTGAAATCATGCTAAAAGTTTTTAAGTGATATAAATGCTTTGTATTTTGAAAATCATGAATATCTTGAAAAATTTCAAATCTTGATGCATAAGCTTTCATGTTTTATTCCTGAAATAAATGCATATTTTTAAAGGAGGAATAACATTCAGGGGGAGCATCCAAAGATTTGTTATCATATTTGATGCTTTGAATATCTTGTTGATATCATGATTTACTTATATTGCTCTGATACTCCTTCTTGTTTTCAAATCTAATTCCTTGAGGGAGTTACATTCAAATGGTATCAGATTCTATTGGTATCAAAATTATTTTTAAAAGAATTCCTAGTAACCGCTTCGGATTGGGTTAGTCACCATGGCCGTCCGGTCATAGGAGATAAGTAGGGCTTAAAGACCCTCTCTTCCCATTCAATGGGCTCTCTTATGATGTGTAGGGGTGCCGCTGTGACCTTATCCCATGAACAAGTAAGGTGAATGGATAAATACATCAAATCATTTCTTGCATGTGCTTACATTATGTGGTATCTTGTTCAATTTATATCATATTCAATTGATATCAAAAATATTTGATTTCATGCATTGATTTTGATGACCTACTTGCTATTCTTTCCAACTTCATTCCCACTTTGTATTGTCTTTCACCCTTTTTCATGATGTCAAAAAGGGGAGAAAATTGTTAAGTATGAAAATGGGAAGATTGGATAAACATGAAAAATCATTTGAGAAATGAAAGAAAGTGCAAAAGGGGGAGAAGAATGTAAAATATTTTTATCTAAAGGAATAATTAGTAAGAAGAAGAAATTTGAAAATTTAAACTTTTTGCATATTTTGAAAAATATTTTGAAGATTTTTCTTTGGATCATATTTTGAGGGGGAGCTTGGTGCTTATTGTTTTGAGCTTACATGTTTATTGTTAATCCTTTTTAAGCTTACCCTATTCATATACTTAAAGGTTTTGTCATCATCAAAAAGGGGGAGATTGTTGACTCTGGTCTTGATTTTGATGATTGACAAAATGTTTAAGTATATATGAGTACTAATTATATTTTAAGTATATTTTTCAGATCTTAGTACTCAACCATGTTGAATGAAGAAATGCTTGTATTTCAGTTGAAAAAGTCCTTAAATTAATGGAAAATCAATTATATGGACTTTGGAATTAATATGGAAGGACTTGAAGAGGTTAAAGTTTCTATTTGAAAATGTTTCAGCAATGGCACAGGCAAGTGTCGACACTTGAAAATGAAGTGTCGACACCTGAGGAACAAGTGTCGACACTTGAAGAGTGAAGTGTCGACTCAAGGCCTGAGACAAACAGAAAACTTCAGAAAGCTCCTTCAGTGAAGTGTCGACACCTGGAGCTGAAGTGTCGACACTTGGAAGTGAAGTGTCGACACTGGAAACTGAAGTGTCGACACTTGAAACTGAAGTGTCGACACCTGGAACTAAAGTGTCGACACTTGAACAGTAACGGCTAGTTTTCTGGATTGCAGAACTTCTCCAACTTGGTTCCAAACGGTCATATTTTCCTCCTAACGGCTATAAACGGTCATTTAAGTGTTGGGAGGCTATATAAACATCAAAAATCAATTGGGAAGTAATCCTTTGGTGAGATTTTGAATATTGTTCAAGGATTCAAGAGTTGAGTGGTTCAAGCCTTCAAGCTTCCAAGTTTCAAAGAAAGCATCCAAAGTTCACATCCTCAAGCATCAATCAAAGGCTTCATCAACTTGAAGACAAGATCTTCATCAACTCTCAACGGGCTTCAAAGAGATATTTGCTTTATTTTAGAAAGCTTTTATTGTATTCATTTATACTTGCTCTTACATTATTTTACTTAAGGTTTTTGGTGAGCCTTGGAAAACCAAAGAGGTTTTTGGTGAGCCTTGAAAACCAAAGTGGTTGTTGGTAAGCCTTGAAACCAACTAGGGTTTTACTTGTGAGCCCGAAGCCAAAACAAGTTGTTTAGGTTCTTGGTTATCCCGTAAAACCAAGGGTGGTTGTTGGTGAGCCTTGAAACCAACTAGGGTTTGACTTGTGAGCCCGAAGACAAAACAAGTTGTAAAGGTGTTGGTGAGCCTAAGTTATAAAACCAAACTTAGTGGAATTCCCAAGGGATTCTTGGGGAGTGGATGTAGGTGCTTGGTTGGCACTGAACCACTATAAATCTTTGTGTTTGTGTGATTGTTCTCCTTATGCTTTAATTCATTATTTCCGCTGCATTTTTTGAAATACACAAGCACTTAAATTACATTAGCATATACTTGCTTTAGTTCATCTTTTAAATAGTACAAAAGTTTTATAAACCCAATTCACCCCCCCTCTTGGGTTGCCTACGTGGGCCTTCAATTGGTATCAGAGCAGGTGCTCTGTTTGAAAATCTAACGATTTTGAGCTAAAGTTCATGGTAACCCTTGTAGGTATTAGTGTTAGACGACCATTTTTCAATGGTATAAATTACACATTTTGGAAAACTCGCATGCGCATCCATATTCAATCTATTAGTTATCATCTTTGGAAAACCATTGTTAGTGGTCCTCATATTCCTTCCATTTTGGTTAATGGCATTTCCATTCCAAAGCTCGAAGAGGATTGGAATGAATATGACATTAAACAAATTGAACTCAATGCTAAAGCAATGAACTTGCTTTATTGTGCATTGGACTTAAATGAATTTAATAGAGTTTCTACATGCACATCAGCGAAGGAAATATGGGACACACTTGAAGTTACTCATGAGGGTACTCTTCAAGTGAAGAACACTAAAATTAATTTGCTTATACATTCTTTGAAATTTTGAAATGATGCATTATGAATCTATATCTGATATGTTTTCAAGATTTATGACTATTATTAATGAATTAAAAAGTCTTGGCAAAATCTATACTAATGCTGATTTGGTGAACAAATTCTTAGATCCTTGCCAAAATCATGGGATCCAAAGGTGACGGCGATCCAAGAAGCTAAAGATGTAGAAACCTTACCTTTGGAGGAGCTTATCGGTTCACTCATGACCTATGAGTTGAACTTATGGCAAAGGATAGTGGAAGCTGATACAGAAAAAAAATAATAGCTCTCAAGGCCAAAAAGAAATTCAAGGCAATGATGGCAACTTGGAGCGATAGCGAAGATTCAAGTACGGATGATGAAGTTGCTCATCTTTGTTTCATGGCAAATGAGGAAAAGGTATGTGCTAAAATAATTATGATTTTACCTTTAAAGAATCACATGATGCATCTAATGATCTTGTGCATGAATATAGATTGCTAAAAATTGAGCACAAGAAATTAAATAGGCATGTAGATTCATTTTCTCTTGACAACACCAATCTTGCAAATAAAAATGATGATTTAAATGCCAAGATTGATATTTTGAAAAATGAAAAGAATAATTTTTCTAAAGAAAAAGAATTTTTAGAAAAAAAATGTTATTTTAAAAGATTTATGTGATAAAGTTTTAATGAGAAAAATATCTTGATTGAGGAAAAGAAGCAAAAACTTTTGAAGAACTTCAATATTCCTGCTTCTTTCAATTTTCTTATAAATGTGTTTCAATGCTTATCCTTCTAGATTAAGAAAAGTTTGGGTTCCAAAAGGAACCATAATTACTAATCATAAAGGACCCAAGAAAGTTTGGGTACCAAAAAATGTCCACTTAATTTGTTTTGCAGGAATGTCTTGCAACCCAACATGAAGAAAGGAAGTTCTTGAAAAGAGGTTGTACAAGACAATTTAAAGAAGTGGACAAGCTACATTTGGACTAAATGATAAAAAGAAGGATTATGTATATTGGTAAATTCTAAACATCTCCTTCCAATTAAAAATGTAGATTAATTTTATTGCATCAATTACTTTGAAAAATTATTTTAAATAGTTAATTAGAATCAAGTTTGGACTTATAATCATTGGCTATGATCATGAACTTTTTGGTGTTGATGAATTCATGCTATCATGATTAAATTTATGATTGTAAGACCTTCACTTGATTTTGATTAATGTATTAATGAAAAATACTTTTAAAGATGCATATTGATTTGAAAAATATTTTAATTGATTGATTAGAATCAAGCTTAGACTAATAATCATTTGTTGTGATCATGACCATTTTGATGTTGATGGATTTCAAGCTCTCATGGTCAAACTTGTGATTATTAGATCTTCACTTGATTTTGATTAATATAGTTTCTAAATTATTTCAAGTGAAATGCTATGATTTATATGTTTTTATTTTTGGCATCTATGCATAATCTAGAAATGATTTGGATCAAGTATAGAACTAGTAGTTAAGGGTTACTTTTAAGAAGAAGGTATGCTTATTGACAAACCCTTGCTCTAATAGCTAGACTTGATATCATATTACTTCTAGCATTTGTATGGATATCAAATCATCTTAAAATGAATTTGAAATCATGCTAAAAGTTTTTAAGTGATATAAATGCTTTGTATTTTGAAAATCATGAATATCTTGAAAAATTTCAAATCTTGATGCATAAGCTTTCATGTTTTATTCCTGAAATAAATGCATATTTTTAAAGGAGGAATAACATTCAGGGGGAGCATCCAAAGATTTGTTATCATATTTGATGCTTTGAATATCTTGTTGATATCATGATTTACTTATATTGCTCTGATACTCCTTCTTGTTTTCAAATCTAATTCCTTGAGGGGAGTTACATTCAAATGGTATCAGATTCTATTGGTATCAAAATTTTTTTAAAAGAATTCCTAGTAACCGCTTCGGATTGGGTTAGTCACCATGGCCGTCCGGTCATAGGAGATAAGTAGGGCTTAAAGACCCTCTCTTCCCATTCAATGGGCTCTCTTATGATGTGTAGGGGTGCCGCTGTGACCTTATCCCATGAACAAGTAAGGTGAATGGATAATATACATCAAATCATTTCTTGCATGTGCTTACATTATGTGGTATCTTGTTCAATTTATATCATATTCAATTGATATCAAAAATATTTGATTTCATGCATTGATTTTGATGACCTACTTGCTATTCTTTCCAACTTCATTCCCACTTTGTATTGTCTTTCACCCTTTTTCATGATGTCAAAAAGGGGAAGAAAATTGTTAAGTATGAAAATGGGAAGATTGGATAAACATGAAAAATCATTTGAGAAATGAAAGAAAGTGCAAAAGGGGAGAAGAATGTAAAAATTTTTATCTAAAGGAAAGAATTAGTAAGAAGAAGAAATTTTGAAAATTTAAACTTTTTTGCATATTTTGAAAAATATTTTTGAAGATTTTCTTTGGATCATATTTTGAGGGGGAGCTTGGTGCTTATTGTTTGAGCTTACATGTTTATTGTTAATCCTTTTTAAGCTTACCCTATTCATATACTTAAAGGTTTTGTCATCATCAAAAAGGGGAGATTGTTGACTCTGGTCTTGATTTTGATGATTGACAAAATGTTTAGTATATATGAGTACTAATTATATTTTAAGTATATTTTCAGATCTTAGTACTCAACCATGTTGAATGAAGAAATGCTTGTATTTCAGTTGAAAAAGTCCTTAAATTAATGGAAAATCAATTATATGGACTTTGGAATTAATATGGAAGGACTTGAAGAGGTTAAAGTTTCTATTTGAAAATGTTTCAGCAATGGCACAGGCAAGTGTCGACACTTGAAAATGAAGTGTCGACACCTGAGGAACAAGTGTCGACACTTGAAGAGTGAAGTGTCGACTCAAGGCCTGAGACAAACAGAAAACTTCAGAAAGCTCCTTCAGTGAAGTGTCGACACCTGGAGCTGAAGTGTCGACACTTGGAAGTGAAGTGTCGACACTGGAAACTGAAGTGTCGACACTTGAAACTGAAGTGTCGACACCTGGAACTAAAGTGTCGACACTTGAACAGTAACGGCTAGTTTTCTGGATTGCAGAACTTCTCCAACTTGGTTCCAAACGGTCATATTTTCCTCCCTAACGGCTATAAACGGTCATTTAAGTGTTGGGAGGCTATATAAACATCAAAAATCAATTGGGAAGTAATCCTTTGGTGAGATTTTTGAATATTCTTCAAGGATTCAAGAGTTGAGTGGTTCAAGCCTTCAAGCTTCCAAGTTTCAAAGAAAGCATCCAAAGTTCACATCCTCAAGCATCAATCAAGGCTTCATCAACTTGAAGACAAGATCTTCATCAACTCTCAACGGGCTTCAAAGAGATATTTGCTTTATTTTAGAAAGCTTTTATTGTATTCATTTATACTTGCTCTTACATTGTTTTACTTAAGGTTTTGGTGAGCCTTGGAAAACCAAAGAGGTTTTTGGTGAGCCTTGAAAACCAAAGTGGTGTTGTAAGCCTTGAAACCAACTAGGGTTTACTTGTGAGCCCGAAGCCAAAACAAGTTGTTTAGGTTCTTGGTTATCCCGTAAAACCAAGGGTGGTTGTTGGTGAGCCTTGAAACCAACTAGGGTTTGACTTGTGAGCCCGAAGACAAAACAAGTTGTAAAGGTTGTTGGTGAGCCTAAGTTATAAAACCAAACTTAGTGGAATTCCAAGGGATTCTTGGGGAGTGGATGTAGGTGCTTGGTTGGCACTGAACCACTATAAATTTGTGTTTGTGTGATTGTTCTCCTTATGCTTTAATTTCATTATTTTCGCTGCATTTATTTGAAATACACAAGCACTTAAATTACATTAGCATATACTTGCTTTAGTTCATCTTTTAAATATTACAAAAGTTTTATAAAACCCAATTCACCCCCCCTCTTGGGTTGCCTACGTGGGCCTTCATTGGTATCAGAGCAGGTGCTCTGTTTGAAAATCTAACGATTTTGAGCTAAAGTTCATGGTAACCCTTGTAGGTATTAGTGTTAGACCACCATTTTTCAATGGTATAAATTACACATTTTGGAAAACTCGCATGCGCATCCATATTCAATCTATTAGTTATCATCTTTGGAAAACCATTGTTAGTGGTCCTCATATTCCTTCCATTTTGGTTAATGGCATTTCCATTCCAAAGCTCGAAGAGGATTGGAATGAATATGACATTAAACAAATTGAACTCAATGCTAAAGCAATGAACTTGCTTTATTGTGCATTGGACTTAAATGAATTAATAGAGTTTCTACATGCACATCAGCGAAGGAAATATGGGACACACTTGAAGTTACTCATGAGGGTACTCTTCAAGTGAAGAACACTAAAATTAATTTGCTTATACATTCTTTTGAAATTTTTGAAATGATGCATTATGAATCTATATCTGATATGTTTTCAAGATTTATGACTATTATAATGAATTAAAAAGTCTTGGCAAAATCTATACTAATGCTGATTTGGTGAACAAAATTCTTAGATCCTTGCCAAAATCATGGGATCCAAAGGTGACGGCGATCCAAGAAGCTAAAGATGTAGAAACCTTACCTTTGGAGGAGCTTATCGGTTCACTCATGACCTATGAGTTGAACTTATGGCAAAGGATAGTGGAAGCTGATACAGAAAAGAAAATAATAGCTCTCAAGGCCAAAAGAAATTCAAGGCAATGATGGCAACTTGGAGCGATAGCGAAGATTCAAGCACGGATGATGAAGTTGCTCATCTTTGTTTCATGGCAAATGAGGAAAAGGTATGTGCTAAAAATAATTATGATTTTACCTTTAAAGAATCACATGATGCATCTAATGATCTTGTGCATGAATATAGATTGCTAAAAATTGAGCACAAGAAATTAAATAGGCATGTAGATTCATTTTCTCTTGACAACACCAATCTTGCAAATAAAAATGATGATTTAAATGCCAAGATTGATATTTTGAAAAATGAAAAGAATAATTTTTCTAAAGAAAAAGAATTTTTAGAAAAGAAAATGTTATTTTAAAAGATTTATGTGATAAAGTTTTAATGAGAAAAATATCTTGATTGAGGAAAAGAAGCAAAAACTTTTGAAGAACTTCAATATTCCTGCTTCTTTCAATTTTTCTTATAAATGTGGTTTCAATGCTTATCCTTCTAGATTAAGAAAAGTTTGGGTTCAAAAGGAACCATAATTACTAATCATAAAGGACCCAAGAAAGTTTGGGTACCAAAATGTCCACTTAATTTGTTTTGCAGGAATGTCTTGCAACCCAACATGAAGAAAGGAAGTTCTTGAAAAGAGGTTGTACAAGACAATTTAAAGAAGTGGACAAGCTACATTTTGGACTAAATGATAAAAAGAAGGATTATGTATATTGGTAAATTCTAAACATCTCCTTCCATAATAAAAATGTAGATTAATTTTTATTGCATCAATTACTTTGAAAAATTATTTTAAATAGTTAATTAGAATCAAGTTTGGACTTATAATCATTGGCTATGATCATGAACTTTTTGGTGTTGATGAAATTCATGCTATCATGATTAAATTTATGATTGTAAGACCTTCACTTGATTTTGATTAATGTATTTAATGAAAAATACTTTTAAAGATGCATATTGATTTGAAAAATATTTTAATTGATTGATTAGAATCAAGCTTAGACTAATAATCATTTGTTGTGATCATGACCATTTGATGTTGATGGATTTCAAGCTCTCATGGTCAAACTTGTGATTATTAGATCTTCACTTGATTTTGATTAATATAGTTTCTAATTATTTCAAGTGAAATGCTATGATTTATATGTTTTTATTTTTGGCATCTATGCATAATCTAGAAATGATTTGGATCAAGTATAGAACTAGTAGTTAAGGGTTACTTTTAAGAAGAAGGTATGCTTATTGACAAACCCTTGCTCTAATAGCTAGACTTGATATCATATTACTTCTAGCATTTGTATGGATATCAAATCATCTTAAAATGAATTTGAAATCATGCTAAAAGTTTTTAAGTGATATAAATGCTTTGTATTTTGAAAATCATGAATATCTTGAAAAATTTCAAATCTTGATGCATAAGCTTTCATGTTTTATTCCTGAAATAAATGCATATTTTTAAAGGAGGAATAACATTCAGGGGGAGCATCCAAAGATTTGTTATCATATTTGATGCTTTGAATATCTTGTTGATATCATGATTTACTTATATTGCTCTGATACTCCTTCTTGTTTTCAAATCTAATTCCTTGAGGGGAGTTACATTCAAATGGTATCAGATTCTATTGGTATCAAAAATTTTTAAAAGAATTCCTAGTAACCGCTTCGGATTGGGTTAGTCACCATGGCCGTCCGGTCATAGGAGATAAGTAGGGCTTAAAGACCCTCTCTTCCCATTCAATGGGCTCTCTTATGATGTGTAGGGGTGCCGCTGTGACCTTATCCCATGAACAAGTAAGGTGAATGGATAATATACATCAAATCATTTCTTGCATGTGCTTACATTATGTGGTATCTTGTTCAATTTATCATATCAATCAATTGATATCAAAAATATTTGATTTCATGCATGATTTTGATGACCTACTTGCTATTCTTTCCAACTTCATTCCCACTTTGTATTGTCTTTCACCCTTTTTCATGATGTCAAAAAGGGGGAGAAAATTATTAAGTATGAAAATGGGAAGATTGGATAAACATGAAAAATCATTTGAGAAATGAAAGAAAGTGCAAAAGGGGGAGAAGAATGTAAAATATTTTATCTAAAGGAAAGAATTAGTAAGAAGAAGAAATTTTGAAAATTTAAACTTTTTGCATATTTTGAAAATATTTTTGAAGATTTTTCTTTGGATCATATTTTGAGGGGGAGCTTGGTGCTTATTGTTTGAGCTTACATGTTTATTGTTAATCCTTTTTAAGCTTACCCTATTCATATACTTAAAGGTTTTGTCATCATCAAAAAGGGGAGATTGTTGACTCTGGTCTTGATTTTGATGATTGACAAAATGTTTAAGTATATATGAGTACTAATTATATTTAAGTATATTTTTCAGATCTTAGTACTCAACCATGTTGAATGAAGAAATGCTTGTATTTCAGTTGAAAAAGTCCTTAAATTAATGGAAAATCAATTATATGGACTTTGGAATTAATATGGAAGGACTTGAAGAGGTTAAAGTTTCTATTTGAAAATGTTTCAGCAATGGCACAGGCAAGTGTCGACACTTGAAAATGAAGTGTCGACACCTGAGGAACAAGTGTCGACACTTGAAGAGTGAAGTGTCGACTCAAGGCCTGAGACAAACAGAAAACTTCAGAAAGCTCCTTCAGTGAAGTGTCGACACCTGGAGCTGAAGTGTCGACACCTGGAACTGAAGTGTCGACACTTGAAACTGAAGTGTCGACACCTGGAACTAAGTGTCGACACTTGAACAGTAACGGCTAGTTTTCTGGATTGCAGAACTTCTCCAACTTGGTTCCAAACGGTCATATTTTCCTCCCTAACGGCTATAAACGGTCATTTAAGTGTTGGGAGGCTATATAAACATCAAAAATCAATTGGGAAGTAATCCTTTGGTGAGATTTTTGAATATTCTTCAAGGATTCAAGAGTTGAGTGGTTCAAGCCTTCAAGCTTCCAAGTTTCAAAGAAAGCATCCAAAGTTCACATCCTCAAGCATCAATCAAAGGCTTCATCAACTTGAAGACAAGATCTTCATCAACTCTCAACGGGCTTCAAAGAGATATTTGCTTTATTTTAGAAAGCTTTTATTGTATTCATTTATACTTGCTCTTACATTGTTTTACTTAAGGTTTTTGGTGAGCCTTGGAAAACCAAAGAGTTTTGGTGAGCCTTGAAAACCAAAGTGGTTGTTGGTAAGCCTTGAAACCAACTAGGTTTTACTTGTGAGCCCGAAGCCAAAACAAGTTGTTTAGGTTCTTGGTTATCCCGTAAAACCAAGGGTGGTTGTTGGTGAGCCTTGAAACCAACTAGGGTTTGACTTGTGAGCCGAAGACAAAACAAGTTGTAAAGGTTGTTGGTGAGCCTAAGTTATAAAACCAAACTTAGTGAATTCCCAAGGGATTCTTGGGGAGTGGATGTAGGTGCTTGGTTGGCACTGAACCACTATAAATCTTTGTGTTTGTGTGATTGTTCTCCTTATGCTTTAATTTCATTATTTCCGCTGCATTTATTTGAAATACACAAGCACTTAAATTACATTAGCATATACTTGCTTTAGTTCATTTTTAAATATTACAAAAGTTTTATAAAACCCAATTCACCCCCCTCTTGGGTTGCCTACGTGGGCCTTCAATTGGTATCAGAGCAGGTGCTCTGTTTGAAAATCTAACGATTTTGAGCTAAAGTTCATGGTAACCCTTGTAGGTATTAGTGTTAGACGACCATTTTTCAATGGTATAAATTACACATTTTGGAAAACTCGCATGCGCATCCATATTCAATCTATTAGTTATCATCTTTGGAAAACCATTGTTAGTGGTCCTCATATTCCTTCCATTTTGGTTAATGGCATTTCCATTCCAAAGCTCGAAGAGGATTGGAATGATATGACATTAAAAAATTGAACTCAATGCTAAAGCAATGAACTTGCTTTATTGTGCATTGGACTTAAATGAATTTAATAGAGTTTCTACATGCACATCAGCGAAGGAAATATGGGACACACTTGAAGTTACTCATGAGGGTACTCTTCAAGTGAAGAACACTAAAATTAATTTGCTTATACATTCTTTTGAAATTTTTGAAATGATGCATTATGAATCTATATCTGATATGTTTTCAAGATTTATGACTATTATTAATGAATTAAAAAGTCTTGGCAAAATCTACTAATGCTGATTGGTGAACAAAATCTTAGATCCTTGCCAAAATCATGGGATCCAAAGGGTGACGGGATCCAAGAAGCTAAAGATGTAGAAACCTTACCTTTGGAGGAGCTTATCGGTTCACTCATGACCTATGAGTTGAACTTATGGCAAAGGATAGTGGAAGCTGATACAGAAAAGAAAATAATAGCTCTCAAGGCCAAAAAGAAATTCAAGGCAATGATGGCAACTTGGAGCGATAGCGAAGATTCAAGCACGGATGATGAAGTTGCTCATCTTTGTTTCATGGCAAATGAGGAAAAGGTATGTGCTAAAAATAATTATGATTTTACCTTTAAAGAATCACATGATGCATCTAATGATCTTGTGCATGAATATAGATTGCTAAAAATTGAGCACAAGAAATTAAATAGGCATGTAGATTCATTTTCTCTTGACAACACCAATCTTGCAAATAAAAATGATGATTTAAATGCCAAGATTGATATTTTGAAAAATAAAAAGAATAATTTTTCTAAAGAAAAAGATTTTTAGAAAAATAAATGTTATTTTAAAAGATTTATGTGATAAAGTTTTTAATGAGAAAAATATGATTGAGAGGAAAAGAAGCAAAAACTTTTGAAGAACTTCAATATTCCTGCTTCTTTCAATTTTTCTTATAAATGTGGTTTCAATGCTTATCCTTCTAGATTAAGAAAAGTTTGGGTTCCAAAAGGAACCATAATTACTAATCATAAAGGACCCAAGAAAGTTTGGGTACAAAAAATGTCCACTTAATTTGTTTGCAGGAATGTCTTGCAACCCAACATGAAGAAAGGAAGTTCTTGAAAAGAGGTTGTACAAGACAATTTAAAGAAGTGGACAAGCTACATTTTGGACTAAATGATAAAAAGAAGGATTATGTATATTGGTAAATTCTAAACATCTCCTTCCATAATTAAAATGTAGATTAATTTTTATTGCATCAATTACTTTGAAAAATTATTTTAAATAGTTAATTAGAATCAAGTTTGGACTTAATCATTGGCTATGATCATGAACTTTTTGGTGTTGATGAATTTCATGCTATCATGATTAAATTTATGATTGTAAGACCTTCACTTGATTTTGATTAATGTATTTAATGAAAATACTTTTAAAGATGCATATTGATTTGAAAAATATTTTAATTGATTGATTAGAATCAAGCTTAGACTAATAATCATTTGTTGTGATCATGACCATTTTGATGTTGATGGATTTCGAGCTCTCATGGTCAAACTTGTGATTATTAGATCTTCACTTGATTTTGATTAATATAGTTTCTAAATTATTTCAAGTGAAATGCTATGATTTATATGTTTTTATTTTGGCATCTATGCATAATCTAGAAATGATTTGGATCAAGTATAGAACTAGTAGTTAAGGGTTACTTTTAAGAAGAAGGTATGCTTATTGACAAACCTTGCTCTAATAGCTAGACTTGATATCATATTACTTCTAGCATTTGTATGGATATCAAATCATCTTAAAATGAATTTGAAATCATGCTAAAAGTTTTTAAGTGATATAAATGCTTTGTATTTTGAAAATCATGAATATCTTGAAAATTTCAAATCTTGATGCATAAGCTTTCATGTTTTATTCCTGAAATAAATGCATATTTTAAAGGAGGAATAACATTCAGGGGGAGCATCCAAAGATTTGTTATCATATTTGATGCTTTGAATATCTTGTTGATATCATGATTTACTTATATTGCTCTGATACTCCTTCTTGTTTTCAAATCTAATTCTTGAGGGGAGTTACATTCAAATGGTATCAGATTCTATTGGTATCAAATTATTTTTAAAAGAATTCCTATTAACCGCTTCGGATTGGGTTAGTCACCATGGCCGTCCGGTCATAGGAGATAAGTAGGGCTTAAAGACCCCTCTTCCCATTCAATGGCTCTCTTATGATGTGTAGGGGTGCCGCTGTGACCTTATCCCATGAACAAGTAAGGTGAATGGATAATATACATCAAATCATTTCTTGCATGTGCTTTTATGTGGTATCTTGTTCAATTATACATATTCAATTGATATCAAAAATATTTGATTTCATGCATTGATTTTGATGACCTACTTGCTATTCTTTCAACTTCATTCCCACTTTGTATTGTCTTTCACCCTTTTTCATGATGTCAAAAAGGGGAGAAAATTATAAGTATGAAAATGGGAAGATTGGATAAACATGAAAAATCATTTGAGAAATGAAAGAAAGTGCAAAAAGGGGAGAAGAATGTAAAATTTTTATCTAAAGGAAAGATTAGTAAGAAGAAGAAATTTTGAAAATTTAAACTTTTTTGCATATTTTGAAAAATATTTTTGAAGATTTTTTTTGGATCATATTTTGAGGGGGAGCTTGGTGCTTATTGTTTTGAGCTTACATGTTTATTGTTAATCCTTTTAAGCTTACCCTATTCATATACTTAAAGGTTTTGTCATCATCAAAAAGGGGGAGTGTTGACTCTGGTCTTGATTTTGATATGACAAAATGTTTAAGTATATATGAGTACTAATTATATTTAAGTATATTTTTCAGATCTTAGTACTCAACCATGTTGAATGAAGAAATGCTTGTATTTCAGTTGAAAAAGTCCTTAAATTAATGGAAAATCAATTATATGGACTTTGGAATTAATATGGAAGGACTTGAAGAGGTTAAAGTTTCTATTTGAAAATGTTTCAGCAATGGCACAGGCAAGTGTCGACACTTGAAAATGAAGTGTCGACACCTGAGGAACAAGTGTCGACACTTGAAGAGTGAAGTGTCGACTCAAGGCCTGAGACAAACAGAAAACTTCAGAAAGCTCCTTCAGTGAAGTGTCGACACCTGGAGCTGAAGTGTCGACACTTTGAAGTGAAGTGTCGACACTTGGAAACTGAAGTGTCGACACCTTGAAACTGAAGTGTCGACAACTGGAACTAAAGTGTCGACACTTGAACAGTAACGGCTAGTTTTCTGGATTGCAGAACTTCTCCAACTTGGTTCCAAACGGTCATATTTTCCTCCCTAACGGCTATAAACGGTCATTTAAGTGTTGGGAGGCTATATAACATCAAAAATCAATTGGGGAAGTAACTTTGGTGAGATTTTGAATATTCTTCAAGGATTCAAGAGTTGAGTGGTTCAAGCCTTCAAGCTTCCAAGTTTCAAAGAAAGCATCCAAAGTTCACATCCTCAAGCATCAATCAAAGGCTTCATCAACTTGAAGACAAGATCTTCATCAACTCTCAACGGGCTTCAAAGAGATATTTGCTTTATTTTAGAAAGCTTTTATTGTATTCATTTATACTTGCTCTTACATTGTTTACTTAAGGTTTTTGGTGAGCCTTGGAAAACCAAAGAGATTTTGGTGAGCCTTGAAAACCAAAGTGGTTGTGGTAAGCCTTGAAACCAACTAGGGTTTTACTTGTGAGCCCGAAGCCAAAACAAGTTTTAGGTTCTTGGTTATCCCGTAAAACCAAGGGTGGGTGGTGAGCCTTGAAACCAACTAGGGTTTGACTTGTGAGCCCGAAGACAAAACAAGTTGTAAAGGTTGTTGGTGAGCCTAAGTTATAAACCAAACTTAGTGGAATTCCAAGGGATTCTTGGGGAGTGGATGTAGGTGCTTGGTTGGCACTGAACCACTATAAATCTTTGTGTTTGTGTGATTGTTCTCCTTATGCTTTAATTTCATTATTTCCGCTGCATTTATTGAAATACACAAGCACTTAAATTACATTAGCATATACTTGCTTTAGTTCATCTTTTAAATATTACAAAAGTTTTATAAAACCCAATTCACCCCCCTCTTGGGTTGCCTACGTGGGCCTTCAATTGGTATCAGAGCAGGTGCTCTGTTTGAAAATCTAACGATTTTGAGCTAAAGTTCATGGTAACCCTTGTAGGTATTAGTGTTAGACGACCATTTTTCAATGGTATAAATTACACATTTTGGAAAACTCGCATGCGCATCCATATTCAATCTATTAGTTATCATCTTTGGAAAACCATTGTTAGTGGTCCTCATATTCCTTCCATTTTGGTTAATGGCATTTCCATTCCAAAGCTCGAAGAGGATTGGAATGAATATGACATTAAACAAATTGAACTCAATGCTAAAGCAATGAACTTGCTTTATTGTGCATTGGACTTAAATGAATTTAATAGAGTTTCTACATGCACATCAGCGAAGGAAATATGGGACACACTTGAAGTTACTCATGAGGGTACTCTTCAAGTGAAGAACACTAAAATTAATTTGCTTATACATTCTTTTGAAATTTTTGAAATGATGCATTATGAATCTATATCTGATATGTTTTCAAGATTTATGACTATTATAATGAATTAAAAAGTCTTGGCAAAATCTATACTAATGCTGATTTGGTGAACAAAATTCTTAGATCCTTGCCAAAATCATGGGATCCAAAGGTGACGGCGATCCAAGAAGCTAAAGATGTAGAAACCTTACCTTTGGAGGAGCTTATCGGTTCACTCATGACCTATGAGTTGAACTTATGGCAAAGGATAGTGGAAGCTGATACAGAAAAGAAAATAATAGCTCTCAAGGCCAAAAAGAAATTCAAGGCAATGATGGCAACTTGGAGCGATAGCGAAGATTCAAGCACGGATGATGAAGTTGCTCATCTTTGTTTCATGGCAAATGAAGAAAAGGTATGTGCTAAAAATAATTATGATTTTACCTTTAAAGAATCACATGATGCATCTAATGATCTTGTGCATGAATATAGATTGCTAAAAATTGAGCACAAGAAATTAAATAGGCATGTAGATTCATTTTCTCTTGACAACACCAATCTTGCAAATAAAAATGATGATTTAAATGCCAAGATGATATTTTGAAAAATAAAAAGAATAATTTTTCTAAAGAAAAAGAATTTTTAGAAAAATAAAATGTTATTTTAAAAGATTTATGTGATAAAGTTTTTAATGAGAAAAATATCTTGATTGAGGAAAAGAAGCAAAAACTTTTGAAGAACTTCAATATTCCTGCTTCTTTCAATTTTTCTTATAAATGTGGTTTCAATGCTTATCCTTCTAGATTAAGAAAAGTTTGGGTTCCAAAAGGAACCGTATTACTAATCATAAAGGACCCAAGAAAGTTTGGGTACAAAAATGTCCACTTAATTTGTTTGCAGGAATGTCTTGCAACCCAACATGAAGAAAGGAAGTTCTTGAAAAGAGGGTATACAAGACAATTTAAAGAAGTGGACAAGCTACATTTTGGACTAAATGATAAAAAGAAGGATTATGTATATTGGTAAATTCTAAACATCTCCTTCCATAATAAAAATGTAGATTAATTTTATTGCATCAATTACTTTGAAAAATTATTTAAATAGTTAATTAGAATCAAGTTTGGACTTATAATCATTGGCTATGATCATGAACTTTTTGGTGTTGATGAATTTCATGCTATCATGATTAAATTTTGATTGTAAGACCTTCACTTGATTTTGATTAATGTATTTAATGAAAAATACTTTTAAAGATGCATATTGATTTGAAAAATATTTTAATGATGATTAGAATCAAGCTTAGACTAATAATCATTGTTGTGATCATGACCATTTTGATGTTGATGGATTTCGAGCTCTCATGGTCAAACTTGTGATTATTAGATCTTCACTTGATTTTGATTAATATAGTTTCTAAATTATTTCAAGTGAAATGCTATGATTTATATGTTTTATTTTGGCATCTATGCATAATCTAGAAATGATTTGGATCAAGTATAGAACTAGTAGTTAAGGGTTACTTTTAAGAAGAAGGTATGCTTATTGACAAACCCTTGCTCTAATAGCTAGACTTGATATCATATTACTTCTAGCATTTGTATGGATATCAAATCATCTAAAATGAATTTGAAATCATGCTAAAAGTTTTTAAGTGATATAAATGCTTTGTATTTTGAAAATCATGAATATCTTGAAAAATTTCAAATCTTGATGCATAAGCTTTCATGTTTTATTCCTGAAATAAATGCATATTTTTAAAGGAGGAATAACATTCAGGGGGAGCATCCAAAGATTGTTATCATATTTGATGCTTTGAATATCTTGTTGATATCATGATTTACTTATATTGCTCTGATACTCCTTCTTGTTTCAAATCTAATTCTTGAGGGGAGTTACATTCAAATGGTATCAGATTCTATTGGTATCAAAATTATTTTAAAAGAATTCCGTAGTAACCGCTTCGGATTGGGTTAGTCACCATGGCCGTCCGGTCATAGGAGATAAGTAGGGCTTAAAGACCCTCTCTTCCCATTCAATGGGCTCTCTTATGATGTGTAGGGGTGCCGCTGTGACCTTATCCCATGAACAAGTAAGGTGAATGGATAATATACATCAAATCATTTCTTGCATGTGCTTACATTATGTGGTATCTTGTTCAATTTATATCATATTCAATTGATATCAAAAATATTTGATTTCATGCATTGATTTTGATGACCTACTTGCTATTCTTTCCAACTTCATTCCCACTTTGTATTGTCTTTCACCCTTTTTCATGATGTCAAAAGGGGGAGAAAATTATTAAGTATGAAAATGGGAAGATTGGATAAACATGAAAAATCATTTGAGAAATGAAAGAAAGTGCAAAAGGGGGAGAAGAATGTAAAAATTTTTATCTAAAGGAAAGAATTAGTAAGAAGAAGAAATTTGAAAATTTAAAATTTTTTGCATATTTTGAAAATATTTTTGAAGATTTTTCTTTGGATCATATTTGAGGGGGAGCTTGGTGCTTATGTTTTGAGCTTACATGTTATTGTTAATCCTTTTAAGCTTACCTATTCATATACTTAAAGGTTTTGTCATCATCAAAAAGGGGAGATTGTTGACTCTGGTCTTGATTTTGATGATGACAAAATGTTTAAGTATATATGAGTACTAATTATATTTTAAGTATATTTTCAGATCTTAGTACTAACCATGTTGAATGAAGAAATGCTTGTATTTCAGTTGAAAAAGTCCTTAAATTAATGAAAAATCAATTATATGGACTTTGGAATTAATATGGAAGGACTTGAAGAGGTTAAAGTTTCTATTTGAAATGTTTCAGCAATGGCACAGGCAAGTGTCGACACTTGAAATGAAGTGTCGACACCTGAGGAACAAGTGTCGACACTTGAAGAGTGAAGTGTCGACTCAAGGCCTGAGACAAACAGAAAACTTCAGAAAGCTCCTTCAGTGAAGTGTCGACACCTGGAGCTGAAGTGTCGACACTTGGAAGTGAAGTGTCGACACTGGAAACTGAAGTGTCGACACTTGAAACTGAAGTGTCGACACCTGGAACTAAAGTGTCGACACTTGAACAGTAACGGCTAGTTTTCTGGATTGCAGAACTTCTCCAACTTGGTTCCAAACGGTCATATTTTCCTCCCTAACGGCTATAAACGGTCATTTAAGTGTTGGGAGGCTATATAAACATCAAAAATCAATTGGGGAAGTAATCCTTTGGTGAGATTTTTGAATATTCTTCAAGGATTCAAGAGTTGAGTGGTTCAAGCCTTCAAGCTTCCAAGTTTCAAAGAAAGCATCCAAAGTTCACATCCTCAAGCATCAATCAAAGGCTTCATCAACTTGAAGACAAGATCTTCATCAACTCTCAACGGGCTTCAAAGAGATATTTGCTTTATTTTAGAAAGCTTTATTGTATTCATTTATACTTGCTCTTACATTGTTTTACTTAAGGTTTTGGTGAGCCTTGAAAAAAAAAGGGTTTTGGTGAGCCTTGAAAACCAAAGTGGTTGTTGGTAAGCCTTGAAACCAACTAGGGTTTTACTTGTGAGCCCGAAGCCAAAACAAGTTGTTTAGGTTCTTGGTTATCCCGTAAAACCAAGGGTGGTTGTTGGTGAGCCTTGAAACCAACTAGGGTTTGACTTGTGAGCCCGAAGACAAAACAAGTTGTAAAGGTTGTTGGTGAGCCTAAGTTATAAAACCAAACTTAGTGGAATTCCCAAGGGATTCTTGGGGAGTGGATGTAGGTGCTTGGTTGGCACTGAACCACTATAAATCTTTGTGTTTGTGTGATTGTTCTCCTTATGCTTTAATTCATTATTTCCGCTGCATTTATTTGAAATACACAAGCACTTAAATTACATTAGCATATACTTGCTTTAGTTCATCTTTTAATATTACAAAGTTTTATAAAACCCAATTCACCCCCCTCTTGGGTTGCCTACGTGGGCCTTCAATTGGTATCAGAGCAGGTGCTCTGTTTGAAAATCTAACGATTTTGAGCTAAAGTTCATGGTAACCCTTGTAGGTATTAGTGTTAGACCACCATTTTTCAATGGTATAAATACACTTTTGGAAAACTCGCATGCGCATCCATATTCAATCTAGTTATCATCTTTGGAAAACCATTGTTAGGGTCCTCATATTCCTTCCATTTTGGTTAATGGCATTTCCATTCCAAAGCTCGAAGAGGATTGGAATGATATGACATTAAACAAATTGAACTCAATGCTAAAGCAATGAACTTGCTTTATTGTGCATTGGACTTAAATGAATTTAATAGAGTTCTACATGCACATCAGCGAAGGAAATATGGGACACACTTGAAGTTACTCATGAGGGTACTCTTCAAGTGAAGAACACTAAAATTAATTTGCTTATACATTCTTTTGAAATTTTGAAATGATGCATTATGAATCTATATCTGATATGTTTTCAAGATTTATGACTATTATAATGAATTAAAAAGTCTTGGCAAAATCTATACTAATGCTGATTTGGTGAACAAAATTCTTAGATCCTTGCCAAAATCATGGGATCCAAAGGTGACGGCGATCCAAGAAGCTAAAGATGTAGAAACCTTACCTTTGGAGGAGCTTATCGGTTCACTCATGACCTATGAGTTGAACTTATGGCAAAGGATAGTGGAAGCTGATACAGAAAAGAAATAATAGCTCTCAAGGCCAAAAAGAAATTCAAGGCAATGATGGCAACTTGGAGCGATAGCGAAGATTCAAGCACGGATGATGAAGTTGCTCATCTTTGTTTCATGGCAAATGAGGAAAAGGTATGTGCTAAAAATAATTATGATTTTACCTTTAAAGAATCACATGATGCATCTAATGATCTTGTGCATGAATATAGATTGCTAAAAATTGAGCACAAGAAATTAAATAGGCATGTAGATTCATTTTCTCTTGACAACACCAATCTTGCAAATAAAAATGATGATTTAAATGCCAAGATTGATATTTTGAAAAATGAAAAGAATAATTTTCTAAAGAAAAAGAATTTTTAGAAAAATAAAATGTTATTTTAAAGATTATGTGATAAAGTTTTTAATGAGAAAAATATCTTGATTGAGGAAAAGAAGCAAAAACTTTTGAAGAACTTCAATATTCCTGCTTCTTTCATTTTTTCTTATAAATGTGGTTTCAATGCTTATCCTTCTAGATTAAGAAAAGTTTGGGTTCCAAAAGGAACCATAATTACTAATCATAAAGGACCAAGAAAGTTTGGGTACCAAAAATGTCCACTTAATTTGTTTTGCAGGAATGTCTTGCAACCCAACATGAAGAAAGGAAGTTCTTGAAAAGAGGTTGTACAAGACAATTTAGAAGTGGACAAGCTACATTTTGGACTAAATGATAAAAAGAAGGATTATGTATATTGGTAAATTCTAAACATCTCCTTCCATAATTAAAAATGTAGATTAATTTTATTGCATCAATTACTTTGAAAAATTATTTAAATAGTTAATTAGAATCAAGTTTGGACTTATAATCATTGGCTATGATCATGAACTTTTGGTGTTGATGAATTTCATGCTATCATGATTAAATTTATGATTGTAAGACCTTCACTTGATTTTGATTAATTTAATGAAAAATACTTTTAAAGATGCATATTGATTTGAAAAATATTTTAATTGATTGATTAGAATCAAGCTTAGACTAATAATCATTTGTTGTGATCATGACCATTTTGATGTTGATGGATTTCAAGCTCTCATGGTCAAACTTGTGATTATTAGATCTTCACTTGATTTTGATTAATATAGTTTCTAAATTATTTCAAGTGAAATGCTATGATTTATATGTTTTTATTTTGGCATCTATGCATAATCTAGAAATGATTTGGATCAAGTATAGAACTAGTAGTTAAGGGTTACTTTAAGAAGAAGGTATGCTTATTGACAAACCCTTGCTCTAATAGCTAGACTTGATATCATATTACTTCTAGCTTGTATGGATATCAAATCATCTTAAAATGAATTTGAAATCATGCTAAAAGTTTTTAAGTGATATAAATGCTTTGTATTTTGAAAATCATGAATATCTTGAAAAATTTCAAATCTTGATGCATAAGCTTTCATGTTTTATTCCTGAAATAAATGCATATTTTTAAAGGAGGAATAACATTCAGGGGGAGCATCCAAAGATTTGTTATCATATTTGATGCTTTGAATATCTTGTTGATCATGATTTACTTATATTGCTCTGATACTCCTTCTTGTTTTCAAATCTAATTCCTTGAGGGGAGTTACATTCAAATGGTATCAGATTCTATTGGTATCAAAATTATTTTTAAAAGAATTCCTAGTAACCGCTTCGGATGGGTTAGTCACCATGGCCGTCCGGTCATAGGAGATAAGTAGGGCTAAAGACCCTCTCTTCCCATTCAATGGGCTCTCTTATGATGTGTAGGGGTGCCGCTGTGACCTTATCCCATGAACAAGTAAGGTGATGGATAAATACATCAAATCATTTCTTGCATGTGCTTACATGTGGTATCTTGTTCAATTTATATCATATTCAATTGATATCAAAAATATTTGATTTCATGCATTGATTTTGATGACCTACTTGCTATTCTTTCCCTTCATTCCACTTTGTATTGTCTTTCACCCTTTTTCATGATGTCAAAAAGGGGGGAAAATAGTTAAGTATGAAAATGGGAAGATTGGATAAACATGAAAAATCATTTGAGAAATGAAAGAAAGTGCAAAAGGGGGAGAAGAATGTAAAAATTTTTATCTAAAGGAAAGAATAGTAAGAAGAAGAAATTTTGAAAATTTAAATTTTTTGCATATTTTGAAAAATATTTTGAAGATTTTTCTTTGGATCATATTTTGAGGGGGAGCTTGGTGCTTATTGTTTTGAGTACATGTTTATTGTTAATCCTTTTTAAGCTTACCCTATTCATATACTTAAAGGTTTTGTCATCATCAAAAAGGGGAGATTGTTGACTCTGGTCTTGATTTTGATGATTGACAAAATGTTTAAGTATATATGAGTACTAATTATATTTAAGTATATTTTTCAGATCTTAGTACTCAACCATGTTGAATGAAGAAATGCTTGTATTTCAGTTGAAAAAGTCCTTAAATTAATGGAAAATCAATTATATGGACTTTGGAATTAATATGGAAGGACTTGAAGAGGTTAAAGTTTCTTTGAAAATGTTTCAGCAATGGCACAGGCAAGTCGACACTTGAAATGAAGTGTCGACACCTGAGGAACAAGTGTCGACACTTGAAGAGTGAAGTGTCGACTCAAGGCCTGAGACAAACAGAAAACTTCAGAAAGCTCCTTCAGGTGAAGTGTCGACACCTGGAGCTGAAGTGTCGACACTTGGAAGTGAAGTGTCGACACCTGGAAACTGAAGTGTCGACACGAAACTGAAGTGTGTCGACACCTGGAACTAAAGTGTCGACACTTGAACAGTAACGGCTAGTTTTCTGGATTGCAGAACTTCTCCAACTTGGTTCCAAACGGTCATATTTTCCTCCCTAACGGCTATAACGGTCATTTAAGTGTTGGGAGGCTATATAAACATCAAAAATCAATTGGGAAGTAATCTTTGGTGAGATTTTGAATATTCTTCAAGGATTCAAGAGTTGAGTGGTTCAAGCCTTCAAGCTTCCAAGTTTCAAAGAAAGCATCCAAAGTTCCATCCTCAAGCATCAATCAAAGGCTTCATCAACTTGAAGACAAGATCTTCATCAACTCTCAAGGGCTTCAAAGAGATATTTGCTTTATTTTAGAAAGCTTTTATTGTATTCTTATATGTCTTGATTTTACTTAAAGTTTTTGGTGAGCCTTGGAAAACCAAAGAGGTTTTGGTGAGCCTTGAAAACCAAAGTGGTTGTTGTAAGCCTTGAAACAACTAGGGTACTTGTGAGCCCGAAGCCAAAACAAGTTGTTTAGGTTCTTGGTTATCCCGTAAAACCAAGGGTGGTTGTTGGTGAGCCTTGAAACCAACTAGGGTTTGACTTGTGAGCCCGAAGACAAAACAAGTTGTAAAGGTTGTTGGTGAGCCTAAGTTATAAAACCAACTTAGTGGAATTCCCAAGGGATTCTTGGGGAGTGGATGTAGGTGCTTGGTTGGCACTGAAACTATAAATCTTTGTGTTTGTGTGATTGTTCTCCTTATGCTTTAATTTCATTATTTCGCTGCATTTTTTTGAAATACACAAGCACTTAAATTACATTAGCATATACTTGCTTTAGTTCATCTTTAAATATTACAAAAGTTTTATAAAACCCAATTCACCCCCCCTCTTGGGTTGCCTACGTGGGCTTCAATTGTATCAGAGCAGGTGCTCTGTTTGAAAATCTAACGATTTTGAGCTAAAGTTCATGGTAACCCTTGTAGGTATTAGTGTTAGACCACCTTTCAATGGTATAAATTACACATTTTGAAAACTCGCATGCGCATCCATATTCAATCTATTAGTTATCATCTTTGGAAACCATTGTTAGTGGTCCTCATATCCTTCATTTTGGTTAATGGCATTCCATTCCAAAGCTCGAAGAGGATTGGAATGAATATGACATTAAACAAATTGAACTCAATGCTAAAGCAATGAACTTGCTTTATTGTGCATTGGACTTAAATGAATTTAATAGAGTTTCTACATGCACATCAGCGAAGGAAATATGGGACACACTTGAAGTTACTCATGAGGGTACTCTTCAAGTGAAGAACACTAAAATTAATTGCTTATACATTCTTTGAAATTTTGAAATGATGCATTATGAATCTATATCTGATATGTTTTCAAGATTTATGATTTATTAATGAATTAAAAAGTCTTGGCAAAATCTATACTAATGCTGATTTGGTGAACAAAATTCTTAGATCCTTGCCAAAATCATGGGATCCAAAGGTGACGGCGATCCAAGAAGCTAAAGATGTAGAAACCTTACCTTTGGAGGAGCTTATCGGTTCACTCATGACTATGAGTTGAACTTATGGCAAAGGATAGTGGAAGCTGATACAGAAAAGAAAATAATAGCTCTCAAGGCCAAAAAGAAATTCAAGGATGATGGCAACTTGGAGCGATAGCGAAGATTCAAGTACGGATGATGAAGTTGCTCATCTTTGTTTCATGGCAAATG
Source organism: Areca catechu (assembly GCA_021397845.1). NCBI lineage: Eukaryota > Viridiplantae > Streptophyta > Magnoliopsida > Arecales > Arecaceae > Areca > Areca catechu. Next base: position 95,724,434 of record CM038051.1, on the reverse strand, counting down.
AGAAAAGGTATGTGCTAAAAATAATTATGATTTTACTTTAAAGAATCACATGATGCATCTAATGATCTTGTGCATGAATATAGATTGCTAAAAATTGAGCACAAGAAATTAAATAGGCATGTAGATTCATTTTCTCTTGACAACACCAATCTTGCAATAAAAATGATGATTTAAATGCCAAGATTGATATTTTGAAAAATGAAAAGAATAATTTTCTAAAGAAAAAGATTTTTAGAAAAGAAAATGTTATTTTAAAGATTTATGTGATAAAGTTTTTAATGAGAAAAATATCTTGATTGAGGAAAAGAAGCAAAAACTTTGAAGAACTTCAATATTCCTGCTTCTTTCAATTTTTCTTATAAATGTGTTTCAATGCTTATCCTTCTAGATTAAGAAAAGTTTGGGTTCCAAAAGGAACCATAATTACTAATCATAAAGGACCCAAGAAAGTTTGGGTACAAAAATGTCCACTTAATTTGTTTTGCAGGAATGTCTTGCAACCAACATGAAGAAAGGAAGTTCTTGAAAAGAGGTTGTACAAGACAATTTAAAGAAGTGGACAAGCTACATTTTGGACTAAATGATAAAAAGAAGGATTATGTATTGGTAAATCTAAACATCTCCTTCCATAATTAAAATGTAGATTAATTTTATTGCATCAATTACTTTGAAAAATTATTTTAAATAGTTAATTAGAATCAAGTTTGGACTTATAATCATTGGCTATGATCATGAACTTTTGGTGTTGATGAATTTCATGCTATCATGATTAAATTTATGATTGTAAGACCTTCACTTGATTTGATTAATGTATTTAATGAAAAATACTTTTAAAGATGCATATTGATTTGAAAATATTTTAATTGATTGATTAGAATCAAGCTTAGACTAATAATCATTTTTGTGATCATGACCATTTGATGTTGATGGATTTCAAGCTCTCATGGTCAAACTTGTGATTATTAGATCTTCACTTGATTTTGATTAATATAGTTTCTAAATTATTTCAAGTGAAATGCTATGATTTATATGTTTTATTTTTGGCATCTATGCATAATCTAGAAATGATTTGGATCAAGTATAGAACTAGTAGTTAAGGTTACTTTTAAGAAGAAGGTATGCTTATTGACAAACCCTTGCTCTAATAGCTAGACTTGATATCATATTACTTCTAGCATTTGTATGGATATAATCATCTTAAAATGAATTTGAAATCATGCTAAAAGTTTTTAAGTGATATAATGCTTGTATTTTGAAAATCATGAATATTGAAAAATTTCAAATCTTGATGCATAAGCTTTCATGTTTATTCCTGAAATAAATGCATATTTTAAAGGAGGAATAACATTCAGGGGAGCATCCAAAGATTGTTATCATATTTGATGCTTTGAATATCTTGTTGATATCATGATTTACTTATATTGCTCTGATACTCCTTCTTGTTTTCAAATCTAATTCCTTGAGGGGGTTACATTCAAATGGTATCAGATTCTATTGGTATCAAAATTTTTTAAAGAATTCCTAGTAACCGCTTCGGATTGGGTTAGTCACCATGGCCGTCCGGTCATAGGAGATAAGTAGGGCTTAAAGACCCTCTCTTCCCATTCAATGGGCTCTCTTATGATGTGTAGGGGTGCCGCTGTGACCTTATCCCATGAACAAGTAAGGTGAATGGATAATATACATCAAATCATTTCTTGCATGTGCTTACATTATGTGGTATCTTGTTCAATTTATATCATATTCAATTGATATCAAAAATATTGATTTCATGCATTGATTTTGATGACCTACTTGCTATTCTTTCCACTTCATTCCCACTTTGTATTGTCTTTCACCCTTTTTCATGATGTCAAAAGGGGAGAAAATTGTTAAGTATGAAAATGGGAAGATTGGATAAACATGAAAAATCATTGAAAGAAAGAAAAGTGCAAAAGGGGAGAAGAATGTAAAATATTTTATCTAAGGAAAGAATTAGTAAGAAGAGAATTTTGAAAATTTAAACTTTTTGCATATTTTGAAAAATATTTGAAGATTTTTCTTTGGATCATTTTGAGGGGGAGCTTGGTGCTTATGTTTTGAGCTTACATGTTTATTGTTAATCCTTTTTAAGCTTACCCTCATATACTTAAAGGTTTTGTCATCATCAAAAAGGGGGAGATGTTGACTCTGGTCTTGATTTTGATGATTGACAAAATGTTAAGTAATATGAGTACTAATTTATTTTAAGTATATTTTTCAGATCTTAGTACTCAACCATGTTGAATGAAGAAATGCTTGTATTTCAGTTGAAAAGTCCTTAAATTAATGGAAAATCAATTATATGGACTTTGGAATTAATATGGAAGGACTTGAAGAGGTTAAAGTTTTATTTGAAAATGTTTCAGCAATGGCACAGGCAAGTGTCGACACTTGAAAATGAAGTGTCGACACTGAGGAACAAGTGTCGACACTTGAAGAGTGAAGTGTCGACTCAAGGCCTGAGACAAACAGAAAACTTCAGAAAGCTCCTTCAGTGAAGTGTCGACACTGAGGAAGTGTCGACCTTGGAAGTGAAGTGTCGACACTTGGAACTGAAGGTCGACAACTGGAAACTGAAGTGTCGACACTTGAAACTGAAGTGTCGACACTGGAACTAAAGTGTCGACACTTGAACAGTAACGGCTAGTTTTCTGGATTGCAGAACTTCTCCAACTTGGTTCCAAACGGTCATATTTCCTCCCTAACGGCTATAAACGGTCATTTAAGTGTTGGGAGGCTATATAAACATCAAAAATCAATTGGGGAGTAATCCTTTGGTGAGATTTTGAATATTCTTCAAGGATTCAAGAGTTGAGTGGTTCAAGCCTTCAAGCTTCCAAGTTTCAAAGAAAGCATCCAAAGTTCACATCCTCAAGCATCAATCAAAGGCTTCATCAACTTGAAGACAAGATCTTCATCAACTCTCAACGGGCTTCAAAGAGATATTTGCTTTATTTTAGAAAGCTTTTATTGTATTCATTTATACTTGCTCTTACATTGTTTTACTTAAGGTTTTTGGTGAGCCTTGGAAAACCAAAGAGGTTTTGGTGAGCCTTGAAAACAAAGTGGTTGTTGTAAGCCTTGAAACCAACTAGGTTTTACTGTGAGCCCGAAGCCAAAACAAGTTGTTTAGGTTCTTGGTTATCCGTAAAACCAAGGGTGGTTGTGGTGAGCCTTGAAACCAACTAGGGTTTGACTTGTGAGCCCGAAGACAAAACAAGTTGTAAAGGTTGTTGGTGAGCCTAAGTTATAAAACCAAACTTAGTGGAATCCCAAGGGATTCTTGGGGAGTGGATGTAGGTGCTTGGTGGCACTGAACCACTATAAATCTTTGTGTGTGTGATTGTTCTCCTTATGCTTTAATTTCATTTTTCGCTGCATTTATTTGAAATACACAAGCACTTAAATTACATTAGCATATACTTGCTTTAGTTCATCTTTTAAATATACAAAAGTTTTATAAAACCCAATTCACCCCCCTCTTGGGTTGCCTACGTGGGCTTCAATGGTATCAGAGCAGGTGCTCTGTTTGAAAATCTAACGATTTTGAGCTAAAGTTCATGGTAACCCTTGTAGGTATTAGTGTTAGACCACCATTTTTCAATGGTATAAATTACACATTTGGAAAACTCGCATGCGCATCCATATCAATCTATTAGTTATCATCTTGGAAAACCATTGTTATGGTGGTCATATTCCTTCCATTTGGGTAATGGCATTTCATTCCAAAGCTCGAAGAGGATTGGAATGAATATGACATTAAACAAATTGAACTCAATGCTAAAGCAATGAACTTGCTTTATTGTGCATTGGACTTAAATGAATTAATAGAGTTTCTACATGCACATCAGCGAAGGAAATATGGGACACACTTGAAGTTACTCATGAGGGTACTCTTCAAGTGAAGAACACTAAAATTAATTTGCTTACATTCTTTTGAATTTTTGAAATGATGCATTATGAATCTATATCTGATATGTTTTCAAGATTTATGACTATTATTAATGAATTAAAAAGTCTTGGCAAAATCTATACTAATGCTGATTTGGTGAACAAAATTCTTAGATCCTTGCCAAAATCATGGGATCCAAAGGTGACGGCGATCCAAGAAGCTAAAGATGTAGAAACCTTACTTTTGGAGGAGCTTATCGGTTCACTCATGACCTATGAGTGAACTTATGGCAAAGGATAGTGGAAGCTGATACAGAAAAGAAAATAATAGCTCTCAAGGCCAAAAAGAAATTCAAGGCAATGATGGCAACTTGGAGCGATAGCGAAGATTCAAGCACGGATGATGAAGTTGCTCATCTTTGTTTCATGGCAAATGAGGGAAAGGTATGTGCTAAAAATAATTATGATTTTACCTTTAAAGAATCACATGATGCATCTAATGATCTTGTGCATGAATATAGATTGCTAAAAATTGAGCACAAGAAATTAAATAGGCATGTAGATTCATTTTCTTGACAACACCAATCTTGCAAATAAAAATGATGATTTAAATGCCAAGATTGATATTTGAAAAATGAAAAGAATAATTTTCTAAAGAAAAAGAATTTTAGAAAAAGAAAATGTTATTTTAAAAGATTTATGTGATAAAGTTTTTAATGAGAAAAATATCTTGATTGAGGAAAAGAAGCAAAACTTTTGAAGAACTTCAATATTCCTGCTTCTTTCAATTTTTCTTATAAATGTGTTTCAATGCTTATCTTCTAGATTAAGAAAGTTTGGGTTCCAAAAGGAACCATAATTACTAATCATAAAGGACCCAAGAAAGTTTGGGTACCAAAAAATGTCCACTTAATTTGTTTTGCAGGAATGTCTTGCAACCCAACATGAAGAAAGGAAGTCTTGAAAAGAGGTTGTACAAGACAATTTAAAGAAGTGGACAAGCTACATTTGGACTAAATGATAAAAAGAAGGATTATGTATATTGGTAAATTCTAAACATCTCCTTCCATAAAAAAAATGTAGATTAATTTTATTGCATCAATTACTTTGAAAAATTATTTAAATAGTTAATTAGAATCAAGTTTGGACTTATAATCATTGGCTATGATCATGAACTTTTTGGTGTTGATGAAATTCATGCTATCATGATTAAATTTATGATTGTAAGACCTTCACTGATTTTGATTAATGTATTTAATGAAAATACTTTTAAAGATGCATATTGATTTGAAAATATTTTAATTGATTGATTAGAATCAAGCTTAGACTAATAATCATTTGTTGTGATCATGACCATTTTGATGTTGATGGATTTCAAGCTCTCATGGTCAAACTTGTGATTATTAGATCTTCACTTGATTTGATAATATAGTTTCTAAATATTTCAGTGAAATGCTATGATTTATATGTTTTATTTTTGGCATCTATGCATAATCTAGAAATGATTTGGATCAAGTATAGAACTAGTAGTTAAGGGTACTTTTAAGAAAGGTATGCTTATTGACAAACCTTGCTCTAATAGCTAGACTTGATATCATATTTCTAGCATTTGTATGGATATCAAATCATCTAAAATGAAATTGAAATCATGCTAAAAGTTTTTAAGTGATATAAATGCTTTGTATTTTGAAAATCATGAATATCTTGAAAAATTTCAAATCTTGATGCATAAGCTTTCATGTTTATTCCTGAAATAAATATATTTTTAAGGAGGAATAACATTCAGGGGGAGCATCCAAAGATTTGTTATCATATTGATGCTTTGAATATCTTGTTGATATCATGATTTACTTATATTGCTCTGATACTCCTTCTTGTTTTCAAATCTAATTCTTGAGGGGAGTTACATTCAAATGGTATCAGATTCTATTGGTATCAAAATTATTTTTAAAAGAATTCCTAGTAACCGCTTCGGATTGGGTTAGTCACCATGGCCGTCCGGTCATAGGAGATAAGTAGGGCTTAAAGACCTCTCTTCCCATTCAATGGGCTCTCTTATGATGTGTAGGGGTGCCGCTGTGACCTTATCCCATGAACAAGTAAGGTGAATGGATAATATACATCAAATCATTTCTTGCATGTGCTTACATTATGTGGTATCTTGTTCAATTTATATCATATTCAATTGATATCAAAAATATTTGATTTCATGCATTGATTTTGATGACCTACTTGCTATATTCTTTCAACTTCATTCCATTTGTATTGTCTTTCACCCTTTTCATGATGTCAAAAAGGGGGAGAAAATATTAAGTATGAAAATGGAAGATTGGATAAACATGAAAAATCATTTGAGAAATGAAAGAAAGTGCAAAAGGGGGAGAAGAATGTAAAATATTTTTATCTAAAGGAAAGAATTAGTAAGAAGAAGAAATTTTGAAAATTTAAATTTTTGCATATTTTGAAAAATATTTTGAAGATTTTTCTTTGGATCATATTTGAGGGGGAGCTTGGTGCTTATTGTTTTGAGCTTACATGTTTATTGTTAATCCTTTTTAAGCTTACCCTATTCATATACTTAAAGGTTTGTCATCATCAAAAAGGGGGAGATTGTTGACTCTGGTCTTGATTTTGATGATTGACAAAATTTTAAGTATTATGAGTACTAAATTATATTTAAGTATATTTTTCAGATCTTAGTACTCAACCATGTTGAATGAAGAAATGCTTGTATTTCAGTTGAAAAAGTCCTAAATTAATGGAAAATCAATTATATGGACTTTGGAATTAATATGGAAGGACTTGAAGAGGTTAAAGTTTCTATTTGAAAATGTTTCAGCAATGGCACAGGCAAGTGTCGACACTGAAAATGAAGTGTCGACACCTGAGGAACAAGTGTCGACACTTGAAGTGAAGTGTCGACTCAAGGCCTGAGACAAACAGAAAACTTCAGAAAGCTCCTTCAGTGAAGTGTCGACACCTGGAGCTGAAGTGTCGACACTTGGAAGTGAAGTGTCGACACCTGGAAACTGAAGTGTCGACACTTGAAACTGAAGTGTCGACACCTGGAATAAAGTGTCGACACTTGAACAGTAACGGCTAGTTTCTGGATTGCAGAACTTCTCCAACTTGGTTCCAAACGGTCATATTTTCCTCCCTAACGGCTATAAACGGTCATTTAAGTGTTGGGAGGCTATATAAACATCAAAAACAATTGGGGAAGTAATCCTTGGTGAGATTTTGAATATTCTTCAAGGATTCAAGAGTTGAGTGGTTCAAGCCTTCAAGCTTCCAAGTTTCAAAGAAAGCATCAAAGTTCACATCCTCAAGCATCAATCAAAGGCTTCATCAACTTGAAGACAAGATCTTCATCACTCTCAACGGGCTTCAAAGAGATATTTGCTTTATTTTAGAAAGCTTTTATTGTATTCATTATACTTGCTCTACATTGTTTTACTTAAGGTTGGTGAGCCTTGAAAACCAAAGAGGTTTTTGGTGAGCCTTGAAAACCAAAGTGGTTGTTGGTAAGCTTGAAACCAACTAGGGTTTTACTTGTGAGCCCGAAGCCAAAACAAGTTGTTTAGGTCTTGGTTATCCCGTAAAACCAAGGGTGGTTGTTGGTGAGCCTTGAAACCAACTAGGGTTTGACTTGTGAGCCCGAAGACAAAACAAGTTGTAAAGGTTGTTGGTGAGCCTAAGTTATAAAACCAAACTTAGTGGAATCCCAAGGGATTCTTGGGGAGTGGATGTAGGTGCTTGGTTGGCACTGAACCACTATAAATCTTTGTGTTTGTGTGATGTTCTCCTTATGCTTTAATTCATTATTTCGCTGCATTTATTTGAAATACACAAGCACTTAAATACATTAGCATATATTGCTTTAGTTCATCTTTTAAATATTACAAAAGTTTTATAAAACCTAATTCACCCCCCCTCTTGGGTGCCTACGTGGGCCTTCAATGGTATCAGAGCAGGTGTGTTTGAAAATCTAACGATTTTGAGCTAAAGTTCATGGTAACCCTTGTAGGTATTAGTGTTAGACCACCATTTTCAATGGTATAAATTACACATTTTGGAAAACTCGCATGCGCATCCATATTCAATCTATTAGTTATCATCTTTGGAAAACCATTGTTAGTGGTCCTCATATTCCTTCCATTTTGGTTAATGGCATTTCCATTCCAAAGCTCGAAGAGGATTGGAATGAATATGACATTAAACAAATTGAACTCAATGCTAAAGCAATGAACTTGCTTTATTGTGCATTGGACTTAAATGAATTAATAGAGATTTCTACATGCACATCAGCGAAGGAAATATGGGACACACTTGAAGTTACTCATGAGGGTACTCTTCAAGTGAAGAACACTAAAATTAATTTGCTTATACATTCTTTTGAAAATTTTTGAAATGATGCATTATGAATCTATATATGAATTTTCAAGATTTATGACTATTATTATGAATTAAAAAGTCTTGGCAAAATCTATACTAATGCTGATTTGGTGAACAAAATTCTTAGATCCTTGCCAAAATCATGGGATCCAAAGGTGACGGCGATCCAAGAAGCTAAAGATGTAGAAACCTTACCTTTGGAGGAGCTTATCGGTTCACTCATGACCTATGAGTTGAACTTATGGCAAAGGATAGTGGAAGCTGATACAGAAAAGAAAATAATAGCTCTCAAGGCAAAAAGAAATTCAAGGCAATGATGGCAACTTGGAGCGATAGCGAAGATTCAAGCACGGATGATGAAGTTGCTCATCTTTGTTTCATGGCAAATGAGGAAAAGGTATGTGCTAAAAATAATTATGATTTTACCTTTAAAGAATCACATGATGCATCTAATGATCTTGTGCATGAATATAGATTGCTAAAAATTGAGCACAAGAAATTAAATAGGCATGTAGATTCATTTTCTCTTGACAACACCAATCTTGCAAATAAAAATGATGATTTAAATGCCAAGATTGATATTTTGAAAAATGAAAGAATAATTTTTCTAAAGAAAAGAAATTTTAGAAAAAGAAAATGTTATTTTAAAAGATTTATGTGATAAAGTTTTTAATGAGAAAAATATTGATTGAGGAAAAGAAGCCAAAACTTTTGAAGAACTTCAATATTTGCTTCTTTCAATTTTTCTTATAAATGTGGTTTCAATGCTTATCCTTCTAGATTAAGAAAAGTTTGGGTTCCAAAAGGAACCATAATTACTAATCATAAAGGACCCAAGAAAGTTTGGGTACAAAAATGTCCACTTAATTTGTTTTGCAGGAATGTCTTGCAACCCAACATGAAGAAAGGAAGTTCTTGAAAAGAGTTGTACAAGACAATTTAAAGAAGTGGACAAGCTACATTTTGACTAAATGATAAAAAGAAGGATTATGTATATTGGTAAATTCTAAAATCTCCTTCCATAATTAAAAATGTAGATTAATTTTTATTGCATCAATTACTTTGAAAAATTATTTTAAATAGTTAATTAGAATCAAGTTTGGACTTATAATCATTGGCTATGATCATGAACTTGGTGTGTGATGAATTCATGCTATCATGATTAAATTTATGATTGTAAGACCTTCACTTGATTTTGATTAATGTATTTAATGAAAAATACTTTTAAAGATGCATATTGATTTGAAAAATATTTAATTGATTGATTAGAATCAAGCTTAGACTAATAATCATTTGTTGTGATCATGACCATTTTGATGTTGATGGATTTCAAGCTCTCATGGTCAAACTTGTGATTATTAGATCTTCACTTGATTTTGATTAATATAGTTTCTAAATATTTCAAGTGAAATGCTATGATGATTATATGTTTTTATTTTTGGCATCTATGCATAATCTGAAATGATTTGGATCAAGTATAGAACTAGTAGTTAAGGGTTACTTTTAAGAAGAAGGTATGCTTATTGACAAACCCTTGCTCTAATAGCTAGACTTGATATCATATTACTTCTAGCATTTGTATGGATATCAAATCATCTTAAAATGAATTTGAAATCATGCTAAAAGTTTTTAAGTGATATAAATGCTTTGTATTTTGAAAATCATGAATATCTTGAAAAATTTCAAATCTTGATGCATAAGCTTTCATGTTTTATTCCTGAAATAAATGCATATTTTTAAAGGAGGAATAACATTCAGGGGGAGCATCCAAAGATTTGTTATCATATTTGATGCTTTGAATCTTGTTGATATCATGATTTACTTATATTGCTCTGATACTCCTTCTTGTTTTCAAATCTAATTCCTTAGGGGAGTTACATTCAAATGGTATCAGATTCTATTGGTATCAAAATTATTTTTAAAAGAATTCCTAGTAACCGCTTCGGATTGGGTTAGTCACCATGGCCGTCCGGTCATAGGAGATAAGTAGGGCTTAAAGACCCTCTTTCCCATTCAATGGGCTCTCTTATGTTGTGTAGGGGTGCCGCTGTGACCTTATCCATGAACAAGTAAGGTGAATGGATAATATACATCAAATCATTTCTTGCATGTGCTTACATTATGTGGTATCTTGTTCAATTTATATCATATTCAATTGATATCAAAAATATTGATTTCATGCATTGATTTTGATGACTACTTGCTATTCTTTCCAACTTCATTCCCACTTTGTATTGTCTTTCCTTTTTCATGATGTCAAAAAGGGGGAGAAATTGTAAGTATGAAAATGGGAAGATTGGATAAACATGAAAATCATTTGAGAAATGAAAGAAAGTGCAAAGGGGGAGAAGAATGTAAAATATTTTATCTAAAGAAAGAATTAGTAAGAAGAAGAAATTTTGAAAATTTAAATTTTTGCATATTTTGAAAAATATTTTTGAAGATTTTTCTTTGGATCATATTTGAGGGGGAGCTTGGTGCTTATTGTTTTGAGCTTACATTTTATTGTTAATCCTTTTAAGCTTACCCTATCATATACTTAAAGGTTTTGTCATCATCAAAAAGGGGGAGATTGTTGACTCTGGTCTTGATTTTGATGATTGACAAAATGTTTAAGTATATATGAGTACTAATTATATTTTAGTAATTTTTCAGATCTTAGTACTCAACCATGTTGAATGAAGAAATGCTTGTATTTCAGTTAAAAAGTCTTTAAATTAATGGAAATCAATTATATGGACTTTGGAATTAAATGGAAGGACTTGAAGAGGTTAAAGTTCTATTTGAAAATGTTTCAGCAATGGCACAGGCAAGTGTCGACACTTGAAATGAAGTGTCGAACCTGAGGAACAAGTGTCGACACTTGAAGAGTGAAGTGTCGACTCAAGGCCTGAGACAAACAGAAAACTTCAGAAAGCTCCTTCAGTGAAGTGTCGACACTGGAGCTGAAGTGTCGACACTTGGAAGTGAAGTGTCGACACCTGGAAACTGAAGTGTCGACACTTGAAACTGAAGTGTCGACACCTGGAACTAAAGTGTCGACACTTGAACAGTAACGGCTAGTTTTCTGGATTGCAGAACTTCTCCAACTTGGTTCCAAACGGTCATATTTCCTCCCTAACGGCTATAAACGGTCATTTAAGTGTTGGAGGCTATATAAACATCAAAAATCAATTGGGGAAGTAATCCTTTGGTGAGATTTTTGAATATTCTTCAAGGATTCAAGAGTTGAGTGGTTCAAGCCTTCAAGCTTCCAAGTTTCAAAGAAAGCATCCAAAGTTCACATCCTCAAGCATCAATCAAAGGCTTCATCAACTTGAAGACAAGATCTTCATCAACTCTCAACGGGCTTCAAAGAGATATTTGCTTTATTTAGAAAGCTTTTATTGTATTCATTTATACTTGCTCTTACATTGTTTTACTTAAGGTTTTGGTGAGCCTTGGAAAAACCAAAGAGGGTTTTTGGTGAGCCTTGAAAACCAAAGTGGTTGTTGGTAAGCCTTGAAACCAACTAGGGTTTTACTTGTGAGCCCGAAGCCAAAACAAGTTGTTTAGGTTCTTGGTTATCCCGTAAAACCAAGGGTGGTTGTTGGTGAGCCTTGAAACCAACTAGGGTTGACTTGTGAGCCCGAAGACAAACAAGTTGTAAAGGTTGTGGTGAGCCTAAGTTATAAACCAAACTTAGTATTCCAAGGGATTCTTGGGGAGTGGATGTAGGTGCTTGGTTGGCACTGAACACTATAAATCTTTGTGTTGTGTGATTGTTCTCCTTATGCTTTAATTTCATTATTTCCACTGCATTTATTTGAAATACACAAGCACTTAAATTACATTAGCATATACTTGCTTTAGTTCATCTTTTAAATATTACAAAAGTTTTATAAAACCCAATTCACCCCCCTCTTGGGTTGCCTACTGGGCCTTCAATTGGTATCAGAGCAGGGTGCTCTGTTGGAAATCTAACGATTTTGAGCTAAAGTTCATGGTAACCCTTGTAGGTATTAGTGTTAGACCACCATTTTTCATTGGTATAAATTACATTTTGGAAAACTCGCATGCGCATCCATATTCAATCTATTAGTTATCATCTTTGGAAAACCATTGTTAGTGGTCCTCATATTCCTTTCCATTTTGGTTAATGGCATTTCCATTCCAAAGCTCGAAGAGGATTGGAATGAATATGACATTAAACAAATTGAACTCAATGCTAAAGCAATGAACTTGCTTTATTGTGCATTGGACTTAATGAATTTAATAGAGTTTCTACATATCAGCGAAGGAAATATGGGACACACTTGAAGTTACTCATGAGGGTACTCTTCAAGTGAAGAACACTAAAATTAATTTGCTTATACATTCTTTTGAAATTTTTGAAATGATGCATTATGAATCTATATCTGATATGTTTTCAAGATTTATGACTATTATTAATGAATTAAAAAGTCTTGGCAAAATCTATACTAATGCTGATTTGGTGAACAAAATTCTTAGATCCTTGCCAAAATCATGGGATCCAAAGGTGACGGCGATCCAAGAAGCTAAAGATGTAGAAACCTTACCTTGGAGGAGCTTATCGGTTCACTCATGACCTATGAGTTGAACTTATGGCAAAGGATAGTGGAAGCTGATACAGAAAAAAAATAATAGCTCTCAAGGCCAAAAGAAATTCAAGGAAATGATGGCAACTTGGAGCGATAGCGAAGATTCAAGCACGGATGATGAAGTTGCTCATCTTTGTTTCATGGCAAATGAGGAAAAGGTATGTGAAAAATAATTATGATTTTATCTTTAAAGAATCACATGATGCATCTAATGATCTTGTGCATGAATATAGATTGCTAAAAATTGAGCACAAGAAATTAAATAGGCATGTAGATTCATTTCTCTTGACAACACCAATCTTGCAATAAAAATGATGATTTAAATGCCAAGATTGATATTTTGAAAAATGAAAAGAATAATTTTTCTAAAGAAAAAGAATTTTTAGAAAAGAAAATGATATTTTAAAAGATTTATGTGATAAAGTTTTATGAGAAAAATATCTTGATTGAGGAAAAGAAGCAAAAACTTTTGAAGAACTTCAATATTCCTGCTTCTTTCAATTTTTTATAAAATGTGTTTCAATGCTTATCCTTCTAGATTAAGAAAAGTTTGGGTTCCAAAAGGAACATAATACTAATCATAAAGGACCCAAGAAAGTTTGGGTACCAAAAATGTCCACTTAATTTGTTTTGCAGGAATGTCTTGCAACCCAACATGAAGAAAGGAAGTTCTTGAAAAGAGGTTGTACAAGACAATTTAAAGAAGTGGACAAGCTACATTTTGGACTAAATGATAAAAAGAAGGATTATGTATATTGGTAAATTCTAAACATCTCCTTCATAATTAAAAATGTAGATTAATTTTTATTGCATCAATACTTTGAAAAATTATTTTAAATAGTAATTAGAATCAAGTTTGGACTTATAATCATTGGCTATGATCATGAACTTTTTGGTGTTGATGAATTTCATGCTATCATGATTAAATTTATGATGTAAGACCTTCACTTGATTTTGATTAATGTATTTATGAAAAATACTTTTAGAGATGCATATTGATTGAAAAATATTTAATTGATTGATTAGAATCAAGCTTAGACTAATAAATTTGTTGTGATCATGAATTTTGATGTTGATGGATTTCAAGCTCTCATGGTCAAACTTGTGATTATTAGATCTTCACTTGATTTTGATTAATATAGTTTCTAAATTATTTCAAGTGAAATACTATGATTTATATTTTTTATTTTTGGCATCTATGCATAATCTAGAAATGATTTGGATCAAGTATAGAACTAGTAGTTAAGGGTTACTTTTAAGAAGAAGGTATGCTTATTGACAAACCCTTGCTCTAATAGCTAGACTTGATATCATATTACTTCTAGATTTGTATGGATATCAAATCATCTTAAAATGAATTTGAAATCATGCTAAAAGTTTTAAGTGATATAAATGCTTTGTATTTTGAAAATCATGAATATCTTAAAAAAATTTCAAATCTTGATGCATAAGCTTTCATGTTTTATTCCTGAAATAAATGCATATTTTTAAGGAGGAATAACATTCAGGGGGAGCATCCAAAGATTTGTTATCATATTTGATGCTTTGAATATCTTGTTGATATCATGATTTACTTATATTGCTCTGAATCCTTCTTGTTTTCAAATCTAATTCCTTGAGGGGGAGTTACATTCAATGGTATCAGATTCTATTGGTATCAAAATTATTTTTAAAGAATTCTAGTAAACCGCTTCGGATTGGGTTAGTCACCATGGCCGTCCGGTCATAGGAGATAAGTAGGGCTTAAAGACCCTCTCTTCCCATTCAATGGCTCTCTTATGATGTGTAGGGGTGCCGCTGTGACCTTATCCCATGAAAAGTAAGGTGAATGGATAAATACATCAATCATTTCTTGCATGTGCTTACATTATGTGGTATTTGTTCAATTTATATCATATTCAATTGATATCAAAAATATTTGATTTCATGCATTATTTTGATGACCTACTGCTATTCTTTCCAACTTCATTCCCACTTTGTATTGTCTTTCACCCTTTTTCATGATTCAAAAGGGGGAGAAATTGTTAAGTATGAAAATGGGAAGATTGGATAAACATGAAAAATCATTTGAGAAATGAAAGAAAGCAAAAGGGGGAGAAGAATGTAAAATATTTTATCTAAAAGAAATAATTAGTAAGAAGAAGAAATTTGAAAATTTAAATTTTTGCATATTTGAAAAATATTTTTGAAGATTTTTTTTGGATCATATTTTGAGGGGGAGCTTGGGCTTATTGTTTTGAGCTTACATGTTTATTGTTAATCCTTTTAGCTTACCCTATTCATATACTTAAAGGTGTCATCATCAAAAAGGGGAGATTGTTGACTCTGGTCTTGATTTTGATGATTGACAAAATGTTTAAGTATATATGAGTACTAATTATATTTTAAGTATATTTTTCAGATCTTAGTACTCAACCATGTTGAATGAAGAAATGCTTGTATTTCAGTTGAAAAAGTCCTTAAATAATGGAAAATCAATTTATGGACTTTGGAATTAATATGGAAGGACTTGAAGAGGTTAAAGTTTCTAGTTTCTATTGAAAATGTTCAGCAATGGCACAGGCAAGTGCGACACTTGAAAATGAAGTGTCGACACCTGAGGAACAAGTGTCGACACTTGAAGAGTGAAGTGTCGACTCAAGGCCTGAGACAAACAGAAAACTTCAGAAAGCTCCTTCAGTGAAGTGTCGACACCTGGAGCTGAAGTGTCGACACTTGGAAGTGAAGTGTCGACACCTGGAAACTGAAGTGTCGACACTTGAAACTGAAGTGTCGACACCTGGAACTAAAGGTCGACACTTGAACAGTAACGGCTAGTTTTCTGGATTGCAGAACTTCTCCAACTTGGTTCCAAACGGTCATATTTTCCTCCTAACGGCTATAAACGGTATTTAAGTGTTGGGAGGCTATATAAACATCAAAAATCAATTGGGAAAGTAATCCTTTGGTGAGATTTTTGAATATTGTTCAAGGACTCAAGAGTTGAGTGGTTCAAGCCTTCAAGCTTCCAGTCAAAGAAAGCATCCAAAGTTCACATCCTCAAGCATCAATCAAAGGCTTCATCAACTTGAAGACAAGATCTTCATCAACTCTCAACGGGCTTCAAAGAGATATTTGCTTTATTTTAGAAAGCTTTTATTGTATTCATTATACTTGCTCTTGCATTGTTTTACTTAAGGTTTTTGGTGAGCCTTGTAAAACCAAAGAGGTTTTGGTGAGCCTTGAAACCAAAGTGGTTGTTGGTAAGCCTTGAAACCACTAGGGTTTTACTTGTGAGCCCGAAGCCAAAAACAAGTTGTTAGGTTCTTGGTTATCCGTAAAACAAGGGTGTGGTTGGTGAGCCTTGAAACAACTAGGTTGGTTTGACTTGTGAGCCCGAAGACAAAACAAGTTGTAAAGGGTGTTGGTGAGCCTAAGTTATAAAACCAAACTTAGTGGAATTCCCAAGGGATTCTTGGGAGTGGATGTAGGTGCTTGGTTGGCACTGAACCACTATAAATCTTTGTGTTTGTGTGATTGTTCTCCTTATGCTTTAATTTCATTATTTCCGCTGCATTTTTTGAAATACACAAGCACTTAAATTACATTAGCATATACTTGCTTTAGTTCATCTTTTAAATAGTACAAAAGTTTTATAAAACCAAATCACCCCCTCTCTGGGTTGCCTACGTGGGCCTTCAATTACCATAAAGCAATGCTTATACCTACAAGACAAGATTGAGTCTAGCAACGTATCATGATCTACCCGGAAGAGTGGAATTTTGGGTTGGAATTACTCAAAAATAACCTTCAATGGTGAGTACCATGCAATTCAGTCCTTTGATCAACTTGCATCCCGAATAGAGTATGAATATGGATCACTTGTCAAAGCCAATTTCCTATTCATCCCTAGCTCATCTTAAACAGATGATTCATTTATGAAACAATTAGAAAAGGAACTCTAATGTTCACTACTTTAATCAAAGATTTTTTGAATCCTCATTTGAAATTAGATGGATGCAATTCCTCTTACTAGGGCTGATCAAATTTCTTTTTTTCTTGTGACCTACTTTAACACCCCATAGCAATCCACATAACAGTATCACCTCGTGCAGACTCAGTGTATGATGATTGCGAACCAAAGTTATGGATTCATATATATAAGGCCATATGGTAGTCTAGGTCAAAGGACCACAGCACTACTCCCACTATGAGAATTATCTATTGACAACAGAAGGTTCCATTAGATATTCTCAAGCTGGATCAATTCAGTGAACTCATTCTCTAATGAACACTCACATCCTAGTATTAGTGTCAAACAAAAGGGATGATGAGATCAGTCACCCTTATCATAAAGATATATAGGATGTGCTAGTCTTGCCGAAAACATTTGATCCCCAAATCAAGTCCATGACCAAAATTTTTTAGATTAGGGTTTTAAGGCTTTGAGGCTCCTGGTATGATTAATCATAACCTTAGAACCATTAGCACCGAAATCTATGGGGTTATCATAAAATCCTACAAGACACGCATATTTGAAAATAAGCCTGATTATAAAAAAAATGTCAATTCATTGATTTTGGATCAAAAATACAATATTTCAAGGTTTCAGGCAACAATCTTTCAAATATTTGAAATTATAGTACCTCCAAATCTGTATCTAGCACTAAATACTGAAGTTATGGATGGGGAAAGGAAACCCAATCTTAAGTATCTTAAAGATATGGGGATGTCCAGCTATGTCAAAAGAAATTTTGGCAGTAAGCTGATGTTAGAGCAGGGAAAAGTATAATTTTGGATATCTAAAGTTGTTTAGGATTCTGTTCTAACACCCTATGAATAAAGGTTTTAGTCAGTAGGCATGCCATTTTATGGAGAAAGAGTTCATCCTACAAAAGGGCAGTTGCGGTTGAAGAATATTGAACGTTGAAGAAGTTCAAAATGTAGATACATCTATTAATCATAACATGTTAGTATGAACCTGAAAACACCAACTCCTCTGTGTAGGTCTGATCGGGTGCGACATGCCACCTGAGAGGTTGATGGGTACATTATTAAAAAAATGAAGCCCAAAATCATGATGTGATGAGCCAATAAAAATATGGATGCTGTCATGAGTAGCGACTCAGACAAATAGCTGGAAGCCATGAGATTCGAAATGGACTCCATGTATGTCAACCAAGTCTGGACATTGGTTGATGCACCAGAGGGTGTTAACCCTATTGGATGCAAATGGGTCTATAAGAAAAAGATTGGGGCAGATGGCCAAGTTGAAACTTATAAAGCCATATTAGTGGCTAAGGGTTTCAGACAAAAACCGGGAATAGATTATGATGAAACATTTTCTCCTATTGCCATGCTCAAATCGATTCGGACCATGCTTGCTATAGCAGCATATCATGATTATGAAATCTGGCAGATGGATGTGAAAATCGCATTTCTCAATGGTTTCCTTGAGGAAGAGGTTTATATGTCACAGCCAGAATGTTTTGTCTTGGAGACAAATCCTATCAGGTATGTAGGCAAAAAAAATCTATTTATGGATTAAAGCAAGCATCTAGGAGTTGGAACATCCAATTTGATAAGACAGTCAAAGAATTTGACTTTATCAAAAATGAGGATGAACCTTGTGTGTACAAGAAGACAAGTGGGAGTGCCATAGTTTTCTTGGTTCTGTATGTAGATGACATACTCCTTATTGGGAATGATATCCCAATGTTACAATCAGTCAAGGTATGGTTATCTAAACAGTTTTCCATGAAAGACTTGGGAGAAGCATCTTATATACCAGGCATCAAGATCTATAGAGATTGATCTAGAAGGATGCTAGGTTTATCCCAGTCTAGGTACATTGACCAAGTGCTAAAAAGATTTAGCATGGAGGAAAGTAAAAGAGGTTACTTACCTATTGGTCATGGCATACATCTTTCTAAAAAGATATCTTCTAATACACCTGAAGAGTGAAATAGAATGAATTCTATACCTTATGCTTTGACAGTAGATTCTATTATGTATGCTATGTTATGTACTAGGCCTGATGTGGCATATGCCTTAGGTATAGCCAGCAGGTTTCAGGCTGATCCAGGAAAGGATCATTGGAAGGCTGTGAAAAATATTCTTAAGTACTTGAGAAGAACTAATGATATTTTTCTAATATACGGAGGATCTGATCTTAAAATAGAAGCTTATTCAGATTCTAGTTTTTAATCAGATCCAGATGACACCAAATCTATATCTGGTTATGGTTTTACCCTAAATGGAGGAGCTGTAAGATGGAAGAGTTCTAAACAGCAAACTGTAGCTTACTCAACAATTGAGGCAGAGTACATTGTTGTTAGTGAAGCAACCAAGGAAGCTGTCTAGATGAAGAAGTTCATATCAGAGTTGGGCGTAGTTCCTGAGATTGAAGGTCCAGTATCACTTTACTGTTATAAAACTGGGGCTATTGCTCAAGCAAAGGAACCAAGAGCTCATCACAAATCAAAACACATTCTGAGACGTTTTCATCTCATTCGAGAAATTGTCGAAAGACAAGAAGTCTGCATTAAAAGGGTAGAAACGAAGAACAACATAGTAGACCCGTTCACTAAGGCTCTATCACAGCGAGAGTTTGATCGCCACCTTGATTGTATGGGGTTAAGATTTAAAGGCGATTGGCTTTAGTGCAAGTGGGAGATTGAAAGATTGTGCCCTGAAAGCCAATTGAAATATTATATTTCGATCCCAAAATCAATGAATTGACATTATTATAATAATGGCATTATTTTTATCATACGCTGTGTTTTTATGATTATATGATGAACCCCATAGATTAGGGCTATGGTTCTAGGGTTATGATGAGATCATACCAGTGAGACCTAAAGCCTTAAAACCCTAATCTAAAATATTCCTGGTCGATGGGACATTGAGTTGGGGATCAATGTTTCCGGCAAGACCAGCACATCCTATATATGCTTTGTGATGAGGGTGACTGATCTTACAATCACTTGTGTTTGACACTAATATTAGGATGTGAGTGTTCATTAGAGAATGAGTTCACTGAATTGATCCATATTGAGTATATCTAATGGAACCTTATCTGTTTGTCAATAGATAATTCTCATATTGGGAGTAGTGCATATGGTCCTTTCACCTGAGACTACCATGGTACCTTATATATATGAATCCATACTTTGGTTCGCAATCAATCATGACACTGAGTCATGCACGAGGTGATACTGGGTATGGTGGATTGTATATGGAGGTTGTGAGTAGGTCAACAAGGAATTGATCAGTCCTAGTAAGATGGAATTGCATCCAGCTAATTTCGATCAAATGATGGATTCAGGAAATCTTTGATCAAAGTATGAACATTAGAGTTAATTTATAATGGTTCATTAATGAATCATCATTATAAGGATTGAGCTAGGAATGAATATGAAATTGGATTTGACAAGTATCCATATTCATAATCATATTCAGGATGCAAGTTGATCAAAGGACTGAATTGCCCGGTAACTCACCATGGAAGGGTATTTTGGTAACTCCACCAAAATCTCACATCTTCCGGGTAGACATGATACGTTGCTAGACGTCAATCTTATCTTGTAGGTATATGATTGAATTATGGTAATTCAAATCAGTTAATTAGAATTATATTCTAATTGACCGAGTCGAGCTAGTTTGAGTTGACCTAAATCGGCTTAGTTGAGATCTAACCGAATTAAGTCAAATAGCACTCGGACCTACTGCTGGCTAGGTGTGGAACCCAATGGGTCACACACAAAAGTGAATTGATGAAGGATTTAATTTGGAATTAAATCATGTTTGCAGGATAAACACACTAGCATGTGTTGCAGACCCAATTTCTGTTCGAATCAGATTCGAATTTGGTTCCGAATTAGGCTTAATTGGGTTCTAATTGAACCAGATTAAGGTCTAATTTAATTTTTTGGACATTGGGCTAACCCATGGCTGAACCCAAGAAAATCAAGTGCACTGAGACTCTCTCTCCAAGCCGCCCACGCCCTTCCTCACCCGCGCGCGCCAAGAACAAAAGTCCACGCACGTGTGGACTTATCTTCATGCACGTGGGAAGGAAATACCATCGGAGAAAAATCAAGAAAAGGGGGGTGGGTGATTTGGATCCTTGTCTGACATCCTTGGATCTGGATATGATGGCCAGAAAAATTATGGAGAAGGATCCGTCACTTTTCGGTAGCAAATCCATCTCCAAAAGTTGCGATTCTTCCTGAAGTTTTTCCGAGAGTCCTCCTTGACGAAAAAATGAAAATTAAATCGGAGAATCATGATTTTTGGTTGAGGGGATGCATGAGGAATGAGGGATCCCGATTCCTGGGGTTTTAGAGGGTTGCGATGTTTTGAGAAAATGCCCCACTGAAATCTATAAAAGGGTTTGGGTTCTCGGGGATTTTCTGATAGATAATAAAAGAAGAAATATACAGTGATAATATTCCTCTCCTCCTCTCTGGAATACTCCTTCCCTTTATGCTTGTTGGGTATTGTTTCCCTTACAGAGATTATCTCTGTTGAAACTCTGACCCTAAACAAGAATAAGAGGAAGGTCTTGAACGGTAAAGGAAAGGAAAAGGAATGGTCTGTTCTTCTTCTTTTCTTCCAAGAATTAAGATTTTATATGTCTTAATTTCTTCTTCCAATTCAATTCAAGAAAAGGAATTCAAGAAAGGGAATTCAAGAAAGGAATTCAAGAAGAGGAAAGAAGGAAGAAAAGAAATTTTCAAGAAGGAATATTTCATCCCAAAAGTCGAAGAATTGAATTCTTGAAAAAGAATTCAAGAAGAGGAGCCAAGAACAAGAAATTATTGTCTTCATCTTTTTCTGTGTGGTTAACCATTGGAGGGTGAACATTTGGGCACCTGGTGGAGATTTAAAGTTTGGATTTTAGCAATACAGGTTAGTACTTTAATTTGAGATTAAATCTTATATATACATGTTATATATTTTAATTCTTTTAAGGAGATCTTGGGTTAAGGGTTTGGTGAAGATTCCATAAAGATAAAAAATTTTGAAATCTATGTTTCTGCCTTGCCACCGAACCCTATAGTGGTACAAGAGCCTCCTTATTAAGATTAAAATATATATGCTGATTTTTATATGCATATGTATATAAGTAACATATGATATTGTATATGTTTGATGTAATGTCACCAATTAGGGTTTTCACTCAAACCCTAATTGTTGTAGAGATATGTTTAGACATCTAGTCATCATACTGATATAAGGTTGCCCTGGCATAATGGTGGATCCATTATGTGGTAAATGGTTGTCCTAGTATGATGACACACTAATCACATATTTGTGTTAATTATGCATATATGTTTGATGTATGCCACTATTTAAGGTTTTCACTTAAACCTTAATTTGTATAGAGATATGTTTGGCCTTCTAGTCATCATACTGAAATAAGGTTGCCCTGGCATAATGGTGGATCCATTATGTGGTAAATGGTAGTCCTAGTATGATGGCACACTATGGCACAAATTTGCTAGGTTATATAAAGAATGTGTTTTGTTTTAATAAAGCCCTCTTTAAAAACATATTAAGTTGAAGTGTCTTATACCAAAAGCAAAAATAATCAATATGATTAGTTTATCATTCGGTGTCTAGGAAAAGTGGTTCATGATCGGTAAAGAGGACGTGGTTTTTAATTGGTTCCGTTGACTAACCTGGATAATTCTTATTGGTGTCTAAGGAAAGCAACGGGGGGACTCCCACCACTCTCCCACTTACCTGGCCAATAAGATTAACTTAATTTTTGATTGAAATGCTTAGTGTATTATTCACTACATGTGGCCTTCCTTCATGCCATGTCATTATTATGTTATGATCCATATTAGGCTTGTTGTGTACACACAAGGCCTTTTATGGTGACTAACATAATTTTGGCTTGGTACATTTGATGTTTATGGCATGATTTAATATAATACTTTGTTTTGTACACACAAGGGTATTATAATTAATATCATGACTATATAGCAATGAAGGGTCTAACTTAACTAAAATATTATAGTTTGTTGTGTACACAAAAGGCTATTAATATTTTAGAGGCCAAAATAAGTTGAGAATTGTATGAGTTACAATTTGAAAGAGTTTTCCTTCCTTTGAACTTATATAAGATTTGTTGTGTACACAGAAGGTCTTTTGTAAGGAATTAGGATCTCAACCCCACTAAGAGAACCAATTAGGGTTTTCTCGATCATCACATGGAGGGTTATGATGCTTGATAAAATAGTGGGAGACATAATTAAGTTAAATTCCTAATTTAATTATATTTTGTCAACATTGGTTGTTTGCTTATGTAATGTTCTTTGTTAATGTAGATTAAATGGCCTCTTCACTCTCACTCCGTAGCATTCTTGATGAAAATAAATTGACTGGACCAAACTATGTTGATTGGTTGAGAAACCTGAAGATAGTACTCAGCCAAGAAAGAATTTCTTATATTCTTGATACCCCAACCTTGGAACCATTAGGGGAAGATGCCTCGCAAGAGGATAAGACCGCATATAACACATGGAAAAATGACTCACTTACTGTCAAGTGTATAATGATTGCCTCTATGACCAATGAATTACAGAGGCAATATGAAAGCATGGACACAAACTCTATATTGCTAAATCTAAAAGGACTTTATGGAGAACATAGTCGAATTGCAAGATATGAAATATCTAAGTAGTTATGCCATGCAAGGATGACAGAAGGTACATCCGTACAAGACCATGCATTAAAGGTTATTGACCTAATCACCCGATTGGGTCAATTAGATTTTGTTATGGATGGGGAGTTGAATCAGGATTTGACCCTGCAGTCACTCCCAGAGTCATTTTCATAGTTTGTTCTTAATTATCATATGAACAAACTTAACACTTCCTTGCCTGAGCTGTTGAATATGTTAAAAACAGCAGAGAGCCATTTAAAGAAAAATAAGGCTCCACTTCTTCTTGTGGATGGTGTAAACAAGAAGAAAATAGGCAAAAAGGGTTCCAAGAGGAGGTTGAACCCAAAAGGGGGCTTCAAGAAAAAGAAAGGAAAGAAGGCCTCCGGATAAATGACCTGCTTTCATTGTGGCAAGCCGGGTCACTGGAAATGAAACTACAAGGTTTACTTTGTAAGTGTGAAGCCTGGTGCTTGTGATGTACCAAAAGGTATATATGAGATACATGAAATTTTGTCATTTGACTCTTCTAATTCAAACTCTTGGTTATTGGATACTGCATGTGGTCATCATATCTGCAAATCATTGCAAGGACTACATAACATTAGAGTTTTGAAGGAAGGCCACTTCGAGCTCTACGGTGCTGGAGGAGATTCCATCCAAGCAGAAGCTGTAGGGACTTATATATTGAAGCTGCCTTCTGGGAAGATTTTAGAGTTAAAAAATTGTTATTTTATGCCTAGAATAATTAGAAACATCATATCTGTACCCTTGTTACTTAAACAAGGATATATTATGAATGTAATGAGCAGTGGCTACTCAATCAGTTTTTCTAATGAAATAATATTTAATGGCATATTTTGCAATGGTCTCTTAACTCTATCTTCTGATGACAATATACTACATGTTAGTAATAAACGAAAAAGAGATTAAGTCAACAATACTTTACTTTGGCAATGTCATCTTGGACATATTAGTGAGCAAATGATTAACAAGTTATATAAGGAAAAATTCCTTAATCCTTATGACTATGAATCATTAGGAACTTGTGAATCATGTCTCATGGGTAAAATGACCAAGACTCCATTTAGTGGACATAATGAAAGGACAACTGAGTTATTAGGACTCATATACATTGATGTATGTGGACCTATGACAAATCAGGCCAAGGGTGGATACTCATATTTCATCACATTCACTGATGATTTTTCAAGGTACGGATTTGTGTATCTAATGAAACATAAGTCCAAAGCTTTTGAAAAATTTTTAGAGTATCAAAGTATGGTAGAGAAATAAATGGGGAAAAGTATTAAGATCCTTCGATAAGATAGAGGAGGTGAATACTTATCCACCGAGTTTCTTGATCACCTTAAAGAAAAGGGAATTATCTCGGAATGGACTCCTCCTTACACACCACAATTAAATGGTGTTGCTGAAAGGAGAAATCGTACTTTATTAGATATGGTACGGTCCATGATGTGCTTCACAGACTTACCTGTTTCTTTCTAGGGATATGCCTTGGAAACAGTGGTTAATATTTTAAATAGAGTACCATCCAAATCTGTATATAGCACTCCATATGAGTTATGGAGGGGAAAGAAACCCAATCTTAAGTATCTTAAGATATGGGGATATCCAGCCTATGTCAAAAAAAATTTTGGACATAAGCTTGATGTTAGAGCAGAAAAGTGTCTATTTGTTGGATATCCTAAAGATAGTATAGGATATCTGTTCTACCACCCTACTGAATAAAAGGTTTTAGTCAGTAGGCATGCCATTTTTATGGAGAAAGAGTTCATCCTACAAAAGGGCAGTGGGAGAAATATTGAACTTGAAGAATTTCAACAAGTAGATACATCTCAACCAAATCATAACATAGTTAGTATAGAACCTGAACACACCACTCCTATCCGTAGGTCTGATAGGGTGCGACATGCACCTGTGAGGTATGGGTTAATTATTGAAAATATTGAAACCCGATTCATTGATAATGATGAGCCTCTAACATATACGGATGCTGTCATGAGTAGTGACTCAGACAGATGGCTGGAAGCCATGAGATCCGAAATGGACTCCTTGTATGTCAACCAAGTCTGTACTTTGGTTGATGCACCAGAGGGTGTTAACCCTATTGGATGAAAATGGGTCTATAAGTAAAAGATTGGGGCAGATGGCCAAGTTGAAACTTATAAAACCATATTAGTGGCTAAGGGTTTCAGACAAAAATCGGGAATAAATTATTTAAACATTTTCTCCTGTTGCCATGCTCAAATCTATTCGGATCATGCTTGCTATAGCAGCATATCATGATTATGAAATCTGGAAGATGGATGTGAAAACTGTATTTCTCAATGGTTTCCTTGAGGAAGAGGTTTATATGTCACAGCTAGAAGGTTTTGACTTGGAGACTAAACCTAATTAGGTATGTAGGCCAAAAAAATCTATTTATGGATTAAAGCAAGCATCAAGGAGTTGGAACATCCGATTTGATAAGATAGTCGAAGAATTTGACTTTGTCAAAAATGAGGATGAACCTTGTGTGTACAAGAAGGCTAGTTGGAGTGCCATAGTTTTCTTGGTTCTGTAGGTAGATGACATACTCCTCATTGGGAATGATATCCTAATGTTACAATCAGTCAAGGTATGGTTATCTAAATAGTTTTCCATGAAAGACTTGAGAGAAGCATCTTATATACTAGGCATCAAGATCTTTAGAGATAGATCTAGAAGGATGCTAGGTTTATCCCAGTCTACGTACATTGACCAAGTGCTAAAAAGATTTAGCATGGAGGAAAGTAAAAGAGGTTACTTACCTATTGGTCATGGCATACATCTTTCTAAAAAGATGTCTGCTAAGACACCTGAAGAAAGAAATAGAATGAATTCTATACCTTATGCTTCGACAGTAGGGTCTATTATGTATGCTATGTTATGTACTAGGCCTGATGTGGCATATGCCTTAGGTATAGCCAGCATGTTTCAGGCTGATCCAGGAGAGGATCATTGGAAGGCTGTGAAAAATATTCTTAAGTACTTGAGAAGAACTAAGGATATTTTTCTAATATATGGAGGATCTGATCTTAAACTAGAAGCTTATTCAGATTCTTGTTTTCAATCAGATCCAAATGACACCAAATATATATCTGGGTATGTTTTTACCCTAAATGGAGGAGCTGTAAGCTGGAAGAGTTCTAAACAGCAAACTGTAACTTACTCAACAACTGAGGCAGAGTATATTGCTGTTTGTGAAGCTGCCAAGGAAGCTGTCTGCATGAAGAAGTTCATATCAGAGTTGAGCATAGTTCCTGAGATTGAAGGTACAGTATCACTTTACTGTATAACACTGGGGCTGTTGCTCAAGCAAAGGAACCAAGAGCTCATCACAAATCAAAGCACATTCTGAGACGTTTCCATCTCGTTCGAGAAATTGTCGAAAGACAATAAGTCTGCATTAAAATGGTAGAAACGAAGAACAACATAGCATACCCGTTCACTAAGGCTCTATCACAGCGAGAGTTTGACCGCCACCTTGATTGTATGGGGTTAAGATTTAAAGGCAATTGGCTTTAGTGCATGTGGGAGATTGAAAGATTGTGCCCTGAAAGCCAATTGAAATATTGTATTTCGATCCCAAAATCAATGAATTGACATTATTTTAATAAAGGCATTATTTTCATCATATGCCGTGTCTTTATGATTATCTGATGAATCCCATAGATTAGGGCTATGGTTCTAGGGTTATGATGAGATCATACCAGTGAGACCTAAAGCCTTAAAACCCTAATCTAAAATATTTATGGTCGATGGGACATTGAGTTGGGGATCAATGTTTCCGGCAAGACCAGCACATCCTATATATGCTTTATGATGAGGGTGACTGATCTCATAGTCAATTGTATTTAATACAAATATTAGGATGTGAGTGTTCATTAGATAATGAGTTCACTGAATTGATCCAGATTGAGAATATCTAATGGAACCTTATCTGTTTGTCAATAGATATTTCTCATAGTGGGAGTAGTGCATATGGTCCTTTCACCTGAGACTACCATAGTACCTTATATATTTGAATCCATACTTTTGTTCGCAATCAATCATGACACTGAGTCATGCACGAGGTGATACTGGGTATGGTGGATTGTATATGGAGGTTGTGAGTTGGTCAACAAGGAATTGATCAGTCCTAGTAAGAGGGAATTGCATCCAGCTAATTTCGATCAAATGATGGATTCAGGAAATCTTTGATCAAAGTATGAACATTAGAGTTAATTTCTAATGGTTCATTAATGAATCATCGTTATAAAGATTGAGCTAGGGATGAATATTAAATTAGATTTCACAAGTATCCATATTCATAATCTTATTCGGGATGCAAGTTGATCAAAGGACTGAATTTCCTGGTAACTCACCACTGAAGGGTATTTTGGTAATTCCACCAAAATTTCACATCTTCCGGGTAGACACGATATGTTGCTAGACGTCAATCTTGTCTTGTAGGTATATGATTCAATTATGGTAATTCAAATCAGTTAATTAGAATTAGATTCTAATTGACCGAGTCGAGCTAGTTTGAGTTGACCTAAATCGACTTAGTTGAGATCTAATCGAATTAAGTCAAATAGCATTCGGACCTACTGCTGGCTAGGTGTGGAACCCAATGGGTTACATACAAAAGAGAATTGATGAAGGATTTAATTTGGAATTGAATCATGTTTGCAGGATAAATACACTAGCATGTGTTGCAGACCCAATTTCTATTCGAATCAAATTTGAATTTGGTTTCGAATTAGGCTTAATTGGGTTCTAATTGAACAAGATTAAGGTCTAATTTAATTTTTTGGACATTGGGCTATTCCATGGCTGAATCCAAGAAAATCAAGCACACTAAGACTCCCTCTCCAAGCCACCCACGGCCTTCCTCACCCGCGCGCCCAAGAAGAAAAGTCCACACGCGTGTGGACTTCTCTTCACGCGCGTGGGAAGGAAATACCGTCGGAGAAAAATCAAGAAAAGGGGGGGGGGGGGGATTTGGATCCTTGTCTGACATCCTTGGATCTGGATCTGATGGACAGAAAAAATTAAGAAGAAAGATCCGTCACTTTTCGGTCGCAAATCCGTCTCCAAAAGTCGCGATTCTTCCTGAAGTTTTTTCGAGAGTCCTCCTCATCGGAAAAACGAAAATTAAATTGATGAATCATGATTTTTGGTTGAGGGGATGCGTGAAGAATAAGGGATCATGATTCTTGGGGTTTCAGAGGGTTGCGATGTTTGAGAAAACGCCCCTCTGAAACCTATAAAAGGGTTTGGGTTCTCCGAGGTTTTCTGGCAGATAATAAAAGAAGAAATATGCAGAGATCATATTCCTCTCCTCTCCGAAATACTCCTTCCCTTTATGCTTGTTGGGTATTGTTTCCCTTACAGAGATAATTTCTGTCGAAACTCTGACCCTAAACAAGAATAAGAGGAAGGTCTTGAACGGTAAAGGAAAGGAATATGAAGGGTTTGTTATTCTTCTTTTCTTCCTAGAATTAAGATTTTATTTGTCTTAATTTCTTCTTCCAATTCATTTCAAGAAAAGGAATTCAAGAAAGGGAATTCAAGACAAGAATTCAAGAAGAGGAAAGAAGTGAAAGTAATAAATGCGGTTGCAGGTGCCTATGCTAAGCATGCAACAGCATAGGGAATAGGTAAGTATTTTAAAACATTTTTAATAAATACGGAAAATACCTACTCCGCACAGGATCTAGCATATGCAAGATGCATGTATTGGCATGATACAGGATATATAATATTTTTAAATATTTTAATAAATCGAGATCTACACATGCACCGAAAATAAAACCCAAAAACATACCTTATTCCCAGCTGGAATAAGTCTGGGATAAACCTGGAATATACTGGAATAACTAGAATAAAGTTATTCCAGTCGTCTTCCACCTTGGGCTGCAAACTGGGCTTCCGAAAAGTCCCCGGAACGCCACCTTCCGGACTTCCGATCGCTCCCAAATTCGAGCTGTAGATTCTTAAGGAAGTCCTATTCAATTTGGCACTGGTTTCTGCAAGAAAAACTAAGCCAATAAATCGTAAAAATTCATCGAAGTCTACTGTGCGAAAATGGTAGCAGAACAAAGTAGCTATCTTCGTCGTTGGATTTCGGGCAACTGGAGCGATCCCGGCTCGTGTGGTTTGCTCCGAGGAGTAGAAGAATACTCCCTCTAGAGGGAAGACACACCCGGGGCTCTCCGATCCCTCTCCATGCGCGGTGCTAGCCACCGGAAGATGGTTCACGGTCATAGGTTGCTGCAGCAAAACAGAATTACTGCAGCAGGGATTTTGAGCACTCAAATGGTGGGAAGAATCTTGGTTTCTCTCCCTCACAACACTCCCAAAACCAGCCCTCAAGGAGTACTAGGACAGCACAAAAAATTTCCCTCTCAAATGGTGAAACCCTTCTTCTCATGGTGAGAAGACAACCCACGGCTGAAACTTTCAAGCTAAAAAAAAAAAACAGGGAACACTACTTTGGGTTGCACTTGGTTTATATAAGCTGTAAGAGAGAGAGCGTGGGAGAGGGAGAGACGGGAGGTGAAAAGAACCATCGGTTAATCACTCATTAACAAGTCTTTAAACCCATTTACCAGCCATTAGAAGAGAATAATGGAACGGGTGGAGGGAGGAGAAAATGCCATTGTTTGTTTCTTTTGGCCTTCCAGCGATAGGAATTCCAGCAAATAACTGTGTAAACGGTTGAAGGGGTAAATACTGGTTCAATAAATCGGTTCAAACCAAATATTTAATCCTTGGTTCAATCCTATTAAACCAATTTGGTTCAAACCCATTGGTTCAATTAACCAACGGTGGTTCAATCCAATTGAACCTGGTCCAACCCTAATCAAAATTGGGTTAATTGGTCACAACCAATTGGAGGCCGAAACGAACTCCGAATCAGTTCAAAACTGATTCAGAAAAATCCTGGCGCAGTCCTGATCAACCCGGAACAATTTTCGATTGACTCAGACAAGTGCAATACAGAAAAAATGAGTGCTCAAAAATACTGTGACCATGAAATCGAGAATATTCCCAATCGTAATCGGTATCCGGATCAGAGAGTTATCCTCTATGGTGTGTGACCTCATAGGTTCGAACCTAAACGGTAGCACTAGAACAGTTCTAGTACCAGCATAGGAAACCATCTAGCAATGGGTCCCAGCATCCGGATAGGTCGAAGATGCGGGAGCAAACTATCGAACCTCTGGCATATGGTTACCGTATAATTCATCCCTTTGACCTCTAATGCTCTGGACGACTGAGATTGGGCTGCCAACCCAGACTGAGTCAGTCGACTACGTGTCCCAACCTCGCAAGCCTAGTGACTCTTCACTAGGGCTACCCCGGCCGAGGATTTGCTAAATTGAGATACTACGAGACATTGAATCCAAACTGTTTGGACAGGTCAATTCCATCTTGGTCCATCACTGCTCCACAAGTACTTGCCTATATCCAGAAACCTTCCGTCACTGGATTAAAAATCCGGGTAGTCTGGCACCAAAGCACAGGGAGTTGCTTGCAAGCTACCGTGATGACCTCAGGTCAGAGGGACACTTATACCCATATCCAATCGTGAGTATCCCTTTGGCAGAAAAGGACTGCACGGAGTCACGTTCAATGAGATATCACATATATCCCACTTGTAGATCACATCAGTGTCACCACACTCATTTGGTCAAGAGGACAACCAAACGATGTAAACTACAACAACCTATACTTGATATATTGCCGTCCAGTACAATATATCCTTTGGTTGCGAACAGGGTTTAAGGACCACTCGATATATCCTCTCTATATCAAAATTAGTGTAGTCCTAAGGACTTCATCACATGGAAAGAGTTCTCTTAGGGAAATACAATATGTGATGAGCTACCAAAAATAATATTTTATTAATTCATTGAAAAAGTATAATATTTAGCACAACCGCCTATAACCCAGGCGATTGGCTTTGGGACACAATTCCCAACAAGAAGGAAGAAAAGAAATTTTCAAGAAGGAATATTTCAGCACAAAAGTCCAAGAATTGAATTCTTGAAAAAGAATCCAAGAAGAGGAGCCAAGAAAAAGAAATTGTTGTCTTCATCTTTTTCTGCGTGGATCACCATTGGAGGGTGAACATTTGGGCACCTGGTGGAGATTTAATGTTTGGATTTTAGCAATACAGGTTAGTACTTTAATTTGAGATTAAATCTTATATATACATGTTATATGTTTTAATTCTTTTAAGGAGATCTTGGGTTAAGTGTTTGGTGAAGATTTCATAAAGATAAAAAATTTTGAAATCTATGTTTCTGCCTTGCCACTGAATCCTACAGAGGTATCAGAGCCTCCTTATTAAGATTAAAATATATATGCTGATTTTTAGATGCATATATATATAAGTAACATATGATATTGTATATGTTTGATGTAATGTCACCAATTAGGGTTTTCACTCAAACCCTAATTGTTGTAGAGATATGTTTTGACATCTAGTCATCATACTGAATTAAGGTTGCCATGAAATAATGGTGGATCCATTATGTGGTAAATGGTTGTCCTAGTATGATGACACACTAATCACATATTTGTGTTAATTATGCATATATGTTTGATGTATGCCACTAATTAAGGTTTTCACTTAAACCTTAATTTGTATGGAGATATGTTTAGCCTTCTAGTCATCAAACTGAAATAAGGTTGCCCTGGCATAATGGTGGATCCATTATGTGGTAAATGGTTGTCCTAGTATGATCGCACACTATGGCACATATTTGCTAGGTTATATAAAGAATGTGCTTTGTTTTAATAAAGCCCTCTTTAAAAACATATTAAGTTGTAGTGTCATATACCAAAAGCAAAGATAATCAATATGATTAGTTTATCATTCGGTGTCTAGGAAAAGTGGTTCATGATCTGTAAAGAGGATGAGGTTTTTAAATAGTTCCGTTGACTGACTTGGCCAATTCTTATTGGTGTCTAAGGAAAGCAATGGGGGGACTCCCACCACTCTCCCACTTACCTGGCCGATAAGATTAACTTAATTATTGATTGAAATGCTTAGTGTAATATTCACTACATGTGGCCTTCCTTCATGCCATGTCATTATTATGTTATGATCCATATTAGGTTTGTTGTGTACACACAAGGCCTTTTATGGTGATTAACATAATTTTGGCTTGGTACATTTGATGTTTATGGCATGATTTATTATAATACTTTGTTGTGTACACACAAGGGTATTCTAATTAATATCATGACTATATAGCAATGAAGGGTCTAGCTTAACTAAAATATTATAGTTTGTTGTGTACACACAAGGCTATTAATATTTTAGAGGCCAAGATAAGTTGAGAATAGTATGAGTTATAATTGGAAAGAGATTTCCTACCTTTGAACTTATATAAGATTTGTTGTGTACACACGAGGTCTTTTGTAAAGAATTAGGATCTCAACCCCACTAAGAAAACCAATTAGGGTTTTCTCGATCATCACATGGAGGGTTTTGATGCTTGATAAAATAGTGGGAGACATAATTAAGTTAAAGTCCTAATTTAATTATGTTTTGTCAACATTGATTGTTTGCTTATGTAATGTTCTTTGTTAATGTAAATTAAATGGCCTCTTCACTCTCACTTCGTAGCATTCTTGATGCAAATAAATTGACTAGACCAAATTATGTTGATTGGTTGAGAAACCTAAAGATAGTACTCAGCCAAGAAAGAATTTCTTATATTCTTGATACCCTAACCTTGGAACCATTAGGGGAAGATGCCTCGCAAGAGGATAAGACCACATATAACACGTGGCAAAATGACTTACTTATTGTCAAGTGTATAATGCTTGCCTCTGTGACCAATAAGTTACAGAGGCAACATGAAAGCATGGACACAACTCCATATTGCTCAATCTAAAAGAACTTTATAGGGAACATAGTCGAACTGCAAGATATGAAATATCTAAGCAGTTATTCTGTGCAAGGATGATAGTGTAGGGTTCGGTGGCAAGGCAGAATCATAGATTTCAAAAATTTTTATCTTTATGAAATCTTCACCAAACCTTCATCCCAAAATCTCCTTACAAGAATTAAAACATATAAGATGTTTATATAAGATTTAATCTCAAATTAAGATACTAACCTGTATCGCAAAATCCAAACTCTGAATCTCCACCAGGTGCCCAAATGTTCACCCTCCAATGGTGATCTACACAGAAAAATAATGAAGACAATAATTTCTAGTTCTTGGCTCCTCTTCTTGAATTCTTTTTCAAGAATTCAATTCTTGGACCTTTAGGCTGAGATTTTCTTTCTTGAAAATTTCTTTTCTTCCTTCTTTCCTCTTCTTGAATTTTCTTCAAGAATTCCCTTTCTTGAATCCCTTTTCTTGAATTGAATTGGAAGAAAAATTAAGACAGTCAAAGTCTAAATTCAAGAAGGAAAAGAAGAATAGATCCTTTCCCTTTTCTTTCCTTTACCGTTCAAGACCTTCTTCTTATTCTTGTTTAGGGTCAGAGTTTCGACAGAGGATACCTCTGTAAGGGAAACAATACCCAACAAGAATAAGAGAAAGGAGTATTCTGGAGAGGAGGAAAGGGAATTGGATCTCTGAATTATGTTACATGAAAACCCCCGAGAACCCCAACCCTATTTATAGATCTCAGAGGGGTGTCATCTCGAAATAATGCAACCCTCTGAAACCCCAGGGATCATGACCCCTCATTTCTCACGCGTCCCCTCAACCAAAAATCATGATTCTCCGATTTGATTTTCGTTTTTCCGACGAGGAGGACTCTCGGAAAAACTTCAGGAAGAATCGCGACTTTTGGAGACGGATTTGCGACCGAAAAGCGACGGATCTTTTCCTTAATTTTTTCTGGCCATCAGATCCAGATCCAAGGGTGCCAGAAAAGGATCTGAATCACCCCTTTTCAGATTTTTCTCTGACATTTTCTTTCTCACGCATTTTAAGAGAAGTCCACGCGCGTGGACTCTCTTTCTTGGTGCGCGCGGGTGAGAAAAGGGAGGGGGCGGCTTGGAGAGAGGGTCTCAGTGAACTAAATTCACTTGGGTTCAGCCATGGGTTAGCCCAATGTCCTAAAAAATAAATTGGACCTTAATCTGGTTCAATTAGAACCCAATTAAGCCCAATTCGGAACCAAATTCGAATCTGATTCGAATAGAAATTTGGTCTGCAACACATGCTAGTGTGTTTATCCTGCAAACATGATTTAATTCCAAATTAAATCCTTCATCAATTTTCTTTTGTGTGTGACCCATTGGGTTCCACACCTAGCCAGCAGTAGGTCCGAGTGCTATTTGACTTAATTCGGTTAGATCTCAACTAAGCCGATTTAGGTCAACTCAAACTAGCTCGACTCGGTCAATTAGAATCTAATTCAAATTGACTGATTTGAATTACCATGACTCAATCATATACCTACAAGACAAGATTGACGTCTAGCAACGTATCATGTCTACCCGGAAGATGTGGAATTTTGATGGAATTACCAAAATACCCTTCAGTGGTGAGTTACCGGGCAATTCAGTCCTTTGATCAACTTGCATCCTGAATATGATTATGAATATGGATACTTGTCAAATCCAATTTTTTTATTCATCCCTAGCTCAATCTTTATAATGATGATTCAGTAATGAACCATTAGAAAATAACTCTAATGTTCATACTTTGATCAAAGGTTTCCTGAGTCCATCATTTGAAATTTACTGGATGTTATTCCCTCTTACTAGGGCTGATCAATTCCTTGTTGACCTACTCACAACCTCCATATACAATCCACCATAACCAGTATCACCTCGTGCATGACTCAGTATCATGATTGATTGCGAACCAAAGTATGGATTCATATATATAAGGTACTATGGTAGTCTCAGGTCAAAGGACCACATGCACTACTCCCACTATGAGAATTATCTATTGACAAACAGATAAGGTTCCATTAGATATTCTCAATCTGGATCAATTCAGTGAACTCATTCTCTAATGAACACTCACATCCTAGTATTAGTGTCAAACACAAGTGACTGTGAGATCAGTCACCCTTATTACAAAACATATATAGGATGTGCTGGTCTTGCCGGAAATATTGATCCCCAACTCAATGTCCCATCGACCAGGAATATTTTAGATTAGGGTTTTAAGGCTTTAGGTCTCAAAGTATGATCTCATCATAACCCCAGAACCATAGCCCTAATCTATGGGGTTCATCATAAAATCAAAAAGTCACAGCAAATGATGAAACTAATGCCTTTATAAAATGTCAATTCATTGATTTTGGGATCAAAATTACAATATTTCAATTGGCTTTCAGGGCACAATCTTTCAGATAGAAGGTACATCCGTACAAGACCATGTATTAAAGGTTATTGACCTAATCACCCGATTGGGTCAATTAGGTTTTGTTATGGATGGGGAGTTGAATCAGGATTTGATCCTGCAGTCACTCCCAGAGTCATTTTCATAGTTTGTTCTTAATTATCATATAAATAAACTTAACACTTCCTTGCCTGAGCTGTTGAATATGTTAAAAATAGCAGAGAGCCATTTAAAGAAAAATAAGGCTCCACTTCTTCTTGTGGATGGTGTAAACAAGAAGAAAATAAGCAAAAAGGGTTCCAAGAGGAGGTTGAACCCAAAAGGGGGCATCAAGAAAAAGAAAGGAAAGAAGGCTTCCGGATAAATGACCTGCTTTCATTGTGGCAAGATGGGTCACTGGAAAAGAAACTGCAAGGTTTACCTTGCAAGTGCGAAGCCTGGTGCTTGTGATGCACCAAAAGGTACGTATGAGATACTTGCAATTTTGTCATTAGACTCTTCTAATTCAAACTCTTGGGTATTGGATACTGCTTATGGTCATCATATCTGCAAATCATTGCAGGGACTACAGAACATTAGAGTTTTGAAGGAAGGCGACTTCGAGCTCTACGGTGCTGGAGGAGATTCCATCCAAGCAGAAGCTGTAGGGACTTATATATTGAAGTTGCCTTCTCGGAAGATTTTAGAGTTAAAAAATTATTATTTTATACCTAGAATCATTAGAAGCATCATATTTGTACCCTTGTTACATAAACAAGGATATATTATGAATGTAATGAGCAGTGGCTGCTCAATCAGTTTTTCTAATGAAATAATATTTAATGGCATATTTTGTAATGGCCTCTTAACTCTATCTTCTGATGACAATATACTTCATGTTAGTAATAAACTAAAAAGAGATGAAGTAAACAATACTTTACTTTGGCAATGTCATGTTGGACATATTAGTGAACAAAGGATTAACAAGTTATACAAGGAAAAATTCCTTAATCCTTATGACTATGAATCATTAGGAACTTATGAATCATGTCTCATTGGTAAAATGACCAAGACTCCATTTAGTGGACATAATGAAAGGACAACTGAGTAATTAGGACTCATACACACTGATGTATGTGGACCTATGACAAATCAGGCCAAGGGTGGATACTCATATTTCATCAAATTCACTGATCATTTTTCATGGTACGGATTTGTGTATCTAATGAAACATAAGTCCAAAGCTTTTGAAAAATTTTTAGAGTATCAAAGTATGGTAGAGAAATAAACGGGGAAAAGTATTAAGATCCTTCGATCAGATAGAGGAGGTGAATACTTATCCACCGAGTTTCTTCATGACCTTAGAGAAAAGAGAATTATCTCTGAATGGACTCCTCCTTACACCCCACAATTAAATGGTGTTGCTGAAAGGAGAAATCATACTTTATTAGATATGGTACGGTCCATGATGTGCTTCACAGACTTACCTGTTTCATTCTGGGGATATGCCTTGGAAACAATGGCTAATATTGTAAGGTTCAGTGGCAAAGCAGAAACATAGATTTCAAAATTTTTTATCTTTATGAAATCTTCACCAAACCTTTAACCCAAGATCTCCTTAAAAGAATTAAAACATATAAGATGTATATATAAGATTTAATCTCAAATTAAAGTACTAACCTGTATCATTAAAATCCAAACTTTGAATCTCCACCAGGTGCCCAAATGTTCACCCTCCAATGGTGATCCACACAGAAAAAGATGAAGACAACAATTTCTTATTTTTGGCTCCTCTTCTTGAATTCTTTTTCAAGAATTCAATTCATGGACTTTTAGGCTGAAATTTTCTTTTTTGAAAATTTCTTTTCTTCCTTCTTTCCTTTTCTTGAATATTTTTTCAAGAATTCCCTTTCTTGAATTCCTTTTCTTGAATTGAATTGGAAGAAAAATTAAGACAGGCAAAGTCTTAATTCAAGAAGGAAAAGAAGAAGAACAGATCCTTTCCTTTTTCTTTCCTTTACCGTTCAAGACCTTCCTCTTATTCTTGTTTAGGGTCAGAGTTTCGACAGAGGATACCTCTGTAAGGGAAACAATACCCAACAAGAACAAGGGGAAGGAGTATTCTGGAGAGGAAGAAAAGGAATCCGATCTCTGAATTATCTTACATGAAAACCCCCGAGAACCCAACCCTATTAATAGATCTCAGAGGGGCATCTTCTCAAAATAACGCAACCCTCTGAAACCCCAGGAATCATGATCCCTCATTCTTCACGCATCCCCTCAACCAAAAATCATGATTCCTTGATTTAATTTTCATTTTTTCGACGAGGAGGACTCTCGGAAAAACTTCAAGAAGAATCGCGACTTTTGGAGACGGATTTGCGACCGAAATGCGATGGATCATTTCCTTAATTTTTTCTGGCCATCAGATCCAGATCTAAGGGCATCAGACAAGGATCTGAATCACCCCTTTTTCAGATTTTTCTCCGATGGTATTTTTTTTCTCACGTGCAATAAGAGGAGTCCATGCGCGTGGACTCTTCTTCTTGGCACGCGCGGGTGAGAAAGGGAGAGGGTGGCTTGGAGAGAGGGTCTCAGTGAACTTAATTCACTTGGGTTCAGCCATGGGTTAGCCAGATGTCCTAAAATTTAAATTAGACCTTAATCTGGTTCAATTTGAACCCAATTAAGCCCAATTCGGTACCAAATTCGAATCTGATTCGAATAGAAATTTGGTCTGCAACACATGCTAGTGTGTTTATCCTGCAAACATGATTTAATTCTAAATTAAATCCTTCATCAATTTATTTTGTGTGTGACCCATTGGGTTCCATACCTAGCTAGCAGTAGGTCCGAGTGCTATTTGACTTAATTCGGTTAGATCTCAACAAAGCCGATTTAGGTCAACTCAAACTAGCTCGACTCTGTCAATTAGAATCTATTTCTAATTAACTGATTTGAATTACTATTGACTCTAGTCTTGATTTTGATGATTGACAAAATGTTTAAGTATATATAAGTACTAATTATATTTTAAGTATATTTTTCAGATCTTAGTACTCAACCATGTTGAATGAAGAACTGCTTGTATTTCAGTTGAAAAAGTCCTTAAATTAATGAAAAATCAATTATATGGACTTTGAAATTAATATGGAAGGACTTGAAGAGGTTAAAGTTTCTATTTGAAAATGTTTCAGCAATGGCACAGGCAAGTGTCGACACTTGAAAATGAAGTGTCGACACCTAAGGAACAAGTGTCGACACTTGAAGAGTGAAGTGTCGACTCAAGGCCTGAGACAAACAGAAAACTTCAGAAAGCTCCTTCAGTGAAGTGTCGACACCTGGAGCTGAAGTGTCGACACATGGAAGTGAAGTGTCGACACCTGGAAACTGAAGTGTCGACACTTGAAACTGAAGTGTCGACACTTGAACAGTAACGACTAGTTTTCTGGATTGCAGAACTTCTCCAACTTGGTTCCAAATGGTCATATTTTCCTTCCTAATGGCTATAAACGGTCATTTAAGTGTTGGGAGGCTATATAAACATCAAAAATCAATTGGGGAAGTAATCCTTTGGTGAGATTTTTGAATATCCTTCAAGGATTCAAGAGTTGAGTGGTTCAAGCCTTAAAGCTTCCAAGTTTCAAAGAAAGCATCCAAAGTTCACATCCTCAAGCATCAATCAAAGGCTTCAACAACTTGAAGACAAGATCTTCATCAACTCTCAACGGGCTTCAAAGAGATATTTGCTTTATTTTAGAAAGCTTTTATTGTATTCATTTATACTTGCTCTTACATTGTTTTACTTAAGGTTTTTGGTGAGCCTTGGAAAACCAAAGAGGTTTTTGGTGAGCCTTGAAAATCAAAGTGGTTATTGGTAAGCCTTGAAACCAACTAGGGTTTTTCTTATGAGCCCGAAGCCAAAACAAGTTGTTTAGGTTCTTGGTTATCCCGTAAAACCAAGGGTGGTTGTTGGTGAGCCTTGAAACCAACTAGGGTTTGACTTGTGAGCCCGATGACAAAACAAGTTGTAAAGGTTGTTGGTGAGCCTAAAGTATAAAACCAAACTTAGTGAAATTCCCAAGGGATTCTTGGGGAGTGGATGTAGGTGCTTGGTTGGCACTGAACCACTATAAATCTTTGTGTTTGCGTGATTGTTCTCCTTATGATTTAATTTCATTATTTCCGCTGCATTTATTTGAAATACACAAGCACTTAAATTATATTAGCATATACTTGCTTTAGTTCATCTTTTAAATAGTACAGAAGTTTTATAAAACCCAATTCACCCCCCCTCTTGGGTTGCCTACGTGGGCCTTCAATTGGTATCAGAGCAGGTGCTCTGTTTGAAAATCTAACGATTTTGAGCTAAAGTTCATTGTAACCCTTGTAGGTATTAGTGTTAGACCACCATTTTTCAATGGTATAAATTACACATTTTGGAAAACTCGCATGCACATCCATATTCAATCTATTAGTTATCATCTTTGGAAAACCATTATTAGTGGTCCTCATATTCCTTTCATTTTGGTTAATGCCATTTCCATTCCAAAGCTCGAAGAGGATTGGAATGAATATGACATTAAACAAATTGAACTCAATGCTAAAGCAATGAACTTGCTTTATTGTGCATTGGACTTAAATGAATTTAATAGAGTTTCTACATGCACATCAGCGAAGGAAATATGGGACACACTTGAAGTTACTCATGAGGGTACTCTTCAAGTGAAGAACACTAAAATTAATTTGCTTATACATTCTTTTGAAATTTTTGAAATGATGCATTATGAATCTATATCTGAAATATTTTCAAGATTTATGACTATTATTAATGAATTAAAAAGTCTTGGCAAAATCTATACTAATGCTGATTTGGTGAACAAAATTCTTAGATCCTTGCCAAAATCATGGGATCCAAAGGTGACGGCGATCCAATAAGCTAAAGATGTAGAAACCTTACCTTTGGAGGAGCTTATCGGTTCACTCATGACCTATGAGTTGAACTTATGGCAAAGGATAGTGGAAGCTGATACAGAAAAAAAAATAATAGCTCTCAAGGTCAAAAAGAAATTCGAGGCAATGATGGCAACTTGGAGCGATAGCGAAGATTCAAGCATGGATGATGAAGTTGCTCATCTTTGTTTCATGGCAAATGAGGAAAAGGTATGTGCTAAAAATAATTATGATTTTATCTTTAAAGAATCACATGATGCATCTAATGATCTTGTGCATGAATATAGATTGCTAAAAATTGAGCACAAGAAATTAAATAGGCATGTAGATTCATTTTCTCTTGACAACACCAATCTTGCAAATAAAAATGATGATTTAAATGCCAAGATTGATATTTTGAAAAATGAAAAGAATAATTTTTCTAAAGAAAAAGAATTTTTAGAAAAAGAAAATGTTATTTTAAAAGATTTATGTGATAAAGTTACTAATGAGAAAAATATCTTGATTGAGGAAAAGAAGCCAAAATTTTTGAAGAACTTCAATATTCCTGCTTCTTTCAATTTTTCTTATAAATGTGGTTTCAATGCTTATCCTTCTAGATTAAGAAAAGTTTGGGTTCCAAAAGGAACCATAATTACCAATCATAAAGGATCCAAGAAAGTTTGGGTACAAAAAATGTCCACTTAATTTGTTTTGCAGGAATGTCTTGCAACCCAACATGAAGAAAGGAAGTTCTTGAAAAGAGGTTGTACAAGACAATTTAAAGAAGTGGACAAGCTACATTTTGGACTAAATGATAAAAAGAAGGATTACGTATATTGGTAAATACTAAACATCTTCTTCCATAATTAAAAATGTAGATTAATTTTTATTGCATCAATTACTTTGAAAAATTATTTTAAATAGTTAATTAGAATCAAGTTTGGACTTATAATCATTGGCTATGATCATGAACTTTTTGGTGTTGATGAATTTCATGCTACCATGATTAAATTTATGATTGTAAAACATTCACTTGATTTTGATTAATGTATTTAATGAAAAATACTTTTAAAGATGCATATTGATTTGAAAAATATTTTAATTGATTGATTAGAATCAAGCTTAGACTAATAATCATTTGTTGTGATCATGACCATTTTGATGTTGATGGATTTCAAGCTCTCATGGTCAAACTTGTGATTATTAGATCTTCACTTGATTTTGATTAATATAGTTTCTAAATTATTTCAAGTGAAATGCTATGATTTATATGTTTTTATTTTTGGCATCTATGCATAATCTAGAAATGATTTGGATCAAGTATAGAACTAGTAGTTAAGGGTTACTTTTAAGAAGAAGGTATGCTTATTGACAAACCCTTGCTCTAATAGCTAGACTTGATATCATATTACTTCTAGCAATTGTATGGATATCAAATCATCTTAAAATGAATTTGAAATCATGCTAAAAGTTTTTAAGTGATATAAATGCTTTGTATTTTGAAAATCATGAATATCTTGAAAAATCTCAAATCTTGATGCATAAGCTTTCATGTTTTATTCCTGAAATAAATGCATATTTTTAAAGGAGGAATAACATTCAGGGGGAGCATCCAAAGATTTGTTATCATATTTGATGCTTTGAATATCTTGTTGATATCATGATTTACTTATATTGCTCTGATACTCCTTCTTGTTTTCAAATCTAATTCATTGAGGGGAGTTACATTCAAATGGTATCAGATTCTATTGGTATCAAAATTATTTTAAAAGAATTCCTATTAACCGCTTCGGATTGGGTTAGTCACCATGGCCGTCCGGTCATAGGAGATAAGTAGGGCTTAAAGACCCTCTCTTCCCATTCAATGGGCTCTCTTATGATGTGTAGGGGTGCCGCTGTGACCTTATCCCATGAACAAGTAAGGTGAATGGATAATATACATCAAATCATTTCTTGCATGTGCTTACATTATGTGGTATCTTGTTCAATTTATATCATATTCAATTGATATCAAAAATATTTGATTTCATGCATTGATTTTGATGACCTACTTGCTATTCTTTCCAATTTCATTCCCACTTTGTATTGTCTTTCACCCTTTTTCATGATGTCAAAAAGGGGGAGAAAATTATTAAGTATGAAAATGGGAAGATTGGATAAACATGAAAAATCATTTGAGAAATGAATGAAAGTACAAAAAGGGGAGAAGAATGTAAAATATTTTTATCTAAAGGAAAGAATTAGTAAGAAGAAGAAATTTTGAAAATTTAAACTTTTTTGCATATTTTGAAAAATATTTTTGAAGATTTTTCTTTGGATCATATTTTGAGGGGGAGCTTGGTGCTTATTGTTTTGAGCTTACATGTTTATTGTTAATCCTTTTTAAGCTTACCCTATTCATATACTTAAAGGTTTTGTCATCATCAAAAAGGGGGAGATTGTTGACACTGGTCTTGATTTTGATTATTGACAAAATGTTTAAGTATATATGAGTACTAATTATATTTTAAGTATATTTTTCAGATCTTAGTACTCAACCATGTTGAATGAAGAAATGCTTGTATTTCAGTTGAAAAAGTCCTTAAATTAATGGAAAATCAATTATATGGACTTTGGAATTAATATAGAAGGACTTGAAGAGGTTAAAGTTTCTATTTGAAAATGTTTCAGCAATGGCACAGGCAAGTGTCGACACTTGAAAATGAAGTGTCGACACCTGAGGAACAAGTGTCGACACTTGAAGAGTGAAGTGTCGACTCAAGGCCTGAGACAAACAGAAAACTTTAGAAAGCTCCTTCAGTGAAGTGTCGACACCTGGAGCTGAAGTGTCGACACTTTGAAGTGAAGTGTCGATACTTTGAAGTGAAGTGTCGATACTTGGAAACTGAAGTGTCGACACATGGAAACTGAAGTGTCGACAACTGGAACTAAAGTGTCGACACTTGAACAGTAACGGCTAGTTTTCTGGATTGCAGAACTTCTCCAACTTGGTTTCAAACGGTCATATTTTCCTACCTAACGGCTATAAACGGTCATTTAAGTGTTGGGAGGCTATATAAACATCAAAAATCAATTGGGGAAGTAATCCTTTGTGAGATTTTTGAATATTCTTCAAGGATTCAAGAGTTGAGTGGTTCAAGCCTTCAAGCTTCCAA
The DNA here is from genome assembly GCA_021397845.1 of Areca catechu. NCBI lineage: Eukaryota > Viridiplantae > Streptophyta > Magnoliopsida > Arecales > Arecaceae > Areca > Areca catechu. Next base: position 95,680,441 of record CM038051.1, on the reverse strand, counting down.
GTTTCAAAGAAAGCATCCAAAGTTCACATCCTCAAGCATCAATCAAAGGCTTCATCAACTTGAAGACAAGATCTTCATCAACTCTCAACAGGCTTCAAAGAGATATTTGCTTTATTTTAGAAAGCTTTTATTGTATTCATTTATACTTGCTCTTACATTGTTTTACTTAAGGTTTTTGGTGAGCCTTGGAAAACCAAAGAGATTTTTGGTGAGCCTTGAAAACCAAAGTGGTTGTTGGTAAGCCTTGAAACCAACTAGGATTTTACTTGTGAGCCCAAAGCCAAAACAAGTTGTTTAGGTTCTTGGTTATCCCGTAAAACAAGGGTGGTTGTTGGTGAGCCTTGAAACCAACTAGGGTTTGACTTGTGATCCCGAAGACAAAATAAGTTGTAAAGGTTGTTGGTGAGCCTAAGTTATAAAACCAAACTTAGTGGAATTCCCAAGGGATTCTTGGGGAGTGGATGTAGGTGCTTGGTTGGCACTGAACCACTATAAATCTTTGTGTTTGTATGATTGTTCTCCTTATGCTTTAATTTCATTATTTCCGCTGCATTTATTTGAAATATACAAGCACTTAAATTACATTAGCATATACTTGCTTTAGTTCATCTTTTAAATAATACAAAAGTTTTATAAAACCCAATTCACCCCCCCTCTTGGGTTGCCTACGTGGGCCTTCAATTGGTATCAGAGCAGGTGCTCTGTTTGAAAATCTAACGATTTTGAGCTAAAGTTCATGGTAACCCTTTAGGTATTAGTGTTAGACGACCATTTTTCAATGGTATAAATTACACATTTTGGAAAACTCGCATGCGCATCCATATTCAATCTATTAGTTATCATCTTTGGAAAACCATTGTTAGTGGTCCTCATATTCCTTCCATTTTGGTTAATGGCATTTCCATTCCAAAGCTCGAAGAGGATTGGAATGAATATGTCATTAAACAAATTGAACTTAATGCTAAAGCAATGAACTTGCTTTATTGTGCATTGGACTTAAATGAATTTAATAGAGTTTCTACATGTACATCAGCAAAGGAAATATGGGACACACTTGAAGTTACTCATGAGGGTACTCTTCAAGTGAAGAACACTAAAATTAATTTGCTTATACATTCTTTTGAAATTTTTGAAATGATGCATTATGAATCTATGTCCGATATATTTTCAAGATTTATGACTATTATTAATGAATTAAAAAGTCTTGGCAAAATCTATACTAATGCTGATTTGGTGAACAAAATTCTTAGATCCTTGCCAAAATCATGGGATCCAAAGGTGATGGGGATCCAAGAAGCTAAAGATGTAGAAACCTTACCTTTGGAGGAGCTTATCGGTTCACTCATGACCTATGAGTTGAACTTATGGCAAAGGATAGTGAAAGCTGATACAGAAAAGAAAATAATAGCTCTCAAGGCCAAAAAGAAATTCAAGGCAATGATGGCAACTTGGAGCGATAGCGAAGATTCAAGCACGGATGATGAAGTTGCTCATCTTTGTTTCATGGCAAATGAGGAAAAGGTATGTGCTAAAAATAATTATGATTTTACTTTTAAAGAATCACATGATGCATCTAATGATCTTGTGCATGAATATAGATTGCTAAAAATTGAGCACAAGAAATTAAATAGGCATGTAGATTCATTTTCTCTTGACAACACCAATCTTGCAAATAAAAATGATGATTTAAATGCCAAGATTGATATTTTGAAAAATAAAAAGAATAATTTTTCTAAAGAAAAAGAATTTTTAGAAAAATAAAATGTTATTTTAAAAGATTTATGTGATAAAGTTTTTAATGAAAAAATATCTTGATTAGGAAAAGAAGCAAAAACTTTTGAAGAACTTCAATATTCCTGCTTCTTTCAATTTTTCTTATAAATGTGGTTTCAATGCTTATCCTTCTAGATTAAGAAAAGTTTGGGTTCCAAAAGGAACCTTAATTACTAATCATAAATGACCCAAGAAAGTTTGGGTACAAAAAATGTCCACTTAATTTGTTTTGCAGGAATGTCTTGCAACCCAACATGAAGAAAGGAAGTTCTTGAAAAGAGGTTATACAAGACAATTTAAAGAAGTGGACAAGCTACATTTTGGACTAAATGATAAAAAGAAGGATTATGTATATTGGTAAATTCTAAACATCTCCTTCCATAATTAAAATGTAGATTAATTTTTATTGCATCAATTACTTTGAAAAATTATTTCAAATAGTTAATTAGAATCAAGTTTGGACTTATAATCATTGGCTATGATCATGAACTTTTTGGTATTGATGAATTTCATGCTATCATGATTAAATTTATGATTGTTAGACCTTCACTTGATTTTGATTAATGTATTTAATGAAAAATACTTTTAAAGATGCATATTGATTTGAAAAATATTTTAATTGATTGATTAGAATCAAGCTTAGACTAATAATCATTTGTTGTGATCATGACCATTTTGATGTTGATGGATTTCGAGCTCTCATGGTCAAACTTGTGATTATTAGATCTTCACTTGATTTTGATTAATATAGTTTCTAAATTATTTCAAGTGAAATGCTATGATTTATATGTTTTTATTTTTGGCATCTATGCATAATCTAGAAATGATTTGGATCAAGTATAGAACTAGTAGTTAAGGGTTACTTTTAAGAAGAAGGTATGCTTATTGACAAACCCTTGCTCTAATAGCTAGACTTGATATCATATTACTTCTAGCATTTGTATGATATCAAATCATCTTAAAATGAATTTAAATCATGCTAAAAGTTTTTAAGTGATATAAATGCTTTGTATTTTGAAAATCATGAATATCTTGAAAAATTTCAAATCTTGATGCATAAGCTTTCATGTTTTATTCCTGAAATAAATGCATATTTTTAAAGGAGGAATAACATTCAGGGGAGCATCCAAAGATTTGTTATCATATTTGATGCTTTGAATATCTTGTTGATATCATGATTTACTTATATTGCTCTGATACTCCTTCTTGTTTTCAAATCTAATTCATTGAGGGAGTTACATTCAAATGGTATCAGATTCTATTGGTATCAAAATTATTTTTAAAAGAATTCCTATTAACCACTTCGGATTGGGTTAGTCACCATGGCCGTCCGGTCATAGGAGATAAGTAGGGCTTAAAGAGCCTCTCTTCCCATTCAATGGGCTCTCTTATGATGTGTAGGGGTGCCGCTGTGACCTTATCCCATGAACAAGTAAGGTGAATGGATAATATACATCAAATCATTTCTTGCATGTGCTTACATTATGTGGTATCTTGTTCAATTTATATCATATTCAAATGATATCAAAAATATTTGATTTAATGCATTGATTTTGATGACCTACTTGCTATTCTTTCCAACTTCATTCCCACTTTGTATTGTCTTTCACCCTTTTTCATGATGTCAAAAAGGGGAGAAAATTATTAAGTATGAAAATGGGAAGATTGGATAAACATGAAAAATCATTTGAGAAATGAAAGAAAGTACAAAAGGGGGAGAAGAATGTAAAATATTTTTATCTAAAGGAAAGAATTAGTAAGAAGAAAAAATTTTGAAAATTTAAACTTTTTTGCATATTTTGAAAAATATTTTTGAAGATTTTTCTTTGGATCATATTTTGAGGGGGAGCTTGGTGCTTATTGTTTTGAGCTTACATGTTTATTGTTAATCCTTTTTAAGCTTACCCTATTCATATACTTAAAGGTTTTGTCATCATCAAAAAGGGGGAGATTGTTGACACTGGTCTTGATTTTGATTATTGACAAAATGTTTAAGTATATATGAGTACTAATTATATTTTAAGTATATTTTTCAGATCTTAGTACTCAACCATGTTGAATGAAGAAATGCTTGTATTTCAGTTGAAAAAGTCCTTAAATTAATGAAAAATCAATTATATGGACTTTGGAATTAATATGGAAGGACTTGAAGAGGTTAAAGTTTCTATTTGAAAATGTTTCAGCAATGGCACAGGCAAGTGTCGACACTTGAAAATGAAGTGTCGACACCTGAGGAACAAGTGTCGACACTTGAAGAGTGAAGTGTCGACTCAAGGCCTGAGACAAACAGAAAACTTCAGAAAGCTCCTTCAGTGAAGTGTCGACACCTGGAGCTGAAGTGTCGACACTTTGAAGTGAAGTGTCGACACTTGGAAACTGAAGTGTCGACACCTGGAAACTGAAGTGTCGACAACTGGAACTAAAGTATCGACACTTGAACAGTAACGGCTAGTTTTCTGGATTGCAGAACTTCTCCAACTTGGTTCCAAACGGTCATATTTTCCTCCCTAACGGCTATAAACGGTCATTTAAGTGTTGGGAGGCTATATAAACATCAAAAATCAATTGGGGAAGTAATCCTTTGGTGAGATTTTTGAATATTCTTCAAGGATTCAAGAGTTGAGTGGTTCAAGCCTTCAAGCTTCCAAGTTTCAAAGAAAGCATCCAAAGTTCACATCCTCAAGCATCAATCAAAGGCTTCATCAACTTGAAGACAAGATCTTCATCAACTCTCAACGGGCTTCAAAGAGATATTTGCTTTATTTTAGAAAGCTTTTATTGTATTCATTTATACTTGCTCTTACATTGTTTTACTTAAGGTTTTTGTGAGCCTTGGAAAACCAAAAAGATTTTTGGTGAGCCTTGAAAACCAAAGTGGTTGTTGGTAAGCCTTGAAACCAACTAGGGTTTTACTTGTGAGCCCGAAGCCAAAACAAGTTGTTTAGGTTCTTGGTTATCCCGTAAAACCAAGGGTGGTTGTTGGTGAGCCTTGAAACCAACTAGGGTTTGACTTGTGAGCCCGAAGACAAAACAAGTTGTAAAGGTTGTTGGTGAGCCTAAGTTATAAAACCAAACTTAGTGAATTCCCAAGGGATTCTTGGGAGTGGATGTAGGTGCTTGGTTGGCACTGAACCACTATAAATCTTTGTGTTTGTGTGATTGTTCTCCTTATGCTTTAATTTCATTATTTCCGCTGCATTTATTTGAAATACACAAGCACTTAAATTACATTAGCATATACTTGCTTTAGTTCATCTTTTAAATATTACAAAAGTTTAATAAAATCCAATTCACCCCCCTCTTCGGTTGCCTACGTGGGCCTTCAATTGGTATCAGAGCAGGTGCTCTGTTTGAAAATCTAACGATTTTGAGCTAAAGTTCATGGTAACCCTTGTAGGTATTAGTGTTAGACGACCATTTTTCAATGTATAAATTACACATTTTGGAAAACTCGCATGCGCATCTATATTCAATCTATTAGTTATCATCTTTGGAAAACCATTGTTAGTGGTCCTCATATTCCTTCCATTTTGGTTAATGGCATTTCCATTCCAAAGCTCGAAGAGGATTGGAATGAATATGTCATTAAACAAATTGAACTCAATGCTAAAGCAATGAACTTGCTTTATTGTGCATTGGACTTAAATGAATTTAATAGAGTTTCTACATGCACATCAGCGAAGGAAATATGGGACACACTTGAAGTTACTCATGAGGGTACTCTTCAAGTGAAGAACACTAAAATTAATTTGCTTATACATTCTTTTGAAATTTTTGAAATGATGCATTATGAATCTATATCTGATATGTTTTCAAGATTTATGACTATTATTAATGAATTAAAAAGTCTTGGCAAAATCTATACTAATGCTGATTTGGTGAACAAAATTCTTAGATCCTTGCCAAAATCATGGGATCCAAAGGTGACGGGGATCCAAGAAGCTAAAGATGTAGAAACCTTACCTTTGGAGGAGCTTATCGGTTCACTCATGACCTATGAGTTGAACTTATGGCAAAGGATAGTGGAAGCTGATACAGAAAAGAAAATAATAGCTCTCAAGGCCAAAAAGAAATTCAAGGCAATGATGGCAACTTGGAGCGATAGCGAAGATTCAAGCACGGATGATGAAGTTGCTCATCTTTGTTTCATGGCAAATGAAGAAAAGGTATGTGCTAAAAATAATTATGATTTTACCTTTAAAGAATCACATGATGCATCTAATGATCTTGTGCATGAATATAGATTGCTAAAAATTGAGCACAAGAAATTAAATAGGCATGTAGATTCATTTTCTCTTGACAACACCAATCTTGCAAATAAAAATGATGATTTAAATGCCAAGATTGATATTTTGAAAAATAAAAGAATAATTTTTCTAAAGAAAAAAAATTTTTAGAAAAATAAAATGTTATTTTAAAAGATTTATGTGATAAAGTTTTTAATGAGAAAAATATCTTGATTGAGGAAAAAAAGCAAAAACTTTTGAAGAACTTCAATATTCCTGCTTCTTTCAATTTTTTTTATAAATGTGGTTTCAATGCTTATCCTTCTAGATTAAGAAAAGTTTGGGTTCCAAAAGGAACCGTAATTACTAATCATAAAGGACCCAAGAAAGTTTGGGTACAAAAAATGTCCACTTAATTTGTTTTGCAGGAATGTCTTGCAACCCAACATGAAGAAAGGAAGTTCTTGAAAAGAGGTTATACAAGACAATTTAAAGAAGTGGACAAGCTACATTTTGGACTAAATGATAAAAAGAAGGATTATGTATATTGGTAAATTCTAAACATCTCCTTCCATAAATAAAAATGTAGATTAAATTTTATTGCATCAATTACTTTGAAAAATTATTTTAAATAGTTAATTAGAATCAAGTTTGGACTTATAATCATTGGCTATGATCATGAACTTTTTGGTGTTGATGAATTTCATGCTATCATGATTAAATTTTTGATTGTAAGACCTTCACTTGATTTTGATTAATGTATTTAATGAAAAATACTTTTAAAGATGCATATTGATTTGAAAAATATTTTAATTGATTGATTAGAATCAAGCTTAGACTAATAATCATTTTTTGTGATCATGACCATTTTGATGTTGATGGATTTCGAGCTCTCATGGTCAAACTTGTGATTATTAGATCTTCACTTGATTTTGATTAATATAGTTTCTAAATTATTTCAAGTGAAATGCTATGATTTATATGTTTTTATTTTTGGCATCTATGCATAATCTAGAAATGATTTGGATCAAGTATAGAACTAGTAGTTAAGGGTTACTTTTAAGAAGAAGGTATGCTTATTGACAAACCTTTGCTCTAATAGCTAGACTTGATATCATATTACTTCTAGCATTTGTATGGATATCAAATCATCTTAAAATGAATTTGAAATCATGCTAAAAGTTTTTAAGTGATATAAATGCTTTGTATTTTGAAAATCATGAATATCTTGAAAAATTTCAAATCTTGATGCATAAGCTTTCATGTTTTATTCCTGAAATAAATGCATATTTTTAAAGGAGGAATAACATTCAGTGGGAGCATCCAAAGATTTGTTATCATATTTGATGCTTTGAATATCTTGTTGATATCATGATTTACTTATATTGCTCTGATACTCCTTCTTGTTTTCAAATCTAATTCCTTGAGAGGAGTTACATTCAAATGGTATCAGATTCTATTGGTATCAAAATTATTTTTAAAAAATTCCTAGTAACCGCTTCGGATTGGGTTAGTCACCATGGCCGTCCGGTCATAGGAGATAAGTAGGGCTTAAAGACCTCTCTTCCCATTCAATGGGCTCTCTTATGATGTGTAGGGGTGCCGCTGTGACCTTATCCCATGAAAAGTAAGGTGAATGGATAATATACATCAAATCATTTCTTGCATGTGCTTACATTATGTGGTATCTTGTTCAATTTATATCATATTCAATTGATATCAAAAATATTTGATTTCATGCATTGATTTTGATGACCTACTTGCTATTCTTTCCAACTTCATTCCCACTTTGTATTGTCTTTCACCCTTTTTCATGATGTCAAAAAGGGGGAGAAAATTATTAAGTATGAAAATGGGAAGATTGGATAAACATGAAAAATCATTTGAGAAATGAAAGAAAGTGCAAAAGGGGGAGAAGAATGTAAAATATTTTTATCTAAAGGAAAGAATTAGTAAGAAGAAGAAATTTTGAAAATTTAAAATTTTTTGCATATTTTGAAAAATATTTTTGAAGATTTTTCTTTGAATCATATTTTGAGGGGGAGCTTGGTGCTTATTATTTTGAGCTTACATGTTTATTGTTAATCCTTTTTAAGCTTACCCTATTCATATACTTAAAGGTTTTGTCATCATCAAAAGGGGGAGATTGTTGACTCTGGTCTTGATTTTGATGATTGACAAAATGTTTAAGTATATATGAGTACTAATTGTATTTTAAGTATATTTTTCAGATCTTAGTACTCAACCATGTTGAATGAAGAAATGCTTGTATTTCAGTTGAAAAAGTCCTTAAATTAATGGAAAATCAATTATATGGACTTTGGAATTAATATGGAAGGACTTGAAGAGGTTAAAGTTTCTATTTGAAAATGTTTCAGCAATGGCACAGGCAAGTGTCGACACTTGAAAATGAAGTGTCGACACCAGAGGAACAAGTGTCGACACTTGAAGAGTGAAGTGTCGACTCAAGACCTGAGACAAACCGAAAACTTCAGAAAGCTCCTTCAGTGAAGTGTCGACACCTGGAGCTGAAGTGTCGACCATAGGAAGTGAAGTGTCGACACCTGGAAACTGAAGTGTCGACTCTTGAAACTGAAGTGTCGACACCTGGAACTAAAGTGTCGACACTTGAACAGTAACGGCTAGTTTTCTGGATTGCAGAACTTCTCCAACTTGGTTCCAAACGGTCATATTTTCCTCCCTAACGACTATAAATGGTCATTTAAGTGTTGGGAGGCTATATAAACATCAAAAATCAATTGGAGAAGTAATCCTTTGGTGAGATTTTTGAATATTCTTCAAGGATTCAAGAGTTGAGTGGTTCAAGCCTTCAAGCTTCCAAGTTTCAAAGAAAGCATCCAAAGTTCACATCCTCAAGCATCAATCAAAGGCTTCATCAACTTGAAGACAAGATCTTCATCAACTCTCAACGGGCTTCAAAGAGATATTTGCTTTATTTTAGAAAGCTTTTATTGTATTCATTTATACTTGCTCTTACATTGTTTTACTTAAGGTTTTTGGTGAGCCTTGGAAAACCAAAGAGGTTTTTGGTGAGCCTTGAAAACCAAAGTGGTTGTTGGTAAGCCTTGAAACCAACTAGGGTTTTACTTGTGAGCCCGAAGCCAAAACAAGTTGTTTAGGTTCTTGGTTATCCCGTAAAACCAAGGGTGGTTGTTGGTGAGCCTTGAAACCAACTAGGGTTTGACTTGTGAGCCCGAAGACAAAACAAGTTGTAAAGGTTGTTGGTGAGCCTAAGTTATAAAACCAAACTTAGTGGAATTCCCAAGGGATTCTTGGGGAGTGGATGTAGGTGCTTGGTTGGCACTGAACCACTATAAATCTTTGTGTTTGTGTGATTGTTCTCCTTATGCTTTAATTTCATTATTTCCGCTGCATTTATTTGAAATACACAAGCACTTAAATTACATTAGCATATACTTGCTTTAGTTCATCTTTTAAATATTACAAAAGTTTTATAAAACCCAATTCACCCCCCCTCTTGGGTTGCCTACGTGGGCCTTCAATTGGTATCAGAGCAGGTGCTCTGTTTGAAAATCTAACGATTTTGAGCTAAAGTTCATGGTAACCCTTGTAGGTATTAGTGTTAGACGACCATTTTTCAATGGTATAAATTACACATTTTGGAAAACTCGCATGCGCATCCATATTCAATCTATTAGTTATCATCTTTGGAAAACCATTGTTAGTGGTCCTCATATTCCTTCATTTTGGTTAATGGCATTTCCATTCCAAAGCTCGAAGAGGATTGGAATGAATATGTCATTAAACAAATTGAACTCAATGCTAAAGCAATGAACTTGCTTTATTGTGCATTGGACTTAAATGAATTTAATAGAGTTTCTACATGCACATCAGCGAAGGAAATATGGGACACACTTGAAGTTACTCATGAGGGTACTCTTCAAGTGAAGAACACTAAAATTAATTTGCTTATACATTCTTTTGAAATTTTTGAAATGATGCATTATGAATCTATATCTGATATGTTTTAAGATTTATGACTATTATAATGAATTAAAAAGTCTTGGCAAAATCTATACTAATGCTGATTTGGTGAACAAAATTCTTAGATCCTTGCCAAAATCATGGGATCCAAAGGTGACGGCGATCCAAGAAGCTAAAGATGTAGAAACCTTACCTTTGGAGGAGCTTATCGGTTCACTCATGACCTATGAGTTGAACTTATGGCAAAGGATAGTGGAAGCTGATACAGAAAAGAAAATAATAGCTCTCAAGGCCAAAAAGAAATTCAAGGCAATGATGGCAACTTGGAGCGATAGCGAAGATTCAAGCACGGATGATGAAGTTGCTCATCTTTGTTTCATGGCAAATGAGGAAAAGGTATGTGCTAAAAATAATTATGATTTTACCTTTAAAGAATCACATGATGCATCTAATGATCTTGTGCATGAATATAGATTGCTAAAAATTGAGCACAAGAAATTAAATAGGCATGTAGATTCATTTTCTCTTGACAACACCAATCTTGCAAATAAAAATGATGATTTAAATGCCAAGATTGATATTTTGAAAAATGAAAAGAATAATTTTTTAAAGAAAAAGAATTTTTAGAAAAATAAAATGTTATTTTAAAAGATTTATGTGATAAAGTTTTTAATGAGAAAAATATCTTGATTGAGGAAAAGAAGCAAAAACTTTTGAAGAACTTCAATATTCCTGCTTCTTTCAATTTTTCTTATAAATGTGGTTTCAATGCTTATCCTTCTAGATTAAGAAAAGTTTGGGTTCCAAAAGGAACCATAATTACTAATCATAAAGGACCCAAGAAAGTTTGGGTACAAAAAATGTCCACTTAATTTGTTTTGCAGGAATGTCTTGCAACCCAACATGAAGAAAGGAAGTTCTTGAAAAGAGGTTGTACAAGACAATTTAAAGAAGTGGACAAGCTACATTTTGGACTAAATGATAAAAAGAAGGATTATATATTGGTAAATTCTAAACATCTCCTTCCATAATTAAAAATGTAGATTAATTTTTATTGCATCAATTACTTTGAAAAATTATTTTAAATAGTTAATTAGAATCAAGTTTGGACTTATAATCATTGGCTATGATCATGAACTTTTTGGTGTTGATGAATTTCATGCTATCATGATTAAATTTATGATTGTAAGACCTTCACTTGATTTTGATTAATGTATTTAATGAAAAATACTTTTAAAGATGCATATTGATTTGAAAAATATTTTAATTGATTGATTAGAATCAAGCTTAGACTAATAATCATTTGTTGTGATCATGACCATTTTGATGTTGATGGATTTCAAGCTCTCATGGTCAAACTTGTGATTATTAGATCTTCACTTGATTTTGATTAATAAAGTTTCTAAATTATTTCAAGTGAAATGCTATGATTTATATGTTTTTATTTTTGGCATCTATGCATAATCTAGAAATGATTTGGATCAAGTATAGAACTAGTAGTTAAGGGTTACTTTTAAGAAGAAGGTATGCTTATTGACAAACCCTTGCTCTAATAGCTAGACTTGATATCATATTACTTCTAGCATTTGTATGGATATCAAATCATCTTAAAATGAATTTGAAATCATGCTAAAAGTTTTTAAGTGATATAAATGCTTTGTATTTTGAAAATCATGAATATCTTAAAAAATTTCAAATCTTGATGCATAAGCTTTCATGTTTTATTCATGAAATAAATGCATATTTTTAAAGGAGGAATAACATTCAGGGGGAGCATCCAAAGATTTGTTATCATATTTGATGCTTTGAATATCTTGTTGATATCATGATTTACTTATATTGCTCTGATACTCCTTCTTGTTTTCAAATCTAATTCCTTGAGGGGAGTTACATTCAAATGGTATCAGATTCTATTGGTATCAAAATTATTTTTAAAAGAATTCCTAGTAACCGCTTCGGATTGGGTTAGTCACCATGGCCGTCCGGTCATAGGAGATAAGTAGGGCTTAAAGACCCTCTCTTCCCATTCAATGGGCTCTCTTATGATGTGTAGGGGTGCCGCTGTGACCTTATCCCATGAACAAGTAAGGTGAATGGATAATATACATCAAATCATTTCTTGCATGTGCTTACATTATGTGGTATCTTGTTCAATTTATATCATATTCAATTGATATCAAAAATATTTGATTTCATGCATTGATTTTGATGACCTACTTGCTATTCTTTCCAACTTCATTCCCACTTTGTATTGTCTTTCACCCTTTTTCATGATGTCAAAAAGGGGGAGAAAATTGTTAAGTATGAAAATGGGAAGATTGGATAAACATGAAAAATCATTTGAGAAATGAAAGAAAGTGCAAAAGGGTGAGAAGAATGTAAAATATTTTTATCTAAAGGAAATAATTAGTAAGAAGAAGAAATTTTGAAAATTTAAACTTTTTTGCATATTTTGAAAAATATTTTTGAAGATTTTTCTTTGGATCATATTTTGAGGGGGAGCTTGGTGCTTATTGTTTTGAGCTTACATGTTTATTGTTAATCCTTTTTAAGCTTACCCTATTCATATACTTAAAGGTTTTGTCATCATCAAAAAGGGAGAGATTGTTGACTCTGGTCTTGATTTTGATGATTGACAAAATGTTTAAGTATATATGAGTACTAATTATATTTTAAGTATATTTTTCAGATCTTAGTACTCAACCATGTTGAATGAAGAAATGCTTGTATTTCAGTTGAAAAATTCCTTAAATTAATGGAAAATCAATTATATGGACTTTGGAATTAATATGGAAGGACTTGAAGAGGTTAAAGTTTTTATTTGAAAATGTTTCAGCAATGGCACAGGCAAGTGTCGACACTTGAAAATGAAGTGTCGACACCTGAGGAACAAGTGTCGACACTTCAAGTGTCGACACTTGAAGAGTGAAGTGTCGACTCAAGGCCTGAGACAAACAGAAAACTTCAGAAAGCTCCTTCAGTGAAGTGTCGACACCTGGAGCTGAAGTGTCGACACTTGGAAGTGAAGTGTCGACACCTGGAAACTGAAGTGTCGACACTTGAAACTGAAGTGTCGACACCTGGAACTAAAGTTTCGACACTTGAACAGTAACGGCTAGTTTTCTGGATTGCAGAACTTCTCCAACTTGGTTCCAAACGGTCATATTTTCCTCCCTAACGGCTATAAACGGTCATTTAAGTGTTGGGAGGCTATATAAACATCAAAAATCAATTGGGGAAGTAATCCTTTGGTGAGATTTTTGAATATTCTTCAAGGATTCAAGAGTTGAGTGGTTCAAGCCTTCAAGCTTCCAAGTTTCAAAGAAAGCATCCAAAGTTCACATCCTCAAGCATCAATCAAAGGCTTCATCAACTTGAAGACAAGATCTTCATCAACTCTCAACGGGCTTCAAAGAGATATTTGCTTTATTTTAGAAAGCTTTTATTGTATTCATTTATACTTGCTCTTACATTGTTTTACTTAAGGTTTTTGTGAGCCTTGGAAAACCAAAGAGGTTTTTGGTGAGCCTTGAAAACCAAAGTGGTTGTTTGTAAGCCTTGAAACCAACTAGGGTTTTACTTGTGAGCCCGAAGCCAAAACAAGTTGTTTAGGTTCTTGGTTATCCCGTAAAACCAAGGGTGGTTGTTGGTGAGCCTTGAAACCAACTAGGGTTTGACTTGTGAGCCCGAAGACAAAACAAGTTGTAAAGGTTGTTGGTGAGCCTAAGTTATAAAACCAAACTTAGTGGAATTTCCAAGGGATTCTTGGGGAGTGGATGTAGGTGCTTGGTTGGCACTGAACCACTATAAATCTTTGTGTTTGTGTGATTGTTCTCCTTATGCTTTAATTTCATTATTTTCGTTGCATTTATTTGAAATACACAAGCACTTAAATTACATTAGCATATACTTGCTTTAGTTCATCTTTTAAATATTACAAAAGTTTTATAAAACCCAATTCACCCCCCCTCTTGGGTTGCCTACGTGGGCCTTCAATTGGTATCAAAGCAGGTGCTCTGTTTGAAAATCTAACGATTTTGAGCTAAAGTTCATGGTAACCCTTGTAGGTATTAGTGTTAGACCACCATTTTTCAATGGTATAAATTACACATTTTGGAAAACTCGCATGCGCATCCATATTCAATCTATTAGTTATCATCTTTGGAAAACCATTGTTAGTGGTCCTCATATTCCTTCCATTTTGGTTAATGGCATTTCCATTCCAAAGCTCGAAGAGGATTGGAATGAATATGACATTAAACAAATTGAACTCAATGCTAAAGCAATGAACTTGCTTTATTGTGCATTGGACTTAAATGAATTTAATAGAGTTTCTACATGCACATCAGCGAAGGAAATATGGGACACACTTGAAGTTACTCATGAGGGTACTCTTCAAGTGAAGAACACTAAAATTAATTTGCTTATACATTCTTTTGAAATTTTTGAAATGATGCATTATGAATCTATATCTGATATGTTTTCAAGATTTATGACTATTATTAATGAATTAAAAAGTCTTGGCAAAATCTATACTAATGCTGATTTGGTGAACAAAATTCTTAGATCCTTGCCAAAATCATGGGATCCAAAGGTGACGGCGATCCAAGAAGCTAAAGATGTAGAAACCTTACCTTTGGAGGAGCTTATCGGTTCACTCATGACCTATGAGTTGAACTTATGGCAAAGGATAGTGGAAGCTGATACAGAAAAGAAAATAATAGCTCTCAAGGCCAAAAAGAAATTCAAGGCAATGATGGCAACTTGGAGCGATAGCGAAGATTCAAGCACGGATGATGAAGTTGCTCATCTTTGTTTCATGGCAAATGAGGAAAAGGTATGTGCTAAAAATAATTATGATTTTACCTTTAAAGAATCACATGATGCATCTAATGATCTTGTGCATGAATATAGATTGCTAAAAATTGAGCACAAGAAATTAAATAGGCATGTAGATTCATTTTCTCTTGACAACACCAATCTTGCAAATAAAAATGATGATTTAAATGCCAAGATTGATATTTTGAAAAATGAAAAGAATAATTTTTCTAAAGAAAAAGAATTTTTAGAAAAAGAAAATGTTATTTTAAAAGATTTATGTGATAAAGTTTTTAATGAGAAAAATATCTTGATTGAGGAAAAGAAGCAAAAACTTTTGAAGAACTTCAATATTCCTGCTTCTTTCAATTTTTCTTATAAATGTGGTTTCAATGCTTATCCTTCTAGATTAAGAAAAGTTTGGGTTTCAAAAGGAACCATAATTACTAATCATAAAGGACCCAAGAAAGTTTGGGTACCAAAAATGTCCACTTAATTTGTTTTGCAGGAATGTCTTGCAACCCAACATGAAGAAAGGAAGTTCTTGAAAAGAGGTTGTACAAGACAATTTAAAGAAGTGGACAAGCTACATTTTGGACTAAATGATAAAAAGAAGGATTATGTATATTGGTAAATTCTAAACATCTCCTTCCATAATAAAAATGTAGATTAATTTTTATTGCATCAATTACTTTGAAAAATTATTTTAAATAGTTAATTAGAATCAAGTTTGGACTTATAATCATTGGCTATGATCATGAACTTTTTGGTGTTGATGAATTCATGCTATCATGATTAAATTTATGATTGTAAGACCTTCACTTGATTTTGATTAATGTATTTAATGAAAAATACTTTTAAAGATGCATATTGATTTGAAAAATATTTTAATTGATTGATTAGAATCAAGCTTAGACTAATAATCATTTGTTGTGATCATGACCATTTTGATGTTGATGGATTTCAAGCTCTCATGGTCAAACTTGTGATTATTAGATCTTCACTTGATTTTGATTAATATAGTTTCTAAATTATTTCAAGTGAAATGCTATGATTTATATGTTTTTATTTTTGGCATCTATGCATAATCTAGAAATGATTTGGATCAAGTATAGAACTAGTAGTTAAGGGTTACTTTTAAGAAGAAGGTATGCTTATTGACAAACCCTTGCTCTAATAGCTAGACTTGATATCATATTACTTCTAGCATTTGTATGGATATCAAATCATCTTAAAATGAATTTGAAATCATGCTAAAAGTTTTTAAGTGATATAAATGCTTTGTATTTTGAAAATCATGAATATCTTGAAAAATTTCAAATCTTGATGCATAAGCTTTCATGTTTTATTCCTGAAATAAATGCATATTTTTAAAGGAGGAATAACATTCAGGGGGAGCATCCAAAGATTTGTTATCATATTTGATGCTTTGAATATCTTGTTGATATCATGATTTACTTATATTGCTCTGATACTCCTTCTTGTTTTCAAATCTAATTCCTTGAGGGGAGTTACATTCAAATGGTATCAGATTCTATTGGTATCAAAATTATTTTTAAAAGAATTCCTAGTAACCGCTTCGGATTGGGTTAGTCACCATGGCCGTCCGGTCATAGGAGATAAGTAGGGCTTAAAGACCTCTCTTCCCATTCAATGGGCTCTCTTATGATGTGTAGGGGTGCCGCTGTGACCTTATCCCATGAACAAGTAAGGTAATGGATAATATACATCAAATCATTTCTTGCATGTGCTTACATTATGTGGTATCTTGTTCAATTTATATCATATTCAATTGATATCAAAAATATTTGATTTCATGCATTGATTTTGATGACCTACTTGCTATTCTTTCAACTTCATTCCCACTTTGTATTGTCTTTCACCCTTTTTCATGATGTCAAAAAGGGGGAGAAAATTATTAAGTATGAAAATGGGAAGATTGGATAAACATGAAAAATCATTTGAGAAATGAAAGAAAGTGCAAAAGGGGGAGAAGAATGTAAAATATTTTTATCTAAAGGAAAGAATTAGTAAGAAGAAGAAATTTTGAAAATTTAAACTTTTTTGCATATTTTGAAAAATATTTTTGAAGATTTTTCTTTGGATCATATTTTGAGGGGGAGCTTGGTGCTTATTGTTTTGAGCTTACATGTTTATTGTTAATCCTTTTTAAGCTTACCCTATTCATATACTTAAAGGTTTTGTCATCATCAAAAAGGGGAGATTGTTGACTCTGGTCTTGATTTTGATGATTGACAAAATGTTTAAGTATATATGAGTACTAATTATATTTTAAGTATATTTTTCAGATCTTAGTACTCAACCATGTTGAATGAAGAAATGCTTGTATTTCAGTTGAAAAAGTCCTTAAATTAATGGAAAATCAATTATATGGACTTTGGAATTAATATGGAAGGACTTGAAGAGGTTAAAGTTTCTATTTGAAAATGTTTCAGCAATGGCACAGGCAAGTGTCGACACTTGAAAATGAAGTGTCGACACCTGAGGAACAAGTGTCGACACTTGAAGAGTGAAGTGTCGACTCAAGGCCTGAGACAAACAGAAAACTTCAGAAAGCTCCTTCAGTGAAGTGTCGACACCTGGAGCTGAAGTGTCGACACCTTGGAAACTGAAGTGTCGACACTTGAAACTGAAGTGTCGACACCTGGAACTAAAGTGTCGACACTTGAACAGTAACGGCTAGTTTTCTGGATTGCAGAACTTCTCCAACTTGGTTCCAAACGGTCATATTTTCCTCCCTAACAGCTATAAATGGTCATTTAAGTGTTGGGAGGCTATATAAACATCAAAAATCAATTGGGAAAGTAATCCTTTGGTGAGATTTTTGAATATTCTTCAAGGATTCAAGAGTTGAGTGGTTCAAGCCTTCAAGCTTCCAAGTTTCAAAGAAAGCATCCAAAGTTCACATCCTCAAGCATCAATCAAAGGCTTCATCAACTTGAAGACAAGATCTTCATCAACTCTCAACGGGCTTCAAAGAGATATTTGCTTTATTTTAGAAAGCTTTTATTGTATTCATTTATACTTGCTCTTACATTGTTTTACTTAAGGTTTTTGGTGAGCCTTGGAAAACCAAAGAGATTTTTGGTGAGCCTTGAAAACAAAGTGGTTGTTGGTAAGCCTTGAAACCAACTAGGGTTTTACTTGTGAGCCCGAAGCCAAAACAAGTTGTTTAGGTTCTTGGTTATCCCGTAAAACCAAGGGTGGTTGTTGGTGAGCCTTGAAACCAACTAGGGTTTGACTTGTGAGCCCGAAGACAAAACAAGTTGTAAAGGTTGTTGGTGAGCCTAAGTTATAAACCAAACTTAGTGGAATTCCCAAGGGATTCTTGGGGAGTGGATGTAGGTGCTTGGTTGGCACTGAACCACTATAAATCTTGTGTTTGTGTGATTGTTCTCCTTATGCTTTAATTTCATTATTTCCGCTGCATTTATTTGAAATACACAAGCACTTAAATTACATTAGCATATACTTGCTTTAGTTCATCTTTTAAATATTACAAAAGTTTTATAAAACCCAATTCACCCCCCCTCTTGGGTTGCCTACGTGGGCCTTCAATTGGTATCAAAGCAGGTGCTCTGTTTGAAAATCTAACGATTTTGAGCTAAAGTTCATGGTAACCCTTGTAGGTATTAGTGTTAGACGACCATTTTTCAATGGTATAAATTACACATTTTCGAAAACTCGCATGCGCATCCATATTCAATCTATTAGTTATCATCTTTGGAAAACCATTGTTAGTGGTCCTCATATTCCTTCCATTTTGGTTAATGGCATTTCCATTCCAAAGCTCGAAGAGGATTGGAATGAATATGACATTAACAAATTGAACTCAATGCTAAAGCAATGAACTTGCTTTATTGTGCATTGGACTTAAATGAATTTAATAGAGTTTCTACATGCACATCAGCGAAGGAAATATGGGACACACTTGAAGTTACTCATGAGGGTACTCTTCAAGTGAAGAACACTAAAATTAATTTGCTTATACATTCTTTTGAAATTTTTGAAATGATGCATTATGAATCTATATCTGATATGTTTTCAAGATTTATGACTATTATTAATGAATTAAAAAGTCTTGGCAAAATCTATACTAATGCTGATTTGGTGAACAAAATTCTTAGATCCTTGCCAAAATCATGGGATCCAAAGGTGACGGCGATCCAAGAAGCTAAAGATGTAGAAACCTTACCTTTGGAGGAGCTTATCGGTTCACTCATGACCTATGAGTTGAACTTATGGCAAAGGATAGTGGAAGCTGATACAGAAAAGAAAATAATAGCTCTCAAGGCCAAAAAGAAATTCAAGGCAATGATGGCAACTTGGAGCGATAGCGAAGATTCAAGCACGGATGATGAAGTTGCTCATCTTTGTTTCATGGCAAATGAGGAAAAGGTATGTGCTAAAAATAATTATGATTTTACCTTTAAAGAATCACATGATGCATCTAATGATCTTGTGCATGAATATAGATTGCTAAAAATTGAGCACAAGAAATTAAATAGGCATGTAGATTCATTTTCTCTTGACAACACCAATCTTGCAAATAAAAATGATGATTTAAATGCCAAGATTGATATTTTGAAAAATGAAAAGAATAATTTTTCTAAAGAAAAAGAATTTTTAGAAAAAGAAAATGTTATTTTAAAAGATTTATGTGATAAAGTTTTTAATGAGAAAAATATCTTGATTGAGCGAAAAGAAGCAAAAACTTTTGAAGAACTTCAATATTCCTGCTTCTTTCAATTTTTCTTATAAATGTGTTTTCAATGCTTATCCTTCTAGATTAAGAAAAGTTTGGGTTCCAAAAGGAACCATAATACTAATCATAAAGACCCAAGAAAGTTTGGGTACCAAAAATGTCCACTTAATTTGTTTTGCAAGGAATGTCTTGCAACCCAACATGAAGAGGAAGTTCTTGAAAAGAGGTTGTACAAGACAATTTAAAGAAGTGGACAAGCTACATTTTGGACTAAATGATAAAAAGAAGGATTATGTATATTGGTATTCTAAACATCTCCTTCATAATAAAAAATTATATTAATTTTTATTGCATCATTACTTTGAAAAATTATTTAAATAGTTAATTAGAATCATTTGGACTTATAATCATTGGCTATGATCATGAACTTTTTGGTGTTGATGAATTTCATGCTATCATGATTAAATTTATGATTGTAAGACCTTCACTTGATTTTGATTAAGTTTTAATGAAAAATACTTTTAAAGATGCATATTGATTTGAAAAATATTTTAATTGATTGATTAGAATCAAGCTTAGACTAATAATCATTTTTTATCATGACCATTTTGATGTTGATGGATTTCAAGCTCTCATGGTCAAACTTGTGATTATTAGATCTTCACTTGATTTTGATTAATATAGTTTCTAAATTATTCAAGTGAAATGCTATGATTTTATGTTTTTATTTTTGGCATCTATGCATAATCTAGAAATGATTTGGATCAAGTATAGAACTAGTAGTTAGGAAGTTACTTTAAGAAGAAGTATGCTTATGTGACAAACCCTTGCTCTAATAGCTAGACTTGATATCATATTACTCTAACATTTGTATGGATATCAAATCATCTAAAATGATTTGAAATCATGCTAAAAGTTTTTAAGTGATATAAATGCTTTGTATTTTGAAAATCATGAATATCTTGAAAAATTTCAAATCTTGATGCATAAGCTTTCATGTTTTATTCCTGAATAAATGCATATTTTTAAAGGAGGAATAACATTCAGGGGGAGCATCAAAGATTTGTTATCATATTTGATGCTTTGAATATCTTGTTGAATCATGATTTACTTATATTGCTCTGATACTCCTCTTGTTTTCAAATCTAATTCCTTGAGGGGAGTTACATTCAAATGGTATCAGATTCTATTGGTATCAAAATATTTTTAAAAGAATTCCTAGTAACCGCTTCGGATTGGGTTAGTCACCATGGCCGTCCGGTCATAGGAGATAAGTAGGGCTTAAAGACCCTCTCTTCCCATTCAATGGGCTCTCTTATGATGTGTAGGGGTGCCGCTGTGACCTTATCCCATGAACAAGTAAGGTGAATGGATAATATACATCAAATCATTTCTTGCATGTGCTTAATTATGTGGTATCTTGTTCAATTTATATCATATTCAATTGATATCAAAATATTTGATTTCATGCATTGATTTTTGATGACCTACTTGCTATTCTTTCCAACTTCATTCCCACTTTGTATTGTCTTTCACCCTTTTTCATGATGTCAAAAGGGGGAAAAAATTATTAAGTATGAAAATGGGAAGATTGGATAAACATGAAAAATCATTTGAGAAATGAAAGAAAGTGCAAAAGGGGGAGAAGAATGTAAAATTTTTTATCTAAAGGAAAGAATTAGTAAGAAGAAGAATTTTGAAAATTTAAACTTTTTGCATATTTGAAAAATATTTTTGAAGATTTTTCTTTGGATCATATTTTGAGGGGGAGCTTGGTGCTTATTGTTTTGAGCTTACATGTTTATTGTTAATCCTTTTTAAGCTTACCCTATTCATATACTTAAAGGTTTTGTCATCATCAAAAAGGGGGAGATTGTTGACTCTGGTCTTGATTTTGATGATTGACAAAATGTTTAAGTATATATGAGTACTAATTATATTTTAAGTATATTTTTCAGATCTAGTACTCAACCATGTTGAATGAAGAAATGCTTGTATTTCAGTTGAAAAAGTCCTTAAATTAATGGAAAATCAATTATATGGACTTTGGAATTAATATGGAAGGACTTGAAGAGGTTAAAGTTTCTATTTGAAAATGTTTCAGCAATGGCACAGGCAAGTGTCGACACTTGAAAATGAAGTGTCGACACCTGAGAACAAGTGTCGACACTTGAAGAGTGAAGTGTCGACTCAAGGCCTGAGACAAACGAAAACTTCAAAGCTCCTTCAGTGAAGTGTCGACACCTGGAGCTGAAGTGTCGACTTGGAAGTGAAGTGTCGACACCTGGAAACTGAAGTGTCGACACTTGAAACTGAAGTGTCGACCTGGAACTAAAGTGTCGACACTTGAACAGTAACGGCTAGTTTTCTGGATTGCAGAACTTCTCCAACTTGGTTCCAAACGGTCATATTTTCCTCCTCTACGGCTATAAACGGTCATTTAAGTGTTGGGAGGCTATATAAACATCAAAATCATTGGGAAGTAATCTTTGGTGAGATTTTTGAATATTCTTCAAGGATTCAAGAGTTGAGTGGTTCAAGCCTTCAAGCTTCCAAGTTTCAAAGAAAGCATCCAAAGTTCACATCCTCAAGCATCAATCAAAGGCTTCATCAACTTGAAGACAAGATCTTCATCAACTCTCAACGGCTTCAAAGATATTTTGCTTTATTTTAGAAAGCTTTTATTGTATTCATTTATACTTGCTCTTACATTGTTTTACTTAAGGTTTTTGGTGAGCCTTGAAAACCAAAGAGGTTTTTGGTGAGCCTTGAAAACCAAAGTGGGTTTGGTAAGCCTTGAAACAACTAGGTTTTTCTTGTGAGCCCGAAGCCAAAACAAGTTGTTTAGGTTCTTGGTTATCCCGTAAAACCAAGGGTGGTTGTTGGTGAGCCTTGAAACCAACTAGGTTTGACTTGTGAGCCCGAAGACAAAACAAGTTGTAAAGGTTTTTGGTGAGCCTAAGTTATAAAACCAAACTTAGTGGAATTCCCAAGGGATTCTTGGGGAGTGATGTAGGTGCTTGGTTGGCACTGAACCACTATAAATCTTTGTGTTTGTGTGATTGTTCTCCTTATGCTTTAATTTCATTATTTTCGCTGCATTTATTTGAAATACACAAGCACTTAAATTACATTAGCATATACTTGCTTTAGTTCATCTTTTAAATATTACAAAAGTTTTATAAAACCCAATTCACCCCCCCTCTTGGGTTGCCTACGTGGCCTTCAATTGGTATCAGAGCAGTGCTCTGTTTGAAAATCTAACGATTTTGAGCTAAAGTTCATGGTAACCCTTGTAGGTATTAGTGTTAGACCACCATTTTTCAATGGTATAAATTACACATTTTGGAAAACTCGCATGCGCATCCATATTCAATCTATTAGTTATCATCTTTGGAAAACCATTGTTAGTGGTCCTCATATTCCTTCCATTTTGGTTAATGGCATTTCCATTCCAAAGCTCGAAGAGGATTGGAATGAATATGACATTAAACAAATTGAACTCAATGCTAAAGCAATGAACTTGCTTTATTGTGCATTGGACTTAAATGAATTTAATAGAGTTTCTACATGCACATCAGCGAAGGAAATATGGGACACACTTGAAGTTACTCATGAGGGTACTCTTCAAGTGAAGAACACTAAAATTAATTTGCTTATACATTCTTTTGAAATTTTTGAAATGATGCATTATGAATCTATATCTGATATGTTTTCAAGATTTATGACTATTATTAATGAATTAAAAAGTCTTGGCAAAATCTATACTAATGCTGATTTGGTGAACAAAATTCTTAGATCCTTGCCAAAATCATGGGATCCAAAGGTGACGGGATCCAAGAAGCTAAAGATGTAGAAACCTTACCTTTGGAGGAGCTTATCGGTTCACTCATGACCTATGAGTTGAACTTATGGCAAAGGATAGTGGAAGCTGATACAGAAAAGAAAATAATAGCTCTCAAGGCCAAAAGAAATTCAAGGCAATGATGGCAACTTGGAGCGATAGCGAAGATTCAAGCACGGATGATGAAGTTGCTCATCTTTGTTTCATGGCAAATGAGGAAAAGGTATGTGCTAAAAATAATTATGATTTTACCTTTAAAGAATCACATGATGCATCTAATGATCTTGTGCATGAATATAGATTGCTAAAAATTGAGCACAAGAAATTAAATAGGCATGTAGATTCATTTCTCTTGACAACACCAATCTTGCAAATAAAAATGATGATTTAAATGCCAAGATTGATATTTTGAAAAAAAAAAGAATAATTTTTCTAAAGAAAAAGAATTTTTAGAAAAATAAAATGTTATTTTAAAAGATTTATGTGATAAAGTTTTTAATGAGAAAAATATCTTGATTGAGGAAAAGAAGCAAAAACTTTTGAAGAACTTCAATATTCCTGCTTCTTTCAATTTTTCTTATAAATGTGGTTTCAATGCTTATCCTTCTAGATTAAGAAAAGTTTGGGTTCCAAAAGGAACCATAATTACTAATCATAAAGGACCCAAGAAAGTTTGGGTACCAAAAATGTCCACTTAATTTGTTTTGCAGGAATGTCTTGCAACCCAACATGAAGAAAGGAAGTTCTTGAAAAGAGGTTGTACAAGACAATTTAAGAAGTGGACAAGCTACATTTTGGACTAAATGATAAAAGAAGGATTATGTATATTGGTAAATTCTAAACATCTCCTTCCATAATAAAAATGTAGATTATTTTTATTGCATCAATTACTTTGAAAATTATTTTAAATAGTTAATTAGAATCAAGTTTGGACTTATAATCATTGGCTATGATCATGAACTTTTTGTTTGATGAAATTTCATGCTATCATGATTAAATTTATGATTGTAAGACCTTCACTTGATTTTGATTAATGTATTTAATGAAAAATACTTTTAAAGATGCATATTGATTTGAAAAATATTTTAATTGATTGATTAGAATCAAGCTTAGACTAATAATCATTTGTTGTGATCATGACCATTTTGATGTTGATGGATTTCAAGCTCTCATGGTCAAACTTGTGATTATTAGATCTTCACTTGATTTTGATTAATATAGTTTCTAAATTATTTCAAGTGAAATGCTATGATTTATATGTTTTTATTTTTGGCATCTATGCATAATCTAGAAATGATTTGGATCAAGTATAGAACTAGTAGTTAAGGTTACTTTTAAGAAGAAGGTATGCTTATTGACAAACCCTTGCTCTAATAGCTAGACTTGATATCATATTACTTCTAGCATTTGTATGGATATCAAATCATCTTAAAATGAATTTGAAATCATGCTAAAAGTTTTAAGTGATATAAATGCTTTGTATTTTGAAAATCATGAATATCTTGAAAAATTTCAAATCTTGATGCATAAGCTTTCATGTTTTATTCCTGAAATAAATGCATATTTTTAAAGGAGGAATAACATTCAGGGGAGCATCCAAAGATTTGTTATCATATTTGATGCTTTGAATATCTTGTTGATATCATGATTTACTATATTGCTCTGATACTCCTTCTTGTTTTCAAATCTAATTCCTTGAGGGGAGTTACATTCAAATGGTATCAGATTCTATTGGTATCAAATTATTTTTAAAAGAATTCCTAGTAACCGCTTCGGATTGGGTTAGTCACCATGGCCGTCCGGTCATAGGAGATAAGTAGGGCTAAAAGACCCTCTCTTCCCATTCAATGGGCTCTCTTATGATGTGTAGGGTGCCGCTGTGACCTTATCCCATGAACAAGTAAGGTGAATGGATAATATACATCAAATCATTTCTTGCATGTGCTTACATTATGTGGTATCTTGTTCATTTATATCATATTCAATTGATATCAAAAATATTTGATTTCATGCATTGATTTTGATGACCTACTTGCTATTCTTTCCAACTTCATTCCCACTTTGTATTGTCTTTCACCCTTTTTCATGATGTCAAAAAGGGGGAGAAAATTGTTAAGTATGAAAATGGGAAGATTGGATAAACATGAAAAATCATTTGAGAAATGAAAGAAAGTGCAAAAGGGGGAAAGAATGTAAAATATTTTTATCTAAAGGAAAGAATTAGTAAGAAGAAGAAATTTTGAAAATTTAAACTTTTTTGCATATTTTGAAAATATTTTGAAGATTTTTCTTTGGATCATATTTTGAGGGGGAGCTTGGTGCTTATTATTTTGAGCTTACATGTTTATTGTTAATCCTTTTTAAGCTTACCCTATTCATATACTTAAAGGTTTTGTCATCATCAAAAAGGGGGAGATTGTTGACTCTGGTCTTGATTTTGATGATTGACAAAATGTTAAGTATATATGAGTACTAATTATATTTTAAGTATATTTTTCAGATCTTAGTACTCAACCATGTTGAATGAAGAAATGCTTGTATTTCAGTTGAAAAAGTCCTTAAATTAATGGAAAATCAATTATATGGACTTTGGAATTAATATGGAAGGACTTGAAGAGGTTAAAGTTTCTATTTGAAAATGTTTCAGCAATGGCACAGGCAAGTGTCGACACTTGAAAATGAAGTGTCGACACCTGAGGAACAAGTGTCGACACTTGAAGAGTGAAGTGTCGACTCAAGGCCTGAGACAAACAGAAAACTTCAGAAAGCTCCTTCAGTGAAGTGTCGACACCTGGAGCTGAAGTGTCGACACTTGGAAGTGAAGTGTCGACACCTGGAAACTGAAGTGTCGACACTTGAAACTGAAGTGTCGACACCTGGAACTAAAGTGTCGACACTTGAACAGTAACGGCTAGTTTTCTGGATTGCAGAACTTCTCCAACTTGTTCCAAACGGTCATATTTTCCTCCCTAACGGCTATAAACGGTCATTTAAGTGTTGGGAGGCTATATAACATCAAAATCAATTGGGGAGTAATCCTTTGGTGAGATTTTTGAATATTCTTCAAGGATTCAAGAGTTGAGTGGTTCAAGCCTTCAAGCTTCCAAGTTTCAAAGAAAGCATCCAAAGTTCACATCCTCAAGCATCAATCAAAGGCTTCATCAACTTGAAGACAAGATCTTCATCAACTCTCAACGGGCTTCAAAGAGATATTTGCTTTATTTAGAAAGCTTTTATTGTATTCATTTATACTTGCTCTTACATTGTTTTACTTAAGGTTTTTGGTGAGCCTTGGAAAACCAAAGAGGTTTTTGGTGAGCCTTGAAAACCAAAGTGGTTGTTGGTAAGCCTTGAAACCAACTAGGGTTTTACTTGTGAGCCGAAGCCAAAACAAGTTGTTTAGGTTCTTGGTTATCCCGTAAAACCAAGGGTGGTTGTTGGTGAGCCTTGAAACCAACTAGGGTTTGACTTGTGAGCCCGAAGACAAAACAAGTTGTAAAGGTTGTTGGTGAGCCTAAGTTATAAACCAAACTTAGTGAATTCCCAAGGGATTCTTGGGAGTGGATGTAGGTGCTTGGTTGGCACTGAACCACTATAAATCTTTGTGTTTGTGTGATTGTTCTCCTTATGCTTTAATTCATTATTTTCGCTGCATTTATTTGAAATACACAAGCACTTAAATTACATTAGCATATACTTGCTTTAGTTCATCTTTTAATATTACAAAAGTTTTATAAAAACCCAATTCACCCCCCCTCTTGGGTTGCCTACGTGGGCCTTCAATTGGTATCAGAGCAGGTGCTCTGTTTGAAAATCTAACGATTTTGAGCTAAAGTTCATGGTAACCCTTGTAGGTATTAGTGTTAGACCACCATTTTTCAATGGTATAAATTACACATTTTGAAAACTCGCATGCGCATCCATATTCAATCTATTAGTTATCATCTTTGGAAAACCATTGTTAGTGGTCCTCATATTCCTTCCATTTGGTTAATGGCATTTCCATTCCAAAGCTCGAAGAGGATTGGAATGAATATGACATTAAACAAATTGAACTCAATGCTAAAGCAATGAACTTGCTTTATTGTGCATTGGACTTAATGAATTTAATAGAGTTTCTACATGCACATCAGCGAAGGAAATATGGGACACACTTGAAGTTACTCATGAGGGTACTCTTCAAGTGAAGAACACTAAAATTAATTTGCTTATACATTCTTTTGAAATTTTTGAAATGATGCATTATGAATCTATATCTGATATGTTTTCAAGATTTATGACTATTATTAATGAATTAAAAAGTCTTGGCAAAATCTATACTAATGCTGATTTGGTGAACAAAATTCTTAGATCCTTGCCAAAATCATGGGATCCAAGGTGACGGCGATCCAAGAAGCTAAAGATGTAGAAACCTTACCTTTGGAGGAGCTTATCGGTTCACTCATGACCTATGAGTTGAACTTATGGCAAAGGATAGTGGAAGCTGATACAGAAAAGAAAATAATAGCTCTCAAGGCAAAAAGAAATTCAAGGCAATGATGGCAACTTGGAGCGATAGCGAAGATTCAAGTACGGATGATGAAGTTGCTCATCTTTGTTTCATGGCAAATGAGGAAAAGGTATGTGCTAAAAATAATTATGATTTTACCTTTAAAGAATCACATGATGCATCTAATGATCTTGTGCATGAATATAGATTGCTAAAAATTGAGCACAAGAAATTAAATAGGCATGTAGATTCATTTTCTCTTGACAACACCAATCTTGCAAATAAAAATGATGATTTAAATGCCAAGATTGATATTTTGAAAAATGAAAAGAATAATTTTTCTAAAGAAAAAAAATTTTAGAAAAATAAAATGTTATTTTAAAGATTTATGTGATAAAGTTTTTAATGAGAAAAATATCTTGATTGAGGAAAAGAAGCAAAAACTTTTGAAGAACTTCAATATTCCTGCTTCTTTCAATTTTTCTTATAAATGTGTTTCAATGCTTATCCTTCTAGATTAAGAAAAGTTTGGGTTCCAAAAGAACCATAATTACTAATCATAAAGGACCCAAGAAAGTTTGGGTACCAAAATGTCCACTTAATTTGTTTTGCAGGAATGTCTTGCAACCCAACATGAAGAAAGGAAGTTCTTGAAAAGAGGTTGTACAAGACAATTTAAAGAAGTGGACAAGCTACATTTTGGACTAAATGATAAAAAGAAGGATTATGTATATTGGTAAATTCTAAACATCTCCTTCCATAATTAAAAATGTAGATTAATTTTTATTGCATCAATTACTTTGAAAAATTATTTAAATAGTTAATTAGAATCAAGTTTGGACTTATAATCATTGGCTATGATCATGAACTTTTTGGTGTTGATGAATTTCATGCTATCATGATTAAATTTATGATTGTAAGACCTTCACTTGATTTTGATTAATGTATTTATGAAAAATACTTTTAAAGATGCATATTGATTTGAAAAATATTTTAATTGATTGATTAGAATCAAGCTTAGACTAATAATCATTTGTTGTGATCATGACCATTTTGATTTGATGGATTTCAAGCTCTCATGGTCAAACTTGTGATTATTAGATCTTCACTTGATTTTGATTAATATAGTTTCTAAATTATTTCAAGTGAAATGCTATGATTTATATGTTTTTATTTTTGGCATCTATGCATAATCTAGAAATGATTTGGATCAAGTATAGAACTAGTAGTTAAGGGTTACTTTTAAGAAGAAGGTATGCTTATTGACAACCCTTGCTCTAATAGCTAGACTTGATATCATATTACTTCTAGCATTTGTATGGATATCAAATCATCTTAAATGAATTTGAAATCATGCTAAAAGTTTTTAAGTGATATAAATGCTTTGTATTTTGAAAATCATGAATATCTTGAAAAATTTCAAATCTTGATGCATAAGCTTTCATGTTTTATTCCTGAAATAAATGCATATTTTTAAAGGAGGAATAACATTCAGGGGGAGCATCCAAAGATTTGTTATCATATTTGATGCTTTGAATATCTTGTTGATATCATGATTTACTTATATTGCTCTGATACTCCTTCTTGTTTTCAAATCTAATTCCTTGAGGGGAGTTACATTCAAATGGTATCAGATTCTATTGGTATCAAAATTATTTTTAAAAGAATTCCTAGTAACCGCTTCGGATTGGGTTAGTCACCATGGCCGTCCGGTCATAGGAGATAAGTAGGGCTTAAAGACCCTCTCTTCCCATTCAATGGGCTCTCTTATGATGTGTAGGGGTGCCGCTGTGACCTTATCCCATGAACAAGTAAGGTGAATGGATAATATACATCAAATCATTTCTTGCATGTGCTTACATTATGTGGTATCTTGTTCATTTATATCATATTCAATTGATATCAAAAATATTTGATTTCATGCATTGATTTTGATGACCTACTTGCTATTCTTTCCAACTTCATTCCCACTTTGTATTGTCTTTCACCCTTTTTCATGATGTCAAAAAGGGGAGAAAATTGTTAAGTATGAAAATGGGAAGATTGGATAAACATGAAAAATCATTTGAGAAATGAAAGAAAGTGCAAAAGGGGAGAAGAATGTAAAATATTTTATCTAAAGGAAAGAATTAGTAAGAAGAAGAAATTTTGAAAATTTAAACTTTTTTGCATATTTTGAAAAATATTTTTGAAGATTTTTCTTTGGATCATATTTTGAGGGGAGCTTGGTGCTTATTGTTTTGAGCTTACATGTTTATTGTTAATCCTTTTTAGCTTACCCTATTCATATACTTAAAGGTTTTGTCATCATCAAAAAGGGGGAGATTGTTGACTCTGGTCTTGATTTTGATGATTGACAAAATGTTTAAGTATATATGAGTACTAATTATATTTTAAGTATATTTTTCAGATCTTAGTACTCAACCATGTTGAATGAAGAAATGCTTGTATTTCAGTTGAAAAAGTCCTTAAATTAATGAAAAATCAATTATATGGACTTTGGAATTAATATGGAAGGACTTGAAGAGGTTAAAGTTTCTATTTGAAAATGTTTCAGCAATGGCACAGGCAAGTGTCGACACTTGAAAATGAAGTGTCGACACCTGAGGAACAAGTGTCGACACTTGAAGAGTGAAGTGTCGACTCAAGGCCTGAGACAAACAGAAAACTTCAGAAAGCTCCTTCAGTGAAGTGTCGACACCTGGAGCTGAAGTGTCGACACTTGGAAGTGAAGTGTCGACACCTGGAAACTGAAGTGACACTTGAAACTGAAGTGTCGACACCTGGAACTAAGTGTCGACACTTGAACAGTAACGGCTAGTTTTCTGGATTGCAGAACTTCTCCAACTTGGTTCCAACGGTCATATTTTCCTCCCTAACGGCTATAAACGGTCATTTAAGTGTTGGGAGGCTATATAAACATCAAAAATCAATTGGGGAAGTAATCCTTTGGTGAGATTTTTGAATATTCTTCAAGGATTCAAGAGTTGAGTGGTTCAAGCCTTCAAGCTTCCAAGTTTCAAAGAAAGCATCCAAAGTTCACATCCTCAAGCATCAATCAAAGGCTTCATCAACTTGAAGACAAGATCTTCATCAACTCTCAACGGGCTTCAAAGAGATATTTGCTTTATTTTAGAAAGCTTTTATTGTATTCATTTATACTTGCTCTTACATTGTTTTACTTAAGGTTTTTGGTGAGCCTTGGAAAACCAAAGAGGTTTTTGGTGAGCCTTGAAAACCAAAGTGGTTGTTGGTAAGCCTTGAAACCAACTAGGGTTTTACTTGTGAGCCCGAAGCCAAAACAAGTTGTTTAGGTTCTTGGTTATCCCGTAAAACCAAGGGTGGTTGTTGGTGAGCCTTGAAACCAACTAGGGTTTGACTTGTGAGCCCGAAGACAAAACAAGTTGTAAAGGTTGTTGGTGAGCCTAAGTTATAAAACCAAACTTAGTGGAATTCCCAAGGGATTCTTGGGAGTGGATGTAGGTGCTTGGTTGGCACTGAACCACTATAAATCTTTGTGTTTGTGTGATTGTTCTCCTTATGCTTTATTTCATTATTTCCCGCTGCATTTATTTGAAATACACAAGCACTTAAATTACATTAGCATATACTTGCTTTAGTTCATCTTTTAAATATACAAAAGTTTTATAAAACCCAATTCACCCCCTCTTGGGTTGCCCGTGGGCCTTCAATTGGTATCAGAGCAGGTGCTCTGTTTGAAAATCTAACGATTTTGAGCTAAAGTTCATGGTAACCCTTGTAGGTATTAGTGTTAGACCACCATTTTTCAATGGTATAAATTACACATTTTGGAAAACTCGCATGCGCATCCATATTCAATCTATTAGTTATCATCTTTGGAAAACCATTGTTAGTGGTCCTCATATTCCTTCCATTTTGGTTAATGGCATTTCCATTCCAAAGCTCGAAGAGGATTGGAATGAATATGACATTAAACAAATTGAACTCAATGCTAAAGCAATGAACTTGCTTTATTGTGCATTGGACTTAAATGAATTTAATAGAGTTTCTACATGCACATCAGCGAAGGAAATATGGGACACACTTGAAGTTACTCATGAGGGTACTCTTCAAGTGAAGAACACTAAAATTAATTTGCTTATACATTCTTTTGAAATTTTTGAAATGATGCATTATGAATCTATATCTGATATGTTTTCAAGATTTATGACTATTATTAATGAATTAAAAAGTCTTGGCAAAATCTATACTAATGCTGATTTGGTGAACAAAATTCTTAGATCCTTGCCAAAATCATGGGATCCAAAGGTGACGGCGATCCAAGAAGCTAAAGATGTAGAAACCTTACCTTTGGAGGAGCTTATCGGTTCACTCATGACCTATGAGTTGAACTTATGGCAAAGGATAGTGGAAGCTGATACAGAAAAGAAAATAATAGCTCTCAAGGCCAAAAAGAAATTCAAGGCAATGATGGCAACTTGGAGCGATAGCGAAGATTCAAGTACGGATGATGAAGTTGCTCATCTTTGTTTCATGGCAAATGAGGAAAAGGTATGTGCTAAAATAATTATGATTTTACCTTTAAAGAATCACATGATGCATCTAATGATCTTGTGCATGAATATAGATTGCTAAAAATTGAGCACAAGAAATTAAATAGGCATGTAGATTCATTTTCTCTTGACAACACCAATCTTGCAAATAAAAATGATGATTTAAATGCCAAGATTGATATTTTGAAAAATGAAAAGAATAATTTTTCTAAAGAAAAAGAATTTTTAGAAAAAAAATGTTATTTTAAAAGATTTATGTGATAAAGTTTTTAATGAGAAAATATCTTGATTGAGGAAAAGAAGCAAAAACTTTTGAAGAACTTCAATATTCCTGCTTCTTTCAATTTTTCTTATAAATGTGGTTTCAATGCTTATCCTTCTAGATTAAGAAAAGTTTGGGTTCCAAAAGGAACCATAATTACTAATCATAAAGGACCCAAGAAAGTTTGGGTACAAAAATGTCCACTTAATTTGTTTTGCAGGAATGTCTTGCAACCCAACATGAAGAAAGGAAGTTCTTGAAAAGAGGTTGTACAAGACAATTTAAGAAGTGGACAAGCTACATTTTGGACTAAATGATAAAAAGAAGGATTATGTATATTGGTAAATTCTAAACATCTCCTTCCATATTAAAAATGTAGATTATTTTTATTGCATCAATTACTTTGAAAAATTATTTTAAATAGTTAATTAGAATCAAGTTTGGACTTATAATCATTGGCTATGATCATGAACTTTTTGGTGTTGATGAATTTCATGCTATCATGATTAAATTTATGATTGTAAGACCTTCACTTGATTTTGATTAATGTATTTAATGAAAAATACTTTTAAAGATGCATATTGATTTGAAAAATATTTTAATTGATTGATTAGAATCAAGCTTAGACTAATAATCATTTGTTGTGATCATGACCATTTTGATGTTGATGGATTTCAAGCTCTCATGGTCAAACTTGTGATTATTAGATCTTCACTTGATTTTGATAAATAGTTTCTAAATTATTTCAAGTGAAATGCTATGATTTATATGTTTTTATTTTTGGCATCTATGCATAATCTAGAAATGATTTGGATCAAGTATAGAACTAGTAGTTAAGGGTTACTTTAAGAAGAAGGTATGCTTATTGACAAACCCTTGCTCTAATAGCTAGACTTGATATCATATTACTTCTAGCATTTGTATGGATATCAAATCATCTTAAAATGAATTTGAAATCATGCTAAAAGTTTTTAAGTGATATAAATGCTTTGTATTTTGAAAATCATGAATATCTTGAAAATTTCAAATCTTGATGCATAAGCTTTCATGTTTTATTCCTGAAATAAATGCATATTTTTAAAGGAGGAATAACATTCAGGGGGAGCATCCAAAGATTTGTTATCATATTTGATGCTTTGAATATCTTGTTGATATCATGATTTACTTATATTGCTCTGATACTCCTTCTTGTTTTCAAATCTAATTCCTTGAGGGGAGTTACATTCAAATGGTATCAGATTCTATTGGTATCAAAATTATTTTTAAAAGAATTCCTAGTAACCGCTTCGGATTGGGTTAGTCACCATGGCCGTCCGGTCATAGGAGATAAGTAGGGCTTAAAGACCCTCTCTTCCCATTCAATGGGCTCTCTTATGATGTGTAGGGGTGCCGCTGTGACCTTATCCCATGAACAAGTAAGGTGAATGGATAATATACATCAAATCATTTCTTGCATGTGCTTACATTATGTGGTATCTTGTTCAATTTATATCATTCAATGATATCAAAAATTTGATTTCATGCATTGATTTTGATGACCTACTTGCTATTCTTTCCAACTTCATTCCCACTTTGTATTGTCTTTCACCCTTTTTCATGATGTCAAAAAGGGGAGAAAATTGTTAAGTATGAAAATGGAAGATTGGATAAACATGAAAAATCATTTGAGAAATGAAAGAAAGTGCAAAAGGGGAGAAGAATGTAAATATTTTATCTAAAGGAAGAATTAGTAAGAAGAAGAAATTTTGAAAATTTAAACTTTTTTGCATATTTTGAAAAATATTTTTGAAGATTTTTCTTTGGATCATATTTTGAGGGGAGCTTGGTGCTTATTGTTTTGAGCTTACATGTTTATTGTTAATCTTTTTAAGCTTACCCTATTCATATACTTAAAGGTTTGTCATCATCAAAAAGGGGAGATTGTTGACTCTGGTCTTGATTTTGATGATTGACAAAATGTTTAAGTATATATGAGTACTAATTATATTTTAAGTATATTTTTCAGATCTTAGTACTCACCATGTTGAATGAAGAAATGCTTGTATTTCAGTTGAAAAAGTCCTTAAATTAATGAAAAATCAATTATATGGACTTTGGAATTAATATGGAAGGACTTGAAGAGGTTAAAGTTTCTATTTGAAAATGTTTCAGCAATGGCACAGGCAAGTGTCGACACTTGAAAATGAAGTGTCGACACCTGAGGAACAAGTGTCGACACTTGAAGAGTGAAGTGTCGACTCAAGGCCTGAGACAAACAGAAAACTTCAGAAAGCTCCTTCAGTGAAGTGTCGACACCTGGAGCTGAAGTGTCGACACTTGGAAGTGAAGTGTCGACACCTGGAAACTGAAGTGTCGACACTTGAAACTGAAGTGTCGACACCTGGAACTAAAGTGTCGACACTTGAACAGTAACGGCTAGTTTTCTGGATTGCAGAACTTCTCCAACTTGGTTCCAAACGGTCATATTTTCCTCCCTAACGGCTATAAACGGTCATTTAAGTGTTGGGAGGCTATATAAACATCAAAAATCAATTGGGAAGTAATCCTTTGGTGAGATTTTTGATATTCTTCAAGGATTCAAGAGTTGAGTGGTTCAAGCCTTCAAGCTTCCAAGTTTCAAAGAAAGCATCCAAAGTTCACATCCTCAAGCATCAATCAAAGGCTTCATCAACTTGAAGACAAGATCTTCATCAACTCTCAACGGGCTTCAAAGAGATATTTGCTTTATTTTAGAAAGCTTTTATTGTATTCATTTATACTTGCTCTTACATTGTTTTACTTAAGGTTTTTGGTGAGCCTTGGAAAACCAAAGAGGTTTTGGTGAGCCTTGAAAACCAAAGAGGTTTTTGGAGCCTGAAAACCAAAGTGGTTGTTGGTAAGCCTTGAAACCAACTAGGTTTTACTTGTGAGCCCGAAGCCAAAACAAGTTGTTTAGGTTCTTGGTTATCCCGTAAAACCAAGGGTGGTTGTTGGTGAGCCTTGAAACCAACTAGGGTTTGACTTGTGAGCCCGAAGACAAAACAAGTTGTAAAGGTTGTTGGTGAGCCTAAGTTATAAAACCAAACTTAGTGGAATTCCCAAGGGATTCTTGGGGAGTGGATTAGTAGGTTTTGGCACTGAACCACTATAAATCTTTGTGTTTGTGTGATTGTTCTCCTTATGCTTTAATTTCATTATTTCCGCTGCATTTATTTGAATACACAAGCACTTAAATTACATTAGCATATACTTGCTTTAGTTCATCTTTTAAATATTACAAAAGTTTTATAAAACCCAATTCACCCCCCCTCTTGGGTTGCCTACGTGGCCTTCAATTGGTATCAGAGCAGGTGCTCTGTTTGAAAATCTAACGATTTTGAGCTAAAGTTCATGGTAACCCTTGTAGGTATTAGTGTTAGACGACCATTTTTCAATGGTATAAATTACACATTTTGGAAAACTCGCATGCGCATCCATATTCAATCTATTAGTTATCATCTTTGGAAAACCTTGTTAGTGGTCCTCATATTCCTTCCATTTTGGTTAATGGCATTTCCATTCCAAAGCTCGAAGAGGATTGGAATGAATATGACATTAAACAAATTGAACTCAATGCTAAAGCAATGAACTTGCTTTATTGTGCATTGGACTTAAATGAATTTAATAGAGTTTCTACATGCACATCAGCGAAGGAAATATGGGACACACTTGAAGTTACTCATGAGGGTACTCTTCAAGTGAAGAACACTAAAATTAATTTGCTTATACATTCTTTTGAAATTTTTGAAATGATGCATTATGAATCTATATCTGATATGTTTCAAGATTTATGACTATTATTAATGAATTAAAAAGTCTTGGCAAAATCTATACTAATGCTGATTTGGTGAACAAAATTCTTAGATCCTTGCCAAAATCATGGGATCCAAAGGTGACGGCGATCCAAGAAGCTAAAGATGTAGAAACCTTACCTTTGGAGGAGCTTATCGGTTCACTCATGACCTATGAGTTGAACTTATGGCAAAGGATAGTGGAAGCTGATACAGAAAAAAAATAATAGCTCTCAAGGCCAAAAAGAAATTCAAGGCAATGATGGCAACTTGGAGCGATAGCGAAGATTCAAGTACGGATGATGAAGTTGCTCATTTTGTTTCATGGCAAATGAGGAAAAGGTATGTGCTAAAAATAATTATGATTTTACCTTTAAAGAATCACATGATGCATCTAATGATCTTGTGCATGAATATAGATTGCTAAAAATTGAGCACAAGAAATTAAATAGGCATGTAGATTCATTTTCTCTTGACAACACCAATCTTGCAAATAAAAATGATGATTTAAATGCCAAGATTGATATTTTGAAAAATGAAAAGAATAATTTTCTAAAGAAAAAGAATTTTTAGAAAAAGAAAATGTTATTTTAAAAGATTTATGTGATAAAGTTTTTAATGAGAAAAATATCTTGATTGAGGAAAAGAAGCAAAAACTTTTGAAGAACTTCAATATTCCTGCTTCTTTCAATTTTTCTTATAAATGTGGTTTCAATGCTTATCCTTCTAGATTAAGAAAGTTTGGGTTCCAAAAGGAACCATAATTACTACATAAAGGACCCAACTCCAATCCTCTTCGAGCTTGTAAGGAAATGCCATTAACCAAAACGAAGGAATATGAGGACCCCTAACATATGTTTTTCCAAAGATGATAAAACTAATAGATTGAATATGACGCATTGCGAGTTTTTCCAATGTGTAATTTATACCATTGAAAAATGGTCGTCTAACACTAATACCCCCAATGGGTTACCATGAACTTTAGCTCAAAATCGTTAGATTTTCAAACATAGCACCTGCTCTGATACAATTGAAGGCCCACGTAGGCAACCTAAGAGGGGTGGGTGATTGGGTTTTTAAACAAAACTTTTGTAAATTTCAAGATGAACTAAAGCAAGTATAGGATGCTACTTTAATTTAATGCTTGTGTATTCAAATAAATGCAGCGAAATATAAATTAAAGCATAAGGAGAACAATCACACACACACAAAAGATTTATAGTGGTTCAGTGCACCACGCACCTACATCCACTCCCAAGATCCCATGGGAAATCCACTAAGTTTGGTTTTATAACTTAGCTCACCAACACCTTTACAACTTGTTTTGTCTTCGGGCTCACAAGTCAAACCCTAGTTAGTTTCAAGCTACCAACAACCACCCTTGTTTTACGGATAACCAGAACCTAAACAACTTGTTTTGGCTTCGGCTCACAAGTAAAACCCTAGTTGGTTTCAAGGCTTACCAACAACCACTTTGGTTTTCAAGGCTCACCAAAAACCTCTTTGGTTTTCCAGGCTCACCAAAAACCTTAAGTAAACATTGTAAAGCACAGTATAAATGAATACAATAAAAGCTTTCTAAAATAAAGCAATATCTCTTTGAAGCCCGTTGAGAGTTGATGAAGATCTTGTCTTCAAGTTGATGAGCCTTTGATTGATGCTTGAGGATGTGAACTTTGGATGCTTTCTTTGAAACTTGGAAGCTTGAAGGCTTGAACCACTCAACTCTTGAATCCTTGAAGAATATTCAAAATCTCACCAAAGGATTACTTCCCCAATTGATTTTTGATGTTTATATAGCCTCCCAACACTTAAATGACCGTTTATAGCCGTTAGGGAGGAATATGACCGTTTGGAACCAAGTTGGAGAAGTTCTGCAATCCAGAAAACTAGCCGTTACTGTTCAAGTGTCGATACACTTTAGTTCCAGGTGTCGACACTTCAGTTTCAAGTGTCGACACTCAGTTTCCAGGTGTCGACACTTCACTTCAAGTGTCGACACTTCAGCTCCAGTGTCGACACTTCACTGAAGGGCTTTCTGAAGTTTCTGTTTTCTCAGGCCTTGAGTCGACACTTCACTGTTCAAGTGTCGACACTTGTTCCTCAGTGTCGACACTTCATTTTCAAGTGTCGACACTTGCCTGTGCCATTGCTGAAACATTTTCAAATAGAACTTTAACCTCTTCAAGTCCTTCCATATTAATTCCAAAGTCCATATAATTGATTTTCCATTAATTTAAGGACTTTTTCAACTGAATACAAGCATTTCTTCATTCAACATGGTTGAGTACTAAGATCTGAAAAATATACTTAAAATATAATTAGTACTCATAATACTTAAACATTTTGTCAATCATCAAAATCAAGACCAGAGTCAACAATCTTCCCTTTTTGATGATGACAAAACCTTTAAGTATATGATAGGGTAAGCTTAAAAGGATTAACAATAACATGTAAGCTCAAACAATAAGCACCAAGCTCCCCCTCAAAATATGATCCAAAGAAATCTTCAAAATATTTTTCAAAATATGCAAAAAAGTTTAAATTTTCAAATTTCTTCTTCTACTAATTATTTCCTTTAGATAAAATATTTTACATTCTTCTCCCCCCTTTTTCACTTTCTTTCATTTCTCAAATGATTTTTCATGTTTATCCAATCTTCCCATTTTCATACTTAACAATTTCTTCCCTTTTTGACATCATGAAAAGGGTGAAAGACAATACAAAGTGGGAATGAAGTTGGAAAGAATAGCAAGTAGGTCATCAAAATCAATGCATGAAATCAAATATTTTTGATATCAATTGAATAGATATAAATTGAACAAGATACCACATAATGTAGCACATGCAAGAAATGATTTGATGTATATTATCCATTCACCTTACTTGTTCATGGGATAAGGTCACAGCGGCACCCCTACACATAAAGAGCCCATGAATGGGAAGAGAGGGTCTTTAAGCCCTACTTATCTCCTATGACCGGACGGCCATGGTGACTAACCCAATCCGAAGCGGTTACTAGAATTCTTTTAAAAATAATTTTGATACCAATAGAATCTGATACCATTTGAATGTAACTCCCCTCAATGAATTAGATTTGAAAACAAGAGGAGTATCAGAGCAATATAAGTAAATCATGATATCACAGATATTCAAAGCAGCATCATATGATAACAAATCTTTGGATGCTCCCCCTGAATGTTTTCCTCCTTTAAAATATGCATTTATTTCAGAATAAAACATGAAAGCTTATGCATCAAGATTTGAAATTTTTCAAGATATTCATGATTTTCAAAATACAAAGCATTTATATCACTTAAAAACTTTTAGCATGATTTCAAATTCATTTTAAGATGATTTGATATCATACAAATGCTAGAAGTAATATGATATCAAGTCTAGCTATTAGAGCAAGGTTTGTCAATAAGCATACCTTCTTCTTAAAAGTAACCCTTAACTACTAGTTCTATACTTGATCCAAATCATTTCTAGATTATGCATATGCCAAAAATAAAAACATATAAATCATAGCATTTCACTTGAAATAATTTAGAAACTATATTAATCAAATCAAGTGAAGATCTAATAATCACAAGTTTGACCATGAGAGCTTGAAATCCATCAACATCAAAATGGTCATGATCACAAAAATGATTATTAGTCTAAGCTTGATTCTAATCAATCAATTAAAATATTTTTCAAATCAATATGCATCTTTAAAAGTATTTTTCATTAAATACATTAATCAAAATCAAGTGAAGGTCTTAAATCATAAATTTAATCATGATAGCATGAAATTCATCAACACCAAAAAGTTCATGATCATAGCCAATGATTATAAGTCCAAACTTGATTCTAATTAACTATTTAAATAATTTTTCAAAGTAATTGATGCAATAAAAATTAATCTACATTTTAATTTATGGAAGGAGATTTTAGAATTTACCAATATACATAATCCTTCTTTTTATCATTTAGTCCAAAATTAGCTTGTCCACTTCTTTAAATTGTCTTGTACAACCCTCTTTTCAAGAACTTCCTTTCTTCATGTTGGGTTGCAAGACATTCCTGCAAAACAATTAAGTGGACATTTTTGGTACCCAAACTTTCTTGGGTCCTTTATGATTAGTAATTATGTTCCTTTTGGAACCCAAACTTTTTTAATCTAGAAGGATAAGCATTGAAACCACATTTATAAGAAAATTTGAAAGAAGCAGGAATATGAAGTTCTTCAAAAGTTTTGCTTCTTTTCCTCAATCAAGATATTTTTCTCATTAAAAACTTTATCACATAAATCTTTTAAATAACATTTTATTTTTCTAAAAATTCTTTTTCTTTAAAAAATTATTCTTTTCATTTTTCAAAATATCAATCTTGGCATTTAAATCATCATTTTTATTTGCAAGATTGGTGTTGTCAAGAGAAAATGAATCTACATGCCTATTAATTTCTTGTGCTCAATTTTAGCAATCTATATTCATGCACAAATCATTAGATGCATCATGTGATTCTTTAAAGGTAAAATCATAATTATTTTTAGCACATACCTTTTCCTCATTTGCCATGAAACAAAGATGAGCAACTTCATCATCCGTGCTTGAATCTTCGCTATCGCTCCAAGTTGCCATCATTGCCTTGAATTTCTTTTTGGCCTTAGAGCTATTATTTTCTTTTCTGTATCAGCTTCCACTATCCTTTGCCATAAGTTCAACTCATAGGTCATGAGTGAACCGATAAGCTCCTCCAAAGTAAGGTTTCTACATCTTTAGCTTCTTGGATCGCCGTCACCTTTGGATCCCATGATTTTGGCAAGGATCTAAGATTTTGTTCACCAAATCAGCATTAGTATAGATTTTGCCAAGACTTTTTAATTCATTAATAATAGTCATAAATCTTGAAACATATCAGATATAGATTCATAATGCATCATTTCAAAAATTTCAAAAGAATGTATAAGCAAATTAATTTTAGTGTTCTTCACTTGAAGAGTACCCTCATGAGTAACTTCAAGTGTGTCCCATATTTCCTTCGCTGATGTGCATGTAGAAACTCTATTAAATTCATTTAAGTCCAATGCACAATAAAGCAAGTTCATTGCTTTAGCATTGAGTTCAATTTGTTTAATGTCATATTCATTCCAATCCTCTTCGAGCTTTGGAATGGAAATGCCATTAACCAAAATGGAAGGAATATGAGGACCACTAACAATGGTTTCCAAAGATGATAACTAATAGATTGAATATGGATGCGCATGCGAGTTTTCCAAAATGTGTAATTTATACCATTGAAAAATGGTCGTCTAACACTAATACCTACAAGGTTACCATGAACTTTAGCTCAAAATCGTTAGATTTTCAAACAGAGCACCTGCTCTGATACCAATTGAAGCCCACGTAGGCAACCCAAGAGGGGGGGTGAATTGGGTTTTATAAAACTTTTGTAATATTTAAAAGATGAACTAAAGCAAGTATATGCTAATGTAATTTAAGTGCTTGTGTATTTCAAATAAATGCAGCGAAAATAATGAAATTAAAGCATAAGGAGAACAATCACACAAACACAAAGATTTATAGTGGTTCAGTGCCAACCAAGCACCTACATCCACTCCCCAAGAATCCCTTGGGATTCCACTAAGTTTGGTTTTATAACTTAGGCTCACCAACAACCTTTACAACTTGTTTTGTCTTCGGGCTCACAAGTCAAACCCTAGTTGGTTTCAAGGCTCACCAACAACCACCCTTGTTTTTACGGGATAACCAAGAACCTAAACAACTTGTTTTGGCTTCGGGCTCACAAGTAAACCCTAGTTGGTTTCAAGGCTTACCAACAACCACTTTGGTTTTCAAGGCTCACCAAAAACCTCTTTGGTTTCCAAGGCTCCCAAAACCTTAAGTAAAAGAATCAAGAGCAAGTATAAATGAACAATAATTTCTAAATAAAGCATATCTCTTTGAAGCCCGTTGAGAGTTGATGAAGATCTTGGCTTCAAGTTGATGAAGCCCTTGATTGATCTTGAGGATGTGAACTTTGGATGCTTTCTTTGAAACTTGGAAGCGAAGGCTTGAACCACTCACTCTTGAATCCTTGAACAATATTCAAAATCTCACCAAGGATTACTTTCCCAATTGATTTTGATGTTTATATAGCCTCCCAACACTTAAATCCGTTTATTAGCCGTTAGGGAGGAAATATGACCGTTTGGACCAAGTTGGAGAAGTTCTGCAATCCAGAACTAGCCGTTACTGTTCAAGTGTCGACACTTTAGTTCCAGGTGTCGACACTTCAGTTTCAAGTTCGACACTCATTTTCCAGTGTCGACACTTCACTTCCAGTTGTCGACACTTCAGCTCCAGGTGTCGACACTTCACTGAAGGAGCTTTCTGAAGTTTTCTGTTTGTCTCAGGCCTTGAGTCGACACTTCACTCTTCAATTGTCGACACTTGTTCCTCAGGTGTCGACACTTCATTTTCAAGTGTCGACACTTGCCTGTGCCATTGCTGAAACATTTTCAAATAGAACTTTAACCTCTTCAGTCCTTCCATATTAATTCCAAAGTCCATATAATTGATTTTCCATTAATTTAGGACTTTTTCAACTGAAATACAAGCATTTCTTCATTCAACATGGTTGAGTACTAAGATCTGAAAAATATACTTAAAATATAATTAGTACTCATATATACTTAAACATTTTGTCAATCATCAAATCAAGACCAGAGTCACAAGCTCCCCCTTTTTGATGATACAAAACCTTTAGTATATGAATAGGGTAAGCTTAAAAGGATTAACAATAAACATGTAAGCTCAAACAATAAGCACCAAGCTCCCCCTCAAAATATGATCCAAAGAAAAATCTTCAAAATATTTTTCAAAATATGCAAAAAAGTTTAATTTTTCAAATTTCTTCTTCTTACTAATTCTTTCCTTTAGATAAAAATATTTTACATTCTTCTCCCCCTTTTGCACTTTCTTTCATTTCTCAAATGATTTTTCATGTTTATCCAATCTTCCCATTTTCATACTTAACAATTTTCCCCCTTTTTTGACATCATGAAAAAGGGTGAAAGACAATACAAAGTGGGAATGAAGTTGGAAAGATATAGCAAGTAGGTCATCAAAATCAATGCATGAAATCAAATATTTTTGATATCAATTGAATATGATATAAATTGAACAGATACCACATAATGTAAGCACATGCAAGAAATGATTTGATGTATATTATCCATTCACCTTACTTGTTCATGGGATAAGGTCACAGCGCACCCCTACACTCATAAGAGAGCCCATTGATGGGAAGAGAGGGTCTTTAAGCCCTACTTATCTCCTATGACCGGACGGCCATGGTGACTAACCCATCCGAAGCGGTTACTAGGAATCTTTTAAAAATAATTTTGATACCAATAGAATCTGATACCATTGAATGTAACTCCCCCCTCATGGAATTAGATTTGAAAACAAGAAGGATATCAAAGCAATATAGTAAATCATGATATCAACAAGATATTCAAAGCATCAAATATGATAACAAATCTTTGGATGCTCCCCCTGAATGTTATTCCTCCTTTAAAAATATGCATTTATTTCAGGAATAAAACATGAAAGCTTATGCATCAAGATTTGAAATTTTTCAAGATATTCATGATTTTCAAAATACAAGCATTTATATCACTTAAAACTTTTAGCATGATTTCAAATTCATTTTAAGATGATTTGATATCCATACAAATGCTAGAAGTAATATGATATCAAGTCTAGCTATTAGAGCAAGGGTTTGTCAATAAGCATACCTTCTTCTTAAAAGTACCCTTAACTACTAGTTCTATACTTGATCCAAATCATTTCTATTATGCATAGATGCCAAAAAAAAATATAAATCATAGCATTTCACTTGAAATAATTTAGAAACTATATTAATCAAAATCAAGTGAAATCTAATAATCACAAGTTTGACCATGAGAGCTTGAAATCCATCAACATCAAAATGGTCATGATCACAACAATGATTATTAGTCTAAGCTTGATTCTAATCAATCAATTAAATATTTTTCAAATCAATATGCATCTTTAAAAGTATTTTTCATTAAATACATTAATCAAATCAAGTGAAGGTCTTACAATCATAAATTAATCATGATAGCATGAATTCATCAACACCAAAAAGTTCATGATC
Organism: Areca catechu; assembly: GCA_021397845.1. Taxonomy (NCBI): domain Eukaryota; kingdom Viridiplantae; phylum Streptophyta; class Magnoliopsida; order Arecales; family Arecaceae; genus Areca; species Areca catechu. Next base: position 95,635,821 of record CM038051.1, on the reverse strand, counting down.
ATAGCCAATGATTATAGTCCAAACTTGATTCTAATTAACTATTTAAAATAATTTTTCAAAGTAATTGATGCAATAAAAATTAATCTACATTTTAATTATGGAAGGAGATGTTTAGAATTTACCAATATACATAATCCTTCTTTTATCATTTAGTCCAAATGTAGCTTGTCCACTTCTTTAAATTGTCTTGTACAACCTCTTTTCAAGAACTTCCTTTCTTCATGTTGGGTTGCAAGACATTCCTGCAAAACAAATTAAGTGGACATTTTTGGTACCCAAACTTTCTTGGGTCCTTTATGATTAGTAATTATGGTTCCTTTTGGAACCCAAACTTTTCTTAATCTAGAAGGATAAGCATTGAACCACATTTATAAAAAAATTGAAAGAAGCAGGAATATTGAAGTTCTTCAAAGTTTTTGCTTCTTTTCCTCAATCAAGATATTTTTCTCATTAAAACTTTATCACATAAATCTTTTAAAATAACATTTTATTTTTCTAAAATTCTTTTTCTTTAGAAAAATTATTCTTTTATTTTTCAAATATCAATCTTGGCATTTAAATCATCATTTTTATTTGCAAGATTGGTGTTGTCAAGAGAAATGAATCTACATGCCTATTTATTTCTTGTGCTCAATTTTTAGCAATCTATATTCATGCACAAGATCATTAGATGCATCATGTGATTCTTTAAAGGTAAAATCATAATTATTTTTAGCACATACCTTTTCCTCATTTGCCATGAAACAAAGATGAGCAACTTCATCATCCGTGCTTGAATCTTCGCTATCGCTCCAAGTTGCCATCATTGCCTTGAATTTCTTTTTGGCCTTGAGAGCTATTATTTTCTTTTCTGTATCAGCTTCCACTATCCTTTGCCATAAGTTCAACTCATAGGTCATGAGTGAACCGATAAGCTCCTCCAAAGGTAAGGTTTCTACATCTTTAGCTTCTTGGATCGCCGTCACCTTTGGATCCCATGATTTTGGCAAGGATCTAAGAATTTTGTTCACCAAATCAGCATTAGTATAGATTTTGCCAAGACTTTTTAATTCATTAATAATAGTCATAAATCTTGAAAACATATCAGATATAGATTCATAATGCATCATTTCAAAATTTTCAAAAGAATGTATAAGCAAATTAATTTTAGTGTTCTTCACTTGAAGAGTACCCTCATGAGTAACTTCAAGTGTGTCCCATATTTCCTTCGCTGATGTGCATGTAGAAACTCTATTAAATTCATTTAGTCCAATGCACAATAAAGCAAGTTCATTGCTTTAGCATTGAGTTCAATTTGTTTAATGTCATATTCATTCAATCCTCTTCGAGCTTTGGATGGAAATGCCATTAACCAAATGGAAGGAATATGAGGACCACTAACAATGGTTTTCCAAAGATGATAACTAATAGATTGAATATGGATGCGCATGCGAGTTTTCCAAATGTGTAATTTATACCATTGAAAATGGTGGTCTAACACTAATACCTACAAGGGTTACCATGAACTTTAGCTCAAAATCGTTAGATTTTCAAACAGAGCACCTGCTCTGATACCAATTGAAGGCCACGTAGGCAACCCAAGAGGGGGGGTGAATTGGGTTTTTATAAAACTTTTGTAATATTTAAAAGATGAACTAAAGCAAGTATATGCTAATGTAATTAAGTGCTTGTGTATTTCAATAAATGCAGCGGAAATAATGAATTAAAGCATAAGGAGAACAATCACACAAACACAAAGATTTATAGTGGTTCAGTGCCAACCAAGCACCTACATCCACTCCCCAAGAATCCCTGGGAATTCCACTAAGTTTGGTTTTATAACTTAGGCTCACCAACAACCTTTACAACTTGTTTTGTCTTCGGGCTCACAAGTCAAACCCTAGTTGGTTTCAAGGCTCACCAACAACCACCCTTGGTTTTACGGGATAACCAAGAACCTAAACAACTTGTTTGGCTTCGGGCTCACAAGTAAACCCTAGTTGGTTTCAAGGCTTACCAACAACCACTTTGGTTTTCAAGGCTCACCAAAACCTCTTTGGTTTTCCAAGGCTCACCAAAAACCTTAAGTAAAACAATGTAAGAGCAAGTATAAATGAATACAATAAAAGCTTTCTAAAATAAAGCAAATATCTCTTTGAAGCCCGTTGAGAGTTGATGAAGATCTTGTCTTCAAGTTGATGAAGCCTTTGATTGATGCTTGAGGATGTGAACTTTGGATGTTTTTTGAAACTTGGAAGCTTGAAGGCTTGAACCACTCAACTCTTGAATCCTTGAAGAATATTCAAAAATCTCACCAAAGGATTACTTCCCCAATTGATTTTGATGTTTATATAGCCTCCCAACACTTAATGACCGTTTATAGCCGTTAGGGAGGAAAATATGACCGTTTGGAACCAAGTTGGAGAAGTTCTGCAATCCAGAAAACTAGCCGTTACTGTTCAAGTGTCGACACTTTAGTTCCAGGTGTCGACACTTTTTTCAGTGTCGACACTTCAGTTTCCAGGTGTCGACACTTCACTTCCAAGTGTCGACACTTCAGCTCCAGGTGTCGACACTTCACTGAAGGAGCTTTCTGAAGTTTTCTGTTTGTCTCAGGCCTTGAGTCGACACTTCACTCTTCAAGTGTCGACACTTGTTCCTCAGGTGTCGACACTTCATTTTCAAGTGTCGACACTTGCCTGTGCCATTGCTGAAACATTTTCAAATAGAAACTTTAACCTCTTCAAGTCCTTCCATATTAATTCCAAAGTCCATATAATTGATTTTTCATTAATTTAAGGACTTTTTCAACTGAAATACAAGCATTTCTTCATTCAACATGGTTGAGTACTAAGATCTGAAAATATACTTAAAATATAATTAGTACTCATATATACTTAAACATTTTGTCAATCATCAAAATCAAGACCAAGTCAACAATCTCCCCCTTTTTGATGATGACAAAACCTTTAAGTATATGAATAGGGTAAGCTTAAAAGGATTAACAATAAACATGTAAGCTCAAAACAATAAGCACCAAGCTCCCCCTCAAATATGATCCAAAGAAAAATCTTCAAAAATATTTTTCAAAATATGCAAAATTTAAATTTTCAAAATTTCTTCTTCTTACTAATTCTTTCCTTTAGATAAAATATTTTACATTCTTCTCCCCCTTTTGCACTTTCTTTCATTTCTCAAATGATTTTTCATGTTTATCCAATCTTCCATTTTCATACTTAATAATTTTCTCCCCCTTTTTGACATCATGAAAAGGGTGAAAGACAATACAAAGTGGGAATGAAGTTGGAAAGAATAGCAAGTAGGTCATCAAAATCAATGCATGAAATCAAATATTTTTGATATCAATTGAATATGATATAAATTGAACAAGATACCACATAATGTAAGCACATGCAAGAAATGATTTGATGTATATTATCCATTCACCTTACTTGTTCATGGATAAGGTCACAGCGGCACCCCTACACATCATAAGAGAGCCCATTGAATGGGAAGAGAGGGTCTTTAAGCCCTACTTATCTCCTATGACCGACGGCCATGGTGACTAACCCAATCCGAAGCGGTTACTAGGAATTCTTTTAAAAATAATTTTGATACCAATAGAATCTGATACCATTTGAATGTAACTCCCCTCAATGAATTAGATTTGAAAACAGAAGGAGTATCAGAGCAATATAAGTAAATCATGATATCAACAAGATATTCAAAGCATCAAATATGATAACAAATCTTTGGATGCTCCCCCTGAATGTTATTCCTCCTTTAAAATATGCATTTATTTCAGGAATAAAACATGAAAGCTTATGCATCAAGATTTGAAATTTTTCAAGATATTCATGATTTTCAAAATACAAAGCATTTATATCACTTAAAAACTTTTAGCATGATTTCAAATTCATTTTAAGATGATTTGATATCCATACAAATGCTAGAAGTAATATGATATCAAGTCTAGCTATTAGAGCAAGGTTTGTCAATAAGCATACCTTCTTCTTAAAAGTAACCCTTAACTACTAGTTCTATACTTGATCCAAATCATTTCTAGATTATGCATAGATGCCAAAAATAAAACATATAAATCATAGCATTTCACTTGAAATAATTTAGAAACTATATTAATCAAAATCAAGTGAAGATCTAATAATCACAAGTTTGACCATGAGAGCTTGAAATCCATCAACATCAAAATGGTCATGATCACAACAAATGATTATTAGTCTAAGCTTGATTCTAATCAATCAATTAAAATATTTTTCAAATCAATATGCATCTTTAAAAGTATTTTTCATTAAATACATTAAATCAAGTCAAGGTCTTACAATCATAAATTTAATCATGATAGCATGAAATTCATCAACACCAAAAGTTCATGATCATAGCCAATGATTATAAGTCCAAACTTGATTCTAATACTAATTAAATATAAATAATTTTCAAAGTAATTGATGCAATAAAATTAATCTACATTTTTAATTATGGAAGGAGATGTTTAGAATTTACCAATATACATAATCCTTCTTTTTATCATTTAGTCCAAAATGTAGCTTGTCCACTTCTTTAAATTGTCTTGTACAACCTCTTTTCAAGAACTTCCTTTCTTCATGTTGGGTTGCAAGACATTCCTGCAAAACAAATTAAGTGGACATTTTTGTACCCAAACTTTCTTGGGTCCTTTATGATTAGTAATTATGGTTCCTTTTGGAACCCAAACTTTTCTTAATCTAGAAGGATAAGCATTGAAACCACATTTATAAGAAAAATTGAAAGAAGCAGGAATATTGAAGTTCTTCAAAAGTTTTTGCTTCTTTTCCTCAATCAAGATATTTTTCTCATTAAAAACTTTATCACATAAATCTTTTAAAATAACATTTTCTTTTTCTAAAATTTTTTTTCTTTAGAAAATTATTCTTTTCATTTTTCAAATATCAATCTTGGCATTTAAATCATCATTTTTATTTGCAAGATTGGTGTTGTCAAGAGAAAATGAATCTACATGCCTATTTAATTTCTTGTGCTCAATTTTTAGCAATCTATATTCATGCACAAGATCATTAGATGCATCATGTGATTCTTTAAAGGTAAAATCATAATTATTTTTAGCACATACCTTTTCCTCATTTGCCATGAAACAAAGATGAGCAACTTCATCATCCGTGCTTGAATCTTCGCTATCGCTCCAAGTTGCCATCATTGCCTTGAATTTCTTTTTGGCCTTGAGAGCTATTATTTTATTCTTTTCTGTATCAGCTTCCACTATCCTTTTGCCATAAGTTCAACTCATAGGTCATGATGAACCGATAAGCTCCTCCAAAGGTAAGGTTTCTATATCTTTAGCTTCTTGGATCGCCGTCACCTTTGGATCCCATGATTTGGCAAGGATCTAAGAATTTTGTTCACCAAATCAGCATTAGTATAGATTTTGCCAAGACTTTTTAATTCATTAATAATAGTCATAAATCTTGAAAACATATCAGATATAGATTCATAATGCATCATTTCAAAAATTTCAAAAATGTATAAGCAAATTAATTTTAGTGTTCTTCACTTGAAGAGTACCCTCATGATTAACTTCAAGTGTGTCCCATATTTCCTTCGCTGATGTGCATGTAGAAACCTATTAAATTCATTTAAGTCCAATGCACCATAAAGCAAGTTCATTGCTTTAGCATTGAGTTCATTTGTTTATGTCATATTCATTCCAATCCTCTTCGAGCTTTGGAATGGAAATGCCATTAACCAAAATGGAAGAATATGAGGACCACTAACATGGTTTTCCAAAGATGATACTAATAGATTGAATATGGATGCGCATGCGATTTTTCCAAATGTGTAATTTATACCATTGAAAAATGGTGTTCTAACACTAATACCTACAAGGGTTACCATGATTTAGCTCAAAATCGTTAGATTTTCAAACAGAGCACCTGCTCTGATCCAATTGAAGGCCCACGTAGGCAACCCAAGAGGGGGGTGAATTGGGTTTTATAAAACTTTTGTAATATTTAAAAGAACTAAAGCAAGTATATGCTAATGTAATTTAAGTGCTTGTGTATTTCAAATAAATGCAGCGAAAATAATGAAATTAAAGCATAAGGAGAACAATCACACAAACACAAAGATTTATAGTGGTTCAGTGCCAACCAAGCACCTACATCCACTCCCCAAGAATCCCTTGGGAATTCCACTAAGTTTGGTTTTATAACTTAGGCTCACCAACAACCTTTACAACTTGTTTTGTCTTCGGGCTCACAAGTCAAACCCTAGTTGGTTTCAAGGCTCACCAACAACCACCCTTGGTTTTACGGGATACCCAAGAACCTAAACAACTTGTTTTGGCTTCGGGCTCACAAGTAAAACCCTAGTTGGTTTCAAGGCTTACCAACAACCACTTTGGTTTTCAAGGCTCACCAAAAACCTCTTTGGTTTTCCAAGGCTCACCAAAAACCTTAAGTAAAAAATGTAAGAGCAAGTATAAATGAATACAATAAAGCTTTCTAAAATAAAGCAAATATCTCTTTGAAGCCCGTTGGAGTTGATGAAGATCTTGTCTTCAAGTTGATGAAGCCTTTGATTGATGCTTGAGGATGTGAACTTTGGATGCTTTCTTTGAAACTTGGAAGCTTGAAGGCTTGAACCACTCAACTCTTGAATCCTTGAAGAATATTCAAAATCTCACCAAAGGATTACTTCTCCAATTGATTTTTGATGTTTATATAGCCTCCCAACACTTAAATGACCTTTATAGCCGTTAGGAGGAAAATATGACCGTTGGAACCAAGTTGGAGAAGTTCTGCAATCCAGAAAACTAGCCGTTACTGTTCAAGTGTCGACACTTTAGTTCCAGGTGTCGACACTTCAGTTTCAAGTGTCGACACTTCAGTTTCCAGGTGTCGACACTTCACTTCCAAGTGTCGACACTTCAGCTCCAGTGTCGACACTTCACTGAAGGAGCTTTCTGAAGTTTTCTGTTTGTCTCAGGCTTGAGTCGACACTTCACTCTTCAAGTGTCGACACTTGTTCCTCAGGTGTCGACACTTTCATTTTCAAGTGTCGACACTTGCCTGTGCCATTGCTGAAACATTTTCAAATAGAAACTTTAACCTCTTCAAGTCCTTCCATATTAATTCCAAAGTCCATATAATTGATTTTCATTAATTTAAGGACTTTTTCAACTGAAATACAAGCATTTCTTCTTCATTCAATATTTGAGTACTAAGATCTGAAAATATACTTAAAATATATTAGTACTCATATATACTTAAACATTTTGTCAATCATCAAAATCAAGACCAGAGTCAACAATCTCCCCCTTTTTGATGATGACAAAACCTTTAAGTATATGAATAGGGTAAGCTTAAAAGGATTAACAATAAACATGTAAGCTCAAAACAATAAGCACCAAGCTCCCCCTCAAATATGATCCAAAGAAAAATCTTCAAAATATTTTTCAAAATATGCAAAAATTTTAAATTTTCAAAATTTCTTCTTCTTACTATTCTCCTTAGATAAAAATATTTTACATTCTTCTCCCCTTTTTGCACTTTCTTTCATTTCTCAAATGATTTTTCATGTTTATCCAATCTTCCCATTTTCATACTTAACATTTTCTCCCCCTTTTTGACATCATGAAAAGGGTGAAAGACAATACAAAGTGGGAATGAAGTTGGAAAGAATAGCAAGTAGGTCATCAAAATCAATGCATGAAATCAAATATTTTTGATATCAATTGAACAAGATACCACATAATGTAAGCACATGCAAGAAATGATTTGATGTATATTATCCATTCACCTTACTTGTTCATGGGATAAGGTCACAGCGGCACCCCTACACATCATAAGAGAGCCCATTGAAGGGAAGAGAGGGTCTTTAAGCCCTACTTATCTCCTATGACCGGACGGCCATGGTGACTAACCCAATCCGAAGCGGTTACTAGGAATTTTTTAAAAATATTTTGATACCAATAGAATCTGATACCATTTGAATGTAACTCCCCTCAAGGAATTAGATTTGAAAACAGAAGGAGTATCAGAGCAATATAAGTAAATCATGATATCAACAAGATATTCAAAGCATCAAATATGATAACAAATCTTTGGATGCTCCCCCTGAATGTTATTCCTCCTTTAAAAATATGCATTTATTTCAGGAATAAACATGAAAGCTTATGCATCAAGATTTGAAATTTTTCAAGATATTCATGATTTTCAAAATACAAAGCATTTATATCACTTAAAACTTTTAGCATGATTTCAAATTCATTTTAAGATGATTTGATATCCATACAAATGCTAGAAGTAATATGATATCAAGTCTAGCTATTAGAGCAAGGGTTTGTCAATAAGCATACCTTCTTCTTAAAAGTAACCCTTAACTACTAGTTCTATACTTGATCCAAATCATTTCTAGATTATGCATAGATGCCAAAAATAAAAAATAAATCATAGCATTTCACTTGAAATAATTTAGAAACTATATAATCAAAATCAAGTGAAGATCTAATAATCACAGTTTGACCATGAGAGCTTGAAATCCATCAACATCAAAATGGTCATGATCACAACAAATGATTATTAGTCTAAGCTTGATTCTAATCAATCAATTAAAATATTTTTCAAATCAATATGCATCTTTAAAAGTATTTTTCATTAAATACATTAATCAAATCAAGTGAAGGTCTTACAATCATAAATTTAATCATGATAGCATGAAATTCATCAACACCAAAAAGTTCATGATCATAGCCAATGATTATAAGTCCAAACTTGATTCTAATTAACTATTTAAAATAATTTTTCAAAGTAATTGATGCAATAAAAATTAATCTACATTTTTAATTATGGAAGGAGATGTTTAGAATTTACCAATATACATAATCCTTCTTTTATCATTTAGTCCAAAATGTAGCTTGTCCACTTCTTTAAATTGTCTTGTACAACCTCTTTTCAAGAACTTCCTTTCTTCATGTTGGGTTGCAAGACATTCCTGCAAAACAAATTAAGTGGACATTTTTTGTACCCAAACTTTCTTGGGTCCTTTATGATTAGTAATTATGGTTCCTTTTGGAACCCAAACTTTTCTTAATCTAGAAGGATAAGCATTGAAACCACATTTATAAGAAAATTGAAAGAAGCAGGAATATTGAAGTTCTTCAAAAGTTTTTGCTTCTTTTCCTCAATCAAGATATTTTTCTCATTAAAAACTTTATCACATAAATCTTTTAAAATAACATTTTCTTTTTCTAAAAATTCTTTTTCTTTAGAAAAATTATTCTTTTTATTTTTCAAAATATCAATCTTGGCATTTAAATCATCATTTTTATTTGCAAGATTGGTGTTGTCAAGAGAAATGAATCTACATGCCTATTTAATTTCTTGTGCTCAATTTTTAGCAATCTATATTCATGCACAAGATCATTAGATGCATCATGTGATTCTTTAAAGGTAAAATCATAATTATTTTTAGCACATACCTTTTTCATTTGCCATGAAACAAAGATGAGCAACTTCATCATCCGTGCTTGAATCTTCGCTATCGCTCCAAGTTGCCATCATTGCCTTGAATTTCTTTTTGGCCTTGAGAGCTATTATTTTCTTTTCTGTATCAGCTTCCACTATCCTTTGCCATAAGTTCAACTCATAGGTCATGAGTGAACCGATAAGCTCCTCCAAAGTAAGGTTTCTACATCTTTAGCTTCTTGGATCGCCGTCACCTTTGGATCCCATGATTTTGGCAAGGATCTAAGAATTTGTTCACCAAATCAGCATTAGTATAGATTTTGCCAAGACTTTTTAATTCATTAATAATAGTCATAAATCTTGAAAACATATCAGATATAGATTCATAATGCATCATTTCAAAAATTTCAAAAGAATGTATGCAAATTAATTTTAGTGTTCTTCACTTGAAGAGTACCCTCATGAGTAACTTCAAGTGTGTCATATTTCCTTCCTTCGCTGATGTGCATGTAGAAACTCTATTAAATTCATTTAAGTCCAATGCACAATAAAGCAAGTTCATTGCTTTAGCATTGAGTCAATTTGTTTAATGTCATATTCATTCCAATCCTCTTCGAGCTTTGGAATGGAAATGCCATTAACAAAATGGAAGGAATATGAGGACCACTAACAATGGTTTTCCAAAGATGATAACTAATAGATTGAATATGGATGCGCATGCGAGTTTTCCAAAATGTGTAATTTATACCATTGAAAAATGGTCGTCTAACACTAATACCTACAAGGGTTACCATGAACTTTAGCTCAAAATCGTTAGATTTTCAAACAGAGCACCTGCTCTGATACCAATTGAAGGCCCACGTAGGCAACCCAAGAGGGGGGGTGAATTGGGTTTTATAAAACTTTTGTAATATTTAAAAGATGAACTAAAGCAAGTATATGCTAATGTAATTTAAGTGCTTGTGTATTTCAAATAAATGCAGCGGAAATAATGAAATTAAAGCATAAGGAGAACAATCACACAAACACAAAGATTTATAGTGGTTCAGTGCCAACCAAGCACCTACATCCACTCCCAAGAATCCCTTGGGAATTCCACTAAGTTTGGTTTTATAACTTAGGCTCACCAACAACCTTTACAACTTGTTTTGTCTTCGGGCTCACAAGTCAAACCCTAGTTGGTTTCAAGGCTCACCAACACCACCCTTGGTTTTACGGGATAACCAAGAACCTAAACAACTTGTTTTGGCTTCGGGCTCACAAGTAAAACCCTAGTTGGTTTCAAGGCTTACCAACAACCACTTTGGTTTTCAAGGCTCACCAAAACCTTTTGGTTTTCCAAGCTCACCAAAAACCTTAAGTAAAACAATGTAAGAGCAAGTATAAATGAATACAATAAAGCTTTCTAAATAAAGCAAATATCTCTTTGAAGCCCGTTGAGAGTTGATGAAGATCTTGTCTTCAAGTTGATGAAGCCTTTGATTGATGCTTGAGGATGTGAACTTTGGATGCTTTCTTTGAAACTTGGAAGCTTGAAGGCTTGAACCACTCAACTCTTGAATCCTTGAAGAATATTCAAAATCTCACCAAAGGATTACTTCCCCATTGATTTTTGATGTTTATATAGCCTCCCAACACTTAAATGACCGTTTATAGCCTTAGGGAGGAAATATGACCGTTTGGAACCAAGTTGGAAAGTTCTGCAATCCAGAAAACTAGCCGTTACTGTTCAAGTGTCGACACTTTAGTTCCAGTTTCGACACTTTCAGTTTTCCAGGTGTCGACACTTCACTTTCCAAGTGTCGACACTTCAGCTCCAGGTGTCGACACTTCACTGAAGGAGCTTTCTGAAGTTTTCTGTTTGTCTCAGGCCTTGAGTCGACACTTCACTCTTCAAGTGTCGACACTTGTTCCTCAGGTGTCGACACTTCATTTTCAAGTGTCGACACTTGCCTGTGCCATTGCTGAAACATTTTCAAATAGAAACTTTAACCTCTTCAAGTCCTTCCATATTAATTCCAAAGTCCATATAATTGATTTTTCCATTAATTTAAGGACTTTTTCAACTGAAATACAAGCATTTCTTCATTCAACATGGTTGAGTACTAAGATCTGAAAATATACTTAAAATATAATTAGTACTCATATATACTTAAACATTTTGTCAATCATCAAAATCAAGACCAGAGTCAACAATCTCTCCCTTTTTTGATGATGACAAAACCTTTAAGTATATGAATAGGGTAAGCTTAAAAAGATTAACAATAAACATGTAAGCTCAAACAATAAGCACCAAGCTCCCCCCCCCTCAAAATATGATCCAAAGAAAATCTTCAAAAATATTTTTCAAAATATCAAAAAGTTTAAATTTTCAAAATTTCTTCTTCTTACTAATTCTTTCCTTTAGATAAAAATATTTTACATTCTTCTCCCCCTTTTGCACTTTCTTTCATTTCTCAAATGATTTTTCATGTTTATCCAATCTTCCCATTTTCATACTTAATAATTTTCTCCCCCTTTTGACATCATGAAAAGGGTGAAAGACATACAAAGTGGGAATGAAGTTGGAAAGAATAGCAAGTAGGTCATCAAAATCAATGCATGAAATCAAATATTTTTGATATCAATTGAATATGATATAAATTGAACAAGATACCACATAATGTAAGCACATGCAAGAAATGATTTGATGTATATTATCCATTCACCTTACTTGTTCATGGGATAAGGTCACAGCGGCACCCCTACACATCATAAGAGAGCCCATTGAATGGGAAGAGAGGGTCTTTAAGCCCTACTTATCTCCTATGACCGGACGGCCATGGTGACTAACCCAATCCGAAGCGGTTACTAGGAATTCTTTTAAAAATAATTTTGATACCAATAGAATCTGATACCATTTGAATGTAACTCCCCTCAAGGAATTAGATTTGAAAACAAGAAGGAGTATCAGAGCAATATAAGTAAATCATGATATCAACAAGATATTCAAAGCATCAAATATGATAACAAATCTTTGGATGCTCCCCCTGAATGTTATTCCTCCTTTAAAAATATGCATTTATTTCAGGAATAAAACATGAAAGCTTATGCATCAAGATTTGAAATTTTTCAAGATATTCATGATTTTCAAAATACAAAGCATTTATATCACTTAAAAACTTTTAGCATGATTTCAAATTCATTTTAAGATGATTTGATATCCATACAAATGCTAGAAGTAATATGATATCAAGTCTAGCTATTAGAGCAAGGGTTTGTCAATAAGCATACCTTCTTCTTAAAGTAACCCTTAACTACTAGTTCTATACTTGATCCAAATCATTTCTAGATTATGCATAGATGCCAAAATAAAAACATATAAATCATAGCATTTCACTTGAAATAATTTAGAAACTATATTAATCAAAATCAAGTGAAGATCTAATAATCACAAGTTTGACCATGAGAGCTTGAAATCCATCAACATCAAAATGGTCATGATCACAACAAATGATTATTAGTCTAAGCTTGATTCTAATCAATCAATTAAAATATTTTTCAAATCAATATGCATCTTTAAAAGTATTTTTCATTAAATACATTAATCAAATCAAGTGAAGGTCTTACAATCATAAATTTAATCATGATAGCATGAATTCATCAACACCAAAAAGTTCATGATCATAGCCAATGATTATAAGTCCAAACTTGATTCTAATTAACTATTTAAATAATTTTTTCAAAGTAATTGATGCAATAAAAATTAATCTACATTTTTATTATGGAAGGAGATGTTTAGAATTTACCAATATACATAATCCTTCTTTTTATCATTTAGTCCAAAATGTAGCTTGTCCACTTCTTTAAATTGTCTTGTACAACCTCTTTTCAAGAACTTCCTTTCTTCATGTTGGGTTGCAAGACATTCCTGCAAAACAAATTAAGTGGACATTTTTTGTACCCAAACTTTCTTGGGTCCTTTATGATTAGTAATTATGGTTCCTTTTGGAACCCAAACTTTTCTTAATCTAGAAGGATAAGCATTGAAACCACATTTATAAGAAAAATTGAAAGAAGCAGGAATATTGAAGTTCTTCAAAAGTTTTTGCTTCTTTTCCTCAATCAAGATATTTTCTCATTAAAAACTTTATCACATAAATCTTTTAAATAAAATTTTCTTTTTCTAAAAATTCTTTTTCTTTAGAAAAATTATTCTTTTCATTTTTCAAAATATCAATCTTGGCATTTAAATCATCATTTTTATTTGCAAGATTGGTGTTGTCAAGAGAAAATGAATCTACATGCCTATTTAATTTCTTGTGCTCAATTTTTAGCAATCTATATTCATGCACAAGATCATTAGATGCATCATGTGATTCTTTAAAGGTAAAATCATAATTATTTTTAGCACATACCTTTTCCTCATTTGCCATGAAACAAAGATGAGCAACTTCATCATCCGTGCTTGAATCTTCGCTATCGCTCCAAGTTGCCATCATTGCCTTGAATTTCTTTTTGGCCTTGAGAGCTATTATTTTCTTTTCTGTATCAGCTTCCACTATCCTTTGCCATAAGTTCAACTCATAGGTCATGAGTGAACCGATAAGCTCCTCCAAAGGTAAGGTTTCTACATCTTTAGCTTCTTGGATCGCCGTCACCTTTGGATCCCATGATTTTGGCAAGGATCTAAGAATTTTGTTCACCAAATCAGCATTAGTATAGATTTTGCCAAGACTTTTTAATTCATTAATAATAGTCATAAATCTTGAAAATATATCAGATATAGATTCATAATGCATCATTTCAAAAATTTCAAAAGAATGTATAAGCAAATTAATTTTAGTGTTCTTCACTTGAAGAGTACCCTCATGAGTAACTTCAAGTGTGTCCCATATTTCCTTCGCTGATGTGCATGTAGAAACTCTATTAAATTCATTTAAGTCCAATGCACAATAAAGCAAGTTCATTGCTTTAGCATTGAGTTCAATTTGTTTAATGTCATATTCATTCCAATCCTCTTCGAGCTTTGGAATGGAATGCCATTAACCAAAATGGAAGGAATATGAGGACCACTAACAATGGTTTTCCAAAGATGATAACTAATAGATTGAATATGGATGCGCATGCGAGTTTTCCAAAATGTGTAATTTATACCATTGAAAAATGGTCGTCTAACACTAATACCTACAAGGGTTACCATGAACTTTAGCTCAAAATCGTTAGATTTTCAAACAGAGCACCTGCTCTGATACCAATTGAAGGCCCACGTAGGCAACCCAAGAGGGGGGTGAATTGGGTTTTATAAAACTTTTGTAATATTTAAAAGATGAACTAAAGCAAGTATATGCTAATGTAATTTAAGTGCTTGTGTATTTCAAATAAATGCAGCGAAATAATGAAATTAAAGCATAAGGAGAACAATCACACAAACACAAAGATTTATAGTGGTTCAGTGCCAACCAAGCACCTACATCCACTCCCCAAGAATCCCTTGGGAATTCCACTAAGTTTTTTTATAACTTAGGCTCACCAACACCTTTACAACTTGTTTTGTCTTCGGGCTCACAAGTCAAACCCTAGTTGGTTTCAAGGCTCACCAACAACCACCCTTGGTTTTACGGGATAACCAAGAACCTAAACAACTTGTTTTGGCTTCGGGCTCACAAGTAAAACCTAGTTGGTTTCAAGGCTTACCAAACAACACTTGGTTTTCAAGGCTCACCAAAAACCTCTTTGGTTTTCCAAGGCTCACCAAAACCTTAAGTAAAACAATGTAAGAGCAAGTATAAATGAATACAAAACTTTCTAAAATAAAGCAAATATCTCTTTGAAGCCCGTTGAGAGTTGATGAAGATCTTGTCTTCAAGTTGATGAAGCCTTTGATTGATGCTTGAGGATGTGAACTTTGGATGCTTTCTTTGAAACTTGGAAGCTTGAAGGCTTGAACCACTCAACTCTTGAATCCTTGAAGAATATTCAAAAATCTCACCAAAGGATTACTTCCCCAATTGATTTTTGATGTTTATATAGCCTCCCAACACTTAAATGACCGTTTATAGCCGTTAGGGAGGAAAATATGACCGTTTGGAACCAAGTTGGAGAAGTTCTGCAATCCAGAAAACTAGCCGTTACTGTTCAAGTGTCGACACTTTAGTTCCAGGTGTCGACACTTCAGTTTCAAGTGTCGACACTTCAGTTTCCAGGTGTCGACACTTCACTTCCAAGTGTCGACACTTCAGCTCCAGGTGTCGACACTTCACTGAAGGAGCTTTCTGAAGTTTTCTGTTTGTCTCAGGCCTTGAGTCGACACTTCACTCTTCAAGTGTCGACACTTGTTCCTCAGGTGTCGACACTTCATTTTCAAGTGTCGACACTTGCCTGTGCCATTGCTGAAACATTTTCAAATAGAAACTTTAACCTCTTCAAGTCCTTCCATATTATTCCAAAGTCCATATAATTGATTTTCCATTAATTTAAGGACTTTTTCAACTGAAATACAAGCATTTCTTCATTCAACATGGTTGAGTACTAAGATCTGAAAAAATACTTAAAATATAATTAGTACTCATATATACTTAAACATTTTGTCAATCATCAAAATCAAGACCAGAGTCAACAATCTCCCCCTTTTTGATGATGACAAAACCTTTAAGTATATGAATAGGGTAAGCTTAAAAAGGATTAACAATAAACATGTAAGCTCAAATAATAAGCACCAAGCTCCCCCTCAAAATATGATCCAAAGAAAAATCTTCAAAAATATTTTTCAAAATATGCAAAAAAGTTTAAATTTTCAAAATTTCTTCTTCTTACTAATTCTTTCCTTTAGATAAAATATTTTACATTCTTCTCCCCTTTTTGCACTTTCTTCATTTCTCAAATGATTTTTCATGTTTATCCAATCTTCCCATTTTCATACTTAATAATTTTCTCCCCCTTTTGACATCATGAAAAAGGTGAAAGACAATACAAAGTGGGAATGAAGTTGGAAAGAATAGCAAGTAGGTCATCAAAATCAATGCATGAAATCAATATTTTTGATATCAATTGAATATGATATAAATTGAACAAGATACCACATAATGTAAGCACATGCAAGAAATGATTTGAT
The DNA here is from genome assembly GCA_021397845.1 of Areca catechu. Classification (NCBI taxonomy): domain Eukaryota; kingdom Viridiplantae; phylum Streptophyta; class Magnoliopsida; order Arecales; family Arecaceae; genus Areca; species Areca catechu. The sequence continues at coordinate 95,619,270 of CM038051.1, read as the reverse complement.
GTATATTATCCATTCACCTTACTTGTTCATGGGATAAGGTCACAGCGGCACCCCTACACATCATAAGAGAGCCCATTGAATGGGAAGAGAGGGTCTTTAAGCCCTACTTATCTCCTATGACCGGACGGCCATGGTGACTAACCCAATCCGAAGCGGTTACTAGGAATTCTTTTAAAAATATTTTGATACCAATAGAATCTGATACCATTTGAATGTAACTCCCCTCAAGGAATTAGATTTGAAAACAAGAAGAGTATCAGAGCAATATAAGTAAATCATGATATCAACAAGATATTCAAAGCATCAAATATGATAACAAATCTTTGGATGCTCCCCCTGAATGTTATTCCTCCTTTAAAAATATGCATTTATTTCAGGAATAAAACATGAAAGCTTATGCATCAAGATTTGAAATTTTTCAAGATATTCATGATTTTCAAAATACAAAGCATTTATATCACTTAAAAACTTTTAGCATGATTTCAAATTCATTTTAAGATGATTTGATATCCATACAAATGCTAGAAGTAATATGATATCAAGTCTAGCTATTAGAGCAAGGTTTGTCAATAAGCATACCTTCTTCTTAAAAGTAACCCTTAACTACTAGTTCTATACTTGATCCAAATCATTTCTAGATTATGCATAGATGCCAAAAATAAACATATAAATCATAGCATTTCACTTGAAATAATTTAGAAACTATATTAATCAAAATCAAGTGAAGATCTAATAATCACAAGTTTGACCATGAGAGCTTGAAATCCATCAACATCAAAATGGTCATGATCACAACAAATGATTATTAGTCTAAGCTTGATTCTAATCAATCAATTAAAATATTTTTCAAATCAATATGCATCTTTAAAAGTATTTTTCATTAAATACATTAATCAAAATCAAGTGAAGGTCTTACAATCATAAATTTAATCATGATAGCATGAAATTCATCAACACCAAAAAGTTCATGATCATAGCCAATGATTATAAGTCCAAACTTGATTCTAATTAACTATTTAAAATAATTTTTCAAAGTAATTGATGCAATAAAATTAATCTACATTTTTAATTATGGAAGAGATGTTTAGAATTTACCATATACATAATCCTTCTTTTTATCATTTAGTCCAAAATGTAGCTTGTCCACTTCTTTAAATTGTCTTGTACAACCTCTTTTCAAGAACTTCCTTTCTTCATGTTGGGTTGCAAGACATTCCTGCAAAACAAATTAAGTGGACATTTTTGGTACCCAAACTTTCTTGGGTCCTTTATGATTAGTAATTATGGTTCCTTTTGGAACCCAAACTTTTCTTAATCTAGAAGGATAAGCATTGAAACCACATTTATAAGAAAAATTGAAAGAAGCAGGAATATTGAAGTTCTTCAAAAGTTTTTGCTTCTTTTCCTCAATCAAGATATTTTTCTCATTAAAAACTTTATCACATAAATCTTTTAAAATAACATTTTATTTTTCTAAAAATTCTTTTTCTTTAGAAAAATTATTCTTTTCATTTTTCAAAATATCAATCTTGGCATTTAAATCATCATTTTTATTTGCAAGATTGGTGTTGTCAAGAGAAAATGAATCTACATGCCTATTTAATTTCTTGTGCTCAATTTTTAGCAATCTATATTCATGCACAAGATCATTAGATGCATCATGTGATTCTTTAAAGGTAAAATCATAATTATTTTTAGCACATACCTTTTCCTCATTTGCCATGAAACAAAGATGAGCAACTTCATCATCCGTACTTGAATCTTCGCTATCGCTCCAAGTTGCCATCATTGCCTTGAATTTCTTTTTGGCCTTGAGAGCTATTATTTTCTTTTCTGTATCAGCTTCCACTATCCTTTGCCATAAGTTCAACTCATAGGTCATGAGTGAACCGATAAGCTCCTCCAAAGGTAAGGTTTCTACATCTTTAGCTTCTTGGATCGCCGTCACCTTTGGATCCCATGATTTTGGCAAGGATCTAAGAATTTTGTTCACCAAATCAGCATTAGTATAGATTTGCCAAGACTTTTTAATTCATTAATAATAGTCATAAATCTTGAAAACATATCAGATATAGATTCATAATGCATCATTTCAAAATTTCAAAAGAATATAAGCAAATTAATTTTAGTGTTCTTCACTTGAAGAGTACCCTCATGAGTAACTTCAAGTGTGTCCCATATTTCCTTCGCTGATGTGCATGTAGAAACTCTATTAAATTCATTTAAGTCCAATGCACAATAAAGCAAGTTCATTGCTTTAGCATTGAGTTCATTTGTTTAATGTCATATTCATTCAATCCTCTTCGAGCTTTGGAATGGAAATGCCATTAACCAAAATGGAAGGAATATGAGGACCACTAACAATGGTTTTCCAAAGATGATAACTAATAGATTGAATATGGATGCGCATGCGAGTTTTCCAAAATGTGTAATTTATACCATTGAAAAATGGTCGTCTAACACTAATACCTACAAGGGTTACCATGAACTTTAGCTCAAATCGTTAGATTTTCAAACAGAGCACCTGCTCTGATACCAATTGAAGGCCCACGTAGGCAACCCAAGAGGGGGGGTGAATTGGGTTTTATAAAACTTTTGTAATATTTAAAAGATGAACTAAAGCAAGTATATGCTAATGTAATTTAAGTGCTTGTGTATTTCAAATAAATGCAGCGGAAATAATGAAATTAAAGCATAAGGAGAACAATCACACAAACACAAAGATTTATAGTGGTTCAGTGCCAACCAAGCACCTACATCCACTCCCCAAGAATCCCTTGGGAATTCCACTAAGTTTGGTTTTAACTTAGGCTCACGCTCACCAACAACCTTTACAACTTGTTTTGTCTTCGGGCTCACAAGTCAAACCCTAGTTGGTTTCAAGGCTCACCAACAACCACCCTTGGTTTTACGGGATAACCAAGAACCTAAACAACTTGTTTTGGCTTCGGGCTCACAAGTAAAACCCTAGTTGGTTTCAAGGCTTACAACAACCACTTTGGTTTTCAAGGCTCACCAAAAACTCTTTGGTTTTCCAAGGCTCACCAAAAACCTAAGTAAAACATGTAAGAGCAAGTATAAATGAATACAATAAAGCTTTCTAAAATAAAGCAAATATCTCTTTGAAGCCCGTTGAGAGTTGATGAAGATCTTGTCTTCAAGTTGATGAAGCCTTTGATTGATGCTTGAGGATGTGAACTTTGGATGCTTTCTTTGAAACTTGGAAGCTTGAAGGCTTGAACCACTCAACTCTTGAATCCTTGAAGAATATTCAAAATCTCACCAAAGGATTACTTCCCCAATTGATTTTTGATGTTTATATAGCCTCCCAACACTTAAATGACCGTTTATAGCCGTTAGGGAGGAAAATATGACCGTTTGGAACCAAGTTGGAGAAGTTCTGCAATCCAGAAAACTAGCCGTTACTGTTCAAGTGTCGACACTTTAGTTCCAGGTGTCGACACTTCAGTTTCAGTGTCGACACTTCAGTTTCCAGTGTCGACACTTCAGCTCCAGTGTCGACACTTCACTGAAGGAGCTTTCTGAAGTTTTCTGTTTGTCTCAGGCCTTGAGTCGACACTTCACTCTTCAAGTGTCGACACTTGTTCCTCAGGTGTCGACACTTCATTTTCAAGTGTCGACACTTGCCTGTGCCATTGCTGAAACATTTTCAAATAGAAACTTTAACCTCTTCAAGTCCTTCCATATTAATTCCAAAGTCCATATATTGATTTTCCATTAATTTAAGGACTTTTTCAACTGAAATACAAGCATTTCTTCATTCAACATGGTTGAGTACTAAGATCTGAAAAATATACTTAAAATATAATTAGTACTCATATATACTTAAACATTTTGTCAATCATCAAAATCAAGACCAGAGTCAACAATCTCCCCCTTTTTGATGATGACAAAACTTTAATAAGTATGAATAGGGTAAGCAAAAAGGATTAACAATAAACATGTAAGCTCAAAACAATAAGCACCAAGCTCCCCCTCAAAATATGATCCAAAGAAAAATCTTCAAAAATTTTTTCAAAATATGCAAAAAAGTTTAAATTTTCAAAATTCTTCTTCTTCTTACTAATTCTTTCCTTTAGATAAAATATTTTACATTCTTCTCCCCCTTTTGCACTTTCTTTCATTTCTCAAATGATTTTTCATGTTTATCCAATCTTCCCATTTTCATACTTAATAATTTTCTCCCCCTTTTTGACATCATGAAAAGGGTGAAAGACAATACAAAGTGGGAATGAAGTTGGAAAGAATAGCAAGTAGGTCATCAAAATCAATGCATGAAATCAAATATTTTTGATATCAATTGAATATGATATAAATTGAACAAGATACCACATAATGTAAGCACATGCAAGAAATGATTTGATGTATATTATCCATTCACCTTACTTGTTCATGGGATAAGGTCACAGCGGCACCCCTACACATCATAAGAGAGCCCATTGAATGGGAAGAGAGGGTCTTTAAGCCCTACTTATCTCCTATGACCGGACGGCCATGGTGACTAACCCAATCCGAAGCGGTTACTAGGATTCTTTTAAAATAATTTTGATACCAATAGAATCTGATACCATTTGAATGTAACTCCCCTCAAGGAATTAGATTTGAAAACAAGAAGGAGTATCAGAGCAATATAAGTAAATCATGATATCAACAAGATATTCAAAGCATCAAATATGATAACAAATCTTTGGATGCTCCCCCTGAATGTTATTCCTCCTTTAAAAATATGCATTTATTTCAGGAATAAAACATGAAAGCTTATGCATCAAGATTTGAAATTTTTCAAGATATTCATGATTTTCAAAATACAAAGCATTTATATCACTTAAAAACTTTTAGCATGATTTCAAATTCATTTTAAGATGATTTGATATCCATACAAATGCTAGAAGTAATATGATATCAAGTCTAGCTATTAGAGCAAGGGTTTGTCAATAAGCATACCTTCTTCTTAAAAGTAACCCTTAACTACTAGTTCTATACTTGATCCAAATCATTTCTAGATTATGCATAGATGCCAAAAATAAAAACATATAAATCATAGCATTTCACTTGAAATAATTTAGAAACTATATATAATCAAAATCAAGTGAAGATCTAATAATCACAAGTTTGACCATGAGAGCTTGAAATCCATCAACATCAAAATGGTCATGATCACAACAATGATTATTAGTCTAAGCTTGATTCTAATCAATCAATTAAAATATTTTCAAATCAATATGCATCTTTAAAAGTATTTTTCATTAAATACATTAATCAAAATCAAGTGAAGGTCTTACAATCATAAATTTAATCATGATAGCATGAATTTCATCAACACCAAAAAGTTCATGATCATAGCCAATGATTATAAGTCCAAACTTGATTCTAATTAACTATTTAAAATAATTTTTCAAAGTAATTGATGCAATAAAAATTAATCTACATTTTTAATTATGGAAGGAGATGTTTAGAATTTACCAATATACATAATCCTTCTTTTTATCATTTAGTCCAAAATGTAGCTTGTCCACTTCTTTAAATTGTCTTGTACAACCTCTTTTCAAGAACTTCCTTTCTTCATGTTGGGTTGCAAGACATTCCTGCAAAACAAATTAAGTGGACATTTTGGTACCCAAACTTTCTTGGGTCCTTTATGATTAGTAATTATGGTTCCTTTTGGAACCCAAACTTTTCTTAATCTAGAAGGATAAGCATTGAAACCACATTTATAAGAAAAATTGAAAGAAGCAGGAATATTGAAGTTCTTCAAAAGTTTTTGCTTCTTTTCCTCAATCAAGATATTTTTCTCATTAAAAACTTTATCACATAAATCTTTTAAAATAACATTTCTTTTTCTAAAAATTCTTTTCTTTAGAAAAATTATTCTTTTCATTTTTCAAAATATCAATCTTGGCATTTAAATCATCATTTTTATTTGCAAGATTGGTGTTGTCAAGAGAAAATGAATCTACATGCCTATTTAATTTCTTGTGCTCATTTTTAGCAATCTATATTCATGCACAAGATCATTAGATGCATCATGTGATTCTTTAAAGGTAAAATCATAATTATTTTTAGCACATACCTTTTCCTCATTTGCCATGAAACAAAGATGAGCAACTTCATCATCCGTACTTGAATCTTCGCTATCGCTCCAAGTTGCCATCATTGCCTTGAATTTCTTTTTGGCCTTGAGAGCTATTATTTCTTTTCTGTATCAGCTTCCACTATCCTTTGCCATAAGTTCAACTCATAGGTCATGAGTGAACCGATAAGCTCCTCCAAAGGTAAGGTTTCTACATCTTTAGCTTCTTGGATCGCCGTCACCTTTGGATCCCATGATTTTGGCAAGGATCTAAGAATTTTGTTCACCAAATCAGCATTAGTATAGATTTTGCCAAGACTTTTTAATTCATTAATAATAGTCATAAATCTTGAAAACATATCAGATATAGATTCATAATGCATCATTTCAAAATTTCAAAAGAATGTATAAGCAAATTAATTTTAGTGTTCTTCACTTGAAGAGTACCCTCATGAGTAACTTCAAGTGTGTCCCATATTTCCTTCGCTGATGTGCATGTAGAAACTCTATTAAATTCATTTAAGTCCAATGCACAATAAAGCAAGTTCATTGCTTTAGCATTGAGTTCAATTTGTTTATGTCATATTCATTCCAATCCTCTTCGAGCTTTGGAATGGAAATGCCATTAACCAAAATGGAAGGAATATGAGGACCACTAACAATGGTTTTCCAAAGATGATAACTAATAGATTGAATATGGATGCGCATGCGAGTTTTCCAAAATGTGTAATTTATACCATTGAAAAATGGTGGTCTAACACTAATACCTACAAGGGTTACCATGAACTTTAGCTCAAAATCGTTAGATTTTCAAACAGAGCACCTGCTCTGATACCAATTGAAGGCCCACGTAGGCAACCCAAGAGGGGGGTGAATTGGGTTTTATAAAACTTTTGTAATATTTAAAAGATGAACTAAAGCAAGTATATGCTAATGTAATTTAAGTGCTTGTGTATTTCAAATAAATGCAGCGAAATAATGAAATTAAAGCATAAGGAGAACAATCACACAAACACAAAGATTTATAGTGGTTCAGTGCCAACCAAGCACCTACATCCACTCCCCAAGAATCCCTTGGGAATTCCACTAAGTTTGGTTTTATAACTTAGGCTCACCAACAACCTTTACAACTTGTTTTGTCTTCGGGCTCACAAGTCAAACCCTAGTTGGTTTCAAGGCTCACCAACAACCACCCTTGGTTTTACGGGATAACCAAGAACCTAAACAACTTGTTTTGGCTTCGGGCTCACAAGTAAAACCTAGTTGGTTTCAAGGCTTACAAACAACCACTTTGGTTTTCAAGGCTCACCAAAACCTCTTTGGTTTTCAAGGCTCACCAAAAACCTTAAGTAAAAAATGTAAGAGCAAGTATAAATGAATACAATAAAAGCTTTCTAAAATAAAGCAAATATCTCTTTGAAGCCCGTTGAGAGTTGATGAAGATCTTGTCTTCAAGTTGATGAAGCCTTTGATTGATGCTTGAGGATGTGAACTTTGGATGCTTTCTTTGAAACTTGGAAGCTTGAAGGCTTGAACCACTCAACTCTTGAATCCTTGAAGAATATTCAAAAATCTCACCAAAGGATTACTTCCCCAATGATTTTTGATGTTTATATAGCCTCCCAACACTTAAATGACCGTTTATAGCCGTTAGGGAGGAAATATGACCGTTTGGAACCAAGTTGGAGAAGTTCTGCAATCCAGAAAACTAGCCGTTACTGTTCAAGTGTCGACACTTTAGTTCCAGGTGTCGACACTTCAGTTTCAAGTGTCGACACTTCAGTTTCCAGGTGTCGACACTTCACTTCCAAGTGTCGACACTTCAGCTCCAGGTGTCGACACTTCACTGAAGGAGCTTTCTGAAGTTTTCTGTTTGTCTCAGGCCTTGAGTCGACACTTCACTCTTCAAGTGTCGACACTTGTTCCTCAGGTGTCGACACTTTCACACTTGTCTGGTGTCGACACTTCATTTTCAAGTGTCGACACTTGCCTGTGCCATTGCTGAAACATTTTCAAATAGAAACTTTAACCTCTTCAAGTCCTTCCATATTAATTCCAAAGTCCATATAATTGATTTTCCATTAATTTAAGGACTTTTTCAACTGAAATACAAGCATTTCTTCATTCAACATGGTTGAGTACTAAGATCTGAAAAATATACTTAAAATATAATTAGTACTCATATATACTTAAACATTTGTCAATCATCAAAATCAAGACCAGAGTCAACAATCTCCCCCTTTTTGATGATGACAAAACCTTTAAGTATATGAATAGGGTAAGCTTAAAAGGATTAACAATAAACATGTAAGCTCAAAACATAAGCACCAAGCTCCCCCTCAAAATATGATCCAAAGAAAAATCTTCAAAAATATTTTCAAAATATGCAAAAAAGTTTAAATTTTCAAAATTTCTTCTTCTACTAATTCTTTCCTTTAGATAAAAATTTTTACATTCTTCTCCCCTTTTGCACTTTCTTTCATTTCTCAAATGATTTTTCATGTTTATCCAATCTTCCCATTTTCATACTTAACAATTTTCTCCCCCTTTTGACATCATGAAAAAGGGTGAAAGACAATACAAAGTGGGAATGAAGTTGGAAAGAATAGCAAGTAGGTCATCAAAATCAATGCATGAAATCAAATATTTTTGATATCAATTGAATATGATATAAATTGAACAAGATACCACATAATGTAAGCACATGCAAGAAATGATTTGATGTATATTATCCATTCACCTTACTTGTTCATGGGATAAGGTCACAGCGGCACCCCTACACATCATAAGAGAGCCCATTGAATGGAAGAGAGGGTCTTTAAGCCCTACTTATCTCCTATGACCGGACGGCCATGGTGACTAACCCAATCCGAAGCGGTTACTAGGAATTCTTTTAAAAATAATTTTGATACCAATAGAATCTGATACCATTTGAATGTAACTCCCCTCAAGGAATTAGATTTGAAAACAAGAAGGAGTATCAGAGCAATATAAGTAAATCATGATATCAACAAGATATTCAAAGCATCAAATATGATAACAAATCTTTGGATGCTCCCCCTGAATGTTATTCCTCCTTTAAAAATATGCATTTATTTCAGGAATAAAACATGAAAGCTTATGCATCAAGATTTGAAATTTTCAAGATATTCATGATTTTCAAAATACAAAGCATTTATATCACTTAAAAACTTTTAGCATGATTTCAAATTCATTTAAGATGATTTGATATCCATACAAATGCTAGAAGTAATATGATATCAAGTCTAGCTATTAGAGCAAGGGTTTGTCAATAAGCATACCTTCTTCTTAAAAGTAACCCTTAACTACTAGTTCTATACTTGATCCAAATCATTTCTAGATTATGCATAGATGCCAAAATAAAAACATATAAATCATAGCATTTCACTTGAAATAATTTAGAAACTATATTAATCAAAATCAAGTGAAGATCTAATAATCACAAGTTTGACCATGAGAGCTTGAAATCCATCAACATCAAAATGGTCATGATCACAACAAATGATTATTAGTCTAAGCTTGATTCTAATCAATCAATTAAAATATTTTTCAAATCAATATGCATCTTTAAAGTATTTTTCATTAAATACATTAATCAAAATCAAGTGAAGGTCTTACAATCATAAATTAATCATGATAGCATGAAATTCATCAACACCAAAAAGTTCATGATCATAGCCAATGATTATAAGTCCAAACTTGATTCTAATTAACTATTTAAAATAATTTTTCAAAGTAATTGATGCAATAAAAATTAATCTACATTTTTTATTATGGAAGGAGATGTTTAGAATTTACCAATATACATAATCCTTCTTTTTATCATTTAGTCCAAATGTAGCTTGTCCACTTCTTTAAATTGTCTTGTACAACCTCTTTTCAAGAACTTCCTTTCTTCATGTTGGGTTGCAAGACATTCCTGCAAAACAAATTAAGTGGACTTTTTTGTACCCAAACTTTTCTTAATCTAGAAGGATAAGCATTGAACCACATTTATAAAAAATTGAAAAGCAGGAATATTGAAGTTCTTCAAAAGTTTTTGCTTCTTTTCCTCAATCAAGATATTTTTCTCATTAAAAACTTTATCACATAAATCTTTTAAAATAACATTTTATTTTTCTAAAAATTCTTTTTCTTTAGAAAAATTATTCTTTTCATTTTTCAAATATCAATCTTGGCATTTAAATCATCATTTTTATTTGCAAGATTGGTGTTGTCAAGAGAAAATGAATCTACATGCCTATTTAATTTCTTGTGCTCAATTTTTAGCAATCTATATTCATGCACAAGATCATTAGATGCATCATGTGATTCTTTAAAGGTAAAATCATAATTATTTTTAGCACATACCTTTTCCTCATTTGCCATGAAACAAAGATGAGCAACTTCATCATCCGTGCTTGAATCTTCGCTATCGCTCCAAGTTGCCATCATTGCCTTGAATTTCTTTTGGCCTTGAGAGCTATTATTTTCTTTTCTGTATCAGCTTCCACTATCCTTTGCCATAAGTTCAACTCATAGGTCATGAGTGAACCGATAAGCTCCTCCAAAGGTAAGGTTTCTATATCTTTAGCTTCTTGGATCGCCGTCACCTTTGGATCCCATGATTTTGGCAAGGATCTAAGAATTTTGTTCACCAAATCAGCATTAGTATAGATTTTGCCAAGACTTTTTAATTCATTAATAATAGTCATAAATCTTGAAAACATATCAGATATAGATTCATAATGCATCATTTCAAAAATTTCAAAAGAATGTATAAGCAAATTAATTTTAGTGTTCTTCACTTGAAGAGTACCCTCATGAGTAACTTCAAGTGTGTCCCATATTTCCTTCGCTGATGTGCATGTAGAAACTCTATTAAATTCATTTAAGTCCAATGCACAATAAAGCAAGTTCATTGCTTTAGCATTGAGTTCAATTTGTTTAATGTCATATTCATTCCAATCCTCTTCGAGCTTTGGAATGGAAATGCCATTAACCAAAATGGAAGGAATATGAGGACCACTAACAATGGTTTTCCAAAGATGATAACTAATAGATTGAATATGGATGCGCATGCGAGTTTTCCAAAATGTGTAATTTATACCATTGAAAAATGGTGGTCTAACACTAATACCTACAAGGGTTACCATGAACTTTAGCTCAAAATCGTTAGATTTTCAAACAGAGCACCTGCTCTGATACCAATTGAAGGCCCACGTAGGCAACCCAAGAGGGGGGGTGAATTGGGTTTTATAAAACTTTTGTAATATTTAAAAGATGAACTAAAGCAAGTATATGCTAATGTAATTTAAGTGCTTGTGTATTTCAAATAAATGCAGCGAAAATAATGAAATTAAAGCATAAGGAGAACAATCACACAAACACAAAGATTTATAGTGGTTCAGTGCCAACCAGCACCTACATCCACTCCCCAAGAATCCCTTGGAATTCCACTAAGTTTGGTTTTATAAACTTAGGCTCACCAACAACCTTTACAACTTGTTTTGTCTTCGGCTCACAAGTCAAACCTAGTTGGTTTCAAGGCTCACCAACAACCACCCTTGGTTTTACGGGATAACCAAGAACCTAAACAACTTGTTTTGGCTTCGGGCTCACAAGTAAAACCCTAGTTGGTTTCAAGGCTTACCAACAACCACTTTGGTTTTCAAGGCTCACCAAAACCTCTTTGGTTTTCCAAGGCTCACCAAAACCTTAAGTAAAACAATGTAAGAGCAAGTATAAATGAATACAATAAAAGCTTTCTAAAATAAAGCAAATATCTCTTTGAAGCCCGTTGAGAGTTGATGAAGATCTTGTCTTCAAGTTGATGAAGCCTTTGATTGATGCTTGAGGATGTGAACTTTGGATGCTTTCTTTGAAACTTGGAAGCTTGAAGGCTTGAACCACTCAACTCTTGAATCCTTGAAGAATATTCAAAATCTCACCAAAGGATTACTTCCCCAATTGATTTTTGATGTTTATATAGCCTCCCAACACTTAAATGACCGTTTATAGCCGTTAGGGAGGAAAATATGACCTTTGGAACCAAGTTGGAGAAGTTCTGCAATCCAGAAAACTAGCCGTTACTGTTCAAGTGTCGACACTTTAGTTCCAGGTGTCGACACTTCAGTTTCAAGTGTCGACACTTCAGTTTCCAGGTGTCGACACTTCACTTCAATGTCGACACTTCAGCTCCAGGTGTCGACACTTCACTGAAGGAGCTTTCTGAAGTTTTCTGTTTGTCTCAGGCCTTGAGTCGACACTTCACTCTTCAAGTGTCGACACTTGTTCCTCAGGTGTCGACACTTCATTTTCAAGTGTCGACACTTGCCTGTGCCATTGCTGAAACATTTTCAAATAGAAACTTTAACCTCTTCAAGTCCTTCCATATTAATTCCAAAGTCCATATAATTGATTTTTCATTAATTTAAGGACTTTTTCAACTGAAATACAAGCATTTCTTCATTCAACATGGTTGAGTACTAAGATCTGAAAAATATACTTAAAATATAATTAGTACTCATATATACTTAAACATTTTGTCAATCATCAAAATCAAGACCAGAGTCAACAATCTCCCCCTTTTTGATGATGACAAAACCTTTAAGTATATGAATAGGGTAAGCTTAAAAAGGATTAACAATAAACATGTAAGCTCAAAACAATAAGCACCAAGCTCCCCCTCAAAATATGATCCAAAGAAAAATCTTCAAAATATTTTTCAAAAATGCAAAAAATTTTAAATTTTCAAAATTTCTTCTTCTTACTATTCTTTCCTTTAGATAAAAATATTTTACATTCTTCTCCCCTTTTGCACTTTCTTTCATTTCTCAAATGATTTTTCATGTTTATCCAATCTTCCCATTTTCATACTTAATAATTTTTCTCCCCCTTTTTGACATCATGAAAAAGGGTGAAAGACAATACAAAGTGGGAATGAAGTTGGAAAGAATAGCAAGTAGGTCATCAAAATCAATGCATGAAATCAAATATTTTTGATATAATTGAACAAGATACCACATAATGTAAGCACATGCAAGAAATGATTTGATGTATATTATCCATTCACCTTACTTGTTCATGGGATAAGGTCACAGCGGCACCCCTACACATCATAAGAGAGCCCATTGAATGGGAAGAGAGGGTCTTTAAGCCCTACTTATCTCCTATGACCGACGGCCATGGTGACTAACCCAATCCGAAGCGGTTACTAGGAATTCTTTTAAAATTATTTTGATACCAATAGAATCTGATACCATTTGAATGTAACTCCCTCAAGGAATTAGATTTGAAAACAAGAAGGAGTATCAGAGCAATATAAGTAAATCATGATATCAACAAGATATTCAAAGCATCAAATATGATAACAAATCTTTGGATGCTCCCCCTGAATGTTATTCCTCCTTTAAAATATGCATTTATTTCAGAATAAAACATGAAAGCTTATGCATCAAGATTTGAAATTTTTCAAGATATTCATGATTTTCAAAATACAAAGCATTTATATCACTTAAAACTTTTAGCATGATTTCAAATTCATTTTAAGATGATTTGATATCCATACAAATGCTAGAAGTAATATGATATCAAGTCTAGCTATTAGAGCAAGGTTTGTCAATAAGCATACCTTCTTCTTAAAAGTAACCCTTAACTACTAGTTCTATACTTGATCCAAATCATTTCTAGATTATGCATAGATGCCAAAAATAAAAACATATATCATAGCATTCACTTGAAATAATTTAGAAACTATATTAATCAAAATCAAGTGAAGATCTAATAATCACAAGTTTGACCATGAGAGCTCGAAATCCATCAACATCAAAATGGTCATGATCACAAAAATGATTATTAGTCTAAGCTTGATTCTAATCAATCAATTAAAATATTTTTCAAATCAATATGCATCTTTAAAAGTATTTTTCATTAAATACATTAATCAAAATCAAGTGAAGGTCTTACAATCATAAATTTAATCATGATAGCATGAAATTCATCAACACCAAAAAGTTCATGATCATAGCCAATGATTATAAGTCCAAACTTGATTCTAATTAACTATTTAAAATAATTTTTCAAAGTAATTGATGCAATAAAAATTAATCTACATTTTTATTTATGGAAGGAGATGTTTAGAATTTACCAATATACATAATCCTTCTTTTTATCATTTAGTCCAAAATGTAGCTTGTCCACTTCTTTAAATTGTCTTGTATAACCTCTTTTCAAGAACTTCCTTTCTTCATGTTGGGTTGCAAGACATTCCTGCAAAACAAATTAAGTGGACATTTTTTGTACCCAAACTTTCTTGGGTCCTTTATGATTAGTAATTATGGTTCCTTTTGGAACCCAAACTTTTCTTAATCTAGAAGGATAAGCATTGAAACCACATTTATAAGAAAAATTGAAAGAAGCAGGAATATTGAAGTTCTTCAAAAGTTTTTGCTTCTTTTCCTCAATCAAGATATTTTTCTCATTAAAAACTTTATCACATAAATCTTTTAAAATAACATTTTATTTTTCTAAAAATTCTTTTTCTTTAGAAAAATTATTCTTTTTATTTTTCAAAATATCAATCTTGGCATTTAAATCATCATTTTTATTTGCAAGATTGGTGTTGTCAAGAGAAAATGAATCTACATGCCTATTTAATTTCTTGTGCTCAATTTTTAGCAATCTATATTCATGCACAAGATCATTAGATGCATCATGTGATTCTTTAAAGGTAAAATCATAATTATTTTTAGCACATACCTTTTCCTCATTTGCCATGAAACAAAGATGAGCAACTTCATCATCCGTGCTTGAATCTTCGCTATCGCTCCAAGTTGCCATCATTGCCTTGAATTTCTTTTTGGCCTTGAGAGCTATTATTTTCTTTTCTGTATCAGCTTCCACTATCCTTTGCCATAAGTTCAACTCATAGGTCATGAGTGAACCGATAAGCTCCTCCAAAGGTAAGGTTTCTACATCTTTAGCTTCTTGGATCCCCGTCACCTTTGGATCCCATGATTTTGGCAAGGATCTAAGAATTTTGTTCACCAAATCAGCATTAGTATAGATTTTGCCAAGACTTTTTAATTCATTAATAATAGTCATAAATCTTGAAAACATATCAGATATAGATTCATAATGCATCATTTCAAAATTTCAAAAGAATGTATAAGCAAATTAATTTTAGTGTTCTTCACTTGAAGAGTACCCTCATGAGTAACTTCAAGTGTGTCCCATATTTCCTTCGCTGATGTGCATGTAGAAACTCTATTAAATTCATTTAAGTCCAATGCACAATAAAGCAAGTTCATTGCTTTAGCATTGAGTTCAATTTGTTTAATGTCATATTCATTCCAATCCTCTTCGAGCTTTGGAATGGAAATGCCATTAACCAAAATGGAAGGAATATGAGGACCACTAACAATGGTTTTCCAAAGATGATAACTAATAGATTGAATATGGATGCGCATGCGAGTTTTCCAAAATGTGTAATTTATACCATTGAAAAATGGTCGTCTAACACTAATACCTACAAGGGTTACCATGAACTTTAGCTCAAAATCGTTAGATTTTCAAACAGAGCACCTGCTCTGATACCAATTGAAGGCCCACGTAGGCAACCAAGAGGGGGGTGAATTGGGTTTTATAAAACTTTTGTAATATTTAAAAGATGAACTAAAGCAAGTATATGCTAATGTAATTTAAGTGCTTGTGTATTTCAAATAAATGCAGCGGAAATAATGAAATTAAAGCATAAGGAGAACAATCACACAACACAAAGATTTATAGTGGTTCAGTGCCAACCAAGCACCTACATCCACTCCCCAAGAATCCCTTGGGAATTCCACTAAGTTTGGTTTTATAACTTAGGCTCACCAACAACCTTTACAACTTGTTTTGTCTTCGGGCTCACAAGTCAAACCCTAGTTGGTTTCAAGGCTCACCAACAACCACCCTTGGTTTTACGGGATAACCAAGAACCTAAACAACTTGTTTTGGCTTCGGGCTCACAAGTAAACCCTAGTTGGTTTCAAGGCTTACCAACAACCACTTTGGTTTTCAAGGCTCACCAAAAATCTCTTTGGTTTTCCAAGGCTCACCAAAAACCTTAAGTAAAACAATGTAAGAGCAAGTATAAATGAATACAATAAAGCTTTCTAAAATAAAGCAAATATCTCTTTGAAGCCCGTTGAGAGTTGATGAAGATCTTGTCTTCAAGTTGATGAAGCCTTTGATTGATGCTTGAGGATGTGAACTTTGGATGCTTTCTTTGAAACTTGGAAGCTTGAAGGCTTGAACCACTCAACTCTTGAATCCTTGAAGAATATTCAAAATCTCACCAAAGGATTACTTCCCCAATTGATTTTTGATGTTTATATAGCCTCCCAACACTTAAATGACCGTTTATAGCCGTTAGGGAAAAATATGACCGTTTGGAACCAAGTTGGAGAAGTTCTGCAATCCAGAAAACTAGCCGTTACTGTTCAAGTGTCGACACTTTAGTTCCAGTTCGACACTTCAGTTCCAGGTGTCGACACTTCAGTTTCCAAGTGTCGACACTTCAGCTCCAGGTGTCGACACTTCACTGAAGGAGCTTTCTGAAGTTTTCTGTTTGTCTCAGGCCTTGAGTCGACACTTCACTCTTCAAGTGTCGACACTTGTTCCTCAGGTGTCGACACTTCATTTTCAAGTGTCGACACTTGCCTGTGCCATTGCTGAAACATTTTCAAATAGAAACTTTAACCTCTTCAAGTCCTTCCATATTAATTCCAAAGTCCATATAATTGATTTTCCATTAATTTAAGGACTTTTTCAACTGAATACAAGCATTTCTTCATTCAACATGGTTGAGTACTAAGATCTGAAAAATATACTTAAAATATAATTAGTACTCATATATACTTAAACATTTTGTCAATAATCAAAATCAAGACCAGAGTCAACAATCTCCCCCTTTTTGATGATGACAAAACCTTTAAGTATATGAATAGGTAAGCTTAAAAAGGATTAACAATAAACATGTAAGCTCAAACAATAAGCACCAAGCTCCCCCTCAAAATATGATCCAAAGAAAAATCTTCAAAAATATTTTTCAAAATATGCAAAAAAGTTTAAATTTTCAAAATCTTCTTCTTACTAATTCTTTCCTTTAGATAAAAATATTTTACATTCTTCTCCCCTTTTGCACTTTCTTTCATTTCTCAAATGATTTTTCATGTTTATCCAATCTTCCCATTTTCATACTTAATATTTTCTCCCCCTTTTTGACATCATGAAAAAGGGTGAAAGACAATACAAAGTGGGAATGAAGTTGGAAAGAATAGCAAGTAGGTCATCAAAATCAATGCATGAAATCAAATATTTTTGATATCAATTGAATATGATATAAATTGAACAAGATACCACATAATGTAAGCACATGCAAGAAATGATTTGATGTATATTATCCATTCACCTTACTTGTTCATGGGATAAGGTCACAGCGGCACCCCTACACATCATAAGAGAGCCCATTGAATGGGAAGAGAGGGTCTTTAAGCCCTACTTATCTCCTATGACCGGACGGCCATGGTGACTAACCCAATCCGAAGCGGTTACTAGGAATTCTTTTAAAATAATTTTGATACCAATAGAATCTGATACCATTTGAATGTAACTCCCCTCAATGAATTAGATTTGAAAACAAGAAGGAGTATCAGAGCAATATAAGTAAATCATGATATCAACAAGATATTCAAAGCATCAAATATGATAACAAATCTTTGGATGCTCCCCCTGAATGTTATTCCTCCTTTAAAAATATGCATTTATTTCAGGAATAAAACATGAAAGCTTATGCATCAAGATTTGAAATTTTTCAAGATATTCATGATTTTCAAAATACAAAGCATTTATATCACTTAAAAACTTTTAGCATGATTTCAAATTCATTTTAAGATGATTTGATATCCATACAAATGCTAGAAGTAATATGATATCATATAGTCTAGCTATTAGAGCAAGGGTTTGTCAATAAGCATACTTCTTCTTAAAAGTAACCCTTAACTACTAGTTCTATACTTGATCAAATCATTTCTAGATTATGCATAGATGATGCCAAAATAAAACATATAATCATAGCATTTCACTTGAAATAATTTAGAAACTATATTAATCAAAATCAAGTGAAGATCTAATAATCACAAGTTTGACCATGAGAGCTCGAAATCCATCAACATCAAAATGGTCATGATCACAACAAATGATTATTAGTCTAAGCTTGATTCTAATCAATCAATTAAATATTTTTCAAATCAATATGCATCTTAAAAGTATTTTTCATTAAATACATTAATCAAAATCAAGTGAAGGTCTTACAATCATAAATTTAATCATGATAGCATGAAATTCGTCAACACCAAAAGTTCATGATCATAGCCAATGATTATAAGTCCAAACTTGATTCTAATTAACTATTTAAAATAATTTTTCAAAGTAATTGATGCAAAAAATTAATCTACATTTTTATTTATGGAAGGAGATTTTAGAATTTACCAATATACATAATCCTTCTTTTTATCATTTAGTCCAAAATGTAGCTTGTCCACTTCTTTAAATTGTCTTGTATAACCTCTTTTCAAGAACTTCCTTTCTTCATGTTGGGTTGCAAGACATTCCTGCAAAACAAATTAAGTGGACATTTTTTGTACCCAAACTTTCTTGGGTCCTTAGTAATTATGGTTCCTTTTGGAACCAAACTTTTCTTAATCTAGAAGGATAAGCATTGAAACCACATTTATAAGAAAATTGAAAGAAGCAGGAATATTGAAGTTCTTCAAAAGTTTTTGCTTCTTTTCCTCAATCAAGATATTTTTCTCATTAAAAACTTTATCACATAAATCTTTTAAAATAAATTTTATTTTTCTAAAAATTCTTTTTCTTTAGAAAAATTATTCTTTTTATTTTTCAAAATATCAATCTTGGCATTTAAATCATCATTTTTATTTGCAAGATTGGTGTTGTCAAGAGAAAATGAATCTACATGCCTATTTAATTTCTTGTGCTCAATTTTTAGCAATCTATATTCATGCACAAGATCATTAGATGCATCATGTGATTCTTTAAAGGTAAAATCATAATTATTTTTAGCACATACCTTTTCCTCATTTGCCATGAAACAAAGATGAGCAACTTCATCATCCGTGCTTGAATCTTCGCTATCGCTCCAAGTTGCCATCATTGCCTTGAATTTCTTTTTGGCCTTGAGAGCTATTATTTTCTTTTCTGTATCAGCTTCCACTATCCTTTGCCATAAGTTCAACTCATAGGTCATGAGTGAACCGATAAGCTCCTCCAAAGGTAAGGTTTCTACATCTTTAGCTTCTTGGATCGCCGTCACCTTTGGATCCCATGATTTTGGCAAGGATCTAAGAATTTTGTTCACCAAATCAGCATTAGTATAGATTTTGCCAAGACTTTTTAATTCATTAATAATAGTCATAAATCTTGAAAATATATCAGATATAGATTCATAATGCATCATTTCAAAAATTTCAAAAGAATGTATAAGCAAATTAATTTTAGTGTTCTTCACTTGAAGAGTACCCTCATGAGTAACTTCAAGTGTGTCCCATTTTCCTTCGCTGATGTGCATGTAGAAACTCTATTAAATTCATTTAAGTCCAATGCACAATAAAGCAAGTTCATTGCTTTAGCATTGAGTTCAATTTGTTTAATGACATATTCATTCCAATCCTCTTCGAGCTTTGGAATGGAAATGCCATTAACCAAAATGGAAGGAATATGAGGACCACTAACAATGGTTTTCCAAAGATGATAACTAATAGATTGAATATGGATGCGCATGCGAGTTTTCCAAAATGTGTAATTTATACCATTGAAAAATGGTCGTCTAACACTAATACCTACAGGTTACCATGAACTTTAGCTCAAAATCGTTAGATTTTCAAACAGAGCACCTGCTCTGATACCAATTGAAGGCCCACGTAGGCAACCCAAGAGGGGGGTGAATGGGTTTTTAAAAACTTTTGTAATATTTAAAAGATGAACTAAAGCAAGTATATGCTAATGTAATTTAAGTGCTTGTGTATTTCAAATAAATGCAGCGGAAATAATGAAATTAAAGCATAAGGAGAACAATCACACAAACACAAAGATTTATAGTGGTTCAGTGCCAACCAAGCACCTACATCCACTCCCCAAGAATCCCTTGGAATTCCACTAAGTTTGGTTTTATAACTTAGGCTCACCAACAACCTTTACAACTTGTTTGTCTTCGGGCTCACAAGTCAAACCCTAGTTGGTTTCAAGGCTCACCAACACCACCCTTGGTTTTACGGGATAACCAAGAACCTAAACAACTTGTTTTGGCTTCGGGCTCACAAGTAAAACCCTAGTTGGTTTCAAGGCTTACCAACAACCACTTTGGTTTTCAAGGCTCACCAAAAACTCTTTGGTTTTCCAAGGCTCACCAAAAACCTTAAGTAAAACAATGTAAGAGCAAGTATAAATGAATACAATAAAAGCTTTCTAAAATAAAGCAAATATCTCTTTGAAGCCCGTTGAGAGTTGATGAAGATCTTGTCTTCAAGTTGATGAAGCCTTTGATTGATGCTTGAGGATGTGAACTTTGGATGCTTTCTTTGAAACTTGGAAGCTTGAAGGCTTGAACCACTCAACTCTTGAATCCTTGAAGAATATTCAAAAATCTCACCAAAGGATTACTTCCCCAATTGATTTTTGATGTTTATATAGCCTCCCAACACTTAAATGACCGTTTATAGCCGTTAGGGAGAAATATGACCGTTTGGAACCAAGTTGGAGAAGTTCTGCAATCCAGAAAACTAGCCGTTACTGTTCAAGTGTCGACACTTTAGTTCCAGTTGTCGACACTTCAGTTTCAAGTGTCGACACTTCAGTTTCCAGTGTCGACACTTCACTTCAAAGTGTCGACACTTCAGCTCCAGGTGTCGACACTTCACTGAAGGAGCTTTCTGAAGTTTTCTGTTTGTCTCAGGCCTTGAGTCGACACTTCACTCTTCAAGTGTCGACACTTGTTCCTCAGGTGTCGACACTTCATTTTCAAGTGTCGACACTTGCCTGTGCCATTGCTGAAACATTTTCAAATAGAAACTTTAACCTCTTCAAGTCCTTCCATATTAATTCCAAAGTCCATATAATTGATTTTCCATTAATTTAAGGACTTTTTCAACTGAAATACAAGCATTTCTTCATTCAACATGGTTGAGTACTAAGATCTGAAAAATATACTTAAAATATAATTAGTACTCATATATACTTAAACATTTTGTCAATAATCAAAATCAAGACCAGTGTCAACAATCTCCCCCTTTTTGATGATGACAAAACCTTTAAGTATATGAATAGGGTAAGCTTAAAAAGGATTAACAATAAACATGTAAGCTCAAATAATAAGCACCAAGCTCCCCCTCAAAATATGATCCAAAGAAAAATCTTCAAAAATATTTTCAAAATATGCAAAAAGTTTAAATTTTCAAAATTTCTTCTTCTTACTAATTCTTTCCTTTAGATAAAAATATTTTACATTCTTCTCCCCTTTTGTACTTTCTTTCATTTCTCAAATGATTTTTCATGTTTATCCAATCTTCCCATTTTCATACTTAATAATTTTCTCCCCCTTTTTGAGACATCATAAAAAAGGTGAAAGACAATACAAGTGGAATGAATTGGAAAGAATAGCAAGTAGGTCATCAAAATCAATGCATGAAATCAATTTTTTGATATCAATTGAATATGATATAAATTGAACAAGATACCACATAATGTAAGCACATGCAAGAAATGATTTATGTATATTATCCATTCACCTTACTTTTTTCATGGTATAAGGGCACAGCGGCACCCTAGCACTCATAAGATATCCCATTGAATGGAAAAGAGGTCCCCCCGTTAAGCCCTACTTATCTCCTATGACCGGACGGCATGGTAACTAACCCATCCAAGCGCGTTACTAGGAATTCTTTTAAAAATATTTTGATACCATAAATCTAGATACCATTTGATTAACTTCCACCCCTCAATGATTAGTTTGAAACAAGAAGGAGTATCAGAGCATATAAGTAAATCATGATATCAACAAGAAGGCAAGCATCAATATGATAACAAATCTTTGGATTCTCCCCCTGAATGTTATTCCTCCTTTTAAATATTGCCTTATTTCAGGAATAAAACATGAAAGCTATGCTCAAGATTGAAATTTTCAAGATCTTCATACAGAATTTTCAAAATACAAAGCTTTATAT
Organism: Areca catechu; assembly: GCA_021397845.1. Lineage (NCBI taxonomy): Eukaryota > Viridiplantae > Streptophyta > Magnoliopsida > Arecales > Arecaceae > Areca > Areca catechu. The sequence goes on along the minus strand of CM038051.1, from coordinate 95,596,896 downwards.
CACTTAAAAACTTTTAGCATGATTTCAAATTCATTTTAAGATGTTTGATATCCATACAAATGCTAGAAGTAATATGACTCAGTATAGAACTTTTCTTTTCTGTATCAGCTTCCCTATCCTTTGCCATAAGTTCAACTCAGGTCATGAAGTGAACCGATAAGATCCTCCAGGTAGGTTTATTCCACATCTTTAGCTTCTTGGATCCCCATCACCTACTGCGCATCCATATTCAATCTATTAGTTATCTCTTTGGAAAACCATTGTTAGTGGTCCTCATATTCCTTCCATTTGGTTAATGGCATTTCCATTCCAAAGCTCGAAGAGGATTGGAATGAATATGACATTAAACAAATTGAACTCAATGCTAAAGCAATGAACTTGCTTTATTGTGCATTGGACTTAAATGAATTTAATAGAGTTTCTACATGCACATCAGCGAAGGAAATATGGGACACACTTGAAGTTACTCATGAGGGTACTCTTCAAGTGAAGAACACTAAAATTAATTGCTTATACATTCTTTTGAAATTTTTGAAATGATGCATATGAATCTATGTCTGATATTTTCAAGATTTATGACTATTATTAAGAATTAAAAAGTCTTGGCAAATCTATACTAATGCTGATTTGGTGAACAAATTCTTAGATCCTTGCCAAAATCATGGGATCCAAAGGTGACGGCGATCCAAGAAGCTAAAGATGTAGAAACCTTACCTTGGAGAGTTATCGGTTCACTCATGACCTATGAGTTGAACTTATGGCAAAGATAGTGGAAGCTGATACAGAAAGAAAATAATAGCTTCAAGGCCAAAAAGAAATTCAAGGCAATGATGGCAACTTGGAGCGATAGCGAAGATTCAAGCACGGATGATGAAGTTGCTCATCTTTGTTTCATGGCAAATGAGGAAAAGGTATGTGCTAAAAATAATTATGATTTTACTTTAAAGAATCACATGATGCATCTAATGATTGTGCATGAATATAGATTGCTAAAAATTGAGCACAAGAAATTAAATAGGCATGTAGATTCATTTCTCTTGACAACACCAATCTTGCAAATAAAAAATGATGATTTAAATGCCAGATTTTATTTGAAAAAAAAAAGAATAATTTTTCTAAAGAAAAAGACTTTTTAGAAAAAGAAAATGTTATTTTAAAAGATTTATGTGATAAAGTTTTTAATGAGAAAAATATCTTGATTGAGGAAAAGAAGCAAAAACTTTTGAAGAACTTCAATATTCCTGCTTCTTTCAATTTTTCTATAAATGTGGTTTCAATGCTTATCCTTCTAGATTAAGAAAAGTTTGGGTTCCAAAAGGAACCATAATTACTAATCATAAAGGACCCAAGAAAGTTTGGGTACCAAAAATGTCCACTTAATTTGTTTTGCAGGAATGTCTTGCAACCCAACATGAAGAAAGAAGTTCTTGAAAGAGGTTGTACAAGACAATTTAAAGAAGTGGACAAGCTACATTTGGACTAAATGATAAAAAGAAGGTTGTATATGTTGGTAAATTCTAAACATCTCCTTCCATAATTAAAAATGTAGATTAATTTTTATTGCATCAATTACTTTGAAAAATTATTTTAAATAGTTAATTAGAATCAAGTTTGGACTTATAATCATGGCTATGATCATGAACTTTTTGTGTTGATGAATTTCATGCTATCATGATTAAATTTATGATTGTAAGACCTTCACTTGATTTTGATAATGTATTTAATGAAAAATACTTTTAAAGATGCATATTGATTTGAAAAATATTTTAATTGATTGATTAGAATCAAGCTTAGACTAATAATCATTTGTTGTGATCATGACCATTTTGATGTTGATGGATTTCAAGCTCTCATGGTCAAACTTGTGATGATTAGATCTTCACTTGATTTTGATTATATAGTTTCTAAATTATTTCAAGTGAAATGCTATGATTTATATGTTTTTATTTTTGGCATCTATGCATAATCTAGAAATGATTTGATCAAGTATAGAACTAGTAGTTAAGGGGTACTTTAAGAAGAAGGTATGCTTATTGACAAACCCTTGCTCTAATAGCTAGACTTGATATCATATACTTCTAGCATTTGTATGGATATCAAATCATCTTAAAATGAATTTGAAATCATGCTAAAAGTTTTAAGTGATATAAATGCTTTGTATTTTGAAAATCATGAATATCTTGAAAAATTTCAAATCTTGATGCATAAGCTTTCATGTTTTATTCCTGAAATAAATGCATATTTTTAAAGGAGGAATAACATTCAGGGGGAGCATCCAAAGATTTGTTATCATATTTGATGCTTTGAATATCTTGTTGATATCATGATTTACTTATATTGCTCTGATACTCCTTCTTGTTTCAAATCTAATTATTGAGGGGAGTTACATTCAAATGGTATCAGATTCTATTGGTATCAAAATTATTTTTAAAAGAATTCCTAGTAACCGCTTCGGATTGGGTTAGTCACCATGGCCGTCCGGTCATAGGAGATAAGTAGGGCTTAAAGACCCTCTCTTCCCATTCAATGGGCTCTCTTATGATGTGTAGGGGTGCCGCTGTGACCTTATCCCATGAACAAGTAAGGTGAATGGATAATATACATCAAATCATTTCTTGCATGTGCTTACATTATGTGGTATCTTGTTCAATTTATATCATATTCAATTGATATCAAAAATATTTGATTTCATGCATTGATTTTGATGACCTACTTGCTATTCTTTCCAACTTCATTCCCACTTTGTATTGTCTTTCACCCTTTTCATGATGTCAAAAAGGGGGAGAAAATTATTAAGTATGAAAATGGGAAGATTGGATAAACATGAAAAATCATTTGAGAAATGAAAGAAAGTGCAAAAGGGGGAGAAGAATGTAAAAATTTTTATCTAAAGGAAAGAATTAGTAAGAAGAAGAAATTTGAACAATTTAAACTTTTTGGCATATATTTTGAAAAATATTTTTGAAGATTTTTTTTTTGGGATCATATTTTGAGGTGGAGCTTGGGCTTAGATTGTTTCTGCTTACTGGTTTATTGTTATCCTTTTTAAGCTTACCATATTCATATCCTAAAGGTTTTGTCATCATCAAAAGGGGAGATTGTTGACTCTGGTCTTGATTTTGATGTGACAAATTTTAGTATATATGAGTACTAATTATTTTTAAGTATATTTTTCAGATCTTCTTACTCACCATTTTGAATGAATAAATGCTTGTATTTCAGTTGAAAATCCTTAAATTATGGAAACATCAATTATTGTGGACTTTGGAATTAATATGGAGGACTGAAGAGGTTAAGTTTCTATTTGAAAATGTTCAGCATTGCACAGGCAATTGTCGACACTTGAAACTGAAGTGTCGACACCTGAGGACAAGTGTCGCCCTTGAAAGTGAAGTTCGACTCAAGGCCTGAGACAAACAGAAACTTCAGAAAGCTCCTTCAGTGAAGTGTCGACACCTGGAGCTGAAGTGTCGACACTTGAAGTGAAGTGTCGACACCTGAAACTGAAGTGTCGACACTTGAAACTGAAGTGTCGACACCTGGAACTAAAGTTTCGACACTTGAACAGTAACGCTAGTTTTCTCTGATTGCAGAACTTCTCCAACTTGGTTCCAAACGGTCATATTTTTCCTCCCTAACGGCTATAACGGTCATTTAATTGTTGGGAGGCTATATAAACATCACAAATCAATTGGGGAAGTAATCCTTTGGTGAGATTTTTGAATATTCTTCAAGGATTCAAGAGTTGAGTGGTTCAGCCTTCAAGCTTCCAAGTTTCAAAGAAAGCATCCAAAGTTCACATCCTCAAGCATCAATCAAAGGCTTCATCAACTTGAAGACAAGATCTTCATCAACTCTCAACGGGCTTCAAAGAGATATTTGCTTTATTTTAGAAAGCTTTTATTGTATTCATTTATACTTGCTCTTACATTGTTTTACTTAGGTTTTTGTGAGCCTTGGAAAACCAAAGAGGTTTTTGGTGAGCCTTAAAACCAAAGTGGTTTTTGGTAAGCCTTGAAACCAACTAGGGTTTTACTTTTGAGCCCGAAGCCAAAACAAGTTTTTAGGTTCCACATCCTTGAAGAATATTCAAAAATCTACCAAAGGGATTACTCCCCCAATTGATTTTGATGTTTTATCTACCCCCAACACTAAATGACCGTTTATAGCCGGTAGTGAGGAAAATAAAGACGTTTGGAACCATTGGAGAAGTTCTGCAATCCAGAAAACTAGCCGTACTGTTCAAGTGTCGCACTTAGTTTCCAAGTCGACACTTCAGTTTCAAGTGTCGACACTTCATTTTCAGGTGTCGACCCTTCACTCCCAAGTGTCGACACTTCAGCTCCAGGTGTCGACACTTCACTGAAGGAGCTTTCTGAAGTTTTCTGTTTGTCTCAGGCCTTGAGTCGACACTTCACTCTTAAGTGTCGCACTTGTTCCTCAGGTGTCGACACTGATTCATGTTCAAGTGTCGACCTTGCCTGTGCCATTGCTGAAACATTTTCAAATAGAAACTTTAACCTCTTCAAGTCCTTCCATATTAATTCCAAGTCCATATAATTGATTTTTCATTAATTTAAGGACTTTTTCAACTGAAATACAAGCATTTCTTCATTCACCTGGTTAGTACTAAGATCTGAAAATATACTAAAATATAAATAGTACTCATATATACTTAAACATTTGTCAATCATCAAATCAAGACCAGAGTCAACAATCTCCCCCTTTTGATGATGACAAAACCTTTAAGTATATGAATAGGTAAGCTTAAAAAGGATTAACAATAAACATGTAAGCTCAAAACAATAAGCACCAAGCTCCCCCTCAAAATATGATCCAAAGAAAAATCTTCAAAAATATTTTTCAAAATATGCAAAAAATTTTAAATTTTCAAAATTTCTTCTTCTTACTAATTCTTTCCTTTAGATAAAAATATTTTACATTCTTCTCCCCCTTTTGCACTTCTTTTCATTTCTCAAATGATTTTTCATGTTTATCCAATCTTCCCATTTTCATACTTAAATTTTTCTCCCCCTTTTTGACATCATGAAAAAGGGGTGAAAGACAATACAAAGGGAAAAGTTGGAAAGAATAGCAAGTAGGTCATCAAAATCAATGCATGAAATCAAATATTTTTGATATCAATTGAATATGATATAAATTGAACAAGATACCACATAATGTAAGCACATGCAAGAAATGATTGATGTATATTATCCATTCACCTTACTTGTTCATGGGATAAGGTCACAGCGGCACCCCACACATCATAAGAGAGCCCATTGAATGGGAAGAGAGGGTCTTTAAGCCCTACTTATCTCCTATGACCGACGGCCATGGTGACTAACCCAATCCGAAGCGGTTACTAGGATTCTTTTAAAAATAATTTTGATACCAATAGAATCTGATACCATTTGAATGTAACTCCCTCAAGAATTAGATTTGAAAACAAGAAGGAGTATCAGAGCAATATAAGTAAATCATGATATCAACAAGATATTCAAAGCATCAAATATGATAACAAATCTTTGGATGCTCCCCCTGAATGTTATTCCTCCTTTAAAAATATGCATTTATTTCAGGAATAAAACATGAAAGCTTATGCATCAAGATTTGAAATTTTTCAAGATATTCATGATTTTCAAAATACAAAGCATTTATATCACTTAAAAACTTTTAGCATGATTTCAAATTCATTTTAGATGATTTGATATCCATACAAATGCTAGAAGTAATATGATATCAAGTCTAGCTATTAGAGCAAGGGTTTGTCAATAAGCATACCTTCTTCTTAAAAGTAACCCTTAACTACTAGTTCTATACTTGATCCAAATCATTTCTAGATTATGCATAGATGCCAAAAATAAAAACATATAAATCATAGCATTTCACTTGAAATATTTAGAAACTATATTAATCAAAATCAAGTGAAGATCTAATAATCACAAGTTTGACCATGAGAGCTTGAAATCCATCAACATCAAAATGGTCATGATCACAACAAATGATTATTAGTCTAAGCTTGATTCTAATCAATCAATTAAAATATTTTTCAATCAATATGCATCTTAAAAGTATTTTCATTAAATACATTAATCAAAATCAAGTGAAGGTCTTACAATCATAAATTTAATCATGATAGCATGAAATTCATCAACACCAAAAAGTTCATGATCATAGCCAATGATTATAAGTCCAAACTTGATTCTAATTAACTATTTAAAATAATTTTTCAAAGTAATTGATGCAATAAAAATTAATCTACATTTTTAATATGGAAGGAGATGTTTAGAATTTACCAATATACATAATCCTTCTTTTTATCATTTAGTCCAAAATGTAGCTTGTCCACTTCTTTAAATTGTCTTGTACAACCTCTTTTCAAGAACTTCCTTTCTTCATGTTGGGTTGCAAGACATCCTGCAAAACAAATTAAGTGGACATTTTTGGTACCCAAACTTTCTTGGGTCCTTATGATTAGTAATTATGGTTCCTTTTGGAACCCAAACTTTTCTTAATCTAGAAGGATAAGCATTGAAACCACATTTATAAGAAAAATTGAAAGAAGCAGGAATATTGAAGTTCTTCAAAAGTTTTTGCTTCTTTTCCTCAATCAAGATATTTTCTCATTAAAAACTTTATCACATAAATCTTTTAAAAAAATATTTTCTTTTTCTAAAAATTTTTTTCTTTAGAAAAATTATTCTTTTCATTTTTCAAAATATCAATCTTGGCATTTAAATCATCATTTTTATTTGCAAGATTGGTGTTGTCAAGAGAAAATGAATCTACATGCCTATTTAATTTCTTGTGCTCAATTTTAGCAATCTATATTCATGCACAAGATCATTAGATGCATCATGTGATTCTTTAAAGGTAAAATCATAATTATTTTTAGCACATACCTTTCCTCATTTGCCATGAAACAAAGATGAGCAACTTCATCATCCGTGCTTGAATCTTCGCTATCGCTCCAAGTTGCCATCATTGCCTTGAATTTCTTTTGGCCTTGAGAGCTATTATTTTCTTTTCTGTATCAGCTTCCACTATCCTTTGCCATAAGTTCAACTCATAGGTCATGAGTGAACCGATAAGCTCCTCCAAAGGTAAGGTTTCTACATCTTTAGCTTCTTGGATCGCCGTCACCTTTGGATCCCATGATTTTGGCAAGGATCTAAGAATTTTGTTCACCAAATCAGCATTAGTATAGATTTTGCCAAGACTTTTTATTCATTAATAATAGTCATAAATCTTGAAAACATATCAGATATAGATTCATAATGCATCATTTCAAAATTTCAAAAGAATGTATAAGCAAATTAATTTTAGTGTTCTTCACTTGAAGAGTACCCTCATGAGTAACTTCAATGTGTCCCATATTTCCTTCGCTGATGTGCATGTAGAAACTCTATTAATTCATTTAAGTCCAATGCACAATAAAGCAAGTTCATTGCTTTAGCATTGAGTTCAATTTGTTTAATGTCATATTCATTCCAATCCTCTTCGAGCTTTGGAATGGAAATGCCATTAACCAAATGGAAGGAATATGAGGACCACTAACAATGGTTTTCCAAAGATGATAACTAATAGATTGAATATGATGCGCATGCGAGTTTTCCAAAATGTGTAATTTATACCATTGAAAAATGGTGGTCTAACACTAATACCTACAAGGGTTACCATGAACTTTAGCTCAAAATCGTTAGATTTTCAAACAGAGCACCTGCTCTGATACCATTGAAGGCCCACGTAGGCAACCCAAGAGGGGGGGTGAATTGGGTTTTATAAAACTTTTGTAATATTTAAAAGATGAACTAAAGCAAGTATATGCTAATGTAATTTAAGTGCTTGTGTATTTCAAATAAATGCAGCGGAAATAATGAAATTAAAGCATAAGGAGAACAATCACACAAACACAAAGATTTATAGTGGTTCAGTGCCAACCAAGCACCTACATCCACTCCCCAAGAATCCCTTGGGAATTCCACTAAGTTTGGTTTTATAACTTAGGCTCACCAACAACCTTTACAACTTGTTTGTCTTCGGGCTCACAAGTCAAACCCTAGTTGGTTTCAAGGCTCACCAACAACCACCCTTGGTTTTTACGGGATAACCAAGAACCTAAACAACTTGTTTTGGCTTCGGCTCTCACAATAAAACCTAGTTGGTTTCAAGGCTTACAAACAACCACTTTGGTTTTCAAGGCTCACCAAAAACCTCTTTGGTTTTCCAAGGCTCACCAAAACCTTAAGTAAAACAATGTAAGAGCAAGTATAAATGAATACAATAAAAGCTTTCTAAAATAAAGCAAATATCTCTTTGAAGCCCGTTGAGAGTTGATGAAGATCTTGTCTTCAAGTTGATGAAGCCTTTTTGATGTGCTTGAGGATGTGAACTTTGGATGCTTTCTTTGAAACTTGGAAGCTTGAAGGCTTGAACCACTCAACTCTTGAATCCTTGAAGAATATTCAAAAATCTCACCAAAGGATTACTTCCCCAATTGATTTTTGATGTTTATATAGCCTCCCAACACTTAAATGACCGTTTATAGCCGTTAGGGAGGAAAATATGACCGTTTGGAACCAAGTTGGAGAAGTTCTGCAATCCAGAAAACTAGCTTACTGTTCAAGTGTCGACACTTTAGTCCAGGTGTCGACACTTCAGTTCACAAGTGTCGACACTTCAGTTTCCAGTGTCGACACTTCACTTCAAGTGTCGACACTTCAGCTCCAGGTGTCGACACTTCACTGAAGGAGCTTTCTGAAGTTTTTGTCTGTTTGTCTCAGGCCTTGAGTCGACACTTCACTCTTCAAGTGTCGACACTTGTTCCTCAGGTGTCGACACTTCATTTCAAGTGTCGACACTTGCCTGTGCCATTGCTGAAACATTTTCAAATGAAACTTTAACCTCTTCAAGTCCTTCCATATTAATTCCAAAGTCCATATAATTGATTTTCCATTAATTTAAGGACTTTTTCAACTGAAATACAAGCATTTCTTCATTCAACATGGTTGAGTACTAAGATCTGAAAAATATACTTAAAATATAATTAGTACTCATATATACTTAAACATTTTGTCAATCATCAAAATCAAGACCAGAGTCAACAATCTCCCCCTTTTGATGATGACAAAACTTTAAGTATATGAATAGGGTAAGCTTAAAAAGGATTAACAATAAACATGTAAGCTCAAAACAATAAGCACCAAGCTCCCCCTCAAAATATGATCCAAAAAAATCTTCAAAAATATTTTTCAAAATATGCAAAAAAGTTTAAATTTTCAAAATTCTTCTTCTTACTAATTCTTTCCTTTAGATAAAAATATTTTACATTCTTCTCCCCCTTTTGCACTTTTTTCATTTCTCAAATGATTTTTCATGTTTATCCAATCTTCCCATTTTCATACTTAACAATTTTCTCCCCCTTTTTGACATCATGAAAAAGGTGAAAGACAATACAAAGTGGAATGAAGTTGGAAAGAATAGCAAGTAGGTCATCAAAATCAATGCATGAAATCAAATATTTTGATATCAATTGAATATGATATAAATTGAACAAGATACCACATAATGTAAGCACATGCAAGAAATGATTTGATGTATATTATCCATTCACCTTACTTGTTCATGGGATAAGGTCACAGCGGCACCCCTACACATCATAAGAGAGCCCATTGAATGGGAAGAGAGGGTCTTTAAGCCCTACTTATCTCCTATGACCGGACGGCCATGGTGACTAACCCAATCCGAAGCGGTTACTAGGAATTCTTTTAAAAATAATTTTGATACCAATAGAATCTGATACCATTTGAATGTAACTCCCCTCAAGGAATTAGATTTGAAAACAAGAAGGAGTATCAGAGCAATATAAGTAAATCATGATATCAACAATATTCAAAGCATCAAATATGATAACAAATCTTGGATGCTCCCCTGAATGTTATTCCTCCTTTAAAAATATGCATTTATTTCAGGAATAAAACATGAAAGCTTATGCATCAAGATTTGAAATTTTTCAAGATATTCATGATTTTCAAAACAAAGCATTTATATCACTTAAAAACTTTTAGCATGATTTCAAATTCATTTTAAGATGATTTGATATCCATACAAATGCTAGAAGTAATATGATATCAAGTCTAGCTATTAGAGCAAGGGTTTGTCAATAAGCATACCTTCTTCTTAAAAGTAACCCTTAACTACTAGTTCTATACTTGATCCAAATCATTTCTAGATTATGCATAGATGCCAAAAATAAAAACATATAATCATAGCATTTCACTTGAAATAATTTAGAAACTATATTAATCAAAATCAAGTGAAGATCTAATAATCACAAGTTTGACCATGAGAGCTTGAAATCCATCAACATCAAAATGGTCATGATCACAACAAATGATTATTAGTCTAAGCTTGATTCTAATCAATCAATTAAAATATTTTTCAAATCAATATGCATCTTTAAAAGTATTTTTCATTAAATACATTAATCAAAATCAAGTGAAGGTCTTACAATCATAAATTAATCATGATAGCATGAAATTCATCAACACCAAAAAGTTCATGATCATAGCCAATGATTATAAGTCCAAACTTGATTCTAATTAACTATTTAAAATAATTTTTCAAAGTAATTGATGCAATAAAAATTAATCTACATTTTTAATTATGGAAGGAGATGTTTAGAATTTACCAATATACATAATCCTTCTTTTTATCATTTAGTCCAAAATGTAGCTTGTCCACTTCTTTAAATTGTCTTGTACAACCTCTTTTCAAGAACTTCCTTTCTTCATGTTGGGTTGCAAGACATTCCTGCAAAACAAATTAAGTGGACATTAATTTTTGGTAACCCAAACTTTCTTGGATCCCTTTTATGATTAGTAATTTATGGTTCCTTGTGGCCCCAAACTTTCTAATCTAAAGGAAAGCATTATTGGTGAAAACACATTTATAAGAAAAATTGAAAGAAGCAGTGAATATGAAGTTCTTCAAAAGTTTGTTCTGTCCGCAATCAAGATATTTTCTCATTAAAAACTTATCACATAATCTTTAAATAATATTTTTTTTTTCTAAAAAAAGTTTTTCTTTAGAAAAATTATTCTTTCATTTTTAAAATATCAATCTTGGGCATTTTAAAAATCATCATTTTATTGCAAGATTGGTGTTGCAAGAGAAAATGAATCTACAGGCATATTTCATTTCTGGTGCTCATTTTTAGCAATATATCATTCAGCACAGATCATTAGATGCATCATGGTCTTTAAGGTAAATCATTAATTATTTTTGCACATACCTTTCTCATTTGCATGAAACAAAGATGAGCAACTTCATCATCGTTCTTGAATCTTCGCTATCGCTCCAAGTTCCATCATTGCCTTGAATTTTTTTTGGCCTTGAGAGCTATATTTATTTTATGTATCAGCTTCATATTCCTTTGCCATAAGTTCAACTCATAGGTCATGAGTGAAACCGATAAGCTCCTCCAAAGGTAAGGTTTCTACATCCTAGCTTCTTGGATCGCCGTCATCTTTGGATCAATGATTTTGGCAAGGATCTAAGAATGTTGTTCACCATATATCAGCATTAGTATAGATTTTGCCAAGATTTTAATTCATTAATAATAGTCATAAATCTGAAAACATATCAGATATAGATTCATAATGCATCATTTCAAAAATTTAAAAGAATGTATAAGCAAATTAATTTTAGTGTCTTCACTTGAAGAGTACCCTCATGAGTAACTTCAAGTGTGTCCCATATTTCCTTCGCTGATGGCATGTAGAAAATCTATTAAATTCATTTAAGTCCAATGCTAATAAAGCAAATTCATTGCTTAGCATTGAGTTCATTGTTTAATGTCATATTATTCAATCTTTCGAGCTTGGAATGGAAATGCCATTAACCAAAATGGAAGGATATGAGGACCCATAACAATGGTTTCCAAAGATGATAACTAATAGATTGAGATGGATGCGCATGCGAGTTTTCAAAATGTGTAATTGTTACCATTGAAAAATGGTCGTCTACACTAATACCACAAGGGTTACCATGAACTTAGCTCAAAATCGTTAGATTTCAAACAGAGCACCTGCTCTGATACCAATTGAAGGCCCACGTAGGCAACCAAGAGGGGGGGGTGAATTGGGTTTTATAAACTTTTGTAATATTTAAAAGATGAACTAAAGCAAGTATATGCTAATGTAATTTAAGTGCTTGTGTATTTCAAATAAATGCAGCGGAATAATGAAATTAAAGCATAAGGAGAACAATCACACAAACACAAAGATTATAGTGGTTCAGTGCCAACCAAGCACCTACATCCACTCCCCAAGAATCCCTTGGGAATTCCACTAAGTTTGGTTTATAACTTAGGCTCACCAACAACCTTTACAACTTGTTTTGTCTTCGGGCTCACAAGTCAAACCCTAGTTGGTTTCAAGGCTCACCAACAACCACCCTTGGTTTTACGGGATAACCAAGAACCTAAACAACTTGTTTTGGCTTCGGGCTCACAAGTAAAACCTAGTTGGTTTCAAGGCTTACAACAACCACTTTGGTTTTCAAGGCTCACCAAAAACCTCTGGTTTCCAAGGCTCACCAAAAACCTTAAGTAAAACAATGTAAGAGCAAGTATAAATGAATACAATAAAAGCTTTCTAAAATAAAGCAATATCTCTTTGAAGCCGTTGAGAGTTGATGAAGATCTTGTCTTCAAGTGATGAAGCCTTTGATTGATGCTTGAGGATGTGAACTTTGGATGCTTTCTTTGAAACATGGAAGCTTGAAGGCTTGAACCACTCAACTCTTGAATCCTTGAAGAATATTCAAAAATCTCACAAAGGATTACTTCCCCAATTGATTTTTGATGTTTATATAGCCTCCCAACACTTAAATGACGTTTATAGCCGTTAGGGAGGAAAATATGACCGTTTGGAACCAAGTTGGAGAAGTTCTGCAATCCAGAAAAACTAGCCGTTACTGTTCAAGTGTCGAACTTTAGTTCCAGGTGTCGACACTTCAGTTTCAAGTGTCGACACTTCAGTTTCCAGGTGTCGACACTTCACTTCCAAGGTCGATACTTCAGCTCCAGGTGTCGACACTTCACTGAAGGAGCTTTCTGAAGTTTCTGTTTGTCTCAGGCCTTGAGTCGACACTTCACTCTTCAAGTGTCGACACTTGTTCCTCAGGTGTCGACACTTCATTTCAAGTGTCGACACTTGCCTGTGCCATTGCTGAAACATTTTCAAATAGAAACTTTAACCTCTTCAAGTCTTCCATATTAATTCCAAAGTCCATATAATGATTTCCATTAATTTAAGGACTTTTTCAACTGAAATACAAGCATTTCTTCATTCAACATGGTTGAGTACTAAGATCTGAAAAATATACTTAAAATATAATTAGTACTCATATATACTTAAACATTTTGTCAATCATCAAAATCAAGACCAGAGTCAACAATCTCCCCCTTTTGATGATGACAAAACCTTTAAGTATATGAATAGGGTAAGCTTAAAAAGGATTAACAATAAACATGTAAGCTCAAAACAATAAGCACCAAGCTCCCCCTCAAAATATGATCCAAAGAAAAATCTTCAAAATATTTTCAAAATATGCAAAAAAGTTAAATTTTCAAAATTTCTTCTTACTAATTATTTCCTTTAGATAAAAATATTTACATCTTCTCCCCCTTTGTGCACTTTCTTTCATTTCTCAAATGATTTTTCATGTTTATCCAATCTTCCCATTTTCATACTTAACAATTTTCTCCCCCTTTTTGACATCATGAAAAAGGGTGAAAGACAATACAAAGTGGGAATGAAGTTGGAAAGAATAGCAAGTAGGTCATCAAAATCAATGCATGAAATCAAATATTTTTGATATCAATTGAATATGATATAAATGAACAAGATACCACATAATGTAAGCACATGCAAGAAGATGTTTGATGTATATTATCATTCCTTACTTGTTCATGGGATAAGGTCACAGCGGCACCCTACACATCATAAGAGAGCCCATTGAATGGGAAGAGAGGGTCTTTAAGCCCTACTTATCTCCTATGACCGGACGGCCATGGTGACTAACCAATCCGAAGCGGTTACTAGGATTCTTTAAAAATAATTTTGATACCAATAGAATCTGATACCATTTGAATGTAACTCCCCTCAAGGAATTAGATTTGAAAACAAGAAGGAGTATCAGAGCAATATAAGTAAATCATGATATCACAAGATATTCAAAGCATCAAATATGATAACAAATCTTTGGATGCTCCCCCTGAATGTTATTCCTCCTTAAAAATATGCATTTATTTCAGGAATAAAACATGAAAGCTTATGCATCAAGATTTGAAATTTTTCAAGATATTCATGATTTCAAAATACAAAGCATTTATATCACTTAAAACTTTTAGCATGATTTCAAATTCATTTTAAGATGATTTGATATCCATACAAATGCTAGAAGTAATATGATATCAAGTCTAGCTATTAGAGCAAAGGTTTGTCAATAAGCATACCTTCTTCTTAAAAGTAACCTTAACTACTAGTTCTATACTTGATCCAAATCATTTCTAGATATGCATAGATGCCAAAAATAAAAACATATAAAATCATAGCATTTCACTTGAAATATTTAGAAACTATATTAATCAAAATCAAGTGAAGATCTAATAATCACAAGTTTGACCATGAGAGCTCGAAATCCATCAACATCAAAATGGTCATGATCACAACAAATGATTATTAGTCTAAGCTTGATTCTAATCAATCAATTAAAATATTTTTCAAATCAATATGCATCTTTAAAAGTATTTTTCATTAAATACATTAATCAAAATCAAGTGAAGGTCTTACAATCAAAATTTAATCATGATAGCATGAATTCATCAACACCAAAAAGTTCATGATCATAGCCAATGATTATAAGTCCAAACTTGATTCTAATTAACTATTTAAAATAATTTTTCAAAGTAATTGATGCAATAAAAATTAATCTACATTTTTAATTATGGAAGGAGATGTTTAGAATTTACCAATATACATAATCTTCTTTTATCATTTAGTCCAAAATGTAGCTTGTCCACTTCTTAAATTGTCTTGTATACCTCTTTTCAAGAACTTCCTTTCTTCATGTTGGGTTGCAAGACATTCCTGCAAAACAAATTAAGTGGACATTTTTGTACCCAAACTTTCTTGGTCCTTTATGATTAGTAATTATGGTTCCTTTTGGAACCCAAACTTTTCTTAATCTAGAAGGATAAGCATTGAAACCACATTTATAAGAAAAATTGAAAGAAGCAGGAATATTGAAGTTCTTCAAAAGTTTTTGCTTCTTTCCTCAATCAAGATATTTTCTCATTAAAAACTTTATCACATAAATCTTTTAAAATAACATTTTATTTTTCTAAAAATTTTTTTCTTTAGAAAAAATTATTCTTTTCATTTTCAAAATATCAATCTTGGCATTTAAATCATCATTTTTATTTGCAAGATTGGTGTTGTCAAGAGAAAATGAATCTACATGCCTATTTAATTTCTTGTGCTCAATTTTTAGCAATCTATATTCATGCACAAGATCATTAGATGCATCATGTGATTCTTTAAAGGTAAAATCATAATTATTTTTAGCACATACCTTTTCCTCATTTGCCATGAAACAAAGATGAGCAACTTCATCATCCGTGCTTGAATCTTCGCTATCGCTCCAAGTTGCCATCATTGCCTTGAATTTCTTTTTGGCCTTGAGAGCTATTTTCTTTTCTGTATCAGCTTCCACTATCCTTTGCCATAAGTTCAACTCATAGGTCATGAGTGAACCGATAAGCTCCTCCAAAGGTAAGGTTTCTACATCTTTAGCTTCTTGGATCGCCGTCACCTTTGGATCCCATGATTTTGGCAAGGATCTAAGAATTTTGTTCACCAAATCAGCATTAGTATAGATTTTGCCAAGACTTTTTAATTCATTAATAATAGTCATAAATCTTGAAAATATATCAGATATAGATTCATAATGCATCATTTCAAAAATTTCAAAAGAATGTATAAGCAAATAATTTAGTGTCTTCACTTGAAGAGTACCCTCATGAGTAACTTCAAGTGTGTCCCATATTTCCTTCGCTGATGTGCATGTAGAAACTCTATTAAATTCATTTAAGTCCAATGCACAATAAAGCAAGTTCATTGCTTTAGCATTGAGTTCAATTTGTTTAATGTCATATTCATTCCAATCCTCTTCGAGCTTTGGAATGGAAATGCCATTAACCAAAATGGAAGGAATATGAGGACCACTAACAATGGTTTTCCAAAGATGATAACTAATAGATTGAATATGGATGCGCATGCGAGTTTTCCAAAATGTGTAATTTATACCATTGAAAAATGGTGGTTCTAACACTAATACCTACAAGGGTTACCATGAACTTTAGCTCAAAATCGTTAGATTTTCAAACAGAGCACCTGCTCTGATACCAATTGAAGGCCCACGTAGGCAACCCAAGGGGGGGGTGAATTGGGTTTTATAAAACTTTTGTAATATTTAAAAGATGAACTAAAGCAAGTATATGCTAATGTAATTAAGTGCTTGTGTATTTCAAATAAATGCAGCGAAAATAATGAAATTAAAGCATAAGGAGAACAATCACACAACACAAAGATTTATAGTGGTTCAGTGCCAACCAAGCACCTACATCCACTCCCCAAGAATCCCTTGGGAATTCCACTAAGTTTGGTTTATAACTTAGGCTCACCAACAACCTTTACAACTTGTTTTGTCTTCGGGCTCACAAGTCAAACCCTAGTTGGTTTCAAGGCTCACCAACAACCACCCTTGGTTTTACGGGATAACCAAGAACCTAAACAACTTGTTTTGGCTTCGGGCTCACAAGTAAAACCCTAGTTGGTTTCAAGGCTTACAACAACCACTTTGGTTTTCAAGGCTCACCAAAAACCTTTGGTTTTCCAAGGCTCACCAAAAACCTTAAGTAAAACAATGTAAGAGCAAGTATAAATGAATACAATAAAAGCTTTCTAAAATAAAGCAAATATCTCTTTGAAGCCCGTTGAGAGTTGATGAAGATCTTGTCTTCAAGTTGATGAAGCCTTTGATTGATGCTTGAGGATGTGAACTTTGGATGCTTTCTTTGAAACTTGGAAGCTTGAAGGCTTGAACCACTCAACTCTTGAATCCTTGAAGAATATTCAAAAATCTCACCAAAGGATTACTTCCCCAATTGATTTTTGATGTTTATATAGCCTCCCAACACTTAAATGACCGTTTATAGCCGTTAGGGAGGAAAATATGACCGTTTGGAACCAAGTTGGAGAAGTTCTGCAATCCAGAAAACTAGCCGTTACTGTTCAAGTGTCGACACTTTAGTTCCAGGTGTCGACACTTCAGTTTCAAGTGTCGACACTTCAGTTTCCAGTGTCGACACTTCACTTCCAAGTGTCGACACTTCAGCTCCAGGTGTCGACACTTCACTGAAGGAGCTTTCTGAAGTTTTCTGTTTGTCTCAGGCCTTGAGTCGACACTTCACTCTTCAAGTGTCGACACTTGTCCTCAGGTGTCGACACTTCATTTTCAAGTGTCGACACTTGCCTGTGCCATTGCTGAAACATTTTCAAATAGAAACTTTAACCTCTTCAAGTCCTTCATATTAATTCCAAAGTCCATATAATTGATTTTCCATTAATTTAAGGACTTTTTCAACTGAAATACAAGCATTTCTTCATTCAACATGGTTGAGTACTAAGATCTGAAAAATATACTTAAAATATAATTAGTACTCATATATACTTAAACATTTTGTCAATCATCAAAATCAAGACCAGAGTCAACAATCTCCCCTTTTTGATGATGACAAAACCTTTAAGTATATGAATAGGGTAAGCTTAAAAGGATTAACAATAAACATGTAAGCTCAAAACAATAAGCACCAAGCTCCCCTCAAAATATGATCCAAAGAAAAATCTTCAAAAATATTTTCAAAATATGCAAAAAATTTTAAATTTTCAAAATTTCTTCTTCTTACTAATTCTTTCCTTTAGATAAAAATATTTTACATTCTTCTCCCCTTTTGCACTTTCTTTCATTTCTCAAATGATTTTTCATGTTTATCCAATCTTCCCATTTTCATACTTAACAATTTTCTCCCCCTTTTGACATCATGAAAAAGGGTGAAAGACAATACAAAGTGGGAATGAAGTTGGAAAGAATAGCAAGTAGGTCATCAAAATCAATGCATGAAATCAAAATTTTTGATATCATTGAATATGATATAAATTGAACAAGATACCACATAATGTAAGCACATGCAAGAAATGATTTGATGTATATTATCCATTCACCTTACTTGTTCATGGGATAAGGTCACAGCGGCACCCCTACACATCATAAGAGAGCCCATTGAATGGGAAGAGAGGGTCTTTAAGCCCTACTTATCTCCTATGACCGGACGGCCATGGTGACTAACCCAATCCGAAGCGGTTAAGGAATTCTTTTAAAAATAATTTTGATACCAATAGAATCTGATACCATTTGAATGTAACTCCCTCAAGGAATTAGATTGAAAACAAGAAGGAGTATCAGAGCAATATAAGTAAATCATGATATCAACAAGATATTCAAAGCATCAAATATGATAACAAATCTTTGGATGCTCCCCTGAATGTTATTCCTCCTTTAAAAATATGCATTTATTTCAGGAATAAAAAACATGAAAGTATGCATCAAGATTTGAAATTTTTCAAGATATTCATGATTTTCAAAATACAAAGCATTTATATCACTTAAAAACTTTTAGCATGATTTCAAATTCATTTTAAGATGATTTGATATCCATACAAATGCTAGAAGTAATATGATATCAAGTCTAGCTATTAGAGCAAGGGTTTGTCAATAAGCATACCTTCTTCTTAAAAGTAACCCTTAACTACTAGTCTATACTTGATCCAAATCATTTCTAGATTATGCATAGATGCCAAAAATAAAAACATATAAATCATAGCATTTCACTTGAAATAATTTAGAAACTATATTAATCAAAATCAAGTGAAGATCTAATAATCACAAGTTTGACCATGAGAGCTTGAAATCCATCAACATCAAAATGGTCATGATCACAACAAATGATTATTAGTCTAAGCTTGATTCTAATCAATCAATTAAAATATTTTTCAAATCAATATGCATCTTTAAAAGTATTTTTCATTAAATACATAATCAAAATCAAGTGAAGGTCTTACAATCATAAATTTAATCATGATAGCATGAAATTCATCAACACCAAAAAGTTCATGATCATAGCCAATGATTATAAGTCCAAACTTGATTCTAATTAACTATTTAAAATAATTTTTCAAAGTAATTGATGCAATAAAAATTAATCTACATTTTTAATTATGGAAGGAGATGTTTAGAATTACACAATATACATAATCCTTCTTTTTATCATTTAGTCCAAAATGTAGCTTGTCCACTTCTTTAAATTGTCTTGTACAACCTCTTTTCAAGAACTTCCTTTCTTCATGTTGGGTTGCAAGACATTCCTGCAAAACAAATTAAGTGGACATTTTTGTACCCAAACTTTCTTGGGTCCTTTATGATTAGTAATTATGGTTCCTTTTGGAACCCAAACTTTTCTTAATCTAGAAGGATAAGCATTGAAACCACATTATAAGAAAAATTGAAAGAAGCAGGAATATTGAAGTTCTTCAAAAGTTTTTGCTTTTTCCTCAATCAAGATATTTTCTCATTAAAAACTTTATCACATAAATCTTTTAAAATAACATTTTCTTTTTCTAAAAAATTTTTTCTTTAGAAAAATTATTCTTTTCATTTTTCAAAATATCAATCTTGGCATTTAAATCATCATTTTTATTTGCAAGATTGGTGTTGTCAAGAGAAAATGAATCTACATGCCTATTTAATTTCTTGTGCTCAATTTTTAGCAATCTATATTCATGCACAAGTAGATGCATCATGTGATTCTTTAAAGGTAAAATCATAATTATTTTTAGCACATACCTTTCCTCATTTGCCATGAAACAAAGATGAGCAACTTCATCATCCGTGCTTGAATCTTCGCTATCGCTCCAAGTTGCCATCATTGCCTTGAATTTCTTTTTGGCCTTGAGAGCTATTATTTTCTTTTCTGTATCAGCTTCCACTATCCTTTGCCATAAGTTCAACTCATAGGTCATGAGTGAACCGATAAGCTCCTCCAAAGGTAAGGTTTCTACATCTTTAGCTTCTTGGATCGCCGTCACCTTTGGATCCCATGATTTTGGCAAGGATCTAAGAATTTTGTTCACCAAATCAGCATTAGTATAGATTTTGCCAAGACTTTTTAATTCATTAATAATAGTCATAAATCTTGAAACATATCAGATATAGATTCATAATGCATCATTTCAAAAATTTCAAAAGAATGTATAAGCAAATTAATTTTAGTGTTCTTCACTTGAAGAGTACCCTCATGAGTAACTTCAAGTGTGTCCCATATTTCCTTCGCTGATGTGCATGTAGAAACTCTATTAAATCATTTAAGTCCAATGCACAATAAAGCAAGTTCATTGCTTTAGCATTGAGTTCAATTTGTTTAATGTCATATTCATTCCAATCCTCTTCGAGCTTTGGAATGGAAATGCCATTAACCAAAATGGAAGGAATATGAGGACCACTAACAATGGTTTTCCAAAGATGATAACTAATAGATTGAATATGGATGCGCATGCGAGTTTTCCAAATGTGTAATTTATACCATTGAAAAATGGTGGTCTAACACTAATACCTACAAGGGTTACCATGAACTTTAGCTCAAAATCGTTAGATTTTCAAACAGAGCACCTGCTCTGATACCAATTGAAGGCCCACGTAGGCAACCCAAGAGGGGGGGTGAAATGGGTTTTATAAAACTTTTGTAATATTAAAAGATGAACTAAAGCAAGTATATGCTAATGTAATTTAAGTGCTTGTGTATTTCAAATAAATGCAGCGGAAATAATGAAATAAAGCATAAGGAGAACAATCACACAAACACAAAGATTTATAGTGGTTCAGTGCCAACCAAGCACCTACATCCACTCCCCAAGAATCCTTGGGAATTCCACTAAGTTTGGTTTTATAACTTAGGCTCACCAACAACCTTTACAACTTGTTTTGTCTTCGGGCTCACAAGTCAAACCCTAGTTGGTTTCAAGGCTCACCAACAACCACCCTTGGTTTTACGGGATAACCAAGAACCTAAACAACTTGTTTTGGCTTCGGGCTCACAAGTAAACCCTAGTTGGTTTCAAGGCTTACCAAACAACCACTTTGGTTTTCAAGGCTCACCAAAACCTCTTTGGTTTTCCAAGGCTCACAAAAAACCTTAAGTAAAAAATGTAAGAGCAAGTATAAATGAATACAATAAAAGCTTTCTAAAATAAAGCAAATATCTCTTTGAAGCCCGTTGAGAGTTGATGAAGATCTTGTCTTCAAGTTGATGAAGCCTTTGATTGATGCTTGAGGATGTGAACTTTGGATGCTTTCTTTGAAACTTGGAAGCTTGAAGGCTTGAACCACTCAACTCTTGAATCCTTGAAGAATATTCAAAAATCTCACCAAAGGATTACTTCCCAATGATTTTGATGTTTATATAGCCTCCCAACACTTAAATGACCGTTTATAGCCGTTAGGGAGGAAAATATGACCGTTTGGAACCAAGTTGGAGAAGTTCTGCAATCCAGAAAACTAGCCGTTACTGTTCAAGTGTCGACACTTTAGTTCCAGGTGTCGACACTTCAGTTTCAAGTGTCGACACTTCAGTTTCCAGGTGTCGACACTTCACTTCAAGTGTCGACACTTCAGCTCCAGGTGTCGACACTTCACTGAAGGAGCTTTCTGAAGTTTTGTTTGTCTCAGGCCTTGAGTCGACACTTCACTCTTCAAGTGTCGACACTTGTTCCTCAGGTGTCGACACTTCATTTTCAAGTGTCGACACTTGCCTGTGCCATTGCTGAAACATTTCAAATAGAAACTTTAACCTCTTCAAGTCCTTCCATATTAATTCCAAAGTCCATATAATTGATTTTCATTAATTTAAGGACTTTTCAACTGAAATACAAGCATTTTCATTCAACATGGTTGAGTACTAAGATCTGAAAAATATACTTAAAATATAATTAGTACTCATATATACTTAAACATTTTGTCAATCATCAAAATCAAGACCAGAGTCAACAATCTCCCCTTTTTGATGATGACAAAACCTTTAAGTATATGAATAGGGTAAGCTTAAAAAGGATTAACAATAAACATGTAAGCTCAAAACAATAAGCACCAAGCTCCCCCTCAAAATATGATCCAAAGAAAATCTTCAAAAATATTTTTCAAAATATGCAAAAAATTTAATTTTCAAAATTTCTTCTTCTTACTAATTCTTTCCTTTAGATAAAAATATTTTACATTCTTCTCCCCTTTTGCACTTTCTTCATTTCTCAAATGATTTTCATGTTTATCCAATCTTCCCATTTCATACTTAACAATTTTCTCCCCTTTTTGACATCATGAAAAAGGGTGAAAGACAATACAAAGTGGGAATGAAGTTGGAAAGAATAGCAAGTAGGTCATCAAAATCAATGCATGAAATCAAATATTTTTGATATCAATTGAATATGATATAAATTGAACAAGATACCACATAATGTAAGCACATGCAAGAAATGATTGATGTATATTATCCATTCACCTTACTTGTTCATGGGATAAGGTCACAGCGGCACCCTACACATCATAAGAGAGCCCATTGAATGGGAAGAGAGGGTCTTTAAGCCCTACTTATCTCCTATGACCGGACGGCCATGGTGACTAACCCAATCCGAAGCGGTACTAAGGAATTCTTTTAAAAATAATTTTGATACCAATAGAATCTGATACCATTTGAATGTAACTCCCCTCAAGGAATTAGATTTGAAAACAAGAAGGAGTATCAGAGCAATATAAGTAAATCATGATATCAACAAGATATTCAAAGCATCAAATATGATAACAAATCTTTGGATGCTCCCCCTGAATGTTATTCCTCCTTTAAAAATATGCATTTATTTCAGGAATAAAACATGAAAGCTTATGCATCAAGATTTGAAATTTTTCAAGATATTCATGATTTTCAAAATACAAAGCATTATATCACTTAAAAACTTTTAGCATGATTTCAAATTCATTTTAAGATGATTTGATATCCATACAAATGCTAGAAGTAATATGATATCAAGTCTAGCTATTAGAGCAAGGGTTTGTCAATAAGCATACCTCTTCTTAAAAGTAAGTAACTAACTAGTTCTATACTTGATCCAAATCATTTCTAGATTATGCATAGATGCCAAAAATAAAAACATATAAATCATAGCATTTCACTTGAAATAATTTAGAAACTATATTAATCAAAATCAAGTGAAGATCTAATAATCACAAGTTTGACCATGAGAGCTTGAAATCCATCAACATCAAAATGGTCATGATCACAACAAATGATTATTAGTCTAAGCTTGATTCTAATCAATCAATAAAATATTTTCAAATCAATATGCATCTTTAAAAGTATTTTTCATTAAATACATTAATCAAAATCAAGTGAAGGTCTTACAATCATAAATTTAATCATGATAGCATGAAATTCATCAACACCAAAAAGTTCATGATCATAGCCAATGAATAAGTCCAAACTTGATTCTAATAACTATTTAAAATAATTTTTCAAAGTAATTGATGCAATAAAAATTAATCTACATTTTAATTATGGAAGGAGATGTTTAGAATTTACCAATATACATAATCCTTCTTTTATCATTTAGTCCAAAATGTAGCTTGTCCACTTCTTTAAATTGTCTTGTACAACCTCTTTTCAAGAACTTCCTTTCTTCATGTTGGGTTGCAAGACATTCCTGCAAAACAAATTAAGTGGACATTTTTTGTACCCAAACTTTCTTGGGTCCTTATGATTAGTAATTATGGTTCCTTTTGGAACCCAAACTTTTTTTAATCTAGAAGGATAAGCATTGAAACCACATTTATAAGAAAAATTGAAAGAAGCAGGAATATTGAAGTTCTTCAAAAGTTTTTGCTTCTTTTCCTCAATCAAGATATTTTTCTCATTAAAAACTTTATCACATAAATCTTTAAAATAACATTTTTTTTTCTAAAAATTTTTTTTTCTTAGAAAATTATTCTTTTTATTTTTCAAAATATCAATCTTGGCATTTAAATCATCATTTTTATTTGCAAGATTGGTGTTGTCAAGAGAAAATGAATCTACATGCCTATTTAATTTCTTGTGCTCAATTTTTAGCAATCTATATTCATGCACAAGATCATTAGATGCATCATGTGATTCTTTAAAGGTAAAATCATAATTTTTTTACACATACCTTTTCCTCATTTGCCATGAAACAAAGATGAGCAACTTCATCATCCGTGCTTGAATCTTCGCTATCGCTCCAAGTGCCATCATTGCCTTGAATTTCTTTTTGGCCTTGAGAGCTATTATTTTCTTTTCTGTATCAGCTTCCACTATCCTTTGCCATAAGTTCAACTCATAGGTCATGAGTGAACCGATAAGCTCCTCCAAAGGTAAGGTTTCTACATCTTTAGCTTCTTGGATCGCCGTCACCTTTGGATCCCATGATTTTGGCAAGGATCTAAGAATTTTGTTCACCAAATCAGCATTAGTATAGATTTTGCCAAGACTTTTAATTCATTATAATAGTCATAAATCTTGAAAACATATCAGATATAGATTCATAATGCATCATTTCAAAATTTCAAAAGAATGTATAAGCAAATTAATTTTAGTGTTCTTCACTTGAAGAGTACCCTCATGAGTAACTTCAAGTGTGTCCCATATTTCCTTCGCTGATGTGCATGTAGAAACTCTATTAAATTCATTTAAGTCCAATGCACAATAAAGCAAGTTCATTGCTTTAGCATTGAGTTCAATTTGTTTAATGTCATATTCATTCCAATCCTCTTCGAGCTTTGGAATGGAAATGCCATTAACCAAAATGGAAGGAATATGAGGACCACTAACAATGGTTTTCCAAAGATGATAACTAATAGATTGAATATGGATGCGCATGCGAGTTTTCCAAAATGTGTAATTTATACCATTGAAAAATGGGGTCTAACACTAATACTACAAGGGTTACCATGAACTTTAGCTCAAAATCGTTAGATTTTCAAACAGAGCACCTGCTCTGATACCAATTGAAGGCCCACGTAGGCAACCCAAGAGGGGGGTGAATTGGGTTTTATAAAACTTTTGTAATATTTAAAAGATGAACTAAAGCAAGTATATGCTAATGTAATTTAAGTGCTTGTGTATTTCAAATAAATGCAGCGGAAATAATGAAATTAAAGCATAAGGAGAGAACAATCACACAAACACAAAGATTTATAGTGGTTCAGTGCCAACCAAGCACCTACATCCACTCCCCAAGAATCCTGGGAATTCCACTAAGTTTGGTTTTAAACTTAGGCTCACCAACAACCTTTACAACTTGTTTGTCTTCGGGCTCACAAGTCAAACCTAGTTGGTTTCAAGGCTCACCAACAACCACCCTTGGTTTTACGGGATAACCAAGAACCTAAACAACTTGTTGGCTTCGGGCTCACAAGTAAAACCTAGTTGGTTTCAAGGCTTACCAACAAAGTTGGTTTTCAAGGCTCACCAAAAACACTTTGGTTTTCAAGGCTCACCAAAACCTCTTTGGTTTTCCAAGGCTCACCAAAACCTTAAGTAAAACAATGTAAGAGCAAGTATAAATGAATACAATAAAAGCTTTCTAAAATAAAGCAAATATCTCTTTGAAGCCCGTTGAGAGTTGATGAAGATCTTGTCTTCAAGTTGATGAAGCCTTTGATTGATGCTTGAGGATGTGAACTTTGGATGCTTTCTTTGAAACTTGGAAGCTTGAAGGCTTGAACCACTCAACTCTTGAATCCTTGAAGAATATTCAAAAATCTCACCAAAGGATTACTTCCCAATTGATTTTTGATGTTTATATAGCCTCCCAACACTTAAATGACCGTTTATAGCCGTTAGGGAGGAAAATATGACCGTTGGAACCAAGTTGGAGAAGTTCTGCAATCCAGAAAACTAGCCGTTACTGTTCAAGTGTCGACACTTTAGTTCCAGGTGTCGACACTTCAGTTTCAAGTGTCGACACTTCAGTTTCCAGGTGTCGACACTTCACTTCCAAGTGTCGACACTTCAGCTCCAGGTGTCGACACTTCACTGAAGGAGCTTTCTGAAGTTTTCTGTTTGTCTCAGGCCTTGAGTCGACACTTCACTCTTCAAGTGTCGACACTTGTTCCTCAGGTGTCGACACTTCATTTCAAGTGTCGACACTTGCCTGTGCCATTGCTGAAACATTTTCAAATAGAAACTTAACCTCTTCAAGTCCTTCCATATTAATTCCAAAGTCCATATAATTGATTTTCATTAATTTAAGGACTTTTCAACTGAAATACAAGCATTTCTTCATTCAACATGGTTGAGTACTAAGATCTGAAAAATATACTTAAAATATAATAGTACTCATATATACTTAAACATTTTGTCAATCATCAAAATCAAGACCAGAGTCAACAATCTCCCCTTTTGATGATGACAAAACCTTTAAGTATATGAATAGGGTAAGCTTAAAAAGGATTAACAATAAACATGTAAGCTCAAAACAATAAGCACCAAGCTCCCCCTCAAAATATGATCCAAAGAAAAATCTTCAAAAATATTTTTCAAAATATGCAAAAAAGTTTAAATTTTCAAAATTTCTTCTCTTATAATTTTCCTTTAGATAAAAATATTTTACATTCTTCTCCCCCTTTTGCACTTTCTTTCATTTCTCAAATGATTTTCATGTTTATCCAATCTTCCCATTTTCATACTTAACAATTTTCTCCCTTTTTGACATCATGAAAAAGGGTGAAAGACAATACAAAGTGGGAATGAAGTTGGAAAGAATAGCAAGTAGGTCATCAAAATCAATGCATGAAATCAAATATTTTGATATCAATTGAATATGATATAAATTGAACAAGATACCATAATGTAAGCACATGCAAGAAATGATTTGATGTATATTATCCATTCACCTTACTTGTTCATGGGATAAGGTCACAGCGGCACCCTACACATCATAAGAGAGCCCATTGAATGGGAAGAGAGGGTCTTTAAGCCCTACTTATCTCCTATGACCGGACGGCCATGGTGACTAACCCAATCCGAAGCGGTTACTAGGAATTCTTTAAAAATAATTTGATACCAATAGAATCTGATACCATTTGAATGTAACTCCCCTCAAGAATTAGATTTGAAAACAAGAAGGAGTATCAGAGCAATATAAGTAAATCATGATATCAACAAGATATTCAAAGCATCAAATATGATAACAAATCTTTGGATGCTCCCCCTGAATGTTATTCCTCCTTTAAAAATATGCATTTATTTCAGGAATAAAACATGAAAGCTTATGCATCAAGATTTGAAATTTTTCAAGATATTCATGATTTTCAAAATACAAAGCATTTATATCACTTAAAAACTTTAGCATGATTTCAAATTCATTTTAAGATGATTTGATATCCATACAAATGCTAGAAGTAATATGATATCAAGTCTAGCTATTAGAGCAAGGGTTTGTCAATAAGCATACTTCTTCTTAAAAGTAACCCTTAACTACTAGTTCTATACTTGATCCAAATCATTTCTAGATTATGCATAGATGCCAAAAATAAAACATATAAATCATAGCATTCACTTGAAATAATTTAGAAACTATATTAATCAAAATCAAGTGAAGATCTAATAATCACAAGTTTGACCATGAGAGCTTGAAATCCATCAACATCAAAATGGTCATGATCACAACAAATGATTATTAGTCTAAGCTTGATTCTAATCAATCAATTAAAATATTTTTCAAATCAATATGCATCTTTAAAAGTATTTTCATTAATACATTAATCAAAATCAAGTGAAGGTCTTACAATCATAATTTAATCATGATAGCATGAAATTCATCAACACCAAAAGTTCATGATCATAGCCAATGATTATAAGTCCAAACTTGATTCTAATTAACTATTTAAAAATTTTTCAAAGTAATTGATGCAATAAAAATTAATCTACATTTTAATTATGGAAGGAGATGTTTAGAATTTACCAATATACATAACCTTCTTTTTATCATTTAGTCCAAAATGTAGCTTGTCCACTTCTTTAAATTGTCTTGTACAACCTCTTTTCAAGAACTTCTTTCTTCATGTTGGGTTGCAAGACATTCCTGCAAAACAAATAAGTGGACATTTTTGTACCCAAACTTTCTTGGGTCCTTTATGATTAGTAATTATGGTCCTTTTGGAACCCAAACTTTTCTTAATCTAGAAGGATAAGCATTGAAACCACATTTATAAGAAAAATTGAAAGAAGCAGGAATATTGAAGTTCTTCAAAAGTTTTTGCTTCTTTTCCTCAATCAAGATATTTTTTCATTAAAAACTTTATCACATAAATCTTTTAAAATAACATTTTATTTTTCTAAAAATTCTTTTTCTTTAGAAAAATTATTCTTTTCATTTTCAAAATATCAATCTTGGCATTTAAATCATCATTTTTATTTGCAAGATTGGTGTTGTCAAGAGAAAATGAATCTACATGCCTATTTAATTTCTTGTGCTCAATTTTTAGCAATCTTATTCATGCACAAGATCATTAGATGCATCATGTGATTCTTTAAAGGTAAAATCATAATTATTTTTAGCACATACCTTTTCCTCATTTGCCATGAAACAAAGATGAGCAACTTCATCATCCGTACTTGAATCTTCGCTATCGCTCCAAGTTGCCATCATTGCTTGAATTTCTTTTTGGCCTTGAGAGCTATTATTTTCTTTTCTGTATCAGCTTCCACTATCCTTTGCCATAAGTTCAACTCATAGGTCATGAGTGAACCGATAAGCTCCTCCAAAGGTAAGGTTCTCATCTTTAGCTTCTTGGATCGCCGTCACTTTGGATCCCATGATTTTGGCAAGGATCTAAGAATTTTGTTCACCAAATCAGCATTAGTATAGATTTTGCCAAGACTTTTTAATTCATAATAATAGTCATAAATCTTGAAAACATATCAGATATAGATTCATAATGCATCATTTCAAAAATTTCAAAAGAATGTATAAGCAAATTAATTTTAGTGTTCTTCACTTGAAGAGTACCTCATGAGTAACTTCAAGTGTGTCCCATATTTCCTTCGCTGATGTGCATGTAGAAACTCTATTAAATTCATTTAAGTCCAATGCACAATAAAGCAAGTTCATTGCTTTAGCATTGAGTTCAATTTGTTTAATGTCATATTCATTCAATCCTCTTCGAGCTTTGGAATGGAAATGCCATTAACCAAAATGGAAGGAATATGAGGACCACTAACAATGGTTTTCAAAGATGATAACTAATAGATTGAATATGGATGCGCATGCGAGTTTTCCAAAATGTAATTTATACCATTGAAAAATGGTGGTCTAACACTAATACCTACAAGGGTTACCATGAACTTTAGCTCAAAATCGTTAGATTTTCAAACAGAGCACCTGCTCTGATACCAATTGAAGGCCCACGTAGGCAACCCAAGAGGGGGGGTGAATTGGGTTTTATAAAACTTTTGTAATATTTAAAAGATGAACTAAAGCAAGTATATGCTAATGTAATTTAAGTGCTTGTGTATTTCAAATAAATGCAGCGGAAATAATGAAATTAAAGCATAAGGAGAACAATCACACAAACACAAAGATTTATAGTGGTTCAGTGCCAACCAAGCACCTACATCCACTCCCCAAGAATCCCTTGGGAATTCCACTAAGTTTGTTTTATAACTTAGGCTCACCAACAACCTTTACAACTGTTTTGTCTTCGGGCTCACAAGTCAAACCCTAGTTGGTTTCAAGCTCACCAACACCACCCTTGGTTTTACGGGATAACCAAGAACCTAAACAATGTTTTGGCTTCGGGCTCACAAGTAAAACCCTAGTTGGTTTCAAGGCTTACAACAACCACTTTGGTTTCAACACCAACTCTTGGTTTCCAAGGCTCACCAAAAACCTCTTTGGTTTTCCAAGGCTCACCAAAAACCTTAAGTAAAACAATGTAAGAGCAAGTATAAATGAATACAATAAAAGCTTTCTAATAAAGCAAATATCTCTTGAAGCCCGTTGAGAGTTGATGAAGATCTTGTCTTCAAGTTGATGAAGCCTTTGATTGATGTTGAGGATGTGAACTTTGGATGCTTTCTTTGAAACTTGGAAGCTTGAAGGCTTGAACCACTCAACTCTTGAATCCTTGAAGAATATTCAAAAATCTCACCAAAGGATTACTTTCCAATTGATTTTTGATGTTTATATAGCCTCCCAACACTTAAATGACCGTTTATAGCCGTTAGGGAGGAAAATATGACCGTTTGGAACCAAGTTGGAGAAGTTCTGCAATCCAGAAAACTAGCCGTTACTGTTCAAGTGTCGACACTTTAGTTCCAGGTGTCGACACTTCAGTTTCAAGTGTCGACACTTCAGTTTCCAGGTGTCGACACTTCACTTCCAAGTGTCGACACTTCAGCTCCAGGTGTCGACACTTCACTGAAGGAGCTTTCTGAAGTTTTCGTTTGTCTCAGGCCTTGAGTCGACACTTCACTCTTCAAGTGTCGACACTTGTTCCTCAGGTGTCGACACTTCATTTTCAAGTGTCGACACTTGCCTGTGCCATTGCTGAAACATTTTCAAATAGAAACTTAACCTCTTCAAGTCCTTCCATATTAATTCCAAAGTCCATATAATGATTTTCCATTAATTTAAGGACTTTTTCAACTGAAATACAAGCATTTCTTCATTCAACATGGTTGAGTACTAAGATCTGAAAAATATACTTAAAAATAATTAGTACTCATATATACTTAAACATTTTGTCAATCATCAAAATCAAGACCAGAGTCAACAATCTCCCCTTTTTGATGATGACAAAACCTTTAAGTATATGAATAGGGTAAGCTTAAAAAGGATTAACAATAAACATGTAAGCTCAAAACAATAAGCACCAAGCTCCCCCTCAAAATATGATCCAAAGAAAAATCTTCAAAAATATTTTTCAAAATATGCAAAAAATTTAAATTTCAAAATTTCTTCTTCTTACTAATTCTTTCTTTAGATAAAATATTTTACATTCTTCTCCCCTTTTGCACTTTCTTTCATTTCTCAAATGATTTTTCATGTTTATCCAATCTTCCCATTTTCATACTTAACAATTTTCTCCCCTTTTTGACATCATGAAAAAGGGGTGAAAGACAATACAAAGTGGGAATGAAGTGGAAAGAATAGCAAGTAGGTCATCAAAATCAATGCATGAAATCAAATATTTTTGATATCAATTGAATATGATATAAATTGAACAAGATACCACATAATGTAAGCACATGCAAGAAATGATTTGATGTATTATCCATTCACCTTACTTGTTCATGGGATAAGGTCACAGCGGCACCCCTACACATCATAAGAGAGCCATTGAATGGGAAGAGAGGGTCTTTAAGCCCTACTTATCTCCTATGACCGGACGGCCATGGTGACTAACCCAATCCGAAGCGGTTACTAGGAATTCTTTTAAAAATAATTTTGATACCAATAGAATCTGATACCATTTGAATGTAACTCCCCTCAAGGAATTAGATTTGAAAACAAGAAGGAGTATCAGAGCAATATAAGTAATCATGATATCAACAAGATATTCAAAGCATCAAATATGATAACAAATCTTTGGATGCTCCCCTGAATGTTATTCCTCCTTTAAAAATATGCATTTATTTCAGGAATAAAACATGAAAGCTTATGCATCAAGATTTGAAATTTTTCAAGATATTCATGATTTTCAAAATACAAAGCATTTATATCACTTAAAAACTTTTAGCATGATTTCAAATTCATTTAAGATGATTTGATATCCATACAAATGCTAGAAGTAATATGATATCAAGTCTAGCTATTAGAGCAAGGGTTTGTCAATAAGCATACCTTCTTCTTAAAAGTAACCCTTAACTACTAGTTCTATACTTGATCCAAATCATTTCTAGATTATGCATAGATGCCAAAAATAAAACATATAAATCATAGCATTTCACTTGAAATAATTTAGAAACTATATTAATCAAAATCAAGTGAAGATCTAATAATCACAAGTTTGACCATGAGAGCTTGAAATCCATCAACATCAAAATGGTCATGATCACAACAAATGATGATTAGTCTAAGCTTGATTCTAATCAATCAATTAAAATATTTTTCAAATCAATATGCATCTTTAAAAGTATTTTTCATTAATACATTAATCAAAATCAAGTGAAGGTCTTACAATCATAAATTTAATCATGATAGCATGAAATTCATCAACACCAAAAAGTTCATGATCATAGCCAATGATTATAAGTCCAAACTTGATTCTAATTAACTATTTAAAATAATTTTTCAAAGTAATTGATGCAATAAAAATTAATCTACATTTTAATTATGGAAGGAGATGTTTAGAATTTACCAATATACATAATCCTTTTTATCATTTAGTCCAAAATGTAGCTTGTCCACTTCTTTAAATTGTCTTGTACAACCTCTTTTCAAGAACTTCCTTTCTTCATGTTGGGTTGCAAGACATTCCTGCAAAACAAATTAAGTGGACATTTTTGGTACCCAAACTTTCTTGGGTCCTTTATGATTAGTAATTATGGTTCCTTTTGGAACCCAAACTTTTCTTAATCTAGAAGGATAAGCATTGAAACCACATTTATAAGAAAAATTGAAAGAAGCAGGAATATTGAAGTTCTTCAAAAGTTTTTGCTTCTTTTCCTCAATCAAGATATTTTCTCATTAAAAACTTTATCACATAAATCTTTTAAAATAACATTTTTTTTCTAAAAATTCTTTTCTTTAGAAAAATTATTCTCATTTTTCAAAATATCAATCTTGGCATTTAAATCATCATTTTTATTTGCAAGATTGGTGTTGTCAAGAGAAAATGAATCTACATGCCTATTTAATTTCTTGTGCTCAATTTTTAGCAATCTATATTCATGCACAAGATCATTAGATGCATCATGTGATTCTTTAAAGGTAAAATCATAAATTTTTTAGCACATACCTTTTCCTCATTTGCCATGAAACAAAGATGAGCAACTTCATCATCCGTGCTTGAATCTTCGCTATCGCTCCAAGTTGCCATCATTGCCTTGAATTTCTTTTTGGCCTTGAGAGCTATTATTTTCTTTTCTGTATCAGCTTCCACTATCCTTTGCCATAAGTTCAACTCATAGGTCATGAGTGAACCGATAAGCTCCTCCAAAGGTAAGGTTTCTACATCTTTAGCTTCTTGGATCGCCGTCCTTTGGATCCCATGATTTTGGCAAGGATCTAAGAATTTTGTTCACCAAATCAGCATTAGTATAGATTTTGCCAAGACTTTTTAATTCATTAATAATAGTCATAAATCTTGAAAAATATCAGATATAGATTCATAATGCATCATTTCAAAAATTTCAAAAGAATGTATAAGCAAATTAATTTTAGGTTCTTCACTTGAAGAGTACCCTCATGAGTAACTTCAAGTGTGTCCCATATTTCCTCGCTGATGTGCATGTAGAAACTCTATTAAATTCATTTAAGTCCAATGCACAATAAAGCAAGTTCATTGCTTTAGCATTGAGTTCAATTTGTTTAATGTCATATTCATTCCATCCTCTTCGAGCTTTGGAATGGAAATGCCATTAACCAAAATGGAAGGAATATGAGGACCACTAACAATGGTTTCCAAAGATGATAACTAATAGATTGAATATGGATGCGCATGCGAGTTTTCAAAAATGTGTAATTTACCATTGAAAAATGGTGGTCTAACACTAATACCTACAAGGGTTACCATGAACTTTAGCTCAAAATCGTTAGATTTTCAACAGAGCACCTGCTCTGATACCAATGAAGGCCCACGTAGGCAACCCAAGAGGGGTGAATTGGGTTTTATAAAACTTTGTAATATTTAAAAGATGAACTAAAGCAAGTATATGCTAATGTATTTAAGTGCTTGTGTATTTCAAATAAAGCAGCGGAAATAATGAAATTAAAGCATAAGGAGAACAATCACACAAAAACAAAGATTTTAGTGGTTCAGTGCCAACCAAGCACCTACATCCACTCCCAAGAATCCCTTGGGAATTCCACTAAGTTTGGTTTTATAACTTAGGCTCCAACAACCTTTACAACTTGTTTTGTCTTCGGGCTCACAAGTCAAACCCTAGTTGGTTTCAAGGCTCACCAACAACCACCCTTGGTTTTACGGGATAACCAAGAACCTAAACAATGTTTTGGCTTCGGGTCACAAGTAAAACCCTAGTTGGTTTCAAGGCTTACCAACAACCACTTTGGTTTTCAAGGCTCACCAAAAACCTCTTTGGTTTCCAAGGCTCACCAAAACCTTAAGTAAAACAATGTAAGAGCAAGTATAAATGAATACAATAAAAGCTTTCTAAAATAAAGCAAATATCTCTTTGAAGCCCGTTGAGAGTTGATGAAGATCTGTCTTCAAGTTGATGAAGCCTTTGATTGATGCTTGAGGATGTGAACTTTGGATGCTTTCTTTGAAACTTGGAAGCTTGAAGGCTTGAACCACTCAACTCTTGAATCCTTGAAGATATTCAAAAATCTCACCAAAGGATTACTTCCCCAATTGATTTTTGATGTTTATATAGCCTCCCAACACTTAAATGACCGTTTATAGCCGTTAGGGAGGAAAATATGACGTTTGGAACCAAGTTGGAGAAGTTCTGCAATCCAGAAAACTAGCCG
This sequence comes from Areca catechu, assembly GCA_021397845.1. Classification (NCBI taxonomy): domain Eukaryota; kingdom Viridiplantae; phylum Streptophyta; class Magnoliopsida; order Arecales; family Arecaceae; genus Areca; species Areca catechu. The sequence goes on along the minus strand of CM038051.1, from coordinate 95,561,992 downwards.
TTACTGTTCAAGTGTCGACACTTTAGTTCCAGGTGTCGACACTTCAGTTTCAAGTGTCGACACTTCAGTTTCCAGGTGTCGACACTTCACTTCCAAGTGTCGACACTTCAGCTCCAGGTGTCGACACTTCACTGAAGGAGCTTTCTGAAGTTTTCTGTTTGTCTCAGGCCTTGAGTCGACACTTCACTCTTCAAGTGTCGACACTTGTTCCTCAGGTGTCGACACTTCATTTTCAAGTGTCGACACTTGCCTGTGCCATTGCTGAAACATTTTCAAATAGAAACTTTAACCTCTTCAAGTCCTTCCATATTAATTCCAAAGTCCATATAATTGATTTTCATTAATTTAAGGACTTTTCAACTGAAATACAAGCATTTCTTCATTCAACATGGTTGAGTACTAAGATCTGAAAAATATACTTAAAATATAATTAGTACTCATATATACTTAAACATTTTGTCAACATCAAAATCAAGACCAGAGTCAACAATCTCCCCTTTTTGATGATGACAAAACCTTTAAGTATATGAATAGGGTAAGCTTAAAAAGGATTAACAATAAACATGTAAGCTCAAAACAATAAGCACCAAGCTCCCCCTCAAAATATGATCCAAAGAAAAATCTTCAAAAATATTTTCAAAATATGCAAAAAAGTTTAAATTTCAAAATTTCTTCTTACTAATTCTTTCCTTTAGATAAAATATTTTACATTCTTTCCCCCTGCACTTTTTTCATTTCTCAAATGATTTTTCATGTATCCAATCTTCCCATTTTCATACTTAATAATTTTCTCCCCCTTTTGACATCATGAAAAGGGTGAAAGACAATACAAAGTGGGAATGAAGTTGGAAAGAATAGCAAGTAGGTCATCAAAATCAATGCATGAAATCAAATATTTTTGATATCATTGAATATGATATAAATTGAACAAGATACCACATAATGTAAGCACATGCAAGAAATGATTTGATGTATATATCCATTCACCTTACTTGTTCATGGGATAAGGTCACAGCGGCACCCCTACACATCATAAGAGAGCCCATTGAATGGGAAAGAGAGGGTCTTTAAGCCCTACTTATCTCCTATGACCGGACGGCCATGGTGACTAACCCAATCCGAAGCGGTTAATAGGAATTCTTTTAAAAAAATAATTTGATACCAATAGAATCTGATACCATTTGAATGTAACTTCCTCAAGGAATTAGATTTGAAAACAAGAAGGAGTATCAGAGCAATATAAGTAAATCATGATATCAACAAGATATTCAAGCATCAAATATGATAACAAATCTTTGGATGCTCCCCCTGAATGTTATTCCTCCTTTAAAAATATGCATTTATTTCAGGAATAAAACATGAAAGCTTATGCATCAAGATTTGAAATTTTTCAAGATATTCATGATTTTCAAAATACAAAGCATTTATATCACTTAAAAACTTTTAGCATGATTTCAAATTCATTTTAAGATGATTGATATCCATACAAATGCTAGAAGTAATATGATATCAAGTCTAGCTATTAGAGCAAGGGTTTGTCAATAAGCATACCTTTTCTAAAAAGTAACCCTTAAACTAGAGTCTATACTTGATCCAAATCATTTCTAGATATGCATAGATGCCAAAAATAAAAACTATAAAATCATAGCATTTCACTTGAAATAATTTAGAAACTATATTAATCAAAATCAAGTGAAGATCTAATAATCACAAGTTTGACCATGAGAGCTTGAAATCCATCAACATCAAAATGGTCATGATCACAACAAATGTATTAGTCTAAGCTTGATTCTAATCAATCAATTAAAATATTTTTCAAATCAATATGCATCTTTAAAGGTATTTTCATTAAATACATTAATCAAAATCAAGTGAAGGTCTTACAATCATAAATTTAATCATGATAGCATGAATTCATCAACACCAAAAAGTTCATGATCATAGCCAATGATTATAAGTCCAAACTGATCTAATAACTATTAAAATATTTTTCAAAGTAATGATGCAATAAAAATTAATCTACATTTTAATTATGGAAGGAGATGTTTAGATTTACCAATATACATAATCCTTCTTTTATCTTTAGTCCAAAATGTAGCTTGTCCACTTCTTAAATTGTCTTGTACAACTCTTTTCAAGAACTTTCTTTCTTCATGTGGGTTGCAAGACATTCCTGCAAAACAAATTAAGTGGAAATTTTGGTACCCAACTTTCTTGGGTCCTTTATGATTAGTAATTATGTTCTTTTGGAACCCAAACTTTTCTTAATCTAGAAGGTAAGCATTGAAACACATTATAAGAAAATTGAAAGAAGCAGGAATATTGAAGTTCTTCAAAAGTTTTTGCTTCTTTTCCTCAATCAAGATTTTTCTCATTAAAACTTTATCACATAAATTTTAAAATAACATTTTTTTTTCTAAAATTTTTTTCTTTAGAAAAAAGTCTTTTCTTTTCAAAATATCAATCTTGGCATTTAACTCATCATTATTGCAAGATTGGTTTTGAAGAGAAAATGAATCTACATGCCTATTTAATTTCTTGTGCTCAATTTTTAGCAATCTATATTCATGCACAAGATCATTAGATGCATCATGTGATTCTTAAAGGTAAATCATAATTATTTTTAGCACATACACCTTTCCTCATTTGCCATGAAACAAAGATGAGCAAAGTCATCATCGTACTTGAATCTTCGCTACTCCAAGGCCACAATGCCTTGAATTTCTTTTGGGCTTGAGAGAATTAGTTTCTTTCTGTATCAGCTTCACTATCCTCTTGCCAAAAGTCAAATCATAGGTCATGAGTGAACCGATAAGCTCCTCCAAAAGTAAGGTTTCTAAGTCTTTAGCTTCTTGGATCGCCGTCACTTTGGATCCCATGATTTGGCAAGGATCTAAGACTTGTTCACCAATCCAGCATAGTATAGATTTGGCGAAGACTTTTAATTCAGAATAATAGCATAAATCTTGAAAAATATCAGATATAGATTAGAATGCATCATTTCAAAATTTCAAAAGATGTATAAGCAAATATTTATGTTCGGAATTGAAGAGTACCTATGAGTAACTTCAAGTGTGTCCCATATTCCTCGTGCCTCTCTTTTGGTTAATGGCATTTCATTTCCAAAGCTCGAAGAGGATTGGAATGAATATGACATTAAACAAATTGAACTCAATGCTAAAGCAATGAACTTGCTTTATTGTGCATTGGACTTAAATGAATTTAAATAGAGTTCTTCTACATGCACATCAGCGAAGGAAATATGGGACACACTTGAAGTTACTCATAGGGTTTTCAAGTGAATAACACTAAAATTTGCTTATACATTCTTTGAAAATTTTGAAATGATGCATTATGAATCTATATCTGATATGTTTTCAAGATTTATGACTAGTTATTAATGAATTAAAAAGTCTTGGCAAAATCTATACTAATGCTGATTTGGTGAACAAAATTCTTAGATCCTTGCCAAAATCATGGGATCCAAAGGTGACGGCGATCCAAGAACGAAAGATATAGAAACCTTACCTTTGGAGGAGCTTATCGTTCACTCATGACCTATGAGTTGAACTTATGGCAAAGGATAGTGGAAGCTGATACAGAAAAGAAAATAATAGCTCTCAAGGCCAAAAGAATTCAAGGCAATGATGGCACTTGGAGGAGCGATAGCGAAGATTCAAGTACGGATGATGAATGCTCATCTTTGTTTCATGGCAAATGAGGAAAGGTATGTGCTAAAATAATTATGATTTTACCTTTAAAGAATCACATGATGCATCTAATGATCTTGTGCATGAATATAGATTGCTAAAAATTGAGCACAAGAAATTAAATAGGCATGTAGATTCTTTTCTCTTGACAACACCAATCTTGCAAATAAAAATGATGATTTAAATGCCAAGATTGATATTTTGAAAAATGAAAAGAATAATTTTTCTAAAGAAAAGAATTTTTAGAAAAAAAAATGTTATTTTAAAAGATTTATGTGATAAAGTTTTTAATGAGAAAAATATCTTGATTGAGGAAAAGAAGCAAAAACTTTTGAAGAACTTCAATATTCCTGCTTCTTTCAATTTTTCTTATAAATGTGGTTTCAATGCTTATCCTTCTAGATTAAGAAAAGTTTGGGTTCCAAAAGGAACCATAATTACTAATCATAAAGGACCCAAGAAAGTTTGGGTACCAAAAATGTCCACTTAATTTGTTTTGCAGGAATGTCTTGCAACCCAACATGAGAAAAGGAAGTTCTTGAAAAGAGGTTGTACAAGACAATTTAAAGAAGTGGACAAGCTACATTTGGACTAAATGATAAAAAGAAGGATTATGTATATTGGTAAATTCTAAACATCTCCTTCCATAATAAAAAATGTAGATTATTTTTATTGCATCAATTACTTTGAAAAATTATTTTAAATAGTTAATTAGAATCAAGTTTGGACTTATAATCATTGGCTATGATCATGAACTTTTTGGTGTTGAGAAATTCATGCTATCATGATTAAATTTATGATTGTAAGACCTTCACTTGATTTGATTAATGTATTTAATGAAAAATACTTTTAAAGATGCATATTGATTTGAAAAATATTTTAATTGATTGATTAGAATCAAGCTTAGACTAATAATCATTTGTTGTGATCATGACCATTTTGATGTTGATGGATTTCAAGCTCTCATGGTCAAACTTGTGATTATTAGATCTTCACTTGATTTTGATTAATATAGTTTCTAAATTATTTCAAGTGAAATGCTATGATTTATATGTTTTATTTTTGGCATCTATGCATAATCTAGAAATGATTTGGATCAAGTATAGAACTAGTAGTTAAGGGTTACTTTTAAGAAGAAGGTATGCTTATTGACAAACCCTTGCTCTAATAGCTAGACTTGATATCATATTACTTCTAGCATTTGTATGGATATCAAATCATCTTAAAATGAATTTGAAATCATGCTAAAAGTTTTTAAGTGATATAAATGCTTTGTATTTGAAAATCATGAATATCTTGAAAAATTTCAAATCTTGATGCATAAGCTTTCATGTTTTATTCCTGAAATAAATGCATATTTTTAAAGGAGGAATAACATTCAGGGGGAGCATCCAAAGATTTTTATCATATTTGATGCTTTGAATATCTTGTTGATATCATGATTTACTTATATTGCTCTGATACTCCTTCTTGTTTTCAAATCTAATTCCTTGAGGGGAGTTACATTCAAATGGTATCAGATTCTATTGGTATCAAAATTATTTTTAAAGAATTCCTAGTAACCGCTTCGGATTGGGTTAGTCACCATGGCCGTCCGGTCATAGGAGATAAGTAGGGCTTAAAGACCCTCTCTTCCCATTCAATGGGCTCTCTTATGATGTGTAGGGGTGCCGCTGTGACCTTATCCCATGAACAAGTAAGGTGAATGGATAATATACATCAAATCATTTCTTGCATGTGCTTACATTATGTGGTATCTTGTTCAATTTATATCATATTCAATTGATATCAAAAATATTTGATTTCATGCATTGATTTTGATGACCTACTTGCTATTCTTTCAACTTCATTCCCACTTTGTATTGTCTTTCACCCTTTTTCATGATGTCAAAAAGGGGGAGAAAATGTTAAGTATGAAAATGGAAGATTGGATAAACATGAAAAATCATTTGAGAAATGAAAGAAAGTGCAAAAGGGGAGAAGAATGTAAAATATTTTTATCTAAAGGAAAGAATTAGTAAGAAGAAGAAATTTTGAAAATTTAAACTTTTTTGCATATTTGAAAAATATTTTTGAAGATTTTTCTTTGGATCATATTTTGAGGGGGGCTTGGTGCTTATTGTTTTGAGCTTACATGTTTATTGTTAATCCTTTTTAAGCTTACCCTATTCATATACTTAAAGGTTTTGTCATCATCAAAAGGGAGAGATTGTTGACTCTGGTCTTGATTTTGATGATTGACAAATGTTTAAGTATATATGAGTACTAATTATATTTTAAGTATATTTTTCAGATCTTAGTACTCAACCATGTTGAATGAAGAAATGCTTGTATTTCAGTTGAAAAAGTCCTTAAATTAATGGAAAATCAATTATATGGACTTTGGAATTAATATGGAAGGACTTGAAGAGGTTAAAGTTTCTATTTGAAAATGTTTCAGCAATGGCACAGGCAAGTGTCGCACTTGAAAGTCGACACGAAATGTCGACACGTGTCGACACCAGAGGAACAAGTGTCGACACTTGAAGAGTGAAGTGTCGACTCAAGGCCTGAGACAAACAGAAAACTTCAGAAAGCTCCTTCAGTGAAGTGTCGACACCTGGAGCTGAAGTGTCGACACTTGGAAGTGAAGTGTCGACACCTGGAAACTGAAGTGTCGACACTTGAAACTGAAGTGTCGACACCTGGAACTAAAGTGTCGACACTTGAACAGTAACGGCTAGTTTTCTGGATTGCAGAACTTCTCCAACTTGGTTCCAAACGGTCATATTTTCCTCCTAACGCTATAAACGGTCATTTAAGTGTGGGAGGCTATATAAACATCAAAAATCAATTGGGGAAGTAATCCTTTGGTGAGATTTTTGAATATTCTTCAAGGATTCAAGAGTTGAGTGGTTCAAGCCTTCAAGCTTCCAAGTTTCAAAGAAAGCATCCAAAGTTCACATCCTCAAGCATCAATCAAAGGCTTCATCAACTTGAAGACAAGATCTTCATCAACTCTCAACGGCTTCAAAGAGATATTTGCTTTATTTTAGAAAGCTTTTATTGTATTCATTTATACTTGCTCTTACATTGTTTTACTTAAGGTTTTTGGTGAGCCTTGGAAAACCAAAGAGGTTTTTGGTGAGCCTTGAAAACCAAGTGGTTGTTGGTAAGCCTTGAAACCAACTAGGGTTTTACTTGTGAGCCCGAAGCCAAAACAAGTTGTTTAGGTTCTTGGTTATCCCGTAAAACCAAGGGTGGTTGTTGGTGAGCCTTGAAACCAACTAGGGTTTGACTTGTGAGCCCGAAGACAAAACAAGTTGTAAAGGTTGTTGGTGAGCCTAAGTTATAAAACCAAACTTAGTGGAATTCCCAAGGATTCTTGGGGAGTGGATGTAGGTGCTTGGTTGGCACTGAACCACTATAAATCTTTGTGTTTGTGTGATTGTTCTCCTTATGCTTTAATTTCATTATTCCGCTGCATTTATTTGAAATACACAAGCACTTAAATTACATTAGCATATACTTGCTTTAGTTCATCTTTTAAATATTACAAAAGTTTTATAAAACCCAATTCACCCCCCCTCTTGGGTTGCCTACGTGGGCCTTCAATTGGTATCAGAGCAGGTGCTCTGTTTGAAAATCTAACGATTTTGAGCTAAAGTTCATGGTAACCCTTGTAGGTATTAGTGTTAGACCACCATTTTTCAATGGTATAAATTACACATTTTGGAAAACTCGCATGCGCATCCATATTCAATCTATTAGTTATCATCTTTGGAAAACCATTGTTAGTGGTCCTCATATTCCTTCCATTTTGGTTAATGGCATTTCCATTCCAAAGCTCGAAGAGGATTGAATGAATATGACATTAAACAAATTGAACTCAATGCTAAAGCAATGAACTTGCTTTATTGTGCATTGGACTTAAATGAATTTAATAGAGTTTCTACATGCACATCAGCGAAGGAAATATGGGACACACTTGAAGTTACTCATGAGGGTACTCTTCAAGTGAAGAACACTAAAATTAATTTGCTTATACATTCTTTTGAAATTTTTGAAATGATGCATTATGAATCTATATCTGATATGTTTTCAAGATTTATGACTATTATTAATGAATTAAAAAGTCTTGGCAAAATCTATACTAATGCTGATTTGGTGAACAAAATTCTTAGATCCTTGCCAAAATCATGGGATCCAAAGGTGACGGCGATCCAAGAAGCTAAAGATGTAGAAACCTTACCTTTGGAGGAGCTTATCGGTTCACTCATGACCTATGAGTTGAACTTATGGCAAAGGATAGTGGAAGCTGATACAGAAAAGAAAATAATAGCTCTCAAGGCCAAAAAGAAATTCAAGGCAATGATGGCAACTTGGAGCGATAGCGAAGATTCAAGCACGGATGATGAAGTTGCTCATCTTTTTTCATGGCAAATGAGGAAAAGGTATGTGCTAAAAATAATTATGATTTTACCTTTAAAGAATCACATGATGCATCTAATGATCTTGTGCATGAATATAGATTGCTAAAATTGAGCACAAGAAATTAAATAGGCATGTAGATTCATTTTCTCTTGACAACACCAATCTTGCAAATAAAATGATGATTTAAATGCCAAGATTGATATTTTGAAAAATAAAAGAATAATTTTTCTAAAGAAAAAGAATTTTAGAAAAAAAAATGTTATTTTAAAAGATTTATGTGATAAAGTTTTTAATGAGAAAATATCTTGATTGAGGAAAAGAAGCAAAAACTTTTGAAGAACTTCAATATTCCTGCTTCTTTCAATTTTTCTTATAAATGTGGTTTCAATGCTTATCCTTCTAGATTAAGAAAAGTTTGGGTTCCAAAAGGAACCATAATTACTAATCATAAAGGACCCAAGAAAGTTTGGGTACAAAAATGTCCACTTAATTTGTTTTGCAGGAATGTCTTGCAACCCAACATGAAGAAAGGAAGTTCTTGAAAAGAGGTTGTACAAGACAATTTAAAGAAGTGGACAAGCTACATTTGGACTAAATGATAAAAGAAGGATTATGTATATTGGTAAATTCTAAACATCTCCTTCCATAATTAAAATGTAGATTAATTTTTATTGCATCAATTACTTTGAAAAATTATTTTAAATAGTTAATTAGAATCAAGTTTGGACTTATAATCATTGGCTATGATCATGAACTTTTTGGTGTTGATGAATTTCATGCTATCATGATTAAATTTATGATTGTAAGACCTTCACTTGATTTTGATTAATGTATTTAATGAAAAATACTTTTAAAGATGCATATTGATTTGAAAAATATTTTAATTGATTGATTAGAATCAAGCTTAGACTAATAATCATTTGTTGTGATCATGACCATTTTGATGTTGATGGATTTCAGCTCTCATGGTCAAACTTGTGATTATTAGATCTTCACTTGATTTTGATTAATATAGTTTCTAAATTATTTCAAGTGAAATGCTATGATTTATATGTTTTTATTTTTGGCATCTATGCATAATCTAGAAATGATTTGGATCAAGTATAGAACTAGTAGTTAAGGGTTACTTTAAGAAGAAGGTATGCTTATTGACAAACCCTTGCTCTAATAGCTAGACTTGATATCATATTACTTCTAGCATTTGTATGGATATCAAATCATCTTAAAATGAATTTGAAATCATGCTAAAAGTTTTTAAGTGATATAATGCTTTGTATTTTGAAAATCATGAATATCTTGAAAAATTTCAAATCTTGATGCATAAGCTTTCATGTTTTATTCCTGAAATAAATGCATATTTTTAAAGGAGGAATAACATTCAGGGGGAGCATCCAAAGATTTGTTATCATATTTGATGCTTTGAATATCTTGTTGATATCATGATTTACTTATATTGCTCTGATACTCCTTCTTGTTTTCAAATCTAATTCCTTGAGGGGAGTTACATTCAAATGGTATCAGATTCTATTGGTATCAAAATTTTTAAAAGAATTCCTAGTAACCGCTTCGGATTGGGTTAGTCACCATGGCCGTCCGGTCATAGGAGATAAGTAGGGCTTAAAGACCCTCTCTTCCCATTCAATGGGCTCTCTTATGATGTGTAGGGGTGCCGCTGTGACCTTATCCCATGAACAAGTAAGGTGAATGGATAATATACATCAAATCATTTCTTGCATGTGCTTACATTATGTGGTATCTTGTTCAATTTATATCATATTCAATTGATATCAAAATATTTGATTTCATGCATTGATTTTGATGACCTACTTGCTATTCTTTCCAACTTCATTCCCACTTTGTATTGTCTTTCACCCTTTTTCATGATGTCAAAAAGGGGAGAAAATTATTAAGTATGAAAATGGGAAGATTGGATAAACATGAAAAATCATTTGAGAAATGAAAGAAAGTGCAAAAGGGGAGAAGAATGTAAAATATTTTTATCTAAAGGAAAGAATTAGTAAGAAGAAGAATTTTGAAAATTTAAACTTTTTTGCATATTTTGAAAATATTTTTGAAGATTTTTCTTTGGATCATATTTTGAGGGGGAGCTTGGTGCTTATTGTTTTGAGCTTACATGTTTATTGTTAATCCTTTTTAAGCTTACCCTATTCATATACTTAAAGGTTTTGTCATCATCAAAAAGGGGAGATTGTTGACTCTGGTCTTGATTTTGATGATTGACAAAATGTTTAAGTATATATGAGTACTAATTATATTTTAAGTATATTTTCAGATCTTAGTACTCAACCATGTTGAATGAAGAAATGCTTGTATTTCAGTTGAAAAAGTCCTTAAATTAATGGAAATCAATTATATGGACTTTGGAATTAATATGGAAGGACTTGAAGAGGTTAAAGTTTCTATTTGAAAATGTTTCAGCAATGGCACAGGCAAGTGTCGACACTTGAAAATGAAGTGTCGACACCTGAGGAACAAGTGTCGACACTTGAAGAGTGAAGTGTCGACTCAAGGCCTGAGACAAACAGAAAACTTCAGAAAGCTCCTTCAGTGAAGTGTCGACACCTGGAGCTGAAGTGTCGACACTTGGAAGTGAAGTGTCGACACTTGGAAACTGAAGTGTCGACACTTGGAACTGAAGTGTCGACACCTGGAACTAAAGTGTCGACACTTGAACAGTAACGGCTAGTTTTCTGGATTGCAGAACTTCTCCAACTTGGTTCCAAACGGTCATATTTTCCTCCCTAACGGCTATAAACGGTCATTTAAGTGTTGGGAGGCTATATAAACATCAAAAATCAATTGGGGAAGTAATCCTTTGGTGAGATTTTTGAATATTCTTCAAGGATTCAAGAGTTGAGTGGTTCAAGCCTTCAAGCTTCCAAGTTTCAAAGAAAGCATCCAAAGTTCACATCCTCAAGCATCAATCAAAGGCTTCATCAACTTGAAGACAAGATCTTCATCAACTCTCAACGGGCTTCAAAGAGATATTTGCTTTATTTTAGAAAGCTTTTATTGTATTCATTTATACTTGCTCTTACATTGTTTTACTTAAGGTTTTTGGTGAGCCTTGGAAAACCAAAGAGGTTTTTGGTGAGCCTTGAAAACCAAAGTGGTTGTTGGTAAGCCTTGAAACCAACTAGGGTTTACTTGTGAGCCCGAAGCCAAAACAAGTTGTTTAGGTTCTTGGTTATCCCGTAAAACCAAGGGTGGTTGTTGGTGAGCCTTGAAACCAACTAGGGTTTGACTTGTGAGCCCGAAGACAAAACAAGTTGTAAAGGTTGTTGGTGAGCCTAAGTTATAAAACCAAACTTAGTGGAATTCCCAAGGGATTCTTGGGAGTGGATGTAGGTGCTTGGTTGGCACTGAACCACTATAAATCTTTGTGTTTGTGTGATTGTTCTCCTTATGCTTTAATTTCATTATTTCCGCTGCATTTATTTGAAATACACAAGCACTTAAATTACATTAGCATATACTTGCTTTAGTTCATCTTTTAAATATTACAAAAGTTTTATAAAACCCAATTCACCCCCCTCTTGGGTTGCCTACGTGGGCCTTCAATTGGTATCAGAGCAGGTGCTCTGTTTGAAAATCTAACGATTTTGAGCTAAAGTTCATGGTAACCCTTGTAGGTATTAGTGTTAGACGACCATTTTTCAATGGTATAAATTACACATTTTGGAAAACTCGCATGCGCATCCATATTCAATCTATTAGTTATCATCTTTGGAAAACCATTGTTAGTGGTCCTCATATTCCTTCCATTTTGGTTAATGGCATTTCCATTCCAAAGCTCGAAGAGGATTGGAATGAATATGACATTAAACAAATTGAACTCAATGCTAAAGCAATGAACTTGCTTTATTGTGCATTGGACTTAAATGAATTTAATAGAGTTTCTACATGCACATCAGCGAAGGAAATATGGGACACACTTGAAGTTACTCATGAGGGTACTCTTCAAGTGAAGAACACTAAAATTAATTTGCTTATACATTCTTTTGAAATTTTGAAATGATGCATTATGAATCTATATCTGATATGTTTCAAGATTTATGACTATTATTAATGAATTAAAAAGTCTTGGCAAAATCTATACTAATGCTGATTTGGTGAACAAAATTCTTAGATCCTTGCCAAAATCATGGGATCCAAAGGTGACGGCGATCCAAGAAGCTAAAGATGTAGAAACCTTACCTTTGGAGGAGCTTATCGGTTCACTCATGACCTATGAGTTGAACTTATGGCAAAGGATAGTGGAAGCTGATACAGAAAAGAAAATAATAGCTCTCAAGGCCAAAAGAAATTCAAGGCAATGATGGCAACTTGGAGCGATAGCGAAGATTCAAGCACGGATGATGAAGTTGCTCATCTTTGTTTCATGGCAAATGAGGAAAAGGTATGTGCTAAAAATAATTATGATTTTACCTTTAAAGAATCACATGATGCATCTAATGATCTTGTGCATGAATATAGATTGCTAAAAATTGAGCACAAGAAATTAAATAGGCATGTAGATTCATTTTCTCTTGACAACACCAATCTTGCAAATAAAAATGATGATTTAAATGCCAAGATTGATATTTTGAAAATGAAAGAATAATTTTTCTAAAGAAAAAGAATTTTTAGAAAAATAAAATGTTATTTTAAAAGATTTATGTGATAAAGTTTTTAATGAGAAAATATCTTGATTGATGAGGAAAGAAGCAAAAACTTTTGAAGAACTTCAATATTCCTGCTTCTTTCAATTTTTCTTATAAATGTGGTTTCAATGCTTATCCTTCTAGATTAAGAAAAGTTTGGGTTCCAAAAGGAACCATAATTACTAATCATAAAGGACCCAAGAAAGTTTGGGTACAAAAATGTCCACTTAATTTGTTTTGCAGGAATGTCTTGCAACCCAACATGAAGAAAGGAAGTTCTTGAAAAGAGGTTGTACAAGACAATTTAAAGAAGTGGACAAGCTACATTTTGGACTAAATGATAAAAAGAAGGATTATGTATATTGGTAAATTCTAAACATCTCCTTCCATAATTAAAAATGTAGATTAATTTTTATTGCATCAATTACTTTGAAAAATTATTTTAAATAGTTAATTAGAATCAAGTTTGGACTTATAATCATTGGCTATGATCATGAACTTTTTGGTGTTGATGAATTTCATGCTATCATGATTAAATTTATGATTGTAAGACCTTCACTTGATTTTGATTAATGTATTTAATGAAAAATACTTTTAAAGATGCATATTGATTTGAAAATATTTTAATTGATTGATTAGAATCAAGCTTAGACTAATAATCATTTGTTGTGATCATGACCATTTTGATGTTGATGGATTTCAAGCTCTCATGGTCAAACTTGTGATTATTAGATCTTCACTTGATTTTGATTAATATAGTTTCTAAATTATTTCAAGTGAAATGCTATGATTTATATGTTTTTATTTTTGGCATCTATGCATAATCTAGAAATGATTTGGATCAAGTATAGAACTAGTAGTTAAGGGTTACTTTTAAGAAGAAGGTATGCTTATTGACAAACCCTTGCTCTAATAGCTAGACTTGATATCATATTACTTCTAGCATTTGTATGGATATCAAATCATCTTAAAATGAATTTGAAATCATGCTAAAAGTTTTTAAGTGATATAAATGCTTTGTATTTTGAAAATCATGAATATCTTGAAAAATTTCAAATCTTGATGCATAAGCTTTCATGTTTTATTCCTGAAATAAATGCATATTTTTAAAGAGGAATAACATTCAGGGGGAGCATCCAAAGATTTGTTATCATATTTGATGCTTTGAATATCTTGTTGATATCATGATTTACTTATATTGCTCTGATACTCCTTCTTGTTTTCAAATCTAATTCTTGAGGGGAGTTACATTCAAATGGTATCAGATTCTATTGGTATCAAAATTATTTTTAAAAGAATTCCTAGTAACCGCTTCGGATTGGGTTAGTCACCATGGCCGTCCGGTCATAGGAGATAAGTAGGGCTTAAAGACCCTCTCTTCCCATTCAATGGGCTCTCTTATGTGTAGGGGTGCCGCTGTGACCTTATCCCATGAACAAGTAAGGTGAATGGATAATATACATCAAATCATTTCTTGCATGTGCTTACATTATGTGGTATCTTGTTCAATTTATATCATATTCAATTGATATCAAAAATATTTGATTTCATGCATTGATTTTGATGACCTACTTGCTATTCTTTCCAACTTCATTCCCACTTTGTATTGTCTTTCACCCTTTTTCATGATGTCAAAAAGGGGGAAATTATTAAGTATGAAAATGGGAAGATTGGATAAACATGAAAAATCATTTGAGAAATGAAAGAAAGTGCAAAAGGGGGAGAAGAATGTAAATATTTTTATCTAAAGGAAAATTAGTAAGAAGAAGAAATTTTGAAAATTTAAACTTTTTTGCATATTTTGAAAAATATTTTTGAAGATTTTTCTTTGGATCATATTTTGAGGGGAGCTTGGTGCTTATTGTTTTGAGCTTACATGTTTATTGTTAATCCTTTTTAAGCTTACCCTATTCATATACTTAAAGGTTTTGTCATCATCAAAAAGGGGAGATTGTTGACTCTGGTCTTGATTTTGATGATTGACAAAATGTTTAAGTATATATGAGTACTAATTATATTTTAAGTATATTTTTCAGATCTTAGTACTCAACCATGTTGAATGAAGAAATGCTTGTATTTCAGTTGAAAAAGTCCTTAAATTAATGGAAAATCAATTATATGGACTTTGGAATTAATATGGAAGGACTTGAAGAGGTTAAAGTTTCTATTTGAAAATGTTTCAGCAATGGCACAGGCAAGTGTCGACACTTGAAAATGAGTGTCGACACCTGAGGAACAAGTGTCGACACTTGAAGAGTGAAGTGTCGACTCAAGGCCTGAGACAAACAGAAAACTTCAGAAAGCTCCTTCAGTGAAGTGTCGACACCTGGAGCTGAAGTGTCGACACTTGGAAACTGAAGTGTCGACACCTGGAAACTGAAGTGTCGACAACTGGAACTAAAGTGTCGACACTTGAACAGTAACGGCTAGTTTTCTGGATTGCAGAACTTCTCCAACTTGGTTCCAAACGGTCATATTTTCCTCCCTAACGGCTATAAACGGTCATTTAAGTGTTGGGAGGCTATATAAACATCAAAAATCAATTGGGGAAGTAATCCTTTGGTGAGATTTTTGAATATTCTTCAAGGATTCAAGAGTTGAGTGGTTCAAGCCTTCAAGCTTCCAAGTTTCAAAGAAAGCATCCAAAGTTCACATCCTCAAGCATCAATCAAAGGCTTCATCAACTTGAAGACAAGATCTTCATCAACTCTCAACGGGCTTCAAAGAGATATTTGCTTTATTTTAGAAAGCTTTTATTGTATTCATTTATACTTGCTCTTACATTGTTTACTTAAGGTTTTTGGTGAGCCTTGGAAAACCAAAGAGGTTTTTGGTGAGCCTTGAAAACCAAAGTGGTTGTTGGTAAGCCTTGAAACCAACTAGGGTTTTACTTGTGAGCCGAAGCCAAAACAAGTTGTTTAGGTTCTTGGTTATCCCGTAAAACCAAGGGTGGTTGTTGGTGAGCCTTGAAACCAACTAGGTTTGACTTGTGAGCCCGAAGACAAAACAAGTTGTAAAGGTTGTTGGTGAGCCTAAGTTATAAAACCAAACTTAGTGGAATTCCCAAGGGATTCTTGGGGAGTGGATGTAGGTGCTTGGTTGGCACTGAACCACTATAAATCTTTGTGTTTGTGTGATTGTTCTCCTTATGCTTTAATTTCATTATTTCCTGCATTTATTTGAAATACACAAGCACTTAAATTACATTAGCATATACTTGCTTTAGTTCATCTTTTAAATATTACAAAAGTTTTATAAACCCAATTCACCCCCCCTCTTGGGTTGCCTACGTGGGCCTTCAATTGGTATCAGAGCAGGTGCTCTGTTTGAAAATCTAACGATTTTGAGCTAAAGTTCATGGTAACCCTTGTAGGTATTAGTGTTAGACGACCATTTTTCAATGGTATAAATTACACATTTGGAAAACTCGCATGCGCATCCATATTCAATCTATTAGTTATCATCTTTGGAAACCATTGTTAGTGGTCCTCATATTCCTTCCATTTTGGTTAATGGCATTTCCATTCCAAAGCTCGAAGAGGATTGGAATGAATATGACATTAAACAAATTGAACTCAATGCTAAAGCAATGAACTTGCTTTATTGTGCATTGGACTTAAATGAATTTAATAGAGTTTCTACATGCACATCAGCGAAGGAAATATGGGACACACTTGAAGTTACTCATGAGGGTACTCTTCAAGTGAAGAACACTAAAATTAATTTGCTTATACATTCTTTTGAAATTTTTGAAATGATGCATTATGAATCTATATCTGATATGTTTTCAAGATTTATGACTATTATTAATGAATTAAAAAGTCTTGGCAAAATCTATACTAATGCTGATTTGGTGAACAAAATTCTTAGATCCTTGCCAAAATCATGGGATCCAAAGGTGACGGGATCCAAGAAGCTAAAGATGTAGAAACCTTACCTTTGGAGGAGCTTATCGGTTCACTCATGACCTATGAGTTGAACTTATGGCAAAGGATAGTGGAAGCTGATACAGAAAAGAAAATAATAGCTCTCAAGGCCAAAAAGAAATTCAAGGCAATGATGGCAACTTGGAGCGATAGCGAAGATTCAAGCACGGATGATGAAGTTGCTCATCTTTGTTTCATGGCAAATGAGGAAAAGGTATGTGCTAAAAATAATTATGATTTTACCTTTAAAGAATCACATGATGCATCTAATGATCTTGTGCATGAATATAGATTGCTAAAAATTGAGCACAAGAAATTAAATAGGCATGTAGATTCATTTTCTCTTGACAACACCAATCTTGCAAATAAAAATGATGATTTAAATGCCAAGATTGATATTTTGAAAAATGAAAAGAATAATTTTTCTAAAGAAAAAGAATTTTTAGAAAAATAAAATGTTATTTTAAAAGATTTATGTGATAAAGTTTTTAATGAGAAATATCTTGATTGAGGAAAGAAGCAAAAACTTTTGAAGAACTTCAATATTCCTGCTTCTTTCAATTTTTCTTATAAATGTGGTTTCAATGCTTATCCTTCTAGATTAAGAAAAGTTTGGGTTCCAAAAGGAACCATAATTACTAATCATAAAGGACCCAAGAAAGTTTGGGTACAAAAATGTCCACTTAATTTGTTTTGCAGGAATGTCTTGCAACCCAACATGAAGAAAGGAAGTTCTTGAAAAGAGGTTGTACAAGACAATTTAAAGAAGTGGACAAGCTACATTTTGGACTAAATGATAAAAGAAGGATTATGTATATTGGTAAATTCTAAACATCTCCTTCCATAATAAAAATGTAGATTATTTTTATTGCATCAATTACTTTGAAAAATTATTTTAAATAGTTAATTAGAATCAAGTTTGGACTTATAATCATTGGCTATGATCATGAACTTTTTGGTGTTGATGAATTTCATGCTATCATGATTAAATTTATGATTGTAAGACCTTCACTTGATTTTGATTAATGTATTTAATGAAAAATACTTTTAAAGATGCATATTGATTTGAAAAATATTTTAATTGATTGATTAGAATCAAGCTTAGACTAATAATCATTTGTTGTGATCATGACCATTTTGATGTTGATGGATTTCAAGCTCTCATGGTCAAACTTGTGATTATTAGATCTTCACTTGATTTTGATTAATATAGTTTCTAAATTATTTCAAGTGAAATGCTATGATTTATATGTTTTTATTTTTGGCATCTATGCATAATCTAGAAATGATTTGGATCAAGTATAGAACTAGTAGTTAAGGGTTACTTTTAAGAAGAAGGTATGCTTATTGACAAACCTTTGCTCTAATAGCTAGACTTGATATCATATTACTTCTAGCATTTGTATGGATATCAAATCATCTTAAAATGAATTTGAAATCATGCTAAAGTTTTTAAGTGATATAAATGCTTTGTATTTTGAAAATCATGAATATCTTGAAAAATTTCAAATCTTGATGCATAAGCTTTCATGTTTTATTCCTGAAATAAATGCATATTTTTAAAGGAGGAATAACATTCAGGGGGAGCATCCAAAGATTTGTTATCATATTTGATGCTTTGAATATCTTGTTGATATCATGATTTACTTATATTGCTCTGATACTCCTTCTTGTTTTCAAATCTAATTCCTTGAGGGGAGTTACATTCAAATGGTATCAGATTCTATTGGTATCAAAATAATTTTTAAAAGAATTCCTAGTAACCGCTTCGGATTGGGTTAGTCACCATGGCCGTCCGGTCATAGGAGATAAGTAGGGCTTAAAGACCCTCTCTTCCCATTCAATGGGCTCTCTTATGATGTGTAGGGGTGCCGCTGTGACCTTATCCCATGAACAAGTAAGGTGAATGGATATATACATCAAATCATTTCTTGCATGTGCTTACATTATGTGGTATCTTGTTCAATTTAATATCAAAATATTTGATTTCATGCATTGATTTTGATGACCTACTTGCTATTCTTTCCAACTTCATTCCCACTTTGTATTGTCTTTCACCCTTTTTCATGATGTCAAAAAGGGGGAGAAAATTATTAAGTATGAAAATGGGAAGATTGGATAAACATGAAAAATCATTTGAGAAATGAAAGAAAGTGCAAAAGGGGGAGAAGAATGTAAAATATTTTTATCTAAAGGAAAGAATTAGTAAGAAGAAGAAATTTTGAAAATTTAAACTTTTTTGCATATTTTGAAAAATATTTTGAAGATTTTTCTTTGGATCATATTTTGAGGGGGAGCTTGGTGCTTATTATTTTGAGCTTACATGTTTATTGTTAATCCTTTTTAAGCTTACCCTATTCATATACTTAAAGGTTTTGTCATCATCAAAAAGGGGGAGATTGTTGACTCTGGTCTTGATTTTGATGATTGACAAAATGTTTAAGTATATATGAGTACTAATTATATTTTAAGTATATTTTTCAGATCTTAGTACTCAACATGTTGAATGAAGAAATGCTTGTATTTCAGTTGAAAAAGTCCTTAAATTAATGAAAAATCATTATGGACTTTGGAATTAATATGGAAGGACTTGAAGAGGTTAAAGTTTCTATTTGAAAATGTTTCAGCAATGGCACAGGCAGTGTCGACACTTGAAAATGAAGTGTCGACACCTGAGGAACAAGTGTCGACACTTGAAGAGTGAAGTGTCGACTCAAGGCCTGAGACAAACAGAAAACTTCAGAAAGCTCCTTCAGTGAAGTGTCGACACCTGGAGCTGAAGTGTCGACACTTGGAAGTGAAGTGTCGACACCTGGAAACTGAAGTGTCGACACTTGAAACTGAAGTGTCGACACCTGGAACTAAGTGTCGACACTTGAACAGTAACGGCTAGTTTTTGGATTGCAGAACTTCTCCAACTTGGTTCCAAACGGTCATATTTTCCTCCCTAACGGCTATAAACGGTCATTTAAGTGTTGGGAGGCTATATAAACATCAAAAATCAATTGGGGAAGTAATCCTTTGGTGAGATTTTTGAATATTCTTCAAGGATTCAAGAGTTGAGTGGTTCAAGCCTTCAAGCTTCCAAGTTTCAAAGAAAGCATCCAAAGTTCACATCCTCAAGCATCAATCAAAGGCTTCATCAACTTGAAGACAAGATCTTCATCAACTCTCAACGGGCTTCAAAGAGATATTTGCTTTATTTTAGAAAGCTTTTATTGTATTCATTTATACTTGCTCTTACATTGTTTACTTAGGTTTTTGGTGAGCCTTGGAAAACCAAAGAGGTTTTTGGTGAGCCTTGAAAACCAAAGTGGTTGTTGGTAAGCCTTGAAACCAACTAGGTTTTACTTGTGAGCCCGAAGCCAAAACAAGTTGTTTAGGTTCTTGGTTATCCCGTAAAACCAAGGGTGGTTGTTGGTGAGCCTTGAAACCAACTAGGGTTTGACTTGTGAGCCCGAAGACAAAACAAGTTGTAAAGGTTGTTGGTGAGCCTAAGTTATAAAACCAAACTTAGTGGAATTCCCAAGGGATTCTTGGGGAGTGGATGTAGGTGCTTGGTTGGCACTGAACCACTATAAATCTTTGTGTTTGTGTGATTGTTCTCCTTATGCTTTAATTTCATTATTTTCGCTGCATTTATTTGAAATACACAAGCACTTAATTACATTAGCATACTTGCTTTAGTTCATCTTTTAAATATTACAAAAGTTTTATAAAACCCAATTCACCCCCCCTCTTGGGTTGCCTACGTGGGCCTTCAATTGGTATCAGAGCAGGTGCTCTGTTTGAAAATCTAACGATTTTGAGCTAAAGTTCATGGTAACCCTTGTAGGTATTAGTGTTAGACCACCATTTTTCAATGGTATAAATTACACATTTTGGAAAACTCGCATGCGCATCCATATTCAATCTATTAGTTATCATCTTTGGAAAACCATTGTTAGTGGTCCTCATATTCCTTCCATTTTGGTTAATGGCATTTCCATTCCAAGCTCGAAGAGGATTGGAATGAATATGACATTAAACAAATTGAACTCAATGCTAAAGCAATGAACTTGCTTTATTGTGCATTGGACTTAAATGAATTTAATAGAGTTTCTACATGCACATCAGCGAAGGAATATGGGACACACTTGAAGTTACTCATGAGGGTACTCTTCAAGTGAAGAACACTAAAATTAATTTGCTTATACATTCTTTTGAAATTTTTGAAATGATGCATTATGAATCTATATCTGATATGTTTTCAAGATTTATGACTATTATTAATGAATTAAAAGTCTTGGCAAAATCTATACTAATGCTGATTTGGTGAACAAAATTCTTAGATCCTTGCCAAAATCATGGGATCCAAAGGTGACGGCGATCCAAGAAGCTAAAGATGTAGAAACCTTACCTTTGGAGGAGCTTATCGGTTCACTCATGACCTATGAGTTGAACTTATGGCAAAGGATAGTGGAAGCTGATACAGAAAAGAAAATAATAGCTCTCAAGGCCAAAAAGAAATTCAAGGCAATGATGGCAACTTGGAGCGATAGCGAAGATTCAAGCACGGATGATGAAGTTGCTCATCTTTGTTTCATGGCAAATGAGGAAAAGGTATGTGCTAAAAATAATTATGATTTTACCTTTAAAGAATCACATGATGCATCTAATGATCTTGTGCATGAATATAGATTGCTAAAAATTGAGCACAAGAAATTAAATAGGCATGTAGATTCATTTTCTCTTGACAACACCAATCTTGCAAATAAAAATGATGATTTAAATGCCAAGATTGATATTTTGAAAAATGAAAAGAATAATTTTTCTAAAGAAAAAGAATTTTTAGAAAAAAAAATGTTATTTTAAAAGATTTATGTGATAAAGTTTTTAATGAGAAAAATATCTTGATTGAGGAAAGAAGCAAAAACTTTTGAAGAACTTCAATATTCCTGCTTCTTTCAATTTTTCTTATAAATGTGGTTTCAATGCTTATCCTTCTAGATTAAGAAAAGTTTGGGTACAAAAACATGTCCACTTAATTTGTTTTGCAGGAATGTCTTGCAACCCAACATGAAGAAAGGAAGTTCTTGAAAAGAGGTTGTACAAGACAATTTAAAGAAGTGGACAAGCTACATTTTGGACTAAATGATAAAAGAAGGATTATGTATATTGGTAAATTCTAAACATCTCCTTCCATAATTAAAAATGTAGATTAATTTTTATTGCATCAATTACTTTGAAAAATTATTTTAAATAGTTAATTAGAATCAAGTTTGGACTTATAATCATTGGCTATGATCATGAACTTTTGGTGTTGATGAATTTCATGCTATCATGATTAATTTATGATTGTAAGACCTTCACTTGATTTTGATTAATGTATTTATGAAAAATACTTTTAAAGATGCATATTGATTTGAAAAATATTTTAATTGATTGATTAGAATCAAGCTTAGACTAATAATCATTTGTTGTGATCATGACCATTTTGATGTTGATGGATTTCAAGCTCTCATGGTCAAACTTGTGATTATAGATCTTCACTTGATTTTGATTAATATAGTTTCTAAATTATTTCAAGTGAAATGCTATGATTTATATGTTTTTATTTTTGGCATCTATGCATAATCTAGAAATGATTTGGATCAAGTATAGAACTAGTAGTTAAGGGTTACTTTTAAGAAGAAGGTATGCTTATTGACAAACCCTTGCTCTAATAGCTAGACTTGATATCATATTACTTCTAGCATTTGTATGGATATCAAATCATCTTAAAATGAATTTGAAATCATGCTAAAAGTTTTTAAGTGATATAAATGCTTTGTATTTTGAAAATCATGAATATCTTAAAAATTTCAAATCTTGATGCATAAGCTTTCATGTTTTATTCCTGAAATAAATGCATATTTTAAAGGAGGAATAATTCAGGGGGAGCATCCAAAGATTTGTTATCATATTTGATGCTTTGAATATCTTGTTGATATCATGATTTACTTATATTGCTCTGATACTCCTTCTTGTTTTCAAATCTAATTCCTTGAGGGGAGTTACATTCAAATGGTATCAGATTCTATTGTATCAAAATTATTTTTAAAAGAATTCCTAGTAACCGCTTCGGATTGGGTTAGTCACCATGGCCGTCCGGTCATAGGAGATAAGTAGGGCTTAAAGACCCTCTCTTCCCATTCAATGGGCTCTCTTATGATGTGTAGGGGTGCCGCTGTGACCTTATCCCATGAACAAGTAAGGTGAATGGATAATATACATCAAATCATTTCTTGCATGTGCTTACATTATGTGGTATCTTGTTCAATTTATATCATATTCAATTGATATCAAAAATATTTGATTTCATGCATTGATTTTGATGACCTACTTGCTATTCTTTCCAACTTCATTCCCACTTTGTATTGTCTTTCACCCTTTTTCATGATGTCAAAAAGGGGGAGAAAATTGTTAAGTATGAAAATGGGAAGATTGGATAAACATGAAAAATCATTTGAGAAATGAAAGAAAGTGCAAAAGGGGAGAAGAATGTAAAATATTTTTATCTAAAGGAAAGAATTAGTAAGAAGAAGAAATTTTGAAAATTTAAACTTTTTTGCATATTTTGAAAATATTTTTGAAGATTTTTCTTTGGATCATATTTTGAGGGGAGCTTGGTGCTTATTGTTTTGAGCTTACATGTTTATTGTTAATCCTTTTAAGCTTACCCTATTCATATACTTAAAGGTTTTGTCATCATCAAAAAGGGGAGATTGTTGACTCTGGTCTTGATTTTGATGATTGACAAAATGTTTAAGTATATATGAGTACTAATTATATTTTAAGTATATTTTTCAGATCTTAGTACTCAACCATGTTGAATGAAGAAATGCTTGTATTTCAGTTGAAAAAGTCCTTAAATTAATGGAAAATCAATATATGGACTTTGGAATTAATATGGAAGGACTTGAAGAGGTTAAAGTTTCTATTTGAAAATGTTTCAGCAATGGCACAGGCAAGTGTCGACACTTGAAAATGAAGTGTCGACACCTGAGGAACAAGTGTCGACACTTGAAGAGTGAAGTGTCGACTCAAGGCCTGAGACAAACAGAAAACTTCAGAAAGCTCCTTCAGTGAAGTGTCGACACCTGGAGCTGAAGTGTCGACACTTGGAAGTGAAGTGTCGACACCTGGAAACTGAAGTGTCGACACTTGAAACTGAAGTGTCGACACCTGGAACTAAAGTGTCGACACTTGAACAGTAACGGCTAGTTTTCTGGATTGCAGAACTTCTCCAACTTGGTTCCAAACGGTCATATTTTCCTCCCTAACGGCTATAAACGGTCATTTAAGTGTTGGGAGGCTATATAAACATCAAAAATCAATTGGGAAGTAATCCTTTGTGAGATTTTTGAATATTCTTCAAGGATTCAAGAGTTGAGTGGTTCAAGCCTTCAAGCTTCCAAGTTTCAAAGAAAGCATCCAAAGTTCACATCCTCAAGCATCAATCAAAGGCTTCATCAACTTGAAGACAAGATCTTCATCAACTCTCAACGGGCTTCAAAGAGATATTTGCTTTATTTTAGAAAGCTTTTATTGTATTCATTTATACTTGCTCTTACATTGTTTTACTTAAGGTTTTTGGTGAGCCTTGGAAAACCAAAGAGGTTTTTGGTGAGCCTTGAAAACCAAAGTGGTTGTTGGTAAGCCTTGAAACCAACTAGGGTTTTACTTGTGAGCCCGAAGCCAAAACAAGTTGTTTAGGTTCTTGGTTATCCCGTAAAACCAAGGGTGGTTGTTGGTGAGCCTTGAAACCAACTAGGGTTTGACTTGTGAGCCCGAAGACAAAACAAGTTGTAAAGGTTGTTGGTGAGCCTAAGTTATAACCAAACTTAGTGGAATTCCCAAGGGATTCTTGGGGAGTGGATGTAGGTGCTTGGTTGGCACTGAACCACTATAAATCTTTGTGTTTGTGTGATTGTTCTCCTTATGCTTTAATTTATTTTCGCTGCATTTATTTGAAATACACAAGCACTTAAATTACATTAGCATATACTTGCTTTAGTTCATCTTTTAAATATTACAAAAGTTTTATAAAACCCAATTCACCCCCCCTCTTGGTTGCCTACGTGGGCCTTCAATTGGTATCAGAGCAGGTGCTCTGTTTGAAAATCTAACGATTTTGAGCTAAAGTTCATGGTAACCCTTGTAGGTATTAGTGTTAGACACCATTTTTCAATGGTATAAATTACACATTTTGGAAAACTCGCATGCGCATCCATATTCAATCTATTAGTTATCATCTTTGGAAAACCATTGTTAGTGGTCCTCATATTCCTTCCATTTTGGTTAATGGCATTTCCATTCCAAAGCTCGAAGAGGATTGGAATGAATATGACATTAAACAAATTGAACTCAATGCTAAAGCAATGAACTTGCTTTATTGTGCATTGGACTTAAATGAATTTAATAGAGTTTCTACATGCACATCAGCGAAGGAAATATGGGACACACTTGAAGTTACTCATGAGGGTACTCTTCAAGTGAAGAACACTAAAATTAATTTGCTTATACATTCTTTTGAAATTTTGAAATGATGCATTATGAATCTATATCTGATATGTTTTCAAGATTTATGACTATTATTAATGAATTAAAAAGTCTTGGCAAAATCTATACTAATGCTGATTTGGTGAACAAAATTCTTAGATCCTTGCCAAAATCATGGGATCCAAAGGTGACGGCGATCCAAGAAGCTAAAGATGTAGAAACCTTACCTTTGGAGGAGCTTATCGGTTCACTCATGACCTATGAGTTGAACTTATGGCAAAGGATAGTGGAAGCTGATACAGAAAAAAAATAATAGCTCTCAAGGCCAAAAAGAAATTCAAGGCAATGATGGCAACTTGGAGCGATAGCGAAGATTCAAGTACGGATGATGAAGTTGCTCATCTTTGTTTCATGGCAAATGAGGAAAAGGTATGTGCTAAAAATAATTATGATTTTACCTTTAAAGAATCACATGATGCATCTAATGATCTTGTGCATGAATATAGATTGCTAAAAATTGAGCACAAGAAATTAAATAGGCATGTAGATTCATTTTCTCTTGACAACACCAATCTTGCAAATAAAAATGATGATTTAAATGCCAAGATTGATATTTTGAAAAATGAAAAGAATAATTTTTCTAAAGAAAAAGAATTTTTAGAAAAGAAAATGTTATTTTAAAAGATTTATGTGATAAAGTTTTTAATGAGAAAAATATCTTGATTGAGGAAAAGAAGCAAAACTTTTGAAGAACTTCAATATTCCTGCTTCTTTCAATTTTTCTTATAAATGTGGTTTCAATGCTTATCCTTCTAGATTAAGAAAAGTTTGGGTTCCAAAAGGAACCATAATTACTAATCATAAAGGACCCAAGAAAGTTTGGGTACCAAAAATGTCCACTTAATTTGTTTTGCAGGAATGTCTTGCAACCCAACATGAAGAAAGGAAGTTCTTGAAAAGAGGTTGTACAAGACAATTTAAAGAAGTGGACAAGCTACATTTGGACTAAATGATAAAAAGAAGGATTATGTATATTGGTAAATTCTAAACATCTCCTTCCATATTAAAAATGTAGATTAATTTTTATTGCATCAATTACTTTGAAAAATTATTTTAAATAGTTAATTAGAATCAAGTTTGGACTTATAATCATTGGCTATGATCATGAACTTTTTGGTGTTGATGAATTTCATGCTATCATGATTAAATTTATGATTGTAAGACCTTCACTTGATTTTGATTAATGTATTTAATGAAAAATACTTTTAAAGATGCATATTGATTAAAAATATTTTAATTGATTGATTAGAATCAAGCTTAGACTAATAATCATTTGTTGTGATCATGACCATTTTGATGTTGATGGATTTCAAGCTCTCATGGTCAAACTTGTGATTATTAGATCTTCACTTGATTTTGATTAATATAGTTTCTAAATTATTTCAAGTGAAATGCTATGATTATATGTTTTTATTTTTGGCATCTATGCATAATCTAGAAATGATTTGGATCAAGTATAGAACTAGTAGTTAAGGGTTACTTTTAAGAAGAAGGTATGCTTATTGACAAACCCTTGCTCTAATAGCTAGACTTGATATCATATTACTTCTAGCATTTGTATGGATATCAAATCATCTTAAAATGAATTTGAAATCATGCTAAAAGTTTTTAAGTGATATAAATGCTTTGTATTTTGAAAATCATGAATATCTTGAAAAATTTCAAATCTTGATGCATAAGCTTTCATGTTTTATTCCTGAAATAAATGCATATTTTAAAGGAGGAATAACATTCAGGGGGAGCATCCAAAGATTTGTTATCATATTTGATGCTTTGAATATCTTGTTGATATCATGATTTACTTATATTGCTCTGATACTCCTTCTTGTTTTCAAATCTAATTCCTTGAGGGAGTTACATTCAAATGGTATCAGATTCTATTGGTATCAAAATTATTTTTAAAAGAATTCCTAGTAACCGCTTCGGATTGGGTTAGTCACCATGGCCGTCCGGTCATAGGAGATAAGTAGGGCTTAAAGACCCTCTCTTCCCATTCAATGGGCTCTCTTATGATGTGTAGGGTGCCGCTGTGACCTTATCCCATGAACAAGTAAGGTGAATGGATAATATACATCAAATCATTTCTTGCATGTGCTTACATTATGTGGTATCTTGTTCAATTTATATCATATTCAATTGATATCAAAATATTTGATTTCATGCATTGATTTTGATGACCTACTTGCTATTCTTTCCAACTTCATTCCCACTTTGTATTGTCTTTCACCTTTTTTCATGATGTCAAAAAGGGGAGAAAATTGTTAAGTATGAAAATGGGAAGATTGGATAAACATGAAAAATCATTTGAGAAATGAAAGAAAGTGCAAAAGGGGAGAAGAATGTAAAATATTTTTATCTAAAGAAAGAATTAGTAAGAAGAAGAAATTTTGAAAATTTAAACTTTTTTGCATATTTTGAAAAATATTTTTGAAGATTTTTCTTTGGAATATTTTGAGGGGGAGCTTGGTGCTTATTGTTTTGAGCTTACATGTTTATTGTTAATCCTTTTTAAGCTTACCCTATTCATATACTTAAAGGTTTTGTCATCATCAAAAAGGGGGAGATTGTTGACTCTGGTCTTGATTTTGATGATTGACAAAATGTTTAAGTATATGAGTACTAATTATATTTTAAGTATATTTTTCAGATCTTAGTACTCAACCATGTTGAATGAAGAAATGCTTGTATTTCAGTTGAAAAGTCCTTAAATTAATGGAAAATCAATTATATGGACTTTGGAATTAATATGGAAGGACTTGAAGAGGTTAAAGTTTCTATTTGAAAATGTTTCAGCAATGGCACAGGCAAGTGTCGACACTTGAAAATGAAGTGTCGACACCTGAGGAACAAGTGTCGACACTTGAAGAGTGAAGTGTCGACTCAAGGCCTGAGACAAACAGAAAACTTCAGAAAGCTCCTTCAGTGAAGTGTCGACACCTGGAGCTGAAGTGTCGACACTTGGAAGTGAAGTGTCGACACCTGGAACTGAAGTGTCGACACTTGAAACTGAAGTGTCGACACCTGGAACTAAAGTGTCGACACTTGAACAGTAACGGCTAGTTTTCTGGATTGCAGAACTTCTCCAACTTGTTCCAAACGGTCATATTTTCCTCCCTAACGGCTATAAACGGTCATTTAAGTGTTGGGAGGCTATATAAACATCAAAAATCAATTGGGGAAGTAATCCTTTGGTGAGATTTTTGAATATTCTTCAAGGATTCAAGAGTTGAGTGGTTCAAGCCTTCAAGCTTCCAAGTTTCAAAGAAAGCATCCAAAGTTCACATCCTCAAGCATCAATCAAAGGCTTCATCAACTTGAAGACAAGATCTTCATCAACTCTCAACGGGCTTCAAAGAGATATTTGCTTTATTTTAGAAAGCTTTTATTGTATTCATTTATACTTGCTCTTACATTGTTTTACTTAAGGTTTTGGTGAGCCTTGGAAAACCAAAGAGGTTTTTGGTGAGCCTTGAAACCAAAGTGGTTGTTGGTAAGCCTTGAAACCAACTAGGGTTTTACTTGTGAGCCCGAAGCCAAAACAAGTTGTTTAGGTTCTTGGTTATCCCGTAAAACCAAGGGTGGTTGTTGGTGAGCCTTGAAACCAACTAGGGTTTGACTTGTGAGCCCGAAGACAAAACAAGTTGTAAAGGTTGTTGGTGAGCCTAAGTTATAAACCAAACTTAGTGGAATTCCAAGGGATTCTTGGGGAGTGGATGTAGGTGCTTGGTTGGCACTGAACCACTATAAATCTTTGTGTTTGTGTGATTGTTCTCCTTATGCTTTAATTTCATTATTTCGCTGCATTTTTTGAAATACACAAGCACTTAAATTACATTAGCATATACTTGCTTTAGTTCATCTTTTAAATATCAAAAGTTTTATAAAACCCAATTCACCCCCCTCTTGGGTTGCCTACGTGGGCCTTCAATTGGTATCAGAGCAGGTGCTCTGTTTGAAAATCTAACGATTTTGAGCTAAAGTTCATGGTAACCCTTGTAGGTATTAGTGTTAGACCACCATTTTTCAATGGTATAAATTACACATTTTGGAAAACTCGCATGCGCATCCATATTCAATCTATTAGTTATCATCTTTGGAAAACCATTGTTAGTGGTCCTCATATTCCTTCCATTTTGGTTAATGGCATTTCCATTCCAAAGCTCGAAGAGGATTGGAATGAATATGACATTAAACAAATTGAACTCAATGCTAAAGCAATGAACTTGCTTTATTGTGCATTGGACTTAAATGAATTTAATAGAGTTTCTACATGCACATCAGCGAAGGAAATATGGGACACACTTGAAGTTACTCATGAGGGTACTCTTCAAGTGAAGAACACTAAAATTAATTTGCTTATACATTCTTTTGAAAATTTTGAAATGATGCATTATGAATCTATATCTGATATGTTTTCAAGATTTATGACTATTATTAATGAATAAAAAGTCTTGGCAAAATCTATACTAATGCTGATTTGGTGAACAAAATTCTTAGATCCTTGCCAAAATCATGGGATCCAAAGGTGACGGCGATCCAAGAAGCTAAAGATGTAGAAACCTTACCTTTGGAGGAGCTTATCGGTTCACTCATGACCTATGAGTTGAACTTATGGCAAAGGATAGTGGAAGCTGATACAGAAAAGAAAATAATAGCTCTCAAGGCCAAAAAGAAATTCAAGGCAATGATGGCAACTTGGAGCGATAGCGAAGATTCAAGTACGGATGATGAAGTTGCTCATCTTTGTTTCATGGCAAATGAGGAAAAGGTATGTGCTAAAAATAATTATGATTTTACCTTTAAAGAATCACATGATGCATCTAATGATCTTGTGCATGAATATAGATTGCTAAAAATTGAGCACAAGAAATAAATAGGCATGTAGATTCATTTTCTCTTGACAACACCAATCTTGCAAATAAAAATGATGATTTAAATGCCAAGATTGATATTTTGAAAAATGAAAAATAATTTTTCTAAAGAAAAAGAATTTTTAGAAAAAGAAAATGTTATTTTAAAAGATTTATGTGATAAAGTTTTTAATGAGAAAAATATCTTGATTGAGGAAAAGAAGCAAAAACTTTTGAAGAACTTCAATATTCCTGCTTCTTTCAATTTTTCTTATAAATGTGTTTTCAATGCTTATCCTTCTAGATTAAGAAAAGTTTGGGTCCAAAAGGAACCATAATTACTAATCATAAAGGACCCAAGAAAGTTTGGGTACCAAAATGTCCACTTAATTTGTTTTGCAGGAATGTCTTGCAACCCAACATGAAGAAAGGAAGTTCTTGAAAAGAGGTTGTACAAGACAATTTAAAGAAGTGGACAAGCTACATTTTGGACTAAATGATAAAAAAGGATTATGTATATTGGTAAATTCTAAACATCTCCTTCCATAATTAAAAATGTAGATTAATTTTTATTGCATCAATTACTTTGAAAAATTATTTTAAATAGTTAATTAGAATCAAGTTTGGACTTATATCATTGGCTATGATCATGAACTTTTTGGTGTTGATGAATTTCATGCTATCATGATTAAATTTATGATTGTAAGACCTTCACTTGATTTTGATTAATGTATTTATGAAAAATACTTTTAAAGATGCATATTGATTTGAAAAATATTTAATTGATTGATTAGAATCAAGCTTAGACTAATAATCATTTGTTGTGATCATGACCATTTTGATGTTGATGGATTTCAAGCTCTCATGGTCAAACTTGTGATTATTAGATCTTCACTTGATTTTGATTAATATAGTTTCTAAATTATTTCAAGTGAAATGCTATGATTTATATGTTTTTATTTTTGGCATCTATGCATAATCTAGAAATGATTTGGATCAAGTATAGAACTAGTAGTTAAGGGTTACTTTTAAGAAGAAGGTATGCTTATTGACAAACCCTTGCTCTAATAGCTAGACTTGATATCATATTACTTCTAGCATTTGTATGGATATCAAATCATCTTAAAATGAATTTGAAATCATGCTAAAAGTTTTTAAGTGATATAAATGCTTTGTATTTTGAAAATCATGAATATCTTGAAAAATTTCAAATCTTGATGCATAAGCTTTCATGTTTTATTCCTGAAATAAATGCATATTTTTAAAGGAGGAATAACATTCAGGGGAGCATCCAAAGATTTGTTATCATATTTGATGCTTTGAATATCTTGTTGATATCATGATTTACTTATATTGCTCTGATACTCCTTCTTGTTTTCAAATCTAATTCCTTGAGGGGTTACATTCAAATGGTATCAGATTCTATTGGTATCAAATTTTTTTTAAAAGAATTCCTAGTAACCGCTTCGGATTGGGTTAGTCACCATGGCCGTCCGGTCATAGGAGATAAGTAGGGCTTAAAGACCCTCTCTTCCCATTCAATGGGCTCTCTTATGATGTGTAGGGGTGCCGCTGTGACCTTATCCCATGAACAAGTAAGGTGAATGGATAATATACATCAAATCATTTCTTGCATGTGCTTACATTATGTGGTATCTTGTTCAATTTATATCATATTCAATTGATATCAAAATATTTGATTTCATGCATTGATTTTGATGACCTACTTGCTATTCTTTCCAACTTCATTCCCACTTTGTATTGTCTTTCACCCTTTTTCATGATGTCAAAAAGGGGAGAAAATTGTTAAGTATGAAATGGGAAGATTGGATAAACATGAAAAATCATTTGAGAAATGAAAGAAAGTGCAAAAGGGGGAGAAGAATGTAAAATATTTTATCTAAAGGAAAGAATTAGTAAGAAGAAGAAATTTTGAAAATTTAAACTTTTTTGCATATTTTGAAAAATATTTTTGAAGATTTTTCTTTGGATCATATTTTGAGGGGGAGCTTGGTGCTTATTGTTTTGAGCTTACATGTTTATTGTTAATCCTTTTTAAGCTTACCCTATTCATATACTTAAAGGTTTTGTCATCATCAAAAAGGGGGAGATTGTTGACTCTGGTCTTGATTTTGATGATTGACAAAATGTTTAAGTATATATGAGTACTAATTATATTTTAAGTATATTTTTCAGATCTTAGTACTCAACCATGTTGAATGAAGAAATGCTTGTATTTCAGTTGAAAAAGTCCTTAAATTAATGGAAAATCAATTATATGGACTTTGGAATTAATATGGAAGGACTTGAAGAGGTTAAAGTTTCTATTTGAAAATGTTTCAGCAATGGCACAGGCAAGTGTCGACACTTGAAATGAAGTGTCGACACCTGAACAAGTGTCGACACTGACACCAGAGGAGTACTTGAGGGAGTTACTATTCAAATGGTATCAGATTCTATTGGTATCAAAATTATTTTAAAAGAATTCCTAGTAACCCGCTTCGATTGGGTTAGTCACCATGGCCGTCCTCAATAGGAATAAGTAGGGCTAAAGACCTCTCTTCCCATTCAATGGGCTCTCTTATGATGTGTAGGGGTGCCGCTGTGACCTTATCCCATGAACAAGTAAGTGAATGGATAATATACATCAAATCATTTCTTGCATGTGCTTACATTATGTGGTATCTTGTTCAATTTATATCATTTCAATTGATATCAAAAATATTTGATTTCATGCATTGATTTTGATGACCTACTTGCTATTCTTTCCAACTTCATTCCCACTTTGTATTGTCCTTTTCACCCTTTTTCATGATGTCAAAAGGGGGAGAAAATTATTTAAGTATGAAAATGGGAAGATTGGATAAACATGAAAAATCATTTGAAATGAAGAAAGTGCAAAAGGGGGAGAGAATGTAAAATATTTTTATCTAAAGGAAAGAATAGTACTGTAGTAATTTTGAAAATTTTGAAAAACTTTTGTTTTGCATATTTTGAAAATTATTTTGAAGATTTTTCTTTGGATCATATTTTGAGGGGAGCTTGGTGCTTATTGTTTTATTTAGCTTACTGTTTATTTGTTAATCCTTTTTAAGCTTACCCTATTCATATACTTAAAGGTTTTGTCATCTCAAAAGGGGGAGATTGTTTGACACTGTCTTGATTTTGATGATTGACAAAATGTTTAAGTATATATGAGTATAATTATATTTAAGTATATTTTTTCAGATCTTAGTACTCAACCATGTTGAATGAAGAATGCTTGTATTTCAGTTGAAAAGTCCTTAAATTAATGGAAAATCAATATATGGACTTTGGAATTAATATGGAAGGACTTGAAGAGGTTAAGTTTCTATTTGAAAATGTTTCAGCAATGGCACAGGCAAGTGTCGACACTTGAAAATGAAGTGTCGACACCTGAGGAACAAGTGTCGACACTTGAAGAGTGAGTGTCGACTCAAGGCCTGAGACAACAGAAAACTTCAGAAAGCTCCTTCAGTGAAGTGTCGACACCTGGAGCTGAAGTGTCGACACTTGGAATTGAGTGTCGACACTGAAACTGAAGTGTCGACACTTGAAACTGAAGTGTCGACACCTGGAACTAAGTGTCGACACTTGAACAGTAACGGCTAGTTTTCTGGATTGCAGAACTTCTCCAACTTGGTCCAAACGGTCATATTTTCCTCCCTAACGCTATAACGGTCATTTAAGTGTGGGAGGCTATATAACATCAAAAATCAATTGGGAGTAATCCTTTGGTGAGATTTTTGAATATTCTTCAAGGATTCAAGAGTTGAGTGGTTCAAGCCTTCAAGCTTCCATGTTTCAAAGAAAGCATCCAAAGTTCACATCCTCAAGCATCAATCAAGGCTTCATCAACTTGAGACAAGATCTTCATCAACTCTCAACGGGCTTCAAAGAGATATTTGCTTTATTTTAGAAGCTTTTATTGTATTCATTTATACTTGCTCTTTACATTTTTTACTTAAGGTTTTTGGTGAGCCTTGGAAAACCAAGAGGTTTTTGGTGAGCCTTGAAAACCAAGTGGTTGTTGGTAAGCCTTGAAACCAACTAGGTTTTACTTGTGAGCCCGAAGCCAAAACAATTTGTTTAGGTTCTTGGTTATCCCGTAAACCAAGGGTGGTTGTTGGTGAGCCTTGAAACCAACTAGGGTTTGACTTGTGAGCCCGAAGACAAAACGTTGTAAAGGTTGTTGGTGAGCCTAAGTTTAAAACCAAACTTAGTGGAATTCCCAAGGATTCTTGGGAGTGATGTAGGTGCTTGGTTGGCACTGAACCACTATAAATCTTTGTGTTTGTGATTGTTCTCCTTATGCTTTAATTTCATTATTTCCGCTGCATTTATTTGAAATACACAAGCACTTAAATTACATTAGCATATACTTGCTTTAGTTCATCTTTTAAATATTACAAAAGTTTTATAAAACCCAATTCACCCCCCCTCTTGGGTTGCCTACGTGGGCCTTCAATTGTATCAGAGCAGGTGCTCTGTTTGAAAATCTAACGATTTTGAGCTAAAGTTCATGGTAACCCTTGTAGTATTAGTGTTAGACCACCATTTTCAATGGTATAAATTACACATTTTGGAAAACTCGCATGCGCATCCATATTCAATCTATTAGTTATCATCTTTGGAAAAACCATTGTTAGTGGTCCTCATTTCCTTCCATTTTGGTTAATGGCATTTCCATTCCAAACAGCTCGAAGAGGATTGGAATGAATATGATATTAAACCAATTGAATCCATGCTAAAGCAATGAACTTGCTTTATTGTGCATTGGGCTTAAATGAATTTAATAGAGTTTCTACATGCACATCAGCGAAGGAAATATGGGACACACTTGAAGTTACTCATGAGGGTACTCATTCAAGTTCTAACACAATTACTTTGCTTTATACATTCTTTTCTTTGAAATTTTTGAAATGATGCATTATGATCTATATCTGATATATTTTCAAGATTTATGACTATTATTAATGAATTAAAAAGTCTTGGAAAATCTATACTAATGCTGATTTGGTGAACAAATTCTTAGATCCTTGCCAAAATCATGGGATCCAAAGGTGATGGCGATCCAAAGAACTAAAGATGTAGTGAAACCTTACTTTTTGAGGAGCTTATCGGTTCACTCATGACCTATGAGTTGAACTTATGGCAAAGGATAGTGGAAGCTGATACAGAAAAGAAAATAATAGCTCTCAAGGCCAAAAGAAATTCAAGGCAATGATGGCAACTTGGAGCGATAGCGAAGATTCAAGCACGGATGATGAAGTTGCTCATCTTTGTTTCATGGCAAATGAGGAAAAGGTATGTGCTAAAAATAATTATGATTTTACCTTAAAGAATCACATGATGCATCTAATGATCTTGTGCATGAATATAGATTGCTAAAAATTGAGCACAAGAAATTAAATAGGCATGTAGATTCATTTTCTCTTGACAACACCAATCTTGCAAATAAAATGATGATTTAAATGCCAAGATTGATATTTTGAAAAATAAAAGAATAATTTTTCTAAAGAAAGAATTTTTAGAAAAAGAAAATGTTATTTTAAAAGATTTATGTGATAAAGTTTTTAATGAGAAAAAATATCTTGATGAGGAAAAGAAGCAAAAACTTTTGAAGAACTTCAATATTCCTGCTTCTTTCAATTTTTCTTATAAATGTGGTTTCAATGCTTATCCTTCTAGATTGAAAAGTTTGGGTTTCAAAAGGAACCATAATTACTAATCATAAAGGACCCAAGAAAGTTTGGGTACCAAAAATGTCCACTTAATTTGTTTTGCAGGAATGTCTTGCAACCCAACATGAAGAAAGAAGTTCTTGAAAGAGGTTGTACAAGACAATTTAAAGAAGTGGACAAGCTACATTTGGACTAAATGATAAAAAGAAGGATTATGTATTGGTAAATTCTAAACATCTCCTTCCATAATAAAAAATGTAGATTAATTTTTATTGCATCAATTACTTTGAAAAATTATTTTAAATAGTTAATTAGAATCAAGTTTGGACTTATAATCATTGGCTATGATCATGAACTTTTTGGTGTTGATGAATTTCATGCTATCATGATTAATTTATGATTGTAAGACCTTCACTTGATTTTGATTAATGTTTTAATGAAAATACTTTTAAAGATGCATATTGATTTGAAAAATATTTTAATTGATTGATTAGAATCAAGCTTAGACTAATAATCATTTGTTGTGATCATGACCATTTTGATGTTGATGGATTTCAAGCTCTCATGGTCAAACTTGTGATTATTAGATCTTCACTTGATTTTGATTAATATAGTTTCTAAATTATTTCAAGTGAAATGCTATGATTTATATGTTTTTATTTTTGGCATCTATGCATAATCTAGAAATGATTTGGATCAAGTATAGAACTAGTAGTTAAGGGTTACTTTTAAGAAGAAGGTATGCTTATTGACAAACCCTTGCTCTAATAGCTAGACTTGATATCATATTACTTCTAGCATTTGTATGGATATCAAATCATCTTAAAATGAATTTGAAATCATGCTAAAGTTTTTAAGTGATATAAATGCTTTGTATTTTGAAAATCATGAATATCTTGAAAAATTTCAAATCTTGATGCATAAGCTTTCATGTTTTATTCCTGAAATAAATGCATATTTTAAAGGAGGAATAACATTCAGGGGGAGCATCCAAAGATTTGTTATCATATTTGATGCTTTGAATATCTTGTTGATATCATGATTTACTTATATTGCTCTGATACTCCTTCTTGTTTTCAAATCTAATTCCTTGAGGGGAGTTACATTCAAATGGTATCAGATTCTATTGGTATCAAAATTATTTTTAAAAGAATTCCTAGTAACCGCTTCGGATTGGGTTAGTCACCATGGCCGTCCGGCCGTCCGGTCATAGGAGATAAGTAGGGCTTAAAGACCCTCTCTTCCCATTCAATGGGCTCTCTTATGATGTGTAGGGGTGCCGCTGTGACCTTATCCCATGAACAAGTAAGGTGAATGGATAATATACATCAAATCATTTCTTGCATGTGCTTACATTATGTGGTATCTTGTTCAATTTATATCATATTCAATTGATATCAAAATATTTGATTTCATGCATTGATTTTGATGACCTACTTGCTATTCTTTCCAACTTCATTCCCACTTTGTATTGTCTTTCACCTTTTTTCATGATGTCAAAAAGGGGGAGAAAATTATTAAGTATGAAAATGGGAAGATTGGATAAACATGAAAAATCATTTGAGAAATGAAAGAAAGTGCAAAAGGGGGAGAATGTAAAATATTTTTATCTAAAGGAAAGAATTAGTAAGAAGAAGAAATTTTGAAAATTTAAACTTTTTTGCATATTTTGAAAAATATTTTTGAAGATTTTTCTTTGGATCATATTTTGAGGGGGAGCTTGGTGCTTATTGTTTTGAGCTTACATGTTTATTGTTAATCCTTTTTAAGCTTACCCTATTCATATACTTAAAGGTTTTGTCATCATCAAAAAGGGGAGATTGTTGACTCTGGTCTTGATTTTGATGATTGACAAAATGTTTAAGTATATATGAGTACTAATTATATTTTAAGTATATTTTTCAGATCTTAGTACTCAACCATGTTGAATGAAGAAATGCTTGTATTTCAGTTGAAAAAGTCCTTAAATTAATGGAAAATCAATTATATGGACTTTGGAATTAATATGGAAGGACTTGAAGAGGTTAAAGTTTCTATTTGAAAATGTTTCAGCAATGGCACAGGCAAGTGTCGACACTTGAAAATGAAGTGTCGACACCTGAGGAACAAGTGTCGACACTTGAAGAGTGAAGTGTCGACTCAAGGCTGAGACAAACAAAAACTTCAGAAAGCTCCTTCAGTGAAGTGTCGACACCTGGAGCTGAAGTGTCGACACCTGGAAACTGAAGTGTCGACACTTGAAACTGAAGTGTCGACACCTGGAACTAAAGTGTCGACACTTGAACAGTAACGGCTAGTTTTCTGGATTGCAGAACTTCTCCAACTTGGTTCCAAACGGTCATATTTTCCTCCCTAACGGCTATAAACGGTCATTTAAGTGTTGGGAGGCTATATAAACATCAAAAATCAATTGGGGAAGTAATCCTTTGGTGAGATTTTTGAATATTCTTCAAGGATTCAAGAGTTGAGTGGTTCAAGCCTTCAAGCTTCCAAGTTTCAAAGAAAGCATCCAAAGTTCACATCCTCAAGCATCAATCAAAGGCTTCATCAACTTGAAGACAAGATCTTCATCAACTCTCAACGGGCTTCAAAGAGATATTTGCTTTATTTTAGAAAGCTTTTATTGTATTCATTTATACTTGCTCTTACATTGTTTTACTTAAGGTTTTTGGTGAGCCTTGGAAAACCAAAGAGGTTTTTGGTGAGCCTTGAAAACAAAGTGGTTGTTGGTAAGCCTTGAAACCAACTAGGGTTTTACTTGTGAGCCCGAAGCCAAAACAAGTTGTTTAGGTTCTTGGTTATCCCGTAAAACCAAGGGTGGTTGTTGGTGAGCCTTGAACCAACTAGGGTTTGACTTGTGAGCCCGAAGACAAAACAAGTTGTAAAGGTTGTTGGTGAGCCTAAGTTATAAAACCAAACTTAGTGGAATTCCCAAGGATTCTTGGGAGTGGATGTAGGTGCTTGGTTGGCACTGAACCACTATAAATCTTTGTGTTTGTGTGATTGTTCTCCTTATGCTTTAATTTCATTATTTCCGCTGCATTTATTTGAAATACACAAGCACTTAAATTACATTAGCATATACTTGCTTTAGTTCATCTTTAAATATTACAAAAGTTTTATAAAACCAATTCACCCCCCCTCTTGGGTTGCCTACGTGGGCCTTCAATGGTATCAGAGCAGGTGCTCTGTTTGAAAATCTAACGATTTTGAGCTAAAGTTCATGGTAACCCTTGTAGGTATTAGTGTTAGACGACCATTTTTCAATGGTATAAATTACACATTTTGGAAAACTCGCATGCGCATCCATATTCAATCTATTAGTTATCATCTTTGGAAAACCATTGTTAGTGGTCCTCATATTCCTTCCATTTTGGTTAATGGCATTCCATTCCAAAGCTCGAAGAGGATTGGAATGAATATGACATTAAACAAATTGAACTCAATGCTAAAGCAATGAACTTGCTTTATTGTGCATTGGACTTAAATGAATTTAATAGAGTTTCTACATGCACATCAGCGAAGGAAATATGGGACACACTTGAAGTTACTCATGAGGGTACTCTTCAAGTGAAGAACACTAAAATTAATTTGCTTATACATTCTTTTATTGAAATTTTTGAAATGATGCATTATGAATCTATATCCGATATGTTTTCAAGATTTATGACTTATATTAATGAATTAAAAAGTCTTGGCAAAATCTATACAATGCTGATTTGGTGCACATTCTTAGATCCTTGCCAAAATCATGGGATCCAAAGGTGATGGATCCAAGAAGCTAAAGATGTAGAACCTTACCTTTGGAGGAGCTATCGGTTCACCTCTGACCTATGAGTTGAACTTATGGCAAAGGATAGTGGAAGCTGATACAGAAAAGAAAATAATAGCTCTCAAGGCCAAAAAGAATTCAAGGCAATGATGGCAACTTGGAGCGATAGCGAAGATTCAAGCACGGATGATGAAGTTGCTCATCTTTGTTTCATGGCAAATGAGAAAAGGTAATGTGCTAAAAATAATTATGATTTTATCTTAAAGATCACATGATGCATCTAATGATCTTGTGCATGAATATAGATGCTAAAAATTGAGCACAAGAAATTAAATAGGCATGTAGATTCATTTTCTCTTGACAACTCCAATCTCGCAAATAAAAATGATGATTTAAGCCAAGATGATATTTTGAAAAATAAAAAATAATTTTTCTAAAGAAAAGAATTTAGAAAAATAAAATGTTATTTAAAAGATTTATATGATAAAGTTTTTAATGAGAAAAATACTTGATTGAGGAAAAGAAAAAACTTTGAAGAACTTCATATTCCTGCCTTCTTTCAATTTTTCTTATAAATGTTTTTTCAATGCTTTCCTCTAGATTAAGAAAAGTTTGTTCCAAAAGAACCATAATTACTAATCATAAAAGGACCCAAAGTTTGGGGTACAAAAATGTCCACTTAATTTGTTTTGCAGAATGTCTTGCACCCAACAAGAGAAAGAAAGTTCTTGAAAAGATTATACAAGACATTTAAAGAAGTGGACAGCTACATTTTGGACTAAATGATACAAAGAAGGATTATGTATATTGGTAAATTCTAAACATCTCCTTCCATAATTAAAAATATAGATTAATTTTTATTGCATCAATTTACTTTGAAAAATTATTTTAAATAGTTAATTAAATCAAGTTTGGACTTATAATCATTGGCTATGATCATGAACTTTTGGTGTTGACGAATTTCATGCTATCATGATTAAATTTATGAATGTAAGACCTTCACTTGATTTTGATTAAATGTATTTAATGAAAAATACTTTTAAAGATGCATATTGATTTGAAAAATATTTTAATTGATTGATTAGAATCAAGCTTAGACTAATAATCATTTGTTGTGATCATGACCATTTTGAATGTATGGATTTCGGCTCTCATGGTCAAACTTGTGATTATTAGATCTTCACTTGATTTTGATTAATATAGTTTC
Organism: Areca catechu; assembly: GCA_021397845.1. Classification (NCBI taxonomy): domain Eukaryota; kingdom Viridiplantae; phylum Streptophyta; class Magnoliopsida; order Arecales; family Arecaceae; genus Areca; species Areca catechu. The sequence continues at coordinate 95,521,162 of CM038051.1, read as the reverse complement.
TAATTATTTCAAGTGAAATAATATGATTTATATGTTTTTATTTTTAGCATCTATGCATAATCTAGAAATGATTTGGATCAAGTATAGAACTATAGTTAAGGTTACTTTTAAGAAGAAGGTATGCTTATTGACAACCCTTGCTCTAATAGCTAGACTTGATATCATATTACTTCTAGCATTTGTATGGATATCAAATCATCTTAAAATGAATTTAAATCATGCTAAAGTTTTTAAGTTATATAAATGCTTTGTATTTTGAAAATCATGAATATCTTGAAAAATTCAAATCTTGATGCATAAGCTTTCATGTTTTATTCTGAAATAAATGCATATTTTTAAAGGAGGAAAACATTCAGGGGGAGCATCCAAGATTTGTTATCATATTTGATGCTTTAATATCTTGTTGATATCATGATTTACTTATATTGCTCTGATACTCCTTCTTGTTTTCAAATCTAATTCTTGAGGGAGTTACATTCAAATGGTATCAGATTCTATTGGTATCAAAATTATTTTTAAAGAATTCCTATACCGCTTCGGATTGGGTTAGTCACCATGGCCGTCCGGTCAGAGGGATAAGTAGGGCTTAAGAGCCTCTCTTCCCATTCAATGGGCTCTCTTATGATGTGTAGGGGTGCCGCTGTGACCTTATCCCCATGAACAAGTAAGGTGAATGGATAATATACATCAAATCATTTCTTGCATGTGCTTACATTATGTGGTATCTTGTTCAATTTATATCATATTCAATTGATATAAAAATATTTGATTTCATGCATTGATTTTGATGACCTACTTGCTATTCTTTCCAACTTCATTCCCACTTTGTATTGTCTTTCACCCTTTTCATGATGTCAAAAGAGGGAGAAAATTATTAAGTATGAAATGGGAAGATGGATAAACATGAAAAATCATTTGAGAAATGAAGAAAGTGCAAAAGGGGAGAAGAATGTAAAATATTTTTATCTAAAGGAAAGATTTAGTAAGAAGAAAATTTTGAAATTTAAACTTTTTGCATATTTGAAAAATATTTTTGAAGATTTTTCTTTGATCATATTTTGAGGGGGAGCTTGGTGCTTATTGTTTTTGAGCTTACATGTTTATTGTTAATCTTTTTTAAGCTTACCCTATTCATATACTTAAAGGTTTTGTCATCATCAAAAAGGGGAGATTGTTGACACTGGTCTTGATTTTGATATTGACAAAATGTTTAAGTATATATGAGTACTAATTATATTTTAAGTACATTTTTCAGATCTTAGTACTCAACCATGTTGAATGAAGAAATGCTTGTATTTCAGTTGAAAATCTTAAATTAATGGAAAATCAATTATATGGACTTTGGAATTAATATGGAAGGACTTGAAGAGGTTAAAGTTTCTATTTGAAAATGTTTTCAGCAATGGCACAGGCAAGTGTCGACACTTGAAAATGAAGTGTCGACACCTGAGGAACAAGTTCGACACTTGAAGAGTGAAAGTGTCGACTCAAGGCCTGAGAACAAACAGAAAACTTCAAAAGCTCCTTCAGTGAAGTGTCGACACCTGGAGCTGAATGTCCGACACTTGGAGTGAAGTGTCGACACTTGGAACTGAAGTGTCGACACTTGAAACTGAGTGTCGACACTGGAACTAAAGTGTCGACACTTGAACAGTAACGGCTACTTTTTCTGGATTGCAGAACTTCTCCAACTTAGTTCCAAACGGTCATATTTTCCTCCCTAACCTATAAACGGTCATTTAGTGTTGGGAGGCTATATAAACATCAAAAATCAATTGGGAAGTAATCCTTTGGTGAGATTTTTGAATATTCTTCAAGGATTCAAGAGTTGAGTGGTTCAAGCCTTCAAGCTTCCAAGTTTCAAAGAAAGCATCCAAAGTTCACATCCTCAAGCATCAATCAAAGGCTTCATCAACTTGAAGACAAGATCTTCATCAACTCTCAACGGGCTTCAAGAGATATTTGCTTTATTTTAGAAAGCTTTTATTGTATTCATTTAACTTGCTCTTACATTGTTTTACTTAAGGTTTTTGGTGAGCCTTGGAAAACCAAAGAGATTTTTGGTGAGCCTTGAAAACCAAGTGGTTGTTGGTAGCCTTGAAACCAACTAGGGTTTTACTTGTGAGCCGAAGCCAAACAAGTTGTTTAGGTTCTTGGTTATCCCGTAAAACCAAGGGTGGTTGTTGGTGAGCCTTGAAACCAACTAGGGTTTGACTTGTGAGCCCGAAGACAAACAAGTTGTAAAGGTTGTTGGTGAGCCTAAGTTATAAAACCAAACTTAGTGGAATTCCCAGGGATTCTTGGGGAGGGATTTAGGGTGCTTGGTTGGCACTGAACCACTATAAATCTTTGTGTTTGTGTGATTGTTCTCCTTATGCTTAATTTCATTATTTCCGCTGCATTTATTTGAAATACACAAGCACTTAAATTACATTAGCATATACTTGCTTTAGTTCATCTTTTAAATATTACAAAAGTTTTTAAAACCCAATTCACCCCCCCTCTTGGGTTGCCTACGTGGGCCTTCATTGGTATCAGAGCAGGTGCTCTGTTTGAAAATCTAATGATTTTGAGCTAAAGTTCATGGTAACCCTTGTAGGTATTAGGTTTAGACGACCATTTTTCAATGGTATAAATTACACATTTGGAAACTCGCATGCGCATCCATATTCAATCTATTAGTTATCATCTTTGGAAAATCATTGTTAGTGGTCCTCATATTCCTTCCATTTTGGTTAATGGCATTTCCATTCCAAAGCTCGAAGAGGATTGGAGAATATTCATTAAACAAATTGAACTCAATGCTAAAGCAATGAACTTGCTTTATTGTGCATTGGACTTAATGATTTAATAGAGTTTCTACTGCACATCAGCGAAGGAATATGGGACAACACTTGAAGTTACTCATGAGGGTACTCTCAAGTGAAGAACACTAAATTATTTGCTTATACATTCTTTTTGAAATTTTTGAAATGATGCATTATGAATCTATATCTGATATGTTTTCAAGATTTATGACTATTAAATGAATTAAAAGTCTTGGCAAAATCTATACTAATGCTGATTTGGTGAACAAAATTCTAGATCCTTGCCAAAATCATGGGATCCAAAGGTGATGGGGATCCAAGAAGCTAAAGATGTAGAAACCTTACCTTTGGAGGAGCTTATCGGTTCACTCATGACTTATGAGTTGAACTTATGGCAAAGGATAGTGAAAGCTGATACAGAAAAGAAAATAATAGCTCTCAAGGCCAAAAGAAATTCAAGGCAATGATGGCAACTTGGAGCGATAGCGAAGATTCAAGCACGGATGATGAAGTTGCTCATCTTTGTTTCATGGCAAATGAAGAAAAGGTATGTGCTAAAAATAATTATGATTTTACCTTTAAAGAATCACATGATGCATCTAATGATCTTGTGCATGAATATAGATTGCTAAAAATTGAGCACAAGAAATTAAATAGGCATGTAGATTCATTTTCTCTTGACAACACCAATCTTGCAAATAAAAATGATGATTTAAATGCCAAGATTGATATTTTGAAAAATAAAAAGAATAATTTTTCTAAAGAAAAAGAATTTTTAGAAAATAATATTATTTTAAAGATTTATGTGATAAAGTTTTTAATGAGAAAAATATCTTGATTAAGGAAAAGAAGCAAAAACTTTTGAAGAACTTCAATATTCCTGCTTTTTTCAATTTTTCTTATAATGTGGTTTCAATGCTTATCCTTCTAGATTAAGAAAAGTTTGGGTTCCAAAAGGAACCATAATTACTAATCATAAAGGACCCAAGAAAGTTGGGTACAAAAATGTCCACTTAATTTGTTTTGCAGGAATGTCTTGCAACCCAACATGAAGAAGGAAGTTCTTGAAAAGAGTTATACAAGACAATTTAAAGAAGTGGACAAGCTACATTTTGGACTAAATGATAAAAAGAAGGATTATGTATATTGGTAAATTCTAAACATCTCCTTCCATAATAAAAATGTAGATTAATTTTTATTGCATCAATTACTTTGAAAATTATTTTAAATGTTAATTAGAATCAAGTTTGGACTTATAATCATTGGCTATGATCATGAACTTTTTGGTGTTGACGAATTTCATGCTATCATGATTAAATTTTGAATGTAAGACCTTCACTTGATTTTGATTAATGTATTTAATGAAAATACTTTTAAAGATGCATATTGATTTGAAAATATTTATTGATTGATTAGAATCAAGCTTAGACTAATAATCATTTTTTGTGATCATGACCATTTTGATGTTGATGGATTTCGAGCTCTCATGGTCAAACTTGTGATTATTAGATCTTCACTTGATTTTGATTAATATAGTTTCTAAATTATTTCAATGTGAAATGTTATATTTATATTTTTTTTTTGCATTCTATGCATAATCTAGAAATGATTTGGATATCAGAATATATAAGAACTAGTAGTTAGGGTTATTTTAAGAAGAAGGTATGTTATTGACAAACCTTTGCTCTAATAGCTAGACTTGATATCATATTACTTCTAGCATTTGTATGGATATCAAATCATCTTAAAATGAATTTGAAATCATGCTAAAAGTTTTTAAGTGATATAAATCTTTGTATTTTGAAAATCATGAATATCTTGAAAAATTTCAAATCTTGATGCATAAGCTTTCATGTTTTATTCCTGAAATATGCATATTTTTAAAGGAGGAATAACATTCAGTGGAGCATCCAAAGATTTGTTATCATATTTGATGCTTTGAATATCTTGTTGATATCATGATTTACTTATATTGCTCTGATACTCCTTCTTGTTTTCAGATCTAATTCCTTGAGAGGAGTTACATTCAAATGGTATCAGATTCTATTGGTATCAAAATTATTTTTAAAAAAATTCCTAGTAACCGCTTCGGATTGGTTAGTCCCATGGCCGTCCGGTCATAGAGATAAGTAGGGCTTAAAGACCCTCTCTTCCCATTCAATGGGCTCTCTTATGATGTGTAGGGGTGCCGCTGTGACCTTATCCCATGAACAAGTAAGGTGAATGGATAATATACATCAAATCATTTCTTGCATGTGCTTACATTATGTGGTATCTTGTTCAATTTATATCATATTCAATGATATCAAAAATATTTGATTTCATGCATTGATTTTGATGACCTACTTGCTATTCTTTCCAACTTCATTCCCACTTTGTATTGTCTTTCACCCTTTTTCGTGATGTCAAAAAGGGGAGAAAATATTAAGTATGAAAATGGGAAGATTGGATAAACTTGAAAAATCATTTGAGAAATGAAAGAAAGTGCAAAAGGGGGAGAAGAATGTAAAATATTTTTCTAAAGAAAGAATTAGTAAGAAGAAGAAATTTTGAAAATTTAAAATTTTTTGCATATTTTGAAAAATATTTTTGAAGATTTTTCTTTGGATCATATTTTGAGGGGAGCTTGGTGCTTATTATTTTGAGCTTACATGTTTATTGTTAATCCTTTTTAAGCTTACCCTATTCATATACTTAAAGGTTTGTCATCATCAAAAAGGGGGAAATTGTTGACTCTGGTCTTGATTTCGATTATTGACAAAATGTTTAAGTATATATGAGTACTAATTATATTTTAAGTATATTTTTCAGATCTTAGTACTCAACCATATTGAATGAAGAAATGCTTGTATTTCAGTTGAAAAGTCCTTAATTAATGAAAATCAATTATATGGACTTTGGAATTAATATGGAAGGACTTGAAGAGGTTAAAGTTTCTATTTGAAAATGTTTCAGCAATGGCACAGGCAAGTGTCGACACTTGAAAATGAAGTGTCGACACCTGAGGAACAAGTGTCGACACTTGAAGAGTGAAGTGTCGACTCAAGGCCTGAGACAAACCGAAAACTTCAGAAAGCTCCTTCAGTGAAGTGTCGACACCTGGAGCTGAAGTGTCGACCCTAGGAAATAGTGAAGTGTCGACACTTGGAAACTGAAGTGTCGACCTTGAAACGACGAGTGTCGACACCTGGAAACTAAAGTGTCGACCACTTGAACAGTAACGGCTAGTTTGCTGGATTTGCAGAAACTTCTCCAATGGTTCCAAATGGCATATTTACATCCATAACGACATAAACGGTCATTAAGTGTTAGGAGGCTATATAAACATCAAAAATCAATGGAGAAGTAATCCTTTGGTGAGATTTTTGAAATTCTTCAAGGATTCAAGAGGTGAGTGTTCAGCCTTCAAGCTTCCAAGTTTCAAGAAAGCATCCAAAGTTCATATCCTCAAGCATCAATCAAAGGCGTTCATCAACTTGAAGACAAGATCTTCATCAACTCTCAACGGGCTTCAAAGAGATTTTGCTTTATTTTAGAAAGCTTTTATTGTATTCATTATACTTGCTCTACATTGTTTTACTTAAGTTTTTGGTGAGCCTTGGAAAACCAAAGAGGTTTTTTGGTGAGCCTGAAAACCAAAGTGGTTGTTGGGTAAGCCTTGAAACCAACTAGGTTTTACTTGTGAGCCCGAAGCCAAAACAATGTTTAGGTTCTTGTTATCCTGTAAAACCAAGGGTGGTTGTTGGTGACTTGAAACCAACTAGGGTTGACTTGTGAGCCGAAGACAAAAACGTTGTAAAGGTTGTTGGTGAGCCTAAGTTATAAAACCAAACTTAGTGGAATTCCCAGGGGATTCTTGGGGAGTGGATGTAGGTGCTTGGTTGGCACTGAACCACTATAAATCTTTGTGTTTGGTGATTGTTCCTTATGCTTAATTTCATATTTCGCTGCATTTATTTGAAATACACAAGCACTTAAATAATTAGCATTATACTTGCTTAGTTCATCTTTTAAATATTACAAAAGTTTTATAAAAACTCAATTCACCCCCCCTCTTGGGTGCCTACGTGGGCCTTCAATTGGTATCAGAGCAGGTGCTCTGTTTGAAAATCTAACGATTTGAGCTAAAGTTCATGGTAACCCTTGTAGGTATTAGTGTTAGACCACCATTTTTCAATGGTATAAATTACACATTTTGGAAAACTTGCATGCGCATCCATATTCATCTATTAGTTATCATCTTTGGAAAACATTGTTAGGGGTCTCATATTCCTTCCATTTTGGTTAATGGCATTCATTTCCTTCCAAAGCTCGAAGAGGATTGGAATTAATATGACATTAAACAAATGAACTCAATGCTAAAGCAATGAACTTGCTTTATGTGCATTGGACTTAAATGAATTTAATAGAGTTTCTACATGCACATCAGCGAAGGAAATATGGACACACTTGAAGTTACTCATGAGGGTACTCTTCAAGTGAAGAACACTAAAATTAATTTGCTTATACATTTTTTGAAATTTTGAAATGATGCATTATGAATCTATATCTGATATGTTTTCAAGATTTATGACTATTATAATGAATTAAAAAGTCTTGGCAAAATCTATACTAATGCTGATTTGGTGAACAAAATTCTTAGATCCTTGCCAAATCATGGGATCCAAAGGTGACGGCGATCCAGAAGCTAAAGATGTAGAAACCTTACCTTTGGAGGAGCTTATCGGTTCACTCATGACCTATGAGTTGAACTTATGGCAAAGGATAGTGGAAGCTGATACAGAAAGAAAATAATAGCTCTCAAGGCCAAAAGAAATTCAAGGCAATGATGGTAACTTGGAGCGATAGCGAAGATTCAAGCACGGATGATGAAGTTGCTCATCTTTGTTTCATGGCAAATGAGGAAAAGGTATGTGCTAAAAATAATTATGATTTTACCTTTAAAGAATCACATGATGCATCTAATGATCTTGTGCATGAATAAGATTGCTAAAAATTGAGCACAAGAAATTAAATAGGCATGTAGATTCATTTTCTCTTGACAACACCAATCTTGCAAATAAAAATGATGATTAAATGCCAAGATTGATATTTTGAAAAATGAAAGAATAATTTTTCTAAAGAAAAAGAATTTTTAGAAAAATAAAATGTTATTTTAAAAGATTTATGTGATAAAGTTTTTAATGAGAAAAATATCTTGATTGAGGAAAAGAAGCAAAAACTTTTGAAGAACTTCATATTCCTGCTTTCTTTCAATTTTTCTTATAAATGTGGTTTCAATGCTTATCCTTCTAGATTAAGAAAAGTTTGGGTTCCAAAAGGAACCATAATTACTAATCATAAAGGACCAAGAAAGTTTGGGTACAAAAAATGCCCACTTAATTTGTTTTGCAGGAATGTCTTGCAACCCAACATGAAGAAAGGAAGTTCTTGAAAAGAGGTTGTACAAGACAATTTAAAGAAGTGGACAAGCTACATTTTGGACTAAATGATAAAAAGAAGGATTATGTATATTGGTAAATTCTAAACATCTCCTTCCATAATTAAAAATGTAGATTAATTTTATTGCATCAATTACTTTGAAAATTATTTTAAATAGTTAATTAGAATCAAGTTTGGACTTATAATCATGGCTATGATCATGAACTTTTGGTGTTGATGAATTTCATGCTATCATGATTAAATTTATGATTGTAAGACCTTCACTTGATTTTGATTAATGTATTTAATGAAAAATACTTTTAAAGATGCATATTGATTTGAAAAATATTTTAATTGATTGATTAGAATCAAGCTTAGACTAATAATCATTTGTTGTGATCATGACCATTTTGATGTTGATGGATTTCAAGCTCTCATGGTCAAACTGTGATTATTAGATCTTCACTTGATTTTGATTAATATAGTTTCTAAATTATTTCAAGTGAAAATGCTATGATTTATATGTTTTATTTTTGGCATCTATGCATAATCTAGAAATGATTTGTGATCAGTATAGAACGTAGTTAAAGGTTACTTTTAGAAGAAGGTATGCTTTTGACAAACCCTTGCTCTAATAGCTAGACTTGATTCATTATTACTTCTAGCATTTGTATGGATATCAAATCATCTTAAAATGAATTTGAAATCATGCTAAAAGTTTTTAAGTGATATAAATGCTTTGTATTTTGAAAATCATGAATATCTTAAAAAATCTCAAATCTTGATGCATAAGCTTTCATGTTTTATTCCTAAAATAAATGCATATTTTTAAAGGAGGAATAACATTCAGGGGGAGCATCCAAAGATTTGTTATCATATTGATGCTTTGAATATCTTGTTGATATCATGATTTCTTATATTGCTCTGATACTCTTCTTGTTTTCAAATCTAATTCCTTGAGGGGAGTTACATTCAAATGGTATCAGATTCTATGGTATCAAAATTATTTTTAAAAGAATTCCTAGTAACCGCTTCGGATTGGGTTAGTCACCATGGCCGTCCGGTCATGAGAGATAAGTAGGCTTAAAGACCCTCTCTTCCCATTCAATGGGCTCTCTTAAGAGTGTAGGGGTGCCGCTGTGACCTTATCCCATGAACAAGTAAGGTGAATGGATAATATACATCAAATCATTTCTTGCATGTGCTTACATTATGTGGTATCTTGTTCAATTTATTATATTCAATTGATATCAAAAATATTTGATTTCATGCATTATTTTGATGACCTACTTGCTATTCTTTCCTACTTCATTCCCACTTTGTATTGTCTTTCACCCTTTTTTATGATGTCAAAAAGGGGGAGAAAATTGTTAAGTATGAAAATGGGAAGATTGGATAAACATGAAAAATCATTTGAGAAATGAAAGAAAGTGCAAAAGGGAGAGAAGAATGTAAAATATTTTTATCTAAAGGAATAATTAGTAGAAGAAGAAATTTTGGAAAATTTAACTTTTTTGCATATTTTGAAAAATATTTTGAAGATTTTTTTTGGATCATATTTTGAGGGGGAGCTTGGTGCTTATGTTTTGAGCTTACAGTTTATTGTTAATCCTTTTTAAGCTTACCCTATTCATATACTTAAAGGTTTTGTCATCATCAAAAGGGGGAGATTGTTGACTCTGGTCTTGATTTTGATGATTACAAAATGTTTAAGTATATATGAGTACTAATTATATTTTAAGTATATTTTCAGATCTTAGTACTCAACCATGTTGAATGAAGAAATGCTTGTATTTCAGTTGAAAAAGTCCTTAAATTAATGGAAAATCAATTATATGGACTTTGGAATTAATATGGAAGGACTTGAAGAGGTTAAAGTTTTATTTGAAAATGTTTCAGCAATGGCACAGGCAAGTGTCGACACTTGAAAATGAAGTGTCGACACCTGAGGAACAAGTGTCGACACTTGAAGAGTGAAGTGTCGACTCAAGGCCTGAGACAAACAGAAAACTTCAGAAAGCTCCTTCAGTGAAGTGTCGACACCTGGAGCTGAAGTGTCGACACTTGGAAGTGAAGTGTCGACACTGGAAACTGAAGTGTCGACACTTGAAACTGAAGTGTCGACACCTGGAACTAAAGTGTCGACACTTGAACAGTAACGGCTAGTTTTCTGGATTGCAGAACTTCTCCAACTTGGTTCCAAACGGTCATATTTTCCTCCCTAATAGCTATAAACGGTCATTTAAGTGTTGGGAGGCTATATAAACATCAAAAATAATGGGGAAGTAATCCTTTGGTGAGATTTTTGAATATTCTTCAAGGATTCAAGAGTTGAGTGGTTCAAGCCTTCAAGCTTCAAGTTTCAAAGAAAGCATCCAAAGTTCACATCCTCAAGCTTCAATCAAAGGCTTCATCAACTTGAAGACAAGATCTTCATCAACTCTCAAGGGCTTCAAAGAGATATTTGCTTTATTTTAGAAAGCTTTTATTGTATTCATTTATACTTGCTCTTGCATTATTTTACTTAAAGTTTTTGGTGAGCCTGGAAAACCAAAGAGGTTTTTGGTGAGCCTTGAAAACCAAAGTGGTTGTTGGTAAGCCTTGAAACCAACTAGGGTTTTACTTGTGAGCCCGAAGCCAAAACAAGTTGTTTAGGTTCTGGTTATCCCGTAAAACCAAGGGTGGTTGTTGGTGAGCCTTGAAACCAACTAGGGTTTGACTTGTGAGCCCGAAGACAAAACAAGTTGTAAAGGTTGTTGGTGAGCCTAAGTTATAAAACCAAACTTAGTGGAATTCCCAAGGGATTCTTGCGGAGTGGATGTAGGTGCTTGGTTGCCACTGAACCACTATAAATCTTTGTGTTTGTGTGATTGTTCTCCTTATGCTTTAATTTCATTATTTCCGCTGCATTTTTTGAAATACACAAGCACTTAAATTACATTAGCATATACTTGCTTTAGTTCATCTTTTAAATAGTACAAAAGTTTTATAAAACCCAATTCACCCCCCTCTTGGGTTGCCTACGTGGGCCTTGAATTAGTATCAGAGCAGGTGCTCTGTTTGAAAATCTAACGATTTTGAGCTAAAGTTCATGGTAACCCTTGTAGGTATTAGTGTTAGACGACCATTTTTCAATGGTATAAATTACACATTTTGGAAAACTCGCATGCGCATCCATATTCAATCTATTAGTTATCATCTTTGGAAAACCATTGTTAGTGGTCCTCATATTCCTTCCATTTTGGTTAATGGCATTTCCATTCCAAAGCTCGAAGAGGATTGAATGAATATGACATTAAACAAATTGAACTCAATGCTAAAGCAATGAACTTGCTTTATTGTGCATTGGACTTAAATGAATTTAATAGAGTTTCTACATGCACATCAGCGAAGGAAATATGGGACACACTTGAAGTTACTATGAGGGTACTCTTCAAGTGAAGAACACTAAAATTAATTTGCTTATACATTCTTTTGAAAATTTTGAAATGATGCATTATGAATCTATATCTGATATGTTTTCAAGATTTATGACTATTATAATGAATTAAAAAGTCTTGGCAAAATCTATACTAATGCTGATTTGGTGAACAAAATTCTTAGATCCTTGCCAAAATCATGGGATCCAAAGGTGACGGCGATCCAAGAAGCTAAAGATGTAGAAACCTTACCTTTGGAGGAGCTTATCGGTTCACTCATGACTATGAGTTGAACTTATGGCAAAGGATAGTGGAAGCTGATACAGAAAAGAAAATAATAGCTCTCAAGGCCAAAAAGAAATTCAAGGAATGATGGCAACTTGGAGCGATAGCGAAGATTCAAGTACGGATGATGAAGTTGCTCATCTTTGTTCATGGCAAATGAGGAAAAGGTATGTGCTAAAATAATTATGATTTTACCTTTAAAGAATCACATGATGCATCTAATGATCTTGTGCATGAATATAGATTGCTAAAAATTGAGCACAAGAAATTAAATAGGCATGTAGATTCATTTTCTCTTGACAACACCAATCTTGCAAATAAAAATGATGATTTAAATGCCAAGATTGATATTTTGAAAAATGAAAAGAATAATTTTTCTAAAGAAAAAGAATTTTTAGAAAAAGAAAATGTTATTTTAAAAGATTTATGTGATAAGTTTTTAATGAGAAAAATATCTTGATTGAGGAAAAGAAGCAAAAACTTTTGAAGAACTTCAATATTCCTGCTTCTTTCAATTTTCTTATAAATGTGTTTCAATGCTTATCCTTCTAGATTAAGAAAAGTTTGGGTTCCAAAAGGAACCATAATTACTAATCATAAAGGACCCAAGAAAGTTTGGGTACCAAAAATGTCCACTTAATTTGTTTTGCAGGAATGTCTTGCAACCCAACATGAAGAAAGGAAGTTCTTGAAAAGAGGTTGTACAAGATAATTTAAAGAAGTGGACAAGCTACATTTTGGACTAAATGATAAAAAGAAGGATTATGTATATTGGTAAATTCTAAACATCTCCTTCCATAATTAAAAATGTAGATTAATTTTTATTGCATCAATTACTTTGAAAAAATTATTTAAATAGTTAATTAGAATCAAGTTTGGACTTATAATCATTGGCTATGATCATGAACTTTTTGGTGTTGATGAATTTCATGCTATCATGATTAAATTTATGATTGTAAGACCTTCACTTGATTTTGATTAATGTATTTAATGAAAAATACTTTTAAAGATGCATATTGATTTGAAAATATTTTAATTGATTGATTAGAATCAAGCTTAGACTAATAATCATTTGTTGTGATCATGACCATTTTGATGTTGATGGATTTCAAGCTCTCATGGTCAAACTTGTGATTATTAGATCTTCACTGATTTTGATTAATATAGTTTCTAAATTATTTCAAGTGAAATGCTATGATTTATATGTTTTTATTTTTGGCATCTATGCATAATCTAGAAATGATTTGGATCAAGTATAGAACTAGTAGTTAAGGGATAACTTTAAGAAGAAGGTATGCTTATTGACAAACCCTTGCTCTAATAGCTAGACTTGATATCATATTACTTCTAGCATTTGTATGGATATCAAATCATCTTAAAATGAATTTTAAATCATGCTAAAAGTTTTTAAGTGATATAAATGCTTTGTATTTTGAAAATCATGAATATCTTGAAAAATTTCAAATCTTGATGCATAAGCTTTCATGTTTTATTCTGAAATAAATGCATATTTTTAAAGGAGGAATAACATTCAGGGGGAGCATCCAAAGATTTGTTATCATATTTGATGCTTTGAATATCTTGTTGATATCATGATTTACTTATATTGCTCTGATACTCCTCTTGTTTTCAAATCTAATTCCTTGAGGGAGTTACATTAAATGGTATCAGATTCTATTGGTATCAAAATTATTTTTAAAGATTCCTAGTAACCGCTTCGGATTGGGTTAGTCACCATGGCCGTCCGGTCATAGGAGATAAGTAGGGCTTAAAGACCCTCTCTTCCCATTCAATGGGCTCTCTTATGATGTGTAGGGGTGCCGTTGTGACCTTATCCCATGAACAAGTAAGGTGAATGGATAATATACATCAAATCATTTCTTGCATGTGCTTACATTATGTGGTATCTTGTTCAATTTATATCATATTCAATTGATATCAAAAATATTTGATTTCATGCATTGATTTTGATGACCTACTTGCTATTCTTTCCAACTTCATTCCCACTTTGTATTGTCTTTCACCCTTTTTCATGATGTCAAAAAGGGGAGAAAATTGTTAAGTATGAAAATGGGAAGATTGGATAAACATGAAAAATCATTTGAGAAATGAAGAAAGTGCAAAAGGGGGAGAAGAATGTAAAATATTTTTATCTAAAGGAAAGAATTAGTAAGAAGAAGAAATTTTGAAAATTTAAACTTTTTTGCATATTTTGAAAAATATTTTAAAGATTTTTCTTTGGATCATATTTTGAGGGGGAGCTTGGTGCTTATTGTTTTGAGCTTACATGTTTATTGTTAATCCTTTTTAAGCTTACCCTATTCATATACTTAAAGGTTTTGTCATCATCAAAAAGGGAGAGATTGTTGACTCTGGTCTTGATTTTGATGATTGACAAAATGTTTAAGTATATATGAGTACTAATTATATTTTAAGTATATTTTTCAGATCTTAGTACTCAACCATGTTGAATGAAGAAATGCTTGTATTTCAGTTGAAAAAGTCCTTAAATTAATGGAAATCAATTATATGGACTTTGGAATTAATATGGAAGGACTTGAAGAGGTTAAAGTTTCTATTTGAAAATGTTTCAGCAATGGCACAGGCAAGTGTCGACACTTGAAAATGAAGTGTCGACACCTGAGGAACAAGTGTCGACACTTGAAGAGTGAAGTGTCGACTCAAGGCCTGAGACAAACAGAAAACTTCAGAAAGCTCCTTCAGTGAAGTGTCGACACCTGGAGCTGAAGTGTCGACACTTGGAAGTGAAGTGTCGACACTTGGAAACTGAAGTGTCGACACTGGAAACTGAAGTGTCGACACTTGAAACTGAAGTGTCGACACTGGAACTAAAGTTCGAACTTGAACAGTAACGGTAGTTTTCTGGATTGCAGAACTTCTCCAACTTGGTTCCAAACGGTCATATTTTCCTCCCTAACAGCTATAAACGGTCATTTAAGTGTTGGGAGGCTATATAAACATCAAAAATCAATTGGAGAAGTAATCCTTTGGTGAGATTTTTGAATATTCTTCAAGGATTCAAGAGTGAGTGGTTCAAGCCTTCAAGCTTCCAAGTTTCAAAGAAAGCATCCAAAGTTCACATCCTCAAGCATCAATCAAAGGCTTCATCAACTTGAAGACAAGATCTTCATCAACTCTCAACGGGCTTCAAAGAGATATTTGCTTTATTTTAGAAAGCTTTTATTGTATTCATTTATACTTGCTCTTACATTGTTTTACTTAAGGTTTTTGGTGAGCCTTGAAAACCAAAGAGGTTTTGGTGAGCCTTGAAAACCAAAGTGGTTGTTTGTAAGCCTTGAAACCAACTAGGTTTTACTTGTGAGCCCGAAGCCAAAACAAGTTGTTTAGGTTCTTGGTTATCCCGTAAAACCAAGGGTGGTTGTTGGTGAGCCTTGAAACCAACTAGGGTTGACTTGTGAGCCCGAAGAAAAACAAGTTGTAAAGGTTGTTGGTGAGCCTAAGTTATAAAACCAAACTTAGTGGAATTCCAAGGATTCTTGGGAGTGGATGTAGGTGCTTGGTTGGCACTGAACCACTATAAATCTTTGTTTTGTGTGATTGTTCTCCTTATGCTTTAATTTCATTATTTCGCTGCATTTATTTGAAATACACAAGCACTTAAATTACATTAGCATATACTTGCTTTAGTTCATCTTTTAACTATTACAAAAGTTTTATAAAATCCAATTCACCCCCCTCTTGGGTTGCCTACGTGGGCCTTCAATTGGTATCAGAGCAGGTGCTCTGTTTGAAAATCTAACGATTTTGAGCTAAAGTTCATGGTAACCCTTGTAGGTATTAGTGTTAACCACCATTTTTCAATGGTATAAATTACACATTTTGGAAAACTCGCATGCGCATCCATATTCAATCTATTAGTTATCATCTTTGGAAAACCATTGTTAGTGGTCCTCATATTCCTTCCATTTTGGTTAATGGCATTTCCATTCCAAAGCTCGAAGAGGATTGGAATGAATATGACATTAAACAAATTGAACTCAATGCTAAAGCAATGAACTTGCTTTATTGTGCATTGGACTTAAATGATTTAATAGAGTTTCTACATGCACATCAGCGAAGGAAATATGGGACACACTTGAAGTTACTCATGAGGGTACTCTTCAAGTGAAGAACACTAAAATTAATTTGCTTATACATTCTTTTGAAATTTTTGAAATGATGCATTATGAATCTATATCTGATATGTTTTCAAGATTTATGACTATTATTAATGAATTAAAAAGTCTTGGCAAAATCTATACTAATGCTGATTTGGTGAACAAAATTCTTAGATCCTTGCCAAAATCATGGGATCCAAAGGTGACGGCGATCCAAGAAGCTAAAGATGTAGAAACCTTACTTTGGAGGAGCTTATCGGTTCACTCATGACCTATGAGTTGAACTTATGGCAAAGGATAGTGGAAGCTGATACAGAAAAGAAAATAATAGCTCTCAAGGCCAAAAAGAAATTCAAGGCAATGATGGCAACTTGGAGCGATAGCGAAGATTCAAGCACGGATGATGAAGTTGCTCATCTTTGTTTCATGGCAAATGAGGAAAAGGTATGTGCTAAAAATAATTATGATTTTACCTTTAAAGAATCACATGATGCATCTAATGATCTTGTGCATGAATATAGATTGCTAAAAATTGAGCACAAGAAATTAAATAGGCATGTAGATTCATTTTCTCTTGACAACACCAATCTTGCAAATAAAAATGATGATTTAAATGCCAAGATTGATATTTTGAAAAATGAAAAGAATAATTTTTCTAAAGAAAAAGAATTTTAGAAAAAGAAAATGTTATTTTAAAAGATTTATGTGATAAAGTTTTTAATGAGAAAAATATCTTGATTGAGGAAAAGAAGCAAAAACTTTTGAAGAACTTCAATATTCCTGCTTCTTTCAATTTTTCTTATAAATGTGGTTTCAATGCTTATCCTTCTAGATTAAGAAAAGTTTGGGTTTCAAAAGGAACCATAATTACTAATCATAAAGGACCCAAGAAAGTTTGGGTACCAAAAATGTCCACTTAATTTGTTTTGCAGGAATGTCTTGCAACCCAACATGAAGAAAGGAAGTTCTTGAAAAGAGGTTGTACAAGACAATTTAAAGAAGTGGACAAGCTACATTTTGGACTAAATGATAAAAAGAAGGATTATGTATATGGTAAATTCTAAACATCTCCTTCCATAATAAAAAATGTAGATTAATTTTTATTGCATCAATTACTTTGAAAAATTATTTTAAATAGTTAATTAGAATCAAGTTTGGACTTATAATCATTGGCTATGATCATGAACTTTTGGTGTTGATGAATTCATGCTATCATGATTAAATTATGATTGTAAGACCTTCACTTGATTTTGATTAATGTATTTAATGAAAAATACTTTTAAAGATGCATATTGATTTGAAAAATATTTTAATTATTGATTAGAATCAAGCTTAGACTAATAATCATTTGTTGTGATCATGACCATTTTGATGTTGATGGATTTCAAGCTCTCATGGTCAAACTTGTGATTATTAGATCTTCACTTGATTTTGATTAATATAGTTTCTAAAATATTTCAAGTGAAATGCTATGATTATATATTTTATTTTTGGCATCTATGCATAATCTAGAAATGATTTGGATCAAGTATAGAACTAGTAGTTAAGGGTTACTTTTAAGAAGAAGGTATGCTTATTGACAAACCCTTGCTCTAATAGCTAGACTTGATATCATATTACTTCTAGCATTTGTATGGATATCAAA
Organism: Areca catechu; assembly: GCA_021397845.1. Taxonomy (NCBI): domain Eukaryota; kingdom Viridiplantae; phylum Streptophyta; class Magnoliopsida; order Arecales; family Arecaceae; genus Areca; species Areca catechu. The sequence goes on along the minus strand of CM038051.1, from coordinate 95,503,446 downwards.
TCATCTTAAAATGAATTTGAAATCATGCTAAAAGTTTTTAAGTGATATAAATGCTTTGTATTTTGAAAATCATGAATATCTTGAAAAATTTCAAATCTTGATGCATAAGCTTTCATGTTTTATTCCTGAAATAAATGCATATTTTTAAAGGAGGAATAACATTCAGGGGGAGCATCCAAAGATTTGTTATCATATTTGATGCTTTGAATATCTTGTTGATATCATGATTTACTTATATTGCTCTGATACTCCTTCTTGTTTTCAAATCTAATTCCTTGAGGGGAGTTACATTCAAATGGTATCAGATTCTATTGGTATCAAAATTATTTTTAAAAGAATTCCTAGTAACCGCTTCGGATTGGGTTAGTCACCATGGCCGTCCGGTCATAGGAGATAAGTAGGGCTTAAAGACCCTCTCTTCCCATTCAATGGGCTCTCTTATGATGTGTAGGGGTGCCGCTGTGACCTTATCCCATGAACAAGTAAGGTGAATGGATAATATACATCAAATCATTTCTTGCATGTGCTTACATTATGTGGTATCTTGTTCAATTTATATCATATTCAATTGATATCAAAAATATTTGATTTCATGCATTGATTTTGATGACCTACTTGCTATTCTTTCCAACTTCATTCCCACTTTGTATTGTCTTTCACCCTTTTTCTGATGTCAAAAAGGGGGAGAAAATTATTAAGTATGAAAATGGGAAGAATTGGATAAACATGAAAAATCATTTGAGAAATGAAAGAAAGTGCAAAGGGGGGGAGAAGAATGTAAAATATTTTATCTAAAGGAAAGAATTAGTAAGAAGAAGAAATTTGAAAATTTAAACTTTTTTGCATATTTTGAAAAATATTTTTGAAGATTTTTTTGGATCATATTTTGAGGGGGAGCTTGGTGCTTATTGTTTTGAGCTTACATGTTTATTGTTAATCCTTTTTAAGCTTACCCTATTCATATACTTAAAGGTTTTGTCATCATCAAAAAGGGGGAGATTGTTGACTCTGGTCTTGATTTTGATGATTGACAAAATGTTTAAGTATATATGAGTACTAATTATATTTTAAGTATATTTTTCAGATCTTAGTACTCAACCATGTTGAATGAAGAAATGCTTGTATTTCAGTTGAAAAAGTCCTTAAATTAATGGAAAATCAATTATATGGACTTTGGAATTAATATGGAAGGACTTGAAGAGGTTAAAGTTTCTGTTTGAAAATGTTTCAGCAATGGCACAGGCAAGTGTCGACACTTGAAAATGAAGTGTCGACCCTGAGGAACAAGTGTCGACACTTGAAGAGTGAAGTGTCGACTCAAGGAATGAGACAAACAGAAAAATTCAGAAAGCTCCTTCAGTGAAGTGTCGACACCTGGAGCTGAAGTGTCGACACTTGGAAGTGAAGTGTCGACACCTGAAAACTGAAGTGTCGACACTTGAAACTGAAGTGTCGACACTTGGAACTAAAGTGTCGACACTTGAACAGTAACGGCTAGTTTCTGGATTGCAGAACTTCTCCAACTTGGTTCCAAACGGTCATATTTTCCTCCCTAACGGCTATAAACGGTCATTTAAGTGTTGGGAGGCTATATAAACATCAAAAATCAATTGGGGAAGTAATCCTTTGGTGAGATTTTGAATATTCTTCAAGGATTCAAGAGTTGAGTGGTTCAAGCCTTCAAGCTTCCAAGTTTCAAAGAAAGCATCCAAAGTTCACATCCTCAAGCATCAATCAAAGGCTTCATCAACTTGAAGACAAGATCTTCATCAACTCTCAACGAGCTTCAAAGAGATATTTGCTTTATTTTAGAAAGCTTTTATTGTATTCATTTATACTTGCTCTTACATGTTTTACTTAAGGTTTTTGGTGAGCCTTGGAAAACCAAAGAGGTTTTGGTGAGCCTTGAAAACCAAAGTGGTTGTTGGTAAGCCTTGAAACCAACTAGGGTTTTACTTGTGAGCCCGAAGCCAAAACAAGTTGTTTAGGTTCTTGGTTATCCCGTAAAACCAAGGGTGGTTGTTGGTGAGCCTTGAAACCAACTAGGGTTTGACTTGTGAGCCCGAAGACAAAACAAGTTGTAAAGGTTGTTGGTGAGCCTAAGTTATAAAACAAACTTAGTGGAATTCCCAAGGGATTCTTGGGGAGTGGATGTAGGTGCTTGGTTGGCACTGAACCACTATAAATCTTTGTGTTTGTGTGATTGTTCTCCTTATGCTTTAATTTCATTATTCCGCTGCATTTATTGAAATACACAAGCACTTAAATTACATTAGCATACTTGCTTTAGTTCATCTTTAAATATTACAAAAGTTTTAAAACCTAATTCACCCCCCTCTCTTGGGTTGCCTACGTGGGCCTTCAATTGGTATCAGAGCAGGTGCTCTGTTTGAAAATCTAACGATTTTGAGCTAAAGTTCATGGTAACCCTTGTAGGTATTAGTGTTAGACCACCATTTTCCAATGGTATAAATTACACATTTTGGAAAACTCGCATGCGCATCCATATTCAATCTATTAGTTATCATCTTTGGAAAACCATTGTTAGTGGTCCTCATATTCCTTCCATTTTGGTTAATGGCATTCCATTCCAAAGCTCGAAGAGGATTGGAATGAATATGACATTAAACAAATTGAACTCAATGCTAAAGCAATGAACTTGCTTTATTGTGCATTGGACTTAAATGAATTTAATAGAGTTTCTACATGCACATCAGCGAAGGAAATATGGGACACACTTGAAGTTACTCATGAGGGTACTCTTCAAGTGAAGAACACTAAAATTAATTTGCTTATACATTCTTTTAAAATTTTTGAAATGATGCATTATGAATCTATATCTGATATGTTTTCAAGATTTATGACTATTATTAATGAATTAAAAAGTCTTGGCAAAATCTATACTAATGCTGATTTGGTGAACAAAATTCTTAGATCCTTGCCAAAATCATGGGATCCAAAGGTGACGGCGATCCAAGAAGCTAAAGATGTAGAAACCTTACCTTTGGAGGAGCTTATCGGTTCACTCATGACCTATGAGTTGAACTTATGGCAAAGGATAGTGGAAGCTGATACAGAAAAGAAAATAATAGCTCTCAAGGCCAAAAAGAAATTCAGGCAATGATGGCAACTTGGAGCGATAGCGAAGATTCAAGCACGGATGATGAAGTTGCTCATCTTTGTTTCATGGCAAATGAGGAAAAGGTATGTGCTAAAAATAATTATGATTTTACCTTTAAAGAATCACATGATGCATCTAATGATCTTGTGCATGAATATAGATTGCTAAAAATTGAGCACAAGAAATTAAATAGGCATGTAGATTCATTTTCTCTTGACAACACCAATCTTGCAAATAAAAATGATGATTTAAATGCCAAGATTGATATTTGAAAAATGAAAAGAATAATTTTTCTAAAGAAAAAGAATTTTTAGAAAAAGAAAATGTTATTTTAAAAGATTTATGTGATAAAGTTTTTAATGAGAAATATCTTGATTGAGGAAAAGAAGCCAAAACTTTTGAAGAACTTCAATATTCCTGCTTCTTTCAATTTTCTTATAAATGTGGTTTCAATGCTTATCCTTCTAGATTAAGAAAAGTTTGGGTTCCAAAAGGAACCATAATTACTAATCATAAAGGATCCAAGAAAGTTTGGGTACCAAAAATGTCCACTTAATTTGTTTTGCAGGAATGTCTTGCAACCCAACATGAAGAAAGGAAGTTCTTGAAAAGAGGTTGTACAAGATAATTTAAAGAAGTGGACAAGCTACATTTTGGACTAAATGATAAAAGAAAGATTATGTATATTGGTAAATTCTAAACATCTTCTTCCATAATTAAAAATGTAGATTAATTTTATTGCATCAATTACTTTGAAAAATTATTTTAAATAGTTAATTAGAATCAAGTTTGGACTTATAATCATTGGCTATGATCATGAACTTTTTGGTGTTGATGAATTTCATGCTATCATGATTAAATTGATTGTAAGACCTTCACTTGATTTTGATTAATGTATTTAATGAAAAATACTTTTAAAGATGCATATTGATTTGAAAAATATTTTAATTGATTGATTAGAATCAAGCTTAGACTAATAATCATTTGTTGTGATCATGACCATTTTGATGTTGATGGATTTCAAGCTCTCATGGTCAAACTTGTGATTATTAGATCTTCACTTGATTTTGATTAATATAGTTTCTAAATTATTTCAAGTGAAATGCTATGATTTGTATGTTTTTATTTTTGGCATCTATGCATAATCTAGAAATGATTTGGATCAAGTATAGAACTAGTAGTTAAGGGTACTTTTAAGAAGAAGGTATGCTTATTGACAAACCCTTGCTCTAATAGCTAGACTTGATATCATATTACTTCTAGCATTTGTATGGATATCAAATCATCTTAAAATGAATTTGAAATCATGCTAAAAGTTTTTAAGTGATATAAATGCTTTGTATTTTGAAAATCATGAATATCTTGAAAAATTTTAATCTTGATGCATAAGCTTTCATGTTTTATTCCTGAAATAAATGCATATTTTTAAAGGAGGAATAACATTCAGGGAGAGCATCCAAAGATTTGTTATCATATTTGATGCTTTGAATATCTTGTTGATATCATGATTTACTTATATTGCTCTGATACTCCTTCTTGTTTTCAAATCTAATTCCTTGAGGGGAGTTACATTCAAATGGTATCAGATTCTATTGGTATCAAAATTATTTTTAAAAGAATTCCTAGTAACCGCTTCGGATTGGGTTAGTCACCATGGCCGTCCGTCATAGGAGATAAGTAGGGCTTAAAGACCCTCTCTCCATTCAATGGGCCAATCTGTGTAGGGGTGCCGCTGTGACCTTATCCCATGAACAAGTAAGGTGAATGGATAATATACATCAAATCATTTCTTGCATGTGCTTACATTATGTGGTATCTTGTTCAATTTATATATTCAATTGATATAAAAAATATTTGATTTCATGCATTGATTTTGATGACCTACTTGCTATTTTTCCAACTTCATTCCCACTTTGTATTGTCTTTCACCCTTTTTCATGATGTCAAAAAGGGGAGAAAATTGTTAAGTATGAAAATGGGAAGATTGGATAAACATGAAAATCATTTGAGAAATGAAAGAAAGTGCAAAAGGGGGAGAAGAATGTAAAATATTTTTATCTAAAGGAAAGAATTAGTAAGAAGAAGAAATTTTGAAAATTTAAACTTTTTTGCATATTTTGAAAAATATTTTTGAAGATTTTTCTTTGGATCATATTTTGAGGGGGAGCTTGGTGCTTATTGTTTGAGCTTACATGTTTATTGTTAATCCTTTTAAGCTTACCCTATTCATATACTTAAAGGTTTTGTCATCATCAAAAAGGGGGAGATTGTTGACTCTGGTCTTGATTTTGATGATTGACAAAATGTTTAAGTATATATGAGTACTAATTATATTTTAAGTATATTTTTCAGATCTTAGTACTCAACCATGTTGAATGAAGAAATGCTTGTATTTCAGTTAAAAAATCCTTAAATTAATGGAAAATCAATTATATGGACTTTGGAATTAATATGGAAGGACTTGAAGAGGTTAAAGTTTCTATTTGAAAATGTTTCAGCAATGGCACAGGCAAGTGTCGACACTTGAAAATGAAGTGTCGACACCTGAGGAACAAGTGTCGACACTTGAAGAGTGAAGTGTCGACTCAAGGCCTGAGACAAACAGAAAACTTCAGAAAGCTCCTTCAGTGAAGTGTCGACACCTGGAGCTGAAGTGTCGAACTTGGAAGTGAAGTGTCGACACCTGGAAACTGAAGTGTCGACACTTGAAACTGAAGTGTCGACACCTGGAACTAAAGTGTCGACACTTGAACATAACGGCTAGTTTTCTGGATTGCAGAACTTCTCCAACTTGGTTCCAAACGGTCATATTTTCCTCCCTAACGGCTATAAACGGTCATTTAAGTGTTGGGAGGCTATATAAACATCAAAAATCAATTGGGGGAAGTAATCCTTTGGTGAGATTTTTGAATATTCTTCAAGGATTCAAGAGTTGAGTGGTTCAAGCCTTCAAGCTTCCAAGTTTCAAAGAAAGCATCCAAAGTTCACATCCTCAAGCATCAATCAAAGGCTTCATCAACTTGAAGACAAGATCTTCATCAACTCTCAACGGGCTTCAAAGAGATATTGCTTTATTTTAGAAAGCTTTTATTGTATTCATTTTTACTTGCTCTTACATTGTTTTACTTAAGGTTTTGGTGAGCCTTGGAAAACCAAAGAGGTTTTTGGTGAGCCTTGAAAACCAAAGTGGTTGTTGGTAAGCCTTGAAACCAACTAGGGTTTTACTTGTGAGCCCGAAGCCAAAACAAGTTGTTTAGGTTCTTGGTTATCCCGTAAAACCAAGGGTGGTTGTTGGTGAGCCTTGAAACCAACTAGGGTTTGACTTGTGAGCCCGAAGACAAAACAAGTTGTAAAGGTTGTTGGTGAGCCTAAGTTATAAACCAAACTTAGTAGAATTCCAAGGGATTCTTGGGGAGTGGATGTAGGTGCTTGGTTGGCACTGAACCACTATAAATCTTTGTGTTTGTGTGATTGTTCTCCTTATGCTTTAATTTCATTATTTCCACTGCATTTATTTGAAATACACAAGCACTTAAATTACATTAGCATATACTTGCTTTAGTTCATCTTTTAAATATTACAAAAGTTTTATAAAACCCATTCACCCCCCCTCTTGGGTTGCCTACGTGGGCCTTCAATTGTATCAGAGCAGGTGCTCTGTTTGGAAATCTAACGATTTTGAGCTAAAGTTCATGGTAACCCTTGTAGGTATTAGTGTTAGACCACCATTTTTCATGGTATAAATTACACATTTGGAAAACTCGCATGCGCATCCATATTCAATCTATTAGTTATCATCTTTGGAAAACCATTGTTAGTGGTCCTCATATTCCTTCCATTTTGGTTAATGGCATTTCCATTCCAAAGCTCGAAGAGGATTGGAATGAATATGACATTAAACAAATTGAACTCAATGCTAAAGCAATGAACTTGCTTTATTGTGCATTGGACTTAAATGAATTTAATAGAGTTTCTACATATGCACATCAGCGAAGGAAATATGGGACACACTTGAAGTTACTCATGAGGATACTCTTCAAGTGAAGAACACTAAAATTAATTTGCTTATATTCTTTTGAAATTTTGAAATGATGCATTATGAATCTATATCTGATGTTTTCAAGATTTATGACTATTATTAATGAATTAAAAAGTCTTGGCAAAATCTATACTAATGCTGATTTGGTGAACAAAATTCTTAGATCCTTGCCAAAATCATGGGATCCAAAGGTGACGGCGATCCAAGAAGCTAAAGATGTAGAAACCTTACCTTTGGAGGAGCTTATCGGTTCACTCATGACCTATGAGTTGAACTTATGGCAAAGGATAGTGGAAGCTGACATAAAAAAAAAATAATAGCTCTCAAGGCCAAAAAGAAATTCAAGGCAATGATGGCAACTTGGAGCGATAGCGAAGATTCAAGTACGGATGATGAAGTTGCTCATCTTTGTTTCATGGCAAATGAGGAAAAGGTATGTGCTAAAAATAATTATGATTTATACCTTTAAAGAATCACATGATGCATCTAATGATCTTGTGCATGAATATAGATTGCTAAAAATTGAGCACAAGAAATTAAATAGGCATGTAGATTCATTTTCTCTTGACAACACCAATCTTGCAAATAAAAATGATGATTTAATGCCAAGATTGATATTTTGAAAAATGAAAAGAATAATTTTTCTAAAGAAAAAGAATTTTAGAAAAAGAAAATGTTATTTTAAAAGATTTATGTGATAAAGTTTTAATGAGAGAAAAATATCTTGATTGAGGAAAAGAAGCAAAAACTTTTGAAGAACTTCAATATTCCTGCTTCTTTCAATTTTTCTTATAAATGTGGTTTCAATGCTTATCCTTCTAGATTAAGAAAAGTTTGGATTCCAAAAGGAACCATAATTACTAATCATAAAGGACCCAAGAAAGTTTGGGTACCAAAAATGTCCACTTAATTTGTTTTGCAGGAATGTCTTGCAACCAACATGAAGAAAGGAAGTTCTTGAAAAGAGGTTGTACAAGACAATTTAAAGAAGTGGACAAGCTACATTTTGGACTAAATGATAAAAGAAGGATTATGTATATTGGTAAATTCTAAACATCTCCTTCCATAATTAAAAATGTAGATTAATTTTATTGCATCAATTACTTTGAAAAATTATTTTAAATAGTTAATTAGAATCAAGTTTGGACTTATAATCATTGGCTATGATCATGAACTTTTGGTGTTGATGAATTTCATGCTATCATGATTAAATTTATGATTGTAAGACCTTCACTTGATTTTGATTAATGTATTTAATGAAAAATACTTTTAAAGATGCATATTGATTTGAAAAATATTTTAATTGATTGATTAGAATCAAGCTTAGACTAATAATCATTTGTTGTGATCATGACCATTTTGATGTTGATGGATTTCAAGCTCTCATGGTCAAACTTGTGATTATTAGATCTTCACTTGATTTTGATTTATATAGTTTCTAAATTATTTCAAGTGAAATACTATGATTTATATGTTTTATTTTTGGCATCTATGCATAATCTAGAAATGATTTGGATCAAGTATAGAACTAGTAGTTAAGGGTTACTTTTAAGAAGAAGGTATGCTTATTGACAACCTTGCTCTAATAGCTAGACTTGATATCATATACTTCTAGCATTTGTATGGATATCAAATCATCTTAAAATGAATTTGAAATCATGCTAAAAGTTTTTAAGTGATATAAATGCTTTGTATTTTGAAAATCATGAATATCTTAAAAAATTTCAAATCTTGATGCATAAGCTTTCATGTTTTATTCCTGAAATAAATGCATATTTTTAAAGGAGGAATAACATTCAGGGGGAGCATCCAAAGATTTGTTATCATATTTGATGCTTTGAATATCTTGTTGATATCATGATTTACTTATATTGCTCTGATACTCCTTCTTGTTTTCAAATCTAATTCCTTGAGGGGAGTTACATTCAAATGGTATCAGATTCTATTGGTATCAAAATTATTTTTAAAAGAATTCCTAGTAACCGCTTCGGATTGGGTTAGTCACCATGGCCGTCCGGTCATAGGAGATAAGTAGGGCTTAAAGACCCTCTCTTCCCATTCAATGGGCTCTCTATGATGTGTAGGGGTGCCGCTGTGACCTTATCCCATGAACAAGTAAGGTGAATGGATAATATACATCAAATCATTTCTTGCATGTGCTTACATTATGTGGTATCTTGTTCAATTTATATCATATTCAATTGATATCAAAAATATTTGATTTCATGCATTTATTTTGATGACCTACTTGCTATTCTTTCCAACTTCATTCCCACTTTGTATTATCTTTCACCCTTTTTCATGATTTCAAAAAGGGGGAGAAAATTGTTAAGTATGAAAATGGGAAGATTGGATAAACATGAAAAATCATTTGAGAAATGAAAGAAAGTGCAAAAGGGGGAGAAGAATGTAAAATATTTTTATAAAAGAAATAATTAGTAAGAAGAAGAAATTTGAAAATTTAAACTTTTTTGCATATTTGAAAAATTTTTGAAGTTTTTCTTTGATCATATTTTGAGGGGGAGCTTGGTGCTTATTGTTTTGAGCTTACATGTTATTGTTAATCCTTTTTAAGCTTACCCTATTCATATACTTAAAGGTTTTGTCATCATCAAAAAGGGGGAGATTGTTGACTCTGGTCTTGATTTGATGATTGACAAAATGTTTAAGTATATATGAGTACTAATATATTTTAAGTATATTTTTTAGATCTTAGTACTCAACCATGTTGAATGAAAAATGCTTGTATTTCAGTTGAAAAAGTCCTTAAATTAATGGAAAATCAATTATATGGACTTTGGAATTAATATGGAAGGACTTGAAGAGGTTAAAGTTTCTATTTGAAAATGTTTCAGCAATGGCACAGGCAAGTGTCGACACTTGAAAATGAAGTGTCGACACCTGAGGAACAAGTATCGACCCTGAAGAGGTGAAGTGTCGACTCAAGGCCTGAGACAAACAGAAAACTTCAGAAAGCTCCTTCAGTGAAGTGTCGACACCTGGAGCTGAAGTGTCGACACTTGGAAGTGAAGTGTCGACACTGGAAACTGAAATGAAGTGTCGACACTTGAAACTGAAGTGTCGACACCTGGAACTAAAGTGTCGACACTTGAACAGTAACGGCTAGTTTTCTGGATTGCAGAACTTCTCCAACTTGGTTCCAAACGGTCATATTTTCCTCCCTAACGGCTATAAACGGTCATTTAAGTGTTGGGAGGCTATAAACATCAAAAATCAATTGGGAAAGTAATCCTTTGGTGAGATTTTTGAATATTGTTCAAGGACTCAAGAGTTGAGTGGTTCAAGCCTTCAAGCTTCCATGTTTCAAAGAAAGCATCCAAAGTTCACATCCTCAAGCATCAATCAAAGGCTTCATCAACTTGAAGACAAGATCTTCATCAACTCTCAACGGGCTTCAAAGAGATATTTGCTTTATTTTAGAAAGCTTTTGTTGTATTCATTTATACTTGCTCTTGCATTGTTTTACTTAAGGTTTTTGGTGAGCCTTGAAAACCAAAGAGGTTTTTGGTGAGCCTTGAAAATCAAAGTGGTTGTTGGTAAGCCTTGAAACCAACTAGGGTTTTACTTGTGAGCCCGAAGCCAAAATAAGTTGTTTAGGTTTTTGGTTATCCCGTAAAACCAAGGGTGGTTGTTGGTGAGCCTTGAAACCAACTAGGGTTGACTTGTGAGCCCGAAGACAAAACAAGTTGTAAAGGTTGTTGGTGAGCCTAAGTTATAAAACCAAACTTAGTGGAATTCCCAAGGGATTCTTGGGAAGTGGATGTAGGTGCTTGGTTGGCACTGAACCACTATAAATTTGTGTTTGTGTGATTGTTCTCCTTATGCTTTAATTTCATTATTTCCGCTGCATTTTTTTGAAATACACAAGCACTTAAATTACATTAGCATATACTTGCTTTAGTTCATCTTTTAAATAGAACAAAAGTTTTATAAAACCAAATCACCCCCCCTCTTGGGTTGCCTACGTGGGCCTTCAATTACCATAACTCAATCATATACCTACAAGACAAGATGACGTCTAGCAACGTATCATGTCTACCCGGAAGATGTGGAATTTTGGTGGATTACCAAAATACCCTTCAGTGGTGAGTTACCAGGCAATTCAGTCCTTTGATCAACTTGCATCCCGAATATGATTATGAATATGGATACTTGTCAAATCCAATTTCATATTCATCCCTAGCTCAATCTTTATAAAGATGATTCATTTATGAACCATTAGAAAATAACTCTAATGTTCATACTTTAATCAAAGATTTCTTGAATCCATCATTTGAAATTAGCTGGATGCAATTCCTCTTACTAGGGCTGATCAATTTCTTGTTGACCTACTTACAACCTCCATATACAATCCACCATAACCAGTATCACCCGTGCATGACTCAGTGTCATGATTGATTGCGAACCAAAGTATGGATTCATATATATAAGGTACTATGGTAGTCTCAGGTCAAAGGACCACATGCACTACTCCCACTATGAGAATTATCTATTGACAAACAGATAAGGTTCCATTAGATATTCTCAATCTGGATCAATTCAGTGAACTCATTCTCTAATGAACACTCACATCCTAGTATTAGTGTCAAACACAAGTGACTGTGAGATCAGTCACCCTTATCACAAAGCATATATAGGATGTGGTAGTCTTGCTGGAAACATTGATCCCCAACTCAATGTCCCATCGACCAGGAATATTTTAGATTAGGGTTTTAAGGCTTTAGGTCTCACTGGTATGATCTCATCATAACCCTCTAACCATAGCCCTAATCTATGGGGTTCATCAAAAATCATAAAGACAGCATATGATGAAAATAATGCCTATTATAAAAAAAAAAATCAATTCATTGATTTTGGGATCAAAATACAATATTTCAATGGCTTTCAGGGCACAATCTTTCAAATATTTTAAATATAGTACCCTCCAAATCTGTATCTAGCACTCCATATGAGTTATGGAGGGGAAAGAAACCCAATCTTAAGTATCTTAAGATATGAGGATGTCCAGCCTATGTCAAAAGAAATTTGGACATAAGCTTGATGTTAGAGCAGAAAAGTATCTATTTGTTGGATATCCTAAAGATAGTATAGGATATCTGTTCTACCACCCTACTGAATAAAAGGTTTTAGTCAGTAGGCATGCCATTTTTATGGAGAAAGAGTTCATCCTACAAAAGGGCAGTTGAAGAAATATTGAACTTGAAGAAGTTCAACTAGTAGATACATCTCAACCAAATCATAACATAGTTAGTATAGAACCTGAACACACCACTCCTATCCGTAGGTCTGATAGGGTGCGACATGCACCTGAGAGGTATGGGTACATTATTAAAAATAATGAAGCCCAAATCATTGATAGTGATGAGCCACTAACATATATGGATGCTGTCATGAGTAGCGACTCAGACAAATGGCTGGAAGCCATGAGATTCGAAATGGACTCCATGTATGTCAACCAAGTCTGGACATTGGTTGATGCACCAGAGGGTGTTAACCCTATTGGATGCAAATGGGTCTATAAGAAAAAGATGGGGCAGATGGCCAAGTTGAAACTTATAAAGCCATATTAGTGGCTAAGGGTTTCAGACAAAAACCGGGAATAGATTGATGAAACATTTTCTCCTATTGTCAGGCTCAAATCGATTTGGACCATGCTTGCTATAGCAGCATATCATGATTATGAAATCTGGCAGATGGATGTGAAAATCGCATTTCTCAATGGTTTCCTTGAGGAAGAGGTTTATATGTCACAGCCAGAAGGTTTTGTCTTGGAGACTAATCCTAATCAGGTATGTAGGCTAAAAAAATCTATTTATGGATTAAAGCAAGCATCTAGGAGTTGGAACAACCAATTGATAAGACAGTCAAAGAATTTGACTTTATCAAAAATGAGGATGAACCTTGTGTGTACAAGAAGACTAGTGGGAGTGCCATAGTTTTCTTGGTTCTGTATGTAGATGACATACTCCTCATTGGGAATGATATCCAATGTTACAATCAGTCAAGGTATGGTTATCTAAACAGTTTTCCATGAAAGACTTGGGAGAAGCATCTTATATACCAGGCATCAAGATCTATAGAGATAGATCTAGAAGGATGCTAGGTTTATCCCAGTCTAGGTACATTGACCAAGTGCTAAAAAGATTTAGCATGGAGGAATGTAAAAGAGGTTACTTACCTATTGGTTATGGCATACATCTTTCTAAAAAGATATCTTCTAAGACACCTGAAGATGAAATAGAATGAATTCTATACCTTATGCTTTGACAGTAGATTCTATTTGTATGCTATGTTATGTACTAGGCCTGATGTGGCATGCCTTAGGTATAGCCAGCAGGTTTCAGGCTGATCCAGGAGAGGATCATTGGAAGGCTGTGAAAAGTATTCTTAAGTACTTGAGAAGAACTAATGATATTTTTATATACGGAGGATCTGATCTTAAAATAGAAGCTTATTCAGATTCTAGTTTTTAATCAGATCCAGATGACACCAAATCTATATCTGGTTATGGTTTTACCCTAAATGGAGGAGCTGTAAGCTAGAAGAATTCTAAACAGCAAACTGTAGCTTACTCAACAATTGAGGCAGAGTACATGTTGTTAGTGAAGCAACCAAGGAAGCTGTCTAGATGAAGAAGTTCATATCAGAGTTGGGCGTAGTTCCTGAGATTGAAGGTCCAGTATCACTTTACTGTTATAAAACTGGGGCTATTGCTCAAGCAAAGGAACCAAGAGCTCATCACAAATCAAAACACATTCTGAGACGTTTTCATCTCATTCGAGAAATTGTCGAAAGACAAGAAGTCTGCATTAAAAGGGTAGTAGAACGAAGAACAACATAGCAGACCCGTTCACTAAGGCTCTATCACAGCGAGAGTTTGATCACCACCTTGATTGTATGGGGTTAAGATTTAAAGGCGATTGGCTTTAGTTGTGGGAGATTGAAAGATTGTGCCCTGAAAGCCAATTGAAATATTGTATTCGATCCCAAAATCAATGAATTGACATTATTATATAAAGGCATTATTTTTATCATACGCTGTATTTTTATGATTATATGATGAACCCCATAAATTAGGGCTATGGTTCTAGGGTTATGATGAGATCATACCAGTGAGACCTAAAGCCTTAAAACCCTAATCTAAAATATTCCTGGTCGATGGGACATTGAGTTGGGATCAATGTTTCCGGCAAGACCAGCACATCCTATATATGCTTTGTGATGAGGGTGACTGATCTCACAACACTTGTGTTTGACACTAATATTAGGATGTGAGTGTTCATTTGAGAATGAGTTCACTGAATTGATCCATATTGAGTATATCTAATGGAACCTTATCTGTGTGCAATAGATAATTCTCATATTGGAAGTAGTGCATATGGTCCTTTCACCTGGAAACTACCATGGTACCTTATATATATGAATCCATACTTTGGTTCGCAATCAATCATGACACTGAGTCATGCACGAGGTGATACTGGGTATGGTGGATTGTATATGGAGGTTGTGAGTAGGTCAACAAGGAATTGATCAGCCCTAGTAAGATGGAATTGCATCCAGCTAATTTCGATCAAATGATGGATTCAGGAAATCTTGATCAAAGTATGAACATTAGAGTTAATTTATAATGGTTCATTAATGAATCATCATTATAAGGATTGAGCTAGGAATGAATATGAAATTGGATTTGACAAGTATCCATATTCATAATCATATTCGGGATGCAAGTTGATCAAAGGACTGAATTGCCCGGTAACTCACCATGGAAGGGTATTTTGGTAACTCCATCAAAATCTCACATCTTCCGGGTAGACATGATACGTTGCTAGACGTCAATCTTATCTTGTAGGTATATGATTGAATTATGGTAATTCAAATCAGTAATTAGAATTATATTCTAATTGACCGAGTCGAGCTAGTTTGAGTTGACCTAAATCGGCTTAGTTGAGATCTAACCGAATTAAGTCAAATAGCACTCGGACCTACTGCTGGCTAGGTGTGGAACCCAATGGGTCACACACAAAAGTGAATTGATGAAGGATTTAATTTGGAATTAAATCATGTTTGCAGGATAAACACACTAGCATGTGTTGCAGACCAATTTCTATTCGAATCAGATTCGAATTTGGTTCCGAATTAGGCTTAATTGGTTCTAATTGAACCAGATTAAGTCTAATTTAATTTTTTGGACATGGGCTAACCATGGCTGAACCCAAGAAAATCATGTGTACTGAGACTCTCTCTCCAAGCCGCCCACGCCTTCCTCACCCGCGCGCCAAGAACAAAAGTCCACGCGCGTGTGGACTTCTCTTCATGCACGTGGGAAGGAAATATCGTCGGAAGAAAAATCAAGAAAAGGGGGGTGGGTGATTTGGATCCTTGTCTGACATCCTTGGATCTGGATATGATGGCCAGAAAAATTATGGTGAAGGATCCGTCACTTTTCGGTTTCAAATCCATCTCCAAAAGTTGCGATTCTTCCTGAAGTTTTTCCGAGAGTCCTCCTTGATGAAAAATGAAAATTAAATCGGAGAATCATGATTTTGGTTGAGGGGATGCATGAGGAATGAGGGATCCTGATTCTGGGGTTTTAGAGGGTTGCGATGTTTTGAGAAAATGCCCACTGAAATCTATAAAAGGGTTTGGGTTCTCGGGGATTTTCTGATAGATTATAAAAGAAGAAAATACAGTGATAATATTCCTCTCCTCCTCTCTGGAATACTCCTTCCTTTATGCTTGTTGGGTATTGTTTCCCTTACAAAGATAATCTCTGTTGGAACGCTGACCCAAACAAGAATAAGATGAAGGTCTTGAACGGTAAAGGAAAGGAAAAGGAATGGTCTGGTTCTTCTTTTTTCTTCCAAGAATTAAGATTTTATATGTCTTAATTCTTCTTCCAATTCAATTCAAGAAAAGGAATTCAAGAAAGGGATTTCAAGAAAGGAATTCAAGAAGAGGAAAGAAGGAAGAAAAGAAATTTTCAAGAAAGAATTTCATCCTAAAAGTCGAAGAATTGAATTCTTGAAAAAGAATTCAAGAAGAGGAGCCAAGAACAGAAATTGTTGTCTTCATCATTTTCTGGTGGTTAACCATTGGAGGGTGAACATTTGGGCACCTAGTGGAGAGATTAAAGTTTGGATTTTAGCAATACAGGTTAGTACTTTAATTGAGATTAAATCTTATATATACATGTTATATTTTAATTCTTTTAAGGAGATCTTGGGTTAAGGGTTTGGTGAAGATTTCATAAAGATAAAAAATTTTGAAATCTATGTTTCCTCCTTGCCACCGAACCCTATAGTGATATAGAGCCTCCTTTTAAGATTAAAATATATATGCTGATTTATATGCATATGTATATAAGTAACATATGATATTGTATATGTGTGATTGGTAATGTCACCAATTAGGGTTTTACCCAAACCCTAATTGTTGTAGAGATATGTTTAGACATCTAGTCATCATACTGAATAAGGTTGCCCTGGCATAATTGGTGGATCCATTATATGGTAAATGGTTGTCCTAGTATGATGACACATATCACATATTGTGTTAAATGCATATATGTTTGATGTATGCCACTATTTAAGGTTTTCACTTAAACCTTAATTTGTATAGAGATATGTTTAGCCTTCTAGTCATCATACTGAAATAAGGTTGCCCTGGTAATGGTGGATCCATTATGTGGTAAATGGTTGTCCTAGTATGATGGCACACTATGGCACAAATTTGCTAGGTATATAAAGAATGTGCTTTGTTTTAATAAAGCCATCTTTAAAAAATATTAAGTTGAAGTGTCTTATACCCAAAGCAAAAATAATCAATATGATTAGTTTATCATTCGGTGTCTGGGAAAAGTGGTTCATGATCGGTAAAGAGGACGTGTTTTTAATTGGTTCCGTGGATAACCTGGACAATTCTTATTGGTGTCTAAGGAAAGCAACGGGGGGACTCCCACCACTCTCCCACTTACCTGGCCAATAAGATTAACTTATTTTTGATTGAAATGCTTAGTTATTATTCACTACATGTGGCCTTCCTTCATGCCATGTCATTATTATGTTATGATCCATATTAGGCTTGTTGTGTACACACAGGCCTTTTATGGTGACTAACATAATTTTGGCTTGGTACATTTGATGTTATGGCATGATTTAATATAATACTTGTTTGGTACACACAAGGGTATTATAATTAATATCATGACTATATAGCAATGAAGGGTCTACTTACTAAAATATTATAGTTTGTTGTGTACACAAAAGGCTATTATATTTTAGAGGCCAAGATAAGTTGAGAATTGTATGAGTTACAATTTGAAAGAGTTTTCCTCCTTTGAACTTATATAAGATTTGTTGTGTACACACAAGGTCTTTTGTAAGGAATTAGGATCTCAACCCCACTAAGAGAACAAATTAGGGTTTCGCGATCATCACCATGGAGCGTTATGATGCTTGATAAAATAGTGGGAGACATAAATTAAGTTAAATTCCTAATTTAATTATATTTGAACATTGGTTGTTTGCTTATGTAATGTTCTTGTTTAATGTAGATTAAATGGCCTCTTTCACTCTCACTCCGTAGCATTCTTGATGAAAATAAATTGCCTGGACCAAACTATGTTGATTGGTTGAGAGAAACCTGAAGATAGTACTCAGCCAAGAAAGAATTTCTTATTCTTGATACCCAACCTTGGAAACCATTAGGGGAAGATGCCTCGCAAGAGGATAAGACGCATATAACACATGGCAAAATGACTCACTGCTGTCAAGTGTATAATGATTGCCTCTATGACAATGAGTTACAGAGGCAATATGAAAGCATGGACACAAACTCCATATGCTAAATCAAAAAGGACTTTATGGAGAACATAGTCAAATTGCAAGATATGAAATATCTAAGCAGTTATGCCATGCAAGGATGACAGAGGTACATCCGTACAAGACATGCATTAAAGGTTATTGACCTAATCACCCGATTGGGTCAATTGGATTTTGTTATGGATGGGGGTGGGAATCAGGATTGACCCTGCAGTCACTCCCAGAGTCATTTTCATAGTTTGTTCGTAATTATCATATGAACAAACTTAACACTTCCTTGCCTGAGCTGTTGAATATGTTAAAAACAGCAGAGAGCCATTAAAGAAAAATAAGGTCCACTTCTTCGTGGATGGTGGTAAACAAGAAGAAAATAGGCAAAAAGGGTTCCAAGAGGAGGTTGAACCCAAAAGGGGGCTTCAAGAAAAAGAAAGGAAAGAAGGCCTCCGGACAAATGACCTGCTTTCATTGTGGTAAGCCGGGTCACTGGAAAAGAAACTGCAAGGTTTACTTTGTAAGTGTGAAGCCTGGTGCTTGTGATGTACCAAAAGGTATGTATGAGATACATGCAATTTTGTCATTTGACTCTTCTAATTCAAACTCTTGGTTATTGGATACTGCATGTGGTCATCATATCTGCAAATCATTGCAAGGACTACATAACATTAGAGTTTTGAAGGAAGGCCACTTCGAGCTCTACGGTGCTGGAGGAGATTCCATCCAAGCAGAAGCTGTAGGGACTTATATATTGAAGCTGCCTTCTGGGAAGATTTTAGAGTTAAAAAATTATTATTTTATGCCTAGAATATTAGAACATCATATCTGTACCCTTGTTACTTAAACAAGGATATATTATGAATGTAATGAGCAGTGGCTGCTCAATCAGTTTTCTAATGAAATAATATTTAATGGCATATTTTGCAATGGTCTCTTAACTCTATCTTCTGATGACAATATACTACATGTTAGTAATAAACGAAAAAGAGATTAAGTCAACAATACTTTACTTTGGCAATGTCATCTTGGACATATTAGTGAGCAAATGATTAACAAGTTATACAAGGAAAATTCCTTAATCCTTATGACTATGAATCATTAGGAACTTGTGAATCATGTCTCATGGGTAAAATGACCAAGACTCCATTTAGTGGACATAATGAAAGGACAACTGAGTTATTAGGACTCATATACATTGATGTATGTGGACCTATGACATATCAGGCCAAGGGTGGATACTCATATTTCATCACACTCACTGATGATTTTTCAAGGTACGGATTTGTGTATCTAATGAAACTTAAGTCCAAAGCTTTTGAAAATTTTTAGAGTATCAAAGTATGGTAGAGAAATAAATGGGAAAAGTATTAAGATCCTTCGATAAGATAGAGGAGGTGAATACTTATCCACCGAGTTTCTTGATCACCTTAAAGAAAAGAAATTATCTCGGAATGGACTCCTCCTTACACACCACAATTAAATGTGTTTTGCTGAAAGGAGAAATCGTACTTTATTAGATATGGTACGGTCATG
Organism: Areca catechu; assembly: GCA_021397845.1. Lineage (NCBI taxonomy): Eukaryota > Viridiplantae > Streptophyta > Magnoliopsida > Arecales > Arecaceae > Areca > Areca catechu. The sequence continues at coordinate 95,483,918 of CM038051.1, read as the reverse complement.
ATGTGCTTCACAGACTTACCTGTTTCTTTCTAGGGATATGCCTGGAAATAGTGGCTAATATTTTAAATAGAGTACCATCTAAATCTGTATATAGCACTCCATATGAGTTTGGAGGGGAAAGACCCAATCTTAAGTATCTTAAGATATGGGATATCCAGCCTATGTCAAAAAAATTTTGGACATAAGCTTGATATTAGAGCAGAAAAGTGTTTTTTGTTGATATCCTAAAGATAGTATAGGATATCTGTTCTACCACCCTACTGAACAAAGGTTTTAGTCAGTAGGCATGCCATTTTTATGAAGAAAAGAGTTCATCCTACAAAAGGGAGTGGGAGAAATATTGAACTTGAAGAATTTCAACAAGTAGATACATCTCAACCAATCATAACATAGTTAGTATAGAACCTGAACACACCACTCCTATCCGTAGGTCTGATAGGGTTCGACATGCACCTGTGAGGTATGGGTTAATTATTGAAAATATTGAAGCCCGATTCATTGATAATGATGAGCCTCTAACATATACGGATGCTGTCATGAGTAGTGACTCAGACAGATGGCTGGAAGCCATGAGATCCGAAATGGACTCCTTGTATGTCAACCAAGTCTGTACTTTGGTTGATGCACTAGAGGGTGTTAACCCTATTGGATGCAAATGGTCTATAAGTACAAGATTGGGGCAGATGGCCAAGTTGAAACTTATAAAGCCATATTAGTGGCTAAGGGTTTTAGACAAAAATCGGGAATAGATTATGATGAAACATTTTCTCCTATTGCCATGCTCAAATCTATTCGGATCATGCTTGCTATAGCAGCATATCATGATTATGAAATCTGGCAGATGGATGTGAAAACCGTATTTCTCATGATTGGTTCCTGTATAGAAAACTAAGGTCTTCCATTGGTCTTACCAGAAGAGATTAGTGACAGCTACAGAAGTTATTTGAGGCTTAAGGAGACTAATACATTTGTATGTAGATAAAAATCTATTTAGTGAAAGTAGAGCATTAATAAGAGTGATTGAAAGTGTATAAGACAGAGAAAGAGATTTGACTTGTGTGTAAAAGAGATGATTGATTGACCATGTGTGTACCTGAGATGAGATTGTGTACATCATTAGTTGGATGCATAGTTTATTCATGGTTTCTGGAGAGTTGATTTTCATCATACTCAAATCAGGTATGCTAAACTCATATGGATTACCAATCGTTTAGCATCTGGATGATTACAGTCAGATTGACTTTGTCAAAAATAGGACTTGTAGAAAGAGTTGGAGCCATGAAGAGGTAATTACTAGGGATACATCATCATCAGATATCTATAGGATAGATCATAGACTATAGATCTAAGAGATGATCTGACTAGGTTTATCCCAGTCTACGTACATTGACCAGTGCTAAAAAGATTTAGCATGGAGGAAAGTAAAGAGTTACTTACCTATTGGGTCATGGCATACATCTTTCTAAAAAGATGTCTGCTAAGACACCTGAAGAAAGAAATAGAATGATTCTATACCTTATGCTCGACAGTAGGGTCTATTATGTATGCTATGTTTGTACTAGGCCTGATGTGGCATATGCCTTAGGTATAGCCAGCATGTTTCAGGCTGATCCAGGAGTGGATCATTGGAAGGCTGTGAAAATATTCTTAATACTTGAGAAAAACTAAGGATATTTTTCTAATATACGGAGGATCTGATCTTAAACTAGAAGCTTCAGTTTTTTGTCAATCAATCAGATGACCAAATCAAATCTATATCTGGGTATGTTTTTTACCCTAAATGGAGGAGCTTCAAGCTGGAAGAGTTCTAAACAGCAAACTGTAACTTACTCAACAACTGAGGCAGAGTACATTGCTGTTAGTGAAGCTGCCAAGGAAGCTGTCTACATGAAGAAGTTCATATCAGAGTTGGGCATAGTTCCTGAGATTGAAGCTACAGTATCACTTTACTGTATAACACTGGGGCTGTTGCTCAAGCAAGGAACCGAGCTCATCACAAATCAAAGCACATTCTGAGACTTTCCATCTCGTTCGAGAAATTGTCGAAAGACAATAAGTCTGCATTAAATGTAGAAACGAAGAACAACATAGCATACCCATTCACTAAGGCTCTATCACAGCGAGAGTTTGACCGCCACCTTGATTGTATGGGGTTAAGATTTAAAGGCAATTGGCTTTAGTGCATGTGGGAGATTGAAAGATTGTGCCCTGAAAGCCAATTGAAATATTGTATTTCGATCCAAAATCAATGAATTGACATTATTTTATAAAGGCATTATTTTCATCATACACCGTGTCTTTATGATTATATGATGAACCCCATAGATTAGGGCTATGGTTCTAGGGTTATGATGAGATCATACCAGTGAGACCTAAAGCCTTAAAACCCTAATCTAAATATTTATGGTCGATGGGACATTGAGTTTGGGATCAATGTTTCCGGCAAGACCAGCACATCCTATATATGCTTTATGATGAGGGTGACTGATCTCATAGTCAATTATGTTTAATACAAATATTAGGATGTGAGTGTTCATTAAATAATGAGTTCACTGAATTGATCCTGATTGAGAATATCTAATGGAACCTTATCTGTTTGTCAATAGATATTTCTCATAGTGGGAGTAGTGCATATGGTCCTTTGACCTGAGACTACCATGGTACGTTATATATTGAATCCATACTTTTGTTCGCAATCATCATGACACTGAGTCATGCACGAGGTGATACTGGGTATGGTGGATTGTATATGGAGGTTGTGAGTAGTCCACGGAATTGATCAGTCCTAGTAAGAGGGAATTGCATCCAGCAAATTTCGATCAAATGATTGATTCAGGAATCTTTGATCAAAGTATGAACATTAGAGTTAATTTCTAATGGTTCATTAATGACATCATTATAAAGATTGAGCTAGGGATGAATATTAAATTAGATTTTACAAGTATCCATATTCATAATCATATTCGGATGCAAGTTGATCAAAGGACTGAATTTCCCGGTAACTCACCACTGAAGAGTATTTTGGTAATTCCCCAAATTTTACATCTTCCGGGTAGACATGATACGTTTCTAGATGTCAATCTTGTCTTGTAGGTATATGATTGAATTATGGTAATTCAAATCATTTATTATAATTAGATTCTAATTGATCGAGTCAACTAGTTTGAGTTGACCTAAATCGCTTAGTTGAGATCTAACTGAATTAAGTCAAATAGCACTCGGACCTACTACTGGCTAGGTTAGAACCCAATGTCACACACAAAAGAATTGATGAAGGACTAAATTTGAAATTAATCATGTTTGCAGGATAAACACACTAGCATGTTTGCAGACCCAATTTCTATTCGAATCAGATTCGAATTTGGTTCCGATTAGGCTTAATTGGGTTCTAATTGAACCATTAAGGTCTAATTTAATTTTTTGGACATTGGGATAACCCATGGCTAAACCCAAGAAAATCAAGTGCACTGAGACTCTCTCTCCAGCCGCCCCCACGCCCTTCCTCACCCGCGCGTACCAAGAAGAAAGTCCACGAGCGTGTGGACTTCTCTTCACGCGCGTGGAAGGAATTCTGTCGGAGAAAATCAGAAAAGGGGGTGTGATTTGGATCCTTGTCTGACGTCCTTTGATCTGGATCTGATGGCCAGAAAATTAAAGAGAAAGATCTGTCACTTTTCGGTCGCAAATCCGTCTCCAAAAGTCACGATTCTTCCTAAAGTTTTTCCGAGAGTCCTCCTCATCGGAAAAATGAAAATTAAATCAGAGAATCATGATTTTTGGTTGAGGGACACGTGAGGAATGAGGATCGTGATTCCTAGGGTTTTAGAGAGGTTGCGATGTTTTTAGAAAATGCCCCTCTGAAATCTATAAAGGGTTTGTGTTCTCGGGGTTTTTTTGACAGATAATAAAAGAAGAAATATACAGTCATATTCCTCTCCTCCTCTCTTGAATACTCCTTCCCTTTATGCTTGTTGGTATTGTTTCCCTTACAAAGATAATCTTTATCGAAACTCTGACCCTAAACAAGAATAAGAGGAAGGTCTTGAATGGTAAAGGAAAGGAAAATGAAGGGTCTGTTCTTCTTCTTTTCTTCCTAGAATTAAGACTTTATTTGTCTTAATTTCTTCTTCCAATTCAATTCAAGAAAAGAAATTCAAGAAGGGAATTCAAGAGTGGAAAGAAGGAAGAAAAGAAATTTCAAGAAGGATATTTCAGCCCAAAAGTCAAGAATTGAATTCTTGAAAAAGAATTCAAGAAGAGGAGCCAAGAACAAGAAATTGTTGTCTTCATCTTTTTCTGTATGGATTACCATTGGAGGTGAACATTTGGGCACCTGGTGGAGATTTAAAGTTTGTATTTTAGCAATACAGGTTAGTACTTTAATTTGAGATTAAATCTATATATACATGTTATATGTTTTAATTCTTTTAAGGAGATCTTGGGTTAAGGTTTGGTGAAGATTTCATAAAGATAAAAAATTTTGAAATCTATGTTTTTGCCTTGCCACCGAATCCTACAGTGCTATCAGAGCCTCCTTATTAAGATTAAATATATATGCTGATTTTTATATGCATATGTATATAAGTAACATATGATATTGTATATGTTTGATGTAATGTCACCAATTAGGGTTTTCACTCAAACCCTAATTGTTGTAGAGATATGTTTAGACATGTAGTCATCATACTGAAATAAGGTTGCCCTGGCATAATGGTGGATCCATTATGTGATAAATGGTTGTCCTAGTATGATGACACACTAATCACATATTTGTGTTAATTATGCATATATGTTTGATGTATGCCACTAATTAGGTTTTCACTTAAACCTTAATTTGTATAGAGATATGTTTAGCCTTCTAGTCATCACTGAAATAAGGTTGCCCTGGCATAATGGTGATCCATTATGAGTTAAATGGTTGTCCTAGTATGATGGCATACTGGCACATATTTGCTAGGTTATATAAAGAATGTGCTTTTTATTAATAAGCCCACTTTAAAACATATTAAGTTGTAGTGTCGTATACCAAAAGCAAAAATAATCAATATGATTAGTTTATCATTCAGTGTCTAGGAAAAGGGTTCATGATTGGTAAAGAGGACTTGGTTTTTAATTGGTTCTGTTGACTGACCTGGCCATTCTTATTGGTGTCTAAAGAAAGCAACAGGGGACTCCCACCACTCTCCCACTTACCTGGCCGATAAGATTAACTTAATTATTGATTGAAATGCTTAGTGTAATATTCACTACATGTGGCCTTCCTTCATGCCACGTCATTATTTATGTTATGATCCATATTAGGTTTGTTGTGTACACACACGGCCTTTTATGGTGACTAACATAATTTTGGCTTGGTACATTTGATGTTTATGGCATGATTTAATATAATACTTTGTTGTGTACACACAAAGGTATTATAATTAATATCAAGACTATATAGCAATGAAGGGTCTAAATTAACTAAATATTATAGTTTGTGTGTACACACAAGGCTATTAATATTTTAGAGGCCAAGATAAGTTGAGAATTGTTTGAGTTATAATTAAAAAGAGTTTTCCTACCTTTGAACTTATATAAGATTGTTGTGTACACACAAGGTCTTTTGTAAGGAATTAGGATCCCAACCCCACTAAAATACCAATTAGGGTTTTCTCGATCATCACATGGAGGTTATGATGCTTGATAAATAGTGGGAGACATAATTAAGTTAAAGTCCTAATTTAATTATGTTTTGTCAACATTGCTTGTTTGCTTATATAATGTTCTTTGTTAATGTAGATTAAATGTCCTCTTCACTCTCACTCCGTAGCATTCTTAATGCAAATAAATTGACTGGACCAAACTATGTTGATTGGTTGAGAAACCTGAAGATAGTACTCAACAAGAAAGATTTCTTATATTCTTGATACCCCAATCTTGGAACCATTAGGGGAAGATGCCTCGAAAGAGGATAAGACCACAAATAAAACGTGGCAAAATGACTCACTTACCGTCAAGTGTATAATGCTTACAGAGGCAACATGAAAGCATGGACACAAACTCCATATTGCTCATCTAAAAGAACTTTATGGAGAACATAGTCGAACTACAAGATACGAAATATCTAAGCAGTTATTTCCGTGTAAGGATGACAGAAGGTACATCCGTACAAGATCATGTATTAAAGGTTATTGACCTAATCACCCGATTGGGTCAATTGGGTTTTGTTATGGATGGGGAGTTGAATCAGGATTTGATCACGCAGTCACTCACAGAGTCATTTTCACAGTTTGTTCTTAATTATCATATGAACAAACTTAACACTTCCTTGCCTGAGCTGTTGAATATGTTAAAATAGCAGAGAGCCATTTAAAGAAAAATAGGCTCCACTTCTTCTTGTGGATGGTGTAACAAGAAGAAATAGGCAAAAAGGTTCCAAGAGGACGTTGAACCCAAAAGGGAGAATCAAGAAAAAGAAAGGAAGAAGGCCTCCGGACAAATGACCTGCTTTCATTGTGGCAAGCCGGATCACTGGAAAAGAAACTGCAAGGTTTACCTTGCAAGTATGAAGCCTGGTGCTAGTGATGCACCAAAAGGTATGTATGAGATAAATGCAATTTTGTCATTGGACTCTTCTAGTTCAAACTCTTGGGTTTTGGATACTGCTTGTGGTCATCATATCTTCAAATCATTGCAGGGACTACATAACATTAGAGTTTTGAAGGAAGGAGACATCGAGCTCTACGGTGCTGGTGGAGATTCCATCCAAGCAGAAGCTGTAGGGGCTTATATATTGAAGCTGCCTTCTGGGAAGATTTTAGAGTTAAAAAATTTTTATTTTATGCTTAGAATCATTAGAAACTATAGGGTTTGATGGCAAGGTGGAAACATAGATTTCAAAATTTTTTATTTTTTTCTTTTGAAATCTTTCCCAAACCTTTAACCCAAGATCTCCTTAAAAGAATTAAAACATATAAGATGTATATATAAGATTTCTTAAATTAAGATACTAACCTGTATCGCAAAATCCAAACTCTAATCTCCACCAGGTGCCCAAATGTTCACCCTCCAATGGTGATCCACATAGAAAAAGATGAAGACAATGATTTCTAGTTCTTGGCTCCTCTTCTTGAATTCTTTTTCAAGAATTCAATTCTTGGACTTTTAGGCTAAAATTTTCTTTCTTGAAAATTTCTTTTCTTCCTTCTTTCCTCTTCTTGATTTTCTTCAAGAATTCCCTTTCTTGAATTCCTTTTCTTGAATTGAATTGGAAGAAAATTAAGACAGGCAAAGTCTTAATTCAAGAAGGAAAAGAAGAAGAACAGATCTTTTCCTTTTTCTTCCTTTACCGTTCAAGACCTTCTTCTTATTCTTATTTAGGTCAGAGTTTTGACAGAGGATACCTCTGTAAGGGAAATGATACCCAACAAGAACAAGGGGAAGGAGTATTCTGGAGAGGAAGAATGGAAATTGGATCTCTGAATTATGTTGCGTGAAAACCCCCGAGAACCCAACCCTATTTATAGATCTCAGAGGGGTGTCTTCTCAAAACAACGCAACCCTCTAAAACCCCAGGAATCATGATCCCTCATTCCTCATGCGTCCCCTCAACCAAAAATCATGATTCTCTAATTTAATTTTCATTTTTCCGACGAGGAGGACTCTCGGAAAACTTCAGGAAGAATCGCGACTTTTGGAGACGGATTTACGACCGAAAAGTGATGGATCTTTTCCTTAATTTTTTTTGGCCATCAAATCCAGATCCAAGGGTGCCAGACAAGGATCTGAATCACCCCTTTTTCAGATATTTCTCTGACATTATTTTCTTTCTCAAGCGTATTAAGAGGAGTCCACGCGCGTGGACTATTCTTCGGCGCGCCGCGGGTGAGAAAAGGGAGAGGGCATCTTGGAGAGATGGTCTCAGTAAACTTAATTCACTTGGTTCAGCCATGGTTAGCCCAATGTCCTAAAAATTAAATTGGACCTTAATCTGGTTCAATTAGAACCCAATTAAGCCCAATTCGAACCAAATTCGAATCTGATTCGAATAGAAATTTGGTCTACAACACATGCTAGTGTGTTTACCGTGCAAACATGATTTAATTCCAAATTAAATCCTTCATCAATTTTCTTTTGTGTGTGACCCATTGGGTTCCACACCTAGCCAGCAGTAGGTCCGAGTGCTATTTGACTTAATTCGTTAGATCTCAACTAAGCTGATTTAGGTCAACTCAAACTAGCTCGACTCGGTCAATTAGAATCTAATTCAAACTAACTGATTTGAATTACCATGACTCAATCATATACCTACAAGACAAGATTGACATCTAGCAACGTATCATGTCTACTCGGAAGATGTGGAATTTGGTGGAATTATCAAAATACCCTTCAGTGGTGAGTTACCGGACAATCAGTCCTTTGATCAACTTGCATCCCGAATATGATTATGAATATGGATACTTGTCAAATCCATTTCACATTCATCCCTAGCTCAATCTTTATAATGATGATTCATTAATGAACCATTAGAAAATAACTCTAATGTTCATACTTTGATCAAAGGTTTCCTGAATCCATCATTTGAAATTAGCTGGATGCTATTCCCTCTAACTAGGGCTGATCAATTCCTTGTTGACCTACTCACAACCTCCATATATAATCCACCATAACCAGTATCACCTTGTGCATGACTCAGTGTCATGATTGATTGCGAACCAAAGTATGGATTCATATATATAAGGTACTATGGTATCTCAGGTCAAAGGACCACATGCACTACTCCCACTATGAGAATTATCTATTGACAAACAGATAAGGTTCCATTAGATATTCTCAATCTGGATCAATTCAGTGAACTCATTCTCTAATGAACACTCACATCCTAGTATTAGTGTCAACACAAGTGACTGTGAGATCAGTCACCCTCATCACAAAACTATATAGGAGTGCTGGTCTTGCCGGAAACATTGATCCCCAACTCAATGTCCCATTGACCAGGAATATTTTAGATTAGGGTTTTAAGGCTTTAGGTCTCACTGGTATGATCTCATCATAACCCTAGAACCATAGCCCTAATCTATGGGGTTCATCATAAAATCAAAAAGACACAGCAAATGATGAAAATAATGCCTTTATTATAAAATGTCAATCATTGATTTTGGGATCAAAATACAATATTTCAATTGGCTTTCAGGGCATAATCTTTCAATCTCCCACTTGCACTAAAGCCAATCACCTTTAAATCTTAACCCCATACAATCAAGGTGGTGATCAACTCTCGCTGTGATAGAGCCTTAGTGAACGGTCTGCTACGTTGTTCTTCGTTTCTACCCTTTTAATGCAGACTTCTTGTCTTTCGACAATCTCTCGAACGAGATGGAAGCGTCTCAGAATGTGCTTTGATTTGTGATGAGCTCTTGGTTCCTTTGCTTGAGCAACAGCCCCCGTATTATCACAGTAAAGTGATACTGGACCTTCAATCTCAAGAACTATGCCCAACTCTGATATGAAGTTCTTCATCCAGACAGCTTCCTTGGCAGCTTCACTAATAGCAATGTACTCTACCTCAGTTGTTGAGTCAGCTACAGTTTGCTGTTTAGAACTTTTCCAGCTTACAGCTCCACCATTAAGGGTAAAAACATATCCAGATATAGATTTGCTGTCATCTGGATCTGATTGAAAACTAGAATCTGAATAAGCTTCTAGTTTAAGATCAGATCCTCCGTATATTAGAAAAATATCCTTAGTTCTTCTTAAGTACTTAAGAATATTTTTCATAGCCTTCCAATGATCCTCTCCTGGATCAGCCTGAAACCTACTGGCTATACCTAAGGCATATGCCACATCAGGCCTAGTACATAGTATAGCATACATAATAGACCTTACTGCCGAAGTATAAGGTATAGAATTCATTCTATTTCTTTCTTTAGGTATCTTAGGAGGCATCTTCTTAGAAAGATTATGCCATGACCAATAGGTAAGTAACCTCTTTTACTTTCCTCCATGCTAAATCATTTTAGCACTTGGTCATGTACCTAGACTGGGATAAACCTAGCATCCTCCTAGATCTATCTCTATAGATCTGATGCCTAGTATATAAGATGCTTCTTCCAAGTCTTTCATGGAAAACTGTTTAGATAACCATACCTTCACCGATTGTAACATTGGGATATCATTCCCAATGAGGAGTATGTCATCTACATACAGAACCAAGAAAACTATGGCACTCCCACTAGTCTTCTTGTACACACAAGGTTCATCCACATTTTTGATAAAGTCAAATTCTTTGACTGTCTCATCAAATCGAATGTTCCAACTCCTAGATGCTTGCTTTAATCCATAAATAGATTTCTTTAGCCTACATACCTGATTAGGTTTAGTCTCCAAGACAAAACTTCTGGCTGTGACATATAAACCTCTTCCTCAAGGAAACCATTGAGGAATGCAGTTTTCACATTTATCTGCCAGATTTCATAATCATGATATGCTGCTATAGCAAGCATGATCCGAATAGATTTGAGCATGGCAATAGGAGAAAATGTTTCATCATAATCTATTCCCTGTTTTTGTTTTGAAACCCTTAGCCACTAATCTGGCTTTATAAGTTTCAACTTGGCCATCTGCCCCAATCTTTTTCTTATAGACCCATTTGCATCCAATAGGGTTAACACTCTCTGGTGCATCAACCAAAGTCCAGACTTGGTTGACATACATGGAGTCCATTTCGGATCTCATGGCTTCCAGCCATTTGTCTGAGTCACTACTTATGACAACATCCATATATGTTAGAGGCTCATCATTATCAATGATTCGGGCTTCATTATTTTCAATAATGAACCCATACCTTTCAGGTGCATGTCGCACCCTATCAGACTTATGGATAAGAGTGGTGTGTTCAGGTTCTATACTAACTGTGTTATGATTTTGTTGAGATGTATCTACTTGTTGAACTTCTTCAAGTTCAATATTTCTCCCACTGCCCTTTTGTAGGATGAATTCTTTCTCCATAAAAATGGCATGCCTACTGACTGAAACCTTTTGTTCAGTAGGGTGGTAGAATAGATATCCTATACTATCTTTGGGATATCCAACAATAGACATTTTTCTGCTCTAACATCAAGCTTATGTCCAAAATTTCTTTTGACATAGGCTGGACATCCCCATATCTTAGGTGCTTAAGATTGGGATCTTTTTCCCTCCATAACTCATATGGAATGCTAGATACAGATTTGTGGTACTCTATTCAAAATATTAGCCACTGTTTCCAAGGCATATCCCAGAAAGAAACAGGTAAGTCTGTGATGCACATCATGGACCGTACCATATCTAATAAAGTACGATTTCTCCTTTCAGCAATACCATTTAATTGTGGTGTGTAAGGAGGAGTCCATTCAGAGATGATTCCCTTTGTTTAAGGTGATCAAGAAACTCGGTGGATAAGTATTCACCTCCTCTATCTGATCGAAGGATCTTAATACTTTTCCCCGTTTGTTTCTCTACCATACTTGATACTCTAAAAATTTTTCAAAAGCTTCGGACTTATGTTTCATTAGATACACAAATCCGTACCTTGAAAATCATCAGTGAATGTGATGAATATGAGTATCCACCCTTGGCCTGAGTTGTCATAGGTCCACATACATCAGTGTGTATGAGTCCTAATAACTCTGTTGTCCTTTCATTATGTCCACTAAATAGAGTCTTGGTCATTTTACCCATGAGACATGATTCACAAGTTCCTAATGATTCATAGTCATAAGGATTAAGGAATTTTTCCTTGTATAACTTTTAATCCTCTGCTCATTAATATGTCCCAGACGACAGTGCCAAGTAAAGTATTATTTACTTCATCTCTTTTTCATTTATTACTAACATTAGTATATTATCATCAGAAGATAAAGTTAAGAGACCATTGCAAAATATGCCATTATTATTTTATTAGAAAAACTGATTGAGCAGCCACTGCTCATCATTCATAATATATCCTTGTTTAAGTAACAGGGTACAGATATATATTTTTAATGATTCTAGGCATAAAATATTAATTTTTTTAACTCTAAAATCTTTCAAAAGGCAGCTTCAACATATAAGTCCCTATAGCTTCTGCTTGGATGGAATCTCCTCCAGCACCGTAGAGCTCGAAGTCTCCTTCCTTCAAACTCTAATGTTCTGTAGTCCCTGCAATGATTTGCAGATATGATGACCACAAGCAGTATCCAATACCCAAGAGTTTGAATTAGAAGTCTAATGACAAAATTGCATGTATCTCATACATACCTTTTGGTGCATCACTAGCACCAGGCTTCACACTTGCAAGGTAACCTTGTAGTTTCTTTTCCAGTGACCCGGCTTGCCACAATGAAAGCAGGTCATTTGTCCGGAGGCCTTCTTTCCTTTCTTTTTCTTGATGCCCCCTTTTGGGTTTAACCTCCTCTTGAACCCTTTTTGCCTATTTTCTTCTTGTTTACACCATCCACAGAAGAGTGTGGGCCTTATTTTTCTTTAAATGGCTCTCTGCTATTTTTAACATATTCAACAGCTCAGCCAGGAAGTGTTAAGTTTGTTCATATGATAATTAATACACACTGTGAAAATGACTCTGGGAGAGACTACAGGATTAAATCCTGATTCAACTCCCCATCCATAACAAAACCCAATTGACCCAATCGGGTGATTAGGTCAATAACCTTTAATACATGTCTTGTACGGATGTACCTTCTGTCATCCTTGCATGGAATAACTATTTAGATATTTCATATCTTGCAGTTCGACTATGGTCTCCATAAAGTTCTTTTAAATTGAGCAATATGGAGTTTGTGTCCATGCTTTCATGTTGCCTCTGTAACTCATTGGTCATAGAGGCAAGCATTATACACTTGAGAGTAAGTGAGTCATTTTACCACGTGTTATATGTGGTCTTATCCTCTTGCGAGGCATCTTCCCCTAATGGTTCCAAGGTTGGGGTATCAAGAATATAAGAAATTCTTTCTTGGCTGAGTACTATCTTCAGGTTTCTCAACCAATCAACATAGTTTGGTCCAGTCAATTTATTTGCATCAAGAATGCTATGGAGTGAGAGTGAAGAGGCCATTTAATCTACATTAACAACACAGTACATAAGCAAACAATCAATGTTGACAAAACATAATTAAATTAGGACTTTAACTTAATTATGTCTCCCACTATTTTATCAAGCATCATAACCCTCAATGTGATGATCGAGAAAACCCTAATTGGTTCTCTTAGAGGGGTTGAGATCCTAATTCCTTATAAAAGACCTTGTGTGTACACAACAAATCTTATAAAGTTCAAAGGTAGGAAAACTCTTTCCAATTGTAATTCATACAATTCTCAACTTATCTTGGCCTAAAAATTTAATAGCTTTGTGTGTACACAACAAACTATATATTTTAGTTAAGTTAGACCCTTCATTGCTATATAGTCATGATATTTTATAATACCCTTGTGTGTACACAACAAAGTATTATATTAAATCATTCCATAAACTCAAATGTACCAAGCAAAAATTATGTTAGTCACCATAAAGAAAAAGCCTTGTGTGTACACAACAACCTAATATGGATCATAACATAATAATGACTTGGCATGAAGGAAGGCCATATGTAGTGAATATTACACTAAGCATATCAATCAAAAATTAAGTTAATCATATCGGCCAGGTATGTGGGAGAGTGGTGGGAGTCCCCCCGTTGCTTTCCTTAGACACCATAAGAATTGGCCAGGTCAGTCAACGGAACCAATTAAAACCACGTCCTCTTTACCGATCATGAACCACTTTTCCTAGACACCGAATGATAAACTAATCATATTGATTATTTTTGCTTTTGGTATAAACACTACACTTAATATGTTTTTAAAGAGGGCTTTATTAAAACAAAGCACATTCTAGCAAATATGTGCCATAGTGTGCCATCATACTAGGACAACCATTTACCACATAATGGATCCACCATTATGCCAGGGCAACCTTATTTCAGTATGATGACTAGAAGGCTAAACATATCTCTATGCAATTAAGGTTTAAGTGAAAACCTTAATTAGTGGCATACATCAAACATATATGCATAATTAACACAAATATGTGATTAGTGTGTCATCATACTAGGACAACCATTTACCACATAATGGATCCACCATTATGCCAGGGCAACCTTATTTCAGTATGATAACTAGATCTCCAAACATATCTCCAACAATTAGGGTTTGAGTGAAAACCCAAATTGGTGACATTACATCAAACATATACTACATCTCATGTTACTTATATAAATATATGCATCTAAATCAGCATATATTTTTAATCTTAATAGGAGGCTCTGATACCACTGTAGGGTTTGATGGCAGGCGGAAACATAGATTTCAAAATTTTTTATTTTTTTCTTTTGAAATCTTCACCAAACCTTTAACACAAGATCTCCTTTAAGAATTAAAACATATAAGATGTTATAAAGATTTAATCTTAAATTAAGATACTAAACTGTGTCGCAAAAATCAAACTCTGAATCTCCACTAGGTGCCCAAATGTTTCACCCTCCAATGTGATCCACCCATAAAAAGATGAAGACAACGATTTTAGTTCTTGGCTCCTCTTCTTGAATTCTTTTTCAAGAATTCAATTCTTGGACTTTTAGGCTGAAATTTCTTTCTTGAAAATTTCTTTTCTTTCTTCTTTCCTCTTCTTGAATTTTCTTCAAGAATTCCGTTTCTTGAATTCCTTTTCTTGAATTGAATTGGAAGAAAATAAGACAGGCAAAGTCTTAATTCAAGAAGGAACAAGAAGAGAACAGATCCTTTCCTTTTTCTTTCCTTTACCGTTCAAGACCTTCTCTTATTCTTGTTTAGGGTCAGAGTTTCGACAGAGGATACCTCTGTAAGGAAACAATACCCAACAGAACAAGAGGAAGGAGTATTCTGGAGAGGAAGAAAGGGAATTGGATCTCTGAAATATGTTGCGTGAAACCCCCGAGAACACAACCCTATTTATAGATCTCAGAGGGGTGTCTTCTCAAACAATGCAACCCTCTAAAACCCCAGGAATCATGATCCCTCATTCCTCAGCGTGTCCCTCAACCAAAAATCATTATTCTTCAATTATTTTCATTTTTCTGACGAGGAGGACTCTCGAAAAAACTTCAGTAAGATCGTGACTTTTGGAGACGGATTTGCGACCGAAAAGCGATGGATCTTTTCCTTAATTTTTTCTGGCCATCAGATCCAGATCCAAGGGCGCCAGACAAGGATCTGAATTGCCCCTTTTTCAGATATTTCTTCGACGTTATTGTCTTTCTCACGCGTATTAAGAGGAGTCCACGCGCGTGGACTCTTCTTCTTGGTGCGCGCGGGTGAGAAAAGGGAGAGGGCGGCTTGGAGAGAGGGTCTCAGTGAACTTAATTCACTTGGGTTCAGCCATGGTTAGCCCAATGTCCTAAAAATTAAATTGGACCTTAATCTGGTTCAATTAGAACCCAATTAAGCCCATTCGGAACCAAATTCGAATCTGATTCGATAGAAATTTGGTCTACAACACATGCTAGTGTGTTTATCCTGCAAACATGATTTATTCCAATTAAGTCCTTCATCAATTTCTTTTGTGTGTGACCATTGGGTTCCACACCTAGCCAGTAGTAGGTTCGAGTGCTATTTGACTTAATTTGGTTAGATCTCAACTAAGCCGATTTAGGTCAACTCAAACTAGCTCGACTCGGTCATTAGAATCTAATTCAAACTAACTGATTTGAATTACCATGACTCATCATATACCTACAAGACAAGATTGACTCTTGCAACGTATCATGTCTACCCGGAAGACATGGAATTTTGGTGAATTACCAAAATACCCTTCATGGTGAGTTACTGGGCAATTCAGTCCTTTGATTAACTTGCATCCCGTTATGATTATGAATATGGATACTTGTCAAATCCAATTTTATATTCATCCCTAGCTCAATCTTTATAATGATGATTCATTAATGAACCATTAGAAAATAACTCTAATGTTCATACTTTGATCAAAGGTTTCCTGAATCCATCATTTGAAATTAGCTGGATGCTATTTCCCTCTAACTAGGGCTGATCAATTCCTTGTTGACCTACTCACAACCTCCATATACAATCCACCATAACCATATCACCTCGTGCATGACTCATGTCATGATTGATTGTGAACCAAAGTATGGATTCATATATATAAGGTACTATGGTAGTCTCAGGTCAAAGGACCACATGCATTACTCCCACTATGAGAATTATCTATGACAAACAGATAAGGTTCCATTAGATATTCTCAATCTGGATCAATTCAGTGACTCATTCTCTAATGAACACTCACATCCTAGTATTAGTGTCAAACACAAGTGACTGTGAGATCAGTCACCCTCATCACAAAACATATATAGGATGTGCTGGTCTTGCCGAAACATTGATCCCCACTCAATGTCCCATCGACTAGGAATATTTTAGATTAGGGTTTTAAGGCTTTAGGTCTCACTGGTATGATCTCATCATAACCCTAGAACCATAGCCCTAATCTATGGGGTTCATCATAAAATCAAAAAGACACAGCAAATGATAAAATAATGCCTTTATTATAAAATGTCAATTCATTGATTTTGGGATCAAATACAATATTTCAATTGGCTTTCATTTCAGGGCACAATCTTTCAGAACATCATATCTGTACCCTTGTTACTTAAACAAGGATATATTATGAATGTAATGACAGTGGCTGCTCAATCGTTTTTCTAATGAAATATATTTAATGGCAATTATTGCAATGATCTCTTAACTCTATCTTCTGATGACAATATACTACATGTTAGTAATAAACGAAAAAGAGATGAAGTAAACTACTTTACTTTGGCAATGTCGTCTTGGACATATTAGTGAGCAAAGGATTACGTTATACAAGGAAAATTCCTAATCCTTATGACTATGATCATTAGGACTTGTGAATCATATCTCATTGGAAAAATGACCAAGACTCCATTTAGTGGACATAATGAAAAGACAACTGAGTTATTAGGACTCATACACACTGATGTATGGGTGGCCCTTGACAACTCAGGCCAAGGGTGGATACTCATATTTCATCACGTTCCCTAATGAATTTCAAGTATGGATTTGTGTATCTAATGAAACATAAGTCTGAAGCTTTTGAAAAATTTTTAGAGTATCAAGTATGGTAGAGAAATAAATGGGGAAAGTATTATGATCCTTCATCAGATGAGGAGGTGAATACTTATCCACCGAGTTTCTTGATCACTTAAAGAAAAGGGAATTATCTCTGAATGGACTCCTCTTACACACCACAATTAAATGGTGTTGCTGAAATGAGAACTCGTACTTTATTGATATGGTACGGTCCATGATGTGCTTCACAGACTTACCTGTTTTTTTCTGGGGATATGCCTTGGAAGCAGCGGCTAATATTTTAAATAGAGTACCATCCAATCTGTATCTAGCCCTCCATATGAGTTATGGAGGGAAAGAAACCCAATCTTAAGTATCTTAAGATATGGGATGTCCAGCCTATGTCAAAAGAGTTTTGGACATAAGCTTGATGTTTGAGCAGAAAAGTATCTATTTGTTGGGATATCCTAAAGATAGTATAGGATATCTGTTCTACCACCCTACTGAACAAAAGGTTTTAGTCGTAGAATGCCATTTTTATTGAGAAAGAGTTCATCGTACAAAGGGCAGTGGGAGAAATATGGAACTTGAAGAATTTCAACAAGTAGATACATCTCAACCAAATCAAAACATAGTTAGTATAGAACCTGAACACACCACTCCTATCCGTATGTCTGATAGGGTGCGACATGAACCTGAGAGGTAGGGTTCATTATTGAAATAATGAAGCCCGAATCATTGATAATGCTGGCCTCTAACATATACGGATGCTGTCATAGTAGTGACTCAGATAGATGGCTGGAAGCCATGTGATCCGAAATGGACTCCTTGTATGTCAACCGGTCTGGACTTTGGTTGATGCACCAAGGGTGTTAACCCTTTGGATGCAAATGGGTCTATAAAAAAAGATTATGGCAATGGCCAAGTTGAAACTTATAAACCATATTAGTGGGCTAAGGGTTTCAGACAAAATCTAGAATAGATTATGATGAACATTTTCTCCTGTTGCCATGCTCAAATTTATTCGGATCATGCTGCTATATTAGCATTTCATGATTATGAAATCTAGCAGATGGATGTGATAACCACATTTCTCAATGGTTTCCTTAAGGAAGAGGTTTATATGCACAACAGCCAGAAGGTTTTGTCTTGGAGACTAAACCTAATCAGGTTTGTAGTCTAAAAAAATCTATTTATGGATTAAAGCAAGAATCTAGGGTTGGAACATCCATTTGATAAGACAAGTCAAAGAATTTGACTTTATAAAAAATGAGGATGAACCTTGTGTGTACAAGAAGACTAGTGGGAGTGCCATTTTTTCTTGGTTTTGTATGTAGATGACTACTCCTCATTGGGAATGATATCTCAATGTTACAATCAATCAAGGTATGGTTATCTAATAGTTTTCCCATGAATACTTGGGAGAAGCATCTTATATACTAGGCATCAAGATCTATAGAGATAGATCTAGAAGGATGCTAGGTTTATCCCAGTCTAGGTACATTGACCAGTGCTAAAAAGATTTAGCATGAGAAATAAAAGAGGTTACTTACCTATTGGTCATGGCATACATCTTTCTAAAGATGTCTACTAAGACACCTGAAGAAGAAATAGAATGAATTCTATATCTTATGCTTCGACAGTAGTGTCTATTTGTATGCTATGTTTGTACTAGGCCTGATGTGCATATGCCTTAGGTATAGGCAGCAGGTTTTAGGCTGATCCAGGAGAGGATTATTGGAGGCTGTGAAAATATTCTTAAGTACTTGAGAAGAACTAAGAATATTTTTCTAACATACGGAGGATATGATCTTAACTAGAAGCTTATTCAGATTCTAGTTTTCATCAAACCAGATGACACCAAATCTATATTTGGTATGTTTTTTTAACCTAATGGAGGAGCTGTAAGCTGGACAGTTCTAACACAAATAATCTTACTCAACACTGAGGTAGAGTACATTGCTGTTAGTGAGCTGCCAAGGAGCTGTCTGGATGAAGAAGTTCATATCAGAGTTGGCGTAGTTCCTGAGATTGAAGGTCCAGTATCACTTTACTGTTATAACACTGGGGCTGTTTGCTCAGCAAAGGAACCAAGAGCTCATCAAAATCAAAGCACATTCTGAGACGTTTCCATCTCGTTCGAGAGATTGTCGAAAGACAAGAAAGTCTGCATTAAAAGGTTAAAACCCGAAGAACATCTCGCAGACTGTTCACTAGGCTCTATCACAGCGAGATTTTGATCGCCACCTTGATTGTATGGGGTAATATTTAAAGGCGATTGGCTTTAGTGCAAGTGTGAGATTGAAATGTGTGCCCCCGAAAGCTAATTGAAATATTGTATTTCGATCCTAAAATCAATGAATTGACTTATTATAACAAAGGCATTATTTTCATCATACGCTGTGTCTTTATGATTATATATGACCCCATAAATTAGGGCTATGGTTCTAGGGTTATGATGAGATCATACCAGTGAGACCTAAAGCCTTAAACCCTAATCTAATATTCCTGGTCGATGGGACATTGAGTTGGGGATCATGTTTCTGGCAAGACCAGCACATCCTATATATGCTTTATGATGAGGTGACTGATCTCACAGTCACTTATGTTTGACGCTAATATTAGGATGTGAGTGTTCATTCGAGATTGAGTTCACTGAATTGATCCAGATTGAGAATATCAATGGAACCTTATCTGTTTCAATAGATAATTCTCATAATGGTAGTAGTGCATATGGTCCTTTGACCTGAGACTACCATGGTCCTTATATGTATGAATCCATACATGGTTCGCAATCATCATGACACTGAGTCATGCATGAGGTTGATACTGGTATGGTGGATTGTATATGGAGGTTGTGATTAGGTCAACAAGGAATTGATCTGCCATAGTAAGAGGAATTGCATCCGCTAATTTCGATCAAATGATGGATTCGGGAAATCTTTGATCAAAGTATGAACATTAGAGTTAATTTCTAATGGTCATTAAATGATCATCATTATAAAGATTGAGCTAGGGATGAATATGAAATTGGATTTGACAAGTATCCATATTCACATCATATTTGGGATGCAAGTTGATCAAAGGACTGAATTGCCCGTAACTCACCACTGAAGGGTATTTTGGTAATCCTCCAAAATTTTCACCTCTTTCGGGTAGACATGATACATTGCTAGACGTCAATCTTGTCTTGTAGGTATATGATTGAATTATGGTAATTCAAATAAGTTAATTAGAATTAGATTCTAATTGACCGGTCGAGCTAGTTTGAGTTGACCTAAATCGGCTTAGTTGAGATCTAACCGAATTAAGTCAAATAGCACTCGGACCTACTACTGGCTAGGTGTGGATGCAGAACAAATAAAGGGATGCGATGCGGAAGTAAATTAAGATTAACTAATTTCTTATATGATGAATCCATACATTGGTTCGCAATCATCATGACACTGAGTCATGCATGAGGTGATACTGGTATGGTGGATTGTATATGGAGGTTGTGATTAGGTCAACAAGGAATTGATCTGCCATAGTAAGAGGAAATTGCATCCAGCTAATTTCGATCAAATGATGATTCGGGAAATCTTTGATCAAGTATGAACATTAGAGTTAATTTCATGGTTCATGTATGAATCATCATTATAAAGATTGAGCTAGGGATGAATATGAATTGGATTTGACAAGTATCCATATTCACAATCATATTTGGGATGCAAGTTGATCAAGGACTGAATTGCCCGTAACTCACCACTGAAGGGTATTTTGGTAATTCCTCCAAATTTCACATCTTTCGGGTAGACATGATACATTGCTAGACGTCAATCTTGTCTTGTAGGTATATGATTGAATTATGGTAATTCAAATAAGTTAATTAGAATTAGATTCTAATTGACCGAGTCGAGCTAGTTGAGTTGACCTAAATCGGCTTAGTTGAGATCTAACCGAATCAAATAGCACTCGGACCTACTACTGGCTAGGTGTGTGATGCAGAACAAATAAAGGGATGCGATGCGAAGTAAATTAAGATTAACTAATTTTTTGTTTTTTATATGTTTGTAGAAGTTGGCTTCAAATCAAAGAAAGTTAACCTAACATTAAAGATACTAATATGATAATTGAAAGCACAATTTTAAGGAAACTAAATTATCAGAGTAGTTCAGAAGCAACGGATCGCTAGGGGTTTAGAAACTCCCAGACCTAGGGTTCGCTCCGAACTTTCAACAGAACAGAAACAAAGAGAAGAGATGGTTTACCTAACCAGACAATGATCTTCACAGATTTTGGTGAAGAACTCTCCCGAGCAGATTGTTGGATCCTCGGATTCAGATATCTTCGCAATGGATCCTCAATACTGGTCCTTTGCGGGTTGGCTTCTCTGACTCAAGATCTGGAAGAGAAGAAAAACATTGATGGAATCAGAGAGTCAAGGGAAAAATTTACCAGGTTGATGAACTTGAAGATTGAAATTGCTGAAAACTGGATTCTCCTGGAAGCTGATGTGATTTTCCTTGGAACTTGCTCTGGATCTGAAGTAGTCGAACTGATCTGGATGAAGGTGGATGGCCTGGACTTGTAGAGAGAGAGAGGCCGTGGGAGATGGAAGGAGCTAGGTTTGATGGATTGAAAATAATGAAGGGGCTAGGGTTTTGGATTTTTAAGTGGCTAACCTAGGGTTTTGGATAAAGATGGAGATCTCTCACCTCCTCAAGGCTCCAATGGACCCAGATTACCCCCTCACAGAGCTCAACACTTAGAATAGTGCGGAAGAGAGACCTAGGTTACTCAACCAAGAGATAGCAAAATAATTTTTCTTCATTCATTGATTTTTTCAACTTACAAGAGGATTAATTTATAATGCTTTACAAGGGAGAAGGGTTTCATATTTTCCCATGTGGGACTAAAGGAGGGATCTCCAAATTAGGGCAAATCCCTTACATATGGTTGCCAAAATACCAAAATTAGGATTTGGGTTATAAATGGCAGGTAGATGGCGCCACCTTGCTTGAAAAAATTTTTTTCCTTCCCTGGATGAACTCTTTTGGACTCCTCCTTTTCTTCCTCCCTAAGTCAAGGCCCTTCCCATCTTTGTTTTGGGTGTTTTTGGCAGGTAATGTGCGCCCCTTGATATTCTCTTCCAAGAAGAACTTCTTCCCTTCTTTGCTTGGAATTACTTGGGAAAGTCTTGGCCGCCCCTTGATTGGCTCTCTTGGTGGACTTCTCTTTATCTGGTACATAAAGAAGGAAGTTGCCATCTGTGGAGTTGGGTCAAACGCTGCTGGATGTGGTATGGTGCCCCCTGGACTGGAGTGTGGCTGGGGTGTGTGTCCACTTGCCTGTCTTGGGAGAAAATGTAACATCCCCGGTTGAAACCCTATCCACTACTGAGTCAACATGACTCAACAAAATAAAATGCAGGTAATATAGACTCAAGCTAAATTGAGTTGATCTAGTCAACTCTTGTTACAAACGAAAACCCTAATTCTTCGGGCAAGGTTAATCAGAGATCCAGATGGAGCTCTGAAGTCTTCTTCTGAGTGTTGTGCCCGCACCAATTCTCCCAGGGTGGGAGGAACTCGACCCTGTCGAGTATGGATCAAGCTGGCTCTGGTATCTCTCCAAGAGGTCTGGGTCCAGCTCTTGTAACTCTTCTCTGGAGATCCAAGAGTCATCAGAATCTGGCCTTCCTAGCCAGCGGACCAGGTACCTTTGGTATCCTCGATTACGAGTAGAGATAACCTGATCATCCAGGATCTTTTCAATCTGCTCTTTCCTCACAGGCCAGTTTGTTGGTGGACACAGGGTCGGGATCACTCTCAATGATAGGGTTAGGCTCAAAAGGCTCACTAGGAATCACAGCTGGCTCCCTGTACTCTACTAAGTCTGTAATGTTGAAAGTAGAGCTAATGCCTAGTTCTGGAGGCAACTCGAGCATATAGGCATTGGATCCTACTCTCTTTACCACTCTAAATGGTCCAGCTCCCTAGCATGTAACTTTCTAACGGTTCCAGAAGGAAACCGTTCATGCCTTAACCTAATCATCACATAGTCTCCCTCAACAAAATTTGACTCGTCTTTGAGTATCAGCCAACTTCTTATAAGTTTCATTACTTAAATTTATTTTGACATGAATTTCTTTATGCAAGTCTTTTACATGCTGTGCAAAATCTCAGCAGACTCGGAGACTCGAGTGTGGACAGGTAAAGGGACTAGGTCAAGAGGTGTGTGAGGTTTGTACCCATGTACAATTTCAAATGGACTCTTACCCGTAGACCTATTGACCGAGTCATTGTACGCAAATTCTGCCTTGGTAGGTATAAATCCCATTTTGGGTGTTTCACCAACAAGACATCTCAGCAGATTTCCTAGGCTACGGTTCACTACTTCAGTTTGGCCTCATTTGGGGATGATAGGCAGTTAAAACTTAAGTTTTGTCCCTAACTTATGCCAAAGGGTCTTCCAAAAGTAACTGGTGAACCGGACATCCCTATCTGAAACGATTGTCTTAGGTAGGCCATGGAGTCTAACTATCTCATTGAAGAAAGTGTGGCTACCTTAGACGCATCAAAGGTTTGGGAACAAGGTAAGAAGTGGGCCATTTTAGAGAATCGGTCGACTACGACACAGATAGAATCATGTCTCCTCTGGGTCTTAGGTAAACCTAACACAAAATCCATACTCACATCTTGCCAAGGACGATCTGGGACAGGAAGTGGGGTATAAAGGCCAGTGTTTTGTTTCGCTGTTTGGCAACAGCGCAGGTTCGACATCTAGCTACAATATTAGCTACATCCCTTTTCAGCTAGGCCAGAAAAAGTGGTCTTCAATAGCTAGAATGGTCTTGTCTTTTCCAAAATGGTCGGCTAAACCTCCAGCATGGATTTCCCAAATCAAAAATTCCCTAAGAGAAGTTCTAGGGATGCAAAGCCTATTTTTGAAGAACAAAAACCATCTACAAGGGTATAATCCTGGTGATTACTAGATGGTCCTTGAACTAGATCCTGATACACAGTTGTGAAATCCGGACAAGACTCTATTCCTCTTTGATTTGCTCAAACCCTATGACCTCAGTTCTAACAGAAGTTAATAACAGAGATCGCGACTAAGGGCATCAGCTACCTTATTCTCAACTCCAGCCTTATGTTTCAGGATAAAAGTATAGGACTGGATATATTCTACCCACTTAGCATGCCTAGGGTTAAGCTTCTTTTAGGAGTTCAGAAATCTAAGAGCCTCATGGTCCGAAAATAGTACAAATTCCTGCGGTAGCAAATAATGTCTCCAGTAACGCAAAGCTTGCACCACCACATAAAATTTCTTATCATAGGTAGAATACCTAAGCTTAGCATCATTAAGTTTTTCACTAAAGAATGCTATGGGATGATTCTCTTGGCTTAGGACTCCACCTATTCCTACACCTGAAGCATCACAGGCAACCTCAAATACTTTAGAAAAATCGGGTAATCTCAGAATGGGTGCCTGGGTCATTTTATCCTTAAGATCTAGGAAGGCTTTATTGGCTGACATAGTCCAATGAAATTCTCCCTTCCTAATATAATCAGTGATAGGAGCAGCTAAAGTACTAAACCCCTTGATGAATCGCCTATAGAAGGTAACCAAGCCGTGGAAACTTCTAACTTCATGCACATTGGTTGGCTCTGGCCAGTCTACTATGGACCTAATCTTCTCAGGATCGGCCGCCACACCGTCAGGGATTACTACAAAACCAAGAAAGATAACTCTACTAGTCATGAATTCACACTTTTTAAGATTACCATAGAGTCTATCATTCCTCAAAACTTGGCAGACTGCTCTAAGGTGGCCTAGGTAATCTGCTGGGGTCTTACTATAGATCAGGATGTCATCAAAATAGACCACCACAAATTTTCCTATGAAAGCTCTAAGTACCTGGGTCATAATTCTCATGAAAGTACTAGGGGCATTGGACAACCCAAAAGGCATAACAACCCATTCATAAAGACCATCCTTAGTCTTGAAAGCAGTTTTCCATTCATCCCCGGGTCTAATCTAACCTGATGATAGCCGCTTTTGAGATCAATCTTAGAAAAAACCATTGCACCAGCCATCATATCAAGCATGTCATCTAGTCTAGGGATGGGAAACCTATATTTGATTGTAATTTTATTGATGGCACGACTGTCAACACACATCCTCCACATGCCATCTTTCTTTGGGGTCAGTAAGGCTGGGACTGCACAAGGGCTAAGACTTTCTCTAATAAACCCCTTCCTCAATAATTCTCCAACCTGCTTTTGCAGTTCTTCATGCTCAGATGATTCATCCTGTAATGGGGCAAGTTGGGAAAAGTCGCTCCTGGGATTAGATCTATGGCATGCTGGATATCCCTAAGAGGTGGAAGGTGGTCTGGCAAATCCTCGGGAAAGACATCCTCAAATTCTTTTAACACAGGTTTAACTTCTTGAGGAGGCTCTGAGGGTTCCGCAGTTCTAAGTTCCTTAGCAGTCAACATCCAGATGGGTGAACCACTATGAATTTCTTGTTCTAGATCCTTAGCACTGATTAGGTTCACTCCAGTTTTCATCTCGTTAACCTTACCGGCTCCTTTAGTTACCTTGTCCTTAGGGGAACTGAATGGATCGTAATCTTCTTCCCATTGAAACTAAAGACACAGGTATTGGATTTTCCTAAGAGGGTGGCATCATGATCATACAACCAAGGTCTTCCGAGAATTATACTGCTCACCCCCATGGGTAAGACATCGCACCAAATCATTTCGTGATAAGATTGCATTTGGATTTGGACTTGACATCTAGACTGGATGGGTATGGAGGTAGAATGTACCCAAGAAACTTTATAGGGGTTGGGATGGGGAACTGGGATTAAGCCTAACATCTTGACAGTGCTAGTAGAGATGGCATTTACACAGCTCCCACTATCTATTATGATCTTACATACCTTATCCCCTAATTTAAGAAAAGTCTGTAGGATGTTAGTCCTACGCCAATCCTCTTGAACTAGATTCTGGGATAGGATGCATCTTACAACTCCTAATTGGTCAGATTCATTGGGTTCCTCCTCTCCTTCATACTCCTCAACCAAATTCATTCCGGCCTCATAAACTTCTTCTTCAAATTCCTCACTGGGCTCGGAATTATCATTCTCTCCCTCTTCTATGTAAAGGGATCTACGTGGGCACTGGCTAGCAACATGACCTACCTTATGACACTTGAAACAGGCTATGGCAGTACACTGACTGGAAATGTGACCTGGTTTCTGACACTTAAAACAGGTGATATTTGAACTAGGGGTTCTCTGGGTGTCAGGTGCCTTACCTTTGTCCATGGGCCTAGGGGTAGAAGTACCCTGAAAAGGTTTACTAGGGATAACTTGGCTAGGTCCATTCCTTGGGATTGGGGCACTAACCCTAGAAGGTATAGGTCCTCTCTGAAATTTCTCAGTGTTCAGTACAATCTGGTAGGCTTGGTCTAGATCAGTAACCTCTCTCAGAAATAGTTCTCTCTTGATATCTTCCCTCAGTCCAGCCCTAAATCTAGACAAAGTGACTTCGTGGGCTTCACTCACATCACATCTCATTAGGTATTCATCAAAAGTAGCTATGTAGTCTGAGACAGATCAGTTTCCTTGTTTCAGGTTTTGCCATTGGTCTAACAGGTTTTGCTGGTATGAAATGGGTAGGTATTTATCTCTCAATTATTCTTTCATACCCTGCCAAGTGGTTATGGGCTCAACATTCTGTCTCCTAGTGGTTAGCTCAATGTTCCTCCAGTATAACCTAGCTTGACGCACTAATTTCATCTTGGCAAACTTGTATTTCCTCTCCTCAGACATAGCATACCACTCAAAGTATTGGTCCATCTCACCCTCCCAATCAGAATACACCTTAGGGTTCAGACTACCATCAAAAGTGGGTGCATCTAATTTGATGTTCCTGATGAACCTATCATCTCTATCTTCAGGCTCTGGGTCAGGCCTCCTATGATTAGGTTCAGGATCTCTATATAAAGGCCTTCTAGGCTCCTGATGTGGGTGAGGTTGAGGCACATTAAAATCGGGGTCAGGAGTCCAATTCCGATGTCTAGGTTCTTCAAGTACTTGGACTCGGTCCCTAAGTTGGGTAAGATCCTCATGAATTTGTGCGCTAAACTGGGCCACAGTGTTTGTCATATCCTGATTCATTTTAGCCATACTTTCAGTAAGAGTTCTGATTATGGCCTCTAAATCAGGTTGGGTTTGACCAGGTTGATATGGCACTCCATTTCTGGTAGACATGATGATTCAAGCAAGCACACAAAATGAGACTAGACTAAATCGACTACTGGATCACTAGACCTAGAGTCCAAACTAGATGCCCAATCAGAGTGGCAAGCTAGCCTGTAGTAACTCAGGACTCAGCCAGGCAGGTGTAAGGGGAGTGTTAGGTCCCTGATTGCCAATCCTAGACACCAATCAGTGATTGGCCAGGTAGGCGGACCAGCACACAAGCCCTTCGGGAATGGATCCCTGAACCACCGTTCTAGACACTGAGTGCTAAGCACACACAGAATAACTCGGCAAACTGACTCAACACTAGCCTAGACCCGACCAATTGGTGTCCCTAGCCCACTAGGGCAAATTAGGTCTAACTGATTTTAAATTAGGTCTAGGTTCGAATGATTGGATGGTGGTTTTGGGCTAAGGAGAGGTAATCAACTCCTGCCCTTATCTTAGATGCTCAATTGCCCTTAAGTAAATTATGAGATGATCACTCCAAAAAGAATTGAATTGCAGAACACAAAAAATAGAGTTGTTGTATTTTAATGTTCAGAATTTTTACTGAAACCAATAAATCACAGAAAAATTATGGAAAATAGGTTCAATTATACTGGTTTCAACGAAGCAAAAATCATGCAATTCGGAGTTTTATGCAGGAAGAAATAATTCAGAAAACTGGAAAATTACGGGCTACAACTAGATTGTCTTCCCCGTTTATAATCCCTGCTACGAAGTTATAACCCAATGGATCCCCTACACGCCCTAGGAACACCCCGTGGAATAGGAGGAGGAGGCTTGCGCCTCGCTTAGTTCCTAGGACCGGACGTCCTGGGGAGTCTACTTCGAGCAGACAAAATAAAAAGAGAAAATAATCAAAACAAGCAAGCATGCAAATCAGAAACCCTAGACTGGGCTCTGATACCAAAAATGATGCAGAACAAATAAAGGGATGCGATGCGAAAGTAAATTAAGATTAACTAATTTTTTTGTTGTTTTTATATGTTTGTAGAAGTTGACTTCAAATCAAAGAAAAGTTAACCTAACATTGAAAGATACTAATATGATAATTGAAAGCACAATTTTAAGGAAACTAAATTATCAGAGTAGTTTAGAAGCAACGGATCGCTGGGGGTTGAGAAACTCCCAGACCTAGGGTTTCGCTCCGAACTTTCAACAGAATAGAAACAAAGAGAAGAGATGGTTTACCTAACCAGACAATGATCTTCACAGATTTTGGTGGAAGAACTCTCCCGAGCAGATTGTTGGATCCTCGGATTCAGATATCTTCGCAATGGATCCTCCAATACTGGTCCTTTGGCGGGTTGGCTTCTCCTGAACTCAAGATCTGGAAGAGAAGAAAAATAATTGATGGAATCAGAGAGTCAAGGGAAAAATTTACCAGGTTGATGAACTTGAAGATTGAAATTGCTGAAAACTGGATTCTCCTGGAAGCTGATGTGATTTTCCTTGGAACTTGCTCTGGATCTGAAGTAGTCGGACTGGATCTGGATGAAGGTGGACGGCCTGGACTTGTAGAGAGATAGAGGCCGTGGGAGATGGAAGGAGCTAGGGTTTGATGGATTGAAAATAATGAAGGGCGGCTAGGGTTTTGGATTTTTAAGTGGCTAACCTAGGGTTTTGGATAAAGATGGAGATCTCTCACCTCCTCAAGGCTCCAATGGAACCCGGATTACCCCCTCACGGAGCTCAACACTTAGAATAGTGCGGAAGAAGAGAAACCTAGGTTACTCAACACAAGAGAATAGCAAAAATAATTTTTCTTCATTCATTGATTTTTTCAACTTACAAGAGGGATTTAATTTATAATGCTTTACAAGGGAGAAGGGTTTCATATTTTCCCATGTGGGACTAAAGGAGGGGATCTCCAAATTAGGGCAAATCCCTTACATATGGTTGGCCAAAATACCAAAAATTAGGATTTGGGTTATAAATGGCAGGTAGATGGCGCCACCTTGCTTGAAAAATTTTTTTTCCTTCCCTGGATGAACTCTTTTGGACTCCTCCTTTTCTTCCTCCCTAAGTCAAGGCCCTTCCCATCTTTGTTTTGGGTGTTTTTGGCAGGTAATGGGCGCCCCTTGATATTCTCTTCCAAGAAGAACTTCTTCCCTTCTTTGCTTGGAATTACTTGGGAAAGTCTTGGCCGCCCCCTTGATTTGTGCTCTCTTGGTTGACTTCTCTTTATCTGGTGCATGAAAGAAGGAAGTTGCCATCTGTGGAGTGGGGACCAAACGCTGCTGGATGTGGATATGGCGCACCTGGACTGGGAGTGTGGCTGGGAGTGTGGTGTCCACTTGCCTGGTCTTGGGAGAAAATGTAACATCTCCGGTTGAAACTCTAGTCCACTACTGAGTCTACATGACTCAACAAAATAAAATGCAGGTAATATAGACTCAAGCTAAATTGAGTTGATCTAGTCAACTCTTATTACAAACCAAAAATCCTAATTCTTCGGGCAAGGTTAATCAGAGATCCAGATGGAGCTCTGAAGTCTTCTTCTGAGTCTGGTGCCCGCACCAGTGTGGAACCCAATGGGTCACACACAAAAGAGAATTGATGAAGGATTTAATTTGGAATTAAATCATATTTTCAGGATAAACACACTAGCATGTGTTGCAGACCCAATTTCTATTCGAATCAGTTTCAAATTTGATTCTGAATTAGGCTTAATTGAGTTCTAATTGAACCAGATCAAGGTCTAATTTAATTTTTTGGACATTGGGCTAACCCATGGCTGAACCCATGAAAATCAAGTGCACTGAGACTCTCTCTCCAAGCCGCCCATGCCCTTCCTCACCCGCGCGCGCCAAGAAGAAAAGTCCACGCATATGTGGACTTCTCTTCACGCGCGAGGGATGGAAATACCGTCGGAGAAAAATCAAGAAAATTGGGGGGGCGATTTGGATCCTTGTCTGACATCCTTGGATATGGATCTGATGGCCAAAAAAATTAACGAGAAAGATCCGTCACTTTTCGGTCGCAAATCCAACTCCAAAAGTCACGATTCTTCCTGAAGTTTTTCCGAGAGTACTCATCGGAAAAACAAAAATTAAATCAGAGAATCATGATTTTTGGTTGAGGGGACACGTGAGGAATGAGGGATCATGATTCCTGGGGTTTCAGAGGGTTGCGATGTATTGAGAAAATGCCCCTCTGAAATCTATCAAAGGGTTTGTGTTCTCATGGGTTTTCTGACAGATAATAAAAGAAGAAATATACAGAGGTCATATTCCTCTCCTCCTCTCCGGAATACTCCTTCCCTTTATGCTTGTTGGGTATTGTTCCTCTTACAGAGATAATTTCTATCGAAACACTGACCCTAAACAAGAATAAGAGGAAGGTCTTGAACAGTAAAGGAAAGGAAAATGAAGGGTCTGTTCTTCTTCTTTTCTTCCTAGAATTAAGACTTTATTTGTCTTAATTTCTTCTTCCAATTCAATTCAAGAAAAGGAATTCAAGAAAGGAAATTCAAGAAGAGGAAAGAAGGAAGAAAAGAAATTTTCAAGAAGGAATATTTCAGCCCAAAAGTCCAAGAATTGAATTCTTGAAAAGGAATTCAAGAAGAGGAGCCAAGAACAAGAAATTGTTGTCTTCATCTTTTTCTGTATGGATCACCATTGGAGGGTGAACATTTGGGCACCTGGTGGAGATTTAAAGTTTGGATTTTAGCAATACAGGTTAGTACTTTAATTTGAGATTAAATCTTATATATACATGTTATATGTTTTAATTCTTTTAAGGAGATCTTGGGTTAAGGGTTTGGTGAAGATTTCATAAAGTTAAAAAATTTTGAAATCTATGATTCCGCCTTGCCATCGAATCCTACAGTGGTATCAGAGCCTCCTTATTAAGATTAAAATATATATGCTGATTTTTATA
The DNA here is from genome assembly GCA_021397845.1 of Areca catechu. Lineage (NCBI taxonomy): Eukaryota > Viridiplantae > Streptophyta > Magnoliopsida > Arecales > Arecaceae > Areca > Areca catechu. Next base: position 95,452,646 of record CM038051.1, on the reverse strand, counting down.
TGCATATGTATATAAGTAACATATGATATTGTATATGTTTGATGTAATGTCACCAATTACGGTTTTCACTCAAACCCTAATTGTTGTAGAGATATGTTTAGACATCTAGTCATCATACTGATATAAGGTTGCCCTGGCATAATGGTGGATCCATTATGTGGTAAATGGTTGTCCTAGTATGATGACACACTAATCACATATTTGTGTTAATTATGCATATATGTTTGATGTATGCCACTAATTAAGGTTTTCACTTAAACCTTAATTTGTATAGAGATATGTTTAGCCTTCTAGTCATCATACTGAAATAAGGTTGCCCTGGCATAATGGTGGATCCATTATGTGGTAAATGGTTGTCCTAGTATGATGGCACACTATGGCACATATTTGCTAGGTTATAAAAAGAATGTGCTTTGATTTAATAAAGCCCTCTTTAAAAACATATTAAGTTGTAGTGTCATATACAAAAAGCAAAAATAATCAATATGATTAGTTTAACATTCGGTGTCAAGGAAAAGTGGTTCATGATCGGTAAAGATGACGTGGTTTTTAATTGATTCCGTTGGCTGACCTGGCCAATTCTTATTGGTGTCTAAGGAAAGCAACGGGGGGACTCCCACCACTCTCCCACTTACCTGGTTGATAAGATTAACTTAATTATTGATTGAAATGCTTAGTGTAATATTCACTACATGTGGCTTTCCTTCATGTCAAGTCATTATTATGTTATGATCCATATTAGGTTTGTTGTGTACACACAAGGCCTTTTATGGTGACTAACATAATTTTGGCTTGGTACATTTGATGTTTATGGCATGATTTAATATAATACTTTGTTATGTACACACAAGGGTATTATAATTAATATCATGACTATATAGCAATGAAGGTTCTAACTAAACTAAAATATTATAGTTTGTTGTGTACACACAAGGCTATTAATATTTTAGAGGCCAAGATAAGTTGAGAATTGTATGAGTTACAATTGGAAAGAGTTTTCCTACCTTTGAACTTATATAAGATTTGTTGTGTACACACAAGGTCTTTTGTATGGAATTAGGATCACAACCCCACTAAGAGAACCAATTAGGGTTTTCTCGATCATCACATGGAGGGTTATGATGCTTGATAAAATAGTGGGAGATATAATTAAGTTAAAGTCCTAATTTAATTATGTTTTGTCAACATTGGTTATTTGCTTATGTAATGCTCTTTGTTAATGTAGATTAAATGGCCTCTTCACTCTCACTCCGTAGCATTCTTGATGCAAATAAATTGACTGGACCAAACTATGTTGATTGGTTGAGAAACCTGAAGATAGTACTCAGCCAAGAAAGAATTTCTTATATTCTTGATACCCCAACCTTGGAACCATTAGAGGAAGATGCCTCGCAAGAGGATAAGACCACGAATAACACATGGCGAAATGACTCCCTTACTGTCATGTGTACAATGCTTGCCTCTATGACCAATGAGTTACAGAGGCAACATGAAAGCATGGACACAAACTCCATATTGCTCAATCTAAAAGAACTTTATGGAGAACATAGTTGAACTGCAAGATATGAAATATCTAAGCAGTTATTCCGTGCAAGGATGACAGAAGGTACATCCGTACAAGACCTTGTATTAAAGGTTATTGACCTAATCACCCGATTGGGTCAATTGGGTTTTGTTATGGATGGGGAGTTGAATCAGGATTTGATTCTGCAGTCACTTCCAGAGTCATTTTCACAGTTTGTTCTTAATTATCATATGAACAAACTTAACACTTCTTTGCCTGAGCTGTTGAATATGTTAAAAATAGCAAAGAGCCATTTAAAGAAAAATAAGGCTCCACTTCTTCTTGTGGATGGTGTAAACAAGAAGAAAATAGGCAAAAAAGGTTCCAAGAGGAGGTTGAACCCAAAAGGGGGCATCAAGAAAAAGAAAGGAAAGAAGGCCTCCGGAGAAATGACCTGCTTTCATTGTGGCAAGCCGGGTCACTGGAAAAGAAACTGCAAGGTTTACCTTGCAAGTGTGAAGCATGATGCTAGTGATAAACCAAAAGGTATGTATGAGATACATGCAATTTTGTCATTAGACTCTTCTAATTCAAACTCTTGGGTATTGGATACTGCTTGTGGTCATCATATCTGCAAATCATTGTAGGGACTACAGAACATTAGAGTTTTGAAGGAAGGCGACTTCGAGCTCTACGGTGCTGGAGGAGATTCCATCCAAGTAGAAGCTGTAGGGACTTATATATTGAAGCTGCTTTCTGGGAAGATTTTAGAGTTAAAAAATTGTTATTTTATGCCTAGAATCATTAGAAACATCATATCTATACCGTTGTTACTTAAACAAGGATATATTATGAATGTAAAGAGCAGTGGCTGCTCAATCAGTTTTTCTAATAAAATATTATTTAATGGCATATTTTGCAATGGTCTCTTAACTCTATCTTCTGATGACAATATACTACATGTTAGTAATAAACGAAAAAGAGATGAAGTAAACAATACTTTACTTTGGCAATGTCATCTTGGACATATTAGTGAGCAAAGGATTAAAAAGTTACACAAGGAAAAATTCCTTAATCCTTATGACTATGAATCATTAGGAACTTGTGAATCATGTCTCATGGGTAAAATGACCAAGACTCCATTTAGTGGACATAATGAAAGGACAACTGAGTTATTAGGACTCATACACATTGATGTATGAGGACCTATGACAACTCAGGCCAAGGGTGGATACTCATATTTCATCACATTCACTGATGATTTTTCATGGTATGGATTTGTGTATCTAATGAAACATAAGTCCATAGCTTTTGAAAAATTTTTAGAGTATCAAAGTATGGTAGAGAAACAAATGGGGAAAAGTATTAAGATCCTTCGATCAGATAGAGGAGGTGAATACTTATCCACCGAGTTTCTTGATCACCTTAAAGAAAAGGGAATTATCTCTGAATGGACTCCTCCTTACACACCACAATTAAATGGTGTTTCTTAAAGGAGAAATCGTACTTTATTAGATATGGTACGGTCCATGATGTGCTTCACAGACTTACCTGTTTCTTTCTCGGGATATGCCTTGGAAACAGTGGCTAATATTTTAAATAGAGTACCATCCAAATCTGTATCTAGCACTCCATATGAGTTATGGAGGGGATAGAAATCCAATCTTAAGTATCTGAAGATATGGGGATGTCCAGCCTATGTCAAAAGAAATTTTGAACATAAGCTTGATGTTAGAGCAGAAAAGTGTCTATTTGTTGGATATCCTAAAGATAGTATAGGATATCTGTTATACCATCCTACTGAACAAAAGGTTTTAGTCAGTAGGCATGCCATTTTTATGGAGAAAGAGTTCATCCTACAAAAGGGCAGTGGGAGAAATATTGAACTTGAAGAAGTTCAACAAGTAGATACATCTCAACCAAATCATAACATAGTTAGTATAGAACCTGAACACACCACTCCTATCCGTAGGTCTGATAGGGTGCGACATGCACCTGAGAGGTATGGGTTCATTATTGAAAACAATGAAGCCCGAATCATTGATAATGATGAGCCTCTGACATATACGGATGCTATCATGAGTAGTGACTCGGATAGATGGCTGGAAGCTATGAGATCCGAAATGGACTCCATGTATGTCAACCATGTCTGAAATTTGGTTGATGCACCAGAGGGTGTTAACCCTATTGGATGCAAATGGGTCTATAAGAAAAAGATTGGAGCAGATGGCCAAGTTGAAACTTTTAAAGCCAGATTAGTGGCTAAGGGTTTCAGACAAAAACAGGGAATAGATTATGATAAAACATTTTCTCCTGTTTCCATGCTCAAATCTATTCGGATCATGCTTGCTATAGCAGTATATCATGATTATGAAATCTGGCAGATGGATGTGAAAACCGCATTTCTCAATGGTTTCCTTGAGGAAGAGGTTTATATGTCACAGCCAGAAGGTTTTGTCTTGGAGAATAAACCTAATCAGGTATGTAGGCTAAAAAAATCTATTTATGGATTAAAGTAAGCATCTAGGAGTTGGAACATCCGATTTGATAAGACAGTCAAAGAATTTGACTTTATCAAAAATGAGGATGAACCTTGTGTGTACAAGAAGACTAGTGGGAGTGCCATAGTTTTCTTGGTTCTGTATGTAGATGACTTACTTCTCATTGGGAAATGATATCCCAATGTTACATTCATTCAAGGTATGGTTGTCTAAACAGTATTCCATGAAAGACTTGGGAGAAGCATCTTATATACTAGGCAACAAGATCTATAGAGATAGATCTAGAAGGATGCTAGGTTTATCCCAGTCTAGGTACATTGACCAAGTGCTAAAAAGATTTAGCATGGAGGGAAGTAAAAGAGGTTACTTAGCTATTGGTCATGGCATACATCTTTCTAAAAAGATGTCTCCTAAGACACCTGAAGAAAGAAATAGAATGAATTCTATACCTTATGCTTCGGCAGTAGGGTCTATTATGTATGCTATGTTATGTACTAGGCCTGATGTGGCATATGCCTTAGGTATAGACAGCAGGTTTCAGGCTGATCTAGGAGAGGATCATTGTAAGGCTGTGAGAAATATTCTTAAGTACTTGTGAAGAACTAAGGATATTTTTCTAATATATGGAGGATCTGATCTTAAACTAGAAGCTTATTCAGATTCTAGTTTTCAATCAGATCCAGATGACAGCAAATCTATATATGGGTATGTTTTTACCCTAAATGGAGGAGCTGTAAGTTGGAAGAGTTTTAAACAGGAAACTGTAGCTGACTCAATAACTGAGGCAGAGTACATTGCTGTTAGTGATGCTGCCAAGAAAGCTGTCTGGATGAAGAAGTTCATAACAGAGTTGGGCGTATTTCCTGAGATTGAAGGTCCATTATCACTTTACTGTGATAATACTGGGGTTGTTGCTCAAGCAAAGGAACCAAGAGCTCATCACAAATCAAAGCACATTCTGAGATGTTTCCATCTCGTTCGAGAAATTGTCGAAATACAAGAAGTCTGCATTAAAAAGGTAGAAACGAAGAACAACATAGCGGACCCGTTCACTAAGGCTCTATCATAGCGAGAGTTTGATCGCCACCTTGGTTGTATGGGGTTAAGATTTAAAGGTGATTGGCTTTAGTGCAAGTGGGAGATTGAAAGATTATACCCTGAAAGCCAATTGAAATATTATGTTTCGATCCCAAAATCAATGAATTGACATTATTATAATAAAGGCATTATTTTCATCATATGTCGTGTCTTTATGATTATATGATGAACCCCATAGATTAGGGCTATGGTTCTAGGGTTATGATGAGATCATACCAGTGAGACCTAAAGCCTTAAAACCCTAATCTAAAATATTCCTGGTCGATGGGACATTGAGTTGGGGATCATTGTTTCCGGCAAGACCAGCACATCCTATATATGCTTTGTGATGAGGGTGACTAATCTCATAGTCACTTGTGTTTGATACTAATACTAGGATGTGAGTGTTCATTAGAGAATGAGTTCACTGAATAGATCCAGATTGAGAATATCTAATGGAACCTTATCTGTTTGTTAATAAATAATTCTCATAGTGGGAGTAGTGCATATGGTCCTTTGACCTGAGACTACCATGGTACCTTATATATATGAATCCATACTTGGGTTCACAATGAATCATGACACTGAGTCATGCACGAGGTGATACTGGGTATGGTGGATTGTATATGGAGGTTGTGAGTAGGTCAACAAAGAATTTGTCAGCCCTAGTAAGAGGGAATTGCATTGATGTAGAACAGAAGCTCTGATACCAAAAATGATGCAGAACAAAGAACAAAGAAGCATATGCGGAAGTAAAATTAAGATTTTTTTTTTTTTATATTTCAGAAATTGGCTTCGACTCAAAGTAAAGTTAAACTAAGTTGATGGAAACTAGGTAAGGATTGAAAGCACAATTTAGAAGAAGCTAAGTTATCAGAGTAGTTCATAAGTAACGGATCGCTGGGGGTTGAGAAACTCCCAGACCTAGGGTTTCGCTCTGAACTTTCAACAGGACAGAAATAAAGAGAAAAGATGGTTTACCAACCAAACAGTGATCTCACAGAAATTGGGTGGAAGAACTCTCTCGAGCAAATTGTTAGATCCTCGGATTCGGCTATCTTCGCAATGGATCCTCCAATACGGGTCTTATGGCTGGGTCGGCTTCTCCTGGACACAAGATCTAGGAAGAAGAAAAACAAGTGATGGATTCAGAGACTCAGGGAAGGATTTACCAGTTCGAAGAACTTGAAGGCTGATGTCGCTGAGATACGGATTCTCTTGAAGGCTGATTCGACTCCCTCTGGAAAGAGCTTTGGATCTGAAGTACCCGGACTGTAGCTGGATGCTGGTGGTCGGCCTGGACTTGGAGAGAGAGGCCGTGGGAGGTGGGATAGGCTAGGGTTTGGTGGATTGAAATGGATGGTGGGCGGCTAGGGTGATAGAGTAGAAGTGGCTAACCTAGGGTTTGGATTTTGGAGATCTCACACCTCCTCAAGGTTCCTGGGGAACCCGGATTTACTCCCTCACGGAGCTCAACACCTGGATGCAAGTGCGGAAGAGAGAAAACACAATGTTTTGCTCACAAAAAAAATTTGGTTTCATTCATCTGATTTTTTTACATATATTTTAAGAAGTCGGCTTTGACTCAAAGGAAAGATAAACTAATGTTGAAAGAAACAAAGAAATGACAGAAAGCACAATTAAAAGGAGTGGATTATCAGAGTAACTCAGAAGTAGGATCGCTGGGGATTGAGAAACCCCCAGACCTAGGGTTTAGTCCTCTTTCAAGAAACAGACGAAGAGAGAAGAGAAGGTTTTATACCTGACTGTGATATCTCTCGTTGCTTCAATTGAAGGACACTCTCGAGCAGATTATAGGATCCTTGGAGATGGGGTATCTTCGTAATGGATCCTCGGATTGTAGTCCTATGGAAAGGTTGGCCTTCTTCTCGAACTCAGGATCTGGAAGAAGAAGAATAAAAAAAAAAGAACCAGAAACTCAAAGAAAGACACTGACCTGAGGACTTAATGAAGATTGTTGGATGTAGAAGTTCCGGAGATCTTGATACTGATCTGACTCTTCATTGAACTTGCTCTGTAGTTGAAACAGTTGATCTGAACCTGCTTACATGAGATGTGGGGACCAAGGTACACTGGATGGAGATGTGGCAGGGAGTGTGGCACCCACTTGTAGCTAGAAAATGTGGTGCCCTATGGCAAAGGGAATGACACCTACCTTGGCCTTGGACTTGGACTGAGTCAACATGACCCAACAAAAATTGAAATGACAAAATTACAGACTCAAAATTGAGTTGATTAGGTCAACCATTATTACAAAACCAGAAAACCCTAATTCTTCGGGCAAGGTCATTCAGAGATCCAGATGGAGCCCTAAAGTCTTCTTCTGAGTTTGGTGCCCGTACCAATTCTCCCGGGGTGGGAGGAACTCGACCTTGTCGAGTAAGGCTCAAGTTGGCTCTGGTATCTCTCCAAGAGGTCTGGATCCAAATCTTGTAGTTCTTCTCGGGAGATCCAAGAGTCATCAGAGTCTGGCCTTCCTTGCTAGCAGACTAGGTATCTTTGGTATCCTCGATTACGAGTAGAGATTACCTGATCATCCAGGATCTTTTCAATCTGCTCTTTCCTCACAGGCCAGTTTGTTTGTGGATACACAGGATCGGGATCACTCTCAATAACAGGATTAGGTTCAAAAGGCTCACTGGGAATCACAGTTGGCTCCCTGTACTCTACTAGGTCTGTAATGTTGAAAGTGGAGCTAATGCCTAGTTCTGAAGGCTACTCGAGCACATAGGCATTGGATCCTACTCTCTTCACTACTCTAAATGGTCCAGCTCCTCTAGCATGTAACTTTCTAACAGTTCCAGGAGGAAACCGTTCAGGCCTTAACCTAATCATTACATAGTCTCCCTCAACAAAAGTTTTGACTCGCCTTTGAGAATTAGCCAACTTCTTATAAGTTTCATTACATAAAGTTATTTTGGCATGAATTTCTTTATGCAAGTCTTTTACATGCTATGCAAGTGCATCAAGAGACTTGTGTGTGTAGGCTAATAGTGAAATTAGATCAAGTGGTGTGTGAGGCTTGTATCCATGAACAATTTCAAAGGGACTCTAGCCTATAGACCTATTGATCGAAACATTGAATGCAATTTCAGCCCTGGACAAAATACAAATCCCAATTCCTGGTGCTCTCAATCAACCCAAAATCTGAGCCAAAGCCTAGTAAAGGGTCAAGAAAACTAAACTAGACTGACGATGCATTCCTAAAGAATGGACTTTATTACAAAGGAACCCTAAGTCTAAACCTAAAAAACTATGGCTCTCTAGGTTTGACCTTGGGTCGGAGGAGGGCATGCAGAGCATGAAAACTTATTATGGATGCCTAGTAGGTGCCATAAGGTCTTCCAGAAGTAGGTGGCAAACCTAATAGGTTCTGACACGTGGTTCACTCTAAAGACTTCGACAAAGTATACTTGGACGGTGTAAGAAGCATTGGAAGTCCTAGAGAAAGGGAGGAGATATGAGGTGGCGTCTCGAATTACCTGTTGACTAAAGGTGGTGACCTGAAGGTTTGAATGGTGATCTATGAGTGTCAACTGGTTATCCTTACGAAAGGAAAAGTTTGCTACTCCCAGGAATGGATCTAGAGATGGTTCGGGAAGTAGCCTAGGACATGTGATTGCAATAGTTAAGGTTTGTTCTCTAAGCAAATAATGATCCACTTTCTCAAGAACTGGATTAGAGAATGATTCATGGAAGGGCCTATGGATGATGACCTCAAGACTTGAAATTTGACCTATGGGTGCAGAAAGGTATACTCTATAGAAGGGTAGGTCAGTCATGTGAAGGAAGGGATCTGGGGCCATAAGGAGGACTTCTATAGGACTGGGTGAATCAATCCGCTCAAGACAAGGATGTTCAACTGAGATTATGGGAGAGACCTTAGTGGCTGGGCATGGGACAAGGTCCAATTGTAAGAGGCTTGATTCAGTCATCCTAAGGAGAGGATCTACCATAGGGTGGGCAAACTTAAACAGTTCAGTGCAAAGATCTTCAATTGGTACTTGGGGAATGACTGTCATTAGAGGGTACAAACTGATAGCTCGGGCTAACACTATGAGTTCTTCTTAGGGGTATTTGACTAAAGGAACCTGATTCTCACAAATCTCTTGAATTTCTGAACTAGGTCCTACCACTTGGTTGCTCTCCAAGGTCACCTCAGGTAAGGAACCAATAGTATCGATGTCACATTCTTTAAGTTCTTCCCCCTCATATTCATCAACTAGACTCAAGCCAGCATCATATACTTCCTCGATGCCATCTTCAATGGATTTCGGGTCAGTGGTAATCGGGTCAACTGATTCTAGGCTTTTCATACCTAACCTTTCTTCCTCATTGGTAGGCTTGGGTTCTCCCTCATTAATGTCATCCTTAGGATTCTTACCACTTAGCTATGCACAAGCCAGTCCTATGCATGGGCACTGACTAGATTTATGGCCTCTTTCTCCACAAAACAAACATTCTTGCGATATAGGAACCTGGGTCACACTAGGTTTCAAGCTAGTAGAGACCTTACTTGGGCATGGGTGTAGATCTAAATGGTTTGATCTAGAAGACATGGGTTGTTGAGTGACTGGTCTAGAATATTGTAAGGACCTCTCATAGACACGATTCACACTATAGATATCATGGTTAGGCTTCCTAAGGTTATGCTCGGGATCAAGTTATAAGGTCCTCCTAGGCTCCTGGCATGGATGAGGTTGGGGCCTATTAAATTTTGGATCAGTGGTCCAATTTTGATGTCTACGTTTCTCAAGTACTTGGACTCGATCCATAAGCCTATTGTATTTCGATCCCAAAATCAATGAATTGACATTATTATAATAAAAGCATTATTTTCATCATACGATGTGTCTTTATGATTATATGATGAACCCCATAGATTAGGGCTATGGTTCTAGGGTTATAATGAGATCATACTAGTGAGACCTAAAGCCTTAAAACCCTAATCTAAAATATTCCTGGTCGATGGGACATTGAGTTGGCGATCAATGTTTCCGGCAAGAACAGCACATCCTATATATGCTTTGTGATGAGGGTGGCTGATCTCACAGTCACTTGTGTTTGACAATAATACTAGGATGTGAGTGTTCATTAGAGAATGAGTTCACTGAATAGATCCAGATTGAGAATATCTAATGGAACCTTATATGTTTGTTAATAAATAATTCTCATAGTGGGAGTAGTGCATATGGTCCTTTGACCTGAGACTACCATGGTACCTTATATATATGAATCCATACTTTGGTTCGCAATCAATCATGACACTGAGTCATGCACGAGGTGATACTGGGTATGGTGGATTGTATATGGAGGTTGTGAGTAGGTCAACAAAGAATTTGTCAGCCCTAGTAAGAGGGAATTGCATCCAGCTAATTTCGATCAAATGATGGATTCAAGAAATCTTTGATCAAAGAATGAACATTAGAGTTAATTTGTAATGGTTCATTAATGAATCATTATTATAAAGATTGAGCTAGGGCTGAATATGAAATTGGATTTCACAAGTATCCATATTCATAATCATATTCGGGATGCAAGTTAATCAAAGGACTGAATTGCCCGGTAACTCACCACTGAAGGGTATTTTGGTAATTCCACCAAAATTTCACATCTTCCGGGTAGACATGATACGTTGCTAGATGTCAATCTTGTCTTGTAGGTATATGATTAAATTATGGTAATTCAAATCAGTTAATTAGAATTAGATTCTAATTAACCGAGTCAGGCTAGTTTGAGTTGACCTAAATCGGCTTAGTTGAGATCTAACCGAATTAAGTCAAATAGCACTCGGACCTACTGCTGGCTAGGTGTGGAACCCAATGGGTCACACACAAAAGAGAATTGATGAAGGATTTAATTTGAAGTTAAATCATGTTTGCAGGATAAACACACTAGCATGTGTTGCAGACCCAATTTCTATTCGAATCAGATTCGAATTTGGTTCCGAATTAGGCTTAATTGGGTTCTAATGGAACTAGATTAAGGTCTAATTTAATTTTTTGGACATTGGGCTAACCCATGGCTGAACCCAAGAAAATCAAGTGCACTGAGACTCTCTCTCCAAGCCGCCCATGCCCTTCCTCACCCGTGCAGGCCAAGAAGAAAAGTCCACGCACATTTGGACTTCTCTTCACGCGTGTGGGAAGTAAATACCGTCGAAGAAAAATCAAGAAAAAGGGGGGGGGGGGGGGGGGGGGGCGATTTGGATCCTTGTCTGACATCCTTGGATCTAGATCTGCTTGCCAGAAAAATTAAGGAGAAAGATCCGTCACTTTTCGGTCGCAAATCCGTCTCCAAAAGTCACGATTCTTTTTGAAATTTTTTCGAGAGTCCTCCTCGTCGGAAAAACGAAAATTAAATCGGAGAATCATGATTTTTGGTTGAGGGGATGCATGAGGAATCAGGGATCGTGATTCCTGGGGTTTCAGAGGGTTGCGATATTTTGAGAAAATGCCCCTCTGAAATCTATAAAAGGGTTTGGGTTTTTGGGGGTTTTCTGATAGATAATAAAAGAAGAAATATACAGAGATCATATTCCTCTCCTCCTCTCTGGAATACTCCTTCCGTTTATGCTTGTTTTGTATTGTTTCCCTTACAGAGATTATCTCAGTCGAAACTCTGACCCTAAATAAGAATAAGAGGAAGGTCTTGAACGGTAAAGGAAAGGAAAAGGATGGGTCTATTCTTCTTCTTTTCTTCCTAGAATTAAGACTTTATTTGTCTTAATTTCTTCTTCCAATTCAATTCAAGAAAAGGAATTCAATAAAGGGAATTCAAGAAAAGAATTCAAGAAGAGGAAAGAAGGAAGAAAAGAAATTTTCAAGAAGGAATATTTCAGCCCAAAATTCCAAGAATTGAATTCTTGAAAAAGAATTCAAGAAGAGGAGCCAAGAACAAGAAATTGTTGTCTTCATCTTTTTCTGTGTGGATCACCATTGGAGGGTGAACATTTGGGCACCTGGTGGAGATTTAAAGTTTGGATTTTAGAAATACAGGTTAGTACTTTAATTTGAGATTAAATCTTATATATACATGTTATATGTTTTAATTCTTTTAAGGAGATCTTTGGTTAAGGGTTTGTTGAAGATTTCATAAAGATAAAAAATTTTGAAATCTATGTTTCCGCCTTGCAACCGAATCCTACATACCAACGATCCTACCCCCGTTTGTCCCGCATCATAACGGCTATATTATTAGAAGTTCAAAATTGTTTCAAACAGTTCATAATGGCTAGTTTATCTTCTCCAACGGTCATAAATAGTTTTTGAAGATTTTTTCTATATTTATCTTTCACCAAACTCATTGAATACATAAAAGAGACACAAGAGATACAAGAGACAATTCCTATCATCCTACGAAGCTATTGAAAATATAAGAGAGAGATAAAAAAGAAGATTCCAAGTAAAAAGCCTTTATTCTAGCTGTTGAGCCTTCAAATCAACAACCAAAAGTATTCATTGAAAGCTTCCAAGAAGAATAAGACAACTCAAGCATTCAAGAAGAGCTTCATCGACATTATTTTTGCTCTTTTGACAGCTTTTTCTTGTGCTCAAATCTGTATCTTTTGTCTTATTTGTTGTAACTAGTTTTGAGGCTATTGAAACTAGGGGTTAGGCCCTTCCAAGCCATGAATTAGAATACAAGCCTAGGGTTGGCTTGAGGAAAATGTTGTTGGTGAGCCTAGGTATAAAAACTAACTATCGGTTTGACTTGTGAGCCTTTGAAAATAAGTTGGCTGTAATCTTTGGTAGATTATACTGAAATTCCTAAGAGGTAGCTTGGGGAGTTGATGTAGGTGCTTGGAGTGCACCGAACCATTATAAACTTCTTGTGTTTGTGTGTTTGGTTTATCTTCTCATTTTATTTCTCTTGCATTGCTCTTTATTTTTAAAGTACTGTATTTAGATCACATTCTATACATTCACATTATTATACAAATACATTAGTTTAGCACATACTTAGATTTTAATTTTTTTTTAAACCAATTCGCCCCCTCTCTTAGGTTGCTACGCTGGGCAACAAATAGTAAAGAGATAAGGACAAAGTGGCATCCTTGCTAAAGGTTAATTATCTAGTAGAAGTTAGTGAGTGTGATATTAATTAGACACCCATGAATCCACCTACTCCACACATCATGAAATACTAGCTGCCTCAATTCATAAGTCAAGAAATTCCATTAAATAAGGTCATAGGTAAATTTCATATCAAGCTTGATTGTCATGAGGCTCTACTAAGTTGGAGCATTTTCTAGATCATACATGAATTCTTGAGCAATAAGAATAATATCTAAAATGATTTGGTCTTAAAAAAAGGCTTCAAGCTTTAGGCTAATTGAGGAAGTTAAAATCAATTGAATCATACTTACTATGATCATGATGATAATGTTATATATATAAAGTGATATATAGACTAATGAGTCTATAATAAATTGGTTTAGCAGATTTTTGGGGAATTAGACTAATGAAGATGTCTTTCTAGGCTTTTGGCATAGAGGTTGAATTGAAAAATTATTTAATATTAGACTATACCATCTATTATGGATTTAATAGCTTGTTTGATTCTCTCATCCATTAATTACTCATTGGAGTCTTGTAGTTAAAATTATATAGAAACTCAATGGTGTGGGCACCAGGATCTGACAGAGGCTCCTCAACCCTCTGTGGATCTCAGATTAGGGTTCTCCCTTCTATGAGTCCTGTAATAAGGCCTTGAGCCAAAGCCTTATTTCATAAGTTCTTGTCAAAGTTTGTTTAGTCCAGTACCTTGACCAATTTGGGTCAAGTTAGTTCATGAGTCCTGTATTTGTTCGAGTCTGAGTTTGGTCTGGGCCCAAGCCCAATTGAAGTCACTCTGGTTATCTTCACCAAATCAAGTTATGGTGGGCCAACCCACCCCTTCCACTTGGGATAATGCCAACTCAGGTGCCACCTCAGCTACCTACGTGGCACCACATCAGCTGCCACTTGGGCATCCAAGAAGGGAAACAAAGTGGCATCCTCATGCTTTCCACACGCCTTGGGCAACATTGGAAGGAAGAGACACCATCCCCCTCTTCCCTCCCCCACATCATGCCTTGTTCCATCAAAAGAGGGCATTGGAGATCCTTGAAGAATCCAAGACTCAAAGAAAGCCCCCTTCCAAGCTTTCTTCCCAAAATGTTCTTACAAGGAAGGAAGGTCGAAGGACACACGCCCCATGTTGAGCCTTATACCAAAGAAAGGGTGTGCAACAAAGGAAGGAAGAAGAACATAAGCCATGCTACAAGCCCCTCTTCATGTCTTTTTCCAAAACAATGAAGATTCTTTCCAACTTCAAGGCGCCATGATCCCTCCTCCTAGCCTTGCTTCATGTCATGCCCATTCAAGAAAAAGAAGAAGAAATTTTGTATTCTTGCATTTGAATTTCAAAATGGGCCTTGGGTGCCTATTTAAAGGACCCAACCCCCTCCATTGTAAAAAAAAATGAATGGATGAATGAAAATGGAATGATTGAGTGATTAATGAAAAAGTTTGAGTTTCTTCCACCCTCCAACCATTATCTCTTAGGCTAGGTTTGAGTGGAATTGCCTTCGTCCCAAGGGACGTCGAGTGGTGTGAGGCCACCTGTCCGTCGCCCCAGGGCATCGCGAATCCTTCGTCCTCCAGGACGTCGCGTGGTGTGAGGCCACATTCGTTCATCCTCCGGGACGTCGTGGGGTGCGAGGCCCCAAGTTATCTCCAACTTCGACTTCAGAATCCAGCTGGACACCAGGCTCGAAGCCCCTTCCCAACTCCATCTCAATTCCTTTTCGTGCATCTCTACATTTCCCTGACCCTTCTTTTGTTTGCCTACATGTCCTCCCTGGCATCTCGGGCATTGGAGACAGTCAGCTTTGCCATCGTGACCTCCCGACCCAAATCCAGTGCTCTCATGGGTTCGACTGCTCGGGCATCTAGGCCGCATCTGCCGAGTTAAGCGATCTCTGCATCGGGCGCTCCAGAAGTTTGAGGTTTGCTTTCTCTTTATCTCCTAAGAAGATATTGTAGGTCGAGCTAGTCCTACCGGGGTTTCTTAATCCCGGGGTCCTATTCTCATTTTCACTTTTAGGTCTTTGAACTGCTAGTGTAAGCTTTCGTTACTGTTCTTCATATTTCTTACCTTTGCTTGTGATCGGGAATCGAAACCCTAAAAATAATATCTAAAACTCATCAAACATAAAAAAAAAAATTCCTTGCATCATAAGCATCCATCCCAACATCCCTAGCCGCCGCCTTACTCCACACCATTCTTGGTATTAGAGCATTACTCCACATCATTTTGGTATCAGAGCAAGGCTAGGACTAGTGCATTAATTTCATTTTCTGCATTCTGGTCAGTCCGTATATGGTCTGATCATTGGATTATTTCTCACTGTAGAGACATCCAAATTTCATGATTTCTATTTTGTTAGATCACATTCATTTCATAATATTTTTGTCTATTTGGTCAGATTTTATTTCAATTTGTAAAATTTCTACAAGCAGAAAAAATACCTGAGAAAATCTCAGGTCTGAAAATTTCAGCAAGCATCTCATTCATCCATCTAGTTTATTTCTTGCATTTAGGGGCACATTTTAATTCTTGCATTTTGTTTAGCATTCACACATCTAAAAGACACAAAAAAATAAGAAATTTTTAAGTCATTTCATTTGTCATTACTGTACTTCACTTTACATAACATATCTTAAGGGCGTCAATTTAACATAGGGTCAGGATATCATTACCTGTCCCTAGCCCAAAAACCACCACCCGGCATATCGAACCCTAGCCATTAACTAAAATAAATTAGATGTTTAATCTGCTCTATTGAGCTAGGGACACCCATGAAGTCGGGTCAATCCAAGTGCCGAGCCAAGCTAGATTGCTTGTTGGTATGTGCTTGTGTAGCTGGTGTCTAGGCAAGTGGTTCAGGGACTAGAGCCTGAAGGGAAGTGGATTGGTTCGCTTACCTGGCCAATTTCTAATTGCTTTTTAGGCAAGCAAAGAGAAACCTCCACTCACCTTACACTTACCTGGCCAGGTGCCAAGTTACTACTTCCAGGTTCATCTTCTTGACTTTACATTTGGAGAGATCTCCTAGGTCTAGAAAACCATAGCATCATTTTGTTACATGTGCACTAGATCAGGAACATCTTTTCACCCACCTTATCCACCCTCTACCGACACCATGGACCAACTGTGAGCTGACATCAGAGCCCTAACTCAATCCATGACTCAATCCATGATCCAGTTAGGCAACCAGTTGAACAATAGATTGGATCAAATAGAGGCTAGATTAAGACCCCTAGAGGAAGAGCTAAATGAATCTGAAGACCTTCTTGGAGTAGTCAGATGCATCCTAGCCCAAAACATAATACAGGAAGACTGGCATAGGACCAACATCCTACAGACCCTGATCAAGCTAGGAGATAAGGTTTGTAAGGTCATCATTGATAGTGGAAGCTGTGTTAATGCCCTTTCCTTGAGTACAGTTAAATCTTTAGGACTAGCCACAGTTCCCCACCCCAACCCTTACAAAGTCTCCTGGATAGATTCAACTTCAATCCCTGTAAAGTCTAGGTGCCAGATCAAGATCAAAATGAGTTCCTATGAAGAATTGATTTGGTGTGACGTCTTACCCATGTGTGTAGGTAGTATCATCCTAGGACGACCCTGGCTTTTCGACCATGATGCCACCCTTTATGGTCGATCCAATACCTGTGTCTTTCTCCACTAAGGGAAAAAGATTACAATCAACCCAATCCAGCCAAATGACCCAATCAAGAAAGGATCAAGTAGCCTTAAAGAGAAGAAGCCTGATGTTAACCCAATCAAGGACAATGGGTTAGAAGAAGAGATTACTGGGAAAGGACCCTTTAAAGAGTTTCAGGGAGAGAAGGATGAACATTCTGAGAATTTGAATACAAAAACCCCTGAGCCCATTGAAGACTTTAAGGTTGAACCCATTGAAAATCTAGGAAAAGAAACTCCTGAGCCCATTAAAGAATTGAAAGAAAGCATCTATGAGTCAAGTTTAGTAGAAGATGGGCCCGAGGGTGAGATCATCGAGGAATCCAAGGAAAATGATCCTGAACCTACTACAAAATTTGAAGAGGAAATGACAGAGCCAGGATCATATCCAGTAAATGAACATGAGGATTCACCAGTCTTTTCCACAGGAGTTCAGGAACAAACCCTTAATGAACCGATCCAAAGAAAACATCCTCAAGAGATGGTTGAAGCTCGGAAAGAAATTGAGGATAAAGTTCCCGATGAGTTACCTGATCAATTTCCATCCCTGAGAAACATCCATCATACTATAGACTTGGTCCCAGAATCATCTTTAATAGACCTTCCTCATTGTGGGGTTGACCCTAGCGAGCCCTAAGATCTACCGGAACAAGTGGACCATATGACACATATAGAACGATGCCCAAATTTTAAGGTCATCCTGAATAATCAAGATCTATTTTATGTTGTCCATAAGCCACCCCAAGACTCTGATTCCTATTTTCTACCCTTCCCTGAACCCTCTCACATTTTTAGAGCCATGGGGTTACTTTTATTTAGATTACCAGAATGCATGACTCCTTAGAACCCATCCCTTTTGCCCTTTACTTCTGGCATACTTTATGGCATTTGCTAGGGATCCTTAATAATTTTTCTTGTGCATACCAGACTAGGGTCAAACCTAAAGAGTCAAATGTCTGATAGGTTTAGACCCTATGAGTCCAATAAAATTTTTTTTCTTAATAAGATTGCATAGTTGAGTCTGCATTTTGCATCATGTTAGGATTATGCATTAAATACAATTTTAAAATAATTTGGCTGATTCCCGAAAGTGAGCCAAAGAGTTTGAAATAAGGAATTTTGTAATGATTAGGCTTCGACCATAATGGTTTCCACCGGGAATCGTTAAGAAGCTTCATGCTCGTGGGGCGGGTCCCTTTATAGTGATTAGGAGAATGGACCCTAATGCCTATGTGCTAGAATTACCTTCGGATTATGGAATTAGCTCGACATTCAATATCTCTGACTTAGTCGAGTATAGGGAACCTGCAAACATACCTAGAGAGCCATTAGGGCCTGACCTTTCTTTTGAGAGTGAACATGAACCTGAGTGTCCACCTCAAAGTATACCTGAGCGAGAAGAGCGGATCGAGCGTGTCCTGGATGACCAAGCTATCACTACCCGGGGCAAAGGCTATCAACATTACTTGGTCCGATAGCAAGGCCGACCTGAATCCGATGACTCGTGGATCATCCGGGAGGACTTGCAGTGCTTCGACCCCGATATCCTGGAGAGGTACCAAAGCCAGACAAACCTTTAATCGACAGGGTCGAGTTCCTCCCACCCCGGGAGAATTGGTGTGGGCACCAGGTTCTGACAGAGGCTCCTCAACCCTCTGTGGATCTCAGATTAGGGTTCTCCCTTCTATTAGTCCTGTAATAAGGCCTTGAGCCAAAGCAATTTCATATGTTCTTGTCGAAGTTTATTTAGTCCAGTACCTTGACCAATTTGGATCAAGTTAGTTCATGAGTCCTGTATTTGTTCGAGTCTGAGTTTGGTCTGGGCCAAAGCCCAATTGATGTCACTCTGGTTATATTCACCAAATCAAGTTCTGGTGGGCCAACCCACCCCTTCCACTTGGGATAATGCCAACTTAAGTGCCACCTCAGCTACCTACGTGGTGCCACATCAGCTACCACTTGGGCATCCAAGAAGGGAAACAAAGTGGCATCCTCATGCTTTCCACATGCCTTGGGCAACATTGGAAGGAAGAGACACCATCCCCCTCTTCTGATGGGGGACTAATATGCATGCCATTTTTTTTGTATGTTTTACATGTTGAGTTAGGTGATTAATTCCTGAATTTCAGATCAAAATTATTTGTAGGGAATTTTGTATGAATTTTTGAAGATCAGCATTAAGATTAGGACCTAGAAAAGTAGCAAAGAAGGACCGCCGGGCTGAGAAGCCTCGGTTAGGGCAAGTTCTCCTACAATAAAACTACTAGAGGTAGAGGGGTATACCTGTCAATGTCTGTGAAGATCGCAATAAAGGGGTCTCTCGTACCTCGACGGATGCGGCCTGGAAAACCGAGCCAAAGACCCGCGGATACCCGGCTTTCTACTCGGTGATCCGATTGAGGCTTGGCTGGAGTCGTTGGATTCGTAGGAACTCAGGGACCTGCAAACGACCTGTCAGGGGTTAGAAAATTCACAAAGGAACAAGAAAACAAAGGAAAAATAGCAAGGGAAGGCTTCTTTTGGAGTGGGCATCCAGGGATCTGGAGGGTTTGTTGGCAGCAGGAAGATGATTGCAAACACTGGGAAGAAGAACTCTCACAAACCCTTTTATGCACACAGCAGGGTATCATACCACTCAATAGAAGAACTCAAGGTTTTCATTCATCAAAAATTTCCCTTCATACAAGAGGCTAGGGTTCCTAAAATAGACCCTTAACCTTGGGCTCCAAGTAAGGGTACATAAGTCTTTACATAAGAATCCTTTTCCCTCTCAAACCCTAGCTAGAAAATAAGGAAATATTAGGTAGAAAAATCCCTAAAAATTTTCTTGACTTGGTCAAGACTCCAAGGATGCCTAGGGGGGCGTGTTGGGATTCTAGGAGCAGCAAAAGGCCGATCCAAAGGTGCTCGGGTGCATGGGTTTGGGCCTTTGGAAGCTGGGGTGGCCTTGTAGCCAGGTAGCAGGAATATTCCCTGGTATCTTGCTTCTTAGGGGCTTGGGCTTGGCAACTGGGCTTGATTTCTTTGGGCTAGGATGCAGATGGACCTCTGGAATCATGGATGCCCTTATCTATGAATATACTTTGGCATCTGGAAAGGAATCTGGGCATTTGGAGGGCATCTGCAAGAAATCAGGGTTTTCTGAATTTCCCTCCTGGGGTCTTCAAATCTTCAAGCTGGGTTGGACTTGGGCTATACTTCCATGTCTTCAATCTTGTTGGACTTGGCCTTCACTTGTATGATATAGTCTTGAGTCTTCAGTATGCTTGGATAGGACTCAAAAAAATAAAATTAGCTCAACATGAGCTGACTAGCATTGGACTGAACTAGCTCAACATAAGTTGACTAGTACAGAACTGAAATAACAACTCAAAAGACTCAAACAATAACTAAAATAAGGACTCAGATGGGGTAAGCCCTTATTACAGATGGACTCATAAATTATTGATCAATTCACAAAGGGTTGAAAAGCCTCTGTCTTATTCTGGTGCCTTTGGTGTCCGCACCATCTTCCCTCCACCAAATCATGCCTTGTTCCATCGAAAGAGGGCGTTGGAGATCCTTGAATAATCCAAGCCTCAAAGCAAGCCCCCTTCCAAGATTTCTTCCCAAAATGTTCTTACAAGGAAGGAAGGTCAAAGGACACACTCCCCATGTCAAGCCTTATACCAAAGAAAGGGAGTGCAACAAAGGAAGGAAGAAGAACATAAGCCATGCTACAAGCCCCTCTTCATGTCTTTTTCCAAAACAATGAAGATTCTTTCCAACTTCAAGGTGCCATGATCCCTCCTCCTAGCCTTGCTTCATGCCATGCCCATTCAAGAAAAAGAAGAAGAAATTTTGTATTCTTGCATTTGAATTTCAAAATGGGCCTTGGGTGCCTATTTAAAGGACCCAACCCCCTCTATTGTAAAAAAAAATGAATGGATGAATGAAAATGGAATGATTGAGTGATTAATGATAAAGTTTGAGTTTCTTCCACCCTCCAACCATTGTCTCTTAGGCTAGGTTTGAGTGGAATTGCCTTCGTCCCCAGGAACGTCGAGTGGTGTGAGGCCACCTGTCTGTCGCCTCAGGGCGTCGTGAATCCTTTGTCCTCCAGGACGTCGCGTGGTGTGAGGCCATATTCCTTCGTCCTCCGGAACATCGCGGGGTGCGAGGCCCCAAGTTATCTCCAACTTCGACTTCGGAATCCAGCCAGACAACGAGCTCGAAGCCCCTTCCCAACTCCATCTCAATTCCTTTTCGTGCATCTCCGCATTTCGCTGACCCTTCTTTTGTTTGCCTACAGGTCCTCCCTGGCATCTCGGGCATTGGAGACAGTCAGCTTTGCCATCGCGACCTCCCGACCAAAAGCCAGTGCTCCCATGGGTTCGACTGATCGGGCATCCAGGCCGCATCCGCCGAGTTGAGCGATCTCTGCATCGGGCACTCCAGAAGTTTGAGGTTTGCTTTCTCTTTATTTCCTAAGTAGATATTGTAGGTCAATTTAGTCCTACCAGGGTTTCTTAATCCCGGGGTCCTGTTCTCATTTTCACTTTTAGGGCTTTGAACTGCTAGCGTAAGCTTTCATTATTGTTCTTCGTGTTTCTTTCCTTTGCTTGTGATCAGAAATTGAAACCCTAAAAATAATATCTAAAACTCATCAAACATAAAAAAAAGAAATTCCTTGCATCATAAGCATCCATCCCAACATCCCTAGCCGCCGCCTTACTCCACACCATTCTTGGTATCAGAGTATTACTCCACATTACTCAAGTTGCATACACCATTAATTGTGACTTGAGTTGTAGTGGTTACATACAATTTTAGTCCCTCTAAAATCCTACACCATAGACCCTAGATACATTCTAGTTCATAATTTTGCGATAATCATTTGCCTCTATTAAACATAGAAAAAGCATACCTCTTATCTTTCTACAAAATTATATGTTTTAATTTAAATACAGTTCATTGATCCATGTGAATTACTCTCTAGTCTATCTCGCACTCACTTTCCTAACCCTTAGCTCTCAATTATGATCTAGAATTTTTTATCATAGCCCTTGATCACTTCCCTCTCCTTCTATGGTACTCTTCATGAAAAGGAGAAAAAACTATATAACTTTAGGGATACCGAGCCAAAATAGAGGCCAAATTATAAGAGCTTCACTCCATTTTCTTTTTTCCATCATCCTCCCTTCTCTCTCCATTGTCCAATCATTGCTTACTTGAAAGAAAACTCCAAATATATCTATTGTACCCATCCAGCCAATCCTGGGTTGGGCTAGCTAAGGAGTCTGACCGGTTGACACATGGGAGTAGAGGTCCGGATGACCCACTTCGTTCGAGGTCCAACCAATTAGCACTCACGGGGATCCTGACTGATTCCCCAACCGGGGGCCCAATAGGCCGACTGACTTGGAGGATGACCCAGAAGGCCAATCAACCTAAAGGTGACCCTCTCCAGCCAAGGTACGGATGACCCCCTCTAGGGGTCTCTTGGTGTCTTTGGAGGCCCCTTCCCTACAACGCATCATTCAGCTTCCTCGGAGCTCTTGACGGACCCGCGGTCGGTCGGACGACCCACTCTCGCTGGGTCCAATCGGCCTGTCTTCATCTAGGGAATTTCAAGAGCCTCCTTTCACATCCATCGATTGACTTCTTCAGATCTCTTGGCAAGTACTCTCTATCAGCCATATGATTGCCTCCAACTGAGTCCGATCGACATGTGATCCTTCTCGGAATCGATCGAAAGCTCCAGAAGCTCCTTTGTAGCTGGTACCGGAATGCTGTTGTAACAAACTCCATGACGTGGCCACACCTTCGTGCCACCAAGCCACCACTCTAATTCTCCTAGGGGCAAATTGGGGCTTTTTAACCTATCCCCTAACAGAATTTGGCAGCATTCATGCCCATAAATTGTGCCCGAGGGACCTCCACTAAAGGCTAAGTGCTCTCTTCTCTCTCCACGCTACCCTCTATCAATCTTCTCCATTCTGTTGCTCCAAACCCCCTACTAACTTAAGCATCAGAGTGTTCCACATCGGAGCATCTCCGGCCCCCAGGGGACTTTGTGTAGGTTGATCGGTAGAGGAGCTCTCCAGCCTAGCCAACCAAGCCCGATCCAGGTGGAGGCGTGGCAACAGATTGGTGCTAGAGGAAGGGGGGTCTGAACCTTCGTTCCGCTCCCTACTCTAAAAGAACAGATTGACCGAGAAAATCTGGTAATGGCGAGGGGAAGAACTCGAAGTACCTCCACCAGGTGAGGACACTCCCACCACAGGTCTGAAGCACCCCACAGGAAGGACAACACTACTGCTGCCACTGAGCCCACCATTACTTTGGGGCTGCACCAATTCCAGCTACTGGTGAACCACATCGAGATGCTTACCTCGACGGTCCACCACTTCTAGGAAGTGGCTGATGATTGACGGTGTTGGTGTGGAGTCCCTGGATCGGCCGGTCGGAGCCACTACATCGCAGGACAGCTCCCTGGTTCACCTGCAAAATAGGCCCCTTGGGGTGGGGACACCAAAGGCACCAGAATAAGATAGAGGCTTTTCAACCCTCTATGAATTGATCAATAATTTATGAGTCCATCTGTAATAAGGGCTTAGCCCATCTCAGTCCATTTTAGTTATTATTTGAATCTTTTGAGTTGTTATTTCAGTTCTGTACTAGTCAGCTCATGTTATATCTAGTTCAATCCAATGCTAGTTAGCTCATGTCGAGCTAATTTTATTTTATTTTTGAGTCCTATTCAACCATATTGAAGACTCAAGACCACATCATACAAGTGAAGACCAAGTCCAACCAGATTGAAGACATGGAAGTATAGCCCAAGTCCAACCCAGCTTGAAGATTTGAAGATACCAGGAGGAAAATTCAAAAAACCCAGATTCCTTGCAGATACCCTCCAGATGTCCAGATTCCCTTTCAGATGCCAAAATATATTCAAATACCAAGGCATCCATGATTTTAGAGGTCCATCTGCATCCTATCCCAGAGAAATCAAGCCCAGGCGCCAAGCCCAAGCCCCTAATAAGCAAGATACCAGGGAATATTCCTGCTACCTGGCTACCAGGCCACCCCAGCTTCCAGAGGCCCAAACCCATGTGCTCGAGCCCCTTTGGGCCGGCCTCTTGCTGCTCTTAGAAGCCCAACACGCCCCTCTAGGCATCCTTGGAGTGTTGACCAAGTCAAGAGAGTTTTTAGGGATTTTTCTATCTAATGTTTCCTTATTTTCTAGCTAGGGTTTGAGAGGGAAAAGGAATCTTATGTAAAGACTAATGTGCCCTTACTTGGAGCCCAAGGTTAAGGGTCTATTTAAAGAACCCTAGCCTCTTTTATGAAAGGAGATTTTGATATATGAAATAAACCTTGAGTTCTTCAATTGCTTTGTGTGATTACCCTGCTGTGTGCATAAAGGGGTTTGAGAGTTCTTCTTCCCGATGTTTGCAATCATCTTCCTACCGCCAACCATCCTTCCAGCACCTCCAAAACTTTCTTTCCTTTGCTAATTTTATTTATTTCCTTGATCTCCTTTGAGTTTTCTAACCTCTGACAGGTCGTTTGTAGGTCCCCGAGTTCCTACGAATCCAACAACTCCAGCCACACCTCAATCGGACCATCGAGTAGAAAGCCGGGTATCTGTGGGTCTTTGGCTCAGTTTTCCAGGCAGCATCCATCGAGGAACGAGAGATCCCTTCACTGCGATATTCACCGGGCACTTCAGATGTTGTCTGGTACACCCCCTCTACCTCCAGTCTTATTATTGTAGGAGAACTTGCCCTAACCGAGGCTTCTCAGCCCTGGCGATCCTTCTTTAGTACTTTTCTAGGTTCTAATCTGCATGCTTGGCTTCAAAAATTCATACAAAATTCTCTACAACTAATTTTGATCTAAAATTTGGGAATTAATCACCTAACCCCACATATAAAACATACAAAAAGAATTCCATGTATATTAGTCCCCCATCACCTTGCCTGAGTTATTCCGGTGGAGGACACTCCGTTGCCTAAGTCAGTGCTGGATTCCAGCCACAGAATGGGGAAGATGTTGAGAGTGAATGAGAAAAAGAGTTCTTTGAGATTGAAAGTATATATATACGAGATTATTCATGCATACATCTCGAGTCATCCTTCTTACCCATATTTAAAAGATGGCCTCCGGTCTTTGGCCAGCTCCTTTCCCGGAAATCATGGGGAGCCAATCTCTCCTAGGATTGACGATCGTGGGTTGTCAATGAGCGGTTCCGACCATATCGGAGGCATGGCTGCAGGAATTGCGCACCATGATCATGGCATGATGAGTGTCGATTGTAACCATTGGTTACAGTTTCCTTTTTGGAACAGATTATGGTTCAAGCTTCGAGTTTCCCCTTGCGTGGGTCGAAGGCTTGGTATTTCCCCCAGGCCAGAGATCATGTCTATGGCGAGGACAGAAGTTTGTATCTTTGAAAGTCGATGAGTAGTTCATACTTCAGCCGGGGCCAAAGGTGCTACCTGAAGGACTGGCCTTCGGATGTTGTAGTTCAGTGTGAAGCCTTGAGTTGCTTGCAGTTGGCCTTCGCTTAGTCCGAAGTCCGTAGTCCAGAGAACCGGGGATTCGATAAGTCGAACCGGAGCCGGGTTCGTAGTTGAACTAGGATATCCCAATAGTTGCCCCCTACTCTCAGTTGTCGAAGCGAAGATCTGCCTCGAGAAGTGAGAGTTTTATGGCCTTGTCGCTTTCTTCCTGAGAGACGGTATAGTAAATGATTATGGGACCTCCATGGGCTGTCCATCATGATTTGAGAATTAGATGGTGGATAGGTGCCATTCCCAGATTAGAGAAAAGGAAGTGGCCCTGAGTCTATCTCTCCTCATCACATTGCACAGTGGTTGAGGAAATCTTTTGGTTGGGATTTGGATAGTTGTGGTGGCTATTCTACGCCCGTTGGATGAAGGATAGATCTTATCCTAGCAGTCAGTCATAAATGGGTTACCTCCCAGGATAACCTTGAGTCAAATCAACCCTTTGTGTGGGTCCAGAGACACTTACTTTTCTTTTGGGGAAAGGTTAAAGTCTGGGCAAGGATGCTTCTTCAATCTCATCACATTCTCAGCCTAAACCATTCTGGTGTACCAGTATATTCTTCAGGTAGAATCCTCTTTCCGCTCCTTTGCTTCATTCCTTTGTCATGGAAGAGACCGTAGAGAGTCAAGGGAAGCAGGTTCGGACATCGGGGGTCGGAGATGCAATAGGTCCAGAGTCAGTCCCCAGCTCGGTTTCTCAGAGCATGGCAACCCTTCTTTGGGAATGCTACTACATTCCTGAGAAATTTTCCTTTGTCCTCCCCATGCTCGAGGAGCGGGCGAACAAAGCTCCCCCTGGGTGCCTAGCTGTATACGAAGATCACCTGAAGGCTGGTCTTCGGTTTTCCCTGCACCCCTTTTTGTTAAGATTTTTTGCTTGTACCAAGTGGTGCCAGCGTAGTTGACCCCAAACAGCATCAGGAACATCTGCGGATTCCTGGTCATGTGCAGCAACGCCAACATAGAGCCTAGGACCAACTTGTTCTCGGCCCTTTTCATCCTCAAGAGGGACTTCCATAGCAATGAATGGTGGGTGATCGGTCCTAGATCGGGCCACAGGGTGATTAAGGATATGCACACTGCCATCCATGGGTGGAAACCTGTCTTTGTGTTTGTGTTGTCTTTCGACCCATGGGGCTTCGACACTGTATGGAAGAAGCCTCACCCGACCGCCAATGATGGAAAGAAAGTCTTGGCGGTCGATCAGTTGGATTATGATCTTCTGACCAACTCGGAAGTTGCTCCTATCTGGGAGTTGTTGGAGGAGAGGAACCTCCATCTAGCGGGAATCAGTAAATTCCCCTCACTAGGTATAGTAGTGAAAATTTCTGCTCCTCTTGTTTAGGTTTCGTTGTAATTTATTTAATTGAGGTGATCCCTTTTGCCTACAGGTGGTGGAATGAAGCGCAATTTGAGCTGGCTTCGCCAGACTTCGGAGAAGAGGGTTGAATAGGCCCCTTCCACTAGGTCTGCAGCTCGGAAGAAAGCTTGGAGAGATGGTCCCGAAGGAGACGAAAGCACTTCGTCTTCCCGAGGTGCCTCCAGGGAAAATGTAGTGGCTGCGGAAGGGGTTCCAGCGAGGCCCTGTCTAGTCGAGACTCCAGCGACGGTCGCCTCCCTAGTCGACATAATGGGGGGCCCGCCTCAAGGAGTAGATGTGCCACCGGTTTGCCCCTCTACTGCTGATAGTGGCAAAGCATGGCAAGTCGAAGGAGAGTTCGTCTACGGAGCTTCTTCAGCCGGAGGCCGTTCGACGAACCCTTCGGAGCTCCCGCCTATAGGAGAGCTGCTGGTTCTGGAGGAAGCCAGACAGGCGTTGAAGGGTACGATACATCCCCACAACCTGGTAATTCTCTAGAACCGGAGCTTTCTCAAGGTGTCTGATTCCGGCTTCGCCGCCCTGCAATAGGTATGACTATCATCGCCTCCTTTGCCTTGAGAGTTATTTGACCCTCAATTCTTCTTTATTGATGTGTTTGGTCTAAGACTTCATCTTCATGGAGGAAGGCCTGGGGAACATGGACAGCTGGTGCGGACACCAAAGGCACCAGAATAAGGCAGAGGCTTCTCAACCCTCTGTAATTGATCAATAATTTATGAGTCCATCTGTAATAAGGGCTTAGCTCATCTGAGTCCATTTTAGTTGTTATTTGAGTATTTTTAGTTGTTATTTCGCTTCTGTACTAGTCAGCTCATGTTGAGCTAGTTCAGTCCAATGCTAGTTAGCTCATGTTGAGCTAATTTTATTTTTTTGAGTCCTGTCCAAGCATACTGAAGACTCAAGACTATATTATACAAGTGAAGACCAAGTCCAGCCATATTGAAGACATGGAAGTTTAGCCCAAGTCCAACCCAGCTTGAAGATTTGAAGACCCCAGGAGAAAAATCAGAAACCCTGATTCCTTGCAGATGCCCTCCAGATGCCCAGATTCCCTTTCAGATGCCAAAGTATATTCATAAATAAGGGCATCCATGATTCCAGAGGTCCATCTACATCCTAGCCCAATGAAATCAAGCCCAGGTGCCAAGCCCAAGCCCCTAAGAAGCAAGATACCAGGGAATATTCCTGTTACCTGGCTACCAGGCCACCCCAGCTTCCAGAGGCCCAAACCCATGCACCCGGGCCCCTTTGGGCCGGCCTTTTGCTGCTCCTAGAAGCCCAACACGCCCCCCTAGGCGTCCTTGGAGTCTTGACCAAGTCAAGAAAAATTTTAGGGATTTTTCTACCTAATATTTCCTTATTTTCTAGCTAGGGTTTGAGAGGGAAAAGGATTCTTATGTAAAGACTTATGTACCCTTACTTGGAGCCCAAGGTTAAGGGTCTATTTAAGGGACCCTAGCCTCTTGTATGAGGGGAATTTTTGATGAATGAAAACCTTGAGTTCTTCTATTGAGTGGTGTGATACCCTGCTGTGTGCATAAAGGGGTTTGTGAGAGTTCTTCTTCCCGGTGTTTGCAATCATCTTCCTGCTGCCAACAAACCCTCCAGATCCCTGGACGCCCACTCCAAAAGAAGCCTTCCCTTGCTGTTTTTACTTTGTTTTCTTGTTCCTTTGTGAGCTTTCTAATCCCTGACAGGTCGTTTGCAGGTCCCTGAGTTCCTACGAATCCAACGACTCCAGCCAAGCCTCAATCGGATCACCGAGCAGAAAGCCGGGTATCCGCGGGTCTTTGGCTCGGTTTTCCAGGCCGCATCCGTCGAGGAACGAGAGACCCCTTCGCTGCGATCTTCACAGACATTGTCAGGTACACCCCTCTACCTCCAGAAGTTTTATTGTAGGAGAACTTGCCCTAACCGAGGCTTCTCAGCCCCGGCGGTCCTTCTTTGCTACTTTTCTAGGTCCTAATCTGCATGCTGATCTTCAAAAATTCATACAAAATTCCCTACAAATAATTTTGATCTAAAATTTGGGAATTAATCACCTAACTCAACATGTAAAATATACAAAAAAAATTGCATGCATTTTAGTTCCCCATCATTTGGTATCAGAGCTTAGATTAGGGCTTATTTTCTGCAATTTTTCAGTCCATATATACTCTGTTATTTTAATTATTTATCCCTGTTAAAAACTCCAAAAATTCTGAAATTTATTTTACTGGATTTATCATAATTAAAAGTAATTTTTAAAATTTTTACAGATTTTATTATGGCCTGTGAATTTTCTGCAAGCCGAAATAGGGCCTGCAAATTTTTGGCTCTGTTTTTTTCAGCAAGACAAGTTTGGAAGTTTTAGGGTTTTGTTTAGCATCTCTTGCATATCTTTTAATTTTAATATATTTCTAGTATATTAGGCCATGTTTTGCAAGTTTTCTTCTATTTAAAAAAATACCAAAAAAAAAAAAAAAAATTACATATTCTCCAAAAATACCAAAAAAAAAAAATATATATATATCTAAACCCTAATTTGCATCCTCATCTGCCTGCCATCATTGCATAATTTACTTTTAAGGGCACTCTTGCTATATCAGATGGGGGGAGGATTTGATCACCTCTCCTTAGCCCAAAACCACATCCCTTGCATTCAGTCCCAAGCCTTAACCTAAAATTAATTAGACTTAATTTGCCTTAGTGGGCTAGGGACACCAACTGGTCGGGTCCGGGCTAGTGTTAGATCACTGTGTCAAGTTAACCTGTGTGTGCCTTGTGCTTAGTGTCTAGAACGGTGGTTTAGGGACTCAATCCCGAAGGGCTTGTGTGCTGGTCCGCCTACCTGGCCAATCTCTGATTGGTGTCTAGGTTTGGCAATCAGGGACCTAACACTCCCCTTACACCTGCCTGGCTGAGTACAGGGTTACTATAGGCTAGTTTGCCACCCTGATTGAGCATCTAGTTTGGACTTTAGGTCTAGTCAGCTATAGTCGGTCTGATCGAGTCTTGCATGAGCACTAGATCAGGAGTTTCATATCACCCACCTCCTTCATAAATGTCTGAACCCATGGAAAATTTACAAGCCCAAATAAAAGCCCTAGCTGATCAAATTGCCCAGACAACTATCCAGATGACCCAGTTAACTCAGTCTCGTATTCAAACCAATGATAGAATTGACCATCGTGCCAATAGGTTTGATCAGTTAAAAGTCCGGGTAGGGACCCCAAGAAAAACCCATGGGTCACAGTCTGAGCCAGATCCTGACTCCCCTCAACCTAGGAGGACCCCAAACCCTGATCTATACCATGAGGTCGAACCTAGGAGAGCCCCTTATCCTGACCCGTACTACAATCCTCAACCTAGGAGGACCCCAAACCCTGATCCATACCTTGAGGCTGAACCTAGGAGAACCTATCGTCATGACCCAATCCCTAAGGTTAGTCCTAGAAGACTCAATCAGGATTTTATAGACCAGGAAGATAGATCCTATTTACCCTCTCCCTACAAGCCTAGTATACCTACAACCTATAGATCTTATGACTCCAGATCCTATGACTCTAGATCCCATGATCATAGATCCTATGCACCCACACCCTATGAGCCTTGTAGACCCAACACCCAATATTCTGACCCATATAGGGAGTCCAACCCTAGGAGAACCCAATATTCTGACCCATATAGGGAGTCCAACCCTAGGAGAACCCAGTATTCTGACCCATATAGGGAGTCCAATCCTAGGAGGACCCAATATCCTGACCCATATAGAGAGCCCAACCTTAGGAGGACCCCATACCTTGATCCAACCTTAGAACCTGATCATAGAGCTGACCCAAAATCCTATGACCCCAGATCCTATAATCCCATGACCCATAGATCTGCACCCTTGTCCTATGAGCTTAGAGAACCCATAACCCCTAAGTATCAGCCTAGTACTAGTCATGCTTCCCCTAGTCAACTTGAACCCTATAGGATGAGTATCCCTAAATATGAACCCAATAGTGAGCCACTACCTCTTATACAACCTGAACCTACTAGGAGTGGTACCCATAATCAGAGACCAGAACCTAACCAATTTCCTGCTAGCCGACCTTCTCCAACCATTCCTGAGATTCGCAAGGCTTACATTAACGTGGAAGTGTATGAAGCTGATGTGAGCCTAGTGGATGAGTATGAGGGAGAAGAGGAGACACCTTTAGTAGACCTAGAATTAGCTGACCCAGTAGATACCCAGGTAGATTCCAACCCAGAGCTAGTTGACCTTGACCACATCCAACCTAAAGCTATAATGGAAGAACGAATAGAGGAAGAGAACCTAGGTACTGCTGCTAGAGCCTTACCTGAGGAAACCATAGAGGAGAGCCAAATTATAGAGTCTAGTCCAAAAATACAAGAACCAGAAGAATTTATTAAGGACCTGATCTCTTTGAATCAATACCTTCAAGATGAGTCCCCTCCTATAGTTCCCATTAAGGACCTCTTCCCCGAAATTAGTGACCCATCCTTCCATTATGCAAATCCTGTAGATATAGCTCAACCTCATAAGGTTAACCTCATTAGTATAGGATTAGTTCCTGACACCCCGTCTTTTATCCTATTTTATCCAACTAACCATGAACCTTTTTCTCTACCTTACCAAACTAATTCTGAACCCACTTCCTATTTTCTGCCCTTTCCTGACACCTCCAGCATTTCTAGGATCATTAGATTGCATTTAGCTGAGATTAGCATACTGCATGCATTCATCACGCATGTTAGGTTTGCATCTTACTTCTGGCATACTCTTTGGAATTTGCTAGGAGTTCACTGTAAATTTTCATGTGCATGTCAAGCTAGGATCAAACCTAGAGAACCTATAATCTATTAGGTTTAGATCCAAAGAGTTCAATAAAATTTCCTTCGATAGGAATGCATAGTCGAGTCTGTTAGGTGTCAGTATGAGTCCTTTGCATCATTTGTCTGCATGTGCCTAGCATGTTCACCACCCGCACTAATCTTAAAACAACTGGCTAATTCCCGAAGAAGGGTCAAAGAATTTGATGTAGTGGATTCTATCTTGGTTAGGCTTAGGCCTAAAAGAAGCTTCATGCTCGCAGAGCCGGACCTTTTAAAGTGATAGAGAAGGATTGGATCAAATGCCTAGGTGTTAGACTTGCCTTCGGATTTGGGCATTAGTTCTATCTTCAATATTACAGACCTGGTTGAGTATAGGGAACCGGCAGCGATACCTAGTAAGGCCTTTGGACCTATTCCTTTTCATTGTGAGTGACCCTAACCCAGAGTGTCCACTAACAAATTGGCCTGAGAGAGGAGAACGGATCGAGCGTATCCTGGACGATCAAGCCATCACGACCCGGGGCCGTGACTATCAATGCTTCCTGATCCGATGGCAAGGCCAGCCAGAGTCGGACGATTCGTAGATTTCTCGAGAGGACTTGCAATGCCTCAACCCAGACCTTCTCGAGAGATATGTGAGCAAGTCTGATCTTCACTCGACAGGGTCGAGTTCCTCCCACCCCGGGAGAATTGGTGCGGACACCAAAGGCACCAGAATAAGGCAGAGGCTTCTCAACCCTCTGTAATTGATCAATAATTTATGAGTCCATCTGTAATAAGGGCTTAGCTCATCTGAGTCCATTTTAGTTGTTATTTGAGTATTTTTAGTTGTTATTTCGCTTCTGTACTAGTCAGCTCATGTTGAGCTAGTTCAGTCCAATGCTAGTTAGCTCATGTTGAGCTAATTTTATTTTTTTGAGTCCTGTCCAAGCATACTGAAGACTCAAGACTATATTATACAAGTGAAGACCAAGTCCAGCCATATTGAAGACATGGAAGTTTAGCCCAAGTCCAACCCAGCTTGAAGATTTGAAGACCCCAGGAGAAAAATCAGAAACCCTGATTCCTTGCAGATGCCCTCCAGATGCCCAGATTCCCTTTCAGATGCCAAAGTATATTCATAAATAAGGGCATCCATGATTCCAGAGGTCCATCTACATCCTAGCCCAATGAAATCAAGCCCAGGTGCCAAGCCCAAGCCCCTAAGAAGCAAGATACCAGGGAATATTCCTGTTACCTGGCTACCAGGCCACCCCAGCTTCCAGAGGCCCAAACCCATGCACCCGGGCCCCTTTGGGCCGGCCTTTTGCTGCTCCTAGAAGCCCAACACGCCCCCCTAGGCGTCCTTGGAGTCTTGACCAAGTCAAGAAAAATTTTAGGGATTTTTCTACCTAATATTTCCTTATTTTCTAGCTAGGGTTTGAGAGGGAAAAGGATTCTTATGTAAAGACTTATGTACCCTTACTTGGAGCCCAAGGTTAAGGGTCTATTTAAGGGACCCTAGCCTCTTGTATGAGGGGAATTTTTGATGAATGAAAACCTTGAGTTCTTCTATTGAGTGGTGTGATACCCTGCTGTGTGCATAAAGGGGTTTGTGAGAGTTCTTCTTCCCGGTGTTTGCAATCATCTTCCTGCTGCCAACAAACCCTCCAGATCCCTGGACGCCCACTCCAAAAGAAGCCTTCCCTTGCTGTTTTTACTTTGTTTTCTTGTTCCTTTGTGAGCTTTCTAATCCCTGACAGGTCGTTTGCAGGTCCCTGAGTTCCTACGAATCCAACGACTCCAGCCAAGCCTCAATCGGATCACCGAGCAGAAAGCCGGGTATCCGCGGGTCTTTGGCTCGGTTTTCCAGGCCGCATCCGTCGAGGAACGAGAGACCCCTTCGCTGCGATCTTCACAGACGTTGTCAGGTACACCCCTCTACCTCCAGAAGTTTTATTGTAGGAGAACTTGCCCTAACCGAGGCTTCTCAGCCCCGGCGGTCCTTCTTTGCTACTTTTCTAGGTCCTAATCTGCATGCTGATCTTCAAAAATTCATACAAAATTCCCTACAAATAATTTTGATCTAAAATTTGGGAATTAATCACCTAACTCAACATGTAAAATATACAAAAAAAATTGCATGCATTTTAGTTCCGCATCAACAGCTTTATCTACAACCTCAAGAAGAAGCTTCAGACTACTAGGGCTACCAAGGAAGTAGCCGAAGTGCTTAAGCAATCCATGGAGGACCGTCTTGTCCGGGTAACTGATGAAGTTCGTGACCTAAACGGCGAACTGAAGAGCGCCCACTCGAGGATAGCTGGACAAGAGGCAGGGTAGAACAGGAGCAGGAAGCAAGTTGAATCCCTGGAGCAGACTGCCAGGGAGAATTAGGAGAGGATGGAGAACCTGTCCAAGGTGACGGAGGAGGTTTCTAGGAGGGCCAAAGAGGCGATCCTAGAATTCGAATCTGCTAAGAGGGAGGTCGAAGCCGCCAAGGAGTCTGAAGCTTTGAGGAAGCAAATAGACAATGTCGTGGCTGACTTCAAGATATCTTCGCAATTTCAGATAGAGATTGATGAAGCATCATTGTATGCCTGCCAACATGGCTTCAATGATCGGCTTTCCAAGGTAAAGGAGACCCTCCCTCACCTTGACCTTTCGATGTTCCCCTCCTACAACATAATTGGAGAGGAAGGAGAAGCGGAGGAGGCCGAATCTGC
Source organism: Areca catechu (assembly GCA_021397845.1). NCBI lineage: Eukaryota > Viridiplantae > Streptophyta > Magnoliopsida > Arecales > Arecaceae > Areca > Areca catechu. The sequence continues at coordinate 95,418,327 of CM038051.1, read as the reverse complement.
AGGGGAGGTCAAGAAGTCGCCATGTCCGACAGAGGGGGCTACTACCCCAGACGAAAATCCGGAGGTGATCCCAGCTTTGATCTCGGCCCAGTAGGTGACTCAGGCTGGAGGAGTCCAGGCTGAAGGTTCTCCCATCCCGGCCCAGATTGATGAGATTCTCTCCGAACAAGTTGACAAGTTGCTCCAGTCCTGTGGTGTGGAGCCTTCTCCTGTTGATGTTGAGTGACTTGGATAACTCTGAATATAATTTCTTCCTTTCTTACTTGTATTGCCAATGAACATTGTATTGCAATTTTCCCAGATTTTGGAATGAATTCTCCTTTCTTTGCATATGCATTGTTGTGCCTCATGTGTACCCTGAAATGGTTCTATCGTTTCTCCTTTTACCTAGTCGAATGATAGCCTCCAAAGACCGTCCAATCGATAAGAGCTGATTTTACCACTCTTTTTTGCTTGGTTGAATAGTCATGGCCGAAGGTTGTTCAGTCGGTAAGGACGAACCCTTGAACGGACCAAAACTCTGTTACATTGCCTTTCTTCGGATGTTTAGCTTGTCCATTGGGATAGACAGGAGTCATCTCCACGCTAATCAATAATTAAAGGGATTTGATTAGGATCACCGTTGTCCAAATGGCATGTCAAAATTTGTATTGTCGTAATCTCTTGTGCCTTATGAGCCACCGGGCCTCTTTTTCCCATAAAGAGACCATTAATGATGCCATCATATGATGCGAATTTCTTCGGATTCGAAGCGAAGGTAGTTGCGGTCCTGGGGATGGCTTCCGAGAGACTTTCTGGTTCTCGAAGCAACACCCGGGCACGTGGAGCCTACTCATATGGCCAGGAAGAACGTGGGACATGCCTCCTCGTAGTCGATCATGGATGCAGGGTTTCTATAAATAGGACCCTGCCCCCTGCTGTCGAAGGCCATCATTTCTATTGGTGTCTTCCTTCTATTAGCCATGAGGTTTAGCACTTCTGAGCTCCGTCGTGCAGTGAAGAGGAGGGCTATTAATCCCAAGAGGAAGCGAAGTCCGGAGTCATCTGGGCCTATAGGCGAAGAGGAGGAGCCTCTGGTGGACCGTCTTGAGAAGAAGGTCCACCTTCTGGAGGCTCACTTGAGGGAGGCCCGAGCCCAAGTCACGGTGGCGACCACGGCGGCGGAGGAGGAAAAGAAGGAGGCAATGGATGCCGTTGCAAACTTCAGAACTTCTGCCTCATTCAAGGATGAGTTCACTGGGGTGGCCCTGGACTCCTTCCACCAGGCATTTTGGGAGTGCCGGAGGAAAGCCTCCAAGTTTTATGACTTGAAGGGCTTGGATAATATCAAACACTCCATTCCCTTCCTCAGTAATGAATTCGATTCTGACTCCGATGAGGGGTCGGACTCGAGTTCAGACGGGAACCCCGGGGGCCCTTCATCGTCCCATCTGGTCTCTCCCCGACGGTACGGGCAAAACCCATCGGGGAGTTAATGCAAATTTCCCAACCTTGCTGTTGCTGCTGCTGCTCTTTTTTTTTTTTTTATCTCTCTTTAGGAGAGTTTCTTTTCTTTTTCTTACTCTCTTTTTAGGAGAGTTTCTTTCTTTCTTTTCTCTTTCTTTTCTTTTCTTTTTGTAAAAAATTGAAAGAAATGAAAGATCTTTTATTTCACCTCTTCTCGTGTATTTTCTACAATGTGTTGCATCATGATTTGTCCATAATGTAGACTCCATAAACCCTTTGCAGTTTGTAGGGAAGAAGTAGGGTCCATTGGACCGTTATGAGAGTGTTTGTTGTTGACAGAGAGGACAACAGTGGTCCTTTTAGGCACGTGTTTGGATTTTCTGTAGGGTAGAGTATTTACACCATCTCTGTGCACTTTTTGTCGTGATTAAGGTAGGCTTTTCAGGCCCGCCTCGGCGCGTGTTCAGATTCACTGTAGGGTAGGTTATGAAAACCATCCCTGCGATTTTGATCTTTTTGGTGGACTGGTTAGGCCATCCATTGTGCTTGTCGGGCATACCGATAAGGTGAGTGGATTAGACTATTCTTTGCATAGTTGATCGATTTTTTAGATCTGGTCATTTGGGTTGTTGTCATTCAGTCGATGCAACTAGCCATTCTGAGTTGAGTAGGGTTGAGGAGCTTTACACAAGAGTTTTTTGGAACTTTTTCATTGATAGTATTTGCGAAGGTTTTGTACATTCCATGGCCGGGATAGTGTCCTCCCCTCCAGGGTCTTGAGTCGATATGTCCCTGGTCGAATGACTTCTTCAACTTGATATGGGCCATCCCAGTCAGGGGAGAGTTTACCATATTCCGTTGGCTTGGACACCTCTGCTCTTCGCAATACCTTGTTCCCCGTGTGGAAAGTTTGCTCCTTCACCCTTGCATTATAGTTCTTGGCGACCTTTTGCTGGTATGCAGCCATTCTTATATAGGCTTGTAGCCTAGTGCTTGATAGCAAATCTAGATCAATCCTTTTGCGATCAGAATTCTCAGGCTCTTCATAGTTGCCAATTCTCAAGGACTGTAGGGAGACTTCGATAGGTAGCATGGCTTCGGTACCGTAAGCTAGGTTGAACGGAGATTCACTGGTGGCTATTCTTGGGGTAGTTCGATATGCCCAAAGAACAAAGGTCAGTTCTTCGGCCGAAAGCCCTTTGACGGCGTTCAACCTTATCTTTAAACCATGGAGGATGGTCCAGTTTGTGACTTCGGCTTCTCTATTGGACTGTGGATGAGCAACGGATGTTAGCCGATGCTGGATATGGTACCAAGCACAGAAGTCCTTGAACTTCGAATTGTCGAATTGTATCCCGTTGTCCGTGATGATGACGTGTGGGATACCGAACCTGAAGATGATGGAATTTTTCACAAAACTTTTCACCTTGCCCTCTATGATTTGGGCCAATGGTTCGGCTTCCACCCATTTTATGAAATAGTCAATGGCCATTAGGAAAAACTTCCTTTGTCCTGATGCTAGTGGGAACGGGCCAAGAATGTCCATCTCCCACTAGGCAAAGGGCCATGGGGCTACCAACTGAGTCAGGTGACTCGCAGGTTGTTTCTGCATATTGGCATGCCTCTGCCATTGGTCACACTTTTGCATGAAATCAGCTGAGTCCTTCTGGATGGAGGGCCAGTAATACCCTTGTCGAATAATCTTGTATGCTAGAGATCTACCTCCCAAGTGATCCCCTTATATGCCCTCGTGGACCTATCTTAATGCATAATCTATATTTGTGGGTTCGAGGCATTTCAGCAGTAGTTGAGAGAACGATCTCTTGTAGAGGGTTCCATCTAAGATGACGTACTAAGATGCCATCCAGCAGATTTTCTTGGCCTCTGCCTTATCTTCGAGTAGTTCTCCTTCATTCAGGAATCTGATGATGGGATCCATCCAGCTTGGCTCAGTATCAATCTGGCGTACCTCTGCAGCCTATTTATCAATGCTTGGAGTTTCAAGATGTTCAACAAAGGTGCACACGAGAGACTCTAGTGCAGTATTTGCCAGTCAAGATAGTGCATCCACCCGGGAGTTCTCCAATCGAGGAACATGAATAATTTCAAAATGTTATAGTTGGGAGGATAAATCCTGAACCTTCTCCAGGTATTGCACCATGGTTGGATCTTTGGCTGCGTACTCCCCATTGACTTGATTCATAACTAGTTAAGAATCGGAGAAGGTTCGGAGTTGCCAGACTCCCAGATCTTTGGCGATCAGAAGTTTGGCAAGTAGGGCCTCATATTCGGCCTGATTATTAGAGGCATGGAAGGAGAAACAGAGTGTATACTCTATAATTTGGCTGTCAGGTTCGGCCAACATGTGTCCATCCCTGCACCTGGTAGCATTGGAAGCTCCGTCCACATGAAGCACCCAAACGGACTTCATCTCCTTCGAGGTTTCTTCTTCATCCGAAGAGGCTTCATCTTTGGACTTACAGGTGCACTCTGCCAGAAAATCGGAGAGCACCGGGCCTTCATAGCCGCTCGAGGCTGGAAGCTAATGTCAAATTTGCATAGCTTCATAGCCCACTTGGCCATCCTTCTAGAAGTATCCAGAGATCGAAGAACGGCCTTGAGAGGTTGATCAGTCAGCACCATGATAGCATGGGCCTGGAAATATGGCCAAGTTGCTTTGTCGCAATCACTAAAGAGTAGATCAGCTTCTGCATCCTTGCATATCGCATTTCTGCATCATGCAAGATCATGCTGATGTAGTAGATCAACTTATGGGACCCGTCTTCTTCCTTCCGAATAAGAACCGAACTCACTGCTTCGTCTGAAGCAGATAGGTACAGGTAGAGGACCTCGCCTTCTTTTGGCTTGGAGAGTAGTGGCGGGGTCTCCAAATACTTCTTCAATTCCTCAAAGGCAATGCGTCAGTCTTCAGACCATTCGAAGCCCTTTGATTGTCGAAGTACCTTGAAGAACGAAAGATATTTCTCGGTTGACCGAGAGATAAATCTTCTTAGGAAGGCAATCCTCCCTGTCAACTATTGGATTTCTTTTTTACAGGAGGGATGTCTCATATCCTTCAAGGCCTGGATCTTCTCGGGGTTGGCCTCAATCCCTCGTTTGGTGACAAGGAAGCCCAGGAATTTACCCGATGTGACCCTGAAGGCATACTTCACTCGGTTTAACTTCATTTGGTAGTGCCGGAGAGCGCTGAATGACTCCTCCAATTTGCGGATGTGGTCTCTCTGGTGGAGACTCTTGATGATCATGTCATCATCATAGGCCTCCATATTTCTTTCCAGTTGCTTTTCAAACACCTTATTGATGAGTCTTTGAAATGTTACTCCAGTGTTCTTGAGGTCGAACGGCATCATCTTGTAGCAATAGAGACCTTTGACAGTGATGAATGCTGTCTTCTCCTCATCTTGCGGATCCATTTTGATCTGGTTGTAGTCGGAGAAGGCATCCATAAAGCTCAGCAACTGGTGGCCGGCGGTAGCGTCGACCAGTTGATCAATCTTTGGAAAAGGAAAGCTATCTTTTAGGCAAGCCATGTTGAGGTCTGTATAATCGATGCAGATCCTCCACTTGTCGCTAGCTTTCTTCACCATTATCACATTAGCTAGCAACTCGAGGTAGCTGGCCTCTCTGATGAACCCTTCCTTGAGGAGATTGCCAACCTCTTCATCAATAGCTTGCTATCTTTTGGGGGTGAAGCTCCTCTTCTTCTGTCGCACCGGCTTGTACCCAGGGGTTACTTCTAGCCGATGAGTAATCACTTCGACGGGAAACTCGGGCATGTCCGAAGCCGACCAGGCGAAGACATCGGCGTTGTCCCTGAGAAAATGGATCAGCTTTGTTCTGGTTTCCTCATCAAGGGTGCTCCCGATTTGCACAACTCTGAAGGGATCTTCCTCTTTCAAAGGTATCGGGACGGTCCTCTCCATGGGTTCACCAAGGTTTATGGTCGGATCCCTCGGATCCAGCTGATCTGGAGTAGTTGAATCCTTGAAATGCCTGTCTTCAATCATTAGACATTATCGTGCCATCCTCTGGTTCCCTCTAACTTCTCCAACACCATTCCTGGTGTGGAAGCGTATCAAGAGATAGTGAGAGGAGATCACGGTCTGAAACCTGTTCAAGGTGGGCCTCCCCAGAATAATGTTGTATGCAGAGGGGATCTGGACCACCATGAAGTTGATCGACAATGTCTTTGGTCGAGGCTCGGAGCCGAGGGTTACAGGCAACACTATCTCCCCTTCGGCATAAACTTGGTTGACCCCGAAATCGGAGAGTGGTATGGGGGATCTTTGCAGTTGATGTTAAGGCAAACACATTTTGGAGAATGCATCATACATCAAGGCATCAGTTGAACTTCCATTATCAATAAGAACTCTTTGTACATCATAATTGGCCACTACGGCCAAAATTACAATAGGGTCGTCGTGCGGGAGCCGAACTCCTGCAAGGTCATTGTCAGAGAAGAGGATGGAGTTGTTATCTTTTAGCAGCTTTGAAGCTTCATCTTCATCCCTTCTCCAGTTGGTGGGCCGGTGTATCATCCATACACCTCCGTTGGTGGGCCTTTGATTTGGCAATTTGGCCTCTTTGGGACATGGCTGGGGATAGTTGCTTCTGACCGGGATCCCTGGTGACCGATGTACCACCCCAGGTATCCTCTCTTGATGAGATCCTCGATCGCATCCCTCAGCTGGATGCATTCTTCTGTGTTGTGGCCGTGGTCCCGATGGAATCGACAGAATTTGTTCCTATTCCTTACTGAAGAGGAGGCCTTCATGGGACGGGGCCGTTGGAGATAGTTTCCTTTTTCTATCTCCATGAAGATCTTCTCTCGAGGGAGGTTGAGGGTGGTGTAAGAGTTGAATCTTCCTCCCAATGCTCTAGGCTTGGGAGGGCTTCTCCGGTGGTCTGCATATCAGCCACCGTTGTTACTGAAAGTTTGGGGGCCTTGCCCCCTGTTATTCTTCTTCTTTGAAGGTGATTTCCGTTCAATTAAACGTCGATTCGGTGCCTGCTCTTCACCATCGTCGTATTTCTGAACCCTTGATAGGAGCTCAACGTTGATTTTAGGGAACTTCATGTCCAGCGAAAAAGTAAGCCTGGAGGTTCGAAGCCCCTTCTTCAGTGCTGACATGGCCACGTCCTCATTGAGATTGGGGATCTCAAGCGTGGCTGCATTGAACCTGGAGATGTAATCTCTCAGGCTCTCTCCTTCATTCTGGTGAAGGAGGAAGAGTTTGTCCGTATTCCAAGGAGTCTTGCGGCAGGTCCTGAAATGCAAGATAAACAATTTTTCTAACTCAGAAAAGGAATCGATGGTACCTGGGCACAGGCTCGAGTACCACATCTGAGTGGACTTCTTCAAGGAAGCCGTGAACGCCAAACAGTACATTGCGTCCGAAGATCCTTGAATCATCATATGGGCTTTGAAGCTGCCCAAATGATCGAGGGGGTCAGAGGTGTTATCGTAGGGTTCCATCTCGGGAACCCTGAAGTGCCGAGGAATGTCCTCGGCCATGATGCAGTCGGTGTAAGGTGGGCGTAGATCACCCATAATTAAGTCATCAGGATCTCTCTGATCCCGCATTCTCTATTCTCGTGCCCTTGCCATCCATGACTCGATGGCTCTAAACCTCCCATCATAATCGAGAGTCTACTTGGGTGCTCTCTCCACCAGAGTGGAGTCTTCGGAGGAGGAGGAAGTTTGCCTAGGCCTTTTTCTTTTTTGTGGGGAATCGGTAGACTTAGGCAGTCTCAAAGTTTGGCCTTCGGGTGAGTGCCGAGAACCGGGGGAGGGATGCGCTGAATCCTCCCGTGGTGCTCTCCTTCTTCGGGATCGAGAGCTATGTTTAGAAACAGCCAATGGATTTGCCACCGGAAAGGCTCTGTTTTGAAACTCTTGAACCATGGCCGTCAAGTTGGCGACCTGGTTCATAAGTGCTTCGAACTGCTGTGCTCCCACAACAACCGTGGAAGGTGGAACATCATTCTCCTCCTGGGGTGCACCCCCCTGAGTCGGAGCACGACTCCGGCTTGTAGAAGCATTTTGAGCTTTTCCTATTGCCATAAAAAAATTCTTTGTTTCTTCCCCTTGTCTGGGAGGGAGCTTATCAAATGTTAGTAATACACTCCCCTACCTGGCATGACAATTTGTTGGCATGGAGTCCCTGGATTGGCCGGTCAGAGCTGCTGCGTCGTAGGACCGCTCCTTGGTTCACTTGTAAAACAGGTCCTTTGCCAGAGTTGTTCCGGCATAGGACACTTCGATGCCTAAGTCAGTGGCGGATTCCAGCCACAGAATGGGGAAGACGTCGAGAGTGGAAGAGAAAAAGAGTTCTTGGAGATTGAAAGTGTATATGTGCGAGATTATTCACGCGTACCGCTCGAGCCATCATTCTTACCCATATTTAAAATATGGCCTCTGGTCTGTGGCCTGCTTATTTCTCGGAAATCATGGGGAGCCAATCTATCACATGAATGGAGAAAGTGGGTTGTCAATAAGCGGTTCCGGCCAGATCGGAGGCTTGGCTGCAGGAATTACGTGCCATGATCAGGGCATGATGAGTGTCGATTATAACCGTTGGTTACAGTTTCCTTTTTGGAACAGATTATGGTTCAAGCTTTGGGTTTCCCCTTGCGTTGGCTGAAGGCTTGGTATTTCCCAAAGGTCGGAGATCATGTCTACGACGGGGACCGAAGTTTGTGTCTTCGAAAGTCGATGAGTAGTTCAGACTTCGATCGGGGCCAAAGATGCTACCCGAAGGACTGGCCTTCGGATATTGTAGTTCGGTGTGAAGCCTTGAGTTACTTGCAGTTGGCCTTCGCTTAGTATGTAGTCCATAGTCCAGAGAACCGAGGCTTCGATAAGTCGAACCGGAGCCTAGTTCGTAGTTGAACTAGGATATCCCAACAGACGGCAACCACCTGCTACGTCTTGCACCAATCATCAGCCGGCCGCCGGGGGAAGTCAGTAGCTGGAGTTGCCCCCACCTCATTCCCACGCCGCTCCAGAGTAGTGAAGGTCCTTGGAGACTTGCACTAACGGGAAGAAGGCGAGGTCGACTTCCCCCTCTTTTGCTGACTCCACCTCCCTCAACGATCGGTGCCCTACTAAGGATTCGCATGACTATGGCAGCAAAATCATGCGCATGGAAGAGCGCATGGCTGAAATCATTGAGTGGCAGAAAGCTGATGATGGGGATCCAGGGCAGGTCGGGGTATTTTTCCATTTTTCTCTTATTTTCTTGCATTTTTTTATTTTTCCTATTCTCGCTATTACACTTATTCCTGCTATTCCACCTTTATTCTGATCTTATTCCCAATTTATTCCTACACTATTCCATCTTCTCCCATGAATTTTTTTTAAAACTTCCGAACCCTAGCGGCTGCCCCTTCCGACCCCAGATCCGGGCCGCCCGACCCCCGGCAGCCCCCACCAGATCGCCGTCGATGCTCGCCGGCCCCCGCCCTCATCGGAGAAGCTGCCGTCGCCGCCCACGCCCGTGGGAAGATGAACGGACTCGGAGGCGTCCGCCCGCCATGGCCCACGGTCGTCGCTGTCGTCGCCGCCCGCTAGCCCTCGCCCGACTGCCAGTTGGGTCTACCGCCACCCACGATCGTGGGAAGACGAACAGATGTGGGAGGTGTCCGTCCGCCCACGTGCACCCCTGCACTGCCGCCGCCGTTGCCACCTGCCGCCACCGCCCGCACGTCCGCAGGCCACCATCCTGCCGGCCCCAGCCTTCCCCGCCGTCCACCGGCCACACCGGTGCCCTGAGGTCTCCCACAGCAGTAGGAGACCAAACGGCATGCCCTAGGATGTGCCGTAACATTCTTGTGCTGCCTCGCCTGCAACCCGCCACCAGCCGTCCACCGGCCCATCCGCCACCCGCTTCCTGACCGTCCGCTGGTGCCTTGCCGAAGACCATTCTTCCCTTCCATGGCCGTGATTTGGTGTTTGTACAGGTTTCAGAGCAGTCCCATTTTCAGAGCAGCAAGCTTTGTGGAGCAGATCATCAAGTCGACACACTTCTCAAAGCAGATCAGCTCCATTTTTGATGCAACATGAATTTTGATGTAATTTATTTTCCTTTTTTAGTTTTCTTAGATGCTAAGAAACTGAGGGTTTTGGTTTTTCTATATAAATGCCCCCTCTCCCCGTGTAATAATCAGAGATTTGATATAGATTTTGGGTTTTCCATTGGTTCTGGTTCTGGTTCTAGGTTGAGGCCTTTTTACCTTCGTTTCCTATTGTGTGCATTATGGGTTTGATGAGGGGTGTGAGGCATTCCCTGTTGTGTGCATTATGGGTTCGGTGAGCACCCTAGTTATCCCCTATCTCGTCTTCTTTATCCCCTCGTGTCCTTTGAGAGTCATCCTAGCGCATCTATGTGAGAGCCCTGCTATGTGCATTATGGGTTCGTTGAGAGCTCAGGGTAGCTGGTGTTGTGATCCTTCGAGAGGGTAGCTTTATGCTCAGGGTAGCTGATGTTGTGATCCCTCAGGAGGGTAGCTTTAGGCTTTGACCCCTAACTTCCTGTGTGCGTTCCCCACTAGAGTGAGTCTCAGGGCCATGAGTTCCACTTCCCGGTCCCCCATCCTCATCCTTCCTTCACCACATCCACCCAGAAAATTGAAAACAAAAGAGATCAGCTATCTTAAGATTTTAGTGTCAGTAGGCCCTGGTCCCGCGAGCCTTCTTAGCCCTCCGACGGTGGTAGTTTGTTAGATGTTTTCCTTGTTTTCCAAATAACCAGGTTACATCGATTTTTCGTCCTGCATCAGCTGAGAGTGGGCAGGCATGCGACACCCGCCCACCTTTTTCTGCTGAGATCTTGGGAATGCCCATTCCCCGGCACTTTTAAATTTCTCAGGTGGATCCCTATGATGGCACCACCGACCCACTGGATCATCTAGGCACCTATAAGTCCTACATGATGGTGCAGGGCACCTCTGATGTCCTTCATTGCATTGCCTTCCTGGCAACCTTAAAGAAGGCCACCCAGATGTGGTTTATGGCCATTCGACCAGGTACAATCCACTTCATTTCCTAACTGGAGAACCTTTTTCTTTCTTATTTTAGGACATGCAATTGGACCTCAAAGAACACCGATTGCCTTTTCCTCAAACTGCAGAAGGAGGGGGAGACCCTCTGGGACTACATGGCCCACTTCAATTCAATGGCCATGGATGTCCCAGACTTGAACGAGGTGGTAGCGATGTCTGCCTTCAAAAGAGGGCTCCATTCGTCCAGGCTCACATTCTCCCTGGACAAGAAGTTCCCAATAGATTATACTAAGCTATTGGCTAGGGCGCAAAAATACACCATGGTAGAGGAGCAGTCAGTGAGTCAATGCCAGGTTGAGGGGAGGTCAGCCCCCAAGAAGTAGAGCGATAAAGCCCATACAGTCCACCTCCTGGCGACGACAACCGACCCACTCGACACTGAAGACCGAAGCCGAGGGACTTCTTTTAAAGGTTTGAGACCTATGCACCCCTCTCCCTTTTGAGGGAGAAAATTCTCATGGAGATTGAGAATGAGTCCTACTTTTAAAGGCCTCGACCGATGAGGGGCCATCCTGCCGCCAGAAATAAGAACAACAACTGCCGGTTCCATAGAGACCATGGGCACGACACCGAAGAGTGCCTCCAGCTGAAGGATGCCATTGAGGACCTCATCAAAAGAGGGTATCTGGGCATGTATGTCCGACCCCGTCAAGATCGGGCTAAGGCCTAAACCATCAGGGACCCTCCAGAGGAGGCTGAGCTCCCCAACCAGCGTCTGATGGACTTGGACGTTGGCTTGCTGCATCGGTGGTCCGATTGGGGGCACGAAGGGGACCAAGACATCGTAAAGAGGCCCAGGGGTTTCAGTGTAATCAGTTTTTCTAACGAAGACCTCTTGGAGCCTCATCTTCTAGGAGATGACCCTGTAGTTGTGTCAGCAATCATTACCAACTATGATGTAAAGCGTGTCCTCATTGATAATGGAAGCTGTGTGGAAGTTTTGCTGTATGACACCTTTGTTCGAATGAACTTATCTAGATCAAGGCTATGGGAATCCCTGATGCCCCTCACTGGATTTGGGGTAAACTTTGTTGGGGTAGAAGCAGAGATTACTTTACCCATGACCCTCGAGACGAAGCCTTACCAGCGGACTTTCCCTATCAATTTCGTGGTCGTCCGTACGACCTCGGCATACAATGCCATCTTAGGCCGACTGGCTCTCAATTGGTTTCGGGCCATCGTACCCACTTACCATTTGTTAGCAAAGTTCCCGACTCATAACAGGGTCGGGGAATTTAGGGGAGATCGCAGGATGGCTAGACAATGTCTAGCCAAACATGACAAGCAATTGGATGGGCTCCCCACACTTAAACAACTTGACCCTAGAGACGAAGTTGATGACCGCGGCCAGCCTGTTGAGAAGATTATGTTTGTTCCCTTTAAGGAGGATGACCCTACTAAAGTCCTCCAAAATGGGAGATCACTAAATGAAGAGGCCAAAGAGGTGATAGTTGGTTTCTTGAGAAGAAGTTAATGAGGACATTGGCAAGAGGAAGAAATTACAGACTAATGATCTTTGGTTGTAGTTCCATTTCTTTTTTTTCAGGTTCCTACAAAATCATGAAGCATTTCTTGAAGACCCCAATTTTATAAAGCAAATTGAAGACCCTTTCTCCAAGCCCATGGGCCGACCAAGCCTTGAAGAAGTTCTCTACTATGAAAGCCTACTTGGAGACCAAATTTTAAAGACCATGTGGAAGGATGAGATAAAGCCAAGTGTTGCAAGGAGATAATGCCACATGGAAGTTCTAGAATTCTCTTGTTAGGATTAGTTGTTAGGATTAGTTGCTAGAAAAACTAATCATGTAATTAGCACCAACTAAACATAAGTTAGTTGGTTCCCTAATCCACTTTCTTGCTGCCCGAAGGAGCTGCCCTTAGCCTATAAATAGGGGCCAAGGCTCCCCCTCTTGTAAGCATGAAGTAATTTGAATGAATGAAATTTTTTTGTTTGAGTTCTCTTCCATCTTGCCTAGTTCTCTTGAGTTCTTCCTAGAAGTTTTAGTGCTTTCTTTGATTTTCTTTGGAGTGTTGAGTTTGATCCTAAATTGGAGTGAGTGCTTTGAGTTTTGGAGTGCCATAGTTCCATTCCCAAGTTCTTCTACACAAGATCCAAGTAGTCCAAGAAGAGGAGGAAGTGCTGCTCAAAAATTCCAGTAATTTTCTTCACTTCTCTTACTATTTCCTTCATTTTTTTGCTCAATTTCTTTGAATTTTGACCTCACCTTGACTCTTTGTAGGTTCTCCTTGGTGATTTGAATACAAAGATGAAGGCTCCATGCCAAGGATCCAAGCTCCAATGGTGAATCCAAGAAGGGAGTGGAGATCTTGCCTCTAGCCTTCAATTTTTGAGTGGTGAGTGAATCCCTTCCACTAGAGCTTCATTTCTCTTCATTGTTGGGAAGAAAACCTCTTGATCCATAGATCTGAGGTCATTAAAGGTTGCTTAGCTGGTGTGGGCACTTGGATCCGACAGAGGCTCCTCAACCCTCTGTGGATCTCAGATTAGGGTTTTGTTTTTATTGAGTCCTGTAATAAGGCTATAAGCCTCAAACCTATTTCTTTTTGTTTTGAGTTATGTCTGACCCATTAGGTCAAACTGAGTCCTGTATCAAGTCGAGTATCAATCTGAGTCTCAGTACGAGTCCTTTGTAAGTTTGGATCTCAATTTTGTGTCTTTTTGGAGCCAAACCTGGAAGGAAGCCCAGTCAGCTCAAGGCCCACCTTATCTATTTATGTGGCGCACTGAGGTGATGACATGTGGTTTGTTTTGGGCGCCCAAGAGGGGGGAACACTCACATGATCCATGCCCCCTTCCCCTCCCCTCTTCAAGCTCTCTTCTAATCTAGGATAGGCGGTCATGGAAAGAAGTTTCAAATCCCTTGATGCATGCCTCCACTCAAGACTCCTTCCATAAAGAAGTCAAGCAAGAAAGGCATCCTCCATTCTCCAAGTTGAAAGAAGTTTCAAATCCCTTGATGCATGCCTCCACTCAAGCCTCCTTCCATTAAGAAGTTAAGCAAGAAAGGCATGATCTCTTGATGCATGCCTCCACTCAAGCCTCCTTCCATAAAGAAGTTAAGCAAGAAGGGCATGGTGAAGACATTAAGCCTCCATTCATGCCTTCTACCAAAACCAAGCAACCCAAAGAGGGAAGTCAAGGTGCAACGCCCCACTCCAAGCCAAGATTCATGCCAATCCAAGCTGGTCGGCCAAAGAAGTCCTCCAAATTTTGGGTGCCAAGTGTAATGGGGTAGTTTAAATTTCAAAGTGCACTTGAGTGCCTATTTAAAGGACCCAAACCCCTCTTGTAATTATTATTGATGATTAATGAAAGAAAGCTTGTGTGTTCCATCCTCTTCTTCAATCCATGTCTCTTAGGCTAGGTTGAGTGAGAGCTTCCTTCGTCCTCCGGGACATCGCATGGTGAGAGGCCACATTCCTTCGCTTGAGGGCATTGCGTGGTGAGAGGCCACATTCCTTCGCCTGAGGGCGTCGTGTGGTGAGAGGCCACATTCCTTCGCCTGAGGGCGTCGCATGGTGAGAGGCCACATTCCTTCATCCTCCGGAACATCGCGGGGTGTGAGGCCCCAAGCTATCCTTTCGACTTCGGATCCCTCCAGGCACTGGGCTCGAAACCTTCCCTAACCCTAACCCTACTTCTACTTCACTACTCCTCAACTCTCCATTGATTCTGTCGCGGATTTATTTTCAGGTCTTTCCAGGTACCACGGGCATCGGAGACAGTTCACTTCACCTTCACGATCACGTAACCTGGAGGTTGGCGCCATCGTGGGTACCGACTACTCGGGCATCCAGGCCGCATCCACCAAGTGAGAGCGATCTCGTCATCGAGTGCGACAAGCATGGAGGTTCGTGCCTATTTCTCCAAGGTAAGGTATTGTTTGGCGAGCTAGTCCTACTGGGGTTTCTCAATCCCGGGGTCCTGTTCTCCATCCCTACTCTTTAGAGATTCTACCTGCTGGCATTGGTTTCGTTGTTACAATTTATCCTATGTTTGCCCCTTTGTTCATCTTCGGGAATCAATATAAAACCCTAAAAGAAAATAAGATACAACCACCTTTGCATCATCCGTGCTAGCATCATCATCATCCTTTTTTTTGCATCATTAGCCTAGTTGAGGATTTCTATGCCCTTAGATCTTATCTTTTAATTTTTTTGAAAGGAAGCTTGCACAAGGGTGTCAGATTTTCTACTCACCTAGTCTCTAGCTCGAATTTCTTCATCCCTTCCACCCATGAATTCGGCCATTTTTGGAGCTCTAAAGCTGATATATTGTTTCTAGGTAAGTAGATCACATCCCCACGTACCCATTTCATCAAATTCGTCCCCTATCAGAAGTGTTGATGTCTTCTCCTAGTCGGCTTCAGACATGCCAGGCATCCCGTCGGATGTCATCACTCATCAGCTTAGGGTGGACCCACTTATAGACACATCCGACAGAAGAAGAGGAGCTTTGCCACCGAAAGGCAGAAGGCCATCAAAGAAGAAGTGAAGAAGCTCTTTGATGCTGGCGTCATTAGGGAGTCCCATAACCCAAGTGGCTGGCCAATGTCATCATGGTGAAGAAGGCCAGTGGAAAGTGGAGGATTTATGTGGATTACACGGATCTCAACAAGGCTTGTCCAAAGGACAGATTCCCCCTGCCAAAAATCGATTAGCTGGTGGATGCTATGGCTGGCCACTAGCTCTTGAGCTTCATGGATGCCTTCTCTGGGTATAACCAGATCAAGATGCACCCCGAAGATGAGGAGAAGATAGCCTTTGTCAAAGACAGAGGGCTGTACTATTACAGAATGATGCCTTTCAGCCTCAAGAATGCGGGTGCCACTTTCCAATAGCTGATCAACTGAGTCTTTGAAGGGAACTCAGAAAGAATATGGAGGCCTACGTCGATGATATGATTGTTAAGAGCCTCTGCAAGGCTTACCACATCAAGGACTTGCTGGAATCCTTTGACGTGCTAAGACACCATCGGATGAAGTTAAATCCTTCCAAGTGCATATTTGGGGTGACCTCGGGGATGTTTCATTGTTTCCCGGTCACTCAAAGGGGTATTGAGGTCAACCTCAAGAAAATTAAAGCTATCATTGACATGACATCTCCGACCAGTAAAAAGCAAGTGCAAGACTCACGGGCCGCATCACTTCTCTTAGCCATTTTATCTCCCTGTAGGTAAAGAGATCCCTTCCATTCTTCAAGACCTTGCACCAGTCAGACCAGTTCCAGAGGATCGACGAATGTCATTCAGCCTTCGAAGCCATGAAGGACTATCTGAAGAACCCTCCACTCTTGGCTAAACCAACGGAGGGAGTAGTTGGTGTGGGCACCAGGATTCGAGAGAGGCTCCTCAACCCTCTGTGGATCTCTAATTAGGGTTCCACTTCTATGAGTCTTGTAATAAGTCTATGAGCCAAAGCAATTTCATAATTTATAGTCATGTAACTAGTCTAAGTTTGTTTAGTCTTGTAACTTGACCAATTTGGGTCAAGTTAGGTCATGAGTGCTGTATTTGTTTTTGGTTCTAGTCTGAGTTTGGACTGGGCCCAAGCCCAATTGAAGTCAAACTGGCTTTCAAGACCAAGTCAAGTACTTGTGGGCCAACCCACCTCTTTCACTTGGCAAGATGCCAACTCAGGTGGCACCTCAGCCACCTATGTGGCGCCACATCAGTTGCCACTTGGGCATCCAAGGAGGGAAACAAGGTGGCGCTCTCATGCTTTCCACACGCCCTCCCCTTGCCTTTTTCTCTTGGGCGACCTTGGAAGGAGGAGACATCATCCCCCTCTTTCCTCCCCCACATCATGCCATGATCCATCAAATGTGGGGCGTTGAAGATCCTTGAAGAGACCAAGCCACAAAGCAAGCCCTCTTCCAAGCCTTCTTCCCAAAGTGTTCATGCAAGGATGGATGGTCAAAGGACACACTCCCCTCTCCAAGCCCTCAACCATGCAACACCCAAAGCTCACTCAACTTGGCCGGCCTTGAATTTCTCCAAGGAGGGTTGTTGAAGAATCCAAGGGAACACATCCCTTCAAGCAAGCCATGTTCCACGTTTTCTTCCCAAATTGAGCATGTTAATGAAGGAAGTCAAGAGGCCAATCCCCCTCTCCTAGCCCTCCCACATAACACATCCAATCCAAGTCCCTTTGGTCAGCCAAAGAGAGGAGAAGGTCAAAGGTTTTTGGCGCCCCCAAGAAAGCTTGTAATTTGGTTTCATTTGAAATTCAAATGGGCCTTGGGTGCCTATTTAAGGACCCAATCCCTCCCTTGTAAAAATATTGAATGATTGAATGATTGAATGATTGAATGATTAATGAAAAAAAGTTTGAGTTTTCTATCATCCAACCATTGTCTCATAGGCTAGGTTCAAGTGGTGTGAGGACACCTGTCCGTCGCCCCAGGGCATCGCGAATCCTTTGTCCCCCCGGATGTCGCATGGTGTGAGGCCACATTCCTTCATCCTCCGGGATGTCACGGGGTGCGAGGCCCCAAGTTATCTCTATCTTTGACTTCGGAATCCAGCCAGACACCGAGCTCGAAGCCCCTTCTCAAACCTATCTCAATTCCTTTCCATGCATCTTCCCATCTCACTGATCCTTATTTTGTTTGACTACAGGTCCTCCATGGCATCTCGAGCACCAGAGACAGTCGACTTTGCCATCGCGACCTTCCGACAGAAAGCTAGTGCTTCCACGGGTTCGATTGCTCGGTCATCCAGGCCACATCCGTCGAGTTGAGCGATCTCTGCACTGAGCGCTTCAGACGTGTGAGGTTTGCTCTCTCTATCTTATAAGTAGGTATTGTATTTCGAGCTAGTCCTACCGGGGTTTCTTAATCCCAGGGTCCTATTCTCGTTCTCACTTTTTAGGGCTTTGAACTGCTAGCATAAGTTTTCGTTACTCATCTTTCTTATTTGTTGCCTTTGCTTGTGATCGGGAATCAAAACCCTAAGAAAAACAACTAAAAAACTCATCAACCCAAAAAAAAAATAAATTCCTTGCATCATAAGCATCCATACTACCATCCTAGCATCCCTAGCCCGGCCCCTTGTTCCACACCAGTAGTGTTGTACCTATACTTGCCAGCCTCTGATGAGGTTGTCAGCACTGTCCTCTTGCGGGTGGTGGAAGACGGCTGGTGTGGGCACCAGACTTCTGATTAGGGTTTCACTTTTCAAGTCTTGTAATAAGGCTTCAAGCCTAAAACTTATAATTTCTTTAGTTTTGAATTGAGTCTCTTCTGTTTGTGTCCAGTCCTGTACTTTGACCAATTGGGTCAAGTTGTGTCCTATATTGAGTCTAGTCCAAGTCTGGGTCCAAGCCAGAGTGGTCTTTGAGTCCAGCTCAACTACTTTGGGCCAAGCCTTGAAGGTCAACATGTCAATCCTAGGGTGCCACTTCACCACCCCATGTGGCACCACTTCATCATTCCATGTGGCGCCACCTCATCCAGCCATGTGGGTGGCACAAGTGAGATTTTCTTGGATGCCAAATGGAGACACATCAAATTTTCTCTCCTCCTTTCCCTCCCTCCATCAAGCCACTTACTAAAGGAGTCATAGGCAACCAAGGAAATGTTGAAGACAAAGGCCTTGTTCCAAGGCTCATATCAAACCTCTTTCCAAAGAAGGGAGAGCAACCAAGGAAAGGTTGAAGACAAAGGCCTTGCTCAAAGCCTTATATCAAGATTCTTTGCAAAGAAGGGTGAGAAACCAAGGAAAGAGGGAGACACAAGCCTTGCATCATGCCTTCTTCCCAAAATTGAAGGTCAACTTTTCAAGTCCAAGGGAGCCAAATTCCTTCTTCCAAGCCCATTATCATGCCATGCCCAAATCCAAGAAGCTTTGGTCGGCGAAGGAGTTTGAATTTTAGATTTTTGAATATTTTTTTGGTACCTTTGCAAGAGAAGAAATGTATTTTTTCATTCAAATTTTGAAGGGGTCTAAGGTGCCTATATAAAGGACCTTACCCCTTCCCTTGTAAAGAATCTTTGATGAACAAAAAACCAAGTTTTTTGAGATCCAATTTCTCTTTAGTTGCCTTCGTTCACTAGGAACGTCGATCTTCGTGAGGGAGTGCCTTCACCTTCGGGCGTCGAGAGGTGTGAGGCCTCAAGTTACCGTCACTTCCGCAACTCCATCCTCCAACTTCGAGTCAAGAAGAACTCCACCATCACCACAACAACTCTCTTTCCTTCTTCTATTGCTTTCTTTTGATTGAAACCTTACCCTTCTTTGAATGCTCACAGGTCCTCTAGGTGACACGAGTACGGAGTTGGTTGCCCTTGCCATTGAGATCTTCGGACAGCAAGCCATCGCATCCGTAGCTTAGACGGCTCGATCATCCAGGCCGCATCTGCCAGAGTGAGTGACCTCGGCATCGGGCGCTTTAGATCTTTGAGGTTTGCCCTCCTACTCCTAAGTAGGTATTGATCTGATAGCTTAGTCCTATGGGGTTTCTCATTCCCGGGGTCCTCTCTTTATCATTGCTTAGGGACTACTTTCTTGCTTGATAGTTCTTATTATTATTGAATCCCTAGAATTACTCTCTCTTGTCTTCGGGAATCTTCAACCTAATTTAAAACCCTAAAAATCACCTGCATTATCCTAGCATCTAGTTAGTCCCCCATCATTTCTGGTATCAGAGCATGGTTAGAACTTAGCGCTTCTTAAGTA
Source organism: Areca catechu (assembly GCA_021397845.1). Lineage (NCBI taxonomy): Eukaryota > Viridiplantae > Streptophyta > Magnoliopsida > Arecales > Arecaceae > Areca > Areca catechu. The sequence continues at coordinate 95,399,099 of CM038051.1, read as the reverse complement.
CCTGAATTAGGTGCTTCACCAGGCCGTCCGGTCTTAGGAGAAAAGTAGGGTTTCAAGACCCCCTCCTCCCATTCCATAGGGATCTCCTAAGGTGTGTAGGGGTGCCATTGTGATAGGCCTTTGAAGGAGAGTACAAGAAGAATAGATTTAAAAGAACAAAAAAAAAAATTGCATCTTAGATTTCATCTTTAAATTTCTGCATTTTTCCATTCCGAATATAGTATGTTATTTTAGTTTTTTCTGCCTGTAGGAATCTCCAAATTTTTTGTTTTTTATTTTGTTAGATCACGCATAATTGAAAATATTTTTGGTGATCTTCCTAGATTTTATTGTAGCTTGTAGTATTTCTATAAGCCAGAATACCACCTGAAAAGAAATTCTATTCTGAGAATTTTTGCAATTACATTTTCTTACATTTTCATTTGTCATATAGTTTAATCATGCACTTAGGGTCATATCATTTTATGTCCTTCATCTTATCTCTATTATCATACATCAAAAAAAACCCAAAAATATAATTTAGAGGCATCTCATTAGATCATTTGCTTGCAATCATTTTTATAAATCACTTTAAGGGTGGCAATTTGACATATGGTTAGGATTTCATTACCTATCCCTAGCCCAAAAATCACTAACCTGCATCATGAACCCAAGTTCTAATTAAAATCGAGTAGACATTAATTTTGCTCTAGAGAGCTTAGGGACACCAACTGGTCGAGTCAAGACTAAGTATCTATTCTTGGCGTCAGTCCATTCTATGTGTGCTACTGCTCTTTGTGTCTAGGCTTGGTGATTCAGGGTTTGTGAGTTTGGTCTGCCTACCTGGCCAATCCCAGATTGGTGTCTAAGGTTGGCATTCATGGAACTCCACTCCCCTACACCTACCTTGCCAAGCACAGAGTTACTACAGACTGATTTGCCACCCTGACATAGGCAACTGGTTGAGATTCTAGGTCTAGTAGATCACAAATGATTTTACATGCTTGATTCATGTCGACTAGATCAGGAGTCCCTTATCATCCCCACCATTCCCAATCCGGTGAACCTATGGAGAATGAGAGAGAAGATCAACTTAAGGATATTCTTGAGCAATTGTCTAAGATGAACAATAAGCTAGATAAACTTGATGAGAGAGTTGGAGCCTTAGAGAAGAATAGTCCTAGACCATCTATCGAGCCTGAGTCTGAATCACCTTTTTCCCCTAGGGATTATCATCATCATGAACCATCCATAGAGGCTGAACCCAGGAGAATTCCTCATTTTAACCCAGCCCAAGAGATTCACCCTAGGATACCAAATCAGGAGTTCCTGAACCAGGAAGAACTACATGAGTATGATGACATGTTAGGTGTAATTTGGTGCATCCTTACCCAGGACATAGTGCAAAAAAATTGGCGTAGGACTAACATCCTACAAACCTTTGCCAGACTAGGGAATAAGGTATGCAAGATCATAGTTGAAAGTGGGAGTTGTGTCAATGCCATTTCTTCAAGTACTGCCAAATCCCTATGATTGACCCTAGTTCCTCACCCTAACCCTTATAAGGTATCGTGGATTGATTCAACCTCCATACCCATAAATTCTAGGTGCCAAGTCTTGATCAAGTTGCAATCTTATGAAGAGATGATTTGGTGTGATGTCCTTCCCATGGGCGTCAGTAGTATTATCTTAGGATGACCTTCGCTGTACGATCATGATGCTACCCTTCATGGTCGAACCAATACCTGTACCTTTAACCACCATAGGAAGAAATTTACAATCAACCCAGTTCAGCCTAAGGATCATGTTAAAAGAGGATCAAGTTGTCTAAAAGAAAATAAGCCAGAAGTTAACCTGATCAAGGACAATGAGTTAGAAGAAGAGATTACCGGGAAAGGACCCTTTAAAGAATTTCAGGGAGAGAAGGATGAACAATCTAAAAATTTGAATACAAAATCCCTTGAGCCCATTGAAGACTTTAAGATTGAGCCCACTAAGAATCTATGTGAAGAAACCCCTAAGCCTATTGAGGAATCCAAAGAAGACATCTCTGAATCAAGCCTAGTGGGGAAGTGTGATGTAGATGGGCCCCAGGTAGAAATCATTGAGGAACCAAAAGAAAAAGATCCTGAACCCACTAGAGAATTTGAAGGAGTAACTAAGCCAGGATCGAACATTGTAGAGGAAGGAGAAGGTTCACAAGTGTTGCCCTTAGAGGAGGTCCAGGAATAAGTCCCTACGGAACCACCCTAGGAGGTAGACATTAGTTTTTAGGACTTTCAAGATAACATTCCCAAAGACCTTCCTAATGACCTTCCACCATCTAGGAACACCCATCTAGCCTTGGAACTTGCACCTATAGAACAATATCTACATCTTAAGATTATCCTGAATAACCAAGGTCTGTTTCATGATGCCCATAGATTGCCGCAAGACTCCGACTCCTATTTTCTACCCTTCCCTGAGCCTTCTCATATTTCTAGAGCCATAGAGTTACATTTCGTAGAGATTACTAGGTTGCATGAGCCCTTAGAGACCATTCCATTTGCTTTCTACTTTTGGTATACTTTATGGCATCTGCTAGGGATTCATAGTAATTTTTCTTGTGCATACCAGACCAGGGTTAAACCTAGAGAGTCAATAGTCTGTTAGGTTTAGACCCTAGGAGTCAAATAAAATTCTTCTCAATAGGAATACATAGTGAATCTGCACTTTGCATCATAATAGAATTCTGCATTATTTACAAATTTTAAAATAATTTGGTTGATTCCTGGAAAATGAGCTGAAGAGTTTGATCAAAGGGATTCTATAATGGTTAGTCTTAGGCCTGAATGGTTTCCATCAAAAATTGTTTTGAAACTTCATGCTCGTGGAGCTAGCCCCTTTAGAGTGATAAGGAGAGTGACCCTAATGCCTATGTTCTTGAACTATCCCCGGATTATGGCATTGCTCAACTTTCAATATCTCAGACTTAGTCGAGTACAGTGAACCAGCAAACATACCTAGCGAGCCATTTAGGCCTGACCATTCTTTTGAGTGTGAACCCGAACCCGAGTGTCCACCTCCAATTATACCTGAGAGAGGAAAGCGGATCAAGCGTGTCCTAGATGACCAAGCTATTACCACCTGGGACAAAGGTTATCAACATTTCTTAGTCCTATGGCAAGGCCGACCTAAGTCCGATGACTCGTGGATTACCTGGGAGGACTTGCAGCGCCTTGATCCCAACATTCTGGAAGAGTACCTAAGCCATCTCAACCCTTACTCGACAAGGTCGAGTTCCTCCTACCCCGGGAGAATTGGTGTAGGCACCAGACTTCTGATTAGGGTTTCACTTTTTAGGTCTTGTAATAAGGCTTCAAGCCTAAAACTTGTAATTTCTTTAGTTTTGAATTGAGTCTCTTATGTCTGTGTCTAGTCTTGTACTTTGACCAATTGGATCAAGTTGTGTCTTGTATTGAGTCTTGTCCAAGTCTGGGTCCAAGCTAGAGTGGTCTTTGAGTCTAGCTCAACTACTTTGGGTCGAGCCTTGAAGGATAACATGTCAACCTTAGGGCACCACTTCACCACATCATTGTTGGGAATTGTGTCCCAAAGCCAATCACGTGGGTTGTAGGAGTTTGTGCTGAGTATTGTATTCCTTTTTGTGAATTAATAAAATATTATTTTTGGCAGCTCATCACATATTGTATTTCCCTGAAATGAACTCTTTCCATGTGATGAAGTCCTTAGGACTACACTGACTCTGATACAAAGAGGATGTATCGACTGGTCCTTAAACCCAGTTCACAACCAAAGGATTATTATACTGGATGGCAATATAACAAGTATAGGTTGTTGCAGTTCACATCGTTTGGTTTTCCTCTTGACCAAATGAGTGTGGTGACACTGATGTGATCTACAAGTGGGATATGTGGTATCTCATTGAATGTGACTCCGTGCACCCTCTTTCTTCCAAAGGGAAACTCACGATTGGATATGGGTATATGTGTCCCTCCGACCTGAGGTCATCACGGTAGCTTGCAAGCAACTCCCTGTGCTTTGGTGCCAGACTACCTGGATTTTTAATCCAGTGATGGAAGGTTTCTAGGTACAGGCAAGTACTTGTGGAGCAGTGATGGACCAAGATGGAATTGACCTGTCCAAACAGTTTGGATTGAATGTCTCGCAGTATCTCAATTTAGCAAATCCTCGATCGGGGTAGTCCTAGTGAAGAGTCACTGGGCTTGCAAGGTTGAGACACGTTGTCGACTAACTCAGTCTGGGTTGGCAGCCCAATCTCAGTCATCTTGAGTATTAAAGGTCAAAGGGATGAACTATACGGTAACCATATGCCTGAGGTTCGATAATTTGCTCCCACATCTTCGACCTATCCGGACGGCGGGACCCATTGCTAGATGGTATCTTATGCTGGTACTTGAATTGTTCTAGTGCTACCGCCTAGGTTCGAACCTATGAGGTCACACGCCATAGAGGATTACTCCCTGATCCAGGTACCAGTATTTGATTAGGAATCTTATCGGTGATGGTTTGATTGAGCACATTGGATTGACCTGGGTTTGGGTCAATCAGATTATTGTTCTGATTCATCAGGAATTTTTTCTGGTTAACCAGGACTAGACCAAAGCCTTCTGATAATTAGATTTTGATCTAATTATTTGAATGAACCTATTTTGAACCATTGGGTTTTTTTTTATTTAAACCGTTTTCATTGGTTTTTGGCCCTTTGAACCGGTCTTCACGGTGATTTGCTATTTTGGGCGAACAGAGCTTTTGGGCGTCCCTTCTTCTCCCCTTTTATTTTGTTTTGGCTGGATTTTAAACTCTTTTGATTGCTTCATTGAAACGAATTGAATTCATTTTTAATCGATGCTGCCTTTTGGTTTTCCTGCAAGACTTTTCACCTCCCAAAATCACCGGTTGGATTGGTTCATTGCTCCATATATTTTTTTCTGCTGGGCGCTGTTCTTTCAGTAGTGCAGAAAATCGTGAGGCTTACAATATCTCTCTGGATTCCTTTTTTTTTGAGAGATTTAATCATCCTTTCACCATAGATTTTTGGGGTGGGTTTAGGAAATTGATTGGAAGGAAAAATCAATTCCATTTGTCCCTGTTTCTTGTGCTCATTGGAAGAAGAAGTTCGTGCTCTATTTGGAGAAACATTGCAGCAAAACAGCATAGCTTCTTCCCACCGTTTGAAGGTGTTTTTCGATGACTAGCATCGCCTGAGAACCGGATCTGTGGAGTCCCACGCGTGTTCCCCCTCTAGAGAGTGCTCATTTGAGCACTTTAGAGCCGGATCAATGCTCTTTTTGCTGTTTAAGTGTCCTATTTTTTTTTTGAGTTGTAGGTTTTAACTTTTGTTGTTTTTGGAGAAGAACAAGTGTGTTTCAACGTTGAAGATCCACCCCTATCCCTTCTCCATTTGAAGCAAGAGAAGTCCTTGCTGTTGGTGAAAGAGAGGAGATCAAACATTGGTCATTCGGATTGGCCATCGTTGCTGTTGAAGCAAAAGAAAACAGGGCATTCCAACGTTTGAAGAGGAAGACAATAGATATAAAATTATTCCTGTTATCCCAGTTATTCCAGAACTATACCAGATTTATTCCAGGCAGGAATAAGGTATGGGTTTTGATTTTAAAATTCATGCATGCATAGATCTAAGCTTTTAAAATATTTTATAAACATTACATGCCCATATTATAACATGTTTTAGTCTGCACATGCTTCCAGATCGTGTTAGATCCTGCGTGGAGCAAGTTTTTCCGCTGTGCATTTTAAAATTGTTTTAAAATACTTACCTGCTCCCTGCTGTTGCATGCTTAGAGTAGGCACCTGCAAATGAACCTTTTAACTTACAATCATGTGGTGCCACTTCATCATCCCACGTGGTGCCACCTCATCCAGCCATGTGGGTGGCACAAGTGAGATTTTCTTGGATGCTAAATGGAGACACATCGAATATTCTCTCCTCCTTTCCCTCCCTCCATCAAGTCACTTACTAAAGGAGTCATGGGAAACCAAGGAATTGTTGAAGACAAAGGCCTTGCTCCAAGCCTCATATCAAGCTTCTTTCCAAAGAAGAGTGAGCAGCCAAGGAAAGGTTGAAGACAAAGGCCTTGCTCCAAGAGTCATATCAAGCTTCTTTCCAAGGAAGGGTGAGCAACCAAGGAAAGAGGGAGACATAAGCCTTGCATCATGCCTTCTTCCCAAAATTGAAGGTCAACTTTCCAAGTCCAAGGGAGCCAAATTCCTTCTTCCAAGCCCATTATCATGCCATGCCCAAATCCAAGAAGCTTTGGTCAGCCAATGAGTTTGAATTTCAGATTTTTGAATATTTTTTTGGTGCCTTAGAAATAGAAGAATTGTATTTTTTCATTAAAATTTTAAAGGGCTCTAAGGTGCCTCTATAAAGTACCTTACCCCCTCCAAGGAATCTTTGATGAATGAAAAACCAAGTTTCTTGAGATCCAATTTCTCTTTAGTTGCCTTCGTTCACTTGGAACATCGATCTCCGTGAGGGAGTGCCTTCGCCTTCGGGCATCGAGAGGTGTGAGGCCTCAAGTTACCATCACTTCCACAACTCCATCCTCCAACTTTGAGTCAAGAAGAACTCCGCCATCACCACAACAACTCTCTTTCCTTCTTCTATTGCCTTCTTCCGATTTAAATCTAAACCTTCTTTGAATGCTCGCAGGTCCTCCTGGTGATACGAGTACGGAGTCGGTTGCCCTTGCCATCGAGATCTTCGGACTGCCAGCCGGTGCATCCATAGGGTTGACGGCTCGATCATCTAGGCTGCATCCGCCAGAGTGTGTAACCTCGGCATCGGGCGCTTCATGTCTTTGAGGTTTGCCCCCTGACTCTTAAGTAGGTATTGATCTGAGAGCTATGTCCTACGGGGTTTATCAATCCCTGGGTCCTCTCTTTATCATTGCTTAAGGACTACTTTCTTGCTTGATAGTTTTTATTATTATTGAATCCCTAGAATTACTCTCTCTTGTCTTCGGGAATCCTCAACCTAATATAAAACCCTAAAAATAACTTGCATCATCCTAGCATCTAGTTAGTCCTCCATCAACAACCAGCAAAAACCTATCTACTACATCAGCAAGGTCCTCCATGACATCGAGACATGGTACCCTAAAGTTCAAAAATTGGTCTACTCATTGGTCATAGCAGTGAAGCACCTCTGGCCCTACTTCCAGGCGCACCCAGTTGTCATGCTGATGAACCAACCCCTCAAGCCAATTCATTGAAGCCTCGACACCTCTGGATGGCTTGCCAAATGGGCCATCAAGCTGGATGAGTTTGACATCTTTTTCCAATCCCGATCGACCTTAAAGGCTTAGGTAATCACTGATTTTATTACGGAATGCACCTGGGGGTCAGAGGCAACCCCATTAGCAGCTGAAGCACCTATGGCTGATCTAACGAAAGTGATCAAGTTTGCCTGGACCCTTCATGTGGATGGAGCTTCAAACCTCACGGGGTGTGGGGCAGGCCTAATCTTAGCTAACCTCGATGGGCAATGTCTGGAGTATGCTCTACACTTTGCATTTCATGTATCGAATAACCAGAATAAATATGAAGCCTTACTTGCAGCGTTAATGATAGCCAGTGAATTAGGCATTGGCAGAATCCAGGCCTTCTCCGACTCCTAATTGATGGTCAATCAAGAGAATGTCGAGTTTGAACCAAAGGACCCTACTTTAGCCAAATACTTGGATAAGGTATGAGGCTTTATATCTCAGCTTAAATTTTTCGAGATTTTCCATATACCTCGCTAAAGAACTCCCGGGTGGATGCTCTATCACGGTTAGCCACAGCCACAGTCAGTACCTCCGTCTAGACCTTTGTAGAGCATCTACAATGCCCAAGCATCGCCGAAGAGCCGACTAAGATCCATCAAGTCGAGCATGAAGCATCATGGATGGACTCGATTCGTACATTCCTAGTTTATGGGACTCTCCCAGATGACCTAGTCGAAGCTTAGCATATGCACTCAACAGCTTCTAAGTACGTCGTCCTCGACGGGACCCTCTAAAAGCGGTCATTCTCATAACTACTACTGAAGTGCTTGGGGCCAACTGATGCAGACTATGCACTCTGAGAGGTACACGAAGGCATCTACAGTGACCACCCTGGCTTATAAAATTATCCGGTAGGGATATTATTGGCCTGCAATTCAAAAGGATGCATCTGACTTCGTACAAAAGTGTGATGCGTGCCATTGATACTTTAGTATCCAAAGGAGGTCCGCCAGCCAGCTGACCCCACTTACGGTGCCTTGGCCATTTGCCCAATGAGGCATGGACATCCTGGGACCCTTTCCCCAAGCATCTGGCCAATGGAAATTCCTTCTTGTGGCCATTGATTACTTCACCAAGTGGGTGGAGGCAGAAGCATTGGCGCAAATAACGGAGGCCAGGATGGAGAACTTCATCAAAAACTACATTATCTTCCAGCCCCATGGATAATCATTACTGATAATGGAAGATAGTTTGAAAACTTAATGTTCCGGGATTTTTGCCAACAATACCATATTTCTCATTGGCTTACTTCGGTCGGCCACCCTTAGTCTAATGGAGAGGCTGAAGCCACTAACTAAATGATCCTGCATGGACTGAAGACCCGACTGAACGAAGCCAAAGGGCTTTGGGCGGAAGAGCTTCACTCAGTGCTGTGGGCATACCAGACAACCGCCCAGTTAGCGATCGGAGAGACTCCGTTCAACTTGACCTACGGGAGTGAGGCAATCATCCACGTAGAAATCTCTTTGCAATCCCTATGGGTTGATCATCTCACTAAGTCGACCAATTTGGAGCAACGGAGGGCTGACCTGGATTTGCTGGAGGAAACCAGGTTCCGGGCAAGCTTGAAAATGGTGACTTACCGATAGAAAATGGCTAGATACTATAATCCACAGGTTAAGGTGCGAACCTTCCATGTTGGAGATCTGGTCTTGCGAAGGACGGAGATTTCAAGGCCGACCGAGCAAGGAATGTTTTCCCCCAATTGGGAAGGCCCTTATCGAGTCATCGAAATGATCCAGGTCGGAACCTACCAACTTGAGCATTTGGATGGACGACAGATAGTACGCCCATGGAATGTAGACAACCTTCACAAGTATTATATATAAAGTCTACAGTTTCTTCCATCAAGGCTCTGAAAGTTTGACCTCGGTCGGCAGAGGCTCTAGGGAAGCCCACTCTGAAAGTCCAACCCCTATCGCTAGAGGCTCTAGGGCAGCCCACTCTGAAAGTCTGACCCCGGTCGGTAGAGGCTCTAGGGCAGCCCACTCCAAAAGTCCGACCCCGGTCCGTAGAGACTCTGGTGCAGCCCACTCCAAAAGTCTGACTTCGGTCGACAAAGGCTCTAGGCTAGCCCACTCAGAAAGTCTGATCCCGGTCGGCAGAGGCTCTAGGGCAGCCCACTCCAAAAGTCCAACCCCGGTCGATAAAGGATCTAAGGCAGCCCACTTCGAAAGTCTGACTCTTGTTGGTAGAGTCTCTAGGGTAGCCCACTCTAAAAGTCCGACTCTAGTCGGCAGAGGCTCTAGGGCAGCCCACTCTAAAAGTCTGACTTCGATCGGCAGAGGCTCTAGGGTAGCCCACATCAAAAGTTCGACCCCCGTCAGCAACCACTTCAAAATGATCCACATGGAACTACATGATGAACAGGTTGCAAATTTGTGCAAGCCGATGTACTAGACTTGGAGCACATTTCTGGGTACATGGGTACAAATTGAGCTATCGCCCCCTCCAGCCATTATATCGGCCTCGAACTCGGAGGAGCCGACCAAAAGTACTTGGGAATTTTCTTAAAAATCCAGATTAGGTTGGTGCTTGATGGCCACCTTGAAAAGAAGGTAGCTTGCGATCCTAAACGGTCGACCAAAAATACTTAGATGAATTTCGAAAGGAAGGTACCTGTCTCACACCCACGTACACAAAAGATAACTAAAAGGCCTTTTTATTAATATCAAAAGTAGGCATTTACAAGGAAGGTGGGTCGGACCTTTACAAACTCCCTAGGTTGGACCCACAGAAGGTGCGTCAGGGGCCTCAACCTCGGCCCCATCCACTACAACTAGAAGATCGATAGGAACCGTGACAACTGGGGGTTCGACTAGGATGTCCACCGTCTCTGCATCGGATTAAGCTGGGGCTTCGGCCCTATCCTCGTCCATCTCACCTTCCCTTTGGGGCTCCTCCTCCTCCATTGGTTCTTTCAGTTCAGTGTTCGATAGGTCCAAATCAAGGAAGAGTGAGGCGACCTTCATTAAGCAGTTGTCATAGCCTTCCCTGAAGAAGTCCGACACCGCATCCTCTATATTTTCAATAAGGTTGGAGGAGACCTTGTATGTCGCCACTGCATCCTGGATTTGCCTCACCACCAGCTCCTTGGCTTCCTCAAGCTGGGTTGCCAACTGTGCTACCATCGCCCGCTCGGCCTGGACCCTCTTGTCAGCCTCAAAGAGCCATCCCTCCACCTCTTGCAGCTGACGGGCGAGGGAATTTACCTTCGCCTTTCTCCTCTTCAGTCTGGCCTCACGATCGGCCAGTTGGCTCTCCGCCTCTTCTAGCGCCTCCTTTGATGACTCGGCCTCTGCCTGGACGGTCGACATCCTTTCCTATGCAAACTTCAAGGATGCCCTCACGGTCGCTTGAGCCGCCTCCAATTCTTGTACCTTTTTGGTGGAGGTCTTAGCCACGTATAGCATCCGACTGATGCCATCGTCCATCAAAGAGATGCCATGAAGAAGCTGCAAGCCCAAGATTAAATTAGTGCTACACGAAGAAAGGAGTAAATGTAAGCAAGCAAGATAGGGCCTTACCCTCCTGAGATCATGGTAGGACTCTACGGCCACGTCACTCAAATTTCTCTGAATTGATAGTTCCTAGTCAGCATCCATCATGGCTCCCCTGAGCAAACTCCATGCACTCCTAGGGTTGTCCATGGTGTGCCAGTGCTGGAATGCCTCCTGGCAGACCTCATCATCAGATTTCTCCTCAACTGCCTCGCCTTCGACCACCCCTCCTTCGGCCATCCCCTTTCTCCTGTCCGCCTGGGGAATCACCTCTTCCATGCCAGCAAACGAGGGGGCTGATGCTGCCACCGCGCCAGATGGCTCCGATTGCTCCAGCCCCTGTCGGGCAGCCAACCCCTTGGCAGGAGCCGAAGCCCCGAGCATCTTCTTGGCCAGCACCTCAGTAATGGGGGCACCATGTTTGTCGGACTCCACATCCATAATGGGTGCAGGCCATTCCTCCTCTCACTTCTCCTTTTTCTCTCGGCGGCTGGTGTTGAGGCCGACTCTGGAACGTCCCTCTTCCACAACACTCGTTGAATGACCTTGGCTTTGTCGAACCTCTTCATCCTCCCTCGTATTGCAGAAAGATCAAAGTGAGCAAAAGGAAAAGAAGTGTTAGATTCAAGAAAACAAGTTACAAAGGAAGGGGTCAGCCCTTGCCTAAAAGTCCTTGGGGGCTGATCCATGCTCGATGAAGGTGATCCTCCCCCAATAGTTTGAATGCCAAGGTCAGACCAGCTCCATTGATCTTGTTGAACTTGGCCTGGTCGGCTATCAAGATTGACCTCCCCTCGTGGAGCCTTGGCCACGGCTCCCTCCACAAAGGCTCAAAACCCCAGGGTTGGAGACTGCCCACAAGAAAAAATCGGGCCTTCCACCCATGGACGGTCGACGGGAGACACTTCAGGATCTTTCAGCCGGGACGGGTACTGAACATCCACCATTCTCGGCTTCTAAAATCTTTCATCAAAAGAAAAAAGTTGCTGAAGAGGGATAATCTGGGTTCAAGCTTGACTCTCCGGCATAACACAATGAAGCAGCATATTCCCTGAATACTGTTCGAGGTCAGCTGCACTGGGGTTATCCTATAGAAGCTAAAAACCTTGACAAAGAAAGGGTGCAGAGGATACCTCAAACTAGCCTTAATGTGGCTTTGTACATTGGGAGGGTCCCCGGACCCAATGGATTGTTTGCTCTCCCCACTCGACCTGGAAGCGTGAGGTGCAAGGTATAGGTGATAACGTATACTACCCTAAGGTTCTCAGCCCGTTCCCGGGTCATGGTCGACGAGATCTCACACGGCCCCGGCTGCATAGGTCTACGGACCAGACCCCCGCTAGCGGATGCCATTAGAGCTAAAGAATAAGGAAGACTAGGAGACTAACCTAAAGCTGAACTCCTAGGAGCCTGGTTTTGCGGAAGAAAAGGAGGAGGCTCTCTCTCTCTCTCGTGGAGCACAGACGCCGTAGAAAAATCTTCTTAGAGCACCTCGCCCCTCCTTTTATAGGACTGCAGAGGGGCACTGCCGCTCGCTTCATGGGCATCCCAACCGTCCCGTTGGAAGATGCAACCGCCCATGCCTCAGATATCGAAGCGATGGGTCAATCCCAGTGGATAGGCAACAATCCGCATGTGTGCTGGATCAGCGATGCAGAGATTGCCTAGGAAGTAGCATCGGCCACTCAGATGTCGCCATGTGGTGCGGCACATCCCTCCATCCTCGCCATTATGCGTGCCAGCCTGGTCCCTCATCATGGCACCCTTTTTCGCATTAACTGTAACTCCTACACCCCAATATGGTGCTGGCACCTATCAAGGAGGCCGGTCGTGGGAGATTCGAAGTGATCCGTTGCAATGATACCGGATCAGGCCTGAATGGATGTGATCTGGGCAAAAACAATGCTCCTGCCCTTTGAAGCCACGTGTCTCCTCAAAGCCCAAAAGCAGGGGGGCAACTGTTGTACCCATCCAGCCAATCCTGGGTCGGACCGGCTAAGGAGTTCGACCGACAGACCCATGGTAGGAGAGGTCCGGAGGACCCACTTCCTTCGAGGTCCCACCGATCGGCTCTCGCGAGGATCCTGATAGATTCCCCCACCGGGGGCCCAATAGGCCAACTGACTTGGTGGCTGACCCAAAAGGCCGATCAACCTGAAGGCGACCCTCTCCAGCCAGGGTACGTCTAACCCCCTCTATGATGCGGCACAGATATGCATTCAATTCTTTTTTTGTGTTTTAGGATTTGGATGAGGTGGTTAAATCTTGAATATCAAATCAAAATATGATGTAGATAATTCTATATGAATTTTAAAAGCTACACATGCAGATTAGGACCTAGGAAAGTAGTAAAGAGGGATCGCCGGGGCTGAGAAGCCTCGGTTAGGGCTAGTTCTCCTACAATAAAACTACTGGTGGTAGAGGGGGTGTACCTAGTAATGTCTGATATGTCCGATGGAGATCATAGCGAAGAGATCACTCATCCTCGATGGATGCAGCCTAAAAAACCAAGCCAGAGACCCGTGGATTCCCGGCTTTCTGCTCGGTGGTCCGATTGCGGCCCGGTTGGAGTCGTTGGGTTCATAGGAACTCGAGGACCTACAAACAACCATCAAGGGTGAGAAAGCAAGGTTGGAAACACAAGAAAATCTCAGAAACAAGGCAGCAAGGGCATTGGAAGAGGAAGCTTGGATGAAGGCTGGAGGAAGTTGTAACACCGGGAAGAAGAAGACACCAATAAACTCCTTACGCACAAAGCAGGATAGCACAAAGCAATTGTAGAAAGCTCAAGTATATTTCATATATCAAAATCTACTCTCATACAAGAGACTAGGGTCCTTTAAATAGACCCTTAGTCTTGGACTCCAACTAAGTGTATAGTAGACTTTAAATAAGAGTTTTATTCCCACCCAAATCGTAGCTAGAAAATAAGGCAACATTAGGTAGAACAAATCCCTAAAAACTCTCCCTCTCTTGTTGCCTTGGTTGGCCAAGAGGGTGACTCTAAGGTGCCGACCAATGGGTGGTCACCATAAGCCTTGGCGCCCAAGCTCCTCTCTTGGGCCGAGGCTGGCCCAGTTTGCTTCCTGCTTAGATCCAAGGCTTCAAGGTATTTTGATTTCTCTACTAGGGTCTTCAAATCTTCAAGCTGGGTTGGACTTGGGCTAAACTTCCATGTCTTCAATCTGATTAGACTTGGTCTTCACTTGTATGATATCATCTTGAACTTTAGAGTGTTTGGACAGGACTCAGAATAGTAAAATTAGCTCAAAATGAGCTGACTAGTATTGGACTGGAATAGCTCAACATGAGCTAACTAATATAGGACTCAAATAAGGATAACTTAGCTAAACTAAGATTTATTGTAATGGACTTGAATGACATTAAGTGATCCATAGAGGGTTAAGAAGCCTCTTCCTTAATCTGGTGCCTCTGGTGTCCGCACCAATTCTCCCAGGGTGGGAGGAACTCGACCCTGTCGAGTGAAGATCAGGCTGGCTCACATATCCCTCGAACAGGTCTGGGCTGAGGTCTACAAGTCCTCTTGAGAAATCCACAAATCATCCGACTATGGCCGGCCTTGCCATCGGACCAGGAAGCATTGATAGCCACGGCCCTGGGTCATTATGTCTTGATCATCCAGGATCTCGATCCGTGGTCCTCTCTCAGGCCAAATTTATTTATGGACACTCTGGGTTAGGATTACTCACAATGGAAATGAATAGGTCCAAAGGCCTCACTAGGTATCGTTGCCGGTTCCCTATACTCAATCAGGTTTGCGATATTGAAGGTAGAACTAATGCCCAAATCCAGAGGCAAACCTAACACCTAGGCATTTGGTCCAACCCTCTCTATTACTCTAAATGGTCCGGCTCTGCGAGCATGAAGCTTCTTTAGGCCTAAGCCTAACCAAGATAGAATCCACTACATCAAATTCTTTGATCTTTCTTCGGGATTTAGCCAGTTTCTTTCAAAATTAGTGCAGGTGGTGTACATGCTAGGCACATGCAGACTCCTAACAAATGATGCAAACGACTCATACCTACACCTAATGGACTTGATTATGCATTCCTATGGAAGGAAATTTTATTGAACACTTTGGATCTAAACCTAACAGATTATAGGTTCTCTAGGCTTGATCCTACCTTGACATGCACATGAAAATTTAGAATGGACTCCTAGCAAATGCCATAGGATATGCCAGAAGTATAATGCAAACCTAACATGCTTAATGAATGCATGCAGTATGCAAATTTCATCTAAATGCAATCTAATGATCCTAAAAATGCTGAAGGTGTCAGGGAAGGGCAGAAAGTAGGAACAGGGTTCCAAATTAGTCTAGTAGGGTAGGGAAAAAGGTTCAAGGTTAGTAAGATAAATTAGGATAAAAGAAGGGGTGTTAGGGACTAATCCAAGACTAATGAGGTTAACCTTATGAGGTTGAGGTCTATCTACAGGGTTTGCATAATGGAAGTATGGGTTACTAATCTCAGGGAAGAGTGGTGCGGGCACCAGACTCAGAAGAAGACTTCAGAGCTCCATCTGGATCTCTGATTAACCTTGCCCGAAGAATTAGGATTTATGGCTTGTAATAAGGGTTGACTTGATCAACCAAATTTTAGCTTGAGTCTGTATTACCTGCATTTTTATTTTGTTGAGTCATGTTGACTCAATAGTGGACTAGGGCTTCAACCTGGGGTGTTACATTTTCTCCCAAGGCCAAGCAAGTGGGTGCCACACTCCCAGCCACACTCCCAGCCATATGCCTGAGTCCAGGGGGCGCCACATCTCCATCCAGCAGGCTTTGGTCCCCATACCACAGATAGCAGCTCCCTTCTCTCATGCACCAATTGAGGAGAAATCCACCAGGGGTCCATAAATCAAGGGGGCGGCCCATGACATTCCCAAAAGAACCAAACTTTGAAAGGGAAGAAATTCTCTTGGAGAGAACTTCAAGGAGGTGCCCATTACCTGCCAGAAAAACTCAAAACAAAGTTAGAAAAAGCCATAACTTGGGGAGAAAGAAAAGGAGGTATCCAAAAAGGGTTGAGCCATGGAAGGAAGGAGATTTCTCTTGAAGAGCAAGGTTAGGAGGAGCCCTAATCATTCCAACTAAAGCCAGATATAAAAGGAAATAAATTTTTTCTTAGAGGGCAAGGTTAAGAGGTGCCCAAACACTTCTAGATAAGGCCAAGCATAGAAGGAAAAAAATATTTTTCTTGGAGGTCAAGACAAGGAGGCGCCACCCACTTTTCTTTTTTGAAGCCTCAATCATCTTTGGAATTTTTTGGCTGGCCATATGAGTAGGGATTGATCCTACAATCCTAATCTGAAGCTCCCCTCCTTTGGTCCCACATGGGAAGATTTAAATCCCTACTCTCTTGTAATGTCCTATAAATTAAAACCCCTTTGTAAGTTCTAAGAATAAGATGAATGAAACCAAATTTTTTTTAGTGAGCAAACTCTGTGTTTTCTCTCTTCCGCACTTGTATCCAGGTGTTGAGCTCCGTGAGGGAGTAAATCCGGGTTCCCCAGGAACCTTGAGGAGGTGTGAGATCTCCAAAACCCAAATCCTAGGTTAGCCACTTCTACTCCAAAACCCTAGCCGCCCACCATCCACTTCAATCCACCAAACCCTAGCCTATTCCACCTCCCACGGCCTCTATCTCCAAGTCCAGGCCGACCACCAGCATCTAGCTCCAATCCAGATACTTCAGATCCAAAGCTCTTTCCAGAGGGAGTCGAATCAGCTTTCAAGAGAATCCGGATCTCAACGACATCAGCCTTCAAGTTCTTCGACCTGGTAAATCCTTCCCTGAGTCTCTGAATCCATCACTTGTTTTTCTTCTTCCCAGATCTTGAGTTCAGGAGAAGCCGACCCAGCCACGAGGCCAGTATTGGAGGATCCATTCCGAAGATAGCCGAATCTGAGGATCCAACAATTTGATCGAGAGAGTTCTTCCACCCAAATTCTGTGAAGATCACTGTCTGGTTGGTAAACCATCTCTTCTCTTTATTTCTGTCCTGTTGAAAGTTCAGAGCGAAACCCTAGGTCTGGGAGTTTTTCAACCCCCAGCGATCCGTTACTTCTGAACTACTCTGATAACTTAGCTTCTTCTAAATTGTGCTTTCAATCCTTACCTAGTTTCCATCAACTTAGTTTAACTTTAGTTTGAGTCGAAGCCAATTTCTAAAATATAAAAAAAAAAAAGAAAAGAATTAATCTTAAATTTACTTCTGCATACGCTTCTTTGTTCTTTGTTCTACATCATTTTTGGTATCAGAGCACTCGTTCTGCATCAATTTTTGGTATCAGAGCCCTGTCTAGGGTTTCTGTTTTGATTGCTTGTTTGAGTCTCTCTCTTTTTACTTTGTCTGCTCGAAGTAGACTCCCCAGGACGTCCGGTTCTAGGAATGAAGCGAGGTGCAAACCTCCTCTTCCCATTCCACGGGGTGTTCCTACGGCGTGTAGGGGATCCGTTGGGTTACAACTTCGTAGCAGGAATTGTAAACGGGGAAGTACTCTATTTTTAGCCCGTAATTGCCTTGTTGCAGGAATTATTTCTCACTGGAAGTAACTCCAAATTTGGTAATTTTTGTTTTGCTGAAACCAGTATAATTGAATATATTTTGAAAAATTTTCCTGTGATTTATTGGTTTCTGTGAGATTTCTGAGAATTAAATTACTGCAAATCTGTTTTTGTGTTCCTGCAATTCAATTATTTTTTTAGTGCTCATCTCTTAATTCATCTTAAGGGCATTTGAGTATCTAAGATAAGGGGAGGAGTTGATAACCTCTCCTTAGCCCAAAACCACCACCCACTCATTCGAACCTAAGCCTTTAATCTTAAAATTAATTAGACCTAAATTGCCCTAGTGGGCTAGGGACACCAACAAGTCGGGTCTAGGCTAGTGTTGAGTCAGTTTGTCTAGTTACTCTGTGTGTGCTTTGTACTCAGTGTCTAGAATGGTGGTTCAGGGATTCTATCCCGAAGGGCTTGTGTGCTGGTCCGCCTACCTGGCCAATCACTGATTGGTGTCTAGGATTGGCAATTAGGGACCTAACACTCTCCTTACACCTGTCTGGCTGAGTCCCGAGTTACTACAGGCTAGCTTGCCACTCTGATTGGGCATCTAGTTTGGGCTCTAGGTCTAGTTAGCCTGTAGTGGTTTCAGTCGAGTCTCATTTGGTGTGCTTGCTTGCATCATCATGTCCACCCGGAACGGAGTACCCTACCAACCTGGTCAAACCCAACCTGATTTAGAGGCCATGATTAGAACTCTTACCGAAAGTATGACCAAATTGAGTCAGGATATGACTGATACTGTTGCCCAGTTTAGAGACCGAGTCCAGGTACTTGAGAAGCCTAGGCACCGAAATTGGACCCCCGACTCAGAATTTGGTAGACCCCAACCTCACCCACACCTAGAGCCTAGAAGACCTTTATACTGGGATCCTGAACCTAATCAT
Organism: Areca catechu; assembly: GCA_021397845.1. NCBI lineage: Eukaryota > Viridiplantae > Streptophyta > Magnoliopsida > Arecales > Arecaceae > Areca > Areca catechu. The sequence continues at coordinate 95,380,836 of CM038051.1, read as the reverse complement.
TGGAGGTTTGATCTAAGAGCCTATGACCATGATCTTGCCCCTGAGTCTAGCCCTAGGAACCTATACCCATACTTGGTTGACTCAGAGAAGTGACCCGTTAGGAAAACCGAACCTTATGCACCCACTTTTGATGGAAGACAAGAGACATATATTAAGTGGGAAGAACAAATGGATCGGTATTTTGAGTGCACTAACATCTCGGAATTAGGACAAGTTAGGTTGGCCAAAACCAAGTTCACCAAACATGCTAGGTCGCATTGGTATGCTATTGAGCGTGAGTGTTATCAAATAAAAGAGGAGATATATACTTGGAGAGATATGCGAAGTAAGTTGAGAGATAGGTACCTAGGTGGATCCTATGAGAAAAGACTTTTAGACCAATGGTACCAATTGCGACAAGGTAATAGGCCTGTATCTAAATATATCGAGGACTTCCAGTGGTATGACATGAAATGCAATACCATTGAGACCGAAGCTCAGATCACATCGAGGTTTAGGGTTGGGTTACACCCAGACATTTATAGGAAGCTATGCCTTGAAAAGACCAATAAGTTAAACCGAGCCTACCAAGAAGCCCAAGACTATGAGTGGTCTTTAAGATATAACCAATCAAGTACTTTGGACTTAAAGCTAACCTCTACCAACTTGAGTCAAGTTTCGATTGATCCGACATCCGTAGTGAACTAGACTTTTGTTTGTCAATTCCCACTTGTGTCACCTCTTGACCAGAAGGATAACACTGAGAAGGAGTTAGGCATGGCCATCCCAAAATTAGTTGACCCAACCAGAGCGATACTTAAAGAGGAATCAAAGGAGAATAGATTAGAACCTTTCAGTGAGATTGAGGAAGAAATATATGAGCCTGACATAAGTTTGATAGATGAATATGAAGAAGAATTTGAGGATATCTCTTCCAATAATTCAATTAACCAACTCCTACCTAATGGGGTTATTGAGGGGACCCCTGCCACTCAAGGAATTCAGGAGCTAACCCTAAGAGAAGTCCCTTTTGAGGAAGTTTAGGAAGAGAAAATTACACCAAATGAAAGTTTAAGTGAGAATACCCCTGAACTCATTGAGGAATCCAAAGAAGACACCCCTGAGTCAAATCTGGTAGAGAAGTGTGAAGAAGGAAGGGGTTCACAAGAATTGCCCATTGAGAAGGTCCAAGGACAAGAAAAAGACAGTAGCTTAGAGGACTTTCTAGATAAACATTCCAAAGACCTTCCTGATAACATTCCACCTTTTAGGAGCACCCAGCCTATCCTAGAACTTGCACTTGTAGACCCTCCTAGAGCAAATCATGAGGTTTGGATGAGTGCACCTATAGAACAATGTCCTCATTTTAAGGTTGTCCTGAATAACCAAGGTTTGTTTCTTGTTTCCGATAAGCCACCTCAAAACTCTGATTCTTATTTCCTACCCTTTCCTAAATCTTCTCATGTTTATAGAGCTATGGGATTACACTTCACTGAGATCTCTAGATTGCAAGACTCCTTAGAACCTATTAGGTTTGCCACCTACTTCTGGAAGACCTTATGGCACCTACTAGGCATCCATAATAAGTTTTCATGCTCTGCATGCCCTCCTCCGACCCAAGGTCAAACCTAGAGAGCCTTAGTTTGTTAGGTTTAGACCTAGGGTTCCTTTGTAATAAAGTCCATTCTTTAGGAATGCGTCATCAATCTAGTTTAGTTTTTCTTGACCCTTTACTAGGCTTTGGCTCAGATTTTGGTTTGATTGAGAGCACCAGGAATTGGGATTTGTATTTTGTCCAGGGTTGAAATTGCATTCAATGTTTCGATCAATAGGTCTATAGGCTAGAGTCCCTTTGAAATTGTTCATGGATACAAGCCTCACACACCACTTGATCTGATTTCACTATTAGTCCACACACACAAGTCTCTTGATGCACTTGCATAGCATGTAAAGGACTTGCATAAAGAATTCATGCCAAAATAAATTTAAGTAATGAAACTTATAAGAAGTTGGCTGATTCTCAAAGGCGAGTCAAAACTTTTGTTGAGGGAGACTATGTAATGATTAGGTTAAGGCCTGAACGGTTTCCTCCTAAAACCGTTAGAAAGTTACATGCTAGAGGAGCTGGACCATTTAAAGTGGTGAAGAGAGTAGGATCCAATGCCTATGTGCTCGAGTTGCCTCCAGAACTAGGCATTAGCTCCACTTTCAACATTACAGACCTAGTAGAGTATAGAGAGCCAGCTGTGATTCCCTGTGAGGCTTTTGAACCTAATCCTGCTCTTGAGAGTGAACCCAACCCTGTGTGTCCACCAACAAACTGGCCTGTGAGGAAAGAGCAGATTGAAAAGATCCTGGATGATCAGGTTATCTCTACTCATAATCGAGGATACCAAAGATACCTGGTCCGCAGCAAGGAAGGCTAGATTCTGATGACTCTTGGATCTCCCGAGAAGAATTACAAGAATTGGACCCAGACCTCTTAAAGAGATACCAGAGCCAACTTGATCCATACTCGACAGGGTCGAGTTCCTCCCACCCTGGGAGAATTGGTGCGGGCACCAGACTCAGAAGAAGACTTCAGAGCTCCATCTGGATCTCTGATTAACCTTGCCCGAAGAATTAGGATTTTTGGCTTGTAATAAGGGTTGACTTGATCAACTCAATTTTAGCTTGAGTCTGTATTACCTGCATTTTTATTTTGTTGAGTCATGTTGACTCAGTAGTGGACTAGGGCTTCAACCTGGGGTGTTACATTTTCTCCCAAGGCCAAGCAAGTGGGTGCCATACTCCCAGCCACACTCCCAGCCATATGCCTGAGTCCAGGGGGCGCCACATCTCCATCCAGCAGGCTTTGGTCCCCACACCACAGATAGCAGCTCCCTTCTCTAATGCGCCAATTGAGGAGAAATCCACCAGGGGTCCACAAATCAAGGGGGCGGCCAAAGACATTCCCAAAAGAACCAAACTTTGAAAGAGAAGAAATTCTCTTGGAGAGAACTTCAAGGAGGCGCCCATTACCTGCCAGAAATACTCAAAACAAAGTTAGAAAAAGCCATAACTTGGGGAGAAAGAAATGGAGGTATCCAAAAAGGGTTGAGCCATGGAAGGAAGGAGATTTCTCTTGAAGAGTAAGGTTAGGAGGCGCCCTAATCATTCCAACTAAAGCCAGATATAAAAGGAAACAGATTTTCTCTTAGAGGGAAAGGTTAAGAGGCACCCAAACACTTCCAGATAAGGCCAAGCATAGAAGGAAAAAAATATTTTTCTTGGAGGTCAAGACAAGGAGGCGCAACCCACTTTCCTTTTTTGAAGCCTCAATCATCTTTGGAATTTTTTGGCCAGCCATATGAGTAGGGATTGATCCTACAATCCTAATTTGAAGATCCCCTCCTTTAGTCCCACATGGGAAGATGTAAAACCCTATTCTCTTGTAATGTCCTATAAATTAAAACCCCTTTGTAAGTTCTAAGAATAAGATGAATGAAACCAAATTTTTTTTAGTGAGCAAACTATGTGTTTTCTCTCTTCCGCACTTGCATCCAGGTGTTGAGCTCCGTGAGGGAGTAAATCCGGGTTCCCCAGGAACCTTGAGGAGGTGTGAGATCTCCAAAACCCAAACCCTAGGTTAGCCACTTCTACTCCAAAACCCTAGCCGCCAACCATCCACTTCAATCCACCAAACCCTAGCCTATTCCACCTCCCACGGCCTCTCTCTCCAAGTCCAGGCCGATCACTAGCATCCAGCTCCAGTCCGGATACTTCAAATCCAAAGCTCTTTCCAGAGGGAGTCGAATCAGCTTTCAAGAGAATCCGGATCTCAGCGACATCAGCCTTCAAGTTCTTCAACCTGGTAAATCCTTCCCTGAGTCTCTGAATCCATCACTTGTTTTTCTTCTTCCCAGATCTTGAGTTCAGGAGAAGCCGACCCAGCCACGAGGCCAGTATTGGAGGATCCATTGCGAAGATAGCCGAATCCGAGGATCCAACTATCTGCTCGAGAGAGTTCTTCCACCCAAATTCTGTGAAGAACACTGTCTGGTTGGTAAACCATCTCTTCTCTTTATTTCTGTCCTGTTGAAAGTTCAGAGCGAAACCCTAGGTCTAGGAGTTTCTCAACCCCCAGCGATCCATTACTTCTGAACTACTCTGATAACTTAGCTTCTTCTAAATTGTGCTTTCAATCCTTACCTAGTTTCCATCAACTAAGTTTAACTTTACTTTGAGTCGAAGCCAATTTCTGAAATATAAAAAAAAAAAAAGAATTAATCTTAAATTTACTTCCACATACGCTTCTTTGTTCTTTGTTCTGCATCATTTTTGGTATCAGAGCACTCGTTCTGCATCAAAGAGGTCCTTAATGGAAACTATAGGAGGAGGCTCATCCTGAGGGTATTGATTCATAGATATCAGATCCTTAATAAATTCTTCTGGTTCTTGTATTTTAGGACTAGACTCTAAAATTTGGCTCTCCTCCATGGTTTCCTCAGGTAAGGTTCTCACAGCGGTATCTAGGTTCTCTTCCTCTAATTGCACTTCCACAATAGCCTTAGGTTGGGTATAGTCAGGGTCAACTAACTCTAGGCTGGCTTCTACCTAGGTACCTACAAGGTCAACAAATTCTAGGTCTTCTAAAGGTGTGTCCTCTTCTCCCTCATACTCATCCGCTAAATTCACATAAGCTTCATACACTTCTGCATTAATGTAAGCCTTCTCAATCAATGGGATGGTAGGAGAAGGTCGGCTAAGGAAAAATTAGCTAGGTCCTGGTTTCTGATTATGACACTACTCCTAGTATGTTCAGGTTGCCTAAGGGGTAGTGGCTTACTACTAGGCTCATATTTAGGGGTACTAATCCTATGAGGTTCAAGTTGACTAGGGAAAACCTGACTAGTACTAGGCTGATACCTAGGGGTTATGGGCTCCCTGGGCTCATAGGACAAGGGCGCAGATCTATGGGTCATGGGATTATAGGATCTGAGGTTATAGGATTTGGGTTCATGGTGGGAAACATGCAAGATGAGAATGCAACGATGCAACCCTAAAGGAGATTAGCATAGATTAACTTAGCAATTTTCTTATTTGCATATGATTAGTTCAGCATATAATATCAAAGGGGGTCTAATGAAGAGAACTCGGATGATCAAACGTAAACCTAATTAATGAGACTATCAAAATAATAAAGAAATAGGAATAAGATTCGAACCACACAAGTTAAGCTATGCAAATTTAATATTTCAGACCTAATCGACACTAGAACATACCTGGCATTAATCTTTTAAGTAGAACAAGATCACTCATGAAGAGACCTCCCAAATGACAAGACCATACTACAAATTGAGGGCGCTTCTTGTTTTCTGGATTGTGGCAAGTAATTCCTTCCTCTTGAATTCGGAATCCTGGAGAACCCTACACAAAGAAACCTCAAGATTAAGTACTTGGTAAAAATACGTTAGTCATGAAATGAAGAAACTAAAGAAGAGTCGAGGAAGCATTGTTGAAGAATAATCTTGGCGCCATGGTAGATCACTTGAAATGAATTAGGCCGTCCTCCTTGTGATGGTCTTCTTTATCATCCTTGAACATTGAAGAGCTAGCTTGAGATTGGAGAAGAAGGAGAGTGTCTTTGGCGTTGGAGATGGAGAAGGAGAAATAGGGTTGGCGTGGGATAGGGAGAAGACTTTAAAACTACCACTTAGGCACATAGAACTCACATAGAAGAAAATTTTAATTTTTCTTTTCCATCATCCTTTTACAAGAAGACTAAGAGTCTTTTATAGACTATTAAGCCATTTTGAATTCAAACTACACCAAATATCATGGAGAAAAAATTGTGGAGAAAAATATGGGGCGTCCCATGAAGAGTGGAGGATGTTGTGGAGGAGGTTGTAGCCAATTCAATTTCAAATTCCCCTTTTCTTCTCTTGGGCGCCAACCTTGGATAGTGAGGTGGCATGTGTGATGTGGCAGCAATCTTGGATGGTGAGGTGGCATGTGTGATGTGGCAGCAACCTTGGATGATGAGGTGGCATGTGTCATGTGGCATGTGGTCCCCACTTGAGGTGGCTTTGGTCTTGCTTTGGAGTATAAGTCTTGAGTCTTCTTTAGTCTTCAAATGTGCTTTGGTTTGATTCTTCATGGATTGGACTTGACTTATTTGGACCCAACTCTCAAATACAAGGTTATTCAGGCTAAACCAGTCCCAACATAAAATTGAAATGGACTCGAATTACATAATTATTTGGACTTAAAATTAAAGAAAGAAAAAATTACAGGATTTTCTTTTACTCATCCAACCATAAGGACTCGGATTTGACTTGAATTGGTTGGAGTCTCTTCCTGATTCTGGTGCCCACACCAATTCTCCCGGGGTGGAAGGAACTCGACCCTATCGAGTGAGGGTTGGCTTGATAAGCTTCTAATGCATCCGGGTCGATTTGTTGTAGGTCCTCTCAGAAAATCCAGGAGTCTTCAGATTCAAGACCTCCTTGCCATCTAACCAGATAACGTTGGTAGCCTCTATTCCTAGTAGTAATGATCTAGTCATCCAAGATCCTTTCAATTCTCTCCTTTCTCTCAGGAACACTTCGTGGTGGACACTCATTTGGTGTTTCACTCTCAAAAGAAACATTAGGACCAAAAAGCTCACTAGGTATCAATGCAGGTTCTTTGTATTCTTTTAAGTCTGAAACGTTAAATGTTGAACTAATGCCATAACTTGGTGGTAATTCTAATACATAAGCATTTGGTCCAATTTTCTTTATTATTTTGAAATGTCCGGCTCCCCGGGCATGGAGTTTCTTCATAGTTCCCGGCGGAAACCTTTCAGGTTTAAGTTTGATTATGACGGAGTCCCCTTCATTAAATTCTTTTAATCGTTTATGTGAATTAGTCATATGCTGATAGAGTTCATTGCTTGCTTGAATCTTTTGGCTAATCTCCTTATGCAATTCCCTAATATGCTGTGCATATGACTCAGCAAACTCGGACACCCGTGCATGTGTGGGTAAAGGAGCTAGGTCTAAAGGCTTCCTAGGTCTGTATCCATGGACCACTTCGAACGGACTTTTCCCAATAGACCTATTAACTGAGCTGTTATAGGCAAATTCAGCACGAGGAAGTAATAGGTCCCAGTTTCCTAGGTTGTCACCAACTAAGCATCTCAACAGATTTCCTAAGCTTCGGTTTACTACCTCAGTCTGGCCATTGGTTTGAGGATGATAGGCAGTAGAGAATTTTAGCTTGGTACCGAGCATGTGCCAGAGGGTTTTCCAGAAATAGCTAGTAAATTTGACATCTCTATCGGATACAATGGTTTTGGGTAAACCATGAAGCCTAACGACCTGATCGAGAAGAAGCTTGGCCACCTTCGAAGCATCTAAAGTTTGAGAACAAGGAATGAAGTGAGCCATCTTGGAGAAACGATCGACAACCACAAAGAAAGAATCATACTTCCTAGACGTCTTAGGGAGGCCTACTACAAAATCCATGCTGATATCCTGCCATGGACAATCAGGGACAGGTAAGGGTGTGTACAGACCGGTGTTCTGTCTTTGCTGTTTTGCAATAGCACAGGTACGGCAATGAGCTACAATCTGGGCCATAATTATTTTGAGTCCAGGCCAAAAGAATTGGTCTTCTATTGTGAAGATGGTCTTATTTCTACCAAAATGTCCTGCTAAGCCCCCAGCATGAACTTCCCAGATCAGAAATTCCCTAACAGAGGTCTTGGGAATACACAACTGATTTCCTCTGAAAAGATATCCATCTAAAATGGTATAATCACTATGCTCACAAGATGGTCCTTGTTGAAGGGATCGATAGATGTCACCAAAATCAGGTCATGTAGGATATTCCTCTTTTAATCTTTCAAACCCTAATACCTCAGTGCTCACAGTATTCAACAACAATGAACGATGACTCAACGCATCAGCAACCCTATTTTCTGTTCCGGCATGATGTTTCAGTACGAACGTATAAGCTTGTATGAACTCTACCCATTTCCCGTGCTTAGGGTTCAATTTCTTCTGAGAACTAAGGAACCTAAGAGCTTCATGGTCAGAAAATAGGACAAACTCTTGCGGTAGAGGATAATGACTCCAATAACGTAATGCCTGAACTACCGCATACAGCTCCCTATCATAGGTGGAATACCTTAGTCTCGCTTCATTTAACTTCTCACTGAAATATGCTACTGGGTGATTCTCTTGTCTCAAGACACCTCCAATTCATACCCTAGAAGCATCACAAGCAACCTCGAACACTTTGATAAAATCGGGTAACCTCAGGAAGGGTGCGTGTGTCATTTTTTCCTTAATTATTAGGAAGGCTTTGTCTACCGCTTTAGTCCATTCAAAAGATCCCTTCCTAATACAATCAGTGATTGGAGCCACTATCGTACTGAACCCTCTAATGAATCTCCTATAGAAGGTGGCTAAACCGTGGAAACTACGGACATCATGGATATTCTTGGGTACAGGCCACTCTACTATTGACTTAATTTTCGCAGGGTCAGCGGACACCCCTTCAGATGTGACTACGAATTCTAGAAAGATAACTCTATTTGTCAGGAAATCACACTTCATGATATTGGCATAGAGACTATCTTTTCTCAGGACTTGACAAACTTGCTTCAGGTGGGTTAAGTGGTCTGCCTTTGTTTTGCAATATATAAGTATATCATCAAAATAGACCACTACAAATCTTCCGATAAAAACCTTTAACACTTGATTCATTATTCTCATAAAAGTGCTGGGTGCATTGGACAGACCGAACGGCATGACTAACCACTCATATAATCCATCTTTTGTCTTAAAAGCGGTCTTCCATTCGTCTCCAGGCCTAACCCTAACCTGGTGATAGCCACTTTTTAGGTCTATCTTGGAAAAAATTGTCGATCCAGCTATCATATCTAACATATCGTCTAATCTTGGGATTGGGAATCAATACTTTACAGTCATCTTATTAATGGCACGGCTCTCTATAAACATCCTCCAGGTGCCATCTTTTTTAGGGGTCAGCAGAGCAGGGACTGCACAAGGACTTAAGCTTTCCTTAATAAACCCCTTCCTAAGAAGTTCACCCACTTGCCTTTGCAGTTCCTGGTGTTCAGTTGGGTTCATCCTATAGTGAGGCAAATTAGGTAAAGTCGCTCCAGGGATTAAATCTATTGCGTGTTGTATGTCTCTTAAAGATGGGAGGTTATCGGGGAGATCTTCTGGAAACACATCCTCAAATTCTTTCAATAATTGGACAACCTCTTGAGGGTGTTCTACAGGGCTGTGGTCCTTAATTTCCTTAGCAGCTACTATCCAAATAGGTGCTCCTTCCATGATATCTTGCTCTTATTCATTTGCACCTATTAAATTTAATCTCGTCTTCTTATCTTTCAGGCTGCTAGCTCCTCTCTTGACATTATCCTTAGGCTGGGTTGGATGAATGACAATTTTCTTGCCATTGAAATTGAAAGCACAGGAGTTTGATCGACCAAAGATGGTCACATCATGATCAAACAGCCATGGCCTGCCTAAGATGATGCTACTTACCCCCATAGGAAGCACATCACACCAGATCTTTTCCTGATAGGATTGAAGCTGGACTTGAACCTGACATCTTGACTTGATTGGTATAGAAGTGGAATCGATCCATGACACCTAATATGGATTGGGATGTGGTACAACGGGTAATCCTAGACTTTTGGCTGCGTTGGTGGAAATGGCGTTGACACAGCTTCCACTATCGATGACGATCTTACAGACCTTTTCTCCTATCCTAACAAATGTGTGTAGGATGCTAGTTCTACGCCAGTCTTCTTGCTCCTTGGTCTGTGTCATGATACGCCTCACAACTCCTACCAAATCTGATGAGTCTATGTTTTCTTCATCTCCTTCATACTCATCAGCCAAGCAATCCCCTGCTTCATAAACCTCCTCTTCATCATTCTCCAGGGGTTCTGATTCACCTTCTTCTGCCTCCCCTATATGTAAAGCTCTAGAGGGACATTGGCTCACGAAATGACCTGGTTTACGACACTTATAGCCGACTCGCTCCCTCTCACCTCGAACTTCAGGGCTCTTTCCTTTGTCTTCTCTAGGAATTGGGGGAATGGCAGGGTTGTGCCTAGGGGTTGGATTCGAGCTGGATCTTGGTCTATTGGTTGTACCAGAGACTGAACTAGGCCTGCTAACAGGAGGGTTAAACCTAATAGGTTCAGGTCGTCTAAATGTAGCTCTCCTTTGAAACCTCTCATAGTCCGTGGCAACTTGGTATGCCTGATCTAAATCATGGACTTTCCTTAAAAACAGTTCCACTTTTATATCATCATTCAACCCTGATCTAAACCTTGATAAAGTGGCTGCTTCAAACTCTACTACGTTGCATCGCATCACAAACTCAACGTATTCAGAAACAGTCTTGTTACCCTATGTCAATCATTGCCACTGATCTAATAACCTTTGCTGATAAGACATAGGCAGATATTTCTCTCTAAGTTTTCTCTTCATATCTCTCCATGTTGCTATAGGTAAATCTCCCCTTTGCCTTGATATGCGTTCCACGTTTCCCCAATATAACCGAGCCTGACGAACTAGTCTGATTTTGGCAAACTTAAATCTTCTCTCTTCAGACATATCATACCAGTCAAAATACTGGTCCATGTCAGCCTCTCAGTCTATGTACACCTTAGGATCTAAGTTTCCCTCAAAAGTTGGTGCATCTAGACGGATGTTCCTTAGGGCCCGATCATCCTGATCAAAAGTATCATAGTGAGGCCTTCTAGGAGGTGGCTTTGGAGTATGATCAACATAATTCTGATGCGGTCTTCTTTGAATTGGGTCAGGTGTGTGTTCCTGTCGTTGGGCTTTAGGATGAATTGAAGGTAATCTGGGTGAAGGTGGTTCAGTTGGAGTCAACCTAGCTTCTTCTAGGATTCCTACCCTTTCCTCGAACTGACCAAATTTAGCATCCAAACGGTCCATCTTCTCGATCATAGTTCTCATAAGGCTTTCCATACTAGTATCCATGGATGAACTAGGTTGGGCTTGTGAAGGGTGGTAAGGTGTGCCTGACCTAGTTGTCATGCAAACAATTAGACTCAGACCCGAACTATGAGTTTTCTAAACCGGTTTGTCCAAATAAACTGAGTTGACTAGATACAATCAAATCAACAGCTACTCTCTTCCACTGGCCAGTCAGGAGGTGGGTCTGTGGGAGGTTCCCCCAGCTTTCACTGGGTCCTAATTAAAAACAACAAGAACCGCTTAGGCTTGAGCCACTTAACCTCTATCGTTGACACCAGCTTTCAATAATAGATGAAGAAATGGGTTGCACAAGCTTTCCCAATTGAATTGAACTGGACCTAGAGTTCCAAGCTAGTTGCCTAATCAAGGTGGCAAGCTAGATTGTAGTAACTCTATACTTGGCCAGGTTTTAGAACAAGGGGAGTGTGAGATCCTGTCTCTGGCCTACCTAGGCCCGGTGGAATTTGCCCGATAGACGGATCAGCACCCAAGAACTTAGTCCCAATTCTAAACACCAAGTAATAGGGCACACACAAGACTAGTTGACACAATGAGTTGACAATAACCCGGGCTCGACCAAATTGATGTTCCTAACCCACTAGGGCAATTAATGTCTAATCAATTTTAGTTAGGGATTGGGTCGATATGCAATTTGGTGATTTTTTGGGCTAGGGACAGGTGATGAAATCCTGACCCTATGCCAATTTCGTGCCCTTAATTTGATTTGTCATGAGATGCATGCAAATTTCAAATTTCAAGTGCAGAAGTAGTGTGTTGCAGTTTAAAAGTGGTGTTGATAAGTGCAGAAAAAAAATGTCAAAAAAATCTAAAAAAATCACAGAAAACTCCTAACTTCTAGATGACATACCAGATGAAACAAAAATTAAAAATAAAATCTATACTATTATAAGCAGATTCTGAAATGAAGATAATGAAAAGGAACAGAACATAACAGAAATCCTAATAACACTGATTGACTGCAAGAATTTTCATTTTTTTTGTAAATTTTTTCCTAGATTGAAATTTAAAACGGTGATAAGAAACTTAAAATGGAGCAGGAAAAAAAATATTCCAACAAGGAATGTGATACTTGCCTTTGGAGTTGCAGGCGGATTACAGTCAGCCTACAGAAAATACAGCAAGCAGAAAAACAGAACGTGCCCAATGAAAAATTCACAAATGAAATCTAAGAAGTCCTTTGGCTTTCTTTTTCAAGGGTCAATCACAATGGCACCCAAACATGCCTTAGGAGATCCCCGTGGAATGGGAAGAGAGGGTGTTTAAACCCTACTTTCTCCTAAGACCGGACGGCCTGGTAACGCCCCCGATCCAAGTACTTCAAGGACTTAATGCTATGCAATCAGGAACTTATTCTACCTTGCTCTGATACCAAGAATGGTGGGAAACATGCAAGATGAGAATGCAATGATGAAACCCTAAAGGAGATTAGCATAGATTAACTTAGCAATTTTCTTATTTGCATATGATTAGTTCAGCATATAATATCATAGGGGGTCTAATGAAGAGAACTCGGATGATCAAACGTAAACCTAATTAATGAGACTATCAAAATAACAAAGAAATAGGAATAAGATTCGACCCACACAAGTTAAGCTAGGCAAATTTAATATTTTAGACATAATCGATACTAGAACATACCTGGCATTAATCTTTCAAGTAGATCAAGATCACTCATGAAGAGACCTCCCAAATGACAAGACCATACTACAAATTGAGGGCGCTTCTTGTTTTCTGGATTGTGGCAAGTAATTCCTTCCTCTTGAATTCGAAATCCCGGAGAACCCTACACAAAGAAACCTCAAGATTAAGTACTTGGTAAAAATACGTTAGTCATGAAATGGAGAAACTAAAGAAGAGTCGAGGAAGCATTGTTGAAGAATAATCTTGGAGCCATGGTAGATCACTTGAAATGAATTAGGCCGTCCTCCTTGTGATGGTTTTCTTGATCATCCTTGAACATTGAAGAGCTAGCTTGAGATTGGAGAAGAAGGAGAGTGTCTTTGGCGTTGGAGATGGAGGAGGAGAAATAGGATTGGCGTGGGATAGGGAGAAGACTTTAAAACTACCACTTAGGCACATAGAACTCACATAGAAGAAAATTTTAATTTTTCTTTCCCATCATCCTTTTACAAGAAGACTAAGAGTCTTTTATAGACTATTAAGCCATTTTGAATTCAAACTACACCAAATATCATGGAGAAAAAATTATGGAGAAAAATATGGGGCGTCCCATGAAGAGTGGAGGATGTTGTGGAGGAGGTTGTAGCCAATTCAATTTCAAATTCCCCTTTTCTTCTCTTGGGCGCCAACCTTGGATAGTGAGGTGGCATGTGTGATGTGGCAGCAATCTTGGATGGTGAGGTGGCATGTGTGATGTGGCAGCAACCTTGGATTATGAGGTTGCATGTGTCATGTGGCATGTGGTCCCCACTTGAGGTGGCTTTGGTCTTGCTTTGGAGTATAAGTCTTGAGTCTTCTTTAGTCTTCAAATGTGGTTTGGTTTGATTCTTCATGGATTGGACTTGACTTATTTGGACCCAACTCTCAAATACAAGGTTATTCAGGCTGGACTAGTCCCAACATAAAATTGAAATGGACTCGAATTACATAATTATTTGGACTCAAAATTAAAGAAAGAAAAAATTACAGGATTTTCTTTTACTCATCCAACCATAAGGACTCGGATTTGACTTGAATTGGTTGGAGTCTCCTCCTGATTCTGGTGCCCACACCAGTTCATCTCTATGGGTCTTGGGTCTACTAGGCTCATGGGATATGGGCTCATAGGTTCTAGAGTCATAGGATTTGGAGTCATAAGATCTATAGGTTGTGGGTATACTAGGCTTATATAGAGTGGGTGCATAGGATCTATGTTCATAAGTTTGGGTACATAGGTTCTTGGTTCATATAATTTGGGTAAAGGTGGCTCAGGTTTGGATCTAGTCTGGATCCTATGGGTTTTCTCTAGGGTTCCTCGTCGGGCATCTAGTTGATCAAGTCCAAGGTTGATGGATTGGGCTATCCTCTCTCCAAGGGCATCAAGTGTGGCGTCAAGATGATCCATAGGTTCATCCATTTATGAAGGTGGTGGATGATATGAAATCCCTAATCTAGTGCTCATGCAAGACTTGATCAAACCGACTATAGCTGACTAGACCTAGAGTCCAAAACTAAGTGCTCAATCACGATGGCAAACTAGCCTATAGTAACCCTGTACTCAGCTAGGCAGGTGTAAGGGGAGTATTATGTCCCTGATTACCAATCCTAGACAACAATGAGAGATTGGCCAGGTAGGCAGACCAGCACACAAGCCCTTAGGGACTGAATCCCTGAACCACCATTCTTGACACTAAGCACAAGGCACACAAAGATTAGCATGACACAATGATCTGACACTTATCCCGGACCCGACCAGTTGGTGTCCCTATCCCACTAGGGAAAATTAAGTCTTATAGATTTTAAGTTAGGCTTGGGACCAAATGTAGGTGATGTGGTTTTAGGCTAAGGAGAGGTGATCAAATCCTCCCCCCATCTGACATAGCAAGAGTGCCCTTAAAGGTAGTTTATCAAGTGATGGCAGGTAGATGACGCAAAATTTGGGTTTTAGTATTTTAGGTAGCTTTTATATATGTTTTTTTTTTTTTGTTCTTTCGTAGAAATATGATTTGCATCCAGTGACCTAATATGGTAGAATCATACTAAAAATAAAAGATATGCAAAGAGATACTAAACAAAACCCTAAAACTTCCAAACTCATCTTGCTGGAAAACAAAGTCAAAGATTTATAGGTTGTATTTCGGCCAGAAGAAGCTGCATAGATAGATATAAAATCTGAAGAAATCCTTTAAAATAATTTGAATTATGATGAATCTAGAAAAAAAAAAATTGAAATTTTTGGAGTTTTTAGCAGAGAGAAACAATTAAAAGAACAAAGCATATATGGACTATAAAGCATGCAAAAAACAAGCTCTAATCTAAGCTCTGATACCAGATGATGCGGGACAGATATGCATGCGATTATTTTTTTGGGTTTTAGGGGTTGGATGTGGTGGTTAAATCCCGAATATCAGATCAAAATATAATATATATAATTCTATATAATTTTTAAAATCTACGCATGCAGATCAGGACCTAGGAAAGCAGTAAAGAGGGATCGCCTGGGCTAAGAAGCCTCAGTTAGGGCTAGTTCTCCTAAAAAAAAACTATTGGTGGTAGAGGGGGTGTACCTGGAAATGTTCGATGTGCCCAATGAGTATCGTAGCGAAGAGATCACTCGTGCTCGTTGGATGCGGCCTGAAAAACCAAGCCAGAGACCCGCGAATTCCCAGCTTTCTGCTTCGTGGTCCAATTGTAGCCCGATTGGAGTCGTTGGATTCGTAGGAACTCAGGGACCTACAAACAACCATCAATGGTGAGAAAGCAAGGTTGGAAACACAAGAAAATCTCATAAACAAGGCAGCAAGGGCGTTGGAAGAGAAAGCTTGGATGAAGGCTGGAGGCAGTTGCAACACCGAGAAGAAGAAGATACCAATAAACCCCTTAAGCACAAAGCAGGGTAGCAGAAAGCAATTGTAAAACACTCAATTATATTTCATATATCAAAATCTACTCTCATACAAGAGACTAGAGTCCTTTAAATAGACCCTTAGTTTTAGACTCCAAGTAAGGGTATAACAGACTTTACATAAGAGTTTTATTCCCATCCAAACCCTAGCTAGAAAATAAGGCAACATTAGGTAGAATAAATCCCTAAACACTCTCCCTCTGTCCTTGCCTTGGTCAGCCAAGAGGGTGACTCTAAGGGGCCGACCAAGGGGTGGTCACCTAAAGCCTTGGCACCCTAGGTCCTCTCCTAGACCTAGGCTGGACTAGTTTGCTTCTTGCTTCGGTCCAGGGCTTCAGGGTTTTTTGATTTCTCTACCAGGGTCTTCGAATCTTCAAGCTGGGTTGGACTTGGGCTAAACTTCCATGTCTTCAATCTGATTGGACTTGGTCTTCACTTGTATGATGTGGTCTTAAGTCTTTAGTGTGTTTGGACAGGACTCAGAAAAATAAAATTAGCTTAACATGAGCTGACTAATACTGGACTAGACTAGCTCAACATGAGTTGACTAATACAAGACTCAAATAAAGACAACTTAGCTAAACTAAGCTTTATTACAATGGAGTCGAATGACACTAAGTGATCCACAGAGGGTTGAGAAGCCTCTGCCTTATTCTGGTGCCTCTGGTGTCCACACCATTCTAGGGGTCTCTTGGAGCATTCAGAGGCCCCTTCCCTACAACACATCATTCGGCTTCCTCGGAGCTCCTGATGGACCCCTGGCCAACCCAGACTGAGTCAGTCGACTACGTGTCTCAACCTTGCAAGCCCAGTGACTCTTCATTAGGACTACCCTGGCTGAGGATTTGCTAAATTGAGATACCGCGAGACATTCAATCCAAACTGTTTGGACAGGACAATTCCATCTTGGTCCATCACTGCTCCACAAGTACTTGCCTGTACCCAGAAACCTTCCATCACCGGATTAAAAATATGGGTAGTCCGGCACCAAAGAACAGGGAGTTGCTTGCAAGCTACCGTGATGACCTCCGGTCAGAGGGACACATATACCCATATCCAATCGTGAGTATCCCTTTGGCAGAAAAGGGCTACATGGAGTCACGTTCAATAAGATATCATATATCCCACTTGCAGATCACATCAGTGTCACCACACTCATTTGGTCAAGAGGACAACCAAACGATGTGAACTACAACAACCTATACTTGATATATTGCTTTCCAGTACAATATATCCTTTGGTTGTGAACAAGGTTTAAGGACCACTCGATACATCCTCTCTGTATCAATGTCAGTGTAGTCCTAAGGACTTCATCACATAGAAAGAGTTCATTTCAAGAAAATTTAGTATGTGATGAGCTGCCAAAAATAATATTTTATTAATTCATAAAAAGAATACAATACTTAGCACAATCGCCTACAACCCAAGCGATTGGCTTTGGGACACAATTCCCGACAACTCCCACTTGTACTAAAGCCAATCATAAGAGTATCTAATACCCATTTCCCATTTACAATGGTCGAACTCTTTTATTTCGATGGCTTTAGTGAAGGGGTCGGCTAGATTTTCTTTTTTATCGATCTTCAGAAGATAGATGTCGCCTCGTTCTACGATCTCTCGTACGAGGTGGTATCACCGCAATATGTGCTTGATACGGTAATGAGCTTTAGGCTCCTTAGCTTGAGTAATGGCTGCAGTGCTGTCACAGTACACCGGAACAGGACCATCTAGGGAAGGTGCCACCCCTAGCTGTCCAAGAAACTTTCACAACCACACAGCTTCCTTTGCTGCATCTGATGCTGCAATATATTCTGCTTCGCATACCGAGTCTACAACAGATGCCTGCTTGGAACATTTCTAGCAGATCACTCCTCCATTCAGGGTAAATACAAACCCTGACACACTCTTGCTATCATCTCTATCCGATTGGAAACTGGAGTCAAAGTACCCCACAAGTTTCAAGTCAGGTTCTCCATAAATCAGCCATTGATCTTTAGTATTTCTCAAATAATTAAGGATGGACTTAACCACCTTCCAATGCGCCTCACCTGGGTTAGACTGGTATCTGCTCACTACTCCTAGTGAGTATGCCATGTCTGGTCTAGTACAAATCGTAGTATACATGATAGAGCCTACTGCAGAAGCATAAGGTACTCTATTCATGCGCTCTCTTTCCTCAGGAGTTGTCGCACAATCCTTCTTGGAAAGAGTAATTCCAGAACCTATCGGAAGATAGCCTTTCTTGGAATTTTTTATGCTGAACCGTTTCAGCACGGTGTCAATGTACGTAGACTGGGACAGTCCCAAAAGCTTCTTAGATCTATCTCTATAGATCTTCATACCTAGTATGTAAGAAGCTTCACCCAAGTCCTTCATGGAGAACTGAGATGATAACCAGACCTTTATTCCTTGTAATGCTGCGACATCATTCCCGATTAAGAGAATGTCGTCAACATACAGTACTAGGAATACAATCACATAACCATTAACCCATTTATAGATGCACGGTTCTTCTCCATTCCTAACGAAGCCATACGATTTGATACACCTATCAAACCGTAAGTTCCAACTTCAAGACGCTTGCTTAATTCCATAGATGGACCTCTGCAACTTGCATACTTTTGATTCATCTGTGGATGTGAACCCTTCAGGCTGTATCATTTACACCTCCTCTTCTAGCTCCCAATTTAGGAAAGTGGTTCGGACATCCATCTGCCAGATCTCGTAATCAAAATATGCTGCCAAAGCAAGCATGATCCGAATGGACTTGAGCTTTGCCACAGGGGAGAAAGTCTCGTCATAATCGATACCATGTCCTGACGAAACCCCTTGGCAACCAGACAGGCTTTATAGGTCTCTACCTTCCCATCTACGCCCCTTTTCCTCTTGAAGATCCATTTACACCCGATGGATTTTATTCCTTCAGGTGGATAAACCAATGTCCAAGCATTGTTGATTTCCATATACTCCATTTTGGATCGCATGGCTCTAAGCCATGCCTCAGAGTTAGATCTCTGAAGAGCATCCATATAGGTGATCGAATCCACATTATTCTCATCGAGCTCAATGGGATCGCCGTCCCGGACCAAGAAATCGTAGTATCTGTCTAGCTGATGCGGTATTCTACCGGATCTCCTAATGGGTTCTGGGTGTAATTCAATCATAGCTGGTTCTACGATGTCCTTAGAGTGTGCAGGTTCTTCTATTGGCTGAACATCATCAAGTTCAATCTTAGAGGCTATAATTCCTTCTCCAAGGAACTCCTTTTCCAAAAAGATAGTTCTAAGAGCAACGAACACCTTTTGTTCATTCTCCAAGTAGAAGAAATACCCTTTGGTTTTCTTAGGATAACCAATGAATAAACACCGATCAGACCTAGGACCAAGTTTGTCTGAGTTTAAATGCTTTACATAAGCCGGACAACCCCAGACCCGAAGGTGTGAGATTGAGGGTTTACGTCCATTCCACATCTCATACGGAGTGGAGACAACAGACTTACTTGGAACATTATTTAATAAATAACAGGCTATCTGAAGCGCATATCCCCAAAAAGATAGCGGCAGAGTTGCAAAGCCCATCATGGATCGAACCATGTCCAACAAGGTTCGATTCCTCCTTTCGGACACACCATTCAATTATGGTGTTCCTGGAGGAGTCCACTGAGAGAGAATTCCATTCTCCTCAAGATATGTCAAAAATGCACCAGATAAGTATTCACCACCTCGATCAGATCGAAGGGTTTTAATACTTTTTCCAGTTTGCTTTTCTACTTCATTACGGTATCGTTTGAACATTTCAAACAACTCAGACTTATGTCTCATTAAGAAGACATAACCAAACCTTGAAATGTTGTCAGTAAAAGTAGTGAAATATTTGTATCCTCCTCTGGCACTAACTGTCATCGGTCCACATACATCAATATATATGAGACTTAGAAGTTCTATAGCTCATTCACCTTTTCCAGTAAAAGGTGACTTGGTCATTTTACCTAGTAAACAGGATTCACAAGTGGACAGTGATTCAGAATCACTGACCTCGAGGAGTCCATCTCCTCGCATCTTGTTTATCCTATTTTGGTTAATATGACCTAGCCTACAGTGCCAAAGATACAAATCGTTGACATTGTCTAACCTTGGGCATTTGCTAGAAGTGTACATTACACTAACAGGCCTTGATAGTACATATATGCCATTATTTAATCTAGCTTTCATTATAATAGAGTTATTCAAAATAACATTGCAAAAATCTTCTTTTATTGATAATTCAAAACCACAATTGGCCAAAAGGCCTACAGAGATTATGCTCATAATGAAACTAGGACAATAGTGACAGTCGACTAGTTCGACAGTACAAGACTCAAAGACAAGATGCAAGACTCCGATCGCCAGTACTGGAACACGATTTCCATTCCTGACGCTCAGAAACTGTTCTCCATCTTCAAATCTTCTGCTAACTTGAAGTCCCTGTAACGAATTAAAAATGTAAATTGGACTACCAGTATCCAATACCCAGTTAGCAGTATCAACAATTGAGTAATTATAAGGTTTTATCATATAAATACCTTGTTCAACAGACTTCTGTTTCCTCGGCCTGCTCAGATCAAGGGATGCAATGTAAAGAGGATAGTTCCTTTTCCAGTGTCCCTTCTTCTTGCAGTAGAAACACTCTACAGAAGATTGATCAACCTTATACTTCCTGGTCTGACTAGGGCCAGGAGCATTCTGCACCTTCTTTCCCTTTTTATTTATTTTTTTCTTCCCTTTCTTAAAGGGACGACGATCTCTACTACCTACCACTAGATTCACAACCCCCTTATTCAGTTGGTCGTCTTTCTCAAAAGTCTGCAGCAACCTTAAAAGAGCATGGTAGTTGACTGCAGGCTTGTTCATTCTATAATGATTGAGAAAATCAAGATAGGAAGAGGGAAGAGAATTCAGGATCGCATCCTTGCCGAGTTGCTCGTGCAAGGGGCGTCCAAGTTTGCCCAGTTTTTCAATCAGTTCGATCATGTACAATACATGATCAGTGACTGAACCACCATTCGGCATCTTGGAATTGTAGATGGTGCAAGACACTTTGTATCGTTCTACATCATCCGGGGTGCCGAAGGATTCCTTCAACTTTTGAAGGACTTCATCAGGTTGGGCCTCCTCGAATTTGCGACTGAACTCGTCGTTCATTACCGCTAACATAATGCATCGGACAGTAGTCTGATCAGAGACCCACTTCAGATAAGTGTCTCTGACCGCACTCCGTGCATTAGCGGGAGGGATTTCAGGTGCCGGATCCGTTATAACATAGAGGATTCATTCATGCTCTAGAACGATTCTCAATCTTTGATACCAACTATTAAAGTTGTGACCCTTTAACTTCTCATTATCGAGAAGTGATTGGAGCGATAAATTTGAAGACATTTGAAAAGAAAAAAAGACCAAATTAGTGTATGAATTAATAACTTAACCAAAAGACTTGGACTTTAGTCTAAAGGTTTCTCCCACTAATTTTTCAGATTTGTAGCCTCTAACTCCAATCTGTGAAAACACTTTTTCAAGTGGGTACTAAAATCCAATAGGCCTCGCATGAGCCCGACTATGGCCAGCTCACCCATCCGAGCCTAAAGGTAGGTTCGTAAATCAATTATTTCCATAAATAATTTTCAGTATTTTATTTTGCCCTAGAGAACACCCTAATCAGCCTAGGGGCCTCCTATTGCGGGTCTCTGGTTAGGTCCAACCATTAAAATGACAAATCCAATGCTTCCAGCTAACTAAAGACCAAGCCCGACTATGGCTGGCCCACCTGGTTCCGTTAAGGAGGTTGCACTGAACTATCATCGATCAGATAGAAATTCCAGTCGCCGGATGTACACCCATTCTATGGAACTGCCGATGCATACCAAGCTAGTGGACACATTTCTATCCAACTTAATGGGAGGCTAAGACACTGTCAACTATTTGACTTAGTATTTTTAAAGACCTAATAATTTTAGAGAGTTTTTTTAGTTGTGACAGAAGAAAAAGACAAGGACATGGATCATCCTCCCACTGAATCAATCAGATTCTAGTAGGGTTGATATAAATCAACAAAATTGATCCATGGGCACCTATAGATCAGTCAGACCGATCAACCTAGGTGACATGGGTTAACTCGAGTCATTGAGCTTTTCCAATCAGTTCTGGTTGACTCGACTAGCCAGGTAGGTGAGATCATGGGTGAGTATCCACCATTAACCATCTTTCCTAGACACCAACCAAGTTGGCCAGGAAAGAGGTAGCCTCATACAACCATGATCACAATGCCAAACCTACCTCGATACCAGTCGGTTTACCAGACTCGATCAGACTAGCCTAAAGACTCGGGCATCCACTGAGCCACTAATTGGATCCATTTTAGATGAATGGATCAACTAATCTAACTATTAGATAGTTCTAAAGAAGGGCCTTAAACAACTTTTTTTAATCTTCTTGTTATCCGGTTCAACTAAACTTAGGTCTAACCCATTTAAGGACCCAACTAGTCAGCTAACCCAATTTACCCAAAATGGCTTATACAAATTTGATTAGATTTCATAAACCTAAAAAAATTTGTAATAAGCCAAATACTTAATTAAAATAATTTTTAATTAAGTCTCTATGTAAAATAATTTTTACATACCAAATCATGCATCAAGATATTTTATAATTATTTTATATCCAATATAAAACATGCCTAAAACATGTATCACCAAATTAAAATAATTTTTAATTTTTAATATTCTTTAAGGATCCTTCTGAAGAGGCCAACACAGACGATCCGCATCGTATCAAAGACACACGGTCATGGTGAAGGTCTCAACTAGGTTCCAAAAAGAAATCAGGATTAATTTTTAGATTAAACTAATTTTAATCTATAAAACATGCATACTAGATTAGATTATACATGCAACCTGGCTCTGATACCAATGAAAGAAAACCGGTGCAGGTGGCTTGACATAATCCTACACTAGGCATGCAAACTGTTGCGGGAGCAAAAAGGATTTTAAAAACATTTTTAAAAATCCGTGCAGCGGAAATCTGCTTCGCCCAGAAACTAATCTAATTCTAGTTGCAAATAGGCATGTAAGATGATATAAAATATTTATAAAATATTTGAATTAAAAATTCAATTCATGCATGATTAAAAAATAATTTTTTTCATACCTTATTCCGACTGGAATAACTCTGGGATAAAGCTGGAAAGGCTGGAATAGCTGGAATAAAACTATTCCAGCCTTCTTCTTCCTTGGAACGTTGGAAACTCTATTTTTGGCTATCAAAATAGCGATCAAATGGTGGCTTCTGGACCTCCTTTTGCTCCCAAATTTCAGCAGCGGCAAGGTGGAGAAGTCTACTACAATCTCCAACCCAGACTGAGTCAGTCGACTACGTGTCTCAACCTTGCAAGCCCAGTGACTCTTCACTAGGACTACCCCGGTCGAGGATTTGCTAAATTGAGATACTGCGAGACATTCAATCCAAACTGTTTGGATAGGTCAATTCCATCTTGGTCCATCATTGCTCACAAGTACTTTCCTGTACCTAGAAACCTTCCGCCACCGGTTTAAAAATCCGGGTAGTCCAGCACCAAAGCATAGGGAGTTGCTTGCAAGCTACCGTGATGACCTCAGGTCAGAGGGACACATATACCAATATCCAATCGTGAGTATCCCTTTGGCAGAAAAGGGCTGCACGGAGTCACGTTTAATAAGATATCACATATCTTACTTGCAGATCACATCAGTGTCACCACACTCATTTGGTCAAGAGGACAACCAAACGATGTGAACTAAAACAACCTATACTTGATATATTGCCGTCCAGTACAATATATCCTTTGGTTGTGAACAGGGTTTAAGGACCACTCGATACATCCTCTCTATATCGAAGTCAGTGTAGTCCTAAGGACTTCATCACATGGAAAGAGTTCATTTCAGGAAAATTTAGTATGTGATGAGCTGCCAAAAATAATATTTTATTAATTCATAAAAAGAATACAATACTTAGCACAACCACCTACAACCCAGAAGATTGGCTTTGGGACACAATTCCCTACAAATTTATCTTAACATAACCTATAACCATGTTTTCTTTAATATTTTCTACACCTAGTTCTAAAGCCAATTTGGACCATGACTTACAAAAGTCCTTAGCCCTAGACAGAATCACCCAAATAGACGACCCTCTACCCCCAATGCATAGCCGGAACATCTTGAAATTTATTTAGTTTGTACTATATTAGATATAAAAGAAATGGTTGATGGCAATGTTAGTACGCTGCTAGTTCTTGTTTTATTTTACAAGTTAGAGTGCCAAAATCTTTTATGTTTATGACTAAGGCCACAAATGGGTCGGGTTGACCCATGACCCCACTCGACCCATTTAGACTCGATCCAACCCATTTCTAAGGACCTGTGGATCTGGGTCAGGTTTTAAAACATTGACCAGTTCTATTTTTTAGATCGGGTATTGGTGTACTAAATTTAGACCTGACTCGATCAATCCAAATAGGATCAAACCTATTTAGACCTTTAAATTATAATTTAAAGCTTACATGAAACTTATTTTTAATATAAAGATAAAGTTATAATTAGTTTTATATCTCAATTTATTTTAAAAATAATATTATTTATTATCAATTTTATGGTTAATAATAATTGGCTGTTAATAATTAGAATATAGTTGTTTACATTTGATTTAGATCATATATAAACCCAATTTCTTTATAGAGAAAATTATATTTTTGTACAACAAAGTTTAGGTATACTAGAAATCGAGTGATTGAAGTTTCAAAGTTATTAATTTGGTCAAAAAATGGCCAAATTGACCAATTTCAAGAAAATAGGTAGACCGAGCTCAATGCCGTTTGCTTGTTTTGTCATGTGACCCACATGCATACTAATCACCCAAATTTTTTATTTTTCCTTGGAACATGAGGGAGGGAGGAGTGGAAGAGAAGATAGTGCTGCTGAAAGAGGGCTGGACATTGCAATCTTCATGATGTTTTTAATTTTTTCCTCAAAATATCGGGGAGGAAGGAGGCATAGGGGGAGCAGAAGAGAATGGCAGTAATAGAGTTTGAGGAAGAAAAAATGGTGGCATTAAAGGAGGCCACAGAAGGGGAGATAGGATAGTGGACGAGGATACCACAGAGATGCACAACTATGGATGCAGTAGGCAAGATACCTAGGCTTGCAAGGAATCTCATCACCATGGCAAAAGCTGCAACCTTATTCCCACATGCTATGATACTTGGCTGCAATGCAATGAACAGATCTGGCCCCCCCTCTCCACACACAGCATTCAAGACATCATCACTCAACCACGGTCATAGCAAAAAAAAATTGAAATTATTTGTATTTTATTGGTTTCTATTTTGTCTTTTCCTTGATGTTGAAGTTGGATACTAACTCAACCCATCCCATTTGCAGATCCTTATCATTTGTTAAGGTATGAAAGCTCCAGGGAGAAATAAATTAGGTTGGTGACTTGGTGCTCCCTAGAGTTGCCCCCTCTTTGTTATAAAATGAACTAAAATTCTATAGGGTTCCCTTTATAGTGATAGTTGTCTACCAATTCATGAACTAGAGATTATCCAAACTCAACTCTTAACCTCATACCTCTCCATGTCTATCTTGCTCTACCTCTTCTCTAGAGGCAAGATGATGAAGCTCTTTTAGATTCCTCCCTTAATTTTCTTTATGACCATTCTGAGGTTGCTCGATGGACTGTCACTCCACAAACGACCTCTACAACCATTTATGGATAAAGAATATAGAAGTGGGATGATGGATCAAAGGTAAATATGAGACTCTCCCACTTGTCCCTATCCTTTTATTATTATGAGATTTGGTTTTACCTAAAGAAGATGAGGGACTAGGTGAGGCTGAAGTAGGTATCAGGGTTGCAGATGAGCTTCCGCCACATCATGATTAGGATCAGTCTCATCATCATGCTGGCTAAGGGCAACACCATGCCTCTCCCTCCTCCTTGCTTCTCTTATGCATCTTTCCATCCTCTCCTCCATCATGCCCACCATCTCTCTCAATTATCCTATTATTTTCTAAAGTTGAAGTATCTTGCTCTAAGTAATCATCCCACTCCTTCCACCCATAAACTAGAATTATTCCTAATATTTGAATCATCAATGCCAAATATATCTAGAAAAAAATCATGAAGTAAATGTGGAAGAGCTTCTTTGCCCAAGGAAACTGTTGCCCAATAAGCAAACTAAAAGTGGGGGTGAATTGGGTTTCAAAAACTTTTGCAAAGTATGTGCCAATTCAAAAACAATTCAAGTGCTAGTATAATACAAGTGTTATGTGCTCTTCAAGAGTATGTAGCGAAAAATAGAAAAGTAAATGCAATAAAGGTAAGAGAAAGTAATAAGAGAACAAGCAACCACAAATACCAAAAAGTATGGTGGTTCGGTGAGCACCAAGACACCTACATCCACTCTCTAAGCTTTTCTTGGAAATTCACTATAATCACTCTTGATTATAGTTGATTAGTTTTCTGGGCTCACAAATCTAAACCCAACTTATTTTCACCGGGAATACAAGTCAAAACCCCTTTTGGTTTTATGTGATAACCAAAAATCTAGTTGGTTTTGTAACTTAGGCTCAATAACAATCTCCTTGGTTTCACAAGGCTAACCAAAAATCTCTTTGGTTTCCACAAGGCTAACTAAAAATCTCTTTGGTTATCACAAGCATAACCGAAAACCATTGTTGGTTTTAATACACAGGCTCACCAACCAACCTCAACAAAAGTCAAGTAAGAATGTAAGAAATACAAGAAAGCTTTCAAATAAAAGCTGTTATCTCTTTGAAGCTCTTTGAAGTTGCTTGTCTTCAAGTTATTGAAGCCTTAATCAATTCTCAAATGGTTGGTCTTGAATACTCTTGAATGCTTTGGATGCTTGAAGGCTTCTTTTTACTTGAAAGTAGTTGCTCTCAACGAATATTGGAGTGAATGCTTTTCTTTTTCTTTCTCTTTTTCATTGGTTACTTTCCAATTGATATTAATCTCCTTTATATACCATCCCAAGGCTTAAATGATAGTTTATGACTGTTAGAGAGATGGAACTAGCCATTGGGAGAGAAAAGGACAAGTTTTGTGTTTGAAAAAACTAGTTGTTATTGTTCAGCAGAACTTCAAGTGTCGACACTTCAAGTCATGAGTTGACACTTGGTCTCCATGAGTCGATACTTAGTTCAAAAATGTTCCTTGAAGCTCTCTAAAAATTTTAGGTGAGTCGACACTTGAGTCGACACATTGGTGCAGGCACCAGGATTAGGCAAGGCCCCTCAACCCTTTGTGGTTATCTGACTAGTTTTTTTTCTTATGAATTGAGTCCTGTAATAAGGGCTTAGCCCATTTAAGTCATGTTTTGGCCCTTGAGTCATGTTATTGGGCCTTGTTACATGTATTTAGGTTTGACTCATGCCATTAGGGTTTGAGCTAGTCTTGGCTCACATAAGCCATGAGTTTGTATTAAGTCCAGTCCAATCCAGCAAGAGGAAGATTCAAGCCACTGATGAACCCTAACTAGTATGGCACCTTGACAATTACATGGAGTCCCAATCATACTTTGGATTGCACCACACTAAGGTTACATGGAGGATTACATGAGATTGGCCCAATATGAGGATTTTTTATCCACATGACAACACATCACTTCCACACTCAAGCACACCAACTCTACCCGCCAGCATGACAAGAAGGAAAGTCAAAGCAAATAAACATGAATCCCATGATTCATGCTAGCTTTCTTAGGATAGAAGTTGTCCTCCCCAAGCCAAGACATGAAAGAAGTTGGTGCCCCTTAGTCCCCCCCTTGGGCCTCCCACTACATACCATATAGGGAGGATAGTGTTTAGTTTTGTACCATTTATTCAAGCTATCAAGAGAGAAAGTTTGGGGCACCACCTTTCATGAATTTCATGCCTTGTAATCCTTTTCTTAAGCCCCATGTCTTGTATGCCTATATAAAGGCCCCATGAAAGAACTTTTAAAAAATAATGAATGAATGAATGATATATGAGTTTTCCTACTCTTCTCCTTTGTTCTTTAAGAACATCGACCTCTGTGAGGGAGTAAATCTGCCTTTGTTCTGTGAGCATCGAGGGGTGTGAGGACTTACCTATCCAGTCCCTTTGCCAACCTAGAAGTCCTAGCCCCCAGCCCTTCATCCAAAACCTGGTTGACCACCAGGATGACTTCTCTTGGCTGCCAACCCCTCTTCCCTCTCTTCCTTTCATCCTTTCCAGTTTCTCATAATTTTCCCTCACTCTTGCATAGGTGTTTTGTAGGTCCCTCCAATTTTGCGAGGATCGGACTCTGTTTGCCTTCCCTTCGAAGGAGCGGATGAAAAGCCGGCGAGCCTACGGTTGATAGCTTCGTCCTCTAGGCCACATCCGACAGCGGAGGGAACTCTTCATTGGGCACTTCCACCATTGCCAGGTACACACTTCCATACTCCTAAGTAGATTTATTGAAGCCCTACCAGGGTTTCCAAATCCTGGGGTCCCGGTTTCTTCACTATTTAGGGTCTTCTTTGCATGCTAGTCCTTCTAAGTCCTTACTTAGTCCCTTTAATCTCTTCTTTGGCTTGATTTCGAGATAACCTCAAGCCACTTAATTCTTTAAAAGTAGCTTTGCATACATTGTAGTCCCACATCAAACTTGGCTTCTATGAGTTGACACTTGAGGGAAGTCCAAAATTCAGCATGTACTGTATAATTTTTATCTCAGGCCTTGAGTCAATCCTTGAGTCGACACTTGAGCTCCAGGAGTCGACACTTGGAGCGTGCCATCTGAAACAACTTTTGCATATAAGCTCAAGCCTTTATGAGTCGACACTATGAGTCGACACTTCACATCCATGAGTCGATACTTGGCTGAAACTTTCTGAAATTCAATTGAAACTCTGCTGAATCTTCTTCAACCTTAAAACTTAAGTTCTTCCAAGATATTCTTATGTACTTAAGTCCATTTAACTTTACAAATTCATCCATAAGGGGACTTCTTCAATTATTTTGACAAGCAATCAATTAACTAACTTGATGAGTACCTTTTTTTAATAAAACATACTTTAACAAATAGTTAGTACTCAAATATACTTAAGTATTTTGTTAATCATCAAAATCAATACAGGAGTCAACAATCTTCTCCTTTTTGATGATGACAAAATCTTTAAGTATACACCAATGAAAAGCTAAAAAGATTTTCAACAAGAATAAAGCTTTTTGCAAAAAGGATCAGAGCTAAGTAAGATAAGTATCAGTCTAAAAATGTATTGATTGTCAAGAATTAAGACTTCCTGATAACGTATCAGAGCTGTATATATATCTATATGAAGAAGGATAAATTCATGTAAATTGATAGTATCAGAGCGATGATTATATTGCATCAAAGCTATATAGATTATGAAATGTCAAAGTTATGATTAGAAAATATCAAAGCTAAGATATATATATATATATAATGCTTAAAGGTGTATAAAAGCATCTCCAAAAGATAGTCATTTCAGCATGAAGAGAAGAATATCAAGGAGAGACTTTAAGAGTATTAAGTCATTTACTATGTGCCAAAAGATTAGACAGTATTAGACTAAAAATGATAGATTATAAAGAGTATCAAAGTATGAAATAAATAAATATCTGAACATAGAAATAGAAGTATGAGAGCAAGACAATCGAAGTATAGATCAAGGAGAATAAAAAACTCAAAGACTCCCCATTAATATATGATACAAAAAACTAATTTTCAAAAAGATTTTCAAGAACATTTTAAAAGAAATTAATATTTTAGTAAATTTCTTTCTCGCTCCCCCTGTCTCATTGCTTTAATTAAATTGACAAGAGATTATTCAAAACATATTGATACTCGGTATTAACAATTCTGCACAAGTCATACACTTTTCAAAAAGTCTTTCAATCATTATACCATTCTCCCCCTTTTTGTCATCATTAAAAAAGGTAGGGAAAAAGAGTACATTTTAGTAAATGAAAAAGTAAGAGCCATTACATTACAATAAAAGTGCATTCATAGAAGTCAAGAGGTCAATATAAAATTGATCGAATATATTCAAACATTTGATACATTTGACAAAGTTTGATACATCAACTAAACAAAATTTGATACATCAAATGCTGATACATAAAAGTAAATAGAACTAAAATACAGACATACATAGAACATAAAACATACTATGCACTGAGATACATACTAGCTATGGTATAGATCAATCTGAAGGAGTACTCTCCTCATCAGAGGAGGACCCAATCTCAAGAATGATGGGACCTGTAATCCTAGAAGGTCTAGGTCTTGGTCATATTGGTCGAAGATTAGATAGTCTGGTCCGGGTAGGTCATGGTGCAGTGCCACAGCCTTTGCCTCTACATCTGGTATATGTCCTTCCTTTAGCATATGCTGAAGAGGAGGGAATATTAGAAATAGAAGCAGCAGTGACAAGGTCAGTAGCTATATTAGTGGTAAGGGAGTATGATCAAAAATAAGTCCAGGAGAAAGGATATGGAAATCGGAGTATAAAACCCTAGTTCCCAAAATAGGGAATATGTGGAAGGTATATGTGGAGTCCCGGTAAATGTACTAAAGATAGGAGTAGGTAAGATAGAATCAATGGGATCTATGTACATTATAGGTGTGGGAGGGGTAGGTCTAGAACTAGAGAGGATTGGTGTCTAGAATGGGGAATTGGAAGGATGCTGAACTGGTGTCCACGAAACATCCTCTGCTACAGCCTCTGGCTTGGGCTCCACTATAAAATCTTTGACATTGAACTTGATAGAAGAGTCACCTTGACCATCTCCTGTATCTGGTCCTGGGGTTGAAGGTGCTGGAGGTGCTAGAGGTGAATCTGGTGAAGAAGGAGATGAAGGTGCTGGAACTTTGGCAGAAGTCAACCTCTCTATCTCTATGCGAGTGACCCTGTCATCCATGCTATCTCCAGTATGATCAGTTTATGCAGGAGTAGCTGGCTCAGGCTGAGTTGTAGGCTCGAGCTGTGTCTTTGGAATATCTCTCTATGGCTCAGATGGCCCGGCCTCACCAGCAAAAATATGCTCCTCCTCTACTACCTCCTCATCTACATCAGTGGTCTGACCTGATACTCGTTGTCTCCACTGACCTCTGACCAAATGAAAGCCCATATTGTGTAGCGATTTCTCATCATAGACGTCCATATGTAGTAATAGTCTGTAGGGCTCTCCATATACAATGACTCCATATGCCCTGAATAAGATCATCAGACCCATACCATAGGGCAAGCATAGCCTCCTACTTTTCGCTGCCTCTTTCATCCAATGAACCATGAGCAATGGTAGGCAGATTGGAATGTGCCGAATCAGTGACATTGTAACTAGTAGCTCTCGCTCTGTGATAAAGTCAAATCATCCAGTCTTCGGTAGGAGAATCTAGGCGATGATATGATGTAGTAGCCCTATCTCAGGCAAGAGTCTGGATGCAACTATAGTGGCACTCTCTAGAAGATCATCTATCTTGATGATACATCAGAGTCCAATCAAGCGATCCACTAATGAGTCCACTATTGATCTTCTCATAGGTATCTGCCATACCCTGCTTAGTATCTCGATAGTAAGAAGAAACTAAATACCTTGGACTACTGCAATCCACCCGTCAGCACCTCTAGCTAAAGTACCATAAAACTCTCTGATCAAGCCAAGGTAGACCCTCTCGAACAATGTGCAGAATTGTGACAACTTAGCAACTCTCAACCACTGTCCAATCTAGAAATGCTGCTGGTCTAGGAAGTCAAAATCAACTCACCATCCTCCAACTATGGCCTTATAGGCCATCCTATCAGCTATTAGAGCTGGCAGTCTAGAAGGAACATTTGGCTGGACCTAAGGCTCTACTACCACCAAATCATCATGCCTAGCCTTCGTCCGTCACTCCACCTCCGGAGCAGATGGTCGAGGTCTCCGAGCAACATATTTTCGAGGACCCATTTCCAAGGAATCAAGATAATGAAGCAAATATGTGGAGAAAGCAAGAGTTTTTATTGTGAAAAACCATGGGAAATGGATGAGGAACAATGAGAAAGAGAGAAAAAATGACTTCAAACAAGAAATCGAGGCAAAGAAACAATTATTGGAAGGAATTGGAAGGTTGGGAATGGCTTATGGATGAGTCGGCTCAAGTTATCTGGGAGAAAATGGGAAGAAAATGATTGGATTTCCCAATTTTTTCTCGAAATCCCGCCTGTCAAGTGTCGACTCATGACTGCTGGTCAAGTGTCGATACTTACAGGTGTCGACACTTCGATGTGTCGACACTTTGACAAAGATCTAGAAAAAATATGATAAAATCAAAAAAAATAATAGAGATTAGTTTCAAAGTATTATGAAAGGTTTAAACAAGATTTTTAAACAAATTTGATCAATGAAAGTTTTAAAAGAATTTGAAGAGTCATGAAATGATCGAAATCTAATCAAAAGGATTGATGACCCCTAGTTTCGTTTTAATCATACAGAACCTATCTTCTTGAATAGGTTTGGTCAATATGTCAGCTAATTGCATTTCAGTGAACACAAATTCAAGCATAATATTA
Organism: Areca catechu; assembly: GCA_021397845.1. NCBI lineage: Eukaryota > Viridiplantae > Streptophyta > Magnoliopsida > Arecales > Arecaceae > Areca > Areca catechu. Next base: position 95,348,643 of record CM038051.1, on the reverse strand, counting down.
TTATTTTCAACATGATCTTTAATAAAATGGTGCCTAATTTGAATGTGCTTACTTCTAGAGTGCTGAACAAGATTTTTTGTTAGATTTATAGTACCAGTATTATCACATCTTATGGGTGTTTTTGTTAATTTGATTCCAAAATCTTCAAGTTGTTACTTAATCCCTAAGATTTGAGCACAATAACTTCTAGCTGCAATATATTCAGCCTTAGCTATAGATAATGCAATTGAAGTTTGTTTCTTGCTAAACCATGAGATTAAGTTAATCCAAGAAATTGGCAAGTTTTACTAGTACTTTTTCTATCTAATTTAAACCCAGCAAAGCAGCATTAGAATAGCCAATTAAATTAATTGAAGAATCTCTAGAATACCACAGACCAATATCAATAGAACCAGATAAGTATCTAAGAATGCGCTTAACAGCCAATAAATAAGATTCTTTAAGAGCAGACTGATATCTAGCACACATACAAATACTAAACATGATATCTGGTCTACTAGCAGTCAAGTATAGTAAAGACCAATGATACCCCTATATAACTTTTGATCAACATTTTTACCACATTCATCTTTTTCAAGTTTACAAGAAAGACTCATAGGTGTACCTATTGGCTTGATAGTCACCATCCCAAACTTCTTTAAGATTTCTCTCGTATACTTAGCTTGGTTGATGAAGATCCCTTCTTTAATTTGCTTGATTTGGAGTCTGAGGAAGAAGTTTAGTTCACCCATCATACTCATCTCAAACTCTCCCTGCATAAGCTTAGCAAACTCTTGACAAAATGATTCATTAGTAGCATCAAAAATGATATCATCAACATAAATTTATATTACTAATAGATCATTATTTTTCTTTTTCAGAAATAAGGTAGTATCGACATGGCCTCTAGAGAATTCATTTTCAATCAAAAATTTGCTAAGTCTTTCATATCATACATGGGGTGCTTATTTTAAACCATAAAATGCTTTGTGTAATTTGAAAATATAATCAGGATGTGAATGATTTTCAAATCTAGGTGGTTATTCAACTAAAACATCTTCAGCTAAATAACCATTTAAAATTGCATTTTTAACATCCATTTAAAAAAATTTGAAATTCATGAAACATGTAAATGCTAAAAGTAAATTAATGGCTTCAAGTCTAGCTACTGGAGTAAAGGTTTCATCAAAATCAATTCCTTCTTCTTAATTATAATCCTTGGCTACCAGCCTAGCCTCATTTCTAGTCACTACACCATTTTTATCTAGTTTATTTTTATATATCCATTTTGTACTAATAATTGAAATATTACATGGTCTTTCTATTAGTGTCCAAACTTTATTTTTTTTAAATTGATTTAACTCTTCTTGCATAGTAATTATCCAATTATGGTCTTTTTCAACTTCTTCAATATATTTAGATTCAATTTGAGAAACAAAAAGTAATGTAATCACATTCATTTCTAATAGATGAACTAGTTCTTACCCCTCTCGTTGGATCACCTAAGATCAATTCCTTAGGATGTCTATGAGCATACCTGCACTCTTTAGGTAGATCTTTGTACTTTGGTGAGGATCTAGTGGCTTCTTCTCCATCCTTCTTGTTTTGATCTTCTTCATCCTTTTTGAAAGGGGGATCATCCAAAGTCTTCTTTAGGCCTTCAACACCTACACATGCATCAGAAGTATCATCTTTTCTAAAGGATTTGTTAGTAGATTCTTCAAATACTACATGCACTGATTCTTCCACAAGCAGTATTTTTTATTAAATACTCTATTTGCCCTATAGATGTAGAGTATCATAAAAAGATACCTTCATCTGACTTGGCATCAATTTTTCCAAATTATTTTTACCATTTTTCAAAATAAAGCAACGGCATCTAAAAACTTGAGAAAATATTTCAAACTAGGTTTTCTTTCTTTCCAAAGCTCATACGTAGATTTCATTAAAATAGGTTGAATCAAAACATGATTTAAAATATAATAGACAGTATTAATAGCTTCTATCCAAAAGTATCTTGGAAGATCATTTTCAATAAGCAATGTGCATGCCATTTCTTCTAAAGTACGATTTTTTCTTTCTACCATCCCATTTTATTGAGGTATCCAACATGCAAAAAAATTATAATCAATTTCTTTTTCATTACAAAATTTTTTGAAATCTTGGTTATCAAATTCAATACCATGGTCACTATGAATACAAAAAATTAAAGTACCTTTTTTATTTGAAACTTTTCGATAAAACTTTAAGAATGCTGAAAATGATTTATCTTTGTGAGCTAAAAATAAAATCTATATAAATCGAGAGAAATCATTCACTATAACTAATCCATATCTCTTGCCTCCTATGCTTGTTGTCCTAGTTGGTCCAAATAGATCCATATAGATTAGCTCTAATGGTCTAGAAGTTGAAACAAAAATCTTTTGGTTTGAAAGGAGTTTTTGCTTGTTTTCCAAATTGACATGCTTCATATATTTTAACATTTTCAAAACTAAGTTTTTGTAAATCTCTTTCTAAATCCTTTTTGCATAATTTTGAAAGAAGATGCATGCTTGCATGACCTAATCTACGATGCTAAAGCCAACTAGTCTCACTAATAGTGGAATTCATAGCAACTAGGCATTCACCATCATGTAAAAGTAAATTGTCAAGATCAACAACATAAATGTTACCATGCCTATTTCTAATGAATTTCACTCCATTACATTTAGGACTAGTGATGCGGACATCGAGATGAATATTGAACTTGATCAACTGACTCATATATCAGGACAGCCCGGTGATAGTTCGGCGAAGCTCAACCCAGACATTTCAGTTCAGCTTCCGGTCCATGATGATTTGGGGTCGCCAGCCTCGGCAGTAGGAAACGTGCACAGGTCCAGACGCCTTCAAGGGAAGCAAGTTTCAAATCTAACATGTTTTTGGGATGAAAATAATTAATTAGGAATTGGACCGAAGGCCCAATACACTATTAGCACCCGTGGAGTTTCGGATCCGGGGAAGACACCGGAGTCTTTAGTCTTATTATTATAATTTTATTAGTGGCTTGATCTCTTGATTTTTTTTTTTTTAAAAAAAAAATAAATTCGTTTGAAGTTTTCACGCAAGAGTTAGCGTGTTGAAGTTTGTGTGTTGGAGTTTGTGTTTTATGGGTTGTTTTCCTCCCTATTAGTCACGTGAAAGCTTTAGACATTGATGTATTGATACTTTAAAAGAGAACGGAACACAAGGAATGAAAAAGAAAAAAGGAGATGAGCTTTTGTTAGGAGCGTTTTGTTTTGGACGTTGTTTTGTTTTGGGATTTTATTTGGACGTGCTGTTATTGTTTCCGTGGAAGGCCGTCGGCCTCTATTCTTACCCCATCGCGCGTACCAGGTCGAAAGCCTGGTTGGGAGAGGACGATTCCGTGAGAAATATATTCCTTCCATTCCAAGTTCTTGATAAAAAAAAAAAAAGAAGAAACAGGGACTCACAGTGACAAACCCACCATTCGTTCCTTCCGTTCGCGAAGACCTGGATTGAAATCCGGTAGAGGGCTGGCAACGTGAGGAATCACACGGCCCTTCCAGCGCTTGATCTTTGCAGGTTTCAAAGGATCTTCCCCATCTTGCTCAATCCTAGCATCAAAGAATTCTAAGAACCCGTTCTCGATGAGTCAGGGTTTTGGTCACTGCAGGCATTTGACAACCGCCCTGCACCAGCTTGGTATCAGAGCCTTGATCCATTCTTGATTAGAGCCTTGATCCATTCTTGATCAGGGCTTTGATCCATTATTGATCTGTCCTTGATCCGTTCTTGATCTGTCCTTGATCCGTTCTTGATTAAAAAAAAAAAATTCTGCCGGCAACCATGGAGCGGAACAACGAGGAGCCTTCTCTTCGTGACGTTGTGGTGACCCAGCAGCAGATGATGGCTGTTTTGCAAGCAATGATGGCATGGTTGGAGGCGCAAGATCGTGCTATACCTTATCAAGATCGTAATGTACCTGACGAACATTGAGAAGGTGATGCCGACCCTTTCCAGAATATTGAAGATCCTCAACCATTGCAAAGAGGGCAGCAACCATGACGTGATGTAGCACTTCCCAGGGATTTTGGACTGCCGCCTATGCATGACAATCAGACTCGTTGGGAGTCCGGGTTTCAGATTGAAATACCGGAGTTTAGAGGTGGTTTGAATCCTGATGAGTATGTGGATTAGACCCTACAGGATGTTGATGTTTTCCGGCTGAAAGAAGTGCCTTTGGACAAGCAAGTGCCGCTTATCACAATCCGATTTCGAGATCGAGCAGCGACTTGGTGGCATGCACAGCACTACCGGAGGTATATGGATGGGAGGCCACCAATTGCATCATGGGCAGCCTTGAAGCAGAAGATGAATCGGGAGTTCCTCCGAACCATGAACAAGTCCTTTATTCTAAATTGCATGGTTTAACACAAGGAAATCGAAGCGTGGAAGATTATACTACAGAGTTCTACTGACTGGTGGCTCGAAACTGATTGATGGAGTCAGAAACGAGGTTAGTAGCCATGTATTTGCTTGGACTGTGATTCCCGATCCAGGATGCATTGGCTCTGCATCGGATTAACAGTGTTGGTGATGCGCACATGCGTGCGCAAGCAGTGGAGTGGAGCCTGATGCGGAATAGAGGGTTCAAGAGTAGAGAAAAATTATCTGGTCAGTTTTCGGGACAGTTCTGGTAGTAGGAGTGCACCTCCTGTGGTGAGGCAACAAACTTCGGCAGTTCCTCCGAGACCTACAATACCGAGTGGGGCTTCAGGTCCCCAGCAGAGCGTGGGCAGCAATCAAGCCAACATTCGTTGCCATCGGTGTCATGACCTAGGACATTATGCTAATGAGTGCCCCATGACGCGTACCAATTTACTTATGGAGGTGGAGCAGGAAGTTGAATTTCCCGAGGATGAGATGTATGTGATTGACCCATACCACATCCAGGGAGAGAGTCTGATCATTAGGAGGATGTGTCTTGCACCAAGAGCTGGTGGAGATTGGCGTCGGCATGATATTTTCTTAACAAAGTGCACTGTAGCAGGTAAAACTTGCAAGGTAATTATTGATTCTGGAAGTTGGGAGAATGTGATTGCTGAGAAAGTTGTGAAGAAATTGGGGTTGATGACTGAGCCCCATCCTCAACCATACAAGCTAGGCTGGGTGAATCAGGATGCAGATATTCAGGTCAGTCGACGCTGTAGATTGGCCTTGTCTTTTGGTCCTCAGCTTGAGACGTCGATAGTAGCTGATGTTGTACCGATGGATGCGACACACATCATTTTGGGACGACCTTGGCAGTTTGATAATAAAGTAGTGTATAATGGTTACACTCATACTTATATGCTGCGACCAGATGGGAGAAAAGTGATCTTGAAATCGCTACAGGACATGGCTGAACAGAAGGTAGTAATTTGTTTGCCAAGCAGGGAGTTTGAGGCGAGTTTAGAGGGAAAAGATTTCTGTTTTGCCCTGGTTTGTTAGCCAGAAGAGCTTGGCCAGAATGGGGAGAAGGAGCTACATGATCTTCCTCAGGAGTTGGTGTCAGTTTTGGAGGAATTTCGGGATTTTGTACGGAGTGAGCTTCCTGCGGGTTTGCCACCACTTTGAGATATTCAGCATGAGATTGATCTGATTCCGGGTTCTGTGTTGATGAATAAGGCTCATTATCGAATGACCCCACAACAGCATGAGGAGCTGAAGAGGCAAGTTCAAGATCTTTTAGACAAAGGCTTTGTACGGGAAAGCAATAGCCCATGTGCGGTACTAGCACTTTTAGTGCCGAAAAAGGATGGTTCATGGCGTATGTGTGTTGACAGCCGGGCAATAAACAGAATTATTATGAAGTATAGATTTCCAATACCGAGGCTAGATGATATGCTAGATCAGTTGAGTGGTGCCATGTTCTTTACTAAGATTGATTTGAAAAGTGGGTACCATCAGATCAGAATGAAGCCAGGTGATGAATGGAAGACAGCCTTCAAGACAAAGGAAGGCCTGTATGAATGGTTGGTGATGCCATTCGGGCTATCTAATGCACCTAGTACATTCATGCGAGTAATGAACCAGGTTTTGCGTCTATTCCTTAGTTCTTTTTTTGTTGCATACTTTGATGATATATTGATATACAGTAAGACAACACAAGAGCATGTTGAGCATGTTTCACAAGTTCTAACAGTATTATATGAAAACCAGCTTTTTGCTAACCCAGAGAAGTGTATTTGGATGGTAGACAAATTAATTTTTCTGGGATATGTTGTTACTGGTGATAGAATTCTTCCAGATGAAAGTAAGGTGCGAGCGATAGTGAACTGGCCAGCACCTACTACTTTGACTGAATTGAGATCCTTTTTGGGTCTTGCGGGTTTTTACAGAAGGTTTGTGAAGAGGTATAGTGAGATTGTTGCACCCTTAACAGACTTGTTGAAATTAAATCAGTTTGGATGGAATGACTCTGCTCAGATAGCATTTGATGAGATGAAAGTCAAGTTGACCCAAGTACCACTATTGGTTCTTCCAGATTTTGACAAGGTATTCGAAGTGGATTGTGATGCTTCGAAGACTGGGATTGACGCAGTACTCAGCCAAGATGGGAGACTCGTTGCTTTCTACAGTGAGAAGCTTGGAGGTGCCAAACTGTTATATTCGGTTTATGATTTGGAGCTATACGCCATTGTGAGGTCATTGCAACATTGGCAACATTACTTGATCCAGCAAGAATTTGTGCTGTACTCAGATCATCAAGCATTAAAATTTCTACAGGGACAGCATAAGTTGAGCTCCAGATATGCAAAATGGGTAAGTACTCTACAGGAGTATACTTTCAGCATCAAGCATATGTCAGGCACTTTGAACAAAGTAGCAGAAGCTTTAAGTAGACGAAGTTTATTGATTGGTGCTATGCAAGTATATACCCTTGGGTTTGAAAGCATGAAGGATGATATCAGTGCAGATGAACATTTCCAGAGCATTGTGACTGAATTGGAAGCTGGAGGTCGATCTGACTTCATCCTACAAGATGGATATTTATTCCGTGGTAATTGCCTCTGTATTCCTAACACTTCACTACGTGTATTGATTATTCAGGAGCTGCATAATCAAGGATATTTTGGAAGAGACAAAACTGCATGGTTAATTCGTCAGCAGTTTTATTGGCCTGGGCTTGACCGAGATGTCAAAGCCTTTGTGAAGAGATGCCGTTTGTGTCAGGAATCCAAAGGATCAGATACAAATCAAGGTTTATATACCCCTTTACCGATTCCAGATGAGCCGTGGCGAGAGGTATCTATGGATTTTGTTGTAGGTTTACCACGGACAGTGAGAGGTCTAGACTCAATTATGGTAGTCATAGATCGGTTCAGCAAGATGGCTTGTTTCTTGCCATGCAAAATGATATTTGATGCATCGAAAGTAGCTGATCTTTATTTTTCTGTAGTTGTTCGACATTATGGGTTACCATCGTCGATAATTTCGGACCAGATAGCAAGTTTTTGGGGCATTTCTGGCATGAATTATGGAAAAAGTTAGGTACAAAATTAAAATTCAGTAGTCCCTATCATCCTCAGACTGATGGGCAAACCGAGACTGTTAACCGAAGTCTTGGTAACTTGTTGAGAGCCAATGTGAAAGAATTTAAAAACTGTGATGTATGCTTGCCGAAGATTGAGTTTGAGTTCAATTCTTCAGTGAACTGTTCTACTGGTTTTGCACCCTTTCAGGTATTGTATAGATTCCTGCCAAGAGGACCACTTGATATTTTACCTGTTGATGTGCCAAACAAATCATGTAAGAAAATAGAAGATCGAGTGGCTGATCTCTGTGAGGTGCACGCAACTGTTAAAGCCAATCTAGAACAAAATTATGCCAAGTATAAGGCTAAGGCTGATCAGATGCGTCGACAGCAGACTTTTGAGGTTGGTGATTTGGTATGGGTCTTCTTGCCAAGAGAACGATATCCACAGGGGGCCTACACCAAACTCAAACCAATGAAAATTGGTCCTTATCAGGTGTTGGAGAAATTTAGTGACAATGCCTACCGAGTTGAATTACCAGACGATGTCCTTATTTCTGATGTATTCAATATTCGACATCTAATCCCTTATGCAGGTGATAATTCAAGCTTGAGGACAAGTTTTTCAGAGGAAGGGGAGAGTGATGCGGACATCGAGATGAATATTGAACCTGATCAATTGACTCATATATCAGGACAGCCCGGTGATAGTTTGGTGAAGCTCAACCCAGACATTTCGGTTCATCTTCCAGCCCATGACGATTCGGAGTCGCCAGCCTCACCAGCAGGAAATGTGCGCAGGTCCAGACGCCTTCAAGGGAAGCAAGTTTCAAATCTGATCCGTTTTTGGGATGAAAACAATTAATTGGGAATTGGGTCGAAGGCCCAATACACTATTAGCGCCCGTGGAGTTTCGGATCTGGGAAAAATACCGGAGTCTTTAGTCTTATTATTATAATTTTATTAGTGGCGTGATCTCTTGATTTTTTTTTTTTAAAAAAAAATTAATAAATCTGTTTGAAGTTTTCATGCAAGAGTCAGCATGTTGAAGTTTATGTGTTGGAGTTTGTGTTTTATTGGTTGTTTTCCTCCATATTAGTCACGTGAAAGCTTTAGACATTGATGTATTAATACTTTAAAAGAGAACGGAACCCAAGGAATGAAAAAAAAAAAAAAAGGAGACTAGCTTTTTTTTGGAGCATTTTGTTTTGGACGTTGTTTTGTTTTGGGATTTTATTTGGACGTGCTGTTGTTGTTTCCGTGGAAGGCCGCCGGCCTCTCTTCTTCCCCCCTCGCGCGTACCAGGTCGAAAGCCTGGTTGGGAGAGGATGATTTCATGAGGAATCTCTTCCTTCCGTTCCAAGTTCTTGATAAAAAAAAAAAAGAAGAAGAAGAAACAGGGACTCACGGTGAGAAACCCACCATTCGTCCCTTCCATTCGCGAAGACCCGGATTAAAATCCGGTATAGGGCTGGCAACGTGAGGAATCACGCGGCCCTTCCAGTGCTTGATCATTGCAGGTTTCAAAGGATCTTCCCCATCTTGCTCAATCCTAATATCCAAGAATTCTAAGAACCCGTTCTCGTTGACTCAGGGTTTTGGTCGCTGCAGGCATTTGACAACCGCCCTGCACCAACTAGCAACCGTGCAAACAGATGATTCAAAAACAACTTTAAAACCTTTATCACAAAACTGACTAATACTAAGCAAGTTATGTTTCAATCCTTCAACTAATAAAACATTATCAATACATATAGAAAGGGAGATGTAAACTTTACCGATATCGATGATTTCTCCTTTTCCATTTTCTTTGAAAGTTACACTCCCTCCATTTAGTGCTTCAAGATAGGTGAATTGTTTCACAAATCTCTGTCATGTGTCTTGAGCAACCCTATCGAGATACTATATTTTTTTCTTTTCTTTGGTTGCAAGACACACCTGTAAAATAAATTGAGTTTTGATTTTAGGTACCCAAGCCATCTTGGATCCTTTAGGATAGTATTAAGAGTGGTTCCTTTTGAAATCCAAATCTTTCTAGAATAGTTTATCTTTCTAATATCATATTGATATGCTTTATGGCCTAACTTTTTGCAAGAATGACATGTAATACTAGATGATGCAGGTATGAAAAAAATTTTGAAATATTTTTGCTATTTTTGAGGTCTAAAATCTAAACTTGCTTTGTTGAAAACTGCTCTTTGATTGTTCAAAAGTGTTGACCCCGTAAGTGATTTTGATGACAACCAAATATTTGTGCATGCATTTGTTTTACTAATAATTCTTCTAGTGGTTTACAAGTTTTTGTAGGATGAATTCATTGTTCAAACTTCAACTCCTACATTTTCATTTCTTGTTCTGAGTTGTGTTGTAATCGAATTTTGTAAAGAAGAACCGAAAAAAAAAGTATAAAAAGAACATAAAATAGGGTTACTTCTAAGTGTGTTTCAAGCTTTTAGTTTCTTAGAAACCTGTTAAAATTGAAGACCTCTTGAAGCTTGAAAACAAGCTGGATGAATTCTAGAGAAAGACTAAGAAATTTGCTGATACATTAATCCGAGCCTACTTGAGGAAGAAGTCCGAGCCAACTTTATCACATGGTCAGACATCCGAGCTGACTCTTCAGAAGACCGAGATGACTCCACCAATGTCCAGAAAATTGTTTCTGAGCAGAACATCCATCCGAGTCGACTAGAATAAAAGTTAGCTGACTCGTCCAGACTAACACTTTAAAGGCCTGAGAATCCAGGCTGACTCGAATCAAGGCGAGCCAACTCTTATGGAGTGAAGAATCAAGATACTATGCAGACGAGTCGACTAGATTGAAGAGAGTCGACTCAACCAGAATTCCTTTGAGGACCCGAGCTGACTCGAGTGATCCTAGTCGACTCAAAGGTCAATTTCAGACTTGCAACGGCTAATTCCAGAACTCAGAATTTGAATCCAAAAAGTGCTCTCCAGTAGTCAAATGTCATATCCCAATGGTCTACAATGACTAAAACTGCCTCGGAATGATGGAAGGCCATATATTTGAGGGATTTGAACTTCTTTGAGGTATGAGTTAGAGTTTGTTGCCCAGATGGCTTTTCCTAAGAGGGGGTTGAATTGGGAATTACAAAATTTTTGCAAGTATGTGCACAAGTAATTCCTTTTAGTGGTTGAGTGCTATGTTAGTTGGAGAATAAGTGCAGAAGCAGAAAAGTAAATCAAGCACAACACAAACTAGGCAAGTTTATAGTGGTTCGGAGCAACCCAGCTCCTAAGTCCACTACCCAAGTTCACCACTCAGGATTTCCACTATATCCCCCTAACCGGAATATAGTCGGATTATTTTACAGGTTCACAATCCCAATCTCTACACTTTGATTTTTAAACTGGGCTCACCAAAGAAACCCATACTAGGTTTTCACAGGCTCACCTAGGACCTCTACACTTTGGTTTTTGAAAAGGCTCACCAAAGAAACCTATTTGGTTTTTACAACCGGGCTCACCAATAACCCAAATATTCTAATAATAGAATAAAAAAGCAACAATAATGACAAACTCAGTTATCTGGTGGTTGCCAATGTTGCTCGAGTGAAGCTCAGTTGAATGCTCTTCAATGCACTTCAATAGCTTCCTTGCTTTCCTTAAAAGATGCTTCAAGATTTTGGTAAGAGTTGGTGAAGGCTTGAAGGCTGACTTCAAAACTCAAGTGCTCTCTCCTCTTACTTCAAAAAATATTCAATAACTATTCATTAACTCATTAGTCACTCCAAAGATGTTCTCATACCTCATTTATAGCGACTTCAACTGCCTTCCCTTGATTTTGAACGTTGTAGACCGTTGGGAAGTGACAGGTTACCGTTGTAGTACTTTTGGAATTCAGAAATAGAAAACTGGAACTAGCTATTAGAGGTGACCCCATCATTCTAATCGGCATGGACAATCTCCGAGTCAGCTCGAATCAAGTTCAGGTCGGCTGGGTTGAACACCAGTCGGCCGGGTTCTACAGTTGAGAAAATGGTTCACTCTGGATGAGTTGGCTAGGCTGAAATTCAGTCAGCTCGAATCCCTGAGATTCTCATAACGTTCTAAACCGTGTTCTGGATGAGTCGGCTGGGCCATGGTGCCAGTCGGCTGGATCTGTATGCCAAAGAACTTCTTTCTTGTGCCAATGCCAGAGTCAGCTGGTTCCTCCATCCAATCGACTCGAGAATGGTTCTTCAGCTAGATCAAATTCAATCTTCCAGAACTCTTGTCCCATGCTTTGAAGACCTCTTCAAGGTCTTCTTACAATAGAATCAAGAAAAATTGAAGCTTGGAAACTACTAGAAGTAACCCTTTATGTTTGATTTAAGTACGAAGTTTTTGTTGGATTTTTCTTTACAAGATTTTAATCACTTTACAACTCAACACAAAGCAATAAGGATTGTAGGATTTAGAAAGTATGTCAATGTAGTTGTCCTACAAAAACTTGTCAACCATTTAAAGAGTCGTTAGATAACTAGATGTTTGCTCCAATGTTTTGTTATCATCAAAATCACTTTAGGGGTCAAAAATCTCCCCCTTTTTGATGATGACAAAACATTGGGCTTGAAAAGAATCTATTCTATTCACAAGTAGATGTATATCATAGTAAGCATTTACACTTGTTTGACAGATCATAATATCAACTGTATTCTCAAATGTGTATCCATATATGCTATACAGTTATACACAAAGCCAATTTTATAAAATGTAAGTGTTAGAGAATAAGTGCTTGTATGTATCAAGCAGCATTAAGTATTGACAGTTAGATGTAATAAGTAGAGAGCATCAAAGTAATCATTGAAGCAAATTGAACATATAAATTAAACATGTATGTCTCCCTCTTTTTATAAAATTTCTAATCAATATAAAATTTCTCTAAATTTCTCTCCATTTATCATTCAATTGAACAATTCAGCAGGAAAAGTATGCAAAGATCATTCAAAAATCATTAAGCTCCCCCTCTCTAATTAACTTTATTCGTTCTTTTCCAATTCATTAAGTTTCTTCTTTCATGCACTCTATTGTATAATAGTTCTCCCCCTTTTTGTCATCAAATCAAAAAGATTAAACAGTTAAGCTCAGATTTTAAATAGATTGAGAAAGTATCAAGATTTATTTAAGATAATTTCACTTTCTCAAATTAGAGAGAGAATTCTATTAAAAAAAAAGACAGTGTTAGCAAGATGAAACAAATACACAATAGTGTCCAAAAAAGATATTCATTGCATTTCTATCAAAAAAATTCAGTACATCAAGCATTACATAAGCTTCAAAAAGCTTCCAAAAGGTATAGAAAATACTAAAGACCATACTAAAGACCTATTCACTATCAGACTCTTCTTTAGGTACATTGGTAGGTGTACTAGCACCATACCAAGAAGTAGGTCTAGGTGGTCTACTAGAGGATGCATGAGGTGGAGGTGCTCTTGGGTGGTGAGAGGTAGTAGGAGCCCTAGTGGAAATAGGAGGAGGATCATACAAGGGTCTGGTCCTAGCAGTGACCTACAAGGATCTAATAGTGCCACAGATGGAAACCATCTCCATCCAAATTGCTCCAAGCTGTTGTTCCATATCCTTGAGGCTTGCTGGTACTTTGTTCACTGCCTCCTTTATCTCACCAATTTCCTTTTGCATTGATATAAGCTCAGAAGCTTGGACATTGCCAAAGGCTTCAGCAGATCCTCTAAGTCTTCCAAGCTCTAACTTGATAATCCCAATGCCTCTAGTATAGTCATCTACCATCTATCTAGTTTCTGCAATTGTTCCCAATGTACATTTGGCTTCATTCATTCAGTTCTGTATTCCTTCAAAGTTGCATCCACAGATTTCAATATAGTTTTAGAACTAGAAGAGATATAATCTAGGATTGGTTGAAGTTCTATTTGAGGTGCCGATCTTGAAGCTTCTATTGATTCAACCTTTCCTTGTAGATTTGAAACATGCTCTTCTAGCCTATCCAGTCTGCTGTCTACTGACTTTTCAGATCACCAAATAGAGAAGTAATTGTTCCTGTCAGTGTATCAGTCAAACTTCTCATTTGTTCTTCAATCTGACTTTGGATGATTGGAGGATGTGATGCTGTAGGAGGGTAGTCCGATAGAGGAATATCAGCTGCAGGTAAATCAAACTCATGTGCAGAAATGTCAAAAATAGGAGAAGGTGCTCTAGCCTCCTCAAAAGTAGTAGCAGGTTTAGAAATAAGAGACTCAGGCTCAGGTACAGGTGCAGAAGAAGTTCCTGCTGTTTCTACATTCTCTTCTTCTTCTTCCTCTTCACTACATGAGCTGCCTATAGCCCTGACATTTGTACCTTTTTTCCTCCAAACTCCTTCAACTTGGAAGTAACCCATCCTCGCTAGTGATTTGGAAGTGTAGACATCTGTATGGTGTAGTTCAACTCCATCTTCACCTTCCAAACTCACTCTTTGAGACTTCAACAGTAGGGTTAGCATCATTCCATATGGTAAGCATGACTTGGCCTTTCTAACTATCTCATTCATTTGCATAATTATTGGTGGGGACACCGGAGGCACCAGAATAAGATAGAGGCTTTTCAATCCTCTGTGAATTGATCAATAATTTATGAGTCTATCTGTAATAAGGGCTTAGCTCATCTGAGTCTATTTTAGTTGTTATTTGAGTATTTTGAGTTGTTATTTCAGTTCTGTACTTGTCAGCTCATGTTGAGCTAGTTCAGTCCAATGCTAGTCAGCTCATGTTGAGCTAATTTTATTTTTTTGAGTCCTGTCCAAGCATACTGAAGACTCAAGACTATATCATACAAGTGAAGACCAAGTCCAACTAGATTGAAGACATGGAAGTACAGCCCAAGTCCAACCTAGCTTGAAAATTTGAAGACCCCAGGAGGAAAATTCAGAAAACCCTGATTTCTTGCAGATGCCCAGATTCCCTTCCAGATGCCAAAGTATACTCATAGATAAGGGCATCCATGATTCCAAAGGTCCATCTGCATCCTATCCCACAGAAATCAAGCCCAGGTGCCAAGCCCAAGCCCCTAAGAAGCAAGATACCAGGGAATATTCCTGCTACCTGGCTACCAGGCCATCCTAGCTTCCAGAGGCCCAAACCCATGCACCCGAGCACCTTTGGGCCGGCCTTTTGCTGCTCATAGAAGCCCAACACGCCCCCCTAGGCATCCTTGGAGTCTTGACCAAGTCAAGAAAATTTTTAGGGATTTTTCTACCTAATATTTCCTTATTTTCTAGCTAGGATTTGAGAGGGAAAAGGATTCTTATGTAAAGACTTATGTACCCTTACTTGGAGCCCAAGGTTAAGGGTCTATTTAAGGGACCCTAGCCTCTTGTATGAGGAGAATTTTTGATGAATGAAAACCTTGAGTTCTTCTATTGAGTGGCGTGATACCCTGCTGTGTGCATAAAGGGGTTTGTGAGAGTTCTTCTTCCCGGTGTTTGCAATCATCTTCCTGCTGCTAACAAACCCTCCAGATCCCTGGATGCCCACTCCAAAAGAAGCCTTCCCTTGCTGTTTTTACTTTATTTTCTTGTTCCTTTGTGAGCTTTCTAACCCCTGACAGGTCGTTTGCAGGTCCCTGAGTTTATATAAATCCAACGACTCCAGCAAAAGCCTCAATCGGATCACCGAGCAGAAAGCCGGGTATCCGCGGGTCTTTGGCTCGATTTTCCAGGCCGCATCCATCGAGAAACGAGAGACCCCTTTGCTGCGATCTTCACAGACATTGTCAGGTACACCCCTCTACCTCCAGTAGTTTTATTGTAGGAGAACTTGCCCTAACCGAGGCTTCTCAGCCCCGGCGGTCCTTCTTTGCTACTTTTCTAGGTCCTAATCTGCATGCTGATCTTCAAGAATTCATACAAAACTCTCTACAAATAATTTTGATCTGAAATTTGGGAATTAATCACCTAACTCAACATGTAAAACATACAAAAAAAATTGCATGCATATTAGTTCCCCATCATTTGGTATCAGAGCTTAGATTTGGGCTTGTTTTCTGTAATTTTTCAGTCCATATATACTCTATTATTTTAATTATTTATCCATGTTAAAAACTCCAAAAATTCTGATATTTATTTTCCTGGATTTATAATAATTCACAGTAATTTTAAAAATTTTTCCAGATTTTATTATGGCCTGTGAATTTTCTGAAAGCCAAAATAGGGCCTGCAAATTTTTGGCTCTGTTTTTTTTAGCAAGACAAGTTTGGAAGTTTTAGGGTTTTGTTTAGGAGTTTTTGCATATTTCTTAATTTTAGTATATTTCCAGTATATTAGGCCATGATTTGCAAGTTTTCTTCTATTTAAAAAATACCAAAAAAAAAATACATGTTCTCCAAAAATACCAAAAAAAATATCTAAACCCTAATTTGCATCCTCATCTGCCTGCCATCATTGCATAATTTACTTTTAAGGGCACTCTTGCTATATCAGATGGGGGGAGGATTTGATCACCTCTCCTTAGCCCAAAACTACATCCCTTGCATTCAGTCCCAAGCCTTAACCTAAAATTAATTAGACTTAATTTGCCCTAGTGGGCTAGGGACACCAACTGGTCGGGTCCGGGCTAGTGTTAGATCACTATGTCAAGTTAACCTGTGTGTGCCTTGTGCTCAGTGTCTAGAACGGTGGTTTAGGGATTCAATCCCAAAGGGCTTGTGTGCTGGTCCGCCTACCTGGCCAATCTCTGATTGGTGTCTAGGATTGGCAATCAGGGACCTAACACTCCCCTTACACCTGCCTGGCTGAGTACAGGGTTACTATAGGCTAGTTTGCCACCCTGATTGAGCATCTAGTTTGGACTTTAGGTCTAGTCAGCTATAGTCGGTCTGATCGAGTCTTGCATGAATACTTGATCAGGAGTTTCATATCACCCACCTCCTTCACAAATGTCTGAATCCATGGAAAATTTACAATCTCAAATAAAAGTCCTAGCTAATCAAATGGCCCAAATGGCTACCCACATGACTACCCAGTTAACTCAGTCTGCTACCCAAACCAACAATAGAATTGACCATCTTGCCAATAAGTTTGACCAGTTAGGAGGCCGTGTAGGGACCATAGCAAGAACCCATGGGTCACGATCTGAGCCAGATCCTGAGTCCCCTCAACCTAGGAGAACCCCAAACCCTGATCTATACCATGAGGTCGAACCTAGGAGAGCCCCTTATCCTGACCTGTACTACAATCCTCAACCTAGGAGGACCCCAAACCCTGATCCATACCGAGAGGTTGAACCTAGGAGAGCCCCTCAGCCTGACCCATACTATAATCCTAAACCTAGGAGGACCCCAAACCCTGAACCATATCGTGAGGTTGAACCTAGGAGAGCCACTCAGCCTGACCCATACTATGATACTGAACCTAGATCCTATGACTCTAGATCCTATTTACCCACATCCTATAAGCCTAGTATACGCACAACCTATAGATCTTATGACTTCAAATCCTCTGACTCTAAAATCTACGAACCCATATCCCATGAGTCCAGTAGACCCAAGACCTATAGAGCTGAACCCAAATCCTATGACCCCAGATCTTATGATCCCGTGACCCATAGATCTGCTCCCTTATCCTATGAGTCTAGGGAGCCCATAATCCCTAGATATCAATCTAGTACTAGTCAGGTTTCCCATAGTCAACTTGAACCCCATAGGATTAGCACCCCTAAATATGAGCCCAGTAGTGAGCCACTACCCCTTAGAGAACCTGAACCTACTAGGATTAGTGTCCATAATCAGAAACCAGGACCTAGCCAATTTTTTCCTAGCCGACCTTCTCCAACCATTCCTGAGATTGACAAGGCTTACATTAACGCAGAAGTGTATGAAGCTGATGCGAGCCTAGTGGATGAGTATGAAGGAGAAGAGGAGACACCTTTAGATGACCTAGAATTAGCTGACCTAATAGATACCCAGGTAGAAGCCAACCTAGAGGTAGTTGACCTTGACCACATCCAACCTAAAGCTATAGTGGAAGAACAAATAGAGGAAGAGAACCTAGGTACTGCTACTAGAGCCTTACCTAAGGAAACCGAAGAGGAGAGCCAAATTATAGAGTCTAGTCCTAAAATACAAGAACCAGAAGAATTTATTAAGGACCTGATCTCTTTGAATCAGTACCCTCAGGATGAGCCTCCTCCTATAGTTCCCATTAAGGACCTCTTCCCTGAGATTAGTAACCCATCATTCCATTATGCAAACCCCATAGATATACCGCAACCTCGTAAGGTTAGCCTCATTAGTCTAGGATTAGTCCCTGACATGCCTTCTTATATCGAACTTTATCCAACTAACCTTGAACCTTTTTTCCTACCCTACCAAACTAATTCTGAACCCACTTCCTATTTTCTGCCCTTTCCTGACACCTCCAGCATTTCTAGGATTATTAGATTGCATTTAACAGAGATTAGCGTACTGCATGCATTCATTACGCATGTTAGATTTGCATTATACTTCTGGCATACCCTCTGGCATTTGCTTGGAGTCCATTGTAAATACTCTTGTGCACACCACACTAGGGTCAGACCTAGAGAGTCTATAGTCTCTTAGGTTTAGGCCCATAAAAGTCTAATAAATTTCCTTCGATAGGAATGTAAAGTCGAGTGTATTAGGTGTTAGTTTGAGTCCTTTGCATCATCTTGTTAGGAGTCTGCATGTGCCTAACATGTTCACTACCCGCACTAATGTTAAACAAACTAGCTAATTCCCGAAGATGGATCAAAGAATTTGATGTCATGGATTCTATCTTGGTTAGGTTTAGGCCTAAAAGAAGCTTCATGCTCGCAGAGTCGGACCTTTTAAAGTGATAGAGAAGGTTGGATCAAATGCCTAGGTGTTAGACTTGCCTTCGGATTTGGGCATTAGTTCTACCTTCAATATTATAGACCTGGTTGAGTATAGGGAACCGGCAGCGCTACCTAGTGAGGCCTTTGGACCTATTCCTTTTCATTGTGAGTGACCCTAACCTAGAGTGTCCACAAACAAATTTGGCCTGAGAGAGGAGAACGGATCGAGCGTATCCTGGACGATCAAGCCATCATGACCCAGGGCCATGACTATCAATGCTTCCTGGTCCGATGGCAAGGCCGGCCAGAGTCGGACGATTCATGGATTTCTCGAGAGGACTTGCAATGCCTCAACCCAGACCTTCTCGAGAGATATGTGAGCCAGTCTGACCTTCACTCGACAGGGTCGAGTTCCTCCCACCCCGGGAGAATTGGTGGGGACACCGGAGGCACCAGAATAAGATAGAGGCTTTTCAATCCTCTGTGAATTGATCAATAATTTATGAGTCCATCTGTAATAAGGGCTTAGCTCATCTGAGTCTATTTTAGTTGTTATTTGAGTATTTTGAGTTGTTATTTCAGTTCTGTACTTGTCAGCTCATGTTGAGCTAGTTCAGTCCAATGCTAGTCAGCTCATGTTGAGCTAATTTTATTTTTTTGAGTCCTGTCCAAGCATACTGAAGACTCAAGACTATATCATACAAGTGAAGACCAAGTCCAACTAGATTGAAGACATGGAAGTATAGCCCAAGTCCAACCTAGCTTGAAGATTTGAAGGCTCCAGGAGGAAAATTCAGAAAACCCTGATTTCTTGCAGATGCCCTCCAGATGCCCAGATTCCCTTCCAGATGCCAAAGTATACTCTTAGATAAGGGCATCCATGATTCCAAAGGTCCATCTGCATCCTATCCCAAAGAAATCAAGCCTAGGTGCCAAGCCCAAGCCCCTAAGAAGCAAGATACCAAGGAATATTCCAGCTACCTGGCTACCAGGCCACCCTAGCTTCCAGAGGCCCAAACCCATGCACTCGAGCCCCTTTGGGCCGGCCTTTTACTGCTCCTAGAAGCCCAACATGCCCCCCTAGGCGTCCTTGGAGTCTTGACCAAGTCAAGATAATTTTTAGGGATTTTTCTACCTAATATTTCCTTATTTTCTAGCTAGGGTTTGAGAGGGAAAAGGATTCTTATGTAAAGACTTATGTACCCTTACTTGGAGCCCAAGGTTAAGGGTCTATTTAAGGGACCCTAGCCTCTTGTATGAGGAGAGTTTTTGATGAATAAAAACCTTGAGTTCTTCTATTGAGTGGTGTGATACCCTGCTGTGTGCATAAAGGGGTTTGTGAGAGTTCTTCTTCCCGGTGTTTGCAATCATCTTCCTGCTGCCAGCAAACCCTCCAGATCCCTGGACGCCCACTCCAAAAGAAGCCTTCCCTTGCTATTTTTACTTTGTTTTCTTGTTCCTTTGTAAGCTTTCTAACCCCTGACAGGTCGTTTGCAGGTCCCTGAGTTTCTACGAATCCAACGACTCCAGCCAAGCCTCAATCGGATCACCGAGCAGAAAGCCGGGTATCCGCGGGTCTTTGGCTCGGTTTTCCAGGCCACATCCGTCGAGGAACGAGAGACCCCTTCACTGCGATCTTCACAGACGTTGTCAGGTACACCCCTCTACCTCCAGTAGTTTTATTATAGGAGAACTTGTCCTAACCGAGGCTTCTCAGCCCCGGCGGTCCTTCTTTGCTACTTTTCTAGGTCCTAATCTGCATGCTGATCTTCAAAAATTCATACAAAATTCCCTACAAATAATTTTGTTCTGAAATTTGGGAATTAATCACCTAACTCAACATGTAAAATATACAAAAAAAATTGCATGCATATTAGTTCCCCATCAATTATAATGTAGGATAGATTTACAGGAGTCTTCTCCAATATGTGTTCCATAAGGCATAAGTCTTTTTCACTCACCCAATCAAATCTTCCTGTTCTTTGCAAGAATATTCTGCAGATAAAGTTATGTAGCAACCTCATTTCTAGAGACAGGGTATTAGCAAACACTGTTCCAATTCCACTAACATCTTCTTTGTTTAAGATTGTTCTTAAAACCTTTTCTCTATTGTCAATCACTAGGAATTTCACTCCATCTGAAGGTAAGTCCAGTAAACCATGTAGAAATTCTTCATTGATAATAATTCTTTTCCTTTTATAGTAGACTCAACATGATGTGTTCTCAATCTCAGATTTTCAAAAATACTTCTAACAAGAGAGGAGTAAGTCTTTTCATTTAAAGAGTAAAACTTTCTCCATCCTTGATCTTCAATCAAATCTTCGATTTTTAACCCAATCCCCTTAATAAAATCAAAGTTAATGCGACGGCCAGAAGTTACCGATCGTGTGGACATTCAAGAGATTTGGCTTGGAACAGTTGGAGCATCCCTTATGGCTTCCTCTACAAGTTCCTCACTATGAATTGTGGTAGCAGGCTCTTCTTGATGCCTCTTAGACCTTCTTTCCCTTTCAACAGTCGAAGCAGCCCTAATGGAGCATTTCCTGGTAGCACACTTTGGAGCCATTGCTAGGAGAGATGGAAAACTAAGAGATTGGAGACCTTAGAAGGGAGATAGAAGTCTTGGAGTATGATTAGGAGAGGAATGAACCATTAGAGAAGATAAAATAGAGGTTAAACAGCTCGGAGAAGGGTTTATAACCCAATGTAAAACACGTAGGTGCGAAATTCCAGTCGACTTGAATAGCCCTAAAAAGGCTCGAGTCGGCTTGGCCAGAACTCTCTCAAAATAATTAGAGAATCTAGTCGACTCGAAAAAGCTTGAGTCGGCTAGGCCATAACTCGTTCAAATCTCTCAGAAAATCCAATCGACTTGGTTCAAGAACCAGTCGACTCGAACAGAGAAATTAGAGTTTTGGAAATTTTGAGCATAAATCAGAGAAATTTTGAAGAGAATTTCAAAGGAAATTAAGGCTCTATGAAATAGAATGAAATCAGGAGGTTCTCTAGATAATGTTTCCTTAAATTTGAAGGAATTATGTTAGAAAATTTAAAAGGGATCACAAAGTCCTAATTCACACATGATTAGTTCAAATCTATCTTGATTAAGTGGCTTAGTAAATATGGCAGCTAATTGATCTTCAGTAGGAACAAAATCAAGCACTATATTACCATTTGAAACATGATCTCTAATAAAATGATGTCTAATTTCAATGTGCTTGGTTCTAGAGTGTTGAATTGGATTCTTTGTCAAATTTATAGCACTTGTGTTATCACATTTAATTAGAATTTTAGATTGTGATACACCAAAGTCTTCTAGTTATTTTTTAATCCATAACACTTGAGCACAATAACTACCAGCAGCCACATACTCAGCCTCAGCTACGGACAGGGCTACGGATTTTTGCTTCTTACAGTGCCATGAGATTAAATTCAACCCTATAATGTACCGCTAATGCTTTTTCTTTCTATTTTACAACCAGCATAATCAGCATCAGCGAATCCAATCAAATTCAGGGTAGAATGTTTAGAATACTAAATTCCTAAATTACTTGTTCCTTTCAAATATTTAATTATTCTTTTAATAGCAAGCATATGTGTTTCTTTTGGTGATTGAAATCTAGCACATACACATATACTATATAATATGTCAGGTCTACTTGCATTCAAATATAATAAGGATCCGATCATACCTCTATATAGCTTTTGGTCAACATTGGATCCATTTTCATCTTTGTTCAATCTGCAAGCTGGGCTCATGGGTGTGCTCATTGATTTGCTACTCTCCATACCAAACTTTTTGATGATTTCATTGATGTATTTGGCTTGGTTGATGAAGATGCCTTCCTTTATTCGTTTTACTTGAAGTCCAAGGAAGTAGTTTTGTTCGCCCATTAAGCTCATTTCAAATTCTCCCTACATAAGCTTAGAAAATTCCTTACATAGAGATTCATTAGTTATACCAAAAATGATATCATCAACATATATTTGTACAACTAAGATGTCATTATTCTTCTTTTTGATAAACAAGGTTTTGTCTACATTTCCTCTTGAAAAATTATTTTCAGTTAAGAAAGTGCTAAGTCTATCATACTAGGCTCTTGGTGCTTGTTTCAAACCATACAATGCTTTGTTTAATATAACTACATAGTTTGGAAAAGTGTAATTTTCAAAACTTGGTGGTTGTTCCACAAAAACTTGTTCAGAGATAAAACTATTAAGAAATATACTTTTTACATCCATTTGAAAAAGTTTGAAATTCATGTAGCAAGCAAATGCAAGTAGTAATCTAATGGCTTCTAGTCTTGCTACGGGTGCATAAGTTTCATCAAAATCAATACCTTCTTCTTGGTTATATCCCTTAGCCACTAATCTAGCTTTGTTTCTTATAATGTTTCCTTGCTCATCTAATTTATTCCTATAGACCCATTTAGTTCCTATTATTGGATGGTCAGTAGGTCTATCTACAAGTGTCCATACCTTATTCCTTTCAAACTAGTTTAATTCTTCATGCATTGCCATCATCCACTTTGGGTCAGTCTCAGCTTCTTCTAAGCTGTGGGGTTCTATAGGAAATCATGTGCATCCTTATGTACAGACATAGTCCTAACACCATGTGAAGGATCTCCTATGATTAATTCTTTAGGGTGAGATGTAACATACCTCCAGTCCCTTGGTAGATCGGTGTGATCCTTACTTACAGTTTCTTCTCCATCTTGAGTGTCTTTGTCTTGAATGCTCAAGTCATCCATTCCTTTTGCAATGTACCTGCATCATTATCTATGCACTCTTCTTGTCTAGAAGGTGTACGGTTAGTTTCAATAAATACAACATGAATTGACTCTTCAACAGTAGGAGTCCTTTTATTAAAAACCCGATATGCTTTGCTATGTAATGAATAACCTAGGAAAATTGCATCATCAGCTTTAGAATCAAATTTCCTAAATTATCTTTTCCATTGTTATGCATAAAGCATTTGCATCCAAACACATGAAAATAACTAATATTGTGTTTTCTATCATTCCAAAGCTCATAGGGGGTTTTCTTTAAAATAGGATGGATCAAAACACGGTTTAAGATATAGCATGCAGTGTTCACCGCTTCTATCCAAAAGTACTTTGGAAGATTGCCTTCGCACAACATTATGAGAGCCATTTCTTCCAATGTCTGATTTTTCCTCTCTAAACACCATTTTGTTGAGGTGTTCTAGGAGCGGAGAAGTTGTGATCAATGCCGAATTCAATACAATAATCTTCAAAAAATTAATTTTCATATTCAGTTCCATGATCATTTCTAATTGAAATCAAAGATAAGTTCTTTTGATTACCTTTTTTATGAAATTTTCTGAAAACATGAAAAATTTTATCTTTTGGAGAAATAAATAAAACCCAAGTAAATCTTGAAAAGTCATCTACTATCATAAGAGCATATTTCATACCTCATAGGCTTGTGGCCTAGTAGGTCCGAAAAGATCCATATGAAGTAGTTCAAGTGGTCTTGTTGTAGAAACATATTCTTTGATTTAAAACTACCCCTAGTTTGTTTACCCATTTGGCATGCATCACAAACATGATTTAAATCAACTTTAAACTTAGGCATGCCTCTAACAAGATCTTTAGAAATTAATTTGGCAATAGTATGCATGCTAGCATGACCTAATCGTCTATGCCATAGTAAACCCGACTCTTTGGTCTTAGCATTCATTGCAACTAAACTAAGGCTATTTGACAATGCAAGATCATAAAGATCTACCACATAGATATTCCCAAGTCTATGTCCAATGAACTTATTGCTAGAATCTAAAGAGTTAGTTACTATACACATAGAAGATTCAAAGACAACCTTGAAGCCTTTATCACATAATTGACTTATACTCAAGAGATTATGCTTCAACTTGTCCACTAGCAAAACATTTTCAATAAAAGTGAAGGTAGTTATTTTGATCTTACCAATACCGATTATTCTTCCTTTACAATTGTCTCCAAAGGTGATCAAGCCTCCTTTATTCATTTCAAGTATGATAAATTGGTCCTTGTCACTCGTCATATGTCTTAAGCAGCCACTGTCTAAGTACCATCTTTTCTTCAATCTTTGGGCTGCAAGACATTCCTACAAAATAGTGAATGAATTCTTTTAGGTTCCCAAGCTACCTTGGGTCCTTGCAGATTAGCAGAGGTGGTTCCTTTGGGAATCCAAATATTTCTTACATTCTTAAGGACATTTCTAGAGTTATTGCATTCAAAAGCTTTATGTCCTATTCTTTTGCAAACATAACATAGAACTTTAGAATTTTTAATAGAAGCCGAATTCGAAGTTCTAAAAGTTGATGTAGTTGATGCAGATTTTGAACTTTTTGAAATATATGCATTTTTGCTCAAGTTCTTAGGAACATACAATAAAGACTTTGAAGTTGAAATAGTTTTTGGTGTAGCAAAAACCTTTTGTGATAAAACATTTTGAACAGGTACTTTAGATTTCACAAAAGTAGTTGCTGAAATTCCATTCATAAAAGAAGTTTTAAAACCAATTCCAGCTTTGTTTCCTGAAATTCGTTGTTCTTTTAAAATTAACTCGAGCTTATTTGAAGACAAAGTAAGTTTTTCAACCTAAGGCTTGAGTTTTGTAACCTCCATTTTCAATTCAGTGTTTCCAGCGAGTAAATCATTGTTTTTCCTCTCACATAAAAGATTTTCATTTTTCAGCTTTTCATTTTTTTCAGAAAAGTCATGCAGTTCTTTTTGCAATAAAAGGTTCTTTTCTGAAATTTCATCTTTTTGTTTGAGTAAAGAATCATTCATATTTTTCAATAATTTTATCTTTACTCCAGATTTCTTAAATTCAGATAATAAATCATGAAAAGCAGAATTTAATTCATCAAATATAAATTCAGTGCAATTGTTAGGGGATGTTACCTCATCTTCAAGACCCATTAAACATAGATTTGTAGTCTTGGTGGTCTCTTCTTCTTCAGATGAAGATGATTCTTCACTTTCGGACCATGTGGCAACCATGGCTTTTTTTTTCTTTTTCTGTCTGAAGGATTTCTTCAACAGAGGATAGTCTGGACGAATGTGCCCCGGCTTCTTGTATTCATAGCATGTGGGGACTACTTCTTTATCTTTCTCTCTGTCCTTTTCCTTTTCTTTTCCATAATCCTTCCTATAAAATTTCCAGTTGTATCTTCCTTTCTTTCTTCCCATAAATTTTCTGAATCTCTTCACAACCATTGCAATGTCATCATCTTCCAGGTCGTCATTGGAGGAGGTGCTTTCTTCTTCAGATTCTTCATCATCCCTCTTTGATTTGGTAGTAGCTCTGAAGGCTTTTATTTTCATTCTCTTCTGTTTGTCTTCAGTTCTGTGCTGCATTGTCAGCTCGTGGGTGATGAGTGATCCCAGTAGTTCATCCAGCAATAGTGTGTTGAGATCTTTAGCCTCCTGGATTATAGTCACTTTGGGATCCCACTTGTCAGGTAGAGAACGGAGTATCTTCTGAACTAGATCAGCATTGGAGTATACCCTGCCAAGACTCTTCAAACCATTAATAATATCTGTAAATCTAGAGAACATGGCAGAAATTATTTCAGAAGGTTCCATTTTAAACAATTCATAATTATGAACTAATAGATTTATCTTTGAGGTTTTCACTTGGGAAGTTCCCTCATGGGTCACGTCGAGTTTGTCCCAAATTTACTTTGCTGAAGAGCAAGTGGAAATTCGGTTGAACTCGTTAGCATCCAAAGCACAATATAATAAATTCATTGCTTTGAAATTCAATTCTCCCATCTTCATATCATGATCATCCCAGTCCTCTTCAGGCTTAGGGATGTCCACACCATCAACTTTGATCATGAAAATGTGTGGCCCTTTTAAGATTACCATCCATAATTGAAAATCTATAGCTTGAATGTAATTTTTCATTCATGCTTTCCAATAAGAATAATTAGTGTCTGTGAATAGTGGAAGTCTATTTGTTGACTGGCCTTCGGCCAATGATGTACTCATGGGATGAGCCATCAACCTTTACTCAAGTAATCAGAGACACTGCTCTGATACCAGTTGTTGCCCAGGTGGCTTTTCCCAAGAGGGGGGTGAATTGGGAATTACAAAATTTTAGCAAGATTGCACAAGTAATTCTTTTTAGTGGTTGAGTGCTGTGTTAATCAGAGAATAAGTACAGAATCAGAAAAGTAAATCAAGCACAACACAAACAAGGCAAGTTTATAGTGGTTCGGAGCAACCCAGCTCCTACATCCACTACCCAAGTTCACCACTCGGGATTTCCACTATATCCTCCAAACCGGAATACAGTCAGATTATTTTACAGGCTCACAATCCCAACCTCTACACTTTGGTTTTTAAACCAGGATCACCAAAGAAACCTATTTGGTTTTTACAATCGCGCTCACCAATAATCCAAATATTCTAAGAATAGAATAAAAAAGTGACAATAATGACAAACTCAATTGTCTGGTGGTTGCCAATGTAGCTCGAGTGAAGCTCAGTTGAATTCTCTTTAATGCACTTCATTGGCTTCCTTGCTTTCCTCAAAAGATGCTTCAAGCTTCTGGTAAGAGTTGGTGAAGGCTTGAAGGCTGACTTCAAAGCTCAAGTGCTCTCTCCTCTAACTTCAATAAATATTCAATAACTATTCATTAACTCATTATTCTCTCCAAGGATATTCTCATACCTCATTTATAGAGACTTCAACTGCCTTCTCTTGATTTTGAACATTGTAGATCATTGAAAAGTGACAGGTTACCGTTGGAGCACTTTTGAAATTCAAAAATTGAAAACTGGAACTAGCCATTGGAGGTGACCCCGTCATTCTAGTTGGCTCGGATAATCTTTGAGTCAGCTCGGATCAAGTTTGGGTCGGCTGGGTTCCACAGTTAAGAAAATGGTTCACTCTGGATGAGTCGGCTAGGCTGAAATCCAGTCGACTTGGATTCCTGAGATTCTCAGAACATTCTCAACCATATTCTGGATGAGTCGGCTGGACCTTGGTGCCAGTCGGCTGGATCTGTGTACCAGAGAACTTCTTTCTTGTGCCAGTGCCAGAGTCGGCTGGTTCCTCCATCTAGTCAGCTCGAGAATGGTTCTTCAACCCGATCAAATTTAATCTTCGAGAACTCTTGTCCCATACTTCGAAGACTTCTTCAAGGTCTTCTTACAATAGTATCAAGAAAAATTAAAGCTTGAAAACTAGTAGAAGTAACCCTTTATCTTTGATTTAACTAGGAAGTTTTTGTTGGATTCTTCTTTACAAGAATCTAATCACTTTACAACACAACACAAAGCAATAAGGATTGTAGGATTTAGAAAGTATGTCAATGTAGTCCTACAAAAATTTGTCAATTATTTGAAGAGTTGTTAGATAACGAGATGTATGCTCCAATGTTTAGTTTTCATCAAAATCACTTTAGGGGTCAACAGAGTTTCTCTAAAAGATTTAATGCTTTATTGAATATCCAACATACCAACAAGGAAGAGAGCATTAAGAGCATTCAAGACAGCCTTCAAGTCTTCACCAACTCTCATCTGAGGCTTGCAGCACTTAGCTAAGAAGAAATAGAAGCCATTAAAGTGCATTGAAGTGGGCTTCTCTCAAGCTGCATCGGCAACCACTTGACAAAAATTAGTTTGTCACTTTGTTGCTTTTAGTTTCAATTCATTCATGAATTGTTGGGTTATTGGTAATCCCAATTGAAAAACCAAATAGGTTCTTGGTGAGCCTTCGTTAAAAACCAAGTGTTGGGTTCTTGGTGATCCTGGAAAAACAAAGTTGGGTTTCTTTGGTGATCCTAGTAAAACCAAAGTGTAGAGGTTTGGATTGTGAGCCTGTTAAAACAATCCGACTATATTCATATGGGGGATGTAATAGAAATCCCAAGTGGTAATCTTGGATAGTGGACGTAGGAGCTTGGTTGCTCCAAACCACTATAATTTTTATGTGTTTGTGTGGTACCTCTCTGATTTATTTTTGCTTCTGTTGTTAATTGATTCATCACAGCACCTAACACCTTAACAAAAATTCAAAAGCACATAACTACTTAAATTTTTTAAATTTCTAATTCACCCCCCTCTTGGGTTAGCCACCTGAGAAATAACTGGTATCAGAGTAGTATCTCTGAATATATTTAGAGTAAAGATTGATGGCTCATTCCATGAGTACATCCTTGACCGAAGGCCAATCTACTAATAGACCTCCACTCTTCACCAACATAAATTATTCTTATCGAAAAGCTAGAATGAAAATATATATACAAGCTATTAATTTTCAATTATGAAAGGTTATTCTGAAAGGGCCACAAATTTTCATGATTAAAATCAATGGCATGGATATCCCTAAACCTGAAGACGAATGGGATGAACACGACATGAAGATGGGGAAATTAAATGCCAAAGCAATGAATTGTCTATATTGTGCTTTGGATGCTAGCGAGTTTAATCAAATTCTCACTTGCTCTTTAGCAAAAGAGATTTAGGATAAACTCGAAGTGACCCACGAAGGAACTTCCCAAGTGAAGACTTCGAAAATAAATCTTCTAGTACATAGTTATGAACTATTTAAAATGGAACCTGCTGAAACCATATCTACCATGTTTACTAGATTTATAGATATTATTAACGACTTGAAAAGTCTTGGCAGGGTTTATTCAAATGCTAACTTAGTATAGAAGATCTTGAGATCACTTCTTGATAAATGGGACCCTAAAGTGACTGCCATCCAAAAAGTGAAAGATCTGAATACCCTTTCTTTGGAAGAATTAATGGGTTCACTCATCACACAAGAGAAGAATTAATTGGTTCACTCATCACACATGAACTTGCCATCAAAGCTACATTGGAATCTAAGAAAGATGAGGAATTGGAATATGACTCCACCTCCTCCGAAGATGATCTAGAAGGTGAAGATATCGCAATGGTCGTTAGGAGATTTAGAAAGTTTATGGGAAAGAAGAAAAAAAGATTTAATAGAAAATTTGATAAACGAGGAGAGCATTCCACAAACAAGGACAAGGATAAAGGAAAGGAAAAAGAACAAGTGCCCACATACTACGAATGCAAGAAACTAAGGCACATTCGTCTATATTGTCCATTACTGAAGAAATACTTCAAGAAAAAGAAGAAAAAGGCAATGATTGCAACATGGAGTGACAGTGAGGAATCCATGTCAATTGAAGAGGAAGAGACCACAAAAATAGCTAATTTATGTCTAATGGGTCTCGAGGATGAGGTAACATCCCCCAATGCTCAAATTGAATTTATATTTGAGGAATTAAATTATGTATTTCATGATTTATTATCTAAATTTAAAAAGGCTGGAGTAAATATTAGATCTTTAAACAATATCAATGATTCTTTACTTAAAGAAAAACAAGAAATTTTAGAAAAGAATATTTAATTGCAAAAAAAACTACATGTCTTTTTTAAAAATTGTAAAGCTTTGAAAACTGAGAATAGTGTTTATCTAAACAAAAACAAAGCTTTGATGAATGAAAATAATTAGTAGAAAAATGAGGTTTAAAAATTCAAGCCACTTGTTGAAAAACTTACTTTATCTTCTAACAAGCTTGAGTTGATTCTTAAAGAACAAAAAAATTCTGGTAACGAAGCTGGAATCGATTTTAATTCTTTAAATTTAAATAGTATTTCGGTAACTACTTTTGTGAAACAAAAAGCATATATTCCAAAATTTACATCTCAAAATACTTTTGCAACAAATGGCTCTACTTCTACTTCTAAAACTACTTTGTATGTTCCTAAAAACTCAAATACAAAATCTATTATTTTTGCATCTCATGCATTAACATCTAGAATTTAATAATATAAATCTTTTCAAAATTCTAGAATCAAATGTTTTGCTTGCAAAGGGTTAGGACATAAAGCTTTTGAATGCAATATTATTATAAATGTCAAAAGTAAATCAAGAAAGATTTAAGTTCCCAAAGGAACCACCTCCGCTAACCTGCAAGGATCCAAGTTAGCTTGAGTA
This sequence comes from Areca catechu, assembly GCA_021397845.1. Lineage (NCBI taxonomy): Eukaryota > Viridiplantae > Streptophyta > Magnoliopsida > Arecales > Arecaceae > Areca > Areca catechu. The sequence continues at coordinate 95,318,361 of CM038051.1, read as the reverse complement.
CCTAAAAGAACTTCTTGATTGTCTTGCAGGAGTGTCTTGTTGCCCAAAAATTGAAGAAAAGATGGTATCTCGACGATGGTTGTTCAAGGCATATGACGGGTGACAAGGATCAGTTCATCACCCAAGAAATGAAAGAAGAAGGTATGGTTACTTTTGAAGATAATGGAAAGGAAAAAATAATCAGAATCGGTAAGACCAAGATAACCCCCTGTACTTTTATTGAAAATGTATTGCTAGTAAATAAATTGAAGCATAATTTGTTGAGTATCAGTCAATTATGTGATAAAAACTTCAAGGTGATCTTTGAATCATCTATGCGTATTGTAACAAACTCTCTTGATTCTAGTAGCAAATTCATTGGACAAAGAATTGGAAATATTTATGTGGTTGATCTTAATGATCTTGCCATGTCAAGTAGTTCCAGTTCAGTTGCAATGAATACTAAGACCAAGGAGTCTTATTTACTTTGGCATAGATGATTTGGTCATGCTAGTATGCATACTATGGCCAAGCTAATTTTCAAAAACATAGTAAGAGGCATGCCTAAGTTTAAAGTAGACTTTGATCATGTTTATGATGCATGCCAAATAGGTAAACGAACTTGGGGGAGCTTTAAACCCGAAAATATGATTTCAACTACTGTACCTCTAGAGCTACTTCACATGAACTTATTTGGACCAACTAGGACTACAAGCCTAAGAGGTATGAAATATGCCCTTGTGATTGTAGATGATTTCTCTAGATTTACGTGGTTTTTGTTTATTGCTCACAAAGATGAAACCTTCAAAGTATTTCAAAAATTTCATAAAAAGGTTTCAAATTAGAAAAATCTTTCAATAATTTCAATTGGGAGTGATCATGGTACTAAATTTGAAAATCAATTTTTCGATGATTATTAAATAGAAAATGATATTGATTACAACTTTTTCGCTCCTAGGACACTACAACAAAATGGTATCGTATAGAGAAAAAATAGGACTTTGGAAGAAATGGCCTGAACGATGTTATGTGAAGGTAATCTTCTAAGGTACTTTTGGACAGAAGTGGTGAACACTTCTTGTTATATCTTAAACCATGTTTTGATCCATCCTATTTTGAAGAAAACCCCCTATGAGCTTTGGAATGAAAAGAAATCCAATATTAATTATTTTCATGTTTTTGGATGTAAATGCTTTGTGCTTAACAATGATAAAGATAATCTAGGAAAATTTGATACTAAATCTAATAAATCAATTTTTCTTGGTTATTCATTACATAACAAAGCATATAGAGTATTTAATAAAAGAACTCTTACTGTACAAGAGTCAATGCATGTTATTTTTGATGAAACTAACCCTTCACCTTCTAAGAAAGAAGAGTATATAGAAAATGATGCAGGTACAATTCAGAAAGAAATGGAAGACATGAGCATATAAGAAAGACCAATTGAAGAAGGAGAAGAAATGATAAGTAAAGATCGTACAGATCTAGCAAGAGAATGGAGGTACGTAACTTCTCATCCTAAAGAATTAATTATCGGTGATCATTCACAAGGTACTAGGACTAGGTCATCACATAGAGATGCACATGATTACCTAACCTTTGTATCACAAATTGAACCACATACCTTAGAAGAAGCTGAAAGTGACATAAACTGGATGATGGCCATGCATGAAGAATTAAACCAGTTTGAAAGAAATAAGGTTTGGTCATTAGTTGATAGACCTACAGACCATCCAATCAAAGGAACTAAATGTGTCTATAGAAACAAATTAGATGAACAAGGAAATGTAGTGAGAAACAAAGCTAGATTAGTGGCTAAGGGATATAACCAAGAAGAGGGCATTGATTTTGATGAAACATATGCACCTATAGCAAGACTAGAAGCCATTAAATTACTTCTTGTATTTGCTCGCTACATGAATTTTAAACTCTTTCAAATGGATGTGAATAGTGCATTTTTAAATGGTTTCATTTATGAACAAGTTTTTGTGGAACAACCATCAGGTTTTGAAGATCATGTTTTTCCAAACCATGTGTTTAAATTGAATAAAACTTTATATTGTTTGAAACAAGCACCTAGAGCCTGGTATGATAAACTTAATACCTTTTTAATTGAAAATGGTTTTTCAAGATGAAAGGTTGATAAAACTCTTTCCATCAAAAAGGAAAATAATGATATATTAATTGTACAAACTTATATTGATGATATTATATTTGGTGCAACTAATGAAGTTGTTTGTAGAGATTTTGCTAAGTTAATGCAGAGAGAATTTGAAATGACCCTGATGGGTGAACTTAACTACTTCCTTGGACTTCAAGTAAAGCAAACAAAGGAAGGAATCTTCATCAACCAAGCCAAGTATAACAAGGAAATAATCAAAAAGTTTGGTATGGAGATAATGAAACAATTGAGCACACCCATGAGCCCTTCTTGCAGATTAGACAAAGATGAAAATGGATCCAACATTGACCAAAAGCTTTATAGAGGTATGATCGGATCCCTATTATATTTGACTGCAAGTAGACATAATATCTTGTTTAGCGTATGTTTATGTGCTAGATTTCAATCTAATCCTAAGGAATCACATATGCTTGCTGTTAAAAGAATTATCAGATATTTGAAAGGTACAAGTAATCTAGGTCTTTAGTTTTCGAAACATTCTTCATTGAATTTAATTGGATTTTCGGATGCTGATTATGCTGGTTGTAGAATAGATAGAAAAGGCACTAGTGGCACATGTCAATTTCTAGGGTTGAATTTAATCATATGGCACTGTAAGAAGCAAAACTCTGTAGCATTGTCCACTGCTGAGGCAAAGTAAGTTGCTGCAGGGAGTTATTTTGCACAAGTATTATGGATTAAACAACAACTAGAAGACTTTGGTGTTATACAATCTAAAAGTCTGATCAAGCTTATTCAGTATTCTAGAACTAAGCATATAGAGATTATACACCATTTTATTAGAGATCTTGTTTTGAATGGTGACATTGAATTAGAATTTATCCCAACTGAAAACCAATTAGCTGACATTTTTACTAAGCCACTGAATCAGGATAGATTTGAATTACTTAGAGGAGAATTAGGTCTTTGTGATCCTTTCTAGATTTTCCTAACCTAATTTTCTTCAAAATTAAGAAAAAATTATCTAGAAAACCTCCTACAACTATTCAAGATTTTTGAACAACTTTCCTTTAGATTTTGTTGAATTAAGCTTAATTTTTAAGTCATTTCATCTTTTGAGGAAAGTTTTTGTTCGAGTCGACTCGAGCAATTTTGCTCTGGTCAAGCTGGCTCGAATCTCTGATATTTTTGCTCTTGCTCTGGTCAAGTCGACTAGGTCAATTTAAGGTTTTTCTAGTCAACTTGAATTTTTGTTTGATCTGAGTTCGCTTTGGTTGAGCTGACTCGGATGATTTTAGGGCTGAGTAAGCCAACTTGGATGTTGGGAAAATGCTTTTTTAATAGAGCCAAGTAATCTATTTCTTACTTTTTACTCTTTTTATTCTACTCAAAACTCTGTCACTCCACTCGGAACCTTTAAAATCTCCCAAAAACCTTTCCTTGAAGCCTTGATTTTCTATTTCGTGCTATTTTGCTACAACGGCTCCAAGAAGATCTGCATGGAAGCATTCTCACATAGCTGAATCAAGCCCTCCCAGTAAAGATCTGAAGAAAAAGAGAGAAAAGAAAAGAAGATCCTCTCTAGAATAAAAAGAAGAAGAAGCACCTTCTCAAACTGAACAAATCACCTCAATGGCCAATCAGCCAGTTACATGTGACAGAAGGATTGATTTCTCCTTCCTGGAAGAACTAGAAATGAAGATTAGGAGTTGGATCGATTACCAAGGTTGGATGTTTTTCTTCTCATTAGACATTCCGACCTACCCTTCCTTGGTAAGAACCTTCTTTGAAAACCTAGTTCTTGAAGAATACCATCTAAAATCCATTATCAAAGGAGTAAAAGTTATTGTGGATAAGAGAAATTGAGCAACCTACTTCAAATGCCAACTAACAATGCAACAGAGCTAACCCTAAAGGACAAGGAACAAACACTGAGGCTCATCTTGGAAAGATCAGATGTAAGCTCCATCAAACACGTTCAAGCCAACATGTTATCCAAGGAAATGCGGCTACTCCATAACATGATAGGTCAAGTTTTTCTTCCCTGAATCGGTCGTTTCGATTGGGTGAGTGAATGGGATATGATCTTTATGGGACATCTTATTGAGGGAGAACCCCTCAACCTTCCATACATTATGATGATATAGATGAGGGAGGCAGCAAGAAAGATCAAGGTATGCTTGCCATATAGTATGGTATTCACATTACAATTTGAAGATGCTAGAATTGACCTAACTGATGAAATTGGCAAGCCTCTTCACCATTTAGATACCTATTCAATTAACTCTCTTCAGAGAATCGGATATCAATTAAAAGAGGGAGTCTGGATAAAGAAAATATCTGGTCAATTGACTGCCACATCCTCTGATGATAATGTTGATGAATTTCCTGCTAATGAAACAAAAGAATCTGAGGACAATGATGAAGACACTTTTGAATGGTCAATGAAAACTCCATCTAAAATTAAAGAGTTTATATCTCAATAGATGGAAACATTTTTTGATTCTCTTACAAGTCACATCAATTTTGCTCTCGATGAATTTTGCCAATCAATTGATGCCAGCTTGCAGAAAATGAAATCAGAACAAAAGCTTCATAAGGAAAAGATGGAAAGAGAGATGGACAATTTCAAAGAAGAAATTTGAAATATCCTACTGCACTCTCATGAGGAAATACTCACTACTGAGGATGCTTCTATATAGACCTACAAAGAGTCACCATCACCTCCTGCTCAACCATCTCCTATGCCTTCAGAGTTTCCTTCATCTGATCCACCTTCATCCAAAGCTGAACCTGCTCTAACCAAGAAGAAACCAAAAACCAAGAAGACTAGGACACCTATAGCCCCAGTTAGAATGAGATTTTGGAATATAAGGTTCAAACCTCTTAAAACTAAAACCTCAAATAGGGTTCTAGATGTTGCCCCTTCCTCTAGTGAGGAAGAAGAATAGGTTGATTGGTTAGACTTTTGGTTGTAATGATCATATCTTTGTACTTCTGACTTTTAATAGTATGTAGACTTTACTTCTTATCTTTTATAGTCAAGAAACTTTGTGAATGAAAAGAAAGAAATCTTATCTTACTGATTAACAAATGTACTTCCTTTCACATTTTTTACCTTGTACTGAATATTTCCAAATGAAATTGAAAAAGTGAAATTATCTCAATCAAATACTAAATACTTTCTCATTCTGTTTCAAAATCTAAGCTTTATTGTAAATTCCTTTTTGATTGTTTGACAAAAAGGGGGAGAATGGTATCTATGTTGAGCTATCATAAAAATTCTAGTATCTATGTTGAGCTGTCATGAAAATTCTAAACTTTGAGCTTCCATAAAATTATCTTTGGAAAATTATCCATAAAGTGCATGTAAAGAAGGAAAAAGGGGGAGCATATAAGTGATTATAAGCCTAACTATTTCATTATTTGAGAACCTATAGAAAGGGGGAGTTTTTCTTAAAATGGCTTTAGCTCTAAACCCTTGTTTTGCTCTGATTGCTCTAAAATTAGCTTTAATTCTTTCAATTTTAAATCGATACTTCATGTTTGTGCTAATTCTGATACCTTTAAAGCATTCAAAGCTTAATACCTTGATATACACAAAAGTACTAACATCGATACTATACAATTTCATCACTAGAGGTATGATACTTATTTACAAAAATAATTATCTCTAATACATGTGCATACTTACTTTCAAATACCTTTATACATGTAATTGTAAAGAATTTTTCATGCCCAGTATTTTGTCATCATCATAATGGGGGAGATTGTTGACCCCATAAGTAATTTTGATGATAACCAAACATGGGGCATGCATTTGTTTTACTAACAACTCTTCAAGTGGTTTACAAGTTTTTATAGGATGAATTCATTGTTCAAACTTCAACTCCTACATTTTCATTTCTTATTCTGAGTTGTGTTGTAATCGAGTTTTGTAAAGAAGAACCCAAAAAAAAAGTAAAAAAAGATCATAAAATTAGGTTACTTCTAAGTGTGTTTAAAGCTTTAAGTTTCTTAGAAACCTGTTGAAATTGAAGACCTCTTGAAGCTTGAAAACAAGCTGGATGAATTCTGAAGAAAGACTGAGAAATTTGCTGATACATTCATCCGAGCCTACTTGAGGAAGAAGTCCGAGCCGACTCTATCACATGGTCAGACATTCGAGCAGACTCTTCAAATGATCGAGCCGACTCCTCTAGAGTTTAGAAAATTGTTTCTAAGCAAAACAGCCATCCGAGTCGACTAGAATAAAAGTTAGCCGACTCGTCCAGACCAACACTTTGAAGGTTTGAGAATCCAAGCCGACTCGAATCAAGGCGAGCCGACTCTTACGGAGTGAAGAATCAAGACACTTTGCAAACAAGTCGACTAGATTAAAGAGAGTCAACTCAAAGGTCATTTTCAGACTTGCAACGGCTAGTTCCAAAACGCAGAATTTGAATCCAAAAAGTGCTCTCCAAAGGTCAAATGTCACATCCCAATGGTCTACAATGACTAAAACTACCTTGGAATGATGGAAGGCCATATATTTGAGGGATTTGAACTTTTTTGAGGTATAAGTTAGAGTTTCTCTAAAAGATTTAATGCTTTATTGAATATCCAACCTACCAACAAGGAAGAGAGCACTAAGAGCATTCAAGATAGCCTTCAAGTCTTCACCAACTTTCATCTAAGGCTTGAAGCACTTAGCTAAGAAGAAATAGAAGCTATTAAAGTGCATTGAGATGCATTCAAGTGGGCTTCTCTCAAGCTGCATCGGCAACCACTCGACAAAAATTAGTTTGTCACTTTGTTGCTTTTATTTTCAATTCATTCTTGAATTGTTGGGTTATTGTTGAGCCTGGTTGAAAAACCAAAGAGGTTCTTGATGAGCCTTTGTTAAAAACCAAGTGTTGGGTTCTTGGTGATCCTAGTAAAACCAAGTTGGGTTTCTTTGGTGATCCTGGTAAAACCAAAGTATAAAGGTTTGGATTGTAAACCTGTTAAAATAATCTGACTATATTCCAGTGGAGGATATTGTAAAAATCCCAAATGGGGATCTTGGATTGTGGACATAGAAGCTGGGTTCCTCCGAATCACTATAATTTTTATGTGTTTGTGTTGTGCCTCTCTGATTTATTTTTGCTTCTACTGTTAATTGATTCATCGCAGCACCTAACACCTTAACAGGGATTTCAAGAGCACATAACTACTTAAATTTTTTAAATTTCTAATTCACCACCCTTTTGGGAAAGCCACCTAGGCAACAAAAAGTAAATTTAACTAAATTTAACTTTTCAAAAATATAAGTAAATTTTTCAACAAAAGGTTTAAGTTTTTCAAGCTTATTTTTGTATTTCTAATTTTTTTCCTCAGGTTATTTATTTTTCTTTAAAAGTTCATTGTTTGAAATAATGACCATGAGTCTTTTTAAAACTTCATTTTTCATTAACAAAGCATTCTTTTGTTTTTCTAAAATATCAATCTTAGCTTTAATTCACTATTTTTATTTGAAAGATCGGTGTTTTCATGACAAAATAAATTTGCATGCTTTTTTAACTTTTTATTGTCAATCTTTAATAATTTATAATCATGCATGAGCTCATCAAAGGCATTTCTAAGTTCATCAAATGTAAAGTTAAATTCAAATTCATATTGTACCTCTTTTTCTTGTGCCGTGAAGTAAAGATTGACTACTTCTTCTTGCTCTTCCTCCGAGCTTGAATCTTCACTATCGATCTAGGTAGCCATCATTGCCTTCTTTCTAAATCTTCTCTTAGACTTCTTTATGAGAGGACAATCATATTTGTAATTCTCAGGCTTCTTGCACTCAAAGCATATTGGTAGTTCCTTCTCTTTGTCCTTCTCTTTTTCTTTTTCTTTTCCTTTTTCCTTGCTTGGTTAAGCCTTCTTTTTGAAAGGGAATTTCTTCTTCTTCATAAACCTTCTGAATTTTCTTGCGATGAGAGCCTCTTCATCATCATTTTCTTCTTCTTCAGATTCATCATTAAAGACTCTTCATGTGTTGTAGACTTGAAAGCTATAGTCTTCTTTTTCTTGTCCATGTCCTTTGCCTTTTGCTTCAAGTTCAACTCATAAGTCATGAGCGAACCTATTAGTTGCTCCAATGGAAGCTTCTCAATATCTTTGGCTTCTTGAATAGCTATCACTTTAGGATCCCAAGATGTTGGTAGTGACCTGAGAATTTTATTTACAATGTCAGCATTAGTCATAGTTTTACCAAGACTTCTTATGCCATTTACAATATTTGTAAATCTAGTATACATATTAGTAATAGATTCATTAGGTTCTATTCGAAATATCTCATAAGTATGTACAAGCATATTAACTTTAGTATTTTTCACTTTATTGGTACCCTCATGAGTAACCTCAAGTGTGTCTCATATTTTCTTAGTAGAGGTTCATGTGGAAATCCTATTGAATTCACTATGATCCAATGCACAATATAGTAGATTCATAGCTTTTGCATTGATCTCGGATTGTTTAATATCATTTTCATCCCAATCCTCTTCAAGTTTTTGGATGGAAACACCATTAACAATAATTAAGGAAATATAAGGACCTTTATCTACAACTTTTCAAAGATTATAATCAATTGAATGCATATAGATTCTCATGCATGTTTTCCAGTATATGTAATTAGTGCCATTAAAATAAACAGGTCTATTTAAGGCTTGTCCCTCAACTACACTAGAACCAAGTGGGGCTTCCAATCTTTAATCAAGATGGTTAGACCTATAAATTGAGAACATGGCTCTGATACCACTTGTTGCCCAATAAGCAACCCAAGAGGGGGGGTGAATTAGATTTCAAAAACATTTGCAAGGTATATGCCAATTCAAAAATAATTCAAGTGCTATTGTAATAGAAGTGTTATGTGCTCTTCAAGAGTATGCAGCAAAAAATAGATAAGTAAATTTAATAAAAGTAAGAGCAAGTAATGAGAGAATAAGCAATCATAAATACCAATAAGTATAGTGGTTTGGTGCACACTAAGGCACCTACATCCACTCCATAAGCTTTTCTTGGAAATTCACTATAATCACTCTTGATTATAGCTGATTAGTTTTATGGGCTCACTAATCTAAACCCAACTTGTTTTCACTAGGAATATAAGTCAAAATCCATTTTGGTTTTACTGGCTAACCAAAAACCTTGTTGGTTTTATAACTTATGCTCACCAACAACCTCCTTGGTTTTCACAAGGCTAACCAAAAATCTCTTTGGTTTTCACAAGGCTAACCAAAAACCACTTTGATTTTCACAAGGATAACTAAAAATCTTTGTTGGTTTTAATACACTGGCTCACCAACCAATCTTACCAAAAGACAAGTAAGAATATAAGAAATACAAGAAAGCTTTCAATTAAAAGCTGTTATCTCTTTGAAGCTCTTTTAAGTTGCTTGTTTTCAAGTTGTTGAAGCCTTAATCAATGATCAAATGGTTGATCTTGAATTCTCTTAAGTACTTTGGATGCTTGAAGGCTTCTTTTCACTTGAAAGTAGTTGCACTCAATGTATATTGGAGTGAATGCTTTTCTTTTTTTTTCCCTTTTTCATTGGCTAGATCCCACTTATGATCAATCTACTTTAAATACCATCCCAAGGCTTAAATTATAGTTTATGACCATTGGAGAGGTGGAACTAGCCATTGGGGGAAAAAAGGTCAAGTTCTATGTTTGAAAAAATTAGCCATTACTATTCAGCAAAACTTCAAGTATCGAAATTTCAAGTCATGATTCGACACCTTGAGTTAATACTTGATCTCTATGAGTCGATAGTTTAAAAAATGTTCCTTGAAGCTCTCTGAAAATCTCAGGTGAGTCGACAATTCATCTTGTGAGTCGAAACTTGAGTTGACACTTGGCATCCAAGAGTCGATACTTGAGGGAAGTCTGAAATTTAGCATGCTCTATATAATTTTTGTCTCAGGCCTTGAGTCGATCCTTGAGTCAACACTGTGAGTCAACACTTAAGCTCCATGAGTCGACACTTGGAGCATGGCATCTGAAACATCTTCTGCGTATCAGCTCAAGCTTTTGTGAGTCGACATATGAGTCGACACTTCATATCCATGAGTCGATAATTGGCTGAAGCTTTCTGAAATTCACTTAAAAATTTTTCTAAATCTTCTTCAACCATAAAACTGAAGAAAATTCTCCCAGGGTGCTGGGAATCATGCAGCATGCAGAAGTGAATTTTGAAACAAAAATTCTAAGCATGAAACCACAATTGGCTAGAAAACCCTAATTCTCGAAACCCCTCATGTAATACCAATTAATAAAACATAAGTGAAGTCAGAAAAACATACCTGGATTGCAGAAATCCAATCCTTTCCATGAGGCTCACAAGTACAAGCCCTCCAATGGTGATCCACATGAGAATGGTACCAAGGAAGAATCCCTATCGAGGTTACTTGCTTTAACAGAACTCTTAGGGCAGCCTTTGGACTTTTGACCACTGTAGGACACCCTGTCCAACTGTAGGGCACTAAGAATACTGTAAACCACTCTTGGTTTTAGGACAACCCTCCTCTAAGACTCCTTAGGCTTAAATACAAGAAAAAAGCCTTGTCCTAAAAGACTAGACCTTGTCTTAACAAGACAAGGTCTTATCTTAAAGAAAGGAGGAGGGAGAGAGAAGCAGAAAAAGACACTCAGATAACTCTTGGAAAAATGGACTCTGATGACCGAATCATGAATGAATTCTCAAATCATTGTACACACTTAAATAATAGTTTAAGGGGCATGAATAGCATCCCAACATTTCTTATCAGATATGTTATTTCATATATGGTAAGACTCTTCAGGATTCAAGAGTCTTATCTGAGTCCTTCTCATTTCCAGGTTAAATCCCCATATGCCATGAGGCATATAGAAGAATGGAAGGAGGCATCTTTTAAGATTTAAAAACCATGGAAAAAGAAGAGTCCAGAGAGCATAAGGACTCTGCATCAAAACCGTGCGCAGATGAAGAGACGCGACTCTTCATCTGCGCGCAAATTTCTTTTTCATTTCACGCCACCCCTTATCCTCTTTTGACCGGTCATTCAAAAACCAAACAGCACGGGGATTAAGAAACTCCAAGAGTTTCATCTATGGAACGACTCTCAGTCCTTCTACGTGCGTCCTCTTCTCTTGCTTGTGCCAAGAGGCGCCAAGAGTCCATAGCGCCTTGGACTCTTCATAAAATTCGGTATAATGCCCTAATTGAAAAGAAACTAGTGCAACAGATGCCTACCCTAAGAATACTACACTAGGAAGTAGGTATTGCATAATTAAAATGTTTAAGCACGCATACAGAAAAACCTACTCATGCACAGGATGTAACATAAACATGATGCATGAAACATATACACAAGCATGTAAAGGCAAGTGCAATAATTATAAACAATATGATAATATTGAGATCTAAACATGCATGATAAATAACATACCTTATAGTGCTTCCTTTTGTTCTAAATTTTGATCGAAGTAGGAAGAAGCTGACTCCCATCAACAGCAAATCAATGGAGCCGGTTGAACTCCAGCAGTCTTTCGAACAGATATGCAAACAGGGCTTCCATTTGATCTGCAATAGCAAGAAGAAGAAAGGATCGGTCCAATCTCTCAAGGTGTCCAAATGTTCACCCTCTAGAGTATCCATGCACGAGCTCTCGCTGATCCAACTCCTGGATGGATGCTAGTCCTCCGGGAATCAAAAACAGGTCATGGAAAATATGGAGCAAGGAAAGCCAAAAAAGAATCCTCACGAACGGTATTCTCCAAGACCGCCCAAACTCCACCAAGAGCACACAAAGGAAACAAAAAATCAGGGAATGGTTTCATGGGATCTCCATGAATTTTTGCACTCAGAAATTCATCCCAAAAAGCTCTCTCTCACAAATCGCTCTATGCTCTTCTCTTTCTTTATCGCATGCCCTGTTCCTTCCTTTCTCTCATACGCTATTTCTTCCTCTCTTGCACGCACTGCTTCTCCCTCTCTCGCACACCTTGTGGCCTTCAACCAAGATGTATTTGAGGCTTAGATAACCCATGAATGAAAATGGAAGACATCATGAGAGAGTCTAGATAAATCCCATACTCCTATTGATCGGCTCTTGATCTATTTCAAATGCTGGGAACCGCTGGAAGAGAACAAAAGGAAAGATGGGATAAAACACATTGAACGAAGGGGTTCACCATGAGAACAAGTTCCTACAATGGGGTGGCAATACCATGAGAACAGGTTACTGAATGGGGCAGCAAAACCGTGAGAACAAGGATCCCAAGCAAGTCTTCAAGCTGATGAGGAATTTTCTTTGAAATGCTTGGAGAAAAACACCGTGAAACCAAGCCATGATAAAACTGGTTCAAAAAGACCCCGGTCTGACCAAACCCGATTAGTAAGAAAAATTGGGTCCAGTCTTGGTCTACCAGGAATAGTTCCTGATTGACCCAAATCAATCCTGGTCGATACAAATCAGACCAGGAGGACCAAAAAAAGTCCAATATGTGCTCAATCAGACCGTTTGACCTTAATATCAAAATGATTTTCAATCATTGATCGGCTCCCGGATCAGGAAGAAATCCTCTATGGCATGTGACCTCATAGGTTTGAACCTAAACGGTAGGACTGGAACACTTCCAGTACTAGCACAAGATACCATCTAGCAATGGGTCCCAGCATTCGGATAGGCCGAAGATGCGAGAGTAATCTATCGAACCTCTGGTATATGGTTACCATATAATTTATCCCTTTGACCTCCAATGCTCAAGATGACCTAAGGTTAGACTGCCAACCCTAACTAAGTCAATCCACAACATGTCTCAACCTTGCAAGTCCAGTGACTCCTTACTAGGACTACCCCGATCGAGGATTTGCTAAATTGAGACACTACGAGACATTCAATCCAAATAATTTGGACAGGTCAATTCCATCTTGGTTAACTACTGCACCATAAGTACTTGCCTGTACCTAGAAACCTTCCATCACTGGATTAGAAATCCAGTTAGTCCCACACCAAAGCATAGGGAGTTGCTTGCAAGCTACCATGGTGACCTCAGGTCAGAGGGACACATATACACATATCCAGTTATGAGCAATCCTTTGGTAGAAAGGAGCTCTACGGAGTCGCATTCAATAAGATGTCACACATCCAACTTATAGATCACATCAGTGTCACCACACTCCTTTGGTCAATAGGATAACCAAACGATGTGAACTACAACAACCTACACTTGATACATTGCCGTCCTGTACAATGTATCCTTTTGTTGTGAACCTTTCTAAAAGGACCACTCGATATATCATCTTTATATCGAAGTCTATGCAGTCCTAAGGACTTCTCACATAAAAAGAGTTCATTATAAGGAAATGAATAATGTGATGATATGATGAGCTGCCAAAATAAAGTTTTATTAATGTATATATAAATTACAATACTGACCACAACCGCTTACAGCCTAAGCGATTGGCTTTGGGGCACGATTCCCAACAACTCTCAGTTGTACTAATGCCAATCAGAACAGTATCTAATATCCATTTCCCTTTTACAATAGTCAAACTCTTTGATTCCAAGGGCTTTATTGAAGGGGTCAGCTAGATTCTTTTCGTTCAATCTTCATAAGATTGATGTCACCTCGTTCCATGATCTCTCGCATGAGCTGATAGCACCGTAGAATGTGCTTAGTGTAGTGATGAATCTTTGGCTCCTTAGCTTAAGCAATGGCTCTTGTGCTGCACAATACACTGGAACATGGACCATCTAGGGAAGGTGCCACCCCTAGCTCTTTAAGGAACTTCCATAACCATATGGCTTCCTTTGCTGCATCTGATGCTGTAATGTACTCGGCTTCGTATACAAAGTCTGCAACTGTTGCCTGCTTGGAACTCTTCTAGCAAATCACTCCTCTATTCAGGGTAAAAACAAACCCCGACACACTCTTTCTATCATCTCTATATGACAAGAATCTGGAGTCAGTATACCCCACAATTTTCAAGTCAGGTTCTCCATAAATTAGCCATTGGTCTTTAGTATTTCTCAAATACTTCAAGATGGTCTTAACCACCATCCAATGCGCCTCACCTGGGTCAGACTGGTATCTGCTCGCCACTCCTAGTGAGTATGCAATGTCTGGTCTAGTACATGTCATAGCATACATGAAAGAGCCCACTGCAATAGCATAAGGAACTCTACTCATGCGCTCTCTTTCCTCAGGAGTTGTCGCACAATCTTTCTTGGAAAGAGTAATTCCAGAACCTATCGGGAGATAGCCTTTCTTGGAATTCTTCATGCTAAACTGTTTCAGCACGGTATCAATGTATATAGACTGGAACAATCCCAGAAGCCTCTTAGATCTATCTTTATAGATCTTCATATCCAGTATGAAAGAAGCTTCACCCAAGTCCTTCATGGAGAATTGAGATGACAACCAGACCTTTATTCCTTGAAATGCTGCAATGTCATTCCCGATTAAGAGAATGTCATCAACATATAGTACCAGGAATGCAATCATAGAACCATTAACCCACTTATAGATGCAGGGTTCCTCTCCGTTTCTAATGAAGCCATACAATTTGATACACCTATCAAATCACATGATCCAACTTCGAGATACTTGCTTGAGCCCATAAATGGACCTCTGTAATTTGCACAATTTTGACTCTTCTATGGATGTGAACCCTTCAGGTTGTATCACATACACCTTCTCATCTAGCTCCCCATTCAGGAAAATGGTTCAGACATCCATCTACCAGATCTCTTAGTCAAAATGTGCTGCCAAAGCAAGTATGATCCGAATGGACTTCAGCATTGCCACAGGAGAGAACGTCTCATCAAAATTGATACCATATCACTGACGATACCCCTTGGCAACTAGACGGGCTTTATAGGTCTCCACCTTCCCATTTGTGTCCCTTTTTTTTTTGAAAATCCACTTGCGTCCGATGGATTTTATCCCTTTAGGTGGATCAACTAATGTCCATACATTGTTGATCTCCATGGACTCCATCTCAGATCACATGGCTCCAAGCCATGCCTTAGAGTCAGATCTTTGAAGTGCATCCAAATAGGTGATAGGATCCTCATCATTCTCGTCGAGCTCAATAGGATCACTGTCCCGGACCAAGAAACCAAAATATCTTTCCAGTTGACGCGATACTCTACCGGATCTTCTATAAATGGGTTCTAGGTTTGATCTAATAGTAGCCAGTTCTATGATGTCCTTAGAGTGTGCACGTTCTTCTTCTACTGGCTGAACTTCACCAAGTTCAATCTTAGAGGCTATAGTTCCTTCTCTAAGGAACTCCTTTTCTAAAAAGATAGCCCTAAGAGCAACGAACACTTTTTGTTCATCATCCAAGTAAAAGAAATACCCTTTTGTGTCCTTAGGGTATCCAATAAACAGGCACCGATCAGACCTAGGACCAAGTTTATTTGAGTCTAAGTACTTTATATAAGCCAGACAACCCAAGATTAGAAGGTGTGAAATTGAGGGCTTACGTCCAGTTCATAACTCATATGGAGTGGAGACAACAGACTTACTCGAAACATCATTCAGTAAGTAACAAGCTGTCTCAAGTGCATATCCCCAGAAGGACAGCGGCATAGTTGAAAAGCCTATCATGGATCGAACCATGTCCTACAGGATTCGATTTCTCCTTTCGGACACACCATTCAACTGGGGTGTTCCTGGAGGAGTCCATTGAAAGAGAATCCTATTCTCCTCAAGATATGTCATGAACTCACCGGATAGGTATTCACCACCTCGATCAGATCGAAGGGTTTTAATACTCTTTCCAGTTTATTTCTCTACTTCATTACGATATCGTTTGAACATTTCAAATGACTCACATTTATGTCTCATCAAGAAGATATAACCATACCTGGAAAGGTCGTCTGTAAATATAATGAAATATCTGTACCCACCTCTGGCAGTAACTGTCATGGATCCACACACATCAATATGTACGAGACTCAAATGTTCATTAGCTCGTTCACCTTTTCTAGAAAAAGGTGACTTGGTTATTTTACCAAGCAAATAGGATTCACAAGTGGGCAGTGAGTCAGAATCACTGACCTCGAGGAGGCATTCTCCTCACAACTTGTTTATCCTATTATCGTTAACATGACCTAGCCTACAGTGCCATCGATACAAGTCATTGATATTTTCTATCCTTGGGCGTTTGCTAGACGTGTACATTACATTAACAGGCTGTGACAAAACATAAATGCCATTATTTAACTTAGCTTTCATTTTCACAGAGTTATTCACAATAACTTGGCAAAAATCTCTTTTTATTGAAAGTTCATAACTATAATTGGCCAATAGGCCTACAAGGATAATGCTCATAATAAAACTAGGACAATAATGACAGTTGACTAATTCGACAGTACTAGACTCAAAAACAAGACTCAGAACTCTGACCACCATCTCTGGAACATGATTTCCATTTCTGATGCTCAGGAACTACTCCCCATCCTTAAATCCTTGCTAACCTATAGTCCCTACAACGAATTTCAAACATGAATGGGACTACCAGTATCCAATACCCAGTTAGCAGTGTCATAAATAGAGAAATTACAAGGTTTCATCATATAAATACCTTGCCCAGCACCCTGCTGCTTTCCTTTCCTTGGCCTCTTCGAGTCTAAGGATGCCTGATAAAGAGGATAGTTCCTCTTCCAGTATCCCTGCTTCTTACAATAGAAGCACTCTGTACTAGCTTGATTAGCTTTTACTTTCTTGGTCTGACTTGGGCCAGGAGCACTTTGCACCTTCTTTCCATTACCTTTCTTCTTCTCTTTCTTAAAGGGATGACGACCTCTAAAACCTCCCACTAAATTCACCACCCCCTTATTCAATTGGTGGTCCTTCTCGTAAGTCTGCAACAACCCCATCAAACCATCATAATTGACTGTAGGCTTATTCATTATAATGATCGAGAAAGTCAAGATAGGAGGAGGGTAGAGAATTCAGGATCGCATCCTTGCTGAATTGTTCATGCAAGGGACATCCGAGCTTGCCCAATCGTTCGATCATCTCGATCATGTATAATACATGATCTTTGACCGAACTGCCATTCTGTATTTTGGCATTGTAGTGGCATAAGATACTTTGTACCGCTCCACATCGTTTGGCATGCCAAAATATTTCTTTAACTTTTGAAAAATCTCGTCTGGCTGGGCCTCCTCGAATTTGCGACTGAACTCGTCATTCATTATCACCAATATTATGCATCGAACAGTAGTCCAATTAGAAACCCACTTCAAATAAGTGTCCCTGATCGAACTCCGTGCATTTGCAGGAGGGTTTTTGGGTGCTGGATCTTTATCACATAAAGGATATGCTCGTGCTCTAGGATAATTCTCAATTTTTGATATCAGATATCGAAATTGGGACCCTTTAACTTCTCGCTATCGAGAAGTGACTGGAGCGAAAGGTTTGAAGTCGTCTGAAAGAAAAATTAAGACCAAATTAATATATGAATTAATCAATTAAACCAAAAGACTTGGATTTTAGTCTAAAGGTCGCTCCCACTAATTTTTTAGATTGGGAGCCTCTAACTCCAATCCATGAAATCATCATTTCATAGTGGGTACTGAAATCCAATAGACCACGTATGAGCCCGACTTTGGCTGGCTCACCCATACGTGCCTAAAGGTAGGTTCTCTAGCCAATTGCTTTCCTAAGCAACTTCCAGTAATAAATTTTCCCTCACAGAACTCCTAATCGGTCTTAGGGCCTCCTATTGTGGGTCTCTGGTTAGGTCCAACCATCAATATGATAAATCTGATGCATCCATCTAACGAATGACCAAGCCCGACTTTGGCCAACCCACCTGATCACCATTAAAAGGGTTGCACTGAACCATCATCTATGGAAGAGTAATCCTATTAACTCGACGCACACCCATTCTTTGTAACTGCCAATGTACACCAAGCTAAAGGACTCATTACTAACCCACTTAATGGGAAGCTAATACACCATCAACTCATTGACTTAGTATTTTTTTAAAACCTAATAATTTTAGAGGATTTTAATTAAATTATGATAGAAGAATAGAGAGAAGAACATGGATCAACCTCCCACTAATCAAATCAATTCTCAGAAGGTTTGAATTAAATTCAACAAGTTGGTCCATGGGCACCTAAAGATCAGACAAGCTGATCAACTTGGGTGACATGGGTTAACTTGAATCAATAAGCTCTTCTAATCAGTTCTGGTTAATCGGATTGGCCAGGTAGGTCAGATCATGGGTGAGTATCCGCCATTAACCATCTTTCCTAGACACCAACCAAGTTGGTTAGGAAAGATGTAGCCTCATGCCGCCGTGATCAAAATTGCCAAACTTGCCTAGACACCAATCGATTTACCAGACTCGATTAGACCAGCCTAAGAACTCGGGCTTACCACAGAGCCACTAATTAGATCCATTTTAGTAGAATGGACTAACCCATCTAATTATTAGATAGATACTAAAGAGAAGGTCCTTAATCAATATGTGATTAGTTCTCTTAAGTCCAATTTAACTAACCTTAGGTCTAACCCAATAAACGAACCCAATCTGACAGCTAACCCAATTAACCCGAATAGCTTATTCAAATGACATAAATTTCATAAACCCTAATCTAGCTTGTCATTTAATTAATCTTTCAATTCATAATTGTTAGATTATAAGCCAACTTTTAATTAAAATATTTTTAATTTAATTCATGTAAAATCCTTTTACATTTTTCATACATCATATCTAATCCTATCATATCAATTTATAATATTGCAAGCCATAAAATTTTAGACATGCCAATGTATAATCATGTATTAGGATTAAAATATTTTTAATACTATAGGTTTCCTTTAAAAATCCTTCTGAAAAGGCCAACACAGATGAACCGCCTCGTGCCATAAAAAATTAGGGATTTTAAATCCTGATTAATCTCTATGGACACATGGCCATGGTGAAGGTCTCAACTAGGTTCCTAAAAGTAATCCCTAATCTAGATACAGATCCAAAACCAACAATACATGCATTCATGATATGCTACACAGGAACCCTGCTCTGATACCACTGAAAGGAAACTAGTGCAATAGACGCCTACCCTAGGCATGATACACTAGAGAGTAGGTATTGCATAATTAAGATTTTTAAGCATTTATTCGGAAAAACCAACTCATGCACAGGATCTAACATAAACATGATGCATTAAACAGATACACAGGCATGTAAAGACAAGTGCAATAGTTATAAACAATATGATAATATTTAGATATAAACATGCATGATAAATAACATACCTTATAGTGCTTCCTTTTGTTCTGAATTTCGATCGAAGCAGGAAGAAGCTAACTCCCTTCAATAGCAAATCAATGCAGCCGGTTGAACTCCAACATTCTTCAGAATAGATCTACAAACATGGCTTCCATTTGATATGCAACAGCAAGAAGAAAAAAGGATCGATCCAATCTCTCGAGATGTCCAAATGTCCACCCTCTAGAGTATCCATGCTCGGGCTCTCGCTGATCCAACTCCCGAATGGATGCTACTACTCCAGGAATCAAAAATAGGTCACGGAAAATATGGAGCAGGACAAGCAAAAAAAAATCATCACGGACAGTCTTCTCCAAGACCGCCCAAACTCCACCAAGAGCACACAAAGGAAACTAAAAATCAAGGAAGGGTTTCATTGGATCTCCACGAAATTCTGTACTCAGAAATTTATCCCAAAAAGCTCTCTCTCATAGATCGCTCTCTTCTCTTCTCTTTCTTTATTGCATGCCATGTTCCTTCCTTTCTCTCAAACCCTATTTCTTCCTCTCTCTCACACCCTGCTTCTTCCTCTCTCATATGCCCTGCAGCCTTCAACCAAGATGTATCTGAGGTTGAGATAACCCATGAAGAAAAAGGGAAGACATCGTGAGAGAGTCCAGATAAATCCCAAACTCAAATGGATAGGCTCTTGATCGGTTTCAAATGCTGGGAACCACTGGAAGAGAACAAAAGGGAAGATGGGATAAAACACGTTGAACGAGGGGGTACACCATGAGAACCAGCTCCTCTAATGGGGCAGCAATATCATGAGAACAGGTTATTGAATGGGGTAGCAAAATCATGAGAATAAGGAGCCCAAGCAAGTCTTCAAGCCGGTGAGGAATTTTCTTTGAAATGCTGGGAGAAAAACACCATGAAACCAAGCCATGATAAAACCGGTTCAAAAAGACCCCGGTCCGACCAAACCCGATCAGTAAGAAAAATCGGGTTCAGTCTTGGTCTACCAAGAATAGTTCCTGGTTGACCCAAATCAATCCTAGTCAATCCAAATCAATCCTGGTGGACCAGAAAAAATCCAATATGTGCTCAATCAGACCGTTTGACCTTAATATCGAAAAGATTCTCAATCGTTGATCGGTTCCCAGATTAGGATGAAATCCTCTATGACGTGTGACCGCATACGTTCGAACCTAAACGGTAGCACTGGAACACTTCCAGTACCAGCATAAGATACCATCTAGCAATGGATCCTGGCATCTGGATAGGCCAAAAATGCGAGAGCAATCTATCGAACCTCAAGCATATGATTACCGTATAATTCATCCCTTTGACCTCCAATGCTCAAGATGACCTAGGGTTAGACTGCCAAACCTAACTGAGTCGATCCACAACATGTCTCAATCTCGTAAGTCTAGTGACTCCTCACTAGGTCTATCCCAGTCGAGGATTTGCTAATTTGAGACACTGCGAGACATTCAATCCAAATAATTTGGACAGGTCAATTCCATCTTGGTCCACCACAGCTCCACAAGTACTTGCCTGTACCAAGAAATCTTCCATCACCAAATTTGAAATCCAATTAGTCCGGCACCAAAGCACAGGGTGTTGCTTGCAAGCTACCATGGTGACCTTTGGTCGGAGGGACACATATACCCATATCCGATCGTGAGCAATCCTTTGGCAGAAAGGAGTTCCACAGAGTCACGTTCAGTGAGATGTCACACATCCCACTTGTAGATCACATCAGTGTCACCGCACTCCTTTGGTCAATAGGACAACCAAACAATGTGAACCACAACAACCTATACTTGATACATTGTTGTCCTGTATAATGTATCCTTTGGATGTGAACCTTTTTAAAAGGACCACTTGATATATCCTTCCTATATCAAAGTCAGTGCAGTCCTAAGGACTTCATCACATAAAAAGAATTCATTACAAGGAAATGAATAATGTGATGATGTGATGATCTGCAAAAATAAAGTTTTATTAATTCATATATAAATTACAATACTGACCACAATCGCTTACAGCCTAAGTGATTGGCTTTGGGATATAATTCCCAACACAAATAAAACTAGATAAAACCTTGTTTAAGCTACCCCACTTAGGACTCAACCTAATCTGGGTTTTCCTCAAATAAGTCAGTCAAAATATCAAGGAACTGGACCCAATCCAATTGGGTTAGGAATTGGGTTTGCCTACATATGCTAGTATGTAATCTGGCTAACCAATTAAGATCCCATGACCCTAATTAAATTATGAATGACTTCCTTGGCCAACTCTCTATTATGTTGACCCATTGGTTTCCATATCTAGCCAGCAGTAGGTTTAGGTTTGAGCCGATTCGATCCGATCAAATCTGATTGACCTAATTAGGTCAAATTGGCTCACCTAATTGTCCAATTCGAATCACACATTGAATTGATTCATGAAACAAAATAAATTACTTCATGAAAATCTACAAGACAAGATTGACGTCTATCAACGTGTCATGCCCACCCAAAAGATGAGAAATTTGGTGAAAATTTTCAAAATACCCTTTAGTAGTAAGTTACCGTGCAATTCAGTCTTTCGATCTCCCATTATCCTGATTAAGTGATAGGTATGGATATATGTCAAACCCTAACACTTAGTCATATCAAATTTCAGCTCGATCATGAGGACTCAACTAATAATTGATTACAAACTAATTCTAATCTCATCTTGCTTTGTTCAAAGTCTCCTTGAGTCACTCATCGAAGAGATTACATGGGATAACAATTCTCTTATCAACAATAATCGATTCCTTGTTGGTCCAGTCACATCCTTCATACACCCTTCACCATACCCAGAACATCCCGTACATGACTCAATGTTATGAATGAGTATGAACCAAAAATATGGCTTAGTGTGCATAAGGAACCATGGTGACCTCAGGTCTAAAGATCTCATACACAACTCCTACTCTGGGACTTATCTTTTGACAATCGATAAGACTTCCACAAGATAGTCCCAGTATGGATCAGTTTAGTATACTCAAACCCTGATGAGCACCCTTATTATTGTATTAGTGTCTCTACACAAATGGTTATGAGACCAACCATTCTCATTAACTGGGCATACATAGGATAAGCTAGTCTTACTGGATTCATCAATTCCCGAATCGATGGTCCATTGACTAGGAACATTTTTTAATAGGGTTTATAGGAACTTAGGTCTCACTATTATGATCTTTATCATAACTCTAATTCCATTGCCCTAATCTATGGTGTTCATCATAATCCATAAATAAGACACAACAGTATATGATGAAAATAATGCCTTCATTAATATAATATCATACAAGTTGGAAGATTACAAAAATGAACTTACAATGATTGGCTCTTAGGGCACTTTTCTTTTAATCTCCCACTTGCACTAAATCCAATCGCCCTTATACTTTATACCCATACTATCTATGTGGTGATCTAACTGCTGCTTAAGTAATGCTTTAGTAAATGGGTATGCTATATTGTTCTTTATATCAACTCATTCGATGACAACATCTTGTCCTTCTATTATCTCTCGAATGAGGTGGAACCATCTTAGAATGTACTTGGACTTATGGTGAGACCTCGGTTCCTTTGCTTGTGCTAAAGCTAAAGTGTTATCACATATCGCGGCATTGGTTGTTGTATTTTAGGAACCATGCCCAATTCCATGATGAATTTCTTCTACCAGACAGCTTCCTTCATGGCTTCAGTCGTAGCTATATATTCTACCTCAGTGACTGAGTCAGCTACTGTGGGCTACTTTGTACTCTTTCAACTCACTACACCACCATTCAGGGTGAAGACATACCTTGATGTTGATTTGCTATCATTTGGATATGATTGGAAACTAGAATTTGTATTGCCTTCTAGTTTCAATTCAGATCCTCCATATACCAGAAAAATATCTTTAGTCCTTCTCAGGTACTCAAGAATATTTTTTATAGCTTTCCAATGATCCTCTCCTAGATCTGCTTGAAACCAACTCACTATGCCCAAGGCATAAGCAACATCAGGTCGGTACATAACATAGCATACATAATTGATCCTACAGTCGAAGCATTAGGGATCATAGCCATCCTCTCTCTTTTATCTGATATCTTAGGAGACATTTTCTTAGAGAGATGTATGCCGTGACTTATAGACAAGTAACCTTTCTTACTTGCATCCATGTTGAATCTCTTCAATACTAAGTCTATGTACCTAGACTGGAATAAGCCTAGCATTCTTTTATATCTGTCTCTATAGATCCTTATACCTAGTATATACGATGCTTCTTCCAAATCTTTCATGGAAAATAATGATGACAGCCAAGTTTTAACTGATTGTAACATTGGGATATCATTCCCAATAATTAGTATGTCATCAACATACAAGACCAAGAAAATAATTGCACTCCCACTTGTCTTCTTATACACACATGGTTCATCCTCATTTTTGACAAAACCAAAACTCTTGATTATTTCATCAAAATGGATGTTCCAACTCCTTGATGCTTACTTTAGTCCATAAATAGACTTCTTCAACGTGCACACCTGGTCTGGTCTCATACTTGTGACAAAACCCTCTAGCTGTGTTATATAGACTACTTTTTCAAGGTTTCCATAGAGAAAAGCAGTCTTAACATCCATCTGCCAGGTTTCATAATCATGGTATGCTGCTATAGCAAGCAAAATCTGAATGGATTTCAGCATGGCTACTGGAGAAAAGGTTTCATTATAGTCAATGCCATGTTTTTGTCTAAAACCTTTTGCTACCATCCTGGCCTTGTAGGTTTCTAATTGACCATCTACTCCTATCTTTTTCTTGAATACCCATTTACACCCTATTGGGTTAATTCCATTAGGTGGATCTACCAAGGTCTAAACCTGATTGGAATACGTGGAATCTATTTCAGATTTCATGGTACATAACCATTTGTCAGAGTATTTTCTCTTGAAAGCTTTCGAATAGGTCACAGGATCATCTTCTTGAATGATAATGCCTTCTTTGTCATTCACGATGACAAACCCATATCTTAAAGGTGCTCCCCACACGTTGTCTGACGTTCGTAAAGGAGGTGTGTATAGTGATTGTTCTTGATCTACAAGAACTTCTGGATAAGGAATTTCATTTGAAAGCTCAATAGGTTGTTGGTTCTGTTCTTCACATAACTCCAGTGAAGAATCACTACATCTTTCATAGATAAATTCTTGTTCTGAGAATGTAGCATGCCTACTGACAAAAGTCTCTTGCTCAGTAGCATTATAAAAAAAAGCATCTAATACCTTCTTTAAGATAACCAACAAACCTACATTTGTTAGCCCTAGCACTTAACTTATATCCAAAGTTAGTTTTGACATAAGCATGGCAACCCCAAATCTTTAAGTGCTTAAGACTTGGTCTTTTGCCATTCAATTACTCATATGGAGTTCTACTAACTGACTTAGATAGAATCCTGTTCAAAATATGTGGAGCAGTTTCTAGGGCATATCTCTAAAAGGAAATGGGAAGATCTGTGAAGCTCATCATGGACCTTACCAGGTCTAACAATACATGATTTCTCCTTTCCGCCACACCATTTAACTGGGGTGTATAAGGAGGAGTCCATTCAGAGATTATACCTTTGTTTTTAAGATGGTTTAGAAACTCACTAAACAAGTATTCACCTCCTCGATCAGAACGAAGAGCTTTAATACTATGTCCAGTTTGTTTTTCAATCATACTTTGATATTCTTTAAACTTATCAAAAGCTTCAGACTTGTGTTTCATAAGATACACATGACAAAACCTTGATAAATCATCAATAAAAGTGATGAAGTAAGAATATCCATCTCTGGCTTGAGTTGTCATAGATCCATATATATCAGTATGCACAAGACCTAGTAACTCAATTACCCTGTCTCCATGTCCAGTGAATGAAGACTTTGTCATTTTTTCTTTGAGACAAAACTCGCAAGTTCCTAATGATTGGAAATCATAAGGGTCAAAGCAATTATCTTTGACTAATTTGTTTATCCTTGACTCACTGATATGACCTAACCTGCAATGCCAAAGTTATGTGACATTGACATTATCTCTCTTTTCCTTCTTATCATTAACAAGAAGTATTTCATCATTGAGTTCCAAAGTAAGAAGACCATTAATGAAACAACCATGCCCAAATATTTTATTATAAAGAATAGAGTAGCCACTGCTCTTTACATTTATTTCATATTCTTGTTGTAATAACAAGGGTATAGAAATAATGTTTCTTACAATATTGGGTATGTAGTAACATTCTTCTAACTTTAACATATCACCCATAAATGGCTTCACCACTTGTCCCATATAGCTTGAAGTCATCTTTCTTCAAATTCCTAATTTGGTGGAGTCCCTGCAATGAATTGCAAATATGAGATCCACATGCAGTATCCAATACCCATGAATTAGAATTTGAAGAACTAAATGATAAATTTGTTTGTATCATATACAAATCTTTAGATGCACCACTTGCATCTTGCTTCACACTTGCAAGATATACCTTGTAGTTTTTCTTCCAGTGCCCTTGCTCGCCATAGTGGAAATAGGCTCCATCATCCTTCTTAGCTTTCTTCTTATTTTGGAAGCTCATCTTAAGGTTGAATTATCTTTACAAACCCTTCTTCTTTGCATGTTTCTTTCTTCCATCAACTAGAAGAAGATGAGCCTTGTCTCCTTTTGAATGGCTCTCTGCTATCTTAAGCATATTAAGCTACTCTGGTAATGAAGTATTCAGTTTGTTCATATGGTAATTAAGAACAAATTGAGAGAAGGAATCTGGGAGTGACTGCAGGATCAAGTCCTAATTGAGTACACCATCCATGACAAACCCTAATTGACCTAATCGGTTGATTAAGTCAATCATTTTCAATACGTGGGTTTGTACAGATGAACCCTCACTCATCCATGAACGAAACAACTACTTCGATATCTCGTATCTAGCAGCCCTACTTTGCTCTCCATATAGCTCCTTTAAATTGAGAAATATGGACTGAGGTTCCATATCTTCATGTTGCCTCTAGAGATCATTGCTCATTAAGGCCAACATGATGCACTTGACAATTATACTGTCATTTTGCCACATTCTATGTGTAGCAATTTTCTCCTCAGAAGCATCCTCTACGATCATCTCAGGATCCCAAGAATCAAGAATATAGGAAAGCTTCTCCTGAGTTAGTACAATCCTCAGGTTCCTCAGCCAGTCCACGTAATTAGGACCGGTTAACTTGTTGGCATCTAAAATGCCTCGTAGTGATAAATTTGAAGCCATTATATAAATTTCTAATATTTAATTAAAGAACAATATTAGCAAACCACCCAAGATGACATTCATAATTAGATAAGGACTTTTTATATCTAATTATATCTCCCACTATTTTCTTCGAATACCATAACCCTTAATCTATGGTAAGCGAGAAACCTTACTAGTTTCTTTAATGGGGTTGAGATCCTAATTCCTCATGAATGCCTTGTGTGTACACAACAAACACTCATAAGTTCAAAGGTAGGACTTTCTTTCTAATTGCAATCTATGCAATTCTCAACTATTAAAATTGCCTATAAGATACATATAGCCTTGTATGTACACAACAAACCATAATGTCTTAATTTAGTCAGACCCTTCATTTCTATATAGCCATGATTGAAAAATGTTACCCTTGTGTGTACACAATAAAGCAACAATTCCAATCATGCTATAAAGCATGTAGTGCACCAAGACAAATTTCATGTCAAACCCTAAAGTAGGCCTTGTGTGTACACAACAAACCTACTATAGTGTTGACGTAAATTTTGCTTAGCATGAAGGAAGGCAAATTATAGTATTCTTAATCAATTAGCATTCCCAAATTAAGGTTTTAGATATGACCAAATTGGCTAGGTGAGTGGATGGGATGAGGGCATCCACTCGTTGCTTTTCTTAGATACCAATTGAATTGGCCAGGTCAGACAATGGAACCAATTAAAAAATCTCAGTCCCTTTACCTTTCCAAAACCACTTGCCTAAACACAAACTAGCTGATCATAACCCTAATTGGTTTTGCATCATGATTAAGATTATAACATGACTAAATATAATTTTTAATGAGGGCTTTGATGGTCTTAAACACATCCTAAATAATCATTCAAATAATGTTCATAACAACAAGTATATACATAAAACATATCATTCCAGCATATGCATAACATTGCATGATTACATAGCAATCAAATCATAGCATGATATTTCATTACCCCATTCACCTCACTTTTTCATGGGATATGGCCACAGCGGCACCCCTACACACCATAGGAGACCTGTTGAATGGGAGGAGAGGGCCTTTAAACCCTATTTGGCTCCTATGACTGCATGGCCATGGTGACTAACCCAATCCAAAGTAGTTACTTGGTTCAATCAACATGCATAATTTCATACTTGACATAATATCATGCATTTCATAAAAACTGAAATTAAACATATTATCCTAATATGCAAAATTTCATACAATTGCATTATCATGTCATTTCATAAAGAAACCAAAAATCAAGCATATGAATTTGGTTGGGTCGACTCGACAAGGTTCGGGTCGGCTCGGTAGTGGAATTTCATAAAACTCTAAAAATGGTTCAAAATTGGTATGCCGCAAGGATGGATCTGATACCACTGAAGGGAATTCTCCCAAGGTGTCGGGAATCATTCAGCATGCAGAAGTGTATTTCAAAACAAAAATTCTAAGCATGAAACCCTAATTGGCTAGAAATCCCTAATTCCCAGGAACCTGTCATGCAATACCAATTAATGAAACATAAATGAAGTCAGAAAAACATACGTGGATCGCTGAAATCCAATCCTTTCCATGAGGCTCACAAGTACAAGCCCTCCAACGATGAACTACACGAGAATGGTACCAAGGAAGAATCCCTACCGGGGTTACTTGTTTCAACATAACTCTTAGGGTATCCTTTGGACCTTTGACCATGGTAGGACACCCAGTCCAACTATAGGGCACTAAGAATACTATCCTAAACCACTCTTGGTTTTAGGACAACCCTCCTCTAAGACTTCTTAGGCTTATATGCAAGAATAAAGCCTTGTCCTAAAAGACTAGACCTTGTCTTAACATGACAAGTCTTGTCTTAAAGAAAGGAGGGAGGAGAGAGAAGCAGAAAGAGACACTCAGATAACTCTTAGGAAAAATGGACTCCTGTTTTTGATGATCGAATCATGAATGAATTCTCAAATCACCGTACACCCTTAAATAATAGTTTAAGGGGTGTTAATAACATCCCAACATTTCTTATTAGATATGTTATTTCATATCTGATAAGACTCTTCAAGATTCAAGAGTCTTATCTGAGTCCTTCTCATTTCTAGGTTAAATACCCTTATGCCACGTGGCATATACCAGTCAAGAAGAATGGAAGAAGGCATCTTTTCAAATTTAAAAACCATGGGAAAAGCAGAGTCTTGAGAGCAAGACTCTGCCTCAGAATCGTGCATAGATGAAGAGATGTGACTCTTCATCTGCGTGCGCTAATTCCTTTCTCATTTCATGCCGCACCTTATCCTCTTTTGACCGGTCATTCAAAAACCAAACAGCATGGGGATTAAGTGAAGAGGTACCTCATAAAAGAAACTCATAGAGTTTCATCTGCAGAAGGACTCTCAGTCCTACTGCACGTGCCCCCTTCTCTCGCTTGCGCCAAGAGGTGCCAAGAGTCCATAGCACCTTGGACTCTTCATAAAATTTGGTATAATGCCCAAATAAAACCAGATAAAACCTGGTTTAAGCTGCCCCACTTAGGACTCAACCTAATTTGGGTTTCTCTCAAATAAGTTAGTCCAAATACTATGCAACTAGACCCAATACATTTGGGTTAGGAATTGGGTTAGCCTACAAATGCTAGTACGTAATATCGCTAACCAATTAGGATCCCATGATCCTAATTAAATCATGAATGAAATCCTTGGCCAACTCTCTATTATGTGTGATGCATTGGGTTCCACATCTAGACAGCAGTAGGTTTAGGTTTGAGCCGATTTGATTCGATCGAACCCGATTGTTCTAATTCGGTCAAATTGGCTCGCCTAATTATCCAATTCGAATCACACATTAAATTGACTCATGAAACCAAATCAATTGGTTCAAGAAAACCTACAAGACAAGATTGATGTCTAGAAATGTATCATGCCTACCCGGAAGATGAAGAACTTGGTAGAAATTTTCAAAATACCTTTTAGTAGTAAGTTACCGTGGAATTCAATCTTTCGATCTCCCATTATCCCGATTAAGT
The DNA here is from genome assembly GCA_021397845.1 of Areca catechu. Taxonomy (NCBI): domain Eukaryota; kingdom Viridiplantae; phylum Streptophyta; class Magnoliopsida; order Arecales; family Arecaceae; genus Areca; species Areca catechu. The sequence goes on along the minus strand of CM038051.1, from coordinate 95,288,722 downwards.
TATAGGTATGGATATATGTCAAACCTTAACACTTAGTTATATCAAATCTCAGCTCGATCATGAGGACTCAACTGATGACTGATTAGAAACCACTTCTAATCTCATCCTGCTTTAATCAAAGGCTCCTTGAGTCACTCATCGAAGAGATTACCTGGGATAACAATTCCTCTTACCAGGAATGATCGATTCTTTGTTAGTCCACTTACATCCTTCACACACCTTCCACCATACCCAGAACATCTTGTACATGACTCAATGTCATGAATGAGTATGAACCAAAAATATGGCTTAGTGTGCACAAGGAACCATGGTGATCTCAGGTCTAATGATCACATGCACACTCCTACTCTGGGACCTACATTTCGACAAGCAGTAAGACTTCCATAAGACAGTCCCGGTGCAGATCAGTTCATTGTACTCATACAGTGATGAGCACCCTTATCCTTGTATTAGTATCTCTATACAAATTGTTGTAAGACCAACCATTTTCATTAAATGAGCATACATAGGATAAGCTAGTTTACCGGATTCATCGATCGCCGAATCCATGGTCCATTGACTAGAAATATTTTATATTATGATTTATAGGAACTTACGTCTCACTATTATGATCTTTATCAAAACCCTAATTTCATTGTCCTAATCTATGGGGTTCATCAAAATCCATAAATAAGACATATCAGTATATGATGAAAATAATGCCTTCATTAATATAATGTCATACAAGAGCTGGAAGATTACAAAAATGCCCTTATAATGATTGGCTCTTAGGGCACTTTTCTATCAAAAACATAAGTCCTTCCAAGACATTCTTATATACTTAAGTCCATTTAACTTTAAAAATTCATCCATAAGGGGACTTCTTCAACTACTTTGATAAGCAATCAATTAACTAACTTGATGAGTACCTTTTTTTGATAAAATATACTTTAATAAATAATTAGTACTCAAATATACTTAAGTATTTTGTTAATCATCAAAATCAATACAGGAGTCAACAGAAACTGCCATTCTAACTTGTTTGAAAGCTGATGGATCCATCCCCGCTAGAAGGAAGACGTATTCTTGGTTATTTCTAAACATGTCAGAGACTAGGGATGCTCTGGAGCTCTACATGAAAACATGGAGATCCTTGGTACCCCCATCCTCTATTTTGAGTAAATGGGGTTACCTGTTGGCCATCTTGTTGCCCATGGCCTTTGCATCTCCATTCCCCTTTTATGTTACTTGATGCCCTATATAAGGATGATGGAAAGATGGGAAGAAAGAGGGCTCTGACTATTAATTATAATTTATACAATCCTTAACATTAGAAGCCATGTCAACAACTTTTAACCTCAATTTGGCCACATCATGGGTTATTAGCATGTATATGGGGTCACATGATAAAATGGTTAAACAGTGTTGAGTTCCGTTTGTCTATTTTTCTGAAATTGATCGATTTGGCCATTTTATTTACCAAATTGTCAACTTTAAAACTTCAGTCGCTTGATTGCTAATATACCCAAACTTTATTGTACAAAAATATATTTTTTTTCTTTTTATACTATAACCAGGTTATTCATGGACCCGATCCTAATCAATTGACTCATTGGATCGAAAAATTTGATAGTGGACCTAACTTGACCAATCTTAATTTTCCAGTAGATTGGATCTGTGTATAACATTAGGACCCGATCAAAGAACCAAATCGGGTCAAGGTCGCTCATGCCCGATCCGACACCCATTTCCTCCCCTATTTATAATGCCACTTTCTCTTGTACTTATAAATAAAAAATAAATATCATAAAAAATTTTATTATATTATTATACTTAATTATTTTATAATTATTATCAAATTTGATAATTAATTAGCTTAATTATCAAATTATCTATCTAATATGGCAGCTAATATAATAACTATAATATTTATTATTATTTTGGTAAAAAAACCATCTCTCACCCTTTTCTAATTTTTTTCCATGTTAATTCTCTCCAAAATCATTCTCTGATGGTAAATCTCTCGAAAAGAATGTGTCGATTCTTTGCTCCAACCACTCTTATACTCTAGTGACCATAGCGACCAAAGGTTTTCCTTTTCATGTATGCCTGAAGAACCTAGAAGAGACCAGTGGATGGGAAATCGGAGCCAAGGAAAAAATAAGAAAAAAAAAAGAATGGAAAGCCAGTAGGGTTGAGGGGAGCTGATAGTCGGTGGGGTTGAGGGGAGCCGATAGTCGGCGGGATCGAGGGGGGCTAGTAGCTAGCAGGGTCGAGGGTGAGCTAATCAAGTCAAGGGAGCTAGTAGCCAATAGGGTTGAGGGCTAGTGCAGAGGAGGTTAGTAGTGTAAAAATGTGAGGAGGACAAGCTGGTAACTGGTGGGGTTGAGGGTGAGTCAATTGGGTTGGGGGAGCCAGTAGCCAGCTAGGTAGAGGGTGAGTCAATCAGGTCAGAGGAGCCTGTAGTTGGCGAAGTCAAAGGAGCCAATAGCCGGTGGAGTCAAAGGACCTAGTAGCTAGTTGGGTCAACGATGAGTGTGAAGGAGGTTAGCAGCATATGGGTTAAGATTCTATGTGGGTTTAGCAGGGATCGAGGGATTAGGAAGAGGGAGCTTTGGTGCATGAACCGAGGGATTTAGTGGAGGGAGGAGTTTAAGGGATTTAGGCTAAGAGAGGGAGGAGATTAAGGAATTTACAGGAAGGGGAGGGAGGTGATTGAGGGATTTAGTGGAGGAGATGAGCTTTCATCTTACGAGAAGGGGAGGCAGGAGATTCAGGGATTTAGGGAAAGAGAGCTTTGGTGTTAAAGGAAGGAGAGGGAGGAGATTTTGTTTTATTTGGTTATTTCATTTCATTTCATTTTTTTATTTTTTAAATCTAGATACATGCATAATTAATAATTAATTCATTATTCAATAATTAATAGAGATTATTAATAATTTTTTTGGTTAGATCATTTGTTTGTTTGTCTTTTTTTTTATCTAGTTTTATTTGATAAACTCCACATTGATGTATTTGTGGTGTTGCTTCTCATAGCTATTGGATATATTTAGCTTCCTAGTCCTACATTCATTCTCTTGTTCAGTAACACATGCATCCACCTATGAATGCAACTATGTCTATTAATATGAATAGTATGATTGCATCTATAAACCCTGAATTCAATTTATTTAGCATGTTTTTTATATTAGTATATGATATTAACCTTGTTTCTTTTATTAGTGAAGAATTAAAATATGTTTGATGACTATAATTGGATATATAATTGGTTAACTGATAGATACATAAATGCTGAATTTATTTCAATGATTGAAGAATTTCTTGATTTTTCTTTTTCTCAATCCATGTATGTGAGTGAGAACAAAATTAGGTATCCATGCTTTAAGTGTCACAATCAAAAGTGGGGTACTCATGTTGAAGTGGGAGTATAATTATATAGAAAAGGGTTTGTTGGTGGGTATACAGTGTCACTTTCACATGGTGAATCCTATGAAGAATGGATGTCCAGAGAATCTTCAATAAGCAAAAATAAGAATACATATGTGAGGGATGATGTGAATCCATATAGAACAATGGTAATGGATGTAGCAAGTAATGATTATAAGTGGGCAATTGATAGAGTTAATGAGATTGGGTTTGATTATGAACCTCCTACTCTAGATGTTGCTAAGTTTTATAATTTGTTAAGAGATGCCGATGAGCCATTATGGGTGGGTTGCAAAAGGCACACTAAACTATCTGCAATTTCATAGCTTCTAAATTATAAGTCTGAATTTAACATAAGTAAGGATTATTATAATCATTTGTTTTCCATAGTAAAGGATATGTTGCTCGAGGATGCGAAGTTTTCATGTAACTTTTATGAGACAAAAATGATGGTTGCAAAGCATGGACCTAGACATATGAAGATAGATGTTTGTCTTAACATGTGCATGTTATACTACAAAGAAGATGAGAATAAGAGTGTGCTTGATTTGTTCACATCCTCGAAATAAACCAAGGAAAAATGTTAGCAACAGAAATAAAAAGGATATACATTATAAAGTCTTGCAGTGCCTCTCTCTTATAGAAAGACTTCAGGGACTTTACATGTCCTAAAAAATTGCTGAGCATATGACATGGCATATGGTGAATAGGTATATAGATGGTACTATGGAACATCAATGCAATAGTAAGGCATGAAAACATTTTGATCGAACTCACCCTGACTTTGCCTTTGATTTAAGGAATGTGCAACTTTGACTATGTATGGATGGGTTTAATCCATTTGTCCACTCATCAACTCCTTACTCTTGTTGGTCAATGATTATAACCATATATAATTTACCTCCTTGGATGTGCCTTAGACAACCATACATGTTCCTAAATTTGGTCATACCAGGATCGAAACGTCCAGGCAAGCATATCAATGTATTTCTTAGACCTTTGATTGATGAGTTAAAAATAGTATGGAATACATGGGTCAACACAATATTTATCGAAAGTACAATTTTCAAATAAAAGCAATATTTTTATGGACAACCAATGATTTTTCTTCTTATGGTATGCTATTCGGATGGAGCACACATGGAAAATTGGCTTGTCCTTATTGTATGGAGCACACTAAGGCATTTACTTTATAGAATGGTGGCAAGGCATCTTTTTTATTGTCATTGCCAGTTCTTGCCTATTCATCACTCCTATAAAAATAGTAGGATACCTTTAAAAAGGGTACAATTAAAAAATCTCTTCCACCACCTTAGTTATCTAGTGACGAGTTGTTGCAAAGAGTACAAAATCTTCCTGATATTACATTTGGCACCCAGAGTGGCAAAAAAATTTTTGGGTTTAAGCACCCAACATAATTAGATGAAGAGGAATATTTTTTGGGAGTTACCTTACTGGCACACAAATCTCATTCGGCATAATTTAGATGTCATGCACATTAAAAAGAATGTTTTTGATAATGTATTCAACACAATAATGGACATCAAAGGAAAGACTAAGGACAATGCAAAAGCTAGGTTGGATCTTGCTATATATTGTAAGCGCCCACATTTAGAGTTGCAACAAGTTGGTAATGGAAGAGTGTACAAACCTAAGGCCACCTACAGTTTGTCTAGAGAACAAAAAATTAATGTCTGCAATTGGGTTAAGGAGTGAAAATTTCATGATGGCTTTGCCTCAAATATATCCTGATGTATGAATGTAGAGGAATGCAAATTTTATGGGTTAAAAAGTCATGATTGTCATATATTTATGGAGAAATTGTTACCTATTGCCTTTCATGACTTATTGCCAACTCCTGTTTGAGATGCATTAACCAAGCTCAGTCATTCTTTAGGGACTTATGTTCTACTGTCTTACTTGTTAAGCATGTTGGGAATTGTATCCCAAAGCCAATCATCTAGGTTGTAGATGGTTGAGCTAATTGTTATGTAATTTTTATAATGAATAAAAGTTATTCTGGCTTCTCATCACTTTACATCTTCCTATAATGAATTCTTTAGTGATGATATCCTTAGGACTACTATTACATCGATATAGAGAGGATATATCGAGTGGTCCTTAAACAGGGTTCTCAGCCAAATGATATGTTGTACCTGGATAGCAACATATCAAGCATAGGCTGTTGTAGTTCGCATTGTTTGGTTGTCCTCTTGACCAAAGGAGTGTGGTGACACTGATGTGATCTGCAAGTGGGATATTTGATATCTCATTAGACGTGACTCCGCATAGCACCTTATCTGCCTAAGGATCGCTCGCGAATGGATATGGGCATAAGTGTCCCTCTAACCTGAGGTCACTATGGTAGCTTGCAAGCAACTCCCTGTGCTTTGGTGCCGGACTGCCCGGATTTTTAATCCGGTGACGAAAGGTTTCTGGGTACAGGCAAGTACTTGTGGAGCAGTAGTGGACCAAGATGGAATTGACCTGTCCAAATGATTTGGATTGAATGTCTCGCAGTGTCTCAATTTAGCAAATCCTCGGCCGGGGTGGTCCTAGTGAAGAGTCACTGGACATGCGAGATTGAGACACATAGTGGATTGACATTGCTGGGGTTGGCAGTTCAACCCTAGGTCATCCTGAGCATCGGAGGTCAAAGGGATGAATTATGCGGTAACCATATGCCACAGGTTCGATGGATTGCTCTCGCATCTTCGGCCTATCCGGACGTCGAGACCCATTGCTAGGTGGTATCTTGTGCAGGTACTGGAAGTGTTCCAGTACTACCGTTTAGGTTCGAACCTATGAGGTCACACGCCACAGAGGATTCCTATCTGATCAGGAACCGATTCGATTGGGAATCGTTTCGGTGTTTTGTCACGATTTTTGGTTGCGTTTTCTTCTGATTGACCCGGTCTTGGGTTGATCAGGTCTTCTCTGGATCAACCAGGAATATGTTCCTGGCTGACTAGGATTGAACCCATGTTCATCAAATGGTTTGATGAATGTTTCTAAGTCCAGTTGATTTTTGTTTTAGTCGGTTGCAAATCGATTTTAACTCAAATCAGTGAGGTTGGACTGTAGAAAGATAGGGTTCGTTCTTAGCTTCGTTTTGAGTCTGGTTTCGTTCGATTTGGACTTCGTTTGACTGGATTTTGGCCTGAACCAAATAGACCCTGCTTTGCCCTTGGACCGAAGGGCTTTTTGGTCATTTTCCGGTTCACCTTTTGAACCGTCGTCTTCTCGCCTGAGACGTTTGAGTTTCTGAAACCGAAACAGGGCATCTGCTGTTTTGATTTATTCCGATTAAATCCCACCACCCCTTCGCACCAAACTGAAGACCCTTGCTCTTCCTTTCGGTTGGCATCCAGAGATAATTTTTATACCCCCTTCTTGCTCTCTTTCGTGGGGTTTTTTGACAGCTTCCTCCATCTTTCCAAAATCCGTGAAACCTTGGGATCCGGCGGCTAGCGACGCCGGAGCTCCGATCAGAAGTTCCCACGGCGTGTATCCCTTTTAGAGGGATTTCGCCTGAGATCCTGGGAGCAGGTCATCGCTCCAGTGTATGGTAATCAAAGTTTGATCTTCAAATCCCCCTGCTGCAACCGTGGCCGTGGATGACTTTTGGAGCCCTGATTCGAAGTGGAAAACGCCGGAGACCTGGAGATCCGATTTCATCACCTTGTAGCCGGTCAAGCAAGGATTCCAGCGGACCTAGGAGCTCGGGGTTTGGAGACCTGTGCGCGCCGCAGTCGGCTTCTGAACCTTGCTCCACGGTAAGCAATCTCTGGACCGAGGTTGAAGAAGGGTGGAATAGCGGGAATAGATATTCCACCCTATTCCTCATAGCTATTCCACCCTATTCCTCCCTTATTCCAGCCTGGAATAAGTTCAATTTAATTTTTATTTGCATTTATACATGTCTAAAAATTATGAAAAAAATATATGCCATGCATCTTTATGTTCTCTATGCAAATATAATTTTTGATCCTAGTTTTGGGACAGGTTTTTCCGTGATTAATTGAAATTATTTTATAACATCTACCTGTTCCTATCCTCTACTTAGTGTAGGCACACAAAAAAAAAAAAAAAAAAACTTCCTTCAAATGGTATCAGAGCCCAGGTTCAATTTAAAATTATATTTGCATGTTTTTAGTTAATTAAAATTGTTTAATTAACTAATTTGGTAATTAGTTGAATTATTTAATTGTTAATTAAAATTGTTTTAATTAAGAATTAATGATGGCATGTATTATTTTTATTTTTTGATATGTTAAATGTAAATAAGAATTAATTGTAAAAGGAGTTTTACAAGATTTAATTAAAATTGCTTTAATTAAATAATTGGCTTGATTTCCTATAATTATGAATTATTTGAAATATTTAAATGATAAATGCAAATTAGGGTTTATAAAACCTTAAGTCATTTGATAAGCCAAATGGGTTAATGGTTGGGCTAGGATTAGATCCTAATTGGGCTAGACCTAGGTTTAGTTGAATGAACTCTAAAAATAATTTTAATCAAAAGTTGATTAAGGATTATCTTTTCCTAGTTTCTAATTAGTTAGAAGCTTGAGTCCATTCATCTAAATGGATCTAATCTGGCTCAGTGGCTAACCTAACTCAATTTTTCTAATCTAATTGATGACGGTAAAACAATTTGGTGTCTAAGGTAAGCAGCCTTATGGTCCTTGGCTTTGAGGGTACCCTTTCCTGGCCAGTTCTTGTAATTGGTGTCTAAGGAAAGTGGTTAATGCCATAACTCATGCCTCGACCGCACTTACCTGGCCAAATTGGCTAACCTGATTTGATTTAGGAAGGATTATTGAGTTAGATCAACCCATGCCATTTAAGGTTATCAGTCTGACTGATTTAGGTGCCCATGAACCTAACCATAAACCCTTCTAAGATTTAGTGGGAGTTTATGGATCAAGGTTCATGAATTTTTTTTATTATATGTCACAAATTTTAAAATCCTCTAAATTATTAGGTCCTTAAAAGGGCCTAGTTAAGGAGTTAACAAAGTCTTTGCCTCCCATTAAGTGGGTTTGTAATATGTCCATTAGTTGGGTATGCATCGACAGTTCCATAGAACGGGTGTATATCACGCTATTGGGATTACTCTCCCTAATATGAAGGTTGAGTGTGACCTTCTCAACAGTGATCAGGTGAGCCGTACCCTAGACGGGCTTGGTCATTTGTTGGTTGGAAACACTCAATTCGGCATGTTAATGGTTGGACCTAACCGAGAGCCTGTAATAGGAGGCCCCTAGGTCGATTACAGTGCATCTTGGGGCAAAATAGATTACTAGAAATTGCTAAGGGTAGCAATTGGTTAAAAGAACCTACCTTTAGACACGTATGGGTGAGCCGTACCCTAGACGGGCTTGTACGTGGTCTATTGGATTCTAGTACCCACTTTGAATTTTGACTTCACGGAATTGGAGGTAGAGGCTCCTATTCTGAAAAGTTAGTGGGAGAACCTTTTTGACTAAAGTCCAAGTCTTTAGGGTTTTGAAAATTACATAAACTAATTTTGGTCATATTTTTCTTTCAGATGTCCACCAGTCTGTCGCTCCGTCCATTATTGGACAATGAAAAATTGACTGGACCCAACTTCGATAGCTGGTATCGAAGATTGAGGATTGTCCTTGAGCATGAACGGATCTTGTACGTTCTGACGGATCAGGCACCTGTAGTTCCCGCTGCCAATACTCGGGGACCGGTTAGAGACACTTACCAGAAGTGGATCTCTGATCGGACCACTGTCCGATGTATTATGCTGGCCGTGATGAACGATGAGTTCAGTTGCAGGTTTGAGGAGGCCCAGCCTTAGGATATCCTTCAAAGGTTGAAGGAGTCTTTTGGGACTCCTGATGACGCTGAGAGATACCGTATCTCCAGCACCATCTATAACACGCGTATGCGTGAAGGTGCTTCTGTGACTGATCATGTTATGAACATGATCGAGTTGTTCGAGCGCCTGGGCAAGCTCGGCTGTCCCCTTCACGAACAGCTGGGAAAAGATGCGATCCTGAACTCCCTGCCACCCTCCTACGTGTCCTTTCTCGATCATTGGAGATTGAATAGGCCGGTAGTAAACTATCATGAGATGTTAGGTTTACTGCAAGCCTATGAAAAGGACCACCAGCTCAACAAAGGGCTGGTGAATTATGTAGGAGGTTCGTCGGCAGGTGCTCCTCTACCCTTTAAGAAAAAGAAGAAAAAGAAGAGCAAGAAGCTATAGTCTGCTCCTGGTCCAAGTCAGACCAAGAAGAAGTTAGACCAGAGCAAGGCAGAGTGCTTCTTTTGCAAGAAGCAAGGTCATTGGAAGAGGAATTGTCCTCTTTACATCGCTTCACTTGACCCGAACAGGCCGAAGAAGAAGAAGCAGCAAGCTGTTGCTGCACCAGGTATATATATGATATATCCTAACTTTACTCTCTGTGATACTACTAGCTGGGTATTAGATACCGGAAGTCCAATTCATATCTGTAATTCTTTACAGGGACTTCGAGTTAGTAGAAGATTCGAAGATGGCGAGAAGTACCTGAACGTAGGGAATGGAAATGCTGTTCCAGTTCTGGCGTTGGGTGTTCTGGAGTTGTCTTATGAGTCTTGTAATGTCACTCTAAGTGACTGTCATTATAGTCCTTCTTTCATGCTTAATGTTATTTCTGTTGGCCTTCTGGCCAATGAAAATTTTGAATTTTCAATAAAGAAAAATGTTTGTTCTATCATTTTGAATGGTAAGACTATCATGAATGGAAGCTTAGTTAATGGCATATATTTACTATCACAGCCTGTTATTGTAATGAGTACAAGTTCTAGTAAACGCCCTAGAATAGATGATGTCAATGAAGCCTATCTTTGGCACTGTAGGCTAGGTCACATCAATAAAAATAGGATTAACAAGTTAATAGGAGATGGCCTCCTAGATGTCAGTGATTGTGAATCACTGCCAACTTGTGAATCTTGTCTTATTGGAAAGATGACCAAATCACCTTTTAAAGGAAAAGGTGAGCAAGCCTCAGATATCCTAGGTCTTGTACATACTGATGTATGTGGACCTATGTCTATCTGTGCTAGAGGAGGTTTTAGATATTTCATTACTTTTACAGACGACCTTTCGAGGTTTGGTTATGTCTACCTCATGAGACATAAGTCTGATTCGTTTGAAATGTTCAAACGATATCGTAATGAAGTTGAAAAACAAACCAGAAAGGAAATCAAAATACTTCGATCAGATCGAGGTGGTGAATACCTTTCAGATGAGTTTTTGACATATCTTGAGGAGAATGGGATTCTCTCTCAATGGACTCCTCCTATGACACCTCAGTTAAATGGAGTGTCTGAAAGGAGAAATCGGACCTTGTTGGACATGGTCCGATCTATGATGGGGTTTGCTACTTTGCCTATGTTTTTCTGGGGATATGCATTGGAGACTGCATGTCAACTTCTTAATAATGTTCCTAGTAAATCCATTGACAAAACTCCATATGAAATATGGACAGGACGTAAGCCAACCCTTTCACGTTTTCGTGTCTGGGGGTGTCCGGCTTATGTCATGCGTTTGGAAACAGATAAACTAGGGCCAAGGTCTGAAAAATGTTTTTTTGTTGGTTATCCAAAAGAATCCAAAGGATACTACTTTTACTTGCCTGATGAACAAAAGGTGTTCGTCAGACTTAGAGCTATCTTTTTAGAAAAGGAGTTCCTTATTGAAGGAACTGTAGCTTCTAAGATAGAACTTGATGAAGTTCTACAAGTAGAAGAACCTGGGCACACACAGGCTGGTATTCAACCTGATTTGGTAAGATCAAATCCTGAGCCTATTGTGCAATCATTAAGGAGATCCGATAGAGTATCGCGTCCACCGGATAGATATTTTGGATATCTAATCCAGGATGGCGATCCTGTTGAACTCGAAGAGAACAACGAGGATCCGATCACCTATATGGATGCAATGCAAAGGTCTGATTCTGAGTTATGGCTTGGAGCCATGAAATCCGAAATGGAGTCCATGGAAATCAACCATGTATGGACATTGGTTGATGCACCTGAAGGGATAAAACCCATTGGGTGCAAATGGATGTTCAAAAGGAAAAGAGGCGCAGACGGGAAGGTAGAGACCTATAAAGCCCGTCTGGTTGCCAAGGGGTATCGTCAACGTTATGGTATTGACTATGACGAGACATTTTCTCCTGTGGCAATGCTGAAATCCATTCGGATTATGCTAGCTTTAGCTGCACATTTTGACTATGAGATCTGGCAAATGGATGTCCGAACAGCCTTCCTAAATGGAGAGCTGGAGGAGGAAGTGTATATGACACAACCTGAAGGGTTCACTTCCATAGACGAGTCAAAAGTGTGTAGACTTCAGAAGTCTATATATGGGCTAAAGCAAGCATCTCAAAGTTGGAACATGCGGTTTGATAAGTGTATCAAATCGTATGGCTTCGTTAGGAACGGAGAAGAACCTTGCATATATAAATGGGCCAATGGTTCTGTAGTTGTATTTCTTGTATTGTATGTGGACGATATTCTCTTAATCGGGAATGACGTTCCTGCATTACAGGGAATAAAAGTTTGGCTTTCATCACAATTCTCCATGAAGGATATGGGAGAAGCCTCATTCATATTAGGTATGAAAATCTATAGAGATAGATCAAAGAGGCTTCTGGGATTGTCCCAGTCGACATACATTGACACCGTGTTAAAAAGGTTTAGCATGGAAAATTCCAAGAAAGGCTATCTCCCGATAGGCCATGGAATCACTCTTCCCAAAAGGATTGTGCGACAACCCCTGAGGAAAGAGAGCGTATGAGTAGAATACCATATGCTTCGGCAGTGGGTTCTATTATGTATGCTATGTTGTGTACTAGACCCGATGTGGCATACTCACTAGGGGTAGTGAGTAGATACCAATCTAACCCAGGAGAAGCACATTGGAAGGTGGTAAAGACCATCCTTAAGTATTTGCGAAATACTAAAGATCAATGGCTACTCTATGGAGATTCTGACCTAAAACTAGAGGGGTATACTGACTCCAGTTTTATGTTAGATCATGATGACAGCAAGAGTGTGCCAGGATTTGTTTTTATCCTGAATGGTGGAGCTATCTGCTGGAAAAGTTCCAAGCAGCATACTGTTGCAGACTCGGTTTGTGAAGCAGAGTATATTGCCGCATCTGATGCAGCTAAAGAGGCTGTCTAGTTGCGGAAGTTCATAGGCGAGTTGGGAGTGGCACCTTCCCTGGAGCATTCTATTCCTCTGCATTGTGACAGCACAGGGACGATTGCTCAAGCCAAAGAACCGAAGGCACATCAGCGCACCAAGCATATTCTGCGGCGCTTTCACCTTGTACGAGAGATCGTGGAACGAGGTGACATCGACCTTCAGAAGATCGATGGAAAGGAAAATCCGGCCGACCCCTTTACCAAAGCCATCGGAATTAAAGAATTCGACAGTTACAAATGGAAGATGGGTATTCGATACTATTCTGATTGGCTTTAGTCTAAGTGGGAGTTTTTTGGGAATTGTATCCCAAAGCCAATCATCTAGGTTGTAGATGGTTGAGCTAATTGTTATGTAATTTTTATAATGAATAAAAGTTATTCTGGCTTCTCATCACTTTACATCTTCCTATAATGAACTCTTTAGTGATGATATCCTTAGGACTACTATTACATCGATATAGAGAGGATATATCGAGTGGTCCTTAAACAGGGTTCTCAGCCAAATGATATGTTGTACCTGGATAGCAACATATCAAGCATAGGCTGTTGTAGTTCGCATTGTTTGGTTGTCCTCTTGACCAAAGGAGTGTGGTGACACTGATGTGATCTGCAAGTGGGATATTTGATATCTCATTAGACGTGACTCCGCGTAGCACCTTATCTGCCTAAGGATCGCTCGCGAATGGATATGGGCATAAGTGTCCCTCTGACCTGAGGTCACTATGGCAGCTTGCAAGCAACTCCCTGTGCTTTGGTGCCGGACTACCCGATTTTTAATCCGGTGATGAAAGGTTTCTGGGTACAGGCAAGTACTTGTGGAGCAGTAGTGGACCAAGATGGAATTGACCTGTCCAAATGATTTGGATTGAATGTCTTGCAGTGTCTCAATTTAGCAAATCCATGGCCGGGGTGGTCCTAGTGAAGAGTCACTGGACATGCGAGATTGAGACACGTAGTGGATTGACATTGCTGGGGTTGGCAGTTCAACCCTAGGTCATCCTGAGCATCGGAGGTCAAAGGGATGAATTATGCGGTAACCATATGCCACAGGTTCGATGGATTGCTCTCGCATCTTCGGCCTATCCGGACGTCGAGACCCATTGCTAGGTGGTATCTTGTGCAGGTACTGGAAGTGTTTCAGTACTACCGTTTAGGTTCGAACCTATGAGGTCACACGCCATAGAGGATTCCTATCTGATCAGGAACCGATTCGATTGGGAATCGTTTCGGTGTTTTGTCACGATTTTTGGTTGCGTTTTCTTCTGATTGACCCGGTCTTGGGTTGATCAGGTCTTCTCTGGATCAACCAGGAATATGTTCCTGGCTAACTAGGATTGAACCCATGTTCATCAAATGGTTTGATGAATGTTTCTAAGTCTAGTTGATTTTTGTTTTAGTCGGTTGCAAATCGATTTCAACTCAAATCAGTGAGGTTGGACTGTAGAAAGATAGGGTTCGTTCTTAGCTTCGTTTTGAGTCCAGTTTCGTTCGATTTGGACTTCGTTTGACTGGGTTTTGGCCTGAACCAAATAGACCCTGCTTTGCCCTTGGACCGAAGGGCTTTTTGGTCATTTTCTGGTTCACCTTTTGAACCGTCGTCTTCTCGCCTGAGACGTTTGAGTTTCTGAAACCGAAACAGGGCATCTGCTGTTTTGATTTATTCCGATTAAATCCCACCACCCCTTCGCACCAAACTGAAGACCCTTGCTCTCCCCTTCGGTTGGCATCCAGAGATAATTTTTATACCCCCTTCTTGCTCTCTTTCGTGGGGTTTTTTGACAGCTTCCTCCATCTTTCCAAAATCCATGAAACCTTGGGATCCGGCGGCTAGCGACGCCGGAGCTCCGATCAGAAGTTCCCACGGCGTGTATCCCCTCTAGAGGGATTTCGCCTGAGATCCTGGGAGCAGGTCATCGCTCCAGTGCAAGGTAATCAAAGTTTGATCTTCAAATCCCCCTGCTGCAACCGTGGCCGTGGATGACTTTTGGAGCCCCGATTCGAAGTGGAAAACGCCGGAGTCCTGGAGATCCGATTTCATCACCTTGTAGCCGGTCAAGCAAGGATTCCAGCGGACCTAGGAGCTCGGGGTTTGGAGACCTGTGCGCACCGCAGTCGGTGTCTGAACCTTGCTCCACGGTAAGCAATCTCTGGACCGAGGTTGAAGAAGGGTGGAATAGCGGGAATAGCTATTCCACCCTATTCCTCATAGCTATTCCACCCTATTCCTCCCTTATTCCAGCCTGGAATAAGTTCAATTTAATTTTTATTTGCATTTATACATGTCTAAAAATTATGAAAAAAATATATACCATGCATCTTTATGTTCTCTATGCAAATATAATTTTTGATCCTGGTTTTGGGACAGGTTTTTCCGTGATTAATTGAAATTATTTTATAACATCTACCTGTTCCTATCCTCTGCTTAGTGTAGGCACACAAAAAAAAAAAAAAAAAAACTTCCTTCAAAGCATATAGAGACATTGGAGAAAAACATTGCGAAGACCTTGTGCAAATTAGAAAAAATATTTTCTATATGTGTCTTTGATTCAATAAAGCACTTGTCAATGCATCTTGCTTATGAGGTTAAAATTGGAAGACCCATTCAATTTTGTTGGATGTATCTATTTGAAATGTAAATGATGCGAGATGACTCTAGGACTGATGCAAAATAAAAAAATAATTTTTTTTATATTTTTTTAGTCATTAAATTCGTAGGCTAATAACCCGAAAATAAGTAAAGAATCAGCATGATGATTAGTAATTCGAGAAACTATCATACCTGCAAAAACTCATGCATAATAATGACTAGCCAGGACCCGAGAGTTGAGAAGCTTTTGGTTTAGGATAGTGTACCTATCATCATATCAAAACTCAAGAGGGAGAAGGCTTTTACCAGGCAGCAATTGTAGTTTCTTTGATGAAGAGATCTCTCAGTCTCTGGATGGCGCCTAGAAGAACAAGCCTTTGGTTCTCGAATCTGAAGTCGATCTGAATCTAGTCTGAAAGCAAAGAAATCCTTCTTTGGGGAGGAGAAACACCTTGGGGATCTACAAAACATCAAGGTTAGGCATGAATAAGGTAATCAAAGAAAAAAATCATGATGAAACAATGAAGGAAGGGTTAGGACTAGAAGGGCTGGCGGCCTGGAGAAGGAAGACTCCTACTTTCAGGGATGGCTTCAAGGCTTCTTCTCAATGGCATGGCTGATGTCAAGAGGCTTGAGTTACTACTTGGGCATGGAGGATTGCAATGATAGGGGTCGGCCAACACAGGAATAAAAAAAACCAAACCAAAGGAACCAAAAGAAAACACAAGACACCAGTCTTAAAACAATTCAGCAGAGTTTTAATTCATAAGAGTTGATTTTGGAATTGTGTATTGGATTGGTTCATTTGGATAGTTAATTGGGCAAGCTGATTCATGATGGCCTCAAAATTGGGATCCATGGCTGAGTCGGTTTGGGGTTTAGGCTTTTGGTATTGGGTTCCTAATTTAGTGGTCATATAATCAATCAAACATCAAAATGGAATGGGGCAGCCAATCATGCAAAAGAAAGGTTAGTAAAATCTAGGGTTTGCTAGACCTAGAGTCAAAACTGAATGGATCAGCTCAACTTACACCTAACCCAATAGCTAATCCTTCCACTGGCCAAGTAGGGAGTGGGAGTGTGGGAGGCCCCCCTGCTTTCTTCTTCCTCCTCCTTGAGCCTGTTATCAAACCACCATCAAGCATCCTGTGCAACCTCCTGTTTCAAGTTCTAGGGATGCTGTCGTCAGACAGATTTGCATCCTCCTCACATAATCAGCCACCATTCTCTTCCCCCCCTATTGTTGCTCCATTGCCTCATCCAACAGCAAGGATTTAGTGATCGAACATGAGGAGAAAGATGATGCAGCCAAGCCTTCCAACATCGCCACCCTTCCCAACAGGAGAGCCCCACTAGAAGATCACCTCCGTCAGCCTCCGCCCAAATTGATCCTCTTTCTCTCTTCCTCGCCGATGCCTCATATCGCCTCCACCTGACCTTCCCATCTGATGGACCGACATCCACCGGCCCTGATGGATTTCGGCCATCCGTGTCCTTCGCTCCCCATCTTCGATCAGGTGATGCAACCGTCCTCCCAGTGCTTCTTCTTCTCGACCATGATGGCGGCGGTGGAGAGCCTGGGCTCCCACTGCCAGATCGTGATCGTTGTCGATTTGAGCGACGAGAGTGCCTACACCATGCGGTGGGCAGTCCAGAACTACCTCCGCCATAGCAATGCTGTGATCGTCCTCCACGTCCGGCCCACCAGTGTCCTTTACAGCACCGACTAGGGCCCGATCGATCTCTTAGTCTCCGCTACTGCGGTGGCCATCACTGAGGACCCTGACTCCGAGGAGTCGCGGTGGAAGCTGGAGGATGACTTCGACACCTTCATGACCACCAAGGCCTAGGATCTGGCACAGCCCCTCGTGGAGGCTCAGATCCCTTTCAAGATCCACATCATCAAGGACCATGACATGGAAGAGAGGCTCTATCTCGAGGTGGAGAGGCTTGGCATCAGAACCGTCATCATGCGAGAGCCCGCGGATCTGCTCCTGGTTATCGATTCCCTGCTCGGCATGCTCATTAAAGCACTGAAGTTCTCCATCCACGAACGTGAATGTGGAGTCGATAAGCAGTGTCGACTTCTATTTCTGTAGGAAAAAAAAAGAAAGAAAAGAAAAAAAAATCAGTGGAAAAAAAATTCAGAGAAAAAAAAGAAAGAAAAGGTAAAAAAAAAAATTGAACCTAGCCACTTTTGCTTTGATTTGATTAGTTTTGGTTCCATCAAACCCCTGCTGAGCCTAACTCGATGGTGTCGATTTCTCCCCACTGTAGGGGAATGATGTGGACCCGAAGTCTATTACAGTTTTGTCAAGTACTGTAGTCCATTAGTCCTGAGTTACTTGAGTCCTATACTGAAGTTAGTCAATTAAGTCCTGAGTCATGTAATAAAGTGAGACAATTGAGTTCAATTGAGTCCACTTAGTCAGTCCAGTCTTTTAGTATAGTCAAGTCCAATCGAGTCAATGTAGTTTTCATCCAAGTCTTCTACAAGAGGAGAGTTCGCAACCAGGAGATTCACCAGGGCCCCCCAACCAGGGCTGGCCTCATGCACTTGGACCCTTTCATGCTGCCAAGCTTGCAAGAGAGAGCTCCAGCCCAAGACAAAGTCCCACTATTGACCAGGTCCATCAGGATTTCTTGGCCCACAAGTCAAGGTTTCTTTGCCCTTAAGTCATGTATCCTGGGGTGAATCTATAAATACCGCCCCTTCCCTCTTGTATGAAGTATCTTTTTTCTCATGAATATAACTTAAAATTGAAAGTTATATTGTTTGAGTTTTTTCTCCGGATTGGAGTGGGTGTGATGCCCATGTTCCCAGTTCTTGAGTGCAAACCGTAATCCCTGGTGACTTCTACGCTCGCCAGCGATCCACCACTTCCCCGTCCCGCATCAATAAAGCTGGTAATAGAGTGATCATTATTTTTTGAAATAAATGAATAAGAAAATTTTTTGTATGACATACTAACTTGTTAGGATAAAATTTTATTTGTGATTCCAATATATATTCTATTTAAAATAAAAAGTATGAAATAAGATTTGTGTCAAGGGTTCAATTTGTGAAGCTTATATTATAAAGAAAATTTTAACATTTTGCTTACTTTACTTTAAACTTGAGGTTCAAACATGATTAAATAGACTTCCATGAAATGATGACGAGGGAGTTGAGGGGCTCGTGGGACTTCTAACAGTTTTCTCCCATTGTAGTCAACCATTTGGATTGTTAGGATCTTGTAGGAACATGGATGATTTTGAATACAATGTAGCACATATTTATATATTGCTAAATTGTGATGAGCTCATCTCTCTTTATGTAAGTGTATCAATTCTTATATCTTTATAGTAATTATCTCATGAGAAAGACAAGTTGTAGCTACTAATTAAATTATTATATAATTATAGGCAATTTGGTGCTATCCTTCGATAAGTGATGAAGAGGTGGATAGGTCTTGTGAATGAGTTTGCAAGTTGGTTGAAACAAATGGTTAGTGAATGATTATCTAAAAAAATTATTTCTTTATCCAAATATGGATTATCTATTCATTAACATTTATATTGAACAAGCAAACATAGCTAGAAATGGTTTTGATGACTGTATAGTACATATAGCATAAGGTCCCTCATAGGTAGTGAAAAGCTATAAGGGGTATTTTATCAGTGGATTCAAAATTCATACAATTGACCATGTCCAAGGTAGAAAAATAATGAATAGTGGAGTTTGTGTAAGAGAGAACTATTATAATGATTATGAATGTGATTATTATGAGATGTTACTTGAAATTATATAGTTGTAGCATTATGGTGTTGAGAATAAAGTTGTACTTTTTAAATGTAATTGATATGATACAGAGATGGAGATTAAAATTGATAAACATGGCCTTGTTGAAGTCTGACAAAATTTGTGTCTCTCCATAAATAAGCCATTTGTTCTAGCTCAAAAAGTGTTGCAAGTTTATTACACAAATTATCCATCAAGAAGGAGAGATAGATGTGATTAGTGGGCTGTTTGCAAAATTAGAGCCGGGAGAACATATGACATTATGTTTCCTAGCTAAAGCAACCCAAAAGGAGGGGTAAATTGGGTTTCTAAAAACTTTTTGTAAGAATTAAAATTATGTGCTAGTATATTTCCAAAGTGTTTGTGTGCTCAATAAAAATATGCAGCAAAAGTAGTAAAGTAAATATAGAAAGAGTAAATAGCAATCACAAACACAAAAGCATTATAATGCTTCGGTGTACTCCAAAACACCTACATCCACTCTCCAAGCTTTCCTTGGGTATTTCACTATAATCCAACCTTGATTATAGTTGATTAGTTTTCTGGGCTCACTAATCAAAATCATTTGATTTTTACAAGGCTAACTAAAAATCTGGTTGGTTTTCACACAAGGCTTACCAACAACCTAAGTTGGTTTTCAATCAAGGCTCACCAACAAACCAAGTTGGTTTTCGTTCAAGGATCACCAACAAACCTCTATACTAGTTTCAATCCTCTTGAAACTAGTAACAACAAGAATAATTCAAGTACAATATAAAAAAATACAATAAGCTTTCTCAAAAAGCAAATAAACTCAATGAAGCTGTTGAATGTTGTTGAGAAGCTTGTCTCCAAGTTGTTGAAGCCTCAATCAGTGCTTGAAGATGTAGACTTCAATGCTCTTGGATACTCTTGAATGCTTAAAGGCTCAACTTTAGTTAAAAGTATTGAATGCTTAATTAGTTCTTCAATAAATCACTATTCATTTACTATTCCATACTTCTTTCTTGTGTTTGGTGGACTTTAAATACCTTTCCACGTCTTAAAAGATCATTTATAGTCATTGGATAGGAGAAAATAGCCGTTAGACACAAATTGGAGTTCTATGCTTCAAAAAAACTAGCTGTTACGATTCAGTCAGACCTGCAAGTATTGATATTTCAGTCCATGAGTCGATACTTCAGATCATGAGTCGACACTTTGAGTCAACACTTGGTCTAAAAAGTTTTTTGAAGCTCTCTGGAATGCACTAGTGCATCGACACTTCTTCTGGTGAGTCAACATTTCATCTTCACGAGTCGACACTTAGACAAATTCCTGAAATCAGTATGTTCTGTCTTCTTTTTGGTCTTAGGCCTTGAGTCGACACTTGGCTGACTATAAGTCGATACTTGGTAATCATAAGTCGACATTTCAGCATGCCAGTTGAAATATTTTTTGCATATCAACTCAAGCTTCTGAGTAGACGCCTAGAGTCGACACTTCATTTTCATGAGTCGTCACTTAGCTGAAATGTTGTTGAAACTTGCCCAAATTCAAAATTTGAATCCTTTAAAGTCATTCTTACATGCCAAGGCCTATACAACTTGGAAATTCATCAACATAATGACCTCTTTCATAAGAAGACAAGCATTTTGAACTCTTCAACATATTATAACTTTGATTAGTACCTTATTCTAGTAAACACACTTTTAACATATAATTAGTACTTAAATATACTTAAATATTTTGTTATTCATCAAAATCAAGCCAGGAGTCAAAAATCTCTCCCTTTTTTATGATGAGAAAACTTTTAAGTATATAAATATAGTAAGCTCAAAAGATTTGCAATAAGTATCAGAGCAATTGACTATGTGTATCATAGCTAAGTTGTAATTATTATCAAGAGCAAAAACTCATCATTTACTATGCAACTTGAATAAATCTACAATATATCAGAGCTATATATAAGAATTAATTCAATTCATATAATTACAATTTATCAAAGTAAAGTATCATCATTTAGCATATAACCTGAATGAATTTGATTTATATAGCTACAATGTATCAGAGCATATGGTTATATAGAATGTTTAAAAATGTATCAGAGCTATATATATAAGAATGTATCAGAGCATATGCATATATAAGATGGCTAAAAAGTGTATCATAGCTAATATAGATTTGGAAGAATGAGTATCAGAGCAAAAACAAAAAAGTCTGAAATGAAATATGAGTGTTAAAGCAAAATCTTTAGAGTATCAGAACAAATAATATAATATGAAGATAGAGAGTATCAGAGCATATAAAAAAGAGTATCAAAACTAAAAAATAGAGAGTATCAGAGCATGAAAATAGAGCTCCCCGTCAACATATGATCTGAAAATATGTTCCAAACTTTTCAAAAAAGGCTTACATGTATTAGAATTTTTCAAAAAAGCTTAGAAATCTCTTTCTTTAATACTTCCTCCTCTTACTTATTCTTCCTTCTTGTTTATTACTTATTGATTTCTTCTATTCCCCTTCCCCATTTCTTTTTACTTATAACATTTAATTCTCCCCCTATGTTTACCATTTATACCATTCTCCCCCTTTTTGTCATCATAAAAAAAAGGTCAAGAGTAGTGCAAAGTGGAGAAAGAAGTACCAAAGCTCTCACTCAAAGTAGGGATAAAGTGTAAAGAATAATAAGAAGGGTATCAAAAGCATTGAAAGTAAAGAATGAACACACAAGTGAAAATTGCTGAAAGCATGATATATATATAGGTTAAAATGTTTTGTGATATGGACAAATGTATACAACAGTACACTGATACAAAGTCTAATACAAACATAACATACAAAATTTGATACATTGATATAATATTTGATACAAACATACATCTAACTGATACCTTGACCAATCCTAGTGGGCACCATCCTCATCAAAGGAAGACCCAATCTTTAATATAATAGGTCTGGTAATCCTAGAAGGATAAGGTCACGGCCATATGGGCTGAGGATCAGCTAGTCTAGTATGGACCACTCTAGAAATATCTCCACTAGCTCTGGCTCGTATTCTCTATCTGGCTTGTGTTGAAGGAGAAACAATGCTAGGAACAGGGTCAGAAAGGGAGACAGGGTCAGCAGGTGTATGATCAATGATAAGACCAGTGGAAAGAATATGGAATCCAGGAGTGTAGAAACCTAACTCCCTAGATAAAGAAGAACTAGGTAAATATACATAATGTATTACTGGTGTCCTAATGGAAGAAGTTGGGGGAATAGTAATCGATGGTGTAGGTAGGTCAATGAAAGTATCAGGTGGATCAGTAGATAGATTAGGTATGGATACATCAGGATCGGAAGGATCAGATACGATAGGCGTGCTTGGTAGGATAGGGGTCTGAAGAACTAGACTCAAAGAAATGGAAGCACCCTCAGAAGACAACATGACATCAGCTACAGTAGACTCTGTCGAATTCATGACCTGATCAGCTTTCGCCTCAAGTTCGGCTCCACTATAAATTCATTAACATCAAAGTCCACTAACAGAAAACCCTGATCATCTCCTATCTTAGTATCATCTACTGGTGGAGCTGGTGGTGCTGGTAAAGCAGGTGGAGAATCTGGTGGTGGTGGAGGGGAAGATGGTCTGCAAGAAGTCAATCTTTATTGAGTAGCCATCACTGAAGCAAACCGCTTTCTCATCTCATCAAATCTAGTCCTCATGTCCCCATGAATCTGGTCAACTCGCTATCTCATAGTATGCATCTCAGTCTCTAGGCAAGTGATCCTGTCTTCAGTAATGTCTGTTTGAGGTGGCACATTAGTATGTCCTAAAAAAGAGGGCTCAAGCTGCATCTTAGAATCTCTAATTGGCTCAGACGCCCTGCCTCATCTCTCTGTCTCCTCCTCCGTAGAAGTATCTTTTTCATCACCAGAGTCAGTGTTAGATACCTATCCAGAGACTCTGCACCTCCAATGACCTCGGTGCCTCTGATAACCTATCTGGTTTAGAGACCTCTCATCATAAGTGTCGGTGTGCATAAGCTATCTATAGGGCTCTCCAATAACATCAACTCCATATGTTCTAAATAGTCTAGTGAGACATAAGGCAAGTAGAGTCGCCTACTCGTCGCCACCTCTATCATCTGATGAACCATATGTACTGGCAAGCAAACGAGCATCCTCCAAATTAGTGCCACCATGACCGAAAGCTCTCTCTTTGTAATGAAGTCAAAATGCCTAGTCATCAACAGCAGGATCCGGGCCAAAATGTGATGAAAAAGCCTCACCTCTATTGATAACTATGATACAATAATAGTGGCTCCCTCACCCAGGTCATCTCTATCTAGAATGCATCTGAAACCACTAATCCAGTCTCCAAGAGAATCTGTAATAGTCCCCCTCATGGGTATTTCCTAAACGTGGCTCAGAATCTCTTCTGATAATGGGATAGAGATGCCTCTAACCTCTTCGACCACCCATCACTACCATTGGCCAAGGTCTCGTAGAACTCTCATCAGGGTAGGGTAAAATCTCTCATGGAGGGTACAAAACTGAACTAAACCAGTAACTCTCAACCAATCTATAGTCCTAAAGTGCTGCTAGTCAATGAAATCAATGTCCACCTGACGTCCCCCTACAATGGCTTTGGAGTCCATGCGGTATGCTCCTGGGTCTAGTGGTGGTCAAGCTGGAAGATCATGCCGCATTTGAGCCTCTATCCATCGAGGAGAGTCATGTCTAGCCTTGGTGTGGCACTCCACACCTTGAGAAACTGATCGTGGTCTCCTCACTAGTTGCTTCCTAGGCCCCATTATATAGTGAATAGAGAAATACCAAAATGAAGAGGGAAACGATCACAAATCATGATCAAACCATGAGGATCAAGGAAATGCAACAGAAAAATGAGCTCAAAACTCAAAATAGAAATGTTAGAACCCTAAACATGAACTAACGAAGGTTAGGGCTCAAGGAGAAAAAATAGATCATTTGCCATATTTGATCAGCATTTCTGTCAGTCAATTGTCGACACATGGGTTAGGCCAAGTGTCGACAGTTTAAGGTGTCGACACTTCCATGTGTTGACACTTCGGGGAAAATAAGGAAAAATAGTAAAATATCATGGATAAGATTAAGAAAATTAATTTCAATAGCCAATAATGATTGATCATGATTTTCTAGGACATTAGGTCAAGAAATTTTCAAAGAGAATTCCAAAGGTCATAAGTAATGATCAAGATCTAATTAAAAGGATCAATGACCCCTAATTCTATTCTAATCATTAAGAACCTATCTTCATTAAGTGGCTTGGTCAGAATATCAGCTAATTATTTTTCAGTACAAACAAATTCAAGCATAACATCATTATTTTGAACATGATCCCTAATAAAATGATGTCTAATTTCTATGTATTTACTTTCTGAATGTTGAAAAGGATTTTTAGTTAAGTTTTTTGTACTTGTGTTATCACATCTAATTGGTGTCTTAGTTAATTTAATACCAAAATCTTCGAGTTGTTGTTTAATCCACAAGATTTGAGCATAATAACTTCTAGCTGTAATATACTCAGCCTCAACTATAGATAGTTCAACTAAATTTTGTTTCTTACTAAACCAAGAGATTAAATTAACTCAAATAAATTGATAGGTTCTAGATATGCTTTTTCTATCTAATTTACAACCAGCAAAATCTATATCAGAATAAGCAATTAAATCTATTCCTGAGTCCTCAAAGTACCACAATCCAATATCAATAGTGCTAGATAGATATCTGAGTATGCATTTAACAGTCAATAAATGAGATTGTTTAGGTTCAGACTGATATCTTGCATACATGTATACACTAAACATAATATCTGGCCTACTTACAGTTAAGTACAATAAAGATCCAATTATACCTCAATAAAATTTTTGATCTACTTTCGTACCAAATTCATCTTTATCAAGCTTACATGAAGGGCTCATATATGTGCCAAGAGGTTTAGTCTTCTCCATCCCAAACATTTTTAGAATTTTCTTTATGTATTTAGCTTGGTTAATGAAGATCCCTTCATTAGTTTGTTTAATCTAGAGTCTGAGGAAGTAGCTCAGTTCTCCTATCATGCTCATCTCGAACTCTCTTTGCATGAGCTTAGCAAATTCTTGACAAAGAGTTTCATCAATGGTACCAAAGATAATATCATCAATATAGATTTGTACTACTAAGAGATCATCAATCTTTTTCATTAAAAATAAGGTAGTATCTACATGATCCCTAGTAAAACCAGTATCAATCAAAAATTTACTTAACCATTCATACCATGCACGTGGGGCCTGTTTTAAACCATAAAGGGCTTTATGCAGTTTGAAAACATTGTCAGGATGTGCATGATTTTCAAAACCATGTAGTTATTCTACATATACTTCTTCAGTTATATATCCATTTAAAAATATACTTTTAACATCCATTTGAAATAATTTAAAATTCATAAAACATGCAAATGCAAAAAGTAATCTAATAGCTTCAAGTCTAGCAACTGGAGCAAAGGTTTTATCAAAATCAATTCCTTCTTCTTGATTGTAATCCTTAGCTACTAGTATAGCCTTGTTCCTAGTTACAATTTTATTTTCATCTAACTTATTTCTATATACCCATTTAGTGCCTATTATTGAAGTATTAGATGGTCATTCTATTAGTGTCCAAACCTTATTGATGCGGGATGGAAAGAGGACTTTTAACTTAACATCATAATAATTTGAGTTGAGTAATGACACCTACTTACACTAGCAAGATTCATGCATAAGATAGGCCAAAGTAAACAAAATGCTAAGACTACTTATTGAAAATTAAACTGACCCTCAATGTAGTTGCAATTTAATCAAAGAAGAATGGACCTAATGGTTGAGAAACCAATCTAACTAGGATATTAACCTTTAGATGAATAGACCTAAGAGTCACGGATGGGTTTATTAACCAATGATGAGCTCTCACTCCTTTGGTGGTGGACAAGTTCCATGGAGCTAAAAATTTACTAGAAGACTATCACTCCAGATTGAAGACTCCCTTCATAGTTGGTTCCGAAGCAAAGCAAAACCTCCTCTTTAACTCGAAATCATAAGAGACCCTACATTGAAAGTCATTAGTGGCATGGTATGGATAAGGAAATTTGAAAGAAGTGTTCAAGTTTAAGAGTAGGATGGTTGGTGTCTTTTGGATCGGATGGAAGATGGCTTGAGTGGAGGAAAAGCTCTCATCCTTGAGGGAAGAAGTGTTGACTCTTTGATGAAGAAGTAGGCATCCTTGATTAAGGAAGGAATAGCTCTTTGGGATGAAGAAGAATGGCATCCTTGGGATGTAGAAAGATGGTGTCCTTGGAGGTTGTGGATGGCATCCTTGAAAGGATGTTGGAGATGGCAAATTTAGATGATTGAAGGGATGGATTGCTTTGGTAAACTAAAGGCTATTTGGTGGATAGGTTGAGCCTCACACTCACTCCCTCACAGAGGTCATTTTAAAACACATAAATGGAAAAGAATGGAACTCATATTTTATTCATTCAGTAGATGTATTACAAGGGGCTTTGGAGAGGTATTTATAGACCTCCCAAAGCTTTTGAAATTTTGAATTACATGGAGAAAAATGAGGGAAGTTGTAACCTAAGAAAGATACATGGAGAGGTTATAACCATAAAGAGAGTAGGGAGTTGCAACCAAGCATGATCTAAGGAGAGAATAGTGGTAGGCCACTCTTCTTTGAATTTAAACTTTGACACCCAAGTGAAGGGGGGGTGTGAGGTGTCCTCCATGTTGGCATGGCTGCCACCATGCCAGGTGATGTGGCAATCCAACTTGGCATAGTGGTTGGGAAGTTGCTCCAAAGTAGTTGAAGTGCTGATTTATTCCAAGTAGCTGAATTATTTCATGTGTTGAATTATTCCAAGTAGCTTAATAAATACTGAATTATTCAAAGTAGCTAAATTATTCTAAGTAGTTGAAATGTTCCAAGTGCTGAAATGTTGAAGTAGAAAATTGGGGTAGCAAAATTTTCTAGTCGAGTCAGCTCTATTGCTTGAGTCATCTCTTAAGGCTGTGGTTTAGTGTAGAGAATTTGATTCCAAACCTAACTAGATTTCACGAACCAAATCTTCTAGAACAGCCTTATTCCCGATCAAGAACGAACGCCCTGATCAATAAAGCAATTACGGAAGCATATCACTAGGTTATGGATGACCATCTGCCAGCAATCTCCATTGAAGATCATGGTAGGATTCAGGTCTATGAAGATCAAGAACAACAGGAATGGGAGAAGAGAAAATAAGAAGAAGAATAGAGGAGTTTTCAAGGGAGAATGGGATTTCCACTTCCAAGAAGTTCGTTACACCACCCACCATCCTCTTACGAGAATACAATATATATACCTCAGTCATACATGCCAGAGATTCTAAAAACTCCTCTCGCTAGCATCGTTCAAAACAGTTCACCCATCATACGAGCCGACTCAAAAACATTCGAGATGACTCATCCATAACAAATTTCCTGACTGTTCATCTGAGCTGACTCTAATTTATCCAAGCTGACTCTAATGCATCTGAGCTGACTCTAATACATCTGAGCCAACTCTAATACATTCGAGTCGACTCTTCCAGACAACATATTTCCTGTCTATGCATCTGAGTCGACCCGAATCCATCCAAGCTGACTCTTCCAGATAATAGATTTCCTGTCTATGCATCCAAGTCGACTCTAATCAATTCGAGCCGACCCTTCTAGACAACAATCACCTGTTTTGAGACGTGCCAACCAACAGAGTCGACTCTTACAATAGAATAGCCGACCCGAAGACCCAGACTGACCAAAATTGAGCCAAACACCTAGGACTCATACCAGACTCAACCCTAGCCCTAGACACATCATAGAAAACCATGATAGACCAGATCAACACATGTACATTAACCTAACTAGCCATGAATGCGCCACCTGAGACTTAACAATCTCCATCTTGGTGTTTCAAAGCTACATATGCCAGACTCCTCAAACCCATTAATCACATACAAGAGTAGAAGCTAACCCTTGGCAGAGCCTTCGTAAGTGCATCTGCCTGGTTCTCCATTGTATGGACCTTTACCAGCTCCACTTCTCCTTCCTCCACTAGCTCCTTGACTCTGTGGTACCACAGATCTATATGCTTGGTCCTAGCATGATAAACTAGTGATAGGGGATAGGGATAGGATCGTTGGTGAGCCTAGAAGTCACCTAAATTAGAGTTCTATTTTTTTTGGTATTTTTTTCTCTAAGGGTGGCGTAGGAATAGTGGGGATGTAGGATAGGGATCTGGATCTCATGGACTTTGGGACTCACCCTAATGAAGAGACCTCTCACCTCTAGGGTATTACACCCTCATCGATAAATTGAGGCGCTAGGATGTATCTCAAAGGTCATGAGGGGATATAGAAGATGGAATGAGAAGGGAATAACTAGGGCATCACACCCATGCCCGAAGGCAAGAAGAATCACTCTTCTAAAAAAATCAAATTCTTTTCTCCAAAAATTTTTTTTTTTTTTTTACAAAGGACTGAGGGTGGTATTTATAGACCTGTCCAACCCTCGTTTGAATTTGAATACAGGATAAAAAGATAGGGATGACTCAAATTCAAATACAAGATAGGATAAGATAAGCCTATCCATATCTAAATCCTAACCAACCAAATCCTTATTTAAATTTCAAACAAAAGATAAAATCCCAAACTACTTTATTCTGGATATGCTTCGAGATTCGTGTAGCTTCAGGATTCGTGCTTACTACGGGATCCATGCTAGCGATGTCCCCATCATTTCCCTGAGGTGGGGGAAACTCGGCTCCATCGAGTTAGGCTGGCTCTAAGATGCACATGACCCAATTTAAAGTAAACAGGATTTATTCCAAGCTGGAATAAATCTAAGATATATATGGAATAGCTAGAATAGCTAGAATAGCTATTCGGGTCTTCTTCAACAGCAACTTCATGATTCATCTTGCACTCCTTTTGGAACAGGAGCTTTCCACCGGAAGGAGGAGTTCGGACGAGATCTTCGAGGAGAGGTGGTCCGGAGGAGAGGCTTGCCAGCGGGGATGTCCGGAAGTGTTGTTCATGAGCTCGAGGAGAAGGGGAGGTGAGCTCGGTTCGAGTGCAATGTCCATGGAGGGCTGGCATCATGGCGATCTCTTGGAGGAGTGAGATCCAGTGTCGGGGCAGACCGGAGAAGGGAGATCCGACATGGGAGGACTGGAAGAGGGCATCTGATGAGGGGCAGACCGGAGGAGGGCGAGCCTCGGGCGGTCTTCTTTCAGGGCAGAATAGCGGCATTATGGAATAGGGGAGATGGGAGGCTGCTTCGTGGGATGGTGGTTCGGAGAGGACGGCACCGGGGCGATCTTGGGGCCTTGTTTCCGGCGGGGAGAATCGGGCTCCGGTGGAGGAATGCTGAGCGGGCATCCGGAAAGGTCACTAAACACTCGGGGATGTCCGGCCGTGAGGAGCAGGGAGGTGACCGGACGACGGAAGGACTGGTGGTGGGAAGTCCGGCAATGGAGGGCCGGACGGAGGGAGACCGGTCGATAGAGAAGAACCGGAGGAAGGATGTTTGGGAGTGGGACTTGGATCTGAGCTCTTGGGAAAGTAGGGAGGAGGAAAGATCTAGCATTGGGAGACAGAGGAGTGAGGTCTGGTTTGAGATAGAGGGGGGGGGGGATGACCTGGAGATGGGAGATGGGAGAAGGGAGGTCTGGCGGCTCGGGGTCATCGGAGTGGGATCTTGGTGACGTGAGGATCGTCAGCCTGCAGTGTTGAGCAGGAAGATGTCACCACCGATCGACTTTGGGTCGTGGATTGTCTGGATGGACAACATCGAAGGGGCAGATGGCACGGCACGATGGTTGATCTAGCGACGGTTGTCGGGGAGCGGTGGTGGCTGTCACAGCATCCAGGGGCGGCGATGAGGCATTGGTGACGCGGCGCGGACAGTTCACCAGAGAGGGGAGGGGACAGTGGTGAGGCGGCGGGGCAGTAGGGCGGTGACGGTGGCAATGGGCAGTGGATCACAGGGAAGGGAAGACACTGGTTGGGAGATCTATTTTTTTTTTTTTTTTAATGTGGGAGGATGATAGGATAGAACAGATGGATCGGTGTAAGGACTAGTAAAAAAGGATTTGGGTTAATTTGAAGGTACTCTAATTTTTTTGGGCTCTGATACCAAAATTGATGGGGGTCAGGGATAGGATCGTTGGTGAGCCTAGAAGTCACCTAAATTAAAGTACTATTTTTTTTGGTATTTTTTTCTCTAAGGGTGGCGAAAGAATAGTGTGGATGTAGGACAGGGATCTAGATCTCATGGACTTTGGGACTCACCTTAATGAAGAGACCTCTCACCTCTAGGATATTACACCCTCCTCGATACTTGGAGGCGCTAGGATGGATCTCAAAGGTCATGAGGGGATAGAGAAGATGGAATGAGAAGGGAATAACTAAGGCATCACACCCATGCCCGAAGGCAATTAGAATCACTCTTCTAAAAAACTCAAATTCTTTTCTCCAAAAAAAAAATTTTTTTTTTACAAAGGACTGAGGGTGGTATTTATAGACCTGTCCAACCCTCGTTTGAATTTTAATATAGGATAAAAAGATAAGGATGACTAAAATTCAAATACAAGATAGG
This sequence comes from Areca catechu, assembly GCA_021397845.1. Classification (NCBI taxonomy): domain Eukaryota; kingdom Viridiplantae; phylum Streptophyta; class Magnoliopsida; order Arecales; family Arecaceae; genus Areca; species Areca catechu. Next base: position 95,258,095 of record CM038051.1, on the reverse strand, counting down.
ATAAGATAAGCATATCCATATCTAAGTCCTAACCAACCAAATCCTTATTTAAATTTCAAACAAAAGATAAAATCCCAAAATACTTTATTCTGGATATGCTCCGAGATTCATGCAGCTTCAGGATTCGTGCTTACTCCGGGATCCATGCTAGCGATGTTCCCATCATTCCCCTGAGGTGGGGGAAACTCGGCTCCATTGAGTTAGGCTGGCTCTAAGATGCACATGACCCAATTTAAAGTAAACAGGATTTATTCCAAGCTGGAATAAATCTGGGATATATGTGGAATAGCTAGAATAGCTAGAATAGCTCTTCGGGTCTTCTTCAACAGCAACATCACGATTCATCTTGAATGCTTTTTGGAACAGGAGCTTTGCACCGAAAGGAGGAGTTCGGACAAGATCTCCGAGGAGAGGTGGTCCGAAGGAGAGGCTTGGCAGCGGGGATGTCCGGAAGTGTTGTTCGTGAGCCCGAGGAGCAGGGTAGGTGAGCTCGGTTCGGGTGCAACGTCCGTGGAGGGCTGGCATCGTGGCGATCTCCAGGAGGAGTGAGATTCGGTGTCGGGGCAGACTGGAGAAGGGAGATCCGACGTGGGAGGACTGGAAGAGGGCGTCTGATGAGGGGCAGACCGGAGGAGGGCGAGCCTGGGGCGGTCTTCTTTCAGGGCAAAACAATGTCTTTGTGGAATAGGGGAGATGGGAGGCTGCTTCGTAGGATGGTGGTTCGGAGAGGACAGCACCGGGGCGATCTCGGGGCCTTGTTTCCGGTGGGGGGAATCTGGCTCCGGTGGAGGAATGCCGAGCGGTCGTCCGTAAAGGTCACTAAACACTCTGGGATGTCTGGGCATGAGGAGCAGGGAGGTGACCGGACGACGGAAGGACTGGCGATGGGAAGTCCAGTGATGGAGGGTCGTAAGGAGGGAGACCGGTCGATATAGAAGAACCGGAGGAACTAGGTTTGGGAGTGGGACTTGGATCTGAGCTCCTGGGAAAGTAGGGAGGAGGGGAGATCTGGCATTGGGAGATAGAGGAGTGAGGTCTGGTTTGAGATAGTGGGGGGGGGGGAGGACCTGGCGATGGGAGATGGGAGAAGGGAGGTCTGGCGGCTCGGGGTCGTCGGAGTGGGATCTTGTCGACGTGAGGATCCTCAGCTTGCAGCGGTGAGCAGGAAGATGTCGCCACCGATCGACTTTGGGTCGTGGATTGTCCGGATGGACAACATCGAAGGGGCGGATGGCACGGCACGATGGTCGATCTGGCGACGGTAGTCGGGGAGCGGTGGTGGCAGTCACAACATCCAGGGGCTGCGATGAGGCGTTGGTGACGCTGCGTGGACAGTTCACCAGAGAGGGGAGGGGACTGTGGTGAGGCGGCGGGGCAGTAGGGTGGTGACCGTGGCAGTGGGCAGTGGATCACAGGGAAGGGAAGACACTGTTTGGGAGATCTAATTTTTTTTTTTTTTTTTAAATGTGGGAGGATGATTGGATAGAACAGATGGATCGGTGTAAGTACTAGAAAAAAAGGATTTGGGTTAATTTGAAGGTACTCTAATTTTTTTGGGCTCTGATACCAAAATTGATGGGGGACAGGGATAGGATCGTTGGTGAGCCTAGAAGTCACCTAAATTAGAGTACTATTTTTTTTGGTATTTTTTTCACTAAGGGTGGCGAAAGAATAGTGGGGATGTAGGACAGGGATCTAGATCTCATGGACTTTGGGACTCACCTTAACGTAGAGACCTCTCACCTCTAGGGTATTACACCCTCCACGATACTTGGAGGCGCTATGATGCATCTCAAAAGTCATGAGGAGATAGAGAAGATGGAATGAGAAGGGAATAACTAGGGCATCATGCCCATGCCCGAAGGCAAGAAGAATCACTCTTCTAAAAAACTCAAATTCTTTTCTCCAAAAAATTTTTTTTTTTTTATAAAGGACTGAGGGTGGTATTTATAGACCTGTCCAACCCTCGTTTAAATTTGAATACAGGATAAAATGATAGGGATGACTCAAATTCAAATACAAGATAGGATAAGATAAGCCTATCCATATCTAAATCCTAACCAACCAAATCCTTATTTAAATTTCAAACAAAAGATAAAATCCCAAACTACTTTATTCTGGATTTGCTCCGAGATTCATGCAGCTTCAAGATTCGTGCTTACTCCGGGATCCGTGCTAGTGATGTCCCCATCAACTGGGTTCTGTGTCAAGTGTATGGCACTCTGGCTATCACTGTGCAAGACCACCATACACTGTTTCACCCCCATTTCAGACACTTCTTAGCCATAGTGCTTTTTTTGCAGCTTCAGTAATCCCTATATACTCAACTTTTGTTGTAGAGAAAGCAGAAATAGGTTGAAGGGTTGATCTCCAAGAAATCGGTCCACATACATGTAGAAGAGATAACCTGTTGTAGACCTCCTAGTATCAAGATCATCTGCATAGCTTGCATCAACAAACCCTTCCAAAGGACCTGAATCCTCACATGATTCTATAGAGTTCCATTCATGTCCTTCAAGCTGCCCACCAAATACTAGTCCATGTCTTTGAGTCCCTTGCAGATATCTCAAAATCCACTTCAATACCTTCCAATGTTCCTTCCCAAGATTAGCCATGTACCTGCTCACCTGGCTTACAGCATATGCTATGTCCGGCATTCGACAAACTATGGCATACATCAAACTGCCCACTGCATTGGCATATGGATCTCTTTTCATGTACTCTCTCTCCTCTATTTGGGGGCAATGTTTTTTCGAGAGAAAAAAATGCCCTAGTAATGGTGTTTCCATAGGTTTGGCCTTATCAATCCCAAACCTCTCGAGTACCTTTTTAATGTACCCACCTTGTGACAAATGGAGTATTCCATTGCACCTATCTCTGGAAATGTCCATTCCAAGGATTTTCTGAGCTAATCCCAAGTCTTTCATCTCAAATTCCTAAGATAATGCTCTCTTCAGCCCTTTTATAGCTGTCATACTTTTGCTGTCTATCAACATATCATCCACATACAGAAGTAAATACAGAGCATCCTTAGTATTCACATCCTTCACATAGACACAATGATCATGTTCACATCTAAGAAATCCAAGGCTCAAGATAAATGTATCAAATCTATGATACCACTGACGAGATGATTGTTTCAACCCATACAATGACCTCTGAAGTAGACATACCTTGCTCTCCTGTCCAATCTCAATGAATCCATCAGGTTGCTTCATATAGATTTTTTCTTCTAGTCTTCCATGTAGAAAGGCTGTCTTCACATCCATCTACTCCAATTCCAAATTATATTTTGCCACCAAAGACAACAACACCCGAATTGAAGTATGGCGTACTACAGGAGAAAACACTTCTATATAGTCAACTCCATCCCTTTGTGAGTATCCCTTTGCTACCATACTTGCCTTGTATCTCACTCCACCTTGCTCTGAAGGTAATGATTTCTTAGTGAACACCCATTTGGAGCCAATAGCATGAGCATCTCTAAGTAGATCCACCAGCTGCCATGTCTGATTCCTCCCGAGAGATTCCATCTCTTCCATCATGCCTTGCATCCATGACTCTTTATCAGGACTTTCCATGGCCTCTTCAAAACCATTTAGATCTCCATTCACAAATATAAGAGCATATGAAATTTCTTCATCCATGCCATATCTAACCGGCTTCTGGATTTTGCATTGAGGCTTATGCAATGCCACTCCCCTTGCACTGTCCTGCAAGTCTACTGTCTGTGGCTCCTCCAACACTTTCCTTTGAATAGCTTATTCTTCTTTCCTCTCCTTCACCCTTAGAGAATCTTTCCTGTCCAACTCCACCTCAACTGAAACTCCATTTCCAGTTGATGTTGAAGACTTATCCTCCACTTGTGATGTGCTCTCACTACTGTTCATCTTATTAACTGCATTTTCTGTTGTAGTCCCCGATTTCACCAAGATACTCCTCTATTCAAAATTAACATATCTACTTATCACAACCTTTTGAGACTGTGAATCCAACAGTAGGTAACCTTTGACTGTTTGTGGATACCCTATAAAGATCATCTTCTTTGACTTAGGATCCAACTTGCTTCTTTAAGTTGCCTCCACATGAACATAAGCTGGGCAACCAAAAAATCTCAGGTGGCCAAGCTCCACCTTCTTCCCACTCCAAGCTTCATTTGGAAGTCCACCATCCAACTTGAAGTGAGGGGACTTGTTTATGAGAAAACATGCCTAAGTACTAGCATCACCCCAAAAAGTTTTCGGCAGTGATGACTGCAGCCCCATACTCCTTGCCCTCTCCAATAGTGTCTGGTTTAGCCATTTTGCGACACCATGCTATTGTGGGGTCATCCATACTGTGTAATGGCATTTAATACTATTTTTCTCATAATAACATCTAAACTCTATACTATAGTACTCCCCACCATTATCCATCCGAAGGCACTTTACATGTCTTCCCGTCTCCTTCTTTACCTCAGCTTTCCAAGCATTAAATCGGGCAAATACATCTGATTTTTTCCTCATCAGATACACCCACAGTTTCCTAGAGAAGTCATCAATAAAGGTAACAAAATACCTTGCTCCACCTCTGGATAAAATAGGTGCTGGTCCCCATACATCTGAGTGCACCAAATCCAGCACTCCTTCACTTGGCTTGGTACAAACAGCAAATTTAACTCTATGCTGTTTAACAAAGATACACAACTCACACATATCATTTTCATCCTTTTTTAAAGCTAGGATGATCCCTCTTCTGCTTAACTCCATTAGTCCTTGGTCACTCATATGACCCATTCGATAGTGCCACAGTTTATATTTCAACTGTTCCTCCTATGCCGCTGCAAGCACTTCAGCACTATCACTTATCACCGAGCCTTCCATCATATATAGATTGTTGCTTAGTCTTCTTCCTCTTATTACCACCAAAGCTCCCTTAGTAATTCTCAAACATCCACTATTAGATTGGCAACTAAAAGCATATCCCTGCTCTTCTAAGTAGCCCAAAGAAATTAAATTCTTTTTCAATTCTGGTACATGTTTGACATTAGATAGAGTCCTTATCACTCCATCATACATCCTCACCCTAATAGTGCCACTCTAGCTACCATACAAGGATGATCATCACCAAGACTTACACTACGTCCATCTGACTTGTCATAAGTGTAGAACCAATCCTGATGTGGGGTATAGTGGTATAAGCATGCAGAATCCAAAATCCAGGTATTCTCCCAATCCATTGATCCATCTGATATAACTAGTACTCATTCTCCATTGCATTCCAAAGCATTTGCACCACTAGTGTTCTCACTTCCCTTTTCTATCTTCCAAAGTGGATAATTCTTTCTGATATGCCTAAGCTGACAACACTTGTAGCATTTCACATTCTTGTAGTTCCGAGACTGAGATCTACCCTTGGACTTTTCCCTAGCTCTTTCCTTAGATCTTCCTCGCCTCTCATTTATAGCAAGAACCTCTGAGTTAGGAATACTTTTGCAGATCTTTTCTCTTTGCTCATTGGATCTAAGCATACCAACAATGGTGCGGGCACCAGACTCAGAAGAAGACTTCAGAGCTCCATCTGGATCTCTGATTAATCTTGCCCGAAGAATTAGGGTTTTTTGGTTTTTAATAAGAGTTGACTAGATCAACTTAATTTAGCTTGAGTCTACATTACCTATATTTTATTTTGTTGAGTCATGTTGACTCAGTAGTGGACTAGGGTTTCAAAATGGGATGTTACACTTTCTTCCAAGACCAGGCAAGTGGACACCACACTCCCAGCCACACTCCCAGTCCAGGGGGTGCCATATCCACATCCAGCAGCTTTTGGTCCCCACTCCACAGATGGCAACCTCCTTCTCTCATGCGCCAGATAAGGAGAAGTCCACCAAGAGACCACCAATCAAGGGGGCGGCCAAGACTTTCCCAAGAATTCCAAAACAAAGAAGGGAAGAAATTCTCTTGGAAGAGAACTTCAAGGGGGCGCCCACTACCTGCCAAAAACAATCAAAACAAAGATGGAAAGGACCTTGACTTAGGGAGGAAGAAAAGGAGGAGTCCAAAAGAGTTGATCCAGGGAAGGAAGAAAATTTTTCTTGAAAATCCAAGCAAGGTGGCGCCATCTACCTGCCATTTATAACCCAAATCCTATTTTTTTGGTATTTTGGCCAACCATATGTAAGGGATTTGCCCTAATTTGGAGATCCCCTCCATTAGTCCCACATGGGAAGATGTGAAACCCTCCTCCCTTGTAATGCCTTATAAATTAAACCCCTCTTGTAAGTTTACAACAATGAGATGAATGAAAAAAATTTTTCTTGAGCAAACTTGTGTTTTCTCTTGTCCGCACTTGCTTCCAGGTGTTAAGCTCCGTGAGGGAGTAAATCCAGGTTCCCCTGGAACCTTGAGGAGGTGAGAGATCTCCAAAACCCTAAACCCTAGGTTAGCCACTCAATTCCCAAACCCTAACCGCCATCACCCTTCTCTTTCCACCAAGCCCTAGTCTTTTCCTCTTCTCACGGCCACCTTCGCCAAGTCCTGGCCGACCACCAGCATCCGACTCCAGTCCAGATACTGCAGATCTACAGCAATTCTAAGAGGAAGTCAGATCAGCCTCCAGGAGAATTCGATTTCAGCAACTTCAGCTTTCAAGTTCTTCAACCTGGTAAGATCTATTCTTGAGTTTCTGAATTCCATCATTTGTTTCTCTTCTTTTCCAGATCTTGAGTCCAGGAGAAGCCGACCAAACCACGATACCAGTATTGGAGGATCCATTGCGAAGATAGCCGACTCCGAGGATCCCACAATCTGCTCGAGAGAGTTCTTCCACCAAAATCCTGAGAAGATCACTGTCTGGTTAGTAAACCATCTCTGCTCTCTATTTCTGTTCTGTTGAAAGTTCAGAGCGAAACCCTAGGTCTGAAAGTTTCTCAACCCCCAGCGATCCGTTACTTCTGAACTACTCTGATAATTTAGTTTCTTCTAAACTGTGCTTTCAATCCTTACCTAGTTTCCTTCAACGTAGTTTAGCTTTACTTTGAGTCGAAGCCAATTTCTGAAATATATAAAAAAAAAAAAAAAAAAAATTAATCTTAATTTTACTTCCGCATACGCTTCTTTGTTCTTTGTTCTGCATCATTTTTGGTATCAGAGCTTTCGTTCTGCATCATTTTTGGTATCAGAGCCCTGTCTAGGGTTTCTGTTTGATTGCTTGTTTGAGTCCCTCTCTTTTTACTTTGTCTGATCGAAGTAGACTCCCCAGGACATCCGGTCCTAGGAACGAAGTGAGGTGCAAACCTCCTCTTCCCATTCCACGGGGTGTTCCTAGGGCGTGTAGGGGATCCATTGGGTTACAACTTTGTAGCAGAAATTGTAAACGGAGAAGTGCTCTATTTTCAGTCCGTAATTACCCTGTTGCAGGAATTATTTCTCACTGAAGGTAACTCCAAATTCAGTGATTTTTCTTTTACTGAAACCAGTATAATTGAAACTAATTTTCTTAATTTTGTCATGATTTATTGGTTTCCATGAGATTTCTGAGAATTAAATTACTGCAACTCTGTTTTTGTGTTCTGCAATTCATTTATTTTTGAGTGTTCATCTCTTAATTCAACTTAAGGGCATTTGAGCATCTAAGATAAGGGGAGGAGTTGATAACCTCTCCTTAGCCCAAAACCACCACCCCTTCATTCGAACCCAAGCCTTTAATCTAAAATTGATTAGACCTAATTTGCCCTAGTGGGCTAGGGACATCAACAAGTCGGGTCAAGGCTAGTGTTGAGTCAGTTTGTCTGGTTACTCTGTGTGTGCTTTGTACTCAGTGTCTAGAACGGTGGTTCAGGGATTCCATCCCGAAGGGCTTGTGTGCTGGTCCGCCTACCTGGCCAATCTTTGATTGGTTTCTAGGATTGGCATTCAGGGACCTAACACTCCCCTTACACCTGCCTGGCTGAGTCCTGAGTTACTACAGGCTAGCTTGCCACTCTGATTGGGCATCTAGTTTGGGCTCTAGGTCTAGTTAGCCAGTAGTCATTCAGTTGAGTCTCATTTTGTGTGTTTGCTTGCATCATGTCTACCCGGAATGGAGTGCCCTGCCAACCTGGTCAAACCCAACCTGATTTAGAGGCCATGGTTAGAAATCTTATCGAAAGTATGACCAAATTGAGTCAGGACATGAATGAGGGTTTTTCCCAGTTTAGGGATCGAGTCCAAGTACTTGAGAAACGTAGACTTCAAAATTGGATCCCTGATCAAAAATTTAATAGGCCCCAACCTCACCCATGCCAGGAACCTAGGAGGACCTTATACCGTGATCCCGAGCATAACCTTAGGAAGCCTAACCATGATATCTATAGTGTGGATCGTGTCTATGAGAGGTCCTTACAATATTCTAGACCAGTCACTCAACAACCCAAGTCTTCTAGATCAAACTATTTAGATCCACACCCATGCCCAAGTAAGGTCTCTACTAGCTTGAAACCGAGTGTAACCCCGGTTCCTATAACTCAAGAATGTTTGTTTTATGGAGAAAGAGGCCATAAATCTAATCAGTGCCCATGCATAGGACTGGCTTGTGCACAGCTAAGTGGTAAGAATCCTAAGGATGACATTAATGAGGGAGAACCCAAGCCTACCAATGAGGAAGAACGGTTAGGTATGACAAGCCTAGAATCAGTTGACCCAATTACCACTGACCCGAAACCCATTGAAGATGGCATCGAGGAAGTATATGATGCTGGCTTGAGTCTAGTTGATGAATGTGAGGGGAAAGAACTTGAAGAATGTGAAATTGATACTATTGGTTCCTTACCTGAGGAGACCTTGGAAAGCAACCAACTGATAGGACCTAGTTCAGAAATTCAAGAGATTTATGAGAACCAGGTTCCTTTAGTCAAATACCCCCAGGAAGAACTCATAGTGTTAGCCCAAGCTATTAGTTCGTACCCTCTAATAACAGTCATTCCCCAAGTACCAATTGAAGATCTTTGCACTGAACTGTTTAAGTTTGCCCACCCTATGGTAGATCCTCTCCTTAGGATGACTGAATCAAGCCTCTTACAATTGGACCTTGTCCCATGCCCAGCCACTAAGGTCTCTCCCGTAATCTCAGTTGAACATCCTTGTCTTGAGCGGATTGATTCACCCGGTCCTGTAGAAGTCCTCCTTATGGCCCCAGACCCCTTCCTTCGCATGACTAACCTACCCTTCAATAGAGTATACCTTTCCGCACCCATAGGTCAAATTTCAAGTCTTGAGGTCATCATCCATAGGCCCTTCCATGAATCATTCTCTAATCTAGTTCTTGAGAAAGTGGATCATTATTTGCTTAGAGAACAAACCTTAACTGTTGCAATCACATGTCCTAGGCTACTTCCCGAACCATCTCATGATCCATTCCTGGGAGTAGCAAACTTTTCCTTTCGTAAGGATGACCAGTTGACACTCATAGATCACCATTCAAACCTTCAGGTGACCACCTTCAGTCAACAGGTAATTCGAGACTCCACCTCAAATCTCCTCCCTTTCTCTAGGACTTCTAATGCTTCTTACACCATCCAAGTATACTTTGTCGAAGTCTTTAGAGTGAATCATGTGTCAGAATCTACTAGGTTTGCCACCTACTTCTGGAAGACCTTATGGCACCTACTAGGCACCCATGATAAGTTTTCATGCTCTGCATGCCATCCTCCGACCCAAGGTTAAACCTAGAGAGCCGTAGTTTTTTAAGTTTAGACCTAGGGTTCCTTTGAATAAAGTCCATTCTTTAGGAATGCATCGTCAGTCGAGTTTAGGACATTGTCTCAGATTTTGATTGAGTGAGAATACCAGGAATTTGGATTTGTATTTACCTAGGGCTAAATTTGCATATAATGTTTCGATCAATAGGTCTATAGGCTAGAGCCCCTTTGAAATTGTTCAAGGATACAAGCCTCTCACACCACTTGATCTGATTTCACTATTAGTCCAAACACACAAGTCTCTTGATGCACTTGCATAGCATGTAAAGGACTTGCATAAAGAAATTCATGCCAAAATAAATTTAAGTAATGAAACTTATAAGAAATTGGCTGATTCTCAAAGGCGAGTCAAAACTTTTGACGAAGGAGACTATGTAATGATTAGGTTAAGGCCTGAACGGTTTCCTCCTGGAACCGTTAGAAAGTTACATGCTAGGGGAGCTGGGCCATTTAGAGTGGTAAAGAGAGTAGGATCCAATGCCTATGTGCTCGAGTTACCTCCAGAACTAGGCATTAGCTCCACTTTCAACATTACAGACCTAGTAGAGTATAGGGAGCCAGCTGTGATTCCCAGTGAGGCTTTTGAACCTAATCCCGCTCTTGAGAGTGAACCCAACCCTGTGTGTCCACCAACAAATTGGCCTGTGAGGAAAGAGCAGATTGAAAAGATCCTGGATGATCAGGTTATCTCTACTCGTAATCGAGGATACCAAAGATACCTGGTCCGCTGGCTAGGAAGGCCAGATTCTGATGACTCTTGGATCACCCGAGAAGAGTTACAAGAGCTGGACCCAGACCTCTTGGAGAGATACCAGAGCCAACTTGATCCTTACTCGACAGGGTCGAGTTCCTCCCACCCTAGGAGAATTGGTGCGGGCACCAGACTCAGAAGAAGACTTCAGAGCTCCATCTGGATCTCTGATTAACCTTGCCCGAAGAATTAGGGTTTTTTGGTTTTTAATAAGAGTTGACTAGATCAACTTAATTTAGCTTGAGTCTACATTACCTGCATTTTATTTTGTTGAGTCATGTTGACTCAGTAGTGGACTAGGGTTTCAAAATGGGATGTTACACTTTCTTCCAAGACCAGGCAAGTGGACACCACACTCCCAGCCACACTCCCAGTCCAGGGGGTGCCATATCCACATCTAGCAGCTTTTGGCCCCCACTCCACAGATGGCAACCTCCTTCTCTCATGCGCCAGATAAGGAGAAGTCCACCAAGAGACCACCAATCAAGGGGGCGGCCAAGACTTTCCCAAGAATTCCAAAACAAAGAAGGGAAGAAATTCTCTTGGAAGAGAACTTCAAGGGGGTGCCCACTACCTGCCAAAAACAATCAAAACAAAGATGGGAAGGACCTTGACTTAGGGAGGAAGAAAAGGAGGAGTCCAAAAGAGTTGATCCAGGGAAGGAAGAAAATTTTTCTTAAAAATCCAAGCAAGGTGGCACCATCTACCTGCCATTTATAACCCAAATCCTATTTTTTTGGTATTTTGGCCGACCATATGTAAGGGATTTGCCCTAATTTGCAGATCCCCTCCTTTAGTCCCACATGGGAAGATGTGAAACCCTCCTCCCTTGTAATGCCTTATAAATTAAACCCCTCTTGTAAGTTTACAACAATGAGATGAATGAAAAAAAATTTTCTTGAGCAAACTTGTGTTTTCTCTTGTCCGCACTTGCTTCCAGGTGTTGAGCTCCGTGAGGGAGTAAATCCGGGTTCTCCTGGAACCTTGAGGAGGTGAGAGATCTCCAAAACCCTAAACCCTAGGTTAGCCACTCAATTCCCAAACCCTAACCGCCATCACCCTTCTCTTTCCACCAAGCCCTAGTCTTTTCCTCTTCTCACGGCCACCTTCGCCAAGTCCTGGCCGACCACCAGCATCCGACTCCAGTCCAGATACTGCAGATCTACAGCAATTCTAAGAGGAAGTCAGATCAGCCTCCAGGAGAATTCGATTTCAGCAACTTCAGCTTTCAAGTTCTTCAACCTGGTAAGATCTTTTCTTGAGTTTCTGAATTCCATCATTTGTTCCTCTTCTTTTCCAGATCTTGAGTCCAGGAGAAGCCGACCAAACCACGATACCAGTATTGGAGGATCCATTACGAAGATAGCCGACTCCGAGGATCCCACAATCTGCTCGAGAGAGTTCTTCCACCAAAATCCTGAGAAGATCACTGTCTGGTTAGTAAACCATCTCTTCTCTCTATTTCTGTTCTGTTGAAAGTTCAGAGCGAAACCCTAGGTCTGGGAGTTTCTCAACCCCCAGCGATCCGTTACTTCTGAACTACTCTGATAATTTAGTTTCTTCTAAACTGTGCTTTCAATCCTTACCTAGTTTCCTTCAACGTAGTTTAGCTTTACTTTGAGTCGAAGCCAATTTCTGAAATATATAAAAAAAAAAAAAAAAAAAATAATCTTAATTTTACTTCCGCATATGCTTCTTTGTTCTTTGTTCTGCATCATTTTTGGTATCAAAGCTTTCGTTCTGCATCAAACAACCTCTTCATAGTTTAAGGTTTCCTTCCCATAAACTAAAGTTGTTATGAGACCATCATACGATCCAGAGAGTGAATACGACAGCAACAATGCCCGATCTTCTTCATCAATCTTTACATCCAGACTTATCACCTCTGAACAAACCTGATTGAATCTCTGAATGTGCACAACAAGATCTCCTCCTTCAGGCATTCTCAAGCTATACAGTTGCTTCTTTAGCCATAGCTTGTTCATCATGTTCTTTCCCGTGTATGTGTTCTCCAGTCTTTCCCAAAGACCTTTTGAAGTAGTCTCTGAACACACCTCAGGTAGAACCTGATCAGCCAAATACATCCTGATGGTGCTGAAAGCAATCTCTTCTAACTCGTCCCATTCTTCAACACTAATCTTTTTCAGTCTTTCTTTCACCAAGACCTTGAAGATTCCCTATTGAACTAGCAAATCTTTAACCCTTTGCTGCCATAGGGTGATGTTTTCCATGCCATCGTGCTTCTCAAAATATATTTTGAATCCACTTGATGCCATTACCACAATCAAGAATTCAAGAGATATGAAAAATCATACCTGCAAGTAGCCTTACTTCCATCCCTCTGATCTTGAGATCTTCCTTCCGCGAACCATGCTCTGATATCAAATATAGAGAATTTGATTCCAAACCCAACTAGATTTCATAAACCAAATCTTCTAGAATAGCCTTGTTCTCGATCAAGAACGAACGCCCTGATCAACAAAACAATTACGGAAGCATATCACCAAGTTGTGGATGACCATCTGCCAGTAATCTCCATTAAAGATCACGGTAGGATTCAGGTCTATGAAGATCAAGAACAACAAGAACAGGAGAAGAGAAATGAAGAACAGGAGTTTTCATGGAGGAAAGGGATTTCCACTTCCAAGAAGTTTGTTACACCACCCACCATCCTCTTATGAGAATACAATATATATACCTCAGTCACACATGCCCGAGATCCCAAAAAACTCCCCTTAGCTGGCACCATTCAAAACAGTTCACCCGTCATCCTAGCCGACTCAAAAACATTCGAGCCGACTCGTCCAGAACAAATTTCCTGACTATTCATTCGAGCTAACTCTAATATATCCGAGCTTACTTTAATACATCCAAGCTGACTCTAAAACATTCGACCTGACTCTTCTAGATAACATATTTCCTATCTGTGCATCTGAGTCGACTCGAATCCATCCGAGCTGTCTCTTGCAGATAATAGATTTCCTATCTATGCATCCGAGTCGACTCTAATCCATTCGAGCGAACTCTTCCAGACAACAATCACCTATTTTGAGATGTGCCAACCAACAGAGTCGACACTTACAATAGAAGAGCCAACACGAAGACCCAGACTGACCAAAACTGAGCCGAAACACCTACGACTCATACCAGACTCAACCCTAGCCCTAGACACATCATGGAAAACCATGATAGGCAAGATCAACTCATGTACATTGACCTAACTAGCCATGAATGCACCACCTAAGACTCAACATTGAGCTGGCTCCAATTTATTGTAGCTTCGATTTAAATAGCTTATGATTCAATCTATAAAGAATTTGATTGAAGACTATTGTTGGTGTTCGCACCAATTCTCCCGGATGGAAAGAACTCGACCCTATTGAGTATGGGTCAACTTGACTCTGGTAGTGAAATAGTAAGTCCGGGTCGATTCATTGCAGGTCCTCTCTAGTGATCCACAAGTTTTCAGATTCTGGTCGACCTTGCCAACAAACCAGATAGCATTGGTAGTCTTTGTTCCTGGTAGTTATAGTCTTGTCATCCAAAATTTGCTCAATCTTGTCTCGTCACTCTGGTAAAATGGATGGTGGACACTCAGGGGTAGGCTCACTCTCAAAAATAGGTTTAGGCCTAAAAGGCTCACTAGGGATCATCATTGGCTTCTTATATTCTATTATGTCTGAAATATTGAAGGTCAAGCTGATATCTAAGTCAGATGGTAACTCAAGTATATATGCATTAGGTCTAATTTTCTTTATGACTTTAAATGAGCCTGCACCACGAGCATGTAATTTTTTTATGATTCAAGATGGGAACATTTCAGGTTTGAGTCTAACGATCACATAGTTTCCTTCATAGAATTCTTTGATCCTCTTAAGTGAATTAGCCATATGCTTGTAGGATTCATTGCTCAAGTTGATTTTCTTAATGATTTCTTTATGCAAATTCCTAATATGCTATGCGTATGACTCAATAGACTCAGAAACTCATGCATGTATAGGTAAAGAAATAAGCTCTATGGGCTTCCTAGGTTTGTAACCATGGACCACTTCAAGTGGACTTTTTCCAGTAGACCTATTGACTGAGCTGTTATAAGTAAATTCAGCACGAGGTAATAAGAGATCCCAATTTTTCAAACAATCACTGGCTAGGAATCTTAACAAGTTTCTTAGACTTCAATTGATAACTTTAGTTCGGCCATCAGTTCGAGGATGGTAGGCAGTAGAGAATTTGAGTTTGGTTCCTAGCAGATGCCAAAGGATCTTTCAAAAATAGCTAGTGAACCTAACATCTCTATCTGACATATTGGTTTTGGGTAAACCATGCAGCCTAACCACTTCATTTAGAAAACGTTTAGCTACACTCGAAGCATCGTAAGTCTGTGAACAAGGAATGAAATGGGCCATCTTAGAGAATCGATCAACCACAACATAGATAGAATCATGTTTCCTCATGATCTTTGGCAATCTTAATACAAAATTCATACTAAGATCTTGCCATGGACAGTCTGGTACTGGTAAAGGTGTGTACAGACCAGTGTTTTGTCTTTGCTGTTTGGTAACAGCATAGATTCGGCATTGTGCTATAAGTTGGGCAACATTTCTCTTGAGGCTTGGCTAAAAAAATTGGTCTGCGATAGCTAAGATGGTTTTATTCCTACCAAAATGGCTAGCTAAGCCTCCAACATGGATCTCCCAAATTAAGAATTCTCTAAGGGAGGTTCGAGGAATGAATAACCTATCTCCTTTGAAAAGGAATCAATCATGAAGGGTGTATTCATTATACAAGCTAGATGGTCCTTGATGCACATATTGAAAAATCTCACTAAAGTTAGAACAATTTTCATATTCCTCCTTTAGTCTCTCAAATCCTATGACTTCAGTGCTCATAAAGGTCAAAAGCATGGACTAATGGCTAAGAGCATTAGCAACTCGATTTTCGATGCCAGCACGATGTTTCAACATAAAAGTGTATGCCTGAAGATACTCTACCCACTTCCCGTGCCTAGGGTTGAACTTCTTTTAAGAATTAAAGAATCAGAGTACTTCATGATCTGAATAAAGTATGAACTCCTATGAAAGAAGATAATGTCTCCAATACATCAAGGCTTGAACTACCACGTATAAATCCTTATCATAGGTTGAATACCTAAGTTTGGCCTCATCAACTTTTCACTGAAAAATGCCACTAGATGATTTTCCTGACTCAAGACTCCTCCAATCCCTACACCAGAGGCATCATAAGAAACCTCAAATATAATTGAAATGTAAGGTAATCTCAAAATGGGTGTGTGGGTCATTCTCTCTTTTATTTCTAGGAAGGCTCTATCAATGGCTTTGGTCCACTCAAAGGTTTCCTTCCTAATGCAATCGGTAATGGGTGTGACGATCATACTAAATCCTTGAATGAATTTCCTATAGAAGGTGGCAAGGCCATGAAAACTACGAACATCATGTATACTTTTAGGTACGGGCCACTCAACTATAGATTTAATCTTTTTAGGGTCAGTAGACATCCTTCTGGGGTAACGACAAAACCTAGGAAGATGACTCAATTGGCCAGGAAGCTACATTTTTTTAGGTTGGCATAAAGGCTATCATTCCTAAGGGCTTGGCATAATTGGTGGAGATGGTCTAAATGGTCTTCCTCAGTCCTACTGTATATCAAGATTTCGTCAAAGTATACTACAACAAACTCTCCAATGAATGATCATAGGACTTGGATCATGATTTTGATGAAGGTGCTAGGGGCATTGGAAAGACCAAAAGGCATAACTAACCATTCATACAAGCCATCCTTTGTTTTGAAAGCAATTTTTCATTCATCCTCAGGTCTAATCCTAAATTGATGATAGCCGCTCTTAAGGTCAATCTTTAAGAAAATAGTGGCTCCGGCAATTATATCTAACATGTCATCCAAATGGAGAATAGGAAAATGATACTTGACTATGATCTTATTAATGGCTCGACTATCTACACACATTCTCCATATGCCACTTTTTTGGGGGTCAAAAAGGCAGGTACTACACATAGGCTCAGACTTTCCTTAATAAATCCCTTTTTAAGAAGTTCTTCAACTTGTCTCTGCAACTCAACATGCTCATTGGGATTCAACCTATAGCGTGGGAGTTTCGGTAAGGTGTCTCTTGGGACAAAATCTATGGCATGTTGGATGTTCCTTAAAGGTGAAAGGAGATCAGGTAGGTCCTCAGGAAATACATACTGAAATTCCTTCAAAAACTCAACTACTTTCTCAGGGTGTTCTTTCTGGGTTTGGTCCTGGGCTTCCTTAGTAGCCAAAATCCAAATGGGTGAACCTTCGTTAAATTCATGTTCTAATTCCTTAGCACTGATCAAGTTCATCCCTTGCTTCTTATCCCTTAGGTTGCTAGACCCTCTCTTAATGTTGTCCTTAGGTGGTGAAGGGTTGATCACAATTTTCTTTCCTTTATAGGTGAAGGAACAAGAATTAGAACGACCATATAATATAGCATCGTGATCATACAATCATGGTCGACCAAAGATGAAACTACTGACCCCCATAAGATTCACCAAACTTTTTCCTAGTATGAGTAAATCTGGATGGTCATTTGGCATCTAAACTTGATGGAGATTGAGGTTGAATCTATCCAAGATACCTTATATAGATTGGGATAGGGAATAGTGGGTAGATCTAAGTTCTTGGCAGCATTGTTTGAAATGGCATTGACATAGCTCCCACTATCTATGATGATCTTGCAGACTTTCTCCGCTATCTTAACAAAAGTTTGTAGGATGTTAGTCCTACACCAATCCTCTTGCTCCTTGGTCTGGGTCAGGATGCATCTAACAACTCTTAAAAATTAGATGAATCAATGATTTCTTCATCTCCCACTCATCAATTAAGTTTGTCCCAACTTCATAGACTTCTTCCTCACAAACTTCTATAGGTTCAGGGTCTTCTTCTTCAACTTCTCCAATGTGTAGGGCTCTAGAAGGGCACTGGCTAGCATAGTGACTAGCCTTATGACATCTAAAACAATGAATGTCATTGTTATGGCTCCTTTGAATTTCATGACCCTTACCTCTATCATCCTTGCAAGCTAACGGGTTAGAAGGGGTGGATCAGTTTGAAGGGGGTTGACTAGAACTTGGCCTAAGTCCAGGGGTACCAATTCTATTGGGTTTAGGTCATCGAATTGTGGGTCCCCTCTGAAATCTCTTAAAATTCCTAGCAATTTGGTAGACCTGTTCTAAGTCATGGACTTCTCTCAGAAATAGTTCCCTCTGAATCTCTTCTCAAAGGCCAGCTTGAAATCTAGACTGGGTCATGGCTTCAGATTCTATTATGCTACATCGCATGATGAATTCATCAAATTTGGTAATGTACTCGAACATAGTTCTATTTCCTTGGTTCAACCATTGCCATTGGTTCAATAGTATTTGCTCATAGGACACGGGTAGGTACTTTTCTCTAAGCTTAATCTTCATGACTATCTATGTGGTTATAGGCATATCTCCTCTTTGTCGACACAATCATTCAACATTTTCCCAATACAACTTAGCTTGTCGGACTAACTTCAATTTTGCAAACATGAATTTCCTCTCTTCCGACATCTCGTACCACTCAAAATACTGATCCATGTCACTCCCCAGTCTATGTACACCTTAGGATCTAGGTTTCCATCAAATGTTGGTCCATCGAGTCGAATGTTCTTAAGGGCTCTTTCTTCTGATTCAATAAAGTCATGGTGTGGTCGCTTAGGATTTGGTTCAGGAGTGGGTTCATGGTGATGGGACCTAGTACCAATGGGTGTTTGTCTATGGGATGCTGGTTCAGTAGGGGTCATACGGGTTTCTTCGAGTGTCCCTATCCTTTCCTCCATTTGATCAAACCTAATGTTCAATTGCTTGAACTGCTTAGTCATAGTTCTCATTAGAGTTTCTATATTTGTGTCCATGGTGACACTAGGTTGGGTTTGGAAGTGTTGGTATGCGGTCCCTGATCTTGTAGACATGCAAATAGTTTACTCATTCTAGGGTTTGCTAGACCTAAAAGTTCAATGTAGTATGAATCAACTAAGTATGATCAAGACTACAATTACTCTTTTAACTAGCCAAGTAAGAGGTGGGGTTGTGGGAGGCTCCACCTACTCTCACAGGGTCCTAATTAAAAACCACAAGCCTGCTTAAGGTGTTTTTCATTTGACCTCTTGCCCTAGACACCAATATCCAGAAGTAAGTGAAGAACTGATTCACACTAGCCTTGACACACTACTTGAACTTGACTTGTTGGTGTCCCTAGTTATAATTAAGTTTCTACTTAATTTTATTTAAGATTTGGGTTTGATGCAAGATGAGGTGGGTTGTTTTTGGGCTAAGGAAAGGTGATGAAATCCTTTCCTTATTTTATGATAGCATTTCCCTTAAGTAGCTTTAATGTGAATGCACAAACAATGGTTGGTCATAACTAATCAAAAAAAATTAAAACTATTTATTAAAATTTGAAAGTACAAATTCAATTTTCAAATACAAATTTCAGATTTTATATTTCAGAATTCAAAAATTAAATTTTAAATTTTAAATTCCAAAACTCCTGGTGGGAAAGTTTAAATTTGAATTATGCCAGGAATTGTGGAGTGTTCAATGTGCTAAACAAAGGAAAATCATGCACTTCAAGCATCATCCAAATCACACACCAAGCATGCAATTAGCATATTAAACTTTTAACCTAAAGATTTCATGTCTTGCCATAGCTCATTACTCCCATGGGTCATGACAGTATACTTTCATATACCCGCTCAGGAGGCGAGAAACTCTAGATTAAAGTATGCAAACAATGCACATTCATGTCCTAGCCTACCATGCTCTGATACCAAATTGATAAGGAATGGAAAGAGGACTTTTAACTTAACATTATAACAATTTGAATTGAGCAATGACACCTACTTATACTAGCAAGATTCATGCATAAGATAGGGCAAAGTAAACTAAATGCTAAGACTGCTTAATGAAAATTAAATTGACTTGCAATGTAGTTGCAATTTAATCAAAGAAGAATGGACCTAATGGTTGAGAAACCATTCTAACTAGGACATTAACCTTCAGATGAAAAGACCTAAGAGTCATGGATGGATTTACTAACCAATGATGAGCTCTCATTCCTTTGGTCGTGGACGAATTTTAGCATTCCATGGAGCTACAAATGAACTAGAAGACTAACACTCCAGATTGAAGACTCCCTCCATAGTTGGTTTTGAAGCAAAGCAAAACCTCCTCTTTAACTCAGAATCATAGGAGACCCTGCATTGAAAGGCATTAGTGGCATGGTATGGATGAGGAAATTTGAAAGAAGAGTTCAAATTTAAGAGTAGGATGGTAGGTGTCTTTTGGATCAGATGGGAGATGGCTTAAGTGTGGGAATGATGGCATCCTTGAGGGAAGAAGTGTTGACTCCTTGATGAAGAAGTAGGCATCCTTGATTGAGGAAGGAATAGCTCTTTGGGATGAAAAAGAATGGCATCCTTGGGATGTAGAATGATGGTGTCCTTGGAGGTTATAGATGGCATCCTTGAAAGGATGTTGGAGATGGCAACTTTGGATGATGGAAGGGATGGATTGCTTTGGTAGACTAAACGCTATTTGGTGGATAGGTTGAGCCTCACACTCACTTTTTCATGGAGGTCATTTGCAAACATACAAATGGAAAAGATTGGAACTCAAGTTTCATTCATTCATTAGATGTATTACAAGGGGCTTTGGAGAGGTATTTATAGACCTCCCAAAGCTTTTGAAATTTCGAACTACATGGAAGAAAATAAGGAAAGTTGTAACTTAAGCAAGATACATGGAGAGGTTGTAACCATGAAGAGAGTAGGGAGTTGAAACCAAGCTTGTTCCAAGTAAAGAATAGTGGTAGTCCACTCTTCTTTGAATTTAAACTTGGACGCCCAAGTGGAGGATGGTGTGTGAGGTGTCCTCCATGTTGGCATGGCTGCCACCTATGCCTGGTGATGTGGCAGTCCAACTTGGCATAGTGGTTGGGAAGTTGGTCCAAAGTAGTTGAAGTACTGATTTATTCCAAGTAGCTGAATTATTCTAAGTATAGAATTATTCCAAGTAGCTGAATAAGTGCTAAATTCTTTCAAGTAGCTGAATTATTCCAAGTAGTTGAAATGTTCCAAGTGCTGAAATGTTGAAGTAGAAAATTGGGGTAGAAAAATTTTATGGTTGAATCAGCTCTAGTGCTCGAGTCGACTCTTAAGGCTGTGGTTGAGCTGGCTCCAATTTGTTGTGGCTTCGATTTAAATAGCTTATAATTCAATTCATAAGGAATTTGATTGAAGACTATTTTAGTGTCTGCACCACTTATTTCTTTCAAATTGATTTATTTCTTCTTGCATAGCATTTAACCAATTAGGGTCTTTTTTAGCTTCTTCTATGCTTTTAGGTTCTATTTGAGATATAAATGCAAGATAATCATATTCATTTCTAAGAGAAGATCTAGTTCTATCCCTTTTGATGGATCACTTAAGATTAGTTCCTTAGGATGTCCATAAGCATACCTCCATTCCTTAGGTAGGTCATTGTGCTCCGATGAAGGTCTTGAGACTTCTTCTTCATTCACCTTGTTTTGCTCTTCATCATTCTTTTTGGAAGGATGATCATTCAAAATCAGCTTTTTGAGTCCTTGAATATCTACAACATCATCAAAAGTATCCTCTTTTCTAGAAGACTTGTTAGTAGACTCTTCAAACACAATATGCATAGATTCTTCTACTATAAGTGTTCTTTTATTAAAAACCTTGTATGCCTTGCTAGATTTGGAGTATCCTAAGAAGTACCTTTATCTGACTTGGCATCAAATTTTCTTAAATTATCTTTGACATTATTTAATATGAAACATCGGCAACCAAATATATTAAAATACTTTAAAGTAGATTTTTTTTCTTTCCAAAGTTCATAGGATATTTTCTTTAAAATCGGTCGAATTAAAACTTGATTTAAAATATAACAAATAGTGTTGACTACCTTAGCCCAAAAATACCTAGGGAGGTCATTTTCACAAAGCATTGTGCATTCCATTTCTTTTAAAGTTCTATTTTTCTTTCTACTATCCCATTTTGTTGAGTTGTTCTAGGTGCAGAAAAATTATGTTCAATGCCTTTTTTATTGTAAAAATCTTCAAAATCTTGATTTTAAAATTTGGTTCTATGATTACTATGAATACATAAAATAGAAGTACCTTTTTTATTTGAAACATTTCTATAAAACTTTGTGAAAGCAAAAAAAGATTCATCTTTATGATCTAAAAATAAAATCCAAGTAAAACGAGAGAAGTCATCAACTGTAACTAATCTATATCTCTTGCCTTCTAGGCTTGTGATCCTAGTTGAACCAAAAAGATCCTTATGGAGTAGTTTTAGTAGCCAAGTAGTTAAAACAATTCTTTTAGATTTAAAAGAAGTTTTTGTTTGTTTACCAAATTAACATGCATCACAGATCTTGTCTTTTTCAAATTTAAGTTTTGGCAAATCTTTAACTAAATATTTTTTGCATAATTTGATAAGTAAATGCATGCTTGCATATCCTAATCTATGATGTCGTAACTAGCTAGTCTCATTGATTTTGGCATTCATTGTAACTAGGCATTCACCATCTTATATAGAAAGATTATCAAGATTAACTAGATAGATGTTGCCATGCCTATTTCCAATGAATTTCAGCCCATTATCACTAAGACTAGATACTATAGAAAGAGATGATTCAAAGATAACTTTAAAACCTTTATCACAAAATTGACTAATACTTAATAAATTTTGTTTTAAACCTTCTACTAAGAACATATTATCAATAAAAGTAGATGAAAAAATATGAACTTTACCGACACCAATAATTTTGCCTTTTTCTAAATTCTTCAAAGGTCACATTCCCTCCTGATGGGGGGACCAGGATCAGACACAAATTACTGTGCCCTATTTGGTTTATCTAGCCACGTATCAAATTTTGTAATCAACTAGAATTGAGTCCTGTAATAATTTGAGGTTAGTTGACTTGTCTCAACCCTCATCCTAGTCAGTATTTTGAGTCATGTACATCAATTATGAGTCCAGTATGAGCCCGATTTTATACAAGAGAGGAGGTCACCCTATTTTGAACTTCCACCAGGCAACATCCAAGAGTCAGAGGCCGCTACAAGAGAGGCTTCCAGAAACCCTGATTCTTTCCAGATGTCCTCCAAATGCCCAGATTCCTCCCAAGACACTAGAGCTTATTCCTAAACTAGGGCATCCATGATTCCAGAGATCCACCTGCATTCCAGCTCAAAGAAATCAAGCCCAGGTGCCAAGCCCAAGCCCTTTAGAAGCAAGGTTCCAGGGAATATTCCAGCTACTAGGCTACCAGGCCACCCCAGACTCTAGAGGCCCAAATCCATGCACCCAAGCCCCTTTGGACTGGCCCCTTGCTGCTCCTAGAGGCCCAACATGTCCCCCTAGGCATTCTTGAAGTGTTGACCATGTCCAAACAGGTTTGACCAAGTCCATGTTGAAGAGAAGAAGGAGAAGACCAAGTTAATTCCTAACCTAGTAGGGATTTCTAATCCTTTTAAACATTGTAATTCTAAACTAGCTAGGAAAGGACTTGTGTTCCAATTTAGAAGAGGACTTGTAACCCAAGTGTAACCTTGGTTAGTGAAGACATGGGAACTCTATAAATACCCAACCCCTCCCCCTCTTTTAAGCATCTCTTTCTTATGAATACAACTTGCTAAAATTTTGAGTTATTACCCTGTGTTGGTGTTTTGTTTTGGTTCTTTAGGTTGTGTTTTTGTGTTTGGATGAATTCCTTGCTATCCTAGCATCCTTCCATGCCCTGAATAACTACCATCCAAGCTTTCACACATCCAAGAAGGAGTGCCCTAGGCCACCAAGCAAGGAGATCTTCAACACGCTTCGATCAGCCATCTTCTAACCTTGATTCCAATTCCTTCAAAACCCTAGTTCCTTTTCTAAATTTTACTTGCTGTTTGATTAATCTTCGATACTTGCAGGATCCCTGAGGTGCTTCCCATCCCTGGAGGAGGCCTTCTTTGCTGCTTGGACCACCTAGATTCACCATCAGATTTGAGGGAGACAAGGCTTCTTCTTCCAGGCTCCGATCAGAGTTGTGAGTGATCTCTCCTGCTATTGGATTTCAATCTCTAACAGGTAAGAAACCTTCCCAACTCTTATTTTCTGATTTGATAAAGATAAACTATCTTAAAATAGGAGTTTCTCAACTCTCGGGTCCTAGATATTTCATTGGTTTGCATGAGTATGCCTACCACCTGATGATTCTTTGCACTGCTAGTCTTTTTGCTAGTTCTTACATTATTTTGGGAATCTAGCCTGCAAATAAAGTTATAAAAATCACAAAAAAATATTTTACTATTTTCCATACATGTTTAGCAGTCTTAGAGTCATCCCGTATTAGTTTGGTATCATAGCAAGTTTAGAATAGTTTTTATCTGCATTGCAATCACAAACCCTAATTTCAGCATTCTGTCCACTGCATTAGGTATCAATTTTGCATCTATTTTTGACCATCTAAGAATTATATTTTTCTTTGAAATTTGATTAATTGTTCTCTATTGAGTCCTCCATTTTATGAAAATTTTTAATTAATTTTATAAAAATCTGAATTATAAGAATTCAACATATTAGAGATCCTAACAGAGTTCTGATAATTTCTGTAGTAGTCCAAACAAACCCTAGGTCTGCATCATCATATGATTTTTTTTCTACATGAAATTTAGTAGGTTTTATAATCACCATCCATCCTCTATTCCAGAGTTTTTTAAATTTTTTTATGCATCAGGATCTGTGTCAACTTCTACATCATCTGAACCCTAATTTTTCTTATTTTTGCTAAATTCTGCATCTTGACTCAACCTAACATAATCAACTTCCACACACCCCAATCCCAAGCCAAACTTTGTTTGCTAACCCTAGTTAACTTAAACCTAACTTGACATATCATAAATCATTACAAAAATATTTTATTTTTTAATTATTTTAGATTGCATCAGGGCCATCGATTGCCATCATTCTTAACCTAATCTTAAGGGCAATTCTCTATCTCAGATCAGGGCAGGATTTCATTACCTATCCTTGGCCCAAAACCAACATCATCATACTAACCCAAGCCTAATAAAAATCAATTAGACCTAATTTGCCCTAGTGGTCTAGGAGACATCAATAGGTTGGGTCCGAGCTGTGTGGGCCAACTAGTGCATTTAACCTTTTAGCTATTACTGAAAGCTGGTGTCTAAGGTTGGGGGTCTAGAGTCAAACGACCTAAGTGGTGTTGTAGTTTTTAATTGGGTCCCTGCGAAAGCAAGGGGGGCCTCCCATACTCCCGTCCCCTACCTGGCAAGTGGAAGGATTAGCTATTGGGTTAGGTGTAAGTTGAGCTGACCCACCCAGTTTCTGGCTCTGGGTCTAGGAAACCCTAGATTATACTAGCCTTTTCTTACTCTTTTGCATGCTTGGTTGCATCATTTCATTTTGATTGATTGATTTATTGCATGACCACTAGATTAGCAACTCAATATCAAAAGTCCAAACTTCAACCCAGCCCGACCATGAACCCCACTTTGGAGGCCATCCTAGCTCAACATGCCCAAATGAGTACCCAAACCCAAGCTTAGCTTACCCAAATAAACCAGTCCAGCTCCCAAACCCAAAATCAGTTAGCTCAAATGAATGCCCAATTGGCTACCCGAATAAACCAGCTTGACCAAATGAACCAAAGACTCAACCAATCAGGAACCCTATGCAAGACCCATAGAGTTGAACCCTTGCCCTATAGACCCCAGGAACCCATAGTCCCTAGATATGAACCCAATAGTTACCCACCATCCCTCAGTCAACCTGAACCCTATAGGATTGATACCCCTAGATTTGAACCCATAACCTTTGAACACATAACCTTTAAACCCATAACCTCTGAACCCATAAACCTTAGTTTACCCACCCCTGTTACCCCAGACTTTAGTCAATTTTCCATTAGCCAAACCCCTCTTACCACCCCATTGGTTCACCAAGATGACTTAGAAGAAGAAATATATGAGGTTGACCCAAGTTTGGTAGAGGAGTATGAAGATAATGAGTTTATTGAAGATCTAGAAGACTACCCTATAGAAGACCCAATGTTAGTTGATCCAGTAGAAACGCAAGTAGAAACCAATCCAATGTTAGTTGATCCAATAGAAACCCAGGTAGAAACCAATTGGTGGGGACACCAAAGGCACCAGAATAAGACAGAGGCTTTTCAACCCTCTGTGGATTGATCAATAATTTATGAGTCCATCTGTAATAAGGGCTCAGCCCATCTGAGTCTATTTTAGTTGTTATTTGAGTCTTTTGAGTTGTTATTTCAGTTCTGTACTAGTCAGCTCATGTTGAGCTAGTTCAATCCAATGCTAGTCAGCTCATGTTGAGCTAATTTTAATTTTTTGAGTCCTATCCAAGCAAACTGAAGACTCAAGACCACATCATACAATTGAACACCAAGTCCAACCAGATTGAAGACATGGAAGTTTAGCCCAAGTCCAACCCAGCTTGAAGATTTGATGACTCCAGGAGGAAAATCAGAAACCCTGATTCCTTGCAGATGCCCTCTAGATGCCCAGATTCCCATCCAGATGCCGAAGTATATTCATAGACCAAGGCATCCATGATTTTAGAGGTCCATCTGCATCTTAGCCTAAAGAAATCAAGCCCAGGCGCCAAGCCCAAGCCCCTAATTAGCAAGATACCAAGTAATATTCCTGCTACCTGGCTACCAGGCCACCCCAGCTTCCAAAGGCCCAAGCCCATGCGCCCAAGCCCTTTTGGGCCAGCCTCTTGCTGCTCTTAGAAGCCCAACATGCCCCCCTAGGCATCCTTGGAGTGTTGGCTAAGTCAAGAGAATTTTTAGGAATTTTTCTACCTAATGTTTCCTTATTTCTTAGCTAGGGTTTGAGAGGGAAAAGGATTCTTATGTAAAGACTAATGTGACATTACTTGGAACCCAAGGTTAAGGGTTTATTAAAAGGATCCTAGTCTCTTGTATGAGGAGATTTTTGATATAAAATAAACCTTGAGTTCTTCTATTGCTTTGAGTGATTACCCTACTGTGTGCATAAAGGGGTTTGAGAGTTCTTCTTCCCGGTGCTGCAACCATTATCCTGCCGCCAGCCAATCCTCCAGAGCCTTGGCCACCCACTCCAAAACTCCTTTCCCCTTTGCTATTTTCCTTTATTTTCATGATCTCCTTTGAGTTTTCTAACCCCTGACAGGTCGTTTGTAGGTCCCCAAGTTCATACGAATCCAACGACTCCAGCCAAGCCTCAATCGGACCACCGAGCAGAAAGCCGAGTATCCGTGGTTCTTTGGCTCGATTTTCCAGGCTGCATCCATTGAGGAACGAGAGATCCCTTCACTGCGATCTTCACCGGGTGCTTCAGACGTTGTCAGGTACACCCCCTCTACCTCCAGTCTTATTATTGTAGGAGAACATGCCCTAACGGAGGCTTCTCAGCCCCGGCGATCCTTCTTTAGTACTTTTCTAGGTTCTAATCTGCATGCTTGGCTTCAAAAATTCATACAAAATTCCCTACAACTAATTTTGATCTGAAATACAGGAATTAATCACCTAACCCCACATATAAAATATACAAAAAGAATTGCATGCATATTAGTCCCCTATCATCTGGTATCAGAGCTACTTGAATCAATAGATACCCAGGTATTAGTTGACCATACCCAAGTAGTAGCCACTCTAGATTTAGCTAACCTTGACCATAATCAGTTAGTGGCCGACCCAGAGTTAGATAACCCAGATCACACCCAAGCTACAATGGAAGAGCAATTAGAGGAGACTTTAGAAGAGGATCCAATTATAGAGCCTAGTCCTGAATTTTCTGAGCCAAAAGATTTTATTGAGGACTTGGATTATCTCACCCAGTATCCTCAAGATGAAGTCACTTCCTCGATCCCAATCGAAGATCTTTTTTCTCAAATTAGTGATTCATTCTTCTATAAGGCAGACCTAGTAGATAGACACCAACCCTTTAAGGTTAACCTTATTAGTTTAGGATTAATCCCTGATACCCCTTCTTATATCCTATTATATCCAATTAACCTCGAACCCTTTTCTTACTTTCCACCCAATCAGACTATCCCCGAATCCACTTCTTATTTTCTACCCTTTTTTGAAACTTTTCTTGATTTTTTAACCCTTAGATTGCATTTCGTAGAGGTTTGCATTCTACATTCATTCATTGAGTCAGTCATGTTTGCTTCATACTTCTGGAAGACCCTCCAGCATCTACTGAGAGTTCATATCACATTTTCATATACATGTCATGATAGGATCAAATCTAAAGAGTCTATAAGCTATTAGGTTTTGTCCCTTGAGTCCAATAAAATGTCCTTTGATAGGGATGTCTAGTTGAGTCTATTAGGTATTAGTTGAGTCCAATAAATGCACAACCTGAATTACATGTCTACACCTGCACTATCCTCTGCACAGCATATGCATATAGAAATTAGTCAAAAGCTGAACATAACTAATGAACTAACTAACAACTTGACTAATTCCCAAAAGAGAGATAATGAATTTTGTAGGGGATTTTATAGTTGTAAAGAATTTTCTGCTCAAGAAGCTGGCCCATCCAAGATAATGAATATCTGTTGACCAAATGCCTATGTACATGAGATACTACCTGATTTAGGTATTAGAACCAACTTCATCATCTCAGATCTTATAGAGTCTAGGGAGCCAGCATTGATACCTAGTGAGCACCTTGAGCCTATCCCTCCCTTTGAGAATGAATCCACCCCAGAGTGTCCACCAACCAATTGGCCAAATAGTGAGGAAAAGATTGAGAGAATCCTGGACAATCAAGCCATATGTACCCGAAATAGAGGCTATCAAAGGTATTTGGTCTGGTGGCAAGGTCAGCCAGAATCCGAGGACTAGTGGATCACCCATGAGGATCTGCAGTGCCTCAACCCAGACCTACTCGAGCACTATGAGAGCCAAGTTATCCCACACTCGATAGGGTCGTGTTCCTCCCACCCCAATAGAATTGGTGGGGGCACCAAGATTAGACACAGATTACTGGGCCCTATTTGGTATATCTTACCATGTGTCAATTTTTGTAATCAACTAGAATTAAGTCCTGTAATAAGTTGAGGTTAGTTGATTTGTCTCAACCCTAAACCTTGTCAGTATTTTGAGTCTTGTACATCAATTATGAGTCCAGTATGAGCCAGATTTTATACAAGAGAGGAGGTCACCCTATTTTGAAGTTCCACCAGGCCACATCCAAGAGTCAAAGGCCGCTACATCAGCCCATTGGATTTTGTGTGACAACCGAGGATCCAAGATGCTTTCAAAAAACTTGATTCTTTCCAGATGTCCTCCAGATGCCTAGATTCCTCCCCAGACACTAGAGCTTATTTCTAAACTAGGGCATCCATGATTCCAGAGGTCCACCTGCATCCCATCCCAAAGAAATCAATCCCAGGTGCCAAGCCCAAGCCCTTAAGAAGCAAGATTCTAGGGAATATTCTTGCTACCAGGCCACCCCAGCCTCTAAAGGCCCAAACCCATGCACCCAAGTCCCTTTGGGCCTGCCCCTTGCTGCTCCTAAAGGCCCAACATGCCTTCTTAGGCATCCTTGAAGTGTTGACCATGTCCAAATAGGTTTGACCAAGTCCAAGATGAATAGAAGAAGGATAAGACCAAGTTTATTCCTAACCTATTTGGGATTTCTAATCCATTTAAACTTTGTAATTCTAACCTAGCTAAAAAAGGACTTGTATTCCAATTTGGAAGAGGACTTATAACCCAAGTGTATCAATGGTTAGTGAGGGCATGGGAACTCTATAAATATCCCACCACTCCCCCTCTTGTAAGCATCTCTTTCTTATGAATACAACTTGCAGAAATTTTGAGTTATTACCTTGTGTTGGTGTTATGTTTTGGTTCTTTAGGTTGTGTTTTTGTGTTTGGATGAATTCCTTGCTACCCTAGCATCCTTCCACACCCTAAATCACTACCATCCAAGCCTTCACACATCCTAGAAGGAGTGCCCTAGGCTTTCATGTAAGGAGATCTTCAACAAGCTTCGAACATCCATCTTCTAACCCTGATTCCAATTCCTTCTAAACCCTAGTTCCTTTTCAAATTTTTACTTGCTGTTTGATTAACCTCTGATGCTTGCAGGATCCCCGAGGTTCTTCCCCTCCCTGGAGGAGGCCTTCTTTGTTTCTTGGACCGCCCAAGTTTGCCATCAAATTTGAGGGAGAAAGGCTTCTTCTTCTAGGCTCCGATCAGAGTTGTGAGTGATCACTTCTGCTATTGGATTTCAATCTCTGACTGGTAAGAAATCTTCATAACTCTTACTTTCTGATTTGATGAAGATAAACTATCATAAACTGGGAGTTTCTCAACTCTCGGGTCTTGGATATTTCATTGGTTTGCATGAGTATGCCTGCCACCCGATGATTATTGCACTGCTAGTCTTTCCACTAGTTCTTACATTATTTTGGGAATCTAGCCTGCAAATAAAGTTATAAAAATTACAAAAAAATATTTTACTATTTTCCATGCATGTTTAGCAGTCTTAGAGTTGTCTCGCATCACGTCCGTTTAAAGATTCAAAAGAGGTGAATTGCTTCATGTTGCTACCAAGATCGTCGTGGCCTATAGCTCTGACATGTCGGGTTCCTATAGGATGCTTGGTCTTCTCTTCCAGTCACCTCCTTGGCTAGCTGACCTGCAAAATAAGGGAGACTCGGGTCGGGGATTTTGTCTAGGATACTTTGACGATCAAGTCAGTGGAATGATCGAGGGAAACAGAACCTCTATGGTTGAGAGCTTTGGGGACTCTCCACATAGAGGGTGAAAAATAAAATGGAGATGAGTTGAGAGAAAGCTAGAGAGTGCTTGGGAGGATCACTCGAGTGGTTCCTTGCCCATTTTCTCCCTTTGTTTGCTTACTTACCTTCCTACTTACCTCCCCTCTTTGATTTTATATGCATGGGGTGGCCCAAACTAGGTCTGGGGCCTCTTCCAGGAGTCCTCTTCAGGTGTGTTTTCTGGAAGGGTTTTTGATTACTCGATGTCGCCCTTCTGTCAGGCTAGTCTTACCCTTCTAATGGTGTAACATTCCATGGGAGGGGTGGGCGCCATGTCTCTGAGCCCCGAGCCATGGTGGCATGTTCCCATTTTGGGGGGAACTATTGGAGTGTCGCAGGGCCTAGGGTCTTAGTGGAATACCATTCTTGGAAAGGCTCAAGTTCTAGTGTCGTGGGGGGTTGCACGTCGTGCAGGTGGTGTGCTTCAAAGCTTGTATTTGTGGTAGGACATGTGCAACCTCCCGTAGGTAGTGGGTGGCCAGGTCCCCCTTTGTTATTATTTGAATCTTCGTTGATCCTCCTCCACGTAATGCTGTTGGTGGGAACTATGGTCTTCGCGGGCTGAAAGCTAGCCTCAGATGGAGGGCTCACCCTATGAGCTCGACTTTGGATGAAATCTAACCTCTGTAGGAGGGCTCTCCTTAGCAGCATGAGCACCACCCTGGTGTGGAGTTGGCTTTAGACGGAGTGCTTGCCCTATGAACATGACTTCAATTGGGAGCTGACCTCAGTTGGAGGGCTCGCTTTGGCAGCATGAGCATGACCCCGTTTGAGATTTGGCCTCAGATGGAGGGCTTGCCCTATGAGTATGACTCTGGCTGAGAGCTGACCTCGGTAGGAGGGCTCACCTTAGCAGCATGAGCATGACCCCAACTAGGAGCTGGCCTCAGACGGAGGGCTCGCCCTATGAGCACAACTCTAGCTAGGAGCTGACCTCTACAGGAGGGCTTGCATTGGTGGCATGAGCATGACCCCAGCTAGGAGCTGGCCTCAGACAGAGGGCTCGCCCTATGAGCATGACTTCGCTGGGAGCTGACCTCGACAAGGGGGCAAACCTTAGCCCCTTACTGGGCCATCATGCCTAAGTGGTGGTGCTTTTGCCAGCATGGCCACCAGCTAGGCTCCATGTCAGTAGATGTACCACATCGTGGTGCCCCCTACTCTCGAGCCTAGAGGATGAAGTGATGCTCAGGGCGAGGGTAGTAATGATCACGCTGACATGAAGAGATGCGTCTCCTACATCATTAATGCCTTGTGCGTCGAGCCCCTGGAAGCTGTGCTTCCATGCTAATAAGGCGATGCCATGTCACCCATCATTAAGGGTGGTCATAATTTCCATGCCATGATCGAAGGGGTTGCCTCCGATTTGGGGCATCGCTTCTGGTGGATATCAACATATGGCACACCCTGGCTGGCTCAAGGTGAGATATGGTGCATGCCTTTAGTCTGTACGAGGCAACAGGGCTTCAGGTAACTTGAAAGGGACTTGCCCTTTTGATTCCCAAGGGTTTCCCGAGCAATAAAAAGCAAAGATTCTTCCTCAAAGCAATCTTCCTCCACCTTCTTGGGTGAGGTTGTGAAGTTCTAGTAGGTTAGGCTTTCTTCGTCTCCCACTTCATCTTATTTGTTCTCCTCCTTCGGCCTGTGCCTGAGGAGTACTCTAGTTAGGTTTTCTAGTCTTCCACTCCGCCATTTTTGATGAGTCCCTCCGGCAGGAGGGACCGTCACCAGGGTTTTTTTGATGGTGCGGGGACATCTCAGCCGAGGCCTCCCTCCTCGGATAGCGAGGAGGATGTCGCAGTCGTGCTCCATTAGGGCCCCGCCCGATCGGGATTGTCATTGGACCCCCTATGGCTCCTCCTCCACCTACCCCCTCTTCCAGGGAGGCCAACGACCTTGCCAGCATTGCTTCAGTGATGACCGACGGGGAACTTCTTTGCATTCGGGGATGGTTTGGGATCCTTGATTCCATTCAACTATCTATTCCTAGGTCGTGGGACTGGGTCACTTTCGGTGGCCTGAGCTGGATAGCCCTGTATGAGGACTTCTTTTCGGGGGTTTTCGACTTCCTTTCCATGTCTTCTTCCTTTCTTTTCTTAGCCATTGTTATTTGGATCCAGCTCAACATGCTCCCAATACCGTCTGGACCATCTTCATTTTATTGTTCTCTGCCACCATCATGGGATCGTCACCTATTTTTCCCTCTTCAAGGTCTTGTTTACCCTGAAGCAT
Source organism: Areca catechu (assembly GCA_021397845.1). NCBI lineage: Eukaryota > Viridiplantae > Streptophyta > Magnoliopsida > Arecales > Arecaceae > Areca > Areca catechu. The sequence goes on along the minus strand of CM038051.1, from coordinate 95,225,464 downwards.
CACCCCTTCGATTGTGGATGGTGGTTCATGTCCCCTTGCAAGGGGGCCCTCAAGATTGACATGCCAAATTCCATCAAGGGATGGAAGTGCAGGTTTTTCTTTGCTTCAGTTGAGGGGGTGGACTGGGTTTGGTGTGACCCAGACCGCTCCCCCAATCGACATTCCACTATCAAGCTGGCTGATAAGGAAGTGTTCGACCAGCTTCTCTCCTTCCAAGTTCCAGAACTTCAAGATTTGTTGTATGAGAAAAATCTTACCGATGCTGGGATCAGCCAAGCCTAGCCCCAGGGTAAGGCTTGATGTCGGGCTCCGTCATACTCAGCAATGAGTCTAGCCTTGAGATGGGATAACAAATTTGATCCATTTTGCAAGAATGAGATTCAATTTTGATGACCTCCTAGGGATGTCCCAGAAGAGGGCCACTACTGAAGGGCATGAAGGAGTGCCCCAGAAGAGGGCTCAGAATAGTCGAGATTGGGGCCCGGTGATGGTTCTGACATGAGGGGACCAGCCACCCCACACGTGCAATCTAGACCAAGGGTCCAGGCTTTTGCCAGGTAGCCCAGCGGTGAAACCAGGACCATAGAGAGGGCAGGACCTCCATCTCCAGTGGTCCCCCCATGCATCGATGGTTCGCCATAGTCAGAAGTGATGAGGGTGGTGGGATCTACCTTTGCCAGGATGCTGCCTCCATCGCTTGGGGCTGAAGCCACCAGCAATGGTCCCACAGATGCAGTGCCATCACCTAAGGGTGTGCCCGACTCGACCGAACCACCTGAGGTATCGAGCCAAGAAGGTAAGAGATTCATCATCGTCCTCCCCACAGCCTCCATGATATCACAGGATGGGAATCTAGTAGAAGACATCCTTTGATATGGCGATGGCAGACACGAAGAAACCTAGGGTTATTTAGAAATGGGAAAACCTAAAGCAAACCAAGGATCGTGGGAGGGCTAAGAAGCCACCCGGGACTAGGATAGGACGACCCCGAAAGTTCTAAATCAGCCAGACTCTTTTGATTTTCAGTTTTCTTGGCGGAGGTGGTGAAGGAAGGACGAGGATGGGAGATAGGGGACCGGAACTCATGGATCTTGGGACTCATCCTAACAAAATGACCTCTCACCTCTAAGGCATTACGCCCTCCTCGATACTTGGAGGCGCTAGGATGAATCTCAAGGTCACGAGGGGAACAGGAAGAGACATGAAGATGGGAGAAAAGAATGGGATACCTGGGGCCTCACACCTCTCGACGTCCCGAAGGATGAAGGCAAACGGGCCTCAGCCCAAAACCACATACAAGTGGAAAAAACACTCTAAAAATTCATTTTCATCAACTACTTTATTACAAGAGGAGTATGGGTATTTATAGATGCCCAAATCCCTTTTGAAATTCAAAAATAAAATCCCATGAAATCCTCCCTTGATTTTGAGTTCAAATTCAAAATCAAAATCCAAAATTTCCCAAATTACATTCATTAAAAAAAATACCAAATAAATCACGTTTATTCGAAATTTGAAATCCCTCCCCGCTCTGAAAGTCATGTCGCTCAAAAAATCGTACACCTCCTTCCAGCTGCTTTGAGAAGCATGCAGAGGCTTCCTGGGATGCTTTGAGAGGCATGCAGGTCCTTCTCGGTCGAGCAACAGGGAGGGAAAAAACCTGAACTCCGGCCGGGTGGGGGGTGTGGGCGGCCGGCGGGCGGCAGCATGGCCAGTGGGCGGTGGTGGCGGGGCGGCTGCCAGGTGCGGATGGCAGCTGCGGGCGGCGGTGCAGGAGTGGGATGGCCGCACGGCATGCACGAGCATGCCGTTCGGTCTTGCCGATGACGTCGGGCCTAGGGACGCTGGCGAGGCAACGGGGCGATGGATCGGTGGTGCGTCGACGGGCGGGCGACGGTGGCATGGCTTTACGGTGGCGGCGTCACGCGGGCGCACGGTGCGGACGGACGCCTCCCGCATCTGTTCGTCTTCCCACGGGCGTGGGTGGCGACAGACCCAACCAGCGACCAGGCGGGGGCCGGCGGGCAGCGGGGACGGCGACGGGCTGCAGGTCGGCGGTGGGCATGAGGCCGGTGGCGGTGCAGGGCTGCACGATTGCAGTTGGGCGGACGGACGCCTCCTGCATCCGTTTGTCCTTCCAAGGGCATGGGCGGCGGCGGCAGTTTCTCCGGTGAGGGCGGGGGTCAGCGATTGTCGGCGGCGAACCGGCGTGGGCGGCTGGGGTTCGGACTCCCGGATGGGGGGGAAAGGGGGTGGCGGCTAAGTTTTAGAAAAGAATACGAAGGGTTGTAGAAGGTTGATGATGGAATAAGATGGGAATAAAATGGGGATATACCTGGAATAAAATAGGAATAAAAGGGATAGTTGGAATAGCAGGGATAAGAAAAATAAGAAAAACTAGAAAATTAAAAGAAAATCCATATGGGTTTCGGATCCCCCATCATTCTCTTGCAGCGTGAAGAACTCGACTCCGTCGAGTTTGTCGATGATGCAAATCCGAGTCCATAGCTGGCTCTGATACCAATTTGATGTGGCGATGGCGGACACGAAGATACCTGGGGTTATTTAGAAATGGGAAAACCTAAAGCAAACCAAGGATCGTGGGAGGGCTAAGAAGCCTCCCGGGACTAGGATAGGACGACCCCGAAAGTCCTAAAACAGCCAGACTCTTTTGATTTTCAGTTTTCTTGGCGGAGGTGGTGAAGGAAGGACGGGAATGGGAGATAGGGGACTGGAACTCATGGACCTTGGGACTGATCCTAACGAAGAGACCTCTCACCTCTAAGGCATTACAAACTCCTCGATACTTGGAGGCGCTAGGATGAATCTCAAGGTCACGAGGAGAACAGGAAGAGACATGAAGATGGGAGAAAAGAATGGGATACCTGGGGTCTCACACCCCTCGACATCCCGAAGGACGAAGGCAAGTTAGGGCCTCATACCCCTCAACGTCCCGAAGGACGAAGGCAAACGGGCCTCAGCCCAAAACCACATACAAGTGGAAAAAACACTCTAAAAATTCATTTTCATCAACTACTTTATTACAAGAAGAGTATGGGTATTTATAGATGCCCAAATCCCTTTTGAAATTCAAAAATAAAATCCCCTGAAATCCTCCATTGATTTTGAATTCAAATTCAAAATCAAAATCCCAAATTTCCTAAATTACATTCATTAAAAAAAATACCAAATAAATCTCATTTATTCAAAATTTGAAATCCCTCCCCTCTCTGAAAGTCATGCTGCTCAAAAAATCGTACACCTCCTTCCAGCTACTTTGATAAGTGTGCAGATGCTTCTTGGGATGCTTTGAGAGGCGTGCAGGTCCTTCTTCTCGGCCGAGCAACAGGGAAGCAAAAAACTCGAACTCCAACCCGGGGGGGGGGGGCGACGGCGGGCGGCAGCATGGTCGGCGGGCGGTGGCGGCAAGGCGGCGGCCAGGTGCGGACGGTGGCTGCGGGCGGTGGTGTTGGAGTGGGACGGCCGCACGGCACGCACGAGCGTGTCGTTCGGTCTTCTCGTGGGCGTGGGGCCCAGGGACGCCGGCGAGGTGACGGGGCGGCGGATCGACGGTGCGCCGGCAGGCGGGCGGCGGTGGCAGGGCGGCACGGTGGCGGCATCACGCGAGTGCATGGGGCGGACGGACGCCTCCCATGTTCATTCATCTTCCCACTGGTGAGGGTGGCGGCGGACCCTACCGGTTGCCTAGCGGGGGCCGGCGGGCGGCGGGGATGGCGGAGGCCAGTAGGCCTGTGGCGGCGCAGGGTGGCACGGCCGCAGGTGGGCGAACGGACACCTCCTACGTTCGTTCGTCTTCCCATGGGCGTGGCCAGCAGTGGCAGTTTCTCCGGTGAGGGCGGGGGCCGGCGAGTGTCGGCGGTGGACCAGCGGGGGCGGCTTGGGGTCGGATAGGCCAGATGGGGGGGAAAGGTGGTGGCGGCTAGGTTTTAGAAAAGAATATGAAGGGTTGGAGAAGGTTGATGATGGAATAAGTTGGTAATAAAATGGGGATAAACCTGGAATTAAATGGGAATAAAAGGGATAGTTGGAATAGTAGGGATAAGAAAAATAAGAAAAACTAGAAAATTAAAAGAAAATCGAGATGGGTTTTGGATCCCCCATCATCCTCACCTCCCTAATCTAGCTACTGGATCGCTAGAGCCAGGTACGGAGGCCAGTGGTGGGGCTTGCCATGGAGGCCTTCGCCCGGCTGATGTCGGTAAGCCATCTCTGGATTCGCATCTCCATTTCCATCCTTTTTTTTAAGGGGTGTCAATCATCGTCCTTGGTGCAAGTGGTGGTCGATATGCAGCTCCTGCATGATGCCTTCTAAGATCTGGAAAAGCACAAGACTTGCCTCCACCAGGAGAGGGATGAGGCCTGAGGACTGTCTAGTCGGGTCCAAGGGCTAGAGGCTTAGCTAACCATTGCCTAGGCCAAGGTAGCTAAGCTAGAGGAGAAGGTGGCCAAGCTCGAAGCCACCCTGACTAAGGAGAGGGGGGTCAGCTTTTGCCGAGTCAGAGAGGCGGTCGCCTCTACAATGGAGGTGGCTCACCTGAAGGGGAGAGCACAGGCCCTCCATGCTCTGCTGGAGGAGCAGACGGCCAGGGCCATAGTGGTGGCAGAAAGGCTATAGCGACCGTCGCACTGATGGAGATGACCAAGAAAGAAGCTGTCGAGGCTATCCTCAAATTCATGGCATCCCAGGCCATCAAGGACAAGGTCGTCAAAGCCATTCTGGACTCCTTCCACCAAGGGTTCAAAGACTTCAAGGATAAGGTTGTCCACCTCTTTGGATGGGAGTGGTTGGACAACATTCAACCTACCCTTCCATTTCCTTGGCAGCAGGGTGCGCCAGTCATCGAGGTGGAATCGAAGATGGAGCAAGAGGGGGCCACTGATGTGGGATGACTCTAAGATTACTAAACATGCAGGAAAAAATAGAAAGATATTTTTTTTAGAATTTTTATGGATTTTAATTTATAGGCTAAATTTCCAAAATTAAGTAAGAACTAGCAGGATATTTAGCAATGCAAAGAATCATCATGATCCCAAAGAACTCATGCAAGATAATAAGTAGCCAGTACCCGAGAGTTGAGAAACACTTAGTTTTGGATAGCTTATCTTTATCAAATTAGAAATTAAAAGAAAGAAAGGATGTTACCAATCAGTGATTTGAAGAACTTCCGATGAAGAGATCACACAGCACTCTGATTGGAGTCTGGATGATGAATTTCGGTTCCCTTGATTTGGTGGCTGATTTGGATGGTCCCGAAGGCAAGAAAAGCCTCCTCTGGGGAGGTGAAACACCTCGGGGGTCTTGCAAAATGTCAAGGGTTAATCAAAATAGAAAGTAAGAAAAAGAAAAATAAAATAGGTTTAGAAGGAATCAGGTTAGGGATTAGAAGCTGGGCTGTTTGAAGCTTATTGAAGATTTCCTTGCTTGGCAACCTAAGGCACTCCTTCTTGGATGTGTGAACGCTTGGATGGTAGTGTGTTAGGGTGTGAAAGGATGATAGGGCAGCAAGGAATTCGACCAAGCATAAGAACACAAACCAAAGAACCAAAAGAACAAAGTAACACAAGCTCGCAATTTCAAATAAATTCAACAGGGTTTTGATATCATGAATAAAAGTTATTCTGCAAGAGGGGGAGGGGTGGGGTTTATATAGAGCTCCCCATGCCCTCTGCTATCTGAAATACAAGTTCTCTCCCAACCATGAAAGGATTTCAAAACCCATATAAAGTTGAAATCCTATCCCAACTAGGCTAAACTTTGACTAGTCTTTTTCCTTCTTCACTGAGGAAACCTCCTCTTGGCTTGGACTTGGTCAAACTCTTCAAATTCGGTTTTGGACCTTGCGGCAGCAGCAAGGATGCCTCCTTCATGGGCTTGGACAAATTTTTGAGGGGCACAGGTGGGCTTTGAAGAAAAAAAACATTGCAGGTGGTTTGACATGATCCTATACTAGGCATGCAAACAACTGCAGGAGGAGATTGGATTTTAAAAATATTTTTAAAAATCCGCGTTGCGGAAATCTGCTCCGCCCAGAAACTAATCTAATTCTAGTTGCAAATAGGCATGTAAGATGATATAAAATATTTATAAAATATTTGAATTAAAAAATCAATTTATGCATGATTTAAAAAATAATTTTTTCCATACCTTATTCTGGCTGGAATAACTCTGGGATAAAACTGGAATAGGCTGGAATAAGTGGGATAAACTTATTCCAGTCTTCTTCCTCCCTAAACCGTTGAGAACTCTATTTTGGGCTTTCAAAACATCGCCCAAATGGCAGCTTCCGGAGCTCCGTTTCCTCTAGAATCGAAGCAGCAGCAAGGTGGAGAAGTCTTCTTCGATTTGCCACCGAAATCTGCAACCAAATGTTAGCAAAAAAAATATAAAAATTCACCAAAGTCTGCTGCCAGATTTTCTGCAGCAAAACTGGGCAGCAGGCTTTGGCCTTCGATTTGGAGCAGCTGGATCGATCCCGGCTTGCGTGGCTTGCTCCTATGAGTAGAAGGGAACTCCCTTTAGAGGGGAGACACGCTAGCGGATCCCTGAACCTCCCTCACGAGCGGTGCTAGCCGCTGGAAGGATCAAAAAAAGGCCACGACGAATGGCAGCAACAGGCCTTGCTATAGTCCAGAATTTAAGCACTCAAAAGGAGAAGGAAATGGTGCCTAAGACTCTCCCTCTACCCTCCAAAACCCAGCATATGAGTACCCAAAGGAAGCAAGCAAAAACTCTCTCAAATGGGCCTCTCTTCTCACGGTGAAATTCACTTTGAAAACAGGGCAGACAGCTGGTTTAAATAGGACAACAGGGAGAGAGGGAGGTGGAGAGACGGGGAGGCCAAGAGGCAACAGTTGCCAACACATAAACCAGCAATTAAACAAGGGATAAAGCCAGTGGGTGGGAGGAGAAGAAGAGACGGCCACAGCCAGCGACGTTCGTTCGGTCGTTTTGGCTTCCTCGGATGCTTGGAAAAATTCTGACATAAAAACCATGTTAAACGGTCCAAGAGAGAGGAAAACAACGGTCCAAATAAACCGGTCCAAATAAATCGGTCCAAAACCATATAAACCAAACGGTTCAATCCAATTGAACCTGGTTCAATGGATTAAAATTGGTTCATAACCAATTGGAGGCCGAAACGAGCTCCGAATCAGTTCAAAACTGATTCAGAAAAATCCTGGCGCAGTCCTTGCTCAGCCTGGAATAATTTCTGGTTGACACAGATAAGGGCAAGATGGGAAAAAGAGTGCTCAAAAATATAGTGACCATAAAACCGAGACAATTTCCAATCATAATTGGTATCCGGATCAGAGAGTAATCCTCTGTGGTGTGTGACCTCATGGTTCGAACCTAAACGATAGCACTGGAACAATTCTAGTACCAGCACAGGAAACCATCTAGCAATGGGTCCCGGCATCCGGATAGGTCAAAGATGCGGCAGCAAACTATCGAACCTCTAGCATATGGTTACCGTATAATTCATCCCTTTGACCTCTAATGCTCAGGACCACTGAGATTGGGCTGCCAACCCAGACTAAGTCAGTCGACTACGTGTCTCAACCTTGCAAGCCCAGTGACTCTTCACTAGGGCTACCCCAGCCAATGATTTGCTAAATTGAGATACTGCGAGACATTCAATCCAAACTGTTTGGACATGTCAATTCCATCTTGGTCCATCACTGCTCCACATGTACTTTCCTGTACCTAGAAACGTTCCATCACCGGATTAAAAATCTGGGTAGTCCGGTACCAAAGCATAGGGAGTTGCTTGCAAGCTACCATGATGACCTCATGTCAGAGGGACACATATACCCATATTCAATCGTGAGTATCCCTTTGGCAGAAAAGGGCTGCACGGAGTCACGTTCAATAAGATATCACATATCTCACTTGCAGATCACATCAGTGTCACCATACTTATTTGGTCAAGAGGACAACCAAATGGTGTGAACTACAACAACCTATACTTGATATATTGCCGTCCAATACAATATATCCTTTGATTGTCAACAGGGTTTAAGGACCACTCGATACATCCTCTCTGTATCGAAGTCAGTGTAGTCCTAAGGACTTCATCATAAGGAAAGAGTTCATTTCAGGAAAATACAATATGTGATGAGCTACCAAAAATAATATTTCATTAATTCATAAAAAGAATACAATACTTAGCACAACTGTCCACAACCCAGGCGATTAGCTTTGGGACACAATTCCCAATAGGCTTCTAGTGGCTGGGCGCATTGGCTGGCATATTCCAGGGAATCTAGTTGGAATCTTCCTTCTTAAGGGCTTGGGCTTGGCACCTGGGTTTGATTTCTCTGGGCTAGGATACAGGTGGACCTCTGGAATCATGGATGCCCTGGTTTTCAAATATGCTCTAGTATCTAGAGAGAAATCTGGGCATCTGGAGGGCATCTGTAAGGAATCAGGATTTTTAGAAGCATCTTGGATCCTGGGTTGTAACACAAAATCAAATAGGCTGATGTAATAGCCTCTGACTCCTGGATGTGGCCTGGTGAAATTCCAAAATATGGTAACCTCCTCTCTCAGACAAAAATTGGGCTCATTCTAGACTCATACTGATGTATAGGACTCAATATTCTAGACTAGTTTGAGGGTTGAGACAAATCAACTAACCTCAACTCATTACAGGACTCAATCTTAATTGATTACAAAACTTTCAAAACTTTGACACATGACTAAGTAAAACATATAGGATCCAAGGATCTGTGTCTGATCCTGGTGTCCCCACCAATTCTTCCAGGGCAGGAGGAACTCGATCCCATCGACTATTGGTCAATTTGACTCAAGGAGGGTCTGGGTTAAGGCATTGCAGATCCGCACCAGCATTCCATAATTTCTCAAATTCTGGCTGACCTTGCCACAGAACCAAATACCATTGACAGTCTCTATTCCAGGTGCCGATAGCTTGATCGTCCAGAGTTCTCTCAATCTTTACATTACCAAAAGGCCAAATTGTATATGGTCGATCTGGGGTGGGTTCACTCATAAAGAAAGGGAGTGGCTCAAGGGGCTCGCTGGGTATCACTGCTGGCTCCCTAGACTCTATAAGATATGAGATGATGAAGGTGGAGCTAATACCTAAATCAGGTGATATCTTAGGCATATAGGCATTGGGTCCATTACTCTTCATTATCTTGGATGGGCCATCTTCGTGAGTAGAAAATTCCTTTATCATCACATATTCCTCCACATAAAATTCTTTGTCCTTTTGGAATTAGCCAAGTTGTTATTTAATTCATTACTTATGTTTAGCTTTTGATTAATTTCATGATGCATATGTTGTGCAGAGGCTAGTATAGGTGCAGACAAATGGGTTAGGACTGTGAATTTTATTGGACTCAAGACTGACACATAAAAGACTTGACAAGACATCCTTTTGAAAGAAAATTTATTGGACTCAACAGGACAAAACCTAATAGATTATAGACTCTTTAGGTTTGATCCTATCATGACATGCACATGAAAATGTGACATGAATTCTTAGAAGATGCCAGAGGGTCTTCCAGAAGTAAGAAGCAAACATGACTGACTTGATGAATGAATGCAATATGCAAACCTTTATAAAATTCAACCTAATAGTAAAAAAATTAAAAGAAGTTTCAGGAAAGGGTAGAAAATAAGTGGTGGGTTCAGGGTTAGTATGGCAAAATGAGAAATAGGGAGATAGTTTAGGGTTAATCTGAAAGAGTAGAATACTAGAAGCGGTTTTAGGGATGAGTCCTAGACTTAAGATATTTATCTTATGGGTTTGAGGTATATCTAAAGGATCTACATAATGGAAGAAAGGGTCATTGATTTCAGGAAAGAGATCAAGTGGAGTCAAAGAGGTGAATTCATCTTGAGGGCATTGATCTAGAGATATTAAGTCTTTAATAAACTCTTCTTGTTCATAAATCAAAGGACCAGGCTCTCTAATCGGGCTTCCTTCTAGTGGCTTCTCAGATAAAATTCTAATAGTGGGATTGGATTCCTTATGGTCTTCTTCCTTTAGGGGTTCTTCCACTATAGGTTGGGTGTGGTTAAAGTCAGCTAACTCTAGGGTGGCTTCTACCTGGGATTCTATTAGATCAACTAACACTGGATTGGCTTCTACCTGGGTTTCTACTGGATCAACTATCAATGGATTGGCTTCTACATGGGTTTGTTCATAATCAACTAATCCTGGATCTTTTATAGGATACTCTTCTAGATCTTCAATACACTCATTATCTCCATACTCCTCTACCAGACTTGGGTCAGCCTCATATATTTCTTGTTTTAAGTCATCTTGGTGAACCAATGGGGTGGTAAGAGGGGTTTGGCTAATGGAAAATTGACTAAGGTCTTGGATAACAGGGGTCGGTAAACTAAGGGTTATGGGTTTAAAGGTTATGGGTTCAAAGGTTATGGGTTCATAGGTTATGGGTTAAAAGGATATGGGTTTAAAGGTTATGGGTTCAAATCTAGGGGCATCAATCTTATTGGGTTCAGGTCGACTGAGAGATAGTGGGTTACTACTGGGCTCATATCTAGGGACTATGGGTTCCTGGGATTCAGCTCTATGGGTCTTGCCTAGGGTTCCTACTTGGTAGAATCTTGGGTTCATTTGGTCAAGCTTAGTATCAGATTGGTCAAACCTAATGATTATCTGGGCTAATTGATTTTGGGTTTGGGTGTTGGACTGGTTTATTTGGGCAAACTGGTTTTGAGATTGGATATTGGATTGGTTCATTTGGGTAGTTAACAGGGCAAGCTGGTTCATGATGGCTTCAAAATTGGTATCCATGGTTGAGTCGGTTTGGGGTTTAGACTTCTTGATGCAGGACGGATAACGAAGAACCCATGGTTATTGTGAAAGAGAGGAAAGACCTAAACAACCTAAGGACTGTGGGAGGGCTATGAAGCCTCCCGGGACTAGGACGACTCAGAAACTAAATCCTAAAATGGCTGACATCTTTTATTTTCAAATTTTCATGGTGGAGGTGGCGAAGGAAGGATGGGGCTGGGAGACTGAGAACTGGAACTCATGGACCTTGGGACTCACCATAACGAAGAGACCATCCACCTCTAAGGCATTACGCCCTCCTCGATACATGGAGGTGCTAGGATCGATCTCAAGGTGACGAGGGGAAGCAGAGAAAGACATGAAGGTGGGAGAGAAAATGGAGATACCGGGGGCCTCACACCCCTCGACGTCCCGAAGGACGAAGGCAAGTTGGGGCTTCACACCACTCGACATCCCAAGGACGAAGGCAAACGGGCCTCAGCTCATAACCAGAACAAGGTTACAAACCCTCAAAATTTTTATTTTTCAACTGATTTATTACAAGAGGAGTATGGGTATTTATAGATTCCCATCTCCCTTTGAAATTCAAAAATAAAATCCCTATAAATCCTCCCTAGATTTGAATTCAAATTCAAAATAATTTGAATTCAAATTCAAAACCAAAATCCCCAAATTTCCCAAATTACATTCATTAAAAAAAATACCAAATAAATCCCTTTTATTTGAATTTTGAAATCTCCCTCTACTTTGGAATTCTTGCTTCCTTGAAAATCATGCTGCTCTAAAAATCGTGCAACTCCAAAAAGCGTGCAGAACAGCTTCTTCCTTGGGGTGCTTTGAGAAGCATGCCGAAGCTTCTTCTCGATCGAGCAACATGAGGAGGGGGAACCCGATCACCGTTCGGTCGGGGGCCAGCGGGCGGCAGCGCGGCTGGCGGGTGGTTGCGGCCGAGCAGCGGCCAAGCGGCGGACACTGGCGGCAGGCAGTGGCATAGGGGTGGCACGGCCACATGGCATGCACGAGCATGCCGTTTGGTCTTCCCGCGGGCGTGGGGCCTAGTGATGCCAGCGAGGTGGCGGCCAGGCAGTGGATCGACGACGAGCGGTGGCATGCAGGATGCGGTGGGAGTGGCGACTGTGGGAGTGACGGTTGGACTTCCCAAGGATGCCCAGGGATGGCATGGCATTCACGAGCGTGCCGTTCGGTCATCTCGTGGGCGTGGTGCCCAGGGATGCCAGTGGGGCGGTGGATCGGTGATGAGCAGCGACATGCGGGCTGCGACGGCAACAGTGGTCATGGGGGCGATGGTTGGACATCCCAAGGCCATCCCTTTCTCTTCCACAGGAGGGGGCGGCGGACGCCGGGTTTCCAGCGAGGGCGGGGTCGGCGGGAATCGGCGGGCGGGCCTGCGGGCACCGGCGGGCGGGCCGGCGGGGGCGGCCGGTGGTCGGGCAGCCAGGATGGGGGAAGGGGGGGTGGCGGCTAGGTTTTGAAAAAAAGAATTTTACAAGATGAAAGGTTGAAGAAGGGGTTAGCCGGGATAACTAGGGGATAAACTTGGTACAAAATGGGAATAAAGGGAATAAGTGGAATATCAGGGATAAGAAAAATAAGAAAAACAAGAAAAATTAAAAGAAAACCCGATGGGTTTCGGGTCCTCCATCATTTTCCTACAGAGTGAAGAACTCAACTCCGTCGAGTTTGAGGACGAAGCAAATTCTAGTCCGCTGGTAGCTCTGATACCAAGTTGATGCGGGACGGAAACGAAGAACCCATGGTTATTGTAAAAGGGAAAGACCTAAAGCAAACAAAGGATCGTGGGAGGGCTAAGAAACCTTCCATGACTAGGATTGAACAACCCCTGAAAAAAAAAAAAAAAGCCTAAAACGACTGCACTATTTTGGTTTTTAAATTTTCTTGGCGGAGGTGGCGAAGGAAGGATGGCGATGGGAGACTAGGGATTGGACTCATGATCCTTGGGACTCACCCTAACGAAGAGACCATCCACCTCTAAGGCATTATGCCCTCCTCGATACTTGGAAGCACTAGGATGGTCTCAAGGTCAAGAGGGGAAGCAGAGAAAGACTTGAAGTTGGGAGAGAGAATGGAGATACCTGGGGCCTCACACCCTTCGACGTCCCGATGGACGAAGGCAAACGGGCCTCAGCCCAGAACCAGAACAAGGATACAAACCCTCAAAAATTTCATTTTCCAACTGATTTATTACAAGAGGAGTATGGGTATTTATAGATTCCCATCTCCCTTCGAAATTCAAAAATAAAATCCCTAGAAATCCTCCCTGGATTCCCATCTCCCCAAATTTCCTTAATTACATTCACTAATAAAAATACCAAATAAATCCCTTTTATTTGAATTTTGAAATCTCCCTCTACTCTGGAATTCGTGCTGCCCTAAAAATCATGCTGTTCTAAAAATTGTGTAGCTCCAAAAAGCATGCAGAATAGCTTCTTCCTTGGGGTGCTTTGAGAAGTGTGACAAAGCTTCCTCTTAGCAATGCAACAAGGGGGAAAACCCGATCTCCGGTCGGTCGGGGGCCAGCGGGCGGTAGCGAGGTTGGTGGGCGGTGGCAGCGAAGTAGCGGCCAGGCTGCGGATGTTGGTGGAGGGCAGCGGTGCAGGGGTGGCACGGTCGCATGGCATGCACGAGCGTGCCGTTCAATCTTCCCGCGGGCATGGGGCCAAGGGACACGGCGGGGCAGCGGATCGGCGACGGTGGCAGCGGCGGTCGTGGGGGCGATGGTTGGACTTCCCAAGGATGCCCAGGGATGGCACGACACGCACGAGCATGCCGTTCGGTCTTCCCATGAGCATGGGGCCCAAGGACGCCGGTGGGGCAGCGGGGCGGCGGCCGGCCGGTGGATCGGCGGTGAGCGGCGACATGCGGGCGACGGCAACAGCGGAAGCCATTGGGCCAACAGTTGGACTTCCCAAGGCTATCCCTTCGTCTTCAACGGGCGGGGGCGGCGGATGCTTGATTTTCGACGAGGGCGGGGCCGGCGGGCACCGGTGGGCGGGCCGGTGGGGGCGGCCGTGGGTTGGGCAGCCCGGATGGGGGAAGGGGGGGTGGCGGCCGGGGGTTGGGCAGCCCAGATTGGGGAAGGGGGGATGGCCGCTAGGTTTTGAGGAAAATAATTTTACGGGATGAAGGTTGAAGAAGGGGTTAGCCGGGATAACTCGGGGATAAACTTGGTATAAAACGGGAATAAAGGGAATATGTTGAATAGGAGGGATAAGAAAAATAAGAAAAACTAGAAAAATTAAAAGAAAACCAAATGGGTTTCGGGTCCCCCATTAGGACAGTTCCTCTTCAGATGTCCATGTTGATGACATTTAAAACACCTCCAGCCCTGCTAACTACCTCGAGATTTGGACCTACCTCTTGATTCTTCCCGAGTCCTATCCCTTAGCCTTCCTTGTCTTTCATTCACGACAAGAATCTCTGAACTTGAACTCCCTTTACATAGCTTTTCCTGCTGTTCATCAGACCTGAGAACTCCAACCACCTCTTCGATGTTCAATGTCTCCTTTCCATGCACCAAAGTTGTATTGAGACCGTCATATGATACTAGAAGTGAACATAGTAACAGGAGAGCTCTGTCCTCTTCATCAATCTTCACATCAAGACTCATAACATCCGAGCATACTTAATTGAATTTCTAGATATGAGCAATTAGATCTCCTCCCTCAAGCATCCGCAAGCTGTACAATTGTTTCTTTAATCACAACTTGTTCGTCATATTCCTGCCCAGTATGTGTTCTCCAACTTCTTCCAAAGACCCTTCGCCATGATTTCTCCAGTGATCTCAGGTAAAACCTGATCAGCCAAGCACATCCTGATTGTGCTGAAAGCTATCTCTTCTAATTCCTCCCATTCTTCTAGACTAACATTCTCTGGCTTCTCTCATACCAACACCTTATAGAACCGGTTCTGTATGAGTAAATCCTTCAATGTTGAAGTTTTCCTTGCCATCGAGTTTTCCAAGTCTACCTTGATACTACTAGATGCCATATCAACAGATTTTATCAAATCAACAACACCAACTACTCACCTTGATGTTTTGATCAAAAACTGTTCTGCACCTAATCCCAGCAGTGATCTTCTTCCCTTCACGCAACCCAGGCTTTGATACCAAATGTTAGAGCAATATCTGCTCTGATACCAAACTATCGTGACACACCGGATGAGATCACCCTGTCCAGACTACTTGCACCGACTCAAACATGAAGCATCATGGAGAAACAATAGCGGAAGCAACAAGCCTGGCATGAACACTATACGACAAATCTTAGGAGATCGGGGTAAAGAAGATCAACCAAAGAATATATAAGATTAAGAAGAAGTTTAGAGAGAAAACAAAGGTTTATATTATCTCCTGTGTGAATAGCTTACAAGACCTCTTAAAAGACTCGAACCTCTCCTCTATCATGGTCGTACAATATATATTTACCAAGGTTAAACCAAACCTAGCCCCTTGAACCAACTCCAAACCAGCACATCGTTAAAACAGCTAACCTGTCATTCGAGTTGACTCAAATCCATCCGAGCCGACTCGTCCAGACAATAGGTTTCCTGACTGTTCATCTGAGCTGACTCTAATCCATCCGAGCCAACTCGACCAGAGTATCTTCATACCTACCTTGAGAACTAGAGTCGACTCCTAGAAACTGAATTGACTTGAAGGACCATCGAGCCGACTCGAAGAACCATCAAGCCAACTCAAACAGACAGACTGAACAATAACCATTGTAACACAGTCTATCACCTATGACTCTTATCGGACTCACTCCTAGCTCTAGTTACATCATGACCAATATGATAAAGACACAAAACATGACTCCATATGCCTTGGATATACAACACGAGACTCAACACTACCAACATCTTGGGATCCAAAAGTGACCACCATTCAAGAAGCCAAAGATGCTGAGAAACTTCCATTGGAGCAGCTAATAGGTTCACTCATGACTTATGAGTAGAACTTGAAGCAAAAAGCAATGGATATGGACAAGAAGAAGAAGATTATAGCTTTCAAGTCCACAACACAAGAAGAGTCTTCAAATGAAGAATCAAAAGAAGAAGAAGAGAATGGGGGTGATGAAGCACTGTTAGCAAGAAAATTTAGAAAATTCATGAGAAGAAAGAAATTCCCTTACAAGAAAAAGTTCCAATTAAGGAAAAGAGAAAATAAAAGAAGAAAGAAAAAATCAAGAAGAAGGAACTACCTATTTACTTCGAATGCAAGAAGCCTGGATATTACAAGTATGACTGCCCTCTCCGAAAGAAATCAAGAAAGGAACTTAGAAAGAAAGCAATGATGGTCACTTGGTGTGACGGTGAGGACTCCAGCTCAAATGAAGAACAAACTGAAGTCACAAATCTTTGCTTCATGGCACAACATGAAGAAGAGGTAAATTCTGATCCTGAAGTTAATTATACTTTTGATGAATTGAGAACTACATTTGATGAGTTAATGCATGATTATAAATTGATAATATATGAAAATAAAAAATTGAAAATGCATGCAAACTCTTTCTCACATGAAAATAATTATCTTTTGGATGAAGTAAATAATCTAAAAAATAAGATTGATGTTTTAGAAAAATGAAACAAAGCTTTATCAATAAAAAATGAAGTTTTGAAAAGACCTAAAATGAATGTTTCAAACAATGAGCTTTTGAAGAAATGCAATGATATTGAAGTAGAAAACAAGAAATATAAAGATGAGCTTGATAAGGTAAAATGCTTTGTTAAAAAATTTACCTATAGTTCTGAAAAGTTGAATCTTCTTTTGAATAATCAAAGAGCTATTTTTAATAAAGCTGTATTAGGTTTTAAAACCCAAAATTAGTAAAACTTTTTCAAAAAATTTTTTATTCCTGCATCATCAAGCATCACTTATTTTTCTTGCAAAAAGATAGGTCATAAAGCATTCTATTATGATTTGAGAAAAATTAATAATTCTAGAAAGATTTAGGTTCCAAAAGGAACCACTTATAGTACTAATCCGAAAGGACCCAAGTCTGCTTAGGTACGTAAAATTAAAATTTAATTTGTTTTATAGATGTGTCTTGCAACCAAGAAAAAGAAAAGACTGTGGTATCTCGATAGTGGTTGCTTAAGATACATGATAGGAGATGTAAAGCAATTCACCTCTCCTAAGGAACTAAATGGAGGGAGTTTAACCTTTGGTGATAATAGTAAAGGAAAGATTATTGGTATCAGTAAGGTTCATATCTCTCCCTCTACTTGTTGGATTGAAAATGCTTTTTTAGTTGAAGGTTTGAGTCATAATCTACTTTGTATTAACCAATTTTGTGATAAAGGTTTTCAAGTTATTTTTGAATCATCTCTTTGCATAATTGCTAGTCCTTATAATATCGAAGTAAAATTCATTGAAAAAAGGCATGGAAATATCTATTTAGTTTATTTGGATAATCAATATTTGCCTAATGGTGAATGCCTAGTTGCAATGAATTCCACTATTAATGAGACAAGTAGGACGTGGCATCATAGATTTGGTCATGCAAGCATATATTTATTATCAAAATTATGCAAAATGTATTTAGTAAGAGATTTACCAAAACTTAGTTTTGAGAAAGACAAAATTTGTGAAACATGTCAATTTAGAAAATAAGTAAAAACATCTTTCAAACCTAAAGGTTTTATTTCAACTTCTAAGCCATTAGAACTACAACATATTGATTTCTTTGGACCAACTAGGATATCTAGCCTAGGGAGCAAGAGATATGGATTAGTTAGAGTGGATGACTTTTTTCGATTTACATGGGTTCTATTTTTAGGTCACAAAGATGAATTATTTTCAGCCTTTATAAAGTTTTATCAAAAAGTTTATAATAAAAAAGGTACTTCAGTTATTTGTATTCATAGTGACCATAGTTCTGAATTTGAAAATCAAGATTCTGAAAACTTTTGTAATGAAAAAGGAATAGAATACAATTTTTTTGCACCTAGGATACCTCAACAAAATGGGATAGTAGAAAGAAAAATTCATTCTTTAGAAGAAATGGCACGCATAATGCTTTGTAAAAATGATTTGCTAAGATATTTTTGGGTTGAAGCAGTAAATACAGCATGCTATATTTTAAACCATGTTTTAATTCAACTGATTTTAAAGAAAACTTCATATGAGCTTTGGAAACAAAGAAAACCTACTTTGAAATATTTTCGAGTTTTCGGTTGTTATTACTTTATTATGAATAATGGTAAAGATAATCTAGAAAAATTTGATGCCAAGTCTGATGAAGGTATCTTTTTAGGATACTCTACATCAAGTAGGGCATACAGAGTCTTTAATAACAGAACTTTAGTAGTATAAGAATCTTTACATATTGTATTTGAAAAATCTACTAACAAATCCTCTAAAAAAGAGAATAATTCTAATGCATGTGCAGGTGCTAGAAAGCTGAAGAAACATACTTTGGATAATCAACCCTCTCAAGAGAATGAAGAAGATTAAGATAGGAATGAAAGAGAAGAAGTCATACAACCCATACCAAAGCATTCTGATCTATCCAAAGAGTAGAGGTATGCTAATGGACATCCTAAGGAGTTAATCCTAGGTGATCCATCAAAAGGGGTTGTAACAGGATCTTCAATTAGAAATGAATGTGACTATATTGCTTTTGTTTTTTAAATTGAACCAAAATATATTGAACAAGCTAAGAAAGACCCTAATTGGATAAATGCAATACAAGATGAACTAAATCAATTCAAAAGAAATAATATTTGGACTTTAGTTGAAAGATCATCTAATATTTCAATTATTGGCACAAAATGGGTTTTCAGAAATAAACTTGATGAAAATGGTATTGTTACTAGAAATAAAGCTAGGTTAGTTGCCAAAGGCTACAATCAAGAGGAATGGATTGATTTTGATGAAACCTTTGCTCATGTTGCTAGAGTTGAGGCAATTAGACTATTATTAGCATTTGCATGTTTCATGAACTTCAAATTATTTCAAATGGATATCAAAAGTGTTTTTCTAAATGGCTTTATTGAAAAAGTGTTTGTTGAACAACCACCTAGTTTTGAAAATCATGCACATCCTGATCTTGTATTCAAACTACACAAGGCACTTTATGATTTAAAGCAAGCACCCCGAGCAAGGTATGAAAGGCTATGTAAATTTTTAATTGAAAATAATTTCTCTAGAGGCCATGTTGATACTACATTATTTTTTAAAAAAATGATGATCTATTAGTAGTACAAATTTATGTTGATGACATTTTATTTGATGTTACGAATGAAATTCTTTGTCAAGAGTTTTCCAAGCTTATGTAGGGTAAGTTCGAAATGAGCATGATGGGAGAGCTTAATTTCTTCCTCGGACTCCAAATCAAGCAAACCAAAGATGGGATCTTCATCAACCAAGCTAAGTATATAAGAAAAATCTTTAAAAAGTTTGGGATGGAGACTACCAAGTTAATAGGTACACCTATGAGCCTCTCTTGTAAACTTGATAAAGATGTGCATGGTAAATATATTGATCAAAAATTATATAGAGGAATGATTAGCTCTTTATTATGTTTGACTGCTAGTAGACCAGATATCATATTTAGTATTTGTATGTGTGTTAGATATCAATCTGATGCTAAAGAATCTCATTTATTAGCAGTTAAGCACATACTTAGATATCTATCTGGTACAATTGATATTGGTTTGTTGTATTCTAGAGATTCATCTATTGATTTGATTGGTTATTCAAATGCTGACTTTGTTGGGTATAAATTAGATAGAAAAAGCATAAGTGGAACTTATCAATTTATTGGAGTTAACATAATCTCTTGGTTTAGCAAGAAACAAATTTTAGTTGCACTATCCATAGCTGAGGCTGAGTATATTGCAGAAGGAAGTTGTTGTGCTCAAATCTTGTGGATTAAGCAATGACTTGAAAATTTTGGAATCGAATTAACTAAGACATCCAAAAAATGTGATAACACCAATGCTATAAATTTAACTAAAAATCCTGTTTAGCACTCTAGAAGTAAACACATTGAAAGTAGGCATCATTTTATTAGAAATCATATTAAAAACAATGACATTATGCTTGAATTTGTGTGTTCTAAAATGCAACTAGCTAACATATTGACTAAACCTCTCCAAGAGGATTGGTTCAGTATGATTAGAAGAGAATTAGGGGTCATCAATCCTTTTGATTGAAATTTTCATCTCTTCAAAATTTTTAACTGTTGTTTGATTAAAATTGCTTATAAATCATGTTTAATCTCTCTAAACTCAATGAAATCTTATTCTATTTTGATCAATGGTCATTTTTTCATTTTTTTCTTGATTTTAAGTCAAAGTGTTGACACATGGAAGTGTCGACACCTAGAATTGTCGACACTTGACTATATATCGTGAGTCGATACTTGAATGGTGATAGACCGAGATAAAATGGAAAAACGAAGTGTTTTCCTCAAACTTTTCACTCCATTTTAAGCCGACTCATCCCCAGACTGTGCTCCATCATCTTCTTCCCTCCAAATTTTGGTTCCAATCTCTCGATTCTTCATTTGAAATAGGTACATTTTGGTTTTCTATTGTTCTTCATCACGTTTCCTAATTTCTTCACCGTAGAAACCCATGTTTTTCCACTTTCTTGCTGTCCTCCCTTGTTTCCTTGGAATGGGACCTAGAAAACAAGTTGTCCGGCATCCTAGACCTTCCATTCATGAGGAAGAGAGAAGAATAACGGACAGGAATAAGGATAGAGTAGTAGATGTGCTTGATGTTACTGCCAGACCCCATGTTTCTTTAGCAAATCAGATTGGATCGAAGACAATCGTTTTTGCTCATCGAGTGGACTTCGATTCCCTAGATCAGCAGCACTTCTGGATTGGCCAGTGGCTGAGGGATGTAGGTTTAGCATCCTTCTATTCATTATCACAAAGATTCTACCCAGGATTGATTAAAGAGTTCTACGGATCACTTGCCCGAGGTAGTGATGGCTGGATAGCATAGGTCCATGACAGAGATGTCCCCATATCTACTGTGATTTTGAGCTGAGTATAGGACATTCCAATGAGAGGATCTATTGTAGATACTTTAGTAGACAGGATGAGTAGAGTCCAATTCATTTTTGAGATGGACGATCTTCATAAGGGAGCCACTATAGTTGCTTCGAGATTATCACCTGAGATGAGTTTACTGTACCATGTTGTAGCCCGAATTCTTTTGTCGAACACTAGATTATCTGACTTCACCACAGAGCTCGAGCTTTCGGTCTTGGTGTCTCTTATACAGCACAGTCCAATATTCCTTCCAGTGCTTATGGTACATCAGTTAATAAAGGAATCAATCAGCCAGAGATTGTGTCTTCCCTACGGGATGGGATTGACTTTTCTCTTTAGAGCTTATGGAGTGGTGGTAGACAACGAGCCTTATTGACAGCTACTTCACACAAACATCTATGACATCAGATCTTTTCATAGGATGGGATACCATCTAGTCAAAGGCCAGTGGAGATGACGTATATCTAGTAAGCGCACTGACAGAGATGATGAGGTGGTAGAGGAGGAGCGTATCCTCTTAGGAGAGGTAGGGCCCTTAGAGCCACATAGTGATATCCCTAAGGTCCAACCAGAGCCTACTCCTCAGCTCGAGCCAGCCACACCTACATAGACATATATCCCTGGTACTACTGACAATTTAAAAGATAGGGTCACTTGCATAGAGACTGAGGTCATGATTACTCATCAGCGAGTCGATAGGATGCATATAGAGATGAGGGAAAGCCATCGAGGATTGAGTGATGGCATCTCTGCCATTTTATATGCATTAGCTAGACCTTCATTAGGCAGAGCTCCTCCACCCTCAGCTCCATCTGATTCACCTCTAGCACCATCCGCTCCAGGACCTGGCATGGTAGATATCAATCTGACTCTGTAAAGTTTGATGTGATAGATTTCATGACAGAGCCAAAGCGCATACAGCAGCAGATGTTCCTAGGAGCCCCATTCCTAATCCTTCCCATTTTTATCATGATACTCTAATTTTATCCTCTCCATCCAAATCTGATCCACATCATTCTTCCATTCCTGTACCAACTCCTATCATTGCATCTCCTGGTACTCTAGTCTTACATTCTTCAACTTTGCATACATCTTTCCTTATTAGGGAACTTGAATTTTATACTCCTGATCTCCACCATCTTGATTTCGGACCATTTTTGATCCTTCACCCCTTCTTCTTAATATAGTTGCTCCGGTCAATTCTATTCCTACTACTAATATTGCCTCCACCTCTTCTGCACTAGCCAGAGGTAGGACATATGTTAAACACAGAGGACAAGGCCATCATGTTCCATCGAGACCTACCCGGACCCAATTCTCTGATCTCTGGCTGATGTGGCCACGATCCCGTACTTCTACTGATACTGGATCGATTGAGATTGATTCCTTTGATTAGGAGCATTCTTCTTAAGGTAGTCTCTATGTTAGTTAGCTTACATTTCAGCATTACTTGTATGCATCTATATTTGTTTACCCTCTTGTATCTATGTGTGAAAGTGTGTAACAATGTATGAACTTTTGAATTCAATGAATGAAATTTTTATATCAATGTTTTATCTTTGGATATTAACTCTTGTGATTATTGCTCAATTTCTGTCATTATCATTCTATCTTCTCTTTAGCCTTTTTTTTAATGATGATAAAAAGGGGGAGAGTTATATGAAAAAGAAAAACAAAAAGGGAGAGAGAAATAATAAAAGAAAAATATAAGAGAGTAAAATGAGAATAGCAAAAAAATGAGCTTGAGTGAAAAAGAAATGAGAAATGAGTGAAGAAGAGCATTAAGAAGAAAATCTTTTTAAGCTGCTTTTTCTTGAAAATCCTTTTAAGTTGCATTTTCCTGAAAATTCTTTGAAAATCAGTTTTTTGGATCACCCTTTGAGGGGGAGCTCTTATACTCTTCAATCTCTAGTTAAAAGCTTTTTGTTGAAGCTCAAGTATAGATGATTTTTAGATTAATCTCACTCACTAACTCTATAAAATCTGTTTTAACCTTGAAACACATGTTGAGTATCATTGAATATGCAATCTTAATTCTGATATTTTTTTTATGGCTCTAATGCATTGCAATTGAGTATTTATCTTTTATATATCGCACAAAGTTTTATTTTGTTTGAAAATTTTCTTTTGTTTTATTGGTGTGGGCACTAGGATCCGATAAAGGCTCCTCAACCTTTTATGGATCTCAGATTAGGGTTCTACTTCTATGAGTCTTGTAAGAAGGCTATGAGCCAATGCCATTTCATAATTTCTAGTCATGTAACTAGTCTAAGTTTGTTTAGCCTTGTACCTTGACCAATTTGGGTCAAGTTAGGTCATGAGTCCTCTATTTATTTTTGGTTCGAGTCTGAGTTTGGATTGGGTCCAAGCACAATTGAAGTCAACCTGGCTTTCAAGACCAAGTCAAGTTCCTTGTGGGCCAACCCACCTCTTTAACTTGGAAAGATGCCAACACAGGTGCCACCTCAGCCACCTGTGTGTCGCCACATCAATTGCCACTTGGGGATCAAAGAAAGGAAACAAAGAGGCGCCCTCATGCATTCCACACGCCCTCTCCATGCCTTTTTCTCTTGGGAAACCTTGGAAGGAGGAGACATCATCCCCCTCTTCCCTCCCCCACATCATGCCATGATCCATTAATAAATGGGGCATTGAAGATTCTTGAAGAGACCAAGCCACAAAGCAAGCCATTTTCCAAGCCTTCTTCCCAAAGTAGTCACACAAGAAAGGAAGGTCAAGGAGCACATTCCCCATTCCAAGCCATCAAATTTGCAATGCCTAAAAGCTCCCTCCTTGGTCGACCATGACTCACTCCATCTAGGCATGGAAGAAATCAAAGGGAGACACATACCTTGAAGTAAACCTTGCTCCATGTTTTCTTCCCAAAGTGAGCATGCAAAGAAGGAAGTCTAAAGGCCAATCCCCCTCTTCAAGCCCTCCCACATGCCATGCCAATCTCCTCTTCCCTTTTGGCCGGCCATGAAGATCTTGCCACATCTACGTGGGTGCCAACTTTTGGGGTTGTAATTTGGGTTCAAGGATTTTGAATTATTTTGAATTCAAATAGGCCTTGGGTGCCTATTTAAAGAACCCAATCCCTCCATTGTAAAGCTATTGAATGATTAATGAAAAAGAGATTGAGTTGTATATCCTCCAACCATTGTCTCCTAGACTAGGTTTGAGTGAAGTTGCCTTCGTCCCCAGGGACGTCGAGTGGTGTGAGGCCACCTGTCCGTCACCCCAAGGCATCGCGATTCCTTCATCCTCCTGGATGTCGAGTGGTGTGAGGCCACATTCCTTCATCCTCCATGACATCGCGGGGTGCGAGGCCCCAAGTTATCTACAACATCGACTTCGAAATCCAGCCAGACACCGGGCTCGAAGCTCCTTCTCAACTCCCTCTCAGTTCCTTTTTGTGCATCTCCACATCTCGCTGATCCTTCTTTTGTTTGCCTACAGGTCCTCCCTGGCATCTCGATCATCGGAGACAGTCAGCTTTGCCATCGCAACCTCCCGACCCAAAGCCAGTGCTTCCATGGGTTCCATTGCTCGGGCATCCAGGCTGCATCTGCCGAGTTGAGCGATCTCTGCACCAGGCGCTTCAGAAGTGTGAGGTTTGCTTTCTCTCTATCTCCTAAGTAGGTATTGTATGTCGAGCTAGTCCTACAGGGATTTCTTAATCCCGGGGTCCTGTTCTCGTTTTCACTTTTAGGGCTTTGAACAATAGAGTAAGCTTACATTGCTCTTCTTTCATATTTCTTGCCTTTGCTTGCGATCGGGAATCGAAACCCTAAGAAAAAAAAACAACAAGAAACCTAAAAAAAACTCATCACCCTAAAAGGAATTCCTTTGCATCGTAAGCATCCTTACTAGCATCTAGCATCCCTAGCCCTACCCCTTGTTCCATATCAGTTATACTTAAAGATTTCTTCATCATCAAAAAGGGAGAGATTGTTGACTCCATTATTGATTTTGATGATTAATAAAATACTTAAGTATAATTGAGTACTAATAGTTTGCTAAAGTATATTTTCATTTAGGAAGAGGTACTTATCAAGTTCGTCAAATTGAATTACTTGTCAAATGATTGAAGAAGCCCTTTCCATGAATGAAACATCAATGTTTAATAGACTTAAGTATCTAAGAATTGCTTGAAAGGAATTAAAGAGTTAAGTAAAAAAAGGATTCAGTGGACTTTTAGTCATTTTTAAGGAAGTTTAAGCAAGTATTGATTCAAAGTGTCGACTCACAGTTCAAGTGTCGACTCATTATAGTGCAAGTATCATCTCAAGCTAGTATGTAGAAAGAAGTTTTAGATGGCATGCTTGAAGTGTTGACTCATGCTATTCAAGTGTCGACTTAAGGTGTTGACTCAACGATCGACTCAAAGCCTGAGACAATTTTTTTATAGAACCTATTAAAATTCAAGACTCACCTCAAGTGTCAACTCACCGGATGAAGTGTCAACTCACCTGACATTTTCAGAGAGCCTTAAAGCTGAATTTTGAACTAGGTGTCGACTCATTGGACTTAGGTATCAACCCTATGTGTCAACTCATAAGATTGAAGTGTCGACACTTGGAGTTCTTGGAACAATAATGGCTAGTTTTTTCAAATGCAAAACTCATCCCTTTCACCCCCAATGGCTAGTTTCTCTTGTCTAATGATCATAAACCAACTTTTAGGCCTTGGAAGGGTATTTAAGTGGATTAAATTCAAATGGGACACAACAAGAAAAAAATAAGATGTATGGAAACAACAAGAAACATCAAGAAAAAAGAGAGAAGAGAAAAAAGAAGAAAAGAAAGCTCATTCACTCATACATTCATTGAGAGCAACTACTTCCAAGCTAAAGAAGCCTTCAAGCATTCAAAGCAATCAAGAGTATTCAAGTCCATCCTTTTGAGTATTGAATGAGGCTTCATCAAATTTAAGACAAGCATCTTCATCGAACTTCAAAGAGATAACAACTTTTATTATAAAGATTTTCTTGTATTCTTTACTTCATTTCATACTTTGTTGTATTAAAGTTTTTGGTGAGCCTAAAAACAAAACCAAGAAGGTTTTTGGTTAGCCTAGTTGAAAACCATGGAGGTTTTTGGTTAGCCTAGTTGAAAACCAAGGAGATTTTTGGTTAGCCTTGTTGAAAACCAAGGAGGTTTTTGGTTAGCCTTTGAAAACCAAGAGATTTTTTTGGTGAGCCTTGTGAAAGGGGTTTTGATTAACGAGCCCAAAAAACTAATCAGCTGTAATTGTGGATGATCATAGTATATTTTTGAGTGGATCTTGGGGAGTGACGTAGGTGCATTTGAGAGCACCGAACCACTATACTTGCTTTGTATTTGCAATTGATTGTTTCTCTTTATTTGCTCTTACTTTCATTACAATTTAAATTTCTGCTGCATATTCTTTAAGAGCACACAACACTTGCACCTCACTAGCATTTGTATTGATTAATGAATTAGCACACTTACTTGAATTAGTTCTTAAAACCCAATTCACCCTCCCTCTTGGGTTGCTTACAGGGCAACAATCTCGTGCTCCACCAAGTGTTATCAGACATTCTTCAAAGTGCTACGAAAGATGAATGAGTTCTCTTGGACTGAGGAGTGTCAGGAGGCATTTGAAGGGCTCATGAAGCTCCTCACCTCTCCTCTACTACTTCCAAACCTAAACCTAGGGAAGAACTCCTTTTGTACCTGTCGATTTCACCCGAAGCGGTTAGCTTAGTCCTAGTTCATACTGATAAGTATGGCTCCCAACGGCTAGTCTATTATGCCAGCAAGCTGCTCCGTGACATGGAAACCATGTACACCCGATCCAAAAAAAATATTTTTATATTAATAATGTCTAGGCAGCGCCTCATGCCATACTTCCAAGCGCACCCCATTGCCATCCTCACTGATCAGCCCTTGAGGGCCCTTCCAAGCCACCCTGATATTTCTGGGTGCCTGGCCAAGTGGGTGATGAAACTCAACAAGTTTGACATCACTTACCACCCATGACCGACCCAGAAGGCACAGGTTCTTACAGATTTCCTAGTATAATACGCTTGGGTTGATGAAGACTCAGAGTCAGAGGACCGACTGGCTGAATCTAGGCCGAACCTAGCTTCGCAGAAGATGACATGGGTACTCCACATTGATGATGTGTCCAATGCTAGAGGGAGCAGATCCAGCCTCATTCTCTCCAACTCTGATGGGGTTGTCATGGAGTACGCCCTGTGGTTCCTCTTTAAGGAGACCAACAACCAAGTACAATACGAGGTTCTCCTAGTGGGATTAAGAATATCTTATAAAAATTGGGCATCAAGAGGCTGAAGGTTTTCACTGATTCCCAGCTTATTATGGGCCAAGTCTCTGGTGAGTACAAAGCACGGGATCCCATGATTGTGATCAATCTGGATAAGGTATGTTCATCAAAGTCAAATCTCCAATACTTCAGGATCTCCCACATCCCTCGAGCGGAGAATGCTTAGGCTGACATTTACTCTAGGTTAGCTATATTACCAGAGTCATTGCTATGGCATACCTTCATCGAATAGCTTGAGATGCCAAGCCATGGGTCCATGGTAGAAGTGTAACAAGTCACCTCTGAAGCCAGTTGGATGGACCCTTACGTCAGGTAATCACCAACCGGGCCCTAACTAAAGATCGAAGGGAAGCCGACCACCTTAAGAGGAAGGCCACATGCTATATGATGATGGATGGATAGCTGTACCAGACATCATACTCCTACCCCCTACTAAAATGCCTAAAACCTTTCTGAGGCTGCCTACGTGCTTCGGGAAATACATGAAGGCACTTGCGATAATCATGTGGGGGGCAGGACCTTAGCCTACAAGGCAATCCGGCAAGGATATTTCTGGGAGACTATGCAAGAAGACATCACCGACTTTGTGAGAAAGTATGATCGGTGTCAACATCACTCCCACATTTAGCGGTAACTAGCGGCTCCTCTTTCCCAATTATCAGCCCCATGGCCATTCGCCCAGTGGGGAATGGACATCCTAGGTCCCTTTCCTATTACGTCCAGTCAACGAAAATTTCTGATCGTGGCCAACGACTACTTCACCAAGTGGGTCGAGGCCGAAGCTCTGGCTCGAATAATAGAGGCGAAGGTTAGATCCTTCTTTTGGAAGTCTGTAATTTACTAATTCGGCCTCCCGTATTCGATCATCACCAATAATGGGGGGCAACTCGAAAATCATGTTTTCGAGGAGTTTTGGACTGACCTTGGCATCCCCCATCACTTCACTTCGGTAGCTCATCCCCAAACTAACAAGGAGGCCAAAGTGACCAATTGAACCATCCTGCAAGGGCTCCGCACAAGGTTGGATGAAGCCAAGGATCGATGGGTTGACGAACTGCCTAGCATGTTGTTGGCTTACCATACTACAACCCGTACGTCAATGGGTGAGATGCCCTTCAACCTTATCTTTGGCATCGAAGCCCTGATTCTAGTGGAACTTAGCCTACCAACATTACGGGTAGAGCAGTATAATAAAGATGAGAATCTAGCCCATCTCCTCCTCAACCTGGATTTGTTGGATGAGACAAAAGACATGGCTTGGCTACAGATGGTGGCTTACCGGTAGTGAGTGGTGTGCTACAATAACTCTCGCATGAGGCCCAAAGCATTCCATCCGGGCAACCTTGTCCTCAGGCAAGCAGAAGTATCTCAACGAAAGAGTGCGGGAAACTCTATCCAAATTAGGAAGGCCCTATAAGGTGGTCAAGGCTCTACCAGGTGAAAACTACTACCTCGCTCAGCTCGACGGTGCTTGACTCACGCGAACCTGGAATGCTAGTAACTTGAGAATATACTACCCGTAATGTATGGTTCTCCATCCATAATTAAAGTTTCTTTTTGGTGCAACCTCATTTTCCACCTGTGCAGGAACTCATCCATTTGACTCCAAGTCCAGCAAAATAGCCTAGAAACTTATGAAGCCTGACACTCTAAGTCCAGAAACTTATGAAGCCTGGCATTTTAAGCTCGAAAACTAACGAAGCCCGACACTCTAAGTTGGGAAACATACGAAGCCAAGCACTCTAAGCCTAGAATCTTATGATGTCCAGCACTTTAAACCCAAAAACTTATGAAGTCCAGCACTTTAAGCCCAAAAACTTATGAAGCCTGGCACTCTATGCCCGGAAGCTTATGAAGCCCGGTACTCTAAGCCCAGAAACTTACAAAGCCTGGCACTCTAAGCCTAGAAATAGACGAAGCTCGGCACTCTAAGCTTAGAAACTTACGAAGCCTAGCACTTTAAGTCCAGAAACTTATGAAGCCTAGCACTTTAAGCATGGAAACTTATGAAGCCCTGCACTCTAAGCCCAGAAACTTATGAACCCTGGTACTTAAAGCCAGCAGTCCCACCATCGAGGTCAGGAGACACCATCAGTCCCACCTTCAAGGTTAGGAAAAGCTAGCAGTCCCACTTCCACGATCAAGGGACACCAGTAGTCTCGCCTCTGAGGTACGGAGACACTCTACTACCTTGCTCATAGTCCAGAGATGTCAAATCAGAACTCCAAGAAGTCCCACCATCTACCGCCTGACTCATAACTTGATGAAGTGAGAAGATCTAGGGGCCTTGCATTCTAGCTCGCATGGTCTCAAGAATCAAAGGAAAGAGGATGACAATTGCTCTCAAGGACCTTTGTGCACATCCTATGGCCTTAAAGTAGGCCTAGAGCAGTTAAGGCCTAAAAAAAAAAGAAAAAAAGAGAGAGAAGAAGGAAAGAAAAAAAGAGGGAGAGGGGCTGAATAATGAATAGCAGTCGAAGAAAAAAATGTTTCTTTGACAAAACCCTCCTTACAACCTTATGAAGGCTCCCTACAGGCTCTGAGACCCTCTAAATTTTTATGTACAAAAGATGGAAGGAAAAGAAGTTTATGCATCGATCGTCGGCTCCTTCCTAGGCAGGCGAGGGACCTCAGCTGCTCGAGAGGCATCCTGTGCAGCCCCGAATTCAGCCTCGATTGTGGCTGGTGGGGACACTAGGATTAGACACAGATCCCTGAATCCCAGTTGGTTTACTTAGTCATGTGTCAAAGTTTTGAAAATTTTGTAATCAATTAAGATTGAGTTCTGTAATAAGTTAAGGTTAGTTGATTTGTCTTAACCATCAACCTAGTCCGGTACATTGAGTCCTGTACACTAGTATGAGTCTGGTATGAGCCCAATTTTTGTATGAGAGAGGAGGTTACCTTATTTTGGAGTTCCACCAGACCACATCTAAGAGTCAGAGGCCACTAGATCATCCTATTGGATTTTGTGGACAACCTAGGATCCAAGATGCTTCCAAAACCCAGATTCCTTCCAGATGCTCTCCAGATGCCCAGATTCCTCTCCAGATTCTAGAGCATATTCTCAAACTAGGGCATACATGATTCCAGAGGTCCACCTGTATCTTAGCCCAAAGAAATCAAGCCCAGGTGCCAACCCCAAGCCCTTAAGAAGCAAGATTCCAACCAGATTCCCTGGAATATGCCAGCCCATGCGCCCAGCCCTTGGACGCCCACCTGGGCCCCTCAAAAATTTGTCCAAGCCCATGAAGGAGGCATCCTTGCTGCTTCCCCAAGGTCCAAAATCGAATATGATGAGTTTGACCAAGTCCAAGCCAAGAGGATGTGTCCTAAGTGAAGAAGAAAGAAGACTAGTCAATGTTTATCCTAGTTAGGATAGGATTTCCACTTTGTATGGGTTTTGTAATCCTTTCATGGTTGGGAGAGGACTTGTATTTCAGATAGGAGAGGGAATGGGGAGCTCTATATAAACCCCACCCCTTCCCCTATTGTAGAATAACTTTTATTCATGATATCAAAATCCTAGTGAATTTATTTGAGCTTGCAAGCATGTGTTACTTTGTTCTTTTGGTTCTTTGGTTTGTGTTCTTGTGCTTGGCCGAATTCCTTGTAGCCCTAGCATCCTTCCATGCCCTAATTCACTGCCATCCAAGCCTTCATATGTCTAAGAAGGAGTGCCTTAGGCCATTGGTGGGGACACCAGAGCTAGAAAGAAGCATCCATGTCATCTTATCTTTATTATTAAGTTTTAATTGGTTCAATTGGGTCTCAATTGGGTCTAAATTATTGTTTGACTCTAGTAATTAGTCTTTGGGTCCATTTTTGATTTTAATGGGACCTAAGTTGTTTTTGCATGGAGTTGACTAAGTCTATATAATATGAAGGGAGTTAAGAGGAGGCCACATCCATATTTATTTGGCTACTTGAAGAAAGAAAGCTCCACGCCTATTCTTTCTTCCAAGAAAACTTTTCACGTATTCTCTCACCAAACAAAGAGCTTTAAAGGTGGAGGGAGTTTCTTGAAGGAGCTTTATGAAGGCAGCAATTAAAGAACTTTAAAGGTGGAGGAAGTTTCTTGAAAGAGCTTTATAAAGGCAGCAATTAAGGAGCTTTAAAGATGGAGGGAGTTTCTTGAAAAATATTTTTGAAGGTAGCAATCAAGGAGTCTTAAATGAAGAATTAAATGGCACAAGCTTTGAAGGTATTTAAGAGAGTTAAATGGCACAAACTTTGAAGGTATTTAAGAGAGTTGGTTAAAGCTTTTCTACCTTTCACAAATTCTCTTTCCTTCCCCATGAATTCTCTCTTGGAAGTGTTTTAGGTGGGCTCCACTCCCATTTAAATATAGCAAATTTCACTTTAATTGGCCAAGGAAAGAAAAGGGAGAAGATCAAAGGGTGGAAGATCAGGTCAAGATAACTATCTTTATGAAGCATTGGCACCTATTCAAAAACCTTAATTGTAATTCCCTCTTCTATTATTTTGAATTTGAACCCATCTTTCTACTTGTAATGAGGCTATAAATAAAGCCTAAAACCCTTCTTTGTAAGCAATGATATTTTGAGTAATGAAAAGATAAAGTGCTATTGCATTTTCTCCAATTCCTCTATAGCTAGTTTGCTTGAAGGTGCTAGGTGAGGCGCATAGAACAACTTGGGTGTGACATCCAAGTATCCAATTCCTCCATAGCTAGTTTGCTTGAAGGTGCTAGGTGAGATGCCTAGAACAACTTGGGTATGACATCCAAGATTTGTAGGGTGTGACACTCTGTACTTATCGGTTCCGGTTCTTTTATCAAAATTGCCATTTGAAGACTCTTTAAGGTCTACATCCAATTTTTTTAAGAGATTCCTGAAGCAAGTCGAAGAAGAAGACCCTAAGAATCCTTTCAAGATCCAAATCCGAAGATCGGAGTCCTTGCTTTGGAATTGGTGTGATTGAAGTCCAGTCGTCGATTTTGGAGTCGGGTTCGTCAACTCTAGAGTGTTGTGATCTAGATCTTCAACCGAGGGAATTTTAAAGCATATTGATAAATCTAAACCCCTTCCCTTCCTCTAGATCTGAAACTCGAAAGTAGGTAACAGAATCTAGGGTGGTTTCTCAATCACCGCGATCCTCCCTTATAATTATTTGACAAGATCTGCGTGCGGGTAGGTAATTTTGTTGGGTTCGTGAACTAGTGCGGAAGCATGGATTTCAAAATTTATGAAACCAGGTCCGAACCCTAATCCCAAATCACCTTATTAGCAATTAAAACTATGACTACATACATGTCCAAATTTAAACATTGGTTAAATACTAACCTCAGATCGCTATTACCAGTCTGATGGAGAAATGAACTCCAAATTTGAGTAGCCTCTTGGACACACCAGGCGTCCACTTGTCCGCCCTCCGATGGTGATCCACATGGGCAGATGATCAAGATACTGACTCCTTAATTGGGTTCCTTCCAATCAAGTTCTACCCTAAGAACTTGATATATGGGCTATTGGCTAGGACTCCTCTAGCCAAACTGGGACTAAACCTTCTCTCTTACCCTTCTCCTCGTCTTCTAGCAACTTTGGACCCTTAAGACACTCTTGTCTTAAGAATAAGCCCTTGTCCTAAAATGGGACAAGGCTTGTCTTGGAGGGAGAAGAAAATTAAGACAAGGTTGTCTTAATGTAAGAAAGAAAGAAGAGGCGCCTTCTTCCTTTACCGTCGGAGAGTTTCTCTCTGACTCTCCTTCTGTTCTGAGATTCGACAGAGCCTAGGCTCTGTAAAGGAATCAAAGAGGAAAGAGAGGAGGGGGAAACAATCTTCTGGAGAGGGAGAAGGAAAAAGAAGCAAGGCTTCGCCGTAGAAAATCTGGAATAATTTTTTACGGTGAAGTCTTCTCCTTAAATAGGCGACAGAGAGGTGCCTTCTCATCTGTAATCATCCTCTCACGTCCCTCTCTCCCTTCTCACGTCCTTTCCCTTTATCTCACGGCCCTTGGGATTAATCTCACGGCCTTTGGGATGGGAAGACGCTAGGAAGAATCGCGAGAAAACTCAGAAGGGCGCGTGCAGAAGAGAGGAGTCGCGCCCCTTCGGTGTTTTCTTTCTTTCTTTCACGGTAATCCCCTTTTTGAAGAGTCCACGCCTAGGTGGACTCTCTTCCACGCCCCCTCAGCCAAAAAAAATGCCGACCCCTTTTCCCTTTTCATGCAAAGACGCCACTTGGAAAGAGTCCACGCGCGCGTGGACTCTTCTCCTTGCGCGCGCGCGTGGGAAGAGAGGGGGAGGGACTTAGGCGATGTTGGAAAGGGGTTTAGCCTCTTAGGTTAGCCCAATTGCTAGCCTACTATTAGCCCAATGTCTTGAATCTTCAATTAGATTCAAACCGGAATGAATTTGGATCTAAAAAAGACCAAATCGAAACCCTAACTCGAATCCGATTCAAGTAGAAGCCATGGTTTGCAACACATGCTAGTGTGTTCATCCGCAAACGAGATTTAATTCCAAATTAAATACTTGATTATCTATCCTAAGTGTGTGACCCATTGGGTTCCATACCTAGCCAGCAGTGGGTCCGAGTGCAAGTTGACCAAATTTGATCAGAACTCATTCTAATCGATTTAGGTCAAATCGAGCTAACTCGAGTTAGTCAATTAGGACTCCTCCTAATTTGTGATCCAATTAAACCATTTAATTTGATCAACCCACAAGACAAGATTGACGTCTAGCAACGTGTCATGTCTACCCAGAAGATATGAAAATTCTGGTGAAATTCCAAAACTACCCTTCAGTGGAAAGTTCCCGTACAATTCGATCCTTTAATCATCTTGCATCCCGAATATAACTATGGATATGGAAACATGCCAATACCAGCTTATACTCATTTCCAGCTCAGTCATACACTAATGATTCAATTAATTCGATATTAGAAATTATTTCTAATATCTGTACTTTGATCAAAGATTTCTTGAATCATCATCTGACCTAATTTGGCTGGATGCAATCTCTTCCTACTAGGAGTGATCAATTCCTTGTTGACCTACTCATTACCTTCATATACAATTCACCATACCCAGCATCAACCTCGTGCATGACCCAGTGTCATGATTGAGATTGAACCAAAGCATGGGTTCATGTACATAAGGTATTATGGCAGTCTCAGGTCATAGGACTACTTGTACAACTCCCACTATGAGAAACATCTATTGACATGCAGCTAAGGCTCCATTAGATGTTCTCAAACTGGATCTATTCAGTGAACTCATTCGCTAATGAGCACCCACATCCTTGTATTAGTGTCCCACACAAGTGACTGTGAGAGCAGTCACCCTTTTCAGCATACATAGGATGTGCCAGTCTTACCGGAAAACCCCGATCCCCAACTCAGGGTTCCTATGACTAGGAATATTCTAGATTAGGGTTTTAAGGCCTTAGATCTCACTGGTATGATCTCATCATAGCCCTAGGACCATAGCCCTAACCTATGGGGTTCATCATATAATGACACAGCGAATGATGAAAAATATTGCCTATATTAACTTGTCAATTTACAATGGTCTGGGAGATACAAATATTGGCTTATAGGGCATAATCCTTTCAATCTCCCACTTGCACTAAAGCCAATCGCTCTTATTTTTTAACCCCATACAATCGAGGTGGCGATCAAACTCCCGCTGTGGTAGAGCCTTAGTGAACGGGTCTGCTATGTTGTTCTTTGTATCCACTCTGTTGATGCAGACTTCTTGTCTCTCGATTATCTCTCGGACAAGATGGAAGCATCTCAGAATGTGCTTGGACTTGTGATGGGCTCTCGGTTCCTTAGCTTGAGCAACTGCTCCAGTGTTATCACAATAGAGTGGCACGGGGCTCTCAATCTCAGGAACTACTCCCAACTCTGTGATGAATTTCTTCATCCAGACAGCTTCCTTGGCGGCTTCACTAACAGCTATGTACTCTGCCTCGGTAGTTGAGTCAGCTATAGTCTGCTGTTTAGTGCTCTTCCAACTTACTGCTCCACCATTCAAGGTAAAGACATACCCTGAAATGGATTTACTATCATCTGGGTCTGATTGAAAACTAGAGTCTGAATAGGCTTCTAGTTTAAGATCAGACCCTCCGTATATGAGAAAAATATCCTTAGTCCTTCTCAGGTACTTAAGAATATTTTTCACAGCCTTCCAGTGATCCTCTCCTGGATCAGCCTGAAATCTACTGGCTACACCCAAGGCATATGCCACATCAGGCCTGGTACATAACATAGCATACATAATCGACCCTATAGCCGAAGCATAAGGTATAGAACTCATTCTATTTCTTTCTTCAGGTGTCTTAGGAGACATCCTCTTAGAAAGACGTATGCCATGACCAATAGGTAAGTAACCTCTTTTACTTTCCTCCATGCTAAATCTCTTTAGCACCTGGTCAATGTACCTAGACTGGGATAAGCCTAGCATCCTTCTTGATCTTTCTCTATAGATCTTTATACCCAGTATATAGGATACTTCTCCCAAGTCTTTCATGGAAAACTGTTTCGATAACCACACTTTGACTGATTGTAACATTGGGATATCATTCCCAATAAGAAGTATATCATCAACATATAGAACTAAGAAAACTATGGCACTCCCACTAGTCTTCTTGTACACACAAGGTTCATCCTCATTTTTGAAAAAATCAAATTCTTTGACTATTTTATCAAATCGGATGTTCCAACTCCTGGATGCTTGCTTTAATCCATAAATGGATTTCTTTAGCCTACATACCTGATTAGGTTTAGTCTCCAAGATAAAACCTTCTGGCTGTGACATATAAACCTCTTCCTCAAGAAAACCATTGAGGAATGCAGTTTTTACAACCATTTGCCAGATCTCATAATCATGATATGCTGCTATGGCAAGCATAATCCGAATAGATTTGAGCATGGCAACAGGGGAAAATGTTTCATCATAATCTATTCCCTGTTTTTGTCTGAAACCCTTAGCCACCAATCTGGCTTTATAAGTTTCAACTTGGCCATCTGCCCCAATCTTCCTTTTATAGACCCATTTACACCCAATGGGGTTAATACCCTCTGGTGTATCAACCAAAGACCATACTTGGTTGACATACATGGAGTCCATTTCGGATCTCATGGCTTCCAGCCATCTATCTGAGTCTCTACTCATGACTGCTTCCGTATAGGTTAGAGGCTCATCATTTTGAATGATTTGGGCTTCATTATTTTCAATTATGAACCCATACCTCTCAGATAACTGTCGCACCCTATCAGACCTATGGATAGGAGTGTGATCAGGTTCTATATTAACTATGTTGTTACTTGACTGAGATGTGTCTATTTGTTGAATTTCATTAAGTTCGATATTTCTACCAGTGCCCTTTTGTAGGATGAATTCTTTTTCCATAAAAGTGGCATGCCTACTGACCAAAACCTTTTGCTCAGTAGGGTGGTAGAACAGATATCCTATACTATCTCTAGGATATCCGATAAATAGACATTTGTCTGCTCTAGCATCTAGTTTATGTCCAAAATTTCTTTTTACATAGGCTGGACATCCCCATATCTTAATATACTTAAGATTGGGCTTCTTACCTCTCCATAATTCATATGGAGTGCTAGAGACAGTTTTAGATGGTACTCTATTCAAGATATAAGTTGCTGTTTCCAAAGCATATCCCCAGAAAGAAAAAGGTAACTCCGTGAAGCACATCATGGACCGTACCATATCCAATAAAGTACGATTCCTCCTTTCAGCAACACCATTTAATTGTGGTGTGTAAGGAGGAGCCCATTCAGAGATGATCCCCTTATCTTTAAGGTGATCAAGAACTCAGTGGATAAGTACTCACCTCCTCTATCTGATCGGAGGATCTTTATACTTTTTCCTGTCTGTTTCTCTACCATACTTTGATACTCTAAAAATTTTTCAAAAGCCTCGGACTTATGTTTCATTAGATACACAAATCCATACCTTGAAAAATCATCAGTAAATGTGATGAAGTATGAGTATCCACCATAGGCTTGAGTTGTCATAGGCCCACATACATCTGTGTGTATGAGTCCCAATAACTCTTTTGTCCTTTCTCAATGTCCACTAAATGGAGTCTTGGTCATCTTACCCATGAGACATGATTCACAAGTTCCTAATGACTCATAGTCATAAGGATCAAAGAAATTTTCTTTGTATAACTTTTTAATCCTAGTCTCATTAATATGTCCAAGTCGACAATGCCAAAGTAAAGTATTGTTTACATCATCTCTTTTCCGTTTGTTAGAAATATGAAAAATATTGTCATTAGTGGAAAGAGTTAATAGACCATTGCAGAATATGCCATAACATATAATTTCATTAGATAAAGAAATTGAGCATCCACTGCTCATTACATTCATAGTATATCCTTGTTTAAGTAACAAGGGTACAGATATGATATTTCTAATGATTTTTGGCATATAGTAACAATTCCTTAGCTCCAAGATCTTCCCTGAAGGTAACTTAAAAACATAAGTCCCTACTGCTTCTGCTTGGATGGGGTCCCCTCCAGCACCGTAGAGCTCAAAGTTACCTTCCTTCAATACTTTAAGCCCCTGAAGTCCCTACAATGATTTGCAGATGTTATGACCACAGGCGGTATCCAACACCCAAGTATTTGAAATGGAAGAATCCAATGACAAAATAGTATGAACTTCTTTCATACCTTTTGGTGCCTCTAATGCACCAGGCTTCACACTTGCAAGGTAAACCTTGCAGTTCCTTTTCCAATGACCCGGCTTGCCACAATGAAAGCAGGTCATCTGTCCGGAGGCCTTCTTTCCTTTCTTCTTCTTAATGCCCCCTTTGGGATTCATCCTCTTACTGGAACCCTTTTTGCCTGTCTTCTTCTTATCCACAAGAAGAACTGGAGCCTTATTTTTCTTTACATGGCTCTCTGCTGTCTTCAACATATTCAACAGCTCAGGCAAGGAAGAAATAAGTTTGTTCATATGGTAATTAAGAACAAACTGTGAAAATGACTCTGGGAGTGATTGCAAGATCAAGTCTTGATTCAACTCCCCATCCATTACAAAACCTAATTGACCTAATCGAGTGATTAGATCAATTATCTTTAATACATGGTCTTGTACTGATGTACCTTCTGTCATCCTTGCACGGAACAACTGCTTAGATATTTCATATCTAGCAGTTCTACTGTGTTCTCCATAAAGCTCCTTTAAATTGAGCAGTATGGAGTTAGTATCCATGCTATCATGCTGCCTCTGCAACTCATTATTCATAGAGGCAAGCATAACACACTTGACTGTAAGTGAGTCATTTTGCCACATATTATATGTGGTCTTCTCCTCTTGCGAGGCATCTTCCCTTGGTGGTTCCAAAATTGGGGTATCAAGAATATAGGAAATTCTTTCTTGACTGAGTACTATTTTTAAATTTCTCAGCCAATCAACATAGTTAGGCCCAGTCAATTTGTTGGCATCTAAAATACTACGGAGTGAGAGTGAAGAGGCCATTTATCTACATTTAAACAAAGAACAATACATAAGCAAACAACCATGAAATGACAATACATAATTAAATTAGGACTTTAATTTAATTATGTCTCCCACTATTTTATCGAGCATCATAACCCTCTATACGATGATCGAGAAAACCCTAATTAGTTTTTCTTAGTGGGGTTGAGATCCTAATCCCTTATAAAAGACCTTGTATGTACACAACAAATCTTATATAAGTTCATAGGTAAGAAATCTCTCTCCAATTGTAACCCGTACAATTCTCAACTTATCCCAGCCTCTAAAATATTAATAGCCTTGTGTATACACAACAAACTATAATATTTCAGTTAAGTAAGACCCTTCATAGCCATATAGTCATGACTTTAATAGTAATACCCTTGTGTGTACACAACAAAATGTTACATTAAATCATGCCATAAACAAATAATTGTATTAGGCCAAAAAATTGTGTTAGTCACCATATTAGGTCTTGTGTGTACACAACAAACCTAGTATAGATCGTAACACAATAATGACCTATCATGAAGGAAGGCCAATAATAGTATTTTAATACCAAGCATGTTAGTCAAGAATTAAATCAATCAGATCGGCCAGGCTAGTGGAAGAGATGTGGGGGTCCCCCCGTTGCTTTCCTAGACACCAATTTAAAAATTGGCCAGGTCAGACAACGGAACCAATTAAAAACCACGATTCCCTTTACCTTCCCAGAACCACCTTTCTAGACACCGAAATGACTAATTATCCATCATGACTAATAATGCTTATCGGTTAACTATACTACCACTTAATATAATTTTAAGAGGGATTTATGCAATGCCAGCACATTCAATTAAAAGCTATCACATATATTAATACATGCTTTAAACTAAGCAAATATGTGAAATGTGTGCCATCATACTAGGACAACCATTTACCACATAATGGATACACCATTATGCCAGGGCAACCTTATTTCAGTATGATGGCTCCAGGGCTAATCATATCTCTAAGACAATTAGGGTTTCAGTGGAAAACCCTAACTGGTGGCAATCATTAAACTCATGTTCAATCACAGACATGCATTGTGCATCAATATAAAAACTTTAACATGATACTACATCATTCAATAAAGCATGAATTGAACTGCATAAGTTTTAATCCTAATAAGGAGGCTCTGATACCACTGTTGGGTTCGTGAACTAGTGCGGAAGCGTGGATTTCAAAATTTATGAAACCAGGTCCGAACCCTAATCCCAAATCACCTTATTAGCAATTAAAACTATGACTACATACATGTCCAAATTTAAACATTGGTTAAATACTAACCTCAGATCGCTATTACCAGTCTGATGGAGAAATGAACTCCAAATTTGAGTAGCCTCTTGGACACACCAGGCGTCCACTTGTCCGCCCTCCGATGGTGATCCACACGGGCAGATGATCAAGATACTGACTCCTTAATTGGGTTCCTTCCAATCAAGTTCTACCCTAAGAACTTGATATATGGGCTATTGGCTAGGACTCCTCTAGCCAAACTGGGACTAAACCTTCTCTCTTACCCTTCTCCTCGTCTTCTAGCAACTTTGGACCCTTAAGACACTCTTGTCTTAAGAATAAGCCCTTGTCCTAAAATGGGACAAGGCTTGTCTTGGAGGGAGAAGAAAATTAAGACAAGGTTGTCTTAATGTAAGAATGAAAGAAGAGGCGCCTTCTTCCTTTACCGTCGGAGAGTTTCTCTCTGACTCTCCTTCTGTTCTGAGATTCGACAGAGCCTAGGCTCTGTAAAGGAATCAAAGAGGAAAGAGAGGAGAGGGAAACAATCTTCTGGAGAGGGAGAAGGAAAAAGAAGCAAGGCTTCGCCGTAGAAAATCTGGAATAATTTTTTACGGTGAAGTCTTCTCCTTAAATAGGTGACAGAGAGGCGCCTTCTCATCTGTAATCATCCTCTCACGTCCCTCTCTCCCTTCTCACATCCTTTCCCTTTATCTCACGGCCCTTAGGATTAATCTCACGGCCTTTGGGATGGGAAGACGCTAGGAAGAATCGCGAGAAAACTCAGAAGGGCGCGCGCAGAAGAGAGGAGTCGCGCCCCTTCGATGTTTTCTTTCTTTCTTTCATGGTAATCCCCTTTTTGAAGAGTCCACGCCTAGGTGGACTCTCTTCCACGCCCCCTCAGCCAAAAAAAACGCCGACCCCTTTTCCCTTTTCACGCAAAGATGCCACTTGGAAAGAGTCCACGCGCGCGTGGACTCTTCTCCTTACGTGCGCGCGTGGGAAGAGAGGGGGAGGGACTTAGGCGATGTGGGAAAGGGGTTTAGCCTCTTAGGTTAGCCCAATTGCTAGCCTACTATTAGCCCAATGTCTTGAATCTTCAATTAGATTCAAACCGGAATGAATTTGGATCTAAAAAAGACCAAATCGGAACCCTAACTCGAATCCGATTCAAGTAGAAGTCATGGTTTGCAACACATGCTAGTGTGTTCATCCGCAAACGAGATTTAATTCTAAATTAAATCCTTGATTATCTATCCTAAGTGTGTGACCCATTGGGTTCCATACCTAGCCAGCAGTTGGTCCGAGTGCAAGTTGACCTAATTTGATCAGAACTCATTCTAATCGATTTAGGTCAAATCGAGCTAACTCGAGTTAGTCAATTAGGACTCCTCCTAATTTGTGATCCAATTAAACCATTTAATTTGATCAACCCACAAGACAAGATTGATGTCTAGCAACGTGTCATGTCTACCCGGAAGATATGGAAATTCTGGTGAAATTCCAAAACTACCCTTCAGTGGAAAGTTCCCGTACAATTCGATCCTTTAATCATCTTGCATCCCGAATATAACTATGGATATGGAAACATGCCAAAACCAGCTTATACTCATTCCCATCTCAGTCATACACTAATGATTCAATTAATTCGATATTAGAAATTATTTCTAATATCTGTACTTTGATCAAAGATTTCCTGAATCATCATCTGACCTAATTTGGCTGGATGCAATCTCCTCCTACTGGGAGTGATCAATTCCTTGTTGACCTACTCATTACCTTCATATACAATTCACCATACCCAGCATCAACCTCGTGCATGACCCAGTGTCATGATTGAGATTGAACCAAACCATGGGTTCATGTACATAAGGTATTATGGCAGTCTCAGGTCATAGGACTACTTGTACAACTCCCACTATGAGAAACATCTATTGACATGCAGCTAAGGCTCCATTAGATGTTCTCAAACTGGATCTATTCAGTGAACTCATTCGCTAATGAGCACCCACATCCTTGTATTAGTGTCCCACACAAGTGACTGTGAGAGCAGTCACCCTTTTCAGCATACATAGGATGTGCCAGTCTTACCGGAAAACCCCGATCCCCAACTCAGGGTTCCTATGACTAGGAATATTCTAGATTAGAGTTTTAAGGCCTTAGATCTCACTGGTATGATCTCATCATAGCCCTAGGACCATAGC
Organism: Areca catechu; assembly: GCA_021397845.1. Taxonomy (NCBI): domain Eukaryota; kingdom Viridiplantae; phylum Streptophyta; class Magnoliopsida; order Arecales; family Arecaceae; genus Areca; species Areca catechu. The sequence goes on along the minus strand of CM038051.1, from coordinate 95,183,344 downwards.
CCTAACCTATGGGGTTCATCATATAATGACACAGCGAATGATGAAAAATATTGCCTTTATTAACTTGTCAATTTACAATGGTCTGGGAGATACAAATATTGGCTTATAGGGCATAATCCTTTCAAATTTTGATAACTTGTTGTTATTTTACTTTCTTTAAGTCTTCCTGTTTGTTTTTGCTGTTAGGATATCAGTTATTGCTCTTAAAATACTATATATATATATATATATATATAAATCAAGATAAGCATGGCACATCACTCATCACCATCCCGTTCTGCATCAGCCGCCAAGCAAGGAGATCTTAAACAAGCTTCAAACAGCCCAGTATCTAATCCCTAACCTGATTCCTTCTAAACCTAATTTCCTTTCTTTTTCTTACTTGCTGTTTTGATTGACCCTTAAAATTTTGTAGGATCCTCAAGGTGTTTCACATCCCCAGAGGAGTCTTTCCTTGCCTCCAGGACCATCCAAATCAGCCACCTAATCAAGAAAACCGAACTTCATCATCCAGACTCTAATCAGAGTGCTGTGTGATCTCTTCATCGAAAATTCTTCAAATCACTGATTGGTAACATTCTTCCCTTCTTTTAATTTATGATTTGATGAAGATAAGCTATCCTTATCCAAGAGTTTCTCAACTCTCAAGTCCTGGCTACTTATTATTTTGCATGAGTTCTTTGTGATCATGATGATTCCTTGCATTGCTAAATACCCTGCTAGTTCTTACTTAATTTTGGGAATTTAGCCTGTAAATTAAAACCCTAAAAAATTATAAAAAAATTATTTTTCAATTTTTTTCTGCATGTTAAGCAATCTTAGAGTAGTCTCGTATCAGTTTGGTATCAGAGCGAGTTTAGGATCTGCATCCTATCCACTACATTAGGTATCTGTTTTGCATCTAATTTTGATAATCTAGAAATTTTATTTTTTTATGAAATTTGCATGAATTGTTCTCAATTATGTCCTCTATTTTATCAAAAATTTTAATTAATTTTATAAAAACCCTAAATCATTAAAAATCAGCATAATAGTAACCCTAATAGAATCCTAAAAATTCTGGTAGCAGTCAAAAATCCTAGGATTTGCATCATCATTTGATTTTTGTTTTGCATAAAATTTGGTAGGTATCATAAACACCATCAATCCTCTATATTAGAAGTTTTTCAATTTTTTTATGCATTGGTAAATATGTCAAATTTTGTATCAACTGAAACCCAAATCTTTGATTTCTGCTGATTTTGCACCATGACTCAACCTAACCTAATCAACTTCCACAAATCCCAATCCAAAGCCTAATTTGATTGCGAACCTAATCAACTTAAACCTAATTTGTCATTTCATAAAATATACATAAAATATTTTTATTTTTTGGATTATTTTAGATTACATCAGGACCATCGATTGCCATCATCTTTAACCTAATCTTAAGGGCAACTCAATGACTCAGATCAGGGCAGCATTTCATCACCTGTCCTCGGCCCAAAATAACCATCATCAAAATAACTCAAGCCTAATTAAAATCAATTAGACCTAATTTGCCCTAGAGGGCTAGGAGACATCAACAGGTCGGGTCCGAGCTATTTGGGCCATGGTGTGGTTACTAGGATCCGACAGAGGCTCCTCAACCCTCTGTGGATCTCAGATTAGGGTTCCGCTTCTATGAGTCCTGTAATAAGGCCTTGAGCCCAAAGCTTTGTCATAATTTCTTGTCAAATTTGTTTAGTCCTGCACCTTGACCAATTTGGGTCAAGTTAGATCATGAGTCCTGTATTTGGTCGAGTCTGGGCCGAAGCCCAATTGATGTCACTCTGGTTATCTTCACCAAATAAAGTTCTGGTGGGCCAACCCCCCCTTCCACTTGGGATAATGCCAACTCAGGTGCCACTTCAGCTACCTACGTGGAGCCACATCAGCTGCCACTTGGGCATCCAAGAAGGGAAACAAAGTGGCATCCTCATGCTTTCTACATGCCTTGGACAACATTGGAAGGAAGAGACACCATCCCCCTCTTCCCTCCCCCAGATCATGCCTTGTTCCATCAAAAGAGGGCGTTGGAGATCCTTGAAGAATCCAAGCCTCAAAGCAAGCCCCCTTCCAAGCTTTCTTCGCAAAATGTTCTTACAAGGAAGGAAGGTCAAAGGACACACTCACCCCTTCAAGCCCTCAACCATGCAACACCCATGGAGCTCTCCCTTGGTCGGCCTTGAATTAATCCAAGAAAATGGCGTTGAAGAATCCAAGGGAACACATCCCTCCAAGCAAGCCATGCCTTACTCCTTCTTCCAAAATAAGCATGCTAAGGAAGGAAGTCAAGGGACCAATCCCCCTCTCCAAGCCTTTGCTCATGCCACGCCCAACTCCAAAATTATTTGGTCGGCCAAAGAGAAGGGATGTTGGAAACTTTTGGGCGCCACCTTAAATTTTGTAATTTGAATTTCAAATGGGCCTTGGGTGCATATTTAAAGGACCCAATCCCTCCCTTGTAGAACTAATAAATGAATGATTGATTGAGTGAGTGATGAAAAGTTTGAGTTTCTTCCACCCTCCAACCATTGTCTCCTAGGCTAGGTTTGAGTGGTATTGCCTTCGTCCCCAGGGACGTCGAGTGGTGTGAGGCCACCTGTCCGTTGCCCCAGGGCATCATGAATCCTTCGTCCTCCGAGATGTCGCGTGGTGTGAGGCCACATTTCTTCATCCGTCGGGACGTCGTGGGGTGCGAGGCCCCAAGTTATCTGCGACTTCGACTTTGGAATCCAGCCGGACACCGGGCTCGAAGCCCCTTCCCAACTCCAGCTCAATTCCTTTCCGTGCATCTCCACATTCTGCTGACCTTTCTTTTGTTTGCCTATAGGTCCTTCCTGGCATCTCGGGCATTGGAGACAATCAGCTTTGTGATGGGGGACTAATATGCATGCAATTCTTTTTGTATGTTTTACATGTTGAGTTTGGTGATTAATTCCCGAATTTCAAATTAAAATTATTTGTAGAGAATTTTGTATGAATTTTTGAAGATCAACATGCAGATTAGGACCTAGAAAAGTAGCAAAGAAGGACCGCCGGGACTGAGAAGCCTCGGTTAGGGCAAGTTCTCCTACAATAAAACTACTGGAGGTAGAGGGGTGTACCTGACAACGTCTGTGAAGATTGCAGTGAAGGGGTCTCTCATTCCTCGATGGATGCGGCCTGGAAAATCGAGCCAATGACCCATGGATACCCGGCTTTCTGCTCGATGGTCCGATTGAGTCTTGGCTGGAGTCGTTGGATTCGTAGGAACTCAGGGACCTGCAAATGACCTGTCAGGGATTAGAAAATTCATAAAGGAACAAGAAAACAAAGGAAAAATAGCAAGGGAAGGCTTCTTTTGGAGTGGACATCCAGGGATCTGGAGGGTTTGTTGAAAGCAGGAAGATGATTGCAAACACCGGGAAGAAGAACTCTCACAAACCTCTTTATGCACATAGCAGGGTATCACACAACTCAATAGAAGAACTCAAGGTTTTAATTCATATCAAAAGTAGTTTTCATACAAGAGGCTAGGGTCCCTTAAATAGACCCTTAACCTTGGGCTCCAAGTAAGGGTACATTAGTCTTTACATAAGAATCCTTTTCCCTCTCAAACCCTAGCTAGAAAATAAGAAAACATTAGGTAGAAAAATCCTTAAAAATTCTCTTGACTTGGCCAACACTCCAAGGATGCCTAGGGGGGCGTGTTGGGCTTCTAGGAGCAGCAAGGGGCCGACCCAAAGGGGCCCGGGTGCATGGGTTTCGGCCTCTGGAAGCTGGGGTGGCCTGGTAGCCAGGTAGCAGGAATATTCCCTGGTATCTTGCTTCTTAGGGGCTTGGGCTTGGCACCTGGGCTTGATTTCTTTGGGCTAGGATGTAGATGGACCTCTAAAATCATGGATTCCTTGGTATATGAATATATTTTGGCATCTGAAAGGAAATCTGGGCATCTGGAGGGCATCTGCAAGGAATCAGGATTTTCTGAATTTTTCCTCCTGGGGTCTTCAAATCTTCAAGCTGGGTTGGAATTGGGCTATACTTCCATGTCATCAATCTTGTTGGACTTGGTCTTCACTTGTATGATGTGGTCTTGAGTCTTCAATATGGTTGAATAGGACTCAAAAAAATAAAATTAGCTCGACATGAGCTGACTAACACTGGACTGAACTAGCTCAACAAGAGCTGACTAGTACAGAACTGAAACTCAAAAGACTCAAATAACAACTAAAATGGACTCAGATGGGCTAAGCACTTATTACAGATGGACTCATAAATTATTGATCAATTCATAGAGGGTTGAAAAGCCTCTGTCTTATTCTGGTTCCTCCGGTGTCCCCACCAATTCTCCCGGGATAGGAGGAACTCGACCATGTCTAGTGAAGGTTAGACTGGCTCACATATCTCTCGAGAAGGTCTGGGTTGAGGCATTGCAAGTCCTCTCAAGAAATCCACGAATCATCCGACTCTGGCCGGCCTTGCCATCGGACCAGGAAGTGTTGATAGTCATGGCCCTGTGTCGTGAAGGCTTGATCATCCAGGATACGCTCGATCCGTTCTCCTCTCTCAGGCCAAATTTGTCTGTGGACACTCTAGGTTAGGGTTTCTCACAATGAAAAGGAATAGGCCCAAAGGCCTCACTAGGTATCGCTGCCGGTTCCCTATACTCAACCAGGTCAGTAATATTGAAGGTAGAACTAATGTCCAAATCCAAAGGCAAGTCTAACACATAGGCATTTGATCCAACCTTCTTCAATACTTTAAAAGGTCTGGCTCCACGAGCATGAAGCTTCTTAACGGTCCCAGGTGGGAACCGCTCAGGCCTAAGCCTAATCATGACAGAATCCCCTACATCAAATTCTTTGATCCATCTTCGGGAATTAGCCAGTTTGTTTATAATTAGTGTAGGTGGTGAACATGCTGGGCACATGCAGACTCCTAACAAATGATTCAAAGGACTCATACTAACACCTAACAGACTTGACTATGCATTCCTATAGAAGGAAATCTTATTGAACTCTTTGGATCTAAACCTAACAGATTATAGGTTCCCTAGGTTTGATCCTAGCTTGACATGCACATGAAAATTTATAGTGAACTCCTAGCAAATTCCAAAGAGTGTGCCAGAAGTAAGATGCAAACCTAACATGCATGATGAATGCATGCAGTATGCTAATCTCAATTAAATGCAATCTAATAATCCTAGAAATGCTGGAGGTGTCAGGAAAGGGCAGAAAATAGGAAGTTGGTTCAGAATTAGTTTGGTAGGGTAGGGAAAAAGGTTCAAGGTTAGTTGGGTAAAGTTCTATATAAGAAGGCATGTCAGGGACTAATCCTAGACTAATGAGGCTAACCTTACGAGGTTGCAGTATATCTATGGGGTTTGCATAATGGAATGATTGGTTACTAATCTCAGGGAAGAGGTCCTTAATGGGAACTATAAGAGGAGGCTCATCCTGGGGGTACTGATTCAAAGAGATCAGGTCCTTAATGAATTCTTGAGGTTCTTGTATTTTAGGACTATAATCTAAAATTTGGCTCTCCTCTATGGTTTCCTCAGGTAAGGCTCTAACAGTAGTACCTAGGTTTTCTTTCTCTATTTGTTCTTCCATTATAGCTTTAGGTTGGATGTGGTCAAGGTCAACTAGCTCTGGGTTGGTTTCTACCTGGGTATCTACTGGGTCAGCTAATTCTAGGTCTACTAAAGGTGTCTCCTCTTCTCCCTCATACTCATCCACTAGGCTCACATCAGCTTCATACACTTCTGTGTTAATGTAAGCCTTGTGAATCTCAGGAATGGTTGGAGAAGGTCGGCTAGGGAAAAATTGGCTAGGTCCTGGTTTTTGAATATGGACACTAATCCTAGTAGGTTCAAGTTGCCTAAGGGGTAGTGGCTCACTACTGGGCTCATATTTAGGGATACTAATCCTATGGGGTTCAAGTTGACTAGGGGAAGCATGACTAGTACTAGGCTGATACTTAGGGGTTATGGGTTCTCTAGGCTCATAGGACAAGGGTGCAGATCTATGGGTCATGGGATTATAGGATCTGGGGTCATAGGATTTTGGGTCAGCTCTATGGTCAGGTTCTAAAGATGGATCATGGTATGGGGTCCTCCTAAAGTTGGGCTCTCTATATGGGTCAGGATATTGGGTCCTCCTACGGTTGGACTCCCTATATGGGTCAGAATACTGGGTTCTCCTAGGGTTGGACTCCCTATATGGGTCAGAATATTGGGTTCTCCTAGGGTTGGACTCCCTATATGGGTCAGAATATTGGGTGTTGGGTCTACTAGGCTCATAGGGTGTGGGTGCATAGGATCTATGATCATGGGATCTAGAGTCATAGGATCTAGGTTCATAGGTTATGGATTCATAGGTTATGGATTCATAGGTTCTAGGTTCATAGGATTTGTAGTCATAAGATCTATAGGTTGTGGGTATACTAGGCTTATAGGGAGAGGGTAAATAGGATCTATCTTCCTGGTCTATAAAATCCTGATTGGGTCTTCTAGGACTAACCTTAGGGATTGGGTTATGACGATGGGCTCTCCTAGGTTCAACCTCAAGGTATCGATCATGGTTTGGGGTCCTCCTAGGTTGAGTGGAATCAGGATCTGGCTCAGACTGTGACCCATGGATTTTTCTTGGGGTCCCTACCCGGACTTTTAACTGATCAAACCTATTCGCAAGATGGTCAATTCTATCATTGGTTTGAATACCAGACTGAGTTAACTGGGTCATCTGGGTAGCCATCTGGGCCATTTGATCATCTAGGGCTTTCATTTGGGCTTGCAAATTTTCCATGGGTTCAGACATTTGTGAAGGAGGTGGGTGATATGAAACTCCTGATCTAGTACTCATGCAAGACTCGATCAAACCAACTATAGCTGACTAGACCTAGAGTCCAAAACTGGATGCTCAATCAGGGTGGCAAACTAGCCTATAGTAACCCTGTACTCAGCCAGGCAGGTGTAAGGGGAGTGTTAGGTCCCTGATTGCCAATCCTAGACACCAATCAGAGATTGGCCAGGTAGGCGGACCAGCACACAAGCCCTTTAGGATTGAATCCCTAAACCACCATTCTAGACACTGAGAACAAAGCACACACGGGTTAGCTTGACACAATGATCTGACATATAGTCCGGACCTGACCAGTTGGTGTCCCTAGCCCACTAGGGCAAATTAAGTCTAGTTAATTTTAGGTTAAAGCTTGGGACTGAATGCAAGGGGTGTGGTTTTGGGCTAAGGAGAGGTGATCAAATCCTCCCCCCATCTAATATAGCAAGAGTGCCCTTAAAAGTAGATTATGCAATGATGGCAGGCAGATGAAGATGCAAATTAGGGTTTACATTTTTTTTTTTTTTTTTGGTATTTTTGGAGAATATGTAATTTTTTTTTTATTTTGGTATTTTCTTAAATAGAAGAAAACTTGCAAATTATGGCCTAATATGCAGGAAATATACTAAAATTAAAAGATATGCAAAAATACTAAACAAAACCCTAAAACTTCCAACTTGTCTTGCTGAAAAAATAGAGCTAAAAATTAGCAGGCTGTATTTCGGCTTGCAGAAGATTCACAGGCCATAATAAAATCTGCAAAAATTCTTAAAATTACAGTGAATTATTTTAAATCTAGAAAAGTAAATTTCAGAATTTTTGGAGTTTTTATCATGAAAAAATAATTAAAATAACAGAGCATATACGGACTGAAAAATTATGGAAAACAAGACCTAATCTAAGCTCTGATACCAAATGATGGGGGACTAATATGCATGCAATTCTTTTTGTATGTTTTACATGTTGAGTCAGAAGATTAATTACCAAATTTTAGATCAAAGTTATTTGTAGGGAATTTTGTATGAATTTTTGAAGATCAGCATGCAGATTAGGACCTAGAAAAGTAGCAAAGAAGGACTGCCGGGGTTGAGAAGCCTCGGTTAGGGCAAGTTCTCCTACAATAAAACTACTGGAGGTAGAGGGGTGTACCTGACAATATCTGTGAAGATCGCAATGAAGGGGTCTCTCGTTCCTCGACGGATGCGGCCTGGAAAACCGAGTCAATGACCCGCGGATACCCGGCTTTCTGCTCGGTGGTCTGATTGAGGTTTGGTTGTAGTCGTTGGATTCGTAGGAACTCAGGGACCTGCTAACAACCTATTAGGGGTTAGAAAATTCACAAAGGAACAAGAAAGCAAAGGAAAAACAGCAAGGGAAGGCTTCTTTCGGAGTGGGCGTCCAGGGATCTGGAGGGTTTGTTGGCAGCAGGAAGATGATTGCAAACACTGGGAAGAAGAACTCTCACAAACCCCTTTATTCACACAGCAGGGTATCACACAACTCAATAGAAGAACTCAAGGTTTTAATTTATATCAAAATTAGGTTTCATACAAGAAGCTATGGTCCCTTAAATAGACCCTTAACCTTGGGCTCCAAGTAAGGGTATATTAGTCTTTACATAAGAATCCTTTTCCCTCTCAAACCCTAGCTATAAAATAAGGAAACATTAGGTAGAAAAATTTCTAAAAATTCTCTTGACTTGGCCAACACTCCTAGGACACCTAGGGGGCGTGTTGGGCTTCCAGGAGCAGCAAGGGGCCGGCTCAAAGGGGCCTGGGTGAATGGGTTTGGGACTCTGGAAGCTGGGGTGGCCTGGTAGCCAGGTAGCAGGAATATTCCCTGGTATCTTGCTTCTTAGGGGCTTGGGCTTGGCGCCTGGGCTTGATTTTTTAGGGCTAGGATGCAGATGGACCTCTAAAATCATGGATGCCTTGGTATATGAATATATTTTGGCATCTGGAATGGAATCTGGGCATCTGGAGGGCATCTGCAAGGAATCAGGGTTTTATGAATTTTTCCTCCTGGGGTCTTCAAATCTTCAAGCTGGGTTGGACTTGGGCTATACTTCCATGTCTTCAATCTAGTTGGACTTGGTCTTCACTTGTATGATGTGGTCTTGAGTTTTCAATATGGTTGAATAGGACTCAAAAAAATAAAATTAGCTCGACATGAGCTGACTAACACTGGACTGAACTAGCTCAACATGAGCTAACTAGTACATAATTGAAACTCAAAAGACTCAAATAACAACTAAAATGGACTCAGATGGGCTAAGCCCTTATTATAGATAGACTCATAAATTATTGATCCATTCATAGAGGGTTGAAAAGCATCTATCTTATTCTGGTGCCTCCGGTGTCCCCACCACTTTGCCATCGCGACCTCCCGACCCAAAGCCAGTGCTCCCACGGGTTCGACTGCTCGGGCATCCAGGCCGCATCCACCGAGCTGAGCGATCTCTGCACAGAGCAATTCAGAAGTTCGAGGTTTGCTTTCTCTTTATCTCCTAAGTAGATATTGTAGGTCGAGCTAGTCCTACCAGGGTTTCTTAATCCTAGGGTCCTGTTCTCATTTTCACTTTTAGGGCTTTGAACTGCTACCGTAAGCTTGCATTACTTTTCTTTCGTATTTCTTGCCTTTGCTTATGATCGGGATTCAAAACCCTAGAAAAAAATATCTAAAACTCATCAACCCTAAAAAGAATTCCTTTGCATCATAATAATCCTTACTAGCATCTAGCATCCCTAGACCTAACCCCCTTGTTCCACATCATTTCTGGTATCAAAGCAAGGCTAGGACTAGTGCATTTGTTTAATTTTCTGCATTTTGGTCAGTCCGTATATGGTCTGATCATTGGATTGTTTCTCCCTGTAGAGACATCCAAATTTTATGATTTATATTTTGTTAGATTGCATTCAAATCAAAGTATTTTTTTTTTTTCAGATTTTATTTTAGCTTGTAGAGTTTCTACAAGCCGAAATACTGCCTGAGAAAATCTCAGGTCTAATTTTTCAGCAAGCATCTCATCTTTTAATTCATTCATCCATCTAGCTTGCTTCTTGCATGTTTTAATTCCTGCATTTTGTTTAGCATTCACCCATATAAAAGACACAAAAGAAAAAAAAATTTTAAGTCATTTCATTAGTCATTATTGTACTTCATTTTACATTACTTATCTTAAGGGCGTCAATTTAACATAGGGTCAGGATTTCGTTACTTGTCCCTAGCCTAAAAAACAACCACCCAGCATATCGAACCCTAGCCATTAACTAAAATCAATTAGATATTTAATCTACTCAAGTGAGCTAGGGACATCTATGAAGTCGGGTCAACCCAAGTGCCGAGCCAAGCTAGATTGCTTGCTGGTATGTGCTTGTGTAGCTGGTGTCTAAGCAAGTGGTTCAGGGACTAGAGCCCAAAGGGAAGTGGGTTGGTTCGCTTACCTGGCCAATTTCTAATTGGTGTCTAGGCAAGCAAAGAGGAACCTCCACTCACCTTATACTTACCTGGCCAGGCGCCAAGTTTCTACTTGCAGGTTCATCTTCTTGACTTTATATTTGGAGAGATCTCGTAGGTCTAGCAAACCGTAGCATCATTTTGTTACATGTGCACTAGATCAGGAACCTCTTTTCACCCACCTTCTCCACACTCTACCGACACCATGGACCAACTGCAAGCCGACATTGGAGCCTTAACCCAATCCATGACCCAGTTGACCAATAGACTGGACCAGATGGAGACCAGACTGAGACCCTTAGAGGAAGCTGCTAGGCCCCGACCTGAACCCAATCCTGAGTCCCCTCACCCAAGGAGGAACCTGCGACAAGACCCTTACTATGAGGATGACTTTGGGAGAGACCCTGACCCCTTTGTTGATACCCATCCTAGGACACCCAATCTGGAGGACCATGAAAAAAGAGCCCTTAGGAGCATCAAGCTTGAGGCACCCACTTTCGATGGTAGCTTAGATCCCACGGTGTATGAATCTGAAGGCCTTGTAGGGGTAGTCCGATGTATCCTAGCCCAAAATATAGTAATGGAAGACTGCCGTAGGACCAACATCCTACAGACCCTGATTAAGCTAGGAGATAAGGTTTGTAAGGTCATCATTGATAATGGAAGCTGTGTTAATGCCCTTTCCTTGAGTACAGTTAAATCTTTAGGACTAGCCACAGTTCCCCACCCCAACCCTTACAAAGTCTCCTGGATAGATTCAACTTCAATCCCTGTAAAGTCTATTTGCCAAATCAAGATAAAAATGAGTTCCTATGAAGAATCGATTTGGTGTGACGTCTTACCCATTGGTGTGGGTAGTATCATTCTAGGACGACCCTAGCTTTTCGACCATGATTCCACCCTTTATGGTCAATCAAATATCTGTGTCTTTTTCCACCATGGGAAAAAGATTACAATCAATCCAATCCAGCCAAAGGAACCAGTCAAGAAAGGTACAAGTAGCCTTAAAGAAAAGAAGCCTGAAGTTAACCTAATCAAGGACAATGGGTTAGAAGAAGAGATTACTGGGAAAGGACCCTTTAAAAAGTTTCAGGGAGAGAAGGATGAACATTCTGAGAATTTGAATACAAAAACCCCTGAGCCCATTGAAGACTTGAAGGTTGAACCCAATGAAAATCTAGGGAAAGAAACTCCTGAGCCCATTAAAGAATTGAAAGAAAGCGTCTATGAGTCAAGTTAAGTAGAAGATGGGCCCGAGGGTGAAATCATTGAGGAATCCAAGGAAAATGATCCTGAACCCACTACAAAATTTGAAGAGGAAATGACCGAGCCAGGATCACATCTAGTAAATGAACATGAGGATTCACCAGTCTTTTCCACAGGAGTTCAGGAACCAACCCTTAATGAACCGATCCAAAGAGAACAACCTCAAGAGATGGTTGAAGTTCGGAAAGAAATTGAGGACGAAGTTCCCGATGAGTTACTTGATCAACTTACACCCCTGAGAGACATCCATCATACTATAGACTTGGTCCTAGGATCCTCTTTAACAGACCTTCCTCACTATGGGATTGACCCTAGCGAGCCCCAAGATCTACCGGAACAAGTGGACCATATGACACCTATAGAACGATGCCCAAATTTTAAGGTCATCCTGAATAACCAAGGCCTATTTTATGTTTTCCATAAGCCACCCCAAGACTCCAATTCTTATTTCCTACCCTTCCCTAAACCCTCTCTTATTTCTAGATCCATGGGGTTACTTTTTATTGAGATTACCAGAATGCAAGACTCTTTAGAACCCATCCCTTTTGCCCTCTACTTCTGGCATACTTTATGGCATTTGCTAGGGATCCTTAATAATTTTTCTTGTGCATACCATACTAGGATCAAACCTAGAGAGTCAAGAGTCTGTTAGGTTTACACCCCAGGAGTCCAATAATTTTTTTTTTTCTTAATAAGATTGCATAGTTGAGTCTGCATTTTGTATCATGTTAGGATTATGCATTAAATACAATTTTAAAATAATTTGGCTGATTCCCGAAAGCGAGCCAGAGAGTTTGAAATAAAGAATTTTGTAATGATTAGGCTCCGGCCTGAACGGTTTCCACCGGGAACCGTTAAGAAGCTTCACGCTCTTGGGGCTGGTCCCTTTAAAGTAATTAGGAGAATGGGCCCTAACGCCTATGTGCTAGAACTACCTTTGGATTACGGAATTAGCTCGACATTCAATATCCCTGACTTAGTTGAGTATAGATAACACGCAAACATACCCAGTGAGCCATTTGGGCCTGACCACCCTTTTGAGAGTGAACCTGAACCTGAGTGTCCACCTCCAAATATACCTTAGTGAGGAGAGCAGATCGAGCGTGTCCTGGATGACCAAGCCATCACTACCCGGGGCAAAGGCTACCAGCATTACCTGGTCCGATGGCAAGGCCGACCCAAATCCGATGACTCATGGATCACACGGGAGGACATGCAGCGCATCGACCCCGACATCCTGGAAAGGTATCAAAGCCAAGCTAACCCTTACTTGACAGGGTCGAGTTCCTCCCACCCCAGGAGAACTGGTGTGGGCACCTAGATCCGATAGAGGCTCCTCAACCCTCTGTGGATCTCAGATTAGAGTTCCCCTTTTATGAGTCCTGTAATAAGGCCTTAAGCCGCTTTGTCATAATTTCTTGTCAAATTTGTTTAGTCCTGTACCTTGACCAATTTGGGTCAAGTTAGGTCATGAGTCCTGTATTTGGTCGATTCTGGGCCCAAGCCCAATTGAAGTCTCTCTGGTTTTCTTCACCAAATCAAGTTCTGGTGGGCCAACCCACCCCTTCCACTTGGGATAATGCCAACTCAGGTGCCACCTCAGCTACCTACATGGAGCCACATTAGCTGCCACTTAGGCATCCAAGAAGGGAAACAAAGTGGCATCATCATGCTTTCCGCACGCTTTCGACAACATTGGAAGGAAGATACACCATCCCCCTCTTCCCTCCCCCACATCTGGTGCGGGCACCAGACTCAGAAGAAGACTTCAGAGCTCCATCTGGATCTCTGATTAACCTTGCCCGAAGAATTAGGGTTTTTGGTTTGTAATAAGAGTTGACTAGATCAACTCAATTTAGCTTGAGTCTACATTACCTGCATTTTATTTTGTTGAGTCATGTTGACTCTATAGTGGACTAGGGTTTCAACCTGGGATGTTACATTTTCTCCCAAGACCAGGCAAGTGGACACCACACTCCCAGCCACACTCCCAGTCCAAGGGGCGCCATATCCACATCCAGCAGCCTTTGGTCCCCACTCCACAGATAGCAACTTCCTTCTCTCATGCGCCAGATAAAGAGAAGTCCACCAAGAGACCACAAATCAAGGGGGGCGGCCAAGACTTTCCCAAGAAACCCAAAGCAAAGAAGGGAAAAAATTCTCTTGGAATAGAATTTCAAGGGGGCGCCCACTACCTGCCAAAGACAACCAAAACAAAGATGGGAAGGACCTTGACTTAGGGAGGAAGAAAAGGAGGAGTCCAAAAGAGTTGATCCATGGAAGGGAAGAAAATTTTCTTGAAGATCCAAGCAAGGTGGCGCCATCTACCTGCCTTTTATAACCCAAATCTAGTTTTTTTGGTACTTTGGCCGACCATATGTGAAGGATTTGCCCTAATTTGTAGATCCCCTCCTTTAGTCCCACATGGGAAGATGTGAAACCCTCCTCCCTTGTAAAGCTTTATAAATTAAACCCCTCTTGTAAGTTTACACCAATCAGATGAATGAAAGAATTTTTTTATGAGCAAACTTGTGTTTTCTCTTTTCCGCACTTGCTTCCAGGTGTTGAGCTCCATGAGGGAGTAAATCCGGGTTCCCCTGGAACCTTGAGGAGGTGAGAGATCTCCAAAACCCCAAACCCTAGGTTAGCCACTCCACTCCCAAACCCTAACCGCCATCACCCTTCTCTTTCCACCAAGCCCTAGTCTATTTCCCTTCTCACGGCCACCATCTCCAAGTCCAGGCCGACCACCAGCATCCAGCCCCAGTCCAGATATTGCAGATCTACAACAATTCTAAGAGGAAGTCAGATCGGCCTCCAGGAGAATTCGATTTCAGCAACTTCGGCTTTCAAGTTCTTCAACCTGGTAAGATCTTTTCTTGAGTTTCTGAATTCCTTCACTTGTTCCTCTTCTTTCCCAGATCTTGAGTCCAGGAGAAGCCGACCAAACCATGAGACCAGTATTGGAGGATCCATTGCAAAGATAGCCAACTCCGAGGATCCCACAATCTGCTCGAGAGAGTTCTTCCATCAAAATCCTGAGAAGATCACTGTCTGGTTAGTAAACCATCTCTCCTCTCTTATTCTGTTCTGTTGAAAGTTCAGAGCGAAACCCTAGGTCTGGGAGTTTCTCAACCCCCAGTGATCCGTTACTTCTGAATTACTCTGATAATTTAGTTTCTCCTAAACTGTGCTTTCAATCCTTACCTAGTTTCCTTCAACGTAGTTTAGCTTTACTTTGAGTCGAAGCCAATTTCTGAAATATATATTAAAAAAAAAAAAATTAATCTTAATTTACTTCTGCATACGCTTCTTTGTTCTTTGTTCTGCATCATTTTTGGTATCAGAGCTTTTCGTTCTACATCATTTTTGGTATCAGAGCCCTGTCTAGGGTTTCTGTTTGATTGCCTGTTTGAGTCCCTCTCTTTTTACTTTGTCTGCTCGAAGTAGACTCCCCAGGATGTCCGGTCCTAGGAACGAAGCGAGGTGCAAACCTCCTCTTCCCATTCCACGGGGTGTTCCTAGGGCGTGTAGGGGATCCGTTGGGTTACAACTTCGTAGCAGAAATTGTAAACGGGGAAGTGCTCTATTTTCAGCCCATAATTACTCTATTGCAAGAATTATTTCTCACTGCAGGTAACTCTAAATTTAGTAATTTTTATTTTTCTGAAACCAGTATAATTGAAACTAATTTGCATAATTTTCTCATAATTTATTGGTTTCCGTGCAATTTTTGAGAATTAAATTACTGTAACTCTATTTTTATGTTCTGCAATCCATTTATTTTTGAGTGTTCATCTCTTAATTCAACTTAAGGGCATTTGAGCATCTAAGATAAGGGGAGGAGTTGATAACCTCTTCTTAGCCCAAAACCACCACCCCTTCATTCGAACCTAAGCCTTTAATCTAAAATTGATTAGACCTAATTTGCCCTAGTGGGCTAGGGACATCAACAAGTTGGGTCAAGGCTAGTGTTGAGTCAGTTTGTCTGGTTACTCTGTGTGTGCTTTGTACTCAGTGTCTAGAACGGTGGTTCAGGGATTCCATCCCGAAGGGCTTGTGTGCTGGTCCGCCTACCTGGCCAATCTCTGATTGGTGTCTAGGATTGGCATTCAGGGACCTAACACTCCCCTTACACCTGCCTGGCTGAGTCCTGAGTTACTACAGGCTAGCTTGCCACTCTGATTGGACATCTAGTTTGGGCTCTAAGTCTAGTTAGCCCGTAGTCGTTCAGTTGAGTCTCATTTTGTGTGTTTGCTTGCATCATGTCTACCCGGAATGGAGTACCCTACCAACCTGGTCAAATCCAACCTGATTTAGAGGCCATGGTTAGAGCTCTTATAGAGAGTATGAACAAATTAAGTCAGGATATGAATGAGAATTTTGCCCAGCTTAGGGATCGAGTTCAAGTACTTGAGGAACCTAGGCATCGGAATTGGACTCCTGACCTAGATTTTAATGTGCCTCAACCTCACCCACACCAAGAGCCTAGGAGACCTTTATACCGAGATCCTGAACCTAATCATAGGAGGCCTGACCCAGAACCTGAGGATAGAGATGATAGGTTCATTCGAAACATCAAGTTAGATGCACCCACTTTTGATGGTAGCCTAAATCCTAAGGTGTATTCTGATTGGGAGGGTGAGATGGACCAGTACTTTGAGTGGTATGCCATGTCTGAGGAGAGGAAATTCAAGTTTGCCAAGATGAAATTAATACGTCAAGCTAGGTTATACTGGGGGAACATTGAGCTGACTACTAGAAGACGAAATGTAGAGCCCATAACCACTTGGCAGGGTATGAAAGAGAAACTTAGAGACAAGTACCTACCCATTTCATACCAGCAAAATCTGTTAGACCAATGGCAGACTTTGAAACAAGGGAACCGATCTGTTTCAGACTACATAACCACCTTTGATGAATACCTGATGAGATGTGATGTGAGTGAAGCCCATGAAGTCACTTTGTCTAGATTTAGGGCTGGGCTTAGGGACGATATTAAGAGAGAGTTATTTCTGAGAGAGGTTACTGACCTAGACCAAGCCTATCAGATTGCACTGAACACTGAGAAGTTTCAGAGAGGACCCATGCCATCTAGGGTTAGTACCCCAATCCCAAGAAATGGACCTAGCCAGGTTACCCCTAGCAAGCCTAATCAGGGTATCCCCACCCCTAGGCCCATGGACAAAGGTAAGGCAACTGACACCCAGAGAACCCCTGGTATCATCTGTTTTAAGTGCCAGAAGCCCGGTCATATCTCCACTCAGTGCACAGCCATAGCTTGCTTTAAGTGTCATAAGGTAGGTCATGTTTCTAGCCAGTGCCCTCGTAGATCCCTATATATAAAAGAGGGAGGAGAAGAGAGTTCCGAGCCTAATGATGAATTTGAAGAAGAAGTTTATGAGGCCGGAATGAATTTGGTTGATGAGTATGAAGGAGAGGAAGAATCCACTGAATCTGACCACTTAGGGGTTGTGAGATGCATCCTGTCCCAGACTAAAGTTCAAGAAGATTGGCGTAGGACTAACATCCTACAGACTTTCCTTAAACTAGGGGATAAGGTATGTAAAATCATCATAGATAGTGGGAGCTGTGTGAATGCCATTTCTACTAGCACTGTCAAAATGTTAGGCTTAACCCCAGTCCCCCACCCCAACCCCTATAAGGTTTCTTGGGTAGACTCTACCTCTATACCCATCCAGTCTAGATATCAGGTCCAAATCCAAATGCAATCCTATCAAGAAAAGATTTGGTGTGATGTCTTGCCCATGGGGGTGAGCAGTATAATTCTTGGAAGACCTTGGTTGTATGATCATGATGCCACCCTCTTAGGAAAATCCAACACCTGTGTCTTTAGTTTCAATGGAAAGAAAATCACAATCCATTCAGTCCCTCCTAAGGACAAGGTAGCTAAAGGAACTAGTAAGGTCAGAGAAATGAAGACTGGAGTGAACCTAATTAGTGCCAAGGATCTAGAACAAGAAATTCATAGTGGTTCACCCATTTGGATGTTGACTGCTAAGGAACTTAGGACACCTACACCCTCAGATCCTCCTCAGGAAGTTAAGCCTTTTTTAGAAGAATTTGAGGATGTTTTTCCCGAGGATCTGCCAGACCACCTTCCACCTCTTAGGGATATTCAGCATTCCATAGATTTAGTCCCAGGAGCTACCTTACCCAACTTGCCCCATTATAGGATGAATCCATCGGAGCATAAAGAACTGCAGAAGCAGGTTGGCGAATTGTTGAGGAAGGGGTTCATTAGAGAGAGTCTTAGCCCTTGTGCAGTCCCTGCACTTCTAACCCCGAAGAAGGATGGCACGTGGAGGATGTGTGTTGACAGTCATGCCATCAATAAAATCCCAATCAAATATAGGTTCCCCATCCCTAGACTAGATGACATGCTTGATATGATGGCCAGTACCATGGTTTTTTCTAAAATTGATCTCAAGAGCGGCTATCATCAGGTTAGGATTAGACCAGGGGATGAGTGGAAAACAGCCTTCAAAACTAAGGATGGTCTCTATGAATGGGTTGTTATGCCTTTTGGGTTGTCCAATGCCCCTAGTACTTTCATGAGGATTATGACCCAGGTACTTAGAGCTTTCATAGGGAAGTTTGTAGTGGTCTATTTTGATGACATCCTGATCTATAGTAAGACCCCTGCAGATCACCTAGGCCACCTTAGACAAGTCTGTCAAGTTTTGAGGAATGATAGTCTCTACGGTAATCTCAAAAAGTATGAATTTATGACTAGTAGAATTATCTTCCTTGGATTTGTTGTAACCCCTGACGGCGTGGCTGCCGACCCTGAAAAGATTATGTCCATAGTAGAATGGCCAGAGCCGACCAGTGTGCATGAAGTCAGAAGTTTCCATGGCTTGGCTACCTTCTATAGACGATTCATCAAGGGGTTTAGTACCATAGTTGCTCCTATCACAGACTGCATCAAGAAGGGAGAATTTCAGTGGACCAAAGTAGCCCATAAAGCCTTCCTAGATCTTAAGGATAGGATGACCCAGGCACCCATTTTGAGACTACCAGACTTTTCAAAGGTATTTGAGGTTGCCTGTGATGCTTCAGGAGTAGGTATAGGTGGAGTCCTAAGCCAAGAAAACCATCCCGTAGCATTCTTTAGTGAAAAACTTAATGATGCTAAGCTTAGGTATTCAACCTATGATAAGGAATTTTATGCGGTAGTGCAAGCTTTGCGTTACTGGAGACATTATTTACTACCGCAAGAATTTGTGCTGTTTTCGGACCATGAGGCTCTTAGATTCTTGAATTCTCAGAAGAAGCTTAACCCTAGGCATGCTAAGTGGGTAGAGTATATCCAGTCCTATACTTTTGTTTTGAAGCATAAGGCTGGGTCTGAAAATAAGGTAGCTGATGCCCTTAGTCGTCGATCTTTGTTGTTGAATTCTGTTAGGGCTGAAGTCATAGGGTTTGAGCAAATCAAAGAAGAATATGAGTCGTGTCCGGATTTCAAGACTGTGTACCAGGATCTAACTCAAGGACCATCTAGTGAACATAAGGATTATTTCCTTTTAGATGGCTTTCTGTTCTTTAAGAATAGGCTTTGCATCCCTAGAACCTCTCTTAGGGAATTCTTGATTTGGGAAACTCATGCGGGAGGTTTAGCTGGCCATTTCGAAAAAGATAAGACCACCCTGGCTATTGAAGATCATTTTTTCTGGCCTAGCTTAAAAAGAGATGTAGCACACATTGTGGCTAGGTGTCGGACCTGCGCTGTTGCCAAACAGCGAAAACAGAACACCGACCTTTATACCCCACTCCCTGTCCCAGATCGTCCTTGGCAAGATGTGAGCATGGACTTTGTGTTAGGTTTGCCTAAGACCCAGAGGAGGCATGACTCTATTTGTGTTGTAGTAGACCGATTTTCCAAGATGGCCCATTTCTTGCCTTGTTCCCAAACATTTGATGCGTCTAAGGTAGCCACCCTGTTCTTTAATGAGATAGTTCGACTCCATGGCCTACCCAAGACCATTGTTTCTGATAGGGATGTTCGGTTCACCAGCTATTTCTGGAAAACCCTTTGGCATAAGTTAGGGACGAAACTTAAGTTTTCAACTGCCTATCATCCCCAGACTGACGGCCAAACCGAAGTAGTGAACCGTAGTTTAGGCAATCTGCTAAGGTGTCTTGTTGGTGAAAACATTAGGAACTGGGATTTGTACTTATCTAGAGCTGAATTTGCATATAATGACTCGGTCAATAGGTCTACGGGTAAGAGCCCATTTGAAATTGTGCATGGTTACAAACCCCACACACCTCTTGACCTAGCTCCTTTACCAGTCCACACACGGGTCTCCGAGTCTGCCGAAGTTTTTGCATAGCATATAAAAGACTTGCATAAAGAAATTCAAGCCAAAATAAATTTAAGTAACGAAACTTATAAGAAATTGGCTGATTCTCAAAGGCGAGTCAAAACTTTTGATGAAGGAGACTATGTAATGATTAGGTTAAGGCCTGAACGGTTTCCTCCTAGAACCGTTAGAAAGTTACATGCTAGGGGAGCTGGACCATTTAGAGTGGTAAAGAGAGTAGGATCCAATGCCTATGTGCTCGAGTTGCCTCCAGAACTAGGCATTAGCTCCACTTTCAACATTACAGACCTAGTAGAGTATAGGGAGCCAGCTGTGATTCCCAGTGAGGCTTTTGAACCAGGCTCTTGAGAGTGAACCTGACCCTGTGTGTCCACCAACAAATTGGCCTGTGAGGAAAGAGCATATTGAAAAGATCCTGGATGATCAGGTTATCTCTACTCGTAATCGAGGATACCAAAGATACCTGGTCCGCTGGCTAGGAAGGCCAGATTCTGATGACTCTTGGATCTCCCGAGAAGAGTTACAAGAGCTGGACCCAGACCTCTTGGAGAGATACCAGAGCCAACTTGATCCATACTCGACAAGGTCGAGTTCCTCCCACCCTGGGAGAATTGGTGCGGGCACCAGACTCAGAAGAAGACTTCAGAGCTCCATCTGGATCTCTGATTAACCTTGCCCGAAGAATTAGGGTTTTTGGTTTGTAATAAGAGTTGACTAGATCAACTCAATTTAGCTTGAGTCTACATTACCTGCATTTTATTTTGTTGAGTCATGTTGACTCAGTAGTGGACTAGGGTTTCAACCTGGGATGTTACATTTTCTCCCAAGACCAGGCAAGTGGACACCACACTCCCAGCCACACTCCCAGTCCAAGGGGCGCCATATCCACATCCAGCAGCCTTTGGTCCCTACTCCACAGATGGCAACTTCCTTCTCTCATGCGCCAGATAAAGAGAAGTCCACCAAGAGACCACAAATCAAGGGGGGCGGCCAAGACTTTCCCAAGAAACCCAAAGCAAAGAAGGGAAGAAATTCTCTTGGAAGAGAATTTCAAGGGGGCGCCCACTACCTACCAAAGACAACCAAAACAAAGATGGGAAGGACCTTGACTTATGGAGGAAAAAAAGGAGGAGTCCAAAAGAGTTGATCCATGGAAGGGAAGAAAATTTTCTTGAAGATCCAAGCAAGGTGGCGCCATCTACCTACCTTTTATAACCCAAATCCAGTTTTTTTGGTACTTTGGCCGACCATATGTGAAGGATTTGCCCTAATTTGTAGATCCCCTCCTTTAGTCCCACATGGAAAGATGTGAAACCCTCCTCCCTTGTAAAGCTTTATAAATTAAACCCCTCTTGTAAGTTTACACCAATCAGATGAAT
The DNA here is from genome assembly GCA_021397845.1 of Areca catechu. NCBI lineage: Eukaryota > Viridiplantae > Streptophyta > Magnoliopsida > Arecales > Arecaceae > Areca > Areca catechu. Next base: position 95,162,053 of record CM038051.1, on the reverse strand, counting down.
GAAAGAAATTTTTTTATGAGCAAACTTGTGTTTTCTCTTTTCCGCACTTGCTTCCAGGTGTTGAGCTCCGTGAGGGAGTAAATCCGGGTTCCCCTGGAACCTTGAGGAGGTGAGAGATCTCCAAAATCCCAAACCCTAGGTTAGCCACTCCACTCCCAAACCCTAACTGCCATCACCCTTCTATTTCCACCAAGCCCTAGTCTATTTCCCTTCTCACGGCCACCATCTCCAAGTCCAGGCCGACCACCAGCATCCAGCCCCAGTCCAGATACTGCAGATCTACAACAATTCTAAGAGGAAGTCAGATCGGCCTCCAGGAGAATTCGATTTCTGCAACTTCGGCTTTCAAGTTCTTCATCCTGGTAAGATCTTTTCTTGAGTTTCTGAATTCCTTCACTTGTTCCTCTTCTTTCCCAAATCTTGAGTCCAGGAGAAGCCGACCAAACCATGAGACCAGTATTGGAGGATCCATTGCGAAGATAGCCGACTCCGAGGATCCCACAATCTGCTCGAGAGAGTTCTTCCACCAAAATCCTGAGAAGATCACTGTTTGGTTAGTAAACCATCTCTCCTCTCTATTTCTGTTCTATTAAAAGTTCAGAGCGAAACCCTAGGTCTGGGAGTTTCTGAACCCCCAGCGATCCGTTACTTCTGAATTACTCTGATAATTTAGTTTCTCCTAAACTGTGCTTTCAATCCTTACCTAGTTTCCTTCAACGTAGTTTAGCTTTACTTTGAGTCGAAGCCAATTTCTGAAATATATATTAAAAAAAAAAAAATTAATCTTAATTTACTTCCGCATACGCTTCTTTGTTCTTTGTTCTGCATCATTTTTGGTATCAGAGCTTTTCGTTCGACATCAACATCACACCTTGTTCCATCAAAAGAGGGCGTTGGAGATCCTTGAAGAATCCAAGACTCAAAGTAGGCCCCCTTCCAAGCTTTCTTCCCAAAATGTTCTTACAAGGAAGGAAGGTCAAAGGACACACTCCCCCCCTTCAAGCCCTCAACCATGCAACGCCAATGGAGCTCTCCCTTGGTCGGCCTTGAATTAATCCAAGAAGATGGCGTTGTAGAATCCAAGGGAACACATCCCTCCAAGCAAGCCATGCCTCACTCCTTCTTCCAAAACAAGCATGCTAAAAAAGTCAAGGGACCAATCCCCCTCTCCAAGCCTTTGCTCATGCCATGCCCAACTCCAAAATTATTTGGTCGGCCAAAGAGAAGGGATGTTGGAAACTTTTGGGCGCCACCTTGAATTTTGTAATTTCAATTTCAAATGGGCCTTGGGTGCCTATTTAAAGGACCCAATCCCTCCCTTGTAGAACTAATGAATGAATGAATGATTGCGTGAGTAATGAAAAGTTTGAGTTTCTTCCACCCTCCAACCATTGTCTCTTAGGCTAGGTTTGAGTGGAATTGCCTTCGTCCCCAGAGACGTCGAGTGGTGTGAGGCCACCTGTCCATCTTCCCAGGGCGTCGCGAATCCTTCGTCCTCCAGGATGTCGCGTGGTGTGATGCCACATTCCTTCATCCTCCGGGACATCGTTGGGTGCATGGCCCAAAGTTATCTATGAGTTCGACTTCGAAATCCAGCCGGACACCGGGCTCGAAGCCCCTTCCCAACTCCAGCTCAATTCCTTTTGTGCATCTCAACATTCCGCTGACCTTTTTTTTGTTTGCCTACAGTTCCATCCTGGCATCTCGGGCATTGGAGACAGTCAGCTTTGCCATCACGACCTCCCGACCCAAAGCCAGTGCTCCCACGGGTTCGACTGCTCGGGCATCCAGGCCGCATCCGCCAAGTTGAGCGATCTCTGCAACGGTGGAGTCAGAAGTTTGAGGTTTGCTTTCTCTTTATCTCCTAAGTAGATATTGTAGGTCGAGCTAGTCCTATCGGGGTTTCTTAATCCCGGGGTCCTGTTCTCATTTTCACTTTTAGGGCTTTGAACTGCTAGCATAAGCTTCCATTACTCTTCTTTCGTATTTCTTGCCTTCGCTTATGATCGGGAATCGAAACCCTAAAAAAAATATCTAAAACTCATCAACCCTAAAAGGAATTCCTTTGCATCGTAATCATCCTTACTAGCATCTAGCATCTCTAGCCCTAACCCCCTTGTTCCACATCATTTCTGGTATCAGAGCAAGGCTAGGACTAGTGCATTTGTTTCATTTTCTGCATTCTGGTCAGTTCATATATGGTCTGATCATTGGATTGTTTCTCCCTGTAGGGACATCAAAATTTTGTGATTTCTATTTTGTTAGATCGCAATCATTTCAATGTATTTTTGTATTTTGTTTCAGATTTTATTTCAGCTTGTAGAGTTTCTACAAGAAGAAATACTACCTAAGAAAATCTAAAGTCTGATATTTCAGCAAGCATCTCATCTTTTGATTCATTCATCTAGCTAGCTTGCATCTTGCATGTTTTAATTCCTGCATTTTGTTTAGCATTCACCCATATAAAAGACAAAAAAGAACAAAAATTTTTAAGTCATTTCATCAGTCAGTATTGTACTTCATTTTACATAACTTATCTTAAGAGCGTCAATTTAACATAGGGTCAGGATTTCATTACCTGTCCCTAGCCCAAAAAACTACCACACGGCATATCAAACCCTAGCCATTAACTAAAATCAATTAGACGTTTAATCTGCTCTAGTAAGCTAGGGACACCCATGAAGTCGGCTCAACCCAAGTGCCGAGCCAAGCTAGATTGCTTGTTGGTGTGTGCTTGTGTAGCTGGTGTTTAGGCAAGTGGTTCAGGGACTAGAGGCCGAAGGGAAGTGGGTTGGTTCGCTTACCTGGCCAATTTCTAATTGGTGTCTAGACAAACAAAGAGGAACCTCCACTCACCTTACACTTTCCTGGCCAGGTGCCAATTTACTACTTCCAGGTTCATCTTCTTGACTTTACATTTGGAGAGATCTCCTAGGTCTAGCAAACCATAGCATTGTTTTGTTACATGTGCACTAGATAAGGAACCACTTTTCACCCACCTTCTCCACCCTCTACCGACACCATGGACCAACTGCAAGCCAACATTGGAGCCTTAACCCAATCCATGACCCATTTGATCAATAGACTGGACAAGATGGAGACCAGACTGAGACCCCTAGAGGAAGCTGCTAGGCCCCGACCTGAACCCAGTCCTGAGTCCCCTTACCCAAGGAGGAACCTGCCACAAGACCCTTACTTTGAGGATGACCTTGGGAGAGACCCTGACCCCTTTGTTGATACCCGTCCTAGGAGACCCAATTTGGAGGACCATGAAAAAAGAGCCCTTAGGAGCATTAAGCTTGAGGCACCCTCTTTCGATGGTAGCTTAGATCCCAGGGTGTATGAATTTGAAGGCCTTGTAGGGGTAGTCCGATGTATCTACGCCCAAAATATAGTACAGGAAGACTGGCATAGGACCAACATCCTACAGACCCTGATTAAGCTAGGAGATAAGGTCTGTAAGGTCATCATTAATAGTAAAAGCTGTGTTAATGCCCTTTCCTTGAGTACAGTTAAGTCTTTAGGACTAGCCACAGTTCCCCTCCCCATCCCTTATAAAATCTCCTGGATAGATTCAACTTCAATCCCTATAAAGTCTAGTTGCCAAATCAAGATAAAAATGAGTTCCTATGAAGAATCGATTTGGTGTGACGTCTTACCCATGCGTGTGGGTAGTATCATTCTAGGACGACCCTGGCTTTTCAACCATGATGCCACCCTTTAAGGTCAATCCAATACCTATGTCTTTTTCCACCATGGGAAAAAGATTATAATCAATCCAATCCAGCCAAAGGACCCAGTCAAGAAAGGATCATGTAGCCTTAAAGAAAAGAAGCCTGAAGTTAACCTAATCAAGGATAATGAGTTAGAAGAAGAGATTACTGGGAAAGGACCCTTTAAAGAGTTTCAGGGAGAGAAGGATGAACATTCTGAGAATTTGAATACAAAAACCCCTGAGCCCATTGAAGACTTGAAGGTTGAACCCATTGAAAATCTGGGGAAAGAAACTCCTGAGCCCATTAAAGAATTGAAAGAAAGCGTCTATGAGTCAAGTTTAGTAGAAGAGGGCTCGAGGGTGAAATCATTGAGGAATCCATGGAAAATGATCCTGAACCCACTACAAAATTTGAAGAGGAAATGACCGAGCTAGGATCACATCTAGTAAATGAACATGAGGATTCACTAGTCTTTTCCACAGGAGTTCAGGAACCAAACCTTAATGAACTGATCCAAAGAGAACATCCTCAAGAGATGGTTGAAGCTTGGAAAGAAATTGAGGATGAAGTTCTCGATGAGTTACCTGATCAACTTACACCACTGAGAGACATCCATCATACTATAGACTTGGTCCTAGGATCCTCTTTAACAGACCTTCCTCACTGTGGGATTGACCCTAGCGAGCCCCAAGATCTACCGGAACAAGTGGACCATATGACACCTATAGAACGATGCCCAAATTTTATGGTCATCCTGAATAACCAAGGCCTATTTTATGTTTTCCATAAGCCAACCCAAGACTCCAATTCCTATTTCCTACCCTTCCCTGAACCCTCTCATATTTCTAGATCCATGGGGTTACTTATTATTAAGATTACCAGAATGCGTGACTCCACAGAACCCATCCCTTTTGCCCTCTACTTCTGGCATACTTTATGGCATTTGCTAGGGATCCTTAATAATTTTTCTTGTGCATACCAGACTATGGTCAAACCTAGAGAGTCAAGAGTCTGTTAGGTTTAGACCCTAGGAGTCAAATAAAATTTTTTTTTCTCAATAAGATTGCATAGTTGAGTCTGCATTTTGCATCATGTTAGTATTATGCATTAAATACAATTTTAAAATAATTTGGCTGATTCTCGAAAGCAAGCCAGAGAGTTTGAAATTGGGAATTTTGTAATGATTAGGCTCCGGCCTGAACGGTTTCCACTAGGAACCGTTAAGAAGCTTCATGCTCGTGGGGCAGGTCCCTTTAAAGTAATTAAGAGAATGGGCCCTAATGCCTATGTGCTATAACTACCTACGGATTATGGAATTAGCTCGACATTCAATATCTCTGACTTAGTCGAGTATAGAGAACCCACAAACATACCCAGTGAGCCATTTGGGCTTGACCTCCCTTTTGAGAGTGAACCTGAAACTAAGTGTCCACCTCCAAATATACATGAGCGAGGAGAGCGGATCGAGCGTGTCCTGGATGACCAAGCCATCACTACCCGGGGCAAAGGCTACCAGCGTTACCTAGTCCGATGGCAAGGCCAACCCGAATTCGATGACTCGTGGATCACAAGGGAGGACTTGCAGCGCATCGACCCCGACATCCTGGAAAGGTATCAAAGCCAAGATAACCCTTACTCGACAGGATCGAGTTCCTCCCACCCCGGGAGAACTGTTGTGGGCACCAGGATCCAACAGAGGCTCCTCAACCCTATGTGGATCTCAGATTAGGGTTCCCCTTCTATGAGTCCTGTAATATGGCCTTGAGCCCAAAGCTTTGTCATAATTTCTTGTCAAATTTGTTTAGTCCTGTACCTTGACCAATTTGGGTCAAGTTAGGTCATGAGTCCTGTATTTGGTCGAGTCTGAGCCCAAGCCCAATTGAAGTCACCCTGGTTATCTTCATCAAATCAAGTTTTTGTGGGCCAACCCACCCCTTCCACTTGCGATAATGCCAACTCAGGTGCCACCTCAGCTACCTACATGGCACCACATCAGCTACCACTTGGGCATCCAAGAAGGGAAACAAAGTGGCATCCTCATGCTTTCCACACTCCTTGGGCAACATTGGAAGGAAGAGAAACCATCCCCCTCTTCCCTCCCCCACATCATGCCTTGTTCCATCAAAAGAGGGCGTTGGAGATCCTTGAAGAATCCAAGCCTCAAAGCAAGCCCGCTTCCAAGCTTTCTTCCTAAAATGTTCTTACAAGGAAGGAAGGTCAAAGGACACACTCCCCCCCTTCAAGCCCTCAACCATGCAACGCCCATGGAGCTCGCCCTTGGTCGGCCTTGAATTAATCCAAGAAGATGGCATTGAAGAATCGAAGGGAACACATCCCTCCAAGCAAGCCATGCCTCACTCCTTCTTCCAAAACAAGCATACTAAGGAAGAAAGTCAAGGGACCAATCCCCCTCTCCAAGCCTTTGCTCATGCCACGCCCAACTCCAAAATTATTTGGTCGGCCAAAAAGAAGGGATGTTGGAAACTTTTGGGCCCCACCTTGATTTTTGTAATTTGAATTTCAAATGGGCCTTGTGTGTCTATTTAAATGACCCAATCCCTCCCTTGTAGAACTAATGAATGAATGAATGATTGAGTGAGTAATGAAAAGTTTGAGTCTCTTCCACCCTCCAACCATTGTCTCTTACGCTAGGTTTGGGTGGAATTGCCTTCGTCCCCAGGGACGTCGAATGGTGTGAGGCCACCTATCCGTCGCCATAAGGCATCGTGAATCCTTCATCCTCCAGGATGTCGCATGGCATGAGGCCACATTCCTTCATCCTCCAGGACATCGCGGGGTGCGAGGCCCCAAGTTATCTCCGACATCGACTTCGGAATCCAGCCGGACACCGGGCTCGAAGCCCCTTCCCAACTCCAGCTCAATTCCTTTCTGTGCATCTCCACATTCCGTTGACCTTTCTTTTGTTTGCCTAAAGGTCCTTCCTGGCATCTCGGGCATTGGAGACAGTCAGCTTTGCCATCGCGAACACCTGACCCAAACCAGTGCTCCCACGGGTTCGACTGCTCGGGCATCCAGGCCGCAACCACCGAGTTGAGCGATCTCTGCACCGGGTGCTTCAGAAGTTTGAGGTTTGCTATCTCTTTATCTCCTAAGTAGATATTATAGGTCGAGCTAGTCCTACCGGGCTTTGAACTGATAGCGAAAGCTTCCATTACTCTTCTTTCGTATTTCTTGCCTTTGCTTGTGATCGAGAATCGAAACCCTAAAAAAAAATATCTAAAACTCATCAACCTTAAAAAGAATTCCTTTGCATCGTAATCATCCTTACTAGCATCTAGCATCCCTAGCCCTAACCCCCATGTTCCACATCTGGCCAACTAGTGCATTTAATCCTTTAGCTATTACTGAAAGCTGGTGTCTAAGGCTGGGGTCCAAAGTCAAACGACCTAGTGGCATTGTGGTTTTTAGTTGGGTCCTTATGAAAGCAGGGGTGCCTCCCACACTCCCACCCCCTACCTAGCTAGTGAAAGGATTAGCTACTGGGTCAGGTGTAAGTTAAGCTGACCCATTCAGTTTTGACTCTAGGTCTAACGCCGTCTAGTGCAACGATGACAAGAAGCCGCCCGTGCTACCCCAATGGTTCAATCTGTCCAAGCCAACAACCTAGGCAGACGATGCTAGAAATGTCAAGAAGAAAAAGGAGCCCAAATTTGCCATCAAGGTCAGTCTTTGGGTCTGCCTAGAAATGGGCTACCATGTGCTCGATAAATCCCTCATTATAGAAGCGACCTCCAGCCAGCATCGAAGATGCTCCAAAAGAAGAGCATTGGCATACTGGAGCTCGAGATTCTCAACGCCTAGTGCCAACCAACGGCTACCATCCCGAATCTCCACCGCTAACTCCACTATCGCCATGCTGGACCATCCTTCGCCCAGCACCAACACCGGCGAGTCCCTCCACCAGCTTCCCTATTCCCTGTTGCTGGTCCATGACAAAGGAGAAAGGGGAGGAGGGGCACCGCACGAACGTGAAAGCAATTGCCCCTCCCCTCTACCGATTTCTATGTTGCACGCTCCTTAGAGCAACATAGATCTCAAAGCTGCATGCCTTTCATAGCTGCACGTATTGCAAAACCGTGCAGATCTCAAAGCAGCCAATAAAAAAAATTAGTGAAAAAAAAGACAAAAAATTTAGAGAAAAAAAAAGGAAAGAAAGAAAGAAAGGTGTAAAAAAAAATGATGAACCTTACCTGCTTTGATTTGATTAGTTTTGGTTCCATCAAATCTCGCTAAGCCTGACTCGACGGAGTCGAGTTCACCCCACTCTAGGGGAATGATGGGGACCATTAATCAATTAGTCGAGTTTTGTCAAGTCTTGTAGTCCATTAGTCCTGAGTTACTTGAGTCCTGTACTGAAGTAAGTCAATTAAGTCCTGAGTCATGTAATAAGTGAGACAATTGAGTCAGTCAAGTCCACTTAGTTAGATCCAGTCATTTTAGTTCAATTAAGAGTCCAGTTGAGTCGTTTAAGTCAAGAGGAGAGTTATCAGACCAGGAGATTCACCAGGCCCCTCCAACCAGAGATGACCTTTATGCACCTGGACCCTTTCATGCCACTAAGCCCGCAAGAGAGAGCTCCAGTCCAAGACAGGCCCACTGTTGACCAGGTCCACCAGGATTTCTTGCCCCACAAATCAGGGTTTTTTAGCCCTCAAGTAATGTACCCTGGGATGAATCTATAAATACAGCCCCTCCCCTCTTGTACTAAAAATCTTCTTCTCATGAGTACAACTTAAAAAGTTATTTTGTTGAGTTATGAGTTTTCTCCGGGTTGCAATGGGTGTGATGCCCTGGTTTTTTGTTCTTAAGTGTAAGCCCTAATCCTCTGGTGACTTCTACACTCGCTAGCAATCATCCCTGCAGCTTAGTCCTACATCACATACCCTTGATTTTACTAACCTTTCCTTTGCATGCTTGGTTGTATCATTTCATCATGATTGTTTGATTGATTGTATGACCACTAGACTATGAACCCAATACCAGAAATGATGGGGGACAAACAAGATGTGAAGATGAAGAATGATGGAAGTGATTTGTTGGTTTTGTGGTTTTTATGTTTTAGAGATTTTTTTTTTTCTTGGGAAGTCCAACCATCTCCACCATGGCCATCGCCGACGGGGCGGTGGGGCGATGGCCGGGCGCTGGATTGGCGGCGTGCGATGGCATGCGGGCGGCGACGGCAGCGGCGACGGTTGGACTTCCCAAGGCCGTTCCTTCGTCTTCCACAGGCGGGGCCTATGGATGCCTAGTTTTCGGCGAGGGCGGGGCCGGTGGGGGCGGCCAGGGTTTGACCAGCCCAGATGGGAGAAGGAGGGGTGGCATCTAGGTTTTGAAAAAAAGAATTTTACAGGATGAAAGGTTGAAGAAGGGGTTAGCCAGGATAACTCGAGGATAAACTTGGTATAAAATGGGAATAAAGGGAATAAGTGGAATAGCAGGGATAAGAAAAATAAGAAAAACTAGAAAAATTAAAAGAAAACCCAATGGGTTTCAGGTCCCCCATCATGTCCACTTCTGAAGAATGAGAAGGGAAAGGGCTTTTCCAAAAGAGATTCGACCAGTGGGAGTGGTGCACTTTCATCTAAGGACAGTGATAGCAATTTACTAGTTGTATTAGATGGAGCCATGGAGTATGATAGTGAATGGACATTGGATTCTGCCTGCTCCTTTCATTACACTTCATACAGGAATTGGTTTGCTTCTTATGCCAAAGCAAATGGTGGAAGTGTGAGTCTCGGGGATGATCACACATGTAAGGTTGCTATGTTGGTACAATCAGGGTAAGAATGTATGATGGAGTCATACGGACGCTTACCAATGTCAAGCATGTGCCGAAGTTAAAGAATAACCTGATTTCTCTAGGTTATATAGGAAAGCAGGGGTATGCCTTTAGCTATTCACCGGGTAGTGGATGCTTGAAGATAACCAAGGGCGCCTTGGTGGTGATGAGAGGAAGGAGACTAAGCAACAACCTTTATAGGATGGAAGGCTCAGTTATGACTGATAGTGTGTAAATCCTTGCTGCAGCACAAGAGGAGCAGCTTACCTACCAGCTATGGCACTATCGGATGGGTCACATGAGTGATCGAGGACTCATGGAACTCTCCAAAAAGGGTCTAATTTTGGCACTTAGGAAAGAGGGAGATGATCTATGTGAGCCTTGTATTTATGGAAAATAGCACGGAGTAACATTTGCCAAGAGTACCAAGCTAAGTGAAGGAGTTTTGGAGTTAGTTCACTCTGATGTTTGGGGGCCGGCACCCGTATCAGCTAGGGGTGGAGCAAAATACTTTGTTACCTTCATCAATGACTTCTCCAGGGTGGTGTGGGTATATCTGATCAGGGAAAAATTAGAGGTATTTGCATGATTCAAGGCATGGAGAGCTGAAGTGGAAAAGAAAATAAGAAAACCAGTTAAGTGCCTGCAGTCTGATAATAGAGGAGAGTACACAAGCTTTGAGTTTAGAAGTTACTATGACGAGAATGACATTAAACGCCAATTCACAGTGAAGATGACTCCCCAACAAAATGGTGTAGCTGAAAGGATGAACCGGACATTGATAGAGAAGGCCAGGAGCTTGAGGCTGCAAGCATCACTGCCCAAGGTTTTTTGGGATGTTTCTATAACGTTCTCTTGTTTTCTTGTAAACAGGTCCCCAAATAGAAGAATCGATGGAGGCATCCTAGAGGATGTCTGGAGTGGGAAGAAGGTGGAGCTTGGTCACTTTAAATGTTTTCGGCAGTCCAGTATTTGCATTGGTGGAAGGAGCCGAAAAGAATAAATTGGACCCAAAGTTATGCAAACTGGTATTCATTGGATACCCAAGGGGCGTGAAAGGATACCTACTGGTGGATCCTCACTCTCAGTGGCCCATAATCAGTAGGAATGTTATCTTCGATGAGAGGAGCCTTTTAAGGAAGCTCGGTGTTGCAACTGGAGTTGATAGGTCTGTGGAGGATAACAGATCTTGATTTCTGCAGTCAGGAGATGATCCATCAGTTTTAGCCTCAAAACTGGTTCACATTGAGGTGGTGAGTCGTAAACACATTTTCACACATGTGTAGAATAGCGAGGGGGGACTTCTGACTAGGAGGATGTGCAGGAGGAGCCAGAAAATATAGATTTGCAAGATAATCTAAGAGGTGTTGCACTGCACAAGCCCAAGAGGAACATCCAGAAACTAGTGCATTATGTCATAGATGAGACCATCTCATATGGTCTCATCTCTGTCAGTGGAGATCCAAAGACATTTAAGGAGGCCATGGATAGTTCATATGCGAGATCATGGATGCAAGCCATGATGGAGGAGATGGACTCTCTTCGGAAGAATAAGACATGGCAGCTTATGGATCTACTAAAAGGGAGTCAACCCATTGGCTCCAAATGGGCCTTTACAAAGGAGGGAAATTCAGAGCAAGGTGGAGTGAGGTACAAGGGTAGATTGGTAGCCAAGGGGTACTCACAGAAAGAAGGCATTGACTACTTTGAGATATTCTCTCCTGTTGTCAGGCATACGTCTATCATGGTGCTGTTAAGCATTGTAGCAGCTTAGGATTTAGAGCTGGAGCAGATGGACGTGAAGACAGCATTTCTCCATGGATATCTTGAGTAGAGTATCTACATGGAGTAGCCATAGTGGTTTAGGGTACCTGGATCAAAGGAGAAGGTATGCTTGTTGAAGAAATCATTGTATGGGTTGAAGCAATCACCAAGATATGGTACAAGAGGTTTGATACTTTCGTGAAAAGCATTAGACTTTCCAAGTGCAATTTTGATCTATGTGTGTATATAAAATCTCTAGAGGATGGACCCAAGGTATATCTTGATGCGGAATGAATCTAAGACTGCTAAACATGCATGAAAAATAGTAAAATAATTTTTTTTGTGATTTTTATAAATTTATTTGCCGGCTAGATTCCCAAAATAAAGTAAGAACTAGCGGAAAGACTAGCAGTGCAAAGAATCATCAGGTCGTAGGCATACTCATGCAAACCAATGAAATATCTAGGATCGTGAGTTGAGAAACTCTCAGTTTAGGATAGCTTGTCTTCACCAAATCAAAAAATAAGAGTTGGGAAGGTTTCTTACTAGTCAGAGATTTGAAGATTCAGTAACATCAGGGATCACTCACAACTCTGATCGGAGTCTAGAAGAAGAAGCCTTATTTCCCTTGAATCTGATGGTGAATCTGAGCAGTTCCGGCAGGAAAGAAGCCCTCCTCGGGGGAGGGGAAGCACCTCGGGGATCGTATAAGTATCATGGTTAATCAAAATAGCAATTAAAAACTAAGAAAGAAACTCTGGGTTGAAAGGAATCAGGATTAGTGTTAGAAGATGGCTGTTTGAAGCATGTTGAAGATCTCCTTGCTTGGTGGCCTAGGGCACTCTTTCTTGGACGTGTGAAGGCTTGGATGGTAGTGAGTTAGGATGTGGAAGAAAGCTAGGGCAGCAAGGAATTCGTCCAAATACAAAAACACAACCTAAAGAACCAAAACAAAACACCAACACAAGGTAATAACTCAAAATTTCATCAAGTTGTATTAATAAGAAATAGTTGCTTACAAGAGAGGGAGGAGTGGGATATTTATAGAGTTCCCATGTCCTCACTAACCATGGTTACACTTCGGTTACAAATCCTCTTCCAAATTGGAATACAAGTCCTTTCCTAGCTAGGTTAGAATTACAAAGTTTAAAAGGATTAGAAATCCCAACTAGGTTAGGAAAAGGCTTGGTCTTCTCCCTCTTTTCTTCAACTTGGACCAAGTCAAACCTCTTTGGACGTGGTCAACAACTCGAGGATGCATAGGGGGGTGTGTTGGGCCTCTAGGAGCAGTATGGGGCCAGCCCAAAGGGGCTCGGGTGCATGGGTTTGGGCCTCTGGAAGCTGGGGTGGCCTGGTAGCCTAGTAGCAGGAATATTCCCTAGAATCTTCCTTCTTAAGGGCTTAAGCTTGGCTCCTAGGCTTGATTTCTTTGGGCTGGGATGTAGGTGGACCTCTGGAATCATGGATGCCCTATTTTGAGAATATGCTCTAGCATCTGAAAGGGAATCTGGGCATCTGGAGGACATCTAGAAAGAATCAGGGTTTCTGGAAACATCATGGATCCTGCCATCCTCAGACTAGGAACCAAACTGAAATTCTCTACTGCCTACCATCCTCAGACTGATGGCCAAACTGAAGTCATTAATCAAAGTCTAGGAAATCTACTGAGATGTATAGCTAGTGATAGTATGGGAAATTGTGATCTCTTATTAACTCGTGTTGAGTTTGCTTATAAGATCTCAGTCAATAGATCTACTGGAAAGAGTCCATTTGAGGTAGTCCATGGTTATAAACCTAGGAAGCCCATAGATCTCATCCAATTTCCTATACATGCATGAGTTTCAGAGTCTGCTGTGTTATACGCATAGCATATTAAGGATTTGCATAAAGAAATCAGTAAAAAGATCAACCTGAGTAATGAAACTTACAAGCATATGGCTAATTCATGTAAGAGGATCAAAGAATTCTATAATGGAGACCACGTAATGATTAGACTCAAACCTGAACTGTTCCCATTTGGAACCGCTAAAAAATTACATACCCATGGTGCAGGCCCATTTAAAATTAAAAAATGGATTGGACCTAATGCGTATGTACTTGAGTTACCATCTGACTTAGGTATCACTCGACCTTCAATGTTTCAAACTTGATAGAGTATAAGGAGCCAATGAAGATTCCTAGTGAGCCTTTTGGGCCTAACCCTATTTTTGAGAGTGAGCCTACCCTTGAGTGTCCATTAGCCACTTTTCCAAAGCGGCGAGATAAAATTGAGCAAATTCTGGATGACAAGACTATCACTACCAGGAACAAAGACTACCAATGCTATCTAGTTCGTTGTAAGGTCGGCCAGAGTCTGAAAACTCATGGGTCACTAGAGAGGACCTGCAACGAATCGACCCATACTTATTAGAGCATTACGAGAGTCAAATTAACCCATACTCAATAGGGTCGACTTCTTGCCACCTTGGAAAAATTGGTGGGGACACCAACAATAGCCTTCAATCAAATTCCTCATGGATTGAATTATAAATTGAAGCAAGCCATTTGAAGCCACAATAAGCCACATCAAAATCAGAGTTAGTTCAACCACAACCTAAAGAGCCGACTCGAGCACTGGAGCTGACTCAACCAAAGAATTCTGCTACTTCAATTTTCTACTTCAACATTTCAGCTATTCAGCACTTATTCAGCTACTTGGATGTTGCCCAGGTGGCTACCTAAGAGGGGGGTGAATTAGGAATTTAAAAAATTTAAAGTAGATAATATGCAATTAAAAATCCCTTATAAGTGGTAGGTGCTGTGACAGAGTATTAAATTGCAGAAGCTAAATAGAGTCAAGTAAGCACAACACAAATACACGAAATTTATAGTGGTTCGGAGCAACCCAGCTCTAAGTCCACTACCCAAGATACCACCTGGGATTTCCACTATATTCACACTCGAATACAGTCGGATTGTTTTGTAGGATCACAATCCAAAACCTCTACACTTTGGTTTTAATGGGATCACCAAAGAAAACCTAACACCCTTTGATTTTGAACAGGCTCACCAGAGAAACCTAATTTTGTTTTACCAGGATTACCAAGAAACTATTTTGTTTTTTCAACCGGGCTCGCTCACCAATAACCCAACTACATTCAAAAAAAGAATTGAAGTAAATGCAACAATAAATGACAAACTCAATTTGTCGGATAGTTGCTGGTGCAGCTTGATAGAAGTCCACTTGACTTTCACTTAAATGAGCTTTAATTGCTTCAGTGGCTTCTTCTAAAATTGCTTCAAGTTTCATATCAGAGTTGGTGAAGACTTTAAAGCTTGCTTGAATGCTCTTGTGCTCTTTTTCTTTTTGGTAGGTAGGATATTCAATGTAGCTCTCAAAACATTGAAGAACTTTTTTAATTCATTTCTTCAATGAAGTTCAAATCCTTCAAATATAAGGTCTTCCATCACTTCAAGGCAATTCTAGCCATTGTAGATCGTTGGGATGTTGTTTGTGACCATTGGAGCACTTTTTGGCATTCAGAAACAAATTCTGGAACTAGCCATTGGATACTTGAATGCGATGTTAGAGTCAACTAGGATTCCTTCGAGTCGGCTTGGATCCTTCGAGTAGATAGGTCAAGTCGCCAAATCTTAAGTGCAACCGAATCTTTGTCTTAGGGCACAAAACTTCACTCTGGACGAGTCGGCTCTTGATAGCTCGGGTCGGCTCGAACTTATATCTTTAAAAAACTTAAACTCCAGGAGTCGGCTCTTTTGATCTTTGGTCGGCTCTTCTTCTCAGGTTCTGAAATCATCACTCTAGAAGAGTCAGCATGATGCAGTTTGGGTCGGCTCGCTTTCCCAGGTCTTCAAAATTAGGTCTGGCAGAGTCAGCTCTTTTTGGTTCGGGTCAGCTCTCCTGGCTGTTCTCAGAAATCTTCGAAAATCGAACTTTGGAGGAGTTGGCTTGGACAAATTCTAGTCGACTCGGATTCACTAGAGTCGGCCTGTTTACCTTCGAGTCGGCTTGGATTGCTGCGTACCAGAATCCTTGCTGCGTGCCATGAAGTAGAGTCGGCTCTTCAACATGCTGGGTCGGCTCGAGTATCTTCTTTAGAATTTTTATAATTGAACTCAAAGAAAAACTCTTACCAACACTCTTACAACTTTTCAATCATACCAACTCATATTAATTCTAAGGTGCACACACACAGAAGTAATCTTTTTTACATAACTTTTTCTTAGCTTTTTCATTGGGTTTTTCTTTACAAAAACAAATTGCAATACAACTCAAACAAGAAACAAAGGTGTAGGAGTTGATGGTTAAACAATTAACTCATCCTACAAAAACTTGTAAAACACTTAAATAGTTGTTAGAAATAAATGTACATGCTCCAATGTTTGGTTATCATCAAAATCACTTATGGGGTCAACAATCTCTCCCTTTTTGATGATGATAAAACACTGGGCATGAAAATTCTTTATGCTTTACATGTATAAAAGTATTTGAAAGTTAAATATTTACGTGTATCAGAGCTAATTAAGTTTGTAAATAAGTATCAAAGCTCAAGAAATGATATTATTGTATATCATCAAGGTATTAACTTTTCATGCTTCATAATATTATGATTAGCACAAAACATGGAGTATTAGAGTTTTGAAAAAAAATTGATAGAATTAAGATAAATTTGTAGAGCAATAGCAATCAGAGAATTAAGATTAAGTAGCAATCATAGCGAAACCATTCAAGAGAATCTTCCCCTTACTCTAGGTTTTAAAGTAATTAAGCATTAGGTTCTTTTGAATACTATCACTTTTGTGCTCCCCCTTTTTCATTCTTTTTTAGTACTTTAAGAACAATTTGTAGGAGCTCAACATACATAAGAGAATTTTCATGACAACACATTTCTCCAACACATTTCTCTCCTTTTTTGTCAATCAATCAAAAAGGTGATTTCAAATAAAGCTCAGATTTTGAAATAGATTGAGAAAGTCTTTAATATTTATTTGAGATAATTTCACTTTCTCAAATTAGAAATTCTAATTAAAAATTCGTCACAGTTGTATCAAAGCATTGTATCATATAGTATATGACAACAAAGAAAATTGCTAAAAGATCTTTCATTTCATTGAGAATATTGCGATACAAAGTGAGAAGGAAAGTACATTCATATTGTAAAAGATAAAAAATAAAATATTAACAAGGTCAGAATTACAACCTAAAAACTAGCCAAATAACCTATTCTTCTTCTTCTTCACTAGAAGAAGAGGAGCCTACCTCTATAACCTTATCAGAGGTCTTACTTTTCAGGTGTTTAAATCTTAAGTCCCTGAATCTAGTTTTAATAGTGGCTCTAAAAGTCTTAGTCTTCTTGGTTTTGGATTTTTTCTTGGTCTCAACAGGTTTAGGTTTGATTGAGGGAAGATCAGATGAAGCAATAGGAGCAGGAGTCTCAAGTGACTCCTTGAAGATCTGTACAGGAGCATCTTTAGTAGTGATTGTTTCTTTTTGGGATTGCAGTAGGATGCTTCTGATCTCTTCTTTAAAATCCTCCATTTCCTTTTCAATTTTTTCCTGGTGAAGATTTTGTTCAGATCTCATTTCCTGCAAGCTTGTATTAACTGTACTTTTCATTTCATCAATTATAGAATTCATGTGATCTGTCAATGAACTTGAAATTGTTTCCATCTTTTGAAATATTAGCTTCTTAAGGTTAGATGGAGTAATCATTGTACCTTCAGATCTTTCTTCAACAATAGTAGCTTCATCATCTTCTGAAGAAGTAGCAGCAACCTGACTAGACACTTTCTTTATCCATATTCCTTTCTGTAGCTTGTAACCCATTCTTTTCAATGAATTGAAGGAGTAAGTGTCAAAGAGATGTAGTGGCTTGCCTATCTCATTGGTTAAGTCAACTCCAGCTTCTTCAAATAGTAGAGTGAAGACCATACCATAGGGCTGGCAGGCTTTGACTTTCCTGTTTGCTTCAGTCATTTGAATCATCATTATGCAGGGAAGATTGAGAGGCTTTTTTTCTATTAGATGTCCCATAAAGGTCATGTCTTTCTCGCTGAGCCAATCTAAGCGACCAATTCTAGGAAGAAATATTCTACTGACCATACTATGTAGAAGCCGAATTTCCTTCGATAGTAAGTTGGCCTGAACATGTTGAACTGAGCTCACATCTTCTTTCTCCAAAATGAGCTTTAATATGTGTTCTTTGTCTGGTAGAGTAAGCTCAGTGGTGCCATCCGTTGGCATTTGTAGCAAATTGCCCAACTTTTCTTCATCCACGATGATCTTGATTCCCTTAACTGTTGATTCCAAAGGAAATTCTTGAAGAACGATCTTTTCATAGAAGATCTGTAACAGCGAGGGGTAGGTTAAGATGTCCAAAGAATAGAAATGCTTCCAGTCCTGACTTTTTATCCATCTTCCAATCTTCATTTCCATCTCTTCTAGGAAGGAGAAATCTATTCTTCTTCCGTAAGTGACAGGCCGGTTCGCCATTAAGATAATCTATGCAGTAGGAGAGGGAGTTTCTTCTTCTTGTTGCTCAGTGTTAGACCTTTTCCTCTTTTCTCTTTTCCCTTTTGCATCTTCACTGCGTGCGCTTGATTCACCAACATGAAGAATCTTCCTTGCAGATCTTCGAGAAGCCATTGCAGTAAAATTTAAGAAATTTAGGTTCTAGTGAATGAATTTTGGGAGTTAGGTAAAGTTTCCGAGAGGAGTAGAGTGTGTTTGAAATAAAATAAAAAGAGTGAAGTACAGGAAAAGATAGTTTGGAACTACTTAAATAGTGATTTCCTGACTTTCAAGTCAGCTCGCCCAACCCTAGAAAAATCCGAGTCAGCTCGACCGGAGTGAACTCAGAAAAATCAGAACATCGAGTCGGCTAGGCAAAGACTTAGTCGGATTGACCAGAGCAACAGGTAGAGAACTCAGACATTCGAGCCAGCTCGACCAGAGCAAGATTGCTCGAGTCGACTCGAACAGAAACTTTCCATAGAAAATGAAATGATTCAGAAATTGAATTCGATAAAATGAAAGTCTAAGGAAAGTTGCTCAACAATCATGAATTAATATAGGAGGTTTTCTAGATAATTCATCCTTAGTTTTAAAGGAAATCAGGTTATTTAAATTTAGAAATGATCACAAAGCCCTAATTCTTCTCTAAGCAATTCAAATCTATCTTGATTTAGTGACTTAGTAAAAAAGTCAGCTAATTATTTTTCACTAGGGATAAATTCTAGTTTAATATCACCATTCAAAATATGGTCTCTAATAAAATGGTGTCTAATCTCTTTGTGCTTAGTTCTAGAGTGCTTAATAGGATTTTTAGTTAAATTTATAGTACTTGTATTATCACACTTAATAGGAATTTTTTATTGTGTAACACCAAAGTCTTCTAGTTGTTGTTTAATCTATAACACTTGTGCAAAACAACTCCCTACAACAACATACTCTACCTCAGCAGTAAAAAGTGCTACCAAGTTTTGTTTCTTTCAGTGCCATAAGATTAAATTCAACCCTAGAAATTGACATGTATCGCTAGTGCATTTTCTCTTAACTTTACAACCAGCATAATCAGCATCAGAAAATCCGATTAAATTCAAAGATGATTCTTTTGAAAACCAAAGACCTAGATTACTTGTACCTTTCAAATATCTTAATATTCTTTTAATAGCAAGCATATGTGTTTATTTAGGATTATATTGAAATCTAGCATATACACATACACTATACAAGATATCCGGTCTACTTGCAGTAAAATATAATAAGGATCCGATCATACCTCTATATAGCTTTTGGTCAACATTGGATCCGTTTTCATCTTTGTCCAATTTGCAAGACTGGCTCATGGGTGTGCTCGTCTCCATACCAAGCTTATTGATATTTTCCTTGGAGTATTTGGCTTGGTTAATGAAGATTCCTTCCTTTGATTGCTTTAGTTGAAGTCCGAGGAAGTAATTAAGTTCACCCATTAGGTTCATTTCAAATTCTCCCTGCATTAGATTAACAAATTCTTCACAAAAATTTTCATTAGTTGCACCGAATATAATATCATCCACATAAATTTGTACAACTAATATATCATTATTTTTCTTTTTGATAAAAAGAGTTTTATCAATATTTTCTCTTGAAAAATTATTTTTAATTAAGAAAGTACTAAGTCTATCATACCAGGCTCTAGCAACTTATTTCAAACCATATAAAGCTTTATTGAGTTCAAACACATGTTTTGGAAAAGCATGATTTTCGAAACCCGATGGTTGTTCTACAAAAACTTGTTCAGCGATAAAATCATTTAAAAATGTACCTTTTACATCCATTTGAAAAACTTTAAAATTCATATAGCAAGAAAATGCAAGAAGTAATCTAATGGCATCAAGTCTTGCTACGGGTGCAAAGGTTTCATCAAAATCAATACCTTCTTCTTGACTATATCCCTTAGCCACAAATCCAGCTTTGTTTCTAATGACATCTCCTTGTTCATCTAATTTATTCCTATAGACCCACTTGGTTCCTATGATTGGGTGGTCTTTAGTTCTATCAACCAGTGTCCAAACCTTATTTCTTTCAAATTAGTTCAATTCTTCATGCATTGCTAACATCCAGTTTGGATCATTTTTGCTTGTTCTAAAGTGTGAGGCTCTATTTGTGATACAAAGGCTAGGTAGTCATGTGCAGTCCTATGTGCAGACCTAGTCCTAATACCTTGAGAAGGATCATCAATAATTAATTCTTTAGGATGGAAAATAGAGTACCTCTATTCAGATGGCAGATCGGTATGATCCTTACTTTCCGTTTCTTCTCCTTCTTCAATTGGTCTTTCTTGAATACTCATGTCTTCCATCTCTTTTTAAATAGTACCTGCATCATTATCAATACACTCATCTTTTCTTGTTGGTGAAGGGTTAGTTTCATCAAAGATAACATGCACTGACTCTTCAACAGTTATAGTCCTTTTATTAAATATACTATATGCTTTGGTATGTAGTGAATAATCAAAGAAAATTGATTCATCAGATTTAGCATCAAATTTTCCTAGATTATCCTTTCCATTATTAAGTACAAACATTTACATCCAAACATATGAAAATAATTTATGTTGGATTTCTGTTCATTCCAAAGCTCATAGGGGGTTTTCTTCAAAATAGGACGAATCAAAATACGGTTTAAAATATAACAAGCAGTGTGTACCTCTTCTGCCCAAAAGTTTCTTGAAAGATTACCTTCACATAACATCATTCTGGCCATTTCTTCCAAAGTCCTATTTTTCCTCTCTATAACACCATTTTGTTGTAGTGTTCTAGGTGCAGAGAAGCTGTGATCAATGCCATTTTCAGTGCAATAATCATCAAAAAATTGATTTTCAAATTCAGTGCCATGATCACTCCTAATTAAAATTATTGAAAGATTTTTCTGATTTGAATCCTTTTTATAAAATTTTTTAAACATTTTGAAAGTTTCATCTTTGTGAGCAATAAACAAAAACATGTAAATCTGGAAAAATCATTTACAATCACAAGAGCATATTTCATACCTCCTAGGCTTGTGGTCCTAGTTGGTCCAAATAAGTCCATGTGAAGTAGTTCTAGTCGTCTAGAAGTTGAAATCATATATTTGGATTTAAATCTCTCCCTAGTTTGTTTACCCATCTGGCATGCATCACAAACATAATCAAAATCAACTTTAAACTTAGGCATACCTCTAACAAGATTTTTAAAAATTAACTTGGCAATAGTATGCATGCTAGCATGACCTAATCTTCTATGCCATAATAAACATGACTCTTTGGTCTTAGCATTCATTGCAACTAAACTGGAACTACTAGTCATGGCTAGATCATTTAGATCTACCACATAGATATTTCAAAGTCTATGTTCATTGAATTTACTACTAGAATCAAGAGAGTTTGTTCTATACACATAGATGATTTGAAGATAACTTTGAAGCCTTTATCATATAATTGACTAATACTTAATAAATTATGCTTCAACTTATCTACTAGCAATACACTTTTAATGAAAGTACAAGGGATAATTTTGATCTTACCAATTCTGATTATTTTTCTTTTGCCATTATCTCCAAAAGTAACCATACCTCCTAGTGGGGGCACCAGGATCAGACACAGATTACTGGGCCCTATTTGGTTTTCCTGGCTATGTGTCAAATTTTGTAACCAACTAGAATTGAGTCCTGTAATAAGTTAAGGTTAGTTGATTTGTCTCAACCCTCAACCTAGTCAGTATTTTGAGTCCTGTACATCAATTATGAGTTTAGTATGAGCTCGATTTTTATACAAGAGAGGAGGTCACCCTATTTTGGAGTTCTACCAGGCCACACCCAGGAGTCAGAGGCCAGTACATCAGTCCATTGGATTTTGTGTGACAACCCAGGATTCAAGATGATTCTAGAAACCCTGATTCTTTCCAGATGTCCTCTAGATGCCCAGATTACTCCCCATATACCAGAGTGTTGACCCCTGGAATGATTTTGATGATCACAAAATATTGGAGCATGTATTTGATACTAATTCTCTCAAATTACTTTAGAGGTTTTGCAGGAAATTAGTTACATTTAGTTTAAAATGGTTTTCAAATTGATTGGAATGTAATTCAATTATGTATGAAGTTTTATGAACTTTAACTTGTAAAAGCCCTGGTTTTGTCAATATTGTAATCTTGTAAATGTGTTGAAAATTATAAAATTAAGAGTATGTAGATTAGCTTTTATTTGATTCAAATATTGAAGAGTTTTGGAGAAGCTTGAAGCATTAATTGAAGACTTTGCAAGAGCTAACTCATGGATCAAGAGTCGATTCGTTATGGCACGGCACGGAGAAAATTTCAGAGTTTTAGTATCAAGAGCCGATTCCTATCCCAAGAGCCGATTTATGGAAGAAAAAATTTTTCTGAAGCCTGAGATCTCGAGCCAACTCGAGCCCCAGGAGCCGACTCATCCAGAGTTATAAATTTTGATGTACTAAGACTCGAGTAGACTATGCCCTAATGAGCCGACTCTAGGTATTCATCATTTTGAATTGACTAAAGGCAAGAGCCGACTCTAGCTTAAAGAGCCGACTCTTACAAAAATTTATTTTGGACTGTCTGAGACTTCGAGTTGACTCGTGGACCTCGAGCCGACTCGTGTAGCCATTTTCTACACTCCAATGGCTAGTTACTGAAGTTGATTTTTGAACTCCATTTCATCTCCAACAACTCTTTCACGAATCCCTAGACCCTATAATGGCCATATCTCTTGGTAAACTATAAAAGGGATTGTTTTTGAAGGATTAAACTATTATTAAAGCATTATTATGGAATTATCTTGAGATAATGAAGAGCTTTCAAGTCTTTCACCTACCTACTTCAAGAGCTTTCAAGATAGGATTCAAAGCTTCACTAACTCTACTCCATCATTGAATCCACTCATTGAAGAAGCAAAGAAGCAGCTTGAAGGGCATTAAAAAGCATTCAAAGTTAGGCTTCGTCTTGATTAATATTGGCAACACTTAAACAAACTCGGCTTGTCGTAGTTGCTTGCTTATCTTTTATCTATCTTTGTTTTCTCTCTAAGAACAGCAAGGGGCTGTGTCTTAAGAGAGGGTTGAAGGTTTTTAGGTCAACCATGTGAAAACCTAAGTTGGGTTCTTGGTGATCCCGATATAAAATCAAGTGTTAGGGTTTTCTTTGATAATCCCATTTAAAACCAAAGAGAGCTTAGGTTTCTTTGGTAATCTCAGAAAAACCAAAGTATATAGGTTTTGATCGTGAGCCTGGTAAAACAATCCATTTGTATTCCGGTTAGGGGATATAGTGAAAATCCAAAGTGGTGCTTGAGTAGTTGACATAGGAGGTGGTTGCTCCGAACCACTCTAAATCTCTTTGTATTTATGTTTAAGCTTATGCTCTTATTACTTTATTATTTTCACTTAATTATTTCAGCATTTCATATTGCATCACAACACTAAAAGAATTTGAAAATGCACATAATTGTGAAAAGATTTTATAATCCCAATTCACCTCCCTCTTGAGAAGCCACTTGGGCAACATAGAGCATATTCCTAAACTAGAGAATCCATGATTCTAGAGGTCCACCTGCATCCCAACCCAAAGAAACCAAGCCTAGATAACAAGCCCAAGCCCTTAAGAAGCAAGATTCCAGTAAATATTCTTGCTACCAGGCTAGCATGCCACCCAAGCTTCCACAGGCCCAAACCCATGCACCTAAGCCCCTTTAGGCCATCCCCTAGCTGCTCTTAGAGGCCCAACACGCCCCCCTAGGCATCCTTGAAGTGTTGACCACGTCCAAAGAGGTTTGACCAAGTCTAAGTTGAAGAGAAAAAGGAGAAGACCAAGTTTATTCCTAACCTTGTTGGGATTTCTAATCCTTTTAAACTTTGTAATTCTAACCTAGCTTGGAAAGGACTTATATTCCAATTTGGAAGAGGTCTTGTAACCCAAGTGTAACCATGGTTAGTGAGGGCATGGGAACTCTATAAATACCCCACCCCTTTCCCTCTTGTAAGCATCTCTTTCTTATGAATACAACTTGCTGAAATATTGTTTGAATTGCCTTGTGTTAGTGTTTTGTTTTGGTTTTTTGGTTTGTGTTCTTGTGCTTGAACGAATTCCTTGCTGCCCTAGCATCTTTCCATGCCCTAAATCACTGCCATCCAAACCTTCACATGTCAAAGGAGGAGTGCCCTAGGCCACCAAGCAAGGAGATCTTCAACAAGCTTCAAATAGCCCAACTTCTAATCCCTAACTTGATTTCTTCTAAACCTAGTTTCTTTTCTTTTTCTTACATGCTGTTTTGATTGACCCTTAACATTTTGCAAGATCTCCGAGGTGCTTCTCCTCCCCTGAGGAGGCCTTCTTTGCTGCCCGGACCGTCCAGATCAGCCATCTGATTCAAGGAACCGAGCTTTGTCTTCCAGGCTCCGATTAGAGTGTGAGTGAACCCTGCTGCTTCTGAATTTCAATCTCTGACTGGTATGAAACCTTCCCTTATCTTATTATCTGATTTGATGAAGATAAACTATACTAATGTAGGAGTTTCTCAACTCTCAAGTCCTGGATATTTCATTGGTTTGCATGAGTATGCCTGCGACCTGATGATTCTTTGCACTGCTAGTCTTTCCGCTAGTTCTTACTTTATTTTGGAAATCTAGCCTTCAAATAAAATTATAAAAATCATAAAAAAAAATTATTTTACTATTTTTCATACATGTTTAGCAGTCTTAGAGTTGTCTCACATCAGTTTGGTATCAGTGTGGGTTTAGGATAGTTTTTAATTTTCTTTGCATTCACAAACACTAATTCTGCATTCTGTCCACTGCATTAGGTGTCTAGATTTCATCTGATATTAGTGCCATAAATATTTTATTTTTCTATGAAACTTTTACTGAATGTCCTCTGTTATATTCGAGTAATTATCAAAATTTTTAATTATTTTTACTGAAACCCTAAATCTCTAAGATTCGGTATAATAAAAACCCTAATAGAATCCTAATAATTTCTGCTGTAGTCCAGAAAACCCTAGGTTTGCATTATCATATGACTTTTTTCTACATGAAATTTGGTAGGTTTTATTAGCACCATCCATCCTTTGTTCCAGATTTTTTTTGATTTTTTTCTGCATCGGGATCTATGTCAAACTCTGCATCGACGGAAATCCTAATTCACTAATTTCTGCTACATTCTGCATTTTGACTCAACTTAACCTAATCAACTTCAACACACCCCAATCCCAAGCCAAATTGATTGCTAACCTAATCAACTTAAACCTAATTTGTCATTGCATAAAATATTCATAAAAAACTTTTATTTTACTGATTGTTATAGATTGCATTTGGGCCATTGATTGCCATCATTTTAACCTAATCTTAAGGGCAACTCAAAATCTCAGATCATGGAAAGATTTCGTCACCTATCCTGGGCCCAAAACCACCATCATCATACTAACCCAAGCCTAATTAAAATCTATTAGACCTAATTTGTCTTAGAGGACTAGGAGATATTAACAGGTCGGGTCCAAGCTGTGTGGGCCAACTAGTACATTTAACCTTTTAGCTATTACTGAAAGCTGCTGTCTAAGGCTGGGGGTCCAGAGTCAAACGACATAAGTGATGTTGTGGTTTTTAATTGGGTCCCTGCGAAAGCAGGGGGGGCCTCCCACATGCCCACTCCCTACCTGGCTAGTAGAAGGATTAGCTATTGGGTCAGGTGTAAGTTGAGCTGACCCATTCAGTTTTGACATTAGGACTAGGAAACCCTAGATTATATTAGCCTTTTCTTTCTCTTTTGCATGCTTGGTTGCATCATTTCATTTTGATTGTTTGATTTGTTGCATAACCACTAGATTAGGAACCTAATATCAAAAGTATAAACCCCAACCAAACCCAACTATGGATTTCAATTTTGAGGACATGAAGAAGGCCATAGTGATCAGATTATTTCCCAAATGACCCTCAAGCTTGACCAATCCAACACCCAGACCCAAAATCAACTTACCTAAGCCCAGCTTGCCCAAATAGACCATAGGTTTGACCAATCCGATTCTAAGATTGATCAAATGAACCATAGATTCAACCAAGTTGGAACCCTAGGCAAGAATCATAGAGCTGAACCCCAAGAACCTATAATCCCTAGATATGAACCCAATAGTAACCCACTATCCCTCAGTCGACATGCACCCTATATGATTGATACCCCTAGATTTGAACCCATAACCCTTAGTTTACCCACCCTTGTTATCCCAGACCCTAGTCAAATTTCCATTACCCAAACTCCTCGTACCACCTCATTGGTTCACCAAGATGACTTGGAAGAAGAAATATAAGAGGCTGACCCAAGTTTGGTAGAGGAGTATGAAGATAATGAGTCTATTAAAGATCTAGAAGAGTACCATATAGAAGACCCAGGATTAGTTGGTTATGACCAAACCCAGATAGAAACCAATCCAGTGTTAGTTGATCCAATAGAAACCCAGGTAGAAGCCATCCTAGAGTTAGCTGACTTTAACCACACCCAACCTGTAGTGAAAGAACCCTTAAACAAAGAAGACCATGAGGAGTCCAATCCTACAATTAGCATCCTACCTGAGGAGCCACTAGACGAAAGCCCAAGTATAGAGCCCAATCCTAAATTTCTTGAACACGATGACTTTATCAAGGATTTGGCTAATCAGTACCTTCAGGAAGAATCTCATCCTGTAGTTCCCATTGACGATCTCTTCGCTGAGATTAGTGATCCATTCTTCCATACCGTAAACCTTGTAGGTAACCATCAACCCCATAAGGTAAACCTCATTAGTCTAGGACTAATTCATGACACACCTTCTTGCATTCCATTCTATCCAATCAATCCCGAACCCTTTTCCTGCCAGACTAACCCCGAATCCACCTCTTATTTTTTGCCTTTTCTTGAGTTGTCCTATATTTCTTTAACCATTCACCTGCATCATATAGAGGTTTGCATGTTACATTCATTCCTTGCACATGTTAGGTTTGCATCATACTTCTTGCATACCCTTTGGCATTTCTAGTAGCACATAATATGTTTTCATGTGAATGTCATGCGAGGGTCAAACCTAATGAATCTACAGTCTGTTAGGTTTTGTCTAGCAGAGTCCAATAAATTTCTTTAAAAAGGATGTCTAGTCGAGTCGTATAGGTGTCAGTCTCGAGTCCAATAAAATTCACAGTCCAAACCTATTTGTCTGCACCTCTACTAGCCTTTGCATAGCATATGAAAATTAGTCAAAAGCGGAATATAACTAATGAACTAACTAACAACTTGGCTAATTTTCAAAAGAGAGATAAAGAATTTTGCATGGAATTTTGTAAGTGTAAAGAATTTTCTACTAGCGAAGCTAGCCCATCCAAAATAATGAAGAGTAATGGACCCAATGACTATATGAGTGAGATACTACCTGATTTAGGTATTAGCTCCACCTTCATCACCTCAGATCTTATAAAGTCTAGGGAGCCAGCAGTGATACCTACTGAGCACCTTGAGCCTATCCCTCCCTTTGAGAGAGAACCCATCCCAGAGTGTCCACCAACCAATTAGCCAAATAGAGAAGAAAAGATTGAGAGAATCCTGGATGATCAAGCTATTTGTACCTAAAATCATAGCTATCAGAGGTATTTGGTCCGGTGGCAAGGTTGGCCAGAATCTGAGGACTCATAGATCACCCGTAAGGATCTACAGCACCTCAACCCAAGCCTACTCGAGCACTATGAGAGCCAAGTTATCCCATGCACGACGAGGTCGAGTTCCTCCCATCCCGGGAGAACTGGTGGGTACACCAGGATCATACATAGATTACTGGACCCTATTTAGTTTACCTAGCCATGTGTCTAATTTTGTAATCAACTAGAATTGAGTCTTGTAATAAGTTGAGGCTAGTTGATTTGTCTCAAGCCTCAACCTAGTCAGTATTTTGAGTCCTGTACATCAATTATGAGTTCAATATGAGCCCAATTTTTATACAAGAGAGAAGGTCACCCTATTTTGGAGTTTCACCAGGCCACATCCAAGAGTCAGAGGCTAGTATATCTGCCTATTTGATTTTGTGAGACAATCCAGGATCCAAGATGCTTTTAGAAATCCTGATTCTTTCCAAATATCCTCCAGATGCCTAGATTACTCCCCAGATGCCAGAGCATATTCCTAAACTAGGGCATCCATGATTTTAGAGATCCACCTGCATCCCAGCACAAAGAAATTAAGCCCAGGTGCCAAGCCCAAGCTCTTAAGAAGCAAGATTCCAGGGAATATTCCTACTATCAGGCTACCAGGCCACCCCAGCTCTTAGAGGCCCAAACACATGCACCCAAGCCCCTTTGGGCGGCCGGCCTCTTGCTGCTCCTAGAGGCCCAACACGCCCATAGGCATCCTTGAAGTGTTGACCATGTCCAAAGTGTTTGACCAAGTCCATGTTGAAGAGAAGAAGGAGAAGACCAAGTTTATTCCTAACCTAGTTGGGATTTCTAATCCTTTTAAACTTTGTAATTCTAATCTAGCTAGGAAAGGACTTGTATTCCAATTTGGAAGAGGACTTGTAACCCAAGTGTAACCATGGTTAGTGAGGGCATGGAAATTCTATAAATACCCTACCCCTTCCCCTCTTGTAAGTATCTCTTTCTTATGAATACAACTTGCTGAAATTTTGATTGAATTGCCTTGTGTTGGTGTTTTGTTTTGGTTCTTTGGTTTGTGTTCTTGTACATGAACGAATTCCTTGCTGCCCTAGCATCCTTCCACACCCTAAATCACTGCCATCCAAGCCTTCACACGTCTAAGGAGGAGTGCCCTAGGCTACCAAGCAAGGAGATCTTCAACAAGCTTCAAACAGCCCAACTTCTAATCCCTAACCTGATTTCTTCTAAACCTAGTTTCTTTTCTTTTTCTTACTTGCTATTTTGATTGACCCTTGACATTTTGCAAGATACCCGAGGTGCTTCCCCTCCCCTGAGGAGGCCTTCTTTGCTGCCCAGACCATCCAGATCAATCATCTGATTCAAGCAACCGAGCTTCGTCTTTCAGGCTCCGATCAAAGTGTGTGTTAACCCTACTCCTTTTGAATTTCAATCTCTGACTGGTATGAAACATTCCCTTCTCTTATTATCTAATTTGATGAAGATAAACTATCCTAAACTGGGAGTTTCTTAATTCTTGGGTCCTGGATATTTCATTGGTTTGCATGAGTATGCTTACGACCCGATGATTCTTTGCACTGCTAGTCTTTCCGCTAGTTCTTACTTTATTTTGGAAATCTAGCATGCAAAATAAATTATAAAAATCATAAAAAAATTTATTTTACTATTTTCCATGCATGTTTAGCAGTCTTAGTGTCATCCCACATCACCTCCTTCTTTCATTTCCAGGGTGATGAACTGATCCTTGTCACCCGTCATATGCCTTGAATAGCGACTATCGAGATACCATCTTTTCTTCAATTTTTGTGCTACAAGACATTCCTGCAAGAAAATCAAGGAGTTCTTTTAGGTACCCAAGCTAATTTGGGTTCTTGCAGGTTAGTCGAGGTGGTTCCTTTGGGAACCCAAATTTTTTTTGATCTATTGTGGACATTTCTAATAATATTGTAGTTGAAAGCTTTATGTCCTATTTCTTTGCAATCAAAACATCTAATTCTAGAATTCTGAAAGGATTTATACTTTGAAATTCTAGATGCATGAAGTGCAAAAATAGTAGGTTTTGTAATTGACCTTTTCAAAACATACACAATTGCTTTTGAAATGAAAGTAGAACCTTTTGTTATAAAAGCTTTTTGAGAAGTAGGCTTGGGAACTAAATCTTTTTATTTCACAAATGTAGTTTCTGAAATATAATTTGAATTTGAAGTATTAAAATTGATTCTTGCTTTATTACTAGAAATTCTTTGATCTTTAAGAATCAACTCAAGCTTGTTAGAAGATAAAGTTAATTTTTCAACAAGTGGCTTGAGTTTTTCAACCTCCTTTTTTAGCTCATTATTTTCCTTCAACAAAATATTATTTTTGTCATGAAACTCACTATTTTCAGTTTTCAACATATTACATTTTTCAGAAAAGATATGAAGTTCTTTTTGCAAAAAAACATTCTTTTCTAAAATCTCCTCTTTTTTTTTGAGTAAAGAATCATTGATATGTTTTAATGATCTAATCTTTACTCTTGCCTTTATAAATTCAGATAAAAGATCATGAAATACGGAATTTAACTCATTAAATATAAATTCAATTTGAGTGTCGGGAGAAGTTACCTCATTCTTGAGATCCATTGACATAAGTTAGCTATTTTCATGGTCTCTTCTTCTTCAATTGAAGTGGAGTCTTCACTGTCGCTTCACGTGGTAACCATTGCTTTATTTTCTTTTTTTTGAAAAATTTCTTTAGTAGTGGACAGTCTGGACGAATGTGCCTCGATTTCTTACATTCATAGCAGGTGGGGACTTTTTTGTTATCTTTCTCTTTGTCCTTGTTCTTTTCTTTTGCATGTTCTCCTCGTTTATGGAATTTTCTATTGTATTCTCCTTTCTTCTTTTCCATCAACTTTCTAAATCTCCTCAGGACCAATGCAATGTCTTCATCTTCAAGATCTTTTTCGGAGGAGGTAGAGTCATCTTCCGTCTCTTCATCATCCTTTGATTCCAATGCAGCCTTGAATGCAATTATTTTCTTCTTTTTTTGATCATCATCTGTTCTATGCTGCATGGCTAGTTCATGTGTGATGAGAGAACCCATTAGTTCATCCAAGGATAAAGTGTTCAAATCTTTAGCTTCCTGGATGATAGTAACTTTAGGGTCCCATTTGTCATGAAGTGATCTCAATATCTTCTATACTAGATCAATATTTGAGTATACCCTGCTAAGACTTTTCAAACCATTAATAATATCTGTAAACCTAGTATACATTGCAGAAATATTTTCATTATGCTCCATTTTAAACAATTCATAATTTTGCACTAAAATATTAATCTTTGAAGTTTTCACTTGAAAAGTTCCCTTATGGGTCACCTCCAGTTTATCCCAAATTTCCTTTGCTGAAGAGCAAGTGAAAATTTGATTAAACTCACTTGAATACAAAGCACTATAAAGCAAGTTCATTGCTTTGGCATTCAATTCTCCTAATTTCATGTCGTGTTTATCCCATTCCTCTTCAGGCTTAGGGACATCCACGCCATCAATTTTAATCATTGGAATATATAGCCCTTTAAGAATGACCTTCCATAATTGAAAATCAACAGCTTGTGTATAAATTTTCATTATTGCTTTCCAATAAGAATAGTTTGTGCCTGTGAAGAGTGGAGGTCTATTAGTTGATTGGCCTTTCACCAAGGATATACTCATGGAATGAGCCATCAATCTTTACTCTAAAGTAATCAGAGACACTGCTCTAATACCAGTTGTTGCCTAAGAGGCTATCCAATAGAGGGGTGAATTAAAAATTTAAAAAACTTAATGCAGATAATGTGTAATTAAAAATCACTTATAAGTGGTAGGTGCTATGACAGAGTATTAAATTGTAGAAGCTAAATAGAGTCAAGTAAGCATAACAAAAACACACAAAATTTATAGTGGTTCGGAGCAACCCAGCTTCTACGTCCACTATCCAAGATATCACTTGGGATTTTCACTATATTCACACCTGAATAGAGTCGGATTGTTTTGCAGGATCACAATTCAAAACATCTACACTTTGGTTTTAATGAGATTACCAAAGAAAATACAACACCCATTGGTTTTGAACAGGCTCACCAAAGAAACCTAGCTTGGTTTTACCAGGATCACCAAGAAACCAACTCTTGGTTTTTATCATGGCTCACCAAGAACCTATTTGGTTTTTTCAACCATGCTCACCAATAAACAAACAACAATTTTGAAAAACAGTTGAATTAAATGCAACAATAAATGACAAACTCAATTTATCGGATAGTTGCTGGTGCAGCTTTGATAGAAGTCCACTTGACTTGCACTTGAATAAGCTTTAATTGCTTCAGTGGCTTCTTCTAAAATTGCTTCAAGCTTCATATCAGAGTTGGTGAAGACTTGAAATCTTGCTTGAATGCTCTTGTGCTCCTTTTCTTTTTGTTATTTGGGATATTCAGTGTAGCTCTCAAAACATTGAAAAACTTTCTTAAACCATTGCTTCAAGGAAGTTCAAATCCTTCAAATATAAGGTCTTCCATCATTTCAAGACAATTCTAGCCATTGTAGTCTGTTGGAAAGTGGTTTGTGACCATTGGAGCACTTTTTGGCATTCAAAAATAAATTCTGGAACTAGCTGTTGGATACCTAAAAGTGATGTTTGAGTTAGCTCGGATTCCTTCGAGTCAGCTCGGATCCTTCGAGTCGCCAAATCTTCAATGCAGTCGGCTCTTGGTCTCAGGGTGCAAAACTTCACTCTGGACGAGTCGGCTCTTGATAGCTCGGGTCGGCTCAAACTTATGTCTTTGAACAACTTGAAATCGAGAAGTCAGCTCTTTTGATCTTTGGTCGGCTCTTCTTCTCAGATTCTGAAATCATCACTTTAGAAAAGTCGGCTCGATGCAGCTCGGGTCAGCTCACTTTCTCAGGTCTTCAAAATTAGGTCTGGCAAAGTTGGCTCTTTTTGGTTCGGGTCGGCTCGCTTGGCTGTTCTTAGAAATCTTCAAAAACTAGACTCTAGAGGAGTCGGCTCGAACAAATTCCAGTCGACTTGGATTCATTGTAGTCAGCTCAGTTACCTTCGAGTTGGCTCGGATTGTTGCATACCAGAATCCTTGCTACGTGCCATGAAGTAGAGTTGGCTCTTTAACATGCTGGGTTGGCTCGAGTATCTTCTTCAGGATTTTTACAATTGAACTCAAAGAAAAACTCTTACCAACACTCTTATAACTTTTCAATCATACCAACTCATATTATTTATAAGGCACACACACTATATAAGTAAACCTTTTTATAAAAATTTTTCTTAGCTTTTTCATTGGATTCTTCTTTACAAAAATAAATTAAAACACTACTCAAACAAGAAACAAAGGTGTAGGAGTTGAAGTTTGAACAATTAACAAATCCTACACAAACTTGTAAAACACTTGAGAAGTTGTTAGAAATAAATGTATATGCTCCAATATTTGGTTATCATCAAAATCACTTATGGGGTCAACATTAAAATAACTCAACACTTTAGCACTTATTTAGCTACTTGGAATAACCTCAATTATTTGGATTAACTCAGCACTTGGGATACATCAGCAAGTCAACTACAAGATCAAGTTGGACTGCCACATCACCAAGTCTAGGTGGCAGCCATGCAAACATGGAGGACATCTCACACCACCCTTCACTTGGGTGCCTACATTCAAATTAAAAATAAAGTGGCGGGCCCTTATTCCTCTCCTTGAATCAAGTTTCGTTGTAACTCTCCACCATCTTCTCCATGTATTCCTCCATGAACTTCAAAATTTCAAAATGCTTTGGGTGGTCTATTAATACCTCTCCATAGCCCCTTGTAATGCATCTAATAAATGAAAAATTTTCATTTCTGAATTTCTATCCATTTGTGTGATGCAAATGTCCTCCGTGAGGGAGTGAGTGTGAGGCTCAACCTATCCACCACTTAGCTATTAGTCTACCTAAGCAAAGCTTTCCCTTCCATCATTGCTAAACACAAATTTCAGCAAGCCTCATGATGCAGGATGAACCTAAGACTGATGCAAAACCGTAAACTATTTTTTTAAAATTTTTTTAAGACATTAATTCAGTTACTAAAGATCCAAAAATAAGAAATAATTAGCAGAAAGACTATAAATGCTAGAAACTAACATACCCGCAAGAAAACTCATGCAAAATAATAATAAGTCAGGATCCGAGAATTGAGAAACTCCCGGCCTAGGATAGCATACCTGTTATCAGATCAGAACAAAGGAGGGGGAAGGCTTTCACCAGGCAACGATTGTAGTTTCTTTGATGAAGAGATCTCTCAGCCTCTGGATGGTGCCTGGAATAATAAACCTTTGGTTCCCAAATCTGAAGGCGATCTAGATCTGAACTGAAGGCAAAGAAAGTCTTCTCTGAGGAGGCAAAACACCTCGGGGATCTACAAAACATCAAGGTTAGGCACGAATCAGCTAATCAAAGAAAAAAATAACAAGATGAAACAGGAAAGGAAGGGTTAGTGCTAGTAGGGCTGGCAGCCTATAGAAGGAAGACTCCTACTTCCAGGGATGGCTTCAAGGCTTCTTCTTAAAGGCATGGCTGATGTCAAGAGATTTGAGTTGCTGCTTGGGCATCGAGGATTGCAGTGGTAGAGGTTGGCCAACACAAGAGAACAAGAACCAAACACAAAGAAACCAATGCAAGACACCTGTCTCAAAATAATTCAGCAGAGTTTTAATTCATAATAGTAGATTTATTACAAGAGGAGGAGGGGTGGGGTATTTATAGAGTTCCCATGCCCTCTCCTAACTAGGGTTACACTTAGGTTAAGAATAACTCTCCTTAAGGTATTAGGAAAAAAATCCTAAATAGGTTAGGAAAGAAAGTCTTAAGAGGTTAGGACTTTGAATAGTCTTCTCCTTCTCCCTTCATGCTTTGACCTAGTCTTCTACCAACCCTTGGACTTGGTCAACCAAGTGAGGACGCTTCTCTTAGGCATGTTGGGATTCATAGAGCAGCAAGGGCGGTCAAGGATGGGTTGGGCTCATGGACTTTGGGCCCTGGAGGACTGGGACGCCTGGAGTAGGAATATTCCAGGTATCTTGGTTATGGGCTGGAATATACCTGAAATCTTGGTTCTTCATAGACCTGGGCCTTGCATTCACTTGGGCTGGGGCATAGGTAAGTCCTTGAGATCATGTTATAATCTGGTCTGAGAATATACTCTAGCATCTAGAGGGAATCTGGGCATCCAAAAAATATCTGGAAAGAATCAAGGTATTTGGAAAGGCATCTTAGATCATGGGGTGTCTCACAAAATCCAATAAGCTGATGTAGTGGCCTCTGACTCCTGGATGAGGCCTGGTGGAACTCCTAAATATGGTAACCTCCTCTCTTGTACAAAAATTAAACTCATATTGGATTGGGGTTGAGACAAATCAATTAGCTTATTACAGGACTCGATCTTAATTGATTACAAAATTATGACACATGACTAAGTAAACCATATGGGATCCAATGATCTATGTCTGATCCTGGTATCCCCACCAATTCTCCCAGGGTGGGAGGAACTCGACGCCATCGAGTGAGTGTCAATTTTGCTCAAGGAGGGTCCGGGTTGAGGCATTGTAAATCCTCACCATCGTTCCATAAGTCCTCAGATTTTGGCCAACCTTGCCACCAGACCAATTACGGCAGACAGTCTCTATCCTAGGTATTGATAGCTTGTTCATCCAAAGCTCTCTCAATCTTTTTCTCACCAAAAGGCCAAATTGTATGTGGTCGCTTTGGGATGGGTTCACTCACAAAGAAAGGGAGTGGCTCAAGGGGCTCGATGGGTATCA
This sequence comes from Areca catechu, assembly GCA_021397845.1. Classification (NCBI taxonomy): domain Eukaryota; kingdom Viridiplantae; phylum Streptophyta; class Magnoliopsida; order Arecales; family Arecaceae; genus Areca; species Areca catechu. The sequence continues at coordinate 95,126,793 of CM038051.1, read as the reverse complement.
CTTCTGGCACCCTAGACTCTATAAGATCTGAGATGATGAAGTTAGAGCTAATACCTAAATCAGGTGATATCTCAGCCACATAGGCATTGGGTCCATTACTCTTCATTATTCTGGATGGGCCTGCTTCGTGAGCAGAAAATTCCTTTATCATCACATATTCAACTACATAAAATTCTTTATCTTTCCTTTAGGAATTAGCCAAGTTGTTATTTAGTTCATTACTTATGTTCAACTTTTGACTAATTTCATTATGCATATGCTGTGCAGAGGCTTGTGTAGGTGCAGACAGATAGATTGGGTCTGTGAGCACAGATTTAGATGTTACACCTATTTCTTGGGGTTGTTCTTTAGGGATTTGATCCTGGGCTTCCTCTATGAATAACTCTTGTAAATTCATAGTTTCACATATAATGTTTGATCCTGGCTTAATTACTACTTCTTCAGTCATTATAGTGGGTTCAGGATCAATTCTCACTAAGTCCTCAATAGGTTCAGATGGGTATTCCTCTAATTCTTTAGCCATAATAAGATTAACTCCTGGTTTTGCTCTAAGATTACTAGAATTCCTCCTAATTGAAAATCTAGGCTGAGTGGGGTGAATCACAAATTTTTTTCCATGGTGATAAAAGGTACAGATGTTGGTTCAACTAGATAGGGTAGCATCATAATCATAAAACCTTGGTCGACTGATGTGTATTTTCTAATTATACTGCTAGCGCACGGTGTGCAGAGTAGCATGTCCAACAAGTATGGGTCGATTCCACGAGGAAATGGGTTTTTGAACTATGTTCTAACCCTTTGCTTAGGTAGCCTGACCAAAAAAAAATGCCAAATTAATCAAATAAGAAGAAATATATAATTTAAAGATCTTGGGCTTTTGAATCCACTAGACCAATGATTTCGAAAACTTTTCTATGGATCTCTTTTATAAAACCTTTCAACTTCTTCCTTTGTAATAATCAAGTATAGATTATGAAGAGATTTAACTCAACTATAACCCGTCAAGATTTAACAAATAAAGAAAGAAATAAAAAAATAAATTATTAAGCTATCTATCTTTCATTCTTCTTGCACTAAATCAAGTATGAACTATGAAGGGAATGAAACACAACTATAGCTCATCAAGTCTCTTGAGAAGAAGTTTAAAAAGGGAAGATAAACTCTTAAAAATTAAAGTCTGAAAAGAAATCCTAAGAAGAGCTTCTAATCATGGTCTAGCTTCATCGCCATCCCTAGAGGGCACACTTAGTTAAACAAGATTAAAATAAAACTTTAAAAATTATAAAAAATTAATTAAAATCAATTAACTACTTGTTGAAATTTAAATTGCGGAACTTAAATGCAAAAACAAAAATACCCTAATTACAGGAATATAAATAGCATAAAATAAATTTGCAAGAAATGAAACAATCCTAGTGCAGAAATTAAAAGTTTCAAGGAAAGAATTTAAAATAAAAAAATAATTTTCTATTCCTAATCAAATATGATTACAAAAATTCAACTCCTAAGATATTAACAGGGCTTGGAGTTAAAATATAAATTAAAAAAAAACTAAGCATCCTGTGGGAAACTGGAAATGAGAAATGGGAAGAGAAAGGAATGATGGGCTGGCTTCCACCTCTACTCTCGGCTTCTGCTCTCAAAAAAAATAAAAACTCAAAAAAAACTCTCCTTCGGCTTTCCTCATGAAGAGAATAAAATTTGGAATAAATCAGAACTCCCTCAACCTCCCGCAGTCCCTCGTATTTAAAGAGAATGAGTGCGTGGGAAAACCGCGTCGGACTCTTCTCTCTGTTTCTTCTGGTTCTCTACCCACATTCCTGTAACCAACACCTCCACCGCGATGTTATCCCATATCCCCTCGCACAGTCCCAATGTTATCCGTCACTGATCTCTTCCTTCGAACATTGAATCTCCAGAAGCAGCAAACTTGGTGAAGACCTGTGATGTTGAATTGGAGTGGAGGTGCAGATGGCTATGGATGGCCATGGAAGCAACAGCAATAAGCAGCATGGGATGGGCAGCAAGCTTGATGGAGATTGGCCATGAACGGTGGAGAGTGTCGATGAAAGAGTTAAGCATGGCTATGATAATGATGCTGGTTTTTCCGGTGGCTTGGGCGGATAACGATGAACGGCTGAGAAGAACTGGGATGGCAAATGGGTCATGAACGACAGGAGGCGGTGGATTGAAAATGACAGCAAATATGGTGTCTTTTTCTTGGATTTCTCCAGCGTGGGAAGGTTTGCCGGCCAGTGAGGAGGGTCTCAGCGATGAGGAGAGGGGCTCCAGCATCTTCTCTGGCGAAATCATGGCTTGGGGAGCTCTGTGGTCCATGGGCAGGGGTCGTGGACCAGTGGCAATAGGGGATGGTGGACCAGCTGCTGTTTCATGAACCAATTTGCTTGTTCATAGTGAACCACTGCTTTAAATTTCGTGCAATTTCTTTGTAACAATTTCAAATTCAAATTTCGGGCCCGTCCAAACTCCAAATTGAATGTCGTTCACATCGTTGGATCCCAAAAATTATGCTCTTCATATTGGTGGGGTTCAGTCATATAAAACACTACATAAGAATATAAAATTTAATCAAATAAGGGTAATTTAATATTTAACTTAATGCTTTAATACTTAATTTTTATGCATTTATCACTCCTCCCAACTTGAATCTTACTCGTCCTTGAGTAAGGATAAAAGATAATTCATAAATTTTTATTAGAAATAATTATGGAGCTTACCAAAAACTCTTAATGCCATACACATATTTATTTGGACTTAAATGTTACTCTCACGCCCTTTTTATAACTAGAAGATTTTCCATTAGATAGCAAATGAAATGAATCAATGGGATATTAATACCTTCAAGTAAATTGGTTTAGTACAAACTTTTCATTTTTCAAAGATAATTCTTGACCACTTCTATTATTATTTCCAGATCTTTTTCTTTCTTCGAGTGGTGAGATATTATTTTAGTACAATTATATTCCTCTTATTATTACACTTTCTCTCTATCTTTTTTTTTTTATGCAGACCGTGCAATGTCTTAATCTCTTAAGCTTTCTATCTGACCCTTGTAATAAGTTTTTGACCAATGTCTCCGAAATCAGTTGACCTTAGGGCACTAAGTGTAGAACACCCCTCGAGCTTACTGGCTTGAGTCAAAAAGGCTACAGATCAAAACTGGCTGTAAGGCAAGGTTTCTTCACATCTCCACATTTTGACGCGAGACTCAACCGCTTACTTAGATGAAGAGGCCTGGTTACTCGGTGAAACAATGTTCAGAACATGCTTTTATTAACTCTTTTTTTTAATAATAATAAGGGGAGTTTTGAATTTAATAATACCCACACACACCTAAGAAGTAAATTCTTTTTCTTTGCAAATAGGAGGATTAGAATTATCCAAAAATTTGATTTCATTCTTACTTACCATTTTTACTTGAGTCTATTAATATTTAATCCCTTAATATTTCAAGAATTATCTAGATGTTCAATCAACAACTATTCAAAGTGTGTGATTCACCCTAACTCCAAGGTCAACAAATATAAGATATTAAGGTAAAGGTAGCTCCAAATACTTATTCATTCAGCTTATTATCCCCCCCACAAATAAAAATGATTCTAGATGTATGCATGATATGGTATATAAGGAAACGAAGACACCTGAGGAATTTTCTTGAGATCTCCTCCCAACTTAGCCAATAGAGCTTTATTCAAGTCAAACGCCGCTAAACCTAACAATATTAAAAGAAAAAATTATTAGAAAGAAAGAAAGAAGCTGGGTTGCCTCCCAGAAGTGCTAAGTTTAAAGTCCTCAGCTAGACCAAGTAGATCTTTTAAATTATGTCGGTTGATACTTCCACTAAATTATCAGATATACCTAGCTATGGTGGATGATTGGACGAAGTCCAATTAGTAATGTCCCATATGATATCTTTGTTATAGTAGGTACCTGAAGATGGCTTGGTTGATGGTTTATCCATTTCCAACAATGTTTCAATAGGAGGCTCCCACCTCTAGCCATTTTATTATCTTCAAGTATTTTCTCTAAATTCTCATCTTCAAGAGTTGGCTAGATACTAGTCTTGTCAAGATCGACTTCTTCATCGCTAATGTCTATAGATTCATAAATTTCATCTTGAATTACACTAACATTAGCATGCCTAGTAGATTCATGTTCCAAATTAAATATGTTCAGATCAATAGTCATATTCCCAAATGATAGTTTCATAAGTCCATTTTGACAATTGATTTTAGCATTAGCAGTAGCTAAGAATGGTCTTCCTAAAATAACAGGAACATGACCTTTAGAATTTAATGCTGGTTCAGTCTCCAAAATAATAAAATCAACTAGAAAAATGAAATTTCCAACCTTGATCAAAACATCTTCGACCATTCCCTTAGGGATTCTGAATGATTGGTTTGCTAATTGTAATGTAATCCTTGTTGGCTGAAGTTTTCCCAATCCCAATTGCTCATACACTAAATAGGGCAAAATGTTCACACTAGCTCCTAAATCAAGTAAAGCCTTATCAATATGGGTTTCTCCTATGATACAAGAAATTGTTGGAGAACCTGGATCCTTATACTTTATAGGCATGTGACTCAATAGGTAGGAGCTCACACTTGCTGCTATGAAAGCTCTTTTTGGTACATTAGTGATTTTTTTCTTGGTACAAAGATCTTTTAGAAATTTGGCATAAGTCAGAACCTGCTTGATCATGTCTAGAAGAGGGATATTAACTTGAACTTATTTAAACATCTCTAACATTCTATCTAAATGATCCAATTATTTGTTAGATCTTAATCGATTTGGAAAAGGAGCTTTAGGAATTATGGGTACCTGATTCAGTGCACTATCAGTTTCAAGAGCTTGAGTTTGTAATGTAGGTTGTTCATTGGGTGGCTCAGCAGATTCAGTAGTTGAATCTTCTCTAATGTCAAACGCTCCTACCTAATTATCCACTTGTTTCCCTAATCTTAATGAATGAATAGCATTCACCTGATCGACTTGATTTCCTTGTTGGGATCGTGGACCAATTTGGTTCCTTGGGTTGGGCTCAAGTTGGCTAGGTAGCCTACCTCGTTCTCTTACAGCAATGATAGATGAGAGTTGACCCACTTGCATTTCCAATCAGGCTATGGCATGGCTCGTGGTTTGCATAAAATTATTCAATGTAGCACCGGTGTTAACATTAGATTTGGCTAATGCTTCCAGGCTTTCTTCTAAAGTGCTAAGCTTCTTTTCATTAATATTGAAGCCCGGTGGTGGTAGGTTGTTCATCACAGGATTAGGCCTTGCATTTTGCTGATTGAAACTTAGACCGCCTACATTTGTGTTCTGTGACCATGAAAAATTTGGATGATTCCTATATCCTGGGTTATAGGTGGGTGTGTAGGGATTGTTCATTGGTCTTTGGAATGTAGCATTCACCTGTGCACATCCATTATCTATTTGGTTCATCAGGAAGGGACATTCTTCAAACACATGGTCAGATGCATTGCACCCATTGCACATGGCTACAGACACTTGATTGATACTGGCTAGTCTCTAAAGTTCTAAGGCCTCTAACCTACGTGTCAGAGTTGCAATTTTGGCTTCAGCAGCTATGGTAGTCTAAACTTGATGGATTCCACCTCTTGATGGTGTGGATCTTTCTGGTTCCCTAGTTGTTTCTCATTGTAAAATTTTCTCAGCTAGGTCTTCTAAGAATTGCCAAGTTTCATTGGGTTCTTTATACATGAATTGGCCTTGATACATGGACTCTAGCATGGTTCTTGAATTAGAATCTAAACCCTCATAAATGATTTGGCATAATCTCCAGGTTTCTATTCAATGATGTGGACATTGGGTCAAGAGATTCTTAAAATGGTCAAAATATTTCCAGAATGACTCACCATCTAATTGATAAAATTGGTTTATTTCATTTCTAATCTTAGCTGTCTTATGATGAGGAAAGTATTTTTTTAGGAATGTCTAACAAAACCCTCCCAGGTCGTGATAGATTGATTTGGGAGACTATAAACCATTTTTTAGCATTATCCTTAAGGGCAAAGTTGATTAGTCTCAGCTTGATGTCATCCTCAGTCAACTGTTGCAATCTCATTGTTGCACAAACCTCTTCAAATTCCCTAATGAATAAATATGCATCCTCTATTCCAGTAAATTTTGGAAGCATATTAATGATCTGATGCTTAATTTCAAAGTTGTTTGTAGTGGGTTGTGGTAACATTATACAAGATGGTTGGATGGAACCAATTGGATAACATAAATCGTTAAGGGTTTGGGGTTGATTCACAATATCCATTGTTGGATCTAAACAGGAATTTGATTAGTTTTAACTAGTCGTCCTGATAATCTTCTCCAAACAGGAGTTGGAGAATTTATAATATTCTAAATGTCCTCAATTTTTTCTAAACTTTAGATTTATATATATTTTTATAATTATTAATATATATATTTTTATATATTTTTATTTTTTTTATCAAACAAGTTTCACACAAATTAATTCTATCCTAAGGTAACCTAAATCTAGATAGCTCCTAACTGTTCCAAGTTAACCATTGGGTACTCCAAGTTCAACCAATGCACCAAATTGGTCAGGTAAGTATAAGGTTGGTGAAGGTCCCCTTGTTGCTTGCCTTAGACACCAATTAAAAATTGGCCAGGTAAGCGGAACCAAAGCACTTTCCTTCGGGACTTAATCCTTGAACCACTTTCCTAGACACCAATTTAGCGATTGAATCAAGCTTGCTATAACCCTTAGGTCTCCTTGTCCTATTGATCTCAGATGTCTCTAGAGTCAACATCTAATTTATTTTATTTAGAGGCTTGGGTTAATGTAGATGAAGGAGTCTGATTTGTGGGCTAAGGAAGGGTAATGAAATCCCCACCTTATCTTATTTAGGATTTGTGCCCTTAAAATGATTTAAATATGCTATGCACAATGAAAGGAAAACCAAACAAGTTTAAATTAAAAACTAAACAAAGATAAGCTAAGATAAACTAAGATAAGATAAGATGAGATAAAATAAGATGCTGAAAGAAAAATAATAATTTAAACTTACCTGGCTTCCAGCACTTACTAACTTTAAAAATAAAATAGATTAAACTAAAGTTAAAGCAAGAATTTAAAACATAATTAAAAACAAACCAGATCCCTGGCAACGGTGCCAAAAACTTGATGTGTATTTTCTACTTATATCGCATGTGCACGATGTGCAGAGTAGCATGTCCGGCGAGTATGGGTCGATCCCACGAGAAAATAGGTTTTTGAACTGTATTCTAACCCCTTGCTTAGGAAGCCTGACAAAAAAAAAAAATGTTAAATTAATTAAATAAGAAGAAATATATAATTTAAAGATCTAGGGCTTTTGAATCCACTAGACCAATGATTTCAAAAACTTTTCTAAGGATCTCTTTTATAAAACCTTTCAACTTCTTCCTTTGTAATAACCAAGTTTGGATTATGAAGAGATTTAACTCAACTATAACCCATCAAAATTTTACAAACAAAGAAAGAAATTAAAAAAAAAAAAATTATTGAGCTATCTATCTTTCATTCTTCTTGCACTGAATCAAGCATGAACTATGAAGGGATTGAAACCCAACTATAGCTCATCAAGTCTCTTCACAAGAAGTTTAAAAAGGGAAGATAAACTCTTAAAAATTAAAGTCCAAAAAGAAATCCCAAGAAGGGCTTCTAATCATGGTCTAGCTTCATCGCCAACCCTAGAGGGAACGCTTAGCCAAACATGATTAAAATAAAACTTTAAAAATTATAAAAAAAATTAATTAAAATCAATTAACTACTTGATGAAATTTAAATTGCAGAACTTAAATGCAAAAATAAAAACTACCCTAATTACAGGAATATAAATAGCATAAAATAAATTTGCAAGAAATGAAACTATCCTGGTGCAGAAATTAAAAGTTGCAAGGAAAGCATTTAAAATAAAAAAATAATTTTGTATTCCTAATCAAATCTGATTACAAAATATTCAACTCCTAAGATATTAATAGGGCTTGGAGTTAAAATATAAATTAAAAAAAGACTAAGATTTTTGTGGGAAACTAGAAAGGAGAAATGGGAAGAGAAAGGAACGACGGGCTGGCTTCCGCCTCTGCTCTCGGCTCCTGCTCTCAGGAAAAATAAAAACTTGGAAAAAACTCTCCTTCGGCTTCCCTCAGGAAGAGAATAAAATTTGGAATAAATTAGAACTCCCTCAGCCTCTCGCAGTCCCTCATATTTAAAGAGAACGAGTGTGTGGGAAAACCGTGTCGGACTCTACTCTCTGTTGCTTCTAGTTCTTTGCCCACATTCCCGTAACCAACACCTCCACCGCGATGTTATCCCATATCCCCTCGCATAATCCCAATGTAATTTGTCATCGATCTCTTCCTTCGGACATTGAATCTCTTGAAGCAGCAAACTTGGTGAAGACCTATGACGTTGAATTGGAGTGGAGGCGTAGATGGCTATGGATGGCCATGGAAGCAACAGCAGCAAGCAGCAGTGGATGGGTAGTGTTGTACCTTGATGGCTCACCCTCAGCCAGAACCATCCCATTCTTGCAGTTCGACTGGGCCACTCCTTCAAGGCTCCGACTGCTACTCCTTGAAAGGTCCGACCCATCAAAGTAGAGGTCCGAACGACCCTCTCCTGCTCGTCGCTCTGCTTCAGAGGTCTGACCCACCAGAGCAGAGGTCCGAATAACCCTCTCCTGCTGGGGTCCGACCCGTCGCTCTCCTTCAAAGGTCCAACCCATCGGAGCCGGGGCCCGAACGACCATCCCCTGCTACGGTCAGGCCCGACCCTCTCCTGCTGGGGTCTGGCCCATTGCTCTCCTTCAAAGGTTTGGCCTTTGGTCCGGTCGACCGGCTTTCCCTCGGCCGACATCCGACAAGCATGCCTTAGCATCCACGGAATTCTAGAAGCACCTTTCTGTTATTGCAGGATCCTGCCATCCCAACAGCCCTGCTCCACTACTTCCATGATGTCACCGTATCTGCGTGCCATGTGGCCACTCTCTAGATTCTCCTAGGGGCAGACCGATCATTCTCAGCATCTCCCCTAACAGATTTTGGACAGTTCCGCGCCTATAAATAGTACTCAGGGGACCCCGTTTGAAGGTAGAAGTGCTCTTCCCTCTCCATACACTATTCTTTTGTTGATTCCTCCATTATGTTGCCTTCAACCTCCTACTAACAAAGGCATCGGATGGTCCCCCGCCAGAACACCACCGGCACCCTTGAGGACTTTGTTGAAGGTTCACTTGGGAGAGGAGCGCTCTAGCACATCCAGCCGACCCCGGTCCAGGAGTTAACGTCGCAACAGATTGGCGCTAGAGGAAGGGCCTGTTCCCTTCTCTAAAAAGAGGAATCCATCACCCCTGCTACAAAATGGCTAAGGGAAGAGCTCCAAACGCCACTGCCAGAAGAGGTATCTCCCCTTCCAGGTCTGAGGAACCTCCTAGGAAAAATGATATCGCAGCCATCGACGCTACTGCCACTGAACCTACCATCACACTGTGGTTGCAGTAGTTCCAGACGTTAGTGAACCGCATCGAAACGCTTACTATTATAGTTCAGCATTTATAGAAAGCAGCTGACAACCGGTGCAACTACTAGCCATTTCATGCACCAATCCTCCAACTGCTGATGAGGGAAGCTGATGGCCAGAGGTCCCTCAGCATTGTTCTCGCATCACCGCGAAGCCCCGGAGGTCATTGGGTAATCGCGTCGATAGCTAAAGGGTAAGGTCTGCATAGCCTTCCTCCACCGAATCCGTCCAGGTCAGCAATCGGCCTGCTGCTGAACCCCCGAGGGACTATGCTAGCAAGATCATGTGCATGGAGGAGCGCATTGCCAAAATTGCCCTCTGGCAAAAGGCTGAAGGGTGACAGGTATACGACTCCTATCCCCCATTCTTTGATGAGATTCTGGCAGAGATGATTTCCCGCCACTTCAAGAGTCTGCAGGTGGACCCCTACGACGGTACCACTGACTAGATGGACCATCTAGGCACATACAAAGCCCATATGATGGTATAAGGCATCTTCGATGCCCTCCACTGCATTGCCTTCCCTGCCACCCTTAAGAAGACCGCCCGGATGTGGTTCTCCATCATCCGGCCAGGTACGATCTACTCCTTTCCTCAACTCAAATCACTTTTTCTTTTCCATTTCAAGACCTACAGTCGGACCCTGAGGAATACCGATTGCCTCTTCCTCGTGCTACAAAAGGAGGGAGAGACTCTTCGGGATTTCATGGCCCGTTCAACATAGCAGCCATGGAAGTCCCAGACTTGAATTAAGCTGTAGCCATGTCAGCCTTCAAGCGAGGGCTCCGCTCGTCTAGGCTGACTTTCTCCTTGGACAAGAAACTTCCGACAAGCTATAGCGAACTCCTGGCCAGAGCGCTGAAGTACACCTTGGCAGAAGAGCAAGTGGCCAGCCGACATCAAGCAGAGGGAAGGCTGACCCCCAAGAAGCGGAGCGATAAGGCTCCTAAAGTCCGACCTTCGAGTGATAGCTGACGGTCGGCCCAACGTCGATGTCCTAGGCCGAGGGATTTCCCCCGGAGGTTCGAGACTTATGCACCTCTGTCCCTGGCAAGAGAGAAGATCCTTATGGTGATCGAGAATGAGACCTTTCTACAAAGGCCTCGGCCGATGAGGGGCCCTCCTGCCCAAAGAAACAAAGATAAATTCTATCAGTTCCAAAGGGACCACGGGCACAGTACTGAAGAGTGCCTGCAGCTGAAAGATGCTATTGAAGACCTCATCCAGAGGGGGTACCTGTGCAAGTACGTCCGACCCCATCGGGATCGGGACAAAGCATCAAATGCCAAAAACCCTTCAGAGGAGATGGAGCTCCCTAATCAAAGGCCTACCGGTGGGGATGTCAGCATGTTGCATCGGCGATTCGGATGAAGTTACGAGGATGGACCCGATATTGCTAAAAGGTCCAAGGGCTCCAATGCAATCTCCTTCTCTCATGAAGATCTTCTGGAGACTCATGTTTTTGAAAATGACCCTATAGTCATGTCGGCAGTGATTGCCAACTACGATGTAAGGAGAATACTTATAAATAATGGAAGCTCAATAGGGGTGTTGTTGTACGATGCTTTTGTGAGAATGAATTTGTCCAGGTCCATGCTGCAGGAATCCCCTGCACCACTGACAAGCTTTCGGGGCAACTTCGTCGGAGTAGAAGGGGAGATAGTTCTCCCTGTGACGATCGGGACTGAGCCTTTCCAAAAAACCCTCCCTATCAACTTTGTGGTCATTCGGACAACCTCGCCTTACAATGCTATCCTGGGTCGACCGGCCCTTAACAAATTCAGAGCCATTGTGTCCACTTATCATTTGTTGGCGAAATTTTTGACCAGGAGTGGGGTCGAAGTGATGAGGGGAGACCGTCGGATGGCCAGGCAATGTCTGACCATTCTGAACCAACAATTAGAAGGCCGTCCCACTCTGGAGCAACTTGACCCAAAGGCTGAGGCCGATGGCCTTGGTCAGCTAGGAGAAAGGATTCTGTTTGTCCCCCTTCGGGAGGACGATCCCACCAATGTCCTTCAGATTGGAGGTTCCCTCAACGAAGACATTAAGTCAGAACTGATCAGCTTCCTCAGGAGTAACGCTAACATCTTTGCTTGGTCAGTGTCGGACATGTCGAGAATACCATCGGAGGTCATCACTCACCAGCTCAAGGTAGATCCAAACTATTGACCTGTTCGGCAGAAGAAGAGAAGCTTTGCCGTTGAAAGGTAGAAAGCCATCGATGAGGAAGTGAGGAAGCTCTGTGATGCTGGCTTCATCAGTGAAGTCCACTACCCTGAGTGGCTAGCGAATGTGGTTATGGCAAAAATGGTCAGCTAGTAGATGCCACTGCCGGCCACCAGCTACTCAGCTTTATGGATGCCTTCTCCGGCTACACCAAATAAAGATGCATTCGGAAGATGAGGAGAAGACCGCCTTTGTCACCGACAAGGGTCTGTGCTGCTATCAGATGATGCCCTTCGGCTTGAAGAACGCTGGTGCCACTTTTCAAAACCTGATCAACCGAGTGTTTGAAGGTCAGCTGAGCAGGAACATGGAGGCCTATGTGGATGACATGAAAGTGAGGAGTCTCCATAAGGCCGACCACATCAGGGACATGCGGGAATCCTTTGATGCATTCAGGCACCATCGGATGAAGCTGAATCCCACGAAGTATACTTTTCGGGTAACCTCTGGCAAGTTCCTTGATTTTTTGGTCACACAGAGGGGAATTGAAGTGAACCCCGACAAGATAAAGGCCATCATTGAGATGGCACATCCGACCAACAAAAAGCAGGTGCAAGAGCTCACCAGCCAAATCACCTCTCTCAACCGTTTCATTTTTTGTTTGGCTGAAAAGTCTCTGCCATTCCTCAAAACCCTACGCCAGTCAGAAAGATTTGTTTGGACTGACGAATGTCGGTCGGCTTTCGAAGCCCTGAAGGAGTACTTGAAGAACCCTCCATTGCTGGCCAAGCCGACGGAGGGGGAACCTTTGTACCTCTATCTTTCGACGTCAGACGAAGCGATCGGCGCCGTCCTCGTGCGAGTCAGAGAAGATGGATAGTAGAAGCCTATCTATTATATCAGCAAAGTCCTCCACAACATCAAAATAAGATACCCGAAGATGCAAAAGTTGATATATTCTTTGGTCACATCCGCCAAGCGGCTCCGACCATATTTACAAGCACATCTGATTATGGTAATGGCCGACCAACCCCTCAAGGCAATCCTTTGGAGCCAAGACATATCTGGTCGGCTCGCCAAGTGGGATATCAAGCTAGGCAAATTTGACATCTCTTTCCAACCATGATCTACCTTGAAGGCCCGGTGGTGTGGGCACCAGGATCCGATAGAGGCTCCTCAACCCTCTGTGGATCTCAGATTAGGGTTCCCCTTTCTATGAGTCCTGTAATAATTTCTTGAGCCCAAAAACATTGTTATAATTTCATGTCAAAGTGGTTTAGTCCTGTACCTTGGCCAATTTGGGTCTAGTTAGGTTTTGAGTCCTATATTTGTTCGAGTCTGAGTTTGGTCTAGGCCCAAGCCCAATTGAAGTCACTCTGGTTTTCTTCACCAACTCAAGTTCTGGTGGGCCAACCCACCCCTTTTACTTGGGATAATGCCAACTCAAGTGCCACCTCAGCTACCTACGTGGCACCACATCAGCTGCCACTTGGGCATCCAAGAAGGGAAACAAAGTGGCCTCCTCTTGCTTTCCACACACCTTGGACAACATCCCCCTTTTCCCTCCCCTACATCACACCTTGTTCCATTTAAAGAGGGCATTGAAGATCCTTGAGGGAACCAAGCCTCAAAGCAAGCCTCTTCTCAAGTTTTCTTCCCAAAATGATCTTGCAATGAAGGAAGGTCAAAAGACACACTCCCCTCTTCAAGCACTCAACCATGCAATGCCCCATGGAGTTCTCCCTTGGTCGGCCAAGAATCATTACTAGAAGATGGCGTGAAGAGCCCAAGGGAACACATCCCTCCAAGCAAGCCATGCCCCACTCCTCTTCCCAAATTAAGCATGCTAAGGAAGGAAGTCAAGGGACCAATCCCCCTCTCCAAGCCTTTGCTCATGCCACGCCCAACTCCAAATATTTGGTTGGCCAAAGAAATAGGGATGTGGAAAATTTTTGGCACCACCATGAGTCTTGTATTTTGAATTTCAAAAGGGCCTTGGGTGCCTATTTAAAGGACCCAATCCCTCCCTTTGTAGGACTAATAAAAGAAAGAATCCATGAATGAATGAAAAATTGAGTGATTGAGTTTGAGTTTCTTCCACCCTCCAACCATTGTCTCTTAGGCTAGGTTCGAGTGGAATTGCCTTCATCCCCAGGGATGTCAAGTGGTGTGAGGCCACCTGTCCGTTGCCCCAGGGCATCGCGAATCCTTCATCCTCCAGGACATCGCATGGTGTGGGGCCACATTCCTTCGTCTTCTGGGATGTCGCGGGGTGCGAGGTCCCAAGTTATCTCCAACATCGACTTCGAAATCCAGCCAGACACCAGGCTCGAAGCCCCTTCCCAACTCCAGTTTAATTCCTTTCCGTACATCTCCACATTCCACTGACCTTTCTTTTGTTTGCCTAAAGGTCCTCCCTAGCATCTCGAGCATTGGAGACAGTCAGCTTTGCCATCACGACCTCCATACCCAAAGCAAGAGCTCCCACGGGTTTGACTGCTCGGGCATCCAGGCTGCATTCGCGGAGTTGAGCGATCTCTGCACCGGGCGCTTCAGAAGTTTGAGGTTTGCCTTCTCTTTATCTCCTAAGTAGATATTGTAGGTCGAGCTAGTCCTACCGGGATTTCTTAATCCCGGGGTCCTATTCTCGTTCTTACTTTTAGGGCTTTGAACTGTTAGCATAAACTTCCCTAACTGCTCTTCATATTTCTTATCTTTGCTTATGATCGGGAATCGAAATCCTAAACAACGAAGAAGAACAACAAGAAACATAAAAAAAGAAAAATCATCAACCCTAAAACAAAAAAAAAATTCCTTGCATCATAAGCATCCATCCTAGCATCCCTAGCCCTAACCCCCTTTCCCTACATCAATCTTGGTATCAGAGCAAGGCTAGGACTAGTGCATTTGTTTCATTTTCTGCATTCTAGTCAGTCCGTATATGGTCTGATCATTGAATGGTTTCTCTCTGTAGAGACATCCAAATTTTTTGATTTCTATTTTTTTAGATTGCATCAATTTCAAAGTATTTTTGTCTATTTTTTCAGATTTTATTTCAGTTTGTAGAGTTTCTACAAGCCGAAATACTACCTGAGAAAATCTCAGGTCTAAAAATTTCAGCAAGCATCTCATTCATCCATCTAGTTTATTTCTTGCATTTAGGGGCATATTTTAATTCCTGCATTTTGTTTAGCATTCACACATCTAAAAGATACAAAAAAAAAAAAAAAAACAAGAAAATTTAAGTCATCTCATTAGTCATTCTTGTACTTCATTTTACATAACATATTTTAAGGGCGTCAATTTAACATAGGGTCAGGATTTCATTACCTGTCCCTAGCCCAAAAAACCACCACCCGATATATCGAACCCTAGCCATTAACTAATATCAATTAGATGCTTAATATGCTCTAGTGAGCTAGGGACACCCACAAAGTCGGGTCAACCCAAGTGCCGAGCCAAGCTAGATTGCTTGTTGGTGTGGGCTTGTGTAGCTGGTGTCTAGGCAAGTGATTCAGGGACTAGAGCCCGAAGGGAAGTGGGTTGGTTCGCTTACCTGGCCAATTTCTAATTGGTGTCTAGGCAAGCAAAGAGGAACCTCCACTCACCTTACACTTACCTGGCCAGGTGCCATGTTACTGCTTTCAGGTTCATCTTCTTGACTTTACATTTGGAGAGATCTCCTAGGTCTAGCGAACCATAGCATCATTTTGTTACATGTGCACTAGATCAGGAACCTCTTTTCACCCACCTTCTCCACCCCCTAGCAAAGCCATGGACCAACTTCGAGCTTACATTGGAGCCCTAACTCAATACATGACTCAATTAAGCAACCAGTTGACTAATATATGTGATCAAATAGAGGCCAGACTAGGACCCATAGAGGAAGCTGCTAGGATCCGTGAGCATTTCCGGAGAACTCCCACCTACAGAAGATTTGAGCCCTTTAGGAACCAGAGTCGTATCCCCAGATCCACCAAAGGTTATAGCCAGGCTTACCCAAGTCAACCAAGACCGAACCGATCCGACCCCAGTCGACCAAGCCTAGCCCGACCCAGTCCTAGTCTTCCCAGTATGAATTGACCCCAATACAGTAGAGAGGACAAGGGTGAGGCTATTGAAGTCCAGAGGAGACCCGATCCCCAAGGTAATAGCTATAGGTGCTATAAACCTGAGCATTTTGCTAGTCAGTGCACCGCCCCTGCCCTACTTATGGATGAACCGACTGAAACTGAACCCGAACCCATTGTTGAACATGAGGAAGACATGAAGGTTGAACCCATTGAAAATCTAGGGAAAGATCCTGAACCCATTAGAGACAGTAAAGGAGTAATTGAGACAGGATCGAACATTGTAGAGGATGGTGAGGGTTCACAAGTATTGCCCTTAGAGGAGGTCCAGGAACAAGTCTCTATAGAACCCCCCCAAGAGGTAGACATCAGTTTTGAGGACTCTCAATATAACATTCTCAAAGACCTTCCTAATGACCTTCCACCATTTAGGAACACCCATCTAGCCTTGGAACTTGCACCTATAGAATAATGTCCAAATCTTAAGATTATCCTGAACAACCAAGGTCTATTTTATGATGCCCAGAGTTTACCCCAAGACTCCGACTCTTATTTTCTCCCCTTCCCAGAGCCGTCTCACATTTTTAGAGCCATGGGGTTGCATTTCGTTGAAATCACCATGCTGCATGACTCATTGGAACCCATCCCTTTTGCCATTTACGTTTGGTACACTTTATGGCATTTGTTAGGGATCCTTAATAATTTTTCTTGTGCAAACCAAACTAGGGTCAAACCTAGAGAGTCAAAAGTCTGTTAGGTTTAGACCCTAGGAGTCCAATAATTTTTTTTTTTTTCAATAAGATTGCATAGTTGAGTCTGCATTTTGCATCATGTTAGGATTATGCATTAAATACAATTTTTAAAATAATTTGGCTGATTCCCGAAAGCGAGCCAAAGAGTTTGAAATAAGGGATTTTGTAAGGATTAGGCTCTGGCCTGAACATTTTCAACCGGGAACCGTTAAGAAGCTTCATGCTCGTGGGGCGAGTCCCTTTAAAGTGATTAGGAGAATGGGCTCTAATGCCTATATGCTAGAATTAACTCTGGATTATGGAATTAGCACGACATTCAATATCTCTGACTTAGTCGAGTATAGGAAACCCGCAAACATACCTAGCGAGTCATTTGAGCCTGACCTTTCTTTTGAGAGTGAACCTGAACCTGAGTGTCCACCTCCAAATATACCTGTGCGAGGAAAGCGGATCGAGCGTATCCTGGATGACCAAGATATCACTACACAGGGCAAAGGCTATCAACGTTACTTGGTCCGATGGCAAGGCTGACCCGAATCTGATGACTTGTGGATCACCCGGGAGGTCTTGCAGCGCATCGACCTCGACATCCTGGAGAGTTACCAAAGCCAGACTAACCCTTACTTGACAGGGTTGAGTTCCTCCCACCCCGGGAGAATTGGTATGGGCACCAGGATCCGACAGAGGCTCCTCAACCCTCTGTGGATCTCAGATTAGGGTTCCCCTTTCTATGAGTCCTCTAATAAGCCCTTGAGCCCAAAAACATTGTTATAATTTCTTGTCAGAGTGGTTTAGTCCTGTACCTTGGCCAATTTGGGTCAAGTTAGGTCTTGAGTCCTGTATTTGTTTGAGTCTGAGTTTGGTTTGGGACCAAGCCCAATTTAAGTCACTCTGGTTTTCTTCACCAACTCATGTTCTAGTGGGCCAACCCACCCCTTCTACTTGGGATAATGCCAACTCAAGTGCCACCACAGCTACCTACGTGGCGCCACATCAGCTGCCACTTGGGCATCCAAGAAGGGAAACAAAGTGGCCTCCTCTTGCTTTCCACACGCCTTGGACAACATCCCCCTTTTCCCTATCCCACATCATGCCTTGTTCCATCTAAAGAGGGGGTTGAAGATCCTTGAGGGAACCAAGCCTCAAAGCAAGCCTCCTCTCAAGTTTTCTTCCCAAAGTGATCTTGCAAGGAAGGAAGGTCAAAAGACACACTCCCCTCTTCAAGCCCTCAACCATGCAACACCGGTGAGGACACCTTCACAAAATTTCAGAACTTACTATGGATCTTGTAGAGAAGATCCAAACTCTGAACCATCCAGCAAATGCAACCCAGTAATTGTTTTCGGGTTTTAAAGTATGAAGTCTTTTATTGCCAAACATCAAGAGAAGCTATCAAAGGAGGGAAAATTTTCCCAATTTTAAAGCATGTGTCATACATTTCATAAGCCAACAAGGAAGAAATTTTTTTTTGAGATTTAAAGCAAGAGCATGCACCGCCATGCAGCAACCTCGGCCTTCAGATTTCATCATGATTTTGCAGATCCTACAGCTCTAGATTTTGTCACGATTTTGCAGTCCCGGATTTCCTGCAGCCACTTCATCATGATTCCTCATGATTCTTGCAGCCTCGGATTTCCTGCAGCCCCTTCATCATGATTCCTCATGATTCTTGCAGCCTCGGATTTCCTGCAGCCCCTTCATCATGATTCCTGCAGGAATCATTTAAAAATTAAACTAATCTTTATATAGAGGGTTTTAGAGGGTGTTCTTGAGCCTATAAATAGGGATGATTCTCTTGTATGAAAAAAAAAAAATGGATAGATGAAATGAAATACTGTTGGAGTGCTTTCTCTAGTGCCTTTGTTACAATTGTAACATTGAGGGGTGTGAGGCCCTAACCTTGCCTTCGTTGCATTGCAACGTCGAGGAGTGTGAGGCTTCGACTGCCTTCGCTGCACCCACGGCATCGAGGGGCACGAGGCCCTATTTATCCTACCATTTTCCAGCCGTTTAAGCCCCCCTATCATCCATTACCCTCACCACCGTGCTCCAGAAGATCGAAGATTTCAAGATCTTTCTCCGGTAACGATCCCCCGAAGGAAGCTTGCCAACATTCATTTAGCATGATGCCACCCGTTGAGCAGCTAATTATTGATCATCTAGGCCGCATCTTCCCAGGAAGAGTGACCCTAGTGCTTTGAGAATATTTATTTACTGTTGTGTCATTTTACCTCACCTCCTTATCCTCAAGATATGTTTTATTAATTGTTTGCATGTCCTAGATCGGGGATTTCTTAATCTCTGAGTCCTGGGTCTATCATTCTGCTCACTTAATTTTGGGGTCCAGCATGAGAGGTTGTATGAGTTGATACATTCTTTAAGTTGTTTTCTATCATCCTTGCTTGTTATGAGTCTCAATTTAATCAGATTTAAGGGTGATTTTCTTTGCATTGCATCTCTCATCATTTTCATGCCATCCTAGTCCATAGGTTCCCCATCATATTTGGTATCAGAGCATGTTAGATTATGACTTGTTCCAGTCTCTGCACTTCAGGGTTTCTATTTTCACTTGTGACCTACCTGTAATCCATTTTAATTTCAATATAAGAGTAGTTAGTTTCTTTGTTTTGTATTTTTTTCCTTGTATCATTTTTAGTTAGCTATCTTAGTTTAAAGTTTCGTATTTAGAAAAAAATTATAAAAAAAATTAAAATTCCTGCAAGTTGTTGCTGTCTTGTTTTCTGTTTTTCTGTATTAGTTACATTTTCTGCCTGTAATCTACTTAAATCTCTGTATAAAAGTAGTTAGTTTATCTTGTTTATATTTTTTTCCTTGTATCATTTTCAGTTATCTATCATCTTTTAAAATATCATCCTCAGAAAAAAATTACAAAAATAGTTAAAATTTCTGAAATCCTCTGCTGTCTGCATGCTGTTTTGCTGACTCTTCCATTTTAGTTAAGTTCCAAGAGATGTTTAGAATAAAATAGGTTTTATTTGTATAAATCCTTTCATCTGGTATGCTATTGATGTGTTAAGTGTCTACTGTAATTTTTATGGAATTTTTGGAATTTTTTTTGCACCATTAGACTAGGGTTCATTGCATGTTTCATTCCATGTCATGATAAATCTATTTAAGGGCGGCAATTTCATAACAAAGGGGAGGACGTCATTACCTCTCCTTAGTCCACAACAACCACCCTCATTTTCGAACCTAAGTGGTGCGGGCACCAGACTCAGAAGAAGACTTCAGTGCTCCATCTGGATCTCTGATTAACCTTGCCCGAAAAAATTAGGGTTTTTGGTTTGTAATAAGAGTTGACTAGATCAACTCAATTTAGCTTGAGTCTACATTACCTGCATTTTATTTTGTTGAGTCATGTTGACTCAGTAGTGGACTAGGGTTTCAACCTGGGGTGTTACATTTTCTCCCAAGACCAAGCAAGTGGACACCACACTCCCAGCCACACTCCCAGCCATACGCCTGAGTCCAGGGGGCGCCATATCTACATCCAGTAGCCTTTGGTCCCCACTCCACAGATAGCAGCTTCCTTCTCTCATGCGCCAGATGAGGAGAAATCCATCAAGAGTCCACAAATCAAGGGGGCGGCCAAGACTTTCCCAAGAGAACCAAAGTAAAGATGGGAAGAAATTTTCTTGGAGAGAACATCAAGGAGGCGCCCACTACCTGCCAAAAAAAATCCAAAACAAAGATGGGAAGGACCTTGACTTAGGGAGGAAGAAAAGGAGGAGTCCAAAAGAGTTGATCCATGGAAGGAAAAAAATTCTCTTGAAGATCCAAACAAGGAGGCGCAATCTACCTGCCTTTTATAACCCAAATCAAATTTTTTGGTACCTTGGCCGACCATTTGTGTATGATTTATCCTGATTTGTAGATCCCCTCCTTTAGTCCCACATGGGAAGATGTAAAACCCTACTCCCTTGTAAAGCCTTATAAATTAAACCCCTCTTGTAAGTTTAAATCAATCAGATGAATGAAACCAAATTTTTTTTTGTGAGCAAACTTTGTGTTTTCTCTCTTCCGTACTTGCATCCAGGTGTTGAGCTCCGTGAGGGAGTAAATCCGGGTTCCCCAAGAACCTTGAGGAGGTGTGAGATCTCCAAAACCCAAACCCTAGGTTAGCCACTCCACTCCCAAACCCTAGCCACATCACCCTTCTCTTTCCACCAAGCCCTAGTCTATTCCACTTCTCACGGCCACCCTCTCCAAGTCCAGGCCAGCCACCAGCATCCAGCTCCAGTCCAGATACTTCAGATCTACAGCAATTCTAAGAGGAAGTCAGATCGGCCTCCAGGAGAATCCTAATTTCAGCAACTTCATCTTTCAAGTTCTTCAACTTGGTAAATCTTTTCTTGAGTATCTGAATTCCATCACTTGTTCCTCTTCTTTCCCAGATCTTTAGTCCAGGGGAAGCCGACCAAACCACAAGACCAGTATTGGAGGATCCATTGCGAAGATAGCCGACTCCGAGGATCCCACAATCTGCTCGAGAGAGTTCTTCCACCGAAATCCTGAGAAGATCACTGTCTGGTTAGTTAACCATCTCTCCTCTCTATTTCTGTTCTGTTGAAAGTTCAGAGCGAAACCCTAGGTCTGGGAGTTTCTCAACCCCCAGCGATCCGTTACTTCTGAACTACTCTAATAATTTAGTTTCATCTAAATTGTGCTTTCAATCCTTACCTAGTTTCCTTCAACTTAGTTTAGCTTTACTTTGAGTCTAAAGCCAATTTCTGAAATATAAAAAAAAAAAGAAAAAAAAGAATTAATCTTAAATTTACTTTCGCATACGCTTCCTTGTTCTTTGTTCTGCATCACTAAGCCTTTAAATTTAAAATCAATTAGCAACGTACTGCTTTGCTCTAGAGAGCCATAGGGACACCAACACGATCGAGTCAAGACTTCGAGTCTACTCCTTGTGTCAGTCTATCTTGTGTGTTCCACTATTCTTGGTATCTAGGCTGGTAAACCTTGGGCTTGTGAGTTGGTCCGCCGTACCTGGCCAATCCCCGATTGGTGTCTAAGGTTGGCAGAAAGGGACCTTCACTCCCCTACACCTACCTGGCCAAGGATAAGGGTTACTACAGGTTAGCCTGTTGCATTGAGTTAGGCCCCAGTTGAGATTCTAGGTCTAGTTACCCTTAGTCAAATTTTCTGTTTGTGTGCTTGATTCATGTCTACTAGGGCAGGGACATCATATCAGCCCGAGACACCTATGGATAACCCTCAAGAGGCTTTACTAAGAACTATGTCAGAGCATTTTGCCCAAATGTCAGCCCAATTATCTGCCCAATTGACCAATCGCTTAGATAACCGGTTGAATCAGTTTGAGGCTAGATTGGACACCATAGAGAGAGCCCGGCAGCAGCGTTTTGAGCCCGACCCTAGCACCCCAGCTTCGATGACACACCCTAGGAGGGCTAGAAATCTTGATCCTTTCGAAGAGCCTAACCCTAGGAGAGAGAGAACTTTTGACCCATTCAAGGAACCGCATCCTAGGAGGGCCCAGCAACCTGACCCATACCGAGATCATCCTCCTAGAAGACCCCATCAGGAGTTTGTTGATCTGGAGGATAGGGCTTTTAAGAGCATTAGACTAGAAGCCCCCACATTTGATGGCACCCTGGACACCAAGGTATACCTGGACTGGGAAAAGGAAATGGACCAATATTTCGAGTGGTACGAGATGACGGAGGGTAGGAAATTTAAGTTTGCCAAGCTTAGGTTAATTCGCCAAGCCCGGATGTATTCAGATACTATTGAGAGACTAATGAGGAAAAGAGGACAGGAAACCGTAGCCACCTGGGGAGAGTTAAAAGCCAGGCTGATGCAGAACGAAAGCTCTGATACCAAAATGATGCAGAACGAAAGAGACGATGCGATGCGGAAGTAAATTAAGACTATTTTTTTTTTTTTTTTTTATACTTTCAGAAGTCAGCTTTGACTCAAAGGAAAGTTAAACTAAATTAAAAGAAACTATATAATAATTGAAAGCATAATTAAAAGAAACTAAATTATCAGAGTAGTTTAGAAGTAAAGGATCGCTGGGGGTTGAGAAACTCCCAGACCTAGGGTTTTGCTCTGAACTTTCAACAGGATAGAAGTAAAGAGAAGAGAAGGGTTATGGACCAGACAGTGATCTTCACAGAGTATAGTGGAAGGACTCTCTTGAGCAGATTGTTGGATCCTCGGATTCGGATATCTTCGTAATGGATCCTCCAATACTGGTCCTTTGGCAGAGTTGGCTTCTCCTGAACCCAAGATCTGGGAAAGAAGAAGAACAAGTTATGGAACCAGATACTCAAGGAAGGATTTACCAGATAAGAAGAACTTGGAAGTTGATGTTGCTGAAATCCTGATTCTCCTAGATGCTGATCTGACTTCCTCTAGGATTTGCTCTGTATTCAAAGTAGCCGATCTGGACCTGGATGATGGTGGTCGGCCTCTACTTGGAAGAGAGGGGCCGTGAGATGATGGGGTAGATTAGAGTTTGGATGTTTGGTGGAATGAAGAAGATGATGGGCGACTAGGGTTTGGAATTGAAGTGGCTAACTGATGCGGGACTAATATGCATGCAATTTTTTTTGTATGTTTTACATGTTGAGTTAGGTGATTAATTCCTAAATTTCATATCAAAATTATTTGTAGGAAATTTTGTATGAATTTTTGAAGATCAGCATGCAGATTAGGACCTAGAAAAGTAGCAAAGAAGGACTGTCGGGGCTGAGAAGCCTCGGTTAGGGCAAGTTCTCCTACAATAAAACTACTGGAGGTAGAGGGGTGTACCTGACAACATCTGTGAAGATCGCAGCGAAGGGGTCTCTCGTTCCTCGATGGATGCGGCCTGGAAAACCGAGCCAAAGACCCGTGGATACCCGGCTTTCTGCTCGGTGATCCGATTGAGGCTTGGCTAGAGTCGTTGGATTCGTAGGAACTCGGGGACCTATAAACGACCTGTCAGGGGTTAGAAAACTCACAAAGGAACAACAAAACAAAAGAAAAACAGCAAGGGAAGGCTTCTTTTGGAGTGGGCATCCAGGGATCTGAGAGGCTTGTTGGCAGCAGGAAGATGATTGCAGCACTGGGAAGAAAAACTCTCACAAACCCCTTTATGCACACAGCAGGGTATCACACAACTCAATAGAAGAACTCAAGGTTTTTTTATTCGTCAAAAATTTTCTTTCATACAAGAGGCTAGGGTCCCTTAAATATACCCTTAACCTTGGGCTCCAAGTAAGGGTACATAAGTCTTTACATAAGAATCCTTTTCCCTCTTAAACCCTAGCTAAAAAATAAGGAAATATTAGGTAGAAAAATCCCTAAAAATTTTCTTGACTTGGTCAAGACTCCAAGGATGCCTAGGGGGGCGTGTTGGGCTTCTAGGGGCAGCAAAAGGCCGGCCCAAAGGGGCTCGGGTGCATGGGTTTGGGCTTCTGGAAGCTGGGGTGGCCTGGTAGCCAGGTAGCAGGAATATTCCCTGGTATCTTGCTTCTTAGGGGCTTGGGCTTGGCACCTGGGCTTGATTTCTTTGGGCTAGGATGCAGATGGACCTCTGGAATCATGGATGCCCTTATCTATGAATATGCTTTGGCATTTGGAAGGAAATCTGGGCATCTGAAGGGCATCTGCAAGAAATCAGGGTTTTCTGAATTTTCCTCTTGGGGTCTTCAAATCTTCAAGCTGGGTTGGACTTGTGCTATACTTCCATGTCTTCAATCTAGTTGGACTTGGTCTTCACTTGTATGATATAGTATTGAGTCTTCAGTATGCTTGGACAGGACTCAAAAAAATAAAATAAGATCAACATGAGCTGACTTGCATTGGACTGAACTAGCTCAACATAAGCTGACTAGTACAGAACTGAAATAACAACTCAAAAGACTCAAACAACAACTAAAAAAGGACTCAGATGGGCTAAGCCCTTATTACAGATGGACTCATAAATTATTGATCAATTTACAGAGGGTTGAGAAGCCTCTGCCTTATTCTGGTGCCTTTGGTATCTGCACCACTAACCTAGGTTTTGGGGTTGGAGATCTCACACCTCCTGAAGGTTCCTAGGGAACCTGGATTTACTCCCTCATGGAGCTCAACACCTTAATGCAAGTGCGGAAGAGAGAAACACAAAGTTGCTCACATAGAAATTGAATTCATTCATCAGTGTCCTCAAAACTTACAAGAGGGGTTTATTTTATAGGTCTTTACAAGAGGTCAGGGTTTTACATCTTCCCATGTGGGACTAATAGGTTGGATCCTCAAATTAGGCTTGTAGAATCAAATCCTTCTCATATGGCCGGCCAAGAGCTTCCATAAGTGTTGATTGGTGGCTCGAAATGGTAAGAAGGTGGCGCCTCCTAGCCTTGCTCTTCAAGAAAATTTTTTTTCCTTCCATGCTTGGTTTTATTTGGAAGTCTTTGGGCGCCACCTAGTCTTACTCCCCAAGTTTCGCTCCTTTCTTTTCATAGCTTGGCTCTTATGGAATTATTTTGGGCGCCTCCTTGGATTGAGGATCCTAAATTGATCTCTCCTTAAGTGGTGTATGAAAGAAGGGACCTGCTTTCTAGTGGTGTGGGGACCAAAGCACACTGGATGAAGATGTGGCGCCCCCTGGACTAAGGCGTGTGGCTGGGAGTGTGGCGCCCACTTGCTTGGGCCTGGAAGAAAATGTGGCACTCTGGACCTTTACTTGAAAAAGGTGGCACCAACCTGGAGAAGACCTAGACCACTACTAGGACTTGTACTGAGTCAACATGACTCAACAAAATTTAAATTGCAGGGAAATAAAGACTCAAACTAAAATTGAGTTGACCAAGTCAACCCTTATTATAAAACCAGAAAACCCTAATTCTTCGGGCAAGGTCAATCAGAGATCCAGATGGAGCCCTGAAGTCTTCTTCTGAGTCTGGTGCCCGCACCATAGGCTTAGGAAAAAGTACAAACCTATGTCTTACCACCAATGCCTTTTAGATCAGTGGCATAGGTTGATTCAAGGAAACAAGAGTGCCACAGAGTATATTGCCCAGTTTGATGAGTTGGCCATGAGGTGTGGGATGAACGAATCTGAGGCCGTGATTTTGTCTAGATTTAGGTCTGGTTTGAGAGAGGAGTTAAAGAGAGAACTTTACCTGAGGGAGGTAAAAGATCTAGAGCAGGCCTACCAGGTAGCTAGGGATTTTGAGCAATTCCATAGGACTCCCGCCTATCGAAAGATTGAACCCCCTAGGAGTCTATACCCTAGACCAGCCCAGCCTAATCCAAGCCGACCTTACCCTGCCCGTCCAAATCCGAGTTATCCTGACCAAAATTGGAATGACCCTAGTCGACCTGAGTCTAGTAGACCCAGTCCCAGCCGGCCTCAAGATAATAAAGGTAAATCTATAGAGGTCCCCAGAAAACCTGGCATTTGTTTTAGATGTCACCAGCCTGGCCATTATGCTAGTGAATGTTCAACTAGATCCCTCCATATAGGTGGTTTAGAGGAAGAAGAGAACCCCGAGACTTCTCATGAGTTGGAAGAAGAAGTGTATGAGGAAGGACTGACTTTAGCAGAAGAGTATGAGGGAGATTAGGAAACCTGTGACCCCACTACCTTGAGTGGAGAAGTTAGACGTATCCTTGCCCAATCTAAGGAACAAGAAGACTGGCGTAGGACCAACATCCTACACACTTTCATTAAGGTTGGAGAGAAGGTTTGTAAGGTTATCCTAGATAGTGGCAGTTGTATCAATGCCATTTCTGCTAGCACTGTCAAGACATTAGGGCTAACCCCAATTCCCCATCCTAGGCCTTACAAGGTGTCCTGGATAGATTCCAGCTCCATTCCCATCAAGCTTCAGTGTCAAGTCCTCATCCAATTACAGTCGTACAAGGAGAAAGTGTGGTGTGATGTGCTACCCATGGGGGTTAGCAGCATCATTTTAGGACGACCCTGGCTCTATGACCATGATGTCACTCTGTTTGGCAAGTCTAACTCCTGTTCCTTCAACCACTTAGGGAAGAAGATAGTCATTAACCCAGTGCCCCCTAAGGATGAAGTCAAGAAGGGAGCTAGCTGTTTGAAAAAGAAGACATCTGGATTAAATTTGATTAGTGCCAAAGAGTTAGAAAGGGAGATTGTGGAAGGTTCGCCTGTTTGGTTAGTGTCCTCCAAAGAGGTTAAGAAACTAACCTTAGAAGACCCACCTAAGGGAGTCTTGGAAGTTTTGGAAGAACTTAAGGATGTATTTCAAGATGATCTGCCCGACCAACTTCCACCCCTTAGGGACATCCAGCATGCCATTGACCTTGTCCAAGGATCCACTTTGCCTAACCTGCCCCATTACTGGATGAACCCCAAGGAACATTTAGAGCTCCATAAGCAAGTTAGTGAGTTGTTGAATAAAGGTTTTATCAGAGAGAGTTTGAGTCCTTGTGCCATCCCGGCCCTTTTGACATCCAAAAAGGATGGCACTTGGCGAATGTGCGTAGACAGTCGAGCTATTAACAAGATCACCATCAAATATCGATTTCCCATACCCCGCCTAGATGACCTCTTAGACATGATGGCTGGAGCCACAATTTTCTCCAAGATTGACCTTAAGAGTGGCTACCATCAAGTTAGAATCCAACCCGGGGATGAATGGAGGATAGCATTCAAGACTAAGGATGGTTTGTATGAGTGGGTAGTCATGCCTTTTGGATTATCCAATGCACCCAGCACTTTTATGAGAGTCATGACCCAGGTCCTTAGGATGTTCATCGGTAAGTTTGTTGTAGTCTATTTTGACGACATCCTGATTTACAGCTAGAATGAGAATGACCACCTAGACCACCTTAGGTTAGTGTGTTCGTCCCTTAGGAAAGACAGCTTCTATGCAAATCCAAAGAAGTGCGAGTTTCTGAACCGTAGGGTTGTCTTCCTAGGATTTGTCGTGACCCCAGAAGGAGTAGCCGCTGATCCCGAAAAGATCAAGACGATAGTTGAGTGGCCTGTACCAACCTCTGTTACTGAAGTTCATAGTTTCCATGGACTGGCCACCTTTTATAGACGATTCATTAGGGATTTTAGCACCGTTGTCTCACCCATCACTGATTGTATTAGGAAGGGAGCTTTCGAGTGGACCAAAGCTGCTGATAAAGCCTTCCTAGAGCTGAAAGAGAAAATGACCCAGGCCCCCATCCTAAGATTGCCCGATTTTTCCAAAGTGTTCGAGGTAGCATGTGATGCCTCAGGGGTAGGAATAGGAGGAGTCCTAAGCCAAGAGAACCACCCGGTAGCCTTTTTTAGTGAGAAGTTCAATGAGGCTAAGCTTAGGTATTCTACCTATGACAAGGAATTTTATGCCTTAGTACAAGCACTAAGATATTGGAGACATTACCTTTTACCTAATGAATTTCTGTTGTACTCTGATCACGAGGCATTGAGGTATCTGAGTTCCCAAAAGAAGTTGAACCCTAGACATGCTATGTGGGTAGAGTATATCCAGGCGTATACCTTTGTTTTGAAACATCGAGCGGGTACTGACAATAAGGTAGCCGATGCCCTGAGCCGACGATCTTTACTCCTGAGCACTGTTAGAACCGAGGTTGTAGGGTTTAACCAGATTAAAAAGCAGTACGATACCTGTCCTGATTTCAGAAAGATTCACCAAGACTTAAGTATCGGACCATCTAAGGAACACAGTCAGTATACCTTGTTAGATGGTTACCTATTTAAGGAGAATAGGCTATGCATCCCAAGAATGTCTGTGAGGGAATTTTTGGTCTGGGAGACGGACGCAGGAGGTTTAGTTGGCCATTTCGGGAAGAATAAGACCATCCTAGCTGTAGAGGAACATTTCTTTTGGCCAAGTCTAAAAAGGGATGTTGCCCAAATTGTGGCTAGGTGCCGAACGTGCGCTGTAGCAAAATAGCGAAAGCATAACACTGGCTTGTACACCCCTTTGCCCGTCCCTAGTTGCCCTTGGCAGGATTTGAGAATGGATTTTGTGTTAGGATTACCTAGAACCCAAAGGAAACACGACTCAATCTTTGTTGTGGTTGATAAATTCTCCAAGATGGCCCACTTCCTGCCACGCAACCAATCTTATGATTCCTCTAAGGTAGCCAAACTATTCTTAGATAAGATAGTTAGAATTCATGGCCTACCTAAGACAATTGTGTCTGACAGAGATGTTAGGTTCACCAGTTACTTTTGGAAGACCCTCTGGCACATGTTAGGGACCAAGTTGAAATTCTCCACTGCTTACCATCCCAAAACTGACGGCCAGATTGAAGTTGTGAACCGAAGCCTAGGAAACTTGCTTAGGTGTCTTGTAGGCAAAAACATTAAGAACTGGGACTTGCTGTTACCCAAAGCCGAGTTCGCCTACAACAGTTCTGTCAATAGGACCACCGGTAAAAGCCCATTTGAGATTGTCCATGGGTACTGACCTAACAAGCCACTTGACCTGATTCCCCTGCCATTGCATGCTAGGACATCCGAGTCTGCTGAATCTTTTGCACAGCATATTAGGAATCTGCATAAGGAAATCACCCAAAAAATCACATTAAGTAATGAGGCTTATAAAATACAAGCTAATTCTAGAAAGTGATTCAAGGAATTTTTTGTAGGGGATTTCGTAATGATCCGACTCAGACCAAAATGGTTCCCCTCATGAACTATTAAGAAAATACATTCTCGAAGTACTAGTCCCTTTAAAATTATTAATAGAGTAGGACCCAATGCTTACGTGCTTGAATTACCTCCTGATCTATGCATTAGCTCCACTTTCAATATTGCAGATCTAACTGAGTATAAGGAGCCAACAGTAATACCCAGTGAGGCATTCGGACCTGATCCATTACTTGAGAGAGAAGCCACCATAGAGTGTCCACTAAAAAGGCCTAAGCGACGAGAGAAGATCGAGCGAATCCTAGATGATCAAATTATCAGTACTCGGCGGAATGGTTATCAACGCTACTTGGTAAGGTGGCAAGGACGTCCCGAGTCGGAGGATTCATGGGTTACCTGAGAGGACCTACAACGCATTGACCCGGACCTTCTGGAAGAATATCAAAGCTGGATGAGCCTTTACTTGACGGAGTCAAGTTCTTCCCATCCCAGGAGGATTGGTGAGGACACCTTCACAAAATTTCAGAACTTTCTATGGATCTCATAGGGAAGATCCAGACTCTGAACCATCCAGCAAATGCAACCTAGTAATTGTTTTCGGGTTTTAAAGTATGAAGTCTTTTGTTGCCAAACATCGAGAGAAGCTAGCAAAGGAGAGAAAATTTTCCCAATTTTAAAGCATGTGTCATACATTTCTTAAGCCAACAAGGAAGGAAAAGTTTTGTGAGTTTTAAAGCAAGAGCATGCACCGTCGTGCAGCAACCCCGGCCTTCAGATTTCATCATGATTTTACAGATCCTGCAGCCCCGGCCTTCACATTTCATCATGATTTTGCAGATCCTGCAGCTTTGTACCCATTTAAAAATTAAACTAATCTTTATATAGAGGGTTCTAGAGGGTGTTCTTGAGCCTATAAATAGGGATGGTTCTCTTGTATGAAAAAAAAAAAAAGGGATAGATGAAATGAAATACTGTTGGAGTGCTTTCTCTAGTGCCTTTGTTACAATTGTAACATTGAGGGGTGTGAGGCCCGAACCCTGCCTTCGTTGCATTGCAACATCGAGGAATGTGAGGCTCTGACTGCCTTCGCTGCACCCGTGGCGTCGAAGGGCACGAGGCCCTATTTATCCTACCATTTTCCAGCCGTCTAAGCCCAACCTATTATCCATTCCATCATCCATAATCCTCACCGCCGTGCTCCAAAAGATCGAAGATTTCAAGGTCTTTCTCCGGTAACGATCCCCCGAAGGAACCTTGCCAACATACATTTAGCATGATGCCACCCGTTGAGCAGCTGATTATTGATCATCAAGGCCGCATCTTCCCAGGAAGAGTGACCCTAGTGCTTTGAGAATATTTATTTACTGTTGTGTCATTTTACCTCACCTCCTTATCCTTAAGATCTATTTTATTAATTGTTTGCATGTCCTAGATCAGGGATTTCTTAATCTCTAAGTCCTGGGTCTATTATCTGCTCACTTAATTTTGGGGTCCAGCATGAGAGGTTGTATGAGTTGATACCTTCCTTAAGTTGTTTTCTATCATCCTTGCTTATTATGAGTCTCAATTTAATCAGATTTAACGGTGATTTTCTTTGCATGGCATCTCTCATCATTTTCATGCCATCCTAGTCCATAGGTTCCCCATCAAACACCCTATGGAGTTCTCCCTTGGTCGGCCAAGAATCATTCCTAGAAGATGGCGTGAGGAGCCCAAGGGAACACATCCCTCCATGCAAGCCATGCCCCACTCCTCTTCCCAAATTAAGCATGCTAAGGAAGGAAGTCAAGGGACCAATCCCCCTCTCCAAGCCTTTGCTCATGCCACGCCCAACTCCAAATATTTGGTCGGCCAAAGAAATAGGGATAAGGAAAATTTTTGGCGCCACCATGAGTCTTGTATTTTGAATTTCAAAAGGGCCTTGGGTGTCTATTTAAAGGACCCAATCCCTCCCTTTGTAGGACTAATAAAAGAAAGAATGAATGAATGAATGAAAAATTGAGTGATTGAGTTTGAGTTTCTTCCACCATCCAACCATTGTCTCTTAGGCTAGGTTCGAGTGGAATTGCCTTCGTCCCTAGGGACGTCTAGTGGTGTGAGGCCACCTGTCCGTTGCCCCAGGGCGTCACGAATCCTTCGTCCTCCAGGACGTCGCGGGGTGCGAGGCCCCAAGTTATCTCCAACTTCGACTTCGGAATCCAGCCAGACACCGGGCTCGAAGCCCCTTCCCAACTCTACTTCAACTCCTTTCCGTACATCTCCACATTCCACTAACCTTTCTTTTGTTTGTCTACAGGTCCTCCCTGGCATCTCGAGCATTGGAGACAGTTTGCTTTGCCATCGCGACCACCAGACCCAAAGCCAGAGCTCCCACGGGTTCGACTGCTCGGGCATCCAGGCTACATTCACTGAGTTAAGCGATCTCTGCACCGGGCACTGCAGAAGTTTGAGGTTGGACTTCTCTTTATCTCCTAAGTAGATATTGTAGGTCAAGCTAGTCCTACCGGGATTTCTTAATCCCGGGGTCCTGTTCTCGTTCTTACTTTTAGGACTTTGAACTGCTAGCGTAAGCTTCCCTTACTGCTCTTCATATTTCTTATCTTTGCTTGTGATCGGGAATCGAAACCCTAAACAACGAAGAAGAACAACAAGAAACATAACAAAAAAAAAATCATCAACCATAAAATAAAAAAAAAATTCCTTGCATCATAAGCATCCATCCCAGCATCCTTAGCCCTGACCCCCTTGTTCCACATCACCAGGTAATTGCTGACTTCATTCCAGAATGTACATGGAGACAGGCAACACCTTGTCAAATGGTCGAAGTACCTGAAGTCAATGCCATCTACGAAGCCAAACCAGCCTGGACCCTCCATGTGGACGGAGCGTCCAACCTTGCGGGCTGTGGGGCCGGACTGATCCTAGCCGACTCGGATGGAGAGAACCTAGAGTATGCATTGCATTTTTTATTTTAACTGTCAAACAATCAGGCAGAGTACGAAGCCCTCATCGCTGGGCTACGAATCACCAATGAACTGGGCGTCACCCGACTCAGAGTCTTCTCCGACTCCTAACTGATGGTTAATCAAGTAAAGGGAGAATTTTAAGCGAGGGATCTGACCATGGCAAAATACTTGAACAAGGTACAAAACTTTATCTCCAAGCTCAGATTTTTTGAAATACTGCACATACCTCGTCTGCAGAACCCTCGGGCGGACTCTCTATCAAGGTTGGCTACGGTTGCCATCAGCACTTCTGACCAAACTTTTGTGGAGCATCTGCGGCACCCAAGTATCATGGAAGAGCCGACCGAGGTCGACCAGGTGGAACAAGAAACTTCTTTGATGGATTCGATCCTCGCTTTCGTGACTAAGGGAACTCTTCCGAAAGATCCGACAGAGGCCAAGCGAGTGCGCTCGATGGCCTCTAAGTACGTCATCCTTGATGGCATCCTGTATAGGCGGTCATTCTCACAACCGCTATTGAAATGCTTAGGGCCGATAGATGTCGACTATGCACTTAAAGAAGTCCATGAAGGCATCTACGGTGTGAAAGGGATATGCCCTACAAGACAATCTATGTTGTATCTCCCAAACCATTGTAATTGACAATTTTCTAAATAAAGGCATTATTTTTCATCATACGCTATTTTTTTTATTATTATATGATGAACCCCATAGATTAGGGCTATGATTTTAGGGTTATGATGAGATCATACTAGTGAGACCTAAAATCTTAAAACCTTAATCTAAAGTAATCCTAGTCAAAGGAACCCTAAG
Organism: Areca catechu; assembly: GCA_021397845.1. NCBI lineage: Eukaryota > Viridiplantae > Streptophyta > Magnoliopsida > Arecales > Arecaceae > Areca > Areca catechu. The sequence goes on along the minus strand of CM038051.1, from coordinate 95,093,851 downwards.
TAGGGGATCAGGGTTTTTCCGATAAGACTAGCATATCCCGGGTATACTGGAAAGGGTGACTGCTCTCACAGTCACTTGTGTATGACACTAATACTGGGATGTGGGTGCTCATTGGAGAATGAGTTCATTGATATGATCCAACTTGAGAACATCTAATGGAGTCTTAGCTACATGTCAATAGAAGGTTCTCATAGTGGGAGTGGTACAAGTAATCTTTTGACCTGAGACTGCCATAAGTACCTTATGTACATGAACCCATTCTTTGGTTCAATCCTAATCATGACACTGAGACATGCACAGGATTGATACTGGGAATGGTGAATTAGATATGAAGGTAATGAGTAGGTCAACAAGGAATCGATCACTCTTAGTAAGAGGAGATTGCATCCAGCTAGTCAACAATTGCATAATGATTCAGGGAATCTTTGATCAAAGTGAAGATATTAGAGATGGTTTCTAATATCAAGATAATCGGATCATCATTATAAGATTGAGCTAGAAATAAATATAATATTGGATTTGACATATATCCATATCCATAGTTATATTTTGGATGCAGGCTGATCGAAAGATTTAATTGTACGGTAACTCTCTACTGAAGGGTAATTTTGGTATTTCACCAGAATTTCCATATCTTCCGGGTAGACATGACACGTTGCTAGACGTCAATCTTGTCTTGTGGGTTGATCAAGTTCAAAGATCACATGTTAGGAAGAGTCCTAGTTGATCGAATCGGGTAAGCCCGGTTTGACCTAAATCGATTAGAAAGAGTTCTAATCAAATTAGGTCAACTTGTATTCGAATCCACTGCTGGCTAGATATGGAACCCAATGGGTCACACACTTAAGAGGATTGATCAAGAGTTTAATTTGGAATTAAATCATCTTTGCAGGATAACACTCTAGCAGGTGTTGCAAACCCTAGCTTCTATTCGGATCGGATTCGAATTAGGGTTCCAGATTGGTTCAAATTGGGTTCTAATTGGACCTAATTAGACCCTAATTGAGAAAACGGGAATGTGGCTAACCCTATTGGCTAGCCATGTAGATTGGCTAGCCTCCCCACCCGCCCCCTTTATTTTTCCATGCCAAATACCAAGAGTCCATGCGCATATGGACTCTTGGCGCGCCTTAAGGAAGAGTCCATGGCGCATGGACTCTTGGCGCGCCCCAAAATTTCTCCGATGTTTTTATTTGGGGTGACCTCCTTCTTAAGAAATTAGTGCACCATCTCTCCCCCCTTGGATGAGAATCCAATGGCTGATGGGATTTTGAGAAAGAAGGAAAGCGCAAACTCCTCCCGGGCGCGCGAAATAACATCTCTTCGGAGATGAAAAGTCGCGACTTCCTTCCTTTTAAAACACCGCGGTTTTTCCTTTAAGAAAAGCCGTGGGATTTAATCTGGAAGGCCATGAGATGGGTGGATTGGGCATGAGAAATAGGAAAGGGGCGTGAGACAAAGTGGAATGGGGTTTACGGAGAGTTGTGTTCTTCTGAGAAGACATCTCTCTGTAATCTATTTAAACAACAAAGGTCTCGGGTGTTTAAACGAATGAACAATAGAGTTTATTTTATTGTCTTTTCTTTCCAGGAAACTGATTCCTCCTTAGCTTGTTTAGGACAAAGAGAGTTTCCCTCTTACAGAGTTCTCTTCTCTGTTGAAACTCAAGTCCAAAACAAGAGATAGGAAGAATCTCTTGATCGGTAAAAGAAAGGAACTCCTACTCTGTTTCTATTTCCTTTACTTTAAGACATTAGTGTCTTAAATCCATCTCCTCCTTCAAGACAAGAGTTTTATTCTTAGGACAAGGTCTTAAGAAAGGGAAAGGAAGAAGGAAGAAAGGAAGTAAGGAGCCCCTACCCTGAAGTTTTAGAGCCATAGTCCTCTTGAGTTCTAGGATAAGAATTCAAGTGAGGGAATTTTGAAGAAGCTTGCATCTTGATCAATCATCTTGTGGATCACCATTGGAGGGTGGACATTTGGATGCCTGGTGAAATCAAAAGAAGCATTCAACACCAAGTTCTGATTCTACATCAAAATTGGACTTAGCGTTAAAAGGTAGGTTCCCTAATTCTAACAATATTAGTTTGTATGTTTTAATTCTGAATAAGGAGATCTTGGCTAAGGGATTTTGGTGCCAATTTCATCATTTTTGAAATTGCACTTACGCTGCGCTGCACTGGAATTCCCAACAGTGGTATCAGAGCCATCCTTATTACAGTTAAAACATATGAAAATTATTTATATGCATTTTTGTTGTAGTATCGCAATTAGGGTTTTAAACCCTTGAATGCTGACACACTTAGCATAATTTAAGGAATGCATATATGATAATTAATGTTTTGATGTATGCCACTAATTAGGGTTTTTCACTCAAACCCTAATTATTATAGAGATATGATTAGTTTTGAAGTCATCATATTGAAATAAGGTTGCCCTGGCATAATGGTGGATCCATTATGTGGTAAATGGTTGTCCTAGTATGATGACACACTTAGCACATATTGTTTATCAGAGTGATATCATTATGATATGTTTTTATAAAATGTGCTGGCAATTTTATAAAGCCCTCTTCTTAAAATTATATTAAGTCATAGTATATTTAACTAATAAGCATCACTAGTCATGATGAACAATTGATCATTCGGTGTCTAGAAAGGTGGTTCTGGGAAGGTAAAGAGAATCATGGTTTTTAATTGGTGCCGTTGACTGACCTGGCCAATTTTTATTGGTGTCTAGGAAAGCAACGGGGGGACTCCCACATCTCTTCCACTTGCCTGGCCGATTTGATAATATTTAAATCTTGACTTATATGCTTAGTGTTAAAAAAAAAATGCTATGTGTTGGCCTTCCTTCATGCTGGATCATTACTGTGTTATGAACCACATTAGGTTTGTTGTGTTATCTGCAAGACCTAATAGGGTGATTGACATAATATTGGTCTAGTGAAAAAATATGCTTGCAGTGTATTCAGTATAATGCCTTGTTGTGTTATCTGCAAGGGTATTATATTTGAGTACTGACTGTATAGAAATGAAAGGGTCTTGACTTAACTAGAACATTATGGTTTGTTGTGTTTTCTGCAAGACTTATAATATTCTAGAGGCCAAGTTATTTTTGAGAATTATATGAGATATAATTGGAAGAGTTTCCTACCTTTGAACTTATAAAAGATTTGTTGTGTTATCTGCAAGATCTTTTATAAGTTATAAGGATCTCGATCTCACTAAGAAAAACCGATCAGGGTTCTTCTCGATTATCATAGTGAGGGCTATGATTTTTGATAAAATAGTGAGAGACATAGTTAAATTGAAGACCTAATTTAATTATGTAAGTCATTTCATGGTTGTTTGCTTATGTATTGTTCTTAATTAAATGTAGATAAATGGCATCTTCATTATCACTGAGAAGCATCTTAGATACCAACAAATTGATTGGTCCAAACAATGTGGACTGGTTGAGAAACTTAAAGATTGTACTGAGTTCAGAAAAACTTTCCTATATTCTTGATACCCCTAGTCTTAATCCACTAGGGGATGATGCCACACAGGAAGATGTGGCCACATACAAAATATGGCAGAATGACTCCCTCACTGTCAAGTGTATCATACTGGCCTCTATGACCAATGAGTTACAGAGGCAGCATGAAAGCATGGATACTCAATCCATAATGCTCAATTTAAAGGAGCTTTATGGAGAACAAAGCAGAACTGCTAGATACGAAATATCTAAGCAGTTATTCCGTGCTAGGATGACAGAGGGTACATCTATTCAGGATCATGTCCTGAAGGTAATTAACTTAATCACCAGATTGGGTCAATTAGGGTTTATTATGGATGGGGAGCTGAATCAGGATTTAATCCTGCAATCACTCCCAGAGTCATTTTCTCAGTTTGTCTTGAATTATCACATGAACAAACTGAGCACTTCCTTGCCTGAGCTGTTAAATATGTTAAAAACAGCAGAGAGCCACGTTAAGAAAGAAAAGGCTCCACTTCTTCTTGTTGATAAGACCAATAAGAAGAAATCGGGCAAAAAGGGTTTTAGTAGGAGGCTAAACCCTAAGGGTGGCATCAATAAGAACAAGAAAGGAAAGAAGGCCTCAAAACAGTCAACCTGTTTCTTTTGCGGCAAAGCGGGACATTGGAAAAGGAATTGCAAGGCTTACCTTGCAACTGTGAAGCCTGGTGCGGCAGACGCACCAAAAGGTATGTATGAGATACATACTATATTGACATTAAATTCGTCTATATCAAATACTTGGGTATTGGATACCGCTTGTGGTTACCATATATGCTAATCTTTGCAGGACCTCCACAAGCTTAAATTATTGAAGGAAGGCGACTTCAATCTCTATGGTGCTGGTGGTGATATTATCCAAGCAGAAGCTATAGGGACCTATATTCTGAAGTTGCCTTCAGGGAAGATCTTGGAGCTAGAGAATTGTTACTATATGCCAAAGATTATTAGGAACATTATATCATTCCTTTGTTATTAAAACAAGGATATGTAATGGATGTAACGAGCACTGGTTGCTCGATAATGTTATCTAATAAAATTATTTGTTCTGGCATATTTAGCAATGGGCTCTTAACTCTTTCTTCCAATGATAGTATTTTTCATGTCAATACTAAAAGGAAAAGAAAAGACTTTAATGATACTTTACTTTGGCATCATAGACTTGGTCATGTTAATGAGTCTAGGATTAGCAAGTTATACAAGGAAAAATTCCTTGATCCTTATGAGTATGAATCATTAGGAACTTGCGAATCATGTCTCATGGGTAAGATGACAAAAACTCCATTCATTGGACATGGGGAAAGGTCAACTGAGTTATTAGGACTTATACATACTGATGTATGTGGTCCAATGACAACTCAGGCCAGAGGAGGATACTCATATTTTATCACTTTTACAGATGATTTATCTAGGTTCGGATATGTGTATCTTATAAAACACAAATATGAAGCCTTTGATAAATTTAAGGAGTATCAAAGTATGGTCGAAAAACAAACCGGGAAAAGTATTAAAGTTCTTCGTTCTGATCGAGGAGGAGAATACTTATCCACGGAGTTTTTAGACTATCTTAAAGTTAATGGAATCCTTTCTGAATGGACCCCTCCTTATACACCACAACTAAATGATATAGCTGAAAGGAGGAATCGTACCTTATTAGATATGGTACGATCCATGATGTGCTTCACAAATTTGCCCATTTCCTTCTGGGGTCATGCCCTAGAAACTGCTGTTTACATTCTGAACAAGGTACCTTCTAAATCCGTTGTTAGTACTCCATATGAAATTTGGAGTGGAAAGAAACCATATCTTAAATATTTTAAGGTATGGGGATGTCCAGCTTATGTTAAAAGAAATTTTGGACATAAGTTGGAACCTAGAGCGGATAAATGTCTATTTGTAGGATATCCTAAAGAAGGTAGAGGATATCTATTCTACCATCCTACTGAACAAAAGATTTTTGTCAGCAGGCATGCCACTTTTCTAGAAAAAGAGTTCATTTTAGAAAAAGGAAATGGTAGAACTATTGAACTTGGAGAAGTACAAGAAATACAGATAGACAATTCTCAACCATTAGAACATATAGTTAGGACAGAACCAGAACATAAAACTCCTCCTCGTAGGTCTGATAGAGTGCCACGGGCACCTGAGAGGTATGGGTTTATTATTGAAAATAATGAAGCCCAAGTCATTCAAAATGATGAACCTCTGACCTATACGGAAGCTATCTTGAGTACTGATTCAGATAAATGGCAAGAAGCCATGCAATCCGAAGTAGACTCTATGTATGTAAACCAAGTATGGTCTTCGGTTGAGGCACCAGAGGGTGTTAATCCTATTGGGTGTAAATGGGTCTATAAGAAAAAGATTGGGGCTAATGGCCAAGTTGAAACCTATAAAGCCAGATTAGTGGCTAAAGGTTTTAGACAAAAACAGGGAATTGATTATGATGAAACATTTTCACCTGTTGCCATGCTGAAATCAATTCGGATTTTACTTGCTATAGCAGCATACCACGATTATGAGATATGGCAGATGGATGTAAAGACTGCATTCCTCAATGGTTTCCTTGAGGAAGAAGTCTACATGTCACAGCCAGAAGGTTTTATTTCAAAGAATAAACCTAATCAAGTATGCAAGCTAAAGAAATCGATTTATGGATTAAAGCAAGCTTCCAGGAGTTGGAACATCCGCTTTGATGAAACTATTAAAAGGTTTGGTTTTATCAAAAATATGGATGAACCCTGTGTTTATAAGAAGACTAGTGGGAGTGCCATAGTCTTCTTGGTTCTGTATGTAGATGACATACTCCTCATTGGGAATGATATCCCAATGTTGCAATCAGTCAAGGTTTGGCTATCAAACCAGTTTTCCATGAAAGATTTGGGAGAAGCATCCTATATACTAGGTATTAAGATCTATAGAGATAGATCTAAGAGGATGCTAGGTTTATCCAAATCTAGGTACATTGACTTAGTGCTGAAAAGATTCAGCATGGAAGGAAGTAAAAGAGGTTATCTTCCTATGAGTCAAGGCATACATCTTTCTAAAAGGATGTCTCCTAAGACACCTGAAGAAAGAAATAGAATGAATTCTATACCCTATGCTTCGGCAATAGGATCCATCATGTATGCCATGTTATGTACCAGGCCTGATGTGGCATATGCTTTAGGCATTGTCAGTAGGTTTCAGGCTGATCTAGGAGAGGATCATTGGAAAGCAGTTAAAAATATTCTTAAGTACCTAAGAAGGACTAAGGATATTTTTCTGGTTTATGGTGGTTCTGATCTTAAACTAGAAGCTTATTCTGATTCTAGTTTTCAATCAGACCCTGATGATAGCAAATCCATTTCGAGATATGTTTTTATCCTAAATGGTGGAGCAGTGAATTGGAAGAGTACCAAGCAGCAGACTATAGCTGACTCAACCACAGAGGCAGAATACATAGCGGTTAGTGAAGCCGCCAAGGAAGCAGTCTGGATGAAGAAGTTCATCACAGAGTTGGGTGTTGTTCCTCAAATTGAAAACCCAGTGCCACTTTACTGTGACAACACTGGGGCTGTTGCTCAAGCTAAGGAACCGAGAGCTCATCATAAGTCCAAGCACATTCTGAGACGCTTCCATCTTGTCCGAGAAATAGTAGAGAGACAAGATGTCTACATAGATAGAGTTGATACAAAGAACAATGTAGCAGATCCGTTCACTAAGGCTCTACCACAGCGAGATTTTGATCGCCACCTCGAATGTATGGGATTAAGATTCAAAGGCGATTGGCTTTAGTGCAAGTGGGAGACTGAAAGGGATATGCCCTACAAGCCAATCTATGTTGTATCTCCCAAACCATTGTAATTGACAATTTTCTAAATAAAGGCATTATTTTTCATCATACGCTATTTTTTTATTATTATATGATGAACCCCATAGATTAGGGCTATGATTTTAGGGTTATGATGAGATCATACTAGTGAGACCTAAAATCTTAAAACCTTAATCTAAAGTAATCCTAGTCAAAGGAACCCTAAGTAGGGGATCAGGGTTTTTTCGATAAGACTAGCATATCCCGGGTATACTGGAAAGGGTGACTGCTCTCACAGTCACTTGTGTATGACACTAATACTGGGATGTGGGTGCTCATTGGAGAATGAGTTCATTGATATGATCCAACTTGAGAACATCTAATGGAGTCTTAGCTACATGTCAATAGAAGGTTCTCATAGTGGGAGTGGTACAAGTAATCTTTTGACCTGAGACTGCCATAAGTACCTTATGTACATGAACCCATTCTTTGGTTCAATCCTAATCATGACACTGAGACATGCACAGGATTGATACTGGGAATGGTGAATTTGATATGAAGGTAATGAGTAGGTCAACAAGGAATCGATCACTCTTAGTAAGAGGAGATTGCATCCAGCTTGTCAACAATCGCATGATGATTCAGGGAATCTTTGATCAAAGTGAAGATATTAGAGATGGTTTCTAGTATCAAGATAATCGGATCATCATTATAAGATTGAGCTAGAAATAAATATAATATTGGATTTGACATATATCCATATCCATAGTTATATTTTGGGTGCAGGCTGATCGAAAGATTTAATTGTACGGTAACTCTCTACTGAAGGGTAATTTTGGTATTTCACCAGAATTTCCATATCTTTCGGGTAGACATGATACGTTGCTAGACGTCAATCTTGTCTTGTGGGTTGATCAAGTTCAAAGATCACATGTTAGGAAGAGTCCTAGTTGATCGAATCGGGTAAGCCCGGTTTGACCTAAATCGATTAGAAAGAGTTCTAATCAAATTAGGTCAACTTGTATTCGAATCCACTGCGGGCTAGATATGGAACCCAATGGGTCACACACTTAAGAGGATTGATCAAGAGTTTAATTTGGAATTAAATCATCTTTGCAGGATAACACTCTAGCAGGTGTTGCAAACCCTAGCTTCTATTCGGATCGGATTCAAATTAGGGTTCCAGATTGGTTCAAATTGGGTTCTAATTGGACCTAATTAGACCCTAATTGAGAAAACGGGAATGTGGCTAACCCTATTGGCTAGCCATGTAGCTTGGCTAGCCTCCCCACCCGCCCCCTTTATTTTTCCATGCCAAATACCAAGAGTCCATGCGCATATGGACTCTTGGCGCGCCTTAAGGAAGAGTCCATGGCGCATGGACTCTTGGCGCGCCCCAAAATTTCTCCGCTGTTTTTATTTGGGGTGGCCTCCTTCTTAAGCAATTAGCGCACCATCTCTCCCCCTTGGATGAGAATCCAATGGCTGATGGGATTTTGAGAAAGAAGGAAAGCGCAAACTCCTCCCGGGCGCGCGAAATAACATCTCTTCGGAGATGAAAAGTTGCGACTTCCTTCCTTTTAAAACACCGCGGTTTTTCCTTTAAGAAAAGCCGTGGGATTTAATCTGGAAGGCCGTGAGATGGGTGGATTGGGTGTGAGAAATAGGAAAGGGGCGTGAGACAAAGTGGAATGGGGTTTATGGAGAGTTGTGTTCTTCTGAGAAGACATCTCTCTGTAATCTATTTAAACAACAGAGGTCTCGGGTGTTTAAACGAATGAACAACAGAGTTTATTTTATTGTCTTTTCTTTCCAGGAAACTGATTCCTCCTTAGCTTGTTTAGGACAAAGAGAGTTTCCCTCTTACAGAGTTCTCTTCTCTGTTGAAACTCAAGTCCAAAACAAGAGATAGGAAGAATCTCTTGATCGGTAAAAGAAAGGAACTCCTACTCTGTTTCTATTTCCTTTACTTTAAGACATTAGTGTCTTAAATCCATCTCCTCCTTCAAGACAAGAGTTTTATTCTTAGGACAAGGTCTTAAGAAAGGGAAAGGAAGAAGGAAGAAAGGAAGTAAGGAGCCCCTACCCTGAAGTTTTAGAGCCATAGTCCTCTTGAGTTCTAGGATAAGAATTCAAGTGAGGGAATTTTGAAGAAGCTTGCATCTTGATCAATCATCTTGTGGATCACCATTGGAGGGTGGACATTTGGACGCCTGGTGAAATCAAAAGAAGCATTCAACACCAAGTTCTGATTCTACATCAAAATTGGACTTAGCGTTAAAAGGTTGGTGCCCTAATTCTAACAATATTAGTTTGTATGTTTTAATTCTGAATAAGGAGATCTTGGCTAAGGGATTTTGGTGCCAATTTCATCATTTTTGAAATTGCACTTTCGCTGCGCTGCACTGGAATCCCCAACACGGTGACCACCTCGGAGGAAGATCCTTAGCTTACAAGATCATCTGACAGGGGTACTACTAGCCTACCATTCAGAAGGACGTGTCAGACTTCGTCCGAAGTTGTGACGTGTGCCAAAGGTACTCCATTATTCAAAGGAGGCCTGCCAGTGAGCTGACTTCGATCACTGCCTTATGGCCGTTCACATAGTGGGGGATGGATATCTTGGGACCCTTTCCCCTGGTGTCCAGGCAATGGAAATTTTTGTTTGTGGCCATCGACTACTTCACCAAATGGATGGAGGCCGAACCACTAGCATAGATAATAGAGGTCAAGGTAGAGAACTTTGTCCAGAATAACATCATCTTTCGGTTTGGCAATTCCTGGATGATTATTACTGACAATGGATGACAGTTTGACAACTCTAAGTTTCAAGATTTTTGTCAGCAATATAATATCTCTCACCGACTCACGTTTGTCGGCCACCCTCAATGCAATGAAGAGGCTGAAGTCACCAATCAGACAATCTTGGATGGGCTAAAGACCCGACTGAAAGAGGCTAAGGGGCTATGGGCGGAGGAACACCACTCAATATTATGGGCATATCAGACGATCGCCAGAACGTCAACCGGCGAAACCCCATTCAACCTCACTTATGCAAGCAAAGCCATCATCCCTATTGAGACCTCTCTTCATTCTCTATGGATTGACCACTACGCCGAATAGGCCAACTCTAAAGAGTGAAGGGCTAACCTGGACTTGCTCGAAGAAACTAGACTTCGGACAAGCATGAAGATGGCGGTCTACCACCAGAAGATGGTGAAATATTACAACTCGCGAGTCAAGGAATGAGCTTTCCGAGTTGGAGACCTGGTCTTATGGAGGACAGAAATTTCGAGGCCGACCGAGCAAGGCAAGCTTTTCCCAAATTGGGAAGGACTTTATCGAGTCGTTGAAGAGGTTCGAGTCGGCTCTAGTGCAGCTTACTTCCAAAAGTTTGACTCTGGTCTGTAGAAGCTCTAGGGAAACCAACTTCCGAAAGTCCGACTCCGGTCGGCAGAGGCTCTAGGGCAACCCACTTCCGGAAGTCCGACTCCGGTTGGTCGAGGTTCTAGGGTAGCTCTCTTCTAAAAGTCTGACTCCAGTCGGTAGATGCTTTAGGGCAGCCCACTTTCGAAAGTCTGACTCCGGTCGGCAAAGGCTCTATGGTAGCCCATTTTTGAAAGTCCAACCCTGGTCGATAGAGGCTCTAGGGTAGCCCACTTTCGAAAGTCCGACTCTGGTCGGCAGGGGCTCTATGGCAGCCCACTTTCGAAAGTCCGACTCTGGTCAGCAGAGGCTCCAGGATAGCCTACTTCTGAAAGTCCGACTCTGATCAGCATAGGCTCTAGGGCTGCCCGGTTTGGACAATCCGATGGACCAACACTTAGTTTAAAATTCCTAAGCTCATTGCTCTGGCCTGAGCTGCAGTCCGATCACTGCGTCAACTACTTCCAGGCCAGGACAAGCCGATGGACTAACACTTAGGTTAAAACTCCTAAGCTCGTTGCTCCAGCCGGAGCTATAGTCCGACCGCTGCCTCAACTACTTCCAGGTCTGGACAAGCCGACGGACCAACATTTAGGTTAAAATTCCTAAGCTTGTTGCTCCGGCCTGAGCTACAGTCCAACCGTTGCCTCAACTACTTCCAGGTCTGGAAACCCACTGGACCAACACTTAGGTTGAAATTACTAAGTTCGTTGCTCCGGCTTGAGCTACAGTCCGACCGCTGCCTCAACTACTTCCAGGTCTGGATAAGCCGACTGACCAACACTTAGGTTGAAATTCCTAAGTTCGTTACTCCAGCCTGAGCTACAGTCCGACCGCTACTTCAATTGCTTCTAGTCTGGACAAGCCGACGGACCGATACTTATTGCAAAAATCCTAACGAAATCTTGTTCGGCCTGAGCCACTACTCGATGCTTAGCCTAAAGGTCCGACTGTCCGCTGAGATTAGCCAACTAGCCCACACTTAGTGAAATTTCAAAGAAAAGTGAGTTTGGTCACACTAATCATTCGGCAACAAAGATATGAAAATAAGGTATTATGAAAAAGGTTCTTCATTAGTTCCAAAAAAGATTCTTTACAAAATTGAAGGTCAGACCTTTACAAATGACTAGGTTTGACCCACAGGAGGTACACTGGCAACAGTCGCTTCATCCCCCTCAGTAGCAATAGCCGCTTCAGTCCCCTCGGCCCCTTCAGCTACCATTGCTTCGGCTCCAACTTGGGCGTCCGGTCTGTTTACTTCTACGATGGCCTCCACTGGAGCATCAACCACTCCGGCAGTCAGATTTGCCGCCTCCAAGTCCTCCTCTTCCGCCGTCTTCGACGGCTAAAGAAATGATAAGTCAAGGTCAGGAAAGGCTGCACTGGCCTTCCCCAGATATTCGTCATACCCGTAGTCGAAGCCGACAGTCCCGGCTTCGTTCATCTCCTGGGTGAAGTCCTCGGAGGCTTTATAATTTGCAATGGCCTTTTCAGTGGCCGTCTTCAGTAACTCTTGGGCCATCTTCAACATGCCCTTGTACCTCTCTGCCACTGCTTGGTGGCCTTGTGAGCGGGTCTCACATTCGGCCATGGACCCCTCCTCGAAGGCCAGCGATGAGTTAGAGCCTTGATCTTCTTCTTCTTATTCTTTAAGCTAGCCTCACATTCCACCTCCCGAGCCATTAAGACTTCAAGCTGCTTCTTCTGGGCCTCCGACTCGGCCCGTAGGGTGGACACCTCTTCTGCATGGCCCTTAAGCCGAGTACCTCCTCTCTGGAGGCCGTCAGTGCCACCCAAGCCTTGTCCCTCGCCACCTCTACTGCTTCGGCCCTCTTGGTCAAGTGATCTTTCAGATAGAGTAGCTCGTCCAGGCCATCGTCCATCAGCAGGGTATGTTTGACAAGCTGCCAACAGACACACACAGTTAGAAAGTTGCAACCGGTGAATTAGGAGAGGAGAAATGAAATGTGACACTTACCCCTAGAAGATGGTCGAGGGAACTCCTAGAGGCCTCATTCATCGACCGCCTGTCATCATTGGAGGCGGCCCTCTAAAGCAATTCTTTGGCCTTCTCAGCATCGTGCCACTTCTGGCGCTCCACCACATCACAAGCACCATCGACCCATTCATCAACGGTCGATTGCCCCTCCTCTGCATGAGTTCCCTTGATTGCTGGGGAGGCCACCTCAATCAGGTCCAACAGCGGAGACGGAGGAGCCGCGTCTGCCCCGGTCGGCATCAAAAGACTCTCCTTCGCCTGAGTGACTGACTACCCAACCGAGGAGGACCTTTCGGACGACATCGCCCTTCGACGATCGGCTAGCGGCACATCATCCTCTGACCCAATCGACACCACCATGGCAGATAGTTCTGTTGTCCATTATCTCTTTGGCCTCTCGGGTGCCGGCTCTGTCGCCCGCTTCTTCGAATCCCGTGAGGTCGGTTCCGCAATGCAGACGGCCCTCCGCTGTGCAGATCACGCCGAAAGGGTCGCCCGATCCAGCTTCATTTTGCCACCTGTCAACAAACACAATTGAAGTAAGATATGGTTGCAAAGCTGATAGAAGATAAAGTAGTGGGTATCTCTCTCTCTACGGCTCTCATCCTACCCAACGTCAGGTGCCGGTTGAGTCCAACCTGATGAAGACTCCCCTCGTGGAGCATGAAGTCGACAAACTTCGTGTCCTCGAAATCCAGTTTATGGAAGTCGGCCTCATTGGCCCTCGAGACCTTCCTCCCATTCAAAGTGTTCGGCCTCGGCTCCCTCCATGCCATCTTGAAGCTCCACGGCTCTAAACTATCTACAATAAAGTATCGTGACTTCCATCCATGAATGGCCGATGGAAGTCGCCCAAGTATCTTTCGACCAGGGCGTGGACTGAACATCCACCACTCCTGACTCCGGAAGTCCTTCTTCAACAAGAAGAAATATAAAAACAAGGACACCCTTGGCTCGATGTTGGCCTCTCGACATAAAACCACAAAGCCACAGAGAACTAGAATGCTATTCGGGGTCAGCTGGGAAGGAGTAATTCTATACATGTTGAAGACCGAGATAAAGAAACTGTGGATCGGGAAACGTAGGCTAGCCATCTGGTGGTCTTCATACAGAGGGAGAGCTCCTAGGTTTAAAGGTCCATTCACTCTACGCTCGCGACAGGGGACGGTCAGATGTAGGGTAGATGGAATGCTATACACAATCCTAAGATTTTTGACCCTCTCTCAGGTCATGGTCGAATGGATGTCAAAAGGGCCGAGCTCCCTAAGTCCACGAGCCGAACTCCAACTCCCAGAAGCCTTTCTAAATGGAGTTGCAGAAAAAGAAAAAGATGGAGGAAGGTGGAGATGGAACTATCCTGGTTCACTGGTTCTTTAAGAGGGGCAAAAGCAATGGAAGGAGGGAGGAGGTTGCCTTCTCTTCAAGTGCAAGCACTGTGGAAGGCTCCTTCTGGGCGCTGCGACCCCCCTTTTATAGGCACCCGGGGGTAGCTTCCCAATGCCTCCCCTCACGTGCCATGACTCGATGACTAGAACCATGGTTTTCAAGTTGGATGAGAATTCGAGGGGATGCATCAGATCATATCCGACCATAATCCACAAGACTATCGAAGCAACGATGGATGGATCACTCCAGGAAGTGCACCAACTGCTTTGATGAAGCCATGTGCCCCACATCACGTCTGGAATTCAAATGGGCAGCTACTATGCACCGTACCAGCAATAACTGCTCCCCCTATCTTCACCAACCAGATGCTGACACCTGTCCAGGAGCAAAAATAGAAGCAGAAGGTGGTCAGTAGCAGCACGCCAAATCGGAGTCGCCATCATCTGAAAGACTAATGCGTTTACTACCATTTAATGCCCTCGCCCTTCGAGCCTACGGACTCACTCGAAGCACAAGGGCAAGGAGTCAACTGTTGTACCTTGACGGCTCATCCTCAGCTAGAATCGACCCATTCTTCTGGTCTGACTGGGCCACTCCTTCAAGGCTCCGACTGCTACTCCTTCAGAGGTCTGACCCACCAGAGCAGAGGTCCGAATGACACTCTCATGCTGGCGTTCGGCCCGTCGCTCTCCTTCAGAGGTCCGAATGACACACTCCTGTTGGGATCCGACCCGTCGTTCTCCTTCAGAGGTCCAACCCACCGGATCCGGGGCCCGAATGACTCTCCCTTGCTAGGGTCCGGCCCGACCCTCTCCTGTCAGGGTCCGGCCCGTCGCTCTCCTTCAAAGGATTGGCCTTTGGTCCGGCCAACCGGCTTTCCCTCAGCCGACATCTGACAAGCATGCCTTAGCATTCAGGAAATTCTAGAAGCACCTTTCTGTTACTGCGGGATCCTGCCATCCCAACAGCCTTGCTCCACTACTTCCATGATGTCGCTGTATCTGCATGCCACATGGTCATTCTCCAGATTCTCCTTGGGGCAGACCGGTCTTTCTCAGCCTCTCCCCTAATAGATTTTGGACTATTCCACACCTATATAAGGTACTATGGGGACCCCGTTTGAAGGTAGAAGTGCTCTTCCTCTCCATACGCTATTCTTTTATTGATTCCTTGATTATGTTGCCTTCAACCTTTTACTAACTTAGGCATCGGAGGGTTTCCCACCAGAACACCACCGGTGCCCTTGGAGACATTGTTGCAGGTTCACCCAGGAGAGGAGCGCTCTAACACATCTAGCCGACCTCGATCCAGGAGTTGACACCACAATAAGAAGCAAGCTTGATGGAGACTGGCCTTGAACGATGGAGAGTGCCGACGAAGGAGTTAAGCATGGCTGTGACAATGATGCTGGGTTTTTCGGAGGCTTGGGCAGATATTAACGAATGGCTGAGAAGAACTGGGATGGTGAATGGGTGATGAACAGCAGGTGGTGGTAGACTGAAAATGGCAGCAAACATGGTGGCTTTTTCTTGGATTTCTCTAGCATAGGAAGGTTTGCCGGCCGGTGAGAAGGGTCTCGGTGACGAGGAGAGGGACTCCAGCATCTTCTCCGGTGAAATCATGTTTTGGGGATCTTTTGTAAGGTTCGGTGGCAAGGCGGAATCATAGATTTCAAAAAAATTTTTATCTCAATGAAATCTTCACCAAACCTTCAACCCAAAATCTCCTTAAAAGAATTAAAAACATATAAGATGTTTATATAAGATTTAATCTCAAATCAAGATACTAACCTGTATCGCAAAATCCAAACTCTGAATCTCCACCAGGCGCCCAAATGTTCACCCTCCAATGGTGATCCACACAGAAAAACAATGAAGACAAAATTTCTATTTCTTGGTTCCTCTTCTTGAATTCTTTTTCAAGAATTCAATTCTTGGACCTTTAGGCTGAAATTTTCTTTCTTGAAAATTTCCTTTTCTTCCTTCTTTCCTCTTCTTGAATTTTCTTCAAGAATTCCCTTTCTTGAATCCCTTTTCTTGAATTGAATTGGAAGAAAAAAATTAAGACAGTCAAAGTCTTAATTCAAGAAAGAAAAGAAGAAAAGATCCTTTCCCTGTTCTTTCCTTTACCGTTCAAGACCTTCTTCTTATTCTTGTTTAGGGTCAGAGTTTCGACAGAGGATACCTCTGTAAGGGAAACAATACCCAACAAGAACAAGAGGAAGGAGTATTCTGG
Organism: Areca catechu; assembly: GCA_021397845.1. NCBI lineage: Eukaryota > Viridiplantae > Streptophyta > Magnoliopsida > Arecales > Arecaceae > Areca > Areca catechu. The sequence goes on along the minus strand of CM038051.1, from coordinate 95,077,493 downwards.
AGAGGAAGTGAGGGAATTGGATCTCTGAACTATGTTGCGTGAAAACCCCCGAGAACCCCAACCCTATTTATAGATCTCAGAGGGGTGTCATCTCAAAACAACGCAACCCTCTGAAACCCCAGGGATCACGATCCCTCATCCCTCACGCATCCCCTCAACCAAAAATCACGATTCTCTGATTTGATTTTCGTTTTTCCGACGAGGAGAACTCTCGGAAAAATTCAGGAAGGATCGCGACTTTTGGAGACGGATTTGCGACCGAAAAGCGACGGATCCTTTTCTTAAATTTTTCTGGCCATCAGATCCAGATCCAAGGGCGCCAGACAAGGATCTGAAAATGCCCCTTTTCAGATTTTTTTCTCCGACGTTTTGTTTCTCACGCATTTTAAGAGAAGTCCACGCACGTGGACTTTTCTTTCTTGGCGCGCGCGGGTGAGAAGAGGGAGGGGGCGGCTTGGAGAGAGGGTCTCAGTGAATTAAATTCACTTGGGTTCAGCCATGGGTTAGCCCAATGTCCTAAAAATTAAATTGGACCTTAATCTGGTTCAATTAGAACCCAATTAAGCCCAATTCAGAACCAAATTCGAATCTGATTCGAATAGAAATTTGGTCTGCAACACATGCTAGTGTGTTTATCCTGCAAACATGATTTAATTCCAAATTAAATCCTTCATCAATTTTCTTTTGTGTGTGACCCATTGGGTTCCACACCTAGCCAGCAGTAGGTCCGAGTGCTATTTGACTTAATTCAGTTAGATCTCAACTAAGCCGATTTAGGTCAACTCAAACTAGCTCGACTCGGTCAATTAGAATCTAATTCAAATTGACTGATTTGAATTACCATGACTCAATCATATACCTACAAGACAAGATTGACGTCTAGCAACGTATCATGTCTACCCGGAAGATGTGGAATTTTGGTGGAATTACCAAAATACCCTTCAGTGGTGAGTTACCGGGCAATTCAGTCCTTTGATCAACTTGCATCCCGAATATGATTAGGAATATGGATATTTGTCAAATCCAATTTTCATATTCATCCCTAGCTCAATCTTTATAATGATGATTCATTAATGAACCATTAGAAAATAACTCTAATGTTCATACTTTGATCAAAGGTTTCCTGAATCCATCATTTGAAATTAGCTGGATGCTATTCCCTCTTACTAGGGCTGATCAATTCCTTGTTGACCTACTCACAACCTTCATATACAATCCACCATAACCAGTATCACCTCGTGCATGACTCAGTGTCATGATTGACTGCGAACCAAAGTATGGATTCATGTATATAAGGTACTATGGTAGTCTCAGGTCAAAGGACCACATGCACTACTCCCACTATGAGAATTATCTATTGACAAACAGATAAGGTTCCATTAGATATTCTCAATCTGGATCAATTCAGTGAACTCATTCTCCAATGAACACTCACATCCTAGTATTAGTGTCAAACACAAGTGACTGTGAGATCAGTCACCCTTATTACAAAACATATATAGGATGTGCTGGTCTTGCCGGAAACATTGATCCCCAACTCAATGTCCCATCGACCAGGAATATTTTAGATTAGGGTTTTAAGGCTTTAGGTCTCACTGGTATGATCTCATCATAACCCTAGAACCATAGCCCTAATCTATGGGGTTCATCATAAAATCAAAAAGACACAGCAAATGATGAAAATAATGCCTTTATAAAATGTCAATTCATTGATTTTGGGATCAAAATTACAATATTTCAATTAGCTTTCAGGGCACAATCTTTCAATCTCCCACTTGCACTAAAGCCAATCGCCTTTAAATCTTAACCCCATACAATCAAGGTGGCGATCAAACTCTCGCTGTGATAGAGCCTTAGTGAACGGGTTTGCTATGTTGTTCTTCGTTTCTACCCTTTTAATGCAGACTTCTTGTCTTTCGACAATCTCTCGAACGAGATGGAAGCGTCTCAGAATGTGCTTTGATTTGTGATGAGCTCTTGGTTCCTTTGCTTGAGCAACAGCCCCCGTATTATCACAGTAAAGTGATACTGGACCTTCAATCTCAGGAACTACGCCCAACTCTGATATGAACTTCTTCATCCAGACAGCTTCCTTGGCAGCTTCACTAACAGCAATGTACTCTGCCTCAGTTGTTGAGTCAGCTACAGTTTGCTGTTTAGAACTTTTCCAACTTACAGCTCCTCCATTAAGGGTAAAAACATACCCAGATATAGATTTGCTGTCATCTGGATCTGATTGAAAACTAGAATCTGAATAAGCTTCTAGTTTAAGATCAGATCCTCCGTATATTAGAAAAATATCCTTAGTTCTTCTTAAGTACTTAAGAATATTTTTCACAGCCTTCCAATGATCCTCTCCTGGATCAGCCTGAAACCTGCTGGCTATACCTAAGGCATATGCCACATCAGGCCTAGTACATAACATAGCATACATAATAGACCCTACTGCCGAAGCATAAGGTACCGAATTCATTCTATTTCTTTCTTCAGGTGTCTTAGGAGACATCTTCTTAGAAAGATGTATGCCATGACCAATAGGTAAGTAACCTCTTTTACTTTCCTCCATGCTAAATCTTTTTAGCACTTGGTCAATGTACCTAGACTGGGATAAACCTAGCATCCTCCTAGATCTATCTCTATAGATCTTGATGCCTAGTATATAAGATGCTTCTCCCAAGTCTTTCATGGAAAACTGTTTAGATAACCATACCTTGACTGATTGTAACATTGGGATATCATTCCCAATGAGAAGTATGTCATCTACATACAGAACTAAGAAAACTATGGCACTCCCACTAGTCTTCTTGTACACACAAGGTTCATCCTCATTTTTGATAAAGTCAAATTCTTTGACTGTCTTATCAAATCGGATGTTCCAACTCCTAGATGCTTGCTTTAATCCATAAATAGATTTCTTTAGCCTACATACCTGATTAGGTTTAGTCTCCAAGACAAAACCTTCTGGCTGTGACATATAAACCTCTTCCTCAAGGAAACCATTGAGGAATGCAGTCTTCACATCCATCTGCCAGATTTCATAATCATGATATGCTGCTATAGCAAGCATGATCCGAATAGATTTGAGCATGGCAAACAGGAGAAAATGTTTCATCATAATCTATTCCCTGTTTTTGTCTGAAACCCTTAGCCACTAATCTGGCTTTATAAGTTTCAACTTGGCCATCTGTCCCAATCTTTTTCTTATAAACCCATTTGCATCCAATAGGGTTAACACTCTCTGGTGCATCAACCAAAGTCCAGACTTGGTTGACATACATGGAATCCATTTCGGATCTCATGGCTTCCAGCCATTTGTCTGAGTCACTACTTATGACAGCATCCGTATATGTTAGAGGCTCATCATTATCAATGATTCGGGCTTCATTATTTTCAATAATGAACCCATACCTTTCAGGTGCATGTCGCACTCTATCAGACTTACGGATAGGAGTGGTGTGTTCAGGTTCTATACTAACTATGTTATGATTTTGTTGAGATGTATCTATTTGTTGAACTTCTTCAAGTTCAATATTTCTCCCACTGCCCTTTTGTAGGATGAATTCCTTTTCCATAAAAATGGCATGCCTACTGACTAAAATCTTTTGTTCAGTAGGGTGGTAGAATAGATATCCTATACTATTTTTGGGATATCCAACAAATAGACATTTTTCTGCTCTAGCATCAAGCTTTTGTCCAAAATTTCTTTTGACATAAGCTGGACATCCCCATATCTTAAGGTGCTTAAGATTGGGTTTCCTTCCCCTCCATAACTCATATGGAATGCCAGATACAGATTTGGATGGTACTCTATTCAAAATATTAGCCGCTGTTTCCAAGGCATATCCCCAGAAAGAAACAGGTAAGTCTGTGAAGCACATCATGGACCGTACCATATCTAATAAAGTACGATTTCTCCTTTCAGCAACACCATTTAATTGTGGTGTGTAAGGAGGAGTCCATTCAGAGATGATTCCCTTTTGTTTAAGGTGATCAAGAAACTCGGTGGATAAGTATTCACCTCCTCTATTTGATCGAAGGATCTTAATACTTTTCCCCGTTTGTTTCTCTACCATACTTTGATACTCTAAAAATTTTTCAAAAGCTTCGGACTTATGTTTCATTAGATACACAAATCCGTACCTTGAAAAGTCATCAGTGAATGTGATGAAATATGAGTATCCACCCTTGGCCTGAGTTGTCATAGGTCCACATACATCAGTGTGTATGAGTCCTAATAACTCTGTTGTCCTTTCATTATGTCCACTAAATGGAGTCTTGGTCATTTTACCCATGAGACATGATTCACAAGTTCCTAATGATTCATAGTCATAAGGATTAAGGAATTTTTCCTTGTATAACTTGTTAATCTTCTGCTCACTAATATGTCCAAGACGACAGTGCCAAAGTAAAGTATTGTTTACTTCATCTCTTTTTCGTTTATTACTAACATGTAGTATATTGTCATCAGAAGATAAAGTTAAGAGACCATTGCAAAATATGCCATTAAATATTATTTCATTAGAAAAACTGATTGAGCAGCCACTGCTCATTACATTCATAATATATCCCTGTTTAAGTAACAAGGGTACAGATATGATGTTTCTAATGATTCTAGGCATAAAATAACAATTCTTTAACTCTAAAATCTTCCCAGAAGGCAGCTTCAACATATAAGTCCCTACAGCTTCTGCTTGGATGGAATCTCCTCCAGCACCGTAGAGCTCGAAGTCGCCTTCCTTCAAAACTCTAATGTTCTGTAGTCCCTGCAATGATTTGCAGATATGATGACCACAAGCAGTATCCAATACCCAAGAGTTTGAATTAGAAGTGTCTAATGACAAAATTGCATGTATCTCATACATACCTGTTGGTGCATTACTAGCACCGGGCTTCAGACTTGCAAGGTAAACCTTGCAGTTTCTTTTCCAGTGACCCGGCTTGCCACAATGAAAGCAGGTCATTTGTCCGGAGGCCTTCTTTCCTTTCTTTTTCTTGATGCCCCCTTTTGGGTTTAACCTCCTCTTGGAACCCTTTTTGCCTATTTTCTTCTTGTTTACACCATCCACAAGAAGAAGTGGAGCCTTATTTTTCTTTAAATGGCTCTCTGCTATTTTTAACATATTCAACAGCTCAGGCAAGGAAGTGTTAAGTTTGTTCATATGATAATTAAGAACAAACTGTGAAAATGACTCTGGGAGTGACTGCAGGATTAAATCCTGATTCAACTCCCCATCCATAACAAAACCCAATTGACCCAATCGGGTGATTAGGTCAATAACCTTTAATACATGGTCTTGTACGGATGTACCTTCTGTCATCCTTGCACGGAATAACTGCTTAGATATTTCATATCTTGCAGTTCGACTATGTTCTCCATAAAGTTCTTTTAAATTGAGCAATATGGAGTTTGTGTCCATGCTATCATGTTGCCTCTGTAATTCATTGGTCATAGAGGCAAGCATTATACACTTGACAGTAAGTGAGTCATTTTGCCACGTGTTATATGTGGTCTTATCCTCTTGCGAGGCATCTTCCCCTAATGGTTCCAAGGTTGGGGTATCAAGAATATAAGAAATTCTTTCTTGGCTGAGTACTATCTTCAGGTTTCTCAACCAATCAACATAGTTTGGTCCAGTCAATTTATTTGCATCAAGAATGCTACGGAGTGAGAGTGAAGAGGCCATTTAATCTACATTAACAAACAACATTACATAAGCAGACAATCAATGTTGACAAAACATAATTAAATTAGGACTTTAACTTAATTATGTCTCCCACTATTTTATCAAGCATCATAACCCTCAATGTGATGATCGAGAAAACCCTAATTGGTTCTCTTAGTGGGGTTGAGATCCTAATTCCTTATAAGAGACCTTGTGTGTACACAACAAATCTTATATAAGTTCAAAGGTAGGAAAAACTCTTTCCAATTGTAATTCATACAATTCTCAACTTATCTTGGCCTCTAAAATATTAATAGTCTTGTGTGTACACAACAAACTATAATATTTTAGTTAAGTCAGACCCTTCATTGCTATATAGTCATGATATTAATCATAATACCCTTGTGTGTACACAACAAAGTATTATATTAAATCATTCCATAAGCATCAAATGTACCAAGAAAAAATTATGTTAGTCACCATAATGAAAAGGCCTTGTGTGTACACAACAAACCTAATATGGATCATAACATAATAATGACTTGGCATGAAGGAAAGCCATATGTAGTGAATATTACACTGAGCATATTAATCAATAATTAAGTTAATCATACCAGCCAGGTAAGTGGGAGAGTGGTGGGAGTCCCCCCGTTGCTTTCCTTAGACACCAATAAGAATTGGCCAGGTCAGTCAACGGAACCAATTAAAAACCACGTCCTCTTTACCGATCATGAACCACTTTTCCTAGACACCGAATGATAAACTAATCATATTGATTATTTTTGCTTTTGGTATATGACACTACAACTTAATATGTTGTTAAAGAGGGGTTTATTAAAACAAAGCACATTCTAGCAAATATGTGCCATAGTGTGCCATCATACTAGGACAACCATTTACCACATAATGGATCCACCATTATGCCAGGGCAACCTTATTTCAGTATGATGACTAGAAGGCTAAACATATCTCTATGCAAATTAAGGTTTAAGTGAAAACCTTAATTAGTGGCATACTTCAAACATATATGCATAATTAACACAAAAATGTGATTAGTGTGTCATCATACTAGGACAACCATTTACCACATAATGGATCCACCATTATGCCAGGGCAACCTTATTTCAGTATGATGACTAGATCTCTATGCATATCTCTACAACAATTAGGGTTTGAGTGAAAACCCTAATTGCTGACATTATAACAAACATATATTACATCTCATCTTACTTTTATAAAAATGCATCTAAAATTCAGAATATATATTTTAATCTTTATAAGGAGGCTCTGATACCACTGTAAGGTTCGGTGGCAAGGCGGAATCATAGATTTCAAAAAAAATTTTATCTTAATGAAATCTTCACCAAACCTTCAACCCAAAATCTCCTTAAAAGAATTAAAAACATATAAGATGTTTATATAAGATTTAATCTCAAATCAAGATACTAACCTGTATCGCAAAATCCAAACTCTGAATCTCCACCAGGCGCCCAAATGTTCACCCTCCAATGGTGATCCACACAGAAAAACAATGAAGACAAAATTTCTATTTCTTGGTTCCTCTTCTTGAATTCTTTTTCAAGAATTCAATTCTTGGACCTTTAGGCTGAAATTTTCTTTCTTGAAAATTTCCTTTTCTTCCTTCTTTCCTCTTCTTGAATTTTCTTCAAGAATTCCCTTTCTTGAATCCCTTTTCTTGAATTGAATTGGAAGAAAAAAATTAAGACAGTCAAAGTCTTAATTCAAGAAAGAAAAGAAGAAAAGATCCTTTCCCTGTTCTTTCCTTTACCGTTCAAGACCTTCTTCTTATTCTTGTTTAGGGTCAGAGTTTCGACAGAGGATACCTCTGTAAGGGAAACAATACCCAACAAGAACAAGAGGAAGGAGTATTCTGGAGAGGAAGTGAGGGAATTGGATCTCTGAACTATGTTGCGTGAAAACCCCCGAGAACCCCAACCCTATTTATAGATCTCAGAGGGGTGTCATCTCGAAACAACGCAACCCTCTGAAACCCCAGGGATCACGATCCCTCATCCCTCACGCATCCCCTCAACCAAAAATCACGATTCTCTGATTTGATTTTCGTTTTTCCGACGAGGAGAACTCTCGGAAAAACTTCAGGAAGGATCGCGACTTTTGGAGACGGATTTGCGACCGAAAAGCGACGGATCCTTTTCTTAAATTTTTCTGGCCATCAGATCCAGATCCAAGGGCGCCAGACAAGGATCTGAAAATGCCCCTTTCCAGATTTTTTTCTCCGACATTTTGTTTCTCACGCATTTTAAGAGAAGTCCACGCACGTGGACTTTTCTTTCTTGGCGCGCGCGGGTGAGAAGAGGGAGGGGGCGGCTTGGAGAGAGGGTCTCAGTGAATTAAATTCACTTGGGTTCAGCCATTGGTTAGCCCAATGTCCTAAAATTAAATTGGACCTTAATCTGGTTCAATTAGAACCCAATTAAGCCCAATTCGGAACCAAATTCGAATCTGATTCGAATAGAAATTTGGTCTGCAACACATGCTAGTGTGTTTATCCTGCAAACATGATTTAATTCCAAATTAAATCCTTCATCAATTTTCTTTTGTGTGTGACCCATTGGGTTCCACACCTAGCCAGCAGTAGGTCCGAGTGCTATTTGACTTAATTCGGTTAGATCTCAACTAAGCCGATTTAGGTCAACTCAAACTAGCTCGACTCGGTCAATTAGAATCTAATTCAAATTGACTGATTTGAATTACCATGACTCAATCATATACCTACAAGACAAGATTGACGTCTAGCAACGTATCATGTCTACCCGGAAGATGTGGAATTTTGGTGGAATTACCAAAATACCGTTCAGTGGTGAGTTACCGGGCAATTCAGTCCTTTGATCAACTTGCATCCCGAATATGATTAGGAATATGGATATTTGTCAAATCCAATTTTCATATTCATCCCTAGCTCAATCTTTATAATGATGATTCATTAATGAACCATTAGAAAATAACTCTAATGTTCATACTTTGATCAAAGGTTTCCTGAATCCATCATTTGAAATTAGCTGGATGCTATTCCCTCTTACTAGGGCTGATCAATTCCTTGTTGACCTACTCACAACCTTCATATACAATCCACCATAACCAGTATCACCTCGTGCATGACTCAGTGTCATGATTGACTGCGAACCAAAGTATGGATTCATGTATATAAGGTACTATGGTAGTCTCAGGTCAAAGGACCACATGCACTACTCCCACTATGAGAATTATCTATTGACAAACAGATAAGGTTCCATTAGATATTCTCAATCTGGATCAATTCAGTGAACTCATTCTCCAATGAACACTCACATCCTAGTATTAGTGTCAAACACAAGTGACTGTGAGATCAGTCACCCTTATTACAAAACATATATAGGATGTGCTGGTCTTGCCGGAAACATTGATCCCCAACTCAATGTCCCATCGACCAGGAATATTTTAGATTAGGGTTTTAAGGCTTTAGGTCTCACTGGTATGATCTCATCATAACCCTAGAACCATAGCCCTAATCTATGGGGTTCATCATAAAATCAAAAAGACACAGCAAATGATGAAAATAATGCCTTTATAAAATGTCAATTTATTGATTTTGGGATCAAAATTACAATATTTCAATTGGCTTTCAGGGCACAATCTTTCATCTTTGTGGTCCATGGTAGGGGTCATGGGCCTGTGGCAATGGGGGATGGTAGACTAGTTGTTGTTTCGTGAACCAATTTGCTGGTTCACAGTGAACCACTGCTTTAAATTTCATGTAATTTCTTGATAACAACTTCAAATTCAAATTTCGGGCCCGTCCAAACTTCAAATTGAATGCTATTCATGTCGTTGGATCCCAAAAATTATGCTCTTCATGTTGGTGGGGTTCAATCATCTAAAACACTGCACAAAAATATAAAATTAAATCAAATAAGGATAATTTAATATATAACTTAATGCTTTAATACTTAATTTTTATGCATTTATCATCGACCTATAATGATAACACTGACCTTCATGGAGAGAACATCATACCAAATCTCTTCTTCATATGACTGTAACATAATTAAGACCTGGCACCTAGACTTGATTGGCATAGAGGTGGAATCTACACATGATACTTTATAGGGGTTGGGGTGTGGAACTAAGGTCAAGCCTAAAGATTTAGCTATTTCAGTGGTAATGGCATTGACACAACTCCCACTATCTATTATAATTTTACATACTTTATTTCCATGTTTAACAAAAGTCTGTAGGATGCTAATCCTAGCCAATCTTTCTCAGTCTGGGCTTGGATCAAAATACATCTAACTACCACTAATTGATTAAATTCCTCCTCTTCTCCTTCGTATTCTTCTACCAAGTCTGGATCAGCCTCATAAACTTCTTCTTCTATATCTTCATTATTGGGCTCAAGCTATTGTTCCTCTAGCCCCCCTATGTGTAATGATCTGGTGGGACACTAGATAGCATAGTGACCTACCTTATTACACCTAAAACAAGAATTGAGGTTGGGGCTTTATGAAATGCAGGTGCCTTACCCTTAACGATTCTAGCAGGTGCAGAATTACTTAAACTAGATGTACTTAGACTCGAGTTAGGTCAAGATGGGTTAGGGTTGGGACGGTTTGGGTTGGGATTGAATCGGATTGGATTAGGGTTGGGTCAACTAAGAATGGGGTTTTGACGGGTTTTGTTAAAACTAGTCCAATTTGGGTAAGTATGGTTCTGGTTGGGCCTAAAGCTAGGAGTGTTGGACTTAAAGGGTTTAGGTCTTCTAACTACAGGTGCTCTCTGGTACCTCTCAAAGTTTTTAGCTACATGATAGGCATGGTCCATGTATTCAACTTTCCTATGGTACAGCTCCCTTTGGATATCCTCTCTAAGACCATTTCTAAACCTAGAGAGGATAACTAACATAGGTTCATCTATGCCGCATCTTAGGGCGCACTCATCAAACTGGGTTATGTATTCCCTTATAGTTTTGGTCCCTTGTTTTAATCTCCGCCACTGATCTAAGAGACACTGCTTATAGTATGGGAAAACATATTTAGCCCTAAGCTTTAATTTCATGGCTTACCAGGTGACAATGGGTGGGTGGCCTATTTGATTACCGAGTCGCTCTACTTGCTCCCAGTATAATCTAGCTTGATCAGTTAGCCTAAGCTGGACAAATTGACACTTTTTTTCATCACTTAGGGCATAAATTTTGAAGTACATTTCTATACCTCCCTCCCAGTCTATATAGACCTTTGGATCTAGGTTGCCATCGAAGGTGGGTGGGTCTATCTTGATGCTCCTAAGAATCCTATCATCCTGCTCTTGGTCTTCATGTTTGGGTCTCCTGAGGTTAGGTTCATGGTATTGATCCTTATGTTGGTTTCCCCTATGGTTAGGCTCCCTAAATTGATCCTGGTTCTGGGGTCTCCTAGGGTTATGTTATATAAAGGGTTCATGGTTTTGGGCTCCTCTAAGGTTATGAGGGGTAGAAGGGGTGGAATCAAGGTCTGGTTCAATGTTAGATCCTTGGGCTTTTTTTACAGTCTCTAGTCGATTCTCAACTTGGTTAAGCATATTGGTTAATTGGTTAAGTCTATTGGTTGTTTGGGTGTTCGTTTGTGTCATTTGGTCAGGTCTATTATTAATTTAGGTAAGCTAGGTTTGGGATTGGGTACTGGATTGGTTAAATTTGAAGTCCATCTTTTCACTCAGGACACTTATGATGGCTTCTAGATTGGACTCCATGATTGGGCTGGGTTGGGGTGTAGACTTTTGGTATTGGGTATCTAATATAGTGGTCATGCAACAAACAATCAATCAAAGTGGAATGGTGCAGCCAAGCATGCAAAAGAAAAAAAAGGTTAGTATAATCTAGGGTTTCCTAGACCTAAAGCCAAAATTGAATGGGTCAACTCAACTTATACTTAACCCTAAAGCTAATCCTACCTCTGGCCAGGTAGAGGGTGGGAGTGTGGGAGGCCCTCCTGCTTTTATAGGGACCCAATTAAAAACCACAACACTACTTAGGTTGTATGACTTTAGACCCTCAGCCTTAGACACCAAATTTCAGTAATAACCACAAGATTAAATGCACTAGTTGGCCCATACAATTCGGACCCGACCTGTTGGTGTCGCCTAGCCCACTAGGGCAAATTAAGTCTCATTAATTTTAATTAAGGTTTAGGTGAGAATGCAAGGAGATTGTTTTGTGTCCAAGATAGGTTATGACCTCCTGCCTTGATCTGAGATAGAGAAAGTGCCCTTAAGATTTGGTTAATCAAATGATGCACATTCAATGAGTCCTAATGCAAACTAAAACAATCAGAAAAATAAAATATGTTGACCACACAAGTGATTTTGATGATAACAAAATATTGGAGCATGTATATTTATTTCTGACAACTCTTCAAGTGTTTGACAAGTTTTTGTAGGATGTACAACATGTTCAAACTTTAACTCCTACATTTCTACTTTCTTGTTTGAGTTGTGTTGTAAATATTCTTGTAGAGAAGAATCCAATGAAAATGCTAAGAAAAATCAAGTAAAAAGGGTTACTTCTGTGAGTATGTATGTGCCATGAATTTTAGTTTGAGTTGGTTTGTGTGAATTTGTAAAAGAGTTGGTGAGAGTTTTCTTTTAGTTTAATTGTAAAAGTCCTAAAGAAGACTTTCGAGCCGACCCCAAGAAATGAAGTGCCGACTTTGCTTACTGGCACGTAGTAAGGATTCTGGAATCCAGTAATTCGAGTCGACTCGATGGAAAGCGAGCCGACTCTAGTGAATCCGAGTCGATTGGAATCATGATGCGGGACTAATATGCATGCAAATCTTTTTGTATGTTTTATATGTGGGGATAGGTGATTAATTCCCGAATTTCAGATCAAAATTAGTTGTAGAAAATTTTGTATAAATTTTTGAAGCCAAGCATGCAGATTAGAACCTAGAAAAGTACTAAAGAAGGATCGCCAGGGCTGAGAAGCCTTGGTTAGGGCATGTTCTCCTACAATAATAAGAGTGGAGGTAGAGGGGGTGTACCTGACAACGTCTGAAGTGCCCGATGAAGATCGCAGCGAAGGGATCTCTCATTCCTCGATGGATGCGGCCTGGAAAACTGAGATAAAGACCCGCAGATACCCGACTTTCTGCTCGGTGGTCCGATTGAGGCTTGGCTGGAGTCGTTGGATTTGTAGGAACTCGGGGACCTGCAAACGACCTGTCAGGGGTTAGAAAACTCAGAGGAAATCAAGAAAACAAAGGAAAATATCAAAGGGAAGAATGTTTTGGAGGGGGCAGGAAGGATGGTTGGCGGCAGGAAGATGGTTGCAAACACCAGGAAGAAGAACTCTCAAACCCCTTTATGCACAAAGCAGGGTAATCACACAAAACAATAGAAGAACTCAAGGTTTATTTCATATATCAAAATCTCCCTTCATACAAGAGGCTAGGGTCCTTTAAATAGACCCTTAACCTTGGGCTCCAAGTAAGGGCACATAAGTCTTTACATAAGAATCCTTTTCCCTCTCAAACCATAGCTAGAAAATAAGGAAACATTAGGTAGAAAAAATCCCTAAAAATTCTCTTGACTTGGCCAACAACTCAAGGATGCCTAGGGCAGCGTGTTGGGCTTCTAGGAGCAGCAAGAGGCCAGCCCAAAGGGGCTCGGGCGCATGGGTTTGGGCCTTTGGAAGCTGGGGTGGCCTGGTAGCCAGGTAGCAGGAATATTCCCTGGTATCTTGCTTCTTAGGGGCTTGGGCTTGGCGCCTGGGCTTGATTTCTTTGGGATAGGATGCAGATGGACCTCTAAAATCATGGATGCCTTGGTATATGAATATATTTTGGCATCTGGAAGGGAATCTGGGCATCTGGAGGGCATCTGCAAGGAATTACGGTTTTTTGAATTTTTCCTCCTGGGGTCTTCAAATCTTCAAGCTGGGTTGGACTTGTGCTATACTTCCATGTCTTCAATCTGGTTGGACTTGGTCTTCACTTGTATGATGTGGTCTTGAGTCTTCAATATGGTTGAATAGGACTCAAAAAAATAAAATTAGCTCGACATGAGCTGACTAACACTAGACTGAACTAGCTCAACATGAGCTGACTAGTACAGAATTGAAATAACAACTCAAAAGACTCAAATAACAACTAAAATGGACTCAAATGGGCTAAGCCTTATTACAGATGGACTTATAAATTATTAATCAATCCATAGAGGGTTGAAAATTCTCTGTCTTATTCTGGTGCCTTTGGTGTGCCCACTAATTCTCCTGGGGTGGGAGGAACTCGACCCTGTCGAGTGAAGATCAAGCTGGCTCACATATCTCTCGAGGATGTCTGGGTTGAGGTGCTACATGTCCTCTTATGAAATCTACGAATCGTTCGACTCTGGCTGGCCTTGCCATCAAACCAGGAAGCATTGATAGTCACGGCCCCGGGTCATGATGGCTTGATCATCCAGGATACGCTCGATCCGTTCTCCTCTCTCAGGCCAATTTATTAGTGGACACTCTGGGTTAGGGTCACTCACAATGAAAAGGAATAGGTTCAAAAGCCTCACTAGGTATCGCTGTCGGTTCCGTGAACTCAACCAGGTCTATAATATTGAAGGTAGAACTAATGCGCAAATCCGAAGGCATGTCTAACACCTAGTCATTTGATCCAACCTTCTCTATCACTTTAAAAGGTCTGGCTCTGTGAGCATGAAGCTTCTTTTAGGCCTAAGCCTAACCAAGATAGAATCAACTACATCAAATTCTTTGATCCATCTTCGGGAATTAGCCAGTTTGTTTAAAATTAGTGTAGGTGGTGAACATGCTAGGCACATGCAGACTGCTAACAAATGATTCAAAGGACTTAAACATACACCTAACATACTCGACTAAAGAGATTTATTAGGTCTTAACTACCACTTGGGCATGGGGGCATGAGTCATGGTTGATGGGTGACATGCAGAAGAAAATTTGCTAGTAACTCCTAATAGGTGCCAGAGGGTCTGCCAAAAGTAGGTAGCAAATGGGATGGGCTCTATGGATCCTTGCAACCTAGTAACCTCAACAAAATGTAACCTAATAGTTCTAGACACATGAGAAGACTCAGGAAAGGGTAGGAAATAGGAAGTGGGTTCAGAATTAGTCTGGTAGCATGGAGAAAAAGGTTTAGTTGGATAAAGTAGGATAAAAGACGGGGAGTCAGGAACTAATCCCATACTAATGAAGTTAACCTTACAAGGTTGAGCTATATCTATAGGGTTTACATAATGGAAGGATGGGTTACTAATCTCAGGGAAGAGATCCTTAATGGGAACTATAGGAGGAGGCTCATCTTGAGGGTACTTATTCAAAGAGTTCAGGTCCTTAATAAATTCTTCAGGTTCTTGTATTTTAGGACTAGACTCTATAATTTGGCTCTCCTCTATGGTTTCCTCAGGTAAGGTTCTAGCAGCAATACCTAGGTTCACTTCCTCTAATTGTTCTTCTACTATACCTTTAGGTTGGATGTGGTCAAGGTCAACTAGTTCTGGGTTTGTTTCTACCTGGGTATCTACTGGGTCAGCTAATTCTAGGTCTACTAAATGTGTCTCCTCTTCTCCTTCATACTCATCTTCTAGGCTCGCATCAGCTTCATACACTTTCGCGTTAATGTAAGCCTTGTAAATCTCAGGAATGGTTGGAGAAGGTCGGCTAGGGGAAAATTGGCTAGGTCCTAGTTTCTGATTATGGACACTAGTCCTAGTAGGTTCAGGTTGCCTAAGGGGTAGTGGCTCACTACTGGGTTCATATTTAGGGGTACTAATCCTATGGGGTTCAAGTTGACTAAAAAAAACTTGACTAGTACTAGATTGATACTTAGGGGTTATGGGTTCTCTGGGCTCATAGGACAAGGGTGAAGATCTATGGGTCATGGGATTATAGGATCTGGGATCATAGGATTTTGGGTCAGCTCTATGATCAGGTTCTAAGGATGGATCATGGTATGGGGTCCTCCTAAGGTTGGGCTCCCTATATGGGTCAGGATATTGGGTTCTCCTATGGTTGGACTCCCTATATGGGTCAGAATATTGGGTTCTCCTAGGGTTGGGCTCTCTATATGGGTCAGAGTATTGGGTACTCATAGGATTGGACTCCCTATATGTGTCAGAGTATTGGGTTCTCCTAGGATTGGACTCCCCATATGGGTCAGAGTATTGGGTTTTCCTGGGTTCAGTATCATAATAAGGGTCATGGTAAGGGGTTCTTCTAGGTTCAGTATCATAATAAGGGTCATGGTAAGGGGTTCTTCTAGGTTCAGTATTATAGTATGGGTCAGGCTGAGGGGCTCTCCTAGGTTCAACCTCTCGATATGGATCAGGGTTTGGGGTCCTCCTAGGTTGAGGATTGTAGTATGGGCCAGGATAAGGGGCTCTCCTAGGTTCGACCTCATGGTATAGATCAGGATTTGGGGTCCTCCTAGGTTGAGGGGACTCGGGATCTGGCTCAGACAGTGACCCATGGGTTCTTTGTATATCCCTACACGGCCTTCTAACTGGTCAAACCTATTGGCAAGATGGTCAATTCTATTATTGGTTTGGATACCAGACTGAGTTAATTGGGTAGTCAACTGGGCCATGGATTGGGTTAGATGCTCAGTGAGTGCTTTTATTTGGGCTTGCAAATTTTCCATGGGTTCAGAAATTTATGAAGGAGGTGGGTGATATGAAACCCCTGATCTAGTGCTCATGCAAGACTCGATCAGACAGACTATAGCTAACTAGACCTAGAGTCTAAACTAGATGCTCAATCAGGGTGCAAACTAGCCTATAATAACCCTGTACTCAGCCAGGCAGGTGTAAGGGAAGTGTTAGGTCCCTGATTGCCAATCCTAGACACCAATCAGAGATTGGTCAGGTAGGCGGACCAGCACATAAGCCCTTCAGGATTAAATCCCTAAACCACCATTCTAGACACCGAGCACAAAGCACACACAGGTTAGCTTGACACAATGATATGACACTTAGCCCGGACCCGACCAGTTGGTGTCCCTAACCCACTAGGACAAATTAAGTCTAGTTAATTTTAGGTTAAGGCTTGGGACCGAATGCAAGGGGTGTGGTTTTGGGCTAAGGAGAGGTGATCAAATCCTCCCCCCATCTGACATAGCAAGAGTGCCCTTAAAAGTAGATTATGCAATGATAGCAGGCAAATGATGCAAATTAGGGTTAGATGTTTTGGTAGCTTTTAGAGAATATGTAATTTTTTTTTATATATATTTTGGTATTTTTGTAAATAGAAAAAAACTTGCAAATTATGGCCTAATATGCAGGAAATATATTAAAATTAAAAGATATGCAAAAAGATGCTAAACAAAACCCTAAAACTTCCAAACTTGTCTTGCAGAAAAAATAGAGCCGAGAATTTGTAGGCAGTATTTTAGCTTGAAGAAAATTCACATATCGAAATAAAATCTGCAAAATTTCTAGAAAATACTTTGAATTATGATAAATCCATAAAAGCAAATTTAAAAATTTTTGGAGTTTTTTTCAGGGATAAATAGTTTAAATAACAGAGCATATACGGACTAAAAAATTGCAGAAAAAAAGCAATAATCTAAGCTCTGATACCAAATGATGCGGGACTAATATGCATGCAATTCTTTTTGTATGTTTTATATATGGGGTTAGGTTATTAATTCCCGAATTTTAGATCAAAATTAGTTGTAGGAAATTTTGTATGAATTTTTGAAGCCAAGCATGCAGATTAGAACCTAGAAAAGTACTAAAGAAGGATCGCCGGGGCTGAGAAGCCACGGTTAAGGCAAGTTCTCCTACAATAATAACACTAGAGGTAGAGGGGGTGTAACTGACAACGTCTGAAGTGCCCGATGAAGATCGTAGTGAAGGGATCTCTCGTTCCTCGATAGATGCGGCCTGGAAAATCGAGCCAAAGACCCACGGATACCCGGCTTTCTGCTCGGTCGTCCGATTGAGGCTTGGCTGAAGTTGTTAGATTCGTAGGAACTCGGGGACCTGCAAATGACCTGTCAGTGGATAGAAAACTTAGAGAAAATCAAGAAAATAAAGGAAAACAGCAAAGGAAAGAAAGATTTGGAGGGAACTGGAAGGATGGTTGGCGGCACGAAGATGGTTGCAAACACCGGGAAGAAGAACTCTCAAAACCCTTTATGCACACAATAGGGTAATCACACAAAGCAATAGAAGAACTCAAGGTTTATTTCAGATATCAAAATCTTCCTTCATACAAGAGGCTAGGGTCCTTTAAATAGACCCTTAACCTTGGGCTCCAAGTAAGGGCACATAAGTCTTTACATAAGAATCCTTTTCCCTCTCAAACCGTAGCTAGAAAATAAGGAAACATTAGGAATAAAAAATCCTCAAAAAATCTCTTGACTTGGCCAACACTCCAAGGATGCCTAGGGGGGCGTGTTGGGCTTCTAGGAGCAGCAAGAGGCCAGCCCAAAGGGGCTCGGGCGCATAGGTTTAGGCCTCTGGAAGCTGGGGTAGCCTGGTAGCCTGGTAGCAGGAATATTCCCTGGTATCTTGCTTCTTAAGGGCTTGGGCTTGGTGCCTGGGCTTGATTTCTTTGGGCTAGGATGAAGATGGACCTCTAAAATCATGGATTCCTTGGTATATGAATTTATTTTAGCATCTGGAAGGGAATCTGGGCATCTGGAGTGCATCTGCAAGGAATCAGGGTTTTTTGAATTTTTCCTCCTATGGTTTTCAATGTTGGGTTCGGTGACCAGTGCGGAAGTGTGGATTTCAAAAACTTTATGAAATCAGGTCCGAACCTTAATCCCAAAATCTCCTTATTAGCAATTAAAGCTTATGACTACATGCATGTCCAAATTTAAACACAGTTTAGATACTAACCTCAGATCGCTATATCCAATCTGATGTAGAAATAAACTCCAAATGGAGTAACCTTTTGAACACACCAGGCGTCCACTTGTCCGCCCTCCGATGGTGATCCACACGGGCAGATGATCAAGACAGTGACTTCTCAATTTGGGTTCCTTCCAATCAAGTTCTACCCCAAGAACTTGATATATGAGCTATTGGCTAGAACACCTTTAGCCAAACAGGGACTAAAACTTTCTCTCTTACCCTTCTCCCAGTTTTTGGTAGTTCTGGCCCCTTAAGACACTCTTGTCTTAAGAATAAGCCTTTGTCCTAAAATGAGACAAGGCTTGTCTTGGAGGGAGAAGAAGATTAAGACAAAGTTGTCTTAATGTAAGAAAGAAGAAAAGAGGCGCCTTCTTCCTTTACCGTCGGAGAGTTTCTCTCTCTGACTCTCCTTCTGTTCTGAGATTCGACAGAGCCTAGGCTCTGTAAAGGAATCAAAGAAGAAAGAGAGGAGGGGGAAACAGTCTTCTGGAGAGGGAGAAGGAAAGAGAAGCAAGGCTTCGCCGTAGAAAAACTGGAATGGATTTTTACGGTGAAGCCTTCTTCTTAAATAGGCGACAGAGAGGCGCCTTCTCCTTCTGAAAAATCCTCTCACGCCCCTCTCTCCCTTCTCACGTCTTCTCTCTTAATCTCACGGCCCTTGGGATTAATCTCACGGCCTTTGGGATTAATCTCATGGCCTTTGGGATGGACAGACGCGAAGAGAGATCGAGAAAAACTCAGAAGGGCGCGCGCAGAGAAAAGAGTCGCGCCCCTTCGGAGTTTTTTTCTTTCTTTTCACCGTAATTCCCATTTTGAAGAGTCCACGCCTAGGTGGACTCTGATCCACGCCTCATCAGCCAAAAGACGCCATTCCCTTCTTTCTTTTCACGCAAAAACGCGATTTGGAGAGAGTCCACGCGCGTGTGGACTCTTCTCCTTGCGCGCGCGCGTGGGAAGAGAGGGGGAGGGGTTTTAGGCGATGTGGGAAAGGGGTTTAGCCTCTTAGGTTAGCCCAATTGCTAGCCTATTGTTAGCCCAACGTTTTAAATCTTCAATTAGATTCAAACCGGAATGAATTTGGATCTAAAAAAGATCAAATCGGAACCCTAACTCGAATCCGATTCAAGTAGAAGTCATGGTTTGCAACACATGCTAGTGTGTTCATCTGCAAACGAGATTTAATTCCAAATTAAATCCTTGATTATCTGTCCTAAGTGTGTGACCCATTGGGTTCCATACTTAGCCAGCAGTGGGTCCGAGTGCAAGTTGACCTAATCTGATCAGAACTCATTCTAATCGATTTAGGTCAAATCGAGCTAACTCGAGTCAGTCAATTAGGACTCCTCCTAATTAGTGATCCAATTAAACCATTTAATTTGATCAACCCACAAGACAAGATTGACGTCTAGCAACGTGTCATGTCTACCCGGAAGATATGGAAATTCTGGTGTAATTCCAAAACTACCCTTCAGTGGAAAGTTCCCGTACAATTCTATCCTTCAATCATCTTGCATCCCGAATATAACTATGGATATGGAATCATGTCAAATCCAGTTTATACTCATTCCCAGCTCAGTCATATACTAATGATTCAATTAATTCGATATTAGAAATCATTTCTAATATCTGTACTTTGATCAAAGATTTCCTGAATCATCATCTGACCTAATTTGGCTGGATGCAATCTCCTCCTACTAGGAGTGATCAATTCCTTGTTGACCTACTCATTACCTTCATATACAATTCACCATACCCAGCATCAACCTCGTGCATGACCCAGTGTCATGATTGAGATTGAACCAAAGCATGGGTTCATGTACATAAGGTATTATGGCAGTCTCAGGTCATAGGACTACTTGTACAACTCCCACTATGTGAAACATCTATTGACATGCAGCTAAGGCTCCATTAGATGTTCTCAAACTGGATCTATTCAGTGGACTCATTCACTAATGAGCACCCACATCCTTGTATTAGTGTCCTACACAAATGACTGTGAGAGCAGTCACCCTTTTCAGCATACATAGGATGTGCCAGTCTTACCGGAAACCCTGATCCCCAACTCAGGGTTCCTATGACTAGGAATATTCTAGATTAGGGTTTTAAGGCCTTAGATCTCACTGGTATGATCTCATCATAGCCCTACAACCATAGCCCTAATCTATGGGGTTCATCATATAATGACACAGCGAATGATAAAAAATTATTGCCTTTATTAATTTGTCAATTTACAATGGTCTGGGAGATACAGATATTGGCTTATAGGGCATAATCCTTTCAATCTCCCACTTGCACTAAAGCCAATCGCTCTTATTCTTTAACCCCATACAATTGAGGTGGCGATCAAACTCCCGCTGTGGTAGAGCCTTAGTGAACGGGTCTGCTATGTTGTTCTTTGTATCTACTCTATTGATGCAGACTTCTTGTCTTTCGATTATCTCTCGGACAAGATGGAAGCGTCTCAGAATGTGCTTGGACTTGTGATGGGCTCTCGGTTCCTTAGCTTGAGCAACTGCTCCAGTGTTATCACAATAGAGTGGCACCGGGTTCTCAATCTTAGGAACTACTCCCAACTCTGTAATGAATTTCTTCATCCAGACAGCTTCCTTGGCGGCTTCACTGACAGCTATGTACTCTGCCTCGGTAGTTGAGTCAGCTACAGTCTGCTGTTTAGTGCTCTTCCAACTTACTGCTCCACCATTCAAGGTAAAGACATACCCTGAAATGGATTTACTATCATCTGGGTCTGATTGAAAACTAGAGTCTGAATAGGCTTCTAGTTTAAGATCAGATCCTCCGTATATAAGAAAAATATTCTTAGTCCTTCTCAGGTACTTAAGAATATTTTTCACAGCCTTCCAGTGATCCTCTCCTGGATCAGCCTGAAATCTACTGGCTACACCCAAGGCATATGCCACATCAGGCCTAGTACATAACATAGCATACATAATCGACCCTATAGCCGAAGCATAAGGTATAGAACTCATTCTATTTCTTTCTTCAGGTGTCTTAGGAGACATCCTCTTAGAAAGACGTATGCCATGACCAATAGGTAAGTAACCTCTTTTACTTTCCTCCATGCTAAATCTCTTTAGCACCTGGTCAATGTACCTAGACTGGGACAAGCCAAGCATCCTTCTTGATCTATCTCTATAGATCTTTATACCCAGTATATAGGATGCTTCTCCCAAGTCTTTCATGGAAAACTGTTTCGATAACCACACTTTGACTGATTGTAACATTGGGATATCATTCCCAATAATAAGTATATCATCAACATATAGAACTAAGAAAACTATGGCACTCCCACTAGTCTTCTTGTACACACAAGGTTCATCCTCATTTTTGAAAAAATCAAATTCTTTGACTGTTTTATCAAATCGGATGTTCCAACTCCTGGATGCTTGCTTTAATCCATAAATGGATTTCTTTAGCCTACATACCTGATTAGGTTTAGTCTCCAAGACAAAACCTTCTGGTTGTGACATATAAACCTCTTCCTCAAGGAAACCATTGAGGAATGCAGTTTTTACATCCATTTGCCAGATCTCATAATCATGATATGCTGCTATAGCAAGCATAATCCGAATAGATTTGAGCATGGCAACAGGGGAAAATGTTTCATCATAATCTATTCCCTGTTTTTGTCTGAAACCCTTAGCCACCAATCTGGCTTTATAAGTTTCAACTTGGCCATCTGCCCCAATCTTCCTTTTATAGACCCATTTACACCCAATAGGGTTAATACCCTCTGGTGCATCAACCAAAGACCATACTTGGTTGACATACATGGAGTCCATCTCGGATCTCATGGCTTCCAGCCATTTGTCTGAGTCTCTACTCATGACTGCTTCCGTATAGGTTAGAGGCTCATCATTTTGAATGATTTGGGCTTCATTATTTTCAATTATGAACCCATACCTCTCAGGTGCCTGTCGCACCCTATCAGACCTACGGATAGGAGTGTGTTCAGGTTCTATATTAACTATGTTGTTACTTGACTGAGAAGTGTCTATTTGTTGAATCTCATTGAGTTCGATATTTCTACCAGTGCCCTTTTGTAGGATAAATTCCTTTTCCATAAAAGTGGCATGCCTACTGACCAATACTTTTTGTTCAGCAAGGTGGTAGAACACATATCCTATACTATCTCTAGGATATCCGATAAATAGACATTTGTCTGCTCTAGCATCTAGTTTATGTCCAAAATTCCTTTTTACATAGGCTGGACATCCCCATATCTTAATATACTTAAGATTGGGCTTCTTACTTCTCCATAATTCATATGGAGTGCTAGAGACAGTTTTAGATGGTACTCTATTCAAGATATAAGTTGCTGTTTCCAAAGCATATCCCCAGAAAGAAAAAGGTAACTCCGTGAAGCACATCATGGACCGTACCATATCCAATAAAGTACGATTCCTCCTTTCAGCAACACCATTTAATTGTGGTGTGTAAGGAGGAGTCCATTCAGAGATGATCCCCTTATCTTTAAGGTGATCAAGAAACTCAGTGGATAAGTATTCACCTCCTCTATCTGATCGGAGGATCTTTATACTTTTTCCTGTCTGTTTCTCTACCATACTTTGATACTCTAAAAATTTTTCAAAAGCATCGGACTTATGTTTCATTAGATACACAAATCCATACCTTGAAAAATCATCAGTAAATGTGATGAAGTATGAGTATCCACCATAGGCTTGAGTTGTCATAGGCCCACATACATCTGTGTGTATGAGTCCTAATAACTCTTTTGTCCTTTCTCCATGTCCACTAAATGGAGTCTTGGTCATCTTACCCATGTGACATGATTCACAAGTTCCTAATGACTCATTGTCATAAGGATCAAAGAAATTTTCTTTGTACAACTTGTTAATCCTAGTCTCACTAATATGTCCAAGTCGACAATGCCAAAGTAAGGTATTGTTAACATCATCTCTTTTCCGTTTGTTAGAAACATGAAAAACATTGTCATTAGTGGAAAGAGTTAAGAGACCATTGCAGAATATGCCATAACATATAATTTCATTAGATAAAGAAATTGAGCAGCCACTGCTCATTACATTCATAGTATATCCTTGTTTAAGTAACAAGGGTACAGATATGATATTTCTAATGATTTTTGGCATATAGTAACAATTCCTTAGCTCCAAGATCTTCCCTGAAGGTAACTTCAAAACATAAGTCCCTACAGCTTCTGCTTGGATGGGGTCCCCTCCAGCACCGTAGAGCTCAAAGTTACCTTCCTTCAATACTTTAAGCCCCTGAAGTCCCTGCAATGATTTGCAGATGTTATGACCACAGGCGGTATCCAACACCCAAGTATTTGAAATGGAAGAATCCAATGACAAAATAGTATGAACTTCTTTCATACCTTTTGGTGCCTCTGATGCACCAGGCTTCAAACTTGCAAGGTAAACCTTGCAGTTTCTTTTCCAATGACCTGGCTTGCCACAATGAAAGCAGGTCATCTGTCCGGAGGCCTTCTTTCCTTTCTTCTTCTTAATGCCCCCTTTGGGATTCATCCTCTTATTGGAACCCCTTCTGCCTGTCTTCTTCTTATCCACAAGAAGAACTGGAGCCTTATTTTTCTTTACATGGCTCTCTGCTGTTTTCAACATATTCAACAGCTCAGGCAAGGAAGAATTAATTTTGTTCATATGGTAATTAAGAACAAACTGTGAAAATGACTCTGGGAGTGATTGCAAGATCAAGTCTTGATTCAACTCCCCATCCATTACAAAACCTAATTGACCTAATCGAGTGATTAGATCAATTATCTTTAATACATGGTCTTGTACTGATGTACCTTCTGTCATCCTTGCATGGAACAACTGCTTAGATATTTCATATCTAGCAGTTCTACTGTGTTCTCCATAAAGCTCTTTTAAATTTAGCAGTATGGAGTTAGTATCCATGCTATCATGCTGCCTCTGCAACTCGTTAGTCATAGAGGCAAGCATAACACATTTGACAGTAAGTGAGTCATTTTGCCACATATTATATGTGGTCTTCTCCTCTTGCGAGGCATCTTCCCTTGGTGGTTCCAAAATCGGGGTATCAAGAATATAGGAAATTCTTTCTTGACTGAGTACTATTTTCAAATTTCTCAGCCAATCAACATAATTAGGCCCAGTCAATTTGTTGGCATCTAAAATACTACGGAGTGAGAGTGAAGAGGCCATTTATCTACATTTAAACAAAGAACGAAAACATAAGCAAACAACCATGAAATGACAACACATAATTAAATTAGGACTTTAATTTAATTATGTCTCCCACTATTTTATCGAGCATCATAACCCTCTATACGATGATCGAGAAAACCTTAATTGATCTTTCTTAGTGGGGTTGAGATCCCAATCCCTTATAAAAGACCTTGTGTGTACACAACAAATCTTATATAAGTTCATAGGTAGGAAAACTCTTTCCAATTGTAACCTGTACAATTCTCAACTTATCTCGGCCTCTAAAATATTAATAGCCTTGTGTATACACAACAAACTATAATATTTTAGTTAAGTAAGACCCTTCATAGCCATATAGTCATGACTTTAATAGTAATACCCTTGTGTGTACACAACAAAATATTACTTTAAATCATGCCATAAACAAATAATTGTATTAGGCCAAAAATTATGTTAGTCACCATATTAGGTCTTGTGTGTACACAACAAACCTAGTATAGATGGTAACACAATGATGACCTATCATGAAGGAAGGCCAATAATAGTATTTTAACACCAAGCATGTTAGTCAAGAGTTAAATCAATCAGATCGGCCAGGCTAGTGGAAGAGATGTGGGGGTCCCCCCGTTGCTTTCCTAGACACCAATTTAAAATTGGCCAGGTCAGTCAACGGAACCAATTAAAAACCACGATTCCCTTTACCTTCCCAGAACCACCTTTCTAGACACCGAAATGACTAATTATCCATCATGACTAATAATGCTTATCGGTTAACT
The DNA here is from genome assembly GCA_021397845.1 of Areca catechu. Lineage (NCBI taxonomy): Eukaryota > Viridiplantae > Streptophyta > Magnoliopsida > Arecales > Arecaceae > Areca > Areca catechu. The sequence continues at coordinate 95,051,990 of CM038051.1, read as the reverse complement.
ATACTACCACTTAATATAATTTTAAGAGGGGTTCATGCAATGCCAGCACATTCAATTAAAAGCTATCACATATATTAATACATGCTTTAAACTAAGCAAATATGTGAAATGTGTGCCATCATACTAGGACAACCATTTACCACATAATGGATACACCATTATGCCAGGGCAACCTTATTTCAGTATGATGGCTCCAGGGATAATCATATCTCTAAGACAATTAGGGTTTCAGTGGAAAACCCTAACTGGTGGCAATCATCAAACTCATGTTCAATCAAAGACATGCCTTGTGCATCAATATAAAAACTTTAACATGATACTACATCATGAATTGAACTGCATAATTTTTAATCCTAATAAGGAGGCTCTGATACCACTGTTGGGTTCGGTGACCAGTGCGGAAGTGTGGATTTCAAAAACTTTATGAAATCAGGTCCGAACCCTAATCCCAAAATCTCCTTATTAGCAATTAAAGCTTATGACTACATGCATGTCCAAATTTAAACACAGTTTAGATACTAACCTCAGATCGCTATATCCAATCTGATGTAGAAATAAACTCCAAATGGAGTAACCTTTTGAACACACCAGGCGTCCACTTGTCCGCCCTCCGATGGTGATCCACACGGGCAGATGATCAAGACAGTGACTTCTCAATTTGGGTTCCTTCCAATCAAGTTCTACCCCAAGAACTTGATATATGAGCTATTGGCTAGAACACCTTTAGCCAAACAGGGACTAAAACTTTCTCTCTTACCCTTCTCCCAGTTTTTGGCAGTTCTGGCCCCTTAAGACACTCTTGTCTTAAGAATAAGCCTTTGTCCTAAAATGAGACAAGGCTTGTCTTGGAGGGAGAAGAAGATTAAGACAAAGTTGTCTTAATGTAAGAAAGAAGAAAAGAGGCGCCTTCTTCCTTTACCGTCGGAGAGTTTCTCTCTCTGACTCTCCTTCTGTTCTGAGATTCGACAGAGCCTAGGCTCTGTAAAGGAATCAAAGAAGAAAGAGAGGAGGGGGAAACAGTCTTCTGGAGAGGGAGAAGGAAAGAGAAGCAAGGCTTCGCCGTAGAAAAACTGGAATGGATTTTTACGGTGAAGCCTTCTTCTTAAATAGGCGACAGAGAGGCGCCTTCTCCTTCTGAAAAATCCTCTCACGCCCCTCTCTCCCTTCTCACGTCTTCTCTCTTAATCTCACGGCCCTTGGGATTAATCTCACGGCCTTTGGGATTAATCTCACAGCCTTTGGGATGGACAGACGCGAAGAGGGATCGAGAAAAACTCAGAAGGGCGCGCGCAGAGAAAAGAGTCGCGCCCCTTCGGAGTTTTTTTCTTTCTTTTCACCGTAATTCCCATTTTGAAGAGTCCACACCTAGGTGGACTCTGATCCACGCCTCATCAGCCAAAAGACGCCGTTCCCTTCTTTCTTTTCATGCTAAAACGTGATTTGGAGAGAGTCCACGCGCGTGTGGACTCTTCTCCTTGCGCGCGCGCGTGGGAAGAGAGGGGGAGGGGTTTTAGGCGATGTGGGAAAGGGGTTTAGCCTCTTAGGTTAGCCCAATTGCTAGCCTATTGTTAGCCCAACATTTTAAATCTTCAATTATATTCAAATCGGAATGAATTTGGATCTAAAAAAGACCAAATCGGAACCCTAACTCGAATCCGATTCAAGTAGAAGTCATGGTTTGCAACACATGCTAGTGTGTTCATCTGCAAACGAGATTTAATTCCAAATTAAATCCTTGATTATCTGTCCTAAGTGTGTGACCCATTGGGTTCCATACTTAGCCAGCAGTGGGTCCGAGTGCAAGTTGACCTAATCTGATCAGAACTCATTCTAATCGATTTAGGTCAAATCGAGCTAACTCGAGTCAGTCAATTAGGACTCCTCCTAATTAGTGATCCAATTAAACCATTTAATTTGATCAACCCACAAGACAAGATTGACGTCTAGCAACGTGTCATGTCTACCCGGAAGATATGGAAATTCTGGTGTAATTCCAAAACTACCCTTCAGTGGAAAGTTCCCGTACAATTCGATCCTTCAATCATCTTGCATCCCGAATATAACTATGGATATGGAATCATGTCAAACCCAGTTTATACTCATTCCCAGCTCAGTCATATACTAATGATTCAATTAATTCGATATTAGAAATCATTTCTAATATCTGTACTTTGATCAAAGATTTCCTGAATCATCATCTGACCTAATTTGGCTGGATGCAATCTCCTCCTACTAGGAGTGATCAATTCCTTGTTGACCTACTCATTACCTTCATATACAATTCACCATACCCAGCATCAACCTCGTGCATGACCCAGTGTCATGATTGAGATTGAACCAAAGCATGGGTTCATGTACATAAGGTATTATGGCAGTCTCAGGTCATAGGACTACTTGTACAACTCCCACTATGTGAAACATCTATTGACATGCAGCTAAGGCTCCATTAGATGTTCTCAAACTGGATCTATTCAGTGGACTCATTCACTAATGAGCACCCACATCCTTGTATTAGTGTCCTACACAAATGACTGTGAGAGCAGTCACCCTTTTCAGCATACATAGGATGTGCCAGTCTTACCGGAAACCCTGATCCCCAACTCAGGGTTCCTATGACTAGGAATATTCTAGATTAGGGTTTTAAGGCCTTAGATCTCACTGGTATGATCTCATCATAGCCCTACAACCATAGCCCTAATCTATGGGGTTCATCATATAATGACACAGCGAATGATAAAAAATTATTGCCTTTATTAATTTGTCAATTTACAATGGTCTGGGAGATACAGATATTGGCTTATAGGGCATAATCCTTTCATTCAAATCTTCAAGCTGGGTTGGACTTGTGCTATACTTCCATGACTTCAATCTGGTTGGACTTGGTCTTCACTTGTTTGATGTGGTCTTGAATCTTCAATATGGTTGAATAGGACTCAAAAAAATAAAATTAGCTCGACATGAGCTGACTAACACTGGACTGAACTAGCTCAACATGAGCTGACTAGTACAGAATTGGAATAACAACTCAAAAGACTCAAATAACAACTAAAATGGACTCAGATGGGTTAAGCCTTATTACAGATGGACTTATAAATTATTAATCAATCCACAGAGGATTGAAAAGCCTCTGTCTTATTCTGGTGCCTTTGGTGTCCCCACCAAATCAGTCTGAGCCGACTCCTCCAAAGTCCATTTCTTAAAGTTTTCTGAGAATATCCAAAAGAGCCGACTCTGCCAAACCTAATTCTGAAATCCTGAGAAAGCGAGTCGACTAGAACTGCATTGTGCCGACTCTTCCAATGTAAGGTTTTTCGAACCTAAGAAGAAGAGCCGACCCAAGGTGAAAAGAGCTGACTCCTCGAGTTCAACATTTTCAAGATTCAAGTTCGAGCCAACCCGAGTGACAAAGAGTCGACTCATCCAGAGTGAGGTTTTGTGCCCTAAGACAAAGAGCCAACTGCATTGAAGAAATGGCGCTATCGACTTGAAGGATCCGAGCCGACTCGAAGGAATGCGAGCCGACTCAAATGTTGCTTTCAGGTATCTAACGGCTAATTCCAGAATTTATTTTTGAATGCCAAAAAGTACTCCAGCGGTCACAAATCATTCCCCAATGGTCTACAATGGCTAGAACTACCTTGGGATGATGGAAGACTTTAAATTTGAAGGATTTGAACTACCTTAAAGCAATTGATAAGAGAGTTCCTTAAAGAAGAGAGAGATTCATTGAATATCCTACCAATTAACAGTATAAGAGTACAAGAGCATTCAAGTCTTCACCAACTCCAATTTGAAGCTTGAAGTAATTTTTGGAAAGAAGCCATTGAAGTAATTAAAGCTTATTCAAGTGCATTCAAGTGGACTTCCGACAAGCTGCACTAGCAACTATCCGACAAATTGAGTTTGTCATTTATTGTTGCGTTTACTTTCAATTCAATCTTTGAATTGTTCGGTTATTGGTGAGCCCGGTTGAAAAACCAAATAGGTTTTTGATGAGCCTTGTGAAAACCATGGGTTAGGTTCTTAGTGATTCTGTGAAAACCAAGTTGGGTTTCTTTGGTGATCCTGTTAAAACCAAAGGATGTTGGGTTTTCTTTGGTGATCCCATAAAACCAAAGTGTAGAGATTTTGGATTGTGATCCTGTAAAACAATCCTACCATATTCGGGTGTGAATATAGTGGAAATCTCTAGTGGTATCTTGTGTAGTGGACGTAGGAGCTGGGTTGCTCCGAACCACTATAAATTTGGTGTATTTGTATTGTGCTTTCTCTACTCTGTTTAGCTTCTACATTTTATAACTCTATCACAGCACCTACCACTTGCAAAGGATTTTAAATTGCTCACTACTTGCTTTAAATTTTTTAAACTCCTAATTCACCCCCCTCTTGGATAGCCACCTGGGTAACAACTGGTATCAGAGCAGTGTCTCTGAATACATTAAGAGCAAAGATTGATGGCTCATCCATTGAGTACATCCTTGGTGGAAGGCCAGTCAACTAATAGAACTCCACTATTCACAGGCACAAATTATGCATATTAGAAAGCACGAATGAAAATCTATATTCAAGCTGTTGATTTTCAATTATGGAAGGTCATTCTTAAAGGGCCAAGTATTCCCACGATCAAAGTTGATGGAATGGATGTCCCTAAGCCTGAAGAGGACTGGGATGAACACGACATGAAACTAGAAGAACTGAATACCAAAGCCATGAACTTGCTTTAATGTGCTTTGGATTCGAACGAGTTTAATCGAATTTCCATTTGCTCCTCAGTGAAGGAAATTTGGGATAAACATGAGGTGACCCACGAAGGAACTTCACAAGTGAAAACCCAAAGAAAAATCTTTTAGTGCATAATTATGAATTGTTTAAGATGGAGCCTAATGAAAGTATTTCTACCATGTACACTAGATTTACAGATATTATTAATGGTTTGAAAAGTCTTGGCAGGGTATATCCAAATATTTATTTAGTACAGAAAATCTTGAGATCACTTCCTGACAAATGGGATCCTAAAGTCACTGCCATTCCGGAAGCCAAAGATTTAAATGTCTTATCAATGGATGAATTAATGGGATCGCTCATCACTCACGAATTAGCCATGCAGCATAGAACAAATGATGATCATGAAAAGAAAAAGAAAATTGCATTCAAGGCTGCATTAGAATCAAAAGATGATGAAGAGACTGAAGATGACTCCTCCTCCGAAGATGATCCTGAAGATGAAGACATTGTAATGGTCTTAAGGAGATTCAGAAAGTTTATGGGAAAGAGGAAAGGTAACAGAAAATTTCATAAACGATGAGAGCATTCAAAAGAGAAGGACAAGGAAAAAGATAAAGATTAGGAGCATGTCCCCACCTGCTATGATTGTAAGAAACCGGGGCACATTCGTCTGAACTGTCCTCAACTAATGAAATTTTTCAGAAAGAAGAAAAAGAAAGCGATGGTAGCCACGTGGAGTGATAGTGAAGACTCCACTTCAACTGAAGAAGAAGAGACCACCAAAACAGCAAATCTATGTCCAATGGGTCTCGAGGATGAGGTAAATTCCCCCGATGCACCAATCAAATTTACTTTTGAAGAATTAAATTCTGCATTCTATGATTTGCTATCTAAATTAAAAAAGTAGGAGTAAAGATTAGATCATTAAAGCATATCAATGATTCTTTACTCAAAGAGTAAAATGAAAGTTTAGAAAAGAACAGATTACTGCAAAAATAATTTCATACCTTTTCTAAAAAATGTAATGCTTTGAAAATTGAAAATGGAGAAGTTCAAGATAAAAACAATGTTTTGATAAAAGAAAATAATGAACTGAAAAAGGAGGTTGAAAAACTCAAGCCACTTGTTGAAAAATTAACTTTATCTTCTAATAAGCTTGAGTTAATTCTTAAAGAACAAAGAATTTCCGGAAGCAATGCTGGAATAGGTTTTAATGCTTCAAATTTATATTATGTTTTAGCTACTACTTTTGTAAGACAAAAAGATTTTGTTCCCAAGTTTACTTCCCATAAAACCTTTGTTACAAAAGACTCTATTTCCATTTCAAAACTTGCTATTTCTACGTCTAGAATTTCAAAGTCAAAATCATTCCAAAATATAAAATTAAATGTTTTGCTTGCAAAAAGTTAGGACATAAAGCCTTCAATTGCAATACTATTAGAAATGTCTATAATACAAGAAAAATTTGGGTTCCCAAAGGGACCACCTCAACTAACCTGAAAGGACCCAAGTTAGCTTGGGTACCTAAAAGCACTCCTTGATTTTCTTGCAGGAATGTCTTGCAACCCAGAAATTAAAGAAAAAATGGTATCTCGATAGTGGCTGTTCAAGGCATATTACAGGTGACAAGGATCAATTCATCACCCTAGAAATGAAAGGAGGTATGGTTACATTTGGAGACAATGACAAGAAAAAAATAATCAGAATGAGTAAGATTAAAATAACTCCCTGTACTTTTATTGAAAATGTGCTGCTAGTAGATAAATTGAAGCATAATTTATTGAGTATTAGTCAATTGTATGATAAAGACTTCAATGTTATCTTTGAATCATCTATGTGTATAGTAACAAGCTCTCTTGACTCTAGCAGTAAATTAATTGGACATAGACTAGGAAATATTTGTGGTAGATCTAAATGATCTTGCCATGTCAAGTTGCTCCAGTTTAGTCACAATGAATGCTAAGACCAAGGAGTCTTGCTTATTATGGCATAGACAATTGGGTCATGCTAGCATGCATACAATTACCAAATTAATTTCCAAAAATCTTGTTAGAGGCATGCCTAAGTTTAAAGTTGATTTTGATCATGTTTGTGATACATGCCAAATGGGTAAACAAACTAGGGGGAAGTTTAAATTCAAAAATTTGATTTCAACTTCTAGACCTTTAGAACTACTTCATATGGATTTATTTGGACCAACTAGGATCACAAGCCTATGAGGTATGAAATATGCCCTTGTGATTGGAGATGATTTTTCCAGATTTACATGGATTTTTTTTATTACACACAAAGATGAAACATTCAAAATATTTAGAAAATTTCACAAGAAGGTTTTAAATCAAAAATTTTTTTGATAATTTCAATTAGAAGTGATCACGGCACTGAATTTGAAAATCAATTTTTTGATGATTATTGTACTGATAATGGAATTGATCACAACTTCTCCACTCCTAGAACACCACAACAAAATGGTGTTGTAGAGAGGAAGAATATGACTTTGGAAGAAATAGCTAGAATAATGTTATTTGAAGGTAATCTTCCAAGGTACTTTTGGACAAAAGCGGTGAACACTGCATGTTATATTTTAAATCATATTTTAATCTGTCATATTTTGAAGAAAACCCCCTATGAGCTTTGGAATGAAAAGAAATCCAATATAAATTTTTTTCATATGTTTTGATGCAAATGCTTTGTACTTAATAATGGAAAGGATAATCTAGAAAAATTCGATGCTAAATCTGATGAAGCTATTTTCATTGGTTATTCATTTCATAGCAAAGCATATAGGGTTTTTAATAAAAGGACTCTTACTATTGAAGAGTCAATGCATGTCATTTTTGATGAAACTAACCTATCACCATCTAAAAAAGATGAGTATATTGATAACGATGCTGGTACCATTCGAAAGGAGATAGAAGACATGAGTATTCAAGAAAGACCAACAGAAGAAGGAGAAGAAATGGTATGTAAGGATCACACCGATCTACCAACCAAATAGAAGTTCGCTACTTCCCATCCTAAATAATTAATCATTGGTGATCCTTCTCAAGGTATAAGAACTAGGTATGTACATAGGATTGCACATGATTACCTAGCCTTTATATCTTAAATAGAGCCTCACACCTTAGAAGAAGCAAAAAATGACCCAAACTGGATGTTAGCCATGCATGAAGAACAGAACCAGTTTGAAAGAAATAAGGTTTGGACAATAGTTGATAGACCTAAAGACCACCCAATTATAGGAACCAAATGGATCTATATGAATAAATTAGATTAACAAGGAAATGTTGTTAGAAACAAAGCTAGATTAGTGGCCAAGGGATATAGTCAAGAAGAAGGTATAGATTTTGATGAAACTTATGCACCTGTAACAAGATTGGAAACCATTAGATTACTTCTTGCATTTGCTTGCTACATGAATTTCAATTTTTTGCAAATGGACGTAAAAATTGCATTTTAAAATGATTTTATTATCGAAGTTTTTGTAGAACAATCACTGGGTTTTGAAAATCATACTTTTCCAAATCATGTGTTGAAATACACTAAAGCTTTATATAGTTTGAAACAAGCCCCTAGAGCCTGGTATGATAGACTTAGCACTTTCTTAATTGAAAATGATTTTTCAAGAGAAAATGTTAATAAAACTCTTTTCATTAAGAAGAAAAATAGTGATATATTAATTGTACAAATTTATGTTGACAATATTATTTTTGGTGCAACTAATGAAAGTTTTGTGAAGAATTTGCTAAGCTAATGTAGGGAGAATTTGAAATGAGCCTAATAGGTGAACTAAATTGCTTCCTCGGACTTCAAGTAAAATAATCAAAGGAAGGGATCTTCATCAACCAATCCAAATATACCAAAGAATCATCAAGAAGTTTGGTATGGAGATGAGCATACAAATGAATACACCCATGAGCACATCTTGCAAATTGGATAATGATGAAAGTGGATCCAATGTTGACCAAAAGCTATATAGAGGTATGATCGGATCCTTATTATATTTAATTGCAAGTATACCAGATATCTTGTATAGTGTATGTGTATGTGCTAAATTTCAATGTAATCCCAAAGAAACACATATGCTTGCTATTAAAAGAATATTAAGATACTTGAAAGGTACAAGTAATCTCGGTCTTTTGTTTTCAAAAGAATCATCTTTAAATTTAATTGGATTTTCTGATGCTGATTATACTGGTTGTAAAGTAGATAGAAAAAGCACTAGCGGTACTTATCAATTTCTAGGGTTGAATTTAATCTCATGGCACTGCAAGAAACAAACTCAGTAGTACTTTCTACTGCTGAGGCAGAGTATGTTATTGCAGGGAGTTGTTGTGCACAAGTGTTGTGGATTAAACAACAACTAGAAGATTTTGGTATTTCACAATGCAAAATTCCTATTAAGTGTGATAACACAAGTGCTATAAATTTAACCAAAAATCCTATTCAGAATTTTAGGACTAAGCACATAGAGATTAGACATCATTTCATTAGAGACCATGTTTTGAATGGTGACATGGAACAAGAAATTATCACAACTGAAAAACAACTAGCTGACATCTTTACCAAGCCACTATATCAGGATAGATTTGAGTTGCTTAGAGGAGAATTAAGGCTATGTTATCCCTTCCAGATTTGTTAAACCTAATTTCTGTTAAGAACTAAGGAAAATTATCTAGAAAACCACGTACAATTTTTCATGATTTCTTGAACAACTTTCCTTGAGGTTTCTATATATTGAACTCAATTTCCAAATCATTTGGTTTTATATGGAAAATTTTTGTTCGAGTTGACTCGAGCAATTTTGCTCTGGTTGATCCGGCTTGAATCTCTGAGTATTATACTCTTGCTCTGATCGAGCCGACTAAGTTTGCACTTAGCCGACTCGATGTTTTGATTGCTCTGAGTTTGCTCTGGTTAAGCCGACTCGGATGTTTCTAGGGCTGAGCAAGCCGACTCGAAAGTCTGGAAATCGCTATTTAGAAAAGTTTGATCTGTCTTTTCTAGGTACTTCACTCCCTCACTTTGCTTTGAACATACTCCACCTCCCTCGAAAACTTTACCATCTTTCCTGAAATCATTCCTTAGAGCCTAAAATTATTTGGTTCCTCTGCAATGGCCCCTCAATGATCTACGAAGAAAGTTCTTCAACTCGGTGAATAAAGCGATCGTAGTACGGATGTAAGAGAAAGAAAGGAAAAGAGAAAAAGGTCCGCTCCAATCCAGCAAGATGAAGGAACTCCTTCTCCTCCCGGACAATATGTCTCAATGATCAACCGACCTATCACCTGTAGAAGAAGGATTGACTTTGCATTCCTAGAAGAAATGGGAATGAAAATCGGATACTGGATAGAAAGCCAAGGGTGGAAGCACTTATGTTCTTTAGACACACTGACCTACTCTTCACTAGTATGGACATTTTATGAGAACATTATTATTAAGAATTTCATTTGGAATCTATAATCAAGGAGAAGATCATTGTGATAGATGAAGAAAGATTGAGCAAAATACTACACATGCCAATGAATGGTGCTATTGAACTTCTTCTACCGGACAAGGAACACATTCTGAAACTCATTTTGGAAAAGGAAGAAGTGAGCATAGTCCGACACGTTCAAGCAAATCTACTATCAAAGGAAATGAGGTTACTACATAGTATGATTAGTAGAATATTTCTTCCAAGAACTGGCCGCTTTGACTGGGTCAGTGAGAAAGATATGATCATAATAGGACACTTGATTGAAGAAAAGCCAATCAACCTTCCCTATATAATGATCATCCAATTGACTAAAGCAGCAAGAAAAGTCAAAGCCTATCTACCTTACGGTATGGTCTTCACTCTGTTATTTGAAGAGGTAGAAGTTGACTTGTCAAATGAGATAGGCAAGCCACTACATCAATTTGATATCTACTCCTTCAACACTCTAAAAAGAATATGATACAAGTTACAAGAAGGAGAGTGGATTAAGAAGATGCCTAGTCAAATTGCTGCAACCTTTACTAATGAAGATGAAGATGCTGATGAAGAAAAAACTGAGGAAACAATGGTTACTCCATCAAACCTAAAAATTCTGATATTTCAAAAGATGAAAAATATCTCTAATTCTTTGAATTATCATATGAATTCTACAATTGTGGAAATCAGAAAAACAATTGACATCAAATTGTAGGAATTAAAATCTGAATAAAAGCTTCACCAGCAAAAAGTGGAAAGAGAAATGAAGGATTTCAAGGAAGAAATTATAAGCATTTTACTGTAATCCCAGAAAGAAAACTGCTCCCATTGAAGATGTTCCTGAACAGATCATCAAAGAGTCACTTGACACTCCTATTCCTTCATCTGATCCACCTAAATCCACTAAGACCAAGAAAGAACCCAAAGCCAAGAAGACCAAAGTTTTTAGAGCCCTTGTTAGAACTAGATTCAGGGATTTAAGGTTCAAACCCCTGAAAACTAAGACCTCTGATAGAGTCATAGAGGAAGGCTCCTCTTCTTCAACTGAGGAAGAAGAAAAAGATTAGATTTGCTTGGTTAATTTTTGGGGTGTAATTTCGTTGTTCCACTTGTTATCTTTTACAGTTACATTATATTTTCTTATTGTATCTAGCAAACTTTTTAATGAAATGAAAGTTGTCTGTTTAGTAATTGAATTTGTTATAGTACAACTGTAATGAAATTTTAATTAGAATTTCAAATTTGAGAATGTGAAATTATCTTAAACAAATATTAAAAACTTTCTCAATCTATTTTAAATTTTGAGCTTTATTTGAAATCACCCTTTTGATTGATTGACAAAAAGGGGGAGAAAGTAATATGGCCTAATATGAAAAATGAAAAAAAGAGCTTACAGAGAAAATGAGAGAGATTAAGCTAATAGCAAAATTGGTAATAATTTCTGATATATGGTTGAGCTTATTACCAACCACTCTTGAAGTGCATAAAAACAATGAAACAGGGGGAGCACAAAAATAACAGCACTGCTTAAATTACTTTTAAATCTAAAGAAAGGGGGAGATTATCTTGGATAATTTTGATCTGACTTGTATTCAAATTAATCTTAATGCTCTGATTACAAATGCATATTTTAACTCTCTGATACTCCATATTTGGTGATAATTATAATTCATTTTAAAGAATGAAAACTTTAACACTTTGATGATATATATGGATATTATCTCTTGAGCTCTAATACTCTTTCAAATCCAATCAGCTCTAATACATGTGAATATTTATGTTTCAAATATTGTTATACATGTAAAGTGTAAAGGATTTTTCATGCCCAATATTTTGTCATCATCAAAAAGGGAGAGATTATTGACCCCACAAGTGATTTTGATGATAACAAAATATTGGAGCATGTATATTTATTTCTGATAACTTTTCAAGTGTTTAACAAGTTTTTGTAGGATGTACAACATGTTGAAACTTCAACTCCTATATTTTTACTTTCTTGTTTGAGTTGTGTTGTAAATATTCTTGTAAAAAAGAACACAATGAAAATGCTACGAAAAATCAAGTAAAAAGGGTTACTTATGTGAGTATGTGAGTGCCATGAATTTTAGTTTGAGTTAGTTTGTGTGAATTTGTAAAAGTGTTGGTGAGAGTTTTCTTTTAGTTTAATTATAAAAGTCCTGAAGAAGACACTCGAGCCGACCCCAAGAGATGAAGAGCCGACTCTGCTTACTGGCACGCAGTAAGGATTCTGGAATGCAGCAATCCGAGCTGACTCGATGGAAACCAAGCCGACTCTAATGAATCCGAGTCGACTGGAATCAGTCCGAGCCGACTCCTCTAGAGTCCATTTCTTAAAGTTTTCTGAGAATAGCTAGGCGAGCTGACCCGAACCAAAAAGAGCCGACTCTGCCAGATCTAATTCTGAAAGCCTGAGAATGCAAGCCGACCCGAACTGCATCGAGCTGACTCTTCCAGAGTAAGGTTTGTCGAACATGAGAAGAAGAGTCGACCCAAGGTGAAAAGAGCTGACTCCTCGAGTTCAAGATTTTCAAGATTCAAGTTCGAGCCAACCCGAGTGACAAAGAGCTGACTCGTCCAGAGTGAGGTTTTGCGCCCTGAGACAAAGAGCCAACTGCATTGAAGAAATGGTGACTCAACCTATTGACTCGAAGGATCCGAGCCAACTTAAAGGAATCCGAGCTGACTCGAATGTTGCTTTCATGTATCTAACGGTTAGTTTCAAAATTTATTTTTGAATGCCAAAAAGTGCTCCAACGGTCATAAATCATTCTCCAATGGTCTACAACGGCTAGAACTACTTTGGAATGATGGAAGACTTTAAATTTGAAGGATTTGAACTACTTTAAAGCAATCAATACGAGAGTTCATCAAGGAAGAGAGAGATTCATTGAATATCCTACCAATTAACAGCACAAGAGCACAAGAGCATTCAAGTCAAGCTTTCAAGTCTTCACCAACTCCAATTTGAAGCTTGAAGCAATTTTTGGGAAGAAGCCACTGAAGTAATTAAAGCTTATTCAAGTGCATTCAAGTGGACTTCTGACAAGCTGCATCGGCAACTATCTGACAAATTGAGTTTGTCATTTCTTGTTGCATTTACTTTCAACTCAATGTTTGAATTATTGGGCTATTGATGAGCCCGGTTGAAAAACCAAATAGGTTCTTGGTGAGCCTTATGAAAACCCAGGGATAGGTTCTTGGTTATCCTATGAAAACCAAGTTGGGTTTCTTTGGTGAGCCTGTTAAAACCAAAGAGTGTTAGGTTTTTTTTGGTGATCCCGTAAAACCAAAGTGTAGAGGTATTGGATTGTGATCCTGTAAAATAATCCTATTGTATTCGGATATGAATATAGTGGAAATCCCAAGTGGTATCTTGGATAGTGGACATAGGAGCTAGGTTGCTCCGAACCACTATAAATTTGGTATGTTTATGTTGTGCTTTTCCTACTCTATTTAGCTTTTGCATTTTATAACTCTATCACAGCACCTACCACTTGCAAAGGATTTTGAATTGCTCACTACTTGCTTTATATTTTTTAAACTCCCAATTCACCCCCCTCTTAGGTAGCCACCTGGGCAATAAAATATTTTTGTGTATTTTATTATGTGGCAAGTTAAGTTTGAGTTGATTATGATAGCAATCAAATTGGACATGGGATTGGAGTGTGTAGAAGTTGGTTAGGTTTGGTTAAGTAAGCACAAAAATAGCATAATTCAAAAAATTAAGATTTCAGATGATGCAAGATTTGACATAGTTATCGATGCATAAAAAAATCATAAAAATTCTAGGATAGAGTATGGATGGTGATGACATCTACCAGATTTTATGCAAAAAAAAAATTAGATGATGATGCAAATACTAATATTTTTTGAATCGATACAGAAATCTCAGGTTTTCAATTAGGGTTTCTAATATGCCAAATTTTATTAAATAATATTTATTGAAAAATTAATAACAAATTATGATAAAATAAAGGACAAAATAAAGAACACATCATAAATGTTTTATGATAAAATAAAATTATTAGGCAGGCAAAATCAGATGAAAAATAGACACCTAATGCAGCTAGCAGGATGCAAAAATTATAGTTTATGATCCTAATGCAGATGAATGCTATCCTAAACCTGCTCTAATACTAAACTGATGTAGGAAGAACCTACAACTGATGTGAAATAGCAAACTATTTTTTTGAAATTTTTTTAAGATATTAATTCAGTGGCTAAAGACCCGAAAATAAGAAAGAATCAGCAGAAAGACTAGAAGTGCTAGAAACTAACAAACCTGTAAGATAGCTCATGCAGAATAATAATAAGCCAGGGCCCGAGAATTGAGAAACTCCTGGCTTAGGATAGCATACCTATCATTAGATCAGAATAAAGGAGGGGGAAGGCTTTCACCATGCAGCGATTGTAGTTTCTTCAATGAAGAGATCTCTCAGCCTCTGGATGGTTACTAGAAGAATAAGACTTTGGTTCCCAAATCTGAAGGTGATCTGGATCCAATCTGAAGGCAAAGAAAGCCTCCTCTGGGGAGGGAAAACAACTCGGGGATCTACAAAAAATCAAGGTTAGGCGCGAATCAGGTAATCAAACAAAAAAATAACAAGATGAAATAATGAAGGGTTAGGGCTAGTAGGGCTGGCGGCCTGGAGAAGAAAGACTCCTGCTTTCAGGGATGGCTTCAGGGCTTCTTCTCAAAGGTGTGGCTGATGTCAAGAGGTCTAAGTTGCTGCTTGGGCATGAAGGATTGCAATGGTAGAGGTCGGCTAACACAAGAGAACAAGAACCAAACACAAAGAAACCAACACAAGACACCTGTCTTAAAACAATTCAACAGAGTTTTAATTCATAAGAGTAGATTTATTACAAAAGGAGGAGGGTGGGGTATTTATAGAGCTCCCATGCCCTCTCCTAACTAGGGTTACACTTAGGTTAAAAATAACTCTCCTTAAGGTATAAGGAAAAGGATCCTTAAAAGGTTAGGAAAGAAAGTCTTAAGAGGTTAGGACTTTGACTAGTATTCTCCTTCTCCCTTCATGCTTTGACCTAGTCTTCTACCAACCCTTGGACTTGGTCAACCAAGTGAGGAGGCCTCTCTTAGGCATGTTGGGCTTCATGGGAGCAGCAAGGGTTGGCCAAGGATGGATTGAGCTCATGGGCTTTGGGCCTGGAGGCCTGGGATGCCTAGAGCAAGAATGTTCCAGGTATCTTGGTTCTGGGCTGGAATATACCTGGAATCTTGGTTATTCATGGACCTGGACCTTGTATTCACTTGGGCTAGGGCACAGATAAGTCTTTGGGATCATGTTATGACTTGGTTTGGGAATATACTCTAGCATATGGAGGGAATCAAGGCATCTGAAAAACATCTAGAAGGAATCAGGGTATCTAGATGGCATCTTGGATCCTATGGTGTCTTGCAAAATCCAATAAGCTGATGTAGTGGCCTCTGACTCCTGGATGAGTTCTGGTGGAACTCCAAAATAGGGTAACATCATCTCTTGTACAAAAATTAGACTCGTACTGGACTAATACTGAAATATAAGACTCGATACTGGATTGGGGTTTAAACAAATCAATTAGCCTCAACTTATTACAGGACTCTATCTTAATCAATTATAAAATTATAACACATGACTAAGTAAACCATATGGGATCCAGTGATCTGTGTCTAATCCTGGCATCCCCACCACCCTAATGGACACCATCTCCAAGGAAGCCACCTCCAACAATCCATCCAAGATCACCTTCTTCATCTTCCATCCATAGACATCCACCAACTTCAAGGAAGCCATTCATCCATTCTTCTTCAAAGGCGCCAACCTTCCACATCAACACTAAGGTGCCATTTTTTCTTCAAGGATGCCAGCTTCTTCCCACTCAATCCCTTATCCATTCCAATACAAAAATGCCTACCACTCTACTCTTCCTTTTGATCACTTCTTTCAACTTTGCCATGTCACTAATGTCATTCATTAAAGGGCCCCCTACAATTCTGAGTTAAAGAAGAGGTTCATTTTGCCTTGAAACCAGCTAAGTAGGGAGCCATCATTCCGAAAGTGATAATCTTCAAGTTCAGTTGTAGCTCCTTGGAGTGCTGAAATTGATCTACCATCAAAGGAGGGAGAGCTCATCATTGGTTAGTAAACCATCTGAGTCTCTTAGGTCTATTCATATGAAGGTTTAAGTCCTAGTTAGAATGGTTTCTCAACCATTTGGTCCATTCTTCCTTGATTAAAATTGAACTACATTGCGGGTAAGTTTCCTTTCATTAAGTAGTCTCATCATATAGTTTACTTTGGCCTTTTTTGTATACTTGAACTTTGCTAATGTAAGTAGGAGTCATTGCTCGATTTAAATTACTAAACTTTTAAGCTAGAATTCCTCTTTACATCCCGTATCAGGCTGGGAGCTGACCTCGGCAAGAAAGCTCATCTTGGCAGCATGAGCATGATCTCGGCCGGGAGCTGGCCTCAAACAGAGGGCTCATCCTATAAGCACAACTCCGACTGGGAGCTGATCTTGATAGGATGGCTCACCTTGCCAGCTTGAGCATGACCTCGACTGGGAGATGGCCACAAACGGAGGGCTCGTCCTATGAGCACGACTCCGACTGGGAGATGCCTTGACAGGAGGGCTCGCCTTAGCTGCTTACTGGGCCATCGTGTCGGGGTGGTGGGGCTTTTGCTAGCATGGCCACCAACAAGGCTCCATGTCAGTAGATGTACCACATCACTTCATATCTCTCATCATGTGTCTTGAAACAACCACTGTCAAGGTACCACATCTACTCTTCTCCTTGGTTGCAAGATACACCTACAAAAAAGATCAAGTTTTTGCTTTAGGTACCCAAGCCATCTTGGGTCCTTAAGGATTTGTTGTGATGGTTCATTTTAGAATCCAAACTTTTCTAAATTTGTTTACCTTTCTTAAATTACATTGATATGTTTTATGCCTAAATTTTTCATAATAATAACATGTAATACTATAAGATGCAAGAACAAAGAAGTTTCTGAAATACTTTTATTGTTTTTGAGGTCTATATCACAAACCAGTTTTGTTGAAAACTACATGTTGACTATTCAATAGTAAATTTAGTTTTTCAGAACTAAATATAAATTTTTTAACAAATAGCTTGACTCTATCAAGCTCTTCTTTGAACTTTTTGTTCTCTAACTCAAGATCTTTGTTTTTCTTTATAAGCTCATTATTTGAGACAAAAATTTTGGATCTTTTTAGAACTTCTATATCTTTTGAGAGAGCATTCTTTTTCTTTTCCAAAATAGCAACCTTGGCTATTAATTCTTTGTTTTCATTTCTAAGATTGTTGTTTTCAAAAAAAAAGAATTAGCTTGCTTCTTTAAATTCTTGTGCTCAATTTTCAACAATTTATATTTATGCACAAGTTCATCAAAGACATCTCTAAGTTTTTCAAAAGTAAATTCAGATTTGAATTGTACCTCATTTTCATATGCTATGAGGCAAAGGTTGGTTATTTCTTGTTTCTCTTCCTCTGAGATAGAATCTTCACTTTCGCTCCAAGTAGCCATCATTGCCTTCTTCTTGTATTTCTTTTTGAGCTTCTTAAGGAGAGGACAATCAAACTTATAATGACCAGGCTTCTCGCATTCAAAATAAATGGGTTGGTCCTTCTCCTTTTCTTTTTCTTTGTCCTTGCCTTCATCCTTGCTAGGCTCTCCTTTATGTGGCTTCCTTTTATATGAGTACCTCTTCTTCCTCATAAATCTTATAAATTTTCTAGCCACTAGAGCCTCCTCATCTTCATTTTCACTTTCTTTCAACTTCTCACTTGAATGTTCTATTGGTGTAATGGATTTGAGGGCAATTATCTTCTTCTTTCTATCTGCATCCATTGCTTTTTGCTTTAGATTTAATTCATAAGTCATGAGTGACAGACAAGCTGCTCCAAGGGTAGGGTCTCAACATCCTTTGCTTCTTGGATAGTCATCACCTTTGGATCCCATGAAGATGGCAAATACCTAAGAATTTTTTTAACCAAATTAGTATTAGACATTGCTTTGTCAAGACTTCTCATTCCATTAACAATATTAGTAAATCTTGTATACATATCGATGATGAATTCATTAGGTTCCATTCTAAACATTTCATATATATACACAAGCATATTTGTCTTTGTGTTTTTTACTTGATGGGTATCATCATGTGTAACCTCAAGGATATCCTATATTTTCTTTGCTAATGAACATGTGGAAATCCTATTAAATTCAATAGGATCCAATGTACAAAAAAGCAAGTTCATTGCTTTGGCATTAAGCTCAGATTGCTTAATATCATTTTTAACCTAATCTTCTTCAAGCATTGGAACAGAAATGCCATTAACCATAATTGAAGGAACATGTATACCTCTAACTACTACTTTCCAAAGATTATAGTCAATAGAATGTATATAAATACACATACGAGTTTTTCAATATGTGTAGTTTATGCCAATGAAAAATGGTGGTCTATTTACGGCTTGACCATTAACAACACTAGTACCTATAGGGGCTGCCATAGATCTTTTACTTAAGGTGGTTAGACCTACTTAGCTGAGTATAAGGCTCTAATACCACTTGTTGCCCAGCTAAAGCAATCCACGAAGGGGGTGAATTGGGTTTCTAAAAACTTTTTGCAAGAATTAAAAATAGGTGCTAGTGTGTTTCCAAAGTGTTTGTATACTCAATGCAAATATGTAGCAGAAGTAGTAAAGTAAATGCAGAAAGAGTAAATAACAATCACAAACACAAGTTTTATAGTGGTTCGGTGTATTTTAAAACACCTATGTCCACTCTTCAAGCTTCCCTTGGATATTTCACTATAACCCAACCTTGATTATTGTAGATTAGTTTTCTGAGCTCACTAATCAAAACCCTTTAGTTTTTACAAGGCTAACCAAAAACCTAGTTAGTTTTCAAAAAAGACTTACCAACAACCTAAGTTGGTTTTCACTCAAGACTCACCAATAAACCAAGTTGGTTTTTACTCAAGGCTCACCAACAAACCTCTATACAAGTTTCAATCCTCTTGAAACTAGTAACAACAAGAATAATTCAACTACAATATAAAAAAAAATATAATAAGCTTTCTCAAAAAGTAAATAACATCAATAAAGCTCTTGAATACTGTTGAAAATCTTATATTCGAGTTATTGAAGCCTCAATTAATGCTTGAAGATGTAGACTTGAATGCTCTTGAATGCTTGAAGGCACAACTTCACTTAAAAATATTGAATATTTAATTAGTTCTTCAATAAATCACTGTTCATTTAATATTCCATACTTTTCTCTTATGTTTGGTGGACTTTAAATACATTTCTAGGCCTTAAAAGACCATTTATAGCCATTAGAGAGGAGGAAATTGTTGTTAGATACAAATTGGAGAAGTTTTGTGCTTCAAAAAAACTAGCCATTACTATTCAGTCAGACCTACAAGTGTTGATACTTCAGTGACGTGGGACATGAGCCCGAATCAATTTTATTCCAAGGAGATCGGATCGTTGGTCGCTGGAAAACGACCCTAGGCTAGGTTAAACTAAAACCCAAATTATTTTTTTCCTAAATAATTTTTTTATTCAAATAATTTTTTTTCTATTTTTTTTTCACTCCTCTTTTTTTTCATGGTTTTTTTCTTTTCTTTTTGTTTTCATTTTTCCTGATCTACTGAAGTTGGCCAAGAGGGGCCGGTTATGCTTTAAAAGACATGCGAAAGGAGTCATCCCTTGCTTTCACGTTCGTGCGGGATGTTTCTTCTCCATGGATGGAAGCTAGGGATAGGGGAGGCTCGCCGGTGTCGAGTACTCCAGCCACAACCTCGAGTGCCACCTTTGCTGAATCTGACCCTGGAGTTACCATGATTGACTTTAGGAAAGTCCCTTCCAAGAGAACATAGTGGTCGTTGAGTGCCTTGTAGCAAGCAGCAAGCATCCTCTCTGTAACATTAGCATAACACTTGATGTCATGCAACCCGTCAACAAGGATCTCAGGCTCTACAATTGGTACCAGGCCACTCTCCTGGCAGATAATAGCATAATGGGCCAATCCATCAGCATTTAGATCGATCGCTAGCTAAGACGGCTCGGCTGGACCAATCTTGAGGATAGCACGCCACTTGGCAAAGCGTGCCCCTGCATCGTAGTACTTCTGGCAGTGCTTGGCAAGGTCATCATGGCCTTGGGTGGTGGTTTCACCATTAGTGCCAACAAGTTCGATTGTGGATATATTTTTGGAGGGAGCCGGAGTCGAGGAGGTGGTGTAGAATGGTAGTGATGATGGGCATTGTAGGGACGCCGGCATGGTGGCTTCAGACCGTGGGTTGATGTTAGCGAACGAGAAGAGATGTTCGGTCGTGATGGCATGGAAAGATCGGGCGGATCCGGAGGGGTGCTTGGTGGCTCAGCTATTCGGATCGACTACAGGCAATGGCTTCTGTTGATTCACTTGGAAGAGAAATGGGGAGGGAAACACAGAGAAGAAGGAGCAAGAACCGGGAAGAGAGACGAGCGAGAGAAGGGGAAGAACAAGAAGAAGAGAGGGGAGAATAAAAGAGCCCATGGAGAAGAAGAACCGGAGATAGAATAATCAGGAGAAGGAAAGGAGAAGGAGGGGGGACGGAGTCAGGACACACCCAGACATCTTCTCAAATAATTTTCTTCATCGCTAATTTTATTCATCAAGAAACATGTTCTTAAATAAACCTCCGAAAGAGATCGGAACAAATCCTAAAATAACTGATAAGATCCTTCCTAAAACAACCGATAATATAAATCCTAAAATAAATAATCAAATCCTAAAACAAATTTTCAAACAATCGAGATAAATCCTAATATCCTAATATCCCAATCAAATCTCGAATTTAAATTATGCTGGATCGCATCGGGATTGGTGCTGATGATGACTTCAGGATTCGTGCTCATCGACTCCATGATCTTGGGCCCCAGGGTTTGGGCTAGGCTGGACTTCATGTTCTGAGCTAGGCTTCTGGGTTGGGCTTTAGGCTTGGACTAGACTGGGCTTCAGGTTCTGGGCTGGGCTTCTTCATTGATCTGGGCTGCTTCAGATTCTGGGCCGATGTCCCCATCATTTCCCTTGAGGTGGGGAGAACTCGACTTTGTTGAGTCAAGCTTCAGCAATCTTCAAATTGATGCACTTCTGACTCCAATGCGCCACGTAATCTGCATACTAAAAATTTTTATAGAAATAGTGCAATTAAAATGACTAACCTAACCTAAACATGCTCTGATACCAAAGAATTGACGTGGGACACGAGCCCGAATCAATTTTATTCCAAGGAGATCGGATCATTGGTCGTTAGGAAACGACCTTAGGCTAGGTTAAACTAAAACCCAAATTATTTTTTTCCTAAATAATTTTTTAATTCAAATAACTTTTTTTCTATTTTTTTTTTCAATCCTCTTTTTTTTCACGGTTTTTTTCTTTTCTTTTTGTTTTCATTTTTCCTGATCTAGTGAAGTCGGCCAAGAGGGGCCGGTTATGATTTAAAAGATGTGCGAAAGGAGTCCTCCCTTGCTTTCACGTTCATGCGGGATGTTTCTTCTCCACGGATGGAATCCAGGGATAGGGGAGGCTCGCCGATGTCTAGTACTCCAGCCATAACCTCGAGTGCCACCTTTGCAGAATCTGACCCTGGAGTTACCATGATTGACTTAAGGAAAGTCCCTTCCAGGAGAACATGGTGGTCGTTGAGTGCCTTGTAGCAAGCAGCAAGCACCCTCTCTGTAACATTAGCACAACACTTGATGTCATGCGACCCATCAACAAGGATCTCTGGCTCTACAATTGGTACCAGGCCACTCTCTTGGCAGATAATAGCATAATAGCATAACAGGCCAATCCATCAGAATTTAGATCGATCGCTAGCTGAGACGGCTCGGCTGGACCAATCTTGAGATAGCACGCCACTTGGCAAAGCGTGCCCTTGCATCATAGTACTTCTGGAAGCGCTTGGCAAGGTCATCATGGCCTTGGGTGGTGGTTTCACCATTAGTGCCAGCAAGTTCGATGGTGGATATATTTTTGGAGGGAGCCGGAGTCGAGGAGGCAGAGTAGAATGGCAGTGATGATGGGCATTGTAGGGACGCCGGCATGGTGGCTTCAGACCGTGGGTTCATGTTGGTGAACGAGAAGAGATGTTCGGTCATGATGGCATAGAATGATCGGGCGGATCCGGAGGGGTGCTTGGTGGCTCAGCTGTTCGGATCGACTACAGGTGAGGGCGAGGGCGATGGCTTCTATTGATTCACTTTGAAGAGAAATGGGGAGGGAAACACAGAGAAGAAGGAGCAAGAACCGGGAAGAGAGACGAGCGAGAGAAGGGGAAGAACAAGAAGAAAAGAGGGGAGAATAAGAGAGCCCAGGGAGAAGAAGAACCGAAGAGAGAATAATCAGGAGAAGGAAAGGAGAAGGAGGGGGGACGGAGTCGGAACACACCCAGACATCTTCTCAAATAATTTTCTTCATCGCTAATTTTATTCATCAAGAAACAAGTTCTTAAATAAACCTCCGAAAGAGATCGGAACAAATCCTAAATTAACTAATAAGATCCTTCCTAAAATAACCGATACTATAAATCCTAAAATAAATAATCAAATCCTAAAACAAATTTTCAAACAATCGAGATAAATCCTAATATCCTAATATCCCAATCAAATCTCGAATTTAAATTATGCTGGATCCCATCGGGATTGGTGCTGATGATGACTTCAGGATTCGTGCTCATCAACTCCAGGATCTTGGGCCTCATGGTTTGGGCTAGGCTAGACTTTAGGTTCTAAGCTAGGCTTATAGGTTGGGCTTCAGGCTTGGACTGGACTGGGCTTCAGGTTCTGGGCTGGGCTTCTGGGTTGATCTGGGTTGCTTCAAATTCTGGGCCGATGTCCCCATCATTCAGTCCATGAATCGACACTTGGTCAAAAAAGTTTTGTGAAGTTCTCTAGAATGCACTGGTGCATTGAAACTTCTTCTAGTGAGTTGACACTTGAGCTGACACTTCATCTTCATGAGTCGACACTTGGATAAATTTTTGAAATTAGCATGTTTTGTCTTCTTTTTGATCTCAGGCCTAGAGTCAACACTTGACTAACCATGAGTCAACACTTGAGTCAATACTTGGTAATTAATGAGCCGACACTTCAGCATGCCGACTGAAATATTTTTTGTGTATCAGCTCAAGCTTCTATGAGTCGACACCTTGAATCGACACTTCATTTTCATGAGTCGACACTTGACTGAAACATTACTGAAACTTGTCCAAATTCAAAATTTGAGTCATTCAAAGTCATTGTTGTGTGCCAAAGTCTATACAACTTAAAAAACCATCAACATAAGTAACTTCTTCTATATGATGACAAGCATTTTGAACTCTTCAACACAATAAAACTTTGATGAGTACCTTATTCTAATAAACATACTTTTAACACATAATTAGTACTCAAATATACTTAAGCATTTTGTTATTCATCAAAATCAAGCTAGGAGTCAACACTTTCCAATCTCCGTGATCAATGAAGAAAACATGGCTACGATTGATGATGTATACCAAGAAAATGAGGTACCCATTCCAACTCTAGTTGAAGTAATAGATGCACTTGATGGTGTTGATATCCTTATAAATTTTAGTATCTATCAAGAACTTGATAGAAAGGAGTTAAGACAACTACAACAATAGATAATAAAATTAGAACATGAGAATGATGAGAAAGATAAACAAGAGGAAGAGGAAGAGGAATTTGTGGAAGAAAATGAGACTAAAGGAAGAAAATGAGATTTCATTATCTGATAGTGATGATTATTAATTTATAAAATTGATTTATAATTTTAGATTTTTGTAAAATATATTAATCTAAATTATTATCTTTGTTAGATAATTTTGTCCCCAATCCTTTCTCCTCCTAACCAAGTTCAAAGTCATGGATCTTGTATTGCCTCCTATATCAAGTATTATAAAATTGTTTATAAATGCTTTTTTAAATTTAGTTGGGATATTATCTTTGCCAACTAACATATTTTTTTATGATATTTATTGTTATTATGCAATTTTCATCATATTTCAATTATATTTGGCTAATAATACTTTCTTCTAAATTGCTTGGTAGTATGATGTGGTGCAAGCAGCTCACGGGGACGGAGAAGAGGTGGTAGAGGATGAGGGGTGCACCATCATCATGCTACTTCTACTGATGGGATTGATAGGAGACCGCTATTATATCCATAAGGCATTCAGGATAGTCTTTTATCCCATACATAGAGCCTATAGGGTACTTCTCTTCATCACCCAGGATAGAATGATACTACTAATATTGCAGATGGTTCTACTTATCTTGTAGATGCTCTGGATGGTGATTCAATATTTAATCATATACTACAGACCAGTCCATCATCGTTTGCATCCTCTAGGATAAGAGGACTAAATCAAAGGACTCCAGAGCCTACAAATCCATCAACAGGGCAATGTATCAGTGTAGAGTGTGGAATATATATGATGGTTAAATTACTTTTAGTTCACAAAAATTATGAGTATTACAATATGATAATACATGAATAATTATACAGATTTCATGATCCTAGTGTCATCAAATTAATCACAGCTACAATTATGGAGTTGTACTCTGATCCATGGCCTATTTGGAGTTTAGTTGCAGAATGCACCAAACATGAGATTTGGCATCGGTTTTAAGTATGTTGTAAAATATAAACATAAATATTTATGTTACATAATTCAAATCACTACTATTCATTTATTTATATTTTTTATTGACATAATAATAGGGTAAATACACATGGACTCTTGAGATGCATGCATAGATTCTTGAAGCATATCATACGACAACCTCTAAAAAGTTTAGAAGATTCAAAATGAAGAACAGAAAAGGGCAAGGGATAAGGTAAAGGAAAATAAGGGCTAGGATTATAGGGTTCCTATAGTGGAGTGTAAAGGATTAGGTCCTACAAGGATGAAACCTGGTATTTGGGAGAAGCTCATGATGATTATTGGGTCATGGAAAAATGGTTAGAGATTTTTGAAGCTGCCTATGCTAATCAGATGTCAGAGAAGGAGGGATCTATTTCCAATCATTCATGCAATTCGATACCCATTGTAATACAAGAAAAGAATGGTGAGTTTATAATTTATAAATATAAATATTTGTCTCTATATTACTTACCATCTGGAAGATAGAAAATTAGTGAAATAACATAATCTCTTTTTTTATTCTCTCTTTTACTTTTGACTCTTGAAGAATTGTCACTAGATGAGCTACTTTACAAACAATCTACATATGTTCTTGCATTGCTAAAATCTACTAGTTGATAAAAACATCATGAATGTAAACAAAATCCTAGCATAGTTGCAACATGTTAAAATTTGCCATGACTCATGTAATTCTAATTTTCTACAACCGATACTCTATATCTACCATTTCTGTTACATATAATGATTAAGTGCATTTAATTTGCTTTTTTATCATTAAGTTGCATGTTTTGTTGGTAGCAATGCTCACTAGATTTTTATGGGAAATGAGAGCGATGTATGATAATTATACTTAGGATGTATCCAAGTTGGGTTTTAAGAGGTAAGGAGAGTTGAAGTGGTGCAAATTTATTTTAATAATGACTGAGAGCAATGAGTGTATTATTGTCTCGATGTGACTTATATTTTAATATAACCTCCTTAGATATATTTTATTAGGTTTTGTGTGTAATTTTTTGTGTAATGGTTTATTAGATGTTTGGGTTGTTTAAAGATGTTTATTGGAAGAAGATGGCTTGTGAACATCTAATTTCATGCAGTAATCAATTTAAATTTATGAAACTATTTTATCTTTGTTACATTTATTCTTTCTCTTCTTTTACTATAACTATAATTTTAATTATTTTGGGTACTTGATATTAAATCCTTTTAGTATTCAATAATATTATGTGTTGGTGTGTGTATACGGAAGAGTATGGTAGAGAACTAAATCATACAAAGTTATTTGACTATATTCATAGGCTAAAGGAAAAGTCAGAATATGTCGATGGCAAGTCAATCAAAGTTGCAATAAGTCAAGAATTTATTTTATTTTAATATTCTAATTACTAAAAAATTCATATATTTATTTTACTTGTAGGAGTCTTATGCAATGACTATTTTAGTGAAGTATAGTGATGATCTCTCATTGTAGCCTTTTTTTGATGTTGATGCATGGGTGGAAGCAACTGGAGGTTTCAAAAAAGGTCGATTAAATGGTTTTGGATCCATGGCAAAAGCAATATCTATACTTGGAGGTCCTTCCGCATCTTGTTCCTGCATGTAGCTAGGTAGCTAATTCCAATCTAATTACACACAAGTGCAATTTAAGAAGATGCTCAACAAATAGGTGGAGGAGCACTTGCAGGAGCAATTTAAGAAGATGCTCAACAAATAGGTGGAGTACTTGCAAGTAAAAATTGCTAAGATAAAAGCACAAGCTAAAGAATAAGTTGCAACCCAGATTCCTAGATGTTCGAAGCTTGGGTACGTTCAAGGGGCATTAAGACACCACTTTTATGTCAATTTTTGCCTTCCTCTTGTAATAGTAATGATTCTATAACATCTGATTAACTAGAATTTTTTATATATGTGATGTAGTTGATTGAAGTTTTGGACTTAATATTTATATATACCATGCACTTTTATAAGTATGTGGAGAAGTTCTATTGTACAGTATTTGACATATTTTAATATATTGATGGTAAGCTTTAGATCTTTAATATGTAATTGGTTAAATGCAATTAGTTGAATCTTTATATTTTGTTTTGTAAAATTTGAAATTCATTCAGGTTTATAGATTTTTGATGGATTTATGATAAATTTATGATAAATTTTTAATTAGTAAAATTTATTATACACTATTTACCAGAGAATAGAAAGAAACTTAAGCATAATAATGATAGATTTTTTATAAAATTCTATCAAAAAGTTTTTGATGAAAGATCTATTAGAACGAAGGCCAAGTTATAAAAATGTTTCTAATGGATAGTTTGTAAAAAATATTTTTGATGGACAATCTGATAGAAATTTTTTTATAGCTTGGCCCTCATTATAACAAATTTTTTGTCACAATTTTTTTAACAAAATACCTGTCATAAATCTATCATTATTGTATATGAGTTTCTTTCTATTCACTAATACATAATGTATCAAAAATATTTTTGATGGACTATCTATCATAAAATTCCATCAAAATTATATTTTTTGATAAAAAAAATATTTATTAGAGAATGTAGAAAGCATATTACTGATGGATTATTTGTCACAAATCTATCAACAAAGTTTCTGACAAATATGATCTATCAAAAAAAATTACTGACATCATTTTGTCATTATAGATGAAAAGCTGTTAGAAACTTGTTTTCTGATAGATTTTATGGATTTTTCTAACAGAATTGTCTATCAATGAAGCTGATGCGTGATTGGAAGTGGAGGATCACTGGCAGGCGTAGAAGTCACCAGGGGATTAGGGCTTGAACTCAAGAATAGGGAACCAAGGCATCACACCCACTACAATCCGGAGAAAAACTCAAAACTCAGATCAAAATAACTTTAATTTGTATTGATAAGAAAAAAGATACTTCATATAAGAGGGGAGGGGTGGTATTTATAGATTCACCACAGGGTACATGACTTGAGGGCTAAAAAACCCTGACTTGTGGACCAAGAAACTCTGGTGGACCTGATCAATAGTGGGCCAGTTTTGGACTAGAGCACTCTCTTACAGTCTTGGCGGCATGAAAGGGTCCAGGTGCATGAAGGCCATCTCTGGTTGGGGAGGCCTGGTGAATCTTCGGGCTATGAACTCTCCTCTTGTACATGACCTGAATGACTTGATCGGACCTGACTGAACAAAAATGACAAGACCAGACTAAGTGGACTCAACTAACTCAGTTGTCTCACTTTATTACATGACTCAGGACATAATGACTTACTTCAGTAATAGACTTCGGGTCCCCATCATTCCCCTGCAGTGGGGAGAACTCGACTCCATCGAGTCAGTCTCAGCGGGGTTTGATGGAACTGAAAATAAAATAGATTAAGAAAATTAAACAAACAATCAAAATGAAATGATGCAACCAAGCATTCAAAAGAGAGAAAAGGCTAGTATAATTTAGGATTTCCTAGACCTAGAGTTAGAAACTGGGTGGGTCAACTCAACTTACACCTAACCCAATAGCTAATTCTTCCTCTGGCCAAAGTGTGGGAGGACTCCCCTACTTTCGTAGGGACCCAATTAAAAACCACAACACCACTTAGGTCGTTTGACTCTGGACCGTTAGCCTTAGACACCAGATTTCAGTAATAGCCACAGGATTAAATGCACTAGTTGGCCCATACAGTTCGAACCCAACCTGTTGGTGTCACCTAGCCCACTAGGGAAAATTAAGTATAATTAATTTTAATTAAGGTTTTGGTTAGAATGCAAGGGAGTTGTTTTGGGCCCAGGACAGGTAATGACCTCCTTGCCCTAATCTGAGAAAGTAAAATTGCCCTTAAGATTGATTTAATGAGATGATGAACACATTATGAAACCTGATGCAATCTAAAATACTGTATAAAATAAAAGAACTTTTGTCTCTTTTACGAAGTTGTAGCTTAAATTTAAGTTGGTTAGGTTATCAAACAAAATTGGCCTGGGTTGGGAGGGGTTTGGTAGTTGATTAGGTTTAGTTTAGTGAGATATGCAAAAACTGAAATTAGGATTTGGTTTGATGCAGAAGTTAGCAAGGATTTCAATATAGAAAAATTCTAAAAAATTTAAGGAACTTAGAATGATGTGTGATTATGATTTATGCCTACTTTCATGCAAAATAAAAATGCTATGATGATGCAGAACCTAGGATTTCTAACTGGGTGTAGGAAATAATAGAACTCAGGTTAGGGTTTCTAGGAAGTAGGTTTCCTTACTATTTTTAGATCAAGAAAAATCAGGAAAAATATCAGTAAAATAGAGGACAACTCAATGGTTACTCAGTACAAAAATCAAATAAA
Organism: Areca catechu; assembly: GCA_021397845.1. Lineage (NCBI taxonomy): Eukaryota > Viridiplantae > Streptophyta > Magnoliopsida > Arecales > Arecaceae > Areca > Areca catechu. The sequence goes on along the minus strand of CM038051.1, from coordinate 95,022,748 downwards.
AACAGTAACTCTAAGATGGAAAACTATGCCTAAACTTGGACTCCTAATGTAGAATAGGATGCAGAGATTTTCTAGGGCATAAGAAAATAGGCATGAAAAAACTTTTACTGATAGAAATAAATCATAAAAAAAAATTCAAAAATACTAAAAATCACATGGGATCTAACAAAAGAGAAATCCAAATTTTTTGATCTACCTACATGTAGAAACAGGAAAATCAATAGACTATGTATGGGAATAATAGGATGCAGAAACTAGCCCTAAACATGCTCTGATACCAAATTGATGTGGGACAATTCATGCATGCAAATTATTTTTCATGTATTAAGAATTAAATCAGGAGTTTATATCCCAAACTTCAACCCAAGATTCGAATTAGGGAATTCTATAGAAACTCTAGAAGAAGATGCATGCAGAAATAGATCCTACAAGTGAAGAAACAGGACCGCAAAGGCTAAGAAGCCCTGGTTAGGACTAGCTCCTCTGCAATACCGCTACCTGATGAGTATAGGGGTGGTACCTGGTAGAGATTTGAATATTGATCCATGAAGAGTTCGCTCTATGCTCGACAGATGCGGCCTGGAAAATAAAGCTATCGACCCTGCAAACTCGCGGCTTTCAATCTGGTGACCCAAAAGCTTGTCGATTGGAATCCTGGATTCGTTAACTCTGAGGGACCTGTAAATCAGTGTTCAAGGGTTAGAAAGAAGAGAAAAAAAAGATTAAATCGCTGAAAGAAGAATGGAAGGAAGGGAAGGAAGAGGGGCAGCTAGGAAGATGAAGAGGCTGTCGGCTCGGAGGCGGGGCGCAAGGATCACACAGATATCATAAGAGATTACACAGATATCCTAAATCATATAGAAAACTTCACACATAATTTTGAGGAACTCAAGAATAATTCATTCATCAATAATCAGCAATAATACATGAGAGGTGGGGGAAGGGGCCTTTATATAGGCATACATGTTATGGCATACAAGAGATTTTACAAGGTCTTCCTTTTCCTTTACAAACTCTTCCACAAGTCCTCTCCTAAATAGATTCACATTTCATCCCCCAACTAGGATTACTCCTCTCCTCCTCTTTGACTTGGTCTTCTCCTTCCCTTTGACTTGGTCCAAGGGTGGTAATCATAAGAGGGTGCCATATGGACGGTGACCATAAGGTGGGGCACCATATGAAGAACTTTGGGCATCTGGGCTTTGGGTGGCCCACTTCAGTGCTGGGCTGGGTCTTTTAGGATTTCTTTCGGTTGTCCATCTCCTCATGGTGGGCTCATGGTGTGCTAATGTACTTATCATCCAAGTCTTCAATGATAGCTCCAAGAATCCTTCGGTGGCACAATTATGTAGATGACTAGATTCCATGCAGTGGTTGTAATATTATGCTAACTGGCTTCATAAGTGACTTGAGTCTTCATACAAAATTGGACTGGACTCGATATAAGACTTACAAAATTAGACTGAATGCACAAAACTCAAAACTTACAAGACTCATAAGACTCACTAAGCATCCAAAACTTGACTCAATACTCTAATTACAGGACTCAACTGTAGAAAGGCCTGAAATAGGACTCAGGGGCCAAAATACAGACTGAAGTGTAACAAGGCCTAAAAAACAAACTCAAGGATCAAATACAAAACTCAAATGGCTAACATAAGCAAATTATTGGACTCAAAGATAAAATTTGCATCATGGCTAGGGACTCAAAACTCAGGGACCCATAGTAAACCAGGGTTGACCTGATGTCCCCATCAGAAGCCCTTATTTCTAGTACTAGTTTGATCAATGCCATTAGGTTACATGGCCATAGCCAAATGTTGGATCTACTAAAAATATAGTCTTGAAAAGAAAAAGATATATTTTCTTGATATATCTAAAATTTTTCCCTGTCAAATATATATGTTTAGTTTTATTATGAATTAAAATGCTTGACCCAACCTTGAAGTATCATGGCACTTATTGGGCTAGTATATCTCATTATTTTTCTATCTTTTCTTCTTCTGCAGAAGCTGATCTATGAATGCTTAATAAACTTTGGAGGAGTATATTAGCTAGGTGTAATTATGAAATACTCTAGACCTGGAAATTGTAATATGATCTTTGATAATTTTACTTGGAAGCATTGTGGCTTTTGGTATCCTAGGATTATATGGTAATGAAGAAGATTTGTGGGATGTGATTATACTAGCTCTTAAAGATTGGTATTATTTTGATTATAATTATTATGAAATGATTTGATCAATTATTTAGATAGCCTTGTATGTTTATGGGGTTCACCTTGCAAGCATGTGATGTCTATTACGTGCTCAATTTGGGACATGACTAATTAAATGGTATCAGAGCCTAGATTTAATGTTACTAGGGATAGTCATAGATTATGATTGGAATTATGATATAAGAGTCTAGGATCTACGATTCTTAAGACTCATTGGAAAAAGTGAGAGTTGGGTAGAATTAGGTTAAAAGACATCTCTATTTATTTTTCTTGTTGATAAATTTATGTTATCTAATTTGAGTCTTATTTGTGATCTCATTTTATTGTTTGTGAAATTAGTGTACTGTTTCATTATACTCATAACCAAAATGTAATGAGTTACTTGAGTATTCTTAAGATAGAGCAATTTATGTTTAAGATTTTGATTTGAAGCATTTGATCCAAATAAAGTATAAAAAGATTTGCCATCGAATAATATTGTGCATTGTGATTATTTATTTATTAATTATTTTAAAGAAATTAGTAGTTCAATTTGATATGAGTACATCTTTGATATTATTTTATCTCAAAGTTAATTATGTGGTGATAATTAGAGTTCATTCCTAAGAAATTGGTTGAGAATTGGGATCGAAATGATTTTCATGATATTCATTTGAAATATTTTTTTATGATTAAAATTTGTGTATTGATCATGTATGAAACCACTATGTGCTTATGGGTATTGCTAATAAACTTGCTTCTCATTATAGAAAAATGTTTAATTCTATGATCATAGAATATTCATATGGAATCTTTGATGATTCTAATTATCATCTTTGGATTAAAATAATAATTTTATTTATGTCTTTGAAGACAATGATATGTGTGAAATTTTTCAATTCAAAAATTTGGATTTGTAAACTAATCTAGGAATCTCTTGTCATCATTGTTAGGGTTTTCAGTGGAATCTAGTATTGAATGAAGAATTTGATTTTTTTGGAAGGTATACATGATTGTATGTATGATCTATCATGAATGTGATGAATACTTAGAATCTCGATGAGAAAATCTCTTAAAAAGATAACTAAGTTGATCTTGCTTATATATATGTTGATCTAGGGCCTTCTATTATGATAGAACATTAGAATGATTCTTGTAATTGAGTTTACACATAAAGAATTGATCATGTGATGTCTATATAAATTACTGAGAGGCTCAAGATTTAATTCATATTTATGTTATAGCAGTTGTTCCCTATGGTTATAAGCATGGCAATTATCTCAAGGATTTATCAGGATGAATGTGTTTGAGGTAAATTAGGAATGAGAATTAAAAGTTTTCTTTATAGCTTTACTTGGAATTTGAAATCTTGGATCTTTTAGCTTATAATTCAAAGTAGTACTTTAATCAAAAGTTATTGAGCAAGTTTAGAGAATATTGGTGGGTTAGACAGAGTGCAAAGCAAAAGTGTGGTGGTTTAATTTTTTTTTTTAAATGGTCAACGGTATTAACTCTTTGATTTGGAAGATTATGATAGATGGCATTCTTTGCAGAGAACTTCATTGACAATAAAAATGATAAAATTTTTTATTCTGAATTATTTTGGATATCACTATGTGATTATCATGAATAGGTATTCCTATATTATGCTAGGTTAGGGTTAGTGACTGAGGATCTTGAATTTGGAGTATTTTGGTGTGGATCTCATTTCTCCTAGATTTGAAGATTTGACTTCTCTATTTGTTTGACACAATTTAAGATTATTTATTGATCTTGAAGAATATCCTATGCTCAAATATTCTTCCATTAAGGGTGATTAGAGTTGTCTATGATCTTGTGATGGATTGCTTAAATCAAGAATAGTTGATGGCTTAAAAAGGAACTTTGTCATATTAAGATGTTGATTTTTGAGTAACTAATTTAGATTATCAACACAAAAGACCAACACAAAAGAAAAAGATATTGTTGCTGACTGGATCGCCGTGGCCTGCAGCTCTGACATGTGGTAGACGCGATGGGCTCCTATAAGGCACTCGGTCCTCTGCTCTGTTGTGCTTCTTGGTCAGCTGCCCTGCAAAACAAAGGAGACTCAGGTCGAGGATTCTGGCGGGGATACTTTGATGGTCAAGTCAATGGGAGGATCTAGGGGAATAGAACTTTTGCAGCAAAGAGCTTGGGGACTCTCCACGTGTAGAGGGTGAAAGATAGAACTGAGATGTAAAGACAAGGTGGAGTTGGGATCAGAGAGCTTAGGAGGTTCTGCTAGCTAGTTCCTTGCCCATTAGCTCTCAATCTCTTACTGATTGCCTCCTTTTCTTTTGGGGATTCCTTCTTCTATTTTATATGAAATCGATGGCCTAGACTAGGTCTAGGGCTTCCTTGAGATGTCCTTTTCCTAGTGGCCCCTTTGGATAGGGTCTTTCTGTTACCTGCCATCCTCCCCCCTTTTGATCGGTCCTTTGAGGGAGATCCTCCTATCGAGGGGTGTTCACCGAAGTGGCACAGACCTTGTCCCTTTGGTGGTGCAGCTCCCCATGGGAGGGGCGGTGCCGCTCCCCATGGGAGGGGCGGGTGCCATGCTGCTGAGCCTCGAGCCATGGTGGGATGTTTCTTTTCTTAGAGGGACCGTCAAAGTGTCGCATGGCCTGTGGCCTTAGTGTAATTCTCCTCTTTGGGGAGGTTTAAGTTTCGTGTCGCGATGGTGGAAGACCTTGGTTGCATGGTCATCAATGTGGTGGCATGCTAAAAGACTTGGGGCTTGGAGGAGCACACCTTGCATAGAGCATGCGAGTGGCGCACTACCGAGCTTGAACTAATGGCAGGGCATGCACCATCTCCCAAATGTTGCAGGTGGATGAGACCCCCGTGTTACGGTTTGAATATCTATTGATCCTTCCCTCCTTTGCTGCTAGCGAAAATTCTGACCTCTGTAAGATAGGGAGGAGACACACTTTGAGGGCCCCACCATAGGAAGCATGAGCATAGCCCCGATCTAGAGTTGGCCCCAAAAGAAGGGCTAGTCCAATTGGTGGGGGCACCAGGATCAGACACAGATTACTGGGTCCTATTTGGTTTACCTAGCCATGTGTCAAATTTTGTAATCAACTAGAATTTAGTCCTGTAATAAGTTGAGGTTAGTTGACTTATCTCAACCTTCAACCTAGTATAGTGCATTAAGTCCTGTATACCAGTATGAGTCTAGTATGAGTTCACTTCTTGTACAAGAGAAAAGGCAATGCTATTTTGGAGTTCCATTAGACCTCATTCTGAAGCCAGAAGAAGTTACATTAGCTTAGGGGATCTTAATCAACACCCATGTGCCCTGATTTTCCTCGGGTGCCATTTCAAATGCCAGATTTCCTCAGATGATTTTGGAATATTTCATATACCAGGAGCCCATGCTTACAAGGCTATCCAAGCACTCCAGGCCTCCAAATTCAACCCCGGGAAGCAAACCCAGGCAAGGAGAATTAAGATTCTATTTTGATTCCGGGAATATGCCAGCCCAGGGAACCAGGCATCCCAGCTTCCAGGGGGCCCAAGCCTAAGCTCTCCAAGCCCATGGCCAACCTCCCCCTTTTTTACCTAAATCCCACACACCCTCCAAAGAGGTTTGACTAAGTCCAAGTTGAAGAGAAGTTGGAGAAAACCAAGTCTTTTCTAACCTTGTTAGGATTCCTAATCCCTTTAAACCTTGTAATACTAACCTAGCTAGGAAAGGAATTGTATTCCAATTTGGAAGAGGTCACATAATCCTAGTGTAACCATGGTTAGTGAGGGCATGGGAACACTATAAATACCCCACCCCTCCCTCTCTTGTAAGCATCTTTTTCTTACGAATAAACCTTGCTAAAATTTTGATCAATTGCCTTGTATTTGAGTTTTGGTTCTCACTTTGAGTGCTCTCCTTGTGTTCCTAGATTGAAACCCTGTTGTCCTAGTATCCCTTTGCATCCCTGGAGATCAGAGACACCCAAGAATTGGAATCCCTAGCTGCCATCCAAGCCCAAGGCTTCTTCTTCCCAGGCTGCCATCTTCTAACCCTAATCCCAAATCCTTTCAATTCATAGTTCTTTTTCTTAATTTTTAATTACTGTTTTGATTAATCCTGATGCTTGTCAGATCCCTGAGGTGCTTTCCCTCCCCTGAGGAGGCTTTCTTTTCTGCCCGTACTACCCAGATCCGCCATCAGATTCAAGGGAAACTAGGCTTCATCTTCCAAGCTCTGATCAGAGTGTGAGTGATCCCTTCTACTACTGAAATTTAATCTATGATTGGTAAGAAACCTTCCTTTCTCTGATTATCTGATTTTGATGAAGATAAACTATCCCAAGCTAGGAGAATCTCAACTCTCAGGTCCTGGATATTTTATTAGTTTGCATTAGTTTGCCTGCGACCTGGTGATTCTTTGCACTGCTAGTCTTTCTGCTAGTTTTTATTTTATTTTGAGAATCTAGCATGCAAATAAAATTATAAAAATTATAAAAAAACAATTTAACTATTTTTTATGCATGTTTAGTAGTCTTAGAGTTATCCTGCATTAGTTTGGTATCAAAGCGGGTTTAAGATAGTTTTTATTTGCTTCACATTCACAAACCCTAATTCCATATTCTATCCACTGCATTAGATGTTTAGTTTCCATCTAATTTCGGTATCATAAACATTTTATTTTTCAATGAAATTTGAACTGCATCTCCAATATTCAGTCCTAGTAATTATAAAAACTTTTAATTAATTTTACTCATAACCTATGTCACTAAAATTTGGCATAATAAAAATCCTAACAAAATCCTGATAAATTCTGTAGTAGTCAAAAAAATCTTAGGTTTGCATCATCATATGATTTTTGTTTATTATGAAATTTGGTAGGCATCATCAACACCATCCATACATTGTTACTGATTTTTTTTGATTTTTTTCTGCATCAAGATCTGTGTCAAACTTTGCAACCACTAAAATCCCAATTCATTGGTTTTTGCTACATTCTGCATATTGACTCAACCTAACCTAATCAACTACCAAACCCCCAATCTCAAGCCAAACTTTGTTTGATAACCCCAGTTAACCTAATCCTAACTTGACACATCATAAATCATTAAAAAAAATATTTTATTTTCTGATTATTTTAGATTGCATCAGGGTCATCGATTGCCATCATTCTTAACCTAATCTTTAGGGCAATTCTCTATCTCAGATCAGGGCAGGATTTCATCACCTATCCTATGCCCAAAACAACCATCATCATACTAACCCAAGCCTAATTAAAATCAATTAGACCAAATTTGCCCTAGTGGGCTAGGAGACATCAACAGGTCGGGTCCAAGCTATGTGGGCCAACTATTGCATTTAACCTTTTAGCTATTACTAAAAGCTGGTGTCTAAGGCTGGGGGTCCAGAGTCAAATGACCAAACTGGTGTTGTGGTTTTTAATTGGGTCCCTGCAAAAGCAGGGGGGCCTCCCACACTCCCACCCCCTACTTGGTCAGTGGAAGGACTAGCTATTAAGATAGGTGTAAGTTGAGCTGACCCACCCAGTTTCTGGCTCTAGGTCTAGGAAACCCTAGATTATACTAGCATTTTCTTTCTCTTTTGCATGCTTGGTTGCATCATTTCATTTTGATTGTTTTATTTGTTGCATGACCACTAGATTTGGAACCCAATATCAAAAGTCCAAACCTCAGCCTAGCCCAACCATGAATCCCACTTTGGAGGCCATCCTAGCACAGCTTACCCAAATGAACCAAACCAATACTCAAACCCAAGCCCAGCTTGCCCAGTTAACTACCCAATCTCAAAACTAGTTAGCCTAGAAAAGCAATAGGTTTGACCAGTCTGATAATAAGCATAATCAAATGAGCCATAAATTCAACCAAATAGGAACCTTAGGCAAGATCCATTGAGCTGAACCCTAGGAACCCATAGTCCCTAGATTTGAACCCATAAACTTTGAACCCATAACCTTTAAACACATAACCTTTGAACCCATAACCCTTAGTTTACCCACCACTGTTACGCTAGACCCTAGTCAATTTTTCATTAGCCAAACCCCTCTTACCACCCATTGGTTCACCAAGATGACTTAGAAGAAGAAATATATGAGGCTGACCCAAGTCTGGTAGAGGAGTATGAAGATAATGAGTCTATTGAAGACCTAGAAGACTACCCTATAGAAGATCCAATGTTAGTTGATCCAATAGAAACCAACCAAGAATTAATTGAATCAATAGAGACCCAGGTAGAAGCTACCCTAGAATCAGTCGACCATGACCAAACACAAGTAGTAGCCAATCTAGATTTAGCTAACCTTGACCATAACCAGTTAGTGGCCAACCCAGAGATAGATAACCCAGATCACACCCAAGTTGTAATGGAAGAGGAATTAGAGGAGACTTTAGAAAAAGGATCCAATTATAGAGCCTAGTCCTAAATTTCCTGGGCTAAAAGAGTTTATTGAGGACTTGGCTTATCTCACCCAGTACCCTCAAGATGAAGTCACTTCCTTGATCCCAATCAAAGATCTTTTACTTGAAATTAGTGACCCATTCTTGCATAAGGCAGTGCCAGTAGATAGACACCTACCACTTAGGGTCAACCTGATTAGTTTAGGATTAGTCCTTGACACCCCTTCTTATATCTTAGTCTATCCAATTAAACCCGAACCCTTTTCTCACTTTTTACCCAATCAGACTAACCTTGAACCCACATCTTATTTTCTACCATTTCTAGAAACTTCTTCTGTTTTCTTTACTATTAGGTTGCATATTATAGGAGTTTGTATGTTGCATTTATTCATTATTCATGTCATGTTTGCATCTTATTTTAGGAGAACCCTATGGAACCTTGTATGAGTACATAGTAAGTTCTCACGTGCATGCCATGCTAGGGTCAAACATAAAGAGTCTATAATCTGTTAGGTTTTGTCCCTTAGAGTCCAATAAAATGTCCTTTGACAAGGATGTCTAGTCGAGTCTATTAAGCATTAGTTAAGTCCAATAAATGCACAGCATGAATTACATGTTTGCACCTGCACTACCATCTGCACAGCATATGCATATAGAAATTAGTCAAAAGTTGAACATAAGTACTGAACTAAATAACAAGTTGGCTAATTCCAAAAAGATAGATAAACAATTTTGCAGGGGATTTTGCAATTGTAAAGAATTTTTTGCTCGTGAAGATGGCCCATCCAAGATAATGAATATCGGTGGACCCAATGCCTATGTACATGAGATACTACCTGATTTAGGTATTAGCTCAAACTTCATCATCTCAGATCTTATAGAGTCTAGAGAGCCAGCAGTGATACCTAGCGAGCATCTTGAGCCTATCCCTCCCTTTGAGAGAGAACCCACCCCAGAGTGTCCACCAACCAATTGGCTAAATAGTGAGAAAAAGATCGAGAGAATCCTAGACGATCAAGCCATATGTACCCGTAATAGAGGCTACAAAGGTATTTGGTCTAGTGGCAAGGTCTACCAGAATCTGAGGACTCGTGGATCACCAGTGAGGATCTGCAGCACCTCAACCCAGACCTACTCGAGCACTATAAGAGACAAGTTATCCCACACTCGACGGTGTCGAGTTCCTCCCATCCCGGGAGAATTGGTGGGAGCACCAGGATCAGACACATTTTATTGGGCCCTATTTGGTTTACCTAGCCATGTGTCAAATTTTGTAATCTATTAGAATTGAGTCCTATAATAAGTTGAGGTTAGTTGACGTGTCTCAACCCTTAACCTAGTCTAGTACATTGAGTCCTGTACACCAGTATGAGTCTAGTATGAGTTCACTTCTTGTACAAGAGAAGAGGATATGCTATTTTGGAGTTCTAACATACCTCATTTTGAAGCCAGAAGAAATTATATCAGCTTAGGGCAGCTCAATCGACACCTAGGTGCCCTGATTGTGCCCTGATTTTTCCCCAAGTGCCATTTCAGATGCCAGATTCCCTCCAAAAACTTTCCGAATATTCCATATGCTAGGAGCCCATGTTTACCAGGATATTCTAGCACTCCAGGCCTCCAAATTCAAGCCCAGGAAGCAAGCCCAAGCAAGGAGAACCAAGATTCTTTTTTGATGCCGGGAATATGCCAGCCCAGGGAACCAGGTGCCCCAGCTTCTTGGGAGCCCAAGCCCAAGCTCTCCAAGCCCATGGCTGACCTCTCCCTTGCTGCCCTAAAGCCCACACACCCAAAGGAGGGGCATCCAAAGAGGTGTGACTAAGTCCAAGTTGAAGAGAAGTGGGAGAAGACCAAGTCTTTTCTAACCTAGTTAGGATTCCTAATCCCTTTAAACCTTGTAATATTAACCTAGCTAGGAAAGGACTTGTATTCCAATTTGGAAGCGGACTTGTAATCCAAGTGTAACCATGGTTAGTGAGGGCATGGGAACTCTATAAATACCCCTCCCCTCCCCCTCTTGTAAGCATATTTTTTTTATGAATAAACCTTGCTGAAATTTTGATCAATTACCTTGTGTTTGAGTATTGGTTCTCACTTTGAGTACTCTCTTTGTGTTCCTGGATTGAAACCCTGCGGCCCTAGCATCCCTTTGCATCCCTGGAGATTAGCCATGCCCAAGAATTGGAAGCCCTAGCTGTCGTCCAAGCCTAGGAGCTTCTTCTTCCCTGGTTGCCATCTTCTAACCATAATCCTGAATCCTTTCAATTCATAGTTCTTTTTCTTAATTTTTAATTGCTATTTTGATTAATCCTGATGCTTGCCAGATCCCCGAGGTGCTTCCCCTCTCATGAGGAGGCCTTCTTTGCTACCCAGACCACCCAGATCTGCCATCAGATTCAAGGAAAACAAGGCTTCTTCTTCTAGGCTCCAATCAGAGTATGAGTGATCCCTTATGCTACTGAAATTTATTCTCTGACCGGTAAGAAACCTTTCTTTCTCTTATTATCTGATTTTGATGAAGATAAACTATCCTAAATTAGGAGTTTCTTAACTCTCGGATCTTGGATATTTCATTAGTTTCATGAGTTTTCCTGCGATCCGATGATTCTTTGCATTACTAGTCTTTCTTCTAGTTTTTACTTTATTTTGGAAATTTAGCCTGCAAATAAAACAATAAAAATCATAAAAAAATTATTTTACTATTTTTCATGAATGTTTATCAGTCTTAGAGTCATCTCGCATCACCTATGAGCACAACCCTTGCTGGGAGCTGACCATGGCAGAAGGGCTCACCATGGCAGCATTAGCATGACCCCAATCGGGAGCTAGCCTCAGATGGAGGGCTCGCTCAATGAGCATGACCCCAGCTAGGAGCTGACCTTGATAGGATGGCTCGCCTTGGCAGCATGAGCATGACCCTGGTCAAGAGCTGGCCTCAGATGGAGGGCTCGCCCTATGTATTGGGAATTGTATCACAAAGCCAATTATCTAGGCTATAGATGGTTATGCGACTCATGTATATGTATATGAATTATTGAATTGAATAAAAGGATTATTCTGGTTATTCATTCATGTCATCTTCGTAATTGAACTCTTATGTGATGATGTCCTTTGAGCTACCTTGTATACGATGTAGAGAGGATGTGTCGTGTAGTTCATAAATTCGTTCACGATCGAAGGATATGCTATTTTAGGATGATGATGTATCAAGAGTAGGTTATTGATGTTATATCTGTTGGTTGACCTCTTAACCAAGTAGCATGGAGATGCTGGTATGATTTCAGGTATTGTGTTCAACACTTCACTAAACATGACTCTCATGCAAGATTCTCTTTCTGCCAAAGAGAAGTTCTGCATTAGAATGTAGACATGAATTAATCCTCGGACTTGATATCACTATGGTAGCTTGTGAGTAACTCATTGTACTTAGATGCCGAAATACATGAATTTCTAATCCGGTGATGGAAGGTTCGGTGATGGAAGGTTGCTGGGTATAGTCAAGTACTTTTGTAGCGGTAGTAGGATCGAGATAGGATTGATCTCTCCAAATTGTTTAGATTGAATGCTTAATATGCCTCAATTGAAAAAGACCTAAGTCAGGGCATTCCTTGTAAGAAGTTACAAGGACTCTTTGTTTGAGACATATTGAGATGGACTGATTAGGGTTGGGCAGTTTAACCCTAAGCCATCCAGAGCATTAAAAGATTAAAAGAATAAGTTCACTAATATTCCATATTTGATAGGTTCATGTTGCTCTGCAACCTTCAACCTATCCGAACGCTGGGTGTTATTGCTAGATGGCAATTTTGGCTGGTACTGGAAATATTCTTGTGCTACCGGTTTAGTGTTTGAACCTATGGGGTTACACACCATGGAGTTTCTTCTTGCTTTGTTAGCATGCGAACAATTGGAAATCATTCCAGACTAGTTTAACAAGAGTTGTCAAAGCTACTTTAGAGCTGACTCGAATAGTCGAGTCGACTCGTCTGACGGACTGCTGAAATTCGAGAATGCTTCATTAAATGCTGTAATGGTTATGGGGTTTAATTATGGGTGTTTCAAGTTTTTACTAGTTATGTTGCTGAATTCCAAAGTTTTTCATAACCTGCTTGGAATCCCTTGAGACTCAAAAACTATCCATTAATCTCTCATTATACCCTCTTAATGGTTTTGGGGTTGCTATTATAAAAGCAGGGCTGAAGAAGGTGAATAGTTCACGTTCAAGGTTCCACTCTCCAGATTTGGATCAAGGTCCATACTCTGCCATATTCTTTGGTTAGAGATCTTGCTTGATCCTTGAGGGATTATGATATTTGATCTCCGAGAAAGAGTGTGGGTTTGACTTTTAGGAGGGATTCTTGTGTGCTACCTTATATTGAAGGTTTAGGATAGAGAGAACTGGGAGGGTCCTTGGTCTTTGTTCTAGCACCGCTTTAGCAACTGATTCTTCAAGGAGTTGAAGATGAAGTCCTCAGTTCTTCAAGGAGTTGAAGATCAAGTCTGCTGTTGGTATAAGTGTTTTTGGAAGGGCTAGCACCTCAAAGGAAGGAGAAGGAATCTCTTTACCATGTATGAACCACCTGTAAAGGTAGTATGCATGTGCTGCTCATAGAGCCAGGGCTCTTCCCATTGATTGGAGCAGTCCTTGGTGATCATCATTGAGGTACGTCTTTACATTATATGCTTGACATATTATAATTTGTTGCATCATTGTGTGAATCTAGAATAGTTCTTATTTTCATTCAATGGATGCTTGATTTCATACATATATTATTCTATATATGCATCAAGATCTGCATAGGGAACCTATGTTAATTAGATTAACATGCTTAGATAAATTATTTATCTACTTCTACTGTATCATGTAATCTAGAAAAAGTTTTCAAATTGCATGTCTTGGGCCGTACCACATGGTTCCTATTTTTCTGGTTCCCCAATAGTGGTATCAAAGAATCTAGATTAGATGCACATATAGTTTAATGTTTTTGTATGAAATTGAATTATTTTCTTCACAAAGTACTTGGATTAAGGAGAATTCGCCATGGCCGTCCGGTCATAGGAGAGAAGCATGGTTTAAAAACCATCTCTTTTCATTCCAAGGGGTTCTCTTATGATGTGTAGGGGTGCCGCTGCATCATGACCTTATGAAGAAGAAAGTGAAGGAATTTGATGGACTAAAATGATTTTAATATATGTTTAATAGATCATAACTATGTTTAGATAAGATCTAAAACTTTGAAAAGTTCAAGTGAAAATGACTGAAATTTGAAGTTACTATTTCTGCTTTGTTAAACTAAGCTGACTCGACCCCTGCACGAGTTGACTCGATTCTACAAATAGTTCATTCTGTCTATTTTTTATGTTTTGGACGAGCTGACTCGACCTGGAAGAGTCAACTCGACCAAAAAACCATGAAATAGTATATTTAAGTTTCAAATTTTTATGAAATTGTTTCACTTGATTTTGAAAATGTTTCAAAATATGGTTTAATTGAAAATATTTCAATTAGTGTGACGTACACTTAATTAGGAATTAAGTTGTATAATTTTCAAGATTTAGAATATGATTCTAATCTTAAGTCATGATTGATAAACCATTGGTTGATTGGGTTAGCTATAATTGGGTCCTTAAATGGATTAGACCTAGGTTTAGATGAATGGATTAAATAGAGAAAAGACCAATCAAAAGTTGAATTAAGTCTCTCCTCTATAGATCTCTCAAATAGTTAGTTAGATCAGTCCATACATCTAAATGGACTTGATTCATGGCTTCATGGTGAGCTCGGGCCTTTAGGTTAGTCTGATTGAGACTGGTAAACCACTTAGTGTCTAAGGTAAGTTTGACAGTTGTGATCAAGGTTCTTTAGGGCTAACTCTTACCTGGCCAACTCATGATTAGTATCTAAGCCAAGAGGCTTACCTGGCTTAACCCATCCCTTGATCTTACTTACCTGGCAAATGTGGTGAGCCAAATTTGATTTGATTATCTATTGATTCGAGTTGACCCATGTCAACTAAGGTTAATAAGTCTGACTAGTTTATATAAGCCCGTGGACCAATTTGATCTTGAAACCCTCTAAGAGTTTGGTAGGAGTTTTCTTGATCAAGGTCCATGTCTTCTTTTCATATGTCATAAAGATTGAAATCCTCTAAATTATTAGGTCCATAAAAAGACTAAGTTGTGTGATAACCTAAGTCTTAGCCTCCTATTAAGTTGGATTAGAAATAGGTCCATAAGTTGGGTGATCATTGGCAGTTCCAAAGAATGGGTGGTCATCAGGCGAGTGGGATTGCCATTCAACATATGATGGCTCAATGCAACTATCTTAACATGTGGTCAGGTGGGCCGGCCAAAGTCGAGCTTGATCATGGGTTAATTAGAAGCATCGAATTTGATCATGTTAATGGTTGGACCTAACCAGGACCTTCAATAGGAGGCCCAAAGGCAGATTGTGAGGACCCTTGGGGCAAAATGAATACTAGGAATTGCTTGGAAAAGTAATTGGTATTGTACCTACCTTTAGATGCATCTGGGTTAGCCGACCAAAGTTAGGCTCATATGTAGTCTATTTGATCCAAGTACCCGCTAAAGGATAAATGTTATTCTTCGGATTGGAGTGTAGAGGTTACCAATCTGAATAAAATAGTGGGAGGAACCTTTAGTCTAAAATCCATATCTTTAGAATTTTTAAATAAATTCATATACTGATAGGTCTTGTTCTCTGGTACAGAAACTAGGGCTAGAAAAGATTAACAGGTCAAATCTACATCCTTATGGATCACCTGTGAATAAAACACAGAACCCAAATCCCTTTTACCTGTAAATATTTTATTTTAAATTCTGTTATTTAGGGTTAGTTGGGTTTAGCCTCTGGACCCAAAATTGAGTTTGTAAAAAAATCCCTGAACCTAAATGAAACGTGTATATATATATTTACCTAGTTGGGTTTAGCTATATTTACCAACTGTAATTAGGGTTTTAGTTATTTAGCCTTTTGGGCCAAACTCCTTTTACCAAGTTGAGCCATTTGTTTACATGTCTATGCCTTTTGATCAATTTGATCAAGTTAGGCTCAGAGTTGGTTTTTTAGTTGGTTAAATCATGTGATTAGTTAATTAGTTGAGTCTTGTAATTATTAGTTAATTTATTTATTGAGTCCAGTAATATAAGGAGGACCCAATTGAAGACCCATGTGACTTCATGTGCACTCAAATCAAGACCCATGTGCACCTAAATCAAGATAAGCCATGTGACTCCATGTGCTAGCCCAAATCACTTGTCATATGCAACCACTTCTTGGTGCCACCTTTTTAAAGAATTTGGACAACACCACATGACATGTTTGGGCATCACTTGCCACCTCATCAGGACAACACCACTTGCCACCTCATCAGGACAATACCACTTGCCACCTCATTGGAACAACATCACATGCCATGTCATTTATCTTGGTTGGCCAATTTTATATACAAAAAATTGTTGTCTTTATTTTTTATCAAGACATTAAGACATCTAAACATCTAGACATCTAGATATATAGATATTTAGACATCATACAAGCTTATCCAAGGAGGGCGCCTCATTTAAATTTCAGGATGCTGCAGGTTTTAAGAGAAGTAAAGCAGGAGGAGTCCAACCAAGTTTAGCACCATTTATTCTCATATTTGTGACCACTTTTTTTTAAGAGGAGTAAGTAAGAAGGATTCTACATCTCACACCTCATCTTATTTTCTTCTTGTCGCCTAACTGAAAACCAAAGTGTCGCCACTTTTTAAGATGAGTAAATGAGGAGTCCAAGCCATATTAGTGCCTTATCTATTCTCATTGTTGTCGCCCACTTTGAAGAGAGTCCTAGAGTTGCCCAAGAGCAGGAGTCCAAGATGCTTAAGGTCTCCAAGAGTTGTTGCCTAAGGGAAACAAACATTAGTCTTTGTAACCCTTATATCTCTGGTTGTTGGTCTATAAATACTCCATCAACCCTCCTATATAATTAATGATTATTAATGAAATACAATGACATTCTGTCCAATTTTTCCTTTGCTATGTGCATCGTGAGGTGTGAGGCCCTTTTCTTTGTTCCTCGGAACATCGTGGGGTGTGAGGCCCTACTTATCCAAACATCAAAAAAACCCTAGCCGACTACTTCCTTCCCTCTTCTCTTTCACCTTTCCATCCTTTTCCTTCTTTACTTCTTTCTAACTGAAATCTTCTTTTGTTGAGTAATTACAGGTGATCTGGAACCAAAGTGGATGTGTTCTTGCCTTGGAACCGATATCGCGGAAGATCGGAGCTCGAAGATCAAGATCTTGAATCCCTGCCACGAGATTTTGTGAGTTCCAGTAAATCTACTTCAGAGGGAAAATTTCTTCATTGATAAAATTCAAAAGCCCTTGCCTACTCTTTATTTTTTAACTCTTTTGAAAGTAGATCCTAGTTTACGATGGTTTCTTAACCACCAAATCCTAATTTTTTGAGTTACTTTGTTAGATCTACTTGTGCAGGTATAAACTAATTGATTAGTTCCCTAATTGCATACTTTGAGTCTCTAAAAATTCAGAAATTATAAAAAAATCTTAATTACTATTTTTTACTATTAATTAGGTTAATAATTAATAGATTAGATTTTCATAATTATCCCGCATCAGTTTTGGTATCAGAGCGAGGTTAAACCAGGGTTTAACTGCTAGTTCTGAAATTTCTGCATACCTAAAACTCAGCTGAAATTAAATTACATAAAAACCTAACTAAACAAATTTAAAAAAATTTGAAATAATTTTTTGTTTATCCCCTATTAATCCTAGATAAAATCAGATAAATTTTTTTTTATTTACTATTTTCTAGTGGAAGGAAATCACGCCTCCTGAGCGGGTAAATGCAAGTATAATATCACGACCCATGGGAGTAATGAGCTAAACCCAGATGTGATATCCCGAGATTGGATCAGATCTAAAATTTAACTAAAAATAATAATAATAATAATTTATTTTATGCTATTTTTAATTATTTTAGCTTCATTGCATATTAAGGTTTCATATCATGTGTGCATCATCAAGTAACTGAATCTTAAGGGCACTTGAGCATCTCAGATCAGGGCAGGATCTCATTACCTATCTTGGGCCAATAATAACCTTCTTTGCATCTGAGCCCAACCTAATTAAAATCAATTAGACTTAATTTGCTCTAGTAAGCTACGTACACCAACAGGTTGGGTTCCAAGTATTATGTGAAAGCTAGTGCATCCAATCCTTAGATTATTACTTGAATCTGGTGTCTAAGGCTAGAGATCCAGAGGCAAACGCCCTAAGAGGTTTCATGGATTTTAATTAGGACCATACGAGAATAGTGAGAGAAAAACCTGGTGCAGCAGACGCCTACCCTAGGTATGCTACACTAGGGAGCAGGTATTGCATAATTAAAAAATTTTAATTAGCATACGCAAAACCTACTCATGCACATGATCTAACATATCATGATGCATGTAACAAAATATATAGGCATGTATATGTAAGTACAATAATAATAAATCATATAATAACAACTAGATCCAGGCATGGATGATAACCAAAATAAAATATACCTGACCGAAGCAGGAAGAAGTCAACTCCCTCAGTCTTCAAAATTAATCAACGAACAGGTTGAACTCATTCAATAGCAAATAAGATCTGCAAGAACGATTCAACCTCTCGAGATGTTCAAGTGTCCACCCTCTAGAGTATCCATACATGGGCTCTCGTTGATCCAACTCCTGGATGGATGCTAGTCCACCGGAAATCAATAAACGGGTCATGGCTATGTGGAGCAAGGAATATCAAATAATTCTCACGGATAGCCTTCTCTTACTTAAACTCCACAAAATGAGCACACAACGGAAACTAAAACCAGTGGAAGGATTTCATGGGCGCCCCCTGCTGCTCATGATAGGCAAATGCTCTGTTCTTCCCAACTCCCTCACGGCCTTGAAACCCAGAAAATAAATATACTCAGAAATCCCGTGAAGGCCAAAAGAAAAACAAATAGAGAACTCTGTTCTTCACTTCTCCTCACAGCCTTGTCCACCTCTCCCACGCTCACGGCCTGTAGCAACCCCTGTATCTCTTCCGTTTCTCCTTCACAACCCTTCATCGCACGGCCTGCAACCGAATATAAGAGAGGCTTGGGAAAACACGTGAAGGCATCGACCGGGAGAAAGGGAAGACGTGCGGGGAAGAAAACCGTGGTATAAAACGTGAGATATGGGAAAGCCGTGAGGGAGAGTTTCACCGTGAGATCCTATGGCAGCGTCCGATCAACCAGCGATCCGTGAGAATGAATGGCATGCGGGACTTAGATAAACTCCTCATCCGTACACTCTTTCGGCAGGTTGCTTCGTGAGACCCTCTCCTTATCGCAGTGCAATGGATATCTCAGATCTCCCAAGCTTCAAACTCCACGCTGTTGTTATCCAATTCCATCGGTAATAACCAAGAGCACGGGAAGCCGTGAACGGGGAGCCATCCTTTTTAAACCGGTTCAACAACCAACAAAAAATGGTTCACCAAAAACCCTGGTCCGACGGAACCCAATCACTAAGAAAAAAATCAGGACCAGTCCTGATCTTCCAGGAACAATTCCTGATTGACCTAAACCCATCCTGGTCGATCTAAATCAGACCCGAAAAATCTAATATGTGCTCAATTAAACCGTTTGACCTTAATACCGAAACGATTCCCAATCGTTGATCGGTTCCCGGATCAGGAAGAAATCCTCAATGACGTGTGATCTCATAGGTTCGAACATCAAACGGTAGCACTGGAACATTTCCAGTACCAGCACAAGATACCATCTAGGAATGGGTCCCGGCATCTGGATAGGCCGAAGATGCGAAAGCAATCTATCGAACCTCTGGCATATGGTTACCGTATAATTCATCCCTTTGACCTCCAATGTTCTAGATGACCTAGGGTTAAACTGTTAACCATAACTGAGTCAATCACAACATGTCTCAACCTCGCAAGTTCAGTGACTCCTCACTGGGACTACCTCGGCCGAGGATTTGCTAAATTGAGACACTGCGAGACATTCAATCCAAACAATTTAGACAGGTCAATTCCATCTTGGTCCGCTACTCCCCATAAGTACTTAACTTTACCTAGAAACCTTTCATCACCAGATTAGAAATCCGGGTGGTCCGGCACCAAAGAATAGGGAGTTGCTTGTAAGCTACCATGGCGACCTCAAGTCGGAGGGACATATACCCATATCCAATCGCGAGCAATCCTTTGGTAGAAAGGAGCTCCACGGAGTAACGTTCAATAAGATGTCACACATCCGACTTACAGATCACATTAGTGTCACCATACTCCTTTGATTATGAGGATAACCAAACGATGTGAACCACAACAACCTACACTTGATACATTGCCATCCTATACAATGTATCATTTGGTTGTGAACCTGTTAAAGGACCACTCGATATATCCTCTCAATATCGAAGCCAGTGCAGACCTAAAGACTTCATCATATATATAGAGTTTATTATGGGAAAATAAAAAATGCGATGAGCTACCAAAATAAGGTATTATTAATTCATATACTAATTACAATACTGAGCACAACCGCCTACAGCCTAGGCGATTAGCTTTGGGACACAATTCCCAACAAGTATGGGGAGCCTCCCACAACCCCACCTCTTACCTGGCCAGTGGACAAGGTAATTACTAAATTGGCTATAATTTGAGCTAAACCATTCTACTTGAGCTCTAGGTCTGGGAAACCTTAGTCTGAGTCGAGTTCTGTGTGATTGTATTGCATGGCTACTAGATTAGGAACTCCATACCAGTAGTATCACCAAAACCAAACCTAGTCTAACCTTGGATTACAACCCTGAAACCATTATGAGGTTCATAACTAAATAATTTGCCCGAGTGAATAATAAGTTTGACTGAATAGACGACCGATTGGGTAACCTAGAGAAAACCCGTAAGACCCGTCCTGAACCTAAACTTGATACACCCTTACCCACACCATCCAACCCTAGGGTAGCCTCCCGCCATGACCCAATCCGGGATCTTATTTTGAAGAGACCTCTAGAACAATGGCAAAGGCTCAGTTATGGACCCAAGCTTGTATCTGTGCATATACACCTGTCTTACGAACCCAGATCCATGACCTATATATCCGAGCCCATACCTTATGAGCCTAAGGAACCTATAACCCCTAGGTATCAATCTAGTGTTAGTCAAGTTTCTCTTAGTCAGCTAGAACCCATTAGGATTAGTGCTCCTTATCAAAAATTAGGATCTAGTCAAGTCCACTCGAGTCGACCCAATTCTCACCCGAGCCGACTCAACCCTAACCCAAGCTAACTCAACCTTAACCCGAGCTGACTCAATCCTAATTCAAGCCGACCTACCCCTACTATTCCATATCCTAGCTAGTTTCCCCTTAACCGACCTACTCCTACTACCCTATTGGTTCACCAGGATGATATTGAAGTAGAAGTTTATGAAGTTGAGGTGAACTTAGTGGATGAGTATAAAGGAGAAGAGAAAATACATATGGCTGACCTAGAATTAGCTGACCTAGTAGAAACCTAGACTGAAGCCAGCCCAGAGTTAGTTGACCATGACTCTACCCAAACTGAAACTATACTGGTAGAACCCTTAGAACAAGAGACCCATGAGGAGTCTAATCCTATTGTTAGGACCTTACCTAATAAAACACTAGAAGAGACTTAAATCATAGAGCCTAGTCCTAGGATTCATGAATCCAAAGTAATTAGTGAGGACTTGGCTTATTTAGTATAGTATGCTCAGGAAGACTTCACCCTTTTGACTCTAATTGAAGATCTTTTTCATGAAATCACTGACTCATCCTTCTATAAGGCTGACCTTTATTTACCTGTTCATATAACCAAATGTCCAAACCTTAAGATCAACCCCATTAGTCTAGAAAAAATCCTTGAACCCTTTTCTTATTTCCTACCCTACCAAGTCACCCCTGAATCCACTTTTTATTTTCTACCTTTTCCTGAAGCTTCCCATGTTTTTAGGACCATTAGATTATATTTTGTAGAGGTTAGCATGTTGCAAAAGCCCATTGAGCATGTTAGATTTAGAACCTATTTTTGGCAGACTCTATAGCATTTAGTAGGAGTCCATGCACCATTCTCATCTGCATATCACCCACCAATCAAGGGTCAAACTCATTTGTAGTTTAGGGTTTATATGCATGTCATTAGGTAAAAAAAAAAATTGAAAGCAATGAATTTTTTCAAGAAATTCTCAAAGAATTTAATAAAGGAGACTTTGCCATGGTTAAACTATGACCTGAACGGTTCCTACCTTGAACCATGAAAAAGTTACATGCCCGTTGTAGTGGACCATACAAAGCAATTAGAAAAATTGGACCTAATGCCTATGTGCTCAAGTCATCACCTTAACTAGGTATTAGTCATACTTTCAATGTTTGAGACCTTATTGAGTATAGGGAGCCAACGTTGATTCCTAGTGAGTTATTTGGGCCTGATCCAATCCTTGAGAGTGAGCCAACCAATGTGTGTCCACCTGCCATATCATAAAACTGGAGAGATAGGATCGAGCGGATCTTGATGACAAGATTATCGCTACTCGGGGCAAAGATTATCAGCGATATCTGGTTCGTTGGCAAGGATGACCCGAGACTGATGATTCTTGGATCATCAGAGAGGACTTGTAGGGAGTTGACCCAAACTTACTAGAGTGATATCATAGTGAAGTTGACCCATACTCGAGAGGGTCGAGTTTCTTCCACCAGGGAAGAATTGGTACAGACACCAGGGTCAGAAAAGATCGACATGTCGGATCCACATCCCTATGGATCACTTGCGAATAAAGCCTTGAACCAAAACACTTTTTACCAGTAAATATTTTATTTTAAATTCTTTTATTTAGGGTTAGTTGATTTAGCCCTTGGACCCAAAATTGAGTCAATAAAAAAAATCTCTGGACCCAAAATTGAGCCTTTAAAAAAACCCCTGAACCCAAATGAAACATATATATATATATATATATTTATCTAGTTGGGTTTAGCCCTTTTACCAACTGTAATTAGGGTTTTAGTTATTTAGCCTTTTGGACCAGACCCCTTTTACCAAGTTGAACCATTTGTTTACATGTCTATGCCTTTTGATCAATTTGATCAAGTTAGGCTTAGAGTTGGTTTTTAGTTGGTTAAACCATGTGATTAGTTAGTTAGTTGGGTCTTGTAATTATTAATTAATTTTGTTATTGAGTCCTATAATACAAGGGGGACCCAATTAAAGACCCATGTGACTTCATGTGCACTCAAATCAAGACCCATGTGCACCTTAATCAAGACAAGCCATGTGATTGAAGGTGAAAAATACCTACACCTAGCATACAATATGCATGAAAAGAGGGCAGAAGATATGCATTTTAAAATATTTTTAGACATGCATAGCAGAAGGCTCGGTAAATAGATCTAAACAATCTACCGATCCGCCCGCAATAGGATCTAGCATAATAACCTAGCATGCATATAACATCAAAACAAGAAAGGAACATAAAAATAAAGGTCATACCTCTATATCTTTAAGAGTGCTGGAGAGAAGTAGTGAAGAGCTACAAGAAGGAGGAGGGCGCTCGAGCCACACATTTGTCTGGCCTCTACAAGATATCCATACCTGGTCTCGACTCTGATCAACTCCCTTAGAGTGCTAGCTCTTCGGGATCCTTGGCCGATCTTCTTCTTCCAGGAAGACTAGGAAGAGAGAAGGAACTCCTTCCCAAAACCTCTCTTCCCATGACCTAGCTTGATTACTAGGTAGGACACACCCAATCCCTAAAGCTCTCACTACCCTTCTTAATCTTCTTCTCCCAAAAATCTATTGCAGTTCTAATAACCTTCAGCAGCCACCACAATGACCTTCTTTAAGAGGGGTAGTAGGGAGAGGGAGAAGAAGGAAGGTGGAGAGATGAGAGGAGAGAATGGGGGAGAGGATCAAGGCCATACCAAATAGGTCTAACCCATTAAGGCATGTATAACTTTCATACCATAAAGCCTTAGAGCCAAAACTGGTTTGAATTTGAAATTCAAACCAGGTCAAAACTTGCACAAAATCCTTCCACGAATTTCTTCCTAGAATTCTGTTCATCACAAGAAGTGTCGATACTCAAAAATTGACAAGTATCGATACTTCGCCAAGTGTCGACACCTGCAAAATTTCAAGTGTCGACACATGGAACAAAGTCAATCATATTGACTTTGGGTGACAACAAACAATTCCCAATCATCGATTAACCACAAGATCGGATAGAAATCCTCTATGGTGTGTGACCCCAAAGATTTGAACACTAAGCCGATAGCACTGGAACATTTCTAGTACAAGTCAAAGTCCTTATCTAGCAATGATACCCGATGTTCGGATAGGTCGAAGATGAAGAGCACCTCACAAGAGCCTCTAGCATATGGTTGCCACATAATTCATCCCTTTGACCTTATAATGCTCAAGATGACCTAGGGTTCGACTGCCAACTCTAATTTAGTTTATCCAGATCATGTCTCAACCTCACAAGTTCTGTGACTCCTTATAGGAACTACCCTGGCTAAGGTTTCGCTTAATTAAGACATAGTGAGTCATTCACACCAAACTATTTGGGGAGGTCAATTCCATCTTGATCCACCATCGCTCCATAAGTAATTGACTGCACTTAGAAATCTTACATCACTGGATTAGAAATCTAGGTAATCCAGTACCAAAGTACAGTGAGTTACTTGCAAGCTGCCATGGTGACCTTAGGTTTGAGAGACGTATATACCTATATCCCTTCGCGAGCAACCTTTTGGCAGGAGGGAGCTCCACAGATGGTCATGTTCAGTGAGATATCATACATTTCACTAGCATGTCACACCAGTATCTCCACACTCCTTGGTTAAGAGGACAACCAACAAATGCGATATACAACAACCTACACTTGATACATCATCATCCTATAACAATGTATCATTTGGTTGTGAACCAGTTTAAAAACTACTTGATATATCCTCTCTATATCAAACAATGTAGTTTTAAGGACTCCATCACACAAGAGTTTTTTACAGGAAAATTAAATATGATGGACAACCAAAATAACTTTTATTTATTAAAAGAAAATTCATATACAAATACAAAGATATCATAACTATCTACAGCCTAGACAATTGGCTTTGGGACACAATTCGAAACAACTCTCACTTGTACTAAATCCAATTAGTACAGAATCTCATTCCCATTTTCCTTTTACAACAGTCAAACTCTTGAACTCCGATAGCTTTAGTAAAGGTGTCAGCGAGGTTCTCCATTATATCGATCTTTTGAAGGTCAATGTCACCTCGTTCCACGATCTCTCGCACAAGGTGATAGCACCGTAGAATATGCTTTATGCTGTGATGAGACTTCAGCTCTTTGGCTTAAGCAATGGCTCCAGTGTTGTCACAGTACATCAGAACAGGACCATCAAGGGAAGGTTCCACTCCCAACTCACCAAAGAACTTTCGCAACCACACAGCTTCTTTCGCTGCATCTGATGCTGCAATGTACTATACTTCGCATACTGAGTCCTCTATAGTAGGCTGCTTGGAACTTTTTTCACAGACAGCTCCTCCATTCAATGTAAAGACAAAACCTGACACATTCTTGCTATCATCTTTATCTGACTGGAAACTAGAGTCAGTGTAACCCACAAGTTTCAAGTCAGATTCTCCATAAATTAGCCATTGGTCCTTAGTATTTCATAAATACTTAAGGATAGTTTTTACCACTTTCCAATGAGCTTCACTTGGGTCAGACTAGTATCTACTCACTACACTTAGTGAGTATGGCACATCTGGTCTAGTATATGTCATGGCGTACATGACAGAATCCACTACCGAAGTATATAGGATTCTACTCATACGCTCTCTCTCCTTAAGAGTTATCGCACAATTTCTTTTGGAGAGATCAATTCCAGTGCCTATCGGGAGATAACCCTTCTTGGAATTCTCCATGCTGAACAGTTTCAGCATGGTGTCGATGTACGTAGACTGGGACTTTCGTAGAAGCATCTTAGAACTCTCTATAGATCTTCATACCCAGTATATAAGAGGCTTCACCTAAGTCCTTCATAGAGAACTGAGATGATAACCAGACCTTTATTCCTTACAGTGCTGTGATGTCAATCTCGATTAAGAGAATGTCATCCACATACAGCACAAGGAATACAATCATAGAACCATTCGCCCATTTGTAAATGCAAGGCTCTTCTCCGTTCCTAACAAAGCCATACGACTTGACACACTTATCAAATCACGTGTTCCAACTCCTTGATGCTTGCTTCACTCCATAGATGGACATTTAAAGTCTGCACACCTTTTACTCATCTGTGGATGTGAACCCTTCAGGTTGATCATATACACCTCCTCTTCCAGCTCACCATTCTAGAAAGCTGTTCAGACATCCATTTGCTAGACTTCATAGTCAAAGTGCATTGCTAAAGCAAGCATAATCTGAATGGATTTGAGCATTGCCACGAGGAAGAACGTCTCATCATAGTCAATATCATAACATTAACGATACCCCTTGGCAACCAGACGGGCTTTATAGGTCTCCACCTTTCCATTTGTGCTCTTTTTCCTCTTCAAAATCCATTTTGCATCTAATGGGTTTTATCTCTTCAAGTGCATCAACCAATGTCCATACATTGTTGATCTCCATGGACTCCATTTCAAATCTCATGGCTCCAAGCCATTTCTCAGAGTTAGACCTCTACAATGCATCCATATAGGTGATCGGATCCTCATTATTTTTATTGAGTTCAATGGGATCACCATCCTGGACCATGAAACTGTAGTATCTGTCTGGTCGGCTTGGTATTCTACCGGATCTCCTTAATGGTTCCTGAGTAGGCTTTGGGTATGATCTAATCACAACTGGTTCTATGTTGTCGCTTAAGTATGTCGGTTCCTCTACTTGTTGAACTTCACTAAGTTAAATCTTAGTGGCTACAGTTCCTTCACCAAGGAACACCTTTTCCAAAAAGTTAGCCCTAAGACTGACGAACAACTTTTGTTGCTCAGCTAAGT
This sequence comes from Areca catechu, assembly GCA_021397845.1. Lineage (NCBI taxonomy): Eukaryota > Viridiplantae > Streptophyta > Magnoliopsida > Arecales > Arecaceae > Areca > Areca catechu. The sequence continues at coordinate 94,996,072 of CM038051.1, read as the reverse complement.
AGAAGTAATACCCCTGACTCCTTTGGATACCCAACAAATAGGCACCGGTCAGACCTAGGCCAAGTTTGTTTATTTCCAAATGTTTTACGTAAGCTGGGCACCCCAAGACTCGAAGGTGTGAATGTGTCGGCTTACGTTCAATCCACATCTTATATGTTGTTTTATTAACAGACTTACTTGGAGCCCTATTTAGAAGGTAACAGGCTGATTCTAGAGCATATCCCCAAAAGGATATCGACAGAGTAGCAAAGCCCATCATGGACCAAAACGATGTCTAACAGGGTTCGATTCCACCTCTTAAACACTCCTCTTAACTTGGGTGTCCCTGGGGGCATCCACTGAGAGAGAATCCTATTCTCCTCAAGAAATGTCAAAAACTCATCCGAAAGGTATTCACCACCTCGATCAGATCGAAGGGTTTTGATTCACTTTTCAGTTTATTTTTCTACTTCATTACGATATCGTTTGAACATTTCAAACGATTCAGATTTATGTCTTTTCAAGAAGACATAATCATACCTCGAAAGGTCATCTATAAAAGTAATGAAATAACCATACCCACCTATAGCACTAACATTCATGGGTCAGCATACATCAGTATGTATCAGACTTAGAATTTCATTGGCTCGTTCACCTTTTCCAATAAAAGGTGACTTTGTCATTTTTCCAAGAAGACAGGCTCACAGGTTGGAAGTGAACTATCTTCAATAAAATCAAGGAGACCCTCGATTTTCATCTTGTTTATCCTGTTCTTGTTAATATAACCTAGCCTACAATGCCATAAGTATGCTTCACTGACTTTATCAATCCTAGAGCGTTTGCTAGACGTGTACTTTACACTAACCAGTTGCGACAGCATATAGATGCCATCACACATTTGTCCATTCAAAACAATAGAATCATTCAAAATAATTTTGCAAATGTCATTCTTTATTTATAGTTCATAACTATACATGGCCAACTGTCCTACAGAAATGACATTCAAAATAAAAGAAAGACAAAAATGATAGTACAAGACTTGAAAATATGTTTAAGGACTCCCAATGCCAGAATTGGAACTCGGCTTCCATTTTCCACGTTCAAGAACCTCTCACCATCCTCGAATCTTCTACTAACTTGAAGTCCATGCAAAGAGTTGCAAATGTGAATTGGACTTCCTGTATCAAATACCTAGTTAGTAGTATCACAAATAGAGAAACAACAAAGTGTTATCATATAAATACCTTGTCCAGGACCATCCTGCAGCTTTTTCTTCCTGGACCTGTTTGGGTCAAGGGATGCTGTATAAAGAGGACAGTTCCTCTTCCAATGACTCTGCTTCTTGCAGAAGAAGCACTCCGCCTGGCTTTGATCAGCCTTCACTTTCTAGGCCAAACTGGGCCTAGAAGCACTAAGCACATTTTTTCCTTTATTATTTTTTTTCTTCCCTTTCTTAAAGGGACGACGCCCTCCAGAAGAACCTCCCACTAGATTCACCACCCCTTTATTCAATTGGTGGACTTTCTCATAAGTCTACAGCAACCCCAATAGACCGTGGTAGTTAACTGTAGACTTATTCACTCTATAGTGATCAAGAAAGTCTAGATAGGAGGAGGAGAGAGAATTCAAAATTGCATCTTTTTCAAGCTATTCATGCAAGGGACATCCAAGCTTGCCCAAGCGCTCAATCATTTTGATCATGTACAGTACATGATCAGTGACCGAGGCCCCATCACACATCCATGCATTATAGATAGCACAGGAGACCCTGTACCTCTCAATGTCGTCTAGTGTTCCGAAAGACTCCTTCAACCTTTGAAAGATTTCTTCCAGCTTAGCTTCCTCGAATTTATGACTGAACTTATCGTTCATCATAGCCAACATGATGCATCGATAGTGGTCCTGTTAGAGAGCCACTTCTGATAAGTATCTCTAACCGAACCACGAGCATTGGTAGCAGGGATCTCTGGTACCGGATCCGATATCACATACATGATCCATTCTTGCTCTAGGACAATCCTGAGTCTTCGATACCAGCTATCAAAGTTGGGTCCATTGAGCTTCTTATTGTCGAGAAGAGACCGGAGTGACAAGTTGGAAGACATCTGAAAGGAAAACCAAAACTAATTTGTATATATGAATTATTAACCTAAAAACATGGACTTTTGTCTAAAGGTCCCTCTCACTATTTTGCACAGATTGGTAGCCTCTACCTCTAATCCGAGGAATTACTTTAATTCCTTAGCGGGTACTTTAGTCCAATAGACAACACATGAGCCCAACTTTGGATGTCCCACCCATGAATGTCTAAAGGTAGGTTCTTTAACCGATTACTTCTCCAAGTAACCTCTAATAATTGGGTTTTCCCCCAAGGAGCACTTCAATCAGCCTTTGGGCCTCCTATTGAAGGTCCTGGTCATGTCCAACCATTAACTTGACAAAATTCAATTCTTCTAACTAACGAATGGTTAAACCCAACTTTGGTCGGCACACCTGATCACCATTAAGAGAATCATACTAAGCCATCATATAAGGAACAACAATTCTAATAGCCCGATGAACACCCGCTCTTTGGATCTGTCGATGAACACCGAACAACTAAACACATTACTATCCCACTTAATGGGAGGCTAGGACTTGGTTATCTCTATAACTTTGTTCTTTTAAGGACCTAATAATTTTTAGGGTTTTTAATTTTAATGTGACAAATGAAGAGAGAAGAAGACATGGATCAACCTCCCACTGAGCACATCAGTATTCTAGGAGGGTTACACATAACAAATGATCCATGGATACCTAAAATCAGTCAGGACTGATTAACCTTGGGTGACAAGGGTTAGCACGAGTCAATGAGCTATCGAATCAATCCTGACCGACCATATTGGCCAGGTAAGTGAGATCATGGGTTGGGTTCTTCCATTAACCATCTTGCCTTAGACACCAGCAGAGTTGGCCAGGTAAGAGGTAGGCCCAAAAAACTATGATCACAATGCCAAACTTACCTCGACACCAATCGGTTCATCAAACTCGATTAGACTAGCCTAAAGACTCAGGCTTTCCACTGAGCCACAAATTAGATCTATTTAGATTATGGACTAATAAATCTAACTATTAGAGATATCTAAAGAGAATAAATCCTAACTCAACATTTGATTAGATTAGTTCTCTTATTAGTCCAATGCATCTAAACTTAGGTCTAACCCAATTAAGGACGTAATAGAAGCTAACCCATGACCCTTAAGGCTTATTGAAATGACTTAAAATGTTTGAATCACATTCCTAGAGTTTTTAGTCATTCTTAATTCAAAATTAAGTTCAACAGCCTCAAAGAAATTAAAATAATTTTAATTTATAAATGTAAAACAATTTTACAAAAAAAATTAAAATTTGAATTTATTGCTTTTCAGAAGTTTTCAACCCAAGTGTTGATATATCAGGAGCAAGTATCGACTCAAGGCCTGAGACGAGAAATAGAAAATAGAACATATTTTCTGGCATGCACTCAAGTGTCGACACTTCAGGGTCAAGTGTCAATACTTCAACCTATCTCGAAAGAAAAACAGAAACCAGATCTCAATAAATTTTCCCATGAGTCGACACTTCAAAGGCCAAGTGTCGGCTCACAGCATGAGACAATGAAAAAATAGTGATTTCAAATCAAATGTTTTTCCAAACATTCAAGCAAAACCGATCAAAAATAACTTTTAGATCTTATCTAAAGTTATTTTATGAACATTTTATTAGATTAAAATATTTTTAACCTATAATTTTCTTTCTTCTTATTTTTCTTTTCAAGAGTCAATCATAGCGGCACCACTACATGCCATAGGAGATCCCATTGAATGGGAAGAGATGGTCTTGCAGCCCTACTTCTCTCCTATGATTGGATGGCCATGGTAAAACACTCTCCAAGTACTTAAGAAAGAAAGGAGATGTTATTAGCATGCTAGCATCATTATACTACAAAAAGGAACTTATTGCTCTGATACCATTGAAGGTGAAAAATACCTACACCTAGCATACAATATACAAGAAATGAGAATAGAAAATATGCATTTTAAAATATTTTTAGACATGCACAGTGGAAGGCTCGTTATATAGATCTAAACGATCTACCGATCTGCTCATAACAGGATCTAGCATAATAATCTAGCATGCATATAACATCAAAACAAGAAATGAACATAAAAATAAAGGTCATACGTCTATACCTCTGAGAGTGCTGGAGAGAAGCAGTGAAGAGCTGTGAGAAGGAAGAGGGTGCTCGAGCCACACACGTATCTGGCCTCTATAGGATATCCACACATGGGCTCGACTCAGATCAACTCCCTCGGAGTTCTAGCTCTTCGGGATCCTTGGCTGATCTTCTTTTTCCAGGAAGACTAGGAGGAAAGCAAGAACCCCTTCCAAAAACCTCTCTTTCCAAGACCTAGCTTGATTGCTAGGTAGCACACACCCAATCCCTAAAGCTCTCACTATCCTCCTCAATCTTTTTCTCCCAAAAATTTGTTGCAGTTCTTGTAACCTTCAGTAGCCACCACAATGACCTTCATTTATATAGGCAGCAAGGAGAGGGAGAAGAAGGAAGGAAGAGAGATGAGAGGAAAGAATGGGGGAGAGGATCAAGGCCATACCAAATGGGTCTAACCCATTAAGGCATGCATGACTTTCATACCATAAAGCCTTGGAGCCAAAATAGGTTTGAATTCGAAATTCAAACCTGGTCAAAACTTGCCCAAAATCCTCCCATGAATTTCTTTCCAGAATTTTGTTCGTCACAAGAAGTGTCGACACTCAAAAATTGCCAAGTGTCGACACTTCACCAAGTGTCGACACTAGGAGCAAAGTCAATCATATTGACTTCAGGTGACAACAAATAATTCCCAATCATTGATTAGCCACAAGATCAAATAGAAATCCTTTATGGTGTGTGACCCCATAGGTTCGAACACAAAGCCGATAGCACTAGAACATTTTTAGTACCAATCAAAGTCCTCATCTAGCAATGATACTCGATGTCTGGATAGGTCGAAGATCCAGAGCACCTCATAAGAACCTCTGGCATATGGTTGCTGCATAATTCATACCTTTGACCTTATAATGCTCAGGATGATCTAGGGTTTGATTGCCAACCCTAATTTGGTTTATCCGGATCATGTATCAACCTCACAAGTTTTGTGACTCCTCACAAGAACTACCCTGGCCAAGGTTTTGCGGAATTGAGACATAGTGAGTCATTCACTCCAAACTATTTGGAGAGGTCAATTCCGTCTTAATCCACCACCACTCCACAAGTACTTGACTACACCCAGAAACCTTCCATCATTGGATTAGAAATCCAAGTAGTCCAATACCAAAGTACAGTGAGTTGTTTGCAAGCTACTATGGTGATCTCAGGTCTGAGGGATACATATACCCATATCCCTTCACGAGCAAACCTTTGGCAGAAGGGAGCTCCACAGATGGTCACGTTTAGTGAGATATCATACATTTCACTTGCATGTCACACCAGTTTATCCACACTCCTTGGTTAAGAGGACAACCAATAAATGCGACATACAACAACCTACACTTGATATATCATTGTCCTATAATAATGTATCATTTGGTTGTGAACTAGTTTAAAAACTACTTGATATATCCTCTTTATATCAAACAATGTAGTTCTAAGGACTCCATCACATAAGAACTCTTTACAAGGAAAGTAAATAAGATGGATAGCCAAAAATAACTTTATTTATTAAAAGAAAATTCATATACAAATACAAAAATTGCACAACCATCTACAGCATAAATGATTGGCTTTAGGATACAATTCCCAACAGTGACTCCATGTGCTAGACCAAGTCACTTGTCATATGCAACCACTTGGTGCCACCTTTTTCAAGAATTTAGACAACACCACATGACATGTTTGGACATCACTTGCCACCTCATCTGGACAACACCACTTGCCACCTCATTGGGACAACATCACATGCCATGTCATTTATCTTGGTTGCCCAATTTTATGTCAAAAAAATGGTTGTCTTTATTTTTATCAAGACAATAAGACATCCGAACATCTAGACATCCATACATCAAGACATCTGGACATTTAGACAACATGCAAGCTTATCCAAGGAGGGTACCTTATTTAAATTGCCGATGGTTTTAAGAGAAGTAAAGTAGAAGGAGTCCAACCAAGTTTAGTGCCATTTATTCTTCATATTTGTCACCACTTTTTTTTAAGAGGAGTAAGTGGGAAGGATTATACATCTCATGCCTCATCTTATTTTCTTCTTGTAGTCCAACTGAAAACCAAAGTGTCTCCACTATTTAAGATGAGTAAATGAGGAGTCCAAGCCATATTAGCGCCTCATCTCTTCACATTGTTGTCACCCACTTTGAAGAGAGTCCCAGATTAGCCCAAGAGTAGGAGTCCAAGATGCCTAAGGTCTCCAAGTGTTGTTGCCTAAGGGAAACAAACACTAGTCTTTGTATCTGTAACATCTCTGGTTGTTGGTCTATAAATATTCCATTAACATCCCTGTATAATTAATGATTATTAATGAAATACAATGACTTTCTGTCCAATTTTTTCTTTGCTATGTGAATCGCGGGGTGTGAGGCCCTAGCCGACTACTTCCTTCCCTCTTCTCTTTCACCTTTTTATTCTTTTCCTTCTTTACTTCTTTCTAACTGAAATCTTGTTTTGTTGAGTGATTACAAGTGATATGGAACTAAAGTTGAGGTGTTCTTGTCTTGGAACCGATATCGCAAAAGATCGGAGCCCGAAGATCGAGATCTTGAAACCCTGTCATGAAATTCTGATAGTTCCAGTATATCTACTTTAGAGGGAAAATTTCTTCTTTGGTAAAATTCAAAAGCCCTTCCCTACACTTTGTTTTCTAACTCTTTTGAAAGTAGACCCTAGTTTATGGTGGTTTCTTAGCCACCAAATCCTGATTTTATTAATTACTTTGTTTGATCTACTTGTACGGGCATAAACTAATTGACCAGTTCCCTAATTGCATACTTTGAGTCTCTAAAAATTTGAAAATTATAAAAAAAATTAATTACTATTTTTTCTTATTAATTAGGTTAATAATCAGTAGAATAGGATTTCATAATTATTCCACATCATTCTTCCTTTTCAGATAATGTCGACCACTTTGTCGCTCCGATCATTGTTAGATAATGACAAACTTTTTGGACCCAATTTCAATAGCTTGTATCAAAAACTCAGGATAGTCCTGGAGCACGAGCAGATCCTTTATGTGATAACCAATCCGGCACTAGAGATCCCAGGCCCCAATGCTCGTGGCACTGTCAGGGACACTTACTAGAATTGGATCTCTGATCGTACCACGGTGTATTGCATTATGCTGGCTGTGATTAACGATGAGTTCAGTCATAAATTTGAGGAGGCCTAGCCAGATAAAATTCTTCAATGGTTGATGGAGTCTTTTGGAACGTCGGATGATATAGAGAGATACAGGATCTCTTCTACCATCTATAACATGCATATGCATGATGGAGCTTCAGTGATTGATCATGTAATATACAAGATTGAGTTATTTAAGCATTTGGGCAAACTTGGATATCCTTTACATGAGCAGCTCGGCAAAGTCACGATACTGAATTCTCTGTCCTCTTCCTACCAGGTCTTTCTTGATAATTTTAGAATGAATAGGCCTGCAACAAACTATTATAAGATGTTAGGATTGCTATAGACTTATGAGAGAGACCACAATCTCAACAAGGGATTGGTGAATCTAGTGGAAAGTTCTAGAGCAGGATGTCATTCCTTCGGAAAACGAAAGAAGAAGAAAAAGAACAAAAAGGTACAAAGTGCTCAGCCTAGTAAGACTAAGAGGGTAAAGGCTGATAAGAGTAAGGCAGAGTGCTTCTTCTGCAAGAAGCCGGGTCACTGGAAGTGGAACTGTTCTGCTTACCTTGCTTCTCAGGAGCCGAACAGGCAAAAAAAGGGAAAGCAACAAGGTGTTGCTGGTCAAGGTATTTATATGATAAATCCTTATAGTTTCTTTATTTGTGATACTACTAGCTGGGTATTGGATACCAGAAGTCCTTACCATATTTGTAATTCTTTGCTAGGACTTCAAGTTAGTAGGAGATTCAAAAGCGATGAGAGGTTTCTAAATGTTGGGATTGGAAGCTAAGCTCTAGTTCTGGCATTGGGAACTATTTCTTTGTATTTCGCGTCTTGTACTATCATTCTTAATGATTATCATTTTTGTCCTTCTTTTTAGTGAATATCATTTTTGTAGTCCTGTTGGCCAATGATGGTTATGAATTATCAATCAAGAAAGATATTTGCTACATCACTTTGAATGGTTATAATGTGATATTTGGATAAGTGAAGAATGGCATACATGTACTATAACATTCTGTTACTATATTGTACACTACTAATAAATTTTCTAGAATAGATAAAGTTAGTGATATTTATCTGTGGCACTGTAGGCTAGGTCATATAAATAAGAATAGGATAAATAAGTTGATGGGAGATGTTCTCCTAGATATCACTGAGAATGAATCTTTATCGACTTATAAATCTTGTCTTCTCGGAAAAATGACCAAGTCACCTTTTATTGGAAAGGGTGAAAGAGCTAGTGATATTCTAAGTTTAGTATATACTGATGTATGTGGACCTATGAATATCAGTGCAAGAGATAGATATAGTTATTTCATTACTTTTACAGACGATCTTTCAAGTTATGGTTATGTCTACTTGATGAGTGATGGGGGACAGATGGTAGGATCGTTGGTGAGCCTAGAAGTAACCTAAATTAGGATACTATTTTTTTGTTTTTTTTTTTTTTTGGGGGATGGCGAAGGAATAGTGGGGATGGAGGATAGGGATTTGGATCTCATGGACTTTGGGACTCACCCTAAAAAAGAGACCTCTCACCTCTAAGGCATTACACCCTCCTCGATACTTGGAGGTGCTAGGTTGAATCTCAATGGTCATCAGGGGTTAAAGAAAATGGGTTGGGAAGGGCGATAACTAGGGCCTCACATCCATGCCCGAAGGCAAGAAGAATCACTCTTCTAAGAACTCAAATTTTTTTCTCCAAAAACTTATTTTTTATAAAGAACTGAGGGTGGTATTTATAGATCTATCCAACCCTTGTTTGAATTTGAATATAAGATAAAAAGATAGGGATGACTCAAATTCAAATACAAGATAGGATAAGATAAGTCTGTCCATATCTCAATCCTAACCAACCAAATTCTAATTCAAATTTCAAATAAAAGATAAATCATAAAAGTATTTTGGATATGTTCCGAGATTTGCATGGCTCCAAGATTCGTGCTTGCTCCAGGATTTGTGCTGGTGAGGTCCCCAACATTCCCCTGAGGTGGGGAAAACTTGACTCCGTTGAGTTAAGCTGGCTCTAGGATACACATGACCTATAGAATGATTTTTTTTTTTAACTCAACCAAAATTAAAATAAACAGGCTTATTCCAATCAAGAATTAAGGCTGGGATAAGTGCGAAATAGCAGGAATAGTGGAATAGCTATTCCCATCTTCTTTCAACAGCAGATCGTCGAATTTTCTTCTTGCACGCTTCTTGGAACAAGAGCTTTGCATCGGACAGAATGAGGTGTTTCGGCTAGATCTCCAAGGAGAGGTGGTCCAGAGAAGAGGCTGGCGTCAGGGATGCCCGGAACTACTGCGGTGAGCCCGAGGAGCAGGGAGGTGAATCGAGCTCGGGGACGATCGAATGAGGGTGGTCGGGTGATGGTGGACCGAGAGGAAGTCGAGCCTAGGGCTGTCTTCGTTGATGGCGGAACAGTGTCTTCATGGAACAGGGGAGCTGGGCATTGGGGCGATTCGGAGATGAAGGCGTCAGGGTGATCCAAAGGGAGGAGGTCCGATGGAGCTTCGATCGTTGATGGGGTCGGGCTAAGGCAGATGTTTGGGAAGGGCGCTAAATGCTCGGGGACATCCGAGAGTGAGGGTAGGCTGGCTGGAAGAGTGGGATGAGGGAGGGTTGGGCATTGGAGGCCGGAGGGGAAGTCCGGGCGATGGTGAACCCGAAAAGGGAGGTTTGGGTGATGGGCTTGGATTTGAGCACTTGGGAAGACAGTGAGGAGGGGAGATCTAGCATTGGGAGATGGGGGAGAGAAGTCTTGGCAGCTCGGGATCATTTGGAAGAACATCGAGAGGGACAGGAGCTTCTTTGTTGTGGACTGGACCGAGGGGTTGAACCGTGATTTGGGGAAGATGGAGTCGGCATGAAACGGAAAAACAAGTGGGATGGCTAGGATCGGCTGCAGGGAGCACCCGTGGGAGGCCAGCAAATGAAGGTGAAATTGCTACTGTGGGGGCACCGATCTGATGAGCTTCGGCCACGGCGATCGGCTATTTCTTGTTGCAGGCGGATGGGACTGGTGGCCGACAGGGAGCAGGGAGGATCCGACGGGGAGGTGACCAAGGGGTGCTGGACCGGGTGGAAGATGGAGGACGGGGATGATGAGGGCTGGCGGGAGAGGGCTGGCAGGAGAGAAGGGAATATTGGGTACCATAAATTTTCTGGGCTCTGATACCAAAATTGATGGGTAACAGATGGTAGGATCGTTGGTGAGCCTAGAAGTCATCAAAATTAGGGTACTATTTCTTTTGTTTTTTTTTTTTTCTTTTGGGGATGGTGAAGGAATGGTGGGGATAGAGGATAGGGATCTGGATCAAATGGACTTTGAGACTCACCCTAACAAAGAGACCTTTCACCTCTAAGGCATTACACCCTCTTCGATACTTGGAGGTGCTAGGTTGAATCTCAAAGGTCATGAGGGGTTAAAGAAAATGGGTTGGGAAGGGGGATAACTAGGGCATCACACCCATGCCCGAAGGCAAGAAGAATCACTCTTCTAAGAACTCAAATTTTTTCTCCAAAAGCTTCTTTTTTATAAAGAACTGAGGATGGTATTTATAGACCCGTCCAACCCTTATTTGAATTTGAATATAGGATAAAAAGATAGGGATGACTCAAATTCAAATACAAGATAGGATAAGATAAGTCTATCCATATCTCAATCCTAACCAACCAAAACCTAATTCAAATTTCAAATAAAAGATAAATCCTAAATTTATTCTGGATATGTTCCGAGATTCATGCAGCTCCGGGATTCATGCTTGCTCTGGGATTCATGCTGGTGAGGTCCCCTTCAATGAGACATAATTTTAATTTGTTTGAAATGTTCAAACATTATCGTAATGAAGTTGAAAAACAAACTGGAAAGTTTATTAAAACCATTCGATCAGATTGAGGTAGTGAATACCTTTCTGTTTAGTTTCTGACTTATCTTGAGGAGAATGTGATTCTCTTTCAATGGACTCTTTTGGGGATGCCTTAGTTAAACGGTGTGTCTGAGAGGAGAAATCAAAATTTGCTAGACATGCTTTGATCCATGATGGGCTTAGCTAGTGATGTGGGACTAAGTTGCTAAGATGCATGCTAATGATTTTTCTTTTTCTATTTTAAGTTTTTAATGAATTTAAAGATTCCCGAAAACAAGCAAAGAGCAGATCTAGAGATTCTATAAAGATAAGAACTTTCTAGCATACAAGATAGCCCCTAAACAAAGATAAGGAGAGGACCCCGAGATTGAGAAACCCTGTAGGACTTAGCACTAGATCAATACCTACTTAAGAGATTAGGGATGCAAACCATGAAAGAACTCTAATGTGTCGAATGCCGAATTCACTCACTCTCGCAGATGCAGCCTGGAGGATCGAGCCTTCAACCATGCGGATTCGCCGGCTTTCCTTCCGGTGGTCCGAAGGCAAGGGAGACTGAATCCTTTGTCCATGGCACCTGGAGGACCTACGAGCACCCAAATGAAAGGTTAGGAATCATCAAGAAACAAGGAGGAAGGGATGGAAAAGAGCTGAGAATGGTGGTCAAGGAGGCTCCTCCTATTAGGCATCCAGGTGGATCTTCCAAGTGGTGTCCAAGCTTGAAGGTTGGAAGGTGGCTTACACAGATGAATGGTAACTCAGGGCCTCTCTCCCCTCGATGTCCCGAAGGACAAAGGTGCTCCCTCTCGAAGTTCCTAGTCTAGAAGACAAGGGCTAGAAGAATAACTTCTCAAACTTTTTCTTCATTTCATCAACATTAAAAATTCTAGGCTTGATCCTTGGTGATATGGCTTGATATATGGAGTGAGGTGGGGATGTTGTTGGTTTGGATCAAAGAGAGGTTTGATGGGAGTCAACCATGGAATTTGAATTTAAAATTTCAGCTTGACATGGCCACCCAATGGAGCTTGATGAAGTGGCATCTCCCCATGCCATGTGGCACTGATGATATGGCACTCCATGAGCTGATGTGGCACATCCTATGCCATGTGGCATTGATGATGTGGCACTCGATGAGTTGGCACTTTTACTTAGCATCGAGGAGAGATGGCTTGACTCATCTTCATTTGGGCTTGACTTGAATGCCAACTTGTGGACCCATCTTCAAACTAGCTTGAGTCCATCTTCAAATTGACTTGAGCTTGAATCAATTTTGGCTAATTACAGGACCAATTGACCCTAACTTGACCAAATTGGCCAAATTACAAGACTAAAGCAAAAAATTGAAACCAACTAGATACTAACTACAAGACTCGAAAGCAAATTACTCAGGCTTTAAGCCTTATTACAGGACTCAAAAGGTTAAAAACCCTAATCAGAGATCCACAGAGTGTTGAGGAGCCTATGTCTAATCCTGGTGCCCACAACAATTCTTCCGGGGTGGGAGAAAACTCGATCCTATCGAGTAAGGGCTGATTTGGCTTCTATATTTCTAAAGAAGGTCGGTATCGAGGTGCTGCAAGTCCTCTTAGGTAATCCATGAATCATCAAACTCCGGTCGGCCTTGCCATCGAACCAAGTAATGCTGATATCCTTTGCCCTAGGTGGTGGTAACTTGATCATCCAGGACACTGTCGATCCGTTCTCCTCTCTCAGGTAAAATTGGAGGTGGACACTCTGAGTCGGGTTCACTCTCAAAAGATAGGTCAAGCCCAAATGGCTCATTGGGTATGGTTACTAGTTCTTTATATTCAACTAAGTCGGAGATATTGAAAGTCGAGCTAATGCCATAATCCGGGGATAGCTCAAGCATATCGGCATTAGGGCCAACTCTCCTTATCACATTAAAGGGTCCAGCTCGACAAGCATGAAGTTTCTCAACAGTCCCTAGTTGGAACCGTTCACGCCTAAGCCTAGTCGTTACAGAATCCCCTACGTCAAATTCTTAGGCTTGCTTTCGAAAATCAGCCAATTTCATGTATGTATTATTACTTAGATTTATTTTTGGCTAATCTCTTTATGCATGCTGTGCGAATGACTTGGCGGACTCCGAGACTTATAGGAGACCTACAAAATGCAGACTCAACTATGCATTCTTATTGAGAGGAATTTTATTAGACTCTTTGGGCCTAAACCTAACAAACTATAGGTTCTTTAGGTTTGACCTTGGTTTGGTATGCACATGAGAATTTACCATGGGTTCCAAGCAAATCCTATAAGGTCTTCCAAAAGTATGTCGCAAATGGGATGGGCTCTATGGGTTCATGCAACCTGGTATCTCATTAAAATATAACCTAATGGCTTTAGAAACATGTGTAGACTCAGGAAAGGATAGGAAATAGGAAGGAGACTCAAGGACTAGTTCAAAGCTAATGAGACTGACCTTAGTGTACAAATATTGATCTATGGATGTACTTGTCCTAACCTCAAGATTAGTACTAGGAGGATCTATAGGTGCAAGTTCTATGATAGGTTGGATGTTCCTAAATGATGGAAGGACATGAGGAAGGTCTTTGGGAAGTCTATCTTGAAAGTCCTATTAAATAATGTCTACTTCCTGAGGTTGTTCCTTAGGGATTTGTTCTTGGACCTCTTCTATGTACAACTCTTGTGAATTCTCAATTTCATCTGATATGTTTGATCCTGGCTCAGTCACTCCTTTCTCAAATTCTATAGTGGGTTCAGGATCTTTCTCTATTAGTTTCTCAGTGATCTCAACCTTGCAATCCACCTTCATCATACTCTACCACTAGACTTGATTCATAGATGTCTTCTTTGAATTCCTCAATAGACTCAGGAGTTTCTCTATCAAGATTCTTAATGGGTTCAACCTTTTCTCCCTGAAATTCTTCAATGGGTTCTTTTTCTTCCCCTTCATATCCATTAATTAAACTCTATTCAGCCTCATAAACTTCTTCCTCAAGCTCACTAATGGGTTCAGGGGTCTTTCCCTTGCAAACTAATGGGATAGGAGTAGTAGGCTAGTTTGAAGGAATCTGTCTAAGAATTGTCCTAAAAGTGCTAATCATGCTGGGCTTAGGTCGGCTGCTCATGAGTTCTCTTTGATAAGACTCGAATTCTCTAGCAATTCGATAAGCTTCCTCTAGAGTATGAATTTTTCATTGAAATAATTCCCCCTGGGTGTCCTTACATAAGCCTCCTCGAGATCTAGATATGGTCATGGTCTTAGATTTGGTTGTGTTACATCTCCTGACAAACCCCTTGAATTCCTCAATATACTCAAACACTGGTCTATTGCCTTGTCTTAGATTGTTCCATTGGTCTAAAAGTCTTTGCTTATAAAATCAACCTAGGTACATTTCTCTTAGCCTACTTCTCATGGTTTTCCAGCTACGTATTCTATCTCTTCTTTAATAACATTCATCATTAATAGTTGCCTAATGCCACTTAGCATATCGTGTTAACCTACGTGTGGCAAATCTAAATTTCTCTAACTCCGGCATCCTAGTGTGTCAAAATAGTGATCCATGCTCTCCTCCCAATCGATCTACACCTCTTGTCTTCCATCAAAACTGGGTGCATAAGGTTGGGTGCTCCTAATGGGCCCCTCCTCGGAGTCAACCATGTATGGGTATGGGCTCCTAGGGCTAGACTCAGGGGCAAGATCATGATCATAGGCTCTTGGATCAAGGGAATTGGGCCTAGAGGAGTTGAGTTTAGCATGGGCCTTAAGGGCTTCTGCCCGTGCCTCTACTTGGGCCATCTTTTGGTTCAATTGGTCCAGTTGTTCGTTGAGGGCCCGCAAGTGGGCTTCAATTTTTAATCCCATGACTACACTGGGCTGGATAAGGACTGATGGGCTAATGGACTCCTAATCTAGACTAGACATGCAACAAACAATGGAGGGTACTTCGATTTGCTAGACCTAGGAGTTAAAACATAATGGGTTAACGTAGAAGACACAGCACAACAACTAGCCCTTTCACCAGCCAGGTAAAAGGTGGGAGTGTGGGAGTCCCACCTTGCTTTCACAAGGACCCAACTAAAGAACCACAACACCGCTTAGGTTGTTTAACATCGAACTTCTTGCCTTAGACACCAGCTTCCCAGTACTAGTTGAAGGGTTGCATGCAACCAGCTTCCCTAAAATGGTTAAACCTGACTCATGGGTGTCCCTAAGCTATTAGGTTGCTACTTGATTTTAGATTAGGCTTAGGGTCGAAGTGCAAGGGTGGTGGTTTTCGGGCTAAGGAAAGGTAATGACCTCCTTCCCTTATGTTGTGATATTGCCACCCTTAAATCGAATATGTAGATGATGGCCTGCATATGAAACCTAATGAAATGTATCTAACTTTTTTTCATGTTTTGATGTAAATTAGTAGAGTATAAGATGCTGGAAATAAAAATATGAACCTAAATTACAAAATTAAATTATATAGACATGAAAGTATGATGAAATGTACTTGCTAGAATTTCAGAGCAGATTTGTTCTCAGATAGCAATCCGGTGTGTAGAAAACCTACATACTGAATTAAAATTTGTAAAAATTCTGAAAATTACTTTCAATTATATGGAATCCATAAAAATAAATATCAAAAAATTTGGAGGTTTCTACAGATAGAAACAACTAAAATAATAGGCTATGTACTTGGTGGACAGATAGTAGAAATTTAAAGATGATGAAATCTAATGATGCAAAAAAGAATTTTTTCTTTAGGATCTAAAACCTATCTCCTTGTTTTCTCCTTCAAGGGTCAATCACATTGGCACCCCTACACATCATAGGAAATCTTCTTTGAATGGGATGTGAGGGTCTTGCAGCCCTACTTTTTCCTATGATCGGACAGCCATGGTGAAGCACATAATCCAAGTACTTGAAGTAACCATGCTCCGATACCAGACTTGATGTAAGACTAAGATGCTAAGATGAATGCTAATGATTCTTCTTTTGTTATTTTAAGTTTTTAATGGATTTAAAGATTCCCAAAAACAAGCAAAGAGCAGATCTAGAGATTCTATAAAAATAAGAACTTTCTAGCATGCAAGATAGCCCCTAAACAAAGATTAGGAGAGGATCCCAGGATTGAGAATCCCCATAGGACATTGCTCTAGATCAATACCTACTTAGGATATTAGAGATGCAAACCTTGGAAGAACTCTGATGTGCCCGATGCCGAGTTCACTCACTCTCATGGATGCGGCCTAGAGGATCAAGCCTTCAACCCTGCAGATTCATCGGCTTTCCGTCCGATCTTTTGAAGGCAAGGGAGACTGAATCCTTTGTCCGTGGCACCTGGAGGACTTGTGAGAACTGAAATGAAGGGTTAGGAATCATCAAGAAACAAGGAGGAAGGGATGGAAAAGAGCTGAGAATGGTGATCGAGTGGGCTCTACTTGCTAAGCGTCTAGGTGGATCTTCTAGGTGGCGTCCAAGCTTGAAGGTGGGAAGGTGGCTTCTGCAGATGGATGGTAACTCAGGGCCTCTCACCCCACGATGTCCCGAAGGACAAAGGCACTCCCTCTCAGAGTTCCTAGTCTAGAAGACAAGGGCTTGAAGAATAACTTCTCAAACTTTTTTTTCATTTCATCAACATTAAAAATTTTTACTAATGGGTTAGGGTCCTTTCATAAGCACCCAAGTCTACATTCAAAATTTGAAAAGGGGAGTTATAAAGCTTTTTTGGGGAGGAGAAAAAGGTGGGTTATCTTCATGAATCAAGGGGCACCCATCTGAAATTTGAATTTTTTTCTTCATGAAACATTGGCTTATAACTTTTGAATTTTGGAATCTTTTCATGAAGCTTTGACCAACCATGAATGCTAGGCTTGATCCTTGGTGATTGGCTTGATATGTGGAGTGAGGTGGGGATGTTGTTGGGTTGGATCAAAGAGAGATTTAATGGGAGTTGACCATGGAATTAGAATTTGAAATTTCAACTTGACTTGGCTGCCCAATGGAGCTTGGTGAAGTAGCACCTCCCCATGCCATATGGCACTGATGATGTGGCACTCCATGAGCTGATGTGACACCTCCTATGCCATGTGGCATTGACGATGTGGTACGTGATGATTTGGCACTCCTACTTGGCATCGAGGAGAGGTGTCTTGATTCATGTTCAATTGGGCATGACTTGAATGCACACTTGTGGACCCATCTTCAAACTTGCTTGAGGGCATCTTCAAATTAGCTTGAGGGCATCTTCAAATTGACTTGAACTTGAACTAATTCGGCTAATTACAGGACCAATTGATCCTAACTTGACCAAATTGGCCAAATTACAAGACTAAAGCCAAAAATTGAAACCAACTAGGTACTAACTACAAGACTCGAAAGCAAATTACTGAGGCTTTAAGCCTTATTCAGGACTCAAAAGGTTAAAAACCCTAATCAGAGATCCACATAGTGTTGAGGAGACTCTGTCTAATCCTGGTGCCCACACCGATTCTCTCGGGGTGGGTGAAAACTCGACCCTGTCATGTAAGGGTTGATTTGGCTTTGGTATTTCTCAAGAAGGTTGGGGTTGAGGTGCTGCAAGTCCTCTTGGGTAATCCATGAATCATTGAACTCTGGTCGACCTTGCCATCGGACCAAGTAATGCTGATATCGTTTGCTTCGGGTGGTGGAAACTTGATCATCCAGTACTTGCTCGATTCGTTCTCCTATCTCAGATAAAATTGGGGGTGGACACTCTGGGGTCGGGTTCACTCTCAAAAGATAGGTCAGGCCCAAATGGCTCGCTGGGTATGGTTGCCAGTTCCCTATACTCGAGTAAGTTTAAGATATTGAAAGTCAAGCTAATGCCATAATCCAAGGGTAGCTCAAGCACATAGGCATTAGGGCCAATTCTCCTTATCAATTTAAAGGGGCTAGTTCCACGAGCATGAAGTTTTTTAATGGTCCCTAGTTGGAACCTTCAGGCCTAAGCCTAGTCATTACATAATCCCCTATGTCAAATTCTTAGGCTTGCTTTCAGGAATCAGCCAATTTCATGTATGTATTATTACTTAGATTGATTTTTGGTTAATTTCCTTATGCATGCTGTGTGAATGACTTTGCAGACTATGAGACTTATAAGACACTTACAAAATGCAGACTCAACATGCATTCTTATTGAAAGGAATTTTATTGGACTCTTTGGGCCTAAACCTAACAGACTATAGGCTCTCTAGGTTTAAACCTGGTTTGGTATGCACATGAGAATTTACCATGGGTTTCAAGCAAATGCCATAAGGTCTTCCAAAAGTAGGTTGCAAATGGAATGGGCTCTAAGGGTTCATGCAACCTGGTGATCTCAATAAAATGTAACCTAATGGCTTTAGAAATAAGTGTAGGCTTAGGAAAGGGTAGGAAATAGGAAGGAGACTTAGTGACTGGCTCAAAGCTAAAGAGACTAACCTTAATGTATGAATATTGATCTATGGGTGTACTTGTCTTAACCTCATGATTAGTACTAGGGGATCTATAGGTTCAAGTTCTAGGGCAAGCTGGGTGTTCCTAAATGGTGAAAGGTCATCAAGAAAGTCTTTGGAAAGTCTATCTTGAAAGTCCTCTAAAATAATATCTACTTCCTGGGGTTGTTCCTTAGGGATTTGTTCATGGATCTCTTTTATGTACAACTCTTGTAACCCTCACTTTCATCTAATATGTTTGATCCTGTCTCAGTCACTCCTTCAAATTCTATAGTGGTTTCAGGATCTTTCTCTATTAGTTTCTCAGTGATCTCAACCTTGCATCCACCTTCATCAAACTCCTCCACTAGTCTTGATTCATAGGTGTCTTCTTTGAATTCTTCAGTGGACTCAGTAGTTTCTCTCTCTAGATTCTTAATTAGTTCAACATTTTCTTCCTGAAATTCTTCTATGGGTTCTTCCTCTTTTCTTCTTCATATCCATTAATTAAACTCGGTTCATCCTCATAAACTTCTTCCTCAGGCTCACAATGGGTTTAGGGGTCTTTTCCTTGCAAACTAATGGGATAGGAGTAGTAGGCTGGTTTGAAGGAATCAATCTAAGAATTGGCCTAAAGGTGCTAATCATGCTGGGCTAGGTTGGCTGCTCATGAGCTCTCTTTGATAAGACTTGAATTCTCTAGCAATCTGATAAGCTTCCTCTAGAGTATGAATTTCCCATTAAAGTAATTCTCACTGGGTGTCCATACACTGGCCTCCTCGAAATCTAGATATGTTCATGATATTAGATTCTGTTGTGTTACATCTCTTGACAAACCCCTTGAATTCCTCAATATACTCAGACACTGGTCTATCGTTCTATCTCAGTTTGTACATTGGTCTAAAAGTCTTTGCATATAAAATCTACCTAGGTACTTTTCTCTTAGCCTACTTTTCATGGTTCTCCAGCTATGTATTCTATCTCTTCTTTGATAACATTCATCCTCAATAGCTGCTCAATGCCACTTAGCATATCGGGTTAACCTATGTGCGGCCAATCTAAATTTCTCTAACTCCGACATCTTAGTGTACTTGAAATAGGGATCCATGCTCTCCTCCCAATCGATCTACACCTCTTGTCTTCCATCAAAAGTGGGTGCATAAGGTTGGGTGCTCCTAATGGGTCCCTCCTCGGAGTCAACCAAGTACGGGTATGGGCTCTTAGGGCTAGACTAAGGGGCAAGATCATGATCATAGGCTATTGGATCAAGGGAATTAGAACTAGAGGAGTTGAGTTTAGCATGGGCCTTGAGAGTTCATGCCCGTGCCTCTGCTTGGGCCATCTTTTGGTTCAATTAAGCCAGTTTTTCATTGAGGGCCGCAAGTGGGCTTCAAGGTTTGATCCCATGACTACACTGGGCTGGATAAGGACTGATGGGCTAATGGACTCCTAATCTAGACTAGACATGTAACACTCAATGGAGGGTACTATGGTTTGCTAGACCTAGAAGTTCAGATAGAATGGGTTAACATAGAAGATACACACCACAACAACTAGCCCTTTCACCGACCAGGTAAGAGGTAGGAGTGTGGGAGGCCCCCATTGCTTTTGCAAGGATCCAATTAAAGAACCACAACACCGCTTAGGTTATTTAACACCGGACCTCTTGCCTTAGACACCAGCTTCCCGGTACTAATTGAAGGGTTGCATGCAACTAGCTTTCCTAAAATGGTTAAACCTGACTCGTGGGTGTCCCTAAGATATTAGGTTGCTACTTGATTTTAGATTAGGCTTATGGTCGTAATGTAAGGGTGGTGGTTTAGGGGTTACGGAAAGGTAATGACCTCCTTCCCTTATCTTGTGATATTGTCGCCCTTAAATCGATTATGTAGATGATGGCATGCACATGAAACGTAATGTAATGTATCTAACTTTTTTTTTTCTATTTTGATGTAGATTAGTAGAATATAAGATGCTGGAAATAAAAACATGAACCTAAAGTACAAAATTAAACTATATGGACATGAAAGTATGATGAAATGCACTTGCTAGAATTTCAGAGCAGGTTTATTGTTAGATTGTAATCCGGCATGTAGAAAACTTACAGATTGAATTAAAATTTAAAAAAATTCTATAAATTAATATCAAATATATGGAATCTAGCAAAATAAAAATCAACAAATTCAAAGGTTACTTTAGATAGAAACAACTAAAATAATAGGCTATGTACTGGGTATAAAAATTTAAAGATGATGAAATCTAATGATGCAAAAAAAAAAATTTTCTTTAGGATCTAAAACCTATCTCCTAGTTTTCCCCTTCAAGAGTCAATAACATCAGCACCCCTACACACCATAGGAAATCCCCTTTTAATGGGATGTGAGGGTCTTGCAGCCCTACTTTTTTCTATGACTAGACGGCCATGGTGAAGCACCCAATCCAAGTACTGATGCAGGACGACTCTAAAAATATTAAATATGTAGGAAAAATAGTAAACTAATTTTTTTATGATTTTTATAATTTAGGTTTGTAGGCAAAATTTCAAAAGTAAAGTAAAGACTAGTAGGCAATCAGCAATTCTAAGAATCATCATGATCACAAATAACTCATGCAAGATAATAAGTAGCCAGGACCCGAGAGTTGAGAAACTCCCAATTTAGGATAGTTTATATTCATCAAAATTGATATCAAGTGAAGGGAAGATTTCTTACCAGTCAGAGATTGAAAACTTTGCAGTAGAAGGGATCACTTACACTCTGATTGGAGTCTAGAAGAAGAAGCTTCAGTTCCTTGAATCAGATGGCTGATATGGACCCAATCTGAAGGCAAGGAAAGCCTCCTCTAGGGAGGTGAAACACCTCAAGGATCCTGCAAACATCAGGGGTCAATCAAAATAGCAAATAAAAAAGAGAAAAGGAATTAGGATTTTGAAGGAATCGGAATTAGGGTTAGGAGATGGCAGCCGGGAAGGAAGAAGCTCCTTGTCTTGGATGGCAGGTAGGGCTTCCTTTCCTTGAGTGTGGCTGGTTTCCAAGGATGTAAAAGGATGCTAGGGCAGCAGGAATTTGGTCGAGGTACAAAAAGAGAGCACTCAAATTGAAAAACCAAAACAATATCACCAATCACAAGGCAATAACACAAAATTTTAGCAAGTTGTTTTCATAAGAAAGAGATGATAACAAGAGGGAGAGGGGTGGGGTATTTATAGAGTTTTCATACCCTCTCTAACTAGGGTTACACTTAGGTTACAAGTTTTCTCCTAGCTAGCTTAGAAAAATAAATCTTAAAACGATTAGGAGCATAAGTCCCAACAAGATTAGGATTTGATGATGCGGGACTAATATGCATGCAATTCTTTTTGTATATTTTATATGTGGGGTTAGGTGATTAATTCCTGAATTTCAGATCAAAATTAGTTGTAGGGAATTTTGTATGAATTTTTGAAGCCAAGCATGCAGATTAGAACCTAGAAAAGTACTAAAGAAGGATTGTCGGGCTGAGAAGCCTCGGTTAAGGCAAGTTCTCCTACAATATAAAGACTGGAGGTAGAAGGGGTGTACCTGACAACTTCTGAAGCACCCGGTGAAGATCGCAGTGAAGGGATCTCTCGTTCTTCTATGGATGCGGCCTAGAAAACCAAGCCAAGGACCCACGGATACCCGGCTTTCTGCTAGGTGGTCCGATTGAGGCTTGGCTAGAGTTGTTGGATTCGTAGGAACTCGGGTACCTACAAACGACTTGTCAAGGGTTAGAAAACTCAAAGGAAATCAAGAAAACAAAGGAAAATAGCAAAGGAAAGAATGTTTTGGAGGGGATAGAAGGATGGTTGGCGACAGGAAGATGATTGCAAATACCGGGAAGAAGAACTCTCAAACCCCTTTATGCACACAGCAGGGTAATCACACTAAACAATATAAGAACTCAAGGTTTATTTCATATCAAAAATCTAGTTTCAAACAAGAGGCTAGGGTCCCTTAAATAGATCCTTAACCTTGGGCTCCAAGTAAGGGCACATTAGTCTTTACATAAGAATCCTTTTCCCTCTCAAATCCTAGCTAGAAAGTAAGGAAACATTAGGTAGAAAAATCACTAAAAATTCTCTTGACTTGGCCAACAATCCAAAGATGCCTAGGGGGTGTGTTGGGCTTCTAAGAGCTGCAAGGGGCCGGCCCAAAGGGGCTCGGGCGCATGGGTTTGGGCCTCTGGAAGCTGGGATGGACTGGTAGCCAGGTAGCAGGAATATTTCCTGGTATCTTGCTTCTTAGGGGCTTGGGCATGGCGCTTGGGCTTGATTTCTTTGGGCTAGGATGCAGATGGACCTCTAAAATCATGGATGCCTTGGTCTATGAATATACTTTGGCATCTGGAAGGGAATTTGGGCATCTGGAGGGCATTTGCAAGGAATCGGGGTTTTCTGAATTTTCCTCCTCGAGTCTTCAAATCTTCAAGCTAGGTTTGACTTGGGCTATACTTCAATGTCTTCAATCTAGTTGGACTTGATCTTCACTTGTATGATATAGTCTTGAGTTTTCAGTGTACTTGGACAGGACTCAAAAAATAAAATTAGCTCAACATGAGCTGACTAGCATTGGACTGAACTAGCTCAATATGAGCTGACTAGTATAAAACTGAAATAATAACACAAAAGACTCAAATAACAACTAAAATGAACTCTGATGGGCTAAGCCCTTATTACAGATGGACTCATAAATTATTGATCAATCCATAAAGGATTGAAAAGCCTCTATCTTATTCTAGTGCCTTTGGTGTCCCCACCAATTCTCCCGTGGTGGGTGGAACTCGACCCTGTCGAGTGAAGATCAAACTAGCTCACATATCTCTCGAGAAGGTCTGGGTTGAGGTGTTTCAAGTCCTCTCGAGAAATTCATGAATCGTCCGACTCTAGCCGGCCTTGCCATCGGACCAGGAAGCGTCGATAGTCATGGCCCCGGGTTGTGATGGCTTGATCGTCCAGGATGCGCTCGATCTGTTCTCCTCTCTCAGGCCAATTTGTTAGTGGACACTCTGGGTTAGGGTCACTCACAATGAAAAGGAATAGGTCCAAAGGCCTCACTAGGTATCGCTGCAGGTTCCCTATACTTAACCAGGTATGTAATATTGAAGGTAGAACTAATGCCCAAATCCGAAGGCAAGTCTAACACCTAGGCATTTGATCCAACCTTCTCTATCACTTTAAAAGGTCTGGCTCTACGAGCATGAAGCTTCTTTTAGGCCTAAGACTAACCAAGATTGAATCCACTACATCAAATTCTTTGACCCTTCTTCGGGAATTAGCCAGTTGTTTTAAGATTAGTGCAGGTGGTGAACATGTTAGGCACATGCAGTCTCCTAACAAGATGATGCAAAGGACTCAAACCTATACCTAACAGACTCTAGTAAAGAGGTTTATTATGTCTTAACTACCACTTGGGCATGGGGGCTTGAGTCGTGGTTAATGGATGACATGCAAAAGAAAATTTGCTAGTAACTCCTAATAAGTGCCAGAGGGTCTACCAAAAGTAGGTAGCAAATGGGATGGGCTCTATGGATCCTTGCAACCTAGTAACCTCAACAAAATGTAACCTAATAGTTCTAGACACATGAGAAAACACAAGAAAGGGTAGGAAATAGGATGTCGGTTCAGAATTACTCTGGTAGGGTGGAGAAAAAGGTTTCGGTTTAGTTAGATAAAATAGAATAAAAGAAGGCATGTCAGGGACTAATCCAAGACTAATGAGGCTAAGCTTACAGGGTTGTGGTATATCTATGGGCAAGAAATGGTCCATGCTATGGAAGGATGGGTCAACAATTTATGGGAAGAGATCATCAATAGGAATGGCAGGAAGGGATTCATCCTGAGGGCAATGGGTCAAGTAAGCCAAATCCTGAATAAAGTCTTCTTGTTCATGAAATTTAGGAATAGGCTCTACAATTAGATCCTTTTCTAGTGTTTCCTCAAGTAAAATCCTAGTATCAGAGTTCTCTTCCTCTAATTGTTCTTCCACTATAGCTTTAGATTGGATGTGGTCAAGGTCAACTAGCTATAGGTTGGTTTCTACCTGGGTATCTACTAGGTTAGCTAATTCTAGGTCTACTAAAGGTGTCTCCTCTTCTCCTTCATACTCATCCACTAGGCTCGCATCAGCTTCATACACTTCCGCGTTAATGAAGCCTTCTCAATCTCAAGAATGGTTGGAGAAGGTCGGCTAGGGAAAATTGGCTAGGTCCAGGTTTCTGATTATGGACACTAATCCTAGTAGGTTCAGGTTGCCTAAGGGGTAGTGGCTCATATTTAGGGGTACTAATCCTATGGGATTCAAGTTGACTAAGGAAAACCTGACTAGTACTAGATTGATACCTAGGGGTTATGGGCTCCCTAGGCTCATAGGACAAGGGTGCAGATCTATGGGTCACGAGATTATAAGATCTGGGATTATAGGTTTTGGGTTCAGCTCTATGGGTCTTGGGTCTACTAGACTTATGGGATATGGGTTTGTAGATTCTAGAGTTAGAGGATTTGGAGTCATAAGATCTATAGTTTGTGGATATACTAGGCTTATAGGGAGAGGGTAAATAGGATCTATCTTCCTGGTCTCCAAAATTCTGATTGGGTCTTCTAGGACTTATCTTAGGGATTGGGTCATGACGATGGGCTCTCCTAGGTTCAGCCTCAAGGTATGAATCAGGGTTTGGGGTCCTCCTAGGTTCAGTATCATTGTATGGGTCATGACGATGGGCTCTCCTAGGTTTAACCTCTCGGTAGGGATCAGGGTTTGGGGTCCTCCTAGGTTCAGTATCATAGTATGGGTCATGACGATGAGCTCTCCTAGGTTCAACCTCACGGTAGGGATTAGGGTTTGAGGTCCTCCTAGGTTCAGTATCATAATAAGGGTCATGATGATAGGCTCTCCTAGGTTCAACCTCATGGTAGGGATCATGGTAAGGGGTCCTCCTAGGCTGAGAGGACTCAGGATCAGGCTCAGACTGGGTCCTACATGTCTCCTCTAGGGTTCCTAGTCGGGCATCTATTTGTTCAAGCTTTTGGGTCAATTAGGCATTTTCTTGCTCAAACCTAAGATTGAGGGTTTGGACTAACCTTTCTCCAAGGGCATCAAATTTGTCATCAAAATGGTCCATGGATTCAGGGAGATGGTGAATAAGATGGGACTCCTGATCTAATGCTCATGCATGACTCGATCAAACCGACTACAGCTGACTAGACCTAGAATCCAAACTAGATGCTTAATCAGGGTGGCAAACTAGCCTATAGAAACCCGGTACTCAGCCAGGCAGGTGTAAGGGGAGTGTTAGGTCCCTGATTGCCAAGCCTAGACACCAATCAGAGATTGACTAGGTAGGCAGACCAGCATAGAAGCCCTTCGAGATTGAATCCCTGAACCACCATTCTAGACACTGAGCACAAGGCACACATAGGTTAACTTGACACAGTGATCTAACACTAGCCCGAACCCGACCAATTGGTGTCCCTAGCACACTAGGGCAAATTAAGTCTAATAAATTTTAGGTTAAGGCTTGGGATCGAATGCAAGGAATGTGGTTTTCGGCTAAGGAGAGTTGATCAAATCCTCCCCCCATTTGATATAGCAAGAGTGCCCTTGAAAGTAAATTATGCAATGATGGCAGGCAGACGAGGATGCAAATTAGGGTTTAGATATTTTTTTTTTTTTGGTATTTTTGGAGAATATGTAATTTTTTTTTATTTTGATATTTTTTTAAATAGAAGAAAACTTGCAAATTATGGCCTAATATGCAGAAAATATACTAAAATTAAAAGATATAAAAAAAGATGCTAAACAAAACCCTAAAACTTCCAAACTTGTCTTGCTAAAAAAAATAGAGCCAAAAATTTGCAGGCTGTATTTTGGCTTGCAAAAATTCCACAAGCCGAAATAAACTCTGAAAAAATTTATAAAATTACTGTGAATTATGATGAATCCAGAAAAGCAAATTTCAGAATTTTTAGAGTTTTTATATGGGAGGAATAATTTAAATAACAAAGTATATACATACTGAAAAAATACAGAAAACAAGTCCTAATCTAAACTCTGATACCAAATGATGCGGGACTAATATGCATTCAATTCTTTTTGTATGTTTTATATGTGCAAGTAGATGATTAATTCCTAAATTTCAGATCAAAATTAGTTGTAGGGAATTTTGTATGAATTCTTGAAGCCAAGCATGTAGATTAGAACATAGAAAAGTACTAAAGAAGGATCGCTGGGGCTTAGAAGCCTCGGTTAGGGCAAGTTCTCCTACAATATAAAGACTAGAGGTAGAGGGGGTGTACCTGACAATGTCTGAAGCACCCAGTGAAGATTGCAGCGAAGGGATCTCTCATTTCTCGATGGATGCGGCCTCGAAAATCGAGCCAAAGACTCGCGGATACCCGGCTTTCAGCTCGGTGGTCCGATTGAGGCTTGGCTGGAGTCGTTGGATTCGTAAGAACTCGGGGACCTACAAACGACCTGTCAAGGGTTAGAAAACTTAGAGAAAATCAAGAAAACAAAGGAAAATAGCAAAGGAAAGAAAGTTTTGGAGGGGCTGGAAGGATTGTTGGTGGCAGGAAGATGGTTGCAAAC
This sequence comes from Areca catechu, assembly GCA_021397845.1. Lineage (NCBI taxonomy): Eukaryota > Viridiplantae > Streptophyta > Magnoliopsida > Arecales > Arecaceae > Areca > Areca catechu. The sequence continues at coordinate 94,968,830 of CM038051.1, read as the reverse complement.
ACTGGGAAGAAGAACTCTCAAACCCCTTTATGCACACAGCAGGGTAATCACACAAAACAATATAAGAACTCAAGGTTTATTTCATATCAAAAATCTAGTTTCATACAAGAGGCTAGGGTCCCTTAAATAGACCATTATCCTTGGGCTCCAAGTAAGGGCACATTAGTCTTTACATAAGAATCCTTTTCCCTCTCAAACCCTAGCTAGAAAATAAGGAAACATTAGGTAGAAAAATCCCTAAAAATTCTCTTAACTTGGCCAGCAATCCAAGGATGCCTAGGGAGGAATGTTGGGTTTCTAAGAGCAGCAAGGGGTCGGCCCAAAGGTGCTCGGGCATATGGGTTTGGGACTTTGGAAGCTGGGATGGCTTGGTAGCCAGGTAGCAGGAATATTCCCTGGTATCTTGCTTCTTAGGGGCTTGGACTTGGTTCCTGGGCTTGATTTCTTTGGGCTAGGATGCAGTTGGACCTCTAAAATCATGGATGCCTTGGTCTATGAATATACTTTGGCATCTGGAAGGGAATCTGGGCATCTGGAGGGCATCTTCAAGGAATCATGGTTTTCTGAATTTTTCTCCTGGGGTCTTCAAATCTTTAAGCTAGGTTGGACTTGGGCTATACTTTCATGTCTTCAATCTAGTTGGACTTGGTCTTCACTTGTATGATATAGTATTGAGTTCTCAGTGTACTTGGACAGGACTCAAAAAAATAAAATTAGCTCAATATGAGTTGACTAGCATTGGACTGAACTAGCTCAACATGAGCTAACTAGTACATAACTGAAATAATAACACAAAAGACTCAAATAACAACTAAAATGAACTCAGATGGGCTAAGCCCTTATTACAGATGGACTCATAAATTATTGATTAATCTATAAAGGGTTGAAAGGCCTCTGTCTTATTCTGGTGCCTTTGGTGTCCCCACCATTTGACCTAGTCTTCTTTTACTCCCTTCATGCTTTGACTATTCCACTCAAGGACACCTCTAGGACTTGGTCAACACTTCAAAGATGCCTAAGAGGGTGTGTTGGGCTTCTAGGGGCAGCAAGGGGCCTGCGCAAAGGGGCTTGGTGCATGGGCTTGGGCCTCCTGGAAGCTGGGGTGGCCTGGTAGCCTAGTAGCATGAATATTTCCTGGTATCTTGCTTCTTAAGGGCTTGGGCTTGGCACCTGGGCTTGATTTCCTTAGGCTAAAATGTAGGTGGACCTCTGAAATCAGTATGCCCTGGTCTGGGTATATACTCTGGTATCTTGAAGGGAATCCGGGCATCTAGAAGGAATCAGTGTCTCTTGAAGGCATCTTGGGTCCTATGGTGTCATACAAAATCCAATAATATGATGTAGTGGCCTCTGACTCCTAGATGAAGCCTGGTAGAACTCCAAAATAGGGTAGCCAACTCTCTTGTACAAAAACTGGACTGATACTTGGCTCATACTAATGTATAGGACTAAATATACTGGACTAGGATGGGGGTTAAGACAAATCAACTAACCTAAACTTATTACAGGACTCAATCTTAATTGATTACAAAATTTTTAAAACTTTGACACATGACTAAGTTAACCATATGGGATCCAGTGATCTGTGTCTGATCCTGGTGTTGCCAATAATTCTCCCGGGGCGGGAGGAACTCGACCCCATTGAGTATAGGTCAATTTGGCTCAATGAGGGTCTGGGTTGAGGCGCTGTAGATCCGCACCAGCATTCCACAAGTCCTCAGATTCTAGCTGACCATGCCACCGGACCAAATATCACTGACAGTCTCTATCCTAGGCATCGATAGCTTGATCGTCCAGGATTCTCTCAATCTTTTCCTCACCAAAAGGTCAAATTGTCTATGGACAGACACTCTATGGTGGGTTCTCTCTCAAAGGGGGGAACGCTTAAGGTGCTCGCTAGGTGTCACTGCTAGTTTCCTATACTCTATAAGATCTGAGAAGATGAAGGTGGAGCTAATACCTAAATCAGGTAGTATCTCATGCACATAGGCATTGGATCCATTACTCTTCATTATTTTGGATGGGCCAGCTTTGCGAGTAGAAAATTCCTTTGCATCATAAATTTCTTTGCATAAAATTCTTTATCTTTCTTTTAGAAATTAGTCAAGTTATTATTTAGTTCATTAGTTATGTTCAGCTTTTGACTAATTTCCATATGCATATGCTGTGCAGAGGGTAGTGTAGGTGTAGACATGTAATTCAGGCTATGCATTTATTGGACTCAACTAATACCTAATAGACTTGATTAGACATCCCTATCAAAGGATGTTTTATTGGACTCTAAGGAACAAAACCTAACATACTATCAACTCTTTGGGTTTGACCCTAGAATGGCACGCACAGGAGAATTTACTATGTATATTTACTAAATGCCAGAGGGTATGCAAGAAGAAAGATGCAAACCTAATATGCATATGGCATGTATGCAGTATTCTAACTTCTATAAAATGCAATCTAATAATGATAAAACTAGGAGAAGTTTTAGAAAAAGGTAAAAAATAAGAAGTGGATTCAGGGTTATATGGCAAGATGAGAAATAATGAGATAGTTCAGGGTTAATCAGAAAAAGTAGAATACTAGAAGGGATTTCATGGATGAGTCATAGACTAATGAGATTTACCTTATGGGTTTGAGGCATATCTAAAGGGTCTACATAATGGAAGAAAGGGCCTACATAATCAGAAAGAGTAGAATACTAGAAGGGGTTTCATGGATGAGTCCTAGACTAATGAGATTTACCTTATGGGTTTGAGGCATATCTAAAGGGTCTACATAATGGAAGAAAGGGTCATTGATTTTAGGAAAGAGATCAAGTGGAGTCAAAGAGGTGACTTCATCCTGAGGGTACTAATTCAAAGAGGTCAAGTCCTTAATAAACTCTTCTGGCTCATAAATCAAAGGATTGGGCTCTCTAAATGGGCTTTCTTCTAGTGGTTCCTCAGGTAAAGCTCTAATAGTAGGATTGGATTCTTCATGGTCTCCTTCCTTTAAGGGTTCTTCCACTACAGGTTGGGTGTGGTTAATGTTTGCTAACTTTAGGGTGGCTTCACCTGGGTTTCTACTGGATCAACTAACACTAGATTGTCTTCTACCTGGTTCAACGTATTGGTTAGTTGGTCAAGCATATTGGTTGCTTGGTTATTGGTTTGGGTCATTTGGTTGGTTTGGATGGTTGATTGGATAAATTGACTTTGGGATTGGGTGATCATCTGGTTAAACTGGGCTTGGTTTTGGGTAATGGATTGGTCAAGCTTGAGGTTCATTTGGGTTAATTGCTCAATCATGGCCTTAAAGAAGGTTCCTAAATTGGACTCCATGGTTGAACTGGGTTGGTTACACTGGACTTATGGTTTAACTAACTCTAGGTTGTTTTCTATCTGGGTTTGGTCATAATCAACTAATCTTGAGTCTTCATAGGATACTCTTCTAGATCTTCAATAAACACATTATCTTCGTACTCCTCTACCAGACTTGGGTCAACCTCATATATTTCTTCTTCTAAGTCATCTTGGTGAACCAATGGGATGGTAAGAGGGGTTTGGCTAATGGAAAATTGATTAAGGTCTGGGGTAACAAGGGTGGGTAAACTAAGGGTTATGGGTTCAAAGGTTATGGGTTCAAAGATTATGGGTTTAAATATTATGGGTTAAAATCTAGGGACTATGGGTTCCTAGGGATTATAGGGTATGGGTTCGGCTCTATGGGTCTTGCCTAGGGTTCCTAATTGGTCATCTAATGGATCAAAACTATGGATTGCTTGATACTTGAGTGGATTAGTTGGTCAAGCTTAGTATCGGATTGGTCAAACCTACGGTTCACTTGGGCAAGCTAGGCTTGGATTTGGGTATTGGCTTGGTTCATTAGGGTAAGTTGATTTTGGGTCTAGATATTGGATTTGGCTAGTTGGGCAAATTGAGTTTTGGATTGGGTAGTTAATTGGGCAAGTTGGTTAATGATGGCCTCCAAATTGGGATTCATGGCTGAATCGGTCTGGGTTTTAGGCTTCTGGTATTCGGAGCCTAATCTAATGCAAACAATCAATCAAGCAAACAAAGTGATGTGGTGCAGCCAAGCATGCAAAAAGAAAAAAATTAGTATAATCTAAGGTTTCGTAGACCTAGAGCCAAAACTGGATGGGTCAGCTCAACTTACACTTAGCCTAGCAGCTAATCCTTCCACTGGCCAAGTAAAGGGTGGGCTGGTGGGAGGCTCCCCATGCTTGTCACAGGGTCTTAATTATAAACTACCAGTCTACTTAGATCGTTTGACTCTAGACCCCAAGCCTTAGACACCAGTTTTTAGTAATAGCCACAAGATTAGGTGCACTAGTTGGCCCACATGGTTCAGACCCGACCTGTTAGGTGTAACTAGCCCACTAGGGCAAATTAGGTCTAAATAATTTTAAATTAGGCTTGGATTAGTATGATGATGGTTGTTTTGGGCATAGGATAGGTGATGAAATCCTGCCCTGATCTGAGATATTGAGTGGCCCTTAAGATTAGGTTAAAGATGATGAACATTCAATGGCCCTGATGCAAACTAAAAACAATCAAAAAATAAAATATTTTTTAATTAATTTATGAGATGTCAAGTTAGGTTTAAGTTAATTGGGGTTATCAAACAATGTTTGGCTTGGGATTAGGGTGTTTTGGAAGTTGATTAGGTTTGACTTAGTCAAGTGCAAAACCAGCAGAAATTAGAGAATTAGGATTTTAGATGATGCAGAATTTGACATAGTTACCGATGCAAAAAAAATAAATAAAATTCTAGAACAGAGGATGGATGGTAGTGATGTTACCTACCAAATTTCATGCAGAAAAAAAATCAAATGATGATGCAAATACTAGGGTTTTTGGACTACTACAAAAAATTTTAGAATTCTGTTAGGATTTTTAATATGCCAAATTTTAATAATTTATGGTTTCTGTAAAATTAATTAAAAATTTTGATAAAATAGAGGACTAAGTATAAAATAGTTCATTCAAATTTAATAAAAAAATAAAATTCAAAGGTGGTCGAAATTAGTTGCAAGATAGACACCTAATGTAGTGGACAGGAAGTAGAAATTAGGGTTTGTAAATCTAATGTAAATGCAAGCTATCCTAAACCCGCTCTGATACCAAACTGATGCAGGATGACTCTAAGAATGCTAAATATTCAAGAAAAGTAGTAAACCAATTTTTTTGTAATTTTTATAATTTAGGTTTGTAGGCTAAATTCCAAAAGTAAGTAAAGACTAGTAGGTAATTAGCAATTCTAAGAATCATCATGATCACAAAGAACTTATGCAAGATGATAAGTAGCCAGGACCAGAGAGTTGAGAAACTCCTGGTTTAGAATAGTATATCTTCATCAAAATAGATATCAAGAGAAGGAAAGGTTTCTTATCAGTTAGAGATTGAAAACTTTGCATTAGAAGGGATCACTCACACTCTGATTGGAGTCTGGATAAAGAAGCTTCAGATCCTTGAATCAGATGGCTGATCTGGACCCAGTCTGAAGGCAAGGAAAGCCTCATCTGGGGAGGTGAAACATCTTGATGATCCTGCAAGAATCACGTGTTAATAAAAATAGCAAATAAAAAAGTGAAAAGGAACTAGGATTTTGAAGGAATCGGGATTAGGGTTAGGAGATGGCAGCCGGGAAGGAAGAAGCTCCTTGTCTTGGATGGCAGGTAGGGCTTCCTTTCCTAGGGTGTGGCTGGTCTTCAAGGATGCAAAAGGATGCTAGGGCAGCAGGGATTCGGCTGGGGTACACAAGGAGAGCACTCAAATTGAAGAATAAAAATAATGATCCCAATCATAAGGCAATAACACAAAATTTCAGCAAGTTGTATTCATAAGAAAGAGTTGATTACAAGAGGTGGAGGGATGGGATATTTATAGAGTTCCCATACCCTCTCTAACTAGGGTTACACTTAGGTTAGAAGTCTTCTCCTAGCTAGGTTTGAAAAATAAATCTTAATACAATTAGGAGATAAGTCCCAACTAGGATAGGATTTGAACTAGTATTCTCCTTCTCCCTTCATGCTTTGACTATTCCACTGAAGGACACCTCTTGGACTTGGTCAATACATTAAGGATGCCTAGGAGGGTGTGTTAGGCTTCTATGGGCAATAAGGGACCAAACAAAAGGGGCTTGGTGCATGGGCTTGGGCCTCGTGGAAGCTGGGGTGGCCTGGTATCCTAGTAGAATAAGTATTCACTGGTATCTTGCTTATTAAGGGCTTGGGCTTGGCACTTGGGCTTGATTTCTTTGGACTAAAATGCAGGTGGACCTTTAGAATCATGGATGCCCTAGTATGGGTATATACTCTGGTATCTGTAATGGAATCTGGGCATTTGGAAGGAATCAGGGTCTCCTGAAGGCATCTTGGATCCTATGGTGTCACACAAAATCCAATAATCTGATGTAGTGGCCTCTGACTCTTGGATGAGGCCATGTGGAACACCAAACTAGGGTAGCCTTTTCTCTTGTACAAAAACTGGACTCATACTAGACTCATACTGATGTATAGGACTCAATGTACTGGACTAGGTTGAGGGTTGAGACAAATAAACTAACCTCAACTTATTACAGGACTCAATCTTAAATGATTACAAAATTTTCAAAACTTTGATACATGACTAAGTAAACCATATTGGATTTAGTAATTTGTGTGTGATCCTGGTGTTGCCACTAATTCTCCCTAGGCGGGAAGAACTCGACCCCATCGAGTATGGGTCAATTTGGCTCAAGGAGGGTCTGGGTTGAGGTGCTGCAGATCTGCAGCAGCATTCCACAAGTCCTTAAATTCTGGCTGAGCTTGCCACCGGACCAAATACCGCTGAGAGTCTCTATCCTGGGCTCCGATAGCTTGATCATCCAGGATTCTCTCAATCTTTTCCTGACCAAAATGTCAAATTATCCATGGACACACTGTAGTGGGTTCTCTCTCAAATGGTGGAAAGGCTCAAGGTGCTTGCTAGGTATCACTTCTGGTTCCCTAGACTCTATAAGATCTGAGATGATGAAGGTGGAGCTAATACCTAAATCAAGTAGTATCTCATGCACATAGGCATTGGGTCCATTACTCTTCATTATTTTGGATGGGCTAGCTTTGCGAGCAGAAAATTTCTTTGTCATCACAAATTCCTTTACATAAAATTCTTTATCTTTCTTTTGTAAATTAGTCAAGTTTTTATTTAGTTCATTAGTTATGTTCAGCTTTTGACTTATTTCCATATGCTTGTGCTGTGTAGAGGGTAGTGCAGGTGTAGACCTGTAATTCAGGCTATGCAATTATTGGACTCAACTAATACCTGATAGACTTGACTAGACATCCCTATCAAAAGATGTTTTATTTGACTCTAAGGAACAAAACCTAACAGATTATAAACTCTATGGGTTTGACCCTAGCATGGCATGCACAGGAGAATTTACTATGTATTCTTACTAAATGCCAGAGGGTATGCAAGAAGTAAGATGCAAACCTAATATGCACAAGGCATGTATGAAGTATGCTAACTTCTATAAAATGCAATCTAATAATGAAAAAATTAGGAGAAGTTTCAGAAAAAGGTAAAAAAATAAGAAGTGGATTCATGGTTAGTCTGGCAGGATGAGAAATAAGGAGATGGTTTAGGGTTAGTCAGAAAGAATAGAATACTAGAAGTGGTTTCAGGGATGAGTCCTAGACTAAAGAGATTTACCTTATGGGTTTGAGTCATATCTAAAGACTCTACATAATTGAAGAAAGGCTTGTTGATTTTAGGAAAGAGATCAAGTGGAGTCAAAGAGATGACTTCATCCTAAGGGTACTGATTCAAAGAGGTCATGTTTTTAATAAACACTTCTGGCTCATAAATCAAAGGACTGGGCTCTCTAATTGGGCTTTCTTCTAGTGGCTCCTCAGGTAAAGCTCTAATAGTAGGATTGGATTCATTATGGTCTCCTTCCTTTAAGGTTTCTTCCACTACAGGTTGGGCATGATTAAAGTCAGCTAACTTTAGGGTGGCTTCTACCTGGTTTCTACTAGATCAACTAACACTGGATTGGCTTCTACCTGGTTCAAACTATTGGTTAATTGGTCAAGCATTTTGGTTGCTTGGTTGTTGGTTTGGGTCATTTGGTTGGTTTGGATGGTTGATTGGATAAACTGACTTTGGGATTGGGTGATCATCTGGTCAAATTGGGCTTGGTTTTGGGTAATGGATTGGTCAAGCTTAAGGTTCATTTGGGTCAATTGTTCAATCATGGCCTTAAGGAAGGTTCCTAATTGGACTCCATGGTTGAACTAGGTTGGTTACATTGGACTTCTGGTTCAACTAATTCTGGGTTGGTTTCTATCTGGGTTTGGTCATAATCAACTAATCCTCGGTCTTCATAGGGTACTCTTCTAGATCTTCAATAGACTCATTATCTTCATACTCCTCTACCAGACTTGGGTTAGCCTCATATATTTTTCTTCTAAGTCATCTTGGTGAACCATTGGGGTGGTAAGAGGGGTTTGGCTAATGGAAAATTGACTAAGCTCTGGGGTAATAGGGGTAGGTAAACTAAGGGTTATGGGTTTAAAGGTTATGGGTTCAAAGGTTATGGGTTTAAAGGTTATGGGTTCAAATCTAGGGACTTTGGATAACTGGGGATTATAAGGTAAGGGTTTGGCTCTATGGGTCTTGCCTAGGGTTCCTACTTGGTCATCTAATGGATCAAAACTATGGATTTCTTGATTACTTGTGTGGATCAGTTGGTCAAGCTTAGTATCGAATTGGTCAAACCTATGGTTCACTTGGGCAAGCTGGGCTTAGGTTTTGGTATTGGCTTGTTTCATTAGGGTAAGTTGATTTTGAGTCTGGATATTGGATTGGGTTAGTTAGGCAAACTGTGTTTGGGATTGGGTAGTTAATTAGGCATGTTGGTTCAAGATGGCCTCCAAATTGGGATTCATGGCTGAATCGGTTTGGGTTTTAGGCTTCTGGTATTCGGTTCCTAATTTAATGAAAATAATCAATCAAGCAAACAAAGTGATGTGGTGCAGCCAAGCTTGCAAAAAGAAAAAAATTAGTATGATCTAGGGTTTCCTAGACCTATAGCCAAAACTGGATGGGTCAGCACAACTTACACTTAACCTAGTAGCTAATCCTTCCACTAGCCAGGTAGGGTGTGGGGTGGTGGGAGGCTCCCCCTGCTTGTCACAGGGTCCTAATTATAAACCACCAGTCCACTTAGGTCTTTTGACTCTAGACCCCAAGCCTTAGACACCATTTTTTAGTAATAGCCACAAGATTAGGTGCACTAGTTGGCCCACACGGTTCGGACCCAACCTGTTGGGTGTAACCTAGCCCACGAGGGCAAATTAAGTCTAAATAATTTTAATTTAGGCTTGGGTTAGTATGATGATGGTTGTTTTGGGCACAGGATAGGTGATGAAATCCTGCCCTGATCTGAGATATTGAGTTGCCCTTAAGATTAGTTTAAAGATGATGAACATTAAATGGTCCTGATGCAAACCAAAAACAATCAGAATATAAAATATATTTTTATTAATTTATGAGATGTCAAGTTAGGATTTAATTAACTGGGGTTATCAAACAAAGTTTAGCTTAGGATTAGTGGGTTTTGGAAGTTGATTAGGTTTGAGTTAGTCAAGTGCAAAATCAGAAGAAATCAGAGAATTAGGATTTTAGATGATACAGAATTTGACATAGTCATCGATGCAAAAAAAAATAAAAAAAATTCTAGAACAGAGGATGGATGGTGATGATGACACCTACAAAACTTCATGCAAAACAAAAATCAAATGATGATGCAAATCCTAGGAATTTTGGACTGCTACAGAAATTTTCAGAATTCTATTATGGTTTTAATATGCCAAATATTAATAATTTAGGGTTCTTATAAAATTAATTAAAAATTTTGATAAAGTAGAGGACTAAATATAAAATAATTAATGCAAATTTAATGAAAAATTAAAATTCTTAGGTGGTCGAAATTAGTTGCAAGATAGACACCTAATGTAGTGGAGAGGAAGCAGAAATTATGGTTTGTGAATCTAATGCAAATGCAAGCTATCCTAAACCCACTCTGATACCAAACAGATATAGGACGACTCTAAGAATGCTAAATATGAAATAAAAGTAGTAAACTAATTTTTTTGTGATTTTTATAATTTAGGTTTGTTGGCTAAATTCCAAAAGTAAAGTAAAGACTAGCAGGTAATCAGCAATTCTAAGAATCATCATGATCACAAAGAACTCATGCAAGATAATGAGTAGCCAGGACCCGAGAGTTGAGAAACTCTTGGTTTAGGATAGTTTATCTTTATCAAAATAGATATCAAGAGAAGGGAATGTTTCTTACCAGTCAGAGATTGAAAACTTTGCAGTAGAAGGGATCACTCACACTCTGATTAGAGTCTAGCAGAAGAGGCTTCAGTTCCTTGAATCAGATGGCTGATCTAGACCCAGTTTGAAGGCAAAGAAAGCCTCCTCTAAGGAGGTGAAATACCTCAAGGATCCTCAAGCATCAGGGTTCAATCAAAATAGTAAATAAAAAAGAGAAAAAGAACTAGGGTTTTGAAGGAATCGGGATTTGGGTTAGGAGATGGTAGCTGGGGAGGAAGAAGCTCCTTGTCTTGGATGGTAGCTAGGGCTTCCTATTTTTAGGCATGGCTGGTCTCCAAGGATGCAAAATGATTCTAGGGCAATAGGGATTCGACCGGGGTATACAAGGAGAGCACTCAAATTAAAGAACCAAAACAATGACACCAATCACAAGGCAATAACACAAAATTTCAGCAAGTTGTATTCATAAGAAAGAGATGATTACAAGAGGGGGAAGGGTGGGGTATTTATACAGTTCCCATGCCCTCTCTAATTAGGGTTACACTTAGGTTACATGTCCTCCGCTAGCTATGTTAGAAAAACAAATCTTAAAATAATTAGGAGCATAAGTCCCAACTAGGTTAGGATTTGACCTAGTCTTCTCCTTCTCCCTTCATGCTTTGACTATTCCACTCAAGGACACCTCTTGGACATGGTCAACACTTCAAGGATGCCTAGGAGGGAGTGTTGGGCTTTTAAGGGCAGCAAGGGGCCAGCCCAAAGGGGCTTGGTGCATGGGCTTGGGCCTCTTATAAGCTGGGGTGGCCTGGTAGCCTGGTAGTGAAATATTCCATGGTATCTTGCTTCTTAAGGGCTTGGGCTTGGCACCTGGACTTGATTTCTTTGGGTTATGATGCAGGTGGACCTATGGAATCATGGAAATCCTGGTCTGGAAATATATTCTGGTATCTGGAAGGAAATCTGGGTATCTGGAGGGCATCTAGAAGGAATCAGGGTCTCCAGAAGGCATCTTGGATCCTAGGGTGTCACACAAAATCCAATAATCTGATGTAGTGGCCTTTGACTCCTGGATGAGGCCTGGTGGAACTCCAGAATAGGATAGCCTCTTATCTTGTACAAAAATTAGACTCATACCAGACTCGTACTAATGTACAGGACTCAATGTATTGGACTAGGTTGAGGGTTGAGACAAATCAACTAACATCAACTTATTACATGACTTAATCTTAATTGATTACAAAATTTTTAAAACTTTGGCACATGACTAGGTAAACCATATGGAATCCAGTGACCTATGTCTGATCTTGGTGTCCCCTCCAAGTACTTGAAGAGAACTATGCCCTAACCATGCTATGATACCAGACTTGATGTTCGACTAAGATGCTTAGATGCATGCTAATGATTCTTCTTTTGTTATTTTAAGTTTTTAATGGATTTAAAGATTCCCAAAAATAAGCAAAGAGTAGATCTAGAGATTCTATAAAGATAAGAACTTTTTATCATGCAAGATAGCCCCTAAACAAAGATAAGGAGAAGACCCCGAGATTGAGAAACCCCGTAGGACTTTGCTCTAGATCAATACCTATTTAGGAGATTAGGGATGCAAACCTTGAAAGAACTCTGATGCGCCTGATGCCGAGTTCACTCTCTCTCATGGATGGGGCCTGGAGGATCGAGCCTTCAACCCTGTAGATTCGCTAGCTTTCCTTTCGATGGTCTGAAGGCAAGGGAGAACGAATCCTTTGTTCGTGGCACCTGGAGGACCTGCGAGCACCAAAATGAAGGGTTAGGAATCATCAAGAAACAAGGAGGAAGGGATGAAAAAGAGCTGAGAATGGTGATCGAGGAGGCTCTTCTTGCTAGGCATCTAGGTGGATCTTCCAGGTGGAGTCTAAGCTTGAAGGTTGCAGGTGCCTTATGCAGATGGATGGTAACTCAGGGCCTCTCACCCCTCAATGTCTCGAAGAACAAAGGTGCTCCCTCTCGGAGTTCCTAATCTAGAAGACAAGGGCTAGAAGAATAACTTCTCAAACTTTTTTTCATTTCATCAATATTAAAAATTCTTACAAGAGGGTTAGGGTCCTTTTATAAGCACCCAAGTCTACATTCAAAATTTTAAAAGGGGAGTTACAAAACTTGATTTGTGAAGGAGAAAAAGGTGGGCTGTCTTCATGAATCAAGGGGCACCCAATTGAAATTTGAATTTTTTTCTTCATGAAACCTTGGCTTATAACTTTTGAATTTTGGAATCTTTTCATGAAGTTTTGACCAACCATGAATGCTATGCTTGATCCTTGGTGATATGGCTTAATATGTGGAGTGAGGTGGGGATGTTGTTGGCTTGGATCAAGGAGAGGTTTAATGGGAGTCAACCATGGAATTTGAATTTGAAATTTCAGCTTGACTTGGCCACCCAATGGAGCATGGGGAAGTGGCACCTCCCCATGCCATGTGGCACTGATGATGTGCCAATCCATGAGCTGATGTGGCACCTACTATTGCATATGGCATTGAAGATGTGGCACTCCTACTTGGCATGGAGGAGAGGTGGCTTGACTCATCTTCAATTGGGCTTGTCTTGAATGCCCACTTGTGGACCCATCTTCAAACTAGCTTAAGCCCATCTTCAAATTGACTTGAGCTTGAACCAATTCGGTTAATTACATGACCAATTGACCCTAACTTGACCAAATTGGCCAAAATACAAGACTAAAGCAAAAAAATTGAAACCAATTAGATACTAACTACAAGACTCGAAAGCAAATTACTTAGGCTATAAGCCTTATTACAGGACTCAGAAGGTTAAAAACCCTAATCAGAGATCTACAGAGGGTTGAGGAGCCTCTGTCTAATCCTAGTGCCCACACCAGCTAGTCTGCCTAAATCCTTTTGGGGATTTGCTCTTGAGTCAGCATCCTACCATTTGAATAGGGTTCCAAGTAAGTCCATTGAAAAAACACCATGTGAGATATGGACTGGATGTAAGCCAACTCTCTCTCACCTTTAGGTTTGGGGGGTCCAGCTTATATCAGATGTTCGGAGATGGATAAGCTAGGTCCTAAGTCTGATAAGTGTCTTTTTGTTGGGTATCCTAAAGAAACCAAAGGATATTATTTCTATCTGCTTGAGGAACAAAAGTTGTTCGTCAGTCTTAGGGCAATCTTTTTAGAAAGGGAGTACCTTGGTGAAAGCACTCAAGCTACTGAGGTTGAACTTGGGAATGTTCAACAGATAGAAGAACCTTCTCACTCTAAGATCACTATAGAACCGAATTTGATTAGATCAGATCCAGAGCCCATTGTACAACCATTAAGGAGATCTGGTAGAGTACCACGTCAACCGGATAGATACTATGATTTCTTGATCCAGGACGGTGATCCAGTTGAACTTGATGAGAACAAATAGGATCCGATCACCTATATGGATGCTATGTCATGGTCTGATTCTGAGTCATGGCTGAGAGCTATGAAATCCATGAAAGAATGGTGCCCTAAAAGCCAATCATTGTAAGGACATTTTTATGATCTTTTAACTCATGTATGATAATATTTATCAATAAAAGGCATCTTTTGATTCATCATACTGCTACATCTTATAAGGATTATGATGAACCCCATAGGTTAGGGCAATGAAATTAGGGTTATGAAGAAGATCATAACGATGAGACCTTAGTTCTTATAAACCCTAATATAAAATGTTCCTAGTCATTGGATAATCAATTCGAGGATCGATGACTCTAGAAAGACTAGCACATCCTATGTATGCTGGATGGAAAGGGTGGTTGGTCTCACAACCACTTGTGTAGAGACACTAATACAAGGATGTGAATGTTCATTAGGTTATGAGTCCACTGAACTGATCCAATAAGAGAACATCAAATGGAAGTCTTACTTACTTGTCAAAAGAATGTTCTTTTAGTGGGAGTTGTGCATGTGAACCTTAGACCTGAGACTACCATAATATCTTTTGCACATGAACCCATGTTTTGGTGCATACTCACTCATGGAAATTAAGTCATGTACGGGGTATTTCTAGATATGGTGGATTATGTATGAAGGTAATGAGTAGGTCAACAGGGAATGAATCACACCAAGTAAGAGAAGTTAACCCATTTGATCTCTTCGAATGATGACTCAGGAAGTCTTTGGCCAAAGCAGGATAAGATTAGATAGGGTCTCTAATCATTCATCAGATTAGTCTTCATTATAATTGAGATTCAAAAGGATTAAGTACTAGGGTTTGACATTTATCCATGCCCATCACTTAATCAAGATAAAGGAAGATTGAAGGATTGAATTGCATGGTAACTTTCTGTTGAATGATATTTTGATAATTTCCACCAAATTTCTCATCTTCCAGGTAGCCATGATACGTTGCTAGATGTCAATCATGTCTTACATGTTTTCATGAATCAATTGGATTGAATTCATGAGTCAATTCAAAAGCTGGTTCGAATTGGCAGCTTAGGTCAGCTCAATTTGACCAATTAGGTCAATCAGATTTGATTGGATCGAATTAGTTCAGACCTAGACCTACCGTTAGCTATATATGGAACCCAAAGGGTCACACACTTTATGGAATTGACCTAGGAAGTTAATTGGCACTTAATTAGGGTCATGGGATCCTAATTGGTTAGCTAGATTACACATTAGCATGTGTTTGCTAACCTAACTCCAAACATATATGAATTGGGTCTAATGGGTTGCTAAATGGACTAACTAATTTATGGGAACCTAAATTGGGTTGAGTCCTAAGTGGGACAAATTTATCAATATTTATCTGATATTTTTCATGGCTTTTATGTACCAAATACCAAGAGTCCTAAGGGCATGGGACTCTTGGCACCAAAAGGAATGGTTGGCATTTAAAGGGGCGTAGAAGGACCAAGAGTCCTTCTGCCTATTAATTACTTATATAGTGATAAAGTAGATTTAATTGCCTTTCTTTTGACACCCATATTGTTATACTTTAACTAGGTCAAAGTGAAATATGGCATGGAGAAAGTTGATTGACAAGTGAAGAGTAGCGACTCTTCACTATTGGCGCCAACTTATTTTGTGCACAAATGGTCATTGAAAGGACTTGGAGTCCTTCTGCTTTGGGACTTTGATTCTAGATAAAGCAAGGCACCTCTTAGCCTCATCTCCACACCATGTAATTTAATCTTGACCGATCAACCAAAGGAAAAATGTGGTGGAAGGAAGTTGGTGCACATGAAGAGTTGCGACTCTTCATGTTTGGCACAAATTTGAGAAGCAGAGTCCTTCTACTTTGGGTAACTTCTTATCACTGGTATTTTTTTGAGAAAGGCCACATCCCTTGGCCTTCTTACAACTGGTAATATCCAAGTGGCAAGTGGAGAAGTCGGCCAAAGGACTGAAGGGACTTGAATATGGCCTTTGGTGCAAGTAAAGTCATGATGCTTTAAAGATAATACTACTTCGCATTGAAGGGTCTTATTTGATCTGTTGGTTGACAGATCAAAGGCTGATGAAGAGCAAGTGCCTCCCCATCTTTTATAAATAGCCTTCGGTGTTTAGGCTAAAGGTATCATAATTCTGATTCCATCTTTCTTTCTTCCACTTACACTCTACCACACTCTCCTTTGTCTCCTCCCTCCCTTGTTAGAGTTTAAGTCTTGTCTTAAGACAAGTCCACCATTTTAAGACAAGGGTTTAGGAAGAGATTTAAAAAGTAGAAAAGAGAGTGAAGAGTGGATTTGGAGAGGGCTCAGATTGCTCTACTGGAGGGCAAGGGTTTGAGCAAGGAAGGAGAGGCTCTGAAGGAAGAAAAGCCATCAGAAGAGTCCCAGTGGCTTAAGCAACCTACTAAAGAGTGCTTCCTAGCATCAATTCCTATGTCAATCACCTCTGGAGGGCATGCACTTGTGTGCCTAGTGGAGAGAAGAAGGAATTAGCATTTCAGGTATTTTTCCCAACACTAATTACATGATTTGTTAATTGGAATGAAATAAGTGATCTTGTTCTTAGGGTTTCTAGTTGTTAGGGTTTTCAAGAAAGAAATTTTTGAAATCCATTATTCTGCTATGCCATCGAAATCCTTAGAAACCCAACAATCCAAAATAGAATCCATGGAAATCAATAATGTATGGACATTGGTTGATCCACTTGAAGGGATACAATCCATTGGGTGTAAATGGATCTTCAAGCGAAAGCGGGGTGCAGATGGGCAGGTGGAGACCTATAATGCTCGTCTGGTTGCCAAGGGGTATCATCAGCATTATGGTATTGACTATGATGAGACATTCTCCCTTGTGGAAATGTTCAAGTCAATTCGGATTATGCTTGCTATAGCAACACATTTAGATTATGAAATCTGACAAATGGTTGTTTGAATAGCTTTCTTAAATGGTGAGCTGGAAGAGGAGGTGTATATGTTGCAGTCTAAAGGATTCACATCAATAGATGAGTCTAAAGTGTGCAAGCTTTTGAGGTCCATCTATGGATTGAAGCAAGCTTCTTGGAGTTGGAACATGTGCTTTGATAAGTGTATCAAGACGTATGGCTTCGTTAGGAATGGAGAGAAACCTTGTATATATAAATGGACAAATGGTTCTGTAGTTGTATTTTTTGTTTTGTATGTAGATAACATACTCCTAATCGAGAATGAAATTCTAGCATTACAAGGAATAAAGGTCTGGCTTTTATCTCAATTCTCTATGAAGGACTTGGGTGAAGCCTCGTACTACTGGGTATAAAGATCTATAGAGAGAGATCTAAGAGGCTTCTGTGACTGTCCCAATGATGCGGGATGACTCTAAGATTGCTAAACATGCAGGAAAAAATAGTAAATTAATCTTTTTATAATTTTTATAATTTAGGTTTGTAGGTTAAATTTCTAAATAAAAGTAAGAACTAGCAAGAAGAATAGCAATGCATAGAATCATCGTATCGCAGGCAAACTCATGCAAAATAATAAATTATCAGAATCCTAGAATTGAGAAACTCCTGGATTGGGATAGCTTATCTTCATCAAATTAAAAATTAAAAGAAGGGAAGGTTTCTTACTAGTCAAAGATTAAAAATTCAATAATTGAAGGGATCACTCACACTCTGATTGGAGTCTAGATGATGAACCTCGGTTCCCTTGATTAGATGGCTGATTTGGGCGATTTTGGGGGCGAGGAAAGCCTCCTCCGAAGAGGTGAAACACCTCGAGGATCCTACAAAACATCAGGGGTCAATCAAAACAGCAAGTAAGGAAAAGAAAGGAAACTAGGTGTAGAAGGAATCAGGTCAGGGTTTAGAAGCTGGGCTGTTTGAAGCTTGTTGAAGATCTCCTTGCTTGGTGGCCTAGGGTATTCCTTCTTGGATGTGTGAAGGCTTGGATGGCAGTGACTTAGGGTGTGGAAGGAAGTTAGGGCAGCAAGGATTTCGGCCAAGCACAATAGTAACCGAAGAAAAAAATAAAAACAAAGTAACACACAATCTCGCAAGCTTAAATAAATTTACTAGGATTTTGATATCATGAATAAAAGTTGATTACAAGAGGGAGAGGGGTGGGGTATTTATAAATTTCCCAAGCCCTCTAACTAAGGTTACATACTTGGGTTACAAGTTGATGGGGGATGATGGGGGACGGATGGGTAGGATCATTGGTGTGCCTAGAAGTCACCTAAATTATGGTACTATTTTTTTTGGTATTTTTTTTTTCTAGGGGTGGCGAAGGAATTGTGAGGATGTAGGATAGGGATCTGGATCTCATGGACTTTGGGACTCACCCTAACGAAGAGACCTCTCACCTCTAGGGCATTACACCCTCCTCGATACTTGGAGGCGCTATGATGGATCTCAAAGGCTACGAGGGGATAGAAAAGCTGGAATGGGAAGGAGGATAACTGGGCATGACCTCACATCATGTCCTTGGGTTGGGCCTCACACCCTCTCCTCATGGAGTGAAATAAAAAAAACATTCTTTTCTAAAACTCATTTTCATCCCCAAAACTTGACTAAACTCCAAAAACTATTTTTTTATAGAGGACTGAGGGTGGTATTTATAGACTTGTCCAACCCTCATTTGAATTTGAATACAGGATAAAAAGATATAGATGATTCAAATTCAAACACAAAATAGAAAAAGATAAGCCCATCCATATCTAAATCCTAACCAACCAAATCATAATTCAAAATTCAAAAGATAAAGTTATATCCCAAATTTAATAAAATCTGAGCTGCTCCGAGATCAGTGCTGCTCCGGGATCGTTGCTGCTCCTGGATTAGTGCTGGCGATGTCCCCATCATTCCCCCGAGGTTGGGAGAACTCGACTCCATCGAGTCAGGATCAGGAGGGATGTTGGTGAAACCGAATCCAATCAATCAAAAAGGCTCTGCCCTGAGATCTGTGTAGCTTCGAGAATTGTGCAGCATAGAAAATCGTGCAACTCTAAAATCTATATGAAATTGTGCATCTCTGGAAAATATCCCAAATTATTTTTTCTCAATTTTTTTCATTCATTTTTTTTTACCTTTTTTTTCTCTCGAAGGAGCCATCGCTGGAGAAGGGGTGGCACGGAGATCTGGACCGGTGGGCGAAGCTGCTTCCATTCAGTTGTAGGCTGCGGAGACGGTGGGCTTCTTCACGCCTTCGGTGGCCGGCTTGCTTGGGGAAATGGCCAGAGGGGCTGATGATGATGGTCGGGCAGAGATAGGAGACTTCACGGAAGGCAGCGGGCAGAGCGACGGACAAGGGAGGGCCGGCTTGCTGGTGAGGAATAGGTAGATATCATCACTGGATGACTTGGGCCATGGATCGTCTGGATCGACAACTTCGGAGGTGAAGGTAACGGGTAGAGAGACGGATGAGGGAGGGCCGGCTTGCTGGCGAGGAACAGGTAGATATCATCGTCGGACGACTTGGGCCTTTGATCGAATGGATCGACAACTTCAGAGGCGCGCTCGGTTCGGGCGAGATCTATGAGGAGAGGTGGTATGGAGAAGAAGTCAGCATCGAGGATGCCCGGAACTGCTACGGTGAGCCCGAGGAGCAGGGAGGTGAACCAGGCTTGGGGATGACCGGATGAGGGTGGTCGGGTGATGGTGGACCGGGAGGAAGCTTACGGATAGCAGGAGACTAGAAGGGGGGGCTTCCGAATGGCAAGAGACAGGAGGAGTCGGCTTCGGTGGGTGCTGTTGATGGCGGATCGGAGGAAGGTGATCCGATGACGTGCGGGCCGGAGGGGGAAAGAAAACAGGTGGATTGGGTCGTCGGCTTCTGATAGCAGACATCCGGGAAGGCTGCTTGTGAGCTTGAGGAGCTGGGGATGTGATCTGGGCCAGAAAGACCAGAGGTTGACGGTCGGTTGATGGCTATCGGACGATGGGAGATGGAGGAGGAAAGTATGGCGACTGGAGACTGGTGGAGACTGTTTAGCCATGGGAGGCTGGAAGAGTGGAAGGAGGGATGGTCTAACGGAGGAGATTGGATGAAGGGTGGACCGATGGAGCTTTAGAGCATAGGAGTTGGGCGGCATGGGGACTGGGCGTTGCGATCCATGGCTGTTCTGGGTGGTGGCAGCAGGGGGGAAGGGAGTTGTGTCACCCTGTATGAAGGTGGTGGGCGTTTGTGTTGTATTTGATGGATCTCGGTGTTGGGGGTTGTAGAATTGGAGGAGATGGAACCTGCACTGCTGTTGCTGCTATTACTGTAGCAGTGAATGCTGCTCCGTTACTACTGGTTGTTGATCCTTCTTCTCCTCAGGTGTGTGTTAGGTGGGATCTGTGGTGGCCAAAGAGGAGGGAAGGCGACGGTAGCTGCACTGACGGAGGGTTTGGTGGAGACTCGGCCATAGTAGATCCGGGGCTAAGGACGACGGTGGATTCTTTATGGATTATTGCAGGGTAGAGCAAGAATAGGAAAGATGGAGAATTGTAGAACCGATGGTATGGGAAAAAATCTGGGATTTGAAAAAGAAACGTACCCTAATTTTCTGGGCTCTGATACCAAAATTGATTGGGGACAGAGATGGATAGGATCGTTGGTGAGCCTAGAAGTCACCTAAATTAGGGTACTATTTTTTTGGTATTTTTTTTTTCTAGGGGTGGCGAAGGAATAGTGGGGATGTAGGATAGGGATCTGGATCTCATGGACTTTGGGACTCATCCTAACGAAGAGACCTCTCACCTCTAGGCAATTACACCCTCCTCGATACTTGGAGGCGCTAGGATGGATCTCAAAGGCTACGAGGGGATAGAGAAGCTGGAATGGGAAGGAGGATAACTAGGCATGACCCCACATCATGTCCTTAGGTTGGGCCTCACACCCTCTCCTCACTGAGTGAAATAAAGAAAACACTCTTTTCTAAAACTCATTTTCATCCCCAAAACATGACTAAACTCCAAAAACTATCCTTTTTTACAAAGGACTGAGGGTGGTATTTATAGACCTGTCCGACCCTCATTTGAATTTGAATACAGGATAAAAAGTTAGTGATGACTCAAATTCAAATACAAGATAGGATAAGATAAGCCTATCCATTTCTAAATCCTAACCAACCAAATCCTTATTTAAATTTCAAACAAAAGATAAAATTCCAAACTACTTTATTCTGGATATGTTTCGAGATTCGTGAAGCTTCAGGATTCGTGCTTGCTTCGGGATCCATGCTAGTGATGTCCCCATCATTCTCCTGAGGTGGGGGAAACTCGGCTCCGTCGAGTTAAGCTGGCTCTAGGATGCACATGATCCAATTTAAAGTAAATCCCAACTAAGTTAGGATTTGACCTAGTCTTGTCCTTCTCTCTTCATGCTTTGACTATTCCACTCAAGGACACCTCTTGGACTTGGTCAACATTTCAAGGATGCCTAGTAGGGTGTGTTGGACCTCTAGGGGCAGCAAGGGGCCAGCCCAAAGGGGCTTGGGCGCATGGGCTTGTAATGCTGGATGACTCTTAGAATGCTAAATATATAGGAAAAAATAGTAAACTAAATTTTTTATGATTTTTAGATATTAGGTTTATAGGCTAATTTTTCAAAGCAAAGTAAATAACTAGCAGGTAATCAGCTATTCTAAGAATCATCATGTTGCAGGCTGAATCATGCGAGATAAATAAAGGACAGGATCCAAAAATTGAGAAATTCCTGGCTTAGGATAGTCAACTTTAATCAAATCAGATAATAAGAGAAGGAAAGGTTTTTTACCAGTCAGAGATTAAAATTCAGTAACAGATGGGATCACTCACACTCTGATTGGAGCTTGGAAGAAGAAGCCTCGGTTCCCTTGAATCTGATGGTGGATATGGGCAGTCTTGGAAGCAAAGAAGGCCTCCTCAGGAGAGGTGAAGCACCTCATGGATCTTGTAAACATCAGGGTCAATCAAAATAGCAAATAAAAAAGAGAAAAATAACTAGGATTTTGAAGGAATCGGGATTAGGGTTAGGAGACAGAAGTCAGGGAGGAAGAAGCTCCTTGTCTTGGATGGTAGCTAGGGCTTCCATTGCTTTGAGTGTGGCTGATCTCCAAGGATGCAAAAGGATGCTAGGGCAGTAGTGATTTAGCTAGGGCACACAAGGAGAGCACTCAAAGTAAAGAACCAAAACAAAACTCCAACACAAGGCGATGGCTCAAAATTTTAGCAAGTTGTATTCATAAAAAAGAGATGATTACAAGATGAGGAGGGGTGGGGTATTTACAAAGTTCCCATACACTCTCTAACTAGGGTTACACTTAGGTTACAAGTCGTCTTCCTAGTTAGAGTACATGTCCTTTCCTAGCTAGGTTAGAATTACAAGGCTAAAAAGGATTAGGAATCCCAACTAGGTTAGACTAGTCTTCTCCTTCTCACATAAGGACACCTCCCTTTGAGCTTGGACTTGGTCAACCCTTCAAGGATGCCTAGGGGGCATGTTGGGCCTCTAGTAGCAGCAAGGGGACAGCCCAAAGTGGCTTGGGTGCTTGGGATTTGGCCTCTCGAAGCTGGGGTGGCCTGTTATTCTGGTATCAGGAATATTTTATGAAATCTTGCTTTTTAAGGGCTTGGGCTTGGCACCTAGGCTTGATTTCTTTGGGCTAAGATGCTGGAAGACCTTTGGAATCATGGATTCCTTGGATTGGGAATATACTCTAGCATCTGGGAGGGAATCTGGGCTTCTAGAAGGCATGTGGAATAAATCAGGACTTCCGAAAGCATCTTGGATCCTAGGTTGTCACACAAAATCCAATGGGTTGATGTAGTGTCCTATGACTCCTGGATGTGGTCTGGTGGAACTCCAAAATAAGGTAACCTCTTCTCTTGTACAAAAATTGGGCTCATGCTGGACTCATAATTGATGTACAGAACTTAAAATACTGACTAGGTAGAGAAGGAATCAGGTTAGGGTTTTGAAGCTGGGCTATTTAAAGATTGTTGAAGATCTCCTTGCTTGGCTACCTTGGGCACTCCTTCTTGGATGTGTGAAGGCTTAGATGGTAGTGAGTTAGGGCATGGAAGGATGCTACGATAGCAATGAATTCGGCCAAGCACAATAGTAACCAAAGAAAAAAATAAAAAAAAAGTAACAAACAAGCTCACAAGCTCAAATAAATTTACCAGGGTTTTGATATCATGAATAAAAGTTGATTACAAGAGGGGGAGGGTGGTGCGGACACCAAAGGCACCAGAATAAGGCAGAGGCTTCTCAACCCTCTGTAATTGATCAATAATTTATGAGTCCATCTGTAATAAGGGCTTAGCTCATCTGAGTCCATTTTAGTTGTTATTTGAGTATTTTTAGTTGTTAATTCACTTCTGTACTAGTCAGCTCAAGTTGAGCTAGTTCAGTCCAATGCTAGTTAGCTCATGTTGAGCTAATTTTATTTTTTTGAGTCCTGTCCAAGCATACTGAAGACTCAAGACTATATTATACAAGTGAAGACCAAGTCCAGCCAGATTGAAGACATGGAAGTTTAGCCCAAGTCCAACCCAGCTTGAAGATTTGAAGACCCCAGGAGAAAAAATCAGAAACCCTGATTTCTTGCAGATGCCCTCCAGATGCCCAGATTCCCTTCCAGATGCCAAAGTATATTCATAAATAAGGGCATCCATGATTCCAGAGGTCCATCTGCATCCTAGCCCAATGAAATCAATCCCAGGTGCCAAGCCCAAGCCCCTAAGAAGCAAGATACCAGGGAATATTCCTGCTACCTGGCTACCAGGCCACCCCAGCTTCCAGAGGCCCAAACCCATGCACCCGGGCCCCTTTGGGCCGGCCTTTTTCTGCTCCTAGAAGCCCAACACGCCCCCCTAGGCGTCCTTGGAGTCTTGACCAAGTCAAGAAAAATTTTAGGGATTTTTCTACCTAATATTTCCTTATTTTCTAGCTAGGGTTTGAGAGGGAAAAGGATTCTTATGTAAAGACTTATGTACCCTTACTTGGAGCCCAAGGTTAAGGGTCTATTTAAGGGACCCTAGCCTCTTGTATGAAAAAAAATTTTGATGAATGAAAACCTTGAGTTCTTCTATTGAGTGGTGTGATACCCTGCTGTGTGCATAAAGGGGTTTGTGAGAGTTCTTCTTCCCGGTGTTTGCAATCATCTTCCTGCTGCCAACAAACCCTCCAGATCCCTGGACGCCCACTCCAAAAGAAGCCTTCCATTGCTGTTTTTACTTTGTTTTCTTGTTCCTTTGTGAGCTTTCTAACCCCTGACAGGTCGTTTGCAGGTCCCTGAGTTCCTACGAATCCAACGACTCCAGCCAAGCCTCAATCGGATCACCGAGCAGAAAGCCGGGTATCCGCGGGTCTTTGGCTCGATTTTCCAGGCCGCATCCATCGAGGAACGAGAGACCCCTTCGCTGCAATCTTCACAGACGTTGTCAGGTACACCCCTCTACCTCCAGTAGTTTTATTGTAGGAGAACTTGCCCTAACCGAGGCTTCTCAGCCCCGGCGGTCCTTCTTTGCTACTTTTCTAGGTCCTAATCTGCATGCTGATCTTCAAAAATTCATACAAAATTCCCTACAAATAATTTTGATCTGAAATTTGGGAATTAGTCACCTAACTCAACATGTAAAACATACAAGAAAAATTGCATGCATATTAGTTCCGCATCATTTGGTATCAGAGCTTAGATTAGGGCTTGTTTTCTGTAATTTTTCAGTCCGTATATACTCTGTTATTTTAATTATTTCTCCCTGTTAAAAACTCCAAAAATTCTGAAATTTATTTTCCTGGATTTATCATAATTCACAGTAATTTTAAAACTTTTTTCAGATTTTATTATGGCCTGTAAATTTTCTGAAAGCCGAAATAGGGCCTGCAAATTTTTGGCTCTATTTTTTTTAGCAAGACATGTTTGGAAGTTTTAGGGTTTTGTTTAGGAGTTTTTGCATATTTTTTAATTTTAGTATATTTCCAGTATATTAGGTCATGATTTGCAAGTTTTCTTCTATTTAAAAAAATACCAAAAAAATATATATATATATACATATTTTCCAAAAATACCAAAAAAAAAAATATCTAAACCCTAATTTGCATCCTCATCTGCCTGCCATCATTGCATAATTTACTTTTAAGGGCACTCTTGCTATATCAGATGGGGGGAGGATTTGATCACCTCTCCTTAGCCCAAAACCACATCCCTTGCATTCAGTCCCAAGCCTTAACCTAAAATTAATTAGACTTAATTTGCCCTAGTGGGCTAGGGACACCAACTGGTCAGGTCCGGGCTAGTGTTAGATCACTGTGTCAAGTTAACCTGTGTGTGCCTTGTGCTTAGTGTCTAGAACGGTGGTTTAGGGATTCAATCCCGAAGGGCTTGTGTGCTGGTCCGCCTACCTGGCCAATCTCTGATTGGTGTCTAGGATTGGCAATCAGGGACTTAACACTCCCCTTACACCTGCCTGGTTGAGTACAGGGTTACTATAGGCTAGTTTGCCACCCTGATTGAGCATCTAGTTTGGACTTTAGGTTTAGTCAGCTATAGTCGGTCTGATCGAGTCTTGCATGAGCACTAGATCAGGTGTTTCATATCACCCACCTCCTTCATAAATGTCTGAACCCATGGAAAATTTACAAGCCCAAATAAAAGCCCTAGCTGATCAAATTGCCCAGATAACTATCCAGATGACCCAGTTAACTCAGTCTCGTATTCAAACCAATGATAGAATTGACCATCGTGCCAATAGGTTTGATCAGTTAAAAGTTCGGGTAGGGACCCCAAGAAAAATTCATGGGTCACAGTCTGAGCCAGATCCTGACTCCCCTCAACCTAGGAGGACCCCAAACCCTGATCTATACCATGAGGTCGAACCTAGGAGAGCCCCTTATCCTGACCCGTACTACAATCCTCAACCTAGGAGGACCCCAAACCCTGATCCATACCTTGAGGCTGAACCTAGGAGAGCCCATCATCCTGACCCAATCCCTAAGGTTAGTCCTAGAAGACCCAATCAGGATTTTATAGACCAAGAAGATAGATCCTATTTACCCTCTCCCTATAAGCCTAGTATACCCACAACCTATAGATCTTATGACTCTAAATCCTATGAACCTAGAACTTATGAATCCATAACCTATGAACCTAGATCCTATGACTCTAGATCCCATGATCATAGATCCTATACACCCATACCCTATGAGCCTAGTAGACCCAACACCCAATATTCTGACCCATATAGGGAGTCAAACCCTAGGAGAACCCAATATTCTGACCCATATAGGGAGTCCAACCCTAGGAGAACCCAGTATTCTGACCCATATAGGGAGTCCAATCCTAGGAGGACCCAATATCCTGACCCATATAGAGAGCCCAACCTTAGGAGGACCCCATACCTTGATCCAACCTTAGAACCTGATCATAGAGCTGACCCAAAATCCTATGACCCCAGATCCTATAATCCCATGACCCATAGATCTGCACCCTTGTCCTATGAGCTTAGAGAACCCATAACCCCTAAGTATCAGCCTAGTACTAGTCATGCTTCCCCTAGTCAACTTGAACCCTATAGGATGAGTATCCCTAAATATGAACCCAATAGTGAGCCACTACCTCTTATACAACCTGAACCTACTAGGAGTGGTACCCATAATCAGAGACCAGAACCTAACCAATTTCCTGCTAGCCGACCTTCTCCAACCATTCCTGAGATTCGCAAGGCTTACATTAACGTGGAAGTGTATGAAGCTGATGTGAGCCTAGTGGATGAGTATGAGGGAGAAGAGGAGACACCTTTAGTAGACCTAGAATTAGCTGACCCAGTAGATACCCAGGTAGATTCCAACCCAGAGCTAGTTGACCTTGACCATATCCAACCTAAAGCTATAATGGAAGAACAAATAGAGGAAGAGAACCTAGGTACTGCTGCTAGAGCCTTACCTGAGGAAACCATAGAGGAGAGCCAAATTATAGAGTCTAGTCCAAAAATACAAGAACCAGAAGAATTTATTAAGGACCTGATCTCTTTGAATCAATACCTTCAAGATGAGTCCCCTCCTATAGTTCCCATTAAGGACCTCTTCCCCGAAATTAGTGACCCATCCTTCCATTATGCAAATCCTGTAGATATAGCTCAACCTCATAAGGTTAACCTCATTAGTATAGGATTAGTTCCTGACACCCCGTCTTTTATCCTATTTTATCCAACTAACCATGAACCTTTTTCTCTACCTTACCAAACTAATTCTGAACCCACTTCCTATTTTCTGCCCTTTCCTGACACCTCCAGCATTTCTAGGATCATTAGATTGCATTTAGCTGAGATTAGCATACTGCATGCATTCATCACGCATGTTAGGTTTGCATCTTTCTTCTGGCATACTCTTTGGAATTTGCTAGGAGTTCACTGTAAATTTTCATGTGCATGTCAAGCTAGGATCAAACCTAGAGAACCTATAATCTATTAGGTTTAGATCCAAAGAGTTCAATAAAATTTCCTTCGATAGGAATGCATAGTCGAGTCTGTTAGGTGTCAGTATGAGTCCTTTGCATCATTTGTCTGCATGTGCCTAGCATGTTCACCACCCGCACTAATCTTAAAACAACTGGCTAATTCCCGAAGAAGGGTCAAAGAATTTGATGTAGTGGATTCTATCTTGGTTAGGCTTAGGCCTAAAAGAAGCTTCATGCTCGCAGAGCCGGACCTTTTAAAGTGATAGAGAAGGATTGGATCAAATGCCTAGGTGTTAGACTTGCCTTCGGATTTGGGCATTAGTTCTACCTTCAATATTACAGACCTAGTTGAGTATAGGGAACCGGCAGCGATACCTAGTAAGGCCTTTGGACCTATTCCTTTTCATTGTGAGTGACCCTAACCCAGAGTGTCCACTAACAAATTGGCCTAAGAGAGGAGAACGGATCGAGCGTATCCTGGACGATCAAGCCATCACGACCCGGGGCCGTGACTATCAATGCTTCCTGATCCGATGGCAAGGCCAGCCAGAGTCGGACGATTCATAGATTTCTCAAGAGGACTTGCAATGCCTCAACCCAGACCTTCTCGAGAGATATGTGAGCCAGTCTGATCTTCGCTCGACAGGGTCGAGTTCCTCCCACCCCGGGAGAATTGGTGCGGACACCAAAGGCACCAGAATAAGGCAGAGGCTTCTCAACCCTCTGTAATTGATCAATAATTTATGAGTCCATCTGTAATAAGGGCTTAGCTCATCTGAGTCCATTTTAGTTGTTATTTGAGTATTTTTAGTTGTTATTTCACTTCTGTACTAGTCAGCTCATGTTGAGCTAGTTCAGTCCAATGCTAGTTAGCTCATGTTGAGCTAATTTTATTTTTTTGAGTCCTGTCCAAGCATACTGAAGACTCAAGACTATATTATACAAGTGAAGACCAAGTCCAGCCAGATTGAAAACATGGAAGTTTAGCCCAAGTCCAACCCAGCTTGAAGATTTGAAGACCCCAGGAGAAAAAATCAGAAACCCTGATTCCTTGCAGATGCCCTCCAGATGCCCAGATTCCCTTCCAGATGCCAAAGTATATTCATAAATAAGGGCATCCATGATTCCAGAGGTCCATCTGCATCCTAGCCCAATGAAATCAAGCCCAGGTGCCAAGCCCAAGCCCCTAAGAAGCAAGATACCAGGGAATATTCCTGCTACCTGGCTACCAGGCCACCCCAGCTTCTAGAGGCCCAAACCCATGCACCCGGGCCCCTTTGGGCCGGCCTTTTGTTGCTCCTAGAAGCCCAACACGCCCCCCTAGGCGTCCTTGGAGTCTTGACCAAGTCAAGAAAAATTTTAGGGATTTTTCTACCTAATATTTCCTTATTTTCTAGCTAGGGTTTGAGAGGGAAAAGGATTCTTATGTAAAGACTTATGTACCCTTACTTGGAGCCCAAGGTTAAGGGTCTATTTAAGGGACCCTAGCCTCTTGTATGAAAAAAAATTTTGATGAATGAAAACCTTGAGTTCTTCTATTGAGTGGTGTGATACCCTGCTGTGTGCATAAAGGGGTTTGTGAGAGTTCTTCTTCCCGGTGTTTGCAATCATCTTCCTGCTGCCAACAAACCCTCCAGATCCCTGTATGCCCACTCCAAAAGAAGCCTTCCATTGCTGTGTTTACTTTGTTTTCTTGTTCCTTTGTGAGCTTTCTAACCCCTGACAGGTCGTTTGCAGGTCCCTGAGTTCCTACGAATCCAACGACTCCAGCCAAGCCTCAATCGGATCACCGAGCAGAAAGCCGGGTATCCGCGGGTCTTTGGCTCGATTTTCCAGGCCGCATCCGTCGAGGAACGAGAGACCCCTTCGCTGCGATCTTCACAGACGTTGTCAGGTACACCCCTCTACCTCCAGTAGTTTTATTGTAGGAGAACTTGCCCTAACCGAGGCTTCTCAGCCCCGGCGGTCCTTCTTTGCTACTTTTCTAGGTCCTAATCTGCATGCTGATCTTCAAAAATTCATACAAAATTCCCTACAAATAATTTTGATCTGAAATTTGAGAATTAATCACCTAACTTAACATGTAAAACATACAAAAAAAATTGCATGCATATTAGTTCCGCATCAGAGGGGTGAGGTATTTACGGAGTTCCCATGCCCTCTAACTAGGGTTACATACTTGGGTTACAAGTCCTCTCTTAGCTAGGTTAGAAAAACAAATCTTAAAACAATTAGGAGCATAAATCCCAAATAGGTTAGGATTTGACCTAATCTTCTCCTTCTCCCTCTCCCTTCATGCTTTGACTATTCCACTCAAGGACACCTCTTGGACTTTTCAACATTTCAAGGATGCCAAGGAGGGCGTGTTGGGACTCTAGGGGAAGCAAGTGGCTGGCCAAAAGGGGCTTGGGCGCATGTGCTTGGGCCTCTGAAAGCTATGGTGCCCTGGATGGAATATTCCTGGAATAAAAAGAGCATCTTGGTTCTGGTGGGCTTGGGCCTGGTGCTTGGACTTGATTTCCTTGGACTAGAATGCAGGTGGACCTCTGGAATCTTGGATGCCCTGGTTTAGGAATATGCTCTGGCATCTGAGGAAGAATCTGGGCATTTGAAGGATATTTGGAAAGAATCAGGGTTTCTAAAAGAATCTTGGATCCTAGGTTGTCACACAAAATCCAATGGACTGATATAGTGGCCTCTAACTCCTAAATGTGGCATGGTGGAACTCCAAAATAGGATAACCTTCTCTCTTGTACAAAAATCTAGCTCATACTGGACTCATAACTGATGTACGGAACTCAAAATATTGATTAGGTTGAGGGTTGAGACAAATCAACTAACCTCAACTTATTACAGGACTCAATCTTAATTGATTACAAAATTTTCAAAACTTTGACACATGACTAATTAAACCATATGGGATCCAGTGATCTGTGTTTGATTTTGGTGTCCCCACCAATTCTCCCAGGGTGGGAGGAACTCGACCCCATCAAGTATGGGTCAATTTGGCTCAAGGAGGGTCTAGGTTGAGGCACTGTAGATCCACACCAGCATTCCACAAGTACTCAAATTCTGGCTGACCTTGCCACCAAACCAAATATTGCAGATAGTGTCTATCCTAGGTACCAGTAGCTTGATCATCCAAAGCTCTTTCAATTGTTTCCTCACCATAAGGCTAAATTATATGTGGTCACTCTGGAGTGGGTTCTCTCTCAAAAAATAGGGGTGGCTCAAGGGGCTCGTGGGGTATCACTACCGGCTCCATAAACTTTTCAAAGTTTGAGATGATGAAGGTAGAGCTAATACCTAAATTAGGAGATATGTTAGGCACATAGGCATTGGGTCCACTACTATTCAATATTTTAGATGGGCCAGCTTTGCGAGAAGAAAATTCTTGAACAGTCATACATTCCTTTGTAGAAAATTTTTCATCCTTCTTTTGGGAATCACCCAAGTTGTTATTTAGTGATGTGGGACGACTCCAAGATTGCTAAACATGTAGGGAAAATAGTAAACTAATTTTTTTATGATTATTATAATTTAGGTTTGTAGGCTAAATTCCCAAACTAAAGTAACAACTAGCAAATAGGATAGCAATACATAGAATCATCATGATCGCAAAGAACTCATGCAAGATAACAAGTAACCAGGACCTGAGAGTTAAGAAACTCTCGGTTTAGGATAGCTTATCTTCATTATATCAGATAATAAGAGAAAGGAAGGTTTCTTACCAGTCAGAGATTATAAATTCAGTAATTGAAGGGATCACTCACACTCTGATTGGAGTCTAGATGAAGAAGCCTCGGTTCCCTTAAATCTGATGGCTGATCTGGGCAGTCCGAGAAGCAAAGAAGGCCTCATCAGGGAAGGAGAAGCACCTCGAAGATCCTACAAGCATTAGGGTTAATCAAAACAGCAAGTAAAAAAATAGAAGGGAACTACGGTTTGTAAGGAATCAGGATTAGGGTTAGATGATGGTAGCCGAGAAAGAAGAAGCTCCTGGGCTTGGATGGCAGCAAGGACTTCTGTTCCTTGGGCATGGCTGATCTCCAGGGTTGCAGGAGGGTGCTAGGGTAGCAGGGTTTCATTCCAGGAACACAAGGAGAGCACTCAAAGTAAGAACCAAAACTCAAACACAAGGCACTTAAGCAAAATTTTAGAAAGGTTTATTCATAAGAAAATGTTGATTACAAGAAGGGGAGGGGTGGGGTATTTATAGAGTTCCCAAGCCCTCACTAACCATGGCTATTCTTGGGTCACAAGTCCTCTTCCGAATTAGACTACAAGTATATTCCTAGCTAGGTTAGAATTACAAAGTTTAAAAGGATTAGAAATTCTAACTAGGTTAGGAAAGACTTGGTCTTCTCCCACTTCACTTCACCTTAAACTAGGTCAAACTCCTTGGACGCCTGCTCCTTGGGTTTGTGGACTTTAGGGTAGTAAGGGGGAGGTCAGCCATGGGCTTGGAATGCTTGGGGTTGGGTCCCCTATAAGCTGGGGTGCCTGGTTCCCTATGCTAGCATATTCCCGACATCAAATGGGAATCTTGGTTCTTCTTGCTTGGGCTTGCTTCCTGGGCCTGAATTTAGAGGCTTGGAGTGCTGGGATTACCTAAGAAATATGGGCTCCTGGCATAAGAAATATTCCAGAAGCATCATGAGGGAATCTGGCATCTGAAATTGCATTTGGAGGGAATCAGGGCACCTAGAATGCATCAGGAGGGCATTTAAGGCTCCTGGTGTCAATTGTGCTCCCATAAGCTGATATAATTACCTCTGGCTCCTGAATGAGGCATGGTGGAACTCCAAAATAAGGTAACCTCCTTTCTTGTACAAAATTTGGACTCATATTGGACTCATACTGATGCATAGGACTCAATATACTAGACTAGGTCGAGACAAATCAACTAGTCTCACCTTATTACGACTCAATCTTACTTTCTTACAAAATTGTGACACATGACTAAGGTTCTAAAAAAAAAATCTAATCAATAAGCCATATGTGATCCAGTGATTTATGTCTGATCCTGGTGTCCCCACCAATTCTCCCGGGGTGGAAGGAACTTGACTCCATCGAGTAAGGATCAATTTGGCTACTCAAAGAGGGTATGGGTTGAGGCATGGTAGATCCTCACCAGTGCTCCACAAATCCTCAGATTCTGGCTAACCTTGCCATCTGACCAAATACCTTTGATAACCTTCATCTCGGGTACTGATGACTTGATCATCCAGGATTCACTCACTCTTTTCCCCACTTATTGGCCAAATTGTATGTGGACGCTTTGGGATGGGTTCACTCACAAAGGAAGGAATTGGCTCAAGGTTCTCATTAGGTATTACTTCTGGCTCCCTATGCCCCATAAGGTCTGAAATGTTGAAGGTTGGGCTAATATCTAAATCAGGTGGTCTCTCAAGCACATAGGCATTGGATCCACTACTTCTCATTAGTCTGAATGGGCCAGGTTTGCGAGCAGAAAATTCCTTTACACTCACCTAATTCTTTACAGAAAATTCTTTATCTCTCTTTCAGGAATTAGCCAAGATGTTAGTTCATTATTTTTATCTAACTTTCGACTAATATCCTGATGCAAATGTTGTGTAGAGGTCAGTGCATGTGTGGATAGATGAATCAGGGTTGCAAATTTATTGGACTCAATACTAACACCTAATAGACTCGACTATACTTCCTATTAAAGAAAATTTATTGAACTCTTTGGGTCTAACATAATGCACTATAGACTCTTTAGGTTTAACCCTAGCATGGCATCCACATAAAAATTTACTATGTATGCCTACTAAATACCAAAGGGTATGCAAAAAATATGATGCGAACCTAACATGTGCAAGGAACGAATGCAACATGCAGACCTCTACATGATGCAGGTGACAGGTTAAATAAATATAAGAAAACTCAAGAAAAGATAAAAAATACGAGATGGATTCGGGGTTAGTCTGGCAGGAAAAGGGTTCGGGATTGTTTGGATAGAATGGAATGCAATAAAGTGTGTCATGAATTAGTCCTAGACTAATGAGGTTTAGCTAATGGGGTTGATGGGTACCTACAGGGTTTATAGTATGGAAGAATGGATCACTAATCTCAAAAAAGAGATCGTCAATAGGAACTACAGGATGAGATTCTTCTTGAGGGTACAGATCAGCCAAATCCTTAATCAAGTCATCTAGTTCAAGAAATTTAGGATTGGGCTCTATACTGGGGCTTTTGTCTAGTGGTTCTTCAGGTAAGGTCCTGATAGTAGTATTTAGGTTCTCTTTCTCTAGCTGGTCTTCTACTATAGGTTTAGTCTAGGTGGGGTCAGGGTCTACTAATTGTAGATTGGTTTCTACCTGAGTATCTACTAAGTCTAGGTCATCTAAAGGGACTTCCTCTTCTTTTTCCTCATACTATTCTACTAAGCTCAAGTCAGCTTCGTATACTTCCTCTTCAATGTCAGCTTTCTGAACTAGTGGGGTGGTAAGAGGGGGTTCACTATGAAAAAAATTACTAATACTAGGTTCAAATCTAGGGGTACTGATCTTATGGGATTCAGATTGACTAGGGAAAATTGGGCTATACCCATAGGTACTAATCCTCTTCGATTCGGGTTGGCTAAGGAAAATTGGCCTAGTACTGGACTCATATTTTGGAGTTATGGATTCACTAGACTCATAAGACATGGGTACATAGGATCTGGGTTCATAGGATCTGGGTGCATAAGTTCTATTGTCATAGGTTCTAGAGTCATAGGATTTGGGCTCAGACCTATACATTATGGATCTCTTAGGCTCAGGGTAAGGATCGAGGTATTGGGCTCTCCTAGAGTTGGGAGGTGGGGAACATGGGGTCCTAAGGTCAGGCTCATGTTTAGGTCTGATATGGGTCTCAGGGGTTTTCCCGAGATCTCCTAATTGGTTCCCTACCTAGTCAAACCTATTGTTCATTTGATTTTGGGATTGAGTAAGTTGGGTGGTCAGTTGAGCATTCAGCTAGTTTTGGGATGGGGTCAGTTGGTTCGTTAGGGTAGACAATTTGGCATTTATTTGGTTCCTTTGAGTGTTCAATTGGGCAAGCTGATTTTGAAATTGGGTAATGGCTTGGTTTATTTGGGTAGTTAATTGGGCAAGCTGGTTCATGATTGCCTCAAAATTGAGATCCATGGCTGAGTCGGTTTGGGGTTTAGGCTTCTGGTATTGGGTTCCTAATCTAGTTGTCATACAATCAATCAAACAATCAAAATGGAATGGTGCAGCCAAGCATGCAAAAGAAAAAAAGAAAGGCCAGTACAATCTAGGGCTTCCTAGACCTAGAGCCAAAAACTGGGTGGGTCAGCTCAACTTACACCTGACCTAGTAGCTAATCCTTCCATTGGCCAGGTAGGGGGTGGGAGTGTGGGAGGCCCCCCTGCTTTCACAGGGACACAATTAAAAACCACAACACCACTAAGGTCGTTTGACTCTAGAACCCTAGCCTTGACACAAACTTTCGATTATAGCTAAAGGATTAAATGCACTAGTTGGCCCACACAGCTCGGACTTGACCTGTTGATGTCTCCTAGTCCTCTAGGAAAAATTAGGTCTACTTGATTTTATTTAGGCTTGGGTTAGTATGATGATGGTGGTTTTGGGCCGAGGACAGGTGATGAAATACTGCCCTGATCTGAGATATAGAGTTGCCCTTAAGATTAGATTAAAGATGATGGCAATCGATGGCCCTGATGCAATCTAAAATAATCAGAAAAATAAAAATATTTTATATATATTTATGCAATGACAAATTAGGTTTAAGTTGAATAGGTTAGCAATCAATTAGGCTTGGGATTGTGGTGTGTAGAAGTTGATTAGGTTAGGTTGAGTCAAGATGCAGAATTTAGCAGAAATCAAAGAATTAGGGATTCAGTTGATGCAATGTTTGACACAGCTCCAGATGTATAAAAAATTTAAAAAAATTCTGAGACATAGGACAAACGGTTTTGATGATACCTATCAAATTTCTTGTAGAGAAAAAACCATATGATGATTCAAATCCTAGGGTTTTTGGACTACTACAGAAATTATCAGGATTCCATTAGGGTTCTCAATATGCTAGATTTTAATATATTAAACTTTCAGTAAAATTAATTAAAAATTTTGATAATTCGTATGACGGAACATGGAACATTCAGTGAAAATTTTATAAAAAAAAAAATGTTTAAGATGCCAAAACCAGATGAAACCTAGACACCTAATGCAGTGGATAGAATACTAAAATTAGGGTTTGTGAATGCAATCTAGGTAAAAATTATCCTAATCCTGCTCTAATACAAAAATAATGTGGGGTGACTCTAAGATTGTTAAACATGTAGGAAAAATAGTAAACTAATTTTTTTATAATTTTTATAATTTAGGTTTGTAGGCTAAATTCCCAAACTAAAATACGAACTAATAAATAGGATAGCAATGCATAGAATCATCATGATCGCAAAGAACTCATGCAAGATAATAAGTAGCCAGGACATGAGAGTTGAGATGCTCCTGGTTTAGCATAGCTTATCTTCATTACATAAGATAATAAGCGAAGGGAAGGTTTATTGCCGGTCAGAGATTATAAATTCAATAATTGAAGGGATCACTCACACTCTGATTGGAGTTTGGATGAAGAATCCTTAGTTTCCTTGAATCTGATGGCTGATCTAGGTAGTCTGGGCAGCAAAGAAGGCCTCCTCAGGAAAGGGGAAGCACCTTGTGGATCCTGCAAGCATTAGGGTTAGTCAAAACAGCAAGTAAAAAAATAGAAAAGGAACTAGGGTTTGGAAGGAATCAGGATTAGGGTTAGAAGATGGCAGCCGGGGAAGAAGAAGCTCCTGGGCTTGGATGGCAGTAAGGGCTTCTGTTCCTTAGGCATGGCTGATCTCAAGGGATGCAGGAGGGTGCTACGGCAGCAGGGATTCAATCCAAGAATACAAGGAGAGCACTCAATATAAGAACAAAAACTCAAACACAAGGCACTTAAGTAAAATTTCAGCAAGATTTATTCAAAAGAAAAATTTGATTACAAGAGGGGGAGGGGTGGG
Organism: Areca catechu; assembly: GCA_021397845.1. Taxonomy (NCBI): domain Eukaryota; kingdom Viridiplantae; phylum Streptophyta; class Magnoliopsida; order Arecales; family Arecaceae; genus Areca; species Areca catechu. Next base: position 94,932,637 of record CM038051.1, on the reverse strand, counting down.
GTAATTATAGAGTTTCCATGCCCTCACTAACCATGGCTACACTTAAGTTAAAAGTCCCCTTCCCAATTAGACTACAATTCTATTCCTAGCTAGGTTAGAATTACAAAGTTTAAAAGGATTAGAAATCCGAACTAGGTTAGGAAAGTCTTGGTCTTCTCCCACTTCACTCACCTCGGACTAGCTCAAACTCCTTGGATGCCTACTTCTTGGGCGTGTGGACTTTAGGGCAGCATGGGGTAGGTCGGCCATGGGCTTGGGCCCCTTGGAATCTGGGGAGCCTGGTTCCCTGGGCTGGCATATTCCTAGCATCAAAAGGGAATCTTGGTTCTTCTTGCTTGGGCTTGCTTTCTGGGCTTGAATTTGGAGGCCTGTAGTGCTAGGATAACCTAGAAAACATGGGTTCCTGGTATAAGAAATATTCAGGAAGCATCTTGAGAGAATCTAGCATCTGAAATGGCATTTTAAGGGAATCTGAACACCTATAGGGCATCTGGAGGGCATTTAGGGTTCCTGGGCATCAATTGAGCTCCCATAAGCTGATGTAATTACCTCTGGCTCCTGAATGAGGCCTGGTGGAACTCCAAAATATGGTAACCACCACTTTTGTAAAAAATTTGGACTCATACTAGACTCATATTGATGTACAGGACTCAATATACTGGATTAGGTCGAGACAAATCAACTAGTCTCACCTTATTACAACTTAATCTTACTTTCTTACAAAATTGTGACACATAACTAAGGTTCTAAAAAAAAATACTAATCAATAAGCCATATGGGATCCAGTTATTTGTGTATGATCCTTGTATCCCCACCAATTCTTCCGGGGTGGGAGGAACTTGACCCCATCGAGTAAGGGTCAATTTGGCTACTCAAGGAGGATCTGGGTTAAGGCATGGCAGATCCTCACTAGTGCTCCATAAATCCTCAGATTCTGGCTGACCTTGCCATCTGACCAAATATCTTTAATAACCTTCATCTCAGGTACTGATGTCTTGATCATCCAAGATTCACTTACTCCTTTCCTTACTTATTGGCCAAATTATTTATGGACACTCTAGGGTGGGTTCACTCACAAAGGAAGGAATTGGCTCAAGGTGCTTGCTAGGTAATACTGCTGGATCCCTATGCTCCATAAGGTCTAAAATGTTGAAGGTTGGGCTAATACCTAAATCAGGTGGTCTCTCAAGCACATAGGCATTGGGTCCACTACTCTTCATTAGTCTGAATGGGCCAGCTTTGCAAGCAGAAAATTCCTTTATGCTCACATAATCTTCTACAGAAAATTCTTTATCTCTCCTTCGAGAATTAGCCAAGATGTTAGTTAGTTCATTATTTTTGTCTAACTTTTGACTAATATCCTGATGCAAATGTTGTGCAGAGGTCAGTGAATGTGTGGACAAATGAATCAGGGTTGCAAATTTATTGGACTCAATAGTAACACCTAATAGACTTGACTAGACTTCCTATCAAAGAAAATTTATTGGACTCTTGGGATCTAACCTAACACACTATAGATTCTTTAGGTTTGACACTAGCATGGCATGCACATGAAAATTTACTATGTATGCCTACTAAATAACAAAGGGTATGCAAAAAATATAATGCAAACCTAACTTGTGCAAGGAACGAATGCAACATGCAAACCTCTACAAGATGCAGGTGACTGGTTAAAGAAATATAAGAAAACTCAAGAAATGGCAAAAAATACGAGGTGGATTTGAGGTTAGTTTGGCAGGAAAAGGGTTCGGGATTGATTGGACAGAATGGAATGCAAGAAAGTGTGTCATGAATTAGTCTTAGACTAATGAGGTTTACATTATGGGATTGATGGGTACCTACAGGGTTTATAGTATGAAAGAATGGATCACTAATCTCAGGAAAGAGATCGTCAATGGGAACAATAGGATGAGATTCTTTCTAAGGGTACTGATCAGCCAAATCCTTAATCAAGTCATCTGGTTCAAGAAATTTATAACTGGGCTCTATACTGGGGATTTTGTCTAGTGGCTCCTCAGGTAAGGTCTTGATTATAGTATTTAGGTTCTCTTCCTCTAGCTGGTCTTCCACTATAGGTTCAGTATGAGTGGGGTCAGGGTCAACTAACTCTAGATTGGTTTCTACCTGAGCACTACTAAGTCTAGGTCTTCTAAATGGACTTCCTCTTCTTCTTCCTCATAATCTTCTACTAAGCTCATGTCAGCTTCGTATACTTCCTCTTCAATGTTAGCTTTCTAAATTAGTGGGGTGGTAAGAGGGGGTTGACTAAGGAAAAATTGACTAATACTAGGTTCAAATATAGGGGTACTGATCTTATGGGATTCAGATTGACTAGGGGAAACTGGGCTACACCCAAAGGTACTAATCCTATTCGATTTGGGTTGGCTAAGGGAAACTGGCCTAGTACTAGACTCATATTTAAGAGTTATGGATTCACTAGACTCATAGGACATGGGTACATAGGATCTTGGTTAAGAGGATCTGGGTGCATAAGTTCTAGTGTCATAGGTTCTAGAGTCATAGGATTTGGGCTCAGACCTATAGGTTGTTGATCACTTGGGCTCAGGATATGGATCGGGGTATTGGGCTCTCCTACAGTTGGGAGGTGGGGAACATGGGGTCCTAAGGTCAGGCTCATGTTTAGGTCTGATATGGGTCTCAGGGGTTTTCCCTTAATCTCCTAACTTGTTCCCTACCTAGTCAAACCTATTATTCATTTGATTTTCGGATTTAGTCAGTTGGGTGGTCAATTGGGCATTCAGCTGGTTTTGGGATGGGGTCAGTTGGTTCGCTAGGGTGGTCAATTGGGCATTTATTTGGTTCCTCTGAGAATTCAATTGGGCTAGCTGATTTTGGAATTAGCTATTGGCTTGGTTCATTTGAATAGTTGATTGGGCAAGCTTGTTCATGATGGCCTCAAAATTGGGATCCATGGCTCAGTCGGTTTGGGGTTTAGGCTTTTGGTACTGGGTTCCTAATCTAGTGGTCATACAATCAATCAAACAATCAAAATAGAATGGTGCAGCCAAGCATGCAATAGAAAAAAAGAAAGGCTAGTACAATCTAGGGCTTCCTAAACCTAAAGCCAAAAACTGGGTGGGTCAGCTCAACTTACACCTAACCCAGTAGCTAATCCTTCCACTAGCCAGGTAGGGGGTGGGAGTGTGGTAGGTCCACCCTGCTTTCGTAAGTACCCAATTAAAAACCATAACACCACTTAGGTCGTTTGACTCTACACCCCCACATTAGACACCAACTTTCAGTAATAACTAATTGATTAAATACACTAGTTGGCCCACACAGCTCGGACACAACCTGTTGATGTCTCCTAGCCCTCTAAGGCAAATTAGGTCTACTTGATTTTAATTAGGCTTGGGTTAATTTGATGATGGTGGTTTTGGGCCGAGGACAAGTGATGAAATCCTGCACTGATCTGAGATATAGAGTTGCCCTTAAGATTAGCTTAAAGATGATGGCAATCGATGGCCCTGATGAAATCTAAAACAATCATAAAAAAAATATATATTTTATGTTTATTTTATTCAATGACAAATTAGGTTTATGTTGATTAGGTTAGCAATCAAAAAAATTAAAATATTTTTTGTATATTTTATCTTGATGGCCCTCATGCAAGATAATAAGTAGCCCGGACCCAAGAGTTAAGAAACTCCCGGTTTAGGATAGCTTATCTTCATTACATCAGATAATAAGAGAAGGGAAGCTTACTTACCAGTCAGAGATTATAAATTCAATAATTGAAGGGATCACTCACACTCTGATTGGAGTATGGATAAAGAAGCCTTGGTTCCCTTGAATCTGATGGCTGATTTGGGTGGTTCGGGCAACAAAGAAGGTCTCCTCAGGAGAGGGAAAGCACCTCGGAGATCCTACAAGCATTAGGGTTAATCAAAACAGAAAGTAGAAAAATAGAAAGGGAACTAGGGTTTGGAAGGAATCAGGATTAGGGTTAGAAGATGGCAGCTGGGGAAGAAGAAGCCCCTGGGCTTGGACGGCAACAAGGGCTTATGTTCCTTGGGCATGGCTGATCTCTAGGGATGCAAGAGGGTGCTAAGGTAGTAGGATTTCAATCCAGGAACACAAGGAGAGCACTCAAAGTACGAACCAAAACTCAAACACAAGGCACTTAAGCAAAATTTCAGCAAGGTTTATTCATTAGAAAAAGTTGATTACAAGAGGGGGAGGTGAGGGGTATTTATAGAGTTCCCATGCCCTCACTAACCATGGCTACACTTGGGTTACAAGTCCTCTTCCCAATTAGACTACAAGTCTATTCCTAGCTAGGTTAGAATTACAATGTTTAAAAGGATTAGAAATCCCAAGTAGGTTAGGAAAGACTTGGTCTTCTCCCACTTCACTTCACCTTGGACGAGGTCAAACTCCTTGGACGCCTACTCCTTGGGCATGTGGACTTTAGGGCAGCAAGGGAGAGGTCAGCCATGGGCTTGGAATGCTTGGGCTTGGGCCCCCTGGAAGCTGGGGTGCCTGATTCCCTAGGCTGGCATATTCCTGGCATCAAAAGGGAATCTTGGTTATTCTTGCTTGGGCTTGCTTCCTGGGCATGAATTTGAAGGCTTGGAGTGTTGGGATAAACTGGAAAATATAGGCTCCTGATATAAGGAATATTCTAGAAGTATTTGGAAGGAATCTGGCATCTGAAATGGTATTTGGAGGGAATCAAGGCACCTGGAGGGCATTTGGAGGGCATTTAGGGCTCCTGGGTGTCAATTGAGCTCCCATAAGCTAATATAATTGCCTTTGGCTCCTGAATGAGACCTGGTGGAACTCCAAAATAGTATAACCTCATCTCTTGTATATAATTTGGACTCATACTAGACTCATACTGATATACAGGTCTTAGTATACTAGACTAGGTCGAGATAAATCAACTAGTCTCACCTTATTACATCTCAATCTTACTTTCTTACAAAATTGTGACACATGACTAAGGTTCTAAAAAAAAACCATAATCAGTAAGCCATATGGAATCCAGTGATTTGTGTCTGATCCTGGTGTCCCCACCATTTAGTTCATTAATTATGCTAAGCTCTTGACTAATTTCATGATGCATATGCTGTGCAGAGGCTAATGTAGGTGCAGACATACATACTGTGAACTCAAATTCAGATGTTACACCTATCTCTTGGGGTTGTTCTTTAGGGATTTGATCCTGGGCTTCCTCTATGAATAACTCTTGTAAATTTTCAGTTTCACCCATAATGTTTGATTCTTGCTTATTTACTTCTTCAATTATTAAAGTGGGTTCAGGATCAATTCTCATGAATTCCTTAGTGGGTTTAGAAGGGTCCACCTCTAATTCTTTAGACTTAATTAAATTTACTCTTGGTTTTGCTCTAAGGCTACTAGAATTTCTTGAACTCCTAGGCTGAGTGAGGTAAATCACAAACTTCTTTCCATGATGATGAAAGGTACAGATGTTGGTTCGACTATATATGATAGCATCATAAACATATAGCCATGGTCGACCTAGAATGACACTACTAACCATCATGGGAAGGACATCACACCAAATCTCTTCTTCATATGATTGCAAATTAATTAGGATTTGGCACCTGACTTGATTGGCATAGAGGTGGAATCTACCCATGATAATTTATAGGGGTCAGGGAGTGGAACCAGGATCAAGCCTAAAGATTTAGCTGTCTCAGTAGCAATGGCATTGACACAACTACCACTGTCAATTACAATCTTACATACTTTATTCCCAAATTTAATAAAAGTCTATAGGATGCTAGTCCTATGCCAATCTTTCTCAGGTTGGGTTTTAGTTAAAATACATTCTAACCACCCCTACTTGATCAAATTCCTCCTCATCTCCTTCATATTTTGCTATCAAATCTGGTTCAGCCTCATAAACTTCTTCTTCTATATCCTCATTATTGAGTTCAGGCTCTTGTTCCTTTAGCTCCCCTATGTGTAATGACCTGGTGGGACACTAGCTAGCATAGTGACCTACCTTATTACACCTAAAACATGCATTGGGGCTAGGACTTGAGGATTTTTGAAACATGGGTGCCTTACCCTTATCGATTCTAGCAAGTGCATAATTACTAGAACTAGATGGACTCGGACTCGAGTTAGGTCGAGATGGGTTAGGGTTGGGTCAGCTTGGGTTTGGATTGAATCCGATTGGATTTGAGTTGGGTCGGACTGGGTTAGGGTTTGGCCTAACTGGGTTGGTGTTAAATCGACCTGTGTTGGGGTTGGAATTTGATCTACCCTGATATACCTGGTTTGGATTTGACTTTGGGAATGAGGTATTGTTCCTAACAAGTTCAGATTTCTGATAGGTAGGTCCTGGGTGGAATTGTTCATAATATCAAGCTATTTGATAGGCATGTTCCAAATCGTGGGCCTCTCACATGTATAGCTCTCTATGGATATCTTCTCTTAATCCAATTCTAAATATGGACAAGGTTTGGTCTTTAGACTCGGATATATTGCACCTGATAGCAAACTCATCAAATTCAGCAATATACTATGACACTGATCTATTACCTTGACGAATTTTGTTCCATTGGTGTAAGAGTTGTTGATCACAGGATACTAGTAGGTATTTCTCCTTGAGTTGCAATTTCATCTCTTGCCAAGTAGTTATGGGTGGAAGATCTCGTTGTCTCCTAGTTCACTCAAGATTAGCCCAATGTAATCTAGCTTGATGAGTCAACCTCATCTTGGCAAATTTATATTTCATCCATTCACTCATTTCATATAATTCAAAATAATAATCTATATCACCTACCCAATCTACATAGACCTCTAGTTCAAGACTTCCATCAAAGGTGGGTGCTTCTATCCTAATATTTCTCATGGCCCTATCATCTTGATCATGAACTTCATGTTGGGGCCTTCTACGGATGGGTTCTTGGATAGGTTCAGGTTTCTGGACTCTCCTATGGTTAGGTCCTTGGTATGGTTCTTGATGGTTAGGCTCTACAAAGGGTTCCTGAGTCTGGGATCTACTAGGGTTGGGTTCCATGAATTGAACCTGGGTTTGGGTCCTCCTAGGGTTAAGTTCCATAACTTGGTCTTGATTTAAGGGTTTGCTAGGGTTTTAAGAGGTAGAACAGGATGGGTTAGGATTAGGTTCAGCATTAGAGTCTTGGGTTTTCTCTATAGTACCTAATCGATTTACTACTTGGTTCAGTCTAGTGGTTAATTGGTCGACCCTAGTGGTTGCCTGGTCAAATTGTTGGTCTACTTGGATGAACCTATAGTTCATTTGGGTTATCAGGTCATTGGTTTGGTCGAGCTTAGTATTAATTTGGATATTGGATTGGTTTATTTGGGTAGTTAATTGGATAACCATCAGGTCATTCATGGCTTTTATGAAAGCCTCAAAATTGGGATCCATGGTTGGGTTTGGTTGGGATTTACACTTTTGATATTGGGTTCCTAGTCTAGTGGTCATACACTCAATCAAGCAATCAGAATGGAATGGTGCAGCCAAGCATGCAAAATAGGTTAGCTTAATCTAGGATTTCTTAGACCTAGAGCCAAAACTGGGTGGGTCAGCTCAACTTACACTTAACCTATTAGCTAATCCTTCCACTAGCCAGGTATGGGGTGGGGTGGTGGAAGGCTTCCTCTGCTTGTCACAGAGTCCTAATTATAACCTCCAGTCCACTTAGGTCATTTGACTCTGGACCCCCAGCATTAGACACCAGCTTTCAGTAATAGCTAAAGGATTAAATGCACTAGTTGGCCCACATGGTTCGGACCCAACCTGTTGGGTGTCACCTAGCCCACTAGAGCAAATTAAGTCTAATCAATTTTAATTAAGGCTTGGGTGAAAATACTGGATGGTTGTTTTGGGCTCAGGACAAGTTATGACCTCTTGCCCTAATGTTATATTAATTGTCCTTAAGATTAGATTATAGAGATGATGGCATTCAATGATCCTGATGCAATATAAAACAATCAAAAAAAAAAAGATTTTATGTATATTTTATGGAATGACAAATTAGGTTTTGGTTGATTAGGTTAGCAATCAAATTAGTCTTGGGATTGGGTGTATGGAAGTTGATTAGGTTTGGTTGAGTGAGTGCAGAAATTGAGACAATTAGGGTTTTAGAAGATGCAGGATTTGACACAGTTCCCGATGTAAAAAAGATCAAAAAAAAATTATACAAAGAATGGATGGTGATGATGATACCTACCAAATTTCATGTAAAAAAAAAATCAAATGACGATGCAAATCATAGGGTTTTCAGATTGCTATAGAAATTTTCAGGATTCTGTTAGGGTTTTTAATATGCTAAATCATAGTGACCTACCTTATTACACCTAAAACAATTAGGACCATAAATCCAACTAGGTTAGGATTTGACCTAGTCTTCTCCTTCTCCCTTCATGCTTTGACTATTCCACTCAAGGACACCTCTTGGACTTGGTCAACACTTCAAGGATGCCTAGGAGGGAGTGTTTGGCTTCTAGGGGCATCAAGGGGCTGGCCCAAAGGGGCTTGGGCACATGGGCTTGGGCCACTGGAAGCTGGGGTGGCATGGTAGCCTAGTTGCAGGAATATTCCATGTAATCTTGCTTCTTTAGGACTTGGGCTTGGTGCTTGGGCTTGATTTTCTTGGCCTGGGATGTAGGTGGACCTCTGGAATCATGGATGCCCTGGTTTAGAAATATGCTCTGGCATCTGGGGAGGAATCTGGGCATCTGGAGGACATTTGGAAAGAATCAGGGTTTCTGGAAGCATCTTGGATCCTAGGTTGTCACACAAATTCCAATGGGCTGATGTAGTGGCCTCTAACATTTGTTTGTGTCCTGGTGGAACTCCAAAATAGGGTAACCTCCTCTTTGGTTTAAAAATTGGGCTCATACTGGGCTCATAACTGATATACAGGACTCAAAATACTAACTAGGTTGAGGGTTGAGACAAATCAACTAACCTTAACTTATTACAGGACTCAATCTTAAATGGTTACATAATTTTCAAAACTTTGATACATGACTAATTAATCAATATGGGATCTAGTGATCTGTGTTTGATCCTGGTGTCCCCACCACCCAATCTACATACATAGACACTGTGTTGAAGCAGTTCAGCATGGAAAATTTCAAAAGAGGATTTCTTTCGATAGGTCACGGAATTACTCTTTCAAAGAAGGATTGTGGGATAACTCTTGAGAAAAAAGAGTGTATGAGTAGGATTCCATATGCTTCGGTAGTGGGTTCTATTATGTATGTTATGCTATGTACTAGACTTGACATGGCATACTCACTAGGGGTGGTGAGTAGATACCAGTCTGACCCATGTGAAGCTGTTGTGGACACCAGGGCCAGAAAATATCGATAGGTTGAACCCATATCTTTGTGGATCACCTTTGAATAATGCCTTGAACCCAACCCCTTTTTGATGGGGACATTAAAACCCATCCGGGTTTTCCTTTTCTTTTTCATATTTTTTTAAAAAAAAAATTTAGTTAAGTTTTTATCCTCGCTATTCCATCTATTCCTACTATTCCAATTTTATTCCAGACCTCTCCCCGAACTTTCCCAGGTTATCCCTGTTATCTTCTTCCTTCATTATTTCTCCCATAACTTCCATTTTCTTCCCGTTTGTCCCGGATCCACCACGCCCAACCACCGGCGCCCCTCCGACATCCGTCAACCTTCCCCGATGATAATCTTCTCATGGGAATGTCGGCAAATCCCACAGAACCGCCCATGGTCGTTCCCCCTGCTGCTCCATGCCTGTGACACCTCCCTTCTCTATGCTCAATGCCCCTCTGCCCTGAGTCATCTCCAGCATGCAACCCCATGCCTCTCGCGATGCCTAGACACCGTCGTGCTGCCATCTTCCTCCCCAGCACCGTTGCCTGTTGCCAGCAGACTTGCACAAAGCCCCAGCACCCATGGCCGCCGGCCGTGCCTCCCTTGCTTCTCTGCCCGTCCATGCCATGCCCCTCTCCCCATCACCACCACCGCCACCGCTAAGAGGCTGACCCCTTCGTCTCACCTCCTTGCTTTAATAATAGGAAACAATCATGCTGGATGCCCTGGTACATGCATCAATAAGTTCTCATGGAGCACTACTACAAACTGTGTAAGACTACATGTGGGAAGTGCATTCTCAAGCAGGCACTTAGCTACTAAACAAATCAAGAAGAGGACAGGAGTCCTGTGGTGTGCAACTATTGAAGAAATTGAAGCTGAGAAATTTATGATTTAGCTGGATGCTATGAATCGAACCCTTCCTCCAATCCCTCATCCCCATCCGCCCCTATTCCATGACCACGGGAAGGAAAATCTATGCACGGATCTTAGAGCAGGAACAACCTACACAAATCTCAGAGCAAGGAATTTTCTATGCAGATCTCAAAGCAAAGGAGCAATTTGAATTCAAATTTGAATTCAAATTTGAATTTGAATTTGAAATGGCCATAATTCAACCACAAATGGCAACCCTCTTCATAAAGATGCCCACCATTCTCTCCTCCATTATCTCGACCATTATCTCCCCGCATTTTGTAATTATTTTAATTTTGAATTTGAATTTCAAAAATAGCTTGGTGTTTATAAAATAGGCTCCAATCCTTCTTGTAAAAATAATTGATGAATGAAATTTTTGTTTTAGAGAAGAGTGATTCTTCTTTCTCTCCATGAGGAGAGGGTGTAAGGCCCAATCTCAGGACATGATGTGAAGTCATACCCAGTTATCCCCCTTCCCATTCCATTTTATTTATCCCCTCGTGACCTTTGAGATTCATCCTAGCACCTCTAATTATCGAGGAGGGTGTAATGCCTTAGAGGTGAGAGGTCTCTTCATTAGGGTGAGTCCCAAAGTCCATGAGATCCAAATCTCTATCTTCCATCCCATTATTCCTTTGCCACAAATTAGAAAATAAAAAAAAATAGAATACCCTAATCTAGGTGGCTTCTAGGTTCACCGTTCGATCCTCCCTAGCCCCACCTGTCCCGCATCAATTTTGGTACCAGAACGGGTAAGGATTAGTGTTGAAAAAAAAAGAGAAAAAAAAAGCAAGAGATAAAAAAAAGGAGAAAAAAAAAAGAGAAAAAAAAATACCAGCAAACCTGACTCGACGGAGTTGAGTTTTCCCCACCTAGGAAAATGATGGGGACATTAAAACCAATCCGGGTTTTCCTTTTCTTTTTCAGATTTTTTTTTAAATTTTTAGTTAAGTTTTATTTCCCGCTATTCCATCTATTCCAATTCCAGTTTTATTCCAGACCTATCCCCGAACTATCCCAGGTTATCCCTGTCAACTTCTTCCTCTATTCTTTCCCTCAGAACTTCCATTTTCTTCCCGTTCATCCCAGATCCGCCATGCCCGACCAACGGTGCCTCTCCGATGTCTGTCCACCTTCCCCGGTGATAATCTTCTCGTGGGAATGCCAGCAAATCCCATGGAACCACTCACGACTATTCCCCCTACTGCTCCATGCTCGTGACGCCTCCCTTCTCCATGCCCGACACCCCTCCGCCCGGAGTTGCCTCCAGCCGGCATCCCCGTGCCTCCTGCGATGCTCAGCCACCGTCGTCAAACCATCTTCCTCCCCAATGCCATCGCTGGCCACCAGCTGACCACCCAAAGCCCAGCACACATGGCCGTCGGCCATGCCTCCCCTGCTTCTATGCCCCTCCCTACCACGCCCCTCTCCCCCACGCCGCCGCCACTACCGCTAAGAGGCTGACCCCTTCGTCTCTCCTCCTTGCTTCAAGAACAGGAAATAATCACTCTGGATGCCCTGGTACATGCATGAATAAGATCTCATGGAAATCTACTACAAATTGTGTAAGACTATTGGTGGGATGTGCGTTCTCAAGCATGCACTTGGCTAATTAACAAATCAAGAAGAGAACAGGAGTCCTAAGGTGTGCAACTATTGAAGCAATTAAAGCTGAGAAAAATGTGATTGAGCTGGATGCTGTGAATCGAAGCCTTCCTCTAAGCCCTCTTCCCCTTCCACCCCTGTTCCACAACCACGGGATGGAAAAATCTATGCACGGATCTCAGAGCATGAACAACATGCGCAAATCTCAGAGCAGAGGAGCAATTTGAATTCGAATTTGAAATGGCCACAATTCCTCCACAAATTGCACCCCTCTTCATAAAGAAGCCCACCATTCTCTCCCATCATTTTGTAATTATTTGAATTTCAAATTTGAATTTCATAAATGGCTTGGTGTCTATAAAATAGGCTCCAATCCTTCTTGTAAAATTAATTGATGAATGAAATTTTTGTTTTAAAGAAGAGTGATTCTTCTTCCGCTCCATGAAGAGAGGATGTGAGGCCCAACCCCAGGACATGATGTGAGGTCATGCCCAGTTATCCCCCTTTCCATTCTATTTTCTTTATCCCCTCGTGACCTTTGAGATTCATCCTAGCACCTCCAAGTATCGAGGAAGGTGTAATGCGTTAGAGGTGAGAGGTCTCTTCGTTAGGGTGAGTCCCAAAGTCCATGAGATCCAGATCCCTATCTTCCATCCCATTATTCCTTTGCCATCAAATTAGAAAATCAAAAAAATTAGAATACCCTAGTCTAGGTGGCTTCTAGGCTCACCGTTAAATCCTCCCTAGTCCCACTTGTCCTGCATCACTTTTACCAACTATAAATATTTTATTTTAAATTCTGTTGTATAGGATTAGTTGGGTTTATCCCTTTTTACCAATTATGGTTTGTATAAAAACTCCATTTATCAGTTGGGCCAAACCCTATTTACCAAATTTATTCTTTTTTGTTGCATGAGGTTATGCATTTAGATCAATTGATCAAGTGGGCCTTTAGTTAGTTGGTTGTTTTAATTAGTTTGGAGTCTTATAATTATTAGTTAATTTAGCTATTGAGTCCTATAGTACAAGGGGGATCCAATTGAAGACCCATGTGACTTCATGTGCACTCAAATCAAGACCCATGTGCACCTAAATCAAGATTCCATGTGACCCATATGCTAGATCAAGACAAGCCATGTGACTCCATGTGCTAGCCAAAGTGACTTATCATATGTAACCAAGTCCTGGCATCACCTTTTTTAAGAAATTGGATAACATCACATGTTATGTCTAGACACCACTTGACACTTTATCGGGACAACACTACTTGCCACCTCATCAGGACAACACAACACATGCCATGTCACCCTCTTGGTCCAAATGAATTCAAAATTGGTGCCCCTTCTTTTTAAGATAAGTAAATGAGAAGGAGTCTCATCCTTGGCACCCTCTCACTCAAGAATTTCATGCCAAAAATTCCAAGAGTCGGCCAATCATCTCTTCCATGCCAACTTCCAAAGAGTTTCATAATGTTTGATCACCCAAATGAAAGAGGTTCTATGGTTCTCTACCGTAGGTGTTTTGATCAAACAGGTTCTAAGCTACTTAAGTTTCCAAAACTCAAGAGTCTCACCAAAACTCTTGAGTCTTCTTCTATCTAGACTAAAGAGTCCACTTATGATGCAAAACGAATGCTCTGAAACCAAAAATGATGCAGAACGAATATGTGGAATGCAGAAGCAAATTAAAATTAATATATTTTTTTTATATATTTTAAGAAGTCGGCTTTGACTCAAAAGAAAGATAAACTAATGTTGAAAGAAACTATATAATAATTGAAAGCACAATTCAAAGAAATTAGATTATCAGAGTAGTTCAGGAGTAAAGGATCGTTGGGGGTTGAGAAACTCCCAAACCTAGGGTTTCACTCTGAACTTTCAATAGGACAGAAATAAAGAGAAGGGAAGGGTTATGTACCAGGCAGTGATCTTCACAGAGTTTGGTGGAAGGACTCTCTCGAGCAGATTGTTGGATCCTCGGATTCGGATATCTTCGTAATGGATCCTCCAATACTGGTCCTTTGGCAGAGTTGGCTTCTCCTGAACTCAGGATCTGGGAAAGAAGAAGAACAAGTTAAGGAACCAGATACTCAAAGAAAGGATTTACCAGATAAGAAGAACTTGAAAAATTGATGTTGCTGAAATCCTGATCCTCTTGGATGCTGATCTGACTTCCTCTGGGATTTGCTGTGTATTCGAAGTAGCCGATCTAGACCTGGATGCTGGTGGTCAGCCTCTACTTGGAAGTGAGGGACCGGAGATGATGAGGTAGATTAGGGTTTGGATGATTGGTGGAATGAAGAAGATGATGGCGGCTAGGGTTTGGAATTGAAGTGGCTAACCTAGGGTTTTGGTAGGGTTTTGGGGTTGGAGATCTCACACCTCCTCAAGGTTCCTAGAGAACCCGGATTTACTCCCTCACGGAGCTCAACACTTGAATACAAGTGCGGAAGAGAGAAACACAAAGTTGCTCACACAGAAATTGATTTCATTCATCATTAAATTCAAGAGTTACATAGAGTTGAATATATAGACATAACAAAGAAATAAAATTTTATACATTTCCCATGTGGTACTAATAGGACTAACCAACACTTTAGGCATCAAATTCTCTTCCCAAGACTTCTTCCATGAGTGGGCAGCCCAAAAACTCTAAGAAAACATGAAAATCAGCTCCAAATGGCAGGTTATGGGGGTGTCTCCCAGTATCTCTCCATGAATCAAGGATTTTCCCTTCATGGTTTGGCTCATTTGGACACCTTTTAGTCTTGCTCCACAAGTTTAGGCTTCTTCCTTTCATGGCTTTGGCACTTTTCGAAAATTTTGGGAACCTCCTTGAATTCCTCCCCAAGACATGCTCTCTTCCCTTTTATAACTTGGATTTTTATGGAACATTGTGGGGCACCACCTTGATCCTTTCTTCAAGAAAAATTCTTGCCATCCTGGCTTGGGTTTATTTGGAAAGAAATTGGCTCCTCTTTGGATTGAGATATCTTGATGGATTTCTCTCCCAAGTGGTGCAAGAAAAAAAAGGAACTTAGTTCTTGTTGTGTAGGGACCAAAGACACTGGATGGAGATATGGAGCCTCTTGGACTCTGGTGTGTGGCTGGGAGTGTGGCGCCCACTTGCTTGGGCCTGGGAAAAAAATGTGGCACCCTGGACCTTGACTTGACTGAAAAAAAAGTGGCACCAACCTAGAGAAGACCTAGACCACTACTAGGACTTGTACTGAGTCAACATGACACAACAAAATTTAAATTACAGGGAAATACAGACTCAAGACTAAAATTGAGTTGACCAAGTCAACCCTTATTACAAAACCAGAAAACCCTAATTCTTCGGGCAAGGTCAATCAGAGATCCAGATGGAGCCCTGAAGTCTTCTTCTGAGTCTGTTGCCCACACCAATTCTCCCGGTATGGGAGGAACTTGACCCTGTCGAGTATGGATCAAGCTGGCTCTGGTATCTCTCCAAGAGGTCTGGGTCCAATTCTTGTAATTCTTCTCGGGAGATCCAAGAGTCATCAGAATCTGATCTTCCTTGCCAGCATACTAGGTATCTTTGGTATCCTCGATTATGAGTAGAGATAACCTGATCATCCAGGATCTTTTTAATCTGCTCTTTCCTCACAGGCCAGTTTGTTGGTGGACACACAGGGTCGGGATCACTCTCAATAACAGGATTAGGTTTCAAAGGCTTACTAGGAATCACAGCTGGCTCTCTATACTCTACTAAGTCTGTAATGTTGAAAGTAGAGCTATTGCCTAGTTCTGGAGGCAACTCGAGCACATAGGCATTGGATCCTACTCTCTTCACTACTCTAAATGGTCCAGCTCCTTTAGCATGTAACTTTCTAACGGTTCCAGGAAAAATTCGCTCAGGCCTTAACCTAATCATTACATAGTCTCTCTCAACAAAAGTTTTGACTCATCTTTGAGAATCAGCCAACTTCTTATAAGTTTCATTACTTAAAGTTATTTTGGCATGAATTTCTTTATGCAAGTCCTTTACATGCTATGCAAGTGCATCAAGAGACTTGTGTGTGTGGGCTAATAGTGAAATCAGATCAAGTGGTGTGTGAGGCTTGTATCCATGAACAATTTCAAAGGGACTCTAGCCTATAGACTTATTGATCGAAACATTGAATGCAATTTCAGTCCTGGACAAACTACAAATCCCAATTCCAGGTGCTCTCAATCAAACCAAAATCTGAGCCAAAGCCTAGTAAAGGGTCAAGAAAAACTAAACTAGACTGACGACGCATTCCTAAAGAATGGACTTTATTCCAAAGGAACCCTAGGTCTAAACCTAACAAACTACGGCTCTCTAGGTTTGACCTTGGGTCGGAGGTTGGCATGCAGAGCATGAAAACTTATCATGGGTGCCTAGTAGGGGCCATAAGGTCTTCTAGAAGTAGGTGGCAAACCTAATAGGTTTTGACACGTGGTTCACTCTAAAGACTTCGACAAAGTATACTTGGATGGTGTAAGAAGCATTGGAAGTCCTAGAGAAAGGGAGGAAATATGAGGAGGAGTCTCGAATTACCTGTTGACTAAAGGTGGTGACCTGAAGGTTTGAATGGTGATCTATGAGTGTCAACTGGTCATCCTTACGAAAGGAAAAGTTTGCTACTCCCAGGAATGGATCAAGAGATGGTTCTGGAAGTAGCCTAGGACATGTGATTGCAACAGTTAAGGTTTGTTCTCTAAGCAAATAATGATCCACTTTCTCAAGAAATGGATTAGAAAATGATTCATGGAAGGGCCTATGGATGATGACCTCAAGACTTGAAATTTGACCTATGGGTGCGGAAAGGTATACTCTATATAAGGGTAGGTCAGTCATGCGAAGGAAGGGGTCTGGGGCCATAAGGAGGACTTCTACAGGACTGGGTGAATCAATCTGCTCAAGACAAGGATGTTCAATTGAGATTACGGGAGAGACCTTAGTGGCTGGGCATGGGACAAGGTCCAATTGTAAGAGGCTTGATTCAGTCATCCTAAGGAGAGGATCTACCATAGGGTGGGCAAACTTAAACAGTTCAGTGCAAAGATCTTCAATTGGTACTTGGGGAATGACTGTCATTAGAGGATACGAACTGATAGCTCGGGCTAACACTATGAGTTCTTCCTGGGGGTATTTGACTAAAGGAACCTGGTTCTCACAAATCTCTTGAATTTCTGAACTAGATCCTACCACTTGGTTGCTCTCCAAGGTCTCCTCAGGTAAGGAACCAATAGTATCAATGTCACATTCTTCAAGTTCTTCCCCCTCATATTCATCAACTAGACTCAAGCCAGCATCATATACTTCCTCGATGCCATCTTCAATGGGTTTCGGGTCAGTGATAATCGGGTCAACTGATTCTGGGCTTGTCATACCTAACCTTTCTTCCTCATTGGTAGGCTTGGGTTCTCCCTCATTAATGTCATCCTTAGGATTCTTACCACTTAGCTATGCACAAGCCAGTCCTATGCATGGGCACTGACTAGATTTATGGCCTCTTTCTCCACAAAACCAACATTCTTGCGATATGGGAACCTGGGTCACACTGGGTTTCAAGCTAGTAGAGACCTTACTTGGGCATGGGTGTGGATCTAAATGGTTTGATCTAGAAGACTTGGGTTGTTGAGTGACTGGTCTAGAATATTGTAAGGACCTCTCATAGACACGATCCACACTATAGATATCATGGTTAGGCTTCCTAGGGTTATGCTCGGGATCACGGTATAAGGTCCTCCTAGGCTCTTGGTGTGGGTGAGGTTGAGGCACATTAAAATCTGGGTCAGGAGTCCAATTCTGATGTCTAGGTTGCTCAAGTACTTGGACTTGATCTCTAAGCTGGGTAAGATCCTCACGGACTGGATTCCTAAACTTGGCAACAATATCAGTCATATCCTAACTCAATTTGTTCATACTTTCGGTAAGAGTTCTAACCATGGCCTCTAAATCAGGTTGGGTTTGACCAGGTTGGAAGGGTACTCCGTTTCGGGTGGATATGATGATGCAAGCAAGCACACAGAATGTGACTAGACTAAAGCGACTACTGGCTCACTAGACCTAGAGTCCAAACTAGATGCCCAATCAGAGTGGCAAGCTAGCCTGTAGTAACTCGGGACTCAGCTAGGCAGGTGTAAGGGGAGTGTTAGGTCCCTAATTGCCAATCCTAGACACCAATCAATGATTGGCCAGGTAGGCGGACCAGCACACATGCCCTTCGGGATAGAATCCCTGAACCACCATTTTAGACACTGAGTACAAAGCACACACAGAGTAACTAGACAAACTGACTGAACACTAGCCTAGACCTGACCAGTTGGTGTCCCTAGCCCACTAGGGCAAATTAGGTCTAATTAATTTTAAAATTAGGCTTAGGATCGAATGAATGGGTGGTGGTTTTGGGCTAAGGAGAGGTTATCAACTCCTTCTCTTATCTTAGATGCTCAATTGCCCTTAAGATGAATTAGGAGATGATCACTCAAAAAAAAATTGAATTACAGAAACACAGAAATAGAATTACTGTAATTTAACTCTCAGAAAGTTCACAGAAACCAATAAATTATAGTAAAATTATTTAAAATAGTATCAATTATATTGGTTCTATCAAAATAAAAATCATGCAATTTGGAGTTACCTCCAAGGAGAAACAATTCCTGAAACAGGATAGTTACAGACTAAAAATAGAATGCTTCCCCCGTTTACAATTCCTACTACGAAGTTGTAACCCAGCGGATCCCCTACACGCCATAGGAACACCACATGGAATGGAAGAAGAGGCTTGCACCTCGCTTCGTTCCTAGGACCGGACGTCCTGGGGAGTCTACTTCGAGCAGACAAAGTAAAAAAGAGAGACACTCAAAACATGCAAGCAAGTCAAAAATCCTAAACAGGGCTCTGATTCCAAAAATGATGCAGAACGAATGCTTTGAAACCAAAAATGATGCAGAACGAATATGTGGAATGCGGAAGCAAACAAAAATTAATATATTTTTTTTTATATATATATTTTAAGAAGTCGGATTTGACTCAAAGGAAAGATAAACTAATGTTGAAAGAAACTATATAATAATTGAAAGCACAATTCAAAGAAACTAGATTATCAGAGTAGTTCAGGAGTAAAGGATCGCTGGGGGTTGAGAAACTCCCAGACCTAGGGTTTCGCTCTGAACTTTCAACAGGACAGAAATAAAGAGAAGGGAAGGGTTATGTACCAGGCAGTGATCTTCACAGAGTTTGGTGGAAGGACTCTCTCGAGCAGATTGTTGGATCCTCGGATTCGGATATCTTCGCAATGGATCCTCAAATACTGGTCCATTGGTAGAGTTGGCTTCTCCTAAACTCAGGATCTGGGAAAGAAGAAGAACAAGTTAAGGAACCAGATACTCAAAGAAAGGATTTACCAGATAAGAAGAACTTGAAAAATTGATGTTGCTAAAATCTTGATCCTCTTGGATGCTGATCTGACTTCCTCTGGGATATGCTCTGTATTCGAAGTAGCCGATCTGGACCTGGATGCTGGTGGTCGGCCTCTACTTGGAAGAGAGGGGCCGAAGATGATGAGGTAGATTAGGGTTCGGATGATTGGTGGAATGAAGAAGATGATGGCGGCTAGGGTTTGGAATTGAAGTGGCTAACCTAGGGTTTTGGTAGGGTTTAGGGGTTGGAGATCTCACACCTCCTCAAGGTTCCTAGGGAACCCGGATTTACTCCCTCACGGAGCTCAACACTTGAATAAATGTGCGGAAGAGAGAAACACAAAGTTGCTTATACAGAAATTAATTTCATTCATCATTAAATTCAAGAGTTACATAGAGTTGAATATATAGACATAACAAAAAAATAAAATTTTATACATTTTTCATGTGGGACTAATAGGACCAACCTACACTTTAGGCATCAAATTCTCTTCCCAAGACTCCTTCCATGAGTGGGCAGCCCAAAAACTCCAAGAAAATATGAAAATCAGCTCCAAATGGCAGGTTATGGGGGTGTCTCCCAGTATCTCTCCATGAATCAATGATTTTTCCTTCATGGTTTGGCTCATTTGGACACCTCCTAGTCTTGCTCTACAATTTTAGGCTTCTTCCTTTCATGGCTTTGGCACTTTTGGAAACTTTTGGAAACCTCCTTGAATTCCTCCCCAAGACATGCTCTCTTCCCTTTTATAACTTGGATTTTTATGGAACATTGTGGGGCACCTCCTTGATCCTTTCTTCAAGAAAAATTCTTGCCATCCTGGCTTGGGTTTATCTGGAAAGAAATTGGCTCCTCCTTGGATTGAGGTATCTTAATGGATTTCTCTCCCAAGTGGTGCAAGAAAAAAAAGAACTTACTTCTTGTGGTGTAGGGACCAAAGACACTGGATGGAGATGTGGCGCCTCCTGGACTCTGGCGTGTGGCTGGGAGTGTGGCGCCCACTTGCTCGGGCCTGGGAGAAAAATGTGGCACCATGGACCTTGACTTGACTAAAAAAAAAGTGGCACCAACCTGGAGAAGACCTAGACCACTAGTAGGACTTGTACTGAGTCAACATGACTCAACAAAATTTAAATTACAGGGAAATACAGACTCAAGACTAAAATTGAGTTGACCAAGTCAACCCTTATTACAAAACCAGAAAACCCTAATTCTTCGGGCAAGGTCAATCAGAGATCCAGATGGAGCCTTGAAGTCTTCTTCTGAGTCTGGTGCCCGCACCAACTTACCTGCAAGAGCCCTCATCATCTAGACTCTAGAGTACAGCAATCAAGGCCAAGCGATCGAGCCATCTTGACCCAATATCATGACAACTCACCTTATCCTCATCTTGGCACCAAAATGAGATGAGAGCCCCATGTTATCGCCCACCTTGGAGAGAGGTACAGATCATCCCAGAGACAAAAGTCCAGGATGCCCAGAGCAAGGATTCCAGGAGTTGTAGTCCATGGAAAAACAATTCTAGTCTTTGTATCCCTTACACCACTGGTTGAGGGTCTACAAATACCCCATCAACACTCCTGTATTATTATTTTTCATTCATCAATAAAGATGTTATTCTATCCAATTCCTTTGTAATGTGCATCGTGGGGTGTGAGGCCCTTTTCCATTGTTCTTCAAAACATCACGGGGTGTGAGGCCCTTTTCCTTTGTTCTTCGAAACATCTTGGGGTGTAAGGCCCTAGTTATCCTACCTATCAAGTCAACAAGAAATCCTAGCCACCACTTCTAACCTTTCCCTTCCATTATTCTTCCTTCCTTACTACTTTCTAATTTGATCTTTCTTTGCTGAGTATTTGCAGGTGATTTTGAATCAAAGTCAGGTGTTCTTGCCTCAGAACCAACCTCGCTGGAGATCAGAGCTCGAGGATCAAGATCTTGAAGCCCTGCTGCAGAATCTTGAGAGTCCAATCATATCTACATCAGAGAGTAGATTCTTCGTTGGTAACACCAAAAACCTCTTCCCTTCTCTTTGATCTCTAAATAGTTGAAAGTAGACCCTTGCTTACGGTGGTTTCTTAGCTATTAAATCCTGATTTTTTTGCTTACTTGTTAGGTTTACTTGCGGGTAGTTAACTATAACAAGTTTACTTTATTGTTACCTTTGAATCTTCTTAAAAATCTGAAAAAAATATAAAAAAATTAACATCTATTTTTCTCTGATAATTAGGACTTATTAACAGTAATTTAGTTTTTATTATTGTCCCACATCATCTTTGGTATCAAAGCGAGATTAAACTAGGATTTAAATGCTAGTTCTGAAATTTCTGCATACCGAACTAGGCTGAAATTAAAATTGCATAAAACCTAATTCAAAAAATTCAAAAAATTTAGAAATAACTTTTTTGACAATCCTTTGTTAATCCTATGTTAATCTTAAAAAAAATAATATTAAAAAAATTTATTTGCTATTTTCTGGTGGAAGGAAATCATGCCTCCTGAGTGGGTATACAGAAATATACTATCACGGCCCATTGAGTAATGAGCTACGACCGGACATGATATCCCGAGGTCAGAAATCTGAAATTAATCAGATCTGAAATTAATTTTGTAGATAATTAAAAATTTAAATAATTTTTATTTCTTTATTATTTTTAATTATTTTAATTTCAGTTTATCTAGGGTTTCATATTTGTGTGACTGCATCATCTAGTAACCTAATCTTAAGGGCACTTGAGCATCTCAGATCAGGGCAGGATTTGATCACCTATCCTGGGCCCATAACTGATAGAAAAATGTCCTAAGAGCCAATCATTGATTGGGCCTTTTTGTAATCCTCCAACTCATATATGACATCATTATTTATAATAAAGGCATTTGATTCATCATATACTGTTGTGTCATATTTTTAACTATGATGAACCGCATAGAGTAGGGCAATGGAATTAGGGTTATGATAAAATAATAGTGAGACCTAATTCCTATAAACCCTAATCTAGAATGTTCCTAGTTATTGGACCATCGTTTCGGGGATCGATGAATCCGGTAAGACTAGCTTATCCTATGTATGCTCAGTTGATGTGGGTCGTTGGTCTCACAGCCACTTTTGTAGAGACACTAATACAAGGATAAGGGTACTCATTAGGTTATGAGTACACTGAACTAATCCACACCAGGACTATCTTATTCAAGTCTTACTCCTTGTCAAAAGATAGGTCCTAGAGTAGAAGTTGTGCATCTGATCTTCAGACTTGAGGTCACCATGGTTCGTTGTGCACACTTAGCCATACTTTGGTTCACACTCATTCATGGCATTGCAACATGTACGGGGTGTTTTGGGTATTGTAGAAGGTGTACGAAGGATGTGAGTGGACCAACAAGGAATTAATCAATCCTGGTAAGAGGATATGTTATCTTGTGTATCTCTTTGATGCGTGACTCAAGGAATCTTTACGAAGTGGGATGAGATTAGAAGTGGCTTCTAATTAGTCATCAGCTGAGTCCTTATGATCAATCTAAGATTTGATATGATTAAGTGTTAGGGTTTGACATTTATCTATACCCATCACTTAATCGGGATAATGGGAGATCAAAAGATTGAATTGCAAGGTAACATACTACTGAAGTGTATTTTGATAATTTTTACCAAATTCCTCATCTTCCGGGTAGGCATGACATATTGATAGATGTCAATCTTATCTTTTGGGATTTTATGAACTAATTGGATTGGTTTCATGAGTCAATTCGATGTGTGATTAGAATTGGACAATTAGGTGAGCTGATTTGACCTAATTAGGTCAATCGGGTTCGATCGGATCGAATCGGCTGAAACCTTAACCTACTACTTGCTAGATGTGGAACCCAATGGATCACACATAATAGAGAGTAGGCCAAGGAAGTTACTCATGGTATAATTAGGATCATGGGATACTAATTGGTTAGCCAGATTGCATACTAGCATATGTAGGCTAACCCAATTCCTAATATAATTGGATTGGGTCTAGTTGCTTGCTAATTGGGCTAACCTAATTAAGGAAAACCTAAATTAGGTTGAGCCCTAAGTAGGGATAGCCAAGTCAGAGCTTGATATGATTTTATTTTAAACTTTTGGATGTTTTATTGAAGAGTCCATTTGAGTTGGGACTCTAGATGCCAAAATGACACCTTGGCATTCAAAAAGGCCTAGAAGAGTCTATAGTCCTCTGATCTGAAATATTTTTATTTGCATGGAAAAAGGATTTAATGCTCTTTCTTTTGACACTCGTATTGCATATGCTTTGACTAGTCAAAGGTTGCATGGGGTGTAGATAATGTTGATCACAACATAAAGGATTTCTTGGCGCCTCTTGGAGCGCGCAGGAAATGAAGGTGCGCACAGAAGGACAAAAGTCCTTCTGCAGATGAATCACTCGAGCATTTCATTTTAGTGGACA
Source organism: Areca catechu (assembly GCA_021397845.1). Classification (NCBI taxonomy): domain Eukaryota; kingdom Viridiplantae; phylum Streptophyta; class Magnoliopsida; order Arecales; family Arecaceae; genus Areca; species Areca catechu. The sequence goes on along the minus strand of CM038051.1, from coordinate 94,908,941 downwards.
CCTTCTCATCTTATCCCATGCCTCTTGGATATATTTGACCAGTCAAGGTTTTTTTAAAGGGCATGAAAAATGGATGGAAGCAAAAGCGCACATGAAGACACGCATCTCTTCATATGGCACGCACCTTGAAGCAAAGTCCTTCTGCTTTCAGGACTCTTTATATTCTCTAATGTTTGGAGATTGAAGAGGTGCCTCTTGGCTTCCCAGGGTCTGGTACTTGCCATGTGGCAAGTCACAGAATGTCTAAGAAAATGGATGGATGCCAATATGTCTTCTGGTGCATGAGGAGACATATTGGATATGATTTTTCAGTCTTGAAAAATCATTTCTGATAACCTGTTGGAGGACGTATCACATGCCCCTCTTAAAACTATAAATAAGGGTGGTGATATAAGTTTCAGATCTTTTTCTTTTCACCATAAAAAAAAAGAGATATTCTGAGTGTTCTTCCACTTCTCCCTCCCTCCTTACTTTAGGACAAGACTTGTCTTGTTAAGACAATGTCTTTTCTACTAGGACAAGTCTTAGTTTTAAGACATAAGCCTAAAAGGTCGTAGAAGAGGGTTGCCCTAAAACCATGAATAATTGAGGACTGTGCCCAGAGAGCTCTACAGTAGGACAGGGTGTCCTACAGTGGTCAAAATTCGAAAGGCTGATAAAAGAGTCCTGTTGAAGCAAGCAACCCCGGTAGCGATTTTTCCTTGGTACCATTCTCGTGTGGATCACCGTTGGAGGGCTTTCACTTGTGATCCTCATGGAAAAGATTGGATTTCAGCAATCCAAGTATGTATTATGACTTCATTTATGTTTCGTTGATTGGTATTGCATAAGGGGTTCACGGGAATTAGGGTTTTCTAGCCATATTAGGGTTTCATGCTTAGAAATTTATTTTGAAATTCACTTCCACATGCTGCATGATTCTCGACACCCTGAGAGACTTTCCATCAGTGGTATCAGAGCCAGCCTTATGGCATACCAATTATGAATCATTTTTGAAGTTCATGATTTCCACATATCGAGTCAACCGGACTAGTGATCGAGCCGACTCGAACCCTGTCATGTCGACTTTACTAGAATCTTGTGATGAAAATGCATATTAGGGTTAATATGTCAGATTTCTGGTTTCTTCATGAAAAAGGCATGTTAATGCATTGATGTGAAATTTTGCATATTAGGGTAATATGTTTAATTTCTATTTTTCATGAAATGCATGTTATCATTTCAAGTATGAAATTATGCATGTTGATTGAACCAAGTAACTGCTCTGGATTGGGGTTGCCATAGTCGTCCGGTCATAGGAGTAAAGTAGGGTGTAAAAAGCCCACTATGTCCATTCTATGGGTTTCCTATGGTGTATAGGGGTGCAACTTTAAGGTAATTCCCATGAATGAGTGAGGTGAACGGTATTTTACATTAATCATGTCATGTTTTGAATATTAGGGTAATATGCATGTTATCATGCTATGCATATTAGGCTAATATGCTTGTTGTCATATACTGCTTTGCATATTAGGGTAATATGCTTGATGACATGAATGTTCTGCATATGTTAGAGTTATATGCAATATGTTTATATTTGTTATAAACATAGTTATCATGTTTATGTTTATACTTGTAATTATAAATGTAATTATCATGATAGTATTTAGAATGTGTTTTTGAGACCATCAAATCCATCATAAAAATCATATTTAGTCATAGTAAAAAACTTAGTCATGATGCAAAATCGATTAGGGTTGGATTAGTCGATTAGTGTCTAGGCAAGTGGTTATGGGAAGGTAAAGGGAATGAGGTTTTTAATTGGTTCCATTGTCTAACCTGGATAATTTAATTGGTGTCTAAGGAAAGCAACAGGGGGACCCCCTCACCCCTTCCACTTTCCTGGCCAATTTGGTCATATCTAAACCTTAACTTGAGAATGCTAATTGATTATGTATACTATAATTTGCCTTCCTTCATGCTAAGCCAAATTAATATCAAAACTATAGTAGGTTTGTTGTGTAACACAAGATCTACTCTAGGGTTTGATATGAAATTTGTATTGGTGCACTTAGTGCTTTATGGCATGGTTGAAATTGTTGCTTTGTTGTGTAACACAAGGGCAATAATCTTCAATTATAGCTATATAGAAATGAAGGGTTTGACTAAACTAAGACATTATAGTTTGTTGTGTAACACAAGACTATAAGTGTCTTAGAGGCAAAGATAATTGTTGAGAATTGCACGGGTTGTAATTGGAAAGTAAGTCCTACATTTGAACTTATTAGTGTTTGTTGTGTAACACAAGGCACTAATAAGGAATTAGGATCTCAACCCCACTAAGGAAACCAGAAAGGTTTCTCGCTTACCATAGTTGAGGGTTATGGTATTTGAAAAAAATAGTGGGAGACATAATTAGATAGAAAGTCCTTATCCAGTTATGGATGTCATCTTGAGTGGTCTGTTGTTATTATGCTTTAATTAAATATAGGACATTTATTTTTATGGCTTCAAATTTATCATTGCATGGCATCTTGGATGCTAATAAGTTAACCGATTCAAACTATGTGGACTGGTTGAGGAAGAAGGCTGATGACCCTATTCCCATTATAGAATGTTTGGGCATTGGAAGAAGGATTGCAAGACTTGTCTTGCAAATGTGAAGCTAGATGCAAGTGGTGCATCTAGGAGTATGTACATGATACAAACCAATTTATCATTGAGTGAATCTGTTTATAATTCATGGATATTGGTACTGCATGTGGGTCATATATTTGTAAATCTTTACAATGACTCCACAGAATTAGAAATTTGAAGAAAGGTGACTTCAAATTATATGGGGCAAGTGAAGAATCCATATATACTGAAGCTGTGGGCACCTATCTTCTGTTATTACCTTTGGATAATATCATAAGGTTGGAAGAATGCTACTATATGCCAAATATTGTAAGAAACATTATTTCAATAACCTTGTTGTTATAGCAAGGATTTGAAATAAGTATAAAGAGCAGTGGCTGCTCTATTCTTTATAATAATACAATATTTGGGCATGGTTGCTTTGTGAATGGTTTTCTAACTTTAGTACTCAATGATGAAATACTTCTTGTAGATAACAAGAAGAGAAAAAGAGATAATATCAATGTTACATATCTCTGGTATTGCCGGTTAGGTCATATCAGTGAGTCAAGGATAAACAAGTTAGTCAAAGAGGATTACTTTGATCCTGATGATTTTCAATCATTAGAAACTTATGAGTCTTGCCTCAAAGAAAAAATGACCAAGTCTCTATTCATTGGATATGGAGAAAAGGCAACTGAATTGTTAGGTCTTGTACATACTGATGTGTGTAGACCTATGTCAACTCAGGCCAGAGGAGGATATTCTTATTTCATCATTTTTATTGATGATTTATCAAGGTTCGATTATGTGAATCTTATGAAACACAAGTTCGAAGCTTTTGATAAGTTTAAAAAATATCAGAGTATGGTTGAAAGATAAACTGGACTTAGTATTAAAGCTCTTCGATCTGATCGAGGAGGGGAAAACTTGTCTAGTGAGTTTTTGAACCATCTCAAGGACATAGGCATTATTTCTGAATGGACCCCTCTTTATACATCCCAGTTAAATGGAGTGGCAGAAAGGAGAAATCACACCTTGTTGGACATAGTGAGGTCCATGATGAGCTTCACAGATCTTCTCATTTCCTTCTGGGGATATGCCTTGGAGACTACTGCATATATATATTAAGCAGGATTTCATTTAAGTCAGTAAGTAACACTCCATTCGAGTTATAGAATGGTAAAAGACCAAGTCTTAAGTACTTAAAGATTTGGGGTTGCCATGCTTATGTCAAGAATAACTTTGGACATAAGTTAAGTGCTAGGGTTGACAAGTGTAGGTTTGTTGGTTACCCAAAAGAAGGTAAGGGATACCTCTTTTATATTACTACTGAGCAAAAGATAATTGTTAGTAGGCATGCTACATTCTTGGAACAAGAATTTATCCAAGATGGATGTAGTGATTCTTCACTTGAGTTGTGTGAAGAACAAAACCAACAAACTTATGAGCTTTCAAATAAAGTTCCTCAACCAGAGGTTCTTGTGGATCAAGAATAGGCACAATATACACCTCCTCTCCAAAGGTCAGAGAGGGTGCGAGGAGCACCTCTCAGATATGGCTTTGTCATCAGGGATGACAATGAAGCCAGTATCATACAGGATGATGATCCTGTGACCTATTCGGAAGCTGTCGAGAGTAAGGACTCTTACAAGTGGCTTGGTGCCATGAAATCTGAAATGGACTACATGTATTCCAATCAAGTTTGGACCTTGGTAGATCCACCTGAAGTAATTAACCCAATAGGGTGTAAATGGGTCTTCAAGAAGAAGATTGGAGCAGATGGTCAAGTTGAGACCTATAAGGCTAGGCTAGTAGCAAAAGGTTTTAGATAAAAACATGGTGTAGACTATGATGAAACCTTTTCTCCAGTAGCCATGCTCAAGTCCATTCGGATACTGCTTGCCATAGCAGCATACCATGATTATGAGATCTGGCAAATGGATGTAAAGACTGCTTTCCTCAATGAAAACCTTGAGGAAGAAGTCTATATGTCACAGCCAGAGAGGTTTTTCTCAAGTGGGAGACCAAACCAGGTATGCAAGTTAAAGAAGTCCATTTATGGACTTAAGTAAGCATCAAGGAGTTGGAACATCCATTTTGATAAAACAATCAAAGGATTTGGTTTTATCAAAAATGTGGATGAACCATGTGTGTATAAGAAGACAAGTGGGAGTGCCATTGCTTATACCTTGGGCATGTGATTAGGTTTCAGGCAGATCCACGAGAGGATCATTGGAAATCTATGAAAAATATTCTTAAGTACCTAAGAAAGACTAAAGATATTTTTCTAGTATATGAAGGATCTGAGTTAAAACTAGAAGGTTATACATATTCTAGTTTTCAATCAGATTCAGATGATAGCAAATCCACATCAGGGTATGTCTTCACCCTAAATGGTGGTGCAGTGAGTTGAAAAAGTACAAAGCAACCTACAGTAGCTGACTCAGTCACTGAGGCAGAGTATATAGCTGCTAGTGAATCCGCAAAGGAAGCTGTTTGGATGAAGAAATTCATCATGAAATTGGGCGTGGTTCCTAATGTATAACAGCCAGTGCCATTATACAATGATAACACTGGGGCTGTTGCACAAGCTAAGGAACCAAGGTCTCATTACAAGTCCAAACACATTCTAAGAAAGTTTCACCTCGTTCGAGAAATCATTGAAAGACATGATGTTACCATTGAACGAGTTGACACAAAGAACAATAAAGCAGACCCATTCACTAAAGCATTAGCCAAGCAGCAGTTAGATCGCCACTTGGATTGTATGGGCATAAAGTATACGGGCGATTGGCTTTAGTGCAAGTGGGAGTTTGATAGAAAAATGCCCTAAGAGCCAATCATTGTTTGGGCCTTTTTGTAAACTTCCAACTCATATATGACACCATTATTTATAATAAAGGCATTTGATTCATCATATACTGCTATGTCATATTTTTGACTATGATGAACCACATAGAGTAGGGCAATGAAATTAGGGGTATGATAAAATAAAAGTGAGACCTAATTCCTATAAACCCTAATTTAGAATGTTCCTAGTCATTGGACCATTGATTCGGGGATCGATGAATCTGGTAAGACTTGCTTATCCTATGTATGCTCTGTTGATGAGGATGGTTGGTCTCACAACCACTTGTGTAGAGACACTAATACAAGGATAAGGGTGCTCATTAGATTATGAGTACATTGAACTGATCTGCACTGGGACTATCTTATGGAAGTCTTACTCTTTGTCAAAAGATAGGTCCCAGAGTAGAAGTTGTGCATGTGATCATCAGACCTGAGGTCACCATGGTTCCTCATGCACATTAAGCTATACTTTGGTTCATACTCATTCATGGCATTGCGATATGTACGGGATGTTCTGGGTATGGTGGAAGATGTACGAAGGATGTGAGTGGACCAACAAGGAATTGATCAATCCTGGTAAGAGGATTTGTTATCCCATGTATCTCTTCGATGAGTGACTCAAGGAATCTTTGCAAAGTGAGATGAGATTAGAAGTGGCTTCTAATCAGTCATCAGCTGAGTCCTCTTGATCGAACTAAGATTCGATATGATTAAGTGTTAGGGTTTGACATTTATTTATAACCATCACTTAATCGGGATAATGGGTGATCAAAGATTGAATTGCACGGTAACTTACTACTGAATGGTATTTTGATAATTTTTACCAAATTCCTTATCTTTCGGGTAGGCATGATACGTTGCTAGATGTCAATCATGTGTTGTGGGTTTTCATGAACTAATTGGATTGGTTTCATGAGTCAATTCGATGTGTGATTCGAATTGGACAATTAGGTGAGCCGATTTGACCTAATTAGGTCAATCGGGTTCAATCGGATCGAATCGGCTCAAACCTAAACCTACTGCTGGCAAGATGTGGAACCCAATGGATCACACACAATAGAAAGTAGGCCAAGGAAGTTACTCATGATTTAATTTGGATCATGGGATCCTAATTGGTTAGCCAGATTGCACACTAGCATATATAGGCTAACCCAATTAAAAACCTAGTTGGATTGGGTCCGGTTGCAAGCTAATTAGGCTAACCTAATTAAGGAAAACCTAAAATAGGTTGAGTCCTAAGTAGGGATAGCCAAATTAAAGCTTGATCTAATTTTATTTTGGACTTTTGGACATTTTATTGAAGAGTCCATTTGAGTTGGGACTCTAGATGCCAAAATGACACCTTGGCATTCAAAAAGGCCTAGAAGAGTCTATAGTCCTATAATCTGAAATATTTTTATATGGTTGGAAAAAGGATTTAATGCTCTTTCTTTTGACACCCATACCGCATATGTTTTGACTAGTCAAAATTTGCATGGGGCGTAGATAAAGATGATCACAACATAAAGGATTTCTTGGCGCCTCTTGGCGCGCGCAGGAAATGAAGGTGCGCACAGAAGGACAAAAGTCCTTCTGCAGATGAAACACTTGAGCATTTCATTTCAATAGGAACCTTCTCATCTTATCCCATGCCTCTTGGATATATTTGATCGGTCAAGGTAATTTGAAAGGACATGAAAAATGGATGGAAGCAAAAGCGCGCATTAAGAGACGCATCTCTTCATGTGGCGCGCACCCTGTAGCAGAGTCCTTCTGCTTTCATGACTCTTCATATTCTCTGATATTTGGAGATTGAAGAGGTGCCTCTTGGCTTTTCAAGGTTCAGTACTTGCCATGTGTCAAGTCACAGATTGTCTAAGAAAATGGACAGATGCCAATATGTCTTTTGGTGCATGAGGAGACATATTGGATATGATTTTTCATTCTTGAAAAATCATATCTGATAACATATTGGAGGACGTATCACACGCCCCTCTTAAAACTATAAATAGGTGATGTGATATGAGTTTCAGATCTTTATCTCTTCACCGTAAAAAAAAGAGATATTCTGAGTGTTCTTCCACTTCTCCCTCCCTCCTTCTTACTTTAGGACAAGACTTGTCTTGTTAAGACAAAGTCTTTTCTACTAGGACAAGGCTTAATTTTAGGACATAAGCCTAAGGGGTCCTAGAGGAGGGTTGTCCTCAAACCAAGAGTGGTTTAGGACTATGTCCAGAGAGCTCTACAGTAGGACAGGGTGTCCTATAGTGGTCAAAGGTCAAAAAGCTGACAAAAGTGTCCAATTGAAGCAAGCAACCCCGGTAGGAATTTTTCCTTGGTACCATTCTCGTGTGGATCAATGTTGGAGGGCTTGCACTTGTGATCCTCATGGAAAAGATTGGATTTTAGCGATCCAGGCATGTATTCTGACTTTATTTATGTTTCGTTGATTGGTATTGCATAAGGGGTTCCTGGGAATTAGGGTTTTCTAGCCATATTAGGGTTTCATGCTTAGAATTTTTTTTTGAAATTCACTTCCGCATGCTGCATGATTCCCGGCACCCTGGGAGAATTCCCATCAACAACAACCTTCTTTTGCATCCATGCCCAACCTAATTAAAATCAATTAGACTTAATTTGATCTAGTGAGCTGGGGACAACAACAGGTTGGGTTCCAAGTATTGTGTGAAAGCTAGTACACCCAATCCTTTGATTATCACTTAAATCTGGTGTCTAAGGCTAGAGGTCTTGAGGCAAACATCCTATGTAGACACATGGTTTTTAATTAGGACCCTACAAGAGCAAGGAAAGCCTCCATGACCCCACCTCTTACCTGGCCAGTGGATAGGGTAATTGCTGAATTGGTTATTATTTGAGCTGACCCATTTACTTGAGCTCTAGGTCTAGGAGATCCTAGTTTGATCTGTGTGATAGCATTGCATGGCTACTAGATTAGGAACTTCATACTAGTAGTCTCACCCAAACCCAATCTAGTCTGACCATGGATTATAACTCTGAAACCTTTCTGAGGTTCATGACTGAATAATTTGCTCTAGTGAATGATAAGTTTGACCAATTAGATGACTGTCTAGGAAACTTAGAGAGGACCAGTAAGACCCTTCCTGAACCTAAACTTGAGACACCTTTCTCCATACCTCCCAACCCTAGGAGAGACCCATACTATGACTCAATCTGGGAACCCAATCCTAGGAGACCCACACACCATGACCCAACCTGAGAATCTAACCATAAGAGACCCAATTATGATTTCATAGACCAGGTTAAGGGAACCACTAGGAACTTTAGGGTTGAAGCACCTAAATTTGGTGGTGGTCCTGAGTTTGAAAATTATCTTAATTGGAAAGAAGGTATAGATCTGTATTTTGAAAGAGAACTAGTATCTAATGAAACAAAGTTTAAGTTTGCTAAGCTTAAGTTAGTATGCCACGCTAGAATTTACTGGGATCATATTGAAAAAATGATGAGATGAAGAAGAGACATACACATAACTACCTTGAGTGATATGAAACTTAAACATAGGGAATAGTACCTATCCAGATCATATGAACCTAGTTCCATGCACCTAGATCCTTTGAACCTAGATCCTGTAAACCTAGATCCGTGACCTATAGATCTGATTCCATATCCTATGAACTTAGGGAACCCATAATCCCTAGGTGTCAATCTAGCGCTAGTCAGGTTTCCCTTAGTTAGCCAGAGCCTATTAGGATTAGTGTTCCTTATCAAAAATTAGGATCTAGTCAAATCCACATGAGTTGACCCTAACTTTAGTAGAGTCGACCCAATTCTCACTCGAGCAGACTCAACCCTATTCCGAGCTGACTTACCCCTACTAGTCCAGATCCTAGCCAATTTTTTCTTGACTCACCTACTCCTACTACCCCATTGGTTCACAAAGATAACATTGAAGAAGAAGGTGTATGAAGCTAATGTGAACTTAGTGGATGAGTATGAAGATGAAGAAGAGATACCTATAGGTAACCTAGAATTAGCTGACCCCGTAGGTACCCAGGTTGAAGCAGCCCAGAGTTAGTTGACCATGATTATACCCTGACTAAAACTGTACTAGTAGGACCCTTAGAAAAAGAGACTTATGAGGAGTCTAACCTTATTGCTAGGACCTTACTTGAGGAAACCCTAGAAAAGAGTCAAGCTATAGAGCTTAGTCCTGAAGTAATCAGTGAGGACTTGATTTTTCCAAACCAGCAACCTCAGGAAGAATTCACTACATCAGTCCCCATTGAAGATTTTTTTCCTGAAATTCTTGACTCATCCTTTCTTCAGGCTGACCCTTTATTCCCTGTAGGTATGAATCAATGTCAAACCCTTAAGGTCAACCCCGTTAGTCTAGGACTATTTCCAAAATCCCCATCTTATTTTCAGTCTAACCCCAGAACCACTTCTTACTTACTAACTTTTCCTAAAGCTTCCCATGTTTCTAGGACCATTAGATTATATTTTGTAGAGGTTAGTATGTTGCATAAGCCCACTGAGCATGTTAGGTTTACAACCTATTTCTGGCAGACTCTATGGCATTTATTAGGAGTGCATGTTAAATTTTCATCTGCATGTCCCCATCAACCAAGGGTCAGGCACAAAATTAAAATTAAGGACTTAAGAAAGACAAAATAATAATAATAATAAATAAATAGATAAATATTTTTCACTAATAATGCATAGTTGAGTCTATTAGATATATGTAGAGTCATATGCATAATACATTAAAGAATTGTATAAGAATCATGTGGCTAATTCAAGAAAAGACTCAAAGAATACATTGAAGGAGACTTTGTCATGGTTAGGCTATGACCTGAACGGTTCCTACCTGGAACCATAAAGAAGTTACATGCCCGTAGTAGTAGCTATACAAAGTAGTTAGGAAAATGGGATCTAATGCCTACGTGCTTGAGTTACTACCTGAACTAGGCATTAGTTCTACTTTTAACATTTCTGACCTTATCGAGTATTGGGAGCCAACGTTGATTCTTAGTGAGCTTTTTAGGCCTAATCCAGTCCTTGAGAGTGAACCAACCCATGTGTGTCCACCTACCATACCACCAGTCCAGAGAGACATGATCGAGCAGATCTTGGATGACAAGATCATTGCTACCCGGAGTAAAGATTACCAGCGATATCTAGTTCGTTGGCAAGGATGACCTGAGATTGATGATTCTTGGATCACCATAGAGGACTTGTCAAGAGTTAACCCAGACTTACTAGAGCGCTATCTAGTGAAGTTGACTCATCTCGAAAAGATCAAGTTTCTCCCACCTTGGGAGAATTGGTGTGGACACCAGGGCCAAAAAATATCGATAGGTTGAACCCACATTTTTGTGGATCACCTATGAATAAAGCCCTGAACCCAACTCCTTTTATCAACTATAAAAAATTTATATTAAATTCTATTATATAGGCTTAGTTGGGTTTATCCCTTTTTACCAATTACGGTTTGTATAAAAATCTAATTTATTAGTTGGGCCAAACCCTGTTTACCAAATTTATTCTTTTTTGTTTCATGAGGTTACGCCTTTTGATCAATTGATCAAGAGGGGCTTTAGTTAGTTTATTGGTTTAATTAATTTAGAGTCTTGTAATTATTAGTTAATTTAGTTATTGAGTCCTATAATACAAGGGGGACCCAATTGAAGACTCATGTGACTTCATGTGCACTTAAATCAAGAGCAATGTGCACCTAAATCATGATTCCATGTGATCCATGTGCTAGCTCAAGACAAGCCATGTGACTCCATGTGCTAGCCCAAGTAACTTATCATATGTAACCAAGTCTTAACACTACCATTCTTAAAAAATTGGACAACATCACATGTTATCTCTGGACACAACTTGACACTTAATCAGGATAACACAAATTGCCATCTCATCAGGACAATACAGCACAAGTCATGTCACCCTCTTGGTCCAAATGAATTCCAAATTGGTGCCCCTTCTTTTTAAGATAAGTAAATGAAAAGGAGTCTCATCCTTGGCACCCTCTTACTTAAAAATTTCATGCCAAAAATTTCAAGAGTCAGCCAAGCATCTCTTCCATGCCAACTTCCAAGGAGTTCCAAAATGTTTGATCACCTGATTGAAAGAGGTTTATTGGTTCTCTACCGTAGGTATTTTGATCAAACAGGTTCCAAGCAGCTTATGTTTCTAGAAATTAAGAATCTCACCAAAACTCTTGAGCCTTCTTCTATCAAAACTAAAGAGTCCACGTGCCTGCAAGAGCTCACATCATCCAAACTCCATAGTCCAGCAATCAAGGCAAGCGATGGAGCCATCTTGACCCTACTTCATGACAACTTAACTTATCCTCATCTTGGCGTCCAAATGAGATAAGAGCCCCATGTTATTGCCCACCTTGGTGAGAGGTCCAGATCAACCTAGAGACAAGAGTCCAGGATGCCCAGAGCAAGGATTTCAGGAGTTGTAGTCCAAGAAAAAACAAGTCTAGTCTTTGTATCCCTTACACTACTAGTTGAGGGTCTATAAATACCCCATCAACCCCTCTATATTATTATTATTCATTCATCAATAAAGACGTTATTCTATCCAATTTTTTTTCTATGTGCATCACGGGGTGTGAGTCCCTTTTTCTATGTTCTTCGGAACATCGCGGGATGTGAGGCCCTTTTCCTTTACTCTTCAGAACATCATGGGGTGTGAGACCCTTGTTATCGTACCTATCCAGCGACAAGAAATCCTAGCCACCACTTCTTAGCTTTCCCTTCCATTCTTTTTGCTTCCTTACTACTTTCTAATTTGATCTTTCTTTGTTGAGTGTTTGCAGGTGATCTGGAATCAAAGTCAGGTGTTCTTGTCTCAAAACCAACCTTGCGGGAGATCGGAGCCCAAGGATCAAGATCTTGAAGCCTTGCCGTAGAATCTTGAGAGTCCAGTCAAATCTGCATCAAAGAGATGGATCTTCATTCGTAACACCTAAAACCTCTTCCCTTCTCTTTGATCTCTAAATAGTTGAAAGTAGACCCTAGTTTACGGTGATTTTTTAGCCACCAAATCCTGATTTTGTTGCTTACTTGTTATGTTTACTTATAGGTAGTTAACTAGAACTAGTTTACTTTGTTATTACCATTTGAGTCTTCTTAAAAATCTGAAAAAAATATAAAAAATTTAACCTCTATTTTTCTCTGATAAGTAGGACTTATTAACAGTAATTTAGTTTTAATTATTGTCCCATATCAGAAGCTCATTGGAAAGTTGATAAGAACATCCTTAAGTATTTGAGAAATACTAAGGACCAATGGCTTATTTATGAAGATTATGACTTAAAACTTATAGGGTACACTAACTCCAGTTTTCAGTCAGATAGAGATGATAGCAAGAGCATATATAATTTTGTGTTTACCCTTAATGGTGGAGCTATCTGCTGGAAAAGTTCCAAGCAGCATATAGTGGCTGAATCTGTTTGCACGGCAGAGTATATTACAGCATCAGATATAGCAAAGGAGGCTATGTAGTTGCGAAAGTTCCTTGTTAAGATGGGAATGCCACCTTCCTTAGATTATCCTATTCTGGTGTATTGTGACAGCATTGGAGCCATAGCTCAAGCCAAAGAGCAGAAGTCACATCAGCGGACCAAGCATATTCTACGTTGTTATCACCTTGTCCGGGAGATTATTGAACGAGGTGACATCGAGCTTTTGAAGATTGATGATAAGGAGAACTTGGCCAACCCCTTCACTAAAGCCATTGGAATACAAGAGTTCAACGACTGCATATGGAAGATGGGAATTAGTTTCTGTTTCGATTGGCTTTAGTCCAGGTGAATGTTGTTAGGAATTATATATCAAAGCCAATCATCTAGGTCGTAGATGGTTGTGTGACTCATGTATATATATAAATTATTGAATTGAATAAAAGGTTTATTCTGGTTGTTCATCTTGTGTGGGCACCAAAATCCGATAGAGGCTCCTCAACCCTCTGTGGATGACCAATTAGGGTTCCAACATTTTGGATCTTGTAATAAGGCTTCAAGCCTAAACCATGTAATTTTCTTTAGCTTTGAATTGAGTCTCAAGTATCAATGTCTAGTCCTGTATTTTGACCAAGTTGGTCAAGTCGAGTCCTGTACTGAGTCCAATCCCGTAATGTGTCCAGTCCGAGTTTGTTTGAAGCAAGATTGGTCTTGAAGCCTCATCACTTTTAAAGCCAAGCCATGAAGGAAGCCAACTCAGCTCAGGGGACCACCTCTTCATCCTACATGGAACCACTTCACCATGCCATGTGGGTGGCACATAATTTAGATTTTGGATGCCGAAATGGGGGACTCATCACTTGATACACTCCCTTTTTCCCTCCCCCCCTATCATGCTATTTTCCAAACATGGGTGGCCGACCAAGGAAGGTCAAAGGGAGTTAAAGTTTGGAGTATTCAAATCCCTTACTTTAAGCCTCCTATCAAGCTTTCTTCCCAAACTGCTTGAACAACTTTTGAAGGAATAGCAAGATCCATGGACGCCTCCACTTCCCACTACCCATATCATGCCTTGTACCAAAGGTGGAAGCACAACCAAGGAAAAGAGGAGGACACAAGCCTTGCTCCAAGCACAAGCCTTGCTCCAAGCCTCACATCAAGCCACATTCATGGTCGGCCAAGAAGGAATAATTTTTGAATTTTTGGGCACCCCATCAAGAAAAGATTTGTTATTTTCATTTGAAATTTAAATGGGGTCCTAAGGTGCCTATAAAAGAGACCTTACCCCTCCTTTGTAAAGCTAATTGATGATGAATGAAAAACCCAAGTTTTTTGAGAGCCAATTCTCTTTAGTTGCCTTCATTCATTAGGAACGTCGATCTCCGTGAGGGAGCGTCTTCACCTTCGAGCATCGAGAGGTGTGAGGTTTCGTGTTACTATCTCTTCTGCAACTCCATCCTCCAACCTTCGAGTCAAAGTCCATTAGGATCATCCAACCGAGCACCTAGCAAGAAGAACTCCACCATCACCACATCAACTCCTTTTCCTTCATCCCTTGTTTTCTTTGTTGAATCCTAACTTTTCTCTTGAATGCTCGTAGGTCCTCCAGGTGACACGAGCACGGAGTTGGTTGCTCTTGCCATCATGACCTTTGGACAGAAAGCCGGCACATCCATGGGGTTGACTGCTCGATCATCCACACTGCATCCGCGAGAGCTAGTGAACTCGGCATCGGGTGCTTCGGATCTTTGAGGTTTGCCACCCTGACTCTTAAGTAGGTATTGATCTGAAAGCTAAGTCCTACGGGGTTTCTCAATCCCGGGATCCTCTTTTTATCCTTTCTTAGGAACTTACTTGCTTGCTTGAAGTTCTTGTTAGTATAGAACCCAAGATCTACTCTTACTTGTTTTCGGGAATCCTAAACAAATCATTAAAACCCTAAAAATCACCGAAGAATAAATCACCTGCATCATTTCATCCTGGCATCTAGTTAGTCCCCCATCATTTATAGTATCAGAGCATGGTTAGGACATAGCGCTTCTTAAGTACCTGGATTAGGTGCTTCACCAGGCCGTCCGGTCTTAGGAGAAATGTAGGGTTTCAAGACCCTCTCTTCCCATTCCATGGGTATCTCCTAAGGCGTGTAGGGGTGCCGCTGTGATTGACCTTCGAAGGGAAATATAAGAAGAATAGATTTAGAAAAAAAAAATTGCATCATTAGATCTCATTGTCTTTTAATTTCTGCATTTTTTCCTTTTCGAATATAGTCTGTTGTTTCTAGAATTTCAGTTTATAGGAATATTTAATTTGTCTAATTTTTATCTTGTTAGATCATGCATAATTTATAATATTTTTGATAATTTTCTCAGATTTTATTGCAGCTTGTAGAATTTCTACAAGCCGGAATACTACCTGAGTAGAAATTCTGTTCTAAGAATTTCAGGAAGTGCATTTTTCTTATGTTTTCATTTCTTAGATAGTTTAATTTGCATTTAGCTTTATCTCTTATCATTTCCTTCATCTCATTTCTGCTTTCATCCTTCAAAAACCCAAAAATATAATTTAGAGATATCTCACTCGATCATTTTGCATGCCATCATCCTCATAAATCATCTTAAGGGCAGAAATTTAACATAGGATCAGGATTTCATTACCTGTCCCGAGCCCAAAAATTATCACCCAGAATATCGAACCCAAGCTCTAATTAACATCAAATAAATAATTAATTGCTCTATTGAGCTAGGGACACCCACGAAGTCGAGTCGAACCAAGTGTCAAGCCATGTTAGACAACTGGTTTGTATGTGCTTGAATAGCTGGTGTCTAGGCAAGTGGTTCAGGGACAAGAGCCCGAAGGAAGGTGGGTTGGTTCGCTTACCTAGCCAATTTCAAATTGGTGTCTAAGGCAAGCAAAGAGGAACCTCCACCAACCTTACACTTACCTGGCAAAGTGCCAAGCTACTACTACCAAGTTTATCTTATTGACTTAACTTTTGGTTTGATCTTTAAGTCTAGCAAACCCTAACATCTTTCGTTGTGTGCTGCATGTCAACCAGATCAGAAGTCCCCTATCATCCCCATCATTTCCAATTAAGTGAACCTATGGAGAATGAACGAGAAGATCAATTTAAGGCCATCCTTGAACAATTAGCTAGGATGAATAGTAGGCTAGATAAGCTTGATGATAGAATTGGAGCCTTAGAGAAGAATAGTCCTAGACCATCTGTCGAGCTTGAGTCTGAATCACCTTTCCCCCCTAGGGATTACTGTCATCATAAACCATCCATAGTGGCTGAACCAAGGAGAATTTCCCATTTTAACCCAGCCTAAGAGATTCACCCTAGGAGACCCAATCAGGATTCCTAGACCGGGAAGAATTGCATGAGTCTGATGACCTGTTAGGAGTAATTAGGTGCATCCTTACCCAGGATATAGTGCAAGAAGATTGGCATAGGTGATGGGGGACAAATGGTAGGATCGTTGGTAAGCCTAGAAGTCATCTAAATTAGGGTACTATTTTTTTTTGGTATTTTTTTTTCTAGGGAAGGGGTGGCGAAGGAATAGTGGAACTGGAAGACAGGGATTTGAATCTCATGGACTTTGGGACTCACCCTAACAAAGAGATCTCTCACCTCTAGGGAATTACACCCTCCTCGATACTTGGAGGTGCTAGGTTGAATCTCAAAGGTCATGAGGGGTTAAAGAAAATGGGTTGGAAAGGAAGATAACTAGGGCTTCATGCCCATGCCCGAAGGTGAAGGCAGGAAGAATCACTCCTCTAAAAACTCAAATTTTTTTTTCTCCAAAAACTTTCTTTAAACAAAGGACTGAGGGTGGTATTTATAGACATGTCCAACCCTTATTTGAATTTGGATACAGGATAAAAAGATAGAGATGATTCAAATTCAAACACAAAATGGGATAAGATAAACCTATCCATATCTAAATCCTAACCAACCAAATCCTTATTTAAATTTCAAACAAAAGATAAAATCCCAAACTTCTTTATTCTGGATATGCTCCAAGATTCATGCAGCTTCTGGATTCATGCTTGCTCCGGGATCCATGCTAGCGATGTCCCCATCATTTCCCTGAGGTGCGGAAAACTCGACTCCGTCAAGTCAAAATGAGCGGAGGCTTTGATGAACCACATTGGTGCGGACACCAGGCACAAGAAGAGATTTCAGCAAGCTAAGCTAGGTTCTTATTTGAGTACTGTAATAATTTAGTTCTTATTTGAGTCCTGTAATAATTTAATTTTGCATTTGTTTTCTTTTAAAATGAGTCATGAGTCAAGTCTCATTGAGTCCTGTTTAAATCAAATTTCATTGAGTCTTGTTTATGTCAAGTTCGGGCCAGTCCAATTGCAAAATCATGAAGGGTTAGTGTCTAGTAAAAAGTCAAAGGGAGCATGGTCCATGGGTTCACCACCAAAGAAGCCACATCATCACATGGAAGCCACCTCCTTGCCACATCACAAGGAGGTTCAATTCAAGGAAATTTGGCCAAAGAAGAGGGAATTTTGAATTGGCCAACCTCCCCACCCATCTCTCCTACATTCATGGCGATGACCCACCTTTCTAGGAGTTGCATTTTGAATTAAAAAAAAAACAAGGCTGCAAAGAAATTCTTATAAGAGTCCTTGGTTTTTGTAAAAAGGGTAGATGATGATGAATGAAGAAAATAGCCTTTCTTTTCCAAAGAAGTTCTCTTGCTTGTGATGTTTGGTACCCTATGAGAGGTTTAAGGTGTGAGGCCTTGAAGTTTTGATATCCTGTAATCTACAACTCTCCCTCTCCACTCCAAGATCTTGCATGAATTCGGCTTAGAGAAAATCTTCCAAGAGCTTGCCAAGGGTTACCTCATCAACAACTAGTGCAACAAGGGTTTCTACAACAAACCTTAAAGTCATCCTGCTAAGGAGCCATGGAAGATTCAAGACAAACTTCCACAACCTCTTCCCATCTTGTTTCTTTATTTCTTTTATCCCAATCATAAATTCTCTTCCTAATCCCTCCATCTAATTTTGTTGCAGGATCCCCGAGTTTATTCTTGAGTTCCAAAGAAGGAGGTTGGATTTGCTAAGAACTAGAAAACCTACCTAGGATAATTTTTTTATTATCCAAAATCCCCCCCTTTATTCAAGAGAGTAGTTTAATGCCTGGAAGCCCTCTTATGAACTCTTTCAGATCTGAAATTTGTAAGGTGAATTAGCTCTAATCTGAGTGGTTTCCTAGCCACTAAGATCCTTCTCTCTTAATTATCTTGAATAGAAAAAATTTCAGGATTTTGTGTGACATTTCAGACTTTCCTTTATTTACATCTAGGTTCTTTGCTTTGAATGGCTAACTCTTATTGCTTTGTTTTCATTTAAGTTTTACTAATTTGATTAAGAGCATGTCATTCCCATTGTTTTCCGCATCATTTGGTATCAGAGCTGGTTAGATTAGAGCATCATAGTTAAAAACCCTGTTTTCTGGTTTGCATGATATTTTCTCTTATGCTATAAATTATAGCCAAATCTTTGCATTGTAATACCAAGGTGAAATCAGGTTGTCCTACTATAAGGTGGATCCTTATAGTGTAAGGTTTTCCTATCTTGGTTATTGCTCATTGACCACATAGAAGAAATCTATGTAGGTCCGATTTCCCTGCTTGCTGTAAATCTGTGCAAGCTGACTGTAATCTAACTACACCTCCAAAGGCAAGTATTGCATATTTTGCATTGAAACATTTTTTTTTCTTGTTACATTTTAAGTTAGTTTTCACCATACTAAATTTCATCATCAGAAAAAAATCACAAAAAAAATGAAAATTACTGCATTCCATCACTATTGCTGAAATTCCTGTATATTCTGTTCTGATCCTTTTCACATTGTTTAACTTTAATGATCTTCTAAGAACAGTATAGATTTTATCTTCTAACTTCCTTTCATTTGGAATATCCTCTATCAGTTAGCAATCTTCTGTGAATTTTTCAAATTTTTTTGAAACTGTTACACAGCACTTCTCAGCCCCACTTTGAACTGCAACACATAATATTTCTGCTGCTGAGATTAGGATTTATATGCATGTTTTGCATCATCTCATGATAAATCAATTAAGGGCATCATTATGACATGGGGGCAGGAATTAATCACCTGTCCTTAGCTCAAAACCATAACCCGTCATCTCGATCCCAATCCCTTAATTAAAATCAATTAGACCTAATTAACCTAGTGGGTTAGGGACACCAACAGGTCGGGTTCAGATTAGGGTCAAGTTAATTGTGTCAACTAATTGGTGTGTGCTTACGGGCTTGATGTCTAGGATTGGGGCATTAGGGCTTGTGGGTTGGTTCGCCTACCTGGCCAATCTCAGATTAGTGTCTAAGGATTGGCAAAACAGGGACCTCCACTCCCCTTTCACCTACCTGGCCAAGTCACATAAGTTACTACTAGCTAGTTGATCCTTTTAATTAGATCTCTAAATTGTGCTCTAGGTTTAGGAGCCTTAGTTGTCTTGGTTTGAGTGCATTATTTCATGAAAACTAGATCAGAAGCTTCATATTCACGAGTCCAAACCCAATCCAGTGTAGCCATGGACCCGAATCTTAAAACCCTAATGAAAGCCCTGAATGACCAAATGGCCCAACTCAACCAAAATCTGACTGATCAGTTGGCCCAAAACAACCAGAGCATGAGGGAGCAAATGCCCCACATTACTGCTAGGCTTTACCGACTAGAGTCTAGAACCCCTGGAAGAAATCAAGATGCCCAGAATGAGCTAGACCCTGAGCCTGAATTTGAGACACCAGCCAACCCTAGAATGATCCCAAGACAAGGCCTTTTTCGAGAGCATGATCCTAATCGAATCTATGAACCAAATCCAAGGAGACCAACCCCAGCCCAATTGGACCAAGATGATCGAACCTTGAAGAACATTAGGTTGGAAGCCCCCACCTTCGATAGAATATTAGATCCTAAAATCTACATTGATTGGGAAGGTGAGATGGACCAGTACTTTGACTGGTATGAGATGAGTGAGGATAGGAAGTGTAAATTTGCAAAGCTTAAACTTGTGCGTCAAGCTAGGTTACATTGGGGAAATGTTGAGAGACTAGCTAGACAAAGAGGAGATGTCCCTATAATAACTTGGAGAGCAATGAAACTTAGGTTGAGAGAGAAATACCTTCCTATGTCCTACCATTAGAGATTGTTAGATCAATGGCAGAGACTGACACAAGGGAACAAAAGTGTGGCTGAGTACATTGCAAAGTTCGATGAGTTCATAATGAGATGCAATGTCGATGAATCAGAGTCAGTGACTTTGTCTAGGTTTAGAGCCGGACATAGAGAGGAAATCCAGAAAGAACTATTCATAAGGGAAGTCCATGATTTGGAGCTAGAATACCAGATAGCGCGTGATGCATAACGATTCCATAGGGGTCCAGTTTTTCGTCGACCTGAAGCCCCTAGGCCTTGTATTTCTAGTCAGCAACCAGGACAAAACCAGTTAAGGTATAATCGACCCAATTACAACACCCCTCAGACCCGAA
Organism: Areca catechu; assembly: GCA_021397845.1. Lineage (NCBI taxonomy): Eukaryota > Viridiplantae > Streptophyta > Magnoliopsida > Arecales > Arecaceae > Areca > Areca catechu. The sequence goes on along the minus strand of CM038051.1, from coordinate 94,888,519 downwards.
GAGATGATAAAGGAAAATCACCTGAAGTCCAAAGGAATCCGAATGCATGCTTCAAATGTCAAAAGGTAGGTCACTATGCTAGCAACTGTCCAAATAGATCCTTACACATAGGAGCAGCAGAGGAAAATGAATCTGAGCCCATAGAGCCCTTAGTAGATTGTGTGGAAGAAGTATATCAGGCCAATAATTGTTTAGCTGATGAGTATGAAGGGGATGAAGAGATTATTGACTCATCAGAAATGCTAGGAGTCGTCATAAGTATTTTGACACAAAATAAGGTACAGGAAGATTGGCGAAGGACTAGTATCCTACTGACTTTTGTCAAGATAGGAGAGAAAGTTTATAAAATCATAATCGATAGTGGTAGCTGTGTCAATGCAATTTCAACAAGTGCAACCAAGAGTCTAGGATTAACCACTATCCCTCATCCCAACCCCTACAAAGTTTCATGGATAGATGCTACCTCGATACCTATCAAATTTAGATCTCAGGTCCAGATCCAATTCCAATCCTATCAAGAAAAGATCTGGTGTGATGTGCTCCCTATGGGAGTAAGTAGCATGATCCTAGGCAGGCCATGGCTATTTGACCATGATGTGACCATTTTTGGTCGATCAAATTCATGTGCCTTCACTTTTAATGACAAGAAAAATGTCATTCACCCTACTCAGCCTAAGGACAACACTAAGAGAGGGTCGAGCAACATGAAAGACAAGAGACCGGGATTGAACCTAATAAATGCAAAAGAATTAGAACAAGAAATCAATGGAGGTTCACCCATTTGGATGCTAACTGTTAAGGAAACCCAAAGTCAAAACCTTGTAGAACAACCTAAGGAAGTGATCAAATTGTTAGAGGAATTTAAAGATGTCTTTCCTAAAGACTTACCTGATCACTTACCACCATTAAGGGATATTCTGCACGCTATAGATTTAGTCCCTGGAGCCACCCTACCCAACTTACCTCACTATAGGATGAACCCTACCGAACACTTAGAATTGCAACGACAAGTAGGGGACCTTCTTAGAAAAGGATTCATCAAAGAAAGTCTGAGTCCCTATTCAGTACCTGCACTCCTAACCCCTAAGAAGGATGGCCCGTGGAGAATGTGCGTCGATAGTCATGCCATAAACAAAATTACAGTGAAATATAGATTTCCCATCCCCCGTTTGGATGATATGTTGGACATGATGGCCGGCGCAAATGTGTTTTCTAAGATTGACCTGAAGAGCGGCTATCACCAGTTTAGAATTAGACTAGGGGATGAATGGAAAATAACATTCAAAACTAAGGACGGGTTATATGAATGGGTAGTAATGCCTTTTGGATTAACCAATGCACTGAGTACATTTATGAGGATGATGACCCAGGTCCTACGAGCTTTCATGGGAAAATTTATGGTGGTATATTTTGATGATATCTTGATATACAGTAGGACCAAAGAAAACCATGTGGACCATCTTAGACAAGTCTGTACAGCCCTTAGGAAAGAAGAATTCTATGCTAATTTAAAGAAATGTGAATTCATGACCCAAAGAGTTACCTTCCTAGGTTTCATTGTCACCCCTGATGGAGTTTCAGCCGATCCTGAAAAGATAAGATCCATAGTTGAATGGCCCGTTCCAAAAACCATTCATGATGTTCGTAGCTTCCATGGATTGGCCACTTTCTATAGGAGATTTATTAGAGGATTTAGCTCCATTGTTGCCCCGATAACGAATTGTATTAGGAAGGGAAGTTTTGAATGGACAAAAGCAGTTGACAAAGCCTTCCTAGATATTAAGAAAAAGATGACACAAGCACCTATCTTAAGACTGCCAGATTTTTCTAAAGTTTTCGAGGTAGCTTGTGATGCCTCTGGAGTAGGTATTCGAGGAGTATTGAGTCAAGAGTATCATCCAGTGGCATTTTTTAGTAAAAAGTTAAATGAGACTGGGGCGAGATATTCAACGTATGACAAAGAGTTGTATGCGGTAGTCCAGGCTTTGAGATATTGGAGACACTATCTGATACTGCATAAGTTTGTCCTCTTTCTGATCACGAAGCCCTTAGATTTCTAAGCTCCCAGAAGAAACTGAATCCTAGGCACGCCAAGTGGGTAGAGTTCATCCAACCCTAAACTTTCATCCTGAAACACCATGTCGGAACTGAAAATAAGGTTGCTGATGCTTTGAGTCATAGAGCCTTGTTTATAAATTCAATTAGCACTGAAGTCGTGGGTTTTGAAAGAATTAAGGATGAATATGACACCTGTCCAGACTTTAGTGAAATTTTTCAATCTTTAAAACATGGACCATCCTCTGATCATAGTGAATACACCCTTTTAGATGGATACCTATTCAAAGAAAACAAACTTTGTATTCCCAAAACATCTTTAAGGGACTTTCTAGTTTGGGAAACCCATGCCGGAGGCTTAGCTGGTCATTTTGGTAGAAACAAAACCATCCTAGCTGTAGAAGACCAGTTTTATTGGCCAGGACTGAAATGACAAGTTGCCCAAATAGTGGCCAGATGTCAAACTTGTGCTATTGCCAAATAGCAGAAGCAAAACACTGGACTATATACACCCTTACCTATACCTGATTGTCCCTGGCAGGACCTGAGCATGGACTTCATGATAGGTTTACCTAAGACCCAAAGGAGACACGATTCAATTTTTATTATGGTCGATAGGTTCTCAAAAATGGTCCATTTCATCCCATGTTTGCAAACATTCGATGCATCCAAGGTAGCCAAACTTTTTCTAGACGAAGTGGTCAAGTTACATGGGCTACCTAAAACCATAGTGTGTGATCGAGATGTTAGGTTCACCAACTACTTTTGGAAGACGTTATGGCATTTGCTAGGCACCAAACTGAAATTTTCCACTACCTATCACCCACAAACTAATGGACAAACTGAGGTAGTCAATTGAAGCCTAGGGAACCTGTTAAGATGCTTAGTTGTGAAAATATGGGTAATTGGGATCTTCTCCTCCATCGTGCCAAATTTGCTTACAACAGCTCGGTCGATAGGTCTACGGGCAGAAGTCCTTTTGAGATAGTCCATAGTTATAGACCTAGGAAGCCATTAGATCTTATTCTGCTACCCACACATGCACGAATTTCTGAGTCTGCCGAGTCGTATGCACAGCATATTAGAGAATTGCATAAAGAAATTAGAAAAAAAATTCAAATGAGTAACGAAGTATATAAGCATATGGCTAATTCACGGAAAAGAACAAAAGAATATAATAAAGGAGATTTTGTAATGATTAAACTAAGACCTGAATGGTTCCCACCGGGAACTATGAAGAAACTACATGCCCGAGGAGCTGGACCTTTCAAAATAATTACGAAAGTTGGACCTAATGCATACGTGTTAGAGTTGCCACCAAAATATGACATTAGTTCAACCTTTAATATTTTTGATCTGAAAGAGTATAAAGAACCGGCATTAATTCCTAATGAGCCTTTTTAGCCTTGTCCTTTTTTTGAGAGTGCAACCTTACCTGAATGTCCACCAGCAAAGCCACCAGACCGGAATGATCGAGTTGAACAAATTTTGGATGATCAGGCAATTACCACTAGGAATAAAGGTTATCAACATTACCTGGTTCGTTGGCAAGGATGACCCGAATCGGAGGACTCCTAGATCACCCGAGAGGATCTTCAACAGATTGACCCAAACCTATTAGAAAGATATCATGAGCAGGTTGATCCATACTCGACAGGGTCGAGTTCCTTCCACCAGGGGAGAATTGGTGCGGACACCAGGGACAAGAAGAGATTTCAGCAAGCTTAGCTAGATTCTTATTTGAGTCCTGTAATAATTTAGTTCTTATTTGAGTCCTGTAATTATTTAATTTTGCACTTGTTTTCTTTTAAATTGAGTCATGAGTCAAGTATCATTGAGTCCTGTTTAAATCAAATTTCATTGAGTCTTGTTTAAGTCAAGTTCGGGCCAGTCCAATTACAAAATCATGAAGGGTTAGTGTCTTGTCAAAAGTCAAAGAGAGCATGGTCCATGGGTTCACCACCAAAGAAGCCACATCATCACATGGAAGCCACCTCTTTGCCACATCACAAGGAGGTTCAAATTCAAGGAAATTTTGCCAAAGAAGAGGGAATTTTGAATTGGCCAACCTCCCCACCCATCTCTCCTTCATTCATGGGGATGACCAACCTTTCTAGGAGTTGCATTTTGAATTCAAAAACAAACAAGGCTGCAAAGAAATTCTTATAAGAGTCCTTGGTTTTTGTAAACAGGGTAGATGATGATGAATGAAGAAAATAACCTTTCTTTTCCAAAGAAGTTCTCTTGCTTGTGATGTTTGGTACCCTATGAGAGGGTAAGGTGCGAGGCCTTGATGTTTTGATATCCTGTAATCCACAACTCTCCCTCTCCACTCCATGATCTTGCATGAATTCGGCTTAGAGGAAATATTCCAAGAGCTTGCCAAGGGTTGCCTCATCAACAACTAGTGCAACAAGGGTTTCTACAACAAACCTTAAAGTCATCCTGCTAAGGAGCCATGGAAGATTCAAGACAAACCTCCACAACCTCTTCCCATCTTATTTCTTTATTTCTTTTATCCCAATCATAAATTCTCTTCCTAATCCCTCCATCTAATTTTGTTGCAGGATCCCCGTGTTTATTCTTGAGTTCCAAAGAAGGAGGTTGGATTTGCTAAGAACTAGAAAACCAACCTAAGATAATTTCCTTATCATCTAGAATCCCCCCATGAGTATGTTATTCAAGAGAGTAGTTTAATGATTGGAAGCCCTCTTATGAACTCTTTCAGATCTGAAATTGGTAAGGTGAATTAGCTCTAATCTGAGTGGTTTCCTAACAACTAAGATCGTTCTCTCTTAATTATCTTGAATAGAATAAATTTCAGGGTTTTGTGTGACATTTCAGAATTTCTTTTATTTACATCTAGGTTCTTTGCTTTGAATGGCTAACTCTTATTACTTTGTTTTCATTTGAGTTTTACTAATTTGATTAAGAGCATGTCATTCCCATTATTTTCCGCATCACACATCCAAAGACTCTGCTCTAAAATTTGGGCACTGTTGAAATCCATATAACTCCAAGATCTGTGCTACTTTGAAATCTGTGTGGCTTTGAGATCTGTGAAAGTCTGAAGTCGGCAACAGGAACTGGGCAGTGCTTTCACGTTCGTGTGCATCCACTTCATCTCCCTCTTCCATGGGAAAAAAACCAAGGAATAGGGGAGTCTCGCGGAGGGTATTCTAGCGGGCATTCGCCGATGGTGGCATTGGGGTGGAGACGACGGTGGTGCGTTCAGTCTTGGGCCTCTTTTGAACAGTGTCTATAATCTTTCCACCATACTTGGAAATCAGAATACTGGTTGTAGATGCTATCAACAATGCTATTGTGGCCAAAACTAGTTTCCCTGCATCAGGTTTTGCCTGCCATAAACTCTACAAAATCCAACATTCGTCGGCTGAACAGCATCACCATGCTCAAGATCTGAGACAGCGTAGCTAAACATCATCACCAATGCTCAAGATCTAAGACAGCATTGTTCGATGGTTTCTCATGGTTCAACAAAGGGACTTTGTTGCTCGATGCGGTCTTGATTCTTAGGTTCTTTCCCATCGAAGACTTCTTGCATTCTCCTAGAACTAATCGCTTCCTTTCATGGAGGATGGGGAGATTGGACATAATGCCAGGATCGGGACACAGCACTGGCTCACATGATATCAGATGGATCGTTCAGGCACATGAACACCATTGTGGAGACATCCGACCCCAACCATTCCAGGAAATCAAAGCAAGTCTCCATCACCAGCAACCTCGAGATGGCCACCATTGAGTCCAAAGAAGAGAAAAAGAGCATAAGCCCCCTTAAAATAAGATCATGGAGAAAATGATGAGGAGAGGGAGGACAGAAGACTTGCCCATGTCACTGGGGATCGGATCTGGGATTCACTATAGGAGGAAGTCACGATGTTGGTGGTCGAAGCAGTAGAGGATTGGTGCTTTAACTAGTGCATTTCTGGTTCTGGGTGATGTTCTCGGCGCTGACGATGATGGCGTACGAGTTACGGTGGGCCTGGAGGAGGTCGCAGGCAAGGTCGATGGAGATGACACCAGCGCTGTAGCCCATGCTGCCAAGGTTGAAGCTATTGACATTGCTGTAGAGCTTGTAGTGGTTGATGATCATGGCATAGAGGGAGGGGGTAGGGTCAAAGAGGCTACAACTGATGACGAGGATGCTAATGTCCCTAGGCTTGATGCCGGTGTTGCGGAAGAGGGCATCGAGGGCACCGAACATGACCTACTGGGCCTCCTCGCAGGCATAGGCCATGGTGGGGCAGGGCGGCGATCCGGCATAGGGAAGGCGATCACCGTGGCAGTAGGGGTGGGACGGGTGTCGGTGGGCTCAGCTGGCATCGGTGGTCGGTGGATTTGTTGCATAGAGGGCTCCGATGGCATCGGGGTGTTATTTGCAGGGAAGGGCTTCTGTCGGTTGGCGGAATGGCACAGAGAGGTGATGTTGGCTAAATCAGCGGATGGCTGGGTCGATGGCTTCTGGCAATGATCAGGACCAAAGAGATTGACAGTGCCATAGGAATCGGGAATAGAGAACGGGGATCTAGGATGATTTAGGAGTTGCTGGCGGGGTTGGGTGGAATTGGGATTAGAGATGTGGGGATCAGCGATGGAGAAGTGGAGGGAGTCACCGGGGCTGGTGAGAGAGAAGGGAAATTTAGGGTACCCTTATTTTTCTAGCTCTGATACCAAAATTGATGGGAGACAGATTGTAGGATCGTTGGTGAGCCTAGAAGTCACCTAAATTAGGGTACTATTTTTTTTGGTATTTATCTTTTCTAGGGAAGAGGTGGCGAAGGAATAGTGGAACTGGATGACAGGGATTTGAATCTCATGGACTTTTGGACTCACCCTAATGAACAGACCTCTCACCTCTAGGGCATTACACCCTCCTCGATACTTGGAGGCGCTAGGTTGAATCTCAAAGGTCATGAGGGGTTAAAATGGGTTTGGAAGGGAGATAACTAGGGCCTCACACCCATGCCCGAAGGTGAAGGAAAGAAGAATCACTCCTCTAAAAACTCAAATTTTTTTTCTCCAAAATCTTCTTTTTTAACAAAGAACCGAGGGTGGTATTTTTAGACATGTCCAACCCTCATTTGAATTTAAATACAGGATGAAAACATAGAGATGATTCAAATTCAAATACAAGAAGGGATAAGATAAGCCTATCCATATCTAAATCCTAACCAGCCAAATCCTTATTTAAATTTCAAACAAAAGATAAAATCCCAAACTACTTTATTCTGGATATGCTCCGAGATTCGTGCAACTTCAGAATTCATGCTTGCTTCGAGATCCATGCTAGCAATGTCCCCATCAGTAGGACTAACATCCTACAACTTTGCCAAACTAGGGAATAAGGTATGCAAGATCATAGTTGATAGTGGGAGCTGTGTGAATGCCATTTCTTCAAGTACTGCCAAATCCCTATGATTGACCCCAGTTCCTCACACTAACCCTTATAAGGTCTCGTGGATTGATTCAACCTCCATACCCATAAAGTCTAGGTGCCAAGTCTTGATCAAGTTGCAATCATATAAAGAGATGATTTGGTGTGATGTCCATCCCATGGGCGTCAGTAGCATTATCCTAGGTTGACCCTGGCTTTACGATCATGATGCCACCCTTCTGGTCGGATCAATACCTATACCTTTAACCACCATGGGAAGAAATTTACAATCAATCCAGTTCAGCCTAAGGACCAGGGTAAAAGAGAATCGACTAGCCTAAAGAAAAAGAAGCTAGAAGTTAACCTGATCAAGACCAAAGAGTTAGAGAATGTGATGACTGAGGGTACCCCTGCCACATGAAAGACTCATGAACCAACCTAGAGAGAGGAACCTTCTGAAGAATTTTAGGAAGAAAAGATTGAGCCCACTGAGAATCTAAGTGAAGAAACCCCTGAGCCTATTGAGGAATCCAAAGAAGACATCTCGGAATCAAGTCTAGTGGTGAAGTGTGATGTAGATGGACCTAAGGCTGAAATCACTAAGGAACTCATAGAAAAAGATCCTGAACCCACAATAAAATTTGAAGGAGTAACTAAGCCTGTATCGAACATAGTAGAGGTAGTTGAAGCCCTAAAAGTGAAAAAAATTGAGCATGCATTTCCCGATGAATTACCAAAACAACTACCATATGACGAGAATACTGAAGGATCCCTTGCCATTGAAGAGATTCCTGAACCGACCCAAAATGAACACCTCCAAGAAGTAGCTGAGACTCTGAAAGAATTCGAGGATGTTTTACCCGATGTTCACTTGACCAACTTCTACCCCTGAGAGACATCCATCATCCTATAGACTTGGTCCCAGGATCCTCTTTAATAGACCTTCCTCACTATGGGATTGACCCTAGCGAGCCCCAAGATCTACCGGAACAAGTAGACCATATGACACCTATAGAACAATGTCCAAATTTTAAGGTCATCCTGAATAACCAAGGTCTGTTTCATGTTTTCTATAAGCCACCCCAAGACTCTGATTCTTATTTCCTACCCTTCGCTGAGCCTTCTCACGTTTCTAGAGCCATGGGGTTACATTTTGCTGAGATTTCTAGGTTGCATGAATCCCTAGAGCCCATCCCATTTGCTACCTACTTCTAGTATACCTTATGGCATTTGCTTGGGATCCATGATAATTTTTCTTGTGCATACCAGACCAGGGTCAAACCTAGAGAGTCAATAATCTATTAGGTTTAGGCCCTAGAGAGTCCAATAAAATCTTGCTCTATAGGAATGCATCGTTGAGTCAACATTTTGTATCGTGTTAGGATTCTACATTAAGTATAAATTTTAAAATAATTTGACTGATTCCCGAAAGTGAACCAATAAGTTTGATCAAAGAGATTCTATAATGGTTAGGCTTAGGCCTGAACGGTTTCCATTAGGAGCCGTTAAGAAACTTCATACTCGTGGAGCTGGCCCCTTTAGAGTGATAAATAGAGTTGGCCCTAATGCCTACTTTCCTGAGCTTACCCCGAATTATGGCATTAGCTTGACTTTCAATATCGTAAACTTAGTCAAGTACAGGGAACCGGCAAACATACCTAGCAAGCCATTTGGGCATGACCTTCCTTTTGAGAGTGAACCCAAACCTGAGTGTCCACCTCCAATTTTACCTGAGAGCGGAGAGCAGATCGAGCTTGTCCTGGATGATCAAGCTATGACCACCCGGGGCAAAGGCTATCAGTGTTACTTGGTTTGATCGCAAGGCCAACCGCAGTCCAATGATTTGTAGGATACCCAAGAGGACTTGCAGCACCTCGACCCTGACCTTCAGGAAAAATATCAAAGCCAAATGAACTCTTACTCGACAGGGTCGAGTTCCTCCCACCCCGGGAGAACTGGTATGGGCACCAGAATCTGACAGAGGCTCCTCAACCCTCTGTGGATGTCCAATTAGGGTTTCAACTTTTCGGGTCTTGTAATAAAGCTTCAGGAATAAACTGTGTAATTTTCTTTAACTTTAAATTGAGGCTCATGTGTCTATGTCTAGTTCTGTATTTTGACCAAGTTGGTCAAGTCGAGTCCTATATTGAGTCCAGTCCCGTAATGTGTCCAATCCGAGTTTGTTTGAAGCAAGATTGGTCTTGAAGTCTAGTCACTTTTAGAGCCAAGCCATGAAGGAAGCCAACTTAGCTCAGGGGACCACCTCTTCATCCTACATGGTGCCACTTCACCATGCCATGTGGGTGGCACACAATTCAGATTTTGGATGCCAAAATGGGGGGACACATCACTTGATACACTCCCTTTTTCCCTCCCCCTCTATCAGGTTATTTTCTAAACATGGGTGGCCGACAAAGGAAGGTCAAAGGGAGTTAAAGTTTGGAGAATTCAAATCCCTTGCTTCAAGCCTCCTATTAAGCTTTCTTCCAAAACTACTTGAACAACTTTGGAAGGAATAGTAAGATCCATAGGCGCCTCCACTTCCCACTCCCCATATCATGCCTTGTACTAAAGGTGGAAGCACAACCAAGGAAAGGAGGAGGACACAAGCCTTGCTTCAAGCCTCACATCAAGCCGTATTCATGGTCGGCCAAGAAGGAAGAATTTTTGAATTTTTGTGCTCCCCATCAAGAAAAGTTTTGTAATTTTCATTTGAAATTTAAATGGGGTCCTAAGGTGCCTATAAAAGGGACCTTACCCCTCCTTTGTAAAGCTAATTGATGATGAAAGAAAAAACCAAGTTCTTTAAGAGCCAATTCTTTTTAGTTGCCTTCGTTCATTAGGAACGTCGATCTCTATAAGGGAGCACCTTCACCTTCGGGCATCACGAGGTGTGAGGTCTCGTGTTACTATCTCTTCTACAACTCCATCCTCTAACCTTTGAGTCAGAGTCCATTGGGATCATCTAACTGGGTGCCTAGCAAGAAGAACTCCATCATCACCACATCAACTCTTTTTCCTTCATCCCTTATTTTCTTTGTTGATTCCTAACTCTCCTCCTGAATGCTTGCAGGTCCTCCAGGTGACACGAACACGGAATCGGTAGCTCTTGCTGTCGTGACCTTCGGACAGAAAGCCAGTGCATCTGCGGGGTTGACTGCTCGATTATCCAGGCCGCATCCACGAGAGCGAGTGAACTTGGCATCGGGAACTTCGGATCTTTATGGTTTGCCACCTTGACTCCTAAGTAGGTATTGATCTAAGAGCTAGGTTCATACGAGGTTTCTCAATCCCGGGATCCTCTTTTTATCCTTGCTTAGGGACTTACTTGCTTTCCTGAAGTTCTAATTAGTATAGAACCCTACATCTACTCCTACTTGTTTTCGGAAATCCTAAACAAATCATTAAAACCCTAAAAATCACCAAAAAATAAATCACCTGCATCATTTCATCCTGGCATCTAGTTAGTCCGCCATCTTCATCATATGTCATCTTCCTAATTAAACTCTTGTATGATGATGTCCTTTGAGCTACCTTATTTGTGATGTAGAGAGGTTTGTCGTGTAGTTCATAAATTCGTTCGTGACCAAAGGATACGCTATTTTAGGATGATCGTGTATCGAGAGTAGGTTGTTGATATCATATATATTGGTTGTCCTCTTAACCAAGTAGCATGGAGATTTTGGTATGACATCAAGTGTTATGTTCAACACTTCACTAAACGTGACTCTCATGTGAGATTCTCTTTCTGAAAAGTTCTGCATTAGAATGTAGACATTAATTATTCCTCTAACTTGAGATCACTATGGCAGCTTACGAGCAACTCACTGTACTTAGGTGCCAGACTACCCGGATTTCTAATTTGGTGATGGAAGGTTGCTAGGTATAGTAAAGTACTTGTGTAGCGGTAGTAGGATCGAGATAGGATTGATCTCTCCAAATAGTTTTGATTGAATGCTTAATATGCCTCAATTGAGAAAGACCTTAGCAAGGGCATTCCTTGTAAGGAGTTACAAGGACTCTTTATTTGAGACATATTAAGATGGACTTATTAGGGTTGGGCAGTTTAATCCTAATCCATACGGAGAATTAAAAGATTAAAAGAATATGTTTACTGATATTCCATATTCGATAGGTTCATGTTGCTCTGCAACCTTCAACCTATCCGGATACTTGGTGTCATTGCTAGATGGCAACTTTGGTTGGTACTGAAAATGTTCCTATGCTACCGGTTTAGTGTTTAAACCTACGGGGTTACACACCGTGGGATTTCTTCTTGCTTTGTTGGCATGCGAACGATTGAAAATCATTCCACACTAGTTTGACAAGAGTTGTCAATGCTGCTCTTGAGCAGACTCGAACAGTCAAGTTGACTCTTCTAATGAACTACTAAAATTCAAGAATGCTTTATTAAATGTTGTAATGGTTTTGGGGTTTAATGATAAGCATTTCGAGTTTTTACTGGTTGCGTTGCTGAATTCCAAAGGTTTTCATAACCTGCTTGGAATCCCTTGAGACTCAAAAACTCCCCACTAATCTCTCATTATACCCTCTTAATGGTTTCGAGGGTTGTTGTTATAAAAGCAAGGCTGAAGAAGGTGAATAGTTCATGTTCAAGGTTCCACTCTCCATATTTGGATCAAGGTCCATACTCTACCATATTCCTGGTTAGAGATCTTGCATGATCCTTGAGAGATTGTGAGATTTGATCTCCAAGATAGTGTGTGGGTTTGAGTTTTAGGAGAGATTCTTATGTGGTACCTTTTATTGAAGGTTTGGGATAGATAGAATTGGGAGGGTCTTTGGTCTTTGTTCCACCACCGCTTCAGCAACAGGTTCTTCAAGGAGTTGAAGACGAAGTCCTCAGTTCTTCAAGGAGTTGAAGATCGAGTCTGCTATTGCCATTAGTGTTTCTAGAGGGGCTAGCACCTCAAAGGAAAGAGAAGGAATCCATCTACCCGGTGTGAACCACCTGTAGAGGCTGTACGCATATGCTGCTCAAAGAGCCAGAGCTCTTCCCACTGATTGGAGCAGTCCCTGGTGATCGTCACTGAGGTATGCCTTTAGATTATATGTTTGACATATTAAATTTGTTGCATCATTGTGTGAATCTCAAATAGTTCTAATTTTCATTCAATGGATGCTTGATTTCATACATACATTATTCTATATATGCATCAAGATCTGCATAGGGAACCTGTGTTAATTAGATTAACATGCTTTGATAAATTGTTTATCTGCTTCCGCTGTATCATGTAATCTAGAAAAAGTTTTTAAATTGCATGTCTCGAGCTGTACCACACGATTCCTATTTCCCTGGTTCCCTAACACAATGAACACGACCCTGGTTGGGAGCTGAGATCGGTAGGAGGGCTCACCTAGGCAGCATGAGCATGACCTCGACCGGGAGCTGGCCTTAGATGAAGGGCACGCCTTTTGAGCATGACCCTAGCTGGGAGCTGACCTCGGTAGGAGGGTATGGCTTGGCAGCATAAGCATGACTCTAACTAAGAGCTGGCCTAAATCAGAGGGTAAATCAGAGGGGTCACCCTATGAGCATGATCCTGGCTGAGAGCTGACGTCGGTTGGAAGGCTCGCCTTTGCTCTTTGTTTGGCCACAATGTCCAGGTGGTAGGTCTCTTGCTAGCAGGAACACCAGCAGGGGCTCACGACGAGGGGAGTAATGATCATGCTAACATGGAGGGGTGGGCTTCCTGTGCCATCAATGCCTTAAGCGTTGGCACCCCGGAGATCATGCCTCCATGCCAATGGGGCAACGCCATGCTAGCCCCCGTCAAAAGCATCCATAAATGCCATCATCGGGCTCAAAGGGGTTGCCTCTGAATTGAAGCATCGCTCCCAATGGGTCCTGACACGAGGCATGCTCTTGTTGTGGGACGACTCTAAGTTTCCTAATCATACTGGAAAAATAATAAACTATTTTTTTTGTGACTTTTATAATTTAGGTTTGTAGGCTAAACTCCCAAAATAAAAGTAAAAACTAGCAAGAAGAATAGCAATGCATAGAATCATCGTATCGTATGCAAACTCGTTCAAAATAATAAATTCCAGGATCCAAGAATTGAGAAACTCCTAGATTATGATAGCTTATCTTCATCAAATCAAAAAATAAAAGAAGGGAATGATGTTACCAATCAGTGATTTGAAGAATCTATAATCGAAGGGGTCACACAACTCTCAGATTGAATCCTGGAAGATGAAGTTCGGTTCCCTTGATTAGATGGCTGATTTGGGTAGTCCCGAAGGCAAGGAAAGCCTCCTCTGGGGAGGTGAAACATCTCAGAGATCCTGCAAAATGCCAAGGGTCAATCAAAATAGCAATTAAGTAAAGGAAAGAACTAGGGTTTAGAAGGAATTAGGTTAGGGTTTGGAAGTTAGGCAGCAAGGAAGTAGGTGAAGCTGTTGATCTGGGGCATCTTCAAGGTTGCTCCTTAAGGATGTGGCTGATTCATGGAAGCTTGGTTTGCTGCTGTGGGCATGAAGGATTGCAAGGGGTGGTGGGCCAACACAAGAAAAAAGAACCAAACAAAACAAAGTAACACAAGCTCGCAAGCTCAAATAAATTTCACTAGGATTTTTGATATCATGAATAAAAATTTCTTCCAAGAGGGTGAGGGGTTGGTTATTTATAGAGTTCTCATGCCCTCTCCTAACTAGGGTTACATAGGTTAACAAGCTTTTTCTTAGTTAGATTACATGTCCTTTCCTAGCTAGGTTAGAATTACAAAGCTTAAAAGAACTAGGAATCCTAACTAGGTTAGACTAGTCTTCTCCTTCACACTTAAGGACACCTCCCTTTGAGCTTTGACTTGGTCAACCCTTCAAGGACACCTAGGGGGTGTGTTGGGCTTCTAGGAGCAGCAAGGGGCCTGCCCAAAGGGGTTTGGGCGCGTGGGCTTGGGCCTCTGGAAGCTAGGGTGGCCTGGTAGCCTGGTAGCAGGAATATTCCCTGATATCTTGCTTCTTAAAGGCTTGGGCTTGGTGCCTGGGCTTGATTTCTTTGGGTTAGGATGTAGGTGGACCTCTAAAATCATGGATGCCCTGGTCTTGGATTATACTCTAGCATATGGAAGGGAATTTGGGCATTTGGATGGCATCTGGAAGGAATCAGGTTTTTTGGAAGGCATCTTGAATCCTATGGTGTCACACAAAATCCAATAATCTGATGTAATGGCCTCTGACTCCTGGATGAGGCCTAGTGAAACTCTAAAAAAGTGTAATCTCCTCTTAGGTACAAAAATTGGACTCATACTGGACTCATAGTAATGTACAGGACTCAATATACTGGACTAGGTCGAGATAAATCAACTAGTCTCACCTTATTACAACTCAATCTTACTGTCTTACAAAATTGTGACACATGACTAAAGTCATAAAACTTTAATCAGTAAACCATATGGGATCCAGTGATCTGTGTCTGATCCTGGTGTCCCCACCAATTCTCCCCGGGTGGGAGTAACTCAACCACATCGAATATGGATCAATTTGGCTCTTAGTACTCAAGGAGGGTCTGAGTTGAGGTGATGCAAATCCTCACCAATGCTCCACAAGTCCTCAGATTCTAGCCGACCTTGCCAGCAGGCCAAATACCTCTAATAGCCTCTATCTTGGTAACCAATAACATGATCGTCCAGAGCTCTCTCAATCTTTACCTTACCAAAAGGGCAAATTGTATGTGGTCGTTTTGGGGTGGGTTCACTCATAAAGAATGGGAGTGGCACAAGGGGCTCACTGGGTATCACTGGTGGCTCCCTAGACTTTACAAAGTCTAGGATGATAAAGGTGGATCTAATACCTAAATTAGGTGATATCTCAGGCACATATGCATTGGCTCCACTACTATTCATTATTTTGAATGTGGCAGCTTCGCGAGCTGAAAATTACTTTATAGTCACATATTTCTCTGCATAAAATTCTTTATCCTTGTTTGGGAATTAGCCAAGTTATTATCTAGTTCATTACTTTGGTTTACCTTTTGACTAATTTCCATATGCATATGCTATGAAGAGGTAAGTGCAGGTGCAGACAGATAATTCAGGGTTGTAAATTTATTGGACTCAAAACTAATACCAAAAAGACTTGACTATGCATTCCTATCAAAGGAAATTTTATTGAACTCTATGAGGCAAAACCTAACAGACTATAGACTTTCTACATTTGACTCTAGCATGGCATGCACATTATTATGGACTCCTAGCAAATGCCATAGGGTTTTCCAGAAGTAAAATGCAAATATGACATGCTCAATGAATGAAAGTAACATGCAAACTCCTAAAAAATGTAACCTAATAGTAAAAAAAATAAATGAAGTTTCAGGAAAGGATGGAAAATAAGTTCAGGGTTAGTCTGGCAGAATGAGAAATAAGGAGATGGTTCAGGGTTAACCAGAAAGAGTAGAATACTAGAAGGGGTTTCAAGGATGAGTCCTAGACTAATGAGATTGACCTTATGGGTTTGAGGTAGTCCTGCAGGGTTTATAGTATGGAAGAGTGGATCACTAATCTCAGGGAAGAGATCATTAATAGGAACTACAGGATGGGATTCTTTCTAAGGGTACTGATAAGCCAAATCCTTAATAAAGTCATCGGGCTCAAGAAATTTAGGACTGGGCTCTATATTTGGGCTTTCATCTAGTGGCTCCACAGGTAAAACTCTAACAACAGTATCAGGGTTCTCTTTTTCTAACTGCTCTTCCACTATAGTTTCAACTTGGGTGTGGTCAGGTTCCACTAATGTTGGGTGGTCTTCTATGTAGGTATGGTCAGGGTTAACTGATTCTAGTGTAGCTTCTACCTAGGCACCTACTGGGGTCATCTAATTCTAAGTCTTCTATAGGAAACTCCTCCTCATCTTCCTCATACTCATCCACTAAGCTTAGGTCAGCCTCATATATCTCCTCTTCAATATCTTTCTGGTGAACCAATGAGGTGGTAATAGGGGGATGGCTAAGGGATACCTGACAAACACTAGGTTCAAATCTAGGGGTATTAATTCAATAGGGTTCAGGTCAACTAAGGGATAGTGGGTTACTATTGGATTCATATATAGGGACTATGGTTCTTGGGGATTAAAAGGCAAGGGTTTAGCTCTATGGGCCTTGTCTAGGGTTCCTATTGGGTCATCTAATGGATCATTCCTATGGATTGTTTGGTTACTGGGTTGGGTCACATAATTAGTCTAGGTGATTAACTGGGTAAACCGATTCTGGGATTGGTCAAACCTACGGTTCATTTGGGCTAGCAAACCTACGGTTCATTTGGGCTAGCTGACCTTCGGATTGGTCAAACCTACGGTTCATTTGGGCAAACTGGTTCATGATGGCCTCAAAGTTGAAATCCATGGCTAAGTTATTTTGGGATGTGGACTTCTGTTATTGGGTTCCTAATCTAGTGCAAACAATCAAACAAGCAAGAAAGTAATGGGGTGCATTCAAGCATGGAAAATAGGTTAGCTTATTCTAGGGTTTCCAAGACCTTGAGCCAAAACTGGGTGGGTCAGGTCAACTTACACTTAACCCAGTAGCTAATCCTTCCTCTAGCCAGGTAGAGGGTGGGAGTGTGAGAGGCCCCCCCTGCTGTCGTAGGGACCCAATTAAAAACCACAATACCATATAGGTCGTTTGACTTTGGACCCTCAGCCTTAGACATCATATTTCAGTAATAGCCACAAGATTAAATGCACTAGTTGGTCCACACAGCTTAGACCTGACCTGTGGGTGTCACCTAGCCCTCTATGGCAAATTAGGTCAAACCAATTTTAATTAGGCTTAGGTCAGTATGCTGATGGTTGTTTTGGTCTCACGATAGGTGATGAAATCCTGCCATGATGTTATATTGATTGCCCTTAAGATTAGATTAAAAAGATGATGGCATTCAATGGTCCTGATGTAATCTAAAATAATCAAAAAAATAAAAATATTTTATGTATATTTTATCGAATGATAAATTAGGTTTAGGCTGATTAGGTTAGCAATCAAATTGGGCTTGTGATTGGGTGTGTGGAAGTTGGTTAGGTTAGGTTGAGCCATGGTGCAAAAATAGCAGAATTCAGAAAATTAGGATTTCAAATTATGTAGGTTATCACATAGATATAAATGCATAAAAAATTCAGAAAACTTCTTGGACAAAGGACGGATGGTGTTGATAATAGCTACCAAATTTGGTGCAAAACAAAAATCAATTGATGATGCAAATCCTAGAGTTTTTAGATTGCTGCAAAAATCTTAGGATTTTGTTAGAGTTTCTAATATGCCAAATTTTAATGATTTAAATTTTTTATAAAATTAATTAAAATTTATGACAAAATAGAGAACACAACAGAGAACAATGCATGCATATTTTATAAGAAAATAAAATTCCTAGGTAGTCAAAATCAGATGAAAAACAGATACCTAATGTAGTTAGCAGGATGCAGAAATTAGGGTTTGTGATCCTAATGCAAATAAAAACTATCCTAAAACTGCACTGATACCAAACTAATACGGGATAACTCTAAGATTGCTAATCATATTGAAAAAATAGTAAACTAATTTTTTTGTGATTTTTATAATTTAGGTTTGTAGGCTAAACTCCCAAAATAAAAGTAAGAACTAGAGAGAAGAATAGCAATGCATAGAATCACCATATCCCATGCAAACTCATGCAAAATATTAAATTCCAATACCCGAGAATTGATAAACTCCTATATTAGGATATCTTATCTTCATCAAATCAGAAATTAAAAGAAGGAAAGGATGTTACCATTTAGTGATTTGAAGAATCTACAATCAAAGGGGTCACACAGCTCTCAGATTGATGCCTGGAAGATGAAGCTCGGTTCCTTGATTAGATGGCTGATTTGGGCTGTACAATAGGCAAGGAAATCCTCCTCTAGGGAGGTGAAACACCTCAGGGATCCTGCAAAACATCAAGGGTCAATCGAAACAGCAATTAAGTAAAGGAAAGAACTAAGGTTTAGAAGGAATCAGGTTAGGGTTTGGAAGCTGGGCGGCAAGGAAGCAGGTGAAGCTGTTGATCTGGGGCATCTTCAAGGCTGCTCCTAAAAGACATGGCTGATGCTTGGAATCTTGGTTTGCTACTGTGGACACTGAGGATTGCAAGGGGTGGTCGGTCAACACAAAAAAAAGTAACACAAGCTCGCAAGCTCAAATAAATTTCTCCAGGGATTTTGATATCATGAATAAAAATTGCTTACAAGAGCAGGAGAGATGGGGTATTTATAGGGTTCCCATGCCATCTCCTAACTAGGGTTACACATAGGTTAACAAGCCTTTTCCTAGTTAGATTATAGGTCCTTTCCTAGCTAGGCTAGATTTATAAAGCTTAAAAGAACTAAGAATCCTAACTAGGTTAGACTAGTCTTCTCCTTCTCACTTAAGGGCATCTCCCTTTTAACTTTGACTTTGTCAACCCTTCAAGGATGCATAGAAGGGCATGTTGGGCTTGTAGCAGCAGCAAGGGGCTGGCCCAAAGGGGCTTGGGCGCATGGGCTTGGGCCTCTGGAAGCTAGGGTGGCCTGGTAGCCTGGTAGCAAGAATATTCCCTGGTATCTTGCTTCATAAGGGCTTGCGCTTGGTGCCTGGGCTTGATTTGTTTGGGCAAGGATGTTGATGGGCTTATGGAATCATGGATGCCCTGGTCTAAGAATATACTCTAGCATCTTGAAGGGAATCTAGGCATCTGGAGGGCATTTGGAAGGAATCAAGGTTTCTGGAAGGCATCTTGGATCTTATGGTGTCACACAAAATCTAATAATCTGATGTAGTGGACTCTGACTCTTAGATGAGGCCTGGTGAAACTCCAAAAAAGTGTAACCTCCTCTCTGGTACAAAAAGTGGACTCATACTAGACTCATACTGATGTACAGGACTCAATATACTGGACTAGGTCGAGACAAATCAACTCGTCTCACCTTATTACAACTCAATCTTACTTTCTTACAAAATTATGACACATGAATAAAGTCCTAAAACTTTAATCAGTAAACCATATGGGATCCAGTGATCTATGTCTAATCCTGGTGTGCACACTAGCTCTGGTTCGTCCAGGGAAGATATGGTGCACGCCTTCGATAGGTACAAGGCGACGGGGGCTTAGGGCCGTTTGAAAGGGACTTGTCCTTTTTTGTTTGAAGAGCTTTTGAGTAGCAAGGACAAGGCTTTACCTGTAAGGCAATTTCTTCCCCCTCCATTTTCTTGATCAAGGTTGCAAGGTCTTTAGTAGGTTAGACCCTTTCAATCCATCTCTTTATTTCTTCCTTCCTATTGCTCTTCTCCTTCGGTCTATGCTGAGGGAAAACCTTAGTTAGGTCCTCTAGGTCTCTGTTCTTCTTTGCTTTCTTCCCTGCCACTTCTAATGAGTCCTTCTGATAGAGGGAACCACCACCATGGTTTTCTCGATGGGGTGGGGCCATTTTAGCCAAAGCCTCCTTCCTTGGATAGCGAGGATGAGGAAGTTTCGATCGCGTCCTGCAGGGGTCCCCGTCGAACGTGGATTGTCATAGGACCCCCTGTGGCACCTCCTCCATCTTCTTCTCCTCCATCTGCTCTTTCCCCATCTGCTCCTCCTGCTAGGGAGTTTGGCACCCTATCAGTGTCGCTTCGATGATGACCAGCAAAGACCTCCTCCATGTTCGGAGGTATTTTGGGATCCCTGATTCCATCCATCTCTCTATCCCCGGACCAGAGGAATGAGTCACTTCCGGTGGCCCATGCCGAATCACCTTATACAAAGATTTCTTCTTTGGAGGCCTTCATCTTCCCCTTCACATCTTTTTTCTTTCCTTCCTTAGCAATTACTACCTGATTCCAACCCAACTTGCCCCCAATGCTGTCCGGACCATTTTTTATTTCATTATCCTTTGTCATTTCCATGGGATCATCGCCCATTTCTTCCTCTTCAAGGCATTGTTCTCCCTAAAGCGCCACCCATCTGATAGCAGATGATGGTTCGTGTCCCCCTGCAAGGGGGCCCTCAAGTTGGATCTGCCCACTTCCATCAAGGGATGGAAGAGCAGATTCTTGTTTGCCTCGATTAAGGGAGTGGACTGGGTCTGGAGTGACCCAGACCTCTCCCACAACCTGCAATCTATGATCAAGCCGGCCTGATGGGGACATCGGATCAGTTTAAGATTTCAAGCTCCAATTTTGTTCTCTAAGTCATGTGTTAGTCAATTTTGATAAGCCTTGTAATGAAGTCCAAATTTTCTGAGTCCTGTAGTTCATTAGTATTGTGTCACTTGTATCGAAGTGAGACAAGTTTTGTAATAAGTTAAGTCCATTGAGTCCTGTTTCTTGAGTCCATTTGTATGTTGAGTGTGTCCACTTGTCCAAGTTTAGTGAGTTTACTTGAGTCCTGTAATTTTCAAGTATAAGAGGAGAGGATCCCTAGACCAGGAGATTTATAAGGCCTCACCCAGGAGCTGGAGTCCTTGAATCTAAACCCTACTCAAGCCACCCTAGGCCTTTCATGCCGCCCAAGCCCATGGCACCTCCATACTTGAAGATACTTGGTACCCCAAGGGAATATTCTTTCTTCTAGGCACTCCAGTCCAGAAGCCCATCAGGAGCTAGCACCCCGGCCCATTCATTATTGGTGCCCTACCTAGTCCAGCAAGGAGTGGTGCCCAAGAGTTAGCCCACAAGCCCAAGCAAAGCTTCTCAGTCTAAGGGAGAGTTAGCCAGTCCACTTCTACCAAGAGTCAACCAGCCTAATTCTACCAGGAGACAAGTCTTCAAGTCCAAGTTTATTTTGTGTTTTATTTCTACAATGAATTGTACTCCTATTTTGATAAGGAGTGGGCCCTGGATGAATCGATAAATACCCCACCCCTCCCCCTCTTGTAATCTAATCTCTTATTCATGAAATAAACTATGCTAAATTTTCTTGTAAAAATTTGTGTCCTCCTTTCGGAGTAGGTGTGAGACCCATTTGTCTTTGTTCTATGAAATATCGAGGGATGTAAGGCCCTAGTTATCCTGTTAGCTAGTGGTGGGGATACCAGAGGCACAAGAATAAGACAGAGGCTTCTCAACCCTCTGTAGATTACTTAGTCACATTTGAGACCATTTATAATAAAGGCTTAGTCCATTTGAGTTATCCTTTTCTTACTTGAGTCATGTACTAGTCAGCTCATGTTGAGCTAGTTTGCTTTTTGAGTCCTGTATGTAGCATTTGATCCATACCATTAGGATTTTTGATCAGTCGGTTAAGTCAGCTCATGTTGAGCTAATCATATTTCGAATCTTGTAATCATGTCCAGTTATATTGAGTCTGTTTGAGTCAAGCCCAGTCCAAGAAGATTCAAGCATGTGAAGGACACCACCCAGCATGCCACCTCAACAGCCGCATGAAGCCCAGTCACACCTTGAATTTTGCCACATAGGATTACTTGGAAGATCATGAAGTTGGCCCATGCATGAGGAGTTGATGACCACACGCCAGCACACCCCAAGCACACCAACTCTACACGCCAGCATGACAAGAAGGAAAGTCAAAATAGATAAACATGAATCCCCGATTCATGCTAGCTTGCTTAAGAAAGAAGTTGTCCCCCCCTTTGGATGTCACTACCTACCTTATTTAGAGGGATTTTGTATGGCATGAAAGTGTTTTCTTCTATATATTCAGTCCCATACTTTAGGAAGAAAGTTGAAGAGTATTTTCTTCCATGTATTTAGCCCCACACTTTAGGATGAAAGTGGTCACCCATTATTTTCCTTATTTTCTTTTGCTTGGGCCCTAAGTCTCATGACTCTATATAAGGGACCCCTAATATGAAAATTTTAACAATTTTTTATATATGAAATACTTTTGATTCTCCAATTGCTGTGTGCATTAAGGGATCTTGTGTGAGCCTGAAGTCCAACTGAAGTGCTGCCCAAAGAAACCCTAGCCGACCAACCTTCTTCCTAGCCTCTTCTTCCAACTCACCCTTGCTGCCTTTTTCTGAAATTATTCTTATTTCTATCCTTTGTTTTCTCACCCTTGATGGTTGTTTGCAGGTCCTCGAGTTCTTACGAATCCAACGACTCCAGCCAGGCTATAATCGGACCACCGAGCAGAAAGCTGGGAATCCACGGGCCTCTGGCTTGATTTTCCAGGCCACATCCATCAAGGAACGAGTGATCTCTTTGCATACAATCTGTACCAGGTGCTTCAACCATTGCCAGGTACACCCTCTCTGCCTACCAGTTTGTTTATTGAAGATGAATGAGCCCAACCGTGACTTCTTAGCCTCGACGGTCCTCTTTCCTTTGCTTTTTAGGTCCTGTTACGCATGTTGTAGCCTCTTATTTTCATATAGAACTCTTAACATTGTTTCTTAGTCTAATCTTAGGGATTAATCATCAACTTAACATTAAAAATACAAAAAAAATACTTGCATGCATATATAGGTTCTGCATCAGCTAGTCTTCTTCCACTAATCCTTAGCCATCATCCATCCAAGCTGAAGCCCTAGCTGCCCTTTTACACTTTCTCTTCCCTCAACTCCAAGCTGCCCAGCCTCCATCCTCAAACCCCAAGACACCCAACACCAAGCCCTAGCAAACCGCCAACAGCAACAACAACCCACTCTTTCCTTCTTCAATCTCATGTTCTATATTTTTCTCATCCTCTATCATCCTAACCTTTGATGTTCGCAGGATCTCTCCAGTGCCATGCCCTCTGGATGATGTTTTCTTTGCCCCCGAATGAAGCTACTAAAAAGCTGGCAGATCCATGAGAAAGTGACCGGATCATCCAGACACCATCTGAGTTAAGAGATCTCTTCTGTGACATCATGCAAATCATTACTAGGTATGTAGACTCCTTCCCTTCTCATTTTTTTTGATTCTTTGAAGTTGAACATGCTCCTAATAGGCCTTCTTAGACCTAGGATCCTTTACTTTCTTTATTTTTTTGATAGTTCTAGCATGTGGGTAGGATGCTAATTGATACAGGATAACCCTAACCAACTCTTGTCTAGTTTCAGGAATAAAACCATAAGAAAAATCTGAAAATATTTGCTTGCTTAATCTGATTTTCTTCATGTTCATCCCTTGCATATCATTTTGCACCATATTAGAATCCCATCCCTCATCAATTTTTATATTAGAGTGGGATTAGTGCATGTTCTTGCATCATTGGTAGAATTTCTGTATGTTGTTTTTTGCATCACTAGTCAAAATATAGGACTATTTCCCCTACCAAACTTTGTTAGCTTTATTTGATTTTTGTGGTATTTATCCTCTGTTTAGTCCTTTATTTTTGTGTTAATTTTGTGGATTTTTTCAGATCCAAAAATTAAAAAAAAATGGAAAAAACAAAACCCTAACAAAAATCAATATCCTATCATCTGCACTAGAGGTCAGTGTTTTGATCTGTTAATCATCTTAGTTATTTTATTATTCTCTAAAATTCTCATGGAATACTATCTGATAAGTACTAATAATTATAGTTATTTTAAATTAATTTTACAGAAATGAGAAAAATAAGAAAAATATGCATTTTAGAAACCCTAACCAGAGTCCTGAGTTTTCTACACCTAGTCAGAAACCCTAGGTGTTGCATCATCATTCGAATTTTGTTTTGCATAAAATTTGGTAGGAATCATATCCACTGTTAATCCTCTGCTATGAGATTTTTATGGATTTCCTTATGATCTAATAATCATAATAACTTCTGCCACAAAACAGACCAACAATTTCAGTTTCTGCATATCAGAGTAAATCAAACCTAATAAACTATCAAACCCCACCTCACCCAAGAAAATTTTGTTTTCTCACCTAACCAACTTATAATTAACTAGCAACCTCATAAAAAGATCCAAAAATAAAATTCTCTATTTTGTTACTAGATTGCATTATGGTTCATCGATTTTGCATCATATCATTAAACTAATCTTAAGGGCAATTTTACTTTATCAGATCAGGGCAGGATTTCATCACCTGTTTTGGGCCCAAAAAAACCACCCAGCATCAAAACCCAAGTCTTAATTAAAATTAACAAGCAACCTAATAGTTTTAGGGACACCAACAGGTCGGGTGCGAGTCTAGTGAGGGAACTAGTACACCTAACCCATCACCTATAACTTAAAGCGGTGTCTAAGGATAGAGGTCCAATGATAAATACCCTAGTGGACTGGTGGTTTTTAATTAGGACCCTGCCATAAGCAGGGGGAGCCTCCCACCACCCCACATCTTACCTGGCCAGTGGAAGGATTAGGTGCTGTGTTGAGTGTAAGTTGTGTTAACTCATTAGGATTTGGCTCTCGGTCTAGCAAACCCTAGCACGTGTTAACCTTTAGGTGCTTAACTGCATCATAATCCCTTGATTAATTGATTGCATGACCACCAAGTCAGTAGTCCAATACAACCTATCTAAACCCTAACCCAGCTCAACCATGGATCCCAACTTCGAGGCCTTCATGAAGACCACGAGTGACCAGTTTGCGCAATTGACCACCCAAATGAACCATAAGTTTGACCAAGTGATCCATAGGTTTGACTGAGTAGGAGATTGGTTAGGAACCCTAGAGGAAAACCATAGGATCCATACTAGACCCAAACTTGAGTCACATTTTCCCATACCTCACAACCCTAGGAGAGCCCAATACTCTAACACATACGTGGAGCCCAACCCTAGGAGAACCCCATACCATGATCTGTATTTAGAACCCCACCCTAGGAGAGCCACTTGGGGAGAAGCACCTAAATTTGGTGGTGAACCTAAACTTATGGATTATCTTGATTGGGAAAGGAATATGGACCTGTATTTTGAAGGGAATATGGCTTTCTGTTCAGAAAGAGATCAGTTCTGGTTTACTAAAGCCATGTTAGTTTGCCAGGCTAAGGTAGATTGGGATAAATTTGTGAGAATGGCTAGACTAGAAGAAGAAGCACCCATAACTACCTGGAGAGCCATGAAAAGCAAAAATAGAGAAAAGTACCTACAAAAGTCCTACGAGTCTAAGAGATCCACAACCTATAGATCCAAGCCCAAATCCTATGAACCTAGAACCTATGTACCTAGAACTTATGAAACTAAATCCTATGACAAGAGACACTATGCACCCAGATCCAATATATCCAAAACCCATAGGTCTGAGCCCATATTTTATAAACCCATAACCCCTAGGTATCAGCCAAGTGCCAGTCAGGTTTTTCCTAGTTGACCTATACCCCATAGGATTGGTACCCCTATATTTGAAACCAGCATAGTCCACCTCCTCTTAGTAAACCCACCCTTGTGACCCCAATCATTAGTCAATTTTCCCTTAGTCAACCCCCTCCTGCCACCCTATTGGTTCACAAGGAAGTCATTAAAGAGGAGATATATGAAGCTGATATAAACTTAATGGATGAGTATGAGGAAGAAGAAGAAGAGATACCTATAGAAGACCCAGAATTAGTTGGCCTAGTAGATTCCCAGACTAAAACCAACCTAGAATTAATTGACCTAGACCAAACCCAGATAGAAGCCAACCCAAAGTTAGTTGACCCTGACCGCACCCAGACTGAAGCTATAGTGGAAGTACAGTTGAAGGAAGAAGACCATGAGGAGCCAACCCTACTGTTAGAATTATACCTGAGGAGACTTTAGAAGAGAGCCCAATTTTAGAGCCCAGTCCTAAAATCTAGGAACCCGAGGAATTTATTGAGGATTTGGCTTATTTAACCCAGTACCCTCAGGATGAATCCCCTCCTATAGTTCTTATTGAAGATCTCTTCCATGAGATTAGTGACCCGTTCTTCCATTATGCAGACCTTGTAGATATACCTCTACCCCATAAGGTTAACCTCCTTAGTCTAGGACTATACCTTGACACCCCTTCTTGTATCCTATTCTATCCAATCAACCCCGAACCACCATCTTACTTTCTACCCTACCAGACTAACATTGAATCCACCTCGTATTTTCTGCCTTTTCTTGAATCTTTTTATGTTTCTTTAACCATTCATTTACATTTTGTAGATGTAAGCTTATTGCATACACCCATTACGTATGTCATGTTTGTATTTTACTTTTGGAGGACCCTATGGCATTAGTTAGGAGTGCATAAAAAGTTCTCATCTGCATGACACCCACCTGACCAAGGGACAAACCAATAGTTGTAGCTTAAGATTTTGTTGAGTCTACATATCAATAAGTGTGGCATGAGTCATTTGCCTGCGTTAGGTGTTTTGAGTTTTTGCACTACATGATTAGAGATCTACATGAGGAATTAATCATAAGATTACTCTAAGCAATGATTTTTATAAAAACATGGTTAATTCCCGAAAAGAGTACAAGAGTTGTCTAGGAAAATCTTGTGATGATTAGGCTACATACCCGTAGAGCTGGATCCATCAAAGTGATAAAGAAAGTTGGACCTAGTGCCTGAGTTACCTTATTAGGCATTAAGCTTAACCTTCAATATCTCAAACTTAGTAGAGTATAGGGAGCCAATAATGATATCCAGTGAGCCTATTGAGCTTGACCCTTTCTTTGAGTGCGAACCCAACCATGAGTGTCCACCATCAATTTAACCTATGATAGAAAAAGATTGAGCATATCCTAGATGACCAAGCCATTAGCACCTGGATCAAAGGCTTCCGTGTCACTTGGTTCGATGGCAAGTCGATTGAGATTTGATGATTCATGGATCACTCAAGAGGATCCGCAATGCCTCAACCTAGACCTGTCAGAGCAGTACCAGAGCCAGATCAACCTTTATTCGATAGTGTCGAGTACATCCCATCCTAGGAGAATTGATGGGGACATCAAATCAATTAAAGATTTCAAGCTCCAATTTTGTTCTCTAAGTAATGTGTTGGTCAATTTTGCTAAGCCCTGTAATGAAGTTCAAATTTTCTGAGTCCTGTAGTTCATTAATACTATGTCACTTGTATCGAAGTGAGCCAAGTTTTGTTATAAGTTAAGTTCATTGAGTCCTGTTACTTGAGTCTATTTGTAAGTTAAGTGAGTCCACTTGTCCAAGTTTAGTGAGTTCACTTGAATCATATAATTTTCAAGTACAAGAGGAGAGCATCCCTAGACCAAAAGTTTTGTAAGGCCTCTCCCAGGAGCTGGAGTCCTTGCATTTGAACCCTACTCAAGCTGCCCTGGGCCTTTCATGCCACCCAAGCCCATGGCATCTCCATACTTGAAGATACCTGGCACACCAAGGGAATATTCTTTCTTCTAGGCACCCTTGTCCAGAAGTCCATTAGAAGATGGCACCCTAGGCCCATTCATGATTGGCAACCAACCCAGTACAGCAAGGAGTGGCACCTAAGAGCAAGCCCACAAGCCCAAGTCTTTTTCTCAGTCCAAGGGGGAGTAAGCCAGTCCACTTCTACCAAGAGTCCGATAGCCCAATTCTACTAGGAGATCAGTCTTCCAGTCCAAGTTTATTTTGTGTTTTATTTCTACAAAGACTTGTACTCCTATTTTCATAAGGTAAAGATCCTGGGTGAATCTATAAATATCCCACCGCTCCCCTTCTTGTAATCTAATCTTTTATTCATGAAATAAATTCTGCTAAATTGTCTTATGAAAAGTTGTGTCCTCCTTTTGGAGTGGGTGTGAAACCCATTTGCTTTTGTTATACAGAACATCGAGGGGTGTGAGGCCATAGTTATCCCATTAGCTAGTCTACTTCCACTAATCCTTAACCATCATCCATCCAAGCTAAAGCCCTAGCCAACCCTGCTACTCTCTCTCTTCCCTCAACTCCAAGCCACCCCAGCCTCCATCCTCAAATAACAAGATGCCCAACACCAAGCCTCGACAGACCGCCAACTACAACAACAGCCCACTATTCCCTTCTTCAATCTCCTGTTCTATATTTTTCTCATCCTCTATCATCCTAACCTTTGATGTTTGCAGGATCCCTCCAGTGCCACGCCCTCCGGATGAAGTTTTTTTTGCCCCCAAATGAAGCTGATAAAAAATCAGCGGATCCATGGGAAGGTGACCAGATCATCCAGGCATTGATCTGAGTTAAGAGATCTCTTCTATGACATCATGCAAATCATTACCCCTTCCCTTCTCACTTTCTTTGATTTCTTGACATTGAACATGCTCCTAATTGGCCCTCTTAGACCTATGATCTTTTACTTGCTTTATTTCTTTGATAGTTCTAGCATGTGGGTATGATGCTAATTGATACAGGATAACCTTAACCTAGTCTTGTCTAGTTTCGGGAGTAAAACCATGAAAAATATTTGAAAATATTTTCTTGATTAATCTGACTTTCTTCATGTTCATCCCTTGAATATCATCCTGCATCATATTAGAATCGGATCCCTCATCAATTTTGGTATTAGAGTTGGATTAGGGCATGTTCTTGCATCATAGGTATAATTTCTGCATGCTATTTTCTACATCACTAGTCAGAATATAGACTATTTCCTCTACCAAACGTTGCTAGTTTTATTTTAATTTCATGGTAGTTATCCTCTATTTAGTCCTATATTCTTGTGTTATTTTTGTGAATTTTCTTAGATCCAAAAATAAACAAAAAATATGGCAAAAACAAAACCCAAACAAAAATCTGCATCGTGTCATCTGCACTAGAGATCCGAGTTTTGATCTGTTTTATCATCAAAGGTATTTTATTTTAACTAAAATTTTCCTGGAGTACTTTTCGATCAGTCTTAATAATTATAGTTATTTTTAATTAATTTTACAGAAAAAAAATAATTAAAAAATCTGCATCTTAGAAACCCTAACTAGAATCCTGAGTTTACTGCCCCCAGTCAGAAATCATAGGTGTTGCATCATCACTTGAATTTTGTTTTCTATGAAATTTGGTAGGAATCATCTTCGCTGTTAGTCCTGGGTGTTTAGAATTTGACTCCAAACCCAAATAGATTTAATGAACCAAACCCTCAGAACAACCTTGTTCCTGATCAAGAACGAATGCCTTGATCAACAAAGCAATCGCGGAAGCGTGTCACTAGGTTGTGGATCACCATCTGCTAGCAATCTCCATTGAAGATCACGATAGGATTCAGGTCTGTAAAGATCAAGAACACCAAGAATGGAAGTGATGCAGAACTAATATACATGCGATTATTCTTGTGTGTTTTATATGTGGGGTGAGGTGGTTAAATCCTAAATATCAAATCAAAATAAGATGTAGAGAGTTCTATATGAATTTTATAAACTACGCATGTAGATTAGGACCTAAGAAAGTAGTAAAGAGGGATCACCGGGTCTGAGAAGTCTCGGTTAGGGCTAGTTTACCTACAATAAAACTACTGGTGTCATAGGGGGTGTAACTGGCAACATCATATGCACCTGGTGAAGATCGCAGCGAAGAGATCACTCGTTCCTCGATGGATGCAGCCTGGAAAATCGAGCTAGAGACCCATGGATTCCTGGCTTTCTGCTCGATAGTCTGATTGCGGCCTGGTTGGAGTCGTTGGATTCGTAGGAACTCGGGGACCAGCAAACAACCATTAAGGGAAAGAAAACAAAGGCTGGAAACAAGAATAATTTCAGAAAAAGTCAGCAAGGGCGAGTTGGAAGAAGAGGCTTAGAAGGTTGGTCGGCTAGGGTTTCTTCGGGCAGCACTTCGATAGGATTTCAGGCTCACACAAGATCCCTTAATGCACACAGCAAGGAGGCATACAGCAAGAAAATAACTCAAGAGTATTTCAAATAAAAAATTAACTCTCATACAAGAGACTAGGGTCCTTTAAATAGATCCTTAGTCTTGGGCTCCAAGTAAGGGTACAATGGACTTTACCTATGAATTCTATTCCCACCCAAACCATAGCTAGAAAATAAGAAAACCCAAGGTAAAAAAAATCCCTACAGTCTCTCTCTCTCTCCTTGCCTTGTTCGGCCAAGAGGGGTGACTCTAAGTGGCCGACCAAGGGGAGAGTCACCCAAACATTTGGCACCCTAGCTCCTCTCCTGGGCCTGGACTAGCCCAATTTACTTCCAACTACGGTCCAGGGCTTCAGGCTTCTGATTTCTCCTCCTGAGGTCTTCAAATCTTCAGGTTGGGTTGGACTTGGGCTTCACTTCCATGTCTTCAAGATGGTTGGACTTGGTCTTCACTTGTATAATGCGGTCTTGAGTCTTCAATGTACTTGGATAGGACTCAAAGAAAATAAAATTAGCTCAACATGAGCTGACTAGTACTAGACTGAAATAGCTCAACTTGAGCTGACTGATACAGGACTCAAGTAAAGATAACTTAGATGAACTAAGCTTTATTACAATGGACTTGAATGTTACTAAGTGATCCACAGAGGGTTGAGAAGCCTCTATCTTATTATGGTGCCTCTGGTGTTCGCACCAATTCTCCCATGGTGGGAGGAACTCGACCCTGTCGAGTGAAGATTAGGCTGGATCACATCTCTCGAGGAGGTCTGGGTCGAGGCATTGCAAGTCCTCTCGAGAAATCCATGAATCGTTCGACTCTGGTCGGCCTTGCCATCGGACCAGGAAGCGTTGATAGCCTCGACCCCGGGTTGTAATGGCTTGATCGTCCAAGATATGCTCGATCGGTTCTCCTCTCTCAGGCCAAATAATTGGTGGACACTATGGGTAATGGTCACTCTCAACAGAAGGGACAGGTCCAAAGGCCTCACTGGGTATCACTGCTGGTTTCCTATACTCAACCAGGTCTGTAATTTTGAAGGTAGAATTAATGCTCATATCCGAAGGTAAGTCTACCACATAGGCATTTGATCCAACCTTCTTTAACACTTTAAAAGGTCCGGCTCCACGAGCATAAAGTTTCTTAACGATCCCAGGTGGGAATCACTCAGGCCTAAGCCTAATCATGACAAAATCCCCTACATCAAATTCCTTGATCCTTCTTCTGGAATTAACCAATTTCTTATAAGTTTCATTGCTTAGGTTAATCTTTTGGCTAATATCCTTATGCAAGTCTCTAATATGCTGTGCAAATGACTCTACAGACTCTGAGACTCATGCATGAACTGGTAAAGGAATCAGATCAATGGGGTGTTTAGGCTTGTACCCATGAACTATCTCAAAAGGACTCTTGCTCGTTATCCTATTTACTGAACTATTGTAGGCAAACTCTGCTCTAGGAAACAATAGATCCTATGTTCCAATGTGTTCACCTACAGGCATCTAACGAGGTTTCCTAAACTATGGTTCACCACTTCAGTTTGGCCATCTGTTTGGGGGTGGTAGGCTGTAGAAAATTTAAGCTTGGTCCCTAATAGGTGCCACAGGATTTTCCAGAAATAACTGGTGAACCTAACATCCCTATCAGATATGATGGTCTTGGGTAGGCCAAGGAGTCTAACCATATGATCTAAGAAAAGCTTGGCTATTCTAGATGCATCAAAGGTCTGGGAACAGGGGATGAAGTGAGCCATCTTAGAGAACCTATCGACCACTATAAAGATAGAATCATGCCTATTCTGGGTCTTAGGTAATCCTAACACGAAGTCCATACTTAGGTCCTGCCAAGGACGATCAAGCACTGGTAAAGGTGTGTAGAGACCAGTGTTTTGCTTTTGCTATTTTGCAACAGCACGAGTTCTACACCTAGCTACAATCTGTGCAATATATCTTTTCAATCCTAGCCAAAAGAACTGGTCCTCTATCGCTAAGATTGTCTTGTTCCTACCAAAGTGACCAGCTAAACCTCCAACATGGGTCTCCCAAATTAGGAACTCTCTAAGGGAAGTTCTAGGTATACAGAGTTGATTGTTTTGGAAAAGGTAGCCATCCTGAATGGTATACTCACTATGGGTACTGGATGGTCCTAGCCTGAGGGTTTGGTAAATGACTCCAAAGTATGGGAAAGTTTCATATTCATCCTTTAACCTATCAAACCCTATGACTTGGATGCTAACTGATCCTAACAACAAAGACCTATGGCTAAGAGCATCTACCACCTTATTTTCTATTCCGGCACGGTTCTTCAAGACAAAGGTATAGGCCTGAATGTACTCGATCCATTTACCCGTGCCGTGGGTTAAGTTTCTTTCGGGAGTTTAGGAATTGGAGTGCCTCATGGTCAGAAAATAAGACAAACTCCTGCGGTAGTAAGTAATGTCTCCAATATCTAAGGGCCGGGACTACCGCATAAAATTCTTTGTCATAGGTAGAGTACTTAAGTTTAGCCTCATTCAGCTTCTCACTGAAGAAGGCTACAGGGTGATTATCTCGACTTAGTAACCCACCTATTCCTACTCCCGAGGCATCGCAAGTGACCTCAAACACCTTAGTGAAGTCAGATAAACTAAGGATGGGTGCATGGGTCATCTTATCCTTAAGCTCTAGGAAGGCCTTATCAGCTGCTTTGGTCTACTAAAATTTACCCTTCCTAATGCAATTAGTTATAGGTGCGATGACTGTACTAAAACCCCTAATGAATCTCTTGTAAAAGGTTGCTAGGCCATGGAAGCTATGAACATCGTGGACACTAGTGGGTATAGGCCAATCAACAATTGCCCTAACCTTTTCAGGATCTGCAGAAACTCCCTCAGGGGTGACAACAAAACCTAGGAAGATAACCCTATGTGTCATGAACTCACACTTCCTAAATTTGGCATAGAGGCTATTCTCCCTAAGGGTCTGGCATACTAATCTCAGATGACTAAGGTGGTCCTTTTTAGTCCTGCTATAAATTAAGATATCATTAAAGTAGACCACAATGAATTTTCCAGTATATTCTTTCAGGACATGGGTCATAATCCTCATGAAGGTACTTGGTGAATTGGAGAGTCTGAAAGGCTTCACAACCCACATAAACACACAATCCTTAGTCTTGAATGTGGTTTTCCACTCATCGCCATGTCTAATCCTAACCTTATGATAGCCACTCTTAAGGTCTATCTTTGAGAAAACTTTGGCTCCAGCCATCATGTATAACATATCATCCAATCGGGGAATGGGAAACCTATACTTCACCGTGATCTTGTTGATAGCTCTACTATCTACACACATCCTCCAGGTACCATCTTTCTTAGGGGTCAACAGAGCTGGGATTGCACATGGACTAAAGCTCTCCCTGATGAAACCCTTCCTAAGTAACTCTCCCACTTGTTTCTGTAATTCTTGTTACTCACTAGGGTTCATTCTATAGTGAGGAAGGTTTGGTAATGTGGCTCCTGGGACTAAGTCTATTGCATGTTGGATGTCTCTAAGGGGTGGTAATTGATCAGGTAAATCATCAGGGAAGACATCCTCAAATTCTTTCAAAGCCTCAACAATTTCGTTAGGGTGTTCCTTTTGGGTCAGTTCATGTATTTCTTTGTTGGTCAAGATCCAAATAGGGTTATCCTTAGTAATCTCTCTTTCTAACTCCTTAGCCTTAATCAGGTTAACTCCAGGTTTCTTGTCCTTAAGGATACTAGAACCCCTCTTAATTGGGTCCCTAGGGGGAGTTGGGTGAATAACAAACTTATTCCCATGGTAGCTAAAAGCACAAATATTGGTTCGACCATACAGGGTTGCATTTTGATCAAAAAGCCAAGGTCGACCTAGAATGATACTACTCACTTCCATGGGGATGACATCACACCAAATCTTTTTCTCATAGGTTTGTAATCTAACTAAGATTTGGCACCTAGCTTTAATCTGGATGGAGGTGGAATCTACCAAAGAAACTTTGTAAGGGCTAGGATGGGGAACTATGGTCAGTCCTAAAGATTTAACATTGTTGGCAGAGACGGCATTGACAGAACTCCCACTATTTATGATGATCTTAAGTACCTTACCCCCTACCTTAATAAAAGTCTATGGGATTTAGTCCTATGCCAATCTTCCTTAACTGGGGTTTGGGTTAAGATGCACCAAACAACTCCTAATTGGTTCTCAAACTCGGGTTCCTCCTCCTCACCTTCATACTCATCCAACAACTGATCATCAGCCTCATAAATGTCTCCCTCAGGTTCAGCTACTGGCTCAGGCTCTTCTTCCACTTGCTCACCTAAGTGTAGGGCACTAACTGGGCATTTGTTCATAAAGTGGCCTGGTTTCTTACATCTAAAATAGGTCTTCTGGGGATTGTAACTCCTATTGACCTCTATAGGTTTATCTCGATGATCTCACGGGCCATAGAAGTGCTAGGTTGAGGATGACTCGGGCCTGGCTGACTAGGACTGGGTCGACTCAGTGTAGGTTGGCTAGGTATGGATCGGCTCTAGTGGGACTGGCTAGTTCTTGGGTACTGACTAGGGTATCTAGTGGGCTCAGGTTTATGGTAGACGGGCCCCCTCTGGAAACGCTCATGATCCCTAACAATATGCTAAGCATGGTCCAGGACTCTAACCTCTCTCATACAGAGCTCTTTCTTAATGTCATATAAAAGTCCAGCCCTAAACCTAGACAGAACAACATCCTCAGGCTCATTCAAGTAACACCGCATGGAATACTCATTAAATTTTGTGATGTACTCATCACACTCCTGCTACCCTGATTCAATCACTGCCATTGATCCAATAAACCACAACGATATGATGGTGGAACATATTTTCCCCTAAGCTTACCCTTCATGGCCCACTAGGTGACTATGGGATCATGCCCTCCTAGTCTAAGGGTTCTCTCAACACTAGCCCAATGTAACCTGGCCTCCCAGACCAACTTAAGCATAATAAACCTAAACTTAGGTTCCTCCAACTTATCGTACCACTCAAAATATTGATCAATCTCTCCCTCCTAATCAATATAGACCTTAGGATCAGGACAACCATCAAAAGTGGGGGCATCAAGCTTAATGTGTTTATAGGATTTGTCTTCCTGGTCTACAAAATCCTGATTGGGTCTTCTAGGGTGAACCTCTAGGATCGGGTCATGACGATGGGCTCTCCTAGGTTCAGCCTCAAGGTATGGATCAGGGTTTAGGGTCCTCCTAAGTTCAATATCAAAGTATGGGTCATGACGAGGGGTCCTCCAAGGATGGGGGTGTGACTCAGGACCTAGTTCAGACTGGGTCCTACGTGTCTCCTCTAGGGTTCCTAGTCGGGCATCTAGTTGATCAAGTCTATGGGTCAACTGGGTGTTTGATTGGTCAAGCTTAAGATTGATGGATCGGGCTATCCTTTCTCCAAGGGCATCAATTTTGGCATCAGGATGATCCATGGGTTTAGCTATTTATGAAGGTGGTGGATGAAATGAAACCCCTGATCTAGTGCTCATGCAAGACTCGATCAAATCAACTACAGCTCCCTAGACCTAGAGTCCAATACTAGATACTCAATCAGGGTGGCAAACTAGCCTATAGTAACCCTGTGCTCAGCCAGGCAGGTGTAAGGGGAGTGTTAGGTCCCTGATTGCCAATCCTAGACACCAATCAAAGATTGGCCAAGTAGGCGGACCAGCACACAAACCCTTTAGGATTGAATCCCTGAACCACCATTCTATACACTAAGCACAAGGCACACACATGCTAGCTTGACACAGTGATCTGACACTTAGCTCGGACCCAACTAGTTGGTGTCCCTAGCCAACTAGGGGGCAAATTAAGTCTAATAGATTTTAAGTTAGGCTTGGGACCAAATATAGGGGATGCGTTTTTAGGCTAAGGAGAGGTGATCAAATCCTCCCTTCATCTGACATAGCAAGAGTGCCCTTAAATATAGTTTATGCAATGATGTCAGGTAGATGATGCAAAATTAGGGTTTAGTATTTTTTTGGTATTTTTGAATATATGTAATTTATTATTATTATTATTATTTTTAAAAAAAAATTCTTAAATAGAAGATATTTGCAGATTATGCTTTAATATGTAGGAATTATGCTAAAAATAAAAGATATGCAAAAGAGATGCTAAACAAAACCCTAAAGCTTCCAAAATTATCATCCTAAAAAAAATAGATCCAAAAATTTATAGGCTGTATTTCAGCTTGAAGAAACTGCACCGACCGAAATAAAATCTGAAAAAATTCTGTAAAATACTTTGAATTAAGATGAATCCATAAAAATAAAAGTTGAAGTTTTTGAAGTTTTGATCAAGGAGAAACAATTAAGAAAATAGTGTATATACAGACTGTGAAGGGTGCAGAAAATGAGCCCTAATCTAAGCTCTGATACTAGATGATGCTGAACTAATATGCATGCAATTATTTTTGTGTATTTTATATCTGGGGTGTGGTGGTTAAATCCCAAATATCAAGTTAAATAAGATATATAGAGTTCTATATGAATTTTAGAAACAATGCATGCATATCAAGACCTAAGAAAGCACTAAAGAGGGATCGTTGGGACTGAGAAGCCTCGGTTAGGGCTAGTTTACCTACAATAAAATTACTGGGGGTAGAGGGGATGTACCTAGCAATGTCAGATGTGCCTGGTGAAGATCACAGCAAAGAGATCACTCGTTTCTCGATGGATGCAGACTGGAAAATCGAGCTAGAGACCCACGGATTCCTGGCTTTATGCTCGGTGGTCTGATTGCGACCTGGCTGGAGTCGTTGGATTCGTAGGAACTCGGAGACCTGCAAACAACTGTTAAGGGTGAAAAAACAAAGACTGGAAACAAGAATAATTTCAGAAAAAAGCAGCAAGGGTGAGTTGGAAGAAGAGGCTTGGAAGGTTGGTCGACTAGGGTTTCTTCGGGCAGCACTTTGACAGGATTTTAGGCTCACACAAGATCCCTTAACGCACACAGTAGGGAGGCACATAGCAAGAAAAGAACTCAAGAGTATTTCATATAAAAAATTAACTCCCATACAAGAGACTAGTGTCCTTTAAATAGACCCTTAGTCTTGGGCTCCAAGTAAGGGTACAATGGACTTTAACTAGGAATTCTATTCCCACCCAAACCCTAGCTAGAAAATAAGGAAACTCAAGGTAGAAAAAATCCCTACAATCTCTCTCCCTCTCCTAGCCTTGGTCAGCCAAGAGGGGTGACTCTAAGTGGCCGACCAAGGGGAGAGTCACCCAAAAATTTGGCACCCTAGCTCCTCTCTTGGGCTTGGACTGGCCCAATTTGCTTACAGCTGCGGTCCAGGGCTTCAGGATTCTGATTTCTCCTCCTGATGTCTTCAAATCTTCAGGTTGGGTTGGACTTGGGCTTCACTTCCATGTATTCAAGCTGGTTTGACTTGGTCTTCACTTGTATGATGTGGTCTTGAGTCTTCAGTGTACTTGGACAGGACTCAAAAAAAATAAAATTAGCTCAACTTGAGTTGAATAGTACTGGACTGAACTAACTCAACATGAGTTGACTAATATAGGACTTAAGTAAAGACAACTTAGATGAACTAAGCTTTATTACAATAGACTTGAATCTTACTAAGTGATCCATAGAGGGTTGAGAAGCCTCTATCTTGTTCTGGTGCCTCTGGTGTCTGCACCAGGAAGAAGAGAAAATAGAGGAACTTTCATGAGAGAAAGGGATTTCCACTTCCAAGAAGTTCGTTACACCATCACCATCCTCTTACGAGAATACAATATTTATACCTCGGTCACATGTGCCCGAGATCCCAAGAAACATCCCCAGCTGGCACCGTTAAAAATAGTTAACCCATCATCCGAGCTGACTTGAGATACTAGAGTCGATTAGGCCTTAAAACCGAGACAACTCTAATCCTCAGAGCTGACTCTTCCAGACCACATGTTTGACAAACTGTGCAATGGAGCCAACTCGAGCTCATCCAAGCCGACTCGTCCAGACTGCAGGTTTCCTCACTTTGCAATCGAGCCAACTCAAATCCATTGAGCCAACTCGTCCATACCACAATCACCTGTTCTAAGACATGCCAACCAACAGAGTAAACCCTTACCATAGAAGAGCCAACCCTATGACTCAGACTGACCAAAACTGAGCCTAAACACCTAGGACTCATACCGGACACAACCCTAGCACTAGACACATCATGGAAAACCATGATAGACTAGATCAACATAAGTACATTGACCCAACTAGCCATGAATGCACCACTTTAGACTCTATAATCTCCACCTTGGTGCTTCAAGGCTACATATGCCAGACTCCTCAAACCCATTGACCACATGCAAGAGTAGAAGCTATCCCTTGGTAGAACTTCGTAAGTACATCCACCTGGTTCTCCATTGTATGAACCTTCACCAGCACCACTTCTTCTTCCTCCACCAGCTCCCTGACTTTGTGGTACCTCACATCTATAAGCTTGGTCCTAGCATGAAAGACTAGGTTCTGTGTCAAGTGTATGGCACTCTGGCTATCACTGTGCAGGACCACCATACACTGTTTCACCCCTATTTCAAACACTAGCCTTCTCAGCCATAGTGCTTCCTTTGTAGCTTCGGTAATCCCTATATACTCCGCTTTTGTTGCAGACAGAGCAGTAATAGGTAGAAGGGTTAATCTCCAAGAAACCGGTCCATCATACATGCAAAAGAGATAACCTGTTGTAGACCTTCTTGTATCAAGATCATCTGCATAGCTTGCCTCAACAAACCATTCCAAAAAACATGAATCCTCACAAGATTCTATGGAGTTCCATTCATGTCCTTCAGGCTGCCCACCAAATACTAGTCTATGTCTTTGAGTCCCTTGCAGATATCTCAAAATCCACTTCAATAACTTCTAGTGTTCCTTCCCAGGATTAGCCATGTACCTGATCACCTTGCTTACAGCATATGCTATATCCGGCCTACAACAAGCCATAGCATACATCAAACTGCCCACTGCATTGGCATATAGAACTCTTTTCATGTACTCTTTCTCCTCCTCTGACTGGGGGCACTATTTTTTCGAGAAAGAAATATGCCCTGGTAATTGTGTTTCTACAGGTTTGGCCTTATCCATCTCAAAACTCTCAAGTACCCTTTTAATGCACCCATCTTGTGACAAATGAAGTATTCCATTGCATCTATCTCTGCAAATCTCCATTCCAAGGATTTTCTGAGCTGATCCCAAGTCTTTCATCTCAAATTCTTGAGATAATGTTCTCTTTAGCCCTTTCACAGCTATCATACTTCTACTGGCTATCAACATATCATCCACATTTAGAAGTAAATGCAAAGCATCCATAGTATCCACATCCTTCACATAGATACAATGATCATGTTCACATTTGAGAAATCCAAGGCTCAAGATAAATGTGTCAAATCTATTATACCACTGACGAGGTGATTATTTCAATCGGTATAATGACCTCTGAAGTAGACATACCTTATTCTCCTATCCAATCTAAATAAAGCCATTAGGTTGCTTCATATAGATTCTCTCTTTTAGTCTTCCAAGTAGAAAGGCTATCTTCAAATCCATCTGTTCCAATTCCAAATTATGTTTTGCCACCAAAGACAACAACAACTGAATTGAAGTATGGCGTACCACAGGAGAAAACACTTATGCATAGTCAATTCCTTTCCTCTTTGAGTATCCCTTTGCTATCAATCTTGCCTTGTATCTCACTCCACCTTGCTTTGAAGGTAATGATTTCTTAGTGAACACTCATTTGGAGACAATAGCATGAGCATCTCTAGGTATATCAACCAGTTGCCATGTCTGATTCTTTCTGAGAGATTCCATCTCTTCCATCATGCCTTGCATCCATGACATATTATCAAGACTTTCCATTGCTTCTATAAAACTTTCTGGATCTCCATTTATAGATATAAGAGCATATGAAATTGCTTCATCCATGCCATATCTAACCGGCTTCCGGATTGTGCGGAGGTTTATGCAATGCCACTCCACTTGCACTGTCCTACAAGTCTACTATTTGTGGCTCCTCCTGCACTTCCTTTTGAATAGCTAATTCCTCTCGCCTCTCCTTTACTCCTATAGAATCTTTCTTATCCAACTCCACCTCAACTGATACTCCATTTCCAGTTAATGTTGAAGGCTTATCCTCCACCTATGACGGGCTCTCACTACTATTCACCTTATTGACTGCATTTTCTATTGCAGTCCCTGGTTTCTCCAAGATGCTCCTCTCATCAAAAATGACATCCCTATTGATCACCGCCTTTTAAGACTATGGATCCCATAATAGGCAACCTTTGACTCCTTATGGATACCCTATAAAGATCATCTTCTTCGACTTAGGATCCAGCTCGCTTCTTTCGGTTGCCTCTACATGAACATAAGACGGGCAACCAAAAACATTCAGGTGGCCAAGCTCCACCTTCTTCCCACTCCAAGTTTCTTCTGGAAGTCCACCATCCAACTTGAAGCGAGGGGACCTGTTTATTAAAAAACATACTAGAGTAATAGCATCACCCTAAAAAGTTTTCAGCAGTGATGACTGTAGCCTCATACTCTTGCCCTCTCCAATAGTGTCCGGTTCATCCTTTTCGTGACACCATTATGCTATGTAAAGGTGTTTGATACCATTTTCCTCACAATAACTCCTAAACTTTGTACTAGAGTACTACACACCATTATCAGTCCAAAGGCACTTTACATGTCTTCCTGTTTCCTTCTCAACGTTAGTGCTCCAAGCTTTAAACCAGAAAAATTTCACTCTATGCTATTTACCAAAGATACATGGCTCACATAGGTCATTTCCATCCTTTTTCAAAGCTAGGATGTTCCCTCTTCTGGTTAACTATTGACCCCTTGAATGATTTTGATGATCACAAAATATTGGAGCATCTATTTGATACTAACTCTTTACAAATGTTTAAGAAGTTTTTGCAAGAATGAATTACCTTGGTTTTAAAATGGTATTTAAATTCACTTAAGAAAATTCAATTGAGTTTGCAAATGCCCTAAGTTATAAATGTTGTAATCATGAAAAATGGGCTTAAAAGTGTAAATAATTTGATAAAGTATGTAAAGTAGCTTCTAGTTGTTTCAATGATGAAGTTTTTGAGAAGCATGAAGCAAATTTTAAAGACTTGTAAGAGCTGACTCAAAGCGGCATGGCACGGAAGCAGAATTCAGAGTTTCAGAACTAAGAGCCGACTCCCAGCTCAAGAGCCGACTCTTACAGAAGTATAGTTTTTGAAGTTCTGAGACCTAGAGCCGACTCCCAGATCAAGAGCAGACTCCAGGTATGTTGTTTGTCAAG
Organism: Areca catechu; assembly: GCA_021397845.1. NCBI lineage: Eukaryota > Viridiplantae > Streptophyta > Magnoliopsida > Arecales > Arecaceae > Areca > Areca catechu. Next base: position 94,847,135 of record CM038051.1, on the reverse strand, counting down.
AGTAAAAGCTTGAAGCCAAGAGCCGACTCCTAGTCCAAGAGCCGGCTCCTACAGAACTTTGATTTTGGCATTCCTGAGATTTCGAGCCAACTCCTGGAGCTCGAGCCGGCTCGTAGAAATTGTCTGCACTTCAACGACTAGCTACAGAAATTAAAATTTGAATACCAAATCACCTCCAACGGTCATTTTCACGATTCTCAAGGCCCTACAATGGCCATATCATTTGAAAAACTATAAAGGGGATCATTTTTGAAGGATTAAAGAAAAAATGAAGATTTATAGTTGAATATTCTTGAGAAAAAGAAGAGATTCCATGTTATTCCTCACCTACCTCGAAGAGCATTCAAGTGAGATTAAAAGCTTCACCAACTCCACTCCATCATTGAATCCACTCATTGAAGAAGGGAAGAAGCAGCTTTGAAGGGCATTGAAGCATATTTAAAGCTAAACTTCGTTTTGATCTTCATCGGCAACATCAAAACAACTTTGGTTTGTTATAGTTGCTTATTTTATATTCTTTATCTTGGTTTGCTTTCTTAGAATAGCAAAGGGCTGTATCTAGAGAGAGAGTTGAAGGTTTTAGGTGAACCTTGTAAAATCTAAGTTTGGGTTCTTGGTTTTCCCGGTTTAAAACCAAGTGTTTGTGTTTACTTTGGTGATCCCATGTAAAACCAAAGGAAGTTTGGATTTCTTTGATGATCCCGGTAAAACCAAAGTGTATAGATTTGGATTGTGAGCCTAGGAAAACAATCCGGCTATATTCCGGTTGGGGGATATAGTGGAAATCTCAAGTGATCCTTTGGTAGTGGATGTAGGAGCCGGTTGCTCTGAACCACTCTACTTCTTAGTATTTGTGATTGTGCTTTCATTGCTTGATTGCTTTAATTTGCTTACATCCGCTTTGTACACTTCACTTCTACACTGAAAGAAATTCAAAGTGCACATACTTGCAAAAAGTTTTTTAATCCCAATTCACGCCCCTCTTGGGAAGTGATGCAGACATCGAGATGAAAATTGAACCTGATCAACTGACTCATATATCAGGACAGCTCGGTGATAGTTCGGCGAAGCCTAACCCAGATGTTTCGGTTCAGCTTCCGGCCCATGACAATTTGGGGCAGCCAGCCTTGCCAGTAGGAAACGTGCGCAGGTCCAGACGCCTTCAAGGGAAGCAAGTTTCAAATCTGACCCGTTTTTGTGATAAAAATAATTAATTAGGAATTGGGCTGAAGGCCCAATACACTAATTGCATCCATGAAGTTTCGGATCCGGGAAAACACCGGAGTCTTTAGTTTTATTATTATTATAATTTTATTAGTGGCGTGATCTCTTGATTTTTTTTTTATAAAAAAAAAAAATCCATTTGAGGAGTTTTCACGCAAGAGTCAACGTGTTGGATTGTTTACATTAGTATTTTTTTATTTTTTATTTTTTTTTCTCCCTCCCTGTTAGTCACGTGGGGGATTACAACTTGGTATTGTTTCTTAAAAAAATCGAACCAAGGAAAACAAAAGGAGGACATGATATTGTTTTGGTTTTGGAAGAATATATGTAACACGGTGATTCCTTTTGAGAATTGTTTTTTGGGAGACGAGCTTTTGGTTTTGAATATACAATTGGCATTTTCTTGTTTTGGTGGAATAATTACACGGTGAGTTTTCCTTTTGGGTGATTCCATGGAAGGCCGCCGACATTGTTTTTTTTCCCCTTGCGCACACCAGGCCAAAAGCTCGGTTGGGAGAAGACGATTTTATGAGGAATCTCTTCCTTCCATTCCAAGTTTTTAATTAAACAAAAAAAAAAAAGAAACAGGGACTCACGGTGAGAAACACATCATTCGTCCCTTCCAATCTTGAAGTCCCGGATTGAAATCCGGTAGAGGGCTGACAACGTGAGGAATCACGCGGCCCTTCCAGCACTTGATCATTGCAGGTTTCAAAGGATCTTCCCATTCTTGCTCAATCCTAGCATCAAAAAAAAATTCCAAAACCCGTTCTCGCAAAGCCAAAGTTTTGGTCGCTGCAGGCGTTTGACAACCACCCTACACCAGCTTGGTATCAGAGCCTTGATCCATTCTTGATCAGAGCCTTGATCCATTCTTGTTCTTGATCTGTCCTTGTTCCATTCTTGATTTAAAAAAAAAAAAATATTCTGCCGGCAACCATGGAGCGGAACAACAGGGAGCCTTCTCTTCATGACATTGTGGAGACCCAGCAGCAGATGATGGCTATTTTGCAAGCAATAATGGCACGGTTGGAGGTGCAAGATCATGTTATACCTCATCAAGATCGCAATGTACCTGATGATCATCGAGAAGGTGATGTCAACCCTTTCCAGAATATTGAAGATCCTCCACCATTGCAAAGAGGGCAGCAACCGCGGCGTGATGCAGTGCTTCCCAGGGATTTCGGACCGCCGCCTATGCATGACAATCAGACTCATTGGGAGTCCGTGTTTCGGATTGAAATACCGGAGTTTAGAGGTGGTTTGAATCCTGATGAGTATGTGGATTGGACCCTGCAGGTTGATGATGTTTTCTGGCTGAAAGAAGTGCCTTTGGACAAGCAAGTGCTGCTTATCACAATTCGATTTCGAGATCGAGCAGCGGCTTGGTGGCATGCACAGCACTACCGGAGGTATATGGGTGGGACGCCACCAATTGCATCATGGGTAGCCTTGAAGCAGGAGATGAATCGGGAGTTCCTTCCTCAGAATCATGAACAGGTTCTTTATTCTAAATTGCATGGTTTAACACAAGGAAATCAAAGCGTGGAAGATTATACTACAGAGTTCAACAGACTAGTGGCTCGAAATTGATTGATGGAGTCAGAACCGAGGTTGGTAGCTATGTATTTGCTTGGACTGCGATTCCCGATCCAGGATGCATTGGCTCTGCATCGGATTGATAGTGTTGGTGATGCGCACATGCGGGCGCAAGCAGTGGAGCGGAGGTTGATGTGGAATAGAGGTTTCTAGAGTAGAGGAAAATTATCTGGTCAGTCTTCGGGGCAGAGTCTGGTAGTAGGAGTGCACCTCCTGTGGTGAGGTAACAAACTTCGGCAGTCCCTCCGAGACCTACAGTGCCGAGTGGGGCTTCAGGTACCCAGCAAAGGGTGGGCAGCAATCGAGCCAATATTCGTTGCCATCGGTGTCATGACTTAGGACATTATGCCAATGAATGCCCCAAGGTGCATACCCAGTTACTTATGGAGGAGGAGCAGGAAGTTGAATTTCTCGAGGATGAGGAGTTCGAGGATGAGTTGTATGTGATTGACCCAGACAACATCCAGGGAGAGAGTCTGATTATTAAGAGGTTGTGTCTTGCACCAAGAGCTGGTGGAGATTGGCGTCGACACGATATTTTCTCAACAAAGTGCACTGTAGTCGGTAAAACTTGCAAGGTAATTATTGATTCTGGAAGTTGGGAGAATGTGATTGCTGAGGAAGTTGTGAAGAAATTGGGGTTGATGACAGAGCTCCATCCTCAACCATACAAGCTCGGCTGGGTGAATTGGGATGCAGATATTTAGGTCAGTCAATGATGTAGGTTGGCCTTGTCTTTTGGTCCTCAGCTTGAAACGTCAATAGTAGTTGATGTTGTACCGATGGATGCGACACACATCATTTTGGGATGACCATGGCAGTTTGATAATAAAGCAGTGTATAATGGTTACAGTCATACTTATATGTTGCGACCAGATGGGAGAAAAGTGATCTTGAAACCACTTCAGGACATGGCTGAACAGAAGGTGGTAATTTGTTTGCCAAGCAGGGAGTTTGAGGCGAGTTTAGAGGGAGAAGATTTTTGTTTTGCCCTGATTAGTAAGCTAGAGGAGTTTGGCCAGAATGGGGAGCGGATCTACATGATCTTCCTCAGGAGTTGGTGTCAGTTTTGGAGGAATTTTGGGATGTTGTACGAAGTGAGCTTCCTGCGGGTTTGCCACCACTTCGAGATATTCAGCATGAGATTGATCTGATTCCGGGTTCGGTGTTGCCGAATAAGGCTCATTATCGATTGACCCCACAGCAGCATGAGGAGCTGAAGAGACAGGATCAAGATCTTTTAGACAAAGGCTTTGTACGGGAAAGCATTAGCCCATGCGCGGTACGAGCACTTTTGGTGCCGAAAAAAGATGGTTCATGGTGTATGTGTATTGACAACCGGGCAATAAACAGAATTATTGTGAAATATAGATTTCCAATACCGAGGCTGGATGATATGCTAGATCAGTTGCATGGTGCCGTATTCTTTATTAAGATTGATTTGAAAAGTGGGTACCATCAGATCTGAATGAAGCCAGATGATGAATGGAAGATAGCCTTAAGGACAAAGGAAGGCATTTATGAATAGTTGGTGATGCCATTCGGGCTATCTAATGCTCCTAGTACGTTCGTGCGAGTAATGAACCAGGTTTTGCATCCATTTTTTAGTTCTTTTGTTGTTGCATACTTTGAAGATATATTGATATACAGTAAGACAGCACAAGAGCATGTTGAGCATGTTTCACAAGTTCTAACAGTATTACGTGAAAACCAGCTTTTTGCTAACCCAGAGAAGTGTATTTGGATGGTAGAAAAATTAATTTTTCTGGGATATGTTGTTACTGGTGATGGAATTCTTCCAGATGAAAGTAAGGTGCGAGCGATAGTGGACTGGCCAGTACCTATAACTTTGACTGAATTGAGATCCTTTTTGGGTCTTGCAGGTTTTTACAGAAGGTTTGTTAAGAGGTATAGTGAGATTTCTGCACCCTTAACAGACTTGTTGAAATTAAATCAGTTTGGATGGAATGACACTGCTCAGGCAGCATTTGATGAGATGAAAGTCAAGTTGACCCAAGCACCATAATTGGTTCTTCCAGATTTTGACAAGGTATTCGAAGTGGATTGTGATGCTTCAAAGACTGGGATTGGCACAGTACTCAGCCAAGATGGGAGACTCGTTGCTTTCTACAGTGAGAATCTTGGAGGTGCCAAACTGATGTATTCGGTTTATGATTTGGAGCTATACGCCATTGTGAGGTCATTGCAACATTGGCGACATTACTTGATCCAGTGAGAATTTGTGCTGTACTCAGATCATCAAGCATTAAAATTTTTATAGGGACAGCATAAGTTGAGCTCCAGACATGCAAAATGGGTAAGTACTCTACAGGAGTATACTTTCAGCATCAAGCATAAGTCAGGCACTTTGAATAAAGTAGCAGATGCTTTAAGTAGACAGAGTTTATTGATTGGTGCTATGCAAGTATATACCCTTGGGTTTGAAAGCATGAAGGATGATATCCATGCAGATGAACATTTCCAGAGCATTGTGACTGAATTGGAAGCTGGAGGTCGATCTGACTTCGTCCTACATGATGGATATTTGTTCCATGGTAATTGTCTCTGTATTCCTAACACTTCACAGCGTGTATTGATTATTCAGGAGCTGCATAATCAAGGATATTTTGGAAGAGACAAAACTGCATGGTTAATTTGTCAATGGTTTTATTGGCCCGGGCTTGACCGAGATGTCAAAACCTATATGAAGAGATGTCGTTTGTGTCAGGAATCTAAAGGATCAGATACAAATCAAGGTTTATATATCCCTTTACCGATTCCAGATGAGCCGTGGTGAGAGGTATCTATGGATTTTGTTGTAGGTTTACCACGGACAGTGAGAGGTCTAGATTCAATTATGGTAGTCGTAGATCGGTTTAGCAAGATGGCTTGTTTCTTGCCATGCAAAACAATATTTGATGCATCGAAAGTAGCTGATCTTTATTTTTCTGCAGTTGTCCGACATTATGGGTTTCCATCGTTGATTGTTTCGGACCGAGATAGCAAGTTTATGGGACATTTCTGGCATGAATTGTGGAAAAAATTAGGTACAAAATTAAAATTCAGTAGTCCCTATCATCCTCAGACCGATGGGCAAACCGAGACTGTCAACCTAAGTCTTGGTAACTTGCTGAGAGCCAATGTGCAAGAATTTAAAAACTGGGATGTATGTTTGCCAAAGATTGAGTTTGAGTTCAATTCTTTGGTGAACCATTCTACTGGTTTTGCACCCTTTCAGGTATTGTATGGATTTCTGTCAAGAGGACCACTTAATATTTTACCTGTTGATGTACCAAACAAATCAAGCAAGAAGATAGAAGATCGAGTGGCTAATCTGCATGAGGTGCACGCAACTGTTAAAGCCAATCTAGAGTAAAATTATGCCAAGTATAAGGCTAAGGCTGATCAGACGCGTCGACAGCAGACTTTTGAGGTTGGTGATTTGGTATGGGTCTTCTTGCCAAGAGAACGATATCCACAGGGGGCCTACACCAAACTCAAGCCAAAGAAAATTGGTCCTTGTCAGGTGTTGGAGAAATTTAGTGACAATGCCTACCGAGTTGAATTACCAGACAATGTCCTTATTTCTGATGTATTCAATATTCGACATCTAACCCATTATGCAGGTGATAATTCAAGCTTGAGGACAAGCTTTTCAGAGGAAGGGGAGAGTGATGCGGACATCGAGATGAATATTGAACCTGATCAATTGACTCATATATCAGGACAGCCCGGTGATAGTTTGGTGAAGCCCAACCCAGACGTTTCGGTTCAGCTTCCGGCCCATGACGATTTGGGGCAGCCAGCCTTGCCAGCAGGAAACGTGCGCAGGTCCAGACGCCTTCAAGGGAAGCAAGTTTCAAATCTGACCCGTTTTTGGGATGAAAATAATTAATTGGGAATTGGGCCGAAGGCCCAATACACTAATTGCGTCCGTGAAGTTTCGGATCCGGGAAAATACCGGAGTCTTTAGTTTTATTATTATTATAAATTTATTAGTGGTGTGATCTCTTGATTTTTTTTTTATAAAAAAAAAAAAATCCGTTTGAGGAGTTTTCATGCAAGAGTCAACATGTTGGATTGTTTATATTAGTATTTTTTTTATTTTTTATTTTTTTTTCTCCCTCCCTGTTAGTCACGTGGGTTTTACAACTTGGTATTGTTTCTTTAAAAAATTGAACCAAGGAAAACAAAAGGAGGACGTGTTGTTGTTTTGGTTTTGGAAGAATATATGTAACACGGTGATTCCTTTTGAGAATTATTTTTTGGGAGACGAGCTTTTGGTTTTGAATATACAATTGGCATTTTCTTGTTTTGGTGGAACAATTACATGGTGAGTTTTCCTTTTGGGTGATTCCATGGAAGGCCACCGACATTGTTTTTTTTTCCCCTTGCGCACACCAGGCCAAAAGCCCGGTTGGGAGAAGACGATTCCGTGAGGAATCTCTTCCTTCCGTTCCAAGTTTCTGATTAAAAAAAAAAAAAAAAAAAGGGACTCACGGTGAGAAACCCATCGTTCGTCCCTTCCAATCTTGAAGACCCGGATTGAAATCCGGTAGAGGGCTGACAACGTGAGGAATCACGCGGCCCTTCCAGTGCTTGATCGTTGCAGGTTTCAAAGGATCTTCCCCTTCTTGCTCAATCCTAGAATCAAAAAAAATTTCCAGAACCCGTTCTCGCAAAGCCGGAGTTTTGGTCGCTGCAGGCGTTTGACAACCACCCAGAACCAGGAAGCCACCAGGGCAACAAGTGGTATCAGAGCAGAGTCTCTGAAAGATACTTAGAGTAAGGACATATGGCACATCCCATGAGCAATTCATTGGCTGAAGGTCAATCCATAATTAGACCACCACTTTTCACTGGAATTAATTACACTTATTGGAAGGCAAGAATGAAGATATACATTCAAGCCGTAGACTTTCATCTATGAAAAATTATCATGAAAGGGCCTCACACACCCACAATTAAAGTAAATGATGTAGAGGTTCCCAAGCCAGAAGATGATTGGGACAAAAATGATATGAAACTAGCTGAGTTAAATGCTAAATCGATGAATCTATTATATTATGCTTTGGACCCAAATGAGTTTAACAGAATTTCAACTTGCAATTCTGCTAAAAAAATTTGGGACAAATTAGAAATCACACACGAAGGCACTTCTCAAGTTAAGACATCTAAAATTCATTTGCTTGTACATAATTATGAGTTATTTAAGATGGATCCTAGTGAGACTATATCTGCCATGTATACTCGTTTTACTGATATTATAAATGGTCTCAAGAGTCTAGGCAGAACTTGCTCTAATGCTGATATTGTCCAAAAAGTCATAAAATCTTTGCCGGATAAGTGGGAAGCCAAAGTGACAGCAATTCAAGAAGCAAAAGATCTGAATACTCTACCACTGGATGAGCTGCTTGGTTCCTTAATCACTCATGAACTAGCTATGCAACAAAGGACTGAAGAAGATACAAAAAAAAGAAAGCCATTGCATTTAAAGCAACTGAGGAAGATAAGAATGAAGAATCTGATTTATAAAAAGATGATGATGATCTTGGAAGTGATGAAATTATCATAGTTATGAAGAAACTCAAAAGGTTTATGCATAGAAGAAAAATGAATGGATGGAGAAAGCATTTCAGAAAAGGCGACTTTGGAAAACAAAAGGAAAAAGACAAAGAAAAAGATAAAAAGAAAGATAAAGATTAAGTACCTATCTGCTATGGATGTAAGAAACTAGGACACATCCGCCTTGATTACCCTGAAGGAAAGAAGAAGATATTCCCTAGAAAGAAGAAGAAAGCAATGCTAGCTGCTTGGAGTGATAGTGATGATACCACATCTACTGAAGAGGACGAAGAGACAACAAAAATAGTGCATATCTATCTTATGGGTTTGGAGGATGATGTAAGTACTTCTGAACCTAATTTAGAATTCACTTAAGATGAATTGCATAATGCTTTTTGCGAATTATTGATAGAATACAAAAAAGCTAGTTTGAAATTGAGAGGTTTAAAAAGCAAATGTGATGTATTTGAAAATGACAAAAATGAATCTTGTGAAATAAACAAAATCTTACAAAGAGAACTAAATTTGGTTTGTGAAAGACTTAAGAGTGTTCAAATTGAAAAAGAACTTTTTGATAAAAATAAGGATTTGAAAAATGAAAATGATGACCTAAAGAAAGAAGTTCAAAAATTAAAATCTTTATTTGAAAAGTTAACCCTAAGTTCTAACAAACTTGAGTTAATATTGAAAGATCAAAAAGAAATAAATAATAGATTTGGAATTGGTTATAAAGGCTCTATTTCAAATACTTTTTCTACTTCTACTTCATATGCTCCTATATTCATTGGTTTAAAACATGTTAGACCTAAATTTGCATCATCTCGTAGTTATTATTCAAATTCAAGGATTGTACGCTTTGCATGTAATAATGTTGGTCATAAAGCTTTTGAATGTCATTTGAAATACAATGACAAAAGAAAAATTAAGAAAGTTTGGATTCCAAAAGGAACCATTTCTGCTAACTTGCAAGGACCCAAGAGAGCTTGGGTACCTAAATCATTAAATGATTGTTTTGCAGGGATGTCTTGCAGCCACAAGCACAAAGAAAAGATGGTATTTGGATAGCGGTTGTTCAAGACACATGACGGGTGATGCTAATCAATTCTTCACCCTAGAACAGAAGGATGGTAGAATGGTAACATTTGGGAACAATAGAAAAAGAATGATAATCGAAATTTGTAACATCAAAATTACTCCTTATATATTTATTGAAAATGTATTACTTGTAGAAAAATTAAAGCATAATCTTTTAAGTTTTAGTCAGCTATGTGACATTGGTTATAATGTATTTTTTAAGTCATCAATGTGTATAGTAGTTGATCCACTTGACTCTAGTATTAAGTTCATTGGACACAGACTTGGTAATATTTATGTGGTAGATCTTAATGATCTAGCTATGTCAAATAATACAAGTCTTGTAGCAATGAATGACAAGAGCAAGGAATCAAATTTACTATGGCATAGGCGACTTGGTTATGCTAGTATGGACATAATAGCTAAATTGATTGCGAAAGATTTAGTCAATGGTTTGCCTAAGTTTAAAGTTAATTTTGATTATGTTTGTGATGCATGTCAGTTATGAAAACAAGTGAGGCGGAGATTTAAATCTAAAAACATAGTTTCAACTTTTAGACCTTTAGAGCTACTTCACATGGACCTATTTGGACCTACTAAGACTACTGCCTAGGTGGTATGATATCTGGACTTGTGATTGTAGATGACTTTTCAAGATACACATGGGTTTTATTTATTGCACATAAAGATGATACTTTTAATTTATTCAAAAGGTTTTACAAAAGTGTTACAAATTTGAAAAACTTATCTATTATTTCAAATCATATTGATCATGGCACCGAATTTGAAAACCAATATTTTGATCGATTTTGCACAAAAGCATGGTATTGATCATAACTTTTCTGCACCTAGAATACCACAACAAAATGGTATTGTAGAAAGAAAGGATCGTACTTTGGAAGAGATGTCTAGAACATTGCTTTATGAAGGAAATCTTCTAAAATACTTTTGGGCAGAAGCTGTTAATACTGCATGCTATATTTTAAACAGAGTTTTAATTAAACCTATTATCAAAAAAAACCCCTATAAGATTTGGAACAATAGAAAACCAAATATCAAATATTTTCATGTTTTCGGATGTAAATGTTCTATTCTCAACAATGGAAAAGATAATGTTGGAAAATTTGATGCAAAATCCGATGAGGCTATTTTTCTTGGTTACTCTTTAAATAGTAAAGCCTATCGAGTTTTCAATAAAAGAAATTTAACTATTGAAGAATCTATATATGTTGTTTTCAATGAATCAAACATTACATCTTCGAGAAAGGAAGATTTTGCAGATGATGATGCAGGTACAATAGAGCGTGGAATAAAAGACTTGACTCTTAAAGATAAACAATCAAGTGTACCACAAGAAGAAGAGGTGAGTAAAAAGAATGATGATATACCTAAAGAATGGAGGTATGTAGACTCACACCCTAAGGAATTAATTATAGGAGATCCATCTCAAGGTGTTAAAACTAGTTATGCACATAGAGATGCACATGATTTAATTGCTTTTGGTTCTTATGTAGAACCTCATAATATTGAAGAAGTCGAAACTGATCCTAATTGGATGTTAGTAATGCATGATGAATTAAATCAATTTAGGAGAAATAATATTTGGACCTTAGTTGAAAGACCCAATAATCATCCTATTATAGGCACTAAATGGTTTACAGAAATAAACTAGATGAAAATAGAAATGTAATTAGAAATAAGACTAGATTGGTTGCACAAGGATATAATCAAGAAGAAGGAATAGATTTTGATGAAACTTATGCACCAGTAGCTAGATTAGAAGCCATTAGACTGCTACTAGCCTATGCATGTTTTATGAATTTCAGGTTATTTCAAATGGATGTAAAGAGTGCATTTTTGAATAATCTTTTATCTGAAGAAGTTTTTGTTTCGTAACCTCCCGATTTTATCGATCATATTTTTCTAAATCATGTTTTAAAACTAAATAAAGCTTTATATGGTCTGAAATAGGCACCTGAGCCTGGTACGATAGATTGAGTAAATTTTTAATTACAAATGAATTTGTTAAAGGTAGTGTTGACACCACTCTGTTTATTCAAAGAAAGAAAAATGATATTTTGGTTGTTCAAATTTATGTTGATGACATTATCTTTGGATCTACTGATGAATCTTTATGTCAAGACTTTGCTAAGCTAATGCAGGGAGAATTCAAAATAAGCTTGATGCGCGAATTAAGTTACTTTCTTGGACTTCAAATTAAATAAACTAAAGAAGGTATTCTGATCAACCAAGCCAAGTACATTAAAGAAATAATCAAGAAATTTGGCATGGAATCAAGCAAGGAAATCGGAACTCCAATGAGTCCTGCATGTAGACTTGACAAAGATGAGAATGGTATAAATGTTGATCAAAAGCTGTACCGAGGGATAATCAGATCATTACTTTATTTAACAATAAGTAGACCTGAAATATTAATTAGTGTCTGTATGTGTGCACGTTTTCAATCTAATCCTAAAGAATCACACATCACAGCTGTTAAAAGAATTATTAAATACTTGAAAGATACTTGTAATGTAGGTTTGTGGTATTCTAAGAACACATCACTGAAACTAACTAGTTATTCTGATGCTGATTATGAAGGATGTAAAATAGATAGAAAGAGGACAAGTGGCACCTGTCAATTTCTAGGTGTTAACTTGATCTCTTGGCATTGTCGCAAATAGAACTCTATAGCTTTATCTACTATTGAGACAGAATATGTAGCTGCTGGGAGCTGTTGTGCTCAAGTGTTATGGATCAAGCAACAACTAGAGGATTTTGGTGTTGTCCAATCTAAAATTCCTATCAAATTTGACAATACTAGTGCTATTAACTTATTAAAAAATCCAATTCAGCACTCACGGACTAAGCACATTAAAATTCGACATCATTTTATTCATGATCATGTTTTGAATAATGTTGTTGAACTTGAATTTATACCTACTGAAGATCAATTAGCGAACATTTTCACTGAACCTTTAAGTCAAGATAGATTTGAGAAAATTAGAGGAGAATTAGGGTTATGTGACCAATTTTGAATCAATATGACCTAATTTTTGAAAATTAAGGATAAATTATCTAGAAATTTCAAAAATCTTTTTAGATCATAGGGCAACCTAATTTGGACTCTAGGAACCCTTAGAAATTGAGTTTGACCCTTTTTGAATTTTAGAACAGATTTTAGCTCCAGCCGACTCGAACTCTGGGTACTCTGGGCGAGCCGACTCGCAGGATGGATCGAAAGTTTTTAAATTAGCTTTCCACTTTCCCTATTCACCACTCTTTCTAAATTTCAACCATTTCTCTCTAGCCGACTCTTCTATTATCACAAAAAAATAACAACAAAACCCTTTCTACTTTCTTAAATCCTTAATCCTTGGAGAATGGGGCCTCGCAAGGCGGAGGCAAAGAAGGCAACCTGGGTTGTTCGGACTGCAGTAGAGGAAAGGAGGAGCAAAAGGCATTTAGATACATCATTTACATAAGATGAGCAGCAACCTGAGCAAGAAGAAGTTGTTCCAGCACCCCGGCAGATTATTCTAATAGGAAATCGTCAAGTGACACCCGGTAGGTGCATTGATTCCAATTTTATTGAGCAAGAAAAGTTAAACATTGGAATATGGCTTGAAGGATAGGGTTGGAAAGAGCTTTGTCAGTTAAATGTTCCAACCTACCCAAATTTGGTTAGATAGTTCTTTGAAAATATGTCCCTAGAAGCTTTTTATATTGAGGGAACAGTAAAAGGGAAACTAATTGAGATAAATAAACAAAAATTATCAAATTTGTTGAATATTCCTAAAGAAGGGGACTATTATTTGGTAATGAAGGAAAAAGGTGAAGACTCTCAGACTTATTTTATGAAAATCCAATGTAAAAGGAGTCATTCATGTGCATGCAAATCAGCTCTCATTGGAAATGAGACTATTGCACAACATTATTAGTCAGATCTTCCTACCCAGGACAGGCAGTTTTGACTAGGTTATTGAACGAGATCTTGTATTCATGAGGTGACTGATTGAGGGGGAGCCCCTCAACCTTCCATTCATCATGGTCTCACAGATGAGAGAGGGTGTACGTAGGGCACGTGCCTGTTTACCCTATGGGATGATTTTCACCTTGTTGTTTCATGAGGCAGGCATAGATCTTACTGGAGAGGATTGTCGATTGTTGCTGCACACCGACAAGTATACAGTGAAATCCCTAACGAGGATGGAATTTATTAAAGTTGATGGGAACTGGATCAAAAAGACCACAAGAGTACCTGTAGCAAACTCTGAGGACTCAGATGATGACATTCAGGTTACACACGGTCTTTGTGAGCAGGCTGAGGGACATACTGATGAGGCTGGGCCTTCCGAGCCAGCTCCTGCTTCACCACATTCACCAATCAGGACTCCTACTACTGCTAGAGCTAATGCAGATGATAGACTCCACCGAGTTTTGGAGGAGATTTCTAGTCTCAAGACTGATACTGACCAGAGGATCACTTCTTTACAGTCCAAGATGCAGCAGGGCTTTCATGACGTCATGGTTATATTGAGGCAGTTATCAGTAGCCAGCCAGCATGGACCTTCTACTGGCACAGCTACCAGCACAGCGACTGGCACGGGTTTTGAGACTGATCTGGCACAGATGCTGAGCAGGGACATGAGGCACACTGCACCGAGGCACCATATCATGACACACCTACTATTGGTGAGCCTCGGAATGCTATGGAGGCAGCTGGATCTATTGATATTGGAGTGACTCCGGCCACTCAGATACTTTCTTCCACCAGCACATTGGCCCTATCTCTTGATCCACCTACTGCCAGACCTACACCCATCTTCATTTCATCTGAATCAAAAACCAAACCTAAACCTAAATCTAAAGTTACTAGGACTTCCACACCCACTAGGACTAGGATTAGGGATCTCCGCCCTAGGTTTCCCAAATTCAAGCCTAGTCCAGGTATTTTAGAGGTCGGTGTCTCCTCTAATGAGGAAGATTCTGACAATGGTCCTAGCACCTCTTTCTGATGGTTAGGTTTTATATTTTGAGACTTTTTGTTATTGTATTTTGGTTATGTGATACTATTTTGTTGTGCCATGGCACGTTTGTAAAGTATCACATACACTATGTATTGACTTACTTTATATATCTATATCTCACTTATCTTGATACATTCTTATATACATACTTGGTTATGATTGAATCAATATTTCTCATTTGTTATGAATATATGTTGTGAATGTTTCTCTATTTTTCATCTACCTTTTGTTGATGACAAAAAGGGAGAGAATGGAGACTATGTATGTTTGGGCATGAAAATTGCTATTGATTTCTAAAAATTGCTATTGATTTCATGAAAATTGCTATTGATTTCATGAAAATTGCTATTGATTTCTGAAAATTTTTATTGATTTCATGAAAATTATTCAAAAATTGTTTACAAAAGCTATATGGATAATTGAATGCTATGAAATTTTGATAAAATGAATGTTTGATTCATAGAAAGTTGATGAAACTTAAGTTGACTTCAAAAGGTTAAAAATTTTATAAGTTTCGATAAACTTTATATTGTTAATACCTTTCATACATCATGTATCGATACATCATGTTGTGATACATATGAAAGTTCATGTTTCGATACACTTGATACATAATATTTGGTATTCAGTCATGTACATTTGATACATTATGACACACTAATACCTAACCTACATGATAAGCATAGACTTGAAAATACTACAATTGTAATGTGATTCCATTTTTTGATCATGCCCAGTATTTTGTCATCATCAAAAAGGGGGAGATTGTTGATCCCTGGAATGATTTTAATGATCACAAAATATTGGAGCATGTATTTGATACTAACTCTTTACAAATGTTTAAAAAGTTTTTGCAAGAATGAATTACCTTGGTTTTAAAATGGTATTCAAATTCACTTAAAAAAATTCAATTAGGTTTGTAAATGCCCTAAGTTATGAATGTTGTAATCTTGAAAAATGGGCTTAAAAGTGTAATTAATTTGATAAAGCATATAAAGTAGCTTCTAGTTATTTCAATGATGAAGATTTTGAGAAGCTTGAAGTAAATTTTAAAGACTTGTAAGAGCCGACTCAAAGCGGCACGGCACGGAGGTAGAATTCAGAGTTTCAGAACTAAGAGCAGGCTCCCAGCTCAAGAGCCGACTCTTACAGCAGTATAGTTTTTGAAGTTCTGAGACCTAGAGCCGACTCCCAGATCAAGAGCAGACTCCAGGTATGCATGTTTGTCAAGAGTAAAAGCTTGAAGCCAAGAGTCAACTCCTAGTCCAAGAGTCGGCTCCTACAGAACTTTGATTTTGGTATTCCTGAGATTTCGAGCCGACTCCTGGAGCTCGAGCCGGCTCGTAGAGCCAATGTCTTCACTTCAACGACTAGCTACAGAAATTGAAATTTGAATGCCAAATCAACTCCAACGACTATTTTCATGATTCCCAAGGCCCCACAATGGCCATATCACTTGAAAAACTATAAAGGGGATCATTTTTTAGGGATTAAAGAAAAAATAAAGATTTATTGCTGAATATTCTTGAGAAAAAGAAGAGCTTCCATGTTATTCCTCACCTACCTCAAAGAGCATTCAAGTGAGATTCAAAGCTTCACCAACTCCACTCCATCATTGAATCCACTCATTGAAGAAGGGAAGAAGCAGCTTTGAAAAGCATTGAAGCATATTTAAAGTTGACTTTGTTTTGATCTTCATCGGCAACATCAAAACAACTTTGGTTTGTTATAGTTGCTTATTTTACATTCTTTATCTTGGTTTGTTCTCTTAGAACAGCAAGGGACTGTATCTAGAGAGAGAGTTGAAGGTTTTAAGTGAACCTTGTAAAACCTATGTTTGGGTTCTTGGTTTTTCCAATTTGAAACCAAGTGTTTGGGTTTTCTTTGATGATCCAGTGTAAAACCAAAGAGAGTTTGGGTTTCTTTGGTGATCCTGGTAAAACCAAAGTGTATAGGTTTGGATTGTGAGCCTAGTAAAACAATCCGACTGTATTCCGATTGGGGGATATAGTGGAAATCCCAAGTGATTCTTAGGTAGTGGATGTAGAAGCCAGTTGCTCCGAACCACTCTACTTCTTGGTGTTTGTGATTGTGCTTTCATTGCTTGATTGCTTTAATTTGCTTATTTCCGCTTTGCACACTTTACTTCTACACTGAAAGAATTTCAAAGTGCATATAGTTGCAAAATGTTTTTTAATCCCAACTCACCCCCTCTTGGGAAGCCACCTGGGCAACATTAACTCTTTGAGCCCTCGGTCACTCATATGATCCATTCGATAGTGCCATAGTTTATATTTCAACTATTCCTCCTGTGCCGTTGCAAGCACTTCAACACTATCACTTATCATCGAGCCTTCCATCCTGTATAGATTGTTTCTTAGTTTCTTCCTCTCATTACCACCAAAGCTCCCTTGGTAATTATCAAACATCCACTACCAGATTGGCACTTAAAAGCATATCCCTACTATTCCGAGTAGCCCAAAGAAATCAAATTCTTTTTCAATTCTAATACATGTTTGATATTTAATAGAGTCCTTGTCACTCCATCATACATCCTCACCCTAATAGTGCCTACTCCAGCTACCATACAAGGATGATCATCATCAAGACTTACACTACCTCCATCTGACCTATCATAGGTATAAAACAAATTCTGATGTGATGTACAGTGGTATGAGCATGTAGAATCCAAAATCTAGGTATTCTCCCAATCCACTGATCCATCTGATACAACCAGTACTCCTTCTCCATTGCTTTCCAAAGCATTAGCACCATTAGTGTTGGCTCTCCCCTTTTCTGTCTTCCAAAGAGGATAATTCTTCCTGATATGCCCAAGTTGACGACACTTGTAGCATTTCACACTTTTGTGGTTCCGAGACTGAGATCTGCCCTTGGACTTTTCCCTAGTTCTTTCCTTGGGTCTTCCTTGCCTCTCATTCAAAGCAAGAACCTCTGAATTAGGATTACCTTTGTAGACATTTTCCCTTTGCTCATTGGATCTGAGCACATCAACAACCTCTTCATAGTTTAGGGTTTCCTTCCCATAAACCAAAGTTGTTATGAGACCATCATACGATCTAGGGAGTAAACACAACAGCAACAATGACCAATCTTCCTCGTCTATCGTCACTTCTAGACTCATCACTTCAGAACAAACCTGATTGAACCTCTGAAAGTGAGCAACTAGGTCATGTCCTTCAGGCATTCTCAAGCTACATAATTACTTCTTCAGCCATAGCTTGTTCGTCATGTTCTTTCCTATGTATGTGTTCTCTAGTCTTCTCCAAAGACCTTTTGCAAAAGTCTCTGAGCACACTTCAGGTAAAACATGATCAGCCAAACACATCTTGATGGTGCTGAAAGCAATCTCTTCTAACTCTTCCCATTCCTCAACAATAATCTTTTTTGGTCTTTCTTTAACAAAGACCTTGTAGATTCTCTGTTGAACCAGTAAATCTTTAACTCTTTGCTATCATAGGGTGAAGTTTTCCTTGCCATCATACTTCTCAATGTCTACTTTGAACCCACTTGATTCCATTACCACAATCAAGAATTCGAGAGATCTAAAAACTGTACCTGCAAGAAACCTTACTTCCAACCCTCTGATCCTGAGATCTTCCTTCCATGAACCTTGCTCTGATACAAAGTATTAAGAATTCGACTCTAAATCCAAATAGATTTAACAAACCAAACCCTTAGAACAGCCTTGTTCACGATCAAGAATGAACACCCTGATCAACAAAGCAATCCCGGAAGTGTATCACCAGGTTATGGATGACCATCTGCCAGCAATATCCATTGAAGATCATGGTAGGATTCAGGTTTCTGAAGATCAAAAACACCAAGAATGGAAGAAGAAAAAATAGAGGAATTTTAATGGGAGAAAGGGATTTCTACTTCCAAGAAGTTCGTTACACCATCACCATCCTCTTACGAGAATACAATATATATACCTCGGTCACACATGCCCGAGATCCAAAAAAACTCCCCTAACTTGCACCATTAAGAACAGTTCACCCATCATCCGAACCGACCAGAGACACTAGGAGTCGACTAGGCCTTGAAACCGAGATGACTTTAATCCTCAGAGCTGACTTTTCCAAACCACAGGATTGACAAACTGTTCAACGAAGCCGACTCGAGCTAATTCGAGCCTACTCGTCCAGACGATAGGTTTCCTGACTATACAATCGAGCCAACTGAAATCCATTCGAGCTAACTCGTCCATACCACAATCACCTATTCTGAGACATGCCAACCAACAAAGTCGACTCTTAGCATAGAAGAGCCGACCCTAAAATCCAAACTGAGCCTAAACACCTAGGACTCATACCGGACTCAACCCTAGCCCTGGAACATCATGGAAAACCATGATATACCAGATCAACATATGTACATTAATATAACTAGCCATGAATGCACCACCTGAGACTCAACACTCGGTTATGAAATTTTTTTAGACTTTTTTATGCTTTGAAAATCGTGTTAACTTCTGCCATGAAACAGACCCACAATTTTAATTTTTGTATATCAGACTAAATCAAACTTAATCAACTATCAAACCAACCTCACCCAAGCCAATTTTGTTTTCTCACCTAACCAACTTATAATTAACTAGCCACCTTATAAAAAGATCAAAAAATTATGATTTATTCTCTGTTTTGTTACTAGATTGCATTAGGGTTCATCGATTGTGCATCATATCATTAAACTAATCTTAAGGAAAATTATATTCTATTAGATCAAGACAGGATTTCATCACCTGTCTTGGGCCCAAAACAACCACCCAGCTTCAAAACCCAAGCCTTAGTTAAAATTAACTAGCAACCTAATAGTTTTAAGGACACCAATAGGTCGGATCTGAGTCTAGTGAGGGAACTAGTGCACCCAACCCATCACCTATTACTAAAAGCTGGTGTCTAAGGCTAGAGGTCTAGTGGCAAATGCCCTAAGTGGACTGGTGGTTTTTAATTTGGACCATGTCACAGGCACGGGGAGACTTTGGTACGGGCACCAGGATTAGACATAGATTACTGGGCCTTATCTGGTTTACTTAGCCATGTGTCAAATTTTGTAGTCATGTAAGATTGAGTCCTATAATAAGTTGAGGCTAGTTGATTTGTCTCAACCCTAGCCCAGTCATTGATTCCTGTACTTGTGTATTAGACCAGTACTATTCCAATTTTCTACAAGAGAAGAGGTTGCATAGTTTTAGAGTTCCATCATGCCTCATCCAGAAGCCAGAGGCCTTCATATCAGCTTATTGGGCCTTGTTTGCAACCCCAGGGTCCAAGATTCCTTCCAGATGCCCTAGATGCCTTCCAGATGCCTTGATACCCTCCAGATGCCAAAGAATATTCCCAGACCAGGGATTTTCATGATTCCAAGAATATGCCAGCACCCCAGGCCAAGAGATTTCAAGTCCAGGAGTCAAGCTCATGAGCCCTAGAACCAAGATTCCAAGGAATATGCTGATACTAGGGTGCCCCAGCTTCCAGGGCCCATAAGCCCAAGTGCCAAACCAATAGAGGACAACCCTTGTTGCCCTAAAGCCAAGCCCAACTCTATTTTAGGTATCTAAGCCCAAGGTGACTTTGACCAAGTCCAAGGAAGGGAGAAATTCAATTTAAACAAGGAGATCTAGTTTTATTTTCACTCAAATTGTATTCTCCTAATTTTAAGCAAACTTGTAATCCCTCTCCCACTCAACTTTGTAATCCTTTCCTAACTAGGAGAGGACTTGGGGAACATCTATAAATACCCCACCCCTCCCCCTCTTGTAAGCATCTTTTATTCATGAGTCAAAACCCTATTGAAATTTTGTGTTAAGTTGTGTTCTTGTGTTCTTGTGTTGAGGTCTGTGAGTTTTGTTTGTGAGCCCTAAATCATCCAAGCCCTTGCCATCCCAAAGCACTCTCACCCAAACCCTAACATGCCAAGGAGAAGAATCCCTAGGCCATCCATCAACAAGGGGCCATCTTCCCCCCCCAACCGCCAGCTTCTGAAACCCTAATTCCCTCTTTCCCAAACCCTTGTTCGCTTTTTTTGCTTTCTAACTTATTTACTTGCTGACCTCTGATGCTTGCAGGATCCCCGTGCTGTTTCCCCTCCAAGAAAAAGGCCCTCTTTAACCCCAGGACTGATCCCAGATAGCTGCCCTAATCGAGGAACTGAAGGCTTGTCTTATAGGTGACGATCCCGAGTGATGTCTGACCCCTTCATCGACAGGATCTTCGAATTGGTGCTTGGTAAAAATCCTTTTCCCTCCTAATTTTTGATTTGTTGAAGGTATGCTACCCTAACCGGGGGTTTTTAAATCTTTGAGATCCTTTCTTTCATTATTTTGGCATGAGTTCATATACGGGTATGATGTTTTCTTTCATTACATACTTGCTTGCTGATTCTTTACTTGATTTCGGGTTTCTAGCATAAAAATTAAAATTATAAAAATTATAAAAATAATTAGTTTCTATTTTCCTATAATCATGGTACTCTTAGGATCATCCTGCATTAGTTTGGTATTAAAGCTAGTTTAGGATAGTTGCATCTTTATCAAAAAACCCTAAAAACATTCATTATTGTTTTTCTGCATCTTGTCATCTGCAGTAGGTGTCTAATTTTTAGTCTAGTTCATCATCTTAGAAATTTTACAATTCATTGAAATTTGCATGAAATGTTCTATGTTTAGTTTTTATAATTATCATAATTTTTAATTATTTTTACTAAAACAAAAAATATAAAAATTGCTGCATCTTAGAAACCCTAACAAAAATCCTAAGATTTTTGCACCAGTCCAAAAACCCTAAGAGTTACATCAGCATAAGACTTATGTTTTTTATTAACTTTGGTCTAAATTATCATCACTATCCATCCTATGTTATGTAATTTTTAAATATTTTTTATGCATCGAAAACTGTATCAAATTCTGCATCAAACCGAACATTAATTTTTTGATTCTGTGATTTCTGCACACCTGGCTAAACCTAACCAAACCAACTTCCAAACCCCTCAATCTCATGCCCAATTTTGTTTGCTAACCTAATCAACCAAAACCTAACATGCGATCTCATAGAATACCTAAAAATATTTTTATTTTTCTGATTATTATTAGTTTGCTTTAGGGTCATTGAATGTGCATCATCTTTTAAACTAATCTTAAGGGCAGTTCAATATCTCATATCAGGACAGGATTTCATCACCTGTCCTGGGCCCAAAACAACCACCATCATCCTAACCTAAGCCTAAATTAAAATTAATTAGACTTAATTTGCCCTAATGGGCTAGGTGACACCAAAAGGTCGGGTCCAAGTTGTGTGGGCCAACTAGTGCACCCAATCTCCATCTATTACTGGAATCTGGTGTGTAAGGCTTGGGGTCAACAGTCAAATGTCCTAAGTGGTGTGGTGGTTACTTAATTGGATCCCTGCAAAAGCAGGGGGGCCTCCCACACTCTCACCCCCTACCTGGCCAGAGGAAAGATTAGTTGTTGAGTTGGGTGTAAGTTGAGTCTACCAACTCAGTTTTGGCTCTAGGTCTAGGAAAACCTAGCTTATACTAACTTTTGCATGCTTGGCTGCATCGTTTCACCTTGATTACTTACTTGATTGCATGACCACTAGATTAGGAACCAAATATCAATAGTCCAGACCTCAACCCAGTTCAACCATGAAGTCCAATCTTGAAGCTCTTATAAAAGCCATGAGTGAATAGATGACCGAAATGAATACCCAATTAACCACCCAAATAAACCAATCCAATACCCAATTAACCACCCTATTAACCACCCAAATAAACCAATCCAATACCCAAACCCAAAACCAGCTTGCCTAGTTGACCACTTAATTAAGCAAATGACCCAATCAAATACCCAACCAACCCACAGGTTTGACCATTTGACCTATAGATCTGAGCCCATAACCTATGAACCCATAACCCTTAGTCGACCAACATTTACTACCCCAGCCACTAGTCAATTTTTCCTTAGCCAAACCCCTCTTACCACCCCACTAATTCACAAAGATGAACTTGAAAAGAAAGTGTATGAAGCTGATATGAGCTTAATGGATGAATATGAAGAAGAACAAAAGGAGTTACCCATAGAAGACCTAGAATTAGTTGACCTAGTAGGTGCCCAGACTGAGACCAACATAGAGTTAGTTAAACCTAGCCATATCCCGATGGAAGTCAACCCAAAATTAGTTGACCTTGACCACACCCAAACTGGACCAATAGTGGATGACCAGTTAGTGGAAGAGAACCAAGATCTACTATTAGGATCTTACCTGAGGAGCCACTAAAAGAAAGCCCAATTATAGAGTCTAGTCCTGAATTTCATAAGTCAGAAGAGTTTATTTAGGACTCAATCTCTGTAACACAGTACCCTTAGGATGAATTATCTTTTGTAGTTCTCATTGAGAACCTCTTTCCTGAAATTAGTGACCCATTCTTCTGTTATGCAAATCCTATAGACACACCTCAACCCTATAAGGTTAACCTCATTAGTCTAGGTCTAATCTCTAAAACATTTTCTTATATCCTACTTCTTCCAGTCAACCTTGAACCCTTTTCTTACTTTTTACTCGACCAGACTAACCCTAAATTCACCTCATATTTTTTGCCTTTTCTTGAATCTTCTTATATTTCTTTAACCATTCTTCTTGCATCATGTAGAGGTTTGCATATTACGTGCATTCATTGAGCCTGTCATGTTTGCATCATACTTTTGGAAAACCCTTTGGCATCTATTAAGGGTTCATGTTAAATTTTAATGTGCGTGCCAAACCAAAGTCAAACCTAAAGAGCCTATAGTTCATTAGGTTTAGGTCCCAAGAGCCCAATCAGTCCAAAGATCCACTTCATCTGTCTACACCTGCACTAACCTCTACACAGCATTTGCATCAGGAAATTAGTCAAAAGCTAAATATAATTAATGAACTAAATAAAAACTTGGCTAATTCCCAAACACAAGTTAATGAGTTTTCTGTAGGGGATTATGTGATGATCAGGCTTAGGCTTAAGCGATTCCCTCCAGGGACCGTAAAGAAATTTCATTCTCGCAAAGCTGGACCGTACAAAATAATAAAGAGAGTTGGATCTGATGCCTATTGCTCGAGTTGCTACCTAAATTAGGTATAGAGTCCACCTTCAATATTTTAGACCTTACGGAGTACCGGGAGCCAACAACGATACCAAGCGAGCTCTTTGAACCTCTCCCTCTTCTTGAGAGTGAACCCACCCTAGAGAGTCCACTTACAATTTGGCCTATTAGTGAGGAAAGGATTGAACGAATCCTGGATTATCAGGCCATCAATATCCGAAATTAAGGCTATCAGAGGTATTTGGTCAGATGGCAAGGTCGACCAGAATCTGAGAACTTGTGGATCACTCGTGAGGATCTGCAGAACCTCACCCAGACATTCTTGAGTAGTATGAGAGCCAAGTTGACCCTTACTCGACGGGATCGAGTTCCTCCCACCCCGGGAGAATTGGTGGGGGCACCAAGATTAGACATAGATTACTGGGCCCTATCTGGTTTACTTAGCCATATATCAAATTTTGTAGTCAAGTAAGATTGATTCTTGTAATAAGTTGAGGCTAGTTGATTTGTCCCAACCCTAGTCCAGTCATTGAATTCTATACTTGTGTATTAGTCTAGTACCGGTCCAATTTTGTCTAAGAGAATATGTTACACAGTTTTGGAGTTTCACCAGGCCCCATCCAGGAGCTAGAGGCCTTCACATCAGCTTATTGGGCCTTGTTTGCCATCCCAGGATCCAAGATTCCTTCTAGATGCCCTAGATGCCCTCCCGATGCCTTGATACCATCTAGATGCCAGAGAATATTCCTAGACCAGGGCACCTCATGATGGGGGATGAAAATAAAATGATGAATGGAGAGTGTTAGCAGGCTAACCAACAAGCAAAATTGAGCAATTAATTATCAAATAAATGGTCTAAATTAATTCAAGAAAAGAATCTTCATAAGGAGACTAGTTGATCTAAATTACAATACCCGAAATGTAGATCTAGTTCAAAATAGAGATTAGGATCTTCACGGCAAGGAAACCATCACTACTAGGGCAAGTTAACCTTCAAAAGATCAGATATAATGAAGCTTAGGAAGAGTTTTCCTACCAACAATGATGGCTAATTATTTGGTGGAAGAAGGAGCTCTCTTCACTCAAGGATTAAGGTCTAAACCATAAGACTAGCACTCCCTACCTTTAGGACTCACCTTGTTAATCATCCTTGGCTTGGAGACCTTCATCTTGGACATGGAATATTAGAGAAAACCTGCATTAAATTAGAGATCAGGCATGGAAGGAGAATTCAAAATTAGAATGGAAACAAGAAGAAGAAGAAAGGGAAAACAAGGAAGTAGAAACCGGTGCCTTCAAGGAATGATGCATGGATCTTGGATCAAGCAAGGAGCACTCAAAATGTTGGGTGAGTGAGGAGTGGTCCCATGCTTCCCCTCAAAATGCTTGATGTGTTGTTTCTCATGCCTCCCAAAATATGTCCCATGTGAAGAATAAAATGGGCTTCTAAGAGGTGGCATCATGGGCTTCAAAAGGTGGTATCTTGACTTGCTTGGTCTTTGACATAGGCATGCTTGAAGTTGATCTTGATCTGGATTGAGTCGACTCAAGGGACTGGCGGCCTTCTTTCAAGAGTCCGCTTCATGAATGGTCTTTGTCTTCAAGGGTTTGGTGGGCTTCATTCCAAGGTTCTCATTAATCCCAAGTACATTATTTTAGCTGAAAAAAATATCAAGAGAATTAGTTGAAAAAATACTTTTTCTTGTTAATGTCCCATCATCTCATGATTCCAGGAATAAGCCAGCACTCCAAGCAAAGAGATTCCAAGCCTAGGAGTCAATCCCATGAGTCCTAAAACCAAGATTCCAAGGAATATGATGATACCACGGCGCCCCAGCTTCCAAGGTCCATAAGCCCATGCACCAAACCAAAAAGGATGTCCCTTGCTGCCTTAATGCCAAACACAACTCTATTTTAGGCATCCAAGAACAAGAGACCAAGCCCAAGGTGCCTTTGACCAAGTCTAAGGAAGGGAGAAATTCAATTCAAACAAGGAGATCTAGTTTTATTTTCACTCAAATTGTATTCTTCTAATTTTAAGCAAACTTGTAATCCCTCTCCCACTCAACTTTGTAATCCTATCCTAACTAGGAGAGGACTTGGGGAACATCTATAAATACCCCACCCCTCCCCCTCTTGTAAGCATCTTTTATTCATGAATTAAAATCCTAATGAAATTTTGTGTTAAGTTTTGTTCTTGTGTTGAGGTGTGTGAGTTTTATTTGTAAGCCCTAATTCATCCAGGCCCTAGCCATCCCAAAGCACTCTCATCTGAACTGTAACATGCCAAGGAGAAGAATCCCTAAGCCATCCATCAACAAGTGGCCATCTTCCCCCTCCAACCTTCAGCTTCTAAAACCCTAATTCCCTTTTCCCAAACCCTAGTTCGCTTCTTTTGCTTTCTATCTTATTTACTTGCTGACCTCTGATGCTTGCAGGATCCCCGTGGTGTTTCCCCTCTAAGGAGGTGGCCCTTTTTGCCTTCAAGACTGATCCCAAATAGCTGCTCGAACCGAGGAACTGAAGGATTGTCTTTCAGGCGACGATCCCGAGTGCTGCGTGACCCCTTTATTGATAGGATCTTCGAATCGGTGATTGGTAGAAATCCTTCCACCTCCTAATTTCTAATTTATTGAAGGTATGCTATCCTAACCAGGGGTTTCTCAATCTTCAAGATCTTTTCTTTTATTATTTTGGCATGAATTCATATGCGGGTATGATGTTTTCTTTCATTACATACTTGCCTGCTGATTCTTTAATTGATTTCTGGTTTCTAGCCTACAAATTAAAATTATAAAAATTATAAAAAAATTAGTGATGTGGGACCGATAAGGGGTGGGATTATTGGTGAGCCTAGAAGTCACCTAGATTAGGATACCACTATTTTCTTTTTGGATAGTTGGATAACTCGGGCTTCACATCCCTAGATGTCCTACAGGATAAAGGAAAACTAGGGCCTCACACCCCTCGATGTTCCATAGAACAAAAGAAAAAACGGGTCTTATACCCACTCCCTCATGGAGGTCGACGTTCTCAAAGAATGAAGGCAACAATATTGGGCCTCTCACCCTCTCCATGCGGGGGTGAATGAAGAATCACTCTTCCAAGAACTCATCTTCATTATTCTTTTCAATACAAGAGAGGGGTCATTATATAGGGACCAATTACTTGGGAAGCAAGTAAAGAAAATATGATGCACCACGATCCTTCCCGATTTGCTGATTAAAAATAAGGAAGGTGTTATGCAATTTCGAAAAAAAAGCTCAAGAAAATAAGGAAAGAAGGGGGGATCAAGGAGGGACCATATGGGGCACCAAACACCTGCTCTCTTGGGCTTGAGGGGACCACATCTTTCCTTAGTTGCTTGGCATGAATCAAGGGATTCTTATTTATCCACTTGACCTTCTTTTTTTGCATCAGGAGGGGCTTGGAGTGAGGTCCAGTGGCTCTCCTCTTTGACTTGATCAACCAAATAAACTGATGGATGCTCTTGGGTCCCCATCATTCCCCTGGAGTGGGGAGCACTCGACTCCGTTGAGTTTGAGGATGACTTGGGTGGAACCAAAACACTTTATGGTTGGGGCACTAGGATCAGACACAGATTACTGGACCCTTTTTGGTTTACCTAGCCATGTGTCAAAGTTTTGTAATCTATTAGGATTGAGTCCTGTAATAAGTTGAGGTTAGTTGATTTGTCTCAACCCTCAACCTGGTTAGTACATTGAGTCATGTATACTAGTATGAGTCTAGTGTCAGTTCACTTCTTGTACAAGAGAGGAGGCTACACTATTTTAGAGTTCCACCAGACCTCATTCTAAAGCCAAAAGAAGTTACACCAGTTTAGGGGATCTCAATCGACACACAGGTACCCTGATTCCCTCCAGATGCCATATTCCCCCCAGATGCTTCCAGAATATTTCATATGCCAGGAGCCCATGTTTACCAGGCTATCCCAGCACTCCACGACTCCAAATTCAAGTATAGGAAGCAAGCCCAAAATAAGAGAACCAAGATTCCCTTTTGATGCCGTGAAAATGCCAGCCTAGGGAACCAAGCAATCCAGATTCCAGGGAGCCCAAGCCCAAGCTTCCAAGCCCTTGGCCAACCTCCCCTATTGCTGCCCTAAAGTCCACACGCCCAAGGAGTGGGCATCCAAAGCTTTGACCAAGTCCAAGGAGAGGAAAAGTGGGAGAAGACAAAGTCTTTTCTAACCTAGTTAGGACTCCTAATCCCTTTAAACCTTGTAATTCTAACCTAGCTAGGAAAGGACTTGTATTCTAATTTGGAAGAGGATTTGTAACCCAAGGGTAATCATGGTTAGTGAGGGTATGGGAACTCTATAAATACCCCACCCCTCCCCCTCTTGTAAGCATCTTTTTCTTATGAATAAACCTTGTTGAAATTAAGATCAATTTCCTTGTGTTTGAGTTTTCGTTCTCTCTTTGAGTGCTCTCCTTGTTGTGGGCACCAGAATCCGACAGAGGCTCCTTAACCCTCTGTGGATGTCCAATTAGGGTTCCAACTTTTCGGGTCTTGCAATAAGGCTTCAAGCATAAATCTTGTAATTTTTTTTAGCTTTGAATTGAGTCTCAAGTATCTGTGTCTAGTCCTGTACTTTGACCAAGTTGGTCAAGTCTCGGGTCTTGAAATAAGCCTTCAAACTGTTGCCCAGGTGGCTACTCAAGAGAGGGGTGAATTTAGAATTTGAAAAATTAAAGCAAGTAATGTGCAATTCAAAATCCTTTATAAGTGGTAGGTGCTATGATAGAGTTATAAAATGCAGAAGCTAACTAGAGTAGAGAAAGCACACACAAACAAACTAAATTTACAGTGGTTCGGAGCAACTCAGCTCCTATGTCCACTATCCAAGATACCACTCGGGATTTCCACTATATCACACCCGAATACAATAGGATTGTTTTACAGGATCACAATCCAAAATCTCTATACTTTGGTTTTACGGGATCATCAAAGAAAACACAACACCCTTTGGTTTTAACAGGCTCACCAAAGAAACCCAACTTGGTTTTCATAGGATCACTAAGAACCTATCCCTTGGTTTTCACAAGGCTCACCAAGAACCTATTTTGTTTTTCAACTGGGCTCACCAATAACACAACAATTCAAAGATTGAATTGAAAGTAAATGCAACAAGAAATGACAAACTCAAGTTGTCGAATAGTTGCCAGTGCAGCTTATCAGAGGTCCACTTGAATGCAATTGAATAAGCTTTAATTTCTTCAGTGGCTTCTTCCCAAAAATTATTTCAAGCTTCAAATTGGAGTTGGTGAAGACTTGAAAGCTTGACTTGAATGCTCTTGGGCTCTTGTACTGTTAGTTGGTAGGATATTCATTGAATCTCTCTCTTCTTTGAAGAACTCTCTTCTTATTTGCTTTAAGGTAGTTCAAATCCTTCTAATTTAAAGTCTTCCATCATCCCAAGGTAGTTTTAGCCATTGTAGACCATTGGGAATGATTTGTGACCGTTGGAGCAATTTTTGGCATTCAAAAATAAATTCTGGAACTAGCCGTTAGATACTTGAAAGCAACATTCGAGTCGGCTCGGATTCCTTCGAGTTGGCTCGGATCCTTTGAGTCGATAGGTCGAGTTGCCATTTCTTCAATGTAGTTGGCTCTTTGTCTCAGGGCACAAAACCTCACTCTGGACAAGTCGGCTCTTTGTTACTCGGGTCGGCTCGAACTTGAATCTTGAAAATCTTGAACTCGAGGAGTCGGCTCTTTTTACCTTGGGTCGGCTTTTCTTCTCAGGTTCGAAAAACCTTACTCTGGAAGAGTTAGCTCGATGCAGTTCATGTCAGCTCGCTTTCTCAGGCTTTCAGAATTAGGTCTGGCGGAGTCGGCTCTTTTTGGTTCGGGTCGGCTCGCTTGGCTGTTCTCAGAAAACTTCAAGAAATGGACTCTAAAGGAATCGGTTTGGACTGATTCCAATCGACTCGGATTCACTAAAGTCGGCTCGCTTTCTATCGAGTCAGCTCGGATTGCTACGTTCCAAAATCCTTACTATGTACCAGTAAGCATAGTCGGCTCTTAATCTCTTTGGGTCGGCCTGAGTGTCTTCTTCAATACTTTTATAATTAAACTAAAAGAAAACTCTCATCAAGTCTTTTACAAATTCATACAAACCAACTCAAACTAAAATTCATGGCACACACATTCTCATAGAAGTACCCCTTTTTACTTGATTTTTCTTAGCATTTTCATTGGGTTCTTCTTTATAAGAATATTTTCAACACAACTCAAACAAAAAAGTAGAAGTGTAGGAGTTGAAGTTTGAATATGTTGTACATCCTACAAAAACTTGTCAAATACTTGAAGAGTTATCAGAAATAAATATACATGCTCTAATATTTGGTTATCATCAAAATCTCTTGTGAGGTCAACAATCTCCTCCTTTTTGATGATGACAAAACACTGGGCATGAAAAATCCTTTACACTTCACATGTATAACAATATTTGAAACATAAATATTCACATGTATCAGAGCTAATTGGATTTGAAAGAGTATTAGAGCTCAAGAGATGATATCACTATATATCATCAAAGTGTTAATTTTTTCATTCTTTAAAATGAATTTTCATTAGCACCAAATATGGAGTACCAGAGAGTTAAAATATGTAATTGTAATCAGAGTATTAAGATTAATTTGAATACAAGTCAGATCAAAATTATCCAAGAGAATCTCCCCCTTTCTCTAGATTTTAAAGTAATTTAAGCAGTGCTATTATTTTTGTGCTCCCCCTATTTCATTATTTTTATGCACTTCAAGAGTAGTTGGTAATAAGCTCAACCATATATCAGAAATTATTACCAATTTTGCTATTAGCTTAATCTCTCTCATTTTTTTTGTAAGCTCTTTTTCTCATTTTTCATATTAGCCCATATTACTTTCTCCCCCTTTTTGTCAATCAATCAAAAGGGTGATTTCAAATAAAGCTCAAAATTTAAAATAGATTGAAAAAGTTTTTAATATTTGTTTGAGATAATTTCACATTCTCAGATTTGAAATTCTAATTAAAATTCCATTATAGTTGTACTATAACAAATTCAATTACTAAACAGACAACTTTCATTTCTTTAAAAAGTTTGCTAGATACAATAAGAAAGTATAATGTAACTGTAAAAGATAACAAGTGGAACAACGAAATTACACCCAAAAAGACTAACCAAGCAATCTAATCTTCTTCTTCTTCCTTAGTTGAAGAAGAGGAGCCTACCTCTATGACTCTATCAGAGGTCTTAGTTTTCAGGGGTTTGGACCTTAAATCCTTGAATCTAGTTCTAACAGGGGCTCTAAATCCTTTGGTCTTCTTGGCTTTGGGGTTTTTCCTTTTCTTAGTGGGTTTAGGTGGATTAGATGAAGGAATAGGAGTGTCAAGTGACTCTTTGATGATCTGTTTAGGAGCATCTTTAATGAAAGTAGTTTACTTCTGGGATTGCAGTAAAATGCTTCTGATTTCTTCCATGAAATCCTTCATTTCTCTTTCCACTTTCTACTGGTGAAGCTTTTGTTCAGATTTTAATTCCTGTAATTTGATGTCAACTATTTTTATGATTTCCTCAATTGTAGAACTCATATGATCAGTCAGAGAATTAGAGATATTTTCCATATTTTGTAATATCCTAATTTTTAGGTTTGATGGAGTAACCATTGTTTCTCTAGTTCTTTCTTCATCAGCAGCTTCATCTTCATCAGAAAAGGTAGCAACAACTCAACTAGGCATCTTTTTAATCCACTCTCCTTCTTATAACTTGTATCCCATTCTTTTTAGAGAGTTGAAGGAGTAGATATCAAAGTGATGTTGTGGCTTGCCTATCTTATTTGATGAGTCAACTCCTGCCTCTTCAAATAACAAAGTGAAGACCATACCGTAAGGTAGACAGTCTTTGACTTTTCTTGCTACTTCAGTCATTTGGATCATCATTATATAGGAAAGGTTGAGAGGCTTTTCTTCAATCAAGTTCCCATTATGATCATATCCTTCTCACTAACCCTGTCAAAGTGGCCAGTTCTTGGAAGAAATATTCTACTGATCATATTGTGTAGTAACCTCATTTCCCTTGACAGTAGATTCGCTTGAACATGTCGGACTGTGCTCACTTCTTCCTTTTCCAAAATGAGTTTCAAAATGTGTTCTTTGTCCGTTAGTAGAAGTTCAATAGCACCGTTCGTTGGCATGTGTAGTATTTTGCTCAATATTTCTTTATCTATCATAATGATCTTCTCCTTCACTATAGATTCCAAATGAAATTCTTTAATAATAATGTTCTCATAAAATGTCCGTACAATTGAAGGGTAGGTCAGTGTGTCTAAACAACAGAAATGCTTCCACCCTTGGCTCTCTATCCAGTGTCCGATTTTCATTCCCATTTCTTCTAGGAATACAAAGTCAATCCTTCTTCCGCAGGTGACAGGTCTGTTGATCATTGAGACATGTTGTACAGGAGTTGGAGTTCCTTTATCTTGCTGGACTGGAGTGGACATTTTTCTCTTTTCATGTCTTTCTCTTACATCTGTACTACAATCACTTGATTCACCGAGTTGAAGAACTTTCTTCGTAGATCTTCGAGGGGCCATTATAGAGGAATCAAAAAATTTTAGGCTCTAAGGAATGATTTCAGGAAGGATGGTAAAGTTTCCGAGAGAGGTGGAGTATGTTCAGAGCAAAGTGAGAGAGTGAAGTACTTAGAAAAGACAGATCAGACTTTCCTAAATAGCAATTCTCGACTTTCGAGTTGGCTCGCTCAGCCCTAGAAACATCCGAGTGGGCTCAACCAGAGCAAACTCAAAGCAATCAAAACATCGAGTCGGCTAAGCGCAGACTTAGTCGGCTCGATCAGAGCAAGAGTATAATATCCAAAGATTCGAGCCGGCTCGACCAGAGCAAAAGTGCTCGAGTTGACTCGAACAGAAACTTTCCATTTAAAATCAAATGATTTGGAAATTGAGTTCAATATATAGAAACCTCAAGGAAAGTTGTTCATGAAATCATGAAAAATTATAGGAGGTTTTCTAGATAATTTTCCTTAGTTCATAATGGAAATTAGGTTTAATAAATCTAGAAGAGATAACATAGCCCTAATTCTCCTCTAAGAAACTCAAATCTATCCTGATTTAGTGGCTTGGTAAAGATGTCAGCTAGTTGTTTTTCGGTTGGGATAAATTCTAGTTCTATATCACCATTCAAAACATAGTCTCTAATGAAATAATGTCTAATCTCTATGTGCTTAATCCTAGAATGCTGAATAGGATTTTTTGTTAAATTTATAGCACTTGTGTTATCACACTTAATAGAAATTTTGCATTGTGAAACAACAAAATCTTCTAGTTGTTGTTTAATCCACAATACTTTTGCACAATAAATCCCTGCAGTAACATACTCTGTCTCAGCAGTAGAAAGTGCTACCGAGTTTTGTTTCTTGCAGTGCCATGAGATTAAATTCAACCCTAGAAATTGACAAGTACCGCTAATGCATTTTCTATCTACTTTACAACCAGCATAATCAGCATCAAAAAATCTAATTAAATTTAAAGATGATTCTTTTGAAAACCAAAGATCGAGATTACTTGTACCTTTCAAGTATCTTAATATTTTTTTAACAAAAGCATATGTGTTTCCTTAGGATTACATTGAAATCTAGCACATACACATATACTATACAAGATATCTGGTCTACTTGCAGTTAAATATAATAAGGATCCGATCATAACTCGATATAGCTTTTGGTCAACAATGGATCCACTTTCATCTTTATCCAATTTGCAGGATAGGCTCATGGGTGTATTCATTTGTTTGCTTATCTCCTGATGTGGACATCGAGATGAATAATGAACTTGATCAGCTGACTCATATATCAGGACATCCCGGTGATAGTTCGGCGAAGTCCAACCCAGACGTTTCGGTTCAGTTTCTGGCCCATGACGATTTAGGGGTGCCAGCCTCGTCAGCAGGAAACATGCGCAGGTTCAGATGCCTTAAAGGAAAGCAAGTTTCAAATCTGACCCATTTTTGGGATGAAAATAATTAATTAGAAATTGGGCCGAAGGCCCAATACACTAATTGTGTCCGAGAAGTTTCGAATTCGGGAAAACACCAGAGTCTTTAGTTTTATTATTATTATTATAATTTTATTAGTGGCGTGATCTCTTGATTTTTTTTTTTAAAAAAAAAAAATCCTTCTGAAGAGTTTCATGCAAGAGTCAGCGTTTGGATTTTTTTACATTAGTTTTTTTTTTATTTATTATTCCCTCCATGTTAGTCACGTAGGGGACAACTATACCTTGTTTTGTTTTTTCTCTTAAAACACGAACCAAGGAAAGCATGCAGCATTTTTTTGTTTTGGTTTTGGAATATTACATGGTGTTTTGGTTTTGGGAATAATAATTGGACGTTTTTCCTTTTGGTGTTTTCCATGGAAGGCCGCCGGCACCCTTTTCCCCCTTGCGCACACCAGGCCAAAAGCCCAGTTGGGAGAAGACGATTCCATGAGGAATCTCTTCCTTCCGTTCCAAGTTCCTGATAAAAAAAAAAAAAGAAAAAAAGAAGAAACAGGGACTCACGGTGAGAAACCCATCGTTCGTCCCTTCCAATCTTGAAGACCCGGATTGAAATCCGGTAGAGGGCTGGCAACGTGAGGAATCACGCGGCCCTTCCAGCACTTGATCGTTGCAGGTTTCAAAGGATCTTCCCCATCTTGCTCAATCCTAGCATCAAAGAATTCCTAGAACCCGTTCTCCCTGAATCAGGGTTTTGGTCGCTGCAGGCGTTTGACAACCGCCATGCACCAGCTTGGTATCATAGCCTTGATCCATTCTTGACCAGGGCCTTGATCCATTCTTGATCTGTCCCTGATCCGTTCTTGATCTGTCCTTGATCCGTTCTTCATTTAAAAAAAAATAAAAAAATTCTGCCGGCAACCATGGAACGGAACAATGAGGAGCCTTCTCTTCGTGATGTTGTGGAGACCCAGCAGCAGATGATGGCTGTTTTGCAAGCAATGATGGCACGGTTGGAGGCGCAAGATCGTGCTATCCCTCGTCAAGATCATAATGTACCTGACGAACATTGAGAAGGTGATGCCGACCCTTTCCAGAATATTGAAGATCCTCCACCATTGCAAAGAGGGCAGCAACCGCGACATGATGTAGTGCTTCCCAGGGATTTCGGACCGCCGCCTGTGCATGACAATCAGACTTGTTGGGAGTCCGGGTTTTGGATTGAAATATCGGAGTTCAGAGGTGGTTTGAATCCTGATGAGTATGTGGATTGGACCCTGCAGGTAGATGATGTTTTCCGACTGAAAGAAGTGCCTTTGGACAAGCAAGTGTCGCTTATCACAATCCGATTCTGAGATCACAGCACTATCAGAGGTATATGGATGTGAGGCCACAAATTACATCATGGGCAGCCTTGAAGCAGGAGATGAATCGGGAGTTCCTTCCTCAGAATCATGAACAGGTCCTTTATTCTAAATTACATGGTTTAACACAAGAAAATCGAAGCGTGGAAGATTATACTACAGAGTTCTACCGACTGGTGGCTCGAAACCGATTGATGGAGTTAGAACCGAGGTTGGTAGCCATGTATTTTCTTGGACTGTGATTCCCGATGCAGGATGCGTTGGCTCTGCATCGGATTGACAGTGTTGGTGATGCGCACATGCGGGCGCAAGCAGTGGAGCGGAGCCTGATGCAGAATAGAGGGTTCCAGAGTAGAGGAAAATTATCTAGACAGTTTTCGGGGCAGAGTTCTGGTAGTAGTAGTGCACCTCCTGTGGTGAGGCAACAAACTTCAGCAGTTCCTCCGAGACCTATAGTGCCATGTGGGGCTTCAGGTCCCCTGCAGAGGTTGCGCATCAATCGAGCCAATGTTCACTGCCATTGGTGTCATGACCTAGGACATTATGCCAATGAGTGCCCCAAGGTGCGTACCCAGTTACTTATGGAGGAGGAGCAGGAAGTTGAATTTCCTGAGGATGAGGAGTTCGAGGATGAGATGTATGTGATTGACCCAGACCATATCCAGGGAGAGAGTCTAATCATTAGGACGATGTGTCTTGCACCAATTGCTGGTGGAGATTGGCGTCGGCACGATATTTTCTTAACAAAGTGCACTGTAGCTGGTAAAACTTGCAAGGTAATTATTTATTCTGGAAGTTGGGAGAATGTGATTGCTGAGGAAGTTGTGAAGAAATTAGGGTTGATGACTGAGCCCTATCCTCAACCATACAAGCTCGACTGGGTGAAACGGGAAACAGATATTCAGGTCAGTCGACGATGTAGGTTGGCCTTGTCTTTTGGTCCTCAGCTTGAAACATCAATAGTAGCTGATGTTGTACCGATGGATGCGACACACATCATTTTGGGATGACCTTGGCAGTTTGATAATAAAGCAGTGTATAATGGTTACACTCATACTTATATGCTACGACCAGATAGGAGAAAAGTGATCTTGAAACCGCTATAGGACATGGCTGAACAGAAGGTAGTAATTTGTTTGCCAAGCAGGGAGTTTGAGGAGAGTTTAGAGGGAGAAGATTTCTATTTTGTCCTGATTAGTAAGCCAGAGGAGTTTGGCCAGAATGGGGAGCAGGAGCTACATGATCTTCCTCAGGAGTTGGTGTCAGTTTTGGAGGAATTTCGGGATGTTGTACGGAGTGAGCTTCCTACGGGTTTGCCACCACTTCGAGATATTCAGCATGAGATTGATCTGATTCCGGGTTCTGTGTTGCCGAATAAGGAACATTATTGAATGACCCCGCAGTAGCATGAGGAGCTGAAAAGGCAAGTTCAAGATCTTTTAGACAAAGGCTTTGTACAGGAAAGCATTAGCGCGTGCGCAGTACTAGCACTTTTGGTGCAGAAAAAGGATGGTTCATGGCGTATGTGTGTTGACAGCCGGGCAATAAATAGAATTACTGTGAAATATAGATTTCCAATACCGAGGCTGGATGATATGCTAGATCAGTTGAGTGGTGCCGTGTTCTTTACTAAGATTGATTTGAAAAGTGGGTATCATCAGATCAGAATGAAGCCAGGTGATGAATGGAAGACAGCCTTCAAGACAAAGGAAGGCCTGTATGAATGGTTGGTGATGCCATTCGGCCTATCTAATGCTCCTAGTACGTTCATGCGAGTAATGAACCTGGTTTTGCGTCCATTCCTTAGTTCTTTTGTTGTTGCATACTTTGATGATATATTGATATATAGTAAGACAGCACAAGAGTATGTTGACCATGTTTCACAAGTTCTAATAGTATTACATGAAATCCAGCTTTTTGCTAACCCAGAGAAGTGTATTTGGATGGTAGACAAATTAATTTTTCTGGGATATGTTGTTACTGGTGATGGGATTCCTTCCAGATGAAAGTAAGGTGCAAGCGATATTGGACTTGCCAGCACCTATAACTTTAACTGAATTGAGATCCTTTTTGGGTCTTGCGGGTTTTTACAGAAGGTTTATGAAGAGGTATAGTGAGATTGCTGCACCCTTAACAGATTTGTTGAAATTATATCAGTTTGGATGGAATGACACTGCTCAGGTAGCATTTAATGAGATGAAAGTCAAGTTGACCCAAGCACCATTGTTGGTTCTTCCAGATTTTGACAAGGTATTCGAAGTGGATTGTGATGCTTCGAAGACTGGGATTGGCGCAGTACTCAGCCAAGATGGGAGACCCATTGCTTTCTACAGTGAGAAGCTTGGAGGTGCCAAACTGTTGTATTCAGTTTATGATTTGGATCTATACGCCATTGTGAGGTCATTGCAACATTGGCAACATTACCTAATCCAGCGAGAATTTGTACTGTACTTAGATCATCAAGCATTAAAATTTCTACAAGGACAGCATAAGTTGAGCTCCGACATGCAAAATGGATAAGTACTCTACAGGAGTATACTTTCAGCATCAAGCATAAGTCAGGCACTTTGAACAAAGTGGCAGATGCTTTAAGTAGACGGAGTTTATTGATTGGTTCTATGCAAGTATATACCCTTGGGTTTGAAATCATGAAGGATGATATCTGTGCAGATGAATATTTCTAGAGCATTGTGACTGAATTGGAAGCTGGAGGTCAATCTGACATCGTCCTACATGATGGATATTTGTTCCGTGGTAATTGTCTCTGTATTCCTAACACTTCACTGCGTGTATTGATTATTCAGGAGCTGCATAATCAAGGACATTTTGGAAGAGACAAAACTGCATGGTTAATTCGTCAACGATTTTATTGGCCTGGGCTTGACCGAGATGTCAAAACCTTTGTGAAAATATGCCATTTGTGTCAGGAATCCAAAGGATCAGATACAAATCAAGGTTTATATAGCCCTTTATCGATTCCAGATGAGCCGTGGTGAGAGGTATCTATGGATTTTGTTGTAGGTTTACCACGGACAGTGAGAGGTCTAGACTCAATTATGGTAGTCGTAGATCGGTTCAGCAAGATGGCTTTTTTCTTGCCATGCAAAATGATATTTGATGCATCGAAAGTAGTTGATCTTTATTTTTCTGTAGTTGTTCGACATTATGGGTTACCATCATCGATAGTTTCGGACCGAGATAGCATGTTTATGAGGCATTTCTGGCGTGAATTGTGGAAAAAGTTGGGTACAAAATTAAAATTAAGTAGTCCCTATCATCCTCAGACCAATAGGCAAATCGAGACTGTCAACCGAAGTCTTGGTAACTTGTTGAGAGCTAATGTTCAAGAATTTAAAAACTGGGATGTATGTTTGCCAAAGATTGAGTTTGAGTTCAATTCTTCGGTGAACCGTTCTACTGGTTTTGCACCCTTTCATGTATTGTTTGGATTTTTGCCAAGAGGACCACTTGATATTTTACTTGTTGATGTGCCAAACAAATCAAGTAAGAAAATTGAAGATCGAGTGGCTGATCTCCGTGAGGTGCATGCAACTGTTAAAGCCAATCTAGAGCAAAATTATGCCAAGTATAAGGCTAAGGCTGATCAGACGCGACGGCAGCAGACTTTTGAGGTTGGAGATTTGGTATTGGTCTTCTTGCCAAGAGAACGATATCCACAAGGGGCCTACACCAAACTCAAACCAAAGAAAATTGGTCCTTGTCAGGTGTTGGAGAAATTTAGTGACATTGCCTACCGAGTTGAATTACCAGACGATGTCCTTATTTCTAATGTATTCAATATTCGACATCTAACCCCCTTATGCAGGTGATAATTCAAGCTTGAGGACAAGCTTTTCAGAGGAAGGGGAGAGTGATGCAGACATCGAGATGAATAATGAACCTGATGAGCTAACTCATATATCAGGATAGCCCGGTGATAGTTCGGCGACGCCCAACCCAGATGTTTCGGTTCAGTTTCTGGCCCATGACGATTTGGGGGAGCCAACCACGCCAGCAGGAAATGTGCGCAGGTCCAGACGCCTTCAAGGGAAGCAAGTTTCAAATCTGACCCGTTTTTGGGATGAAAATAATTAATTAGGAATTGGGCCGAAGGCCCAATACACTAATTGCATCCATGAAGTTTCGGATCCGGGAAAACACTGGAGTCTTTAGTTTTATTATTATTATTATAATTTTATTAGTGGCGTGATATCTTGATTTTCTTAAAAAAAAAAAAAAAAAATCTGTTTGAAGAGTTTCACGCAAGAGTCAGCGTTTGGATTTGTTTACATTAGTTTTTTTTTATTTATTATTCCCTCCATGTTAGTCATGTGGGGGACAACTATACCTTGTTTTGTTTTTTTTCTTAAAACCCGAACCAACGAAAGCGTGCATCATTTTTTTTGTTTTGGTTTTGGAATATTACATGGTGTTTTGGTTTAGGGAATAACAATTGGACGTTTTTCCTTTTGGTGTTTTCTATGGAAGGCCGCCGGCACCCTTTTCCCCCTTGCGCACACCAGGCCAAAAGCCTGGTTGGGAGAAGACAATTCCATTAGGAATCTCTTCCTTCCGTTCCATGTTCCTGATAAAAAAAAAAAAGTAAAAATGAAGAAACAGGGACTCACGGTGAGAAACCCATCATTCGTCCCTTCCAATCTTGAAGACCCGGATTGAAATCCAGTAGAGGGCTGGCAACGTGAGGAATCACGCGGCCCTTCGTGCGCTTGATCGTTGCAGGTTTCAAAGGATCTTCCCCATCTTGCTCAATCCTAGTATCCAAGAATTCCCAGAACCCATTCTCCCTGAATCGGGGTTTTGGTCGCTGCAGGCGTTTGACAACCGTCCTGCACCATCTCCATACCAAACTTCTTGATGATTTCTTTGGTATATTTGGATTGGTTGATGAAGATCCATTCCTTTGATTATTTTACTTGAAGTCTGAGGAAGTAATTTAGTTCACCCATTAGGCTCATTTCAAATTCTCCCTGCATTAGCTTAGCAAATTCTTCACAAAAACTTTCATTAGTTGCACCAAAAATAATATCATCAACTTAAATTTGTACGACCAATATGTCACTATTTTTCTTTTTAATGAATAGAGTTTTATCAACATTTCCTCTTGAAAAATCATTTTCAATTAAGAAAGTACTAAGTCTATCATACTAGGCTCTAGGGGCTTGTTTCAAACCATATAAAGCTTTATTAAGTTTAAACACATGGTTTGGAAAAGTATGATTTTCAAAACCTGGTGGTTGTTCTACAAAAACTTGTTCGGTAATAAAACCATTTAAAAATGCACTTTTTATGTCCATTTGAAAAAGTTTGAAATTCATGTAGCAAGCAAATGCAAGAAGTAATCTAATGGATTCTAATCTTGCTACAGGTGCATAAGTTTCATCAAAATCTATACCTTATTCTTGACTATATCCCTTGGTCACTAATCTAGCTTTATTTCTAATAACATTTCCTTGTTCATCTAATTTATTCCTATAGATCCATTTGGTTCCTATAATTAGCTGGTCTTTAGGTCTATCAACTAGTGTCCAAACCTTATTTCTTTCAAACTGGTTCAGTTCTTCATGCATGGCTAACATCCAGTTTGGGTCATTTTCTACTTCTAAAGTGTGAGGCTCTATTTGGGATACAATGGCTAGGTAATCATGTGCAATCCTATGTGCAGACCTAGTCCTTATACCTTGAGAAGGATCACCAATGATTAATTCTTTAGGATGGGAAGTAGCATACCTCCATTCGGTTGGTAGATCGGTATGATCCATACTTACTATTTCTTCTCCTTCTTCTGTTGGTCTTTCATGAATACTCATGTCTTCCATCTCCTTTCGAATGGTACCTGCATCGTTATCAATACACTCATCTTTTCTAGATGGTGATAGGTTAGTTTCATCAAAAATGACATGCATTGACTCTTCAACAGTAAGAGTCATTTTATTAAAAACCCTATATGCTTTGCTATGAAGTGAATAACCAAGGAAAATAGCTTCATCAGATTTAGCATCAAATTTTCCGAGATTATCCTTACCATTATTAAGTACAAAGCATTTGCATCCAAACACATGAAAATAGTTTATATTGGGTTTCTTTTCATTCCAAAGCTCATAGGGGATTTTCTTCAAAATAGGACGGATTAAAACATGGTTTAAAAGATAACATGCAGTGTTCACCGCTTCTATCGAAAAATATCTTGGAAGATTAGCTTCACATAACATTCTTCTAGCCATTTCTTCCAAAGTTCTATGCTTCCTCTCTACAACACCATTTTGTTGTGGTGTTCTAGAAGCAGAGAAGTTGTGATCAATTTTATTTTCAGTACAATAATCATCAAAAAATTGATTTTCAAATTTAGTGCCGTGATCACTTCTAATTAAAATTATCGAAATATTTTTCTAATTTGAAACCTTCTTGTAAAATTTTTTAAATATTTTGAAAGTTTCATCTTTATGTACAGTAAACAAAACCAATGTAAATCTTGAAAAATCATCTACAATTACAAAGGCATTTTTCATATCTCCTAGGCTTGTGGTCCTAGTTGGTCCAAATAAATCCATGTGAGGTAGTTCTAAAGGTCTAAAAGTTGAAATTAAATTTTTGGATTTAAACCTCCCCCTAATTTGTTTACCCATTTGGCATGCATCACAAACATAATCAAAATCAACTTTAAACTTAGGCATGCCTTTAACAATATTTTTAAAAATTAATTTGGTAATTGTATGCATGCTAGCATGACCCAATCGTCTATGCCATAATAAGCAAGATTCTTTGGTCTTAGCATTCATTGCAACTAAATTGGAGCTACTTGACATGGCAAGATCATTTTGATCTGCCACATAAATATTTCCTAGTCTATGTCCAATGAATTTACTGCTAGAGTCAAGAGAGCATGTTACTATACACATAGATGATTCGAAGATAACTTTGAAACCTTTATCACACAATTGACTAATACTCAATAAATTATGCTTCAATTTATATTCTAGCAGCACATCTTCAATAAAAGTACAGGGGGTTATTTTAATCTTACCGATTCCAATTATTTTTCCCTTGCCATTGTCTCCAAATGTAACCATACCTCCTTCTTTCATTTCCAGGGTGATGAATTGATCCTTGTCACCCGTCATATGCCTTGAACAGCCATTATCGAGATACCATTTTTTCTTTAATTTTTGGGTTACAAGACATTCCTGTAAGAAAATCAATGAGTGCTTTTAGGTACCCAAGCTAACTTGTGTCCTTTCATGTTAGTTGAGGTGGTCCCTTCGGGAACCCAGATTTTTCTTGTATTATGGACATTTCTAATAGTATTGTAGTTGAAGGCTTTATGTCCTAACTTTTTGCAAGAAAAATTGGTGCGGGCACCAGACTTAGAAGAAGACTTTAGAGCTCCATCTGGATCTCTGATTAACCTTGCCCAAAGAATTAAGGTTTTTTTGGCTTGTAATAAGGGTTGACTGGATCAACTCAACTTTAGCTTGAGTCTATATTACCTGCATTTTATTTTATTGAGTCATGTTGACTCAGTAGTGGACTAGGGTTTCAACCTGGGGTGTTACATTTTCCCCCAAGGCCAAGCAAGTGGGCGCCACACTCCCAGCCATACACCTGAGTCCAGGGGGCGCCACATCTCCATCCAGCAGGTTTTGGTCCCCACACCACAGATAGCAGCTCCCCTCTTTCACGCGCCAATTGAGGAGAAATCCACCAGGGGTCCACAAATCAAGGGGGCGGCCCAAGACTTCCCAAAAGAACCAAACTATAAAAGGGAAGAAATTCTCTTGGAGAGGAATTCAAGGAGGCGCCCATTACCTGCCAGAAATACTCAAAACAAAGTTAGAAGGAGCCATAACTTGGGGAGAAAGAAAAGGAGGTATCCAAAAAGGGTTGAGCCATGGAAGGAAGGAGGTTTCTCTAGAAAAGCAAGGTTAGGAGGCCCCCTAATCATTCCAACTAAAGCCAGATATAAAAGGCAACAAATTTTCTCTTGGAGGGCAAGGTTAAGAGACACCCAAACACTTCTAGATAAGGCCAAGCATAGAAGGAAAAAAATATTTTCTTGGAGGTCAAGACAAGGAGGCGCCACCCACTTTCCTTTTTGAAGCTTCAATCAACTTTGGAATTAATTGGCCGGCCATATGAGTAGGGATTAATATCCTAATTTGAAGATCCCCTCCTTTAGTCCCACATGGGAAGATGTAAAACCCTACTCTCTTGTAATGGCCTATAAATTAAACCCCCATGTAAGTTTGAAAAGATGAGATGAATGAAACCAAACTTTTTTAGTTAGCAAACTCTATGTTTTCTCTCTTCCGCACTTGCATCCAGGTGTTGAGCTCCGTGAGGGAGTAAATCCGGGTTCCCTAGGAACCTTGAGGAGGTGTGAGATCTCCAAAACCCCAAACCCTAGGTTAGCCACTTCTACTCCAAAACCCTAGCCGCCCACCATCCACTTCAATCCACCAAACCCTAGCCTATTCCACCTCTCACAACCATTTTCTCCAAGTCCAGGCCGACCACCAGCATCCAGCTACAGTCCAGGTACTTCAGATCCAAAGCTCTTTCCAGAGGGAGTCGAATCAGCCTTCAAGAGAATCCGGCTCTCAGCGACATCAGCCTTCAAGTTCTTCGAACTGGTAAATCCTTCCCTGAGTCTCTGAATCCATCACTTGTTTTTTCTTCTTCCCAGATCTTGAGTTCAGGAGAAGCCGACCCAGCCACGAGACCAGTATTGGAGGATCCATTGCGAAGATTGCCGACTCCGAGGATCCAACAATCTGCTCAAGAG
The DNA here is from genome assembly GCA_021397845.1 of Areca catechu. Classification (NCBI taxonomy): domain Eukaryota; kingdom Viridiplantae; phylum Streptophyta; class Magnoliopsida; order Arecales; family Arecaceae; genus Areca; species Areca catechu. The sequence continues at coordinate 94,803,366 of CM038051.1, read as the reverse complement.
AGTTCTTCCACCCAAACTCTGTGAAGATCACTATCTGGTTGGTAAACTGTCTCTTCTCTTTATTTCTGTCCTGTTGAAAGTTCAGAGCGAAACCCTAGGTCTGGGAGTTTCTCAACCCCCAGCGATCCGTTACTTCTGAACTACTCTGATAACTTAGCTTCTTCTAAATTGTGCTTTCAATCCTTACCTAGTTTCCATCAACTTAGTTTAACTTTACTTTGAGTCGAAGCCAATTTCTGAAATATATATAAAAAAAAAAAGAATTAATCTTAATTTTACCGCATTCGCTTCTTTGTTCTTTGTTCAGCATCATTTTTTTGGTATCAGAGCTCCCGTTCTGCATCATTTTTGGTATCAGAGCCCTGTCTAGGGTTTCTATTTCGATTGCTTGTTTGAGTCTCTCTCTTTTTACTTTGTCTGCTCGAAGTAGACTCCCCAGGACGTCCGGTCCTAGGAACGAAGAGAGGTGCAAACCTCCTCTTCCCATTCCATGGGGTGTTCCTAGGGCATGTAGGGGATCCGTTGGGTTATAACTTCGTAGCAGGAATTGTAAACGGGGAAGTGCTCTATTTTCAGCCCATAATTTCTCTATTGCAGGAATTATTTCTCACTGCAGGTAAATCTAAATTCAGTTATTTTTATTTTGCTGAAACCAGTATAATTGGAAATATTTTTCAGAATTTTCCTGTGATTTATTGGTTTCCGTAGGATTTCTGAGAATTAAATTACTGCAACTCTGTTTTTGTGTTCTGCAATCCAATTATTTTTGAGTGTTCATCTCTTAATTCATCTTAAGGGCATTTGAGCATCTAAGATAAGGGGAGGAGTTGATAACCTCTCCTTAGCCCAAAATCACCACCCACTCATTCGATCCTAAGCCTAATTTTAAAATTTATTAGACTTAATTTGCCCTAGTGGGCTAGGGACGTCAACAAGTCGGGTCAAGGCTAGTGTTGAGTCAGTTTGTCTAGTTATTCTGTGTGTGATTTGTACTCAGTGTCTAGAATGGTGGTTCAGGGATTCTATCCCGAAGGGCTTGTGTGCTGGTCCGCCTACCTGGCCAATCACTGATTGGTGTCTAGGATTGGCATTTAGGGACCTAACACTCCCCTTACACCTGCCTGGCTGAGTCCCGAGTTACTACAGGCTAGCTTGCCACTCTGACTGGACATCTAGTTTGGGCTCTAGGTCTAGTTAGCCCGTAGTCGTTTCAGTTGAGTCTCATCTTGTATGTTTGCTTGCATCATCATGTCTACCCGGAATGGAGTGCCCTACCAACCTGGTCAAACCCAACCTGATTTAGAGGCCATGGTTAGAGCTCTTACTGAAAGTATGAACAAATTGAGCCAGGATTTGACTGCTACTGTTACCCAGTGTAAAGAACAAGTCCATGAAATTTTTACCCAGCTTAGGGATCAAGTCCAAGTACTTGAGAAACGTAGACATCAAAATTGGATCCCTGATCCAAAATTTAATAGGCCCCGACCTCATCCATGCCAGGAGCCTAGGAGGACCTTATACCGTGATCCCGAGCATAACCTTACGAAGCCTAACCATGATATCTATAGTGTGGATCATGTCTATAAGAGGTCCTTACAATATTCTAGACCAGTCACTCAACAACCCAAGTCTTCTAGATCAAACCATTTAGATCCACACCCATGCCCAAGTAAGGTCTCTACTAGCTTGAAACCCAGTGTGACCCAGGTTCCTATATCGCAAGAATGTTTGTTTTGTGGAGAAAGAGGCCATAAATCTAGTCAGTGCCCATGCATAGGACTGGCTTGTGCACAGCTAAGTGGTAAGAATCCTAAGGATGACATTAATGAGGGAGAACCCAAGCCTACCAATGAGGAAGAAAGGTTAGGTATGACAAGCCCAGAATCAGTTGACCCGATTACCACTGACCCGAAACCCATTGGAGATGGCATCGAGGAAGTATATGATGCTGGCTTGAGTCTAGTTGATGAATATGAGGGGGAAGAACTTGAAGAATGTGACATTGATACTATTGGTTCCTTACCTGAGGAGACCTTAGAAAGCAACCAACTGGTAGGACCTAGTTCAGAAATTCAAGAGATTTGTGAGAACCAGGTTCCTTTAGTCAAATACCCCCAGGAAGAACTCATAGTGTTAGCCCGAGCTATTAGTTCGTACCCTCTAATGACAGTCATTCCCCAAGTACCAATTGAAGATCTTTACACTGAACTGTTTAAGTTTGCCCACCCTATGGTAGATCCTCTCCTTAGGATGACTGAATCAAGCCTCTTACAATTGGACCTTGTCCCATGCCCAGCCACTAAGGTCTCTCCCGTAATCTCAGTTGAACATCCTTATCTTGAGCGGATTGATTCACCCAGTCCAGTAGAAGTCCTCCTTATGGCCCCAGACCCCTTCCTTTGCATGACTGACCTACCCTTCTATAAAGTATACCTTTCCACACCCATAGGTCAAATTTCAAGTCTTGAGGTCATCATCCATAGGCCCTTCCATGAATCATTCTCTAATCCAGTTCTTGAGAAAGTGGATCATTATTTACTTAGAGAACAAACCTTAACTATTGCAATCACATGTCCTAGGCTACTTCCCGAACCATCTCTTGATCCATTCCTGGGAGTAGCAAACTTTTCCTTTCGTAAGGATGACCAGTCGACACTCATAGATCACCATTCAATCCTTCAGGTCACCATCTTTAGTCAGCAGGTAATTCGAGACTCCACATCATATTTCCTCCCTTTCTCTAGGACTTTCAATGCTTCTTACACCATCCAAGTATACTTTGTCGAAGTCTTTAGAGTGAACCATGTGTCAGAATCTATTAGGTTTGCCACCTACTTCTGGAAGACCTTATGGCACCTACTAGGCACCCATGATAAGTTTTCATGCTCTGCATGCCATCCTCCAACCCAAGGTCAAACCTAGAGAGCCGTAGTTTGTTAGGTTTAGACCTAGGGTTCCTTTGGAATAAAGTCCATTCTTTAGGAATGCATCGTCAGTCTAGTTTAGTTTCTCTTGACCCTTTACTAGGCTTTGGCTCATATTTTGGTTTGATTGAGAGCACTAGGAATTAGGATTTGTATTTTGCCTAGGGCTGAAATTGCATTCAATGACTTGGACAATAGGTCTACAGGTAAGAGTCCATTTGAAATTGTGCATGGTTACAAACCTCACACACCTCTTGACCTAGCTCCGTTACCAGTCCACACACGAGTCTCTGAGTCTGCCGAAGTTTTCGCACAGCATATAAAAAAACTTGCATAAAGAAATTCATGCCAAAATAAATTTAAGTAATGAAACTTATAAGAAGTTGGCTGATTCTCAAAGGCAAGTCAAAACTTTTGATGAGGGAGACTATGTAATGATTAGGTTAAGGCCTGAACGGTTTTCTCTTGTAACCATTAGAAAGTTACATGCTAGAAGAGCTGGACCATTTAGAGTGGTGAAGAGAGTAGGATCCAATGCCTATGTGCTCGAGTTGCCTCCAGAATTAGGCATTAGCTCCACTTTCAACATTACAGACCTAGTAGAGTATAGAGAGCCAGCTGTGATTCCCAGTGAGCCTTTTGAACCTAATCCTGCTCTTAAGAGTGATCCCTGACCCTGTGTGTCCACCAACAAACTGGCCTGTGAGGAAAGAGCAGATTGAAAAGATCCTGGATGATCAGGTTATCTCTACTCATAATCGAGGATACCAAAGATACTTGGTCCGCTGGCAAGGAAGGCCAGACTCTAATGACTCTTGGATCTCCCGAGAAGAACTACAAGATTTGGATCCAGACCTCTTGGAGAGATACCAGAGCCAACTTGAGCCTTACTCGACAAGGTCGAGTTCCTCCCACCCCAGGAGAATTGGTGTGGGCACCAGACTCAGAAGAAGACTTCAGAGCTCCATCTGGATCTCTGATTAACCTTGCCCGAAGAATTAGAATTTTTTTGGCTTGTAATAAGGGTTGACTGGATCAACTCAACTTTAGCTTGAGTCTATATTACCTGCATTTTATTTTATTGAGTCATGTTGACTCAGTAGTGGACTAGGGTTTCAACTTGGGGTGTTACATTTTCTCCCAAGGCCAAGCAAGTGGGCGCCACACTCCCAGCCACACTTTCAGCCATACGCCTGAGTCCAGGGGGTGCCACATCTCCATCCAGCAGGCTTTGGTCCCCACACCACAGATAGCAGCTCCCCTCTTTCACGCGCCAATTGAGGAGAAATCCACCAGGGGTCCACAAATCAAGGGGGCGGCCCAAGACTTCCCAAAAGAACCAAACTATAAAAGGGAAGAAATTCTCTTGGAGAGGAATTCAAGGAGGCGCCCATTACTTGCCAGAAATACTCAAAACAAAGTTAGAAGGAGCCATAACTTGGGGAGAAAGAAAAGGAGGTATCCAAAAAGGGTTGAGCCATGGAAGGAAGGAGATTTCTCTTGAAAAGCAAGGTTAGGAGGCGCCCTAATCATTCCAACTAAAGCCAGATATAAAAGGCAACAAATTTTCTCTTGGAGGGCAAGGTTAAGAGACACCGAAACACTTCCATATAAGGCCAAGCATAGAAGGAAAAAAATATTTTCTTGGAGGTCAAGACAAGGAGGCGCCACCCACTTTCCTTTTTTAAGCTTCAATCAACTTTGGAATTAATTGGCCGGCCATATGCGTAGGGATTGATATCCTAATTTTAAGATCCCCTCCTTTAGTCCCACATGGGAAGATGTAAAACCCTACTCTCTTGTAATGGCCTATAAATTAAACCCCATGTAAGTTTGAAAAGATGAGATGAATGAAACCAAACTTTTTTAGTGAGCAAACTCTGTGTTTTCTCTCTTCCGCACTTGCATCCAGGTGTTGAGCTCCGTGAGGGAGTAAATCCGGGTTCCCCAGGAACCTTTAGGAGGTGTGAGATCTCCAAAACCCCAAACCCTAGGTTAGCCACTTCTACTCCAAAACCCTAGCTGCCCACCATCCACTTCAATCCACCAAACCCTAGCCAATTCCACCTCTCACGGCCATTTTCTCCAAGTCCAGGCCGACCACCAGCATCCAGCTACAGTCTGGGTACTTCAGATCCAAAGCTCTTTCCAGATGGAGTCGAATCAGCCTTCAAGAGAATCCGGCTCTCAACGACATCAGCCTTCAAGTTCTTCGAACTGGTAAATCCTTCTCTGAGTCTCTGAATCCATCACTTGTTTTTTCTTCTTCCCAGATCTTGAGTTCAGGAGAAGCCGACCCAGCCACGAGACCAGTATTGGAGGATCCATTGCAAAGATTGCCGACTCCGAGGATCCAACAATCTGCTCGAGATAGTTCTTCCACCCAAACTCTGTGAAGATCACTGTCTGGTTGGTAAACCGTCTCTTCTCTTTATTTCTGTCCTGTTGAAAGTTCAGAGCGAAACCCTAGGTCTGGGAGTTTCTCAACCCCCAGCGATCCGTTACTTCTGAACTACTCTGATAACTTAGCTTCTTCTAAATTGTGCTTTCAATCCTTACCTAGTTTCCATCAACTTAGTTTAACTTTACTTTGAGTCGAAGCCAATTTCTGAAATATAAAAAAAAAAAAAGAATTAATCTTAATTTTACTTCTGCATTCGCTTCTTTGTTCTTTGTTCTGCATCATTTTTTTGGTATCAGAGCTCCCGTTCTGCATCAAAAATATTTAATTTTAGAATTTTGGAATGATTTTGACTTTGAAATTCTAGATGCAGAAATAGCAGGTTTTGAAATCAAAATAGAGTCGTTTGTAAGAATGGTTTTATGGGAAGTAAACTTGGGAACAAAATCTTTTTTTCTTACAAAAGTAGTAGCTGGAACATAATTTAAATTTGAAGCATTAAAACCAATTCTAGCTTTGCTTCCAGAAATTCTTTGTTCTTTAAGAATTAACTCAAGCTTATTAGAAGATAAAGTTAATTTTCCAACAAGTGGCTTGAGTTTTTCTACCTCCTTTTTCAGTTCATTGTTTTCTTTTATCAAAACATTGTTTTAATCTTGAACTTCTCCATTTTCATTTTTCAAAGCATTACATTTTTCAGAAAAGGTATGAAATTCTTTTGGTAGTAATCTGTTCTTTTCTAAACTTTCATTTTTCTCTTTGAGTAAAGAATCATTGATATGTTTTAATAATCTAATCTTTACTCCTGATTTTTTAAATTCAAGTAGCAAATCATGGAATGTAGAATTTAATTCTTCAAAAGTAAATTCCATTTGAGCATTGGGGGAATTTACCTCATCCTCGAGATCCATTAGACATAGATTTACTATTTTGGTGGTCTCTTCTTCTTCATTTGAAGTGGAGTCTTTACTATCACTCCACGTGGCAACCATCCTTTCTTTTTCTTCTTTCTGAAGAATTTCTTTAGTTGAGGACAGTCCGGACGAATGTGCCCCGGTTTCATACATTCATAGCAGGTGGGGACTTGCTCCTTATTCCTTATCCTTCTCTTTTGAATGCTCTCCTCGTTTATGGAATTTTCTATTATAGCTACTTTTCTTCTTTCCCATAAACTTTCTGAATCTCCTCACGACCATTGCAATGTCTTCATCTTCAGGATCATCGAAGGAGGAGGAGTCATCTTCAGTCTCTTCATCATCTTTTGATTATAATGCAGCCTTGAATGCAATTATCTTTATCTTTTTCTAATCATCATCCGTTCTATGCTGCATGGCTAATTCGTGAGTGATGGGAGATCCCATTAATTCATCCATTGATAAGATGTTTAAATCTTTGGCTTCCTGAATGGCAGTGACTTTAGGATCCCATTTGTCAGGAAGTGATCTCAAGATTTTCTGTACTAAATCAGCATTTGAATATATCCTACCAAAATTTTTCAAACCGTTAATAATATTAGTAAATCTAGTGTACATGGCAGAAATACTTTCATTAGGCTCCATCTTAAACAATTCATAATTGTGCACTAAAAGATTTATCTTTGAGGTTTTCACTTATGAAGTTCCTTCGTGGGTCACCTCAAGTTTATCCCAAATTTTTTTTGCTGAGGAGCAAATGGAAATTCGATTAAACTCATTCGAATCCAAAGCACAGTAAAGCAAGTTCATGGCTTTGGCATTCAATTCTCCTTGTTGCATGTCGTGTTCATCCCAGTCCTCTTCAGGCTTAGGGACATCCACGCCATTAACTTTGATCATGGGAATACTTGCCCTTTAAGAATGACCTTCCATAATTGAAAATCAACAGCTTGAATATACATTCTCATTCGTGCTTTCCAATATGCATAATTTGTGCCTATGAATAATAAAGGTCTATTAGTTGACTGGCCTTTGGCCAAAGATATACTCATAGGATGAGACATCAATCTTTACTCTAATGTAATCAAAGACACTGCTCTGATACCAGTTGTTGCCTAGGTGGCTACCCAAGAGGAGGGTGAAATGGGATTTTGAAAAATTAAATCAAGTAATGTGCAATTCAAAATCCTTTACAAGTGGTAGGTGCTATGATAGAGTCATAAAATGCAGAAGCTAACCAGAGTAGAGAAAGCACAACACAAACATACCAAATTTATATTGGTTCGGAGCAACCCAGCTCCTACGTCCACTACCCAAGATACCACTCTGGATTTCCACTATATTCACACTTGAATACAGTAGGATTATTTTATAGGATAACAATTCAAAACCTCTACACTTTGGTGTCATGGGATCACCAAAAAAAACCCAACACCCTTTGGTTTTAACATGCTCACCAAAGAAACCCAACTTGGTTTTCACAGGATCACCAAGAACCTAACCCTTGGTTTTCACAAGGCTCACCAAGAATCTATTTGGTTTTTCAATCGGGCTCACCAATGACCCAATAATTCAAAGATTGAATTGAAAGTAAATGCCAAAAGAAATGACAAACACAAGTTGTCGGATAGTTGCCAATGTAGCTTATCGAAAGTCCACTTTAATGCACTTGAGTAAGCTTTAATTACTTCAGTGGCTTCTTCCCAAAAATTGATTCAAGCTTCAAATTGGAGTTGGTGAAGACTTGAAAGCTTGACTTGAATGCTCTTGTGCTCTTGTGCTGTTAGTTGGTTGGATATTCAATGAATCTCTCTCTTCTTTGAAGAACTCTCTTCTTAATTGCTTTAAGATAGTTCAAATCCATCAAATTTAAAGTCTTCCATCATCCGAAGGCAGTTCTAGCCATTGTAGTGAAAGGGATATGCCCTACAAGCCAATCTATGTTATATCTCCCAAACCATTGTAATTGATAATATTCTAATAAAGACATTATTTTTCATCATACGCTGTGATTATTATTATATGATGAACCCCATAGATTAGGGCTATAATTTTAGGGTTATGACGAGACCATACCAGTGAGACCTAAAGTCTTAAAACCTTAATCAAAAAATATTCCTAGTTGAAGGAACCTTGAGTAGGGGATCAAGGTTTTTTCCGGTAAGACTAGCACATCCTATGTGTACTTAATAGGGTGACTGCTCTCACAGTCACTTGTGTATGACACTAATACTAGGATGTGGGTGCTCATTAAAGAATGAGTTAACTGATATGATCCAACTTGAGAACATCTAATGGAGTCTTAGCTACATGTCAATAAAAGGTTCTCAAAGTGGGAGTGGTACAAGTAATCCTTTGACCTGAGACTGCCGTAAGTACCTTATGTACATGAACCCATGCTTTGGTTCAATCCTAATCATGACACTGAGTCATGCACAATATTGATACTGGGAATGGTGAATTGGATATGAAGGTAATGAGTAGGTCAACAAGGAATCGATCACTCTTAGTAAGAGGAGATTGCATCTAGCTAGTTATCATTCGGATGATGATTCAGGAAATCTTTGATCAAAGTAAAGATATTAGAAATGGTTTCTAATATCAAGATAATTGAATCATCAATATAAGATTGAGCTAGAAACAAATATAATATTGTATTTGACATATATCCATATCCATAATTATATTTTGGGTGCAGGCTGATCGAAGGATTTAATTGTACGGTAACTTTCTTCAGAAGGTTAATTTTGGTATTTCACCAGAATTTCCAAATCTTTCGGGTAGACATGACACGTTGCTAGACATCAATCTTGTCTTGTGGGTTGATTTGAATGATCACTAATTAGGAAGAGTCCTAATTGATCAAAATCGGGTAAGCCCGATTTGACCTAAATCGATTAGAAAGAGTTCTAATCAAATTAGGTCAACTTGTATTCGAACGCACTGCCGGCTAGATGTGGAACCCAATGGGTCACACACTTAAAAGAATTGATCAAGAGTCATTTGCATGAAGACACTCTAGCAAGTACTGCAAATCCTAACTCCTATTCGAATCGTAATCGAATTAGGATTCCGAATTGACTCGATTTGGGTTCTAATTGGATATAATTAGACCTTAATTATGAAATTAGGAATTATGGCAAACCCAATTGGCTAACCTATTAGCTAGTCCACTTCCCAACCCGCCCACTTTCCCTTGCATGCCAAAAACACCAAGAGTCCATGCGCTTATGGACTCTTGGCGCGCCATTTGGAGGAGACCATGGGCGCATGGACTCTTGGCACGTGCCCACTTAATTCTTCGATGAATTAAGATGGGGCAGCCTTCTTTCATGGTATTAGCACCTTATTTGTCCACCCTTGGATGATAATCTAACGGGTGGAGAGGTTTTAAGAAAGAAAGGAAGTGCAGTTTCTTCCCGGGAGCGCGAAATCAGATCTCTTCGGAGATTCAAGTTTCGCGACTTCTTCCTTTGAGAAAAGCCATGAGGATTGATCTGGAAGGCCGTGAGAATTAATCCAGAAGGCCGTGAGAAGAAGGAAAGGGTGTGAGAAGAAGGAAAGGGCGTGAGAAAATTGTTTACGGAGAGTTGTGAGGGCGCCTCTCCGAATACTATAAAAAAGGGGGTGGGAATCAGAACTCGGTGATATGTTTTTTTTTTTTTCCCTCTCCTGAAGACTCTTTCTCCCCTTCTTGTTTTTGCATTGTTTCCTTTACAGAGTAAAACTCTGTCGAAACTCTGCTACTAAACAAGATTAAGAGAGAAAGTCTCCGACGGTAAAGGAAAAGAAGAGTTCTGATCCAATTCTTTTCTTCCATACATTAAGACATCTTTGTCTTAATTTCACCACCAATTAAAGACAAGCATTAATCTTCTAAGGAAAAGGCCTTACTTTCAAGACAAAGGTGTCCTAAAGGTTCTAAGTCTTGGTAGAAGGTGGAGAAGGGGTAGGAAGGAAGAAGACACACCTTTGAGTGGAAGATTTCCAGCCATAATCCAAGTATTGAATTCCTGGAAGAAGAATTCAATTGAAGGAACCATTGGAATAAGGAGTTAGGATCTTGGTCATTGCTTTGTGTGGATCACCATCGGAGGGCGGACACCTGGATGCCTGGTGAACTCAAATAGCCCGTTTGGTGGGGACACCAAAGGCACCAGAATAAGATAGAGGCTTTTCAACCCTCTATGAATTGATCAATAATTTATTAGTCCATCTGTAATAAGGGCTTAACCTATCTGAGTCCATTTTAGTTATTATTTGAGTATTTTGAGTTTTAGCTCTGTACTAGTTAGCTCATGTTGAGCTAGTACTGTCCAGTGTTAGTCAGCTCATGTCGAGCTAATTTTATTTTTTTGAATCCTATTCAACCATATTGAAGACTCAAGACCACATCATACAAGTGAAGACCAAGTCCAACCAGATTGAAGACATGGAAGTATAGCCCAAGTCCAACCCAGCTTGAAGATTTGAAGATCACAGGAGGAAAATTCAGAAATCCCTGATTCCTTGCAAATGCCCTCCAGATGCCCAGATTCCCTTCCAGATGCTAAAATATATTTATATACCAAGGAATCCATGATTTTAGAGGTCCATCTGCATCCTAGCCCAAAGAAATCAAGCCCAGGCACCAAGCCCAAGCCCCTAAGAAGCAAGATACCAGGGAATATTCCTGTTACCTGGCTACCAGGCCACCCCAGCTTCCAGAGGCCCAAACCCATGTGCCCGAGCCCCTTTGGGCCAGCCTCTTGCTGCTCCTAGAAGCCTAACACGCCCCCCTAGGCATCCTTGGAGTGTTGGCCAAGTCAAGAGAATTTTTAGTGATTTTTTTTATCTAATGTTTTCTTATTTTCTAGCTAGGGTTTGAGAGGGAAAAGGATTCTTATGTAAAGACTTATGTGTCCTTACTTGGAGCCCAAGGTTAAGGGTCTATTTAAAGGACACTAGCCTCTTGTATGAAGGGAGATTTTGATATATGAAATAAACCTTGAGTTCTTCTATTGCTTTGACTGTTACCCTGCTGTGTGCATAAAGGGGTTTGAGAGTTCTTCTTCCCAGTGTTTGCAACAATCTTCCTACTGCCAACCATCCTTCCAGCCCCTCCAAAAGTTTCTTCCCTTTACTATTTTCCTTTATTTTCTTGATCTCCTTTGAGTTTTCTAACCACTGACAGGTCATTTGTAGGTCCCCGAGTTCCTGTGAATCCAACGATTCCAGCCAAGCCTCAATCGGACCACCGAGTAGAAAGCCGGGTATCCGCTGGTCTTTGGCTCGATTTTCCAGTCCGCATCCATCAAGGAATGTAAGATCCCTTTACTGCGATCTTCATCGGGTGCTTCAGACATTGTCAGGTACAACCCCTCTACCTCCAGTCTTTATATTGTAGGAGAACTTGCCCTAACCGAGGCTTCTCAGCCCCGGCGATCCTTCTTTAGTACTTTTCTAGGTTCTAATCTGCATGCTTGGCTTCAAAAATTCATAAAAAATTTCCTACAACTATTTTTGATCTGAGATTTGGGAATTAATCACCTAACTCCACATATAAAACATACAAAAAGAATTGCATTTATTTTAGTCCCGCATCATTTGGTATCAGAGCTTAGATTAGGGCTTGTTTTCTATAATTTTTAGTGCTTATATTCTCTGTTATTTTATTTATTTCTCCCTGAAAAAGCTTCAAAAATTCTAAGATTTATTTTTCTGGATTCCTCATAATTTACAGTAATTTTAAGAATTTTTGTAGATTTTATTATGGCCTGTGAGTTTTCTGCAAGCCGAAATACAGCCTGTAAATTTTCAGCTCAATTTTTTCAGCAAGACAAGTTTGGAAGTTTTAGGGTTTTGTTTAGCATCTTTTGCATATGTTTTAACTTTAGAATATTTCCAGCATATTAGGCCATGATTTGTAAGTTTTCATCTATTTAAAAAAAATACCAAAAAAAAAAAATTATATATTCTCCAAAAATACCAAAAACATCTAAACCCTAATTTGCATCCTCATCTGCCTGCCATCATTGCATAATTTACTTTTAAGGGCACTCTTGCTATATCAGATGGGGGGAGGATTTGATCACCTCTCCTTAGCCCAAAACCACATCCCTTACATTTGGTCCCAAGCCTTAACATAAAATTAACTAGACTTAATTTTCCCTAGTGGGATAGGGACACCAACTTGTCGTGTCCGGGCTAGTGTTAGATCACTATGTCAAGTTAACATGTGTGTGCCTTATGCTCAGTGTCTAGAATGTTGGTTTAGGGATGCAATCCCGAAGGACTTGTGTGCTGGTCTGCCTACCTGGCCAATCTCTGATTGGTGTCTAGGATTGGCAATTAGGGACCAAACACTCCCCTTACACCTGCCTGGCTGAGTACAGGGTTACTATAGGCTAGTTTGCCACCCTAATTGAGCCCTTTGTTTGGACTCTAGGTCTAGTCAGCTGTAGTCGGTCTGATCGAGTCTTGCATGATCACTGGATCAGGAGTTTCATATCACCCACCTCCTTCACAAATGTCTGAACCCATAGAAAATTTGCAAGCCCAAATGAAAGCACTAGCTGATCAAATGGCACAGATGGCTACCCAAATGACTACCCAGATGACCCAGTTAACTCAGTCTGGTATTCAAACCAATGATAGAATTGACCATCTTGCCAATAGGTTTGATAAGTTAGAAGTCTGGGTAGGGACCTCAGGAAAAACCCATGGGTCAAGTCTGATCCACATCCTGAGTCCCCTCAACCTAGGAGGACCCCAAACCCTGATCCATACCAAGAGGTTGAATCTAGGAGAGTCCCTCAGCCTGACCCATACTATAATACTGAACCTAGAAGAACCCCTTACCATGACCCTTATTATGATACTGAACCCAGGAGAACCCAATACTCTAACACATATAGGGAGTCCAATCCTAGGAGAACCCAATACTCTGACCCATATAGGGAGTCCAATCCTAGGAGAACCCAATACTCTGACCCATATAGGGATCCCAACCCTAGGAGAACCCAATATCCTGACCCATATAGGGAGCCCAACCTTAGGAGGACCCCATACCATGATCCATCCTTAGAACCTGACCATAGAGATGACCCAAAATCCTATGACCCCAGATCCTATAATCCCATGACCCATAGATCTACACCCTTGTCCAATGAGCCCAGAGAACCCATAACCCCTAAGTCTCGACCTAGTACTAGTCAGGTTTCCCTTAATCAACTTGAACCTCATAGGATTACCACCCCTAAATATGAGCCCTGTAGTGAGCCACTACCCCTTAGGCAACCTGAACCTACAAGGACTAGTGTCCATAATCAGAAACCAGGACCTAGCCAATTTTTCCATAGCCGACCTTCTCCAACCATTCCTGAGATGACAAGGCTTACATTAACGTGGAAGTGTATGAAGCTGATGAAAACTTAGTGGATGAGTATGAGGGAGAAGAGGAGTAACCTTTAGATGACCTAGAATTAGCTGACCCAATAGATACCTAGGTAGAAGCCAACCTATAGGTAGTTGACCTTGACCACATCCAACCTAAAGCTATAGTGGAAGAACAAATAGAGGAAGAGAACCTAGGTACTGCTACAAGAGCCTTACCTGAGGAAACCATAGAGGAGAGCCAAATTATAGAGTCTTGTCCTAAAATACAAGAACTTGAAGAATTTATTAAGGACCTGTTCTCTTTGAATCTATACCTTCAAGATGAGCCTCCTCCTATAGTTCCCATTAAGGACCTCTTCCCTGAGATTAATAACTCATCCTTCCATTATACAAACCCCATAGATATACAGCAACCCCGTAAGGTTAACCTCATTAGTAAAGGATTAGTTCCTGACACCCCATTTTTTATCCTACTTTATCCAACTAACCCGGAACATTTTTCTCTACCCTACCAGACTAATTCTGAACCCACTTACTATTTCCTACCCTTTCCTGAGTATTCTCATGTGTCTAGAACTATTAGATTACATTTTGTTGAGGTTACTAGGTTGCAAGGATCCATAGAGCCCATCCCATTTACTACCTACTTTTGGCAGACCCTCTGGCACCTATTAGGAGTTACTAGCAAATTTTCTTTTGCATGTCATCCATCAACCACGACTCATGTCCCCAAGCCCAAGTGGTAGTTAAGACCTAATAAACCTCTTTAGTCGAGTCTGTTAGGTGTAGGTTTGAGTTCTTTGCATCATCTTGTTAGGAGTCTGCATATGCCTAGCATGTTCACCACCTGCACTATAGTTAAAACAACTGGCTAATTCCCGAAGAAGTGTCAAAGAATTTGATGTAGTGGATTCTATCTTAGTTAGGCTTAGGCCTAAAAGAAGCTTCATGCTCGCAGAGTCGGACCTTTTAAAGTGATAGAGAAGGTTGGATCAAATGCCTAGGTGTTAGACATGCCTTCGGTTTTGGGCATTAGATCTACCTTCAATATTATAGACCTGGTTGAGTACAGGGAACCGGCAGCGATACTAAGTGAGGCTTTTGAACCTATTCCTTTCCATTGTGAGTGACCCTAACCCAGAGTATCCACTAATAAATTTGGCCTGAGAGAGGAGAACGGATCGAGCATATCCTGGACGATCAAGCCATTATGACCCGGGGCCACGGTTATCAACGCTTCCTGGTCTGATGGCAAGGCCGGCCAGAGTCGAACGATTCGTGAATTTCTTGAGAGGACTTGCAGCACCTCAACCTAGACCTCCTCGAGAGATATGTGAGCCAGCTTGATCTTCACTCGACAGGGTCGAGTTCCTCCCACCCCAGGAGAATTGGTGGGGACACCAAAGGCACCAGAATAAGATAGAGGCTTTTCAACCCTCTATGAATTGATCAATAATTTATGAGTCCATCTGTAATAAGGGCTTAGCCTATCTGAGTCCATTTTAGTTGTTATTTGAGTATTTTGAGTTTCAGTTCTGTACTAGTTAGCTCATGTTGAGCTAGTTCAGTCCAGTGTTAGTCAGCTCATGTCGAGCTAATTTTATTTTTTTGAGTCCTATTCAACCATATTGAAGACTCAAGACCATATCATACAAGTGAAGACCAAGTCCAACTAGATTGAAGACATGGAAGTATAGCCCAAGTCCAACCCAGCTTGAAGATTTGAAGACCCGAGGAGGAAAATTTAAAAATCCCTGATTCCTTGCAGATGCCTTCCAGATGCCTAGATTCCCTTCCAGATGCCAAAATATATTTATTTACTAAGGCATCCATGATTTTAGAGGTCTATCTGCATCCTAGCCCAATGAAATCAAGCCCAGGTGCCAAGCCCAAGCCCCTAAGAAGCAAGATACCAGGGAATATTCCTGCTACCTAGCTACTAGGCCATCCCAGCTTCCAGAGGCCCAAAACCATGCGCCCGTGTCCCTTTGGGCCAGCCTCTTGCTGCTCCTAGAAGCCCAACATGCCACCCTAGGCATCCTTGGAGTGTTGGCCAAGTCAAGAGAATTTTTAGGGATTTTTTCTACCTAATGTTTCCTTATTTTCTAGCTAGGGTTTAAGAGGGAAAAGGATTCTTATGTAAAGACTTATGTGCCCTTACTTGGAGCCCAAGGTTAAGGATCTATTTAAAGGACCCTAGCCTCTTATATGAAGGGAGACTTTGATATATGAAATAAACCTTGAGTTCTTCTATTGCTTTGAGTGTTACCCTGCTATGTGCATAAAGGGGTTTGAGAGTTCTTCTTTCCGGTGTTTGCAACCATCTTCCTGCCGCCAACCATCCTTCCAGCCCCTCCAAAATTTTCTTCCCTTTTCTATTTTCCTTAATTTTCTTGATCTCCTTTGAGTTTTCTAACCCTGACAGGTCGTTTGCAGGTGGTGGGGACACCAAAGGCACCAGAATAAGATAAAGGCTTTTCAACCCTCTATGGATTGATTAATAATTTATGAGTCCATATGTAATAAGGGCTTAGCCTATCTGAGTCCATTTTAGTTGTTATTTGAGTATTTTGTGTTTCAGTTCTGTACTAGTCAGCTCATGTTGAGCTAGTTCAGTCCAGTGTTAGTCAGCTCATGTCGAGCTAATTTTATTTTTTTGAGTCCTATTCAACCATATTGAAGACTCAAGACCACATCATACAAGTGAAGACCAAGTCCAACCATATTGAAGACAAAAAAGTATAGCCCATGTCCAACCCAGCTTTAAGATTTGAAGACCCCAGGAGGAAAATTCAGAAAACCCTGATTCCTTGCAGATGCCCTCCAGATGCCCAGATTCCCTTCTAGATGCCAAAATATATTCATATACCAAGGCATCCATGATTTTAGAGGTCCATCTGCATCCTAGCCCAAAGAAATCAGGCCAGGCGCCAAGCCCAAGCCCCTAAGAAGCAAGATACCAGGGAATATTCCTGCTACCTGGCTACCAGGCCACACCAGCTTCTAGAGGCCCAAACCCATTTGCCCGAGCCCCTTTGGGCCGACCTCTTGCTGCTCCTAGAAGCCCAACACGCCACCCTAGGCATCCTTGGAGTATTGGCCAAGTCAAGAGAATTTTTAGGGATTTTTCTACCTAATGTTTCCTTATTTTCTAGCTAGGGTTTGAGAGGGAAAAGGATTCTTATGTAAAGACTTATGTGCCCTTACTTGAGCCCAAGGTTAAGGGTCTATTTAAAGAACCCTAGCCTCTTGTATGAAGGGAGATTTTGATATATGAAATAAACCTTGAGTTCTTCAATTGCTTTGTGTGATTACCCTGCTGTGTGCATAAAAGGGTTTGAGAGTTTTTCTTCTCGATGTTTGCAATCATCTTCCTGCCGCCAACCATCCTTCCAGCCCCTCCAAAACTTTCTTCACTTTGCTATTTTCCTATATTTTTCTTGATATCTTTTGAGTTTTCTATCCCCTGATAGGTCGTTTGCAGGTCCCCGAGTTCCTACGAATCCAACGACTCCAGCCAAGCCTCAATCGGACCACCGAGCAGAAAGCCAAGTATCCGTGAGTCTTTGGCTCGGTTTTCCAGGCCGCCTCCATCGAGGAACGAGAGATCCCTTCACTACGATCTTCATAGGGTACTTCAGACATTGTCAGGTACAACCTTTATATTATAGGAGAACTTGCCCTAACCGAGGCTTCTCACCCCCGGCGATCCTTCTTTAGTACTTTTCTAGGTTCTAATCTGCATGCTTGGCTTCAAAAATTCATATAAAACTTCCTACAACTAATTTTGATCAAAAATCCAGGAATTAATCACCTAACCCCACATATAAAACATACAAAAAGAATTGCATGCATTTTAGTCCCCCATCATTTGGTATCAGAGCTTAGATTAGGGCTTATTTTCTGCAATTTTTTAGTCCATATATGCTCTGGTTTTTTAATTATTTTTTCCTAATAAAAACTTTAAAAATTCTGATATTTATTTTCATGTATTCATCATAATTCACAGTAATTTTAAGAATTCTTCCAGATTTTATTATGGCCTGTGAAGTTTTTGCAAGCCGAAATAGAGCTTGCAAATTTTCGGCTCTGTTTTTTCAGCAAGACAAGTTTGGAAGTTTTAGGGTTTTGTTTAGCATCTTTTGCATATCTTTTAATTTTAGTATATTTCCAGCATATTAGGCCATGATTTGCAAGTTTTCTTCTATTTAAAAAAAATTACCAAAAAAAAAAATTACATATTCTCCAAAAATACCAAAAATATCTAAACCCTAATTTGCATCCTCATCTGCCTGCCATCATTGCATAATTTACTTTTAAGGGCACTCGTGCTATATCAGATGGGGGGAGGATTTGATCACCTCTCCTTAGCCCAAAACCACATCCCTTGCATTCGGTCCCAAGCCTTAACCTAAAATTAACTAGACTTAATTTGCCCTAGTAGGCTAGGGACACCAACTGGTCGGGTCCGGGCTACGTGTCAGATCATTGTGTCAAGCTAACCTATGTGTGCCTTATGATTGGTGTCTAGAATGGTAGTTTAGGGATTCAATTCCAAAGGGCTTGTGTGCTGGTCTGCCTACCTGGCCAATCTCTGATTGGTGTCTAGGATTGGCAATCAGGGACCTAACACTCCCCTTACACCTGCCTGGCTGAGTACAGGGTTACTATAGGCTAGTTTGCCACCCTGATTGAGCATCCAGTTTTGGACTCTAGGTCTAGTCAGCTATAGTTGGTTTGATCGAGTCTTGCATGAGCACTAGATCAGGAGTTTCATATCACCCACCTCCTTCACAAATGTCTGAACCCATGGAAAATTTGCAAGCCCAAATGAAAGCCCTAGCTGATCAAATGGCCCAGATGGCTACCCAGATGACCCAATTAACTCAGTCTTGTATTCAAACCAATGATAGAATTGACCATCTTGCAAATAGGTTTGATCAGTTAAAAGTCCGGGTAGGGACCCCAAGAAAAACCCATGGGTCACAGTCTGAGCCAGATCCTGATTCCCCTCAACCTAGGAGGACCCCAAACCCCGATCTATACCATGAGGTCGAACCTAGGAGAGCCCCTCATCCTGACCCATACTACAATCCTCAACCTAGGAGGACCCCAAACCCTGATCCATACCTTGAGGCTGAACCTAGGAGAGGCCATCATCCTGACCCAATCCCTAAGGTTAGTCCTAGAAGACCCAATCAGGATTTTGTAGACCAGGAAGATAGATACTATTTACCCATATCCTCTAAGCCTAGTATACCCACAACCTATAGATCTTATGACTCCAAATCCTATGAACCTAGAACCTATGAATCCAGAACCAGTGAACCTAGATCCTATGACTTTAGATCCCATGATCATAATTCCTATGCACCCACACCCTATAAGCCTAGTTGACCCAACACCCAATATTCTGACCCATATAGGGAGTCCAACCCTAGGAGAACCCAATATTCTAACCCATATAGGGAGTCCAACCCTAGGAGAACCAAATATCTTGACCCATAAAGGGAGCCCAACCTTAGGAGGACTACATACCATGATCCATCCTTAGAACCTGACCATAGAGCTGACCCAAAATCCTATGACCCCAGATCCTATAATCCCCTGACCCATAGATCTGCACCCTTGTCCTATTAGCCTAGGGAGCCCATAACCCCTAGGTATCAATCTAGTACTAGTCATGCTTCCCCTAGTCAACTTGAACCCCATAGGATTAGTACCCCTAAATATGAGTGCAGTAGTGAGCCACTATCCCTTAGGCAACCTGAACCTACTAGAATTAGTGTCCATAATCAGAAACCAGGACCTAGCCAATTTTCCCCTAGCTGACCTTCTCCAACCATTCCTGAGATTGACAAGGCTTAGATTAACACTTAAGTGTATGAAGCTGATGCGGGCCTAGTGGATGAGTATGAAGGAGAAGAGGAGACACCTTTAGTAGACCTAGAATTAGCTGACCCAGTAGATACCCAGGTAGAATCAACCAAGAGCTAGTTGACCTTGACCACATCCAACCTAAAGCTACAATGGAAGAACAAATAGAGGAAGAGAACCTAGGGACTGCTGCTAGAGCCTTACCTAAGGAAACCATAGAGGAGAGCCAAATTATAGAGTCTAGTCCAAAAATACAAGAACCAGAAGAATTTATTAAGGACCTGATCTCTTTGAATCAATACTTTCAAGATGAGTCCCCTCCAATAGTTCCTATTAAGGACCTCTTCCCTGAAATTGGCGACCCATCCTTCCATTATGCAAACCCTGTTGGTGCGGGCACCAGACTCAGAAGAAGACTTCAGAGCTCCATTTGGCTCTCTGATTGACATTGCCCGAGAAATTAGGGTTTGTAATAAAGGTTGACCTGGTCAACCAGTTTATTTATTTCTTGAGTCACCATTTAAATTTTGTTGAGTCATGGTGACTCGATGCAAGTCCCGATGTGGTTTCAATTTGGTCCAAAATGGTGCCACATTTGTCTTCCAATCAAATCAAGGTTCAAGCAAGTGGAGGCCACACTCCAAGCCACACGCCCAGCCACACTCCGAGCACATGCCAGAGTCCAGGAGGCACCACAGAGGCATCCCAATGTCATGGTCCCCACATCCAAAGAAGAAAAAAAAATCAAATTGGAAGCTAATTTAAAGGAGGCGCCCATACCTGCCAATTTTGTCTAAGCAAAGAAGGAAAAGACTTCTCTTGGAGAAAAAATCAAAGAAGGACATCCAATTGAAGTTCAAATCAAAATCAAAGAGCTTAACTTGGAGTGGAAGAAAAGAAGAAATGCCAGAAGAAGAAGAGGATTCCAAATCCAAATCCAACTCCAAAGGAGGCGCCATAAAAATTCCAAAAAAAATTCCTTTATGGCCATCCCAAATTTTTTTTGAACTCTTGGTCGGCCAAGAGAGGAGATTCTCTACCTAATCTAGAGGTTGGAGGAGTTTAGTCCCACATGGGAATTTGTACAAGCTTGGAGAAAATTTTAGGTCTATATAATAGACCCCTCTTTGTAACTTTAAGAAATCAATGAAGAAAAATTATTTTTGCTATTCTCTTGTATTGAGTGACCTAGGTTTCTCTTCTTACGCACTATTCTAAGTGTTGAGCTCCGTGAGGGGGTGATCCGGGTTCCATTGGAGCCTTGAGGAGGTGAGAGATCTCCATCTTTATCCAAAACCCTAGGTTAGCCACTTGAAATTCCAAAACCCTAGCCGCCCTTCATTATTTTCAATCCATCAAACCCTAGCTCCATCCATCTCCCATGGCCTCTCTCTCTCTACAAGTCCAGGCCGTCCACCTTCATCCAGATCCAGTCTGGCTACTTCAGATCCAGAGCAAGTTCCAAGGAAAATCATATCAACATCTAGGAGAATCCAGTTTTCAGCAATTTCAATCTTCAAGTTCATCAACCTGGTAAATCTTTCCCTTGACTCTCTGATTCCATCAATTGTTTTTCTTCTCTTTCAGATCTTGAGTTCAGGAGAAGCCAACCCACCAAAGGACCAGTATTGGAGGATCCATTACGAAGATATCTGAATCCGAGGATCCAACAATCTGCTCGGGAGAGTTCTTCCACCAAAATCTATGAAGATCATTGTCTGGTTAGATAAACCATCTCTTCTCTTTATTTCTGTTCTGTTGAAAGTTCGGAGCGAAACCCTAGGTCTGGGAGTTTCTCAACCCCCAGCGATCCGTTGCTTCTGAACTACTCTGATAATTTAGTTTCCTTAAATTGTGCTTTCAATTATCATATTAGTATCTTTCAATGTTAGGTTAACTTTTCTTTGATTTGAAGCCAACTTCTACAAACATATAAAAATAACAAAAAAAATTAGTTAATCTTAATTTACTTCCGCATCGCATCCCTTTATTTGTTCTGCATCATTTTTGGTATCAGAGCCCAGTCTAGGGTTTCTGATTTGCTTGCTTGCTTTGATTGTTCTCTTTTTATTTTGTCTGCTCGAAGTAGACTCCCCAGGACGTCCGGTCCTAGGAACTAAGCGAGGCGCAAGCCTCCTCCTCCCATTCCACGGGGTGTTCCTAGGGCGTGTAGGGGATCCATTGGGTTATAACTTCGTAGCAGGGATTATAAACGGGGAAGACAATCTAGTTGCAGCCCATAATTACCCTGTTGTATGAATTATTTCTCCATGCATAAAACTCTGAATTGTATGATTTTTGCTTCGTTGAAACCAGTATAATTGAACCTATTTTCTTTAATTTTTCTGTGATTTATTGGTTTTGGTAAAAATTCTAAGCATTAAAATACAGCAACTCTATTTTTTTATGTTCTGCAATTCAATTCTTTTTGGAGTGATCATCTCATAATTTACTTAAGGGCAATTGAGCATCTAAGATAAGGGGAGGAGTTGATTACCTCTCCTTAGCCCAAAACCACCATCCAATCATTCGAACCTAGACCTAATTTAAAATCAGTTAAACCTAATTTGTCCTAGTGGGCTAGGGATACCAATTGGTCGGGTCTTGGCTAGTGTTGAGTCAGTTTGCCGAGTTATTCTATGTGTGCTTAGCACTCAGTGTCTAGAATGGTGGTTCAGGGATCCATTCCCGAAGGGCTTGTGTGCTGGTCCGCCTACCTGGCCAATCACTGATTGGTGTCTAGGATTGGCAATCAGGGACCTAACACTCCCCTTACACCTGCCTGGCTGAGTCCTGAGTTACTACAGGCTAGCTTGCCACTCTGATTGGGCATCTAGTTTGGACTCTAGGTCTAGTGATCCAGTAGTCGATTTATTCTAGTCTCATTTTGTGTGCTTGCTTGAATCATCATGTCTACCAGAAATGGAGTGCCATATCAACCTGGTCAAACCCAACCTGATTTAGAGGCCATGATCAGAACTCTTACTGAAAGTATGGCTAAAGTGAATCAGGATATGACAAACACTGTGGCCCAGTTTAGCGCACAAATTCATGAGGATCTTACCCAACTTAGGGACCGAGTCCAAGTACTTGAAGAACCTAGACATCGGAATTGGACTCCTGACCCCGATTTTAATGTGCCTCAACCTCACCCACATCAGGAGACTAGAAGGCCTTTATATAAAGATCCTGAACCTAATCATAGGAGGCCTGACCCAGAGCCTGAAGATAGAGATGATAGGTTCATCAGGAACATCAAATTAGATGCACCCACTTTTGATGGTAGTCTGAACCCTAAGGTGTATTCTGATTGGGAGGGTGAGATGGACCAATACTTTGAGTGGTATGCTATGTCTGAGGAGAGGAAATACAAGTTTGCCAAGATGAAATTAGTGCATCAAGCTAGGTTATACTGGGGGAACATTGAGCTAACCACTAGGAGACGGAATGTTGAGCCCATAACCACTTGGCAGGGTATGAAAGAAAAACTGAGAGATAAATACCTACCCATTTCATACCAGCAAAATCTGTTAGACCAATGGCAAAACCTGAAACAAAGAAACCGATCTGTCTCAGACTACATAGCTACTTTTGATGAATACGTAATGAGATGTGATGTGAGTGAAGCCCACGAAGTCACTTTGTCTAGATTTAGGGCTAGACTGAGGGAAGATATCAAGAGAGAACTATTTCTGAGAGAGGTTACTGATCTAGACCAAGCCTACCAGATTGCACTGAACACTGAGAAATTTCAGAGAGGACCTATACCTTCTAGGGTTAGTGCCCCAATCCCAAGGAATGGACCTAGCCAAGTTATCTCTAGTAAACCTTTTCAGGGTACTTCTACCCCTAGGCCCATGGACAAAGGTAAGGCACCTGACACCCAGAGAACCCCTAGTTCAAATATCACCTGTTTTAAGTGTCAGAAACCAGGTCACATTTCCAGTAAGTGTACTGCCATAGCCTGTTTCAAGTGTCATAAGGTAGGTCATGTTGCTAGCCAGTGCCCACGTAGATCCCTTTACATAGAAGAGGGAGAGAATGATAATTCCGAGCCCAGTGAGGAATTTGAAGAAGAAGTTTATGAGGCCGGAATGAATTTGGTTGAGGAGTATGGAGAGGAGGAACCCAATGAATCTGACCAATTAGGAGTAGTAAGATGCATCCTATCCCAGAATCTAGTTCAAGAGGATTGGCGTAGGACTAACATCCTACAGACTTTTCTTAAATTAGGGGATAAGGTATGTAAGATCATCATAGATTGTGGGAGCTGTGTAAATGCCATCTCTACTAGCACTGTCAAGATGTTAGGCTTAATCCCAGTTCCCCATCCCAACCCCTATAAGGTTTCTTGGGTAGATTCTACCTCCATACCCATCCAGTCTAGATGTCAAGTCCAAATCCAAATGCAATCTTATCACGAAAAGATTTGGTGCGATGTTTTACCCATGGGGGTGAGCAGTATAATTCTCGGAAGACCTTGGTTGTATGATCATGATGCCACCCTCTTAGGAAAATCCAATACCTGTGTCTTTAATTTCAATGGGAAGAAGATTACGATCCATTCCGTTCCCCCTAAGGACAAGGTAACTAAAGGAGCCGGTAATGTTAAGGAGATGAAAACTGGAGTGAACCTAATCAGTGCTAAGGATCTAGAACAAGAAATTCATAGTGGTTCACCCATCTGGATGTTGACTGCTAAGGAACTTAGAACTTCGGAACCCTCAGAGCCTCCTCAAGAAGTTAAACCTGTGTTAAAAGAATTTGAGGATGTCTTTCCCGAGGATTTGCCAGACCACCTTCCACCTCTTAGGGATATCCAGCATGCCATAGATCTAATCCCAGGAGCGACTTTGCCCAACTTGCCCCATTACAGGATGAATCCATCTGAGCATGAAGAACTGCAAAAGCAGGTTGGAGAATTATTGAGGAAGGGGTTTATTAGAGAAAGTCTTAGCCCTTGTGCAGTCCCAGCCTTACTGACCCCAAAGAAAGATGGCACGTGGAGGATGTGTGTTGACAGTCGTGCCATCAATAAAATTACAATCAAATATAGGTTTCCCATCCCTAGACTAGATGACATGCTTGATATGATGGCTGGTGCAATGGTTTTTTCTAAGATTGATCTCAAAAGCGGCTATCATCAGGTTAGGATTAGACCTGGGGATGAATGGAAAACTGCTTTCAAAACTAAGGATGGTCTTTATGAATGGGTTGTTATGCCTTTTGGGTTGTCCAATGCCCCTAGTACTTTCATGAGAATTATGACCCAGGTACTTAGAGCTTTCATAGGAAAATTTGTGGTGGTCTATTTTGATGACATCCTGATCTATAGTAAGACCCCAGCAGATCACCTAGGCCACCTTAGAGCAGTCTGCCAAGTTTTAAGGAATGATTGACTCTACGGTAATCTTAAGAAGTGTGAATTCATGACTAGTAGAGTTATCTTTCTTGGTTTTGTAGTAACCCCTGATGGCGTGATGGCCGATCCTGAGAAGATTAGGTCCATAGTAGACTGGCCAGAGCCAACCAATGTGCATGAAGTTAGAAGTTTCCATGGCTTGGCTACCTTCTATAGGCGATTCATCAAGGGGTTTAGTACTTTAGCTGCTCCTATCACTGATTGTATTAGGAAGGGAGAATTTCATTGGACTAAGTCAGCCCATAAAGCCTTCCTAGATCTTAAGGATAAAATGACCCAGGCACCCATTCTGAGATTACCCAATTTTTCTAAAGTATTTGAGGTTGCCTGTGATGCTTCAGGTGTAGGAATAGGTGGAGTCCTAAGCCAAGAGAATCATCCCATAGCATTCTTTAGTGAAAAACTTAATGATGCTAAGATTAGGTATTCTACCTATGATAAGGAATTTTATGCGGTGGTGCAAGCTTTGCGTTACTGGAGACATTATTTGCTACCGTAGGAATTTGTACTATTTTCGGACCATGAGGCTCTTAGATTTTTGAACTCCCAAAAGAAGCTTAACCCTAGGCATGCTAAGTGGGTAGAATATATCCAGTCCTATACTTTTGTCCTGAAACATAAGGCTGGAGTTGAGAATAAGGTAGCTGATGCCCTTAGTCGCCGATCTCTGTTATTAACTTCTGTTAGAACTGAGGTCATAGGGTTTGAGCAAATCAAAGAGGAATATGAGTCTTGTCCGGATTTCACAACTGTGTATCAGGATCTAGTTCAAGGACCATCTAGTAATCACCAGGATTATACCCTTGTAGATGGTTTTTTGTTCTTCAAAAATAGGCTTTGCATCCCTAGAACTTCTCTTAGGGAATTTTTGATTTGGGAAATCCATGCTGGAGGTTTAGCCGGCCATTTTGGAAAAGACAAGACCATTCTAGCTATTGAAGACCACTTTTTCTGGCCTAGCTTGAAAAGGGATGTAGCTAATATTGTAGCTAGATGTCGAACCTGCGCTGTTGCCAAACAGCGAAAACAAAACACTGGCCTTTATACCCCACTCCCTGTCCCAGATCATCCTTGGCAAGATGTGAGTATGGATTTTGTGTTAGGTTTACCTAAGACCCAGAGGAGACATGATTCTATCTGTGTCGTAGTCGACCGATTCTCTAAAATGGCCCACTTCTTGCCTTGTTCCCAAACCTTTGATGCATCTAAGGTAGCCACACTTTTCTTCAATGAGATAGTTAGACTCCATGGCCTACCTAAGACAATCGTTTCAGATAGGGATGTCCGGTTCACCAGTTACTTTTGGAAGACCCTTTGGCATAAGTTAGGGACAAAACTTAAGTTATCAACTGCCTATCATCCCCAAACTGATGGCCAAACTGAAGTAGTGAACCGTAGCCTAGGAAATCTGCTGAGATGTCTTGTTGGTGAAAACACCAGAAATTGGGATTTATACCTACCAAGGGCAGAATTTGCGTACAATGACTCGGTCAATAGGTCTACGGGTAAGAGTCCATTTGAAATTGTACATGGGTACAAACCTCACACACCTCTTGACCTAGTCCCTTTACCTGTCCACACTCGAGTCTCCGAGTCTGCTGAGAATTTTGCACAGCATGTAAAAGACTTGCATAAAGAAATTCATGCCAAAATAAATTTAAGTAATGAAACTTATAAGAAGTTGGCTGATACTCAAAGGCGAGTCAAATCTTTTGTTGAGGGAGACTATGTGATGATTAGGTTAAGGCCTGAACGGTTTACTCCTAGAACCGTTAGAAAGTTACATGCTAGGGGAGCTGGACCATTTAGAGTGGTAAAGAGAGTAGGATCCAATGCCTATGTGCTCGAGTTGCCTCCAGAACTAGGCATTAGCTCTACTTTCAACATTACAGACTTAGTAGAGTACAGGGAGCCAGCTGTAATTCCTAGTGAGCCTTTTGAGCCTAACCCTATCATTGAGAGTGATCCCGACCCTGTGTGTCCACCAACAAACTGGCCTGTGAGGAAAGAGCAGATTGAAAAGATCCTGGATGATCAGGTTATCTCTACTCGTAATCGAGGATACCAAAGATACCTGGTCCGCTGGCAAGGAAGGCCAGATTCTAATGACTCTTGGATCTCCCGAGAAGAATTACAAGAATTGGACCCAGACCTCTTGGAGAGATACCAGAGCCAACTTGAGCCTTACTCGACAGGGTCGAGTTCCTCCCACCCTGGGAGAATTGGTGCGGGCACCAGACTCAGAAGAAGACTTCAGAGCTCCATTTGGCTCTCTGATTGACATTGCCCGAGAAATTAGGGTTTGTAATAAAGGTTGACCTGGTCAACCAGTTTATTTATTTCTTGAGTCACCATTTAAATTTTGTTGAGTCATGTTGACTCGATGCAAGTCCCGATGTGGTTTTAATTTGGTCCAAAATGGTGCCACATTTATCTTCCAATTAAATCAAGGTTCAAGCAAGTGGAGGCCACACTCCAAGCCACATGCCCAGCCACACTTCGAGCACACGCCAGAGTCCAGGAGGCGCCACAGAGGCATCCCAGTGTCATGGTCCCCACATCCAAAGTAGAAAAAAAATCAAATTGGAAGCTAATTTAAAGGAGGCGCCCATACCTGCCAATTTTGTCTAAGCAAAGAAGGAAAAGACTTCTCTTGGAGAAAAAATCAAAGAAGGACATCCAATTGAAGTTCAAATCAAAATCAAAGAGCTTAACTTGGAGTGGAAGAAAAGAAGAAATGCCATAAGAAGAAGAGGATTCCAAATCCAAATCCAACTCCAAAGGAGGCGCCATAAAAATTCCAAAAAAAATTCCTTTATGGCCGTCCCAAATTTTTTTGAACTCTTGGTCGGCCAAGAGAGGAGATTTTCTACCTAATCTAGAGGTTGGAGGAGTTTAGTCCCACATGGGAATTTGTACAAGCTTGGAGAAAATTTTAGGTCTATATAATAGACCCCTCTTTGAAACTTTAAGAAATCAATGAAGAAAAAATATTTTTGCTATTCTCTTGTGTTGAGTGACCTAGGTTTCTCTTCTTCCACACTATTCTAAGTGTTGAGCTCCGTGAGGGGGTAATTCGGGTTTCATTGGAGCCTTGAGGAGGTGAGAGATCTCCATCTTTATCCAAAACCCTAGGTTAGCCACTTGAAATTCCAAAACCCTAGCCGCCCTTCATTATTTTCAATCCATCAAACCCTAGCTCCATCCATCTCCCACGGCCTCTCTCTCTCTACAAGTCCAGGCCATCCACCTTCATCCAGATCCAGTCCGGCTACTTCAGATCCAGAGCAAGTTCCAAGGAAAATCACATCAACATCCAGGAGAATCCAGTTTTCAGCAATTTCAATCTTCAAGTTCATCAACCTGGTAAATCTTTCCCTTGACTCTCTGATTCCATCAATTGTTTTTCTTCTCTTTCAGATCTTGAGTTCAGGAGAAGCCAACCCGCCAAAGGACCAGTATTGGAGGATCCATTACGAAGATATCTGAATCCGAGGATCCAACAATCTTCTCGGGAGAGTTCTTCCACCAAAATCTGTGAAGATCATTGTCTGGTTAGATAAACCATCTTTTCTCTTTATTTTTGTTCTGTTGAAAGTTCGGAGCGAAACCCTAGGTCTGGGAGTTTCTCAACCCCCAGCGATCCATTGCTTCTGAACTACTCTGATAATTTAGTTTCCTTAAATTATGCTTTCAATTATCATATTAGTATCTTTCAATGTTAGGTTAACTTTTCTTTGATTTGAAGCCAACTTCTACAAACATATAAAAACAACAAAAAAAATTAGTTAATCTTAATTTACTTCCGCATCACATCCCTTTATTTGTTTTGCATCACCTGTAGATATAGCTCAACCTCGTAAGGTTAACCTCATTAGTATAGGATTAGTTCCTGACACCCCGTCTTTTATCCTACTTTATCCAACTAACCATGAACCTTTTTCTCTACCTTACCAAACTAATTATGAACCCACTTCCTATTTTCTGCCCTTTCCTGACACCTCCAGCATTTTTAGGATTATTAGATTGCATTAAACTGAGATTAGCATACTGCATGCATTCATCACGCATGTTTGGTTTGCATCTTACTTCTGGCACACTCTTTAGAATTTGCTAGGAGTTCACTGTAAATTTTCATGTGCATATCAAGCTATGATCAAACCTAGGGAACTTACAATCTCTTAGGTTTAGATCCAAAGAGTTCAATAAAATTTCCTTCTATAGGAATGCATAGTCAAGTCTGTTAGGTGTTAGTATGAGTCCTTTGAATCATTTGTTAGGAGTCTGCATGTGCCCAGCATGTTCACCACCTACACTAATTTTAAACAAACTATCTAATTCCCGAAGATGGATTAAAGAATTTGATGTAGTGGATTCTATCTCGGTTAGACTTAGGCCTAAAAGAAGCTTTATGCTTGCAGAGCCGGACCTTTTAAAGTGATAGAGAAGGTTGGATCAAATGCCTAGGTGTTAGACTTGCCTTCGGATT
This sequence comes from Areca catechu, assembly GCA_021397845.1. Taxonomy (NCBI): domain Eukaryota; kingdom Viridiplantae; phylum Streptophyta; class Magnoliopsida; order Arecales; family Arecaceae; genus Areca; species Areca catechu. The sequence continues at coordinate 94,773,962 of CM038051.1, read as the reverse complement.
TGGGCATTAGTTCTACCTTCAATATTACAGACCGGGTTGAGTATAGGGAACCGGCAGCGATACCTAGTGAGGACTTTGGACCTATTCCTTTTCATTGTGAGTGACCCTAACCTAGAGTGTCCACTAACAAATTTGCCTGAGAGAGGAGAACGGATCGAGCATATCCTGAACGATCAAGCCATCACAACCCGGGGCCTTGACTATCAATGCTTTCTGGTCAAATAGCAAGGCTAGCCAGAGTCGGACGATTCAAGAATTTCTCAAGAGGACTTGCAACGCCTCAACCCAGACCTTCTCGAGAGATATGTGAGCCAATCTGATCTTCACTCGACAGGGTCGAGTACCTCCCACCGCGGGAGAATTGGTGGGGACACCAAAGGCACCAAAATAAGATAAAGGCTTTTCAACCCTCTATGAATTGATCAATAATTTATGAGTCCATCTATAATAAGGGCTTAGCCTATCTGAGTCCATTTTAGTTGTTATTTGAGTATTTTGTGTTTCAGTTCTGTACTAGTCAGCTCATGTTGAGCTAGTTCAGTCCAGTGTTAGTCAACTCATGTCGAGCTAATTTTATATTTTTGAGTCCTATTCAACCATATTGAAGACTCAAGACCACATCATACAAGTGAAGACCAAGTCCAACTAGATTGAAGATAAGAAAGTATAGCCCAAGTCCAACCCAGCTTGAAGATTTGAAGACCCGAGGAGGAAAATTCAGAAAACCCTGATTCCTTGCAGATGTCCTCCAGATGCACAGATTCCCTTCCAGATGCCAAAATATATTCATATACCAAGGCATACATGATTTTAGAGGTCCATCTGCATCCTAGCCCAAAGAAATCAAGCCCAGGCACCAAGCCCAAGCCCCTAAGAAGCAAGATACCAGGGAATATTCCTGCTACCTGGCTACCAAGCCACCCCAGCTTCTAGAGGCCCAAACCCATTCGCCCGAGCCCCTTTGGGCCGGCCTCTTGCTACTTCTAGAAGCCCAACATGCCCCCCTAGGCATCCTTGGAGTGTTGGCTATGTCAAGAGAATTTTTAGAGATTTTTCTACCTAATGTTTCCTTTTTTTCTAGCTAGGGTTTGAGAGGGAAAAGGATTCTTATTTAAAGAATTATGTGCCCTTACTTGGAGCCCAAGGTTAAGGGTCTATTTAAAGGACCCTAGCCTCTTGTATGAAGGGAGATTTTGATATATGAAATAAACCTTGAGTTCTTCAATTGTTTTGTGTGATTACCCTATTGTATGCATAAAGGGGTTTGAGAGTTCTTCTTCCTGGTGTTTGCAATCATCTTCCTGCCGCAAACCATCCTTCCAGCCCCTCCAAAACTTTCTTCCCTTTGTAGTTTTCCTTTATTTTCTTGATATTCTTTGAGTTTTCTAACCCCTGATAGGTTGTTTGCAGGTCCCCGAGTTCCTACGAATCCAACGACTCCAGCCAAGCCTCAATCGAACCACCGAGCAGAAAGCTGGGTATCCGCGGGTCTTTGGCTCGATTTTCCAGGCCGCATCTATCGAGGAACGAGAGATCCCTTCACTGCGATCTTCATCGGGCACTTCAGACATTGTCAGGTACACCCTCTCTACCTCCAATCTTTATATTGTAGGAGAACTTGTCCTAACTGAGGCTTCTCAGCCCCAGCGATCCTTCTTTAGTACTTTTCTAGGTTCTAATCTGCATGCTTGTCTTCAAAAATTTATATAAAATTCCCTACAACTAATTTTGATCTAAAATTCAGGAATTAATCACCTAACGCCATATATAAAATATACAAAAAGAATTGCATGCATATTAGTCCCGCATCAGCAGGATCCCGAGTTCCTACGAATCCAACAACTCCAGCAAAGCCTCAATCGGACCACCGAGCAGAAAGCCGGGTATCCGCGGGACTTTGGCTCGATTTTCCAGGTCAAATCCATCGAGGAACGAGAGATCCCTTCACTGCGATCTTCACCGGGTGCTTCAGACATTGTCAGGTACACCCCCTCTACCTCCAGTCTTTATATTATAGTAGAACTTGCCCTAACCGAGGCTTCTCAGCCCCGGCGATCCTTCTTTAGTACTTTTCTAGGTTCTAATCTACATGCTTGGCTTCAAAAATTCATAAAAAACTCTTTACAACTAATTTTGATCATAGATTCGGGAATTAATCACCTAACACCACATATAAATCATACAAAAAGAATTGCATGCATTTTAGTCCCGCATCACTGTTCATCTTCAAGATTAAATCTTCATCAAATTGGAATTAGCGGTTACAGGTTAGTACTCTGATTCTAATTTGCATAAGAATGTTAGTCTTCATACATTTTAGTCTTATTAAAGAGTTCCTGGTTTAGGGTTTTGGTATAAATTTATTTCTATATTTTGAAATTACCCTTCCGCTGTGTTGCACCGGATCCCAACAGTGGTATCAGAGCCACCTTAATTAGGCCTATAATATATGATAGTTTGTAATTCACATCTTAGAGTTTTTAAAACCTAATATGTTACTACACTTAGAATATCTTTGATTGCATATATGTTTTGATGTATGCCACTAGTTAGGGTCTTTCACTCAAACCCTAATTATTATAGAGATATGTATAGTTTTGAAGTCATCATACTGAAATAAGGTTGCCCTGGCATAATGGTAGATCCATTATGTGGTAAATGGTTGTCCTAGTATGATGACACACTTAGCATATATTTGTTTATTTATAAGAGTAATATGTTGATTGTGATACATTCTATAAGGATGTGCTGGCAATTTATAAATCCCTCCTCTTAAAAATTCTATTAAGTCTTAGTATATTTAACTAATAAGCATCACTAGTCATGATGTACAATTGATCATTCAGTGCCTAAAAAGGTGGTTCTGGGAAGGTAAAGAGAATTGTGGTTTTTAATTGGTTCCGTTGATTGACCTGGCCAATTTTTATTGGTGTCTAGGAAAGCAACGGGGGGACTCCCACGTTTCTTCTACTTGCCTGGCCGATTTGATTAAATTTAAATCTTGACTAAAATGCTTAGTGTTAAAAATACTATATATTGGCATTCCTTCATGCTGGATCATTATTGTGTTATAAACGATATTAGGTTTGTTGTGTTATCTGCAATACCTAATATGGTGATTGACATAATACTAATCTAGTGCATAGATATGCTTACAGTATATTCAGTATAATGCTTTGTTGTGTTATCTGCAAGGGCATTATATTTGAGTATAGACTGTATATAAATGAAAGGGTCTTGACTTAACTTGAACATTATGGTTTGTTGTGTTTTCTGCAAGACTAATAAAGTTCTAGAGGCCAAGTTAGTTCTTGAGAATTATATGAGATATAATTGGAAGAGTTTCCTACCTTTGAGCTTATAAAAGATTTGTTGTGTTATCTGCAAGATCTTTTATATGTTATTAGGATCTCAATCTCACTTAGAAAAATCGATCAGGGTTCTTCTCGATTATCATAGTGAGGGCTATGATTTTTGATAAAATAGTGGGAGACATAATTAAATTGAAGACCTAATTTAATTTTGTAAGTCATTTCATGGTTGTTTGCTTATGTATTGTTCTTTATTAAATATAGATAAATGACATCTTCATTGTCACTGCGAAGTATCTTAGATACCAACAAACTGACTGGTCCGAACTATGTGGACTGGTTGAGAAATTTAAAGATTGTGCTGAGTTCAGAAAAACTTTCTTATATTCTAGAAACCCCTAGTCTTAATCCACTAGGGGATGATGCCATAGAGGAAGATATGGCCACATACAAAATGTGGCAGAATGACTCCCTTACTGTCAAGTGTATCATACTAGCCTCTATGACCAATGAGTTATAGAGACAGCATGAAAGCATGGATACTCAATCCATAATGCTCAATTTAAAATAGCTTTATGGAGAATATAGCAGAACTGCTAGATATGAAATATCTAAGCAGTTATTCCATGCTAGGATGACAGAGGAAATATACGTTCAGGATCATGTTCTGAAGGTAATTGACTTGATCACCAGATTGGGTCAATTAGGTTTTATCATGGATGGGGAGTTGAATCAGGATTTAATCCTGCAATCACTCCCGGAGTGATTTTCTCAGTTTGTCTTGAATTATCACATGAACAAACTGAACACTTCCTTGCCTGAGCTGTTAAATATGTTAAAAATAGCGGAGAGCCACATAAAGAAAGAAAAGGCTCCACTTCTTCTTATTAATAAGACCAATAAGAAGAAATCAGGCAAAAAGGGTTTTAATAGGAGGCTAAACCCTAAGAGTGGCATCAATAAGAATAAGAAAGGAAAGAAGGCCTCCAAACAGTCAACCTGTTTCTTTTGCGGCAAAGCGGGACATTGGAAAAGGAATTGCAAGGCTTACCTTGCAACAGTGAAGCCTGGTGCATCAAATGCACCAAAAGGTATGTATGAGATACATGCTGTATTGACATTAAATTCTTCAGTTTCAAATACTTGGGTATTAGAAACCGCTTGTGGTTACCATATATGCAAATCTTTGCAAGGCCTCCATAAGCTTAAAGTATTGAAGGAAGGTGACTTCAATCTCTATGGTCCTAGTGGAGATATCATCCAAGTAGAAGCTGTAGGGACCTATATTCTGAAGTTGCCTTCAGGGAAGATCTTGGAGTTACATAATTGTTACTATATGCCTAAGATTATTAGGAACATTGTATCTGTTCCCTTGTTCTTAAAACAAGGATATGTAACGGATGTAACGAGCACTGGTTGCTCGATAATGTTGTCTAATAAAATTATTTGTTCTGGCATATTTAGCAATGGGCTCTTAACTCTTTCATCCAATGATAGTGTTTTTCATGTCAATAATAAAAGAAAATGAGAGGACTTTAATAAAACTTTACTTTGGCATCATCGACTTGGTCATGTTAATGAGTCTAGGATAAGCAAGTTATATAAGAAAAAATTCCTTGATCCTTATGAGTATGAATCATTAGGAACTTGCAAATCATGTCTCATGGGTAAGATGACCAAGACTCCATTTACTGGACATGGAGAATGGTCAACTGAGTTATTAGTGAAAGGGATATGCCCTACAAGCCAATCTATGTTGTATCTCCCGAACCATTGTAATTGACAATATTCTAATAAAGGCATTATTTTTCATCATACGCTGTATTTATTATTATATGATGAACCCCATAGATTAGGGCTATGATTTTAGGATTATGATGAGATCAACCAGTGAGACCTAAAGTCTTAAAACCTTAATCTAAAATATTCCTAGTCAAAGGAACCCTGAGTAGGGGATCAGGGTTTTTCCGGTAAGACTAGCACATCCCATGTATACTGGAGAGGGTGACTGCTCTCACAGTCACTTGTGTATGACACTAATACTAGGATGTGGGTGCTCATTAGAGAATAAGTTCACTGATATGATCCAACTTGAAAACATCTAATGGAGTCTTAGCTACATGTCAATAGAAGGTTCTCATAGTGGGAGTGGTACAAGTAATCCTTTGATCTGAGACTGCCATAAGTACCTTATGTACATGAACCCATCCTTTGGTTCAATCCTATTCATCACATTGAGTCATGCACAGGATTGATACTGGGAATGGTGAATTGTATATGAAGGTAATGAGTAGGTCAACAAGGAGTCGATCACTCTTAGTAAGAGGAGATTGCATCCAGCTAGTTACTAATCGGATGATGTTTCAGGGAATCTTTGATCAAAGTAAAGATATTAGAGATGGTTTCTAATATCAAGATAATTGAATCATCAATATAAGATTGAACTATAAATAAATATAATATTGGATTTGACAAATATCCATATCCATAATTATATTTTGGGTGCAGGCTGATCGAAGGATTTAATTGTACGGTAACTTTCAACTGAAGGATAGTTTTGGTATTTCACCAGAATTTTCATATCTTCCGGGTAGACATGACACATTGCTAGACGTCAATTTTGTCTTGTGGGTTGATCAAATTTAATGATCATTTATTAGGAAGAGTCCTAATTGATCAAAATCGCGTAAGCCCGATTTGACCTAAATCGATTAGAAAGAGTTCTAATCAAATTAGGTCAACTTGTATTCGAACCCACTGCGGGCTAGATGTGGAACCCAATGGGTCACACAATTAAAAGAATTGATCAAGAGTCATTTGCATGAAGACACTCTAGCAAGTGTTGCAAATCCTAACTCCTATTCGAATCGTAATCGAATTAGGGTTCCGAATTGACTCGATTTGGATTCTAATTGGATCTAATTAGACCTTAATTGATAATTTAGGGATTATGGCTAACCCAATTGGCTACCCTATTAGCTAGGCCACTTTCCCACCCACCCCCTTTTCCCTTGTACGCCAAAAAAACAAGAGTCCATGCGCTTATGTACTCTTGGCGCGCCATTTGGAGGAGTCCATGGGCGCATGGACTCTTCTCGTGCGCCCACTTAATTCTCCGATGAATTAAGATGGGGCGGCCTTCTTTCATAGTATTAGTGCCTTATTTGTCCACCCTTGGATAATAATCTAATGGGTGGAGAGGTTTTAAGAAAGAAAGAAAGCACAGTTTCTTCCCGGGAGTGCGAAATCAGATCTCTTCGGAGATTCAAGTTTCTCGACTTCTTTCTTCCAATCATCGCGACTTCTTTCTCCCAATCGTCGCGACTTCTTCTTTTGAGAAAAGTTGTGAGGATTGATCTGGAAGCCCATGAGAAATAATCTAGAAGGCCGTGAGAAAAAGGAAAGAGCATGGGAAGAAGGGAAGGGGGCGTGGAAAGAAGAGAAATGGCATGAGAAATTTTTATCGGAGAGTTGTGAGGGCGCCTCTCCGAAAACTATAAAAAGGGGGTGGGAATCAGAACTCGATGATGTGATTTTTTTTCTTCCTTCATCTCCTGAAGACTCTTTCTCCCTTACTTGTTTTTGCATTGTTTCCATTATAGAGTAAAACCCTATCGAAACTCTGCTACTAAACAAGGTTAAGAGAGAAAGTCTTCGACGGTAAAGGAAAAGAAGAGTTCTGATTCAATTCTTTTCTTCCTTACATTAAGACATCCTTGTCTTAATTTCTCCACCAATTAAAGACAAGCATAAATCTTCTTAGGACAAGGTCTTACTTTCAAGACAAAGGTGTCCTAAAGGTTCTAAGTCTTGGAAGAAGGTGGAGAAGGGGTAAGATCGAACAAGACACACCTTTGAGTGGATGATTTCTAGCCATAATCCAAGTATTGAATTCCTGAAATAAGAATTCAATTGAAGGAACCATTGGAACAAGGAGTTTGGATCTTGGTCATTGCTTTGTGTGGATAACCATCGGAGGGCAGACACCTGAATGCCTGGTGAACTCAAATAGCCCGTTCATCTTTAAGATTAAATCTTCACTAATTAGAATTAGAGGTTACAGGTTAGTACTCTAATTCTAATTTGCATAAGAATGTTAGTCTTCATACATTTTAGTCTTATTAAGGAGCTCCTAGTTTAGGGTTTTTGTGCATATTAATTTCTATTTTTTGAAATTACCCTTCCGCTACGTTGCACCAGATCCCAACAGTGGTATCAGAGCCACCTTAATTAGTACTATAATTTATGATAGTTTGTATGTCACATGTTAGGGTTTTTAAATCCTAATATGTTACTACACTTAGCATATCTTTGATTGCATATATGTTTTGATGTATGCCACTAGTTAGGGTCTTTCACTCAAACCCTAATTATTATAGAGATATGTATTGTTATGAAGTCATCATACTGGAATAAGGTTGCCCTGGCATAATGGTGGATCCATTATGTGGTAAATGGTTGTCCTAGTATGATGACACACTTAGCACATATTTGTTTATTTATAAGGATGTGCTGGCAATTTATAAATCCCTCCTCTTAAAAATTATATTAAGTCTTAGTATATTTAACTAATAAGCATCACTAGTCATGATGTACAATTGATCATTCGGTGTCTAGAAAGGTGGTTCTAGGAAGGTAAAGAGAATTATGGTTTTTAATTGGTTCCGTTGACTGACCTGGCTAATTTTTATTGGTGTCTAGGAAAGCAACGTGAGGACTCCCACATCTCTTCCACTTTCCTGGCCGATTTGATTAAATTTAAATCTTGATTAAAATGCTTAGTGTTAAAAATACTATATATTGGCCTTCCTTCATGCTGGATCGTTATTGTGTTATGAACCACATTAGGTTTGTTGTGTTATCTGCAAGACCTAATATGGTGATTGACATAATACTAATCTAGTGCATATATATGCTTACAGTATATTCAGTATCATGCTTTGTTGTGTTATCTGCAAGGGCATTATATTTGAGTATTGACTGTATAGAAATGAAAGGGTCTTGACTTAACTAGAATATTATGGTTTGTTGTATTTTCTGCAAGACTAATAATGTTCTAGAGGACAAGTTACTTCTTGAGAATTATATAAGATATAATTGGAAGAGTTTCCTACCTTTGAGCTTATAAAAGATTTGTTGTATTTTCTGCAAGATCTTTTATAAGTTATTAGGATCTCAATCTCACTAAGAAAAATCGATCAGGGTTCTTCTCGATTATCATAGTGAGGGCTATGATTTTTGATAAAATAGTGGGAGACATAATTAAATTGAAGATCGAATTTAATTATGTAAGTCATTTCATGGTTGTTTGCTTATGTATTGTTCTTTGTTAAATATAGATAAATCGCATCTTCATTGTCACTGCGAAGTATCTTAGATACCAACAAACTGACTGGTCTGAACTATGTGGACTGGTTGAGAAATTTAAAGATTGTCCTGAGTTCAGAAAAACTTTCTTATATTCTAGAAACCCCTAGTCTTAATCCACTAGGGGATGATGCCACAGAGGAAGATATGGCCACATACAAAATATGGCAGAATGACTCCCTTACACTCAAGTGTATCATACTAGCCTCTATGACCAATGAGTTATAGAGACAGCATGAAAGCATGGATACTAAATCCATAATGCTCAATATAAAAGAGCTTTATGGATAACATAGCAGAACTGCTAGATATTAAATATCTAAGCAGTTATTCCATGCTAGGATGACAGAGGGAACATCCGTTCATAATCATGTTCTGAAGGTAATTGACTTGATCACCAGATTGGGTCAATTAGGTATTATCATGGATGGGGAGTTGAATCAGAATTTAATCCTGCAATCACTCCCAGAGTCATTTTCTCAGTTTATCTTGAATTATCACATGAACAAACTGAACACTTCCTTGCCTGAGCTGTTAAATATGTTAAAAATAGCGGAGAGCCACATAAAGAAAGAAAAGGCTCCACTTCCTCTAATTAATAAGACCAATAAGAAGAAATCAGGCAAAAAGGGTTTTAATAAAAGGCTAAACCCTAAGAGTGGCATCAATAAGAATAAGAAAGAAAAGAAGGCCTCCAAACAGTCAACCTATTTCTTTTGCGGCAAAGCGGGACATTGAAAGAGTAATTGCAAGGATTACCTTGCAACTGTGAAGCCTGGTGCATCAGATGCGCCAAAAGGTATGTATGAGATACATGCTATATTGACATTAAATTCTTCAGTTTCAAATACTTGGGTATTAGATACCGCTTGTGGTTACCATATATGCAAATCTTTGCAGGGCCTCCACAAGCTTAAAGTATTGAAGGAAGGTGACTTCAATCTCTATGGTCCTAGTGGAGATATCATCCAAGCAGAAGCTGTAGGGACCTATACTCTGAAGTTGCCTTCAGGGAAGATCTTGGAGTTACATAATTGTTATTATATGCCGAAGATTATTAGGAACATTGTATCTGTTCCCTTGTTATTAAAACAAGGATATGTAATGGATGTTACGAGCACTGGTTGCTCGATAATGTTGTCTAATAAAATTATTTGTTCTGGCATATTTAGCAATGGGCTCTTAACTCTTTCATCCAATTATAGTGTTTTTCATGTCAATAATAAAAGAAAAAAAGAGGACTTTAATGAAACTTTACTTTGGCATCATCGACTTGGTCATGTTAATGAGTCTAGGATAAGCAAGTTATACAAGGAAAAATTCCTTGATCCTTATGAGTATGAATCATTAGGAACTTGCGAATCATGTCTCATGGGTAAGATGACTAAGACTCCATTTACTGGACATGGAGAAAGGTCAACTGAGTTATTAGTGAAAGGGATATGCCCTACAAGCTAATCTATGTTGTATCTCCAAAACCATTGTAATTGACAATATTCTAATAAAGGCCTTATTTTTCATCATACGCTGTGTTTATTTTTATATGATGAACCCCATAGATTAGGGCTATGATTTTAGGGTTATGATGAGATCAACCAGTGAGACCTAAAGTCTTAAAACCTTAATCTAAAATATTTCTAGTCAAAGGAACCCTGAGTAGGGGATCGAGATTTTTTCGGTAAGACTAGCACATCCCATGTATACTAGAGAGGGTGATTGCTCTCACAGTCACTTGTGTATGACACTAATACTAGGATGTGGGTGCTCATTATAGAATGAGTTCACTTATATGATCCAACTTGAGAACATCTAATGGAGTCTTAGCTACATGTCAATAGAAGGTTCTCATAGTGGGAGTAGTACAAGTAATGCTTTGACTTGAGACTGCCATAAGTACCTTATGTACATGAACCTATCCTTTGGTTCAATCCTATTCATGACATTGAGTCATGCACAGGATTGATACTGGGAATGGTGAATTGTATATGAAGGTAATGAGTAGGTCAACAAGGAATCGATCACTCTTAGTAAGAGGAGATTGCATCCAGCTAGTTATCAATCGGATGATGTTTCAGGGAATCTTTGATCAAAGTAAAGATATTAGAGATGGTTTCTAATATCAAGATAATTGAATCATCAATATAAGATTGATCTAGAAATAAATAGAATATTGGATTTGACATATATCCATATCCATAATTATATTTTGGGAGCAAGCTGATCGAAGGATTTAATTGTACGGTAACTTTCTACTGAAGGGTAGTTTTGGTATTTCACCAGAATTTCCATATCTTCCGGGTAGACATGACATGTTGCTAGACGTCAATCTTGTCTTGTGGTTTGATCAAATTTAATGATCATTTATTAGGAAGAGTCCTAATTGATCAAAATCGGGTAAGCCCGATTTGACCTAAATCGATTAGAAAGAGTTCTAATCAAATTAGGTCAACTTGTATTCGAACCCACTACCGGCTAGATGTGGAACCCAATGGGTCACACACTTAAAAGAATTGATCAAGAGTCATTTGCATGAAGACACTCTAGCAAGTGTTGCAAATCCTAACTCCTATTCGAATCGTAATCGAATTAGGGTTCCGAATTGACTCGATTTGGGTTCTAATTGGATCTAATTAGACCCTAATTGAGAATTTAGGGATTATGGCTAACCCAATTGGCTAACCTATTAGGTAGGCCACTTCCCCACCCACCCCCTTTTCTCTTGCTTGCCAAAACACCAAGAGTCCATGCGCTTATGGACTCTTGGCACGCCATTTGGAGGAGTCCATGGGCGCATGGACTCTTGGCTCGCGCCCACTTAATTCTTTGATGAATTAAGATGGGACGGTCTTCTTTCTTAGAATTAGCACCACATTTGTCCACCCTTGGATGATAATCTAACGGGTGGAGAGGTTTTAAGAAAGAAAGAAAGCACAGTTTCTTCCTGGGAGCACGAAATCAGATCTCTTCGGAGATTCAAGTTTCGCGACTTCTTTCTCCCAATCATCCCGACTTCTTCTTTTAAGAAAAGTCATGAGGATTGATATGGAAGGCCATGAGAAATAATCCAGAAGGCCATGAGAAAAAGGAAAGAGCGTGGGAAGAAAGGAAAGAGGCGTGGAAAGAAGGGAAATGGCGTGAGAAATTGTTATCGGAGAGTTGTGAGGGTGCCTCTCCTAGTCGAAGGAACCTTGAGTACGGGATCAAGGTTTTTTCCGGTAAGACTAGCACATCCTATGTATACTGAATAGGGTGACTACTCTCACAGTCACTTGTGTATGACATTAATACTAGGATGTGGGTGCTTATTAGAGAATGAGTTCACTGATATGATCCAACTTGAGAACATCTAATGGAGTCTTAGCTACATATCAATAGAAGGTTCTCATAGTAGGAGTGGTACAAGTAATCCTTTGACCAAAGACTGCCATAAGTACCTTATGTACATGAACCCATGCTTTGGTTCAATCCTAATCATGACAATGAGTCATGCACAGGATTGATACTGGGAATGGTGAATTGGATATGAAGGTAATGAGTAGGTCAACAAGGAATCGATCACTCTTAGTAAGAGGAGATTGCATCTAGCTAGTTATCAATCGGATGATGATTTAGGGAATCTTTGATCAAAGTAAAGATATTAGGAATGGTTTCTAATATCAAGATAATTGAATCATCAATATAAGATTGAGCTAGAAACAAATATAATATTGGATGTGACATATATCCATATCCATAATTATATTTTGGGTGCAGGCTGATCGAAGGATTTAATTATACGGTAACTTTCTACTGAAGGGTAATTTTGGTATTTCACTAGAATTTCCATATCTTCTGGGTAGACATGATATGTTGCTAGATGTCAATCTTGTCTTGTGAGTTGATTTGAATGGTCACTTATTAGGAAGAGTCCTAATTGATCAAAATCGGGTAAGCCCGATTTGACCTAAATCGATTAGAAAGAGTTCTAATAAAATTAGGTCAACTTGTATTCGAACCCACTACCGGCTAGATGTGGAACCCAATGGGTCACACACTTAAAAGAATTGATCAAGAGTCATTTGCATGAAGACACTCTATCAAGTGTTGGAAATCCTAACTTCTATTCGAATCGTAATCGAATTAGGGTTCCGAATTGACTCGATATGGGTTCTAATTGGATCTAATTATACCTTAATTGAGAATTTAGGGATTATGGCTAACCCAATTGGCTAACCTTTTGGCTAGGCCACTTCCCCACCCACCCCCTTTCCCTTGCATGCCAAAAACACCAAGAGTCCATGCGCTTATGGACTCTTGGCACACCATTTGGAGGAGTCCATGGGCGCATGGACTCTTGGCGCGCGCCCACTTAATTCTCCATTGAATTAAGATGCAGTGTCCTTCTTTCTTAGTATTAGCGACTCATTTGTCCACCCTTGGATGATAATCTAATGGGTGGAGAGGTTTTAAGAAAGAAAGGAAGCGCAGTTTCTTCCCGGGAGCGCGAAATCAGATCTCTTCGGAGATTCAAGTTTCGCGACTTCTTTCTCCCAATCGTCGCGACTTCTTCCTTTGAGAAAATCCATGAGGATTGATTTGGAAGGCCGTGACAATTAATCCAGAAGGCCGTGAGAAGAAGGAAAGGGCGTGAGAAGAAGGAAAGGGCATGAGAAAATTGTTTACGGAGAGTTGTGAGGGCGCCTCTCCGAAAACTATAAAAAAGGGGGTGGGAATCAGAACTCGATGATATGTTTTTTTTTTTTTTCTCTCTCCTGAAGACTCTTCTCCCCTTCTTGTTTTTGCATTGTTTTCTTTACAGAGTAAAACTCTGTCGAAACTCTGCTACTAAACAAGGTTAAGAGAGAAAGTCTCCGACGGTAAGGGAAAAGAATAGTTCTGATCCAATTCTTTTCTTCCTTACATTAAGATATCTTTGTCTTAATTTCTCCACCAATTAAAGACAAGAATTAATCTTCTTAGGTCAATGTCTTACTTTCAAGACAAAGGTGTCATAAAGGTTCAAAGTCTTGGTAGAAGGTGGAGAAGGGATAAGAAGGAAGAAGACACACCTTTGAGCGGAAGATTTCTAGCCATAATCCAAGTATTGAATTCCTGGAAGAAGAATTCAATTGAAGGAACCATTAGAACAAGGAGCTAGGATCTTGGTCATTGCTTTGTGTGGATCACCATCGGAGGGCGGACACCTGGATGCCTAGTGAACTCAAATAGCCTGTTCATCTTCAAGATTAAATCTTCATCAAATTGGAATTAGCGGTTACATGTTAGTACTCTAATTCTAATTTGCATAAGAATGTTAGTTTTCATATATTTTAGTCTTATTAAGGAGTTCCTGGTTTAGGATTTTGGTGTATATTAATTTCTATATTTTGAAATTACCCTTCCGCTACGTTGCACTGGATCCCAACATGTAAACCATTGGGGAATGATTTGTGATCGTTGGAGCACTTTTTGGCATTCACAAATAAATTCTAGAACTAGCTGTTAGATATCTGAAAGTGACATTTGAGTTGGCTCAGATTCTTTCGAGTCGGCTTGAATCCTTCGAGTTGATAGGTCGAGTCACCGTTACTTCAATGCAGTAGGCTCTTTGTCTCAGGGCACAAAACCTCACTCTGGACGAGTCGGCTCTTTGTCACACGAGTCGGCTCGAACTTGAATCTTAAAAATCTTAAACTCGAGGAGTCATCTCTTTTCATCTTGGGTCGGCTCTTCTTCTCAAGTTTGAAAAACCTTACTCTAGAAGAGTCGGCTCGATGCAATTCGAGTCAGTTCACTTTCTCAGGCTTTCAAATTAGGTCTGGCAGAGTCGGCTCTTTTTGGTTCGAGTCAGCTCACTTGGCTATTTTCAGAAAACTTTAGAAAATGGACTCTGGAGGAGTCGGCTCAGATTGATTCCAGTCGACTTGGATTAACTAGAGTCTGCTTGCTTTCTATCGAGTCGGCTCGGATTGCTGCATTCCAGAATCCTTAATGTATGCTAGTAAGCAGAGTCGGCTCTTCATCTCTTGGGGTTGGCTCGAGTGTCTTCTTCAGGACTTTTACAATGAAACTAAAAGAAAACTCTCACCAACTCTTTCACAATTTCACACAAATCAATTCAAACTAAAATTCATGGCACACACATTCTCATAGAAGTACCCCTTTTTACTTGATTTTTCTTAGTATTTTCATTTGGTTCTTCTTTACAAGAATATTTTCAACACAACTCAAACAAGAAAGTAGAAGTGTAGGAGTTGAAGTTTGAACATGTTGTGCATCCTACAAAAACTTGTCAAATACTTGAAGAGTTGTCAGAAATAAATATACATGCTCCAATATTTGGTTATCATCAAAATCACTTGTGGGTCAACACAAGCCTAAACCTTGTAATTTTCTAAACTATGAATTGAGTCTCAAGTGTCTGTGTCTAGTCTGTACTTTGACCAAGTTGGTCAAGTCGAGTCCTGTACTAAGTCCAGTCCTGTATTGAGTCCAGTCCAAGTTTGTTTGAAGTATGGATTCATGAAAGATTGGTCTTGAAGTCAAGTCACTTTTGAGCCAAGCCATGAAGGAAGCCAACTCAGCTCAGGGGTGCCATCTGTTCATCCTATGTGGCACCATGTCAACTTGCTAAGTGGGTAGCAAATTTCAGATTTTGGATGCCCAAAGGAGGGACACAATACTTGACACATTCCTTCTTTCCCTCCCCCATATCAAGCTATTTTCCAAATATTGGTGGCCACCCAAGAGAAGGTCAAAGGGAGTTAGAGTTTGGAGAATTTGAATCCCTTGCTTCAAGCCCTCCTATCAAGCCTTCCTTGTTCCCAAACTACTTGAACAACTATGGAAGTAATAGCAAGATCCATGGGCGCCTCCATCTCCCACTCCCTATATCTTGTCTTGTACCAAAGGTGGATGCACAACCAAGGAAAGGAGGAGGACACAACACTTGCTCCAAGCCCCACTTCATGTCTTCTTCCAAAATAAGGGACCAACATTCCAAGTTCAAGGGCGCCAAGATCCCTCTTCCAAGCCTCACATCAAGCCACACACAATCAAGTCCAAATTCATGATCGGCCAAGGAGGAAGAATTTTTGAAATTTTGGGTGCCCCATCAAGAGAAGATTTGTACTTTTCATTTGAAATTTAAATTGTCTCCTAAGGTGCCTATAAAAAGGACCTTACCCCTCTTTTGTAAAGCTAATTGATGATAAATGTAAAACCCAAGTTTTTTTGAGAGCCAATTCTCTTTAGTTGCCTTCGTTCATTAGGAAAGTCGATCTCCATGAGGGAGTGCCTTCACCTTCAGACATCAAGAGGTGTGAGGCCTCGTGTTACTATCTCTTCCGCAACTCCATCCTCCAACCTTCGAGTTAGAGTCCATTGGGATCATCCAACAGGGCGCCAAGCAAGAAGAACTACACCATCACCACATCAACTCTCTTTCCTTCATCCCTTGTTTTCTTTGTTGAATCCAAACTCCCCTCTTGAATAATTGTAGGTCCTCTAGGTGACACGAATACAGAGTCGGTTGCTCTTGCCGTCATGGCCTTCGGACAGAAAGTCGGTGCATCCGCGGGGTTGATTGCTCGATCATCCAGGCCCCATCCGCGAGAGCGAGTGAACTCGGCATCAGGCACTTTGGATCTTTGAGGATTGCCACACTGACTCCTAAGTAGGTATTGATCTGAGAGCTAAGTCCTATAGGGTTTCTCAATCCCGGGGTCCTCTTTTTATCCTTGCTTAGGGACTTACTTGCTTGCCTGGAGTTCTTGTTAGTATAGAACCCTAGATCTACTCCTACTTATTTTCGGGAATCCTAAACAAATCATTAAAACCCTAAAAATCATCAAAGAAAAAATCACCTACATCATTTCATCCTGGCATCTTGTTAGTCACCCATCATTTATGGTAACAGAGCATGGTTAGGACTTAGCGCTTCTTAAGTACTTGGATTAGGTGCTTCACCAGGCCGTCCGATCTTAGAAAAAAAGTAGGGTTTCGAAACCCTCTCTTCCCATTCCACGGGTATATCCTAAGGCGTGTAGGGGTGCCACTATGATTGACCATCGAAGGGGAGTACAAGAAGAATAGATTTAAAAAAAAAAAAAATTGCATCATTAGATCTCATTGTTGTATAATTTCTGTATTTTTTCCTTTCCGAATATTCTCTGTTATCTCTATTATTTCTATTTGTAAGAATCTCTAAATTTTCTGATTTTTGTTTTGTTAGATCACACATAATTGATAATATTTTTGACAATTTTCTCAGATTTTATTACAGCTTGTAGAATTTCTACAAGTCGGAATACTACCTGAGAAGAAATTCTATTCTGAAAATTTCAGCAAGTGTTTTTTCTTATGTTTTCATTTCTTAGATAGTTTAATTTGCATTTAGCTTCATCTCTAGTCATTTCCTTCATCTCATTTCTGCTTTCATCCATCAAAAATCCAACAAAAAAATATATATATAAAATTTAGAGACATCTCATTAGATCATTTTGCATGCCATCATCCTCATAAATCATCTTAAGGGCAGCAATTTGACATAGGGTCAAGATTTCATTTCCTGTCCCTAGCCCAAAAATCATCACCCGGTATATCGAACCCCAACCTCTAATTAAAATTGAATAGACACTTAATTGCTCTAGTGAGCTAGGGACACTCACGAAGTCGGGTCGAACCAAGTGCCAAGCCAAGTTCGACAACTTGATTGTGTGTGCTTGATTAGCTGGTGTCTAGGCAAGTGGTTCAGGGACAAGAGCCCGAAGGAAGGTGGGTTGGTTCGCTTCCTGGCCAATTTCAAATTGGTGTCTAAGGAAAGCAAAGAAGAACCTCCACCAACCTTACTCTTACTTGGCCAGGTGCCAAGTTAATACTACCGAGTTAGTCTTCTTAACCTCACATTTGGTTTGATCTATTAAGTCTAGAAACCCTTAGCATCTTCCATTATGTGTGCCTGTCGACCAGATCCAGACTCCCTTATCACCCCCATCTTTCCAAATCAGGTGAACTCATGGAAAACACCCGAGAAGATCAATTAAAGGTCATCAAGGAATAATTGGCTAAGATAAATAGTAAGCTTGATCAGTTTGATGAAAGAATTGGAACCTTAAAGAAGAATAGTCCTAGAACATCTATCGAGCCTGAGTCTGAATCACCTTTCCCCCCTAGGGATTACCCTCATCATGAACCATCCATAGAGGCTGAACCCACGAGAGTTCCCCATTTTAACCCAGCCCAAGAGATTCACCCTAGGAGACCCAATCAGGAGTTCCTGGATCAAGAAGAACTACATGAGTCTGATGACCTATTAGGAGTGATTAGGTGCATCCTTACCCAGGACATAGTGCAAGAAGATTGGCGTAGGACAAACATCCTACAAACCTTTGTCAAACTAGGGGATAGAGTGTGCAAAATCATAATTGATAGTGGGAGCTGTGTCAATGCTATCTCATCAAGTACTATCAAAGCCCTAGGATTGACCCCAGTTCCTCACCCCAACCCGTATAAGGTCTCTTGGTTAGATTCAACTTCCATACCCATAAAGTCTAGGTGCCATGTCTTGATCAAGTTATAGTCTTATGAAGAGAAGATTTGGTATGATGTCCTTCCCATGGGCGTCAGTAGTATTATCTTAGGATGACCTTGGCTGTATGATCATGATGCCACCCTTCATGGTCAGACCAATACCTGTACCTTTAACCACCATGAGAAGAGATTTACAATCAACCCAGTTCAGCCTAAGGATCAGGTTAAAAGAGGATCAAGTAGTCTAAAGGAAAAGAAGCCTGAAGTTAACCTGATCAAGGACGATGAGTTAGAAGAAGAGATTACTAGAAAAGGACCCTTTAAAGAATTTCAGGGGGGGAAGGATGAACAATCTGAGAATTTGAATACAAAAACCCCTAAGCCCATTAAAGACATTAAGGTTGAATTCATTGAAAATCTAGGAAAAGAAACTCCTGAGCCCATTAAAGAATTGAATGAAAACATCTATGAACCAAGTTTAGTAGAGGAGTGTGGTGAAGATGGGCCCAAGGTTGAAATTATTGAGGAATCAAAGGAAAGTGAACCTGAACCCACTACAAAATTTGAAGAGGAAATGACCGAGACTCTTATTATCTAGTTTTGATGAAGATAAACTATCATAAACCAAGAGTTTCTCAACTCTCGGGTCCTGGCTATTTCATTAGTTTGCATGAGTTCGCCTGCAATTCGATGATTCTTTGCACACTAGTCTTTCCACTAGTTCTTACTTTATTTCAGGAATCTAGCCTATAAGTAAAATTATAAAAATCACAAAAAAATATTTTACTATTTTTCATGCATGTTTTGTAGTCTTAGAGTCGTCCTGCATCAGTTTGGTATCAGAACGGGTTTAGGATAGTTTTTTACATGCTTTGCACTCACAAACCCTAATTCTGCATTCTGTTTACTGCATTAGGTATCTAGTTTCCATCTGATTTTGGCATCATAACCATTTTATTTTTCTATAAAATTTGCACTGAATATCCTATTTTCTATCCTAGTAGTTATTAAAATTTTTAATTAATTTTTCTGAAGGCTAAATCTCTAAAATTCAGCATATTAGAAACCCTAATAGAATCTTGATAATTTCGATAGCAGTCCAGAAAACCCTAGGTTTGCACCATCATATGATTCTTGTTCTCCATGAAATTTCTTAGGTTTCATCATCACCGTCCATCCTCTATTCCAAATTTTATTTGATTTTTTTTTGCATTGGGATCTATGTCAAACTCTGCAACAACTGAAACCCTAATTCATTGATTTCTGCTACATTCTGCATTTTGACTCAACCTAACCTAATCAACTACCAAACCCCCAATCCCAAGCCAAAATTTGTTTGATAACCCCAGTTAACTTAAACCTAACTTAACATATCATAAATCATTAAAACAATATTTTATTTTCTGATTGTTTTAGATTGTATCAGGGCCATCGATTGCCATCATTCTTAACCTAATCTTAAGGGCAACTCACTATCTCAGATCAGGGTAGGATTTCATCACCTATCCTGGCCCCAAAACAACCATCATCATACTAACCCAAGCCTAATTAAAATCAATTTGACCTAATTTGCCCTAGTGGGCTAGGAGACATCAACAGGTCGGGTCCAAGCTGTGTGGGCCAACTAGTGCATTTAATCCTTTAGCTATTACTGAAAGCTGGTGTTTAAGGCTGGGGGTCCAGAGTCAAACAACCTAAGTGGTGCTGTGGTTTATAATTGGATCCCTGCAAAAGTAGGGGGGCCTCCCACACTCCCACCTCTACCTTGCTAGTGGAAGGACTAGCTACTGGGTTAGGTGTAAGTTGAGCTGACCCACCTAGTTTCTGGCTTTAAGTCTAGGAAACCCTAAATTATACTAGCCTTTTCTTTCGCTTTTGCATGCTTGGTTACATTACTTCATTTTGATTATTTGATTTGTTGCATGACCACTAGGCTAGGAAGCTAATATCAAAGGTCGAAATCCCAACCTAGCCCAACCATGGATCTTAATTTTGAGGCTTTCATAAAAGCCAAGAATGACCAGATGGTTGCCCAATTAACTACCCAAATGAACCAAGCCATAATCCAAACCCAAAATCAACTTACACAAATGAATGAAGTCCATGCCCAAACCCAAGCTCATCTTGCCCAAATAGACCATAGGTTTGACCAATCCGATACTAAGCTTGACCAAATGAACCAAAGATTCAACCAAGTAGACCAACAATTCGATCAAGCAACTACTAGGATCAACCAATTAACCAATAGGCTTAACCATGTTGATAACCGACTAGAGACTGTAGAGAGAACCATGATGCGGGATGGACACGTGATATAACCTAGGTTATTTGGAAAAGGGAAAGACCTAAACAAACTAGGACCGTGGGAGGGCTAAGAAGCCTCCCGGGACTAGGGCGGAACTGAAACAAAAATCCTAAAATAGCTAATTTCTTTTGTTTTCAATTTTCTTGGTGGAGGTGGTGAAGGAAGGATTGGGATGGGAGATTGGGATCTGGATCTCGTGGACTTTGGGACTCACCTTAACGAAGAGACCTCTCACCTCTAAGGTAACCCATCTCACTAATGGAGCCATACAGAGAGACTCACACCGCTAAGGCATCCCACCCACCTCACTAATAGAGCCGTACGGAGATATCTCACACCTCTAGGGCATCCTGCCTTCCTCGATACTTGGAGGCGCTAGGTTAGGTCTCAAAGATCATGAGGGGATAAGAATATGGGATAGGGGATAAATAGGGCCTCACACCCCTCGACGCATGAAGGCGAAGGCAAAACGGGCCTCAAAGATCATGAGGGGATAAGAATATGGGAGGGGGACATTTTATAGGCAAACTAAAACCCCTCACTTACTTAACCTACAAGCAAACCAAAAATGAAAAATAAATTACATCAAAATCCGTACTACATCAAAATGGGTGCTGATCTACTCTAAGAAGCATGTTGGCTTGATGAAGTGCTCTGAAAAGTGTGCTGTTCTGAAAACTGGACTACTCCAAAATCCGTGCTGACTCAACTCATGATCGTGCACAGAGGGAGGATCGATCTTCGTTGAGCACCGGCAGACGGCCAGCGGCAGAAAGTGTGTGGTGGACAGGGCTGGCGAACGGCGAGTGACGAATGGCGGGCGGTGGGTTGCAGGTGGGGTGGCGACAAAGGGTGGGCACGGCACATCCTGTGCTTACCGTTTGGTCTCCCATGGACGTGGGACCCCTGGGCACCGGCGAGGGCCTCCGTCGACTGGCCTTTGAATGGCTAACAGTGGGATGGCGGTGGACGGTGGCCGACAAGCAAGCGACAGATGGCGACGGTGGCTACAGGCAGGGTGGCAGCAAGAGTGGCACGTCATGCACGGGCATGCCATTTGGCCTTCCCAAGATCCTGGGGCCCATGGGCACCGGCGAGGACCTCCGGTGATCGGCGAGCACTGTTGGGCAGCGGGATGACGGCAGGCATCGACAGTTGGGTGGCGGGCAGGCGGCAAAGTGGCGACACGCCCAGGTGGACCATTCATCTTCCCATTGAAGTGGGCGGCGGACGACCGATTTTCCTACGAGAGTCGAGCCGGCGAGGGCGAGCGGCGGGGGGTCGGGCAGCCCAGATCTGGGGGTGGTGAGGTGGTGGGCTAGGGTTTGGGAAATTTTCAAAAACACGAGAGAAAGATGGAGGAAGATGGAATAAGGCTAGGATAAAGCAGAAATAAGTTAAGGATAAAGTTGGGATAGTGGGGATAGGTGGAATAGCTGGAATAGGAATAATAAAAAATGAGTTAAAATAAGAAAAAACATTAAAAAAAAATCAGAGCTGCCCTTTATTCCCATCATTCTCCTTGACCGTGAAGAACTCGACTCCGTCGAGTTCGAAAAAAAGAGCACACCCTAATCCACAACCTCGCTCTAATACCAAATTGATGCGGGACGGACACGTGATGTAACCTGGGTTATTTGGAAAAGGGAAAGACCTAAACAAACTAGGACCGTGGGAGGGCTAAGAAGCCTCCCAGGACTAGGGTGAAATTAAAACAAAAATCCTAAAACAGCTGATTTCTTTTGTTTTCAATTTTCTTGGTGGTGGTGGCGAAGGAAGGATGGGGATGGGAGACTGGGATATGGATCTCGTGGACTTTGGGACTCACCTTAACGAAGAGACCTCTCACCTCTAAGGTAATCCACCTCACTAATGGAGTCGTAAAGAAAGACTCACACCACAACGGCATCCCACCCACCTCACTAATGGAGCCGTACGGAGAGATCTCACACCTCTAGGGCATCCTACCATCCTCGATACCTGGAGGTGCTAGGTTAGTTGTCAAAGATCACGAGGGGATAAGAAGATGGGATAGGGGATAACTGGGGCCTCATTCCCCTCGACGATCGGAGGCGAAGGCAAAACGGGCCTCAGCCCAGAACCAGAACCGGAACTAGTGGCTAAACCAAAAATTTCTATTCAACTGGGTAATACAGGAGGGGAGGGGGCCTTTTTATAGGCAAACTAAAACCCCTCACTTAGCCACAAGAAAATCAAAAATGGAAAATAAATTACATCAAAATCCATGCTATATCAAAATGGGTGTTGATCTGCTCTGAGAAGCATGTTGGCTTGATGATGTGCTCCGAAAAGTGTGCTGCTCTGAAAACTGGACTGCTCCAAAATCCATGCTGACACAACTCACGGTCGTGCAAAGAGGGAGGATCGATCTTCGTCGAGCACCGATGGATGGCTAGCGGCCAGGAAGTGGGTGGTGGATGGGGCCGGCGGATGGCGAGCTGTAGATAGCAAGCGGCGGGCTGCATCGGGGTGGCTGCACAGGGTGGGCATGGCATGCCCGGTGCATGCCGTTTGGTCTCCCACATACGTGGGACCCCTAGGCACCGGCGAGGGCCTCTGATGGCCGGCCTTTGGCTGGCTGACTGCAGGATGGCGATGGATGGTGGTCTACGGGTAGGCAACGGACGGCGACGACGGGGGTGAGGCCTATTTTGCCTTCGCCATCGGGCATCAAGGGATGTGAGGCCCCAGTTCTCCCCTATCCTATCTTCTTATCCCCTCATGATCTTTGAGACCCAACCTAGCACATTCAAGTATCAAAGAAGGTTGGATGCCCTAGAGGTGTGAGATCTCTCCATACGGCTCCATTATTGAGGTGGGTGGGATGCCTAATAGGTGTTAGATCTCTTTGTATGGCTCCATTAGTGAGGTGGGTTACCTTAGAGGTAAGAGGTCTTTTCGTTAGGGTGAGTCCCAAAGTCCACGAGATCCGGATCCCAGTCTCACATCCCCATCCTTTCGTCACCAACTACACCAAGAAAATTGAAAACAAAAGAAATCAGCTATTTTAGGATTTTTGTTTTAGTTTTGCCCTAGTCCCGGGAGGCTTCTTAACCCTCCCACAGTCCTAGTTTGTTTAGGTCTTTTCCTTTTCCAAATCACCCAGGTTACTTCGCATTTTTGTCCCGCATCAATTTGATTTCAAAGCGAGGTTGTGGATTTGGGTGTGCTCCTTTGTTTGAACTCGGTGGAGTCGAGTTCTTCACGATCGAGTAGGGAGACTGGGATCTGGATCTCGTGGACTTTGGGACTCACCCTAACGAAGAGACCTCTCACCTCTAAGGTAATCCACCTCACTAATGGAGCCATAAATAGAGACTCACACCTCAAGGGCATCCCACCCACCTCACTAATAGAGCCATATGTAGAGATCTCACAGCTTTAGTGCATCCTACGATCCACGATACCTGGAGGTGCTAGGTTGGGTCTCAAAGATTATGAGGGGATAAGAAGATAAGATAGGGGATAACTGGGGTCCCATACCCCTCGTTGTCCGAAGGCGAAGGCAAAACGGGCCTCGGCCCAGAACCAGAACCGGAACCAGTGGCTAAACCAAAAATTTCTATTTAACTGAGTAATACAAGAGGGGAGGGGGCCTTTTTATAGGCAACCTAAAACCCCTCACTTAGACACAAGCAAACCAAAAATGGAAAATAAATTATATCAAAATCCATGCTGCATCAAAATGGGTGTTGATCTGCTTTGGGAAGCATGTTGGCTTGATGAAGTGCTCTAAAAAGTGTGCTGCTCTGAAAACTGGACTGCTCCAAAATCTGTGCTGACACAACTCACGGTCGTGCAAAGAGGGAGGATCGATCTCCGTCAAGCACCGATGGATGGCCGGTGGCCAGGAAGTGGGCGGTGGATGGGGCCGACGGACATCGAGCGGCGGGCTGTAAGGGGGTGGCGGCACAGGGTGGGCACGGCACGCCCTGTGCATGCCGTTTGGTCTCCCATAGACATGGGACCTCTGGGCACCGGTGAGGGCCGCTGATGGTCGGCCTTTGGCTGGTGGACGGCGGGATGGAGATGGACGGTGGTCGATGGGTAGGCGACGGACGGCGACGACGGGGGTGAGGCCCGTTTTGCCTTCGCCTTCGAGCGTCGAGGGGTGTGAGGCCCCAGTTATCTCCTATCCTATCTTCTTATCCCCTCATGATCTTTGAGACCCAACCTAGCACATCCAAGTATCAAAGAAGGTAGGATGCCCTAGAGGTGTGAGATCTCTCCGTACGGCTCCATTAGTGAGGTGTGTGGGATGCCCAAGGGGTGTGAGATCTCTTTATACGACTCCATTAGTGAGGTGGGTTACCTTAGATGTAAGAGGTCTCTTCGTTAGGGTGAGTCCCAAAGTCCACGAGATCCAAATCCCAATCTCCCATCCCCATCCTTTCATCCCCAACTCCACCAAGAAAATTGAAAACAAAAGAAATCAGCTGTTTTAGGATTTTTGTTTTAGTTTCACCCAAGTCCCGGGAGGCTTCTTAGCCCTCCCACAATCCTCGTTTGTTTAGGTCTTTTCCTTTTCCAAATCACCCAGGTTACTTCACGTTTCTGTCTCGCATAAATTTGGTTTTAAAGTGAGGTTGTGGATTAGGGTGTGCTCATTTTTTTGAACTCGACGGAGTCGAGTTCTTCATGATTAAGGAGAGAGACTAGGATCTGGATCTCGTGGACTTTGGGACTCACCCTAACGAAGAGACCTCTCACCTCTAAGATAACCCACCTCACTAATGGAGTCGTACAAGGAGATCTCATACCTCTAGGGCATCCCACCCACCTGACTAATGGAGCCGTACGGAGAGATCTCACACTTCTAGGGCATCCTACCTTCTTCGATACTTGGAGGTGCTAGGTTGGGTCTCAAAGATCACGAGGGGATAAAAAGATAGGATAGGGGATAACTGTGGCCTCACACGCCTCGATGCCCGAAGGTGAAGGCAAAACAGGCCTCAGCCCAGAACCAAAACCGGAACCAGTGGCTAAACCAAAAATTTCTATTCAACTAAGTAATACAGGAGGGGAGGGGGCCTTTTTATAGGCAAACTAAAACCCTTCAATTACTTAGCCTACAAGCAAACCAAAAATGAAAAATAAATTACATCAAAATCCATGCTGCATCAAAATGGGTGCTGATCTGCTTTGAGAAGCGTGTTGGATTGATGAAGTGCTCTGAAAAGTGTGTTGCTCTGAAAACTGGACTGCTCCAAAATCTGTGTAGACTCAACTCTTGGCCATGCATAGAGGGAGGATCAATCTCCACCGAGCACCGGTGGACAGCCGGCGGTCAGGAAGCGGGCGGCGGATGGGATCGGCGGACGGCAAGCGGCGGACGGCGGACGGCGAGCGGTGGACGGCGGAGGCAGCCAGGGGTCGAGCAGCCCAGATCTGGGGGTGGCGTGGTGATGGTCTAGGGTTTGGGAAATTTTCAAAATCATGGGAGAAAGATGGAGGAAGATGGAATAAGGCTAGGATAAAGCAGAAATAAGTTTGGGATAAAGCTGGGATAGTGGGGATAGGTGGAATAGCAGGAATTGGAACAATAAAAAATGTGAGAAAATAAGAAAAAACATGAAAAAAAATCTGGACTTGCCCTGGATCCCCATCAAATCCAAGAGTCTAACACTAACCCAGACCTAGATTCCATCTCTTCTATCCCTCGCAACCATAGAGGAGTCCAACCCATGAATCCTTTATGGAGCATAACCCTGTGAAACCCCAGAACCAGGACCAATTTAGGGAGCCTAACCATAGGAGAAACCAACACCAAGATCAATACCATGACCCCAACCATAGGAGACCCAATCATGAGTACCAAGATCAAGATGATAGGCTACTTAGGAGCATTAACATAGATGCACCCACCTTCAATGGCAGCCTAGATCCAAAAGTCTGTGTAGATTGGGAGGGAGGTATGGATAGGTACTTCTAATCTTATGGCTTAAGTGATGAGAAAATGTGTCAATTTGTCCAACTCTGGATAACTGATCAAACTAGATTGATGTGGTGATGGCAGACACGAAGAAACTTGGGGTTATTCGAAAATGGGAAAGACATAAAGCAAACCGAGGATCGTGGGAGGGCTAAGAAACTTCTCGGGACTAGGATAGGATGACCCCTGAAATTCCCTAAAATGGCTGGAATCTTTTGGTTTTAACTTTTCTTGGTGGAGGTGGCGAAGGAAGGATGGGGCTGGGAGACTGGGAACTGGGACTCACCCTAACGAAGAGACCATCCACCTCTAAGGCATTACGCCCTCCTCGATACTTGGAGGCACTAGGATGGATCCCATGGTCACGAGGGGAAGCAGAAAAAGATATAAAGGTGGGTGAGAGAATGGAGATACCTGGGGCCTCACATCCCTCGACATTTCGAAGGATGAAGGCATGTTGGGGCCTCACATCCCTCGACGTCCCGAAGGACGAAGGCAAATGGGCCTCAGCCCAGAACCACAAACAAGTGGAAAAACTCTCAAAAATTTATTTCATCAACTAACTTATTACAAGAGGAGTATGGGTATTTATAGATTCTCATATCCCCTTTGAAATTCAAAAATAAAATTCCTAGAAATCCTCCCTTGATTTTGAATTCAAATTCAAAATCAAAAATCCCAAATTTCCTTTTTTTTTAAACCCAACTTACATTCATGAAAAAAATACCAAATAAATCCCTTTTATTTGAATTTTGAAATCTCCCTCTACTTTGAAATTTGTCCTGCCCTGAAAATTATGCTGCTCTGAAAATTGTGCAACTCCAAAAATCATGTAGAATAGCTCCTTCTTTGGGGGTTCTTTGAGAAGCGTGCCAAAGCTTCTCCATGGCTGTGCAATGGGGGAAAGGAACCGGATCTTCGGTGCCTTGTCGGCAGGCGACGGACAGTCGGCGAATGGCGGCAGCGGGCAGGCGATGGATTGGCGGCACAGTGGGGGCACGACACGCTCAGGGCATGCTGTTTTGACTTCTCATGATCGTGGGCGGCGGTTGGGAACCGGCGATGCTTCGACGAGATGGTGGACGGCCGGACGGCGGCTTTGGCGGATGGCAGTGGCAGCGGCGGGCAGTGGCGCAGGGGTGGCACAGCCGCTCGGCATCCATGAGCATGCCGTTCGGTCTTCTTGCGGGCATCCATGGGGCCCCAGGCACCGGTGAGATCACCGGTGGACGGTGGACGGTGGGATGGCGGGGCGGTGGGGTGGCATGGCAGTGGCAGGTGGCGGCCATGGGTTACCATTCGACTTCCCATGGCATCCGTTCGTCTCCCCACGATGTGGGCGGCGGATGCCGATTTTCCGGCAAGAGTGAGGCTGGCGAGCAGTGGTGGCGATCCAGCAGAGTTGGCCGGGGGGTACAGGCATGGTGGATCTGGAACTGGTGGGACAAAAAATCAAAAAAAATGAATGTTCTATGTCTCCCTAGGAGATTGAAGAAGATAGGGATAGTCCTGGAATAAGTTGGGAATAACATGGGGATAAAATGGGAATGAAGGGAATAAGAGGAATAGTTGGAATAACTAAAAAAAATTGTAAAAAAAAATAAATAAATAAAAAGAGAAACTCGGATGGGTTTCGGTTCCCCATCATTCTCCTGTAGCGCGAAGAACTCGACTCCGACGAGTTTGAGGATGAAGCAAATCCTAGTTCACTGCTGGCTCTGATACCAAAAAATGATGTGGTGATGGCGGACATGAAGAAACCTGGGGTTATTCGGAAATGGGAAAGACATAAAGCAAACCAAGGATCTTTGGATGGCTAAGAAGCCTCCCGGGACTTGGATAGGACGACCTTTGAAAATCCCTAAAATGGCCGGACTCTTTTGGTTTTCACTTTTCTTGGTGGAGGTGGCGAAGGAAGGATGGGGTTGGAAGACTGGGAACTGGAGCTCATGGACCTTGGGACTCACCCTAATGAAGAGACAATCCACCTCTAAGGCATTACGCCCTCCTCGATAATTGGAGGCGCTAGGATGGATACCAAGGTCACGAGGGGAAGCAGAAAAAGATATGAAGGTGGGTAAGAGAATGGAGATACCTGGGGCCTCACACCCCTTGACGTCCCAAAGGACGAAGGCAAGTTGGGGCCTCAGACCCATAGACATCCCGAAGGACGACGGCAAACGGGCCTCAACCCAGAACCACAAACAAGTGGAACAACTCTCAAAAATTCATTTCATCAACTAACTTATTACAAGAGAAGTATGGGTATTTATAGATTCTCGTATCCCTTTTGAAATTCAAAAATAAAATCCCCTAAAATCTTTCCTTGATTTTGAATTCAAATTCAAAATCAAAAATCCCAAATTTCCTTTTTTTTTAAACCCAACTTACATTCATGAAAAAAATACCAAATAAATCCCTTTTATTTGTATTTTGAAATCTCCCTCTGCTCTGAAATTCATGCTGCCCTGAAAATTGTGCTGCTTTGAAAATTATGTAGCTCCAAAAATCGTGCAGAACAGCTCCTTTGGGGGGTGCTGAAGCTTCTCCATGGCCGTGAAATGGGGGGAAGGAACAGGATCTCCAACGGCTGGTCGGGTAGGCGGTGGACAGTGGCGGTGGGCAGGCGGTGGACAGAGGCGACGGACGGTGGCGGATCGGCGGCACAGGGGGGTCCGGCATGCTCAGGGCATGCCGTTTTGACTTCCCACAGCTGTGGGCGGTGGTTGGGCACCGGCGAGGCTCCGGTGAGATGGCGGATGGCCGGACGGTGGCTTCGGCAGGATGGCGGATGCAGCGGTGGATGGCGATGCAGGGGTGGCACGGTCGCTCCGCACGCAGGAGCGTGCCATTCGATCTTCCCGCGGGCATCTGTGGGGACCCATGCACCGGCGAGAGCTCTGGCGGACGGCGGACGGTGGGACGGCGTGGCGGTGGGAGGTGTCGGACGATGGGGCAGCAGGGTGGCGGGGCGGCGGCAGGCGACGGCCATGGGTGACCTTTTGACTTCCCATGACATCAATTCGTGTCCCCAGGGCGTGGATGACGGATGTCGATTTTTTGGCGAGAGCGAGGCTAGTGAACAGTGTTGCGGGCCAGCGAAGGTGGCCAGGGGGGACAAGCACGGCTGATCTGGAACTGGTGAGACAAAAAAATCGAAAAAAACAAATGTTCTGTGACTCCCTGGGAGATTGAAGAAGATAGGGATAGTCCTGGAATAAGTTGGGAATAACATGGTGATAAAATGGGAATAAAGGGAATAAGAGGAATAGTTGGAATAACCAAAAAAAATTCTTAAAAAAACAAATAAATAAAAAGAGAAACCCGAATGGGTTTCGGGTCCCCCATCATAGATTATATTTGGACCAAGTAGAATGACTCAATAATCAGATAGGCAACCTACTTATTACCACCTGGGAAGCCATGAAATTAAAGCTTCGAGCTAAGTATGTTCCCCCATACTATTAGCAATGTCTCTTAGATCAATGGCAGAAATTAAAACAAGGGACCAAATCTGTGAGTGAATACATAGCCAAATTTGATGAGTACGCCCTAAGATGCGGCATAGATGAACATGAGTCAGTTATCCTCTCTAGGTTTAGGAATGGTCTCAGAGAGGAGATCCAAAAGGAGCTATACCTTAAAGATGTTGATAGCATGGCCCATGCCTATCATGTAGCTAAAAACTTTGAAAGGTTCCAGAAAGCACCTGTAGTTAGGAAACCTAAACCCTTTAGGTCCAACACTCCTAGCTTTATGTCCAACCAAAACCAGTTTTACCCATACTGACCCAGCTACAACCAGACTTGCCCCAACCTTAACCAAAGTTGGGCAAACCCAAACCTAAGTCGACCTAAACCCAATCCAACCCATCCCAACCCTAATCCATCTCATCCTAACCCAAGTCCGAGTTAGGCTAGCTCAAGTAACTCTGCATCTTTAAGGAATGATAAGGGTAAGGCACCAGTTTTTCAGAAAAACCCGGGCCCTAGTCCCAATGCTTGTTTTAGAAACAATAAGGTAGGTCACTTTGCTAGCCAATGTCCCACCAGGTCTTTGCACATAGGGGATCTTGTAGAAGATGAGCCTGAACCCAATGAGGAAGAAGAGGAAGAGGTCTATGAAGCTGAACCATATTTAATTGAAGAATATAAAGGGGATGAGGAGGATTTTGAACAGTCAGACCTCGCAGGGGTAGTTAGATGCATCTTGTCCCAAAATAAAACCCGAGAAGATTAGCGTAGGACCAATATTTTATAGACTTTAGTAAAGATTAGAGACAAGGTGTTTAAAAGAATTATAGATAGTGGGTGCTGTGTGAATGCCATATCCCATAAGGCTGTCAAAATCCTAAACTTACACCCAGTTCCTCACCCAAGCCCCTATAAGGTATCATGGATAGACTCCACCACTATACCCATTAAATCCAGATGCCAAGTCCAACTCCAGCTTCAATTATATCAAAATAGAGTGTGGTGTGATGTTGTACCCATGGGTGTAAGTAGTATCATCCTAGGATGACCATGGCTTTATGATCATGATGCCACTCTTTATGGCCGAACTAATGCTTGCATGTTTACTTTTCATGGGAAGAAGATCACCATAAATCCCACCCCACCTCAGGAGTTAATTAAGAAAGGATCTAGCTCACTTAAGGAGGAAAAGTTTGGAATTAATCTAATCACTACAAAAGAGCCAGAAAAGGAGATATCTGAGGGCACTATTGTTTGGATGTTAGCTGTGAAGGAAGTATCTGATCCTATTGATAGAGAGTACCCTCAAGAGGTTAAGGGAGTCTTGAATGAATTTAGTGACATATTTCCTGAAGATTTACCTTACCACTTACCACATGTTAGGGATGTCCAACATGCAATTGATTTAGTCCCAGGAGCTACCTTGCCCAACCTACCTCATTATAGGATGAACCCGACTGAACACTTATAGCTTCAAAGACAGGTAGGTGAGCTTCTTAGAAAAGGGTTTATTAGGGAGAGCCTAAGTCTTTGTACTGTACCAGCCCTATTAACCACTAAGAAAGATGGCATGTGGCGAATATGTGTTGATAGTCATGCCATAAATAAGATAATTATGAAGTACAGGTTTTCCATCTCCCACTTGGATGATATGTTGGATATGATGGCAGGAGCCATAATCTTTTCAAAGATACACCTTAAGAGTGGCTACCATCATGGTGCGGGCACCAGACTCAGAAGAAGACTTCAGAGCTCCATCTGGATCTCTGATTGACATTGCCCGAGAAATTAGGGTTTGTAATAAAGGTTGACCTGGTCAACCAGTTTATTTATTTTTATTTATTTCTTGAGTCACCATTTAAATTTTGTTGAGTCATGTTGACTCGGTGCAAGTCCCGATGTGGTTTCAATTTGGTCCAAAATGGTGCCACATTTGTCTTCCAATCAAATCAAGGTTCAAGCAAGTGGAGGCCACACTCCAAGCCACACGCCCAGCCACACTCCGAGCACATGCCAGAGTCTAGGAGGCGCCACAGAGGCATCCCAGTGTCATGGTCCCCTCACCCAAAGAAGAAAAAATCAAATTGGAAGCTAATTTAAAGGAGGCGCCCATACCTGCCTATTTTACCTAAGCAAAGAAGGAAGAAAACTTCTCTTGGAGAAGAAATCAAAGAAGGACATCCAATTGAAGTTCAAATCAAAATCAAAGAGCTTAACTTGGAGTGGAAGAAAAGAAGAAATGCCATAAGAAGAGGAGGACTCCAAATCCAAATCCAACTCCAAAAGGAGGCGCCATAAAAATTCCAAAAAAAAATTCCTTTATGGCCGTCCCAATTTTTTTTGAAGTCTTGGTCGACCAAGAGAGGGGGTTTTCTACCTAATCTAGAGGTTGGAAGAGTTTAGTCCCACATGGGAATTTGTACAAGCTAGGAGAAAAATTTAGGTCTATATAATAGACCTCTCTTTGTAACTTTGAAAATCAATGAAGAAAATTATTTTTTTTGCTACTCTCTTGTATTGAGTGACCTAGGTTTCTCTTCTTCCACACTATTCTAAGTGTTGAGCTCCGTGAGGGGGTAATCCGGGTTCCATTGGAGCCTTGAGGAGGTGAGAGATCTCCATCTTTATCCAAAACCCTAGGTTAGCCACTTGAAATCCCAAAACCCTAGCCACCCTTCATTATTTTCAATCCATCAAACCCTAGATCCATCCATCTCCCACGGCCTCTCTCTCTCTACAAGTCCAGGCCGTCCACCTTCATCCAGATCCAGTCCGGCTACTTCAGATCCAGAGCAAGTTCCAAGGAAAATCACATCAGCTTCCAGGAGAATCCAGTTTTCAGCAATTTCCATCTTCAAGTTCATCAACCTGGTAAATTCTTTCCTTGACTCTCTGATTCCATCAATTGTTTTTCTTCTCTTCCAGATCTTGAGTTCAGGAGAAGCCAACCCGCCAAAGGACCAGTACTGGAGGATCCATTGCGAAGAAATCTGAATCCGAGGATCCAACAATCTGCTCGGGAGAGTTCTTCCACCAAAATATGTGAAGATCATTGTCTGGCTAGGTAAACCATCTCTTCTCTTTATTTCTGTTCTGCTGAAAGTTCGGAGCGAAACCCTAGGTCTAGGAGTTTCTCAACCCCCAGCGATCCATTGCTTCTGAACTACTCTGATAATTTAGTTTCCCTAAAATTGTGCTTTCAATTATCATATTAGTATCTTTCAATGTTAGGTTAACTTTTCTTTGATTTGAAGCCAACTTCTACAAACATATAAAAACAACAAAAAAATTAGTTAATCCTAATTTGCTTCCGCATCGCATTCCTTTATTTGTTCTGCATCATTTTTGGTATCAGAGCCCAGTCTAGGGTTTCTGATTTGCTTGCTTGCTTTGATTATTCTCTTTTTATTTTGTCTGCTCGAAGTAGACTCCCCAGGACGTCCGGTCCTAGGAACTAAGCCAGGCGCAAGCCTCCTCCTCCCATTCCACGGGGTGTTCCTAGGGCGTGTAGGGGATCCATTGGGTTATAACTTCGTAGCAGGGATTATAAACGGGGAAGACAATCTAGTTGCAGCCCGTAATTGCCCTGTTGTCTGAATTATTTCTCCCTGCATAAAACTCCGAATTGTATGATTTTTACTTCGTTGAAACCAGTATAATTGAACCTATTTTTCATAATTTTTTTGTGATTTATTGGTTTCGGTAAAAATTCTGAGAATTAAAATACAGCAACTCTGTTTTTTGTGTTCTGCAATTCAATTCTTTTTGGAGTGATCATCTCATAATTTACTTAAGGGCAATTGAGCATCTAAGATAAGGGGAGGAGTTGATTACCTCTCCTTAGCCCAAAACCACCATCCAATCATTCGAACCTAGACCTAATTTAAAATCAGTTAGACCTAATTTGCCCTAGTGGGCTAGGGACACCAATTGGTCGGGTCTAGGCTAGTGTTGAGTCAGTTTGCCGAGTTATTCTGTGTGTGCTTAGCACTCAGTGTCTAGAACGGTGGTTCAGGGACTACGTCCCGAAGGGCTTGTGTGCTGGTCCGCCTACCTGGCCAATCACTGATTGGTGTCTAGGATTGGCAATCAAGGACCTAACACTCCCCTTACACCTGCCTGGCTGAGTCCTGAGTTACTATAGGCTAGCTTGCCACTCTGATTGGGCATCTAGTTTGGACTCTAGGTCTAGTGATCCAGTAGTCGATTTAGTCTAGTCTCATTTTGTGTGCTTGCTTGAATCATCATGTCTACCAGAAATGGAGTGCCATATCAACCTGGTCAAACCCAACCTGATTTAGAGGCCATGATCAGAACTCTTACTGAAAGTATGGCTAAAATGAATCAGGATATGACAAACACTGTGGCCCAGTTTAGCGCACAAATTCATGAGGATCTTACCCAACTTAGGGACCGAGTCCAAGTACTTGAAGAACCTAGGCATCGGAATTGGACTCCTGACCCCGATTTTAATGTGCCTCAACCTCACCCACATCAGGAGCCTAGAAGGCCTTTATATAGAGATCCTGAACCTAATCATAGGAGGCCTGACCCAGAGCCTGAAGATAGAGATGATAGGTTCATCAGGAACATCAAATTAGATGCACCCACTTTTGATGTTAGTCTGAACCCTAAGGTGTATTCTGATTGGGAGGGTGAGATGGACCAATACTTTGAGTGGTATGCTATGTCTGAGGAGAGGAAATACAAGTTTGCCAAGATGAAATTAGTGCGTCAAGCTAGGTTATACTGGGGGAACATTGAGCTAACCACTAGGAGACGGAATGTTGAGCCCATAACCACTTGGCAGGGTATGAAAGAAAAACTGAGAGATAAATACCTATCCATTTCATACCAGCAAAACCTGTTAGACCAATGGCAAAACCTGAAACAAGGAAACCGATCTGTCTCAGACTACATAGCTACTTTTGATGAATATCTAATAAGATGTGATGTGAGTGAAGCCCACGAAGTCACTTTGTCTAGATTTAGGGCTGGACTGAGGGAAGATATCAAGAGAGAACTATTTTTGAGAGAGGTTACTGATCTAGACCAAGCCTACCAGATTGCACTGAACACTGAGAAATTTCAGAGAGGACCTATACCTTCTAGGGTTAGTGCCCCAATCCCAAGGAATGGACCTAGCCAAGTTATCCCTAGTAAACCTTTTCAGGGTACTTCTACCCCTAGGCCCATGGACAAAGGTAAGGCACCTGACACCCAGAGAACCCCTAGTTCAAATATCACCTGTTTTAAGTGTCAGAAACCAGGTGACATTTCCAGTCAGTGTACTGCCATAGCCTGTTTCAAGTGTCATAAGGTAGGTCATGTTGCTAGCCAGTGCCCTCGGAGATCCCTTTACATAGAAGAGGGAGAGAATGATAATTCCGAGCCCAGTGAGGAATTTGAAGAAGAAGTTTATGAGGCCGGAATGAATTTGGTTGAGGAGTATGAAGGAGAGGAGGAACCCAATGAATCTGACCAATTAGGAGTTGTAAGATGCATCCTATCCCAGAATCTAGTTCAAGAGGATTGGCGTAGGACTAACATCCTACAGACTTTTCTTAAATTAGGGGATAAGGTATGTAAGATCATCATAGATAGTGGGAGCTGTGTAAATGCCATCTCTACTAGCACTGTCAAGATGTTAGGCTTAATCCCAGTTCCCCATCCTAACCCCTATAAGGTTTCTTGGGTAGATTCTACCTCCATACCCATCCAGTCTAGATGTCAAGTCCAAATCCAAATGCAATCTTATCATGAAAAGATTTGGTGCGATGTCTTACCCATGGGGGTGAGCAGTATAATTCTCGGAAGACCTTGGTTGTATGATCATGATGCCACCCTCTTAGGAAAATCCAATACCTGTGTCTTTAGTTTCAATGGGAAGAAGATTACGATCCATTCAGTTCCCCCTAAGGACAAGGTAACTAAAGGAGCCGGTAAGGTTAAGGAGATGAAAACTGGAGTGAACCTAATCAGTGCTAAGGATCTAGAACAAGAAATTCATAGTGGTTCACCCATCTGGATGTTGACTGCTAAGGAACTTAGAACTTCGGAACCCTCAGAGCCTCCTCAAGAAGTTAAACCTGTGTTAAAAGAATTTGAGGATGTCTTTCCCGAGGATTTGCCGGACCACCTTCCACCTCTTAGGGATATCCAGCATGCCATAGATCTAATCCCATGAGCGACTTTGCCCAACTTGCCCCATTACAGGATGAATCCATCTGAGCATGAAGAACTGCAAAAGCAGGTTGGAGAATTATTGAGGAAGGGGTTTATTAGAGAAAGTCTTAGCCCTTGTGCAGTCCCAGCCTTACTGACCCCAAAGAAAGATGGCACGTGGAGGATGTGTGTTGATAGTCGTGCCATCAATAAAATTACAATCAAATATAGGTTTCCCATCCCTAGATTAGATGACATGCTTGATATGATGGCTGGTGCAATGGTTTTTTCTAAGATTGATCTCAAAAGCGGCTATCATCAGGTTAGGATTAGACCCGGGGATGAATGGAAAACTGCTTTTAAAACTAAGGATGGTCTTTATGAATGGGTTGTTATGCCTTTTGGGTTGTCCAATGCCCCTAGTACCTTCATGAGAATTATGACCCAGGTACTTAGAGCTTTCATAGGAAAATTTATGGTGGTCTATTTTGATGACATCCTGATCTATAGTAAGACCCCAGCAGATCACCTAGGCCACCTTAGAGCAGTCTGCCAAGTTTTGAGGAATGAGAGACTCTACGGTAATCTTAAGAAGTGTGAATTCATGACTAGTAGAGTTATCTTTCTTGGTTTTGTAGTAACCCCTGACGGCGTGGCAGCCGATCCTGAGAAGATTAGGTCCATAGTAGACTGGCCAGAGCCAACCAATGTGCATGAAGTTAGAAGTTTCCACGGCTTGGCTACCTTCTATAGGCGATTCATCAAGGGGTTTAGTACTTTAGCTGCTCCTATCACTGATTGTATTAGGAAGGAAGAATTTCATTGGACTAAGTCAGCCCATAAAGCCTTCCTAGATCTTAAGGAGAAAATGACCCAGGCACCCATTCTGAGATTACCCGATTTTTCTAAACTATTTGAGGTTGCCTGTGATGCTTCAGGTGTAGGAATAGGTGGAGTCCTAAGCCAAGAGAATCATCCCATAACATTCTTTAGTGAAAAACTTAATGATGCTAAGCTTAGGTATTATACCTATGATAAGGAATTTTATGCGGTGGTGCAAGCTTTGCGTTACTGGAGACATTATTTGCTATCGCAGGAATTTGTACTATTTTCGGACCATGAGGCTCTTAGATTTCTGAACTCCCAAAAGAAGCTTAACCCTAGGCATGCTAAGTGGGTAGAATATATCCAGTCCTATACTTTTGTCCTGAAACATAAGGCTGGAGTTGAGAATAAGGTAGCTGATGCCCTTAGTCGCCGATCCCTGTTATTAACTTCTGTTAGAACTAAGGTCATAGGGTTTGAGCAAATCAAAGAGGAATATGAGTCTTGTCCGGATTTCACAACTGTGTATCAGGATCTAGTTCAAGGACCATCTAGTAATCACCAGGATTATACCCTTGTAGATGGTTTTTTGTTCTTCAAAAATAGGCTTTGCATCCCTAGAACTTCTCTTAGGAAATTTTTGATTTGGGAAATCCATGCTGGAGGTTTAGCCGGCTATTTTGGAAAAGACAAGACCATTCTAGCTATTGAAGACCACTTTTTCTGGCCTAGCTTGAAAAGGGATGTAGCTAATATTGTAGCTAGATGTCGAACCTGCGCTGTTGCCAAACAGCAAAAACAAAATACTGGCCTTTATACCCCACTCCCTGTCCCAGATCGTCCTTGGCAAGATGTGAGTATGGATTTTGTGTTAGGTTTACCTAAGACCTAGAGGAGACATGATTCTATCTGTGTCGTAGTCGACCGATTCTCTAAAATGGCCCACTTCTTGCCTTGTTCCCAAACCTTTGATGCGTCTAAGGTAGCCACACTTTTCTTCAATGAGATAGTTAGACTCCATGGCCTACCTAAGACAATCGTTTCAGATAGGGATGTCCGGTTCACCAGTTACTTTTGGAAGACCCTTTGGCATAAGTTAGGGACAAAACTTAAGTTTTCAACTGCCTATCATCCCCAAACTGATGGCCAAACTGAAGTAGTGAACCGTAGCCTAGGAAATCTGTTGAGATGTCTTGTTGGTGAAAACACCAGAAATTGGGATTTATACCTGCCAAGGGCAGAATTTGCATACAATGACTCGGTCAATAGGTCTACGGGTAAGAGTCCATTTGAAATTGTACATGGGTACAAACCTCACACACCTCTTGACCTAGTCCCTTTACCTGTCCACACTTGAGTCTCCGAATCTGCTGAGAATTTTGCACAGCATGTAAAAGACTTGCATTAAGAAATTCATGCCAAAATAAATTTAAGTAATGAAACTTATAAGAAGTTGGCTGATACTCAAAGGCGAGTCAAATCTTTTGTTGAGGGAGACTATGTGATGATTAGGTTAAGGCCTGAACGGTTTCCTCCTGGAACCATTAGAAAGTTACATGCTAGGGGAGCTGGACCATTTAGAGTGGTAAAGAGAGTAGGATCCAATGCCTATGTGCTCGAGTTGCCTCCAGAACTAGGCATTAGCTCTACTTTCAACATTATAGACTTAGTAGAGTACAGGGAGCCAGCTGTGATTCCTAGTGAGCCTTTTGAGCCTAACCCAATCATTGAGAGTGATCCCGACCCTGTGTGTCCACCAACAAACTGGCCTGTGAGGAAAGAGCAGATTGAAAAGATCCTGGATGATCAGGTTATCTCTACTCGTAATCGAGGATACCAAAGGTACCTAGTCCACTGGCAAGGAAGGCCAGATTCTGATGACTCTTGGATCTCCCGAGAAGAATTACAAGAATTGGACCCAGACCTCTTGGAGAGATACCAGAGCCAACTTGAGCCTTACTCGACAGGGTCGAGTTCCTCCCACCCCGGGAGAATTGGTGCGGGCACCAGACTCAGAAGAAGACTTCAGAGCTCCATCTGGATCTCTGATTGACATTGCCCGAGAAATTAGGGTTTGTAATAAAGGTTGACCTGGTCAACCAGTTTATTTATTTTTATTTATTTCTTGAGTCACCATTTAAATTTTGTTGAGTCATGTTGACTCGGTGCAAGTCCCGATGTGGTTTCAATTTGGTCCAAAATGGTGCCACATTTGTCATCCAATCAAATCAAGGTTCAAGCAAGTGGAGGCCACACTCCAAGCCACACGCCCAGCCACACTCCGAGCACATGCCAGAGTCTAGGAGGCGCCACAGAGGCATCCCAGTGTCATGGTCCCCACACCCAAAGAAGAAAAAATCAAATTGGAAGCTAATTTCAAGGAGGCGCCCATACCTGCCTATTTTACCTAAGCAAAGAAGGAAGAAAACTTCTCTTGGAGAAGAAATCAAAGAAGGACATCCAATTGAAGTTCAAATCAAAATCAAAGAGCTTAACTTGGAGTGGAAGAAAAGAAGAAATGCCATAAGAAGAGGAGGACTCCAAATCCAAATCCAACTCCAAAGGAGGCGCCATAAAAATTCCAAAAAAAAAATTCCTTTATGGCCGTCCCAATTTTTTTTGAAGTCTTGGTTGACCAAGAGAGGGGGTTTTCTACCTAATCTAGAGGTTGGAAGAGTTTAGTCCCACATGGGAATTTGTACAAGCTAGGAGAAAATTTTAGGTCTATATAATAGACCTCTCTTTGTAACTTTGAAAATCAATGAAGAAAATTATTTTTTTTGCTACTCTCTTGTATTGAGTGACCTAGGTTTCTCTTCTTCCGCACTATTCTAAGTGTTGAGCTCCGTGAGGGGGTAATCCGGGTTCCATTAGAGCCTTGAGGAGGTGAGAGATCTCCATCTTTATCCAAAACCCTAGGTTAGCCACTTGAAATCCCAAAACCCTAGCCACCCTTCATTATTTTCAATCCATCAAACCCTAGATCCATCCATCTCCCACGGCCTCTCTCTCTCTACAAGTCCAGGCCATCCACCTTCATCCAGATCCAGTCCGGTTACTTCAGATCCAGAGCAAGTTCCAAGGAAAATCACATCAGCTTCCAGGAGAATCCAGTTTTCAGCAATTTCCATCTTCAAGTTCATCAACCTGGTAAATTCTTTCCTTGACTCTCTGATTCCATCAATTGTTTTTCTTCTCTTCCAGATCTTGAGTTCA
This sequence comes from Areca catechu, assembly GCA_021397845.1. Taxonomy (NCBI): domain Eukaryota; kingdom Viridiplantae; phylum Streptophyta; class Magnoliopsida; order Arecales; family Arecaceae; genus Areca; species Areca catechu. Next base: position 94,733,837 of record CM038051.1, on the reverse strand, counting down.
GGAGAAGCCAACCCGCCAAAGGACCAGTACTGGAGGATCCATTGCGAAGAAATCTGAATCCGAGGATCCAACAATCTGCTCGGGAGAGTTCTTCCACCAAAATCTGTGAAGATCATTGTCTGGCTAGGTAAACCATCTCTTCTCTTTATTTCTGTTCTGCTGAAAGTTCGGAGCGAAACCCTAGGTCTGGGAGTTTCTCAACCCCCAGCGATCCGTTGCTTCTGAACTACTCTGATAATTTAGTTTCCCTAAAATTGTGCTTTCAATTATCATATTAGTATCTTTCAATGTTAGGTTAACTTTTCTTTGATTTGAAGCCAACTTCTACAAACATATAAAAACAACAAAAAAAATTAGTTAATCCTAATTTGCTTCCGCATCGCATTCTTTTATTTGTTCTGCATCACATCAGGTTCAAATTAGACCTGGGGATGAATGGAAAATAGCTTTTAAAACCAAAGATGGTCTATATGAGTGGTCTGTAATGCCTTTTGGGATATCCAATCCTTCTAGCACTTTCATGAGAATTATGATCCAAGTCCTTAGGATGTTCATGGGTAAATTTATAGTAGTATACTTTGATGATATCCTAATTTATAGTAAAACCAAGGAAGATCATATAGAACATTTGAAACAACTTTGCTTAACCCTTAGGAAAGAGAGCCTTTATGCAAATTTAAAGAAGTGTGATTTCATGACCCATAGAGTTATCTTTCTAGGCTTTGTGGTGACCCCTGAAGTTGTAGCAGCAGACCCTGAAATGGTCAGATCTATTGTAGAATGGCCAGTACCCACTAGTGTCCATGAAGTTAGAAGTTTCCATGGTCTAGCCACTTTCTATAGAAGATTTATTAGGGGATTTAGCACCAATACTGACTGTATTATGAAGGGTAGTTTTGAATGGACCAAATCTGTAGATAGAGCCTTCCTTGAGATTAAAGCTAAGATGACACAAGCACCCATATTGAGGTTACCTGATTTCACTAAAGTTTTTGAGGTAGCTTGAGATGCTTTAGGAGTTGACATAGGAGGAGTTTTGAGCCAAGAGAATCATCCAATAGCCTTTTTCAGTGAGAAACTTAATGAGGCTAAATTAAAGTACTCAACCTATGACCAAGAGTTTTATGTGGTAGTACAAGCTCTTAGATACTAGAGACAATATTTACTACCCCAGGAGTTTGTTTTATATTCTGATCTTGAAGCACTCCGATTTTTTAACTCCTAGAAGAAATTAAACCCTAGGCATGAAAAGTGGGTAGAATTTATACAAGCCTATACCTTTGTACTTGAACACCAAGATGGAACCAAAAATAAGGTAGCAGATGTCCTTAGTAGACAAGCCTTACTGTTGAACACCATTAGCACTGAAGTCATTGGATATGATAGGTTAAAAGAAGAATACACAACCTATCCAGACTTTAGTGACATTGTCCAATCCTTAGCCCAAGGACCATCTAGTACCCATAGTGAATACATCCTTCAAGATTGTTATTTATTTAAGAATAATAGACTTTGTATTCCCAGAAACTCACTTAGAGAATTCTTAGTTTGGGAAACCCATGCTAGAGGCCTTGCTGGTCATTTTGGAAGAAACAAGACTATATTAGCTGTAAAAGACCAGTTCTTTTGGTCTAGTTTGAAGAGGGACGTTGCCAATATAGTGTCCAGATGTAGAACCTATGCTGTTGCAAAATAGCAGAAACAAAATACTGGATTATATACCCCTTTATCCGTACCAGACCATCCATGGCAGGACTTAAGCATGGACTTTGTTTTAGGCCTACCAAAGACCATCAAGAAACATAATTCAATATTTGTAGTGGTCGATAGGTTTTCTAAAATGGCCCATTTTATACCCTGCTCTCAAACCTTGGACGCATCTAGAGTAGCCCATCTTTTCCTTGAATAGGTGGTTAGATTACATGGATTATCTAAATACAATAGTGTTGATAGGGATGTCCGCTTTACTAGTTACTTTTGGAGGACCCTTTGGCACCTATTAGGAACCAAATTGAAATTTTCCACTGCTTACAACCCATAGACTGATGGTCAGACCGAGGTAGTGAATAGAAGCTTAGGAAACCTTCTAAGATGCCATGTAGGTGAACACACTGGAAATTAGGACCTATTATTACCCCGAGCTGAATTTGCTTACAATAGTTCTTTTAATAGGTCCATAGGGAAGAGTCTTTTGAGGTTGTGCATGGACACAAACCCAATAAACCTCTTGATTTGATTTCCTTACCCTCACATGCACGGGTTTCTGAGTCAACTAAGTATTTTGCACAGCATGTTAGAGAATTGCATCAACAAATTAGCCAAAATATAAACCTAAGTAATGAACTATATAAGAACTTGGCTAATTCTTGAAAAAAAGCTAAAGAATTTTTTGCAGGGGATTTTGTGATGATCAGGCTTCGGCCTGAATGGTTCCCTACAGGGACCATAAAGAAACTTCATGCTCGTGGAGCTGGCCCATTTAAGATAATAAAGAAAATTGGACCCAATGCCTATGTGCTTGAGTTACCACCTGACTTAGGCATTAGTTCCACCTTCAACATCTCAGATCTTGTAGAGTATAGGGAGCCAGCAGCAATTCCCAGCGAGCCTTTTGGACCTATCCCTTCCCTTGAGAGTGAGCCTGACCAAGAGTGTCCACCAACCAATTAGCCAAATAGTGAGGAAAAGATAGAGAGAATCCTAAATGATAAAGCCATATGTACCCAAAATAGAGGCTATCAGAGGTATTTGGTTTGGTGGTAAGGTCAGCCAGAATCTGAGTACTCGTAGATCACCCATGAGGATCTGCAGTGTCTCAACCCAGACCTACTCGAGCACTATGAGAGAAAGTTATCCCATACTCAACGGGGTCAAGTTCCTCCCGCCCCGAGAGAATTGGTGGGGGCACTATGATCGGACATAAATTACTGGGCCCTATTTGGTTTACGTAGCCATATGTCAAAGTTTGGTAATCAACTAGGATTGAGTCATGTAATAAGTTGAGGTTAGTTGATTTATCTCAACCATCAACCTAGTCCAGTATATTGAGTCCTGTATACCAGTATGAGTCTAGTGTGAGTTCACTTCTTATATAAGAGAGGAGGCTACGCTACTTTGGAGCTCCACCAGACCTCATTTTGAAGCCAGAAGAAGTTACACAAGCTTAGGGGAGCTCAATCGACACCCATGTGCCCTGATTTCTTCTAGATGCCATTCCAGATACCATATTCCCTCCATATGCTTCTGAAATATTTCGTATCCCAGGAGCCCATGTTTACCAGGCTATCCAAGCACTATAGTCCTCCAACTTCATGTCTAGGAAGCAAGCCCAAAATAAGAGAACCGAGATTCCCTTTTGATGCCGGGAATATGCCAGCCTAGGGAACCAAGCAACCCAAGTTCCAGGGGGCGTAAGCCCAAGCTTCCAAGCCCTTTGCCGACCTCCCCCATTGATGCCCTAAAGTCCACACAACCAAGGAGTGGGCATCCAAAGCATTGACCAAGTCCAAGGAGAGGAAAAGTGGGAGAAGACCAAGTCTTTTCTAACCTAGTTAGGACACCTAATCCCTTTAAACATTGTAATTCTAACCTAGCTAGGAAAGGACTTGTATTCCAATTTGGAAGAGGACTTGTAACCCATGTGTAACCATGGTTAGTGAGGGCTTGGGAACTCTATAAATACCCCACCCCTCCCCCTCTTGTAAGCATCTTTTTCTTATGAATAAACCTTGTTGAAATTATGATCAATTTCCTTGTATTTGAGTTTTGGTTCTCTCTTTGAGTGCTCTCCTTGTGTTCCTGGATTGAAACCCTGTAGCCCTAGCATCCCTTTGCATCCCTGGAGATCAGCCATGCCCAAGGAATTGAAGTCCTTGTTGCCGTCCAAGTCTAAGAGCTTCTTCTTCCCTGGCTGCCAGCTTTTAGCCCTAATCTTGATTTCCTTGAAACCCTAATTCCTTTTCTAAATTTTTAATTACTGTTTTGATTAACCCTGATGGTTGCAGGTTCCTTGAGGTGCTTTCCCTCCCCTGAGGAGGCCTTCCTTGCTGCCTGAATCGCCTAGATCTACCATCAGATTCAAGGAAATCAAGGCTTCTTCTTCCAAGCTCCGATCAGAGTTGTGAGTGATCCCTTCTGCTACTGAATCTTAATCTCTAACTAGTAGAAACTATCCCTTCTCTTATTATCTTTTTTTGATGAAGATAAGCTATCCTAAATTGGGAGTTTCTCAACTCTCGGCTCCTAGCTATTTCATTAGTTTGCATGAGTTCGCCAGCGATCCGATGATTCTTTGCACTGCTAGTCTTTCCGCTAGTTCTTACATTATTTTGAGAATCTAGCCTGCAAATAAAATTATAAAAATCATACAAAAATTATTTTACTATTTTCCATTAATGTTTAGCAGTCTTAAAGTCATCCTGCATCACATTATTTGAAATCTATGTAGCACTTGATGATTTTTTTATGACAGCTCCAAGAATCATGCAATTTTGAAATTGGTGCAGCTCTGAGATCTGTGCTTCACCATCTTTGGGCTACTTTGAGAGCCGTACACTTTGAGGAGCATGCCACTCTCATATTCATGCATGTCTCCTTTCTCCACAGATAGAAACTTGGTGGAACAGAGGAGGGTCTATCGATGGGCCCCGTCAGCAATGGTGCTGGGGAAGGAAACGATGGCACTGGGAGAAGATGGCTAGAAAGGATGGGGTTTCGGTGGCTATTCCGGCAGGAGGAAGGAGCTTGGTAGATCTAGCAATGGGTTGTCCATTCGTTTGCAAGTGAGAAGGAAGAGACTGGTAGGTCGGAATAGAGGAGGGTTGAAGGCAGGGAAAACCGACGGTAGACATCGGTCGGCTGGGGATGACTCCAGGTGGAAGGGCGTCAGGCGATGATGAGGATTCGCGTGCAAAGATGCAGCTTGAATCTTGGTAGGGGGAACGGTTGTGGGAGGTGGCTGTGGAGACTTCACGGAGGTGGATCCTTCGATGGGACTGTCAGTGGGGAGATCTGCAGCACAGGGGCTGGTTCTGTGGTAGAGGCTGGATCCAAGCTTGAGCTCCTTCTCGTCATGAGCTGACCGATAGAGTGGATAGCTCGTGGTGGGCTGCTTCCTCGCGGATGTTCTCATCCACAGGGCGGTAGTTCTTCGATGGCTGGGCATCTACGTCCGGTGGGGTGGCGGAGCATGAGATCCAGGGGCGGCAGCTATTAGGGTTCCGATAGACGAGATGTTTGGAAGGCGGATGGATCAAGGAAGGAGATGATGAGAATAACTCTAGGATAAATCTAGGATAAGTAGAGAATAGCAAGCATAACAGGAATAAAATGGGACAAAAAAAGGAAATAATGGATACCCTAAACCTCTAAGCTCTGATACGAAAAATGATGTGGGACTGATAAGGGGTGGGATCGTTGGTGAGCCTAGAAGTCACCTAGATTAGGGTACCACTATTTTTTTTTTTGGATAGCTCTATAACTAGGGCCTCACACCCCTCGATGTCCCAAATGACAAAGGCAAACTACGGCCTCACACCCCTCAATTTTTCGTAGAACAAAAGCAATAACAGGTCTCACACCCACTCCCTCATGGAGGTCGACATTCTCAAAGAATGAAGGCAACAATATTGGGCCTCTCACCCTCCCCATGCAGGGGTGAACGAAGAATCACTCTTCTAAAATATGATGCACCATAATCCTTCCTAGTTTGCTAATTGAAAACATGGAAGGTATTATACAATTTCCAAAAGAAGCTCAAGAAAATAATGAAAGAAGGAGGGGATCAAGGGGGGACCATGTGGGGTGCCAAACACATGCACTCTTAGGCTTGGGAGGACCATATCTTTCCTTAGTTGCTTGGCATGAATCAAGGGATTCATATTTATCCACTTGACCTTCCTTCCTTGTTTCAGGAGGGGCTTGAAGTGAGATCCAGTGGCTCTCTTCTTTGACTTGATCAACCAAATAAACAGATGGATGCTCTTGGGTCCCCATCAATTTGTTTTAGTTTTCATATAATCATGGTAGTCTCAGGATCATCCCACATCAACCTCCCACCACCCCACCTCTTACCTGGCCAGTGGAAGGATTAGGTGCTATGTTGATTGTAAGTTGAGTTAACTCATCAGGTTTTGGCCTTAGGTCTAGCAAACCCTAGCACGTGTTAACCTTTGTGTGCTTTATTGCATCATAATCACTTGATTGATTTATTGCATGACCACCAAGTCAGAGTCCAGTACAACCAGTCTAAAGCCCAACCCAGCTCAACCATGGATCCTAACTTCGAGGCCTTCATGAAGACCATGAGTGACAAGTTTGCCCAATTGACCACCCAGAAGAACCATAGTTTGACCAAGTGACCCAAAGGTTTGATTGAGTTGGAGACCGGTTAGGAACCCTAGAGGAAAACCATAGGACCCATACTAGACCCAAACTTGAGTCACATTTGTCCACACCTCCGAACCCTAGGAGAGCCCAATACTCTAACTCATACATGGACCCCAACCCTAGGAGAATCCCATATCATGACCCGTACATAGAACCCCACCCTAGAAGAGCAACTTAGGGAGAAGCACCTAAATTTGGTTGTGAACCTGAGCTTGGCGATTATCTTAATTTGGTTGTGAGCCTGTCAAAACCAAAGAGTGTTTGGTTTCCTTTGGTGATCCCATAAAATCAAAGTGTAGAGGTTTTGGATTGTTATCCTGTAAAACAATCCTACAGTATTCGGGTGTGAATATAGTGGAAATCCCAAGTGGTATCTTGGATAGTGGACGTAAGAGCTGGGTTGCTCCAAACCAATATAAATTTCATGTGTTTGTATTGTGCTTTCTCTACTCTATTTAGCTTCTGTATTTTATAACTCTATCACAGCACCTATCACTTGCAAATGATTTGAATTGCACATTACTTGCTTTAAGTTTTTTAATTTCTCAATTCATCCCCCACTTGGGTAGCCACTTAGGCAACAACTGGTATCAGAGCAGTGTCTTTGATTATATTAGAGTAAAGATTGATGGCTCATCCCATGAGTACATCTTTTGCCGAAGGCCAGTCAACTAATAGACCTCCACTCTTCACTGGCACAAATTATGCATATTGGAAAGCTAGAATGAAGATTTATATTCAAGCAATTGATTTTCAGTTGTGGAAGGTCATTCTAAAGGGTCCTTATATTCCCATGGTTAAAATTGATGGAGTGGATGTTCCTAAACCTGAAGAGGATTGGGACGAACACAACATGAAGATGGGAGAGCTAAATGCCAAAGCCATGAACTTGTTATATTGTGCTTTCGATAGTAATGAGTTTAATCGAATTTCAATTTGCTCTTCGATAAAAGAAATTTGGGATAAACTCAAAGTGATTCATGAAAGAACTTCACAAGTGAAATCTTCTAAGATCAATCTTCTTGTACATAGTTATGAATTATTTAAGATGGAACCGAATGAAACAATCTCTACCATGTTTTCACGTTTCACTGACATTATTAATGGCTTAAAAAGTCTTGGCAAGATATATACTAATACAGATCTAGTGCAGAAGATTCTAAGATCTCTTCCAAACAAATGGGATCCGAAAGTGACTGCAATCTAAGAAGCAAGAGATTTGAATATACAATTCCTGGACGAACTTCTAGGATCTCTCATCACACATGAACTGACCATGCAGCACCGATCTGAAGATGATCAAAAGAAGAAATCGATCACCTTTAAAGCTGTCATGGATTCTAAAAGGGATGAAGAATCAGAAGAAGATAGCTCCTCTGCTGAAAGCGACATGGAAGATGAAGACATTGCCATGGTCATCAGAAAATTTAGAAAGTTCTTGGGAAGAAAGAAAGGAAGATATTTTAAAAAATTCCACAAGAGAAAAGAGTTCAGTAAGGAGAAGGACAAGGAAAAGGAGAAAGAAAAAAAAGTGCCCACCTGTTATGAATGTAAAAAGCCAGGGCACATCCGAATTGATCGTCTTTTATTTAAAAATGGATTCAAGAAGAAGAAAAAGAAAGCTATGGTAGCGACGTGAGGCGATAGTGAAGCGTCCTCATCAAACAAAGAAGAAGTGACCACAAAATCAGCGAATCTTTGTTTAATGGGTCTTGAAAATGAGGTATCATCTCCTGAGCTTCAAACTGAATTAACATATGATGAACTGAATTCTGCATTTCATGATTTACTTATCGAATTCAAGAAAGCTGGGGTTAAAATTAAGTCCTTAAAGAAATAAAACGATGTTTTATTGAAAGACAAGGATGCAATTTTTGAAAAGAATAACATTTTGCAAAGAAAATTGACTAACCTTTCTGAAAATGTTATTGTCTTGAACAATGAAAAAACTATTTTGAATAAGACAAACAATATTTTAGTTGCCGAAAATACTGATTTGAAAAAAAAGGTTGAAAAGCTCATGCCTTTGGTAGAAAAACTGACTTTGAGTTCCAATAATCTTGAGCTAATTTTGAAAGAACAAAAGGATTATAAAAGTAAAGCTGGAATTGGATTCAATGCATTAAATACTAAAGGAATTTCAGCAACAAAATTTGTATCTTCAAAACCTTCAGCTATAAATGCTAAATTTGAAAAAGGTTTTCCATCAAAATTAATTTCAAATGGTTTGAAATATGTTCCTAAGAATTCCATGCAAAAATCTTTCAAACCAAATATTTCTATTTCCGCATCTTTTATAGCTTCAAAGCATGCATCATTTAAAAATGATAAAGTTATTTGCTACGCATGTCATAAATTTGGACATAAATCTTATCAATGCAATTCCTTGAAAATTTCCATGATTAATGCATTGAAATATAGAACCATTTGGGTTCCAAAGGGAACCAATGTTACTAACCTGAAAGGACCCAAGTTAGCTTGGGTACCTAAAATCACTCCTTGATTTTTTTGCAGGATTGTCTTGCAGTCCAAAAATTAAAGAAAAGATGGTATCTTAATAGCGCCTGTTCAAGGCATATGACGGGTGACAAGGATCAGTTTATCACCTTACAAATGAAAGAAGGAGTAGTTGCTTTTGGAGATTATGGCAAGGGGAGAATAATCGAAATCGGTAAGATTAAAATAACCCCCTGTACTTTTACTGAAGATGTGCTACTAGTAGATAAATTAAAGAATAATTTACTGAAGATGTGTGATAAAGGCTTCAAAGTTATCTTTGAATCATCTGTGTTTAGTAACTAACTTCCTTGACTCTAGCAACAAATTCATTGGTCATAGACTTAGAAATATCTATGTGGTAGATCTAAATGATCTAGCCATGACAAGTAGTTCCAGCCTAGTAGCCATGAATGCAAAGACCAAAGAGTCATGTTTATTATGGCATATAAGATTGGGTCATGCTAGCATACATACTATTGCCAAACTAATCTCAAAAAATCTAGTTAGTGGTTTGCCACATTTTAAAGTAGATCTTGATTAGGTATGTGATGGTTGTTAATTAGGCAAACAAACTACGAGGAGTTTTAAATTGAAAAATGTCATTACAACAACCATACCCTTTGAGCTACTTCACATGGACTTATTTGGATCAACTAGGACTACAAGCCTAGGAGGTATGAAATATGGACTTGTGATTGTAGATGACTTTTCTAGATTCACATAAGTATTATTTATTGCATATAAAAATGAAACTTTTGATGTATTTCGAAAATTTCATAAGAAAGTTTCAAATGAAAAGTGATCATGGAACTGAATTTCAAAATCAATTATTTGATGAATATTGCACTTAGCACGGCATTGATCACAACTTTTCCACTCCTAGAACACCATAACAAAATGGTGTTGTAGAGAAGAAGAATAGGACTTTGGAAGAAATGGATAGAACAATATTATGTGAAGGTAATCTTTCAAGGTACTTTTGGGCAGAAGCGGTGAACACTGGCTGTTATATGCTAAATCGTTTTTGATACGACCAATTTCAAAGAAAACCCCCTATGAGCTTTGGAAAGGAAGAAAACTAAATATTAATTATTTTCATGTTTTTGGGTGTAAATGCTTTGTGTTAAATAATGGTAAAGATAACCTAGGAAAATTTGATGCAAAGTCTGATAAATCTATATTCCTTGGTTATTCATTACATAGTAAAGCATATAGAGTGTTTAACAATAGGACTCTTATTGTAGAAGAGTCAATTCATGTTATTTTTGATGAAGCTAACCCCTCACCATCTAGAAAAGATGAGTGCATAGATAATGATGCAGGTTCACTACAAAAGAAAATGGAAGATCTAAACATCCAGGACAAACCAACGCAAAATGGAAGTGAGATGGTAAGTAAGGATCATACTAATCTACCAAAAGAATTGAGGTATGTAATTCACATCCCAAAAATTTAATTATTGATGATCCTTCTCATGGTATTAGGACTGGGTCAGCACAAAGGACTGTACATGATTACCTAGCCTTCGTATCTCAAATTGAACCACAAAGCTTAGAAGAAGATGAAAATGATTTTAACTGGATGTTGGCCATGCATGATGAATTAAACCAGTTTGAAAGGAATAATGTTTGGACACTAGTTAGTAAACCTACAGACTATCCAACATTAGAAACCAAATGGGTCTATAGGAACACACTAGATGAAAATGGTAAAGTAATAAGTAATAAAGCAAGGTTGGTAATAAATGAATTCAATCAAGAAGAGAATATCAATTTTGATGAAACTTATGCTCTAGTAGCAAGACCTGTGACTATTAGATTACTTCTTGCATTTGCTTGCTACATTAACTTTAAAATCTTTCAAATGAATATAAAAAATACTTCTCCAAATGAATTTATTTCTGAACAAGTTTTTGTAAAACAGCCACCAGGTTTTGAAAATTTTGCTTTTCCAAATCATGTATTTAAGTTGAACAAAGCTTTGTATGGTATGAAACAAGCACCTAGGGCCTGGTATGGTAGATTGAGCATGTTTTTACTTGAAAATGATTTCAAAAGAGGAAAAGTTGACAAAACTATTTTTATTAAAAATAAAGGAAATGATCTGTTAGTCATACAAATATAACTTGATGATATTATCTTTGGTATAACTAATGAAAGATTTCGTAAAGAATTTATCGAGCTAATGCAAGTTAAGTTTGAAATGAACGTTATGGGTGAGCTCAATTACTTCCTTGGATTACAAGTGAAACAAATGAAAGAAGAAATTATTATAAACCAAGCCAAGTACATCAAAAAGATGATCAAGAAATTTGGCATGGAAACAAGCAAAGAGGCTAGCACATCCATGAGTCCCACCTGTAGGCTAGACAAAGATGAAAGTGGATCCAACGTTGACCAAAAGCTATATAAAGGTATGTTCAGATCCCTTTTATATTTGACATCCAGTAGGCCTGATATCTTATACAGTGTATGTGTCTGTGCTACATTTCAAGGTAATCCTAAAGAAACATATATGCTTGCTGTTAAAAGAATTTTTAAATAATTGAAAGGTACAAGTAACTTAGGTCTTTGTTATTCTAAAGAATCATCCTTGAATGTGCCAACTGAAAACCAACTTGCTGATATCTTTACCAAACCATTGAATTTAGATAGGTTTGCAATGATCAGAAATAAACTAGGATTATGTGATCCTATCTAGAAACATTCCCAAAATTTTAAGGACAATGTATCTAAACAACCTTCTGATTCAAATCCCAAACTTTTTGGGGATTTGATTAAAACAAAAATATATTTTTGTGCTCCCTCTGCTCAAGCCGAATCAAGCAGATGAACTGTTGGTCGAGCCGGCTCGGATGTCGAGTCATCTCTTTTTAGTTCGAACCGTAGGGTTTTGTTCTTACCCTTCATACTCTCAAACCCTACTCCATTCCCTCCAAGAAACTTTCTAAACTTCTCTAAGCTTCCATAAATCTCTTCTAGGCTCAGTTTCTTTGCACAATGGCACCAAGAAGAGTAGTTGGGAAGAAGACTGGGTGAGTTGGGGATGCGGCTCCAAAAGAATGAACAACAAAGTTCCATGAAGATAATGTCTCCAGAAATGAACCACAGGCTGAAGAAGTGGAAGCAAGTCTGGTTTCTCCTAGCCAACAAGTGTCATTAGGTATAAGACCAGTTACTACAGGCTGAGATATTTTATTCGAATACCTAAGGAAAATTGGTTTTGTGATTGGGGATTTAATTAAGAATCAGAGTTGGAAGAATTTATGTTCGTTGGATATTAAGACCTATCCAAACCTAGTTAGAATGTTCTATGAGAATCTGAGGGTTGGAGAGAATTTTATTGAATCCACAGTAAAAGGAAAGAGGATAATCATTTCCACTGAGATTTTAGGAAGCATCTTGGAAATTCCCTTTGAAGGTACTGAATATCTTGTATTGAAGGACAGAACCAAGGCATTGTAGATAGTTTTGGAAAGAGCTGAGGTAAATGAGATTGGGATTCTCAAGGCAAATATGCTGTCTATTGAAATCCTTCATAACTTCATAAGCCGAATCTTTTTACCTATAACAGGTAGATTCGATTGGGTAAGTGAAAGGGACTTATATTTTATGGAGCTCTTAATCAGTGGTGAAAAGATTAATTTGCCTGCAATAATGATCATCCAAATGAAAGAGGCAATTAAAAAAGTTAAAGCCTATTTTCCATATGGAATGATACTTTTAGTCCTCTTTCGAAAAGCAAATTTAGATTTGACAAAAGAAGATAGTAAGTCATTACTACACACTGATACCTACACAGCTAAGACCCTTCAGAGAATGGGATATTTGTTAACTGATGGTACCTGGAAGAAGAAAAGTGACATAGCTAAAGAGACTGAAGAAGTCCAAGAACAAATAGAAGAAGAGGCTGGTGAAGGCACAACTTTGCATATCCCTGAGCCATAGTCATAGCAGGAATCCTCTATGCAGATGGACTTTGATACTTCTATTCCAGATGTTTCTATCCCTGACTTGCCCGACATGCTATACAGCACACCTACATTTGATCAGACTGTAGACATTCCAAGTAATAGTCATGTTGCTACAGATCCAACTATAAACACTACAATGATACAAGACTTCTTGGCAGATCAAATGAATAGTATGTCTGAATCCATCAAATCTTCTATGAGTGAGATATTTGGAGTATTTCAAAAATCAGTTGATGACAAACTAGCCCAATTTGGAGAACAAATAAATAATCTAAAAGGAAGAATTGACAGTTTTGAATCATCCAAAGCTGCAGTAACTAGTACAACTAGGATAGATGTCCAGCCAATCCTTCAGTTGATTACATCTAGTTCAGATTCTATCAAAAGTTCAGTCACTCAAATCCTTGAAGCCTATAGAACAGAAATGGATAACTTAAATGTCAGAATGGGATCTCTCGAGATAGGAAAGAAAATGGAAGAGGATTGCACCAAGTGTATAGGTATAATTAGAAGTGAATTCGGAAGGCTAAGAGGGTCTGCAGAAGCTTTTGCTAATGTCCAAGCATTGAAAATGCTTGCTCTACAAAAAGAAGTGGCAGAAATCAAAGAAGGAATTGAAGACTTGATTGCTTCTAGAAGTGTAAAGAAGGTTGAAACTGAACTGAAATCAACAAACAATTTCTTGTGGAAGTTAAAGTCCAAAGTTGAAGAAATCAAAGCTTCTTTGAGTGTTCCTAGATCTTCTTCGACACCTTTTCATACTCCTACTCATCCTAAGCAACCTGCTCCTCATATCAGGGCACCCTTAGATCCAGACCCCATTTTTTATTTGCCTCTGGGAAATCAAATCCCAGGCCATCCTCCACACTTCAAAGTAGACACTGATAGTGATTAAATGTACTTTGTTTTCTTTTGTACTTTATATTGAACTATTGAAATGGAATGAAAGTACACCTTTTGTCTCATAAATTCTTCAATTTCTTTATAAATTGAATGTTTGATTGCTCTTACAATGACTAATCTTTTAATTAGAATTTCAAGATAAAATGAGAAAGTAAAATTATCTCAAACAATTTTAAATACTTTCTCTATCTATTTTAAAATCTAACCTTTTTACCTACTCTACCATTTTGATTGATTGACAAAAAGGGGAAGAAAGTATTGCATGAAAAGGATAAAATTTTGATGCTTCAAAGCTCTAATATATTTGTGTTCTAAATATTTGCTTTGACACTTGAAAAGAACATGTATTGTATTGTATTTCAAGCTCTAGCACTTTAAATTATGATTTATAATGTTTAAAGCCTTGAATTACAATTTTTTACACTTCAACCTTTATTAGCTCTGTTGATCAAAGTTCTTGTGCTTTGAAATGTAAAATTGAATGAAAAGTATGCCAAAACATTTAGTATTTTATTTAGCGAGAGATTATCTCTTTAAGCCCTAATTCTTCTCTCATTGTTTGGCACTAATTGAAGTCAATTTGTTCTACTTGATCATATACTCCTGCAAATACTATTATACAAGTAATTGTAGAGTTTTATATTAATTTTTCATGCACAGTGTTTTGTAATCATCAAAAAGGAGGAGATTGTTGACCCCATAAGTGATTTTGACATAACCAAACATTGGAGCATGTACATTTATTACTGACAACTCTTCAAGTGTTTGACAAGTTTTTGTAGGATAAATAACATGTTCAACCTTTAATTCCTAAAGTTCTATTTTCTTGTTTGAGTTGTGTTTTAAGTGTTTTTGTAAAGAAGAGCCCAATCATAAATGCTAAGAAAAATCATTTAAAAGGGTTACTTTTGTGAGTATGTGTGTGCCATGAATTTTAGTTTGAGTTAGTTTATGTAAAATTGTAAAAAAGTTGGTGAGAGTTTTCTTTAAGTTCAATTGTAAAAATCCTGAAGAAGACACTCGAGCCGACCCCAAGTGAAGAAGAGCCGACTCTGCTTACTGGCATGCAGCAAGGATTTTGGAAAGCAGCAATCTGAGCTGACTTGATGGAAAGAAAGCCGACTCTAGTGAATCCGAGTCGACTGGAATCAGTCCAAGCCGACTTCTCCAGAGTCCATTTCCTAAAGTTTTCTGAGAACAGCCAGGCGAGCCGACCCGAACCAAAAAGAGCTGACCCTGCTAGACCTAATTTTGAAAGCCTGAGAAAGCAAGCCAACCCAAACTGCATCAAGCCAACTCTTCCAGAGTAAGGTTTTCCGAACCTGAGAAGAAGAGCCGACCCAAGTTGAAAAGAGCCGACTCCTCGAGTTCAAGTTTTTCAAGATTTAAGTTCGAGCCGACCCGAGTGATAAAGAGCCGACTCATCCAGAGTGAGGTTTTGAACCCTGAGACAAAGAGCCGACTGCATTGAAGAAATGGTGACTCGACCTATTGACTCGAAGGATCCAAGCCGACTCGAAGGAACCCAAACTGACTCGAATAACACTTTCAGGTATCCAACGGCTAGTTCCAAAATTGATTTTTAAATGCTAAAAGGTGCTCCAACGGTCAAAAATTATTTCCCAACGGTCTACAATGGCTAGAACTGCATTGGGATGATGGAAGACTTTAAATTTGAAGGATTTGAACTACCTTAAAGCAATCATTAAGAGAGTTCTTCAAAGAGAGAGAGCTTCATTGAATATCCTACCCACCAAAAGCAAAAGAGCACAAGAGCATTCAAGTCAAGCTTTCAAGTCTTCACCAACTCTAAATCTGAAGCTTGAAGCAATCTTTAGGAAGAAGCCACTAAAGTCATTAAAGCTTATTCAAGTGCATTCAAAGTAGACTTCCGACAAGATGCACCGACAACTATCCGATAAATTGAGTTTGTCATTCTTGTTGCATTTATTTTCAATTCAGTCTTTGAATTATTGGGTTATTGGTGAGCCCGGTTGACAAACCAAATAGGTTCTTGGTGAGCTTTGTTAAAACCAAGGGTTAGGTTCTTGGTGATCCTGTAAAAACCAAGTTGGCTTTCTTTGGGGAGCCTGTCAAAACCAAAGGTTGTTGGGATTTCTTTCATGATCCCGTAAAACCAAAGTATAAATATTTTGGATTGTGATCTGTAAAACAATTATACTGTATTCGGGTGTGAATATAGTGAAAATCCCAAGTGGTATCTTGGGTAGTGGACGTAGGAGCTGCGATGCTCTGAACCACTATAAATTTGGTGTGTTTATGTTGTGCTTTCTAATGGGGGACTAACTAGATGCGAAGATGAAGAATGATGCAAGTGATTTGTTCCTTAGTGATTTTTAGGGTTTTAATGATTTATTTAGGATTCCCAAAAACAAGTAGGAGTAGATCTTGGGTTCTATACTAACAAGAACATCAGGCAAGCAAGTAAGTCCCTAAACAAGGATAAAAAGAGGACCCCGGGATTGAGAAACCCCGTAGGACTTAGCTCTCAGATCAATACCTACTTAGGAGTCAGGGTGGCAAACCTCAAAGATCTGAAGTGCCCGATGCCGAGATCACTCGCTCTCACGGATGCGGCCTGGATGATCGAGCCTTCAACCCCATGGATGCGCTGGCTTTCGGTCCGAAGGTCACGAAGGCAAGGGAGACTGACTCTGTGTCATGGCACCTGGAGGACCTGCAAGCATTCAAAAGAAGAGTTTGGTTTCAATCAAAAAAAGAAGGAAAGAGGATTTATGTGGTGATGGCAGAGTTCTTCTTGCTAGGCGCTCGGTTGGATGATCCTAATGGATTCTTACTCGAAGGTTGGAGGATGGAGTTGCGGAAGAGATAGTAACACGAGGCCTCACACCTCTCGACGCCCGAAAGCGAAGGCGCTCCCTCATGGAGATCGACATTTCTAATGAATGAAGGCAACAAAAACTTGTATTTTTTCATTCATCATCAATTAAGAATACAAAGGAGGGGTAAGGTCCTTTTTATAGGCACCTTATGACCCCATTTGAATTTCAAATGAAAATACAAGTCCTCTTTGAAGAGGCACCCAAAAAAATTTCAGAATTCTCTCCTTTGGCCGACCAAGACTTTGGATTTGATTTTATGGGGCTTGACTTGAGGCTTGGAAGAGGGATCTTGGTGCCCTTGACTTGATAGGTTGATCTCTTATTTTGGAAGAAGACTTGAAGTGGGGCTTGTAGCAAGGTATGTGTTCTCCTCCTTTCCTTGGTTGTGCATCCAACTTTGGAATAAGACAAGATGTGTGGAGTGGGAGATGGAGGCACCTATGGATTCATGCCTTCCTTCCATAGTTGTTCATGTAGTTTGGGAAGATAGCTTGATAGGAGGGCTTGAAGCAAGGGATTCAAGTTTTCCACATTTCAAATTCCCTTTGACCTTCACTTGGCCGACCGCCCATAGTTGGAAACTAGCTTGATTTGGGGAGGGAAAAAGGGAGTATATCAAGTATTGTGTCCCCCCTTTGGGTGTTCAAGAATCTAAAATTTGCTACCCACTTGGCAAGTTGACATGGCACCACATAGGATGAAGAGGCGGGCCCTTGAGCTGAGTTGGCTTCCTTCTAGGCTTGGCTCCAAAGTGACTAGATTTTTAAGACCAATCTTGCTTGAGCCCGTACTTCAAACCAACTCTGACTGGACTCAGTACAGGACACAATTGACTCAATACAGGACTAGACTCAGTACAGGACACAATTTGACCCAATTGGTCAAAGTACAGAACTAGACACAAACACATGAATCTCAATTTAAAGCTAAAGAAAATAACAAGGTTTAGGCTTGAAGCCTTATTACAGGACCCAAAAAGTTGGAACCCTAATTGGACATCCACAGAGGGTTGAGGAGCCTCTGTCGGATTCTGGTGCCCATACCAGTTCTCCCGAGGTGGGAGGAACTCGACCCTGTCAAGTAAGAGTTGAGTTGGCTTAGGTACTCTTCGAGAAGGTCGGGGTCGAGGCACTGCAAGTCCTCTTAGGTAATCCACGAGTCATCGGACTCAGGTCGGCCTTGCCACCGGACTAAGAAACGTTGATAACCTTTACCTCGGGTAGTGATAGCTTGGTCATCCAGGATATGCTCGATCCGCTCTCCTCTCTTAGATAAAATTGGAGGTGGACACTCAGGTTCGGGTTCACTCTCAAAAGAAAGGTCAGGCCCAAAAGGCTTGCTAGGTATGTTTGCTAGTTCCCTGTACTCGACTAAGTCTGAGATATTGAAAGTTGAGCTAATGCCATAATCCGGGGATAGCTCAAGAACGTAGGCATTAGGGCCAACTCTCTTTATCACTCTAAAGGGGCCAGCTCCAAGAGCATGAAGTTTTTTAACAGTTCTGGGTGGAAATCATTTAGGCCTAAGGCTAATCATTATAGAATCCCTTTGATCAACACTTCGACTCTCATTCAGGAATCAGCCAAATTATTTTAAAATTTATACTTAATGCATGATGCAAAATGCAGACTTAATGATGCATTCCTATAGAGCAGAATTTTATTGGACTCTCTAGGGCCTAAACCTGACAGATTATTGACTCTCTAGGTTTGACCCTGGTCTGGTATGCAAAAGAAAAATTATCAAGGATCCCTAGCAAATGCCATAAGGTATACCAGAAATAGATGGCAAAAGGGATGGGCTCTATGGAGTCATGCATTTTGGTAATCTCAACAAAAAGTAACCCCATGGCTCTAAAAATGTGAGAAGGCTCAGGGAAGGGTAGGAAATAGGAATTGGAGTCTTGGGACAATCTATGGGAAGCATGAGACAGACCTTGGTTAGTCAGGATGATTCTAAAATTTAGACCTTGATCGATGGGTGCAAGTTCTAGGGCAGACTGGGTGTTCCTTAGAGATGGTAATTGATCAGGTAACTCGTCAGGGACTACATCCTCAATTTCTTTTCGAGCTTCAACCACCTCTTGGGGGTGTTCTCTTTGGATCGATTCATTAAGGGTTGGTTCCTGAACTCTTGTGGAAAAGACTGGTGAATCCTCTTGTTCATTTACTAGATGTGATCCTGTCTCAGTCATTTCCTCTTCAAATTTTGTAGTGTGTTCAGGATCATTTTTCTTTGATTCCTTAATGATTTCAACCTTGGGCCTATCTTCTACTAAACTTGACTCATAGATGTTTTCTTTCAATTCTTTAATGGGCTCAGGAGTTTCTTTTCCTAGATTTTCAATGGGTTCAACCTTAAACTCTTCAATGTCCAAATTTTAAGATCACCCTGAATAACCAAGGTCTGTTTCATGCTTTGCATAGTTTGTCCCAAGACTTTGATTCCTATTTCCTACCCTTCCCTGAGTCTTCTCATGTTTCTAGAGATGTAGGGTTACATTTCATAGAGATTACCAGGTTGCATGAACCCTTAGAGACCATCCCATTTGCTACCTAATTTTGGTACACTTTATGGCATCTGCTAGGGATTCATGGTAATTTTTCTTGTGCATACCAGGCCAGGGTCAAACCTAGTGAGTCAATAATCTATTAGCTTTAGGCCCTAGAGAGTCCAATAAAATTTTTCTCTATAGGAATGCATCGTTGATCTGCATTTTGCATCATGCATTAAGTACAAATTTTAAAATAATTTGGCTAATTCCTAAAAGATAACCAAAGAGTTTGATCAAAGGGATTCTATAATGGTTAGGCTTAGGCCTGAATCATTTCCATCAGGAGCCATTAAGAAACTTCATGCTCGTGGAGCTTGCCCCTTTAAGGTGATAAGGAGAGTTGGCCCTAATGCCTATGTGCTTGAAATACCCTGGATTATGGCATTAGCTCGACTTTCAATATCCCATACTTAGTCGAGTATAAGGAACCAGCAAACATACCCAGCGAGCCATTTGGACATAACTTTTTATTTGAGAGTGAACCCGATCCAGAGCGTCCACCTCCAATTTTACTTGAGAGAGGAGAGCGAATTGAGCGTGTCCTGGATGATCAAGCAATGACCACCCGGGACAAAGGCTTTCAGCATTACTTGGTCCAATTGCAAGGTCGACGGCAGTTCGATGATTTGTAGGATACCCGAGAGGACTTGCAGCACCTCGACCCCATCTTTTTTGAAAAATATCAAAGCCAAATCAACCCTTACTCGACAGGGTCGAGTTCTTCCCACCCTGGGAAAATTGGTGTGGGCACCAGACCTCTGATTAGGGTTTCAATTTTTGGATCCTGTAATAAGGCTTCAAGTCTAAAGCATTGTATTTTTTTTTTCAGTCATGAATTTAGTTTCAATTATTTTTGTTTTAGTCTTGTACATTGACCAATTTGGTTAAGTTGGATCAATGGATCTTGTACTTAGCTAAATTGGTTCTAGTCCAAGTCTACTAGAAGATTGGGTCCAAGCCTATTTGAAGGAGTGGTCATTGAGTCTAGTCCAATTATTAATGGGTCAAGCCATTTCCCACACCTTGAAGGATGCCACCTCAGCCCTTGAGCACCACCTCAGCCCTTGGCGCCACTGAAAGGATTATGCCCTAAAGGCTAATCAAAATGTTGTATTTTGATGGGATTTTCTTTTGTATCCCAAACCAGTGTATTGACATTATCAATTAATAAAGGTATTTTATTTTCATCATACGATGTGTCTTATTAATTTTATTAAGATATGATGAATCCCATAGATTAGGGCTATGGTTCTAGGGTTATGATGAGATCATACCAGTGAGACCTAAAGCCTTAAAATCCTAATCTAGAATATTTCTGGTCGATGGAATATTGAGTAGGGGACAATGTTTATGGTAAGACCAGCACATCCTATGTATGCTTGGTGATGAGGGTGACTGATCTCACAGTCACTTGTGTTTGACACTAATACTAGGATGTGGGTGCTTATTAGAGAATGAGTTCACTAAATGGATCCAGCTTGAGAACATCTAATGGAACCTTATCTGTTTGTCAATAGATAGTTTTAATAGTGGGAGTAGTGAAAGTGGTCCTTTGACCTGAGACTGCCATGGTACCTTGTATCCATGAATCCATACTTTGGTTCACACTCAATCATGACACTGAGTCATGCATGGGTTGATACTGGGTACGGTGGATTGCATATGGAATTTGTGAGTAGGACAAAAAGGAATCGATCAACCCTAGCAAGAGGGAAGCGCATCCAGATGATTTCAATCAAATGAAGATTCAGGAAATCTTTGATCAAAGTATGAATATTAGAAATAGTTTCTAATGGTTCATTAATGAATCATCATTATCTGATTGAGCAAGGAATGAATATGAAATTGGATTTGACAAGTATCCATATCCATAGTCATATTTAGGGTGCAAGTAGATCGAAGGATTGAATAGTCGGGTAACTCACCACTGAAGGGTATTTTGGTAAATCCATCAAAATTCCTCATCTTCCGGGTAGGCATGACACGTTGCTAGACGTCAATCCTATCTTGTAGGTCTTCATGAACCAATTGATTTGGTTTCATGAGTCAATTCGATGTGTGATTCGAATTGGACAATTAGGTGAGCCAATTTGACCTAATTAGGTCAATCAGGTTCGATCGGATCGAATCGGCTCAAATCTAAACCTACTGCTAGCTAGATGTGGAACCCAATGGGTCACACACAATAGAGACATGGCCAAGGAAGTCATTTATGATTTAATTAGGAGATCCTAATTGGTTAGCCGGATTACATACTAGCATATGTAGGCTAACCAAATTCCTAATCCAATTGGATTGTGTCCGGTTGCTTGATAATTGGGCTAACCTAATTATGAAAAACCTAAATTAGGTTGAGTCCTAAGTGGGGCTAGCCTAATTAGAGCTAAATCTGATTTTAACTTGGATTTAAGGGCATTTTAGGTGCCATACATGAAGAGTCCCAATGGCATGGGACTCTTGGTACCTAAATAATACCTTAACTTCAAAAGGGCACAAAATGAGCTATAGATCTCTGATTTGAATATAATTTATATGTTCAGAAAGAAAATTTTATGCTCTTTCCAATGACACCCATATTTACTATATTTTAACTTGTCAACATTTTTTAAAATTTGCTTGGCAGAAGGATGGCGCGCGCGGTGCATGAAGAGTCGCAACTCTTCATGTGGCACGCGATTCTGATGGAGAGTCCTTCTACTATCAGGACTCTTCATAATTTTCGATATTTGAAGATTAAAGAGGTGCCTCTTGGCTTTGTAGGGACTGGTAATTGACATGTGGCAAGTGAGAATTCATCCAGATAAAAGAAGGGATGTGAATAAGGCCTTCGGTGCATGAATGGGCTTATTAGATATGATTTTTCAAGCCAGATAACTTCTCTTTGGTCTTGAAAAATCATATATGATAAGTTGATGAGAGGACATATCACACGTCCCTCTTGTATCTATAAATAGAGGGCGGTAAAATGAGTCTGATAATGAAAAATTCCACCGAAGTATAATTCTGAGTGTCTCTCTCTCCCTTCTTTCTTTAAGACAAGACTTGTCTTGTTAAGACAAGGTCTTTTCTACTAGGAAAAGGCTTTTTTTTAGGACATAAGCCTAAGGGATCCCAGAGGAGGGTTGTCCTAAAACCAAGAGTGGTTTAGGAGAGTGTCTTTAGTGCCCTATAGTAGGATAGGGTGTCCTACAGTGGTCAATAGACCAAAGGCTGCCGAAAGAGTTCCACTTCTCCAAGCAACTTGAAGAAGGAGTTCTTCCTTGGTCCGAGTTTCATGTGGATCACCGTTGGAGGGTGAACGTTTGGTCGCCTTGTGGAGAAGAAGGCTGAATCAGGGTTTTCTTCATCGGATTGGATACTAGCAGTTCAGGTTGGTGCCTAAACTCTAGTTTATATTATATATGCATGTTTGTATGTTTTAATTCCTAGTAAGGAGGTCTTGGGTTAAGGGTTGGGTAGTGGTTTCATAGTAAATTTTTGAAATCCACACTTCCGCCGTGGTCATAAAAATCCTTACAGTGGTATCAGAGCCACCTTATTAGGGCTAAATCATGCAAAATTTGAAGTTGCCCAATTTTGTAAGACTCTTGAGGTTGCCCATTTTGGTAGGACTCTACCAAATTTGAAGTTGCCCTTAACTTCAAAAGTTGCCCAATTTTGTTGACTAGTTGAAAAACCAAAAGATAATACTCAGCCAAGAAAAACTTTCTTACATTCTTGATATCCCTACCTTGAAACCTTTAGGAGAAGATGCCTCGAAAGAGGAAAAGACCACATACAAGATGTGTCAAAATGACTCACTCAATATCAAATGTATCATGCTTGCCTCAATGACCAATGAGTTGTAGAAGCAAAATGATAGCATGGACACTAACTCCATACTGCTCAATCTAAAAGAGCTATATGGAGAATATAGTCGAACTGCTATATATGAGATATTTAAACAGTTGTTCCATGCAAGAATGATAGAAGGTACATCCGTACAAGACCACGTACTGATGGTTATTGACCTGATCACTCGATTAGGTCAATTTGGTTTTGTTATGGATGGGGAGTTGAATCAAGATTTATCCTGCAGTCACTCCCGGAGTCATTTTCACAGTTTGTTCTTAATTATCATATGAACAAACTTAACACTTCCATGCTTGAGTTGTTAAACATATTAAAAATAGCAGAGAGCCATTTAAAGAAAAATAAGGCTCCACTTCTTCTTGTGGATGGGATCAACAAGAAGAAGTCAGGCAGAAAGGGTTCCAAGAGGAGAATGAACCCAGAAAAGGGCATCAAGAAGAAGAAAGGAAAGAAGGGCTCCGGACAGATGACCTGCTTTCATTGTGGCAAGCCGGGTCATTGGAAGAGGAACTGCAAGGCTTACCTTGTAGGTGTGAAGCCTGGAGCATCGGATGCACCAAAAGGTATGAAAGAAGTTCATACTATTTTTTCATTGGATTCTTCCATTTCAAATACTTGGATATTGGATACCGCCTGTGGTCATAATATATGCAAATCATTGCAGGGGCTGCAGAGGCTTAGAGTATTGAAGGAAGGAGACTTCGAGCTCTACGGTGCTGGAGGAGAGTCCATCCAAGCAGAGGCCGTAGGGACTTAAATCTTGAAGTTACCTTCGGGGAAGATTTAGAGCTGAGAGATTGTTACTATATGCCTAAGGTCATTAGAAATATCATTTCTGTACCCTTGTTACTTAGACAAGGTTATACTATGAATGTGATGAGCAATGGTTGCTAAATCAGCTTTTCTAATGAAATTATATGTCGTGGCATATTTTGCAATGGTCTTTTAACTCTATCCACTAATGACAATATACTTCATGTAAGTAACAAATGAAAGAGAGATGATGTAACAATACTTTACTCTGGCACTGTCGGCTTGGACATATTAGTGAGACTAGGATTAGCAAGTTATACAAGAAAAATTTCCTTAATCCTTATGATTATGAATCATTAGGAACTTTTGAATCATGTCTCATGGGTAAAATGGCCAAGACTCCATTCAGTGGACATAGAGAAAGGACAACTGAGTTATTAGGACTCATACATATAGATGTATGTGGGCCTATGACAACTCAGGCTAAGGGTGGATACTCTTATTTCATCATGTTTACTAATGATTTTTCAAGGTACGGATTTGTGTATCTTATGAAACATAAGTCCGAAGCCTTTGATAAATTTTTAGAGTATCAAAGTATGTTATAGAAACAAACGAGGAAAGTATTAAAATCCTTCGATCAGATCGGGGAGGTGAATACTTATCCACCGAGTTTCTTGATCATCTTAAAGAAAAGGGGATTATCTCTGAATGGACCCCTCCTTACACACCATAATTAAATGGTATTGATGAAAGGAGGAACCATACCTTATTAGATATGGTACGGTCCATGATGTGCTTCACAGAGTTACCTGTTTCCTTCGGGGGATATGCCTTGGAAATCGTGGCTAATATCTTAAATATAGTACCATCTAAATCTGTCTCTAGCACTCCATATGAGATATGGAAGGGTAAGAAACCTAATTTTAAGTATCTTAAGATATGGGGATGTCCAGCCTATGTCAAAAGAAATTTTGGACATAAGCTGGATGCTAGAGCAGATAAGTGTCCATTTGTAGGATATCCTAAAGATAGTATAGGATATATGTTATACAACCCTACTGAACAAAAAGTTTTTATCAGTAGGCATGCCACTTTTCTGGAGAAAGAGTTCATCCTACAAAAGGGTAGTGGGAGAAATATTGAACTTGAGAAAGTTCAACAAATAGATACATCTCAACCAAATGATAACATAGTTAGTATAGAACCAGAACACACTACTCCTATCCGTAAGTTTGATAAGGTGCGTCATGCACCTGAGAGGTATGGGTTCATTATTGAAAATAATGAAGCCCGGATCATTGAAAATGATGAGCCTCTAACCTATACGGATGCTATCATGAGTAGGGACTCAGATAGATGGAAGCCATGAGATCCGAAATGGACTCCATGTATGTAAACCAAGTTTGGACTTTGGTTGATGCACCAGAGGGTGTTAACCCTATTGGATGCAAATGGGTCTATAAGAAAAATATTAAGGTAGATGGCCAAGTCGAAACATATAAAGCCAAATTAGTGGCTAAGGGTTTCAGACAAAAACAGGGAATAGATTATGATGAAACATTTTCTCCTATTTGCCATGCTCAAATTTAATCGGATCATGCTTTCTATAGCAGCATATCATGATTATGAAATCTTGCAGATGGATGTGAAAACCGCATTCCTTGAGGAAGAGGTCTATATGTCACAGCCAGAAGATTTTATCTTGGAGACTAAACCTAATCAGGTATGTGGGCTGAAGAAACCCATTTATGGATTAAAGCAAGCATCCAGGAGTTGGAACATCCGATTTGATAAGACAGTCAAAGAGCTTGACTTTATCAAAAATGAGGATGATCCTTGTGTGTACAAGAAGACTAGTGGGAGTGCCATAGTTTTCTTGGTTCTGTATGTGGATGACATACTCCTTATTGGGAATGATATCCCAATGTTACAATCAGTCAAGGTATGGTTATCTAAACAGTTTTCATGAAAGACTTGGGAGAAGCATCCTATATACTGGATATCATGATCTATAGAGATAGATCTAGGAGGATGCTAGGCTTATCCCAGTCTAGGTACATTGACCAAGTGCTAAAGAGATTTAGCATGGAGGGAAGTAAAAGAGGTTACATGCCCATTGGTCATGGCATACATCTTTGTTGACCCCTCGAATGATTTTGATGATCACAAAACATTGGAGCATGTATTTGATACAAACTCTTTACAGATGTTTAAGAAGTTTTTGCAGGAATGAATTACCTTGGTTTTAAAATGGTATTCAAATTTGCTTAAGGAAATTCAATTGAGTTTGTAAATGCCCTTAGTTATGAATGTTCTAATTATGAAAAAATGGGTTTAAAAGTGTAAATAATTTGATAAAGCATGTAAAGTAGCTTCTAGTTATTTCAATGATGAAGTTTTTGGGAAGCTTGAAGCAAATTTTTAAAGTCTTGTAAGAGCCGACTCAAGACAGCACGGCACGAAGGCAGAATTCAGAGTTTCAGAATAAAGAGCCGACTCCTAGCTCAAGAACCGACTCTTACAGAAGTATAGTTTTTGATGTTCTAAGACCTAGAGCAGACTCCCAGATCAAGAGCAGACTCCAGGTATGCATGTTTGTCAAGAATAAAAGCATGAAGCCAATAGCTGACTCCTAGTTCAAGAGTTGGCTCCTACAGAACTTTGATTTTAGCATTCTTGAAATTTTGAGCCGACTCCTGGAGCTCAAGCCGGCTCGTAGAGCCGTTGTCTGCACTTCAACGACTAGCTACAAAATTTGAAAATTGAGTACCAAATCACCTCCAATGGCCATTTCACTATTCCTAAGGCCCTACAATGGCCATATCACTTGAAAAGCAATAAAGGGGATTATTTTTGAAGGATTAAAAAAATTAATGCAGATTTATTGCTGAATATTCTTGAGAAAAAGAAGAGCTTCCAAGTCATTCCTTCACCTACCTCAAAGAGGATTCAAGTGAGATTCAAAGCTTCACCAACTCCACTCCATCATTGAATCCACTCATTGATGAAGGGAAGAAGTAGCTTTAAAGAGCATTGAAGTGTATTTAAAGCTTTACTTCACCTTGATCTTCATCGACGACATCAAAACAACTTTGGTTTGTTGTAGTTGCTCATTTTACATTCTTTATCTTGGTTTGCTCTGTTAGAACAGCCAGGGGCTGTATCTAGAGAGAGAGTTGAAGGTTTTAGGTGAACCTTGTAAAACCTAAGTTTGGGTTTTTGGTTTTCCTGGTTTGAAACCAAGTGTTTGGGTTTTCTTTGGTGATCCCGTATAAAACCAAAGGGAGTTTGGATTTTTTTGGTGATCCCAGTAAAATCAAAGTGTATAGGTTTGGATTGTGAGACTTGTAAAACAATTCGACTATATTCTAGTTGGAGGATATAGTGCAAATCCTAAGTGGTCCTTCGGTAGTGGATGTAGGAGCCGGTTGCTCCGAACCACTATACTTCTTGGTGTTTGCGATTGTGCTTTCATTATTTAATTGCTTTAATTTGTTTACTTCTGCTTTGCACATTTCACTTCACCTCTACACTAAAAGAATTTCAAGTGCACATACTTGCAAAAAGTTTTTAATCCCAATTCACCCCCCTCTTCGGAAGCCACCTGAGCAACATGTGGTATCAGAGCAGAGTCTTTGAAAGTTACTTAGAGTAAAGACATATGCCACATCCCATGAGCACTTCATTAGCCGAAGTTCAATCCACAAATAGGCCACCACTTTTCACTGGAATTAATTACAGTTATTGGAAGGCAAGAATGAAGATATACATTCAAGCCGTAGATTTTCATCTTTGGAAAATTATAATGAAAGGGCCTCAGACACCCACAATTTAAGTTAATGATTAGAGGTTCCCAATCTAGAAGAGGACTGGGACGAAAATGATATGAAACTAGCTGAGTTAAATGCTAAAGCGATGAATCTATTGTATTATGCTTTGGACACAAATGAGTTTAACATAATTTCAACTTGCAATTCTGCTAAAAAAATTTGGGACAAATTAGAAATCACACACGAGGGCACTTCTCAAGTTAAGACATCTAAAATTAATTTGCTTGTACATAATTATGAGTTGTTTAAGATGAATCCTAGTGAGACTATATCTTTCATGTATACTCGTTTTACTGATATTATAAATGGTCTCAAGAGTGTTGGGAATTGTATCCCAAAGCCAATCATCTAGGTTATAGATGGTTGAGCTAATTGTTATGTAATTTTTATAATGAATAAAAGTTATTCTGGCTTCTCATCACTTTACATCTTCCTATAATGAATTCTTTAGTGATGATATCCTTAGGACTACTATTACATCGATATAGAGAGGATATATCGAGTGGTCCTTAAACAGGGTTCTCAGCCAAATGATATGTTGTACCTGGAAGCATAGGCTGTTGTGGTTCACATTGTTTGGTTGTCCTCTTGACCAAAGGAGTGTGGTGTCACTGATGTGATCTGCAAGTGGGATATTTGATATCTCATTAGACGTGACTCCGCGTAGCACCTTATCTGCCTAAGGATCGCTCGCGAATGGATATGGGCATAAGTGTCCCTCTGACCTGAGGTCACTTTGGTAGCTTGCAAGCAACTGCCTGTGCTTTGGTGCCGGACTACCCGGATTTTTAATCCGGTGATGGAAGGTTTCTGGGTACAGGCAAGTACTTGTGGAGCAGTAGTGGACCAAGATGGAATTGACCTGTCCAAATGGTTTGGATTGAATGTCTCGCAGTGTCTCAATTTAGCAAATCCTCGGCCGGGGTGGTCCCAGTGAAGAGTCACTGGACATGCGAGATTGAGACACGTAGTGGATTGACATAGCTGGGGTTGGCAGTTCAACCCTAGGTCATCCTGAGCATTGGAGGTCAAAGGGATGAATTATGCGGTAACCAAATGCCAGAGGTTCGATGGATTGCTCTCGCATCTTCGACCTATCCGGATGCCGAGACCCATTGCTAGGTAGTATCTTGTGCTGGTACTGGAAGTGTTCCAGTACTACCGTTTAGGTTCGAACCTATGAGGTCACACGCCACAGAGGATTTCTATCTGATCAGGAACCGATTCGATTGGGAATCGTTTCGGTATTTTGTCACGATTTTTGGTTGAGTTTTCTTCTGATTGACCCGGTCTTGAGTTGATCAGGTCTTCTCTGGATCGACCAGGAATGTGTTCCTGGCTGACTAGGATTGAACCCATGTTCATCAAATGGTTTGATGAATGTTTCTAAGTCTAATTGATTTTGTTTTAAATCGGTTGCAAATCGATTTCAACTCAAATCAGTGAGGTTGGACTGTAGAAAGATAGGGTTCGTTCTTAGCTTCGTTTTGAGTCCAGTTTCGTTTGATTTGGACTTCGTTTGACTGGGTTTTGGCCTGAACCAAATTGACCCTGCTTTGCCCTTGGACCGAAGGGCTTTTTGGTCATTTGCCGGTTCACCTATTGAACCGTCGTCTTCATCCTTACACCTAAGACGTTTCAGTTTTTGAAACCGAAACAGGGCGTCTCCTTCCTTGATTTATTTCAATTAAATCCCACTACCCCTTCGCACAAAACTCAAGACCCTTGCTCTCCTCTACGGTTGGCATCCAGAGAAATTTTTTATACCCGCTTCTTGCTCTCTTTCGGTGTGTTTTTGAGAGCTTCCTCTATTTTTCCAAAAATCGTGAAAGCTTGGGATCCGGCGGCTAGCGACGCCGGAGCTCCGATCAGAAGTTCCCACGGCGTGTATCCCCTCTAGAGGGATTTCGCCTGAGATCCTAGGAGCAGTTCTTCGCTCCAGTGCAAAGAAATCCAAGTTTGAACCTTTTTTTTCCCTGCTACAACCATGGCCGTGAAGCCTTTTTGAGCCCTGTTTTGAGGTGGCAAATGCTGGAGTTTTGGCGATTGGTCTTCAGTTCCTTGTAGCCGGTCAAGAGCACATTCCAGCAGACCTTGAAGCTCGGAGTTTGGAGGCCTGTGCGCTCTGCAGTCGGTGTCTGAACCTTGCTCCACGGTAAGGAATTTCTGAACCGAGGTTGAAGAAGGGTGGAACAGCGGGAATAGCTATTCCATCCCATTCCTCCCTTATTCCAACCTAGAATAAGTTCTTTATTAATTTTTATATGCATTTATACATGTCTAAAAATTAAAAAAATATATATATGCCATGCATTTTAATGTTCTCTATGCAAATATAATTTTTGATCCTGGTTTTGGGACAGGTTTTTCCGCAATTAATTAAAATTATTTTAAAATATCTACCTGTTCCTATTCTCTGCTTAGTGTAGACACAAAAAAAAAAAAAAAAATCTTCCTTCAAATGGTATCAGAGCCAGGTTCAATTTAAAATTATATTTGCATGTTTTTAGTTAATTAAAATTGTTTAATTAACTAATTTGGTAATTAGTTGAATTATTTAATTGTTAATTAAAATTGTTTTAATTAAGAATTAATGATGGCATGTATTATTTTTTTTTTTATATATGTTAAATGTAAATAAGAATTAATTGTAAAAGGAGTTTTACAAGATTTAATTAAAATTGTTTTAATTAAATAATTGGCTTGATTTCTTATAATTATGAATTATTTGAAATATTTAAATGATAAATGCAAATTAGGGTTTATAAAACCTTAAGTCATTTGATAAGCCAATTGGGTTAAATGGTTGGGCTAGGATTAGATCCTAATTGGGTTAGACCTAGGTTTAGTTGAATGAACTCTAAAAATAATTTTAATCAAAAGTTGATTAAGGATTATCTTTTCCTAGTTTCTAATTAGTTAGAAGCTTGTGTCCATTCATCTAAATGGATCTAATCTGGCTCAGTGGCTAACCTAACTCAATTTTTCTAATCTAATTGATGACGGTAAACCAATTTGGTGTCTAAGGTAAGCAGCCTTATGGTCCTTGGCTTTGAGGGTACCCTTTCCTAGCCAGTTCTTGTAATTGGTGTCTAAGGAAAGTGGTTAATGCCATAACTCATGCCTCGACCGTACTTACCTGGCCAAATTGGCTAACCTGATTTGCATTAGAAAAGATAATTGAGTTAGATCAACCCATGCCATTTAAGGTTATCAGTCTGACTGATTTAGGTGCCCATGAACCTAACCATAAACCCTTCTAAGATTTAGTGGGAGTTTATGGATCAAGGTTCATGATTTTTTTTTTTTATGTCACAAATTTTAAAATCCTCTAAATTATTAGGTCCTTAAAAAGACCTAGTTAAGGAGTTAACAAAGTCTTTGCCTCCCATTAAGTGGGTTTGTAATGTGTCCATTAGTTGGGTATGCATCGGCAATTCCATAGAACGGGTGTATATCACGCTATTGGGATTACTCTCCCTAATATGAAGGTTCAGTGTGACCTTCTCAACAGTGATCAGGTGAGCCGTACCCTAGACGGGCTTGGTCATTTGTTGGTTGGAAACACTGAATTCGGTATGTTAACAGTTGGACCTAACCGAGAGCCTGTAATAGGAGACCCCTAGGTCGATTACAGTGCATCTTGGGGCAAAATAGATTACTAGAAATTGCTAAGGGCAGCAATTGGTTATAAGAACCTACCTTTAGACACGTATGGGTGAGCCGTACCCTAGACGGGCTTGTACGTGGTCTATTGGATTCTAGTACCCACTTTGAATTATGACTTCACGGAATTGGAGGTAGAGGCTCCTATTCTGAAAAGTTAGTGGGAGAACCTTTTTGACTAAAGTCCAAGTCTTAGGGTTTTGAAAATTACATAAACTAATTTTGGTCATATTTTTCTTTCAGATGTCCACCAATCTGTCGCTCCGTCCATTGTTGGACAATGAAAAATTGATTGGACCCAACTTCGATAGCTGGTATCGAAGATTGAGGATAGTCCTTGAGCATGAACGGATCTTGTACGTTCTGACGGATCAGGCACCTGTAGTTCCCGCTGCTAATACTCGGGGATCGGTTAGAGACACTTACCAGAAGTGGATCTCTGATCGGACCACTGTCCGATGTATTATGCTGGCTGCGATGAACGATGAGTTCAGTCGCAGGTTTGAGGAGGCCCAGCCTGAGGATATCCTTCAAAGGTTGAAGGAGTCTTTTGGCACTCCTGATGATGCTGAGA
Organism: Areca catechu; assembly: GCA_021397845.1. NCBI lineage: Eukaryota > Viridiplantae > Streptophyta > Magnoliopsida > Arecales > Arecaceae > Areca > Areca catechu. The sequence goes on along the minus strand of CM038051.1, from coordinate 94,701,979 downwards.
GATACCGTATCTCCAGCGCCATCTATAACACGTGTATGCGTGAAGGTGCTTCTGTGACTGATCATGTTATGAACATGATCGAGTTGTTCAAGTGCCTGGGCAAGCTCGGGTGTCCCCTTCATGAACAGTTGGGGAAAGATGCGATTCTGAACTCCCTGCCTCCATCCTACGTGTCCTTTCTCGATCACTGGAGATTGAATAGGCCGATAGTAAACTATCATGAGATGTTAGGTTTACTGCAAGCCTATGAAAAGGACCACCAGCTCAACAAAGGGCTGGTGAATTATGTAGGAGGTTCGTCGGCAGGTGCTCCTCGGCCCTTTAAGAAAAAGAAGAAGAAGAAGAGCAAGAAGGTACAGTCTGCTCCTGGTCCAAGTCAGACCAAGAAGAAGTTAGACCAGAGCAAGGCAGAGTGCTTCTTTTGCAAGAAGCAGGGTCATTGGAAGAGGAATTGTCCTCTTTACATCGCTTCACTTGACCCGAACAGGCCGAAGAAGAAGAAGCAGCAAGCTGTTGCTGCACCAGGTATATATGATATATCCTAACTTTACTCTTTGTGATACTACTAGCTGGGTATTAGATACCGGAAGTCCTATTCATATCTATAATTCTTTACAGGGACTTCGAGTTAGTAGAAGATTCGAAGATGGCGAGAGGTACCTGAACGTAGGGAATGGAAATGCTGTTCCAGTTCTGGCGTTGGGTGTTCTGGAGTTGTCTTATGAGTCTTGTAATGTCACTCTAAGTGACTGTCATTATAGTCCTTCTTTCATGCTTAATGTTATTTCTGTAGGCCTTCTGGCCAATGAAAATTTTGAATTTTCAATAAAGAAAAACGTTTGTTCTATCATTTTGAATGGTAAGACTATCATGAATGGAAGCTTAGTTAATGGCATATATTTACTATCACAGCCTGTTATTGTAATGAGTACAAGTTCTAGTAAACGCCCTAGAATAGATGATGTCAATGAAGCCTATCTTTGGCACTGTAGGCTAGGTCACATCAATAAAAATAGGATTAACAAGTTAATAGGAGATGGCCTCCTAGATGTCAGTGATTGTGAATCACTGCCAACTTGTGAATCTTGTCTTATTGGAAAGATGACCAAATCACCTTTTAAAGGAAAAGGTGAGCGAGCCTCGCATATCCTAGGTCTTGTACATACTGATGTATGTGGACCTATGTCTATCTGTGCTAGAGGAGGTTTTAGATATTTCATTACTTTTACAGACGACCTTTCGAGGTTTGGTTATGTCTATCTTATGAGACATAAGTCTGATTCGTTTGAAATGTTCAAACGATATCGTAATGAAGTTGAAAAACAAACTAGAAAGGAAATCAAAATACTTCGATCAGATCGAGGTGGTGAATACCTTTCAGGTGAGTTTTTGACATATCTTGAGGAGAATGGGATTCTCTCTCAATGGACTCCTCCTATGACACCTCAGTTAAATGGAGTGTCTGAAAGGAGAAATCGGACCTTGTTGGACATGGTTCGATCTATGATGGGGTTTGCCACTTTGCCTATGTTTTTCTGGGGATATGCATTGGAGACTGCATGTCAACTTCTTAATAATGTTCCTAGTAAATCCGTTGACAAAACTCCATATGAAATATGGACAGGACGTAAGCCAACCCTTTCACATTTTCGTGTCTGGGGGTGTCCGGCTTATGTCATGCATTTGGAAACGGATAAACTAGGGCCAAGGTCTGAAAAATGTTTTTTTGTTGGTTATCCAAAAGAATCCAAAGGATACTACTTTTACTTGCCTGATGAACAAAAGGTGTTCGTCAGACTTAGAGCTATCTTTTTAGAAAAGGAGTTCCTTATTGAAGGAACTGTAGCTTCTAAGATAGAACTTGATGAAGTTCTACAAGTAGAAGAACCTGGGCACACACAGGCTGGTATTGAACCTGATTTGATAAGATCAAATCCTGAGCCTATTGTGCAATCATTAAGGAGATCCGATAGAGTATCGCGTCCACCGGATAGATATTTTGGATATCTAATCCAGGATGGCGATCCTATTGAACTCGATGAGAACAACGAGGATCCGATCACCTATATGGATGCAATGCAAAGGTCTGATTCTGAGTTATGGCTTGGAACCATGAAATCCGAAATGGAGTCCATGGAAATCAACCATGTATGGACATTGGTTGATGCACCTGAAGGGATAAAACCCATTGGGTGCAAATGGATCTTCAAAAGGAAAAGAGGCGCAGACGGGAAGGTAGAGACCTATAAAGCCCGTCTGGTTGCCAAGGGGTATCGTCAACGTTATGGTATTGACTATGACGAGACATTTTCTCCTGTGGCAATGCTGAAATCCATTCGGATTATGCTAGCTTTAGCTGCACATTTTGACTATGAGATCTGGCAAATGGATGTCCGAACAGCCTTCCTAAATGGAGAGCTGGAGGAGGAAGTGTATATGACACAACCTGAAGGGTTCACTTCCATAGACGAGTCAAAAGTGTGTAGACTTCAGAAGTCTATCTATGGGCTAAAGCAAGTATCTCGGAGTTGGAACATGCGGTTTGATAAGTGTATCAAATCGTATGGCTTCGTTAGGAACGGAGAAGAACCTTGCATATATAAATGGGCCAATGGTTCTGTAGTTGAATTTCTTGTACTGTATGTGGACGATATTCTCTTAATCGGGAATGACATTCCTGCATTACAGGGAATAAAAGTTTGGCTTTCATCACAATTCTCCATGAAGGATATGGGAGAAGCCTCATTCATATTAGGTATGAAAATCTATAGAGATAGATCAAAGAGGCTTCTAGGATTGTCCCAATCGACATACATTGACACCGTGTTAAAAAGGTTTAGCATGGAAAATTCCAAGAAAGGCTATCTCCCGATAAGCCATGGAATTACTCTTTCCAAAAAGGATTGTGCGACAACCCCTGAGGAAAGAGAGCGTATGAGTAGAATACCATATGCTTCGGCAGTGGGTTCTATTATGTATGCTATGTTGTGTACTAGACCCGATGTGGCATACTCACTAGGGGTAGTGAGTAGATACCAATCTAACCCAGGAGAAGCACATTGGAAGGTGGTAAAGACCATCCTTAAGTATTTGCGAAATACTAAAGATCAATGGCTACTCTATGGAGATTCTGACCTAAAACTAGAGGGGTATACTGACTCCAGTTTTATGTCAGATCATGATGACAGCAAGAGTGTGTCAGGATTTGTTTTTATCCTGAATGGTGGAGCTATCTGCTGGAAAAGTTCCAAGCAGCATACTGTTGCAGACTCGGTTTGTGAAGCAGAGTATATTGCCGTATCTGATGCAGCAAAAGAGGCTGTCTGGTTGTGGAAGTTCATAGGCGAGCTGGGAGTGGCACCTTCCCTGGAGCATTCTATTCCTCTGCATTGTGACAGCTCAGGGGCGATTGCTCAAGCCAAAGAACCGAAGGCACATCAGCGCACCAAGCATATTCTGCGGCGCTTTCACCTTGTACGAGAGATCATGGAACGAGGTGACATCGACCTTCAGAAGATCGATGGAAAGGAAAATCTGGTCGACCCCTTTACCAAAGCCATCGGAATTAAAGAATTCGACAGTTATAAATGGAAGATGGGTATTCGATACTGTTCTGATTGGCTTTAGTCTAAGTGGGAGTTTGTTGGGAATTGTATCCCAAAGCCAATCATCTAGGTTATAGATGGTTGAGCTAATTGTTATATAATTTTTATAATGAATAAAAGTTATTCTGGCTGCTCATCACTTTACATCTTCCTATAATGAATTCTTTAGTGATGATATCCTTAGGACTACTATTACATCGATATAGAGAGGATATATCGAGTGGTCCTTAAACAGGGTTCTCAGCCAAATGATATGTTGTACCTGGATAGCAACATATCAAGCATAGGCTATTGTGGTTCACATTGTTTGGTTGTCCTCTTGACCAAAGGAGTGTGGTGTCACTGATGTGATCTGCAAGTGGGATATTTGATATCTCATTAGACGTGACTCCGCGTAGCACCTTATCTGCCTAAGGATCGCTCACGAATGGATATGGGCATAAGTGTCCCTCTGACCTGAGGTCACTTTGGTAGCTTGCAAGCAACTGCCTGTGCTTTGGTGCCGGACTACCCGGATTTTTAATCCGGTGACGGAAGGTTTCTGGGTACAGGCAAGTACTTGTGGAGCAGTAGTGGACCAAGATGGAATTAACCTGTCCAAATGGTTTGGATTGAATGTCTCGCAGTGTCTCAATTTAGCAAATCCTCGGTCGGGGTGGTCCCAGTGAAGAGTCAATGGACATGCGAGATTGAGACATGTAGTGGATTGACATAGCTGGGGTTGGAAGTTCAACCCTAGGTCATCCTAAGCATTGGAGGTCAAAGGGATGAATTATGCAGTAACCATATGCCAGAGGTTCGATGGATTGCTCTCGCATCTTCGACCTATCCGGATGCCGAGACCCATTGCTAGGTGGTATCTTGTGCAGGTACTGGAAGTGTTCCAGTACTACCATTTAGGTTCGAACCTATGAGGTCACACGCCACAGAGGATTTCTATCTGATCAGGAACCGATTCGATTGAAAATCGTTTCGTTGTTTTGTCATGGTTTTTGGTTGAGTTTTCTTCTGATTGACCCGGTCTTGAGTTGATCAGGTCTTCTCTGGATCGACCAGGAATGTGTTCCTGGCTGACTAGGATTGAACCCATGTTCATCAAATGGTTTGATGAATGTTTCTAAGTCTAATTGATTTTGTTTTAAATCGGTTGCAAATCGATTTCAACTCAAATCAGTGAGGTTGGACTGTAGAAAGATAGGGTTCGTTCTTAGCTTCGTTTTGAGTCCAATTTCGTTCGATCTGGACTTCGTTTGACTGGGTTTTGGCCTGAACCAAATTGACCCTGCTTTGCCCTTGGACCGAAGGGCTTTTTGGTCATTTGCCGGTTCACCTATTGAACCGTCATCTTCATCCTTACGCCTGAGACGTTTCAGTTTTTGAAACCGAAACAGGGCGTCTCCTTCCTTGATTTATTTCAATTAAATCCCACTACCCCTTCGCACAAAACTCAAGACCCTTGCTCTCCTCTACGGTTGGCATCCAGAGAAATTTTTTATACTCGCTTCTTGCTCTCTTTCGGTGTGTTTTTGAGAGCTTCCTCCATTTTTCCAAAAATCGTGAAAGCTTGGGATCTAGCGGCTAGCGACGCCGGAGCTCCGATCAGAAGTTCCCACGGCGTGTATCCCCTCTAGAGGGATTTCGCCTGAGATCCTGGGAGCAGTTCTTCGCTCCAGTGCTGAGAAATCCAAGTTTGAACCTTTTTTTTTTTCCCTGCTGCAACCGTGGCCGTGAAGCCTTTTTGATCCCTGTTTTGAGGTGGCAAATGCTGGAGTTTTGGCGATTGGTCTTTAGTTCCTTGTAGCCGGTCAAGAGCACATTCCAACGGACCTTGAAGCTCAGAGTTTGGAGGCCTGTGCGCTCTGCAGTCGGCGTCTGAACCTTGCTCCACGGTAAGGAATTTCTGAACCGAGGTTGAAGAAGGGTGGAATAGCGGGAATAGCTATTCCACCCCATTCCTCCCTTATTCCAGCTTGGAATAAGTTCTTTATTAATTTTTATATGCATTTATACATGTCTAAAAATTAAAAAAATATATATATGCCATGCATTTTAATGTTCTCTATGCAAATATAATTTTTGATCCTGGTTTTGGGACAGGTTTTTCCGCAATTAATTAAAATTATTTTAAAATATCTACCTGTTCCTATTCTCTGCTTAGTGTAGATAAAAAAAAAAAATCTTCCTTCAAAGAGTCTAGACAGAATTTACTCCAATGCTGACCTTGTCAAAAAAGTCTTAAGATCTTTGCCAGATAAGTGGGAAGCCAAAGTGATAGCAATTCAAGAAGCAAAAGATCTGAATACACTACCACTAGATGCGCTACTTGGTTCCTTAATCACTCATGAACTGGCTATGCAACAAAGGACTGGAAAGATATAAAATGGAAGAAAGCCATTGCATTTAAAGCAATTGAGGAAGACAAGAATGAAGAATCAGATTCATCAGATGATGATGATCAAGGAAGTGATGAAATCACCCTAGTTATGAGAAAATTCAAAAGGTTTATGGGCAGAAGAAAAATGAATAGATGGAGAAAACAATACAGAAAAGGTGACTTTGGAAAAGAAAAGGAAAGAGACAAAGAAAAAGATAAAGAGAAAGATAAAGATCAAGTACCTATCTGCTATGGATGTAAGAAACCAGGACACATCAGCCCTGATTGCCCTGAAAGAAAGAAGAAGATATTTCCAAGAAAGAAGAAGAAAGTAATGCTAGCTGCTTGGAGTGACAGTGATGATACCACATCTACTGAAGAGGTCGAAGAGACAACAAAAATAATGCAAATCTTTCTTATGGGTTTGGAGAATGAAGTAAGTACTTTTGAACCTAATTTAGAATTCACTTATGATCAATTGCGTAATGCTTTTTGCGAATTATTGATAGAATACAAAAAAACTGGTTTGAAATTGAGAGATTTGAAAAATAAATGTGATGTATTTGAAAATGATAAAAATGAATCTTGTGAAAGAAACAAAATCTTACAAAGAGAACTAAATTTGGTTTGTGAAAAACTTAAGATTGTTCAAATTGAAAAAGAAGAACTTTTCGATAAAAATAAGGATTTGAAAAATGAAAATAATGACCTAAAGAAAGAAGTTCAAAAATTGAAACCTTTAGTTGAAAAGTTAACCCTAAGTTCTAACAAACTTGAGTTAATATTGAAAGATCAAAATGAAACAAATAATAGATTTGGAATTGGTTATAAAGGCTCTATTTCAAATACTTTTTCTGCTTCTACTTCATATGCTCCAAAATTTATTAATTCTAAACATGTTAGACCTAAACTTGCATCATCTCGTAGTTATTATTCAAATTCAAGGATTGTATGCTATACATGTAATAATGCTGGTCATAAAGCTTTTAAATGTCATTTGAAACACATTGACAAAAGAAAAATTAAGAAAGTTTGGGTTCCAAAAGGAACCATTTCCAAAAACTTGCAAGGACCCAAGAGAGCTTGGATACCTAAATCTATTAAATGATTGTTTTGCAGGGATGTCTTGCAGCCACAAGCACAAAGACAAGATGGTATTTGGATAGCTGCTGTTCAAGATACATGACAGGTGATGCTGATCAATTCTTTATCCTAGAACAGAAGGATGGTGGAATTGTAACATTTGGGAACAATAGAAAAGGAAGGATAATCGAAATTGGTAACATCAAAATTACTCCTTCTATATTTACTGAAAATATATTACTCGTAGAAAATTTAAAGCATAATCTTTTAAGTTATAGTCAGCTATGTGACATTGGGTATAATGTATTCTTCAAGTCATCAATGTGCGCATAGTAGTTGATCCACTTGACTCGAGTACTAAGTTCATTGGACATAGACTTGGTAATATTTATGTGGTAGATCTTAATGATCTAGCTATGTCCAGTAATACAAGTCTTGTAGCAATGAATGACAAGAGCAAGGAATCAAGTTTACTATGGCATAGGTGACTTGGTCATGCTAGTATGGGCACAATAGCAAAATTGATTGTAAAAGATTTAGTCAATGGTTTGCCTAAGTTTAAAGTTAATTTTGATTATGTTTGTGATAAATGTCAGTTAGGAAAACAAGTAACGGGGAGTTTTAAATCTAAAAACATAGTTTCAACTTCTAGACCTTTAGAGCTACATCACATGGACCTATTTGGACCTACTAGGACTACTAGCCTCGGTGGTATGAAATATGGACTTGTGATTATAGATGACTTTTCTAGATACACATGGGTTTTATTTATTGCACACAAAGATGATACTTTTAATATATTCAAAAAGTTTCACAAAAGAGTTACAAATTTGAAAAACTTATCTGTTATTTCAATTCGTAGTGATCATGGCACCGAATTTGAAAACCAAAATTTTGTTTGTTTTTGCACAAAGCATGGTATTGATCATAACTTTTCTGCATCTAGAACACCACAGCAAAATGGTGTTGTAGAAAGAAAGAATCGTACTTTGGAAGAGATGTCCAGAACAATGCTTTGTGAAGGAAATCTTCCAAAATACTTTTGGACAGAAGTAGCTAATACAACATGCTATATTTTAAACAAAGTTTTAATTAGACCTATTATCAAAAAAACCCCCTATGAGCTTTGGAATAATAGAAAATCTAATATCAAATATTTTTATATTTTTGGATGTGAATGTTTTGTTCTCAACAATGAAAAAGATAATCTTGGAAAAATTAATGCAAAATCCGATGAGGCTATATTTCTTGGTTACTCTTTAAATAGTAAAGCCTATCAAGTTCTCAAAAAAGAACTTTAACTATTGAAGAATCTATATATATTGTTTTCAATGAATTAGACATTACATCTTCGAGAAAGGAAGATTTTGCTGATGATGATGCAGGTACACTAGAGCATGGAATGAAAGACTTGAATCTTAAAGACAAACAATCAAGTGAACCACAAGAAGAAGAGGTGAGTAAAAAGCATGATGATATACCTAAATAATGGAGGTATGTACACTCACACCCTAAAGAATTAATTATAGGAGACCCATCTCAAGGTGTTAAAACTAGATCTGCACATAGAGATGCATATGATTTAATTGCTTTTGTTTCTCATGTAGAACCTCATAATATAAAAGAAGCCAAAACTTATCCTAATTGAATGTTAGCAATGCATGATGAATTAATCCAATTTAAGAGAAATAATATTTGGACCTTAGTTGAAAGATCCAATGATCATCCTATTATAGGCACTAAATGGGTTTACAAAAATAAACTAGATGAAAATGAAAATGTAGTTAGAAATAAGGCTAGATTGGTTACACAAGGATATAATCGGAAGAAGGAATAGATTTTGATGAAACTTATGCACCGGTAGCTAGATTAGAAGCTATTAGACTATTACTAGCTTATGTATGTTTCATGAATTTCAAGTTATTTCAAATGGATGTAAAGAGTGCTTTTTTAAATGGTCTTTTATCTAAAGAAGTTTTTGTTGAGCAACCTCCCAGTTTTATCGATCATATTTTTCCAAATCATGTTTTTAAATTGAATAAAGCTTTATATGATCTGAAACAAGCACCTAGAGCTTAGTATGATAGACTGAGCAAATTTTTAATTGCAAATAAATTTGTTAGAGGTAGTGTTGACACCACACTGTTTATTCAAAGAAAGAAAAATGATATTTTGGTTGTTCAAATTTATGTTGATGACATAATCTTTGGATCTACTAATGAATCTTTGTGTCAAGACTTTGCTAAGCTAATGCAAGGAGAATTCGAAATGAGCTTGATGGGCGAATTAAGTTACTTTCTTGGACTTCAAATTAAACAAACTAAAGATGGTATTTTTATCAACCAAGCCAAGTACATTAAAGAAATAATCAAGAAATTTGGCATGGAATCAAGCAAGGAAATTGGAACACCAATAAGTCCTGCATATAGACTTGACAAAGATGAGAATGGCATAATTGTTGATCAAAAGCTGTACCGAGGTATGATTGGATCATTACTTTATTTAATAGCAAGTAGACCTGATATATTATTTAGTGTTTGTCTGTGTGCACATTTTCAATCTAATCCTAAAGAATCACACATTACAACTGTTAAGAGAATTATTAAATACTTGAAAGGCATTTGTAATGTAGGTCTGTGGTATTCTAAGCACACATCACTAAAACTAATTAGTTATTCTGATGCTGATTATGAAGGATGCAAAATAGACAGAAAGAGCACAAGTGGCACCTGTCAATTTCTAGGTGTTAACTTGATCTCTTGGCACTATCGCAAACAGAACTCTGTAGCTTTATCTACTACTAAGGCAGAATATGTACCTGCTGGAAGTTGTTATGCTCAAGTGCTATGGATCAAGCAACAACTAGAAGATTATGGTGTTGTCCAATCTAAAATTCCTATTAAATGTGACAATACTAGTGCTATTAACTTATCAAAAAAATCCAATTCAGCACTTGCGAACTAAGCACATTGAAATTTGACATCATTTACTTCATGATCATGTTTTGAATAATGTTGTTGAACTTGAATTTATACCTACTGAAGACCAATTTATGGACATTTTCACTAAAGCTTTGAGTCAAGATAGATTTGAGAAAATTAGAGGAGAATTAGGGTTATATGTCCCATTTTGAATCAATCTGATCTAACTTTTGAAAATTAAGAAAAAATTATCTAGAAATTTCAAAATTCTTTTTAGAGTATATGGCAACCTAATTTGGACTCTAGGAATCCTAGGAAATTGAGTTTGACCATTTTTGAAATTTAGAATGGATTTTAGCTTGAGCCGACTCGAACTCTCAGCATTCTGGTGAGCCGACTCACAGGATGGACCGAATGTTTTTAAATAGGGTTTCAAACTTTCCCTATTCACCACTCTTTCCAAATTTCAACCGTTCCTCTCTAGCCAACTCTTCTCTTCTCACTAAAAAACCTCTCCAAAACCCTTTCTACCTTCTAGAATCCTTAACCCTTGGAGAATGCAGCCTCGCAAGGCTATGGCAAAGAAGGCAACTCAGGTTGTTCGTACTGCAGCAGAGGAAAGTAGGAGCAAAAGGTGTTTAGACACATCATTTCCATAAGAAGAGTAGCAACCAGAGCAAAAAGAAGTTGTTCCAGCATCCCGGCAGATCATTCCTATGGGAAATCGTCAAGTAACACCCGGTAGGTGCATTGATTTCAATTTTATTGAGCAAGAACAGTTAAACATTGGAATGTGGCTTGAAGGACAAGGGTGGAAAGAGCTTTGTCAGTTAAATGTTCCGACCTACCCAAATTTGGTTAGACAGTTCATTAAAAATATATCCCTAGGAGCTTTTCACATTGAAGGAACAGTAAAAGAGAAACTAATTGAGATAAATAAGCAAAAATTATCAAATTTGTTGAATATTCCTAAAGAAGGGGACTGTTATTTGGTAATGAAGGAAAATGTGAAGACTCTCAGACTTATTTTGGAAAGATCCAATGTAAAAGGAGTCATTCATGTGCATGCAAATCAGCTCTCATTGGAGATGAGACTGTTGCACAACATTATTAATCAGATTTTCCTACCCAGGACAGGCAGATTTTACTGGGTTAGTGAGCGAGATCTAGTCTTCATGAGGTGAATGATTGAGGGGGAGCCCCTCAACCTTCCATTCATCATGATCTCCCAGATGAGAGAGGTTGTACGTAGGGCACAAGCTTATTTACCCTACGGGATGGTTTCCATATTGTTGTTTCAGGAGGCAGGCAGAGATCTTACTGTGGAGGATTGTCGGTTATTGCTGCACACCGACAAGTATATAGTGAAATCCCTGACTAGGATGGGATTTATCAAGGTTGATGAGAACTATATCAGGAAGACCTTAGGAGTTCCTGTAGCACACTCTAAGGACTCAGATGATGACATTCATGCTACACAGGGTCTTGGTGAGCAGGCTGAGAGACATACAGATGAGGCTGGGCCTTCCGAGCCAGCTCTTGCTTCACCACATTCACCTATCAGGACTCCTACTGCTGCTAGAGCTGACACTGATGATAGACTCCACAGAGTTTTGGAGGAGATTTCTAGTCTCAGGACTGATACTGATCGGAGGATCACTTCTCTACAGTCTGAGATGCAGCAGGGTTTTCATGACATCATGGTTATATTGAGGCAATTATCAGCAGCCAGCCAGCATGGTCCTTCTACTGGCATAGCTACTAGCACAGCGACTGGTACCGGCACTGTGACTGGCACACATGCTGAGCAGGGATAGGAGGCACACTGCACCGAGGCACTATATCATGACACACCTACTGTTGGTGAGCCTCATGATCCTATAGAGGCAGCTGGATCTGTTGATATTGGAGTGACTCCAGCCACTCAGATACTTTCTTCCACCAGCACATTGGCCCTATCTCTTGATCCACCTACTGCCAGACATACACTCATCTTCATTTCATTTGAATCAAAAACCAAACCTAAACCCAAATCTAAAGATACTAGGACTTCCACACACACTAGGACTAGAATTAGGGATCTCCACCCTAGGTTTCCCAAATTCAAGCCTAGTCCAAGTATTTTAGAGGTCGGTTCCTCCTTTGATGAGGAAGAATCTGATAGTGGTCCTAGCACCTCTTTCTGATGGTTAGGTTTTATCTTGTGAGACTTTTTGTTATTGTACTTTGGTTATGTGATACTATTTTGTTGTGCAGTGGCACGTTTGTAAAGTATCACATACACTATATATTGACTTACTTTATATATCTATATTTCACTTGTCTTGATACATTCTCATATACATACTTTGTTTTGATTGAATCAATATTTCTCATTTGTTATGAATATATGTTGTGAATGTTTTTCTATTTCTCATCTACCTTTTGTTGATGACAAAAAGGGGGAGAATGGAGACTATGTATGTATGGGCATGAAAATTGCTATTAATTTCAGAAAATTGCTATTGAATTCATGAAAATTATTCAAAAATTGGTTACAAAAGCTATATGGATAATTGAATGTTATGAAATTTTATGGATAATTGAATGTTATGAAATTTTATGGATAATTGAATGTTATAAAATTTTGATAAAATGAATGTTTGATTCATAGAAAGTTGATGAAACTTAAGTTGACTTCAAAAGGCTGAAAATTTTATAAGTTTTGATACACTTTATATAGTTAATATCTTTGATACATCATGTATCGATACATTATATTGTGATACATATGAAAGCTCATGTTTCGATACACTTGATACATAATATTTGGTATTCAGTCATGAACATTTGATACATTTTGACACATTGTATTGATACACTGATACCTAACCTACATGATATGTATAGACATGAAAATACTGCAATTGTAAAGTGATCACAATTTTTTTTGTTGATCATGCCCAGTGTTTTGTCATCATCAAAAAGGGGGAGATTGTTGACCCCTGGAATGATTTTGATGATCAGAAAATATTGGAGCATGTATTTGATACTAACTCCTTACAAATGTTTAAGAAGTTTTTGCAGGAATGAATTACCTTGGTTTTAAAATGGTATTCAAATTTGCTTAAGGAAATTCAAATGAGTTTGTAAATGCCCTTAGTTATGAATGTTCTAATCATGAAAAAATGGGTTTAAATGTGTAAATAATTTGATAAAGCATGTAAAGTAGCTTCTAGTTATTTCAATGGTGAAGTTTTTGGGAAGCTTGAAGCAAATTTTTAAAGTCTTGTAAGAGCCGACTCAAGACAGCACGGCACGGAGGTAGAATTTAGAGTTTCGAAACTAAAAGCCGACTCCCAGCTCAAGAGCCGACTCTTACAGAAGTATAGTTTTTGAAGTTCTGAGACCTAGAGCAGACTCCCAGATCAAGAGCAGACTCCAGGTATGCATGTTTGTCAAGAATAAAAGCATGAAGCAAAGAGCTAACTCCTAGTTCAAGAGCCGGCTCCTACAGAACATTGATTTTAACATTCCTGAGATTTTGAGCCGACTCCTGGAGCTCGAGTCGGCTTGTAGAGCCGTTATCTGCACTTCAATGACTAGCTACAGAATTTGAAAATTGAGTACCAAATCACCTCCAACAGCCATTTCATGATTCCCAAGGCCCTACAATGGCCATATCACTTGAAAAGCTATAAAGGGGATCATTTTTGAAGGATTAAAAAAATTAATGAAGATTTATTGCTGAATATTCTTGAGAAAAAGAAGAGCTTCCAAGTCATTCCTTCACCTACATCAAATAGCATTAAAGTGAGATTCAAAGCTTCACCAACTCTACTCCATCATTGAATCTACTCATTGAAGAAGGGAAGAAGCAGCTTTGAAGAGCATTGAAGTGTATTTAAAGCTTGACCTCGTCTTGTTCTTCATCGGCAACATCCAAACAACTTTGGTTTGTTGTAGTTGCTCATTTTACATTCTTTATCTTGGTTTGCTCTCTTAGAATAGCAAGGGGCTATATCTAAAGAGAGAGTTGATGGTTTTAGGTGAACCTTGTAAAACCTAAGTTTGGGTTCTTGGTTTTCCCGGTTTGAAATCAAGTGTTTGGGTTTTCTTTGGTGATCCCGTGTAAAACCAAAGGGAGTTTGGAGTTCTTTAGTGATCCTGGTAAAATCAAAGTGTATAGGTTTGGATTGTGGGCCTTGTAAAATAATCCGACTATATTCCGGTTGGTAGATATAGTAAAAATTCCAAGTGGTCCTTGGATAGTGGATGTAGGAGCCGGTTGCTCCGAACCACTATACTTCTTGGTGTTTGTGATTGTGCTTTCATTGTTTAATTGCTTTAATTTGTTTACTTCCACTTTGCACATTTCACTTCACCTCTATACTAAAAGAATTTCAAGGGCACATACTTGCAAAAAGTTTTTAATCCCAATTCACCCCCCTCTTGGGAAGCCACCTAGGCAACAATCCTTTTAAGATGATATCTCCTAAGACACTTGAAGAAAGAAATTGAATGAGTTATATACCTTATGCTTTGGCTGTAGGATCTATAATGTATGCTATGTTATGTACCAGGCCTGATGTAGCATATGCTTATAGCCAGCAAATTTCAGGCTGATCCAGTAGAGGATCACTAGAAGGCTGTGAAAAATATTCTTAAGTATTTGAGAAGGACTAAGGATATTTTTTTGATATACGGAGGATCAGATCTTAAACTAGAAGCTTATTCAGATACTAGTTTTCAATAGGATCTAGATGATAGCAAATCTATTTTAGGATATGTTTTTATCCTAAATGGAGGAGCTGTAAGCTGGAAGAGTTCTAAACAACAGACTGTAGCTGACTCAACAACTGAGGTAGAATACAATGCTGTTAGTGAAGCTTCCAAGGAAGCTGTCTAGATGAAGAAGCTCATCTCAGAGTTGGGCATTGTTCCGGAGATTGAAGGTCTAGTACCACTTTACTGTGATAATAGTGGAGCCGTCGCTCAAGCTATGGAACCTATAGCTCATCACAAATCAAAGCACATTCTAAGACGTTTTCATCTCGTTCGAGAGATTGTTGAAAGACAAGAACTCTGCATTAAAAGAGTAGAAATGAAGAACAACATAGCAGACCCGTTCACTAAGGCTCTACCACAGCGGGAGTTTGATCACCACCTCGAATGTATGGGGTTAAAATTTAAAGGTGATTGGCTTTAGTGTAAGTGGGAGATTGAAAGGATTATGCCCTAAAGGCCAATCGAAATATTGTATTTTGATGGAATTTTCTTTTGTATCCCAAACCAGTGTATTGACATTATCAATTAATAAAGGCATTTTATTTTCATCATACGCTGTGTCTTATTAATTTTATTAAGATATGATGAACCCCATAGATTAGGGCTATGGTTCTTGGGTTATGATGAGATCATACCAGTGAGACCTAAAGCCTTAAAACCCTAATCTAGAATATTCCTGGTCGATGGGATATTGAGTAGGGGATCAATGTTTCCGGTAAGACCAGCACATCCTATGTATGTTTGGTGAAGAGGGTGACTGATCTCACAGTCACCTGTATTTGACACTAATACTAGGATGTGGGTGCTCATTAGAGAATGAATTCACTGAATGGATCTAGCTTGAGAACATCTAATGGAACCTTATCTGTTTGTCAATAGATTGTTCTCATAGTGGGAGTAGTGCATGTGGTCATTTGACCTTAGACGTCCATGGTACCTTGTATGCATGAATCCATACTTTGGTTCATACTCAATCATAACACTGAGTCATGCATGGGGTGATACTGGGTATGGTGGATTGCATATGGAGGTTGTGAGTAGGTCAAAAAGGAATCGATCAAACCTAGTAAGAGGGAAGCGCATCCAGATGATTTCAATCAAATAAATATTCGGGAAATCTTTGATCAAAGTATGAACATTAGAAATAGTTTCTAATGGTTCATTAATGAACCATCATTATCAGATTGAGCAAGGAATGAATATGAAATTGGATTTGACAAGTATCCATATCCATAGTCGTATTCAGGGTGCAAGTAGATCGAAGGACTAAATTTCCCGGTAACTCACCACTGAAGGGTATTTTGGTAAATCCACCAAAATTTCTCATCTTCCGGGTAGGCATGACATATTGTTAGACATCAATCTTGTCTTATAGGTCTTCACGAACCAATTGATTTGGTTTCATGAGTCAATTCAGTGTGTGATTCGAATTGGATAATTAGGTGAGCAAATTTGACCTAATTAGGTCAATCGGGTTCGATCGAATCGAATCGGCTCAAACTTAAACCTACTGCTGGCTAGATGTGGAATCCAATGGGTCACACACAATAGAGACTTGGCAAAGGAAGTCATTCATGATTTAATTAGGGTCATAGGATCCTAATTGGTTAGCCGGATTACATACTAGCATATGTAGGCTAACCAAATTCCTATCCCAATTGGATTGGGTCCGGTTGCTTGCTAATTGGGCTAACCAAATTATAGGAAACCTAAATTAGGTTGAGTCCTAAGTGGGGCTAGCCGAATCAGAGCTAAATCTGATTTTAATTTGGATTTAAGGGCATTTTAGGCACCATACATGAAGAGTCCCAATGGCATGAGACTCTTGGAACCTAAATGATACCTTAACTTCAAAAGGGTACAGAATGTTCTATAGATCTCTGATTTGAATATTATTTATATGATCAGAAAAAAAACTTTATGCTCTTTTCAGTGACACCCATATTGCCTATGTTTTCACTAGTCAATATTTTTTAAAATTTGCGTGGAAGAAGGAAGGCGCGCGCGGTGCATGAATAGTCGCAACTCTTCATGTGGTGCACGGTTCTGATGGAGAGTCCTTCTGCTCTTAGGATTCTTCATAATCTCTGATGTTTGGAGATTGAAGAGGCACCTCTTGGCTTCCTAGGGACCGGTAATTGACATGTGGCAAGTGAGAATTCATCCAGATAAAAGAAGAGATGTGAATAAGGCCTTCGGTGCATGAATGGGCTTATTAGATATGATTTTTCAAGCTAGATAACTTCTCTTCGATCTTGAAAAATCATATCTGATAAGTTGATGGGAGGACATATCACACGCCCCTCTTGTATCTATAAATAGGGGATGGTAAAATGAGTCTGATAATGAAGAATTCTATCGAAGTACTATTCTGAGTGTCTCTCTCTCCCTTCTTTCTTTATGACAAGACTTGACTTGTTAAGACAAGGTATTTTCTACTAGGACAAGGCTTTGTTTTAGGAAATAAGCCTAAGGGATCCCAGAGGATAGTTGTCCTAAAATAAAGAGTTGTTTAGGAGAGTGTCTGTAGTGCCCTATAGTAGGACAGGGTGTCCCACAGTGGTCAATAGACCAAAGGCTGCCGAAAGTGTTCCACTTCTCCAAGCAACATGAAGGAGCTCTTCCTTGGTCCGAGTTTTGTGTTGATCACCGTTGGAGGGCGAACGTTTGGGCGCTTGGTGAAGAAGAAGGCTAAATAAGGGTTTTCTTCATCGGATTGGATACTAGCGATTTAGGTTGGTGCCTAAACTCTAGTTTATTTTATATATGCATGTTTGTATGTTTTAGTTCCTAGTAAGGAGGTCTTGGATTAAGGGTTTGGTAGTGGTTTCATAATAAATTTTTGAAATCCCCGCTTCCACCCTGGTCACCAAAACCCTTACAACCACATCATCATGACAAGTGGGCGGCCCAAATCAAGAGGAAATGTAGAATTTTGGATGCCATCAACCAAAGTGGACACCATCCCTTGACCCAAGCCTCCAATCAAGAGGAAGTGCAGATTTCTTGGACACCATCAAGCCATATGGACAAAATCTCTTGATCCAAGCCTCCCTTCCCTCCCCCTATCAAGTTTTCTCCCAAAGAAGGGTGGGTGAAAAGGGAAGGTCAATGGGAGTTGAAGATTTGTGAAGACATGTCCCTTTCTTCAAGCCCCCATATCATGCCTTCTTCCCAATGTGTTTGATCAACCAGGGAAGAAATTCAAAAGTCCAAAGGTGCCAAGACAAGATCCTTGCTTCATGCCCCCACATCAAGCCTTTCTCAATAAAAGCTTGGATGGTCAAGGAAAGAAACAATGATCAGGTGGGCGCCCATGATTCTTGAAAACATGCTCCCCTCCTCACTCCCCCAAATCAAGCTCTCCACCATTTCAAGGTCGACCAAGAGAGGATTCCATGGAGAAAAATCTGATTTTATGGTGCCATCTTCCTGAAGACTTGTAATATTTTTCATTCAAATCTTGAAAGAGTCTTAAGGTGCCTATATAAATGGCCTTACCCCTCCCTTGTAATGCTAATTGATTGATATTGAATGAAGAAAATACAAGTTTGTGAGAGCCAATTTCTCTTTAGTTGCCTTCGTTCACTAGGAAGGTCGATCTCCGTGAGGGAGCGCCTTCACCTTCAGGCATCGAGAGGTGTGAGGCCTCAAGTTACCATCTCTTCCACAACTCCATCCTCGAACTTCGAATCAGAGCCCATTGGGATCATCCACTCAGGCGCCTAGCAAGAAGACTCCACCCATCACCACTTCAACTCTCTTTCCTTCTTCAATTGCTATCTTCTTGATCGAAACCTAACTTTTCTTCTTTGAATGCTCGCAGGTCCTCTAGGTTCCATGAACACCGAATCGGCCTTCCTTGCCTTTGTGACCTTCAGACCGAAAGCCGGTGCATTCGTAGGTTTGAGGGCTCGATCATCTAGGCCACATCTGCTAGAGTGAGTGATATTGGCATCGAGCGCTTCAGATCTTTGAGGTTTGCAACCCTAGACTCCTAAGTATGTATTGTTCTGAGAGCTAAGTCCTATGGGGTTTCTCAACCCCGAGGTCCTCTATTTATCATTGCTTAGGGACTACTTGCTTACCTGAGGTTCTTGTTAATATAGAACCCTAGATCTACTCCTTCTTGTTTTTGGGAATCCTAAACAAATCATTAAAACCCTAAAAATCACCAAAGAAAAATTCACTTGCATCATTTCTTCATCTTCGCATCTAGTTAGTCCCCCATCATTCGATGGGGGACTAACTAAATGCAGGATGAAATGATGCAGGTGATGGTATCACTTTCTCTACTCTGTTTAGCTTCTACATTTTATAACTCTATCACAGCACATACCACTTGCAAAGAATTTTGAATTGCACATTACTTGCTTTAAATTTTTTAATTTTCTAATTCACCTCCTCTTAGGTAGCCACCTGGGCAACACATGAGAAGGATGAACATAAGAAAAAATATATATTATTTTGAATAAGGATTTTTAGATTTTTAAGTGATTGATTCCCGAAAAAGAGACTAGAATAGGGTAGGGTTTCATGTAACAGTTAGAGTCCTACCCACATGCTAAGAACCATCAAAGAAACATAGAAATGAGGATCCTAGGGTTAAGAAACACCTATTAGGACATGCGTTAACTTCAATAAGTCAAAAAAAAAAATAGATGTGATTGTTAGTTTACCTAGCAATGAATTCCTATTGTCATAAAAGAGATCACATCACTATGGATCGAGTTCCTGGAGGATGAAGCCTATTCTCATGGATGGCCTGGCTTTTTATTAGCTAGTTTCAGGGGCAAGGAAAAACTTCTCCAGGGTTGATGACACTTAAGGGATCCTGCAAACACTAGTAGTTATGATGAAAGATGATAGAAAGAATAGCAAATAGGAATTAGGAGTAGAGGAAGGTAGGAGGATGTTATGCTGCTGGCGACCTGGAGGATGTAGGGGATGCCTGGCTCCTTGGGGTGGGTGGCCTAGGCTAATTTATGATGGGCATCCTTGGGCGCTGGGGGTTGGAAGGGGTCGGCCAGGGGTAGAAGATGGATGGCGTTTAGGGTTTTTGGTGGAGGTGGGTGGCGGCCAAGTGGTGGAAGGGATATGGAGCATCCTAGGGCTACGTCTTTTTTGTCTTCTTTTTCTTGTTTTGGTGCTTTGGGGTTTTGGATAGGTTGGGTTGCACCTCACGTGGCCTCCTTGCGAAGTGAATTTAGGCCTCACACCCTCTACCTCACAGAGCGCCAATTGAAGAAACTTGCACGAAAAAATAAAGAAAATAACACTCTTTCATTAACTTTCATCATTAGTCATTCCAAGAGAAAGGAGGGGTGGGGTATTTATAGAGATTCACTCAGCCCTGTCCCTGTCAAAGTTGGAGTACAAATTCTTATCAAAGTGGGAGTACTAAACTTGTGTGGGAGGAGTACAAAGTTTGATTATAATTAGAAGACTGGACTCCTTGAAGGACTGGGCTGCTGACTCTTTGTTGGACTGGGAAGCATTGACATTTCTCCATGGGCTTGGGCTGGTATGAAATTCTCTTGGGCTTGGACTGCTTTGACTTCTCCACTCCCTGGTAGGCTTGGACTAGGAGGGGCACCAACCATGCTTAGACTTTGACTGGGGCGCCAACTTCTGGGCTTTGACTGGTAGGACGCCAAGCAAGAATGGGCCTGAGGGGGCGCCCTTCACTTGTGGACCAGGAGTGCCAACCTTTGGAAGCCTATGGCACCAATAGCTTGGAGGTCTGGGGCGCCATGTTCTAGTGGGCTTGGGGCAGCTTGAAAAGGGTCCAGGTGCTAGGATCTTGGGGCTTGAGTGGGGGTCCAAGTAGCTCTCCTCTTGTTCTTGACTTGAATGAAAGAATACATAATACAGGACTTAATGAACATACTTGTCGAACTAAAAACAACTAAACTCACTTGACACTTGACTGAACCTAAATAAATGGTCTCTAGTGACAGGACTCAATTAGACTCAAATGAACTCAAGTGGCTCACTTTATTACAGGACTCAATTAGAAAAATAGACTTCCCAAAATATGAATTAGAGAACAAAAATTTGAACCTTGAAATTCTATTCTGCTCTTGATATCATCATCATTAAACCACTACAAATTTTCCTATGAACACTCATAGGACTTGGGTCTTGATCCTCATGAAGGTGCTAGGGGCATTGGATAAACCGAAAGGCATCAATACCCATTCATAAAGGCCATCCTTAGTTTTTAATGTGGTTTTCCACTCATTCCCAGGTCTGATCAAAACTTGATGATAGCAACTATTAAGGTCAATCTTTGGGAAAATGGTTGCATCGGCCATCATATCTAACATGTCATCCGAAAGAGGGATGGGAAACCTATACTTCACTATGATCTTATTTATGGCATGAATGTCGACACACATCCTCCACGTGCCATCTTTCTTAGAGGTGAGCAGGGCAGGTACGGCACATGGGCTTAGGCTCTCTCTAATAAATTCTTTTCTAAGGAGTTCTACCTATTTCTACAGTTCTAAATGTTCAGAAGGGTTCATCCTATAGTGCAGTAGGTTCAATAGGGTGGCTCTTGGGACTAAGTCTATGGCATGCTGGATGTCCCTTAATGGTGATAACTAGTCAGGCAAGTCTTCAGGGAACACATCTTTAAATTCACTTAAAATTTTCTTAACCTCATGAGGGTGCTCTTTCTGTGTCTGATCAGGTACTTCCTTAGCAGCTAACATCCAAATGGTTGAACCCTCAACAATCTCTCGTTCTAGCTCCTTAGCAGTAATCAAATTGACTCATGATTTCTTCTCTTTCATTAAGCTAGATCCCCTCTTAACATTGTCCTTAGGTGGGGTGGGGTTAATCTCAATTTTCTTTCCATAAAAATTAAATGAGCATGAATTTGATCGGCTGTACAGGGTAGTATCATGGTCATAAAGCCAAGGTCTTCCTAGGATAATGCTACTAACTCCTATGGGAATGACACACACCACATGTTTTGATGAAGACATCAGGAGTAGACAAGAATTCCAAGAAGTTCTCTGATTCATGTGTTAGGAAAGACTGTCAATTTTATGTCCTGTAGTCCATTAGTACTGTGTCACTTGAGTCCTGTACTAAAGTAAGCCAATTGAGTCCTGTAATCAAGTTGAAGACAACTAAGTCTATGTAAGAAAAGTGAGACCCTTTTTTTTATTAGGCCTATTTTGAGTCTTGTCAGTTAGGCCTTTTTAGGTCCATATAATTTTCATTCAAGACAATAACCAATAGGAAAGTCACCAAATCAGGAAATTCACCGGGCCCTCTCCAACCAGAATTGGATTCCATGCACCTGGGCCCCTGCTCAAGCCTTCCACAGCAGTGGTGCCCAAGTTCCCAAGCACCTGGGCCCTTTTAAATCACCAAGCCCATAAAAGAGCACCCTAGTCTAGACAACAAGTGATGGCACCTCCCAAGCCCAAAACCAAGAAGCCCTTGGCACCCCAACTTATGAGGAAGTGGTGCCCCAGGCCCAAGCCCAAGCCCCTGGAGCCCCTCATTCTTACCAGGCATTGGCACCCCACTCCAGGACCACAAGGTTGGCACCCCTCCCAATCCACCTTAGTTGGCACCCCCAGCCCAGCATAAAGTTGGTGCCCCAGGTTCTTTCCCAAGCCATTGGGGTTCATGCCACCCAAGCCTAGGAGAAAGAGGCTTTTGGTGTGGACACTCAAATTTGATAGAGGCTCCTTAACCCTCCATGGATCTCTGATTAGGGTTTTAATCTATTAGGTCCTGTAATAAGGCTTAAAGCCTGAATAATTTGCTTTCAAATCATGTAATAAGTATCTAGTTAGTTTCAATTTGTGGTTTAGTCTTGTAATTTGGCCAATTTGGTCAAGTTAGGTCGATTGGTTGTCTAATTAGCCAAGATGGTCCACAAGCTCTAGTCAATTTAAAGATGGGCTCAAGCTAGTTTGAAGATGGGTCCATAAGTGGACAATCAAGTCAAGCCCAATTGAAGATGAGTCAAGCCACCTCTCCTCCAAGCCAAGTAGGAGTGCCACATCATCAATGCCACATGGCATGGGAGGTGCCACTTCAACTCATGAAGAGCTACATCATCAATACCACATGGCATGGGAGGTGCCACTTCACCAAGCACCTTGGGCGGCCAAGTTCAAGAAGAAAATTTCAAATTCAAAAGCTATGTGGATGCCCATAAACCTTTGCTTGATTCAAGCAAACAACATCCTCACTTCACGCCACCAAATCAGGCTACCAAGATCAAGATCCAAGAAAAGATTCAAAATTCAAAGGTTGGATGCCAAGCTTAATGAGAGAAGAAGTTCAAATTTCAGCCAAGCTTCATGAGAGGAGAAATTCAAAATTCAAATGGGCGCCCCTTGATTGATGAAGACAACCCACCTTTTTCTCCTCCCAAAATCAAGTCTTGTAACCCCCTCTTTGAAATTTGAATTCAAATGTTCAAATGAGGACTTGGGTGCTTATATAAAGGGCCCTACTCCTCTTGTAAAAATAATTTTTGATGAATGAAAAAGTGAGAAGTTCTTCTTCCATTAGCCCATGTCTTCTTAGACTAGGAACTTTGTGAGAGAGTGCCTTTGTCCTTCGGGACATCAAGGGGTGAGATGCCGTGAGTTACCATCCTCCTTCGCAAGCCACCATTCCATCTTCAAGTTGGGATGCCACCTAGAAGATCCGCCTAGATGCCCAATGAGAAGAGCCCTCCTCGACCACCATCTTCGACTCCTTTCCCAACACTTCCTACTTTCTTATACCCCTACTTGCTATTTTCTAAACTTTTACTTGGTTCCTCGTAGGTCCTTCGGTGCCACGGACAAAGGATTTGGTCTTCCTTGCCTTCGGGACCATCAAACAAAAGGCCGACGAATCCGTATGGTCAAAGGCTTGATCCTCCAAGCCGCATCCGTGAGTATGAGCAAACTCGGGATCGGGCATATCAGAATCTTCAAGGTTTGCACTCCCTAGTCTCCTAAGTAGGTATTGATTTATAGCTAAGTCCTATAGGATTTCTCAATCCCAGGGTCCTCTGTTCATCATTGTTTAGGGGCTAAGCTTGCATGCTAGAAGTTTCTTATTCTTATAGAATCACTAGTTCTATTCTCCACTTGACTTTTGGGAATTAGTAAACCTATTAAAAACTTAAAACAACGGAAAGAAAAAAATCACTTGCATGCATCTCATCCATCTTAGCATAGTAGTCCCATATCATCTTAGTCTCACATCAATTTCTGGTATCAGAGCATGGTTAGGACTTGTTCTCTTTAAGTACTCGGATCAGGTGCTTCACCATGGTTGTTCGGTCATAGGAAAAAGTAGGGCTGCTAGACCCTCACATCCTATTCAAAGAAGATTTCCTATGGCATATCAGGGTGCCGATGTGATTGACCCTTGAAGAAGAAAACGAGATAGGTATTTTAATTCTAAAGAAAAAAAATTTTGCCTTATTAGATTTCAGCACCTTTAAAATTCCACGTCTTATCAAATTCAGCACATGGTCAGTTGTTTTAGTTGTTTCTACTAGTAGGAATCTCCAAATTTGCTAATTTTTATTTTGCTGGACTCCACATAATCGATAGTATTTTTTAAACTTTTTTAGATTTTATTTCAATCTATAGATTTTCTACATGCCTGATTATTATCTGAGAATAATTCTGCTCTAAATTTCTAGCAAGTTCATTTCATCATACATTCATTTCTGCATAGTCTGATTTTGCACTTTAGGTTTATATTATTTAATTTTCAGCATCTTATATTACTTCTAATATACATCAAAACACAAAAAAGCTTTAGTTCACTTCATTTGACATCATGTATATGCCATCAAATGCATAATTGACTTATGGGCATCAATATCACAAGATAAGGGAAGGAGGTCATTGAAAGTAAACTGATGTAGGTAGTTTGACAAGATCCTACACTAGGCATGCAAATATCTGCGGGAGCAGATTGGATTTTAAAATAATTTTTAAAATTCACGCAGCGGGAATCTGCTCCGCCAGGAACTAATCTAAATCTAGTTGCATTTTGGCATGTATAAGCATATAAAATATTTATAAAATATTAAACAATTTAATCTATCCATGCATGATTAAAAAATAATTTTCCATACCTTTTATTCTGCCTGGAATAACTCTGGAATAAACTAGAATAACTGGAATAAAGTTATTCCAGTCGTCTTCCTCCTTGGGACTCTATTTTTGGCTTGCAAAACGTCGTCGGAACACCTCCTTCCGGACCTTCATTTGCTCCCAAATTTGAGCAGCAGCAACTTGGACAAGTATTCTTCGATTTGCCACCAATAACTGTAATCAAATCTTAGCCAAATAAAATAAAATAAATCACCAAAGTCTACTGCCAGATTTCTGCAACAGAACGGGGCAGCAGACTTTGGCCTTCGTTTCGGAGCAGCTAGGGTGATCCCGGTCCGCGTGGTTTGCTCCTAGGAGTAGAATGGTACTCCCTCTAGAGGAGAGACACACCCGGGGCTCTCAGATCTGCCTTCATGCACGATGCTAGCCGCCGGAAGAGGGCTTCACAGTCATAGAATTCTCCAGCACTGGGCAGAACTTGAGCACTTCAAACAATGAGATTTTCTCCCCTTCAAAAGCTCCTAAACCCAGCCCAAAACTCTCTCCTTAAGCCTCTCAAAGAACGCCCAAAGCTCTCTCTATTTAAGCCTCTCTCATGGTGAAAAAACCCTTTTCTTTCTTTGAAACTTCATCCTCAAAACAGGGACGCAGGTGGTGTTTATATAAGCAAGCAGGGAGAGGGAGGTGGAGCGACGGGAGGTAAAGAGACGGGGACAGTAGTTGGTTGCAATTAACCCATTTAACAGCCATAAATAAGGGATTAAAGCCATTAAACAGGGGATTAAGGTCTTCAAAACCAGTGGGTTGGAGCTCGGGAGGTTCGGTCATTTGGCCTTTCCAATGTTTGGAAAATTTCCCCATTCGTTTGGCCTTCCACAAAACACCGTGTGAAACAGCCACGGGAGAAAAAAAACATGGAACCAAAACTGGTCCATGGCAAAAATGGTTCAAACCATTTAAACCAACCCATTTTGGTTCAATCCCATTAAACCAAACGGTTGAACCTGGTTCAAGGAATTAAATTGGTTCACAACCAATTGGAGGCCGAAACGAACTCCGAATCAGTTCAAAACTGATTCAGAAAAATCCTGGCGCAGTGCTGGTCAACCCGGAACATTTTCTGGTTGACACAGACAAGGGAAAGATGGGGAACAGAGTGCTCAAAAATACTGTGACCATAAAACTGAGATGATTTTCAATCGTAATCGGTATCCGGATCAGAGAATTATCCTCTATGGCGTGTGACCTCATAGGTTCGAACCTAAACGGTAGCACAAGAACAATTTCTTGTACCAGCACAGGAAACCATCTAGCAATGGGTCCCGGCATCCAGATAGGTCGAAGATGCGGGAGCAAACTATCGAACCTCTGGCATATGGTTACCATATAATTCATCCCTTTGACCTCTAATGATCAGGATGTCTGAGATTGGGCTGCCAACCCAGACTAAGTCAGTCGACTACGTGTCTCAATCTTGCAAGCCCAGTGACACTTCACTAGGACTACCCCGGCCGAGGATTTGCTAAATTGAGATACTGCGAGACATTCAATCCAAACTGTTTGGATAGGTAAATTCCATCTTGGTCCATCACTGCTCCACAAGTACTTGCCTGTACCCAGAAACCTTCCGTCACTGGATTAAAAATCTGGGTAGTCCGGTACCAAAGCACAGGGAGTTGCTTGCAAGCTACCATGATGAACTCAGGTCAGAGGGACACATATACCCATATCCAATCGTGAGTATCCCTTTGGCAGAAAGGGGCTGCATGGAGTCATGTTCAATAAGATATCACATATCCCACTTGCAGATCACATCAGTGACACCACACTCATTTGGTCAAGAGGACAACCAAACGATGTGAACTACAACAACCTATACTTGATATATTGCCATCCAGTATAATATATCCTTTGGTTGTGAACAGGGTTTAAGGACCACTTGATACATCCTCTCTGTATCAAAGTCAGTGTAGTCCTAAGGACTTCATCACATTGAAAGAGTTCATTTCAGGAAAATTAAGTATTCGATGAGCTGCCAAAAAAAATATTATTTTATTAATTCATAAAATGAGTACAATACATAGCACAACCGCCTACAACCCAGGCGATTGGCTTTGGGACACAATTCCCAACAATCATTACCTTTCCTTGGCCCGAAAAACACCAACTTGCATTTCGAATGTAAGCCTAACTTAAAATCTAATAGCAACCTGACAGCTTAGGGACATTGATGCGGAACTAAAATTGCATGCAAATTATTTTTGTAATTTTTTTGATCAAGTTGTGCATTTAATTCCCGAAGAATAGATCAAGAACCTAAGTAGAGAATTTTGTGCAAGTAAGAAACTAAAGCATGCAAAGTAGAACCTATAAGTAATAGGAGAAGTGGATCATCGAGGCTGAGAAGTCTCGGTTAGGCTAGTTCATCTCCAATAAAGTGATTGGCAGGCAGAGGGGTTGTACCTAATTATAATTGATGCACCCGGTATAGATCGTAGATGAAGGGATCGCTCTCACTCTCAGATGCAGCTTGGAAATCAAGCCGGAGATTTATGGATTCTCGGCTTTCAACCCGGTGATCCGATTGCTGCCCGACTAGAGTTGTTGGATTCGTAGAAGCCGAGGGACCTGCAAACAGCCTTTCAAGGTTGAGAAAACAAAGCAAAGATGAAGTAGTAAAGGAAAAACAGCAATGGGAAAAAGAGTTTGAGGTTGGGCAACCAGGGTTTGGAGAGCTAGATGATAGCTGGAGACTGGGCATCGAACACTAGGAAGAAGAAGGGGCTCACACAGAATCCCCTTAGCACACAGTAGGTAGCATACAACTATTGGAAGAACTCGGTTATATTTCATTAATAAAGTGCCTTGATACAAGAGAGTAGAGTCTCTTAAATAGACTCTTAGACTTGGCCTCCAAGTAAGGTTATAATAGTCATTACTTAGGAATTTGAATCCCACCCAAACCCTAGCTAGAATACATGGTAAGACTAGGATTTAAAATCCCTCAAATCACTCTCCTCTCTCTTGCCTTGGTCAGCCAAGGGAGGTGACCCTAGTGGCCGACCAAGGGGTGGAGAGCATAAGGCTTGGCACCCCTTGGTTCTCCTCCTGGGCCTTGGCTGGCTCATTTTGCTTCAAGCTGTGCTCCAGGGCTCCAGGGCTTTTGATTTATATCCCGGGCTTTCGATTTCTTCTCCTAAGTCTTCCATGGTATTCATAGCTTCTTGTTGGGTTGGTCTTTACTTGGACTAGCTTGGTCTTCACTTGTATGAGTCTTCACTGGACTTGGACTAACATGTACAAGACTCAGAAAGAAGACTAGCTCAACATGAGCTGACTGGTACAGGACTCAAAATAATAAAAAGACAACTCAAATAGGCTATGCCTTTATTACAAATGGACTCAAATGCTACTAAGTAATCCACAGAGGGTTGAGAAGCCTTTGTCTTATTCTGGTACCTCTGGTGCCCCCACCAATTCTCCCGGAGTGGGAGAAACTCGACCATATCGAGTAAGGATCACACTGGCTCACATATTTCTCGAGAAGGTCTGGGTTGAAGCATTGCAAGTCCTCTCAAAAAATCCATGAATCATCTGATTATGGCCAGCCTTGCCATCAGACCAGGTAGTGTTGATGACCGCGGCCCTGGGTTGTGATGGCTTGATCGTCCAGGACACTCTCGATCTATTCTCCTCTCTTAGGCCAATTAATTAGTGGACACTCTGAGCTAGGTTCACTCACAATGGAAGGACTAGATCCAAAGGCCTCACCGGGTATCACTGCAGGTTCCCTATACTCAACCAGGTCTGCGATATTGAAGGTAGAACTAATGCCGAAATCCGGAGACAAATCTTACACATAGGCATTTGGTCCAACATTTTCTATCACTTTAAAAGGTCCGGCTCTATGAGAATGAAGCTTCTTAACGGTCCCGGGTGAGGCCCACTTGGGCCTATGCCTAACTATGATAGAATCCACTACAGTAAATTTCTTGGCTCTTCTTCGTGAATTAGCCAATTTGTTTCAAAATTAGTGCAGGTGGTGAACATGGCGGGCACATTAAGACTCCTAACAGGTGATGCAAAGGACTCATACCAACACCTAACTGACTCGTCTATGCATTCCTATTGAAGGAAATTTTATTAAACTCTTTGGACCTAAACCTAATAGATTATAAGCTCTCTAGGTTTGATCTTAGTTTGGCATGCACATGAAAATTTACAATGGGCTCCTAGCAAATTTCATAGAGTATGCTAGAAGTAAGATGCAAACCTAACATGCATAATGAACATATGCAATATGCTAATCTCAACAAAATACAATCTAATGATCCTAGAGATGCTGAAGGTATCAAGAAAGGGCAGAAAATAAGAAATGGGTTCAAAGTAAGTCTAGTAGGGTAGGGAAAAAGGTTCAGTGTTAGTTTGATATAGTAGGATATAAGAAGGGGTGTCAGGGACTAATCCTAGACTAATGAGGCTAACCTTGCGAGGTTAAGGTATATCTACAGGGTTTGCAAAATGGAATGATGGGTTACTAATCTCAGGAAAGAGGTCCTTAATGGAAACTATAGGAGGGGGCTCATCCTGAGGATACTGATTCAAAGAGATCAGGTCCTTAATAAATTCTTCTGGTTCTTGTATTTTAGGACTAAACTCTATACTTTGGCTCTCCTCTATGGTTTTCTCAGGTAAGGTTCTAGCAGCAGTCTCTAGGTTCTCTTCCTCTAATTATTCTTCCACTACAGCTTTATGCTGGGTATAGTCAGGGTCAACTAACTCTAGATTGGCTTCTACTAGGGTGATTGGGACATCAGGTCAACCATGGTTTACTATGGATCCTTGAGTTTTGAGTCCCTAGGCATGATGCAGATTTTATCTTTGAATCCAATAATTTGCCTATGTTAGCCATTTAAGTTTTGTATTTGGGTCTTGAGTTTGTTTTTCAGGCCATGTTATACTTGAGTCTATACTTTGGTTCTGAGTCCTGTTTAGAGCCTTTCTACAGTTGAGTCTTGTAATAAGAGTGTTGAGTCAAGTTTTGGATTCTTAGTGAGTCTTATGAGTCTTGTATGTTTTGAGTTTTACACATTCAGTCCAATTTTGTATGTCTTATATTGAGTCCAATTTTGTAAGAAGACTCAAGTCACTTATTAAACCAGTTTGCATAATACTACAACCACTGCATGGAATCCAGTCATCCACATAATTATGCCACTTAGGAAGTGGTGCGGACACCAGAGGCACCAAAATAAGGCAAAGGCTTCTCAACCCTCTGTGGATCACTTAGTTAATATTTGAGTCCCCTATAATAAAGCTTAGTCCAGCTACATTTGAGTCCTGTAATTAGTCCAGCTCTTGTTGAGCTAGTTCAGTTCAGTACTATTCAGCTCATGTTGAGCAAATTTAATTTTTGAGTCCTGTCCAATCAAATTGAAGAGTCAAGACCACATCATACAAGTGAAGACCAAGTTCAACCTAATTGAAGACATAAAAGTTAAGCCCAAGTCCAACCCAGCTTGAAGACTTGAAGAGTCCAGGAAGAGAAGACAAAATCAGGAACAAATTTGAAACCTTGGACTAGCCGAAAAGAATTTGGGCCAGCCCAGGCTCAGGTAGAATTTATGGCACCCCTCCCTAGGGTCACCTCCCCTCTTGGTCAGCCACTTATGGTCACCACCTTGGCCGACCATGAGAAGGACAAGAGGAGAGTGTTTGAGTTGAAGTTTTCTACCTATTTGCCTTGTATTCCAATTAGAGTTTGAAAAGGAAAAGGAGTCCTATGTAAAGTCTAAAGTGCCCTTACTTGGAGCCCAAGGTTAAGGGCCTATTTAAGGGACCCTAGCCTCTTGTATGAAACACTTTTTGATATGAATTAAAACCTAGATTTCTTCTATTGAGTTGTGTGATACCATGCTGTGTGCATAAAGAGGTTTGTGAGAGTTTTTCTTCTCGGTGTTTGCAATCACCTTCCTACTGCCAACAAACCCTCCATATCCCTGGACGCCCACTCCAAAAGAAGCCTTCCCTTGCTGTTTTTCCTTTGTTTTCTTGTAGCTTTGTGAGTTTTCTAACCCCTGACAGGTCATTTGCAGGGCCACGAGTTCCTACGAATCCAACGACTCAAGCCAAGCCTCAATCGGACCACCGAGCAGAAAGCCGGGTATCCGCGGGTCATTGGCTCGGTTTTCCAGGCCGCATCCATCGAGAAACGAGAGACCCCTTCGCTACGATCTTCACAGATATTGTCAGGTACACTCCTCTACCTCTAGAAGTTTTATTGTAGGAGAACTTGCCCTAACCGAGGCTTCTCAGCCCCGGCGATCTTTCTTTGCTACTTTTCTGGGTCCTAATCTGCATGCTGATCTTCTAAAATTCATACAAAATTTCTTATAACTTATTTTAATCTGAAATTCAAGAATTAGTCACTCACCCCACATATAAAACTTACAATAAAAGAATTGCATGCATATTAGTCCCGTATCAGGAAGCATAGAAGGATTCTTGAAGCTATCATTGAAGACATGGATGACAAGCATATCAGCCCACCATGAGAAGATGGACAACCAGAAGAAACTCTAAAAGACCTAGCCCAGCACTGAAGTGGGCCACCCAAAGCCTAAAAGCCCAAAGTTCTTCATATGGTGCCCCACCTTATGATCACCCTCCATATGGCGCCCCCTTATGATTACCCCCTTGGACCAAGTCAAAGAGAAGGAGAAGACCAAGTCAAAGACGAGGAGAGGAGTAATCCTAGTTGGGAGAAGAAATTTGAACCTATATGGGAGAGGACTTGTGGAAGAGTTTATAAAGGAAAAGGAAGACCATGTAAAATCTCTTATATGCCCTAACTTGTATGCCTATATAAAGGCCCCTTCCCCCCTCATGTATTATTGCAGATTATTGATGAATGAATTATTCTTGAGTTTCTCAAAATTGTGTGTGATGTTTTCTGTGTGATTTAGGGTATCTTTGTGATCCCTTAGGTTATCTATTTGATCCCTGCGCCCCGCCTCCAAGCCGACAGCCTCTTCATCTTCCTAGCCGCCCCTCTTCTTTCCCTTCCTTCCCTTCTTCTTTTAATGATTTAATCTTTTTTCTTATTTTTTTATAACTCTTGAATGGTGATTTACAGGTCCCTTAGAGTTTATGAATCCAAGATTCCAATCGACAAGCTTTCGGGTCATCGGATTGAAAGCCGCGAATCCGCAAGATCGATAGCTTTGTTTTCTAGGCCACATCCATCAAGCATAGAGCAAACTCTTCATAGATCAATCTTCAAATCTCTACCACGTACACCCCCTAGACTCATCAAGTAGCGGTATTGCATAAGAGCTAGTCCTAACTAGGGCTTCTTAGCCTTGGCAGTCTTGTTTCTTCACTTGTAGGATCTATTTCTGCATGCATCTGCTTCTAGAATTTTTATAGAATTTCTTGCTTCAAGTCTTGGCTTGAAATTCGGAACATAAATGCCTAATTTATGCTTAATACAAGAAAAATAATTGGTATGCATGAATAGTCCCGCATCATTGGATACTTATGGGGTCAACTAATTCTAGGTCTTCTAGAGGTGTCTTTTCTTCTCCCTCATATTCATCCACTAAGTTAACATCATCTTCATACACTTCCGCATTAATGTAAGCCTTGTAAATCACAGGGATGGTATGGGAAGGTCGGTTAAGGAAAAATTGGCTTGGTCATGGTTTCTGATTATGGGCACTACTCTTAGTGGGTTCAGGTTGACTAAGGGGTAGTGGATTAATACTAGGTTCATATCTAGGGATACTAGCCTTATAGTGTTCTGATCGATGGCCTATGGGTTTGGATTTATAGGTCATGGTCCTATTAGGCTTATAGGTAGTGGGTGCATAGGATTTATATTCATAGGTTTTGGATACATAGGTTCTAGGTTCATAAAATTTGGGTAGTGTGGGTAAAGGTGGCTCAGGTTTGGATCTAGTCTGGGTCCTACAAGTTTTCTCTAGGGTTCCTAGTCGTTTGTCTATATGTTCAAACCTATGGGCTAAGTGATCAAGTCTATTGCGGGTTCGGGTATCGGACTGAGTTATCCTGGTATTCACCTGGGCTAAGTATTGGACTAGCTGTTCAGTAAGGGCTTTAATATGGGCTTCAAGATTATCCATGGTTTCAACCAAAGGTGGTGATGGTGGGTGATATGATGCTTCTGATCTAGTGCTCATGCAAGAATCGACACTGACTAGACTACAGCTGCCTAGGCCTAGAGCCAAATCAGAATGGGTTGACTGATGGGGGACTAAGCTCTAATACTATAGATGATGGGGGGCTAACTAAATGCGAAGATGAAATGATGATGTAAGTGATTTTTTTTGGGTTTTGTGATTTTTAGATTTTAATGGTTTTCTTTGGATTCCTGAAAATAAGTAAGAGATGATCTAGGGTTCTATAATAACAAGAACTATCAAGAAGTAGGTAATCCCTATGCAGAGATAAAGTGAGGATCCCGGGATTGAGAAACCCCGTAGGACTTAGCTCTCCGATCAAGACCTACTTAGGAGTCAAGGGGCAAACCTCAAAGATCTAAAGCACCCGATGCAGAGATCGCTCACTTTGACGGATGTGGATTGGATGATCAAGCCGTCAACCCCATGGACGTGCCGGCTGGCTATTCGAAGATCTCGATGGCAAGGGCAACTATCTCCGTACTCGTGTCACCTGGAGGACCTGCGAGCATTCGAAGAAGATAAAGGTTAAGTTTCAATCAGAAGGAAAGCAGTGGAAGAATGAAAGAAAGAGTTGTTGAAGTGATGGTGGAGTTCTGCTTGATTCGGAGTCGGATGATGGAGTTGCGGAAGTGATGGTAGTTTGAGGCCTCACACCTCTCGATGCCAGAAGGTGAAGGCACTCCCTCATGGAGATCAACATTCCTAGTGAACGAAGGCAACTAGCAAGAGATTGGAAGTCAAGAAATATAATTTTTCATTCATCAAAATTAAAATTTACAAAGGAGGGGTTAGGTCCTTTAAATAGGCACCTTAGTACCCTTTTGAATTTCAAATGAAAGAATACATGTTTTCTTGGATGGGCACCCAAAACCCTTGACTTTCTTCTCTCTTTGGCCGACCAAGAGCTGATTTGATTGGGCATGGCATGATGCAAGGCTTGGAGGAGGGATCTTGGTGATTTGAACTTGGAAATTAACTACTTTGTTTTGGAAGAAAGCATGAAGTGAGGCTTGGAGCAAGGCATGTGTTCTTCTTCCTTCCTTGGTTGTGCTTCCCCTTTTGGTACAAAGCATGACATGGGGAGTGTGAGGTGGAGGCGCCCATGGATCTTGTCTCTTCCTTCCAAAGAGGTTCAAACAAATTGGGAAGAAGACTTAATTGGAGGGCTTGAAGCAAGGGATTTGAATTCCTAATTTCAACTCCCATTGACCTTCTCTTTTGCCGACCACACTTGCTTGGAAAGGAGCTTGATAGGGGGAAGGAAAAAGGGCTTGTGCCAAGTGATGTGTTCCTCCTCTTTGGGCGTCCAAGGATAACAAGTGTGCTACCCACATGGCAAGTTGTCATGGCACCACATAGGATGAAAAGGTGGGCCCCGAGCTGACTTGGATTCCTTCCTGACTTGGCTCCAAGGAGACTAAATTTTAAGACCACTTTTTGATTGGACCCATACTTCCAACAGACTCAGACTGGACTCAAGTTGTGACTAGACTCAGTACAGGACACAATTTGACCCAATTGGTCAAAGTATAGACTCAATTCAAAGCAAAAAAAAAATTACAAGGTTGAGGCTTAAAGCCTTATTACAAGACCCAAAAATTGAAACCCTAACCAGACGTCTGGTGCCCACACCAATTCCCTCGGGGTAGGAGGAACTCGACCCTGTCGAGTAAGAGTTGAGTTGGCTTAGGTACTCCTCTAGAAGGTTGGGATCGAGGCACTACAAGTCCTCCCGGGTAATCCACGAGTCATTGGACTCAGGTCGGCCTTGCCATTGGACTAAGAAACGTTGATAACCTTTGCCCTGGGTAGTGATAGCTTGGTCATCTAGGACACGCTCGATACGCTCTCCTCTCTTAGGTATAATTGGAGGTGGACACTCAGGTTCGGGTTCACTCTCAAAAGAAAGGTTAGGCCTAAATGGCTCGCTAGGTATGTTTGCTGGTTTCCTGTACTCGACTAAGTCTGAGATATTGAAAGTCAAGCTAATGCTATAATTCAGGGGTAGCTCAAGAATGTAGGCATTAGGGCCAAC
Organism: Areca catechu; assembly: GCA_021397845.1. Lineage (NCBI taxonomy): Eukaryota > Viridiplantae > Streptophyta > Magnoliopsida > Arecales > Arecaceae > Areca > Areca catechu. The sequence goes on along the minus strand of CM038051.1, from coordinate 94,666,890 downwards.
TCTCTTTATCACTCTAAAGGGGCCAGCTCCACGAGCATGAAGTTTTTTAACGGTTTCGGGTGGAAACCGTTCAGGCCTATGCCAATCATTACAAAATCCCTAGTTTTAAACTCTTGGCTTGTTTCCGAGAATCAACCAAATTATTTTAAAATTTATATTTAATTCAGAATTCTATCATGATACAATATGCAGACTATTCCTAATGAGAGGAATTTTATTGGACTCTCTAGGGCCTAAACCTAACAGATTATGGACTCTTTAGGTTTGACCCTAGTCTGGTATGTACAAGATAAATTATTAAGGATCCCTGACAAATGCCATAAAGTGTACCAAAAGTAAATATCAAAAGGGATGGGCTCTAAGGAGTCATGCAGCCTAGCAATTTCAACAAAATGCAACCCCATGGCTCTAGAAATGTGAGAAGGCTCAGGGAAGGGTAGGAAATAAGAATCGGAGTCTTGGGGTAGCTTATGGGAAATATGAAACAGACCTTGGTTATTCAGGATGACCTTAAAATTTGGACATTGTTCTATAGGTCTCATATGGTCCACTTGTTCCAGTAGATCTTGGGGCTCGCTAGGGTCAATCCCATAGTGAGGAAGGTCTATTAAAGAGGATCTTGGGACCAAGTCTATAGTATGCTGGATGTCTCTCATGGGTGGAAGTTGATCAGGTAACTCATCGGGATGTACATCCTCAAATCCCTTCAGAGCTTAAACTATCTCTTGAGGATGTTCTCTTTGGGTCGGTTCATTAACGGTTTGTTCCTGAACTCCTTCTATGGACAAGACTGGTGAACCCTCATGTTCATTTACTAAATGTGATCCTAGCTCGGTCATTTCTTCTTCAAATTATTTAGTGGGTTCAGGATCTTTTTCCTTTGATTCCTCAATGATTTTAACCTTAGGCCCATTTTCACCATACTCCTCTACTAAACTTGGCTTATACATGTTTTCGTTGGATTCTTTGATGGGCTCCAGAGTTTCTTTCCCTATATTTTCAATGGGTTCAACCCTTTCATACTTAAAGACTCCAATGGGCTCAAGGGTTTTCTCATTTAAATTCTTATAATGTTCAACCTTTTCTCCCAGAAATTCGTTAAAGGGTTCTTCCTCAATAACCTCTTTCTTTAACTCCTTAGACTTGATCAGGGTGACTCCAGGCTTCTCTTCCTTAAGGTTACTTGATTCTCTTTTAGCCTGGTCCTTAGGCTGAATTGGTTTGATTACAAATTTCTTCCCATGGTGACTAAAGGCACAGGTATTGGTCCGACCATAAAGAATGGCATCATGATTGTAAAGCCATGGTTGACCTAAGATAATGCTACTGACTCCCATGGAAAGGATATCACACCAAATCTCTTCCTCATATGATTGCAATTTGATCAAAACATGGCATCTAGACTTGATAGGTATGGAAGTTGAATCTATCCATGAGACCTTATAAGGGTTGGGGTGAGGAACTGGGGTCAATCCTAGGGCTTTGACAGTACTTGAAGAGATGGAATTGACACAGCTCCCACTATCAACTATGATCTTACGTACCTTATCCCCTAACTTGACAAAGGTTTGTAGGATATTAGTCCTACGCCAATCTTCTTGCACTATGTTTTTGGTAAGGATGGACCTGACTATTCTTAAAAGGTCTTCAGACTCTAAGGAAGGATCATGCTGAGGGTATTCCCTAGGGTGAGGAGGTGACTCAGACTCAAGCTCGATGGATGGTCTAATGTTTTTTTCTAAGGCTCCAATTCTATCTTCAAACTTATCAAGCCTATTGTTTATCCTAGCTAATTGTTCAGTGATGACTCTTAAGTGATTTTCTTGGGTGTTTTCCATGGGTTTACTTGATTGGGAATGGTGGGGATGATAAGGGACTCCTGATCTAGTTGACATGGGTTAAGCACACAAAAACATCTAAGATCTACTAGACCTAGAATCTCAATGAGTTGCCTAAGTCAAGGTGATAAACCAGTCTATAGTAACTTTGTCCTTGGCCAGGTAGGTGTAGGGGAGTGGAGGTCCCTGATCGCCAACCTTAGACACCAATCGGGGATTGGCCAGGCAGGTGGACCAAACTCACAAGCCCTGAATCACCAAACCAAGACACCAAGAGCAACAGCAAACACAGAATGGGCTAATGCCAAGAATAGACACTTAGTATTGACTCGACCAATTGGTGTCCCTAAGCTCTCTAGAGAAAATTAGGTGTCTATTGGATTTTAGTTAGAGCTTAGGTTCGATATGCAGGTTAGTGATTTTTGGGCTAGGGACAAGTAATGAAATCCTAACCCTATGTCAAATTGTTGCCCTTAAGTGATTTACGAAAATGAATGCAAGCAAATGATCTAATAAGATGTCACTAAATTACATTTTTGTGTTTTTGATGTATGAAAATAGAGTTAAGATGATGGGAATGAAATGATATTACTCTTAATGCAAGATTAAACTGGATGATAATTGAAAACACAAGAAAATGCAAATTGCTGAAATTCTCTAAACATAACTAGCTCACAGGTAATATTTTGGCTTGTAGAAATTCTAAAAATTGAAATAAGATTTCAGAAAATTACCAAAAATACTTTGAATCATATGTGTTCTATCAAAATAAAAATCATGAAATTTGGAGATTCCTACAGATAGTACCATCTAAAACAATAGACCATGTACGGAAAGGAAAACAGCAGAAATTAAAAGATGAGATCTAAAAAACAAAATTTTGTTTTTTTTTTTGTTCTTTTAAACTTCATCTTCTTGTATTCTACTTCAAAGGCCTATCACATTGGCACCCCTACATGCCTTAGGAGATCCTCATGGAATGGGAAGAGAAGGTCTTGAAACCCTACTTTTCTCCTAAGACATGACGGCCAGGTGAAGCACCTAATCCAGGTACTTAAGAAGTGCTAAGTCCTAACCATGCTCTGATACCAGAAATGATGGGGGACTAAGCTCTGATACCAGAGATGATGGGGGACTAACTAAATGCAAAGATTTAATGATGATGCAAGTGATTTTTTTTGGGTTTTGTGATTTTTAGATTTTAATGGTTTTCTTTGGATTCCCGAAAATAAGTAAGAGATGATCTAGGATTCTATAATAACAAGAACTATCAAAAAGCAGGTAGTCCCAAGGCAAAGATAAAGAGAGGACCCCGGGATTGAGAAACCCCGTAGGACTTAGCTCTTCGATCAAGACCTACTTAGGAATCAAGGGGGAAACCTCAAAAATCTGAAGCGCCTGATGTAGAGATCGCTCAATTTGGCGGATGCGGCCTGGATGATTGAGCCATCAATCTCGCGGAGGTGCCGGCTAGCTGTTCGAAGATCTTGATGGAAAAGACAACCGTCTCCATACTCGTGTCACCTGGAGGACCTGCGAGCGTTCAAAGAAGATAAAGGTTAAGTTTCAATCAGAAGGAAAGCAATGGAAGAATGAAAGAAAGAGTTGTTGAAGTGATGGTGAAGTTCTGCTTGATTCGGAGTCGGATGATGGAGTTGCGAAAGTGATGGTAGTTTGAGGCCTCACACCTCTCGACGCCAGAAGGCGAAGGCACTCCCTCATGGAGATCGACGTTCCTAGTGAACAAAGGCAACAAGCAAGAGATTGGAACTCATGGAATATAATTTTTAATTCATCAAAATTAAAATTTACAAAGGAGGGGTTTGGTCTTTTAAATAGGCACCTTAGGACCCTTTTGAATTTCAAATGAATGAATACAAGTTTTCTTGGATGGGTGCCCAAAACCCTTGACTTTCTTCTCTCTTTGGTCGGCCAAGAGCTGATTTGATTGGGCGTGGCATGATGCAAGGCTTGGAGGAGGGATCTTGGCGCTTTGAACTTGGAAAGTAACTCCTTTGTTTTGGAAGAAAGCATGAAGTGAGGCTTGGAGCATGGCATGTGTTCTTCTTCCTTCCTTGGTTGTGCTTCCCCTTTTGGTACAAAGCATGACATGGGGAGTGTGAGGTGGAGGCGACCATGGATCTTGTCTCTTCCTTCCAAAGAGGTTCAAACAAATTGGGAAGAAGACTTGATTGGAGGGCTTGAAGCAAGGGATTTGAGTTCCCAATTTCAACTCCCATTGTCGTTCTCTTTGGCCGACCACCCTTGCATGGAAAGGAGCTTGATAGGGGGAGGGAAAAAGGGCTAGTGCCAAGTGATATGTTCCTCCTCTTTGGGCATCCAAGGATGACAAGTGTGCTGCCCACACGGCAAGTTGTCATGGCACCGCATTGGATGAAAAGGTGGGCCCTGAGCTGACTTGGATTCCTTCCAGACTTGGCTCCACGGAGACTAAGTTTTAAGACCACTTCTTGCATGAACCCATACTTCCAATAGACTCAGACTGGACTCAAGTTGTGACTAGACTCAGTACAGGACACAATTTGACATAATTGGTCAAAGTACAGACTCAATTCAAAATAAAAGGAAAATTACAAGGTTGAGGCTTGATGCCTTATTACAAGACCCAAAAATTGAAACCCTTACCAGAGGTCTGGTGCCCATATCATTGACTCAACTTACACAAAACTCAAATCCTAGTCCTTCAATTAGCCAGGTAATAGGTGGGATGGTGGGAGCACCCCTGCTCTTGCAGGGACCCAATTAAGGAACCACCGATCTGCTTAGTTCATTTGACACTGTACCTCTAGTCTAGACACCAGCATCCAGTAATAGGAAATGAATTGGGTGCACTAGTCATCCCACAATAATCAAACCCGAATGATGGGTGTCCCTTGCCCACTAGGGCAAATTAAGTCTAGTTAATTTAAAGTTACGCTTGGGACTGAATGCAAGGGAGGTGGTTTTGGGCTAAGGAGAGGTTATCAATTCCTCCCCTTATTTGATATATAGAAAGTGCCCTTAAAGTATTTTATGCAATGATGGCAGGCAGATGAAAATGCAAATTAGGGTTTAGCTATTTTTTTGGAGTTTTTAAATATATATAATTTTTTTTCTTTTATTTTGGGATTTTCTTAAATAGAAAGATAATTTTTATATTATGACCTAATATGCAAGAAACATGCCAAAATTATAAAATATGTAAAAATTATACTAAAACAACCCTAAACTTGCTGAAATTAGTTTTGCTGCCAAAAATAGGGCAGAACTAATCTTAGGCAGTGTTTCGGTTGGACGAAAATCTATAGACTTAAATAATTCCTAAAAAAATTATGAAAATTATATTCAATTATCTGGAATTGGAAAAAAAAATTTCACATTTTTTTGAGTTTTTTGTGGAAAGAAACAATTAAGAAAGTAGGGTATATACTGAGAAGGCCAAAATGCAGAAAAACCCTAAGGAACTCTTTGTGTTCTTCTTCAGGGATCAATTCATAGTGGCATTGCTACCGCCATATGAGATCCCGTAGATTGGTGAGGGTCTCGTAGCCCTACTAGTCTCCTATGACCGGACGGCCTTGGAGAAGCACCCGATCCGAAATGCAAAGAGAACTAAGTCCAAACAAGCTCTGATACCAAATGATGCATAACTAAAATTGCATGCAAATTATTTTTGTATTTTTTTTATTAAGTTGTGTGTTAAATTTCCAAAGAATAGATCAAGAACCTATGTAGAGAATTTTGTGCAAGTAAGAAACTAAAGCATTTAAAGTAGAACCTAAAAGTAATAAGAGAAGTGGATCGCCGAGGTTGAGAAGTTTCGGTTGGGCTAGTTCTTCTCAAATAAAGTGACTGGCAAGCAGAGGGGGTGTACCTGACAATGGTTGATGTGCCCATGTAGATCGTAGATGAAGGGATCACTCTCGCTCTCGGATGTGGCTTGGAAATCAAGCGGGAGACCGACTGATTCTTGGCTTTCAATCCGGTGATTCGATTACTGCCCTGCTGGAGTCGTTGGACTTGTAGATGCCGAGGGACCTGCAAATAGCCTTTCAAGGGTGTGAAAACAAAGCAAGGATAAAGTAGTAAAGGGAAAATAGCAAGGAGAAAAAAAGTTTGAGGTTGGGCGGCCAGGGTTTGAAGAGCTGGATGATGGCTGGAGACCGGGCGCAGAACACCAGGAAGGAGGGGCTCACACAGAATCCCCTTAGCACATAGCAGGTAGCACATAGCAATTGGAAGAACTCAATTATATTTCATGAATAAAGTGCCTTGATATAAGAGAGCAGAGTCTCTTAAATAGACTCTTAGACTAGCCCATTTTGCTTCAAGCTGCGGTCCAGGGCTCCAGGGCTTCTTATTTGTCTCCCAGGCTTATAATTTCTTCTCCTAGGCCTTCCATGGTCTTCATAACTTCGAGTTGGGTTGGTCTTCACTTGGACTAGCTTGGTCTTCACTTGTATGAGTCTTCACTAGACTTGGACTAACATGTACAGGACTCGGAAAGAAGACTAGCTCAACATGAGCTGACCGATACATGACTCAAAAAAATAAAAAGACAACTCAAATAGGCTAAGCCTTTATTACAAATGGACTCAAATGTAACTAAGTAATCCTCAAAGAGTTGATAAGCCTCTGTCTTATTCTGATGCCTTTGGTGTCCCCACCAGACATCAATGAGTCGGGTTTAACCATTGTTGGGAAGCTAGTGCATGCAACCCCTTCAATTAGTACTGGGAAGCTGGTGTCTATGGAAAGAGGTTTAGCATCAAACAACCTAAGCGATGATGTGGTTCCTTAATTAAATACTTGCGAAAGCAAGGAGGACCTCCGACACTCCCACCTCTTACCTGGCCGGTGAAAGGGCTATTTGTTGTGCTGTGTGTCATCTAAGTTAACCCATTTTGTTTGAACTCCTAGGTCTAGCAAAATCATAGCACCTTTCTTTGAGTGTTACATGTCTACTAGGTCAGGAGTCCCGTATCATCCACATCACTCTCAATTAGGTGAACCCATGGATAATGTGGGACTAACTAGATGCGAAGATGAAGAATGTTGCAAGTGATTTTTTTTTTCTTTTATGATTTTTAAGTTTTCTTAAGGATTTAGGATTCCCGAAGAAAAGACAACAGCAGATCTAGGTATTCGATAATGTTTAGAACTACTAGCACGTAAATTAGCCCCTAAGAAAGGATAAAAAGAGGACCCCGGGATTGAGAAACCCCGTAGGACTTAGCTCTTGGATCAATATCTACTTAGGAGTTATAGGGTTGCAAACCTTAAAAGCTCTGAAGTACCCCATGCCGAGTTCACTCGCTCTTGCAGATGCGGCCTGGATGATCAAGCCTTCAACTCCCGTGGATGCACCAGCTTTATGTACGAAGGTCCCGAAGGCAAGGAAAATCGACTCCATATTCGTGGTACCTAGAGGACCTACGAGCAATCAAGGGAGGAGTTAGGAATCACACGTAGTAGGAAGAAATAATGAAGGAAAGTTTGTAGATGATGATGATTGAGGGTCTTCTTGCTAGACGCCTAGATAGATCATCCAGTTGGCCTCCGAACTCGAAGATGGAAGATGGATTGGCGAAAGAGATGGTAACTTGAGGCCTCATACCTCTTGATGCCCGAAGGCAAAGGCGCTCTCTCACGGAGATCGACATTCTTATGGAATTAAGGCAACTAAGAATAACACTCAAATAACTTTTTTTTTCATTCATCAACATTAACCTTACAAGAGAGGGGGGAGGTCCTTTATATAGGTACCTTAAGACCCCTTTTCAAAATTTGAATGAAAATACATTTTCTTCTCTTGATTAGGTGCCAAAATATTCTAAAATCCAAAAAAATCTAAATTATTTTCTCCTTGGCCAACCAAGGCTCTTGTGATTTGGGTGTGGCATGCTAATGGTCTTCGGAAAAAAGAATTTGGCTCCCTTGGACTTGGAAAGTTGACCTTCAATTTGGGAAGAAGGCAAGATGCAAGGCTTGTGTCTTCCCTCTTTCCTTGGTTACTCACCCTTCTTTGGAGAGAAGCTTGAAATGAGGCTTGGAGCAAAGCTTTTGTCTTTAACCTTTCCTTGGTTGCTCACCCTTCTTTGGAGAGAAGCTTGAAGTGAGGCTTGGAGAAACGCCTGTCTTCAAGCTTTCCTTTGTTGCCCATGACTCTTTTAGTAAGTGGCTTGATAGAGGGAGGGAAAGGAGGAAAGGATATTTGATGTGTCTCCATTTGGCGCCCAAGAAAATCTCACTTGTGCCGCCCACTTGGCTAGATGAGGTGGTGCCACATTGGATGGTGAGGTGGTGCCACATGGGTGGTGAAGTGTTGACCTTCATGGCTTGACATATTGACTTTCAAAGATTGGCCAAGTAGTAGTTGAGCTGGACTCGAAGACCATTTTGGCTTGGACCCAGACTCGGACTAGATTCAATACAGAACTGGACTCAATACAGGACACAACTTGACCAAATTGGTCAAAGTACAAGACTAAACAAAAATAATTGAGACTAAATTCATGACTAAAAATTACAATGCTTAGGCTTGAAGCCTTATTACAGGACCTAAAAATTGAAACCCTAATCAGAGGTCTTGTGCCCACACCAATTCACCCGGGATGGGAGGAACTCGACCCTGTCGAGTAAGGGTTGATTTGGCTTTGATACTTTTCCAGAAGGTCGGGGTCGAGTCACTGCAAGTCCTCTTGGGTATCCTACGAATCATCGGACTGCAGTAGGCCTTGCAATCGAACAAAGTAATGATGATAGGCTTTGCCCCGGGTGGTCATAGCTTGATCATTCAGGACATGCTCGATCCGCTCTCCTCCCTCAGGTAAAATTGGAGGTGGACACTCTGGGTCGGGTTCACTCTCAAATGAAACATTAGACCCAAATGGCTCACTGGGTATGTTTGCTGGTTCCCTATAATCGACTAAGTCCGGGATATTGAAAGTTGAGTTAATGCCATAATTCGATGATAGCTCAAGCACGTAGGCATTAGGGCTAACTCTCCTTATCACTCTGAAAGGGCCAGCTCCATGAGCATGAAGCTTCTTAACCGTTCAGGCATAAGCCTAACCATTATAGAATCCCTAATTTCAAACTCTTGGGTTCTCTTTCGGGAACCAACCAATTTATTTTAAAATCTGTACTTAATGCATAATTCTAACATGATACAAAATGCAGACTTAACATAGCATTTCTATAGAGCGAAGTTTTATTGGACTCTCTAGGACCTAAACCTAACAAATTATTGACTCTCTAGGTTTGACCCTGGTTTGGTATGCACAAGAAAAATTACCATGGATCCCTAGCAAATTCCATAAGGTATACCAGAAGTAGGTAGCAAATGGGATGGGCTCTAGGGATTCATGAAACCTAGAAATCTCAGCAAAATGTAACCCCATGGCTCTGGATACCTGAGAAGGCTCAGGGAAGGGTAGGGAATAGGAAGGAGACTCAGGGACTGGTTCAAAGCTTAAGAGACTGACCTTAATGTGTGAATGTTGGTCTATGGGTGTGCTTGTCCCATCCTCATGATTAGTACTAGATAGACCTATAGGTGCAAGTTCTAGGGTAGGTTGGGTGCTCCTAGAAGGTGGAAAGTCATCAGGAAGGTTTTTGGAATGTTTATCTTGAAAGTCCTATAAACTAATGTCTACTTCTTGTTCTTGGACATTCTTTATGGGCAATACTTGAGAACCTTCACTTTCATCTACTCTGTTTGATCCTGACTTGGTCATTTATTCTTCAAATTATGTAATGGGTTCAAGATCATTATCCTTTGATTCATTAATGATTTCCATCTTGGGCCCATCTTCATTACACTTTTCCACTAAACTTGATTCATGGATGTCTTCTTGGGATTTTTCAATAGGCTCAGTGTTTTCTTCACTTACATTCTTAATGGGCTCAATCTTTTTTTCATGAAATTTGTCAGAAGGTTCTTCTATCTGGGTTGGTTCATGAATCTCTCTTGTGGCAGAGGTTCCCTCAGTCATCACATTCAATAACTCTTTGGCCTTGATCAGGTTAACTTCTGGCTTCTTTTCCTTGAGGCTAGTCGATTCTCTCTTAACATGGTCCTTAGGCTAAATTGGATTGATTGTAAATTTCTTTCCATGGTGGTTAAAGGTACAGCTATTGGTCCGACCATAAAGGGTGTAAGATAGTGGTCGGTACTTCTATCTAAGTCTGGTTTTCATGTCCCTCCAAGTTGCTATAGGTTCTTATTCTCTTTGCCCTATCAGCCTTTCAACACTATTCAAAAATAACTTAGCTTGGCGAACAAACCTAAGCTTGGCAAACTTAAACTTCATCTTTTCCGTCATTGTGTACCAGTTGAAATATTGTTCCATGTCCTCCTCCCAATCTATATATACCTTGGGATCTAGATTGCCATCGAAAGTAGGGAATTCTAGCTTGATGTTTCTAAGAGCCCTTTATTCGTGGTCCATGATCTCTAGATTGGGTCCCCTAGGGTAAACCTCTCGGGCTGGTTTAGGGTGTGGAAATCTTTCGGACTTAGCCTTTAAGGAGGGATCATGTTGAGGGAATCTCCTAGGATGGAGAAGTGACTTAAACTCTAGTTTAGTGTAGGGCTTCTGGGTCCTCTCTTGATCAAGCTTACCTAACCTATTGTTCACCCTAGTTAACTATTCAATGAGGACCTTCAATTGCTCTTCTCGATCGTTCTCCATGGATTCACTTGATTGGGAATGATGGGAGTGATAGGGGACTACTGATCTAGTCGACATGCAACACACAATGATAGATGTTATGGGTTTACTAGACCTAAGAGTTCAAACCAAATGTTAGGTCAAGATGACAATCTTGGTGGTAGTAACTTGGCACCTAGCCAGGTAAGTGTATGGTTAGTGGAGGTCCCTCTTTGCTTGTCTTAGACACCAATTTGAAATTGGCCAAGTAAGCGAACCAACCCACCTTCCTTTGGGCACTTGTCCCTGAACCACCTGCCTAGACACCAGATACTCAAGAACATACAAACAAGTTATCTAAATTGACTTGACACTTGGTTCGACCCGACTTCATGGGTGTCCCTAGCTCACTAGAGCATGTTAAGTGTCTACTCAATTTTAATTAGAGGTTGGGTCCGATATGCAGGGTGGTTGTTTTTGGGCTAAGGAAATGTAATGACTTCTTTCCTTTATCTTTTGATATTGATGCCCTTAAATGAATTATGAAAATGATGGCACACAAATGATCTAATGATGTGTATCTAAGTTATGTTGTTGGATTTTTTGATGGATGATAGCAGAAATAAGATGATAGAAATAACAAGAGATGAAGCTAAATGCAAAATTAAACTATTTGACAAATAAAAATATGAAAAGATGCACTTGTTGAAATGCTCTGATACCAAACATGATGCGGGACTAACTAGATGCGAAGATGAGGAATGATGCAAGTGTTTTTTTTGTTCTTTTATGATATTTAAGTTTTCTTATGGATTTAGGATTCTCGAAGAAAAGACAACAGCATATCTAGGCATTCGATAATGTTAAGAACTACTAGCATGTAAATTAGTCCCTAAGCAAGGATAAAAAGAGGATCCCGGGATTGAGAAACCTCGTATGACTTAGTTCTCAGATCAATATTTACTTAGGAGTTCTACGGTTGCAAACCTTAAAAGCTCTGAAGCGCCCGATGCCGAGTTCACTTGCTCTTGCAGATGCGGCCTAGATTATCAAGCCTTCAACCCCTGAGATGCACTGGCTTTCTGTCCGAAGGTTCCGAAGTCAAGGAAAACTGACTCCGTATTCGTGGTACCTGAAGGACCTACGAGCAATCAAGGGAGGAGTTAGGAATCACACATAGCAGGAAGAAATAATGAAGGAAAGGTTATAGATGATGATGATTGAGGGTCTTCTTGCTAGGCACTTAGATGGATCATCTAGTTGGCATTCGAACTCGAAGATGGAAGATGGATTCGCAGAAGAGATGGTAACTTGAGGCCTCACACCTTTCAATGCCCAAAGGCGAAGGTGCTCCCTCATGGAGATCGACGTTCTTAAGGAATGAAGACAACTAAGAATAACACTCAAATAACTTTTTTTTTCATTCATCAACATTAACCTTATAATGGAGGGGGTAAGGTCCTTTATATAGGCACCTTACGACCCCTTTTCAAAATTTGAATGAAAATACATTTTCTTCTCTTGATTAGGCACCAAAATATTCTAAAATCCAAAAAAATCTAAATTATTTTCTCCTTGGTTGACCAAGGCTCTTGTGATTTGGGCGTGGCATGCTAATGGGCTTGGAAAAAGGAATTTGGCTCCCTTGGACTTGTAAAGTTGACCTTCAATTTGGAAAGAAGGCAAGATGCAAGGCTTGTGTCTTCCCTCTTTCCTTGGTTACTCACGCTTCTTTGGAGAGAAGCTTGAAATGATGCTTGGAGCAATGCCTTTGTCTTCAACCTTTCCTTGGTTGCTCACCCTTCTTTGGAGAGAAGCTTGAAATGAGGCTTGGAGCAACGCCTTTGTCTTTAACCTTTCCTTGGTTGCCCATGACTCCTTTAGTAAGTAGCTTGATGGAGGGAGGGAAAGGTGGAAAGGATATTTGATGTGTCTCCATTTGGCACCCAAGAAAATCTCACTTGTACCGCCCACTTGGCTAAATGAGATGGCACCACATGGGATGGTGAGGTGGCCCCATGTGGGTGGTGAAGTGTTGACCTTCATGGATTGGCATGTTGACCTTCAGGCTTGGCCCAATAATAGTTGAGCTGGACTCAAAGACCATTCCGGCTTGGACCCAGACTCGGACTGGACTCAATACAGGACACAACTTGACCAAATTGGTCAAAGTACAAGACTCAAAAAAAATAATTGAGTCTAAATTCATGACTAAAAATTACAATGCTTAGGTTTGAAGCCTTATTACAGGACCCAAAAATTGAAACCCTAATCAGAGGTCTTGTGCCCACACCAATGGATAACCTTGAGAATTAGATTAGGATCCTCACTGAGCAAATTGTCAAGATGAACCAAAGATTTGATGGACTTGAAATAAGGATAGGAACTTTGGAGAGGACCCGGGAGACACCCATTGAACCTGAGTCTGGATCACCTCCCCATCCTAGGAGATTCCCTCAATGTGATTCCCCCTTAGAGGCTGAGCCCAGAAGAGGCCCACATCCTAATCCAGCCCAAGCGGTTCACCCTTGGAGACCCAATCAGGAGCCCATGGACCAGGAAGAAGAGGAATTTCACGAGTCTGATGACCTGTTAGGAGTAGTTAGGTGCATCTTGCCCAGATCATAGTGCAAGATGATTGGTGTAGGACTAACATCCTACAAACCTTCGTCAAATTAGGGGATAAGGTGTGTAAGATCATAATAAATAGTGGGAGCTGTGTCAACACCATCTCATTGAGTACTGTCAAGTCGCTAGGATTGATCCCATTTCTCCATCCTGGTTGGGACACCAGGATTAGACACAAGTCACTGGATCCTATATGGTTTGCTTATTAGGATTTTTTTTTTTAGAACTTTAGTTATGTATCAAAATTTTGTAAGCAAGTAAGATTGAGTCTTGTAATAAGTTGAGACTAGTTGATTTGTCTCAACCTAGTCCAATCTATTGAGCCCTGTATTTAAGATGAGTCCAGTGAGAGTCCAGTTTTTGTAAAAGAGGAAAGGATACCCTATTTTGGAGATCCACTAGGTCTCATCTAGGAGCCAGAGGTCTTCATATTAGCCAATTGGACCTTGTATACCATCCCAGGGTCCAAGATTCCTGCAAGATGCCCAGATGCCTTCCAGATGCTTCCAGATGCCCAGATTCCCTCCAAATGCTAGAGTATATTCCCAAACCAGGTCACATCATGAATCTAGAGGTCCATCTGCATCCCAGACCAAGAGAAATCAGTCCAAGCGCAAGGCCCAAGCCCTTAAGAACCAAGATTCCAGGTATATTCCAGTTCAGAACCTAGATACCTGGAATATTCATACCCAGGCATCCCAGACCTCCAAGGCCCAAAGCCCATGCACCCAACCCATCCTTGGCTGCCCCTTGCTATCCCCAATGAAGCCCAATACATCCTCAAGGTTGACATGGTCCAAGCTAAGAAGAAGAATTCAAGTGGAAGGAGGAAATCAATTTCTTATTCTAGTCAAACTAGTAATCCTAGTTCTAGGTTTATTTTGTAGTCTTTCTCCCACTTAAATTGTGTAAAACTATTCTAACTAGGAGAAGACTTGCAATCCCTTTAGGAGAGGGCATGGGACTCTATAAATATCCCACCCCTCTTCCTCTTGTAATCAATCAACTCTTATGAATTAAACTCTACTGAATTGTTTTTAAGACTGGTGTTCTTGTGTTTTTATTTTTGGGTCTAGTTTTTGTTCTCTTGTGTTGGCTGACCTCTATCATTGCAATCCTCCACACCCCAAGCAACAAATAAGATCTCCAAGCATCAGCCATACCCAAGAAAATTAGCCTTGAAGATATCCAAATCAAGAGCTCTTTCTGCTTCCTTGTCGCCAGCCCTTATTGCCCTAATCCCTTTCTCTTTACTTCATCTTACAATTCTCTATTTGTTTCTTTATTTCATGCCTAATCTTGACATTTTTCTGATCTCCGAGGTATTTCCCCCTCCCGAAAGGAGGCTTTCTTTGCCTTCAGACTGGATCCAGATTGCCTTCAGATTCAGGAACCAAAGGCTTGTTCTTCCAGGCGTCATCCAGAGGCTGAGAGATCTCTTCATCGAAGAAACTACAATCGCTGCCTGGTAATAGCCATCCCCCTCCTTTGTTCTGATCTGATGATAGGTATGCTTTCCTAATCTAGGAGTTTCACAATTCTCAGGTCCTGGCTCATTATTATTCTGCATGAGTTATCTTGCAAGTATGTTAGTTTCTAGCATTACTAGTCTTTCTCCTAATTCTTTCTTATTTTCGGGTCTTTAGCCACTAAATTAATATGTAAAAAAATAAAAAAAAATTAGATTTACTATTTTCATCAGTCCTAGGTTTGTTCTGCATCTGTTTGGTATCAGAGCAGGTTTAGGATAGCATTCATCTACATTAGATTCACAAACCCTAAATTCTGCATCCTACTAGCTGCATTAGGTGTCTGTTTCTCATTTGATTTTGACCACCTAAGAATTTTATTTTTCTTTTAAATTTACAAGAATTGTTCTCTATCATGTTCTCTATTTTATCATAATTTTTAATTAATTTTATAGATAACCTAATTCACTAAAATTTGGCATATTAGAAACCCTAACTGAAAACCTGAGATTTCTGCATCAGTCCAAAAACCCTAAGATTTGCATCATCATCTGATTATTTTTTTTTGCATCAAATTTTGTAGAGGTCATCACCGTCCATCCTCTATCCTAGAATTTTTATGATTTTTTTAATCATCGATAATTGTGTCAAATATGGCATCTTTTGAAATCCTAATTTCCTAAATTCTGCTATTTCTACACTTTTACTTAACCAAACCAAACCAACTTCCACACACCCCAATCCCAAGCCCAATTTATTTGCTAATCTAATCAACCTAAACCTAATTTGCCACTTCATAAAACACATATAAAATATTTTATTTTTTTGATTGTTTTAGATTGCATCAGGACCATCGATTACCATCATCTGTATTAAACTAATCTTAAAGGCACTTTCTCTATCTCAAATCAGGGAAAGAGGTCATAACCTATCCTGGGCCCAAAACAATCTCCATGCATTCTCACCCAAACCTTAATAAAAATTAATTAGACTTAATTTGCCCTAGTGGGCTAGGTGACACCAACAGGTCGGGTCCGAATTGTGTGAGCCAACTAGTGCATTCAATTCATCAACTATTACTAGAATCCAGTGTCAAAGGCTGAGGGTCCAGAGTCAAACGACCTAAGTGGTGTTGTGGTTTTTAATTGGGTCCTTGCAAAAGCAGGGATGGCCTCCCACACTCCCACCCTCTACCTGGCCAGAGGAAGGATTAGTTGTTGAGTTGGGTGTAAGTTGAGCTGGCCCACTCAATTTTGGCTCTAGGTCTAGGAAATCCTAGATTGTATTAACCTTTTTTTTCTTTTTGCATGGCTGGCTATACCACATCACCTTGAATGATTGTTTGATTGTTTGCATGACCATTAGATTAAGAACCCAATACCAATAACCTCAACCCAGCCCAACTAGTGTGACTATAGAGTCCAACCCTAGGAGAACCCCATACCATGACCTATCCTTAGAACCCAACCATAGGATACCCATTAGGAGCACCAAACCTTATGCACCCACTTTTGATGGAAGTCCAGATCCTAAGGTGTATCTTGATTGGGAGGATAGAATGGATCAATACTTTGAGTACACGAGGATGTCAGAGCTTGAAAAGATTAGTTTGGCTACACGTAGGTGAACCCGATATGCTAAGCGATATTGGGAACTTATTGAGGATGAATGTTATTGGAGAAGAGAATAGATAAGTACCTAGAAAGCTATGAAGAGTAAGTTGAGAAAAGAGTATCTAGATAAATCTTATGAGCATGAACTTTGTGGCCAATGGCACAAATAAAGACAGGGTGACAAAATTGTGTCTGAATACATTGACCAATTTAATGAGTTTATGAGAAAATGTAACAAAGTTGAACATGAGCTTACGACCATAGCGAGGTTTCAGTATGGCCTACGTGAGGAGATCCATTTGGAATTGTGCTTAGGTTGATTCAGGACTTAGAGGAAGCCTATCACATAGCCTTGGAACTCGAGTCAAATCAGAGGGAACTCACATTTAGTCAAATTGAGTCCAACAAAAATAACCCTCCTACACCCCAGATCCATAGAACTAAATCCATAATGTTTGAACCCATAACCTTTAAACCCATAACCTATGAATCCATAACCCTTAGTTTACCCACCCCTGTTATCCCAAACCCTAGTAAATTTCCTATTAGGCAAACCCCTCTTACCACCCCATTGGTTCACCAAGATGACCTAGAAAAAGAAATATATGAGGCTGACCCAAGTCTGGTAGAGGAATATGAAGATGATGAGTCCATACCTATAGGTGACCTAGAGTTAGAAGCTAACCTAGAGTTAGTTGACCCAGTGGAAATCCAGATAGAAATCAACACGGAGTTAGTTGAGTCGGAAGTCCAGTACAACCAACCCTGTTTAACCATGGACTTCAATTTTGAGGCTTTTATGAAAGACATGGCTGATCAGTTTGCCCAGATGAAACATAAGTTCAACCAATCCTATGCCCAATTAATCACCCAGGTCAAACAAATGAACCAAACATATAACCAAGCAACCCATAGGTTGGACTAGGTAGAAGACCACCCAACATTAGTTGACCCTAACCATATCCAAGTAGGAGCCGACCTAGATTTAGCTAACCCTAGCCATACACAGACAGTAACCGACATAGAGTTAGCTGACCATGTAGTGGAAGAGCAGTTAGAGGAAAAGAACACTGATACTGCTATTAGAGTTTTACCTAAGGAGACACTAAAACAAAGCCTAACTATAGAGCCTAGTTCTTTGGTTTGTGAGCCAGAAGAATTTATTAAGGACTCGATCTCTTTGAATCAGTACCCTCAGGATGAAATCATTCCATTGACTCTAGTTGATCTCTTCCCTAAAATTAATGACCCATTCTTCTATAATGTAGACCCTATATGAATACCCCAAATCATAAGGTAAATCTTATTAGTCTAGGACTAATTCCTGATAACCCTTCTTACATCCTACTCTACCCGATTAACCCTTAACCCTTTGCTTACTTCCTACCCTATCAGACTAACCCTGAACCCACTTCTTATTTTTTACCCTTTTCTAAAACTTCTCCTAATTTTCTTACTATTAGATTACATTTTATAAAAGTTTGCATGTTTCATTCATTCGTTGAGTTTATTTTGTTTGCATCTTACTTTAGGAGAACCCTATGGCACCTAGTAGGAGTACATAGTAGATTCTCATGTGCATGCCATGCTAGGGTCAAACCTAAAGAGTCTATAGTGTGTTAGGTTAGACCCAAAGAGTCCAATAAATTTTCTTTGATAGGAAGTCTAGTCGAGTCTATTAGGTGCTAGTCTTGAGTCAAATAAATTTACAACCCTAATTCATCTATCCACACATGCACTGACCTCTGCACAGCATTTGCATCTGGATATTAGCCAAAAGTTAAACAAAAATAACGAACTAAATAACAACTTGGCTAATTCCTGAAAGAAAAATAAATAATTTTCTACAAAGGATTATGTGATTGAAAAGAAATTTTTTGCTCGCAAAGCTGGCCCATTCAGACTAATGAAGAGTAGTGGACCCAATGCCTATGTGAGTAAGATGCTACCTGATTTAGGTATTAGCCCAAACTTCAACCTTTCAGACCTTATGGAGCATAGGGAGCCAACAGTGATACCTAGTGAGCATCTTGAGCCAATTCTTTCCTTTGGGTTGCCCAGGTGGCTACCCAAGAGGTGGGTGAATTGGGAATTTAAAAAATTTAAGCAAGTAATGTGCAATTTCAAAATCCTTTGCAAGTGGTAGGTGCTATGATAAAGTTAAAGGATACAAAAGCTAAGCAGAGTAGAGAAAGCACAGAAAAAACACACCAAATTTATAGTGGTTCGTAGCAACCCAGCTCCTACGTCCACTATCCAAGATACCACTTGGGATTTTCATTATATTCACACTCGAATACAGTAGGATTGTTTTACAGGATCACAATCCAAAACCTCTACACTTTGGTTTTTATGGGATCACCAAAGAAAACACAATACCCTTAGGTTTTAACAGGCTCACCAAAGAAACCTAACTTGGTTTTCATAGTATCACCAAGATCCTAAACCTTGCTTTTAATAAGGCTCACCAAAAACCTATTTAGTCTTTCAACCAGGCTCACCAATAACCTAACAATTCAAAGATTGAATTGAAAATAATTGCAACAATAAATGACAAACTCAAGTTGTCGGATAGTTGCAGGTGTAGCTCGTTGGAAGTCCACTTGAATGCACATGAATAAGCTTTAATGACTTCAGTGGTTTCTTCCAAAGATGATTCAAGCTTTAGATCAGAGTTGTTGAAGGCTTGGATGCAGAATTGAATGCTCTTGTGCTCTTTCTCTTGATTGGTTGGATATTCAATGAAGCTCTCTCTTCTTTTTCTTTTGAACACTCTTCTTAATTTCTTTTAGGTAGTTCAAATCCTTAAAATTTAAAGTCTTCCATCATCCCAACGTAGTTCTAGCCATTGTAGACCATTGGGGGATGATTTGTGACCGTTGGAGCACTTTTTAGCATTCAAAAATAAATTCTGGAACTAGCCGTTAGATACCTGGAAGCGACATTCAAGTCAGCTCGGATTCATTCGAGTCGGCTCAGCTCCTTCGAGTTGATAGGTCAAGTCGCCTTTCTTCAATGCAGTCGGCTCTTTGTCTCAGGGCGTAGAATTTCACTCTGGACGAGTCGGCTCTTTGTAGCTCGGGTCGGCTCGAACTTGAATCTTGAAAATCTTGAACTCGAGGAGTCGGCTCCTTTCAACTTGGATCGGCTCTTCTTCTCAAGTTCGAAAAACCTTACTCTGGAAGAGTCGGCTCGATGCAGTTCGGCTTGGCTTGCTTTCTCAGGCTTTTGAAATTAGGTCTGACAGAGTCAGCTCTTTCTAAGTCGGGTCGGCTCGCCTGGCTGTTCTAAAAAAACTTTTAGGAAATGGACTATGGAGGAGTCGGCTCGGACTTATTACAGTCAACTCATATTCACTAGAGTCAGCTCGGATAGCTGCGTTCCAGAATCCTTGCTTCGTTCCATTAAGCAGAGTCGGCTCTTCTTTTCTTGGGGTCTGCTCGAGTGTCTTCTTTAGAATTTTTTATAATTTGAACTTAAAGAAAACTCTCACCAACGCTTTTACAATCTCACACAAACCAACTCAAAACAAAATTTAAGGCACAGACACTTATAGAAGTAACCCTTTTAGCTTGATTTTTCTTAGCATTTTTAATTGGGTTCTTCTTTACATTAACACTTACAACACAACTCAAACAAGAAAATAGAAATGTAGGAGTTTGAAGTTTGGACATGTTATACATCCTATAAAAACTTTTCAAACACTTGAAGAGTTGTTAGTAATAAATGTACAAGCTCCAATGTTTGGTTATCATCAAAATCACTTATGGGATCAACAATCTCTCCCTTTTTGATGATGACAAAACACTGGGCACGAAAAATCAAAAGAACTTTACATTTACTTTTGTAATAGTATTTGCAATAGTATATGAACAAGTAAAATTAATTAACTTCAAATAGAACCAAACAATGAAAAGAGAATTAGGGCAATGAGAAATAATCTCCCCCACAATGAAATACTCCATGTTTTGGCATTCCTTTTATGCAATTTGTAGGTTTTAGATTTTCAAGGCTCAAGAATTTTGTGTATCAGAGCTTAGCTAATAAAAATTACAAAGCTTTGTGTATCAGAACTTACGAAAAACTTAACGTATTAAACATTCATTTCATAGTAAATAATATCAGTAATGTCAGAGCAAGTGTACTGCTAAACAAGGCAAAGACATTGCGATGACATTTTATTCTTTTCATGCAACATTATATCTGATACCATTCTCCCCCTTTTTGTCAATCAATCAAAAAGGTGATTTTAAATAAGGCTTAGATTTTAAAATAGATTGAGAAAGTCTTTAATATTTGTTTGAGATAATTTCACTTTCTCAAACTTATCTTGAAATTTTAATTAAAATATTAATCATTGTAAGAGAAATAGAACATTCAATTCATAGAGAAATTGAAGAATTTGTGAGGTAAAAGATGTACTTCATTCCATTTCAAGAGTATAGTACAAAGTATAAAAAGATAATATATTTAGTCACTGTCTACATCTACGCTAGGTTTTGAAGAAGTTTGGCCAGGGATCTGAATTCTAATAGGTAGAGAAGAAATAGGATCAATGAATTATGGAATATCATGAGATCCAGGTATCCTAGTATGTGGAGCAGGTTGTCTTGGATGGCCTAAGTGACTAGGAAAGGATTTAGAGGGAGTTTTGAGAGTAGCTAGGATGTCTTCAATTTTGCCCATCATCTTCCACAGAAAGCTACTCATTGACTTCAATTCGGCTTCAACTTTCATCACACTTCTAGAAGCTGCCAAGTCTTCCATTCCTTCTTTGATTATTGCCATTTCTTTTTGTAGAGCAAGTATTTATGAAGCTTGTATATTGGCAAAAGCTTCTGCAGACCCTCTTTGCCTTTCGAATTCACTTCTGATTATATCTATGCCGTGGTATAATCCTCTTCCATTTTCTTTCCTGCCTCGAGAGATCCCATTCTAACTCTTAAGTTATCCATTTAAGTTCTGTATGCTTCGAGGATTTGAGTGACTGAATTTTTGGTTGAATCAGAACTGGATGCTATTAATTGGAGTATTGGTTGGATATCAGTTTCATTTATACCAGATGAAGTTTTGGAGTTCTCAAGAGTATCAATTCTTTCTTTTATACAGTCTATTTGTTCTCCAAACTGGTTTAGCTTACTGTCAATAGATCTTCAAAATACTTCAAACATTTCACTCATTGAAGACTTGATGGACTCAGTCATATTGTTCATCTGTTGTGCCATGAAGTCTTGTATACTTGAAGTATCCATAGTAGGTGCAGTAGCAGCTTGACTTTGACTTGGAATTTCAGTAGTCTGATCAAATATGGGTGTGCTGTAAGGTATATCAGGCAAGCTAGAGATAGAAATATCTGGGAAGGAAATATCAAACTCCATCTAAACTGGAGAGTCATGCTATGGCTGAGGCTCAGGGATGTGTGAAGTAGTGCCTTCACCAACCTCTTCTTCTCTCTGTTCTTGGACTTCTTCAGTTTCTTCGATTGTAGGAGGGTCAGACTTCTTCTTCCAGGTACCATCAGTCAGTAAGTACCCCATTCTTTGAAAGGTCTTCACTGTATAGGTGTCAGTGTGAAGTAATACCCTATTATCTTCTCCTGTCAAGTCAACATTAGCTATTTGAAAAAATATTTTGAGAACCATTCCATATGGTAGGCAGGCTTTGACTTTCCTAACTGCCTCTTTCATCTGGCTAATCATAATTGCTGGTAAATTGATTCTTTAGCCAATGATTAGGAGTTCCATGAAGCACAAATCTCTTTCACTCACCCAGTCAAATCGACCTATTCTGGGTAAGAAAATATGACTAATGAAGTTGTGTAGGATCCTCATTTCAATTGATAGCATACTTGCTTTAAGAATCCTAATCTCATCAACTTCAACTCTTTCCAAAACAGTTTGCAATGCCTTGGATCTATCCTTTAGTACAAGATACTCAATTCCTTCAAATGGCATCTCCAAGATACTTCCTAGAATCTCAATAGAAAAGATTATGTTTTTTCTTTTAACTGTAGACTCAATGAAGTTTTTTCGATACCTTAGATTCTCGTAGAACATTCTGACTAAATTAGGATGTCTTAATATCCAATGAACATAAATTTCTCCAGCCCTGATTCTCAATTAAATCCCCAATCACAAAACTGATTTCTTTAACTTATTCAAAAAGAATGCATCAACCAGTGGTGACTGGTCTCATGCCTAGGGATCTTTGATGGCTAGGAGAAACTGGGCTTCCTTCCTCTTCTGACTGTGGTTCATTTCGGGGAACATTATCTTCATGAAACTTGCTTCTCCGTTCCTGTGGAGCTACAACATCACTTCTCCCTGATTTCTTCCCAACCGATCTCTTTGGCACCATTCCAAGGAAATTGGGTTTAAAGAAGAGGTTTATGGAAGTTTAGAGAAGTTTGGAACGTTTCTTGGAGGGAATGGAGTAGGGTTTAGGAGTAAGGAAGGTAAAAACAAAACCCTACAGCTCGAACTAAAAGAGATGGCTCGACATCCGAGCTGGCTCGACCAACAGTTCATCTGCTTGAGTCGGCTCGAGCAGATGGAGCACAAAAATATATTTTTGTTTTAATCAAATCCCCAAAAGGTCTGGGATTTGAGTCAGAAGGTTGTCTAGATGTATTCTCCTTATAGTTTTGGGAATTCTTCTAGATGGGATCATATAATCCTAATTCAAAAATTTAATCAATACAAAATTGTTTAAATTCATTGGTTTTGTACGGATATTAGCAAGTTGGTTTTTCATATATACATTTTCAAGAATAATAACATTGTTCGAAACTTGTTTTCTTATTAAATGGTGCCTGATTTTAATGTGTTTAGTTTGAAAGAAATTTAGTGCAAACACATACATAGTAGAACATGTCAGATGGTGTGGGATGGATAACGAAGAAACCTGGGGTTATTCAGAAATGGAAAACACCTAAAGCAACTACGGACCGTGGGAGGGCTAAGAAGCCTCCAGGGACTATGATAGAACTTATACTAAAACCCTAAAACGATTGGACTCTTTTGGTTTCCAATTTTTTTCTTGGTGGAGGTGATGAAGGAAGGATGGGGATATGGAGGGTGAACAGGAATGAAACTCGAACCTAGAATCCAGATCCGACGGGAAACAAAGAGATGGAGGGAAAAAAAGGGTACCAAGGGCTTCCAGCTCCTCGTTAGCTGTTTGGCAGTGAAGACCTTATTTGGGATAACATCCTGCCATCATGCACGGCGACGCTGATGACTTGGAGATCACACCCCACCATCATGCATGGCGACACTGATGGCTTGGAGTGGCTTCACGCTCCTCGACGCTCTCGCTGGAGCGAGGGCGATGGGGCCTCACACCCCTCGACATCCAGAAGGACGAAGGCAAACAGGCCACAGCCCAGAACCAAAGCAAGGTTACGAGCCCAAAAATTTCTATTCATCAACTAACTTTATTACAAGAGGAGTATGGGTATTTATAGATCCCCATATCCCTTTGAAATTCAAAATAAAATCCCTTTAAAATCCTTCCTTGATTTTGAATTCAAATTCAAAATCAAAAATCCTAAATTACCCTTTTTTTAAACCCAACTTACATTCATGAAAAAATACCAAATAAATCCCTTTTATTTGAATTTTGAAATCCTCCTTCACTCTGAAATTCATGCTGCTCCAAAAATCGTGCAGAACAGCTCTTCTTAGGTATGCTTTGAGAATCGTGTAGGAGTTTCCTCACAGCCGAGCAACAGGGGGGTCGAATCTCCGACGGCCGGCCGGGCAGCGGGTGGTGGACGGCGGATGGCGAGATGGCTAGGCGATGGGAGGCGACGGATGGCGGGATGGCAGGGTGGCAGGACGGTGGTTGATGGCGGCCATGGGCGATCGTTCATCTTCCCATGGTGTCCGTTAACTTCCACGGTCATGAGGCCCCAGGCGCCGGCGAGAGCACCGGCGGAGGGCGAAAGGGCCAGAGGGTCGGAGCTGCAGATCTTGCCCAGGATGTCACGGTCGCGGGCGAGGTGGAGGGTGGATGGGCTGTGGGAGGTTGGAGCTGCAGATCCGGCATGGGCGGTGCAGACGCAGGGAGAGGAGTACATGACTTAGATCTGGCTCGGGCTCACGGCAGGCATCACAGCAGCAGGCAGGCCGGTGGTTGGGCGTGATGGATCCTTGACTGGTGGTGCGACGATGGAGACTGTGTGGCAAGGGGTGGACGGCCATGGGCGGCTTGGTGGGATTCGCCAGCGTTCCCACGAGGATATCGACGTCGGGAAAAGGTGGACGGTCCGTCGATGGCGGATGGGGGTCGGGCGTGGCGGATCCGGGATGACCGGGAAGAAGAAAATAAGAAAAATGGAGCTTCTGGCGATTCTGGGAAGGTTGAAGATGATAGGAATAACAGCGGAATAACTCCGGGATAAAGTTGGAATAAAATGAGAATAAAAAAGATAAGTGGAATAGCTGGAATAACTAAAATAAAAAAAATCTAAAAAAAATAAAAGAAAAACCTCGATGGGTTTCGAGTCCCCCATCATTTTCTTGTAGTGCGAAGAACTTGACTCCATCGAGTTTGAGGACGAAGCAAATCCTAGTCCGCTACTTGCTCTAATACCAAAAAATGGTGTGGGATGGATAACGAAGAAACCTGGGGTTATTCGGAAATGGGAAATACCTAAAGCAACTATGGATCGTGGGAGGGTTAAGAAGCCTCATAGGACTATGATAGAACTTATACTAAAACCCTAAAATGACTGGACTCTTTTGGTTTTCAATTTTTTCTTGGTGGAGGTAATGAAGGAAGGATGGGGATATGGAGGGGGAACAGGAATGAAACTCAAACCTAGGATCTAGATCTGACAGGAAACAAAGAGATGGAGGGGGAAAAATGGTACCTAGGGCTTCCAGCCCCTCGTCAACTATTTGGCAGCGAAGACCTTATTTGGGATCACATCCTGCCATCATGCACGGCAGCGGTGATGACTTGGAGATCACACCCCACCATTATGCATGGTGACACCGATGGCTTGGAGCGGCTTCACGCTCCTCGACGCTCTCGCTGGAGCGAAGGCGTTGGGGCCTCACACCTCTCGACATCCCAAAGGACGAAGGCAAACGGGCCACATCCCAGAACCAAAGCAAGGTTACGAACCCAAAAATTTCTATTCATCAACTAACTTTATTACAAGAGGAGTATGGGTATTTATAAATCCTCATATCCTTTTGAAATTCAAAATAAAATCCCTTAAAATCCTCCATTGATTTTGAATTCAAATTCAAAATCGAAAATCCTAAATTTTCCTTTTTTTAAACCCAACTTACATTCATGAAAAAATACCAAATAAATCCCTTTTATTTGAATCTTGAAATCTCCCTTCGCTCTAAAATTCATGCTGCTCCAAAAATCATGCATAACAGCTCTTCTTAGGTCTGCTTTGAGAACCATGCAGGAGTTTCTTCACAGCCGAGCAATAGGGGGGCCGGATCTCCGATGGCCGGCTTGGCAAAGGGTGGTGGATGGCGGACGGCGGGACAGTGGGGCTGTGGGCGGTAGCGGACGGCGGGATGGCAAGGTGGCAGGACGGTGGCGGAAGGTGGCCATGGGCAACCATTCATCTTCTGATGGTGTCCATTAACTTCCCACCAGCGTGGGGCCACATGTGCCGGTGAGAGCATCGGTAGAGGGCGGACAGGCCAGAGGGTTGGAGCTGTAGTTCTTGCCCAGGACGTCACAGTCGCAGGTGAGGTGGAGGGCGGACGTGCCATGGGAGTTTGGAGCTGCAGATCCGGCATGGGTGGCGCAAACGCAGGGAGAGGATGACACGGCTTAGATCTGGCTCGGGCTCACGACGGGCATCACGGCAGCAGGCGGGCCGGTGGTTGGGCATGATGTATCCCAGACTGGTGGTGCGAGGATGGAGACCATGTGGCAAGGGGTGGATGGTTGTGGGCGGCTTAGCGGGATTCGCTGGCGTTCCCATGAGGAGATCGATTCTGTGAAAAGGTGGATGGTCCGACGGGGGTGGTCGGGGGTCGGGCATGGCGGATCCGGGATGAACGGGAAGAAGAAAATAAGAAAAATGGAGGTTCTGGAGATTCTGGGATGGTTGAAGATGATAAGAATAGCAGCGGAATAACTCAGGGATAAACATTGAATAAAATGAGAATAAAAGGGATAAGTGGAATAACTGGAATAACTAAAAAAAAAAAATATCTAAAAAAAAAAAAACCTGGATGGGTTTTGTGTCCCCCATCATCAGGCCTACTTGCTGTCAAATATAAAACGGGATCCGATCATACCTATATATAGCGTTTGATCAACGTTGGATCCACTTTCATCTTTGTCTAGCTTGCAGGTAGTACTCATGGGTGTGTTAGCCTCTTTGCTTGTTTTGTTATCAAATTTCTTGATTACTTCATTA
The DNA here is from genome assembly GCA_021397845.1 of Areca catechu. NCBI lineage: Eukaryota > Viridiplantae > Streptophyta > Magnoliopsida > Arecales > Arecaceae > Areca > Areca catechu. The sequence continues at coordinate 94,640,286 of CM038051.1, read as the reverse complement.
ATGTACTTGGCTTGGCATATAAAGATTCTTTCCTTAAATTGTTCAACTTGTAAACTCAGGAAGTGGTAGAATTCACCCATAAAGCTTATTTCAAACATAACCTTCATTAGCTTAGTAAATTCTTCTTGAAACCTTTCATTAGTTATATCAAAGGTAATATCATCAAGGTATATTTGTTCAGCTAACATATCATTTTATTTATTTTAATAAAGAGAGTTTTGTCAACATTTCCTCTTTTGAAATCATTTTCAAGTAAAAGCATGCTCAATTTATAATGCCAGGTGCTAGATGCTTGTTTCAAACCATGTAAAGTTTTGTTCAATTTTAACACATGATTTGGAAATTTAAGATTTTCAAAACATGGTGGCTGTTTTACAAAAACTTGTTCAGAAATAAATTTATTTGGAAAAGTGCTTTTGATATTCATTTGATAGAGTTTAAAGTTCATGTAGCAAGCAAATGCAGAAAGTAATCTAATAGTCTCAGGTCTTGCTACAAAAACATAAGTTACATCAAAATCGATATCCTTTTCTTGATTAAATTCATTTATTGCTTATTACCTTACCATTTTCATCTAGTGTTTTCCTATAGACTCATCTGGGTTTTGCTATTGGATAGTCTATAGGTCTACTAACTAGTGTCCAAACATTATTCCATTCAAACCGGTTTAATTCATCATGTGTGGCCAACATCCTGTTATAATTATTTTCAACTTTTTCTAAGATTTGTGGTTCAATTTGAGATACGAAGGCTAGGTAATCATGTGCAGTCCTATGTACTGATCTAGTCCTTATACCATGACAAGGATCACCAATAATTAATTCTTTAGGATGGGAAGTAGCGTACCTCCATTCAGTAGGTAAATCAGTATGATCCTTACTTACCATTTCTTCTCCTTCTTCAATTTATTTTTCTTGAATATTTAGACCTTCCATTTCCTTTTGTAGAGTACCTACATCATTGTCTATGCACTCATCTTTTCTAGATGATGAAGGGTTAGTTTCATCAAAAATAACATGAATTGACTCTTCTACAATGAAAGTCCTCTTGTTAAACACTCTATATGCTTTGTTATGTAATGAAAAACCTAGGAATTTAGATTCATCAGATTTTACATCAAACTTTCCTAGGTTGTCATTACCGTTATTTAACACAAAGCATTTACACCCAAAAACATGAAAATAATCAATATTTGGTTTTCTTCCTTTCCAAAGCTCGTAGGGGGTTTTCTTTAAAATTGGTCGTATCAAAACTCGATTTAGTATATAACAGGCAGTGTTCATGGCTTCTGCCCAAAAGTACCTTGGAAGATTACTTTCATATAACATTGTTCTAGTCATTTCTTCCAAAGTCCTATTCTTTCTCTCTACAACACCATTTTGTTGTGGTGTTCTAGGAGCGGAGAAGTTGTGATCAATGCCTTGTTCAGTGCAATATTCATCAAAGAATTATTTTGAAATCCAGTTCCATGATCACTTCTTATAGAAATAATAAAAGATTTTTCTCATTTGAAACTTTCTTATGAAATTTCTGAAATACATCAAAAGTTTAATCTTTAAGTGCAATAAATAATACCCATGTGAATCTAGAAAAGTCATCTATAATCATAAGTCCATATTTCATACCTCCTAGGCTTGTGGTCCTAGTTGGTCCAAATAAGTCCATGTGAAGTAGCTCAAAGGGTCTGGTTGTTGAAATAATATTTTTTGATTTAAAACTCCCCTTAGTTTGTTTGCCTAATTGACAAGCATCACAAACATAATTAAGATCAACTTTAAGATGTGACAAACCTCTAACAAGATTCTTTGAGATTAATTTGGCAATAGTATAAATTCTAGCGTGACCTAATCGTCTATGCCATAATAGACATGACTCCTTGGTCTTAGCATTCATGGCTACTAGACTGGAACTACTTGTCATGGCTAGATCATTTAGATCTACCACATAGATATTTCCAAGTCTATCACCAATGAATTTACTGCTAGAGTCAAGAGAGTTTGTTACTATACAAATAGATGATTTGAAGATAACTTTGAAGCCTTTATCACATAATTGACTAATACTCAACAGATTGTGCTTCAATAAAAGTATAAGTGGTTAATTTGATCTTACCGATTCTGATTATTTTTTCTTTGCCATTATCTCCAAAGGTATCCAATCCTCCTTCTTTCATTTATAAGGTGATAAACTGATTCTTGTCACTCATCATATGCCTTGAACAACTGCTGTCAGGATACCATCTTTTCTTTAATTTTTAGACTGCAAGACAATCCTGTAAAATAGTCAAGGAGTGATTTTAGGTACCCAAGCTAACTTGGATCCTTTCGGGCTAGTAAAACTGGTTTCCTTTGAAACCCACGTGGTTCTATATTTTAATGCATTGTACATGGAACTTTTCAAAGAATTGCATTGAAAAGATTTATGCCCAAATCTATGACATGCATAACAAATAATTTTGTCATTTTTGAATGATGCATGCTTTGAAGCTATAACAGATGCAGAAACTAGAATATTTGATTTGAAGGATTTTTGCATAGTATTTTTAGGAACATATTTCAAGCCATTCGAAATTGATTTTGATGAAAAAGCTCTTTCAAGTTTAGATTTTGAAACTGAAGCTTTTGAGGGTATAAACTTTGTTGCTGGAACCCCTTCAGCTCTTAAATCATTAAATCCAATTCCAACATTACTTTTAGAGTCTTTTTTTTCTTTTAAAATTAGCTCAAACTTATTTGAACTCAAGGTCAATTTTTCTACTAAAGGTTTAAGATTTTCAACCTCCCTTTTTAAATCAGTGTTTTTGGCAACTAAAATATTATTTGTCTCATATAAAATAGTTTTTTCATCGTTCAAGACTATAACACATTCAGAAAGGTTACCAATTTTCTTTGCAAAATGTTATTCTTTTCAAAAAGTTCATCCTTATCTTTTGATAAAACATCATTTTGTTTATTTAAGGACTTAATTTTAACCCCAGCTATCTTGAATTTGATAAGTAAATCATGAAATGCTGAATTCAATTCATCATATGTAAATTCAGTTTGAAGCTCAAGGGATGATATCTCATTTTCAAGACCCATTAAACAAAGATTCATAGATTTCGGAGCCTCTTCGTCTTCAGTGGATGAGGATGCTTCGCTGTCACTCCTCGTCGCTACCATTGCTTTCTTTTTCTTCTTCTTAAATCCCTTTTTCAATAATGGATAGTCCGGTCTAATGTGCCCTGGTCTTTTGCATTCATAGCAGGTGGGCACTTCCTTTTCCTTTTCCTTTTCCTTGTCCTTCTCCTTACTAAATTCATTGTTCTTATGGAATTTTCTAAAGTATCTTCCTTTCTTTCTTTCCAAGAACTTTCTAAATTTTTTGATGACCATAGCAACATGATCGTCTTCCATGTTGCTTTTAGTAGAGGAGCTTTCTTCTCCAGATTCTTCACCCTTTTTGGAATCCATAGCAGCTTTAAAAGTGATTGATCTCTTTTTTTTTTTGATTATCTTCAGTTCGTTGCTGCATGGTTAGTTCATGTATGATGAGAGATCCTAACAGTTCATCCAGCAGTAAGGTGTTTAAATCTTTTGCTTCCTGGATGGCAGTCACTTTCGGATCCCACTTGTCTGGAAGAGATCTTAGAATCTTTTGCACTAGATCTGCATTAGTATATACCCTGCCAAGACTCCTTAAGCCATTAATAATATCAGTGAATCATGAAAACATGGTAGATATATTTTCATTCGGTTCCATCTTAAATAATTTGTAACTATATACAAGAAGATTAATCATAGAAGACTTCACTTGAGAAGTTCCTTCATGGGTCACTTAAAGTTTATCCCAAATTTCTTTTGCCGAGGAGCAAATAGAAATTCGATTAAAATCATTACTATCCATAGCACAGTATAAAAGATTCATGGCTTTGGCATTTAATTCTCCCATCTTCATGTCATGTTCATCCCAATCCTCTTCAGGTTTAGGAATGTCCACTCCATCAATTTTAACCATGAAAATGGAAGGACCCTTTAAAGTGACCTTCCATGACTGAAAATCAATAGCTTGAATATAAATTTTCATTCTAGCTTTCCAATATGCATAATTTGTGCCAGTGAAGAGTGGAGGTCTGTTTGTTTATTGGCCTTCTGCCAAGGACGTACTCATGGGATGAGCCATCAATCTTTACTTTAGTTATTCATAGACATCGCTCTGATACCAATTGTTGCCCAGGTGGCTATCCAAGAGGGGGATGAATTGGAAATTTAAAAAATTTATGCATGTAATGTGCAATCTCAAAATCCTTTGCAAGTGGTAGGTGCTATGATAAAGTTAAAGGATGTAGAAGCTAAGCAGAATAGAGAAATCATAAAAAAAAAATACCAAAATTATAGTTGTTTGGAGCAACCCAGCTCCTATGTCCACTATCCAAGATACCACTTGGGATTTTCACTATATTCGCACCCGAATACAGAAGAATTGTTTTACAGGATTACAATCCAAAATCTCTATACTTTGGTTTTTATGGGATCACCAAAGAAAACCCAACACCTTTTGGTTTTAAAAGGCTGACCAAAGAAACCTAACTTGGTTTTCACAGGATCACCAAGAACCTAAACCTTGGTTTTAACAAGGCTCTCCAAAAACATATTTGGTTTTTCAACCGGGCTCACCAATAACTTAATAATTCAAAGATTGAATTGAAAATAAATGCAACAATAAATGACAAACTCAAGTTATCGGATAGTTATCGGTGCAGCTTGTTGGAAGTCCACTTGAATGCACTTGAATAAGCTTTAATGACTTTAGTGGCTTCTTCCAAAGATGATTCAAGCTTTAGATCAGAGTTGTTGAAAGCTTAAATGCAGAATTGAATGCTCTTGTGCTCTTTCTATTGATTGGTTGGATATTCAATGAAGCTCTTTCTTCTTCTTATTTTGAACTCTCTTCTTAATTTCTTTTAGGTATTTCAAATCTTTCAAATTTAAAGTATTCCATCATCCCAAGGCAGTTCTAGCCGTTGTAAATCGTTGGGGAATGATTTGTGACTATTGGAGAACTTTTTGGCATTCAAAAATAAATTCTGGAACTAGCCATTAGATACCTGGAAGCGACATTCGAGTCGGCTTGGATTCCTTAGAGTCGGCTCGGATCCTTCAAGTCGATAGGTCGAGTCACCATTTCATCAATGCAGTCGGCTCTTTGTCTCAGGGCACAGAATGTCACTCTAGATGAGTCGGCACTTTGCAGCTCGGGTCGGCTCGAACTTGAATCTTGAAAATCTTGAACTCGAGGAGTCGGCTCCTTTCAGCTTGGATCAGCACTTCTTCTCAGGTTCGGAAAACCTTACTCTGGAAGAGTCGGCTCGATGCAATTTGGGTCGGATCACTTTCTCAGGCTTTTGAAATTAGGTCTGGCAGAGTCAGCTCTTTCTAAGTCGGGTCGCCTCGCCTGGCTGTTCTCAGAAAACTTTTAGGAAATGGACTCTGGAGGGGTTGGCTTGGACTGATTCCTATCGACTCGGATTCACTAGAGTCATCTCGCTTTCCATCAAATCGGCTCAGATAGCTACGTTCCAGAATCCTTGCTTCGTGCCAGTAAGCTGATTCGGCTCTTCTTTTCTTAGGATTGGCTCGAGTGTCTTCTTCAAAATTTTTTACAATTTGAACTTAAAGAAAACTCTCACCAACGCTTTTACAATCTCACACAAATCAACTCAAAACAAAATTTAAGACACACACACTTATAGAAGTAACCCTTTTATCTTGATTTTTCATAGCATTTTTAATTGGGTTCTTCTTTACAATAACACTTACAACACAACTCAAGCAAGAAAATAAAAATGTAGTAGTTTAAAGTTTGGACATGTTATACATCCTACAAAAACTTTTCAAACACTTAAAAAATTGTTAGTAATAAATGTACAAGCTCCAATGTTTGCTTATCATCAAAATCACTTATGTGATCAACACTTTATGAGTGAACCCACCCTAGAGTGTCCACATACAATTTGGCCAATAAATGAGGAAAGGAGTGAGCGAATCCTGGATGATCAAGCCATTAGTACCCGAGATGAAGGTTATCAATGGTATTTGGTCAGATGGCAAGGTCAGCCAGAATCTGAGGATTTGTGGAGCACTGCAAAGGATCTGCCATGGTTCAACCCAGACCTTCCTTGAGCAGCCAAATTGACCCTTACTCGACGAGGTCGAGTTCCTCCCCTCTCATGAAAATTGGTGGGGATACCAGGATTAGACACAGATCACTGGATCCTATATGGTTTGCATATTAGAGTTTATTTTTTTAAAACCTTAGTTATGTGTCACAATTTTGTAAGCAAGTAAGATTGAGTCCTATAATAAGTTGAGACTAGTTGATTTGTCTTAACCTAGTCCAGTCTATTGAGTCCATATTTAAGTATGAGTCCAATAAGTGTCCAGTTTTTGCACAAGAGGAGAGGATACCCTATTTTGGAGTTCCACTAGGCCTCATCCAGGAGCCAGAGGTCTTCACATCAGCCAATTGGACCTTGTACGCCATCTCAGGGTCCAAGATTCCTGTAAGATGCCCAGATGCCCTCTAAATGATTTCTAGATGCCCAGATTCCCTCTAGATGCTAGAGTATATTCGTAGACCAGGTCACATCATGAATCTAGAGGTTCATTTGTGCTCCGACCTAAGAGAAATCAGCCCAAGTGCCAGGCCCACGCCCTTAAGAACCAAGATTCCAAGTATATTCCAGTCCAGAACCAAGATACCTGCAATATTCCTTCTCCAAGCGTTCTAGGCCTCCAGGGCCCAAAGCCTATGCGCCAAACCCATCCTTGGCTGCCCCTTGCTGCCCCCAATGAAACCCAACACATCCTTGAGGTTGACTTGGTTCAAGCTAAGAAGAAGAATTCAAGTGGAAGGAGGAAATCAAGTTCTTATTCTAGCCAACCTTGTAATCCTAATTCTAGGTTTATTTTGTAATCTTTCTCCCACTTAAATTGTGTAAACCTATTCTAACTAGAAGAAGACTTGTAATCCCTTTAGGAGAGGGCATGGGACTCTATAAATAACCCACCCCTCTTCCTCTTGTAATCAATCAACTCTTATGAATTAAACTCTATTGAATTGATTTTAAGACCGGTGTTCTTATGTTTTTGTTTTTGTGTTCTAGTTTTTGTTCTCTTGTATTGGCTGACCTCTATCATTGCAATCCTCCATGCCCCATGCAGCAAATCAGATCTCCAAGCATCAGCCATGCCCAAGAAAAGTAGCCTTGGAGATGACCAGATCAAGAGCTCTTTCTGCTTCTTTGTCGCCAGCTTTTCTTGCCCTGATCCCTTTCTCTTTACTTCATCTAACTATTCTCTATTTGTTTTTTTATTTCATGCCTAATCTTGATGTTTTGCTGATCCCCGAGGTGTTTCCCTCTCTCTAGAGGAGGCTTTCTTTACCTTCAAACCGGATCCAGATCACCTTCAGATTCGGGAACCAAAGGCTTATTCTTCTAGGCGCAATCTAGAGGCTGAGAGATCTCTTCATCGAAGAAACTACAATTGCTGCCTGGTAAAAGCCATCCCCCTCCTTTGTTCTGATCTGATGACAGGTATGCTATCCTAAGCCAGGAATTTTTCAATTCTCGAGTCCTGGCTCATTATTATTCTGCATGAGTTATCTTGCAGGTATGTTAGTTTTTAGCATTACTATTCTTTTTGCTGATTCTTTCTTATTTTTGGATCTTTAGCCACTGAATTAATATCTAAAAAAATACAAAAAAAATTGATTTACTATTTTTCATCAGTCCTAGGTTCGTCTCACATCACATCCCAGCCCCTATAAGGTCTCATGGATAGATTCAACTTCCATGCCTATCAAGTTTAGATGCCAAGTTTTGATTAAATTGCAATCATATGAGGAAAAGATTTGGTGTGGTGTCCTTCCCATGGGAGTTAGTAGCATTATCCTAGGTCAACCCTAGCTTTATGATCACGATGCCACCCTTTTTGGTCAGGCCAATACTTGTGCCTTTAGTCACCATGGGAAGAAATTTATAATCAGTCCAACTCAACCTAAGGATCAGGCTAAAAGAGGATCTAGTAGCCTAAATGAAAGTAAGCCAGGAATTGACTTGATCAAGGCCAAGGAGTTAGAAAAAGAGGTTACTAAGGGAACCCCTGCTTCGATCTTAGCTACTAAAGATAATCATGAGCCGACCCAAAGAGAACACCATCAAGAAGCAATTGAGGCTCTAAAAGAATTTGAGGAAGAACCCTTTAAAGAATTTTAGAGAGAAAAGGCTAAACTTACTGAGAATTTAAATGAAGAAACCCTTGAGCCCGATGATGAGTTTAAGTTTGACAAGATTGAACCCATTGAAAATCTAGAGAAAAAAACTCCTGAGCCCATCGAAGAATCCAAAGGAGACATCTACGAATCAAGTCTAGTGGAGGAATTAAAAAAATAGATTACCGAAAAACCCAACCCAACCATTAGAGTCTTACCTGAGGAGCCACTAGAAGAAAGCCCACTTACAGAGTCCAATCCTAAAATCTAGTAACCCTAGGAATTTATTAAGGATTTGGCTTATTTAACCCAGTAACCTCGGAATGAGCCCCCTCCTACAGTTCCCATTAAAGATCTCTTCCCTGAGATTAGTAACCCATTCTTCCCTTATGCAAACCCTATAGATATACCACAATCTCGTAAGGTTTGCCTCATTAGTCTAGGATTAATCTCTGACACCCCTTCTTATATCCTACCCTACCAAACTAACCCTGAACCCACCTCTTAATTTCTGCCCTTCCCAAAAGCCTCCAGCATTTCTAGGATCATTAGATTGCATCTTGTTGAGATTAGCATACTGCATACAGTCATTGCGCATGTTAGGTTTGCATCTTACTTCTGGCATAGTCTATGGTATTTGCTAGGAGCCCATTGTAAATTTTTATGTGTATGCCAAACTAGGGTCAAACCTAGAGAGTCTATAGTCTGTTAGGTTTAGGCCCTAGGATTCCATTAAAATTTCTCTCAATAGAAATACATAGTTGATTATACACTTTGCATCATGTTTGAGTTTTGCATTAAGCACTAATTTTGAAATAACTTGGCTGATTCATGAAAGCGAGCCAAATAATTCAAAATAGAGGATTCTGTAATGATTAGGCTTAGGCCTGAATGATTTCCACCAGGAATCGTTAAGAAACTTCATGCTCGTGGAGCTGGCCCCTTTAAAGTTAAAAGAAAAGTTGACCCTAATGCCTATGTGCTTGAACTACCCCCAGATTATGGCATTAACTCAACTTTCAATATCTCAGACTTAGTTGAGTATAGTGAACCAGCAACCATACATAGTTAGATATTTGGGCTTGATCTATCCTTTGAGAGTGAACTGACCCTAAGTTTCAACATCCAACTAAACCTGAGAGAGGAGAACGGATTAAGCATGTCCTAGATGATCAAGCTATCACAACCCAGGGCAAAGGCTATCAGTGTTACTTATTCCATTGGCAAGGTCGACCGGAGTCAGATGATTCATAGATTACCCGAGAGGACTTGCAATGCCTCAACCCCGAACTTCTTGAGAAATACCAAAGCCAAGTCAACCCTTACTCGACAAGGTCGAGTTCCTCCCACCGCGGGAAAATTGGTGCGAGCACCAGGATTTGATAGAGGCTCCTCAACCCTCTATGGATCGCTAATTAGTGTTTTAATCTGTTGGGTCCTATAATAAGGCTTAAAGCCTGAATAATTTTCTTTCAAATCATGTAATTAGTATCTAGTTAGTTTCAATTTATGGTTTAGTCCAATAATTTGGAAAATTTGGTCAAATTAGGTCGATTGGTCCTCTAATTAGCCAAGATGGTCCACAAGCTCCAGTCAACTTGAAGATGGGCTCAAGCTAATTTGAAGATGGGTCTATAAGTGGGCAATCAAGTCAAGCCAAATTGAAGATGAGTCAAGCTACCTCTCCTCCATTCCAAGTAGGAGTGCCACATCATCAATGCCATGCGGAATGGGAGGCCCCACTTCAACTCATGAGTGCCACATCATCAATGCCATATGGCATGGGAGGTGCCACTTCACCAAGCACCTTGGGCGGCCAAGTTCAAGAAGAAAATTTCAAATTCAAAAGCCATGTGGATGCCCATTAACCTGTCCTTGATCCTAGCTAACAACATCCTCACTCTACACCCCCAAATCAAGCTACCAAGATCAAGCATCCAAGAAAAGATTCAAAATTCAAAAGTTGGATGCCAAGCTTAATGAGAGAAGAAGGTCAAATTTCAGCCATGCTTCATGAGAGAAGAAATTCAAAATTCAATTGGGCACCCCTTGATTAATGAAGACAACCCACCTTTTTCTCCTCCCCAAATCAAGTCTTGTAACCCCCTTTTTCAAATTTTAATTTAAATGTTCAAATGAGGACTTGGGTCCTTATATAAAGGGCCCTACTCCTCTTGTAAAAATAAGTTTTGATGAATGAAAAAGTAAGAAGTTCTTTATCCATTAGCCCGTGTCTTCTTAGACTACGAACATTATGAAAGTGTGTCTTTATCCTTCGGGACATCGAGGTATGAGAGGCCCTGAGTTACCATCCTCCTTCACAAGCCACCATTCCATCTTCAAACTGGGATGCAACCTGGAAGATCCACCAAGACACCCAATGAGAAGAGCCCTCCTCGACCACCATATTCGACTTTTTTTCCAACACTTCCTACTTTTTTAAACCCCTACTTACTATTCTCTAATCCTTTACTTGGTTACTCGCAGGTCCTCCAGGTGCCACGGACAAAGGATTCGGTCTCCCTTGCCTTCAGGACCATCGAACGAAAAGCCGATGAATTTGCAGGATCAAAAGCTTGATCCTCCAGGCTGCATCTGCTAGTGTGAGCGAACTCGGCATCGGGTGCATCAGAATCTTCAAGGTTTGAACTCCCTAGTCTCCTAGGTGGCTATTGATTTAGAGCAAAGTCCTATAGGGTTTCTCAATCCCAGGGTCCTCTTTTCATTATTGTTTAGGGACTAAGCTTGCATGCTAGAAGTTTTTTGTTCTTATAAAATCACTAGTTCTATTCTCCACTTGACTTTTGGAAATTAGTAAACCTATTAAAAACTTAAAACAATAGAAAGAACAAAATCACTTGCATGCATCTCATCCATCTTAGCATAGTAGTCATGCATCATCTTTGTCCCACATCAGCTTTGACTAAGAGGGTTTTCTAGGCCCTCAAGTTTTGTAATCCTGGTCTGTTTGGAGTCCAGGGAACTAGGTGAATCTATAAATACCCATCCCTCCCCCTCTTGTATGAAGAACTTTTGATGAATAAAATTTGAGAGATTTATTTTGTTCTATCATTACCTCCGAAATGAGTGAGTATGAGGCCCGTTTTCATTTTCTTCTCTTAAGTGCAAAACATAGCTACCCAACATTCCTCTGTCCAACCCTAGCTGCCCTACATCCCAATTAAACCTTAGCTGCTTATCACCCCCCCATCAAGGCCACCCCCTTCCCTTCTTTCATCTAGGACACCATCTTCTAATAGTCTCTCAAGCCGCCCATACAACTTTCATCTAGGCCACCACCCTCCACTCCTCCACAAACCCTAACGCCAACCCACCTCTCACAACCCAGTCCACCCTCCAAGAAAGCCCTCAGGCATCCTCTCATCAGCCGCAGGCCACCCCTCCAAGATCCAGATGCCCAAGCATCCTTCAAGGCCTCTAACCCCCTGCTACCAACTCTTCCTCTAGATTCCTTCTTTCCATCATGTTCATTATTTTTCTCATGATCTACGTGCCTAACTTGTGACATTTGCAGGAACCTTCTGGTGCCATGCCCTTCGGATGAAGTCTTCTTTTCCCTCGAATCAAAATAATAAAAAGCTGGTTGATCCACGGGAAAGTGACCAGGTCATCCAGGCACCAATCTGAGAGAAGCAATCTGATCTATAGCAACAAGACATCATTGCCTGGTATGTTAAACCCGATTCCCTCCTCTCTTTTTCTAATTTTTCTTTAGGAGAACTTGTACCTGATAAGATTTCATAATGCTAGGATCCATTTTTCTTTATTCCTTTGATGGTTTCTAGCATGTGGGTAGGACTCTAACTATTACATAAAAATCCTAACCTGTTCTAGTCTCTTTTTTGAGAATAAATTACTTAAAATTCTAAAACTCATTGCTTTATTAATCTGGTTTTTCTTTATGTTAACCCTAGCATGACATCCCGCATCATGTTAATGTTTGTCCCTCATCATTTTTGGTATCAGAGCTAGTTTAGGACATGTTCTGCATCGTAGTTTAAATTTTTGCATGTTGATTTCTGCGTAGGGTTTCAAACCTAGGCCTATTATTGATTTAAAATGTTACTATTTTTCCCTTATTTTTGCATCCATTAACCTCTTTTTAGTCCTCTATTTTCTATATTTTTCATTGAGTTTTTTCAGATCTAAAAACAATCAAAAAAATCAATAAACCAAAACCTTAACAAAAAAGGCTGTTTGCTGAAATCTACATTAGTAGTCCAAACAAAGGTCTAGTTTCCTATTAAAATCTTACTATTTTTTTCATATTTTTGCACCAACTAATCTATGAGTTGTCTTCTTATTTTCTGCCATTTTTTTTCTGATTTCATAGATCCTAAAAATCAAGAAAAAATCTGCAAACAAGAAAACTTTACAAAAAAAAACTTGCTAAAATTTCTGCATGTTAGTTTAGGGCTGAACCTAATCAAACATCCCACCTCTCAAACCCAAGCCTCTTTTCTTGCACAATAATTAACTGAAATAAAAATTTCCATCTGCATAAAATATAAAAAAAAATTCTGATTTTTTTGATTTTTAGATTTCATTAGGTTTTATGTGTGCTTGCGTCATAACTAAATCACCTTAAGGGCAATTTTGCTATGTTAGATGAGGGAAGGATGTCATTACCTTTCCTTAGCCCAAAACACCACCCTACATTTGAACCCAAGCCTTAATTAAAACTAATTTGAAACCTAATTGATCTAGGGACACGAACAGGTCGGGTCTGAGTCTTGTAAGAAAACAAGTGCATTCGATTCTCCAATTATTACTAAAAACTGGTGTCTAAGGCTAGAGGTCCAATGGAAAACGCTCTAAGCAAAGTGGTGGTTTTTAATTATGACCCAATGACAAGCAGGGGGAGCCTCCCACCACCCCACCTCTTACCTGGCTAGTGGAAGGATTAATTGTTGAGTTGGGTATAAGTTGAGTTGACTCACTCTACTTGGGCTCTAGGTCTAGCAAACCATAGAACACATAACACTTGTGTGCTTGATTGCATGGCCTCTAGACTAGGATTCTAACCCCACCAGTAGTCTTAAATCCAACCCAGCCTAACAATGGAGTCCAACTATGAAACCTTTTTAAGGACCTTTACGAAACAATTTACCCAATTGAGCACCCAACTATGTAATAGGTTTAACCAGTTAGATGACCAGTTAAGAACCCTAGAGAGAACCCGTAGGACCCATACTAGACCCAAATTGAGTCATCTTTGTCTACACCTCCCAACCCTAGGAGACCCCTACACCATGACCCAATATAGGAACACAATCCTAGGAGACCCCTACACCCTGACCTAACCTAGGAACCTAACCCTAGGAGAACCCCACACCACGATCTAATCTAGGAACCCAATCCTAGGAGAACCCCACACCCTGGCCCTACCTGGGAACCCAACCCTAAGAGACCCCCATACCCTGACCCAATCTGGGATCTTAGTGTAAGGAGACCCAATGATGATGAGAGAGCCACTAGGTATATTAGGATAGAAGCACCTAAATTTGGTGGTGATCTTGATCTTGAGGATTATCTTGTTTGGGCAAGAAATATGGATCTATATTTTGAGAAGGAACAAATGTCTGAAAGAAGTCAGTTCAGGTTTGCTAAATTTAAGTTAGTTCACCAGGCTAGGATATACTAAGATAAGTTTGAGAGAATGACTAGGCAAGAGGGAGAAATGCCCATCACTTCCTGGAGAGCCATGAAAAGCTAACTTAGGAAAAAGTACCTACCAAGATCCTGTGAACCTAGCTCCTGTGCACCCAGATCCTATGAACCTAGCTCCTATGCACCTAGATCCTATGAACCTAGCTCTTATGCACCAAGATCCTATGTACCCATGTCTTATAAGCCCAAGGAACCCATAACCAATAGATCTAAGCCCATGTCCTATGATCCCATGAGATCCATAACCCATAGATCTGAGCCCATGTCTTATGAGCCCCAGAGACCCATAACCCATCAATCTGAACCCATGACCTATGAGCAGAAGAAACCCATAGTCCATTGACCTGAACCTTATAGGATTAGTACCTCTAGATGTGAACTTAGTATTAGTCCACATCCCCTTAGTCGACTCACCCCTACCACCCCTGAGTGCAAGCCAAGTATTAGTCAGGTACCCTTTAGTCGACCCACCCTTGCTACCCCAGACACTAGTCAATTATCCCTTAGCCGATCTCCTCCTACCACCCCATTGGTTCACAAAGATGACATTGAAGTGGAAGTGTATGAAGCTGAGGTGAACTTAGTGGATGCTTACGAGAGAGAAGAAGAGAAACATATGGCTGACCCAGAGTTAGTTGACCCTGACCACACCCAGACTGAAGCCAACCTAGAATTAGTTGACCCTAACCATACCCAGACTGAAGCCAACCTAGAGTTAGTTGACCCTGACCACAACAAGAATGAAGCTGTAATGGAAGAATATTTAAAGGAAGAGAACCAAGATACTGCTACTAGAACTTTACCTAAGAAGATACTAGAAGAGAACCCAATTATAGAGTCTAGTCCTAAAATTCAAGAACCCAAGGAATTTATTAAGGACCTGATCTCTTTAAATCAGTACCCTCAAGATGAAGTCACTCCTTTGACCCCAATTGAAGATCTCTTTCCTAAAATTAATGACCCATTCTTTCATAAGTTAGATCTTGTAGATATACACCAAACCAATAAGATCAACCTCATTAGTCTAGGACTAATACCTAAAATCTCTTCTTATATCCTACTCTATCTGATAGACCCCAAACCCTCTACTTATTACCAACCCTACAAAGCTAACCCTGAATCCACCTATTATTTTTTGCCCTTTCTTGAAGCTTCTTATGTTTCTCTAACAATTCGATTGCATTTTGTAGAGGTTAGCATGTTGCATACATTCATTGAGCATGTTAGGTTTGCATCCTATTTCTGGAGGACCATATGGAATCTGTTAGGAGTGCATGCCAAGTTTTCATCTATATGTCACCCACCTAACCAAGGGTCAAACCCAATTGTAGTTTAGGGTTTAGTTGAGTTCGTAGTCCAGTACGTATTGGTATGAGTCATTAGCCAGCATGTTGGTTTGAGTCATTTGTTTGCATGAGGTGTTAGTCGGCATCATTTGCACTGCATGACTAGAGATCTACATAAGGACACTAACCATAAGATTGATGTGAGAAATGATTTTTATAAAAACATGGTTAATTCCTGAAAAGAGTTTAAGAGCTTGCTAGGAAAATTGTGTAATTATTAGGTTCCATACCTATGATGCTAGACCCTTCAAAGTGATAAAGAAAGTTGGACCTAATGCTTTAGTTACCACCTAATTAGGCATTAAGCTCAACCTTCAATATCTCAGACTTAGTTGAGTAAGGGAGCCAGCAATGATACCCAGTGAGCCCTTGGACCTAACCCTTCCTTTGAAGAGCGAATCCAACCTTGTGTGTCCACCATCAAATTAGCCTTGGAAGGAAAAGATTGAGCGTGTCCTGGATGACCAAGCCACTATGATGCAGAACGGAAGCTCTGATACCAAAAATGATGCAGAACGAATAAAGGGATGCGATGCGGAAGTAAATTAAGATTAACTAATTTTTTTGTGGTTTTTATAGGTTTGTAGAAGTTGGCTTCAAATCAAAGAAAAGTTAACCTAACATTGAAAGATACTAATGTGATAATTGAAAGCACAACTTTAAGGAAACTAAATTATCAGAGTAATTCAGAAGCAACGGATCGCTGGGGGTTGAGAAACTCCCAGACCTAGGGTTTCACTCCGAGATTTCAACAGAACAGAAATAAAGAGAAGGGAAGGGTTATCTAACCAGACAATGATCTTCACAGATTTTGGTGGAAGAACTCACCCGAGCAGATTGTTGGATCCTCGGAGTCGGATATCTTCGTAATGGATCCTCCAATACTGGGCCTTTGGCGGGTTGGCTTCTCCTGAACTCAAGATCTGGAAGAGAAGAAAGATAATTGAGGGAATCAGAGAGTCAAGGAAAAGATTTACCAGGTTGATGAACTTGAAGATCGAAATTGCTGAAAACTGGATTCTCCTGGATGCTGATGTGATTTTCCTTGGAACTTGCTCTGGATCTGAAGTAGCCGGACTGGATCTGGATGAAGGTGGACGGCCTGGACTTGTAGAGAGAGAGAGGCCGTGGGAGATGGATGGATCTAGGGTTTGGTGGATGGAAAATAATGAAAGGTGGCTAGGGTTTTGGAATTTCAAGTGGCTAACCTAGGGTTTTGGATAAAGATGGAGATCTCTCACCTCCTCAAGGCTCCAATGGAACCCGGATTACCCCCTCACGGAGCTCAACACTTAGAATAGTGCGGAAGAAGAGAAACCTAGGTCACTCAACACAAGAGAATAGCAAAAAAATAATTTTCTTCATTTTTTTTCAAAGTTACAAAGAGAGGTCTATTATATAGACCTAAAATTTTCTCCTAGCTTGTACAAATTCCCATGTGGGACTAAACTTTTCCAACCCCTAGATTAGGTAGAAAATCCTCTCCCTTGGCCGACCAAGAGTCCAAAAAAAATTGGGACGGCCATAAAGGAATTGTTTTGGAACTTTTATGGCACCTCCTTTGGAGTTGGATTTGGATTTGGAGTCCTCTTCTTCTTAAGGTATTTCTTCTTTTCTTCCACTCCAAGTTAAGCTCTTTGTTTTTTATTTGAACTTCAATTGGATGTCTTTCTTTGATTTCTTCTCCAAGAGAAGTTTTCTTCCTTCTTTGCTTAGGTAAAATAGGCAGGTATGGGCGCCTCCTTTAAAGTAGCCTCCAATTTGATTTTTTCTTCTTTCGATGTGGGGACCATGACACTGGGATGCCTCTGTGGCGCCTCCTGGACTCTGGCGTGTGCTCGGAGTGTGGCTGGGCGTGTGGCTTGGAGTGTGGCCTCCACTTGCTTGAACCTTGATTTGATTGGAAGACAAATGTGGCACCATTTTGGACCAAATTGAAACCACATTGGGACTTGCACTGAGTCAACATGACTCAACAAAATTTAAATGGTGACTCAAGAAATAAATAAAATAAATAAACTGGTTGACCAGGTCAACCCTTATTACAAACCCTAATTTCTCGGGCAAGGTTAATCAGAGATCCAGATGGAGCTCTGAAGTCTTCTTCTGAGTCTGGTGCCCGCACCAATTCTCCCAGGGTGGGAGGAACTCGACCCTGTCGAGTAAGGCTCAAGTTGGCTCTGGTATCTCTCCAAGAGGTCTGGGTCCAATTCTTGTAATTCTTCTCGGGAGATCCAAGAGTCATCAGAATCTGGCCTTCCTTGCCAGCGGACCAGGTACCTTTGGTATCCTCGATTACGAGTAGAGATAACCTGATCATCCAGGATCTTTTCAATCTGCTCTTTCCTCACAGGCCAGTTTGTTGGTGGACACACAGGGTCGGGATCACTCTCAATGATTGGGTTAGGCTCAAAAGGCTCACTAGGAATCACAGCTGGCTCCCTGTACTCTACTAAGTCTGTAATGTTGAAAGTAGAGCTAATGCCTAGTTCTGGAGGCAACTCGAGCACATAGGCATTGGATCCTACTCTCTTTACCACTCTAAATGGTCCAGCTCCCCTAGCATGTAACTTTCTAACGGTTCCAGGAGGAAACCGTTCAGGCCTTAACCTAATCATCACATAGTCTCCCTCAACAAAAGATTTGACTCGCCTTTGAGTATCAGCCAACTTCTTATAAGTTTCATTACTTAAATTTATTTTGGAATGAATTTCTTTATGCAAGTCTTTTACATGCTGTGCAAAATTCTCAGCAGATTCGGAGACTCGAGTGTGGACAGGTAAAGGGACTAGGTCAAGAGGTGTGTGAGGTTTGTACCCATGTACAATTTCAAAGGGACTCTAGCCTATAGACCTATTGATCGAAACATTGAATGCAATTTCAGCCCTGGACAAAATACAAATCCCAATTCCTGGTGTTCTCAATCAAACCAAAATCTGAGCCAAAGCCTAGTAAAGGGTCAAGAAAAACTAAACTAGACTGACGACGCATTCCTAAAGAATGGACTTTATTCCAAAGGAACCCTAGGTCTAAACCTAACAAACTAAGGCTCTCTAGGTTTGACCTTGGGTCGGAGGATGGCATGCAGAGCATGAAAACTTATCATGGGTGCCTAGTAGGTGCCATAAGGTCTTCTTGAAGTAGGTGGCAAACCTAATAGGTTCTGACACGTGGTTCACTCTAAAGACTTCGACAAAGTAAATTTGGGTGGTGTAAGAAGCATTGGAAGTCCTAGAGAAAGGAAGGAAATATGAGGTGTAGTCACGAATTACTTGCTGACTACAGGTGGTGACCTGAAGGTTTGAATGGTGATCTATGAGTGTCAACTGGTCATCCTTTCGAAAGGAAAAGTTTGCTACTCCCAGGAATGGATCAAGAGATGGTTCGGGAAGCAGCCTAGGACATGTGATTGCAATAGTTAAAGTTTGTTCTCTAAGCAAATAATGATCCATTTTCTTAAGAACTGGATTGAAGAATGATTCATGGAAGGGCCTATGGATGATGACCTCAAGACTTGAAATTTGACCTATGGGTGTCGAAAGGTATACTCTATAGAAGGGTAGGTCAGTCATGCAAAGGAAGGGGTCTGGGGTCATAAGGAGGACTTCTACAGGACTGGGTGAACCAATCCGCTCAAGACAAGGATGTTCAACTGAGATTACGGGAGAGACCTTAGTGGCTGGGCATGGGACAAGGTCCAATTGTAAGAGGCTTGATTCAGTCATCCTAAGGAGAGGATCTACCATAGGGTGGGCAAACTTAAACAGTTCAGTGCAAAGATCTTCAATTTGTACTTGGGGAATGACTGTCATTAGAGGGTACGAACTAATAGCTCGGGCTAACAATATGAGTTCTTCCTGGGGGTATTTGACTAAAGGAACCCGGTTCTCACAAATCTCTTGAATTTCTGAACTAGGTCTTATCAGTTGGTTGCTTTCCAAGGTCTCCTCAGGTAAGGAACCAATAGTATCAATGTCACATTCTTCAAGTTCTTCCCCCTCATATTCATCAACTAGACTCAAGCCAGCATCATATACTTCCTCGATGCCATCTTCAATGGGTTTCGGGTCAGTGGTAATCGGGTCAACTGATTCTAGGCTTGTCATACCTAACCTTTCTTCCTCATTGGTAGGCTTGGGTTCTCCCTCATTAATGTCATCCTTAGGATTCTTACCACTTAGCTGTGCACAAGCCAGTCCTATGCATGGGCACTGACTAGATTTATGGCCTCTTTCTCCACAAAACAAACATTCTTGCGATATAGGAACCTGGGTCACACTGGGTTTCAAGCTAGTAGAGACCTTACTTGGGCATGGGTGTGGATCTAAATGGTTTGATCTAGAAGACTTGGGTTGTTGAGTGACTGGTCTAGAATATTATAAGGACCTCTCATAGACACGATCCACACTATAGATATCATGGTTAGGCTTCCTAAGGTTATGCTCGGGGTCACGGTATAAGGTCCTCCTAGGCTCCTGGTATGGATGAGGTTGGGGCCTATTAAATTTTGGATCAGGGATCCAATTTTGATGTCTACGTTTCTCAAGGACTTGGACTTGATCCCTAAGCTGGGTAAAATTCTCATGGACTTGTTCTTTACACTGGGTAACAGTAGCAGTCAAATCCTGGCTTAACTTGTTCATGCTCTCAGTAAGAGCTCTAACCATGGCCTTTAAATCAGGTTGGGTTTGACCAGGTTGGTAGGGCACTCTATTCCGGGTAGACATGATGCAAGCAAACACAAAAAATGAGACTCAACTAAACGACTACGGGCTAACTAGACCTAGAGCCCAAACTAGATGCCCAATCAGAGTGGCAAGCTAGCCTGTAGTAACTCAGGACTCAGCCAGGCAGGTGTAAGGGGAGTGTTAGGTCCCTGATTGCCAATCCTAGACACCAATCAGTGATTGGCCAGGTAGGCGGACCAGCACACAAGCCCTTCGGGAATGGATCCCTGAACCACCATTCTAGACACTGAGTGCTAAGCACACACAGAATAACTCGACAAACTGACTCAACACTAGCCTAGACCCGACCAATTAGTGTCCCTAGCCCACTAGGGCAAATTAGGTCTAACTGATTTTAAATTAGGTCTAGGTTCGAATGATTGGATGGTGGTTTTGGGCTAAGGAGAGGTAATCAACTCCTCCCCTTATCTTAGATGCTCAATTGCCCTTAAGTAAATTATGAGATGATCACTCCAAAAAGAATTGAATTGCAGAACACAAAAAATAGAGTTGCTGTATTTTAATTCTCAGAATTTTTACCGAAAACAATAAATCACAGAAAAATTATGGAAAATAGGTTCAATTATGCTGGTTTCAACAAAGCAAAAATCATGCAATTCGGAGTTTTATGTAGGGTTAAATAATTCAGACAACAGGGAAATTATGGGCTGCAACTAGATTGTCTTCCCCGTTTATAATCCCTGCTACGAAGTTATAACCCAATGGATCCCCTACACGCCCTAGGAACACCCCGTGGAATGGGAGGAGGAGGCTTGCGCCTCACTTAGTTCCTAGGACCGGATGTCCTGGGGAGTCTACTTCGAGCAGACAAAATAAAAAGAGAACAATCAAAACAAGCAAGCAAGCAAATCAGAAACCCTAGACTGGGCTCTGATACCAAAAATGATGCAGAACGGAAGCTCTGATACCAAAAATGATGCAGAACAAATAAAGGGATGCGATGCGGAAGTAAATTAAGATTAACTAATTTTTTTGTGGTTTTTATAGGTTTGTAGAAGTTGGCTTCAAATCAAAGAAAAGTTAACCTAACATTGAAAGATACTAATGTGATAATTGAAAGCACAACTTTAAGGAAACTAAATTATCAGAGTAATTCAGAAGCAACGGATCGCTGGGGGTTGAGAAACTCCCAGACCTAGGGTTTCTCTCCGAGATTTCAACAGAACAGAAATAAAGAGAAGGGAAGGGTTATCTAACCAGACAATGATCTTCACAGATTTTGGTGGAAGAACTCTCCCGAGCAGATTGTTGGATCCTCGGAGTCGGATATCTTCGTAATGGATCCTCCAATACTGGGCCTTTGGCGGGTTGGCTTCTCCTGAACTCAAGATCTGGAAGAGAAGAAAGACAATTGAGGGAATCAGAGAGTCAAGGAAAAGATTTACCAGGTTGATGAACTTGAAGATCGAAATTGCTGAAAACTGGATTCTCCTGGATGCTGATGTGATTTTCCTTGGAACTTGCTCTGGATCTGAAGTAGCCGGACTGGATCTGGATGAAGGTGGACGGCCTGGACTTGTAGAGAGAGAGAGGCCGTGAGAGATGGATGGATCTAGGGTTTGGTGGATGGAAAATAATGAAAGGTGGCTAGGGTTTTGGAATTTCAAGTGGCTAACCTAGGGTTTTGGATAAAGATGGAGATCTCTCACCTCCTCAAGGCTCCAATGGAACCCGGATTACCCCCTCACGGAGCTCAACACTTAGAATAGTGCGGAAGAAGAGAAACCTAGGTCACTCAACACAAGAGAATAGCAAAAAAATAATTTTCTTCATTTTTTTTCAAAGTTACAAAGAGAGGTCTATTATATAGACCTAAAATTTTCTCCTAGCTTGTACAAATTCCCATGTGGGACTAAACTTTTCCAACCCCTAGATTAGGTAGAAAATCCTCTCCCTTGGCCGACCAAGAGTCCAAAAAAAATTGGGACGGCCATAAAGGAATTGTTTTGGAACTTTTATGGCACCTCCTTTGGAGTTGGATTTGGATTTGGAGTCCTCTTCTTCTTAAGGTATTTCTTCTTTTCTTCCACTCCAAGTTAAGCTCTTTGTTTTTTATTTGAACTTCAATTGGATGTCCTTCTTTGATTTCTTCTCCAAGAGAAGTTTTCTTCCTTCTTTGCTTAGGTAAAATAGGCAGGTATGAGCGCCTCCTTTAAAGTAGCCTCCAATTTGATTTTTTCTTCTTTGGATGTGGGGACCATGACACTGGGATGCCTCTGTGGCACCTCCTGGACTCTGGCGTGTGCTCGGAGTGTGGCTGGGCATGTGGCTTGGAGTGTGGCCTCCACTTGCTTGAACCTTGATTTGATTGGAAGACAAATGTGGCACCATTTTGGACCAAATTGAAACCACATTGGGACTTGCACTGAGTCAACATGACTCAACAAAATTTAAATGGTGACTCAAGAAATAAATAAAATAAATAAACTGGTTGACCAGGTCAACCCTTATTACAAACCCTAATTTCTCGGGCAAGGTTAATCAGAGATCCAGATGGAGCTCTGAAGTCTTCTTCTGAGTCTGGTGCCCGCACCACACTAGTACCCGAATCAAAGGCTACCAACCCTGATGCGAGATGATCCTAGGACTACCATGATCATAGAAAAATAAAAACTAATTTTTTTGTTAATTTTTTTAGAATTTTAATTTATAGGCTAATGACCCGAAATAAAGTAAAGATGAGAAGGAAAAATAGTAATGAAAAGAAACATCATACCTGCAAAGAACTCATGCAAAATAATAAAAGAAAGGATCTCTGAGATTGAGAAACCCCCGGTTAAGATAGCATACCTTCAACAAATCAGAAGTAAGGAGGGAGAAAGATTTTACCGAGCACCGATTCAAAAATCTGCTAGAAGCTGGAGTCACACAACACTCGGGATTGTCACTTGGAAGACAAGCCTGTAGTCCTCAAATCATATGGCTATCTGGGTCGATCCAAGAGGCAAAGAGGCCCTCCACTTTGGAGGGGAAATATCTTGAAGATCTTGCAAGCATCAGAGGTTAATCAAAGAAACAAGGAAATAAAGGAAAGAAACTAGCTTTTAGAAGAAAGAAGGATCAGGGTTTGGAATAGTTGGCGAGTTGGGGAAGAAGAAGATCCTTGGCTTGATGAGCAGCTAAGGCTTCTTCTCCTTAGGCATGGAAGATGAGGACTTAGGCATAGAGGCAGGGGTCGGCTAGGGCACACAAGGAAAACCACACAAGAACACCAATGCTAGAAAACAAATCACCAGAGTTTTATTTCATCAATAGGTTATATGAATACAAGAGGAAGAGGGGTGGGGTATTTATAAGAGTTCTCATGTCCTCTCCTTGTTAGGATAGAATTACAAAGTAGAGTGAGAGAGGGATTACAAAGGTGTTTAGAATTAGGAGTATACACTTTGAATGAAATTAAAACTTGTTCTCCTTGTTCTAATTGGATTTCTCTCCTCATTTGACTTGGTCAAAGAGCTTCTTTGGACTTGGATGCCAAGATGGCTTGGGCTTGGAATTTAGGGTAGCAAGGGGCATCCTCCATTGGGCTTGGGTGGCCTCCAAAGGACTTGGGCACATGGACCTCCAAGTGGGCTTGAAACCCTGGGCTGGGGTGCCTAGAGTATTCTCTAGGTATCTTGGTTCTTGAAATCTTCATATGGGCTTGGGGAAAAGCCTGGGACACCTCCTCTTACTAGACTTCTAGGCTTGAGAGACTCTTGGGCTGGAGCAACTGGTATATTCCCGGAATCATGGGGTGCCATGGTCCTTCAAATATTCTCTGGGCATCTTGAAGGAATCTTGGCAAAACATCTGGGGCGGTAAGCAAAGGCCCATTATGGCTGATATGAGGGCGTCTAACTCCTGGATGAAGCCTAGTAGAACTCCAAAAATGGGTATCCTCTTTTCTTGTATAAAATTGGACTGGTACTGGACTAATACAAATGTATATGACTCAATGGAACTCAAATAAACTGGACTAGGGTTGAGACAAACCAACTTGGATATCTTGCCTTAACTTATTACAGAACTCAATCTTACTTGATTACAAAATTTGACACATAGGCAAGGGTTCAAAACCATAATCAGTAAATCAGATAGGGTCCAGTAATCTGTATTGGATCTTGGTGCCCCCACCAATACTCCCGGGGTGGGAGGAACTCAACCCCGTCGAGTATGGGTCAATGTGGCTCTCATATGGATCAAGAAGGTCTAGGTTGAGGTGCTACAGATCCTCATGGGTGATCCATGAGTCCTCGAATTTTGGTTGACCTTGCCATCAGATCGAATACCGTGGATAGATGTTTATCCGGCTAATGATGGCTCGATCATCCAAGATGTGCTCCTCACTAATAGGCTAGATTGTAAGTAGACTCTTTGGGGTGGGTTCTCTCTCAATGGAAGAGAGAGGTTCAAAGAGCTCGCTAGGTATCGTTGCTAGCTCCCGGTACTCCATAAGATCTGAAGTATTGAAGGTGGAACTAATACCTAATTCGGGTGTCAACTCGAGCACATAGGCATTGGATCCAACTCTCTTTTATATTTTGAATGGTCCAGCTTCACGAGCATGAAATTTCTTTACAGTCCTTGGAGGGAATCGCTCAGGCCTAAGCCTGATCATCACATAATCCCCAGCAGAAAACTCTTTAGCTTATTTTCAAGAATTAGCCAAGTTTTTATAAAGTTTATTAATTAGTTTATCTTTTGACTAATATCTTGATGCAAATACTGTGTAGAGGTTAGTGCAAGTGAGGATAGATAAAGTAGGTCTGTGGATTGATTGGACTCAAAACTAGATATTAGCTCATGACCTACATCTACTTCCTGTGATTGTTCCTTAGGGACTTCTTCTTGGATTTCCTCTATGAACAAATCTTATTGACATGCAGATTTGACTAAACCCTAAACTACAACTATGGGTTTAACCCTTTGTCAAGAGGGTGACATGTAGATGAAAATGGTGCATGGACTCCTACTAGGTGCCACAGTGTCCTCCAAGAGTAAGATGCAAACATGACATGCTCAATGAATGAATGCAACATGCAAACTTGTACAAAATGCAACCTAGTAGTTAGGAAAACATGAGAAGCTTCTGGAGAGGGTAGAAAATAAGAGGTACGTTCAGGGTTAGTTTGGTAGGGTAGAAAGTAAGAAAATGGTTCGGGGTTGATCGAATAGAATAGGATACAGGAAGGGATGTCAGGGATTAGTCCTAGATTAATAAGGATGACCTTATGGGGTTGAGTATACCTACAGGGTCTGCATTATAGAAGAATGAGTCATTAATTTCAGGGAAGTGATCTTCAATGGAAACTATAGGAGAGAATTCTTCCTGAGGGTATTAGGTTAAAGTGATCAGGTCCTTAATAAATTCCTCGGGTTCTTGAATCTTAGGACTAGACTCAATAATTAGGTTGTCTCCCAGTGTCTCCTCAGATAGAGTTGCGGTCGTAGGATCATGGGTTTCTTCTTCTACATATTTAGTTTGGGTGTGGTCAGGGTTAGCTAATTCTAGGTTGGCTTCTATCTGGGTATGGTCTGAGTCAACTAACTCTGGGTTGGCTTTAGTATGGGTAGGGTTAAGGTCAACTAATTCTATGTCATCTATATGTATATCTTCTTCTTCTTCCTCATACTTATCCACTATGCTAACTTCAGCTTCATATATCTCCTCTTTAAGGTTATTCTAGTGAACCAATGGAGTGGTAAGAGGGGGTTGACTAAGAGAAAATTAACTAATACTAGGCTCATATCTAAGGGTACTAATCCTATGGATTGCTTGGTTATTTAATTGGATCATTTGGTTGATCTAGGCGGTCAACTGGGCAAACTAGTTTTGGGATTAGGTATTGGACTGGTTAATCTTGGTGGTTAATTGTACAGTCAATTGGGCATTCAGTTAGTTCATCTGGTCAAATCGTTCAGTCATGGCTTTCATAAAGATCTCAAAGTTGGATTCCATGCCTGAGCTAGGTTGGGGCTTAGACTGTTGATATTTGGTTCCTAACCTAGTGGTCATGTAATCAATCACTCAAAGTTGTATGGTGCAGTCAAGCATGCAAGGATCAATATGTTTGGTGTGGGCACCAGGTTTAGGAAGAGACTTCAATAGATACAAATTAGGCAAGATTCTCTATGGTTGGAAGATTGAGAGTTCGAGTCCTGTAATAAGTTTTAATTGAGTCTATTAGTCCTGTATTTATTTCAATAAGTCCTGTGTTTGTTTCAATTGGGTTCTTCATTGTAATTGAGTCAAGAAGAGTTCAGCCAAGTCCAATCTGGTATCAGCACAACCAAATAAGGAACGTGGGCACATGAACCATGGGATCACCAACTTGGAAGCCACTTCATTACTCCACTTTGCCACATCACCAAGACACCTCACCATAGATTGTCACCCAAGAGGAGAAGGAATTATAATTCGAATGGGTACACATTTTCCTCCACAATCACCTCCCCTCTTCATGAAGACGCCATACTATTTTCTCCCTTTATTTTGTTATTGTTTGAAATTTGAATTCAAATTTCAAATGGTTTGGTGGTCTATAAAAAAGGCTCCAAACCTTATTGTAATCAAGAATTTTGAATCAATGAAGAAAGTAATTTTCTTGAAATTTTCCCTTGCTTGAATGCTTGATCCCTTGTGAGAAGGTGGGTGTGAGGCCTAGAGTGTTCTTCCCCTTTCCAACTCCACTCATCCAACCTGGCTTCCTCCCATCCCTCTTAGTCCATTCGGCCAACCAAAGAAGCACTTCCATTAGTCCACATCTCCACTATTTCTAATGAATCCAATCATTCAAGGAGTCCTTCACAAGATCAAGCCAAGAGTTGTCATCCAAAAGAAGCCATAGAAGATCCACAACAAGACTATTCCAAGCTTTCCTTCATTATTTCAAAGATCCCTCCCCTAATTTCTCCATTTCAATCCTTTTCTCTAATCTCCCCTATATCTTTTTTTTGTTGCAGGATCCCTGGGCTTCCAGGCTCCAAAGAAGAAGGTCTCCCATGCCAAGAACTAGATACAGGAGGCTTTGCAACCTAATGGAATCTCCCTGTCATCCAGGAAGCTTTTTCTTTGAGTGTTCCCAGTGTTAAATCTATAAGTATTAATTGCCTGGTAACCCTCTTTAGAAAGTCTTTCAGATATGCAATTATTAGAATAACTTAACCCTAATTTGAGTGGTTTCTTAACCACAAAGGTCCTCCTCTTTGTTTCTTTGAATGGTTTTATTTCTAGTCAAGTTTAATATTTAGAATCCTATCATTGAATTCCTACTTCTTTACTTGATTAGCTACGTCTATTTACTTCATCTCTAGTTTAATCATTACTGATTCCATTAGGAATGCGTCATTTCATCATTGTCCCCCATCATCTTGGTATCAGAGCATGATAGGTTAGGGCTTAGCATCTTCTTCAGTACTTGGATTGGGTGCTTCACCATGGCCGTCCGGTCATAGGAAACAAAGTAGGGCTGCAAGACCCTCACTTCCCATTCCACCGAGATTTTCTATGCTGTGTAGGTGTTTCGATGTGATTAACCCTTGAAGCGAAACACAAAAAGATAAGTTTCAAATCCTAAAAAAAAAAAATTTGCATTTTATTTTTAGCATTTTTAAAATTTCTGTTGTTCTATCCTGTTTGCATTGTCTGAGTTCCAGGAACTGTCTAGCATAGCACAGATTTTATTTTTTAATTTTCTTTCATCTAGTATATCCTGTATAAGTTAGGAATGTTTTGTGATTCTTTTAGAATTTTCTGAGATTAATACATAGCACTTCTCTGCCCCAATTCAAAACTACAACACAAAATTCTGCACCTGAAATTAGGGTTCATATGCATGCTTGCATTCATCTCATGATAAATCAATTTAAGGGCATCATTATAACATTGAGGCAGGATTTCATTACCTGTCCTTAGCCCAAAAACACCATGCTGCATAGCGAACCCAATCTTTAATTAAAATTATGTAATACTCTAATTTTTAGGGACACGCACAGGTATAGTTCAAGTCATTTGGGAAAACTAGTGCACCTACTCCTGCATCTATTTTTGAAAGCTGGTGTCTAGGCTAGGGGTCAAGTGGCAAATGTCCTAAGCAATTCCTGTGGTTTGTAATTAGGACCTTGCAAGAGCTGGAGGAGCCTCTCATAGACCCACCTCTTACTTGGCCAGTGGACAGGATAGCTGTTGATTTGGTTGTATTTAGTTGACTCACCTTACTTGAGCTACTAGGTCTAGCAAACCCCTAGCCCGAGTTTGAGTCTGTGTGCGCATGGCAACTAGATTAGGAACACCCTACCAACAAACCCAAGCTCAATCAAGTGCAACCATGGACCAAAATTTTGAGACCTTGATGAAAACCTTGAGTGATCAAATGGCCCAACTGAATCAAAACCTGACTGACCAATTGGCTCAGACCAACCAAAGCTTGATTGATAAGATGGCCCAAGCAAAGGCACGGGCAGATGCTCACAAGGCCCATGCTAAATTCAACACTTCTAGGCCCAATTCCCTTGATCCAAGAGCTTATGATCATGATCTTGCCCCTAAGTCTAGCCCTAGGAGCCCATACCCATACTTGGTTGACTCCGAGGAGGGACCCAGTAGGACCACCCAACCTTATGCACCCACTTTTGATGGAAGACAAGAGGTGTATATCAATTGGGAGGAGAGCATGGATCACTATTTCGAGTATACTAGGATATCGAAGTTAGAGAAATTTAAATTGGCCACACGTAGGTTAACCAGATATGCTAACTGGCATTGGGCAGCTATTGAGGATGAATGTTATCAAAGAGGAGATAGAATACATAGCTAGAGAACCATGAGAAGTAGGCTAAGAGAAAAGTACCTAGGTAGATTTTATAAGCAAAGATTTTTAGACCAATGGTACAAACTGAGATAGGATGATAGACCAGTGTCTGATTATATTAAGGAATTCAAGGGGTTTGACAGGAGATGTAACACAATCGAATCTATGACCATGACCATATCTAGATTTTGAGGAGGCCTATGTAAGGACACCCAGGGGGAATTACTTCAATGAAAAATTCATACTCTAGAGGAAGCTTATCGGATTGCTAAAGAATTCAAGTCTTATCAAAGAGAACTCATAAGTAGCCGACCTAAGCCCAGCATGATTGGCACCTCTAGGCCAATTCTTAGATAGATTCCTTCAAACTAGCCTACTACTCTTATCCTATTAGTTTGAAAGGGAAAGACCCTTGAACCCATTAATGAGCCTGAGGAAGAAGTTTATGAGGCTGAACCGAGTTTAATTAATGTATATGAAGGGGAAGAGGAAGTACCCATTGAAGAATTTCAGGGAGAAAAGGTTGAGATCATTGAGAAACTATTAGAAAAAGATCCTGAACCCATTATAGAATTTGAAGGAGTTACTGAGCCAGGATTAAATATATCAGATGAAAGTGAGGGTTCATACGAGTTGCCCATAAAAGAGGTCCAAGAACAAGTCCCTAAGGATCAACCCTAAGAAGTAGATATTATTTTAGAAGACTTTCAATATAAACTTCCTGGAGACCTTCCAGATGACCTTCCACCATCTAGGAACATCAGCCTACCCTAGATCATACACTCGTAGATCAACATTCATGTCTTAAGGTCATCCCGGGTAACCATGGTCTATTTTATGTTTCTAATAGATTATTCCAAGACTCTGATTTTTATATCCTATCATATCCTAAGGCTTCCAATGTTCCCCAAACTATCAAATTATACTTTGTTGAGGTCGTTCAGTTGCACCAATGCTGTGAGTATGTTAGGTTTGCGACCTACTTTTGGAAGACCTTATGGCATTTGCTAGGGATCCACTATAAATTTTAATGTGCATGCTAGACCAGGGTCATACCTAGGGAGTTTATAATCTATTAGGTTTAGACCCTAGAGAGTCCAATAAATTTTTTATCAATAGGAATACATAGTTGAGTCTATTTTTTTATCAAGTGTTAGTATGAGTCTCAAAGTCCGCAAAATCATATGCACAGCATATTAAGGAATTGCATAAGGAAATTAGTAAAAAGATTCAAATGAGCAATGAAGTATATAAGCATATAGCTAATTCCTGTAAACGAATAAAAAAATTTAATCAAGGGGACTCTGTAATGATTAAACTTAGACCTAAAAGGTTTCCATCGGGAACTATGGAGAAACTATATGCCCGGGGAGCTAGACCTTTCAATGTAATTAAGAAAATTAGACCTAATGCATATGTGTTAGAGTTACCACCAGATTATGGCATTAGTTCAATATTTAACATTTTTGATCTGAAAGAATATAAAGAGCCGGCATTAATTTATAGTGAGCCTTTTAGGCCTTATCCTGCCTTTAAGAGCAAAACACTACATGAGTGTTGATGGAGGACAAAAATAAAATGATGAATGGAGAGTTTTAGTAAGCTAACCAGCAAGCAAACTTGAGCAATTAATTATCAAATAAATGGGCTAAATTCATCCAAGAAAAGAATCTTCATAAGGAGACTAGTTGATCTAGGTTACAATACACGTAATGTAGATCTTGTTCAAAATAAAGATTAGGATCTTTATGGCAAGGAAACCAACACTACTAGGACAAGTTTACCTTAAAATGATCATATATAATAAATATTAGGAAGAGTTTTCCTACCAACAATGATGGCTAAAATATTTGATGGAAGAAGAAACTCTCAACATTCATAGATTTGAGGACTAGAAGGCAAGATGATCACTCTCTACTTTGGGACTTACCTTGCCCTTGATCAATGGCATGGAGACCTTCCCTCTTGGATGTGAGAACTTGAGAGAATCTACAAACAAACTTGGAATTAGACATGGAAGAAGAATTGAGGTTGGAATGGAAACAAGAGAGAAAGGGAAAGAAACAAGGCCGGTGGCTTGGGACTTGGGGCTTGAACTTGGAGCATTCAATAATGGTGTCACACTCTTCAACCTTCAAAATAGCAATCACACACTCAAAGGACCTCTCACTCCCTTCTCAAACATGAATTTAAACTCTCCAACTTAAAAGACTAAATCACTCCAACTAGAAGAACTAAATCACTCCATACAAGAAGAACTCAAGAAAGAACACAACAAGAAGAACACCTTCATTAATTCTCAAAATATTTCATACATGGAATGACTTACAAGGGAAGCCTTGGACCCTATTTATAGCCTTAATGGTCATCCAAAGTGAGGAGGAGAGGTGGAGTTAGGTTAGTTAACCATTTCTAGTCAAATCCAACTCCTTTGGTTATATAGTTTCAACAAGAAACAACTTCTAAGTAAGAGGTTGTAACAACTTGCTATGTGGTACCTAGGTGGGTTAGACATGGCTTCTTATTGCTAATGTGGAGCCCTAGGTGTCATGTGATGTGGCATCCCACATGGCAAGTTGGTTGGGGGGTTGTTGGGTTAGTGAGGAGTGGTCCCATGCTTCCCCTCAAAATGCTTGATATGTTATTTCTTATGTCTACCAAAATGTGTCCCATGTGAAGAATAAAATAAGCTTCTAAGAGGTGGCATCATGGGCTTCAAAAGGTGGTATCTTGACTTGCTTGGGCTTTGACTTGGGCATGCTTGAAGTTGGTCTTGATCTGGATTGAGTCGACTCAAGGGACTGGCAGCCTTCTTTCATGAGTCGGCTAATGAATTGTTCTTTGTCTTCAAGGGTTTGGTGGGTTTCATTCCAAGGTTCTCATTAATCCTAAGTACACTATTTTAGCTGAAAAAAAAATATCAAGAGAATTAGTTGAAAAATATTTTTTTTCTTGTTGATGTCCCATCAGTTCTCCCGGGGTGGAAAAAAGCTCGACTCCGTCGAGTAGGAATCAGTCTGACTTTTGTAGTACTCTAGTAGGTTGGGGTTGATTCTTTGTAGGTCCTCTCGAGTTATCCATGAGTCTTCAGAATCAAGACATCCTTGCCAGTGAACCAAGTAGCGTTGATAGTCTTTGTTTCGAATAGTGATAATCTTGTCATCTAAGATTCGCTCAATCCTATCTTGTCACTTTGGAAATATGGCTGGTGGACACTCAAGGGTTGGCTCACTCTCAAAGGTAGATTCAAGCCCAACTAGCTCACTAGGTATCATTGTCGATTTCTTGTACTCTACTAGATCTGAAATTTTGAAAGTGGTACTGATACCAAAGTCAGATGGTAAATCTAGAATATTTAGGTCCAAATTTTCTTATTATTTTGGAAAGGACCTACACCACGGGCATATAACCATTCAGGTTTGGCCTTACCATGACATAGTCTCCTTCTTTAAATTCTTTGGCTCTTTTACGTGAGTTAATCATAAGCTTGTTAATTTCATTGCTCAAATTTTCTTACTAATCATGCTATGCATATGATTCTCGCAATCATAGACACTCATGCATGGGAAGGTCAAATGACATCAAATGACAAAACACGAATGATACCAAAACAAAATAAGCTCAAATGGACTTTATTATCTATGAACTAAACTTTATTATTGAGCTAGGAAACAAAAGTTCCTAATTTCCAATATTCCCCTAAATGACTTTCAAGACTCTGGCACACAACTTCAGGTAAGTGGCAGAGAATCTTAATTTAGTTTCTAACATATACCATAAAGTCTTAAAAAAGTAACTATCGAATATTATTGGGACTAGTTCAATGGTATGGAGGATGTCCTAGCTTGGTGGAATAGGAGAGTGCATGTAATGTAGTGGTGAATTAGGCTCAGGGCAATTATCAGGGATTTCAATTTCCACCTTCCATCTCTTCCATTTCCATCTTTCAATTCCTACCATCTCTTCACTTCCAATCCTCATGTTAAATTCTTTTGCAGGTTCTATAATTTCTTGGGGTTGATCCTTTGAAATTGGTTCTAGATTTTCTCTGATGGTCAATACCCCATTAGGTGATCCTTCATTAATCTCTAGATTTAAATCCTCAACATTGATTTATTCCAGGTCCTCTATTATCTCTTCAAATTGTTCTTCATGGCTTTGTTCTTGGACTTCATTTTGATCATCCCTGTTGTTGATTTCTTTAGGCTGGATAATTAGTTTATCTTCAAGTAATTATTCTTGATCATATTCGTCCATAAGTTTAGACCCAACTTCATAAACTTCTTCCTTAAATTCTTTAACGGGTTTAGGATTTTTTCTTTCTAGCCCTTCATTTGGACAAGACTTTGATTTTATTTCATCCTTAAATTCTTCAATAGGTTCAAGTGATTTTCCCTCTAATTTTTCTATGGATATAGTCTCTTGTTCATCTCCCTCATACTTATTAAATTTAGCAATATAATCAGATACAGTTGTATCATCTTGTCTCAATTTGTACCATTGGTCTAAAAGTTTTTGCTCATAATATTCACCTAGGTACTTTTCCCGTAGTTTACTCTTCATTTCTCTACAAGTATTTATTTTATTCCCACTATAATAATTTTTTTACTCAACTTCTCCCCAATATGCTTTAGCATGTCAGATTAACTATGATTTGGCAAATTGACACTTTGTTACTTCCGACATTTCATCAAATTCAAAGTATTGATCCATTTTCTCTTTCTAATCGACATACACCTCAGGGTTTCCATCAAAAGTGGGTGCATAGGGTCGATTGCTCCCAAAGACTCTCTCCTCCTGATCTACAAAGTCTTGATAGGGGTATCTAGGGTTGTACTCAAGGGTGAGATCATGACATTGGGCTCTTGGACCAAGGGGAGGTGGACTAGGTGATTCAGGCTCAGCATGGATCTTATGGGCTTCTTCTATGAAGTCATGGTGAAGTCGTCTTGAATTGTATTCAGTAGTAAATTCATGATGATGGACTCTTGGACCTCGAGAAATTGACCTAAGTGACTTATGTTCGGTGGGGGTCATTGGGATATCTTCAAGTGTCCCAACATGGTCCTTCACTTGACCTAATTCCTTTCTCATTTGCTCTAATTGCCCATTTATGGTATCAAACTTTTTAGTCAGGGTTTTCAAAAAGAATTCAAGATTAGAATCCATGGATAAAAACAGACTGTGTGTGGGACTATTGGTATAGAGCTTCAAGCTGTACAAACCTAACTTCTAGGGCTCCTAGACCTAAAAGTTTAAAATACAAGACTTAACATGGTACTACTTAAGTATGTAATTACCTTGTCCACTGGCCAAGTAAGAGGTGGGGTTGCGGGAGGCTCCCCTCGCTTTCATGAGGTCCTAATTAAAAATCAAAATTTTGCTTAAGGAGTTTGCCATTTCACCTCTTACCTTAGACACCAATTTCAAGGAATAAGTACAAACTCAAATAATACTTTGTCTTACCTTATACTTGAACCCGACTTGTGGGTGTCCCTAGTTTTAGGTTCCTACTCAATTTCAATTATGGTTTAGGTCAATGCAAATGTGGGTGATTGTTTTGGCCCAAGAAAAGGTAATGACCTCCTTCCCTTATGTTATGATTGAATGCCCTTAGTTAGATTTAGGAATGGATGCACAAATAATTCACCAATTAGTTAACACAACAACTAGTATTAGCACAAACATATGATTCAAACACAAATTTTAAAAAAAAAAATTAAAATTAAAATAATTAAATTAAAAAATTTAGATTTTGAAGTCTAGATTAAAGAAATCAAATTTTGAAATTTAAATCTCAAATTAAGATTAAAATTTTATTTTAGAAGTTAAAGTTGTTGCAAGATAGTTTCAGCCCTAACAACTTCTAGTCAACTAGTTTTAAAAAAATCAAAATTAAAATTTTAAAACTTAAAAAAAATTAAAATTAATATTTAATTGTTATATCCCTCAGTGAATATTCCAGATTCTAAATTTTTAAATTTAATTCCCGGAATTTGGTTAAGAAATTCATTTTGAAAGCTTGTTATAAAAGAAAATTTCAGCAGGGAACAACTTTCAACAAGCTAGTATTAAAAATTCAAGATTTAATATTTTTAAAAATCTAAAAATTCAAAATAAAACTGATTTGGTTAACTATCAGATAATAATTCTTAGATGTAAAGTTTTTATTTCAGATTAACTCGAATTTTGGTTAAGAAGGTAGTTTGAAAGCACATGCTAGAGGTTCCAGCAGTTTAGCTAACTCTTAACAACCTGAATTCAAATTTCGAATTCCTAACTCTAGATCTTTCTAAAATTCAAGATTTCTATGGGAAATAACAAAAATAAAAGTTTGGATCTCATATATAAAAATTAAAAATTTAGAAAAAAATTTTTTGTATTTTTTTGAAAATTAAATGTAATGGAAGGCAGAAACAGAATTCTGGACAGAACTTAAAAAATAATCTAAGAACTCATATTTTTAAATCCAGAAATCAATGAAAAATATTTTTTTGAATTTTATATTCCAAATACTAATACACTAAAGTACTATAAAAGTATTGTTTTGGATTTGTTTTCATTGTAAAAAAATTACAAAAATTCATAAAATATTCTGGTGAATACAAGAACAGAAATTTCAGCAATCAAACACTTGACCTCGTAGAACCTTAAGCTCTGATACCAAAAAAAATTGATGGTGGACAAAAATAAAATGATGAATGGAGAGTTTTAGTAAGATAACCAGCAAGCAAACTTTAGCATCACTACTAGGAAAAGTTACAATATTTATCCAATAAAAGAATCTTTATAAGGAAACTAGTTGATCTAAGTTACTATACACATAATATTGATCTAGTTCAAAATAAAGATTAGGATCTTCATGGCAAGGAAACCATCACTACTAGGACAAGTTAACCTTCAAATGATTAGATTTAATGAAGCTTAGGAAGAGTTTTCCTACAAACAATGATGGCTAAAATATTTAATGAAAGAAGAAGCTCTCAATACTCTTAGATTTGAGGACTAGAAGGCAAGATGATCACTCTCTACTTTGGGACTTACCTTGTCCTTGATCAATGGCATGGAGACCTTCCTCTTGGACATGGAAATATGAGAGAACCTGCAAATAAACTTGAAATTAGACATGGAAGAAGAATTGAGGTTGGAATGGAAACAAGAGATAAAGGGAAAGAAACAAGGCCGGCGGCTTGGGACTTGAGGCTTGAACTTGAAGCATTAAATAATGGTGTCACACTCTTCAATCTTCAAAGCAGCAATCACACACTCAAAAGACCTCTCACTCACTTCTCAAACATGAATTTAAACACTCCAACTTAAAGGACTAAATCACTCCAACTAGAAGAACTAAATCACTCCATATAAGAACTCAAGATAGAACTCAACAAGAAGAACACCTTCATTAATTCTCAAAATATTTCATACATGGAATGCCTTACAAGGAGAGCCTTGGACCCTATTTATATCTTTAGGGATCATCCAAAGTGAGGAGGGGAGGTAGAGTTAGGTTAGCTAACCATTTATAGTCAAATCCAACTCCTTTGGTTACATATTTGCAACAAGAAATAACTTCTAGGTAAGTGGTTGTAACAACTTGCTATATGGCACCTAAGTGGCTTTGACATGGCTTCTAATTGCTGATGTGGAGCCCTAGTTGTCATGTGATGTGGCATCGCACATGGCAAGTTTGTTGGGGGGTTGTTGGGTGAGTGAGGAGTGGTCCCATGCTTCCCCTCAAAATGCTTGATGTGTTGTTTCTCATGTCTCCCAAAATGTATCCCATGTGAAGAATAAAATGGGCTTCTAAGAGGTGGCATCATGGGCTTCAAAATGTGATATATTGACTTGCTTGGGCTTTGACTTGGGCATGCTTGAAGTTGGTCTTGATCTGGATTGAGTCAACTCAAGGGACTGGCAGCCTTCTTTCATGAGTCGGCTCATGAATTGGTCTTTGTCTTCAAGGATTTGGTGGGCCTCATTTCAAGGTTCTCATTAATCCTAAGTATACTATTTTAGCTGAAATATATATATATATCAAGAGAATTAGTTGAAAAATATTTTTTTTCTTGTTGATGTCCCATCAAGTGTCCACCAGCAATTTTACCAGAGGAAAGAGATAGAGTTGAACATATCTTTGATGACCAGGTGAATACTACTAGAAGTAAGGGCTATCAATGTTATCTGGTTCGTTAGCAAGGCCGACCAGAATCTGAGGACTCCTGGATCACCCGAGAAGATCTGCAGCAAATTGACCCTGACCTTCTAGAAAGATATCATAGTCAGGCCAATCCTTACTCAACCGGGTCGAGTTCCTCCCATAAGGAGGTCGAGTTCCTCCCACAAGGAGAGAATTGGTGCAGGCACTAGGTTCAAGAAGAGACTTCAACTGATACAAATTAGGCAAGATTATCTATGGTTGGAAGATTAAGAGTTCAAGTCACGTAATAAGTTTTAATTGAGTCTATTAGTCCTGTATTTATGTCATTGAGTCCTGTATTTGTTTCAATTGGGTTCTTCATTGTGAATGAGTCAATAAGAGTTCAACCAGTCCAATCTAGTTTCAGCACAACCAAATAAGAAAGGTGGGCACATGGACCATGGGATCACCAACTTGGAAGCCACTTAATCACTCTACTTTGCCATATCACCAAGACACCTCACCATAGATTGTTGCCCAAGAGGAGAAGGAATTCGAATTCAAATGGGTCCACATTTTCTTCCACAATCACCTCCCCTCTTCAAGAAGACTC
Source organism: Areca catechu (assembly GCA_021397845.1). Classification (NCBI taxonomy): domain Eukaryota; kingdom Viridiplantae; phylum Streptophyta; class Magnoliopsida; order Arecales; family Arecaceae; genus Areca; species Areca catechu. The sequence continues at coordinate 94,602,706 of CM038051.1, read as the reverse complement.
CCCACTATTTTCTCCCTTTATTTTGTTGTTGTTTGAAATTTGAATTTGAATTTCAAATGGCTTGGTGGTCTATAAAAAAGGCTCCAAACCTTATTGTAATCAGGAATTTTGAATCAATGAAGAAAGAAATTTTCTTGAAATTTTCCTTTGCTTGAATGCTTGATCCCTTGTGAGAAGATGGGTGTGAGGCCTAGAGTGTTCTTCCCCTTTCTAACTCCACTCATCCAACCTAGCTTCCTCCAATCCCTCTTAGTCCATTCGGCCAACCAAAGAAGCACCTCCATTAGTCCACATCTCCACCATTTCCAATGAATCCAATCATTTAAGGAGTCCTCACAAGATCAAGCCAATAGTTATCATCCAAAAGAAGCAATGGAAGATCCACAACAAGATTACTCCATGCTTTCCTTCATCATTTCAAAGACCTCTCCCCTCACTTCTCCATTTCAATCCTTTTCTCTAATCTCCCCTATATCTTTTTTTTGTTGCAAGATCCCCGGGCTTCCAGGCTCCAAAGAAGAAGGTCTTCCATACCAAGAACCGGATACAAGAGGCTTTGGAACCTAGAGGAATCTCCCTTTCATCCAGGAAGCTTCTTCTCTGAGTGTTCCCAGTGTTAAATCTATAAGTATTAATTATCGGGTAACCCTCTTTAGAAAAGATTTCAAATCTACAATTATTAGATTAACTTAACCCTAATTTGAGTGGTTTCTTAACAACGAAGGTCCTCCTCTTAGTTTCTTTGAATTGTTTTATTTCTAGTCAAGTTTAATATTTAGAATCCTATAATTGAATTCCTACTTCTTTACTTGAATAGCTGCATCTATTTACTTCATCTCTCATTTAATCATTACTGATTCCATTAGGAATGCATCATTTCATCATTGTCCCCCATCAATATTCTAGGGTTTGTTAGACCTAGAGCCAAAATTGAGCGGGTCGACTCAGCTTACACCCAACTCAACAACTAATCCTTCCATTGACTAGGTAGGGGGTGGGAGGGTGGGAGGCCCCCCCTACTTTTGTAGGGACCCAATTAAAGAATCACAACATCACTTAGGTCATTTGACTCTGGACCCCCAACCTTAGACACTAGTTTCCAATAATAGTTAGAGAATTGAGTGCACTAGTTTATCCACACAATTCGGACTCGACCTGTTCATATCACCTAACTTTCTAGAGCAGATTAAGTCTAATTAACTTTAATTAAGGCTTGGGTTCTTATGATGGTAGTTATTTTAGGCCCAGGACAGGTAATGACCTCATACCCTGATCTGAGATAGAGAAATGCCCTTAAGATTAGTTTAAGAGATGATGAACATTCAATGGTCCTGATGCAATCTAGCAACAATCAAAAAAACAAAATTTATTTTTTGTATTTTTATAAGATGGCGAGCTAGGTTTATGTTGATTATGTTATCAAACAAAATTGGCTTGGAATTTGAGGAGTTTGGCAGTTGATTAGGTTAGGTTCAGTCAAGTGTGCAGAAATCACAAAATCAGGGAATTAGGGTTCGATTTGATGTAGAATTTTACACAGCTTTAGATGCAGAAAAAAATCTAAACAAATTAAATAACAGATCATGGATGGTGGTATTGGTCCCTAACAAATTTTATGAAAAAAAAGAAATCATATGATGATGCAACTCCTAGGGTTTTCGGATGATGTGCAGAAATCTAAGGAATTCAGTTAGGGTTTCTACAATGCCAAAATTTTGGACCTTCTTATTTTTTTAAAAAATATTAAAAATTATAAAAATAATCAGGACAAAATGTAGGACACGTCATGCAAATTTTAAATAAAAATAAAATGCCTAGATAGACAAAATTGACTAAAACCTAGACCCCTAATGCAGAAGATAGAATGCAGAAAATCAGAGATGAATATTTTTTAGTGTTTTTGATTAAGATGCAACTATCCTAAACAAGATCTGATACCAAATTGATGTAGGATGATCCTAGGACTACCATGATTGTCAAAAAATAGAAATTAATTTTTTTTGTAATTTTTTTAGAATTTTAATTTGCAGGCTAATGACCTGAAATCAAGTAAAGATGAGCAGGAAAACTAGTAATGAAAAAAATATCATACCTGTAAAGAACTCATGCAAAATAATAAAAGAAAAGACCTCGGAGATTGAGGAAACCATAGTTAGGATAGCATACCTTAAACAAATTAGAAGTTAGGAGGGGGAAGGATTTTACCAAGCACTGATTCAAAAATCTGCTCGAAGCCAGGGTCATACAGCACTCCGGATTGTCGCCTGGAACACAAGCCTGTAATCCATGAATCAGATGGCTATCTGGGTCAGTCCAGGAGGAAAAGAGGGCCTCCTCTTTGGAGGGAAAATACCATGGAGATCCTGCAAGCATTAGAGGTCAAACAAAGAAACAAGGATACAAAGGAAGAAAACTAGGTTTTAGAAGAAAGAAGGATCAGGGTTTAGAATAGCTGGCGGCCTGGGGAAGAAGAAGATCCTTGGCTTGATGGGCAACTAGGGCTTCTTCACCTTGGGCATGGAAGATGAGGACATGGTGATGGGGATCCAGGGTAGGACCGGATATTTTTTCCATTTTTTCTTAATTTTCTCGCATTTTTTTATCTTCCTATTCCCGTTATTCCTCATATCACCACTATTCCAACTTTATCCCCAACTTATCACCACTTTATCCCTGCCTTATTCCATCTTCCTCAATCTTTCTCCCGTGATTTTGTAAAATTCCCAAACGCTAGCCCACCACCTCGCCCCTCGAGATCCGGGCTGCCAGACCCCCGGCTGCCCCCGCCGGCCTGCCATCGGTGCTTGCCAGCCCCGCTCTCGCCGGAAAATCAACCATCCGCCACCCACGCCCGTGGGAAGATGAATGGTCCGCCCTAGGCATATCGCTACTCTGCCGCCTGCCTGCCACCGGGTGCCGTCGTCCCACCACCCGCCGGTGCTCGTCGACCGCCAGAGGTCCTTACCGGTGCCAATGGGCCCCACGGTCGTGGGAAGGCCAAATGGCATGCCCGTGCATGCCGTGCTGTCGCTTGCCGTCACCCCGCCTGCAGCCACCACTGTCATCCACCATCCCGCCATCTTGCCATCCGCTTGCCAAAGCTCGATCGCTGGAGGCCCTCGCCGGTGCCCAGGGGTCCCATGCCTGTGGGAAGGTGCCCACCCTATATCGCCACCCCACCTGCAGCCCCACCACCCATCATACCCTGCTCGCCGTCTGTCACCCGCTTCCCGATCGCCGGCAGTCCGCCGGTGCTCGACGTAGTTCTTTGCTCCGTACTATGCACAGCATGATATAAGTTCCGCACAGATTTTGGAGCATTCTAGTTTTCAGAGTAGCACACCTTTCAGAGCACTTCATCAAGCTGACATGCTTCTCTGAGCAAATCTGCACCCATTTTGATGCAGCATGGATTTTGATATAATTTATTTTCCATTTTAGGTTTGCGTGTAGGCTAAGTAATTGAGGAATTTTGTTTCATTATTAAATGTTCCCCTCTCCCCATGTAATAAATGATTGATATGAATTTTTGGCTTAGCCACTGGTCCTGGTTCTAGGCTAAGGCATGTCTTTCCGTCACCTGTGGGTGTCGAGGGGTGTGAGACCCCACTTCCTTCTCTCCATGCGAGCGTCGAGGGACACGAGGCCCTAATTATCCCCTTTCCCATCGAGTCTCCCTCTAGGTCTTAGGGATTTTCCTTTACGATGCCAAGTAGAGATTTGGGTGGGACGCCATAGGCTCTGCATGTAGTGAGATGGGTGGGACGCCCTAGACTGCATGTAGTGGGGTGGGTGAGATGCCATAGAGGTGTGACGTCTCTCCATGAAGGTAAACCCCAGTCCTAGAGTGTCCATTTTTTCTACCCTCCATCCCATTGTTCCTCCACCATGAAAATTGAAAACAAAAAAGATCAGCTATTTTAGGATTTAAGTTTCAGTTTCGCCCTAGTCTCGGGAGGCTTCTTAGCCCTCCCACGGTCCTTGTTTGTTTAGGTGTTCCCCTTTTCCAAATAATCCAGGGTACATCGAGTTCGTCCCGCATCAATTTAGTATCATAGCAAGTTGTGGATTAGGGTGTGCTCCATTTTCGATCTCGATGGAGTCGAGTTCTTCCCGGTCGAGGAGAATGATGGGGATCCAGAATAGGTCTGAATATTTTTTCCATTTTTTCTTAATTTTCTCGCATTTTTTTTATTTTCCTATTCTCGCTATTCCACCTATCCTCACTATTCCAACTTTATCCCTAACTTATCCCCTCTTTATCCCTGCCTTATTCCATCTTCCTCCATCTTTCTCCCATGATTTTGTAAAATTCCCAAACCCTAGCCCACCATCCTGCCCGCCCCAAATCCGGGCTGCCCGACCCTCGAACACCCTGGCTGGCCCGCCGCCGGTGCTCGCTGGCCCTACTCTTGCCGGAAAACTGGTCATCCGTCGTCCACGTCGGTGGGAAGACGAACGATCAACCCTGGACGTGCCACCGCCTGCTTGCCGCCCACCTGTCGCCGTCCCACTGCCCACCGGTGCTCGTCGGCCACCGGAGTTCCTCGCCGGCGCCCATGGGCCCCAAGCCATGGAAGGCCAAATGGCACGCCCGTTCATGCCGTGCCACCGCTTGCCACCGCCCCGCCTGCATCCGCCATCGCCGTCCGACACCGACCGCCATCCCACCGTCCTACCGTCCTGCCGTCCGTCGGCCAAAGCTCGACTGCCGGAGGCCCTCGCCGGTGCCCGGAGGCCCCACGCTTGTGGAAAGGCCAAACGGCTTGCACAGGGTGTGCCGTGCCCACCATGTGCTGCCACCCCACCAGCAGCCAATTGCCCACTATCTACCGCTCGTCGTTCGCCAGCCCCATTCGCTGCCCGTTTCCCGACTGCCGGTCATCCGCCGGTGCTCAGTGGAGTTCGTTCCTCCCTATTGTGTATGGCAAGAGATGAGTTTCGCATGGATTTTGGAGCAGTCCAATTTTTAGAGTAGCTCACCTTTCAGAGCACTTCATCAAGCCAACATGCTTCTCGGAGCATATCAGCACCCATTTTGATGCAGTACAGATTTTGATGTAATTTATTTTCCATTTTAGGTTTGCTTTTAGGCTAAGTAATTGAGGGGTTTTGTTTGCCTATAAAAAGGCCCCCTCTCCCCTAGTAATAATTGACTGATATGAATATTTAGTTTAGCCACTAGTCCTGGTTCTGGGCTGAGGCTCGTCTTTCCTTCACCTACGGGTGTCAAGGGGTGCGAGACCCCACTTCCTTCACTCCATGCGAGCGTCGAGGGGCGCGAGGCCCTAGTTATCCCTTTTCCCGTCGAGTCCCCCTCTAGGTCTTAGGGATTTTCGTTTATGGCCCCAAGTAGCGATTTGGGTGGTGCCCTAGGCTCCGCATGTAGTGAGATGGGTTGGATGCCCTAGACTGCATGTAGTAGGGTGGGTGAGATGCCCTAGAGGTGCAACGTCTCTCCATGAAGTTGAGTCCCCAGTCCTAGAGTATCCTTTTTTCCTACCCTCCATCCCATTATTCCTCCACCAAGAAAATTGAAAACAAAAGAGATCAGCTATTTTAGGATTTTAGTTTTAGTTTCTCCCTAGTCCCGGAAGGCTTCTTAGCCCTCCCTTGGTCCTAGTTTGTTTAGGTGTTTCCCTTTTCCAAATAATCCAGGGTACATCGAGTTCATCCTGCATCACATGGGCATGGAGGCAGGGGTCGGCTAGGGCACACAAGGACAACCAGACAAGAACACCAATGCTAGAAAACAAATCACTAGAGTTTTATTTCATCAATTGGTTATATAAATACAAGAGGAAGAGGAGTGGGGAATTTATAAGAGTTCCCATGTCCTCTCCTTGTTTGGATAGAATTACAAAACAGAGTTGGAGAGGGATTACAAAGGGATTTAGAATTAAGAGTATACACTTTGAATGAAATTAAAACTTGTTCTCCTTGTTCTAATTGGATTTCTCTCCACATTTGACTTGGTCAAAGAGCTTTCTTTGGGCTTGGATGCCAAGATGGCTTGGGCTTGGACTTTAAGATAGCAAGGGATGTCCTCCATTGGTCTTGGACAGCCTCCAAAGGGCTTGGGCACATGGGCCTCCAGGTGGGCATGAAACCCTAGGCTGGGGTGCCTAGAATATTCCCTGGGTATCTTGGTTCTTGAAATCTTCATATGGGCATGGAAAAAAGCATAGGACGCCTCCTCTTACTGGACTTCTAGGCTTGAGAGACTCTTGGGCTGGGATGCCTGGTATATTGCTGGAATCATGGGGCTCCTTGGTCCTTGAAATTTTTCTGGGCATCTAGAAAGAATCTTGGCATCTGGGCATCAAAACATCTGGGGCGGCAAGCAAAGGCCTGTTGTGGCTGATTTGAGGGCCTCTAACTCATGGATGAAACTTGGTAGAACTCCAAAACTGGGTATCCTTTTCTCTTATACAAAATTGGACCGGTACTGGACTAATACAAATGTACATGACTCAATGGGACTCAACAGAACTGGACTAGGGTTGAGACAAACTAACTTGGGCATCTTGCCTCAACTTATTACAGGACTCAATCTTACTTGATTACAAAATTTGACATATAGGCAAGGGCTCAAAACCCTAATTAGTAAAATAGATAGGGCCTAATAATCTATGTCGGATCCTGGTGCCCCCTACAAACCAACTTTGTTTGTTGGCAAGGTCGACCAAGATCTAAGGACACATGGATCACTCGAGATGATCCACAATGCCTCAACCTAAACCCACCATAGCTGAATTGACCTTTTACTCGATAGGGTCGAGTTCCTCCCACCCTAGGAGAATTGATGAGGACATCAGGAGTAGACAATAATTCCAAGATGATCTTTGATTCATGTGTTAGGAAAGTCTGTCAATTTTTAGTCCTGTAGTCCATTAGTATTGTGTCACTTGAATCCTGTACTAAAGTGAGCCAATTGAGTCCTGTAATAAAGTTGAAGTCAATTAAGTCTATGTAAAAAAAGTGAGTCCTTTTGTTTTATTAGGCATAGTTTGAGTCTTGTCAGTTAGGCCTTTTTAAGTCCATGTAATTTTCATTCAAGACAAGAACCAAGAGGAGAGTCACCAGACCAGGAGATTCACTAGGCCCTCCCTAGCTAGAATTGGATTCCATGCACCTGGGCCCCTACTCAAGCCTTCCCCAGTAGTGGCGCCCAAGTTCCCCAATGCCTGGGGCCTTTCAAGCTGCCAAGCCCACAAGAGAGCACCCTAATCCAGACACCAAGTGATGGCACCTCCTAAGCCCAGGACCAAAAAGCCCTCGGCACCACAGCTCATGGGGAAGTGGCGCCCTGGTGTGGGCACCATAATCTGACAGAGGCTCCTCAACCCTCTAAGGATATCAAACTAGGGTTCCAATTTTTCGGGTCTTGTAATGAGGCTTCAAGTCTAAGCATTGTAAATTTTTGTCATGAATTTAGTCTCAATTATTTTTGCTTAGTCCTGTACATTGACCAATTGGGTTAAGTTATGTCCTGTATTGAGTCCAGTCCTATATTGAGTCCAGTCCGAGTCTCGGTCCAAGCCGGAGTGGTCTTTGGGTCCAGCTCAACTACTATTGGGCCAACCCTTGAAGATCAACATTTCAGCACTAGGCCACCACTTCACCACCCCATGTGGTGCCACCTCACCATCACATGTGGCACCACCTCATCTAGCCAAGTGGGTGGCACAAGTAAGATTTTCTTGGGAGCCAAATGGAGACACATCAAATATCCTTTCCTCCCTTCCCTCCCACCATCAAGCCACTTACTAAAGGAGTCATGGACGACCAAGGAAAGGTTGATGACAAAGGCCTTGTCCCAAGCCCCATATCTTGTTTATCTCCAATGTTGGGTGGGCAACCAAAGAAAGAAGAAAGACACAAGCCTTGCTCCAAGCCCCATATCAAGTTTTTCTCCGAAGAGGGGTGGGCAACCAAGGAAAGAGGGAAGACACAAGCCTTGCATCATGCCTTCTTCCCAAAATGAAGATCCACTTTACAAGTCCAAGGGTGCCAAATTCCTTCCTCGAAGACCAAAAGCATGCCATGCCCAAATCACAGGAGCCTTGGTTGGCCAAGGAGAAGATAATTCAGATTTTTTTGGAGATTTTAGAATATTTTGGCACCTTATCAAGAAAAGAAAATGTGTTTTTCATTCAAATTTTGAAAGGGATCCTATGGTGCCAATATAAAGGACCTTACCCCCTTCATTGTAATGTTAATGTTGATGAATGAAAAGAAAAAGATTTGAGTGTTACTCTTCTTGTTAGTTGCCTTCGTTCCTTAAGAACGTCGATCTGCGTGAGGGAGCGCCTTCGCCTTCGGGCATCAGAGGTGTGAGGCCTCAAGTTATCTTCTCTTCTGCCAATCCTTCTTCCATCTTCAAGCTCAGAGTCCATCGGGATGATCCACCTTGGCACCTAGCAAGAAGAACTCCATCCACCACCAATCTCAACTCTCATTCCTTCATCTCTTGCTTTCTTCCTATTGAATCCTAACTCTTCCCTTGATTGCTCACAGGTCCTCCAGGTACCACGAATACGAAGTCGATTTCCCTTGCCTTCGAGACCTTCGGACAGAAAGCTAGTACATCTGTGGGGGTTGAAGGCACAATCATCCAAGCCGCATCCGCGAGAGCGAGTGAACTCGGCATCAGGTGCTTCCGAGATTTTAAGGTTTGCAACCCTAAAACTCCTAAGTTGATATTGATTCGAGAGCTAAGTCCTATGGGATTTCTCAATCCCGGGATCCTCTTCCTATCCTGTTTAGGGACTTACTTGCTAGTTTGAAGTTCTTGTTATTATATAACCCTAGATCTTCTTTTTGTCTGTCTTTGAGAATCCTAAATCTTAAAAAAGTTAAAAATCACAAAAAACAAAATCACTTGCATCATTCCTCTCATCTTGCATCTAGTTAGTTCCACATCATGTTTGGTATTAGAGAACGGTTTGGACGTAGCACTTCTTAAGTACATGGATTAGGTGCTTCATGATGGCCGTCTAATCATAGAAAAAAGAAGGGATACAAGACCCTCACATCTCAGTCCACAAGGATTTCTTATGGCGTGTAGGGGTGCCGATGTGAATTGACCTTTGAAGGGGAACATAAGGAGTTAGGTTTTAAAAACAAAAAAAATAAAAAAAAAACAAAAGAAAATTTTTGCATCATTAGATCTCATCTTCTTTAAATTTGTACATTTTTTTCTTTTAGTACATAGCCTGTTGTTTTAGGTGTTTCTATTTGTAGAAACCTCCAAATCTTTTGATTTTGTTTTGTTAGACTCCTCGTAATTGAAAGTAATTTTTAGAATTTTTTCAGATTTTATTACAGTATGTAGAATTTCTACATGCTGGAATACTACCTGAGAGCAAAATCTGTTATGAGATTTTCAGCAAGTGCATCTTTTCATGTTTTCATTTCTCAAATAGTTTAATTTTGCATTTAGCTTCATCTCTTGTCATTTCCAGCATCTTATTTTTGCTATCATACATCAAAAATCCAAAAGCATAACTTAGATACATCTCATTAGATCATTTGTATGCCATCATTTTCATAAATCACCTAAGGGCATCAATATCAAAAGATAAGGGAAGGAAGTTATTACCTTTTGTTAGCCTAAAAACAACCACCCTTGCATTTCGAACCCAAACCTAATCTAAAATTGAGTAGCAATCTAGTAGATTAGGGACATCAATGAGTTGGGTTTGACCATTTTGGGGAAGCTGGTTGCATACAATACTTCAATTGGTACTGGGAAGCTGGTGTCTAAGGCAAGAGGTCTAGCATCAAATGACCCAAGCGGTGTTGTGGTTCCTTAATTGGGTCCTTACGAAAGCAAAAGGGGCCTCCCACACTCCCACCTCTTACCTGGCCGGTGAAAGGCCTAGTTGATTGTGCTGTGTGTCTTTTACGTGGACTCATTGTGATTAAACTCTTAGGTCTAGCAAACACGTTACACCTTCCGTTGTGTGTTACATGTCGACTAGATCAGGAGTCCCATATCACCCCCATCATTCCCAATCTAGTGAACCCATGGAGAACGATCGCAAGGATAAACTAAAGATCATCTTTGAACAGATAGATAGGATGAACAATAAGCTTGATAAGTTTGATCAATGTTTAACAAGGCTAGAAACTCGGGTTAGGACCCAGGAGCCTCACACTAAACCAGAGTTTAAATCACCTCCTCATCCTAGGAGATTCCCTCAACATGATCCCTCCTTAAAGGCTGAGTCTGGAAGAGTCCCACACCCTAACCAATCCCGAGAGGTTCATCCTAGGAGACCCAATCAGGAGTTCATGGACCAAGTTAAAAGAGAATCAAGTAACCTTAAGGAAAAGAAACCTGTAGTCAACTTGATTATTGACAAGGAGTTAGAGAAAGAGAATACTGAGATAACCCCTAGCACTAGAGAAATTTATGAATCGACCTAGAGAGAAGAGCCTTCAAAAGAACTTCAGGGAGAAAAGATTGAGCCCACTGAGAATTTAAGTGAAGAAATCCCCGAGCCTAGTGAGGAATCCAAAGAAGACATCTCAGAATCAAGCAAGTGGAGAACTGTGATGTAGATGTACCCAAGGTTGAAATCATCAAGGAATCAAAGGATAATGATCCTGAACCCACCACAGAATTTGAAGAAAAAATAAAATTGAATTTTTGAGAAAGAGTCCTGGTTCTACCTCCGTTTGGAGTGGGCTTAGTCCCGTCTTGCCTTCACCTTCGGGCGTCGAGGGGTGTGAGGCCCCAGTTATCCCCATTCCACCTTCTCTACCACCATTATGTTCCTTGTGATTTACCTTAACGGCTTCATTAGTGAGGTGGGTAGGATGCCCTAGAGGTGTGAGATCTCTCCATACGGCTCCATTAGTGAGGTGGGTAGGATGCCTTAGAGGTGTGAAATCTCTTTGTACGGCTCCATTAGTGAAGTGGGTTACCCTAGAGGTGTGAGATCTCTTCGTGAGTATGAGTCACAAAGTTTATGAAAACCCCAACCCCTGTCTTCCACCTACATTGTTCCTTCACCATCCCATTACGAAAATAAAAGGTATCCTAATATAGGTGACTTCTAGGCTCACCGTTTGATCCTCCCTAGCCCCATCAGTCCCACATCACGCCCCAGGCCAAAGCCCAAGCCCCTGGAGCCCCTCATTCTTACAAGGCCTTGGTGCCCTACTCCAGGCCCACAAGGTTGGCACCCCTCCTAGTCCACATCAGTTGGAGCCCCCAGCCCAACATAGAGTTGGCGCCCCAGGTTTTTCCCCAGCCCACTAGAGTTCATGCTGCCCAAGCCCAGGAGAAAGAGAATTTGACCTAGTCCAAGAGGGTTTTCTTGGCCCACAAGTTTTGTAATCCTAATCTGTTACGGAGTCCAGGGACCTTGGTGAATCTATAAGTACCCACCCCTCCCCTTATTGTATGAAAAACTTTTGATGAAGAAAATTTGAGAGATTTACTTTGTTCTATTGTTGCCTCCAAAAGGAGAGGGTGTGAGGCCCGTTTTCTTTTTCTCTCTTGAGTGCAAACCCTAGCCACCCAACATCCCTCTCTCTTCTACCAACCCTAGCCACCGTCCATCCCAATCAAACCCTAGCTGCCCATCACCCCTCCATCAAGGTCGCCCCCTTCCCTTCTTTCATCTAAGACACCATCTTCCAATAATCTCCCAAGCTGCCCATGCAACTTTCATCTAGGCTACCACCCTCCTCTCCTCCGAAAACCCTAACACCAACACACCTCTCACCACCCAGGCCACCCTCCAAGAAAGCCCTCAGGCATCCTCTCATCAGCCCTAGGCTGCAAGCCCCCCTACTACAAACTCTTCCTCTAGATCGCTTCTTTCCATTCTGTAAATTATTTTTCCCATGATCTACATGCCTAACTTGTGATGTTTGTAGGATACTTCTGGTGCCATGCCCTATAGATGAAGTCTTCCTTGCCCTCAAATCAAACTGATAAAAAGCCAATGGATCCGTGGGAAAGTGACATGGTCATCCAGGCACTGATCTGAGAGAAACAATCTCATCTACAGTGACAAGATGTCATTGCCTAGTATGTTAAACCCGATTCCCTCCTCTCTTTGTCTGATTTTTTTAAGGAGAACATGTACCTAATAGGATTTCTTAATGCTAGGATCCATTTTTCTTTATTCCTTTGATGGTTTCTAGCATGTGGGCAGGACTCTAACTATTACATAAAAATCCTAACCTGTTCTAGTCTCTTTTTTGAGAATAAATCACTTAAAATTTTGAAACTCATTGCTCTATTAATCTAGTTTTTCTTTATGTTAACCCTTGCATGACATCTCGCATCATGTTAGAGTTTGTCTCTCATCACCTTTTCCTAGTAAGTTTGAAGTTGGATCAAGACTTCACATCTAAGTTTGCTGGAAATGGAGGTCGAGTCTATTTGAGGAAACCTTATAGGGGCTGGGGTGGGGAACTGGGGTCAAGCCTAAGGTCTTGATTGTACTAGCTAAGATGGCATTCAAACAACTCCTACTATCTATGATGATTTTGCATACCTTATCCTCTAATTTCATAAAGGTCTGTAGGATGTTGGTCCTATGCCAATCCTCTTGTATCTTAGTTTGGGCTAAGATGCACCTAGCTACCCTTAATAAGTCAGATTGCTCGACAACCTCCTCATCTCCTTCATATTCATCTACTAGGTTCACTTCAGCTTCCTAAACTTCTTTCTCGATATCATTGGTGGGTTCAAGATCCTCTTCCTCAAGTTCTCCTATATGTAGGGATCGGGTTGGGCATTGGCTAGCATGGTGTCCCACCTTATAACATTTAAAATAAGTATTAGGGTTGGGACTCGAGTTTCTTTGGAGTTCAGGTGCCTTACCCTTGTCATCCCTAGATGTCACTAGGTTGCTAGGACTAGGTCAGCTCAGGTTAGGGTTGGGTCAACTCGAGTTGGGGTTGGGTCATCCCGGGTATGCTTGGCTATGACTTGGTCTTGGAATAGGGGCACTATTCCTTGTGGGCTTAGGTAATGATTGTTGCCCAGGTGACTTAGTCCCAAGAGGGATGTGAATTGGGAATTACAAAATTTTTACAAGTATGTGCACAAGTAATTCCAATTAGTGGTTAGGTGTTGTGTAAATCAGAGAATGAATGCAGAAGCTAAAAGATAAAACAAACACAACACAAACAAAGTAGATTTATAGTGGTTCGGAGCAACCCAGCTCCTACGTCCACTACCTAAGTTCACCACTCGGGATTTCCACTATATCCCCCAAATCGGAATACAGTCAGATTGTTTTACAGGCTCACAATCCCAACCTCTATACTTTAGTTTTTGAAACTGGGCTCATCAAAGAAACCCAAGCTCGGTTTTTACAGGTTTACCTAAAACCTCTACACTTTGGTTTTTAGATAGGCTCACCAAAGAAACCTCTACACTCTGGTTTTAAAGGCTCACTAAAGAAATCTAAACACTCTGGTTTTAAAGGCTCACCAAAGAAACCTATTTGATTTTTACAACTGGGCTCACCAATAACCCAGATATTCTAAATGATAAAATAAAAAAGCAATAATAAAGACAAACTCTGTTGTTTGGGTGGTTGCCAATGCAGCTCTAGTGAAGATCCACTGAATGCTCTTCAATACACTTCAATGGCTTCCTTGCTTTCCTCAAAAGGTGCTTCAAGCTTCTAGTAAGAGTGGTTGCAGGCTTGAAGGCAGACTTTAAAGCTCTAGTGCTCTCTCACTTCACTTCAATAAGTGTTCAATAAATGCTCAATAATTCATTAGCCTCTTCAAGGATGTTCTCATACCTTATTTATAGAGACTTTAACTACCTTTCCTTGATTTTGAACATTGTAAACCATTGGGAGGTGACAGGTTACTGTTGGAGCACTTTTAGAATTCAAAAACTAAGAACTGGAACAAGCCATTGGAGGTGACCCCGTCATTCTAGTCGGCTTGGACAAACTTTGAGTCAGCTCGGATGAAGTTCGGGTCGACTGAGCTGAGTGCCAGTCGGCTAGCTTCCACAGTTGAGAAAATACCTCACTCTGGATGAGTCGGCTAGGCTGAATTCCAGTCGGCTGGAGTCTCAGAGGCTTCTTAGACCATTTTCAACTGAGTTCTGGATGAGTCAGCTGGATCAAATTCCAATCGGCTCATATTCCTGAGAATCTCAAAACGTTCTTAACCTTGTTCTACACGAGTCAGCTGGACCTTGTTCTACACGAGTCAGCTGGGCCTTGGTGCCAGTCAGCTGGATCTTGGTGCCAGAGAACTTCTCTCTAGTGCTAGTGCGAAAGTCGGCTGGGTTGTCCTTCCAGTTGGCTCGAAGGTGGTTCTCAGCCTGATCAACTTCAAACTTCCAGAACACTTGTCCCATGCTTTAAAGACCTCTTCAAGGACTACTTATAATAAATTAAAAAAGACTTGAAGCAAGAAGGACTACTAGAAGTAACCCTTAAATTAATTTTAATAGGAAACTTTTTGTAGGGTTCTTCTTTACAAGATTCTAAATACTTTACAACTCAACACAAAACATTAAAGATTGTAGGAATTAAAAGGTATGTCAATGTAGTTGTCCTACAAAAACTTGTCAATCATTTGAAGAGTTGTTAGATAACCAAATGTATGCTCTAATATTTTGTTATCATCAAAATCACTTTAGGGGTCAACAATGATACACGGGTCCCCTCTGGAATCATTCATAGTCTCTAGCTATCTGGTAGGCTTGCTCAGGATCACAAACCTCCCTCAAAAATAGCTCTCTCTAGATGTCATCATGAAGTCCAAGCCTAAACCTAGATAGTGTTACTGACTCAGACTCGTCTATGCTACACCTCAGGGTAAACTCATCAAATTTAGCTATGTACTCAGACATAATCCTATTTCGATGACCTAACCTTTGCCATTGGTCTAGGAGTCTTTGATGGAAGGATTCAAGAAGATACTTATCCTTAAATTTTAGCTTCATGGCTCTCCAAGTGACTATGGAAAGTTCTCCTCTTTGTCTAACTAGACAATCAACATTGTCTCAGTATAACCTAGCCTAGTAGACTAACCTAAGTTTGGCGAATTTGCACTTTTTTTCCTCACTCATCTCATACCATTCAAAATATTGGTCCATGTCTGCTTCCCAATCTATGTAGACCTTTGGATCTAGACTGCCATCAAAAGTGGGTGCTTCTAGTCTGATGTTTTTAATGGCTCTCTCATCCTGATCAAAGAAATCATGATTGAGTCTCCTATGGTTGTTCTCCAAGAATGGATCTGGGTATTGGGCTCTCCTAGGGTTAGCCTTCAAGAATGGGTTAGGGTGTTGGGCTCTCCTAGGGTTGGGCTCAAGGAATGGGTTAGGGCATTGGACTCTCCTTGGGTTGGGCTCCAAGAATGGGTCAGGGTATTGGGCTCTCCTAGGATTGGGAGGTGTGGGAAGTGGGGACTCAGGTTCAGGTTTAGTGTTGGATTATTGGGTTCTTTCTAGGGTTCCTAAATGATCCTTTATTTGGGTAAGCCTATTGTTGGTTTGGGTAGTTACTTAGGTCAGTTGGGCTAGCAGTTCAGTAATGGTCCTCAGTTAGGTGCCTAGATCGGGGTCCAAAGTTAAATTGGGTAAGGTTTGAGACTGATGATAGTGGGCTCCTGACCTGGTGGTCATGCAACCAAGCACACAAGAGTTGTACGATCTTGGTGCGGGCACCAGGGCTAAAAGAAAATAACAGGTCAACCCACATCCGTGTGGATCACCTATGAGTAAAACCCTGAACCCAACCCTATTTACCATGTAAATATTTTATTTTAAATTATGTTATTTTGGTTTAGTTAGGGTAAACCCTTTTTACATACTGTAATTAGGGTTTTGTTTATTTTAGGATAAAACCCTTTTTACCAGGTTGAGTCGAAACCCTAATTGAGTCAAATCCTAATTACCCATTTGGGATCTTAGTGGTCCAATTTAATTAGCCCTTTTTACCAACTTTAATTGTGTTTTTATTTTAAAAGCCTAACTGATGGTTGGTTCAATTAGATATTAGAGGGCATTAGTTATTTGTTTTGAGTCCTGTAAAAATTAGTTATTGAGTCCTACATTACAAGGGAGACCCAACTGAAGACCCATGTGCATCAATGTGCATCTAATTGAAGACCCATGAGACTCAAATCAAGACCCATGTGCTAGCTCAAGATAAGCCCATGCTACTCCATGTGCAAGTACAAGTTTCTTGCCACATGTCATCCTATTCGGTACCACCTTTGCAAGACTTCTAGACAACACCTGCCACATCACCAGAGGACATCAACACATGACATGTCATTTGTGTTTCGACATATAACAAATTGGAACATCCAGACATCAAGACAACGGGACATTGAGATATCAAGATATCAGATGATGTTTGAATTTATCCAAAAGTGGCACCATTCAATTTCCATTTCATCATTCTTTTTAGAATCTAAGAAGACATTTAAGAGAAGTAAAGCAAAAAGACTCTACTTCTCATCTAGTGCCCCTCTCATCCTCCGGATGGTCGCCCACTCCAAATAGTCGGCCATCTCAAGCATGACTTCAAAATTCAAATGGGAGAATCCAAGATTAGATGAAGCTTCATTTAAATTCAAAGGAGCCTTAATCCTTCCAAGGTTTATCTAGCATTCAAATAAATTTCTCTTATCAAGGATACTTATCCTAACGCCAAGATGGAGTTCATGCCAAGAAGGGAGAAGAAAAGTCACCCCATCTTAATTAAGTGCCGCCACTTTTAAGATGAGTAAGAGAGAAGGACTTCTCCTCAAATACATTTCTTTTATCAAGGATACATATCCTAGCGCCAAGATGGAATTCATGCCAAGAAGGGAGAAGAAAAGTCACCCCATCTTAATTAAGTGTCGCCACTTTTAAGATGAATAACAGAGAAGGACTTCTCCTCTCTCCCACTCTTTTATTGCCCAACTTAGATAAAAGCCACTCCAGATGTCGCCCAAGCTAATGAAGCCCAAGGAAAATTCAAAGATAAGAGTTCATGATGCCAGAAGCAAGGACTCTAGGAGTTGTAGTTCAAAGGGAACAAGAGTCTTGTATCTGAGTCCATTACTTCACTGGTTGGGGGTCTATAAAAATCCCACCAGCCCCCCTTGTAAATCATGAAATTATTATTGAAATACAAAGAAATTCCACGAAACTTTTCCTTTGCTATGTGCATCGTGGGGTGTGAGGCCCTCCCTTTGTTCCTTTGGAGCATCACGGGGTGTGAGGCCCTACTTATCTAGTCGACAAGAAGACTCAACCATCACTTCGAGCCCTTTCTTTTCCTTCTTTTCTTTTCATTGCTGATTTTTGACTTGAATTCCTTTGCTAAGTGTTTTGAAGGTGACCAAGAATCTAGATCTGGTGTTCTTGCCTCAGAACCAACATCATGCAGAAGATTGGAGCCTGGAAGCGAGATCTTGAAACCCTGCCATGACAATCTTGAGAGTTTTGTTAGATCTGAAGAATCGATCTTCGTTGGTAACTTTAAACCTATTCCCCCTCTTTAGTTTCTGATTAGTTGAAGGTTAATCCTAGTTTCGATGGTTTCTCAAACACCAGATCCTGCTTTTAATTCTTTATAGGTTTACTTGTGTGGGTAATAGACTTATTAGTTTCCTTTACTGTCTCCTTTAAGCTCTCCTTTAAAATTTTGAAAATCTAAAAAAATTAATCTCTATTTTTTCTATGTTAATTAGGTTTAAATATCAGTAATTTAATTTTGGTTTTTGTCCCGCATCAGTTCTGGTATCAGAGCAGGTTAAACTAGGGTTTAATCTCTCTTGTGCCGACTTAGTTATCTTTAAGTACTCAGATTGGTACTTCACCATGGCCGTCCAGTCATAGAAAAAAATATGGCTGTAGGACCCTCACAACCCATTCAAACAGGATTTCTTATGGCATGTAAGGGTGCCGCTGTGAATTGACCCTTGAAGAAGAAAACAAAGAGATAGGCATTTTTATGTTTTGATTTCTGCATCTAGGTTTTAATTTCTGCATCTCGGCCATCTTAGTATATGCTCTATTTTTTTAATAGTTTCTACATGTAAAAAACTCAGAATTGTCTAATTCTTATTTCATTGGATCTAATTGAAATTATTTTTTATATTTTTTTCATGAATTATTGCAATCTATATATTTTTTGCTTACCGGAATATTGACAAAGAACATTCTGTTCTAAATTTCAGCAATTCTAGTTTAGGATTCTTTTTGCATAAATCTTGCATATTTAAATTTTCTACATCTTAGGGTTTTTCTGCAACCTATATCTCTACTGAAAAACAAAAAAATAAAATACAAAAAAAATTAATTTTATTTTTTTGTTATTTTAATTATTTTAGTTTGATTGCATCTAGGGTTTCATCTTGTGTGTGAATCATCAACTAACCAAATCTTAAGGGATTTCATCACCCTTCCTTTGCCCACATCACTACCTTTGCATCGGTCATAGCCCTAATTAAAACTGATTAGACTTAATTTGCTCTAGTGAGCTAGGGACACCAACAGCTTGGGTTTCTAAGTATTGTGTGTAAGCTAATACCCCCAATCCTCTGATTAACACTTGAACCTAGTGTCTAAGGCTAGAGGTCCAGAGGCAAATGCCCTAAGTAGTTTCATGGTTTTTAATTAGGACCCTACGAGAGTAGGGAGAGCCTCCGACGACCCCACCTCTTACCTAGCCAGTGGACATTCTAATTATTGAATTGGTTATAAGTTGAGCTGACCCATTCTACTTGAGCTCTAGGTCTAGAAAACCCTAGTCCAAGTTGAGTTCGATGTGTTTGCATTACATGACACCTAGATGGTGGGGACACCTGAGGCACCAGAATAAGACAGAGGCTTTTTCAACCCTCTGTAAATTGATCAATAATTTATGAGTCCATCTGTAATAAGGGCTTAGCTCATCTGAGTTCATTTTAGTTATTTGAGTATTTTTAGTTATTATTTTAGTTATATAGTAGTCAGCTCATGTTGAGCTAGTTCAGTCCAATGCTAGTCAGCTCATGTTGAGCTAATTTTATTTTTTTTGAGTCCTGTCCAAGTATACTGAAGACTCAAGACTATATCATACAAGTGAAGACCAAGTCCAACTAGATTGAAGACATGGAAGTATAGCCCAAGTCCAACCCAGCTTGAAGATTTGAAGACCCCTATAGGAAAATTCAGAAAACCCTGATTTCTTGCAGATGCCCTCCAGATGCCCAGATTCCCTTCCAGATGCCAAAATATATTCATATACCAAGGAATCCATGATTTTAGAGGTCCATCTGCATCCTAGCCCAAATAAATCAAGCCTAGGCGCCAAGCCCAAGCCCCTAAGAAGCAAGATACCAGGGAATATTCCTGCTACCTGGCTACCAGGCCACCCCAGCTTCCAGAGGCCCAAACCCATGCACCCGGGCCCCTTTGGGCCGGCCCCTTGCTGCTCCTAGAAGCCCAACACGCCCCCCTAGGCATCCTTGGAGTGTTGACCAAGTCAAGAGAATTTTTAGGGATTTTTCTACCTAATATTTCCTTATTTTCTAGCTAGGGTTTGAGAGGAAAAAGGATTCTCATGTAAAGACTGATGTGCCCTTACTTGGAGCCCAAGGTTAAGGGTCTATTTAAGGGACCCTAGCCTCTTGTATGAAGGGAGAATTTTTGATGAATGAAAACCTTGAGTTCTTCTATTGAGTTGTGTGATACCCTGCTGTGTGCATAAAGGGGTTTCCGAGAGTTTTTTTTTCCAGTGCTGCAATCATCTTCCTGCTGCCAACAAACATCTCAGATCCCTGGATGCCCACTCTAAAAGAAGCCTTCCCTTGCTATTTTTCCTTTGTTTTCTTGTTTCTTTGTGAGTTTTCTAACCCCTGACAGGTCGTTTACAGGATCCCGAGTTCCTACGAATCCAACGACTCCAGCCAAGCCTCAATCGGATCATCGAGCAGAAAGCCGGGTATCCGCGGGTCATTGGCTCAGTTTTCCAGGTCGCATCCTTCGAGGAACGAGAGACCCTTTTGCTACGATCTTCACATATGTTGTCAGGTACACCCCCTCTACCTCCAGTAGTTTTATTGTAGGAGAACTTACCCTAACCGAGGCTTCTCAGCCCCGGCGATCCTTCTTTTCTACTTTTCTAGGTCCTAATCTGCATGCTAATCTTCAAAAATTCATACAAAATTCCCTACAAATAATTTTGATCTGAAATTCGGGAAATAATCACCTAACTCAACATGTAAAACATACAAAAGAAATCGCATGCATATTAGTTCCCCCATCACTAGATTAATAGCCCAATACAAGTAGTTCGAACCCAAACCTAAGTTGGCTTGACCATGGAGTATAACCTTGAGACCTTCTTTAGGATTATGATTGAACAGTTAGGGCAACTTAACACTAAGTTTGACCGACTAGATGACCGATTAAGTAACCAAGAAAAAACTTGTAAGACCCATACTGAACCTAAACTTGAGACCCCATGTCCTATACCTCCTAACCCTAGGATAGCTCCTCGCCATGACCCCATCTGGGAGACTAACCATAGGAGACCCAATTATGATTCCATAAACAAAGATGAAAGAGCCACTAGGAACTTTAGTTTATCAGCACCTATTTTTGGTGACGATTTGATCTTGAGGATTATATTGACTGGGAAGAAAGTATGGATCTATATTTTGAGAGGGAACTAGTTTCTGGTGAAAGAAAGTTTAAGATTGCTAAGCTTAAGTTAGTACGCGAGGCGATAATTTATTGGGATGATGTTGGAAGAATGATCAAACGAAGAAGAGACATACCCATAACTACCTAGAGTGACATGAAATTTAAACTTAGGCAAAAATACCTACCCAGACTCTTTGAGCCCAGCTCTTATGAACCCAGATCCATGAACCATAGATCTAAGTCCATATCTTATGAATCCAAGGAAACCATAACCCCTAGGTATCAATCAAGTACTAGTCAACTCCCTTTAGTCAACCTGAATCCTATAAGATTAGTACCCCTATACTTCCCCTTAGCCGACCTACCCCAAGTACCCCTTTAGTTCACAAGGATAACATTGAAGAGGAAGTAGGTAGGATAGACCCATAATTACCTAACCTAGTAGACACCCAGACTGAAGTGAGCCTAAAGTTAGTTGACCATCACCGTACCTAGATAGAAACTATACTGGTAGGATCCTTGAAAAAAAAATCCATGAGGAACCTAACCCTACTACCGAGACCTTACATAGGAAAACCCTAGAAAAGAGTCAAGTCATAGAGCCGAGTCCTAAAATTCAGGAACCAGAAGAGCTTATTGAGGACTTGATTTTTCCAAACCAGCAACCTCAAGAAAAATTCACTCCATCAGTCCCAATTGAAGATCTTTTTCCAGAAATTACTGACCCATTCTTCTATAAGGCAGACACTATAGAAATACCCCAAACCTTTAAGGTCAATCCCATTAGTCTAGGACCAATCCCCGAACCCTTTTCTTATATCCTACCCTATCAAGTCGCCCCTGAATCTACTTCTTATTTTTTACCTTTTCATGAAGCTTCCAATATTTTTAGGACCATTAGATTACATTTTATAGAGGTTAGTATGTTGCATACATCTTTTGAGCATATTATGTTTGCCACTTACTTTTGGAAAACCCTATGGCATTTTGTAGGAATCCATGCACCGTTCTCATCTGCATGTCACCCACCTGACCAAAGGACAAACCCAGTTGTAGCTTAGGGTTTACATGCATATTGATAAAATAAAATTATTAATGAAAGCAATGAATCTTTTCAAAAAAAAAAAAGACTCAAAGAAATACAATGAAGAAGACTTTGTCATGGTTCCCACCTGGAACTATTATATGCCCGTAGTAGTGGACCATACAAAGTAATTAAGAAAATAGGACCTAATGCCTATGTGCTCGAGTTGCCACCTGAACTAGGCATTAATAATACCTTCAACGTTCCAGAGCTTATCGAGTATAGGGAACCAATGTTGATTCCTAGTGAGCCATTTGGGCCTGATCCTGTCCTTGAGAGTGAACCAACCCAAGTATGTCCACCTACCATACCACTAGCCTGGAGAGATAAGATTGTATGGATCTTGGATGATAAGATCATCGCTACCCAAAGCAAAGATTACCAGCGATATCTGGTTCTTTGGCAAGGATGACCTATGTCTGATGATTCCTGGATCATCAGAGAGGACATGCAGAGAGTTGCCCCTAATTTACTAGAATATTATAACAGCGAAATTGACCCATACTCGACAAGGTCGAGTTCCTCCCACCCAAGGAGAATTCATGCAGGCACCAGGGCTAAAAGAAATTGACAAGTTAACCCACATCCTTATGGATCACCTGTGAGTAAAATCTTGAATCCAACCCTATTTACCATGTAAATATTTTATTTTAAATATTGTTATTTTGGTTTAGTTAGGGTAAACCCTTTTTACCAATTATAATTAGGGTTTTTTTATTTTGAGGTAAAACACATTTTACCAGGTTGAGTCGAAACCCCAATTGAGTCAAACCCTAATTATCTAATTGGGATCTTAGTGGTCCAATTTAGTTAACCCTTTTTACCAAATTTAATTGGGTTTTTATTTTGAAATCCTAATTAAGTATGGTTGGCTCAATAAGTTATCAGAGGGCTTTAGTTATTTATTTTTAGTCCTGTAAAAATTAGTTTTTGAGTCCTGTATTACAAGGAAGACCAAATTAAAGACCCATGTGCATCAATGTGCATCTAATTGAAGACCCATGTGACTCAAATCAAGACCCATGTGCTAGCTCAAGACAAGCTCATGTGACTTCATGTGCTAGTACAAGTTTCTTGCCACATGTCATCCTATTTGATGCCACCTTCGCAAGACTTCTAGACAGCACTTGCCACATCACCAAGGGACATCAACATATGGCATGTCATTTGTGTTTAGACATATAACAAATTGGGACATCCAGACATCAAGAAATCAGATAATGTTTGAATTTATCCAAAAGTGGCGCCATTCAATTTCCTTTTCATCGCTCTTTTTAGAATCTAAGAAGACATTTAATAGAAGTAAAGCAGAAGGACTCTGCTTCTCATCTAGCACCCCTCTCATCCTCCAGATGGTCGCCCACTCCAAATAGCCGACCAACTCAAGCATGACTTCAAAATTCAAATGGGAGAATCCATGATTAGATGAAGCTTCATTTAAATTCAAAGGAGTCTTAATCCTTCCAAGGTTTATCCAGCATTCAAATAAATTTCTTTTATCAAGGATACTTATCCTAGCACCAAGATGGAGTTCATGCCAAGAAGGGAGAAGAAAAGTCACCCCTTCTCAATTAAGTGTCACCACTTTTAAGATGAGTAAGAGAGAAGGACTTCTCCTCTCTCCCACTCTTTTGTCGCCCAACTCAAATAAAAGCCACTCCAGATGTCGCCCAAGCTAATGAAGCCCAAGGAGAATTCAAAGATATGAGTTCATGATGCCAGAAGCAAGGATTCTAGGAGTTGTAGTTCAAAGGATAGAAGAGTCTTGTATCCGTGTCCCTTACTTCACTGGTTGGGGGTCTATAAATACCCCACCGGCCCCCTCTTGTAACTCATGAAATTATTATTGAAATACAAAGAAATTCTACTGAACTTTTTCTTTGCTGTGTGCATCACGGGGCGTGAGGCCCTTCCTTTGTTCCTTTGGAGCATCATGGGGTGTGAGGCTCTACTTATCCAAGCCGACAAGAAGATACAACCATCACTTCGAACCCTTTCATTTCCTTCTTTTCTTTTCATTACTGATTTTTGACTTGAATTCCTTTGTTGAGTGTTTTGCAGGTGACCAAGAATCTAGAACTGGTGTTCTTACCTCAGAACCGGCATCGTACAGAAGATTGGAGCCCGGAAGTGAGATCTTGAAACCCTACCATGACGATCTTGAGTGTTCTGTTATATTTGAAGAATCGATCTTCGTTGGTAACTTTGAACCTATTCCCCCTCTTTATTTTCTAATTAGTTGAAGGTTAATCTTAGTTTCGGTGGTTTCTCAACCACCAGTTCCTGCTTTTAATTGCTTTATAGGTTTACTTGTACAGGTAATAGACTTATTAGTTTTCTTTACTGTCTCCTTTGAGCTCTCCTTTAAAATTTGAAAAATCTAAAAAAATTATTCTCTGTTTTTCCTCTATTAATTAGGTTTAAATATCAATAATTTAATTTTGGTTTTTGCTCGCATCAGATCTAGGATTTTCTAGACCTAGAGTCCAAGTAGAGTGAGTCAACTCAACTTACACCCAACTCAACAATTAATCCTTCCAATGGCCAAGTAAGTGGTGGGGTGGTATGAGGCTCCCCTTGCTTATCACAAGGTCCTAATTAAAAACCACTAGTCTACATAGGGCATTTGCCTCTGGACCTCTAGCCTTACACACCAGCTTCTTATAATAATTGGAGGGTTGAGTGCACTAGTGTTCTCACAAGACTCGGACCCGACCTGTTGGTGTCCCTAAATCAATTAAGTTTCTACTTGATTTTAGTTAGGCTTGGGTTTGAATAAAGGGTGATTATTTTGGGCCTAGGAAAGGTGATGAAATCCTTCCCTAATCTGAGATAGTAGAGGTGCCCTTAGATTAGTTTTATGCAAGATGATGCACACACTTATAAAACCCTAATGCAATCTAAAATCAGGAAAAAATATGAAAATAATTTTTTTTTATGTTTTATGAGATGGATGATTTAGTTTTAGTTTATTAGTGTTCAAACAAAAGTGGCTTGGGTTTTGAGGGGTTCGATTGTAAATTAATTTTCAACCTTAAACTAAAATGCAGAAATTTCAGAAAGTTTGTTTTTTTTTGTCAGGTTTTTTTCCTTTGCAGATTTTTTTGGCTTTTATGATCTGTAAAATCAGGAAAAAATATCAGTAAATAAGAAGACAACTCAGGGAATAGATTGGTGTAAAAATTAGGAAAAAATATTAACATATTAATTGAAAACTTGACCTATATTTGGACTACTAGTGCAGAAATTAGTATGCAGAATTTTTTTTGTGATGTTTTTGTGTTTATATGAGAAGCAAAACTACCCTAATCCTAATCTCTGATACCAAACTGATGCAGGATGATGATGATGAGGATGAACATAAAGAAAAACATCAAGCTAATGTGAACAATTAATTTTGAGATTTTTGTATGGACAATGTTCTCGAAAAAGAGATGAAGAACAGTGAGGGTATGATGTAAAGATCAAACTACTACTGCCCGCAGATAAGAACAATCAAAGAAATAAAGTAACAAGACCACTTGATGTGGGATGACTCTAAGACTGCTAAACATATATGGAAAATAGTAAAATAATTTTTTAATAATTTTTATAATTTTATTTGCAGGCTAGATCCCCAAAATAATGTAAGAACTAGTGGAAAGACTAGCAGTGCAAAAAATCATCGGGTCGCAGGCATACTCATGCAAACCAATGAAATATCCAGGACCCAAGAGTTGAGAAACTCCCATTTTAGGATAATTTATCTTCATCAAAACTAGATAATCAGAGAAGGGAAGGTTTTTTACTAGTCAGAGATTGAAATTCAAAAGCAGTAGGGTTCACACGCACTCTGATCGGAGCTTGGAAAAAGAATCCTTGTTTCCCTTGAATCTGATGGCTGATCTGGGTGGTTCGGGCAGCAAAGAAGGCTTCCTCAGGGGAGGGGAAGCACCTCGAGGATCCTACAAGCATCAAGGTTAATCATAACAGCAATTAAAAAATAAGAAAAGGAACTATGGATTGAAAGGAATTAGGATTAGGGTTAGAAGATGGCTGTTCGAAGCTTGTTAAAGACTTCATTGCTTGGCGGCCTAGGGCACTTCTTCTTGGATGTGTGAAGGCTTGGATGGTTTTGATTTAGGGCATGGAAGGATGCTAGGGCAGCAAGGAATTCGTCCAAACACAAAAACACAAACCAAAGAACCAAAACAAAACACCAACACAAGGTTGGGCTCAAACTGGACTCATAATTGATGTACATGACTCAAAATACCGACTAGGTTGATGGTTGAGACAAATCAACTAACCTCAACTTATTACATGACTCAATTCTAGTTGATTACAAAATTTGACACATGGATAGGTAAACCAAATAGGGCCTAGTAATCTGTGTCTGATCCTAGTGCCCCCATCACCACAAGGATTGAGAAACCCCCTATTAGGATAGTTTACCTTCAATAAAATAGAACTTGGAGAAGGGTTTTGGGCAAATACCTGGCAGTGATGTTGTCTTCAATGTAGAAGGGGTCACTCTGCTCTCCGGATTGGTGCCTAGACGAATAGGTCTCTTTCCCATGGATCCATTGACTTTTTAACAGCTAGTCTCGAGGGCAAGGAGAAGCTCTTCCTTGGACGGTTTCATCGGAGGGATCCTGCAAACATCAGGGTTAGAGATAAAGTAGATGGAAAAGAAATATGAAACAGGAGATCGAGTTGGAGGAAGGTTGGAAGATGGTGTTTGCTGGGGCTGGCGGCTTGAAGTTTTGGAGGATGCCTGGACTTTTAAGGGTGGCCTTGCTATTGATGAAGATAACTAGGCTGAAGAGTGGATGCCTGGATGCACTTAGGGTGGCAGCCAAGCAGGAGAGAATCCCAGGAGGGTTATGTTTTGTAGAAAGATTGGTGTTGGCGACCTAGAAGAGGATGGTTGGGGTGGCTTGGAAGGAGGATTGATGGGGCATCCTAGGTTCTTTTAGAGTATGGAAGGGGTGGCTAGTGTTTGTTGGAGGGGGAGAGGTGTTGGAGGGCTAGGGTTTGCGAGTAAGAAAAAAAAAAACGGGCCTTACACCCACTCCTTCCGGAGGCAACAATGAAATAAAGAAAAGCTCTCAAATTGTATTCATCAAAAGTTGTGCATACAAGAGGGGAGGGGTGGGTATTTATAGATTCACCCAGCTCCCTGGACTCCTTTATAGATTAGGAATACAAAATTTGAGGGCCAAGAAAGCTCCTCTTGGGCTTGGGCAGCAACTCCATGGGCTAGGGTGCCTTTTCTTCAAAAATTTGGGCAGCAATGGTCGGCCTCCTTGTGGGCTTGGAGCATGAACTCCTGGTGGGCTGGGAAAGGCCTAGGGCACCAACTATATGCTAGACTGAAGAAGGCCTGGGGTGCCAACTACTTATGGATCTTGGTCTCCAACTCTTGGACTGGGAAGGGGCACCCCCTTATGTGCTTGGCATGAAAGGGCCCAAGTGCCTGGCTGGGGCTGGAGTACGGGCCTATATGCATGAAGCTCAACTCTGGCTGGGGCCTGGTGAATCTCCTGGTTTGGTGACTCTCTTCTTGAATGAAAATTACATAGACTCGTTTGAAAACAAAAGGACTTAATTCAACTGACTAAACAAGACTAAATGGACTTAGTAAATCCAATTGACACACTTGTCCCACATCATTATAGGACTTAAACTTCATTACAGGACTCAATTGACATAGTGCTAATGGACTACAAGACTCAAAACTTAATCAATGATCTATAATGAGCCAAGTAATCTCTGTCTAATCCTAGTGCCCTCACCACTTAGGTTTTTGGAAGGCTTCCCAGCCTGTCGGGGGGCTTCATAGGATGTAAAAAATATTTCGATCAATGAAAAAGACCTCCTTTCCTTCAAACTGGCATTGCCTATTCATTCATCATTTTTCTTTTCCTTTCTTCTTTTTTTTTTGAACTACTTTCAGAAGATCCCTCAAAGTGAGTTAGGAAGTATCTTTGCAAGAAGAGAACAGGTTAACTTGACCAGCAAACTTTGCATGATCTTTCCTTTTCCTCCAACTCCTTTGTGTGCGGCTTTCTTTGACCTTAGTTACCTTAGGTTGGCTTCAAAGCCTTAGGATCAGCATGAAGGTTCCTGAGAATGTTCCCCTTTTATTCTCCCATTCTTAAAATCATGCAAGCCTGAGTGCATGACTTCTAGATCTCCTCAATGGGATTGGCCAAGCTGTGAGTCAAGCAGTAGATGGTGGGACTTCAAAAGTTTTCCAGCAAACATCTCCAGACTTTTGGCTAGGATAGATGTGGAACTTCTGAAACTTCTCAACGGGATTATCCATGCTATGAGTCAAGCAGTAGATGGTGGGACTTCAAGAGTTTCCTAGCAAACATCTCTGGACTGTGAGCTAGGCCGGATGTGGAACTTCTCAATGGGATTGGCCATGTTGTGAGTCAAGTGATAGATGGCGGGACCTTAAGAGTTTCCCAACAAACATCTCCTGATTGTATGCAAGGTGGTAGATGCAGGGCTTCGTAAGTTTCCTAGCTTGAGGTGCAGGGCTTCATAAGTTTCTCGGCTTGAAGTACGGGGCTTCATAAGTTTCTCGCTTGAGGTGTGGGGCTTTGTAAGTTTTCCGACATGAGGTGTAGGGCTTCGTAAGTTTCTCGGCATGAGGTGCAGAACATCGTAGGTTTCTTGGCTCGAGGTGCAAGGCTTCATAATTTTCTTAGCTTGAGGTGTGGGGCTTCATACATTTCTCGGCTTAAAGTGTGAGGCTTCATAAGTTTTCCAGCTTAAGGTGTGGGGCTTTGTAAGGTTCCCACCTTGATGTATGGGGTTTCGTAAGTTTCTCGGCTTGAGGTACGAAAATTCTTAAGTTATTTAGCTTAAGGTGCGGGGCTTCATAAATTTCCCGACTTCAGGAGCGGGGCTTTGTAACTATAATAATTAAGGAGTCTTACATCACTGGTAGTACATTCTCAAGTTGTTCGCATTCCATGTTCATGGGAATCGGGCACCATCAAGTCCGACAAGGTAGTAGGCCCCGCCTGGTAGAGCCTCGACCACCTTGTAGGGGCCTTCCCAGTTTGGGGAGAGTTTGCCACATTCTCACGGTTGGGATGGTGGGGACACCTGAGGCACCAGAATAAGACAGAGACTTTTCAACCCTCTATAAATTGATCGATAATTTATGAGTCCATCTGTAATAAGGGCTTAGCTCATCTGAGTCCATTTTAGTTGTTATTTGAGTATTTTGAGTTGTTATTTCAGTTCTGTACTAGTTAGCTCATGTTGAGCTAGTTCATTCCAATGCTAGTCAGCTCATGTTGAGCTAATTTTATTTTTTTGAGTCCTATCCAATTATACTGAAGACTCAAGACCACATCATACAAGTAAAGACCAAGTCCAATCAGATTGAAGACATGGAAGTTTAGCCCAAGTCCAACCCAGCTTAAAGATTTGAAGACCCTAGGAGGAAAATCAGAAACCCTGATTCCTTGCAGATGCCCTCCAGATGCCCAGATTTCCTTCCAGATGCCAAAGTATATTCATAGATAAGGGCATCCATGATTCCAGAGGTCCATCTGCATCATAGCCCAAAGAAATCAAGCCCAGGCGCCAAGCCCAAGCCCCTAAGAAGCAAGATACTAGGGAATATTCCTGCTACCTGGCTACCAAGCCACCCCAGCTTCCAGAGGCCCAAACCCATGCACCCGGGTCCCTTTGGGCCGGCCCCTTGCTGCTCTTAGAAGCCCAACATGCCCCCCTAGGTATCCTTGGAGTGTTGGCCAAGTCAAGAAAAATTTTAGGTATTTTTTCTACCTAATGTTTCCTTATTTTCTAGCTAGGGTTTGAGAGGGAAAAGGATTCTTATGTAAAGACTAATGTGCCCTTACTTGGAGCCCAAGGTTAAGGGTCTATTTAAGGAACCCTAGCCTCTTGTATGAAGGGAGAATTTTTGATATGAATTAAAACCTTGAGTTCTTCTATTGAGTTGTGTGATACCCTGCTGTGTGCATAAAGGGGTTTGTGAGAGTTTTTCTTCCCAGTGTTGCAATCATCTTCCTGCTGCCAACAAGCCTCTCAGATCCCTGGATGCCCACTCCAAAAGAAGCCTTCCCTTGATGTTTTCCCTTTGTTTTCTTGTTCCTTTGTGAGTTTTCTAACCCCTAACAGGTCGTTTACAGGTCCCCAAGTTCCTACGAATCCAACGACTCCAGCCAAGCCTCAATCGGATCATCGAGCAGAAGCCGGGTATCCATGGGTCTTTGGCTCAGTTTTCCAGGCCGCATCCGTCGAGGAATGAGAGACCCCTTTGCTGCGATCTTCACAGACATTGTCAGGTACACCCCCTCTACCTCCAGTAGTTTTATTATAGGAGAACTTGCCCTAACCGAGGCTTCTCAGCTCCGGCGATCCTTCTTTTCTACTTTTCTAGGTCCTAATCTGCATTATGATCTTCTAAAATTCATATAAAATTCTCTACAACTTATTTTAATCTAAATTTTGGAATTAATCACTCAACCCCACATATAAAACATACAATAATAATTTCATGCATATTAGTCCCCCATCATGGGATGCTTCCACCCACCAAAGGACGTGGTCACCTGGATGGAACACCTTAGGCCTCACACAGGAATTGTAATAGCATGCTACCCTTTACCGATAGGCTACCATCCAAAATTGGGCTTTGTCTCTCATCTCGTCCAGTAGAACCAGGTTGAGGAGGAGAGGGGCTGGATTCTTGGATTCATTGTACTACTCTATCTAGAGTGTGGACAGGCTAAGCTCCACCAGAATCATAGCTTCAGTGCTAAAGACGATGTTGAAGGGCATCTCACCAGTGGCCGTGTAGGGTTTAGTGTGGTAAGCCCACAGCACACTGGGCAGTTCTTCTACCCATCGACCCTTGACCTCATCTAGCCTCATGTGGAGCCCTTTCAAGATGGTCCGATTAGTCACCTCGGCCTCGCCATTAGTTTGAGGATGAGCCACCGAGGTGAAATGATGATGGATGTTGAGGTCGGCGTAGAACTTCTCGAAACCTGATTATCGAAATGCTATCCATTGTTTATGATGACTGGATGTGGGAGCCTGAATTGATAGATTACAGACTTCCAGAAGAAGGATCTGACCTTTGCTTCCATTATTCGGGCCAGAGGTTCGGCCTCAACCCACTTGGTGAAGTAGTCGATGGCCATAATTAAGAACTTCCGTTGACTAGACATGAGAGAAAAGGCACCTAGGATGTCCATCCCCCACTGGACGAACGGCCACAGAGCTGAGAGTTGGGACAGTAGGGCTGATGCAGAACGAAAGCTCTGATACCAAAAATGATGCAGAACAAAGAACAAAGAAGCGTATGCGGAAGTAAAATTAAGATTAATTCTTTTTTTATATATATATTTTTTCAGAAGTTGGCTATGACTCAAAGAAAAGATAAACTAATGTTAAAGGAAACTAGGGAATGATTGAAAGCACAATTTAGAAAAACTAGGTTATCAGAGTAGTTCAGAAGTAACGGATCGCTGGGGGTTGAGAAACTCCCAGACCTAGGGTTTCGCTCTGAACTTTCAACAGGACAGAAATAGAGAGGAGAGATGGGTTACCAACCAGACAGTGATCTTCACAGAATTTGGGTGGAAGAACTCTCTCGGGTAGATTGTTGGATCCTCGGATTTGGCTATCTTCGCAATGGATCCTCCAAAACTGGTCTCGTGGCTGGGTCGGCTTCTCCTGGACTCAAGATCTGGGAAGAAGAAAAACAAGTGATGGATTCAGAGACTCGGGGAAGGATTTACCAATTCGAAGAACTTGAAGGCTGATGTCGCTGAGATCCGGATTCTCTTGAAGGCTGATTCGACTCCCTCTGGAAAGAGCTTTGGATCTGAAGTATCCGGACTGTAGCTGGATGCTGGTGGTCGGCCTGGACTTGGAGAGAGAGGCCGTGGGAGGTGGAATAGGATAGGGTTTGGTGGATTGAAGTGGATGGTGGGCGGCTAGGGTTTTGGAGTAGAAGTGGCTAACCTAGGGTTTGGGTTTTGGAGATCTCACACCTCCTCAAGGTTCCTGGAGAACCCGGATTTACTCCCTCACGGAGCTCAACACCTGGATGCAAGTGTGGAAGAGAGAAAACACAGAGTTTGCTCACTAAAAAAAATTTGGTTTCATTCATCTCATTTTTTTCAAGAGTTACATAGAGTTGAATATATAGACAAAACAAAAAAATAAAATTTCATACACTTCCCATGTGGGACTAATAGGACTAACCCACACTTTAGGCAACAAATTCTCTTCCCAAGACTCCTTCCATGAGTGGGCAGCCCAAAAACTCCATGAAAACTTGAAAATCAGTTCCAAATGGCAGGTTGTGGGGGTGTCTCCTAGTATCTCTCCATGAATCAAGGATTTTCCCTTCATGGTTTGGCTCTTTTGGACACCTCCTAGTCTTGCTCCACAAGTTTAGGCTTCTTCCTTTCATGGCTTTGGCACTTTAGGAAACTTTTGGGTGCCTCCTTGATTTTCTCCCCTAGACATGCTCTCTTCCCTTTTATAACTTGGGTTTTTATGGAACATTGTGGGGCACCTCCTTGATCCTCTCTTCAAGAAAAATTCTTGCCATCCTGGCTTGGGTTTATCTTGAAAGAAGTTGGCTCCTCCTTGGATTGAGGTATCTTGATGGATTTCTCCCCCAAGTGGCGCATGAAAGAAGGGACCTGCTTTCTTATGGTGTGGGGACCAAGGCACACTGGATGAAGATGTGGCGCCTCCTGGACTCTGGTGTGTGGCTGGGAGTGTGGCGCCCACTTGCTTGGTCCTGGGAGAAAATGTGGCACCTTGGAGAAGACCTAGACCACTACTAGGACTTGTATTGAGTCAACATGACTCAACAAAATTTAAATTGCAGGAAAATACAGACTCAAACTAAAATTGAGTTGACCAAGTCAACCCTTATTACAAAACTAGAAAATCCTAATTCTTTGGGCAATGTCAATCAGAGATCCAGATGGAGCCCTGAAGTCTTCTTCTGAGTCTGGTGCCCGCACCAATTCTCCCGGGGTGGGAGGAACTCGACCCTATCGAGTATGGATCAAGCTGGCTCTGGTATCTCTCCAAGAGGTCTGTGTCCAATTCTAGTAATTCTTCTCGGGAGATCCAAGAGTTATCAGAATCTGGCCTTCCTTGCCAGAAGACCAGGTATCTTTGGTATCCTCGATTACGAGTAGAGATAACCTGATCATCCAGGATCTTTTCAATCTGCTCTTTCCTCACAGGCCAGTTTGTTGGTGGACACACAGGGTTGGGTTCACTCTCAAGAGCAGGATTAGGCTCAAAAAGGCTCACTGGGAATCACAGCTGGCTCTCTATACTCTACTAGGTCTGTAATGTTGAAAGTGGAGCTAATGCCTAGTTCTGAAGGAAACTCGAGCACATAGGCATTGGACCCTACTCTCTTCACCACTCTAAATGGTCCAGCTCCTCTAGCATGTAACTTTCTAACAGTTCCAGGAGAAAACCGTTCAGGCCTTAACCTAATCAGTACATAGTCTCCCTCAACAAAAGTTTTGACTCGCCTTTGAGAATCAGCCAACTTCTTATAAGTTTCATTACTTAAATTTATTTTGGCATGAATTTCTTTATGCAAGTCTTTTACATGCTATGCAAGTGCATCAAGAGACTTGTGTGTGTGGACTAATAGTGAAATCAGATCAAGTGGTGTGTGAGGCTTGTATCCATGAACAATTTCAAAGGGACTCTAGCCTATAGACCTATTGATCGAAACATTATATGAAAATTTAGCCCTGGGTAAATACAAATCCCAACTCCTGGTATTCTCACTTAACCAAAATCTGAGACAAAGTCCTAAACTCAACTGACGATGCATTCCTAAAGAATGGACTTTATTCAAAGGAACCCTAGGTCTAAACCTAACAAACTACGGCTCTCTAGGTTTGACCTTGGGTCGGAGGATGGCATGCAGAGCATGAAAACTTATCATGGATGCCTAGTAGGTGCCATAAGGTCTTCCAGAAGTAGGTGGCAAACCTAATAGGTTCTGACACGTGGTTCACTCTAAAGACTTCGACAAAGTATACTTGGATGGTGTAAGAAGCATTGTAAGTCCTAAAGAAAGAGAGGAAATATGAGGTGGAGTCTTGAATTACCTGCTGATTAAAGGTGGTGACCTGAAGGTTTGAATGGTGATCTATGAGTGTCAACTGGTCATCCATACGAAAGGAAAAGTTTGCTGTTCCTAGGAATGGATCAAGAGATGGTTCGGGGAGTAGCCTAGGACATGTGATTGCAATAGTTAAGGTTTGTTCTCTAAGCAAACAATGATCCACTTTCTCAAGAAATGGATTAAAGAATGATTCATGGAAGGGCCAATGGATGATGACCTCAAGACTTGAAATTTGACCTATGGGTGAGGAAAGGTATACTATATAGAAGGGTAGGTCAGTCATGAAAAGGAAGGGGTCTGGGGTCATAAGGAGGACTTCTACAGGACTGGGAGAATCAATCCGCTCAAGACAAGGATGTTCAACTGAGATTACGGGAGAGACCTTAGTGGCTGGGCATGGGACAAGGTCCAATTATAAGAGGCTTGATTCAGTCATCCTAAGGAGAGGATCTACCATAGGGTGGGCAAACTTAAATAGTTCAGTGCAAAGATCTTCAATTGGTACTTGGGAAATGACTGTCATTAGAGGGTACGAACTGATAGCTCGGGCTAACACTATGAGTTCTTCCTGGGGTATTTGACTAAAGGAACCTGATTCTCACAAATCTCTTGAATTTCTGAACTAGGTCCTACCACTTGGTTGCTCTCCAAGGTCTCCTCAGGTAAGGAACCAATAGTATCGATGTCACATTCTTCAAGTTCTTCCCCCTCATATTCATCAACTAGGCTCAAGCCAGCATCATATACTTCCTCGATGCCATCTTCAATGGGTTTCGGGTCAGTGGTAATCGGGTCAACTGATTCTAGGCTTGTCATACCTAACCTTTCTTCCTCAATGGTAGGCTTGGGTTCTCCCTCATTAATGTCATCCTTAGGATTCTTACCACTTAGCTGTGCACAAGCCAGTCCTATGCATGGGCACTGACTAGATTTATGGCCTCTTTCTCCACAAAACAAACATTCTTGCGATATAGGAACCTGGGTCACACTGGGTTTCAAGCTAGTAGAGACCTTACTTGGGCATGGGTGTGGATCTAAATGGTTTGATCTAGAAGACTTGGGTTGTTGAGTGACTGGTCTAGAATATTGTAAGGACCTCTCATAGACACGATCCACACTTTAGATATCATGGTTAGGCTTCCTAAGGTTATGCTCGGGATCACGGTATAAGGTCCTCCTAGGCTCCTGGTATGGATGAGGTTGGGGCCTATTAAATTTTGGATCAGGGATCCAATTTTGATGTCTACGTTTCTCAAGGACTTGGACTTGATCCCTAAGCTGGGTAAAATTATCATGGACTTGTTCTTTACACTGGGTAACAGTAGCAGTCAAATCCTGGCTTAACTTGTTCATGCTCTCAGTAAGAGCTCTAACCGTGGCCTCTAAATCAGGTTGGGTTTGACCAGGTTGGTAGGGCACTCCATTCCGGGTAGACATGATGCAAGCAAACACACAAAATGAGACTCAACTGAACGACTACGGGCTAACTAGACCTAGAGCCCAAACTAGATGCCCAATCAGAGTGGCAAGCTAGCCTGTAGTAACTCAGGACTCAGCCAGGCAGGTGTAAGGGGAGTGTTAGGTCACTAATTGCCAATCCTAGACACCAATCAGTGATTGGCCGGTCGGCGGACCAGCACACAAGCCCTTCGGGACGTAGTCCCTGAACCACCGTTCTAGATACTGAGTACAAAGCACACACAGAGTAACTAGACAAACTGACTCAACACTAGCCTTGACCCGACTTGTTGATGTCCCTAGCCCACTAGGGCAAATTAGGTCTAATCAATTTTTAGATTAAAGGCTTAGGTTCGAATGAGTGGGTGGTGGTTTTGGGCTAAGGAGAGGTTATCAACTCCTCCCCTTATATTAGATGCTCAAATGCCCTTAAGATGAATTAAGAGATGAACACTCAAAAATAATTGGATTGCAGAACATAAAAATAGAGTTGCAGTAATTTAATTCTCAGAAATCCCACGGAAACCAATAAATTACAAGAAAATTATGCAAAATAGATTCAATTATACTGGTTTTAGAAAAACAAAAATCACCAAATTTGGGGTTACTTGCAGTGAGAAATAATTCCTAAAACAGGGTAATTACGGGCTGAAAATAGAGCACTTCCCCGTTTACAATTCCTGCTACAAAGTTATAACCCAACGGATCCCCTACACGCCCTAGGAACACCCCATGGAATGGGAAGAGGAGGTTTGCACCTCGCTTCATTCCTAGGACCGGACGTCCTGGGGAGTCTACTTCGAGCAGACAAAGTAAAAAGAGAGAGACTCAAACATGCAACCAAAACAGAAACCCTAGACAGGGCTCTGATACCAAAATTGATGCAGAACGAAAGCTCTGATACCAAAAATGATGCAGAACAAAGAACAAAGAAGCGTATGCGGAAGTAAAATTAAGACTAATTCTTTTTTTTTTATATATATTTTCAGAAGTCGGCTATGACTCAATGGAAAGATAAACTAATGTTAAAGGAAACTAGGTAATGATTGAAAGCACAATTTAGAAAAACTAGGTTATCAGAGTAGTTCAGAAGTAATGGATCGCTGGGGGTTGAAAAACTCCTAGACCTAGAGTTTCGCTCTGAACTTTCAACAGGACAGAAATAGAGAGGAGAGATGGGTTACCAACAAGACAGTGATCTTCATAGAATTTGGGTGGAAGAACTCTCTCGGGCAGATTGTTGGATCCTCGAATTCGGCTATCTTCGCAATGGATCCTCCAATACTGGTCTCGTGGCTGGGTCGGCTTCTCCTGGACTCAAGATCTGGGAAGAAGAAAAACAAGTGATGGATTCAGAGACTCGGGGAAGGATTTACCAGTTCGAAGAACTTGAAGGCTGATGTCGCTGAGATCCGGATTCTCTTGAAGGCTGATTCGACTCCCTCTGGAAAGAGCTTTGGATCTGAAGTATCCGGACTGTAGCTGGATGCTGGTGGTCGGCCTAGACTTGGAGAGAGAGGCCGTGGGAGGTGGAATAGGATAGGGTTTGGTGGATTGAAGTGGATGGTGGGCGGCTAGGGTTTTGGAGTAGAAGTGGCTAACCTAAGGTTTGGATTTTGGAGATCTCACACCTCCTCAAGGTTCCTGGGGAACCCGAATTTACTTCCTCACGGAGCTCAACACCTGGATGCAAGTGCGGAAGAGAGAAAACACAGAGTTTGCTCACTAAAAAAATTTGATTTCATTCATCTAATTTTTTTCAAGAGTTACATAGAGTTGAATATATAGACATAACAAAGAAATAAAATTTCAAACACTTCCCATGTGGGACTAATAGGACTAACCCATACTTTAGGCATCAAATTCTCTTCCCAAGACTCCTTCCATGAGTGGGCAGCCCAAAAACTCCAAGAAAACTTGAAAATCAGTTCCAAATGGTAGGTTATGGGGGTGTCTCCTAGTATCTCTCCCTGAATCAAGGATTTTCCCTTCATGGTTTGGCTCTTTTGGACACCTCCTAGTCTTGCTCCACAAGTTTAGGCTTCTTCCTTTCATGGCTTTGGCACTTTAGGAAACTTTTGGGTGCCTCCTTGATTTTCTCCCCAAGACATGCTCTCTTCCCTTTTATAACTTGGGTTTTTATGGAACATTGTGGGGCACCTCCTTGATCCTCTCTTCAAGAAAAATTCTTGCCATCCTGGCTTGGGTTTATCTGGAAAGAAGTTGGCTCCTCCTTGGATTGAGGTATCTTGATGGATTTCTCCCCCAAGTGGCGCATGAAAGAAGTGACCTGCTTTCTTATGGTGTGGGGACCAAGGCACACTGGATGGAGATGTGGCGCCTCCTGGACTCTGGCGTGTGGCTGGGAGTGTGGCGCCCACTTGCTTTGTCCTGGAAGAAAATATGGCACCTTGGAGAAGACCTAGACCACTACTAGGACTTGTATTGAGTCAACATGACTCAACAAAATTTAAATTGCAGGGAAATACAGACTCAAACTAAAATTGAGTTGACCAAGTCAACCCTTATTACAAAACCAGAAAATCCTAACTCTTCGGGCAATGTCAATCAGAGATCCAGATGGAGCCCTGAAGTCTTCTTCTGAGTCTGGTGCCCGCACCAATTCTCCCGGGGTGGGAGGAACTCGACCCTGTCGAGTATGGATCAAGCTGGCTCTGGTATCTCTCCAAGAGGTCTGGGTCCAATTCTTGTAATACTTCTCGGGAGATCCAAGAGTTATCAGAATCTGGCCTTCCTTGCCAGCAGACCAGGTATCTTTGGTATCCTCGATTACGAGTAGAGATAACCTGATCATCCAGGATCTTTTCAATCTCCTCTTTCCTCATAGGCCAGTTTGTTGGTGGACACACAGGGTTGGGTTCACTCTCAAGAGCAGGATTAGGCTCAAAAAGGCTCACTGGGAATCACAGCTGGCTCTCTATACTCTACTAGGTCTGTAATGTTGAAAGTGGAGCTAATGCCTAGTTCTGAAGGAAACTCGAGCACATAGGCATTGGACCCTACTCTCTTCACCACTCTAAATGGTCCAGCTCCTCTAGCATGTAACTTTCTAACAGTTCCAGGAGGAAACCGTTCAGGCCTTAACCTAATCATTATATAGTCTCCCTCAACAAAAGTTTTGACTCGCCTTTGAGAATCAGCCAACTTCTTATAAGTTTCATTACTTAAATTTATTTTGGCATGAATTTCTTTATGCAAGTCTTTTACATGCTATGCAAGTGCATCAAGAGACTTGTGTGTGTGGACTAATAGTGAAATCAGATCAAGTGGTGTGTGAGGCTTGTATCCATGATCAATTTCAAAGGGACTCTAGCCTATAGACCTATTGATCGAAACATTATATGCAAATTTAGCCCTGGGTAAATACAAATCCCAACTCCTGGTATTCTCACTTAACCAAAATCTGAGACAATGTCCTAAACTCGACTGACGATGCATTCCTAAAGAATGGACTTTATTCAAAGGAACCCTAGGTCTAAACCTAACAAACTACGGCTCTCTAGGTTTGACCTTGGGTTGGAGATGGCATGCAGAGCATGAAAACTTATCATGGGTGCCTAGTAGGTGCCATAAGGTCTTCCAGAAGTAGGTGGCAAACCTAATAGGTTCTGACACGTGGTTCACTCTAAAGACTTCAACAAAGTATACTTGGATGGTGTAAGAAGCATTGGAAGTCCTAAAGAATGGGAGAAAATATGAGGTGGAGTCTTGAATTACCTGCTGATTAAAGGTGGTGACCTGAAGGATTGAATGGTGATCTATGAGTGTCAACTGGTCATCCTTACGAAAGGAAAAGTTTGCTATTCCTAGGAATGGATCAAGAGATGGTTCGGGGAGTAGCCTAGGACATGTGATTGCAATAGTTAAGGTTTGTTCTCTAAGCAAACAATGATCCACTTTCTCAAGAAATGGATTAAAGAATGATTCATGGAAGGGCCTATGGATGATGACCTCAAGACTTGAAATTTGACCTATGGGTGAGGAAAGGTATACTCTATAGAAGGGTAGGTCAGTCATGCGAATGAAGGGGTCTGGGGTCATAAGGAGGACTTCTACAGGACTGGGAGAATCAATCCGCTCAAGACAAGGATGTTCAACTGAGATTACGGGAGAGACCTTAGTGGCTGGGCATGGGACAAGGTCCAATTGTAAGAGGCTTGATTCAGTCATCCTAAGGAGAGGATCTACCATAGGGTGGGAAAACTTAAACAGTTCAGTGCAATGATCTTCAATTGGTACTTGGGGAATGACTGTCATTAGAGGGTACGAACTGATAGCTCGGGCTAACACTATGAGTTCTTCCTGGGGGTATTTGACTA
Organism: Areca catechu; assembly: GCA_021397845.1. Lineage (NCBI taxonomy): Eukaryota > Viridiplantae > Streptophyta > Magnoliopsida > Arecales > Arecaceae > Areca > Areca catechu. The sequence continues at coordinate 94,563,032 of CM038051.1, read as the reverse complement.
AAGGAACCTGATTCTCACAAATCTCTTGAATTTCTGAACTAGGTCCTACCACTTGGTTGCTCTCCAAGGTCTCCTCAGGTAAGGAACCAATAGTATCGATGTCACATTCTTCAAGTTCTTCCCCCTCATATTCATCAACTAGGCTCAAGCCAGCATCATATACTTCCTCGATGCCATCTTCAATGGGTTTCGGGTCAGTGGTAATCGGGTCAACTGATTCTAGGCTTGTCATACCTAACCTTTCTTCCTCATTGGTAGGCTTGGGTTCTCCCTCATTAATGTCATCCTTAGGATTCTTACCACTTAGCTGTGCACAAGCCAGTCCTATGCATGGGCACTGACTAGATTTATGGCCTCTTTCTCCACAAAACAAACATTCTTGTGATATAGGAACCTGGGTCACACTGGGTTTCAAGCTAGTAGAGACCTTACTTGGGCATGGGTGTGGATCTAAATGGTTTGATCTAGAAGACTTGGGTTGTTGAGTGACTGGTCTAGAATATTGTAAGGACCTCTCATAGACAAGATCCACACTATAGATATCATGGTTAGGCTTCCTAAGGTTATGCTTGGGATCACGGTATAAGGTCCTCCTAGGCTCTTGGTATGGATGAGGTTGGGGCCTATTAAATTTTGGATCAGGGATCCAATTTTGATGTCTACGTTTCTCAAGGACTTGGACTTGATCCCTAAGCTGGGTAAAATTCTCATGGACTTGTTCTTTACGCTGGTTAACAGTAGCAGTCAAATCCTGGCTTAACTTGTTCATGCTCTCAGTAAGAGCTCTAACCATGGCCTCTAAATCAGGTTGGGTTTGACCAGGTTGGTTGGGCACTCCATTCCGGGTAGACATGATGCAAGCAAACACACAAAATGAGACTCAACTGAACGACTATGGGCTAACTAGACCTAGAGACAAAACTAGATACCCAATCAGAGTGGCAAGCTAGCCTGTAGTAACTCAGGACTCAGCCAGGCAGGTGTAAGGGGAGTGTTAGGTCCCTAATTGCCAATCCTAGACACCAATCAGTGATTGGCCAGGTAGGCGTACCAGCACACAAGCCCTTCGAAACGTAGTCCCTGAACCACCGTTCTAGACACTGAGTACAAAGCACACACAGAGTAACTAGACAAACTGACTCAACACTAGCCTTGACCCGACTTGTTGATGTCCCTAGCCCACGAGGGCAAATTAGGTCTAATCAATTTTTAGATTAAAGGCTTAGGTTCGAATGAGTGGGTGGTGGTTTTGGGCTAAGGAGAGGTTATCAACTCCTCCCCTTATCTTAGATGCTCAAATGCCCTTAAGATGAATTAAGAGATGAACACTCAAAAATAATTGGATTGCAGAACACAAAAATAGAGTTGCAGTAATTTAATTCTCAAAAATCTCATGGAAACCAATAAATCATAATAAAATTATGAAAAATAGACTCAATTATACTGGTTTCAACAAAACAAAAATCACCAAAATTAGAGTTATTTGTAGTGAGAAATAATTCTTGTAACAGGGCAATTACGGGCTGAAAATAGAGCACTTCCCCGTTTACAATTTCTGCTACGAAGTTATAATCCAACGGATCCCCTACACGCCCTAGGAACACCCCATGGAATGAGAAGAGGAGGTTTGCACCTCGCTTCATTCCTAGGACCGGACATCCTGGGGAGTCTACTTCGAGCAGACAAAGTAAAAAGAGAGAGACTCAAACATGCAATCAAAACAGAAACCCTAGACAGGGCTCTGATACCAAAATTGATGCAGAACGAAAGCTCTGATACCAAAAATGATGCAGAACAAAGAACAAAGAAGCGTATGCGGAAGTAAAATTAAGACTAATTCTTTTTTTTTATATATATATTTTTAGAAGTCGGCTATGACTCAAAGGAAAGATAAACTAATGTTAAAGGAAACTAGGTAATGATTGAAAGCACAATTTAGAAAAACTAGGTTATCAGAGTAGTTCAGAAGTAACGGATCGCTGGGGGTTGAGAAACTCCCAGACCTAGGGTTTCGCTCTAAACTTTCAACAGGACAGAAATAGAGAGGAGAGATGGTTACCAACCAGACAGTGATCTTCACAGAATTTGGGTGGAAGAACTCTCTCGGGCAGATTGTTGGATCCTCGGATTCGGCTATCTTCGCAATGGATCCTCCAATACTGGTCTCGTGGCTGGGTTGGCTTCTCCTGGACTCAAGATCTGGGAAGAAGAAAAACAAGTGATGGATTCAGAGACTCGGGGAAGGATTTACCAGTTCGAAGAACCTGAAGGCTGATGTCGCTGAGATCCGGATTCTCTTGAAGGCTGATTTGACTCCCTCTGGAAAGAGCTTTGGATCTGAAGTATCCGGACTGTAGCTGGATGCTGGTGGTCGGCCTGGACTTGTAGAGAGAGGCCGTGGGAGGTGGAATAGGATAGGGTTTGGTGGATTGAAGTGGATGGTGGGCGGCTAGGGTTTTGGAGTAGAAGTGGCTAACCTAGGGTTTGGGTTTTGGAGATCTCACACCTCCTCAAGGTTCCTGGGGAACCCTGATTTACTCCCTCACGGAGCTCAACACCTGGATGCAAGTGCAGAAGAGAGAAAACATAGAGTTTGCTCACTAAAAAATATTTGGTTTCATTCATCTCATTTTTTTCAAGAGTTACATAGAGTTGAATATATAGACATAACAAAGAAATAAAATTTCATACACTTTCCATGTGGGACTAATAGGACTAACCCACACTTTAGGCATCAAATTCTCTTCCCAAGACTCCTTCCATGAGTGGGCAGCCCAAAAACTCCAAGAAAACTTGAAAATCAGTTCCAAATGGCAGGTTATGGGGGTGTCTCCTAGTATCTCTCCATGAATCAAGGATTTTCCCTTCATGGTTTGGCTCTTTTGGACACCTCCTAGTCTTGCTCCACAAGTTTAGGCTTCTTTCTTTCATGGCTTTGGCACTTTAGGAAACTTTTGGGTGCCTCCTTGATTTTCTCCCCAAGACATGCTCTCTTCCCTTTTATAACTTGGGTTTTTATGGAACATTGTGGGGCACCTCCTTGATCCTCTCTTCAAGAAAAATTCTTGCCATCCTGGCTTGGGTTTATCTGGAAAGAAGTTGGCTCCTCCTTGGATTGAGGTATCTTGATGGATTTCTTCCCCAAGTGCGCATGAAAGAATGGACCTGCTTTCTTATGGTGTGGGGACCAAGGCACACTGGATGGAGATGTGGTGCCTCCTGGACTCTGGCGTGTGGCTGGGAGTGTGGCGCCCACTTGCTTGGTCCTGGGAGAAAATGTGGCACCTTGGAGAAGACCTAGACCACTACTAGGACTTGTATTGTGTCAACATGACTCAACAAAATTTAAATTGTAGGGAAATACAGACTCAAACTAAAATTGAGTTGACCAAGTCAACCCTTATTACAAAACCAGAAAATCCTAATTCTTTGGGCAATGTCAATCAGAGATCCAGTTGGAGCCCTGAAGTCTTCTTCTGAGTCTGGTGCCATCACCAAGGGCCGCCGGCTATCACTAGATGTAAGCGTGACATTGACGATGATCATACTTCCTTACGAAGCTGGCAGCATCTTCTCGCATGGTCTCCCAAAAATATCTTTGTCGGAGGGCCTTGTAGGCTAGAGTTCTACCCCCTACATGATTGCATAGATGCCTTCATGTATTTCTTGGAGAACATAGGCGGCTTCTGAGGGCTTCAAGCACTTTAGTAAGGGATAAGAGTAAGACCTCCAATATAACTACCCATCCATTATCACATACCATGTGGCCTTCTTCTTGAGGAGGCCGGCCTCCTTTCGACCCTCGGGTAGGGCACCGGCAGTAATATACTTGATGTAGGGGTCCATTTAGCTAGCTTTAGTGGTGACTTACTAGACTTCTGCTACGAACTCATAACTGGGGGATTCGAGATACTCGATGAAGGTATGACTTAGCAATGACTCTGGTAGGGCGGCTAGTCTGGAGAGGACATCAGCTTGGGCATTCTCTGCTCATAGGATGTGAGAAATACCGAAGTGCTGGAGGTTTTCCATGTATGAGCATACCTTGTCCAGATACTTCTCCATCATGGGATCCCGAGCTTCGTACTCACTAGAGACTTGGCCCACCATGAGCTGAGAGTCGGTGAAGACCTTCAATCTTTTGACACCCAACTCATGGAACTTTTTTATCCCAATGAGAAGTGCCTCGTATTCAGCTTGATTGTTGGTCACCCTAAAGAGGAACTATAGTGAGTACTCTGCAATGACCCCATTGGAGTTGGTGAGAATGAGGTCAGCTTTGCTCCCTCCAACATTGGATGCATCGTCGATGTGAAGGATTCACATCATTGCATTCAGGGTGTGGTCTGACCCAAGCTTAGCCTGCTGGCCTATCACCTCCGAGTCCTCGTCTGCCCAGATGCATTCCACCAAGAAATTGGCTAGGACCTAGGACTTTTGCACAAGTCATACGTAGTAGGTGATGTCAAACTCATTGAGCTTCATCGCCCACTTGGCCAGGCATCTCAAAGTGTTAGGGCAGCTCAGGATAGCCTTTAGGGGCTAATCAATGAGGACAGCAATGGGGTGCACTTGGAAATAGGACCTGAGGCTCTGCACAGATATTATTAGTGCAAAAATGATCTTTTCAGATCGGGTGTACCTAGTTTCCGCATCACGAAGCAGCTGTTGGCATAGTAGATTGCCCGTTGGATGCCATCCTTGTTGGTGCAGACCAGCACCAAGCTGACCACCTCAGGTGAGAGTGCCAGGTACAGGAGGAGCTCTTCCCTAAGCTCCATCCTGGATAGCAACGGTGGGGAGGCAAGGAGCTTCTTTAGACCCTCGAATACGTCCCGGCACTCTTCCATCCAAGTGAAGTCGTTCATCTTTCATAGCACCTTGAAGAAGGGCTGACAGTGCTCGATGGAATGCAAGATAAAATAGCTCAATGCTGCGATGTATCCAGTCAGGCACTAGACCTCCTTCTTAGAGATAGGGTGTCTCATGTCGGTGATTGCTTGGATATTCTCAAGGTTGGCCTCTATCCCCCTCTGGGTGACCATAAATCCTAGAAACTTTCCTGTCGAGATGCGAAATACATATTTGGCAGGGTTAAACTTCATCTATTAGAGGCAAAGGTTATAGAATGCCTCCGCTAAGTCAATAATATCATCTGACTCCAGACCGCTCAAGACAAGCATGTCGTCTATATATACTTGCATGTTGTGATTGATCTAGTCTTTGAAGACCTTGTTGACCAGTCACTGGTACGTGGCCCCTGTGGTGTGGGCACCAATATCAGGCAGCGATTACTGGTCCCATTATGGTTTTCTTGAGTAGGTCTTCTTATGAGTCCTGTAGTCCATTAGTACTGTGTCACTTGTATTAAAGTGAGCCAAGTCTTGTAATAAATTTAGTCCATCAGTTGAGTCCTGTAATGAGGCAACTGAGATCAGTTGAGCCCACCTAGTCAAGTGAGTCCTTTTGAGTCTTGTATTTTCATTCAAGACAAGAGGAGAAGACCAGGAGATTCACCAAGCCACCACTAGAGTAGAGTTCAAGTACTTAGACCCCTACTCAGACCCCTCCAGCATTGGCGCCCCTTGGATTGGGCCCTTTCATGTTGCCAAGCCCAATGTGTGGGCGGCCCCTCCAATTGGCGCCCTCCCAGTGCCCCTTCCAAGTCCACAGCTAGCAGGCACCCCTCAAGCCCATTAGCACCCCCAGGCCCATCAAGGTTGGTGCCCCAACTCCAGGCCCTTGGCACCCCCAGATTCTTATGATTGGTGCCCCCAGCCCAAGTACATCAAGCTGGCACCCCAGCCCAAGAAGAAGCCTGCAGTTGACCAAGTCCAACAGGGTCTTTTGGCTCTCAAGTCATGCAACCTGGGTGAATCTATAAATACCCACCCCTCCACCTTGTAGGCTAATGTCCCGAAATCAAGTAAAGGTTAGCAGGAAAACTAGCAATGCAAAGAATCCACATACCCGCATAAGAACTCTTGCAAAATAATAAAAGAAAGGATCCTAGAGCTTGAGAAACCCCTGGTTAGGATAACATACCTTCAACATATCAAAAATTAGGAGGGGAAAGGATTGTACCAAGCACCAATTTGAAGATCCTATCGATGAAGAGGTCGCACAACACTCGGGATTGTCACCTGGAAGACAAACCTTGAGTCCCTCGATTTAGGTAGCTATCTGGGATCGATCTTGGAGGTAAAGATGGCCTCCTCCTTGGAGGTGAATACCATTGGGATCCTGTAAGCATCAGAGGTCAGCAAGTAAACAAATAAGAAAGCAAAATAAAAGAATTAGGATTTGGGAAAGAAAGAATTAGGATTTCTGAAGCTGGCGGCTGGAGGTTGAAGAAGACTCAGGCTGATGGATGGCTAGGGCTCTCTTTCTTGGGATAATTAGGGCTTGAATGCTGATGCTTTGGTCGGCCAAGGCTTCGAAGAAATAGGGCATTCAGTGATGTGGGACTAAGATGCTAAGATGAGATGAATGATTCAAATAATTTTTTTCTTGTTAATTTTTTTTATTAAAGTTTTGAAAGATTTAAGGATTCTTGAAGACAAACGAAGAGCAGATCTAGAGATTCTATAATGATAAGAACCTTTAGCAAGGAAAATAGCCCCTAAACAAGGATAATGAGAGGACCTCGGGATTGAGAAACCTTGTAGGACTTAGCTCTTAGATCAATATCTACTTAGAAGTTTAGGGATGCAAACCTTGAAAAACTTTGATGCACCCGATGCCAAGTTCACTCGTTCTCGCGGATGCGGCCTGGAAGATCAAGCCTTCAACCTTGCAAATTCACTGGCTTTCTATCCGATGGTCACGAAGGCAAGGGAGAATGACTCCGTTGTCCATGGCACTTGAAGGACCTGTGAGCACCCATGTGAAGGGTTCGAAATCATCAAGAAACAAGTAAGAAATAAGGGAACAAAAGTTAAGAATGGTGGTGGATGAGGTTTTTCTTGCTAGGCACCCAGGTGGATTATCTAGATGGCATCCAAACTTGAAGGTGGGAAGGTGGTTTGCGTAGAAGGATAGTAACTCAGGGCCTCTCACCCCTCGATGTCCCGAAGGACAAAGGTGCTCCCTCTCAGAGTTCCTAGTCTAGAAGACAAGGGCTAGAAGAATAACTACAAACTTTTTTTCTTTCATTTCATCAACATTAGCTCATACAATGGAGGGGTAAGACCCTTTATATAGGCAGCTTAAGACCCATTCAAATTTAAATGAAAAATTTACAAGTCTTCATGAAGAGGGTGCCCAAATTCTGATTTTTCTCCCTTGGCTGACCATGGTCTTGCTTGTGCTTGGTGGCGTGGCTTGATTTGGGGCTTGAAAGGTGGATGTTGTCTTCAAGTGTTAAGTTGGCACCCTTTGGTCTTTGAATTTCTTCCATGGCTGATCAAGACACTTTGGGAAGAAAGCGGGATATGGGGGCTTGAAGCAAGGAACATGTCTTCACAAATCTTCATTGCCCATTGACCATCTTTGGCCACCCACCCATCTTTGTTGAGAAACTTGATAGGGGGAGGGAAGGGAGGAATGTTGTCTACCTTTTGAATTTTCTTCATTGGCCGCCCAAGGTTCTTTTAGAAAGGGGCTTGATAGGTGGAGGGAAGGTTGGCTTGGCTCAAGGGATGGTGTCCACATGTGATGGGGGACTAACTAGATGCAAAGATGAAGGATGATGCAAGTGATTTGTTTGTTTTATGATTTTTAGGTTTTAATGATTTTCTTTGGATTGCCGATAACAATTAAGAGTAAATCTAGGGTTCTATACAAATAAGAACTTCAGGCAAGCAAGTAGTCCCTAAGCAATGATAAATAGAGTACCCCGGGGTTGAGAAACCCGGTAGGACTTAGCTCTCATATCAATACCTACTTAAGAGTTCTAGGGTTGCAAACCTCAACAGATCTGAAGTGCCCGATGCTGAGATCACTCACTCTCATGGATGCGGCCTGGATGATCGAGCCTTCAACCCCACAGAGGTGTCGGCTTGTGGTCTGAAGGTCACAAAGGCAAAGGAGACTGATTTCATGTTCGTGGCACCTGGAGGACCTGCGAGCATTCAAAGAAGGGTTAGGTTTCAATCAGAAGAAAGCAATAGAAGAAGGAAAGAGAGTTGTTGTGGTGATGGCGGAGTTCTTCTTTACTCAAAGTTGGAGGATGGAGTTGCGAAAGTGACGGTAACTTGAGGCCTCACACCTCTCGACGCCCGAAGGCAAAGGTGCTCCCTTACGGAGATCGACGTTCCTAGTGAACGAAGGCAACTAAAGAGAAATTGTATCTCAAGAAACTTAGTTTCTCGTTCATCAAATATTAACCTTACAAGGGAGGGGGTAAGGTCCTTTATATAGGCACCTTAGACCCTTTCAAAATTTGAATGAAAAAAAATATATTTCTTCTCTTGCAATGGCAGCAAAAAATATTCAAAAATCTGAAATTCAAACTCCTTGGCCGACCAAAGCTTCTTTGATTTGGGCATGGCATGATAATGGGCTTGGAAGAAGGAATTTGGCTCCCTTGGACTTGGAAAGTTAACCTTCAATTTTGGGAAGAAGGCATGATGAAAGGCTTGTGTCTCCCTCTTTCCTTGGTTGCTCACCCTTCTTTGGAAAGAAGCATGACATGAGGCTTGGAGCAAGGCCTTTGTCTTCAACCTTTTCTTGGTTGCTCACCCTTCTTTGGAAAGAAGCTTTATAGAAGGCTTGGAACAAGGCCTTTGTCTTCAACCTTTCATTGATTGCCCATGACTCCTTTAGTAAGTGGCTTGATGGAGGGAGGGAAAGGAGGAGAGAATATTTGATGTGTCTCCATTTGGCATCCAAGAAAATCTCACTTGTGCCGCCCACATGGCTGGATAAGGTGGCGCCACATTGAATGATGAAGTGGCGCCACATGGGGTGGTGAAGTGGCGCCCTAGGGTTGACATGTTGACCTTCAAGGCTTGGCCCAAAGTAGTTGAGCTGGACTCAAAGACAACTCCGGCTTGGACCCAAACTTGGACTGGAATCAATACAAGACTGAACTCAATACAGGACACAACTTGACCAAATGGGTCTATGTACATGACTAAACAAAAATAATTGAGACTAAATTTATGACTAAAAATTACAATGCTTATGCTTGAAGCCTTATTACATGACCCAAAAATTGAAACCCTAATCAGAGGTCTGGTGCCCACACCAATTCTCCCGGGGTGGGATAAACTCGACCCTGTCGAGTAAGGGTTGATTTGGCTTTGCTATTTTTCTAGAAGGTCAGGAACAAGGTGCTGCAAGTCCTCTCGGGTATCCTACGAATCATCAGACTACGATCGGCCTTGCAATCGGACCACGTAATGCTGATAGCTTTTGCCCCGGGAGGTCATAACTTGATCATCCAGGACACACTCAATCCGCTCTCCTCTCTTAGGTAAAATTGGAGGTGGGCACTCTGGATCGTGTTCGCTCTCAAATGAAAGGTTAGGTCCAAATGGCTCACTGGGTATATTTGCTGGTTCCCTATACTCTACTAAGTCTGGGTTTACTTTGATAACATCCTGATCTATAGTAGGACTAAGGAAGACCACCTGAACCATCTTAGACAGGTTTGCCAAACCCTTGGGAAGGAGAATCTCTATGCTAATTTGAAGAAGTGTGATTTCCTGACCCATAGAGTCATCTTCCTAGGATTTGTAGTCACCCTCGAAAGAGTTTCAGCTGACCCTAAGAAGGTTAAGTCCATACTTGAGTGGCCGGTACCCACAGTGTTCATGACGTACATAGTTTCCATGGTCTAGCCACCTTCTATAGAATATTTATCCGGGGATTTAGTACCATTATAGAACCTATCACAGACTGCATTAGGAAGGGAGAATTTTAGTGGACCAAAGCTACCGATAGAGCCTTCCAAGATATTAAAGAGAAGATGATACAAGCACTTATCCTAAGGTTTCCTAATTTTTCCAAAGTCTTTGAGGTCGCTTGTGATGCCTCAGGAGTAGGCATAGGAGGAGTATTGAGCCAAGAGAGTCACCCTGTAGCCTTCTTTAGTGAAAAACTCAATGAGGCTAAGCTTAAGTACTCAACCTATAATAAGGAATTCTATGCTATAGTACAAGCCCTTCAGTACTGGAGACATTACCTACTACCGCAGGAGTTTGTTCTTTATTCTGACCATGAAGCACTCCGATTCCTAGGCAAGCTATGTGGGTAGAGTACATCCAAGCCTTTACCTTTGTGCTAAAATATCGAGCTAGAATCGAGAATAAGGTAGCTGACACCCTTAGACGCCGTGCCTTGCTTTTGAGTACCATTAAGAATGAAGTCATAGGGTTTGACTGACTGAAAGAAGAATATGAGACCTGCCCTGAGTTCACTATAATTTTCCAATCTATTAGGTAAGGATCATCTAGTTTTCATAATGAGTACACCCTTCAAGATGGTTATCTTTTAAAAGAAAATAGACTGTATATTCCCAGGACTTCACTTAGAGATTTTTAGTTTGAGATACCAATGTAGGAGGTCTAGCTAGTCACTTTGGTAGAAACATGACCATCTCAGCTGAAGAGGTCCAGTTCTTTTGGCCAAGCTTGAAAAGGGATGTTGCCCACATTGTATCCAGATGTTGAACTTGTGCTGTTGCCGAATAGCATAAGCAAAATACTAGCCTATACACCCCTTTACCTATACCTGATCGTCCATGGCAAGACCTTAGCATGGACTTTGTGTTAGGACTGCCTTAGACCCTTAGGAAACATGACTCCATCTGCATAGTGGTCGATAGGTTCTCAAAAATGGCTCACTTCATACCCTACTCTCTGACCTTTGATGCCTCCAAGGTGGCCAAACTCTTTCTTGATCATGTGGTTCGGTTATATGGCCTTCCTAAAACCATAGTGTCCTATAGGGATGTTCGTTTCACTAGTTACTTCTGGAAGACCCTTTGGCACTTGTTAGGAACCAAGCTTAAGTTTTCCATATCTTGCCACCCTCAAACCGATGGCCAAACTGAGGAAGTAAACCAAAGCTTAGGAAACCTGCTGAGATGCCTTGTAGGGGAGAACATTGGGAATTGGGACCTTCTTTTACCTAGAGCCAAATTTTCCTATAACAGTTCAGTCAATAGGTGCACAGGCAAGAGCCCGTTCAAAATTGTCCATGGTTACAAGCCTAACAAGCCCCTTGACCTGATCCCCTTATCCTTGCATGCATGAGTCTCTGAGTCGGCTGAGTCATTTGCACAACATTTTAGGGATTTGCATAAGGAAATTAATCAAAAGATTAACATAAACAATAAAATTTATAAAAATTTGGCTAATTCCTAAAAAAGAGTAAAGGAATTTTTTGAGGGAGATTATGTAATCATTAGGCTTAAGCTTGAGCGATTACCTTGAGGGACCATGAAAAAACTACTTGCTCGTGGAGCTGGACCCTTCAGAGTGATAAAAAGAGTTGGACCCAATGCCTATGTGCTCAAGTTACCACCCGAAATAGGCATTAGTTCAACCTTCAATATCTCAGACCTTGTTGAGTATAGGGAACCAGCAACGATACCTAGTAAGCCTTTAGGACCTAATCCTTTCCTTGAGAGTGAGCCCATCCTAAAGTGTCCACCAATAAATTAGCCTATGAGAGAAGAAAGGATTGAGTGTATCCTGGATGATCAAGCCATTAGTACCCGAAATAAAGATTACTAATGGTATTTGGCCCGATGGCAAGGTTAACTAGAATTTGAGGATTCGTAGATCACCTGAGAGGATCTACAATGCCTTAACCCAGACATACTAGAGTAGTATGAGAGCCGAGATGACCCTTACTTAATAAGGTCGAGTTCCTCCTGCCCCGGGAGAATTGGTGTGGGCACTAGGATCAGGCAGCGATTACTGGTCCTGTTATGGTTTTCCTGAGTATGTCTTCTTATGAGTCCTGTAGTCCGTTAGTACTATGTCACTTGTATTAAAGTAAGCCAAGCCCTATAATAAATTTAGTCCATCAGTTGCATCCTGTAGTGAGGCAACTGAGTTTAGTTGAGCCCACCTAGTCAAGTGAGTCCTTTTAAGTGCTGTATTTTCATTCAAGATAAGAGGAGAAGACCAAGAGATTCACTAGTCCTCCACTAGAGCAGAGTTCAAGTACTAGGACCCCTACTCAGACCCCTCAAGTATTGGTGCCCCTCAGATTAGGCCCTTTCATGCCGCTAAGTCGAGTGTGTGGGCGCCCCCTCTAGTTTACACCCTCCCCAGCCCAGCACCTCTTCTAGGTCCATAACTAGCAAGCGCCCCTCAAGCCCATCAGCGCCCCCAGGCCAATCAAGGTTGGTGCCCCTACTCTAGGCCCTTGGCACCCCCAAATTCTCATGATGACACCCCCAGCCCAAGTCCATCAAGCTGGTGCCCCAGCCCAAGAAGAAGCCTGCAGTTGACTATGTACAATAGGGTTTCTTGGTCCTCAAGTCATGTAACATGGGTGAATCTATAAATACCCACCCCTCCCACTTTTGTAAGCATCTTCTTTTCATAAAATAAAAATTTGAGTGATTTCTTTGTCTAATTGTTGCCTCCAAAAGGAGTGGGTGTGAGACCCGTGTTCTTTATTCTTGTATGCAAAACTTAGCTGCCCTAGACCCCTCTCCCCTCCACCAAACCCTACTCACCCTCCAACCCCTCTCTAAACCCTAAGATGCCCTCCATCACCTAAGCTTTAGGCCGCTACCCCTCTCTCCCTTCTTCCACCAAACTTCCAACACAATCCACTACAACTCTTGGCCGCCCCCATCACTCTCTCTTCCAGGCATGCCCTGGCCTCCAGGTTGATAGGTGCTCCACCCCAGGCATCTTCGCTAGTAGCCAAGCCACCCTCAACTGCCTCAGCATCCTCCCAAGCACCAAGCCAACAGCCCCTGCAACACCCACTTCAGACCCTCCTTCAACCCAATCTTCAATCTCGTATTTTTTTTATCTCATTTCCATCTAACCCCTGACGTGTGTACGATCCATTTGGTGAAACCATCCAAGGAAGAGGCCCTCCTTGCCTTCAAGACCAGTTGATAAAAAGCCAACTGATCTATGAGAAAGAGACCTGTTCATCTAGGCATCCATCCAGGAGTGCAAAGTGACCCCTTCTACGTTGAGGACTACATCGTTGCCAGGTATAAGCCCAAAACCCCTTCTCATAGCTCTGTTTTATTGAAGATAACGGTCCTAATAGGGGTTTCTCAACCCTTGTGGTCCTAATTTTATCTCTTTGAATGTCCCTAAATATGGGTAGTTGTAGTTGATCCTTACATCTTCCCCCTGTCGGTTCTTTGCCTCTCTTTCGGGACTTAGCTATTAATAAAATCTAAAAATTAATAAAATCATTAGTTTACTATTTTTCTTGCATGTTCATCTCTTGCATTGCATCCTGCATCACCCTGCATTCTTGAGACCAAATGGCATCATCTTATAATAGTACAAACCTTGATCGATCATGAATGTTGTGTGCTTCTCGTCCCCCGGATGCAAGCAGATTTGGTTGTATCCGGAGAATACATCCATGAAGCTTAGGAACTTTTTTTCCAAGGTCACGTCCACCATCTAGTCAATCTTAGGGAGTGGGAAGCTATCCTTTGGGTATGTCCGGTTGAGGTTGGTATAGTCTATGCAAATCCTCCACTTCCTAGAGGCTTTCCTAACGATCACCATATTAGCAAGCCAGTCAGGGTACCGTATCTCATGTATAAAGCCCATCGTGAGAAGCTTCTTAACTTCATCATCGATCACCTTCTGCCACCCCAGGGCAAAGCTTCTTTTCTTCTACCAGATTGGGTGACAATTGGGGTTGACATTTAGCTTATAGGTGATCACTTCTAGAGGGATGTCGGGCATATCAATGGTGATCCTGGCAAAGACATCCACATTGGCCTGCAGGAAGCTAAGCAAATAGGATCTCTCCTCTTCAGGCAGTAAGGCTCCCACCTACACCATCCTCAAGGGATCCTCTCCCAAGGGGAAGGACAACAAGGGCTCGACAGGTCCTCCTTCGGCTTCGTCTCTATCGGATTTGGCTGGTCGATAATCAGGTTCAGATCGGCTCCTCGTGACCCTGTAATAGTCTGCAGGTAGTGCTAAATTGGCTGGCATGACCTCCTCATCCCACTATTCTCCTAAGGGGTCAGGAATTGAATGAGAAGATGCCTTGTGGAGATAGTGGCATCGAGCAGGTTGAGTCTGGGGCACCCCAAAATTGCATTATAGGGCTTAGGGACTCTCACCATGGTGAAGGTCGTCAGCACAATCCTTTGTCGAGGTGAGGTCCCGACAGTTATTAGGAGTGTAATCTCTCCCTCAACTCCAACTGAGTCTCCAGTGAAGCACACTAAGGGCATGAATACCGATTTTATTTTGTTAGTAGACAAGTTCATCTTTGTGAAAGAATCATAAAAAAGGATATCTACAGAGCTTCCACCATCAATCATGATTATCTTTATAGGATGATTTGCTATCATCATTTCCATGATGACAACATTTTCCCATGCAGGGGCGTACATCATCACTCTCCTCTCTCCCCCTAGCCCTCTTCGGGGTTCTCCCTACCCCACAGGAGATCATTCCTATCAGCTTCTCAGTGGGCCGATTGTCGATGGTTAGCAGATGGCTCTCCATGCTAGGCTACTGGAGGAACTCCTCCCTCCACATACTTTCCAAGATAGCCACACTTGATCAAGTCATCTATCTCCCTCTTCAAGTGGCGGCATTCCTCAATGTCATGGCCATGGTCCAGGTGAAAGTGGTAGTAGCGGGATCGGTCATGTCTACCAGACGGCCTCAAAGGAGGGGGACAGCACAAGAAGTGCTCATCCACAATCTGCATCAGAATCTTTATGTTGGCTCCATTATTGATTTTGATGATAAATAAAATACTTAAGTATAAGTTGAGTACTAACTATTTCTTTAAAGTGTGTTTTTATAGAAAAAGTGTACTCATCAACTCAACAAGATTTGATTGCTTTTCAAAAATGAAGAAGTCCCTTCCATGAATGAAAGATCAGTTTTAAATGTGGTGCGGGCACCGAGATTAGACAGAGACTCCTCAACCCTCTATGGATCTCTCATTAGGGTTTCTAAGTCTTTTAGGTCCTATAATAAGGCTTAAAGCCTGAGTAATTTTCTTTCGAGTCATGTAATTAATATCCAGTTGGTTTCAATTTTTGGTTTAGTCTTGTAATTTGGCCAATTTGGTCAAGTTAGGATCAATTGGTCCTGTAATTAGCTGAATCGGTTTACAAGCTCAAGTCAATTTGAAGATGGGCTCAAGCTAGTTTGAAGATGGGTTCACAAGTGGGCAATCAAGTCAAGCCCAATTGAAGATGAGTCAAGCCACCTCTCCATGCCAGGTTAGGAGTTTTGATGAAATAAAAATTTGAGAAGTTTATTCTTCTTTTAGCCCTTATCTTCTTTGAATAAGAACTTTATGAGAGAGTGCCTTTGTCCTTCAGTACATCGAGGGGTGAGAGGCCCAGAGTTACCTTCTTCCTTTGCAAGCCACCAATCCATCCTCAAGCTTGGATGCCCCTGGAAGATCCACCAGGATGCCCAACGAGAAGAGCCCTTCTCAACCACCATCCTCAACTCTTTTTCCCATCACTTCTTACTTTCTTATACGCTCTTCTTGTTGTTTTCTAACCCCTTCACTTGGTTGCTCGCAGGTCCTCCTGGTGCCACGAATAGAGGAGTTAGTCTTCCTTGCCTTCGAGACCATCGAATGAAAAGAAGGCAAATCCACAAGGTCAAAGGCTTGATCTTCTAGGCCGCAACCGCGAGTTTGAGCGAACTCGGCATCGAGCGATCTGAATCTTCAAGGTTTGCACTCCCTAGTTCCTAAGTTGGTATTGTCTTAGAGTTAAGTCCTATCAGGGTTTCTCAATCCCGGGGTCTTTTTCTTATCACTTTTAGGGGCTATGTCTGCATGCTAGAGTCTCTTATCATTATGTAAATCCCTATATCTATTCTTACTTCGAATTCTGGAATCTGTCAATCCCCTCAAATATAAAAACAACAAACGAAAACCACTTGCACGCATATCATCTCTCTTAGTAGTCCCGCATCATGTTTGGTATCAGAGCTTCATCCTACATCATTCTTGGTATCAGAGCATGGTTAGGACTTAGTTTCTCTTTAAGTACTCAGATCAGGTGCTTCACCATGGCCGTCCGGTCATAGGAAAAAGTAGGGCTGCAAGACCCTCACATCCAATTCAAAGAAGATTTTTTATGGCATGTAGGGGTGCCGCTATGATTGACCCTTGAAGAAGAAAACAAGGAGATTGGTATCTTAGATCTTAAAGAAAGTTTTGCATTATTAGATTTCAGCATCTTTAAAATTCTGCATTTTCCCACCTAGTATATAGTATGTTGTTTTAGTTATTTCTGCCTATAAAAATCTTCGAATTTGCTGATTTTTATTTTACTGGACTCCACATAATTGATAGTATCTTTCAAATTTTTTTCAGATTTTATTTCGATCTGTAGATTTTCTACATGCCTGATTACTATCTGAGAATAATTGTGCTCTGAATTTTCAGCAAGTTCATTTCATCATACTTTCATTTCTACATAGTCTAATTTTGTACTTTAGGTTCATATTATTTAATTTCAACATATTATATTTCTACTAATATACATCAAAATATAAAAAATAAACTTAAATACATTTCATTATGTTTCATGTGTATGCCATCATCTACATAATTTTTTAAGGGCGACAATATTATAAGATAAGGGAAGGAGGTCATTATCTTTCCTTAGCCCAAAAATAACCACCCTTGCATTTCGAACCTAAGCCTAACCTAAAACCAATTAGCAACCTAACAGCATAGGGACATCAACAAGTCGGATTTGACCATTGTGGGAAGACTGGTGCATACAACCCTAGAATAAGTACTTGGAAGCTAGTGTCTAAAGCAAGAGGTCTAGTGTCAAATGACCTAAGTGGTGTTGTGGTTACTTAATTGGATCCTTGCAAAAGCAAAAGGGGCCTCCCACACTCCCACCTCTTACCTGGCTAGTGAAAGGGCTAGTTGTTGTGCTATGTGTAGTCTAAGTTAACCCGTTCTATTTAAACTCATAGGTCTAGCATAACCGTTGGTGTGGGCACCAGAATCTGACAGAGGCTCCTCAACCCTCTGTGGATGTCCAATTAGGGTTCCAACTTTTTGGGTCCTGTAATAAGGCTTCAAGCCTAAACCTTGTAATTTTTTTTAGCTTTGAATTGAGTCTCATGTGTCTGTGTCTAGTCCTGTACTTTGACCAATTGGGTCAAATTGTATCCTGTACTGAGTCAAGTCCTGTATTGAGTCAATTGTATCCTATACTGAGTCCAGTCAGAGTTGGTTTGAAGTATGGGCCCAAGCAAGATTGGTTTTAAAAATCTAGTCACTTTGGAGCCAAGCCTGGAAGGAAGCCAACTTAGCTCAAGGGCCCACCTCTTCATCCTATGTGGTGCCATGTCAACATGCCAAGTGGGCAGCAAATTTCAGATTCTTGAATGCCCAAAGGGGGGACACAATACTTGATACACTCCCTTTTTCCCTCCCCACATCAAGCTAGTTTCCAACTATGGGTGGTCGGCCAAGTGAAGGTCAAAGGGAATTTGAAATGTGGAGAATTTGAATCCCTTTCTTCAAGCCCTCCTATCAAGCTATCATCCCAAACTACATGAACAACTATGGGAGGAAGGCAAGAATCCATGGGCACCTTCATCTCCCACTCCCCACATCTTGTCTTATTCCAAAGTTGGATGCACAACCAAGGAAAGGAGGAAAACACATGCCTTGCTACAAGCCCCACTTCAAGTCTTCTTCCAAAATAAAAGATCAACCTACCAAGTCAAGGGCACCATGATCCCTCTTCCAAGCCTCAAGTCAAGCCCCACAAAATCAAATCCAAAGTCTTGGTCAGCCAAAGGAGAAAATTCTGAAATTTTTTTGGGCACCTCTTCAAAGAGGACTTGTATTTTCATTTGAAATTCAAATGGGGTCCTAAGGTGCCTATAAAATGACCTTACCCCTCCTTTGTATTCTTGATTGATATTAAATGAAAAAAAATACAAGTTTGTGAGAGCCAATTTCTCTTTAGTTGCCTTTGTTCACTAGGAACGTCGATCTCCGTGAGGGAGTGCCTTCGCCTTCAAGCGTCGAGAGGTGTGAGGCCTCAAGTTACTGTCTCTTTCGCAACTCCATCCTCCAACTTCGAATCGGAGCCCATTGGGATCATCCACTTGTGCACCAAGCAAGAAGACTCCACCCATCACCACCTCAACTCTCTTTCCTTCTTCTATTGCTATCTTTTGATTGAAACCTAACTCTTCTTCTTTGAATGCTCGCAGGTCCTCCAGGTGCCACGAACATGGAATCGGCCTTCCTTGCCTTTATGACCTCCGGACCGAAAGCCGGCGTATCCGCAGGGTTGAGGGCTTGATCATCCAGGCCGCATCCACGAGAGTAAGTGATCTCGGCATCGGGCACTTCGGATCTTTGAGGTTTGTTACCCTTAGTCCTAAGTAGGTATTGATATGAGAGCCAAGTCCTACGAGGTTTCTCAACCTCGTGGTCCTCTATTTATCATTGCTTAGGGACAACTTGCTTGCCTAAGATTCTTGTTAATATAGAGCCCTAGATCTACTCTTACTTGTTTTCGGGAATCCAAAAAAATTTATTAAAACCTAAAAATCATTAAACAAACAAATCACTTGCATCATCCTTCATCTTTGGCCCACCTCTTCATTTTATGTGGCACCATGTCAACATGCCAAGTGGGTAGCAGATTTTAGATTCTTGAATGCCCAAAGGGGGGACATAATACTTGATGCACTTTCTTTTTCCCTCCCCACATCAAGCTAGTTTCCAACTATGGGTGGTCGGCCAAGTGAAGGTCAAAGGGAATTTGAAATGTGTAGAATTTGAATCCCTTGCTTCAAGCCCTCCTATCAAGCTATCTTCCCAAACTACATGAACAACTATGGAAGGAAGGCAAGAATCCATGGGCGCCTCCAGTCTCCCACTCCCCACATCTTGTCTTATTCCAAAGTTGGATGCACAACCAAGGAAAGGAGGAGAACACATGCCTTGCTACAAGCCCCACTTCAAGTCTTCTTCCACAATAAGAGATCAACTGATGCGGGACGGAAACGAAGAACCCAATGGTTATTGTGAATGGGAAAGACCTAAAGCAAACCAAGGATCGTGGGATGGCTAAGAAGCCTCCCGGGACTAGGATAGAACGACCCCTTGGAAAAAAAAAAAAAAACCTAAAATGACTGGACTCTTTTTGGTTTTCAAATTTTCTTGGCGGAGGTGGCGAAAGAAGGATGGGGATAGGAGACTGGAGACTGGAACTAATGGACCTTGGAACTCACCCTAACGAAGAGACCATCCACCTCTAAGGCATTAAACCCTTCTCGATACTTGGATGGGCTAGGATGGATCTCAAGGTCACGAGGGGAAGCAGAGGAAGACATGAAGGTGGGAGAGAGAATGGAGATACCTGGGGCCTCACACCCATCGACGTCCCGAAGGACAAAGGTGACGGGCCTTAGCCCTGAACCACAAACAAGTGGAAAAGAAACCTTAAAAATTCATTTTTTTTACTGCTTTATTACAAGAGGAGTATGGGAATTTATAGATGCCCATATCCTTTTTGAAATTCAAAAACAAAATTCCCTGAAATCCACCCTTGATTTTGAATTCAAATTCAAAATCAAAAATCCCAAATTTCCCTTTTTTAAACCCAACTTAAATTCATGAAAAAAAATACCAAATAAATCCCTTTTATTTGATTTTTAAAATCCCCTCTGCTTTGAAATTTGTGCTGCTCCAAAAATCGTGCAGAATAACTCCTCTCCCAGCTACTTTTAGAAGCTTGCAGAACTTCTTTGGGTTGCTTTTAGAAGCATGCAGAAACTCTTCATGATGGGCAACAGGGGTCTTCATGGCCATGCAACAGGGGGGGCCGGATATCCAACGACCGACCTCGCGGGCGACGACGGGGCAACACGATGGTGCACCGGTGGGTGGGCGGCGATGGCGGGGTGACCGGCGGCACAGTGAGGGTAGCACGACAGTTCGTCTGCCTCACGCATTGGGGGGGCTTTCCGGCGACTCTCCAGTGGCTAGGGTGGTTCCCTCATGAGAGGGAAGACCGGCGAACACCGACGGCCGGCTAGGGTGTCGGCCGGGGTCGAGTAGCACAGAAGTGGGGAAGGGGATGGCGGCTAGGTTTTTAAAAACAAAAAACTTTATGGGATCTTAAGGTTGAAGATGGAATAAGCCGGGATAACATGGGGATAAACCTGGAATAACATTGGGATAATAGGAATAGGTAGAATAGCAGGGATAAAAACTTAAAATATCTAGAAAATTAAAAGAAAACCCAGATGGGTCGCCTTCCGCAGCCGTGGGCAGTGGCTGGGCAACGGCGAGGCCTCCGGTCGACCGGGCGGGGGCCAACGGGCAGCGGGCGGCAGGCGGGCGACGGCGGACGTGTGGCACGGCGGCGCGGACGGGTGTCGCGGGGCGTCACGGGCACCCGTTTGCCTTCCATGGCTATGGGCTATGGCTGGGTACTGGCGGGGTCTCCGGTGGCCGGGCAAGGGCCAGCGGGTGGCGGGCAGCAGGGCGGCAGGAGGGCGGCGGCGGTGGGGCAGCACGGCAGCACAATGAGGGCAGCGTGACGGTGACTCTCCGGTAACTAGGGCGGTTCCCCGATGAGAGGGAAGACCGGCGAACACCTGTGGCCGGCTGGGGGGGGCAGCCTGGGTCGGGTAGTTCGGAAGGGGGAAGGGGATGGTGGCTAGGTTTTTAAAAAGAAAAAACTTTATGGGATCTTAAGGTTGAAGATGGAATAAGCTGGGATAACACCGAGATAAACCTGGAAAAACATTGGGATAATAGGAATAGGCAGAATAGTAGGGATAAAAACTTAAAAAATATAGAAAATTAAAAGAAAACCCAGATGGGTTTCGGGTCGCCCATCATTCTCCTGCAGCACGAAGAACTCGACTCCGTCGAGTTTGCCGACGAAGCAAATCCTAGTCCGCTGCTGGCTCTGATATCAATTTGATGCAGGATGGAAATTAAGAACCCAATGGTTATTGTGAAAGGGAAAGACCTAAAGCAAACCAAGGATCGTGGGAGGGCTAAGAAGCCTCCCGGGACTAGGATAGAACGACCCCTAAAAAAAAATTAAAATTAAAATGGCTGGACTCTTTTTGGTTTTCAAATTCTCTCGGCGGAGGTGGCGAAAGAAGGATGGGGATAGGAGACTGGAGACTGGAACTCATGGACCTTGGGACTCACCCTAATGAAGAAACCATCCACCTCTAAGGCATTATGCCCTCCTCGATACTTAGATGCGCTAAGATGGATCTCAAGGTCACGAGGGGAAGTAGAGGAAGACATTAAGGTGGGAGAGAGAATGGAGATACCTGGGGCCTCACACCCCTCGACGTCCCGAAGGACGAAGGCAACGGGCCTTAGCCTAGAACCACAAACAAGTGGAAAAGAAACCTCAAATATTCATTTTTTTAACTGCTTTATTACAAGAGGAGTATGGATATTTATAGATGCCCATATCCCTTTTGAAATTCAAAAATGAAATCCCCTGAAATCCTCCCTTGATTTTGAAATCAAAAATCCCAAATTTCCCTTTTTTAAACCCAACTTACATTCATGAAAAAAATACCAAATAAATCCTTTTTATTTGAATTTTGAAATCCCCTCTGCTTTGAAATTCATGCTACTCCAAAAATCGGGCAGAACAACTCCTCTCCCAGCTACTTTGAGAAGCATGCAGAACTTCTTTGTGTTGCTTTGAGAAGCGTGCAAAAACTCTTCATGGTGAGCAACCGGGGTCTTCATGGCCATGCAACAAGCGGGGTCGGATCTCCAATGGGTGGCGGAGGGGCGGCACGGCAGCGTGCCGGCGAGTGAGCGGCGGCGGCGGGGCGGCACAGCGGCACTGCGGCATGGACGGGCATCACGGGGCATCACGGGCGCCCGATCGCCTTTCGCGGCCATGGGCGGTGGCTGGGCACCGGCGACGCCTTCGGCCGGCCGGGCGGGGGCTAGCGGGCAGTAGGCAGGCGATGGCGACGGGGCGGCACGGTGTCAAGGATGGGCATCGCGGGGTGTCACGGGCGCCCGCTCACCTTCTGCGGCCATGGGCGGCGGTTGGGCACCGGCGGGGTCTCCAACGGCAGGGCGGGGGCCAGCGGGCCGTGGGTGGTAGGATGGCAGGCGCGTGGTGGTGGCGGGGTGGCATGGTGGGATGATGAGGGCAGCGCGACGGTTCATCTCCCTCGCACGTTGGGGGGGCTTTTCGGCGACTCTCCAGTGGCTAGGGCGGTTCCCCAGTGAGAAGGAAGACCGGCGAACACCAACGACCGGCTGGGGGGGTCGGCTGGGGTCAGGTAGCCCGGAAGGGGGAAAGGGGATGGCGGCTAGGTTTTTAAAAAGAAAAAACATTATGGGATCTTAAGGTTGAAGATGGAATAAGCCGGGATAACATGAGGATAAACCTGGAATAATATTGGGATAATAGGAATAGGCAGAATAGCAGGGATAAAAACTTAAAAAATCTAGAAAATTAAAAGAAAACACAGATGGATTTCGGGTCCCCCATCATCAACCTACCAAGTCATGGGTACCAAGATCCCTCTTCCAAGCCTCAAGTCAAGCCCCACAAAATCAAATCCAAAGTCTTGGTCAGCCAAAGGAGAAAATTCTAAAATTTTTTTGGGCGCCTCTTCAAAGAGGACTTGTATTTTCATTTAAAACTCAAATGGGGTCCTAAGGTGCCTATAAAAAGGACCTTACCCCTCCTTTGTATTCTTGATTGATATTGAATGAAAGAAAATACAAGTTTGTGAGAGCCAATTTCCCTTTAGTTTCCTTCGTTCACTAGGAATGTCGATCTTCGTGAGGGAGCGCCTTCACCTTCGGGCGTCGAGAGGTGTGAGGCCTCAAGTTACCATTTCTTCCACAACTCCATCCTCCAACTTCGAATAGGAGCCTATTGGGATCATCCACCCGGGCACCTATCAAGAAGACTCCACCCATCACCACCTCAACTCTCTTTCCTTCTTCTATTGCTATCTTTTGATCGAAACCTAACTCTTCTTCTTTGAATGCTCCAGGTCCTCCAGGTGCCATGAACATGAAATCGGCCTTCCTTGCCTTCGTGACCTCTGGACAGAAAGCCATTGCATCCATAGGGTTGAGGGCTCGATCATATAGGCCACATTCGTGAGAGTGAGTGATCTCGGCATCGGGCTCTTCGGATCTTTGAGGTTTGCTACCCTGACTCCTAAGTAGATATTGATCTAAGAGCTAAGTCCTACGGTGTTTCTCAACCCTGGGGTCCTCTATTTATCATTTGTTAGGGACTACTTTCTTGCCTAAGGTTCTTGTTAATATAGAACCCTAGATCTACTCTTACTTGTTTTCGGGAATCCAAAGAAAATCATTAAAACCTAAAAGTCATAAAACAAACAAATCACTTGCATCATCCTTCATCTTTGCATCTAGTTAGTCCCCCATCAACCATAGTACCTTTGTTTGTGTGTTGCATGTCAAATAGGTCCGGAGTCCAGTATCACCCACATCACTCTCAGTCAGGTGAACCCATGGATAACCTTGAAAATCAAATTAGGATCCCCACTCAGCAGATTATCAAGATGAGCCAAAGATTTGATGGACTTGAAACAAGGCTAGGAAATTTGGGAGGACCCAGGAGACATACACTGAACTAGAGTCTGAGTCACCTCCCCACCCTAGGAGATTCCCTCAATGTGATTCCCACTTAGAGGCTGAGCCTAGAAGAGCCCCACATCCTAACCCAGCCTAAGAGGGTCACCCTAAGAGACCCAATCAAGAGCCCATGGACTAGGAAGAGGAGGAATTACTCGAGTCTGATGACCTGTTAGGAGTAGTTAGGTGCATCTTGACCCAGAACATAGTGCAAGAAGATTGGCATAGGACTAACATCCTACAAACCTTCATCAAATTAGGAGATAAAGTGTGCAAGATCATAGTAGACAGTGGGAGCTGTGTCAATGTCGTCTCATTGAGTACTGTCAAGTCCTTAGGATTGATCCCAGTTCCCCATCCAAACCCTTATAAGGTCTCACAGATAGATTCGACTTCCATACCTATATCAAGTCTAGATGCAAAGTTTTGATCAAATTGCAATTATATGTGGAAGAAATTTGGTATGATGTCCTTTCCATGGGAGTCAGTAGCATTATCCTAGGTCGACCCTAGCTTTACAATCATGATGCCACTCTTTTTGGTCGGACCAATACCTGTGCCTTTAGTTACCATGGGAAGAAATTTGTAATCAGTCCAACTCAACCTAAGGATCAGGCTAAAAGAAGATCTAGTAACCTAAAGGAAAGGAAGCCAGGAATTGACCTAATCAAGGCCAAGGAGTTAGAAAAAGAGGTTACTAAGGGAATCCTTACTTGGATCTTGGCCACTAAAGATAATCATGAGCCGACCCAAAGTGAACACCCTCAAGAAGCAGTTTAGGCTCTGAAAGAATTTGAGGAAAAACCCTTTGAAGAATTTTAGGGAGAAAAGGCTGAATTTACTAAGAATTTAAATGAAGAAACCCTTGTGCCAAGTGATGACTTTAAGTTTGACAAGGTTGAACCCATTGAAAATCTAGAGAAGGAAACTCTTGAGCCCATCGAAGAATCCAAAGGAGAAATCTATGAAATAAGTCTAGTGGAAGAGTTAAAAAAAGAGATTACTGAGGAACCCAACCCTACCATTATAGTCTTACCTGAGGAGCCACAAGAAAAAAGCCCACTTATAGAGCCCAGTCCTAAATTCTAGGAACCCGAAGAATTTATTGAGGATTTGGCTTATTAAACCATGTACCCTCAAGATGAGCCCCCTACTACAGTTCCCATTGAAGATCTCTTTCCTAAGATTAGTAACCCATTCTTTCATTATGCAAACCTTGTAGATATACCACAACCTTGTAAGGTTAGCCTCATTAGTCTAGGATTAATCCCTGACACCCCTTCTTATATCCTACCCTACCAGACTAACCGTGAACCCACCTTTTATTTTCTGCCCTTCCTAAAAGCCTCCAGCATTTCTAGGATCATTAGATTGCATCTTGTTGAGATTAGCATACTGCATACAGTCATTGCACATGTTAGGTTTACATCTTACTTCTGGCATACTCTATGGCATTTGCTAGGAGCCCATTATAAATTTTCATGTGCATGCCAAACCAGGGTCAAACATAGAGAATCTATAATCTGTTAGGTTTAGGCCCTAGGAGTCCAATAAAATTCTTCTCAATAGGAATGCATAGTTGAGTCTGCACTTTGCATCATGTTAGAGTTCTACATTAAGCACTAATTTTGAAATAATTTGGCTGATTTCTGGAAGCGAGCCAAAGAGTTCAAAATAGGGGATTCTGTAATGATTAGGCTTAGGCCTGAATGGTTTTCACCACAGACCATTAAAAACTTTATGCTCGTGGAACTGGCCCCTTTAATGTGATAAGGAGAGTTGGCCCTAATGCCTATGTGCTTGAGCTACCCCCGAATTATAGCATTAGCTCGACTTTCAATATCTCAAACTTAGTTAAGTATAGGGAACCGGCAACCATACCCAGCGAAACATTTGGGCCTGACCTATCTTTTGAGAGTGAACCCGACCCAGAGTGTCCACCTCCAATTTTACCTGAGAGAGGGGAGATGAATGCATGAAGCTCTGATACCAAACATGATGCAGGACTACTAAGAGAGAGATATGCATGCAAGTAATTTTCTCTTATTATTTTTATATTTGAGGGGATTTACTGATTCCCGAATTTGAAGTAAGAATAGATTTAGGGATTTGCATAATGGTAGAGACTCTAGCATGTAGACATAGCCCCTGAGTTGTGATAAGAAAAGGACCTAGGGATTTAGAAACCCCGATAAGATTTAGCTCTAAGATAATACCAACTTAGGAGACTAGGGAGTGCAAGCCTTGAAGATTCAGATGCACCTGATGCTGAGTTCGCTCACACTCGCGGATGCGGCCTGGAAGATCAAGCGTTCGACCATGCGAATTTGTCGACTTTTTATTCGATGGTCCCGAAGGCAAGGAAGATCGACTCCTCTGTCCGTGGCACCAGGAGGACCTGCGAGCAAACAAGTGAAGGGGTTAGAAAACAGCAAGAAAAGGGTATAAGAAAGTAAGAAGTGATGGGGAAAAGAGTTGAGGATGGTGGTCGGGAAGGGCTCTTTTCGTTGGGCATCTTGGTGGATCTTCCAAGGACGTCCAAGCTTAACGATGGATTGGTGGCTTTCGAAGGAAGAAGGTAACTCAAGGCCTCTCACCCCTCGATGGCCTAAAGGACAAAAGCACTCTCTCACAGTGTTCCTAGTCTAAGAAGACAAGGGCTACAAGAAGAAGAAACTTCTCAAATTTTCATTTCATCAAAACTTATTTTCATACAAGGGGGGTAGGGCCCTTTATATAGGCTCTTAATTCCCATTCAATTTTAAAAAGAAAAGGTTACAACCAATCATCAAAGAGGCACCTAAAAATTTGAATTTGACTCTTGAAATCCTCCTTTGGTCGGCCTTGATTTGGTGGAAAGCTTGATTCAGGGAGTGAGGAAGGGATCATGTCTTCAAGAATCATGGGGCACCCATTTGACCTTTGATTCTTTCCTTGGCCAACCATGCTTTTATGGAGAAAGGCTTGATGTGGGGGAATGAAGAAAGGATCTTGTCCTCAAGAATCATGGGATGGTTAGTTCACTTTAGGATCCTTCCTTGGCTGCCCATGGTTCTTTGGAAAAAGGCTTGATAGGGAGAGTGGGATGGGGATGTTGTCTTCAAGAATCAAGGGATGCTCCTTTGACCTTCCTTGGCCGCCCATGCTTCTTTTGAAAAGGGCTTGATGTGGGGAGTGGGGTGGGGATGTTGTTGGCTTGGATCAAGGAGAGGCTTGATGGGGCATCCACATGGCGTTGACTTTGAAGCTTCCATCTTCTCTTGACCGCCCAAGTGGCTTGGTGATGTGGCACTTCATCATGCCAAGTGGTACTGACGAGGTGGTGCTCCATGAGCTGAAGTGGCATTCTTTCATGGCGTTGGGAAGATGGCTTGATCCATTAACAACTGGGCTTTACTCAAATGTCCACTCCTTCTTCAGACAAGCTTGAGCCCAATATTCAAGTAGACTTAGGCTTGGACCAATATAGCTAAATACAGGACTCATTGATCCAACATGACCAAATTGGCCAAGGTACATGACCAAAACATAAAATTAAGACTAAATACATGACTCCAAAGTAAAATGCTCAGGCTTGAAGCCTTATTACATGACCCAAAAGATGAAACCCTAATTAGAGATCCACAGAGAGTTAAGGAGCCACTGTCTGATCCTGGTGCCCACACCACTAATGTTGTTGTTTCAAATGGTGACCTTTTAAAGAAAAACAAAGATCTAGAGATAGAAAACAAAAATTATAAAGATGAACTTGATAAAATAAAACCCTTTATTGAAAAGTTCACTTATAGTTCTAAAAAATTAAATCTTCTTTTAAATAATCAAAGAGCTATTTTTAATAAAGCAGGATTAGGATATAAACCTCAAAAATAGAAAAGGTATTTCAAAAATTTCTTTGTACCTGCATCATCAAGCATTACATGTTTTTCATGCAAAAAATTAGGTCATAAAGCTTTTCAATATAATTTAAGAAAAATCAATAATGATGGGGACATCAAAGGCCCCAGACTTTGGCAGAGGCATTTCAACCCTCTATGGTTATCAAATTAGAGTTTAGGATATGAGTCCAAGTTTTGTTCAATTTGTAATTAGGGTTTAGTCAATTTGAGTGAGTTCATTTGAGTTTTGTGAGTAAGTCCATTGGAGTCCTGCCACACTTGAGTCCTCTACTTAGAATGCCAAGTTAGTTGAGTCAGGTCATATTTTGAGTCCTGTAAGTTTTGAAGTTTATCAGTCAAGTCAGCTAATGTTGAGCTAGTTATTTTCTGAGTCTTGTAAATTTTATAGTGAGTCCAGTCAAATTTTGCAAGTAGAAGACTCAAGATAATTGAAGATCCAGCTAGCTTAAAGTCATGGAGTCACACTTAAAGACCATGGAAGATTCAGCAAGAGAATTTGAAGGCCTTGGAACCCTGGACCGCAGCTTGGAGCATGCTGGGCCACCCAAGGCCCATGAGGAGCATCAAGAGGGGAACCATCCCTTATGGTCAGCCCCCTTGGTCGGCCTCCCTTAGAGTCACCCCTCTTTGGCCGACCAAGAGAAGGAGAGGGAGAGAGAGAGGCTCAGTCAAAAGTGGAGATCCCTAGTTTGTCTTTGTATGGGTTTAGGACTAATGTAATTTCTCATGAATACCCTTACTTGAGCCTTAAGTTTGTAAGCCTATTTAAAGGCCTCCCCTCCTCATGTAATTTCATAATATTGATGAATTAAATTTGAGTTTTCTTTCTTTGCTGTGTGCCCTTGCTGTGTGCATGCTATGTGCGAGCTGTGTGCGAGTTCTTGTTCCTGCGCTCTGCCTCCATCTACAACATCAAAACCCTAGCCGCCCCTTCCTTCCAACCCTTGGCCGCCATCATCCAAGAGCTTTTCTTTTCCCTTCTTTCAATTATTCAATCTTCATACTCTTTGTTTTCTAACCCTAGATGGTGATTTGTAGGTCCCTCAATTTTGACAAGTCCGAGGATACCTTTCGATTAGCCATCAGATCACCGAGCAGAAAGTCACGAATCCGTAGGGTCAGAAACTTGTTCTTCCATGCCACATCCGAGAGCATGAGCGATATCTTCATGAAATGATCTTCAGTAGGCACTTCTACCATTGCTAGGTACACCCCCTTGATTTATTAGTAGTGGTATTGTAGGAAAGCTAGCCTGACCAAGGTTCTCAACCTTGGTGATCCTGCTTATCTATTACTTTAGGGTTTATTTCTGCATGCATGACTTCCAAAATTTCAATAGAATTCTATACTTTGAATCATGGCTTGAAATTCGGGATATAAAACCTTAACTTCATGTTTAATCACAAAAAAATACTTTGCATGAATAAATCATCCCGCATCATTTGGTATTAGAGCATAGTTTAAGGCTAGTTTTTCCATATTGTCATCTCAATATATGGTCTATTATTCTTGCGATTTCTACATGTAGAAAGACCCAAAAATCATGAATTTTATTTTTGTAGATTCCTTATAATTGAAAGTAATTTTTATAGTTTTATCATGATTTAATTCGATCTATGTATTTTTTATATGCCAGAATACTTTTTGAGAATATTTCTGTTCTATTTTTTATCAAGACAAATTTTAGTATGTTTAGGGTTCTTCTTGCATAATCTTTTTATATTTTAATTTTTTTGCATATTTCCTACATATTAGGTACCTTTTTGCATATTTTATTTCCTACAAAATATAAAGACAAAAAAAATATTCAAAATCAGAAAATACTAAAACTACAAAATCCTAATTTGTATTTCATATGTGCGCCATCATCTACATAACTTACCTTAAGGGCACTTTTACTATGTCAGATGGGGGGAGGATTTGATCTCCTCTCCTTAGCCTAAAACCACAATCCTTGCATCTGAACTCAACCCTAACTAAAATTGATTAGTCCTAATTTGCTCTAGAGAGCTAGGGACATCAACAGGTCGGGTTCAACCATTGTGGAAAGACTAGTGCACCCAATTCATCTCCTATTACTGGAAGCTGGTGTCTAGGCTAGAGGTACAGTATCAAATGACCTAAGCAGATTGGTGGTTCTTTAATTGGGTCTTGTGTTAAGCAGGGGGCCTCCCACCATCCCACCTCTTACTTAGCCAATGGAAGGATTAGGGGTTGAGTTGTGTGTAAGTTAAGTCGACCGATTCTGTTTGGGCTCTAGGTCTAGGTACCCGTAGTCGATTTTTTTGAGTCTTGTATGTGCACTAGATCAGGAGCTTCATATCATCCACCGCCTCCACTACCGGTTAAACCCATGGAATCCCACCTTGATGTTGTCCTAAAGACCTTGAGTGACCAGATGGCCCGATTGAACACCCAATTAGACCAAATGGATGACCTTATGATCCAATCGAATGCCTAATCGACTCATAGATTTGACCAAGTAGATGTTCGGCTAGGAACCCTAAAAGAGATGCATAGGTCCCATTCTGAACCAGATCTTGAGTCACCTCCCCATCCTAGGAGAACCCCATGTGGTGATCCTTACTATGAGGCTGACCCTAGGAGAAACCCAAACCCTAATCCATACTTTGAGGTTAAACCTAGGAGAGCCCATCATCATGACCCAGTTCTAGAGGTTCACCCAAGGAGACCCAATCAAGATTTCATAGACCAAGAAGACATGGTCTACAGAAATATTAGACTTGATGCACCAACTTTTGATGGTTGTCTTGATCCAAAGGTTTATAAAGATTGGGAGGGAGAAGTTGACCAGTATTTTGAGTGGTACAATATGTCTGAGGAACGTAAGTTTAGGTTTGCCAAGCTTAAGCAAGTCCGGCAGGCTAGGTTATATTGGGCTATTGTTGAAAGAACATAGGCTAGGAGGCCATGAACCCATAGTCACCTGGAGGGCCATGAAGATGGTGTGGGCACCATAATCATACAGAGGCTCCTCAACCCTCTGTGGATCTCTGACTAGGGTTTAGTCTGCTGGTTTCTGTAATAAGGCTTCAAGCCTAAGCAATTTTTAAGTTAAGTCATGTATCTTTTTTGTTTTAGTCTATTTTTGTTTCAGTCCTGTACCTTGACCAATTTGGTTAAGTTGGGTCAGTGGATCCTGTATTTAGCTAAGTTGGTTCTAGTCCAAGTCTACTTGAAGATTGGGCCCAAGCTTGAAGTGGTCATTGAGTCTAGTCCATTTATTAATAGGTCAAACCATCTCCCAATCTTTGAAAGATGCCACTTTAGCCCTTGAGCACCACCTCATCCATCCCATGTCGTGGCACATCACCATGACAAGTAGGCAGCCAAGGTAAGAAAGAAATGATGAATTTGTGGGCACCATTCCTTGATTCTTTCCTCCCTTCCCTCCACCTATCAAGCCTCTTTCTAAATGAGCTATGGGCAGCCAAGGAAGGTCAATGGGTAATGGAGACATGATCCTTGTTTCAAGCCCCATATCAAGCTTACTTCCCAAAGAGCTTGGTCGACTATGGAAGAAATGCATTAACCCAAAAATCAAGGAGACAACTCCCATCATTCAAG
This sequence comes from Areca catechu, assembly GCA_021397845.1. Classification (NCBI taxonomy): domain Eukaryota; kingdom Viridiplantae; phylum Streptophyta; class Magnoliopsida; order Arecales; family Arecaceae; genus Areca; species Areca catechu. Next base: position 94,531,779 of record CM038051.1, on the reverse strand, counting down.
CCCCAAATCATGCCACAAAACCTTGGTTGGCCAAGAGAAGAAGAAATCTGAATTTGGGCACCGTCTTTATAAAGCTTTGTATTTTTTTCATTTGAGTTTGAATGGGTTTTAAGGTGCCAATATAAAGGGCCTTACCCCTCCCTTTTATGGACTATTTCTTGATGAATGAAAAAGAAGATTTTGAGTGCTACTCTTCTAGTTTGTTGCCTTCGTTCTTTAAGAACGTCGATCTCCATGAGGGAGTGCCTTTGCCTTCGGGTGTCGAGGGGTATGAGGCCCCAAGTTACCATCTCTTCTGTGCAAGCCATCTTCCATCTTTGACTTCAGAGGCCATCTGGATGATCCATCTTGATTCCTAGCAAAAAAGATCCCCATCACCACCATTTTCAATCATTGTTCCCTCCTTTCTCCCTGCTTCTTGTTGACTACTAATCTTTCCCTCAATTGCTCACAGGTCCTCCTGGTGCCATAGACACGGAGTCGATCTCCTTTGCCTTCGTGACCTTCAGACAGAAAGCCCGCGCATCCATAGGGTTGAAGGCTTGATCTTCCAGGCCGCATCCGCGAGAGCAAGTGAACTCGGCATCGGGCGTATCAGAGCTTTACAAGGTTTGCAACCCTAAAACTCCTAAGTTTGTATTGATCCAATAGCTATAATGCAGGATAACTCTAAGACTGCTAAACATGCATGAAAAATAGTAAAATATTTTTTTTATGATTTTTATAATTTTATTTGCAAGCTAGATTTCCAAAATAAAGTAAGAACTAGCAAAAAGACTAGCAGTGCAAAGAATCATCGGATCATAGGCAAACTCATGCAAACAAATGGAATAGCCAGGACTCGAGAGTTGAGAAACTCCCAGTTTAGGATAGTTTATCTTCATCAAATCAAAAAATAAGAGAAGGGATGGTTTCTTACTAGTCAGAGATTAAATTTCAGTAGTAGAAGGGATCACTCACACTCTGATTAGAGACTAGAAGAAGAAGCCTCGGTTCCCTTGAATCTGATGGCTGATCTGGGTGGTATTGAAGCAAAGAAGGCATCCTCAAGGAAGGGGAAGTACCTCGAGGATCCTACAAGCCTCAGAGGTTAATCAAGGCAGCAAATAAAAATTAGAAAAGGAACTAGGGTTTGAAAGAAATCAGAATTAGGGCTAAAAGCTGGCAGCCAGGGAAGAAGAGGATCTTGGACTTAGATGGAAGCAAGGGCTTCAATTCCTCAAATGTGGCTGATCTCTAGGGATGCCAAGGGATGCTAAGGCAGTAGGGTTTCTATCCAGGAACACAAGGAGAGCACTCAAAGAGAGAACCAAAACTAAAACATAAGGCAATTGATCATAATTTCAACAAGGTTTATTCATAAGAAAAAGATGCTTACAAGAGGGGGAGGGGTGGGGTATTTATAGAGTTTCCATACCCTCTCCTAAAGGGATTACAAGTCTTCTCCTAGTAAGAATAGGTTTACATAATTGAAGTAGGAGAAAGACTATAAAATAAACCTAGAACTAGGAGTATACATGTTGAATGAAAGAAAAACTCAAACTCCTTGTATTTGAACTCTTCCACCATGTTGGACTTGGTCAACTCATGGAGGATGCCTATCCTAGGTGTGTTGGGCTCCAAGGGGCAGCAAGGGGTCATCCTCCTTTGGGATTGGTGCATGGGCTTTGGGCCTTGGAAGCTGGGGTGCCCTGGTATCAGCATATTCCTTGAAATCTTAATTCTTCATGCTTAAGCTTATTTCCTGGGCTTGGAATTTTAAGGTCTGGTGTGCTGGAATAACCTGGGAAGCATGGACTCCTAGCATATGGAATATTTCTGAAGCATCTGGAGGAAATCTAGCATTTGAAATTGCATTTGGAGGGAATTAGGGTACCTGGAGGGCATCTAGAGGGCACTTAGGGCTCCTGGATGTCAATGGAGCTCTCATAAGCTGATGTAATTATCTCTGGATCTTGAATGAGGCCTGGTAGAACTCCAAAATAGGGTAACCTTCTCTCTTGTACAAAATTTAGACTCATACTAGACTTATACCGATGTACAGGACTCAATATACTAGACTAGGTCGAGACAAATCAACTAGTCTCACCTTATTACAACTCAATCTTACTTTCTTACAAAATTGTGACATATGAATAAGTAAACAAAATAGGGCCCAGTAATCTGTGTCTAATCCTGGTGCCCCCACCAAGCTAAGTCCTACGGGGTTTTCCAATCCCGGGGTCCTCTTCTTATCCTTGTTTAGGAGCTTACTTACTTGCTAGAAGTTCTTATTGTTATAGGAACCCTAGATCTGCTATTGCTTTTCTTCGGGAATCCTTAACCCCATTAAAAAACCCTAAAAGTCATAAAAGAAAAATCACTTGCATCATTCCATCTCATCCTAACTTCTAGTTAGTCCCATATTAGAAGGCCAAGCTTAGAGGGAAATATGTACCAACCTCATATCGCTAGGGTTTGTTGGATTAATGGCAAAGATTGAGTCAGGGTACCAAAAGTGTAGATGAGTACATCATGAAATTTGATGAGTATTCCATGCAATGTGACTTAGATGAAGATGAAGATGTTGTCTTGTCAGGTTTCGGGCTAGCCTTAGGGATGACATTAAGAAGGAGCTTTACTTGAGAGAGGTCAGAGACATAGAGCAGGCCTACCAAATTACTAGGAATGTTGAGCATTTCAAGAGAGGGCCCATCTTTCGTAAACATGAGCCCATTAGAAACCAAAGCCCATACTAAGGATCTAGTCAAGCCTACCCTAATCGACCTGATCCAAATCAACCCAACCTGAGTCGGCCCAGTCTAAGTCAACCTGACCCGAGTCGACCTTAACCTAGTACCTCAATGATCCATAGAGAAGATAAAGGCAAAGCTATAGAGTGTCAGAAGGAACTAATCTCCCATAAGATGTGCTATAGATGCTGTAAACCAGGTCACTTTGCTAGCCAGTGTCCAGCCAGTGCCATACACATAGGTGAGCTAGGTGAGGATGAGCCTGAGTTCATAGTTGAGCCTGAAAGAGAAGTTTATGAAGCTGATGAACAATTGATAAATGAGTATGAGGGAGAGGAAGAAGTACCTGAGTTTGAAAACCTGTTAGGAGTGGTTAGGTGCATCTTGACCCAAACCCAAATTAAGGAAGACTGGCGTATGACCAACATCCTACAAACCTTTGTTAAGATAGGAGGTAAGGTGTTCAAGATCATAATAGATAGTGGGAATTATGTCAATGCCATCTCTGCCAATACAGTGAAATCTTTAGGATTGACCCCAGTTCCCCATCCTAGCCTCTATAAGGTTTCTTGGATAGATTCCACCTCCATCCCAATCAAATCTAGTTGCCAAATCTTGATCAAATTACAAACATATGAGGAGAAGATTTTGTGTGATGTCCTTCCCATGGGAGTTAGTAGTATTATCCTAGGTCGACCATAGCTTTATGATCATGATGCAATCTTGTTTGGTCGAACCAATACCTGTACATTTAGTCACTATGGGAAGAATTTTGTGATCCCCCCAACTCAACCTAAAGACCCATTTAGGGGAGCTTCTAGTAGCTTTAACGAGAAGAAAATAGGAGTTAATTTAATTAAGGCTAAAGAATTAAAGAAAGAAACCCCTGAGCTCATTGATATTGAAGAGTTGAGTCCAATAGAAGATAAGCTAGAGAGTGAACACCTTGAGGAATCAAAGGAAAAGGATCTTGAACCCACTACAAAATTTGAAGAAGAAGTGACTGAGATAGGATCAAACATAACAGAGGGTTAAAGAAAGTTTTCCATAGAGGAGGTCCAGGAACAAGTCCCTAAAGAACAACCCTAGGAGGTAGACATTATGGTACGGGAACTAGACTCAGAAGAAGACTTCAGAGCTCCATCTAGATCTCTGATTAACCTTGCCCGAAGAATTAGGGTTTTTTTGGCTTGTAATAAGGGTTGACTTGATCAACTAAATTTTAGCTTGAGTCTATATTACCTGCATTTTTATTTTGTTGAGTCATGTTGACTCAGTAGTGGACTAGGGCTTCAACCTGGGGTGTTACATTTTCTCCCAAGGCCAAGCAAGGGGCACCACACTCCCAGCCACACTCCCAGCCATACGCCTGAGTCCAGGGGGCGCCACATCTCCATCCAACAGGCTTTGGTCCCCATACCACAGATAGCAGCTCCCTTCTCTCATGCGCCAATTGAGGAGAAATCCACCAGGGGTCCACAAATCAAGGGGGCGGCCCAAGACATTCCCAAAAGAACCAAACTATGAAAGGGAAGGAATTCTCTTGGAGAGAACTTCAAGGAGGTGCCCATTACCTGCCAGAAATACTCAAAACAAAGTTAGAAAGAGCCATAACTTGGGGAGAAAGACAAGGAGGTATCCAAAAAGGGTTGAGCCATGGAAGGAAGGAGATTTCTCTTGAAGAGCAAGGTTAGGAGGTGCCCTAGTCATTCCAACTAAAGCCAGATATAAAAGGAAACAAATTTTCTCTTGGAGGGCAAGGTTAAGAGGCGCCCAAACACTTCCAGATAAGGCCAAGCATAGAAGGAAAAAAATAATTTTCTTGGAGGTCAAGACAAGGAGGCGCCACCCACTTTCCTTTTTTTGAAGCCTCAATCATCTTTGAAATTATTTGGCCGGCCATATGAGTAGGGATTGATCCTACAATTCTAATTTGAAGATCCCCTCCTTTAGTCCCACATGGGAAGATGTAAAACCCTACTCTCTTGTAATGTCCTATAAATTAAAATCCCTTTGTAAGTTCTAATGAATCAGATGAATGAAACCAAATTTTTTTTTGTGAGCAAACTTTGTGTTTTCTCTCTTTTGCACTTGCATCCAGGTGTTGAGCTCCGTCAGGGAGTAAATCCGGGTTCCCCAGGAACCTTGAGGAGGTGTGAGATCTCCAAAACCCAAATCCTAGGTTAGCCACTTCTCCTCCAAAATCCTAGCCGCCCACCATCCACTTCAATCCACCAAACCCTAGCCTATTCCACCTCCCACGGCCTCTCTCTCCAAGTCCAGGCTGACCACCAGCATCCAGCTACAGTCCGGGTACTTCAGATCCAAAGCTCTTTCCAGAGGGAGTCGAATCAGCCTTCAAGAGAATCCGGATCTCAACGACATCAGCCTTCAAGTTCTTCGAACTGGTAAATCCTTCCCTGAGTCTCTGAATCCATCACTTGTTTTTCTTCTTCCCAGATCTTGAGTTCAGGAGAAACCGACCCAACCACGAGGCCAGTATTGGAGGATCCATTACGAAGATAGCTGAATCCGAGGATCCAACAATCTGCTCGAGAGAGTTCTTCCACCCAAATTCTGTGAAGATCACTGTCTGGTTGGTAAACCATCTCTTCTCTTTATTTCTATCCTATTGAAAGTTCAGAGCAAAATCCTAGGTCTGGGAGTTTCTCAACCCCCAGCGATCCGTTACTTCTGAACTACTCTTATAACTTAGCTTCTTCTAAATTGTGCTTTCAATCCTTACCTAGTTTCCATCAACTTAGTTTAACTTTACTTTGAGTCGAAGCCAATTTCTGAAATATACAAAAAAAAAAAAGAATTAATCTTAATTTTACTTCCGCATACGCTTCTTTGTTCTTTGTTCTGCATCATTTTTGGTATCAGAGCCCTGTCTAGGGTTTCTGTTTTGATTGTTTGCTTGAGTCTCTCTCTTTTTACTTTGTCTGCTCGAAGTAGACTCCCCAGGACATCCGGTCCTAGGAACGAAGCGAGGTGCAAACCTCCTCTTTCCATTCCATGGGGTGTTCCTAGGGCGTGTAGGGGATCCGTTGGGTTACAACTTCGTAGCAGGAATTGTAAACGGGGAAGTACTCTATTTTCAGTCCGTAACTACCCTGTTGCAAGAATTGTTTCTCATTGTAGATAACTTAAAATTTGGTGATTTTTGTTTTGCTGGAACCAGTATAATTGAAACTAGTTTACATAATTTTCCTATGATTTATTGGTTTCCGTGAAATTTTTGAGAGTTAAATTACTACAACTCTATTTTTGTGTTCTGCAATCCAATTATTTTTGAGTGTTCATCTCTTAATTTATCTTAAGGGCATTTGAGCATCTAAGATAAGGGGAGGAGTTGATAACCTCTCCTTAGCCCAAAACCACCACCCACTCATTCGAACCTAAGCCTTTAATCTTAAAATTAATTAGACCTAATTTGTCCTAGTAGGCTAGGGACATCAACAAGTTGGGTCAAGGCTAGTGTTGAGTCAGTTTGTCTGGTTACTCTGTGTGTGCTTTGTACTCAGTATCTAGAATGGTGGTTCAGGGATTCCATCCCGAAGGGCTTGTGTGCTGGTCCGCCTACCTGGCCAATCTCTGATTGGTGTCTAGGATTGGCATCTAGGGACCTAACACTCCCCTTACACCTGCCTGTCTAAGTCCTGAGTTACTACAGGCTAGCTTGCCACTCTGATTGGGCATCTAGTTTGGGGTCTAGGTCTAGTTAGCCCGTAGTCATTCAGTTGTGTCTCATTTTGTGTGTTTGCTTGCATCATGTCTACCCGGAATGGAGTGCCCTACCAAACTGGTCAAACCCAACCTGATTTAGAGGCCATGGTTAGAGCTCTTACTGAGAGTATGAATAAATTAAGTCAGGATATGAATGAGAATTTTGCCTAGCTTAGGGATCGAGTCCAAGTACTTGAGGAACCTAGGAATCAGAATTGGACTCCTGACCCAGATTTTAATGTGCCTCAACCTCACCCACACCAAGAGCCTAGAAGACCTTTATATAGAGATCCTGAACCTAATCATAGGAGGCCTGACCCAGAACCTGAGGATAGAGATGATAGGTTCATTCGAAACATCAAGTTAGATGCAGCCACTTTTGATGGTAGCTTAAATCCTAAGGTGTATTCTGATTGGGAGGGTGAGATGGACCAGTACTTTGAGTGGTATGCCATGTCTGAGGAGAGGAAATTCAAGTTTGCCAAGATGAAGTTAGTATGTCAGGCTAGGTTATACTGGGGGAACATTGAGCTGACCACTAGAAGACGAAATGTAGAGCCCATAACCACTTGGCAGGGTATGAAAGAGAAACTTAGAGACAAGTACCTACCCATTTCATACCAGCAAAATCTGTTAGACTAATGGCAGACTTTGAAACAAGGGAACCGATCTGTTTCAGACTACATAACCACCTTTGATGAATACCTGATGCGATGTGATGTGAGTGAAGCCCATGAGGTCACTTTGTCTAGATTTAGGGCTGGACTTAGGGAAGACATTAAGAGAAAGTTATTTCTAAGAGAGGTTACTGACCTAGACCAAGCCTATCATATTGCACTGAACACTGAGAAGTTTCAGAGAGGACCCATGCCTTCTAGGGTTAGTGCCCCAATCCCAAGAAATGGACCTAGCCAGGTTACCCCTAGCAAGCCTAATCAGGGTATTCCCACCCCTAGGCCCATGGACAAAGATAAGGCACCTGATACCCAGAGAACCCCTAGTATTGTCTGTTTTAAGTGCCAGAAGCCCGGTCATATCTCCAATCAGTGCATAGCCATAGCTTGTTTTAAGTGTCATAAGGTAGGTCATGTTTCTAGCCAGTGCCCTCGTAGATCCCTTTATATAGAAGAGGGAGGAGAAGAGAATTCCGAGCCTAATGAGGAGTTTGAAGAAGAAGTTTATGAGGCCAGAATGAATTTGGTCGATGAGTATGAAGGAGAGGAAGAATCCACAGAGTCTGACCAATTAGGGGTTGTGAGATGCATCCTGTCCCAGACTAAAGTTCAGGAAGATTGGCGTAGGACTAACATCCTACAGACTTTCCTTAAACTACGGGATAAGGTTTGTAAAATCATCATAGATAGTGGGAGCTGTGTGAATGTCATTTCTACTAGCACTGTCAAAATGTTAGGCTTAACCCCAGTCCCCCACCCCAACCCCTATAAGGTTTCTTGGGTAGACTCTACCTCTATACCCATCCAGTCTAGATGTCAGGTCCAAATCCAAATGCAATCCTATCAAGAGAAGATTTGGTGTGATGTCTTGCCCATGGGGGTAAGCAGTATAATTCTTGGAAGACCTTGGTTGTATGATCATGATGCCACCCTCTTAGGAAAATCCAACACCTGTGTCTTTAGTTTCAATGGGAAGAAAATCACAATCCATTCAGTCCCTCCTAAGGACAAGGTAGCTAAAGGAACCAGTAAGGTCAGAGAAATGAAGACTGGAGTGAACCTAATTAGTGCCAAGGATCTAGAACAAGAAATTCATCGTGGTTCACCCATTTGGTTGTTGACTGCTAAGGAACTTAGGACTCCTATACCCTCATAGCCTCCTCAGGAAGTTAAGCCTTTATTAGAAGAATTTGAGGTTGTTTTTCCCGAGGATCTGCCAGACCACCTTCCACCTCTTAGGGATATTCAGCATTCCATAGATTTAGTCCCAGGAGCTACTTTACCCAACTTGCCCCATTATAGGATGAATCCATCTGAGCATAAAGAACTACAAAAGCAGGTTGGCGAACAGTTGAGGAAGGGGTTCATTAGAGAGAGTCTTAGCCCTTGTGCAGTCCCTGCACTTCTAACCCCGAAGAAGGATGGCACGTGGAGGATGTGTGTTGATAGTCATGCCATCAATAAAATCACAATCAAGTATAGGTTTCCCATCCCTAGACTAGATGACATGCTAGATATGATGGCCGGTGCCATGGTTTTTTCTAAAATTGATCTCAAAAGCGGCTATCATCATGTTAGGATTAGACCTGGAGATGAGTGGAAAACTGCTTTCAAAACTAAGGATGGTCTCTATGAATGGGTTGTTATGCCTTTTGGGTTGTCCAATGCCCCTAGTACTTTCATGAGGATTATGACCTAGGTACTTAGAGCTTTCATAGAGAAGTTTGTAGTGGTCTATTTTGAGACATCCTGATCTATAGTAAGACCCCTGCAGATCACCTAGGCCACCTTAGACAAGTCTGCCAAGTTTTGAGAAATGATAGTCTCTACGGTAATCTCAAAAAGTGTAAATTTATGACCAGTAGAATTATCTTCCTTGGTTTTGTTGTAACCCCTGATGGCGTGGCTGCTGATCTAGAAAAGATTAGGTCCATAGTTGAATGGCCAGAGCCGACCAGTGTGCATGAAGTCAGAAGTTTCCATGGCTTGGCTACCTTCTATAGGCGATTCATCAAGGGGTTTAGTATTGTAGTTGCTCCTATCACAGACTGCATTAGGAAGGAGGAATTTCAGTGGACCAAAGCAGCCCATAAAGCCTTCCTAGATCTTAAGGATGGGATGACCCAGGCACCCATTTTGAGGTTACCGGACTTTTCAAAGGTATTTGAGGTTGCCTGTGATGCTTCAGGAGTAGGTATAGGTGGAGTCCTAAGCCAAGAGAACCATCTCGTAGCATTCTTTAGTGAAAAACTTAATGATGCTAAGCTTAGGTATTCTACCTATGATAAGGAATTTTATGCGATAGTGCAAGCTTTGCGTTACTGGAGACATTATTTGCTACCGCAAGAATTTGTGCTATTTTCGGACCATGAGGCTCTTAGATTCCTGAATTCTCAGAAGAAGCTTAACCCTAGGCATGCTAAGTGGGTAGAGTATATCCAGTCCTATACTTTTGTTTTGAAGCATAAGGCTGGGTCTGAAAATAAGGTAGCTGATACCCTTAGTCGTCGATCTTTGTTGTTGAATTCTGTTAGGGCTGAAGTCACAGGGTTTGAGCAAATCAAAGAGGAATATGAGTCATGTCCGGATTTTAAAACTGTGTACCAGGATCTAACTCAAGGACCATCTAGTGAACATAAAGATTATTACCTTTTAGATGGCTTTCTGTTCTTTAAGAATAGGCTTTGCATCCCTAGAACCTCTCTTAGGGAATTTTTGATTTGGGAAACTCATGCTGGAGGTTTAGCTGGCCATTTTGGAAAAGATAAGACCACCCTGGCTATTGAACACCATTTTTTCTGGCCTAGCTTAAAAAGAGATGTAGCACACATTATGGCTAGGTGTCGAACCTGCGCTGTTGCCAAACAGCAAAAATAGAACACCGGCCTTTATACCCCACTCCCTGTCCCAGATCGTCCTTGGCAAGATGTGAGCATGGACTTTGTGCTAGGTTTGCCTAAGACCCAGAGGAGGCATGACTCCATCTGCATTGTAGTAGACCTATTTTTCAAGATGGCCCATTTCTTGCCTTGTTCCTAAACATTTGATGTGTCTAAGGTAGCCACCCTGTTCTTTAATGAGATAGTTCGACTCCATGGCCTACCCAAGACCATTGTTTCAGATAGGGATGTTCGGTTCACCAGCTCTTTCTGGAAAACCCTTTGGCATAAGTTAGGGACAACATTTAAGTTTTCAACTGCCTATCATCCCCAGACTGATGGCCAAACCGAAGTAGTGAACCGTAGTTTAGGCAATCTGTTAAGGTGTCTTATTGGTGAAAACATTAGGAACTGGGATTTGTACTTACCTAGAGCTGAATTTGCATATAATGACTCGGTCAATAGGTCTACAGGTAAGAGTCCATTTGAAATTATGCATGGATACAAACCTCACACGCCTCTTGACCTAGCTCTTTTACCAGTCCACACACGGGTCTCCGAGTCTGCCGAAGTTTTTGCACAGCATATAAAAGACTTGCATAAAGAAATTCAAGCCAAAATAAATTTAAGTAATGAAACTTATAAGAAGTTGGCTGATTCTCAAAGGCGAGTAAAAACTTTTGATGAAGGAGACTATGTAATGATTAGGCTAAGGCCTGAACGGTTTCCTCCTGGAACCGTTAGAAAGTTACATGCTAGAGGAGCTGGACCATTTAGAGTGGTGAAGAGAGTAGGATCCAATGCCTATGTGCTCGAGTTACCTCCAGAACTAGGCATTAGCTCCACTTTCAACATTACAGACCTAGTAGAGTATAGAGAGCCAGCTGTGATTCCCAGTGAGGCTTTTGAACCTAATCCTGCTCTTAAGAGTGAACCTGACCCTGTGTGTCCACCAACAAACTGGCCTGTGAGGAAAGAGCAGATTGAAAAGATCCTGGATGATCAGGTTATCTCTACTCATAATCGAGGATACAAAAGATACCTGGTCCGCTGGCAAGGAAGGCCAGATTCTGATGACTTTTGGATCTCCCAAGAAGAATTACAAGAATTGGATCCAGACCTCTTGGAGAGATACCAGAGCCAACTTGATCCATACTCGACAGGGTAGAGTTCCTCCCACCCTGGGAGAATTGGTGCGGGCACCAGACTCAGAAGAAGACTTCAGAGCTCCATTTGGATCTCTGATTAACCTTGCCCGAAGAATTAGGGTTTTTTGGCTTGTAATAAGGGTTGACTTGATCAACTCAATTTTAGCTTGAGTCTATATTACCTGCATTTTTATTTTGTTGAGTCATGTTGACTCAGTAGTGGACTAGGGATTCAACCTGGGGTGTTACATTTTCTCCCAAGGCCAAGAAAGGGGCGCCACACTCCCAGCCACACTCCCAGCCATACGCCTGAGTCCAAGGGGTGCCACATCTCCATCCAGCAGGCTTTGGTCCCCACACCACAAATAGCAGCTCCCTTCTCTCATGCGCCAATTGAGGAGAAATCCACCAGGGGTCCACAAATCAAGGGGGCGGCCCAAGACATTCCCGAAAGAACCAAACTATGAAAGGGAAGGAATTCTCTTGGAGAGAACTTCAAGGAGGCGCCCATTACCTGCCAAAAATACTCAAAACAAAGTTGAAAGAGCTATAACTTGGGGAGAAAGAAAAGGAGGTATCCAAAAAGGGTTGAGCCATGGAAGGAAGGAGATTTCTCTTGAAGAGCAAGGTTAGGAGGCGCCCTAGTCATTCCAACTAAAGCCAGATATAAAAGGAAACAAATTTTCTCTTGGAGGGCAAGGTTAAGAGGTGCCCAAACACTTCCAGATAAAGCCAAGCATAGAAGGAAAAAAATAATTTTCTTGGAGGTCAAGATAAGGAGGCGCCACCCACTTTCCTTTTTTTGAAGCCTCGATCATCTTTAGAATTATTTGGCCGGCCATATGATTAGGGATTGATCCTACAATCCTAATTTGAAGATCCCCTCCTTTAGTCCCACATGGGAAGATGTAAAACCCTACTCTCTTGTAATGTGCTATAAATTAAAACCCCTTTGTAAGTTCTAATGAATCAGATGAATGAAACCAAATTTTTTTTTGTGAGCAAACTTTGTATTTTCTCTCTTTCGCACTTGCATCCAGGTGTTGAGCTCCGTGAGGGAGTAAATCCGGGTTCCCCAGGAACCTTGAGGAGGTGTGAAATCTCCAAAACCCAAACCCTAGGTTAGCCACTTCTCCTCCAAAACCCTAGCCGCCCACCATCCACTTCAATCCACCAATCCCTAGCCTATTCCACCTCCCACGGCCTCTCTCTCCAAGTCCAGGCCGACCACCAGCATCCAGCTACAGTCCGGGTACTTCAGATCCAAAGCTCTTTCCAGAGGGAGTCGAATCAGCCTTCAAGAGAATCCGAATCTCAGCGACATCAGCCTTCAAGTTCTTCGAACTGGTAAATCTTTCCCTCAGTCTCTGAATCCATCACTTGTTTTTCTTCTTCCCAGATCTTGAGTTCAGGAGAAGGCGACCCAGCCACGAGGCCAGTATTGGAGGATCCATTACGAAGATAGCCGAATCCGAGGATCCAACAATCTGCTCGAGAGAGTTCTTCCACCCAAATTCTGTGAAGATCACTATCTGGTTGGTAAACCATCTCTTCTCTTTATTTCTGTCCTGTTGAAAGTTCAGAGCGAAACCCTAGGTCTGGGAGTTTCTCAACCTCCAGCGATCCGTTACTTCTGAACTACTCTGATAACTTAGCTTCTTCTAAATTGTGCTTTCAATCCTTACCTAGTTTCCATCATCTTAGTTTAACTTTACTTTGAGTCGAAGCCATTTTCTGAAATATAAAAAAAAAAAAAAAAGAATTAATCTTAATTTTACTTCCACATACGCTTCTTTGTTCTTTGTTCTGCATCACATTAGTTTAAGAAACTTTCTTCCCAATGACCTTCCTAATGACCTTTCAACTGGTGCTGAGCATGATAAGTCCATAAACCCAGTTCAACTATCCACACCTGTACTAAACACTTCACAGAATATGAATTAGGATATTAACCATAAGTGTAATTTAAGTACTGAAACATCTAACAAACTGGCTAATTCTCGAATAAGAGCCAATGGATTCAATGTAGGGAATTCTATCTTGGTTAGGCTTATGCCTAAAAAGAAGTTTCAGGCTCGTAGAGCTGGATCCTTAGAAGTGATAGACAAGGAAGGACCCCATGTTCATGATTTGCCCATGATGTTTGGCTTTAGCTCTACCTTCAATACCGCAGACCTGATTGAGTTTAGAGAATCAGCAGCGATTCCTAGTATGGCCTTTAAACTAACCCCATCCATTGAGAGTGAGCTTGACCCTGAGTGTCCACCTATAATTTGGCCTAAGAGAGGAATATGGATCAAGCATGTCCTGGATGATCGAGCTTCCATGACCAGAGATAGCAATTTTCAACACCACCTGGCCCGTTGGCAAGGTCTACTAGGACCCGATGCTTCATGGGATACTCGAGAGGACTTGCTGCACCTCCACTCAGACCTTCTTGAGAGGCACCAAGCTCAGTGTGACCCTTACTTGACGGGGTTGAGTTCCTCCCACCTCGGGATAATTGATGGGGATATCAGAGGCAACGGACTTTGGTAGAGGCATTTTAACCCTCTGTGGTTATCAAATTAGAGTTCCGGATGTGAGTTCAAGTTTTGTTCAATTTGTAATTAGGGATTAGTCAATTTGAGAGAGTTCATTTGAGTTTTGTGAGTAAGTCCATTGGAGTCCTGTCCACACTTGAGTCCTGTATTTAGAATGCCAAGTCAGTTGAGTTAGGTCAAATTTTGAGTCCTGTAAGTTTTAAAGTTTATCGGTCAAGTTAGCTTATGTTAAGCTAGTCATTTTCTGAGTCTTGTAAATTTTATAGTGAGTCCAGTCAAATTTTACAAGTTGAAGACTCAAGATAATCGAAGATCTAGCCAGCTTAAAGTCATGGAGCCACACTTAAAGACCATGGAAGACCCAGCAAGAAAATTTGAAGGCCTTGAAACCCTGGACCGTAGCTTGGAGCATGCTGGGCCACCCAAGGCCCATGAGGAGCATCAAGGGGGCGCTAACCCTTATGGTCACCCACTAGGTCAGCCTCCCTTAGAGTCACCCCTCTTTGGCCGACCAAGAGAAGGAGAGGGAGAGAGAGAGGCTCAATCAAAAGTGGAGAGCCCTAGTCTATGTCTTTGTATGGATTTAGGACTAATGTAATTTCTCATGAATATCCTCACTTGAGCCCCGAGCTTGTAAGCCTATTTAAAGGCCTCCCCTCTTCATATAATTTCAGAATATTGATGAATTAAATTTGAGTTTTCTCTCTTTACTGTGTGCCCTTATTATGTGCATGCCGTGTACGAGTTGTGTATGAGTTCTTCTTGTTCCTGTGCCCTGCCTCCATCTACAACATCAAAACCCTAGCCGCCCCTTCCTTCCTACCCTTGGCTGCCATCATCCATGAGCCTTTCTTTTCCCTTCTTTCAATTATTTAGTCTTCGTACTCTTAGTTTTCTAATCCCAGATGGTGATTTGTAGGTCCCTTAGTTTTTACGAGTTCGAGGATACCTTCTGATCAGTCATCGGTTCACCAAGCAGAAAACCATGAATCTGTAGGGTCAAAAGCTTGTTCTTCCAGGCCACATTCGGGAGCATGAGCGATCTTTTCATGGAACGATCTTCAGTAAGCGCTTCGACCATTGCTAGGTACACCCCCTTGATTCATCAGTAATGGTTTTGTAGGAAAGCTAGCCTGACCAAGGTTTCTCAACCTTGGCAATCTTGCTTATCTATTACTTTTAGATTTATTTTTGCATGCATGAGTTCTAGAATTTTCATAGAATTCTATATATTGAATCATGGCTTGAAATTTGGGATCTGAAACCTTAACTTCATGCTTAATCATGAAAAAATACTTTGCATGCATATTTAATCCCGCATCAAACAATGTTGGAAAGATTTGGATTCCAAAAGGAACCAATTTGAGAACTAACCCTAAAGGACCCAAGTTGGCTTGGGTACCTAAAAACAAAACTTGATTTATTTTACAGGTGTGTCTTGCAACCAAAGAAAATAATAGGTTATGGTATCTTGATAGTGGTTGTTCAAGATACATTACAAGAGATGTGAAGCAATTCACCTCTCTTGAGGCAATAAATGGAGGGAGTGTGACCTTCGGAGATAATGGTAAAGAAAATATCGTTGGTACTGGTAAGGTTCACATCTCCCCTTCTACTTGCATTAATAATGTACTTCTAGTTGAAGGTTTAAAGCATAATCTTTTAAGCATTAATTAATTTTGCGATAAGGGTTTTCAAATTGTTTTCAAATCATCTTATTGCATGATTGCTAGTCCTGATAAAAATAGAGTAAAATTCATTGAAAAAAGGCATGGTAATATCTATCTAGTAGATTTGGATAATCTATCTTTGTCTAATGAAGAATGCCTAGTTGCACTGAATTCTACTATAAGTGAGACTAGTTGGCTTTGGCATCGTAGACTAGGTCATGCTAGCATGTATTTACTTTCAAAACTAATCAAAAAGGATTTAGTAAGAGATTTTCCAAAACTTAGTTTTGAAAAGGATAAAGTTTGTGAAGTATGCCAATTTGGAAAATAAGTAAAATCATCTTTTAAACGTAAAGGTTTTGTTACAGCTACTAGGCCATTAGAACTACTCCATATGGATCTCTTTGGACCAACTAGAATATCTAGTCTAGGAGGTAAGAGATATGGATTAGTTATAGTGGATGATTTTTCATGGTTTACATGGGATTTATTTCATGCTCATCAAGATGAATCATTTTCAGCATTCATGAAATTTTACCGAAAAGTTTCAAATGAAAAGGTACTTCAGTAATTTGCATTCGTAGTGATCATGGTTTTGTATTTGAAAATTAAGATTTTGAAAACTTTTACAATAAAAAAGAGATTGAACACAATTTTTCTGCACCTAGGATACCTCAATAAAATGGGGTTGTCAAAAGGAAAATTCATACTTTAGAAGAAATGGCACACACTATGCTTTGTGAAAATGATTTGCTGAGATATTTTTGAGCTGAAGCAATTAATACTGCTTGTTATATTTTGAATCATGTTTTAATTCATCCTATTTTAAAGAAAACTCCTTACAAGCTTTGGAAACAAAAAAAACCAACCTTAAAATATTTTTGTGTTTTTGGTTATAGATGTTTTATCATCAATAATAGTAAAGATAATTTGGTAAAATTTGATGCCAAGTCTGATGAAGGTATCTTCTTAGGATACTAGAGCGGGCACCAGGGCCAGAAGAAATCGACAGGTTGAGCCGACATCCCTATGGATCACATGTGAATAAGCCGTGACCCAAACCCCTTTTACTATGTAAATATTTTATTTTAAATTATGTTATTTTGGCTTAGTTAGGGTTAGTCTTTTTTACCAACTGTAATTAGGGTTTTGATATTTAGCCTTTTGGGCTAAACCCTTTTTACCACATTGAGTCAAAACACCAATTGAGTCAAACCCTATTTACCTAATTAGGATTTTAATGGTCCAGTTTGAATTAGCCCTTTTTACCAACTTTAATTGGGTTTATATTTGCAAGCCTAATTAAGTATGGTTGGTTCAATTAGTTATTAAGTCCATGTAATTAGTCATGTAATTAGTTGAGTCCTGTAAATACAAGAGGGAACTCAAGACAACATTCCATGTGCATGCAATTGAAGACCCATGTGACCCTATGGCTAGCCCAAGACAAGCCATGTGACTCCATGTACTAGCCCAAATCAGTTTGTTTTTGGCACCAACATTTCAAGAATTTGGACAACACCTACCACATCATCAGGGGACATCAACACATGTCATATTAGACATGTCATGACACTTTATTAGGACAACACCATTTGTTACTTCAACCAGGACAAGAACACATGACATGTCTAAAAGTTGCTTGCCATTGGGACAACATACTTACCACTTCATGTTACACCTTGGTCAGCCCATGTGAGGAGAATTAATTGGCACCCAACCTTTTAAGAAAAGTAAGTGTGAAGGACTCTCCAAATTAGCGCCCTCCATCTCAAATATTTCATGCCAAATTCTAAGAGTCGGCCAACCAACTCTTCCCCTCCTTCATGCCATCTTCCAAAGAGTTTCAACCAAAATTATGTAAAGTATTGGAAGTCCAAGGGTTTTTACTTCAAGCATTTTAATCAAATAGGTTGCTAGCTATTTAAGTTCCCAGAACTCAAGAGTTTCACCAAAACTCTTGAGTCTTCTCCTATCCAAACTAAAGAGTCCACTTACCTGCAGAAGCCCACATCATCTAGACTCTAGAGTCCAACAACCAAGGACAAGTGATGAAGCATCTTGACCCTACATCAAGCCACCTCACCCTATCTCCATCTTGGCGCCCACTTTGGATAAGAAGTTCAGGGTTGTCGCCCACTTTGAAAAGAGTCCAGATCAGCCCAACAAGCAAGAGTCCAGGCCACCCAGACCAAATTCCAGGAGTTATAGTCCAAGGGAGAAAAAGTCTAGTCTTTGAATCCCTTACACTGCTGGTTGAGGGTCTATAAATATCCCATCAACCCCCCTTGTAAATAATAATTTATTCATCAATAAAGAAGCTGTGCCAAATTTTCTTCCTTTGCTATGTGCATCGTGGGGTGTGAGGCCCTTTTCCTTTATTCTTCGAAACATCACAGGGTACAAGGCCCTAGTTATCCTACCTATCCAGCTAACAAAAAATCCTAGCCACCACTTCTAACCCTTTCCCTTCCTTTGTTTCTTCCTGATTTGTATTTTTTGTTATTGAGTGTTTACAGGTGATCAGGAATCGAAGTCAGGTATTCTTGCCTCAAAACCAGCATCGCACAGAAGATCGGAGCCCGGGATCGAGTTCTTGAAACCCTGTCGTGAGAATCTTGAGAGTCCTGCCAGATCTATTTTAGAGGAGCGATTTTCGTTGGTAAAACAGAAAACTTATTCCCTTCTCTTTAATTTTTGATTAGTTAAAAGTAAACCCTAGTTTATGATGGTTTCTCAACCACCAAGTCCTACTTTCTAGTTACTTTGTAGGTTTACTTGTACGGGTAGTTAACTAGAACTAGTTTCCTTAATTGCATATATTGAGTCTTCTTTAAAAATCTAAAAAAAATCTAAAAAAAGATTATTCTTTGCTTTTCTCAGATAATTAGGTCTTAATAATAGTAATTTAGTTTTAATTATTTGTCCCACATCAGATACTCTACATCAAGCAGGGCATACAGAGTTTTTAAGAAGAGAACCTTAGTAGTAGAGGAGTCTATACATGTAGTCTTTGAAGAATCTGCTAACAAATCCTCTAGAAAAGATGATACTTCTGATGCATGTGCAGAAGCTAAAAAGTTAAAGAAGCTGACTTTGGATGATCAACTTTCTCAACAATGTAAAGAAGATTAGGAAAAAAATGAAAGAGAAGAAGCCAAACAATCCACATCAAAGCATCAAGATCTACCCAAGGAGTGAAGGTATGCTCATGGACACATAAGGAGTTAATCCTAGGTGATCCATCAAAATGGGTAAGAACAAAATCTTCAATTAGAAATGAATATGATAATATTGCTTTTGTTTCTCAAATTGAACCAAAATATTTTTAAGATGCTGAAAAAGATCCTAGTTGGATTAATGCAATGCAAGAAGAATTAACTTAGTTTGAAAGAAACAATGTTTGGACTCTAATAGAAAGACCATCTAATGTTTCAATCACTAACACAAAATGGGTATTTAGAAATAAATTGGATGAAAATGGTATTGTTACTAGGAACAAGGCTAGACTGGTTACTTAAGGTTATAATCAAGAGGAGGGCATTGATTTTGATAAAATCTTTGCACCTATTGCTAGATTTGAAGCCATTAGATTATTTTTAGCATTTGCATATTTTGTGAACTTCAAACATTTTCAAATAGATGTTAAAAATACTTTTCTGAATGGTTATATAGTAGAAGAAGTATTTGTTGAACAACCACCTGGTTTTGAAAATCATGCACATCCTGATCATGTTTCTAAACTACACAAAGCTCTTTATGATTTCAAGCAAGCACCCCGAGCATGGTATGAAAGACTCAGCAAGTTTTTGATTGAAAATGATTTTTCTAGAGGCCATGTTGACACAACTTTATTTCTGAAGATGAAAAATGATGATTATTAGTAGTGCAAATTTATGTTGATGATATTATATTCGGTGCTACTAATGAAATCTTTTGTCAAGAGTTTTCCAAGCTTATGCAGGGAGAGTTTGAAATGAGCATGATGGGAGAACTTAATTTCTTTCTCGGACTACAAATCAAGCAAACTAAGGATGAAATCTTCATTAACCAAGCTATGTATACAAGAGAAACCTTAAAGAAGTTTGGGATGGAGACTACTAACTCTATAGGTACATTTATGAGCCCCCTTTTAAACTTAATAAAGATGAACATGATAAATCTATTGATCAAAAACTATATAGAGGAATGATTGGCTCTTTATTATATTTGACTTCTGGTAGACCAGATATCATGTTTAGTGTCTATATGTATGCTAAATATCAGTCTAATCCTAAAGAATCTCATATGTTGGCTATTAAGCACATATTTTGATATTTATCTAGTATAATTGATATTGGTTTGTGGTATTCTAGAGATGCATCTATTGATTTAATTTGATTTTCTGATGTTGATTTTGCTGAGTGTAAACTTGATAGAAGAAGTACTAGTGAAACATACCAATTTCTTGGAAATAACTTAATCTCTTGATTTAGCAAGAAACAAACTTCAGTTGAACTATCCAAAGCTGAGGCTGAGTATATTGCAGCAGAAAGTTGTGCTCAAATTTTGTAGATTAAGCAACAACTTGAAGATTTTGGAATCAAACTAAGATAGCCATAAAATGTGATAATATTAGTACAATAAGCTTAACTAAAAATCCTGTTCAGCACTCAAGAAGTAAGCATATTGAAATTAGGCATCATTTTATTAGAAATCATGTTGAAAACAATGACGTTGTGCTTGAATTTGTTAGTACTGAAATGCAATTAGCTGATATATTGACTAAACCTCTCCAAGAAGATCGGTTCAGCATGATTAGATGAGAACTTGGGGTCATCAACCATTTTAATTGAAAAATCTATCTCTTCATATTCTTTGACCCTAGAATGATCAAATTTTCTCTTAATTATGTTTAATCTCCTTGAATTCCATTAAAATTCTATTCATTTTGATCAATGCTCTTTTTTTTATTTTTCTTTCGATTTTAAGTTGAAGTGTCGACACTTGAAAGTGTCGACACCTGGATGTGTCGACACTTGACTCTGTTTCATGAGTCGACACTTATACGATGATAGACCGAGCCAAAAATAAGAAAATGAAGTGTTTTTGTTATTTTCATCCTTCCAAATCGAGTCGACTCATCCCTAACACTATTCCAACAACTTCTTCCCTCCAGATTTCAACTCCAACCCTCTCAAATCCTCGTTTGGGATGGATTTTCCTTCGCGTTCTACTGTTTTCCCCCTTCCTCTTTGATTTAGCACCATAGAAACCCTAAGTTTGTTCCCCTCTTGCATTTCCATCTTGTATCTTCGGAATGGAGCTTAGGAAGCAAGTTGTTCGGCATCCAAGATAGTCCAATCAAGAAGAAGAAAGGAGAACAAAGGCAAGACATGAGGCTAGAGCAGCTATGGAGCCTGAGATTTCATGCAGGACTAATATGCATGCAATTATTTTTATGGGTTTTATATATGGGGTGAAGTGATTAAATCCCGAATATTGGATCAAAATGAGTTGTAGGGAATTCTATATAAAATTTAGAAGCTAAGCATGCATATTAGGACCTAAGAAAGCAGTAAAGATGGATCACCGGGGCTGAGAAGCCTCGATTAGGGCAAGTTCTCCTACAATAAAATTACTGGTGGCAAAGGGAGTGTACCTGGCAATGTCTGATGTGCCCGATGAAGATTGCAATGAAGGGATCTCTCATTCCTCGATGGATGCGGCCAGAAAAACTGAGCCAAAGACCCATGGATACCTGGCTTTCTGCTCGATGGTCCGATTACGGCCAGATTGGAGTTGTTGGATTCATAGAAACTCGGGGACCTGCAAAAAACCATCAGGGGTGAGAAAACAAGGTTGGGAACATAAGAAAAAATTAGAAACAAGACAGCAAGGGCATGGGAAGAGGAGGCTTGGATGATCGCTGGAGGCAGTTGCAACACCGGGAAGAAGAAACTCTCAAAACCCCATTATGCACACAACTGGGTAACACATAGCAATTGAAGAGAACTTAAGTTTTAATTCATATATTAAAATCAATCTCATACAAGAGACTAGGGTCCTTTAAATAGACCCTTAGTCTTGGGCCCCAAGTAAGGGTACATTAGACATTACATAAGAATCATTTTCCCTCTCAAACTCTTGCTAGGAAAGTAAGGAAACCTAGGTAGAAAAATCCCTAAAAATTCTCTCCTCCTCTCTTTACTTGGTTAACACTCCAAGGATGCTTAGGGAGGCATGTTGGGCTTCTAAGAGCAGTAAGGGGCCGGCCCAAAGGGGCTTGGGCGCATGGGCTTGGGCCTTTGGAAGCTGGGGTGGCCTAGTAGCCAGGTAGCAGGAATATTCCCTAGTATCTTGCTTCTTAAGGGCTTGGGCTTGGTGCCTGGGCTTTATTTTTTTGGGCTAGGATGCAGGTGGACCTCTGGAATCATGGATGCCCTGGTCTATGAATATATTCTGGCATCTGGAAGGAAATCTGTGCATCTGCAAGGAATCAAGGTTTTTTGAATTTTCCTCCTGGGGTCTTCAAATCTTCAAGCTAGGTTGGACTTGGGCTATACTTCCATGTCTTCAATCTGGTTGGACTTGGTCTTCACTTGTATGATGTAGTCTTGAGTCTTCAAGGTACTTGGACAAGACTAAAAAAAAATAAAATTAGCTCAACATGAGCTGACTAGCATTGGACTGAACTAGCTCAACTTGAGCTGACTAGTACAGAACTGAAATAACAACTCAAAAGACTCAAATAACAACTAAAATGGACTCAGATGGGCTAAGCCCTTATTACAAATGGACTCATAAATTATTGATCAATCCATAGAGGGTTGAAAAGCCTCTGTCATATTCTGGTGCCTCTAGTGTCCCCACCAAGATTCCAATCCGACCTCTCTTTCCTGCAATGAATCGCATGGGATCGAAGACCATCGAAGGACGTCATGTGGACTTTGATTTTATTGATCAGTAGCAGTTTAGGATAGGTTAGTGGCTCAGGGATGCAGGATTGGTGCCATTTTGCTCCTTGATTGAGAGATTTTACCTGGGTTTAATTCGAGAGTTCTATGGTTCACTTGCCCGAGGTTGTGATGGATGGATTGCTCAGGTGCGAGGCAGAGATGTCCAAGTGTCCACAGAGATTCTGAGCAGAGTATGGGACATACCCCAAAAAGGATTAATTGTGGACTGCTTAGTGGACAAAGTAAGTGGTCTCTATTTTCAAGATAGATGACTAACCTGAGGGAGCCAATATTGTAGCTTCGAGATTATTTGCTGAGATGAGGCTGCTGCATCATATAGTAGCCCAGATTCTTTTATTAAAGATCGGTCATTTCGACTTCATCATAGAACAGGAGCTGTTAATGATGGTTTCTTTGGTATAGCACATGCCAGTATGCCTCTCGGTACTCATGGTACATTAGCTGACTGAGGCATCGGTTAGCCAAAGATTGTTTCTACCCTATGGGATGGGGCTGACTCTACTATTTAGAGCTTATGGAGTAGTTATGGATGATGAGCCTTATGGGCAGCTACTACACACTGATGTCTATGACATGAGATCATTGCACCAGATGGGGTATTAGCTTATTAGAGGCCAATGGAGACGACGCATATCTGGTCAGACCACTAACAGAGATGAGGATATAGCCGACGATAAGCGCATCTTTTCTGGATAGGCAGGGCCATCTGAGGTTCATAGAGAGACATCTGAGACATTTCACGAGCCTTCAGTGTAGCCAGAGCCAGCTCCTCTGCCTGAGCCAGCATAGTCTGATATACCTAGAGTTTCAGAGAGTCTAGAGGACAGGGTCGCTCGTATTGAGACTGAGATGATGATCATTCATCAGTGAGTTGACAAGTTTCACATGGAGATGAGAGAGAGCCATGAAGGACTGAGAGATGGGATCTTTGCCATTCTATCTACCTTAGGTAGACCCTCTTCCAACAGAGCTCCTGATACTTTGGCTCCAACTGATTCAGCTCCAGCACCACCTGCTCCAGGACCAGATTTGGATGATGAAGTGACTGACTCTGATGAGTTTGACATGGCAGATTTGATGATAGAGCCAGTACCGAAGACTATAGCTGACCTTCCTAGGAGTTTCATTCATGATCCATCTAGTTCATCTTTCCAGAGTCATATTCTATCCACTCCTCTCTCTATACCTGCTGATCATACTTCCATTCCTGCACCTACTCCTATCATACCTTTAGTTTCTAATACACCTATTATTCATTCTCCCCCATTGCAAACATCTTCCCTTATCAGGGAACTAGGATTTTATATCCCTGGTTTCCACCATCTTGACTCAGGACCTATCTTTGATCATACACCATTGCATACTGATTTTGATACTGCCATTCTTGTTAGTGCTGCTCCTACTACCAATATAGATTCTACCTCTCTACACTAGCTAGAGGCAGGACTTATGTTAGACGTATAAGACGAGACCGTCATGTTCCATCGAGACCGACCAAGACCCATCTTCATGATCTTCGATCTATATGGCCTCGATCCCGTGCTTTTACTGATACAGGACCGATCAAGATTGGATCCTCGGATGACGAGGATAGTTCTTACGATAGTCTTTATGTTTAGCTAGTTTATATTTCTGTGCTACCTGTATGCTTTTATGTTTTTTACTCTTACGTATCAAACTTGTATCAATATATGAAACATTATAAATGATTAAAATGTTCTACTTCATGCTATGTCTTTGGTCGCTATCTCCTCTGAATGAATGAATTGTTTTACTTAATTTTAGTGTTTTATTTTCTCTATTCCTTTCTAATGTTGACAAAAAGGGGGAGAGGTAAGTATGAAAGATAAAGGGAGAGATAAGTGAAAGATATAAGATGAAAGATATATATATTAAGGGAGAGATAAGTGAAAGATATAAGAGATAAGTGAAAGATATAAGAGATAAGTGAAAGTTATAAGATGAAAGATATATTTATTGATAAGTTTTGCAATGAAGATAAAATGAAAAATCTATTTGTGTTTTAGAAAAATATTTTGAGCATTGAGTGAGGGAGAGCAATCCCTCCTTTGAATTGCAAAATTTGTTTTGCTAAAATTTCATGCAAAATCCTTAATTCAGATGTTTAATTTCAGCTTTTTGTCTTTGAAAGATCTTTGAAAATCAATTTTTCGTATCACCTCTTGAGGGGGAGTATTTATACTCTTCAATCTATTGTTCAAAAAATTCTTCTTTGATTACTTTCAGCTTATTTTATTGCTGAATTTATTATTCTTGAGCATGTTCTCTTTAGAGTATCATGATACATCAATTTCTTTTTTTTAGCTTTGATACTCTTAATTCAAATTTGATTCAAATGAGCTTTTAAACTTCACTTCTTACCTTTCTTTATTTGAATACATAGTGCAATAAGCTTTATGTCTATTGAAAATTTTTTTTAAGAGCTTATTATGTGATTTATACTTAAAGGTTTTGTGATCATCAAAAACGGAGAGATTGTTGATTCCATTATTGATTTTGATGATAAACAAAATACTTAAGTATAAGTTGAGTACTAACTATTTCTTTAAAGTATGTTTTTATTGAAAAAGTGTTCTCATCAACTCAACAAGATTTGATTGCTTGTCAAAAATGAAGAAGTTCCTTCCATGAATGAAAGATCAATTTTAAATGGACTTAAGTACTTGAAGATTGCTTGAAAGGACTTAGATAGTGTAGCATATATTGATTTTAGCAGAGGCTTAATGGTTTTTAAAGAAATCTTAGCAGGTGTCGACTTAAAATGTAGACTCACAACTCAAGTGTCGACTCATGACAATGGAAGTATCGACTCAAGTTGGTACACAGAAAGAGTTTCAGATGGCATAGCTGAAGTGTCGACTCATGCCAGTCAAGTGTTGACTCAAGGTGTTGACTCAAGGATTGGCCAAGGCCTGAGAAAATCTTGATATAGAACTTGCTGAAATTGAAGACTTGCCTGAAATGTCGACTCATAGATATCAAGTGTCAACTCAAGTGTCGACTCACCAAAAGAAGTGTCAACTCACCTGAGAATTCTAGAAAGCTTCAATGAAGAAATTTGAACTTGGTGTCGACTCATGGAACTTAAGTATCGACCATAAGTATCGACTCACACTTGAAGTATCGACACTTGGAGTTCTGGGAACAGTAATGGCTAGTTTTTCAAACACATAACTCGGCCCTCTTGGCTCCCAATGGCTAGTTTTTCGTGTCTCACGGTCATAAACTAACTTTAAGGCCTTGGGATGGTATTTATGTGATTCAAATTGAATTGGAACACAAGAGGATCAACATTAAAAAAAGAAAAGCAAGTGCATTCACTCCCATTCATTGAGAGCAAATACCTTCAAGCAAAAAGAAGTCTCAAAGCATTCAAAGCCTTCAAGAGCATTTAAGTCCAACATTCTTAAGCATTGATTGAGGCTTCATCAAGTTGAAGACAGCAATTCCTCAAAGCTTCAAAGAGATATCTACTTTTATTAAGAAAACTTTTCTTGTTGCTTTACTTTAACTCTATCTTTGTTGTAAAGGTTTTTGGTTAGCTTATTGGAAAACTAAGAAGGTTTTTGGTAAGCCTACTTGAAAACCAAGGAGGTTATTGGTTAGCCTTTGAAAACCAAGAGGTTTCTTTTGGTGAGCCTCGTAAAAACCAAAAGAGATTTTGAATAGTGAGCCTGAAAAACTAATCAGCTGTAATCGGTGAAGATTATAGTGAATTTTCAAGTAGACCTTGGGGAGTGGATGTAGGTTCATTGGAAAGCACCGAACCACTATACTTGGATTATGTTTATGATTGTTTGTCTCTCTCTCTTGCTCATACATTTATTGCATTTAAGTTTTGCTGCATACTCTTTAAGAGCACTTTACTATTGCTTCTCATTACACTTAAGTTGTTTATTAAATTGGTTCACACATTTGCATTTAATTTTTAAAAACCCAATTCACCCCTCCTCTTAGGTTGCTTACTGGGCAACACTTCACCCTCGGGGTGAGGAAAGGAGTGAACTTCTCTTCTTTTGTGTGGTTGACTCTAGGTCTCAGCCCCAATCATGGGGCCAGCACCATCTTCTGGGCTTGGGGAGCAGACACTGCCCTAATGGCCTACCTCTTGAGGGGCCTCCCATCGAGCTCCCTTCTAGTGTGGTACGCCTCCTCCACATGGATATACTTGTGGGCCAGAAGGAGGAGCTCCGAGTAAGTCTTCAAAGGCTTCTTATCGAGAGAGTAGGTGAAGTGGGAGGTCAGCAAGCCCCTTTTCAGGGCCAGCATAGAACTGGATCATCGAGATGGTAGATCTCTAGGGTGGTGGCCTTGAATCGGGACACATAGTCCCAAAGAGACTCTCGGTTCTACTGACAGATTGAGAAGAGGCTGTCAGCCTCATGTGGCACCTTCCTACATGCATCAAAGTATGCCACAAACCTCTTCTCTATCTGGAAGAAGGAATCAATGCTTTCTGACTCAAGTATGGAGAACCAGGCTTGAGCAGCCTTCTGTAAGGTAGTCGAGAAGGCAATGCAAAGGAGAGCATCAGTAGCCCCTAGATCCTCATCAGGGTCTTATAACTTTCCAGGTGGTCCAAGGGGTCGATTGTCCCATCATAGGGATCAACCTGGGGCATGCAGAATCGGTTGGAGATCATTTCCTCTTGGATTTCATGCGAGAAAGGGGGGTGGGTGTTGTAACCCACAGGCTCGCTAGGGGAGCCCTGATGCGGGACGAAAAATTGATGCAGGATGAAAATCGATGTAACCCTAGATTATTTGGAAAATGGAAACAACTAAACAAACTAGGACCGTAGGAGGGCTAAGAAACCTCCCGGGACTAGGGCGACTCAAACTAAAATCCTAAAATAGCTTATCTCTTTTGGTTTTCAATTTTCTTGGTGGAGGTGGCGAAGGAAGGATGGAGATGGGAGACTGGAAACTGGAACTCATGGCCCTGAGACTCACTCTAACGGGGAGACGCACACAGAAAGTCAGGGGTCAAAGCATAAAGTTACCCTCCCGAGGGATCAAAGAATAAAGTTACCCTCCCGAGGGATCAAAGCATATAGCTACCCTTCCGAGGAATCAAAGCACCACTACCCTGAACTCTCATCGAACCCATCATCCACATAGTAGGGCTCTCATAAAGGCTGCTAGGGTGACTCTCAAAGGACACGAGGGGAAAAAGAAGATGAGATAGGGGATAACTAGGGTGCTCGAACCCCTCATCCACAAAGTAGGACTCTTACACCCCCCAACGAACCCATTATCCATATAGTAGGGAACAAAGGCAAATGTGCCTCAGCCCAGAACCAGAACCGAAACCAATGGAGAACCAAAAATCTATATCAACTCATCTCTTATTATTACAGGGGGAGAGGAGGCCTTTATATAGAAAAACAAAAACCCTTATCTCTGATTCCAGTCGACTCAGATTCCCTGGAGTCGGCTCCCTTTCCATCGAGTCAACTTGGATTGCTGCATTCCAGAATCCTTGCTGCGTGCTAGTAAGCAGAGTCGGCTCTTCTTCTCTTAGGGTCGGCTCGAGTGTCTTCTTCAGGATTTTTATAATTTGAACTTAAAGAAAACTCTCACCAACTCTTTTATAATTTCATACAAACCAACTCAAAACAAAATCTAAGGCACACACGCTTATAGAAGTAACCCTTTTTGGTTGAATTTTCTTTGCATTTTTTATTGGGTTCTTCTTTATAATAACACTTACAACACAACTCAAGTAAGAAAATATGAGAGTAGGAGTTGAAATTTGAACATGAAATTCACCCTACAAAAACTTGTCAAACACTTGAAGAGTTGTCAGAAATAAATGTACATGCTCCAATGTTTGGTTATCATCAAAATCACTTATGAGGTCAACACCTTGAGTCCTTGCTTCTGGCATCATGAACTCTAGCTTTTGATCTTCCTTGGACTTCACCCATGCTTGGGCGATAACACTGGATAAGAATCCATCAGGTGGGTGACAACTTGGATAATGAGATGGCGACAATCCTTTGGAATTTGGGCGATAAAGTGAGGAGTCTTTCTGGCTTACTCCTCTCAAAATCAGTGACAAATCATTTCTTAATTGGGCGACAATATGGATGAATATGGCATCTCATCTTCCACCTTTGAAATTCAAATGGGACTCTTGAAGTAAGAAACTCCTTTGAACCTTCTCCTTGATGGGCGTCCCTTAGAGATGGACTCTTGGTGATGCGGGACAGGGATTGGACTGGATCGCTGGTGAGCATGAAAGTCACCAGGGATTAGGATTTGCAAAGGAGGAAAGAAGAGGGTGCAGGGTTAAGAAAAAATACTGGGGTTCACATAGATTCCCCAAGAAGAACAAGCACATGGCAAAGGGGCTCACATAGATGCCCTAGAAGAACAAGCACATAGCAAAGGGGCTCACATAGATGCCCTGGGCTCACACAGATGCCCAAAATCAGGGATCACACAGAAACCCTGGGAAGATGGAGAAGGGATCATACAGATACCCTAGGAGCACACAGATCCTTCACACAGAACAATAGAAATTTTATTCATCCATCCTCCCATTACAAAAGGCTGAGGGTGGTATTTATAGATTTTCCAACCCTCATTTGAATTTGAATACAAGATAAAAAGATAAGAACGAATCAAATTCAAATATAAGATAGGATAAGATAAGCCTATCCATATATCAATCCTAACCAACCAAATCCTAAATCAAATTCAAATATAAGATAGGATAAGATAAGCCTATCCATATATCAATCCTAACCAACCAAATCCTAATTCAAATTTTAAACAAAAGATAAATCCTAAATAAATTTATTCCAAAAATGCTTCAAGATCTGTGCCACTCCAATAATTATGCTTGCTCCAAGATCCGTGCTTGAGATGTCCCCATCATTCTCCTACGGTGGGGAAAAAACTCGACTCTGTCGAGTTTGGGTCAGGCTCCAGCTTCAGCTTGACTTTAGCTCCGGGAACTCCAAACTTTTAGCTTGACATAACCATGATTTTTTTTTTAATCAACTTTGCTTTGAAAATGGTGTGGCTTTGAGATCGGTGTGCTTTGAAATCTTTGCTTTGAAAATGGGCTGCAGGCAGTTCTTGGAGAGCTTGGCATAGACGAAGCAGAAAACAGGGGTGAGGGCTGGAAGGGAGGAATGGTGGTGGGTGACCGGCTGGGGGGAGGGTGGTCCGACGTGGATGTTAGGGAAGGATCCGTGGAAGAGATTTGAAACAGGGAAGAAAGAGAATAGTGGGCCGGTGATGAAACAGAAAAATCCTAATCCTTTAGCTCTGATACCATTTGATGCGGGACAGGGATTGGACTGGATCGCTGGTGAGCATGAAAGTCACCAGGGATTAGGATTTGCAAAGGAGGAAAGAAGAGGGTGCAGGGTTAAGAAAAAATACTGGGGTTCACATAGATTCCCCAAGAAGAACAAGCACATGGCAAAGGGGCTCACATAGATGCCCTAGAAGAACAAGCACATAGCAAAGGGGCTCACATAGATGCCCTGGGCTCACACAGATGCCCAAAATCAGGGATCACACAGAAACCCTGGGAAGATGGAGAAGGGATCATACAGATACCCTAGGAGCACACAGATCCTTCACACAGAACAATAGAAATTTTATTCATCCATCCTCCCATTACAAAAGGCTGAGGGTGGTATTTATAGATTTTCCAACCCTCATTTGAATTTGAATACAAGATAAAAAGATAAGAACGAATCAAATTCAAATATAAGATAGGATAAGATAAGCCTATCCATATATCAATCCTAACCAACCAAATCCTAAATCAAATTCAAATATAAGATAGGATAAGATAAGCCTATCCATATATCAATCCTAACCAACCAAATCCTAATTCAAATTTTAAACAAAAGATAAATCCTAAATAAATTTATTCCAAAAATGCTTCAAGATCTGTGCCACTCCAATAATTATGCTTGCTCCAAGATCCGTGCTTGAGATGTCCCCATCACTTGGCCAACTATTTCTTGGATTTGGCGACAAGAAAAAAGGATGGGTGGCGCTAAGGCTTGGACTCCTTCTGCTTTACTCATCTTAAAAAAAAATGGTGCTAATTTCTTTCTCATGTGGCTGACCAAGGTAAGTGACATGGAATGTGAAGTTGTCCCGATAAGGTGGCAAGTGATGTAGACTGATGATGTGGGAAGTGATGTCCAAAACATGTCATGTGATTTGTCCAAACTTGATGCATATGGTGTATATGAAGGTAAGTGGCACATGGATAGACTTGAGCTAGCACATGGAGTCACATGGGTCTTGACTTGGGTTGCACATGGAGTCACATGGGTTGTTAATTGGGTCCCTTCTTGTATTACAGGACTCAAGACTCAACCAATTAATTAATTAAAGCCTAACTTGATCAAATTGATCAAAAGGCATAACCAACTAAACAAACTTGGTAAATATGGTTTGGCCCAAAAGGGTTTAAATAGATTTTGACACAACATGATAAATAGGATTTATACACAAAACCCTAATTAGTAAAAAGGGCTAACTAACACTAAACTATTAAAATAGAATATGTGACCCAATTGAAATTTGGGTTTTTTTATAAACTCAACTTTGGGTCCAGGGGTTTTTACAGGGACTCAATTTTGGGATTTAGGGCTAAACCCAACTAAGCTAAAATAAAAAAATTAAAGATAACTATTTACAAGTGATCTGGGGTTTGGGCTCAGGGCTTCATTCACATGTGATCCATAGGGATGTGGGTTCGACCTGTCATTTTCTTCTGGCCCTGGTGTCCGCGCCAATTCTCCCCGGGTGGGAGAAACTTGACCCTATCGAGTATGGGTCAACCTTGCTATGATAATGCTCTAGTAAGTCTGGGTCAATTCTTTGCAAGTCCTCTATGGTGATCCAAGAATCGTTAGTCTCGAGTCATCCTTGCCAATGAACTATATATCACTGATGGTCATTGCCCCGAGTAGCGATAATCTTGTCATCCAAGATCTGCTCGATCCTGTCTCTCCGAGTTGGTAGTATGGTAGGTGGACACACTTGGGTTGTCTCACTCTCAAGGATTGGATCAGGCCTAAAAGGCTCGCTAGGAATCAATGTTGGCTCCCTATACTCTATAAGTTCTGAAATGTTGAAAGTAGAACTAATGCCTAGTTCAGGTGGTAACTCAAGCACGTAGGCATTGGATCCAATTTTTTTAATTACTTTGTATGGTCCACTACTACGAGCGTGTAACTTTTTCATGGTTCCAAGTGGGAACCATTCAGGTCATCGCCTAACCATGACAAAGTCTCCTTCATTGAATTATGTGATTCTTTTTCTTGGGTCAGCCATATGATTCTTATGCAGTTCTTTAATGTGTTGTGCATATGACTCTACAAATATCTAATAGACTCACTATGCAATACTAGTGAAGAAAATTTATTTTTTTATTTATTATGTTATTTTATTTTTGTCTTTTTAAGTCCTTAATTTCAATTCTGTGCTTGACCCTTGGTCGATGGGTGACATGCAGATGAAAACTTCACATGAACTCCTAATAGATGCGATAAGATTTTCCAGAAATAGGTGGCAAATCTAACAAGGCTAAAGGATTGATGAAACGTGCTAACCTCAACAAAGTGTAACCTAATGGTTCTAGAAACATTGGAAACCTCAGGGAAGGGTAGGAAATAAGAAGTGGACTTGGGGGTGACTTGGTAGGGTAGGAAATAAGAAAAGGGTTCGGGGATTTGTCCTAGACTAATGGGGTTGACCTTAACATTTGGACATTGGGTTACATGAACAGGTAAATAAAGGTAAGCCTTATGGAAGGATAAGTTAGTGATTTCAGGAAAAAGATCTTCAATTAGGACCATAAGGGTGAAGTCTTCTTGAGGGTACTGGACTAAATAAGTCACGTCCTCACTAATTACTTCAGGACTAAGCTCTATGACTTGAGTCTCTTCTAGTGTTTCCTCAGGTAAGGTCCTAGTAGTAGGGTTATACTCGTCTTGGTTCTCTTCTTCTAATGGTCCTTCTTATATAGTTTCAATCAGGGTATGATCAGGGTCAACTAACTCCAGGTCAGCCATAGGTATCTCCTCTTCTCCCTCATACTCATCCACTAAGTTCACCTCAGCTTCATATACTTTCACTTCAATGTCATCATGGTGAACTAATAGGATAGTAGGAGTAGGTCGGCTCAGGTGAGAATTGGGTCGACTCGGGTGGACTTGACTAGATCCTGATTTTTGATAAGGGGAACTAACCCTAATGGGTTATGGCCAACTAATGGAAACCTGAATAGTGCCTGGGTTTTGACTATGGGTATTGATCCTAGTGGGTTCAGGTCGATGGATTCTGGGATCAAGGGGAGTTGGTTTAAGTGAACCGGGGTTAGTATGGGTCCTGCGGATTCTCTCTAAGTTTTCGAATCACTCATCCAGTTGGTCACACCTAGTGTTGAGTTGTCCTAACTGTTCAGTCATAAATCTCATTAAAACCTCCATATTAGGGTCCATGGGTGGATTGGGTTGGGTTTGATTATGCTGATAGGGAGTGCCTGACTTAGTTGCCATGCAATGCAGTCCCATAAAACTCGAGCTAAGATTTCCTAGACCTAATGCTCAAGTAGAATGGGTCAGCTCAAATTACAACCAATTTAGCAATTACCCTATCCACTAGCCAAGTAAGAGGTGGGGTCATAGGAGGCTCCCCTTGCTCTCACAGGATCCTAATTAAAAACCATGAGTCCACTTATGGATTTTGCCTCTGGACCTCGAGCCTTAGACACCAGATGCAAGTGATAATCAAAGGACTAGGTGCACTAGTTTTCACAAAATACTTCGAACCCGACCTGTTGGTATTCCTAAACTACTTTAGGTTTCTTATTAATTTTAATTAGGGTTAGGTTCAATGCAAAAGGTGGTGGTTGTGGGCCCAGGACAGGTGATTAGATCCTGCCCATATCTGAGATAGTAGAATGACCATAATATTAGGTTTCAGGATGATGCAATCATACGATATGAAACCCTAATATGCAATGAAACTAAAACAATAAAAAATAACAAAAAAATAAATTAATATTTTTTCTTCAATTAAATTTCAAATTTGATTAATTTCAGATTTTTGATCTTGGGATATCACGTCTGGCAGTAGCTCATTACTCCCA
Source organism: Areca catechu (assembly GCA_021397845.1). Lineage (NCBI taxonomy): Eukaryota > Viridiplantae > Streptophyta > Magnoliopsida > Arecales > Arecaceae > Areca > Areca catechu. The sequence continues at coordinate 94,498,288 of CM038051.1, read as the reverse complement.
TGGGTCGTGACAGTATACTTGCATATACCCCCTCAGGAGGCGTGATTTCCTTGCACCAAAAAAATAGCAAATAAATTTTTTTTCTAATTTTTGTCTTTGGTATTAGCCAAAAACTAACAACAAATTTATTAATAATTTTTTTGTGTTTTTTAGGATGGGTTTTATGTAGTTTAATTTCAGCCTAGTTCTAGGTATGCAGAAATTTCAGAACTAGTAGTTAAACCCTAGTTTAACCATCACTCTGATACCAAAGATGATGCGGGACAATATGCAAAAACTAAACTACTAATAAATTAACTAATTATCTGATATTTAAAGTAATTAGTTTTTTCTAGATTTTCATATTAAAAGACTCGAAGAGATCAACAAAACAAAACTAGTCACTTGTTATCTACCTGCAAAGTGGATCTAACAAAATAAACTAGAAAAACCAGGAAGTGGTGATTAAGAAATCACCTTAAACTAGGGTTCTACTTATCAAGGAATTAGAAACTAAAGAGTAGGGATGGGTATTTAAATTTACTAATGATGATTACATCCCTCTGGTGTGGATCCGAAAGGACTCTCAAGGAACTTGCGGCAGGGCTTCAACAAGGTCGATCTTCGGGCTTTGAACTTTCGTGATTCGAAGGCAAGAACACGCTGACTTCGAATCCTCGATCACCTGCGATCACTCAAAAGAAACTCAAATTAGATGGTTGTGGAAAGAAAAGGAAGGTGGAAAAGGAGGAAGGAAAGGGATGGAAGATGGCAGCTAAGGTTTTTTGATTGTTGGATATGTAGGGCCTCACACCCCGTGTTGCTCCAAAGAACAAAGGAAGGGCCTCACACCCTGTGATGCACACAGCAAAGGAAATTTGATAGAATGTCTACTTTATTTGATGAATAATATTGTATTTACAAGAGGGATTAATGGTGGTATTTATAGACCACCAACATGAGTTGTATGGGTTACTTCAAATGGGACTCTTGAAGTAAGAAACTCCTTTGAACCTTCTCCTTGATGGGCGTCCCTTTAAGATGGACTCTTGGTCGACTATTTCTTGTATTTGGCGACAAAAAAAAAAGATGGGTGGTGCTAAGGCTTGGACTCCTTCTGCTTTACCCATCTTAAAAATAAATGGCGCTAACTTCTTCTCATGTGGTCAACCAAGGTAAGTGACATGGCATGTGAAGTTGTCCCGATGAGATGGCAAGTGATGTAGATGATGATGTGGCAAGTGATGTCCAAAACATGTCATGTGATTTGTCCAAACTTGATGCATGTGGTGCATATGAAGGTAGTTGGCACATGGCTTGACTTGAGCTAGCACATGGAGTCACATAGGTCTTGACTTGGGTCACACATGGAGTTACATGGGTCATAAATTGGGTCCCCTCTTGTATTACAGGACTCAAGACTCAACCAACTAATTTATTAAAGCCTAACTTGATCAAATTGATCAAAAGGCATAACCAATTAAACAAACTTGGAAAATAGGGTTTAGCCCAAAAGGGTTTAAATAGGTTTTGACACAACCTGATAAATAGGGTTTATACATAAAACCCTAATAGATAAAAAGGGCTAACTAACACTGGACCATTATAATAGAATTTATGATCTAATTGAAATTGGGATTTTTTTACAAACTCAATTTTGGGGTTTAGGGCTAAACTAAACTAAGCTAAAATAAAAAAAATTAAGATAATTATTTACAAGTGATCTGGGATTTAGGCTTAGGGCTTCATTCACAAGTGATCCATAGAGATGTGGGTTCAACCTATCATTTTCTTCTGGCCCTGGTGTCCACATCATTTCTGATTAGACTTTCGAGTCCTATAGAGTCCATCAGTCCTGAGTCATTGAAGTCCTGTAATAAAGTGAGTCAATTGAGTTCATTAAGTCAATTGAGTCATGTAATAAAGTCAAGTCAATTGGATCCATTGAGTCCATTGAGTCAATTGAGTCCAATAAGTTAATTGAGTCAAATAAGTTAATTGAGTCCATTTGCTTATTTGAGTCCTGTAATTTTAATTTCTTTCATTCAAGTTAAGTCCAAGAGGAGAGTCACCAAGCCCACACTGAAGCAGGGAATAAAGACTTCATGCACCTTGGCCCCATTTAAGCCGCCCAAGCCCATGGGTAATTGGCGGCCCCCCCAAGCCCACAAGGAGTTGGCACCCTCCCAAGCCCACAAGGAGTTGGCACCCCTCTCAAGCCCAGAAGCAGTTGGCACCCCCTCCCAAGCCCACAAGCAGTTTGCGGCCACCCCAGGCCCATAAGAAATTGGCATCTCCCAGTCCAACAAGGAACCAAGCCTCTGATGGGAATTCTCCTAGGGTGCTGGGAATCATGCAACATGCAAAAGTGAATTTCAAAACAAAATTTCAAAGAATGAAACCCTAATTAGCTAGAAAACCCTAATTCCCAGGAACCCCTTATACAATACCAATTAATGAAACATAAATGGAGTTAGAAAAACATACCTAGATCGCTAAAATCCAATCTTTTACATGAGGCTCACAAGTGCAAGCCCTCCAACGGTGATGCACATAGGAATCAAACCTAAGAACCTCTCCCTTGTAGGTTGCTTGATCAATTGGGACTCTTCCAATGGACTTTCTTCCTTCGGTACCCTCTCCTTCCTTGCTTAGACCTTCGCCCTCCAGTAAAGTACTCTAAGCTCTCTCCAAAATCTCTCTTCTCTCTTTCTATCACTTTTTAATTCTCTTCCTAAACCCTTGTCTTAAAATTGTGGACTTGTCTTAAATGAAGACCTATGTCCTAACAAGGGAAGGAAGAGACAAGGTGGATAGATGTAAGAGTGTAAGAAAGAAACCAAAAAATGATACCATCGAAACAAATACCGATGGCTATTTATAGGAGAGGGGGAGGTGCTAGATAAGCCTTTTCATCAGCCTTTGATCTGTCCAAACATAGATCAAATAAGACCCTTCACTAAGGAGTCTTATCTTGAAACACCATGTCCCTTTATGCGCCAACCACTTAATTCAAGTCCCTTCAATTATTTATCCAACTTCTCCCTTTGCACTTGACATTACTGATCAAAATGAAGCCAAGGGACATGACTTATGAATGAGAAGCATCGGTGATTCGAAAGGACTTAAAGCAGAAGGACTCTGCTTAATTGAATTAGCACCAAAGTGAAGAGACGTGACTCTTCACTTTATACCAAGTTTTCCATGCCATATGACACCTTTGACCTTATCAAAGTATATAAAATATGGGTGTCATATGAAAAGACATTAAGTCTACTTTTCAACCATATAATTTGTTTTCATATTGGAGGTCAATTGGCCTTTGTGTGCCCTTTTGAATGTAGAGGTGTCACTTAGGCATCAAGAGTCCCATGACTTTTGGACTCTTCATATATGGCACATAAAATGTCCAAAAAATATCAGATAAAATCTGATAAATTTATCCCACTTAGAACTCAACCCAATCTAGGTCTCCCATAAAATGGTTAGTCCATTTAGCAACCTTTCAGACCCAATTCAGTTAGGTTAGGAGATTAGGTCAGCCTACATGCTAGTGTGCAATCTAGCTAACAAATTAGGATTTCTTGACCCTAATTAAATGTCAATTGAGTTCCTAGGCTGACTCCATAATGTTTTTAACCCATTGGATTCCACATCTAGTAAGCAGTAGGTTTAGGTTTGAGCCGATTCGATCCAATTGAATCCGATTGACCTAATTAGGTCAAATTGGCTCATCTAATTGTTCAATTCGAATCACATATCGATTTGACTCATAAAACCAAATCAATTGGTTCATGAAAACTTACAAGACAAGATTGACATCTAGCAACGTGTCATGCCTACCCAGAAGTTGAGGAATTTGGAAGAAATTATCAAAGTACCCTTCAGTAGTAAGTTACCGTGCAATTCAATCTTTCGATCTTCCATTATCCCAATTAAGTGATAGGTATGGATATATGTCAAACTCTAATACTTAATCATATCGAGTCTCATCTCGATTATGAGGACTCAGCTGATGATTAATTAGAAACCAATTCTAATCTCATCCTGCTTTGATCAAAGGCTTCTTGAGTCACTCATCAAACATAGGATAACAATTCCTCTTACTAGGAAATATCGATTCCTTGTTGGTCCAATCACATCCTTCGTACACCTTCCACCATACCCAGAACACCCCGTACATGTCGCAATGGCATGAATGAGTATGAACTAAAGTATGGCTTAGTGTGCACAAGGAACCATGGTGACCTTAGGTCTAAAGATCACATGCACAACTTCTACTCTGTGATTTATCTTTTGACAAGTAGTAAGACTTCCATAAGATAGTCTTGGTGCGGATCAATCCAGTGTACTCATACCTTGATGAGCACCCTTATCCTCGTATTAGTGTCTCTACATAAGTGGTTGTGAGATCAACCACCCTCATCAACTGAAAATACATAGGAAAAGCTAGTCTTTTCGGATTCATCAATCCCCGAATCAATGGTCCAATGACTAGGAACATTCTATATTAGGGTTTATAGGAATTAGGTCTCACTATTATTTTATCATAACCTTAATTATATTACCCTGCTCTATGGGATTCATCATAAGCAACAAAAACATGACACGGCAGTATATAATGAATCAAATGCCTTTATTAATATGTCATACATGAGCTAGAAGTTTACAAAAAGGCCCTCATAAAGATTCGCTCTTATGGCACTTTTCTATCAAACTCCCACTTGCACTAAAGCCAATCGCCCTTGTATTTTATGTCCATACAATCTAAGTGATGATCTAACTGCTTCTTGGCTAATGCTTTTGTGAATGGGTCTGCTATATTGTTCTTTATGTCAACTCGTTCAATGCTAACATCTTATCTTTCAATGATTTCTCATACGAGGTGGAACCGTCTTAAAATGTACTTGGACTTGTGATGAGACCTTGTTTCCTTAGCTTGTGCAACAGCCCCAGTGTTATCATAGTATAATGGCACTGCCTGTTGTACATCAAGAACCATGCCCAATACCATGATGAATTTCTTCACCCAGATAGCTTCCTTCGTGGCTTCACTAGCAGTTATGTACTCTGCCTCATGATTGAGTCAGATACTGTGGACTGCTTTTTACTCTTCTAACTCACTGCACCACCATTCAGGATAAAGACATATCCCGATATAGATTTGCTATCATCTGGATCTGATTGAAAACTAGATTCTGCATGACCTTCTAGTTTTAACTCAAATCCTCCATATACTAGAAAAATATCTTTAGTCCTTCTCAGGTACTTAAGAATATTTTTTATAGCTTTCCAATGATCCTCCCCTAGATCTACCTGAAACTTGCTCACTATGCCTAAGGCATAAGCGACATCAGGCTTGGTACGTAACATGGCATACATTATTGATCCTACAGCCGAAGCATAAGGAATCATAGCCATCCTCTCTCTTTCTTCTGATTTTTAGGAGACATTTTCTTAGAGAGATGTATGCCTTGACTTAGATGCAAGTAACCTTTCTTACTTCCATCCATGTTGAATCTCTTCAACACTAAGTCAATGTACCTGGATTGGGATAAGCCCAGCATCCTTTGGATCTATCTCTATAAATCCTTATACCTAGTATATAGGATGCCTCTCCCAAATCCTTGATGGAAAACTTTTATGATAGCCAAGTTTTAACCGACTGCAATATTAGGATATCATTCCCAAAGATCAGTATGTCATCCACATACAAAACCAAGAAAACAATTACACTCCCAGTTGTCTTCTTGTACATACATGGTTCATCCACATTTTTGACAAAACCAAATCCTTTGATTGTTTCATCAAAGCGGATGTTCCAACTCTTCGATGTTTGCTTAAGTCCATAAATGGACTTCTTTAATTTGCATACCTGATTTGGTCTCTCACTTGAGATAAAACCCTCTGGCTATGACATATAGACTTCTTCCTCAAGGTTTCCATTGAGGAAAGCAGTCTTTACATCCATCTGCCATATCTCATAGTCATGGTATGTGCTATGGCAAGCAGTATCCGAATGGACTTGAGCATGGCTACTGAAGAAAAGGTTTCATCATAGTCTACACCATGTTTTTGTCTGAAACCTTTTGCTACCAGTCTAGACTTGTAGGTATCAACTTGACCATCTACTCCAATCTTCTTCTTGAAGACCCATTTACACTCTATTGGGTTAATTCCTTCAGGTGGATCTACCAAAGACCAAACCTGATTGGAATACATAGAGTCCATTTCAGATTTCATAGTTCCAAGCCACTTGTCAGAGTCTCTACTCTTGATAGCTTCCGAATAGATTACAGGATCATCATCATGTATGATATTGGATTCATTGTCATCCCCGATGACAAAACCATATATGAGAGGTGCTCCCCTCACCCTCTATAACCTTTGGAGAGGAAGTGTGCATCGTGGTTGTTCTTGATCCACAAGAATCTCTGGTTGAGGAACTTCTCTTAAAGGCTCACTGGTTTGTTGGTTCTATTCTTCATATAACTCAAGTGAAGAATCACTACATCCTTCTTGAATAAACTCTTGTTCCAAGAATGTAGCATGCCTACTGACAATTATTTTTTTGTTTAGCAACATTATAAAAGAGGTATCCAATACCCTCTTTTGAATAACCAACAAACCTGCATTTATCAGCCCTTGCACTTAGCTTATGTCCAAAGGTATTCTTGACATAAGCATGGTAACCCCAAATCTTCAAATACTTAAGATTTGGTCTTTTGCCATTCCATAATTCATATGGAGTGCTATTCACTAATTTAGATGGAACCCTGTTTAATATGTATGCAGCAGTATCTAAGGCAATGCCCCAGAAGGAAGTAGGAAGATTTGTGAAGCTCATCATCGACCTCACCATGTCTAACAAGGTATGATTTCTCCTTTCTGCCACTCCATTTAACTGGGATGTATAAGGAGGGGTCCATTTAGATATAATTCCTTTGTCCTTGAGATGGTTTAGAAACTCACCAGATAGGTATTCACCTTCTCGATCAGACCGAAGAGCTTTAATACTAAATCCAGTTTGTTTTTCAACCATACTCTAATATTCTTTAAACTTATCAAAGGCTTTGGACTTGTGTTTTAAAAGATACACATGATCGAACCTTGATAAATCATCAATAAAAATGATGAAATAAGAATATCCTCCTCTGGCCTGAGTTGACATAGGTCCACATACATCAGTATGTATTAGACCTAACAATTCAGTTGCCCTCTCTCCATGTCCAATGAATGGAGACTTGGTCATTTTTCATTTGAGACAAGATTCACAAGTTCCTAATTATTGGAAATCATCAAAGTCAAAGTAATTATGTTTGACTAACTTGTTTATCCTTGACTCATTGATTTGACCCAATCAGTAGTGCCAGAGATATGTGTATTGTCATTATCTCTTTTCCTTTTCTTATCATCAATAAGAAAAACTTTTTCATTGAGTTGCAAAGTTAGAAGACCATTTATAAAACATCCATGTCCAAATACTCTATTATTTTGAAGAATAGAGCAGCCACTACTCTTTACATTTATTTCATATCCCTGTTGAAATAACAAGGGTATGGAAATATTGTTTCTAATAATATCTGATATATAGAAGCATTCTTCTAGCTTTATCACATTACCCGAAGGTAATAATAAAAGATAGGTACCCACAACTTCAGCATGTATGGCTTCACCACTAGCCCCATGCAGCTTGAAGTCACCCCTCTTCAGGCTTCTAATTCTATGGAGTCCTTGCAATGAATTGCATATATGAGATCCACATGCGGTATTCAATATCCATGAATTAGAAATGGAAGCACTTAATGATAAATTAGTTTGTATCATGTACAAACCTTTAGATGCACCACTTGCTTCTTGCTTCACATTTGCAAGGTAAACCTAACAATTCTTCTTCCAATGCCCAGTCTTGCCATAGTGGAAACAGGCTCCATCAGCCTTCTTAACTTTCTTGTTCTTCTTCTAGATGCTCTTCTTAGAGTTGAATTTTCTCTTCATACCCTTCTTCATTGCTTGCTTCTTTCTATCAACAAGAAGCACCTGAGCCTTCTCTCCTTTAGAGTGGCTCTCAGCTATCTTAAGCATGTTAAGCAGCTCTAGCAATGAAGTATTCAGTTTATTCATATGGTAATTAAGAACAAACTGAGAGAAGGAATCTGGGAGTGACTGCAGGATCAAGTCCTAATTGATTTCACCATCCATGACAAACCCTAATTGACTCAATCGAGTGATCAAGTCAATCATTTTTAGCACATTGATTTGCACAGGTGAACCCTCACTCATCCATGCTCGGAACAACTATTTTGATATCTCGTATCGAGCAGCCCTACTTTGCTCTCAATAAAGCTCCTTTAGATTGAGCAATATGGACTGAGGTTCCATACCTTCATGTTGCCTTTGGAGCTCGTTGCTCATCAAGGCCAACATGATGCACCTGAAAGTTGTACTATCATTTTGCCATATTCTGTGTGGCAATTTCCTCCTCTGATGCATCCTCTCCAAACACCACTAGATCCGGAGAATCAAGTATATATGAAAGCTTCTCCAGAGTCAAAACGATCCTCAAGTTCCTCAGCCTGTCCACATAATTTGGACCGGTTAACTTGTTGGCATCCAATATGCCCCTTAGTGATAAGTTTGAAGCCATTAAGATAAATGTTCTAGATTTAATTAAAGAACAATATTAGCAGATCACTCAATGATGACATTCATAACTAGATAAGAACTTTATATCTAATTATGTCTCCCACTATTTTCTTAGAATACCATTATCCTCAACTATGTTAAGTGAGAAACCTTCCTGGTTTCTTTAGTGGGGTTGAGATCCTGATCCCTCATTAGTGCCTTGTGTCACACAACAACCACTAATGAGTTTAAAGGTAGGATAACCTTTTCAATTGCAACCCATGCAATTCTTAATAATTATCTTTGCCTCTAAGATACTTATAGCCTTGTGTCACACAATAAACTATAGTGTCTTAGTTTTGTCAAACCCTTCGTTTCTATACAGCCACGATTGAACATTGTTGCCCTTGTGTCACACAACAAAGCAACAACTCCAATCATGCCATAAAGCACTAAGTGCACCAAGGTAAATTTCATATCAAATCCTATAGTAGGCCTTGTGTCACACAACAAACCTACTATTGTCTTGACATGAATCTGGCTTAGCATGAAGGAAGGCATATTATAGCTTACATAACCAATCAGCATTACCAAAATAGAATTTAGATGTGACCAAATTGGCCAGGTGAGGGGGTCCCGCCGTTGCTTTCCTTAGACACCAATTAAATTGACTAGGTTAGACAACGGAACCAATTAAAAACCTCATTCCCTTTACCTTCCTAGAACCACTTGCCTAGACACTAATTAGCTGATCAAACCCTAATTGGTTTTGCATCATGACTAAGTTTTTTGCTATGACTAAATATAATTTTGATGGGGGCTTTTGATGGTTTCAAAACACATTCTAAATTATCATGATTACTATGCTTATAACATATATAAACATGTAACATATCATCATAACATAACATCATAACATAACATGTTATGTTAAACAAGCATATTATAGCTAATATGCAAATCAAGGCATGATAGATACATAAAAATACCTTTCACATCAATTTTTCATGGGATATGGCCACAGCAGCACCCCTACACGCCATAGGAGATCCATTGAATGGGAGGAGAGGGCCTTTAAACCCTACTTGGCTCATATGACCGAACAGCCATGGTGACTAACCCAATCCAAAGCTGTTACTTGGTTCAATCAACATGCATAATTTCATACTTGAAATAATATCATGCATTTCATAAAAATTGAAATTAAACATATTACCCTAATATGAAAAATTTCATACAATTGCATTATCATGTCATTTCATAAAGAAAACATAAATCATGCATATGAATTTGGTCAAGTCGACTCGACAGGGTTCGGGTCGACTCAGATAGTGGAATTTCATAAAACTCCAAAAATGGTTCATAACTGGTATGCCATAAGGATAGCTCTGATACCACTGATGGGAATTCTCCCAGGGTGCTGGAAATCATGTAGCATGCGGAAGTGAATTTCAAAACAAAAATTCAAAGAATGAAACCCTAATTGGCTAGAAAACCCTAATTCCCAGGAATCCCTTATGCAATACCAATTGATGAAACATAAATGGAGTCAAAAAAATATACCTGGATCATTGAAATACAATCCTTTTCATGAGGCTCACAAGTGCAAGCCCTCTAGCATTGATCCACACAAGAATCAAACCTAGGAACCTCTCCCTTGTAGGTTGCTTGATCAATTGGGACTCTTCCGATGGACTTTCTTCCTTCGGCAACCTCTCCTTCCTTACTTAGACCTTCGCCCTCCAGTAGAGAACTCTAAGACATCTCCAAAATCTCTCTTTTCTCTTTCTATCACTTCCTAATTCTCATTCTAAACCCTTGTCTTAAAATGGCGGACTTGTCTTAAAGGAAGATCTATGTCCTAACAAGGGAAGGAAGAGACAAGGTGGACAGATATGAGAGTGTAAGAAAGAAACCAAAAAATGATACCACCGGAACAAAAACTGATGGCTATTTATAGGATATGGGGAGGCACTAGATAAGCCTTTTCATCAGCCTTTTATCTATCCAAACACACATCAAATATGACCCTTCACTAAGAAGGAGTCTTATCTTGAAACACCATGTCCCTTTATGCACCAACTGCCTAATTCAAGTCCCTTCAGTTTTTTATCCGACTTCTCCCTTTGCCACTTGGAATTACTTGTTAAAATAAAGCCAAGGGATGTGACTTATGAATGAGAAGCATCGGTGATTCAAAAGAACTTAAAGCACAAGGACTCTGCTTACTTGAATTAGTGCCAAAGTAAAGAGACACGACTCTTCACTATGCACCAACTTCTCCATGCCATATGACACCTTTGACCTAGTCAAAGTATATGCAATATGGATGTCATATGAAAGGAAATTAAGTCTAATTTCCAACCATATAATTTGTTTTCCGATTGGAGGTCAATTGGTCCTTGTTCGTCCTTTTGAATGCAAAGGTGTCACGTAGGCGTCAAGAGTCCCATGACTTTTGGACTCTTCATATATGGTGTGTAAAATGTCCAAAAAATATCAGACAAAATCTGATAAATTTGTCCCACTTAGGACTCAACCCAATATAGGTCTCCCATAAATTGGTTTGTCCATTTAGCAACCTTTTAGACCCAATTCAATTGGGTTAGGATATTAGGTTAGCCTATACATGCTAGTGTTCAATCTAGCTAACCAATTACGATCCCTTGACCCTAATTAAATGTCAATTGAGTTCCTATGTTGACTCCCTAATGTGTGTGACCCATTGGGTTCCACATCTAGCCAGTAGTAGGTTTAGTTTGAGCCGATTCGATCCGATCGAACCCGATTGACCTAATTAGGTCAAATTGGCTCACCTAATTGTCCAATACGAATCACACATCGAATTGACTCATGAAACCAAATCAATTGATTCATATAAACCTATAGGACAAGATTGATATCTAGCAACGTATCATGCCTACCCGAAAGATGAGAAATTTTGTAGAAATTATCAAAGTACCCTTCAATAGTAAGTTATCGTGCAATTCAATCTTTCAATCACCCATTATCCCAATTAAGTGATAGGTATGGATATATGTCAAACCCTAATGCTTAATTATATCGAATCTCATCTCGATCATAAGGACTCATTTGATGACTGATTAGAAACCAATTCTAATCTCATCCTACTTTGATCAAAGGCTCCTTGAGTCACTCATCGGAGAGATTGCATAGGATAATAATTCCTTTTACTAGGAAAGATCAATTCCTTGTTGGTCCACTCACATCCTTCGTACACCTTCCACCATACCCAGAACACCCCGTACATGTTGCAATGGCATGAATGAGTATGAACCAAAGTATGGCTTAGTGTGCACAAGGAACCATGGTGACCTCAAGTCTAAAGATCACATCCATAACTTCTACTCTGGGATCTATCTTTTGATAAGTAGTAAGACTTCCATAATATAGTCCCGGTGCGGATCGGTCCAGTGTACTCATACCCTGATGAGCACCCTTTTCCTTATATTAGTGTCTCTATACAAGTGGTTGTGAGATCAACCACCCTCATCAACTGAGCATACATAGGATAAGCTTGTCTTTCCAGATTTGTCGATCCCTGAATTGATGGTCCAATGACTAGGAACATTCTTGATTAGGGTTTATAGGAATTAGGTCTCACTATTCGAGATTAGATGGTCCAAGCCGATAGCCTCTTCATCTTCCTAGCCACCCCTCTTCCTTCCCTTCCTTCCCTTCTTCTTTCAGTGATTTAACCTTTTTTTCTTTTTTATTTTCTAACCCTTGGATGATGATTTATAGGTCCCACAGAGTTCACAAATGCAGGATTCCAATCGATAAGCTTTTGGGTCACCAGATTGAAAGCCTCGAGTCCGCAGGATTCATAGCTTTGTTTTCCAAGCCACATCCATCGAGCATAGAGCAAACTATTCATGGATCAATCTTCAAATCACTATTAGGTACACTCCCTAAACTCACAGGTAATGGTATTGCAGAAGAGCTAGTCCTAACCAGGGCTTCTTAGCCTTGGCGGTCCTGTTTCTTAACTTGTAGGATCTATTTCTGCATGCATCTGCTTCTAGAATTTCTATAGAATTCCTTACTTCGAGTCCTAGATTGAAATTTGGGTTATAAACTCCTGATTTAATGCTTAATACATGAAAAATAATTGGAAATCATGAATAGCCATGCATCAATTTGGTATCAGAGCATGTTTAGGGCTAGTTTCTGCATCCTGTCATTCCCATACATGGTCTGTTGTTTTTCCTATTTCTACATGTAGGTAGATCACAAGATTCTATTTTTTCTTTTTTTAGATCCCGCATAATTTTTAGTATTTTAAAATTTTTTTCATAATTTATTTCTATCAGTAAAAGTTTTTTCACGTCTATTTTGTTTTGCCCTAGAAAATCTCTACATCCTATTATGCATTAAAAGTCCAAGTTTAGGCCGAGTTTCCCATCTTAGAGTTATTTTTTTTATCTGATTTTTGGACTGAGTAACCATTGAGCCATCCTCTATTTTACTAATATTTTTATTGATTTTTTTTAATCTAAAAACAATAAGGAAACCTGCTTTCTAGAAACCCTAACCCAAATTATATTCTTTCCTACACCTAGTTAGAAACCCTAGGTTTTGCATCATCATAGCATTTTTGTTTTGCATGAGATTTTGTATGCATCATAATCACACATCATTCTATGTTATGTAATTCTTTCAGAATTTTTCTGCATTAAAATCCATGCTAACCTTTGCATCAAACCAAACCCTAATTTTAGTTTATGCATATCCCACTAAACTAAACCTAATCAACTACCAAACCCCACCCAACCCAGGCCAATTTTGTTTGATAACCTAACCAACTTAAATTTAAGCTACAACTTCATAAAAGAGACAAAATTTCTTTTATTTTCTATAGTATTTTAGATTGCATCAAGTTTCATAGTGTGTTCATCATCTCATTAAATCAATCTTAAGGGCAATTTTACTTTCTCATATCAAGGCAGGAGGTCATTACCTGTCCTGGGCCCAAAACAACCTCCTTACATTCTAATCCAAACCTTAATTAAAATTAATTAGATTTATATTGCCCTAGTGGGCTAGGTGACACCAACAGGTCAGTTCCGAACCATGTGGGCCAACTAGTGCATTTAATCTTGTGGCTATTACTGAAATTTGGTGTATAAGGCTGAGCATCCAGAGTCAAACGACCTAAGTGGTGTTGTGGTTTTTAATTCGGTCCCTGAGAAAGTACGGGGGGCTTCCCACACTCCCACCCTCTACCTGGCCAGAGGAAGGATTAGCTGCTAGGTTAAGTGTAAGTTGAGCTGAACCACTCCGTTTTAACTCTAGGTCTAGGAAACCCTAGTTTGTACTAACCTTTGCATGATTGGCTATGTCATTTCACCTTGATTGTTTGCTTGTTTGCATGACCACTAGACTAGGAACCCAATACCAACAGTCTAAATCCCAACCCAGTTCAACCATGGAATCCCATCTATAAGCCCTCATAAAAGCCATGGGTGAACAATTGAACCATAAGCTTGACCAACTGATCAAATTAAGTAATCAAGCAATTCATAGTTTTGACCAAGTAGGAGACCAATTAGGAACCCTAGGCAAGACCCATAAAGTTGAACCCTTGCCCTATAGACCACAGGAACCCATAGTCCTTAGATATGAACCCAATAGTAACCCACTATCCCTTAGTCGACTTGAACCCCATAGGATTAGTACCCCTAGATATGGGCCTAGTGTTAGTCCACTTCCCTTTTATCAATTTAAACCCTTTAGGACTAGTGCCCCTAGCCCAGGATCAGATCCTAACCAGTCCAGTACCACTATGGCCCATAGAGGGGATAGAGGCAAGTCTGTAGAAGTTTAGAGGAGCTCCAATCCTCCGAGAGTGTGTTTTAGATGTCACAAACTAGGTCATTTTGTTAGCCAGTGTCCAGTCAGCACCCTACACCTAGGTGAGTTAGATAAAGATGAGTTTGAACCATTGTTAAGCCTAATATTAGTCAGGAACCCCTTAGTCAACCTACCCTCACCCTAGTCATTATTCAATATTTCTTTAGCCAACCCCCTCCTACTATCCCATTGGTTCACGAAGCTGACATTGAAGAGGAAGTATATGAAGCTGACATGAGCTTAGTGGAACAGTATGAGGAAGAAGAAGAGGAGTTACCTATAGAAGACCTAGAATTAGTTGACCAGGTATATACCCATGTAGAAGCCAACCTAGAATTTGTTGACCTAGTAGATACCCAGGTAAAAGCAAATCCAAAGATAGTTGACCCTGACCCCACACAAACTGAACCTGTAATGAAAGACCAATTAGAGGAAGAGAACCCAGATATTACTATTAGGATCTTACCTGAGGAGCTACTAGAAGAAAGCCCAATTGTAGTGTTTAGTCCTTTGATTAAAGAACCAGAAGAATTCATTAAGGACCTAATCTCTTTAAATCAACACCCTCAGAATGAAGTCACACCATTAACCCCAATTGAAGATCTCTTCCCCAAAATTAGTGACACATCCTTCCATTATACAAACCCAGTAGATGTACATCAATCCCATAAGGTCAACCTTATTAGTCTAGGACTAATCCCTGACATCCCTTCTTACATCCTATTCTATCCAATCAATCCTGAACCATTTTTGTACTTTCTACCCTACCAGACTAATCCTGAATCCACTTCTTATTTTCTACCTTATTCTAAAACTTCTCCTAATTTTCTTATTATTAGATTGCATTTTATAAAAGTTTGCATGTTGCATAGATTCATTATTGTATATATTAGGTTTGCATCTTACTTCTTGCATACCCTCTGGCATTTACTAGAAGTTCATTGTAAGTTATCATGTGCATGTCAAACCAGGGTCAAACCTAGAGAACCTATAGTCTATTAGGTTTAGGCCTAGAAGAGTCCAATAAAGTTTCTCTTAATAAAAATTCATAGTTGTGTCTGCAATTTTGTTAGGTGTCAATACAAGTCAGGTGCATCATTTGTATTAAGCATTAATTTTGAATCAAACTAGCTAATTCCCAAAAAGAGAGCCAAGAGATTTAATGTAGGATATTCTATTATGGTTAAGAAGCTTCATGCTCGCAGAGACGGACCCTTTCGAGTGATAGAGAAGGTAGGATCCAATGCTTATATGCTAGATCAGCCCTCGGAATTTGACATTAGCTCTATCTTCAATATTGCTAACTTGGTTAAGTATAGGGAACCGGTAGTGATTTCTAGTGATGTATTAAACCTACTCCATCCTTTGAGAGCGAACCTAACCCAGAGTGTCCACTTATAAATTGGCCTGAGAGAGGTGAAAAAATCGAGCATATCCTGGATGATCAAACTATCATGACCCGAGGCCGCGGTTATCAATGCTACTTGGTATGTTAGGATGGTCGACCAGAATCCGATGATTCATGGATTACTTGAGAGGACTTGTAGCACCCCAACCTAGACCTCCTTGAGCGATACTAGAGCCAGAGCGACCCTTACTCGATGAGTCGAGTTCCTCCCACCCCAGGAGAATTGATGGGGACATCAGGTCAACCCTGGTTTACTATGGATCCCTGAGTTTTGAGTCCCTAGCCATGATGCAAATTTTGTCTTTGAGTCCAATAATTTGCCTATCTTAGCCATTTAAGTTTTGTATTTGGGCCTTAAGTTAATTTTTCAAGTCTTGTTACACTTGAGTCTGTATTTTGGCCTCGAGTCCTGTTTAGGGCCTTTCTACAGTTGAGTCCTGTAATTAGAGTATTGAGTCAAGTTTTGGATGCTTAGTGAGTCTTATAAGCCTGTAAGTTTTGAGTTTTATGCATTCAGTCCAATTTTGAAAGTCTTACATTGAGTCCAGTCTAATTTTGTAAGAAGACTCAAGTCACTTATGAAGATAGCTAGCTTAATACTACAACCACTGCATGGAATCCAGTCATCCACATAATTGTGCCACTTAGGAAGCATAGAAGGATTCTTGGAGCTATCATTGAAGACCTGGATGACAAGTACATTAGCCCACCATGAGGAGATGGACAACCAGAAGAAAACCTAAAAGACCTAGCCCAGTACTGAAGTGGGCCACCCAAAGCCCAAAAGCCCAAAGTTCTTCATATGGCACCCCACCTTATGGTCACCCTCCATATGGCGCCTCCTTATGATTACCCCCATTGGACCAAGTCAAAGAGAAGGAGAAGACCAAGTCAAAGAGGAGGAGAGGAGTAATCCTAGTTGGGAGAAGAAATTTGAACCTATTTGGGAGAGGACTTATGGAAGAGTTTGTAAACGAAAAGGAAGACCATGTAAAATATATTGTATTCCCTAACTTATATGCCTATATAAAGGCCCCTTCCCCCCCTCATGTATTATTGCTAATTATTGATGAATGAATTATTCTTGAGTTCCTCAAAATTATGTATGAAGTTCTTTGTGTGATTTACGGTATCTGTGTGAACCCTTTGGTATATGTGTGATCCCTGCGCCCCGACTCCAAGCCGACAGCCTCTTCATCTTCCTAGCCGCCCCTCTTCCTTCCCTTCTTCTTTCAGTGATTTAACCTTTTTTCTTCTTTATTTTCTAACCTTTGAATGGTGATTTACAGGTCCCTCAGAGTTCATGAATCCAGGATTCCAATCGACAAGCTTTCGGGTCACCGGATTGAAAGTCGCGAGTCCGCAAGATCAATAGCTTTGTTTTCCAGGCCGCATCCATCGAGCGTAGAGCGAACTCTTCACAGATCAATCTTCAAATCTCTACCAGGTACACCCCCTAGACTCATCAAGTAGCAGTATTGCATAAGAGCTAGTTCTAACCAGGGCTTCTTAATCTTGGCGGTCCTATTTCTTCACTTGTAGGATCTATTTATGCATGCATCTGCTTCTAGGATTTTTATAGAATTTTCTACTTTGAGTCCTGGCTTGAAATTCAGGATATAAACTCCTAATTTAATGCTTAATACATGAAAAATAATTGGCATGCATGAATAGTCCCGCATCAGCAGGGACATTAATGGGCGGTGGCAGAAGGAGGAAGAGGTGGCTCTGGAAGAAAGGATTGGGCTAAGAGGAACAATGATGGTAGAGAGGTGGATTGAGATGCGGAGGTGATGGCGATGCATCTAGGGGCTTCTCATGCAAAGGAAAACTCAGTCAAGGAGGAGCAGCGATGAGCGAACAGCAACATGGGGAGAGGTTGAGCAGTGACATGGGAGGATCATGGTGGATTGGGACTTCTTGGGATAGAGAAGGGGGTGGCATCATGGTGGATCATGCTAGGCATCCATCAGCTAGATTAGGGGTGGGATTGATAAGGGGTCGGATCATTAGTGAGCCTAGAAGTCACCTAGATTGGTGAGGACACCAGAGACACCACAATAAGATAGAGGCTTCTCAACCCTCTATGGATTACTTAGTCATATTCAAGCCCATTTGTAATAAAGCTTAGTTCATCTAAGTTATTTTTTTTATCACTTGAGTCTTGTAGCAGTCAGCTCATGTTGAGCTAGTTATTTTTCGGAGATCAGCACATGTAATGACTTATACAAGTGAAGATCAAACCAGTCCAAGTGAAGACCAACCCAACTGCAACCCAACTGAAGCTAGGAGGATCATGGAAAGCCTAGGAGAAGAAATCAGAAGCCCAGGACACAAATCTGAAGCCCTGAAGACCTGGACTACAGCTGGAAGCAAATTGGGCCAGTTTAGGCCCAGGAGGGGAGCTAGGGTGCCACATGCTTCTGGTGACCTTCCCCTTGGTCGACCACTTAGAGTCACCCCTCTTGGCCGAACAAGGCAAGGAGAGGGAGAGAAATTGTAGGGATTTGTCTACCTATGTTTCCTTATTTTCTAGCTAGGGTTTGGGTGGGAATAGAATTCCTAGGTAAAGACTATTGTACCCTTACCTGGGGCCCAAGACTATGAGTCTATTTAAAGGACCCTAGTTTCTTGTATGAGAATTAATTTTTGATATATGAAATACTCATGATTTTCCAATTACTGTGTGCTACCCAGCTATGTGCTTAAGGGGTTCTGTGTGAGCCTTTCCTCTTCCCAGTGTCTTGCAACTACCTCTTGCCGCCAGCCTGCCCTCCAGAGCCCAGGCCGCCCACTCCAAACACTCTATTCCCTTTGCTATTTTCCCCTTATTGCTTCTTCTCCTCTATGTTTTCTAACCCCTGACAGGTCGTTTGCAGGTCCCTCAACTCCGACGAATCCAACAACTCCAGCCAGGCCGCAATCGAACCACCGAGCAGAAAGCCAGAAATTCATGGGTCTCTGTCTTGGTTTTCCAGGACGCATCCAGATTGAAAGCAATCTCTTTGTGTACGATCTGCACCAGGTGCTTCAACCATTGCCAATTACATCCCCTCTGCCTGCCAGTCTATTTATTGAAGATGAACGAGCCCAACCGAGACTTCTCAGCCTCGATGGTCCTCTTTCCTTTGCTTTTTAGGTCCTGTTATACATGTTGTAGCCTCTTATTTTCATATAGAACTCTTTACATCATTCCTTAGTCTATTCTTCAGGATTAATCATCAACTTAACATTAAAAATACAAAAAAAATACTTGCATGCATATATAGGTTCCGCATCAATTTGGTATCAGAGCATGTTTGGGCTCGGTTCTCTTTGGATACTCGAATCGGGCGCTTCACCATGGCCAACCAATTATAGGAGATTATTAGGGCTTCGAAACCCTCATTCCCAATCGACAGGATCTCCTATGATGGTAGGGGTGCCGCTATGAATTGGCTCATGAAGAAGAACACAAGGAGTTCTTAGATTTTTTTTAATTTTTGGCCTTCTGAAATATGCAATGTTCTGTTAATTATTTCTCCCTAATAAAAACTCCAAAAATTCCAATTTTTATTTTTCTGGATTCATATTAATTCAAAGTATTTTACAAAATTTTTGCAGATTTTATTTCTATGTATGAAGTTTCTGTAGGCCAAAATACAGCCTATAAATTTTTCAGCTTTGTTTTTCAGGAAGACAGTTTTGGAAGGTTTAGGGTTTTGTTTAGCATCTCTTTTGCATCTCTTTTATTTTTAGTATATTTCCTACATATTAGAGCATAATCTACAATTATCTTCTATTTAAGAAAAAAAATCTAAAAAAAAACATATATTCAAAAACATACCAAAACATTGAATCCCTGATTTGCATATTCATCTGCCTGCCATCATTGCATAATTTACTTTAAGGGCACTCTCTTTGTGCCAGATAAGGGAAGGAGGTCATTACCTTTTCTTAGCCCAAAACCACATCCCCTGCATTCGGTCCCAAGCCTAAATTAAAATCTATTAGACTTAATTTGCCCTAGTGGGCTAGGGACACCAACTGGTCAGGTATGGGCTAAGTGTCAGATCATTGTGTCAGGCTAACCTGTGTGTGCCTGTGCTTAGTGTCTAGAATGGTAGTTCAGGGATTCAGTCCTGAAGGGCTTGTGTATTGGTCTGCCTACCTGGCCAATCTCTGATTGGTATCTAGGATTGGCAATCAGGGGCCAAACACTCCCCTTACACTTGCTTGGCTAAGTACAGGGTTACTATAGGCTAGTTTGCCACCCTGATTGAGCATCTAGTTTTGGACTCTAGGTCTAGGGAGCTATAGTTGGTTTGATCGAGTCTTGCATGAGCACTAGATCAAGAGCATCATATTATCCACCATCTCCACCTTTGGTTGAACCTATGGATAAGCTAGAAACCTAGATTCAAGCCCTTGTAGACCAGATGGCTACCCAGATGACTCAATTGACCCAGTTCAATACCCGAACCCATAATAGACTCGATCACTTAGCCCATAGGTTTGAACATATAGACAACTGACTAGGAACCCTAGAGAAAACCTGTAGGACTCAAACTAGATCCAAACCTAAGCCACCTTTACCCACACTACCCAAATTATATGAGCATAGAATCTATGTACCCAAAACCTATGAACATAGGTCCTATGCACCCACTCACTATAAGCCTAGTATAGCCACAACCCCTAGGTGTCAACCTAGTACTAGTCAGGTTTCCCCTAGACAACTTGAACCCTATAGGATTAGTACCCCTAAATATGAACCCAGTAGTAAGCCACTATCCCTTAGGCAACCTGAACCTACTAGGATTAGTGCCCATAGTCAGAAACCATGACCTAGCCAATTTTTCTTAGCCGACCTTCTCCTACCACCTTTGTGATTCACAAGGCTTGCATTAACACGGAAGTGTATGAAGCTGATGTGAACTTAGTGGATGAGTATGAGGGAGAAGAGGAGACACCTTTAGAAGACATAGAATTAGTTGACCTTGATGATACCCAGCCTATAATTATAATGGAGCAATTAGAGGAAGAAAACCTAGATACTGCCACTAGCACCTTACCTGAGGAAACCATAGAGGAGAGAAAAATAATAGAGTCTAGTCCTAAAATACAAGAACAAGAAGAATTTATTAAGGACCTGATCTCTTTGAATAAGTACCTTCAGGATGAGCCCCCTCCTATAGTTCCCATTAAGGACCTCTTTCCTGAGATTAATAACCCATCCTTCCATTATGCAAACCCCATAGATATACCGCAACCCCGTAAGGTTAGCCTCATTAGTCTAGGATTAGTCCCTGACAAGCCTTCTTATATATACATTATCCAACTAACCCAGAACCTTTTTCTCCACCCTACCAGACTAATTCTAAACCCAGTTCCTATTTTCTGCCCTTTCCTAACACCTCCAGCATTTCTAGGATCATTAGATTGCATTTAGCTGAGATTAGCATACTGCATGCATTTATTACGCATGTTAGGTTTGCATTATACTTTTGGCATACCCTTTGGAATTTGCTAGGAGCCCATTGTAAGATTTCATGTGCATGTCAAGCTAGGATCAAACCTAGAGAACCTATAATCTCTTAGGTTTAGGTCTAAAGAGTTCAATAAAATTTCCTTCCATAAGAATGCAGAGTCGAGTCTGTTAGGTGTTAGTATGAGTCCTTTGCATCACCTGTTAGGAGTCTGCGTGTGCCCAGCATGTTCACCACCTGCACTAATTTTGAAAGAAATTGGCTATTTCCCAAAGAAGGGCCAAAGAATTTGATGTAGTGGATTCTGTCTTGGTTAGGCTTAGGCCTAAAAGAAGCTTCAAGCTCGTAGAGTCAGACCTTTTAAAATGATAGAGAAGGTTGGACCAAATGCCTATGTGTTAGATTTGCCTCCAGATTTAGGCATTAGTTCTACCTTCAATATCGCAGACTTGGTTGAGTATAAGGAACTGATAGTGATACCTAGAGAGGCCTTTGGACCTACTCCTTTCATTGTGAGTGACCCTAACCCAAAGTGTCCACCCATAAATTGTCCTGAGAGAGGAGAATGGATCGAGCGTATCCTGGATGATCAAACCATAACGACTCGGGGCCATGGCTATCAATGCAACCTGGTTTGATGGCAAGGCCGGCCAGAGTCAGACAATTCATGAATTTCTTGAGAGGACTTGCAGCACCTCAACCAAGACCTCCTCTAGAGATATGTGAGCCAGACTGATCTTCACTCGACAGGGTCGAGTTCCTCCCACCCCGGGAGAATTGGTGGGGACACTAGAGGTACCAGAATAAGACAGAGGCTTCTCAATCCTCTGTGGATTACTTAGTCATATTCAAGTCCATATGTAATAAAGCTTAGTTCATCTAAGTTATTTTTTTTATCACTTGAGTCCTGTACAAGTCAGCTCATGTTGAGCTAGTTATTTTCTGGAGATTAGTATATGTAATGACTCATACAAGTGAAGATCAAGCCAGTCCAAGTGAAGACCAACCCAGCTTAAGCTAGGAGGATCATGGAAAGCCTAGGAGAAGAAATCATAAGTCAATCAGAAGCCCATGACACAAATCTGAAGCCTTGAAGCCCTAGTTGCAATTGGAAGCAAATTAGGCCAGTCCAGGCCTAGGAGAGGAGCTAGGGTGCCACATGCTTATAGTGACCTTCCCCATGGTCGGCCACATAGAGTCACCCCTCTTGGCCAACCAAGGCAAGGAGAGGGAGAGAAATTGTAGGGATTTGTCTACCTATGTTTCCTTATTTTCTAGCTTGGGTTTGGGTGGGAATAGAATTCCTAGGTAAAGACTATTGTACCCTTACTTGGGGCACAAGACTATGAGTCTATTTAAAGGACCCTAGTCTCTTGTATGAGAATTAATTTTTGATATATGAAATACTCTTGATTCTCCAATTGCTGTGTGCTACCCTGCTATGTGCTTAAGGGGATATGTGAGCCTTTCCTCTTCCCAATGTCTTGCAATTGCCTCCTACTGCCAGCCTACCCTCCAGAGCCCTGGCTACCCACTCCAAACACTCTATTTCCTTTGATATTTTTTTCTTATTGCTTCTTCTCCTCTATGTTTTCTAACCCCTGATAGGTCGTTTACAAATCCCTTGACTCCGATGAATCCAACGACTCCAGCCAGGCCGCAATCGGACCATCGAGCAAAAAGTTGGGAATCCACGAGTCTCTAGCTTGGTTTCCTAGGCCGCATCTAGATTGAGAGCGATCTCTTCGTGTATAATATGCACCAGGTGCTTCAACCATTACCAGGTACACCCCCTCTACTTGCTAGTCAATTTATTGAAGATGAACGAGCCCAACCGAGACTTCTCAGCCTTAGCGGTCCTCTTTCCTTTGCTTTTTAGATCCTGTTATGTATGTTGTAGCCTCTTATTTTCATAAAGAACTCTTTACATCATTCCTTAGTCTGTTCTTCGGGATTAATCATCAACTAAACATTAGAAAAACAAAAAAAATACTTTCATGCATATATAGGTTCCGCACCATAGATTAAGGTACCATTTTTTCTTTTTTTTGGGATAGCTGGATAACTAGGGCCTCACACCCCTTGATGTCCTGAAGGACAAAGGCAAAATAGGGCCTCACACCCCTCGATGTTCCATAAAATTAAGGCAATAACGGGTCTCACACCCACTCCCTCATGGAGGTCGACGTTCTCAAAGAATGAAGGCAACAATATTAGGCCACTCACCCTCTCCATGCAGTGGCGAACGAAGAATCACTCTTCTAAAAACTCATCTTCATTATTATTTTCAATACAAGAGAGGGGTCCTTATATAGCTACCAATTACTTTGGAAGCAAGTAAAGAAAATATGATGCACTACAATCCTTCCTGGTTTGTTAATTGAAAACATGGAAGGTGTTATACAATTTCCAAAAAACTCAAGAAAAAAAAGGAAAGAAGGGGGGACCATATAGGGCACCAAACACCTGCTCTCTTGGGCTTGGTGGGACCACATATTTCCTTACTTGCTCGGCATGAATAAAGGGATTCATGTTTATCCACTTGACCTTCCTTTGCTTCAGGAGGGGCTTGAAGTGAGGTCCAGTGACTCTCTTCTTTTACTTGATCAACCAAATAAACTGATGGATGCTCTCGGGTCCCCATCATTCCCCTAGATTAGGGAGAACTCGACTCCGTCAAGTTTGAAGATGACTCGAGTGGAACTAAAACCCATTATTTGAAATCAATGCAGCACTTGATGAGTTTTTTTTGACTGCTTCGAGAATCATGCAATTTTAAAATTGGTGTAGCTCTGAGATCCGTACTTCACCATCTCTGGGCCACTTTGAGATCCATGGGCTTTGAGGAGCATGCAGCTTTCACGTTCGTGCACTGCTCTTCTTCCCCATGGACAGAGGCTGGGTGGAATAGAGGAGGGCTGTGGCAGGGAAAACCGGCGAGGCTTTCATCGACGATGGCGCTGGGCAGAGATGACGTGACGATGGTCGGCATGGATGGTGGCATGGCTAGGCTCGGCGGTGGGCTCTCCAATCGGAAGGGAGGAAGATGTCATTATCGGTGGCACGGGCAGATCTGGGGCTAGGGATGTCCATTCAGTTGCAAGCATCGTCTACTTCCTCCTGTGAGATCAGCGATCAGCGGCATGAAAAAAATAAAAAAAATAAAGAGTGGTACCCTAATCTAGGTGACTTCTAGGCTCAGCAATGATCCCACCCCTTATCGGTCCCACATCAGCAGCTGCATCGAGCGATGGGAGAAGATGACCAGACTGATGAAGAAGGTGGCAGCAGCTCTCATGGTGGCTTTGGTGAAGAGGCGATGGGAGATGGCCGGTAGTATGGGGGGCGGATCGGGCTGAGAGGAGGGTCGGGATGGGGAGGTGGCTTGTTCGATGGCTTCTTTGACTAGCAAGGAAGTTGGACGATGACTCGGGTGATGGTAGGATGGCTAAACTCCTTCTATGGTCTGCGGGTTTGAGCTATGGACCATTAGGAATGGCTACCGTAGACCAGCCACTCGATTCATAAACCAAGCAACCGGTCCATGGTAGATCGATTGCTTTAAAATTTGTGCATAACTTGATTATTTTATTCTTTTCTCTATTCTAGGCTCATTTGAACTTCGATTCGAGTACCATTTGATCCATTGGATTCTCCAAATCAAGCTCTTCATGTTTAACTAGTGATCCAACCAAATTTCTTTGGTTTCAATGTTTCAAAAATTTTTATCAATCTACCAAAGAGGAAAAAAATATAAATAAGTTTTTTTATTAAATATTTTAATAGATGTGTAGTGCTTCAGCTTGACATCTACTTTTTATAATTATGCTCTAATTTTATCTTTTTCAAAGGTATTTTAAAAATAGTTAATTTGGCAAGAAGGTCCAATTTAATTATGAAATTATGATTTTTAAAAGATGTTAGCACCAATAATTACTTAAAATACTTAAAATAATTATATTAATACATGATTTATCAAGACTCCCTCTCTTTGGATGCAAAAATAGCCCTAAATAAGAAGAAAGAGAAAATAAAAAATTTTCTAGAGGTATCCCTTAACCCTGGAAGCATCTTAGGATGAAGAACTCTTGCCTTCCCTCTTTTTTTCTCTCCCTCTGTTGTTCTCTCTCCCTTGGAAAACCAACTTTTGGGCTCTCTATTGCTACAATTTCATTGGAGGTGTTCTCTATATATTAGGAGCATTCACTATTCTCGGTTTAGACCTCTTAAATAAAGCAATATAGCTGTCCAAATCTACAAAATAAGTCTCCAAATCCTAATTGGCCTAAGAAGTCTTCACGGCCATTTGTATTGAAAAACTAGGATAGGGTTTTATACATAATTTTTTTAAAAAAAAAGCAAAAGCATATTAAAATAATTTTAATCACTAAATTATATATTAGAATAATTCTAAGAAAACCTATCCTGCATGATCAATACAAGATATAAATAGGGTATAGATGATGAAATTAAAATCAACATTCATTGATCTAACTGATGCATGTTACAGATCTAATCTACAAATATAAATAGGATTGGATCCCTTACCTTTTTGCGGGTTGATGAACACTGCTACTTATGGAGTGTGGTAGATGGTCTAAACATTGCCTTGCAGCCACACAGGAAGTCCAGCCTCTACGAAGAGTCTATATGAACTCCTAAGGGATTACCTTTCCTAGAGTGCTAGATTCATGTAAAGGCTGTGGATGGCTAATCTAAAATCCTTCTTTGAATTTTCTTGGGCCCTCCAAGAGGATGAGGATATGGAGGATGAGGAGGATTAGGTCATGGAAGAAAAAGAAATTCCAAAACAAATTTTTCCTATTTTCCTTTCTTCCTCTCTTTCTCTCTTCTTCCTAGTGCCAAAGACCTTCTCATTAAATCCAAGAATTCATGCCCCACTCTGTATTTTTTTTCATAGTATATCTAATTTGAAAACCCATGAAAATACTTATCTTATTTTTTTACAAATTAAAAAAAAATCAATAAAAATAGTGGCATAGGGATTTGGATGAAAATAGGATAACATATTATGATAGGATTAGGAGTTCTATTTGGACTAGAACTTCTAATCTCATTTGAACTTATATTAATTTTGACTTTCAAACTCAACCAATATTAAACCAACCAATTCTAATCCAAATTTTTCATGATAAATCATCACCAAAAAAAAAGAGAAATGCATGGGAAAAAAACTAGGAGGTGTTAGGATTGTTTCTTGATTTTGACTTGGTCAAAATAGGTCCTTATCCCAATTAAAATTAGTTTGGTCCATTTAAATAACTTGAACCTAATCTAATTAGGTCTTAATAAACTTAATTAATTTTTAAAAAAATCAAAAATTAATCAAGTCTAAATCTAAATTAAATCAAGATCAAAATTTCTTAGTGATTAGGTCATTAAATAACCTAATCAAGTGAGACCAAATTCAATTATATTTGACTAAATCTTTTCTCTCAATTAAATTAATCCAGTTAGTAATCCAATTACTAATTAATCCTCCTAATATTAATTAATAATTATTTATTTATTTATTTATAACTTTTGTATAGGATAGATTGTTAATCATATTTATAATTTTGTCACTAAATGATTCTTAATCATCGATCCGCCATCATGATCAATCAAAAATTTCTATTGTATGTGATCTCATAGGTTCGAACTCTAAGCTAATAGCTTGAGAATGATTTCCTAAACTAATCGATATGACCATTTAGCAATGATATCGGATGTTCGAATAAGTCGAATGATGGCAAAGTAATATCCAAGAACCTTGGTTATGCCTACCGTATAATTCATTCCTTTGACCTAATGCTCGGGATGACTTTAGAGTCAACTGCCAACTCTTAACCAGTACATCCAAATGTATGTCAACCTGCTAAATCCTATAACTCCTCACAAAGATTACATAGGCCTAGGTTTTGCTAATTGAAACACTACCGAGCATTAACTCCAGCAACTTGGAGTGGTCAATCCCTTCTTAACTCAATACTGACTTAAAAAGTACTTGACTGCATGAAAAAATATTTCATCACTGGATTAGAAATCCTGGTAATCTGGTACTAAATATGGTGAATTGCTTGCCAAGTCACCATGATAGTCTCAGATCAAAGGGATATTTATACCCATACCCTTTTTGCAAGATACTCTTGACAGTAAAGCACTCCACATAGTTGATCAATGTTTAGTGAGATATACTCCTACACTCATCTACATGCCATACCAGTGTCATTACACTCCTCAGTTAAGAGGATAACCAATCTATATGGCACACAATGACCTATTCTTGATAAACATTTTCATCCTAGATAACAATGTATCGTTTGATCATGAACTGATTTAAGAACTACTTGATAAATCCTCCTTTATCGAATCAATGTAGCTCTAAGGACATTACCATATTAAAGTTTATAGGAAGATGACAAATATTATTGAGCTACCAAAAATAGTATTTATTTTATTAATAATTCATATACATTTTCAAGATAGCTCAATCATCTACAATCTAGATGAATGGCTTTAGGATAATTTTTTCCAATAGTTTGATCTTTGATCAAGGCCTAAAAACCATGCTCCACTGAAAACATGCTAATCTTGCCTCATCACAGTCAAAAACAACCACAATCATTGGTTCACGACCATTGGTTCTTTTGTGCCATTTGATTGCATACTAGATCAACACCAAACAACCCTAAATGTGACTAGGAAAAAGCTCTGCGCACACCTAGGCCTGGACCGTGTGTCTGCATGCCTGGGCCATGCACATGGATCGAGCCAAGCCCACTACATCTAGGCTTCTTCTTTCTTTTTTTATTTTCTTTCCTAGACTGGGCTAAGTCTTCTTGGTCTATTTTCTTGATGATTTTTGGCTCAATTGAGCTCCACTCCCAATGCCTCTCCTACTTAATAGACTAAAACACCCAAAATATGCATCCGCATAAAATAAAAAATAATTTTTAAAAATAAATTAGTATTCTATGCAGTACCTCCAATCAACTAACTTTGAAGGCCAATTAAGGCCATACATAGTCCCAATTTCTCTATAGTGAATATTTTTGTTAGCATATCTACCAAATTCCTCAAGCCTTGAATCTTCTCTAGTGACAGACTTCCATCTTCAAGTAATACTCTGATTAAATAATATCTAAACTATATATGCTTTATTTTTTCATGGAACATCAAATTCTTTACTAGATGTGTTGACCCATGGAATGATTTTGATGATTACAAAATATTGAAGCATGCATTTGATACTAATACTTTTTAAGTATTTAAGAAGTTTTTGTAGGGCATTTCTAATAGACAATCATCAACCTTACATTTCTCAAGACCATTGGAATGAATCCATGTATTCAAGAAAAAGTTTCATGTATTTTTCAATCATTTGAGATCCCTAAGTAAATTCAATTGTATATTCATGAAAAATAGTCAAATCAATGTAATTTTAAGTATAAATATTTTAGAATAGGTTTAGAATTTGTTTGGAAATAGTTTCAAGCTATTTGGAAGCCTTTGGAGAAATGTCAACTCGAGCCGACTCTAATGAATAAAGCAGATATATTTCTTGGCATCGCATAGCATTTTTCTAATATAGGACATCTGAGCCAACTCTAAAAAAATTAGAGCCGACTCTCACAAAGTCACAGAAAGTTGCTTTTGAGATTTTATTCAGCCGAGCCGACTCTAAATCAATAGGAGCCAACCCTTATAGACTACAGAATGACTACCATTCATGCCACTGATCATCCGAGCTGACTTAAGTCCTTCGAGTCGACTCCCTTCCATTGATTTTAGCAGTAACGGATAGTTCCAGAATTCAAAGTTTTTGAATTTTAAGACTTCGAACGGCTAGTTTCAGATTTCCAAGATATTCCAATGGCCATATTTATCTGAGAACACTTCAAGAAATTATAAATGATGGATTTAAGAGAAGACAAAGTCTTTTTATAAGGGTATTGATCTTACTAAGAGCTTTCAAGTAGAAACTCAAGTTCTCCAACAACTTCCAACTACCACTCTTGAGAAAATCTTTGAAGAATTAAGAAAGACTTGAAGAGCATTGAAGAAGTATTCAAGAAGGCCTCATTAAGAGCTTCAACTGTAACCATTTAACACATTAGGTTTGTTTTAGTGTTGCTTTCTACTGGCTTTAGCTCTTTATTTTGATGAACTAACAAAATGTTGAGTATATGTTTTATACTAATATTTCAATTGTAGTTATGAGTTTCAGGATATAGGTACCTCAAATTCTCTATATGAAAGTATCAAGACACTCATTAAAAGCTAAGCAATGTTAAGTATTTAAGAAGTCTTCTCATCTGAAAAAGGCCTCAAAATAGTTCAATGAAGCTTTACAAAAAGGGCATTGAAGTTTCATTGAAGAACTTTTCAAGTTTTGATGGTTGGCATAAGTTTTTGACAAGTTGCAGAGTCAAGTGTTGACTCATGGCACACTAAGTATCGACACATTAGAAACTGGCATGCAGAAAATCTATTTGGCATGCCAAGTGTCGATTCACTGGAATCATGTGTCGACTCATAGAAGTCAGGTGTCGACTCACAGGAAAGAAGTGTTGACTCATGGCTTGAGAAAATTGAAGATACAAAACTATGCCATTCGGAGGTTTTTCTATCATGTGTTGACTCAAGAAATTCAAGTGTCAACTCAGGAGACTCAAGTGTCGACTCACATGGTTCAAGTGTCGACTCAGCCTGAGAACAAAAAAAGGACAAAATCCTGGTTTTTCAAATATTTATACCTTGAGTCACTCATGCTAATCCAAGTGTTGACTCATGAAGACTCAAGTGTTGACTTACAGGATTCAAGCATCGACTCACGGGTTCTGATAGCTATAATGGCTATATTTTTTAAGAGATAGATTTGATCCCTACAAGCTCCCAATGGCTAGTTTCGCTCAACCAATAGTCTTAAACCATTTTTTGAAAGTTTTTGAAGTATTTAAGCTTCACCAAACTCATTCATGAAGAATCAATTCACAAGAGACAAGACTTTTCTTGAGAACTTCACTTCCAAAGTTAAAAAGAGAGCAAAAGAGAAGATTCCACTGAAAAAGCTTACAAGCCTTCATTTCGACATTCCAAAGATAGTTTGTGAAGTGACTTCAAAGAGAAGACAACTCAAGCAATCATCAAGAGCCTCGAGGATTCCATATTCCACTCTATGAGAGAGTTTGCTTGTGTTTTAAATTTGTATCAATTTTTTTCTTGTACTAGTTTCAAGGGTGTTTGAAACTAGGTGTTAGGCCCTTCCAATCCTTGAATTGGAATTCAAACTTAGGTTGGCTTGAGTAAAGGTTGTTGGTGAGCCTAAGTGAGAAAACCAACTTTGGGTTTGACTTGTGAGCTCGTTGAAAGCAAGTTGGCTATAATCTAGGTTGATTATAGTGAAATTCCCAAGGGGTTGCTTGGGCAGTGGATGTAGGCGCTGGGCTTGCACCGAACCACTATAAACTTTTATGTTTGTATATGTAAGCTCTTTACTATTTACATTTACTACTTATACTCTTAGCATTGCATCTTACTGACTTGGTGCACACTTGCATTGCTTCATAAACACATTAATTTTAGCACATATCTGTCTTAATTTTTTAAAGAAACCCAATTCACCCCCCTCTTAGATTGCTACGTTAGGCCACAAGTGGTATTAGAGCTTGGTTCTCAGTGTATAGGTCTAACAATCTTGAGTCAAAGATCTATATGGCAGCCCAAATCGGAGTTGGAGTTGTTGAGGGACAAGACTCAAATCATCCCCCTATTTAATGGCACAAATTATACATATTGGAAAACATGCATGCGCATTTATATTCAAGCTGTTGATTATAACATGTGGAGGACTATTATTAAGGGTTCTCATCAGCCTACCACCTTGGTTAATGGCATTCTCACTTCCAAGATGGAAGATGAATGGGATGAGAATGACATTAAGCAAGTTGAGCTTAATGCTAAGGCTATAAATTTATTGTTTTGTGATCTAGACCCAAGTGAGTTCAATAGAATCTCAAATTGTCTCTCTGCTAAGAAAATATGGGATATACTTGAGATTACCCATGAGGGTACACATCAAGTGAAGACTACCAAAAGTTAACATGCTCATTCATACATATGAATTATTTAGAATGGAACCTTCTGAATCTATTAATGAAATGTACACTCGATTTACTAACATTATGAATGGCATGAAAAGTTTGGATAAAGTCATTTCTAATAGTCAATTAGTGAATAAAATTCTCAAGTCACTTCCTTCATCATGGGATCCAAAAGTGACAGCTATTAAAGAAGCTAAGGACATCAACACACTACCTCTTGAGTAGCTTCTAGGATCTCTAATGACATATGAGCTGTTATTAAAATAAAAGGTTGCGGATAATGACAAGAAAAAGAAGACCATAACATTCAAGTCCACAACAAAAGAAGATACAAGTGATGATTCTGATGAGAAAGATGATGAAGATGAAATGGCTCTCATCTCAAGGAAGTTTTGGAGGTTTATTAGAAAGAAAAGGTATAGTTTCAAGAAAAAGCCTCAAAAGGGAGAGCCTAGCAAAGAAAAAGAAAAAGAGAGAAAGGGAGCAGCCAACTTGTTTTGAATGTAAGAAACCTGGCTACTTCAAGATTGATTGCCCCTTACTCAAGAAGAGCAGAAGGAAACTAAGGACGAAAGGAATGATGGCGACTTAAAGCGAGAGCGAGGACTCAAGCTCAAATGAAGAGCAATAAGAAGTCGCCAATTTTTGTTTAATGGCTAATGATGACAAGGTAAAATCTGAACTTGAAGATGAATTTACTTTTGAAGAATTGCATGATATTTTTGATGATTTAGTTGTTGAGTATCAAAAACTTAAAATGAAAAACAAAGAGCTAAAGAAACAAAATTTGGAATTGATTAAAACAAATGATAAGTCATTGATTGAAAGTGATTGTTTGCTTCAAGAAAACAAGAAGTTAACTGATAAAATTATCTTTTTAGAAAAAGAAAAGGAAGATTTGAAAAAGAAAAAATTGTTTGCAACAACTGAGAATTTTGCTAAACAAAATAAAGAACTTTTGCAAGAAAACAAGAAGTACAAGGATGAGCTTGAAAAATTAAAACCATTTATTAAAAAGTTTACTTATAGTTCTGAAAAACTCAATATGCTTTTAAATAATCAAAGAGCTATTTTCAACAAAGCAAGATTAGGCTTTAAACATCAGAAATAATAAAAATTTTTCAAGAATTTTTTTGTGCCTGCTTCATCATCCATTACTTGTTATTCTTGTGAAAATGTAGGACATAAATCTTATTTGTGCAACAAAAGAAAATTGAATAAAGTTAGAAAAGATTGGGTTCCAAAAGAAACCATATGCACTAATCCTAAAGGACCCAAGATGACTTGGGTACCTAAAGCCTTCACTTGATTTGTCATTGTAGGTGTGTCTTGCAATCAACAAAAGAAGATTATGCTACCTTGACAGTGGTTGCTTAAGGCACATGACTAGAGATGTGGAACAGTTCTCTTCTCTTGAATATAAAAATGGTAGAAATGTAACCTTCGGTGATAATGGAAAGAACAAAATCATTGGAATTGGTAAAGTCCATATCACCCTCTCTACTTATATAGATAACGCTCTTTTTGTTGTTGGTTTAAAGCATAATTTACTTAGCATTAGTCAGTTTTGTGACAAAGATTTTAAAGTTGTTTTTGAATCTTTCATGTGCATTGTCTCTAGTCTTGATGACAATGGCATCAAGTTTATTGGTCATAGGCATGGCAACATTTATATGGTTGATCTTGATGATTTTCTAGTGTAAAATGGTCAATGCCTAGTGGCAATGGAAGCCAAGATCAATGAAACTAGTTAGCTTTGGCATCGTAGACTAGGACATGCTAGTATGCATTTGCTTTCAAAACTTAACAAAAAGAATCTCATAAAAGATTTGCCAAAACTTAGTTTTGAAAAGGATAATATTTGTAGTGCTTGCCAACTTGGAAAACAAACTAAATCTTCTTTCAAACCTAAGGGAGTTGCCTCTATATCTAGAACCCTAGAATTACTTCATATGGACCTCTTTGGACCTACTATAACAACTAGTTTGGAAGGTAAGAAGTACGGTCTTGTTATTGTGGATGACTTCTCATGTTTTACATGGATAATGTTTTTAGCTCATAAAGATGAAATATTTTCTGCATTCATTAAATTTCATAAAAGAGTCTGAAATGAAAAAGGTATTTCAATTATTTTCTTAAGAAGTGATCATGGTACGGAATTTGAAAATCATGATTTTGAAAAGTTTTGTAATGAAAAGAGTATTCATCATAACTTTTTTGCACCTAGGATACCTCAACAAAATGGGATGGTAGAAAGAAAAAATACAACTCTTGAAAAAATGGCATGCACCATGCTTTGCAAAAATGATTTGCCTAGATATTTTTGGATGGAAGCCATAAACACTACTTGCTATATTTTAAATCATGTTTTAATCCAGCCTATTTTAAAGAAAACACCTTATGAGCTTTGGAAAGGTAAAAAACCTTCAATTAAGAATTTTCATATGTTTGGATGCCGTTATTTTAGTTAAAATAATGGCAAGGACAATCTAAGCAAATTTGATGCCAAGTCAGATAAGGGTAACTTTTTAGGTTACTCTACATCTAGCAAGGCATATAGGGTCTTCAACAAAAGAACACTTCTTGTTAAAGAATCTATCCATGTTGTATTTGATGAGACTGATCAAAAATATTCTAGAAAGAAGATGTTCTTGATGATGAAACAGGTATTCAAAGAACTAAAAAAGTGAACAATAATGAGGAACCTTCCAAGGAGCAAGATGATAATCATAACAATGAATGGGAAGAGGTACAAGGAGCTGGTAACACATCTGCACCTAACCCATTACCTAAAGAATGGAGGTATGCTCATGGACACCCCAAAGAACTTATATTTGGTGATCTATCAAAAGGGGTAAGCACTCGTTCCTCATTAAGAAATGTATGTGATTATCTAGCTTTTGTTTTTTAAGTAGAACCAAAATCTATTGAAGAAGCTAAAAATGATTGTAATTGGTTAAATGCTATGCAAGACGAACTAAACCAATTTAAAAAGAATAATGTTTGGACTTTAATTGAATGACCTAATATTTCAATAATTGGTACAAAATAGATTTTCAGAAATAAACTTGATGAAAATGGATTAGTTACTAGAAATAAAGCTAGGCTAGTTGCCAAATGATACAATCAGGAGGAAGGGGTTAATTTTGATGAAACATTTGCTCCTGTTGCTAGACTTGAGGCAATTAGGCTATTATTAGCATTTGCATGTTTAATGAGTTTTAAACTATTTCAAATGGATGTTAAAAGTTATTTTCTAAATGGATTTATTGAAGAAGAAGTTTATGTAGATTAGCCCCCTGGTTTTGAAAATCATGAATTTTTCTATCATGTTTTTAAACTTCATAAAGCTTTGTAGGGTTTAAAACACGCTCCAAGAGCTTGGTATGATAGATTGAGTTCATTTCTACTTAAAAATAAATTTTTTAGAGGAAATGTAGATACCACATTATTTTTGAAAAAGAAGAATGATGATCTCTTAGTAGTACAAGTTTATGTCGATGACATTACATTCGATGCTACTAATGAATGTCTTTGTCAAGAGTTTGCAAAGCTAATATAGGGAGAGTTCGAGATGAGCATGATGGGAGAACTTAATTTTTTCCTCGGACTCTAGATCAAGCAAACAAAAGAAGGGATCTTCATCAACCAAGCTAAATATACAAGAGAAATCTTTAAAAAGTTTGGAATGAAGAATACCAGATCATTAGGTATGCCTATGAGCCCCTCTTGTAAACTTAATAAAGATGAATCAAGTAAAAGTGTAGACCAAAAGTTATATATAGGTATGATTGGTTCATTGCTATATCTAACTGCAAGTAGGCCAGATATAATATTCAGTGTTTGTATGTGTGCAAGATATCAGTTTGCTCCTAAAGAGTCTCATTTATGTGTGCAAGATATCAGTGTTTGTATGTGTGCAAGATATCAGTTTGCGCCTATGAGCCCCTCTTGTAAACTTGATAAAGATGAATCAAGTAAAAGTGTAGACCAAAAGTTATATATAGGTATGATTGGTTCATTGCTATATCTAACTGCAAGTAGGCCAGATATAATGTTTAGTGTTTGTATGTATGCAAGATATCAGTTTGCTCCTAAAGAGTCTCATTTATTGGCTGTTAAATGCATACTTAGATACTTGTCTGGCACTGTAGATATTGGACTTTAGTACTCTAGAGACTCATCATTTGAATTAATTGCATATTCTGATGCTGATTTTGCTAGGTGTAAACTTGATACAAAAAATACTAGTGAAAGTTGTCAATTTCTTGGAGTTAAATTGATTTCATGGAGTAGCAAGAAACAAAATTCAGTTGCTCTATCTAGGCAGAAGCCGAATATATAGTAGCTGGAAGTTGTTGTGCTCAAGTCCTATGGATCAAATAATAACTCGAGGATTTTGGCATCAAATTAACTAAGACACCCATAAGATGTGATAATACTAGTGGAATTAATTTAACCAAAAATCCTGTTCAACACTTAAGAAGCAAACATATAAAAATAAGACATCACTTCAAAAGAGATCATATGCAAAACTCTAATGTGATGCTTGAATTTGTTTGTACTGATAAATAATTAGCTGATATTTTTACTAAACCCTTGAGTGAAGAAAGATTTTGCATGATTAGAAGAGAGTTAGGTATCATAGATCCCTTTGTGTATGACTCCTTCAAAATTTGCTCTTACTCAAATCCTTGTGCCCAAACTGTTTTTTTTTTTGTCTTAATCTCTTCCCTAGATACCCCATAATTTTTGGGTTTTTTATTGATTTTTTTGGGATTTCTTAGCCAGGTGTCGACACTTGACTTTTGGCCAAAGTGTCGACTCACGCCAAGTGTTGGCACTTGACCAAATTTGAAGTGTCGACTCATGGGCAGAAATTCTATTTTTTTAGGGCATCACCTGTTTAATCCAAGCCACTTTTCCTTTTTTTCTTCCTTGCCCTAGTGGTCCCCAAACT
The DNA here is from genome assembly GCA_021397845.1 of Areca catechu. Lineage (NCBI taxonomy): Eukaryota > Viridiplantae > Streptophyta > Magnoliopsida > Arecales > Arecaceae > Areca > Areca catechu. The sequence continues at coordinate 94,461,868 of CM038051.1, read as the reverse complement.
CTCCGTTGACCTTGGAACAATGATTTTCCTCGAGTATCCCTCGAAATTCCAGTAATTTCTTCTCTTTTCCCTCTTTTGGATCGATTCTTCACTATTTTATTCGATTCTTTCATTTGATTTGGTCTGATTCCTCGTGGTTTTGATCGTGTTTCTCGTTGATTCAGCTAAACCCCTCCTTCCGATCTCTTTCTTCTCGTCGGTCCATTTTTTCATTTGATTTCTTGTGGATCGGCCAAGCCATTGCATATTTTCTTCCACATTTCTCCCTCTTCTTCCGTTCCCTTGATCGATTCTTGCTTGTCTTCATTCTTTTCCTCCCGTCAACCCCTTTTTCCTTTTTTGGTCATTTCCTTCTTCCTTTTGGCCACCCTTTCCTCTTCTTATTCTTTCTCTCTATTTGGTGATCATGGGACCCCGCAAGCAAGTGGTCGCTAAGAAAAGGTTAAGTTAGGGTTCTACTGAAAGAAGAACCAAGGCCCGAAGTGATAGAGGATAGCAATCAGAGTGTAAGAGAGTGGCAACCCCTCATTCTCCCATAGCAGGCAAAGTATCAGGAAAGATTATTTCTGCTAGTCGATGAGTTGACTTAGCATTCTTCGACTGTGAGGGTTTTCATCTTGGACAGGTTCTTGAGACAACCAACTTGACCTTCTTCTGTACAATGAAGGAGAAGTATTACTTGCACCTTATCAGAGAGTTTTATGGGAGTCTGGCCTGCGGTGGTTTGATATGGAGCGCTACAGTCAGAGGCATGGAGATTCCGATTTCTGAGGCCATATTGAGCAGAGTCTGGGATATTCCTCATCGTGGGATTGTTGCCACCAGTGTTGGAGATAGAAAGGAGGCATTTCGACTTGTTTTGGAGTGAGACGATGTTTGCGGTGTGACTATAGTCATCATGAATCTATTATCTATAGAGATGTGGCTCCTTCACCACTTCATAGTGAGGATTCTTCTATCAAAGACTGGTCGCTTTGCTTTTATCACAGAGCGGGAGTTGATGTTGATGGTTTGCCTCATACAAAGGGCGGCCGTCAACCTCCCAACCTTGATGATGAGCTAGATGAGAGGGGCTGCAACCCAGCATCGACTGTGTCTTCCATACGGGATGGGACTGACTCATCTATTTAGAGCTTATCATGTTCCTTTAGAGAAGGAAGCCTCCAAAGATATTATGCACACTGATGTGTATGACGAGTGATCCCTACATCGTATGGGATACAGGAGGGTGGCAGGCAGGTGGGTTCATAGAGAGTCTGGTCAGGAGCAAGATGAGGAGGATGAGCTACGAGCTATAGAGGCAGGACCATCTGAGCCTACAGAGCACTTGACACCTCCTAGACCCGCACTTGTTACAGCTTCTAGATCTAAGCCTGTCACACCAGCACCAGTTTCTTCACCTGCTATCGCTCCTGGTACATCTACTGAGTTATCTTTTGAGGAGCTTGTCAGACATGAGTTTGCTGAGGTCAAGAGTGAGATCGTTGGATTAGCTGTCCAGACTACTTAGCTTCATTTTGAGATTGAGGGACTAAGAGCACATACTGATAGTTAGCTCTCAAGGATCAGATAGACTATGGAGACAAGTTTTACTAAGATTCGAGATCTCCTGAGATCTCTCTTTCCTCCGACTGCACCCTCTGGTCCACCTCCTCCTCCACCAGTAGATGATGGTGACACTCCTGGTGATGGTGGTGATGGTAGTGGTGAGGTTGGTGGAGGCACTGATGTCCTTGGTGATGACGGTGATGGCAATGATGACAGAGCAGGAGATTATGAGATTGTTAGCCGAGAGATTCAGACTCCTGATGCTACCACTAATACTCCTAGAGATGCTCAGCTTGCTGCTGCACCTATCTTTCTGACTCCAGCAGAGATTCTACCTCCTCCCTCTACTAGATCTTCCCAGGTTGTACCCCGATTTGGTCCTTCCACTAGGACTAAAAGCCAAAGCACCTTTAAGACCCTTGGATATCTTACTTCTAAGACTAGGATTAGTGCTCCTATTTACTTTGAGCTTCCATCTGATGAGGACTAGCCTCATAGATGCTTATCATGATGTTTGTGTTATCTACTATGTATTAGCTTATTAGTCAGTTTCAGTTTATGCTATGAAAGAATGTTATACTGAAATTCTCTTGCATATATGAAAGCTTGCTTTCATCTCATGATAACTCTTCTTTTTGTCTATTAGCTCTGATACCAACTGATATTTATTAATATATTATCGGATCATGACCCCCAACCTACCTTACATGCATTAATTCAGGGGGAGTTTACTCTTTTTAATGTTTAATGTTGACAAAAAGAAAGAGTAAAATATATATAAGCATTTTAAGCATTTTTTATAAATTCTAAAATATTTCAGAACTTATCTAACATAGCAGAAGAGAAAATAATCTTTTCAACCTTGTTTGGCACTTCTCCTTCATGAAACTGTGTTGTATAAACCTTGATATGATGAATTTAAAGTGTATGCACACTTGAATAAATATAATTGAATTTAAATGCTTATATACTCAAGGTTTTGTCATCATCAAAAAGGGAGAGATTGTTGACTTTAGCCCTTGATTTTGATGAACTAACAAAACATTGAGTATATATTTTATACTAATATTTTAATTGTAGTTATGAGTTTCGAATACAGGCACCTCAAATTCTCTATATGAAAGTATCAAGAAACTCATTGGAAGCTAAGCAATTTTAAATATTTAAGAAGTCTTCTCATCTGAAAAAGGCCTCAAAATAGGTCAAACGGAGCTTTACAAAATGGGTATTGAAGTTTCATTGAAGAACTTTTCAAGTTTTAAAGGTTGGCACAAGTTTTTAACAAGTTGCAGAGTCAAGTATCGACTTATGGCACACAAAGTGTCGACACTTCAGAAATTGGCACACAGAAAATTCCTTTGGCATGCTAAGTGTTGACTTACTGGAATCAGGTGTCGATTCACAGAAGTCAGGTGTCGACTCATAGAAGTCAGGTGTCGACTCACAGGAAAGAAGTGTCGACTCAAGGCTGGAGAAAATTGAAGATACAGAACTATGCCATTTGGAGATTTTTCTGTCACGTGTCGACTTAAGAAATTCAAGTGTCGACTCAAGAAATTCAAGTATCGACTCACATGGTTCAAGTTTCGACTCATAGCTTAAGAACAGAAAAAGGACATAACCCTGGTTTTTCAAATCTTTATACCTTGAGTCGACTCATGCTAACCAAGTGTCAACTCATGAAGACGCAAGTGTCGACTCACAGGATTCAAATGTCGACTCACGAATTTTGACAGCTATAATGGCTATATTTTTTGAGAGGTAGATTTGATCCCTACAAGCACCCAACAGCTAGTTTTGCTCCACCAATGGTCTTAAACCAATTTTTATAAGTTTTTAAAGTATTTAAGCTTCACCAAACTCATTCATGAAGAATCAATTCACGAGAGACAACACTTTTCTTGAGAACATCACTTCCAAAGTCAAAAAGAGAGCAAAAGAGAAGATTCCACTGAAAAAGCTTACAAGCCTTCATTTCAGCATTCCAAAGATAGTTTGTGAAGTAACTCCAAAGAGAAGACAACTCAAGTAATCATCAAGAGCCTCGAAGATTCCATATTCCACTCTATGAGAGAGTTTGCTTGTGCTTTAAATTTGTATCTCTGAATTTATTTCTTGTGCTAGTTTCAAAGGTGTTTGAAACTAGGTGTTAGGCCCTTCTAAGCCTTGAATTGGAATCCAAGCCTAAGTTGGCTTGAGTAAAGGTTGTTGGTGATCCTAAGTGAGAAAACTAACTTTGGGTTTGACTTGTAAGCCAGTTGAAAACTAGTTGGCTATAATCTAGGTTGATTATAGTAAAATTCCCAAGAGGTTGCGTGGGGAGTGGATGTAGGTGCTGGGCTTGCACCGAACTACTATAAACTTTTGTGTTTATGTGTGAGCTCTTTACTATTTGCATTTACTGGTTATACTCTTAGCATTGCATCTCACTCACTTGGTGCACAATTGCATTACTTTACAAACACATTAATTTCAGTACATACCTGTTTTAATTTTTTATCAAAATCCAATTCACCCCCCTCTTGGTTTGCTACACTGGGCAACACTTTCTTTTGCTACTCATTTTTGAGTTGCTACAAGTACAGCAGGTGGCTATAGCTTGTGAGTTATTTTTAGGTTGTTGGTTAGCCTTGAAAACCAAGCTGGGTTGTTGGTGAGCCTAAGAAAACTATGTATTGGGGTTTTAGATTGTGAGCCCGTAGGAAAATAATCCGACTGTATTCGGGGTGAATATAGTGGAAATCCTAAGAATGCACCTTGGGTACTGGACGTAGGAGTTGGTTGCTTTGAACCACTCTAAATCTTGTGGTGTTTGTGTTTGCTCTTGCTTTTACATTCTTATTTACTTCTGCACGCAATACTCTATCTACTTCACTCACCACACAAGATTTCAAAAGGCACATACTTGCTAAAATTTTTACAAACCCAATTCACCCCCCCTCTTGGGTTAGCCAACTGGGCAACAAGATGGATAGCACTCTAACTATTATAGAATAGTACATTGTAACTCTAATCTCTATCCAATATTTTTTAGTAAATTTTATGGCCAAATCATCTCCTTGCTGGCTTCCATGATTGTGACATACTCCACCTCAGTGGTAGAAAAAGCCATGATCTTCTTTAACTATGAAATCTAATTCATCGATGTCCCATCAATAGTATACATATACCCAATTATCCTCCTCTTGGTATCGGTATCACCACCTAAGTATGCATCCATGAATCCCCATAAAATCTAATTAACCCTCCTGTAATATAAGCCGACCTCTATGGTACCTTTCAGATATTTCATGATCTACTTGACAGCTTCCCAGTATTGCTCGTCTAGATTAGCTATGTATCTACTCATAGCTTATACTGCATATATAATATCAGGTCTCATGCAATCCATTGCATATATCAAGCTACCGACTACTGAAGCATAAGAAATCCATGCTATTATCTTTAGCTCATCATTATCCTTGGATGACTGTTCCTTTGAAAGCTTAAAGTGAGCAGCTAAAAGTGTCTTCATAGGCTTTGCATTTGTTATGTTGAACTTATCCAGCACGTTTTCAATATAACTGCTTTGAATCAGCTTCAATGTACCTGCCACTCTATCTCTTTTAATTCTCAGCCCAAGTATCTATTTTGTTATACCCATGTCCTTTATAGCTAACTCTCTTGAGAACTATCTCTTCTACCTTTCAATCTCTCGCATGTTTGGTCTAGCTATCAGTATATAATCAACATACAAGAGTAGGATAATGAAACTATCATCGAATACCTTATAATAATAGTAATGATCCTCCTGGCACCTTGCAAAACTATTGTTAGTCATGAATCCATTAATTTTCTTGTACCATAACCTGGGGGCCTATTTCATACCATACAAACTCTTCTTCAGCTTGCACATAGAATCCTCCTTACCAAAGACTACAAAGCCAACAAGCTACTACATACATATGTCCTCATATATCTCACCATGCAAGAAAACAATAATAACATCTAACTATTCTAAGGATAAATTTTTTGCAGCTACTATACATAGTACAACTCTTATGGTAGAAAGCTTAACAATAGGAGAAGAAATTTCAGTATAGTTGATACCTTCTTTTTATTGAAAGCCTTTCACAACTAGCCTGGCCTTATACCTCTTATTGCCATCATGATTTTCTTTGATCTTGTAGACTCACTTGTTGTGTAGAGCCTTCTTTCCTTCTAGTAGTATGCTGAGCTCCAAGGTCTAATTCTTTTTTAAAAACTACATCTCATCCTTCATTACCAGCTTCCACTTAATCGAATCTTCACTCTCCACAGCTTCCTCGTAACATCAGGTTTACCACCATCTATCAACAATAGATAATGAAGAGAGGGTAAATACATTTTCCATGGTTTCAGGATCCTTGAAGATCTTCTTAGCTGAGGTGTCCCTAGTACTGGTGAAATATCTTTTGCTCCCATGGTAATATCATCCTTTATGATTTCTTCTATATCAACTTACTCTTTCTCCTTAGCTGAATCCCCTGTACTGTTAGGAACATCCTTGTTTTGTAGAAATTATTTTTATTGAAGACCATGTCCTTGCTCCCGATGACTTTTTTGTCCTTCTCACTCCAGAACTTGTAGCCAAACTCATTAGTGCCATACTCAATAAGGAAACACTCTCTTACTATGCATCAATTTTGTCTCTCTTCTCAGCATTGATATGCACATAGGAGACACAGCCAAAAACCTTCAGGTAAGATAAACTTGCTAACTTCCCTATCCACTCTTCTTCTGGTAGCTTACAATCAAGAGGGACTTCTGTTGATCAAGTAGGTAGCAGTGCTAACTGCCTCAACCCAAAACATCTTGGGCAAACTAGCATAAATTCTCATGCTTCTGGCTCTCTCGTTAAAGATCCGGTTCATGCACTCGCTATCTCATTCTATTATGGCATGCTTGGGATAATCTACTCCATCTTGATCCTATTTACTATGTAGAACTTCTTGAACTCGATGCTATCATACTCATTTCCATTATCTGATCTTAGGTACTTGATCTTTTTACTAGACTCGATATCCACTAAACTCTTCTATATCTTGAAAGTATCAAATATGTCAAGTTTATTCTTCAAAAAATAAATCCATACCTTCTTGGTGGAGTCATCGATGAATGTCATATAATATCATGAGCCTCCAAGGAATGCAACCAGAGAGGGACCCCATATGTCAGTGTATATTAGCTTCATTTGTCTCAATCTTAGTATCCTGCCAATCATGGAGAAACTGACTTTCTTCTACTTTCCAAGAATAAAATTCTTGCAGAAACCAATATCAGTAATCTTCAAACCTACTAGCCTGTCCTTCTTCAACAGTACTTGCATGCCTTTCTAATCCATATGACTCAGCTGTAATGCCACAACTCTGAGTCTACCTATGCTAGTACCACTGCATCTTTGATGTTACTAGTCATATATAGGGTACCCAACTTGCTTTCTCATGCTATCACCATAGCACCTTTGGTGACCTTCCAAGAGCCACCAACAAAAGTTATGATGTAGTTCTCTAAATACAACTGACTGACTAAAATCAAGTTCCTCCTCGAGCGTGGGACATATCTGGCATTCTTAAGCTTTCATACTGATGATCCGACATCTTTATATGCACATCATCCTTTTCTATAATATCCAAAGGTTTATTATCAGCAAGACAAATCATTCCAAAATCTTGTTGGAAATTATGTTCCAAAGCCAATCACTTAGGCTATAAGCGGTTGTGCTCAGTATTGTAATTCATATATGAATTAATAAAAATTTATTTTGGTAGCTCATCACATTATTCGTTTCCCTGTAATGAACTCTATTTATATGATGAAGTCCTTAGGACTACACTGACTTCGATATAGAGAGGATATATCAAGTGGTCCTTTAAAAAAGTTCACAACCAAAGGATACATTATACAAGATAGCAATGTATCAAGTGTAGGTTATTGTGGTTCACATCATTTGGTTGTCCTCTTGACCAAAAGAGTGTGGTGACACTGATGTGATCCGCAAGTGGGATGTATGAGATCTCATTGAATGTGACTCAGTGGAGCTCCTTTCTATCAAAGGAATGCTCATGATTGGATATGGGTATATGTGTCCCTCCGACCTGAGGTCACCATGGTAGCTTGCAAGCAACTCCCTGTGCTTTGGTGCCGGACTACCCAGATTTCTAATCCGGTGATTGAAGGTTTTTGGGTACAGGAAAATACTTATGGAGCAGTGGCGGACCAAGATGGAATTGACCTGTCCAAATTATTTAGATTGAATGTCTTGCAGTATCTCAATTTAGCAAATCCTCGATTGGGGTAGTCCTAGTGAGGAGTCACTGGACTTGCAAGGTTAAGACATGCTGTGGATTGACTCAGTAAGGATTGACAGTCTAATCCTAGGTCATCTTGAGCATTGGAGGTCAAAGGGATGAATTATATGGTAACCATATGCCAGATGTTTGATAGATTTCTCTCGCATCTTTGGCCGATCCAGACGTCGAAACCCATTGCTAGATGGTATCTTATGCTGGTACTGGAAGTGTTCCTGTGCTACCATTTAGGTTTGAACCTATGAGCTCATACGCCATAGAGGATTTCATCCTGATCCGGGTGCCAATCAATGATTGGGAATCATTTTGGTATTAAGGTCAAACGGTCTAATTGAGCACACATTGAATTTTTTCTGCTCTACCTGGTTTGATTTGGATTGACCAGGATTGGTTTGGGTCAACCAGGAATTGTTCCTGGTAGACAAGGATTGGACCCAGTTTTTCTTACTGATCAGGTTTGGTCGGATCGGGATCTTGATGAACCAGTGTTTGGGTTTGATGAACTGGTTTAAAACTTGGATGTTTACATGGTGTTTTATTTTTTCTTCCCCTGCACTTGTTGCCCTATTTTTTCGTGCACTTGGGATATCTGATTATTATCCCTTGCACCGTGAACTGGAAGGGGTCTCTCGGTGATCTCTCCAGCTTATCTTTCTTCTCTCTCAATCCTTGTTTCTCACAGAGATATAGCCCTCTTTATTCTTTCCCAAGCCTGCGGTTCCCAACGTCTTAAACTGATTCAAATGCTATTCAAAGAAGTTTGGTTTTATCTTAACTCATCTCTCAATGACTTCCCTACCTTCATAGGTGTTTGGCTTTAATCTGAACACCTCTCCCAATGCCTTCCGAGCCTTCAAATTTTTTTCTCAGCCTAATATATCTTGGTTGAAGGCCGGGTGATGAAGAAGAGGGAAAGAAACAGAGCATGTGATAAGAGAGAAGCAGAGAGCGATCAACAATGATTTGTGAGAGAGTTTTTGGGATGGATTTCTGAGCTTGAAATTTGTTTAGCATTCCATGAAATTCTTCTCTATTTTTTTTTTTTTAAGTTTTCAGTGTGTACTTTTGGTGGAGTAAGGGCGGTCTTGGAGAAGACCATCCGTGTAGATCTCTTTGGCTTTCCCTGCTCCACCATCCGTGACCTATTAATTGATTTCTGGAGGACTAGCATCCATCCGAGAGTTGGATCAGCGAGAGCCGCGTGGATACTCTAGAGAGTGGACATTTGGACACCTTGAGAGATTGGATCGATCCCTTCCTTATTCTTGCTGTTGAAGCCCTGTTTGTAGAACTATTTTGAAGACTGTTGGAGTTCAAGTTGATGTCTTCTTCTTCCATATTTGTTTTGCTGATGAAGGGAGTCGGCTTCTTCCTGCTTCAATCCAAATTTAGAACAAAAGGAAGCTGTATAAGGTATATTATTTCCTTTTTGTTATCATGCATGTTTAGATCTAGATTTTATCATATTGTTTATAATTATTGCATTTGCCTATACATGCCAGTGTATTAGTTACATGCATCATGTTTATGTTAGATCCTGTGCATGAGTAGGTTTTTCCGTATGCATGCTTAAAAATTTTAATTATGTAATACCTACTCCTTAGTGTAGCATGCCTAGGGTAGGCATCCAATGCACTGGTTTTCTTTTAGTGGTATCAGGGCAGGTTCCTGTGTAGCATATCATGATTGCATGTATTGTTGGTTTTGGATCTGAATCTAGGTTAGGGATTACTTTTAGGAACCTAGATAAGACCTTTGTTGGGAATTATTTCCCAAAGCCAATCGCCTAGGCTGTAGGTGGTTGAATTGAGTATTGTACACTTTGAACGAATTAATAAATATTATTTTGGTAGCTCATCACATTCTTACGTTTCCCTGTAATAAACTCTTTTTCATATGATGAAGTCCTTGGGACTACACTGACTTCGATATAGAGAGGATATATCGAGTGGTCCTTAAACCAGGTTCATGACCAAAAGATATATTATACTGGATGGCAATGTATCAAGTGTAGGTTGTTGTGGTTCACATCGTTTGGTTGTCCTCTTGACCAAAGGAGTGTGGTGACACTGATGTGATCTACAAGTGGGATATATGATATCTCATTTAACGTGACTCCATGTATCCCCTTTCTGCCAAAGGGATACTCACGATTTGATATGGGTATATGTGTCCCTCCGACCTGAGGTCATCATGGTAGCTTACAAGCAACTCCCTGTGCTTTGGTGCCAGACTACCTAGATTTCTAATTCGGTGATGGAAGGTTTCTGGGTGCAGGCAAGTACTTGTGAAGTAGTGGTGGACCAAGATGGAATTGACCTGTCCAAATAGTTTGGATTGAATATCTCGCAGTGTCTCAATTTAGCAAATCCTCGGCCGGGGTAGTCCTAGTGAGGAGTCACTAGACCTGTGAGGTTGAGACATGTTGTGGATTGACTCAGCTAGGGTTGGCAGTCTAACCCTAGATCATCTGGAGCATTGGAGGTCAAAGGGATGAATTATATGGTAACCATATGCTAGAGGTTCGATTGATTGCTCTCGCATCTTCGACTTATCAGGATGCCAGGACCCATTGCTAAATGGTATCTTGTACTGGTACTGGAATTGTTCCAGTGCTACCGCCTAGGTCTGAACCTATGAGGTCACACGCCATAGAGGATCTCTCCCTGATCCAGGTGCCAATTTATGATTAGGAATCATTTCGGTAATGGTTTGATTGAGCACACTTTGGATTGACTCGATTTTGGGTCGATCATAATAGTTCAGGTCTACCGGGAATTGAATCTAGGAAACCAGGACTTGACCAAGTCATTTATCAATTGGATTTTGATCTAATTAAATTGTGAACCGGTTTAGAACTGGTTTGGGATTTTTAAGCCCGTTATGAACCAATTTTGAACCATTCACATGATAATGCATGGCTTGGGCGAACAGGGCTTTCAAGGCATCTCTTAATCTCCCTTCTCATTGGTTTTGGCTGAATTTACTCCACCAATTAATGCCCTTTTATTGTTTCTTTGTGAACGAATTTGATTCGTTCTTATACCCGCTAGCCTCTTGTTTTCCTAGAAGCCTCTTCAGCTCCCTTATTCACCATTTTGAATGGTTCATGGTGTTTTAAATTTTCTGGGCGGTGTATATTATATTTTCTGGGTGGTGTATATGCTAAGTGCTGAAAAACATATATGGCTCTTCTTCCTTTAAGAGATTCGTCCATCCTTTCCACCGCTGGTTTTTGGGCTAGGTGTTTGGGAGAGAAAGCCTTCATTGATACCCTATTTTAGTTGCTGCTAAACGTGTGGAAGGAAGCTTTGTTTTGGTGAAAACAAATTTTAGAACTTTGTGTTCTGTTTCTTCCTTCCTCCCTCCCACCATTTCAAGGCTTTCTGGTGATTAGCATCATGCGAGAAGCGGATCAAAGGAAGCCCAGGTGTGTCCCCCCTCTAGAGGGTGTTCGCTTGAGCACCTGAGAGCTGCTGTAACCTCCATTGATGCTGGTTTGGTATACCCTATTTTTGGTTGCAGGTTTGCTGAATTTGGAAGAGAAGAAGAGAATAATCCTTTTGCTCTCCTTTGAAGCTAGGTCCATCTAGACTTTGCCTTGCTGTTGGTGAAGGAGAAGAGACCAAGGATTTGCTATTTTCGCTTGGGTTTTGCTGCTGTTGGAGAAGAGTAAAAATCAACGTTCCAAAAGGCTGCTAGAAGAAGATGAAGACTGGAATATCTTTATTCCAGGTATTCCAGCTATTCCAGAGTTATACTAGCTTTATTCCAAGCAAGAATGAGGTAAGATTTCTGGTTTTATTTTTCATGCATGCCTAGATCTAGTTTTATAAAATTGTTTATAAATATTACATGCCTATTTCATGCCTTGTTTTGCCTGTACATGCATCTTGAATATGTTAGATCCTATGCAGAGTAGGTTGTTTCCACTGTTATTTTAAAATTATTTTAAAATACATACCTGCTCCCTGTGCTGTTGCATGCTTAGTGTAGGCACTCGCAACCCCGCATTCCTTTCAACTTTCACCATGGTCGTGTGTCCATAGAGATTAATCAGGGTTTAAAACCCCTAAGTTTTTATGGCACGAGGCGATTCGTCTGTGTTAGCCTTTTCAGAAGGATCCTTAAAGGAAACCTATGGTATTAAAAAAGTTTTAATCCTGATACATGATTATACATTGGCATGTCTAAAATTCTTTTTTTTGGCTTGCAATATTATAAATAGATATGATGCATGAAAGATGTAGAAGGGTTTTACATGAATTTAATTAAAAATATTTTAATTAAGAGTTGGCCTATAATCTAACAATTATGAATTGAATGATTAATTAAATGATAAGCCAGATCAGGGTTTATGAAACCTAATGTCATTTGAATAAGACATCTTAGTTAATTGGGTTAGCTGTCTGATTGGGTCCGTTTATTGGGTTAGACCTAAGGTTAGTTGAATTGGACTTAAGAGAACTAATCAAATGTTGATTAAGGATCTTCTCTTTAGTATCTATCTAATAGTTAGATGGATTAGTCCATTCTTCTAAAATGGATCTAATTAGTGGCTTTGTGGTAAGCCCGAGTTCTTAGGCTGGTATAATCAAGTCTGGTAAATCGATTGGTGTCTAGGCAGGTTTGGAAATTTTGATTATGGCTGTATGAGGCTACTTTTTCCTGGCCAACTTGGTTGGTGTCTAGGAAGGATAGTTAATGGAAGATACTCACCCATGATTACACCTACCTGGCCAATCCGATCAACCAGAACTGATTAGAAGAGCTTATTGATTCAAGTTAATCCATGTCACCCAAGTTGATCAGCCTGTCTGATCTTTAGTTGCCCATGGACCAATGTGTTGAATTTATATTCGACCCTCCTAGAATTGATTTGATTAGTGAGAGGTTGATCCATGTTCTTCTCTCTATTCTTCCATTCACAATTTAATTAAAATCCTTTAAAATTATTAGATCTTGGAAAAGGACTAAGTCAATGAGTTGATAGTATCTTAGCCTCCCATTAAGTGGGTTAGTAATGAGTCCTTGAGCTTGGTGTACATCGATAGTTCCAAAGAACGGGGGTGCATCCGGTTACTGGGACCACTCTCCCATAGATGATGGTTCAGTGCAACCTTCTTAACGATGATCAGGTGGGCCGGCCAAAGTCATGCCTTGTCATTCATTAGCTGTAAGCATTGGTTTGTCATATTAATGGTTGGACTTAACTAGAGACCCGCAATAGGAGGCCCCAATGCTGATTGGGGATTCTGTGGGGCAAAATTTATTACTGGAAGTTGCTTAGGGAAGCAATTGGTTAAAGAAACAACCTTTAGGTGCGTATGGGTGAGCCGGCCAAAGTCAGGTGCATACGTGGTCTATTGGATTTCAGTACCCACTATGAAATGATGATTTAATGGATTGGAGTTAGAGGCTCCCAATCTGAAAAATTAGTGAGAGGGACCTTTAGACTAAAGTCCAAGTCTTTTGGTTTAATTGATTAATTCATATACTAATTTGGTCTTAATTTTCCTTTTAGATGTCTTCAAACCTTTCGCTCTGGTCACTTCTCGATAGCGAGAAGTTAAAGGGTCCCAGTTTTAATAGCTGGTATCAAAAATTAAGGATAGTCCTGGAGCACGAGCAGATCCTTTATGTGATAATGGATCTAGCACCAGAAATCCCTCCTCCCAATGCTCGGAGTTTGGTCAGGGACACTTATTTGAAGTGGGTTTCTGATTGGACTACTATCCGATGCATAATGTTGGTAGCGATGAATGACGAGTTCAGTCACAAATTTGAGGAGGCCCAGCCAGATGAGATCCTTCAAAAGTTGAAGGAATCTTTTGGTATGCCAGATGATGTGGAGCGGTATAAAGTGTCTTGTGCCATCTATAATGCCAAAATGCAGAATGGCAGTTCGGTCAATGATAATGTATTATACATGATCGAGATGATCGAACGATTGGGCAAGCTCGGATGTCCCTTGCATGAGCAACTTGGTAAGGATGCGATCCTAAATTCTTTACCCTCTTCCTATCTTGACTTTCTCGATCATTATAGAATGAATAAGCCTGTAGTCAATTACCATGGTTTGATGGGGTTACTGCAGACTTATGAGAAGGACAACCAACTGAATAAGGGGGTGGTGAATTTAATGGGAGGTTTTAGAGGTCGTCGTCCCTTTAAGAAAGGGAAGAAGAAAGGTAAGGGAAAGAAGGTGCAGAGTGCTCCTGGCCCAAGTCAGACCAAGAAAGTGAAAGCTGATCAAACTGGTGTAGAGTGCTTCTATTGTAAGAAGCAGGGACACTGGAAGAGGAACTGTTCTTTTTATCAAGCATCCTTAGACCCGAACAGGCCAAAGAAGGAAAAGCAGCAGGGTGTTGGACAAGGTATTTATATGATAAGACTTTGTAATTTCTCGATTTGTGACACTGCTAACTGGGTATTAGATACTGGTAGTCCTATTGATGTTTGCAATTCATTGCAATACTGTAGGTTAGCAAGAGATTCGAGGATGGGGAGCAATTCCTGAGCATCAAAAATGGAAATCATGTTACAGTGCTGGTGGTTGGAGTTCTGAGTCTTATTTTTGAGTCTAGTACTGTCGAATTAGTCGACTGTCATTATTGTCCTAGTTTTGTTATGAGCATTATCTCTGTAGGCCTATTGGTCAATTGTGGTTATGAACTTTCAATAAAAGAAGATTTTTGCCAAGTTATTGTGAATAACTCTATGATAACAAATGCTAAGTTAAATAATGGCATTTATGTTTTGTCATGGCCTGTTAATGTAATGTACATGTCTAGCAAATGTCCAAGGATAGAAAATATTAGTGACTTATATCTATGGCACTGTAGGCTAGGTCATGTTAACCAGAATAGGAGAAACAAGTTACGAGGAAAAGGCCTCCTCGAGGTTAGTGATTCTGACTCACTGCTCACTTGTGAATCCTGTTTGCTTGGTAAAATGACCAAGTCACCTTTTACTGGAAAAGGTGAACGAGCTACAGAACTTTTGAGTCTCATACATACTGATGTATGTGAACCCATGATAGTTAGTTCCATAGGTGGATACAGATATTTCATTACATTTACAGATGACCTTTCCAATTATGGTTATGTCTTCTTGATGAGACATAAATCTGAGTCGTTTTAAATGTTCAAACGATATCATAATTAAGTGGAGAAACAAACTGAAAAGAGTATTAAAACCATTCGATCTGATCGAGGCGGTGAATACCTATCGGGTGAGTTCATGACATATCTTGAGGAGAATGGGATTCTCTCCCAGTGGACTCCTCCAGGAACATCCCAGTTGAATAGTGTATCCAAAATGAGGAATCGAACCCTGTTTGATGCAGAACAAAGAACAAAGAAGCGTATGCGGAAGTAAAACTAAGATTAATTTTTTTTTTTTTTATATATTTCAGAAATTGGCTTCGACTCAAAGTAAAGCTAAACTACGTTGAAGGAAACTAGGTAAGGATTGAAAGCACAGTTTAGAAGAAGCTAAGTTATCAGAGTAGTTCAGAAGTAACGGATCGCTGGGGGTTGAGAAACTCCCAGACCTAGGGTTTTGCTCTGAACTTTCAACAGGACAGAAATAAAGAGAAGAGATGGTTTACCAACCAGACAGTGATCTTCACAGAATTTGGATGGAAGAACTCTCTCGAGCAGATTGTTGGATCCTCGGATTTGGCTATCTTCGTAATGGATCCTCCAATACTGGTCTTGAGGCTGGGTCAGCTTCTCCTGGACTCAAGATCTGGAAGAAGAAAAACAAGTGATGGATTCAGAGACTCAGGGAAGGATTTACCAGTTCGAAGAACTTGAAGGCTGATGTCGCTGAGATCCGGATTCTCTTGAAGGCTGATTCGACTCCCTCTGGAAAGAGCTTTGGATCTGAAGTATCCGGACTGTAGCTGGATGCTGGTGGTCGGCCTGGACTTGGAGAGAGAGGCCATGGGAGGTGGAATATGCTAGGGCTTGGTGGAAAGAGAGGGGTGATGGGCGGCTAGGGTTTCGGAGTGGAGTGGCTAACCTAGGGCTTGGGTTTCGGAGATGTCACATCTCCTCAAGGTTCCTGGGGAACCTGGATTTACTCCCTCACAGAGCTCAATGCCTGGATGCAAGTGCGGAAGAGAGAAAACACAAAGTTTGCTCACAAAAAAATTTGGTTTCATTCATCTGATTCTTTTCAAACTTACATGGGGGTTTAATTTATAGGCCATTACAAGAGAGTAGGGTTTTACATCTTCCCATGTGGGACTAAAGGAGGGGATCTTCAAAATAGGATAATAATCCCTACTCATATGGCCGGCCAATTAATTCCAAAGTTGATTGAAGCTTCAAAAAGTAAAGTGGGTGGCGCCTCCTTGTCTTGACCTCCAAGAAAATATTTTTTTCTTTCTATGCTTGGCCTTATCTGGAAGTGTTTGGGTGCCTCTTAACCTTGCCCTCCAAGAGAAAATTTGTTGCCTTTTATATCTGGCTTTAGTTGGAATGATTAGGGCACCTCCTAACCTTGCTTCTCAAGAGAAATCTCCTTCCTTCCATGGCTCAACCCTTTTTGGATACCTCCTTTTCTTTCTCCCCAAGTTATGGCTCCTTCTAACTTTGTTTTGAGTATTTCTGGCAGGTAATGGGCGCCTCCTTGAATTCCTCTCCAAGAGAATTTCTTCCCTTTTATAGTTTGGTTCTTTTGGGAAGTCTTGGGCCGCCCCCTTGATTTGTGGACCCCTGGTGGATTTCTCCTCAATTGGCGCATGAAAGAGGGGAGCTGCTATCTATGGTGTGGGGACCAAAGCCTGCTGGATGGAGATGTGGCGCCCCCTGGACTCAGGCGTATGGCTGGGAGTGTGGCGCCCACTTGCTTGGCCTTGGGAGAAAATGTAACACCCCAGGTTGAAGCCCTAGTCCACTACTGAGTCAACATGACTCAACAAAATAAAATGCAGGTAATATAGACTCAAGCTAAAATTGAGTTGATCCAGTCAACCCTTATTACAGGCCAGAAAATCCTAATTCTTTGGGCAAGGTTAATCAGAGATCCAGATGGAGCTCTGAAGTCTTCTTCTGAGTCAGGTGCCCGCACCAATTCTCCCAGGATGGGAGGAACTCGACCCTGTCGAGTATGGATCAAGTTGGCTCTGGTATCTCTCCAAGAGGTCTGGGTCCAATTCTTGTAATTCTTCTCGGGAGATCCAAGAGTCATCAGAATCTGGCCTTCCTTGCCAGCGGACCAGGTATCTTTGGTATCCTCGATTACGAGTAGAGATAACCTGATCATCCAGGATCTTTTCAATCTGCTCTTTCCTAACAGGCCAGTTTGTTGGTGGACACACAGGGTTGGGCTCACTCTCAAGAGCAGGATTAGGTTCAAAAGCCTCACTGGGAATCACAGCTGGCTCTCTATACTCTACTAGGTCTGTAATGTTGAAAGTGGAGCTAATGCCTAGTTCTGGAGGCAACTCGAGCACATAGGCATTGGATCCTACTCTCTTCACCACTCTACATGGTCCAGCTCCTCTAGCATGTAACTTTCTAATGGTTCCAGGAGAAAACCATTCAAGCCTTAACCTAATCATTACATAGTCTCCCTCAACAAAAATTTTAACTCGCCTTTGAGAATCAGCAAACTTCTTATAAGTTTCATTACTTAAATTTATTTTGGCATGAATTTCTTTATGCAAGTCCTTTACATGCTATGCAAGTGCATCAAGAGACTTGTGTGTGTGGACTAATAGTGAAATCAGATCAAGTGGTGTGTGAGGCTTGTATCCATGAACAATTTCAAAGGGACTCTAGCCTATAAACCTATTGATCGAAACATTATATGCAAATTTAGTCCTGGACAAAATACAAATCCAAATTCCTGGTGCTCTCAATCAAACCAAAATCTGAGCCAAAGCCTAGTAAAGGGTCAAGAAAAACTAAACTAGACTGACGGCGCATTCCTAAAGAATGGACTTTATTCCAAAGGAACCCTAGGTCTAAACTTAACAAACTAAGGCTCTCTAGGTTTGACCTTGGGTCAAAGGAGGGCATGCAGAGTATGAAAACTTATTATGGATGCCTAGTAGGTGCCATAAGGTCTTCCAGAAGTAGGTGGCAAACCTAATAGGTTCTAAGGAGTCTTGCAACCTAGAGATCTCAGTAAAGTGTAATCCCATAGCTCTAGAAACATGAGAAGATTCAGGAAAGGGTAGGAAATAAGAATCAGAGTTTTGAGGTGGCTTATCAGAAACAAGAAACAAACCTTGGTTATTCAGGATGACCTTAAAATGAGGACATTGTTCTATAGGTGCACTCATCCAAACCTCATGATTTGCTCTAGGAGGGTCTACAAGTGCAAGTTCTAGGATAGGCTGGGTGCTCCTAGAAGGTGGAAGGTTATCAGGAAGGTCTTTGGAATGTTTATCTAAAAAGTCCTCTAAGCTACTGTCTTTTTCTTGTTCTTGGACCTTCTCAATGGGCAATTCTTGTGAACCCCTTCCTTTTTCACACTTCTCTACCAGATTTGACTCAGGGGTGTCTTCTTTGGATTCCTCAATGAGTTCAGGGGTATTCTCACTTAAACTTTCATTTGGTGTAATTTCCTCTTCCTGAACTTCCTCAAAAGGGTCTTCTCTTAGGGTTAGCTCCTGAATTCCTTGAGTGGCAGGGGTCCCCTCAATAACCCCATTAGGTAGGATTTGGTTAATTGAATTATCGGGAGAGATATCCTCAAATTCTTCTTCTTCATATTCATCTATCAAACTTATGTCAGGCTCATATATTTCTTCCTCAATCTCACTGAAATGTTCTAATCTATTCTCCTTTGATTCCTCTTTAAGTACGGCTCTGGTCAAGTCAACTAATTTTGGGATGGCCATGCCTAACTCCTTCTTAGTGTTATCCTTCTGGTCAAGAGGTGACACAAGTGGGAATTGACAAACAAAAGTCTGGTTCACTACGGGTGTCGGATCAATCGGAACTTGACTCAAGTTGGTAGAGGTTGGCTTTAAGTCCAAAGTACTTGATTGGTTATATCTTAAAGACCACTCATAGTCTTGGGCTTCTTGGTAGGCTCGGTCTAACTTATTGGTTATTTCAAGGCATAGCTTCCTATAAATGTCTGGGTGTAACCCAACCCTAAACCTCGATGTGATCTGAGCTTCGGTCTCAATGGTATTGCATTTCATGTCGTACCACTGGAAGTCCTCGATATATTTAGACACAGGCCTATTACCTTGTCACAATTGGTACCATTGGTCTAAAAGTCTTTTCTCATAGGATCTACCTAGGTACCTATCTCTCAACTTACTTCTCATTTCTCTCCAAGTATATATTTCCTCTTTTCTTTGATAACACTCATGCTCAATAGCATACCAATGCGACCTAGCATGTTTGGTGAACTTGGTTTTGGCCAACCTAATTTGTCCTAATTTCGATATGTTAGTGCACTCAAAATACCGATCCATTTGTTCTTCCCACTTAATATATATCTCTTGTCTTCCATCAAAAGTGGGTGCATAAGGTTTGGTGTTCCTAACAGGTCCCTTTTCTGAGTCAACTAAGTATGGATATAGGCTTCTAGGGTTATGCTCGGGATCACGGTATAAGGTCCTCCTAGGCTCCGGGCATGGGTGAGGTTGGGGCCTATTAAATTTTGGATCAGGGGTCCAATTTTGATGTCTACGTTTCTCAAGTCCCTGGGCTCGGTCTCTAAACTGGACAAAATCCTCATTCATATCCTGACTCAATTTGGTCATACTTTCGGTAAGAGTTCTAATCATGGCCTCTAAATCAGGTTGGGTTTGACCAGGTTGGTAGGGTACTTTGTTCCGGGTGGACATGATGATGCAAGCAAGCACACCAAATGAGACTCAACTGAACGACTACAGGCTAACTAGACCTAGAGCCCAAACTAGATGCCCAATCAGAGTGGCAAGCTAGCCTGTAGTAACTCGGGACTCAGCCAGGCAGGTGTAAGGGGAGTGTTAGGTCCCTAGATGCCAATCCTAGACACCAATCAGAGATTGGCCAGGTAGGCGGACCAGCACACAAGCCCTTCGGGATGGAATCCCTGAACCACCGTTCTAGACACTGAGTACAAAGCACACACAGAGTAACCAGACAAACTGACTCAACACTAGCCTTGACCCGACTTGTTGATGTCCCTAGCCCACTAGGGCAAATTAGGTCTAATCAATTTTTAGATTAAAGGCTTAGGTTCGAATGAGTGGGTGGTGGTTTTGGGCTAAGGAGAGGTTATCAACTCCTCCCCTTATCTTAGATGCTCAAATGCCCTTAAGATGAATTAAGAGATGAACACTCAAAAATAATTGGATTGCAGAACACAAAAATAGAGTTGCAGTAATTTAATTCTCAAAAATCGCACGGAAACCAATAAATTATAGGAAAATTATGAAAATTATTTTCAATTATACTGGTTTCAGAAAAACAAAAATCACAAAATTTGGAGTTAACTGTAGTAAGAAATAATTCCTGCAACAAGGCAATTATGGGCTGAAAACAGAGCACTTCCCCGTTTACAATTCCTGCTACGAAGTTATAACCCAACGGATCCCCTACATGCCCTAGGAACACCCCATGGAATGGGAAGAGGAGGTTTGCACCTCGCTTCGTTCCTAGGACCGGACATCCTGGGGAGTCTACTTCGAGCAGACAAAGTAAAAAGAGAGAGACTCAAACAAGCAATCAAAACAGAAACCCTAGACAGGGCCCTGATACAAAAAATGATGCAGCACGAACGCTCTGATACAAAAAATGATGCAGAACGGAAGCTCTGATACCAAAAATGATGCAGAACAAAGAACAAAGAAGCGTATGCGGAAGTAAAATTAAGATTAATTTTTTTTTTATATATATATTTCAGAAATTGGCTTCGACTCAAAGTAAAGCTAAACTACGTTGAAGGAAACTAGGTAAGGATTGAAAGCACAGTTTAGAAGAAGCTAAGTTATCAGAGTAGTTCAGAAGTAACGGATCACTGGGGGTTGAGAAACTCCCAGACCTAGGGTTTTGCTCTGAGCTTTCAACAAGACAGAAATAAAGAGAGGAGATGGTTTACCAACCAGACAGTGATCTTCACAGAATTTGGGTGGAAGAACTCTCTCGAGCAGATTGTTGGATCCTCGGATTCGGCTATCTTCGCAATGGATCCTCCAATACTGGTCTTGAGGCTGGGTCGGCTTCTCCTGGACTCAAGATCTGGGAAGAAGAAAAATAAGTGATGGATTCAGAGACTCAGGGAAGGATTTACCAGTTCGAAGAACTTGAAGGCTGATGTCGCTGAGATCCAGATTCTCTTGAAGGCTGATTAGACTCCCTCTGGAAAGAGCTTTGGATCTGAAGTATCTGGACTGTAGCTGGATGCTGGTGGTCGGCCTGGACTTGGAGAGAGAGGCCGTGGGAGGAGGAATATGCTAGGGCTTGGTGGAAAGAGAGGGGTGATGGGCGGCTAGGGTTTGGGAGTGGAGTGGCTAACCTAGGGCTTGGGTTTTGGAGATCTCACACCTCCTCAAGGTTCCTGGGGAACCCGGATTTACTCCCTCACGGAGCTCAACACCTGGATGCAAGTGTGGAAGAGAGAAAATACAAAGTTTGCTCACAAAAAAATTTGGTTTCATTCATCTGATTCTTTTCAAACTTACATGGGGGTTTAATTTATAGGCCATTACAAGAGAGTAGGGTTTTACATCTTCCCATGTGGGACTAATGGAGGGGATCTTCAAAATAGGATATCAATCCCTACTCATATGGCCGGCCAATTAATTCCAAAGTTGATTGAAGCTTCAAAAAGGAAAGTGGGTGGCGCCTCCTTGTCTTGACCTCCAAGAAAATATTTTTTTCCTTCTATGCTTGGCCTTATCTGGAAGTGTTTGGGTGCCTCTTAACCTTGCCCTCCAAGAGAAAATTTGTTGCCTTTTATATCTGGCTTTAGTTGGAATGATTAGGGCACCTCCTAACCTTGCTTTTCAAGAGAAATCTCCTTCCTTCCATGGCTCAACCCTTTTGGATACCTCCTTTTCTTTCTCCCCAAGTTATGGCTCCTTCTAACTTTGTTTTGAGTATTTCTGGCAGGTAATGGGCGCCTCCTTGAATTCCTCTCCAAGAGAATTTCTTCCCTTTTATAGTTTGGTTCTTTTGGGAAGTCTTGGGCCGCCCCCTTGATTTGTGGACCCCTGGTGGATTTCTCCTCAATTGGCACATGAAAGAGGGGAGCTGCTATCTGTGGTGTGGGGACCAAAGCCTGCTGGATGGAGATGTGGCACCCCCTGGACTCAGGCGTATGGCTGGGAGTGTGGCGCCCACTTTCTTGGCCTTGGGAGAAAATGTAACACCCCAGGTTGAAGCCCTAGTCCACTACTGAGTCAACATGACTCAACAAAATAAAATGCAGGTAATATAGACTCAAGCTAAAATTGAGTTGATCCAGTCAACCCTTATTACAGGCCAAAAAACCCTAATTCTTCGGGCAAGGTTAATCAGAGATCCAGATGGAGCTCTGAAGTCTTCTTCTGAGTCAGGTGCCCGCACCACTGTTGGACATGGTTCGATCCATGATGGGCTTTGCAACTCTACCGCTATCCTTTTAGGGATATGCACTCGACACAGCTTGTTACTTACTGAATGATGTTCCAAGTAAGTCTGTTGTCTCCACTCCATATGAGTTATGGATTGGACGTAAGCCCTAAATTTCACACCTTCGAGTCTGGGGTTGTACGGCTTATATAAAGTATTTAGACTCAGATAAACTTGGTCCTAGGTCTGATCGATGCCTGTTTATTGGGTACACTAAGAAAATAAAAGGATATTTCTTCTACTTAGAGGATGAACAGAAAGTGTTCATTGCTCTTAGGGCTATCTTTTTGGAAAAGGAACTGTAACCTCTAAGATTGAACTTGGTGAAGTTCAACCAGGGGAAGAACCGACACACTCTAAGGACATCATAGAACTGGCTGTGATCGGATCACACCCGGAACCCATTATTAGGAGATCCGGTAGAGTATCGTGTCAGTTGAACAGATATTACAGTTTCTTGGTCCGAGATAGTGATCCCATTGAGATCGATAAGAACGATGAGGATCCGATCACCTATATGGATGCACTTCAAAGATCTGACTCTAAGGCATGGCTTGGACCCATGTGATCTAAGATAGAGTCCATGGAGATCAACAATGTATGGACATTGGTTGATCCACCTGAAGGGATAAAATCCATCGGGTGCAAGTGGATTTTCAAGAGAAAAAGGGATGTAGATGGGAAGGTGGAGACCTATAAAGCACGTCTGGTTACCAAGAGATATCGTCAATGATATGGTATCGATTATGATGAGATGTTCTCACCTATGGTAATGCTCAAGTCCATTCGGATCATGCTTGCTTTGGCAGCACATTTTGACTATGAGATCTGGTAAATAGATGTCTGAACCGCTTTCCTGAATGGGGAGCAGGATGAGGAGTTGTATATGATATAGCCTGAAGGGTTCACATCCATAGATGAGTCAAAAGTCTGCAAATTACAGAGGTCCATTTATGGACTCAAGCAAGCATCTCGGAGTTGGACCATGCAATTTGATAAGTGTATCAAATCATATGGTTTCATTAGGAATGGAGGGGAACCCATCATCTATAAGTGGGTTAATGGTTCTATGATTGTATTCCTGGTACTGTATGTTGATGACATTCTCTTAATCGAGAATGACATCGCAGCATTGCAAGGAATAAAGGTCTGGTTGTCATCTCAGTTCTCCATGAAGGACTTGGGTGAAGCTTCTTTCTTACTGGGTATGAAGATCTATAGAGATAGATCTAAGAGGCTTCTAGGATTGTCCCAGTCTATATACATTGATACCGTGCTGAAATGGTTAAGCATGGACAATTCCAAGAAAGGCTATCTCCCGATAAGTTCTGGAATTACCTTTCCAAGAAGGATTGTGCGACAACTCCTTTGAAAAGAGAGCGCATGAGTAGAGTTCCTTATGCTTCTACAGTGGGCTCTATCATGTATGCTATGACATATACTAGATCAAACGTGGCATACTCACTTGGAGTGGTGAGCATATACCAGTCTGACCCAGGTGAGGTGCATTGGAAGGTGGTTAAGACCATTCTGAAGTATTTGAGAAATACTAAGCACCAATGGCTGATTTATGGAGAACATGACTTGAAACTTGTGGGGTATACTGACTCCAGTTTCTAGTCAAATAGAGATGATAACAAGATTGTGTCAGGATTTGTGTTTTCATTAAATGGAGAAGCGATCTGCTGGAAGAGTTCCAAGCAGGCAACAATTGCAGACTCGGTATGCGAAGCAAAGTACATTGTAGCATCAGATGCAGTAAAGGAAGCCATGTGGTTGCGGAAGTTCCTTGGAGAGCTAGGGGTGGAACCTTCCCTAGATGGTCCTGTTCCAATGTATTGTGACAGCACAGGAGCCATTGCTCAAGCTAAGGAGCCAAAGTCTCATCACCGCACCAAGCACATTCTGCGGTGCTATCATCTCATGCGAGAGATCATGGAACAAGGAGACATCAATCTTATGAAGATCGATGGAAAGGAGATTCTGGCCAACCCCTTCACTTAAGCCCTCTAAATCAAAGAGTTCGACTATTGTAAAAGGAAAATGGGTATTAGATACTATTCTGATTAGCTTTAGTACAAGTGAAAGTTGTTGGAAATTATGTCCCAAAGCTAATCGCTTAGGCTGTAAGCGGTTGTGCTCAGTATTGTAATATGTATATGAATTAATAAAACATTATTTTGGTACCTCATCACATTATTCATTTCCTTGTATTGAACTATGTTTATGTAATGAAGTCCTTAGGACTGCACTGACATCGATATAGAGAGAAAATATCGAGTGGTCCTTTAAAAAGGTTCACAACCAAAGGATACATTATACAGGATGGCAATGTATCAAGTGTAGGTTATTGTGGTTCACATCATTTGGTTGTCCTCTTGATCAAAGGAGTGTGGTGACACTAATGTGATCTGCAAGTGGGATGTGTGACATCTCATTGAACATGACTCCGTGGAGCTCCTTTCAGCCAAAGGAATGCTCACGATTGGATATGGGTATATGTGTCCCTCCGACCTATGGTCACCATGGTAGCTTGCAAGCAACTCCCTGTGCTTTGGTGCTAGACTACCCGAATTTCTAATCCAGTGATGGAAGGTTTCTGGGTACAGGCAAGTACTTGTGGAGCAATGATGGACCAAGATGGAATTGACATGTCCAAATTGTTTGATTGAATATCTCGCAATGTCTCAATTTAGCAAATCCTCTATCGGGGTAGTCCTAATGAGGAGTCACTGGACTTGCGAGGTTGAGACATGTTGTGGATTGACTTAGTAAGGGTTGGCAGTCTAACCCTATGTCATCTTGAGCATTGGAGATCAAAGGAATAAATTATATGGTAACCATATGCCAGAGGTTCGATTGATTGCTCTCGCATCTTCGGTCTATCCGGATGCCGAGACCCATTGCTAGATGGTAACTTGTGCTGGTCCTGGAAGTGTTCCAGTGCTACCGTTTAGGTTCGAACCTATGAGGTCACATGCCACAAAGGATTTCTTCCTGATCTGGGTGTCGATCAATGATTGGGAATTGTTTTGGTATTAAGGTCAAATGGTCTAATTGAGCATACATTGGATTTTTTTCTGGTCCACCTGGTCTAATTTGGATCGACCATGATTGGTTTGCGTGAACCAGGAACTGTTCCTGGTAGACAAGGATTGGACCCAATTTTTCTTACTGATCAGGTTTGGTCGGACCAGGGTCTTGATGAACCAGTTTTTGGGTTTGATGAACCAGTTTAAAACTTGGATGTTTACATGGTGTTTTATTTTTTCTTCCCCTACTCTTGTTGCTCTGTTTTTCCATGCACTTGGGATATCTGATTATTATCCTTTGCATCGTGAACTAGAAGGGGTCTCTCAGTGATCTCTCCCGCTCATCTTTCCTCTCTCTCGGTCCTTGTTTTTCACGAAGATATAGCCCTCTTTATTCTTTTCCAAGCCTGCGGTTCCCAGCGTCTTAAACCGATTCAAATGCTATTCAAAGGAGTTTGGTTTTATCTAAACTCATCTCTCGATGACTTCCCTACCATTATAGGTGTTTGGCTTTTATCTGAACACCTCTCTCAATGTCTTCCCAGCCTTCACATTTTTTTCTTAACCTAATATATATTGGTTAAAGGCCGGGTGATGAAGAAGAGGGAAAGAAACAGAGCATGTGATAAGAGAGGAGCAGAGAGCGATCAACAACGATCTGTGAGAGAGTTTTTGGGATGGATTTCTGAGTCTGAAATTCATTTAGCGTTCCGTGTAATTCTTCTCTATTTTTTTTTTAAGTTTTTAGTGTGTGCGTTTGGTAGAGTAAGGGCGGTCTTGGGGAAGACCATCCATGTAGATCTCTTTGGCTTTCCCTACTCCACCTATCCATGACCTATTTATTGATTCCTGGAGGACTAGCATCCATCTAGGAGTTGGATCAGCGAGAGCCCGTGCGTGGATACTCTAGAGGGGGGACATTTGGATGCTTTGAGAGATTGGATAGATCCCTTTCTTGTTCTTTCTATTGAAGCCCTGTTTGCATATTTGTTTTAAAGACTGCTGGAGTTCAAGTTGACGTCTTCTTCTTCTATATTTGTTTTGCTGTTGAAAGGAGTCGGCTTCTTCTTGCTTCAATCCAAATTCAGAACAAAAGGAAGCTGTATAAGGTATATTATTTCCTTTTTGTTATCATGCATGTTTAGATCTAGATTTTATCATATTGTTTATAATTATAGCATTTTCCTATACATGCCTGTGTATTAGTTACATGCATCATGTTTATGTTAGATCCTGTGCATTAGTAGCTTTTCCCGTATGTATGCTTAAAAATTTTAATTATGTAATACCTACTCCTTAGTGTAGCATGCCTAGGGTAGGCATCCAATGCACTTGTTTTCTTTCAAATCTTTGACAATGTAATTCCTTATGCACTCATTTTGTAAAATTTAGTGAAATGAAGCTCCAAAGTCTGGGATCCATGATTCCATCGGACTGTCCACTCTGAAAACCAATGCATTAGCAATTATCTCTATCACTATGTTGATGGATTCTTCATTCTATCCCTTATCTTTTTTTGCCAAGTAGTTCTTTCTAGTGTGCCATTTCTTGTCACAGTGCCAAGAACCTTCACCCTTCGATCTTGATTGGCTCCTTTGCTTGGATTGGATCTCCCATGACCTTTGTTGTATTGTGTAGTTCTTCCTTTGCCTTCTTGAATAAGCAAGGTAGAACTAGAGCTCCCTTTGGATTCTTTCCTTCTGGTGTCTTCACTAAGAATCAAGTTCTGGACCTCTTTAAACCTCAACTTGCCTGAGCCATACAAACTACTCACTGCTGTCATAGTAGCACCCCAACTCTCAAGCAAAGAAGATAGTATGATTAAAGCATGAATTTCATCCTCCACGCTAATGTCAACAGAACTTAATTGATTAGTAATGAGATTAAATTCATTGATATGATCAATGACAGATGCACCTTTACTCATCTTTTGATTGAACATACCACACATAAGATATATCTTGTTGAAGACCAAAGGCTTCTCATACATGTTGGACAAAGCCTTCATCAAGCCATCTATTGTCTTCTCCTCTAGGATATTGAACGTGACATTCCTAGCCAATGTTAGACAAATAACTTTTAAAGCTTGACGGTTTAGCAAATCCCAATTAGCTTGTGACATCTCCGCAAGTTTCTTCCTTAATAGCGGTAGGTAAAGCTTTTTCTGGTACAGATAGTTCTTGATCTACATTTTTCAAAATCTGAAGTCCTGCCTATCAAACCTATCGATCTTGACATTTTCATTGTCTCCTGCCATCACTTCCACTCAAACTCATTGCTTAAATACCAGTTATTAGGGATCGGTATGCAATGGAATATGAAATCATAAGAGGACAAAGAAAAGTTTAAGAAAAAACAAATCATAGCACAAGCATAAAGACAGCAAATTTACATAGTTCAGAGTCTTCTACTCCTACATCTACAGTCACATAGAACAATTCTTTCACTAGAAGAAGAATCAAGAAGTTTTGCAAAGACTCTCTCTTTGGATGCAAAAAACAGTCCCAAAGAAGAAAGAAAAAAAAATTTCCTAGAGATACCTCTCAACCCTAAATGCACCCTTGGATGAAGAACTCTTCCCTTCCCTCTTTTTCTCTCTCCCTCTCTTATTTTCTCTCCCTTGGAAAACTAATTTTTGGGCTCTCTATTACTGTAGGTTCATTGGAGGTGTTCTTCGTATATTAGGAGCGTTCACTATTCTCTATCAAGACCTTTCAAATAGAGCACTGTAGCAGTCCAAATCTATATCAAAACAAGTCCTTAAATCCTAATTGGCTTAGGAAGTCTTCATGGCCATTTGATCTTTGATAAATGCCCAAAAACTATGCTCAGAACTGTTGAAAACCCATTGATCTTGTCTCATCACAATCGAAAACCACCATAGCCATTGGATCGTGACCACTTGTTCTTCTATGCCGTCCGATTGTGTACTAGATCAATCCCAAATACCCCTAATTGCAGTTGGAAAAAAGCTCTACGTGCACTTAGGCTCATGCATGCCCACCTGGGCCACGCACGTGGGCCAGGCCAAGCCCACTCCATCCAAACTTCATCGATCTTTTTTAAAGTTTTATTTTTTAGGCTGGGCTAAGTCTTCTTAGACTATTTTCTTAATAACTTTTAGATAGATTGGGCTTCACACCTCAGAATAGTTCTACCATCAAGTACTTCTGCATGGACTTCAAGGAAGGTAGGAAAATGTAGCTGAGCTTAGGAGGGCAATTGGAGAGCACCGACTACGGATGGCTTCATCAAATTGGGAAAAGGAGTTTGCATGTCCGTATCGCTGACCCTCGATGCGGCCACTTCCTTAGGCCTTTGGAAATTATTTGCTAAATAGATCATGTTAAGTGAAAATACTGACTCTGGATATGACCACTCCCAGAGACCTTTAGAAATTATTTGGTAAATAGATCATGTTAAGTAAAAACAAGAGGCTTGATAATTGATCATGCAACTTAAAACCTTAAATCAGCAGCACTGCATCCCAAAGTGAACAAGGATTTTTAGCCATGTTTGATATGAAAAATTAAAAAAAAAGATAGTAAAAAAATTAATAGTCTTATATTTTTTTAAAAATAAAATAGATATCATGAAAGATTGATGTTTGATAAATTTTTGAATGATAATAATCTATACTTTAAAAAATTATTTTTAATAAAATATATATAATTATTAAATTTATTTTGATATCTTCTTAAATTTATTCAATAATTTTTAATATAAAATAATTAAAATATAAATAATATTATAAAAAAATTATATGATGATAATCATTATATAAACATTGATTAGAGAGATATTAAAAATTACTTTATATTAATAAATATTTTATAAATTAACTATATTTCTAAATAAAATTATCTTTAATTGAACATAATAATATTTTTCAATATTATTTTTTAATAAAATAATTTCTTTATAATCATTTTTCTAGATAATTGATTTTTAGAAATTGTCAAATTATCTCCTAATCTAACCTAAGGTACCCCAACCAAATGCAGTGTTATCAAACCCGGCCTAGCACGGCTCGGCCGGTCAGACCGGAAACCCATTGACGTAGGCACAAAACTGGTTCGGGTTCGGAAATAACTCGTATATGCACAAAACTAGGTTGAAAACTCGCGAACTGGCCGGTTCAACCATGAACCATCATATCCGGAGCAACCCGGCTAAACTGATTAACGAGAGAACCAAAGAAATCAATTCGAACTTTCAACGTCGAAGGGCCTCTTCCTGTCTTCTAGCTTCCCCAATCCCTAGTTATCCTAGTCCCTCTTCATCTCTCTCTTAGCTCTTCAGCTCTTCCCTCTTGAACCGGCGATCAAGTAGCGGTGGTGGGAGCAAAGGCAAGGATGAAGGATTTTGGAAGGAGCTCCATCCTTGTTGGCTTCTTCTTCCTCCAATTTGTCATTCATGTGAGTCATTGATTTTTTTTTTGGGGTTTCTGTTGGTGGTCAGCCTCTAAATCGCACACTCCCTCCTCGACTTGATCTTTCACTGGGGACAGGGTGGGTAAAAAGGGGAGACGCCTCGGCTGCGAGCACTTCCCCATCGCCAAACCTTAGCGGCCTAGCCAGTAGCCACCCTCCGATGATCCAATCTCGAGCTTTCCCTGGCCTCGCAGTCACCACTGCCAATACCCATTTCATGGATGGACGGGGACTCATGTCGGCATGCCGGATCTCTAGTCTCCACCCCATCTACTAATCTCCTTCATGATGTGGGATAAATAATTAAAGCCTAATTAACACTAATTAGCAGAGAATAATTTTTACTTTTTTTATATTTTAAAAGAAGACTTGAAGGAGACAATAAAGGAAACTAGTTTAATTAAATACCCACATAAGTAAACCTAACAAAATAACTAAGAAAACAAGATCTGGTGGCTAAGAAACCACCGAAAGTAGGATTAACTTTCAATGAATCAGAAACTAAAGAGAGAGAATAGGTTTAAAGTTACCAATGAAGATTGATTCTTCTGACTAACAAAACTCTCAAGATTATCATGGTAAGGTTTCAAGAAACTGATCCCGGGCTCCAATCTTTCAAGCGATGCCGATTCCGAGGCAAGACTCTTAACTTCAATTCTTGGTCACTTGCAAACACTCAACAAAGGAAATTCAAGTTAGGAACCAGCAATGAAAAAAAGAAAGGAAAGGGAAGGGTTTGAAGTGATGGTTGGGTCTTCTTGTCGGCTGGATAGATAGGATAATTAGGGCCTCGTACCCCGCAATGTTCCATAGAACAAAGGAAAAAGGGCCTCACACCCCACGATTCACATAGCAAAGGAAGAAAAAAAATTGGCAGAATTTCTTTATTGATGAATAATAAATTAAAATTACAAGGGATTGATGGGTATTTATAGACCCATAATTAGTGATGTAAAGGATTCAAACAGTAAACTCCTTTTCCCTTGGACTACAACTCCTGAAATTATGGTCAATGTGGCCTGGACTCTTCAGTTTGGATTGGAGAAGACTCAAGAATCTTGATGAAACTCTTGAGTTCTAAAGACTTAAGCAGCTAGCAACTTGTTTGAGTGAAATGCTAGGAGTAGAAACCCTTGGAACTCCAACACTTGAGATGAAGTAAAAAATCTTGAAATTCTCTAGCAAATGGCATCAAGAGGAGAAATTGCTTGGCCGAACTCTTCATTTTTGGCATGGAATAACTTGAGTGAAGGGCACCAATTAAGAGGAGTCCTTCACACTTACTTATCTTAAAAAGGAGGCACCAAATATTTCTCACTTGAGCGCTAATTCCTTCTCACATGGGCCGGCCAAAGAAGTGTGACATAGAGTATGAAGTTGTCCTAAAATGACATGTGATGATGTCCCCTGGTGATGTGGCAATGATGTCCAAAAATATAGCATAGATGGTGCCAAAATAAATTGACTTGGCTTAGTACATGGCTTGTCTTGGGCTAGCACATGGCTTATCTTGGATTGCACAAGGGTCTTCAGTTGGATGCACTTGAAGTCACATGGGTCTTCAATTGGGTCCCCCTTGTAATACAGGACTCAATAACTAATTTTTATAGGACTCAAACCAAATAAATAAAGCCAAATTAATCAATTAATCAAAATACTTAACTTTATGTAATAAAAAGAATAGATTGGTAAACAGGATTTGGCCCAATAGGGTTTGACACAACTTATAAATTGGGTTTTGAACAATGTGGTAAAAAGGGTTTAGCCCAAAAGGCTAAATAACAAAACCCTAATTATAGTTGGTAAAAAGGGCTAACCCTAACTAACCCAAAATAATAGAAAATAAAATAAAATATTTAAATGGTAAAAGGGGTTGGGTCTAGGGCTTTATTCATAGGTGATCCACAGGGATGTGGATTCAACCTGTCGATATTTTTTGGCCCTGGTGTCCACACCACTCCGCCTTTCCCTACTCTCTCCCACTTGCCCCCTGGTGAGCTGTGAGCAAATAAATATCAAAAGAGAAGGAAAATGGCTAAGGATCGACTGGTGTCTAGTGAGCTGTGAGGTTGTGAGCAAATAAAGAGAAGAGGAAAATGGATAAGAATAAGAAAGATTTGTTTAAGGCTTTAATCTTTAAAAAATTATAATTATTTAATACTTTAATGAAAAACAGGGAAAGGAATAAAAAAAATTAATTTATAATAAGTAAATAGTAATTGAAGTATGAGGTTGTTGGCATATGTTTATAATTTTTATTATACTAATTATTTTATTTAATTATTTGTAGCTTCATCTTGTATTTTATATTTTATCCTTTTACAGATTATGAAAATGATCTCTCAAGGAAATATACCATCCATGGATGATTCAAGTAATATTTCATCTACTCAAATAACCGGGGTTAGAGAGAAAAGTGATCCTACCTAGAATCATTGTTGAAAAGCTTCTGAACTTAGTAGTAATAGTAGAAGGATGAAGTTAGCATGCTTATATTGTGCAAAGGTATTTGTTGGTGGTGAGATCAATCACTTTAAACAATATCTTGCAGGAATAAAAGGAGTAGAGCTAGAGCCATGCCATAAGGTACCGGTGGATATTCACCATCAATGATACAAAATATTCAAACGGTTGGTGAGAAGAAAAAAAGAGCAAAGGAAATGGGTGAAGATTACAATCCCTTTAGTACAAGGCATAGGGAATACGAGGAGCAAGTATATAGACTAGTAGAGGAAAATAATGACAATAACATACAAGAAATTCCATATCCAACCTCATTAAATAAGTATACAAGTAATACAAAAAGTATAGTTGGTGGAGGTAGCCGAGGTCAAGTGATAAATATAATAAGTGGAAAAGGAAAACAACCAATGATAATTGAAAATTATTTGATGCCAAGAACAATGCCTGGTGCTCAACCAACTATAAAAAGCTTGTTGCAAAACAAAGTAGTTGAAAGACATGATCTTGCAATGGCAAAATGGATGATAGATGCATGTGTGCCATTTAATGTTGTGAACTCCAAGTATTATCAATCCATGATAGATGCCATTGCTAGTATGGGCCTTGGTTACAAAGCTCCAAATTTTTACTCTATTCATGGTTATTTGTTAACCAAGAATGTTGATGAAGTGAAAAAATATGTTAAAAGTTTTCGTTCCATATAAAAGAGAACCAGATACATAATTATGACTGATGGGTGGACAGGTCAGTATGAGAGAATTTTGATTAATTTTTTAGTTTATTATCCTTGAGGGACCGTACTTTTGAAGAGTATGGATGCTTCAAATATCTCAAAGATAGTTGATATGTTGTATAAGTTATTCAAAGAAATTGTCATATCTATTGGTCATGAAAATATGGTTCATATAGTGACTGATAATGCTGCAAACTATGTTATTGCTGGTAAAAAGTTAGAGCAAGACTTTTCTACATTATTTTGGTCACTTTGTGCTACTCATTGCCTTAATCTCATCATGTAAGATATTGAAAAATTAGCTTCAGTCAAGGATATAGTAGCCCATGCCGTAGGTATTACAAAATATATTTATAACTATTGTTATCCTTTGTATTTAATGAGAAAATTTACTAAGAGAAAAAAGATAATTTGCCCAGCACCCACACATTCTTGCTACAAATTTTATTACTTTACAAAGCATATTAGGCCATAAAGATGCATTAAGAGCAATGGTGACTTCTAGAGAGTGGGCAAGTTCAGCTTATGCTAAGAATAGTAAAAAAAAAATATTCGTTGATGATGTACTTAATTCTATTTTTTGGAACAAATGTGCAACCATTATTAAACTAATAGAGCCTTTAATTCGAGTTTTGAGGACTGTTGATAGTGATGATAGACCTTAAATGGGTTACTTATATTATGCTATGCATCAAGCTAGAAATGAAATAATCAAGAGGTTTAGAAAGAGAAAGGCTACAGTGAAACCTTATTTAAGGATAATTGATTTTCGGTGGGATTTGCAATTACACCAAAATCTTCATGCAACTAGATTTTGGTTGAATTTATATTTTCAATATGATTCAGAGCCCTCACAGTATTTCTGGACTTTTAAATATTATAGAAAGGTATTCATTTGGTAATCTAACTTTACAAGAAAAATTAATAGATGAGATGAGGTTATTTCGAAATATAGAGGCTGACTTTGGATGCTCATTGACTATAAATGATTGAAATTGCTTGGTTCCAATAAGCTTTTTCATTAGTTTTATCTTTATGTTTTCATTTATATAAAGTTTATTCAATTGTATTCTATTTTAACAAATATAATATTTTGTATTTAGATGAATGGTGGGTCATCTAGGGAAGTTGTGCACCTAATTTGCAAAAGTTAGCTATTCGTGTCTTAAGCCAAACTTGTAGTGCATCTAGGTGTGAGAGAAATTGGAGCATCTTTGAACATTTTCATTCTAAAAAGAAAAATATATTAGAGCACCAAAGGCTTAATAATCTAGTATTTGTGCACTATAATTTAAGACTACAACAAAGATAATTTTATTGTAAATGATATACAATTATTTTTATTTACTTGTTGTTTTATATTTTTCAAACTAACAAATATTAAACATAGATTTTATTTCAAGGGTCAAAACTATGATCCTATTGACTTTGAGTTTTTTGGTGACAATGATGCATGGGTGTTAGTTGATGAGCCATCAGAGTTAACTAGTAAGGAATTGCAGACTTTTCATCATAAATTGGCATTATATTTTATTCAAGAAAATGATAATGATGTTAAAAAAATTATTTTATTATATAGTTTATGAAAAAAGTGTTATTACAATTTCAAGAGATGTGATTTATTTTTTTAACTTTGTAGATATATTGAACTTGGAAGATTTAGAGGGTGATGATGGTGAAAGTGATAAAAATGATTTCAATGCAAGGGAAGATGGAAAATATGGGAATGTTACAATTCAAGAAGATATTTTTCTAAATATTGACATAAATTTTAGTTTATGAGCTTGAATCTTTATGTTGTCTACTTATTTGTCACTTCAAGATTTTTGATAGACATTGATTTTGGTTGTTGGACTTGGACATAAAATAGTTATTTATTTATTAAAACTTTTTATGTTGCTAGCAGATATGGAAGGTTATATTTTAAAGTTTAAATTACTTGTTATTATTAATTCATGACTTTATGCAATTAAATCTTTATATTTATGAATATTTTTTATGAAATTATAGTTGTATTTTATTAGTATTTTGATGTTTATAATATTGAAATATATATGATTAGATCATTATTGCATTACTGAACATAAATAAATTAATGAGTGTTAAATTTTTTGTTCTGTGCATTGACCCATCGATTCAACCATTAACTCGATGGTTGAACCGGTGACCCAGTATCTTCTCCGAATTAATGTCTGGACCAGGTTAATCATTATACAAATATTGATCGAAGAGATATTAAAAATTATTTTATATTAATAAATATAATTATAAATTAACTATATTTCTAAATAAAATTATCTTTAATTAAACATAATAATATTTTTTAATAATATTTTTTAAAAAAATTATTTCTTTATAATAATTTTTCTAGATAATCGATTTTTAGAAATTTCGAGATTATCTCCTAATCTAACCTAAGGTACCCCAACCAAACGAACCTGACAGAACTCGATCGTTAGCTTCAGAATTGAAGGCACTAACCAACAATGTATAGGATCTATTCAAAGCTCCAATAGTTTTAATATCATGGACCGTGTTGCATATCCTCCATCATAAAACCCAAAATGCAAATAAATTAGGTACCATGGAATAAAATAATATAGCACAACTCAACTCCCACGCATAACCTTTATGCCAAGGCTATAATATATAAGCAACCTGATGGCGTAGAATCCCTTTTCCGACCGAACGAAGCTACCGGATCGTAGGTCCATTCCCTGGTTTACTTGAAAAATAAATCCCTGGCCAGATTGCTCCGGCAGGAGACATTCCAATGCCTAAGTCAAAAGTGGACTTTAGCCACAAAATGGGGAAGATTCTGAGGAGGATAAATGGCGATGAAAGGACTTTAAGATTTTCAGGACTACGTTGTGCCTTACTTGGAACATCCCCTCTTACCTGTATTTATATCGGCTGGTCTGGCCCCCGTGCCCCCATTTTTCCCTCTTAGGGTTATGATGGGGAAGTTAATTGATTCCCCTCTATCCACAACTGCGAGCGGTTGCTGAACGGCTCCGATCATGTTGGAGACGTTACCTGTTAGAGTTAGTGGCTACGTGGCCACGTGGCCATTTCAATATGGCCATTATCCCGCATGTAGGGTTTGAGGTAGGTCGAAGATCAGCTTCCGGACCTCCTCCTCAGGGGTGTTTGTCGCCAGATCAGCAGGGTATATTTGTCTTGAAGTGTCTTCATCTCGAAACATCTTCGGAATGACCCCTGTGGCTGATACCGAAGATCGTGTCTTCAGTAGAATCCGAAGACCATGTCTTCGGATAGGGCTGAAGGTTGTGTCTTCGACTGAGGTGGGAGTCCATATCTTCAGCTGGCCATATCGAAGACTGACTCTTGGGCTGAAGCTGGTAGTTGTGTCTTTGTCTTGTCTGTTAACAATTCGGCTTCTTCCAAATGCACCGGTTCGATATGGCTGGTTCTGGAAGAAGCGTATGAGCGGTTGAACCAGTGGTGGGTCTACACCTGAATCGGTATATCCCAATAGTTGCCTCCCACTCTTAGTTTTCGATGTGATGACCTGTCTCAAATAGTGAGAGTATCGCTGGCTTATCATTTTCATATGGGAGAGGTGTGGCTGATGATCATGAAATTTTCGATTTGATCATGCGCCATAACTACTGACTGATTTAAGGACCAGGGAGCGGACAGTTGTCATCCTCTGATTGGAGTGTGGAAAAAGAATAGGTGGAGCAGGAGGTTGATTCCCCTTTTTTCTTTTTCATGGCGGCTTAGTGGTGCAGGGTGGTTGTCAAATGCCTGCAGCGACCAAAACCCTGATTCAGGGAGAACGGGTTCTAGAAATTTTTTTGATGCTAGGATTGAGCAAGATGGGGAAGATCCTTTGAAACCTGCAACGATCAAGCGCTAGAAGGGCTGCGTGATTCCTCACATTGTCAGCCCTCTACCAGATTTCAATCCGGGTCTTCAAGATTGGAAGGGACGAACGATGGGTTTCTCACCGTGAATCCCTGTTTCTTTTTTTTTTTTTTAATAAGAAACTTGGAACGGAAGGAAGAGATTCCTCACGGAATCATCTTCTCCCAACCGGGCTTTTGGCCTGGTGTGCGCAAGGGGAAAAAACAGATTGCCGACGGCCTTCCATGGAATCACCAAAAGGAAAAACAACACGCCGTCCAATCTCTTCTTCCAAACCAAAACAATACAACACGCCGTCCAATGTTTTTTCAAACAAAGAAACGCTGCCATGCAATTGTTTTTTTCCCAAACAAAGAAAACGCTGCAATATGTTTTCTTCTCAAAACAAAACAACACGCTTCCCAATATTATTCCAAAAACAAAACAACGTGCTTTTTTCATTCCTTGGGTTCGGGTTTTAAGAAACAATACCAAGTTGTAATCCCCAACATGACTAACAGGGAGGGAGAAAAAAAAATAAAAAATAAAAAAAATACTAATGTAAACAATCCAACACGTTGACTCTTGCGTGAAAACTCAAACAGATTTTTTTTTTTATAAAAAAAAAAATCAAGAGATCACGCCACTAATAAAATTATAATAATAATAAAACTAAAGACTCCGGTGTTTTCCCGGATCCGAAACTTCACGGACGCAATTAGTGTATTGGGCCTTCGGCCCAATTCCCAATTAATTATTTTCATCCCAAAAACGGGTCAGATTTGAAACTTGCTTTCCTTGAAGGCGTCTGGACCTGCGCACGTTTCCTGCTGGCAAGGCTAGCTACCCCAAATCATCATGGGCCGGAAGCTGAACCGAAACATCTGGGTTGGGCTTCGTCGAACTATCACCGGGCTTTCCTGATATATGAGGCAGTTGATCAGGTTTAATATTCATCTCGATGTCCGCATCACTCTCCCCTTCCTCTGAAAAGCTTGTCCTCAAGCTTGAATTATCACCTGTATAGGGGGTTAGATGTCGAATATTGAATACATCAGAAATAAGGACATCGTCTGGTAATTCAACTCGGTAGGCATTGTCACTAAATTTCTCCAACACCTGACAAGGATCAATTTACTTTGGTTTGAGTTTGGTGTAGGCCCCCTGTGGATATCATTCTCTTGGCAAGAAGACCCATACCAAATCACCAACCTCAAAAGTCTGCTGTTGACGTGTCTGATCAGCCTTAGCCTTATACTTGGCATAATTTTGCTCTAGATTGGCTTTAACAGTTGCGTGCACCTCACGCAGATCAGCCACTCGATCTTCTATCTTCTTACTTGATTTGTTTGGCACATCAACAGGTAAAATATCAAGTGGTCCTCTTGGTAGAAATCCATACAATACCTGAAAGGGTGCAAAACCAGTAGAACGGTTCACTGAAGAATTGAACTCAAACTCAATCTTCGACAAACATATATCCCAGTTTTTAAATTCTTGCACATTGGCTCTTAACAAGTTACCAAGACTTCGGTTGACAGTCTCAGTTTGCCCATCGGTCTGAGGATGATAGGGACTACTGAATTTTAATTTTGTACCCAACTTTTTTCACAATTCATGCCAGAAATGCCTCATAAACTTGCTATCTCGGTCCGAAACTATCGACGATGGTAACCCATAATGTCGAACAACTGCAGAAAAATAAAGATCAGCTACTTTCGACGCATCAAATATCATTTTGCATGGCAAGAAACAAGCCATCTTGCTGAACCGATCTACGACTACCATAATTGAATCTTGACCTCTCACTGTTCATGGTAAACCTACAACAAAATCCATAGATACCTCTCGCCATGGCTAATCTGGAATCGGTAAAGGGGTATATAAACCTTGATTTGTATCTGATCCTTTAGATTCCTGACACAAACGGCATCTCTTCACATAGGTTTTGACATCTCTGTCAAGCCCAGGCCAATAAAACCGTTGACGAATTAACCATGCAGTTTTGTCTCTTCCAAAATGTCCTTGATTATGCAGCTCCTGAATAATCAATACATGCAGTGAAGTGTTAGGAATACAGAGACAATTACCACGAAACAAATATCCATCATGTAGGACGAAGTCAGATCGACCTCCAGCTTCCAATTCAGTCACAATGCTCTGGAAATGTTCATCTGCACGGATATCATCCTTCATGCTTTCAAACCCAAGGGTATATATACTTGCATAGCACCAATTAATAAACTCCGTCTACTTAAAGCATCTACTACTTTGTTCAAAGTGCCTGACTTATGCTTGATGCTGAAAGTATACTCCTGTAGAGTACTTACCCATTTTGCATGTCTGGAGCTCAACTTATGCTGTCCCTGTAGAAATTTTAATGCTTGATTATCTGAGTACAGCACAAATTCTCGCTGAATCAAGTAATGTCGCCAATGTTGCAATGACCTCACAATGGCGTATAGCTCCAAATCATAAACCGAATACAACAGTTTGGCACCTCCAAGCTTCTCACTGTAGAAAGCAACGGGTCTCCCATCTTGGCTAAGTACTGCGCCAATCCCAGTCTTCGAAGCATCACAATCCACTTCGAATACCTTGTCAAAATCTCGAAGAACCAATAGTGGTGCTTGGGTCAACTTGACTTTCATCTCATCAAATGCTTCCTGAGCAGTGTCATTCCATCCAAACTGATTTAATTTCAACAAGTCTGTTAAGGGTGCAGCAATTTCACTGTACCTCTTCACAAACCTTCTGTAAAAACCTGCAAGACCCAAAAAGGATCTCAATTCAGTCAAAGTAGTAGGTGCTGGCCAGTCCACTATCGCTCGCACCTTACTTTCATCTAGAAGAATTCCATCACCAGTAACAACATATCCCAGAAAAATTAATTTGTCTACCATCTAAATATACTTCTCTGGGTTAGCAAAAAGCTGGTTTTCACGTAATACTGTTAGAACTTGTGAAACATGCTCAGCATGCTCTTGTGCTATCTTACTGTATATCAATATATCATCAAAGTATGCAACAACAAAAGAACTAAGGAATGGATGCAAAACCTGGTTCATTACTCGCATGAACGTACTTGGAGCATTAGATAGCCCGAATGGCATCACCAACCATTCATACAGGCCTTCCTTTGTCTTGAAGGCTGTCTTCCATTCATCACCTGGCTTCATTCTAATCTGATGGTACCCACTTTTCAAATCAATCTTAGTAAAGAATACGGCACCACTCAACTGATCCAGCATATCATCCAGCCTCGGTGTTGGAAATCTATATTTCATAGTAATTCTGTTTATTGCCTGGCTGTCAAAACACATACGCCATGAACCATCCTTTTTCGGCACCAAAAGTGCTGGTACCACGCACGGGCTAATGCTTTTCCGTACAAAGCCTTTGTCTAAAAGATCTTGAACCTGTCTCTTTAGCTCCTCATACTGCTGTGGGGTCATTCGATAATGAGCCTTATTTGGCAACACAGAACCTGGAATCAGATCAATCTCTTGCTGAATATCTCGAAGTGGTGGCAAACCCGCAGGAAGCTCACTTCGTACAACATCCCGAAATTCCTCCAAAACTGACACCAACTCTTGAGGAAGATCATGTAGCTCCTGCTCCCCATTATGGCCAAACTCCTCTGGCTTACTAATCAGGGCAAAACAGAAATCTTCTCCCTCTAAACTCGCCTCAAACTCCCTGCTTGGCAAACAAATTACCATCTTCTGTTCAGCCATGTCCTGTAGTGGTTTCAAGATCACTTTTCTCCCATCTGGTTGCAGCATATAAGTATGAGTGTAACCATTATACACTGCTTTATTATCAAACTGCCAAGGTCGTCCCAAAATGATGTGTGTCGCACCCATCGGTACAACATCAGCTACTATTGATGTTTCAAGCTGAGAACCAAAAGACAAGGCCAACCTATATCGTCGACTGACCTGAATATCTGCATCCTGATTCACCCAGCCGAGCTTGTATGGTTGAGGATGGGGCTCAGTCATTAACCCCAATTTCTTCACAACTTCCTCAGCAATCACATTCTCCTAACTTCCAGAATCAATAATTACCTTGCAAGTTTTACCAGCTACAGTGCACTTTGTTGAGAAAATATCGTGCCGACGCCAATCTCCACTAGCTCTTGGTGCAAGACACATCCTCCTAATAATCAGACTCTCTCCTTGGATGTGGTCTAGGTCAATCACATACATCTCATCCTCGAACTCCTCATCCTCGGGAAATTCAACTTCCTGCTCCTCCTCCATAAGTAACTGGGTATGCGCCTTGGGGCACTCATTGGCATAATGTCCTAAGTCATGACACCGATGGCAGTGAACATTGGCTCGATTGCTGCCCACCCTCTGCTGGGTACCTGAAGCCCCACTCGGCACTGTAGGTCTCTGAGGAACTGCCGAAGTTTGTTGCCTCACCATAGGAGGTGCACTCCTACTACTAGAACTCTGCCCCGAAGACTGACCAGATAATTTTCCTCTACTCTGGAACCCTCTATTCTGCATCAAGCTCCACTCCACTGCTTGTGCCTGCATGTGCGCATCACCAACACTGTCAATCCGATGCAGAGACAACGCATCCTGGATCGGGAATCGTAGTCCAAGCAAATACATAGCTACCAACCTCGGTTCTGACTCCATCAATCAGTTTCGAGCCACCAGTCGGTAGAACTCTGTAGTATAATCTTCCATGCTTCAATTTCCTTGTGTTAAACCATGCAATTTAGAATAAAGGATCTGTTCATGGTTCGGAGGAAGGAACTCCCGATTCATCTCCTGCTTCAAGGCTACCCATGATGCAATTGGTGGCCTCCCATCCATATACCTCCGGTAGTGCTGTGCATGCCACCAAGCCGCTGCTCGATCTCGGAATTGGATTGTGATAAGCGGCACTTGCCTGTCCAAAGGCACTTCTTTCAGCCGGAAAACATCATCTACCTGCAGGGTCCAATCCACATACTCATCAGGATTCAAACCACCTCTAAACTCCGGTATTTCAATCCGAAACCCGGACTCCCAACGAGTATGATTGTCATGCATAGGCGGCAGTCCGAAATCCCTGGGAAGCACTACATCACGCCGTGGTTGCTGCCCTCTTTGTAGTGGTGGAGGATCTTCAATATTCTGGAAAGGGTCGGCATCACCTTCTCGATGTTCATCAGGTACATTGCGATCTTGATGAGGTATAGCACGATCTTACGCCTCCAACCATGCCATCATTGCTTACAAAACAGCCATCATCTGCTGCTGGGTCTCCACAACGTCACGAAGAGAAGGCTCCCCATTGTTCCGCTCCATGGTTGCAGGTAGAATTTTTTTTAAAAAAAAATTTAGAACGGAACAAGGACAGATCAAGAACAAGAATGGATCAAGGCTCTGATACCAAGCTGGTGCAGGGTGGTTGTCAAACGCCTGCAGCGACCAAAACTCCGATTCAGGGAGAACGGGTTCTGGAAATTTTTTTGATGCTAGGATTGAGCAAGATGGGGAAGATCCTTTGAAACCTGCAACGATCAAGCACTAGAAGGGCCATGTGATTCCTCACGTTGTCAGCCCTCTACCGGATTTCAATCTGGGTCTTCAAGATTGGAAGGGACGAACGATGGTTTTCTCACCGTGAGTCCCTATTTCTTTTTTTTTTTTTTAATCAGAAACTTGGAACGGAAGGAAGAGATTCCTCACGGAATCATCTTCTCCCAACCGGGCTTTTGGCCTGGTGTGCGCAAGGGAAAAAAATAGATTGCCGACGGCCTTCCACGGAATCACCAAAAGGAAAAACAACACGTCGTCCAATCTCTTCTTCCAAACCAAAACAATACAACACGCCGTCCAATGTTTTATCAAACAAAGAAACGCTGTCGTGCAATTGTTTTTTTCCCAAACAAAGAAAACACTGCAATATGTTTTCTTCTCAAAACAAAACAACATGCTTCCCAATATTATTCCAAAAACAAAACAATGTTCTTTTTTCATTCCTTGGGTTCGGGTTTTAAGAAACAATACCAAGTTGTAATCCCCCACATGACTAACAGGGAGGGAGAAAAAAAAATAAAAAATAAAAAAAATACTAATGTAAACAATCCAACACATTGACTCTTGCATGAAAACTCCTCAAACAGAAATTTTTTTTTTTATAAAAAAAAAAATCAAGAGATCACGCCACTAATAAAATTATAATAATAATAAAACTAAAGACTCCGGTGTTTTCCTGGATCCGAAACTTCACGGACGCAATTAGTGTATTGGGCCTTCGGCCCAATTCCCAATTAATTATTTTCATCCCAAAAACGGGTCAGATTTGAAACTTGCTTCCCTTGAAGGCGTCTGGACCTGCGCACGTTTCCTGCTGGAAAGGCTGGCTGCCCCAAATCATCATGGGCCGGAAGCTGAACCGAAACATCTGGGTTGGGCTTCGCCGAACTATCACCGGGCTGTCCTGATATATGAGTCAGTTGATCAGGTTCAATATTCATCTCGATGTCTGCATCACTTAGCCAATCTTTTTGTTGGGATTTGGGTGGATATCATACCCTCCTCCTGCCCTCTAGAAAAGATGCGAGCCCTCTCTTTGCCATTGGTTGGCATCGTGCGGATCATGACCTTTGGTCCTTTCCATGTCAAATCAGCCTAAGGCTATTTGGGGTTTCGCATCCATCTCCATTATCCATGGCGGGCCTAGGGACATGTCCCCTTCTATCGAGGCATCATTCTAGAGTCCTTC
Organism: Areca catechu; assembly: GCA_021397845.1. NCBI lineage: Eukaryota > Viridiplantae > Streptophyta > Magnoliopsida > Arecales > Arecaceae > Areca > Areca catechu. The sequence goes on along the minus strand of CM038051.1, from coordinate 94,418,152 downwards.
TGTCCCTTTATAAGGAGAAAGAGAGGACTGGCTGAAGGAACTTCTCCATTTTTGTTTGCTCCTGCATTTGGTCCAACCTTTCCCATCTTGACCATCCGTCTCTTTCATAGGTATGACCCTTCCCCACTTCCCAGTTTCTTTTCCCGATCATAGCCAAGACCGTGGGATCTCGAGGGGGGGAGGTTGGGTCTTCAGGCATGGAGATGTAGTGCATCCGAAGCTAGTTCCCAGCTCCATTTTGTCCAGGAAAATAGTTTATCTTCGGGAGCGCTATCATATACCAAAAGAGTTTCCTTTGATCCTTCTAATGTCAGAAGAGTGGGTACACAAACCTCCCATTGGGTGCATTGATGTGTATGAAGACCACTTGATGTCTGGTTTTCGTTTTTCGCTACACCCTTTCTTCGTCAAGATATTTCACTTGTACCAAGTTATGCCCATGCAGTTGACTCCGAACAGTATTCGAAATGTTTACGGGTTCTTGGTCCAATGTCATATAGCTAATGTGAAGCCTGAGACCAATTTATTTACATCCCTCTTCATGCTCAAGAGGGATTTTTATGGCCATGGATGGTGGGTCATCGGCCCTCGGTCTAGCTGCAAGATCATGAAGGACATGCCCAGCACCATTCATGGGTGGAAGCCCAATTTTGTTTTAGTCTCTTTCATCGAATCATGGGGTTTCAGTAGTGAGTGGAGGGAACCATGTTTGGATGCTAATGATGGGAAAAAGGTTCTGGCCAACGACCAACCTGATTACGCCTTGCTGTCTGGTTTGGAGGCTGTTTCCATCCATGAACTATTGAAGGAGAAAAACCTCCATCTTGCGGGGATCAGTGGGTCCTCGGTATTAGGTATAAGTAGTAGGGGTTCCCGATTCCCCCTTTTTCATTATCCTTGTGATCTAGTTGATTCTGAAAGGCATTTTTGTTGGCAGGTGGTGGGATGAGGCATGATTTCGTCAAGCTCCGTCAGTCTTCCAAAAGGACAGTGACCCAGGCTCCCCACTCAGGATCAAAGGTCCAGAAGAAAATATGGGAGGAGGATTCTAGTAGAAGCCGAAGTGCCTCGTCCTCTAGAGGAATGTTTGCAGAGGCTCCAGAAGGGCCTTTGTCAGTTGAGTCTTTGCCGATGGTCAGCTCTCCAATTCATATAAGGGAGAGTCCGTCTCCGATGGTTGATGCACCACTGCCTTGCCCCCTGTGATAGGTAGGGGCAAGGCATCGCAACTTGAGAAGGAATCCGTTCGGGGGGTTCCTCTGAGTGGAAGTCGCCCTGTGGACTCTTTGGAATTCTCCCGTATATGGGGTCTTTTGGTCCCTGCCATTGCTAGGCGGGCACTAAAAGATAATTTGCTACCTCACGATTTGGCAGTGGTCCAGGGTCGAAGCCTCGCTAAGGTGTCTGATTCTACCTATTCTTTCCTATAATAGGTGAGATTTTCATCGCCCCTCTTTTGTCTGATAGGTCGTTCAGTTTGTGATTGGCTCCATACCTTATTTTGTTGGTGTAGTTGGTCTATGACATTACTTTTCTAGAAGAGGGCCTGGGGAGCGTTGATAGCCTCATTCACAACTTGAAGGAGGATCTCCAAGTAGCCAGGGCTGAGAGGGAGGTGGCCGAGGAACTGAAGCAGTCCATGGAGAATCAGCTCACTCGCATGGACGTCGAAGTTCGGGGCCTGAAGGGTGAGCTGAAGAATGCCCATTTGACGATCTTGGAGCAGGAGGCAGAGTTAAGGAGAAACAAGAAGCAAATTGACTGCTTAGAGCATTCTGCTAAAGAGAATCAGGAGAAGGCTGAATAGCTAATCAGGATGGCCGAAGAGGCAACCAAGAGGGTTGAGAAGTCATCTTCGAGAGTTGAAGAGGTAGCCCTGAAGGCCGAAGTGGCAACTCTAAAGGCTGAAGCATCCATGAGGGAGTCCGAAGCCTTGAGGGAATAAGCGGCTAGGACCGTCGAAGACTTTAGAAAGTTTTCACAGTTCCAAATGGAAATGAATGAAGCGAGCTTGTACAGCTATCAACAAGGCTTCAATGATGGACTCGCTAAGGTCAGCGTGGCCTTCCCCGATCTTGATCTTTCCAGTATCCCCATGTTTGATATCAAGGAGGAGGAAGAGGAAGGGGTCAGGACCCCTGATGAGATTGAGGAGATGCCTAGTCGAAGTGAAGGAGTCCTAGTCGTAGCTGCTGAGTTGGCCATGGCCAATATTGCGGTTACGACCCAAGCTGAAGAGGTGATCCAGACTAAAAGTTCTCCAGCTCTGGACCAGGTAGAGGAGATCATCTCCGTCCAGATTGAGGAGATACTCCATTCTACCAACACTGGGTCTTCCTCAACTGATCCGTAGGGGTCTGTCAGGCTTCGAGCCTTGCATTTGTATTTCCTCTTTTCTTTCTTTTGGAATGTGATCAACGAATCTTCCTAGTCTAATGAATATTTCGCTTTTTGTAAATGCTGGATACTATGGGGCTTCCCAAATGTAGCTTTCCAAGTGTAGAATCTTTGAACTGGGTTTTAGTAGGGTCATCGATTTTGGCGACCGACCGAATCATGCAACCCTTTGTTGAGTCAGTTTTTCTGAACATAGGTTTCTCTTTTAGATCTTAGAACATGTAGAAAAATTCCCATTTTTTGGGGAGCCCTTGGCTCACCGGGGGGTTTGGCGACCGCCATGCTATTGCCCGGAGAGGTGGTGGTGATCAGGGCCATAATGACTGTGCTTGGGAATAGGAATCATCGTGGTTGTAGCTTTTTAATGGTCCCTCCCAATACCCCAGTTAAGGTCCTGATTTATTAGGGCAATCGTACGCGGCATGCCCGGGAGCCTGCCATAAATGAGGGCATTTGGCCTGAGCCTCGCCAGTCTCGATATAAGGAAGAGGATTTCCTTGGATCGACTACCATTCGCTCTTGGCAATGCCATTTCCAACACCATTCCCGTCTTCTCATCTTCGCACCGCTCTGAGGGTTTGACATGACATGAGGTTGAACCTAGCACAGCTCAGGCGGGTAGCAAAGGGGAGGCCAATGAGAGGCTTCCAAGTGAGAAGATCAGATCAGAGGTGGAGGTGTATGTTGGCATTGCCATGCACCCAGGTTGAGAGTAGTGATCCTATCGAGATAGGTCCTTCCTCAGGGGAGGAACCGATTTCTCCCTGGAGGGCCATGCCAGCTAGGCCATCTAAGAGGTCAAGCCCATAATATGTTGGTGAGGTTTCCTCGCACGTCGAAGATGCCAAGCCTGCGGCTCCAGTCACATGAGAGAGAAATCCGGTGGGGTGTGATACACCTACCACTAGAACCAGGAGGCAGGAATATTGGAATCCTTTTCCTGCCATTCTCCTTAGGATACAACAGGCAACTTTCAGCATGTGTGTCACCCTTTCGTGTTCGTCGGTTGGACTGACTTTGTTTGTATTTCCTATTCTATAGATTTCTCATGACCTTTCTTTGCTGGAGAAATATGCCCACGAATCCATCAGCCTTAGCGAGGACCTTCAAAGTCGAGTGGCCTTGGCTGTAGCTGAGAAAGATGTTGCTGAAAATCTTTGGACTGCCACAGAAGAAGAGATGGGCAAGGCTATTTCCTCGAACGACGTCTTGAAAAGATAGCTGGGTACTCTTCAAGAACAGGCGATCGAAGTGGCAATCATCATGCAGGAGAAGAGGAGAAAGATGATTTCTCTTGAACCGTTGCCGAGGAACTAAAGTCTCTTCAGACCGAATTGGAGAAAAAGATCAATGAATTGAGGACAAGTCTTTTAGTGGCTGTCCAAAGGGCTGTGCAGGTCGAAGAGAGGTCTTCCGGGGCCATTGAGGCTTACAAAAGTTCTCAGGCCTTCAAAGATGAGGCACGCAAAGCCGCATCGGAGGGCTACTCTTCGGGTTACACCAATTGCATGGGTAAAATTAAGGAACTTTACCCCAGCCTGAACTTATCTTTGGTCACCGTTTTAGAGGATGAAGCCAAAGACTCCAAGGTTTAGCCTGAAGTAGTGTCGACCGTTACTCTTGTTTTGACTGCTGAAGAGGTTATCAGAGAATAAAGTTGCTGTATTTTTCCTTTTTTTAGCTATTTGTAATGTCTTCACTTTGGATGAGGGTTTTTACTCTTCGAAATAAATGACTAATTTTTTTCAAATTAGTCTCTTTTGAATTGACTCTTTTCTTATGTGTGAATCGATGACATGGCCAGTTCGGGCAGATGTTCTTGGCTTGATTAAAGATGAACTCCGAAGTGGGGTCATAATACGGTTACTGATTTCTCTAGCATAATTGACCAGGTCAAAATCAGGATTAACCCCAGTTGAGTTGATGTTGATCATCCACCATTATTGTCTTTTTCGCATCGGTGGTAGCATAGCGGACAGGTGTCACTTTGTCATTGGCAGTCTGTTAGAAGACATTAAGCATATTTTTTGCTATCCGTGTCAAGTGCACGGATATTCGATTGGTTGCATCCCTGCACGTCCTAAATGCTGCCAGATTTTTCCTTTCTGAGAAATGGCCATTGATGTTGTAACCGTTCAAGGGAGATCGTTCTGGGTTCGAAATGCCATCGCTCTCTATCCTCGATAACAGTTATTGGCGAGCGCACCTTTCCCAGAGCGGCTACCTTGGTTTTGAAGCATCGTTTCGACATGTGGCTTTTTTTGGCAAGCCTGGGGAAAGATGAGGAGCACATTTTTCGGTGACTGCTCATGGGCGTAGGATCCCATTAAATAGGAGCCAGTTCTTTCTTTTTGTAGGCCATCGAATTTCAAACTCCTATTTGAAAGTTGTTCTTCTTCCCTTAGCATATCACTGAGATGAAGTTTAACATTTCTGACCTTCGGAGGATGGTGAAGAAGAGAGCTTCCAATTCTCGAGCGAAGGGTGAGCCCAATATGAAGGCTCTCCGGGAAAGTGACGATGACGACCCGCAAGGGGCCATTGCACTCTTGGGGAAGAAGGTTCGGGACCTAGAGGCCCTCTTGGAGGAGGCCTGGGCTCGAGTCGAGGTGGCCACTGCAAAGGTGGAAGAGGCCAAAAAGAAGGCGGTGGAGGCCGTCTCGAATTTCATGGCATCTTTTGCCTATAAGGACAAGGTTACCGAGGCAATTCTGGACTCTTACCACTGGGGGTTCTGAGAGCACCGAAATTAGGTTTTCAGGTTCTATCATTTGAAGGGCCTAGAAAATTTAGGCCTTCTGTCCCCTTTCCCGGTCATGAATATGACTCTGACTTCGAAGAGGAGTCGGAGTCTGAATCAGATGGGAACTTCGGAGCCTTTCCGTCCTCCTCTCAGAACTTCAACATCTCCTGCTGGCATGGGAAAGGGCTGGCAGGCGGTCTTTAAATCTGTTTTCCCATTATCTACAATGTTCTCTTTTTTCTCTCCTTTTTTTTTTGTAAAGTTCTGAAAAATGCAATGAAGAAATTAACTTTCTTCCTCCTTTCTTCCTCTGTGAATGGTGTATCTTAGAATACAAGGAAGTGTAGACTTTGTAGTATGATGAAAGCATAGACTTTACAGAGTCATTAAGGATCTGCAGATGGGATGGGTCGATTAGGCCATCTCATCAAGTGTTTGTGGCTGATAGGGTGAGTGATGTAGATTCACTTTAGCAAGTTTCTAGATTTACCGTAGGGTAGGGCATCTGAGCCATCCCTGTGCAACCCTGTCGTGGCAAAGGTAGGTTGTTTAGGCCCGTCCCGGCGCGTCTTCAGATTTACCATAGGGTAGGTTATATGAACCATTCCTGCACCTTCTTTAGTATAAGGTAGGCTAGTTAGGCCTGCCCCGGCGCTTCTTCGGATTCACCATAGAGTAGGTCGTATGGACCATCCCTACACCTTTGATTAGTTGACAGCCTAATTAGGCTGTCCATTGTGCTCATCGAGCATACCGATAAGGTGAGTGGAACAAGCTCACCTTTGTGCTACTGGATGATTCTTTTGATCAGACCATTGAAGCCATTGTCATTCTGTTGGGGCAACGGACTGTTTAGAGTTGAACAGATTTTCATAAAAGACACTGGGGTCTATTTATTGATAGTACTTGATAAGGTTTTGTACATTCCAGGGCCGGGATAGGACAATGCCATCTAGGATCTTGAGTCGATACGTTCCTGAATGTATGACTTCTTCGACTTGGTATGGTCCTTCCCAGTTGGGGGAGAGCTTGCCCTGCTCCATCGGCCTGGATACTTTAGTTCTTCGCAGCACAATATCCCCAGTATGAAAGATCTGCTCTTTTACTCAGGAGTTGTAATATTTGGCGACTTTTTGTTGATACATCGTCATTTTCATTTGGGCTTGGAGCCTAGCGCTCAATAATAGATCCAAGTCAACTCTTCTGTGATCGAAGTTCTCAGGCTCTTCATATTTGTCGATTCTCAAAGATTGGAGGGAGACTTCGATAGGGAGGACTACTTCTGTACCGTTTGCTAAGTTGAATAGAGACTCACCGGTGGTCATTCTTGGGGTCGTCCTATATGCCCAGAGAATGGAGGTCAGCTCTTCTGCCCAAAGTCCTTTGGCAATGTCCAACCTCGTCTTCAGGCCATGGAGAATGGTTTGATTCATCACTTTGACCTCTTCATTAGATTGCAGATGGATGACAGAGGTCAGCCGGTGTTGCATATGGTACCGAGCACAGAAGTCTTTAAACTTAAAGTTGTCAAATTGCCTCCCGTTGTCAGTAATAATTGTATATAAAATTCGGAACCAAAATATGATGGAGTTTCTGACAAAATTCTTGACTTTGCCTTTCATGATGTAAGCCAGTGGTTCGACCTCGACCCATTTGGTAAAGTAGTCAATGACCATGATGAGGAACTTCCTTGCCCGGATGTCGATGGAAATGGGTTGAGCATATCCATGCCCCATTGGGTGAAGGGTCAAGGTGCCGTCAGCTGGGTCAAATGACTCGTTGGCTATCTTTGTATATTGGCATACCTCTAACTTTGATCACATCTCCGTACAAAATTGGCTGAATCTTTTTGAATGGAGGGTCAATAATATCCCTGACATATTATTATATATGCCAAAGACCTGCCCCCAAGTGATCACCACATATTCCTTCATGGACTTTCCTCAAAGCATAGTCAGCATCTAATGGTCCCAAGCATTTCAGCAAAGGCTGGGACAATGATCTTTTGTAGAGGGTCCCGTCTAAGATGACATATTGGGATGCCATCCAGCGGATCTTTTTGGCCTCTACTTTGTTTTCTGGCAGTATGCTCTCATTTAAAAACTTGAAGATGGGATCCATCTAGCTAGGCTCGATCTCGATTTGAAGCACCTTCAAAGTTTCTTCTGCTATGCTTGGAGTTTCAAGATGTTTGATGAAGGTACGATCGAGGGAATTTGGAGTGGTGGTGGCGAGCCTAGACAGTGCATCGGTTCGAGAGTTCTCCGACTAAGGAACATGGATGATTTCAAAGAACTCCAATTGAGAGGATAAGGCTTGTAAATTCTCCAGGTATTGGATCACCGTAGGATCCCTAGCTTCAAACTCGCCCTTGACCTAGTTCACCACTAGCTGGGAGTCCAAGAAGACCTGGAGTCTCTAAACCCCTAGGCTCTTGGCAATGCAGAGTCCTGCCAGTAAGGCTTCGTATTTAGCTTGGTTGTTCGAAGCGCGGAAGGAAAATCGGAGTGCGTACTCCACAGTGTGCCCATCTAGTTCAGCCAGTATGAGGCCTGCTTCACATCCAGTGAAGTTGGAGGCTCCATCTACATGGAGTACCCAAATAGACTCCGTATCCTTCAGAGTGTCTCCCTCTTCTTCAGGCAGACACACTTCATCTTCGAACTTCCATGTGCACTCTACCAAGAAGTCAGACAGCACCTAGGTTTTCATAGCCGATCGGGGCTGGAAACTGATGTCAAACTCACTTAACTTCATAGCCCATTTTGCTATTCTTCCCGAAATATCAGGGCATCGGAGAATGGCCTTAAGGGGCTGATCAGTCAGCACCATGATGATGTGGGCGTGGAAGTAAGGCCGTAATCGCTTTGCCGCAATTATCAAAGAGTAAATCAGCTTATGCATTTTTGAATATCTTGTTTCAGCATCATGCAGGACTTTGTTGATATAGTAGATTGGTTTGTGGAAGCCATCTTCTTCTCTTCGGACGAGGACAGAACTGACTGCTTCGTCAGAAGTGGAAAAGTATAGGTAGAGTACTTCCCCCTATTAAGGTTTAGAGAGCAAAGGTGGGGTCTCCAAGTACTTCTTCAGTTCTTCAAAAGCAATGCGGTAGTCTTCAGTCCATTTGAAGCCTCAAGATTGTCAAAGTACTTTGAAGAAGGGGGGAAATTTCTTGGCTGACCGAGAAATAAATCTGCTTAAAGAAGCCATTCTTCCTGTCAGCTGCTGTACCTCGTTCTTGCAAGAAGGATGCCTTATATCTTTAAGGACCTGGATTTTCTCAGGATTTGCCTCAATCCCTTGCTTAGTAACAAGGAACCCTAAGAACTTGCCCGAAGTCATCTCGAAGGCATACTTTGTTGGGTTCAACTTCATGTGGTGGCGTCGAAGGGCATCGAATGATTCCTCTAGTTCCTAGATGTGATCTTTTCTAAGGAGGCTTTTGATGATCATGTCGTCAACATAGGCCTCCATGTTTCTCCCCAATTGCTCCTTGAACACCTTGTTGATCAATCTTTGGAATGTCGCCTCTGCATTTTTTAGCCCAAATGACATCATTTTGTAGCAATAAAGGCCTTAGTCGATGACAAAGGCTATCTTTTCCTCATCTTGGGGATCCATCCGAATCTGGTTATATCTAAAGAAGGCATCCATGAAGCTTAATAGCTGGTGCCTAGCAGTGGCATCAACCAGTTGGTCGATCTTTGGAAGGGGAAAGCTATCTTTTAGGCAAGCTTTATTGAGATCTATGTAGTCGATGGGAATCCTTCACTTGTTGTTAGCCTTCTTCACCATTACCACGTTGGCCAACCATTCAGGATAATGTGCTTCCTGAATGATTCCCGCCTTGATAAGTTTGTTTACTTCTTCGTCTATCACCTTTTGTCTTTCAAAGGTGAAACTCCTTTTCTTCTACCGGACCGGCTTATATTCAGGAGCGACTTCCAACCGATGAGTAATCACTTCATCTGGGATTTCTGGCACGTCCAAAGCCGACCAGGTGAATACATCAGTATTATTCCTAAGAAAACAGATCAGCTCCATTCTAGTCTCTTCGTCAAGTATGCTTCCGATTTGCACGACCCTGGTAGGGTCTTCTTCAGTTAGTTGTACCGGGACGGTCTTCTCCATGGGCTCTCCGGAGTTTGCAGTAGAATCTCTCGGATCTAATTGATCTCAAGTTACGGGATCGTTGAAGTGCTTGTCTTGAATCATCAAGCACTGTCGTGCCGTTCTCTGATCTCCCTTGACTTCTCTGATGCCACTCCTGCTAGGAAAACATACAAGGAGGTGGTAGGTTGACACTATGGCCCGAAATTTATTTAAGATGGGCTGTCCCAGGATCATGCTATAAGACGAGGAGATTTGGACTACCGTGAAGTTAATTGGTAGTGTCTTTTGTCAGGGTTCGATGCTGAGGGTTACAAGTAGTATTATTTCTCCCTCGATATTGACCTGGTTGCCTCCAAAACCAGTAAGTGATATAAGGGATCTTTGCAATTTCTTTTTAGACAGGCACATCCAAGATAATGCATCGTAGAGCAAGATGTCAGCTGAGCTTTTATTATTGACTAAGATTCATTTTACATTATAATTGGCCGCAACGGTCGATATTTCAACAGTATCGTCATGTGGGAGTTGGACCTCCACGAGGTCATCATCGAAGAAGAGTATGATATTATTGTCTTTAAGCCGCTTCGGGGCATCGTCTTTGGCTCTTCTCCAGTTAGTCGACTAGTGCAGCATTCCCATGTTCCCGTTGGTGGGCCTCTAGTTTGTAGTTTGGCAATTCAGCCTCTTCGGGGACCCTTTAGGAAATTGTAGCTTCCGATCGAGGTCCTTGGCAGCCTACGTACCACCCCATATAACCTCTTTTGATGATATCCTCTATTGCATCTCTCAACTGGATGCACTCTTCAGTATCGTGGCCATGGTCCCGGTGGAATTGGTAATATTTGTTCCTATTTCTCACAGAAGAGTATGCCTTCATGGGACGTGGTCATTGGCGATAGTTTTCTTTTTCTATCTCTAGTAGGATCTTCTCTCTGGGAAGGTTGGTCTGGGACTCCATTGCCGATCAGGATATTTGTTGTTGTTGTTGTTGTTGTTGGGTGCATGGGGGCCTTGTCCCCTGCTATTCTTCTTCTTGGAGAGGGGCTTCCCTTCAGTTAACCGTAGATTCACCGCTTGCTCTTCGACACCGACGTACTTCTAATTTCTTGACAGGAGCTCAGCATAGCTTGTAGGAAACTTTTTGTCCAGAAAAAAGGTAAGCCTGGACATACGGAGCCCCTTCTTTAATGTAGACATGGCTACGTGCTCGTTGAGATCAGGGATCTCAAGCATGGCCGAATTAAATTTAAAGATTTAATCTCACAGACATTCTCCTTCGTTCTGGTGGAGTAACAGAGTATCCGTATTGCGAGGGATCTTGTGGCAAGTCCTGAAATGCAAGACAAACAATTTTTCTAGCTTGGAAAAAGAATTGATAATACCTGGGCATATACTCAAGTACTACATCCGAGTGGCTTTCTTCAGAGTGACCGGAAATGCGAGGCAGTACAGCGCATCTGAAGCTCCTTGGATCATCATGTGGGCTTTGAAACTACCCAAGTGATCAAGAGGATTGGAGGTGCCATCGTAGGGCTCCATCTGGGGGACCCTAAAGTGTCGAGGAATAACTTCGGCCATGATACGGTTGGTGTATGAAGGAACCCCTAAAGTGTCCCTTCGCTCTCGAAGCTTCACAACCTCCGATTCGAGGGCTTTAAATTTTTCATCGTAATCGGGGAGAACTTGCTTTGGGGGATTCCTCACGGTAGTGGAGTCTTCAGAGGAAGGAGAGGGAGTTTGCCTAGGCCTTTTTCCTCTTTGCAGTGAATCGGTGGGCCCAGGCATTCTTGAACTTCGGCCCTCAGGAGAGGGTCGAAGACGGAGGGAAAGATGGGTGGACCCCTCTTGAGGGGTTCTTTTCCTCCGGGATCGAGAACTATGTCTGGAGGTGGCTGGCGGATGCCCCACCTGAAAAGCTTTGTTTTGAAAATCCTTAACCATAGTGGTGAGAGTGTTGACGTGGTTCAGGAGAGTCTCAAACTGCTACTGTCCCACGACAAGCGTGGGAGGTGGAATATCGTTCCATACCGGGGGTCACCCTCTGGGAGGGAATGCGACTTCGACTTGCTGAGACATTCTGAGTCTTTCCTCTTACCATCGGAAACTTCTTACACTTCCCCTTTTTCAGAAAGGAGCTAATAGTAGATGTTTAGTTGCTTTCGCCCCCCTTCCTGGCACGCCAATTTGTTGGCATAGAATACCTTTTTTGATCGGGCGAAGCTACTGGATCGTAGGTTCATTCCCTGGTTTACCTGCAAAATAAATTCCTGGCCGGATGTGCTCCGGCAGGAGACACTCCGATGCCTAAGTCAGAGGCAGGCGGCTCCAGCCACAAAATGGGGAAGATTTTGAGGAGAATAAATGGTGAGGAAAGGACTCTAAGATTTTCAGGACTATATTCTGAGAAGAATAAATGGTGAGAAAAGGACTCTAAGATTTTCAAGACTATATTATGCCTTACTTGGAATGTTCCCTCTTACCCATATTTATATCGGCTGGTCTGGCATGCGCCCCCATTTTTTCCTCTTACGGTTACAATGAGGGAGTTAATTGATTCCCCTCTATCCGCAACTGCGAGCGGTAGCTGAACGGCTCTGATCGTGTTGGAGACGTTACGTGTTGGAGTTAGTGGCTACATGGCCACGTGGCCATTTCAATGTGGCCGTTATCCTGCATGTGGGGTTTGAGGTAGGAGACGTTACCTGTTGGAGTTAATGGCTACATGGCCACGTGGCCATTTCGATGTGGCCGTTATCCTGCATATGGGGTTTGAGGTAGGTCGAAGATCTGCTTCCGGATCTCCTCTTCAGGAGTGTTTGTCGCCGAATCGACGGGGTGTATGTCCTAAAGTGTCTTCGTCTCGAGATGTCTTAAAAACGACCCCTGTGGCCAATGCCGAAGATCGTGTCTTCAGTAGAATTCGAAGACCATGTCTTCGGATAGGATCGAAGGTTGTCTTCGACTGAGATGGGAATACATATCTTCAGCTAGCTGGCCATATCGAAAGCTGACTCTTCGACTGAAGCTGGTAGTTGTGTCTTCGTCTTGTCCATTAACCGTCGGCTTCTTCCAAATGTACCGGTTCGATATTGCTAATTCTAGAAGAAGCATACGAGTGATTGAACCAATGATGGACCTATACCGGTATATCCCAACATAACCCAACATAAGAAAACAAATGCTCGATGAGGACCAAAAAATTTAAAATAGTAAAGAACACTCTCTTTTCTAATGCTCGAGGACCATAAAATATAAACATTTTTACTATACGATTACAGTACGAAACTTGAAGGAAAAATAAAAATAAAGAGGATGGAATCCACCCCCATCCCCATATAGACTATAATGAAGGACATAAAAAATACACGAATTCAGGCATCTCTTCTTCTCATCGCCTAAAAACTAATGGGCGGAAGTGAAGCTCCCCAGAACACACAAGGATAACAAATCCCACTAAATCTGTAAATCCACCATTTTATACTTCCATGGAATCATCAAAACCTGGCAGCCAATTAGGCGTGAAGAATCATGCCAGTAAACAACCCAAGCTCCACATCATCGAAGAGCATTGACAAATGCAAGGAGTGAATCAACATCCCGCCTTTCAGAAGAATACTTGATGGGCCTGGATACGTGCTTGGGGAAGAAGAGAATTGTGGGGAAGCTTCTCAATTGAAGTTCTTGTTGAGCAAATGGTTTCTGGTCTCCATCAGCCCGGAACTTCCCTACCTTGATGCCTGTACCAGAGAGCTTCTCAGCCAACCCCACAAAGGAAGCTTCCATTCCCTGAAGGATAGACATAAATCCCATCAGCAACTTGATTAAAGGGCAAAGGCAATTATGGAGCTCCTAGTAAATTACCTGAAATCACAGCCTGAAAATTACCTGGCAAAAGCGGCACCAAGGAGCATAGACAACAACCAGCCAAGGCTCTTTCCGGTTCTCCAGTCTCAGCAAGTTTTCTATTCCTGGCCTGCTAAGGTTAACAATGGCTTGGGTCTCAAAGATGTCCGATTTGTTGATAGTCACAGCCCCATTTCCATCACTGCCTAATTTTTGTGCCTCTTCCTGTGCGATGTTACCTTTGTGGAGTCCGCACTCTTTGGCCTTTGCATCCTCCCACCACCATCTTCCTTCTCTCTCATGCTGACCAGGCAAGACAGGCCGGGTGCAGGGTTCGCAACCAATTGACACATACCCCTGGATCCAGAGCAGATGGAGGAAGATAAGTATCATAGAGAGAATCAGCAGAATTACCACAATCATATATCATTAAATTCCATCTATCTGTACCTGTGAATGTAAGGAGTTCACAGGAACATCCATGGTCCTGAGGAAATTCCACATATCATTGCCTTCTACATTAGCAAATGGATTCCACTTTATCAAGCTACAAACTCCACCATCCATCCCTTCAAAGGAAGGATCTACCTGCATATCCAATTCAATAGGCTCAGCACTCTGAACCAGAGGTATGGAATCAACGCCTATGATGCATCATATTCTATTGTCCTTGTAGGATGACAGGGATAATTTATAATAAATACCTGAACAACAGGGATCTGAGCTCTGGTGCCGGGGGATTGATCCTTCCTCTGTCCAGTGATCCATGCCCTAAGGCCCTTGAGGGCCCTCCTCAATGGTCTCACTTTCCTCACTCTGCAGCACTCCTGGTGCCCATCCTCATAGAACGAGAACAGACCCTTGCTCCTCACAAAGGCCTGCACTTCCACTGCATCTGGGAACATGTATTCAATGTGAATGCCATAATGCTTCTCGACAGCACCAAAGAACCTGTATGTCTCTGGGTTCAGCCTTCCAGTATCCAGGCTGAAGACTCTGAATGGTCGACCAGTCAACCGAGCATACTCTATCAATGCAACATCCTCTGCCCCACTGCACAAAAGAAACAATGAATTAGTGTGCAATTGTATTAATATGCCTAAGTAATTAGATAACAATTTCTTCCCTCTTCTACCCAAGAGAAAAGCAGAAGTAATTAGATAACAATTTCTTCCCTCTTCTACCCAAGAGAAAAGCAGCGGCAGCTGGATTGGATGCAGGTTAGCAAGGTCTACAATTCCGCCGCCGCCCCCCTCACCCACCCCCCCCCCGGCCCCCAACCCCGCCTCTTCTTTTGTTTTATTTGATGTAGACAAGATTATTAGGAAAAGTCTAATTACTTCATTCAGTAAACAATAGAGCATGTTTGCAGATGAAACAGATGCAGGAGGACTTGAGGCCCTTGACCATAGATACCTATAGTTAATTTCACACTGAGTTTGCCATCACATACCTATTTCCTATATGAGGGAAAACTAAATACCAATGTCCTCAAACACACTTTGTTGTTAGATTTCATGATATATGCAACATGTCAAGACCTAATCCCTCAAAATATGCAACCCATTGATGGAAAAAAACAAAATTCAAAGAAACCAGAAAAAATACAAAGCATGAACTGTTGATATTATCTATTATGGCAATTGTTAACTCAGCCTGGGAGACTTGCCGGACCACCAACCACGCCACCAATAATAGAGGACTGGGACATTCGACTCGGAGTGATCAAATTGCTGACTAAGAAGGAGATAACAAAGCCGACTACTACACTATTTACCAGGAAGAAGACTAGCGAGGCAAAGATGAAGCCAGCCTCCAGAGATCATTCCTTTTCAAACAGAGTAATCGTTCCTTTCTAGACCAAATAACTGCAACCTGTAGAGTCCGATGCAACCTGCAGAGTCCGTTGGCAAAGCATTTTCTATGCACACCCACCGAGTACCTACTCGAGCCTGACTAGTTACTTCAGTAAACCTAGTTGAGCACGCTCGCGTACAAGGCCAAGCCCCTTCCTTTAGGGACGAACAAATCAACCACATACTCAAAGTCCATGATGGCTACCTTAATGGCATTCGATTACCCAATATAGCCTTATAAATTAGTAAGAGGGATCCTATAATATACCAATGCATCTCTACCACTCTCATATTCATTCAGTCACCACCATTGCTCTCAGCTCCGTTTGCTGTGGTCTATTTACTAACTTGAATATCGAAGGGTCCCTGCCGGTCACCACTGGTCAAGGCCTGCAATATTCACCACCGGTAAAGGAATTGCTATTGCGGGCCTCTATCCGAGAGCCACCGGGAACAACACCTAGTTTAGCTCGAAGACTGGAGCCCCCTCGACCGTCACCGAAATCCAATGGAGGGCAATTTATCAGCAACATTATCCATGATCCATGGATCATACTAATATAGATTATCCAATTATTCATTACAATAACAACATCAAGTTAAAGGCACCTTCTATAATTTAGATGCATAATCAAAAATAGAGACTGCATTATTAAGCTTGGAAGAGGAAACATAGCATTTAAACATTCAAATTGAACTATAGTGAAAAAACCGGATAAATCCATCCGATCAAACCAATTCTTTTAGACAGATCGATCAATTATGATACTTCGGCTGATAAGTGGAACCGGTCACAAAAGGCTCCAGTTTCTGCTCGCAACCACTCCAATAATAATGGCACCTAATTGTCACCATGCGCTAGAGATGCCGGCTTTTCCTTTCCGACACTTTGGCTTGTTACCATACGCCCGTATGATTCCATGCTGGTGTTCAAAATGGAAACAATATCCACCACAACTACGGTGAGTGGATCTAAAGCCATGAGACATGATAACCGTTCGATCTACCATCAAACGATTTAAAAACCACATCCAAAATATAAATTATAGGGAACACGTACTCGACCAAAAGATTATGGTTGTGTTTGGTAGACGATAATCTATCCAGATTACCGGTAATTTTAAAGTGGGCCCACCAGATAACTGCGTTTGGTATTTATACTAAATGGTAATCTATCTTGAACCGGTAATCCGGATTACCTCTCGTGTGGCAATCTAGATTATCTCAGAAAAGGGTAGCTATCCAGATTACCAGAGATGTGGTAATCTGGTATTTTTTATTTTTTACAAAACTGTCCCGTTCCTTTGGCTTCGATGAGAATGAAACATTTCTCTTCTCCCTAATCTCTCCTTAAATCTATATTTTATTTATAAAAATATAATTTTTACATTTTAGCTATTTATTAAAAATATAAATTTTAAATATTTTATATTATTAAATATAAAATATAAAATATTTTTTATACTAAATAAATGTAAAGAAATTATATACAATCTTTTAAATATACTAAGTAATATATTAAATTTATATATTATATTATATTATTAAATTTAAAATAATATATTTATATTCTATATAAATAGATAATTTAAATTATATATTACATTTTATAACATAACATATATTAAATTATATTAAATATAGTATAATATATTTAATATAATATAATATATAATAATATTATATAATATATTATTAACTATATAATTTTATAAATAGTTATATTATAAAATATCAAATAATATAATACTATATTACATTACAAAATATTAAATAATATATTATATTAATGTAATATTATATTATATTACTATATTATATTATAATATATTTTTAATAAATTTGACTTAGAGATGTTTTGAAAATTTGAGTATAATTTATTTATTATATCAAACACAATAATCAATCTTACTGATAGATTATCTGTATACCAAACATAATAATCAGACAATCTATTTAATAATAATCTACCTAGCAAGTAATCCAAATTACTATTCAGGATTTTCTAGTGATCCACCAAATGTAAGTAATCTAGATTACTATTCAGGATTTCCTGATGATCCACCAAACACAATCTATGGATTATGGCGCCTAGTAATTTTTTTTTTTTTAAATTAAAAAAAAAAAAAGTCTTGACTACAATCTTGCGACTCGAACTCAAAGAATGTTTTCTTTATAAAAAAAACGGATGAGATTTAACCTGAAGGCGATGGCGATGTCGTTCCCAAATTTCTCAAGGGCCTTGTCCATGATCTCTAGAGGAGAAGCGTTCTCGAGCTCTCTCGCTAGCTGATCGTAATTCACCTCCGCTTCCTCCTCCCTCTCCCTCTCCCGTCCCCTCTCCTCCACCACCGCCTCCGTCGCCGAAACTGCCGCCGCCGCCAGAGGCGTCACGGAATCGTTCCTCTTGGCGGGCTCCACCGCATGGAGCGGCTTCCCTACCCATCGCCTCCGGGAAGGATTAGTGACTGTCGACGGCACGATCGACGCCTCAAGATGCCTGCCGGACCCAATCTGGACCGCTGCGCCAAGAACCAAAAACCAGCTCTGTTAGACAGGAAAACAAAGAAATATAAAACCAAAGGGGCGAAAAAAACTGGAAACAAAAAAAAAAAAAAACGCACCTTTGGAATCATCGGAGACGAGCAAATGCGAAGACATTGAACCCAGAATTGCAGTGGCGGAGGCCATTAGAAAAGAATTATAACAAAATCAACAAGAAATCTTTGATCTTACACGAGATTTTTTTCCTGGCTCTCTCCAGCGGTTTGGAAGTAGAAGAGAGCGGGGAATAAATGGGGCCACGGGAGAGGAGGGCGTTCCGGTTCAACGAACCTGGACGCTTCTCCGTTCATCGGTAAAGCTAATACGTGGCGAGAAATGATTGGAAAATAAGGTGCGCTTCGCAGATAGGTGGAACGGGTCGTCGTCCCACGCTCGATTCGAGATATGTGAAGGTTGGAAGGAAAGCGACGCCGACGCGCATGTGAAGGTTGGAAGGAAAGCACTTGCGTCCCACGCCGATTAACAACCCACATTGGTGATCTAAAATCACAGGGATTCGAATTCCACGTTGAACCACCTTCAGTTACCAGGGTGACCGCATTTGGTATATCGTAATCCAGTAATTAAAATTTTTTAAATACTTTTAAATAATATATTTAATATTTTATAAAAATTTAAGATCACATGTGGCAAAATATCAAAACATATTTTTAATATATTTTATAAAAATATATTTATTAATCATATAAAATATATTATAATATAATTTAATATATTTATTAATATATTAATAATTAATAATTTTATAAAAATATATTTATTAATTCTTTCTATATCATGGTAACTATTGATGCTGATCTTCGCGGATCTGCAAAACAAATCCTTGATCAGAATTTTTTCGGTTGGATACTCCGATGACTAAGTCAGTAGAATCCGGGTAATAGAATGGAGAGTTCAAAGAGAGCTAGATAGAAAAAAAATCAATCAAATTGGATTGGCTCGGGTAGCTTTAGACTCGCTTAACTCGGAGATCCCCTCTTACCTTTTTTTATAGGCATTGATGCAACTGAAAGTGGTTAATGCTTTCTTGTAACTGATTGTTATTGAAGAAGTTAATTAAGATAACCTCTCCTCGGCTAATTATAGTTACTGTTGGTGGTTATTCATCTTAATCTTTACTAATGCCGTGGCTATCAGTTATGATATGGCAATATCGTTGATGTGGAGTCCCTGTCAGATCTGGCCTGATGCCGCGAGCTGCCATGTCAAAACCTTCACCAGGCGACTCCCCGAAGGTCGAGGCGCCCTGGCCGGAGTCGAGCTCCTTCACCAGGTGGCTCCTTCGAGGTCGAGCCCACCTCGATCGAAGTCAAGCTCCCACTCTCTTCGAGCTCCTTCGCTGGGTGGCTCCCTCGGGGTCGAGCCTACCTCGGCCGAAGTCGAGATCCCGCTCTCTTTGAGCTCCTTTGTCGAATGGCTCCCTCGAGGTCGAGCCCACCTCGACCGAAGTCGAGCCCCCGCTCTCTTCAAGCTCCTTTGCTGGGTGGCTCTCTCGGGATCGAGCCCACCTCGGCCGAAGTTGAGCTCTCGTTCGAATCCCACGGCGCCACTTCCATTGGGCAGTGGGCGGCCGCCCAAGGACCATGGAGGAGCACCTCCCAAGATGCTATGATCACCCCTGCTGCTGTTTACACCGGATAGGAAAAGGTGCCCTGCCCAAAGCATCGCACTCTCGACTGACTGTCTGCACCACCCGGAAGAAGAAACTATCCCAGAAGATTCAAATCCAAGGGTGGCTACCCCCCGATCGAGGCACTGCCAAGTTTTACGAAGAAGAACGACCATATGGAGAGTCAGAGCATGCGGCACAACCCCTTATCATGAATGAGAAAAGACACCTGTGTGCACGGCACGAAGCATTGCCAGACGTTGACCCTCCGGCACCGGTGGAGAGGGGAGATCCCAAGGTAAGCCGCTGGGAGGGATCCTGGTAAAAAGGACTCTCCGAGGGTTTCCAAGAAAACGTAAGCAAGTATAACTTAAGCAAACGGGGGAGAAGGCAGCGCACAGAAGAGCAACGGTGAGACTGAGCGCTTTGGGCTATCGGAGACTCATCGAAAGGGTCTTGACGGACACAACCACAAGGCCCGAGTTCTCCTCAACTACTCTTACCCCAGCTCCATTCCCTCTATTTCAAACTAAATCTCCTCCTTCGAGTGTGGAGTCCGAGCAAGGAGTCCACAAGGGAGGATCTGTTCCCCTACATCGTCACTGAATTATCATCGAAGTGCCCCTACCGGGATCCCCAGCCCGGGTCTCCCTTGTTTTGCAGGTCCAGGTGCACGTGCAGGTTCCTGTGCAATGAGGTCAAAATTCGAGGTCAGCTCCAGCTACAGGCCTTGACGGTGTAAGTGGCAACAGATTGGCATGCCAGGTAGGAGGTGTTGCCTAGTAAGCAACTCAAGAGGGGGGATAAATTGGATTTCTAAAAACTTAAATAAAGTGTAAAGTGCTCTTAGTGAGTATGCAGCAGAAATATAAAAATAATAAAAATAAGAGCAAATTAAAGAGACAAGCAATCACAAATACAAAGTAAGTATGGTGGTTCGATGCTTTCCAATGCACCTACATCCACTCCCCAAGGCCTACATGGAAAATCACTATAATCTCAACCGAATATAGCCGATTAGTTTTTCAGGATCACCAATCAAACTCGACTTGTTTTCATAAGGCTCACAAGTCAAAACATCACTTGATTTTTTAGGCTAACCAAGAACCTAATTGGTTTTCAAGGCTAAGCAACAACCTCCTTAGTTTTTTAATAGGCTAACCAAAAACCTTTATAACAAGAATAAGTTTGAAGTAAAGAAACAATAAAAACTTTCTAATAAAAGCAGATATCTCTTTGAAGCTTTGATGTAGTGTTGTCTTCAACTTGATAAAGCCTCTATTAATGCTCAAGATAGTTGAACTTGAATGCTCTTGAAAGCTCTTGAAAGCTCTTGAATGCTTGGAGACTTCTTTTTGCTTGAAGGTAGTTGCTCTTAATGAATTTGAGTGAATGCACTTGCTTTTTCTTTCTCTTGGTGTTCCTCTCTTAATCTTCTTGATTCTCCTAGTGTTTAGATTTGATTTGAATCATTTAAATACCTTCTTAAGGCCTCAAAGTCGAGTTATGGCCATTAGACATGAAAAACTAACCGTTGGGAGCCAAGAGGAGCAAGTTCTATGTTTGAAAAACTAGCCGTTACTGTTTCCAGAACTCCAAGTGTTGACACTTCAAGCTGTGAGTCAATACTTAGGGTCGACACTTGCATTCCATGAGTCAACACCTAGTTCAAATATCTTTAATGAAGCTTTCTGGAATTCTCAGACGAGTCGACACTTACTTTGGTGAGTCGACACTTGACATCCATGTGTCGACACTTCAGGCAAGTCTTCAATTTCAGTAAGTTCTGTAATAAAAAAGTCTCAAGCAAGGAGCTGATCCTTGAATTGACACTTGACTGGTATGAGTCGATACTTCAACCATGCCATCTGAAACTCTTTTGCATACCGGCTTGAGTCGACACTTCCACTGTCATGAATCGACACTTGATTGAGATTTCTTCAAAAATACCTTAACTTTTACTGAAACTAAATTGTGTTAAATTTTTGTATCCTTTTAAGCATTCTTCAACTACCAAAGTCCACTTTAAACTGATCTTTCATCCATAGTTGGAACTTTTTCATTGTTTGACAATCAATCAAATTTTGTTGAATTGATGAGCATCTTTTCTCTATAAAAACACACTTCAAAAAAAATTGGTACTCAACTTATACTTAGCATTTTGCTTATCATCAAAATGAATAACGAAATCAATAATCTCCCCCTTTTTGATGATGACAAAATCTTTAAGTATAAATTATATAATATGCTTTTAAAAAACTTTTCAATGTGCATAGAGCTTATTGCAATAGGTATTGAAATACGAAAAGAGATGTTCATTGTAGATTTTAAAATTCTCTTTTGAAACTGATTTGAGCTAAGAGTATCAGAGTTTAAAACACATATAAGAAATAAATTCATGTATCATGATACTCTAAAGAAAACATGCTCTAGAGTAATAAATTCAGTAATATAACACTGTGAAGAGTATAGATACTCCCCCTGAAGAGATGATATGTAAAATTGAATTTTGAAGATCTTGAAATTATAGTAAGCTAAAATTTAAGCATCTAAAAGTAAGAATTGGACATGAGAATTTTAGCAAAACAAATTTTCCAATTCAAATGAGGGATTACTCCCCCTCACTTAATGAACAGAAATTTTCAAATTTTAAAAACTTATCTCATTTTTCAAAGCATTTTTTTTTAAAAAAATTTATCTCTTATTTCATCATTCACATTTATACTCAAGTCTATTTTATTTTATTTTATTTGAGTCTTGTAATAAAGTGAGACAACTGACTCCAGTTGAGTCCACTTAGTCAGGTCCAATCTTTTAGTCCAGTCAAGTCAGATCGAGTCCTGTAAGTTTCATTCATGTCAAGACCCAAGAGGAGAGTAAGCAGACCCGGAGATTCACCAGGCCCCTTAACTAGAGTTGGACTTCATGCACCTGGGCCATTGCATGCCGCCAAGCCCACAAGAGAAGAGCTCCAATTCAAGGCAAAGGCCCACTATTGGCCAGGTCCACTAGGATTTCTTGGCCCACAAGTCAAGGTATCTTAGCCCTCAAGTTATGTACCTTAAGGTGAATCTATAAATACCCCACCCCCTCTTGTATTTTTTCATGAATGATGAATGAATATTTCTTTAGTTATGTGTGAAATTTTCAGGGTTTCTATATGATCCCTAGGATATCTGTGTGAGCCCTTTGCTTTGTGCTTGTCCTCCAAGGGAAATCTGTGTGAACCCCAGTTACCTCTTCTTTCTTCTCCTCTCCAAACCCTAATCCCTGGTGACTTCTATGCTTACCAACGATCCATCCCGATCTCTGTCCCGCATCAAGTGGTATTAAAGCCCAGCAGATTAGGGATTTTCTCTTCCTCCCCGGCTTCCCATCGTTCCTCCTATCCAAATCTCCATGTGCAAGACTTCTCAAACCTCGGTCAGCCACCGAGGTCCGTCAACATCCTACACCCGAGCCCCTCTCCTCTCTGCTGCCCGTGAAGCCCGTTTCCAACACCACCTCTAATCAAGTCTCCCCCTCCGCCTCCATCACGTGACCCTCTCCTTCCCTGACGAGTCCCGCGCCAAGGCCCAGTCTACCGCCACTGCCCTTACCGACCCCGGCCTCCATTGCATGGCCATCCGCGGTGTCCCATCCACCGCCACCCCTCCCCGAAACCCTAGCTTCTGACCGTGCCCTACGGTGATGGACCACAGCAGCTGGCGGTGATCCTTGGCGCCGACCAGGTGCCCTTCAAGGCCCTCGTCGCCCAGCTGATGTCCTCCGCCAATGAGCAGCGATCGCAGGCCGAGGCCCTCTTTAACCTCTGCTGCGATCGCCACCAGGATGCCCTCGCCCTCAAGCTCGCCCACCTCCTCCACTCCATCGCCCGCTCCTCCAAGCCCTCCGGTGATGCGATTGGAGACGATGACGATGAGGGCGACGAAGCCGCAGGAGGGCGAGCCAGCTCTCTCTTCCACTTCGAGTCCTCCAAAGAGATCCAGGTCCAGCACGATAGCTGCGCCCCCATGGCCACTCCAACGCCTCCGTGGCCCCACTGTCGTCGAACCCCATGGCCCTCATACCGTCCACCGAAAGCATCTCCCTGAGCTGCCATAACCACCCCAGCACCGCCATCGGCAAAGCTCGCTGGGCTTCCCTCCCCCTCTACGAGCCTCCCTTATTTTTGGTTCGTGGAGAAGAGAAGCTCCAGTATGAATGTGAATGCAGCTCCCAGCCCTGTTGCCGACCTCAGTGCACGGTTTCTGGACCAGCATGCTTTCTGGAGCTGCATGGCTTTTAGCACCGCATGGCTTCCAAAGCTACACGGGTTTTAGTGCAAAGATGAAAAATAAGATAAGAAAAGAAGTTGAAAAAAAAATAGAAAAATAAAAATGGGTGAACCCAGCCTTGGAGTCCCTTTTTGATTGGTTTCAGTTCCATCAAACCCCCACTCAGCCTGACTTGATGGAGTCGAGTTCTCCCCACCGCAGGGGAATGATGGAAACCTGAAAGTATATTTTATTTTATTTTATTTTATTTGAGTCCTGTAATAAAGTGAGACAACTGAGTCCAATTGAGTCCACTTAGTCAGGTCGAGTCTTTTAGTCCAGTCAAGTCAGCTCGAGTCCTGTAAGTTTCATTCATGTCAAGATCTAAGAGGAGAGTAAGCAAACCCAGAGATTCATCAGGCCCCTCAACTAGAGCTGGACTTCATGTACCTGGGCCCTTTCATGCCACCATGCCCACAAGAGAAGAGCTCCAGTCCAAGGCAAAGGCCCACTATTGACCAGGTGCACCAGGATTTCTTGGCCCACAAGTCAGGGTTTCTTAGCCCTCAAGTTATATATCTTGGGGTGAATCTATAAATACCCCACCCCCTCTTGTATCTTTTCACGAATGATAAATGAATATTTTTTTAGTTCTGTGTGAACTTTTCAGGGTTTCTGTGTGATCCCTAGGGCATCTGTGTGAGCCCTTTGCTGTGTGCTTGTCCTCCATGGGAAATCTGTGTAAACCTCAGTTACCTTTTCTTTCTTCTCCTCTCCAAACCCTAATCCCTGGTGACTTCTATGCTCGCCAGCGATCCACCCCGATCTCTGTCCCGCATCATTTTGTTATCATTAAAAAGGAAGGAAAAAGGCAATCAATGCGAACATAAATGTGAGAACATTAAATCATCGAAGTTAAGTAATGCATTTCATTCATTCAAAGTCATAACATGAAGTAGAATGAAATGTTTCATTCATTTGATACAAGATCGATATATAAGAGTAAATAAACTTCAAAAGAAACATACAACAAGTGCAGAAATGTAAATTATCTAAATATTGAAACTATCCTAAGCATCATCCTCAACATCTGAGGATCCAATCTCAATCGGTCCGATATCAGTAGAAGCATAAGATCGAGGCCACATAGATCGAAGATCACAAAGATGAATCCTGGTCGGTTTGGATGGAACACGACGACCTCATCCACTGTGTCTAACATAAGTCCTCCCTCCAGCTAGAATAGAAGAGGTAAAAGCTGTGTTAGTAGCAGGAGAAGAACTGATCGGAGTGACAGTCTTGAAAACTGTAGGATGTGGTATATGATTAAATAAAAGACCGTAATCAAGATAATGAAAACTAGGAGTATAAAATCCTAGTTCCTGGATAAAGAAAGATGTATGCAATGATGGAGAATCAACAACAGATATATCAATAATAGATGTATCAACTGAAGAAATGATAGGTGTGAGTATAAGAATGGTAGAATGATCAGCTGGTCTAGAAGGAGGTGTGGGTAGGATAGGAGTCTGGAAGGATGAACTCAATGGATCATGAATGAGACTCCTAGGAGGGTTAGCTGCTATCTCTAGCACTGGCTCTGCCATCACATCTGAAAAGTTAAACTCGTTAGTGTTGACCCCATAAGTGATTTTGATGATAACCAAATATTGGTGCATGTATTTGTTTTACTAACAACTCTTCAAGTGGTTTACAAGTTTTTTGTAGGAAGAATTCATTACTCAAATTTCAACTCCTATATTTTCATTTCTTGTTTTGAGTTGTACTGTAATTGAATATTGTAAAGAAGAACCCAAAGAAAAAAGTTAAGAAATATCATAAAATTGGGTTACTTCTAAATGTGTTTCAAGCTTTAAATTTCTTAGAAATATATTGAGTTTGAAGACATCTTGAAGCTTGAAGACTTGCTGGATGAATTCTAGAGAAAGACTAGGAAAATCACTAAAACTTTCATCCGAGTAGACTCAAAGAGAAAAAAGCTGACTCGGGCACATGGCATGCATGAGGATTTTGGCACGTAGATATTCGAGCTGACTCTAAGGGACCCAAGTTGACTCGTCTGATGTACTACTTCTTGAATCAAACAGGCGAGCATATCCAAAGGGAGTCCAAGCCGACTCTATCATATAGTCAGATATCCGAGCTGACTCTTCAGAAGATCGAGCCGACTCCTTCAGAGTCCAGAAAATGCATTCTAAGAACCACATCCAACTGAGTCAACTAGAATAGAAGTTAGTTGACTCGTCCAGACTGACATGTTGAAGGCCTAAGGATCCGAGTCGACTAGAATCAAGGCAAGCCCACTCTTACAAAGTGAGGAATCAGGACACTGTGCAAGTGAGCCGACTGGATTAAAGAGAGTTGACTCAACCATAACTCCTTTGAGGATCCGAGCCAACTCGAGTGATCCGAGTCAACTCGAAGGTCGATTTCGACTAGTTCCAAAACTTGGATTTTGAATCCAAAAAGTACTTCAACGATCAAATATTACATCTCAACGATCTACAATAACTTAAACTACCTTAGAATGATGGAAGGCTATATATTTGAGAGATTTGAACTTCTTTGAAAAGAGTTTTTAAAAAACTAATGCTTTATTGAATATTCAAACAAGCCAACAAGCAAGATAGCACTAAAAGCATTTAAGATAGCCTTCAAGCCTTCACCAACTCTCATTTGAAGCTTGAAGCATTTAGTAAAGAAGCTATAGAAGTTATTAAAGTACATTATAGTGCATTCAAGTAGGCTTTTCTCGAGCTGCATCGGCAACCATTCAACAAAAAAATTGTTTATCATTCTGTTGCTTTTCTTTTCAATTCATTTTTGAATTGTTGGGTTATTGGTGAGCCCAGTTGAAAAACCAAATAGGTTCTTGTTTAGCATTTGTTAAAAACTAAGTGTTGGGTTCTTGGTGATTTTGGTAAACCCAAGTTGGGTTTCTTTGATGATCTCGGAAAAATCAAAGTGTAAAGGTTTGGATTGTGAGCCTGTGAAAATAATCCGATTGTATTCCGATGGGGGATATAGTGAAAATCCTAGGTGGTAATTTTGGATAGTAGATGTAGGAGCTGGGTTACTCCAAACAACTATAATTGTTGTATGTTTCTGTTGTGCTTTTCTGATTTGATTTCGCTTCTGCAATTATTTACGTTATCACATCACTTAACACTTTAAAAGGGATTTCAAAGAGCACATAATTGCTTAAACTTTTTAATTCCCAATTCACCCCTCTCTTAGGAAAGCCACCTGGGCAACAACTGATATCAAAGTAGTATCTCTAAATATATTTAAAGTAAAGATTGATGGCTCATCCCATGAGTACATCCTTGGTCGAAGGCCAATCTACTAAAAGACCTCCACTTTTTACTGGCATAAACTATTCATACTGGAAAGCTATAATGAAAATCAATATACAAGCTATCGATTTTTAATTATGGAAGGTCATTCTAAAAGAGCCACAAATTCCCATGATTAAAATTAATGGCATGGATGTCCCTAAGCTTGAAGAGGACTGGGATGAACATGACATAAAGATAGGAAAATTAAATGCCAAAGTAATGAATTTATTATACTGTGCTTTAGCTGCTAACGAGTTTAATCGAATTTTCACTTGCTCTTCAGCAAAAGAAATTTGGGATAAACTCGAAGTGACCCACGAAGGAACTTCCTAAGTGAAGACTTCAAAAATAAATCTTCTTGTACATAGTTACGAATTATTTAAAATAGAATCTACTGAAACTATCTCTGCCATGTTTACTCAATTTACAGATATCATTAATGGCTTGAAAAGTCTTGGCAGTATTTACTCAAATGCTGACTTAGTACAGAAGATCTTACGATCACTTCTAGATAAATGGGACCCCAAAGTGACTGCCATCTAAGAAGCGAAAGATCTAAACACCTTATCTCTGGATGAATTAATGGGTTCACTCATCATATACAAATTGGCCATGCAGGATAGAACTGATGATGATCAAAAGAAGAAGAAGATAATTGCCTTCAAAGCTGCATTGGACTCAAAAAAATTTGAGGAATTGGAAGATGACTCCTCCTCCGAAGATGATCTAGAAGATGAAGATATCGCAATGGTCATGAGGAGATTTAGAAGGTTTATGGAAAAGAAGAAAGGAAGATTCAATAGAAAATTTCATAAACGATAAGAGTACTCCAAGGACAAGGACAAGGATAAAGAAAAGGATAAAGAACAAGTGCCTACATGCTATGAATGTAAGAAACTGGGACATATTCGTCTAGATTGTCTACTATTAAAGAAATTCTTCAAGAAAAAGAAGAAGAAGGTGATGGTTGCCATATGGAGCGATAGTGAGGAATCCACCTCAACTAAAGAGGAAGAAACCACAAAATCTATTAATTTATGTCTAATGGGTCTCGAAGACGAGGTAACATCTCCCAATGCTCAAATAGAATTTAGATTTGATAAATTAAATTCTGCTTTTCATGATTTATTATCAGAATTTAAAAAAGGCTAGAGTAAAGATTAGATCCTTAAAGAATATCAATGATTATTTACTAAAAGAAAAAGAAGAGATTTCAGAAAAGAATAATTAATTACAAAAAGGATTACATGTCTTTTCTAAAAAATATAAATCTTTAAAAATTGAGAATAGTGCATATCTAGACAAAAACAAAGCTTTAATGAATGAATATAATGATTTGAAAAAGGAGGTTATAAAACTCAAGACACTTATTGGAAAACTTACATTATCTTCTAACAAGCTTGAGTTGATCCTAACAGAATAAAGAATTTTTGGTAATAAAACTGGAATCGATTTTATTTCTTCAATTTTAAATAGTATTTCAGCAATTACTTTTGTAAAACCAAAAGCTTATGTATCAAAATCAATATCTTAGAAAACTTTTGCAACAAATGGTTATGATTCTACTTCTAAAACTATATTGTATGTTTCTAAGAGCTTAAATAGAAAGCCTTATATATCTGCATCTCATGCATCAACATCTAGAACTTCAAAATCTGCATCTTTTCAGAATTCTATAGTTGAATTTTTGCAAGCAAAGGGTTAGGACATAAAGCTTTTGAATACAATATCTTTAGAAATATCAAAAGTAAAATAAGAAAGATTTGAGTTCCCAAAGAAACCACCTCCGCTAACCTGCAAGGACCCAAGTTAGCTTGGGTACCTAAAAAAACTTCTTGATTGTCTTGCATGAATGTCTTGCAGCCCAAAAATTAAAGAAAAGATGGTATCTCGATAGTGGCTGTTCAAGGCATATGACAGGTGACAAGGATCAATTTATCATCCTGGAAATGAAAGAAGGAGGTATGGTTACTTTTGGAGATAATGGCAAGGAAAAAATAATTGGAATCGGTAAGATCAAGATAACCCCCTGTACTTTTATTGAAAATGTATTGCTAGTAGATTAATTGAAGCATAATTTATTGAGTATCAGTCAATTATGTGATAAAGGCTTCAAGGTTATATTTGAATCATCTATATGTATTGTAACAAACTCTATTGATTCTAGTAGTAAATTCATTGGACATAGACTTGGAAATATCTATGTGGTAGATCTTAATGATCTTGCCATGTCAAGTAGTTACAGTCTAGTTGTAATGAATACTAATACCAAGGAGTCTTGTTTACTTTGGCATAGACGATTAGGTTATGCTAGCATGCATACTATTTGTATGTTAATTTCCAAAAATTTAGTTAGAGGCATGCCTAAGTTTAAAGTAGACTTTGATCATGTTTGTGATGC
Source organism: Areca catechu (assembly GCA_021397845.1). Taxonomy (NCBI): domain Eukaryota; kingdom Viridiplantae; phylum Streptophyta; class Magnoliopsida; order Arecales; family Arecaceae; genus Areca; species Areca catechu. Next base: position 94,389,007 of record CM038051.1, on the reverse strand, counting down.
ATGCCAAATGATAAACAAATTAAGAGGAGCTTTAAATATAAAAATATGATTTCAACTACTAGACCTCTAGAGCTACTTCACATGGACTTATTTAGACTAACTAGGACCACAAGCCTAGGAGGTATGAAATATGCTCTTGTGATTATAGATGATTTCTCTAGATTTATATGGGTTTTGTTTATTGCTCACAAAGATGAAACCTTTAAAGTATTTCAAAAATTTTACAAAAAGGTTTCAAATCAAAAAAATCTTTCAATAATTTTAATTAGGAGTGATCATAGCACCAATTTGAAAATCAATTTTTTGATGATTATTGCACAGAAAATGGTATTGATTACAACTTCTCCACTCCTAGGACACCACAACAAAATGGTATTATAGAAAAAAAAAATAGGACTTTGAAAGAGATGGCTCGAACAATATTATGTGAAGGCAATTTTCCAAGGTACTTTTGGATAGAAGCAGTGAACACTGCTTGTTACATTTTAAACCGCGTTTTGATCTGTCCTATTTTGAAGAAAACCCCCTATGAGCTTTGGAATGAAAAGAAATCCAATATTAATTATTTTCATGTTTTTGGATGTAAATGCTTTGTGCTTAATAATGGTAAAGATAATCTAGGAAAATTTGATGCTAAATCAGATGAAGCAATTTTTCTTGGTTATTCATTATATAGCAAAGCATATAGAGTATTTAATAAAAGAACTCTTACTGTAGAAGAGTCCATGAATGTAATTTTTAATGAAACTAACCCTTCACCTTCTATGAAAGAAGAGTACATAGATAATAATGTAGGTATAATTCAAAAAGAAATGGAAGATATGAGCATACAAGAAAGACCAATTGAAGAAAGAGAAGAAACGATAAGGATCATGCAGATCTACCAAGAGAATGGAGGTATGTAACTTCTCATCCAAAAGAATTAATTATTGGTGATCCTTCACAAGGTATTAGAACTAGGTCATCACATAGAGATGCACATGATTACCTAGCCTTTGTATCATAAATAGAACCACATACCTTAGAAGAAGCTGAAAATGATCCAAACTGGATGATAGCCATGCATGAAGAATTGAATTAGTTTGAAAGAAATAAGGTTTAGATATTAGTTGATAGACCTTCAGACCATCCAATCATTGGAACCAAATGGTTCTATAGGAACAAATTAGATGAGCAAGGAAATGTAGTAAGAAACAAAGTTAGATTAGTGGCTAAGGGATATAACCAAGAAGAGGGCATTGATTTTGATGAAACATATGCACCTTTAGTAAGACTAGAAGCCATTAGATTACTTCTTGCATTTGCTTGCTACATGAATTTTAAACTTTTTCAAATGGATATGAAAAGTGCATTTTTAAACGGTTTCATTTATGAACAAGTTTTTGTAGAACAACCACCATGTTTTGAAGATCATGTTTTCTTAAACCATGTGTTTAAATTGAATAAAGCTTTATATGGTTTGAAACAAGCACCTAGAGCCTGGTATGATAGACTTAGCACTTTCTTAATTGAAAATAATTTTTCAAGAGAAAATATTGATAAAACACTTTTTATCAAGAAGAAAAATAATGATATATTAGTTGTACAAATTTATATTGATAATATTATATTTGATGTAACTAATGAAACTCTTTGTAGAGAATTTGCTAAGTTAATGCAGGGAGAATTTGAAATGAGCCTAATAGGTAAACTTAACTACTTCCTTGGACTTCAAGTAAAACAAACAAAGGAACGAATCTTCATCAACCAAGCCAAGTACACCAAGAAAATAATCAAAAAATTTGGTATGGAGTCAAGCGAACAAATGAACACACCCATGAGCCCATCTTGCAGATTGGACAAAGATGAAAATGGATCCAATATTGACCAAATGTTCTATAGAGGTATGATCGGATTCTTGTTATATTTGACTACAAGTAAACCTGATATCTTGTATAGCGTATGTGTATATGCTAGATTCCAATCTAATCCTAAAGAGTCACATATGCTTGTTGTTAAAATAATTATCAGATATTTGAAAGCTACAAGTAATCTAGGTCTTTGATTTTCAAAACATTCTTCATTGAACTTAATTAGATTTTCGGATGCTGATTATGCTGGTTGTAAAATTGATAGAAAAAGTACTAGTGACACATGCCAATTTCTAGGGTTGAATTTAATCTCATGGCACTTTAAGAAACAAAACTCGATAGCACATTCTACTGCTAAGGCAGAGTATATTGCTGCAGGGGTTGTTGTGCACAAGTGTTATGGATTAAACAACAACAAGAAGACTTTAGTATTACATAATCTAAAGCGTCAATCAAATATGATAACACAAGTGCTATAAACTTGATAAAAAATCTAATTCAGCATTCTAGAACTAAGCATATAGAGATTAGACACCATTTTATCAGAGTCATGTTTTGAATGGTGACACTGAACTAGAATTTATCCAAACTAAAAACTAATTAGCTGATATTTTTAATAAGCCACTAAATCATGATAGATTTAAAATGATTAGAGGAGAATTAGGTCTTTGTGATCCTTTCTAAATTTTCCTAACCTAATTTTCTTCAAAATTAATGAAAAATTATCTAGAAAATCTTCTACAACTATTCAAGATCTTTGAACAACTTTCCTTGAGATTTCATTGAATTAATTTCAATTTCTAAATCATTTCAACTATTATGGAAAGTTTTTGTTCGAGTCGACTCAGGCAATTTTGCTTTGGTCGAGCCGACTCGAATCTCTGTTATTTCTGCTCTTGCTCTGGTCGAGCTGACTAGGTCAATTTAGGGTTTGCCTAGTCAACTCGAAACTCTATTTCTTCTAAGTTCGCTCTAATCGAGCCGACTCGGATAATTTTAGGGCAAAGCAAGCCGACTCGGATGTCAGGTAAATGCTTTTTTAGTAGAGCCGAGTGACTTTTTCTTACTTTTTATGCTCTTCCTTTTTACTCCAAACCCTGTCGTTCCACTTGAAACTTTCTCCAACCCTCTAAGAACCTTTTCCAGAAGCTCAATTTCCTTTTTCTTGCCAAATTGTTGCAATGTCTCCTAAAACAGCTATGGGAAAGAATTCAAGAAGATTGGCACCCTCTACAAAAACTGAGAGAAGTTCAAAACATCGGCAGGAAGAGCCGACTTGGAAAGTGGAAGAAGAAGAGGAAAAAAGGGAACCGTTGGCCACTGCTCCATCTCCAAAATAGGTAGCTTCTATGATGAATCGGCTTGTCACTAGCGGTAGACGCATTCTTTTCATCTTTCTAGAAGAAATTGGTTTAAAGATTGGAGATTTAATTGAAACACAAGGTTGGACCAACTTCTGTTCATTGAATATTTCCACTTATCCAACACTTGTGAGAGCCTTTTATGAGAACCTTAGATTGGAACCCAATCATGTTGAGTCTTCTGTCAAGGGTAAAAGGGTTATAGTCACTACAGAAAGACTCAACTCCATTTTACAAATACCTGCTGAAGGGATAAAGCATTTGATTTTGAAGGATAGAGAAAAGGCTTTACAAGCAATTCTGGGTAGGTCAAATATAGAAGGAGTAGGGACTGTAATGGCTAACACTCTATCCCTTGAGATGAGGCTACTCAATAGTTTTATCAGCAAGATTTTTCTTCCAAGGACAGGAAGATTTGACTGGGTCAGTGAGCATGACTTGAGCTTCATGGAGCACATTATTCAGGAGGAGTCACTCAACCTGCCCTACATAATGATAATGCAAATGAAAGAAGCAGTTAGAAAGGTAAAGGCTTGTTTACCATACGGAATGGTCTTAACTCTATTGTTTCAAGCTTGTAGAGTTAACTTGGAAGGAGAAGATGGTAAGCCTCTCCATCATACTGACACCTATATTGCTAAATCACTTCTCAGAATGGGTTATATATGTAGTGAGGGAGTGTGGAGGAAAAAGGGCACTGATGAAAGAGTAATTGTAGCTTGCAGCAGCAGTAGCAGTTCAGAGGATGACAGTGAAAAAATTCCCAGGGAGATCTCCACTGCAATACCATCAGCACCAGAGGAGACCATTGGCACTTCAAAGCAGATATTTGATATTCCTATTGGTGAGTTTGGGACCTCTACTGAGCCTGCTTTTGAGCTAGCTACACCTGAGTTTATTCCAGTGGAGACTGAGCATATTGATCTACCAGCTTCTCCACCTTTGCCTGATTCCATATTTGTTCGTCCTGCATCTTCAATTGATACTTCTGTGATCCAGGATTTTATGGCTCAGCATATGAGGACTCTGACTGACACACTAACCTACACTCTATCTAGTATGTTTGGTGAGTTTCGCCAGTCAGTGGATGCCAGATTGGACCAGTTTGGTGATGAGATTAGAGATCTGCGCAGCAGGATTGACACTATTTAGACCTTTAGATCTGTATCACTGCCTGATCTTTAGCCCATTCTTGATATGGTATCATCTAGTTCTGAATCCATTAAAAACACTGTCAATCATACTTTAGAAGCATTCAAAATAGAATTGAATAACATAAAGTTCACAATGGGTTCATTAAAAGAAGGAAAAAGGATGGAAGAAGACTATGCTAAAGGTATTGGAATCTTAAGAGCAAAGTTTGGAAGGTTAAGAGGGTCTGCTGATGCCTTTGCCAATATACAAACTGCTGAGTTAGTTGTCTTAAATGCTGAGGTGAAGAAGACTAGTGAAGAGCTGGAACAGGTTCAAATTCTACTTGAACAGCTGAAGACAATAGTCATTGCATCTTTTCCTTCTCCACAGCCTAGACCTGCTCCCATTCCTACTCCTAAGCCTTAGTCCACTCCCTTTGCTGGTCAGTCTGCACATCCCAGATAGCCAGCTCCTCACCTTAGGCCTCAGGGTTCACATCCCACTCCTACACCTTCCGATGTACTTGATGCTTCAGTCCTATAGCTTCCATGCCTCCTAGCATTTAGATACCTGGCTATTCCTATAGCACTAGATTAGACTTAGACAGTGATTAATTATACTTCCTTTAATGTTTTGTAACTTGTATTGAATAGTTTAAATGAAATGAAAGTTATTTTGGTATCTGCTAGCATAGTCATGAATTGATTTGAGCTTATGCAATATTTACAATAATATGTGATTTATTTTAATTAGAATATCAAAATGAAATTGAGAAAGTGAATTTATCTCAAATAAATTTTAAAAACTTTCTCATTCTACTTTAAAAATTGAGCTTTATTGTAATACCTTTTTGATTTTTTGACAAAAAGGGGGAAAACTTTGAGCTGACATGAAAAATTTGAGCTAACAGGAGAACTTTGAGCCTTCTTAAAAATTATCTTCAACCTAGTTTCATGCATTGGAAAATATTCAAAAAGGGGGAGAATGTTCATAAGTGCATGAAAAGAATGAAAAAGGAGGAGACTATAAATGGTTGTGTTTAAATGAGCTTAAATGTTTCATAATTTAAGAACCAATAAAAAAGGGGGAGAGATTTTTTGAAAATAAATGGCTTTAGCTCAAAATCTACAGTTTGCTCTGATTGCTTTAAATTTTAGCTTTAGAATTAGCTATAATTCTTTCAATTTTGAGCTCTGATACTTCATGTTTGTGCTATTTCTGATACATTGAAGCATACAAATTTTAATACTCTGATACACATGAAAGCACTAACATTGATACTGTATTGTTTCTTCACAAGAGCTCTAATATTTATTTGCAAATATAATTAGCTCTGATACATGTGCATACTTACTTTCAAAAACTATTATACATGTAATTGTAAAGAATTTTTCATACCCAGTATTTTGTCATCATCAAAAAGGGGGAGATTTTTGATCCCATAAGTGATTTTGATGATAACCAAACATTGGTGCATGCATTTGTTTTTACTAACAACTCTTCAAGTGGTTTACAAGTTTTTGTAGGATGAATTCGTTGCTCAAATTTCAACTGCTACATTTTCATTTCTTATTTTGAGTTGTGTTGTAATTGAATATTATAAAGAAGAACCCAAAGAAAAAAGTTAAGAAAGATCAAAAAATTGGGTTACTTCTAAATGTATTTCAAGCTTTAAATTTCTTAAAAATATGTTGAGTTTGAAGACATCTTGAAGCTTGAAGACTTGCTAGATGAATTCTAGAGAAAGATTGAGAAAATCACTGAAACTTTCATCCGAGCCAACTCGAAGAGAAGAAAGCTGACTCTGGCACATGGCACGCATGAGGATTCTGGAACATAGATATTCGACCTGACTTTAAGGGATCCAAGCCGACTTGTCCAGTGTACTACTTCTTGAATCAGACAGGCGAGCCAACCCAAATGGAGTCCGAGCTGACTCCATCATATAGTCAGACATCCGAGCCGACTCTTCAGAAGATCGAGCTGACCCCTCCATAGTCCAGAAAATGCATTCTAAGAACCACAGCCAACCGAGTCGACTAGAATAGAAGTTAGCTGACTCGTCCAGACTGACATGTTGAAGGTCTAAGGATCCGAGTCAACTAGAATCAAGGTGAGCCGACTCTTATAGAGTGAGGAATCAGGACACTATGCAAATGAGCTGACTGGATTGAAGAGAGTTGACTCAACCAGAACTCCTCTAAGGATCTGAGCCAACTCGAGTGATCCAAGTCGACTCGAAGGTCGATTTCAGACTTGCAACGACTAGTTCTAGAACTTTGATTTTGAATCCAAAAAGTGCTCCAATGGTCAACTATCACATCCTAACAGTCTACAACAACTTAAACTGCCTTAGAATGATGGAAGGCCAGATATTTGAGGGATTTGAACTTCTTTGAAGAGAGTTTTTAGAAAGTTAATGCTTTATTGAATATCCAAACAAGCCAACAAGCAAGAGAGCACTGAGAGCATTCAAGATAGCCTTCAAGCCTTCACCAACTCTCATCTGAAGCTTGAAGCATTTAGTAGAGAAGCTATAGAAGCCATTAAAGTATATTGAAGTGCATTCAAATGGGCTTCTCTCGAGCTGCATCGACAACCACTTGACAAAAAAATTGTTTGTTATTCTATTACTTTTCTTTTCAATTCATTTTTGAATTGTTAGGTTATTGGTGAGCCTAGTTGAAAAACCAAATAGGTTCTTGGTTAGCCTTTTTTAAAAACCAAGTGTTAGGTTCTTGGTGATCCTAGTAAAACTAAGTTGGGTTTTTTTGGTGATCCCGGAAAAATCAAAGTGTAGAGGTTTAGATTGTGAGCCTGTGAAAACAATCCGATTGTATTCCGGTGGGGGATATAGTGGAAATCCCAAGTGATAATCTTGAGTAGTGGACGTAAGAGCTGGGTTGCTCCGAACCACTATAATTGTTGTGTGTTTGTGTTGCACTTTTCTGATTTGGTTTCGCTTCTATAGTTAATTACTTTATCATAGCACTTAATACTTTAAAAGGGATTTCAAAGAGTACATAATTGATTAAACTTTTTAATTCCCAATTCACCCCCATCTTGGGAAAGCCACCTGGGCAACAGTCAGAGTCAGTCACATCATCATCATAATCATAATCAATGTCTGGTCCCAAAGCAAGTGGAACTAGAGCAGAATCAGCTGGAGCTGAAGAAACGGGAACACTCTCAGAAGAGGGTCTATTCAAAGTGGACAAAATGGCAGAGATCCCATCTCTAAAACCTCAATGGCTATCTATAGTCTCCATAATAAAACTGTCGACTCGCTGACAAATGATCATAATCTCTATCTCAATGTGAGCGACTTTGTCCTCAAGACTCTTAAAAGCTCTTGGAATATCTGATAATGCTAGCTCGGGCTGAGGAGCAGGCTCTGGTTGTGCTGAAGGCTCGGCTGAATCTCAGGCATGTCAATGTGTGTCTCTGAAGGTCCTGCCTTACCCAAAAATATGCGCTCCTCCTTCTCTAGATCCTCATCTCTATCAGCGGCTTGACCTGCTACTCGTCATCTCCACTGGCCTCTGACTACTTGATACCCCATCCGATGAAGAGATCTGATGTCATAGACATCAGTGTGCAGTAACATTCGGTAGGGCTCATCATCCATAACAACACCGTAAGCTCTGAAGAGCAAAGTCAAGCCCATCCCATAGGGCAAACACATTCTTTGACTCATAGATGCCTCCACCATCTGATGTACCATAAGTACTGGTAGGCAAACAGGAGCATGCTGAACTAGAGACACCATCACTAGTAGCTCTCTCTATATGACGAAGTCGAAACGGCCGGTCTTCGATAGAAGGATATGGGCTACGATATAATGCAGCAACCTCATCTCAGCTGGAAGTTTGGATGCAACAATAGTGGTGGGGACACCAGAGGCATCAGAATAAGACAGAGGCTTTTCAACCCTCTATGAATTGATCAATAATTTATGAGTCCATCTGTAATAAGGGCTTAGCCCATCTGAGTCCATTTTAGTTGTTATTTGAGTCTTTTGAGTTTCAGTTCTGTACTAGTCAGCTCATGTTGAGCTAGTTCAGTCCAGTGTTAGTCAGCTCATGTCGAGCTAATTTTATTTTCTTGAGTCCTATTCAACCATATTGAAGACTCAAGACCATATCATACAAGTGAAGACCAAGTCCAACCAGATTGAAGACATGGAAGTATAACCCAAGTCCAACCCAGCTTGAAGATTTGAAGACCCTAGGAGAAAAAATTCAGAAAACCCTGATTCCTTGCAGATGCCCTCCAAATGCCCAAATTCTCTTCCAGATGCCAAAATATATTCATATACCAAGGCATCCATGATTTTAGAGGTCCATCTGCATCCTAGCCCAAAGAAATCAAGCCCAGGTGCCAAGCCCAAGCCCCTAAGAAGCAAGATACCAGGGAATATTCCTGCTACCTTGCTACCAGGCCACCCCAGCTTCCAGAGGCCCAAACCCATGCACCCGAGCCCCTTTGGGCCAGCCTCTTGCTGCTCCTAGAAGCCCAACACGCACCCCTAGGCATCTTTGGAGTGTTGGCCAAGTCAAGAGAATTTTTAGGGATTTTTCTACCTAATGTTTCCTTATTTTCTAGCTAGGGTTTGAGAGGGAAAATGATTCTTATGTAATGACTTATGTGCCCTTACTTGGAGCCCAAGATTAAGGGTCTATTTAAAGGACCCTAACATCTTGTATGAAGGGAGATTTTGATATATGATATAAACCTTGAGTTCTTCAATTGCTTTGTGTGATTACCCTGCTGTGTGCATAAAGGGGTTTGAGAGTTCTTCTTCTCGGTGTTTGCAATCATCTTCCTGCCGCCAACCATCCTTCCAACCCCTCCAAAACTTTCTTCCCTTTACTGTTTTTCTTTATTTTCTTGATCTCCTTTGAGTTTTCTAATCCCTGACAGGTCGTTTGTAGGTCCCCGAGTTCCTACGAATCCAATGACTCCAGCCAAGCCTCAATCGGACCACCGAGCAGAAAGCCGGGTATCCGCGGGTCTTTGGCTCGGTTTTCTAGGCCGCATCCATCGAGAAATGAGAGATCCCTTCATTGCGATCTTCACCGGGCACTTCAGACATTTTCAGGAACACCCACTCTACCTCCAGTCTTTATATTGATGGAGAACTTGCCCTAACCGAGGCTTCTCAGCCCCGGCGATCCTTCTTTAGTACTTTTCTAAGTTCTAATTTGCATGCTTGGCTTCAAAAATTCATACAAAATTCCCTACAACAAATTTTTATTTGAAATTCAGGAATTAATTACCTAACCCCACATATAAAATATAAAAAAAGAATTGCATGCATATTAGTCCCCCATCATTTGGTATCAGAGCTTATATTAGGGCTTGTTTTCTACAATTTTTTAGTCCGTATATACTCTATTATTTTAATTATTTCTCCCTGATAAAAACTCCAAAAATTTTGAAATTTATTTTTTTGGATTCATCATAATTCATAGTAATTTTAAAATTTTTTGAAGATTTTATTATGGCCTGTGAATTTTTTGCAAGCCAAAATACAACCTACAAATTTTTGGCTCTATTTTTTCAGCAAGACAAGTTTGGAAGTTTTAGGGTTTTGATTAGCATCTTTTTGCATATCTTTTAATTTTAGTTTATTTCCTGCATATTAGGGCATAAATTGTATGTTTTCTTATATTTAAAAAAATATCAAAAAAAATTATATATTCTCCAAAAAAATACCAAAAATATCTAAACCCTAATTTGCATCCTCATCTGCTTGCCATCATTGTATAATTAACTTTTAAGGGCACTCTTGTTATATCAGATGGGGGGAGGATTTGATCACCTCTCCTTAGCCCAAAACCACATCCCTTGCATTCGGTCCCAAGCCTTAACCTAAAATTAACTAGACTTAATTTTCCCTAGTGGGCTAGGGACACCAACTGGTCGGGTCTGGGCTAGTGTTAGATCACTATGTCAAGTTAACCTATGTGTGCCTTATGCTCAGTGCCTAGAATGGTGGTTTAGGGACTCAATCCTGAAGGGCTTGTGTGCTGGTCCGCCTACCTGGCCAATATCTGATTGGTATCTAGGATTGGCAATCAGGGACCTAACACTCCCCTTACACCTGCCTGGCTGAGTACAGGGTTACTATAGGCTAGTTTGCCACCCTGATTGAGCCCTTAGTTTGGACTCTAGGTCTAGTCAGTTGTAGTCGATCTGATCGAGTCTTGCATGAGCACTAGATCAGGAGTTTCATATCACCCACCTCCTTGATAAATATCTGAACCCATGGAAAATCTGCAAGCCCAAATGAAAACCCTAGCCGATCAAATGGCCCAGATGGCTACCCAGATGACTACCCAGATGACCCAGTTAACTCAGTCTGGTAGTCAAACAATGATAGAATTGACCATCTTGCCAATAGGTTTGATCAGTTAGAAGTCCGGGTAGGGACCCCAGGAAAAATCCATGTGTCACAGTCTGAGCCAGATCCTGATTCCCCTCAACCTAGGAGGACCCCAAACCCTGATCCATACCGAGAGGTTAAACTTAGGAGAACCCCTCAGCCTGACCCATACTATAATACTGAACCTAGAAGAACCACTTACCATGACCCTTATTATGATACTGAACCCAGGAAAACCCAATACTCTGACCCATATAGGGAGTCCAATCCTAGGAGAACCCAATACTCTGACCCATATAGGGAGTCCAATCCTAGAAGAACCCAATACTCTGACCCATATAGAGAGCCCAACCCTAGGAGAACCCAATATTCTGACCCATATAGGGAGTCCAACCCTAGGAGAACCCAATATCCTGACCCATATAGGGAGCCCAACCTTAGAAGGACCCCATACCATGATCCATCCTTAGAACCTGACCATAGAGCTGACCCAAAATCCTATGACCCCAGATACTATAATCCTATGACCCATAGATCTGCACCCTTGTCCTATGAGCCCAGAGAACCCATAACCCCTAAGTATCAGCCTAGTACTAGTCATGCTTCTCCTAGTCAACTTGAACCCCATAGGATTAGTATCCCTAAATATAAACCCAGTAGTGAGCCACTACCCCTTATACAACCTGAACCTACTAAGAGTAGTACCCATAATCAGAGACCATAACCTAACCAATTTCCTGCTAGCCGACCTTCTCCAACCATTCCTGAGATTCACAAGGCTTACATTAACGCGGAAATGTATGAAGCTGATGTGAGCCTAGTGGATGAGTATGACGGAGAAGAGGAGACACCTTTAGTATACCTCGAATTAGCTGACCTAGTAGATACCCAGGTAGAAACCAACCCAAAGCTAGTTGACCTTGACCACCTCCAATCTAAAGCTATAGTGGAAGAACAAATAGAGGAAGAGAACCTAGGTACTGCTGCTAGAGCCTTACTTGAGGAAACCATAGAGGAGAGCCAAATTATAGAGTCTAGTCCTAAAATACAAGAACCTGAAGAATTTATTAAGGGTCTGATCTCTTTGAATCAGTACCCTCAGGATGAGCCTCCTCCTATAGTTCCCATTAAGGACCTCTTCCCTGAGATTAATAACTCATCCTTCCATTATACAAACCCCGTAGATATATCGCAACCCCGTAAGGTTAACCTCATTAGTCTAGGATTAGTCCCTGACATGCCTTCTTTGATTCTAACTAACCCGGAACCTTTTTCTCCACCCTACCAGAGTAATTCTGAACTCACTTCCTATTTCCTACCCTTTCCTGAGTTTTCTCATGTGTCTAAAACTATTAGGTTACATTTTGTTGAGGTTACTAGTTTGCAAGTATCCATAGAGCCCATCCCATTTGCTACCTACTTTTGGCAGACCCTCTGGCACCTATTAGGAGTTACTAGCAAATTTTCTTCTGCATGTCACCCATCAACCATGACTTATGCCCCCATGCCCAAGTGGTAGTTAAGACCTAATAAATCTCTTTTGTCGAGTCTGTTAGGTGTTGGTTTGAGTCCTTTGAATCATTTATTAGGAGTCTGCATGTGCCCAGCATGTTCACCACCTACACTAAATTTAAACAAACTGGCTAATTCCCGAAGATGGATCAAAGAACTTGATGTAGTGGATTCTATCTTGGTTAGGCTTAGGCCTAAAAGAAGCTTCATGCTCGCAGAGCCAGACCTTTTAAAGTGATAGAGAAGGTTGGATCAAATGCCTAGGTGTTAGACATGCCTTCGGATTTGGGCATTAGTTCTACCTTCAATATTATAGACCTGGTTGAGTACAGGGAACCGGCAGCGATACCTAGTGAGGCCTTTGAACCTATTCCTTTTCATTGTGAGTGACCCTAACCCAGAGTGTCCACTAATAAATTTGGCCTGAGAGAGGAGAACGGATCGAGCGTATCTTGGACGATCAAGCCATTATGACCCGGGGCCGCGGTTATTAACACTTCCTGGTTCGATGGCAAGGCCGGTCAGAGTCGGACAATTCATGGATTTCTCGTGAGGACTTGCAGCACCTCAACCTAGACCTCCTCGAGAGATATGTGAGCCAGCTTGATTTTCACTCGACAGGGACGAGTTCCTCCCACCCCGGGAGAATTGGTGGGGACACCGGAGCCACCAGAATAAGAAAGAGGCTTTTCAACCCTCTGTGAATTGATCAATAATTTATGAGTCCATCTATAGTAAGGGCTTAGCCCATCTGAGTCCATTTTAGTTGTTATTTGAGTCTTTTGAGTTTCAGTTCTGTACTAGTCAGCTCATGTTGAGCTAGTTCAGTCCAGTGTTAGTCAGCTCATGTCGAGCTAATTTTATTTTTTTGAGTCCTATTCAACCATATTGAAGACTCAAGACCACATCATACAAGTGAAGACCAAGTCCAACCAGATTGAAGACATGGAAGTATAGCCCAAGTCCAACCCAGCTTGAAGATTTGAAGACCCCAGGAGGAAAAATTCAGAAAACCCTGATTCCTTGCAGATGCACTCCAGATGCCCAAATTCTCTTCCAGATGCCAAAATATATTCATATACCAAGGCATCCATGATTTTAGAGGTCCATCTGCATCCTAGCCCAAAGAAATCAAGCCCAGGCGCCAAGCCCAAGCCCCTAAGAAGCAAGATACCAGGGAAAATTCCTGCTACCTTGCTACCAGGCCACCCCAGCTTCCAAAGGCCGAAACCCATGCACCCGAGCCCCTTTGGGCCGGCCTCTTGCTGCTCCTAGAAGCCCAACACGAACCCCTAGGCATCTTTGGAGTGTTGGCCAAGTCAAGAGAATTTTTAGGGATTTTTCTACCTAATGTTACCTTATTTTTTAGCTAGGGTTTGAGAGGGAAAATGATTCATATGTAAAGACTTATGTGCCCTTACTTGGAGCCCAAGATTAAGGATCTATTTAAAGGACCCTAGCCTCTTGTATGAAGGGAGATTTTGATATATGAAATAAACCTTGAGTTCTTCAATTGCTTTGTGTGATTACCCTGCTGTGTGCATAAAGGGGTTTGAGAGTTCTTCTTCCCGGTGTTTGCAATCATCTTCCTACCGCCAACCATCCTTCCAGCCCCTCCAAAACTTTCTTTCCTTTGCTATTTTTCTTTATTTTCTTGATCTCCTTCAAGTTTTCTAACCCCTGATAGGTCATTTGCAGGTCTCCAAGTTCCTATGAATCCAACGACTCTAGCCAAGCCTCAATCGGACCACCGAGCAAAAAGCTGGGTATCCGCGGGTCTTTGGCTCGGTTTTCCAGGCTGCATCCATCGAGAAATGAGAGATCCCTTCATTGCGATCTTCACCGGGCACTTCAGACGTTGTCAGGTATACCCACTCTACCTCCAGTCTTTATATTGTAGGAGAACTTGCCTTAACCGAGGCTTCTCAGCCCCGGCGATCCTTCTTTAGTACTTTTCTAAGTTCTAATCTGCATGCTTGGCTTCAAAAATTCATACAAAATTTCCTACAACAAATTTTGATCTGAAATTCGGGAATTAATTACCTAACCCCACATATAAAATATAAAAAAAGAATTGCATGCATATTAGTCCCGCATCAAATAGTGGCTCCCTCAGGCAAGTCATCTATCTCGAAGATACATCGGAGACCACTGAGTCTATCTACTAAGCTGTCAACCACAGATCCTCTCATGGGTATGTCTCATACTTTGCTCAGAATCTCTACTATCACTCGGACATCTCTATCACGGACCTGTGCGACCCATCCATCATTGTCTCAGGCTAAAGATCCATAGAACTCTTGTATAAAGCATGGGTAAAATCATTCTGTCAAAGAGAAAAATGGAACCAATCCAGCAACCCTGAGCCACTGGTCTATCCAAAAATCCTGCTAGTCGATGAACGCGAAGTCCACAAGGCATCCTCTGATGATGGTCTGCGTACCCATTCGACTAGCCACTGGAAAAAGAGGTCGAGCAAGGGCATCCAGTGCACTGGCTTCATGTCTAGCCTTAGTTCTTCTTTCTTCTTCTTGATTGGATGGTCGAGGATGACAGACATCTTGCTTCCTAGGCCCCATTCCATAAAATTAAGGATTGATGCAAAAGAGGAGAGGAAATCTAGGGTTTTAATTATCAAAAAAAAAAAAAAAATGGAAGAGGGATTGTGGTGAACCAAAATTGTCCTAATCAGGAATTTGAGAGAGTTGGAGTTGAAAATTGGAGGGAAGAAGTGGATAAAACACATTTAGGGTAGGTGTCAGCTCAATTTGGGAGAGAAAAGAATGCAAAATACCTCATTTCTAGTTTTTATCTCGGTCTGTCACTGTCCAAGTGTTGACTCATGACACAGGGCCAAGTGTCGATACTTCAAGGTGTCGACACTTACAAGTATCGACACTTTGACTTAAAACCAAAGAAAATAGAAAATGAAGCATTGATCAAAATCAATAGATTTATGGTGAAATTCAAGAAAATTAAATATGATTGATATCTAAATTGATTTTTCATGGGTCAAAGAGTAGAGTTTTTAAATAAAAGGATTGATGACCCCAAGCTCTCTTCTAATCATACTGAACCGATCTTCTTGGAGAGGCTTACTCAAAATATCAGCTAATTGCAATTCAGTATAAATAAATTCAAGTACAACATCATTATTTTTAACATGATTTCTAATAAAATGATGCCTAATTTCAATATGCTTGCTTCGAGAATGCTGAACAGGATTTTGAGTTAAGCATTTTGCACTAGTATTATCATATTTTATGGGTGAGTTAATTTAATTCCAAAATCTTCAAGTTATTGCTTAATTTACAAAATTTGAGCATAACAACTTCCTGCTGCAATATACTCAGCCTCAACTGTGGATAGTGCAACTGAAGTTTGTTTCTTGCTAAACCAAAAGATTAAGTTAACTCCAAGAAATTGGCAAGTTCCATAGTACTTTTTCTATCAAGTTTACACCCAGCAAAATCAACATCAGAAAAACCAATTAAATCAGTAGATGAGTCTCTAGAATACCACGAACCAATATCAATTGTACCAGATAAGTATCTAATAATTCTCTTAACAGCCAACAAATGAGACTCTTTTGGATCAGACTGATATCTAGCACACATGCATACACTGAACATTATATCTGGTCTACTGGCAGTCAAATATAATAAAGAGCCATCATACCTCTATATAGTTTTTGATCAATAGATTTACCATGCTCATCTTTATCAAGTTTACAAGAGGGGCTCATAAGTGTACCTATTGACTTAGTAGTCTCCATCCAAACTTCTTTAAGATTTTTCTTGTATACTTAGCTTGGTTGATAAATATTCCATCTTTGGTTTGCTTGATTTGGAGTCCGAGAAAGAAATTGAGTTCTCCCATCATGCTCATTTTGAACTCATCCTACACAAGCTAGCAAACTTTTGACAAAGGATTTCATTAGTAGCACCGAAAATAATATCATCAATATAGATTTGTACTACCAATAAATCATCAATTTTCTTATTTAGAAATAAGGTTGTGTCAACATGGCCTCTAGAGAATTCATTTTCAATCAAAAACTTGCTGTGTCTTTCATACCATGCTTAGGGTGCTTGCTTTAAACCATAAAGTATTTTGTGCAATTTGTAAACATAATCAGGATGTGCATGATTTTCAAAACCAGGCAGTTGTTCTACAAAAACTTCTTCTACTATGTAACCATTCAGAAAAGCACTTTTAATATCCATTTGAAAAAGTTTGAAATTCATAAAACAAGCAAATGTTAATAGTAGTCTAATTACCTTAAGTCTAGCAACATGAGCAAAGGTTTCATCAAAATCAATTCCTTCTTCCTGATTGTAGCCTTTAGCAACTAACCTAGCTTTTTTTCTAGTTACAATTTCATTTTCATCTAATTTATTCTTAAACATCCATTTTGTGCCAATAATAGAAATATTTGATGGTCTTTCTATTAATGTCCAAACATTATTTCTATCAAACTGAATTAGTTCATCAAGCATAGCATTTATCCAGTTAGGGTCTTTTTCAGCATCTTCAAAATATTTGGCTCTATTTGTGAAATAAAAATAATATAATCACATTCATTTCTAATTAAAGATCGAGTTCTTATCCCTTTAGATAGATCACCTAGGATTAATTCCTTAGGATGTCCATGAGCATACCTCATCTCCTTAGTTAGGTCTTGATGCTTTGGTATGGATTGTATGGCTTCTTCTCTTTCACATTTATCTTGATCTTCTTCACTTTGTTGCGAGGGTTGATCTTCCAATGTTATAACTTATTTAGCTTTTCAGTACCTCCACATGTATCAGATGTATCCTCTTTCCTAGAGGATTTGTTAGTAGACTCTTCAAAAACTACATGTACAAACTCCTCTACAACTAGGGTTCTTTTGTTAAAAATTATGTATACCCTACTTGATGTAGAATACCCTAGAAAGATACCTTCATCAGACTTGGCATCAAATTTTCCAAGATTATCTTTATCATTATTTAAAATGAAACATTTACAACCAAAAACTAGAAAATACTTTAAAGTTGGTTTTCTTTGAATCCAAAGTTCATAAGGAGTTTTCCTTAAAATAGGGCAAATTAAAACATGTTTTAAAATATAACAAGCAGTGTTAATTGCTTCAGTCCAAAAATATCTTGGCAAATCATTTTCACAAAGCATAGTGCATGCCATTTCTTCTGAAGTACAATTTTTCTTTTCTACTATCCCATTCTGCTGAGGTATCGTAGGTGCAGAAAAATTATGTTTAATACCTTTCTCATTACAAAATTTTTTGAAATATTGATTTTCAAATTCAGAACCATGATCACTACGTATGCAAATAATTAAAGTACCTTTTTTATTAGAAATCTTTCGATAAAACTTTATAAATATTGAAAAAGATTCATCTTTCTGAGCAAGAAAGAATATCCATGTAAACCTTGAAAAATCATCTACTATAACAAATCCATATCTCTTGCCTTCTAGACTAGATATTCTAGTTGGTCCAAAGAGATCCATATGGAGTATTTTTAATGGCCTACTAGTAGTAACAAAACCTTTAGGTTTGAAAGATGTTTTAACTTGTTTTCTAAATTGGCAAGCTTGACAAACTCTATCTTTTTCAAAACTAAGTTTCAGCAAATCTCTTACTAAATCCTATTTGTAAAGTTTTGAAAGTAAGTACATACTAGCATGTCCTAGTCTTCTATGCTAAAGCCGACTAGTCTCATCTTTAGTAGAATTCATTGCAACTAGGCATTCTCCATTAGGCAAAAATAGATTATCTAAATCTACCGAATAAATATTACCATGCCTCTTTCCAAAGAATTTTACTCTATTTTTATCAGGATTAGCAATCATGCAATAAAATGATTTAAAAATAACTTGAAAATCTTTATCGCAAAATTGACTAATACTTAAAAGATTATGCTTTAAACCTTCAATTAAGAGTACATTACTAATACAAGTAGAATGTGAGATGTGAACCTTACCAATACCAATAATTTTTCCTTTATCATTTTCACCGAAGGTTACACTCCCTCCATTTATTGCTTCAAGAGAAGTGAATTACTTCACATATCCTGTAATGTGCCTTGAACAACCATTATCAGGATACCAAAGTCTTTTATTTTCCTTGGTTGCAAGACACAACTGTAAAACAAATCAAGTTTTGTTTTTAGGTACCCAAGCCAATTTGGGTCTTTTAGGGTTAGTATATAAATTGGTTCCTTTTGGAACCCAATCCTTTTCAAAAATATTGATTTTTCTTATGTTACATTGAAAAGCTTTGTGAACATGTTTTTTGCATGAAAAACATGTAATACTTGATGATGGAGGTATAAAAAAGTTTTTCAGATACTTTTACTATTTTTGAGGTTTGTATCCTAATCCAGCTTAGTTAAAAATATCTCTTTGGTTATTTAAAAGATGATTTAATTTTTCAGAACTATAAGTAAACTTTTCAACAAAGAATTTCATTTTATCAAGTTCATTTTTATAGTTTTTATTTTCTATTTCTAAATATTTATTTTCCTTTAAAAGATCACCATTTGAAATGATAGTTTTAGGTCTTTTCAAAATATCATTTTTCATTGTTAAAGCCTTATTTTTCTTTTCTAAAACATCAACTTTATTTTTCAATTCACTAACTTAACAAAGAATTATTTTCATGTGAAAAACTATTTGCATGCTTTTCCAATTTTTTATTTTTAGATAAAATCAGTTTGTAATCATGCACTAATTCATCAAAAGCATTTTTCAATTCATCAAAGGTAAAATCTACTTCAGTATCAGAAATTACCTCTTCTTGTTCTTGATGTGGCATGAGACATAGATTTGCAATTTCAGCTTATTCTTCCTTTGAGTTGGAGTCCTCACTATCACTCCAGGTTGCTATCATAGCTTTCTTTCTAAGCTTCTTTCTTGATTTATTTAGGAGAGGATAGTTAAATTTGTAGTGTTCGGGCTTCTTGCATTCGAAGCATGTAGGTATCTCCTTCTCCTTTTCATTTTCATTTTTTTTCTTTTTCCTTCTTTTTAGTTGTTTGGAACCTTTTCTTGTAAGGAAACTTTCTTCTTTTCATAAATTTTCTAAATTTCCTTGCTAAAAGTGCTTCCTCACTCTCATCTTCTTCTTCTTCCTCCGATTCTTCATTTGAGGATTCTTCTTGAATAGTAGACTTGAAGGCTATCCCCCTTTTTTTTTTGTCCATATCTGCTTTAAATTAAGCTCATAAGTCATGAGCGATCCCACTAGCTACTCCAAGGGTGATTTGTCAACAACCTTTGATTCTTGTATGGCGGTCACCTTTGGATCCCATGAAGTTAGAAGTAACCCGAGAATTTTGTTGACAAGATCAACATTAGACATAATTTTTCCTAAACTTCTCATGCCATTTACTATGTTTATGAATCTAGTGTACATGTTAGCGATAGATTCAATAGGTTTCATTCGGAATGTTTCATAAGTGTGCACTAACATGTTTACTTTAGTGTTCTTCACTTGATTAGTACCCTCATGGATAACTTCAAGTGTGTCCCATATTTTCTTGATAGATATGCATGTAGAAATCCTATTAAACTCACTAGGATATAATGCATAATAGAGAGGATTCATTGCTTTCGCATTGATCTTGGATTGTTTAATATTATTTTCATCCCAATCCTCTTTAATTGAATGCATGTAAATTCTCATTCTAGTTTTTGAATAAGTATAATTTGTTCCATTGAAATATGGAGGTCTATTTGAGTCTTGTCCGTTAACTACACTAGTACCAATAGGGGCTGCCATATATCTTTACTTAAGGTGGTTAGACCTATACACTGAGAATAGGGCTTTGATATCACTTGTTGCCCAGTAAGCAACCCAAGAGGGGGGCTGAAATGGGTTTCTAAAAACTTAAATGCAAGTGTAAAGTGCTCTTAGTGAGTATGCAGCAAAAATATAAAAGAAATAAAAATAAGAGCAAATTAAAGTGACAAGCAATCACAAACATAAAGCAAGTATAGTGGTTTGGTGCTTTCTAATGCACCTACATCCACTCCCCAAGGTCTACTTGGGAAATCACTATAATCTTAACAGATTACAGTCGATTAGTTTTCAAGTCTTACTAATCAAACCCGACTTGTTTTCATAAGGCTCACAAGTCAAACCTCACTTGATTTTCCGGGCTAACCAAGAACCGAATTAGTTTTAAGGCTCACCAACAACCTCCCTTGGTTTTGCGGTTTAACCAAGAACCTAATTGGTTTTCAAGGCTAACTAACAACTTCCTTGGTTTTCTAATAGGCTAACCAAAAACCTTTACAACAAGAATAAGTTTGAAGTAAAGAAATAATGAAAGCTTTCTAATAAAAGTAGATATCTCTTTGAAGCTTTGACGTAGTGTTGTTTTCAACTTGATAAAGCCTCTATTAATGCTCAAGAAGGTTGAACTTGAATGCTCTTGAAAGCTCTTGAATGCTTGGAGACTTCATTTTGCTTGAAGGTAGTTGCTCTCAATGAATTTGAGTGAATGCACTTGCTTTTTCTTTTTCTTGGTGCTCATCTCTTAATCCTCTTGATTCTCCTTATGTTTAGATTTGATTTGAATTATTTAAATACCTTTCCAAGGCTTCAAAGTTAGTTTATGGCTATTAGACATGAAAAACTAGCTATTGGGAGCCAAGAGGAGCAAGTTCTGTATTTGAAAAACTAGCTGTTACTGTTTTCAGAACTCCAAGTATCGACACTTCAAGCTGAGTTGACACTTGCATTCCATGAGTCGACACCTAGTTCAAATATCTTCAATGAAGCTTTCTGGAATTCTCAGACGAGTCGATG
This sequence comes from Areca catechu, assembly GCA_021397845.1. Classification (NCBI taxonomy): domain Eukaryota; kingdom Viridiplantae; phylum Streptophyta; class Magnoliopsida; order Arecales; family Arecaceae; genus Areca; species Areca catechu. Next base: position 94,367,947 of record CM038051.1, on the reverse strand, counting down.
GTGCGGGCACCAGACTCAGAAGAAGACTTCAGGGCTCCATCTGGATCTCTGATTGACATTGCCCGAAGAATTAGGGTTTTCTGGTTTTGTAATAAGGGTTGACTTGGTCAACTCAATTTTAGTTTGAGTCTGTATTTCCCTGCAATTTAAATTTTGTTGAGTCATGTTGACTCAATACAAGTCCTAGCAGTGGTCTAGGTTTTCTCCAAGGTGCCACATTTTCTTCCAGGACTAAGCAAGTGGGCGCCACACTCCCAGCCACACGCCAGAGTCCAGGAGGCGCCACATCTCGATCCAGTGTGCCTTGGTCCCCACACCACAAGAAAGCAGGTCCCTTCTTTCATGCGCCACTTGGGGGAGAAATCCATCAAGATACCTCAATCCAAGGAGGAGCCAACTTCTTTCCAGATAAACCCAAGCCAGGATGGCAAGAATTTTTCTTGAAGAGAGGATCAAGGAGGTGCCCCACAATGTTCCATAAAAACCCAAGTTATAAAAGAGAAGAGAGCATGTCTTGGGGAGAAAATCACGGAGGCACCCAAAAGTTTCCTAAAGTGCCAAAGCCATGAAAGGAAGAAGCCTAAACTTGTGGAGCAAGACTAGGAGGTGTCCAAAAGAGCCAAACCATGAAGGAAAAATCCTTGATTCATGGAGAGATACTAGGAGACACCCCCATAACCTGCCATTTGGAGCTGATTTTCAAGTTTTCTTGGAGTTTTTGGGCTGCCCACTCATGGAAGGAGTCTTGGGAAGAGAATTTGATGCCTAAAGTGTGGGTTAGTCCTATTAGTCCCACATGGAAAGTGTATGAAATTTTATTTCTTTGTTATGTCTATATATTCAACTCTATGTAACTCTTGAAAAAAAAGATGAATGAAACCAAATTTTTTTGTGAGCAAACTTTGTGTTTTCTCTCTTCTGCACTTGCATCCAGGTGTTGATCTCCGTGAGGGAGTAAATCCGGGTTCCCCAGGAACCTTGAGGAGGTGTGAGATCTCCAAAACCCCAACCCTAGGTTAGCCACTACACTCCCAAACCCTAACCGCCCATCACCCTTCTCTTTCCACCAAGCCCTAGCATATCCCACCTGTCACGGCCATTCTCCCCAAGTCCAGGCCGACCACCAGCATCCAGCTACAGTCTGGATACTTCAGATCCAAAGCTCTTTCCAGAGGGAGTCGAATCAACCTTCATGAGAATCCGGATCTCAGCGACATCAGCCTTCTAGTTCTTCGAACTGGTAAATCCTTCCTTGAGTCTCTGAATCCATCACTTATTTTTCTTCTTCCCAGATCTTGAGTTCAGGAGAAGCCGACCCAGCCACGAGACCAGTATTGGAGGATCCATTGCGATGATTGCTGACTCCGAGGATCCAACAATCTGCTCGAGAGAGTTCTTCCACCCAAATTCTGTGAAGATCACTGTCTGGTTGGTAAACCGTCTCTTCTCTTTATTTCTGTCCTGTTGAAAGTTCAAAGCGAAACCCTAGGTCTGGGAGTTTCTCAACCCCCAGCGATCCATTACTTCTGAACTACTCTGATAACCTAGTTTCTTTAAATTGTGCTTTCAATTATTACATAGTTTCTTTCAATTTAGTTTAACTTTCCTTTGAGTCAAAGCCGACTTCTGAAAATAAAAAAAAAAAAAAAGAAAAAAAAAAACTAGTCTTAATTTACTTCTGCATCGCTTCATCTCTTTCATTCTGCATCATCTTGGTATCAGAGCTTTCGTTCTGCATCAATTTTGGTATCAGAGCCCTGTCTAGGATTTCTGACTTGCTTGCATGTTTTGAGTGTCTCTCTTTTTTACTTTGTCTGCTCGAAGTAGACTCCCCAGGATGTCCGGTCCTAGGAACTAAGCAAGGTGCAAGCCTCCTCTTCCCATTCCACGGGGTGTTCCTAGGGCGTGTAGGGGATCCGCTGGGTTACAACTTCGTAGCAGGAATTGTAAACGGGGGAAGCATTCTATTTTCAGTCTGTAACTACCCTATTTTAGGAATTTTTTCTCATTGTAGATAACTCTAAATTATATGATTTTTATTTTGATGGAACCAGTGTAATTGGAAATATTTTACATAATTTTACTGTAATTTATTGGTTTCTGTGAAATTTATGAGAATTAAATTACAGCAATTCTATTTCTGTATTTTTGCAATTCAATTTTTTTGAGTGATCATCTCCTAATTCATCTTAAGGGCAATTGAGCATCTAAGATAAGGGGAGGAGTTGATAACCTCTCCTTAGCCCAAAACCACCACCCATTCATTCGATCCTAAGCCTAATTTTAAAATTTATTAGACTTAATTTGCCCTAGTGGGCTAGGGACACCAACAAGTCAGGTCTAGGCTAATGTTGAGTCAGTTTGTCTAGTTACTCTGTGTGTGCTTTGTACTCAGTGTCTAGAATGGTGGTTCAGGGATTCTATCCCGAAGGGCTTGTGTGCTGGTCCGCCTACCTGGCCAATCTCTGATTGGTGTCTAGGATTGGCAATTAGGGACCTAACACTCCCCTTACACCTGCCTGGCTGAGTCTCGAGTTACTACAGGCTAGCTTGCCACTCTGATTGAGCATCTAGTTTGGGCTCTAGGTCTAGTTAGCCCGTAGTCATTTCAGTCGAGTCTCATTTGGTGTGCTTGCTTGCATCATCATGTCCACCCGGAATGAGGTACCCTACCAACCTGGTCAAACCCAACCTGATTTAGAGGCCATGATTAGAACTCTTACCAAAAGTATGACCAAATTGAGTCAGGATATGAATGAGGGTTTTGCCCAGTTTAGAGACGGAGCCCAGGGACTTGAGAAACGTAGACATCAAAATTGGACCCCTGATCCAAAATTTAATAGGCCCCAACCTCACCCATGCCAGGAGCCTAGGAGGACCTTATATCGTGATCCCGAGCATAACCCTAGGAGCCTATATCCATACTTGGTTGACTCAGAAAAGGGACCTATTAGGAACACCGAACCTTATGCACCCACTTTTGATGGAAGACAAGAGACATATATTAAGTGGGAAGAACAAATGGATCGATATTTTGAGTGCACTAACATATCGGAATTAGGACAAGTTAGGCTGGCCAAAACCAAGTTCACCAAACATGCTAGGTCGCATTGGTATGCTATTGAGCATGAGTGTTATCAAAGAAAAGAGGAAATATATACTTGGAGAGATATGAGAAGTAAGTTGAGAGATAGGTACCTAGGTAGATCCTATGAGAAAAGACTTTTAGACCAATGGTACCAATTGCAACAAGGTAATAGGCCTGTGTCTAAATATATTGAGGACTTCCAGTGGTATGACATGAAATGCAATACCATTGAGACCGAAGCTCAGATCATATCGAGGTTTAGGGTTGGGTTACACCCAGACATTTATAGGAAGCTATGTCTTGAAAAGACCAATAAGTTAGACCGAGCCTACCAAGAAGCCCAAGACTATGAGTGGTCTTTAAGATATAACCAATCAAGTACTTTGGACTTAAAGCCAACCTCTACCAACTTGAGTCAAGTTCCGATTGATGCGACACCCGTAGTGAACCAGATTCTAGTTTGTCAATTCCCACTTGTGTCACTTCTTGACCAGAAGGATAACACTGAGAAGGAGTTAGGCATGGTCATCCCAAAATTAGTTGACCCGACAAGAGCCGTACTTAAAGAGGAATCAAAGGAGAATAGATTAGAACCTTTCAGTGAGATTGAGGAAGAAATATATGAGCCTGACATAAGTTTGATAGATGGATATGAAGAAGAAGAATTTGAGGATATCTCTCCCGATAATTCAATTAACCAACTCCTACCTAATGGGGTTATTGAGGGGACCCCTGCCACTCAAGGAATTCAAGAGCTAACCCTAAGAGAAGACCCTTTTGAGGAAGTTCAGGAAGAAGAAATTACACCCAATGAAAGTTTAAGTGAGAATACCCCTGAACTCATTGAGGAATCCAAAGAAGACACCCCTGAGTCAAATCTGGTAGAGAAGTGTGAAGAAGGAAGAGGTTCACAAGAATTGCCCATTGAGAAGGTCCAAGAACAAGAAAAAGACAGTAGCTTAGAGGACTTTTTAGATAAACATTCCAAAGACCTTCCTGATAACCTTCCACCTTCTAGGAGCACCCAGCCTACCCTAGAACTTGCACTTGTAGACCCTCCTAGAGCAAATCATGAGATTTGGATGAGTGCACCTATAGAACAATGTCCTCATTTTAAGGTCATCCTGAATAACCAAGGTTTGTTTCTTATTTCTGATAAGCCACCTCAAAACTCTGATTCTTATTTCCTACCCTTCCCTGAATCTTCTCATGTTTCTAGAGCTATGGGATTACACTTTACTGAGATCTCTAGGTTGCAAGACTCCTTAGAACCTATTAGGTTTGCCACCTACTTCTGGAAGACCTTATGGCACCTACTAGGCATCCATAATAAGTTTTCATGCTCTGCATGCCATCCTCCAACCCAAGGTCAAACCTAGAGAGCCGTAGTTTGTTAGGTTTAGACCTAGGGTTCCTTTGGAATAAAGTCCATTCTTTAGGAATGCGTCGTCAGTCTAGTTTAGTTTTTCTTGACCCTTTACTAGGCTTTGACTCAGATTTTGGTTTGATTGAGAGCACCAGGAATTGGGATTTGTATTTTGTCCAGGACTAAATTTGCATATAATGTTTCGATCAATAGGTCTATAGGCTAGAGTCCCTTTGAAATTGTTCATGGATACAAGCCTCACACACCACTTGATCTGATTTCACTATTAGTCCACACACACAAGTCTCTTGATGCACTTGCATAGCATGTAAAGGACTTGCATAAAGAAATTCATGCCAAAATAAATTTAAGTAATGAAACTTATAAGAAGTTTGCTGATTCTCAAAGGCGAGTCAAAACTTTTGTTGAGAGAGACTATGTAATGATTTGGTTAAGGCCTGAGCAGTTTTCTCCTGGAACCGTTAGAAAGTTACATGCTAGAGGAGCTGGACCATTTAGAGTAGTGAAGAGAGTAGGGTCCAATGCCTATGTGCTCGAGTTGCCTTCAGAACTAGGCATTAGCTCCACTTTCAACATTACAGACCTAGTAGAGTATAGAGAGCCAGCTGTGATTCCCAGTGAGCCTTTTTGAGCCTAATCCTGCTCTTGAAAGTGAACCCAACCCTGTGTGTCCGCCAACAAACTGGCCTGTGAGGAAAGAGCAGATTGAAAAGATCCTGGATGATCAGGTTATCTCTACTCGTAATCGACGATACCAAAGATACCTGGTCCGCTGGCAAGGAAGGCCAGATTCTGATAACTCTTGGATCTCCCGAGAAGAATTACAAGAATTGGACCCAGACCTCTTGGAGAGATACCAGAGCCAGCTTGATCCATACTCGACAGGGTCGTGTTCCTCCCACCCCGGGAGAATTGGTGCGGGCACCAGACTCAGAAGAAGACTTCAGGGCTCCATCTGGATCTCTGATTGACATTGCCCGAAGAATTAGGGTTTTCTGGTTTTGTAATAAGGGTTGACTTGGTCAACTTAATTTTAGTTTGAGTCTGTATTTCCCTGCAATTTAAATTTTGTTGAGTCATGTTGACTCAATACAAGTCCTAGTAGTGGTCTAGGTCTTCTCCAAGGTGCCACATTTTCTCCCAGGACCAAGCAAGTGGGCGCCACACTCCCAGCCACACGCCAGAGTCCAGGAGGCGCCACATCTCCATCTAGTGTGCCTTGGTCCCCACACCACAAGAAACCAGGTCCATTCTTTCATGCGCCACTTGGGGGAGAAATCCATCAAGATACCTCAATCCAAGGAGGAGCCAACTTCTTTCCAGATAAACCCAAGCCAGGATGGCAAGAATTTTTCTTGAAGAGAGGATCAAGGAGGTGCCCCACAATGTTCCATAAAAACCCAAGTTATAAAAGGGAAGAGAGCATGTCTTGGGGAGAAAATCAAGGAGGCACCCAAAAGTTTCCTAAAGTGCCAAAGCCATGAAAGGAAGAAGCCTAAACTTGTGGAGCAAGACTAGGAGGTGTCCAAAAGAGCCAAACCATGAAGGGAAAATCCTTGATTCATGGAGAGATACTAGGAGACACCCCCATAACCTGCCATTTGGAGCTGATTTTCAAGTTTTCTTGGAGTTTTTGGGCTGCCCACTCATGGAAGGAGTCTTGGGAAGAGAATTTGATGCCTAAAGTGTGGGTTAGTCCTATTAGTCCCACATGGAAAGTGTATGAAATTTTATTTCTTTGTTATGTCTATATATTCAACTCTATGTAACTCTTGAAAAAAAAGATGAATGAAACCAAATTTTTTTGTGAGCAAACTTTGTGTTTTCTCTCTTCCGCACTTGCATCCAGGTGTTGAGCTCCATGAGGGAGTAAATCTGGGTTCCCCAGGAACCTTGAGGATGTGTGAGATCTCCAAAACCCCAACCCTAGGTTAGCCACTTCACTCCCAAACCCTAGCCGCCCATCACCCTTCTCTTTCCACCAAGCCCTAGCATATCCCACCTGTCATGGCCATTCTCCCCAAGTCCAGGCCGACCACCAGCATCCAGCTACAGTCCGGATACTTCAGATCCAAAGCTCTTTCCAGAGGGAGTCGAATCAGCCTTCAAGAGAATTCGGATCTCAGCGACATCAGCCTTCAAGTTCTTCGAACTGGTAAATCCTTCCCTGAGTCTCTGAATCCATCACTTGTTTTTCTTCTTCCCAGATCTTGAGTTCAGGAGAAGCCGACCCAGCCACGAGACCTGTATTGGAGGATCCATTGTGATGATTGCCGACTCCGAGGATCCAACAATCTGCTCGAGAGAGTTCTTCCACCCAAATTCTGTGAAGATCACTGTCTGGTTGGTAAACCGTCTCTTCTCTTTATTTCTGTCCTGTTGAAAGTTCAGAGCGAAACCCTAGGTCTGGGAGTTTCTCAACCCCCAGCGATCTGTTACTTCTGAACTTCTCTGATAACCTAGTTTCTTTAAATTATGCTTTCAATTATTTCATAGTTTCTTTCAATTTAGTTTAACTTTCCTTTGAGTCAAAGCCGACTTCTGAAAAAAAAAAAAAAAAAAAAAAAACTAGTCTTAATTTACTTTTGCATCGCTTCATCTCTTTCGTTCTGCATCATCTTGGTATCAGAGCTTTCGTTCTGCATCAGTCGATACTTACTCTGATGAGTCACTACTTTGAGTCGACACTTGACATCCATGTGTCGACACTTCAGGCAAGTCTTCAACTTCAGCAAATTTTGTAACAAAAAAGTCTCAAGTGATGAGCCGATCCTTGAGTCGACACTTTGAGTCGACACTTGACTGGTGTGAGTCGATACTTCAATCGTGCCATCTGAAACTCTTTCTACATACCAGCTTGAGTCGATACTTCCACTGTCATGAGTCAACACTTGATTGAGATTTCTTCAAAAACACCTTAACTTTTGCTGAAACTAAATTGTGTTGAATTCTTGTATCCTTTTAAGCATTCTTCAGCTACCAAAGTCCACTTTAAACTGATCTTTCATCTATAGTTGGAACTTTTTCATTGTTTGACAATCAATCAAATTTTGTTGAATTGATGAGCACCTTTTTCTATAAAAACATACTTCAAAGAAATAATTAGTATTCAACTTATACTTAAGCATTTTTCTTATCATCAAAATCAATAATGAAGTCAACAATGGGGATTGGACATAGTTTGACTCCTCTTTCTTTCCTTTTTGTGTGACCCCACTTGAAGTATGGTGATGATGCGAGCACGGGAGGTATCCACCAGTCGTGCGGGAGATCCCCCCTTCCACGGGGGCTTGCAAAGTCCAAAGGGGGAGCCCACTGCTCTACCACCACTTTCTTTGGTGGATGCCCAGTTAGTGGCACTCGCCTAGCAGATGCAACTCCTAACTGCAGTGGTGCAATAGCTGCAACATCAACACCGATCCCTGGCCACCCACCAGTAGTTAGGAACTCCTGCGATCCAAGCCACAGCACCCCGCGATAGCCTGCAGTCCTTCCATGGAAGGTCATCACTCCTGCGGTCCATGACAGATCCCCAGAGAAGCCACTAGACCCCGACGAAGAGACGGTGGACTAGGTTAGTCGACCGGGAAAGCCAGTCTCTGACCCTCGAGCAGGCCACTATTAAGCACCATCGAGGCCATAAAGGCTAGACCCCCCATCGCGACCACCCTCAATTATCACCTTCACCTCTTCCATCGGCCTTAGTGGAGGGCTCCACCAACGAGGCCATCAGGCGCATGGCTGAAAGGCGCTTGGAGGAGCAAGAGCACAAGCTGGCAAAGCTATCCCGCCAGTTTGTGAATTTACAGGGCTCCTCCCGTAAGCCTGCGGGCTATGATGCCCATTTCCTTTTCTTCCAAGAAATCCAAGAGGAGCTGATTCTGAATCAGTTCTACATGCCGTAGGTGGATCCCTTCGACGGGATCACCGACCCCCTAGACCACCTTGAGAGCTACAAGGCTCTCATGAGAGTATAAGGGGTGACTGATGCCCTCCTATGCATCACCTTTCCAGCCACTCTTTGAAAGGTAGCTCGGGTCTGGTTCACTTGCCTTGAGCTTGAAAGCATCGACTCCTTCATGCAGCTGAAAAGGAAGTTCGTAGCCCACTTCGATGCCTACTGAAAGGTGCCTCGGGAAGCAGATATCCTCTTCTCCATTAGGCAACAGGATCACAAGCCTTTGCAGGACTATGTGACCCATTTCAAAGTCACAACATTAGAGATCTATAATTTGGATGAGCTGGTTGCAATGCTGGCACTGAAGAGGGGGCTCAGGACTTCCCGCCTGACCTACTCCCTGGACAAGAAGCCACCAAAGATGTATTCCGACCTCCCCCTCCATGTTCACAAGTACTTCCATGCTGAGGAGGCGGACTGTAAGAGTAGGGAGCTGGATGGAAAGTTGCTGAAGAAGCAACCTCTGGGGGAGATGCCTGGGGTGTGGAAGCCTGGGCCGACCACCCTGAACTTCCGTCAAGGGTTAAAGTCGAAGAACGACCTCATCCAAGAAGAGAGATGCACACCTCTCCTGGCCTTGAGGATGAAGATCCTCATGAAGATTGAGGGCGAGCACTTCCTGCACCGACCTCCCCCACTAAGGCCATCCAACGGTCATGACAAGATGAAGTACTGCCAAATCCACCACGACTACGGCCACGACATCGAGTAATACTACCACCTCAAGAGGGAAATCAAAGATCTAATAAGGAGGGGCTACCTCGAGAAGTTCATGGGAGGTAAGACATCGACGGAACCATAGGCACTTGCTGCTCTTCCCCTGTCCTTGCAGTCGATAATCGACCCACCGAGAAGCCCGTGGGAATGATATGTAGGAGAATAGAGCACACTGCCAAGAGGGCCCGAGAGGGAGAGAGTTTGAAAAATGTACTCCCCTTCATGAGGGAGAGGGAATCTAGGGATGAAAATGTAAACAACGATGTCATGGTCATCGAGATAACAATCGCCAGGCATCCTATAAAATAGATTATGGTTAATAGTGGAAGTTCGATTGATATCCTTTTTTACGATACTTTTTGTAGGATGAATCTATCCTCTGCTCAATTGATTCTTGTGCACACTCCCCTTGTCGATTTTACTAGGGACTCCATGGGAGTTGAAGGGGAAATAACTCTTCCAATTACTATCGGGATGCCACCTCGGTAGAGTACTATCATGATGACCTTCATGATTGTTAGGCTTCCTTCAGCCTTACAACATGATCCTTGGCCACCCCGGGCTCAATCTGCTCGACACGGTCATTTCTACCTAGCGGCTATTGGTGCAATTTCCTACTCCTTATGGTGTAGGAGAAATGAGGGGGGCACCTCAGCCGATCCAGCATTGCCTTCAAGCTATCTTAGGGGCCAGGAGTTCCAAGAAAGACCCCAGCACCAACGACCTTGACCAAAGGGTGCAGGACCCCATGGGTGGCCCTGTCGAGCATTTGTTGACATTCCTACTTGGGGTGGATGCATTACTCAATTTAAAAAACCTGTTGGCTTGTAAAATCAGTAAATAATATTAGCATATTTAGAAGTAATTATCACATCGATTTGGTTAAATTCTCGATACCTTAGCTATTTTAGATTTTGTTTCATTCTGAAAGTTTGCTGCCACCTTAGTTTGATTGTGTGTTTAATTTTTAATTTAATTTTTTTTACTCGAAATCTATTATCCAAATAGTATAAGTTGGTATTATAATTTGGGTGATTGTCTCTGATCCTGGAGGATGACATTGGATTACTACCTTGTATTACTTGCACGACCGGTACACTTGCTGAACATGTGTCAAGTCTTTGGCACCGTTGCCGGGGATCAGCAACGAACAGCATTCAAATTCTTATCTGCTATTTGATTTGTATATTTTTTTTTATTATGTTATTAACTTTGTATGTCCCGAAGAACTGCATACACTTTAAAAGACTTTGATCCTGAAATAGAAAGATCACTCAAAGAAAGATGTCGTGGACTCAGACAACTACTAGAAGGGTTAAGGACAGATTTGGTAGATATCAACAGCATAACCATGGAAGATGTTGGTGAACATAACCCTCAAAATCTTCCATACATACCCAATGAGGAGGTGCAAAATCCACATGGAGACAGACCTTTGTTTGAGTACATCAGGCCTAGAGTCATGGGAGCACAATCAAGTATTAGGAGGCCACCAGTTCAGCTGAACAATTTTGAGATAAAGCCCACCTTTTTCTAGATGATCCAGAACTCGCTCCAATTTTCAGGTTTGCCTTTTGATGACCCTCACGAGCATTTAAGTCAATTTCTTGAACTATGTGACACTTTTAAACATAATGGAGTTTCTGAAGATGCCATTAGACTTAGGATGTTCCCATTTTCACTGAGAGACAAAGCAAAATGTTGGTTAAACTCTTTTCCAACTAAATCCATAACTACATGGGATGACATAGCTAATAAGTTCTTAAAAAAATATTTCCCCCCCCCAAAATAGCAAAGCTTAGATTAGACATCTTCACATTTACACAGTGTGAGACTGAGAGCTTTAGTGAGGCATGGGAGATGTTTAAGGAATTATGTAGAAAGTGTCCCCACCATGGTCTTGAAATATGGGAACAAGTACAAGCATTTTATCATGGCTTACTTCCTTTTGTGAGAGCAGTTTTAGATGCAGCTGCAAGTGGTTCATTTTCAAAGAAGTACAGCCATGAAGCTTATAAACTATTAGAAGATATGGCATAAAGCAATGTGAATTGAAACTCAGAAAGACAGAATCATAGGAGACTCAGTGGTGTGTTTGGAGTGGATGTTGTGGTGACACTTTCAGCTCAGCTAGATGCAATGAACAAAAAGATTGAAGCTCTGGCAGTATCTCAACCATGGGCATCAAATACAGTAATAGAGTGTGTGTTGTATGGAGGACCTCATACCTACAATGACTGTCCACAAGATAACTTTTCAAATTCAATACCTGAAAATGCTAATTATATGTCTGGTAATTTCTGGAATAACCATATGGGCAATACATATAATCCAAGACTTTGCAATCACCCCAACTTATCTTGGAGAAGCCAGAACATTCAGAATCCACCACCACTTCAGAGGCCATATCAACCACCTAGTTTTTAGCAACGCCTATCACCACCATCAAAACCGACTCAAGAAGAGAAGAGGCCTAGCTTGGAAGATATTATGTGGAAATACATGCAACAAAATGAGGCTAGATTCCAAGCAAATGAGGCAATATTGACAAATTTGGAGACACAAGTTGGGCAGATAGCTAACATGTTGGCTAACAGAGGACCTAGAACTTTACCAAGTAATACAGAAAAGAATCCCAAGAAGCATGTGTAAGCTATTAGCCTACGAAGTGGAAGAAAGATGGAGGAGCCAAAAGTGCAACAGAAAGAGCCTGATATAGAGGAGGTTGTTGATGAAGAGGGGGACAAGAATAAAAAGGATGAGACACCAGCAAAAGCTCCTATAGTTGCTCCATATAAGCCAAGATTGCCTTTTCCCCAGAGACAATATCAGCAGAAAATGGATAAGCAATTTTCTAAATTTTTAGAAATTTTAAAATAATTGCATATTAATCTTCCATTTGTTGATGTTATTTCTCAGATGCCAAGCTATACCATGTTTTTCAAGAAGATTCTATCAAACAAAAGGATGCTGGAAGATTGTGAGATGGAGGCACTCAATGAAGAATGCTCAGCCATCCTATTGAATAAACTATCATTGAAGCTTAATGATCCAGGGAGTTTTAATATACCTTGCTTAATTGGTAGTTGTACTTTTAATGCATTAATTGATTTAGGAGCTAGCATCAATTTAATGCCACTCACAATATTTAAGAAACTAGGACTTGATGAGCCTAAGCCAACCATGGTATCATTGCAATTGGCAGATAGATCTATAACCTATCCCAGAGGAATATTAGAAGATGTTTTGATCAAAGTAGATAAATTTATCTTGCTAGTTTACTTTATAGTCCTAGATATGGAAGAAGATCATGTTATACCTATCATTCTAGGATGACCATTTCTTAATACATGTAATGCATTGATAGATGTGCATGAAGGGAAATTGATATTAAAAATTCATAATGAACAAGTAACATTCAATGTTTTTAAAGCTATGAAAAAGCCATAAGATGTAGCATCATGTTTTCAAATTAACTGCATTGATTGTCTTATGCAGGAGAAGATTGGAGAGATGATGACTGAAGATGAATTGCAGCACACCTTAATTTCAACTCACAGCAATGAAGGAGGAAGCGAAGAAGAAAGCCAATATGCATCAATGATGGATAGCAGACATATTGACACACAGAGGAGACCATTTAAAGAGTTGGAAAGAAGAGCTATCAATTATCTCATACCATCCATTAACCAACCACCAGAATTAGAACTGAAATAGCTTCCCTCACATTTAAAATATGCATTTTTATTACCTCCATCTCAGTTACATGTGTTAATTTCTTCTCTTTTGACAAATGTGATGGAGGAGAAGCTGTTGAGGGTGCTGAGAGCTCACAAAAGAATCATTGGTTGGATAATAGCAGATATACATGGAATCAACCCAACAATATGCACACACAAGATACTCATAGAGGAGCAATTCAAACCATCAATGCAGCCTCAAAGAAGACTCAACCCAGTCATGAAAGAGATAGTTAAAGCTGAGGCGATCAAATTGCTTGATGTAGGTATTATTCACCCCAACTCAGATAGTAATTAGGTTAGTCCAATACAAGTAGTTCCTAAACAAGGGGGGTTTTACGGTGCTTGAAAACAAAAAACATGAATTAATCTCTGTTAGAAAAGTAACTGGATGGAGAGTCTGCATTGATTATAGGAAGCTGAATGATGCTACAAGAAAATATCACTTTTCTTTACCTTTCATTGACCAAATGTTAGAAAGACTAGCAAGGCATGCGTATTACTACTTCTTAGATGGATATTCAGGATATAACCAGATCCCTATAGCACCTGAGAATCAAGAGAGGACTACCTTTACTTGTCCTTAGGGTACCTTTGCCTACTGTAGGATGCCTTTCGGGCTATGCAATGCACCGATAATGTTTCAACGTTGCATGATGGCCATCTTTCATGATATGATTGAGCACTTCTTAGAAATATTTATGGATGATTTTTCTGTGTTTGGTGTGTCATTTGATGAATGCTTGTATAACTTGAATTTGGTACTGCAAAAGTGTGAGGAAACCAATTTAGTGTTGAATTGGAAAAAGTGTCATTTCATGGTACAAGAAGGTATTGTTTTAGGCCACAAAATATCTTCTAAGGGGATAGAAGTAGATAGAGCTAAGGTGGAAGTAATTGAAAAATTATCTCTCTTGACATTAGTGAGAGCAGTTAGGAGGTTTTTAGGACATGCTAGCTTTCACAGAAGATTCATCAATGATTTCTCAAAAATTGCATGTTCGTTATCTAATTTGTTGATGAAAGATACTCCTTTAATGCTACTGCTGACTGCCTATCTACTTTTAATTGTTTGAAATAGAAGCTAGTCCATGCTCCTATAGTGGTTGCTCCTGAATGGGGATAGCCTTTTGCATTAATGTGTGATGCTAGTGATGGAGCTGTAGGGGCTGTGTTAGGACATAAAAGAGAAAAGAAATTTTAGCCAATATATTATACCAATAGGACCTTGGCTGCAACTCAGAGGAATTACACCATAACTGAAAAGGAACTATTGGCTGTAGTGTTTTTTTTTTGATAAATTTAGATCTTATTTGATTTTGTCAAAAGTGATTGTTTACACTGATCATAGTGCTTTGAAGTTCCTTTTTACAAATCAGGATGCTAAGCCCAGGCTGATACGGTGGATTTTGCTGCTGTAAGAGTTTGACATAGAAATAAAGGATAAATCTAGAGTAGAAAATGTAGTGGCAGATCATCTATCGAGGCTAGAAGGAGATTCCATGGAGGATGGTAAAAAACATGAGATTGGTGAGTGTTTTCCTGATGAACATTTATTCGAGCTACAGGTAAGTACTCAACCTTGGTATGCTGATCTTGCAAATTTTATTGCCTGTGGAGCATTAGCTTATGATCTTTCGTACTAAGAGAAAAAGAAATTTTTTGCTAATGCTAAACACCATCTTTGGGATGAACCTTTTCTGTTTAAGGTATGTGCAGATGGCATAATCAGGAGATGTGTACCAGAGGATTAGATGTACTCTATCTTACAGCATTGTTATGACAGAGAGGTAGGAGGACACTTTGGACCAACTCATACAATTGCTAAGATCCTACAATCAGGTGAGAAAAGAACATTGCAACTAAATGAGATGGATGAGCTTAGAGAGCAAGCCTACGAGAATGCCAAGATCTATAAAAACAAACCAAGAGATGGCATGATAAACACATCATAAGAAAGGAGTTTGAGGTGGGACAACAGGTTTTGCTCTTTAATTCCAGACTAAAGCTATATCTAGGTAAGCTTCGATCTAAATGGTATGGACCATATACTGTGACACAAGTTTTTCCCTATGGAGCAGTGGAGGTGAAGGATCAAAAAGGTGTCACTTTCAAAGTAAATGGGCTGAGATTGAAACTATATGTTAGTGGTGGCTTGGAATCCTTCAAAGCCTTCATTATGATGAGAGACCCTTAAAGAGATGACAATCTAGATATAAACTCTACATATAGCACTGGTTGGGAGGCAACCCAACAGTCTTTCCCTTTTTACTTTAGTTTGTTTTATGTTTTCTACTTCAATCTATAAGTTTTGGTTATTTTCTTGTTAGATATGGCTGCCATTTAAGTTTGGTGAACAAGGGTGCAACTGAAACATGCAAGGATGGAGTGAACAAATAGAGGCACGATTAGCTATCTTCAATTAATTCTTGCAACCAGGGGAGTATCAGCTATCCTTTTCCCTTTCTTCTGTATTAGCTTGCTTTATTGTCTTCAAACATTAGGGACAATGTCTGCTTTTAAGTTGGGGGTATTTGGTAGGGATTAGTGGAGATTAGTGGAATTTTGAGATAGGAAGTTATTTTGATTCAAAAAAAAAAAAACTTTCGTCAATCAACTTGAATCTTTGTTTGAACAGAGTGAGTGTTTGAGACTTTAGACCATCCTTTAAATAAGGAGTCTACTCGTGTACTGATTGGATGAATAAAAAATGACTTGGAATTGAGGATTTGATAGGATTAGGTTAGAATTGAGACTATGAGAATGCTTGAACTTTGATAGGCATGTTATAATTGATTTAAATTAAGGATTATTTCTATTTAGCTTAAATCAAATGTTAAGAAAGCTTTTGACTCTGAAAGTTATAGCTATGCATAATGAAATTTAGACACACTGAGTAGATGCTAACTGTAATTACTGACCCATGCACCCTACTCCGCTGTGTTGGGATAACTTAGTAACCAGAGGTTTGGTACTTGTAATGTCAACATTCGCGTAAAATGGTAACCCAATTCATGAGTATGCAAAGCACTTAATTGATATGTTGTTTTGTGATAAAAGCCAATTTTCAGAATTTTGCAGTAAAAGGCAAGTTTATAACAATTACACAGTTGAGAATTGCTAACAACATCTAAAAAAAAAAAAAAAAAAAAACCCAATTGAAAGGTGTTGTCTTAGTTTTATTATGTTGGTAATAGCTTGAAGAAAAAGTGACAAGTATTGATTAATGTTTTAAGCTGATAGAAAATAATCTTGAGTTGATTTCATTATAATATGCCTTGATAAGGAATTGCAATTTTATGGTTGATGTTTTGAGATCTTATGAATTGATAGTCCTAAAGAAAAAGTTATTGGAGAAAATTTCAGTTGTTACGCGGGTTGATTGTTTATTTAGAATTGATGTTGATTTTTATTTATGCTTTGCTCAGGACGACAAAGGTTTAAGTTAGGGAGTATTTGATGAATGCGATTTATATAGAAATATTTGGATCTTAATTGTATAAAAATTTGATGTAATTTTTATTAATTTAGTAGCATTTGCAGCCTATTTATGCTTAATTATTTTATTTGTTTCAAGTATACGTGCTAGGAGAGTATCGGAAGCAAAACAGATCAAGAAGTAAAAGAGAAGCTGCCAAATTAATTTACATGCATTAGAAGAAGTCAAGGCCCAGCCCAAAGAAAAAATAGGAAGGTTTAGCCCATCAAGATATTCTTTATAGCTCTTTTTTATGCAAGACTTCCTTGGCTTTGAAAATTGGAGCGAGTTCTAGATCATCTGGATAAAGGCGGGCTTTATCTCAAAATTGTTTGGCTGAACTGGTGGCCTCCTAATGCTTGATTGTGCTCCAGTGACTTTAGGCCTGATGTACTCAAATAAAGGTCTGTCTCCATATGGGCTTTGCACCTCCTCATTGGGTACGTGTGGGAGCTTCTGAGAGTTATGTTCACCAACATCTTCCATGGTTATGCTGTTGATATCTACCAAATCTATCCTTAACCCTTCCAGTAGTTGTCTGAGTCCACGTCGTCTTTCCCTGAGCGATCTTTCTATTTCAGGATCAAAGTCTTCCAAAGTGTCTGTAGTTCTCCGAGACATACAAAGTTAATTACACAATAAAAAAGAAATATCCAAATCAATTAGTAGATAAGAGTTTGAATGTTGTCTGTTGCTGATCCCCGGCAATGGTGCCAAAGACTTGATATATGTTCGGCAAGCGTACCAGTCATGCATGTAATATGGGGTAGTAACCTAATGTCGTCCTCTAGGATCGAGACAATCACCCAAATTATAATACCAACTTATACTGTTTGGATAATTGATTTTGAGTAAAAAAAATTAAATTAAAAATTAAACACACTATCAAACTAAGGTGGCAGCGAACTTTTAGAATGAGACAAAATCTAAAATAGCTAAGGCATCAGGAATTTAACCAAATCGATGCGATAATTACTTCTGAATATGCTAATGATTTACTGATTTTACAAGCCAGTAGGTTTTCTAAATTGACTAATGCACTTTCATTCAAATTGCATTAATCCTATCTAAAATTATTAACCATGATGGTTAAGACATGATTAAATAATTCATATGCATTAAATTTTTATAATCCTAATCACTGCATAGATCAGTCCTAGTAGTTCATGTAGGATTTAAATTTATGAATTTCTTTTACTTTTCAATCTAGAAATTAATAGATCAATTAAACTCTAGATACATTTCATTGAAGAATTCATCAAATCTTCAAAGCATCACGATCATAAAAGAAATCTTAAACAAAAGAAATAAATCAAATTAACCAATGAAATCCATAATCACCATATCAGTTAAATCCCTAAGCCTTAGCAGAAACAATTAGTCACACATATTTAAATTGAAAACAATATAAAGATAGGGAGAATATAAATTAAATGAATTTATGGCTAATTAATTTTTCTTTATCTCTTTTTTTAATTTTCTGCGTTGATCTCTTCCTCTCTTCCCTTCTTTTCCTTGCATTCGATTTTCTCCTCTCGCGCTACCTATTTTTTTTTCTTTTGTGTCCGCTCTTTTTTTTTCCGCATGTTCTGCCACTTTGTTTCTTCCACGCATCTGCTTCTTCTTCTTCTTCACATTTTTTGTTTGTTGCACTTCCTTTTCTACTGTTTTGTTCCACTTTCTCCTCCTTTTTTCTTGGTTTCGCTCCTTCTTTTGTTAAAGGTCATCCAGCGAAGCAAAAAACAGCCAAGGAAGTCTTGCATAAAAAAGGGCTATAAAGAATATCTTGATGGGCTAAACCTTTCTATTTTCTTTTGGGCTTGGCCTTGACTTCTTCTAATGCATGTAAATTAATTTGGTAGCCTTCCTTTTACTTCTTGATCCATTTTGCTTCCGATACTCTCCTAGCATGCATACCTGAAACAAATAAAATAATTAAGTATAAATAGGCTGCAAATGCTACTAAATTAATAAAAATTACATCAAAGTTTTATATAATTAAGATCCAAATATTTCTATATAAATTGCATTCATCAGTGGACCCAGTGAAGATGGTGCAAATCGGGGCCCAGCTACAAGAAGTGGAGCGAACCCGCTAGCTGAGCTTTCTCCGGGTGAATATGGAGATGTTTGCCTGGACAACAGCAAACATGCCCAGGATTCCCCTCGACATCATCACCCATAAGTTAAGCATCGATCTGAAGTGCCACCCTGTTTGGTAGAAGAAGAGGTGCTTCATCCCAGAGAGGCAACGGGCGATCAATAAGGAGGTGGAGAAACTCCTTGCAGCCGGCATCATCCATGAAGTATGGTACCCCAACTGGTTGGCAAACATGGTCATGCTCAAGAAGAACAACGAAAAGTGGAGGATCTGCATGGACTACACCGATCTCAACTGAGCCTACCCGAAGAATAGCTTCCCATTGCCAAAGATCGATCAGCTGGTAGACGCCACATCGAGGCACCGCTTGCTTTCCTTCATGGATGCACTCTCCTAGTACAATCAGATCCGGATGCATCCAGAGGATGAGGAACACACTGCTTTCATTATAGTTCGGGGGATGTACTGCTATCGGATGATGCCCTTCAACCTGTAGAACACCAGTGCCACATACCAATGGCTGGTTAATCATGTTTTTAACGAACAAATCGATCAGAACATGCAAGTCTATGTAGACGACATGCTTGTTATAAGCAAGCCAAAGTCAGACCACGTTGCCGACCTAGCGGAAGCCTTCCAAACCTTCACCTGCACCAGATGAAATTGAATCCAGCAAAGTGCGCTTTCAGCATGGTGGCAGGGAAGTTTCTTGGCTTCATGGTCACCCAGAGGGAAATAGAAGCAAATACTGAGAAGGTCCAAGCAATCATCGATATGGAACACTCTGCCTCGAAGAAGTAGGTCTAGCACCTAGCGGGCTGGATTGCCACCTTGAGTCAGTTCATCTCAAGGTTGGCTGATCGATATTTACCTTTCTTCAAGGTGCTGTGCAAGACGCACAACTTTGTTTGGTCGGAGGAGTGCAAGGCGGCCTTTGAGGAGCTGAAGAAATTCCTGGTATCGCCACCATTGCTCTCCAAACCAGAGGATGGAGAGGAACTCTTGTTGTACCTGGTGGTCACCCCAGGGACCATCAGTTCGATCCTTATCCGTACAGATGGGGATGGAGTCTAGAAACCGGTGTATTATGCTAGCAAGCTCCACCGAGATGTAGAGATCAGGTACACCAACTTTGAGAAGTTGATCTTTTCTCTCATAATGTCTGCTCAGCAGCTTTGGCCATACTTCCAATCGCATCCTATTGCGGTCATGACGTACCAACCGCTGAGGGCCATACATGGCTGCCCTGACACCTTCGGGTGCCTGGCTAAGTAGGCTCTAACGCTCAGCGAGTTCGACATCGCATATCGATCGAGGTCATTCTAAAAGGCCCAAGTGCTGGCTGACTTCCTAGTCAAGTGCACGGGCATGAGCAAGGAGCCCGAGGAGACCACCTTGGAACACTAGCTGGAGCCCGAAACCAAGGAGTAGATCTGGGTCCTCCATGTGGATGGTGCATCCGACTCAGGATGGAGCGGAGATCATCCTCGCCAATGATGATGGGGTCATGGCTGATTATGCACTCCGCTTCTGGTTTGCAGCAACCAACAACTAGGCGGAGTACGAGGCACTCCTCACAGGATAGAGAGTCTCTCGTGAGCTGGGTGTAACTAACCTAAAGGTCTTCATCGACTCCCAACTGGTAACTAGGTAGGTCTCTGGAGAGTTCGAGGCAAGGGACCCCCAGCTAACGAAGTACATGGAATAGGTATGCTTGAGCACGGTGGGCTTTTGGTGTTTCAGCATCTCCCATATCCCCCGTGGAGAGAATGCTCACGCCGACACTCTCTCGAGGCTCGCAACCCTACTAGACTCATCGCTAGGATGCACCCACATTGAATACCTGGAAGTTCCGAGCTACGAAGCTTTCGGAGAGGTCTAATAGGTCACCCAGGAGCCTAGTTGGATGGATTGATACATTAGGTACATCAACGATGGCACCCTGCCAGAAGATCACATGGAAGCTATCCTAGTCAAGAAGAAGGCTGCGAGCTTTGTCTTAATGGATGGATAGCTCTACCGCAGGTCCTATTCCTATCCACTATTGAAATGCCTGAGACCCACGGAGGTAGCCTTTGTGCTTTAAGAGATACACGAAGGTCTCTACAGGAACCATGTGGGGGCATGATGCTAGCGTACAAGGCTCTTCATTAGGGATATTATTAGGAGACTATGAGGGCGGACTTTGCTAACTTCGTGAAGAGGTGTGATCGTTGCTAGCACCATGTCCGCATATAACGTCAATCGGCAGTGCCACTCTCCCAACTCTCGGCCTCCTGGCCTTTTGCTTAGTGGGGGATGGATATCCTCAGTCCATTTCCTCCCGCGTCTGGATAATGCAAGTTTCTAATAGTGGCTATTGACTACTTCACCAAATGGTGGAGGCAGAGCCCTTGGCATGGATCATCGAGGTTAAGGTCTGCTAGTTCTTCTGGAAGTCAATCATCTACCATTTCGGGCTCCCCCATAGCATCATCACTGAAAATAGATGATAGTTCGATAACTGAGAGTTCAAGGAGTTCTGCACCGACCTCGAAATCCACCATCGCTTCATCACGATGGCCCACCCCTAGATGAACGGTGAGCTGAGATGACCAACCGGACTATCCTCCAGGGGCTTCAAACCAAATTGGACCAAGCCAAGGGTAGGCGGGTAGAAGAACTCTCCAGTGTCCTTTGGGCCTACCATACAATGCCCATAATGGCCATGGATGAGATGCCTTTCAACCTCATCTTCAGCTCTGAAGCCGTTGTCCTAGTCGAGCTTGGTGTGCCCATGCTATGTGTAGAGCAGTATGATATAGATGAAAACCCAACTCGCCTTCTTCTAAACTTAGACCTCCTCGAGAAAATGAGAGATAAGGCTAGGCTCCGGATGGTAGCCTACCGGTAGTGGATAGCTCGATACTACAACATGTGGGTAAAGCCAAAGATCTTCTGAGTGGGTGACTTGGTGTTGCGACGTGCTGAAGCCTCTCGACCTCAGGGGTGTGGTAGGCTCTCCTCGAACTGGGAGGGCCCTTACAAGGTGGTAGAAGCTCTCCCCCACGGAGCATACTACCTCGCTAAGCTCGGTGACACCCAATTCCTGCAGACTTGGAACGCCGATAACTTGAGGATGTATTACCAATGATGTAAGATCTCCTCCCATTAATGATAGAGTTCCTTTCAATGCAAACCATCTTTGCCTTGCAGGAATATCGCAGCCCGGCACCTTAAGCCCAGAAACTCCTGAAGCCCAGCACTTTAAGCCCAAAAACTCCTGAAGCCCGGCACTTTAAGCCTAAAAACTCCTAAAGAGCGGTTGGTGGGGACACCGGAGGCACCAGAATAAGACAGAGGCTTTTCAACCCTCTTTGAATTGATCAATAATTTATGAGTCCATCTGTAATAAGGGCTTAGCCCATCTGAGTCCATTTTAGTTGTTATTTGAGTCTTTTGAGTTTCAGTTCTGTACTAGTCAGCTCATGTTAAGCAAGTTCAGTCCAGTGTTAGTCAGTTCATGTCGAGCTAATTTTATTTTTTTGAGTCCTATTCAATCATATTGAAGACTCAGACCACATCATATAAGTGAAGACCAAGTCCAACCAGATTGAAGACATGGAAGTATAGCCCAAGTCCAACCCAGCTTGAAGATTTGAAGACCCCAGGAGGAAAAATTCAGAAAACCCTGATTCATTGCAGATGCCCTCCAGAAGCCCAGATTCCCTTCAGATGCCAAAATATATTCATATACAAAGGCATCCATGATTTTAGAGGTCCATCTGCATCCTAGCCCAAAGAAATTAAGCCCAAGCGCCAAGCCCAAGCCCCTAAGAAGCAAGATACCAGGGAATATTCCTGCTACCTGGCTACCAGGCCACCCCAGCTTCCAGAGGCCCAAACCCATGCGCTCGAACCCCTTTGGGTCAGCCTCTTGCTGCTCCTAGAAGCCCAACATGCCCCCCTAGGCATCCTTGGAGTGTTGGCCAAGTCAAGAGAATTTTTAGGGATTTTTTCTACCTAATGTTTCCTTATTTTCTAGCTAGGGTTTGAGAGGGAAAAGGATTCTTCTGTAAAGACTTATGTGCCCTTACTTGGAGCCCAAGGTTAAGGATCTATTTAAAGGACCCTAGCCTCTTGTATGAAGGGAGAATTTTGATATGAATTAAAACCTTGAGTTCTTCTATTGAGTTGTGTGATACCCTGCTGTGTGCATAAAGGGGTTTGTAAGAGTTTTCCTTCCCAGTGCTACAATCATCTTCCTACTGCCAACAAGCCTCTCAGATCCCTAGATGCCCACTCCAAAAGAAGCCTTTCCTTGCTATTTTCCCTTTGTTTTCTTGTTCCTTTACGAGTTTTCTAACCCCTGACAGGTCGTTTACAGGTCCCCGAGTTCCTACAAATCCAACGACTCCAGCCAAGCCTCAATCGGACACCGAGCAAAAAGCCGGGTATCCGCGGGTCTTTGGCTCGATTTTCCAGGCCGCATCCATCGAGGAACGAGAGACCCCTTGCTGCGATCTTCACAGACATTGTCAGGTACACCCCCTCTATCTCTAGTAATTTTATTGTAGGAGAACTTGCCCTAACCGAGGCTTCTCAGCCCCGGCGATCCTTTTTTCTACTTTTCTAGGTCCTAATCTGCATGCTGATCTTCTAAAATTTATATAAAATTCCCTATAAATTATTTTAATCTAAAATTTGGGAATTAAATACTCAACCCCACATATAAAATATATAAAAAAAATTGCATGCATATTAGTCCCCCATCATTTGGTATCAGAGCTTAGATTAGGGCTTATTTTCTATAATTTTTCAGCCTGTATATGCTCTATTTTTTAAATTATTTCTACTTGTTGAAAACTCTAGAAATTTAGAAATTTTTTATTCTAGATTTACCATAATTCACAGTAATTTTCATAATTTTTTTAGATCTTATTATGGTCTGTGAATTTTCTGCAAGCCAAAATACAGCCTGCAAATTCTTGGCTCTATTTTTTTTCAGCAAGACAAGTTTGGAAGTTTTAGGGTTTTATTTAGCATTTTTTGCATATCTTTTAATTTTAGTATATTTCCTGCATATTAGGCCATAATTTACAAGTTTTTCTTATTTAAAAAAATACCAAAAAAAAATACATATTCTCCAAAAATATCAAAAATATTTAAACCCTAATTTGCATCCTCATCTGCCTGCCATCATTGCATAATTTACTTTTAAGGGCACTCTTGCTATATCAGATGGGGGGAGGAGTTGATAACCTCTCCTTAGCCCAAAACCACATCCCTTGCATTCAGTCTCAAGCCTTAACCTAAAATTAACTAGACTTAATTTGCCCTAGTGGGCTAGGGACACCAACTGGTTGGGTCCGGGCTAGTGTTAGATCACTGTGTCAAGTTAACCTGCGTGTGCCTTGTGCTCAGTGTCTAGAATAGTGGTTTAGGGATTCAATCTCGAAGGGCTTGTGTGCTGGTCCGCCTACCTGGCCAATCTCTGATTGGTGTCTAGGATTGGCAATCAGGGACCTAACACTCCCCTTACACCTGCCTGGCTGAGTACAGGATTACTATAGGCTAGTTTGCCACCCTAATTGAGCATCTAGTTTGGACTCTAGGTCTAGTTAGCTGTAGTCGGTCTGATCAAGTCTTGCATGAGCACTAGTTTAGGGGTTTCATATCACCCACCTTCTTCACAGATATCTGAACCCATGGAAAATTTGCAAGCCCAAATAAAAGCACTCACTGAGCATCTAACCCAATCCATGGCCCAGTTGACTACCCAGTTAACTCAGTATGGTACCCAAACCAACAATAGAATTGACCATCTTGCCAATAGGTTTGACCAGTTAGAAGGTCGTGTAGGGACCATACAAAGAACCCATGGGTCACAATCTGAGCCAGATCCCGAGTCCCCTCAACCTAGGAGGACCCCAAACCCTGATCTATACCATGAGGTCGAACCTAGGAGAGCCCCTTATCCTGACCCGTACTACAATCCTCAACCTAGGAGGACCCCAAACCCTGATCCATACCGAGAGGTTGAACCTAGGAGAGCCCCTCAGCCTGACCCTTATTATGATACTGAACCTAGAAGAACCCCTTACCATGACCCTTATTATGATACTGAACCCAGGAGAACCCAATACTCTAACCCATATAGAGAGTCCAATCCTAGGAGAACCCAATACTCTGACCCATATAGGGAGCCCAACCCTAGGAGAACCAAATATTCTGACCCATATAGGGAGTCCAACCCTAGGAGAACCCAATATTCTGACCCATATAGGGAGTCCAACCCTAGGAGAACCCAATATTCTGATCAGTATAGGGAGTCCAACCCTAGGAGAACCCAATATCCTGACCCATATAGGGAGCCCAACCTTAGGAGGACCCCATACCATGATCCATCCTTAGAACCTGAACATAGAGCTTACCCAAAATCCTATGACCCCAGATCCTATAATCTCATGACCCATAGATCTGCACCCTTGTCCTATGAGCCTAGGGAGCCCATAACCCCTAGGTATCAATCTAGTACTAGTCAGGTTTCCCTTAGTCAACTTGAACCCCATAGGATTAGTAGCCCTAAATATGAACCCAGTAGTGAGCCACTACCCCTTAGGCAACCTGAACCTACAAGGATTAGTGCCCATAATCAGAAACCAGGACCTAGCTAATTTTTTCTTAGCCGACCTTCTCCAACCATTCCTAAGATTCACAAGGCTTACATTAATGCAGAAGTGTATGAAGCTGATGCAAGCTTCGTGGATGAGTATGAGGGAGAAGAGGAGACACCTTTAGATGACCTAGAATTAGCTGACCCAATAGATACCCAGGTAGAAGCCAACCTAGGTGTAGTTGACCTTGACCACATCCAACCTAAAGCTATAGTGGAAGAACAAATAGAGGAAGAGAACCTAGGTACTGCTACTAGAGCCTTACCTGAGGAAATCATAGAGGAGAGCCAAATTATAGAGTCTAGTCCTAAAATACAAGAACCAGAAGAATTTGTTAAGGACTTGATCCCTTTGAATCAATACCCTCAGGATGAGCCTCCTCCTATAGTTCCCATTAAGGACCTCTTCCCTGAGATTAGTAACCCATCCTTCCATTATGCAAACCGCATAGATATATCGCAACCTCGTAAGGTTAGCTTCATTAGTCTAGGATAAGTCCCTGACATGCCTTCTTATATCGAACTTTATCCAACTAACCTTGAACCTTTTTCCCTACCCTACCAAACTACTTCTGAACCTACTTTCTATTTTCTGCCCTTTCTTGACACCTCCAGCATTTCTAGGATTATTAGATTTCATTTAACTGAGATTAGCATACTGCATGCATTCATCATGCATGTTAGGTTTGCATCTTACTTCTGGCATACTCTTTGGAATTTGCTAGGAGTTCACTGTAAATTTTCATGTGCATGTCAAGCTAGGATCAAACCTAGGGAACCTATAATCTGTTAGGATTAGATCCAAAGAGTTCAATAAGATTTCCTTCTATAGGAATGCATAGTCAAGTCTATTAGGTGTTAGTATGAGTCCTTTGAATCATTTGTTTGGAGTCTGCATGTGCCCAGCATGTTCACCACCTACACTAATTTTAAACAAACTGGCTAATTCCCGAAGATGGATCAAAGAATTTGATGTAGTGGATTCTATCTTGGTTAGGCTTAGACCTAAAAGAAGCTTCATGCTCGTGGAGCCGGACCTTTTAAAGTGATAGAGAAGGTTGGATCAAATGCCTAGGTGTTAGACATGTCTTCGGATTTGGGCATTAGTTCTACCTTCAATATTATAAACCTGGTTGAGTACAGGGAACCGGCAGCGATACCTAGTGAGGCCTTTGAACCTATTCTTTTTCATTGTGAGTGATCCTAACCCAGAGTGTCCACTAATAAATTTGGCCTGAGAGGGGAGAACGGATCGAGCATATCCTGGACGATCAAGCCATTATGACCTAGGGCCGTAGTTATCAATGCTTCCTGGTTCGATGTCAAGGCCGGTCAGAGTCGGACGATTCATGGATTTCTTGAGAGGACTTGCAGCACCTCAACCTGGACCTCCTCGAGAGATATGTGAGCCAGCTTGATCTTCACTCGACAGGGTCGACATTCTTTCATCCCGGGAGAATTGGTAGGGACACCGGAGGCACCAGAATAAGACAGAGGCTTTTCAACCCTCTTTGAATTGATTAATAATTTATGAGTCCATCTATAATAAGGGCTTAGCCCATCTGAGTCCATTTTAGTTGTTATTTGAGTCTTTTGAGTTTCAGTTCTGTACTAGTCAGCTCATGTTGAGCAAGTTCAGTCCAGTGTTAGTTAGTTCATGTCGAGCTAATTTTATTTTTTTGAGTCCTATTCAACCATATTGAAGACTCAAGACCACATCATACAAGTAAAGACCACGTCCAACCAGATTGAAGACATGGAAGTATAGCCCAAGTCCAACCCAGCTTGAAGATTTGAAGACCCCATGAGGAAAAATTCAGAAAACCCTGATTCCTTACAAATGCCCTCCAGATGCCCAGATTCCCTTCCAAATGCCAAAATATATTCATATACCAAGGCATCCATGATTTTAGAGGTCCATCTGCATCCTAGCCCAAAGAAATCAAGCCCAAGCGCCAAGCCCAAGCCCCTAAGAAGCAAGATACCAGGGAATATTCCTGCTACCTGGCTACCAGGCCACCCCAGCTTCCAGAGGCCCAAACCCATGTGCCCGAACCCCTTTGGGCCAGCCTCTTGCTGCTTCTAGAAGCCCAACACGCCCCCCTAGGCATCCTTGGAGTGTTGGCCAAGTCAAGAGGATTTTTAGGGATTTTTTCTACCTAATGTTTCCTTATTTTCTAGCTAGGGTTTGAGAGGGAAAAGGATTCTTATGTAAAGACTTATGTGCCCTTACTTGGAGCCCAAGGTTAAGGGTCTATTTAAAGGACCCTAGCCTCTTGTATGAAGGAAGAATTTTGATATGAATTAAAACCTTGAGTTTTTCTATTGAGTTGTGTGATACCCTGCTGTGTGCATAAACGGGTTTGTAAAAGTTTTTCTTCCCAGTGCTGCAATCATCTTCCTGCTGCCAACAAGCCTCTCAGATCCCTGAACGCCCACTCCAAAAGAAGCCTTCCCTTGTTGTTTTCCTTTTATTTTCTTGTTCCTTTGTAAGTTTTCTAATCCTTGACAGGTCGTTTGCAGGTCCCCGAGTTCCTACGAATCCAACGACTCCAGCCAAGCCTCAATCGGATCACCGAGCAAAAAGCCGGGTATCCACCGGTCTTTGGCTCGGTTTTCCAGGCCGCATCCATCGAGGAACGAGAGACCCCTCACTGCGATCTTCACAGACATTGTCAGGTACACCCCCTCTACCTCTAGTAATTTTATTGTAGGAGAACTTGCCCTAACCGAGGCTTCTCAGCCCCAGCGATCCTTCTTTTCTACTTTTCTAGGTCCTAATCTGCATGCTGATCTTCTAAAATTCATATAAAATTTCCTACAACTTATTTTAATCTAAAATTTGGGAATTAATCACTCAACCACACATATAAAATATACAAAAAAAATTGCATGCATATTAGTCCCCCATCATCAGCACTTTAATCCCGGAAACTCCTAAAGCCCAGCACTTTAAGCCCGGAAACTCCTGAAGACCGGCTCTTTAAGCCCGGAAACTCTTGAAGCCCGTCACCTCAAGCCCAAAAACTCTTGAAGCCTGGCACTTCAAGCCAGGAAACTTTCGAAGCCCTACATCGAAGTCAAAAATTGAGGTCGAGCTCTTCGTTGGGGTAGAGTTCCCCATTAAGGGCGAATTTCGCAATGAGGCTGGACCCCCATTCCTTGAGTTCTTTCATCTCGATGGCTCCCCTGAGGTCGAGCATTTATTTGTTCCCTATTTAGGACACGGAGGACCTAATGATGCAATCGACCTGAGGGAGATGTACAAAGTCTCTCCACCTCGTCTTCGACATGGCAGAGAAGCTATAAGGCAAAGACCCCTCTCTTCTTTTGCCCACATATTTGGAGCTCTACAAGGAAGAGCTAGCTGCTCAATGCCCCATTGTATGGCATTGTAGCTAAAGCATGTGCCTCGACAGCCTAAAAAAAAAAAGAAAGTAAAAGAAGAAAAAAAAGGGGAGAGGAAGAGAGGGAAAGGAAGAGGAGAATTGAGACTCTGCTGGAAAAAGAGATTCTTCATTAAGGTACAAAAGTATTACATCATGCAAAGACCCCCGATAGGCCGGGTGGTTCGAAGATAGAAGTGAAAAGAAAAAATGAAGGAATATGAGTGATGTGAAGGAGCTCCTATTCTACCGGCTCCTTCCTAAGGCGGTGCTATGGCACATTAGCATCCGCTCCGACTTCCACCAGGGGAGCTGCTTCTATGGCGATCAGAGGCTCCTCCTCCGCTGCTGTGGCTACGACCTCATTAGGATCCTCAGCTAACTCCACAACGAAGACGAGGCCATCCAGGTTCAGCCCGGGGAATAGCTGGAAAACCTGGGACTTGCAATGTTCAAAGCCCTTGGAGAAAGAGTCGAGGATCGCTTCCTTGACTTCATCAACATAAGATTCAAAGGCCATGTAGTTGGGGACCACCTTGGTGGCCTCTTTCTTGGAGGTCTCTGCCAAAGCTACCGCACTTGTAGCCTTTTCTTTGGTGGTTGCAGCCCGAGCCTACACGACCTCAAGCTAGGTCTGGAGACCTTAGTCCGCTCCAATGCCCTGGCCACCTCAGTCTTGAGTTCCTCGGCATGGGCTGCCTCGGCCTTGAGCTCCTCAGACATACGCCTAACTTGGTCCTTTTCCCGGGCCAGGGATGCCTCGAGATCTTTAATGCACCTCTCGGCGCTTGCCGCCTCGGCCATCAATTCTTTATTTTTCTTTTCAACTTCCTGAGCCCTGGCCATCTTTTTTTTGGCCTCGACCATGACCGATGCCAGCTCTTGCTCCTTCAACTTCTCCCTCTTGATCCAGTGGGAGTAGTAATCATGGATGAGCAGAAGATCCATGCCAAGCTACAACAATAAAGGCATCAATAAAAGGAAGAAGAATTAAGAGAAGAAGAAAGAAGGCAGGGTGCCTTACTGTGAAGCGATGGGGGAAGGTGCCAAGAATAGCATCAGGCAAGGGCCTTCCTCCCCTTTCTCACTGATCGCATGATTGGATGGCGAAGTCTGTCATGCGCTCGGCCAAGGACCAATCCTGAGTCACTGAGGAGTTCAGCGTCACCTTGAAGGTCACCCTCCGGGAGCCAGACTTCTTCTTCTCCTGAGCTACCGTCATGTCCTCAAGGGTGGTTGAAGATGTCTCCGAGCCCCTGGTCGAACTTGCTGCCGCACCGAATGGTGCCATCAATGGTAGTACCCTTATCTCATCTCCACTCGCCTCTACCTCGATGACTTCGGGAGGTGGAGGCGCGGCAGCAATGGTGACAGGAAGAACCTGTGCACCCGTGATGGAGTCCCAGGCCAGAGGTGAAGCCTATCGTTTTGGCAGATCACGTGCCTATTCAGTTGTCCCTCTGCCCGGGCTGAAGGCTACTATTTGCCCGGGCCTCTGGTTGGGCTCATTTCGGGTCCTCTTCAGGGTAGACTCCTTAGGCCCCCCTGGCACGCCTCTCCTCTGAGTGCGTTGGACTATCTGCTTAATTGAAAAATTCATGCTTGCAAGAAGAAAAGAATTGAGGTCAGCCTCATGCCCAGACAGACCTGGGGAAAGGAAAATCAAGTTCAGGCTGAACTCACCCAACTCCTAGATTGGGTAGACCCTGGCTTCGAAGAGATTCTGCTTCGATAGCAAAACCTCCAAGGAAGGAATTTGGTCAGCACGGAGCTGGTCATAAATTTTTTGATCAGCCGCTTTGACAGTAGAGTTCCGGTTCGGGGTCCAGTCTGGATCGCTCCAAATCCAATCGACCCCCTCGATGGAAGCAAAGAAATATTTACTCTTCCATCTTTTGATGGAAGTGGGGAGCTCAAACTTAATGCCCTTTGGGCGAGGAGAAATAAACCACCACCCATCCTCGGTCGAGTGGTACTTCAAGATAAATAAAGCCCTGAACAAGAAGAAATGGGCCACAATCCCATGGAAGTGGCAAAGGATGATGAAATAAAAAATAGTCCTAACCACGTTTGGAACCAACTAAGCTAGAACAAGGTGGTAGTTGTTAAGAATGGAGGGGAAGAAAGGATGAAAAGGGAGTCGAAAGCCCCCTGTGAGGGATTCCTTGTAGAGGGTGATTCAGCCTGGGCCACTGAGGTGACCCGCTCCCCCAGTCAAGGGACCAAGAGCCTGACAGAGCTTGGGATACCGAAGGCCTCCCAGATCATGGCAAGGTCCTCCCCAATTATCACCGAGGTAACCCCACCGGGACCAGACGAATGGGATGGCTCGAGGAGAACTTCAAGGATGGAAGGAAGAGGGGGGCAGGCCTTAGGCTCTCCTATTACAATCCTGCCGGGATGAAGGTTCCTACAAACCTCAAGCAGGACTTCCTCCTCCTCATTAGAAGAAGAGGGAGTCCTTAGTCGAGAAGGCCCCGCCTTATCAAGATTACATGAAGGACAAAAATGATGGCCTGAAAGGGCCATCCTAGCAAAGACCAGGGAGGAACAAAGAAGGACAAAAAATGAAGGAAGGAAGTTGGAGTCCGAAGGGGCTCTGATAATGTGCTCTACCAAATCAAAGAATAGGGGAAGACTATAAAAGACTAACCAGGTGACTTTAAAAGTCAAAAACACCTGAAGGGAAAGAAGAGAAAGGCTCTGGTTCATCGATGGGCATAGAGGATTCGAAAGAATTAATGTTCTTAGGAAGTTTTCCCTCTTTTAGAAATGATCAGGCAATGGCCATACCCCCTTGCAATCACCTCCATCAGATTACCGCCACATGTCAAAATCATCGAGGAATGATGCTTTGGTTTGCTAAAAACCATTTCGGGTCCTGCATCAGTCATTATGTTTCCTCGGACCAACTGACATGTCATCCCCGCATTGGCTCAGGGTCCACTCCCTGAGTCACTGGCAATCATGGTATTAATGGCACCCAATTTCTGCCTTTCCATGTCAGCACCGCATTCACTCCCTTCACCCCGAGCACCGCGTGGTAATTGGACTCGAGAGTGGGGGGAAAACGATGTGGCAAGATTGCTGACATGGAGTCCCTATCAGATCTGGCCTGATGCGGCGTGCTACCATGTCAAACCCTTCTCTAGGTGACTCCCCGGAGGTCGAGGCACCTTGGCCGGAGTCGAGCTCCTTTACCGGGTGGCTTCCTCAAGGTTGAGCCCAACTCGGCTGAAGTTGAGCACCCGCTCTCTTCGAGCTCCTTCACCAGGTGGCTCCCTCGAGGTCGATGATGTGGAATGAGATGAATGAATTATAATTTAGTGAGTGATTTAATTTGTTGAGAAATGATCCCTACGAGCATAAACTTAATTCAAACACAAAATGGTAAAGAGTCATATGGAAGAAAATACTAAATATGGGAATAACTCAAACTAGGGCTGCATATCCATCCATGAAGATTGGAACTAAGGAATTGAGAAACCATCCTATCTAGGGCATAGACCATTCAACTATTCAGACTTAAGAAATAAGGAGGGTTTTCTTACCAATATTGATGTCTTACGCCATTAGAAGGGATTCAATTTCAGCACTCCTCGAATGGAGATTGGTACTCGAAAACTATCACCTCCAAAGATGTAGACTTCTAGCTTGAAAGTTTCAAGGGCAAGACCAACTTCCTCGTCGACTCGTGAACTTAAGAAACTCTAGAAAGAAAAGGGATTAGTGACTTGAGATGACAAGAAGAATGAAAATTAATAAAGTTTCAATAATATGATTGGAGTGGATGGAGTTGGAGGAGATCAATTGGCTCCATTTAGTGTCTGGACTGCAATCACCTTGAAATCATTGAATTGCAACTGGAGTTAGTGTCCCATGAGGGCAATGGATGATGTCCAAAATCTGCTATAGAAGCTTTCTTGAAGATTGGAATAGGCATACTTGTAGAGTGGCAATGGTGAAGAAGACTTGGTTGGAATTTGGAAGATCTTCTTAGGATAGCGGTGGGGCACCTTCTAGCTAGAATTTTGGTGGATGTAGGAGAATACTAGGATGGCTAAAAGATGATGTTTTGGGTCTCTCACCCACTCCCTCTCGGAGGACACATTGCATATAACAAGTGAAAGAAAAACTCTTTTGATTTCATTCATCAATAATCTCCTTTACAAGGGGTTTAAAGTGGTATTTATAGCCTCTCCAAAGTCATTTGAATTTTTGAATTCAAAAGGAGGTTAAATAAATCATGGAGAGATAAGTAGGGAAGTTGAGACTATCCTTGATTCATGCTTTGATAAGTGGGGAAGTTGAAATCATCATTGATTCATGCCTTGATGAGATAGAGTGAGGTGGCCTCATGAGGTGGCTTCCATGTGGGCTTGGGAGATGAGATGTCTTCCATATAAGTTTGATGATGTGGTTCTCCAACTTGGCAAGGTTTGTTGAAGTGGTTTGTCTCACCTAATCTTTATGTCTTCATGCTTCATTTGAACCAAAACCAAATCACACTTGAACCCAACTTGTAAATTCACTAATTACAAGATCAAATTAACCTTAATTGGACTCAAAAGACCAAATTGAAATAAGCCCAACCTAATTACGGAACTCAAACTTGACCAGAGAAATAAATTTTCCTATTTATAGGACACATATTCAATAAAAGAAATAAAATTAAAATCAAAAGTGGCATTAACTAAAATCCATAATGAATTTGCTTGATAAAATTGGATTGAAGCTTCTTTCAAACTGTAGTGCCAGCACCAATTCTCCCGGGGTGGGAATTACTTGACCCTGTCGAGTATAGGTCTCTCTGACTCTGATAATATTCTGGTAAGTCTAGGTTGATTCGTTGTAGGTCCTTCCAAGTGATCCACGAGTTATCAGATTCTGGTCGACCTTGCCATTGCACCAAATATGGTTGATAGTCTTTATTTCTGGTAGTGATAGTTTTGTCATCCAGAATTCTCTCAATTCGATCTCGCCGCTCTGGTATAGAGGCTGGTGGATTCATTGCTCATATTAATTTTTTTAATGATTTCTTTATGCAAGTCCTTAACATACTATACATATGGCTCAACAGACTCATAGACTCGTGCATGTGTGGGTAAAGGGATAAGATCTAAGGGTTTCCTAGGTTTGTAACCATGGACCACCCAAAAGGACTCTTCCTGGTAGATCTATTGACTTATCTGTTATAAGCAAATTCAGCACGTGGGAGTAAGAGGTCCCAATTTCCCATACTGTCACAAACTAAACATCTCAGAAGGTTTCCTAGACTCTGATTGACTACTTCAGTTTAGCCATCAGTCTGAGGATGATAGGCGATAAAAAATTTCAGCTTGGTTCCTAGCATATGCCAAAGGATCTTCCAAAAATAGCTAGTAAACCTAACATCTCTATCTAAAACAATGGTTTTGGGTAAACCATGTAATCTAACTACCTCATCAAGGAAAAGTTTGTCCATTCTTGAAGCATCTAAGGTTTGGGAACATGGGATGAAGTGAGCCATCTTAAAAAATCGGTCGACTATAATGAAGATGGAATCATGTCTCCTAGAGGTCTTCGGGAGTCTTAGTACAAAGTCCATACTAAGATCCCGCCATGGACAATCAGGGATTGGTAGAGGAGTGTACAACCCAGTGTTCTACTTTTGCTGTTTGGCAATAGCACATGTTCGACATTGCGCTACAACTTGGGCTACATTCCTCTTAAGACATGGCTAAACAATTGATCTTCTATCGCTAGGATGGTCTTATTTCTTCCAAAATGGCTGGCTAAGCCTCCAGCATGAACTTCCCAGATCAAAAATTTTCTAATAGAAGTTCGGGGAATACATAGTTGATTTTCTTTGAAATGGAATCCATCTAGGAGAGTATAGTCACTATGTACACTAGATGGTCCTTGTTGGAGGGCTTGATAGATCTCACTAAAGTCTGGACACCTAGGGTATTCCTCTTTCAATCTATCGAACCCTACAACCTCGGTGCTAACTGAAGTCAAAAGCATGGATCTCCGGCTTAATGCATCTGCAGCCTTATTCTCAGTGCCGGCACAGTGTTTTAGGACAAAGGTATATGCTTGGATGAATTCTACCCATTTTTTGTGCCTAGGGTTTAGTTTCTTTTGAGAACTAAGGAATCGTAAGGCTTCATGATCAGAATAAAAAATAAATTCTTGTGGTAGTAAGTAGTGTCTCCAATATCTCAAGGCTTGTACTACCACATACAATTCCCTATCATATGTCGATTATCTCATTCTCGCCTAGTTCAACTTTTTGCCAAAGAATGACACTGGATGACCTTCTTGACTCAAAACTCCTCCAATTCCTATCCCAGAGGCATCACAAGCAACCTTAAATACCTTTGAAAATTTGGGTAACCTCAAAATAGGTGCTTGTGTCATTTTCTTCTTTATTTCTAGGAAGGCTCTATCGGCTGGTTTTGTCCATTCAAAGGTTCTCTTCCTAATGCAGTTATGGTGCGGGCACCAGACTCAGAAGAAGACTTCAGAGCTCCATCTGGATCTCTGATTAACCTTGCCCGAAGAATTAGGGTTTTTGGTTTGTAATAAGAGTTGACTAGATCAACTCAATTTAGCTTGAGTCTACATTACCTGCATTTTATTTTGTTGAGTCATGTTGACTTAGTAGTGGACTAGGGTTTCAACCTGGGATGTTATATTTTCTTCCAAGACCAAGCAAGTGGACACCACACTCCCAGCCACACTCCCAGTCCAAGGGGCACCATATCTACATCCAGCAGCCTTAGGTCCCCACTCCACAGATAGCAACTTCCTTCTCTCATGCGCCAGATAAAGAGAAGTCCACCAAGAGACCACAAATCAAGGGGGCGGCCAAGACTTTCCCAAGAAATCCAAAGCAAAGATGGGAAGAAATTCTCTTGGAAGAGAACTTCAAGGGGGAGCCCACTACCTGCCAAAAACATCCAAAACAAAGATGGGAAGGACCTTGACTTAGGGAGGAAGAAAAGGAGGAGTCCAAAAGAGTTGATCCAGGGAAGGAAAAAATTTTTTCTTGAAGATCCAAGCAAGGAGGCGCCATCTACCTGCCTTTTATAACCCAAATCCAATTTTTTTAGTACCTTGGCCGACCATATGTGAATGATTTGCCCTAATTTATGGATCCCCTCCTTTAGTCCCACATGGGAAGATGTGAAACCCTCCTCTCTTGTAAAGCCTTATAAATTAAACCCCTCTTGTAAGTTTAAATCAATTAGATGAATGAAAGAAATTTTTTTATGAGCAAACTTGTGTTTTCTCTTTTCCGCACTTGCTTCCAGGTGTTGAGCTCCGTGAGGGAGTAAATCCGGGTTCCCCTGGAACCTTGAGGAGGTGAGAGATCTCCAAAACCCCAAACCCTAGGTTAGCCACTCCACTCCCAAACCCTAGCTGCCATCACCCTTCTCTTTCCACCAAGCCCTAATCTATTCCACTTCTCACGGCCACCCTCTCCAAGTCCAGGCCGGCCACCAGCATCCAGCTCCAGTCCAGATACTTCAGATCTACAGCAATTCTTAGAGGAAGTCAGATCGGCCTCCAGGAGAATCCTGATTTCAGCAACTTCGGCTTTCAAGTTCTTCAACCTGGTAAAATCTTTTCTTGAGTTTCTGAATTCCATCATTTGTTCCTCTTCTTTCCCAGATCTTGAGTCCAGAAGAAGCCGACCAAACCACGAGACCAGTATTAGAGGATCCATTGTGAAGATAGCCGACTCCGAGGATCCCACAATCTGCTCGAGAGAGTTCTTCCACCAAAATCCTGAGAAGATCACTGTCTGGTTAGTAAACCATCTCTCCTCTCTATTTCTATTCTGTTGAAAGTTCAGAGCGAAACCCTAGGTCTGGGAGTTTCTCAACCCCCAGCGATCCGTTACTTCTGAACTACTCTGATAATTTAGTTTCTTCTAAACTGTGCTTTCAATCCTTACCTAGTTTCCTTCAACGTAGTTTAGCTTTACTTTGAGTCGAAGCCAATTTCTGAAATATATATATATATAAAAAAAGAATTAATCTTAATTTTACTTCCGCATATGCTTCTTTGTTCTTTGTTCTGCATCATTTTTGGTATCAGAGCTTTTGTTCTGCATCAATTTTGGTATCAGAGCCCTGTCTAGGGTTTCTGTTTCGTTTGCTTGCTTGAGTCTCTCTCTTTTTACTTTGTCTGCTCGAAGTAGACTCCCCAGGACATCCGGTCCTAGGAACGAAGCGAGGTGCAAACCTCCTCTTCCCATTCCACGGGGTGTTCCTAGGGCGTGTAGGGGATCCGTTGGGTTATAACTTCGTAGCAGGAATTGTAAACGGGGAAGTACTCTATTTTCAGTCCGTAATTGCCCTGTTGCAGGAATTATTTCTCATTGTAGGTAACTCCAAATTTGGTGATTTTTATTTTTCCAAAACCAGTATAATTGAATCTATTTTTCATAATTTTCCTGTGATTTATTGGTTTCCGTGGGATTTCTGAGGATTAAATTACTGTAACTCTATTTTTGTATTCTGCAATCCAATTATTTTTGAGTGTTCATCTCTTAATTCATCTTAAGGGCATTTGAGCATCTAAGATAAGGGGAGGAGTTGATAACCCCTCCTTAGCCCAAAACCACCACCCACTCATTCGAACCTAAGCCTTTAATCTAAAAATTGATTAGACCTAATTTGCCCTAGTGGGCTAGGGACATCAACAAGTCGGGTCAAGGCTAGTGTTGAGTCAGTTTGTCTGGTTACTCTGTGTGTGCTTTGTACTCAGTGTCTAGAACGGTGGTTCAGGGATTCCATCCTGAAGGGCTTGTGTGCTGGTCCGCCTACCTGGCCAATCTCTGATTGGTGTCTAGGATTGGCATTCAGGGACCTAACACTCCCCTTACACCTGCCTGGCTGAGTCCTGAGTTACCATAGGCTAGCTTGCCACTCTGATTGGGCATCTAGTTTGGGCTCTAAGTCTAGTTAGCCTGTAGTCGTTCAGTTAAGTCTCATTTGGTGTGTTTGCTTGCATCATCATGTCTACCCGGAATGGAGTACCCTACCAACCTGGTCAAACACAACCTGATTTAGAGGCCATGGTTAGAGCTCTTACTGAGAGTATGAACAAATTGAGTCAGGATGTGACTGCTACCGTTACCCAGTGTAAAGAACAAGTCCATGAGAATTTTACCCAGCTTAGGGATCAAGTCCAAGTCCTTGAGAAACGTAGACATCAAAATTGGATCCCTGATCCAAAATTTAATAGGCCCCAACCTCATCCATACCAGGAGCCTAGGAGGACCTTATACCATGATCCCGAGCATAACCTTAGGAAGCCTAACCATGATATCTATAGTGTAGATCGTGTCTATGAGATGTCCTTACAATATTCTAGACCAATCACTTAACAACCCAAGTCTTCTAGATCAAACCATTTAGATCCACACCCATGCCCAAGTAAGGTCTCTACTAGCTTGAAACCCAGTGTGACCCAGGTTCCTATATCGCAAGAATGTTGGTTTTGTGGAGAAAGAGGCCATAAATCTAGTCAGTGCCCATGCATAGGACTGGCTTGTGCACAGCTAAGTGGTAAGAATCCTAAGGATGACATTAATGAGGGAGAACCCAAGCCTACCAATGAGGAAGAAAGGTTAGGTATAACAAGCCTAGAATCAGTTGACCCGATTACCACTAACCCGAAACCCATTGAAGATGGCATCGAGGAAGTATATGATGCTGGCTTGAGTCTAGTTGATGAATATGAGGGGGAAGAACTTGAAGAATGTGACATCGATACTATTGGTTCCTTACCTGAGGAGACCTTGGAGAGCAACCAAGTGGTAGGACCTAGTTCAGAAATTCAAGAGATTTGTGAGAATCAGGTTCCTTTAGTCAAATACCCCCAGGAAAAACTCATAGTGTTAGCCCGAGCTATCAGTTCATACCCTCTAATGACAGTCATTCCCCAAGTACCAATTGAAGATCTTTGCACTGAACTGTTTAAGTTTGCCCACCCTATGGTAGGTCCTCTCCTTAGGATGACTGAATCAAGCCTCTTACAATTGGACCTTGTCCCATGCCCAGCCACTAAGGTCTCTCCCGTAATCTCAGTTGAACATCCTTGTCTTGAGCGGATTGATTCTCCCAGTCCTGTAGAAGTCCTCCTTATGACCCCAGACCCCTTCCTTCGCATGACTGACCTACCCTTCTATAGAGTATACCTTTCCTCACCCATAGGTCAAATTTCAAGTCTTGAGGTCATCATCCATAGGCCCTTCCATGAATCATTCTTTAATCCATTTCTTGAGAAAGTGGATCATTGTTTGCTTAGAGAACAAACCTTAACTATTGCAATCACATGTCCTAGGCTACTCCCCAAACCATCTCTTGATCCATTCCTAGGAATAGCAAACTTTTCCTTTCGTAAGGATGACCAGTTGACACTCATAGATCACCATTCAAACCTTCAGGTCTCCACCTTTAATCAGCAGGTAATTCAAGACTCCACCTCATATTTCCTCCCTTTCTCTAGGACTTCCAATGCTTCTTATACCATCCAAGTATACTTTGTCAAAGTCTTTAGAGTGAACCACGTGTCAGAACCTATTAGGTTAGCCACCTACTTCTGGAAGACCTTATGGCACCTACTAGGCACCCATGATAAGTTTTCATGCTCTGCATGCCATCCTCTGACCCAAGGTCAAACCTAGAGAGCCGTAGTTTGTTAGGTTTAGACCTAGGGTTCCTTTGAATAAAGTCCATTCTTTAGGAATGCATCGTCAGTCGAGTTTAGGACATTGTCTCAGATTTTGGTTAAGTGAGAATACCAGGAGTTGGGATTTGTATTTACCCAGGGCTAAATTTGCATATAATGTTTCGATCAATAGGTCTATAGGCTAGAGTCCCTTTGAAATTGTTCATGGATACAAGCCTCACACACTACTTGATCTGATTTCACTATTAGTCCACACACACAAGTCTCTTGATGCACTTGCGTAGCATGTAAAAGACTTGCATAAAGAAATTCAAGCCAAAATAAATTTAAGTAACGAAACTTATAAGAAATTGGCTGATTCTCAAAGGCGAGTCAAAACTTTTGACGAAGGAGACTATGTAATGATTAGGTTAAGGCCTG
The DNA here is from genome assembly GCA_021397845.1 of Areca catechu. NCBI lineage: Eukaryota > Viridiplantae > Streptophyta > Magnoliopsida > Arecales > Arecaceae > Areca > Areca catechu. The sequence continues at coordinate 94,328,328 of CM038051.1, read as the reverse complement.
AACGGTTTCCTCCTGGAACCGTTAGAAAGTTACATGCTAGGGGAGCTGGACCATTTAGAGTGGTAAAGAGAGTAGGATCCAATGCCTATGTGCTCGAGTTGCCTTCAGTACTAGGCATTAGCTCCACTTTCAACATTACAGACCTAGTAGAGTATAGGGAGCCAGCTGTGATTCCCAGTGAGGCTTTTGAACCTAATCCTGTTCTTGAGAGTGAACCTAACCCTGTGTGTCCACCAACAAACTGGCCTGTGAGAAAAGAGCAGATTGAAAAGATCCTGGATGATCAGGTTATCTCTACTCGTAATCGAGGATACCAAAGATACCTGGTCTGCTGGCAAGGAAGGCCAGATTCTGATGACTCTTGGATCTCCCGAGAAGAATTACAAGAATTGGACCTAGACCTCTTGGAGAGATCCAGAGCCAACTTGATCCATACTCGACAGGGTCGAGTTCCTCCCACCCCGGGAGAATTGGTGCGGGCACCAGACTCAGAAGAAGACTTCAGAGCTCCATCTGGATCTCTGATTAACCTTGCCCGAAGAATTAGGATTTTTGGTTTGTAATAAGAGTTGACTAGATCAACTCAATTTAGCTTGAGTCTACATTACCTGCATTTTATTTTGTTTAGTCATGTTGACTCAGTAGTGGACTAGGGTTTCAACCTGGGATGTTACATTTTCTTCGAAGACCAAGCAAGTGGACACCACACTCCCAGCCACACTCCCAGTCCAAGGGGCGCCATATCTACATCCAGCAGCCTTTGGTCCCCACTCCACAGATAGCAACTTCCTTCTCTCATGCGCCAGATAAAGAGAAGTCCACCAAGAGACCACAAATCAAGGGGGCGGCCAAGACTTTTCCAAGACATCCAAAGCAAAGATGGGAAGAAATTCTCTTGGAAGAGAACTTCAAGGGGGCGCCCACTACCTGCCAAAAACATCCAAAACAAAGATGGGAAGGACCTTGACTTAGGGAGGAAGAAAAGGAGGAGTCCAAAAGAGTTGATCCAGGGAAGGAAAAAAATTTTTCTTGAAGATCCAAGCAAGGAGGCGCCATCTACCTGCCTTTTATAACCCAAATCCAATTTTTTTAGTACCTTGGCCGACCATATGTGAATGATTTGCCCTAATTTGTAGATCCCCTCCTTTAGTCCCACATGGGAAGATGTGAAACCCTCCTCCCTTGTAAAGCCTTATAAATTAAACCCCTCTTGTAAGTTTAAATCAATTAGATGAATGAAAGAAATTTTTTTATGAGCAAACTTGTGTTTTCTCTTTTCCGCACTTGCTTCCAGGTGTTGAGCTCCGTGAGGGAGTAAATCCGGGTTCCCCTGGAACCTTGAGGAGGTGAGAGATCTCCAAAACCCCAAACCCTAGGTTAGCCACTCCACTCCCAAACCCTAGCCGCCATCACCCTTCTCTTTCCACCAAGCCCTAATCTATTCCACTTCTCACGGCCACCCTCTCCAAGTCCAGGCCGGCCACCAGCATCCAGCTCCAGTCCAGATACTTCAGATCTATAGCAATTCTAAGAGGAAGTCAGATCGGCCTCTAGGAGAATCCTGATTTCAGCAACTTCGGCTTTCAAGTTCTTCAACCTGGTAAAATCTTTTCTTGAGTTTCTGAATTCCATCATTTGTTCCTCTTCTTTCCCAGATCTTGAGTCCAGAAGAAGCCGACCAAACCACGAGACCAGTATTAGAGGATCCATTGCGAAGATAGCCGACTCCGAGGATCCCACAATCTGCTCGAGAGAGTTCTTCCACCAAAATCCTGAGAAGATCACTGTCTGGTTAGTAAACCATCTCTCCTCTCTATTTCTGTTCTGTTGAAAGTTCAGAGTGAAACCCTAGGTCTGGGAGTTTCTCAACCCCCAGCGATCCGTTACTTCTGAACTACTCTGATAATTTAGTTTCTTCTAAACTGTGCTTTCAATCCTTACCTAGTTTCCTTCAACGTAGTTTAGCTTTACTTTGAGTCGAAGCCAATTTCTGAAATATATATAAAAAAAAAAAAAGAATTAGTCTTAATTTTACTTCTGCATACGCTTCTTTGTTCTTTGTTCTGCATCAAGTTAGTAATGGGTGCCACTATTATGCTGAATCCTCGAATGAATCTCCTATAGAAGGTGGATAAACCATGGAAACTACAAACATCATGGATGCTCTTGGGTACGGGCCACTCGACTATGGACTTGACCTTTTCGGGGTCGGCAGACATCCCTTCAGTGGTGACAACGAATCTTGGAAAGATAACTCTATGGGTCATGAATTCACATTTCTTGTGGTTGGCATAGAGACTATCTTGTCTAAGGGCTTGGCAAACTTGCCTAAGATGGTCCAAGTGGTCTTCCTTTGTTCTACTATAGATGAGAATACCATCAAAGTAGACCAGTACAAATTTTCCTATGAATATCCTTAAAACCTGCGTCATGATTCTCATGAAGGTACTAGGTGCATTGGACAGACCGAAAGGCATTACTATCCACTCATATAGGCCATCTTTGGTTTTGAAAGCTATCTTCGATTCATCCCCGAGCCTAATTCTTACTTGATGATAGCCACTCTTAAGATCAATTTTGAAGAAAATCTTTGCTCTGGCCATCATATCCAACATGTCATCTAAACAGGGAATAAGAAAATAGTATTTAATGGTGATTTTATTTATGGCCCTGCTATCTACACACATTCTCTATTAGCCATCTTTCTTAGGGGTCAGAAGGGCTGGTATTGCACATGGTCTTAGGCTCTCTCTAACGAATCCCTTTTGGAGAAGTTCTCCAACTTGACGTTGTAACTCAGAGTGTTCTATTGGGTTCATTCTATAATGGGGAAGGTTTCGTAATGTCAATCCTGGGATCAAATCTATTGCATGTTGAATGTCTCTCAAGGATGGAAGGTGATTAGGAAGGTCCTCTGGAAATATATCTTGAAACTCCTTTAGAAACCTTAACACTTCCTGGGGTTGTTCCTTATGGTGTTGGTCCTGGGTTTCCTTAGCTGTCAAAATCCATACGGGGGAACCACCACTAATCTCCTGTTCCAATTCCTTAGCACTAATCAGGTTTACCCCTTGTTTCTTATCCTTCAAGTGACTTGATCCTCTCTTAATTTGGTCCTGAGGTGGTGAAGAATTGATTACAATCTTTTTTCCATTATGAGTAAAAGCACAAGAATTAGAGTGACCATAGAGTATAGCATCATGGTCATACAACCATGGTCGTCCTAATATGATGCTACTTACCCCCATGGGAAGAACATCGCACCAAACCTTTTCTTGGTAGGACTGGATTCGGATTGTGATTTGGCACCTAAATTTGATGGGAATCGAGGTCGAATCTATCCAGGATACCTTATATGGGTTGGGATGGGGCACAGTGGGCAATCCTAAGTTCTTGATCGTACCGGTTGATATAGCGTTGACACAACTTTCGCTATCTAAGATGATCTTGCAGACCTTTTCCTCTATTTTAACAAAAGTGTGTAGGATGTTGGTCCTACACCAATCTTCTTGTTCCTTATCCTGGGTCAAGATACATCTCACAAATCCTAGGAATTTGGATGAGGCTATGATCTCTTCATCCCCTTCATACTCATCAGCCATCAGCTAGGTTCTCTCCAGCCTCTTATACCTCTTCCTCACAATCTTCTATGGGTTCAAGGGCCTCCTCATATATTTCTCCTGTGTAGCGCTCTATTGGGACATTGGCTTGGAATATGACCTTCTTGACGACACCTAAAACAATGGACAATACCTCCTCTTTGAACTTCAGGGCTTTTTCCTTTGTCATCTCTATAGGCTAGTGGAGTAGTAGGATTGGGTCTGTTGGATGGGCTTGGGTTTGGGCTGGGCCTACTTCCAGGGGGATTAATCCTAGTGGGCTCAGGTCGGCGAAATAAAGGTCTCCTTTGGAATCTCTCACAGTCCTTAGCAAGTTGGTAGGCTTGGTCTAGGTCGTGGACTTCTCTCAAAAATAGTTCTCTCTAGATCTCCTCATGTAGACCTACTCTAAACCTAGACAAGGTTGCTACCTCAGACTTGACTACGTTGCATCTCATCACGAGCTCATCAAACTTGGCAATATATTCGGATACTGTCTTATTCCCTTAAGTTAATCATTTCCATTTATCCAAGAGTCTTTGTTCATAGGACATTGGTAAATATTTCTCCCTAAGTTTCACCTTCGTAGATCTCCAAGTGGCTATGGGCATGTCACCCCTCTGTCGGCTTATGCGTTCAACGTTACCCCAATACAATCTAACCTGACGGACCAATCTAAGTTTGGCAAACTTAAATTTTCTATCTTCCGACATTTCATACCAATCAAAATATTTGTCCATATCACCCTCCCAGTCTATATACACATTAAGATCCAAGTTTCCATCAAATGTGGGTGCATCTAGATGAATGTTTCTAAGGGCCCTTTCATCCTGGTCAACATAATCATGGTGAACTCTCCTTGGATGTGGGTCAGGAGTATATTCCTGGCATTGGACTCTAGGATGGACTGGTGGCAATCTGGGTGATTGTGGTTCAGTAGGGGTCAAACGGGTCTCTTTCAAGAGTTCCTATCTTCTCTTCCATTTGATCAAACCTAGTGTTCAATTGCTTGAACTGCTCAGTCATAGTTCTCATCAAGGTTTCTAGATTGGGATCCATGGAAGAACTGGGATGGTCAAGTGAATGCTGATAGGGAGTTCCTGATCTAGTTGTCATGCACACATACTCAAACTCAGGCTAGGAGTTTGCTAGACCTAGAGTCCAAACTAAATGTTAGGTCAACATGACAATCTTGGATGTAGTAACTTGGCACCTGGCCAGGTAAGTGTAAGGTTGGTGGAGGTCCCTCTTTGCTTGCCTTAGACACAAATTTAAAATTGGCCAGGTAAGTGGACCAACCCACCTTCCTTCGGGCTCTTGTCCCTGAACCACTTGCCTAGACACCAGATACAAAAGCACACAAAAACAAGTTGTCTAAATTGGCTTGACACCTGGTTTGACCCGACCTTGTAGGTGTCCCTAGCTCACTAGAGCAAATTAAGTGTCTACTCAGTTTTAATTAAGGGTTAGGTCCAATATGCAGGGTGGTGATTTTGGGATAAGGATAGGTGATGAAATCCTATCCCCATGCCATTCTGATGCCCTTAGATTGATTTGCATGAGATGGTGCAAACATGCATATTGATGTAGAACGGAAGCTCTGATACCAAAATTGATGCAGAATGGAAAGCTCTGATACCAAAAATGATGCAGAACAAAGAACAAAGATGCGTATGCGGAAGTAAAATTAAGATTAATTCTATTTTTTTTTTTTTTATTTTAGAAATTGGCTTCGACTCAAAGTAAAGCTAAACTACATTGAAGGAAACTAGGTAAGGATTGAAAGCACAGTTTAGAAGAAACTAAATTATCAGAGTAGTTCAGAAGTAACGGATCACTGGGGGTTGAGAAACTCCCAGATCTAGGGTTTCGCTCTGAACTTTCAACATAACAGAAATAGAGAGAAGAGATGGTTTACTAACCAGACAGTGATCTTCTCAGGATTTTGGTGGAAGAACTCTCTCGAGCAGATTATGGGATCCTCGGAGTCGGCTATCTTCGCAATGGATCCTCCAATACTGGTCTCGTGGTTTGGTCGGCTTCTCCTGGACTCAAGATCTGGGAAAGAAGAGGAACAAGTGAAGGAATTCAGAAACTCAAGAAAAGATCTTACCAGGTTGAAGAACTTGAAAGCCGAAGTTGCTGAAATCGAATTCTCCTGGAGGCCGATCTGACTTCCTCTTAGAATTGTCGTAGATCTGCAGTATCTGGACTGGAGCTGGATGCTGGTGGTCGGCCTGGACTTGGAGATGGTGGCCGTGAGAAGGGAAATAGACTAGGGCTTGGTGGAAAGAGAAGGGTGATGGCGGCTAGGGTTTGGGAGTGGAGTGGCTAACCTAGGGTTTGGGGTTTTGGAGATCTCTCACCTCCTCAAGGTTCCAGGGGAACCCGGATTTACTCCCTCATGGAGCTCAACACCTGGAAGCAAGTGCGGAAAAGAGAAAACACAAGTTTGCTCATAAAAAAAATTTCTTTCATTCATCTGATTCTTTAAACTTACAAGAGGGGTTTAATTTATAAAGCTTTACAAGGGAGGAGGGTTTCACATCTTCCCATATGGGACTAAAGGAGGGGATCTACAAATTAGGGCAAATCCTTCACATATGGTCGGCCAAAGTACCAAAAAAACTGGATTTGGGTTATAAAAGGCAGGTAGATGGCACCACCTTGCTTGGATCTTCAAGAAAAATTTTCTTCCCTTTCATGGATCAACTCTTTTGGACTCCTCCTTTTCTTCCTCCCTAAGTCAAGGTCCTTCCCATCTTTGTTTTGGTTGTCTTTGGCAGGTAGTGGGCGCCCCCTTGAAATTCTCTTCCAAGAGAATTTCTTCCCTTCTTTGCTTTGGGTTTCTTGGGAAAGTCTTGGCCGCCCCCCTTGATTTGTGGTCTCTTGGTGGACTTCTCTTTATCTGGCGCATGAGAGAAGGAAGTTGCCATCTGTGGAGTGGGGACCAAAGGCTGCTGGATGTGGATATGGCACCCCTTGGACTGGGAGTGTGGCTGGGAGTGTGGTGTCCACTTGCCTGGTCTTGGAAGAAAATGTAACATCCCAGGTTGAAACCCTAGTCCACTACTGAGTCAACATGACTCAATAAAATAAAATGCAGGTAATGTAGACTCAAGCTAAATTGAGTTGATCTAGTCAACTCTTATTACAAACCAAAAATCTTAATTCTTCGGGCAAGGTTAATCAGAGATCCAGATGGAGCTCTGAAGTCTTCTTCTGAGTCTGGTGCCCGCACCAATTCTCCCAGGGTGGGAGGAACTCGACCCTGTCGAGTATGGATCAAGTTGGCTCTGGTATCTCTCCAAGAGGTCTAGGTCCAGCTCTTGTAACTCTTCTCGGGAGATCCAAGAGTCATCAGAATCTGGCCTTCCTAGCCAGCGGACCAGGTATCTTTGGTATCCTCGATTACGAGTAGAGATAACCTGATCATCCAGGATCTTTTCAATCTGCTCTTTTCTCACAGGCCAATTTGTTGGTGGACACACAGGGTCAGGTTCACTCTCAAGAGCAGGATTAGGTTCAAAAGCTTCACTGGGAATCACAGCTGGCTCCCTATACTCTACTAGGTCTGTAATGTTGAAAGTGGAGCTAATGCCTAGTTCTGGAGGCAACTCGAGCACATAGGCATTGGATCCTACTCTCTTTACCACTCTAAATGGTCCAGCTCCCCTAGCATGTAACTTTCTAACGGTTCCAGGAGGAAACCGTTCAGGCCTTAACCTAATCATTACATAGTCTCCTACGTCAAAAGTTTTGACTCGCCTTTGAGAATCAGCCAATTTCTTATAAGTTTCATTATTTAAATTTATTTTGGCTTGAATTTCTTTATGCAAGTCTTTTATATGCTGTGCAAAAACATCGGCAGACTCGGAGACCCGTGTGTGGACTGGTAAAGGAGCTAGGTCAAGAGGTGTGTGGGGTTTGGACTCTTACCCGTAGACCTATTGACCGAGTCATTATATGCAAATTTAGCCCTGGGTAAATACAAATCCCAATGCCTGGTATTCTCACTCAATCAAAATCTAAGACAATGTCCTAAACTCGCATGACGATGCATTCCTAAAGAATGGACTTTTATTCAAAGGAACCCTAGGTCTAAACCTAACAAACTATGGCTCTCTGGGTTTGACCTTGGGTCAGAGGATGGCATGCAGAGCATGAAAACTTATTATGGGTGCCTAGTAGGTGCCATAAGGTCTTCCAGAAGTATGTGGCAAACCCAATAGATGCTGACATGTGATTCACTTTAAAGACTTTGACAAAGTATACTTGGATGGTGTAAGAAGCATTGGAAGTCCTAGAGAAAGGGAGGAAATATGAGGTGGAGTCTCGAATTAGCTGCTGGCTAAAGGTGGTGACCTGAAGGTTTAAATGGTGATCTATGAATGTCAACTGGTCATCCTTACGAAAGGAAAAGTTTGCTACTCCCAGGAATGGATCAAGAGATGGTTCGGGAAGTAGCCTAAGACATGTGATTGCAACAGTTAAGGTTTGTTCTCTAAGCAAATAATGATCCACTTTCTCAAGAAATGGATTAGAGAATGATTCATGGAAGGGCCTATGGATGATGACCTCAAGACCTGAAATTTGACCTATGGGTGCGGAAAGGTATACTCTATAGAAGGGTAGCTCAGTCATGCGAAGGAAGGGGTCGGGGGCCATAAGGAGGACTTCTACAGGACTGGGTGAATCAATCCGCTCAAGACAAGGATGTTCAACTGAGATTACGGGAGAGACCTTAGTGGCTGGGCATGAGACAAGGTCCAATTGTAAGAGGCTTGATTCAGTCATTCTAAGGAGAGGATCTACCATAGGGTGGGCAAACTTAAATAGTTCAGCGCAAAGATCTTCAATAGGTACTTGGAGAATGACTGTCATTAGAGGATACGAACTGATAGCTCGGGCTAATACTATGAGTTCTTCCTGGGGGTATTTGACTAAAGGAACCTGGTTCTCACAAATCTCTTGAATTTCTGAACTAGGTCCTACCACTTGGTTGCTCTCCAAGGTATCCTCAGGTAAGGAACCAATAGTATCGATGTCACATTCTTCAAGTTCTTCCCCCTCATATTCATCAACTAGACTCAAGCCAGCATCATATACTTCCTCGATGCCATCTTCAATGGGTTTCGGGTCAGTGGTAATCGGGTCAACTAATTCCGGGCTTGTCATACCTAACCCTTCTTCCTCATTGGTAGGCTTGGGTTCTCCCTCATTAATGTCATCATTAGGATTCTTACTACTTAGCTGAGCACAAGCCAATCCTATGCATGGGCACTGACTAGATTTATGGTCTCTTTCTCCACAAAACAAACATTCTTGCGATATAGGAACCTGGGTCACACTGGGTTTCAAGCTAGTAGAGACCTTACTTGGGCATGGGTGTGGATCTAAATGGTTTGATCTAGAAGACTTGGGTTGTTGAGTGACTAGTCTAGAATATTGTAAGGACCTCTCATAGACACGATCCACACTATAGATATCATGGTAAGGCTTCCTAAGGTTATGCTCGGGATCATGGTATAAGGTCCTCCTAGGTTCTTGGCATGGGTGAGGTTGGGGCCTATTAAATTTTGGATCAGGGGTCCAATTTTGATGTCTACGCTTCTCAAGTACTTGGACTCGATCCCTAAACTGGGAAAAACCCTCATTCATGTCCTGACTCAATTTGGTCATACTTTCGGTAAGATTTCTAACCATGGCCTCTAAATCTGGTTGGGTTTGACTAGGTTGGTAGGGTACTCCATTCCGGGTAGACATGATGATGCAAGCAAGCACACAGAATGTGACTAGACTAAAGCGACTACTGGCTAACTAGACCTAGAGCCCAAACTAGATGCCCAATCAGAGTGGCAAGCTAGCCTGTAGTAACTCGGGACTCAGCCAGGCAGGTGTAAGGGGAGTGTTAGGTCCCTAAATGCCAATCCTAGACACCAATCAGAGATTGGCCAGGTAGGCGGACCAGCACACAAGCCCTTCGGGATGGAATCCCTGAACTACCGTTCTAGACACTGAGTACAAAGCACACACAGAGTAACCAGACAAACTGACTCAACACTAGCCTTGACCCAACTTGTTGATGTCCCTAGCCCACTAGGGCAAATTAGGTCTAATCAATTTTAGATTAAAGGCTTAGGTTCGAATGAAGGGGTGGTGGTTTTGGGCTAAGGAGAGGTTGTCAACTCCTCCCCTTATCTTTGATGCTCAAATGCCCTTAAGTTGAATTAAGAGATGAACACTCAAAAATAAATGTATTGCAGAACACAAAAACAGAGTTGCAGTAATTTAATTCTCAAAAATCGCACAAAAATCAATAAATCATGAAAAAATTATGAAAATTAGTTTTAATTATACTGGTTTCAGAAAAACAAAAATCACTGAATTTGGAGTTACCTGTAATGAGGAATAATTCCTGGAACAGGGTAATTATGGACTGAAAACAGAGCACTTCCCCGTTTACAATTTCTGCTACGAAGTTGTAACCCAACGGATCCCCTACACGCCCTAGGAACACCCCATGGAATGGGAAGAGGAGGTTTGCACCTCGCTTCGTTCCTAGGACCGGACGTCCGGGGGAGTCTACTTCGAGCAGACAAAGTAAAAAGAGAGGGACTCAAACAAGCAATCAAACAGAAACCCTAGACAGGGCTCTGATACCAAAATTGATGTAGAACGGAAGCTCTGATACAAAAATTGATGCAGAATGGAAAGCTCTGATACCAAAAATGATGCAGAACAAAGAACAAAGATGCGTATGCGGAAGTAAAATTAAGATTAATTCTTTTTTTTTTTTTATATTTTAGAAATTGGCTTCGACTCAAAGTAAAGCTAAACTACGTTGAAGGAAATTAGGTAAGGATTGAAAGCACAGTTTAGAAGAAACTAAATTATCAGAGTAGTTCAGAAGTAACGGATCGCTGGGGGTTGAGAAACTCCCAGATCTAGGGTTTCGCTCTGAACTTTCAACAGAACAGAAATAGAGAGAAGAGATGGTTTACTAACCAGACAGTGATCTTCTCAGGATTTTGGTGGAAGAACTCTCTCGAGCAGATTGTGGGATCCTCGGAGTCGGCTATCTTCGCAATGGATCCTCCAATACTGGTCTCGTGGTTTGGTCGGCTTCTCCTGGACTCAAGATCTGGGAAAGAAGAGGAACAAGTGAAGGAATTCAGAAACTCAAGAAAAGATCTTACCAGGTTGAAGAACTTGAAAGCCGAAGTTGCTGAAATCGAATTCTCCTGGAGGCCGATCTGACTTCCTCTTAGAATTGTCGTAGATCTGCAGTATCTGGACTGGAGCTGGATGCTGGTGGTCGGCCTGGACTTGGAGATGGTGGCCATGAGAAGGGAAATAGACTAGGGCTTGGTGGAAAGAGAAGGGTGATGGCGGCTAGGGTTTGGGAGTGGAGTGGCTAACCTAGGGTTTGGGGTTTTGGAGATCTCTCACCTCCTCAAGGTTCCAGGGGAACCCAAATTTACTCCCTCATGGAGCTCAACACCTGGAAGCAAGTCCGGAAAAGAGAAAACACAAGTTTGCTCATAAAAAAAATTTCTTTCATTCATCTGATTCTTTAAACTTACAAGAGGGGTTTAATTTATAAAGCTTTACAAGGGAGGAGGGTTTCACATCTTCCCATGTGGGACTAAAGGAGGGGATCTACAAATTAGGGCAAATCCTTCACATATGGTCGGCCAAAGTACCAAAAAAACTGGATTTGGGTTATAAAAGGCAGGTAGATGGCACCACCTTGCTTGGATCTTCAAGAAAAATTTTCTTCCCTTCCATGGATCAACTCTTTTGGACTCCTCCTTTTCTTCCTCCCTAAGTCAAGGTCCTTCCCATCTTTGTTTTGGTTGTCTTTGGCAGGTAGTGGGCGCCCCCTTGAAATTCTCTTCCAAGAGAATTTCTTCCCTTCTTTGCTTTGGGTTTCTTGGGAAAGTCTTGGCCGCCCCCCTTGATTTGTGGTCTCTTGGTGGACTTCTCTTTATCTGGCGCATGAGAGAAGGAAGTTGCCATCTGTGGAGTGGGGACCAAAGGCTGCTGGATGTGGATATAGCGCCCCTTGGACTGGGAGTGTGGCTGGGAGTGTGGTGTCCACTTGCCTGGTCTTGGGAGAAAATGTAACATCCCAGGTTGAAACCCTAGTCCACTACTGAGTCAACATGACTCAATAAAATAAAATGCAGGTAATGTAGACTCAAGCTAAATTGAGTTGATCTAGTCAACTCTTATTACAAACCAAAAATCCTAATTCTTCGGGCAAGGTTAATCAGAGATCCAGATGGAGCTCTGAAGTCTTCTTCTGAGTCTGGTGCCCGCACCACATATGAACCCTAATCTTAGCAACAAAAATTTTGTATGTTGTAGTTCAAAGTGGGGCTGAGAAGTGCTATGTAATAGTCTCAGAAAAATTCAAAAAATTCACAAAAGATTTATAACTTATAGATGATATGCCATATGAAAGAAAATTTAAAAATAAAATCTGTGCTATGCTGAGAAGATCTTGAAATTTAGATAATGTAAAAGGAACAAAACAGAACATACAGGAATTTCAGCAATAGTGATAAAAAGCAGGAATTTTCATTTTTTTGTGATTTTTCTCTAAGGACAAAATTATGCATGCTGATTGATAACTTAATATGGATTAGGAAAAAATTACTTCAATAAAAAATTAACTACTTTTTAGAGTTTTATACGAATTATAGTTAGCCTACTCAGAAATACAGCAATCAGAAAACAGAAAGTTCTAAGTGCAGAAATTCGAAAATATGACCTAACATGCTCTTTGTTTTCTACTTCATGGGTCAATCACAATGGCACCCCGATACGCCTTAGGAGACCCCCGTGGAATGGGAAGAGAGGGTCTTGAAATCCTACTTTTATCCAAAGATCGGATGGCTTGGTGAAGCACCCGATCCAAGTACTTAAAGAACTTAACCCTAACCGACCATGCTCTTATACCAAATTTGATGTGGAATGAGATGAATGAATTCTAATTTAGTGAGTAGTTTAATTTGTTTAGCAATGATCCCTACAAGCATAAACTTAATTCAAACACAAAATGGTAAAGAGTCATATGAAGGAAAATACTAAATAAGGGAATAACTCAAACTAGGGCTGCATATCCATCCATGAAGATTTGAACTATGGCATTGAGAAACCATCCTATCTAGGGCATAGACCATTCAACTATTCAGACTTAAAAAATAAGGAGGGTTTTCTTACCAATATTGATGTCTTACGCCATTAGAATGGATTCAATTTCAGCACTCCCCGAATGGAGATTAGTACTCGAAAACTATCACCTCCAGAGATGTAGATTTCTGGCTTGAAAGTTCCAAGGGCAAGACCAACTTCCTCGTCGACTCGTGAACTTGGAGAACTCTAGAAAGAAAAGGGATTAGTGACTTAAGATGACAAGAAGAATGAAAATTAATAAAGCTTCAATAATATGATTGGAGTGGATGGAGTTGGAGGAGATCAATTGGCTCCATTCAGTGTCTGGGCTGCAATCACCTTGGAATCCTTGAATTGCAACTGGAGTTGGCAACCCATGAAGGCAAGGGATGATGTCCACAATCTGCCGTAGAAAGATTGGAATAGGCATCCTTGTAGAGTGGCAATGGTGAAGAAGACTGGTTGGAATTTGGAAGATCTTCTTAGGATAGTGGTGGGGCATCTTCTAGCTAGAATTTTGGTGGATGTAGGGAAATACTAGGATGGCTAAAGGATGATGTTTTGGGTCTCTCACCCACTCCCTCTCGGAGGACACATTGCATATAACAAGTGGAAGAAAAACTCTTTCAATTTCATTCATCAATAATCTCTTTTACAAGGGGTTTGGTATGGTATTTATAGCCTCTCCAAAGTCATTTGAAATTTTGAATTCAAAAGGAGGTTACATAAATCATGGAGAGATCAGTAGGGAAGTTGAAACCATCCTTGATCATGCCTTGATAAGTGGGGAAGTTGAAACCATCCTTGATTCATGATTTGATAAGTGGGGATGTTGAAATAATCTTTGATTCATGCCTTGATAAGATGGAGTGAGGTGGCCTCATGAGGTGGCTTCCATGTGGGCTTTGAAGATGAGGTGTCTTCCATATAAGTTTGATGATATGGCACTCCAACTTAGCAAGGTTTGTTGAAGTGGTTTGCCTCACCTAATCTTTATGTCTTCATGCTTTATTTGAATCCAAACCAAACAAAACTTGAACCCAACTTGTAAATTCACTAATTACAAGGCCAAATTGACCTTAATAGGATTCAAAAGACCAAATTGAAATAAGCCCAACCCTAATTACAGGACTCAAACTTGACCAGAGAAACAAATTTCCCTATTTACAAGACACATGTTCAATAAAAGAAATAAAATTGAAATCAAAAGTGGCATTAACTCAATCAATTGAAATCCATAATGAATTTGGCTTGATAAAATTAGATTGAAGCTTCTTTCGAATTGTAGTGCCCACACTAGTCGAGCCCACCTCGGTCGAAGTTGAGCTCCCGCTCTCTTCAAGCTCCTTTGCTGGGTGGCTCCCTCGAGGTCGAGCCCACCTCGACCGAAGTCGAGCTCCCGCTCTCTTCGACCTCCTTCACTTGGTGGCTCTCTCGAGGTCGAGCCCACCTCGACCGAAGTCGAGCTCCTACTCTCTTCGAGCTCTTTTGTCGGGTGGCTCCCTCAAGGTTGAGCCTACCTCGGCCGAAGTTGAGCCCTCGCTCTCTTCGAGCTCCTTTATCGAGTGGCTCCCTCGGGGTCGAGCCCACCTCAGCAAAAGTTGACCTCTCGTTCGAATCCCATGGTGCCACTTCCTTTGGGCAGCGGGCCATTGCCCAAGGACCATGGAGGAGCACCTCCCAGGATGCCATGATCACCCATGTTGCTATTTACACCAGATAGGAAAATGTGCCCTACCCAAAGCACCACACTCTCGACCGACCGTCTACACCATCTAGAAGAGAAAACTATCCCGGAAGATTCAAATCCAGGGGTGGCTATCCCCCGATTGAGGCACTGCCAGGTTTCTTGAAGAAGAGTGACCAGATGGAGAGTCAGAGCATGTGGCACAACCCCTTATCATGAATAAGGAAAGACACCTGTGTGCACAGCACGAAGCACTGCCAGACATTGACCCTCCGGTGCCGGTAGAGAGGGGGATCCCAAGGTAAGCCGCTGGGAGGGATCCTGGCAAGAAGGACTCTTCGATGGTTCCCAAGAAAAGGTAAGCAAGTCTAACTCCAGCAAACGAGGGAGAAGGCAGTGCACAGGAGAGCAACAGCGACACTGAGTGCTTTGGGCTACCGAAGACTCATCGAAAGGGTCTTGATGGACACAGCCACAAGGCCCGAGTTCTCCTCAGCTGCTCTTACCCCAGCTCCATTCCCTCTATTTCAAACTAAATCTCCTCCTCCAAGTGTGGAGTTCGAGCAAGGGGCCCACAGGGGAGGATCTGTTTTCCTAGGTCATCAATGACTTGATCGTCGGAGTGCCGCCACCAGGATCCTTGGCCCGAGTCTTCCTTGTTTTGCAGGTCCAGGCATGCGTGCAGGCTCCCATGCGACAAGGTTGGTATCCGAGGTCGGCTCCAACTACAAGCCATGACGGTGTAGGTGGCAACAAGTTATATGGTTTGTTTGTTGATGAGGACATAATACAGCATAGATCCCGATGCATATATCTGAGCAGTCATCTATATTATTATTTTATTTGGGTATATTGGGATTGGGAATAATATTTTATTTATTATTTTTGTATCCAGATATTGCATGGATCTTAGAGCATGAATACTAGATTAGTATGGAGTCTATTTTTAGATTTGGCAAATTATTTCAGTTTGACTTTAGTCTTGTATATTAGTTTGTCTGATTTCTAATTTGTTAAAGAGTCAAAGAGTTTTAGTCTCCAATTCATGGAGAACCGAGGTCTATTTAAAGAAGTCCCATGTATTAATTGAATCATAGACTATTATTGAATTATGAAAATTTTTTCGACTCCCTTCTTTTTCTCTTCTTCTCTTCTTCCTCCTTTCTTCTTCTCCTTCTTCCTCTCCTCTCCCTCTTCTTCTCATATTACTTATCCCTCTGCCAATTCAAAATTCCCGAGCCTGGTAATAACCATCGTTAAGCATCCACTTTCGGCCTCCCCTGTTTTAACCCATCTCCACCAAATAAACACCGACAGAGCCACCATCCCATCACCGATCTCGCTGGAGGCCAACTACCCATCCCTCCGACGTCGCCACCGAGTCCCTGAGTCCACTGCCACCCTCCTGATCGGAGAGGTCCTCGCCCGAACATACAACGACCGATCCTTGATAGACACTAGCCATCCCAAATCGTTCCACTGCCGCCGCCCAATTTCACCCAACCTTTCCATCTTCTAGACCGCCAGCCACCAGCGGAAAGCCATCCCTAGAGCCGTCGAGCCACTATAGCAGCGTCGCCGGTGGAAGCCTCGCCGGTTTTCCCTACTCGTGGGGTTCCTTGTTTCGACATGAACATGAAGGCACAAGGGCTTTCATGAACAGGAAAGCAGTCTCGACCTCATGTTGCCAAGTTTAGGCTAAAGCAAGAGGGAAGGAAACAAAAAAAAAAAAAAAAAAAAATAAAAAAGTGAAAAAGGGGCAAAAAAACAAAAGAGGGTTTTAAATCATATAATTTGGGCTTCACCTAAGGCATCTTGAGCAACCTGATCATAGCATCCTAATCTACATACAATTCAAAGCGATCCCGAAGCCCCACTCCAACTCATAAAACTGGATTTATCGGGCTGGATCTAAAATTATTTTATTTGAAAACTCCTAACTGTGTATGTTATTTTTTGGTATTCCAGGTCTAAAGACTTTATTGGACTCGCCATTCAACTGGAATCTCAGCCTGACTTGGTCAACGCCTTCTTTTCCAGTTTTGACCATATTCTGATTTGTGAGCATCTTTTTTCCACTTAAAATATTTAAATTGATATTGGTAGTGAGTTTTTTCTTTAGTTTTATTATATTAATAGATTGTGCTTAATCTAAACTTACGGGTAGTTTTTTAATTGTCCATGATCCTGATTTCTTTTAGATCTAGGATTTTATTATTGCTTGTAGTTATTTTTTTTTAAAATCTGATTATAGCTTAATCCTTTTCATATTAAGAAAATCATAATTAGCTAGTTTTGATTTATAGTTTTGGTTTACTGATAATTTGAAAAAAAATAAAAAAATAATAATAATCTGCATTGCATCTCTAGATCATATCGTCCAGCATCAATTTTTGGTATCAGAGCATAGTTTAGTTTAGATTAAGCATATTTACATTGAATTTAAAAAAAAGAATTGCATATCTCAACATTTAGCATACCCTGCACACCTTTTACTATTTTAAAAAGTTTCATTCGTATGAAACTCTAAAAATTATAAAATCTATATCCTTAGAAAACAGACTCGTAGCCGAACAAATCTACAATTATGGATTCTTGAATCTACTTTAGAACTCATGCCAGATTTTGAGTTAACTGTTAGCCTCTATTCTGAAATTCTGTGACCTAAAATTTTGAGCAATCTCTGTTTAAACCTAAAGTCCTATTTCTAGGAGAGTCAAAAAAATTACAAAATTAGTGTCTCTAAAAACTAGACTCAAATTAAAAAATTTCTACGTGCACAAATTTGAAAAACTTCTTTAAGATTTATACCAGTTTGATCAGGAACTTCTAATTGTGCATGCGGAAAACTGTGATTTGCATAACTGCACCGTACCTGTTCTTTTGACAATTCCCGTTGATAGAATTATCGAAAAATCATAAAATTTGTAGATATGAAAACTAAACTTGAAAAGGAAGAAAATTGTGTTGGAAAATATTAGAATTGAGTTTTAGATTGATACCAGATTGTTGGGGAAAATTGGTTATCTATTCTGAAGATTTAATAGAGAGCTTGATTGTCATCCTTGTAGTGACCCTTGTGTGATCACCTGGTCAGGAGCAAAATACCATTTTGAATATTTGGAATCAGATGGCAAGATGGGTCCAAATCAATTAACTACATCCTTACAAGCCTTCAATACAGTGAAATAGGCCTTTACCGATGCTTTTTTTGACCTTTCCGATGCTTTTAAGCGTCGCCAAGTAACCTCCCGACGCTTCTTAAAGCATCGCTAAAGCATTGGCTATGTAAGCGTGGGGATGCCAATTGTCGATGCTTTTTAAAAGCATCGATATTTGCCGATGCTTTAAAGTGTCGATAAATTTTAATTTGCCAATGCTTTAAAGTATCGCTAGGTTATAAACCTAGCGACGCTTTTTAAAAGCATTAGCAGTTAGCGACACTTTAAAGCATCTCCAGGTATAAACGTAGCGATGCTTTAAAGCATCTCTAGGTTTGGATCTGCCAACACTTTAAAGCATCGCTAGACTTAAAACCTAGTGACGCTTCAAAGCATCGCCAGGTCCAAACCTAGAGACACTTTAAAGCATCAACAGGTTTGAAACTAGCGATGCTTTAAAGTGCCGGCAGATTTATTTATTTTCTTTAAAAAATAAATAACCATACCTATACCTGAAATACATACCTGTATACATTATCAAAATGAAAACATTCCAGTATCACATCCAACATACACAAACAAATGAAAACATTCAAACCTGTATCACATCCAACATACACAAATAAATGGAAACATTCAAACCTGTATCACACCCAACATACACAAACACAAACACAAACCAATCATAAAGAGTTTTTTATATATATATAAAAGTATCAATCCAAGCTCAAATAAACAAAAAGATATACAAAAATAATACAAAAAATAGCTGGCATCATTGATCCGCGGGAGGCTGGTCGTCGTCAGGTCTGTGACTTGCAGATGCAACAGGAACCTACAAGATATACATCAGGAATTATGATACATACATTATATATATTCTAAATTATTAGATACATACAAAATAAATAAATAATTACTTACCTGAGATGATATGAATATATGCAGCACAGATGTAACATGCTCTAGCTGAGACCTAATGGTTTGCATCTCTGCTCTGTCTATATCATGTATTTGTTGGAGCTCTACTTTTTCCTCCTGGAGTCGACGAAGATGTGACTGATCATGACTCTCTCTATCATCCCGAGTATATCTACTCACCTAAGATAACTGAGTAGGGATAACTCCAATCCCATAACCCCTCACTCATCCAAGATGCTCTGGTCCCATCAACTCTGAGAATACCTCGGCCTCGATGCAACTGCTCTGAGTAGATGATATACCCTCGCCAGCACGCTCGAAGATCACAGAGGTAGCCCTATCCTATGTTTTATAAAAAATACATATATCAATATTTTATAAAAATAAAAATAAAAATAAAAATATAATATAAATAAAAAAATACATATATATCTCTGGACTCATCCCGAACAAAACTGCCATCCTGGTGAACGTGCATCATCCGATAGAACTCCACCTAACCAAGCTCCCTCCCTTGCTGATCAACCTACATAAAAAATAAATATTATAAAAAAATCCAAAATAACATATCTTATGCCCCCATACCATGATACATGGCACATGCATGATACATGATGATACATGATGTTAAAACTAAAAGTGTACTAAAAGTATTATAGGATGAGAAACATACAAACTTATGCCTGAGCCGTGCATAACTCTTGGACCCCGCTATGTGAGGAACAGACTGAGCTGCTCGTGCAGCTCTACCAATAGTAGAATGTCTATAAAATAAAATTAAAACTATGTTATATATTGTATAAATATAATTATGATGAATGAAAATTAATAAATTTTGAAGTGTTTGATGATGCTACATAACCTGTGCCCTCTCAGAGAACCAATAGTGCACCAGCTCCATCCACTGATGAGGGTGAACATCAGGAGGACAGGTAGCTACAAACTGCTCCTCTGTCCTACCCTCTCGCATGTAGTCTCTCTTCAACTTCACCCTATATTCTTTTCACTTGTGATTGAGAGACTTAAGAACAAAATCAGAAGAATCTGAAGGAAGAACAAACTTGCTCTATAATTTAAATAAATAGTAAAATAATTATTAAATGAAATAAGCAATTCAATTATTAAAAACCTAAGATATAAAATAATATATCAATTTTTTTATCTGTACAACTCGTAGCATCTCTATTTTATATGCAGGAAGCATATCGTTCCACTTCGAATAATTCATGGGACATAGCTGACCCCGACGTGCTACTCTCCCCAGAAAACTAGTTAACAAGCTAGCAGCTTTCTTAATAGGCTGTCCTAGCTTGTTGCACTCTATGACTATCCTCTTGCCCTCAAGTAACTGTCACACATCACGGACTAGTGTGGCTCCCGCCTCCACCTAAGTCTCTCAGATCCATCTACAAAAAAAACACAGAAAATTATATATCAAAACTATTGCATATGCATGAATTGAAATGGAATGAAATTATTAAATTACCATGTATCTGTATGTCATCAATGACAGGCTCGTCATCAGAATGATCCATAGGAGGATCATGATGTGCGAACTCGGAGGGAATGGCGTCGTCCTGAGGTGGAGAGGTACTAGCATCGACTGGATATGTAGAAATAGAGGGACTGGCATCAGACCGATATGAAGATGATCGACTGCCCTCAGGCTGTTGTGCTGAAGAAGTACCAGCCTAGGTCTGGAAAAACTGAAGCTGTACACCTGATAATCGCTTCCTTTGAGGCATGGTGTACCTAACATGCATTATTTAAAAACAAATCAGTCAATATTATAATCAAATTATAATGGAAATGAATTGCAATTTAAAAGATAACATAATCATTCATGCAAAAATGTAAACCATCTTATAAACTACTTGTCATAATCAACCAGTTGTACCTTTTTCAGAATACAACCTAACCAAAATGGTTGTATCATTTATATCATCATCCAGCATAATATTATAAGGCATACATTAAGTGTAAGTATCATCATCATCTTCTTCTACCCTTTTTTCCATGTCATACAAGTCTCTAGGTTTTGTATTAATAATAGTAGCCCATTCTTTATCTTTCGAGTCTTGTACATAAAAAACTTGTCGAGCTTGAGATGAAAAAATAAATAGATCATCCTTCAATAACACACCTGTATGTATCAATTTTGAAAAATTGACAAGTATGAATCTATTTGAGTCCTTTTTCAAACCTCTCGGTGTATTTATATCCACCCAATTGTATCGAAATAATACAACTTTAAAATTTTCATAATAATCCAACTCCAAAATATCTTTAAGTATACCATAATAAGATTTTTCATCTGCTTCTACCATAACACCATTGTTTTGAGTTTTTCTAAGTTTCTCGTGCTCCTTGGTATGAAATTTAAAGCCATTTATAATAAAACCATTATATTTGTTCACAATATAATTTGGACCTCTGGCAAGTGTTATTAGTTCCGCTGAACTATTTTTCTCCATCAGTACTAGTACCTAGAAAATATAATATCAATTATCGATCACTTATTCACTTAAATATATATAAAATTATTATACGACTTATATATACTAACCTGATTGGCAAGCCAATTAGGGAATAACTCAACCAACCATCTTTGTTCAATCATTGGATTAGGACGAGTGGAATGATTGGCTTGTCATTATATAGCTAAAAATTCACTACATGACAATCAAATATAAGTTTGACAACATGTATAATATTTAGTATTATCTATATGTAGATAGACTAACCTGCGATAGTCAAATATTATGTCACAAGTAGCTATACATAACGGTGTGTTTGTGACAAGGATTTATGGTCAAGAACAATACTTTCAACTTTTCCTATAAATATTCCGGATGATGCAAATTTGTATAGATCTGTATCTCCATAGTATCACCATGATGTTGAGGTCGATTGAATAAAGTCTCTACACCTTCGAGATATTTTGATCAAAATATTAAATACTCTTCAGCAATATATTCCTCTACTATTGAGCCCTCAGGATGGGCTTTGTTTCATACATAATCCTTCAAATATACAAGATACCTTCAAAAAGTATGATATTTATATCACATTAAATAATGAAAAAGATATCTAAATTATGAAATTTTAGTTTTACAGCATTACCTCTCATTAGGTACATCTATCTGTACTGTACCGATCTACCAAGTTTAGCTTCCGAAGCTAGGTGAATGAGTAGATGAACCATAATCATAAAAATTCTAGGAGGAAAATTTTTTTTCATCTGACATAACGTAAGTATGACATGAGACTGCAACTGATCAAGCTCCTGAGGATCAAGAACCTTAGAACATAATGCCTTGAAGAATGATGATAATTGAAAAACAACCATAATAACTTGTTTCGGCATTGACGACCTTAAAGCCAATGGAAGAATATCTTGCATTAGTATAAGTCCATCATGACTTTTAAGATTTGAAATTTTTTGCTCTTTCAGATTCACACATCGTGAAATATTTGATGCATATCTATCAGGAACCTTGATATTCTTTAAAACTATCAGGAAGAGATCTTTTTCTCGACTAGACATTATGTTGCCGATCTCGCTGCCGTGCCCGTGCCTCGGATCCGTCGATCCTACCGGACCGCCTGGCTCCTGGAGTTCCTGGCTGGAGCGAACCTGCAAGAGAGAGGGTCAGAAGACCCTGGCCGGGGATCCCGGCGAGGGAGCTCCGATGGTCAAGTTAGTAGACGGCGAGAAGGAACAGATTCTCCAAGACGGGCCCCCGAAGGAGTCCCAGACTCAGAGAATTTACTAGCAAGAGAGGTGCTACAGGGATCGGAAACTCGGCCGGGCTTCCCTGCCGAGCTCATGCCAAGCGATCCCCTCTCGGGACCCTGGATCTTACTCTCGGAGCGGGGCTTTTGGCCACTGTTCCTTGCTTGTCCCCAGCTTCATCAGCTTACCTGGTCGCCTCCAGCTTCCTTCCTTTTATCTCCTCCCGCTGTTCGCCTGTCTTCTCCTTGCGGGAGGCTCCCCCTTCCATCCTTTTCTCTTTCCCTTTTTGTGTTGAGGGCCATGCGACTTTCCGACCTCGTTCGCCGAGCCCAACGGGGAAAGGGCAAAGACAGAAGGGGGGTGGCGCTGGCAAGGCGGCCGGTCAGACCTCGGGCCAAGGGAGGGCGCTCTCCTTCCTAAGTGCCGGCGTTGTCCGTTTACGGGCCCTATTTTGTCAGAGTCGCGCCTCTCGACTGTGGGACTTGTCGGGCCGACGTAAGTGGTGTTTTGCGTGCCACCGCCATCCGTACGGGGCACCGCTTATGATGCACACAGCTCAAGGGCCAACCTTGGAACCTGCACCTCTTTCTTTAGGATCTTCTCTATACGGGCGGTCTGACCTCGGCCTAGGTGGACCCCTCCTGGGTGGACACCTGGCGAGGTGGCAGGAGGTCGCCTGGCTTCGACCGAGGTGGACCCATCTCCGGAGGCCACCTGGCGAAGGGGTGAAGGATCAGCCAACCTCGGCCTAGGTGGACCCCTCCTTGGTGGACACCTGGCAAGGTGGCAGGAGGTCGCCTGGCTTCGGCCGAGGTGGACCCATCTCCGGGGGCCACCTGGCGAAGGGGCGAAGGATCAGCCGACCTCGGCCTGGGCAGACCCCTCCTGGGTGGACACCTGGCGAGGTGGCAGGAGGTCGCCTAGCTTTGGCCGAGGTGGGCCCGTCTCTGTGGGCCACCTGGCGAAGGGGCATCGATCAGCCGACCTCAGCCTCGGTGGACCCCTCCTAGGTGGACACCTGGCGAGGTGGCAGGAGGTCTCCTGGCTTCAGCCGAGGTGGACCCATCTCCGGGGGCCACCTGGAGAAGGGGCGAAGGATCAGCCGACCTCGGCCTAGGTGGACCCCTCCTGGGTGGACACCTGGCGAGGTGGCAGGAGGTCGCCTGGCTTCGACCGAGGTGGACCCATCTCCGGGGGCCACCTGGCGAAGGGGCGAAGGATCAGCCGACCTCAGCCTAGGTGGACCCCTCCTGGGTGGACACCTGGCGAGGTGGCAGGAGGTCGCCTGGCTTCGACCGAGGTGGACCCGTCTCCGAGGGCCACCTGGCGAAGGGGCGAAGGATCAGCCAATCTCGGCCTGGGCGGACCCCTCCTGGGTGGACACCTGGCGAGGTGGCAGGAGGTCGCCTGGCTTCGGCCGAGGTGGGCCCGTCTCTGGTGACCACCTGGCGAAGGAGCAAAGAATCGGCCGACCTCGGCCTAGGCGGACCCCTCCTGGGCGGACACCTGGCGAGGTGGTAGGAGGAGACCGAACCGAGCTCGACTTCGGTGAGGGTGGTAACGTCTCGGGAAGTCGTCTTGCAAGGTAGCCTGGTCGAGCTCGACCTCGGCGGTGTGGGAGCCGATGCTGACTTGGCCGAAGAAACCTCCATGTGGCTCGATTATATCTGACGGTATCTGAGCCCGGCCACGTCATCATTATGGCCGTAACAGTTGCCCCCCAGCCCGCCGTTCCGTTGGGGCGTCGTAGAATGGAACGTCGGGATTAAATACGAATATGGCATGGGGAGGCGAAGATGTTGCATCATAATTGCCGCGATCCTCGTCGCCGCTTCTCGGTGTGCCCGAAGCCCTATAGGAAGCCGCCACGCGTCGCCCACTTGCCCATAATAAATGCGTCGCTTCGAAGCAGAGGCCGTTACCCTACTAACGAGGCGTCGGTGTCAGGCGTGCATCCACGCGGTGATCATCCAGTGGCTCGGGGCGGAATGACGGGTACGGCTGCTGTCGACTGAGTTTGAAAAGGAGGGGACTTTCCGGAATGAGGCATTTCCCCTTGCTCCATGGGCGGTTTGCTACAGGCTAACTTCTGCTGCCCCGCACTCGCTCGGTGTATTTTCGGTGAGTGTCTCTATCTTCTCTCTAGTTCCCTTCTTCCTCTTCTTCTTTGAATCTTCGTTTCTTCCTTCTTTGTCATGGCACATCGTCGCTTTGTTTCCTCTAATCCAGACGAGGCTGGTCCGTCCCGGCCGAGGACTCCGTCTTCTTCCTCCTCAGAGGAGGAAACGATCCCGGAGGAGATCCGCAGGCGACTGCAACCTGGGGGTGTCACCATCGGCATCCCCAGGGGGGTCCGGTCTCCTCCGAATGCTTCCGCTCTTCAACTTCTCTCTCTTCCTGCTCCGCCTCTTCTTCCCGCCGGTCCCTCCGGTCATGCTTCCACCATGATCGAAGGCGACCTTTCTTTGCTCCGGGAGGCCTACGGCATCCCGGGATCAATCCGTCTGTTTGTTCCGCGGCCCGGGGAACGCGTCACCATGAGTGGCCCCGGCCGCATAGCCTTCTATGAAGACTTCTTCCTCGGGGGTCTTCGATTCCCTCTGCACCCCTTCTTCCTCTCTTTCCTTGGCCATTTCCGTCTTGTTCCAGCCCAGTTGGCTCCCAATGCCATCCGGGTCATCTTTTCTTTCATAGTTTTTTATCATTTCTACGGGTTTGTTGCCCGTTTCTCCCTCTTCAGGGCCATGTTTACCCTGAAGAGGTATTCCACTGACGACGGCTGGTGGTACATCTCACCCCGGCCCAGGTGTCTCCGGTTCGACCTCCCCTCTTCTATCAAGGGCTGGAAGAACCGGTTTTTCTTTGCCTCGGTCGAAGATGTCGACTAGGCCTGGAGTGAACCTGACCGGTCTCCGAACCGGAACTCCCAGGTCGAGTCGGCGGACCAGGAGGCCTACTCCCTGCTCTTGAGCGATGTGGTCCCGACGCTCGAGGTTCTGCTCTCGGAGTAGAATCTTTTTGAGGCCGGGATCAGTCCCATCCGCGAGCCGGGTGAGATTCGGTCCTCCCTTGACTCTTGTATTCTTTCTCCTTTATGACCGAGCTGGCTGACCTTCTTCTCTTTTGCGTTGCAGGCATGAAGTTCTCACTAGAGAGCCTCCTGGAGGGCACGGCCCAGAGAGACGTCGCCGAGGTAGATGAGCCTGCGGCAAAGAGGGCTCGCACCGAGTCGAGCCAGGAGGCTGCGCCGGCGACCGTACCCAGCCCAGCGGTCGCTGCTCCCCCGCCCAGGCTGCCTCGGGGTGGGGCCATCGATTCTTCAGCATCCATCTCGGTGGTGCTGCCGTCGAGGGGGCTCCAGCACCTGCAGCTCTGTCCAGCGCCGGCCCTATCATCGCCGTGGCTCCGACGGCGCGGCCTGCATCCTCTGCCGCCCTGCCAGCTACGGTTCCTACTGGAGGGACAGTCACCACCGGAGCTGACCTGACGGCTCCGCCACCGGTGATCACTCACTGGTGTTCAGTCATCCACGACAAAGGGCTTGCGGAGAAAGTGATGGAGTACTCCTCCACAGCCCGGGACTGCCGATCTCGAGGCGGCCGGGACTACGCTGATGCTCTGCTCGGGATCCTCCCATAGCTCTTTACGATAAGCCCGAACTCATATTCTTCTGTCTTCCATGACCTCGTGTGGTCTTTCTTCTAACCCGATTGCTCCACCGTGCAGATTGGGAACGACGTTCTCCTTCTGAGGAACTTCCTCGTAGGGAACGTGAAGAGGGATGCCGAGAAGGAGAAGAAGCTCGGTAAGCTCGCGGTCGACGTCAAGGACCTCATGGAGAAGGGGGTCGAGCTGCGAGCAAACAACCAGGCCCTCCAGACAGACCTGGCACGCGTCGAGGGGCAGAACAAGGAGCTGGAGTCTTCTCTGTCGGAGGAGAGGACCTCCCACCAGCGTCGCACGGAGGAGGACGCGGCTGAGAGGGCTCGCCTTCAGGCCCACTCCTAGTGGCTGGAGCGCCAGCTGGAGGAGGCCAGGAGGGATGCGAACGCGGTGAAGGAGCGGAGCGCGTACGTCAATGGGCTCTTGGAGGCTGCGAAGCGGGAGGCACAGGAAGCCATCCCGAAGTTCTGGGCTTCCGACGAGTACATGTCGGAGGTCCGAGAGGCCACCGTGGACTCCTTCCTGAAGGGGTTCCGGATGTACCGGGAGAAGGTAGGGGCCTTCTACCCCGAGCTCGACTTCAGTGTGGTGGTGCTCGGAGGTAGAAGGCAAGGACCCGAGAGCAGAGCCTCCGGTGCGGCCGATGCCATGCCTGCGGCCCCGGCGATCGACGAAGCCGTGGCTCCGGAGCAGTCGCCTGAGCCGGCAGCCGCTGAAGGCGAGGATGCGGAGAGTGCGACCCAGGCTGAGGGCTCCGACCCTACACCAAACTGAGCCACCCATCTTCTCATCCTTCTCTGTTGTCGTTGTTGTACTTCTCCTTCTTTTCTTTTTTTTTGGGGACTCCTGGCCTGTCGGGATTCCCAGTTTGTACTTTTTCTTGGATTAATGAAAACATCATTTGACTAAGTCTCGAGTTCACTTTTTTTCCCACTCTCCCATCTCCTCTTTTTCCTTCTTGAGATGTTGATATGGAGTGCCAGAACGAGCATGGACCTGGTCCCGTCCGTCGCTCAGATCGACGGTTGGGGCATTCCGGACCGCGTGGCGTCAGAGTAAACCTTGAGCGGGTCCATCTTTGGGATTGCCTTCATGCTCACATGGGCGAAGTGGTTTCTGCCCCGCCTTCCAGGCCGAAGCCCGGGACTTCCGGACTGAACCCCGGGGTCGCAGGCTTTCTCAAGCCTTGCACGGCTTGCCAGGCTGTTCTCTGTGCTTGCGCGGGCGAACTGGGTTCTGCCTCGCCTTCCAGGCCGAATCCCAGGACTTCCGGACTGAATCCCGAGGCCGCAGGCTTTCTCAAGCCTTGCACGGCTTGCCGAGCTGTTCTCCGTGCTTGCACGGGCGAACTGGGTCCTGCCCCACCTTCCAGGCCGAAACCCAGGACATCCGAACTGAACCCCGGGGTCGCAGGCTTTCTCAAGCCTTGCGCGGCTTGCCGAGCTGTTCTCCGTGCTTGCACGGGCGAACTGGGTCCTGCCCCACCTTCCATGCCGAAACCAGGGCCGCAGGCTTTCTCAAGCCTTGCACGGCTTGCCGAGCTGTTCTCCGTGCTTGCACGGGCGAATTGGGTTCTGCCCCACCTTCCAGGCCGAAACCCAGGGCTTCCGGACTGAACCCCGGAGCCGCAGGCTTTCTCAAGCCTTGCGCGGCTTGCCGAGCTATTCTCCGTGCTCGCGTGGGCGAACTAGGTTCTGCCCCACCTTCCAGGCCGAAGCCCAGGACTTCCCGCTTTTTTCGGCCATCGGCCATAATCGGGCGTGCCGAACTCAGGGCCATGCACCGGTTTCCCTACAAAGTAAGAAAAGAGCGTTTGAAGCAAGGAAGCTTTATTGCAGGAGTGGGGAACCTTACATTACTGATAATACACTCTTAAGTTCGAGGCGTTCCACGTCCGGGGGAACCTGGCCCCTCCCAACTCCTCCAGGTAGTAGGCACCGTGGGGGAGGGCTTCTGCTACCCGGTACGGGCCCTCCCAGTTGGGTGAGAGCTTGCCGCATTCCCGTGGCTGAGAAGCTTCAGCGCGCCGGAGGACCAGATCTCCGGGATGAAAAAACATCGGCCGCACTCGGGAGTTGTAATACCTGGCCACACGCTGCCTATACGCCGCCATCCGAACTCGGGCCTTGTCACTCGTCTCCTCAAGAAGGTCAAGGTTGAGCATCATTCTGGCGGGGTTCTCTATCTCGTCATATTGCTCCACACGCAGCGTGGGAAGGCTGAGCTCGATCGGAATGACCGCTTCGGCTCCGAAGACGAGGTTGAACGGGGTCTCGTCGGTTGCCACCCTCGGGGTGGTATGGTATGCCCAAAGGATGCTGGGGAGCTCCACGGCCCATCTGCCTTTGGCCTGGTCCAGCCGCGTGCGGAGGCCCTGCAGAATGGTCTTGTTCGTGACTTCGGCCTCTCCATTGGTCTGGGGATGCGCCACCGAGGTGAAGCGATGCTTGATGCCGAGGTCGTCGCAGAACTCTTCAAACTCCCGGCAGTCGAATTGGCGCCCGTTATCAGTAACCACGGTGTGGGGGAGGCCGAAGCGGCAAACGATCGACTTCCAAAAGAACTTGGTGATGTTTGCTTCAGTGATCCATGCCAAGGGTTCGGCCTCGACCCACTTCGTGAAGTAGTCGATGGCCACGATCAAGAATTTCCGCTGTCCGGATGCCGGTGGGAATGGGCCCAGAAGGTCCATCCCCCATTGGGCGAATGGCCAGGGAGCCGAAAGCTGGGAGATTGGGTTGGAGGGCTGCCGTTGCACCGTGGCGTGGCGCTGGCACCGATCGCACCTCTTCACGAAGTCAGCGGCATCTTCCTTCATCGTCTCCCAAAAGTAGCCCTGACGAAGGGCCTTGTAGGCCAATGCTCTGCCCCCCACGTGGTTCCCACAGACGCCCTCGTGAATCTCCTGGAGTACGAGCTTGGCTTCCACGGGTCCTACTCACTTGAGGAGGGGGTAGGAGTAGGATCTTCGATACAATTGCCCATCCATCAGGACGAACTGCACGGCTTTCCTTCTGATGAGGCGGGCCGCCTTGCGGTCCTCCGGCAGGGTGCTACTGGTTATGTATTCGGCGTACTTGTCCATCCAGCTGGGCTCACGGCTGACCTGATGGACCTCCACCGGGGTCTCGTGGCTTGGGGTCTCAAGGCGCTCCATATGAGCGCAGCCCAGCATCGAGTCCGGCAGGGTTGGCAGCCGGGAGAGAGTGTCCGCACGGGCGTTCTCCCTGCGGGGGATGTGGAAGATGTTGAAGCGCCGGAATCTGGCCGTGCCCGCCTTGACGAGCTCCAAGTATTTTTCCATTTGGGGGTCATGCACGGCGTACTCCCCGGAGACCTGCCCCGCTACGATCTGGGAGTCAGTGAAAGCTTTAAGGTTGGTCACGCCCAGCTCGCTGGAGACCCTCAGCCCAGCGAGGAGTGCCTCATACTCCGCCTGATTATTTGTCACGGCGAATTGGAAATAGAGCGCGCATTCGGTGATGACCCCGTCGCTGTTGGCAAGGATGAGTCCGGCTCCGCTCCCATCGGAGTTCGTGGCTCCATCTACATGGAGGATCAAGGCATCCTCTCCGGGCTCGTCGGGGCCCGTCTTCAGCGGCTGGCCTAAGGGGCCTTCCTCGGGCTCTTTGCCTAAGCCTGCACATTCGACCAGGAAGTCGGCCAGCACCTGCGCTTTCATGGCCGACCTTGGCCTGTACGCGATGTCAAACTCGCTGAGCTTCAGTGCCCACTTCGCCAATCGCCCGGAGGTGTCAGGTCGGCTGAGCACCGCTTTCAGCGATTGATCCGTCAGGACAGCGATGGGATGTGCTTGGAAATAGGGCCTGAGATGTTGGGCAGACACTATTAGCGCAAAAACAAGTTTCTCGGGCCGAGAATACCTGAGCTCCGCATCACGGAGAAGTTTGCTGGTATAGTATACCGGCCGCTGGACTCCTT
This sequence comes from Areca catechu, assembly GCA_021397845.1. Classification (NCBI taxonomy): domain Eukaryota; kingdom Viridiplantae; phylum Streptophyta; class Magnoliopsida; order Arecales; family Arecaceae; genus Areca; species Areca catechu. The sequence goes on along the minus strand of CM038051.1, from coordinate 94,298,436 downwards.
GGTCATCGGTCCGGACCAGGACCGAACTGACGGCTTCTGGGATGACCGCCAAGTAGAGGATGAGTTCCTCCCCTTCCTCGGGCCGGGACAGCAGTGGTGGCAATGCGAGCATCTTCTTCAACTCTTTAAAGGCCTCCTGGCATTTCTCGGTCCAGGTGAAGTCGTTCATCTTTCTGAGCACCTTGAAAAAGGGATGGCAGCGATCTGCCGACCTGGAGATAAAGAGGCTGAGGGCCGCAACTCGGCCGGTGAGTTGCTGCACTTGCTTCTTGGAGGCGGGCTGCTCCATGTCCAGGATGGCCTGGACCTTCTCAGGGTTGGCTTCAATTCCTCTTTGGGTCACCATGAATCCTAGGAATTTCCCGGTGGAGACACCGAAGGCGCACTTTGCAGGGTTCAGCTTCATCTGATGACACTGGAGGTTGCCGAACGTCTCCGCCAGGTCAGCTACGTGGTCTGCGTCGGGTTTGCTCATCACCAGCATATCGTCCACGTACACCTGCATGTTGCGGCCGATCTGGTCCTTGAAGATCTTGTTGACCAGATGCTGGTACGTGGCCCCAGCGTTCTTGAGGCCAAACGGTATCATCCTGTAGCAAAATATTCCGCGGTCGGTGATGAAGGCAGTATGCTCTTCGTCCTCCGGGCTCATTCGGATATGGTTGCATCCAGAGAAGGCATCCATGAATGACAGGAGGCAATGTCCCGAGGTGGTGTCGACCAGCTGGTCGATCTTTGGGAGAGGGAAGCTGTTCTTCGGGCACGCTTGGTTGAGGTCGGTGTAGTCCACACAGATCCTCCACTTACCACTGCTCTTTCTTACCATGACCACGTTCGCTAGCCAACTGGGATATTGGACTTCCCGCACAAAGCCGGCGGCGAGGAGTTTCTCCACCTCCTCGTTGATGGCCTTTTGTCTCTCCATGGCGAAGCTCCTCTTCTTCTAGCGGACCGGGCGGCAGCTCGGATCCACGTTTAGCCTGTGCGTGATGACCTCGGGCGGAATGCCCGGCATGTCGGCTGTCGACCAGGCAAATACGTCTGCGTTCGCACGGAGGAACTCCAGCAGGCGGGTCCGTTCTTCTTCGAGGAGTTGCGCCCCGACCTGCGCCATCCTCAGTGGGTCCGAACCAAGGGGATAAGTCAACAGGCGTTCTACGGGCCCTCCCCTGGGTTCCTTCTCCCTTAGGTCGAGGTCGTCAACATCGGGGGTGAGCTCCGCGCCCCGGGCACCCAGGACCGTCTGGAGGCAATGCGGGACCGGCTGGGTCATCTCCTTCATCTCCCCGAGCCCGGAAGGCGTGGGGAACTGTACCAACAATCGTTTCGTGGAAATTGTGGCGTCCAGTTGGTAGAGCCCGGGACGCCCGAGAATGGCATTATAAGGCGAAGGGAGCCTGACGACGGTGAACGTCATCAGGACGGTCGTCTGTCGAGGTGGGGATCCGGTGGTGACCGGGAGAGTGATCTCCCCTTCGACCCCCGCGGAGTCCCCGGTAAAACCTACTAGGGGGTATGCACCGGTCTCAGCTGATCGTGGGACAAATTCATCCGAGAGAAAGCATCGTAAAAAAGCACGTTAGCTGAGCTTCCACTATCCACCATGATTCGATGTACAGGATGCTTCGCGATGGTCATCTCGACCACCATGGCATCGTTGTTTACATTCTCATTATCCTTCCCCTCCTCGGGAGGGATTACATTTTCCGGGTTCCCGACTTCCCGGGCCCTCTTCGCCGCTCGCCCGACCCCAAGTGAGATCATGCCCACAGGCTTCTCCGTCGGGCAGTTATCGATTGCAGGGACTGGTGGTAAGGCCACGAGCGGCTGCCCCTCCGGGGGTGCTTCGTTCCTAACGAACTTCCTGAGGTAGCCCCTCTTGATCAGCTCCTCGATCTCCCGCTTCAGGTTGCGGCACTCCTCCATGTCGTGACCGTGCTCGCGGTGGAACTGGTAGTACTTCGATTTGTCCCGGATAGCCCTCGGGTTCTGAGGAGGAGGTCGGCGGAGGTAACGCTCACCCTCAATTTCCATGAGGATCTTCGTCCGAGGTGCGAGGAGAGGGGTGAACCTTCGCTCTGGAATGGCCTCGCTTCTCGGCCTTGGATTCAGGTGAGGGTTGGCAAATGGCCTGGGCTTCCGAGCTCCTGGAATATCCCTCGGGGATGGCCTCTTCAGAGTCTTCCCGTCTAGCTCTCGACGGGTGCGGTCGGCCTCCTCCGCTCGGATGTACTTATGGGCACGGAGGAGGAGCTCGGAGTACGTCCTGGGAGGCTTCTTGTCCAGGGAGTAGGTCAGGCGGGACATCTTGAGCCCGCGCTTCAAGGCCAGCATGGCGACGGGCTCATCCAGGCTGTAGATTTCTAGGGCTGCGATCTTGAACTGGGTGATGTAGTCCCGGAGCAGCTCCTGGTCCTACTGGCGGATGGAGAAGAGGCTATCCACCTCTCTCGACACCTTTCGACAGGCATCGAAATGCGCCACAAACTTTCCTTCCAACTGGTGGAAGGAGCAGATAGATCCAGGCTCGAGGCGGGTGAACCAGACTCGAGCGGCCTTCTGGAGGGTAGCTGGGAAGGCGATGCACAAAAGAGCGTCGGTGGCCCCCTGGACCCTCATGAGAGCCTTGTAGCTCTCCAGATGGTCCAGAGGGTCGGTGGTCCCGTCGTAGGGATCCACCTGCGGCATGCAAAACCGTTTTGGGATCGGTTCCACCTGGATTTCTTCAGAGAAGGGAGGACGGGAGTCGTAGCCCGCCGGGTCCGTCGATGAGTTCTGCAGGTCAGCAAATCGGTGGGCGAACTCCGCCAACTTGCACTCGTGCTCCTCCAGGCGCCTCTCGGCCTGGCGCCTGACGGCCTCGTCGGTGGAGTCTTCCACCGAGACCGCTGGTGAAGGGGGCGCCGATCGATCTCGGTGCAAAGTCAGGCCTCGGCGCCGCTTGCTGCGATGCACCGTTTCGACTTCATCAGCCGGGGATCGACTCTCGTGATCCGCCGAACCGGGGTAGTTTCTTTTTGCGGGAGCTTGGTGGCTCTCGAGGGGGTTGGAGACTGCCCTCGGGTGGGATGGCCTGCCCTGAATGGAGCGCAGGCTCCCATGCTGTCCCGCGGCTTGGGCCGCAGGGGTCCCCGACTGCGGCTGCGTGGCCAGGGACCGCTGCTGATATTGAAGCTGCCAGACCGTCGAGGTCAAGGTCTGCAGCTATTGGATGACGGCCGCGAGGGGCCCGTCTGCTGAGGTCGGCTGTGGTGGAGGAGGAGGGGGAGCTGGAAGCTCCCTCTCCAGGCTGTGGGCCCGTTGAGGGGAGGGAACTTCCCCCATACGACTGGTGGATGCCTCGCGCCCGTGAGTGACCACCGTTGTCGGAGAGCGTGGTACCTAAACAACGCTGGCTCCCGCTAGGGGGTGTTGTCCTGCCACCCTACCTGGCATGCCAATCTGTTGCCGATCTCGCCGTCGTGCCCGTGCCTCGGATCCGTCGATCCTACCGGCTTGCCTGGCTCCTGGAGTTCCTGGCTGGAGCGAACCTGCAAGAGAGAGGGTCAAAAGACCCTGGTCGGAGATCCCGACGAGGGAGCTCCGATTGTCAAGTTAGTAGACGGCGAGAAGGAACAGATTCTCCAAGACGGGCCCCCGAAGGAGTCCCAGACTCAGAGAATTTACTAGCAAAAGAGGTGCTACAGGGACCGGAAACTCGGCCGGGCTTCCCTGCCGAGCTCACGCCAAGCGATCCTCTCTCGGGACCCTGGATCTTACACCCGGAGCGGGGCTTTTGGCCACTGTTCCTTGCTTGTCCCCAGCTTCATCAGCTTACCTGGTCGCCTCCAGCTTCCTTCCTTTTATCTCCTCCCGATGTTCGCCTGTCTTCTCCTTGCGGGAGGCTCCCCCTTCCATCCTTTTCTCTTTCCCTTTTGGTGTTGAGGGCCATGCGACTTTTCGACCTCGTTCGTCGAGCCCAGCGGGGAAAGGGCAAAGATAGAAGGGGGGTGGCGCTGGCAAGGCGGCCGGTTAGACCTCGGGCCAAGGGAGGGCGCTCTCCTTTCTAAGTGCCGGCTTGTCCGTTTACGGGCCCTGTTTTGTCAGAGCCACGCCTCTCGACTGCGGGACTTGTCGGGCCGACGTAAGTGATGTTTTGCATGCCGCCGCCATCCGTACGGGGCGCCGCCTGTGATGCGCATAGCTCGAGGGCCAACCTCGGAACCTGCGGCTCTTTCTTTGGGATCTTCTCTGTACGGACGGCCTGACCTCAGCCTAGGTGGAGCCCTCCTGGGTGAACACCTAGCGAGGTGGTAGGAGGTCGCCTGGCTTCGGCCGAGGTGGACCCATCTCCGGGGGCCACCTGGTGAAGGGGCGAAAGATCAGCCGACCTCAGCCTAGGTGGACCCCTCCTGGGTGGACACCTGGCGAGGTGGCAGGAGGTCGCCTGGCTTCGGCCGAGGTGGACCCGTCTCCAGGGGCCACCTGGCGAAGGGGCGAAGGATCAGCCGACCTCGGCCTGGGCGGACCCCTCCTGGGTGGACACCTGGCGAGGTGGCAGGAGGTCGCCTAGCTTCGGCCGAGGTGGGCCCTTCTCCGGGGGCCACCTGGCGAAGGGGCGTCGATCAGCCGACCTTGGCCTAGGTGGACCCCTCATGGGTGGACACCTGGCGAGGTGGCAGGAGGTCGCCTGGCTTCGACCGAGGTGGACCCATCTCCGGGGGCCACCTGGCGAAGGGGCGAAGGATCAGCCGACCTCGACCTAGGTGGACCCCTCCTGGGTGGACACCTGGCGAGGTGGCAGGAGGTCGCTTGGCTTCGGCCGAGGTGGACCCGTCTCCGGGGGCCACCTGGCGAATGGGCGAAGGATCAGTCGACCTCGGCCTAGGTGGACCCCTCCTGGGTGGACACCTGGCGAGGTGGTAGGAGGTCGCCTGGCTTCGGCCGAGGTGGACCTGTCTCCGGGGGCCACCTGGCGAAGGGGCGAAGGATCAGCCAACCTCGGCCTGGGCGGACCCCTCCTGGGTGGACACCTGGTGAGGTGGCAGGAGGTCGCCTGGCTTCGGCCATGGTGGGCCTGTCTCCGGGGACCACCTGGCGAAGGAGCGAAGAAGCGGCCGACCTCGGCCTAGGCGGACCCCTCTTGGGTAGAGACCTGGCGAGGTGGCAGGAGGAGACCGAACCGAGCTCGACTTCGGTGAGGGTGGTAACATCTCGGGAAGTCGTCTTGCGAGGTAGCCTGGCCGAGCTCGACCTTGGCTGTGTGGGAGCCGACGCTGACTCGGCCAAAGGAACCTCCACGTGGCTCGATTATATCTGACGGTATCTTAGCCCGGCCACGTCATCATTACGACCGTAACACATTGTATAACATGCATGAGGGATATAAGTTCTATCATTTGTAAGCACTTGTGGATGAAGTTCATGTCGAATACCTATTTCTTTTAAATCAAGACGTGCCTTCATGTTATCTTTAGTCTTTCCATCAAGATTTAATATTGTTCCAATCAAATTATCATACACATTCTTTTCTATATGCATAACATCAAAATTATGCCGAAGTATATTATGCTCTAAATAAGATAAGTCAAAGAATATGCTTCTTTTCTTCCATAATTATTTAGTATGCTGATGGGTAGATTCTGTGATTATATCATTATCATTTTCAACTTCAAAAAAATTATCCGAATTCTCGAACACTACTGTATCTAAGGTGCAAGTATTGACTTCCTCCAATACTTCTTCTTGTGCTGAAGTCTAAATATCATCTCTTCCTCGCTTTTTAGAGGACTTTGTCATCTTGCCGTAACTGTGTTTGTTACCAAGCATTTGTCTACGAATATCAGAACCAGAAGGTAGAATTGGAGCAGATCCCAACTTTATAGAACCATCAAATAAATCCTTCTGAAATCGAAATGGATGATTTGCCTCCAACAATCGATGATGTCCCATATAACAGAACTTTCCTCCATGTTTTAACCAAATTGAATGGATTGATTCACCACAAGAATGACATGCAACTCGTCCCTTAGTGCTCTAGCCAGATAAATTAGCATATGCAGGAAAATCATTAACAGTCCATAATAGAGCTGCCCGCAGATTGAATGTTTGTCCATTCGAAGCATCAATTGCACTGATACCCTCCTACAGTTGTTTCAATTCATCTATTAAAGGTTGTAAGAAAATATCAATATCATTGCCTAGACCCTTATCACCTGGAATGACCATTGATAAAATAAGTGAAGACTGTTTCATGCATATCCATGGTGAAAAATTATAAGAAATCAGAATAACTGGCCATGTGCTATAGATAGAACTTAAGGTCCGAAATGGATTGAACCTATCACTGGCTAAACCCAGCCTGACATTACGAGCATCAGATGCAAAATCAGGATGTCTGTCATCAAATGCTTTCCATGCTAAACTATTTGCTGGGTGTCTCAGCATTCCATCTTTTGTACGACTTTCATCATGCCATCTCATTGATGAAGCTATCTTTGATGATGCATATATCCTTTTCAACTAGGTACAAAAGGAAAATAGTGCAATACCTTCATCGGTTTTTGTTTAATTTGTGTTGCATCCAATTCATCTAATCCCTCACTCTCATTTTCTTTTTACTTCGTCCATTGTGAACATCCACATACATGGCATGACTCTTGATCGGCATGTTCTCCCCGATATAATATACAATCATTTGGATAGCTATGAATCTTTTCGTATCCAAGATCCAATTCTTTTACTAATTTTTTTGGCTTCATAACAAGATGTTGGTAAACTAGTACCTTCAAAAAATGCATCCTTTGACAACTTTAGTAACATAGTAAAACTCTTGCCAGACCATCCATTCAAGTATTTTATATGAAACAAATGTACAAGAAAATAAATTTTTGAAAAGTTCTTGCAACCAGCATATAATTCTTGATCTGCATCTCTTATCGACTTCTGATAATGATCTATTCCAACATTAGTTGGGGGTATCAGCTCTCCATCATGTATAGATTCAGTAAATATAGGATCCTCAGGTAACCTAGTTACTACTTGTCCTCCATTGCAATCTCCAGGATGTTGAGCACCATATTCAAAAGCATCTCTAAGCAAACCCTTGATATCATCATCTCTTGCAAGATTTTTCTGTTGGTTACTGGATCCAAAATCAGGTATATGTTCTATGTTAGAGGTTTAGTTATATGTAGATTGTAACCTTGACTCTCCATGAAAAAACCATTCTGTATAACCTCTTAAAAAATCATTCCATACCAAATGTTCTTTAACAATATTTGGATATAGAGAACTGGAATTTATATATTTTCGGTATGGACATAAAATCTTCTCATTTATTCTACCTCTCTCCATACTAAATTTAATGAAATTCTATACTCCATCCAGATATTCTTTGCTATTTCTCGATTTAGTTATTTAACTCTTATCCATTGTAAGATAAAACTAATTGAAATAAATAAATATTTATAAGAACAGAATAAATTTAAAATAAGTTTATTCAATAGATCAATTATAGTATTATTAAATGCACCCATCATCAACTAATAGGTAAAGAAGTCCTATCCCATTCAAGAATTGCATTAATTATATAGGTCATTTACAGTAACCAAAGGATACGCAATAAAAATTTTAGAAAAATTTTGATAGCATTTTTCCTTAGTTCTCCCCATACAAATAAATATATATGAGGAGAAGTAAAAGGAAATGCTATCTGAAATATATATGGAACTCTATCTGTACCATTTGATTTTTGTAAGCACCTATAAATTTATTTGCAATTCTCAAACTGTCCAAACTGGACATATTTCTCCCATCCATACAAAAATAAAATAATTGTATGGATGCTTTAGAATATGTACTTTAATCAATTGACGGGTCTGTGTTTCTATGCAATGCAAGTTTTTTAAAAAATATTTAAAAAATCATAATTAATTGTAACAAAGCTACAGATGGTAAATTGAAATAAAAGATTTGCAATAATGAAACTAACCTTAAAGCATAACATGTTCAGTAAGATGCAGGTATATACCAAGAAATTTATAAATAAACAAAAATAATCTACTAAGAAAAAGAATAATAAATAATAAAAAATAAGTAGGAGGCTCAGTTATATACTATTTAATCTGCAACTAAATCAAAATGACTACAATCGGTTGCCTACAAAAGAAGGCCATCCAAGATTGTTGCCATTAGAAACAGTTGAATCAGCCAAACATATATCGCATAATCATCATAGCCTCCATATACAAACCTTAAACCAATTTTAAAATTAATTACAGAGCTTCTTTACTCTCCAAGCAGTCAAGCACCTGATAAGAAAAGACAACAAAATAGGTAAAGCATATTTTTCTTAGTGGTGTGCAATTACCAAGTTATTTAAGCTTGAACCCTGGCTCCTATACTTATACTAGTATAATATATGACTTTAGAAGAATCAAGATGACTTTTTGAAAACCATAAACTCAAACCTAATGTAAGAACAGAATAACATAGTGAAGTACAAAACCTGTGAGGTGCTACTTTGTTTGCATGGAATATATTTGGGCTATGCATGGATGGGGATAACCTTACATACTGTCTAACAAACTAATACATGAAGCACGTACTATTTTCATGCATGTACATACAATTTCCAGTTTGGCAAAATATATGGCGAACTTAAATGTATTGAAGATATGGATATTCTAGCTACTTGACCCATACCTATCTCAACAAAAATGAGATTGAATCTAGAACTAGAGTCTATTAGGTCACCATCTCCATTAGACCATACATTAAATTGGCTCTCAGACTTTAGATAGATCCTAATATTAGTTTAATGACCCTAAAATAACCTGGTAGCTCCAGGCCCGGTAATATCTTGACCTAATTCCCAACTAAAACAATGATGGATGGAAGCTTGATTATAGTCCTTATACCCTAAGGAGCTGCAAGCAAGCCTACAAGCATACTGCATGAATCGATTATTGAATCCCTACAATTACTGTTCATGAGTCAGCCAACAAGAATATGCATGCATTTGATTAAAAAAAACTATGCCACAAGAAAGCCCAGTGTTATTGGTTATATGCTATAATGGTCAGTGCTCCAACATCACAAACAATCGAGGGTCTGCAAGCTTTAGGCCTCGGAGTCAACCAATATTACGTTATATCATCAATGGAATTTAATACATTATGAAGCATTAAACAAAGGTGAAGGTGCTAGCCATGACAAATTTGCTAATAAAAACCTATCATTGGAGTGCCAGAGTCTTTGTATGTGAAGAAAAAGGAGAACTAGTAACATCCTTGATGTCCTTGACTAGATTGTAACTTTGCTTTAAGCATATGTTGGTGTACAAGGAAAAAGATTGAATAGACTCATTACTTCTTATTTGACTTTCAACAACCTCACAAGTATTCAGAACTATGACAAAAAGTTTGGACTGAAGAAGCTATTGTATTTGCAATCTTGATTTTTTAGAGAAGAAAAAAATCATCTTTTTATTTAATTTTACTAAGTTCTCATGAATGGAATGTTTTTTGTGAGAACAGGAGGGAGATCCATCTGACACTATAATTTTCTAGGACTACATTCTTAGAGATGTACTGTTAAAGGCTCGGCCTAAAACTTTAGAACCACTAGTTGCTCAGTAAATGGATGACTTTATTAGGACAAGCTCCATTTTAACATAACCAAAATTATCTGTCTTGCCCCTGGAAACTTGTCTTCAACCTGATCCTAATGGAATATGTTTTACCCGTCTCACAGTGCATCCAAGATAGATGCAACAAATAATTTATGGCAAGTTCTAGGATGGTAGGATGAACTTATTTCCTTTGGAATGAGTGAAATCTACCGCAAACCAAATATTAACCGAGCAGAACATAATCAACCAATCATGTTCTTGCTTACCTATAGTTGATATTAAAACAGTAACATGTCTAATTAATATACATAATTCAGTCTAAATAAGCATGTTAAGGACAAAAAAAAATGCAAAGAAAAAATGATCGATCTTGAATCCATCGTGGATGATGCCATAAATGAAGAAATCTAGCCAGAAATGGAAAGAGGATAGGAGGAAACCAAGCTAGTTATTATCATGCTCTAAACCAAGTGCATAACAAATACTAAGTACCTATAAAGCAAGCCTTATAAGCATACAAGGCTAAATCCTACTTGAATGTACCCTAAAATAGCAAAAAAAAGATTTAACCAAGGAAATTAAGAAATATACTTACCGGATGAGTGAAGTTGGGTGGGTTTAGGTGCAATGCGATGGAGATGAAGGTGCCAGAGATCGAGCTTCGGTGGTGATGGACCGAAAGTAACACACCGGAGATGAAGGAGGAGGGAGAGGGAGGAGGAAGAAAGATTGGGTTCGGACGGTGACGGCTGAAGTGAATGAAAAACTAGGGCTCGGGTGGGAGAAGTAAGGGGAACTTTCCAGCGACGCTTTTAAGTGTCAGAAGATGCCGACACTTTCCAAAAGCATCAGCGGGTTTGCGAGCGGTGATGCTTAAAAGCATCGTTAAAATCTTGAATTCCGGCGACGCTAATAAGCATCGAAAGATGCCAACGCTTTCTAAAAGCATCGGCGGGTATACGGGAGCTCCCGACGCTTTCCAAAAGCATCGGGATAAAATCGTTGGGGATTCCCTATCTTATTGTAGTGCTTTAATGAGAAAATTGATAATTTGACTGGCATTTATCAAGAGTATGGATTAAAGATACAAAATTTGGAAAACAGAGCCTGTAATATCCAAATTAGGCATACCTCTTTCAGACCTACGACATAGTCAATTAAAAAGATAGATTTCAAAATTCAATGTTTTTATGCAAGGGACTAGACCATACTGCTAGTAAGTGCCTAACCATACTAAAACCTAAAAATGAAGATCTTAAAAATAATCTTGAAGAAGAAATTTATATAGCAAATCTAGAATTAGCAGATATCTATGATAGTTGTAAAGAAGAAATTTATATAGCAGATCCTGAATTAGCAATTATCTATGATAGCTATAAGCCTATAGAGATTGACATTTTACTTGAGGAGCAAATAGAAGTAGAAGAAGATAAAAGTATATTGAACCAATCTAAAGATACTGAAGATGAAAACAACACTGCTATTCTACATACCCTTGATAGTCAAAATGAAAATATATGCATGGAACACATTAATAATAATAGTTGCAGTGATACTATTTCTCTTGATAATATTTCATATCTAGATTTAGTACCTGTAAACCACTCGAGATTCTATAATATGGCTAGGATGAGTACTCTATCTATTTCTCTTAAGCATAGAAGTCTATTAAATCATGTTTATCTTAAAAATTCTATGCTGTAGTACATGTCCTAAAGTTCTGGAGGCATTATCTACTTCCAAGAAAGTTTATCCAATACTCAGATCACGAGACTTTTAGGTTTTATAATTCACAGAAAAATTTAAGCCTAAAACCTGGTAAGTGGATTAAATTCTTTCAGGTCTTTACCTTTATCATATGGTATGAAGACGTGGATACTGTAGCTGATATAGACCTCTTAAGTAGTAATTATAAAAGTTATGGACTTTAAAAAAAGTATATATAATGAATGCCAAGACTCAAAAAATAAAATAAAATTAAATAATAATAATATTGTACCCATTATCCATGCATGTTTGGATATCTAAATCAGTCAAATCATTTGCATAGCATGTAAAAGATTTGCATAAAGGAATTATTAATAAAATTAATGTCAGCAACCACATCCATAAATAATTAGCTGATTCACACAGATGAGCTTATGATTTTGCAATAGGGGATTATGTTATGATACGAATTAGACCATAGCGGTTTTCCTTTGGAACTATTAAGAAACTATATGCCCGAGGAGTAGGCCCTTTTAAGATCTTAAAGAAACTAGGATAAAATGCATATATTATGGATCTACCTTCTGATTATGGCATTAGCACTATATTTAATCTATCAGATCTAATAAAATATAAAGAACCAATATCAATAACTAGTGATCCTTTTGAGCTTAACTCCTTTGATGAGAGTGATCTCCCACCCGAGTGTCCACAACTAAGAATTTCTCGAAGACATGATCAGATTAAGAAAATTCAGGATGAGCAGGTTGTTTCTACCAGGAGTCATGGATATCAGAGATATCTGGTGATATGGCAAGGCTGCCCTAAGTCCGAGGACACATGGATTATTCGAGAAGAATTACAGCAGATTGATCCAGATATTCTTGAGCATTACCAGAGCAATATGGAGCTAGACTCGATGGAGTCGAGTTCTCTCCACCTTGTTGAGATTCCTAGGCACTGATACCACTTGTTGGGGATCCGGATCAGCACCTATACCATGGAAGCACTTGGGAGAGATCAAGAATCAGCCTTCTTAATTCAAGAAACCAGTAACAAGGAGATAGAAGAAGAGATATATGTAGGAGAAAAAGAGATTGCTTTTTTAATTCCTTTGGAGAAGAATCTTGATACAATTAAGACACTCACCTCCTCTCACAAACCGAGAAGAAGCCCCACACATGAAGCCTCCATGCATGTCCCTCCTCCAAAACCCTCACACCCTCATGTGCAAGAACCAAGAAGCCCCTCCACGGTCCAAGAAGAACTCCACATGAAAATCCCTCATGCACTTTTCTCCTCTCTCTTGACCATGAAGCCTTCTCTCTGGAAACTGTGAAGCCCCACACAGTCTCACCAAAATCATAGCCTCTTCCTATCATTATATAGGCATACGGTTCTTGATCTTGGGCATCTTCTTGATTCTTGGATGTTTAGGATTCTAAGATCCAAAACCAGTTAGGACTCCTTAGTTAGTTAGGCTTCCTAAGTGGTTACAACCAACCAATTAGTATCCTTAGGTGGTTGGGCTAACCAACTAACCAACTAACTAACACCTGAACCCAACCCCATAACCCAATTGTGTTATCTTACAATCTCTCAAAAAACTCCTCTTTAAGCCACATGAGAAAACACTCAAACCCAAGCCCATGTACACCCATGTCTCACATGTTCTCTTAACCCTGGGTCAAGCCCCTACCAACATGCCATGACCCAAAATGACTCAGAGCCCCCTGGCACAACTTCAGGACCTCTGGAACACCTCCAGAAACCACTTGGCATGCCTCGAAGCTCCAAGGGATCATCTCGAACATCCCTGCCATGTCCTTCCAAGTCTCTCCAAATCTTGAGAGCACCATACAAAATCTTACAATCTCTTCCTTGGTGCCCCCAAGCCTTGGCAAACTTGGCAATGTCCTTCTGCACAACCTCGCTGTAACTACGTGTCCTAACAGCCCCTTGTGCAGATCTTCTTACCTCTGCCAACACATTTCAGTTGCTGAGATCCCTTGGAGGCCTTTGGGATGACTGCCTCAATGGCTGAAGATCCTTGCTTATACCATGGCACCACCATTGTATCCTTTCTTCTACCAAGCAACTACATCAATCTTTTTCTTGGACTTCCCTGGAGAGACCATAGCGATCCTGGGCTGGTACTCGCTGTAACTGGCGCTCTACCTGACACCATCTCCTTAGAGCCACGTCAATCTCTGGACACTCTGCTCCACCTGGCTAAGTGCACCCCTAGCGTTCATGCTAGGTGTTGACTCTGGTTTTGATTATGATAAAACACTTAAGTATATTTGAGTACTAATTATGCATTAAGTGTGTTAATCAGTTATAGGTACTCTAGATTTGAATTTAGAAAAGATTCAGCACTGGTGTAGCCAAGTGTCGGCTCATGAATAATGAAATGTCGACTCAAGGCTTGAGACCAAATATGATACAGAACATGATTATTTCAGAGGTTTAGGTAAGTGTTGACTCAAGGTGTCGACTCACCAGATGAAGTGTCGATTCACCAGTGCAGAGCATAAGACTTCATAAGATATTTTTGGTCAAATATCGACTTAAGAAAATGAAGTGTCGACTCAAGGTGTTGACTCACGAAGGTCAAGTATCGACACTTGCTGTAATGGTAAGTTTTTCTAAAGTGCAAAACTTTTCCAACTTGGCTCCAACAACTATATTTTCTCATCCAATGGTCACAAATGGTCAAAAAGGTATGGAGGGCTATTTATATACCACCAAGCTCTTGGAGAAGTAGAGAATCCATGATTTGAATGATAAATCTTTTGGTTTGCAAGTAAAATATGTGAAGGATTTTTAAGGATTCAATATTAAGAGTGTTGAGCCTCCAAGGATTCAAAGTAGAGAGGGAGCTTCCAAGAGTGGCATCTTCGAGTATCCATTGAAACTTCTACAACATGGAGACAAGCTCAACAATAACAATCAAGTGCTTCAAAGACAAATAAGCTTTTTGTAAGAAAGCTTTTATATTTTCATTATTGAATTTGTACTTGTATTGCTTACTAGTTTCAGTGAAATTGAAACTAGTATCTAGGTTGTTGGCGAGCCTATGTGATGAAAACCAACAAAGGTTTTGACTTGTGATCCCATGAAAATAAGTTGGGTTATTGGTTAGCCCGGAAAACCATCAAGGTTGTTGGTGAACCCGTAAACCAACTAGGTTCTTGGTTAGCCTGCAAAAACAAGGGGTTTTTGGTGAGCCCGAAAAACTAAGGGGTTTTTGGTTAGCCTATGAAAATCAAGGTGTTTTGACTTGTGAGCCTAGAAAATAAGTTGGCTGTAATCTGTATGACTATAGTAATTTTCCAAGAGAAACTTGGAGAGTGGATGTAGGTGCCTTGGAATACACCGAACCATTATAAATCTTTATGTGTTTGTGATTGTTTTTATTATTGCATTTATTTCTTTATTTCTACTGCACTTTATTATTATGCTCAAAAATACATGTTTTGAATTGACATATTATTTGCAGTATTATGAAAAAGTTTTAATGTTCAATTCACCCCGCCTCTTGGGTTGCATTATCACCCTGGCCTACAAGTGGTATCAGAGCACGATACTCCTTTTAAAAATCTAACGATTTTGAGTTAAAGATCATGGCAGCCCAAATTTGAAAGTTTGAAATTTTTGAAAAACTTTGAAAAGAATTTACAAATCATTTATTGAGGGGGTGCTTTTGAAAAATTATTTTTAGATCATATTTTAAGGGGGAGCTCAATTTTTTTCATTGCTACATTACTTTATTCTTATTGTTAATCTTTTGGAGCATGTTATATTTATTTTTGAACTTACCTTGTTTATATGCTTAAAGATTTTGTCATTATCAAAAAAGGAGAAATTGTTGACTTTGATTTTGATTATGATAAAATATTTAAGTATATTTGAGTACTAATTATATGTTAAGTATGTTAATCAGTTATAGGTACTCGATTTTAATTTAGAGAAGTTTTAGTACTAGTGCAGCTAAGTGTAGACTCATGAGCAGTGATGCAGAACGGAAGCTCTGATACCAAAAATGATGCAGAACAGAAGCTCTGATACCAAAAATGATGCAGAACAGAAGCTCTGATACCAAAAATGATGCAGAACAAAGAACAAAGAAGAGTATGCGGAAGTAAATTTAAGATTAATTCTTTTTTTTTTATATATATTTTAGAAATTGGCTTCGACTCAAAGTAAAGTTAAACTGAGTTGAAGGAAACTAGGTAAGGATTGAAAGCACAGTTTAGAAGAAACTAAATTATCAGAGTAGTTCAGAAGTAACGGATCGCTGGGGGTTGAGAAACTCCCAGACCTAGGGTTTCGCTCTGAACTTTCAACAGAACATAAATAGAGAGAAGAGATGGTTTACTAACCAGACAGTGATCTTCTCAGGATTTTGGTGGAAGAACTCTCCTGAGCAGATTGTGGGATCCTCGGAGTCGGCTATCTTCGCAATGGATCCTCCAATACTGGTCTCGTGGTTTGGTCGGCTTCTCCTGGACTCAAGATCTGGGAAAGAAAAGGAACAAGTGAAGGAATTCAGAAACTCAAGAAAAGATCTTACCAGGTTGAAGAACTTGAAAGCCGAAGTTGCTGAAATCGAATTCTCCTGGAGGCCAATCTGACTTCCTCTTAGAATTGTCATAGATCTGCAGTATCTAGACAGGAGCTGGATGCTGGTGGTCGGCCTGGACTTGGAGATGGTGGCCGTGAGAAGGGAAATAGACTAGGGCTTGGTGGAAAGAGAAGGGTGATGGCGGCTAGGGTTTGGGAGTGGAGTGGCTAACCTAGGGTATGGGGTTTTGGAGATCTCTCACCTCCTCAAGGTTCCAGGGGAACTCGAATTTACTCCCTCACGGAGCTCAACACTTGGAAGCAAGTGCGGACAAGAGAAAACACAAGTTTGCTCAAGAAAAAATTTCTTTCATTCATCTTATTCCTTTAAACTTACAAGAGGGGTTTAATTTATAGGGCTTTACAAGGGAGTAGGGTTTTACATCTTCCCATGTGGGACTAAAGGAGGGGATCTACAAATCAGGATAATCCATACACATATGGTCGGCCAAGGTACCAAAAAAATTTGATATGGGTTATAAAAGGCAGGTAGATGGCGCTTCCTTGCTTGGGTCTTCAAGAGAGGATTTCTTTCCTTCCATGGATCAACTCTTTTGGACTCCTCCTTTTCTTCCTCCCTAAGTCAAGGCCCTTCCCATCTTTGTTTTGGACATTTTTGGCAGGTAGTGGGGGTGTCTCCTAGTATCTCTCCATGAATCAAGGATTTTTCCTTCATGGTTTGGCTCTTTTGGATACCTCATAGTCTTGCTCCACAAGTTTAGGCTTCTTCCTTTCATGGCTTTGGCACTTTAGGAAACATTTGGGTGCCTCCTTGATTTTCTCCCCAAGACATGCTCTCTTCCCTTTTATAACTTGGGTTTTTATGGAACATTGTGGTGCACCTCCTTGATCCTCTCTTCAAGAAAAATTCTTGCCATCCTGGTTTGGGTTTATCTGGAAAGAAGTTGGCTCCTCCTTGGATTAAGGTATCTTGATGGATTTCTCCCCCAAGTGGCGCATGAAAGAAGGGACCTGCTTTCTTGTGGTGTGGGGACCAAGGCACACTGGATGGAGATATGGCGCCTCCTGGACTCTGGCGTGTGTTTGGGAGTGTGGCGCCCACTTGCTTGGTCCTGGGAGAAAATGTGGCACCTTGGAGAAGACCTAGACCACTACTAGGACTTGTATTGAGTCAACATGACTCAACAAAATTTAAATTGTAGGGAAATACAGACTCAAACTAAAATTGAGTTGACCAAGTCAACCCTTATTACAAAACAAGAAAATCCTAATTCTTCGGGCAATGTCAATCAGAGATCCAGATGGAGCCCTGAAGTCTTCTTCTGAGTCTGGTGCCCGCACCAATTCTCCCGGGGTGGGAGGAACTCGACCCTGTCGAGTATGGATCAAGCTGGCTCTGGTATCTCTCCAAGAGGTCTGGGTCCAATTCTTGTAATTCTTCTCGGGAGATCCAAGAGTTATCAAAATCTGGCCTTCCTTGCCAGCAGACCAGGTATCTTTGGTATCCTCAATTACGAGTAGAGATAACCTGATCATCCAGGATCTTTTCAATCTGCTCTTTCCTCACAGGCCAGTTTGTTGGTGGACACACAGGGTTGGGTTCACTCTCAAGAGCAAGATTAGGCTCAAAAAGGATCACTGGGAATCACAGCTGGCTCTCTATACTCTACTAGGTCTCTAATGTTGAAAGTAAAGCTAATGCCTAGTTCTGAAGGCAACTCGAGCACATAGGCATTGGACCCTACTCTCTTCACCACTCTAAATGGTCCAGCTCCTCTAGCATGTAACTTTCTAACAGTTCCAGGAGGAAACCGTTCAGGCCTTAACCTAATCATTACATAGTCTCCCTCAACAAAAGTTTTGACTCGCCTTTGAGAATCAGCCAACTTCTTATAAGTTTCATTACTTATATTTATTTTGGCATGAATTTCTTTATGCAAGTCCTTTACATGCTATGCAAGTGCATCAAGAGACTTGTGTGTGTGGACTAATAGTGAAATCAGATCAAGTGGTGTGTGAGGCTTGTATCCATGAACAATTTCAAAGGGACTCTAGCCTATAGACCTATTGATCGAAACATTATATGCAAATTTAGTCCTGGACAAAATACAAATCCCAATTCCTGGTGCTCTCAATCAAACCAAAATCAGAGCCAAAGCCTAGTAAAGGGTCAAGAAAAACTAAACTAGACTGACGACGCATTCCTAAAAAATGGACTTTATTCCAAAGGAACCCTAGGTCTAAACCTAACAAACTAAGGCTCTCTAGGTTTGACCTTGGGTCGGAAGAGGGCATGTAGAGCATGAAAACTTATTATGGATGCCTAGTAGGTGCCATAAGGTCTTCCAGAAGTAGGTAGCAAACCTAATAGGTTCTAAGGAGTCTTGCAACCTAGAGATCTCAGTAAAGTATAATCCCATAGCTCTAGAAACATGAGAAGATACAAGGAAGGGTAGGAAATAAGAATCAGAGTTTTGAGGTGGCTTATCAAAAACAAGAAACAAACCTTGGTTATTCAGGATGACCTTAAAATGAGGACATTGTTCTATAGGTGCACTCATCCAAACCTCATGATTTGCTCTAGGAGGGTCTACAAGTGCAAGTTCTAGGATAGGCTGGGTGCTCCTAGAAGGTGGAAGGTTATCAGGAAGGTCTTTGGAATGTTTATCTAAAAAGTCCTCTAAGCTACTGTCTTTTTCTTGTTCTTGGACCTTCTCAATGGGCAATTCTTGTGAACCCCTTCCTTCTTCACACTTCTCTACCAGATTTGACTCAGGGGTGTCTTCTTTGGATTCCTCAATGAGTTCAGAGGTATTCTCACTTAAACTCTCATTGGGTGCAATTTCCTCTTCCTGAACATCCTCAAAAGTGTCTTCTCTTAGGGTTAGCTCCTGAATTCCTTGAGTGGCAGGGGTCCCCTCAATAACCCCATAAAGTAGGAGTTGGTTAGTTGAATTATCGGGAGAGATATCCTCAAATTCTTCTTCTTCATATTCATCTATCAAACTTATGTCAGGCTCATATATTTCTTCCTCAATCTCACTAAAAGGTTCTAATCTATTCTCCTTTGATTCCTCTTTAAGTACGACTCTGGTCAGGTCAACTAATTTTGGGATGGCCATGCCCAACTCTGTCTCAGTGTTATCCTTCTGGTCAAGAGGTGACACAAGTGGGAATTGACAAACAAAAGTCTGGTTCACTACGGGTGTCGGATCAATCGGAACTTGACTCAAGTTGGTAGAGGTTGGCTTTAAGTCCAAAGTACTTGATTGGTTATATCTTAAAGACCACTCATAGTCTTGGACTTCTTGGTAGGCTCGGTCTAACTTATTGGTCTTTTCAAGGCATAGCTTCCTATAAATGTCTGGGTGTAACCCAACCCTAAACCTTGATGTGATCTGAGCTTCGGTCTCAATGGTATTGCATTTCATGTCATACCACTGGAAGTCCTCGATATATTTAGACATAGGCCTATTACCTTGTCGCAATTGGTACCATTGGTCTAAAAGTCTTTTCTCATAGGATCTACCTAGGTACCTATCTCTCAACTTACTTTTCATATCTCTCCAAGTATATATTTCCTCTTTTCTTTGATAACACTCATGCTCAATAGCATACCAATGCGACCTAGCATGTTTGGTGAACTTGGTTTTGGCCAACCTAATTTGTCCTAATTTCGATATGTTAGTGCACTCAAAATACCGATCCATTTGTTCTTCCCACTTAATATATGTCTCTTGTCTTCCATCAAAAGTGGGTGCATAAGGTTCGGTGTTCCTAACAGGTCCCTTTTCTGAGTCGACCAAGTATGGATATAGGCTCCTAGGGTTATGCTCGGGATCACGGTATAAGGCCCTCCTAGGCTCCTGGCATGGGTGAGGTTGGGGCCTATTAAATTTTGGATCAGGGGTCCAATTTTGATGTCTACGTTTCTCAAGTCCCTGGGCTCGGTCTCTAAACTGGGCAAAACTCTCATTCATATCCTGACTCAATTTGGTCATACTTTCGGTAAGAGTTCTAATCATGGCCTCTAAATCAGGTTGGGTTTGACCAGGTTGGTAGGGTACTTCGTTCTGGGTGGACATGATGATGCAAGCAAGCACACCAAATAAGACTCGACTGAAACGACTATGGGCTAACTAGACCTAGAGCCCAAACTAGATGCCCAATCAGAGTGGCAAGCTAGCCTGTAGTAACTCGGGACTCAGCCAGGCAGGTGTAAGGGGAGTGTTAGGTCCCTAATTGCCAATCCTAGACATCAATCAGAGATTGGCCAGGTAGGCGGACCAGCACACAAGCCCTTCAGGATGGAATCCCTGAACCACCATTCTAGACACTGAGTACAAAGTACACATAGAGTAACTAGACAAACTGACTCAACACTAGCCTTGACCTGACTTGTTGTTGTCCCTAACCCACTAGGGCAAATTAGGTCTAATTAATTTTAAGATTAAAGGCTTAGGTTCGAATGAGTGGGTGGTGGTTTTAGGCTAAGGAGAGGTTATCAACTCCTCCCCTTATCTTAGATGTTCAAATGCCCTTAAGATGAATTAAGTGTTGAACATTCAAAAATAATTGAATTGCAGAAACACAAAAATAGAGTTACAGTAATTTAATTCTCAGAAATCTCATGGATACCAATAAATCACAGGAAAATTATTAAAAATAGCTTCAATTATACTGGTATCAGCAAAATATAAATCACCAAATTTGGAGTTATCTGCATTGAAAAATAATTCCTGCAACAGAGCAGTTACGGGCTGAAAATAGAGTACTTCCCCGTTTACAATTCCTGCTACGAAGTTGTAACCCAACGGATCCCCTACACGCCCTAGGAACACCCCGTGGAATGGGAAGAGGAGGTTTGCAACTCGCTTCGTTCCTAGGACCGGACGTCCTGGGGAGTCTACTTCGAGCAGACAAAGTAAAAAGAGAGAGACTCAAACAAGCAATCAAAATAGAAACCCTAGATAGGGCTCTGATACCAAAAATGATGCAGAACGGAAGCTCTGATACCAAAAATGATGCAGAACAGAAGCTCTGATACCAAAAATGATGCAGAACAGAAGCTCTGATACCAAAAATGATGTAGAACAAAGAACAAAGAAGCATATGCGGAAGTAAATTTAAGATTAATTCTTTTTTTTTTTTATATATTTTAGAAATTGGCTTCGACTCAAAGTAAAGTTATACTGAGTTGATGGAAACTAGGTAAGGATTGAAAGCACAGTTTAGAAGAAACTAAATTATCAGAGTAGTTCAGAAGTAACGGATCGCTGGGGGTTGAGAAACTCCCAGACCTAGGGTTTCGCTCTGAACTTTCAATAGAACAGAAATAGAGAGAAGAGATGGTTTACCAACCAGACAGTGATCTTCTCAGGATTTTGGTGGAAGAACTCTCCTGAGCAGATTGTGGGATCCTCAGAGTCGGCTATCTTCGTAATGGATCCTCCAATACTGGTCTCGTGGTTTGGTCGGCTTCTCTTGGACTCAAGATCTGGGAAAGAAGAGGAACAAGTGAAGGAATTCAGAAACTCAAGAAAAGATCTTACCAGGTTGAAGAACTTGAAAGCCGAAGTTGCTGAAATCGAATTCTCCTGGAGGCCGATCTGACTTCCTCTTTGAATTGTCGTAGATCTGCAGTATCTGGACAGGAGCTGGATGCTGGTGGTCGGCCTGGACTTGGAGATGGTGGCCGTGAGAAGGGAAATAGACTAGGGCTTGGTGGAAAGAGAAGGGTGATGGCGGCTAGGGTTTAGGGGTGGAGTGGCTAACCTAGGGTTTGGGGTTTTGGAGATCTCTCACCTCCTCACGGTTCCAGGGGAACCCGGATTTACTCCCTCACGGAGCTCAACACTTGGAAGCAAGTGCGGACAAGAGAAAACATAAGTTTGCTCAAGAAAAAATTTCTTTCATTCATCTTATTCTTTTAAACTTACAAGAGGGGTTTAATTTATAGGGCTTTAAAAGGGAGTAGGGTTTTACATCTTCCCATGTGGGACTAAAGGAGGGGATCTACAAATCAGGATAATCCATACACATATGGCCGGCCAAGGTACCAAAAAAAATTGATTTGGGTTATAAAAGGCAGGTAGATGGCGCCTCCTTGCTTGGGTCTTCAAGAGAGGATTTCTTTCCTTCCATGGATCAACTCTTTTGGACTCCTCCTTTTCTTCCTCCCTAAGTCAAGGCCCTTCCCATCTTTGTTTTGGACATTTTTGGCAGGTAGTGGGGGTGTCTCCTAGTATCTCTCCATGAATCAAGGATTTTTCCTTCATGGTTTGGCTCTTTTGGACAGCTCCTAGTCTTGCTCCACAAGTTTAGGCTTCTTCCTTTCATGGCTTTGGCACTTTAGGAAACTTTTGGGTGCCTCCTTGATTTTCTCCCCAAGACATGCTCTCTTCCCTTTTATAACTTGGGTTTTTATGGAACATTGTGGGGCACCTCCTTGATCCTCTCTTCAAGAAAAATTCTTGCCATCCTGGCTTGGGTTTATCTGGAAAGAAGTTGGCTCCTCCTTGGATTGAGGTATCTTGATGGATTTCTCCCCCAAGTGGCGCATGAAAGAAGGGACCTGCTTTCTTGTGGTGTGGGGACCAAGGCACACTGGATGGAGATGTGGTGCCTCCTGGACTCTGGTGTGTGGTTGGGAGTGTGGCGCCCACTTGCTTGGTCCTGGGAGAAAATGTGGCACCTTGGAGAAGACCTAGACCACTACTAGGACTTGTATTGAGTCAACATGACTCAACAAAATTTAAATTGTAGGGAAATACAGACTCAAACTAAAATTGAGTTGACCAAGTCAACCCTTATTACAAAACAAGAAAATCCTAATTCTTCAGGCAATGTCAATCAGAGATCCAGATGGAGCCCTGAAGTCTTCTTCTGAGTCTGGTGCCCGCACCAATTCTCCCGGGGTGGGTGGAACTCGACCCTGTCGAGTATGGATCAAGCTGGCTCTGGTATCTCTCCACGAGGTCTGGGTCCAATTCTTGTAATTCTTCTCGGGAGATCCAAGAGTTATCAGAATCTGGCCTTCCTTGCCAGCAGACCAGGTATCTTTGGTATCCTCGATTACGAGTAGAGATAACCTGATCATCCAGGATCTTTTCAATCTGCTCTTTCCTCACAGGCCAGTTTGTTGGTGGACACACAGGGTTGGGTTCACTCTCAAGAGCAAGATTAGGCTCAAAAAGGCTCACTGGGAATCATAGCTGGCTCTCTATACTCTACTAGGTCTGTAATGTTGAAAGTGGAGCTAATGCCTAGTTCTGAAGGCAACTCGAGCACATAGGCATTGGACCCTACTCTCTTCACCACTCTAAATGGTCCAGCTCCTCTAGCATGTAACATTCTAACAGTTCCAGGAGGAAACCATTCAGGCCTTAACCTAATCATTACATAGTCTCCCTCAACAAAAGTTTTGACTCGCCTTTGAGAATCAGCCAACTTCTTATAAGTTTCATTACTTATATTTATTTTGGCATGAATTTCTTTATGCAAGTCCTTTACATGCTATGCAAGTGCATCAAGAGACTTGTGTGTGTGGACTAATAGTGAAATCAGATCAAGTGGTGTGTGAGGCTTGTATCCATGAACAATTTCAAAGGGACTCTAGCCTATAGACCTATTGATCGAAACATTATATGCAAATTTAGTCTTGGACAAAATACAAATCCCAATTCCTGGTGCTCTCAATCAAACCAAAATCAGAGCCAAAGCCTAGTAAAGGGTCAAGAAAAACTAAACTAGACTGACGACGCATTCCTAAAAAATGGACTTTATTCCAAAGGAACCCTAGGTCTAAACCTAACAAACTAAGGCTCTCTAGGTTTGACCTTGGGTCGGAGGAGGGCATGCAGAGCATGAAAACTTATTATTGATGCCTAGTAGGTGCCATAAGGTCTTCCAGAAGTAGGTGGCAAACCTAATAGGTTCTAAGGAGTCTTGCAACCTAGAGATCTCAGTAAAGTGTAATCCCATAGCTCTAGAAACATGAGAAGATTCAGGGAAGGGTATGAAATAAGAATCAGAGTTTTGAGGTGGCTTATCAGAAACAAGAAACAAACCTTGGTTATTCAGGATGACCTTAAAATGAGGACATTGTTCTATAGGTGCACTCATCCAAACCTCATGATTTGCTCTAGGAGGGTCTACAAGTACAAGTTCTAGGGTAGGCTGGGTGCTCCTAGAAGGTGGAAGGTTATCAAGAAGGTCTTTGGAATGTTTATCTAAAAAGTCCTCTAAGCTACTGTCTTTTTCTTGTTCTTGGACCTTCTCAATGGGCAATTCTTGTGAACCCCTTCCTTCTTCACACTTCTCTACCAGATTTGACTCAGGGGTGTCTTCTTTGGATTCCTCAATGAGTTCAGAGGTATTCTCACTTAAACTCTCATTGGGTGCAATTTCCTCTTCCTGAACTTCTTCAAAAGGGTCTTCTCTTAGGGTTAGCTCCTGAATTCCTTGAGTGGCAGGGGTCCCCTCAATAACCCCATCAAGTAGGAGTTGGTTAGTTGAATTATCGGGAGAGATATCCTCAAATTCTTCTTCTTCATATTCATCTATCAAACTTATGTCAGGCTCATATATTTCTTCCTCAATCTCACTAAAAGGTTCTAATCTATTCTCCTTTGATTCCTCTTTAAGTACGACTTTGGTCAGGTCAACTAATTTTGGGATGGCCATGCCCAACTCCATCTCAGTGTTATCCTTCTGGTCAAGAGGTGACACAAGTGGGAATTGACAAACAAAAGTCTGGTTCACTACGGGTGTCGGATCAATCGGAACTTGACTCAAGTTGGTAGAGGTTGGCTTTAAGTCCAAAGTACTTGATTGGTTATATCTTAAAGACCACTCATAGTCTTGGGCTTCTTGGTAGGCTCGGTCTAACTTATTGGTCTTTTCAAGGCATAGCTTCCTATAAATGTCTGGGTGTAACCCAACCCTAAACCTTGATGTGATCTGAGCTTCGGTCTCAATGGTATTGCATTTCATGTCATACCACTGGAAGTCCTCGATATATTTAGACATAGGCCTATTACCTTGTCGCAATTGGTACCATTGGTCTAAAAGTCTTTTCTCATAGGATCTACCTAGGTACCTATCTCTCAACTTACTTTTCATATCTCTCCAAGTATATATTTCCTCTTTTCTTTGATAACACTCATGCTCAATAGCATACCAATGCGACCTAGCATGTTTGGTGAACTTGGTTTTGGCCAACCTAATTTGTCCTAATTTCGATATGTTAGTGCACTCAAAATACCGATCCATTTGTTCTTCCCACTTAATATATGTCTCTTGTCTTCCATCAAAAGTGGGTGCATAAGGTTCGGTGTTCCTAACAGGTCCCTTTTCTGAGTCGACCAAGTATGGATATAGGCTCCTAGGGTTATGCTCGGGATCACGGTATAAGGTCCTCCTAGGCTCCAGGCATGGGTGAGGTTGGGGCCTATTAAATTTTGGATCAGGGGTCCAATTTTGATGTCTACGTTTCTCAAGTCCCTGGGCTCGGTCTCTACACTAGGCAAAACCCTCATTCATATCCTGACTCAATTTGGTCATACTTTCGGTAAGAGTTCTAATCATGGCCTCTAAATCAGGTTGGGTTTGACCAGGTTGGTAGGGTACTTCGTTCTGGGTGGACATGATGATGCAAGCAAGCACACCAAATAAGACTCGACTGAAACGACTACGGGCTAACTAGACCTAGAGCCCAAACTAGATGCCCAATCAGAGTGGCAAGCTAACCTGTAGTAACTCGGGACTCAGCCAGGCAGGTGTAAGGGGAGTGTTAGGTCCCTAATTGCCAATACTAGACACCAATCAGAGATTGGCCAGGTAGGCGGACCAGCATACAAGCCCTTCAGGATGGAATCCCTGAACCACCATTCTAGACACTGAGTACAAAGCACACACAGAGTAACTAGACAAACTGACTCAACACTAGCCTTGACCCAACTTGTTGATGTCCCTAGCCCACTAGGGCAAATTAGGTCTAATTAATTTTAAGATTAAAGGCTTAGGTTCGAATGAGTGGGTGGTGGTTTTAGGCTAAGGAGAGGTTATCAACTCCTCCCCTTATCTTAGATGTTCAAATGCCCTTAAGATGAATTAAGTGTTGAACATTCAAAAATAATTGAATTGCAGAAACATAAAAATAGAGTTACAGTAATTTAATTCTCAGAAATCTCACGGATACCAATAAATCACAAGAAAATTATGCAAAATAGCTTCAATTATACTGGTTTCAGAAAAATAGAAATCACCAAATTTGGAGTTATCTGCAGTGAAAATTAATTCCTGCAACAGGGCAGTTATGGGCTGAAAATAGAGTACTTCTCCGTTTACAATTCCTGCTATGAAGTTGTAACCCAACGGATCCCCTACACGCCCTAGAAACATCCCGTGGAATGGGAAGAGAAGGTTTGCACCTCACTTCGTTCCTAGGACCGGACGTCCTGGGGAGTCTACTTCGAGCAGACAAAGTAAAAAGAGAGAGACTCAAACAAGCAATCAAAATAGAAACCCTAGACAGGGCTCTGATACCAAAAATGATGCAGAACGGAAGCTCTGATACCAAAAATGATGCAGAACAGAAGCTCTGATACCAAAAATGATGCAGAACAGAAGCTCTGATACCAAAAATGATGCAGAACAAAGAACAAAGAAGCGTATGCGGAAGTAAATTTAAGATTAATTCTTTTTTTTTTTTATTTTAGAAATTGGCTTCGACTCAAAGTAAAGTTAAACTGAGTTGAAGGAAACTAGGTAAGGATTGAAAGCACAGTTTAGAAGAAACTAAATTATCAGAGTAGTTCAGAAGTAACGGATCGCTGGGGGTTGAGAAACTCCCAGACCTAGGGTTTCGCTCTAAACTTTCAACAGAACAGAAATAGAGAGAAGAGATGGTTTACTAACCAGACAGTGATCTTCTCAGGATTTTGGTGGAAGAACTCTCCTGAGCAGATTGTGGGATCCTCGGAGTCGGCTATCTTCGCAATGGATCCTCCAATACTGGTCTCGTGGTTTGGTCGGCTTCTCCTGGACTCAAGATCTGGGAAAGAAGAGGAACAAGTGAAGGAATTCAGAAACTCAAGAAAAGATCTTACCAGGTTGAAGAACTTGAAAGCCGAAGTTGCTGAAATCAAATTCTCCTGGAGGCCGATCTGACTTCCTCTTAGAATTATCGTAGATCTGCAGTATCTGGACAGGAGCTGGATGCTGGTGGTCAGCCTGGACTTGGAGATGGTGGTCGTGAGAAGGGAAATAGACTAGGGCTTGGTGGAAAGAGAAGGGTGATGGTGGCTAGGGTTTGGGAGTGGAGTGGCTAACCTAGGGTTTGGGGTTTTGGAGATCTCTCACCTCCTCAAGGTTCCAAGGGAACCCGGATTTACTCCCTCACGGAGCTCAACACTTGGAAGCAAGTGCGGACAAGAGAAAACATAAGTTTGCTCAAGAAAAAATTTCTTTCATTCATCTTATTCTTTTAAACTTACAAGAGGGGTTTAATTTATAGGGCTTTAAAAGGGAGTAGGGTTTTACATCTTCCCATGTGGGACTAAAGGAGGGGATCTACAAATCAGGATAATCCATACACATATGGCCGGCCAAGGTACCAAAAAAAATTGATTTGGGTTATAAAAGGCAGGTAGATGGCGCCTCCTTGCTTGGGTCTTCAAGAGAGGATTTCTTTCCTTCCATGGATCAACTCTTTTGGACTCCTCCTTTTCTTCCTCCCTAAGTCAAGGCCCTTCCCATCTTTGTTTTGGACATTTTTGGCAGGTAGTGGGGGTGTCTCCTAGTATCTCTCCATGAATCAAGGATTTTTCCTTCATGGTTTGGCTCTTTTGGACAGCTCCTAGTCTTGCTCCACAAGTTTAGGCTTCTTCCTTTCATGGCTTTGGCACTTTAGGAAACTTTTGGGTGCCTCCTTGATTTTCTCCCCAAGACATGCTCTCTTCCCTTTTATAACTTGGGTTTTTATGGAACATTGTGGGGCACCTCCTTGATCCTCTCTTCAAGAAAAATTCTTGCCATCCTGGCTTGGGTTTATCTGGAAAGAAGTTGGCTCCTCCTTGGATTGAGGTATCTTGATGGATTTCTCCCCCAAGTGGCGCATGAAAGAAGGGACCTGCTTTCTTGTGGTGTGGGGACCAAGGCACACTGGATGGAGATGTGGCGCCTCCTGGACTCTGGTGTGTGGTTGGGAGTGTGGCGCCCACTTGCTTGGTCCTGGGAGAAAATGTGGCACCTTGGAGAAGACCTAGACCACTACTAGGACTTGTATTGAGTCAACATGACTCAACAAAATTTAAATTGTAGGGAAATACAGACTCAAACTAAAATTGAGTTGACCAAGTCAACCCTTATTACAAAACAAGAAAATCCTAATTCTTCAGGCAATGTCAATCAGAGATCCAGATGGAGCCCTGAAGTCTTCTTCTGAGTCTGGTGCCCGCACCAATTCTCCCGGGGTGGGTGGAACTCGACCCTGTCGAGTATGGATCAAGCTGGCTCTGGTATCTCTCCACGAGGTCTGGGTCCAATTCTTGTAATTCTTCTCGGGAGATCCAAGAGTTATCAGAATCTGGCCTTCCTTGCCAGCAGACCAGGTATCTTTGGTATCCTCGATTACGAGTAGAGATAACCTGATCATCCAGGATCTTTTCAATCTGCTCTTTCCTCACAGGCCAGTTTGTTGGTGGACACACAGGGTTGGGTTCACTCTCAAGAGCAAGATTAGGCTCAAAAAGGCTCACTGGGAATCATAGCTGGCACTCTATACTCTACTAGGTCTGTAATGTTGAAAGTGGAGCTAATGCCTAGTTCTGAAGGCAACTCGAGCACATAGGCATTGGACCCTACTCTCTTCACCACTCTAAATGGTCCAGCTCCTCTAGCATGTAACATTCTAACAGTTCCAGGAGGAAACCATTCAGGCCTTAACCTAATCATTACATAGTCTCCCTCAACAAAAGTTTTGACTCGCCTTTGAGAATCAGCCAACTTCTTATAAGTTTCATTACTTATATTTATTTTGGCATGAATTTCTTTATGCAAGTCCTTTACATGCTATGCAAGTGCATCAAGAGACTTGTGTGTGTGGACTAATAGTGAAATCAGATCAAGTGGTGTGTGAGGCTTGTATCCATGAACAATTTCAAAGGGACTCTAGCCTATAGACCTATTGATCGAAACATTATATGCAAATTTAGTCTTGGACAAAATACAAATCCCAATTCCTGGTGCTCTCAATCAAACCAAAATCAGAGCCAAAGCCTAGTAAAGGATCAAGAAAAACTAAACTAGACTGACGACGCATTCCTAAAAAATGGACTTTATTCCAAAGGAACCCTAGGTCTAAACCTAACAAACTAAGGCTCTCTAGGTTTGACCTTGGGTCGGAGGAGGGCATGCAGAGCATGAAAACTTATTATGGATGCCTAGTAGGTGCCATAAGGTCTTCCAGAAGTAGGTGGCAAACCTAATAGGTTCTAAGGAGTCTTGCAACCTAGAGATCTCAGTAAAGTGTAATCCCATAGCTCTAGAAACATGAGAAGATTCAGGGAAGGGTATGAAATAAGAATCAGAGTTTTGAGGTGGCTTATCAGAAACAAGAAACAAACCTTGGTTATTCAGGATGACCTTAAAATGAGGACATTGTTCTATAGGTGCACTCATCCAAACCTCATGATTTGCTCTAGGAGGGTCTACAAGTACAAGTTCTAGGGTAGGCTGGGTGCTCCTAGAAGGTGGAAGGTTATCAAGAAGGTCTTTGGAATGTTTATCTAAAAAGTTCTCTAAGCTACTGTCTTTTTCTTGTTCTTGGACCTTCTCAATGGGCAATTCTTGTGAACCCCTTCCTTCTTCACACTTCTCTACCAGATTTGACTCAGGGGTGTCTTCTTTGGATTCCTCAATGAGTTCAGAGGTATTCTCACTTAAACTCTCATTGGGTGCAATTTCCTCTTCCTGAACTTCTTCAAAAGGGTCTTCTCTTAGGGTTAGCTCCTGAATTCCTTGAGTGGCAGGGGTCCCCTCAATAACCCCATCAAGTAGGAGTTGGTTAGTTGAATTATCGGGAGAGATATCCTCAAATTCTTCTTCTTCATATTCATCTATCAAACTTATGTCAGGCTCATATATTTCTTCCTCAATCTCACTAAAAGGTTCTAATCTATTCTCCTTTGATTCCTCTTTAAGTACGACTTTGGTCAGGTCAACTAATTTTGGGATGGCCATGCCCAACTCCATCTCAGTGTTATCCTTCTGGTCAAGAGGTGACACAAGTGGGAATTGACAAACAAAAGTCTGGTTCACTACGGGTGTCGGATCAATCGGAACTTGACTCAAGTTGGTAGAGGTTGGCTTTAAGTCCAAAGTACTTGATTGGTTATATCTTAAAGACCACTCATAGTCTTGGGCTTCTTGGTAGGCTCGGTCTAACTTATTGGTCTTTTCAAGGCATAGCTTCCTATAAATGTCTGGGTGTAACCCAACCCTAAACCTTGATGTGATCTGAGCTTCGGTCTCAATGGTATTGCATTTCATGTCATACCACTGGAAGTCCTCGATATATTTAGACATAGGCCTATTACCTTGTCGCAATTGGTACCATTGGTCTAAAAGTCTTTTCTCATAGGATCTACCTAGGTACCTATCTCTCAACTTACTTTTCATATCTCTCCAAGTATATATTTCCTCTTTTCTTTGATAACACTCATGCTCAATAGCATACCAATGCGACCTAGCATGTTTGGTGAACTTGGTTTTGGCCAACCTAATTTGTCCTAATTTCGATATGTTAGTGCACTCAAAATACCGATCCATTTGTTCTTCCCACTTAATATATGTCTCTTGTCTTCCATCAAAAGTGGGTGCATAAGGTTCGGTGTTCCTAACAGGTCCCTTTTCTGAGTCGACCAAGTATGGATATAGGCTCCTAGGGTTATGCTCGGGATCACGGTATAAGGTCCTCCTAGGCTCCAGGCATGGGTGAGGTTGGGGCCTATTAAATTTTGGATCAGGGGTCCAATTTTGATGTCTACGTTTCTCAAGTCCCTGGGCTCGGTCTCTACACTAGGCAAAACCCTCATTCATATCCTGACTCAATTTGGTCATACTTTCGGTAAGAGTTCTAATCATGGCCTCTAAATCAGGTTGGGTTTGACCAGGTTGGTAGGGTACTTCGTTCTGGGTGGACATGATGATGCAAGCAAGCACACCAAATAAGACTCGACTGAAACGACTACGGGCTAACTAGACCTAGAGCCCAAACTAGATGCCCAATCAGAGTGGCAAGCTAACCTGTAGTAACTCGGGACTCAGCCAGGCAGGTGTAAGGGGAGTGTTAGGTCCCTAATTGCCAATACTAGACACCAATCAGAGATTGGCCAGGTAGGCGGACCAGCATACAAGCCCTTCAGGATGGAATCCCTGAACCACCATTCTAGACACTGAGTACAAAGCACACACAGAGTAACTAGACAAACTGACTCAACACTAGCCTTGACCCGACTTGTTGATGTCCCTAGCCCACTAGGGCAAATTAGGTCTAATTAATTTTAAGATTAAAGGCTTAGGTTCGAATGAGTGGGTGGTGGTTTTAGGCTAAGGAGAGGTTATCAACTCCTCCCCTTATCTTAGATGTTCAAATGCCCTTAAGATGAATTAAGTGTTGAACATTCAAAAATAATTGAATTGCAGAAATATAAAAATAGAGTTACAGTAATTTAATTCTCAGAAATCTCACGGATACCAATAAATCACAAGAAAATTATGTAAAATAGCTTCAATTATACTGGTTTCAGAAAAATAAAAATCACCAAATTTGGAGTTATCTGCAGTGAAAATTAATTCCTGCAACAGGGCAGTTATGGGCTGAAAATAGAGTACTTCTCCGTTTACAATTCCTGCTATGAAGTTGTAACCCAACGGATCCCCTACACGCCCTAGGAACATCCCGTGGAATGGGAAGAGAAGGTTTGCACCTCACTTCGTTCCTAGGACCGGACGTCCTGGGGAGTCTACTTCGAGCAGACAAAGTAAAAAGAGAGAGACTCAAACAAGCAATCAAAATAGAAACCCTAGACAGGGCTCTGATACCAAAAATGATGCAGAACGGAAGCTCTGATACCAAAAATGATGCAGAACAGAAGCTCTGATACCAAAAATGATGCAGAACAGAAGCTCTGATACCAAAAATGATGCAGAACAAAGAACAAAGAAGCGTATGCGGAAGTAAATTTAAGATTAATTCTTTTTTTTTTTATTTTAGAAATTGGCTTCGACTCAAAGTAAAGTTAAACTGAGTTGAAGGAAACTAGGTAAGGATTGAAAGCACAGTTTAGAAGAAACTAAATTATCAGAGTAGTTCAGAAGTAACGGATCGCTGGGGGTTGAGAAACTCCCAGACCTAGGGTTTCGCTCTAAACTTTCAACAGAACAGAAATAGAGAGAAGAGATGGTTTACTAACCAGACAGTGATCTTCTCAGGATTTTGGTGGAAGAACTCTCCTGAGCAGATTATGGGATCCTCGGAGTCGGCTATCTTCGCAATGGATCCTCCAATACTGGTCTCGTGGTTTGGTCGGCTTCTCCTGGACTCAAGATCTGGGAAAGAAGAGGAACAAGTGAAGGAATTCAGAAACTCAAGAAAAGATCTTACCAGGTTGAAGAACTTGAAAGCCGAAGTTGCTGAAATCAAATTCTCCTGGAGGCCGATCTGACTTCCTCTTAGAATTATCGTAGATCTGCAGTATCTGGACAGGAGCTGGATGCTGGTGGTCAGCCTGGACTTGGAGATGGTGGTCGTGAGAAGGGAAATAGACTAGGGCTTGGTGGAAAGAGAAGGGTGATGGCGGCTAGGGTTTGGGAGTGGAGTGGCTAACCTAGGGTTTGGGGTTTTGGAGATCTCTCACCTCCTCAAGGTTCTAGGGGAACCCGGATTTACTCCCTCACGGAGCTCAACACTTAGAAGCAAGTGCGGACAAGAGAAAACACAAGTTTGCTCAAGAAAAAATTTCTTTCATTCATCTTATTCCTTTAAACTTACAAGAGGGGTTTAATTTATAGGGCTTTACAAGGGAGTAGGGTTTTTCATCTTCCCATGTGGGACTAAAGGAGGGGATCTACAAATCAGGATAATCCATACACATATGGTCGGCCAAGGTACCAAAAAAAATTGATTTGGGTTATAAAAGGCAGGTAGATGGCGCCTCCTTGCTTGGGTCTTCAAGAGAGGATTTCTTTCCTTCCATGGATCAACTCTTTTGGACTCCTCCTTTTCTTCCTCCCTAAGTCAAGGCCCTTCCCATCTTTGTTTTGGACATTTTTGGCAGGTAGTGGGGGTGTCTCCTAGTATCTCTCCATGAATCAAGGATTTTTCCTTCATGGTTTGGCTCTTTTGGACAGCTCCTAGTCTTGCTCCACAAGTTTAGGCTTCTTCCTTTCATGGCTTTGGCACTTTAGGAAACTTTTGGGTGCCTCCTTGATTTTCTCCCCAAGACATGCTCTCTTCCCTTTTATAACTTGGGTTTTTATGGAACATTGTGGGGCACCTCCTTGATCCTCTCTTCAAGAAAAATTCTTGCCATCCTGGCTTGGGTTTATCTGGAAAGAAGTTGGCTCCTCCTTGGATTGAGGTATCTTGATGGATTTCTCCCCCAAGTGGCGCATGAAAGAAGGGACCTGCTTTCTTGTGGTGTGGGGACCAAGGCACACTGGATGGAGATGTGGTGCCTCCTGGACTCTGGCGTGTGGTTGGGAGTGTGGCGCCCACTTGCTTGGTCCTGGGAGAAAATATGGTACCTTGGAGAAGACCTAGACCACTACTAGGACTTGTATTGAGTCAACATGACTCAACAAAATTTAAATTGTAGGAAAATACAGTCTCAAACTAAAATTGAGTTGACCAAGTCAACCCTTATTACAAAACAAGAAAATCCTAATTCTTCGGGCAATGTCAATCAGAGATCCAGATGGAGCCCTGAAGTCTTCTTCTGAGTCTGGTGCCCGCACCAATTCTCCCGGGGTGGGAGAAACTCGACCCTGTCGAGTATGGATCAAGCTGGCTCTGGTATCTCTCCAAGAGGTCTGGGTCCAATTCTTGTAATTCTTCTCGGGAGATCCAAGAGTTATCAGAATCTGGCCTTCCTTGCCAGCAGACCAGGTATCTTTGGTATCCTCGATTACGAGTAGAGATAACCTGATCATCCAGGATCTTTTCAATCTGCTCTTTCCTCACAGGCCAGTTTGTTGGTGGACACACAGGGTTGGGTTCACTCTCAAGAGCAAGATTAGGCTCAAAAAGGCTCACTGGGAATCACAGCTGGCTCTCTATACTCTACTAGGTCTGTAATGTTGAAAGTAGAGCTAATGCCTAGTTCTGAAGGCAACTCGAGCACATAGGCATTGGACCCTACTCTCTTCACCACTCTAAATGGTCCAGCTCCTCTAGCATGTAACTTTCTAACAGTTCTAGGAGGAAACCGTTCAGGCCTTAACCTAATCATTACATAGTCTCCCTCAACAAAAGTTTTGACTCGCCTTTGAGAATCAGCCAACTTCTTATAAGTTTCATTACTTATATTTATTTTGGCATAAATTTTTTTATGCAAGTCCTTTACATGCTATGCAAGTGCATCAAGAGACTTGTGTGTGTGGACTTATAGTGAAATTAGATCAAGTGGTGTGTGAGGCTTGTATCCATGAACAATTTCAAAGGGACTCTAGCCTATAGACCTATTGATCGAAACATTATATGCAAATTTAGTCCTGGACAAAATACAAATCCTAATTCCTGGTGCTCTCAATCAAACCAAAATCAGAGCCAAAGCCTAGTAAAGGGTCAAGAAAAACTAAACTAGACTGATGACGCATTCCTAAAAAATGGACTTTATTCCAAAGGAACCCTAGGTCTAAACCTAACAAACTAAGGCTCTCTAGGTTTGACCTTGGGTCGGAGGAGGGCATGCAGAGCATGAAAACTTATTATGGATGCCTAGTAGGTGCCATAAGGTCTTCCTGAAGTAGGTGGCAAACCTAATAGGTTCTAAGGAGTCTTGCAACCTAGAGATCTCAGTAAAGTGTAATCTCATAGCTCTAGAAACATGAGAAGATTCAGGGAAGGGTAGGAAATAAGAATCAGAGTTTTGAGGTGGCTTATCAGAAACAAGAAACAAACCTTGGTTATTCAGGATGACCTTAAAATGAGGACATTGTTCTATAGGTGCACTCATCCAAACCTCATGATTTGCTCTAGGAGGGTCTACAAGTGCAAGTTCTAGGGTAGGCTGGGTGCTCCTAGAAGGTGGAAGGTTATCAGGAAGGTCTTTGGAATGTTTATCTAAAAAGTCCTCTAAGCTACTGTCTTTTTCTTGTTCTTGGACCTTCTCAATGGGCAATTCTTGTGAACCCCTTCCTTCTTCACACTTCTCTACCAGATTTGACTCAGGGGTGTCTTCTTTGGATTCCTCAATGAGTTCAGAGGTATTCTCACTTAAACTCTCATTGGGTGCAATTTCCTCTTCCTGAACTTCCTCAAAAGGGTCTTCTCTTAGGGTTAGCTCCTGAATTCCTTGAGTGGCAGGGGTCCCCTTAATAACCCCATCAAGTAGGAGTTGGTTAGTTGAATTATCGGGAGAGATATCCTCAAATTCTTCTTCTTCATATTCATCTATCAAACTTATGTCAGGCTCATATATTTCTTCCTCAATCTCACTAAAAGGTTCTAATCTATTCTCCTTTGATTCCTCTTTAAGTACGACTCTGGTCAGGTCAACTAATTTTGGGATGGCCATGCCCAACTCCGTCTCAGTGTTATCCTTCTGGTCAAGAGGTGACACAAGTGGGAATTGACAAACAAAAGTCTGGTTCACTACGGGTGTCGGATCAATCGGAACTTGACTCAAGTTGGTAGAGGTTGGCTTTAAGTCCAAAGTACTTGATTGGTTATATCTTAAAGACCACTCATAGTCTTGGGCTTCTTGGTAGGCTCGGTCTAACTTATTGGTCTTTTCAAGGCATAGCTTCCTATAAATGTCTGGGTGTAACCCAACCCTAAACCTTGATGTGATCTGAGCTTGGGTCTCAATGGTATTGCATTTCATGTCATACCACTGGAAGTCCTCGATATATTTAGACATAGGCCTATTACCTTGTCGCAATTGGTACCATTGGTCTAAAAGTCTTTTCTCATAGGATCTACCGAGGTACCTATCTCTCAACTTACTTTTCATATCTCTCCAAGTATATATTTCCTCTTTTCTTTGATAACACTCATGCTCAATAGCATACCAATGCGACCTAGCATGTTTGGTGAACTTGGTTTTGGCCAACCTAATTTGTCCTAATTTCGATATGTTAGTGCACTCAAAATACCGATCCATTTATTCTTCCCACTTAATATATGTCTCTTGTCTTCCATCAAAAGTGGGTGCATAAGGTTCGGTGTTCCTAACAGGTCCCTTTTCTGAGTCGACCAAGTATGGATATAGGCTCCTAGGGTTATGCTCGGGATCACGGTATAAGGTCCTCCTAGGCTCCTGGCATGGGTGAGGTTGGGGCCTATTAAATTTTGGATCAGGGGTCCAATTTTGATGTCTACGTTTCTCAAGTCCCTGGGCTCGGTCTCTAAACTGGGCAAAACCCTCATTCATATCCTGACTCAATTTGGTCATACTTTCGGTAAGAGTTCTAATCATGGCCTCTAAATCAGGTTGGGTTTGACCAGGTTGGTAGGGTACTTCATTCTGGGTGGACATGATGATGCAAGCAAGCACACCAAATAAGACTCGACTGAAACGACTACGGGCTAACTAGACCTAGAGCCCAAACTAGATGCCCAATCAGAGTGGCAAGCTAGCCTGTAGTAACTCGGGACTCAGCCAGGCAGGTGTAAGGGGAGTGTTAGGTCCCTAATTGCCAATCCTAGACACCAATCAGAGATTGGCCAGGTAGGCGGACCAGCATACAAGCCCTTCAGGATGGAATCCCTGAACCACCGTTCTAGACACTGAGTACAAAGCACACACAGAGTAACTAGACAAACTGACTCAACACTAGCCTTGACCCGACTTGTTGATGTCCCTAGCCCACTAGGGCAAATTAGGTCTAATTAATTTTAAGATTAAAGGCTTAGGTTCGAATGAGTGGGTGGTGGTTTTAGGCTAAGGAAAGGTTATCAACTCCTCCCCTTATCTTAGATGTTCAAATGCCCTTAAGATGAATTAAGTGTTGAACATTCAAAAATAATTGAATTGCAGAAACACAAAAATAGAGTTACAGTAATTTAATTCTCAGAAATCTCACGGATACCAATAAATCACAGGAAAATTATGCAAAATAGCTTCAACTATACTTGTTTCAGCAAAATAAAAATCACCAAATTTGGAGTTATCTGCAGTGAAAATTAATTCCTGCAACAGGGTAGTTACGGGCTAAAAATAGAGTACTTCCCCGTTTACAATTCCTGCTACGAAGTTGTAACCCAACGGATCCCCTACACGCCCTAGGAACACCCCATGGAATGTGAAGAGGAGGTTTGCACCTCGCTTCGTTCCTAGGACCGGACGTCCTGTGGAGTCTACTTCGAGCAGACAAAGTAAAAAGAGAGAGACTCAAACAAGCAATCAAAATAGAAACCCTAGACAGGGCTCTGATACCAAAAATGATGCAGAACGGAAGCTCTGATACCAAAAATGATGCAGAACAGAAGCTCTGATACCAAAAATGATGCAGAACAGAAGCTCTGATACCAAAAATGATGCAGAACAAAGAACAAAGAAGCGTATGCGGAAGTAAATTTAAGATTAATTCTTTTTTTTTTTTTTATATTTTAGAAATTGGCTTTGACTCAAAGTAAAGTTAAACTGAGTTGAAGGAAACTAGGTAAGGATTGAAAGCACAGTTTAGAAGAAACTAAATTAACAGAGTAGTTCAGAAGTAACGGATCGCTGGGGGTTAAGAAACTCCCAGACCTAGGGTTTCGCTCTGAACTTTCAACAGAACAAAAATAGAGAGAAGAGATGGTTTACTAACCAGACAATGATCTTCTCAGGATTTTGGTGGAAGAACTCTCCTGAGCAGATTATGGGATCCTCGGAGTCGGCTATCTTCGCAATGGATCCTCCAATACTGGTCTCGTGGTTTGGTCGGCTTCTCCTGGACTCAAGATCTGGGAAAGAAGAGGAACAAGTGAAGGAATTCAGAAACTCAAGAAAAGATCTTACCAGGTTGAAGAACTTGAAAGCCGAAGTTGCTGAAATCGAATTCTCCTGGAGGCCGATCTGACTTCCTCTTAGAATTGTCGTAGATCTGCAGTATCTGGACAGGAGCTGGATGCTGGTGGTCAGCCTGGACTTTGAGATGGTGGCCATGAGAAGAGAAATAGACTGGGCTTGGTGGAAAGAGAAGGGTGATGGCGGCTAGGGTTTGGGAGTGGAGTGGCTAACCTAGGCTTTGGGGTTTTGGAGATCTCTCACCTCCTCAAGGTTCCATGGGAACCCGGATTTACTCCCTCACGGAGCTCAACACTTGGAAGCAAGTGCGGACAAGAGAAAACACAAGTTTGCTCAAGAAAAAATTTCTTTCATTCATCTTATTCCTCTAAACTTACAAGAGGGGTTTAATTTATAGGGCTTTACAAGGGAGTAGGGTTTTACATCTTCCCATGTGGGACTAAAGGAGGGGATCTACAAATCAGGATAATCCATACACATATGGTCGGCCAAGGTACCAAAAAAATTTGATTTGGGTTATAAAAGGCAGGTAGATGGCGCCTCGTTGCTTGGGTCTTCAAGAGAAGATTTCTTTCCTTCCATGGATCAACTCTTTTGGACTCCTTCTTTTCTTCCTCCCTATGTCAAGGCCCTTCCCATCTTTGTTTTGGACATTTTTGGCAGGTAGTGGGGGTGTCTCCTAGTATCTCTCCATGAATCAAGGATTTTTCCTTCATGGTTTGGCTCTTTTGGACACCTCCTAGTCTTGCTCCACAAGTTTAGGCTTCTTCCTTTCATGGCTTTGGCACTTTAGGAAACTTTTGGGTGCCTCCTTGATTTTCTCCCCAAGACATGCTCTCTTCCCTTTTATAACTTGGGTTTTTATGGAACATTGTGGGGCACCTCCTTGATCCTCTCTTCAAGAAAAATTCTTGCCATCCTGGCTTGGGTTTATCTTGAAAGAAGTTGGCTCCTCCTTGGATTGAGGTATCTTGATGGATTTCTCCCCCAAGTGGCGCATGAAAGAAGGGACCTGCTTTCTTGTGGTGTGGGGACCAAGGCACACTGGATGGAGATGTGGCGCCTCCTGGACTCTGGCGTGTGGTTGGGAGTGTGGCGCCCACTTGCTTGGTCCTGGGAGAAAATATGGCACCTTGGAGAAGACCTAGACCACTACTAGGACTTGTATTGAGTCAACATGACTCAACAAAATTTAAATTGTAGGGAAATACAGACTCAAACTAAAATTGAGTTGACCAAGTCAACCCTTATTACAAAACCAGAAAATCCTAATTCTTCGGGCAATGTAAATCAGAGATCCAGATGTTGCCCTGAAGTCTTCTTCTGAGTCTGGTGCCCGCACCAAGCAGTGAAGTGTCAACTCAAGACCTGAGACCAAACAGGATACAGAACATGGTGATTTCAGAGGTTTGGTCAAGTGTCGACTCACGGAATTGAAGTATCGACTCAAGGTATCGACTCACCATATGAAGTGTCGACTCACCAGTATAGACCATAAGACTTTAGAAGATATTTTTGGTTAAGTATCGACTCAAGGAAATGAAGTGTTGACTCACGAAGGTCAAGTGTCAATACTTGCTGTAATGGCTAGTTTTTTTGACATGCAGAACTTCCCCAACTTGGCTTCAATGGCTATATTTTCTCTTCCAACGGTCATAAATGGTCAAAAAGGTATGGAGGGATATTTATACACCACCAAGCTCTTGGAAAAGTAGAGAATCCATGGATTGAATGATAAATACTTTGGTTTGCAAGTAAAAATATATGAAGGATTTTTAAGGATTCAAAATTGAGAGTGTTGAGCTTCCAAGGATTCAAAGTGGAGAGGGAGCTTCTAAGAGTGGCATCTTCAAGCATCCATTGAAGCTTCTACAACATGAAGACAAGCTCAACAACAACAATCAAGTTCTTCAAAGACAAATCAGCTTTTTGTAAGAAAGCTTTTATATTTATATTGTTGAATTTGTACTTATATTGCTTACTTGTTTCAATGGAATTAAACTAGTATGTAGGTTGTTGGTAAGCCTATGTGATGAAAACCAACAAGGGTTTTGACTTGTGATCTTGTGAAAATAAGTTGGGTTGTTGGTTAGCTCGAAAAACCATCAAGATTGTTGGTGAAACCGTAAAACCAACTAGGTTATTGGTTAGCCCGCAAAACCAAGGGATTTTTGGTGAGCCTAGAAAACCAAGGGAATTTTGTTTAGCCTGTGAAAACCAAGGAGTTTTGACTTGTGAGCACAGAAAACAAGTTGGCTGTAATCTGTATGATTATAGTGATTTTCTAAGGAAAACTTGGAGAATAGATGTAGGTGCCTTAGAGTGCACCGAACCACTATAAATCTTTATGTGTTTATGATTATTTTTATTCTTGCATTTATTTCTTTATTTCTGCTGCACTTTATTATCATGCTTACAAATATATATTTTGAATTGGCATATTATTTGAAGTATTATGAAAAAGTTTTAAAGTTCAATTCATCCCCCTTTTGGGTTGCATCATCACCCTGGCCTACAT
Organism: Areca catechu; assembly: GCA_021397845.1. Taxonomy (NCBI): domain Eukaryota; kingdom Viridiplantae; phylum Streptophyta; class Magnoliopsida; order Arecales; family Arecaceae; genus Areca; species Areca catechu. The sequence goes on along the minus strand of CM038051.1, from coordinate 94,257,770 downwards.
TAGGATATGGCCAGCATCCCTACACCTTCTGCTCTGAACTCATGTCAAATCTTGCTCCACCCGTGAAGCCACCTCTAATTGGTGCTCCACCTGAAACTGAAGTCCCTCTGATGCCATAGAATTAAATCTCAAGGCTAACCACTCAACGCTGCCCTACTGAGCCTGCCATTGTACCTCGTACCCTATCGCTACCACCTCGAACCCTTCGCATCCCGCGAACCCCTCTGAGACCATTTTGGATATACTGTAGCCCGTAGGCTCCTCTGAAACAACCAAGAGCTCATCCAACTCTTCATCTAACCCAGTGACGAAACTTGAGAAATCCGAGCTTTTCCTTTCTTCATCAGTTGCTGCATCATGTCCCAACCTATCCCTAGGTTAATCTTGCCATACCAGGACACTCCCGGCTGCTTGTTGCCCTTGACACTCCCTGAGACCTATCCTCTCAGTCTCCCTGAGTTGCCATCTCCAACCACTAAGTCTTAACAAGCTCTACGTGCCCATCGATACCCTTCCTATTGTCTCCAAAGCTGACATCTTCTCGTCGAAGACACCTCACCTCCTTAGCTGGAACGTCAACCCATGCTCCACCACACTCTTGACCTCGAACTGATATCTTCCTTCTCTATCCCTATGACTGCAACACCAACCTGTGCTTTTGTAGTGCATCTAGACAACTGTGCAAACCTAATGCCAATGTTAGACCTCTTCTTTCTTGGCGACGAACAAGGAACTAGCACTTCCTTCTTCCTTGAATCCTCTTCTCCCATAGCTCAAACCCCACTCTAATATTAATTGTTGATATTTCTAAGCACTGATACCACTTGTTGGAGATCCAGATCAGCACCTATACCGTAGAAGCACATGGGAGAGATCAAGAATTAGCCTTCTTGATTCAAGAAACTAGCAATAAAGAGATAGAAGAAAAGATATATGTAGAAGAAAAAGAGATTGCTTTATTAATTATTTTGGAGAACCTTGATACAATCAAGACACCCACCTCCTCTCACAAACCAAGAAGAAGCCCCATGCATGAAGTCGCCACACGTGTCCCTTCTCCAAAACCCTCATGATGCAGAACAAATGCTCTGAAACCAAAAATGATGCAGAACGAATATGTGGAATACGGAAGCAAATTAAAATTAATTTTTTTATTATTATTATTATATATATTTTAAGAAGTCAGCTTTGACTCAAAGGAAAGTTAAACTAAATTGAAAGAAACTATGTAATAATTGAAAGCATAATTTAAAGAAACTAGGTTATCAGAGTAGTTCAGAAGTAAAGGATCGCCGGGGGTTGAGAAACTCCCAGACCTAGGGTTTCGCTCTGAACTTTCAACAGGACAGAAGTAAAGAGAAGAGAATGGTTACAGACCAGGTAGTGATCTTCACAGAGTTTAGTGGAAGGACTCTCTTGAGCAGATTGTTTGATCCCCGGATTCAGATATCTTCGCAATGGATCCTCCAATACTGGCCCTTTGGCAAAGTTGGCTTCTTCTGAACTCAAGATCTGGGAAAGAAGAAGAATAAGTTATGGAACCAGATACTCAAGGAAGGATTTACCAGATAGAAGAACTTGAAAGCTGATGTTGCTGAAATCCTGATTCTCCTGGATGCTGATCTGACTTCCTCTGAGATTTGCTCTGTCTTCGAAGCTGCCGAACTGGACCTAGATGCTGGTGGTCGGCCTCTACTTGGAGAGAGGGGCCGTGAGAGATGGGGTAGGCTAGGGTTTGGTGGAATGAAGAGGATGATGGGCGGCTAGGGTTTGGAAGTGAAGTGGCTAACCTAGGGTTTTGGGGTTGGAGATCTCACACCTCCTCAAGGTTCCTAAGGAACCCGGATTTACTCCCTCACGGAGCTCAATACCTGAATACAAGTGCGGAAGAGAGAAACACAAAGTTGCTCACACATAAATTGAATTCATTCATCAGTTGTTCTTGAAAACTTACAAGAGGGATTTATTTTATAGGCCTTTACAAGAGGTCAGGGTTTTACATCTTCCCATGTGGGACTAATAGGATGGATCTTCAAATTAGGCTTGTAGAATCAAATCCTTCTCATATGGCCGGCCAAGAGCTTCCATAAGTGTTGATTGGCGGCTCCAAATGGTAAGTAGGTGGCGCCTCCTAGCCTTGCTCTTCAAGAAAAATTTTTTTCCTTCCATGCTTGGTTTTATTTGGAAGTATTTGGGCGCCTCGTAGTTTTGCTCCCCAAGTTTCGGCTTCTTCCTTTCATGGCTCAACTCTTTTGGACACCTCCTTTTCTTTCTCCCTAAGTCATGGCTCTTCCTAACTTTGCTTTGGTCTTTTTAGGCATGGATTGGGCGCCCCCTTGAAGTGCTCCCCAAGAAATGCCTCTTTCCTCCTTTAGCTTGGCCTTTTAAGGTATATATGGGGCGCCTCCTTGATTTTGGCTTCAAGAAAAATTCTTGCTCCCTTGGGTGTGGGGACCAAGACACTGCGATGGAGATGTGGCACCCCCTGGACTCTGGCGTGTGGCTGGGAGTTTGGCGCCCACTTACTTGAGCCTGGGAGAAAAATGTGGCACCCTGGACCTTGACTTGAAAAAGGTGGCACCAACCTGGAGAAGACCTAGGCCACTACTAGGACTTGTACTGAGTCAACATGACTCAACAAAATTTAAATTACAGACTCAAGACTAAAATTGAGTTGACCAAGTCAACCTTTATTACAAAACCAGAAAACCCTATTTCTTTAGGCAAGGTCAATCAGAGATCCAGATAGAGCCCCGAAGTCTTCTTCTGAGTCTGGTACCCGCACCAATTCTCCCGGGGTGGGAGGAAGTCGACCCTGTCGAGTATGGATCAAGCTGGCTCTGGTATCTCTCCAAGAGGTCTGGGTCCAATTCTTGTAATTCTTCTCGGGAGATCCAAGAGTTATCAGAATCTGGCCTTCCTTGCCAGCGGACCAGGTATCTTTGGTATCCTCGATTACGAGTAGAGATAACCTGATCATCCAGGATCTTTTCAATCTGCTCTTTCCTCACAGGCCAGTTTGTTGGTGGACACACAAGGTTGGGTTCACTCTCAAGAGCAGGATTAGGCTCAAAAAGGCTCACTGGGAATCACAACTGGCTCTCTATACTCTACTAGGTCTGTAATGTTGAAAGTGGAGCTAATGCCTAGTTCTGAAGGCAACTCGAGCACATAGGCATTGGACTCTACTCTCTTCACCACTCTAAATGGTTCAGCTCCTCTAGCATGTAACTTTCTAACGATTCCAGGAGGAAACCGTTCAGGCCTTAACCTAATCATTACATAGCCTCCCTCAACAAAAGTTTTGACTTGCCTTTGAGAATCAGCCAACTTCTTATAAGTTTCGTTACTTAAATTTATTTTGGCATGAATTTCTTTATGCAAGTCTTTTATATGCTGTGCAAAAATTCAGCAGACTCTGAGACTCATGTGTGGACTGGTAAAGGAGCTAGGTCAAGAGGTGTGTGAGGTTTGTAACCATGCTCAATTTCAAATGGACTCTTACCTGTAGACCTATTGACCGAGTCATTGAATGCAATTTCAGCCCCAGACAAAATATAAATCCCAATTCCTGGTGCTCTCAATCAAACCAAAATCTGAGCCAAAGCCTAGTAAAGGGTCAAGAAAAACTAAACTAAACTGATGACGCATTCCTAAAGAATGGACTTTATTCCAAAGGAACCCTAGGTCTAAACCTAACAAACTACGGCTCTCTAGGTTTGACCTTGGATCGGAGGATGGCATGCAGAGCATGAAAACTTATCATTGGTGCCTAGTAGGTGCCATAAGTCTTCCAGAAGTAGGTGGAAAACCTAATAGATTCTGACACGTGGTTCACTCTAAAGACTTCGACAAAGTATACTTGGATGGTGTAAGAAGCATTGGAAGTCCTAGAGAAAGGGAGGAAATATGAGGTGGAGTCTCGAATTATCTGTTGACTAAAGGTGGTGACCTAAAGGATTGAATAGTGATCTATGAGTGTCAACTGGTCATCCTTACGAAAGGAAAAGTTTGCTACTCCCAGGAATGGATCAAAAGATGGTTCGGGGAGTAGCCTAGGACATGCGATTGCAACAGTTAAGGTTTGTTCTCTAAGCAAATAATGATCCACTTTCTCAAGAAATGGATTAGAGAATGATTCATGGAAGGGCCTATGGATGATGACCTCAAGACTTGAAATTTGACCTATGGGTGCGGAAAGGTATACTCTATAGAAGGTGATGCAGAACGAAAGCTCTGATTCCAAAAATGATGCAGAACAAAGAACAAAGAAGTGTATGCGGAAGTAAAATTAAAATTAATTCTTTTTTTTTTTTATATATTTTTTTCAGAAATTGGCTTCGACTCAAAGTAAAGCTAAACTACGTTGAAGGAAACTAGGTAAGGATTGACAGCACAGTTTAGAAGAAACTAAATTATCAGAGTAGTTCAGAAGTAACGGATCGCTGGGGGTTGAGAAACTCCCAGACCTAGGGTTTCGCTCTGAACTTTCAACAGAACAGAAATAGAGAGAAGAGATGGTTTACTAACCAGACAGTGATCTTCTCAGGATTTTGGTGGAAGAACTCTCTCGAGCAGATTGTGGGATCCTCGGAGTCGGCTATCTTCGTAATGGATCCTCCAATACTGGTCTCGTGGTTTGGTCGGCTTCTCCTGGACTCAAGATCTGGGAAAGAAGAGGAATAAGTGAAGGAATTCAGAAACTCAAGAAAAGATCTTACCAGGTTGAAGAACTTGAAAGCCGAAGTTGCTGAAATCGAATTCTCCTGGAGGCCGATCTGACTTCCTCTTAGAATTGTTGTAGATCTGCAGTATCTGGACTGGAGCTGGATGCTGGTGGTCGGCCTGGACTTGGAGATGGTGGCCGTGAGAAGGGAAATAGACTAGGGCTTGGTGGAAAGAGAAGGGTGATGGTGGCTAGGGTTTGGGAGTGGAGTGGCTAACCTAGGGTTTGGGATTTTGGAGATCTCTCACCTCCTCAAGGTTCCAGGAGAACCCGGATTTACTCCCTCACGGAGCTCAACACCTGGAAGCAAGTGCGGACAAGAGAAAACACAAGTTTACTCAAGAAAAAATTTCTTTCATTCATCTGATTGTTGTAAACTTACAAGAGGGGTTTTATTTATAAGGCATTACAAGGGAGGAGGGTTTCATATCTTCCCATGTGGGACTAAAGGAGGGGATCTCCAAATTAGGGCAAATCCCTTACATATGGTCGGCCAAAATACCAAAAAAAATAGGATTTGGGTTATAAATGGCAGGTAGATGGTGCCACCTTGCTTGGATTTTCAAGAAAAATTTTCTTCCTTCCCTGGATCAACTCTTTTGGACTCCTCCTTTTCTTCCTCCCTAAGTCAAGGTCCTTCCCATCTTTGTTTTGATTGTTTTTGGCAGGTAGTGGGCGCCCCCTTGAAGTTCTCTTCCAAGAGAATTTCTTCCCTTCTTTGTTTTGGAATTCTTGGGAAAGTCTTGGCCGCCCCCTTAATTGGTGGTCTCTTGGTGGACTTCTCCTTATCTGGTGCATGAGAGAAGGAGGTTGCCATCTGTGGAGTGGGGACCAAAAGCTGCTGGATGTGGATATGGTGCCCCCTGGACTGGGAGTGTGGTGTCCACTTGCCTGGTATTGGAAGAAAGTGTAACATCCCATTTTGAAACCCTAGTCCACTACTGAGTCAACATGACTCAACAAAATAAAATGCAGGTAATGTAGACTCAAGCTAAATTAAGTTGATCTAGTCAACTCTTATTAAAAACCAAAAAATCCTAATTCTTCGGGCAAGGTTAATCAGAGATCCAGATGGAGCTCTGAAGTCTTCTTCTGAGTCTGGTGCCCGCACCAATTCTCCCAGGGTGGGAGGAACTCGATCCTGTTGAGTATGGATCATGTTGGCTCTGGTATCTCTCCAAGAGGTCTGGGTCCAGCTCTTGTAACTCTTCTCGGGAGATCCAAAAGTCATCAGAATCTGGCCTTCCTAGCCAGCGGACCAGGTATCTTTGGTATCCTCGATTACGAGTAGAGATAACCTGATCATCCAGGATCTTTTCAATCTGCTCTTTCCTCACAGGCCAGTTTGTTGGTGGACACACAGGGTCAGGTTCACTCTCAAGAGCAGGATTAGGTTCAAAAGCCTCACTGGGAATCACAGCTGGCTCCCTATACTCTACTAGGTCAGTAATGTTGAAAGTGGAGCTAATGCCTAGTTCTGGAGGTAACTCGAGCACATAGGCATTGGATCCTACTCTCTTTACCACTCTAAATGGTCCAGCTCCTCTAGCATGTAACTTCCTAACGGGTCCAGGAGGAAACCATTCAGGCCTTAACCTAATCATTACATAGTCTCCCTCAACAAAAGTTTTGACTCGCTTTGAGAATTAGCCAACTTCTTATAAGTTTCATTACTTAAAGTTATTTTGGCATGAATTTCTTTATGCAAGTCCTTTACATGCTATGCAAGTGCATCAAGAGACTTGTGTGTGTGGGCTAATAGTGAAATCAGATCAAGTGGTGTGTGAGGCTTGTATCCATGAACAATTTCAAAGGGACTATAGCCTATAGACCTATTGATCGAAACATTGAATGCAATTTCAGCCCTGGACAAAATACAAATCCCAATTCCTGGTGCTCTCAATCAAAAAAAAAAATTCTGAGCCAAAGCCTAGTAAAGGGTCAAGAAAAACTAAACTAGACTGACGACGCATTCCTAAAGAATGGACTTTATTCCAAAGGAACCCTAGGTCTAAACCTAACAAACTAAGGCTCTCTAGGTTTGACCTTGGGTTGGAGGATGGCATGCAGAGCATGAAAACTTATCATGGGTGTCTAGTAGGTGCCATAAGGTCTTCCTGAAGTAGGTGGCAAACCTAATAGGTTCTGACACGTGGTTTACTCTAAAGACTTCGACAAAGTATACTTGGATGGTGTAAGAAGCATTGGAAGTCCTAGAGAAAGGGAGGAGATATGAGGTGGGGTCTCGAATTACCTGTTGACTAAAGGTGGTGACCTGAAGGTTTGAATGGTGATCTATGAGTGTCAACTGGTCATCCTTACGAAAGGAAAAGTTTGCTACTCCCAGGAATGGATCAAGAGATGGTTCGGGAAGTAGCCTAAGACATGTGATTGCAACAGTTAAGGTTTGTTCTCTAAGCAAATAATGATCCACTTTCTCAAGAAATGGATTAGAGAATGATTCATGGAAGGGCCTATGGATGATGACCTCAAGACCTGAAATTTGACCTATGGGTGCAGAAAGGTATACTCTATAGAAGGGTAGCTCAGTCATGCGAAGGAAGGGGTCGGGGGCCATAAGGATGACTTCTACAGGACTGGGTGAATCAATCCGCTCAAGACAAGGATGTTCAACTGAGATTACGGGAGAGACCTTAGTGGCTGGGCATGGGACAAGGTCCAATTGTAAGAGGCTTGATTCAGTCATCCTAAGGAGAGGATCTACCATAGGGTGGGCAAACTTAAATAGATCAGTGCAAAGATCTTCAATTGGTACTTGGGGAATGACTGTCATTAGAGGGTACGAACTGATAGCTCGGGCTAACACTATGAGTTCTTCCTGGGGGTATTTGACTAAAGGAACCTGATTCTCACAAATCTCTTGAATTTCTGAACTAGGTCCTACCACTTAGTTGCTCTCCAAGGTCTCCTCAGGTAAGGAACCAATAGTATCGATGTCACATTCTTCAAGTTCTTCCCCCTCATATTCATCAACTAGACTCAAGCCAGCATCATATACTTCCTCGATGCCATCTTCAATGGGTTTCGGGTCAGTGGTAATCGGGTCAACTGATTCTAGGCTTGTCATACCTAACCGTTCTTCCTCATTAGTAGGCTTGGGTTCTCCCTCATTAATGTCATCCTTAGGATTCTTACCACTTAGCTGTGTACAAGCCAGTCCTATGCATGGGCACTGACTAGATTTATGGCCTCTTTTTCCACAAAACAAACATTCTTGAGATATAGGAACCTGGGTCACACTGGGTTTCAAGCTAGTAGAGACCTTACTTGGGCATGGGTGTGGATCTAAATGGTTTGATCTAGAAGACTTGGGTTGTTGAGTGACTGGTCTAGAATATTGTAAGGACCTCTCATAGACACGATCCATACTATAGATATCATGGTTAGGCTTCCTAAGGTTATGCTCGGGATCACAATATAAGGTCCTCCTAGGTTCCTGGCATGGGTGAGGTTGGGGCCTATTAAATTTTGGATCAGGGGTCCAATTTTGATGTCTACGTTTCTCAAGTACTTGGACTCGATCCCTAAACTGGGAAAAACCCTCATTCATGTCCTGACTCAATTTGGTCATACTTTCGGTAAGATTTCTAACCATGGCCTCTAAATCTGGTTGGGTTTGACTAGGTTGGTAGGGTACTTCATTCCGGGTAGACATGATGATGCAAGCAAGCACACAGAATGTGACTAGACTAAAGCAACTACGGGCTAACTAGACCTAGAGCCCAAACTAGATGCCCAATCAGAGCGGCAAACTAGCCTGTAGTAACTCGGGACTCAGCCAGGCAGGTGTAAGGGGAGTGTTAGGTCCTTAATTGCCAATCCTAGACACCAATCAGAGATTGGCCAGGTAGGCGGACCAGCACACAAACCCTTCGGGATAGAATCCCTGAACCACCATTCTAGACACTAAGTATAAAGCACACACAGAGTAACCAGACAAACTGACCAAACACTAGCCTTGACCCGACTTGTTGATGTCCCTAGCCCATTAGGGCAAATTAAGTCTAATAAATTTTAAAATTAGGCTTAGGATCGAATGAGTGGGTGATTGTTTTGGTCTAAGGAGAGGTTATCAACTCCTCCCCTTATCTTAGATGCTAAAATGCCCTTAGGATGAATTAGGAGATGATCACTCAAAAAAATTGAATTCCAGAAATACAAAAATAGAGTTGCAGTAATTTAATTCTCAGAAATTTCACGGAAACCAATAAATCATAGGAAAATTATGCGAATTAGCTTCAATTATACTTGTTTCAGAAAAACAAAAATTACTGAATTTGGAGTTACTTGCAGTGAGAAATAATTCCTGCAACAGGATAATTATGGGCTGAAAATAGAGCACTTCCCCGTTTACAATTTCTGCTACGAAGTTGTAACCCAACGGATCCCCTACACGCCCTAGGAACACCCCGTGGAATGGGAAGAGGAGGTTTGCACCTCGCTTCGTTCCTAGGACCGGACGTCCTGGGGAGTCTACTTCGAGCAGACAAAGTAAAAAGAGAGGGACTCAAACAAGCAATCAAACAGAAATCCTAGACAGGGCTCTGATACCAAAATTGATGCAGAACGGAAGCTCTGATACCAAAAATGATGCAGAACGAAAGCTCTGATACCAAAAATGATGCAGAATAAAGAACAAAGAAGCGTATGCGGAAGTAAAATTAAAATTAATTCTTTTTTTTTTATATATATTTTTTTCAGAAATTGGCTTTGACTCAAAGTAAAGCTAAACTACGTTGAAGGAAACTAGGTAAGGATTGAAAGCACAGTTTAGAAGAAACTAAATTATCAGAGTAGTTCAGAAGTAACGGATCGCTGGGGGTTGAGAAACTCCCAGACCTAGGGTTTCGCTCTGAATTTTCAACAGAACAGAAATAGAGAGAAGAGATGGTTTACTAACCAGACAGTGATCTTCTCAGGATTTTGGTGGAAGAACTCTCTCGAGCAGATTGTGGGATCCTCGGAGTCGGCTATCTTCGCAATGGATCCTCCAATACTGGTCTCGTGGTTTGGTCGGCTTCTCCTGGACTCAAGATCTGGGAAAGAAGAGGAACAAGTGAAGGAATTCAGAAACTCAAGAAAAGATCTTACCAGGTTGAAGAACTTGAAAGCCGAAGTTGCTGAAATCGAATTCTCCTGGAGGCCGATCTGACTTCCTCTTAGAATTGTTGTAGATCTGCAGTATCTGGACTGGAGCTGGATGCTGGTGGTCGGCCTGGACTTGGAGATGGTGGCCGTGAGAAGGGAAATAGACTAGGGCTTGGAGGAAAGAGAAGGGTGATGGCGGCTAGGGTTTGGGAGTGGAGTGGCTAACCTAGGGTTTGGGGTTTTGGAGATCTCTCACCTCCTCAAGGTTCCAGGGGAACCCGGATTTACTCCCTCATGGAGCTCAACACCTGGAAGCAAGTGCGGACAAGAGAAAACACAAGTTTGCTCAAGAAAAAATTTCTTTCATTCATCTGATTGTTGTAAACTTACAAAAGGGGTTTAATTTATAAGGCATTACAAGGGAGGAGGGTTTCATATCTTCCCATGTGGGACTAAAGGAGGGGATCTCCAAATTAGGGCAAACCCCTTATATATGGTCGGCCAAAATACCAAAAAAAATAGGATTTGGGTTATAAATGGCAGGTAGATGGCGCCACCTTGCTTGGATTTTCAAGAAAAATTTTCTTCCTTCTCTGGATCAACTCTTTTGGACTCCTCCTTTTCTTCCTCCCTAAGTCAAGGTCCTTCCCATCTTTGTTTTGATTGTTTTTGGCAGGTAGTGGGCGCCCCCTTGAAGTTCTCTTCCAAGAGAATTTCTTCCCTTCTTTGTTTTGGAATTCTTGGGAAAGTCTTGGCCGCCCCCTTGATTGGTGGTCTCTTGGTGGACTTCTCCTTATCTGGCGCATGAGAGAAGGAGGTTGCCATCTGTGGAGTGGGGACCAAAAGCTGCTGGATGTGGATATGGCGCCCCCTGGACTGGGAGTGTGGCTGGGAGTGTGGTGTCCACTTGCCTGGTCTTGGAAGAAAGTGTAACATCCCATTTTGAAACCCTAGTCCACTACTGAGTCAACATGACTCAACAAAATAAAATGCAGGTAATGTAGACTCAAGCTAAATTAAGTTGATCTAGTCAACTCTTATTAAAAACCAAAAAACCCTAATTCTTCGGGCAAGGTTAATCAGAGATCCAGATGGAGCTCTGAAGTCTTCTTCTGAGTCTGGTGCCCGCACCAGAAGGGTAGGTCAATCATGCGAAGGAAGGGGTCTGGGGCAATAAGGAGGACTTCTACAAGACTGGGTGAATCAATCCGCTCAAGACAAGGATGTTCAACTAAGATTATAGGAGAGACCTTAATGGCTGGGCATGGAAAAAGGTCCAATTGTAAGAGGCTTGATTCAGTCATCCTAAGGAGAGGATCTACCATAGGGTGGGCAAACTTAAATAGTTCAGTGCAAAGATCTTCAATTGGTACTTGGGGAATGACTGTCATTAGAGGGTACGAACTGATAGCTCGGACTAACACTATGAGTTCTTCTTGGTGGTATTTGACTAAAGGAACCTGGTTCTTACAAATCTCTTGAATTTCTGAAATAGGGCCTACCACTTGGTTGCTCTCCAAGGTCTCCTCAGGTAAGGAACCAATAGTATCGATGTCACATTCTTCAAGTTCTTCCCCCTCATATTCATCAACCAGACTCAAGCCAGCATCATATACTTCCTCGATGCCATCTTCAATGGGTTTCGGGTCAGTGGTAATCGGGTCAACTGATTCTGAGCTTGTCATACCTAACCCTTCTTCCTCATTGGTATCCTTCTGGTCAAGAGGTGACACAAGAGGGAATTGACAAACAAAAGTCTGGTTCACTACGGGTGTCAGATCAATCAGAACTTGTCTCAGGTTGGTAGAGGTTGGCTTTAAGTCCAAAGTACTTGATTGGTTATATCTTAAAGACCACTCATAGTCTTGGGCTTCTTGGTAGGCTCGGTCTAACTTATTGGTCTTTCAAGGCATAGCTTTTTATAAATGTCTGGGTGTAACCCAACCCTAAACCTCGATGTGATCTGAGATTCGGTCTCAATGATATTGCATTTCATGTCATACCACTGGAAGTCCTCGATATATTTAGACACAGGCCTATTACCTTATTGCAATTGGTACCATTGGTCTAAAAGTCTTTTCTCATAGGATCTACCTAGGTACCTATCTCTCAACTTACTTCTCATATCTCTCCAAGTATATATTTCCTCTTTTCTTTGATAACACCCATGCTCAATAGCATACCAATGCGACCTAGCATGTTTGGTGAACTTGGTTTTGGCCAACCTAACTTGTCCTAATTCCGATATGTTAGTGCACTCAAAATACCGATCCATTTGTTCTTCCCACTTAATATATGTCTCTTGTCTTCCATCAAAAGTGGGTGTATAAGGTTCGGTGTTCCTAACGGGTCCCTTCTCTGAGTCAACCAAGTATGGGTATAGGCTCCTAGGGCAAGACTCAGGGGCAAGATCATGGTCATAGGCTCTTAGATCAAACCTCCAATGATTAGGTTCAGGATCCCTGTATAATGGTCTCCTAGGCTCTGGGTGTGGGTGAGGTTGGGGTCTACCAAATTCTGAGTCAGGGGTCCAATTTCGGTACCTAGGCTCTTCAAGTACCTGGGCTCGGTCTCTAAACTAGGCAACAGTATCAGTCATATCCTGACTCAATTTGGTCATACTTTCGATAAGAGTTCTAATCATGGCCTCTAAATCAGGTTGGGTTTGACCAGGTTGGTAGGGTACTCTATTCCGGGTGGACATGATGATGCAAGCAAGCACACCAAATGAGACTCGACTAAAACGTCTACGGGCTAACTAGACCTAGAGCCCAAACTAGATGCCCAATCAGAGTGGCAAGCTAGCTTGTAGTAACTCGGGACTCAGCCAGGCAGGTGTAAGGGGAGTGTTAGGTCCCTAAATGCCAATCCTAGACACCAATCAGTGATTGGCCAGGTAGGCGGACCAGCACACAAGCCCTTCGGGACGTAGTCCCTGAATCACCGTTCTAGACACTGAGTACAGAGCACATACAGAATAAATAGACAAACTGACTCAACACTAGCCTTGACCCGACTTGTTGATGTCCCTAGCCCACTAGGGCAAATTAAGTCTAATAAATTTTAAAATTAGGCTTAGGATCGAATGAGTGGGTGGTGGTTTTTGGCTAAGGAGAGGTTATCAACTCCTCCCCTTATCTTAGATGCTCAAATGCCCTTAAGATGAATTAGGAGATGATCACTCAAAAAAAAAAAAAAAAAAAAAATTGAATTGCAGAAACACAGAATCAGAGTTGCAATAATTTAATTCTTAGAAATTTCACGGAAACCAATAAGTCACAAGAAAATTATGTAAAATAGTATCAATTATACTAGTTCCTACAAAATAAAAATCATGCAATTTGGTGTTATCTTCAATGAAAAATAATTCCTGTAACAGGATAGTTACAGACTGAAAATAGGGTGCTTCCCCTGTTTACAATTCCTGCTACGAAGTTGTAACCCAACGGATCCCCTACACGCCCTAGGAACACCCCATGGAATGGGAAGAGGAGGTTTGTGCCTCGCTTCATTCCTAGGACCGGACGTCCTGGGGAGTCTACTTCAAGCAGACAAAGTAAAAAGGAGAGAGACTTAAAATAAGCAAGCAAAACAGAAACCCTAGACTGGGCTCTGATACCAAAAATGATGCAGAATGAATGCTCTGAAACCAAAAATGATGCAGAACGAATATGTGGAATGCGGAAGCAAATTAAAATTAATTATTATTATTATTATTATATATACTTTAAGAAGTCGGCTTTGACTCAAAAGAAAGTTAAACTAAATTGAAAGAAACTATGTAATAATTGAAAGCATAATTTAAAGAAACTAGGTTATCAGAGTAGTTCAGAAGTAAAGGATTGCTGGGGGTTGAGAAACTCCCAGACCTAGGGTTTCGCTCTGAACTTTCAACAGGACAGAAGTAAAGAGAAGAGAAGGGTTACAGACCAGGCAGTGATCTTCACAGAGTTTAGTGGAAGGACTCTCTTGAGCAGATTGTTGGATCCCTGGATTCAGATATCTTCGCAATGGATCCTCTAATACTGGCCCTTTGGCAGAGTTGGCTTCTTCTGAACTCAAGATCTGGGAAAGAAGAAGAACAAGTTATGGAACCAGATACTCAAGGAAGGATTTACCAGATAGAAGAACTTGAAAGCTGATGTTGCTGAAATCCTGATTCTCCTGGATGCTGATCTGACTTCCTCTGAGATTTGCTCTGTCTTCGAAGTAGCCGAACTGGACCTGGATGCTGGTGGTCGGCCTCTACTTGGAGAGAGGGGCCGTAATAGATGGGGTAGGCTAGGGTTTGGTGGAATGAAGAGGATGATGGGCGGCTAGGGTTTGGAAGTGAAGTGGCTAACCTAGGTTTTTGGGGTTGGAGATCTCACACCTCCTCAAGGTTCCTAAGGAACCCGCATTTACTCCCTCATGGAGCTCAACACCTGAATACAAGTGCGGAAGAGAGAAACACAAAGTTGCTCACACATAAATTGAATTCATTCATCAGTTGTTCTTTAAAACTTACAAGAGGAATTTATTTTATAGGCCTTTACAAGAGGTCAGGGTTTTACATCTTCCCATGTGGGACTAATAGGATGGATCTTCAAATTAGGCTTGTAGAATCAAATCCTTCTCATATGGCCGGCCAAGAGCTTCCATAAGTGTTGATTGGTGGCTCCAAATGGTAAGTAGGTGGCGCCTCCTAGCCTTGCTCTTCAAGAAAAAAATTTTTCCTTCCATGCTTGGTTTTATTTGGAAGTATTTGGGCGCCTCCTAGTTTTGCTCCCCAAGTTTTGGCTTCTTCTTTTCATGGCTCAACTCTTTTGGACACCTCCTTTTCTTTCTCCCCAAGTCATGGCTCTTCCCAACTTTGCTTTGGTCTTTTTAGGCATGGATTGGGCACCCCCTTGAAGTGCTCCCCAAGAAATGCCTCTTTCCTCTTTTAGCTTGGCCTTTTAAGGTATATATGGGGTGCCTCCTTGATTTTGGCTTCAAGAAAAATTCTTGCTCCCTTGGGTGTGGGGACCAAGACACTGGGATGGAGATGTGGCGCCTCCTGGACTCTGGCGTGTGGCTGGGAGTGTGGCGCCCACTTACTTGAGCCTGGGAGAAAAATGTGGCACCCTGGACCTTGACTTGAAAAAGGTGGCACCAACCTGGAGAAGACCTAGGCCACTACTAGGACTTGTATTGAGTCAACATGACTCAAAAAAATTTAAATTACAGACTCAAGACTAAAATTGAGTTGACCAAGTCAACCCTTATTACAAAACCAGAAAATCCTAATTCTTCGGGCAAGGTCATTCAGAGATCCAGATGGAGCCCCGAAGTCTTCTTCTGAGTCTGGTGCCCGCACCACTCATGCCCTCATGCACAAGAACCAAGAAGCCCCTCCACAGTCCAAGAAGAACTCCATATGAAAATCCCTCATGCACTCCTCTCTTCTCTCTTGATCGTGAAGCCCTCTCTCTGGAAACCGTGAAGCCCCACATGGTCTCACCAAAACCGTAGCCTCTTCCTATCATTATATAGGCGTGCGATTCTTGATCTTGGGCATCTTCTTGATTCTTGGATGTTTAGGATTCCAAGGTCCAAAACTGGTTAGGACTCCTTAGTGATGGGGACATCTCAAGCACGGATCTTGGAGCAAGCATAATTCTTGGAGTGGCACAGATCTTGAAGCATTTTTGGAATAAATTTATTTAGGATTTATCTTTTGTTTAAAATTTGAATTAGGATTTGGTTGGTTAGGATTGATATATGGATAGGCTTATCTTATCCTATCTTATATTTGAATTTGATTTAGGATTTGGTTGGTTAGGATTGATATATGGATAGGCTTATCTTATCCTATCTTATATTTGAATTTGATTCGTTCTTATCTTTTTATCTTGTATTCAAATTCAAATGAGGGTTGGAAAATCTATAAATACCACCCTCAGCCTTTTGTAACAGGAGGATGGATGAATAAAATTTCTATTGTTCTGTGTGAAGGATCTGTGTGCTCCTAGGGTATCTGTATGATCCCTTCTCCATCTTCCCAGGATTTCTGTGTGATCCCTGATTTTGGGCATATGTGTGAGCCCAGGGCATCTATGTGAGCCCCTTTGCTATGTGCTTGTTCTTCTAGGGCATCTGTGTGAGCCCCTTTGCTATGTGCTTGTTCTTCTTGGGGAATCTATGTGAACCCCAGTATTTTATCTTAACCCTGCACCCTCTTCTTTCCTCCTTTGCAAATCCTAATCCCTGGTGACTTTCATGCTCACCAGCGATCCAGTCCAATCCCTGTCCCGCATCAAATGGTATCAGAGCTAAAGGATTAGGATTTTTCTGTTTCATCACCGGCCCACTATTCTCTTTCTTCCCTGTTTCAAATCTCATCCACGGATCCTTCCCCAACATCGACGTCGGACCACCCTCCCCCCAGCCGGTCACCCACCACCATTCCTCCCTTACAGCCCTCACCCCTGTTTTCTACTTCGTCTATGCCAAGCTCTCCAAGAACTGCCTGCAGCCCATTTTCAAAGCACAGATTTCAAAGCACACCGATCTCAAAGCCACACCATTTTCAAAGCAAAGTTGATTAAAAAAAAAAAAATCATGGTTATGTCAAGCTAAAAGTTTGGAGTTCCCGGAGCTGAAGTCAAGCTGAAGCTGGAGCCTGACCCAAACTCGACAGAGTCGAGTTTTTTTCCCCACCGTAGGAGAATGATGGGGACATCTCAAGCACGGATCTTGGAGCAAGCATAATTCTTGGAGTGGCACAGATCTTGAAGCATTTTTGGAATAAATTTATTTAGGATTTATCTTTTGTTTAAAATTTGAATTAGGATTTGGTTGGTTAGGATTGATATATGGATAGGCTTATCTTATCCTATCTTATATTTGAATTTGATTTAGGATTTGGTTGGTTAGGATTGATATATGGATAGGCTTATCTTATCCTATCTTATATTTGAATTTGATTCGTTCTTATCTTTTTATCTTGTATTCAAATTCAAATGAGGGTTGGAAAATCTATAAATACCACCCTCAGCCTTTTGTAACAGGAGGATGGATGAATAAAATTTCTATTGTTCTGTGTGAAGGATCTGTGTGCTCCTAGGGTATCTGTATGATCCCTTCTCCATCTTCCCAGGGTTTCTGTGTGATCCCTGATTTTGGGCATCTGTGTGAGCCCAGGGCATCTATGTGAGCCCCTTTGCTATGTGCTTGTTCTTCTAGGGCATCTATGTGAGCCCCTTTGCTATGTGCTTGTTCTTCTTGGGGAATCTATGTGAACCCCAGTATTTTATCTTAACCCTGCACCCTCTTCTTTCCTCCTTTGCAAATCCTAATCCCTGGTGACTTTCATGCTCACCAGCGATCCAGTCCAATCCCTGTCCCGCATCACTTAGTTAGTTAGGCTTTCTAAGTGGTTACAACCAACAAATTAGGATCCTTAGGTAGTCGGGCTAACCAACTAACCAACTAACACCTGAACCCAACCCCATAACCAAATTGGGTTATGATACAATCTCTAAAAATACTCCCCTCTAAGCCACATGAGAAAATACTCAAATCCAAGCCCATGCACACCCATGTCTCACATGTTCTCTCAACCCTAGGTCAAGCCCCTAGCCCAACATGCCATGACCCTAAAGACTCAGAGCCCCCTGGCACAACTCCAAGACCTCTAGAACACCTCTAGAAATTGCTTGGCACACCTCCAAGCTCCCAGGGATCACCTCGAACATCCCTGCCATGGCCTTTCAAGTCTCTTCAAAGCTTGGGAACACCACACAAAACCCTACTCATCCTAGGAAAATGGAGAGGACGTCGCCTAGCACAAACCTCGATGCACATATCTGAGTAGACATTTATATTCTTATTTTATTTGGGTTTATTGGGATAAAAATATTATTCTATTTTATTATTCTTGTATCCAGATTATGCATGGATCTCAGGGCATGAATATTAGATTAGTATGGAGTATATTTTTAGATTAGGCTAATTATTTTAGTTTGACTTGAGTCTCAGTATGTTAGTTTGTTTGGTCTCCAATTTATTGGAGAGTCCCAGAGTTTTTGGTACGGGCACCAGGATCAGACAGAGATTGCTAGGCCCATTATGGATTTTTGATTAGGGTTTTAGTCCTGTAAAGTCCATTGGTTCTAAGTCACTTACTAAAGTGAGCCAATTGAGTCCTGTATTAAAGAGTGAGTCCTATAATAAAGTGAGACAACTGAGTCCAATTGAATCCACTTAGTCAAGTAAGTCCCTTGTTTCAGTCCAAAGAGTCATGTAATTTTCATTAAAGTCAAGATCTAAGAGGAGAGTTACCAGACTAGGAGATTCACTGGGCCCCTCCAACCAGAACTGGACTTCATGCACCTGGGCTCCTAATCAAGTCCACCAACATTTGCACCCCAAGTTCCCTAGGAAGCAATGCCTGGGCCCTTTCATGCTGCTAAGCCCATCAAGTTGGCCCCCCTTCTAGTCCAAGTTCTGTTGGCGCCCTTCCCAGCCTAGCACCCAGTCCAAGGTCCAACCAAGTTGGTGCCCCAAGCCAGCCCACGCCCACCTAGAGTCCATGCGCCCAAGCCCACAAGGAGGCTGCCCAAGTCCACATGGAGTTGCTGCCCTAGCCCAAGAGGATTCGAGCCATTCCAAGTCCAATAGTGAATCGAGTTTCCTTGGCCCTCAAGTTTTGTAATCTCAGTCTGTCAGGGAGTCCAGGGACCTGGGTGAATCTATAAACACCCATCACCTTCCCCTTGTAATGAATAACTTTGATGAATGAAAATTGAAAGTTTTGCTTTATTTTCCATGCTTGCTAAACATTGATGCTCCATGAGTGAGAGGGTGTGAGGCCCAAACTAAAACCTAGCTTTCTTCTAACCTAGCCGCCCCCTTCTCTCTACCTCTAAGAAAACCCTAGCCGCCCCTCACCTCCATCTACAAACCCTAGGTCGGCCCCTCTTTCCCCTGCAAACCAAGGCCATCCCCTTCCTCGATCTTATTTTTTCTTCTTGATCGCCACCTACCTTCATAAGCCCTAGCTGCCAGGCCTTTTCTCTCCACCAGGCCACCAGCATCAAGTCCCCTAGGCATCCTTCCAGTCCAGGCCGACCTCCAAACTAGGCATCTACATCAAGTTCCAGGCTGCCATCTCTTTGCTGCCCTTCTTCTAGCCTTTCTCCTCTTAAACTTCCTGTTCCTTACTTTTTCTCCCTTTTACATCTTTAACCTTTGACGTTTGCAGGATCCCTCTGGTGAAATAGTCATTGGAGGAGGTTTTCCTTACCCCCGTGACCGGTTAATAAAAAGCCGACGGATCCGTGAGAACAAGGCCTTGTCATCCAGGCACCGATCCATAGTGCTGAGAGACCCCTTCTACAACAAGAAAGACATCAATGGCAGGTACTTGAACCAAACCCTCTCTTTAGGTCTGTTTTATTGAAGTTGAACTTGTCCTAATTAGTGGTTTCTTAACCCTAGGGTCATGTTTTTTTTATCTCTTTGATAGTCTTAATTTGTGGGTAGTGGTTTCAATCCTTACATAATGTTTCTTAGTTTGTTCTTCACCTCTTTTTTCGGAAACAAAGTCACATAAAATATGAAATTAGTTACTCTCTTTAATCTGCTATTTTTATGTTCATCCCTTGCATACTCATCCCACATCAGTTTGGTATCAAAGCTTAGGATTAGGGCATGTTCAAGCATCTGCTATAAACAAAAATAACAAAAAAATTTTTTTTTGCATGCTGAATTCTGTATTAGTAGTCTAAACCTAGGGCTAATTTTCCATTAAACCCTTGCTATTTTTTCTTGATTTTTGCATCAATTGATCTCTGATTTGTCTTCTTTATTTTTTGCAATTTTAGTCTAATTTTATAGATATGAAAACCAAAAATAATCTGTATACAAAAAAATGCTGACACAAAAAAAATAGCTTGCTGAAATTTCTGCAACAATTGTTTAGGGCTGAAATTAGTTGACATTAAAACCCTCCAACTTAATTTTCTTGCACTTAATTGATGTAAACTAATTCTGCAATTTTTTTGATTTTTAGCCTCATGTTGCATTAGGGTTCATGTGTGTGCATCATACTTGAAATCAATCTAAGGGCAATTCTACTCTGTCAGATAAGGAAAGGATTTCATCACCTTTCCTTGGCCAAAAATAACCACCCTGTATTCAAAACCAAGCCTAACTAAAATCAAGTAGCAACCTAATTGATCTAGGGACACGAACAGGTCCAGTCTATGGTTTGTGAGAAAGCTAGTGCACCCAATCCTCCAATTATTTCTTGAATCTGGTATCTATGCTAAAGGTCCAGAGGCAAATGCCCTAAGTAGATTCATGGCTTTTGATTAGGATCCTGCTAGAGCAGGGAAAGCCTCCCACGACCCCACTTCTTACCTGGCCAGTGGAAAGGGTAATTATTGAATTGGTTGCAAGTTTAGCTAACTTATTTTACCTGGACTGCTAAGTCTAGCAAACCCTAGCCGATTTGTGTGCTTGTTGCATGACCACTAGATCAGGAGCCCACTACCATCAGTCTCAACGCCAACCCAATTTGACCATGGACCCCAATCTTGACACCCAACTGAGAGCCATTACTGAACAGGTTGCCCAATTGACCCAATGACTACCCAAATGAACAATAGGTTTACTCAAGTAAAAGGTCATTTAGGAAACCTAAAGAGAACTCAAGAGTCTCATACTAAACTTGAACCTGAGTCATCCCTCCCCACACCTCCCCATCCTAGGAGAGCCCCATGCCCTGACCCATTCTTGAAGCCCAACTATAGGAGACCCAATCATGATTTCTTTGACCAGGATGAGAGAGCGATTAGGAACATCAGGCTAGAAGCACCCATCTTTGATGGTAGTCTAGATCCTAAGGTCTACATAGATTGGGAGGGAGACATGGATCAATATTTTGAATGGTATGAGATGACTGAGGAGAGGAAGTGCAAGTTTGCCAAACACAGGTTAGTCCGCCAGGCTAGGCTATATCGGGGGAATGTTGAGCATATAGTTAGACAATGAGGAGAACTTCTCATAGTTACTTAGAGAGCCATGAAGCTGAAGCTTAGGGATAAGTACCTTCCTGCATCCTACCATTAGAGACTCCTAGATAAGTGGAAAAGGCTAAGTTAAGAAAATAGGACTGTGTCTGAGTACATAGCCAAATTCGATGAGTTTGCTATGAGGCATAGCATAGATAAGTTTGAGACCATGACCCTATCTAGGTTTAGGGCTGGACTTCGTGAAGACATCCAGAGAGAACTATTCTTGAGAGAGGTCCATGATCTTGAGCAGGCTTACTAGATAGCTAGAGATTTTAAGAGATTCCAGCGAGGGCCCATAACCCATCGACCTGAGCCCATTAGGACTAGTGCCCCTAATCCAAAACCAGGATCTAGCCAAGCCTACCCAAGCCGGCCCAATGCTAATCCAACTCGACCCAGTCCTAGCACCCTATTGGCCTATAAGGAAGACAAGGGTAAGGTACTTAAGTTCCAAAGAAACCCTAATCCCAACCCCAATAATGCTTGTTTCAAATGTCATAAGGTGGGACACTATGCTAGCCAATGCCCAACCCGATCCCTACACATAGGAGAACTTCAGAAAGAAGACCCTGAACCCACTGATGAATTTGAAGAAGAGGTATATGAAGCAGGAGAGAACCTAATAGAAGAGTATGAAGGAGATGAGGAAGTAGTTAAGTCATCAGACCTACTGGGAGTTGTTAGGTGCATCATAGCCCAAACTATGACACAAGAGGATTGGCGTAGGATCAACATCCTACAAACCTTTATGAAATTAGGGGATAAGGTATGAAAAGTCATTATAGATAGTGGGAGCTGTGTGAATGCCATCTCAACTAGTGCTGCCAAAACCCTAGGGTTGTCCTTGGTTCCCCATCCCAGCCCCTATAAGGTATCTTGGATAGACTCACCTCCATTCCCATCAAACTTAGGTGCCAAGTCTCCAACTTCAATCCTATCAGGAAAAGATGTGGTGTGATTGAAAGGAAACCTGGTGCACGGATGCCTACCCTAGGCATGCTACATTAGGGAGTAGTTATTGCATAATTAAACTTTTTAACATGCGTATGGAAAAAACCTACTCATGCACAGGATCTAACATAACATGATGCATGAAACTGAAACATAGGCATTGTTAGGATATCCTGGTTCAGCTACGAACTGATCCCCGGTTCAACTGGTCGAATCCCTTTTCTCCAGACTACGAACTTCGAACCAGGCAAGGGACAGGCCAACTGTAGGCGACCCACTGCTTTTCAGCGAACTACAGCATCCGAAGGCCAATCCTTCAGATAACATCTTCAACCTCGACTGAAGATCAAATTTTTCATCGACATCCGGAGACACGCTCTTCAGTCCCCGCCATAGACACTATCTCCAGCTTTAGGGAAAATACTAAATCTTCGACCCACGAAAGGGAAAACTCGGAGCTTGGACCATAATTTGGTCCAGAAAGGCAACTGTAACTAATGGTTACAATCGACACTCATCATGCCATGATCATGGCGCGCAACTCCTGCTGCCACGCCTCTGATCTGGCCAGAACCGCTCAATGACAACCCACGATCGCTAATAATGGGAGAGAATGGCTCTCCATGATCACCAGAAAAAGAGCGGGTCGCAGGCCAGAGGCCTCACATAAACTCATACATTCTCAAAGAGCTTTCCTCTCACACTCTTGGAACCCTTCCCCATTCTGTGGCTCGGATCTGCCCCTAACTTAGGCATCAGAGTGTCCCCTGATGCAGAATGAGAACTCTGAAACCAAAAATGATGCAGAACGGATATGTGGAATGCGGAAGCAAATTAAAATTAATGTATATATATATATATTTTTTATATATTTTTGGAAGTCGGCTTTGACTCAAATGAAAGTTAAACTAAATTGAAAGAAACTATATAATAATTGAAAGCACAATTCAAAGAAACTAGATTATCAGAGTAGTTCAGAAGTAAAGGATCGCTGGGGGTTGAGAAACTCCTAGACCTAGGGTTTCGCTCTGAACTCTCAACAGGATAGAAATAAAGAGAAGGGAAGGGTTATGTACCAGGCAGTGATCTTCACAAAGTTTGGAGGAAGGACTCTCTCGAGTAGATTGTTGGATACTCGGATTCGGATATCTTCGCAATGGATCCTCCAATACTGGTCCTTTCGTAGAGTTGGCTTCTCCTGAACTCAGGATCTGGGAAAGAAGAAGAACAAGTGAAGGAACCAGATACTCAAAGAAAGGATTTACCAGATAAGAAGAACTTGAAAAATTGATGTTGCTGAAATCCTGATTCTCCTGGATGCTGATCTGACTTCCTCTGGGATTTGCTCTGTATTCGAAGTAGCCGATCTGGACCTGAATGCTGGTGGTCGGCCTCTACTTAGAAGAGAGGGGCTGTGAGATGATGAGGTAGATTAGGGTTTGGATGATTGGTGGAATGAAGAAGATGATGGGCGGCTAGGGTTTGGAATTGAAGTGGCTAACCTAGGGTTTTGGTATGGTTTGGAGATCCCACACCTCATCAAGGTTCCTGTGGAACCCGAAATCACTCCCTCACGGAGCTCAACACTTGAATACAAGTGCGGAAGAGAGAAACATAAAGTTGCTCACAAAGAAATTGATTTCATTCATCATTAAATTCAAGAGTTACATAGAGTTGAATATATAGACATAACAAAGAAATAAAATTTTATACATTTCCCATGTGGGACTAATAGGACTAACCCATACTTTAGGCATCAAATTCTCTTCCCAAGACTCCTTCCATGAGTGGGCAGCCCAAAACCTCCAACAAAACTTGAAAATCAGCTCCAAATGGCAGGTTATGGGGGTGTCTCCTAGTATCTCTCCATGAATCAAGGATTTTTCCTTCATGGTTTGGCTCATTTGGACACCTCCTAGTCTTGCTCCACAAGTTTAGGCTTCTTCCTTTCATGGCTTTGGCACTTTTGGAAACTTTTGGGAACCTCCTTGAATTCCTCCGCAAGACATGCTCTCTTCCCTTTTATAACTTGGATTTTTATGGAACATTGTGGGGCACCTCCTTGATCCTCTCTTCAAGAAAAATTCTTGCCATCCTAGCTTGGATTTATCTGGAAAGAAATTGGCTCCTCCTTGGATTGAGGTATCTTGATGGATTTCTCTCCCAAGTGGTGCAAGAAAAAAAAGGAACTTACTTCTTGTGGTGTAGGGACCAAAGACACTAGATGGAGATGTGGCACCTCCTAGACTCTAGCGTGTGGCTGGGAGTGTGGCGCCCACTTGCTTGGGCCTGGGAGAAAAAATGTGGCACCCTGGACCTTGACTTGACTGAAAAAAAGTGGCACCAACCTGGAGAAGACCTGACCACTACTAGGACTTGTATTGAGTCAACATGACTCAACAAAATTTAAATTACAGGGAAATATAGACTCAAGACTAAAATTGAGTTGACCAAGTCAACCCTTATTACAAAACCAGAAAATCCTAATTCTTCGGGCAAGGTCAATCAGAGATCCAGATGGAGCCCTGAAGTCTTCTTCTGATTCTGGTGCCCGCACCAATTCTCCCGGGGTGGGAGGAACTCGACCCTGTCGAGTATGGATTAAGCTGGCTCTGGTGTCTCTCCAAGAGGTATGGGTCCAATTCTTGTAATTCTTCTCGGGAGATCTAAGAGTCATCAGAATCTGGCCTTCCTTGCCAGCGAACCAGTTATCTTTGGTATCCTCGATTACGAGTAGAGATAACTTGATCATCCAGGATCTTTTCAATCTGCTCTTTCCTCACAGGCCAGTTTGTTGGTGGACACACAAGGTCGGGATCACTCTCAATAACAGGATTAGGTTTCAAAGGCTTACTAGGAATCACAGCTGGCTCCCTATACTCTACTAAGTCTGTAATGTTGAAAGTAGAGCTATTGCCTAGTTCTGGAGGCAACTCGAGCACATAGGCATTGGATCCTACTCTCTTCACTACTCTAAATGGTCCAGCTCCTTTAGCATGTAACTTTCTAACAATTCCAGGAAAAAACTACTCAGGCCTTAACCTAATCATTACATAGTCTCTCTCAACAAATGTTTTGACTCGTCTTTGAGAATCAGCCAACTTCTTATAAGTTACATTACTTAAAGTTATTTTGGCATGAATTTCTTTATGCAAGTCCTTTACATGCTATGCAAGTGCATCAAGAGACTTGTGTGTGTGGGCTAATAGTGAAATTAGATCAAGTGGTGTGTGAGGCTTGTATCCATGAACAATTTCAAAGGGACTCTAGCCTATAAACTTATTGATCGAAACATTGAATGCAATTTCAGCCCTGGACAAAATACAAATCCTAATTCCTGGTGCTCTCAATCAAACCAAAATCTGAGCCAATATCCTAAACTCGACTGACGACACATTCCTAAAGAATGGACTTTATTCAAAAGAACCCTAGGTCTAAACCTAACAAACTAAGGCTCTCTAGGTTTGACCTTTGGTCGGAGGATGGCATGCAGAGCATGAAAACTTATCATGGGTGCCTAGTAGGTGCCATAAGGTCTTCTAGAAGTAGGTGGCAAACCTAATAGGTTCTAAAAAGTCTTGCAACCTAGAAATCTCAGTAAAGTGTAATCCCATAGCTCTAGAAATATGAGAAGATTCAGGGAAGGGTAGGAAATAAGAATCAGAGTTTTGAGGTGGCTTATAGGAAACAAAAAACATACCTTGGTTATTCAGGACGACCTTAAAATGAGGACATTATTCTATAGGTGCACTCATCCAAACCTTATGATTTGTTCTAGGAGGGTCTACAAGTGCAAGTTCTAGGGTGGGTTGGGTGCTCCTAGAAGGTGGAAGGTTATCAGGAAGGTCTTTGGAATGTTTATCTAGAAAGTCTTCTAAGCTACTATCTTTTTCTTGTTCTTGGACCTTCTCAATGGGCAATTCTTGTGAACCCCTTCCTTCTTCACACTTCTCTACCAGATTTGACTCAGGGGTGTTTTCTTTGGATTCCTCAATGAGTTCAGGGGTATTCTCACTTAAACTCTCATTGGGTATAATTTCCTCTTCCTGAACTTCCTTAAAAGGGTCTTCTCTTAGGGTTAGCTCCTGAATTCCTTGAGTGGCAGGGGTCCCCTCAATAACCCCATCAGGTAGGAGTTGGTTAATTGAATTATCGGGAGAGATATCCTCAAATTCTTCATCTTCATATTCATCTATCAAACTTATGTCTGGCTCATATATTTCTTCCTCAATCTCACTGAAAGGTTCTAATCTATTCTCCTTTGATTCCTCTTTAAGTATGGCTCTGGTCAGGTCAACTAATTTTGGGATGGCCATGCCTAACTCCTTCTCAGTGTTATCCTTCTGGTCAATAGGTGACACAAGTGGGAATTGACAAACAAAAGTCTGGTTCACTACGAGTATCGGATCAATCGAAACTTGACTCAAGTTGGTAGAGGTTGGCTTTAAGTCCAAAGTACTTGATTGGTTATATCTTAAAGACCACTCATAGTCTTGGGCTTCTTGGTAGGCTCAGTTTAACTTATTTGTCTTTTCAAGGCATAGCTTCCTATAAATGTCTGGGTGTAACCCAACCCTAAACCTCGATGTGATCTGAGCTTCAGTCTCAATGGTATTGCATTTCATGTCATACCACTGGAAGTCCTCGATATATTTAGACACAGGCCTATTACCTTGTCGCAATTGGTACCATTGGTCTAAAAGTCTTTTATCATAGGATCTACCTAGGTACCTATCTCTCAACTTACTTCTCATATCTCTCCAAGTATATATTTCCTCTTTTCTTTGATAACACTCACGCTCAATAGCATACCAATGTGACCTAGCATGTTTGGTGAACTTGGTTTTGGCCAACTTAACTTGTCCTAATTTTGATATGTTAGTGCACTCAAAATACCAATCCAATTGTTCTTCCCACTTAATATATGTCTCTTGTCTTCCATCAAAAGTGGGTGCATAAGGTTCGGTGTTCCTAACGGGTCCCTTCTCTGAGTCAACCAAGTATGGGTATAGGCTCCTAGGGCTAGACTCAGGGGCAAGATCATGGTCATAGGCTCTTAGATCAAACCTCCAATGATTAGGTTCAGGATCCCTGTATAATGGTCTCCTAGGCTCTGGGTATGGGTGAGGTTGGGTTCTACCAAATTCTGAGTCAGGGGTCCAATTACGGTGCCTAGGCTCCTCAAGTACCTGGGCTCGGTCTCTAAACTGGGCAACAGTATCAGTCATATCCTGACTCAATTTGGTCATACTTTCGGTAAGAGTTCTAATCATGGCCTCTAAATCAGGTTGGGTTTGACCAGGTTGGTAGGGTACTCCATTCCGGGTGGACATGATGATGCAAGCAAGCACACCAAATGAGACTCGACTGAAATGACTACGGGCTAACTAGACCTAGAGCCTAAACTAGATGCCCATCAGAGTGGCAAGCTAGCCTGTAGTAACTCGGGACACAGCTAGGCAGGTGTAAGGGGAGTGTTAGGTCCCTAATTGCCAATCCTAGACACCAATCAGTGATTGGCCAGGTAGGCGGACCAGCACACAAGCCCTTCGGGACGTAGTCCCTGAATCACCGTTCTAGACACTGAGTACAAAGCACACACAGAGTAACCAGACAAACTGACTAAACCCTAGGCTGGACCGACCAGTTGGTGTTCCTAGCCTACTAGGGAAAATTAAGTCTAATAAATTTTAAAATTAGGCTTAGGATCGAATGAATGGGTGATGCGGCACGCATATGATTAATGTTTTGAATATGGGGTTTGTAGAGCAATGAAACCTAATTATATTTAGCATTGTACTCATCTTAATAAGATTTAAGGATTATATGAAAAGGGACTATTATATGATTAGACACAACTCTAAAACTAAGAAGGAAGAAGATCTAGACAATAGGGGCTAATGATTGAGGACTTACCTTGATGAGTTTTCCAACCTTTCTATGATTCAAAACTTGAAACTACTAATGCTCTGGACTGGGAAACTTGGATAACAGTGATCAGAACCCTGGACTTGGGCTTCAGCTTGTTGGTTCATTTTCAAGGAAAACCCTGTTCATAACTCAAGGACTTCGAAGGACCCTGCAATGAAGATCAAAGTTAAGGTTGAAGGATGCAAACATAAAGAAGGGATGGGAGAACTTGTGAACAAAGAAAAGATAATTGAGAAGATCTGGCCAACTCCAATGCCTTTACCTTGAGCTTGGATGATGAATTTCTAGGGAAGAGAGTGGCTTTGGGCGTGGAAGAAGAAGATAGGAAAAATTTCACACATAAAACTCAAGACAACTTCACTTCAAACTTCATTCATTTCCAAAATCAATCTCTTTTACAATGGGTGTCCAAGGCTTTTAATAGCCTCACAAAGCTAGCTTTTGAAATTTAAAAACTCCCCAAATCGAGGAGGATTACAAGGGGGGTTGGAGGATTTAGTGGAGAGTTTGGAGGGATGTGGGGGGGGTAGGAGGATTTGGTGGAGGACTTGGAGGGATGTGGCCAACCTCCTTGAATTTGAATCTCCCTTGTTGGCGCCCAAAGGGTGATGAGGTGGCTGGTGAAGTTGCACCTGATGACGTGGCATGGTGAGGTGGTCTTCTACTTGGATAAGAATGACATGTGGCACCCAGTGGTCCTAGTTGATGGTCCTTTTCTCTTGCTTGGTTGATGTGTCTTCTCTTCTTCATGTGGTCAAATTCTTGGATCTAGAATTTGAGTCTTGTTGCTGGCTTTCATGGCTTTAAGACTTGATTAGACTTAACTCAACTGAATTAGACTTAACTCAACTGAACTGACTTGACTGACCTAGACTTTAAAACTTGAAATGATCTTACAAGAAATGAAATTTTAAAAGTAATTACAGGACTCAATAAACACTCTTGATTTGAAACTCAAAATTAATTACAGGACTCTTGAAAAGGAAATGACTCTTAAAAATAAAATATTTTTGAACTAAAGGATACAAGGTAACCTAATTATCTTCGATCCAAATTGGGATAAGGCTAACCTTGTTGGAGTGAAGTTTCTTTCGGCTTCTGGTGTCCACACCAATGGATGGTGGTTTTGGGCTAAGGAGAGGTTATCAACTCCTCCCCTTATCTTAGATGCTCAATTGCCCTTAAGATGAATTAGGAGATGATCACTCAAAAAAAAAATTTGAATTGCAGAAACACAGAAACAGAACTGCTATAATTTAACTCTCAAAAATTTTACAGAAACCAATAAATTATAGTAAAATTATGTAAAATAGATTCAATTATACTGGTTCCAGCAAAATAAAAATCATGTAATTTGGAGTTACCTGTAATGAGAAACAATTCCTGTAACAGAATAGTTACAGACTGAAAATAGAATGCTTCCCCCGTTTACAATTCCTGCTACGAAGTTGTAACCCAGCGGATCCCCTACACGCCCTAGGAACACCCCATGGAATGGGAAGAGGAGGCTTGCACCTCGCTTCGTTCCTAGGACTGGACTTCCTGGGGAGTCTACTTCGAGTAGACAAAGTAAAAAAGAGAGACACTCAAAACATGCAAGCAAGTCAGAAACCCTAGACAGGGCTCTGATACCAAAATGATGCAGAACGAGAACACTGATACCAAAAATGATGCAGAATGGATATGTGGAATGCGGAAGCAAATTAAAATTAATGTATATATATATATATATTTTATTTTTTATATATATTTTTGGAAGTCGGCTTTGACTTAAATGAAAGTTAAACTAAATTGAAAGAAACTATATAATAATTGAAAGCACAATTCAAAGAAACTAGATTATCAGAGTAGTTCAGAAGTAAAGGATCGCTAGGGGTTGAGAAACTCCCAGACCTAGGGTTTCGCTCTGAATGTTCAATAGGACAGAAATAAAGAGAAGGGAAGGGTTATGTACCAGGCAGTGATCTTCACAGAGTTTGGTGGAAGGACTCTCTCGAGCAGATTTTTGGATCCTCGGATTTGGATATCATCGCAATGGATCCTCCAATACTGGTCCTTTCGCAGAGTTGGCTTCTCCTGAACTCAGGATCTGAGAAAGAAGAAGAACAAGTTAAGGAACCAGATACTCAAAGGAAGGATTTACCAGATCAGAGGAACTTGAAAAATTGATGTTGCTGAAATCCTGATTCTCCTGGATGCTGATCTGACTTCCTCTGGGATTTGCTCTGTATTCGAAGTAGCCGATCTGGACCTGGATGCTGGTGGTCGGCCTTTACTTGGAAGAGAGGTGCTGTGAGATGATGAGGTAGATTAGGGTTTGGATGATTGGTGGAATGAAGAAGATGATGGGCGGCTAGGATTTGGAATTGAGTGGCTAACCTAGGGTTTTGGTAGGGTTTGGAGATCCCACACCTCCTCAAGGTTCCTGTGGAACCCGGAATCACTCCCTCACGGAGCTCAACACTTGAATACAAGTGCGGAAGAGAGAAACACAAAGTTGCTCACAAAGAAATTGATTTCATTCATCATTAAATTTAAGAGTTACATAGAGTTGAATATATAGACATAACAAAGAAATAAAACTTTATACATTTCCCATGTGGGACTAATAGGACAAACCCACACTTTAGGCATCAAATTCTCTTCCCAAGACTCCTTCCATTAGTGGGCAGCCCAAAAACTCCAACAAAACTTGAAAATAAGCTCCAAATGGCAGGTTCTGGCGGTGTCTCCTAGTATCTCTCCATGAATCAAGGATTTTCCCTTCATGGTTTGGCTCATTTGGACACCTCCTAGTCTTGCTCCACAAGTTTAGGCTTCTTCCTTTCATGGCTTTGGCACTTTTGGAAACTTTTGGGAACCTCCTTGAATTCCTCCCCAAGACATGCTCTCTTCCCTTTTATAACTTGGATTTTTATGGAACATTATGGGGCACCTCCTTGATCCTCTCTTCAAGAAAAATTCTTGCCATCCTGGCTTGGGTTTATCTGGAAAGAAATTGGCTCCTCCTTGGATTGAGGTATCTTGATGGATTTCTCTCCCAAGTGGTGCAAGAAAAAAAAGGAACTTACTTCTTGTGGTGTAGGGACCAAAGACACTGGATGGAGATGTGGCACCTCCTGGACTCTAGCGTGTGGCTGGGAGTGTGGCGCCCACTTGCTTGGGCCTGGGAGAAAAAATGTGGCACCCTGGACCTTGACTTGACTGAAAAAAAAGTGGCACCAACCTGGAGAAGACCTAGACCACTACTAGGACTTGTACTGAGTCAACATGACTCAACAAAATTTAAATTACGGGGAAATACAGACTCAAGGCTAAAATTAAGTTGACCAAGTCAACCCTTATTACAAAACCAGAAAACCCTAATTCTTCGGGCAAGGTCAATCAGAGATCCAGATGGAGCCCTAAAGTCTTCTTCTGAGTCTGGTGCCCGCACCATCCCCCATCGGAACAACTCCGGCAAGGGACCTGTTTTACAGGTGAACCATGGAGTGGTCCTGTGATGCAGCAGCTCCGACCGGCCAATTCAGGGACTCCACGCCAACAGATTGGCACACCAAGTAGGGGGTGCATTAGCACTCTTTATGCTTCCTCCCAGACAAGGGGAAGTAAAAAGTTTTTGATGGCGAGAGGAAAAACTCAAATCACTTCTACAAGTCGAAGTCGTGCTCCATCCCAAGGGGGCGCACCCCCGGAGGAGAACGATGTCCCACCTCCCACAGTCATTGTGGGACTACAGCAGTTCGAAGCTCTTGTGAACCAAGTCACCAACCTTACGGCCAGGGTTCAAGACTTCAAGAATAGAGCCTTTCCGGTGGGAAACCCACCGGCCACCTCCAGACATAGCTCTGGATCCTGAAGGAAGAGAGCCCCATGAGAGGATTCCATGCATCCCACCCCCCATTCTCGGCCCTCTCCCGAAGGCCAAACTTCAAGATTGCCCAGGTCTGCCAATTCCCCGCATTAAGGGAAAAGGCTAAGGTAAACTCCCTCACCCTCCTCCGGAGACTCCAATTCTGTGGAGAGAGTGCCGAAACAAACTCCCGATTATGATGGGACATTCAGAGTCATCGAATCGAAGATGGCAAAGGCGCGAGAGCAGAGAATGTAGGATTTTAAGGATCTCGATGACTTGATTGTGGGTGATCTACGCCCACCCTACACCGATCGTATCATGGCCAAGGTTATTCCTCAGCACTTCAGGGTTCTCCAGATGGAATCCTATGACGGCACCTCCGACCCCCTCGATCATTTGGGCAACTTCAAGGCCCATATGATGATCCAAGGAGCTTCAGATGAAATGTACTGCTTAGCATTCCCGGCTACCATGAAGAAGTCCTCTTGGATATGGTACTCGAGCCTGCGCCCAGGTACCATCGATTCCTTTTCCGAGTTAGAAAAATTGTTTGTCTTGCATTTCAGGACCTGCCGCAAGACTCCTCGGAATATGGACACACTGTTCCTCCTTCACCAAAATAAAGGAGAAAGCCTGCGAGACTATGTCTCCAGGTTTAATGCGGCCACGATTGAGATCCCTGATCTCAACGAGCACGTGGCCATGTCAGCACTGAAGAAGGGGCTTCGTACTTCCAGGATTACCTTTTTCCTAGATAAAACGTTTCCTAAAAGCTATGCTAAGCTCCTGTCGAGGGCTCAGAAATATGCCGATGCTGAAGAGCAGGCGGCAAATCGATGATTGATTGAAGGGAAACCCCTTTCAAAAAAGAAGAATAACAGGGGACAAGGTCCCCAAACTTCCAATAACAATGGCGGAAAATATACAGACCGCCGAAGAAGTCCTCCCAGGCCTAGAGCTTTGGGAGGAAGATTCGACTCATACACCCCCCTCAACTTTCCTCGAGAGAAGATCCTCATGGGGATAGAGAAGGAGAACTATCTCCAACAGTCCCGTCCCATGAAGGCCTCCTCTTCCATAAGGAATAGGAACAAATACTGCCGATTCCACCGGGACCACGGCCACAACACAGAAGAGTGCATCCAATTGAAGGATGCAATTGAGGATCTCATCAAGAGAGGGTACTTGGGGTGGTACATCGGTCACCAAGGCCCCCGGTCGGAAGTAACTGTTCCCCAGCCACCTCCCGAAGAGGCCGAACTACCAAATCAAAGGCCTACCAACGAAGGTGTAGGGATGATACACCGACCCACCAACTAGAGAAGGGATGAGGACGATGCTCCAAAGCGACTTAAAGAAAATAACTCGATCCTCTTCTCCGACGATGACCTTGCGGGAGTTCGGCTCCCAAATGATGACCCTCTTGTAATCTCGGTCGTAGTGGCCAATTATGATGTACAACGAATCCTTGTTGATAATGGAAGTTTGACTGATGTCTTGATGTACGATGCATTCTCTAAAATGTGTTCACCTAGACATCAACTACAAAGGTCCCCTATACCGCTCTCTGGTTTCGGGGGCAACCAAGTTTATACGAAGGGGGAAATAGTGTTGTTTGTAACCCTCGGCACTGAACCTCGACAAAAGACACTACCAATCAACTTCATGGTGGTCCGGATCCCCTCACCATACAATATTATCCTTGGGTGGCCTGCCTTGAATAGGTTCCGCACTGTGATCTCCTTTCACTACTTCTTGGTGCGCTTCCCCACCAAGAACAGTGTCGATGAAGTTAGAGGAAACCAGAGGATGGCACGGTAGTGTCTGATGATTGAAGATAGGCATTTCAAGGATTTGACAACTCCGGATCAGCTAGATCCGAGGGATGCAACCACAAACCTTGGTGAACCCATGGAGAGGACCATCCTAGTATCTTTGATAGAGGAAGATCCCTCTAGAGTTGTGCAGATCGGGAGCACGCTTGTTGAGGGAACCAGAATGGAGTTGATCCATTTCCTTAGGGACAAAGCCGATGTCTTCGCCTGGTCAACTTCGGATATGCCAGGGATTCCTGCTGAAGTAATTACCCATTGGCTGGAATTCACCCCTGGATATAAGCCAGTGTGGCAGAAGAAAAGGAGCTTCACCCCAGAAAGATAGCAAGCTGTGGATGAAGAAGTTGGCAAGCTCCTTAAGGCGGGGTTCATCAGAGAGGCACACTATGCCAAGTGGTTGGCCAATGTGGTGATAGTAAAGAAAGCCAGCGGCAAGTGGAGGATCTGCATTGATTATATAGACCTCAACAAGGCTTGCCCGAAAGATAGCTTCCCTCTCCTGAAGATTGATTAGCTGGTCGATGCTACTGCCGGCCATCAGTTGCTGAGCTTCATGGATGCTTTCTCCGGCAACAACCAAATTAGAATGGATCCACAAGATTAGGAAAGATGGATTTTATCATTGATAAAGGTCTCTACTGCTACAAGATGATGTCGTTTGGCCTCAAGAATGCCAGGGCAACATTTCAAAGACTAATCAATAAGTTGTTCGGAAAGCAACTGGGGAGAAACATGGAGGCCTATGTTGACGACATGATCGTCAAGAGCCTCCTCAGGAAAGACCATATTCGTGACATGGAAGAGTCATTCAATACTCTTCGGTGCTATCGCATGAAGCTGAACCCGGTAAAGTGTGCCTTTGGGGTCACTTCGGGTAAATTCTTGGACTTTTTTATCACCAAACGAGGGATTGAGGCAAACCCTGAGAAGATTCAAGCCTTGAAAGATATGAGACATCCCTCTTGCAAAAAGGAAGTCTTGCAAAAAGGAAGTCCTCCGACATTCCCGGAACCCCTGATGGAAGGAGTCTAGAGCCACCCTGGTGAGTTCATCCTTAAAGGCAGTAGAAGCCTTGAAGTTTGAGACAGCGTCCACCGCCTCACTCCATGCTTCCTCTGCCATCTTTGTCACCACCGTGTCCTGGGCCCAAGCCTCCCTCAATTGGGCCTCCAACAGGCGGACCTTCTTTTCGAGGCGATTCACGAGAGGCTCCTCATCATCATCCCCCGGCCCAAGGGACTTCGGACTTCATTTCCTTTTCGGGTCAATGGCCCTTCTCTTTACCGCACGGCGGAGTTCATAAGTGCTAAACATCATCTCTAATAGAGGGAAGAAGCCTACAGAAATGATGGCCTTTGATAGCAGGAGACAAGGTCCTATTTATAGTGACCCTGTACCCATGACCATTTGCGGGGAGATGTGCCCCACGTCCTTCTCAGCCGCATCAGAAAGTGCCACATGTTCGGGTGACGCTTCGAGAACCAGAAAGTCAATCGGGAGCCATCCCCAGGACAACAAATGCCATCGCTTCGAATCTGGAGATATCCTAATTGTGCGACGGCATCATTAATGGTTTATTTTTGGAAAAAGAAGACCCGACAGCTCACAAGGCACAAGAAATCATGACTGTACAAATATCGACGTGCCACATGGACAACAAAGACAGTAATCAAACTTCCCTAATTATTGCTTTACAGGGAGTTGACGTTTGTCCGCCCCAATGGATAAACTTAAGGAAGATGGCACTGGCCTGACTAATCGTAGACGGTCTTCGACAACGGAGTTCTAGTCTGTTCTAGAGTTCGTCTCCGTCAACTATCAACTAAACGGCCTTTGATTACGACTGTTCGACTAAGCGAAAAAAAGAATAGTAAAACCAATTCAAGCTACACATGAAGCATAAAAATGCACACAAAAAGAAGGAAGAATCTATTTTAGAATCAGGAAAAATTATCGTTCATTGATAATGCAAAGGAAAACGAAGGAAAATACATCCAGAGTGACTCAAGTCACTCAACATCAGCAGGAGAAGACTCCACACCATAGGACTAGAGCAACTTATCAATTTGCTCTGAGAGGACCTCATTAATTTGGGCTGGGATCGAAGAACCTACGGCTCGGATCCCTCCAGCCTGAGCATCCTCCTGAACCAGGGTCGGAGTTGGGGTCACCTCCGGATTTTCAACTAAGGCATTGGCCTCCACCTCCGGACATGGCACCTCCTCGGCCTCTACTATGGCTTCGGCCCCCTCCACTTCCTCTTCTTCTTCTCCAGCAATATCGAAGGGAGGAATGCCAGAAAGGTCGAGGTGAGGGAAGGCCTCCTTCACCCTGGAGAGTCCGTCATTGTAGCCGTGCTGATAGCCAAACAAAGACACTTCACTAATCTCCGCTTGGAATTGTGAAGACATTTTGAAGTCAGCCACGGCATCGTCTGCCCGCTTCTTCAAAGATACGGACTCCCTCTTAGCAGCCTCGGACTCCAGGATCACCTCTTCGACCCTCCTAGAAGCCTCCTCCGCCACTTTGGTCAGGTTTTTCTATCTTCTCCTGACCTCCCTGGCAGCCTACTCCAGGGAGTCGACTTGTTTTCTACACCTTCTCCACCCTGCCTCTTGCCTCGCCATTGTCAGATGGGCACCTTTCAGTTTGCCTTTCAGTTTGTGACCTTCATCACTTGCCCGGGCAAGACAGTCCTCCATGGACTGCTTCAGCTCTTCGGTTACTTCCTTGGCAGCCCTGGTAGTTTGAAGCTTTTCTTTGAGGCCATGGATGAGGCTGTCAATGCTCCCCAGGCCCTCCTCCATTAATGTGAGGTCATAGACCAACTACATCAAAAGTGAGGGGTCGTGGATCAAAGAGCTCTCAAGACAAAGGGGGCGGTGAGGGTCATATCTATCGCAGGGTGGAGAAGGCAGAATCGGACACTCCTGGAAGGTTTCGATTTTGAAGAACTGCCAAGTCATGAGACAGTAGCGTGCCCTTCAATGCCTCCCTGACTACGGCTGGGACCAGCAGTCCCACCATAGGTGAGAGCTCCGAAGAGTTCATCGAACGGCCTCCGGCTGAGGAAGCCCCGCGGGCGAACTCTCCTTTGACTTGCCGTGCTTTGCCCCTATCAGCAGCAGGGGGGCAAAA
This sequence comes from Areca catechu, assembly GCA_021397845.1. Taxonomy (NCBI): domain Eukaryota; kingdom Viridiplantae; phylum Streptophyta; class Magnoliopsida; order Arecales; family Arecaceae; genus Areca; species Areca catechu. Next base: position 94,221,182 of record CM038051.1, on the reverse strand, counting down.
TGATGGCACATCAACTCCCTGAGGTGGGCTCCCCATTCTGCGAACTGGGAAGATAGCCGCCGGTGGAGTTTTGACTAGATAGGGTCTTGACGGAGCCCCTTCCGTGGCTGCTGCATCTTTCCTTGAGGTACCTCAGGAAGATGAAGTGCTTTGGTCCCCCTCGGGAGCATCCCTTCGAGTCCTCTTCCGAACTGTAGACCTAGTAAGAGGGGCCTATGCAACCCTCTTCTCTGAAGTCTGACGGAGCCAACTCACACCGGGCTTTATCTCGCCACCTACAAGCAAAAGAGTTCACTTCAATTGACTGAGCTATAATAAAACTAAAAAAGAGGAGTATAAATTCCTATCGCTATACCTAATGAGGGGAATCTGCTAATCCCTGCCTGATGGAGATTTCTCTCCTCCAATAGTTCCCGAATGGGGGCAACTTTGGAGTTGACCCGGAGGTCATAGTCCGACTAATCGGCCGCCAAGACTTTCTTCCCATCATTAGCGGTCAGGCGAGGCTTCTTCCACACAGTATCGAAGCCCCATGGATCGAAAGACACCACAAATACAAAAGCGGGTTTCCATCCATGGATGGCACTGGGCATGTCCTTGATGACCCTACGGCCCGACCTAGGGCCAATCATCCACCATCCATTACTGTGGAAGTCCCTCTTGAGAATGAAAAGTGCCGTGAACAAATTGGTCCTAGGTTCTACGTTTGCGACGCTGCACATGACCAGGAACCTGTAGATGTTCCGAATACTATTTAGGGTCAACTACGCCGGCACCACTTGGTACAAGAAGAAAATCTTGATGAAGAAGGGGTGCAGGGAAAATCGAAGATCAGCTTTCAAATGATCTTCATACACAGCTAGACACCTAGGGGGAGGTTCGTTCACACGTTCTTCGAATGTGGGGAGAATGAAGGGGAACTCCTCGGGAATGAGATAGCATTCCCAGAGAAGGGCCGCCTTACCCTGAGAAACAGAGCTGGGAATCAACTCCAGACCTATTACCTCACCGGCCCCCGAGGGCCCAACCTTTTCCCCTTGACTTTCTACGGATCCTTTCATGACAAAATAGTGAAGCAAGGGAGCAGAAAAAAGATTCTACCTACGAAGTAGACTGGTATTCCAGAACAAGTTGGATGAGGGATGAGAAGAGGTTGAAGAAACTTCCTTGGCCGGACCATCGCCCAAGGGGTGATTTGACCCTGCCAGGGGTGATTTGACCCAAGATTACCCTGGGAGGAAACCCATCTTCCACTAACCACCAGGATGAGGTGCACCCATCATCCAATGGACGGGGGAAAGTGACCACAACCATCCAAATCTCAACCAACAGATTGGCTTAACCATCATGCAACGAGAAAAGGAAAGATGACCCCAGGGCCACCCACTTTTCCCTTCTTCTCCAATCTGAGAGTGACAGCTGTCCACCACCAGATTTTCAGATCGTGATGGGCAGTTCAATCAGAGATTCCATAATCATCCACTATACTATTCATCGAAAGGAAAATGACTGATGCAAGACTAATATGCATGCAATTCTTTTTGTATGTTGTATATATGAGGTTAGGTGATTAATTCCCAAATTTCAGATCAAAATTAGTTGTAGGGAACTTTATATGAATTTTTGAAGCCAAGCATGCAGATTATAACCTAGAAAAGTACTAAAGAAGGATCGCCGGTGTTGGGTTCGGGAACCAGTGCGGAAGTGTAGATTTCAAAACTTTATGAAATCAGGTCCGAACCCTAATCCCAAAATCTCCTTATTAGCAATTAAAACTTATGACTACATGCATGTCCAAATTTAAACATAGTTTAGATACTAACCTCAGATCGCTATATCCAATCTGATGTAGAAATAAACTCCAAATAGTGTAACCTTTTGAACACACCAGGCATCCACTTGTCCGCCCTCCGATGGTGATCCACACGGGCAGATGATCAAGACAGTGACTCCTCAATTGGGTTCCTTCCAATCAAGTTCTACCCCAAGAACTTGATATATGGGCTATTGGCTAGGACACCTCTAGCCAAACGGGGACTAAAACTTTCTCTCTTACCCTTCTCCTAGTTTTTAGCAGCTTTGGCCCCTTAAGACACTCTTGTCTTAAGAATAAGCCCTTGTCCTAAAATGAGACAAGGCTTGTCTTGGAGGGAGAAGAAAATTAAGACAAAGTTGTCTTAATGTAAGAAAGAAACAAAAGAGGCGCCTTCTTCCTTTACCGTCGGAGAGTTTCTCTCTCTGACTCTCCTTCTGTTCTGAGATTCGACAGAGCCTAGGCTCTGTAAAGGAATCAAAGAGGAAAGAGAGGAGGGGGAAACAATCTTCTGGAGAGGGAGAAGGAAAGAGAAGCAAGGCTTCGCCGTAGAAAATCTGGAATCCAATTTTACGGTGAAGCCTTCTTCTTAAATAGGCGACAGAGAGGCGCCTTCTCATCTGAAAACATCCTCTCACGTCCCTCTCTCCCTTCTCACGTCTTCTCTCTTTATCTCATGGCCCTTGGGATTAATCTCACGGCCTTTGGGATGGGAAGACGCGAAGATGGATCGTGAAAAATACAGAAGGGCGCGCGCAGAAAGAAGAGTCGCGCCCCTTCGGTGTTTTTTCTTTTCTTTTTCACGGTATTTTTCCCCTTTTTTGGAGAGTCCACGCCTAGGTTGACTCTCTTCCATGCCTCTTCAAAAATCACCGGCATTTTTTTTTTCTTTTCACGCAAAGACGCGTCTTGGAAAGAGTCCACGCGCGTGTGGACTCTTCTCCTTGCGCGCGCGCGTGGGAAGAGAGGGGGAGGGGTTTTAGGCGATGTGGGAAAGGGGTTTAGCCTCTTAGGTTAGCCCAATTGCTAGCCTATAGTTAGCCCAACATTTTGTATCTTCAATTAGATTCAAACCGGAATGAATTTGGATCTAAAAAAGACCAAATCGGAACCCTAACTCGAATCCGATTCAAGTAGAAGTCATGGTTTGCAACACATGCTAGTGTGTTCATCTGCAAACGAGATTTAATTCCAAATTAAATCCTTGATTATCTGTCCTAAGTGTGTGACTCATTGGGTTCCATACTTAGCCAGCAGTGGGTCCGAGTGCAAGTTGACCTAATCTGATCAGAACTCATTCTAATCGATTTAGGTCAAATCGAGCTAACTCGAGTCAGTCAATTAGGACTCCTCCTAATTAGTGATCCAATTAAACCATTTAATTTGATCAACCCACAAGACAAGATTGACGTCTAGCAACGTGTCATGTCTACCCAGAAGATATGGAAATTCTGGTGTAATTCCAAAACTACCCTTCAGTGGAAAGTTCCCGTACAATTCGATCCTTCAATCATCTTGCATCCCGAATATAACTATGGATATGGAATCATGTCAAATCCAGTTTATACTCATTCCCAGCTCAGTCATACACTAATGATTCAATTAATTCGATATTAGAAATTATTTCTAATATCTGTACTTTGATCAAAGATTTTCTGAATCATCATCTGACCTAATTTGGCTGGATGCAATCTCCTCCTACTAGGAGTGATCAATTCCTTGTTGACCTACTCATTACCTTCATATACAATTCACCATACCCAGCATCAACCTCGTACATGACCCAGTGTCATGATTGAGATTGAACCAAAGCATGGGTTCATGTACATAAGGTATTATGGCAGTCTCAGGTCATAGGACTACTTGTACAACTCCCACTATGTGAAACATCTATTGACATGCAGCTAAGGCTCCATTAGATGTTCTCAAACTGGATCTATTCAGTGAACTCATTCACTAATGAGCACCCACATCCTTGTATTATTGTCCTACACAAATGACTGTGAGAGCAGTCACCCTTTTCAGCATACATAGGATGTGCCAGTCTTACCGGAAACCCTGATCCCCAACTCAGGGTTCCTATGACTAGGAATATTCTAGATTAGGGTTTTAAGGCCTTAGATCTCATTGGTATGATCTCATCATAGCCCTATAACCATAGCCCTAATCTATGGGGCTCATCATATAATGACACAGCGAATGATGAAAAATTATTGCCTTTATTAATTTGTCAATTTACAATGGTCTGGGAGAGACAGATATTGGCTTATAGGGCATAATCCTTTCAATCTCCCACTTGCACTAAAGCCAATCGCTCTTATTCTTTAACCCCATACAATCGAGGTGGCGATCAAACTCCCGCTGTGGTAGAGCCTTAGTGAACGGGTCTGCTATGTTGTTCTTTGTATCTACTCTATTGATGCAGACTTCTTGTCTTTCGATTATCTCTCGGACAAGATGGAAGCGTCTCAGAATGTGCTTGGACTTGTGATGGGCTCTCGGTTCCTTAGCTTGAGCAACTGCTCCAGTGTTATCACAATAGAGTGGCACCGGGTTCTCAATCTCAGGAACTACTCCCAACTCTGTGATGAATTTCTTCATCCAGACAGCTTCCTTGGCGGCTTCACTGATAGCTATGTACTCTGCCTCGGTAGTTGAGTCATCTACAGTCTGCTGTTTAGTGCTCTTCCAACTTACTGCTCCACCATTCAAGGTAAAGACATACCCTGAAATGGATTTACTATCATCTGGGTCTGATTGAAAACTAGAGTCTGAATAGGCTTCTAGTTTAAGATCAGATCCTCCGTATATTAGAAAAATATCCTTAGTCCTTCTCAGGTACTTAAGAATATTTTTCACAACCTTCCAGTGATCCTCTCCTGGATCAGCCTGAAATCTATTGGCTACACCCAAGGCATATGCCACATCAGGCCTGGTACATAACATAGCATACATAATCGACCCTATAGCCGAAGCATAAGGTATAGAACTCATTCTATTTCTTTCTTCAGGTGTCTTAGGAGACATCCTCTTAGAAAGACGTATGCCATGACCAATAGGTAAGTAACCTCTTTTACTTTCCTCCATGCTAAATCTCTTTAGCACCTGGTCAATGTACCTAGACTGGGACAAGCCAAGCATCCTTCTTGATCTATCTCTATAGATCTTTATACCCAGTATATAGGATGCTTCTCCCAAGTCTTTCATGGAAAACTGTTTCGATAACCACACTTTGAGTGATTGTAACATTGGGATATCATTCCCAATAATAAGTATATCATCAACATATAGAACTAAGAAAACTATGGCACTCCCACTAGTCTTCTTGTACACACAAGGTTCATCCTCATTTTTGAAAAAATCAAATTCTTTGACTGTTTTATCAAATCGGATGTTCCAACTCCTGGATGCTTGCTTTAATCCATAAATGGATTTCTTTAGCCTACATACCTGATTAGGTTTAGTCTCCAAGACAAAACCTTCTGGTTGTGACATATAAACCTCTTCCTCAAGGAAACCATTGAGGAATGCAGTTTTTACATCCATTTGCCAGATCTCATAATCATGATATGCTGCTATAGCAAGCATAATCCGAATAGATTTGAGCATGGCAACAGGGGAAAATGTTTCATCATAATCTATTCCCTGTTTTTGTCTGAAACCCTTAGCCACCAATCTGGCTTTATAAGTTTCAACTTGGCCATCTGCCCCAATCTTCCTTTTATAGACCCATTTACACCCAATAGGGTTAATACCCTCTGGTGCATCAACCAAAGACCATACTTGGTTGACATACATGGAGTCCATCTCGGATCTCATGGCTTCCAGCCATTTGTCTGAGTCTCTACTCATGACTGCTTCCGTATAGGTTAGAGGCTCATCATTTTGAATGATTTGGGCTTCATTATTTTCAATTATGAACCCATACCTCTCAGGTGCCTGTCGCACCCTATCAGACCTACGGATAGGAGTGTGTTCAGGTTCTATATTAACTATGTTGTTACTTGACTGAGAAGTGTCTATTTGTTGAATCTCATTGAGTTCGATATTTCTACCAGTGCCCTTTTGTAGGATAAATTCCTTTTCCATAAAAGTGGCATGCCTACTGACCAATACTTTTTGTTCAGCAAGGTGGTAGAACACATATCCTATACTATCTCTAGGATATCCGATAAATAGACATTTGTCTGCTCTAGCATCTAGTTTATGTCCAAAATTCCTTTTTACATAGGCTGGACATCCCCATATCTTAATATACTTAAGATTGGGCTTCTTACTTCTCCATAATTCATATGGAGTGCTAGAGACAGTTTTAGATGGTACTCTATTCAAGATATAAGTTGCTGTTTCCAAAGCATATCCCCAGAAAGAAAAAGGTAACTCCGTGAAGCACATCATGGACCGTACCATATCCAATAAAGTACGATTCCTCCTTTCAGCAACACCATTTAATTGTGGTGTGTAAGGAGGAGTCCATTCAGAGATGATCCCCTTATCTTTAAGGTGATCAAGAAACTCAGTGGATAAGTATTCACCTCCTCTATCTGATCGGAGGATCTTTATACTTTTTCCTGTCTGTTTCTCTACCATACTTTGATACTCTAAAAATTTTTCAAAAGCATCGGACTTATGTTTCATTAGATACACAAATCCATACCTTGAAAAATCATCAGTAAATGTGATGAAGTATGAGTATCCACCATAGGCTTGAGTTGTCATAGGCCCACATACATCTGTGTGTATGAGTCCTAATAACTCTTTTGTCCTTTCTCCATGTCCACTAAATGGAGTCTTGGTCATCTTACCCATGTGACATGATTCACAAGTTCCTAATGACTCATTGTCATAAGGATCAAAGAAATTTTCTTTGTACAACTTGTTAATCCTAGTCTCACTAATATGTCCAAGTCGACAATGCCAAAGTAAGGTATTGTTAACATCATCTCTTTTCCGTTTGTTAGAAACATGAAAAACATTGTCATTAGTGGAAAGAGTTAAGAGACCATTGCAGAATATGCCATAACATATAATTTCATTAGATAAAGAAATTGAGCAGCCACTGCTCATTACATTCATAGTATATCCTTGTTTAAGTAACAAGGGTACAGATATGATATTTCTAATGATTTTTGGCATATAGTAACAATTCCTTAGCTCCAAGATCTTCCCTGAAGGTAACTTCAAAACATAAGTCCCTACAGCTTCTGCTTGGATGGGGTCCCCTCCAGCACCGTAGAGCTCAAAGTTACCTTCCTTCAATACTTTAAGCCCCTGAAGTCCCTGCAATGATTTGCAGATGTTATGACCACAGGCGGTATCCAACACCCAAGTATTTGAAATGGAAGAATCCAATGACAAAATAGTATGAACTTCTTTCATACCTTTTGGTGCCTCTGATGCACCAGGCTTCAAACTTGCAAGGTAAACCTTGCAGTTTCTTTTCCAATGACCTGGCTTGCCACAATGAAAGCAGGTCATCTGTCCGGAGGCCTTCTTTCCTTTCTTCTTCTTAATGCCCCCTTTGGGATTCATCCTCTTATTGGAACCCCTTCTGCCTGTCTTCTTCTTATCCACAAGAAGAACTGGAGCCTTATTTTTCTTTACATGGCTCTCTGCTGTTTTCAACATATTCAACAGCTCAGGCAAGGAAGAATTAATTTTGTTCATATGGTAATTAAGAACAAACTGTGAAAATGACTCTGGGAGTGATTGCAAGATCAAGTCTTGATTCAACTCCCCATCCATTACAAAACCTAATTGACCTAATCGAGTGATTAGATCAATTATCTTTAATACATGGTCTTGTACTGATGTACCTTCTGTCATCCTTGCATGGAACAACTGCTTAGATATTTCATATCTAGCAGTTCTACTGTGTTCTCCATAAAGCTCTTTTAAATTTAGCAGTATGGAGTTAGTATCCATGCTATCATGCTGCCTCTGCAACTCGTTAGTCATAGAGGCAAGCATAACACATTTGACAGTAAGTGAGTCATTTTGCCACATATTATATGTGGTCTTCTCCTCTTGCGAGGCATCTTCCCTTGGTGGTTCCAAAATCGGGGTATCAAGAATATAGGAAATTCTTTCTTGACTGAGTACTATTTTCAAATTTCTCAGCCAATCAACATAATTAGGCCCAGTCAATTTGTTGGCATCTAAAATACTACGGAGTGAGAGTGAAGAGGCCATTTATCTACATTTAAACAAAGAACGAAAACATAAGCAAACAACCATGAAATGACAACACATAATTAAATTAGGACTTTAATTTAATTATGTCTCCCACTATTTTATCGAGCATCATAACCCTCTATACGATGATCGAGAAAACCTTAATTGATCTTTCTTAGTGGGGTTGAGATCCCAATCCCTTATAAAAGACCTTGTGTGTACACAACAAATCTTATATAAGTTCATAGGTAGGAAAACTCTTTCCAATTGTAACCTGTACAATTCTCAACTTATCTCGGCCTCTAAAATATTAATAGCCTTGTGTATACACAACAAACTATAATATTTTAGTTAAGTAAGACCCTTCATAGCCATATAGTCATGACTTTAATAGTAATACCCTTGTGTGTACACAACAAAATATTACTTTAAATCATGCCATAAACAAATAATTGTATTAGGCCAAAAATTATGTTAGTCACCATATTAGGTCTTGTGTGTACACAACAAACCTAGTATAGATGGTAACACAATGATGACCTATCATGAAGGAAGGCCAATAATAGTATTTTAACACCAAGCATGTTAGTCAAGAGTTAAATCAATCAGATCGGCCAGGCTAGTGGAAGAGATGTGGGGGTCCCCCCGTTGCTTTCCTAGACACCAATTTAAAATTGGCCAGGTCAGTCAACGGAACCAATTAAAAACCACGATTCCCTTTACCTTCCCAGAACCACCTTTCTAGACACCGAAATGACTAATTATCCATCATGACTAATAATGCTTATCGGTTAACTATACTACCACTTAATATAATTTTAAGAGGGGTTCATGCAATGCCAGCACATTCAATTAAAAGCTATCACATATATTAATACATGCTTTAAACTAAGCAAATATGTGAAATGTGTGCCATCATACTAGGACAACCATTTACCACATAATGGATACACCATTATGCCAGGGCAACCTTATTTCAGTATGATGGCTCCAGGGATAATCATATCTCTAAGACAATTAGGGTTTCAGTGGAAAACCCTAACTGGTGGCAATCATCAAACTCATGTTCAATCAAAGACATGCCTTGTGCATCAATATAAAAACTTTAACATGATACTACATCATGAATTGAACTGCATAATTTTTAATCCTAATAAGGAGGCTCTGATACCACTGTTGGGTTCGGTGACCAGTGCGGAAGTGTGGATTTCAAAAACTTTATGAAATCAGGTCCGAACCCTAATCCCAAAATCTCCTTATTAGCAATTAAAGCTTATGACTACATGCATGTCCAAATTTAAACACAGTTTAGATACTAACCTCAGATCGCTATATCCAATCTGATGTAGAAATAAACTCCAAATGGAGTAACCTTTTGAACACACCAGGCGTCCACTTGTCCGCCCTCCGATGGTGATCCACACGGGCAGATGATCAAGACAGTGACTTCTCAATTTGGGTTCCTTCCAATCAAGTTCTACCCCAAGAACTTGATATATGAGCTATTGGCTAGAACACCTTTAGCCAAACAGGGACTAAAACTTTCTCTCTTACCCTTCTCCCAGTTTTTGGCAGTTCTGGCCCCTTAAGACACTCTTGTCTTAAGAATAAGCCTTTGTCCTAAAATGAGACAAGGCTTGTCTTGGAGGGAGAAGAAGATTAAGACAAAGTTGTCTTAATGTAAGAAAGAAGAAAAGAGGCGCCTTCTTCCTTTACCGTCGGAGAGTTTCTCTCTCTGACTCTCCTTCTGTTCTGAGATTCGACAGAGCCTAGGCTCTGTAAAGGAATCAAAGAGGAAAGAGAGGAGGGGGAAACAATCTTCTGGAGAGGGAGAAGGAAAGAGAAGCAAGGCTTCGCCGTAGAAAATCTGGAATCCAATTTTACGATGAAGCCTTCTTCTTAAATAGGCGACAGAGAGGCGCCTTCTCATCTGAAAACATCCTCTCACGTCCCTCTCTCCCTTCTCACGTCTTCTCTCTTTATCTCATGGCCCTTGGGATTAATCTCACGGCCTTTGGGATGGGAAGACGCGAAGATGGATCGTGAAAAATACAGAAGGGCGCGCGCAGAAAGAAGAGTCGCGCCCCTTCGATGTTTTTTCTTTTCTTTTTCACGGTATTTTTCCCCTTTTTTGGAGAGTCCACGCCTAGGTGGACTCTCTTCCATGCCTCTTCAAAAATCACCGGCGTTCTTTTTTTCTTTTCATGCAAAGACGCGTCTTGGAAAGAGTCCACGCGCGTGTGGACTCTTCTCCTTGCGCGCGCGCGTGGGAAGAGAGGGGGAGGGGTTTTAGGCGATGTGGGAAAGGGGTTTAGCCTCTTAGGTTAGCCCAATTGCTAGCCTATAGTTAGCCCAACATTTTGTATCTTCAATTAGATTCAAACCGGAATGAATTTGGATCTAAAAAAGACCAAATCGGAACCCTAACTCGAATCCGATTCAAGTAGAAGTCATGGTTTGCAACACATGCTAGTGTGTTCATCTGCAAACGAGATTTAATTCCAAATTAAATCCTTGATTATCTGTCCTAAGTGTGTGACCCATTGGGTTCCATACTTAGCCAGCAGTGGGTCCGAGTGCAAGTTGACCTAATCTGATCAGAACTCATTCTAATCGATTTAGGTCAAATCGAGCTAACTCGAGTCAGTCAATTAGGACTCCTCCTAATTAGTGATCCAATTAAACCATTTAATTTGATCAACCCACAAGACAAGATTGACGTCTAGCAACGTGTCATGTCTACCCGGAAGATATGGAAATTCTGGTGTAATTCCAAAACTACCCTTCAGTGGAAAGTTCCCGTACAATTCGATCCTTCAATCATCTTGCATCCCGAATATAACTATGGATATGGAATCATGTCAAATCCAGTTTATACTCATTCCCAGCTCAGTCATACACTAATGATTCAATTAATTCGATATTAGAAATTATTTCTAATATCTGTACTTTGATCAAAGATTTTCTGAATCATCATCTGACCTAATTTGGCTGGATGCAATCTCCTCCTACTAGGAGTGATCAATTCCTTGTTGACCTACTCATTACCTTCATATACAATTCACCATACCCAGCATCAACCTCGTACATGACCCAGTGTCATGATTGAGATTGAACCAAAGCATGGGTTCATGTACATAAGGTATTATGGCAGTCTCAGGTCATAGGACTACTTGTACAACTCCCACTATGTGAAACATCTATTGACATGCAGCTAAGGCTCCATTAGATGTTCTCAAACTGGATCTATTCAGTGAACTCATTCACTAATGAGCACCCACATCCTTGTATTAGTGTCCTACACAAATGACTGTGAGAGCAGTCACCCTTTTCAGCATACATAGGATGTGCCAGTCTTACCGGAAACCCTGATCCCCAACTCAGGGTTCCTATGACTAGGAATATTCTAGATTAGGGTTTTAAGGCCTTAGATCTCACTGGTATGATCTCATCATAGCCCTACAACCATAGCCCTAATCTATGGGGTTCATCATATAATGACACAGCGAATGATGAAAAATTATTGCCTTTATTAATTTGTCAATTTACAATGGTCTGGGAGATACAGATATTGGCTTATAGGGCATAATCCTTTCAGCCGGGGCTGAGAAGCCTCGGTTAGGGCAAGTTCTCCTACAATATAAAGACTGGAGGTAGAGGGGATGTACTTGATAATGTTTGAAGCATCCGGTGAAGATCGCAGCGAAGGGATCTCTCATTCCTCGATGGATGCGGCTTGGAAAATCGAGCCAAAGAACCGCGGATACCCAGCTTTCTGCTCGGTGGTCCGATTAAGGATTGGCTGGAGTCGTTGGATTCATAGGAACTCGAGAACCTGCAAACGACCTGTCAGGGATTAGAAAACTCAAAGGAGATCAAGAAAATAAAGGAAAATAGCAAAGGGAAAAAAGTTTTGGAGAGGTTGGAAGGATGGTTGGCGGCAGGAAGATGATTGTTAACACCGGGAAGAAGAACTCTCAAACCCCTTTATGCACACAGCAGGGTAATAACACAAAGCAATTGAAGAACTCAAGGTTTATTTCATACATAAAAATCTCCCTTCATACAAGAGGCTAGGGTCCCTTAAATAAACCCTTAACCTTGGGCTCCAAGTAAGGGCACCTTAGTCTTTATATAAGAATCCTTTTCCCTCTCAAACCCTAGCTAGAAAATAAGGAAACATTAGGTCAAAAAATCCCTAAAAACTCTCTTGACTTGGTCAACACTCCAAGGATTCCTAGGGGGGCGTGTTGGGCTTCTAAGAGTAGCAAGGGGCCGGCCTAAAGGGGCTCGGGCACATGGGTTTGGGCCTTTGGAAGCTGGGGTGGCCTGGTAGCCAGGTAGCAGGAATATTCCCTGGTATCTTGCTTCTTAGGGGCTTCGGCTTGGCGCCTGGGCTTGATTTCTTTAGGCTAGGATGCAGATGGACCTCTGGAATCATGGATGCCCTTATCTATGAATATACTTTGGCATCTGGAAGGGAATCTGGGCATCTGGAGGGCATCTGCAAGAAATCAGGGTTTTTGAATTTTCCTCCTGGGGTCTTCAAATCTTCAAGCTGGGTTGGACTTGGGCTATACTTCCATGTCTTCAATCTAGTTGGACTTGGTCTTCACTTGTATGATATAGTCTTGAGTCTTCAGTATGCTTGGACAAGACTCAAAAAAATAAAATTAGCTCAACATGAGCTGACTAGCATTGGACTGAACTAGCTCAACATGAGCTGACTAGTACAGAACTGAAATAACAACTAAAATGGACTCAGATGGGCTAAGCTCTTATTACAGATCGACTCATAAATTATTGATCAATTCATAGAGGGTTGAAAAGCCTCTATCTTATTCTGGTGCCTTTGGTGTCCCCACCAACGACAAAGCATTAATACTCTCACTTCTCAAGTCAAATCCCTGCTTCGAAAACTGAGTAGGGGGAAAACTGTTAGGATATCCCAGTTCAGCTATGAACCGAACCCCGGTTCAACTGGTCGAAGCCCTTTACTCCAGACTACAGACTTCAGACCAGGCAAGGGACAGGCCAACTGCAGGTGACCCACTGCTTTTCAGCAGACTATAGTATCCGAAGGCCAATCCTTCAGACAACGTCTTCGACCTCGACTGAAGGTCAAGTTTCTCATCAACTTCTGGAGAGATGCTCTTCGGCCCCGCCGTAGACACGATCTTTTATTCTAGGAGAAATACCAAATCTTCGGCCCATGAAAGGGGAAACCCGGAGCTTGGACCACAATCTGGTTCAGAAAGGCAACTATAACCAACGGTTACAATCGACATTCATCATGCCATGATCATGGCGCGCAACTCCTGCTGCCATGCCTCCGATCTGGCCGGAACCGCTCAATGACAACCCATGATCGCCAATCATGGGAGATATTGGCTCCCCATGATCACCAAAAAAAGAGCGGGCCGCAGGCCGAAGGCCTTCTTTTAAATAATGGTAAGAAGGATGGCCAGAGAGGTATACTAACACTCTTGCTCACATACACCCATACATTCTCAAAGAGCTTTCCTCTCACACTCTCGACACCCTTCCCCATTTTGTGACTGGGATCTGCCACTAACTTAGGCATCGGAGTGTCCCCCACCGGAACAACTCCGGTAAGGAACCTGTTTTGCAGGTGAACCAGGGAGCGGTCCTGCGGTGCAGTAGCTCCGACCGGACGATTCAGGGACTCCACGCCAACAGTCATGTATAGGCAATTGCAATAATCATAAATAACATGATATAATCTAGATCTAAGCATGCATGATAACAAAAAGTAAATCACATACCTTTGTAGAGCTTCCTTTAACAGCAAATCGAAGCAGCTGGTTGAACTCCTTCAACAGCAAATCAGATATGCAAAACAGTAAGAGGTGGAGAGGATCGGTCCAGTCTCTCAAGGTGTCCAAGTATCCACCATTAGAATATTCATGCGCGGGCTCTCGCTGATCCAACTTCCGGATGGATGCTAGTCCACTAGGAATCAATGAAACATATATCACGGATATGTGAAGCAGGGTAATGCAAATCAGATATTCATGGATGGTCTTCTCCAAGACCGCCCTTACCCCTTGCAGAGCATACAAAGAAAACAACAAAGAACATGAAAAGATTTTTCGGGACTCCTAACAAATTGTTTTCACGCAGAAATTCATGCCAAACAACTTTCTCACACACCGTAATAAATCACCCTCTGCTCCCTTTTTTTTTTTTTTATGCCCTGTTACAACCCCTCTCACCGAAGGATATAAATCACATGCTCTATTCTTCTTCCCAAAAACCAAACCCCATGGCCTTCCACTAAATAAATAATGGGCCAATCCCAAGCGGCTATGAAGGCCCAGTGCTCTCCTATTTTCTGGCCGAGTGAACGTGGAAGTCCGAAGATGAAGCCTCTTTGGAATAAGAAGAAACCCCGAAGGAGATGAAGTCTGTTTGGGTGCTTCATGTAGACAGAGCTTCCAATGTTACCGGGTGCGGGGCTGGACTCATGTTGGCCAAACCTGATGGCCAGATTATAGAGTATGCACTCCGTTTCTCCTTCCACGCCTCCAATAATCAGGCCGAATATAAGGCCCTACTCGTCAGACTTCGGATCGCCAAAGATCTCGGAGTCCGGCAACTCCGAACCTTCTTCGATTCTCAACTGGTTGTGAATCAAGTCAATGGAGAGTACGTAGCCAAAGATCCAACCATGGTGAAATACCTGGAGAAGGTTCAGGCTTTATCCTCCCAACTGGAACATTTTGAAATTATTCATGTTCCCCAATCAAAGAACTCCCGGGCGGATGCACTGTCTTGACTGCCCACTACAGCCCCAGAGTCTCTCGGGTGCACCTTTGTTGAACATCTTGAAACTCCAAGCATTGCCGAAGAGGCTGCAGAGGTGTGCCAGATTGATACTGAGCCAAGCTGGATGGATCCCATCATCAGATTCCTGAATGAAGGAGAACTGCTCGAAGATAAAGCAGAGGCCAAAAAGATCCACTGGATGGCGTCTCAATACGTCATCTTAGATGGAACCCTCTACAAGAGATCATTCTCCCAACCACTGCTGAAATGCCTCGGACCCATCGATGCAGGTTATGTATTGAGAGAGGTCCACGAGGGCATATGCGGGGATCACTTGGAGGCAGATCTCTAGCATACAAGATTATTTGACAAGGATATTACTGGCCCTCCATCTAGAAGGACTCAGCTGATTGTTGGCGTGGAGTCCCTGGATCGACCAGTCGGAGCTGCTGCATCGCAGGACCGCTCCCTGGTTCACCTACAAAACAGGTCCCTTGATGGAGTTGTTTGGCAGAGGACACTCCGATGCCTAAGTCAGTGGCGGATTCCAGCCACAGAATTGGGAAGATGTCGAGAGTGGAAGAGAAAAAAAGTTCTTGGAGATTGAAAGTATATGTGTGCAAGATTATTCATGCGTACCTCTCGAGCCATCCTTCTTATCCATATTTAAAAGATGGCCTCCGGTCTGTGGCCCGCTCTTTTCTCGAAAATCATGGAGAGCCAATCTCTCCCATGATTGGCGATCATGGTTTGTCAATGAGCGATTTCGGCTAGATCGGAGGTATGGCTGCAGGAATTGCATGCCATGATCATGGCATGATGAGTGTCGATTGTAACCGTTGGTTACAATTTTTTTTTGGAATAGATTATGGTTCAAGCTTCGGGTTTTTCCTTGCATGGATCGAAGGCTTGGTATTTCCTCGAGGCTGGAGATCATGTCTACAGTGGGGACCGAAGTTCATGTCTTCGAAAGTCGATGAGTAGTTCAGACTTCAGCCGGGGCCGAAGGTGCTACCCGAAGGACTGGCCTTCGGATGTTGTAGTTCGGTGTGAAGCCTTGAGTTGCTTGCGGTTGGCCTTTGCTTAGTCTGAAGTTCGTAGTCCAGAGAACTAGTGCTTCGATAAGTCAAACCGGAGCCTGGTTCGTAGCTGAACCAGGATATCCTAAAAGTTTTCCCCGACTCTTAGTTGTCGAAGCGAAGATCTATCTTGAGAAGTGAGAGTATTATGGCCTTGTCGCTTTCTTCCTGAGAGATAGCGTAGTAAATGATTACGGGACCTCTATTGGGCTTTCTATCACTATATGAGAATCAGATGGTGGACAGGTGCCATTCCCGAATTAGAAAAAAGTAGGTGGTCCTTAGGCTATCTCTCCTCGTCCCATTGCACAGTGGTTGAGGCAATCTTTAGGTTGGGAATTGGATAGTTGTGGTGGCTATTCTTGATGAAGGATAGATCTTATCCTGGCAGTCAGTCGTAAGTGGGTTACCTCCCATGGTAACCTTGAGTCAAATTAACCCTCTATGGGGGTCCAGAGACCCTTACTTTTCTTTTGAGAAAGGGTGAAGGTCTGGGCAAGGAAGCTTCTTCAATATCGTCTCATTCTCCGCCCAAACCATTCTGGACTACCAGTCTATTCTTCAGGTAGAATCCTCTTTCCGTCCCTTTGCTTCATTCCTTTGTCATGGAAGAGACCGTAGAGAGTCAGGGGAAGCAGGTTTGGCCCTCGGGGGCCGGAGATGCAGTTGGTCCGGAGTCGGTGATGCGGGACTAATATGCATGCAATTCTTTTTGTATGTTTTATATGTGGGGTTAGGTGATTAATTCCCAAATTTCATATCAAAATAAGTTGTAGGGAATTTTGTATGAATTTTTGAAGCCAAGCATGCAAATTAGAACCTAGAAAAGTACTAATGAAGGATCTCCGGGGCTGAGAAGCCTTGGTTAGGGCAAGTTATCCTACAATATAAAGATTGGAGGTAGAGGGGGTGTACCTGACAATGTCTGAAGCACCCGATAAAGATCATAGCGAAGGGATCTCTCATTCCTCGATGGATGCGGCTTGAAAAATTGAGCCAAAGACCCGCGGATACCCGGCTTTCTGCTCGGTGGTCCGATTGAGGCTTGGTTGGAGTTGTTGGATTTGTAGGAACTCGGGGACCTGCAAATGACCTATCAGGGATTAGAAAACTCAAAGGAATGAAGAAATAAAGGAAAACAGAAAAGAAAAGGTGTCTTTTGAAGTGGGCGGCCAGGGTTCAGGAAGGTTGGTTGGCGGCAGGACGATGGTTGCAGCACCGGGAAGAAGAACTCTCAAACCCCTTTATGCACACAGTAGGGTAATCACTCAAAGTAATAGAAGAACTCAAGGTTTATTTCATATATCAAAATCAATCCTCATACAAGAGAATGGGGTCCTTTAAATAGACCCTTAGTCTTGGGCTCCAAGTAAGGATATATTAGTCTTTACATAAGAATCCTACTCCTGCTCAAACCTTAGCTAGAAAATAAGGAAACATTAGGTAGAAAAAATCCCTAAATGTTCTATTGACTTGGTCAACACTCCAAGGATGCCTAGGGGGCGTGTTGGGCTTCTAAGAGCAGCAAGAGGCTGGCCCAAAGGGGCTTGGGCGCATGGGCTTGGGCCTCTGGAAGCTGGGGTGGCCTGGTAGCCAGGTAGCAGGAATATTCCTTGGTCTCTTGCTTCTTAGGGGCTTGGGCTTGGTGCTTGGGCTTGATTTCTTTGGGCTAGGATGCAGGTGGACCTCTGGAATCATGGATGCCCTGGTCTATGAATATACTTTGGTATTTGGAAGGGAATCTGGACATCTAGAGTGCATCTGCAAGGAATCAGGGTTTCTGATTTTCCTCCTGGGGTTTTCAAATCTTCAAGCTGGGTTGGACTTGGACAATACTTCCATGTCTTCAATCTAGTTGGACTTGGTCTTCACTTGTATGATGTAGTCTTGAGTTTTTAGTGTACTTGAACAGGACTCAAAAAAAATAAAATTAGCTCAACATAAGCTGACTAGCATTGAACTGAACTAGCTCAACATGAGTTGATTAGTACAGAACTGAAATAACAACTCAAAAGACTCAAATAATAACTAAAATGGACTCAGATGGGCTAATCCCTTATTACAGATGGACTCATAAATTATTGATCAATCCATAGAGGGTTGAAAAGCCTCTGTCTTATTTTGGAGCCTTTGGTGTCCCCACTGGTCGGTCCCCATCTCGGTTTCTCAGAGCAAGGCAACCATTCTTTGGGAATGCTACAGCATTCTTGAGGAATTTTCCTTTGTCCTCCCCGTGCCCTAGGAGCGGGCGAACAAGGCTCCTCGTGGGTGCCTAGCTATATACGAAGATCACCTGAAGGCTGGTCTTCGGTTTCCCCTACACCCCTTCTTTGTTAAGATTTTTTGCTTGTACCAAGTGGTGCGAGCATAGTTGACCCCAAACAGCATCAGGAATATTTGCGGGTTCCTGGTCATGTGCAGCATTGCCAACGTAGAGCCTAGGACCTACTTGTTCTCAGCCCTTTTCATCCTCAAGAGGGACTTCCACATCAATGGATGGTGGGTGATCGATCCCAGATCGGGCCGCAGCGTGATTAAGGACATGCCCAGCGCCATCCACGGGTGGAAACCTCTCTTTGTATTTGTGTTGTCTTTCGACCCATGGGGCTTCGACACTGTGTGGAAGAAGCCTCGCCTGACCACCAATGATGGAAATAAAGTCTTGGCGACCGATCAGTTGGATTATGATCTTTTGACCAACTCGGAAGTTGCCCCTATCCGGGAGTTGTTGGAGGAGAGGAACCTCCATCGAGCGGGAATCAGTAAATTCCCCTCACTAGGTATAGCAATGGAAATTTTTGCTTCTCTACTTTAGGTTTCGTTGTAGTTCATTTAACTGAGGTGATCCCCTTTGCCTGCAGGTGGTGGGATGAAGCGCAATTTGAGCTAGCTTCACCAGACTTCGGAGAGGAGGGTTGCATAGGCCCCTTCCACCAGGTCTATATCTAGGAAGAAAGCTTGGAGAGATGGTCCCGAAGGGGACCAAAGCACTTTGTCCTCCCGAGGTGCCTAAGGGGAAAATACAGCGACTGCGGAAGGTGTTCCAGTGAGGCCTTATCCAGTCGAGACTCCAGCAGCGGTCGCCTCCCCAGTCGACACAACGGGGGGCCCGCCTCAAGGAGTAGATGTGCCATCGGTTTGCCCCTCTGCTGTCGATAGGGGCAAAGCACGACAAGTTGATGGAGAGTCCGTCTACGGAGCTTCTTCAACCAGAGGCCATTCGATGAACCCTTCGGAGCTCCCACCTATGGGAGAGCTGCTGGTTCCAAAGGAAGCCAGGCAGGCGTTGAAGGGTACAATACAGCCCCACAACCTGGCAATTCTCTGGAACTAAAGCTTTCTCAAGGTGTCTAATTTCAGCTTCGCCGCCCTGCAATAGGTATGACTATTACCGCCTCCTTTGCCTTGAGAGTTATTTGACCCTCGATTCTTCTTTTTTGATGTAGTTGGTCTATGACTTCACCTTCATGGAGGAAGGCTTGGGGAACGTGGACAGCCTCATCTATGACCTCAAGGAGGAGCTTCAGACTGCTCGGGCTACCAGGGAAGTAGCCGAAGAGGTGAAGCAATCCGTGAAGGATCGTCTTGTCCAGGTAATTGATGAAGTTCACGCCTGAAGGGCAAACTGAAGAGCACCCACTCGAGGATAGCGGGACAAAAGACAGGGTGGAACAGGAGCAGGAAGCAAGTTGAATCCCTGGAGCGGATTGCCAGGGAGAATCAGGAGAGGATGGAGAACCTGTCCAAGGTGGCGAAGGAGGCTTCAAGGAGGGCCGAAGAGGTGATCCTGGAATTCGAAGCTGCTAAGAGGGAGGCCAAAGCCGCCAAGAGGGAGTCCTAATCTTTGAGGAAGCAAATAGACAAGTCGTGGCTGACTTCAAGATGTCTTCGTGGTGCGGACACCAAAGGCACCAGAATAAGGCAGAGGCTTCTCAACCCTCTGTAATTGATCAATAATTTATGAGTCCATCTGTAATAAGGGCTTAGCTCATCTGAGTCCATTTTAGTTGTTATTTGAGAATTTTTAGTTGTTATTTCACTTCTGTACTAGTCAGCTCATGTTGAGCTAAGTTCAGTCCAATGCTAGTTAGCTCATGTTGAGCTAATTTTATTTTTCTGAGTCCTGTCCAAGCATACTGAAGACTCAAGACTATATTATACAAGTGAAGACCAAGTCCAGCCAGATTGAAGACATGGAAGTTTAGCCCAAGTCCAACCCAGCTTGAAGATTTGAAGACCCCAGGAGAAAAATCAGAAACCCTGATTCCTTGCAGATGCCCTCCAGATGCCCAGATTCCCTTCCAGATGCCAAAGTATATTCATAAATAAGGGCATCCATGATTCCAGAGGTCCATCTGCATCCTAGCCCAATGAAATCAAGCCCAGGTGCCAAGCCCAAGCCCCTAAGAAGCAAGATACCAGGGAATATTCCTGCTACCTGGCTACCAGGCCACCCCAGCTTCCAGAGGCCCAAACCCATGCACCCGGGCCCCTTTGGGCCGGCCTTTTGCTGCTCCTAGAAGCCCAACACGCCCCCCTAGGCATCCTTGGAGTCTTGACCAAGTCAAGAAAAATTTTAGGGATTTTTCTACCTAATATTTCCTTATTTTCTAGCTAGGGTTTGAGAGGGAAAAGGATTCTTATGTAAAGACTTATGTACCCTTACTTGGAGCCCAAGGTTAAGGGTCTATTTAAGGGACCCTAGCCTCTTGTATGAGGGAATTTTTTGATGAATGAAAACCTTGAGTTCTTCTATTGAGTTGTGTGATACCCTGCTGTGTGCATAAAGGGGTTTGCGAGAGTTCTTCTTCCCAGTGCTGCAATCATCTTCCTGCTACCAACAAGCATCTCAGATCCCTGGACGCCCACTCCAAAAGAAGCCTTCCCTTGCTGTTTTTCCTTTGTTTTCTTGTTCCTTTGTGAGTTTTCTAACCCCTGACAGGTCGTTTGCAGGTCCCCGAGTTCCTACGAATCCAACGACTCCAGCCAAGCCTCAATCGGATCACCGAGCAGAAAGCCGGGTATCCGCGGGTCTTTGGCTCGATTTTCCAGGCCGCATCCGTCGAGGAATGAGAGACCCTTTTGCTGCGATCTTCACAGACATTGTCAGGTACACCCCTCTACCTCCAGTAGTTTTATTGTAGGAGAACTTGCCCTAACCGAGGCTTCTCAGCCCCGGCGATCCTTCTTTTCTACTTTTCTAGGTCCTAATCTGCATGCTGATCTTCTAAAATTCATATAAAATTCCCTATAACATATTTTAATCTGAAATTCAGGAATTAATCACCCAACCCCACATATAAAACATATAAAAAAAATTGCATGCATATTAGTTCCGCATCATTTGGTATCAGAGCTTAGATTAGGGCTTGTTTTCTGTAATTTTTCAGTCCGTATATACTCTGTTATTTTAATTATTTCTCCCTGTTAAAAACTCCAAAAATTATGAAATTTATTTTCCTGGATTTATCATAATTCACAGTAATTTTAGAACTTTTTTCAGATTTTATTATGGCCTGTGAATTTTCTGAAATCCGAAATAGGGCCTGCAAATTTTCGGCTCTATTTTTTTTAGCAAGACATGTTTGGAAGTTTTAGGGTTTTGTTTAGGAGTTTTTGCATATTTCTTAATTTTAGTATATTTCCAGTATATTAGGTCATGATTTGCAAGTTTTCTTCTATTTAAAAAAATATCAAAAAAAAAAATATATATATATATATACATATTTTCCAAAAATACTAAAAAAAAAAAAATAAATATCTAAACCCTAATTTGCATCCTAATCTGCCTGCCATCATTGCATAATTTACTTTTAAGGGCACTCTTGCTATATCAGATGGGGGGAGGATTTGATCACCTCTCCTTAGCCCAAAACCACATCCCTTGCATTCAGTCCCAAGCCTTAACCTAAAATTAATTAGACTTAATTTGCCCTAGTGGGCTAGGGACACCAACTGGTCGGGTCCGGGCTAGTGTTAGATCACTGTGTCAAGTTAACCTGTGTGTGCCTTGTGCTTAGTGTCTAGAACGGTGGTTTAGGGATTCAATCCCGAAGGGCTTGTGTGCTGGTCCGCCTACCTGGCCAATCTCTGATTGGTGTCTAGGATTGGCAATCAGGGACCTAACACTCCCCTTACACCTGCCTGGCTGAGTACAGGGTTACTATAGGCTAGTTTGCCACCCTGATTGAGCATCTAGTTTGGACTTTAGGTTTAGTCAGCTATAGCCGGTCTGATCGAGTCTTGCATGAGCACTAGATCAGGAGTTTCATATCACCCACCTCCTTCATAAATGTCTGAACCCATGGAAAATTTACAAGCCCAAATAAAAGCCCTAGCTGATCAAATTGCCCAGATAACTATCCAGATGACCCAGTTAACTCAGTCTCGTATTCAAACCAATGATAGAATTGACCATCGTGCCAATAGGTTTGATCAGTTAAAAGTCCGGGTAGGGACCCCAAGAAAAACCCATGGGTCACAGTCTGAGCCAGATCCTGACTCCCCTCAACCTAGGAGGACCCCAAACCCTGATCTATACCATGAGGTCGAACCTAGGAGAGCCCCTTATCCTGACCCGTACTACAATCCTCAACCTAGGAGGACCCCAAACCCTGATCCATACCTTGAGGCTGAACCTAGGAGAGCCCATCATCCTGACCCAATCCCTAAGGTTAGTCCTAGAAGACCCAATCAGGATTTTATAGACCAAGAAGATAGATCCTATTTACCCTCTCCCTATAAGCCTAGTATACCCACAACCTATAGATCTTATGACTCTAAATCCTATGAACCTAGAACTTATGAATCCATAACCTATGAACCTAGATCCTATGACTCTAGATCCCATGATCATAGATCCTATACACCCATACCCTATGAGCCTAGTAGACCCAACACCCAATATTCTGACCCATATAGGGAGTCAAACCCTAGGAGAACCCAATATTCTGACCCATATAGGGAGTCCAACCCTAGGAGAACCCAGTATTCTGACCCATATAGGGAGTCCAATCCTAGGAGGACCCAATATCCTGACCCATATAGAGAGCCCAACCTTAGGAGGACCCCATACCTTGATCCAACCTTAGAACCTGATCATAGAGCTGACCCAAAATCCTATGACCCCAGATCCTATAATCCCATGACCCATAGATCTGCACCCTTGTCCTATGAGCTTAGAGAACCCATAACCCCTAAGTATCAGCCTAGTACTAGTCATGCTTCCCCTAGTCAACTTGAACCCTATAGGATGAGTATCCCTAAATATGAACCCAATAGTGAGCCACTACCTCTTATACAACCTGAACCTACTAGGAGTGGTACCCATAATCAGAGACCAGAACCTAACCAATTTCCTGGTAGCCGACCTTCTCCAACCATTCCTGAGATTCGCAAGGCTTACATTAACGTGGAAGTGTATGAAGCTGATGTGAGCCTAGTGGATGAGTATGAGGGAGAAGAGGAGACACCTTTAGTAGACCTAGAATTAGCTGACCCAGTAGATACCCAGGTAGATTCCAACCCAGAGCTAGTTGACCTTGACCACATCCAACCTAAAGCTATAATGGAAGAACAAATAGAGGAAGAGAACCTAGGTACTGCTGCTAGAGCCTTACCTGAGGAAACCATAGAGGAGAGCCAAATTATAGAGTCTAGTCCAAAAATACAAGAACCAGAAGAATTTATTAAGGACCTGATCTCTTTGAATCAATACCTTCAAGATGAGTCCCCTCCTATAGTTCCCATTAAGGACCTCTTCCCCGAAATTAGTGACCCATCCTTCCATTATGCAAATCCTGTAGATATAGCTCAACCTCATAAGGTTAACCTCATTAGTATAGGATTAGTTCCTGACACCCCGTCTTTTATCCTATTTTATCCAACTAACCATGAACCTTTTTCTCTACCTTACCAAACTAATTCTGAACCCACTTCCTATTTTCTGCCCTTTCCTGACACCTCCAGCATTTCTAGGATCATTAGATTGCATTTAGCTGAGATTAGCATACTGCATGCATTCATCACGCATGTTAGGTTTGCATCTTACTTCTGGCATACTCTTTGGAATTTGCTAGGAGTTCACTGTAAATTTTCATGTGCATGTCAAGCTAGGATCAAACCTAGAGAACCTATAATCTATTAGGTTTAGATCCAAAGAGTTCAATAAAATTTCCTTCGATAGGAATGCATAGTCGAGTCTGTTAGGTGTCAGTATGAGTCCTTTGCATCATTTGTCTGCATGTGCCTAGCATGTTCACCACCCGCACTAATCTTAAAACAACTGGCTAATTCCCGAAGAAGGGTCAAAGAATTTGATGTAGTGGATTCTATCTTGGTTAGGCTTAGGCCTAAAAGAAGCTTCATGCTCGCAGAGCCAGACCTTTTAAAGTGATAGAGAAGGATTGGATCAAATGCCTAGGTGTTAGACTTGCCTTCGGATTTGGGCATTAGTTCTACCTTCAATATTACAGACCTGGTTGAGTATAGGGAACCGGCAGCGATACCTAGTAAGGCCTTTGGACCTATTCCTTTTCATTGTGAGTGACCCTAACCCAGAGTGTCCACTAACAAATTGGCCTGAGAGAGGAGAACGGATCGAGCGTATCCTGGACGATCAAGCCATCACGACCCGGGGCCGTGACTATCAATGCTTCCTGATCCGATGGCAAGGCCAGCCAGAGTCGGACGATTCGTAGATTTCTCGAGAGGACTTGCAATGCCTCAACCCAGACCTTCTCGAGAGATATGTGAGCCAGTCTGATCTTCACTCGACAGGGTCGAGTTCCTCCCACCCCGGGAGAATTGGTGCGGACACCAAAGGCACCAGAATAAGGCAGAGGCTTCTCAACCCTCTGTAATTGATCAATAATTTATGAGTCCATCTGTAATAAGGGCTTAGCTCATCTGAGTCCATTTTAGTTGTTATTTGAGAATTTTTAGTTGTTATTTCACTTCTGTACTAGTCAGCTCATGTTGAGCTAAGTTCAGTCCAATGCTAGTTAGCTCATGTTGAGCTAATTTTATTTTTCTGAGTCCTGTCCAAGCATACTGAAGACTCAAGACTATATTATACAAGTGAAGACCAAGTCCAGCCAGATTGAAGACATGGAAGTTTAGCCCAAGTCCAACCCAGCTTGAAGATTTGAAGACCCCAGGAGAAAAATCAGAAACCCTGATTCCTTGCAGATGCCCTCCAGATGCCCAGATTCCCTTCCAGATGCCAAAGTATATTCATAAATAAGGGCATCCATGATTCCAGAGGTCCATCTGCATCCTAGCCCAATGAAATCAAGCCCAGGTGCCAAGCCCAAGCCCCTAAGAAGCAAGATACCAGGGAATATTCCTGCTACCTGGCTACCAGGCCACCCCAGCTTCCAGAGGCCCAAACCCATGCACCCGGGCCCCTTTGGGCCGGCCTTTTGCTGCTCCTAGAAGCCCAACACGCCCCCCTAGGCATCCTTGGAGTCTTGACCAAGTCAAGAAAAATTTTAGGGATTTTTCTACCTAATATTTCCTTATTTTCTAGCTAGGGTTTGAGAGGGAAAAGGATTCTTATGTAAAGACTTATGTACCCTTACTTGGAGCCCAAGGTTAAGGGTCTATTTAAGGGACCCTAGCCTCTTGTATGAGGGAATTTTTTGATGAATGAAAACCTTGAGTTCTTCTATTGAGTTGTGTGATACCCTGCTGTGTGCATAAAGGGGTTTGCGAGAGTTCTTCTTCCCAGTGCTGCAATCATCTTCCTGCTACCAACAAGCATCTCAGATCCCTGGACGCCCACTCCAAAAGAAGCCTTCCCTTGCTGTTTTTCCTTTGTTTTCTTGTTCCTTTGTGAGTTTTCTAACCCCTGACAGGTCGTTTGCAGGTCCCGAGTTCCTACGAATCCAACGACTCCAGCCAAGCCTCAATCGGATCACCGAGCAGAAAGCCGGGTATCCGCGGGTCTTTGGCTCGATTTTCCAGGCCGCATCCGTCGAGGAATGAGAGACCCTTTTGCTGCGATCTTCACAGACATTGTCAGGTACACCCCTCTACCTCCAGTAGTTTTATTGTAGGAGAACTTGCCCTAACCGAGGCTTCTCAGCCCCGGCGATCCTTCTTTTCTACTTTTCTAGGTCCTAATCTGCATGCTGATCTTCTAAAATTCATATAAAATTCCCTATAACATATTTTAATCTGAAATTCAGGAATTAATCACCCAACCCCACATATAAAACATATAAAAAAAAATTGCATGCATATTAGTTCCGCATCACTTCGCAATTTCAGATAGAGATTGATGAAGCATCATTGTATGCCTACCAGCACGGCTTCAACGATGGGCTTTCCAAGGTAAAGAAGACCCTCCCTCACCTCAACCTTTCGATGATCCCCTCCTACAGCATAATTTGAGAGGAAAGAGAAGAAGCGGAGGAGGCTGAAGCCGTAGGGGAGGTCAAGGAGTCGCCATGTCCGACGAAGGAGGCTGCTACCCTAGTCAAAAATCTAGAGGTGATCCCAGCTTTGATCTCATCCCAGGAGGCGACTCAGGCTGGTGGAGTCCAGGCTGAAGGTTCTCCCGTCCCGGCCCAGATTGATGAGATCCTCTCCAAGCAAGTTAACAAGTGGCTCCAGTCCTATGGTGTGGAGCCTTCTCCTATTGATGTTGAGTGACCTGGATCACTCTAAATGTATTTTCTTCCTTTCTTACTTATATTGCCAATGAACTTTGTATTGCAATTTTTCCAGATTTTGGAATGAATTCTCCTTTCTTTGCATATGCATTGTTGTGCCTCATGTGTAGCCTGAAACAGTTCTATCGTTTCTCCTTTTGCCTAGTCGAACGATAGCCTCCGAAGGCCGTCCAGTGGATAAGTGCCGGATTTACCGTTCTCTTTTCTGCTTGGTTGAATAGTCATGGCCGAAGGCCACTCAGTTGGTGAGGACGAACCCTTGAACAGACCAAAACTCTGTTACATTTCCATTCTTCGGATGTTGAGCTTGTCCATTGGGGCGGACAGGAGTCATCTCCCCGCCAATCAATAATTAGGGTGATTTGATTAGGGTCATCGTTGTCCATGTGGCAGGTCAAAATTTGTACAGTCGTAATCTCATATGCCTTATGAGCCACCGGGCCTCTTTTTTCTATAAAGAGACCATTAATGATGCCGTCGCATGATGCGGATTTCTCCAAATTCGAAGCGAAGGTGGTTGTGGTCCTGAGGATGGCTTCCGAGAGACTTTCTGGTTCTCGAAGCATCACCCAGACACATGGCACCTTCTCATATGACCGGGAAGGACATGGGACGTGCCTCCCCGCAGTCGGTCATGGGTGCAGGGTTTCTATAAATAGGACCTTGCCCCCTGCTGTCGAAGGCCATCATTTATGTTGGTGTCTTCCTTCTATTAGCCATGAGGTTCAGCACTTCTGAGCTCCATCGTGTAGCGAAGAGGAGGGCTATTGACCCCAAGAGGAAGCGAAGTTCGGAGACATCTGGGCCTGTAGGCGAAGAGGAGGAGCCTCTGGTGGACCATCTCGAGAAGAAGGTCCGCCTTCTGGAGGTTCAATTGAGGGAGGCCCGGGCCCAAGTCACGGTGGCGACCATGGTGGCGAAGAAGGAGGCGACGGATGCCATTGCAAACTTCAGAGCTTTTGCCGCATTCAAGGATGAGCTCACCCGGGTGGCCCTGGACTCCTTCCACCAGGGGTTTTGGGAGTGCCGGAGGAAAGCCTCCAAGTTTTATGACTTGAAGGGCTTGGATAATATCAAACCATCCGTTCCCTTCCCCGGCCACGAATTTGATTCTGACTCTGATGAGGGGTCGGACTCGAGTTTGGACGGGAACCACGGGGGCCCTTCATCGTCCCATCTGGTCTCTCCCCAATGGTACGGGAAAAACCCGTCGGGGAGTTAATACAAATTTCCCAACCTTGCTGTTGCTACTGCTGCTCTTTTTTATTTATTTATTTTTTCTTTTTTTTTGTATCTCTCTTTAGGAGAGTTTCTTTTTTTCTTTTCTCTTTATTTTCTTTTCTTTTTGTAAAAAATTGAAAGAAATGAAAGATCTTTTCTTTTACCTATTTTCGTATATTTTCTATGATGTGTTGCATCACGATTTGTCCATAATGTAGACTCCGTAGACCACTTGCGGATTGTAGGGAAGAAGTAGGATCTGTTGGACCATTCTGAGAGTGTTTGTTGTTGACAGAGAGGATGACAGTGGTCCTTTTAGGCACGTGTTCAGATTTTCCGTAGGGTAGGGTGTTTATACCATCCCTGTGCACTTTCTGTCGTGATTAAGGTAGGCTATTCAGGCCCACCTCGGCGTGTGTTCGGATTCACCATAGAGTAGGTTACGAAAACCATCCCTGCACCTTTGATCTTTTTGGTGGCCTGGTTAGGCCATCCATTGCGCTTGTCGGGCATACCGATAAGGTGAGTGGATCAGACTCTCCTTTGCACAGTTGACCGATTTTTTAGATCGGGTCATTTGGGCTGTTGTCATTCAATCGATGCAACTAGCCATTCTGAGTCCTCTCCATGGGTTCACCAAGGTTTGTGGTTGAATCCCTCGAATCCAGCTGATCGGAGTAGTCGAATCCTTGAAATGCCTGTCTTCAATCATTATACATTACCGTGCCATCCTCTGGTTCCCTCTAACTTTTCCAATACCATTCCTGGTGGGGAAGCGTACCAAGAGGTAGTGAGAGGAGATCACGGTCCAGAACCTGTTCAAGGTAGGCCTCCCTAGAATAATGTTGTATGTAGAGGGGATCTGGACCACCGTGAAGTTGATCGGCAATGTCTTTTATCGAGGCTCAGAGCCGGATGTCACAGGCAACACTATCTCCCTTTCGGCAAAAACTTGGTTGCCCCCGAAACTGGAGAGTGGTATGGGGGATCTTTGTAGTTGATGTCTAGGCAAACACATTTTGGAGAATGCATTGTACATCAAGACATCAGTCGAACTTCTATTATCAATAAAAACTCTCTATACATCATAATTGGCCACTACGGCCGAAATTAAAAGAGGGTCGTCATGCGAGAGCCAAACTACCGCAAGGTCATCATCGGAGAAGAGGATGGAGTTGTTATCTTTCAGTCGCTTTGATGCTTCATCTTCATCCTTTCTCCAGTTGGTAGGCCGGTGTATCATCCCTACACCTCCATTGGTGGGCCTTTGATTTGGCAATTCGGCCTCATCGGGAGGTGGCTAGGGAATAGTTGCTTCCGACTGGGGTCCCTGGTGATCGATGTACCACCCTAGGTATCCTCTCTTGATGAGATCCTCGATCGCATCCCTTAGCTGGATGCATTCTTTTGTGTTGTGGTCGTGGTCCTGGTGGAATCAGTAGAATTTGTTCCTATTCCTGCGGAAGAGGAGGCCTTCATGGGACGGGGCCGTTGGAGATAGTTTTCTTTTTCTATCTCCATGAGAATCTTCTCTCGAGGGAGGTTGAGGGGGGTGTAGGAGTCAAATCTTCCTCCCAATGCTCTGGGCTTGAGAGGGCTTCTCCGACGGTCTACATATCTGTCGCCGTTGTTATTGGAAGTTTGGGGGCCTTGCCCCCTGTTATTCTTCTTCTTTGAAGGGGGTTTCCCTTCAATCAAACATCGATTCACCGCCTGCTCTTCAGCATCGGTGTATTTCTGAGCCCTTGATAGGAGCTCAGCGTAGCTTTTAGGGAACTTCTTGTCCAGGGAAAAAGTAAGCCTGGAGGTTCGAAGCCCCTTCTTCAGTGCTAACATGGCCACATGCTCGTTGAGATCGGGGATCTCAAGCGTGGCTGCATTGAACATGGAGATATAATCTCTCAGGCTCTCTCCTTCATTCTGGTAAAGGAGGAAGAGTATGTCCATATTCCAAGGAGTCTTGCGGCAGGTCCTGAAATGCAAGACAAATAATTTTTCTAACTCGAAAAAGGAATCGATGGTACCTGGGCGCAGGCTCGAGTACCACATCCGAGCGGACTTCTTCAAGGTAGCCGGGAATGCCAAACAGTACATTACGTCTGAAGCTCCTTGGATCATCATATGGGCTTTGAAGCTGCCCAAATGGTCAAGGGGGTCAGAGGTGCCGTCGTAGGGTTCCATCTAGGGAACCCTGAAGTACCAAGGAATGTCCTTAGCCATGATGCGGTCGGTGTAGGGTGGGCATAGATCACCCATAATCAAGTTCTCGGGATCTCTCTGATCCCGCATTCTCTATTCTTGCACCCTTGCCATCTCTGATTCGATGGCTCTAAACCTCCTATCATAATCGGGAGTCTGCTTGGGCGCTCTCTCTATCGGAGTAGAGTCTTCGGATGAGGAGGAGGAAGTTTGCCTAGGCCTTTTCCCTTTTTGTGGGGAATCGACAGACCTAGGCAGTCTCGAAGTTCATCCTTCAGGAGAGGGTCGAGAACGGGGGGAGGGATGCACTGAATCCTCCCATGGTGCTCTCCTTCTTCAGGATCGGGAGCTATGTCTAGAAACAGCCGGTCGGTTTGCCACCGGAAAGGCTCTGTCTTGGAACTCTTGAACCATGGCCGTCAGGTTGGCGACCTGGTTCATAAGAGCTTCAAACTGCTGTGCTCCCACAACAACCGTGAGAGGTGGAACATCGTTCTCCTCCGGGGGTGCACCCTCCTGAGATGGAGCACGACTCTGGCTTGTAGAAGCATTTTGAGCTTTTCCTCTTGCCATCAAAAAATATTTTGTATCTTCCCCTTATCTGGGAGGGAGCTTAATAAATGTTAATAATATGCCCCACTACCTGGTATGCCAATCTGTTGGCGTGGAGTTCCTAGATCGGTTGGTTGGAGCCGCTGCATCACAGGACCGCTCCCTGGTTCACCTGCAAAATAGGTCCCTTGCCGGAGTTGTTCTGGTGGTGGACACTCTGATGCCTAAGTCAATGGCGGATTGAAGCCACAGAATGGGGAAGATGTCGAGAGTGGAAGAGAAAAAGAGTTCTTGGAGATTGAAAGTGTATGTGTGCGAGATTATTCACGTGTACCTCTCGAGCCATCCTTCTTACCCATATTTAGAAGATGGCCTCCGGTCTGTGGCCCGCTCTTTTTTCGAAAATCATGGGGAGCCAATCTCTCCCATGATTGGTGATCGTTGGTTGTCAATGAGCGGTTCCGGCCAGATCGGAGGCATGGCTGCAGGAATTGCGTGCCATGATCATGGCATGATGAGTGTCGAATGTAACCGTTGGTTACAGTTTCCTTTTTGGAATAGATTGTGGTTCAAGCTTCGGGTTTCCCCTTGCGTGGGCCGAAGGCTTGGTATTTTTCCGAGACTGGAGATCATGTCTACGGCGGGGACCGAAGTTCGTGTCTTTGGAAGTTGATGAGTAGTTCAGACTTTGACCAGGCTGAAGGTGCTACCCGAAGGACCGGCCTTCGGATGTTGTATTTCGTTGCGAAGCCTTGAGTTGCTTGCAGTTGGCCTTCGCTTAGTCCAAAGTCTGTAGTCCAAAGAACTAGGGCTTCGATAAGTCAAACCGGAGCCTGGTTCGTAGCTGAACCAGGATAGCCCAAAAGGCTGAGAAAAAAAAAATGTGAAGTAAAGAAGACACCGTTCCATGCTTTCTCTTCCTCTCACTCTCTCCCATGATCTGTTCTTCTTTTATCTCATACCCCAAATCGCATGGCATTCAACCGGTTATATAAGTGACTTGGAAAACACGTGAAGGCAAGGGAAAGAGATCGGAGAGAAGTCCAGAGAAAACACCGTGAGAGGAAAACCGGATAAATCCCAACTCCATTTAAATTGGCTTAGGATCGGTTTAATGAATAGGAAACTTGCTAGAAGAGAACACCCAAGTGCCAAATAACAGTGAAACAAGGACCGAGAGAAAGGAATTCGTTTGGGAAGAGACCAGCGAGACAACACTTTTCAGATCGCTGGCAATTGGATAAACCCAAGCTACAATCGATCAAGAGCACTTCATATCCATCCACATGGTAAAACAAGGCATTCAAAAGCAGGGAGTTTGGATAAAATACCTTCAAGCCAGTGTTTAAATTTGCTGGGAGAAAAAACACGTTGAAGACCAAGCCAAGTTTTAAACCAGTTTAATAAAACAAACCATGTAATAAAACCAGTTCAATCAACACCGGTTCGACCAAACCCAATCAAAAAAGAAAAATGGGTCCAGTCTTGGTCTACCAAGAATAATTCCTAGTTGACCCAAACCAATCATGGCTAATCCAAATTAGACCAGGTAAATCCAATGTGTGCTCAATTAGACCGTTTGACCATAATACCGACACGATTCCCAATCGTTGATCGATTCCCGGATCAGGAAGAAATCCTCTATGGTGTGTGACCTCATAGGTTCGAACATAAACGGTAGCACTGGAACACTTCCAGTACCAGCACAAGATACCATCTAGTAATGGGTCCCGGCGTCCGGATAGGCCGAAGATGCGAGAGCAATCTATCGAACCTCTGGCATATGGTTACCGTATAATTCATCTCTTTGACCTCCAATGATCAAGATGATCTAAGGTTAGACTGCCAACCCTAACTGAGTCAATCCACAATATGTCTCAACCTCGAAAGTTCAGTGACTCCTCACTAGGACTACCCCGGCCGAGGATTAGCTAAATTGAGACACTGTGAGACATTCAATCCAAATAACTTGGACAGGTCAATTCCATCTTGGTCCACCACTGCTCCACGAGACTTTCCTGTACCCAGAAACCTTCCATCACTGGATTAGAAATCCAGATAGTCTGGCACCAATGCATAGGAAGTTGCTTGCAAGCTACCATGGTGACCTCTGGTCGGAGGGACACATATACCCATATCCAATCGCAAGCAATCCTTTGGTAGAAAGAAGCTCCATGGAGCCACGTTCAATGAGATGTCATACATCCCACTTGCAGATCACATCAGTGTCACCACACTCCTTTGGTCAAGAGGACAACCAAACGATATGAACCACAATAACCTACACTTGATACATTGCAGTCCTGTACAATGTATCCTTTGGTTATGAACCTTATAAAGGACCACTCGATATATCATCTCTATACTGAAGTTAGTGCAGTTCTAAGGACATTATTACATAAAAGGAGTTCATTACAGGAAAATGAATGATGTGATAAGCTGCCAAAATAAAGTTTTATTAATTCATATTCAAATTACAATACTGAGTAAAACCGCCTACAGCCTAAGCGATTGGCTTTGGGACACAATTTCCAACAACTCCCACTTGTACTAAAGCCAATCAGAACAGTATCTAATACCCATTTCCCTTTTACAATAGTCAAACTCTTTAATTACAAGGGCTTTAGTGAAGGGGTCGGCCAGATTCTCCTTTCCATCAATCTTCATAAGATTGATGTTACCTCGATCCACGATCTCTCACATGAGGTGATAATGCCACAGAATGTGCTTGGTGCGGTGATGAGACTTTGGCTCCTTAGCTTGAGCAATGGTTCCTGTGCTGTCACAATACACAGGAACAGGACCATCTAGGGAAGGTGCCATCCCTAGCTCTCCAAGGAACTTCCGTAACCACATGGATTCCATTGCTGCATCTGATGCTAAAATGTACTCTGCTTCGCATACCGAGTCTACAACTATTGCCAGCTTGGAACTCTTCCAGCAGATCGCTCCTCCATTCAGAGTAAACACAAACCCTGACACACTCTTGTTATCATATCTGTCTGACTAGAAACTGGAGTCAGTATACTCACAAGTTTCAAGTCAGGTTCTCCATAAATCAGCCATTGGTCCTTAGTATTTCTCAAATACTTCAGGATGGACTTAACTACCTTCCAATGCACCTCACTTGGATCAGACTGGTATCTGATCACTACTCCTAGTGAGTATGCCACGTCTGGTCTAGTACATGTCATAGCATACATGATAGAGCCCACTATAGAAGTATAAGGAACTCTACTTATGCGCTCTCTTTCCTCAGGAGTTGTCGCACAATCCTTCTTGGAAAGAGTAATTCCAAAACCTATTGGGAGATAGCCTTTCTTGGAATTCTCCATGCTGAACCGTTTCAACACGGTATCATTGTACATAGACTAGGACAATCCCAGAAGTCTCTTAGATCTATCTCTATAAATCTTCATACCAAGTATGAAAAAAGTTCACCCAAGTCTTTCATGAAGAACTGAGATGACAACCAGTCCTTTATTCCTTGCAATGTTGTGATATCATTCCCGATTAAGAGAATGTCATCAACATACAGTACCAGGAATATAATCACAAACCATTAACCCACTTATAGATGCAAGGTTCCTCTCCGTTCCTAATGAAGCCATACGATTTGATACACCTATCAAATCGCATGTTCCAACTTCGAGATGCTTGCTTGAGTCTATAAATGGACTTCTGTAATTTGCATACTTTTGACTCGTTTGTGGATGTGAACCCTTCAGGCTGTATCATATACACCTCTTCATGTAGCTCCCCATTCAGGAAAGCGGTTTGGACATCCATCTGCCAGATATCATAGTCAAAATGTGCTGCCAAAGCAAGCATGATCCGAATGGACTTGAGCATTTTCACAGAAAAGAACGCCTCGTCATAATCGATACCATATCGCTGACGATATCCCTTGGCAACCAGATGGGCTTTATAGGTCTCTACCTTCCCATCTGAGCCCTTTTTTTCTTGAAAATCCACTTGCACCCGATGGATTTTATCCCTTAAGGTGGATCAACCAATGTCCATACATTGTGATCTCCATGGACTCCATCTCGGATCGCATGGCTCCAAGCCACGTCTCAGAGTCAAATCTCTGAAGTGCATCCATATAAGTGATCGGATCCTCATCGTTCTCGTCGAGCTCAATGGGATCACCGTCCCAGACCAAGAAACCACATTATCTATTTGGCTAATGCTGTACTCTACCGGATCTCCTAATAATGGGTTTCGGGTGTGATCCAATCATAGTCAGTTCTATGATGTCCTTAGAGTGTGCAGGTTCTTTCACTGGTTGAACTTCACCAAGTTCAATCTTAGATGCTACATTTCCTTCTCCAAGGAACTCCTTTTCCAAAAAGATAGCTCTAAGAGCAACGAACATTTTCTATTTGTCCTCAAAGTAGAAGAAATATCCTTTTATTTTCTTAGGGCACCCAATCAACAGGAACCGATCAGACCTAGGACCAAGTTTATCTGATTCTAAATGCTTTACATAAGCCAGACAACCCCATACTCGAAGGTGTGAAATTAAGGGCTTACGTCCAGTCCATAACTCATATGGAGTGGAGACAACAGACTTACTCGGAACATCATTTAGCAAGTAACAAGTTGTGTCTAGTGCATATCCCCAAAAGGATAGCGGTAGAGTTACAAAGCCCATCATGGATCGAACCATGTCCAACAGGGTTCGATTCCTCATTTCGGATACACTATTCAACTGGGGTGTTCCTGGAGGAGTCCATTGAGAGAGAAACCCATTCTCCTCAAGATATGTCATGAACTCATCGGATAGGTATTCACCGCCTCGATTAGATCGAAGGGTTTTAACACTCTTTCCAGTTCGTTTCTCCACTTCATTATGATATCGTTTGAACATTTCAAACGATTCAGATTTATGTCTCATCAAGAAGACATAACCATACCTGGAAAGGTTGTTTGTAAATATAATGAAATATATGTATCCACCTCTGGCACTAACTGTTATGGGTCTGCATACATTACTATGTATAAGACTCAGAAGTTTTGTAGCTCGTTCACCTTTTCTAGTAAAAGGTGACTTGGTCATTTTACAAAGCAAACAAGATTCACAAGTGGGCAGTGAGTCAGAATCACTGACCTCGAGGAGGCCTTCTCCTTGCAACTTGTTTATCCTATTCTAGTTAACATGACTTAGCCTACTGTGCCATAGATACAAGTCACTGACATTTTCTATCCTTGGACGTTTGCTAGATGTGTACATTACATTAACATGCTATGACAAATAGAGAAATTACAAGGTTTTATCATATAAATACCTTGTCCAGCACCTTGTTGCTTTCCCTTCCTTGGCCTGTTCGGGTCTAAGGATGCCTGATAAAGAGGACAGTTCCTCTTCCAGTATCCCTGCTTCTTACAATAGAAGCACTCTGCACCAGCTTGATCAACTTTCACTTTCTTGGCCTGACTTGGGCCAAGAGCACTCTGCACCTTCCTTCCCTTACCTTTCTTCTTCCCTTTCTTAAAGGGATGATGACCTTTATGACCTCCCACTAAATTCACCACCCCGTATTTAGTTGGTGGTCCTTTTCATAAGTCTGCAGCAACCCCATCAAACCATGGTAATTGACTGCAGGCTTATTCATTCTATAATGATCGAGAAAGTCAAGATAGGAGGAGGGTAGAGAATTCAAGATCTCATCCTTGCCAAGTTACTCGTGCAAGGGACATCCGAGCTTGCCCAATCATTTGATCATCTCGATCATGTACAATACATGATCAGTAACCGAACCACCATTCCATATTTTGGCATTGTAGATGGTACAAGACACTTTGTATCGCTCCATAATGTTTGGCATGCCAAAAGATAATCTTGTCTAGCTAGGCCTCATCAAATTTGTGACTGAACTCGTCGTTCATCGATGCCAACATTATGCATCAGACAGTAGTCCGATCAGAAACCCACATCAAATAAGTGTCCCTGACCGAACTCCAAGCATTGGTAGGAGGGATTTCGGGTGCTGGATCCGTTATCATATAAAGGATCCGCTCGTGCTCCAGACTATCCTCAATTTTCGATACCAGCTATCGAAATTGGGACCCTTTAACTTCTCGCTATCAAGAAGTGACTGGAGTGAAAGGTTTGAAGACATCTAAAGAAAAATTAAAACCAAATTAATATATAAATTAATCAATTAAACCAAAAGACTTGGACTTTAGTCTAAAGGTCCCTCCCACTAATTTCTCAGATTGGGAGCCTCTAACTCCAATAAGTGAAATCATCATTTTATAGTGTGTACTGAAATCCAATAGACCACGTATGAGCCCGACTTTGGCCAGCTCATCCATACACGCCTAAAGGTAGTTTCTCTAGCCAATTACTTCCCTAAGCAACTTCCAGTAATTTATTTTTCCCCACAGAATCCCGAATCGACCTTTGGGCCTTCTATTACAGATCTCTGGTTAGGTCCAACCATCAATATGACAAATCCGATGCTTCCAGCTAACGAATGACCAAGCCTGACTTTGGCCGGCCCACCAGATCACCATTAAGAAGGTTACACTGACCCATCATCTATGGGAGAGTAATCTCAGTAACCGGATGCACACCCGTTCTTTGGAATTGCTGATATACACCAAGCTAAAGGACTTATTACTAACCCACTTAATGGGAGGCTAAGACACGATCAACTCATTGACTTAGTCTTTTTCAGGACCTAATAATTTTAGAGAATTTTAATTAGATTGTGATAGAAGAATAGATAGAAGAACATGGATCAACCTCCCACTAATCTATCAATTCTCAGGAGGGTTGAATTCAATTCAACAAATTGGTCTTTTTCAGGACCTAATAATTTTAGAGAATTTTAATTAGATTGTGATAGAAGAATAGATAGAAGAACATGGATCAACCTCCCACTAATCTATCAATTCTCAGGAGGGTTGAATTCAATTCAACAAATTGGTCCATGGGCACCTAAAGATTAGTCAAGCTTATCAACCTGGGTGACAAGGTTAACTTGAATCAATAAGCTTTTTTAATCAATTATGGTTGATCACATTGGCCAGGTAGGTGAGATCATGGGTGAGTAACCGCCAATAACCGTCTTTCTTAGACACCAACCAAGTTGGCCAGGAAAGAGGTAGCCTCATGCAACCATGATCAGAAATGCCAAACCTGCCTAAACACCAATCGATTAACCAGACTCGATTTGACCAACCTAAGGACTCGGGCTTACCACAGAACCACTAATTTGATCCATTTTAGAAGAATGGACTAACCTATCTAACTATTAGATAGATACTAAAGAGAAGGTCCTTAATCAACATTTGATTAGTTTTCTTAAGTCCAATTCAACTAACCTTAGGTCTAACCCAATAAACGGATCCAATTAGATAGCTAACCCAATTAACACGGATGGCTTATTCAAATGACATTAGGTTTCATAAACCCTAATATGACTTGTAATTTAATTAATCTTTCAATTCATAATTGTTAGATTATAAACCAACTTTTAATTAAAATATTTTTAATTAAATTCATGTAAAACCTTTTTACATCTTTCATGCATCATATCTAGTTCTATCATATCAATTTATAATATTGCAAGCCTTAAATATTTTATACATGCCAATGTATAATAATGTATCAGGATTAAAACATTTTTAATATCATAGGTTTCCTTTAAGGATCTTTCTGAAAAGGCCAATATAGATGAACTGCCTCGTGCCATAGAAAATTAGGGGTTTTAAACCCTGATTAACCTAGACACATGGCCATGGTGAAGGTCTCAACTAGGTTCCTAAAAGTAATCCCTAATCTAGATACAGATATAATTACATGCAAACATGATATGCTAAACAAGAACTTATGGCTCTGATACCACTGAAAGGAAACCTGGTGCACGGACACCTACCCTAGGCATGTTACACTACGGAGTAGGTATTGCATAATTAAACTTTTTAACATGCATACAAAAAAAACCTACTCATGCACAGGATCTAACATAACATGATGCATTCAAAAGCAGGGAGTTTGGATAAAATACCTTCAAGCCGGTGTTTAAATTTGCTGGGAGAAAAAACATGTTGAAGACCGAGCCAAGTTTTAAACCGGTTTAATAAAACAAACCATGTAATAAAACCAGTTCAATCAACATCGGTCTGACCAAACCTAATCAATAAGAAAAATGGGTCCAGTCCTAGTCTACCAGGAACAATTCCCGATTGACCCAAACCAATCCTGGCCGATCCAAATTATACCAGGTAAATCCAATGTGTGCTCAATTGGACCATTTGACCTTAATACTAACACGATTCCCAATCGCTGATCGATTCCCAGATTAGGAAAAAATCCTCTATGGAATGTGACCTCATAGGTTTGAACCTAAACAGTAGCACTGGAACACTTCCAGTACCAGTACAAGATACCATCTAGCAATGGGTCCCGATGTCCGGATAGGCCAAAGATGTGAGAGCAATCTATCGAACCTCTGGCATATGGTTACCATATAATTCATCCCTTTGACCTCCGATGCTCAAGATGATCTAGGGTTAGACTGCCAACCCTAACTAAGTCAATCCACAACATGTCTCAACCTTGCAAGTCCAGTGACTCCTCACTAGGACTACCCCGGTCGAGGATTTGCTAAATTGAGACACTACGAGACATTCAATCCAAACAACTTGGATAGGTCGATTCCATCTTGGTCCACCACTGCTCCATAAGTACTTGCTTTATGCAGAAACCTTCCATCACCGGACTAGAAATCTGGGTAGTCCGGCACCAATGCATAGGGAGTTTCTTACAAGCTACCATGGTAACCTCAGGTCGGAGGGACACATATACCCATATCCAATCCGAGTAATCCTTTGGTAGAAAGGAGCTCCATGGAGTCACGTTCAATGAGATGTCACACATCCCACTTACAGATCACATCAGTGTCACCACACTCTTTTAGTCAAGAGGACAACCAAACGATGTGAACTACAACAACCTACACTTGATACATTGCCGTCCTGTACAATATATCCTTTGGTTGTGATCCTTTTAAAGGACCACTTGATATATCCTCTCTATATCGAAGTCAGTGCAGTCCTAAGAACTTTTTCACATAAAAAGAGTTCATTTTTGAAAAATGAATGATGTGATGAGCTGCCAAAATAAAGTTTTATTAATTCATATTCAAATTACAAAACCGAGCACAACCACCTACAGCCTAGGTGATTGGCTTTGGGACATAATTCTTAATGGTGATGTCAATCCAATAGGAGTTAGTAGCATTATCCTAGGCAGACCTTGGCTATTTGACCATGATGGTACCCTGTATGGTCGATCTAATTTATGTTCATTTAATTTTCATGGGAAGAAGATAGTGATTTACCCCACCCTACCTAAGGATAATGTCAAGAGGGGATCTAGTAGCTTTAATGAAAAGAAATCAGGAGTCAATTTAATCACTGCTAAGGAATTAGAGTGAGATATTACTGAGGGTTCGATCGTTTGGATGTTAGCTGCTAATAAAGTACCTAATCAAACCCAGAAAGAATACCCTCAAGAAGTTAAGAAAGTTCTAGATGAGTTCCAAGATGTGTTTCCTGAAGACCTGCTTTACCAATTACCACCATTAAGGGATGTGCAGCATGCCGTAGATTTAGTCCCAAGAGCCACCTTACCAAACCTCTCACACTATAGGATGAACCCTGCTGAACATCTAGAACAACAAAAATAGGTAGGAGAACTTCTAAGAAAAGGGTTTATTAGGGATAGCCTAAGTCCATGTGCAGTACCTGCCCTGTTAACACCTAAGAAAGATGGCACGTGGATAATGAATGTCAATAGTCATGCCATAAATAAGATCACGGTGAAGTATACGTTCTCCATGCCCTGTTTGGCTGATATGTTAGATATGATGGCTGGTGCAACTATTTTCTCAAAGATTGACCATAAGAGCGGCTATCACCAGATTAGGATCAAACCTGGGGATGAGAGGAAAACTACATTCAAAACTAAGGATGGTCATTATGAGTGTGTAGTGATGCCTTTTGGATTATCCAATGCCCCTAGTACCTTCATAAAGATCATGACTCGAGTCCTATGAGTATTCATTGGCAAATTTGTAGTGGTTTACTTTGATGATACTTGGTCTACAGTAGGACTAAGGAAGACCACCTAGATCATATCAGACAAGTCTATCAAACCCTTAGGAAAGAGAGTCTCTATGCCAATTTAAAGAAGTATGATTTCAAGACCCATAGTCATCTTCCTAGGATTCATAGTGACCCTCGAAGGAGTTTCAGCTGATCCAGAAAAGGTTAAGTCCATAGTTGAGTGGCTAGTACCTAATAGTATTCAAGATGTGCATAGTTTCCATGGTCTAACTACTTTTTATAGGCAATTTATTTGGAGATTTAGCTTCATTGTTGCACACATCACCGATTGCATTAGGAAGGGAACTTTTGAGTGGACCAAAGCTGTAGATAAAGCCTTCCTAGATATTAAGGAGAAAATGACCCAAGCACCCATCTTGAGGTTACCTAATTTTTTCAAAGTTTTTGAGGTTGTTTGTGATGCTTCTGGAGTAGGCATAGGAGGAGTACTAAGCCAAGAGAATCACTTTGTAGCCTTCTTTAGCAAGAAACTCAATGAGGCTAAACTTAGGTAGTCAACCTATGATAAGGAATTTTATATGGTATTACAAGTCCTTAGATATTGGAGACATTACCTACTATCCCAGGAGTTTGTCCTTTACTTTGATCATGAAGCACTTCGATTTTTTAACTCCTAGAAGAAACTGAACCCTAGGCATGCTAAGTGGGTAGAGTACATTCAAGCCTATACCTTTGTGCTGAAACATTGTGCTTGTTCCGAGAATAAGGTAGCTGATGCCCTTAGCCACCGTGCCCTGCTCCTGAATTCAATTAGAACTGAAGTCATAGGATTTGACCGACTGAAAGAAGAAAATGAGACCTGTCCTGACTTCAGTGAAATCTACCAATCTTTGAGACAAGGTCCATCTAGTTTACATAGTGAGTATACCCTTCAGGATGGTTACCTCTTTAATGACAACAAGCTGTGTATTCCTAGGACTTCACTTAGAGAATTTCTAGTTGGGGAAACCCATGCAAAAGGTCTAGCTGGTCATTTTAGTAGGAACAAGTCTATTTTAGCTATAGAAGAGTAGTTCTTTTGGCCATGTTTGAAATGGGATGTTGCCCACATTGTGTCCAGGTGTCGAACTTGTGCTGTTGTCAAATAATAGAAGCAAAACACTAGCTTGTATACCCCTTTGATGGGGACATCACCAGCATGGATCTCAGAGCAAGCACGAATCTTGAAGTTGCATGAATCTTGGAGCAGCATGAATCATGATCCAGTATGAATTTCGATGAAAATAAATTTAGATTTGAAGATCATTTCATCCTCCACATAAGAAGGTCCCCACATGAATGCCAAGTGGTACCCAACACATGAAGATACAAGAATGCCCACATAACTGCCAAGTGGCGCCTATGCATGCAGATTTTCAGATATAGACACTTGGCAACCATAAGGAGACACTTGGCACCCATGCATTTTACCATCCCTTGTCATGAAACTTGAAATTCAAAACTACCTTCCCCCTCTTTCCATGTAAAATTTGAATTTCGAATAGGTCTTATAAGGCAATAAATATGCCCCTAATCTCTTTGTAAAAGATGGATGTGATGAATGAATTTTATATTTTAGAGAAGAGTGATTCTTCTTTTGCTCCATGAGGAGAGGGTGTGAGGCCCAAACCCAGGACATGATGTGAGGTCATGTCTAGTTATCCCCTTCCTTGATTCCATCTTCCTTACCACCCTCATGTTCTTTGAGATTCATCATAACGGCTCCATTAGTGAGGTGGGTGAGATGCTCTAGAGGTGAGAGGTCTCTTCGTTAGAGTGAGTTGAAAGTCCATGAGATCCTGATCCTTGTCCTTCATCCCTATTATTTCCTACTCCACTCCCTTACAAAAAATATAAAAAAAAAGTATCCTAATCTCGATGACTTCTCAGCTCGCCGACGATCCTACCCCAATCCTGTGCCGCATCAATTTTGGTATCAGAGCCCAGAGATTTAGGGAACCCATTATTTTCTTTTTATCCCATCTTATTCCACTTATCCTCGCTATTCCTACTTTATACCTTCTTATCCCTAACTTATCCCTAACTTATTCCTGTCCTCTTCTTCCTCCGCCCATAGCCCAGATCACCTTTGATCCATCATCATGGCCGATCCATCAAAACTGCCACCGCCTAACCTGCACAATCGGAGCCACCCTGCCACCGTCTTTGCCATCTCCGCCCAACACCACCACCGGTGCAACCTCCATATAGACCCACGGCCGAGCCGACCGTGCTGCCCTGCTGACCAGCTCCTCACCAAGCGACCCTAGGTCTCCACCCTCATCCGAGATGCCCTCGACCGAACGCACCTCCAAAGCCATCGACAGCGGCCGATGCACCGCGCGATCCCTTCGACAAGCCTGATCCAAGCCTCCACGGCTAGGTCGGAAAACAGGGTCCCTCGGCAAGGAGAACTCTGGGAACTCCGAGATCCGGTCGCGTAGGCCTCTCGTCATGGAGGAGGTCACGATGGCCTCCGACCTACATCCCCTCACTGTCCCTTCTCAACAACCCTACATCTCCAAGCTCCTCTACTCCGCCAGATCACCTCCCTCGCCATGATGTCCCCATCACGACCACCATTTGCTCCTTTTCCTCCCCACGCGTCTCCTTTGTCACCATCCAAGACCACCTTCAGCTCCTCCGGCTACCACTATCACTAACGAAGCTGCCAGATTCCCATGCCCGAAAGCCAAGCACCCCATCGAATGCCATTGCCGCCCATGCCATCGTCTTCCTCCCTGCTGCCATTGCCGCCCATGCCATCGTCTTCCTCCCTGCTGCCATCGCCAGCCACCATTGATTATGCCATGACCATCGCCGCCCGGTGCCGATGCCGGCGAGCCCCTCCGTGAGCCTCCCCTGTTCGCTGATTCGGTCCGTGAAGGAGAAGATGGGCTATTGCACGAATGTGAAAGCAACTCCCATCCTGTTTATCGATTTCAGAATCTTGCACGCTCCTCAAAGCTGCACCAATCTCAAAGATGCACGCTCCTCAAAGTGCATGATTTTCAGAGCAGAACTAAGAAAATTAAAAAAAAGAGAAAAAAATTGGGACAATTTTCGAAGCTGCAACTTTCAGAGCTGCACAGATTTTGACATAAGAAGCAGTGCTACACAGATTTCAAAGCTGCACAAATCTCAGAGCAGAGCTTCATTCTGAATGGATTCGATTCCACCAAAGTCCCTGCTGACCCTAACTCGATGGAGTCGAGTTCTTCCCACCTCAGGGAAATGATGGGGACATCACCAGCACGGATCCTGGAGCAAGCATAAATCTTGAAGTTGCACAAATCTTGGAGTAGCATGAATTTCGAAGCAGCATGATTCACGATGCAGTATGAATTTCGATGCAAATAAATTTAGATTTGAAGATCATTTCATCCTCCTCATAACAAGGTCCCTACATGAATGCCAACTGGCACCCAATACATGAAGACACAAGAATGACCACATGACTGCCAAGTGGCGCCCATGCATGCAGATTTTCAGATTTAGATACTTGACAACCTCAAGGAGACACTTGGCACCCATGCATTTTGCCACCCCTTTTCATGAAACTTGAAATTCAAAACTACCTTCCCCCTCTTTCCATGTAAAATTTGAATTTCAATTAGGGCTTAGAAGGCTATAAATATGGCCCTAATCTCTTTGTAAAAGATGGATGTGATGAATAAATTTTTTTTTTTAGAGAAGAGTGATTCTTCTTTAGCTCCATGAGGAGAGGGTGTGAGGCCCAACACTAGGACATGATGTGAGGTTATGTCTAGTTATCCCCTTCCTTGATTCCATCTTCCTTACCACCTTCATGTCCTTTGAGATTCTTCCTAACGGCTCTATTAGTGAGGTGGGTGAGATGCCCTAGAGGTGAGAGGTCTCTTCGTTAGAGTGAGTCCAAAGTCCATGAGATCCAGATCCCTATCCTTCATCCCCAATATTTCCTTCTCTACACCTTTACAAAAAATACAAAAAAAAAGTACCCTAATCTCGGTGACTTCTCAGCTCGTCGACAATCCTACCCTGATCCTGTGCCACATCACCCTTTACCTATACCTAAATGCCCTTGGCAAGACCTCAGTATGGACTTTATGTTAGGATTGCCTAAGACCCTAAGGAAACATGATTCAATATGTGTAGTGGTCGATAGGTTTTCCAAAATGGCTCATTTCATACCCTACTCTTAAACCTTTGATGCTTCCAAGGTAGCCAAACTTTTTCTTGATCATGTGGTTAGGTT
The DNA here is from genome assembly GCA_021397845.1 of Areca catechu. Classification (NCBI taxonomy): domain Eukaryota; kingdom Viridiplantae; phylum Streptophyta; class Magnoliopsida; order Arecales; family Arecaceae; genus Areca; species Areca catechu. The sequence continues at coordinate 94,176,320 of CM038051.1, read as the reverse complement.
ACATGACCTTCCTAAAACCATAGTGTCTGTCTGATAGGGATGTTCGATTCACTAGTTACTTTTGGAAGACCCTTTGGCACTTGTTAGGAACCAAGCTTAAATTTTTCACCTCCTACCACCCTCAAACTGATGGCTATATCAAAGTAGTGAACCATAGCCTTGGGAATTTGTTCAGATGCCTTATAGGTGAGAACACTGGGAAATGGGACCTTTCATTTCCTATAGCTGAATTTGCCTGCAATAGTTCAGTTAATAGGTACACAAGTAAGAGCCTATTCGAGGTTGTCCATGGTTATAAGCCTAACAGACCCTTAGACCTAATCCCCTTGCCCATACATGCATGAGTCTTTGAGTCAGCTGAGTCATTTGCACAGCATGTTAAGGATTTGCATAAGAAAAGTACTCATAAAATTAATGTGAGTAATGAAATTTATAAAAACTTGGCAAATTCCCAAAAAAAAGTTAAAGAATTTGCTAAGGGGGATTATGTAATGATTTGGCTTAGGCCTGAGCAATTTCCTCCAGGGACCATGAAGAAATTACATGCTCATGGAGCTGGACCATTTGGAGTGATAAAGAAAGTTGGATCTAATCCCTATGTGCTCGAATTACCACTCGAATCTGGCATTAGTTCCACCCTTAATATCTCAGACCTAGTTGAGTACAGGGAGCCAACAACGATATCTAGTAAGCCATTTGGACCTAATCCTTCCATTGAGAGTGAACCCATCCTAAAGTGTCCACCAACAAATTGGCCTGAGAGAGGAGAAAAGATTGAGCGTATCTTGGACGACTAAGCCATTAGTACCCAGAACAAAGGCTACCAACGTTACTTGGTCTGATGGCAAGGTCGACCAGAATTCGAAGATCCGTGGATTACTTGAGATGATCTAGAATGCCTTAACCCAAACATGTTGGAGTAGTACGAGAGCCGAGATGACCCTTACTCGATAGGGTCGAGTTCCTCCCACCCTGGGAGAATTGGTGTGGGCACTAGGATCAGATAGATATTATTAGGCCCATAATGGATTTTTGATTAGGGTTTTGAGTCCTATGAAGTCCATTAGTCCCGAGTCACTTACTAATGTGAGCCAATTGAGTCCTGTATTGAAGAGTGAGTCCTATAATAAAGTGAGACAACTGAGTCCAATAAGTCAAGTCCCTTGTTTCAGTCCAATGAGTCCTGTAATTTTCATTCAAGCCAAGATCCAAGTGGAGATTCATCAAACCTGGAGATTCACCAGGCCCCCTCAAACCAGAGCTGGACTTCATGCACCTAGGCCCCTATTCATGTCCACCAGTATTGGTGCCCCAAGTTCCCCAGGAAGCAGTGCCTGGGCCCTTTCATGTTGCCAAGCCCATCAAGTTGGCACCCCTTATAGTCCAAGTTCAGTTGGCACCCTCCCTAGCCCAGTGCCCAGTCTAAGGTCCAAGAAAGTTGGCACCATAGGCCAGCCCATGCCCACCTAGAGTCCACGCACCCAAGCCCACAAGGAGGCCGCCCAAGACCACATGGAGTTGCTGCCCTGGCCCAAGAGGATTTGAGCCATTCCAAGTCCAACAGGGAATTGAGTTTTCTTGGCCCTCAAGTATTGTAATCCCAATCTGTCAAGGAGTCCAGGGACCTGGATGAATCTATAAATACCCACCCCCATCCCCTAGTAATAAATAACTTTGATGAATGAAAATTGAGAGTTTTGCTTTATTTTCCATGCTTTCTAAGCATTGACGCTCCATGAGGGAGAGGGTGTGAGGCCCAAACTAAACCCTAGCTTTCTTCTAACCTAGCCGCCCCCTTCTCTCTACCTCTAACCAAACCCTAGCCACCCCTCACCTCCATCTACAAACCCTAGGTTTGCCCCTTTTTCCCCTTCAAACCAAGGTCGTCCCCTTCCTCCATCTTCCTTTTTCTTCTTGATTGCCACCTACCTCCATAAGCTCTAGGCTGCTAGGCCTTTTCTCTCAACTAGGTTGCCAGCATCGAGTCCCCCAAGCATCCTTCGAGTCCAGGCTAACCTCCAAGCCAGGCATTTACATCAAGTTCCAGGCTACCATCGCTCTGTTGCCTCTTCTTCCAACCTTTCTCCACTTCAACTTCCTGTTCCTTATTTTTTCTCCCTTCTACATTCTTAACCTTTGACGTTTGCAGGATCCCTTTGGTGAAACAATCCTTGGAGGTGGTTTTCCTTGCCCTGAGACTAGCTGATAAAAAGTTGGCGGATCCATGGGAATGATGCCTTATCATCCAGGCATCGATCTAGAGTGCTGAGAGACCCCTTCTATAATGAGGAAGACATCATTGCTAGGTACTTGAACCAAATCCTCTCTTTAGGTCTATTTTATTGAAGTTGAACTTCTCCTAATTAGTGGTTTCTTAACCCTAGGGTCCTATTTTTTTTATCTCATTGATAGTCTTAATCTGCTGGTAGTAGTTTCAATCCTTACATAACATTTCTTAGTTTGTTCTTCACCTCTTTTTTCAATAACAAAGTTACATAAAATATGAAATTAGTTGCTTTCTTTAATATGCTATTTTTATGTTCATCCCTTGCATACTCATCCCGCATCAGTTTTTGTCTCCCATTCATGGAGGACCAGGGTCTATTTAAAGGAGTCCCATGTATCAATTGAATCATCAACTATTATTGAATTAAGGAAATCTTTTTCGACTCCCCTCTTTCTCTCTTCTTCTCCTCTTCTTCTTCGTCTTATCTTTTCTTCTTCTCCTTCTTCCTCGCCTCTCCCTCTTCTTCTCAAATTACTTATCCCTCTGCCAATTCAAAACTCCTGAGCCCGATATAACCATCGTCAAGCATCAACTTCCGACCTCCCCTATTTTAACCCATCTCCACTAAACAAACACCGATCGAGCCTACCATCCCATCACAGATCTCGTCGAAGGCCAGTCGCCCATCCCTCCGACCTCATCGCCGAGTCCATCACCACCTCTCGACCGGAGAGGTCCTCGCTTGAACTGACAACAACTAGTCATTGATGGACACCGGCCTCCCCAAATCGTTCCATTGCCGCTGTCCAATTTAGCCTAACCTTCCTATCTTCTGGACCGCCGGCCATCGATGAAAACCCATCCTCGGAGCCATCGAGCCACTCCGGTGCTGTCGCCGATGGAAGCCTTGTTGGTTTTCCTTGCCCGCGGGGTTCCTTGTTTCGGCATAAACGTGAAGGCACAAGGGCATTCACGAATGTGAAAGCAGTCTTGACCTCCTGTTGCTGACTTTAGGCTAAAGTAGGAGGGAAGGAAAAAATGAAAAAAAAAGAAAAAAAATAAAAAAAAAGTGAAAAAGGGGGTTTTAAATCTTACAATTTGGGCTTCACTTGAGACATCCCGAGCAACTTGATCAACGTGTCCTGATCTGCACATAATTCAAAGCAATCCTGTAGCCCCGCTCCAACTCATAAAATTGGATTTATCAAGCTGGATAAAAAATTATTTAATTTGAAAAATCTTAATTGTGTATGTTAATTTTTGGTGTTCAATGACTAAAGACTTTATCGGACTCGCCATTGAACTGGAATCTTGGCCTAAATTGGTCAACACCTTTTCTAGTTTCGACCATGATCTGATTTGTGAGCATCTTTTTTTCACTTAAAATATTTAAATTGATATTGATAGTGAGTTTTTTTCTTTTGTTTTATTAGATTAATACATTAATTGATTGTGCTTAGTCTAAACTTATAGATAGTTTCTCAATTGTCCACAATCCTGATTTCTTTTAGATCTAGGGTTTTATTATTGCTTGTAGTTATTTAAAAAAAAAACTTGATTATAGCTTAATCCCTTCCATATTAAGAAAATCATAATTATCTAGTTTTGATTTATAGTTTTGGTTTGTTGATAATTTTTAAAAAAAAAATAATAATAATGTACATTGCATCCCTAGATCATATCATCCTGCATCATTGGTTATAACAACCAGGCTTGTTCTTGGTAGGCTTAGAGCCGATGAGCCTTTAAGCCAAAGTGAATTAGCTGAGTACATGTTGACCAATTACTTCAGAGTAGGCCAATGGCCAACTGCGGGTCATATATTGTCATCGATTAATAGGCTGTGCCGATCTACTCTCAAGTCGAATTAGTCTTCTAGTTGCTGGGTCGACTAGTACAAATGGGCTAATTAAATTTTCAGTCAAGTTTATTATAACACTTGCCCTGCACTCCCAATTTCAAGGCAATTTATTGCTTTGAAAGATGGGAGCATTAAATTTTGTCTTCTTCTAGTGAAGGAGAAGTTACTAATGATGGCAAATCTGGGGCTTGGCTTGCCATATTAACTACCTTCTACTTTGAGCGCCGTGCTTTGGACATATGTTAGGCTTTCATCGACATCAAAGATCTCAGCTATTCAATGCTATACGAAGTTTTCATCTTGGCCATCAGTCAAATTTTCATGGATCAAGACTGACAGGATGATTTTTTTTCTGTCGAATCGACTTCTACCTCTTAGTGGTCCATACCCACGATCGGCATGGGTGCACGTGGCATGATCGAAAGTGCTTCACACTGCTCGAGAGAGAGATCAGAGCCATCATCGTCACCTATATAAAGGGTTTCCACCTTATAGAATGGATCTTCCTACTCTCAGTTTTTTTGAAGAGGTTTCCATTTCCACCTCAACTCCAGGTCTTTGTTCCTCCAGATTTTTCCGTCCTTCTCAGGTTATAAGTTTCTTCCTTTCCCCTCCATGGTTAGGTCTTTAAGGGTTCCTACAACTAGTGTGCTTCCAACTGGTAGGTGAGAAGGTGACTCCTTCAGCCCCGTAGGTCCTTCTAGGAAAAGGGTTGTTGAACAAAGACTTGAGTCCATTAAGGGCACTGTATCTTTTTCTAGGTTAGCCTCTTTGCGGGACTATTACAAAATCCCTGAAATCATTCCATTGAAGGTCCCTCATTCCGAGGAAAGAGTGAACCATCCTCCTCCTGGCACCATAGTGGTGTACGAAGACCACCTGAAGGATGGTCTTCGGTTTCCATTGCATTCTTTCTTTTTAAAGATTTTTAACTTGTATCACATAGCCTCGACATAGTTGACTCTGAATTATATTTGGGTCATCTATGCCTTTTTGGTCCTCTGCCATAAGTTGAGTATAGAGCCTAGGACCTCCTTGTTCACTTCCTTCTTCATGCTGAAGAAGGATTGGCCAAGGGTGGTGAGTCATCACCCTCGCCCTGAACGAAAGTTTGTCACAGGACTATCATTTGCTATCCATGGATGGAAGCCTTGTTTCTTTTTTTTGTTTTCTACATATCCTTGGGATTTCAATACTGAGTGGAGAGAACCTCATTTGATCATCAATGATGGAAAGAAGGTCTTGAAGGTCGACTGGGAGGACTTCGATAAGCTCTACTGAGTGGAGAGAACCTCATTTGATCATCAATGATGGAAAGAAGGTCTTGAAGGTCGACTGGGAGGACTTCGATAAGCTCTCAGGAGTTAAGGTTCCTTTGATAAAGGAGTGCTGAGCGAGCATAACTTACATCTCGCTCAGATTTGTATATCTTCATCTTTAGGTATACTTCATAATACATGGCCTCTATTTTGTCTTCTATTATTTGTTAATTGACCACCATTGTCTTCTTGATTCGTAGGTAAAAAGATGAAGCCAGACTTCATCAAGCTTCGTCAGGCTGCCCATAAAAGGCCTGTGCCAACCCCCCCAGTAGAGTTGAAGGGCAGGAAGAAAGCTCGAGCCATAGAGGTTACGAGAAGTACTCCTACAGTATCAAGGACAACATCCGATGATGATAACATCCCATTAACCAAACTCTACTCTAGGGCCACTATGCCAGCTCAGGCTTCGGGGTAGTTGATGCTAACTTCGATCGTGGATTTGCCGTCACCCCAGCCTCCACCTCAAGATAATGGCAAAGCTCTCCAAATAGAGGAAGGATCACAGAGAGACAATCCTCCCAAGGGAGAGTATGAAGTAGACTTCACAATATACTCTGATGAGAGGGGATTGGAGAACCCTGAACTAGCCAAGAAGTTGATCAAGGCCACCATCCTTCCAAGGGATTGGGAGGTCACCAAGAACTATCGATTGGACAAGATTGTCAACTCACTATTCCCCAAAGGTAAGGGACCTTCTTTCTTTCACTTATTTTTTCTTGAACTTATGAAAAATATAACTAACTCTTCTATTGCATGATGCAGCTCGTTCATGAAGTGACCCTAATAGAGGAAGGCATATCAGGGTTCATAGATCTCAGCAAAAGCCTTCATCATGAACTAGAGCTGGCAAAAGTCGAGAAGGAGGTGGCCGAAGAGTTGAGATCGACTTTGGAGGAAAAGTTGAATAAGAGTACTATCGCTGTTCAGTCTTTAGAGGCTGACCTAAAGAAGGCCCTAGTCAAGATGGCATAATAGGAGGCAAAATTAAGAAAGAAGAAGAAGAAGATTCACTTCTTGGAGCAGACGACCATGGACAACTAGTAGAAAGCCAAAATGGCTTTACAGAAGGCCAACCAAGCTGCCAAGGAGATAGAGACGGCGAAGGAGTAGGCTATCTGAGCTATTGAAGATTATAAGAAGTCTTCAAGTTTTGATGGCGAGATAACAGAAGCTGGAATAGTCAGCTATAGGGTGGGTTTCTCTAATTGCCTTAAGGAGATTCTCAAGATCTATCCTGGTCTGGACTGTTGGAAATTATGTCCCAAAGCCAATCATCTAGTGGTGGGGACACCAAAGGCACCAGAATAAGATAGAGGCTTTTCAACCCTCTATGAATTGATCAATAATTTATGAGTCCATCTGTAATAAGGGCTTAGCCTATCTGAGTCCATTTTAGTTGTTATTTGAGTATTTTGAGTTTCAGTTCTGTACTAATCAACTCATGTTGAGCTAGTTCAGTCTAGTGTTAGTCAGCTAATGTTGAGCTAATTTTATTTTTTTGAGTCCTATTCAACCATATTGAAGACTCAAGACCACATCATACAAGTGAAGTCCAACCAAATTGAAGACATGGAAGTATAGCCCAAGTCCAACCCAGCTTGAAGATTTGAAGACCCCAGGAAGAAAATTCAGAAAACCCTGATTCCTTGCCGATGCCCTCCAGATGCCCAGATTCCCTTCCAGATGCCAAAATATATTCATATACCAAGGCATCCATGATTTTAGAGGTCCATCTGCATCTTAGACCAAAGAAATCAAGCTCAGGTGCCAAGCCCAAGCCCCTAAGAAGCAAGATACTAGGGAATATTCCTGGTACCTGGCTACCAGGCCACCCCAGCTTCCAGAGGCCCAAACCCATGTGCCCGAGCCCCTTTGGGCCGGCCTCTTGCTGCTCCTAGAAGCCCAACATGCCCCCCTAGGCATCCTTGGAATGTTGGCCAAGTCAAGAGAATTTTTAGGGATTTTTTCTATCTAATGTTTCCTTATTTTCTAGCTAGGGTTCGAGAGGGAAAATGATTCTTATGTAAAGACTTATGTGTCCTTACTTGGAGCCCAAGGTTAAGGGTCTATTTAAAGGACCCTAGCCTCTTGTATGAAGGAAGATTTTGATATGAAATAAACCTTGAGTTGATCAATTGCTTTGTGTGATTACCCTGCTGTGTGCATAAAGGGGTTTGAGAGTTCTTCTTCCCGGTGTTCGCAACCATCTTCCTACCGCCAACCATCCTTCCAACCCCTCCAAAACTTTCTTCCCTTTGCTGTTTTCCTTTGTTTTCTTGATTTTCTCTGAGTTTTCTAACCCCTGATAGGTCGTTTGTAGGTCCCCGAGTTCCTACGAATCCAACGACTCCAGCCACGCCTCAATCGGACCATCGAGCAGAAAGCCGGGTATCCGCGGGTCTTTTGCTCGGTTTTCCAGGCCGCTTCCATCGAGGAACCAGAGATCCCTTCACTGTGATCTTCACCGGGCACTTCAGACGTTGTCAGGTACACCCCCTCTACCTCCAGTCTTATTATTGTAGGAGAACTTGCCCTAACCGAGGCTTCTCAGCCCCGGCGATCCTTCTTTAGTACTTTTCTAGCTTCTAATCTGCATGCTTGGCTTCAAAAATTCATACAAAATTTTCTACAACTAATTTTGATCTAAAATTTGGGAATTAATCACCTAACCCCATATATAAAACATACAAAAAGAATTGTATGCATATTAGTCCCGCATCATCTAGGCTGTAGATGGTTGTGCTATTTATATATTGGATATGGATTTTGATATAAATAAAAGTTATCTTTTGGCAGTTCATCATAGGTATATTTTTCTTTATATGAACTTTTGTATGATGAAGTCCTTCGAACTTCCTTGTACTCGATATAGAAAGGATATATCGAGCAGTTCTTAAATTGTTCACGATCGAATGATACATTGTTATAGGATGACTATGTATCGAGTATAGATCGTTGTATGACATATAAGTTGGTTATCCTCTTAACCAAGAAATGTGGAGACATTGGTAGACATGCAAGTAGAGTGTATGACATTTCACTGAATGTGACCCACCTAACATAACTCCCTTTTCTATCAAAGGGTTGTACGTGAAGGGATATGGATATATGTGTCCCTCAGACCTGAGATCAGCATTGTAGCTTGTAAGCAACTCACTGTGCTTTGGCATCAGACTCCCCGAATTTCTAATTCGGTCTTGAAAGGATGCTGGGTGCAGTCAAGTACTTATGGAGCAATGATGCAGGACCTAGGATGCATGCAGGTGATTTCTTTTTATTTTTGTATTTTTTTTAATGTTTTAATGGATTGATCGATTCTCGAAATCAAGCTAAGAACGTATATAGAGATTCGCATAAGGACAAAAAACTCTTAGCATGCAAACATAGCCCCTAAACAGTGATAAAGAAAGGACCCCAGGATTGAGAAACCCCGGTAGGACTTAGCTCTAAATCAATAGCCTACTTAGGAGGCTAGGGAGCGCAGACCTCTCAAAACTCTTAAATGCCTGATGTTGAGTTTGCTCATACTCACGGATGCAGCCCAGAAGATCAAGCCCTCGACCTTATGGATTCGCCAGCTTTCCATCAGATGGTCTTGAAGGAAAGGAAGGTTGACTCCTTTGTCCGTGGTACATGAAGGACCTGTAAGAAAGCTAGAGATGAGTTAGAAAACAATAAGAAGGAAGGGAAAGGCAATGAAATAAGGGAGGGTGAAGAGAAGGTGGCGATCAAGGAAGGCTCTTCTTGTTGGGTGTCCAAGAGGATCTTTCAGGGGGCGTCCAAGCTTGGGAAGAAAAGTTGGTGGCTTGCATAGGAAGAAGGTAACCCAGGGCCTCTCACCCTTCGATGTCCCGAAGGACAAAGGCACACTCTCTCACAGAGTTCCAAGTCAAAAACAATGGCTAGGAAGAAGAAACTTCAGAATTTTTTTTTTCATTCATCAAAATTATTTTTACAAGAGGGTTAGGGCCCTTTTTTTAAGCACCAAAGTCCCATTTGAATTCAAATGAGAGGAGTTACAAAACATCATTCAAGGGGGCACCCAAAAATCTGAATTTGAACTCTTGAAATTTGAAATTCTCTTGAAGCTTGGCCGACCTTGACTAGGTGGAAAGGCTTGATTCGGGGAGGGAAAGGTGGATGTTGTCTTCATGACTCAAGGGGGCGCCCATTTGACTTTAGATATCTTCCTTGGCTGACCATGATATTTGGAGAAAGGATTGATATGTAAAGGGAAGGGAGGATGTTGTCTTCATGAATCAAGGGGCACCCTTTTTGAGATTTGAAATCCTCCTTCATGACACCTTGGCCGACCTTGATCCTTGCTAGTGTGGCTTGATATGTGGAGTGAGGTGGAGATGTTGTTGGCTTGGATCAAGGAGAGGTTTAGTGGGGCATCCAACATGGCTTGACTTTGAAAAAAATCTATCTTGTCTTGGCTGCCAAAAAGAGCTTGGTGAAGTGGCGCCTCCTTTTGCCACATGGCACTGGTGATGTGGCATTCCATGAGCTAAAGTGGCACTCCTAAATTGGCATGGAGAGGTGGCTTGAATCATCTACAATTAGGCTTGACTCGATTGCCAACTTATGGACCTTTCTTCAACTAGCTTGAGCCCATCTTCAAATTAACTATAGCTTGTGAACTAATTTAGCTAATTACAGGACCAGTTAGCCCTCACTTGACTAAATTAGCCAAAATACAAGACTAAATCAAAAATTGAAACCAACTAGATACAAATTACATGACTCGAAAGCAAATTACTCAAGCTTTAAGCCTTATTATAGGACTTAAAAGATTAAGAACCCTAATCGAAGATCCATAGAGGGTTGAGGAGCCTCTATCTAATCCTGGTGCCCGCACCAATTTTCTCGGGATGGGAGGAACTCGACCCAGTCGAGTAAGGGTTGACTTGGATTTGGTATTTCTCTAGAAGGTCGGGGTCGAGGCACTGCAAGTCCTCTTGGGTAATCCATGAATCATCGAACTCTGGTCAGCCTTGCCAACGGACCAAGTAACGATGATAGCCCTTACCCCGGGTGGTGATAACTTGATCATCCAGGACATGCTCGATCCGTTCTCCTCTCTCAGGTAAAATTGGAGGTGGACACTCATGGTCGGGTTCACTCTCAAAGGATACTTTAGGCCCGAATGGCTCACTGGGTATTGTTGTTGGCTCCCTATACTCGACAAGTCTGAGACATTGAAAGTCGAGCTAATGCCAAAATCCGGGGGAAGCACAAGCACAAAGGTATTAGGGCCAACTCTCCTTATCACTTTAAAGGGACCAGCACCACGAGCATGATGTTTCTTAATGGTCCCTAGTGGAAACCGTTCAAGCCTAAGCCTAATCATTACAGAATCCTTTATTTCGAATTCTTTGGCTGGCTTTCGAGAATCAACCAATTTCTTGTATGTATTTTTACTTAAATTAATTTTCTGGCTAATCTCTTAATGCATGTCTATAATATGCTGTGCAAATGATTCTATCAACTCTAAGACTCGTGCATGGATGGGTAGGGGAATCAGATCGAGAGGGCAATTAGGTTTGTACCCACTGACAAACTCGAAAGGACTTTTGCCTGTGGTCCTATTTACTGAGCTATTATAAGCAAATTCAGCTCGAGGTAAGAGAAGGTCCCAATTTCCAGTATGCTCACCTACCAGGCATCTTAGCAGGTTCCCTAGGCTATGGTTGACTACCTCAGTCTGGCTATTGGTCCGTGGATGGTAGGCGATGAAAAACTTGAGCTCGGTTTCTAGTAAGTGCCAAAGGGTCTTCCAAAAAAAACTAGTGAAGCGGACATCCTTATCGGGCACTATGGTTTTAGGAAAGCCACGTAACCTATCCACATGATCAAGGAACAGTTTGGCCACTTTGTAAGCATCTAAGGTCTATGAGTAGGGTATGAAGTGAGCCATTTTTAAGAACCTATCAACCACTACACAAATCGAATTATGTCTCCTCAAGGTCTTAGGTAACCCTACCACAAAATCCATGCTAAGATCCTACCAAGGGCGACTAGGTATGGGCAGAGGGGTGTACAGACCCATGTTTTGCTTCTGCTATTTGGTGACAGCACAAGTTCGACACCTAGAAACGATGTGGGCAACATCCCTCTTCAGGCTTAGCCAAAAGAACTGGCCTTCTACTGCTAGAATGGTCTTTTCCCTACCAAAGTGACTAGTTAGACCTCCTGCGTGGGTTTCCCAAACTAAGAATTCCCTAAGTGAAGTCCTGGAAATGCATAACCTATTTTCTTTGAAAAGATAACCATCTTGGAGGGTGTACTTACTATGGGCACTAGATGGTTCTTGTCTATGGACTGGAAGATTTCATCGAAGTCAGGACAGGATTAGTATTGCTCTTTTAATTGGTCAAATCATAAAATCTCAGTTCTAATAATATTTAGCAATAGGGCACGATGGCTAAGGGCATCAGCTACCTTATTCTCAGTACCAGTACGATGTTTAAGCACAAAGGTATAGACTAGGATGTACTCTACCCACTTAGCATGCCTAGGATTTAATCTTTTCTGGGAGTTCAGGGATTGAAGTGCTTCATGGTCAGAAAAACGAACAAATTCTTGCAGTAATAGGTAATGCCTCAAGTACCTATGGGCATGAATGACTGCATAAAACTCCTTATCATAGGTCGAGTACTTAATTTTGGTCTCATTGAGTTTTTCACTAAAGAAGGCCATAGGATGATTTTTTTGACTAAGTACTCCTCCAATGCCCACTCTCAAAGCATCACAAGCAACTTCAAAGACTTCAGAAAAATCAGGAAATCATAGAACAGGTGCTTGTATCATTTTATCCTTAATCTCTAGGAAGGCTTTATTGGCAGCTTTGGTCCATTGAAAGCTTTCCTTTTTAATGCAGTTGGCGATGGGTACCATGATGGAACTAAATCCCCAAATAAATCTTCTATAGAAGGTGGCTAATCTGTGGAAACTATGAACGTCATGGATACTAGTAGGGACTGGCCACTCAGCTATTGATTTAACTTTTTCAGGATCAACTGAAACTCCTTCGGGGGTGACTACGAAGCCTAGGAAGATAACCCTATGTGTCATGAACTCACATTTCTTGGGGTTGGCATAAAGGCTATTTTTCCTAAAGGTCTAACAGACTAGCTTAAGGTGGTTAAGGTGGTCTTCCTTGGTCCTGCTGAATACCAAAATGTCATCGAAGTATACCATTATAAATTTTCCAGTGAACTCTTTCAGGACCTGGGTCATGAGCCTCATAAATGTGCTAGGTGCATTTGAGAGCCCTAAAGGCATTACTACCCATTTGAATAGACCATCCTTAGTCTTAAACACGGTCTTCCACTCATCCTTGGGTCTGATCCTAATTTGATGATAGCCACTCTTAAGGTCTATCTTGGAAAAGATTATGGCACTAGCCATCATGTCTAGCATGTCATCTAAGTGGGGGATGGAAAACCTATATTTCATCATGATTTTGTCGATGGCTTTGCTATCGACACACATTCTTCAGGTTCCATCTTTCTTAGGGGTTAGCAGTGCAAGGACTACACAAGGACTCAATCTCTCCCTAAGGAAACCCTTCCTAAGTAATTCTCCTACTTATTTCTATAGTTCCTTGTGCTCAGTGGGGTTCATCCTATAATGAGGAAGGTTTGGTATTGTGGCTCCTGAGACCAAGTCTATAGCATGATGGATGTCCCTAAGGGGTGGTAATTGATCAGGTAATTCATCGAGAAAAACATCCTCAAATTCTTTTAAATCCTCAACTACTTCTTGGGGTTGTTCTCTTTGGGTCGGCTCATGATTTTCTTTGGTGGCCAAGATCCAAACAGGGCCTCCCTCAGCAATCTCTTTTTCTAACTCCTAGGCCTTGATCAGGTTAACTCTAGGATTCTTTTCCTTTAGGCTACTAGATTCTCTTTTAACCTGGTCTTTAGGTGGAGTTGGACTGATTACAAATTTCTTCCCATGGTGACTAAAGGCATAGGTATTGGTTCGACCAAAAAGGGTAGCATTATGATCATAAAGCCAGGGTTGACCTAGGATAATGCTACTGACTCCAATGGGAAGGACATCAAACCAAATCTTCTCCTCATATGATTGTAATTTGATCATGACTTGGCATCTAGACTTGATAGGTATGTTTGTCGAATCTATCCATGAGACCTTATAGGGGTTGGGATGAGGAACTGGGGTCAATCTTAGGGACTTGATAGTACTCAACGAGATGGTGTTGACACAGTTCCCACTATCGACTATGATCTTGAACACCTTATCCCCTAACTTGACAAAGGTTTGTAGGATGCCAATCCTACGCCAATCTTCTTGCACTTTGTTTTATGTTAGGATGCACTTGACTACCCCCAACAGGTCATCAGACTCGAGCAGTTCTTCCTCTCCCTCATATTCTCTTAATAATTGATCCTCAGCTTCATAAACTTCTCCTTCTGGTTCAGCAATGGGTTCTAATTCATTTTTAGCTCGCTCTTCTATAAATAGGGCTTTGGAGGTGCACTAGCTAGCATAATGACTAGGTTTATGGCATCTAAAACATGTGTTGTGAGGGTTGGGGCTTCTCTGGACCTTAATTGACTTACCATTGTCTTCTCTACTAAAACTGGGGCAACTTTTATCAGGTTAGCTCGTACTAGGTTGGCTCGGGTTGGGTTGACTTGGGTAGGCTTAACCAGATCCAGGGGTTTGGCTAGGGTTTTTGAAGGGTTCAGGTCTGCGATATATGGGTGTCCTCTAGAACCACTCACAATTCCTAGCAACTTGGTAAGCAAGCTCTAGGTCATTGACCTCTCTAAAATAAAGCTCTCTTTGGATATCCTCATGTAGGCCAACCCTAAACCTAGACAGGGTTATAGATTTAGATTTGTTGATGTTACATCGCATGACATACTCATCTAACTTTGTGATGTACTCGGCCATGCTCTTGTTCCCTTGCTTTAAATTTCGTCATTGATCCAATAACTTCTGTTGGAAAGACATTAGGAGATACTTCTCTCTAAGCCTAGCTTTCATGGCCCCCCATGTTGCTACGGGTTCTTGTCCTTTTAGCTTGATTAACCTCTCAATACTATTCCAATACAACCTAGCCTGGTGAACCAATCTAAGTTTGGCAAATTTGATCTTCGTCCCTTTCGACATCGTATACCATTCAAAGTATTGTTCCATGTTTCCCTCCTAATCTACATAAACTTTAGGATCTTAGCTGCCATCGAAGGTAGGTGCTTCTAGCTTGATGTTTCTGATGGCTCTTTCTTCCTGGTCCATGATCTCCTAATTGGGTCTCTTAAGGTGAACTTCTTGGGCCGGGTTAGGATGTGAGACTCTTCTGGGCTCAGCCTCTAATGAGGGATCACATTAAGGAAATTTCCTAGGGTGGAGAGGTGACTCAGACTCAGGTTCAGTTTGTGGTCCTTGGACCCTTTCTAGAGTTCCTAACTTGGTTTCAAAACCATCAAATATTTGGGTTAACTTGGCAAGCTACTTAGTGATGAACCTAAGTTGATTGTCAAGGTTGTTCTCCATGGGTTCACCTGACTAAGAGTGGTGAGGGTTATATGGGACTCCTAACCTAGTAGACATGCAACACTCAAGGAAAGGTGCTATGGTTTTGCTAGACCTAGGAGTTCAAACAAAATGGGGTAACACAGATGACACATAGTACAACAACTAGCCCTTTCCCCAGCCAAGTAAGAGGTGAGAGTGTGGGAGGCCCCCCTTGCTTTCATAAAGACCCAATTAAGGAACCACAACACCACTTAGATCATTTGACACTAGACCTCTTAACTTAGACACCAACTTTCCAGTACTAATTGCAGGGTTGTATGCACTAGACTTCCCACATTGGTTAAACCCAACTCGTTGATGTCCCTAAGCTATTAGGTCGCTAATTGGTTTTAAGATAGGCTTAGATTTGAAATGCAAGGGTGGTTGTTTTTGGGCCAAGGAAAGGTAATGACCTCCTTCCCTTATCTTATGATATTATCGCTCTTAAGTCAATTATGCCTATGATGGCATACACACGATGTCTAATGAAGTGAACTAAAGTTTTTTTGTGTTTTGATATGTATAGGCAGAAATATGAGTTACTGAAAATTAAATGAGATGAACCTAAGTGCAAAAATTAAAATATGAATGTATGCTAAAATTGGACTTGCTAGAATTTCAGGATAGATTTATTCTTAGGTAGTAATTAGGCATGTAGAGAACCTACAGACTGAAATAAATTTTGAGAAAATTCAAAAAAATACTATCAAATATGTGGAATCCATCAAAATAAGAATCAGCAAATTTTGAGACCCTTACATACAAGAAGAATTAAAACAACAGACTATATACTGGTTGGACAAGATGAAAAAATTTAATGATGGTGAAATTAGTAAATCTGAATTTTCTTTAGGACCTAAGATACTTATCTCCGTGTTTTTTCTTCAAGGGTCAATCACATTTGCACCCCCACATGCCATAGAAAATCATCTTTGAATGGGATGTGAGGGCCTTGTAGCCCTATTTTTTCCTATGATCGGACGGCCATGGTGAAGCACCCGATCCAAGTACTTAAAGAGAAACTAAGTCCTAACCATGCTTTAATACCAAACATGATGCAGGACTAAAGGATGCATGCAGTTGATTTCTTTTTGTTTTGTATTTTTTTTTTAATTTTTTAATGGCTTGATCGATTCCCGAAATCAAGCTAAGAATGGATCTAGAGATTCGCATAAGGACAAGAAACTCTTAGCATGCAAACATAGCCCATAAATAGTGATAAAGAAAGGATCCCAGGATTGAGAAACCCCGATAGGACTTAGCTCTAAATCAATACCCTACTTAGATGGCTAGAGAGTGCAAACCTCTCAAATCTCCGAAGCGCCCGATGTCAAGTTCACTCACACTCATGGATGCGGCTTAGAAGATCAAGCCCTCAACCCTGTGGATTCACCTGCTTTCTATTAGATGGTCCTGAAGAAAAGGAAGGTCGACTCCTTTGTCCGTGGTACTTGAAGGACCTACGACCAACCTAGAGATGAGTTAGAAAATAACAAGAAGGAAGGGGAAGGCAATGAAATAAGGGAGGGTGAAGAGAAGCCAGCGATCAAGGAAGGCTCTTCTTGTTGGGCATCCAAGAGGATCTTCTAGGGGGCGTCCAAGCTTGGGAAGAAAGGTTGGTGGCTTGCATAGGAAGAAGGTAACCCAGGGCCTCTCACCCCTCAATGTCCCGAAGGACAAAGGCACACTCTCTCATAGATTTCCAAGTCAAAGACAAGGGCTAGCAAGAAGAAACTTCAAAAAAAAATTTTTCATTCATCAATTTTTTTTTTACAAGAGGGTTGGGCCCATTTTATAAGCACCAAAGTTCCATTTGAATTCAAATGAGAGGAGTTACAAAACATCATTCAAGGGGGTTTCCAAAAATCTGAATTTGAACTCTTGAAATTTGAAATTCTTTGGAAGCTTGGCCGGCCTTGACTTCATGGAAAGGTTTGATTTGGGGAGGGAAAGGAGGATGTTGTCTTCATGACTTAAGGGGGTGCCCATTTGACTTTAGTGTTCTTCCTTGGCCGACCATGATATTTGGAGAAAGGCTTGATATGTGAAGGGAAGGGAGGATGTTGTCTTCATGAATCAAGGGGTGCCCTATTTGAGATTTGAAATCCTCCTTCATGATACCTTGGCCGACCTTGATCCTTGCTAGTGTGGCTTGATATGTGGAGTGAGGTGGGGATGTTGTTGGCTTGGATCAAGGGAAGGTTTAATGGGGCGTCCAACATGGCTTGACTTTGAAAAAAATCTATCTTGTCTTGGCCACCCAAAGGAGCTTGGTGAAGTGGCACCTCCTCATGCCACGTGGCACTGGTGATGTGGCATTCCATGAGTTGAAGTGGTGCTCCCAACTTGGCATGGAGAGGTGGCTTGAATCATCTACAATTGGGCTTGACTCGATTGCCCACTTGTGGACCCTTCTTTAACTAGCTTAGCCCATCTTCAAATTGACTGGAGCTTGTGAACCAATTTGGCTGATTAAAAGACCAGTTGACCCTCACTTGACCAAATTGGCCAAAATACAAGACTAAACTGGTGGGGACACCAGGATCAGACACAGATCACTGGATCCCATATGATTTATTGTTTAGGGTTTGTTGATCCCATAAGTGATTTTGATGATAACCAAACATTGGAGCATATACATTTAATTCTAACTACTCTTCAAGTGGTTTACAAGTTTTTATAGGATGGTTTTTTTGTTCAAACTTTAACTCCTACATCTTTAATTCTTGTTTTGAGTTGTGTTGTAATTTGATCTTGTAAAGAAGAACCTAATGAGAAAGCTAAGAAAAAATCATGAAAAAGGGTTACTTTTATGCATATGTGTGCCTTAGAATTATTTTGAGTTGGTTTGCATGAATAACATAAAAGTGTTGGTGAGAGTTTTTCTTTAAGTTCAATTGTAAAATTCCTGAAGAAGTTACTCGAGCTAACCCAGCATGTTGAAGAGTCGACTACACCTCATGGCATGCAGCAAGGATTCTGGTATGCAGTAATCCAATTTGACTCAAAGATAACCGAGCTGGCTCCAGTAAAATCTGAGTCAACTGGAATATGTCCGAGCCGATTTCTCCAGAGTCCAATTTTTGAAGATTTATGAGAACAGCTAGGCGAGCTGACCGAACCAGAAAGAGCAGACTCTGCCAGTCCTAATTTTGAAGACCTGAGAAAGTGGTGCGGGAACCAGACTCAGAAGAAGACTTCAGGGCTCTATCTGGATCTCTGATTGACCTTGTCCAAAGAATTAGGGTTTTCTGGTTTTGTAATAAGGGTTGACCTGATCAACTCAATTTTGAGTCTGTAATTTTGTCATTTCAATTTTTGTTGGGTCATGTTGACTCAGTCCAAGTCCAAGGCCAAGGTAGGTGTCATTCCCTTTGCCATGGGGCACCACATTTTCCAGCAACAAGTGGGTGCCACACTCCCTGCCACATCTCCATCCAGTGTACCTTGGTCCCCATGCCTCAAGTAAGCAGGTTCTTTTTTCTTGCACCACTTGGGGGAGAAATCCATCAAGATACCTCAATCCAAGGAGGAGCCAACTTCTTTCCAGATAAACCCAAGCCAGGATGGCAAGAATTTTTCTTGAAGAGAGGATCAAGGAGTTGCCCCACAATGTTCCATAAAAATCCAAGTTATAAAAGTGAAGAGAGCATGTCTTGGGGAGAAAATCAAGGAGGCACCCAAAAGATTCCAAAAGTGCCAAAGCCATGAAAGGAAGAAGCCTAAACTTGTGGAGCAAGACTAGGAGGTGTCCAAAAAAGCCAAACCACGAAGGGAAAATCCTTGATTCATGGACAGATACTAGGAGACACCCCCATAACCTGCCAATTAGAGTTTTCTTGGAGTTTTTAGGCTGCCCACTCATGGAAGGAGTCTTGGAAAGAGAATTTGATGCCTAAAGTGTGGGTTAGTCCTATTAGTCCCATATGGGAAATGTATAAAATTTTATTTCTTTGTTATGTCTATATATTCAACTCTATGTAACTCTTGAATTTAACTGATGAATGAATTCAATTTATGTGTGAGCAAACTTTATGTTTCTCTCTTCCGCACTTGTATTCAGGTGTTGAGCTCTGTGAGGGAGTAAATCCGGGTTCCCCAGGAACCTTGAGGAGGTGTGAGATCTCCAACCCCCAAACCATAGGTTAGCCACTTCCAATCCAAACCCTAGCTGCCCGTCATCCTCTTCATTCCACCAAACCCTAGCCTACCCCATCTCTCATGGCCCCTCTCTCCAAGTAGAGGCCGACCCCCAGCATCCAGGTCTAGTTCGGCTACTTCGAAGACAGAGCAAACCCCAAAGGAAGTCAGATCAGCATCCAGGAGAATCAGGATTTCAGCAACATCAGCTTTCAAGTTCTTCTATCTGGTAAATCCTTTCTTGAGTATCTGGTTTCATAACTTGTTCGTCTTCTTTCCTAGATCTTGAGTTCAGAAGAAGCCAATTCTGCCAAAGGGCCAGTATTGGAGGATCCATTGCGAAGATATCTGAATCCGGGGATCCAACAATCTGCTCAAGAGAGTCCTTCCATTAAACTCTGTGAAGATCACTGCCTGGTCTGTAACCTTTCTCTTCTCTTTACTTTTATCCTGTTGAAAGTTCAGAGCGAAACCCTAGGTCTGGGAGTTTCTCAACCCCCAGCGATCCTTTACTTCTGAACTACTCTGATAACCTAGTTTCTTTAAATTATGCATTCAATTATTACATAGTTTCTTTAAATTTAGTTTAACTTTCCTTTGAGTCAAAGCCGACTTCTGAAAATATAAAAAAAAAATAAAAAAAAATAAAGAATTAGTCTTAATTTACTTCCGTATCCCATCTTCTCTTCTTTCGTTTTGCATCATTTTTGGTATCAGAGCCTTGTCTAGGGTTTCTGACTTGCTTGCATGTTTTGAGTGTCTCTCTTTTTTTACTTTGTCTGCTCGAAGTAGACTCCCCAGGACGTCCGTTCCTAGGAATGAAGTGAGGTGCAAGCCTCCTCTTCCCATTCCACGGGGTGTTCCTAGGGCGTGTAGGGGATCCGCAGGGTTACAACTTCGTAGTAGGAATTGTAAACGGGAGAAGCGTTCTATTTTCAGTCTGTAACTACTCTGTTGTAGGAATTGTTTCTTATTGCAAGTAACTCCAAATTACATGATTTTTGTTTTGCTGGAACCAGTATAATTGAAGCATAATTTTACTGTAATTTATTGGTTTCGTGAAATTTCTGAGAGTTAAATTATAGCAACTCTGTTTCTGTGTTTCTGCATTTCAATTTTTTTTAAGTGATCATCTCCTAATTCATCTTAAGGGCAATTGAGCATCTAAGATAAGGGGAGGAGTTGATAACTTCTTCTTAGCCCAAAACCAGCATCCACTCATTCGATCCTAAGCCTAATTTTAAAATTTATTAGACTTAATTTGCCCTAGTGGGCTAGGGACATCAACAAGTCGGGTCAAGGCTAGTGTTGAGTCAGTTTGTCTAGTTACTCTGTGTGTTCTTTGTACTCAGTGTCTAGAACGGTGGTTCAGGGATTCTATCCCGAAGGGCTTGTGTGCTGGTCCGCCTACCTGGCCAATCACTGATTGGTGTCTAGGATTGGCATTTAGGGACCTAACACTCTCCTTACACCTGCCTGGCTGAGTCCCGAGTTACTACAGGCTAGCTTGCCACTTTGATTGGGCATCTAGTTTGGACTCTAGGTCTAGTGAGCCAGTAGTCGCTTTAGTCTAGTCACATTCTGTGTGTTTGCTTGCATCATCATGACTACCCGGAATGGAGTACCCTACCAACCTGGTCAAACCCAACCTGATTTAGAGGCCATGGTTAGAGCTCTTACGGAAAGTATGAACAAATTGAGTCAGGATATGACTGCTACTATTACCCAGTGTAAAGAATAAGTCCATGAGAATTTTACCCAGCTTAGGGATCGAGTCCAAGTACTTGAGAAACGTAGACATCAAAATTGGACCCCTGATTCAAAATTTAATAGGTCCCAACCTCATCCATGCCAGGAGCCTAGGAGGACCTTATACCGTGATCCCGAGCATAACCTTAGGAAGCCTAACCATGATATCTATTGTGTGGATCGTGTCTATGAGAGGTCCTTACAATATTCTAGACCAGTCACTCAACAACCCATGTCTTCTAGATCAAACCATTTAGATCCACACCCATGCCCAAGTAAGGTCTCTACTAGCTTGAAACCCAGTGTGACCCAGGTTCCTATATCGCAATAATGTTTGTTTTGTGGAGAAAGAGGCCATAAATCTAGTCAGTGCCCATGCATAGGACTGGCTTATGCATAGCTAAGTGGTAAGAATCCTAAGGATGACATTAATGAGGGAGAACCCAAGCCTACCAATGAGGAAGAAAGGTTAGGTATGACAAGCCTAGAATCAGTTGACCCGATTACCACTGACCTGAAACCCATTGAAGATGGCATCGAGGAAGTATATGATGCTGGCTTGAGTCTAGTTGATGAATATGAGGGGGAAGAACTTGAAGAATGTGACATCGATACTATTGGTTCCTTACCTGAGGAGACCTTGGAGAGCAACCAAGTGGTAGGACCTAGTTCAGAAATTCAAGAGATTTGTGAGAACCAGGTTCCTTTAGTCAAATACCCCCAGGAAGAACTCATAGTGTTAGCCCGAGCTATCAGTTCGTATCCTCTAATGACAGTCATTCCCCAAGTACCAATTGAAGATCTTTGCACTAAACTGTTTAAGTTTGCCCACCCTATGATAGATCCTCTCCTTAGGATGACTGAATCAAGCCTCTTACAATTGGACCTTGTCCCATTCTCAGCCACTAAGGTCTCTCCCGTAATCTTAGTTGGACATCCTTTTCTTGAGCGGATTGATTCACCCAGTCCTGTAGAAGTCCTCCTTATGGCCCCAGACCCCTTCCTTCGCATGACTGACCTACCCTTCTATAGAGTATACCTTTCCGCACCCATAGGTCAATTTTCAAGTCTTGAGATCATCATCCATAGGCCCTCCCATGAATCATTCTCTAATCCAGTTCTTGAGAAAGTGGATCATTATTTTCTTAGAGAACAAACCTTAACTATTGCAATCACCTGTCCTAGGCTACTTCCCGAACCATCTCTTGATCCATTCCTGGGAGTAGCAAACTTTTCCTTTCGTAAGGATGACCAGTTGACACTCATAGATCACCATTCAAACCTTCATGTCACCACCTTTAGTCAATAGGTAATTCGAGACTCCACCTCAAATCTCCTCCCTTTCTCTAGGACTTCCAATGCTTCTTACACCATCCAAGTATACTTTGTCGAAGTCTTTAGAGTGAACCACGTGTCAGAACCTATTAGGTTTGCCACCTACTTCTAGAATACCTTATGGCACCTACTAGGCACCCATGATAAGTTTTCATGCTCTGCATGCCATCCTCCGACCCAAGGTCAAACCTAGAGAGCCATAGTTTGTTAGGTTTAGACCTAGGGTTCCTTTGGAATAAAGTCCATTCTTTAGGAATGCGTCGTTAGTCTAGTTTAGTTTTTTTCTTGACCCTTTACTAGGCTTTGACTCAGATTTTGGTTTGATTGAGAGCACCAGGATTTGGGATTTGTATTTTGTCCAGGGCTGAATTTGCATACAATGACTCGGTCAATAGGTCTACAGGTAAGAGTCCATTTGAAATTGTGCATGGTTACAAACCTCACACACCTCTTGACCTAGCTCCTTTACCAGTCCACACACGAGTCTCCGAGTCTGCTGAAGTTTTTGCACAGCATATAAAAGACTTGCATAAAGAAATTCATGCCAAAATAAATTTAAGTAATGAAACTTATAAGAAGTTGGCTGATTCTCAAAGGTGAGTCAAAACTTTTGTTGAGGGAGACTATGTAATGATTAGGTTAAGGCCTGAACGGTTTCCTCCTGGAACCGTTACAAAGTTACATGCTAGAGGAGCTGGACCATTTAGAGTGGTGAAGAGAGTAGGATCCAATGCATATGTGCTCGAGTTGCCTTCAGAACTAGGCATTAGCTCCATTTTCAACATTACAGACCTAGTAGAGTATAGAGAGCCAGCTGTGATTCCCAGTGAGCCTTTTGAGCCAAATCCTGTTATTGAGAGTGATCCCGACCCTGTGTGTCCACCAACAAACTGGCCTGTGAGGAAAGAGCAGATTGAAAAGATCCTAGATGATCAGGTTATCTCTACTCGTAATCGAGGATACAAAAGATACCAGGTCTGCTGGCAAGGAAGGCCAGACTCTGATGACTCTTAGATCTCCCGAGAAGAGCTACAAGATTTGGATCCAGACCTCTTGGAGAGATACCAGAGCCAACTTGAGCCTTACTCGACAAGGTCGAGTTCCTCCAATCCCGGGAGAATTAGTGCAGGCACCAGACTCAGAAGAAGACTTCAGGGCTCCATCTGGATCTCTGATTGACCTTGCCCGAAGAATTAGGGTTTTCTGGTTTTGTAATAAGGGTTGACCTGATCAACTCAATTTTGAGTCTGTAATTTTGTCATTTCAATTTTTGTTGGGTCATGTTGACTCAGTCCAAGTCCAAGGCCAAGGTAGGTGTCATTCCCTTTGCCATAGGGCACCACATTTTCCAGCTACAAGTGGGTGCCACACTCCCTGCCACATCTCCATCCAGTGTGACTTGGTCCCCACGCCTCAAGTAAGCAGGTTCTTTTTTCTTGCACCACTTAGGGGATAAATCCATCAAGATACCTCAATCCAAGGAGGAGCCAACTTCTTTCCAGATAAACCCAAGCCAGGATGGCAAGAATTTTTCTTGAAGAGAGGATCAAGGAGGTGCCCCACAATGTTCCATAAAAATCCAAGTTATAAAAGGGAAGAGAGCATGTCTTGGGGAGAAAATCAAGGAGGCACCCAGAAGTTTCCAAAAGTGCCAAAGCCATGAAAGGAAGAAGCCTAAACTTATGGAGCAAGACTAGGAGGTGTCCAAAAAAGCCAAACCATGAAGGGAAAATTCTTGATTCATGGAAAGATACGAGGAGACACCCCCATAACCTGCCATTTGGAGCTGATTTTCAAGTTTTCTTTGAGTTTTTGGGCTGCCCACTCATGGAAGGAGTCTTGGGAAGAGAATTTGATGCCTAAAGTGTGGGTTAGTCCTATTAGTCCCACATGGAAAATGTATAAAATTTTATTTCTTTGTTATGTCTATATATTCAACTCTATGTAACTCTTGAATTTAACTGATGAATGAATTCAATTTATGTGTGAGCAAACTTTGTGTTTCTCTCTTCCGCACTTGTATTCAGGTGTTGAGCTCCGTGAGGGAGTAAATCCGGGTTCCCTAGGAACCTTGAGGAGGTGTGAGATCTCCAACCCCCAAACCCTAGGTTAGCCACTTCCAATCCAAACCCTAGCCGCCCGTCATCCTCTTCATTCCACCAAACCCTAGCCTACCCCATCTCTCACGGCCCCTCTCTCCAAGTAGAGGCCGACCCCCAGCATCCAGGTCTAGTTCGGCTGCTTCGAAGACAGAGCAAACCCCAGAGGAAGTCAGATCATCATCAAGGAGAATCAGGATTTCAGCAACATCAGCTTTCAAGTTCTTCTATCTGGTAAATCCTTCCTTGAGTATCTGGTTCCATAACTTGTTCGTCTTCTTTCCCAGATCTTGAGTTCAGAAGAAGCCAACTCTGCCCAAGGGCTAGTATTCGAGGATCCATTGCGAAGATATCTGAATCCGAGGATCCAACAATCTGCTCAAGAGAGTCCTTCCACTAAACTCTATGAAGATCACTGCCTGGTCTGTAACCTTTCTCTTCTCTTTACTTCTGTCCTGTTGAAAGTTCAGAGCGAAACCCTAGGTCTGGGAGTTTCTCAACCCCCAGCGATCCTTTACTTCTGAACTACTCTGATAACCTAGTTTCTTTAAATTGTGCTTTTAATTATTACATAGTTTCTTTAAATTTAGTTTAACTTTCCTTTGAGTCAAAGCCGACTTCTGAAAATATAAAAATAAAAAATAAAAAAAAATAAAGAATTAGTCTTAATTTACTTCCGCATCGCATCTTCTCTTCTTTCGTTCTGCATCAGAAAGCGAGCTGACCTAAACTACAACGAGCCAACTCTTCCAGAGTGATGATTTCAGAACCTGAGAAGAAGAGCCAACCAAAGATCAAAAGAGCCGACTCCTCGAGTTCAAGTTTTTCAAAGATATAAGTTTGAGCCGACTCGAGCTATCAAGAGCTGACTCGTCCAGAGTGAAGTTTTGCACCCTGTGACACCGAGCAGACTGCACTGAAGATTTGGTGACTCGACATATTGACTTGAAGGATCCGAGCCGACTTGAAAGAATCTGAGCCGACTCGAATATCGCTTTCAGGTATCTAATGGCTAGTTCCAGAATTTATTTTTGAATGCCAAAAAGTGCTCCAACAGTCATATGTCACATCCCAATGGTTTACAACATCTCAAACTGCCTTGAAGTGATAGAAAACCTTATATTGGAGGGATTTGAACTTCTCTCAAGTAAGTTTTTGAAAGTTCTTCAAAGTTTTGAAAGCTTCATTGAATATCCTACCTACCAACAAGAATAGAGCACAAGAGCATTCAAGTCAGTCTTCAAGTCTTCACTGACTCAGATCCGAAGCTTGAAGCAATTTGGGAAGAAGCCACTAAAGCAATTAAAGCTCATTCAAGTGTAATCCAAGTGGACTTCTATCAAGCTATACCGATAACTATCCGACAAATTGAGTTTATCATTTATTGTTACATTTATTTTAATACATCTTTGAATTGTTTGGATTATTGGTGAGCCCGATTGAAAAACCAAATAGGTTCTTGGTTAGCCTTTGATAAAAACCAAGTGTTGGATTCTTGTTGATCCTGGTAAAACCAAGTTAGGTTCTTGGTAATCCTGCGAAAACCAAGTTGGGTTTCTTTGGTGATCCTGTTTAAAACCAAAGGATGTTGGGTTTTCTTTGGTGATCCCGTTAAAACTAAAGTGTAGAGGTTTTAGATAATGAACCTGCAAAATAATCTGACTGTATTCGGGTATGAATATAGTAGAAATCCCAAGTGGTATCCTGGGTAGTAGACATAGGAGCTGAGTTGCTTCGAACCACTATAAATTTTATGTGTTTGTGTTGTGACTTCTTGATTTCATTTAGCTTTTGCAACTCTTTGTTTTGTCACAGCACTTAACACTTTAAAAGGGATTTTAATTGCACATTATCTACTTTAATTTTTTAAATTTTCAATTCACCCCCCTCTTGGGTTGCTACCTAGGCAATAATTGGTATCAGAGCAGTGTCTCTGATTACATTAGAGTAAAGATTGATGGCTCATCGCATGAGTACATCCTTGGCGGAAGGCCAATCAACTAATAATCCTCCACTCTTCATAGGCACAAATTATTTTTATTGGAAAGCAAGAATGAAAATCTATATACAAGCTATTGATTTTTAATTATGGAAGGTCATTCTTAAAGGGCCACATGTTCCCATGATCAAAATTGATGGTATGGACGTCCCTAAGCCTAAAGAGGAATGGGATGAACATGACATGAAATTAGGGAAATTGAATGCCAAAGCAATGAACTTGCTATACTGTGCTTTGGATTCAAATGAGTTTAATCAAATTTCCACTTGCTCTTCAGCAAAGAAAATTTGGGATAAACTTGAGGTGACCCATGAAGGAACTTCTCGAGTAAAAACTTCAAAGATTAATCTTTTAGTGCACAATTATGAACTGTTTAAAATGGAGCCTAATGAAAATATCTCTGCCATGTACATTAGATTTATAGATATTATTAACAGTTTAAAAAGCCTTGGCAGGGTTTACTCAAATGCTGATTTGTTACAAAAAATTTTGAGATCACTTCCTGACAAATGGGATCCTAAAGTTACTGCCATCTAGGAAGCTAAAGACCTGAACACTCTATTGATGGATGAATTAATGGGATCCCTCATCATACATGAATTAGCCATGCAGTATAGAACAGATGATTATCAGAAGAAGAAGAAAACTATTGCATTCAAGGCTGCATTGGAATCAAAGAATGATGAAGAATCGGAAGATGACTCTACCTCCTCCGAAGATGATCTAGAAGATGAAGATATTGTAATGGTCTTGAGGAGATTCAGAAAGTTTATTGAAAAGAAGAAAGGAAGATACAACAGAAAATTTTATAAACGAGGAGAACATTCCAAGGAAAAGGATAAGGACAAAGATAAATATTAAGAACAACTCCCCACCTACTATGAATATAAGAAATCAGGGCACATTCATCCAGACTGTCCACTATTAAAGAAATTTTTTAAAAAAAGAAAAAGAAAGCGATGGTTGCCGCATGGAATAATAGTGAAGAATCCATATCAAATGAAGAGGAAGAGACCACGAAAATAACTAATCTATGCCTAAGGGGTCTCGAGGATGAGGTAACTTCCTCTAATACTCAAATTGAATTTACATTTGATGAGTTAAATTCTATGTTTCATGATCCTTTATCTGAATTTAAAAAGGTTGGAGTAAAGATTAGATCTTTAAAGAATACTAATGATTCTTTACTCAAAGAAAAGGAGGAAATTTCAGAAAAGAACATTTTATTACAAAAAGAACTTCATGCCTTTTCTGAAAATTATAATGTTTTAAAGACTGAAAATAATGATTATCTTGATAAAAATAAAGTTTTGTTGAAAGAAAATAATGAGTTGAAAAAGGAGGTTGAAAAACTCGAGCCACTTGTTAAAAAACTAACTCTATCCTCTAACAAGCTCGAGTTAATTCTTAAAAAACAAAGAATTTCTAGTAATAAAGCTGGAACTGGTTTTAATGCTTCAAGTTCAAATTATATTTCAGTAATTACATTTATGAAACAAAAAGATTTTGTTCCCAAGATTACTTCTTAAAAGGCTTTTGTGACAAAAGGTTCTACTTCTATTTCAAAAGCTATCTTGTATGTTCCCAAAAATTCAAATATGAAACCTGCTGTTTCTGCATCTCATGCATCTAGAATTTCAAAGTATAAATCTTTTCAAAATTCAATAATTAGATGTTTTGCTTGCAAAGAACTTGGACATAAAGCTTTTAATTTCAATGCTATTAGAAATGTCCTTAATAAATCAAGAAAGATTTGGGTTCCCAAAAAAACCATCTCAGCTAACCTGCAAGGACCCAAGTTAGCTTGGATACCTAAAAGAACTCCTTGATTATCTTGCAAGATTATCTTGCAGCCCAGAAATTAAAGAAAAGATGGTATCATGATAGTGGCTGTTCAAGGCATATAATGGGTGATAAAGATTAGTTCATCACCTTGGAAATGAAAGAAGAAGGTATGGTTACTTTTGGTGACAATGGCAAAGAAAAAATAATCAAAATTGGTAAGATCAAGATAACCCACTGTACTTTCATTGAAAATGTATTGCTAGTAGATAAATTGAAGTACAATTTATTAAGTATTAGTCAATTATGTGATAAAGGCTTCAAGGTTATCTTTGAAACATCTAAGTATATAGTAACAAACTCTTTTGACTCTAGTAGTAAATTCATTGGACATAGACTTGGAAATATTTATGTGGTAGATCTGAATGATCTTGCCATGTCAAGTCGTTCCAATTTAGTTGCAAGGAATGCTAAGACCAAGGAGTTTTGTTTATTATGGCATAAAAGATTAAGTCATGCTAGCATGCATACTATTGCCAAGTTGATTTCCAAAAGTTTAGTTAGAGGCATGCCTAAGTTTAAAGTTGATTTTGATTATGTTTGTGATACATGCCAAATGGATAAACAAACTAGGGAGAGATTTAAATCCAAAAATATGATTTCAACTTCTAGATCTCTAGAACTACTTCACATGGACCTAGATTTCAACTTCAAGATCTCTAGAACTACTTCACATGGACTTATTTGGACCAACTAGGACCACAAGCCTAGGAGGTATGAGATATGTCCTTATGATTGTAGATGATTTTTCTAGATTTACATGGTTTTTATTTATTGCTCATAAAGGTGAAACCTTCAAAGTATTTCAAAAATCTGATAAACAGGTTTCAAATCAGAAAAATCTTTCAATAATTTCAATTAGGAGTGATCACGGTATTGAATTTGAAAATTAGTTTTTCGATGATTATTGCACTGAAAATGGCATTGATCACAACTTCTCCACTCTTAGAACACCACAACAAAATGGTGTAGTAGAGAGAAAAAATAGGACTTTGGAAGAAATGGCCCGAACAATGTTATGTGAATATAATCTTTCAAGGTACTTTTGGGCAGAAGTGGTGAACACTGCTTGTTATATTTTAAACTGCATTTGATCTGTCCTGTTTTGAAGAAAACCCCCTATAAGCTTTGAAATGAAAAGAAGCCCAATATCAATTATTTTCATGTGTTTGGATGTAAATGCCTTGTGCTTAATAATGGTAAAGATAATCTAGGAAAATTTGATACAAAATCTGATGAAGCAATTTTTGTTGGTTATTCACTATATAGCAAAGCATATAGAGTTTTTAACAAGAGGACTCTTACTATTGAAGAGTTAATAAATGTTATTTTTGATGAAACTAACCCTTCACCTTCTAAGAAAGAAGAGTGCATAGATAATGATGCAAGTACAATTCAAAAGGAAATGGAAGACTTGACCAAACAAGAAAGACTAATTGAAGAAGGAGAAGAAAAGGTAAGTAAGGATCATACCGATCTACCAACTGAATGGAGCTACGCTACTTCCCATCCTAAAGAATTAATTATTGGTGATCCTTCACAAGGTATTAGGACTAGGTTTGCACATAGAATTGTACATGATTATCTAGACTTTGTATCACAAATAGAGCCTCATACCTTAGAAGAAGTAGAAAATGACCCAAACTAGATGTTAGCCATGCATAAATAATTGAACCAGTTTAAAAGAAATAAGGTTTGGACATTAGTTGATAGACCTAAAGACCACCCAATCATAGGAACCAAATGGGTCTATAAGAACAAATTAGATGAACAAGGAAATGTCATTAGAAACAAAGCTAGATTAGTGGCTAAGGGATATAGTCAAGAAGAAGGTATTGATTTTGATGAAACATATGCACCCGTAGCAAGACTAGAAGCCATTAGATTACTTCTTGCATTTGCTTGCTACATGAATTTCAAACTTTTTCAAATGGATGTAAAAAGTGTATTTTTTAATGGTTTTATCTCCGTACAAGTTTTTCTAGAACAACCACCAGGTTTTGAAAATCATGCTTTTCCAAACCATGTATTTAAAGTTAATAAAGTTTTATATGGTTTGAAACAATCCCCTAAAGCCTGGTATGATAGACTTAGCACTTTCTTGATAGAAAATGATTTTTTAAGAGAAAATGTTGATAAAACCCTTTTCATCAAAAAAAAATATAATGATATATTAGTTGTACAAATTTATGTGGATGATATTATATTTGGTGCAACTAATGAAAGTTTTTGTGAAAAGTTTGTTAAGATAATGTAGGGAGAATTTATAATGAGCCTAATGGATGAACTTAACTACTTCCTCGAACTTTAAGTAAAGCAAACCAAGGAAAGAATCTTTATCAACCAAGCCAAATACACCAAGGAAATAGCTATGAAGTTTGGTATGGAAATGAGCATACCCATGAGCCCATCTTCCAAATTGGACAAAGATGAAAAAGGATCTAATGTTGATCAAAAGCTATATAGAGGTATGATCAGATCCTTATTATATTTAACTGCAGGTAGATCGGATGTCTTGTATAGTGTATGTGTATGTGCTAAATCTCAATGTAATCTCAAAGAAACACATATACTTGCTGTTAAAAGAATATTGAGATATTTGAAAGGTTCAAGTAATCTAGGTCTTTAGTTTTCAAAACAATCATCTTTAAATTTAATTGGATTTTCGGATGCTGATTATGCTGGTTGTAGAAATGATAGAAAAAGCACTAGTGGCACATACCAATTTCTAGGGTTGAATTTAATCTCATGGCACTGTAAGAAACAAAACTCGGTAGCACTTTATACTACTGAGATAGAGTATGTTCCTGCAGGGAGTTGTTGTGCACAAGTGTTATGGATTAAACAACAACTAAAAGACTTTGGTGTTATACAATGCAAAATTTCGATCAAGTGTGATAACAAAAGTGCTATCAATTTAACCAAAAATCCCATTCACCATTCTAGTACTAAACATAAAGAGACTAGACACCATTTTATTAGAGACCTGTTTTGAATGGTGATATAGAATTAGAATTTATTCCTATTGAAAAATAATTAGCTGATATTTTTACTAAGCCACTGAACCAAGATAGATTTGAATTGCTTAGAGGAGAATTAGGGCTTTGTGATCCTCTCTATATTTCCTAACCTAATTTTTTTTAAAATTAAGGATGAATTATCTAGGAGACCTCCTGCATCTATTCATGATTATTGAACAGCTTTTCTTGAAATCTCATTCAATTGAAATCAATTTCTGAATCATTTCATTTTCTATGGAAAGTTTCTGTTCGAGTCTACTCGAGCAATTTTGCTCAGGTCGAGCTGGCTCGAATGTCTAATTTTTTTACTTTTGCTCTGGTCAAGCTGACTAGGTCAACTTGAAATCTTGCTTACCCGACTCGGTGTTTTGATTGTTCTGAGTTCTCTCTGGTCGAGCCGACTCAGATATTCCTAGGGTTGGGCGAGCCAACTCGAATGTCGGGAAATCGCTATTTAAATATTTTCGTGTAATCTTTTCTTGAACTTAACTCTTTCTATTTTAACTTCAAACTCACCCTACTCCACTCGAAACCTTTACCAATCTGTCAAGAACCATTCCCAGATCCTTGATTTCCTAAATCCCACTGCAATGGCTCCACGAAGATCTACAAGGAAGATTCTTCAAGTAGGTGAATCAAGCACACACAGTGAAGATGCAAAAGGAAAAGGAGAAAAGAGGAAAAGGTCTACCACTCCTGAATAACAAGAAGAAACTCCTTCTCCTCCCAGACAGATTATCTCTATGGCCAATTGGTCCATTACTTGCAGAAGAAGGATATATTTTTCATTTCTAGAAGAAATAGAAATAAAGATTGGAAGATGGATAGATAGCTAGGGTTGGAAGCATTTATGTTCACTGGACATTTTAACCCACCCCTCACTGGTACGGATTTTCTATGAAAATGTAGTTCTTAAAGAATATCATTTGGAATCAACTGTTAAGGGAGTGAAAGTCATTGTGGATGAAAAAATGTTGGGCAGCTTGCTTCAAATACCAATGGACGGTGCCATCGAGCTTATCCTGCTGGACAAAGAACACACTCTAAAGCTTATTTTGGAAAAAGAAGATATGAGCTCCGTTCAACATGTTCAGGCCAACTTATTGTCAAAAGAAATGAGGCTTCTTGACAATATGGTCAGCAGAATATTTCTTCCCAGAACCGGTCGCATTGACTTGGTAAGCGAGAAAGACATGACTTTTATGAGACATTTGATAGAAGAAAAGCCTCTCAACCTTCCTTATATAATGATGATTCAAATGACTGAAGCAGCTAGGAAAGTTAAAGCCTGCATACCCTACGGTATGGTTTTTACCTTACTATTTGAAGAAGCTGGAATTAATCTAACCAATGAGATAGGCAAGCCTTTACATCACTCTGACACTTATTCCTTCAATTCGCTGAAAGGAATGGGTTACAAATTACAAGGAGTATAGATAAAGAAAGTGTCTAGTCAGTTTACTGCTACTTTCTCAGAAGATAATGAAGTTATTGCTGTTGAAGACAGATCTGAAGGTACAATGATTACTCCATCTGACCTTAAGAAGCTAATATTTCAGAAGATGGAAACTATCTCAAATTCATTGATAGATCACACAAATTCTACAATTAATGAAATGAAAAATATAGTTAATGCCAGCTTGCAAAAAATGAGATCTGAACAAAAGCTTCACAAGGAGAAAATGGAAAAGGAAATGAAGGATTTTAAAGAAGAAGTCAGAAGTATCTTGCTGCAATCTCAGAAGGAAACAGTCACTACTGAAGATACTTCTTCACAGATCATCAAAGAGTCTCTTGAGACTCCTGCTCCATTCGTTCATCTGATCCACCTAAACCTAAACCTGTTGAAACCAAGAAGATACCTAAAACCAAGAAGACTAAGACTTTTAGAGCCCCTGTTAGAACTAGATTCAAGGATTTATGGTTTAAATCCCTGAAAACTAATACCTCTGATAAAATTATAGAGGTTGGCTCCTCTTCTTCTAGTGAAGAAGAAGAATAGGTTGTCTAGTTAGTCTTTTGGTTGATTTTGTATTTCTGAATATGAATGCTCTACTTTTTATCTTTTACTGAATGAATGTACTTCTTTCATACTTTGTATGGCAAATTTCTCATTAAAATGAAAGATCTTTTAGCAATTTCTATTATAAGCTATGTGATACAATGTTTTGATACAACTGTGATGAATTTTTAATTAGAATTTCAAATTTGAGAAAATAAAATTATCTCAAACGAATATTAAATACTTTCTCAATCTATTTTAAAATTTGAGCTTTATTGAACATTCCTTTTTGATTGATTGACAAAAAGGGGGACATGGGACAAATGGGAGAATAGCATCAATATCATCACTAATAATTGAGCTATCATGAAAATTTTGATATCTATGTTGAGCTTCCTTCCAATTATTCTTAAAGTACATAAAAAGAATGAAAATGGGGGAGCACAAAAGTGATAGTATTTAAAAGGATCTAACTGCTTAATTATTTTAAAACTTTGAGAAAGAGGGAGATTTTCTTAAAGAATGATTTATTTCTTAAAGAATGGCTTTATCTCTAAATCCTTCTCTTGCTCTAATTAATTTAAAGTTAGTCTTAACTCTGTCAAAATTTTAAACTCTGATATTTTTTTTAAACTTTGATACTCCATGTTTTAATTCTGATGTTATGGAGCATGCAAAGTCTAATACTTTGAAATATACAAAAGCACTAACATCAATGATTTGCAATTTCATCTTTAGAGCTCTGATACTTATTTACAAAAATAAATGTGAAAACATACTGTCAAAATTTTTATACATGTAAGTGTAAAGAATTTTTCATGCTCAGTGTTTTGTCATCATTAAAAAGGGGGAGATTGTTGACCCCATAAGTGATTTTGATGATAACCAAACATTGGAGCATGTACGTTTAATTCTAACAACTCTTCAAGTGGTTTACAAGTTTTTGTGGGATGGTTTATTTGTTCAAACTTCAACTCCTACATCTTTAATTCTTATTTTGAGTTGTGTTGTAATTTGATCTTGTAAAGAAGAACCCAATGAAAAAGCTAAGAAAAAATCATAAAAAAAGGTTACTTCTATGTGTACGTGTGCCTTAGAATTATTTTGAGTTAGTATGTATCAATAATGTAAAAGTGTTGGTAAGAGTTTTTCTTTAAGTTCAATTGTAAAAATCCTGAAGAAGTTACTCTAGCCGACCCAGCATGTTGAAGAGCCAACTCCACCTTATGGCATGCAGCGAGGATTCTGGTATGCAGTAATCCAAGCCGACTTGAAGATAACCGAGTCGACTCCAGTAAAATCCGAGTCGACAGGAATATGTCCGAGCTGACTCCTCCAGAGTCAAATTTTTGAAGATTTCTAAGAATAGCCAAGCAAGCCGATTCGTACCAGAAAGAGCTGACTCTGCCAGACCTAATTTTGAAGACATGAGAAAGCGAGCCGACCAGAACTACAATGAGTCGACTCTTCTAGAGTGATGATTTCAAAACCTAAGAAGAAGAGCTGACCAAAGATCAAAGAGCCGACTCCTCAAGTTCAAGTTTTTCAAAGATATAAGTTCGAGTCGACCCGAGCTATCAAGAGCCGACTTGTCCAAAGTAATATTTTGCACCCTGTGACACCGAGCCAACTGCATTGAAGATTTGGCGACTTGACCTATCGACTCAAAGGATCCGAGCTGACTCGAAGGAATCCGAGCCGACTTGAAAATTGCTTTCAAGTAGCTAATGGCTAGTTCCAGAATTTGTTTTTAAATGCGAAAAAGTACTCCAATGGTCATATGTCACATCCCAATGGTCTACAATGTCTCAAACTACCTTGGAGTGATAGAAGACCTTATATTTAAGGGATTTGAACTTCTCTCAAGTAAGTTTTTGAAAGTTCTTCAAAGTTTTAAAAGCTTCATTGAATATCCTACCTACTATCAAGAAGAGAGCACAAGAACATTCAAGTCAGTCTTCGAGTCTTCACCAACTCAGATCTAAAGCTTGAAGCAATTTGTGAAGAAGCCACAAAAGCAATTAAAGCTCATTCAAGTGCAATCCAAGTGGACTTCTATCAAGATGCACCGGCAACTATCCGACAAATTGAGTTTGTCATTTATTGTTGCATTTATTTCTATTCATCTTTGAATTGTTTGGGTTATTGGTGAGCGCGGTTGAAAAGTCAAATAGGTTCTTGGTGAGCCTTTGATAAAAACCAAGTGTTGGGTTTTTGGTGATCCTGGTAAAACCAATTTAGGTTCTTGGTGATCCTGTGAAAACCATGTTGGGTTTCTTTCGTGATCCTGTTTAAAACCAAAGGGTGTTGGATTTTTTTTGGTGATCTCGTTAAAACCAAAGTGTAGAGATTTTGAATCGTGATCTTGTAAAACAATCCAACTATATTCGGGTGTGACATAGTGGAAATCTTGTAGGGTTTCGGTGCAACGCAGCGGAAGGGTAATTTCAAAAATTGAAATTAATATGCAAAAAAATCCTAAAACCGGAACTCCTTAATAAGATTAGAATGTATGAAGACAAACTTTTCTATGCAAATTGAATTAGAATACCAACCTGTAATCGCTAATTCCAATTTATGAAGACTTAGAACTTGAAGATCAACGGGCTATTTGAATTCACCAGGCGTCCAAGTGTCCGCCCTCTGATGGTGATCCACACAAATCAATGATCAAGAACACTATCTTCTTGTCCAATGGTTCCTCCTATTGAGTTCTTCTTCCTAGAACTCAATTCTTCGGATTATGGCTGGAATTCTTCCACACAAGAGGTTGCCTTCCTTTCTTTTATCTCTTCTCCTACTTCTACTAAGACCATGACCCTCTAAGACACTCTTGTCTTGAAGATAAGACTTTGTCCTAAGGGGATGTTGGCTTGTCTTAAATTGGAGGAGAAATTAAGACAAGAATGTCTTAATGTAAGAAAGAAAGAACAAAATCAGAACTCTTTCTTTCCTTTACCGTCGGAGACTTTCGCTCTTGTTCTTGTTCAGTAGCAGAGTTTCGACAGAGGTGTACTCTATAAAGGAAACAGTGCAAGAACAAGAAAAGAGAGAAAGAGTCTTTAGGAGAGGAAGAAGAATAAAAATTACCGAGTTCTGATTTTCCTGACCCCTTAAATAGATCTCAAAGAGGCGCCCATACAACTCTTCATGAAAAACTTCTCACACCCTTTCTCATTTTCTCATGCCCCATCCTTCCTTCTTATGGCCTTCCGGATAAATCCCACGGCTTTTCTTAAATGAAAAATCATGATGTTTTTAAAAGAAAAGAGTCGCGACTTTTAATCTCCGAAGAGATGTTATTTTGTGCAACCGGGAAGCAACGATTGCTTTCTTCCTTTCCTAAAACAAACATCAACCCTTGGATTCCAATCCAAGGGAGGACAATTGAGGTGCTAAAAGAGAGAAGGAATGTCGCCCCATCTTAATTCATCGGAGAATTAAGTGGGCACGCCAAGAGTCCAAGTGCCATGGACTCTTCCAAATGGCATGCCAAGAGTCCATTAGCTCATGGACTCTTGGCATTTTTGGTGTGAAAATGCTAAGGGGCGGGTGGGGGGCTAGCCTAGATATATGGTTAGCCAATAGGGTTAGCCAAAATCCCTATAACCTCAATTAGGGTCTAATTAGATCCAATTAGAACCCAAATTGAACCAATCCGGAACCCTAATTCGAATCTAATTCGAATAGAAGCTAGGATTTGCAACACCTGCTAGAGTGTCATCATGCAAAGATGATTTAATTACTAATTTAAACCCTTGATCAATTCTCTTAAGTGTGTGACCCATTGGGTTCCACATCTAGCCAGCAGTGGGTTCGAATACAAGTTGACCTAATTTCATTAGAACACTTTCTAATCGATTTAGGTCAAACTGGGCTTACCCGATTATGATCAATTAGGACTCTTCCTAATAAGTGATCATTCAATTTAATGAACCTACAAGACAAGATTGACGTCTAGCAACGTGTCATGTCTACCCGGAAGATATGAAAATTCTGGTGAAATACCAAAACTACCCTTCAGTAGAAAGTTACCGTACAATTAAATCCTTCGATCAGCCTGCACCCAAAATATAATTATGGATATGGATATATGTCAAATCCAATATTAAATTTATTTCTAGCTCAATCTTATATTGATGATTCAATTATCTTGATATTAGAAAACAACTCTAATATCTTTACTTTGATCAAAGATTTCCTGAATCATCATCCGATTGATAATTAGCTAGATGCAATCTCCTCTTACTAAGAGTGATCGATTCCTTGTTGACCTACTCATTACCTTTATATCTAATTCACCATTCCCAGTATCAATCCTGTGCATGACTCAGTGTCATGATTAGGATTGAACCAAAGCATGGGTTCATGTACATAAGGTACTTTTGGCAGTCTCAGGTCAAAGGATTACTTGTACCACTCCCACTATGAGAACCTTCTATTGACATGTAGCTAAGACTCCATTAGTTGTTCTTAAGTTGGATCATATCAGTGAACTCATTCTTTAATGAGCACCCATATCCTAGTATTAGTGTCATACACAAGTGACTGTGAGAGCAGTCACCCTCTCCAGTATACATCGGATGTGCTAGTCTTATCGGAAAAACCGTGATCCCCTACTCAGGGTTCCTTTGACTAGGAATATTTTAGATTAAGGTTTTGAGACTTTAGGTCTCACTGGTATGATCTCATCATAACCCTAAAATCATAGCTCTAATCTATGGGGTTCATCATATAATAATAAACACAGCCTATGATGAAAAATAATGCCTTTATTAGAATATTGTCAAATATAATGGTTTGGGATATACAACATAGATTGGCTTATAGGGCATATCCCTTTCAATCTCTCACTTGCACTAAAGCCAATCGCCTTTAAATCTTAATCCCATACTCTCAAGGTGGTGATCAAACTCTCGCTGTGGTAGAGCCTTTGTGAACGGGTCTGCTACGTTGTTCTTTGTATCAACTCTATTTATGTAGACATCTTGTCTTTCTGCTACGTCTCAGAATGTGCTTGGACTTATGATGAGCTCTTGGTTCCTTAGCTTGAGCAACAGCTCCAGTGTTGTCACAGTAAAGTGGCACTGGGTTTTCAATCTCAGGAACAACACCCAACTCTGTGATGAACTTCTTCATCCAGATTGCTTCCTTGGCGGCTTCACTGACAGCTATGTATTCTGCCTCTGTGGTTGAGTCAGCTACAGTCTGCTGCTTGGTACTCTTCCAACTCTCTGCTCCACCATTTAGGGTAAAAACAAATCCCGAAATGGATTTGCTATCATCAGGGTCTGATTAAAAACTAGAATCAAAATAAGATTCTAGTTTAAGATCAGAACCACCATAAACCAGGAAATTATCCTTAGTCCTTCTCAGGTACTTAAGAATATTTTTAACTGCTTTCCAATGATCCACTCCTGGATCCGCTTGAAACCTACTGACAATGCCTAAAGCATATGCCACATCAGGCCTAGTACATAACATGGCATACATTATGGACCCTATTGCTGAAGTATAAGGTATAGAATTCATTCCATTTCTTTCTTCAGGTGTCTTAGGAAACATCCTTTTGGAAAGATGTATGCCTTGACTCATAGGAAGATAACCTCTTTTACTTCCATCCATGATGAATCTTTTCAGCACTAGGTTAATGTACCTAGACTGGGATAAACCTAGCATCCTCTTAGACCTATCTCTATAGATCTTAATACCTAGTATATAGGATGCTTCTCCCAAATCTTTCATGGAAAACTAGTTTGATAGCCAAATCTTGACTGATTGTAACATTGGGATATCATTCCCAATGAGGAGTATGTCATCTACATACAGAACCAAGAAGACTATGTCACTCCCACTAGTCTTCTTATAAACACAGGGTTCATCCACATTTTTGATAAAACCAAACCTTTTAATAGTTTCATCAAAACGGATGTTCCAACTCCTTGAAGCTTGCTTTAATCCATAAATGGTTTTCTTTAGCTTGCATACTTGATTAGGTTTATTCTTTGAAATAAAACCTTCTGGCTGTGACATGTAGACTTCTTCCTCAAGGAAACCATGGAGGAATGCAATCTTCACATCCATCTGCCTGATCTCTTAATCGTGGTATGCTGCTATAGCAAGTAAAATCCGAATTGATTTGAGCATGGCAACAGGTGATAATGTTTCATCATAACCAATTCCCTGTTTTTGTCTAAAACCTTTTGCCACTAATCTAGATTTATAGGTTTCAACATGGCCATCAGCCCCAATCTTTTTCTTATAGACCCATTTGCACCCAATAGGATTAACACCCTCTGGTGCATCGACCAAAGACCATACTTGGTTGACATACATAGAGTCTATCTCGGATTCCTTGGCTTCTTGCCATCTATCTGAATCAGTACTCAAGATAGCTTCCGTATAGGTCAGAGGTTCATCATTTTGAATGACTTGGGCTTCATTATTTTCAATAATAAACCCATACCTCTCAGGTGCCCATGACACTCTATCAGACCTATGGGTAGGAGTTTTGTATTCTGGTTCTGATCTAACTATATGTTCTATTGATTGAGAATTGTCTATCTGTGTTTCTTGTACTTCTCCAAGTTCAATAGTTCTACCATTTCCCTTTTCTAAAATAAACTCTTTTTCTAGAAAAGTGGCATGTCTGCTGACAAAAATCTTTTGTTCAGTTGGATGGTAAAACAGATATCCTCTACCCTCTCTAGGATATCCTACAAATAGACATTTGTCCGCTCTAGGTTTCAACTTATGTCCAAAATTTCTTTTAACATAAGATGGACATCCCCATACCTTAAAATATTTAAGATATAGTTTCTTTCCACTCCAAATATCATATGGAGTACTAACAACGGATTTAGAAGGTACTTTGTTCAGAAAGTAAACAGCAGTTTCTAGGGCATGACCCCAGAAGGAAATGGGTAAATTTGTGAAGCACATCATGGATCGTACCATATCTAATAAGGTACGATTCCTTCTTTCAGCTATACCATTTAGCTGTGGTGTATATGGAGGGGTCTATTCAGAATGAATTCCATTGACTTTAAGATAGTCTAAAAACTCCGTGGATAAGTATTCTCCTCCTCGATCACACCGAAGAACTTTAATACTTTTCCCGGTTTGTTTTTCGACCATACTTTGATACTCCTTAAATTTATCAAAGGCTTCAGATTTATGTTTCATAAGATACACATATCCGAACCTAGATAAATCATCTGTAAAAGTGATAAAATATGAGTATCCACCTCTGGCTTGAGTTGTCATTGGACCACATACATCAGTATGAATAAGTCCTAATAACTCAGTCGACCTTTCTCCATGTCAAGTAAATGGAGTCTTGGTCATCTTACCCATGAGGCATGATTCGCAAGTTCTTAATGATTCATACTCATAAGGATCAAGGAATTTTTCCTTGTATAACTTGCTTATCCTAGACTCATTAACATGACCAAGTCGATGATGCTAAAGTAAAGTATCATTAAAGTCTTCTCTTTTTCTTTTATTATTGACATGAAAAACACTATCATTGGAAGAAATTGTTAAGAGCCCATTGCAAAATTTGCCAGAACAAACAAATTCATTAGATAACATTATCGAGCAACCAGTGCTCGTTACATCCATTACATATCCTTGTTTTAATAACAAGGGAATAGATATAATGTTTCTAATAATCTTAGGCATATAATAACAATTTTCTAACTCCAAGATCTTCCCTGAAGGCAACTTCAGAATATAGGTCCCTACAGCTTCTGCTTGGATGATATCACCACGAGCACCATAGAGATTGAAGTCACCTTCCTTCAATAGTTTAAGCTTGTGGAGGTCTTGCAAAGATTTGCATATATGGTAACCACAAGCGATATCCAATACCCAAGTATTTGATATAGATGAATTTAATGTCAATATAGCATGTATCTCAAACATACCTTTTGAAACATCTGATGCACCAGGCTTCACAGTTGCAAGGCAAGCCTTACAATTCCTTTTCCAATGTCCCGCTTTGCTGCAAAAGAAACAAGTCGACTGTTTAGTGGTCTTCTTTCCTTTCTTATTCTTATTGATGCCACTCTTTGGGTTTAGCCTCCTATTAAAACCCTTTTTGCCTGATTTCTTCTTATTGGTCTTATTAATAAGAAGAAGTGGAGCCTTTTCTTTCTTTATGTGGCTCTCCACTATTTTTAACATATTTAACAGCTCAGGCAGGGAAGTGTTCAGTTTGTTCATGTGATAATTCAAGACAAACTGAGAAAATGACTCTGAGAGTGATTACAGGATTAAATCCTGATTCAACTCCCCATCCATGATAAAATCTAATTGACCCAATCTGGTGATCAAGTCAATTATCTTCAGAACATGATCCTGAACGGATTACCTCTGTCATCCTAGCATGGAATAACTGCTTAGATATTTCATATCTAGCAGTTCTACTATGTTCTCCATAAAGCTCTTTTAAATTGAGCATTATGGATTGAGTATCCATGCTTTCATGCTGTCTCTGTAACTCATTGGTCATAGAGGCTAGTATGATACACTTGACAGTAAAGGAGTCATTCTGCCATATTTTGTATGTAGCCATATCTTCCTTTGTGGCATCATCCCCTAGTGGATTAAGACTAGGGATATTTAGAATATAAGAAAGTTTTTCTGAACTCAGCACAATCTTTAAATTTCTCAACCAGTCCACGTAGTTTGGACCAGTCAGTTTGTTGGTATCTAAGATACTTCGCAGTGATAATGAAGATGCCATTCATCTACATTTAACAAAGAACAATACATAAGCAAACAACCATGAAATGACATACATAATTAAATTATGTCTTTAATTTAATTATGTCTCCCACTATTTTAGCAAAAATCATAGCCCTCACTATGATAATCGAGAAGAACCCTGATCGGTTTTTCTTAGTGAGATTGAGATCCTAATAACTTATAAAAGATCTTGCAGAAAACACAACAAATCTTTTATAAGCTCAAAGGTAGGAAACTCTTCCAATTATATCTCATATAATTCTCAAGAAGTAACTTGGCCTCTAGAACATTATTAGTCTTACAGAAAACACAACAAACCATAATGTTATAGTTAAGTGAAGACCCTTTCATTTCTATACAGTCAATACTCAAAAATAATGCCCATGCAGATAACACAACAAAGCATTATACTGAATATACTGTAAGCATATCTATGCACTAGACTAGTATTATGTCAATCATCATATTAGGTCTTGCAGATAACACAACAATCCTAATGAGGTTCATATCACAA
The DNA here is from genome assembly GCA_021397845.1 of Areca catechu. NCBI lineage: Eukaryota > Viridiplantae > Streptophyta > Magnoliopsida > Arecales > Arecaceae > Areca > Areca catechu. The sequence goes on along the minus strand of CM038051.1, from coordinate 94,133,907 downwards.
TAATGATCCAGCATGAAAGAAGGCCAATATATAGTATTTTTAACACTAAGCATTTTAGTCAAGATTTAAATTTAATCAAATCAGCAATGCAAGTGGAAGAGATGTGGGAGTCCCCACGTTGCTTTCCTAGACACCAAAAAAATTTGGCCAGGTCAGTCAACGAAACCAATTAAAAACCATAATTCTCTTTACCTTCCCAGAACCACCTTTCTAGACACCGAATGATCAATTGTACATCATGACTAGTGATGCTTATTAGTTAAATATACTAAGACTTAATATAATTTATAAGAGGGATTTATAAATTGCCAGCACATCCTTATAGAATGTATCACAATCAACATATCACTCTTATAAACAAATAAGTGATAAATGTGTCATCATACTAGGACAACCATTTACCACATAATGGATCCACCATTATGCCAGAGCAACCTTATTTTAGTATGATGACTTAAAAACTAAACATATCTCTATAATAATTAGGGTTTGAGTGAAAGATCCTAACTAGTGGCATACATCAAAACATATATGCAATCAAAGATATGCTAAGTGTAGTAACATATTAGGATTTAAAAACCATAAGATGTGACATACTAGCTATCATAAATTATAGTCCTAATTAAGGTTGCTCTGATACCACTGTAGGATTCCGGTGCATCGCAGTGGAAGGGTAATTTCAAAAATTAAAATTAATATGCCCCAAAACCCTAAAACAGGAACTCCTTAATAAGACTAGAATGTATGAAGACAAACATTTTTATACAAATTAAAATAGAATACCAACCTGTAATCGCTAATTCCAATTTATGAAGACTTAAAACTTGAAGATCAACAGTCTATTTGAATTCACCAGGCGTCCAATTGTCCGCCCTCCGATGGTGATCCACACAGAGCAATGATCAAGAACACTATCTTCTTGTCCAATGGTTCCTCCTATTGAGTTATTCTTCCTAGAACTCAATTCTTCGGATGATGGCTGGAATTCTTCCACACAAGAGGTCGCCTTCCTTTCTTTTATCTCTTCTCCTCCTTCCACTAAGACCTTGACCCTCTAAGACACTCTTGTCTTGAAGATAAGACTTTGTCCTAAGGGGATTTAGGCTTGTCTTAAATTGGAGGAGAAATTAAGACAAGAATGTCTTAATGTAAGAAGGAAAGAACAAAATCAGAACTCCTTTCCTTTACCGTTGGAGACTTTCGCTCTTGTTCTTGTTCAGTAGCAGAGTTTCGACAGAGGTATACTCTGTAAAGGAAATAGTGCAAGAACAAGAAAAGAGAGAAAGAGTCTTTAGGAGAGGAAGAAGGATTAAAAACATTACCGAGTTCTAATTTTCCTGACCCCTTAAATTGATCTCAGAGAGGCACCCACACATCTCTTCGTGAAAAACTTCTCACGCCCTTTCTCATTTTCTCACGCCCCATCCTTCCTTCTCACGGTCTTCCGGATAAATCCCATGGCTTTTCTTAAATAAAAAATCGCAATGTTTTTAAAAGAAAGGAGTCGCGACTTTTAATCTCCGAAGAGATGTTATTTCGCGCAACCGGGAAGCAAGAATGCTTTCTGCCTTTCTCAAAAGAAACATCAACCCTTGGATTCCAATCCAAGGGGGGACAATTGTGGCGCTCAAAGAGAGATGGAAAAGCCACCCCATATAAAACACCGAAGTTTTTTTTTTTTCCTTTTTTTTTTTTTTTACGGAGCGCACCAAGAGTCCATGCACCATGGACTCTTCCAAATGGCGTGCCAAGAGTCCATTAGTGCATGGACTCTTGGCATTTTTTGCATGAAAATGCTAAAGGGTGGGTGGGGGCTAGCCTAGATACACGGTTAGCCATGCGCCATGGACTCTTCCAAATGGCGTGCCAAGAGTCCATTAGTGCATGGACTCTTGGAATTTTTGGCGTGAAAATGCTAAGGGGTGGGTGGGGGGTTAGCCTAGATACATGGTTAGCCAATAGGGTTAGCCATAATCCCTATAGCCTCAATTAGGGTCTAAATCGTTCCAATTAGAATCCAAATTGAACCAATCCGGAACCCTAATTCGAATCTAATTCGAATAGAAGCTAGGATTTGCAACACCTGCTAGAGTGTCATCATGCAAAGATGATTTAATTACAAATTTAAACCCTTGATCAATTCTCTTAAGTGTGTGACCCATTGGGTTCCACATCTAGCCAGCTGTGGGTTCGAATACAAGTTGACCTAATTTGATTAGAACTCTTTCTAATCGATTTAGGTCAAACCGGGCTTACCCGATTATGATCAATTAGGACTCTTCCTAATAAGTGATCATTCAACTTAATCAACCCATAAGACAAGATTGACGTCTAGCAACGTGTTATGTCTACCCGGAAGATATGGAAATTCTGGTGAAATACCAAAACTACCCTTCAGTAGAAAGTTACCGTATAATTAAATCCTTCGATCAGCCTGCACCCAAAATATAATTATGGATATGGATATATGTCAAATCCAATATTATATTTGTTTCTATCTCAATCTTATATTGATGATTCAATTATCTTGATATTAGAAACCATCTCTAATATCTTTACTTTGATCAAAGATTCCCTGAATCATCATCCAATTGATAACTAGCTAGATGCAATCTCCTCTTACTAAGAGTGATCGATTCTTTGTTGACCTACTCATTACCTTCATATCCAATTCACCATTCCCAGTATCAATCCTGTGCATGTCTCAGTGTCATGATTAGGATTGAACCAAAGCATGGGTTCATGTGCATAAGGTACTTATGGCAGTCTCAGGTCAAAGGATTACTTGCACCACTCCCACTATGAGAACCATCCATTGACATGCAGCTAAGACTCCATTAGATGTTCTCAAGTTAGATCATTTCAATGAACTCATTCACTAATGAGCACCCACATTCTAGTATCAGTGTTATACACAAGTGACTGTAAGAGCAGTCACCCTATTCAGTATACATAGGATGTGCTAGTCTTACCGAAAAACCCTGATCCCCTACTCAGGATTCCTTTGACTAGGAATATTTTAGATTAAGGTTTTAAGACTTTAGGTCTCACTGGTATGATCTCATCATAACCCTAAAATCATAGCACTAATCTATGGGCTTCATCATATAATAATAAACATAGCGTATGATGAAAAATAATGCCTTTATTAGAATATTGTCAAATATAATGGTTTGGGAGATACAACATAGATTGGCTTGTAGGGCATATTGGTGTGGACACCAGAAGCCGAAAGAAACTTCACTCCAACAAGGTTAGCCTTATCCCAATTTGGATCGAAGATAATTAGGTTACCTTGTATCCTTTAGTTCAAAACTATTTTTTTTTCAAGAGTCATTTCCTTTTCAAGAGTCCTGTAATTAATTTTGAGTTTCAAATCAAGAGTGTTTATTGAGTCCTGTAATTACTTTTAAAATTTCATTTCCTGTAATTCCATTTCAAGTTTTAAAGTCTAGGTCAGTCAAGTCAGTTCAGTTAAGTTAAGTCTAATTCAGTTGAGTTATGTCTAATCAAGTTTTAAAGCCATGAAAGCCAGCAACAAGACTCAAATTCTAGACCCCAGAATTTGACTACATGAAGAAGAGAAGACACATCAACCAAGCAAGAGAAAAGGACCATCAACTAGGACCACTGGGTGCCACATGTCATTCTTATCCAAGTAGAAGACCACCTCACCAAGCCATGTCATCAGGTGCCACTTCACCAGCCACCTCATCACCCTTTGGGCGCCAACAAGGGAGATTCAAATTCAAGGAGGTTGGCCACATCCCTCCAAGTCCTCCACCAAATCGTCCAACCCCCCCCACATCCCTCCAAACTCTCCACCAAATCCTCCAACCCCCCTTGTAATCCTCCTCGATTTGGGGAGTTTTTAAATTTCAAAAGCTAGCTTTGTGAGGCTATTCAAAGCCTTGGACGCCCATTGTAAAAGAGATTGATTTTGGAAATGAATGAAGTTTGAAGTGAAGTTGTCTTGAGTTTTATGTGTGAAATTTTTCCTATCTTCTTCTTCCATGCCCAAAGCCACTCTCTTCCTAGCAATTCATCATCCAAGCTCAAGGCAAAGGCATTGGAGTCGGCCAGATCTTCTCAATTATCTTTTCTTTGTTCACAACTTCTCCCATCCCTTCTTTATGTTTGCATCCTTCAACCTTAACTTTGATCTTCATTGCAGGGTCCTTCGAAGTCCTTGAGTTGTGAACAGGGTTCCCCTTGACAATGAACCAACAAGCTGAAGCCCAAGTCTAGGGTTCTGATCACTGTTATCCGAGTTCTCCAGTCCAGAGCATCAGTAGTTTCAAGTTTTGAATCATAGGAAGGTTGGAAAACTCATCAAGGTAAGTCCTCAATCATTAGCCCCTATTGTCTAGATCTTCTTCCTTCTTAGTTTTAGAGTTGTGTCTAATCATGTAATAGTCCCTTTTCATATAATCCTTAAATCTTATTAAGATGAGTACAATGCTAAGTATAATTAGGTTTCATTGCTCTACAAACCCCATATTCAAAATATTAATCATATGCGTGCAGCATCAAATTGGTATCAGAGAATGGTTGCATTAGGGTAGAATAGTTTTCTTTAAATCCAAGCAAGATCTAAAATTCACGCCTCCTGAGCGGGTGTACTCCAGTACACTGTCATGACCCATGGGAATAATGAGCCCCTGGCCGGACGTGAGTTTTTAGATTGAAGTTTTGGGTAAGCCATTGCACTTGTTTGATTAGGTTCTATTTTCTGAAAATTTGCATCTATTTACTGTAATCCATCTGCAGCTCCAAAGGCAAGTCACTAATGTTTTATTAAAATATTTTTTTTCTTGTTCCTTTTTAAGTTAGTTATCACCATATTAAATTTCATCATCAGAAAAAAATTATAAAAAAAATGAAAATTTTTGCAGTTTGACACTATCATTAGGGTTCTGTTCTGTCCTTTTTATTTATCTTCATTTGTAGGATCTGCTTAGATTAGTATAGATTTTAGTTTTAAAATTTCTTTCATCTACATTGAAACATATAAGTTAGGAATCCTCTGTGAATTTTTCAAAATTTCTGGACATTTTTTTCATCATGTTTTCCACACCACTTTCAAATTTCAACACACTTCTGCAGCACCTTTGCATTTCATTCATCTCATGAGAAATCAAATTAAGGGCATCAATTTGACATAGAGTCAGGGTTTCATCACCTGTCCCTAGCCCAAAAATCACCAACCAGCATATCGATCCCAGCCCATTAATTAAAATTGAGTAGAACGTTAATTGCCCTAGTGGGTTAGGGACACCAACAAGTTGGGTTCAGGTTAAGGTCAAGTTAACTGTGTCAGCTAATTGGTGTGTGCTTACTGGCTTGGTGTCTAGGATTGGTGCATCAGGGCTTGTGATTTGGTCCACCTACCTGGCCAATCTCAGATTGGTGTCTAAGGTTGGCAATCAGGGACCTACACTCCCCTCCACCTACCTGGCTAAGTCCCATAAGTACTACTAGCTAGTTGATTCACTTAATTAGACTTCTAATTTGTGCTCTAGGTCTAGGAAACCTTAGCTCGAACTTGAGTCCATTTGCATGCATGACAACTAGAGCAGGGACACCGTATTCACCAATCCAAGCCCAGTCAAGTGTAGCCATGGACCAAAACTTAGAGAATTTGATCAAAGGCCTAAATGATCAAGTGGCCCAACTGACAAAGAGTTTAACTAAGCAATTGGCCCAAACAAATTAGAATATGGCACAAACCAACCAAGACATGAATGAGCAGTTAGCCCACATCACTACTAGGTTGGATCAGTTAGAGGCTAGAACCCCTGAAAGCAATCATGAAGCCCAGACTGAGCCTGAGCCAAGTCTTGCACCTGAACTCGAGACCCCATTGAACCCTAGAAGGATTCCATATCAAAACCCTCTCTACGAAACAAACCCTAGGAGAACTCCCCAAGATCAGTTTTATGATCCAATTCCTAGAGGACCCCACCCTGGTCAAACCATCGAGCCCAACCCAAGGAGATTCCATCATGAGCCTAACTATGAACCCAATGTCAGGAGACCCACCCCAATTCACTTTGATCAAGATGACCGAACCATGAAGAACATTAGGCTAGAAGCTCCCACCTTTGATGGAATTTTAGATCCAAAGATCTACATTGATTGGGAAGGTGAGATGGACCAGTATTTTGACTAGTTTGAGATGAGTGAAGAGCGCAAGTGTAAGTTTGCAAAGCTTAAACTTGTGCGCCAAGCTAGGTTATATTGGGGAAACGTTGAGAGACTCACTAGACAGAGAGGTGATGTGCCCATGTGACCTGGCGAGCTATGAAACTTAGACTTAGGGAGAAATACCTTCCTATGTCCTACCACCAAAGACTCCTAGATCAATGGCAAAGATATACTCAAGGAAATAGGAGTGTCGTAGAGTACATAGCGAAGTTTGACGAATTCATTATGAGGTGCAATGTTGATGAATCTGAGTCGGTGACCTTGTCTAGATTTAGAGCCGGACTGAGGGAAGAAATTCAAAGAGAATTGTTCATGCGAGAGGTACATGACCTAGAATTGGCCTATCAAATAGCTAGGGATCCTGAGAGATTCCATAGAGGTCCAGTCTATCGTAGGCCCGAAGCCCCTAGGACTAGTGCACCTTATCAGCAGTCAGGATCCAATCAGCCTAGATTCAATCGACCCAATCCAAATGTGCCTGTGACCCGTAGAGATGACAAGGGAAAAACACCTGAGACCCAAAGAACTCCAAATGCATGTTTCAAGTGTAACAAAGTGGGTCAATATTCTAGCAACTGTCCTAATAGAGCCCTACACATAAGGGAAGTAGAAGAGGAAGCCGTAGAATCCCAAGGTGAATTTAAGGAGGAAGTATACCAGGTAGATGAGAACTTGGCTGAAGAGTATGAGGATGAGGAAGTCCTGGTAGATCAAGATCTGTTAGGAGTGGTTAGGTGTATTCTCACCCAAGCTAAAACCCAAGAAGATTGGCGTAGGACTAGCATCCTATAGACATTCATTAAGATAGGTGAGAAAGTATGCAAAGTCATTTTAGATAGCGGTAGCTGTGTCAATGCCATATCCACCAACACAGTTAAAAACCTAGGATTGCCCACCGTACCCCATCCTAATCCCTATAAGGTATCCTGGATAGACTCAACCATGATTTCCATTATGTCTAGGTGCCTAGTAACCATTCAGTTCCAATCTTACTTGGAGAAAGTATGGTGTGATGTACTTCCAATGGGAGTAAGTAGCATAATTTTAGGCCGACCATGGTTGTACGATCTTGATGTAACACTCTATGGTCATTCTAATTCATGCTCATTTACTCATAATGGAAAGAAGATTGTAATCCATTCTTCTCCACCTTAGAACCCCATTAAGAGAGGATCAAGCTAATTGAGTGATAAGAAAAAGGGGATAAACGTGATCACTGCTAGAGAAATGGAGAAAGAAATTAACAATGGGTCACCTGTTTGGATTTTGACCATTAAGGATCATCAAGAACCTCTTTCAAAAGAACAACCTCAAGAAGTCAATGAAGTGCTAGAGGAGTTTAAAGACGTGTTCCCCGATGACTTGCCCGACCAACTCCCACCTCTTAGAGATATACAACATGCGATAGACTTAGTCCCTGGAGCAACCCTACCGAACCTTCCCCATTATAGAATGAACCCTACCGAGCACCAAGAATTACAACGTCAAGTAGGAGAACTCCTAATGAAAGGATTCATTAGGGAGAGTTTGAGTCCATGCGCAGTCCTAACCTTACTTACCCCTAAGAAAGATGGCACATGGAGAATGTGTGTTGATAGTCGTGCCATAAATAAAATCATAGTGAAGTATAGGTTTCCCATCCCCTGCTTGGATGATATGTTAGATATGATGGCCGGTGCAACTATATTTTCTAAGATTGACCTGAAGAGTGGCTATCACCAAGTTAGGATCAGACCAGGGGATGAATGGAAGACTGCCTTTAAAACTAAGGATGGGTTATTTGAATGGGTAGTCATGCCTTTTGGGTTATCAAACGCCCCTAGCACTTTTATGCGAATCATGAACCAAGTCCTACGAGCCTTTATTGGAAAACTTGTTGTCGTTTACTTTGACGACATACTTGTCTATAGTAGGACTAGAGAAGATCATCAACAACATCTGAGGCAGGTATGTTTAGCACTTAGGAAAGATAACCTCTATGCCAATCTAAAGAAATGTGCTTTCATGACTACTAGAGTTATCTTCCTAGGATTTGTTGTGACCCCTGAAGGAGTATCCGCTGACCCTGAAAAGGTTAAGGCAATTGTAGAGTGGCCAACACCCAATAATATTCACGAAGTAAGAAGTTTTCATGGCCTCGCTATGTTTTATCGAAGATTTATTAGAGGGTTTAGCACCATAGTTGCTCCTATCACGGATTGTATTAGGAAGGGCCACTTTGAATGGACGAAGTCAGCTGATAAGGCCTTCCTTCACATCAAAGATAAGATGACCCAAGCACCAGTCTTAAGACTACCCGATTTTTCTAAGGTCTTTGAAGTAGCATGCGATGCTTCGGGAGTAGGTATTGGTGGAGTTCTGAGTCAAGAGAACCATCCCGTAGCATTCTTTAGTGAGAAATTGAATGAAGCCAGGAAAAAATACTCAACATATGATCGGGAGCTTTATGCGGTAGTGCAAGTATTAAGGTATTGGAGGCATTATCTCCTACCGTAAGAATTTGTTTTATTTTCAGACCATGAAACCCTTAGGTTTTTGAGTTCCCAAAAGAAACTAAACCCTAGGCATGTCAAATGGGTAGAGTACATCCAATCCTATACGTTTGTCCTAAAGCATCAATCAGGAACCGATAATAAGGTAGCTGATGCCCTAAGTCGTAGAACGTTACTTTTAACTTCAGTCAGTACTGAAGTCATAAGTTTTGAAAGACTTAAGGAGCAATACGAAACCTGTCCAGATTTTGGTGAAATTTATCAGGTTTTGCGTCAAGGACCATCTAGTGATCATAGTGACTATACCCATCTAGATGGTTATCTTTTTAGAGAGAATAGGCTTTGCATCCCAAGAACCTCCTTAAGAGATTTTTTAGTTTGGGAGATACATGCAGGAGGTTTGGCTGGCCACTTCGGACGAAACAAGACTATCTTGGCTGTTGAGGAACAATTTTACTGGCCAGGTCTTAAGAAACAAGTAGCAAACCTTGTAGCCCGATGTAGGACATGTGCTGTTGCAAAGCAACAAAAGAAGAATACCAGGCTATACAATCCATTACCTGTACCTGAGTGTCCATGGAAGGATCTAAGCATGGACTTTGTTCTAGGATTACCCAAGACCATTCGAAAACATGATTCAATCTTTGTGGTGGTCGACCGATTTTCAAAAATGGCCCATTTCATACCTTGCTCCCAAACTTCCGATGCCTCTAGGATAGCAAACTCTTTCTTGATCAAGTAGTCGACTCCATGGGTTACCAAAAACCATTGTTTTTGATAGGGATGTCCACTTCACAAGTTACTTCTGGAAAACCCTTTGGTACCTATTAGGAACCAGACTGAAATTCTCCACTGCCTACCATCCCCAGACTGATGGACAAACCGAGGTTGTAAATAGAAGTCTAGGAAACTTGCTGAGATGCCTAGTGGGAGAAAGTCTAGGGAACTGGGATTTGTTATTGCCACATGCTGAGTTCGCTTACAACAGTTCGGTCAATCGATCTACGGCAAAAGTCCCTTTGAGATAGTCCATGGTTGCAAGCCTAGGAAGCCTTTAGATCTAATCCCACTACCTATTCACACATGAGTCTCTGAGTCTGCTGAGTCTTTTGCACATCATGTCACAAATCTACATAAAGAAATCAGTAATAAGATCAACCTGAGCAATGAAACTTACAAACACTTAGCTGACTCACATAAGAGGGCTAAAGAATTCTATGAAGGGGATTATGCGATGATTAGGCTCAACCCTGAACGGTTTCCCCCTGGAACCATAAAGAAGCTGCATGCCCGCAAAGCTGGACCTTTTAAGATCTTAAAGAAAATAGGGCCTAATGCATATGTTTTGGAACTTCCACCTGATATGGGTATTAGTACAACCTTCAGTGTTTTAGACCTAATAGAATACAAAGAACCACTACTAATACCTAGTGAGCCTTTTGAGCCAGAAAATTTCATTGAGAGTGAACATATTTCCGAGTGTCCACCACCAACCTTACCTGAGCAGAGAGAGAGGATTGAGAGAATCCTGGATGACAAGATCATTACTACCAGGAATAAGGACTATCAGCGATACCTGGTTCAATGGCAAGGTCGACCTGAGTCCGACAACTCTGGGATTACTCGAGAGGACCTGCAAAGACTTAACCCAGACTTGTTCGAGCATTACTTGGGCAAAACTGAACCATACTCGACTGGGTCGAGTTCTGCCCACCCCAGGAGAATTGGTGTGGACACCAGAAGCCGAAAGAAACTTCACTCCAACAAGGTTAGCCTTATCCCAATTTGGATCGAAGATAATTAGGTTACCTTGTATCCTTTAGTTCAAAACTATTTTTTTTCAAGAGTCATTTCCTTTTCAAGAGTCCTGTAATTAATTTTGAGTTTCAAATCAAGAGTGTTTATTGAGTCCTGTAATTACTTTTAAAATTTCATTTCCTGTAATTCCATTTCAAGTTTTAAAGTCTAGGTCAGTCAAGTCAGTTCAGTTAAGTTAAGTCTAATTCAGTTGAGTTATGTCTAATCAAGTTTTAAAGCCATGAAAGCCAGCAACAAGACTCAAATTCTAGACCCCAGAATTTGACCACATGAAGAAGAGAAGACACATCAACCAAGCAAGAGAAAAGGACCATCAACTAGGACCACTGGGTGCCACATGTCATTCTTATCCAAGTAGAAGACCACCTCACCATGCCACATCATCAGGTGCCACTTCACCAGCCACCTCATCATCCTTTGGGCGCCAACAAGGGAGATTCAAATTCAAGGAGGTTGGCCACATCCCTCCAAGTCCACCAAATCCTCCAACCCCCCCCACATCCCTCCAAACTCTCCACCAAATCCTCCAACCCCCCTTGTAATCTTTTTCGATTTGGGGAGTTTTTAAATTTCAAAAGCTAGCTTTGTGAGGCTATTAAAAGCCTTGGACGCCCATTGTAAAAGAGATTGATTTTGGAAATGAATGAAGTTTGAAGTGAAGTTGTCTTGAGTTTTATGTGTGAAATTTTTCCTATCTTCTTCTTCCATGCCCAAAGCCACTCTCTTCCCTAGCAATTCATCATCCAAGCACAAGGCAAAGGCATTGGAGTCGGCCAGATCTTTTCAATTATCTTTTCTTTGTTCACAAGTTCTCCCATCCCTTCTTTATGTTTGCATCCTTCAACCTTAACTTTGATCTTCATTACAGGGTCCTTCGAAGTCCTTGAGTTGTGAACAGGGTTCCCCTTGACAATGAACCAATAAGCTGAAGCCCAAGTCCAGGGTTCTGATCACTGTTATCCAAGTTCTCCAGTCCAGAGCATCAGTAGTTTCAAGATTTGAATCATAGGAAGGTTGGAAAACTCATCAAGGTAAGTCCTCAATCATTAGCCCCTATTGTCTAGATCTTCTTCCTTCTTAGTTTTAGAGTTGTGTCTAATCATGTAATAGTCCCTTTTCATATAATCCTTAAATCTTATTAAGATGAGTACAATGCTAAGTATAATTAGGTTTCATTGCTCTACAAACCCCATATTCAAAACATTAATCATATGCGTGTCGCATCACATATCCCTTTCAATCTCCCACTTGCACTAAAGCCAGTTGCCTTTAAATCTTAATCCCATACTCTCGAGGTGGCGATCAAACTCTCACTATGGTAGAGCCTTAGTGAACGGGTCTACTACATTGTTCTTTGTATCAACTCTATTTATGTAGACATCTTATCTTTCTACTATTTCTCGTACGAGATGGAAGCGTCTCAGAATGTGCTTGGACTTATGATGAGCTCTTGGTTCCTTAGCTTGAGCAACAGCTCCAGTGTTGTCACAGTAAAGTGGCACTGGGTTTTTAATCTCAGGAACAACACCCAACTCTGTGATGAACTTCTTCATCCAAACTGCTTCCTTGGCGAATTCATTGACAGTTATGTATTCCGCCTCTATGGTTGAGTCGGCTACAGCCTGCTGCTTGGTACTCTTCCAACTCACTGCTCCACCATTTAGGGTAAAAATATATCCCGAAATGGATTTGCTATTATCAGGGTCTGATTGAAAACTAGAATCAGAATAAGCTTCTAGTTTAAGATCAGAACCACCATAAACCAGGAAAATATCCTTAGTCCTTCTCAGGTACTTAAGAATATTTTTAACTGCTTTCCAATGATCCTCTCCTGGATCAGCCTGAAACCTACTGACAATGCCTAAAGCATATGCCACATCAGGCCTGGTACATAACATGGCGTACATTATGGACCATATTACCGAAGCATAAGGTATAGAATTCATTCTATTTCTTTCTTCAGGTGTCTTAGGAGACATCCTTTTGGAAAGATGTATGCCTTGACTCATAGGAAGATAACCTCTTTTACTTCCATCCATGCTGAATCTTTTCAGCACTAAGTTAATGTCCCTAGACTGGGATAAACCTAGCATCCTCTTAGACCTATCTCTATAGATCTTAATACCTAGTATATAGGATGCTTCTCCCAAACCTTTCATGGAAAACTGGTTTGATAGCCAAACCTTGATTGATTGTAATATTGGGATATCATTCCCAATGAGGAGTATGTCATCTACATACAGAACCAAGAAGACTATGGCACTCCCACTAGTCTTCTTATAAAAACAGGGTTCATCCATATTTTTGATAAAACCAAACATTTTAATAGTTTCATCAAAGCCGATGTTCCAACTCCTTGAAGCTTGCTTTAATCCATAAATGGATTTCTTTAGCTTGCATACTTGATTAGGTTTATTCTTTGAAATAAAATTTTCTGGCTGTGACATGTAGACTTCTTCCTCAAGGAAACCATTGAGGAATGCAGTCTTCACATCCATCTGCCAGATCTCATAATCTTGGTGTGCTGCTATAGCAAGTAAAATCCCAATTGATTTGAGCATGGCAACAGGTGAGAATGTTTCATCATAATCAATTCCCTGTTTTTGTCTAAAACCTTTTGCTACTAATCTAGCTTTATAGGTTTCAACTTGGCCATCAGCCCCAATCTTTTTCTTATAGACCCATTTGCACCCAATAGGATTAACACCCTCTGGTGCATCGACCAAAGACCATAGATGGTTGACATACATAGAGTCTATCTCGGATTCCATGGCTTCTTGCCATCTATCTGAATCAGTACACAAGATAGCTTCCATATAGGTCAGAGGTTCATCATTTTGAATGACTTGGGCTTCATTATTTTCAATAATAAACCCATTCCTCTCGGGTGCCCGTGACATTCTATCAGACCTACGGGGAGGAGTTTTGTGTTCTGGTTCTGATCTAACTATACATTCTATTGATTGAGAATTGTCTATCTGTGTTTCTTGTACTTCTCCAAGTTCAATAGTTCTACCATTGCCCTATTCTAAAATAAACTCTTTTTCTAGAAAAGTGGCATGTCTGCTGACAAAAATCTTTTGTTCAGTTGGATGGTAAGACAGATATCCTCTACCCTCTCTAGGATATCCTACAAATAGACATTTATCCGCTCTAGGTTCCAACTTATGTCCAAAATTTCTTTTAACATAAGCTGGACACCACCATACCTTAAAATATTTAAGATATGGTTTCTTTCCACTCCAAATTTCATATGGAGTACTAACAACAAATTTAGAAGGTACTTTATTCAGAATGTAAACAGTAGTTTCTAGGGCATGACCCCGGAAGGAAATGGGTAAATTTGTGAAGCACATCATGGATCGTACCATATCTAATAAGGTACGATTCCTCCTTTCAGCTATACCATTTAGCTGTGGTGTATAAGGAGGGGTCCATTCAGAAACAATTCCATTAACTTTAAGATTGTCTAAAAACTCCGTGGATAAGTATTCTCCTCCTCGATCAGACCGAAGAACTTTAATACTTTTCCTGGTTTTTTTTTCGACCATACTTTGATACTCCTTAAATTTATCAAAGGCTTCAGATTTATGTTTCATAAGATACACATATCCAAACCTAGATAAATCATCTGTAAAAGTGATAAAATATGAGTATCCACCTCTGGCCTGAGTTGTCATTGGACCACATACATCAGTATGTATAAGTTCTAATAACTCAGTTGACCTTTCTCCATGTCAAGTAAATGGAGTCTTGGTCATCTTACCCATGAGACATGATTCGCAAGTTCCTAATGATTCATACTCATAAGGATCAAGAAATTTTTCCTTGTATAACTTGCTTATCCTAGACTCATTAACATGACCAAGTCGATGATGCCAAAGTAAAGTATCATTAAAGTCTTCTCTTTTTCTTTTATTATTGACATAAAAAATACTATCATTGGAAGAAAGAGTTAAGAGCCCATTGCTAAATATGCCAGAACAAAAAATTTTATTAGACAACATTATCGAGCAACCAGTGCTCGTTACATCCATTACATATCCTTGTTTTAATAACAAGGGAATAGATACAATGTTCCTAAAAATCTTAGGCATATAATAACAACTTTCTACCTCCAAGATGTTCCCTGAAGGCAACTTCAGAATATAAGTCCCTACAGCTTCTACTGGGATGATATCACCACTAGCACCGTAGAGATTGAAGTCACCTTCCTTCAATAGTTTAAGCTTGTGGAGGTCCTACAAACATTTACATATATGGTAACCACAAGCGGTATCCAATACCCAAGTATTTGATATAGATGAATTTAATGTCAACATAGCATGTATCTCAAACATACCTTTTGGCGCATCTGATGCACCAGGCTTCACAGTTGCAAGGTAAGCCTTGCAATTCCTTTTCCAATGTCCCGCTTTGCCGCAAAAGAAACAAGTCGACTTTTTGGTGGCCTTCTTTCCTTTCTTATTCTTATTGATGCCACTCTTAGGGTTTAACCTCCTATTAAAACTCTTTTTGCCTGATTTCTTCTTATTGGTCTTATTAATAAGAAGAAGTGGAGCCTTTTCTTTCTTTATGTGGCTCTCCACTGTTTTTAACATATTTAACAGCTCAGGCAAGGAAGTGTTCAGTTTGTTTATTTGATAATTCAAGACAAACTGAGAAAATGACTCCGGGAGTGATTGCAGAATTAAATCCTGATTCAACTCCCCATCCATGATAAAACCTAATTGACCCACTCTGGTGATCAAGTCAACTACCTTCAGAACATGATCCTGAATGGATGTACCCTCTGTCATCCTAGCACGGAATAACTGCTTAGATATTTCATATCTAGCAGTTATGCTATGTTCTCCATAAAGATCTTTTAAATTGAGCATTATGGATTGAGTATCCATGCTTTCATGCTGTCTCTGTAACTCATTGGTCATAGAGGCTAGTATGATATACTTGATAGTAAGGGAGTCATTCTGCCACATTTTGTATGTGGCCATATCTTCCTCTGTGGCATCATCCCCTAGTGGATTAAGACTAGGGGTATTAGAATATAAGAAAGTTTTTCTGAACTCAGCACAATCTTTAAATTTCTCAACCAGTCCACCTAGTTTAGACCAGTCAGTTTGTTGGTATCTAAGATACTTCGCAGTGATAATGAAGATGCCATTTATCTACATTTAACAAAGAACAATACATAAGCAAACAACCATGAAATGACAGACATAATTAAATTAGGTCATTAATTTAATTATGTCTCCCACTATTTTATCAAAAATCATAGCCCTCACTATGATAATCGAGAAGAACCCTGATCGATTTTTCTTAGTGAGATTGAGATCCTAATAACTTATAAAAGATCTTGCAGAAAACACAACAAATCTTTTATAAGCTCAAAGGTAGGAAACTCTTCCAATTATATCTCATATAATTCTCAAGAAGTAACATGGCCTCTAGAACATTATTAGTCTTGTAGAAAATACAACAAACCATAATGTTCTAGTTATGTGAAGATCCTGTCATTTCTATACAATCAATACTCAAAAATAATACCCTTGCAGATAACACAACAAAGCATTATACTGAATATACTGTAAGCATATCTATGCACTAGACTAGTATTATGTCAATCGCCATATTAGGTCTTGCAGATAACACAACAAACCTAATGTGGTTCATATCACAATAGTGATCCAGCATGAAGGAAGGCCAATATATAGTATTTTTAACACTAAGAATTTTAGTCAAGATTTAAATTTAATCAAATTAGCCAGACAAGTGGAAGAGAAGTGGGAGTCCCCACGTTGCTTTCCTAGACACCAATAAAAATTGGCCAGGTCAGTCAACAAAACCAATTAAAAACCACAATTCTCTTTACCTTCTCAGAACCAACTTTCTAGACACCGAATGATCAATTGTACATCATGACTAGTGATGCTTATTAGTTAAATATACTAAGACTTAATATAATTTTTAAGAGGAGGGATTTATAAATTGCCAGCACATCCTTATAGAATGTATCACAATCAACATATCACTCTTATAAACAAATAAGTGCTAAGTGTGTCATCATGCTAGGACAACCATTTACCACATAATGGATCCACCATTATGCCAAGGCAACCTTATTTCAGTATGATGACTTAAAAACTAAACATATCTCTATAATAATTAGGGTTTGAGTGAAAGACCCTAACTAGTGGCATACATCAAAACATATATGCAATCAAAGATATGCTAAGTGTAGTAACATATTAGGATTTAAAAATCCTAAGATGTGACATACAAGCTATCATAAATTATAGTCCTAATTAAGGTGGCTCTGACACCACTGTATGGTTCTGGTGCATCGCAGTGGAAGGGTAATTTCAAAAATTGAAATTAATATGCACCAAAACCCTAAAACAGGAACTCCTTAATACGACTAGAATGTATAAAGATAAACATTTCTATGCAAATTGAATTAGAATACCAACCTGTACTCGCTAATTCCAATTTATGAAGACTTAAAACTTGAAGATCAACGGGCTATTTGAATTCACCAGGCATCCAAGTGTCCGCCCTCCGATGGTGATCCACACAGAGCAATGATCAAGATCACTATCTTCATGTCCAATGGTTCCTCCTATTGAGTTCTTCTTCCTAGAACTCAATTCTTCGGATTATGGCTGGAATTCTTCCACAAAAGAGGTTGCCTTCCTTTCTTTTATCTCTTCTCCTCCTTCCACTAAGACCTTGACCCTCTAAGACACTCTTGTATTGAAGATAAGACTTTGTCCTAAGGGTATTTAGGCTTGTCTTAAATTGGAGGAGAAATTAAGACAAGAATGTCTTAAAGTAAGAAGGAAAGAACAAAATCAGAACTCCTTTCCTTTACCGTCGGAGACTTTCGCTCTTGTTATTGTTCAGTAGCAGAGTTTCGACAAAGGTGTACTCTGTAAAGGAAATAGTGCAAGAACAAGAAAAGAGAGAAAGAGTCTTTAGGAGAGGAAGAAGGATTAAAAACATTACCGAGTTCTGATATTCTTGACCCCTTAAATAGATCTCAGAGAGGAGCCCACACATCTCTTCATGAAAATCTTCTCACACCCTTTCTCATTTTCTCATGCCCCATCCTTCCTTCTCACGGCCTTCCGGATAAATCCCACGGCTTTTCATAAATGAAAAATCGTGATGTTTTTAAAAGAAAGGTGTCACGACTTTTAATCTCCGAAGAGATGTTATTTCGCGCAACCGGGAAGCAACGAATGCTTTCTGCCTTTCTCAAAGAAAACATCAACCCTTGGATTGCAATCCAAGGGGGGACAATTGAGGCGCTAAAAGAGAGAAGGAAAAGCCACCCCATATAAGACACCAGAGTTTTTTTTTTTTTTTTTTTTTTTTTTTTTTTTTTTTTTTTTTTTTTTTACGGAGCGCACCGAGAGTCCATGCACCATGGACTCTTTCAAATGGCATGCCAAGAGTCCATTAGCGCATGGACTCTTGACATTTTTGGGATGAAAATGCTAAGGAGCGAGTGGGGGGCTAGCCTAGATACATGGTTAGCCAATAGGGTTAGCCATAATCCCTATAACCTCAATTAGGGTCTAATTAGATCCAATTAGAACCCAAATTGAACTAATCCGGAACCCTAATTCGAATCTAATTCGAATAGAAGCTAGGATTTGCAACACCTGCTAGAGTGTCATCATGCAAAGATGATTTAATTACAAATTTAAACCCTTGATCAATTCTCTTAAGTGTGTGACCCATTGGGTTCCATATCTAGCCAGTAGTGGGTTCGAATACAAGTTGACCTAATTTGATTAGAACTCTTTCTAATCGATTTAGGTCAAACCGGGCTTACCCGAATATGATCAATTAGGACTCTTCCTAATAAGTGATCATTCAATTTAATCAACCCACAAGACAAGATCGACGTCTAGCAACGTGTCATTTCTACTCGGAAGATATGGAAATTCTGGTGAAATACCAAAACTACCCTTCAGTAGAAGTTACCGTACAATTAAATCCTTCGATCAGCCTGCACCCAAAATATAATTATGGATATGGATATATGTCAAATCCAATATTATATTTGTTTCTAGCTCAATCTTATATTGATGACTCAATTATCTTGATATTAGAAACCATCTCTAATATCTTTACTTTGATCAAAGATTCCCTGAATCATCATCCGATTGATAACTAGCTAGGTGCAATCTCTTCTTACTAAGAGTGATCGATTCCTTGTTGACCTACTCATTACCTTCATATCCAATCACCATTCCCAGTATCAATCACGTGCATGTCTCAGTGTCATGATTAGGATTGAACCAAAGCATGGGTTCATGTGCATAAGGTACTTATGGCAGTTTCAGGTCAAAGGATTACATGCACCACTCCCACTATGAGAACCATCCATTGACATGCAGCTAAGACTCCATTAGATGTTCTCAAGTTGGATCATTTCAGTGAACTCATTCACTAATGAGCACCCACATTCTAGTATCAGTGTCATACCCAAGTGACTGTGAGAGCAGTCACCCTATTCAGTATACAAAGGATGTGCTAGTCTTACCGAAAAATCCTGATCCCCTACTCAAGGTTCCTTTGACTAGGAATATTTTAGATTAAGGTTTAAAGACTTTAGGTCTCACTGGTATGATCTCATCATAACCCTAAAATCATAGCCCTAATCTATGGGGTTCATCATATAATAATAAACACAGCGTATGATGAAAAATAATGCCATTATTAGAATATTGTCAAATACAATGGTTTGGGAGATACAAAATAGATTGGCTTGTAGGGCATATCCCTTTCAATCTCCCACTTGCACTGAAGCCAATCGCCTTTAAATCTTAATCCTATACTCTCGAGGTGGCGATCAAACTCTCGCTATGGTAGAGCCTTAGTGAACGGGTCTGCTACATTGTTCTTTGTATCAACTCTATTTATGTAGACATCTTGTCTTTCTACTATTTTTTGTAAGAGATGGAAGCGTCTCAGAATGTGCTTGGACTTATGATGAGCTCTTGGTTCTTTAGCTTGAGCAACAGCTCTAGTATTGTCACCGTAAAGTGGCACTGGATTTTTAATCTCAGGAACAACACCCAACTCTGTGATGAACTTCTTCATCCAGACTGCTTCCTTGGCGACTTCACTGACAGCTATGTATTCTGCATTTGTGGTTGAGTCAGCTATAGTCTGATGCTTGGTACTCTTCCAACTCACTGCTCCACCATTTAGGGTAAAAATATATCCCGAAATGGATTTCCTATCATCAGGGTTTGATTGTAAACTAGAATCAGAATAAGCTTCTAGTTTAAGATCAGAACCACCATAAAACAGGAAAATATCCTTAGTCCTTCTCAGGTACTTAAGAATATTTTTAATTGCTTTCCAATGATCCTCACCTTGATCAGCCTGAAACCTACTGACAATGCCTAAAGCATATGCCATATCAGGCCTGGTACATAACATGGCATACATTATGGACCCTATTGCCAAAGCATAAGGTATAGAATTCATTCTATTTCTTTCTTCCGGTGCCTTAGGAGACATCCTTTTGGAAAGATGTATGCCTTGACTCATAGAAAGATAACCTCTTTTACTTCCATCCATGCTGAATCTTTACAGCACTAAGTAAATGTACCTAGACTGGGATAAACCTAGCATCCTCTTAGACCAATCACTATAGATCTTAATACCTAGTATATAGGATGCTTCTCCCAAATCTTTCATGGAAATCTAGTTTGATAGCCAAACCTTGACTGATTGTAATATTGGGATATCATTCCCAATGAAGAGTATGTCATCTATATACAGAACCAAGAAGACTATGGCACTCCCACTAGTCTTCTTATAAACATAGGGTTCATCCACATTTTTGATAAAACCAAACCTTTTAATAGTTTCATCAAAGCCGATGTTCCAACTCCTTGAAGCTTGCTTTAATCCATAAATGGATTTCTTTAGCTTGCATACTTGATTAGGTTTATTCTTTGAAATAAAACCTTCTGGTTGTGACATGTAGACTTCTTCCTCAAAAAAACCATTGAGGAATGCAGTCTTCACATCCATCTACCAGATCTCATAATCGTGGTATGCTGCTATAGCAAGTAAAATCCGAATTGATTTGAGCATGGCAACAGGTGAGAAAGTTTCATCATAATCAATTCCCTATTTTTGTCTAAAACCTTTTGCCACTAATCTAGCTTTATAGGTTTCAACTTGTCCATCAGCCCCAATCTTTTTCTTATAGACCCATTTGCACCCAATAGGATTAACACCCTCTGGTGCATCGACCAAAGACCATACTTGGTTGACATACATAGAGTCCATCTCGGATTCCATGGCTTCTTGCCATCTATCTGAATCAGAACTCAAGATAGCTTCCGTATAGGTCAGAGGATCATCATTTTGAATGACTTGGGCTTCATTATTTTCAATAATAAACCCATACCTCTCAGGTGCCCGTGACACTCTATCAGACCTACGGGGAGGAGTTTTGTGTTCTGGTTCTGATCTAACTATACGTTCTATTGATTGAGAATTATCTATCTGTGTTTCTTGTACTTCTCCAAGTTCAATAGTTCTACCATTGCCCTTTTCTAAAATAAACTCTTTTTCTAGAAAAGTGGCATGTCTGCTGACAAAAATCTTTTGTTCAGTTGGATGGTAAAACAGATATCCTCTACCCTCTCTAGGATATCCTACAAATAGACATTTATCCGCTCTAGGTTCCAACTTATGTCCAAAATTTCTTTTAACATAAGCTGGACATCCCCGTACCTTAAAATATTTAAGATATGGTTTCTTTCCACTCCAAATTTCATATGGAGTACTAACAACAGATTTAGAAGGTACTTTGTTTAGAATGTAAACAACAGTTTCTAGGGCATGACCCCAGAAGGAAATGGGTAAATTTGTGATGCACATCATGGATCGTACCATATCTAATAAGGTACGATTCCTTCTTTAAGCTATACCATTTAGCTGTGGTGTATAAGGAGGGGTCCATTTAGAAAGAATTTCATTAACTTTAAGATAGTCTAAAAACTCCATGGATAAGTATTCTCCTCCTCGATCAGACCGAAGAACTTTAATACTTTTCCCAGATTATTTTTCGACCAAACTTTGATACTCCTAAAATTTATCAAAGGCTTCAGATTTATGTTTCATAAGATACACATATCTGAACCTAGAAAAATCATCTGTAAAAGTGATAAAATATGAGTATCCACCTTTGGCCTGAGTTGTCATTGGACCACATACATCAGTATGTATAAGTCGTAATAACTCAATTGACCTTTCTCCATGTCCAGTAAATGGAGTGTTGGTCGTCTTACCCATGAGACATGATTCGCAAGTTCCTAATGATTCATACTCATAAGGATCAAGGAATTTTTTCTTGTATAACTTGCTTATCCTAGACTCATTAACATGACCAAGTCGATGATGCCAAAGTAAAGTATCATTAAAGTCTTCTCTTTTTCTTTTATTATTGACATGAAAAACACTATCATTGGAAGAAAGAGTTAAGAGCCCATTGATAAATATGCCAGAACAAACAATTTTATTAGACAACATTATTGAGCAACCAGTGCTCGTTACATCCATTACATATCCTTGTTTTAATAACAAGGGAACAGATACAATGTTCCTAATAATCTTAGGCATATAATAACAATTTTCTAACTCCAAAATCTTTCCTGAAGGCAACTTCAAAATATAGGTTTCTACAGCTTCTGCTTGGATGATATCACCACTAGCACCGTAGAGATTGAAGTCACCTTCCTTCAATACTTTAATCTTATGGAGGTCTTGCAAAGATTTGCATATATGGTGAGGACACCTGAGGCACCAGAATAAGACAGAGGCTTTTTCAACCCTCTGTAAATTGATCAATAATTTATGAGTCCATCTGTAATAAGGGCTTAGCTCATCTGAGTCCATTTTTGTTGTTATTTGAGTATTTTTAGTTGTTATTTTAGTTCTGTACTAGTCAGCTCATGTTGAGCTAGTTCAGTCCAATGCTAGTCCGCTCATGTTGAGCTAATTTTATTTTTTGAGTCCTGTCCAAGCATACTGAAGACTCAAGACTATATCATACAAGTGAAGACCAAGTCCAACTAGATTGAAGACATGGAAGTATAGCACAAGTCCAACCCAGCTTGAATATTTGAAGACCCCAGGAGGAAAATTCAGAAAACCCTGATTTCTTGCAGATGCCCTCCAGATGCCCAGATTCCCTTCCAGATGCCAAAGTATATTTATAGATAAGGGCATCCATGATTCCAGAGGTCCATCTGCATCCTAGCCCAAAGAAATCAAGCCCAAGTGCCAAGCCCAAGCCCCTAAGAAGCAAGATACCAGGGAATATTCCTGCTACCTGGCTACCAGGCCACCCCAGCTTCCAGAGGCCCAAACCCATGCACCCGAGCCCCTTTGGGCCAGCCTTTTGCTGCTCCTAGAAGCCCAACACGCCTCCCTAAGCATCCTTGGAGTCTTGACCAAGTCAAGAAAACTTTTAGGGATTTTTCTACCTAATATTTTCTTATTTTCTAGCTAGGGTTTGAGAGGGAAAAGGATTCTTATGTAAAGACTTATGTACCCTTACTTGGAGCCCAAGGTTAAGGGTCTATTTAAGGGACCCTAGCCTCTTGTATGAGGATAATTTTTGATGAATGAAAACCTTGAGTTCTTCTATTGAGTGGTGTGATACCCTGCTGTGTGCATAAAGGGGTTTGTGAGAGTTCTTCTTCCCGGTGTTTGCAATCATCTTCCTGCTGCCAACAAACCCTCCAGATCCCTGGATGCCCACTCCAAAAGAAGCCTTCCCTTTCTATTTTTACTTTATTTTCTTGTTCCTTTGTGAGCTTTCTAACCCCTGACAGGTCGTTTGCAGGTCCCTGAGTTCCTAACAATCCAACGTCTCCAGCCAAGCCTCAATCGGATCACCGAGCAGAAAGCCGGGTATCCGCGGGTCTTTGGCTCGGTTTTCCACTCCGCATCTGTTGAGGAACGAGAGACCCCATCGCTGCAATCTTCACAGATGTTGTCAGGTACACCCCTCTACCTCCAGTAGTTTTATTGTAGGAGAACTTGCCCTAACCGAGACTTCTCAGCCCCGGCGGTCCTTCTTTGCTACTTTTCTAGGTCCTAATCTGCATGCTGATCTTCAAAAATTCATAAAAAATTCCCTACAAAAAAGTTTGATCTGAAATTTGGGAATTAATCACCTAACTCAACATGTAAAACATACAAAAAAAATTGCATGCATATTAGTCCCCCATCATTTGGTATCAGAGCTTAGATTAGGGCTTATTTTATGCAATTTTTCAGTCCATATATACTCTGTTATTTTGATTATTTATCCATGATAAAAACTTCAAAAATTCTGAAATTTATTTTTCTGGATTCAGCATAATTCACAATAATTTTAAAAAAATTTTTAGATTTTATTATGGTCTGTGAATCTTCTTCAAGCTGAAATACTTCCTGCAAATTTTTGGCTCTATTTTTTCAGCAAGACAAGTTTGGAAGTCTTAGGTTTTTGTTTAGCAATTTTTGCATATTTTTTAATTTCAGTATATTTCCAGCATATTAGGCCATGATTTGAAAGTTTTCTTCTATTTAAAAAATACAAAAAAAAAATTACATATTCTCCAAAAATACCAAAAAAAAATATCTAAACCCTAATTTGCATCCTCATCTGCCTGCCTTCATTGCATAATTTACTTTTAAGGGAACTCTTGCTATATCAGATGGGGGGAGGATTTGATCACCTCTCCTTAGCCCAAAATCACATCCCTTGCATTCGGTCCCAAGCCTTAACCTAAAATTAATTAGACTTAATTTGCCCTAGTGGGCTAGGGACACCAACTGGTCGGGTCCGGGCTAGTGTTAGATCACTGTGTCAAGTTAACCTGTGTGTGCCTTGTGCTCAGTGTCTCGAATGGTGCTTTAGGGATTCAATCCCGAAGGGCTTGTGTGCTGGTTTGCCTACCTGGCCAATCTCTGATTGGTGTCTAGGATTGGCAATCAGGGACCTAACACTCCCCTTACACCTACCTGGCTGAGTACAGGGTTATTATAGGCTAGTTTGCCATCTTGATTGAGCATCTAGTTTGGACTCTAGGTCTAGTCAGCTATAATCGGTCTAATCGAGTCTTGCATGAGCACTAGATCAAGAGTTTCATATCACCCACCTCCTTCACAAATGTCTGAACCCATGAAAAATTTACAAGCTCAAATAAAAGCCCTAGCTGATCAAATGGCCCAGGTGGCTACCCAGATAACTACCCAGATGACCCAGTTAACTCATTCTCGTATTCAAACCAATGATAGAATTGACCACCTTGCCAATAGGTTTGATCAGTTAAAAGTCCGGGTAGGGACCCCAGAAAATAACCATGGGTCACAGTCTGAGCCAAATCCTAATTCCCCTCAACTTAGGAGGACCCCAAACCCTGATCCATACCTTGAGGCTGAACCTAGGAGAGCCCATCGTCATGACCCAATCCCTAAGGTTAGTCCTAGAAGACCCAATCAGGATTTTATAGACCAGGAAGATAGATCCTATTTACCCTCTCCCTATAAGCCTAGTATACCTACAACCTATAGATCTTATGACTCCAAATCCTATGAACCGAGAACCTATGAATCCATAACCTATGAACCTAGATCCTATGACTCTAGATCCCATGATCATAGATCCTATGCACCCATACCCTATGAGCCTAGTAGACCCAACACCTAATATTCTGACCCATATAGGGAGTCCAACCCTAGGAGGACCCAATATTCTGATCCATATAGGGAATCCAACCCTAGGAGAACCCAATATTCTGACCTATATAGGGAGTCCAATCCTAGGAGGATCCAATATCCTGACCCATATAGAGAGCCCAACCTTAGGAGGACACCATACCTTGATCCATCCTTAGAACCTGATCATAGAGCTGACCCAAAATCCTATGACCCCAGATCCTATAATCCCATGACCCATAGATCTGCACCCTTGTCCTATGAGCCTAGAGAACCCATAACCCCTATGTATCAGCCTAGTACTAGTCATGCTTCCCCTAGTCAACTTGAACCCCATAGGATTAGTATCCCAAAATATGAACCCAATAGTGAGCCACTACCTCTTATACAACCTGAACCTACTAGGAGTAGTACCCATAACCAGAGACTAGAACCTAACCAATTTCCTGCTAGCTGACCTTCTCCAACCATTCCTGAGATTCGCAAGGCTTACATTAACGCGGAAGTGTTTGAAGCTGATGTGAGCCTAGTGGATGAGTATGAGGGAGAAGAGGAGACACCTTTAGATGACCTAGAATTAGTTGACCCAGTAGATACCCAGGTAGAAACCAACTCAGAGCTAATTGACCTTGACCACATCCAACCTAAAGCTATAGTGGAAGAACAAATAGAGGAAGAGAACCTAGGTATTGCTGCTAGAGCCTTACCTGAGGAAACCATAGAGGAGAGCCAAATTATAGAGTGTAGTCCTAAAATACAAGAACCAGAAGAATTTATTAAGGACCTTATCTCTTTGAATCAATACCTTCAAGATGAGTCTCCTCCTATAGTTCCCATTAGGGACCTCTTTCCTGAGATTAATAACCCATCCTTCCATTATACAAACCCCGTAGATATATTGCAACGCCATAAGGTTAACCTCATTAGTCTAGGATTAGTCCCTGACATGCCTTCATTGATTCTACTTTATCCAACTAACCCAGAACCTTTTTCTCCACCCTACCAGAGTAATTCTGAACCCACTTCCTATTTTCTACCCTTTCCTGAGTTTTCTCATGTGTCTAGAACTATTAGGTTACATTTTGTTGAGGTTACTTGGTTGTAAGGATCCATAGAGCCCATCCCATTTGCTACCTACTTTTGGCAGACCCTCTGGAACTTATTAGGAATTACTAGCAAATTTTCTTCTGCATGTCATCCATCAACCACGACTCATGCCCCCATGCCCAAGTGGTAGTTAAGACCTAATAAACCTCTTTAGTCGAGTCTGCTAGGTGTAGGTTTGAGTCCTTTGCATCATCTTGTTAGGAGTCTGCATGTGCCTAGCATGTTCACCACCCGCACTAATGTTAAAACAACTGGCTAATTCCCGAAGATGGATCAAAAAATTTGATGTAGTGGATTTTATCTTGGTTAGGCTTAGGCCTAAAAGAAGCTTCATGCTCGTAGAGCCGGACCTTTTAAAGTGATAGAGAAGGTTGGATCAAATGCCTAGGTGTTAGACTTGCCTTCGGATTTGGGCATTAGTTCTACCTTCAATATTACAGACCTGGTTGAGTATAGGGAACCAGCAGCGCTACCTAGTGAGGCCTTTGGACCTATTCCTTTTCATTGTGAGTGACCATAACCTAGAGGGTCCACAAACAAATTTGGCCTGAGAGAGGAGAACGGATCGAGCATATCCTGGACAATCAAGCCATCACGAACCAGGGCTATGACTATCAACGCTTCCTGGTCCGATGGCAAGGCCGGCTAGAGCCGGACGATTCATGGATTTCTCAAGAGGACTTGCAACGCCTCAACCCAGACCTTCTCGAGAGATATGTGAGTCAGTCTGACCTTCACTCGACAGGGTCGAGTTCCTCCCACCCCGGGAGAATTGGTGGGGATACCTGAGGCACCAGAATAAGACAGAAGCTTTTTCAACCCTCTGTAAATTGATCAATAATTTATGAGTCCATCTGTAATTAGGGCTTAGCTCATCTGAGTCCATTTTAGTTGTTATTTGAGTATTTTTAGTTGTTATTTCAGTTCTGTACTAGTCAGCTCATGTTGAGCTAGTTCAGTCCAATGCTAGTCAGCTCATGTTGAGCTAATTTTATTTTTTTGAGTCCCGTCCAAGCATACTGAAGACTCAAGACTATATCATACAAGTGAAGACCAAGTCCAACTAGATTGAAGACATAGAATTATAGCACAAGTCCAACCCAGCTTGAAGATTTGAAGACCCCAGGAGGAAAATTCAGAAAACCCTGATTTCTTGCAGATGCCCTCCAGATGCCCAGATTCCCTTCCAGATGCCAAAGTATATTCATAGATAAGGGCATCCATGATTCCAGAGGTCCATCTGCATCCTAGCCCAAAGAAATCAAGCCCAGGTGCCAAGCCCAAGCCACTAAGAAGCAAGATACCAGGGAATATTCCTGCTACCTGGCTACTAGGCCACCCCAGCTTCCAGAGGCCCAAACCCATGCACCCGAGCCCCTTTGGGCCGGCCTTTTGCTGCTCCTAGAAGCCCAACACGCCCCCCTAGGCATCCTTGGAGTATTGACCAAGTCAAGAAAACTTTTAGGGATTTTTCTACCTAATATTTTCTTATTTTCTAGCTAGGGTTTGAGAGGGAAAAGGATTCTTATGTAAAGACTTATGTACCCTTACTTGGAGCCCAAGGTTAAGGGTCTATTTAAGGGACCCTAGCCTCTTGTATGAGGATAATTTTTGATGAATGAAAACCTTGAGTTCTTCTATTGAGTGGTGTGATACCCTGCTGTGTGCATAAAGGGATTTGTGAGAGTTCTTCTTCCCGGTGTTTGCAATCATCTTCCTGCTGCCAACAAACCCTCCAGATCCCTGGACGCCCACTCCAAAAGAAGCCTTCCCTTGCTGTTTTTACTTTATTTTCTTGTTCCTTTGTGAGCTTTCTAACCCCTGATAGGTCGTTTGCAGGTCCCTGAGTTCCTACGAATCCAACGACTCCAGCCAAGCCTCAATCGGATCACCGAGCAGAAAGCCGGGTATCCGCGGATCTTTGGCTCGGTTTTCCAGGCCGCATCCGTCGAGGAACGAGAGACCCCTTCGCTGCGATCTTCACAGACGTTGTCAGGTACACCCCTCTACCTCCAGTAGTTTTATTGTAGGAGAACATGCCCTAACCGAGGCTTCTCAGCCCCGGCGGTCCTTCTTTGCTACTTTTCTATGTCCTAATCTGCATGCTGATCTTCAAAAATTCATACAAAATTCCCTACAAATAATTTTGATCTGAAATTTGGGAATTAATCACCTAACTCAACATGTAAAACATACAAAAAAAATTGCATGCATATTAGTCCCCCATCAATATATGGTAACCACAAGCGGTATCCAATACCCAAGTATTTGATATAGATGAATTTAATGTCAATATAGCATGTATCTCATACATACCTTTTGGTGCATCTGATGCACCAGGCTTCACAGTTGCAAGGTAAGCCTTGCAATTTCTTTTCCAATATCTCGCTTTGCCGCAAAAGAAACAGGTCGACTGTTTGGAGGCCTTCTTTCCTTTCTTATTCTTATTGATGCCACTCTTAGGGTTTAGCCTTCTATTAAAACCCTTTTGGCCTAATTTCTTCTTATTGGTCTTATTAATAAGAAGAAGTGGAGCCTTTTCTTTCTTTATGTGGCTCTCCACTATTTTTAACATATTTAATAGCTCAGGCAAGGAAGTGTTCAGTTTGTTCATGTGATAATTCAAGACAAACTATGAAAATGACTTCGGGAGTGATTGCAGGATTAAATCCTGATTCAACTCCCCATCCATGATAAAACCTAATTGACCCAATCTAGTGATCAAGTCAATTACCTTCAGAACATGATCCTGAATGGATGTACCCTCTGTCATCCTAGCATGGAATAATAGATTAGATATTTCATATCTAGTAGTTCTGCTATGTTCTCCATAAAGCTCTTTTAAATTGAGCATTATGGATTGAGTATCCATGCTTTCATGCTGTCTCTGTAACTCATTGGTCATAGAGGCTAGTATGATACACTTGACAGTAAGGGAGTCATTCTGCCACATTTTGTATGTGGCCATATCTTCCTCTGTGGCATCATCCCCTAGTGGATTAAAACTAGGGGTATATAAAATATAAGAAAGTTTTTCTGAACTCAGCACAATCTTTAAATTTCTCAACCAGTCCACATAGTTTGGACCAGAAAGTTTGTTGGTATCTAAGATACTTCGCAGTGATAATGAAGATGCCATTTATCTACATATAACAAAGAACAATACATAAGCAAACAACCTTGAAATGACATACATAATTAAATTAGGTCTTTAATTTAATTATGTCTCCCATTATTTTATCAAAAATCATAGCCCTCACTATGATAATCGAGAAGAACCCTGATCGATTTTTCTTAGTGAGATTGAGATCCTAATAACTTATAAAAGATCTTGCAGAAAATAGAACAAATCTTTTATAAACTCAAAGGTAGGAAACTCTTCCAATTATATCTCATATAATTCTCAAGAAGTAACATGGCCTCTAAAACATTATTAGTCTTGCAGAAAACACAACAAACCATAATGTTCTAGTTAAGTCAAGACCCTTTCATTTTTATACAGTCAATACTCAAAAATAATGCCCTTGCAGATAACACAACAAAGCATTATACTGAATATACTGTATGCATATCTATGCACTAGACTAGTATTATGTCAATCACCATATTAGGTCTTGCAGATAACACAACAAACCTAATGTGGTTCATATCACAATAATGATCCAGCATGAAGGAAGGCCAATATATAGTATTTTTAACACTAAGCATTTTAGTCAAGATTTAAATTTAATCAAATCAGCGAGGAAAGAGGAAGAGATGTGGGAGTCCCCTCGTTGCTTTCCTAGACACCAATAAAAATTGGCCAGGTCAGTTAACAGAACCAATTAAAAACCATAATTCTCTTTACCTTCCCAGAACCACCTTTCTAGACACCAAATGATCAATTGTACATCATGACTAGTGATGCTTATTAGTTAAATATACTAAGACTTAATATAATTTTTAAGAGGAGGGATTTATAAATTGCCAGCACATCCTTATAGAATGTATCACAATTAACATATCACTCTTATAAACAAATAAGTGCTAAGTGTGTCATCATACTAGGACAACCATTTACCACATAATGGATCCACCATTATGCCAGGGCAACCTTATTTCAGTATGATGACTTAAAAACTAAACATATCTCTATAATAATTAGGGTTTGAGTGAAAGAACCTAACTAGTGGCATACATCAAAACATATATGCAATCAAAGATATGCTAAGTGTAGTAACATATTAGGATTTAAAAACCCTAAGATGTGACATACAAGCTATCATAAATTATAGTCCTAATTAAGGTGGCTCTGATACCACTGTAGGGTTCCGGTGCATCGCAGCGGAATGGTAATTTCAAAAATTAAAATTAATATGCACCAAAATCCTAAAATAGGAACTCCTTAATAAGACTAGAATGTATGAAGACAAACATTTCTATGCAAATTGAATTAGAATACCAACCTGTAATCACTAATTCCAATTTATGAAGACTTAAAACTTGAAGATCAACGGGCTATTTGAATTCACCAGGCATCCAAGTGTCTGCCCTCCGATGGTGATCCACACAGAACAATGATCAAGAACACTATCTTCTTGTCCAATGGTTCCTCCTATTGAGTTCTTCTTCCTAGAACTCAATTCTTCGGATTATGGCTGGAATTCTTCCACACAAGAGGTTGCCTTCCTTTCTTTTATCTCTTCTCCTCCTTCCACTTAGACCTTGACCCTCTAAGACACTCTTGTCTTGAAGATAAGACTTTGTCCTAAGGGGATTTAGGCTTGTCTTAAATTGGAGGAGAAATTAAGACAAGAATGTCTTAATGTAAGAAGGAAAGAACAAAATCAGAACTCCTTCTTTCCTTTACCGTTGGAGACTTTCGCTCTTGTTCTTGTTCAGTAGCAGAGTTTTGACAGAGGTGTACTCTGTAAAGGAAATAGTGCAAGAACAAGAAAAGAGAGGAGTCTTTAGGAGAGGAAGAAGGATTAAAAACATTACCGAGTTCTGATATTCTTGACCGCTTAAATAGATCTCAGAGAGGCGCCCACACATCTCTTTGTGAAAAACTTCTCACGCCCTTTCTCATTTTCTAACGCCCAATCCTTCTTTCTCATGGCCTTCTGGATAAATCCCATGGCTTTTCTTAAATGAAAAATCATGATGTTTTTAAAAGAAAGGAGTCGTGACTTTTAATCTCCGAAGAGATATTATTTCGCGCAACCGGGAAGCAACGAATGCTTTCTGCCTTTCTCAAAAAAAACATTAACCCTTGGATTGCAATCCAAGGAGGGACAATTGAGGTGCTAAAAGAGAGAAGGAAAAGCCACCCCATATAAAACACCAGAGTTTTTTTTTTCCTTTTTTTTTTTTTTTACGGAGCGCACCAAGAGTCCATGCACCATGGACGCTTCCAAATGGCGTGCCAAGAGTCCATTAGCGCATGGACTCTTGGCATTTTTGGCATGAAAATACTAAGGGTCGGGTGGGGGGCTAGCCTAGATACATGGTTAGCCAATAGGGTTAGCCATAATCCCTATAACCTCAATTAGGGTCTAATTAGATCCAATTAGAACCCAAATTGAACCAATCCGGAAGCCTAATTCGAATCTAATTCGAATAGAAGCTAGGATTTGCAACACCTGCTAGAGTGTCATCATGCAAAGATGATTTAATTACAAATTTAAACCCTTGATCAATTCTCTTAAGTGTGTGACCCATTGGGTTCCACATCTAGCTAGTAGTGGGTTCGAATACAAGTTGACCTAATTTGATTAGAACTCTTTCTAATCGATTTAGGTCAAACCGGGCTTACCCGATTATGATCAATTAGGACTCTTCCTAATAAGTGATCATTCAATTTAATCAACCCACAAGACAAGATTGACGTCTAGCAACGTGTCATGTCTACCCGGAAGATATGGAAATTCTGGTGAAATACCAAAACTACCCTTCAGTAGAAAGTTACCGTACAATTAAATCCTTTGATCAGCCTGCACCCAAAATATAATTATGGATATGGATATATGTCAAATCCAATATTATATTTGTTTCTAGCTCAATCTTATATTGATGATTCAATTATCTTGATATTAGTAACCATCTCTAATATCTTTACTTTGATCAAAGATTCCCTGAATCATCATCTGATTGATAACTAGCTAGATGCAATCTCCTCTTACTAAGAGTGATCGATTCCCTGTTGACCTACTCATTACCTTCATATCCAATTCACCATTCCCAGTATCAATCCTATGCATGTCTCAGTGTCATGATTAGGATTGAACCAAAGCATGGGTTCATGTGCATAAGGTACTTATGGCAGTCTCAGGTCAAAGGATTACTTGCACCACTCCCACTATGAGAACCATCCATTGACATGCAGCTAAGACTCCATTAAATGTTCTCAAGTTGGGTCATTTCAGTGAACTCATTCACTAATGAGCACCCACATTCTAGTATCAGTGTCGTACCCAAGTGACTGTGAGAGCAGTCACCCTATTCAGTATACATAGGATGTGCTAGTCTTATCGAAAAACCCTGATCCCCTACTCAGGGTTCCTTTGACTAGGAATATTTTAGATTAAGGTTTTAAGACTTTAGGTCTCACTGGTATGATCTCATCATAACCCTAAAATCATAGCCCTAATCTATGGGGTTCATCATATAATAATAAACACAGCGTATGATGAAAAATAATGCCTTTATTAGAATATTGTCAAAAACAATGGTTTGGGAGATACAACATAGATTAGCTTGTAGGGCATATCCCTTTCAAGTATGAGTTCAATTTTGTACAAGAGAAGATGATACCGTATCGTGGAGTTCCACCAGGCCTCATCCAGGAGCCAGAAGACCCCACTTTAGCCAATTAGACTTTGTATGCCATCCTAGGGTCCAAGATTCCTGCATGATGCCCGAAGCCATCTAGATGTTCTCCAGATATTCAGATTCCCCTCCAGATGCAAGAGTATATTCCTACACCAGTCACATCATAAGTTCATAGGTCCAACTACACCCCAGTCCAAAAGAAATCAGCCCAGGTGTCAAGCCCAAGCCCTTAAGAAGCAATATTTTAAGGAATACTCCTGCTACAAGGCTACCAGCCCACCCCAGCTTCTAGGAGGCCCAAGCCCATGTGCCCTTCACCTCATGGTAGGCCCTTGCTGCTCCCTTGAAGCCCAACATGCCTAAGAGAGGCTTTATCACTTGGTTGACCAAGTCCAAGGGTTGGTAGAAGACTAGGTCAAAGCATGAAGGGAGAAGGAGAAGACTAGTCAAAGTCCTAACCTCTTAAGGCTTTCTTTCCTAACCTATTAAAGATTCTTTTCCTAATGCCTTAAGGAGAGGTTATTCTTAACCTAAGTATAACCCTAGTTAGGAGAGGGCATGGGACTCTATAAATACCCCACCCCTCTTCCTTTTGTAATAACTTTTATTCATGATATCAAAATCCTGGTGAATTTTATTTGAGTTTGATCTTGTGTTGGAATTGTGTTCTTGTGTTTTGTTGGTTACTTTTTGTGCCCTAGCATCCTTCCATGCCCAAGCTTGCTGCCTTCCAAGCCTTCACACACCCAAAGGAAAGGAACCCTAGGCCACCCAAGCAAGGATCCTCATCAAGCTTTTAGTCGCCAGCCATTCAAACCCTTATTCAAATTTCCTTTAACCATAGTTTCCTTTACTTTATTTACTTTCTATTTTGATTGACCCCTGATGCTTGCAGGATCCCTGAGGTATCTCACCTCCCCAGAGGAGGCCTTCTTTATCTCCAGGACCGCCCCAAATCAGCCATCTAATTAAGGAATTTTAGCTTCATCATCTAGGCTCCAATCAGAGTGCTGTGTGACCTCTTCATCGGAAGTTATTCAATTCACAGATTATTAACATTCTTCCCATCTCTAAATCTCTGATTTTATGAAGATTAGCTATCATAAACTAGGAGTTTCTCAACTCTCGGGTCTTGGCTATTTATTATTCTGCATGAGTTTTTGCGGGTGTGATAGTTTCTAGCATTACTAGTCTTTCTGCAGATCTTTATTTATTTTTGGATTATTAGCCTATGAACTTAATGTCTAAAAAAATACAAAAAAAAAATTTTACTATTTTTCATTAGTCCTAGGTTCATCCCGCATCATAAACCAAAAATTAAAATCAACTAGATACAAATTACATGACTCGAAAGCAAATTACTCTAGCTTTAAGCCTTATTACAGGATCCAAAAGATTAAGAACCCTGATCAGTTATCCATAGAGGGTTG
Source organism: Areca catechu (assembly GCA_021397845.1). Lineage (NCBI taxonomy): Eukaryota > Viridiplantae > Streptophyta > Magnoliopsida > Arecales > Arecaceae > Areca > Areca catechu. Next base: position 94,099,295 of record CM038051.1, on the reverse strand, counting down.
AGGAGCCTCTATCTAATCTTGGTGCCCAATCCAAGAAATGGTAGGATAAAGATGGGTTTGAACTCTTTGAATTGATTGGAGTGAATGACTCACTGATGTCTTAATATAGCAAATCCTTGGCCATGATAGTTTTAGTGAAGAGTCACCAAACTTGCATAATTGAGACATATGTTTAGATGAGCTGATCTAGGGTTGGCAGTCTAACCCTAAGTCATTCAAAGCATTAAGTGGTCAAAGAGATGAATTATATAGTAACTGTATGCCAGAGGTTTTTGATGGTTGCTCTGCAACTTCGACCTATCTAGAGTCAGGTGTCATTGCTAGATGGTGACTTCTATTGGTACTGAAATTATTTCAGTGCTACCAGCTTAGTGTTCGAACCTATGGGGTAACACACCATATAGTTAACTACTTGACCTGATAGCCGATTGATGATTGCAAATCATCTAGGGGTCGAGATTTCAGAAGATAAAATTTTTACCCATGTGTTGACACTTCAATGTGTCGACACATGGACTTATCTGATGTGTCGACACATAGCTTCACGAAAGTTATGAAATTATTATTTTTTCATTAATTGTTAATGATGTCTTGGAGGCCCGATGTGCAATATGATTGCTTCTAAACTCAATTTGATTGAGTTGCAAATTTACTAGGTCGAATCAAATGGGATTTGATTCGGGCTAGGTTTGGGTCAACTTGGGTTGAACCAAAATTGGTGCACCTTATCCATCTAAGTTTGAAATTGAATTTTAAACTCAAAAATCATATAATTTCAAATTATCAGCTTAATTATTGAATTTAACCTGATATTTGAAATTAATGATAGGATAAATTCTATCCTTAACTCCCTCCCCACTAACTCTCCCCATAACTCTAACCCACCTTCTTCACTCTCTCCTATAAGATAGGAGCTGTTTAGGACATGGAAAAGGAGAGGAAATGAAAGGTTTTTGATAGAAAAGCTTTGCAAAAATTAAGAGAAAAAGGAGAAAAAGCTAGAATGGTTTTCTTCCTAAAGTTGCGAAAAGAGATCTAAGGATATTGAGTGTGCGATTGCCTAGCGCCCTAGGCTGGGAAAGAGAGTCTGGGAAGGATTGTTTTCAGAGTGTTTCCCACCTCCATTGTGTTCTTCGGTGGTACAGGGAGTCTCGACATTCGAGGAAAAAGAATCAGATACCAAGGAGTTTCCGAAGCTAGCACTTTGGAAAGTGCTGGTCAAGCAAGTCCTCGATGTGAACTACCCATGGAGGCCAGATGATTGTGTGGCTGGTAGAGCTTCGTCCACCTCTTCAGTTGGTGATTCGAGAGCATCATCAATTCCATCTTCCACTACTGCAAGGAGTTGCTTTGCATCCTCAAAAGGTGTGCATCAAAAGGTTTGATATGGTAGGTTCATGTTTTATATTATACGTTGCTATTCATGTCATATTACATTGGTAGGCCATGTAGAAAGTAGTTTCTATATCATGTTTAGATTAAAATAGTTTAATCTTTACTATTCGGCTGCAATGCATGTTAAAAAGTTTTAAAATGCATATCTATACCCTACTTATGGTTCCCTTCAGGACATCTCAGGAATACAACTGTATGAAGTCGAAGAAGAGCCTGTGATGTAGGTCCAAGCTGAAGAGGATCCAAGGCAGTCCGACGAGACTCCTATCATGGTCGACTTTGATACTGTTCTAGTTGTTGATGACTAATCTTTGTACTTTTTCTTTTCTTTTTTGTAAGGAAATAGAAATGTAAAGAAAGCTTTCTGGAAATGAATGAAAAGCTCTCTTTTCCTTAACTAGAGTTTTCTGTGATGGACTTCTCAAAATTTTTTCTAAATATAGAGTAGTCGGATGTTCTTTAGTTTTTGTTTGAAAACTCTCCAAGTATGGAGTCTTTGGCAGGATAGTTTGGCAATACAGGGATGCTTCTTCCCATAGAGTGATATAGTTTTGGTGTAGCAGTATGGTTCGACTTCTTTGTTGATCATGATTAATTCTACTGATATAGTAGGTTGATGAGCCCAGTTGAGTATCTATTGGTTTTGCTTATATTGTAGACAGATTAGGCCCACTTGCACATTGATCAAATATATCGATAAGGTAGGCTGGTTAGGCCCTCTCTTGTGCTTGTCAGCCATATTAATAAGATAGGCTGGTTATGCCTGCCTTTGCACTCATCGGATATACCGATAAGGTAGGTTGGTTAGGCTCACCTTTGTGCCTATCAATTATATTGATAAGGTATGCTGATTAGGCCTGCCTTTGTACTCATTGGACATACTAATAAGTTAGACTGGTTAGGCCCACCTTTATGCCTGTCAATTATAGTGATAAGGTAGGCTGACTAGGCTCGCCTTTGTTTGGGCACTTTGATGAGATCATCAAAAGAAGAGTTTTATTGATATTATTTGCAAAGACTCTCTACATTCTAATGCTAAGATATTAGGAAGCCATCCAAAGTTTCAAGTCGGTAGATTCCGAGGTGTACGACCTTAATGATTCGATAAGGTCCTTCCTAGTTAGGAGAAAGTTTCCTTTATTTTGTCGGCCTGGATACTTTGGACCTTCGCAATACCAAGTCTTTTGGTCGGAAGGTTCATGCCTTAACCCAGGAGTTGTAGTATTTGGTAACCTTTTGTCGGTGCATAGCCATCCTCATTTGAACTTAAAGTTTGGTACCTTGGAGTAGATCTAGGTCGGCTCTACGGCGTTCTGAATTTTCAGGCTCTATGAAGTAGTCAATCCTTAAGGATTGCAACGTGACTTCCACCAAAAGAACTACCTTACTGCCATATGCCAGATTAAATAGGGATTCTCCCATAGCCATTTTGGAGGTCGTTCGGTATGCCCGAAGGACTGAGTTTAGTTCTTTGGCCCAAAGCCCCTTGGTTCATTTAGCCTAGTCTTCAGACCATGAAGAATTTTCTGATTGGTCACTTTGGCTTCTCTGTTAGATTGAGGATGATCGATGGAGGTCAACATATAAGGATTCGATATTGAGTGCAGAAATCTCTGAGTTTCTAGTTATCGAATTGCCTTCCATTATCAATAATAATGGCATGAGAGATCCTGAATCAAAAGATGATGAAATTCTTGACGAAGTTCTCGACCTTTCCTTCAATTATGTGTGCCAAGGGTTCGGCCTCGACCCACTTGGTGAAATAGTCAATGGCCATAATGAGAAACTTTCATTGATCGGAAGCTAGAGAAAATGGGTCGAGAATATCCATTCCCTACTGGACAAATAGCCAAGGGGTTGTTAATTGAGTCAGCTAACTTGCGAGATGTCTTTGGATATTAGAATATCTCTGGCATTGGTCACATCTTTGGACGTAGTCGGCTGCGTCTTTTTGGATGGTTGGCCAATAATAAGCTTGGCATATGATTTTGTAGGCAAAAGACCTGCCCCCAGATGATCTCCATATATATCCTCATGTACTTCTCTTAAGGCATAGTCGGCGTCCAACGGCCCTATGCACTTCAGCAAGGGCTGTGTGAATGATCTCTTGTATAGTACTCCATCCAAGATGACATACTAAGAAGCCATCAAGCGTATTTGCTTGGCTTCGGCCTTGTCTTCTGGCAGTATTTTTTCATTCAGGAACTTAAAGATAGAGTCCATCCAACAGGGTTTGTGCTCAATTTGATGCACCTTCTAGTGGGGACACCAGAGGTGTCAGAATATGACAGAGGCTTTTCAACCCTTTGTGGATTACTTAGTCACATTCGAGTCTATTTGTAATAAAGCTTAGTTCATCTAAGTTATTTTTTTTACTTGAGTCCTGTACTAGTCAGCTCATGTTGATCTAGTTATTTTTCGGAGATCAGTACATGATGACTCATACAAGTGAAGACCAACCCAACTACAACCCAACTAAAGCTAGGAGGATCATGGAAAGCCTAGGAGAAGAAATCAGAAGTCAATCGAAGCCCAGGACACAAATCTGAATCCCTAAAGCCCTGGACTGCAACTGAAGCAAATTGGGCCAGTCTAGGCCCAGGAGAGAAGCTAGGGTGCCACTTGCTTATGGTGACCTTCCATTTGGTCAGCCACTTAAAGTCACCCCTCTTGGCCGACCAAGGCAAGGAGAGGGAGAGAAATTCTAGGAATTTTTTTCTACCTATGTTTCCTTATTTTCTAGCTAGGGTTTGGGTGGGAATAGAATTCCTAGGTAAATACTATTATACCCTTACTTGGGGCCCAAGACTAAGAGTCAATTTAAAGGACCCAAGTCTCTTGTATGTGAAGTTAATTTTGATATGAAATACAATTGACTTTTCTATAACTGCTGTGTGCTACCCAGCTGTGTGCTTAAGGGGTCCTGTATGAGCCTTCTTCTTCCCGGTGTCTTGCAACAGCCTCCTGCCACCAGCCTGCTCTCTAAAGCCCTGGCCGCCCACTCCAAACACTCTCTTTCCTTTGCTATTTTCCCCTTATTTCTTCTTTCCCTGTGCGTTTCTAACCCCTGATAGGTCGTTTGCAGGTCCCTCGACTCTGACGAATCCAACGACTCCAGCCGGGCCGCAATTGGATCACCAAGCAGAAAGTCGGGTATCTGTGGATCTTTGGCTTGGTTTTCTAGGCTGCATCCGGAGTGAGAGTGATCTCATCACATATGATCTACACCAGGCACTTCCACCATTGCCAGGTACTCCCCCTCTGCCTACCAATCCATTTATTGAAGATGAACAAACCCAACCGAGACTTCTCAGCCTCGACGGTCCTCTTTCCTTTCGATTTTAGGTCCTATTTTGCATGCTATAGCCTCTTATTTTCATATAGAACCATTTACATCGTTCCTTAGTTTGTTCTTCGAGATTAATCATACAACTTAATATTAAAAATACAAAAAAAATACTTGCATGCATATATAGGTTCCGCATCAATTTGGTATCAGAGCCTGTTTTGGGCTCGGTTCTCTTTGGATACTCGGATCGGGCCATGGTCATCCGGTCATAGGAGATTATTAGGGCTTCAAAACCCAATTTCCCAATCGACAGGATCTCTTATTGTAGTAGGGGTGCTGCTGTGAATTGGCTCATGAAGAAGAACACAAGGAGTTCTTAGTTTTTTTTTAAATTTTCGGCCTTTTGAAATATACTCTGTTATTTTAATTATTTCTCCTTGCTCAGAACTCCAAAAATTATGATTTTTGTTTTGTTGGATTTATCTTATACCAATGTAGTGGTGGTCAGTTAGGAATGAGTGTCGGCCCGAGAGTTTTCTGTCCATGCGACATGAGATATTTCAAAGAATTCTAGTTGAATTGTCAGATCTCATACTTTTTCCAAGTACTTGATCATAATTAGGTCTCGAGCTTCAAACTCGCCTTTCACTTAATTCACTACTAGCTAAAAACCTGAGAAGACTTTGATCTTCTAAATTCCTAGCTCTTTGATAATTTTGAGTCCTACTAAGAGGGCTTCATATTCTGCTTGGTTGTTCAAAGCTTGGATAGAAAAATGGAGGGCATACTCTATAGATTGTCCTTCGGGATCGACTAGTATGAGTCCAGCTCTGCAACTAGTAGAATTGGATGCTCCATCCACATGGAGTACCCATGTGAACTCCGAGTATTCTTTGGCTCTTTTTCCTCCATCGATCATCTGGTGACCATCTTCATAGCTCCAAGTACACTTGACAAGAAAATCAGATAATACTTGGGCTTTCATGGTCGATCTGGGTTGAAATGTGATAGCAGCTTGATGGCCCACTTAGCTATCCTTCTTAAAGTGTCAGGACATCAAAGGATGGCCTTCAATGGCTAATCCATCAAGACCATGCTAGAATGGGACTAAAAGTAAGGTTGCAAGCACTTCGCTGTGATAACCAACAAATATATGAGCTTCTGTACCTTTGGAAACCTTACTTCAACCTCATGTAGCACTTTGCTAGTATAGTAGATTCGCTTTTGTATGTTATCGACTCATTTTCTGACAAGCACTGAGCTGACAGCTTCATCCAAAGCAATGATATATAGGTAAAGAATTTCACCTTCTTGAGATTTTGATAGTAGAGGAGGACTTTTCAGATATTTCTTCAATTCTTTAAAGATAAGTTGGCAATCATCTAACCATTTGAAGCCGCTTGTTTGGTGTAGAGCTTTGAAGAAAGGAAGATATCTTTTGATCGATCGAGAAATGAATTGGCTCAATGAGGCAATCCTTCGGTTAGTTATTGCACCTCTTTTTTATTAGAGGGATGCCTCATATCTTGGATTGCCTAGATTTTCCATGGATTGGCCTCTATCCCTCGTTTGGTGATGAGGAGTCTCAAGAATTTTCCTGTTGTTACTCTAAAGATGTAGTTGGTTGGGTTCAAGTTCATCCGATAATGTTGCAGGGCATCAAAGGACTCTTCCATATCTTTGACATGGTCGATCTTTTGAAAGCTCTTCATGATCATGTCGTCGACATATGTCTCCATATTTCTACTAAGTTGCTTTTCGAAGGCCTTATTAATAAGCTTTTAAAAGGTCACCCCTGCATTTTTCAGGCCGAATGGCATCACCTTGTAGCAATATAATCATTTATTAGTTATTAATGTTATTTTTTCTTCATCTTTAAGATCCATTCAGATCAGATTATATCCAGAGAAGGCATCCATAAAGCTTAATAACTGATGTCTAGCAGTGGCATCAACCAGCTAATCTATTTTTGGTAGAGGAAAGCTATCTTTTGGACAAGCCTTATTGAGGTCAGTGTAGTCGATGCAGATTCTCCACTTGCCATTGGCTTTCTTCTCCATTACAACATTGACTAGCCAGTCTGGATAATGGACTTCTCTTATGAATCCAGCATTGATAAGCTTATTTACCAATTTATCAATTACCTTTTATCTTTTTGAGGCAAAGTTTCTTTTCTTTTAGCAGACTGGCCTATGATTGGGGCCGACATCCAGCCATTGTGTAATGACATTAGTTAGGATCCTGGGCATATTAGTAACCGACCAAGCAAATACATCAGCATTTCTTCATAGAAAGTTGATCAGCCTTTTCTTCATCTCTTCGTTAAGCAAACTTCTGATCAATACAACTTTTGTCAGATTATCTTCTTTTAGTGGTATAAAGATGGCTTTTTCGATTGGCTCCCCGTAATCTTGCATCTGATCTCTTGGGTCTAATTATTCTAGAGTCATGTGGTCGGTCGATTGTCTGTTTTGTATCATCAGACACTATTGGGCGACCCTTTGGTCCCCCCTCATTTCTTTGATCCCATTTCTAGTTGGAAATCATACTAAAAGGTGATATGTTGATATTATGGCACAAAACTTATTCAAAGCAAGTCATCTCAATATGGCATTATAAGTCAATGGCATTTGTATGACCACAAAGTTAATAGGAAGTTTTGGTTGAAATGGTTCTGTACCAATGGTCACTGGTAGTATTATTTCTCTTTCTACTCTAACCTGATTACCTTCGAACCCTGTTAGGGGTATTAGAGAACTTTGCAACATATTTTTAGATAGATTCATCCTGAGAAAAGCATCGTAAGGCAAGACCTCTATGAAACTCCATTATCTACCAGAATCCTTCTTACAACATAGTTGGCTGTAACAACTGATACAACTACCGGATCATCATGAGGAGTCTGGATTCCTTACAGATCATCATTCAAGAAGCATATGGCATTGTTGCTTCTTTATCTTTTAGGTGTGCCTTCTTCAACTTCGGTCCTTCAGTCAGACAGATGTACAGCATGCCTACTCTTCCATCCGTAGGCCTTTGGTTGGGTAGTTTTGCCTCCTCAGCAACTCTCTTAGGGGCAGCAACTTCAGCTCAGGGTTCCTGGTTGTTGACATACTTTCTAAGGTACCCTCGCTTGATCAGGTCTTCAATCGCATCATTGAGCTGGATGCATTCTTTAGTGTTATACCCATGATCATGATGAAACTGACAATATTTATTTTTATTTCTTGAAGTAGGAGGTGCTTTCATGGGGCAAGGCCTTTAAAGATAACTTTCCTTCTCTATCTCCATTAGGATCTTTTCCCTGGGAAGAGAGAGAAGGGTATATGCATCAAATTTACTGACCAGATTCTTAGATTTGGGGCTGCATCATCGAACTGACATATCGCCATTACTAGGGGGTCTAAGTTTTGGAACTTTGCCATTCTTTTTCTTGGAAACTAACCTCCTTTCAGCTTGGCACCGACTGACTGCTTGTTCTTCAGCCATCGCATATTTTTGTACCCTGGATAGCAGTTTGATGTAGCTCACAAGACACTTCTTGTCCAAAGAGAAGGTGAACCTAGATGATAAGAGGCCTTTCTTCATGGCGGACATGGCCACATGTTCATTGAGATCAGGTATCTCAAGAGTGGCGAAGTTAAATCTGGCCACATAGTCTTATAGGCTTTCTCTTTCATTCTGTTATAGAAGAAAGAGGCTATCCATGTTGCAGGGCATCCTTCGACAAGTCCTGAAATGGAATACAAATATTTTTTCTAATTCATTAAAAGAATGAATTATACTAGGATGAATGCTCAAATACCATATTTTAGCTACTTTTTTCATAGTGGTAGGGAAAGCGAGGTAGTGTAGGGCATCATAAGCTCCCTATATCATCATATGTGCCTTAAAACATTCTAGGTGATCAAGAGGATCAGTGGTACCATCATATGGCTCCAACTATGGAACCTTGAAGTGGTGTGGAATCACTTCCTCCATTATTCTTTGGGAGAAAGGAGGTCATAAATCATATGCCACAATCTCATCATTTCTCCGTTGATCATCAAGTCTTGCGATCTGTATCTCTAGATTTTTAAACTTTCTTTCATAATCATCATGCACTCTCCCTCGTCGAGTGTTCCTTGTAGTGGAGTCTTCAGAAGACATCGAAAAAGATCTTCTTGTCCTTTTTCTTTCAAGTCAGCTTTTGACTTGCCTTTGGTGCCGAGAACTTCGAAGTTCTTGGGATTGTCAATCTTGAGATGATCGTTGGGTGAATTCTTATTGTTAGCCATCTTACCTTATTTACTGGCAGTTGAGTCTTGAGGCCACTGGCTGGTGTTGTCCATTTAGGGCAGTTTCTTGAAGATTTTGCACTATGGCTGTCAGTGCATCTATTTAATTCAAAAGGGCTTCTATTTACTACTGTCCCACACTTCATATGGGAGGTACCAAATTATTTTCTACCGAAAGGTCATTCCTCTTGGAAGTAGGATGACCTCTACTTGCGAGACATTTTGCACTTTCCCTTTTACCATCTTGTCTTTACTCGGAACTCTTTTTTCCAAGAGGGGTAACTCATACAACTGAGCTTCTCCCCTTCCTAGTGTGCCAATCTATTGATGCTGATCTCTACGAACTAGATGGAATGCCTCGATCATCGATTTACCACATTGGGTTACTGCAAAACAAATCCTAGACCCTAATATCTTTGGTGGGGGATACTTCGATGCCTAAGTCAGTGGAGTTTGGGCAATAGAATGAAGAGTTCAAAGAGAGCATAGATAGAAAAGGGATGAATCAAATTTGCTTAGCTCAGGGTAGCCTTAGACTCACTTACCTCGGAGATCCACTCCTACCTCTTTTTATAGGCATTAGTTCAACTGAAAGTGGTTAATGCTTTCTTGTAACTGATTGCTGTTGGAGAAGTTAATTAAGATAACCTCCCCTCAGCTAATTATAGTTACTATTGGTGGTTATTCATCTTGATCTTTACTAATGCCATGGCTATCAATTATATGGTTTGTTGGTTATAACAACCAAGCTTGCTCTTGGTGGGCTTAGAGTTAATGGGCCTTTAAGCCGAAGCAAATTAGTCGACAGCAGGTTAGCCAATTACTTCAGAGTATGCTGATGGCCGACTGCGGGTCATATATTATAGTTGGCTAAATGGCTATGCCGATCTGCTCTCATGTTGGATTAGTTTTCTAGTTGCTGGGTCGACCGATCCAGATGGGCCAATTAAATCTCTGGTCTAGTTTATCATTATAGCAATAAAATCTAAACTTATGAATACCCAACCTGGCCCGACCTGATGGGTTGGGTAGTCAATGCTTTGATTGGGTTTAGACCGGGTTTGGATAAAACTTGAATGCTTAACTTTGAGTTTAGAACAAGACTGGATAGATATGCACCCGACCTGAACCTGGATCAAATTATTTTATTATTTTAATATCTATAATTAGTATATATTATATTAAATATATTTTATTTTAATTGAATATGAAACTAAGTGTTGTTGAACAAACAAAATAGATGAATTTTATTTGTTTAATGTATGTATGATTTATAGAATTGTAGATGATTTTAAAGTTGACAAAAATAAAAAAATATTTAATGTGATTCAATTAGATTTGGGGCAGGTAAACTTAAATTGCCCGATACTCGATTGAGATGGATTTGGATAAAAAAATTGGTCCCTAGAGTATTTGGACTAGGTTTGGATAATTTATTTGGTATTCGGGTTTGGATTTGGATAGTTAAAAACATGGCTTGAACTCGACCCATTGCCATCTCTATTCATGGTCACCAACCATCACAAGGGTTGAGCTCTCAATTCCTACAACACTATATGCAATTATAATTAATTGTACCACCAATGAATATTTTTTATTTTCAAAAAAAATAATGGAGTTATCATGGGTGGCCCATTGGCCTTTGGGTCAGCCTCAAGCATTAATTTTTTTAAAAAAAATAGCTTAAGCTCGGCTGAAGCCTGAATAAAAAAAATCAGACTGGGCCCAAGGCATAGCTTGGCTTAGCTCAGCTCTATTCATGCACTGATACTTATTAAACAAAAAGAAGGAAGTAAATTTGGCTTCTTACCAAAATCTTAAACAATTAGAAATAAAGTTATAGAAAAATCAGCTTTTCTTAATTATTTTTGTAAGTCATGCAAAAAATAATTACTCATATTTTTGTCCACTTAAAAAAAATCCAAAACAAAATTACTTATGTTAAAGATATCTAATTTTTTAAATTCAAAGTCGAGTTCAAGTATAATTCATATTTTCTCTAAGATTTAAAGTCCAATAAGATGGAGAGCATCTCGATTATCTCATCTTATTCATATGAGAAAATAGAATCAGGATGGAATCAGGGCTTCAAAATCCAAGAAAAGACTAAATAAAGGAAAAAGAAAGAAGAAGAAAAAAGAAAAAAATTACAAAAATATCCCATAAAGTTTGGCTTGTCCGTACATGAAGTCTAGTAAGAAGAAGAGAAAAGGCCATCTATAGCATCCCACATATCTATCTACAGCACCCCACTTGAATGCTTTGCAATATACAATGCTATATAGTCCATATTACTATTCACCTTCTAATAAATCTATTTGACTTAAGAGACTTACACCCCTCCAAAGCATTCCAAATATCATGCAGCGATAGATGAGCAATATGGTGCCCCTCCAACCCTAAACCCATCTAATACCTTATGAGAGTCACCTTATAAAACTAGATGGTCAGCTAATAGGACTCACCCCACACAGGTAACTCCTGCATCACCTAAATGCTTTGCAATATAGAATGCTATATAGTCCATATTACTATTCATCTCCTAATAAATTTGTTTGACTTCAAGAGACATACACCCCTCCAAAGCATCCCAAATATCATGCCACAATATATCAGCAATATGGTGCGCCTCCAACCCTGAATCCATCTAATACCATATGAGAGTCACCGTATAAAACTAGATGGTCAGCTTATAGGACTCGCCCCACATAGGTAACTCCTACCCAAGTTACCCTTAATTCTGCGTCAAGAATTGAAACATCAAATACTCGACAACCACCACCTACCACCAACTTGAAGTAGGATCTCTAATGACAAAACCTGAGACGCCTCATCTCCCACCCTCTAGAGAACTGCCATCAAAGTTGATTTTGAGGAAACTTGAGGGTGGGGGCTCTCAAGTGAAATAAACCATCTAGGTTGCTACTGGAGCAAAGGATGGTCCCAAATATCCCAAGCTATCAAAGTTTCTCCAATTAGGGGATTCTAAAGGATCTCTTAGCGTGGATACCAACTCCCACCATAATAAACCTTGATGATAAATAGGTCCCTTCAAAAATGTATGCATTCCTAGCCAACTAGATATCATACATAAGATAAACTATGTGAATGCCCTAGGACTTAGTAGTGTCACTATCCATGCTCCACCGAATAGCCTCTAGAAAAGATGGGTTTGATCCTCTCTCCTATGTAGAGATCCAACTATAATCAAGCAATTCCTAAATCTGTCATACAAGCCTGCACTAAAACAAAACATGCTTGATGGTATCCATAGACTCATCATAAATGGGGTAGGTTGTAGGGATTTCCATTCCCCAGGCACTAAGAAGCCCTCATATGGGGAGGCGGCTCCATGCCACCTTCTAGATGATAAAAGCTATCTTGGGATAAACCCCAGGCCAAATCCTAGTGCCATCCAACATCCTGGATGGATCCTCCCTGTACAAATGGTAGAGTGTAAAGTTTTGTATGGTGCTCCTAAGCTTTGGAGAGACTTGGAAGGCCATGACAAGGATGTTTAAGATGATCCCTAGATGCTTGGAGGCTTGCCAAGTTGTTCCTAGAGGTGTTCTAGGAGGTTCATGATGTATTCATGGGTGTTCACATAGATTTAGGAGCTTAGGTTTATAGGTTCCCAGGGCCCCAGAGTCATATTGGGTCAGGGGGCTTGACCCAAGGTTGAGAGAACATGTGAGACATGGGTGTACATGGGCTCAGGTTTGAGTATTTTCTCACACTGTCTTGTTTGGGAAAGTTTTTTGAGAGATTGTAACATAACCCAATTGGATTATGGGGTTGGGTCCAGGTGTTAGTTAGTTAGTTAGTTGATTGGTTAGTTGGTTAGTCCAACCACCTAAGGATCCTAACTGGTTGGTTGTAACCACTTAGGAGGCCTAACTAACTAAGGACTCCTAACTAGTTTGCTAGACCTTTCATGAATTTCTAACCACACCCAACAAGAAGTCCAACACCCAACAAGAATCAAGAACTCAAACCACCCTTATATAATGGAAGGAGGGGTCGATGGTTTGAGTGTCCTCAGTGAAAGAGAGGACCGTGAGGGGGTTTGTGCTTGTGAGAGACTGTGGGAGTTCTTCACGGTTTTAGGAGGCCAATGGTTCAAGGAAAAAGGTAGAGGGCACGTGAGGGTTTTCACAAGGAGGTTTTCTTCTTGGTCTTGATCGTGTGGAGCTTCTTGGTTTTGGAGAAGGGATATGCATGGGGACTTCATGTGTGAGGCTTCTTCTCAGTTTGTGAGAGGAGGCGGGTGCTTCTTGATTGTATCAGGGGTTCTTCTCCAAGGAATTAATAAAGCAATATCTCTTTTCTCCAACATCTCTCTTCTACATCTCTTCATCTATCTCTTTGTGAATCTTGAATCCAAGAACATGTTGCTTCTACGATATAGGCGCTGATCTGGATTCTCCCAACAAGTGATATTAGCGCCAAGTTGTTGCCTAGGTGGCTTTTCCAAGAGGGGGTGAATTGGGTATTTAAAAAATTCAACAGAGTATGTGCCTTTTTAAAAACTTCTTTGATGTGGTAGGCGCTGTGATTCAGAAATTTAAAGCAGAAGCAATTAATATAAGAAGTAAAAGCACAATCACAAACACAGTAATTTAGAGTGGTTCGGAGCACCCCAGCTCCTACGTCCACTACCCAAGATACTACTTGAGATTTCTACTATATTCACTTCTGAAATACAGTTGGATTGTTTTACCGAGCTCATAATCCAAACCCAACTTGGTTTTTCAACTAGGCTCACCAAAAACTCAACTCTTGGTTTTAAACATGATCACCAAGAACCCATCTTGGTTTTACTAGGATCACCAAGAACCCTTATACAATTAGTTTTGAACGGGATCACTAACAACCCACTTGGTTTTCAGACTAGGCTGACCAATGACCTAACTCAACAAGAGTAAAAGAAAGTAAGCAAAAATAATGACAAACTATATTATCGAAAGGTTGCCAATGCAGCTCGAGAGAAGCCCTCTTAATTGAACTTCTATACATTTTTATGGCTTCTTCAACTTCTTCAATAAGTTCTTCAAGCTTTAGGTTAGAGTTGGTGAAGGCTTGAAGTCTATCTTGAATGCTCTTGCAGTGCTCTCTAGCTCACAAGCTAAAGTAAGCATTAATCATTCCTTTTTCTTTTCAAAAGTTGTCCCAATCCTTCTTTAATAGAGTCTTGTACTCTTCCTAAATGATTTTAGTCATTGTAGAACATTGGGATGTGATACCTAATCGTTGGAGCACTTTTCAAATTCAAAATTGGAGTTTTGGAATTATCCGTTACTTGCCTGAAATAGACCTTCAAGTCGGCTCAGATATTCTCGAGTCAGCTCGGATCTTCTCGAGTCAGCTCGGATCCATAGAGTGGTTCTACTCGAGTCACCACACTTCATTCAGCTTGGTTCGATTTCTTAGTAGTTTGATTCTTTACTCTACAAGAGTCAGCTCACCTTACTTCGAGTCAGCTCGGATTCTCAGTCTTTAAAAACTTTACTCTGGAAGAGTCGACTCGGCTTCCTCTGGTCGGCTCTCCTGGATGTTCACTCAGAATGATTCTTTCTTGACTCTGGAGGAGTCGGCTCGGATGCTGAAGAGTCAATCGAATATCTGACTGAGCAATAGAGTCGGCTATGATTTCCTTCAGGTTGGCTCACCTGTCTGATTCAGGAAATAATACATTGGACAAGTTAGCTCGGATTCCTTCGAGCTGGCTTGGATTTTTATATGCCAAAAATCTTCAGCCGTCCCATAGATCAGAGTCGGCTCTTTCTACTAGAGTCGGCTCGGATAGATCTTCAGTAAGAACTTGAACTTCTACCCAAAAGTTTTCCAGCAAGTCTTCAACACTTCAAACTTTTCAAACTCGACTTATAAATGGATTTAAGAAATTTAAAGCTTGAAGAACATAGAAGCAACCCATTTTTTATGATTTTCTTTTAACTATTTCTATGGGTTCTTCTTTACATTAGAAAATTACAACACAACTCATGACAGAAAATAAGAATGTAGGAGTTGGAAATGAGTAGTGAAATCATCCTACAAAAACTTGTAAAGCCCTTGAAGAGTTGTTAATAACACAAATACATGCTCCAATGTTTTGTTATCATCAAAATCACTCAAGGGGTCAACAATCTCTCCCTTTTTGATGATGACAAAACACTGGGCATGAAAAAAAAACTTTACTTGTATAATTATATTTGAAAGTAAATATTAATATGTATCAGAGCTTTTACATGGAAAAACTTTTACTTGAAAATTAGAACTTTTGCATGTATTAATGTATCAGTGCTTGCATATAGACAAAGTATCAGATCCTTTGGAATAGAAGGGTTAAAGTGTATTAAAGCTCTCAAGAATATGTTCAATATATATCAGAGCAAGTAAGGTTGTATTTCAGAGCATTTAAAGCTAGAGAAGTATTCATCGGAGCAAATATGATATATGTATGTATCATTCTCCCCCTTTCTCATATATTTTTCATGCACAATTCTAAGTCAGTCTCCCCCTTTTTGTCAACAATCAAAATGGTTTTCAAATGATTTCTCCCCTTTTGTAATACACTAAACTTGATTTTAAAAATAGAAAGAAAAGATTTAAAATATTTGTTTGAGATAATTTCACTTATAGGGCTAGAAATGGGCCAGCCCAAAAGCCCATTGTTTGGAACTGCGCTGGGCCAGCTCAATAAACTTTGGGCCGACCTAAAGTTGGTTCAAGCTGCGGATGAAATTTTAAGCATATTCAACTAGTCTTAGGGCTGTAAAATAGAGTCCATTTAATTTTTGGACCAAAGGGATGCCCGGATTCGGTCCAAAAATTTTTAAAATATAGTCTTTAGGCCGGCCCAATGGGCTTTGGCCCTGCCCATTTCCAGTCCTATTCACTTATAACAAGATTTAATAATCTATTTTCAAAGTCATTAGAACTAATGTACCATTGCAAAGTGCTGTGCAAACACATTTCACAAATACATTGAGTGAGATAAAAAGCTTTCATTCATTTACAATATTTTCAATACAAATTATAAAAGATTAAAAGCAAAGATACAACCAAAAGTCTATTCACTATCACTAGGCAATTATATGATTGGTTCTACTGGTTCTTTCTTAATCTTGGCACTAGTGCTAGTGGATGGTCCAGGTGCTGGCATGGAAGATATAGGCTTAACAAACTGTGGCTCAGGAGTTTGAGGTCGAAGGTGCGGTGCAGGCTGCCTTGGGTGTGGTGCAGTCTGACTAGGAGGTGGTGTAGGCTGAGTAGGAGCAGGTGTAGGCTGGACTGTCTAGGAGTAGCAAAGGATGCAATGACTAAAGTTTGAAGCTCAGTGAGGGTCACCCATATAGAACTAAGCTCTTCCTCCACCTTTTTTATCCCAGTATTCAGTGCAAGCAATTCAGTAGCTTGGGCATTAGCAAAAGCTTTAGCAGAGCCTCTAAGTCTACCAAACACAGATCTCAAGATGCCCATCCCTCGGGTGTAGTCTTCTTCCATTCTCTTTCCTTGTTCCAATCCACCCATCTTGAAACTCATTTCTTTCAGTTCAGCCTTGAACTCTTCTATACTCTGGTCAACTGATTTTTTGATAGTTTTAGTGGCTATCCTGAGGGTATCAGATAAATGCTGTGTGTTAAACTATGGTGTAGGTCTAGCAAACTCAAGGGTGTCAACTTTAGATCTCAACTGTCTGACCTCACCACTAATCTCATCAAGTCTACTATCGACTGATTGGTGGAGCTCGCCAAACATCGAACTAATAGAGCTAGTCAGTGACTCAATGAGTGATCTCATCTACTAAGCAATAAAATCCTATGATATTGAAAGCCCTAAAGAACCAACAAATGGTTCTTGAGCAGAAGGTGCTGGTGGAGAAGCTGGTGATGAAAACATCTTTGGACTCCCATAAGCTGTGTGCTCAGTCTCCACAATATCATGAGTAACAGGATCAGTGATTATAGTAGCAGGCTTGATGACAGTAGTAGCAAACTCAGTATCAACAGAGGCAATGTCAGTTGTAGCAATAGCAAGAGGCTCCTCATGGATAGTAGTATCAACAATAGTATCCGAGATAATCTCCCTGGGCAGCTCTTCATCATCATCATCATCATCCTCACTGCTCGAAGATCCTATAGCTCTTATATCTGTTCCTTTCTTCCTCCATGTTCCTTCTTTATGTTCATAACCCATTTGCTGCAAGGATTTGGAGGTGTAGGTGTCTATACGGTGAAGGGGTCTTCCATCTTCACCTTCAAGGTTTACTCTGGAGGCCTAGAAGAAAAGGATAAGCACCATACCATAAGGCAAACATGCCTTAACCTTCCTGACAGCCTCTTTCATTTGCATCATCATTATGTGTGGCAAGTTGAGAGCTTCCCCCTCAATAACACAACCCATGAAACTAAGATCTTTCTCACTTACCTAGTTGAATCTTCCTGTCCTTCGAAGAAAGATCCTGCTAATGAAATTATGCAATACCTCATCTCAAGGGATAAAGTGTTGGCCATTACATTGCCAATGTCGCTCACGTCCTCTCTATTCAGAATTATTTTGAGGGTTTTCTCTCTGTCCTTCAGAACCAGATGTTTCAAGCCCTTAAATGGCATTTCCAATAGGTTGGTACGCCTTTCTTCAGTGACTATAATTTTTTTCCCTTTGACTGTTGATTCCACATGATGTTCTTCAAGTCTCAAATTTTCATAAAATGATCTTACCGGAGCTGGATAGGTGGGTACATTCAGTGAACAAAAAGAGCTCTATCCTTCATCTTCAATTAGATCACCTATTCGCAACCCTAGTTCCTTGATAAAAGTAAAAATAATTCTTCGACTGCTGGTTATATGTCAATTGGACATGGAGACCTGTTGTCGTGGAGAAGTGGGAGTAGCCATTTATTGAATTTCTTCTTCTTCTTCCCTTTCCACGGATTGAGTCGGCTCTTCCTGCCGATGCTTTGTCCATCTTTCCCTTTCTACTAAAGGTACAGCCCGTTTAGACCTCTTGCCAACCGCCATCTTGGGTGCCATTGCAATCCTTGGTGAGAAAAAGAAGGAAATTGAAGCTCAAAAAGTAGGTTTGGATTAGTGGAGTAGATGTTCGAGTGGAGAGAACGGGTTGAGAGTAACAACAAAGGGTATAAAATTTTAGAAAAGGTTCTATGGCTCTATTAAAAAAATGGCTTGCCCGACACCCGAGTCGACTCGACAAGCCCTAAATTGCTCGAGTCGACTCAAGCAGAGCTCTCTAAAACTAATCAAAAATTTGAATCGGCTCGACTTGAACACTATAGTTCGAGTCGACTTGAACAAGAACTTTTCACAAATGTTAGAAAGAGATAAAAAATGAGAATTAATTCCATAAAATCACAAGGAGAGATAGTCATAGATTTTAAATCAATGTAGGAGGCTTTCTAGATAATGTTTCCTTAGATTTGAGGGAATTTAGATCAAAAGAATCCTAAAAAGGGTCACAAAGTCCTAGTTCACCTCTAATCATTTCAAATCTATCTTTATCATAAGGTTTAGTAAAAATATCAGCAAGTTGATAATCAGTTGAAACAAATTCAAGCACAACATTACCATTTAAAATATGATCTCTAATAAAATGATATCTAATTTCTATGTGCCTTGTTCTAGAATGCTGAATTGGATTCTTAGACAAATTAATAGTACTTGTGCTATCATACTTGATAAGAATTTCAGCATGTGTAACACCAAAGTCTTCTAGTTGTTGTTTAATCCATAATACTTGTGCACAACAACTCGCTGCAACAACATACTCTGCCTCAGTAGTAGAAAGTGTTACCGAGTTTTATTTTTTATAGTGCCATGATATTAAATTCAATCCTAGAAATTGGCATATGCTACTAGTGCTTTTTCTATCTATGTTGCATCCACCATAATCAACATCAGAATAACCAAGTAAATTTAATGAGAAATGTTTTGAATACAATAGACCTAAATTACTTGTTCCTCTTAGATATCTTATTATTCTTTTCATAGCAAGCATATGTTATTCTTTTGGATTAGATTCAAATCTAGCACAAACATATACGCTAAACAAGATATCAGATCTACTTGCAGTTAAGTACAACAAAGATCCAATCATACCTCGAAATAGCTTTTGATCAATGTTGTTGCCTTCTTAATCTTTATCTGATTTGCAGGTTGAGATCATGGGTGTGCTCATTTCTTTGCTTGTCTCCATTCCAAACTTCCTGATGATTTCTTTAATGTACTTGGCTTGGTTTATGAAGATTCTTTTCTTTGTCTGCTTTACTTGAAGTCAAAGGAAGTAGTTCAGTTCACCCATTAGACTCATTTCAAATTCACCCTACATCAACTTAGTAAATTCTCTACAAAGATTTTTGTTAGTTGCACCAAATATAATATCATCAACATAAATTTGTACAACTAATATATCATTATTTTTCTTTTTGATAAAAAGAGTTTTATCAACATTTTCTCTTATAAAATCATTTTCAAGCAAGAAAGTGCTAAGTCTATCATACCAAGCCCTAGGTGCTTGTTTCAAACCATATAGAGCTTTATTGAGTTTAAAAACATGATTTGGAAAAGCATGGCTTTAAAAACCTGATGGTTGTTCTACAAAAACTTGTTCAGAAATGTGACCATTTAAAAATACACTTTTCACATCCATTCGAAAAAGCTTAAAATTTATATAGTAAACAAATGCAAGAAGTAATCTAATGGCTTCTAATCTTGCTATGGGTGCATAGGTCTCATTGAAGTTTATACCTTCTTCTTGGTTATATCCTTTGGCTACTAATCTAGCTTTATTTCCAACTACATTTTTTATTCATTTAATTTATTTTTATAGACCCATTTGGTTCCTATGATGGGATGGTCTGATGGTCTTTCAACTAAGGTCCATACACTATTTCTTTCGAACTAGCTTAGTTCTTCGTGCATGGCCATCATCCAATTTAGATCATATTCAGCCTCTTCTAAGCTATGTGGTTCTATTTGGGATACAAAGGCTAGGTAATCATGTGCATCTCTATGTGATGACCTAGTCCTAACACCTTGTGAAGGATTACCAATAATTAAATCTCGTGGATGAGAAGTTACATACCTCCATTCCCTTGGTAGATCAGTATGATCCTTACTTACCATTTCTTCTCCTTCTTGAGTCTATCTTTTTTGTATTCTCATATCCTCCAATTCTTTTTGAAGTGTACCTGCATCATTATCTATACACTCTTCTTTCTTAGAAGGTGAGGGTTTAGTTTCAATAAAAATAACATGTACAGATTATTCCACAGTCAATGTTCTTTTGTTAAATACTTTATATGCTTTGCTACGTATTGAATAACCAAGGAAAATTGCTTCATCAGATTTGGCATCAAATTTTTCTAGATTATCCTTAACATTATTTAGCACAAAGCATTTATAGCCAAAAATATGAAAGTAATTGATATTAAGTTTCTTTTCATTCCAAAGCTCATAGGGGTTTTTTTTTAAAATTGGATGAATTAAAATATGATTAAAAATATAGCAAGCAGTGTTCATCGCTTCTACATAAAAGTACCTTGGAAGGTTGCCTTCACATAACATTGTTTGGGCCATCTCTTCCAATGTCCTATTCTTTCTCTCTATAATACCATTTTGTTACGGTGTTCCAAGAGTGGAGAAGTTGTGATCAATGCCATGCTCTGTGCAATAGTCATCAAAAAAATGACTTTCAAATTCAGTACAATGATCACTTCTGATAGAAATAATTGAAAGATTTTTTTGATTTGAAACTTTTTTGTGAAATTTTTGAAAAGCTTTAAAAGTTTCATCTTTATGTGCGATAAACAAAATACATGTAAATCTAGAAAAATCATCTACTATCTTGGTGTGGGACGAGGTCCCGGAGAAACCTGGTATTATTCAAAAATGGAAAAGACCTAAAGCAAACCAAGGATCGTGGGAGGTCTAAGAAGCCTCTCGGGACTAGGATAGAACGACCCCTGAAAAAAATATAAAATGGCTGGACTCTTTTGGTTTTCAAATTTTCTTAGCGAAGGTGGCGAAGGAAGGATGGGGATGGGATACTGGGGACTAGAACAAATGGACCTTGGGACTCACCGTAATGAAGAGACCTCTCACCTCTAAGGCATTACGCCCTCCTCGATACATGTAGGCGCTAGGATGAATCTCAAGGTCATGAGGGGAAATAGGGAGAGACATGAATGTTGGAGAGAGAATGGAGATATCTTGGGCCTCACACCCCTCGACCTCCCGAAGGACGAAGGCAACACGGGGCCTCATATCCCTCGACATCCCGAATGACGAAGGCAAAACGGGGCGTCACACCCCTCAACGCTCTCACTGGAGCGAAGGCATTGGCAAGACGGGCCCTCACACCCCTCGACGTCCAGCAGGACGAAGGCAAGATGGGGCCTCACACCCCTTGATGCTCTCACCGGAGAGAAGGCATTGGGGCCATAACCCCTCGACGCCCGCAGGCGAAGGAAAACGGGCCTCAGCCTAGAACGACAAATTGGTTACAAACCCTCAAAAATTTATTTTCTTCAGCTAATTTATTACAAGAGGAGTATGGGTATTTATAGATTCCCATATCCCCTTTGAAATTCAAAATAAAATCCCCTAAAATCCTCCCTAGATTTGAATTCAAATTCAAAATAATTTGAATTCAAATTCAAAACCAAAATCCTAAAATTTCCATTTTAAACCCAAATTACAATCATGAAAATTACCAAATAAATCCCTTTTATTTGAATTTTGAAATCACCCTCCACTCTAAAATTCATGCCACTCCAAAAATCATGCAGAACAGGTCTTCTTCTAGCTACTTTAAGAAACGTGCAGAAGCTTCTTTGGGCTGCTTTGAGAAGCATGTAGAAAACTTCTTCACGGCTGAGCAATAGGGGGGCTAGATCTCCGGCGGTCAGCAGGGGCCAGCAGGTGGCAGGCGGGCGATGGCAGCGGGGCGGCACGGCGGGTGGGTGGCGGATGGCGGCGGCACGATGGCATCGACGGGCGTTACGGGTGCTCGTTCGTCTTCCGCGATAGTGGATGGCAGCTGGGCACCGGCGAAGACTCCGGTCGGCCAGGCGAGGGCCAACGAACGGCGGGTGGCAGGTGAGCGACGGCTACAGGGTAGCACGGCAGTGCGGATGGGCATCACGAGCGCCCGTTCATCTTCAGCTATCGTGGGCAGCGGCAAGGCACCGGCGAGGCCTCCGGTGGTCGGGCGGGGGCCAGTGGGTGGCGCGCGGCAGGGCGACAGGCGGGGCGGCAGTGGCGGCCGTGGGCGATGGTTGGTCTTCCCACGGACCGTTCGTCTTCCCATGGCATGGGCTGCAGAAGCCAGTTTCCCGGCGAGAGTGAGGCCGATGAGCACTGGTGGCGGGCTAGCGAAGGCGGTCGGGGGGACGGGCATGATGGATCTGGGACCAGTGGGACAAAAAAAAATTGGAAAATGAATGCTCTGTGACTTTCCTAGAGGTTGAAGAAGATAGGGATATGTATGGAATAAGTTGGGAATAACATTGGGATAGAGTAAGGATAACGGGAATAGTTGGAATAGCAGGGATAAATATTTTTAAACTAAAAATAAAAAGTCTAAAAAAAAGAAAAGGAAAACCGGGGTGGGATTCGGGTCCCCCATCAATCTCTTGCAGTGCGAAGAACTCGACTCCATCGAGTTTGAAGATGAAGCAAATCCTAGTCCGCTGTTGGCTCTAATACCAAGTTGGTGTGGGACGGGGTCTCGAAGAAACTTGCGGTTATTCGGAAATGGGAAAGATATAAAGCAAACCAATGATCGTGGGAGGGCTAAGAAGCCTCATGGGACTAGGATAGAACAACCCCTAAAAAAAACCTAAAATGGGTGGACTCTTTTGGTTTTCAAATTTTCTTGGTAGATGTGGCGAAGGAAGGATGGGCATGGGAGATTGGGGACTTGAACTCATTGACCTTGGGACTCACCATAACGAAGAGACCTCTCACCTCTAAGGCATTACACCCTCCTCGATACTTGGAGGTGCTAGGATGAATCTCAAGTTCACGAGGGAAACAGGGAGAGACATGAAAGTTGGAGAGAGAATGGAGATACCTGGGGCCTCACACCCCTCGACATCCCGAAGGATGAAGGCAAGACGGGCCCTCACATCCCTCGACATCCCAAAGGACGAAGGCAAAACGGGGCCTCACACCCCTCGACGCTCTCACTGGAGCGAAGGCATTGGCAAGATGGGGCCTCACACCCCTCGACGTCCCACAGGATGAAGGCAAGATGGGGCCTCACACCCCTTGACGCTCACACTAGAGCGAAGGCATTGGGCCCACAACCCCTCGACAACTGCAGGCGAAGGAAAACGGGTCTCAGCTCATAATAACAAACAGGTTACAAACCCTTAATAATTTGTTTTCTTCAACTGATTTATTATAAGAGGAGTATGGGGGACCCGAAACCCCCTAGGGTATACCTTTTCTTTTTTTTAGATTTTTAATTTTTTGTTTAAAAATATTTATCCTCGCTATTCTATCTATTCCCGTTATCCTTACTCTATCCCGATGTTATTCCCAACTTATTCCAAATCTATCCTTATCTTCTTCAACCTCCAGGAAAGTCACAGAGCGTTCATTTTCCAATTTTTTTTTTGTCCCACCAGTCCCAGATTTGCCATGCCCATCCCACCGGCCGCCTCAGCCGGCCCGCCACCAGTGCTCGCTGGCCTCGCTCTCTCCGAAAAATCAGCATCCACTGCCCATGCCGTGGGAAGACGAATGGTCTGTGGGAAAACCAACGGTTGCCCACGGCTGCCATCGTCGCCGCCTGCCTACCGCCCTGCCACTTGCCGCCCCTGGCTCTCACCCGACCGTCGGAGGCCTCACCGGTGCCCTACCACCACCCATGGCAGCAAAAGGTGAACGAGCACCCGTGACGCCCATCCACGCTGCCATGCTGCCCCGCCACCACCACCCGCCTGCCTCCTTTCCGCCCATTGGCCCCCACCCGGCCGGCCAGAGGCTTCGTTGGTGCCCAGCCTTTGTCCACGACCGCGGAAGATGAACGGGCGCTCGTGACACCCTTCCGTGCCACCGTGCCGCCGCCATCCTCTGCCCACCCGCCGTGCTACCCCACCGTCGCCGCCCACTGCCGCCCTGCTGCCTGCTGGCCCCCACCGGCCACCGGAGATCCGGCCCCCCTATTGCTTGGCCATGAAGAAGTTTTCTACATGCTTCTTAAAGCAACCTAAAGAAGCTTCTGCATGCTTCTCAAAGTAGCTGGAAGAAGACCTGTTCTGCATGATTTTTGGAGCGGCATGAATTCCAGAGCAAAGGGGGATTTCAAAATTCAAATAAAAGGGATTTATTTGGTAATTTTCATGATTGTAATTTGGGTTTAAAATGGAAATTTGGGATTTTGGTTTTGAATTTGAATCCAAAATATTTTGAATTTGAATTCAAATCTAGGGAGGATTTCAGGTGATTTTATTTTGAATTTCAAAGGGGATATAGGAATCTATAAATACCCATACTCTTCTTCTAATAAATCAGTTGAAGAAAATAAATTTTTGAGAGTTTGAAACCTATTTGTGGTTCTGGGCTGAGGCCCGTTTTCCTTTGCCTGTCGGCGTCGAGGGGTTGTGGCCCCAATGCCTTCGCTCTAGTGAGAGCATCGAGGGTTGTGAGGCCCCATCTTGCCTTTGTCCTACGAGATGTCGAGGGGTGTGAGGCCCCATCTTGCCTTCATCCTGCGGGATGTCGAGGGGTGTGAGGCCCCGTCTTGCCAATGCCTTCGCTCCAGTAAGAACAT
This sequence comes from Areca catechu, assembly GCA_021397845.1. Classification (NCBI taxonomy): domain Eukaryota; kingdom Viridiplantae; phylum Streptophyta; class Magnoliopsida; order Arecales; family Arecaceae; genus Areca; species Areca catechu. Next base: position 94,074,533 of record CM038051.1, on the reverse strand, counting down.
GAGGGGTGTGAGGCCCTGTTTTGCCTTCGTCCTTCAGGATGTCGAAAGGTATGAGGCCCCGTCTTGCCTTCGTCCTTTAGGACATCAAGGGGTGTGAGGCCCCTGGTATCTCCATTCTCTCTCCAACCCTCATGTCTCTCCTTATTTCCCCTCGTGACCGTAAGATTCATCATAGTGCCTACAAGTATCGAGGAGGGCGTAATGCCTTAGAGGTGAGAGGTCTCTTCGTTAGGATGAGTCCCAAGGTGCATGAGTTTCATTCTCCAATCTCCCTTCCCCATCCTTCCTTCACTACGTCTGCCAAGAAAATTTGAAAACTGAAAGAGTCCAGTCATTTTATGTTGTTTTTAGGGGTCATTCTATCCTAGTCTTGGGAGGCTTCTTAGCCCTCCCACGATCCTTGGTTTGCTTTAGGTCTTTCCCATTTCCGAATAATCCCGGTTTCTTCGGGACCCCGTTCCACACCACTATCACAAAAGCATATTTCATACTATCTAGGATTATAGTCCTAGTTAGTCCAAATAAGTCCATGTGAAGTAGCTTGAGGGGTCTAGAAGTTGCAATCATATTTTTTGATTTAAAACTTCCCTTAGTTTGTTTACCTAATTTACAAGCATCATAAACATGTTCAAAATCTACTTTAAACTTAGGCAAACCTCTAACAAGATTCTTTGAAATTAACTTAGCAATAGTATGCATGCTAGTTTGACTTAATCATCTATGCGAAAGTAAACATGACTTCTTGGTCATAGCATTTCTTACTACTAGACTGGAACTACTAGACATAGCTAGATTATTAATATCTACTACATAAATATTTTCAAGTCTATGTCTAGTGAATTTGTTGCTAGAATCAAGAGAGTTTGTTACAATACACATAGATGATTCAAAGACAACCTTGAAGCCTTTATCATATAATTGACTAATACTTAACAAATTATGCTTCAATTTGTCTTCTAGCAATACATTTTCAATAAAAGTACAGAGGGTCAATTTGATCTTTCCAATACCAATTATTTTTTCCTTGCCATTATCTCTAAAAGTCACTACACCTCCTTCTTTCATCTCTAGGATGATAAATTGATCCTTGTCACTCGTCATATGCCTTGAACAGCCACTGTCGAGATACCATCTTTTCTTTAATTTTTTGGCTGCAAGACATTCCTATAAAATAATCAAGAAGTTCTTTTAGGTACCCAAGCTAACTTGGGTCCTTGCAGGTTAGTAGAGGTGGTTCCTTTGGGAATCCAAATCTTTCTCATTTTACTTTGGACATTTCTATAAATATTGCATTGAAAAGCCTTATGTCCTATTCTTTTGCAAGCATGATAGATAATTCTAGAATTCTAAAAGGATGTATGCTTTAAAGTTCTAGAAGTAGATGCAGATGCATATGTAGAAACATTTGACTTTAAAGATTTCTTATTTAAAAACTTAGGAATATACTTTGAAGCTCTTGAAATAGATATTGAAGGATTTGAAACATAAGCCTTTTGAGATATAACTTTCGAAACATAAGCTTTTGAAGGTACAAAAGTAGTAGCTGAAATTTCATTAGAATTTGAAGAATTAAAACCAATTCCAGCTTTGTTTCCAAAAATTCTTTGATCTTTTAAAATTAACTCAAGCTTGTTTGAAGATAAAGTAACTTTTTCAACTAAGGGCTTAAGCTTTTCAACCTCCCTTTTGAAATCAGAATTTTCAACCATCAAAGCTTTGTTTTTCTCAAATGTACAATTTTCTCATATTCCAAAGCTTTGTTCATTTCAGAAAAGACATGTAAATCCTTTTTCAATAAATTATTCTTTTTTGAAATCTCTTCCTTTTCTTTTTGTAAAGAGTCATTGATATTCTTTAATGATCTAATCTTTAAACCAGCCTTTCTGAATTCAAACAATAAGTCATAAAATGCAGAATTCAATTCATCGATTGTAAATTCTATTTGAGATTCAGGATATGTTACCTCATCTTTGAGACCCATTAGGCATAAATTTGCAGTGTTTGTGGTCTCTTCTTCTTTGGTTGAAGTCGACTCCTAGCTGTCGCTCCATGTGGTAACCATTACTTTCTTTTTCCTTTTCTTTTTTTTAAACATCTTTTTCAGTAGAGGACAATCTAGATGAATGTGCCCGAGCTTCTTGTATTCATAGCATGTAGGCATATGTTCTTTTTCTTCTTCTCTTTCTTTGTCCTTCTCCATAGAGTGCTCACCTCGTTTATGGAATTTTCTATAGTATCTTCCTTTCTTCTTTTCCATAAACCTTCTAAATCTCCTCATGACCCTAGCAATATCTTCATCTTCCAAGTCATCTTCAGAGGAGGAGCATTCATTTTCCGATTCCTCATCTTTCTTTGAATCCGATGCATCTTTAAAGGCTATTATTTTCTTCTTTTTCTGATCATCATCAATCATATGCTGTATGGCTAGCTCATGTGTGATGAGAGAACCCATCAGTTCATCCAGAGATAAAGTGCTTAGATCTTTCGCTTCCTGGATGGCAGTTACTTTGGGGTCCCACTTATCTGGAAGTGATTTGAGAATCTTCTATACTAGATCAGCATTTGAATAGACCCTGCCAAATCTTTTCAAACCATTAATGATATCCATAAAGCGATAAAACATGGCAAAGATAGATTCATTTTGTTCCATTTTAAATAACTCATAATTGTGTACCAGAAGATTAATTTTAGAGGTCTTCACTTGGAAAGTTCCCTCATGGGTCACTTCGAGTTTATCCCAAATTTTCTTTGCAAAAGAGCAAGTGGAAATTCAATTGAATTTGTTAGTATCCAAAGCATAGTATAATAAATTCATGGCTTTGGCATTCAATTCTGCTATCTTCATGTCATGTTCATCCCAATCCTCTTCAGGTTTTGGGACATCCATGCCATTAATTTTAATCATTGGTATGCTTGGACCCTTTAACATGATCTTCTACAACTGAAAATCTACAGCTTGTATATAAATTTTTTTCCTAGCTTTCCAGTAACAATAATTTGTTCCATAGAACAGTGGAGGTCTATTTGTAGATTGGCCTTCGACCAAAGAGGTACTAATAGGATGAGCCATTTATCTTTACTCTAGATAAATTTATGGACATTGCTCTGATACCAGTTGTTGCCCAGGTAGCTTTCCTAAGAGGAGGTGAATTAAGAATTTAAAAAATTCAACAGAGTATGTGTGTTTATAAAAACTTCTTTGATATGGTAGGTGCTATGATTTAGAAATTTAAAGCAGAAGCAATTAAGAGAAGAAGTAAAAGCATAATCACAAACATAGTAATTTAGAGTGGTTCAGAGCACCCCAGCTCCTACGTCCACTATCCAAGATACTACTTTGGATTTTCACTATATTCACTACTGGAATACAGTCGAATTATTTTACTGGGCTCACAATCCAAACCTAACTTGGTTTTTCAACCGGGCTCACCAAAAACCCAACTCTTGGTTTTAAACAGGATCACCAAGTATCCAACTTGGTTTTACCTGGATCACCAAGAACCCTTACACAGTTAGTTTTGAATGGGATCACTAACAACCCACTTGGTTTATAGATCGGGCTCACCATTAACCTAACTCAACAAGAGTAAAAGAAAGTAAGCAACAATAATGATAAACTATATTGTCAGATGGTTACCGATGTAGCTCGAGAGAAGCCCTCTTAATTGCACTTCAATGCACTTGTATGGATTCTTCAACTTCTTCAATAAGTGCTTCAAGCTTTAGGTTAGAGTTGGTGAAGGCTTGAAGTCTATCTTGAATGCTCTTGCAGTGCTCTCTAGCTCACAAGCACATGTAAGCATTAATCATTCCTTTTTCTTTTCAAAAGTTATCCCAATCCCTCTTTTATAGAATCTTGTACTCTTCTTAGATGATTTTAGTCATTATAGACTATTCGGATGTGATACTTGACCGTTGGAGCACTTTTCAAATTCAAAATTGGAGTTTTGGAACTACCCATTACTTGCCTGAAATTGACCTTCGAGTCAGCTCAGATCTTCTCGAGTCGGCTCGGATCCATAGAGTAGTTCTGGTCGAGTCTCTTCACTTCATTTGGGTTAGCTCGATTTCTCAGTAGTTTGATCCTTACTCTGGAAGAGTCAGCTCACCTTACTTCGAGTCAGCTCAGATTCTCAGGCTTTAAAAATTTTACTCTAGAAGAGTCGGCACGGCTTCCTCTGGGTCGACTCTCTAGGCTGTTCACTCAGAACGGTTATTTCTGAACTCTGGAGGAGTCGGCTCGGATGTTGAAGAGTCGACTCGGATATCTGACTAAGCAATAGAGTCAGCTAGGATTTCCTTCGGATCGGTTCGCCTGTCTGATTCAAGAAATAATACATTGGACAAGTCGGCTCGAATTACTACATGCAAGAAATATTCAACCGTGCCATAGATTAGGGTCGGCTCTTGCTACTAGAGTCAGCTCGGATTGATCTTCAATAAGAACTTGAACTTCTCTCCAGAAGTTTTCCAGCAAGTCTTCAACACTTCAAACTTTTCAAACTCAACTTATAAATGGATCTAAGAAATTTAAAGCTTGAAGAACATAGAAGCAACCCATTTTTCATGATTTTCTTTTAACTGTTTCTATGGGTTCTTCTTTACATGAGAAAATTACAACAAAACTCATGACAAAAAATAAGAATGTAGGAGTTGAAAATGAGTAGTGAAATCATCCTACAAAAACTTGTAAAGCACTTGAAGAGTTGTTAGTAACACAAATACATGCTCCAATGTTTTGTTATCATCAAAATCACTCAAGGGGTCAATACAAGGAATCTCAACAAGTGGTATCAAAGCCTTGTTGAGCATTAAAAGAGAGAATTCAAGTGCCACAGGTGTGGTATAGTAGGGTACTTTAAGTGGGAGTGTCTGCTTAGGAAGAAGTGCAGGGATGGAGTAAGGAAAAGCTTAAATTTCTTAGGTTCAATCACTGGATCGGAGGAAGAGTCAGATGAGCTCTTTATTTCGAAGGTTCCTTCAAGGTGCAGTGTATCTAAAATGGTCTCGGAGGGGTTTGCAGGATGTGAAGGGCCTGAGAAGGCAGCGACAGGGTATGAGGTGCAGCGGCAGGCTTAGTAGGGTAGCATTGAGTGGCTGGCTTCAAGATTTCATTTTGTGGCATCAGGGAGACTTCAGTCTCAGGTGGAGCATCAGGGATAGGTGGCTTCACGGGTGGAGTAGGATTTGACATGAGGTCAAAGTAAAGGGCTGCACGGGGAGGAATCACATCCCAACACCAGCACCAAGGGTTCACTGAGGTAGGTGGAGCAGTGTGCACAGGTAGTGAGGCATATCTTTGAGGAGATGGTATCAGGTAGAGCTCCAGTTATAGCGAGTACAAGCTCAGGTTCACTATGGTCTCTCTAAAAAAGTCCAAGAAAAGATTGATGCAGCTGCTAGACAGAAGGAAAGCTATAATGGTAGTACCAGGGTACAAGCAATGTTCTTTAGCTAAAGAGGCAGTCATCCCAAAGGCCTCCAAGGGAGCTTAGCAGCTGAAGGGTGTTGGCAGAGGCAAGGAGATCTATACAAGGAGCTGTCAGGATATGCAGTTATAGCGGGTTGTGCAGGAGAATATTACCAGGTTTGCCAAGGCTTGGTGGTATCAAGGTGGAGATTGTAGGGTTTTATATGGTTCTTCCAAGCTTTGGAGAGACTTGGGAGGCCATGGCAAGGATGTTCGAGGCAATCCCTAGGTGCTTGGAGGCATGCCAATCTATTCCTAGAGATGTTCCAAGAGGTTCATGATGTATTCATCGGTGTTCACATAGATTTAGGAGCTTAGGTTTATAGGTTCCCAAGGCCCCAGAGTCATGTTGGGTCAAGGGGCTAGAGTCATGTTGGGTCAACCATTGTTGAGATAACGTGTGAGACGTGGGTGTATATGGGCTCGGATTTGAGTGTTTTCTCACATTGACTTGTTGGGGAGAATTTTTTGATAGATTGTAACATAACCTAATTGGGTTATGGGGTTGGGTCCAGGTGTTAGTTGGTTAGTTAGTTAATTGGTTAGTTGGTTAGTCTAACCACCTAAGGATCCTAACTAGTTGGTTATAACCACTTAGGAGGCCTAACTAACTAAGGAGTCTTAACCAGTTTGTTGGACCTTTCAAGAAGTTCTAACCGTATCCAACAAGAAGTCCAATGCCCAACAAGAATCAAGAACTCAAACTGCCCTTATATAAAGGAAGGAGGGGTTGATGGTTTGAGTGTCCTCGATGAAAGAAAGGTCCGTGAGGGGGCTTGGGCTTGTGAGAGACCCTGGGAGTTCCTCACAGTTTTAGGAGGCCGACGGTTCAAGGAAAAAGGAAGAGGGCATGTAAGGGTTTTCACATGGAGGTTTTCTTCTTGGTCTTGATCATGTGGAGCTTCTTGGTTTTGGAGAAGGGATATGCATGGGGACTTCATGCATGGGGTTTCTTCTCAGTTTGTGAGAGGAGGCAGGTGTTTCTTGATTGTATCAAGGGTTCTTCTCCATAGAATTAATAAAGCAATCTCTCTTTTGTCTTATATCTCTCTTCTACATCTCTTCTTCTATCTCCTTGTTAATCTTGAATCCAAGAATATGTTGCTTCTGCAATATAGGTGCTTATCGGGATTCTCCCAACATGTGGTATCAGTGCCAAGGAATCTCAACATAGAGATCCCAAGCTCTAACCATAGGATAGCACAAAAACCCCACACTCATATGTCTGAACTTCCAACAGACAAAATTGGCACCACCTTGACCTACTTGCCAAGACTATCTCCACACAGACTTTGTATCTGAGCTATATCTCAGGTCCTCCCATCCAAGAGGATCAACTCACTAACATGCATACCCTCCAAGGACTAAACAGAAATCATAGTTGGCCACCTACATTATGGGATATTACCATGCATCCTTTGTGATGTCCACTGACTGTCCATCACCAATGATCAACCTAGTACAAGCCATCCTTTGTGATGCCAAATGAAAGATACACTTTGAGTGACCCAAATCTCATCACCAGTGTTCTAGGCTTTGCGCTTTGCCCTCATTAAAGAGCTCCAAAAGCCCTCTAGCTCGAGAAGGAATCTTACAACATATTATGCAATTGTCAATTCATGTCTAACCACCAATAACTGAATGCCCAGGCCCCCCTCCTGAAGGGGCTGACAAATACTCTCCAAAGACACTAGATGAATACCCTTGTTGCCTCATTGAGAGGCCCAAATAAATCTCTTGAATATCTGCTCAAGGTCCTAAAAAAAGGATGTTGGCACAAAAGTGTTGTTGGTAAGAAGGTGAATGGGCATCGAGCAAAGTTCAAATATCACCAAAGTAATCCTGCCCATTATAAATAAAGATCTCGCCTACCACCCTCTATGTACTTTTGGACACTATATTCAATGTCTACATACTTGAGCCAATGAATTTTCTATCCAGTAATGGTAATCCCCAAATATCTCTACATCTTAGATTGTTCAAAAACCCCTAGGATCTCCCTGATAGGCTGCTTTAGCTATGTTCTAGCCATTAGATACATAGCTGACTTTGTAAGATCACATTCTAACTCAATGCTACACAATACTCCTCCAACACTCTTCTAAGGACCATTACACACCGCACTTTGGCTTTGCTCAAAGGAAGGTAGTCATCAACAAAAAAACAAGTGGGATATTTGCTGGGCCCTCTAAGCAGGCACATAGACATCTGGAGCCTATGACATAATAGTAGCTCAAAGAGCACGTGACAAGGCATCAACATAAATAATAAATAGGTAAGAGGAAAGTATATAATCTTGACAAAGTTTGACCAAGGGCTAGAAGAAGCTCGTGAGTGTACCATTAATCAACAAAGAGAAAGAAGGGGCACAAACATAGTTAAGAATCCACTCGATCCAAATCTTGTGGAAACCAAATTCCACCAAAGACCACCTAAGAAAGACTCATGACATACGATTATAGGGGCTCTCCATATTAAGCTTGATGACCATGAGACTACAATGAGGAAAAGCCCTCTAAATATTATCCAATGAGGAAAAGCTTGATGACATCCTAGGAAAGAAGCACATTTTCAATGATGCTCTAACCACCAACAAATATCCCTTGCTTGATACTAATCAATCAAGGGAGAACCAGCTTCAACCTACAAACCAAGACTTTCACCACTACATTATACAAAGTTGTACATAAATTAATAGGCCTTTAATGACTCAACTCTATAGAATCTACCTACTTTGAAATTAAGATGACAAAGTGATGCGGGACAGAGATCGGGGATGGATCGCTGGCGAGCGTAGAAGTCACCAGAGGATTAAGGTTTGTTTGGAGGAAGAAAGAAGAGGGCTAAGGGTTCAGAAAGATAACTGGGGTTCACAAAGATTTCCCGAGGAAGATAAGCACACAGTAAAGGGGCTCACACAGATGCCATAGGGATCACATAGATACCCTGAAAGAAGGGAAGGGATCACACAGATGCCCGAATCAGGGATCACATAGAAACCCTGGAAAGAAGAGGAAGGGATCACATAGAAACCCTGGGATCACACAGATCCTTCATACAGAACTAGAAAAAATTTTTATTCATCCATGGTTATTCTTCATACACAAAAGGGGTCCTTTTATAATTGACCCTGGCCCTTGGATTACATGGAATGAAAAGCAAAGAGGGAGGGTGTCAACATGTTGCCTTTTGGGGAGGATTTGCATGGAAGGAGACACCACATATCTTCCATAATAGATGGGCGATATAAGGAAAAGATCTCATGAATCAATGGAAAGAGGAAGGGTGCCCATATGCTGCCTGATCTATCTAGATGCCATTTGAGTTTCTTCCATCTTCTCTTAGGTGGTCCACAACTTCCATATTGGGTACTGATCTACTTCCTTTTGGGCTTAGATGAAGTCATGAAGATCTTAGGATACCTAACAGGGTGGATGATGCATATTGTGACTGGGATCCCATGCGACTGTTGAGGTGGTAGGGCTCTTAGGTCCCCATCATTCCCCTGGAGTGGGGAGAACTCGACTCTGTCGAGTCAGGCTCAGCGGGGTTGATGGAACCGAAACTAAGCAAATCAAAGCAAAGAGGCTAGATTTTTTTTTATTTTTCTTTCACCTTTCTTTCTTTTTTTTCTAATTTTTTTTTCACTTGTTTTCTTTTTTTATGGCTGCTCTGAGATCAGTGTGGCTTTGAAGATTGTTCAGTGCTGAGATCCTGCTGCTCCAGAACTGTGCAACTCTAGAAATCGTGCACTAAAGTCGGTAATAGGTGAGGGGAATGCCTTCATGTTCGTGTCGGCTCTTTTCACTCTATGGGCCATTGATGCAGACCGAATAGGGGGAGGCTTCCCGGCGGGCATCGTTGGCGACTTGAGATGTTCCGGCTGTGAGCGTGCAGTGGTAGTTGACGTGTGCGGTTGAGGGTCCCGATCGACAATGGTGGTGGCTGGGCGGTGGTCACGGGAGTCATGGTCGTAGGGGATTGAGCATGTCGGAGGAGGAATGGCTTCTCGCCGGTTCAGAGGTGGATGAAGTGGCTCTACTTCTAGCTACTGGTGATGGCAGTGGGATGGAGGTCCGAGGGGATGCGGTCTCTAGCAGATCTGTAGCACGGGCATGCGGTGACCGTGGGCTATGATTGGGCTTCACTGTGAAGGCATCGCTCTGGTGGCCTGGGGCTGTGCCGGTCGATTGGAGGAACTTGGCCAAGGATGGGCCATCGATTTCTGGTGGTGGCTTCATAGATGGATGACCTATGGGTAGGAGACCGGTGGGGCTCAAGCGCTTGCAGAAACTTCGATCCGAGGCCGGAGAATGGCGGTGAATCAAGTGATGGATTGGGTTTTCGATAAGGAAGCTTGCAGGAAGGGAGATCCCTGGTGAGGGGACTGGTGGGGAGGCCTCACAGTGGTCGAGCTTCATGATGGTGGTGGTGATGAAGATCGAGCAGAGGGCTTGATGGCATTGATGAAGCATGATCGGTGGCGTTCCCTAATCCGTCTGGGCTCTGAAACCATTTGATGCGGGACAGAGATTGGGGATGGATCGCTGGCGAGCATAGAATTCACCAGAGGATTACGGTTTGTTTGGAGGAACAAAGAATAGGGCTAAGGGTTCAGAAAGATAACTGAGATTCACATAGATTCCTCGAGAAAGACAAGCACACAGCAAAGGGGCTCACACAGATGCCATATGGATCACACATATACCCTAAAAGAAGGGGAAGGGATCACATAGATACCCTAGGCTCACATAGATGCCCAAATCAGGGATCACACAGAAACCCTGGGAAGAAGGGGAAGGGATTACACAGATACCCTGGGCTCACACAGATGCCCAAATCAAGGATCACATAGAAACCCTGGGATCACACAAATCCTTCACACGGAACTCAAGAACTTTTTTTATTCATCCATGGTTATTCTTCATACATAAAAGGTGTCCTTTTACAATTGATCATGGCCCTTGGATTACATGGAATGAAAAGCAAAGAGGGAGTGTGTCAACATGTTGCCTTGTGGGGAGGATTTGCATGGAAGGAGGTGCCACATATCTTCTATAATAGATGGGCGATACAAGGAAAAGATCTCATGAATCAAGGGAAAGAGGGAAGGTGCCCATATGCTGCATGATCTGTCTGGATTCCATATGAGTTTCTTCCATCTTCTCTTGGGCGGTCCACAACTTCCATATTGAGCGATGATCTACTTCCTTTTGGGCTTAGATATGTCATGAAGATCTTCGGATACCTAACAGGGTGGATGACACCTACTGTGACTGGGATCCCATGCGGCTGTTGAGGTGGCAGGGCTCTCGGGTCCCCATCTCAAAGGTCCTCTTCCATGTCTCAAGCATCCTCCCATCTCTAAAGAATAGCTAAATAGCTAATACAACATCATGGCCAATGATAGCCCAATACCTCTTAAGAAGAATGGGAAAAGCAATCGGGCCCTGGCACCTAATCCTCTATCATGGACCAGAATGTCTCTCAGACCTCCTCCTTGGTCACCTCCCCCACCAAGGAGGCATTCTCCATGTTAGAGACTAGGTCACTTGGGGGTGGGAAGGTATATTAGTTAGCATCACTTAATTGAGCAAACCACCTCAATCACAAGAACTACAAAAACTCCCTTCTAATAGTGTCCTCACTATCTATCCACTACCCCATGCTATCTCTTAAAAGGTGAATATGATTCTTGTGCCTCTAAATGCTGGTCGATTGATGGGAAAATCTAGTATCCCTATCACCCTCTTTGATCCACTAGATCTTGGACTTTTATTACCAAAAGACTTCCTGCTACTAGAGAAGAGAGTTGTGATCAGATAAATGTCTTTGAAGCATAGATTGCTCTATCTCCTAGAGCCCTCCCTCTTGCTCCTTCCTCAACCATATATCGACTACAAAAGCTTCAATACTCTCTGCTCTTCAAAAAATATCACCCACGACCTCCCGATTCCACTATCACAACCTCCATTTTGTTGACTCTAGCCTGCATGCAGACAATATATGACATCCCCCCGAATCGGAATCCTCCACACTCTCATGCAATATCCCAAGAGTAGGGACAGGATAACCAATACTTCTCAAATCGAAATTGGCCACAAGAATTGGGACTAGTATGAGTGCACACCAACACTGGGTAGTGATCTAAGGTAATTTGAGAAAGGTGACCAACCTAGTACACCAAAAAACTTCGGACCCAACTCATTATAGCAAAGACTCTATCAATCTTCTCCCAAACTCTAGCATTACCCAGTTGATTATTGCATCAGGTAAATCACAGGCCATGAAAATCGAGATTCACTAAACCATTCAAATGCAAGAACTCTCAGAATTTCTTGATTTTAATATTGTCCAAAAATGGCATGCCCCCTTTCTTTTCTTGGGGTCTGTTAATGTAGTTGAAGTCCCCAATAATCAAAGATGGAATGCCTTGATCAATTAAAGTTTACATTTCATCCAGAGCTCATTTCTTGGTCTATAATCAATGCTAGTATAGACACCACACAAAAACCAAGGCCTACTTTAAGGCTTAGTGATTACCATTATGACTTGTTGGATACATTTATGAAAGCCATCCATAGAAACTATACCCAGTCTCTAGATAACCATAATACCACTTGCCAAACAGCATGACTTGATATAAGACATATGCCATGCTATTGGAAGCGGTGTGGGCACTAGGGCTATAAGAAATCGACAAGTTGAACCCACATCTCTATGGATCACCTGTGAGTAAAACCCTGAACCCAAACCCTTTTTACCATGTAAATATTTATTTTAAATTATGTTATTTTGGTTTAGTTAAGGTAAACCCTTTTTACCAACTGTAATTAAGGTTTTGTTTATTTTAGGGTAAAACCCTTTTTACCAAGTTGAGTCGAAATCCCAATTGAGTCAAACCCTATTTACCTGATTGGGATCTTAATGGTCCAATTTAATTAGCCCTTTTTACCAACTTTAATTGAATTTTTATTTGAAAGCCTAATTAAGTATGGTTGATTCAATTAGTTATTAGTTGGTTAAATCATGTGGTTAGTTATTCATTGAGTCCATGTAATTAATTGAGTCATTGAGTCCTGTATTATAAGAGGGGACCCAAGACATTATCCCATGTGCATCCAATTGAAGACTCAAGACAACCCATATGATAGCCCATGTCACAACCTCTTCTTGGCACCACCTTTTCAAGGATTTGGACATCAACACATGTCATGTTTGGACATATCACTAGGACAACACTACTTGGTACTTCATCCAGGACAAGAATACTTGCCATGTTACTTTTGTTTGGACATTCCACAAGCCATGTTCTTTTATTTTGGTCGGCTAAATGAAAGCAAAACTGGCACCTCTTAATATTTAGATAAGTAAAGCAGATGGACTCCCCAAGATGGCACCCTCCCATTTAAATGTTCCACGCCTACTACAAGGAAATCGGCCAAGCACCCTCTTTCACACCAACTTCAAGAGTTCTAGAAATTTTAATCACTTAAGGGAAGAAGGTTCAATGGTCTTCTACTTCAAGAGTTTCAAGCAATCAGGATGGAAGCTACTTAAGTCTCCTGAACTCAAGAGTTTCACCAAAACTCTTGAGTCTTCTTCAATCCAAATTGAAAAGTCCACTCACATACAGAAGTCCAGATCAGCCCAACAAGCAAGAGTCCATGATATCCAGAAGTAGGACTCTAGGAGTTGTATTCCAAGGGAGCACAAGACTAGTATTTATATCCCTTACATCACTGGTTGGGAGTCTATAAATACCCCACCAACCCCCCTTGTAATTAATCAATTATTCATCAATATACAATTAAATTTTATCAAATTTTATTCCTTTGCTGTGTGCATCACGGGGTGCGAGGCCCTTCCTTTGTTCTACAGAACATCGCAGGGTGTGAGGCCCTTAACTATCAAGAAATCCAAATCCACCATTTATAAACCCTCCTTTCTTTCATTCTATGCTTTCCATTGCTGCTTTTAATTTGTGTTTCTTTCATTGTTGAGTGTGTAGGTGATCAAGAATCGAAGCCAGGTTTTCTTGCCTCCAAACCAGCATCGCTTGAAAAATCAGAGCCCGGAATCAAATTTTTGAAACCCTAATATGAAGATCTTAAGAGTCCCGTCAGATCTGATTCAGAGGAGCGTATCTTCATTCGTAAAATCTAAACTAATTTCCTCCTCATAATTTCTGACTTGTTGAATAGATAACCCTAGTTTATAGTGGTTTCTCAACCACCAAGTCCTATTTTTTCCTGTTAACTTTGTTGGCTTACTTGCGGGCAAATACTAGAACTAGTTTCTTGTTCTATCTCCTTTGAAGTCTTCTTTAAAATCTGAAAAATATAAAAAAAATAGTTTCTAATTTTATTTTATTAATTATTTTATTAATTTTAGTAATTTAGTTTTGGTTTTCTATCCAGCATCAGGAAGGCAATTATTATGCCTCAAATTGAGGCCCAAACCAGGCATGATAGATGATTGTATATCCTTAAATTTAATTCCATTAAATATGCAAGGCCTGCCTTTTTATTTCCATATCATTCAAAACTTAAATAATGATAAAATAATAATTAATCAAGCTTTCTAACTATTAAATAATAATGAGTCAATCTTTTCTCAAGGAATAAATAAAAAATTCTTCCAATTCCTAAGCTCCTTATAGCATAATCTTAAGCCCCAACTACTCCATAACATTCAAAAAAAAAAGAAAAGATATAATGAGCTTCACAAGCCTAATAAGTTATCAAAACCTCCAGTTTAATTAAATATTATATATATAATTTAAAATTGAATGATTTAATAGAAAATATAAATCAATAAGATATATCAAATCAACCAACATAAATTTTTATGTACATTTAACTAAAATATATTCAAAAGAAACCAACATTAGAAATCCACTCTCACTATCATAATCCCTTTGACTATGGACATAATCGACACGTTGCTAGTTCCAAAAGCGACTAGATCTTGACTACATATACCATTCATTGATTATGTGCTAGTGATTGTCCTATTGGAGGTCCAAAAGAATACTAGTTCCGGTATCATACGAGAAAACATGCTTCCTCAGCATGTGTCAATGATTAGCCCCACTTGACTAGGCCTAGAAAGAAACTAGCTCCTAACTATAATATACTATCAACAGTGTGCACAAATGATTGTTCCACTGGAGGCTTATTAGGAGACTAGATCCTAATTCGTGTGATTATAGTCAAACTAGAGAGTAATAAAATCAATAAATAACATATTTTTTGATGCAATGAAATACAATTCATTTTCAAGTAATCATATGTATTTAATTCAACATTTCACAAATCATGTCCATGTAAATCATATAAGGTACTTATTACATAACAATAATTAAACCTTTAAATCATATCATAAATGGTAAAACATATTAGGGATAGAGATAACTTATCAAAAAATAATTTTACCAACGATATATGATTCAAACCCTAGGTCTGGCACTCCTCTACCAATGAAGATGATGAAGACTCTAGCAAAACAAGTTAATTATACAATTAACCTTCAATTAAAGAAAAGAAATTTAGTATGAGGAGGGAAACTCTCTATCAGGTCTAGGTCAAGATCTGATTATGGGTTTGATCCAAGTAACTCTTTGGGTCTGGTTTATGAGAGAATATGGTTTGATAGACGATGGATCGGTTTAGATTAAATCAAATTGAAATCTAATGAATTCAAGATTGACCTCCCACCTAATTATTTTTTAATATTTATTTTTATTTCTCTTTCTTTTCTCTCTCTTCTCTCTTTCTCTATCTCTTCTCTTTACTCTCTATCTTTCTCTTCTCTCCCTCTCCCTCTCTCTTTTCTTTTTATTTTTCTTTTTGTTTGGCAGAAATAGGGCCCTTTCTATCACTTGGATAGCATAGGGAGGCACAAGGGACAAGGGCGGTGGTTAGGCATAGGTGTGGATGAGGGAGAAAAGGTTGAGGTTCTATAGCCAATGGTAGCCAAGGGTGGCAATCTGGCCATCAATAAAGGAACTAAAGGAAGGAATGGGGCTTTTCCCCCTACTACCATGGAATCAACCCTAAGAACCAAAAGAAAACATAGAGTGGGAGAGGTGCTTACTGGCAAGGGGTTGCAACAATGGGGACATAACCAGTAGTGCCAGTTTCTGGCAGTGAAGATGCTGAAAGGCTTCAAGCTCCAAGACCACAAGAGATTAAGGGGGAAATTTAGGGAGAAATGAAAGAGGATTTTTGGGTGGTGGAGCTTAGATATAGTAACCTAGAGGCTACCAGCATTGGGGAAGGAGGCAGAGGAAGGTGGGGAAGACTTGGCTTGGCTAAATTAAGGGTGATAGAGGGTTTAAAAAGAAAAGAGTTCGGGAGGGATAAACATGGATCAATGGTAGATAAGTCTAACTATTTGCCATTTCAACCTGTCTCAAACAGCCTTTGAGCCATCCCTCCTTAGCATGCGATGACCTCTCTAATTGTTCATGTGGAAACACTACTGAATCAAGCAGTGGGTCTTATCCCCTATTTTGACTTTTTTTCTGAAAGTTTTGAACTGAAGTCAGCAAGGCTTGCTGACTTCAACCCAAAATGGGCCTAGGTGGGCTGGGCCTCACATCCTCCCCTCAAAAAAATTTGATCTCGAACTTGAAAAATTTTGGTCATCCCAAAATTAAAGGTGCTTAGCCCCAAACTCATAAGTGCAATTTTATCCATATTCGATAATTTAACAAATTGAACACATGATCACACCATTCAAATGCTTGCAAGTCATTTAACTACCCAGATCAATCACAATGCGCATATGCATTTCCATATCAAAGCATGAACTCTTTTTAAGATTGCTTCATAATTTGACATCTCTTTGCCAACTCTAGAATTTTCCCCAGTAAGTAATATACAATTCAATGTATTATTTCTCCTCGATCAAAATCAAATAATTAGATCTAAATTAAATATCAAGAGTATTCTATCATGTTTAAGATCAAGATATAGACTAAAAAGAATAGCACTAAAAAATGACCAAAAGTTTAAAATCATCATCTTGATAGGTGATATGTCTTAAATTATACCATAAGCGCATGGTGTATAAGGTAGCACATCTGGCAAGTAAAGGTCGATCCCATAAGAAATTAGGTATTTATATTGTATTTAAACTCTTACTCAGGTAAGCATTAACAAAGAAGAGGTGAAGTTGTTTGTTTACTTACTACTAAGATAATAAAATAATTAATTATAAAGATAAATATTCTAAAAGATCTAGGACCCTTAAATCTACTAGACCAATGACTTAAAGAGCTTTTCAATGATTTCTCTTATGGTGTCCCTTGATTAAGGTGCAGAACATGAACAAACATGAATCATGAAGAGGCTTAATTCAACTATGATCTATCAAGTATTTTGCTTCATCCTAATTAGAGACTCTTCCTTTCAACTACTTTTCTTGTGTTACTAAAGTATAGACTATGAAGGAGCTTTGATCCAACAATAATCCAACAAAGTTTTCTAGAAAAAAGAGGCACAAAAGGTTTAAAAAGACTTATGAGCCTTTTACTTATTACCGTTCTTGCACCGAATCAAGCATGAACTATGAAGGGATTAAAATCCAATGATAGTTCATTAAGCCTCTTGGTAAGAAAATTGAAAGAAGAACTCTCAATATCAAAAGTCCGAGAAGAAATCCTAAGAAAAAATTTCTAATCATGGTTTAGCTTCATTGCAAACCCTAGAGAAATTGCTTAGCCAGACATAATTTAAATTGAAGCTCTAAAATAAATTTAAAATATAAATTAAATCTTATACTACTTGTTGGAATTTAACTTGTAGGAATTAAAGGATTATGGAAATAAAATGCAAAAATTTAAACTACCCTAAGTCCTAAAATTAAAGAATTACATAAATTAAATTGTAATAAATAAAAACTAATTTTATTACTGATAAATAAAAATTTCTAATGCAAACAAAAAATTCTTAACTTTTAAATAATTAATAAGGCTTGGAGTTAGAAAAAACAAATAGAACCTGTCAAACATCATGTTCTATTTTTCATAGCTTACTCTCCTTCTCGTGGATTGGAAGGGTAGAAGAAAGTAAGAAAAGATATTTCAAATAGAGGTTATAGAAGCCTTTTTATATGTATCAGGAGAGAAGAGCATTTTACAATCTTTAGATGTGGGACTAAAGAATAACATGTTTATTCAAATCTAAGATGAATCTAGCTCCAAATTCCCTTCCAATTAATATTAAATCGCATACGCATTCTTGACCATCCAATCTTGATCAAAAGGATGCATCAACGCCTCAATCAGCATTGAATTCCTTGCAAGCCATTGGATCACTCCCTGCCTTCATTCAGGGCCATTGGATCGCATAAAAAATGCCTAGATCGTGGAAGCTTGGGTCACTCAAAAGAAATTCCTCAGCAATAGCAGCCAGGTAGCCATTGGATCTCCCTTCGCACATGTGCTCACCCGCATGATGGTGCAAAAGCACTGAATTCTCTCCAAACACCACGATAATGGAGCAAGGCTCACAATTCCTATGAGATGCATGGAAGCACTATGGACCAACCTTGTTGGTCCATGGTGGATCAACAAGCTTAATGGGCTATGAGCTTGCTTTAAGATGTGTTTTAGGCCTCGTTTTGGCTTTGATTTGTCTCCAATTTGCTCGTTTTTGACCTACAGACCAGGCTCTTAGTATTGGTGTGCCTCTTTCCTGCAAACTACAAGAAGAAGCATCAATTTTTTTAGAAATAAATATACATTTGTCTATAAATTGATGCTTTTATGTAGGCTCAGGTAGGCAACCCAAGTGGAGGGGTGAATTGGGTTTTATAAAACTTTTGTACTATTTAAAATATGGACTAAAGCAAGTATGTGCTAATAAAATTCAAGTACTTGTGTATTTCAAATAAATGTAGCAGAAATAAAGATATTAAAGCATAAGGAGAACAATCACACAAACACAAAGGTTTATAGTGGTTCGGTGCCAACCAAGCACCTACATCCACTCCCCAAGAATCTCTTGGGAGTTCCACTAAGTTTGGTTTTACAACTTAGGCTCACCAACAACATTTAGAAGTTGTTTTATTTTCGGGCTCACAAGTCAAACCCTAGTTGGTTTCAAGGCTCACCAACAACCACCCTTGGTTTTACAAGATAACCAAGAACCTAAACAACTTGTTTTGGCTTCAGGCTCACAAGTAAAACCCTAGTTGGTTTCAAGGCTCACCAACAACTATTTTGGTTTTCAAAGGCTTACCAAAAATCTCTTTGGTATTCCAAGGCTCACCAAAAACCTCAAGTCAAACAATGTAAGAGCAAGTATAAATGAATACAATAAAAGCTTTCTAAAATAAAGCAAATATTTCTTTGAAGCTCTTGATTGTTGATGAAGATCTTGTTGGGGATTCCAGTGCAGCGCAGCGGAAGTGCAATTTCAAAAATGATGAAATTGGCACCAAAATCCCTTAGCCAAGATCTCCTTATTCAGAATTAAAACATACAAACTAAT
Organism: Areca catechu; assembly: GCA_021397845.1. Classification (NCBI taxonomy): domain Eukaryota; kingdom Viridiplantae; phylum Streptophyta; class Magnoliopsida; order Arecales; family Arecaceae; genus Areca; species Areca catechu. Next base: position 94,055,561 of record CM038051.1, on the reverse strand, counting down.
ATTGTTAGAATTAGGGCACCAACCTTTTAACGCTAAGTCCAATTTTGATGTAGAATCAGAACTTGGTGTTGAATGCTTCTTTTGATTTCACCAGGTATCCAAATGTCCACCCTCCAATGGTGATCCACAAGATGATTGATCAAGATGCAAGCTTCTTCAAAATTCCCTCACTTGAATTCTTATCCTAGAACTCAAGAGGACTATGGCTCTAAAACTTCAGGGTAGGGGCTCCTTACTTCCTTTCTTCCTTCTTCCTTTCCCTTTCTTAAGACCTTGTCCTAAGAATAAAACTCTTGTCTTGAAGGAGGAGATGGATTTAAGACACTAATGTCTTAAAGTAAAGGAAATAGAAACAGAGTAGGAGTTCCTTTCTTTTACCGATCAAGAGATTCTTCCTATCTCTTGTTTTGGACTTGAGTTTCAACAGAGAAGAGAACTCTGTAAGAGGGAAACTCTCTTTGTCCTAAACAAGCTAAGGAGGAATCAGTTTCCTGGAAAGAAAAGACAATAAAATAAACTCTGTTGTTCATTAGTTTAAACACCCGAGACCTCTGTTGTTTAAATAGATTACAGAGAGATGTCTTCTCAGAAGAACACAACTCTCCGTAAACCCCATTCCACTTTGTCTCACGCCCTTTTCCTATTTCTCACGCCCAACCCACCCATCTCACGGTCTTCCAGATTAAATCCCATGGCTTTTCTTAAAGGAAAAACCGCGGTGTTTTAAAAGGAAGGAAGTCACGACTTTTCATCTCCGAAGAGATGTTATTTCGTGCGCCCGGGAGGAGTTTGCGCTTTCCTTCTTTCTCAAAATCCCATCAGCCATTGGATTCTCATCCAAGGGGGGAGAGATGGTGCGCTAATTGCTTAAGAAGGAGGCCACCCCAAATAAAAACATCGGAGAAATTTTGGGGCGCGCCAAGAGTCCATGCGCCATGGACTCTTCCTTAAGGCACGCCAAGAGTCCATATGCGCATGGACTCTTGGTATTTGGCGTGGAAAAATAAAGGGGGCGGGTGGGGAGGCTAGCCAAGCTACATGGCTAGCCAATAGGGTTAGCCACATTCCCGTTTTCTCAATTAGGGTCTAATTAGGTCCAATTAGAACCCAATTTGAACCAATCCGGAACCCTAATTCGAATCCGATCCGAATAGAAGCTAGGGTTTGCAACACCTGCTAGAGTGTTATCCTGCAAAGATGATTTAATTCCAAATTAAACTCTTGATCAATCCTCTTAAGTGTGTGACCCATTGGGTTCCATATCTAGCCAGCAGTGGATTCGAATACAAGTTGACCTAATTTGATTAGAACTCTTTCTAATCGATTTAGGTCAAACCGGGCTTACCCGATTCGATCAACTAGGACTCTTCCTAACATGTGATCTTTGAACTTGATCAACCCACAAGACAAGATTGACGTCTAGCAACGTGTCATGTCTACCCGGAAGATATGGAAATTTTGGTGAAATACCAAAATTACCCTTCAGTAGAGAGTTACCGTACAATTAAATCTTTCGATCAGCCTGCACCCAAAATATAACTATGGATATGGATATATGTCAAATCCAATATTATATTTATTTCTAGCTCAATCTTATAATGATGATCCGATTATCTTGATATTAGAAACCATCTCTAATATCTTCACTTTGATCAAAGATTCCCTGAATCATCATGCGATTGTTGACTAGCTGGATGCAATCTCCTCTTACTAAGAGTGATCGATTCCTTGTTGACCTACTCATTACCTTCATATCCAATTTACCATTCCCAGTATCAATCCTGTGCATGTCTCAGTGTCATGATTAGGATTGAACCAAAGAATGGGTTCATGTACATAAGGTACTTATGGCAGTCTCAGGTCAAAAGATTACTTGTACCACTCCCACTATGAGAACCTTCTATTGACATGTAGCTAAGACTCCATTAGATGTTCTCAAGTTGGATCATATCAGTGAACTCATTCTCCAATGAGTACCCACATCCCAGTATTAGTGTCATACACAAGTGACTGTGAGAGCAGTCACCATTTCCAGTATACCCGGGATATGCTAGTCTTATCGGAAAAACCCTGATCCCCTACTTAGGGTTCCTTTGACTAGGATTACTTTAGATTAAGGTTTTAAGATTTTAGGTCTCACTAGTATGATCTCATCATAACTCTAAAATCATAGCCCTAATCTATGGGGTTCATCATATAATAAAAAAAAAATAGCGTATGATGAAAAATAATGCCTTTATTTAGAAAATTGTCAATTACAATGGTTTGGGAGATACAACATAGATTGGCTTGTAGGGCATATCCCTTTCAGATCTTGTCTTCAAGTTGATAAAGCCTTTGATTGATGCTTGTAGATATAGACTTTGAATGCTCTCTTTGAAACTTGGAAGCTTGAAGGCTTGAATCACTTAATACTTGAATCCTTTAAGAATATTCAAGAAACTCACTAAAGGATTGCTTCCCCATTTGATTTTTGATATTTATAAAGCCTCCCAACACTTAAATGACCGTTTATAGCCGTTAGGGAGGAAAAACTAGCCATTGGAGCCAAGTTGGGGAAGTTCTGCACTTTATAAAAACTAGCCATTATATCCCAAGTGCCAATACTTGACCCTCGTGAGTCGACACTTGACTTCCAAGTGTCGACACTTCATTCTCTAGGTGTCGACACTTCACTTACAAATATCAACACTTAGCTCCAGGTGTCGACACTTGACTGAAGGTGCTTTCTGAAGTCTTCTGTCTGTCTTAGGCCTTGAGTCGACACTTCATTTTTTAAGTGTTGACACTTGATCCTCAAGTGTCGACACTTCATTTTCAAGTATCGACACTTCACTGTGCCAGGCTGAAACTTTGCTAAAACTTCTTCAAATTGAAACTTTAACCTCTTCAAGTTCTTCCATATTAATTCTAAAGTCCATATACTTGATTTTCCATTAATTTAAGGACTTTTTCAACTGAAATATAAGCATTTCTTCATTCAACAAGGTTGAGTACTAAAATCTGAAAAATATACTTAAAATACAGTTAGTAATCATATATACTTAAACTTTTTGTCAATCATCAAAATCAAGATTAGAGTGAACAATCTCTTCCTTTTTGATGATGACAAAACCTTTAAGTATATGAATAGGGTAAGCTTAAAAAGATTAATAATAAGATAAACATGAAAGCTCAAAATTAATAAGCACCAAGCTCCCCCTCACTATATAATCCATAAAATTAAAAAAAAATTTCAAATTATTTTTTCAAAATATGCAAAATTTTTAAGACAATCTTCTCCTTACTAATTCTTTTCTTAAGATTAAAAATTTTACTTTCTTCTCCCCCTTTTTGCACTTTCTTTCATTTTTAAAAAGATTTTTCATGTTTATCCAATCTTTCCCTTTTCATATTTAACATTTTTCTCCCCCTTTTTGACATCTTGAAAAAGGGTGAAAGGCAATACAAAGTGGGAATGAAGTCGGAAAGAATAGCAAGTAGGTCAACAAAATCAATGCATGAAATCAAATAATTATGATACAAATTGAACATGATACCATATAATGATAAGCACATGCAAGAAATGATTTGATGTATGTTATCCATTCACCTTACTTGTTCATGGGATAAGTTTCAGCGGCACCCCTACATGTCATAAGAGACTCCATTGAATGGGAAGAGAGGGTCTTCAAGCCCTACTTATCTCCTATGACCGGACGGCCATTGTGACTAACCCAATCCAAAGCAGTTACTAGGAATTCTTTTTTAAAAATAATTTTGATATCAATAGAATATGATACCATTTGAATGTAACTCCCCTTAAAAAAAAAAAAAATAGATTTGAAAACAAGGTGAAGGAGTATTAGAGTAATATAAATACATCATGATATCAAGCAAAATATTCAAAGCATCAAATATATGATAACAAATCTTTAGATGCTCCCCCTGAATGTTATTCCCTCTTAAAAATATGCATTCATTTGAGGAATAAACCATGAAAGCACATGCATTTTAATTTTAGAAAATTTTAGATATGACTATAAATTCTAAGTCTGATAGCAAAGATTTGAAATTTTCAAGATATTCATGATTTTCAAAATACAAAGCATTTATACCACTTAAAAACTTTCAGCATGATTTCAAATTCATTTAAAATGATTTGATATCCATACAAATGCTAGAAGTAATATGATATCAAGTCTAGCTACTAGAGCAAGAGTTTATCAATATGCATACCTTTTTCTTAAATGTAACCCTTAACTACCAGTTCTATACTTGATTCAAATCAATTATAACTTAAGCATAGATGCCAATAATGAAGCCATATAAATCATAACATTTCACTTGAAGTAATTTAAAAAACTATATTAATCAAAATCAAGTGAAAGTCTAATAATCATAAGTTAAAATCATGAGAGCATGAAATCCATCAGCATCAAAATGATAATGATCATGATCACAACAAATGACTATTAGTCTAAGCTTGATTCTAATTAATCAATTAAAATATATTTCAGATCAATATGCATCTTTAAAGTATTTTTCATGAAATAATTTAAGATACATTAATCAAAATCAAGTGAAGGTTTTATAATCATAAGTTTAATCATGATAGCCTAAAATTCATCAACATCAAGAAGTTCGTGATCACAACTAATGATTATAAGTCCAAACTTGATTCTAATTAACCATTTAAAATAATTTTTCAAACTAATTGATGCAATAAAAATTTAACTACATTTTCAATTATGGAAGGAGATGTTTAGGATTTATCAATATACATAATCCTTCCTTTTATCATTTAGTCCAAAATGTAGCTTGTCCACTTCTTCCAATTATCTTGTATAGCCACTTTTCAAGAACTTCCTTTCTTCATGTTGGACTGCAAGACATTCCTGTAAAACAAACTAAGTGGACATTTTTGGTACCCAAACTTTCTTGGATCCTTTATGATTAGCAATTATGGTTCCTTTTGGAACCCAAACTTTTCTTAATCTAGAAGGATAAGCATTAAAACCACATTTATAAGATAAATTGAAAGAAGCAGGAATAGAGAAAATTTTTAAAAGTTTTTGCTTCTTTTCTTCAACCAAAATATTTTTCTTATTCAAAACTTTATCACATAAATCATTCAAAACAATATTTTCTTTTTCTAAAAATTTTTTTTCTTTAGAAAAATTATTTTTTTTATTTTTCAAAATATCAATCTTGGTATTTAAATCATCATTTTTACTAGCAAGATTGGTGTTATCAAAAGAAAATGAATCTTCATGCCTATTTAATTTCTTGTGCTCAATTTTTAGCAATTTATATTCATGTACAAGAACATTAGATGCATCATGTAATTCATCAAAGATAAAATTATAATCATTTTTAGCACATACCTTTTTCTCAGTTGCCATGATGTAAAGATGGGCAACTTCATCATCCGAATTTGAATTTTTGCTATCGCTCCAAGTTGCCATCATTGCCATGAATTTTTTTTTGGCCTTAAGGGCTATTATCTTCTATTTACATCAGCTTCCATTATCCTTTGCCATAAATTTAACTCATAGGTCATGAGTAAACCGATAAGCTCCTCCAAAGGTAAGGTTTTTACATCTTTAGCTTCTTGGATCGCCGTCACCTTTGGATCCCATGATTTTGGCAAGGATCTAAGAATTTTATTCACCAAATCAGAATTAGTATAGATTTTGCCAAGACTTTTCAATTCATTAATAATAGTCATAAATCTAGTATATATATCAAAAGTAGATTCATAATGCATCATTTCAAAAATTTCGAAAGAATGTACAAGCAAATTAATTTTAGTATTCTTCCCTTGAAGAGTACCCTCATGAGTAACTTCAAGTGTGTCCTATATTTCCTTCACCAATGTGCATATAGAAATTCTATTAAATTCATTTAAGTCTAATGCACAATAAAGCAAGTTCATTACTTTATCATTGATTTCAGTTTGTTTAATGTCATATTCATTCCAGTCCTCTTCGAGCTTTGGAATGGAAATGCCATTAACCAAAATGCAAAGAATATGAGGACCACTAATAATGATTTTCCAAAGATGATAAGTAATAGATTGAATATGGATGCGAATGCGAGTTTTCTAAAATGTGTAATTTATGCCATTAAATAATGGTTGTCTAACTCTAATACCTACAAGGGTTGCCATGAACTTTAGCTCAAAATCATTAGATTTTCAAACAGAGTACCTGCTCTGATACCAATTGTAGGCTTAGGTAGGCAACCTAAGAGGGGGGCCGAATTGGATTTTATAAAACTTTTGTACTACTTAAAATATGGACTAAAGCAAGTATATGCTAATACAATTCAAGTGCTTGTGTATTTCAAATGAATGTAGCAGAAATAAAGAAATAAAAGCATAAGGAGAACAATCACACAAACATAAAGGTTTGTAGTGGTTCGGTGCCAACCAAGCAACTACATCCACTCCCCAATAATCCCTTAGGAATTCCACTAAGTTTAGTTTTATAACTTAGGCTCACCAATAACCTTTACAACATGTTTTGTCTTCGGGCTCATAAGTCAAACCCTGGTTGGTTTCAAGGCTCACCAACAACCTTTACAACTTGTTTTGTTTTCGGGCTCACAAGTCAAATCCTAGTTGGTTTCAAGGCTCACTAACAACCACCCTTGGTTTTACGGGATAACCAAGAACCTAAACAACTTATTTTGGTTTCGGGCTCACAAGTAAAACCCTAGTTGGTTTCAATGATCACCAACAACTACTTTCGTTTTCAAAGGCTTACCAAAAACCTCTTTGGTCTTCCAAGGCTCACCAAAAACCTCAAGTCAAACAATGTAAGAGAAAGTATAAATGAATACAATAAAAGCTTTCTAAAATAAAGCAAATATCTCTTTGAAGCCCTTGATTGTTGATGAAGATCTTGTCTTCAAGTTGATGAAGCCTTTGATTGATGCTTGTAGATGTAGACTTTGAATGCTCTCTTTGAAACATGGAAGCTTGAAGGCTTGAATCACTCAACAATTGAATCCTTTAAAAATATTCAAGAAACTCACCAATGGATTGCTTCCTCATTTGATTTTTGATGTTTATATAGCCTCCCAACACTTAAATGACCGTTTATATCCATTAGGGAGGAAAAACTAGCCATTGGAGCCAAGTTGGAGAAGTTCTGCACTTCAGAAAAACTAGCCATTATAGTCCAAGTGTGGACACTTGACCCTCATTAGTCGACACTTGACTTCCAAGTGTCGACACTTCATTCTTCAGGTGTCGACACTTCACTTCCAAGTATCGATACTTCAGCTCCAGTTGTCGACACTTGACTGAAGGTGCTTTCTGAAGTCTTCTGTCTATCTCAGGCCTTGAGTCGACACTTCACTCTTCAAGTGTCGACACTTGATCCTTAGGTGTCAACACTTCATTTTCAAGTGTCGACACTTCATTATGCCAAGCTGAAACTTTGCTGGAACTTTTTCAAATTAAAACTTTAACCTCTTCAAGTTCTTCCATATCAATTTCAAAGTCCATATACTTTATTTTTCCTTAATTTAAGAACTTTTTCAACTGAAATACAAGCATTTCTTCATTCAACAAGGTTGAGAACTAAAATCTTAAAAATACACTTAAAATACAGTTAGTACTCATATATACTTAAATATTTTGTCAATCATCAAAATCAAGATCAGAGTCAACATTTTATTAGTATGTTTATGCACTTATCACATCCTCTAATTTGAGTTTTACTCATCCTCGAGTAAAAATAAAAGATAGCTCGTGAATTACTTATTAGAGAATAATTGACGAGGCTACCATAAACTCTTTATGTTAGACATAATTTTGCTCGGAGATAAAGGTTTTTATGACACCCTTTTTATAAATAGAAGATATCCAATTAGATAGTAAATGAAATATGTTAATGGGATATTAATAGCACCTAGTAAATTGGTTAAGTGCAAACTCCTTATTTTTCTAAGATAACTCTTAACTCCTCTTATTATCTTAAATCTTCTACTCTCAAGAAGTAGTGAAGTATTGTTTTGATGCAAATATATTCTTTTTATTGTTATATATATATTATTGTTTTGGATAGGCCAATGTCTTGATCTCTTAAGCTTTCTATCTAACTCTTGTAACAAATTTTTGATCAATATCTTCCAGACTAGTTGGCTTTATAACACTAGATGTAGAGTACCCCATAGCTTACTAGCTCGAGTCAGAAAGGGTACATATTATAACTAGATATAAAATAGAGTTTTTTCACATCTCTACTTTTTGATTATAGACTCGATGTTTACTTAGATGAAGAGGCTCGGTTAATCAGTAGAACATGATTTAGAATCGCTTTTATTATTTCTCTCTTTTTTCTTTTTTTTTTGTAAAAGGAACTTTGCATTTGTCAATACCCACACACATCCAAGAAATAGATTCTTCTTTGATGCAAATAGAAGTGTTAGAATTTGATGGAAACAGGGGTGAAAGAATGCTTAAAATTAGGGATTCTAAAAGCATAGTAGAAACTATTTACAAAACCATTTCATAAAAGCATGCATAATTAATTTAAAATTTATCTAAGGATTTATCTAACATGATGACTAATATTCCATCTCATAAAATTAGATCTTAAATAAAAAAAAAAATAGAGAAGGATAAAATACTTACCTCGATCGTTATCCATCTTCAATTTTGATCATATCAGATATGGTAGATCGTCAGGGTTCCTATTGGAGCTGCGCGCATACCTTATCTCTACTGGTATCCACATAGGACTCATTCTTGATGACTCAACAATGCCATTATAGTGCTAGCTCTTTTGCAAGCATCTCCTATGGCTTGGATCTTAATCTTCTTTCAACAACTTGAAGGAAGTGTTGCAACCTTTGTAGCCTTTTTGTGAATCCTTCGTACAGGACTTCGAGACTTCATTTAGGATGCATAAGGAAGAACAAACCTATTTTGCCTTCCTTCTCCTCTCTCTCAAAAATCTCTCTCTAGAGTTTTATGGCATAGAATAATCTAGAAGAGGATGAAAGGGGAGGTAGTAAACATGGAGTGCGGCAAGGAAGAACTAGAATCCTGCACAAACTTTTCACACTAGTTCTAAGGGAGGTGAAACCCAAAAGGAAGAAAACTATTATCTTCCTTTTCTCCTCTCAAACCCTCACCCTCTCTAATATTTTTGGTCATGTGTAATAGAAGAGATATGTCAAAGAAAAAAAATTTATAGTGAAGTACAGGATGTGCGACTAGAAAATATGTGCTACCCCAATCAGCACAACATAAAATCTCCATGCCAAAATTATATCTCCATGCCTCCAAAAATCTTGATAAAATAGGAAACTTATCTAATTTGAATAAAATTTAAATCAGATAAGAGTCCATATCAATCTGAATAGAGAGAGAGTCTTAAATAAATATGAAAGATGCCATATTACATGTCTTATCCTTTCATGCATGCTAGAAGAAAAATGCAACAAAATCAGCACCTCTTCTCTCCTTTTTTATGTGAATAATGAGAAGGAAACCAAGTTAAATATGGATTTGGCTTTCTGGTTTTATTTGGCTTTAATTTGGGTCAATTCCAAAACCATTTCAAATCTGAATCAAACTAATTTTGAAAAGGCTATCTACCCAAATAATTAGATTTGCAATCCAAGTCTAACTTAGATTCTTAACTTAATTTTAGAGAGTTTGAACCTAATTTGATTATGTTAGGGTCAAGTCAATTGGATTCAATTAGTGTTCAATTTGAATCTAATTCAAGCTTGATTTGAATCTAATACAAAAAAGCTATCAATCCTATTTGTAATAAAATTTGAAATCATAGTCCAATTGGGATTCTTAAATCTAGTTTTATCAAGTCCAATTAAATCAAATCAAATTGTAACTCTTGCAATTAAGTTCCTGATGCCAAAATTAGTAGGTGCCAAAATTAATAGGTCCTAAATATGATCTAAGCTATTGATTAGGTCAAGCTTATATTGTATGTGACCTCTCAGGTTTCATTCTATATGGTAGTGAGACGTACATGTTCTTTACCGTAGCATCATCGAAACTCTTTCGATGGACCAGAACTTTTCTTGTGCAACCCTAAAATAGATTGATTTGAAAATGATACATGTGAGAAAGCACAATCCATTAGTGATATCTAACAGTATGTAGTGGTAACCCAATAGAACAGAAAGATGAACTTCTAGGTATAGATACTATGTGATCAAGTTTCTCTATCAAAAGTCTTGCTGGGATGCAAGTCATAGAATCTTGTCAAATCCTAAACATCTATCATATGCTGGACTTAATCAACTTAAGTCCAATCAGGATTTCTATGAAAATTCATTTCTATTATCATATTGTTATGGCCATAAACTTAAGGACTTAATCTCTTAGCTCGCATAGGACCACTTGTTAACTACTATGACTGATAGATCCTCTATAGGTATAATCCAATTTTTACAGTGAACCTACTATAGCCAGCATACTCTACAAGGCCCCATATGACTAGGGACCATGTTTATATGCTTATCAAACTACAACAACTCTATTGTGAATGATTGAGGCAAGAGGTTAAGGAAGTATTCACATGACTACAGCATCAAGAAGTCATTGACGAGTGAGTAGACATCCATCTGACTTCTTGTTCTTATTTATACTCAGTGCCATTATTTTCTAACAACCACTTACACTCTAACTCCAGTGTCCCCATAGTATACACTCAAGATTCATCTACATGGAAGAGAAGCAGTTCGTGCACTAGTCTTGATGGATCGATCACCATCATTATGATGATTTAATAATCAAGAGCATTTAGAAGTTAACCTATAATGACACATGTCTTAAATTCTCAATTTTGAGAATATGTATCATTATTCATTAACCCCTTAAATGATACATGGACATAATATGTATTATTAAAACCAATCTAATTTAAATTATTAAATACAAAATTATGTCCTAAATTAAAAATTTGTATTAGCTAGATTAGTTTTTAGGATACACATCTAACAATCTCCTATTTACACTAAAGCCAATCAGCCACATATTTCAGCCCCATCTAATGCACTTTAGTTTTAGCTGGCTAAGGCTTATTAAGCTAGTGGATCTCCCACATCTCATCTAGAGTTTACTCTCTACATCCTTATAAGGTGTCATGAATTGAATCTTCACTTATATGTTCAGACTTTTGGTGAGACCTTAATTCCTTAGCTAGAGCTATATAGTACCATTATTATGATCATAGAGTATTATGTCATCTAATGACATTTCACTCAATTTTGTAATAATCAGTTAACCAAAATATATCCTTGAACCTTTAAAAGTGATGATATAGTTAGCCTCCCTAGTCAAACCAACAATGATTGGTTCTTTGAAACTATTCCAAGTAAGCATTGAATAAGAACACATCTCATGTATTCTTTATCCCTTAATTCTCCCACTCTAAAGACCTAAACATATCACAGTTATCCAATGCTCATGTACATAGCATGGTTTATATAGGTCAAAGCTTTAAAGGGACCTAGCTCATGTACTAAATCTCTTCAAATGTGCATACACATTTTATTTTCTTAAAGAGTCCAATTTTTTATTGGATTTTCATGCTGAACTATTCATCATTTCCTTAATATACCAAATTTGTGATAAGCTAGCATCCTCTTAGATTTATCTCGCAAACTTACATTCCAAATGAAGATACTTTCAAAACAATCTTTAATGAAGAAATATTTTGATAGTTTTAACTTAACCTAAGTTAGCATAAAAATCATATTTCCAATAGAATAATATTATCCTTGTAGAATGCGAGGAATTACATACTTTCACTGAACTTTATAAACACATAGTTTCTCTTCTCGTTCTTGACTAAATCAAATGGTTTAAGTATGTCATTGAATGAGAATATCTACTTTGAGCTATTTGCTTAGTCTATCTATATACGCCCTTTGTAGTTTATAGACTTTGTGATCTTATCTATCTATCCACCATATTTGATCATGATGAACTGCACTAGCAATTAGTATGGATTTAGCATGGTCATGGTGAAAATCCTTGCAAACTTTCACCTAAGCCTTGCCTTATGTTTTCATCTATTTTACTTTCAAAGACCCATGTACATCCATAAGGTATTGTATATTTTGGTGGATCTATTAAGGTCCACATTTGGTTAGATCCATGGAGTCCAACTTCATGAGATTAACCATCTCTCAGAATGATATATGATATCATCTTGTTTTAGATTTTTGGGATCATCTCTATATTCCTTATCTCCCAAAGGAATAATTCCTCTATATCCTATGTTAGCATACTTAAATATCTTTCAGAAGGATAAGAGATCCTACAAGGTGGAAGAGGAACTGACAGGCTTTGCTCAAATAGGTTATTTCTATGTCCTATTGCTTATTAGAGATTTTTTCTTTGAGCTTAATCATCCTCGCACTGCTATATTTAGCTTGAACTATTTAACTATGAATATAGGTATTGGGTCACAATAACTTATGATCCATTGAAAATTAGTATCCAAATAACTCTTTAGGATACAGGCCATCATTAACTAAATCTCTAACTCATCCGACATAGGTCGAACTGCCTTTCTTACCATGCTATATCACATATAAGAATGTCAAGATTAGATTTAGAGTGAACCCAATTTAATAGATAAGCTGAGTTATGTAACTATATCCTTAAATAAGTGATTCTCATAATGGATTGAACTATATTAATAGGATTTAATTTTTTTGCTTAGACACCCCATCGAGCTCAGGATGTAAGAGGAGTCCATTATGAGATTACACTGAATAACTTGAGATAATTCTAGTAACCTTCCTAATCTACATGTCAAATATGCTAATACATGAATGTATACACAAGCAAATATGTTAGTGGTCCTCATCCATATCCTTTATCTCATAAAGGGTAGCTAAGTTAATATTCTTCAAGATAGGATTCACAAATTAAAAATGATTCAATAGTCAATAAGCCAAAAAGCCCATCATTGCCCATGATTTTCAAATTGTTCATCCTTTCTTTTCGACTTGACTAAATCTTAGGTACCATGTATATACTTCAGGTTAACATCAACTCTTAGGATCTCTCAAATCATTTGGCACTCACTTATTTCTCAACAGATGCATCCCCATGCAGGTAGAGACTTACCCTTATAAAACCACCTACATCCTATTTATTTCTCAAATAAATAGATTAATGATAGAAATCAAATTTCTATTGTAGCAGGTAATAGTCTCTTTAACTAAATGGTAGTTACAGAGGTCATGTGTCAACAGTAGCAACTATTGCCCTATTACCCACCCATAAAGTACCTTAGCCCTCTATGTTCCTATAAAGTCTATATCTCAATTGGAAATAGATGAAACTATAAAGTCATTTTAACTTTGAGTTGACATAGCTTCCAAATGTATGTCCTATTTATTCAATAAGGGTTCTAGGCATAAGAGTCTGCTCTTCATCAAGGAGCATACCCCTTGAACCATTCAGGATCCCTTTAATAGTCACCATGAATTTTATCTCAATCATATTTAACTGATAGTTTACAATAAACTGACCATATAAATTAGATCAAGATTGTTGGATCAAATCCATGTACAATTATTATGCATTATCATGCCCGAGCTTCTCAAGATCCTAAATCTTAATCATTGTCAAACAATGATCATGGATCAACTACACTAAGATCAACCATCAGATGTCTTGGTAATATAGGGTAGTCTTGGTCCATTACAATACTCAATCTTTCTAATCAAATTTCAACTTAAGCAAGTCATTATAATAGGTTATGATTAATCGATTAGTCCAAGAGGGTTGAAAGCTGACTTTAATTTATAGAGAGTAAAGATTCTACTTAGATATTAGTATTTATTTTTTAATTTATTCTAGGAATTTTAAGAATAAATTAGACTTCTATTATTTTCACGGATCTCATATATTCCTTAATGAAGATGCAAATACCCTTATACGATTAGGGTTCCTAGTGTGTACAACAGTCCCACTGATTCTATGCACCTCATCTAATAGTATTGGTAACACATAAACTAATGAGTGGATAACTTTTGTCCAATACTTTTCAAGTATGTTGCAGCAACTCAGTCTCTATGTTATGTAGACTCACCTAACAGTTATTGCCCCCACTCCCTAGTTAAGACAAACTTACCATTTAATACAAAATGAAGCCATCGTTGGATCCCTCACCTAACAGTTATTGGGCCTAACCCCACCTTCACCCCATAACATCTCATGTTAATAGAGTGGTTGTGCCCTCCCAATGCAATTGAACCACTATATCCAGTCGAGAATAATCAATACTCAAAGATGCCTGTAGCCCTACAATAATGGAAGACCTAAGACTTATTATTTGTGAGAAAGTTCGAATTCAGGTCTTTTCTTATCAGTCAGCATATCTTATATCTGACTTGAGTCAAGTTAGCACAACTTGTGTCTGACCAAACCAGTTTAACTTAGCACATCATATGTTTGACTCAACTACTTCAAGTCAACAGATCTTATGTCTGACTAACCTAATTCGGGTCAGCCTTTCTCATGTTTGACTAAGCTTGGCTTAAATTAGCCCTTCTCATGTCTGACTCACTGATTTAAGTTAGTATGTCTTATATCTGACAATCCTAGTTCATATCAGCATATTTCATATTTAATAAATCTAGGTGGCATATGTGAACTCGAATCAACAAGCAACCTAATTAAAATTTAGTCGACCAAGTTGGCCAGGTAAGTAAGATTAATAGGGGGTTTTGCCATTTAACCTCTTTTCTTAGACACCAACTAAGTTGGCCAAGTAAGAATTAACCCCAATTAATAACCATGATTAAGACTTGTCTTAGACACTAATTGGTTAATAAGTATGAATAGGTTTACCTAATGATTCGGGCTCTAACCACTAAGCCAAATTAGGTATTAAATTCATCAAGTCACATCAAGTGTGAATCAATTTGACCAAACTACAATTAAGATCAATTTTGTGCCCCTTTGACCCAATCCTAATTAACTACCGATTGGATTTGATTAGCTACTAAAAAATGAAATAGTGTTCTAACTCGATCTAATCAAAATCCTAATGTGTAGTCTAATTATCGGATCTAATTTTTCTACACAAACCCTCATGCACAAACTAAAAACTCAGATTCTAAAACTAATTTTTAGATCAAGTTTAAGTATATAAAATTAATGGTTTATAATTATGAATTAGTTTTCAAATCTAAACCCTAGTTCATGTATCTCATATATTTTGTTTTAGATCAAACCAATTAACTTACATATTATGTAATTAATTTTAGATCTAAAATATAAACTTTATTTTTTTTTGTGTTCTTGTTTATGAGTCAAATCATAAGTGGCATCCTTACAAATTATAAGGGACTCCATTGAATAGAAAGAGAGGGTCCTTAAACCCTACTTAGCTCTTATGACTAGATGGCCATGATGATGCACCCAATCCGAGTACTTGGCTAAAGGAATCATAATAATTATGAATTAACTTATTTTATTTTCAAATCTTTATTTAACCTACCATGTTAGACAAACCCTAGGCTCTGATACCATTAAAGAAAATAGGAGTGAAAGCATGCGTGAAATCAGAGTTTTTAAAACCATAGCAGAAGCTATTTATAAAACTTTTTCATAAAAGCATGCATAATTAATTTAAAATTCATCCAAGGATCTATCTAACATTCTGATTAATATTCTATCTCATGAAATAAGATCTTAAATAAAATAAAAATAAAGAAGGATAGAACACTTACCTCGATCGCTATCCAACTTCAACTCTAATTGCAATGATCCAATGAATTATCATGGTTCCTGTCGGAGTCATGCATGTACCCGATCTTTGCTGGTATCCATACAGGGCTCATTTATGATTGACTCAATGGAACCACTATAGTGCTAGGTACTTTGTAGGCATCTTCTCTAGCTTAGATCTTGATCTTTCTTCAACAACTTGGAGGAAGGATTGCAACCTTTGCGGCCATCGCACAAACCCTTCATGCAAGACTTCGGGACTTCATCTAAGATGCTTAAAGGAGAACAAAACTATTTTTCCTCCTCTCTCTCAAAATCCTCTCCCTTAAGTCTTGTGGCATGGAATAATCAGGAAGAGAAAGAAAGGGAAAGTAAAGAAACCTACATAATGGCAAGGAAAAACTTGAACTCTATGCAAACTTTTCACACCAGTTCTATGGGAGATGTGGGAACCGTCATACAATCCCACGATCACATGCATATATTTCAAAATTTTTAACTAAGTAAAATTAAATTATAGTAAAATTAAAAAAAAAACTTAATCTAACCGTGTATAGCTGGATCCATTCATGAACATGTAATATAGATCTAAAAATAAAAATACTCAAGTAGATTGAATCTACTTATCCATTGCATTACTCTGTCTTTATTGGATCAAATCTATCGGATGTCACGGGTTTCGTTGGAGCCATGAAAGTGCCTAGTCTTTGTTGGTATCCACATGGAGATGACTTGATAGTAGCACCAAGGCTACTAAAGTTCTAGAACTTTGCAGGCCTCGCTTCGATCATTGGATTGAATCTCCCTTCCATCTTCTTTTCTTTTTCTCTATGCTAGAGATCAAGGGAGAAGAATAGATCTCTTCTCAAGAGATCAAGGAAGAATATATTTTTCCCTTTCTCGCATGAACCATTAATGTAAGATCGAGGAGAGGAGGAAGGAGGGTGATGGAATATTTCTCTTTTAATTTTCTTATGTTCGGTGGAGAAAAAAAGAAGAATGATAAGCAGAAGAAGTGAGAAGTATCTCACATGAAAACCCCAAGATAACTCAGGAACACACTTATGTTTTATGCCCACCTATTATTTTCTTTTCTCATGCCATATTAAAGTTTATCTCTCCCTAGAGTCCCACCCTATGATGGGGAACTAATATGCATGCAATTTTTTTTATATGTTTTATATGTGGGGTTGGGTGATTAATTCCCGAATTTCAGATTAAAATAAGTTATAGGGAATTTTATATGAATTTTAGAAGATCAGCATGCAGATTAGGACCAAGAAAAGTAGAAAAGAAGGATCGCCGGGGCTGAGAAGCCTCGGTTAGGGCAAGTTCTCCTACAATAAAACTACTGGAGGTAGAGGGGTGTACCTGACAACGTCTGTGAAGATCGCAGCAAAAGGGTCTCTCATTCCTCGACGGATGCGGCCTGGAAAATCGAGCCAAAGACCCGCGGATACCCGGCTTTCTGCTCGGTGATCCGATTGAGGCTTGGCTGGAGTCGTTGGATTCGTAGGAACTCGGGGACCTGCAAACGACCTGTCAGGGGTTAGAAAACTCACAAAGGAACAAGAAAATAAAGGAAAAACAGCAAGGGAAGGCTTCTTCTGGAGTGGGCGTCCAGGGATCTGAGATGCTTGTTGGTAGCAGGAAGATGATTGCAGCACTGGGAAGAAGAACTCTCGCAAACCCCTTTATGCACACAGCAGGGTATCACACAACTCAATAGAAGAACTCAAGGTTTTCATTCATCAAGAATTCTCCTCATACAAGAGGCTAGGGTCCCTTAAATAGACCCTTAACCTTGGGCTCCAAGTAAGGGTACATAAGTCTTTACATAAGAATCCTTTTCCCTCTCAAATCCTAGCTAGAAAATAAGGAAATATTAGGTAGAAAAAACCCTAAAATTTTTCTTGACTTGGTCAAGACTCCAAGGACGCCTAGGGGGGCGTGTTGGGCTTCTAGGAGCAGGAAAAGGCCGGCCCAAAGGGGCCCGGGTGCATGGGTTTGGGCCTCTGGAAGCTGGGGTGGCCTGGTAGCCAGGTAGCAGGAATATTCCCTGGTATCTTGCTTCTTAGGGGCTTGGCCTTGGCACCTGGGCTTGATTTCATTGGGCTAGGATGCAGATGGACCTCTGGAATCATGGATGCCCTTATTTATGAATATACTTTGGCATCTGGAAGGGAATCTAGGCATCTGGAGGGTATCTGCAAGGAATCAGGGTTTCTGATTTTTCTCCTGGGGTCTTCAAATCTTCAAGCTGGGTTGGACTTGGGCTAAACTTCCATGTCTTCAATCTGGCTGGACTTGGTCTTCACTTGTATAATATAGTCTTGAGTCTTCAGTATGCTTGGACAGGACTCAAAAAAATAAAATTAGCTCAACATGAGCTAACTAGCATTGGACTGAACTAGCTCAACATGAGCTGACTAGTACAGAAGTGAAATAACAACTAAAAATACTCAAATAACAACTAAAATGGACTCAGATGAGCTAAGCCCTTATTACAGATGGACTCATAAATTATTGATCAATTACAGAGGGTTGAGAAGCCTCTGCCTTATTCTGGTGCCTTTGGTGTCCGCACCAATTCTCCCGAGGTGGGAGGAACTCGACCCTGTCGAGTGAAGATCAGACTGGCTCACATATCTCTCGAGAAGGTCTGGGTTGAGGCATTGCAAGTCCTCTCGAGAAATCTATGAATCGTCCGACTCTGGCTGGCCTTGCCATCGGATCAGGAAGCATTGATAGTCACGGCCCCGGGTCGTGATGGCTTGATCGTCCAGGATACGCTCGATCCGTTCTCCTCTCTCAGGCCAATTTGTTAGTGGACACTCTGGGTTAGGGTCACTCACAATGAAAAGGAATAGGTCCAAAGGCCTTACTAGGTATCGCTGCCGGTTCCCTATACTCAACCAGGTCTGTAATATTGAAGGTAGAACTAATGCCCAAATCCGAAGGCAAGTCTAACACCTAGGCATTTGATCCAATCCTTCTCTATCACTTTAAAAGGTCCGGCTCTGCGAGCATGAAGCTTCTTTTAGGCCTAAGCCTAACCAAGATAGAATCCACTACATCAAATTCTTTGACCCTTCTTCGGGAATTAGCCAGTTGTTTTAAGATTAGTGCGGGTGGTGAACATGCTAGGCACATGCAGACAAATGATGCAAAGGACTCATACTGACACCTAACAGACTCGACTATGCATTCCTATCGAAGGAAATTTTATTGAACTCTTTGGATCTAAACCTAATAGATTATAGGTTCTCTAGGTTTGATCCTAGCTTGACATGCACATGAAAATTTACAGTGAACTCCTAGCAAATTCCAAAGAGTATGCCAGAAGTAAGATGCAAACCTAACATGCATGATGAATGCATGCAGTATGCTAATCTCAGCTAAATGCAATCTAATGATCCTAGAAATGCTGGAGGTGTCAGGAAAGGGCAGAAAATAGGAAGTGGGTTCAGAATTAGTTTGGTAAGGTAGAGAAAAAGGTTCATGGTTAGTTGGATAAAATAGGATAAAAGACGGGGTGTCAGGAACTAATCCTATACTAATGAGGTTAACCTTATGAGGTTGAGCTATATCTACAGGATTTGCATAATGGAAGGATGGGTCACTAATTTCGGGGAAGAGGTCCTTAATGGGAACTATAGGAGGGGATTCATCTTGAAGGTATTGATTCAAAGAGATCAGGTCCTTAATAAATTCTTCTGGTTCTTGTATTTTTGGACTAGACTCTATAATTTGGCTCTCCTCTATGGTTTCCTCAGGTAAGGCTCTAGCAGCAGTACCTAGGTTCTCTTCCTCTATTTGTTCTTCCATTATAGCTTTAGGTTGGATGTGGTCAAGGTCAACTAGCTCTGGGTTGGAATCTACCTGGGTATCTATTGGGTCAGCTAATTCTAGGTCTACTAAAGGTGTCTCCTCTTCTCCCTCATACTCATCCACTAGGCTCACATCAGCTTCATACACTTCCATGTTAATGTAAGCCTTGCGAATCTCAGGAATGGTTGGAGAAGGTCGGCTAGCAGGAAATTGGTTAGGTTCTGGTCTCTGATTATGGGTACCACTCCTAGTAGGTTCAGGTTGTATAAGAGGTAGTGGCTCACTATTGGGTTCATATTTAGGGATACTCATCCTATAGGGTTCAAGTTGACTAGGGGAAGCATGACTAGTACTAGGCTGATACTTAGGGGTTATGGGTTCTCTAAGCTCATAGGACAAGGGTGCAGATCTATGGGTCATGGGATTATAGGATCTGGGGTCATAGGATTTTGGGTCAGCTCTATGATCAGGTTCTAAGGTTGGATCAAGGTATGGGGTCCTCCTAAGGTTGGGCTCTCTATATGGGTCAGGATATTGGGTCCTCCTAGGATTGGACTCCCTATATGGGTCAGAATACTGGGTTCTCCTAGGGTTGGACTCCCTATATGGGTCAGAATATTGGGTTCTCCTAGGGTTTGACTCCCTATATGGGTCAGAATATTGGGTGTTGGGTCTACTAGGCTCATAGGGTATGGGTGTATAGGATCTATCTTCTTGGTCTATAAAATCCTGATTGGGTCTTCTAGGACTAACCTTAGGGATTGGGTCAGGATGATGGGCTCTCCTAGGTTCAACCTCAAGGTATGGATCAGGGTTTGGGGTCCTCCTAGGTTGAGGATTGTAGTACGGGTCAGGATAAGGGGCTCTCCTAGGTTCGACCTCATGGTATAGATCAGGGTTTGGGGTCCTCCTAGGTTGAGGGGAGTCAGGATCTGGCTCAGACTGTGACCCATGGGTTTTTCTTGGGGTCCCTACCCGGACTTTTAACTGATCAAACCTATTGGCACGATAGTCAATTCTATCATTGGTTTGAATACGAGACTGAGTTAACTGGGTCATCTGGATAGTTATCTGGGCAATTTGATCAGCTAGGGCTTTTATTTGGGCTTGTAAATTTTCCATGGGTTCAGACATTTATGAAAGAAGGTGGGTGATATGAAACTCCTGATCTAGTGCTCATGCAAGACTCGATCAGACCGACTATAGCTGACTAAACCTAAAGTCCAAACTAGATGCTCAATCAGGGTGGCAAACTAGCCTATAGTAACCCTGTACTCAGCCAGGCAGGTGTAAGGGGAGTGTTAGGTCCCTGATTGCCAATCCTAGACACCAATCAGAGATTGGCCAGGTAGGCGGACCAGCACACAAGCCCTTCGGGATTGAATCCCTAAACCACCGTTCTAGACACTAAGCACAAGGCACACACAGGTTAACTTGACACAGTGATCTAACACTAGCCCGGACCCGACCAGTTGGTGTCCCCAGCCTACTAGGGCAAATTAAGTCTAATTAATTTTAGGTTAAGGCTTGGGACTGAATGCAAGGGATGTGGTTTTGGGCTAAGGAGAGGTGATCAAATCCTCCCCCCATCTGATATAGCAAGAGTGCCCTTAAAAGTAAATTATGCAATGATGGCAGGCAGATGAGGATGCAAATTAGGGTTTAGATTTTTTTTTTTTTTGGTATTTTTAGAAAATATGTATATATATATATATATATTTTTTGTATTTTTTAAATAGAAGAAAACTTGCAAATCATGACCTAATATACTGGAAATATACTAAAATTAAGAAATATGCAAAAACTCCTAAACAAAACCCTAAAACTTCTAAACATGTCTTGCTAAAAAAAACAGAGCCGAAAATTTGCAGGCCCTATTTCGGCTTTCAGAAAATTCACAGGCCATAATAAAATCTGGAAAAAGTTTTAAAATTACTGTGAATTATGATAAATCCAGGAAAATAAATTTCAGAATTTTTGGAGTTTTTAACAGGGAGAAAAAATTAAAATAATAGAGTATATACGGACTGAAAAATTGCAGAAAACAAGCCCTAATCTAAGCTCTGATACCAAATGATGGGGAACTAATATGCATACAATTTTTTTTATATGTTTTATATGTGGGGTTGGGTGATTAATTCCCGAATTTCAGATTAAAATAAGTTATAGGGAATTTTATATGAATTTTAGAAGATCAGCATGCAGATTAGGACCTAGAAAAGTAGAAAAGAAGGATCGCCGGGGCTGAGAAGCCTCGGTAAGGGCAAGTTCTCCTACAATAAAACTACTGGAGGTAGAGGGGTGTACCTGACAATGTCTGTGAAGATCGCAGCAAAAGGGTCTCTCATTCCTCGACGGATGCGGCCTGGAAAATCGAGCCAAAGACCCGCGGATACCCGGCTTTCTGCTCGGTGATCCGATTGAGGCTTGGCTGGAGTCGTTGGATTCGTAGGAACTCGGGGACCTGCAAACGACCTGTCAGGGGTTAGAAAACTCACAAAGGAACAAGAAAATAAAGGAAAAACAGCAAGGGAAGGCTTCTTTTGGAGTGGGCATCCAGGGATCTGAGATGCTTGTTGGTAGCAGGAAGATGATTGCAGCACTGGGAAGAAGAACTCTCGCAAACCCCTTTATGCACACAGCAGGGTATCACACAACTCAATAGAAGAACTCAAGGTTTTCATTCATCAAAAATTCTCCTCATACAAGAGGCTAGGGTCCCTTAAATAGACCCTTAACCTTGGGCTCCAAGTAAGGGTACATAAGTCTTTACATAAGAATCCTTTTCCCTCTCAAACCCTAGCTAGAAAATAAGGAAATATTAGGTAGAAAAATCCCTAAAATTTTTCTTGACTTGGTCAAGACTCCAAGGACGCCTAGGGGGCATGTTGGGCTTCTAGGAGCAGGAAAAGGCCGGCCCAAAGGGGCCCGGGTGCATGGGTTTGGGCCTCTGGAATTTGGGGTGGCCTGGTAGCCAGGTAGCAGGAATATTCCCTGGTATCTTACTTCTTAGGGGCTTGGGCTTGGCACCTGGGCTTGATTTCATTGGGCTAGGATGCAGATGGACCTCTGGAATCATGGATGCCCTTATTTATGAATATACTTTGGCATCTGGAAGGGAATCTGGGCATCTGGAGGGCATCTGCAAGGAATCAGGGTTTCTGATTTTTCTCCTGGGGTCTTCAAATCTTCAAGCTGGGTTGGACTTGGGCTAAACTTCCATGTCTTCAATCTGGCTGGACTTGGTCTTCACTTGTATAATATAGTCTTGAGTCTTCAGTATGCTTGGACAGGACTCAAAAAATAAAATTAGCTCAACATGAGCTAACTAGCATTGGACTGAACTAGCTCAACATGAGCTGACTAGTACAGAAGTGAAATAACAACTAAAAATACTCAAATAACAACTAAAATGGACTCAGATGAGCTAAGCCCTTATTACAGATGGACTCATAAATTATTGATCAATTACAGAGGGTTGAGAAGCCTCTGCCTTATTCTGGTGCCTTTGGTGTCCGCACCACCCTATCTAAATTTATGATAAGGCTTTAAATCAAATTCAAATACCTAAATCAAGATGGATTAGGATAAGTAGAAGCGAGAGAAACCTAGGAGACCCAAACTCTTTCGTGCATCCCCACATGGATTCCATGCACAAAAATATTTTTAACATGAAGATAGGGCATGACCCCTTCTTTCTTACATGCAAATCAAGAGAGATGGCATGGAAAGAAGAGAAAAAATTATTTAGGATTAGTCAACCAACTAATTTCTAATCCAAATCCAAATTGGAAACTAACCTAATTCTTAATCCTCTATGGTTTGGGTCTAAATCCATAACCAATTAAAAATTGGATCTTAATCTAATTAGGACTACTAAATCCAATTAGAATAGATTAGGCTTAACTAAATTAAATTAAATTTAATTTTCTAAGGATTAGGCAACCAATTAGGTCAAACAAAATTGGCTTGCAACATTTGCAATTAGATTAGTCCAAATCCTAATTGGACTAGGGCATCATCCAAACATAACAAAATCAAATCCAATTCAATTTGTATCAAGTTTAATCATAATTAAATGATCAAATCATCCAATCAGAATAAACTAAATTGCAACTCTTGCATTAAAGTTCTTCTTGCTAATAATTAGCATGTGCCAAAATTAATAAGTCCAAAAATAACATGTGTTAAAATTAGTAGGTACTAAAATTAGTAGGTTCTAAATTTGTAGTCCTTACAAATTTAGACTTTTTAAATATATAACTCTTATATATTTTGATCCAACTACATGATCAGGTCAAGCTCCTATTATATGCGACCCCTTAAGTTCTATTATGTCTGGTAGTGAGACTGTTGCGGGATGATTAAGCATGAAGTTAAAGTTTTAGATCCCAAATTTCAAGCCAAGATTCAAAGTATAGAATTCTATGAATTTTTTGGAATTTATGCATACATAAATAAATCCTAAAGTAATAGATAAGCGAGATCGCCAAGGTTGAGAAACCCGGGTCAGGCTAGTTTTCCTACAATACCACTACTGATGAATCAAGGGGGTGTACCTGGTAATGGTAGAAGTGCCTACTGAAGATCGATCCATGAAGAGATCACTCATGCTCCCGGATGCGGCCTAGAAGAACAAGCTTCTGACCTTGCAGATTCGAGGCTTTATGCTCAGTGATTCGACGGCTGATCATAAGCTTGTTGGGAATTGTGTCCCAAAGCCAATCGCCTGGATTGTAGGCGGTTGTGCTGAGTATTGTATTCATTTTATGAATTAATAAAAAATTATTTTTGGCAGCTCAACACATATTATATTTTCCTGAAATGAGCTCTTTCCATGTGATGAAGTCCTTAGGACTACACTGACTTCGATACAGAGAGGATGTATCGAGTGGTCCTTAAACACGGTTCACAACCAAAGGATATATTATACTGGACGGCAATATATCAAGTATAGGTTGTTGCAGTTCTCATCGTTTGGTTGTCCTCTTGACCAAATGAGTGTGGTGACACTGATGTGATCTGCAAGTGGGATATGTGATATCTCATTGAACGTGACTCCGTGCAGCCCCTTTCTGCCAAAGGGAAATACATGATTGGATATGGGTATATGTGTCCCTCTGACCTGAGGTCATCATGGTAGCTTGCAAGCAACTCCCTGTGCTTTGGTGCCGGACTACCCAGATTTTTAATCCGGTGATGGAAGGTTTCTAGGTATAGGCAAGTACTTGTGGAGCAATGATGGACCAAGATGGAAATGACCTGTCCAAACAGTTTGGATTGAATGTCTCACAGTATCTCAATTTAGCAAATTCTTGGCCGGGGTAGCCCTAGTGAAGAGTCACTGGGCTTGCGAGGTTGAGACACATAGTGGACTGACTCTGTCTGGGTTGGCAGCCCAATCTTAGTCATCCTGAGCATTAGAGGTCAAAGGGATGAATTATACGGTAACCATATGCCAGAGGTTTGATAGTTTGCTCCCGCATCTTTGACCTATCCGGACACCGGGACCCATTGCTAGATGGTTTCCTGTGCTAGTACTAGAATTGTTCTAGTGCTACCATTTAGGTTCGAACCTATGTGGTCACATGCCACATAGGATAACTCTCTAATCCAGATACAGATTATAATTAGGAATTGTCTCGGTTTTATGGTCACGATATTTTTGAGCACTCTTTTTCCCATCTTGCCCTTATCTGCGTCAATCGAAAATTGTTCTCGGGCTGACCAGGACTGCGCCAGGATTTTTCTGAATCAGTTTTGAACTGATTCGAAGTTCGTTTCGTCCTCCAATTGGTTGTGAACCAATTGAACCCAATTCTTTGGGCTTGAACAAATTAAATTGAATTGAACCCCTTTTAATTGGACCGATTTTTGGACCAAGGGATTGGACCATTTTTTGCTTGGACCGGTTTTGAACCGGTGTTCCTTTTACCGTGTAAATGTTTACACATTGCTGGTTGGACCCAAAGCGTTGGAAGCTCAAACGACCAAAACCCTTCATCCGAATGTCGCTGGGCATCCCTTCTATTCCCTCCACCGGCTGGGTTTTATCATCCCTGTTTATTGGTTGTTTAATGGGTGAACGGCAGCTGCTGCCGCTTGGCTTTTCCAGCCTCTCCAACTCCCTCCTCCTTGCTGCTCTTTATATTTTTCTGCAGCCCCTATTTCAGCAATAGTGTTCTTTACACCATGCAACAGCAACCAGGGCGTGGTCTTCTTTGAGAAGCTGAGTGTTCTCCTTTTTTGAGAGCTCAAACCATGCTTCCATTGAGTGTTCCTTGGGCTAGGATTTGGGTGTGTGAGGGAGAGAAACAAGGCATCAATCCCCTCTTTGATGTGCTCAAAAATCTGCCCTACAGCAAAGGAAAAATTGCTGCAACTTACCTGTGACCGTGTCCTCTTCCAGTAGCTAGCACCGCATGTGGAGAAGGATTGGAGAACCCCGAGCATGTCTCCCCTCTAGAGGGAGTATCCCTTTACTCCTGGGAGAAAGAGGGTCGAGCCAGATTCGTTGCTACAGCTCCAAATGCAAGGAAGAAGGCTGCTATTTTTCTGCAGCAGAATTTTTTCTGGCAGCAAATTGGGTGATTTTATACACCCTATACATTGTGTTTTTCTTACAGATTTCGGTTGGAAATCGAAGAAGACCATTCTCCCTTGCCGCTGCTACGATTCGGGAGAAAAAGGAGCTCCAAACATCGCCGTTTGGTTGTTGTTTTGAAGAGCAAAAACAGAGCTCCCAAACATCCAAAGGAAGAAGACAACATGAATAAAGTTATTCCTGTTATCCCAGCTATTCCAGTAGTTATTCCAGGTGGAATAAAGGTATGAAAAATTTTATTTTATCATGAATAAATAAATGTATTTATTTATATATTTTACAAATATTATATGCTTTGTTACATGCCTATTTTAATACATGCAACTTGAATAGATTAGATTTCTGGGCGGAGCTATTTTCCACTGCGCAGGTTTTTAAAATTGTTTTTAAATCCCCTGTGCTGCCGCTTGGCTTTCCCAGCCTCTCCAACTCCCTCCTCCTTGCTGCTCTTTATATTTTTCTGCAGCCCCTGTTTCAGCAATAGTGTTCTTTACACCGTGCAACAGCAACCAGGGCGTGGTCTTCTTTGAGAGGCTGAGTGTTCTCCTTTTTTGAGAGCTCAAACCATGCTTCCGTTGAGTGTTCCTTGGGCTGGGATTTGGGTGTGTGAGGGAGAGAAACAAGGCATCAATCCCCTCTTTGAAGTGCTCCAAAATCTGCCCTACAGCAAAGAAAAAATTGCTGCAACTTACCTGTGACCATGTCCTCTTCCAGCAGCTAGCACTGCACGTGGAGAAGGATCGGAGAACCCCGGGCGTGTCTCTCCTCTAGAGGGTGTATCCTTCTACTCCTGGGAGCAAGAAGGTCGAGCCGGATTCGTTGCTACAGCTCCAAACGCAAGGAAGAAGGCTGCTGTTTTTCTGCAGCAGAGTTTTTCTTGCAGCAACTTGGGTGATTTTGTACACCCTATACATTATGTTTTTCTTGCAGATTTTGGTTGGAAATTGAAGAAGACCATTCTCCCTTGCCGCTACTTCGATTCGGAAGAAAAAGGAGCTCCGGACATCACCGTTTGGTTGCTGTTTTGAAGAGCAAAAACAGAGCTCCCAAACGTCCAAAGGAAGAAAACAACAGGAATAAAGTTATTCCTGTTATCCCAGCTATTCCAGTAGTTTTTCCTGAGTTATTCCAGGTGGAATAAAGGTATGAAAAATTTTATTTTATCATGAATAAATAAATGTATTTATTTTTATATTTTATAAATATTATATGCTTTGTTACATGCCTATTTTAATACATGCAACTTGAATAGATTAGATTTTTGGGCGGAGCTGTTTTCCACTGCATAGGTTTTTAAAATTGTTTTTAAATCCCCTGTGCTCCGTGCCCTGTTTGCATGCCTAGTGTAGGATCTTGTCAAACCACCTGACCCTATTTCTTTCAAAGCTATCCTCGAACTCATGGGAACTGAAAGACCTACAAATCACCATCTGGGGTTAGAATACTAAGAGTATGAAGACTGAATAATTCAAAAAAGGGAAAAGAATGGCTCTTAGATGATGGCGGCCAAGGGTTGGAAGGAAGGGGTGGCTAGGGTTTTTATATTGTGATGGGGGCAAGGCGCAGGAACAAGAAAAACTCAAACATAGCTCGTACATAGCACACACATAGCAAGGGCACACAACAAAGAGAGAAAACTCAAATTTAATTAATCAATATTCTAAAATCACATGAGGAGGGGAGGCCTTTAAATAGGCTTACAAACTTGTAGCTCAAGTAAGGGTATTCATGAAAAATTACATTAGTCTTAAACCCATACGAAGATGTAGACTAGGGCTCTCCACTTTTGACTAAGCCTCTCTCTCTCTCTGTACTTCTCTTGGTCGGCCAAAGAGGGGTGACTCAAAGGGAGGTTGACTAAGGGGGGTGACTATAAGGGTTGGCGCCCCTCTTGATGCTCCTCATGGGCGTTTGACGGCCTAGCATGCTCCAGGCTGGGGTACAAGGTTCCAAGGCAATCAAATTCTCTTGCTAGATCTTTCATGGTCTTTAAGTATGGCTCCATGACTTTAAGATGGCTGGATCTTTGATTATCTTGAGTCTTCTACTTGCAAAATTTGATTGGACTCACTATAAAATTTACAAGACTCAGAAATTAACTAGCTCAACATGAGCTGACTTGATTGATAAACTTCAAAACTTACAGGACTCAAAACTTGACCTGACTCAACTATCTTGGCACTCAAAATACAAGACTTATGTATGGACAGCACTCCAATGGACTTACTCACAAAACTCGAATAAACTCACTCAAATTGACTAAACCCTAATTACAAATTGAACAGAACTTGGACTCACTTCCTAAACTCTAATTTGAAAATCACAGAGGGTTGAAATGCCTCTGCCAAAGTCTGGGACCTCTGATATCCCCATCAATTCTCCCGGGATAGGAAGAACTCAACCTCATCGAGTAAGTGTCACACTAAACCTGGTGCCTCTCAAGAAGGTCTGAGTGGAGGCACAACAAGTCTTTTTGAGTATCCTACGAAGCGTCGGGTCCTGGTAGACCTTTCTAACGGACCATGTGGCATTGAAAATAGCTATACTGGGTCATTGAAGCTCAATCATCCAAGACATGCTCGATCCGTATTCCTCTCTAAGACCAAATTATAGGTGGACACTCAAGGTCAGGCTCACTCTCAATGGATAGGGTAGGTTCAAAGGCCTCACTAGGAATCACTGTCGGTTCCCTAGACTCAATTAGGTCTGCAGTATTGAAGGTAGTGCTAAAGCCAAACTCCAAGGGCAAATCATACACATGGGGTCCTACCTTCTCTATTACTTCTAAGGATCAAGCTTTGCAAGCATGAAACTTTTTTTTAGTCATAAGCCTAACCAAGATAGAATTCCCTACATTGAATCCATTTGTTCTTATTCAGGATTTAGCCAATTTGTTAGATGCTTCATTACTTAAATTACTCTTATGGCTAATATCCTAATACATATGTTGTGTAGTGTTCAGTGCAGATGTGGATAGTTGAACTAGATTTATGGACTTATCAGGCTGAGCACCAGTTGGAAGGTTATCAGGAAGGTCTTTAGGAAGAAAGTCTCGTAAACTAATGTCTACCTCCTAGGGTTGTTCCTTAGGGACTTGTTCCTGGACCACCCATATGGACAACTCTCTTAAACACTCTATTTTGTTTGATCCTGTCTCAGTCACTTCTTCATCAAATTTTGCAATGGATTCAAGATCCCTTTCCTTTGATTCCTCAAGGGGTTCACTCTCTAGCTTCTCTTCTACTAGACTCAACTCTTCAATATCAATGGGCTCAGATATTTTTTTCTCTAATTCCTTAGCCTTAATTAAATTAACTCATGTTTTCTTTTACTTAAGGCTACGAGAAGCACCCCTAAATGGGTCCTTAGGTTGAGTTGGGTGGATCACAAACTTCTTCCCATGGTGACTAAATATACAGGTATTGTTTTGACCAAACAAGATTGCATCATGATCATAAAGCCATGGTCAACCTAGGATAATACTATAAACTCTCATGGGAAGGACATTACACCAAATCTTCTCCTCATATGTTTGCGATTTGATCAGGATTTGGCATCTAGATTTGATTGGGATGGAAGCAGAATCTACCCAAGAAACCTTACAGGGGCTAGGATAGAAAACTATGGTCAATCATAAAGATTTCACTGTATTGGCAGAGATGGAATTGACACAACTCCCACTATCTATTATGATCTTGAACACCTTACCTCCTATCTTAACAAAGGTTTGTAGGTTGTTGGTCCTACTATAGTCTTCCTTAATTTGGGTTTGGGTCAAGATGCATCTAAACACTCCTAACAGGTTTTCAGACTCAGGTACTTCCTCCTCTCCCTCATACTCATTTATTAATTATTCATTAGCTTCATAAACTTCTCCCTCAGGCTCAACTATGAACTCAAGCTCATCCTCACCTAGCTCACCTATGTGTAGGGCACTGGCTAGCAAAGTGACCTGGTTTACGGCATCTATAGCACACCTTCTGGGAGATGAGTTTCCTTTGACCCTCTATAGATTTGCCTTTATCTTCTCTATAGGTCATGGAGGTACTAGGTTGAGGTCTACTTGGGTCAGGGTGACTTAGACTGGGTCAACTCAGGTTGGGTCGATTTGGGTTTGGTCGACTAGGGTAGGCTTGACTAGATCCTGAGTATGGGCAAGGGTTTCTAATAGGCTCAGGTTTATGAAAGATGGGCCCTCTCTGGAAATGCTCAACATTCCTAGCAATCTGGTAGGCCTACTCTATGTCTCTGATCTCTCTCAAGTAAAGCTCACTCTTAATCTCATCCCTAAGGCCAGCCCTAAACCTAGACATGACAACATCTTCATCTTCATCTAAGTCACATCACATGGAATATTCATCAAATTTTGTGATGTACTCATCTACACTCCTGCTCCACAGACTTAATCTTTTCCACTGATCCAATAAACCTTAGCGATATGAGGATGAAATGTATTTCCCTCTAAGATTGGCCTTCATGGCCCTCCAGGTGACTATGGGTTCATGGCCTCCTAGCCTAAGTGTTCTTTCAATAGTAGCCCAATATAACCTGGCCTTGCAGACTAGCTTAAGCTTGGCAAACCTAAACTTACATTCCTCAAACATATCATACCACTCAAAATACTGGTCAACTTCTCCCTCCAAATCTTTATAAACCTTTGGGTCAAGACAGCCATTAAAAGTGGGTGCATCAAGTCTAATGTTTCTATCGGCCCTGTCTTCCTGGTCTATGAAATCCTGATTGGGTCTCCTTGGGTGAACCTCTAGAATTGGGTCATGACGATGGGCTCTCTTAGGTTCAACCTTAAAGTATGGATTAGGGTTTGGGTTTCTCCTAGGGTCAGCCTCATAGTAAGGATCTCGACGTGGGGTTCTCCTAGGATGGGTAGGTGACTCAAGATCTGGTTTAGAATAGGACTTATGTGTCTCTTCTAGGGTTCTTAGCCGAACATCTACTTGGTCAAATCTATGAGTTGATTGGGCATTTGATTGAATCATCTGGTCATCCATTTGGTCTAATCGGGGTTTAATCAAGCCATCTAGTCACTTAAGGTCTTTAGGACAGCATCAAGGTGGGATTCCATGGGTTCAGCCGGTTGTGGAGGTGGTGGATGATATGAAGCTCCTAATCTAGTGCACATGCAAGACTCAAACAAATCGACTACATGTACCTAAACCTAGAGCCCAAACAGAATGGGTCGACTCAACTTACACACAACTCAACCCCTAATCCTTCCACTAGCCAGGTAAGAGGTGGGATGGTGGGAGGCCCCCCTGCTTAATGCAGGACCCAATTAAAGAACCACTGATTCGCTTAGGTCATTTGACACTATACCTCTAGCCTAGACACCAGCTTCCAGTAATAGGAGATGAATTGGGTGCACTAATCTTCCTATAATGGTTGAACCCAACCTGTTGTTGGCCCTAGCACTCTGTAGCAAATTAGGTCTAATCAATTTTAGTTAGGGTTTGGTTTAGATGCAAGGATTATGATTTTGGGATAAGGAGAGGTGATTAAATCCTCCCCCCATCTGACATAGTAAAAGTGCTCTTAAGGTAAGTATGTAGATGATGGCACACATATGAAATGCAAATTAAGATTTTGTAGTTTTGGTATTTTCTGATTTTGAATATTTTTTTGTCTTTATATCTGGCAGGAAATAAAATATGTATAAAAGTACCTAATATGCAAGAAATATGCAGAAATATTAAAATATGAAAAGATTATGCAAGAAGAACCCTAAACATACAAAAATTTATCTTGCTTAAAAATAGAGCATAATATTCTCATAAAGTATTCCGGTGTACAAAAAATTGATAGATCGAATTAAATCATGAGAAAACTATGAAAAATACTTTCAATGATAAGGAATTAAAAAAACCAAAAATCAAGATTTTTGAATCTTCCTACAAGCAGAAATCGCAAGAAAAACAGACCATATATTAAGATGATAGGATGCATAAACTAGACTTAAACTATGCTTTGATACCAAATGATGCGAGATGATTTTTGCATGCAAAGTATTTTTCCATGATTAAGCATGAAGTTAAAGTCTTAGATCCCGAATTTCAAGCCAATATTCAAAGTATAGAATTTTATGAAAATTCTGGAAGTCATGCATGCAGAAATAAATCCTAAAGTAATAGATAAGCAGGATCGCCAAGGTTGAGAAACCCTGGTCATGCTAGCTTTCCTGCAATACCACTACTGATAAATCAAAAGGGTATACCTAGCAATGGTAGAAGTGCCTACTAAAGATTGTTCCACGAAGAGATCGCTCATGCTCCTAGATGCGACCTAGAAGAACAAGCTTCTGATCCTATGGATTCGCAGCTTTTTGCTTGGTGATCTGACGGCTGATCAGAAGGTATCCTCAGAATCGTGGGGATTGAGGGACCTACAAATCACCATCTGGGATTAGAAAACTAAGAGTATGAAAATTGAATGATTGAAAAAAGGGAAAAGAAGGGCTCTTGGATGATGGTAGCCAAGGGTTGGAAGGAAAGGGCAGCTAAGGTTTTGATGTTGTAGATGGCGGCAGGGCACAGGAACAAGAAAAACTCGCACACAGCATGCACATTGCAAGGGAAAATTGCAAAGAGAGAAAAATCAAATTTAATTCATCAATATTCTGAAATTACATAAGGAGGGGAGTCCTTTACAAACTTGGGGCTCAAGTAAAGGTATTCATGAGAAATTACATTAGTCCTAAACCCATACAAAGTCATAAACTAGGGCTCTCCACTTTTGACTAAGCCTCTCTCTCTCCCTCTCCTTCTCTTGGATGGCCAAAGAGGGGTGACTCTAAGGGAGGCCGACTAAGGGGGGTGACCATAAGGGTTGGTGCCCCTCTTGATGCTCCTCATGGGCCTTGGGCGGCCCAGCATGCTCCAGGCTGTTGTCTAGGGTTCCAAGGCCGTCAAACTCTCTTGCTGGGTCTTTCATGGTCCTTAAGTGTGGCTCCATGACTTTAAGCTGGCCGGATCTTCGATTATCTTGAGTCTTTTATTTGTAAAATTTGACTAGACACACCATAAAATTTACAGGACTCAGAAAATGGCTAGCTCAACATGAGCTGACTTGATTGATAAACTTCAAAATATACGGAACTCAAAACATGGCCTAACTCAACTGACATGGCATTCTAAATACAAGACTCATGTATGGACAGGACTCTAATGGACTTACTCACAAAACTCAAATGAACTCGCTCAAATTGACTAAACTCTAATTATAAATTGAACAAAACTTGGACTCACATCCTCAACTCTAATTTGATAACCACAGAGGGTTGAAATGTCTCTGTCAAAGTCTGGGACCTTTTATGTCCCCATCAGAGATATACCATGATCTCCATCATGGTATCATCAAACTCTTTCGATAGACCGAAACAATTCTAGCTCACTCCTTTAAAGATAGTTGACTTAAAATGACCCTAGTGAGTTCTCATAATCTACGAGTGATGCCTAGCAATATATTGTGAAAATCTAGTAGAATAAAAAAATGAACCCCTAGATATAGTTATCATTTAATTGAGTTCTTTTATTGAAAGTTTCGATAAGATGCAAGTCAAGGAAACTCGCCAAATCTTAAGCATCTATCATATGCATGATTCAATCAGCTCAAGTCCAAATCATAAAAACTCATAAAAATTATTTATCATTATTCACATTACCATGGCCATGATCTTAAAGACTTAATTTCATGAATCATATACTATAAGGTATAGTTATCTTAACTACTAAGATCGATAGATCCCCTATAAGTGCACTCCCACTCCTATGGTGAACTACTACAACCAACAAATATTGTAAGGACCCGAATGGCTAGGGGCAATATTTTGTGTTGCAAATTACAACAACCCCACCATGAGTGGCCAAGGCATCATAGGTTAAAGAACCATTTACATAACTATAGCATCAAGACAATCACTAACAAGTGTGTATATATCCATGTGACTTTTCATTCTGGTCACATTTAGTACTATCGTACTTAAAGATCACTTGCATTCTTGCTCCAGTGTTCCATACTACAGACTCGAGACCCATCTATTTAAAAAGGAAATGTTCTATGCACTAATCAAACCAGATCAATCATCGTTCCTGTGATATCCTATGATTGAGAGTATTTAGAAATTAATCTATAATAACCCATGTCTCAAATTATCAACTCTTGAAAATATATGTCATTATCCATCAATTTCTTAAATGATACTTGGATAGATCATGTATGGTAAAATTATCCAAATTAGACTTTTAAATATAATTTTATATCTTAGAATTAAAATGTGTTAACCAAATTGGCTTCTAGGGTATACATCTAATAATCTCCCACTTGCACTAAGCCAATCAGCCATGCACTTCAGCTCCATCTCATGTGCTTCAGTTTTGTTGGCCAAAGGTTAATAAGCTAGAAGGTCTTCCGTAACTCATGTAGAGTTTACTCTCTGCTCCTTAATAAGGTAGTCACGAATTGAATCATCACTCTATGTGTTTAGACTTTTGATGAGACCTTGGTTCTTTAGCTAGAGCTATGGCACCATTATTGCTATGATAGAATGTTATGGCATTTGATGACATCACACTTGCAATAAACTGTTGAACTAGAATATATCGTAGCACCTTTAGAAGCAACGATGTAATCGGCCTCACTGGCACAACCTACAATGATCAGTTCCAAACCATCATTATACAAGAACACATCATATATATTCTTATTTTCTCAATTCTCCCTCACTAAAGATCTAAAACATATCTTTGGTACTACTAAGTATTAAAGAATATTATCATAGTTGCTCAGCACTCATAGCCTGGATTCTATTGACATTTGCTCATGACATTCATATCAAAAATCAAATTATGTACATAGCATGGTTTATATGAGGCTCCAATGGCTAAAGTTCAAAAGGATCTAGTTCATATCAAAATCTCTTCAAATGTACTGGGACATATTTAGAGATCAGTTCCATGATTAAGGTGTCAAATCCCTTATTAGATTTTTAGGTTGAACTTATTCTGCATTTTCTTAATGCACAACTTTTATGATAGGCTTAGTATCCTCCTTGGTTTAACTCATAGACCTATATTTCAAATGTAGGATGCTTTTCAAAGATATTTATTTGAAAATTACCTAGATAATCATAACCTAACCTAGGTCAGCATAGGAATCACATTCCAAATAAAAAAATATTATCTATGCACGATAAATAGAATCACATACTCCCACTAATCTTTTATAAACACATGATTCCTCTTCTCATTCTTGATAAAATCAAACGATTACATGATATCATAAAAATAAAAATTCCAATTATGAGCTATTTTCTTTAGCCTATTTACATAGGCCCTTTTTAGCTTGATCCTATGATCTGATCACTATCCATCTACCTGATCTCATCATAGTTAACCATAATAGCATTTAGTATAGATTTTAGCATAGTCAAGGTGAAATAGTATCCATAGTTGATGCTGACTATAATCCTTCATCTAAACCTTGTCTTATATGTTGGTTTTTCGAACAGGATTACTACAACACATCAGGGTTCAAAGCATGACATAGTGGAAGATAACATATAAAACAATTTTATATCTAAGCATGTAGTTTATAAATAAATCTAACTTTTTTATAATAATTCTTAAGCATGCTAGAATTAATTGAAAATAATTCACATCTGAATATAAAATTATTTTGAACAAGAAATACAAACCTGGATCGCTATCCTGGCTTGCTTTAAAAATTGTGCTGATCTGAATCTAAATCGAATACCAGATTTTTGGGGTTTTGCTTGAGCCGCACAATCACTCGGCCTCTATTGGTATCCACACGGAGCTCGTGTAACCTAATCGTAGAGAGTACTAGATTGCTAGATCCTTGCAACCCTCTCCTCTTTCAGCAAATCAGGACCTTTCTTTTTCTTAAATGGCTTATATCTAATCAATTGGAATCACAAGATCTTGGACCTCTCTTCTTTTTTATTTTCAATTTTAATCTCTCTTTTATTTTCTCTTTTTCAGATTTTTGAAGACCTTCTCTATGGTTTTTGGGTGAAAAGAAAGGTAAAGAAGAGGAGGTATATCAATACTATATGTTACGATCCTTTCTTCCTCATCAATATGCTCTTTAAAAAACCAATGCCTAAAAAATAATGACCAGCCACTAATAATTCAAAAATTATTATGGATCTTAATCAGGATTAGGATAAGAGAGAGTCCTAATTAAATCCATAATTAATTATATAGAGTTTTGGTAGAAAAGGTTACTTAAAGCAGAAGGACTCTTTCTTCAATCTTGTGCCACAAATTATTCATGCACAAATCCTCCATGCCTCAAGTGATTTTGTGCACATTTGTTTACTAGATTAAGGTGGGTCCCATCTAGATTAACCTAAGATAAAAGTCCTAAATTAATCTAGATTCTTTAGGATAGAGTTTGGCATAAATTAAGAGTCCCAAAATAGAAGGACTCTTCACATCTAGCGCCAACTCATTCCATGCCACACAAAACATTATGCCATTCTCATTTTTGGCATGAGGAGAGGAGAGAGAGTCCCAGTCAAATGGGACTCTGAGCTATAGTGTTGAACCCTGAAGTGATTTTGATGATAACAAAATATTGGAGCATATATTTGGTTATCTAACAACTCTTCAAATGGTTGACAAGTTTTTGCAGGACGACTACTTTGACATATTTTTTTAAACCCTACAACCTTTATTTCTTGGTGCTGAGTTGTAAGTAATTAGAATCTTGTAAAGAAGAACCCAACAAAAATTTCCTATTTGAATCAAAGATAAAGGGTTGCTTCTACTAGTTTTCAAGCTTTAATTTTTCTTGATATTATTGTAAGAGGATCTTAAGGAAGTCTTCAAAGCATGGCATGTGAGTTCTGGAGAATTGGAATTGGTCTAGGTGAAGAACCAATATCAAGACGACTGGATGGAGGAACCAGCCGACTCTGGCACTGGCACAAGAAAGAAAACCTTTAGCACGCAGACCCAGCCGACTGGCACCAGGTCCTAGCCAACTAGTCCAGAACTTGGTTGAGAATGTTCTGAGAACCTCAGGGATCCGAGCCGACTGGATTTCAGCCTAGCCGACTCATCTAGAGTGAGCTATTTTCTCGACTGTGGAACCTAGCCGACTAGTTTTCAACCCAGCTGACCCGAACCTGATCCGAGCTGACTCGAAGATGTCCGAGCCGACTGGAATGTCGGGATCTCTTCCAACGGTTAGTTCCAGAATTCTATGTTTGAATCCCAAAAGTGCTCCAATGGTAACCTGTCACTTCCCAATGGTCTACAACGTTCAAAATCAAGGGAAAGTAGTTGAAGTCTCTATATATGATGTATGAGAACATCCTTAGAGAGATTAATGAGTTATTGAACATTTATTGAATATTTATTGAAGTAAGAAGAGAGAGCACTTCAGCTTTGAAGTCAGTCTTCAAGCCTTCACCAACACTTATCAAAAGCTTGAAGTAACTTTTGATGAAAGCAAGGAAGCCATTGAAGTGCATTGAAGAGCATTCAATTGAGCTTCACTAGAGCTGCATTGGCAACCACCAAACAACCTAGTTTGTCATTTCTGATGCTTTTCATTCTACTCTTAGAATACTTGGGTTATTGGTGAGCCCAGTTGTAAAAACCAAATAGGTTTCTTTGGTGAGCCTACTGAAAACCAAAGTGTAGAGGTTCTAGGTGAGCCTGTAAAAACCTAGTGTGGGTTTCTTTGGTGAGCCGGTTTAAAAGTCCTTGAGGCTAACTGGCACTTTATTTACTGCCTCTTTCATTTCACCTATTTCTTTCTGCATAGATACAAGCTCAGCTACTTGGACATTGGCGAAGGCTTCAGCTGATCCTTGAAGTCTGCCAAGCTCTGATCTTATGATCCTAATGCCTCTGGTATAATCCTCTGCCATACCTCTTATATCAACAATAGTTCCCACTTTGCCTCTATGCCCTTTCAATTCAGTCTGATATTCATTCAAAGTGGTATCCATAGACTTCAAAATTGTTTCAGAACTTGAAGAGATACAATTCTGAATAGGCTGAAGGTCTATCTGAGGTGCTGACCTTGAAGCTTCTATAGCTTCAACCTTTCCTTGTAGACTTGATACATACTCTTCTAATTTGTCCAATCTGCTATCCATTGACTGTTTCAAATCTATAAATAATGAAGTTATTGTACCTGTCAGTGACTCTATCATGTTTTTCAATTATTCTTCAATCTGAACTTAGACAATTGGAGGCTGTGTAGCTATAGTAGGTTAGTCATGTAAAGGAACATCAGCTAAAGGTAGGTCAAACTTCGGTGCAGGAAAATCAAACTCTACTGCAAGCATATCAAACATAGGTGATGGAGCTTTAGTCTCCTCAGTAATAGTAGCAGGCTCAGGTACACATGACTCAGGCTCCGGTATAGGTGTAGAAGAAGTTCCAGCAACTTCTACATTTTCTTCCTCTTCTTCACTAGTACTGGAGCTGCCAATGGCCCTTACATTTGTGCCTTTCTTTCTCAACACTCCTTCCACTTGGAAATATCCCATTCTCTCAAGGGTTTTAGAAGTATAGATATCAGTGTGATGTAATTCTAATCCGTCTTCACCATCCAAATTGACTTTATGGGATTTAAACAACAATGTAAGCATCATTCAATATGGCAGACAGGATTTAACTTTTCTTACTGTTTCTTTCATCTGCATGATTATAATGTATGACAAATTGATAGGAGTTCTTTCTAGAATGTGCTCCATGAGACATAGATCCTTTTTGCTCACCCAATCGAACCTACCAGTTCTTTGTAAGAAAATTCTACAAATGAAATTATGAAGTAGTCTCATTTTCAGTGATAGGGTGTTAGCAAAAATAGTGTCAATTCCTCCCACATCTTCTTTGTTCAAAATTGTTTTTAGAGTCTTCTCTCTATTGTCAATTATAAAAAATCTCAGTCCCTCAGAAGGTATATCCAGTAATTCATGCAAGGACTCCTCATTGATAATAACCCTCTTCCCTTTGACAGTGGATTCCACATGGTTAGTTCCCAACCTTAAGTTCTCATAAAATCTTCTAACCAAAGAGGGATAGGTCTTCTTATTCAATGAACAA
The DNA here is from genome assembly GCA_021397845.1 of Areca catechu. Taxonomy (NCBI): domain Eukaryota; kingdom Viridiplantae; phylum Streptophyta; class Magnoliopsida; order Arecales; family Arecaceae; genus Areca; species Areca catechu. The sequence goes on along the minus strand of CM038051.1, from coordinate 94,016,305 downwards.
AATTTTTTCCACCCTTGGTCTTCAATTAAATCTCCTATCTTTAACCCAATGCCCTTAATAAACTCAAAATTAATTTGGCAGTCGGAGGATACCGGACGCGTGGAAATTGAGGGCACTTGGCTAGGAGCGGTTGTAGCTTCTCTTATGGCTTCCTCTGTAATTTCTTCACTACTTGGCTCTTCTTGCCTTCTCTTGGACCTTCTTTCTTTTTCAGCCGAAGAAGCAACCCTAACTGAGCATTTCCCTATCGCACGTTTAGGTGCCATAGCTAGGAAAGATGGAAGAACAAGAAAATGGAGTGCTTGGAAGGGAGAAGGAAGACTTTGGAGAAGGTCTTGGAGAGGTACGAACCATTGAAGAAAACAAAATAGGGTTTAAACGGTTCGAAAAAAGGTTTATAGCCCAAGACAAAACACATCGGCACGAAGTTCCAGTCAACTCAAGACTGCTCGAGCCGGCACTGCCAGAGCTCTCCTAAAACAATCAGAAAATCTAGTCGACTCAAAACTGTTCGAGTCGGCTAGGCCAAGACAAGTTCAAAACTCCTAGAGAAATCCAGTAGACTCAGATCAAGATCCAGTCAACTCAAACAGAGAAAATAGAGTTTTGAAAAAAAATTGAACACAATTCAGAAGGACTTTGAATAGAATTTTGAAGGAAATTAAGGCTCAATAAAATAGAATAAATTAAGGAGGTTTTCTAGATGAAATTTTCTTAGAATTGAAGGAATTAGGTTAAAGAATCTAGAAGGGATCACAAAGTTCTAATTCACTTCTAATTAGCTCAAATCTATCTTGATTGAGTGGCTTGGTAAATATGTCAGCTAATTGATCTTTAGTGGGCATAAAGTCAAGCACAATATTAATATTAGAAACATGATCTCTAATAAAATGATGTCTAATTTCAATGTGCTTGGTTCTAGAGTGTTGAATTGGATTCTTTGTCAAATTGATAGCACTTGTGTTATCACATTTAATTGAAATTTTAGATTGTGATACACCAAAGTCTTCTAGTAGTTGTTTAATCCATAACACTTGAGCACAACAACTACCGGCAGCCACGTACTTAGCCTCAGCTATGGACAAGGCTACGGTGTTTTGCTTCTTATAGTGCCTTGAAACTAAATTCAACCCTAGAAATTGATATGTACCACTAGTGCTTTTTCTATCAATTTTACAACTAGCATAATCAGCATCAGAGAATCCAATCAAATTCAAAGTAGAATATTTAGAATACCAAATTCCTAAATTACTTGTTCCTTTCAAATATTTTATTATTCTTTTTACAACAGGCATATGTATTTTTTTTGGTGATGACTGAAATCTAGCATATACAGATACACTGTATAATATGTCAGGTCTACTTGTAGTCAAATATAATAGGGATCCGATCATACCTTTATATAGCTTTTTGTCAACATTGGATCCATTCTCATCTTTGTCCAGTCTTCAAGCTGGGCTCATGGGTATGCTCATTGTTTTGCTACTCTCCATACCAAAATTTTTGATGATTTTCTTGATGTATTTGGCTTGGTTGATGAAGATGACTTCCATTGTTTATTTTACTTGAAGTCCAAGGAAGTAGTTCAGCTCGCCCATTAAGCTCATTTCAAATTCTCCCTGCATAAGCTTAGCAAATTCTTTACATAGAGATTCGTTAGTTGCACCAAAAATGATGTCATCAACATATATTTGTACAACTAAGATGTCATTATTTTTCTTTTTGATAAATAAGATTTTGTCTACATTTCATCTTGAAAAATTATTTTCAATTAAGAAAGTGCTAAGTCTATCATACCAGGCTCTAGGTGCTTGTTTCAAACCATACAATGCTTTGTTTAATTTGAATAAATGGTTTAGAAAAGTATGATTTTCAAAACCTGGTGGTTGTTCCACAAAAACTTGTTCAGAGATAAAACCATTAAGAAATACACTTTTTACATCCATTTGAAAGAGTATAAAGTTCATGTAGCAAGCAAATGCAAGTAGTAATCTAATGGCTTATAGTCATGCTACAGGTGCATAAGTTTCATCAAAATCAATACCTTCTTCTTGGTTATATCCCTTAGCCACTAATCTAGCTTTATTCCTTATAATATTTCCTTGCTTATCTAATTTATTCCTATAGACCCATTTAGTTCCTATAATTGGATGGTCTGTAGGTCTATCTATAAGTGTCCATACCTTATTTCTTTCAAACTGGTTTAATTCTTCATGCATTGCCATCATCTAGTTTGGATCAGTCTCAGCCTCTTTTAAGCTATGGAGTTCTATTTATGATATAAAGGCTTGGTAATCATGTGCATCCTTATGTGCAGCCATAGTTCTAACACCATGAGAAGGATCTTCTATTATTAATTCTTTAGGGTGAGATATAACATACATCCAATCCCTCGGTAGATCAGTGTGATCCTTACTTACCATTTCTTCTCCACCTTGAGTGTCTTTGTCTTGAATACTCAAGTCATCCATCCCTTTTTGCAATGTACCTGCATCATTATCTATGCACTCTTCTTATCTAGAAGGTGTAGGTTTAGTTTCAATAAATACAACATGAATTGACTCTTCAATAGTAAGAGTCCTTTTATTAAAAACCCTATATGCTTTGCTATGTAATGAATAACCTAGGAAAATTGCATCATCAGCTTTAGAATCAAATTTTCCTAAATTATCTTTTCCATTGTTATGCACAAAGTATTTACAACCAAACACATGAAAATAACTGATATTGGGTTTTTTATCATTCCAAAGCTCATAAGGGGTTTTCTTTAAGATAGGACCGATCAAAACACGGTTCAAAATATAACATGCAGTGTTCACCGTTTCTACCCAAAAGTACTTTGGAAGATTGCCTTCACACAACATTGTGCGAGCCATTTATTCCAATGTCCTGTTTTTCCTCTCTACAACACCATTTTGTTTAGGTGTTCTAGGAGTGGAGAAGTTATGATCAATGCCAAATTCAGTACAATAATCTTTGAAAAATTGATTTTCAAACTCAGTTCCATGATCACTTCTAATTGAAATCAAAGATAAGTTCTTTTGGTTTGAAACCTTTTTATGAAATTTTCTAAAAACATGAAATGTTTCATCTTTTGAGGCAATAAACAAAACCCATGTAAATCTTGAAAAATCATCTACTATCACAAGAGCATATTTCATCTCTCATAGGCTTGTGGTCCTAGTAGGTCCGAAAAGGTCCATGTGATGTAGTTCAAGAGGTCTTATTGTAGAAACTATATTCTTTGATTTAAATCTCACCATAGTTTGTTTACCCATTTGGCATGCACCACAAACATGATTTAAATCAACTTTAAACTTTGGCATGCTTCTAACAAGATCTTTAGAAATTAATTTGGCAATTGTATGCATACTAGCATGACCTAATCGTCTATGCCATAGTAAGCCTGACTCTTTGGTCTTAGCATTCATTGCAACTAGACTAGGGCTACTAGACATGGCAAGATCATTAAGATCCACCACATAGATATTCCCTAGTCTATGTCCAATAAATTTATTGCTAGAATCTAAAGAGTTAGTTACTATGCACATAGAAGACTCAAAGACATCCTTGAAGCCTTTATCGCATAATTGACTTATACTTAAAAGATTATGCTTCAATTTGTCTACTAGCAAAATATTTTCAATAAAAGTAAAGGGAGTTATTTTGATCTTACCAATACCGATTATTCTCCCTTTGCCATTATCTCCAAAGGTGACCATACCTCCTTCTTTCATTTCAAGGGTGATGAATTGGTTCTTGTCACCCATCATATGTCTTGAGCAGCCGCTATCCAAGTACCATCTTTTCTTCAATTTTTGGGCTGCAAGACATTCTTGCAAAACAATCAATGAATTCTTTTAGGTACCCAAGCTATCTTGGGTCCTTGTAGGTCAGCAGAGGTGGTTCCTTTGGGAACCCAAATCTTTTTTACCTTCTTATGGACATTTCTAAGTTTATTACATTCAAAAGCTTTATGTCCTACTCTTTTACAAGCATAGCAAACAACCTTAGAATTTTTGTTGGAAATAGAATTTGAAGTTCTAAAAGTTGATGCACTTGATGTAGATTTTGAACCTTTTGGAATGTATGCATTTTTGCTCAAATTCTTAGGAACATATGATAAAGACTTTGAAGTAGAAACATTTTTTGGTGTGGTTGAAACCTTTTGAGATAAAGTATTTTGAGCAGGTGTTTTGGATTTCACAAAAGTTGTTGCTAAAATTTTATTTATAAAAGAAGTGTTGAAACCAATTCCAGCTTTATTTCCAGAGATTCGTTGTTCTTTTAAAATTAGCTCAAGCTAATTTGAAGATAAAGTGAGTTTTTCAACCAAAGGCTTGAGTTTTGTAACCTCCTTTTTTAATTCATTATTTTTATCAAGTAAATCATTGCTTTTCTTTTCATATGAAAGATTTTCATTTTTCAATTTTTCAAATTTTTTAGAAAAGTCAAGCAATTCCTTTTGTAATAAAATGTTCTTTTATGAAATTTCATCCTTTTGTTTGAGTAAAGAATTATTCATATTTTTTAATGATTTTATCTTTACTCTAGCTTTCTTAAATTCAGAAAGTAAATCATGAAAAGCAGAATTTAATTCTTCGAAAGTAAATTCAGTGCAATTGTTAGGGGATGTTACCTCAACTTCAAGATCCATTAAGCAAAGATTGGCAGTCTTGGTGGCCTCTTCTTCTTCCGATGACGTCGAGTCTTCACTGTCAGACCATGTGGCAACCATGGCTTTCTTTTTCTTCTTTTGTCTGAAGGATTTCTTCAACATTGGACAGTCCGGACATATGTGCCCTGGCTTCTTGCATTCGTAGCATGTGGGGACTTCCTCTTTGTCTTTCTCTCTGTCCTTTTCCTTTTCCTTTCCATAATCCTTCTGGTGGAATTTTTGGTTGTACCTTTCTTTCTTTCTTCCCATAAATTTTCTAAATCTCCTCATAACCATAGCAATGTCTTTGTCTTCTAGGTCATCATTAGAGGAGGTGCTTTCTTCTTCAGATTCTTCATCATCCCTCTTTGAATCGAAAGCAGCTTTGAAAGGTATTGTCTTCTTTTTCTTTTACTCATCTTCCATTCTGTGTTGCATTGTTAGCTCGTGGGTGATGAGTGATCCCAGCAGTTCATCCAGCATCAAAGTGTTGAGATCATTGGCTTCCTGGATCGCAGTCACCTTGGGATCCCATTTGTCGGGCAAAAAGCGAAGGATTTTCTAAACCAGATCTGCATTAGAGTATACCCTGCCAAGACTCTTTAAACCATTAATAATATCTATAAATCTAGAGAACATGGAAGATATTGTTTCAGAAGGTTCCATTTTGAATAATTCATAATTATGAACTAAAAGGTTTATCTTGGAGGTTTTCACTTGGGAAGTTCCCTCATAGGTCACTTCGGGTTTATCCCAGGTTTCCTTTGCTGATGAGCAAGTGGAAATTCGATTGAACTCGTTAGCATCCAAAGCACAATATAATAGATTCATTGCTTTGGCGTTCAATTCCCCCATCTTCATGTCATGATCATCCCAGTCCTCTTCAGGCTTAGGGATGTCCACACCATCAACTTTAATTATGGGAATGTGTGGCCCTTTCAAGATGACCTTCCATAAATGAAAATCTACAGCTTGTATGTAAATTTTCATTCGTTCTTTCCAATATGAATAATTAGTGCCCGTGAATAGTGGAGCTCTATTTGTTGATTGGCCCTCGGCCAAGGATGTACTCATGGGATGAGCCATCGATCTTAACTCAAGTAATCAGAGACACTACTCTGGTACCAGCTGTTGCCTAGGTGGCTTAGTCCCAAGAGGGGGGTGAATTGGGAATTATAAAATTTTTGCAAGTATGTGCACAAGTAATTCCAATTAGTGGTTAGGTGCTGTGTAAATCAGAGAATGAATGCAGAAGCTAAAAGATAAAACAAACACAACACAAACAAAGCAGATTTATTGTGGTTCGGAGCAATCCAGCTCCTACGTCCACTACCCAAGTTCACCACTCGGGATTTTCACTATATCCCCCAAATCGGAATACAGTCAGATTATTTTACAGGCTCACAATCCCAACATCTACACTATGGTTTTTGAAACCGGGCTCACCAAAGAAACCCAAGCTAGGTTTTACAGATTCACCTAAAACCTCTACACTTTGGTTTTTAGATAGGCTCACCAAAGAAACCTCTACACTCTGGTTTTAAAGGCTCACCAAAGAAACCTATTTGGTTTTTATAATAGGGCTCACCAATAATCCAGATATTCTAAATGATAGAATAAAAAAGCAACAATAAAGACAAACTCTATTGTCTGGGTGGTTGCCAATGCAGCTCGAGTGAAGATCTACTAAATGCTCTTTAATGCACTTCAATGGTTTCCTTACTTTCCTCAAAAGGTGCTTCAAGCTTCTGGTAAGAGTGGTTGCAGGCTTGAAGGCAGACTTTAAAGCTCTAGTGCTCTCTCACTTCACTTCAATAAGAGTTCAATAAGTGCGCAATAATTTATTAGCCTCTTCAAGGATGTTCTCATACCATATTTATAGAGACTTTAACTACCTTCCCTTAATTTTGAATGTTGTGGACCATTGGGAGGTGACAGGTTACCGTTGGAGCACTTTTGGAATTCAAAAACTGAGAACTAGAACTAGCCGTTGGAGGTGACCCCATCATTCCAGTCAGCTTGGACAAACTTCGAGTCAGCTCGGATGATGTTCGGGTCGACTGGGCTGAGTGTCAGTTGACTAGCTTCCATAATTGAGAAAATGCCTCACTCTGGAAGAGTCGGCTGGGCTGAATTCCAATCGGCTGGAGTCTCAAAGGCTTCTCAGACCATTTTCAACTGAGTTCTGGATAAGTTGGCTGGATCTGATTCCAGTCGGCTCGGATTCCAGAGAATTTCAGAATGTTCTCAACCTTGTTCTGGACGAGTCGCTAGGCCTTGGTGCCAGTCGGCTGGTTCTATGTGCCAGAGAACTTCTCTTCAGTGCTAGTGCCAGAGTCGGCTGGGTTGTCCTTCCATTCGGCTCGAAGGTGGTTCTTCAACCAGATCAACTTCAAACTTCCAGAACAATTGTCCCATGCTTTAAAGACCTCTTCAAGGACTACTTATAATAAATTAAAGAAGGCTTGAAGCAAGAAGGACTACTAGAAGTAACCCTTAAACTGATTTTAATAGGAAACTTTTTGTAGGGTTCTTCTTTACAAGATTCTAAATACTTTACAACTCAACACAAAACATTTAAGATTGTAGGAATTAAAAGGTGTCAATGTAGTTGCCCTACAAAAACTTCTCAATCATTTAAAGAGTTGTTAGATAACCAAATATATGCTCCAATGTTTTGTTAGCATCAAAATCACTTAGGGGTCAATAGAACAGCAACTTGGTGCAATCTGAATGGAGATTGTTTCAATCTGTGGCACTGTTAGATCCTTGGAGATCACTGCTAGGACTAGACCTCTTTATGATCTTTCTCCTATTTCCTCTAGGGGTCCTACCACTTCTTACCATCCTAGAGCACCTCCACCTCATGCATCTTCCAGTAGACCTCTTAGACCTGCTTCTTGGTATGGTGCAAGTATGCCTATCAATGTACCTAAGAAGAATCTGATAGTGAGTAGGTCTTTGGTAATTTCTGTATATTTTAGGAATTTTTTGAAGATTGTGTAATGTTTATTGTACTGAATCTTTTAATGGAAATACAATGAATATCCGTATGGACACATGTGTGTACTTCTTTTATCTTGTTAACACTCTCTAATATTTTTTTTAAATAGGATTCTCTCTCAAATTTAAGAAAGTGAAATTACATCAAACAAATCTTAATACAATCTCAATCTGCTTAAAATCTGAGCTTAATTGCATAACTTTTTTATTTGATGACAAAAAGGGGGAGAACTATTATATAATAAAGTGCATGAAAGAAGAAACTTAATAGAATTGGAATAGAACTGCTAAAGTTAACTAGACAGGTGGAGCTTAATGAATATTGCATACCTTTTTTGCTGAAGTTTTCAAATAAATGATAAAAGAGAAGAAATTTTACATTGATTAGAAATTTTGTAAAAAGGCGGAGAAATACATGTTTAATTTGTTTCAATGATTACTGTTCTGCTCTCTACTAATTACATCTAACTGTCAATGCTTAATGTTGCTTAATACACAAAAGCACTTATTCTCTGACACTTACATTTAATAGAATTGGCTGTGTATAACTGTATAGCATACATTGTTACTCATTTGAGAATACAGTTAATATTGTAATACATCAAACAAGTGTAAATGCTTACTATGATATACATCTATACTTGTGAATATAATAGATTTTTTCATGCCAAGTATTTTGTCATCATCAAAAAGGGGGAGATTGTTGAATCTTGAAGTGATTTTGATGATAACAAAACATTGGAGCATATATTTGGTTATCTAACAACTTTTCAAATGGTTGACAAGTTTCTGTAGGACGACTACTTTGACATATTTTTTTAAACCTTACAACCTTTATTTCTTTGTGTTGAGTTTTAAGAAATTAGAATCTTGTAAAGAAGAACCCAACAAAAATTTTCTATTTGAATCAAAGATAAAGGGTTGCTTCTACTAGTTTTCAAGCTTTAATTTTTCTTGATATTGTTGTAAGAAGATCTTAAGGAAGTCTTCAAAGCTTGGCATGTGAGTTCTAGAGAATTGGAATTGGTCTGGGTGAAGAACAAATATCAAGTCGACTGGATGGAGGAACCAGCCAACTCTGGCACTGGCACAAGAAAGAAAACCTCTGGCATGCAAACGCAGTCGACTGGCACCAAGTCCTAGCCGACTCATCCAGAACTTGGTTGAGAATGTTCTACGAACCTCAGGGATCCGAGCCAACTAGATTTCAACCTAGCCGACACATCCAGAGTGAGATATTTTCTCGACTGTGAAATCTAGCCGACTGGTTTTCAACCCAGCCGACCTGAACCTGATCCGAGCCGACTTGAAGATGTCCGAGCCGATTGGAATGTTGGGATCTCTTCTAACGGCTAGTTCCAGAATTCTATGTTTGAATCCCAAAAGTGCTCCAATGATAACCTATCACTTCGCAACGGTCTACAACATTCAAAATCAAGGAAAGGCAGTTGAAGTCTCTATATATTATGTATGAGAACATCCTTAGAGAGTCTAATGAGTTATTGAACATTTATTAAACATTTATTGAAGTAAGAAAAGAGAGAACTTGAGCTTTGAAGTCAGTCTTCAAGCCTTCACCAACTCTTATCAAAAGCTTGAAGCAACTTTTGAAGAAAGCAAGGAAGCCATTGAAGTGCATTGAAGAGTATTCAATTGAGCTTCACTAGAGCTGCATTGCAACCACCAGACAACCTAGTTTGTCATTTCTTTTGCTTTTCATTCTACTCTTAGAATACTTGGGTTATTGGTGATCCCGGTTGTAAAAACCAAATAGGTTTCTTTGGTGAGCCTACTGAAAACCAAAGTATAGAGGTTCTAGGTGAGCCTGTGAAAACCTAGTGTGGGTTTCTTTGGTGAGCCTGGTTTAAAAACCAAAGTGTAGAGGTTGGGATTGTGAGCCTAAAAAACAATCCGACTGTATTCCGGTTTGGGGGATATAGTGGAAATCCCGAATGGTGAACTTGGGTAGTAGACGTAGGAGCTGGGTTGCTCTGAACCGCTCTAAACTTGTTTTGTTTGTGTTGTGCTTTACTTACTTTTCAGCTTCTGCACTTATGCCCTGATTAACACAACACTCAACCACTAAAAGGAATTACTTGTGCACATATTTGTAAGAAATTTTGTAATTTCCAATTCACCCCCCTCTTGGGAAAAGCCACCTGGGCAACATATAGTCCAATTAAAGCAATTTGAAAGTCAGATCGAAGCCAATTTCATGCCCGATTAGACCTATTTCGAAAAAGCTGTTGACCTAATTCAAATTAGTATTTGTTAACCGAGTCAAGTTCAAATAACTAACCCAATTGAAATCAAATTAATTAAATTAAATCTAATTTAATTCAATTAATGACTGATCCTTAATTTAATTAGGTCAAATATAAATTGTAACCCATATAATTAATCCAAATGTACTAAAATTGGCTGGTGCCAAATTTAGCAACATATTGATTTGCAGATTGGTTAGTTGTGCTCTTAATGTATGTGACCCCTCAGGTCTTATCTTGTCTAGTAATGAGATATGCTATAATCTTTATTATATATCATCGAAACTCTTTTCGATAGGCTGAAACAATCTCAACTCAATCCTAATTAGGATTGTCGATCCATAAATGATCCTAATGGGCTCTCACAATCCACCAGTGACACGTAGCAGTATGTAATGGCAACCCAGCTAGATAAGATTGGAACCCCTAGGTATAGTTACCATGTGATTCGGTTCCTCTATCAAAAATTTTGACATGATGCAGGTCACGAAAATTCGTCAAACCCATCAATCATATGCTTAAACTTAATCGGCTCGAGTGTAAATGTGATATTAATGAAAACACCTTTTCATTATCACTCTGCTATGGTCATAGACTTATGGACTCAGTCTCATTAAGTTGCATAGGATTATTTCTTACTACTAAGGTTGATAGATTCCTACAAGTGTGCACCCTACTCCTGACAATAAACTTACTGTAGTCAACAAACACTACAAGGTCTCGAATGGATTGGAACCATGTTTATATGCTGTCAATCCACAGTAACCTTACTATAAGTTGCTATGGCACCCTAGGTCAAAGAATTATTCACACAACTACAGTATCAGGAAGCTATTGACGAGTAAGTAGTCATCCTTATAACTTCTTGTACTTGGTCATACTCAGTACCATTGATCTCTTCAACTACCAGTACTCTCACTTCAGTGTCACCACATTGTAGATCAGAGACTCATCTACCCATAAAGAGAAGTGATTTATGCACCGATCTTAATGGATCAATCACCGTCCTCGTGATGTTCCAATGATCGAAAGCTTTTAGGAGTTAACCTATAAAGGCACATGCCTTGGATTCTCAACTCTTGAGAATTTGTGTCATTGTCCATTAACTCCATGGATGATTCATAGACACACCAATATGAATGAAATAAATGTTTTTATTGTTAATGAAAAAAACTAAGTACAAAATTTATGCCCTAGAAATATAATGTGTCAAACTAACTTGGCTTTTAGGGCATACATCTATCAATCTCTTACTTGCACCATAGCTAATTGGCAACATATCTAAGTCCCATCTTTTCAAGGTAGGCTTCAGTCTTTTGCTGGCTTAATGGCTTGGTCAGTGGGTTTGCCACGTTGTCCATGGAATCTACTCTTCGCACCTCATCATACTTTTTTTCAAGGTAGTTGCGTATTATATGAAATCACCGCTCGATATGCTTAGACTTCTTGAGAGACCAGGGCTCCTTCGCAAGAGCTATTGCACCATTATTGTCACAATATATGGGGATGGCATCAGATGGCATCACTCCGAGCTCCGTAATGAACTTTTTATACCAGAAGGCTTCTTTTATAGCTTTTGAGGTAGTAATGTACTCTGCTTCCATTGTTGAATCAGCTATGATGGATTGCTTTGAACTTTTCCAGCTAGTTGCTCCACCATTGCATAAAAACATAAACGTTGATGTAGACCTTTTATCATCAGGATTAGACATGAAGTTTGAATCTGTATATCCCTTTACTCATAATTCTGAATCCCCTCCAAAGACTAAGTACAAATCTTTAGTCCTTCTCAAGTACTTAAGAATGTTCTTCACAACTATCTAGTGCTCTTCGCCTGGATTCGATTGATACCTGCTTGTGATACTCACAGCAAGAGCTATATCAGGTCGAATACACAACATGGCATAAATAAGGCTTCCAATTTCTGAAGCATATGAGATCTTGCACATGCAATGAATCTCTTTAGGTATGTTAGGACACATTTTCTTGGAGAGATTAATGCCATGCTGAAGAGGTAAAAATCCTCTTTTAGAGTTCTCCATACTGAACCTTTTCAGCACTTCCTCTATGTATATTTTTTATGAAAGGCCAATCATCCAATTAGATCTATCTCTATAGACCTTAATCACCAAAATATAAGATGCTTCACCTAAGTCTTTCATAGAGAATTCCTTAGATAACCAACTTTTGACCGAAGTCAACATGGGAATATCATTCCTAATAAGGAGGATGTCATCCATGTACAATACGAGGAATGTCACTGCCCTCTCATTGGCCTTCCTGTAAACACAAGGCTCATCCTCATTCTTGAAGAAATCAAATGATCTGATTGCATCATTAAAATGAGTATTCCAACTCTGAGAAGCTTGCTTCAATCCATAGATTGATCTATGTAGCTTGCAGACCTTTTGATCTACATCACTGGAACTGAAATGCAAAGGCTGCTCCATATAGATATCTTCCTCAAGAAATCTATTTAGGAATATAGTTTTCACATCCATCTGCCATATCTCATAATCATGATATGCTACAATTGCAAGCATCGTACGGATGGATTTCAGCATAGCTACTAGTGAAAAAGTGTCATGATAGTCAATGCCTTCTCGTTGACTATACCCTTTCGCCACTAACTTAACTTTAAAGGTCTCTACCTTACCATCTGCACCTATCTTTCTTTTGTAGATCCATTTATATCCAATGGATATAATACCCTTTGGTGGATCCACTAAGGACCATACTTAGTTTGAATGCATTGATTCAATTTCTACTTTATAGCATTCAACCATATCTCAGAGTCGATGTCTGACTTCGCCTCATCATAAGTCTTAGGATCAACCATTTGATCATTGTCCCCTACTTGGAACATTTCCTTATATCCTCTATAAGCATGCCTAAGTACCTTTCAGGAGGATTGGGGATTCTAGTAGACCTACGAGGTGGAAGAGCATTTATCTGAATTGGTTGATTAGGTTCAATCTGATCTCTAGCTGGCAGCTCTTCAAAGATTTTCTCATCAAGCTCTATTAGCCTTCCACTACCACCTTCCTAAATAAACTATTTCTCCAAGAATATGGCATGACTTCTCACAATCACATTATGATCTTCTGGAATGTAAAAGTAGTATCCCAAGGTTTCTTTTTGATATCCTGTGAACCAAGCTTTCATAGATCTAGATTATAACTTAGCTGCCATTAGTCTTTTGACATAGGCTGGACATCCCCAAATCTTGAAATGAGAAAGACTTGGTTTCTTACCATGCCATATCTTCTATGGTGTGGTAGGAATGGATTTAGATGGAACCCTATTTAAAATGTAAATTGAAGTTTATACGGCATATCCCCAAAGAAATAAAGGCAAGTTAGTGAAGCTCATCATGGCTCAGACCATATTTAATAGGGTCCCATTTCTCCTCCCAAACACCACGTTGAGCTGAGGCATACCAGGTGGAGTCCATTATGAGACTATGTCATTATTCTTAAGATAAGCTAAACATTCCCCACTAAGGTATTCACCTCCCCGATCTGATCGAAGAACCTTAAGGGTTTTACATATTTATTTTTCTTTCTCATATCTGAATTCCTTGAATTTTTCAAAGGCTTCAGATTTGTGCCTCATAAGAAACAGATAACCATACCGTGAACAATCATCGATAAAAGTTATGAAGTAGTAAAAACCACCCCGAGACTGCACATCAAATGGGCCACACACATCAGTGTGTACCAAGGCAAGTAATTCTATGGCCCTCTCCCCATGTCCTACAAAGGATAACTTGATCATTTTTCCTCAAAGACATGACTCACAAAGTGGACATGATTCAAAATCAACTGAATTTAGGATCCCATCCCCTTCTAGTTTGTTAATCCTGTCCACTCCAATATGACCGAGCCTAAGATGCCATATATATTTTTCATTTAGGTTATCCCTAGTGCATTTAAGTCCTATGGCATTCATATAAATTTGCTCGTTAATATTCATAGATGCATCGGCATGCAAATGATAGAAACTATCAATTAGAATAGCTTTTGCAATCAATTTATTTCTTAAATAAATATTACAAAAGTCTTTATTAAATGTAAACTCAAATCCTTTCAATGCTAGCACAGAGATAGAAATCAAATTTCTACTAGCTATAGTCATAAAATAACAGTAACTAAGTACTAATCTAAACCCTAAAGTTAATGCCAGAGAATATGATCCAATGGCTTGTGTAGCAACTTTTGCTCCATTTTCGACATGCAAGACCATCTCACCTTCCCTTAGCATTCTATTTCTTTCTAGACACTGCATAGAAATACATATATGAGCACTAGAGCCAGATTCTAAAACCCAACTAGAAGTAGATGAAACTGTTAGGTTAGATTCAATAACGAGTATGGACTTTCCTTCAGAAGGTGCATCCACCTTTTGTTTCTTTAAGCTTTCCAAGTAGAGTGGATAATTTCTTTTCTAGTGGCCATCTATATTATAGTGGAAATATTTTCCTTTACTGACCTTGGCTTTCTTGGGAGTGTCCTTCTTCTTCTGCTTGTTTTCTTTCTTCCGCTTCTTTGCAGGTTTCTTCTTCTTTAAAGTAGACTTTCTTTTAGAGGAAGCCTACTCCATAGAGAAAACAGAGCCCCTTGAATTCTTCAAGGTCCCCTTATTACTTACCAACATATTCAATAATTTAGGTAAGGTGTAATTCAACTTGTTCATATTATAGTTCATAACAAACAGAGCATATGAACTAGTCAAGGACTGGAGGATAAAATCCACCTGAAGCTCCTTGTGAATAGGAATACCCAGCTTCTCAAGCTATTCTATGTCGTTGATCATTTCAAATAATGATTGTGGACAAACTGTCCTTTACGCACCATGTTGTTGAAAAGCCTTTTCAACACCTCAAAATGTGCAATACGACTTTGTCACCATACAGCTCCTGTAGGTGAGTCAAAATCAATTTAGCAGTTGGCATGTCCTCATGTTGGCTCTATAATTCATTTAACATTGAGGCCAACATGTAACACCTAACCTTATTTTCATCATCTATCCATTTTTCAAATATAGTCATCTGACGGGCATCTGGATGGTCAAGTAAAATAGGGAGTTCTTACTCAAGCACATAGCCCAACTTCTTAGAACTCAAAACAATTTTGACATTCTTCAACCAGCTATCTTTGAAATTAAGGCCTGTAAGTCAGTTTGTCTTTAAAATGTGGGCTAAGGGATTTGAAGCAGACATAGTTAACTACAAGAGTAGAAGATTCTTATTAAATTATTTATACTTAATTATAAAAATTATTCTAAGGTCTTTAAGAAACAATTTTAGAACTCCCATTATTTTCTTGGATCTTTCACTCTCCATGGAGATGCGAAAACCCTAATGTGACTCTAGATTTCTAATGGGTGCTACTGTCCCATCGATGTGCGGCACCTCACCGTGCCCAGTTATTGGTAACATGCTATACCAATAAGAAGACAACCCTTGTCCAATGTATCTAATACAAGTTGTAGTAACTTTGTCTCTAAATCATGGAGCCTCAACATGACCGTTTATCGGCCCAATCATTAGTTAAGCTAGACCCACCATTATGCAAGACAAAGCCATCTTTTGGTCCCTCAACATGACCATTTATTGGGCCCAACCCCATTTGTGCCTAGCTACATCTCATGCTTAATAGGATGGTTGTGTCTTCTCGATGCAACTAAATCACTATAACCAGCCGAGAATAATCAACAAAAGTAGGACACCCGCACTCCTACAATGGTGGAAGACCTTAGAGTTAATATTTATGGGGAGATTAGGTTCTGGTCTCTTTTAAATTGATCAGCCAATTCATGGATGACCAATTAGATTAAGTCAACATAATCTTATGTCTGGCTTAAAAAACTGGCATGGTTGAACTCAAAACAAAAGTAACCCTTTTGAAAACTTAATCAACCAAATTGGCCAGGTCAATATGATGCGTGGGAGGGTTCTGCCATAATTCCTCTTTCCACCAACCTAGTTGAGTTGGTTAGGAAAGATTTATCCCCAATTAGAAACAATGAATGAAGCTTTCCTTAGACACCAATTGGTTGATAAGATTCAATTAGGTCAAACTAGCGATTTGGGCTCATCACTGAGCCAAATTAGGTCTTAACTTACCGATTCACAATTCTGAATCGATCTGACCAGACTACATCTAAAATCAATTTTGAGCATACTTGACCTAACCCTAATCATCATTTGATTAGGTTAATTCACTTGCTCAAAATCAAATTAGGGTTACTAGTTGATTTAATCAAGCCCTAATATCGCAGCCCAATCTCTAGACCTAATTTGTTCAACCCAAACCCTCATGCACCTAATTAAATTTTTTAATTTCAAATAAATTTAAAATTAGGTTCAAGTTCATGATATTTAATGGCTTATGATCTTGAATTAAATTTAAGATCTAAACCTAATTTGGTGCATCATATACATCAACATTTTAGATCATATGATTAAACTAAATCTAATATAACTAACTAGATCTAAAACATACTTAATAACACATCACATATGTAATTAAGATCAAAAATTGATCAAAATCCTTTTGAAAACTTTTTTCAAAATAGGTATGCATCAAGGTAGGACAACCTTTGCACTATAGGGGTTAAACCCTATAGCAGGAGAAACTTATTTATTTACATTGTGCAACCTTTGATCAATTAATTTTCAGATCATGAAAAAAATTAACAATTAATTCATAATAATTAATTTTAGATCTAAAAGTTATGATTTTAATTTTGAAAATAATTTTTCAAAATAAATCAAATTTATACTAGGATAACTTTTGCACTATAGGGGGTAAATGTTATAGTAGGACAACCTTATAATCAGCATAGATTTGATGAAAACACAATCTAACTTTCTGATCTAAATATATTTTAGATCTGATCCTAATCCATGCATGTTAAAGGAAAGGAGAACCATGGCTTTGATACCACTGTTGATTTTTCAAACAGGATTACTGCAAGCAAATCAGGGTTCAAAGCTTGATGTAGTGGAAGATAGCATATAAAATAATTTTATATCTAAGCATACAATTTATAAATAAATCTAATTTATTTATAATAATTCTTAAACATGCTGGAATTAATTAAAAATAATTTAGATCTGAATATAAAATTATTTTGAACAAGAAATACATACCCGAATCACTATCTTGGCTCGCTTTAAAAACTATGCTGATCCAAATCTGAATCAAATACTGGATTCATGGGGTTTTGCTCGAGCCGCACAATCACTCGGTATCTACTGGTATCCATATGGAGCTCGTGTAAACAAATCATAGAGAGCACCGGACTGCTATATCCTTGCAGCCCTCTCCTCTTTCAGCAAATCAGGACCTTTCTTGTTCTTGAATGGCTTCTATCTTGTGAATTGGAATCACAAGATCTTGGACCTCTCTCCTTTTTGATTTTCTCTTTTAATCTTTGTTTTATTTTCTTTTTTTTAGATTTTAGAAGACCTTCTCTAAGGTTTTTGGGTGAAAAGAAAGGTAAAGAAGAGAAGGTATATCAATACTATATGTTACGATCCTTTTTTCCTCACCAATATGCTCCTTAAAAGATCAATGCCGAAAAATTAATGACCAGCCACTAATAATTTCGAAATTATTATGGATCTTAATCAGGATTAGGATAAGAGAGAGTCTTAATTAAATCCATAATTAATTGATAGAGTTTTGGTGGAGAAGGTTACTTAAAGCAGAAGGACTCTTCCTTCAATCTTCCACCACAAATTATTCAAGCACAAATCCTCCATGCCTCAAGTGATTTCATGCACATTTGTTTGCTAGATTAAGGTAGGTCCCATCTAGATTAATATAAGGTAAAAGTCCTAAATTAATCCAGATTTTATGGGATAGAGTTTGGGATAAATTAAGAGTCCCAAAATAAAAGGACTCTTCATATCTAGCGCCAATTCATTCCATGCAGCACAAAATATTGCACCATTCTTATTTTTGGCTTGAGGAGAGGAGAGAGAGTCCCAGTCAAATGGGACTCTGAGCTTTAGGTCCAATTAAAGCAATTTGATAGTCAAATCAAAGCCAATTTCAAGCCCGATCGAATCTATTTCGAAAAGGCTATTGACCTAATTCAATTAGGATTAGTTAACCGAGTCAAGTTCAAATAACTAACCCAATTAAAATAAAATTAATTAAATTAAATCTAATTTAATTCAATTAATGACTGATCTTTAATTTAATTAGGTCAAATATAAATTATAGCACTTATAATTAAGCCAAATGTACAAAAATTGGCAGGTGCCAAATTTAGCAACATATTGATTTGTTGATTGGTTAGTTGAGATTCTAATGTGTGTGACCCCTCAGGTCCTATCCTGTCTGGTAATGAGATATGCTATAATCTTTATTATACATCATCGAAACTCTTTTTGATGGGATGAAATAATTTCAGCTCAACCCTAATTAGGACCGTCGATCCGTAAATGATCCTAATGGGCTCTTACAATCCACCAAGAACACTTAGCAGTATGATGTGGCAACCTAGCAAGATAAGATTGGAACCCCTAGGTGTAGTTACCATGTGATTTGGTTCATCTATCAAAAATTTGACATGATACAGGTCACGGAAACTCGTCAAACCCATCAGTCATATGCTTAAATTTAATCGACTCGAGTTTGAATGTGATATTAATGAAAACACCTTTCTATTATCACTCTGCTTTGGCCATAGACTTATGGACTCAGTCTCACTAAGTTGCATAAGATTATTCCTTACTACTAAAGCTGATAGATTCTTACAAGTGTGCACCCTACTCGTGACAATAAACTTACTGTAGTCAATGAACACCACAAGGTCTTGAATGGATAGGAACCATGTTTATGTGCTGTCAAACCATAGCAACCTTATTGTGAGTTGCTGAGGCACCCTAGGTCAAAGAACTATTCAAACAACTATAGCATCAGGAAGCCAATGACGAGTGAGTAGTCATTCATATTACTTTCTATACTTGGTCATGCTCAATACCATTGATCTTTATCAACTACCTGTACTCTCACTCCACTGTCACCATACTGTAGATCAGAGACTCATCTATCCATAAAGGGAAGTGATTTGTGCACCGATCTTAATGGATCAATCACCATCCTCGTGATGTTCCAATGATCGTGAGCTTTTAGGAGCTAACCTATAAAGATGCATGCCTCGGATTCTTATCTCTTAAGAATATGTATCATTGCCCATTAACTCCATGGATGATTCATAGACACACCAATATGAATGAAATAAATGCCCTTATTATTAATGAGAAAAATTAAATGCAAAATTCGTGCCTTAGAAATATAATGTGTCAAACCAACTTGGCTTTTAGGTTATACATCTAACATTATAGATCTCTATTTATATTTTTTTTATAGATCCATTGCTTCCATTATGTATTATATATTTTGGTGGATCTATTAAGGTCCATACTAGGTTGAAACACATTGTGTCAAACTTTATGAGAGTCAACCATTTCTTGGAATCGATGTCTAGCATCGTCTCATTCTAGGTTTCTAGGATCATCTCTATGTTCTTTTCTTTTGCAAGAAAAACTTCCCTTGAGTCCTTTGTAAGCATATCTTCGTATGTTTTGGAGGATGGAAAATCCTACTATACTTATGAAGAGGAAGAGGAACTAATGTACTGGCTCTACTTAAATAGTTTTTATAGGTTCTATGGCCCTTTTCTCTTTTGAGACTATCTCTTTAAGCTTAATTATTTGTTCACTACTTTATTTAGGATAAACTATTTAACCATTAATATAGATATTGGGTCATAACTATTTGTGATCCATTACAAAGAAGTATCCTAACATCTCTTTAGAATATAGACCATTAGTCACCCGATCTCTAACCATCTACCTATATCTCATATAGCTATGATAAAAAGGGATTTAGAGTGAACTCAATTAAATAAATTGGCTAAGTTATGTGATCAAATCCTTAAAGATAAATTAGTGATTTCCATAATGGATTGAACTATATCTATATAGTTCAATTTCCCTACTCAAACATCTCATTGAGCTTGAGATGTAAGAGGAGTCCATTGTGTGGCTATGCTAAATAACTTGAGATAATTTTAGAAATCTCTTTTAAAGTATTTACTTTCTCAATCTAATTGAAGAACCTTAAGGAGGTTTCCTGGCTTACATATTGAATGAGCTACATACATTAATGTGTACCCAAGCAAATAATATCTATGGTCCTCACTTACAACCTTTGTCTTACAAAAGGTAATTTGGTCAATACTCTTCAAAATAAGAATTATAAGTTGAAAATGACTTAATAGTAAATTAACCAAAAGGCTAATGGTTTCTAAATTATTTATCTTTTCTTTTTAACATGACCAAAATTGAGGTACCACCTATATACTTTAGATTGATATCATCTCATAGGATCACTAAGATCCTACGATACTTACTAATTGCTTCACATTGAAAAGAATTCCCCTTTAAACCTTTCAAGGTCTTTTTAATAGTCACTAATTTGTTGACCTAATTGTTTCAATCTTATTTAAATAGTAGTTTATAATAAAACATCCATATAAATTAGACAAAGATGGTTAAATCAAATCCATTTGCAATCGTTATGCGTCATCCTACTCTAGCTTCTCAAGCTCCTAATCCTTAATTATTGTCAAACAATGATCATGGATCGATTATACTTAGGTCAACCAAAATGGCTAGGTAACATAAGGTAATATTGGTATATTACTGTGCTCAGCCTATCTAATTAATTTTTTAAATTAACCCAGTAATTTTAATAGATTTTAGATCAATCAGTTGGTCTAAGAATTAAGAGGGTTGGAAGCTAACTTTTAATCCATAAAGAGTAAAGATTCCAATTAGATGTTTGTAATTAATTTTAAGGACTTTAAAAAATAAATTAGGCTCCCACTATCATCATAAATATCTCATATTCCTTAATAGATATGTAAAAATTCTTATGTGACAATGGTCCCTAGTAGATATTGTGATCCCGCCAATATGCGGTACCTCATGATATCTAGTTATTAGTAACACATTGTACCGATAAGTGGATAACTCTTGCCCAATACTTCTCAAGCATATTGCAGTGACTCAATTTTAATTCATGTAAGCTCCTCTAATAATTATTGTCCACACTTTCTAGTCAAGTCGGATCCATCGTTCATGCAAAAATGAAGCCATCATTGGATCCCTCACCGTGACGAGTTTTCAAGCCCAATCCCATCTTCACCTTATAATATCTCAAGTTAATAGAATGGTTGCACCCCACTGATGCAACTAAACCACAATATCTAGCCAAAAATAATTAACATCTGAGAGATGCCTATAGAACTATAATGCTGGAAGACCTATGAGTTAATATTAATAAGGAGGTTTGGATTTAGGTCTATACCTTATTAATCATCACAATCTCATGTTTGACTAACCTACTGACTAAAAGAATTTAGGTCAACTCAATTTAAAAAATCCTTCCATGGTTCTTCTTCATAAGTCAAATTACAGTGGTACCCCTACACATTATAAGAGAACCCCAATGAATGGAAAGGAGGGACTTTAAACCCTACTTGCTCTTATGACTAGATGGTTATAGTGATTGATGCGGAACCTATATGCATGCAATTATATTTTTTTGTATGTTTTTAGTTAAAGTTGTGAATCTGAATCTCGAAGAGCAGACCAAGTATCAAAGCAGGAAAAACTATGCAAGATAAGAGACTACAACATGCAAGATAAAACCTAAAAGCAACAGAAAGAGAAGGACCGTCGAGGCTGAGAAACCATGGTTGGGCTAGTTCACCTTCAATAAAACAACTGGTGGCAAAGGGGTGTACCTGGCAACGTCTGATATGCCTGGTGAAGATCGCAGTGAAGAGATCACTAGCCCTCGATGGATGCGGCCTAGAAAACCAAGGTAGAGACCCGTGGATACCCGGCAAATCTCAAAGGGAAAAACATAAAAGGAAAGAGGTGTTTTGGAGTGGGCAGCCAGGACTTTGCAGGGTAGGCTAGTGGCAGGATGCAGTTGCAAACACTGGAAAGAAGAAAAGCACTCATAACCCCTTAAGCACACAGCAGGGTACCATACAGTAGTTGTAGAAAACTCAATTATATTTTATATATCAAAATTAAAATTTCATACAAGAGACTAGGGTCTTTTAAATAGGCCCTTAGTCTTGGGGTCCAAGTAAGGGTACAATGGACATTACCTAGGAATTCTATTCCTACCCAAACCCTAGCTAGAAAATAAGGAAACCCATGGAAGAAAAATCCCTATAATCTCTCTCTTCTCCTCTTGACTTGGTCAGCCAAGAGGGATGACTCTAAGTGGCCGACCAAGGGGAAGGTCACTCTAAGCTTGTGGCACCCTAGCTCCTCTCCTGGGCCTACACTGGCCCAATTTGCTTCCAGCAACGGTCCAGGGCTTCAGGGCTTTTGATTTCTCCTCCTGAGGTCCTCAAATCTTCAGGCTGGGTTGGACTTGGACTTCACTTCCATGTCTTCAAGCTGGTTGGACTTGGTCTTCACTGTATGATATGGTCTTGAGTCTTTAGTGTACTTAGACAAGACTCAAAAAAATAAAATTAGCTCAACATGAGCTGACTAGCACTAGACTAAACTTGCTCAACATGAGCTGACTGATACAGGACTCAAGTAAAGACAACATAGATGAACTAATCTTTATTACAATGGACTTGAATGTAACAAAATGATCCACAGAGGGTTAAGAAGCCTCTATCTTATTCTGGTGCCTCTAGTGTCCGCACCAATTCTCCCGGGGTGTGAGGAACTCGACCCTATCGAGTGGGAATCAAGCTGGCTCACATATCTCTCGAGGAGGTCTGGGTTGAGGCATTGCAAGACCTCTTGAGAAATCCATGAATCGTCCGACTCTGGCCAGCCTTGCCATCGGACTAGGTAGCATTGACAACCGTAGCCCCGGGTCATTAAGGCTTGATCATCCAGGATACACTCGATCCGTTCTCCTCTCTTAAGCCAATTTATTGGTGGACACTCTGGGCTAGGATCATTCTCAATAGAAGGAATGGGTCCAAAGGCCTCACTAGGTATCACTGCTGGTTCCCTATACTCAACCAGGTCTGCGATATTGAAGGTAGAACTAATGCCCAAATTCGGTGGCAAATCTAACACATAGGCATTTGGTCCAACTTTTTCTATCACTTTAAAAGGTCCAGCTCTGCGAGCATGAAGCTTTATTTAGGCCTAAGTCTAACCATGATAGAATCCACTACATCAAATTCTTTGGCTCTTCTTCGGGAAATAGCTAGTTTGTTTCAAAATTAGTGCAGGTGGTGAACATGCTGGGCATATGTAGACTCCTAACAAGTGATGCCAAGGGTTCAAGGTTAGTTGGATAAAGTAGGATAAAATTAGGCATGTCGGGGACTAATCCTAGACTAATGAGGTTAACCTTATGAGGTTAAGGTCTATCTACAGGGTTTGCAAAGTGGAAGGATGGGTTACTAATCTCAGGGAAGAGGTCCTTAATGAAAACTATAGGAGGAGGCTCATCCTGAGGGTACTGATTCAAAGAGATCAAGTCCTTAATAAACTCTTCTGGTTCTTGTATTTTACAACTAGACTCTATAATTTGGCTCCCCTCTAAGGTTTCCTAAGACAAGGTTCTAGCAACAATATCTAGGTTCTCTTCCTCTAATTGTTCTTCCACTATAGCTTTAGACTGGATGTGGTTAGGGTCAACTACCTCTAGGTTGGCTTCTACCTAGGTATCATTGGGTCAGCTAATTCTATGTCATCTATAGGTATCTCCTCGTCTCCCTCATACTCATCCGCTAAGTTAACATCAGCTTCATACACTTCCATGTTAATGTAAGCCTTGTCAATCAAAGGGATGGTAGGGGAAGGTCTGTTAAGGGAAAATTGGCTAGGTCCTGGTTCTGATTATGGGCACTACTCCTAGTAGGTTCAGGTTACCTAAGGGATAGTGGCTTACTATTGGATTCATATTTAGGGGTACTAATCCTATGGGGTTCAAGTTGAGTAGGAGAGACATGACTAGTACTAGGCTGATACCGAGTGGTTATGGGCTCCCTGGGCTCATAGGACAAGGGTGCAGATCTATGCGTCAAGGGATTATTGGATCTGGGGTCATAGGATTTGGTTTCAGCTTTATGGTTCTTGGGTCTACTGGACTCATGGGTTCTCTCTATGGTCCCTACATGGCCCTCTAACTGATCAATCCTATTGGTGAGATGGTCAAATCTATTGTTGGGTCGGGTACCGGACTGGGTCAACTGAGTCATCTGGGTAGTCATCTAGGTAGTTAACTTGGTGGTCATCTGGGCCATGGATTGGGCTTGCTGCTTAGTGAGTGAAATTAATCTTGGCTTCAAGTTTATCCATGGGTTTAGCCAAAGGTGGAGATGGTGGATGTAAGGATGCTCCTAATCTAGTGCTCATGCAAGACTTGATCAAACCTACTACAGCTGCCTAGACCTAGATTCCAAAACTAGATGCTCAATCAGGGTGGCAAACTAGCCTATAGTAACCCTGTACTCAGCCAAGTAGGTGTAAGGGGAGTGTTAGGTCATTGATTGCCCATCATAGACACCAATCCGAGATTGGCCAAGTAGGCGGACCAGCGCACAAGTCCTTCATGACTGAATCCCTGAACCATCATTCTAGACACTAAGCACAAGGCACACACAGGTTAGCTTGACATAGTGATCTGATACTTAGCCCGTACCCGACCAGTTGGTGTCCTTAGCCCACTAGGGCAAATTAAGTCTAATATATTTTAAGTTAGGCTTGGGACCAATTGCAAAGGAGGTGGTTTTGGGCTAAGGAGAGGTTATCAACTCCTTCCCTTTTCTAGCATAAAGAAAGTGCCCTTAAGAGTATTTTATGCAAGATGGCAGGCAGATGAAAATGCAAATTAGGGTTTAGTTATTTTTAGGATTTTTTGATTATATGTATTTTTTTTATATATTTTGGTATTTTATTAAATAGAAGGAAACTTGTAAATTATGGCCTAATATGCAAAAAATATACTAAAATTAAAAGATATGAAAAGAGATACTAAACAAGATCCTAAACCTTCCAAAACTGTCTTGCTGAAAAAACATAGTCAAAAATTTGCAGGCTGTATTTCTACTTGCAGAAAATTCACAGACCAAAATAAAATCTGAAAAAATTCCTAAAATACTCTAAATTAAGATGAATACAAAAAAATAAAAACAAAAATTTTTGGAGTTCTGAGTAGGGAGAAACAATTAAAAGAACAGTGCATATTTTAGAAGGCTGAAAATTTAAAAACCCTAAGAACTCCTTGTGTTCTTCTTCACGAGCCAATTCACAGTGGCACCCCTACCGCCATAGGAGATATCGTTGATTGGGAAAGAGGGTTTTGAAGCCCTAATAATCTCCTATGACTGGATAGCCATGGTGAAGCACCCGATCCGAGTATCCAAAGAGAACTGAGCCCAAAATAGGCTCTGATACCAAATTGATGTGGAACCTATATGCATGCAATTATATTATTTTGTATGTTTTTAGTTTAAGTTGTGGATCTGAATCCCGAAGAGTAGACCAAGTATCTAAGTAGGAGAAACTCTTAAAGATAAGAGACTATAGCATGCAAGATAAGACCTACAAGCAACAGAAAGAGAAGGACCGTCGAGGCTGAGAAGCCTCGGTTGGGCTAGTTCACCTTTAATAGAACTACTGGTGGTAGAGGGGTATACCTGGCAATATCTGATATGCCTGGTGAAGATTGCAGTGAAGAGATCACTCATCCTCGATGGATGCGGCCTGGAAAACCAAGCTAGAGACCCATAGATACCCGGCTTTCTGCTTGGTGGTCCGATTGAGGCCTAGCTGGAGTCGTCGAATTCGTTGGAGTCGAGGGACCTACAAATGACCTATCAAGGGTTAAGAATCTCAAAGGAGAGGAAGATATAAGGAAAAAATAGCAAAGGAAAGAGGTGTTTTGGAGTGGGCGGCCAGGGCTTTGGAGGGCAGGCTGGTGGCAAGATGCAGTTGCAAACACTTGGAAGAAGAAAAGCTCTCAGAACCCTTTAAGCACACAGTAGTGTAGCACACAGCAGTTGTAGAAAACTCAATTATATTTTATATATCAAAATTAAAATTTCATACAAGAGACTAGGGACCTTTAAATAGGCCCTTAGTCTTGGGCTCCAAGTAAGGGTAAAATGGACTTTACCTAGGAATTCTATTCCCACCCAAACCCTTGCTAGAAAATAAGGAAACCCATGGAAGAAAATTCCCTACAATCTCTCTTTTCTCTTCTTGCCTTGGTCAGCCAAGAGGGGTGACTCTAAGTGGCCGACCAAGGGAAAGGTCACTCTAAGCTTGTGGTGCCCTAGATCCTCTCCTGGGCTTGGACTGGCCCAATTGGCTTCCAGCTGTGGTCCAGGGCTTCGTGGTTTTTGATTTCTCCTCTTGAGGTCTTCAAATCTTCAAGCTAGGTTGGACTTGGGCTTCACTTCAAGCTGGTTGGACTTTGTCTTCACTTGTATGATATGGTCTTGAGATTTCAGTATACTTAGATAGGACTCAAAAAAATAAAATTAGCTCAACAGGAGCTGATTAGCATTAGACTGAACGAGCTCAACATGAGCTGACTGATACAGGTCTCAAGTAAAGACAACATAGATGAACTAAGCTTTATTACAATTGACTTGAATGTAACTAAGTGATCCATAGATGGTTGAGAAGCCTCTGTCTTATTCTGGTGCCTCTCGTGTTCGCACCAATTTTCCCGGGGTGGGAGGAACTCGACCCTATCGAGTGGGAATCAAGCTGGCTCATATATCTCTCGAGGAGGTATGGGTTGAGGCATTGTAAGTCCTTTTGAGAAATCCATGAATCATCCAACTCTGGGTAGCCTTGCCATCGGACCAGGTAGCGTTGATAACCGTGGCCCCAGGTCGTTAAGGCTTGATCGCCCAGGATATGCTCAATCCGTTCTCCTCTCTCAGAAAAACTTATTGGTGGACACTCTGGGCTAGGATCACTCTCAATGGAAGGAATGGATCTAAAGGCCTCACTAGGTATCGTTGTCGTTTCCCTATACTCAGCCAGGTCTGCGATATTGAAGGTAGAGTTAATGCCCAAATCCGTAGGCAAATCTAACACATAGGCATTTGGTCCAACCTTCTCTATCACGTTAAAAGGTCCTGCTCCACAAGCATGAAACTTCATTTAGGCCTAAGCCTAACCAAGATAGAATCCACTACATCAAATTAATTGGCCCTTCTTTGAAAAATAGCTAGTTTGTTTAAAAATTAGTGCAGGTGGTGAACATGCTGGGCGCATGCAGACTCCTAACAAGTGATGCAAAGGACTCAAACTGTCGCCTAACAGACTTGACTATGCATTCCTATCGAAGAAATTTTTATTGAACTCTTTGGACCTAAACCTAAGAGGTTATAGATTCTCTAGGTTTGATCCTACCTTGACATACACATGAAGATTTATAATGGGCTCCTAGCAAATTCCATAGGGTATGCCAGAAGTATAATGCAAACTTAACATGCGTAATGAATGCATGCAATTTGCTAATCTCAACTAAATTCAATCTAATGATCCTAGAAATGCTAGAGGTGTCAGGAAAGGGCATAAAATAGGAAGTGGGATCAGGATTTGTCTGGTAGGGTAGGGAAAAGGGTTCAAGGTTAGTTGGATAAAGTAGGATAAAAGGAGGCATGTCGGGGACTAATCCTAGACTAATGAGGTTAACCTTATGAGGTTAAGGTCTATCTATAGGGTTTGCATAGTGGAAGGATGGGTTACTAATCTCAGGGAAGAGGTCCTTAATGGAAACTATAGGAGGAGGCTCATCCTGAGGGTACTGATTCAAAAAGATCAGGTCCTTAATAAACTCTTCTGATTCTTGTATTTTAGGATTTGACTCTATAATTTGGCTCCCCTCTAAGGTTTCCTCAAACAAGGTTCTAGCAACAATATCTAGGTTCTCTTCCTCTAATTGTTCTTCCACTACAGCTTTAGGCTGGATGTGGTTAGGGTCAACTACCTCTAGGTTGGCTTCTACCGGGGTATCTATTGGGTCAGCTAATTCTAGGTCATCTATAGGTATCTCCTCTTCTCCCTCATACTCATCCGCTAAGTTAATGATGCAGAACAAAGAACAAGGAAGCGTATGCGGAAGTAAATTTAAGATTAATTCTTTTTTTTTTTTTTTATATTTCAGAAATTGGCTTTGACTCAAAGTAAAGCTAAACTAAGTTGAAGGAAACTAGGTAAGGATTGAAAGCACAATTTAGATGAAACTAAATTATCAGAGTAGTTCAGAAGTAACGGATCGTTGGGGGTTGAGAAACTCCCAGACCTAGGGTTTCGCTCTGAACTTTCAACAGAACAGAAATAGAGAGAAGAGATGGTTTACCAACCAGACAGTGATCTTCTCAGAATTTGGGTGGAAGAACTCTCTCGAGTAGATTGTGGGATCCTCGGAGTCGGCTATCTTCACAATGGATCCTCCAATACTGGTCTTGTGGTTTGGTCGGCTTCTCCTGGACTCAAGATCTAGGAAAAAAGAGGAACAAGTGATGGAATTCAGATACTCAAGAAAAGATTTACCAGGTTGAAGAACTTGAAAGCTGAAGTTGCTGAAATCAGGATTCTCCTGGAGGCTGATCTGACTTCCTCTTAGAATTGCTGTAGATCTGAAGTATCTGGACTGGAGCTGGATGCTGGTGGTCGGCCTGGACTTGGAGAGGGTGGCCGTGAGAGGTGGGATAGGCTAGGGCTTGGTGGAAAGAGAAGGGTGATGGCGGCTAGGGTTTGGGAGTGGAGTGGCTAACCTAGGGTTTGGGTCTTGGAGATCTCACACCTCCTCAAGGTTCCTGGGGAACCCGGATTTACTCCCTCACGGAGCTCAACACCTGGATGCAAGTGCGGAAGAGAGAAAACACAAAGTTTGCTCACAAAAAATTTGGCTTCATTCATCTGATTGATTTAAACTTACAAGAGGGGTTTAATTTATAAGGCTTTACAAGGGAGTAGGGTTTTACATCTTCCCATGTGGGACTAAAGGAGGGGATCTACAAATCAGGATAATCCATACACATATGGTCGGCCAAGGTACCAAAAAAAATTTGATTAGGGTTATAAAAGGCAGGTAGATGGCGCCTCCTTGCTTGGATCTTCAAGAGAATTTTTTTCCTTCCATGGATCAACTCTTTTGGACTCCTCCTTTTCTTCCTCCCTAAGTCAAGGCCCTTCCCATCTTTGTTTTGGATATTTTTGGCAGGTAGTGGGCGCCTCCTTGAAGTTTTCTCCAAGAGAATTTCTTCCCTTTCTTAGTTTGGTTCTTTTGGGAAAGACTTGGGCCACCCCCTTGATTTGTGGACTCCTGGTGGATTTTTCCTCAACTGGCGCATGAGAGAAGGAAGCTGCTATCTGTGGCGTGGGGACCAAAGGCTGCTGGATGTAGATATGGCACCCCCTGGACTCAGGCGTATGGCTGGGAGTGTGGCTGGGAGTGTGGCGCCCACTTGCTAGGCCTTGGAAGAAAATGTAACACCCCAGGTTGAAACCCTAGTCCACTACTGAGTCAACATGACTCAACAAAATAAAATGCAGGTAATGTAGACTCAAGCTAAATTGAGTTGATCTAGTCAACTCTTATTACAAACCAAAAACCCTAATTCTTCGGGCAAGGTTAATCAGAGATCCAGATGGAGCTCTGAAGTCTTCTTCTGAGTCTGGTGCCCGCACCAATTCTCCCATGGTGGGAGGAACTCTACCCTGTCGAGTATGGATCAAGTTGGCTCTGGTATCTCTCCAAGAGGTCTGGGTCCAGCTCTTGTAATTCTTCTCGGGAGATCCAAGAGTCATCAGGATCTGGCCTTCCTAGCCAGCGGACCAGGTATCTTTGGTATCCTCAATTACGAGTAGAGATAACCTGATCATCCAGGATCTTTTTAATCTGCTCTTTCCTCACAGGCCAATTTGTTGGTAGACACACAGGGTCAGGTTCACTCTCAAGAGCAGGATTAGGTTCAAAAGCCTCAATGGGAATCATAGCTGGCTCCCTATACTCTACTAGGTCTGTAATGTTGAAAGTGGAGCTAATGCCTAGTTCTGGAGGTAACTCGAGCACATAGGCATTGGATCCTACTCTCTTTACCACTCTAAATGGTCCAGCTCCCCTAGCATGTAACTTTCTAACGGTTCCAGGAGGAAACTATTCAGGTCTTAACCAAATCATTACATAGTCTCCTTCGTCAAAAGTTTTGACTCGCCTTTGAGAATCAGCCAATTTCTTATAAGTTTCATTACTTAAATTTATTTTGGCTTGAATTTTTTTATGCAAGTCTTTTATATGCTGTGCAAAAACTTCGGCAGACTCGGAGACCCGTGTGTGGACTGGTAAAGGAGCTAGGTTAAGAGGTGTGTGGGGTTTGTAACCATGCACAATTTCAAATGGACTCTTACCCGTAGACCTATTGACCGAGTCATTATATGCAAATTCAGCTCTAGGTAAGTACAAATCCCAGTTCCTAATGTTTTCACCAACAAGACACCTTAGCAGATTGCCTAAACTACGGTTCACTACTTCGGTTTGGCCGTCAGTCTGGGGATGATAGGCAGTTGAAAACTTAAGTTTCGTCCCTAACTTATGCCAAAGGGTTTTCCAGAAATAGCTGGTGAACCGAACATCCCTATCTGAAATAATGGTCTTAGGTAGGCCATGGAGTCGAACTATTTCATTAAAGAACAAGGTGGCTACCTTAGATGCATCAAATGTTTGGGAACAAGGCAAGAAATGGGCCATCTTGGAAAAACGGTCTACTACAACACAGATAGAGTCATGCCTCCTCTGGGTCTTAGGCAAACCTAACACAAAGTCCATGCTCACATCTTGCCAAGGACGATCTGGGATAGGGAGTGGGGTATAAAGGCCAGTGTTCTGTTTTCGCTGTTTGGCAACAGCGCAGGTCCGACACCTAGCCATAATGTGTGCTACATCTCTTTTTAAGCTAGGCCAGAAAAAATGGTCTTCAATAGCCAGGGTGGTCTTATCTTTTCCGAAATGGCCAGCTAAACCTCCAGCATGAGTTTCCCAAATCAAGAATTCCCTAAGAGAGGTTCTAGGTATGCAAAGCCTATTCTTAAAGAACAGAAAGCCATCTAAAAGGGAATAATCCTTATGTTTACTAGATGGTCCTTGAGTTAGATCCTGGTGTACAGTCTTGAAATCCGGACACGACTCATATTCTTCTTTGATTTGCTCAAACCCTATGACTTCAGCCCTAACAGAATTCAACAACAAAGATCGACGACTAAGGGCATCAGCTACCTTATTTTCAGACCCAGCCTTATGCTTTAAAACAAAAGTATAGGACTGGATATACTCTACCCACTTAGCATGCCTAGGGTTAAGCTTCTTCTGAGAATTCAAGAATCTAAGAGCCACATGGTCCGAAAATAGCACAAATTCTTGTGGTAGTAAATAATGTCTCCAGTAACGCAAAGCTTGCACTACCGCGTAAAATTTCTTATCATAGGTAGAATACCTAAGCTTAGCATCATTAAGTTTTTCACTAAAGAATGCTACGGGATGGTTCTCTTGGCTTAGGACTCCACCTATACCTACTCTTGAAGCATCACAGGCAACCTCAAATACCTTTGAAAAGTCCGGTAGTCTCAAAATGGGTGCCCGGGTCATCCTATCCTTAAGATCTAGGAAGGCTTTATGGGCTGCTTTGGTCCACTAAAATTCTCCCTTCCTAATGCAGTCTGTGATAGGAGCAACTACGGTACTAAACCCCTTGATGAATCGCCTATAGAAGGTAGCCAAGCCATGGAAACTTCTGACTTCATGCACACTGGTTGGCTCTGGCCATTCTACTATGGACCTAATCTTTTCAGAATCGGCAGCCACGCCGTCAGGGGTTACAACAAATCCAAGGAAGATAATCCTACTGGTCATAAATTCACACTTTTTGAGATTACCGTAGAGACTATCATTCCTCAAAACTTGACAGACTTGTCTAAGGTGGCCTAGGTGATCTGCAGGGGTCTTACTATAGATCAGGATATCATCAAAATAGACCACTTCAAACTTCCCTATGAAAGCTCTAAGTACTTGGGTCATAATCCTCATGAAAGTACTAGGGGCATTGGACAACCCAAAAGGCATAACAACCCATTCGAAGAGACCATCCTTAGTCTTGAAGGCTGTTTTCCACTCATCCCCTGGTCTAATCCTAACCTGATGATAGCCGCTCTTGAGATCAATTTTAGAAAAAATCATGGCACCGGCCATCATATCAAGCATGTCATCTAGTCTAGGGATGGGGAACATATACTTGATTGTGATTTTATTGATGGCACGACTATCAACACACATCCTCCACGTGCCATCCTTCTTCGGGGTTAGAAGTGCAGGGACTGCACAAGGGCTAAGACTCTCTCTAATGAACCCCTTTTTCAACAATTCGCCAACCTGCTTTTGCAGTTCTTTATGCTCAGATGGATTCATCCTATAATGGGGTAAGTTGGGTAAAGTAGCTCCTGGGACTAAATCTATGGAATGCTGAATATCCCTAAGAGGTGGAAGGTGGTCTGGCAGATCCCCGGGAAAAATATCATCAAATTCTTCTAATAAAGGCTTAACTTCCTGAGGAGGCTCTGAGGGTGTAGGAGTCCTAAGTTCCTTAGCAGTCAACATCCAAATGGGTGAACCACTATGAGTTTCTTGTTCTAGATCCTTGGCACTAATTAGGTTCACTCCAGTCTTCATTTCCCTAACCTTACTGGTTCCTTTAGCTACCTTGTCCTTAGGAGGGACTGAATGGATTGTGATTTTCTTCCCATTGAAACTAAAGACACAGGTGTTGGATTTTTCTAAGAGGGTGGCATCATGATCATACAACCAAGGTCTTCCAAGAATTATACTGCTCACCCCCATGGGCAAGACATCACACCAAATCTTCTCTTGATAGGATTGCATTTGGATTTGGACCTGACATCTAGACTGGATGGGTATAAAGGTAGAGTCTACCCAAGAAACCTTATAGGGGTTGGGGTGGGGAACTGGGGTTAAGCCTAACATTTTGACAGTGTTAGTAGAAATGGCATTTACACAGCTCCCACTATTTATGATGATTTTACAAACCTTATCCCCTAGTTTAAGGAAAGTCTGTAGGATGTTAGTCCTACGCCAGTCTTCCTGAACTTTAGTCTGGGACAGGATGCATCTCACAACCCCTAAGTGATCAGACTCAGTGGATTCTTCCTCTCCTTCATACTCATCAACCAAATTCATTCCGGCCTCATAAACTTCTTCTTCAAACTCCTCATTAGGCTCGGAATTCTCTTCTCCTCCCTCTTCTATATATAGGGATCTACGAGGGCACTGGCTAGAAACATGACCTACCTTATGACACTTAAAACAAGCTATGGCTGTGCACTGATTGGAGATATGACCGGGCTTCTGGCACTTAAAACAGACGATACTAGGGGTTCTCTGGGTGTCAGGTGCCTTACCTTTATCCAAGGGCCTAGGGGTGGGGATACCCTGATTAGGCTTGCTAGGGGTAACCTGGCTAGGTCCATTTCTTGGGATTGGGGTACTAACCCTAGATGGCATGGGTCCTCTCTGAAACTTCTCAGTGTTCAGTGCAATCTGATAGGCTTGGTCTAGGTCAGTAACCTCTCTTAGAAACAACTCTCTCTTAATATCTTCCCTAAGCCCAGCCCTAAATCTAGACAAAGTGACTTTATGGGCTTCACTCACATCACATCTCATTAGGTATTCATCAAAGGTGGTTATGTAGTCTGAAACAGATCGATTCTCTTGTTTCAAAGTCTACCATTGGTCTAACAGATTTTGCTGGTATGAAATGGGTACGTACTTGTCTCTAAGCTTTGCTTTCATACCCTACCAAGTGGTTATGGGCTCTACATTTCGTCTTCTAGTGGTCAGCTCAATGTTCCCGCAGTATAACCTAGCTTGACGTATTAATTTCATCTTGACAAACTTGAATTTCCTCTCCTCAGACATAGCATACCACTCAAAGTACTGGTCCATCTCACCCTCCCAATCAGAATACACCTTAGGATTTAAACTACCATCAAAAGTGGGTGCATCTAACTTGATGTTCCGAATGAACCTATCATCTCTATCCTCAGGTTCTGGGTTAGGCCTCCTATGATTAGGTTCAGGATCTCGGTATAAAGGTCTTCTAGGCTCTTGGTGTGGGTGAGGTTGAGGCACATTAAAATCTGGGTCAGGAGTCCAATTCCGATGCCTAGGTTCCTCAAGTACTTGGACTCGATCCCTAAGCTGGGCAAAATTCTCATTCATATCCTAACTTAATTTGTTCATACTCTCAGTAAGAGCTCTAACCATGGCCTCTAAATCAGGTTGGGTTTGACCAGGTTGGTAGGGTACTCCATTCCGGGTAGACATGATGCAATCAAGCACACAAAATGAGACTCAACTGAACGACTACGGGCTAATTAGACCTAGAGGCCAAACTAGGTGCCCAATCAGAGTGGCAAGCTAGCCTGTAGTAACTCAGGACTCAGCCAGGCAGGTGTAAGGGGAGTGTTAGGTCCCTGAATGCCAATCCTAGATACCAATCAGAGATTGGCCAGGTAGGCGGACCAGCACACAAGCCCTTCGGGATGGAATCCCTGAACCACCGTTCTAGACACTGAGTACAAAGCACACACAGAGTAACCAGACAAACTGACTCAACACTAGCCTTGACCCGACTTGTTGATGTCCCTAGCCCACTAGGGCAAATTAGGTCTAATCAATTTTTAGATTAAAGGCTTAGGTTCGAATGAAGGGGTGGTGTTTTTGGGCTAAGGAGAGGTTTTCAGCTCCTCCCCTTATCTTAGATGCTCAAATGCCCTTAAGATGAATTAAGAGATGAACACTCAAAAATAAATGGATGGTAGAACACAAAAATAGAGTTGCAGTAATTTAATTCTCAGAAATTGCACAGAAACCAATAAATCATGAAAAAATTATTCAAATTAGTTTCAATTATACTGGTTTCAGCAAAACAAAAATTACTAAATTTAGAGTTACTTGTAGAGAGAAATAATTCTTCCAACAGGGCAATTATGGACTGAAAACAGAGCACTTCCCCGTTCACAATTCCTGCTACGAAGTTATAACCCAACGGATCCCGTACACACCCTAGGAACACCCCGTGGAATGGGAAGAGGAGGTTTGCACCTCGCTTCGTTCCTAGGACCGGACGTCCTAGGGAGTCTTCTTCGAGCAGACAAAGTAAAAAGAGAGAGACTCAAACAAGCAATCAAAACAGAAACCCTAGACAGGGCTCTGATACCAAAAATGATGCAGAACAAAGAACAAGGAAGCATATGCGGAAGTAAATTTTAGATTAATTCATTTTTTTTTTTTTTTATATTTCAGAAATTGGCTTTGACTCAAAGTAAAGCTAAACTAAGTTGAAGGAAACTAGGTAAGGATTGAAAGCACAATTTAGATGAAACTAAATTATCAAAGTAGT
Organism: Areca catechu; assembly: GCA_021397845.1. Lineage (NCBI taxonomy): Eukaryota > Viridiplantae > Streptophyta > Magnoliopsida > Arecales > Arecaceae > Areca > Areca catechu. Next base: position 93,980,860 of record CM038051.1, on the reverse strand, counting down.
TCAGAAGTAACGGATCGCTGGGGGTTGAGAAACTCCCAGACCTAGGGTTTCGCTCTGAACTTTCAACAGAACAGAAATAGAGAGAAGAGATGGTTTACCAACCAGACAGTGATCTTCTCAGAATTTGGGTGGAAGAACTCTCTCGAGCAGATTGTGGGATCCTCGGAGTCGGCTATCTTCACAATGGATCCTCCAATACTGGACTTGTGGTTTGGTCGGCTTCTCCTGGACTCAAGATCTGGGAAAGAAGAGGAACAAGTGATGGAATTCAGATACTCATGAAAAGATTTACCAGGTTGAAGAACTTGAAAGCTGAAGTTGCTGAAATCAGGATTCTCCTGGAGGTTGATCTGACTTCCTCCTAGAATTGCTGTAGATCTGAAGTATCTGGACTGGAGCTGGATGCTGGTGGTCGGCCTGGACTTGGAGAGGGTGGCCGTGAGAGGTGGGATAGGCTAGGGCTTGGTGGAAAGAGAAGGGTGATGGCGGCTAGGGTTTGGGAGTGGAGTGGCTAACCTAGGGTTTGGGTTTTGGAGATCTCACACCTCCTTAAGGTTCCTAGGGAACCCGGATTTACTCCGTCACGGAGCTCAACACCTGGATGCAAGTGCGGAAGAGAGAAAACACAAAGTTTGCTCACAAAAATTTGGCTTCATTCATCTGATTGATTTAAACTTACAAGAGGGGTTTAATTTATAAGGCTTTACAAGGGAGTAGGGTTTTACATCTTCCCATGTGGGACTAAAGGAGGGGATCTACAAATCAGGATAATCCATACACATATGGTCGGCCAAGGTACCAAAAAAATTTGATTAGGGTTATAAAAGGCAGGTAGATGGCGCCTCCTTGCTTGGATCTTCAAGAGAATTTTTTTCCTTCCACGGATCAACTCTTTTGGACTCCTTCTTTTCTTCCTCCCTAAGTCAAGGCCCTTCCCATCTTTGTTTTGGATATTCTTGGCAGGTAGTGGGCGCCTCCTTGAAGTTTTCTCCAAAAGAATTTCTTCCCTTTCTTAGTTTGGTTCTTTTGGGAAAGACTTGGGCCGCCCCCTTGATTTGTGGACTCCTGGTGGATTTTTCCTCAACTGGCGCATGAGAGAAGGAAGCTGCTATCTGTGGCGTGGGGACCAAAGGCTGCTGGATGTAGATATGGCGCCCCCTGGACTCAGGCGTATGGCTGGGAGTGTGGTTGAGAGTGTGGTGCCCACTTGCTAGGCCTTGGAAGAAAATGTAACACCCCAGGTTGAAACCCTAGTCCACTACTGAGTCAACATGACTCAACAAAATAAAATGCAGGTAATGTAGACTTAAGCTAAATTGAGTTGATCGAGTCAACTCTTATTACAAACCAAAAACCCTAATTCTTCGGGCAAGGTTAATCAGAGATCCAGATGGAGCTCTGAAGTCTTCTTCTGAGTCTGGTGCCCGCACCAGTTAACATCTGTTTCATACACTTCCATGTTAATGTAAGCCTTGTCAATCAAAGGGATGGTAGGGGAAGGTCGGTTAAGGGAAAATTGGCTAGGTCCTGGTTCTGATTATGGGCATGGTTCTGATTATGGGCACTATTCCTAGTAGGTTCAGGTTACCTAAGGGGTAGTGGCTTACTATTGGATTCATATTTAGGGGTACTAATCCTATGGAGTTCAAGTTGACTAGGGGAAACATGACTAGTACTCGGCTGATACCTATGGGTTATGGGCTCCCTGGGATCCTAGGACAAGGGTGCAGATCTATGGGTCATGGGATTATAGGATCTGGGGTCATATGATTTGGTTTCAGCTCTATGGTTCTTGGGTCTACTGGACTCATGGGTTCTCTCTATGGTCCCTACACAGCACTCTAACTGATCAAACCTATTGGCGAGATGGTCAAGTCTATTGTTGGTTCGGGTACCGGACTGGGTCAACTGAGTCATCTGGGTAGTCATCTGGGTAGTTAACTGGGTGGTCATCTGGGCCATGGATTGGGCTCGCTGCTTAGTCAGTGCATTAATCTTGGCTTCAAGTTTATCCATGGGTTTTGCCAAAGGTGGAGATGGTGGATGAAAGGATGCTCCTAATCAAATGCTCATGCAAGACTTGATTAAACCAACTACAACTACCTAGACCTAGAGTCCAAAACTAGATGCTCAATCAGGATGGCAAACTAGCCTATAGTAACCCTATACTCAGCCAGGCAGTTGTAAGGGTAGTGTTAGGTCCCTGATTGCTAATCCTAGACACCAATCAGAGATTGGCTAGGTAGGCAAACCAGCACACAAGCTCTTCGAGACTGAATCCCTAAACCACCATTCTAGACACTAAGCACAAGGCACACATAGGTTAGCTTGACATAATGATTTGACACTTAGCCCGGACCCGACCAGTTGCTGTCCATAGCCCACTATGGCAAATTAAGTCTAATAGATTTTAAGTTAGGCTTGGGACCAAATGCAAGGGAGGTGGTTTTGTGCTAAGGAGAGGTTATCAACTCCTCCCCTTATCTGGTAGAAAGAAAGTGCCCTTTAGAGTATTTTATGCAATGATGGCAGGCAGATGAAAATGAAAATTAAGGTTTAGTTGTTTTTAGGAGTTTTTGATTATATATAATTTTTTTTAATATTTTGGTATTTTCTTAAATAGAAGAAAACTTGAAAATTATGGCCTAATATGCAAGAAATATACTAAAATTAAAAGATATGCAAAGAGATACTAAACAAAACCCTAAACATTCCAAAATTGTCCTACTGAAAAAATAGAGCCAAAAATTTGTAGGCTGTATTTTGGCTTGAAGAAACTGCATTGATCGAAATAAAATTTGCAGAAATTTTGTAAAATACTTTGAGTTATGTTGAATCTAGAAAATGAAAAATCAAAATTTTTGGAGTTCTGAGCAGGGAGAAAGATTTAAATGAACAGTGCATATTTCAGAAGGCCAAAAATTAAAAAAATCCCAAGAACTCCTTGTGTTCTTCTTCATGAGCCAATTCACAGCGGCACCCCTACCGCTATAGGAGATCCTATCGATTAGGAAAAAGGGTTTCGAAGCCCTAATAATGTCTTATGACCGGACAGCCATGGTGAAGCGCCCAATCCAAGTATCCAAAGAGAACAAGGCCCAAAACCGGCTCTGATACCAAATTGATGCAGAACCTATATGCATGCAATTATATTTTTTTTTTTGTTTTTAGTTTAAGTTGTGAATCTGAATCATGAAGAGCAGACCAATTATCTATGCAGGAGAAACTATGCAAGATATGAGACTTCAGCATGCAAGATAGGACCTAAAAGCAATAGAAAGAGAAGGACCGTCGAGGCTGAGAAGCCTCGGTTGTGCTAGTTCACCTTGAATAAAACTACTGGTGGCAGAGGGGTGTACCTGGCAATGTCTGATATGCTTGGTGAAGATCGTAGTGAAGAGATCACTCATCCTCGATGGATACGGCTTGGAAAACCAAGCCAGAGACCCGCGGATACCCGGCTTTCTGCTCGGTGGTCCGATTGTGGCCTGGCTGGAGTCATCAAATTCATTGGAGTCAAGGGACCTGCAAATGACCTGTCAAGGGTTAGAAATCTCAAAGGGAAAGAAAATATAAGGGAAAAATAGCAAAGGGAAGAGGTGTTTTGGAGTGGGCGGCCAGGGCTTTGGAGGGCAAGCTGGTGGCAAGATGCAGTTGCAAACACTGGAAAGAAGAAAAGCTCTCAGAATCGCTTAAGCACACAGCAGGGTAGCACACAGCAGTTGTAGAAAACTTAATTATATTTCATATATCAAAATTAAAATTTCATACAAGAGACTATGGTCTTTTAAATAGGCCCTTAGTCTTGGGATCCAAGAAAGGTTACAATTGACTTTACCTAGGAATTCTATTCCTACCCAAACCCTAGCTAGAAAATAAGGAAACCCATGGAAGAAAAATCCCTACAATCTCTCTCCTCTCCTCTTGCCTTGGTCGGCCAAGAGGGGTGACTCTAAGTGGCCAACCAAGTGGAAGGTCTCTCTAAGCTTGTGGCACCCTAGCTCCTCTCCTGGGCCTGGACTGGCACAATTTGCTTCCAGCTACGGTCCAGGGCTTCAGGGCTTTTGATTTCTTCTTCTGATGTCTTCAAATCTTAAGGCTGGGTTGGATTTGGGCTTCACCTCCATGTCTTCAAGCTGGTTGGACTTGGTCTTCACTTGTATGATGTTGTCATGAGTCTTCAGTGTACTTGGACAGGACTCAAAAAAATAAAATTAGCTCAACATGAGCTGACTAGCACTGGACTGAACTAGCTCAACATGAGCTGACTGATACAGGACTCATGTAAAGACAACTTAGATGAACTAAGCTTTATTACAATGGACTTAAATGTAACTATGTGATCCCTAGAGGGTTGAGAAGCCTCTGTCTTATTCGGGTACCTCTGGTGTCCGTATTAGTGATGTACTCAATCTAAATACTAAGCAAAAGGGATCATATTATATATTAATTAGGATTTACGTTAGCACAATCACATGTCTAATTAACCTTATTTGGGTTAGCACATCTAATATCAGAATAACTTGATTTAGGTATGCACATCTAATATCTAACATACTTGGATTGGTTCCGCACATCTTATTGTAGGCTAGTTTAGATCCACGCATTTCATGTCTAGGTGATCTGGTTCAGGTCACATCTTAATCAATCAGCACATCTCATGTCTAACTAATTAAGATAGCATAGGTGAACTTGAATCAATAAACAACCTTATTCAAAACATAATCGACTAAATTGACTATGTAAGTAAGATTGATGAGACGATTCCTTCATTTAACCTCTTTCCTTGACACCAACTAAGTTGATCTGGTAAGAGTTAGCCCCAATTAATAACCATGATCAGGACTTGGCTTAGACATCAATTGGTTTATCAGTTTTGAATTGGTCAGCTTAATCGATTTAGGCTCGACCACTAAGCCAAATTAGGCCTTTGTATCAATCAATTGATGTCAACTGATTCGACTAGCTCAAACCATTAATATGGTCTTGATTACTCTTGATCCAATCTTAATCAACTCTTGATTTAATTTGATCAAGAGTTTAATCAATTGGATTTGACCTAATCGAAGACTATATGCAATCTAATTGCATAACCTAATCGATTATACCCATGCCCCATCCTTCAAGTTTTATGCTTTAGATTAAGATCTTAAATTTTTAATTTTAGATCTAATAACTTTAATTTCAGATCTTAAATAATTAATTTAATTTTAAAAATTATTTTTCAAAATGGTTAAATCTTGTACTATATAATCTTACACTATAAGGGTTTAACCTTATAGTAGGACAACCTTATATAAACATAAGATTAAACTTAAATAATTTTAATTTTAGACCTTTAAGTAGGTACATTATGAACATGAGGGTTTAGTCTATATGTTAAAACAAATTTCTAATCCAAATAATTATGTTTTATCATCTCATGAAAATCATAATAGACATGAAAATTCCAAACCTAGAAATTTTAGCACTCATGCATTCAAAAATTAATAACATTAAATCTAAAAACAATTTTAAATCAACAAAATGAATATGAACCATGACTTCCTAATCTAAAATCTAGATCAAAAAATTAATTTTTTTTGGATATGATTTTTAGATCATATTGATTGAAATTCTCAGATCTATTGCAGTTCTAGACCGTAAAAATCTCAGACATGAAAATTTGATTTTCAACCAAAACCTTGGATCTAAATTTCTTGATAAAAAATTATTAATTTCTAGATCAGATTTTAGATCTAAAACTCCTTTTAAGATCTAAATTCTTAGATCAAAAATTAGAATTTTTAGATTTGATTTTAGATCTAAATATGCTCATGAACTGTGGCTCTGACATCACTTGTAGGAACCATCACACAATTCTAGGGTTGCATGCATAGTTTTCAAAATTTTTAATTAATTAAAATTAAATTGTAGTATAATTTAAAAAAAACTAATCTAAGCTTGCATAGTAGGATCCATTTATGAATATGTAATATAGATCTAAAAATTAAAATACTCAAGTAGATCGAATCTACTTACCAGTTGCACCACTTTATCTTCATCAGATTGGATCAGTCGAATGTCCCGAATTCCATTAGAGCATCACAAGCACCCAGCCTCTAGTAGAATCCATATGAAGATGACCCAATCAAAGTACCAAGGCCATCGAAGTGCTAACATCTTGCAGGCCTCGCTTCAATCATAGGATCAAATCTCCCTTCTATCTTCTTTTCCTTTTCTCTATGCTAGAGATCAAGTAAAAAGAATAGATCTTTTTTCAAGAGATCAAAGGAGAATATATTTTTTTCTTTCTTACATGAACCTTTTATGTAAGATCGAATAGAAGAGAAGAAAAGAGGGTGATGGAATATTTCTCTCTTAATTTTTTGTGTTCAGTGGAGAAAACAAGAAAAAGGATGGATAGAAGAAGAAAGAAGTATCTCACATGAAAACCCTAAGATAACTCATGCACACACATGTATTTTGCACCAACCAATTTCTTTCTTTTCTCAAGCCATATCAAAGTTTATCTTTCCCTAGAGTCCCACCCTATCAAAATCTAGGGCAAGGCTTTAAATCAAACTCAAATACCTAAATCTAGATGGATTAGGATAAGTAGAAGGAAGAGAAACCTAGGAGACCCAAACTCTTTGGTGAGTCCCCATAAGGATTCCATACACAAAAAAGATTTCTTACATGAAGAAGGGGCATGGCCCCTTTATTCTTACTACAAATCAAGAGAGATGGTATGGGAAGGAGAGAGAAAAATTATTTAGGATTAGTTCAATGAACTAATTCCTAATCCTAGTCCAAATAGGAAATTAACCTAATTCTTAATCCTATTAGGTTTAGGTCTAAATCCATAACCAATTAGGAATTGGATTCCAATCTAGTTAGGACCAATAAATCTAATTAGAAAAGATTAGGCCTAACTAAATTTAATCAGATTTAATTCACTTAGGATTAGGCAACCAATTAGGTCAAACCAAACTAGAATGCAACATTCATAATTAGGTTAGTCCAAACCCTAATTGGATTAGGGCACCATCCAAACATACCCAAATCAAATCCAATTCAATTTATATCGAGCCTAATTATAATTAAAAGATTAAATCATCCTATATGATCAAACTAAATTGATAGAAAAGTGCCCTAAGAGCCAATCATTATGAGGGCCTTTTTATAAACTTCCAGTCATGTATGACATACTTTCATATTAATAAAGGTATTTGATTCATCATATACTATTGTATCATGTTTTTATTGATTATGATGAACCCCATAGAGTAGGGCAATGGAATTAGGATTACGATGGAGTTCATAATAGGGAGACCTAATTTTCTATAAACCCTAATCTAGAATGTTCCTAGTCGTTGGACCATCGATTCAGGGATTGATGAATCCGGAAAGACTAGCTTATCCTATGTATGGTCAGTTGATAAGGGTTGTTGATCTCATAACCAATTGTGTAGAGACACTAATACTATGATAAGGGTGCTCATCAGGGAATGAGTACACTGGACTAATCCACATCGGGATTATCTTATGGAAGTCTTACTACTTGTCAAAAGATAGATCCTAGAGTAGAAGTTGTGCATATGATCTTTAGACCTGAGGTCACCATGGTTCCTTGTGCACACTAAGCCATACATTGGTTCATACTCATTCATGCCATTTCGATATGTACGGGGTGTTCTGGGTGTGGTGGAAGGTGCACGAATGATGTGAGTGGACCAACAAGGAATCGATCATTCCAAGTGAGAGGAATTATTATCCCATACAATCTCTTCGATGAGTGACTCAAGGAGCCTTTGATCAAAGCAGGACGAGATTAATGGAATCTAATTAGCCATCAACTAAGTTCTCATGATCGAGCTGAGATTCGATATGATGAAGTGTTAGGGTTTGATATCTATCTATACCTATCAATTAATCGGGATAATGGGAGATCGAAAGATTGAATTGCACGGTAACTTACTACTGAAGGGTATTTTGAAATTTTTCACTAGATTTATCATCTTTCGGGTAGGCATGACATATTGCTAGACGTCCATCTTATCTTGTAGGTTTTCATGATCTAATTGGTTTGGTTTCATAAGTCAATTCGATGTGTGATTTGAATTGGACAATTAGGTGAGCCAATTTGACCTAATTAGGTCAATCGAGTTCGATTAGATCGAATCGGCTCAAACCTAAACCTACTACTAGCTAGATATAGAATCCAATGGGTCACAAATAATAGAGACTTGGCCAAGGAAGTCATTCATGATTTAATTAGGGTATTAAGATTCTAATTGGATTGCCGGATTACATACTAGCATATGTAGGCTAACCTAATTCCTAACCCAATTGGATTGGGTTCAGTTGCTTGCTAATTGGTCTAACTTAATTATGGAAAATCCAAATTAGGTTGAGTCCTAAGTGGGTCTAGCCAAATCAGAGCTTAATCTAATTTTAATTTGAACTTAAGAGAATTTTAGGCACCATATATGAATAGTCCCAATGGCATGGGACTCTTGGTACCTAAATGATACCTTAACTTCAAAAGGGTACAAAAAGGCCTACAGACCTCTAACTTGAAAATAAAAGATATGGTCAGAAAGCTTATTTGATGCTTTTTCCAATGACACCCATATTGCATATGTTTGACTAAGTCAATTTGATGCTTTTGGTGGACTAAATGGAAAGGGAAAGAGTATTGGTGCATCCGAAGAGAATAAGTGGCGCGCAGAAAGACTAAGAGTCCTTCTACAGATGAGACTCTAAGATTTTCCTCATGAAGGCACATCTTCATTTTATCCCCATGGTCTTAAGAAGTCCAATAGCTAGTTTAAAGTTTAAAGGGATGGCTTGAAGAGGTGTGAAAGGTGGCGCGCACATGAAGAGTCGCGCCTCTTCATATGCGCGCGCACAACAGAGGGCAGAGTCCTTCTTCCTCTGAAACTTTTCAAGCCTCGTATTACTTCAGCTCAGAAGAGGCATCTCCCTATCTCAAAAATCGGTATTTGATACATGGCATGATGGGGATTGATCTGGTAAGTGAAAGAACACATATATGACTCTCCATTCTCGAAGAGTCTTATCAGATATGATGTTTCGTATCGATAAGTGTTGTTGGGATGCATTTCATGCCCCATCTAGGATTATAAATTGGGGTATGGTGAAATGAGAAATGCAGACTTTGGTCTTCTAAGAGTCTGAGTGTTTTATTTTCTTGAGAGTTAGTGTGTTCTTCCACTTTCTCCATCCCTCCTTGTTTTAGGACAAGACTTGTCTTGTTAGGACAAGTTCATCTACACTAGGACAAGGCTTGGTTTTAGGACATAAGTCTGAAGGGTCTTAGAGGAGGGTAGTCCTAGATCCTACAGTGATTTAGGATAGTATCTTGAGTGCCCTTCAGTAGGACAGGGTGTCCTATAGTGGTCAATAGACCAAAGGCTGCCGAAAGAGTTTCACTTCTCCAAGCAACTTGAAAAAGGAGTTCTTCCTTGGTCCGAGTTTCTTGTGGATCACCGTTGAAGGGCTTGTGCTTGTGAGCCTTGTGGAAATTGTTGGATTTCAGTGATCCAGGTATTTTTCTTGACTTTATTTGATGATTCATTAGTTGTAATTGCCCAAGGGGTTCCTGGGAATTAGGGTTTTCTATACATGTTAATCATGTTAGGGTATCATGCTATGAAATTTTATTTTGAAAGTCAATTCCGCATGCTGCATGATCCCCGGCACCCTGGGAGAATTCATATCGGTGGTATCAGAGCCATCCTTGTGGCATTCCAATTATGAATCATTTTGGAGTTTGATTAAATTCCACATTTTAGCTGACCCGAACCTTATCGAGTCGACTCGACCATGTTCATATGTATGATATTATGTCAATATGAAATAATGCATGAACCTAGTAACAGCTTTGGATTGGGTTAGTCACCATGGCCATCCGGTCATAGGAGCCAAGTAGGGTTTAAAGGCCCTCTCTTCCCATTCAATGGGTCTCCTATGGCATGTCGGGGTGCCACTATGGCCATATCCCATGAATAAGTGAGGTGAAAGGTATTTTTATCTATCATGCCTTGATTTGCATATTAGGATAATATGCTTGATGACATGAAATTTAATGCATATTGATATGCATTATGTTTATATTTGTTATAAAATTAGTTATCATGTTTATGTTTATACTTGCAGTAATAAACATAATTATCATGACAATTTTAGAATGTGTTTTGAGACCATCAAAGCCATCATCAAAAAGCATATTTAGTCATAGTATAAAACTTAGTCAAGATGCAAAACTGGTTAAGGATTGATCAGCCAATTGGTGTCTAAGCAAGTGGTTCTGGGAAGGTAAAGGGAATGAGGTTTATAATTGGTTCCGTTGTCTAACTTGTCCAATCTAATTGGTGTCTAAGGAAAGCAACAGGGGGACCCCCTCACCCCTCCCACTTACCTGGCCAATATGGTCATATCTAAATCTTAATTTGGTAATGCTAATTGGTTAAGTATACTATAATTTGCCTTTCTTCATGCTAAGCCAAATTTATGTCAAAACTTTTGTAGGTTTGTTGTGTACACACAAGGCCTACTCAAGGAATTGATATAAGATTTGTCTTGGTGCACTAAGTGCTTTATAGCATGTTTGGATATGTTGCTTTGTTGTGTACACACAAGGGCAACATTATTTAATCATGGCTATATGAAAATGAAGGGTCCAACTAAACTAAGACATTATGGTTTGTTGTGTACACACAAGGCCATAAGTGTCCTAGAGGTAAAGATAATTGTTGAGAATTGCACGAGTTGCAATTAGAAAGGTTGTCCTACCTTTGAACTCTTGTGTTTGTTGTGTACACACAAGGCACTCGTGCGGAATAAGGATTTCAACCCCACTAAGGAAACCAGGAAGGTTTCTCGCTTACCATAGTTGAAGGTTATGGTATTTGAAGAAAATAGTGGGAGACATAATTAGATATAAAGTCCTTATCTAATTATGAATGTCAAAATTGAGTGGTCTGCTAATATTGTTCTTTAATTAAATGTAGGACATTTAAATAATGGCTTCAAACTTATCACTGAGGGGCATCTTGGATGCTAACAAGTTAACCGGCTCAAATTATGTGGACTGGTTGAGGAAGAAGGCTGATGGAGCCTATTTCCATTGCAGCATGTTTGCGCATTGGAAGAAAGATTGCAAGACTTGTCTTGCAAATGTGAAGCTTGATGCAAGTGGTGCATCTAGGGGTTTGTACATGATACAAACTAATTTATCATTGAGTGAATCTATTTCTAATTCATGGGTATTGGATACCGCATGTGGGTCACATATTTGTAAATCTTTACAAGGACTCCATAGAATTAGAAATTTGAAGAAAGGTGACTTCAAATTATATGGGGCAAGTGGAGAACCCATATATGTTGAAGCTGTGGACACCTATCTTCTTTTATTACCTTAGGGTAATATCATAAGGTTGAAGCAGTGGCTGCTCTATTCTTTATAATAATACAATATTTTGGCATAGTTGCTTTGTGAATGGTCTTCTAACTTTAGTACTCAATGATGAAATACTTCTTGTAGATGACAAGAAGAGGAAAAGAGATAATATCAATGTCACATATCTCTGGCATTGCCGGTTAGGTCATATCAGTGAGTCAAGGATAAACAAGTTAGTCAAAGAGGATTACTTTGACCTTGATGATTTTCAATCATTAAAAACTTGTGAGTCTTGCCTCAAAGAGAAAATGACCAAGTCTCCATTCATTGGATATGGAGAAAGGGCAACTGAATTGTTAGGTCTTGTACATATTTATGTGTGTGGACCTATATTAGCTCAGGTCAGAGGAGCATATTCTTATTTCATCACTTTTATTGATGATTTATCAAGGTTCGGTTATGTGTATCTTATGAAACACAAGTTCAAAGCCTTTGATAAGTTTAAAGAATATCAGAGTATGGTTGAAAAATAAATTGGACTTAGTATTAAAGCTCTTCGGTCTGATCGAGGAGGAGAATACTTATATAGTGAGTTCTTAAACCATCTAAAAGATAAAGGCATTATTTCTGAATGGACCCCTCCTTATACACCCTAGTTAAATGGAGTGGCAGAAAGGAGAAATCATACCTTATTGGATATGGTGAGGTCCATGATGAGCTTCACAGATCTTCCCATTTTCTTTTGGGGACATGCCCTAGAGACTGCAGCACATACATTAGACAGGGTTCCATCTAAGTCGGTAAGTAGCACTCCATATGAGTTATGGAATGGCAAAAGTCTAAGTCTTAAGTATTTGATGATTTGGGGTTGTCATGCTTATGTCAAGAATAACTTTGGATATAAGTTAAGTGCTAGAGCTGACAAGTGTAGATTTGTTGGTTACCCAAAAGTAGGTATGGGATACCTCTTTTATAATGCTACTGAACAAAAGATAATTATCAGTAGGCGTGCTACATTCTTGGAACAAGAGTTTATCCATGAAGAATGTAGTGATTCTTTACTTGAGTTTTGTGAAGAACAGAACCAACAAACCAATGAGCCTTCAAGTGAAGTTCCTCAACCAGAGGTTCTTATAGATCAAGAACAACCATAATACACACCTCCTCTCCGAAGGTCAGAGAGGGTGCGGGGAGCACCTCTCAGATATGGCTTTGTCATCGAGGATGACATTGAAGCCAGTATCATACAGGATGATGATCCTGTGACCTATTCAGAAGCTATCAAGAGTAAAGACTTAGACAAATGGCTTGATGCCATGAAATCTAAGATGGACTCCATGTATTCCAATCAGGTTTGGACTCCGGTAGATCCACCTGAAGGAATTAACCCAACTGGGTGTAAATGGGTCTTCAAGAAGAAGATTGGAGTAGACGGTCAAGTTGAGAACTACAAGGCTAGACTGGCAGCAACAGGTTTCAGACAAAAACATGGTATAAACTATAAAGAAACTTTTTCTCCATTAACCATGCTCAAGTCCATTTGGATATTGCTTGCAATAGCAGCATACCATGACTATGAGATCTGGCAAATGGATGTAAAGACAGCTTTCCTCAATGAAAACCTTGAGGAAGAAGTCTACATGTCACAACCAAAAGGTTTTGTCTCAAGTGGGAAACCAAACCAGGTATGCAAATTAAAGAAGTCCATTTATGGTCTTAAGCAAGCATCGAGGAGTTGGAACATCTGTTTTGATGAAACAATCAAAGGATTTGGTTTTATCAAAAATATAGATGAACCATGTGTGTATAAGAACACAAGTGGGAGTGCAGTTATTTTCTTGGTTTTATATGTGGATGACATACTAATCATTGGAAATGATATCTGAATGTTAAAGTCAGTTAAAACTTATCTATCATCAAAATTTTCCATGAAGGAACTGGGAGAAGCATCCTATATACTGGGTATAAGGATCTATAGAGATAGATCCAAAAGGATGCTAGGCTTATTCCAATCTAGGTACATAAACTTAGTGTTGAAGAGATTCGACATGGATGGAAGTAAGAAAGGTTACTTATCTATAAGTCAAGGAATACATCTCTATAAGAAAATGTCTCCTAAGACATCAGAAGAAAGAGAGAGGATGGCTATGATTCCTTATGCTTCGGCTGTAGGATCAATAATGTATGCCATGTTATGTACCAGATCTGATGTTGCATATGCCTTGGGCATAGTGAGCAGGTTTCAAGCAGATCTAGGACAGGATCATTGGAAAGCTTTGAAATTTTTTTTTAAGTATCTGAGAAGGACTAAAGATATTTTTCTACTATATGAAGGATCTGAGTTAAAACTAGAAGGATATACAGATTCTAGTTTTCAATTAGATCCAGATGATAGCAAATCCATATCGGGATATGTCTTCACCCTGAATGGTGATGCAATGAGTTGGAAGAGTATAAAGCAGCCAACAGTAGCAGACCCATTCATTAAAGCTTTAGCCAAGCAGCTGTTAGATCATCACTTATATTGTATCGGTAGAAAATACAAGGGCGATTGGATTTAGTGCAAGTGGGAGTGTGATAGAAAAGTGCCCTGAGAGCCAATCATTATGAGGGCCTTTTTGTAAACTTCCAGCTTTTGTATGACATACTTTCATATTAATAAAGGCATTTGATTCATCATATACTGCAGCGTCATGTTTATATTGATTATGATGAACACCGTAGAGTAGGGCAATGGAATTAGGGTTATGATGGAGTTCATAACAGCGATACCTAATTTCCTATAAACCTTAATCTAGAATGTTTCTAGTCGTTGGACCATCGATTCGGTGATTGATGAATCCGGAAAGACTAGCTTATCCTATGTATGCTCAGTTGATGAGGGTGGTTGATTTCACAACCACTTGTGTAGAGACACTAATACTAGGATAAGGGTGCTCATCAGGGTATGAGTACATTGGACTGATCCACACTGGGATTATCTTATGGAAGTCTTACTACTTGTCAAAAGATAGATCCCAGAGTAGAAGTTGTGCATGTGATCTTTAGACCTGAGGTCACCATGGTTGTTTGTGCACACTAAGCCATACTTTGGTTCATACTTATTCATGCCATTGCGACATGTACGGGGTGTTCTGGATATGGTGGAAGGTGTATGAAGGATGTGAGTGGACCAACAAAGAATCGATCATTCCTAGTAAGAGGAATTGTTATCCCATGCAATCTCTTCGATGAGTGACTCAAGGAGCCTTTGATCAAAGCAGGATAAGAATAGTAAAATCTAATCAGCCATCAGCTAAGTTCTTATGATCAAGTTGATATTCGATATGATGAAGTGTTAGGGTTTGACATATATTTATACCTATCACTTAATCAGGATAATGGGAGATCGAAAGATTGAATTGCACGGTAACTTACTACTGAAAGATATTTTGATATTTTTCACCAAATCCCTCATCTTCTGGGTAGACATGATACATTGCTAGACGTCAATCTTGTATTATAGGTTTTCATGAACCAATTGGTTTGGTTTCATGAGTCAATTCGATGTGTGATTTGAATTGAACAATTAGGTGAGCCAATTTGACCTAATTAGGTCAATCGAGTTCGATCGGATCGAATCGGCTCAAACCTAAGCCTACTACTGGCTAGATGTGGAACCTAATAGATCGCACATAATAAAGACTTGGCCAAGGAAGTCATTCATGATTTAATTAGGGTCATAGGATCCTAATTGGTTAGCTAGATTACATACTAGCATATGTAGGCTAATCTAATTCCTAACCCAAATGGATTGGATTCAGTTGCTTACTAATTGGGCTAACCTAATTATGGGAAACCTAAATTAGGCTGAGTCCCATGTTGGGCTAGCCAAATCAGAGCTTAATCTGATTATAATTTGGACTTGAGGATATTTTAGACGCCATATATGAAGAGTCCCAATGGCATGGGACTCTTGGTACCTAAATGATATCTTAACTTCGAAAGGGCACAGAAGGGCCTACAGACCTCTGATCTAAAAATAAAAGATATGATCAGATAGCTTATTTGATGCCCTTTCCAATGACACCCATATTGCATATGTTTGACCAAGTCAATTTGATGCTTTGGGCGGACTAAATGGAAAGGGAAAGACTATTGGCGCCTTTTGGCACACCCGGGAGAATAAGTGGCACGTAGAAGGGCTAAGAGTCCTTCTGTAGATGAGACTCTAAGAGTTTCACCAGGAAGGCACCTCTTCATTTTATCCCCATAGTCTTAAGAAGTCTAATAGCTGGTTTAAAGTTTAAAGGGACGGCTTGAAGAGGTGTGAAAGGTGGCGCGCACATGAAGAGTCGCGCCTCTTCATATGCGCGTGCATAATAGAGGTTAGAGTCCTTCTGCCTCTAAAACTCTTCAAGCCTCGCATTAGTTTGGATTAGAAGAGGCATCTCCCTATCTCAGAAACCAATATTTGACACATGGTGTGATGGGGATTAATCTGGTAAGTGAAAGAACACAGATATGACTCTCCATTCCCGAAGAGTCTTATCAGATATGATGTTTCATATATGATAAGTATTGTCGGGATGCATTTCATGCCCCATCTAGGATTATAAATAAGGATACCATGAAATAAGAAATACGGACTTCGATCTTCTAAGAGTCTGAGTGTTTTATTTTCCCGAGAGTCAGAGTGTTCTTCCACTTTCTCCCTTTCTCCTTCTTGTTTTAGGACAAGACTTGTCTTGTTAAGACAAGTTCTTCTATACTAGGACAAGGCTTGGTTTTAGGACATAAGCCTGAAGGGTCCTAGAGGAGGGTAGTCCTAGATTTTACAGTTGGACAGGGTGTCCTACAGTGGTCAATAGACCAAAGGCTGCCAGAAGAGTTCCACTTCTCCAAGCAACTTGAAGAAGTTCTTCCTTGGTCTGAGTTTCGTGTGGATCACCGTTGGAGGGCTTGCACTTGTGAGCCTTGTGAAGAAAGTTGGATTTCAGTGATACACGTATTTTTCTTGACTTTATTTGATGATTCATTAGTTAAAATTCCCAAAGGGTTCCTAGGAATTAGGGTTTTCTATACATGTTATACATGTTAGGGTATCATGCTATGAAGTTTTATTTTCAAAGTCAATTCTGCATGCTGCATGATCCACAACACCCTGGAAGAATTCCCATCATAAATTACAACTCTTGCAATAAAGTCTTCCTTGCTAAAAATTAGTAGGTGCTAAAATTAGCTGGTACCAAAAAAATAGGTGCTAAAATTAGCAAGTACCGAAATTAGCATGTTTCAAATTTGTAACCCTTATAAATTTAACTTTTTAAATATGTAACTCTTACATATTTTGATCCAACCATGTGATTAGATCAAGCTACTATTATACATGACCCTTCAGGTTCCATTATATCCAATAGTGAGACATACCATAATCTCCATCATAATATCATCGAACTCTTTCCATGAGCTGGAATAATTCTAGCTCATCCCATCAAGGATCATTGATCCAAAATAATTCTAATGAGTTTTCATAATTCATTAGTGATTCCTAACAACATGTAGTAGCAACCAAGCAAAATAGAAGAATTAATCCCTAGGTATTGTTACCATGTACTTGAGTTCTTCTATTGAGAGTCCTAAAAAGATGTTGGTCATGGAAACTCACCAAATCCTAAGTAGCTGACATACACATGATTCAATCAACTCAAGTCCAAATTATGAAAATTTATGAAAACTCTTTTTCATTATTCATATTGTCATGGCCATGGTCTTAAGAACTTAGCTTCATAAATTGCATGGGACAATACCTTAACTACAAAGATAGATAGATTTCCTATATGTGTACTCCCACTTCTATAATAAACCTACTGTAGCTAACAAACATCTCAAGGATCCAAATGACTAGGATCAATATTTTGTGTTATCAAACAACAGAAACCCCACTATGAGTGGTCAATGCACTGTAGATCAAAGAACCATTCACATAACTTAGCATCGAGAAAGTCACTAAGAAGTGAGTAGACATCTATATGACTTCTTATTCAAGTCATGCTTAGTATCGTCTACTCTAATGACTATCTGCACTTTTACTCCAGTGTCCCCATACTGTAAACTTCAGATCAATCTATCCAAAATGGAAGCAATCTGTACATCGATCAAACCAGATCAATCACCATCTCCATGATATCCTATGATTGAGAGCATTTAAGAATTAATTTATAATGACCCATATCTCAAATTCTCAACTCTTGAGTCATTGTCTATTAATTTCTTGAATGATACATGGACACATCATGTATAGAAAATTATCCAAATTTAAATATTAAATATAATTTTATGTCTTAAAATATCTATCAGCCAGATTAACTTTTAGGGCATACATATAATAGGAGATGGAAACCTAAAAGGAAGAAAACTATTTTCTCCCTTTTCTTCTCTTAAACCCTCACCTTCTCTAATATTTTTGGTCATATAGAACAAAAGTAACATGTTGAAGAAAAAATTTTTTATTGTGGAGAAGAGGATGCGTGACTAAAAAATCTATGCTACCCTAATCTGTGCAACAAAAAACTCCATGCCAAAATCACATCTCCATGCCTCCAAAAATCTTGAAAAAATAGGAAACTAATCTAATTCAAACCAAGTTTGTTGACTCTTGTCATTATTTTGATGAATTACAAAATACTTAAGTATATTTGAGTATTAACTATGTATTAAAAGTGTGTTTATCAAAACAGGGTACTCATCAAAGTTAAAATACGTTGAAAGATCAATTTGCTTGTCAAACAGTTGAAGAAATCATCTAAATTAATGAAATTTTAAGATATACAGACTTGGGCACATAAGAATCATGTTGAAGGACTCAAATTTTGAAGTTGAACAAGTTTCAGTAATGTTTCAGCCAAGTGTCGACTCATAGAAGTGAAGTATCGATTCAAGATGTCGACTTATAGAAGCTTGAGCTAATACACAGAAGAAGTTTTATGGGGCATGCATGAAGTGTTGACTCATGAAGATGAAGTATTGACTCATATGTCGACTCAAGTATCGATTCAAGGCCTGAGATCAAAAATGACACAGAACATGCTGATTTCAAGATTTTGCTCAAGTGTCGACTCATGTAGATGAATATTGACTCAAGTGTTGACTTACCAGAAGAAGTGTCAATGCACCAGTGCATTTCAGAGAGCTTTAGAAGATATTTATAACCTAGTGTCGACTCAAGTGTTGACTCATGTATCGACTCATGACCTAAAGTGTTGACAACTGTAGGTTTGGATGAATAGTAATGGCTAGTTTTTTGAAGTGTAGAATTGGTCCTTTTTATTTCTAATGGCTATTTTCTCATCTCCAATGGTCATAAATGGTTATTTAAGGCTTGGAATGGTTTTTAAATGCCACTAAACTCAAGAGGGAAGTAATTCATAAGCAACTAATAAGGATTTATTGAAGAATAAATTGAGTATTCAATAGTTTTGAGTGAAGTTGAGCCTTCAAGCATTCAAGAAGCAATCAAGTCCTACTCTCAAGCATTGATTAAGGCTTCAACAACTTGGAAACAAGCTTTCTCAACTACAATCAAGAGCTTCAAAGAGATATTTGCTTTTATTTTTTGAAAGCTTATTGTATTCTATCATTATAATTGAATTTATTATGGTTCCTAGTTTCAAGTAGATTGAAACTAGTATTTGGATTGTTGGTGAGCCTTGTGAAAACCAACTTAGATTGTTGGTAAGCCTTGTAAAAACCAACTTAGGTTATTGGTGAGCCCTTTGAAAACCAACTTAGGTTGTTGGTGATCCTTGTGAAAACCAACTAGGTTTTTGGTTAGCCTTATGAAAACCAAGGAGTTTTGATTAGTGAGCTCTGAAAAACTAATCTACTGTAATCAAGTTTAGATTATAGTAAAATACCCAAGTGAACCTTGGGGAGTGGATGTTGGAGTTTTGGAGTGCACCGAACCACTATAAAATATTGTATGTTTGCGATTGCTTTTACTCTTCTTGCATTTACTTCATTATTTTTGCTGTATTTTATTATCAAGCACATATATACTTGAAATCACACTAGCCTCTTCATTATTTTTGAATTGGCACATACTTGTAAAAAGTTTTAAAAACCCAATTCACCCCCCCACTTGGGTTGCTTAGCTGGGCAACAAGTGGTATCAGAGCCTTGTTCTCAGGTTGTAGGTCTAACCACCTTGAGTTAAAGATTTATGGCAGCCCCTTTAGGTTAGAGTGTTATTGATATCAAGCCTTAAATAGACCACATTATTTTAATGGTGCGAATTACATGTATTGAAAATTTTGCATGCAAATTTATATGCATTCTATTGATTACAATCTTTGGAAAGTAGTTGTTAATGATCCTCATGTTCCTTCAATTTTGGTTAATTGCATTTTCATTCCCAAGCTTGAAGAGGATTGGGATGAAAATGATATTAAGCAATCCGAGCTTAATGCTAAAGCTATGAACTTGCTTTATTATGTATTGGATCCTAGTGAATTCAATAGGATTTCCTCATGCACATCCACAAAGAAAATTTGGGACACACTTGAGGGTTACTCATGAGGGTACCTATCAAGTAAAAAATACTAAAGTGAATATGCTTGTGCATATATATAAAATGTTCAGAATGGAACCTAATGAAACCATTACTGATATGTACACAAGATTCACTAACATTATTAATGGAATGAGAAGTCTTGGCAAAGTTATGTCTAATGCTGATCTTGTTAACAAAATTCTCAAGTCTTTGCCAACTTCATGGTATTCAAAGGTCACGGCAATCCAAGAAGCAAAAGATATTGAGACACTTTTCTTATAGCAACTTATTGGTTCACTCATGACTTATGAGCTAAACTTGAAGTAAAAAGCAATGGATATAGATAGAAAGAAGAAAATGATTGCATTTAAATTCACTACAACAAATGAGCCTTCAAGTGAAGAATCAGAAGAAAGTGAAAATAAAAATGAAGAGTCTCTAGTGGTGAGGAAATTTAGAAGATTCATGTGGAAAAAGAAATACTCTTACAAAAAGAAGCCATAAAAAGGAGAGCCTAGTAAAGACAAAGGCAAGGATAAAGAAAAAGAGAAAGAGAAGGAGAAGGACCAACCAAAGTAGATTGTACCTTATCTTTATGTACCATGAGGTAAAGGTTGGTGACTTCTTGTTGTTCTTCTTCTGAACTAGAGTCTTCACTGTCGCTCCAATTTGCCATCATTGCTTTCTTTCTGAATTTATTTTTGAACTTCTTGAAAAGAGGACAATCAAACTTGTAGTGAATGCCATAATTAATGAGACTAGTTGGTTATGGCATCATAGACTAGGTCATGCAAGCATGTATTTACTTTATAAATTGTTCAAAAAGGATTTAGTTAGAGATTTACCAAAATTTAGATTTGAAAAAGATAAAATTTGTGATGCTTGTCAACTTAGAAAATAAACAAGAACCTCTTTTAAAACTAAAAAAGTTGTTTCAACTTCTAGGCCACTAGAACAACTTTATATGGATCTTTTTGGACCAACTAGGACCACAAGCCTAAGAGGCATGACATATGGGTTAGTTATAGTTGATTATTTTTTTTGATTTACTTGGGTTTTGTTTTTAGCACATAAAGATGAATCTTTCATAGTTTTCATAAAATTTTATCAAAAAATTTCAAATAAAAAATGTACTTCTATTGTTTGTATTCGGAGTGATCATAGAACTGAATTTGAAAATCAAAATTTTGAAGATTTTTGTAATAAAAAAGAAATTTAACATAATTTTTTAGTACCTACGACATCTCAACAAAATGGGATGGTAGAAAGAAAAAATAGAACTTTAAAAGAAATGGCATGCACAATGCTTTATGAAAATGATCTTCCTAGATATTTTTGGACTGAAGCTATTAATACTGCATGTTATATTTTAAACCATATTTTAATCAGACTAATTTTAAAGTAAACAGCATATGAGCTCTGGAAGAAAAGAAAACAAACTTTAAAGTATTTCCATATATTTGGTTGCCGATGTTTTATTTTAAATAATGAAAAAGATAATTTAAGCAAATTTGATGCCAAGTCAGATTAAGGTATCTTCTTAGGACACTCTACATCTAGCAAGGCATGCAGAATTTTTAACAAAAGAATACTTATAATAGAATAGTCCATGCATGTTATGTTTGAAGAGTCTACTAACAAGTTCTCTAGAAAAAAGGATACATTTGATAATGTTGTAGGTATTAAAGGACTTAAGAAGCTGGCTTTGGATGATCTCCCTTCCAAAGAAAGTGAAGAAAATCAAAACAAGGAGAATGAAGAAGAAGACACAAGATCTTCACCAAAAGACAAAAGTCTATCCCAAGAATGAAGGTATGTTAATGGACATCCTAAAAAATTAATCATAGGTAATCTATCAAAAGGGATAAGAACTAGATCCTCTATTAGAAATGAATGTGACTATATTGCTTTTGTTTCATAAGTAGAACCTAAATGTATTGAAGAAGCTGAAAAAGACCCAAACTGGATGATTGTTATACAAGAGGAATTAAATCAATTTGAAAGAAATAAAGTTTGGACATTAATAGAAAGACCATCTAATGCTTCCATAATTGGTAGTAAATGGGTATACAGGAATAAATTAAATAAAAATGGAATAGTAATCAGAAACAAAGCTAGACTGGTAGCTAAGGGTTACAATCAAGAAGAAGGAATTGATTTTGATGAAAACTTTGCTCTAGTAGTTAGACTTGAAGCTATTAGATTACTTCTAGTATTTGCATATTTTATGAATTTTAAATTATTTCAAATGGATGTTAAAAATGCATTTTTGTATGGATATATAGTTGAAGAAGTTTTTGTTGAACAACCACCTGGTTTTGAAAATCATGCACATCCTAATCATGTTTTCAAATTACATAATATACTTTATGGTTTAAAACAGGCTTCCATGCATGGTATGAATGACATGGTAAATTTTTAATTGAAAATGGTTTTACTAGGGGTCATGTTGATACTACTCTATTTTTTAAGAAAAGAGCTAATAATCTTTTAGTATTACAGATCTATGTCGATGATATTATCTTTGGTGCCATTAATGAATCTCTTTGTCAAGAATTTGCTAAGCTTATGTAGGTAGAGTTCGAGATGAGCATGATGGGAGAGCTAAGCTACTTTCTCGGACTCCAGATTAAGCAAACTAATGAAGGGATCTTCATTAATCAAGCTAAATACATGAAGGAGATTCTGAAAAGGTTTTGGATGGAGAAAACCAAACCTATCGGTACTCCTTTAAGCCCTTCATGTAAGCTTGATAAAGATGAATTTGGTAAAAAAGTTGATCTAAAATTTTATAAAGGTATCATTAGATCTTTATTATACTTAACTACTAGTAGATCAGATATTATGTTTAGTATATGCTGTGTGCAAGATATCAGTCTAAGCCTAAAGAATAATATTTATTGGCTGTTAAATGCATAGTTAGATATTTATTTGGCACTATTGATATTGGACTATGGTACTTTTAAGAATTCAGCTATTGATCTAATTGCATATTCTGATATTGATCTTGCTTGCTATAAGTTGGAAAGGAAAAGTACATATGGAACTTATCAATTCCTCTGAGTTAATTTAATCTCATGCTTTAGCAAGAAACAAAATTCAATTGTATTATCGACACCTAAAGCTGAATATATTGTAGCTGGAAGTTGTTGTGCTCAAATCTTGTAGATTAAACAACAACTCAAGGACTTTGGCATCAAACTAACTAAGACACCTATAAGATGTGATAATACAAGTGCAATTAAAATAATTAAAAATCTAGTTCAACATTCAAGATGTAAGCATATAAAAATTAGACATCATTTTATTAGAGACCATGTTCAAAACAATGATGTTATGCTTGAATTTGTTTGTACTGAAATGCAATTAACTGATATACTGACCAAGCCACTCAATGAAGATAGGTTCAGTATGATTATAAGAGAATTAGGGATCATTAATCCTTTTGATTATATCTCAATCACTCTTCAAGGCCTTTCAAATTTTCTTTGAAAATTTCTTGATCTAATTGTCGACTCTGGTTTTGATTATGACAAAAAACTTAAGTATATTTGAGTACTAATTATGCATTAAGTGTGTAAATAAGATATAATTACTCAAGATTTGAATTTAGAGAAGTTTCAGCACTGGTGCAGCCAAGTGTCGACTCATGAACAGTGAAGTGTCAACTCAAGGCCTGAGACCAAATAGCATACTGAATGTGGTGATTTCAGGAGTTTGGTCAAGTATCGACTCACGAAACTAAAGTGTTGACTCACCAGATGAAGTGTCGACTAACTAGTGTAGAGCAGAAGATTTTAGAAGACATTTTTGGTCAAGTGTCGACTCAAGAAAATAAAGTGTCGACTTAAGGTATCGACTCACAAAGGTCAAGTATCGACACTTGCTTTAATGGCTAGTTTTTCTAAAGTGTAGAACTTCTCCAACCTGGCTCCAACGACTAGTTTTTCCTCCCTAATACTAAAAATGGTCATTTAAGTGTTGGGAGGTTATTTAAACACTTAGGGAAGCAATTCTAAAGAAGAGGGAAGAGGATCCATGGTTTGAAAGATAAATCCTTTAGTTTTCAAGTGAAAATATGTGAAGGATATTTTAAGGATCCATTTGTTGAGATGTTGAGCCTCGAAGGATTCAAATAGGAGAGGGAGCTTCCAAGAGCAACATCTTCAAGCATCTATTGAAGATTTTACAACATGGAAACAAGCTCAGCATCAACAATCAATATGCCTCAATGAAATATTTGCTTTGTAAAAAGCTTTTTATTTTCAATCTTACATTATTTTATTTAGGTTGGTGGTGAGCGTTGGGAAAACCATCAAGGTT
This sequence comes from Areca catechu, assembly GCA_021397845.1. Classification (NCBI taxonomy): domain Eukaryota; kingdom Viridiplantae; phylum Streptophyta; class Magnoliopsida; order Arecales; family Arecaceae; genus Areca; species Areca catechu. The sequence continues at coordinate 93,956,600 of CM038051.1, read as the reverse complement.
GTCGGTGAGCTTATGTGATAAAAATCAACAATGATTTTGACTTGTTAGCCTGCAAAACCATCAAGATTATTGGTTAGCCCAAAAAACCATCAAGGTTGTTGGTGAGCCCGTAAAACCATCAAGATTGTTGGTCATCTCGTAAAACCAACTAGGTTGTTGGTGAGCCTGCAAAACCTGCAAGGTTTTTGGTTAGCCTAGAAAACCAAGTGATTTTTGGTTAGCCCATAAAAATCAAGGGGTTTGACTTGTGAGCCCGAAAAATAAGTTGGCTGTAATCTGTATGATTATAGTGAATTCCCAAGGGAAACTAGGGGAGTGAATGTAGGTGCGTTGGAGTACACCGAACCACTATAAATCTTCATGTGTTTATGATTGCTTTTATTTTTATATTTATTTTTTTATTTTTGCTGCACATTATTATCTTGCTCACAAATATATGGTTTGAATTGGCATATTATTTGAAATATTATGAAAAAGTTTTAAAGTCCAATTCACCCCCCTCTTGGAATGCATCATCCATTGGCTACACTAATGACTTTGAAAATCATATTCAATCATTTATTAGCTATTAAAATCAATTACCTTGATTTTCTATGATTTTTTTCTATTTTCTTGACTTTTCCTCGGAGTATCGACACCTCAAAGTGTCAACACTTGGACTACTCCCATGAGTTGATATTTGACAGGTGGAAAATCATGAGCAAATAGGGAAATTAGACCGATTTCTTCCCATTTCCTCCCAATTTTCTTGAGCTGACTCTTCTCCCTACTATTCCCTAACCACCATTTGATTCCATTCACTATTTTAACCTTTTGATTTTTAGTTTGAGCCTATTCTTTCTCTCGCTTTCACCATTCTTCATGGTTTTACCATGAATCTTTTACTTGTTTCACCTTCCATTGCTTGAATTCCCTTTTTTCCTGGAAATGGGACTCAAGAAATAGTTAGTTAGGAGGCCTCGACCTTCCACGTAGGATGCGGAGTGATGCATGAAAGCTAGGCATGAGGATCAGCCCATAGAGAGAGCAGCTCAGTAGGAGATTCCAGTCTGACGACCTATCCCTGGCACAGACCGGATGGCCTACAAGGCCATTGTTGGAGGATGGAGGGTTGATTTTGAGTTTGTAGACCAGCAACATTTTTGGATTGGTGATTGGCTGAGAGAGGTTGGTCTAGCATAGTTTTGTTCACTTAGGGAGAGATACCATCCAGCTTTGATGAGAGTCTTATGGTACCTTGGCCAAAGGAGCTAAAAGTTGGATGGCAGAGGTCAGAGGGGTTACCATCCTACTTTTGGCTGAGATACTAAGCAGAGCATGGGAGATTCTGATGAGGGGTACTGTAGCAGACTCCCTGGTTGATAGGATCAGTGGATATACATGCATATTTGATAGAGACGATATTGGAGAGGGAGCCACCATTGTAACTTCACAACTTTCTATATAGATGAGGCTTCTACACCATATAGTTGCTCAGATTCTTCTACCGAAGACCGGGCAACATCATCATTGAGAGAGAGTTGCTTGTGATGGTATCGCAGATACGGAGGACTCTTGTCTGCCTACCGGTGCTTATAATCCATCAGATGATGGAGGCAGCTACCAGCAAGAGACTGTGTCTGCCATATGGGATGGGTCTCACTATATTGTTTAGATCTTACGGAGTAGACCCAGATGGAGATCCTTACAGACAGCTGCTTCATATAGACATATATGATGAGAAATCACTACACAACATGGGCTATCAAAGACATAGAGGTTAGTGGAGGCACAGGATATCAGGATAGACATCTGACACTAACCCAGACAATGAGGAGGATGCAGAGGAGGAGGAACAGACATGCAGAGATGAGGCTGGGCCATCTAAGCCACATAGGGATATACATGAGACATAGCCTGAGCCCTTCATTTCGACACATGTAGAGGTGCCACCTCCTACAGATAGTACCAGGGATCGGATCACTCAACTGGAGACAGACATGTTAATCATTAGACAGCGAGTGGATCTGATGCACATGGAGATGAGAGCAGGTTTTTAAGAGATGAGGGAGAGCTTTTCTGCTATTCTGGCTGCTTTACATAGATTATCATCAATCAGGCCACCTTCCCCTCCTCCAGCAACACTAGCTCCACCTATGGACATCGAGATGGGCGGCAGACATAGAGACTCTTCAATAGATTTTGATGTTGTTGACTTCATGGCAGACCTTGAGCCAGATGTTGCAGCTGACTAGAATGCTGAGAGGATCTCAGAGGCTGCTCCTACCCCATCCAGTCCAGTTCAATAGATTCCCATTCTCCCTAGCACCCCCGTTTTACCAAATCCATCCGATCATGATCTTGATATCTCTACCCCTATACTTTACTCTGAGCCACCAGATATTCTAGCTGACATTCCTACACCAGTGATTCCTTCCTCTACCTTACATACTTTTTCTTTGACCAGAGAACTAGGATTTTATACTCCTGGTTTCATATTTTATCCTATGGTCCCATTTTTGATAGTACTCCATCTTTTCTAGATACTGATCCTGACTCTGTCCCATCTCCTGACTCCATTCCTGTCCCTGCTTCTTCTTTAGCATGAGCTAGACAGAGAGCATGAGCCAGAAGCTGAAGCCGAGGATGTGGTGACATTCCCAGAGCTGTCCAGACCAATCTTACCGATCTCTGGCCAATGTGGCCATAACTCCATCCCTCTAGGATAACAGGACCTATCATCTTAGAGATTGGGTCTTCCTCTGATGAGGATAGCACACCATAGGGTTATCAGTATATCAGTGTATCTATATATTACTGTCTTAGTGTATCAATGTATTAGTTATCTGTTGTTTGTATCAAGCTTTGTTTCATGTATCAAATGTTTGGAATTATATAAAATTGAATCTTATGAATCAATGTTTGGAATTGTGTCATATTCTTGTTCCTTACTGATTTTCTTTTTCTCTTTCCTTTTACTTCTTTTTCACCTTTTTTATGATGACAGAAAGGGGGGGAAGAAATATAATGGGGGAGAAGAAATATTTTGGGGAGAAGAAAAATAATGGTAATGTTAATAATAAAAGGGGGAGATGAAATTTTTTGAAAAATGTTAATGGGAAAATATAGAAGAAATAAAATGGTAATATTAATGAGAAAAAGCAAATGGCACAATGTTTAATGTTTTGTGGTATCTAATTGCTAAACAAAGGGGGATTATAAATGGTAACAATTAAGAGGAAATCATGGTTAAATTTTTGAAAAATATTTTTTTCAGATCATATATTGAGGGGGAGCTTTAGTTTCTTATGCTTTGATACTTTCTTCCTTATTTTTATTTTTATACTCTGATACTCCTAAAGATCTTGCTCTGATACTTTTCATGTTCAACCTGTTTCTATTCAAATGCTTATCCTTCATATCTATTTTAAGCTCTGATACACCTTTCGAATATCTTATATAAGTATACAGCTCTAATTCATTTCAATTATAGCTTTGATACATTATAATCATAGCTCTGATACATTATAGTTTCAGCTCTGATACATTGAAACTATATGAATTAAATTCTTTCTTATATATATAGCTTTGATACATTGTAGATAAGATTTTTGCTCCTGATAAATATTACAACTTAGCTCTGGTGCTTATTATCAATAGCTCTAATACTTATAGTCAATTGCTATATATTTATTGCAAATCTTTTGAGCTTACTATGTGTATATACTTAAAGATTTTGTCATCATTAAAAAAAGAGAGATTATAGACTCGTATCTTGATTTTTATGAATTACAAAATACTTAAGTATATTTGAGTACTAATTATGTATTAAAAGTATGTTTATCAGAACTGGATACTCATCAAAGTTAAAGTATGTTGAAAGATCAATTTACTTGTCAAACAGTTAAAGAAGTCATCTAAATTAATGAAATTTCAAGATATATGGACTTGGACATATAAGAATCACATTGAAGGACTCAAATTTTGAAGTTGGACAAGTTTCAGCAATATTTCTGTTAAGTGTCGACTCAGGAAAGTGAAGTGTCGACTCAAGATGTTGACTTATAGAAGCTTGAGCTGATACACAAAAGAAGTTTTAGCTGGCATGCATGAAGTGTCGACTTATGAAGTCTAAGTGTTGACTTTTGTGTCGACTCAAGTGTCTACTCAAGGCCTGAGCTGATTTCAAGATTTTGCTCAAGTGCTGACTTATGTAAATGAAGTATTGACTTAAGTGTCAACTCACTAGAAGATGTGTCGATGCACTAGTGCATTCTAAAGAGCTTTGAAGATATTTTTGGACTAGTATCGACTCAAGTGTCAACTCATAACCTAAAGTGTTAACACCTGTAGGTCTGGATGAACAGTAATGTCTAGTTTTTTTAAGTGCATAATTAGTCCTTTTTTTTTCTAACGGCTATTTTCTCCTCTCTAATAGTCATAAGTGGTCATTTAAGACTTCAAAAGGTATTTAAAGGCCACTAAACTTAAGAGGAAAGTAATTCATAAGCAACTAATAAGGATTTATTGAAGAACTAATTAAGCATTCAATAGTTTTGAGTGAAGATGAGCCTTCAAGCATTCAAGAGTATTCAAGAAGCAATCAAGTCCAGCTCTCAAGCATTGATTAAGGCTTCAACAACTTAGAGACAAGCTTGCTCAACGGCAATCAAGAGCTTCAAAAAGATATTTTCTTTTATTTTTGAAAGCTTATTGTATTCTATCATTATACTTGAATTTATTATTGTTCCTAGTTTGAAGTAGATTGAAATTACTATTTGGATTGTTGGTGAGCCTTGTAAAAATCAACTTAGGTTATTGGTGAACCCTATGAAAACCAACTTAGGTTGTTGGTGAGCCTTGTGAAAACCAACTTGTTTTTTGGTTAGCCTTGTAAAAATCAAGGAGTTTTGATTAGTGAGCCCGAAAAAACTATTCTACTATAATCAAGTTTGGATTATAGTAAAATATCCAAGTGGACCTTGGGGAGTGGATGTAGGTGCTTTGGAGTGCACCGAACCACTATAAAATATTGTGTTTATGATTGCTATTACTCTTCTTGCATTTACTTCATTATTTATGCAATATTTTATTATCAAGTACACATACACTTGAAATCACACTAGCGCTTTCATTATTTTTGAATTAGCATATACTTGCAACAAGTTTTAAAAACTCAATTCACCCCCTCTCTTGTGTTGTTTCACTGGGTAATAAAATTTAAATCAGATAAGAGTCCAAGTCAATCTTAATAGAGAGAGATAAATATGAAAGATGCCATATTATATATCTTAGCCTTCCACTCATGCTTGAAGAAAAGTGCGACAAAATTAGTACCACTTCTCTCCTTTTTTATGTAAATAATGAGAGAGAAACCAAAATAAATGTGGGTTTGGCTTTCTGGGTTGATTTGGCTCTTATTTGGATCAATTTCGAAACCATTTCAAATTTTAATCAAACTAATTTCAAAAAGGCTATCAACCTAAATTAATTATGTTTGCATTCCAAGTCTAACTTAGATTCTTAACCCAATTTTAGAGAGTTTGAACCTAATTTAATTAGGTTTAGGGTCCAAGTCAATTGGATTCAAATTGAATTCAAGATCGATTCGAATCAAATTCGAAAAGGTTATCAATCAAATTTCTAATATGATTTAAAATCCTAGTCCAACTAGGATTCTTAAATCTAATTTTATTAAGCCCAATTAAATCAAATCAAATTATAGCTATTGCAATTAAGTCCCTAATGCCAAAATTAGTATGTTTCAATTTTGGAAGGTGCCAAAAATAGTAGGTGCTAAAATTAATAGATGCCTAAATTAGTAGGTCCTAAATATGATCCAAGCTCTTGATCAGGTCAAGCCCTTATTGTGTATGACTACATAAGTTCTATTATGTCTGGTAGTGAGACATACTATGATCTATATCATAGCATCATCAAAACTCTTTTGTTGGATTAGAACTTTTCGAACTCAACCCTAAAATAGATCATTGATTCGAAAATAATCTAAGTTTCCATAATCCTCCAATAATATCCAGTAGTATGTAGTGATAACCTAGCAAAATAGAAAGGTAAACCCCTATGTGTAGTTACCGTGTGATCAAGTTTCTCTATCAAAAGTCTTGATAGGATGCGGGTCAAGGAATCCCGTCAAACCTTAAGCATCTATCATATGTTGACTTAATCAGCTTGAATCCAATCACGATTCTCATGGAAACATTTTACCATTAGGATTACTCAACTACTAAGACCGATAGTTTTTTCATAGGTATATTCCCAACTCCTACAGCAAACCTACTATAACGAACATATACTACAAGGCTCTATATAGTAGAGACCATATTTATGTGCTTATCAAACTACAAACCCTATTTTGAGTGACTGAGGTACTGTAGGTCAAGGAACTTGTCACATAACTATAGTATCAAGAAGTCACTGACGAGTGAGTAGACATCCATGTGACTTCTCATTCTTGGTCATGCTCAATGTCATTGTTCTCTAATAACTACTTACACTCTTGTTCTAGTATCCCCACATTGTAGACTCGAGCTTGTCTACCTGAAAGGAAAGTGGTCCATGCACCAGTCTTGATGGATCGATCACCATCCTCATGATGATCCAACGATCGGGAGTTTTTTGGAGTTAACCTATAATAACACATGTCTCAAATTCTCAACTCTTGAAAATATATGTCATTATCTATTAACTCCTTGGACGATACATGAACATATTATGTAGATTAAAACCATTCTAATTTAAATTATTAAACACAAAATTATCCCAGATTGAAAATTTATGTCAGCCAAATTGGCTTGTAGTACACACATCTAATAGAATTATCAAGAAATTGATTTCATTCAATCTTACCTTTTTACTTGAGCCTATTAATATTTTATTCCCTTTGTGTTTCAAAAATCATTTAGATAATTCAATTAATTACTTATTAAATGTATGTGATTTACCTTAAGTCTAAGACATAAAAAGTATAAGAATATAAAGGTAAAAGGTAGCTCTTGATATATATTAATTTTGCTTATTATTTCCCTATAAATTAAAACAAAAATTTGAATTTAAGCAAAATATGGTGAAATGGGATAAAAGGAAATGAAGGCACCTAAGGAGAAATTTTTATAGAGCTTTCTCTCTAACTTAGCTGATATTGTCCCCAATGGAGCTCATCTTCTAAGATAAGTACTAAGACAGAATCTGATAAACCTAACCAAATTAAAAGGAATATAAAATTAGAAAGCAAAGAGCTAGGCTACCCCCTAGTAGTGCTATTTATAGTCTTCAGCTAAATTAAACATTAAAAGTACAATAACCAAGATATATTGGTTCATAGAGAACCATGGCATCCTCAATAGATTCTATGGGCAGTTCCAATAATGGTTTTAATTGTTGATCGTTAACTTGAAACACAATACCATTGCTTTAGTTTTCAAATTCTATAGCCTCATGCGAGAAAACTTCTTTAACTGTGAAGGGACCTGTCCATCTAGATCTAGTCTTTCGAGGGAATAGGTCTAATCAAGAATTATATAGGAGAAATTTCTATCCAAGAGTAAATATTTTTTTATAATTGCTTGATCATAGAATACTTTTGTTCATTCCTTATACATATTGGCATTCCCATAAGCTTCATTTTTTAGTTCTTCTAATTAATTAATTTGAAGCTTCCTATAGTTTCTAGCTACATCCAAATCTATGTTTAATTTTTTGATGGCCCATATGGCTTTGTGTTCCAGCTTAACATACAAAGGACATGGTTTTCCAAACACAATCCTACAGGAAGACATTCCTAGGTTAGTTTTGAAGGCAATGTAGTATGCCAAGAGTGCATCCACTAATTTCAAAGACCAATCCTTTCTATTGGCAGTAATGGTCTTCTCCTGGATTTGTTTGATTTGTCTATTGGTTACTTCTACTTGCCCACTAGTTTGAGGGTGATAAGGTGTAGCCAACTTATGGATGACATTATATTTTTTATTAATGTTGCAAAGAGTCGATCGCAAAAATGTGTCCCCCAATTACTAATGATTGCTTTAAGAGTACCAAAATAGAAAAGAATATTTTCTTTAAGAAATTTGATAACCACTTTGCTATCTGTAGATCTATATGGAATAGCTTTATCCACTTAGAGACATAATTGATAGTTACTAAAATATATTTATTTCTGAAAGAGTTTGAAAATGGTCCTATATAACCGATCCCCTATATATCAAAAATTTTGACCACCAAGATTGGATTGAGTGACATCATGTCTCCCTGGTGATCTGACCCATTTGTTGGCATCAATCAAAACTTTTACAATACTTGTGTGCATCTCTAAATAAATTAGGTCAATAGAATCCACATTGGAGGACTTTGGCAGCTACCTTCTTGGATGCAAAGTGACCACCACATGCTTGGACATGGTAGAAAGATAAAATACTTCTGACCTTATTATCCCGGACACACTTCCTAATGATATAGTCAAGATACTATTTGATTAGGTATGGATCATCCTAAATAAAATACTTCACTTGGCACAAAGAATTTGTGCTTGTCCTGAATGCTCTAGTAAGATGGAACTTTACTAATGGCAAAATAATTAACAATATAAACAACCATGGTTCAGTGGACATGGACATGAGTTATTTATTAGTAAAAACATATTAACAGGTGGTTCACAAGATGGTGCGATTATGATTCAGGACAAGTGATCAGCTACTGCATTCTTCATTCCTTTCTTGTGTTTAATCTCTAAGTCAAATTCTTAAAAAAGCAAGATCATCGTATCAAGCATGCGTTGGCATTTTTCTTAGCTAGGGGACGTCTAATGGCTAAGTGCTTAGTATAAAAATGGTGTGTGACCTAACCAAATAAGACCTGAATTTTTCTAGGAGAAAGATAATGACCAAAAACTTTTTTTCTATGGTAGTATAATTAAGCTATGTATCATTTAAGATTATACTAGTATAGTAGATAACTCTAGGCAACTTATCAATCCTAGACCTACAACTACACCCACAACATGATCACATGCATCATAGATGAGTTCAAAGGGTTTAGTTCAGATAGGTAGATGAATGATGGGAGAAGAAATGAGTACCTTCTTAAGGAACTCAAAAAACTCTAGCCACTCAGGAGTGAACTTAAATTTTGTTTCCTTTACTAATAAATTTGTTAATGGATAAGCCACTTTGCTAAGAATTGTATCTTTTTTAACCATGAATTAGCATTTTTCTCTAATTAAGAACTAAGTGCTTCTCCTTACATCTTTTTAGGACCAGTTTTAGATGATATAAACATTCAATGAAGGTAGGGCCAAAGATAGAAAAATTATCCATGAAATTTTTCAAAAATCATTCAATCATATTAGAAAAATGCTAATCATGTTTCTCTAGAAGGTTGCCGGTGCGTTACATAATCCAAAAGGCATGCACCTGTAAACAATGGTTCTGAATGGATAGGTGAATATAGTCTTTTCTTGGTCTTCAAGTGCTATGGGGATCTAGTTATAGACAAAGTATCTATTAAGAAAATAATAGAACTCTTATCCTGTTAATTTCTCTAACATTTGGTCAATAAATAATAATGGAAAGTGATCTTTCCTTGTTGTATTCAGTTTCCTATAATCTATATAGACCCTCCACTCCATTTGGATCTTAGTTGGGATAAGTTTATTTACCTCATTTTGGGCCACTATTATCCAAAACTTTTTGGGTACCACTTGTACATGGCTTATACATGAGCTATCAAAGATGGGGTAAATAATTTCATTATTAAGTAACTTCAAAATTTCTTTCTTAACTACATCTTTCATAGCTAGATTAAGTCTTCTTTGGACATCTCTAGTTGGTTTGGCTTCTTCCTCCAAGTGTATCATATATTGAACAATAGAAGGGCTTATTCCCTTAATATCTACCATGGTCCAAACCATTGCTTCTCAATTTTCTCTCAGCTAACAACTCCTCCTCTTGTTTAGGATTTAGGTATGATGCTATAATTATAGGCAAGATTTCTGCCATACCTAAATATACATACTTAAGGTGCTTAGAGAGAGATTTTAATTCTAATTTGGGTGCCTCTTCTATTGATGGCTTGGGTGATGGTTTATCCATTTCAATGTGTGGGTCAGTGGGAGGCTCCCATCTTTTGCTGATCCCATTATCTATAGGTATTTCATCTATGTTTTCAAGTTCATCGACTATAAATTTGACACGAGATCGACTTTTTTATCGCTAATGTCAATGAATTCATAAATTTCAGTTTGGATTACATTTATATTAGCATGTTGTGTGGATTCCTATTCTAGATTAAATATATTTAATTCAATGGTCCTGCTTCAAAAAGATAGTTTCATAATAAGATCATCATTTCGATAGTTAATTTTATCATTCGCAGTAGCTAAGAATGATCTTTCTAAAATAATTGAGATATGACCCTTGGGATTTAAAATTGGTTCAGTCTCTAAAATGATGAAATTTATAGTGAAGAAAAAATTGCCAACTTTGATTAGAATATCCTCTACCATTCTCTTAGGGATCCTAAAGGATTGATCTGCTAATTGTAACATGATCCCTATTGGCTAAAGTTTTTCCAATCCTAGTTGCTTGTAAACTGAATAAGGCAAATTATTTACACTAGCCCTTTAATCTAACAAGACCTTCTCAATGTGGGTTTCTTTAATAATACATAAAATTATTGGAGACCCTAGATCCTTATATATTATTAGCACATGACTCGATAAATATGAGCTCTCACTTGCTACTAAGAATGCTCTTTTAAGTACATTGGTGATCTTGCTCTTAGTACAAAGGTCTTTTAATAATTTAGCATAAGTCAGTACTTATTGGATCGTGTCTAGTAGAGGGATATTCACCTGGACCTGACCTTTAACATTTTTTCTAAACGTTTCAATTATTTATTGAACCAAAATTAGTTTAGAAAATGAGCTCTAAGAATTGTTGGTACTGGGCTTAGTATACTATCTGTTTCTGGAGCTTAAGTTTGTAAGGTAGGTTGTTCATATGTAAGGTGACTTGATAGATGAGTCCTCTCTAGTGTCGATGTACCTACCTTGTTAGCCACTTGTTTTCCTAATCTTAAGGTATGAATAGCATTCATTTGGTTGACTTGGTTTCCTTATTGGGTCATGGATCATTTTGGTTTCTCAGGTTGGCTAGGTAGCCTATCTCATTCTCATTCACTCATTGTAGATGCTAGCGACCCTCCTGCATTTCCATATAGGCTATGGCTTAAAAGTTTGAATTTAGGAGCTGGCTCATGGTTTGCATAGAATTATTCAATGTTGCTTTGGTGTCAGCATTTGATTTAGCTAGGGCTTCTATGCTTTTCTCTAGAGATCTAAGTTTCTTATCATTATTATCAAAGCTTGGTAGTGGTGCGTTGTTCATCATAGGGTTAGGTCTTAGGTTTTGCTAGTTGAAGCTAGGACTGCCTATGTTTAGACTCTATGATCATGAGAAATTTGGATGGTTTCTCCATCCTAGGTTATATATGGATACATAGAGATTGTTCATTAGTCTCTAGTATGTGGCATTTACCTGTGCACACCCATTCCTTATTGGATTTATTTGGAGAGGACATTCCTCAACTACATGGTCTGGTGCATTGCACTCATTGCACCTTTAACCTATATGTTAAGGTTTTAATTTTGGCCTCTACAAATATAAAAGTCTATATTTGGTGCATTCCACCTCTTAAGGATGTAGATTTTTGGTGGGGACACCGGAGGCATCAGAATAAGATAGAGGCTTTTCAACCCTCTGTGAATTGATCAAAAATTTATGAGTCCATCTGTAATAAGGGATTAGCCCATCAGAGTTCATTTTAGTTGTTATTTGTATCTTTTGAGTTACAGTTCTGTACAAATCAGCTCATGTTAAGCTAGTTCAGTCCAGTGTTAGTCAGCTCATGTCGAGCTAATTTTATTTTTTTGAGTCCTATTCAACCATATTGAAGACTCAAGACCACATCATACAAGTGAAGACCAAGTCCAACCAGATTGAAGATATGGAAGTATAGCTCAAGTCCAACCTAGCATGAAGATTTGAAGACCCCAGGAGGAAAAATTCAGAAAACCATGATTCCTTGCAGATGCCCTCCAGATGCCCAGATTCCCTTCCAGATGCCAAAATATATTCATATACCAAGGCATCCATGATTTTAGAGGTCCATCTGCATCCTATCCCAAAGAAATCAAGCCCAGGCGCCAAGCCCAAGCCCCTAAGAAGCAAGATACCAGAGAATATTCCTGCTACCTATCTACCAGGCCACCCCTGCTTCCAGAGGCCCAAACCCATGTGCCCGAGCTCCTTTGGGCCGGCCTCTTGCTGCTCCTAGAAGTCCAACATGCCCCCCTAGGGATCCATGGAGTGTTGGCCAAGTCAAGAGAATTTTTAGGGATATTTCTACCTAATGTTTCCTTATTTTTTAGCTAAGGTTTGAGAGGGAAAAGGATTCTTATGTAAAGACTTATGTGCCCTTACTTGGAGCCCAAGGTTAAGGGCCTATTTAAAGGACCCTAGCCTCTTGTATGAAGGGAGATTTTTGATATGAAATAAACCTTGAGTTCTTCTATTGCTTTGTGTGATTACCCTGCTGTGTGCATAAAGGGGTTTGAGAGTTCTTCTTCCCGGTGTTTGCAATCATCTTCCTACCGCCAACCATCCTTCTAGCCCCTCCAAAACATTCTTTCCTTTGATGTTTTCCTTTTTTTTCTTGATCTCCTTTGAGCTTTCTAACCTCTGACAGGTTGTTTGCAGGTCCCCGATTTCCTACGAATCCAACGACTCCAGTCAAGCCTCAATCAGACCACCGAGCAGAAAGCCGGGTATCCGCGGGTCTTTGGCTCAGTTTTCTAGGCCGCATCCATTGAGGAACGAGAGATCCCTTCACTGCGACCTTCACCGGGCACTTCAGATGTTGTCAGGTACATCCCTCTACCTCCAGTCTTTATATTGTAGGAGAACTTGCCCTAATCGAGGCTTCTCAGCCCCAGCGATCCTTATTTAGTACTTTTCTAGGTTCTAATCTGCATGCTTGGTTTCAAAAATTCATACAAGATTTTCTACAACTAATTTTGATCTAAAATTTGGAAAATAATCACCTAACCCCACATTTAAAATGTACAAAAGGAATTGAATGCATATTAGTCCTGCATCATCTGGTATCAGAGCTTAGATTAGGGCTTGTTTTCTGCAATTTTTTAGTCAGTATATGCTCTGTTATTTAAATTATTTCTCTATGATAAAAACTCCAAGAATTTTGAAATTTGTTTTTCTGGATTTACCATAATTCACAGTAATTTTCTTAATTTTATTAGATTTTATTATGTCCTATGAATTTTCTGCAAGCCAAAATACAGCCTGCAAATTTTTGGCTCTATTTTTTTTAGTAAGACAAGTTTTGAAGTTATAGGGTTTTATTTAGCATTTTTTGTATATCTTTTAATTTTAATATATTTCCTGTATATCAGTCCCACATCATTTGGTATCAGAGCTTAGATTAGGGCTTATTTTCTATAATTTTTTAGTCTGTATATGCCCTGTTATTTAAATTATTTATCTCTGATAAAAACTCCAAAAATTCTGAAATTTATTTTTCTAGATTTACTATAATTCACAGTAATTTATAGAATTTTTTCAGATTTTATTTCGGCTTCTGAATTTTCTTCAAGCCGAAATACAGCCTGTAAATATTTTGCTCTGTTTTTTTCAGCAAGACAAGTTTGGAAGTTTTAGGTTTTTGTTTAGCATCTTTTGCATATCTTTTAATTTTAGTATATTTCCTACATATTAGGCCATAATTTATAAGTTTTCTTCTATTTAAGAAAATACCAAAAAAAAATTACATATTCTCCAAAAATACCAAAAACTTCTATTCCTTAATTTGCATCCTCATCTGCCTGCCATCATTGCGTAATTTACTTTTAAGGGCACTCTTGCTATATCAGATAAGGGGAGGAGTTGATAACCTCTCCTTAGCCCAAAACCATATCCCTTGTATTCGGTCCCAAGCCTTAACCTAAAATTAACTAGACTTAATTTGCCCTAGTGGGCTAGGGACACCAACTGGTCGGGTCCGGGCTAGTGTTAGATCACTGTGTCAAGTTAACCTGTGTGTGCCTTGTGCTCAGTGTCTAGAAAAATGGTTTAGGGATTCAATCCCGAAGGGCTTGTGTGCTGGTCTGCCTACCTATCCAATCTCTGATTGGTGTCTAGGATTGGCAATCAGGGATCTAACACTCTCCATACACCTGCCTGGCTGAGTACAGGGTTACTATAGGCTCGTTTGCCACCCTGATTGAGCATCTAGTTTGGACTCTAGGTCTAGTCAGCTATAGTCAGTCTGATCGAGTCTTGCATGAGCACTAGATCAGAGGTTTCATATCACCCACCTCCTTCACAAATGTCTGAACCCATGGAAGATTTGCAAGCCCAAATAAAAGCACTCACTGAGCATCTAACCCAATCCATGGCCCAGTTGACTACCCAGTTAACTCAGTCTAGTACCCAAACCAACAATAGAATTGACCATCTTGCCAATAGGTTTGGCCAGTTAGAAGGCCATGTAGGGACCATAGAAAGAACCCATGGGTCACAGTCTGAGCCAGATCCAGAGTCCCCTCAACGTAGGAGGACCCCAAACCCTGATCCATACTGAGAGGTTGAACCTAGGAGAGCCCCTCAGCCTGACCCATACTATAATCCTGAGCCTAGGAGGACCCCAAACCCTGATCCATACCTTGAGCCTGAACCTAGGAGAGCCCATCATCATGACCCAATCCCTAAGGTTAGTCCTAGAAGACCCAATCAGGATTTTGTAGACCAGGATGATAGATCCTATTTACCCACATCCTCTAAGCCTAGTATACCCACAACCTATAGATCTTATGACTCCAAATCCTATGAACCAAGAACCTATGAAACTAGAACATGTGAAACTAGATCCTATGACTCTAGATCCCATGATCATAAATCCTATGCATCCACACCTTATAAGCCTAGTAGACCCAACACCAAATATTCTGACCCATATCGGGAGTCCAACCCTAGGAGAACCCAATATTCTGACCCATATAAGAAATCCAACCCTAGGAGAACCCAATATTCTGACCCATATAGGGAGTCCAACCCTAGGAGAACCCAATATCCTGACCCATATAGGGAGCCCAACCTTAGGAGGACCCCATACCATGAACCATCCTTAGAACCTGACCATAGAGCTGACCCAAAATCCTATGACCCCAGATCCTATAATCCCATGACCCATAGATCTGCACCATTGTCCTATGAGCCCAGAGAACCCATATCCCCTAAGTATCAATGTAGTACTAGTCAGGTTTTCCTTAGTCAACTTGAACCACATAGGATTAGTACCCCTAAATATGAATCCAGTAGTGAGCCACTACCCCTAAAGCAACCTGAACCTACTAGGACTAGTGTCCATAATCAGAAACTACGACCTAGCCAATTTTTCCCTAGCCGACCTTCTCCAACCATTCCTGAAATTCACAAGGCTTACATTAACGCGGAAGTGTATGAAGCTGATGTGAGCCTAGTGGATGAGTATGAGGGAGAAGAGGAGACACCTTTAGTAGACCTTGAATTAGCTAACCCAGTAGATACCCAGGTAGAAACCAACCCAGAGCTTATCGACCTTGACCACATCCAACCTAAAGCTATAGTGGAAGAACAATTAGAGGAAGAGAACTCTGATACTAGGATTTTACCTGAGGAAACACTAGAAAAGGATCTAATTGTAGAGCCTATTCCTAAATTCCATGAACAAGAAGTATAGTGGAAGAATAATTAGAGGAAGAGAACTCTGATACTAGGATTTTACCTGAGGAAATACTAGAAAAGGATCTAATTGTAGAGCCTATTCCTAAATTCCATGAACAAGAAGACTTTATTGAGGATTTGGCTTACTTAACCCATTGCCCTCAGGATGAATCCCTTCCTGCCATTCCTATTGAAGATCTCTTCCAAGAAATTGTTGACCCATCCTTCCATAGCATGGACCTTTTATTGCCCATAGATATTCCACAATCTCGTAAGATTAGCCTCATTAGTCTAGGATTAGTCCCTGATGCCCCTTCTTTTATCCTACTTTATCCAACTAAACCTTTTTCTCCACCCTACCAGACTAATTCTGAACCCACTTCCTATTTCCTACCATTTCCTGAGTCTTCTCATGTGTCTAGAACTATTAGGTTACATTTTGTTGAGGTTACTAGGTTGCAAGGATCCATAGAGCCCATCCCATTTGCTACCTACTTTTGGCAGACCCTCTGGCACCTATTAGGAGTTACTAGCAAATTTTCTTCTGCATGTCACCCATCAACCACGACTCATGCCCCCATGCCCAAGTGGTAGTTAAGACCTAATAAATCTCTTTAGTCGAGTTTGTTAGGTGTAGGTTTGAGTCCTTTGAATCATTTGTTAGGAGTCTGCATGTGCCCAGCATGTTCACCACCTACACTAATTTTAAACAAACTGGCTAATTCCCGAAGATGGATCAAAGAAATTGATGTAGTGGATTCTATCTTGGTTAGGCTTAGGCCTAAAAG
Organism: Areca catechu; assembly: GCA_021397845.1. Classification (NCBI taxonomy): domain Eukaryota; kingdom Viridiplantae; phylum Streptophyta; class Magnoliopsida; order Arecales; family Arecaceae; genus Areca; species Areca catechu. Next base: position 93,940,042 of record CM038051.1, on the reverse strand, counting down.
AAGCTTCATTCTCACAGAGCCGGACCTTTTAAAGTGATAGAGAAGGTTGGATCAAATGCCTAGGTGTTAGACTTGCCTTTGGATTTGGGCATTAGAGTTACCTTCAATATTATAGACCTGGTTGAGTACAGGGAACCGGCAGTGATACCTAGTGAGGCTTTTGAACCTATCCCCTCATGTTATGAGTGACCCTAACCCATAGTGTCCACTAACAAATTTGTTCCGAGAGAGGAGAGCGGATCGAGCGTATCCTGGATGATCAAGCCATCACGACCTAGGACCGTGGCTATCAACGCTTCCTGGTCCAATGATAAGGCCGGCCAGAGTCGGACGATTCATGGATTTCTTGAGAGGACTTGCAATGCCTCAACCTAGACATTCTCGAGAGATATGTGAGCCAGTTTGATCTTCACTCGATAGGGTCGAGTTCCTCCCACCGTGGGAGAATTGGTGGGGACATCGGAGGCACCAGAATAAGATAGAGGCTTTTCAACCCTCTGTGAATAGATCAATAATTTATGAGTCCATCTGTAATAAGGGCTTAGCCCATTAGAGTTCATTTTAGTTGTTATTTGAGTCTTTTGAGTTTCAGTTCTATACTAATCAGCTCATGTTGAGCTAGTTCAGTCCAGTGTTAGTCAGCTCATGTCGAGCTAATTTTATTTTTTTGAGTCCTATTCAACCATATTGAAGACTCAAGACCATATCATACAAGTGAAGACCAAGTCCAACTAGATTGAAGACATTGAAGTATAGCTCAAGTCCAACCCATCTTGAAGATTTGAAGACCCCAGGAGAAAAAATTCAGAAAACCTTGATTCCTTGCAGATACCCTCCAGATGCCCAGATTCCCTTCCAGATGCCAAAATATATTCATATACCAAGGCATCCATGATTTTAGAGGTCCATCTGCATCCTATCCCAAAGAAATCAAGCCCAGGCGCCAAGCCCAAGCCCCTAAGAAGCAAGATACCAGAGAATATTCCTGCTACCTATCTACCAGGCCACCCCTGCTTCCAGAGGCCCAAACCCATGTGCCCGAGCTCCTTTGGGCCGGCCTCTTGCTGCTCCTAGAAGTCCAACATGCCCCCCTAGGGATCCATGGAGTGTTGGCCAAGTCAAGAGAATTTTTAGGGATATTTCTACCTAATGTTTCCTTATTTTTTAGCTAAGGTTTGAGAGGGAAAAGGATTCTTATGTAAAGACTTATGTGCCCTTACTTGGAGCCCAAGGTTAAGGGCCTATTTAAAGGACCCTAGCCTCTTGTATGAAGGGAGATTTTTGATATGAAATAAACCTTGAGTTCTTCTATTGCTTTGTGTGATTACCCTGCTGTGTGCATAAAGGGGTTTGAGAGTTCTTCTTCCCGGTGTTTGCAATCATCTTCCTACCACCAACCATCCTTCCAGCCACTCCAAAACTTTCTTTCCTTTGCTGTTTTCCTTTATTTTCTTGTTCTTCTTTGAGTTTTCTAACCCCTGACAGGTCGTTTGCAAGTCCCTGAGTTCCTACGAATCCAACGACTCCAGCCAAGCCTCAATCGGACCACCGAGCAGAAAGCCGGGTATCCGCGGGTCTTTGGCTCGATTTTCCATGCCGCATCCATCGAGGGATGAGAGATCCCTTCACTACGATCTTCACCAGGCACTTTAGACATTGTCAGGTACACCCCTCTACCTCCAGTCTTTATATTGTAGGAGAACTTGCCCTAACCGAGGCTTCTCAGCCCCGGCGATCCTTCTTTAGTACTTTTTTATGTTCTAATCTGCATGTCTGGATTCAAAAATTCATACAAAATTTTTTATAACTAATTTTGATCTGAAATTTGGGAATTAATCACCTAACCCCACATATAAAATGTACAAAAAGAATTGCATGCATATTAGTCCTGCATTAATTTTTCTGGTTTCCTAGTCATTTTCTATTGTAAATTCTTGTCGACTAGGTCTTCTAGAATTATTAGGCTTCATTGAATTCTTTGAACATGAATTGACCCTAGCACATGGACTCTAGCATGGTTCTAAAACTTGATTCTAATCCTTTGTAAACTATTTGGTATAGAGTTCAGGTCTCTATTTCATGGTGTAGGCATGGGGTCAAGAGGTTCTTAAAGTGGTCAAAATATTTCTAGAATAATTTGTTAGCTAGTTTGTAAAATTAGTTTATCTCATTTTTAATTATAGTTGTTTTATGATGAGAAAAGAACTTTAGAAACACCCTTAAAAAGCCCTCTGAGATCATAATAGATTGATTTAGAAGACTATAAAGTCACTTTTTAGCAGTGTCTTTAAGGGAAAACTTAATCAATCTTTTCTTAATCTGGTCCTCTGATAGTTATTGTAACCTTTTAGTTGCATGAACCTCTTCATATTTCCTAATGAATATATATGCATTCTCTATTCCTGTGAATTTTAAAACAATATTAATAATTTAAGGTTTAAATTCAAAATTGTTTATAGTGGGTTAAGGCAACCTGATGCAAGAAGGTTGAATAGAAGCTACTATATAACATTAGTGATGGTGAACGAGATGAGGGAAGGGATCATTGGCGAGCTTAGAAGTCACCAAGGATTAGGGCTTGCTTGGGAGAAAGAAGATGGTAGCTAGGGTTTAAGAATATTAGGGTTTGTAAAAAAAAAAATGGGCCTCACACCCTCTCTCTCATGGAGGTCGACATTCAAATAATGAAGGCAATATCAAGAAAACTCAATTTTCATTCATCAAAAGTTCTGAATTACAAGAGGGAGGGGGTGGGTATTTATAGATTCACCCAGGTCCCTGGACTCCAATATAGATTGGGATTACAAAACTTGAGGGCCAAGAAAACCCTCTTGGGCTAGGGCCTTGACTCCTTGCTAGGCTTGAAAGGCATCTGGTTAGACTTGGTCAAAACCCTGGGGTGTCTTGGACTGGGTCAATGCTTGGACATCTTGGACTGAGTCAAAGCCTAGGAGGGGGCACCAACATGAAGGGCCTGGGAGGGGCTTGAGTAAGGGTCCAAGCATATGATATCCAGCTCTGGTTGGGGGGGCCTAGTAAATCTTGTGGTCTAGTAACTCTCTTCTTGGATCTTGACTTGAATGAAAATTCAAAATTACAAGACTCATTAGACTGGACTGAAACACAAAAGGACTCAACCCAGTAGACTAAGTGGACTCAATCAACTTAATTGACCACAGGACTCAATCTTTATTACGGGACTCAATGGACTCAAATGGACTACAGGACTCGAAATAAGATATACTAGACTCTCAAGTCCCCATCATTCCCTTGGAGTGGGAAAAACTCGACCCCATCGAGTTTGGGTCAGCGAGGGCTTCGATGGAACCGAATCCAAAGATATCAAAAGAGACAAACCCATAAAATAGATCCAATTAGATAAACCCAAATATACCCAAATTGGCTTAAAACAAAATAGGGGGATCTTCTTTGGGATCTATGCAACTTTGAAATCCATGCTGCTTTGAGATCTGTGCAACTCTAAAAACCATGTAGCTTTGAGATCTGTGTGGTCTGAAATCCGTGCAAAGCTTGAAATTAGCAATAGTGAAGGGTAACTGCTTTCACGTTCATGCAGGCTTCTTCATCTCCACGGATCAATGCAGGCAGAATAAGGGAGGCACTCTCGGCAAGCTTCAAGTGGAGATCCAGTAGGGATCCGACAAAGATGGTGTGGAGGACATGGCGATGGATGAAGGGGTGGCAGTGCTCTAGGTTAGAGAGGATTGATGGGATCAAATGCCCTCTAGCAGTGGTGGGAAGGACTTGGGCCTCGTCTGATACGCCACTTCCTGGTGCAGTGGAGAAGCATATCCGAGAAGGATTCTAGTGGCCGGAGTGGTGGCATCGGTGCAGGAAGGGAAGGGGGTCTTCCTTGGGGTTTCCATCATGACAAAGAATAGTCGGATCTAGCTCCGTGGTGGCGAACAAGGAGGCGTCACGATAGCAAGGGGATCTGGCTGGATCCAGTGGGGGAGATGAAGGATTGGGCATGCTGGAGGAGACAGGTCTTGGAGTTTGGCCGTGCGATGGTGGGAGGCAGTCGGACGGTGGTGGGAAAAGGTCTACGACAGTAAAAAAGGAGGCTGAGGCATTGCACAGGCATTGTGAAGGCGGGATGGTGTCGCTTGCCTCGGCTACTCTAATTTTTTGGATGAGAAGGGAGCAACTTAGTTGGCGATGACATCTGAGGTGCTGAGATGGACCTCAACCAGTGATGATGGTGTTGGGGAACTTGGGGAAAGGGGACCATGCTCGGCATGCCCCAAGACATGCAATTCAAAACCTTTTTAAATGACATGATGCAGTAGAAGAAGATAAACCATTTATGTACATATGTTAATCTAATTAACACAGGTTCCCTACGCAGATCTTGATGCATCTAGAGTATTGTAAATAGGAAATCATGCAGGCATTATATGAAATACATAACCATTCTAGTTATCACATAATGATGTAGTATATTATAACATGTCAAATGATGCAACAATATATGGGAAGACCTCCGGGTCTACCTGCAAGGAAGAAGATCGGGCTCTACGAGCGATGCACATGCGTCGCCTCTACGGGTGCTTCACACCATGTAGCATGGTTTCTTCTCCTTCCTTCGAGATGCTAGCCTCACCAGAAACATTGATGGCAACAGCGACTCCTTCTTCAACATCATGAAGATGTGTAGACTCCTTCAACTTCTTGAAGGGTTGTTGCTGTAGTGGTGCTGGAACGAAGACACTTGAGAACCCATTCCCATTGCTCTGTCCCAAACCTTCAACAAAAGGTATACACACAGGAATCCCAAAACCCAAACTCACTCTATCCCGGAGATTAAATCTTGCAATCTCTCAAGGATCAAGCAAGATCTCTATCTCAGAAATTTTTTAGGCAGAGTCTCAACTTTGATCCAAATCTGGAGTGGAAATGTTGAACCTGAACCATTCACCTTCTTCATCCCTTGTTTTTATAATAGCAGCCCTCAAAATAATTAAGAGGACACAAGAGATATTAATGACCAGTTTGGGATCTATTAAGATTCCAGGAAGGTTATGAAGTCCCTTGGAATTCAGCAACGACATATCATAAAAACCAAAAATGTATCCATTAAATCCCCATAACAATTATAGAATTAAATAAAGTAGTTTTAGTTTACAGCAGTCCGATAGATGAGTCGACTCGACCATTTAAGTCGACTCGGCTTGAGTCGACTCGTTCAAAAGAGTCAGCTTGAACAGAAGTTTGACAACACCTTGTCAAATGAGTCTGGAATGATTTCCAATCATTTGCATCCAACAAAGCAAGAAGAAACCCTCGGTGTGTGACCCCATAGGTTCAAACACAAAACCAGTAGCACAAGAACATTTTTGGTATCATCCAAAGTCACCATCTAGCAATGACACTCGACGTCCGGATAGGTTGAAGGTTACAGAGCAACATGAACATGTCGAATATAGAATATTAGTGAACTTATTTCTTTAATCTCCTAATGCTTCGGATGGCTTAGGGTTAAGTTGCCCAACCATAATCAGTCCATCTCAACATGTCTCAAACAAAGAATCCTTGTAACTCCTTACAAGGAATGCCCTAGCCAAGGTCTTTAACAATTGAGACATATTAAACATTCAATCCAAACCGTTTGGAGAGATCAATCCTATCTCGATCCTACTACCACTACACAAGTACTTGACTGTACCCAGCAAACTTCCGTTATCGGATTAGAAATCTGGGTAGTTTGGCACCTAAGCACAGTAAGTTGCTTGCAAGCTACCATAGTGATATCAAGTTAGAGGAATAATTTATGTTCACATTCTAATGCAAGACTTCTCTTCGACAGAAAGAGAATCTCACAAGAGAGTCGCGTTTAGTGAAGTGTCAAACACAATACCTAATATCACACCAGCATCTCCATGCTATTTGGTTAAAAGGATAACCAACAAATATGACATCAACGACCTACTCTCGATACACCATCATCCTGAAATAGCGTATCCTTTGGCGCAAACCAGTTTATGAACTACACGACGCATCCTCTCTACATCGCATACAAGGTAGCTCAAAGAACATCATTATACAAGAGTTCAATAAGGAAGATGTCATGTGATGAACAACTAGAATAAAACTTTTATTCAATTCAATGATTCATATACATATACATGAGTCACACAACCATCTACAACCTAGATGATTGGCTTTGGGATACAATTCTCAACAACTCCCACCCGGACTAAAGCCAATCAGAACAGAATCTAATTTCTATCTTCCATTTACAGTCATTGAACTCTTGAATTCCAACGGCTTTAGTAAAGGGGTCAACCAGGTTCACCTTACCATCGATCTTTAGAAGCTCGATGTCAGCTCATTCAATAATCTCTTGGACAAGGTGATAACGACACAGAATATGCTTGGTTTGCTGATGTGACTTCTACTTTTTGGCTTGATCTATGTGATGTGGGATGATCCTAAGACTATCATGAATGCAGGAAAATAAAAATAATTTTTTTAGAATTTTTTTAGGGATTTAATTTGCAGGCTAAAGTTTCCGAAATCAAGTAAAGAAAAACTAAGAAACTAGTAATGAAAAAAACTAGCATACCAGCATAAGACTCATGCAAAATAATAAAAGATAGGACCTCGGAGATTGAAGAACCCCCGATTAGCATAGCATACCTTCATCAAGTTAGAAATTAGGAGGGGGAAGGATTTTACCATGCACCGATTCGAAGAACTATTTAAAGCCGAGGTGCTAGTTTTTTTGCTACTCAAGATTGAAGACACCCTGTCCTACTATAAGGTACTCAGAATACTATCCTAAACCACTCATGGTTTTAGGACAACCCTCCTCTAGGACTCCTTAGGTTTATATGCAAGAATAAAGACTTGTCCTAAAAGACTAGACCTTGTCTTAACAAGACAAGTCTTGTCTTAAAGAAAGGAGGGAGAGAGAAGCAGAAAGAGACACTTAGATAACTCTCAGGAAAAATGGACTCCTATTTTTGATGACCAAATCATGAATGAATTCTCAAATTATAGTACAACCTTAAATAATAGTTTAAGGGGGGTGATAGCTTCCCGACATTTCTTATCAGATATGTTATTTTATATCTGATAAGACTCTTCAGGATTCAAGAGTCTTATCTGAGTCCTTCTCATTTTCGGGTTAAATCCCCTTATGCCATGTGGCATATACCGGTCAAGAAGAATGGAAGGAGGCATCTTTTCAAATTTAAGAACTATGAGAAATGTAGGGTCCTAAGAGCAGAAGGACTCTACCTCAGAACCGTGCATAGATGAAGAGACGCAACTCTTCATCTGCGTGTGCTAATTCCTTTGTCATTTCACGCCGCCCCTTATCCTCTTTTGATCGGTCATTGAAAAAACCAAACAGCATGGGGATTAAGTGAAGAGGTGCCTCATAAAAGAAACTCCCAGAGTTTCATCTACAAAAGGACTCTCAATCCTTCTGCGCATGCCCCCATCTCCTGCTTGTGCCAAGAGGTGCCAAGAGTCGATAGCGCCTTGGACTCTTCATAAAATTTGGTATAATGCCCAAATAAAATTGGATAAAACCTGGTTTAAGCTACCCCACTTTGGACTCAACCTAATCTAGGTTTCCCTCAAATAAGTTAGTACAAATACCATGCAACCGGATCCAATCCAATTGGGTTAGGAATTGGGTTAGCCTACATATGCTAGTATGTAATATGGCTAACCAATTAGGATCCCACGACCCTAATTAAATCATGAATGACTTTCTTGGCCAACTCTCTATTGTGTATTTATTGGGTTCCATATCTAGCTAGTAGTAGGTTTAGGTTTGAGCCGATTCGATCCGATCGAACCCGATTGACCTAATTAGGTCAAATTGGGTCACCTAACTGTCCAATTCGAATCACACATCAAATTGACTCATAAAACCAAATCAATTAGTTCATGAAAACCTACAAGACAAGATTGACATCTAGCAACATGTCATACCTACCCGGAAGATGAGGAATTTGATTAAAATTATCAAAATATCCTTCAGTAGTAAGTTACCGTGCAATTCAATCTTTTGATCTCCCATTATCCCGATTAAGTGATAGGTATGGATATATATCAAACCCTAACACTTAGTCATATCGAATCTTAGCTCGATCATGAGGACTTAAATGATGATTGATTAGAAACCACTTCTAATCTTATATTGCTTTGATCAAAGGCTCCTTTAGTTACTTATCGAAGAGATTACATGGGATAACAATTCCTTTTATCAGGAATGATCGATTCCTTATTGGTCAACTCACATCCTTCGTACACCTTCCACCATACCCAGAACATCCCGTACATGACTCAATGTCATGAATGAGTATGAACCAAAAATAAGGCTTAGTGTGCACAAAGAACCATGGTGACCTCAGGTCTAAAGATCACATGCACAACTCCTACTCTGGGACCTATCTTTTGACAAGTAGTAAGACTTCCATAAGACAGTCTCGGTGCGGATCAGTTCAGTGTACTCATACCCTGATGAGCACCCTTATCCTTGTATTAGTGTCTTTACACAAATGGTTATGAGACCAACCATTCACATTAACTGAGCATACATAGGATAAGCTAGTCCTAACGGATTCATCGATCCCCGAATCGATGGTCCATTGACTAGTAATATTTTTTATTAGGGTTTATAGGAACATAAGTCTCACTGTTATGATCTTTATCATAACCCTAATTCCATTACCCTAATTTTTGGGATTCATCATAATCCATAAATAAGACACAACAATATATGATGAAAATAATGCCTTCATTAATATAATGTCATACAAGAGTAGGAAGATTACAAAAATACCCTTACAATGATTGGCTCTTAGGGCACTTTTCTTTCACATGGGCTTGACTCCTGGGCTTGGAATCTCTTGGCCTGGGTGCTGGCATACTCCTAGAATTATGAGGTGCCTTGATTTAGGAATATTCTCTGCCATCTAGAAGGTATCAAGGCATCTGGAAGGCATGTGGTGGGTATTCGGGCATATGGAAGGAATCTTGGACCTTGGGATGGCAAATAAGGTCCAATTGGTTGATGTGAAGGCCTCTGGCTCCTGGATAAGGCCAGGTGGAACTCCAAAATAGGGAATCCTCTCCTTTTGTACAAAAATTAAACTGGTACGAGACTAATACTGAAATACAAGACTCAATGACTAGACTAGGATTGAAATAAATCAACTATCCTCAACTTATTACAGGATTCAATCTTACTTGATTACAAAATTATGACACATGACCAAGACTCTAAACCCTAATCAGTAAACTATATGGGACCCACTAATCTGTCTGATCCTGGTGCCCCCACCACTATGGCTCCAGTGCGGTCACAATATACTAGAATAGGACCATCTAAGGAAGGTAACACTCCCAGCTCGCCTAGAAATTTTCACAACCACACAGCCTTCTTTACTGCATCCGATGCTGCAATATACTTTGCCTCGCAAATAGAATCAACCACTGTATGCTGCTCGAAACTTTTCCAGTAGACAGCTCCACAATAAAGGGTAAACACAAAACCAGATATACTATTGCTATCATCTCTGTCTGACTGAAAATTGGAGTCAGTGTACCCCACAAGTTTTAAGACAGAATCTCCATAAATAAGCCATGGGTCCTTAGTATTTTTTAAATACTTAAGGATGTTCTTAACAACTTTCCAATAATCTTTACTTGGGTCAGACTGGTATCTGCTCACTACCCTTAGTGAGTATGCCACGTTCGGTCTAGTACATAGCATTGCATACATAATATAACCCACTACGAAGCATATGGAATCCTACTCATATGCTCTCTTTCCTTAGGAGTTGTCGCACAATCCTTCTTGGAAAGTATTATTCCATGACCTATCGGAAGATAGCCTCTTTTAAAACATTTCATGCTGAACCGCTTCAACACAGTATCTATATACATAGATTGGGACAATCCTAGAAGGCTCTTAGATCTATCTCTATAGATCTTCATACCCAATATGAATGAGGCTTCACCCAAGACTTTTATAGAGAATTGAGATGAAAGCCATACCTTTATTCCTTGTAATGTTGGAATGTCATTCCTGATTAGGAGAATGTCATCCACATACAAAACAAGAAATACAACTATAGAACTATTTGCCCACTTATATATACAAGGTTTTTCTCCTTTCCTAACGAAGCCTTATGTCTTGATATACTTATCAAAGCGCATGGTCCGACTGCGAGAAGCCTGCTTCAGTCCATAGATGGACCTCTGAAGCTTGGACAGACTCATCTTTAGATGTGAACCCTTCAGGTTGCATCATATACACCTCCTCCTCCAGCTCATCATTTAAAAAAGCTATTCGGATATCCATTTGCTAGATATCATAATCTAAATGTGCTGCTAAAGAAGGCATAATCCAAATGAACTTGAGCATTACCACAGGGGAAAACATCTCATCATAGTCAATACCATAATGCTGATGATACCCCTTGGCAACCAGATGGGCTTTATAGGTCTCCACCTGCCCATTGCACCTAATGGGTTTTATCCCTTCAGGTGGATTAATCAATATCCATACATTATTGATTTTTATGGTTTTCATTTTGGATTTCATAGCTCTCAGCCATGACTCAGAATCAGACCTTGAAATTGCATCCATATAGGTGATCGGATCCTCATTATTCTCATCGAGCTTAATAGGATCACCATCCTGGACCAAGAAATTGTAGTATCTGTTAGATTGATGTGGTACTCTACTAGATCTCCTTAATGGTTGCACTATGGTCTCTGGATCTGATCTGATCAAATTCGGTTCTATAGTGGTCTTAGAGTGAGAAGTGATGCGAGACAATTATGAAAACATAATCTACTAATTAATAATCTAATTATCAGTGAAAAAAATAATTATATTTTTTTATAATTTTTGATTTTTTTTCTAAATTAATAGAGGATTAATATAGGATTATCATAAAATTTATTTATAATTTATTTTATTTTTTTTAGTTAGGTTTTATGCAGTTTTAATTTTAGCCTAGTTCTAGGTATGTAGAAATTTCAGAACTAGCAATTAAACCCTAGTTTAACCTAGCTCTGATACCAAAATGATGCGGGACAATTATGAAAACCTAATTTACTGATTTTAAACTTAATTAGAAGAGAAAAAATAGAGATTAATTTTTTATAATTTTCAATTTTTTAGAGACTCAAAGGAAGCAATTATGGAAACTAGTCAACTAGTTTATGCCGGCTCGAGTAGATCTAGCAAAGCAACCAAAAAAATCAAGATTTGGTGATTAAGAAATCACCTTAAACTACGGTCTACTTTCAAAGATCAAAATCTAAAGAGTAGGAAAAGGATTTTATATTTTACCCACATCGAATTTTCTCACTGAAGTAGATTTGTTGGAACTTTTAGAATCTCATAGCAGGGCTTCAAGATTTCGATCTTCGGGCTCTGATCTTTCACGATATCAATTCCAAGGCAAGAATACCTCGACTTTAGTTCTTAATCACTGCAATCACTCAACAAAAGAAGATCGATTAGTTAGAAAGAAGTAATGAAAGAAAAAGGATAGAAAAGTGAAAGAGAAGAGGGAAGGTGGTAGTCGGCTAGGATTTTTCTAATGTTTGGATTAGCAGGATAACTATGGCCTCACACCCTACGATGTTTTGAAGAATAAAGGAAAGGACCTCACACCCCATGCACACACCAAAGGAAAAATTTTGATATAATGTCATTGTATTTCATCAATAAATCATTAATTATATAGAGGGGTTGATGGAGGACCAACAAACAGAGATGTAAGGGTTACAAAGACTAGTGCCTGTTTTTCTAAGGCAATGACTCCTAGAAACCTTGCTCTAGGCATCTTGGACTCCTATTCTTGGGCTAATATAGGACTCTCTCCAAGGTGGACGAATTCATGGGCCTCTCATCCAAAGTTGGCACCAAAGAGGTGGATTAGTGAGGTGTCATGATGAAGGGCCTAGTTTGCTTCTTGGATTGGCCCTGATTGCTGGACTCTAAGGTCTGGATGATTGGGGTTCCTGCAAGATGGTGGACTCTTCAGTCTAGATAGAAGAAAATTCAAGAGTTTTTTCTGGATTCTTGAGTTTTCTAATCTTGAGCAACTTGAAACTTGTTTGATCAAAACACCTACGGTAGAGAACCATTGAACCTTTTTCATTTGGGTGATCAAATATCTTGATACTCCTTGGAAGTTGGCGACAAAGAAAAGGTGGAATGCTTGGCCAACCACTCTTGCTTTTGGCATGAATTACTTGAGTGAAGGGGTGCCAATTTAGAGAGTCCTTCTCATTTACACATTTTGTAAAGAAGGGGCGCCAATTTGGAATTCATTTAGCTGACCAAAAGGAGGACATAGCTTGTGTTCTTATCCAGGATGAAGTGCCAAGTGGTATTGTCCAGATAAAGTGTCAAGTGATGTCCAAACATAGCATGTGATATTGTCCAAATTCTTGAGAAAGGTGGTGCCAAGACTTGTGATACGGGACCTATATGCATGCAATGATTTTTTTGTATGTTTTTTTATTAAGTTGGATGATTAATCCAGAAGAGCAGATTAAGGAATGATGTAGAAGGTTCTATATAAAAATAAGAGGCTACATCATGCATAACAGGACCTAAAAAGCAAAGGAAAGAGGACCGCCGAGGCTGAGAAGTCTCGGTTGGGCTCGTTCATCTTCAATAAAACTACTGGTGGCAGAGGGTGTGTACCTGGCAACATCTGAAGTGCCTGATGAAGATCATAGTGAAGAGATCACTCATCCTCGATGGATGCGGCCTAACTAAGCCAGAGACCCATGGATACCTGGCTTTTTGCTCGGTGGTCCGATTGAGGCCTGGCTGGAATTGTCGAATTTGTTGGAGTCGAGGGATCTGTAAACGACCTGTCAGGGGTTAGAAAACTCAAAGGAGAGGAAGTAACAAGAAGAAAATAGCAAGGGATGAGGTGTTTTGGAGTGGGGGGCCAGGAATTTGGAGGGCAGGCTAGCGATAGGAAGGCAGTGTAAACACCGGGAAGAAGAAAAGCTCTCAGATGATCCATTAATGCACACAGCAGGGAGGCACATAGCAATTGAAGAATGAAGAGTATTTCATATGTCAAAAATTGTTCTCATACAAGAGACTAGGGTCTTTTAAATAGACTCATAGCCTTGGGCTCCAAGTAAGGATACATAAGTTATTACATAGGAGTCTTATTCCTACCCAAACCCTAGCTAGAAAATAAGGAAAAAATATGTAGAAAAAAATCTAAAATTTCTCTCCCTCCTCTTTCCTTCATTGGCCAAGAAAGGTGACCCTATTGGATGACCAAGGGTGGAAAGAATAAGGTCTTGGAAACACTTATCTCCTTTCTTGGGCCTGGGCTGGCCCAGTTTGTTCAGGACTGCGTTTTAGGGCTTCAGGGCTTTGGGCTTGTCTCCCAGGCTTTTGATTTCTTCTCCTAGGCTTTCCATGATCCTCATAGCTTTAGTTGGGTTGGTCTTCACTTGGATGGCTTGGTCCTCACTTGTATGAGTCATTACTGGATATGTACTGAACTCCGAAAAATGACTAGCTCAACATGAGCTGACAAGTACAGGACTCAAGTGATAAAAAAAATAACATAAATGAACTAAGATTTATTACAAATGGACTTGAATATGACTAAGTAATCCACAGAGGGTTGAGTACCCTCTGTCTTATTCTGGTGCCTCTGGTGTCCCCACCAACTTGGTTACATATGACAAGTGACTTGGGCTAGCACATGGAGTCACGTGGCATGTCTTGAGCTAGCACATGGGGTCACATGGGTCTTCAATTGGGTCTCCAATTGGGTCTCCCTTGTATTACAGAACTCAATAACTAAATTAACTAATAATTACAAGATTCAAAATTAATTAAACAAACCAAAAAACTAAATCCCCATTTCATCAATTGGAATCCCATTTGATCAAAAGGCAAGACATGTAAACAAGTGGTTAAACTTGGTAAAATGGGTTTGGCCCAAAAGGCTAAAAATTAAAAAACCTAGTTATAGTTGGTAAAAAGGGCTAACTAATACTTGACCATTTAAACCCAATTAGATAAATAGGGTTTGACTCAATTGGGATTTTGGTTAAACCCAACTAATCCTAAAAAACAAAATTTTAAATAAAATATTTACAAGTAAAATGGGTTTGGGTTCTGGGCTTTATTCATAATTGATCCACAGGGATGTGGGCTCGACCTATTGATCTTTTCTGGCCCTGGTGTCCTCACCAAGAAGGTTCTTCCATCTATTAAACTTCCCCAAGTTCAACCTCAGCAGCTTGAGTGCATTCACCAAAATACTCCCTTTCTAAAAATGTTGCTCTAAGACTGACGAACAACTTTTGTTTCTCAGGCAGATAGAAATAATACTCTTTGGATTCTTTAAGATACCCAATAAAAAGACATCTATTAGACTTAGGTCCTAGTTTATTCATATCCAAACATCTAACATAAGCTAGACACCCCCAAACCCGACGGTGAGAGAGAGTTGGCTTTCGTCCAGTCCGTATCTCATATGGTGTTTTATCAACATACTTACTTGGAACTCTATTCAGAAGGTAGGATGCTGACTAAAGAGCAAATCACCAAAAGTATTTAAGCTGACTTGCTAAGCTCATCATGGATCGAACCATGTCCAAGTTTGATTCCTTCTTTCAGACACACCGTTCAACTGAGGTGTCCCAAGAGGAGTCCATTAAGAGAAAATCCCATTCTCCTCAAGATGAGTTAGAAACTCATCGGAAAGATATTCACCACTTCAATCTGATCGAAGAGTTTTAATAAGCTTTCTAATTTATTTTTCAACTTCATTACGATAATGTTTGAACATCTCAAATGCATCAGATTTATGTCCATGAGGTGACATAACCGTATCTCGAAAGATCGTTTGTAAACGTAATGAAATAACATATCCACCTCTTGAACTGATATTCATAGATCAACATACATCAGTATGTACAAGACTTAGAATATCACTGGCTCTTTCACCCTTTTCAATAAAAGGTAATGTTGGCATGGAGTCCCTGGATCGGCCTTTCGGAGCCACTGCATCGCATGACCACTCCCTGGTTCACCTGCAAAATAGGTCCCTTGCCTGAGTTATTCCGGCGGAAGACATTCTGATGCCTAAGTTAGTGGCGGATTCGAGCAATAGAATGCGGAAGATGTCGAGAGTGGAAGAGAAAAAGAGTTCTTTGGAATTGAAAATGTGTATCTGCGAGATTATTCACACGTACCTCTCGAGTCATCCTTCTTATCCATATTTAAAAGATAGCCTCCGGTCTGTGGCCTGCTCTTTTCTCGGAGATCATATGAAGCCATTCACTCCCATGATTGGCAATCGTGGATTGTCAATGAGCAGTTCCGGCCAGATCGGAGGCATGGCTGCAGGAATTGCGCATCATGATCATGGCATGATGAGTGTCGATTGTAACCGTTGGTTACAGTTTCCTTTTTGGAATAGATTGTAGTTCAAGCTTCTGGTTTCCCCTTGCATGGGCCGAAGGCTTGATATTTCCCCAAGGTCAGAGATCATGTCTATGATGGGGACCAAAGTTCGTGTCTTCAGAAGTCGATGAGTAGTTCAGACTTCAACCGGGGCCGAAGGTGCTACCCGAAGGATTGGCCTTCGGATGTTGTAGTTCGGTGTAAAGTCTTGAGTTGCTTATAGTTGGCTTTTGCTTAGTCCGAAGTCCATAGTCCAAAGAACCGTGGCTTCGATAAGTCGAACCGGAGCTTGGTTCGTAGCTGAACCAGGATATCCCAATAGTTGCCCCCCTACTCTCAGCTGTCGAAGCGAAGATCTGCCTCGAGAAGTGAGAGTATTATAGCCTTGTCACTTTCTTCCTGAGAGACGGTGCAGTAAATGATTATGGGACCTCTGTTGGGCTGCCCATCATGATTTGAGAATCAGATAGTGGACAGGTGCCATTCCCTGATTGGGTAGAAGTAGGTGGCCCTGGGGCTATCTCTCCTCGTCCCGTTGCACAGTGGTTGAGGCAATCTTTTGGTTGGAATTTGGATAGTTGTGGTGGCTGTTCTCTGCCCATTGGATGAAGGATAGATCTTATCCTGGCGGTCAGTCGTAAGTGGGCTACCTCCTAGGATAACCCTGAGTCAAATTAACCCTCTGTGGGGGTTCAGAGACCCTTACTTTTCTTTTGGGGAAGGGTGAAGGTCTGGGCAAGGAAGCTTCTTCAACCTCATCTCATTCTCCGCCCAAATCATTCTGGAGTTCCAGTCTATTCTTCAAGTAGATTCCTCTTTCTGCCCCTTGCTTCATTCTTTTGTCATGGAAGAGACCGTAAAGAGTCAAGGGAAGCAGGTTGTGCCCTCGGGGGCCGGAGATACAGTAGGTCCAGAGTCGGTCCCAAGCTTGGTTTCTCAGAGCAAGGCAGCCCTTCTTTTTTAACGCTACCACATTCCTGAGGAATTTTCCTTTGTCCTCCCTGTGCCCGAGGAGCAGGTGAACAAAGCTCCCCCTGGGTGCCTAGCTGTATACGAAGATCACCTGAAGGCTGGTCTTCGATTTTCCCTGCACCCCTTCTTTGTTAAGATTTTTTGCTGGTACCAAGTGGTGCCAGCGTAGTTAATCCCAAACAGTATCAGGAACATCTGCAGGTTCCTGGTCATGTGCAGCATTGCCAACATAGAGCCTAGGACCAACTTGTTCTCGACCCTTTTCGTCCTCAAGAGGGACTTCCATAGCAACGGATGGTGGGTGATCGGTCCCAGATCGGGCCGCATGGTGATTAAGGATATGCCCAGCACCATCCACAGGTGGAAACCTGTCTTTGTAT
The DNA here is from genome assembly GCA_021397845.1 of Areca catechu. Lineage (NCBI taxonomy): Eukaryota > Viridiplantae > Streptophyta > Magnoliopsida > Arecales > Arecaceae > Areca > Areca catechu. The sequence goes on along the minus strand of CM038051.1, from coordinate 93,923,233 downwards.
TTGTGTTGTCCTTCGACCCATGGGGCTTCGATACTTAGTGGAAGAAGCCTCGCCTGACCGCTAATGATGGAAAGAAAGTCTTGGCGGCTGATCAGTTGGATTATGATCTTCTGACCAACTTGGAAGTTGTTCCTATCCAGGAGCTGTTGGAGGAAAGGAAACTCCATCGAGCTGGAATCATTAAATTCTCCTCACTAGGATAGCAGTGGAAATTTCTGCTCTTCTTCTTTTGGTTTCACTGTAGTTCATTTAACTGAGGTGATCCCCTTTGCCTGCAGGTGGTGGGATTAAGCACAATTTGAGCTGGCTTCGCCAGACTTCGGAGAGGAGGGTGGCACAGGCCCCTTCCACCAGGTCTACAGCTCGGAAGAAAGCTCGAAGAGATGGTCCCAAAAAAGACTAATGCACTTTGTCTTCCCGAGGCACCTCGGGGGAAAATGCAACGGCCACGGAAGAGGTTCCAGCGAGGCCCTACCCAGTTGAGACTCCAGCGGGGGTCGCCTCCCCAGTCGACACAACGGGAGGCCCACCTCAAGGAGTGGATGTGCCACCAGTTTGCCCCTCTGCTGCCTATAGGGGCAAGGCGTGGCAAGTCGAAGGAGAGTCCGTCTGTGGAGCTTCTTTAGCCGGAGGTCGCCCGACGAACCCTTCGGAGCTCCCACCTATGGTAGAGCTGCCGTTCCGGAGGAGGCCAGACAGGCATTGAAAGGTACAGTACGGCCTCGCTACCTGGCAATTCTCCGGAATCAGAGCTTCCTCAAGGTGTACAATTCTAGCTTCGCCAACCTGCAACAGGTATGACTATCACCGCCTCCTTTGCCTTGAGAGTTATTTGACCCTCGATTTTCCTTTTTGGTGTAGTTGGTCTATGACTTAACCTTCATGGAGGAAGGCTTGGGGAACATGGACAGCCTCATCTACGACCTCAAGAAGGAGCTTCAGACTGCTAGGGCTGCCAGGGAAGTAGTCGAGGAGCTGAAGAAATCCATGGAGGACCGTCTTGTCTGGGTGACTGATGAAGTTCGTGACCTGAAGGGCGAACTGAAAAGTGCCCACTTGAGGATAGTGGGACAAGAGGTAGGGTAAAACAGGAGCAGGAGGCAAGTTGAATCCCTGGAGTGGACTGCCAGGGTGAACCAGGAGAGGATGGAGAGCCTGTCTAAGGCGGTGGTGGAGGCTTCTAGGAAGGCCGAAGAGGCGGTCCTAGAATCCGAAGCTGTCAGGAGGGAGGCCGAAGCCGCCAAGAGGGAGCCCGAAGCTTTGAGGAAGCAAATAGGCAATGACGTGGCTGACTTCAAGATGCCTTCGCAATTTCAGTCAGAGAATAATGAAGCATCATTGTATGCCTACCAGCATGGCTTCAATGATGAACTTTCCAAGGTAAAGGAGACCCTCCCTCACCTCGACCTTTCGAAGATCCCCTCCTACAACATAATTGGAGAGGGAGGAGGAGAAATGGAGGAAGTCGAAGTCGCAGGGGAGGTCGAGGAGTCACCATGCCTGGCGGAGGAGGCTGCTACCCCGGTCGCAAACCCGGAGGTGATCCCAGCTGTGATCTCGACCCAGGAGGTGACTCAGGCTGGAGGAGTCCAGGCTGAAGGTTCTCCCGTCCCAGCCCAGATTGATGAGACCCTCTCCGATCAAGTTGATAGGTTGCTCCAGTCATGTGGTGTGGAGCCCTCTCCTATTGATGTTGAGTGACCTAGATCACTCCGAATGTATTTTTTTTCTTTCCTTTGTTGTATTGTCAATGAACTTTGTATTGCAATTTTCCCAACCCTGCTGTTGCTGCTGCTGCTTTTTTTTTTTTTTTGTATCTCTCTTTAGGAGAGTTTCTTTTCTTTTTCTTACTCTCTTTATAGGAGAGTTTCTTCCTTTTTCCTCTTTTCTTTCTTTTCTTTTCTTTTTGTAAGAAAAATTGAAAGAAATGGAAAATCTTTTCTTTTACCTCTTCCTGTGTATTTTCTGCGATGTGTTGCATCACGATTTATCCATAATGTAGACTCCATAAACCAGTTACGGTTTGTAGGGAAGAAGTATGGTCCGTTGGACCGCTCTGAGAGTGTTTGTTGTTGATAGAGAGGACAACAGTGGTCCTTTTAGGCACGTGTTCAGATTTTCCATAGGGTAGGGTGTTTACACCATCCCTGTGCACTTTCTGTCATGATTAAGATAGGCTTTTCAGGCCCGCCTCGGCATGTATTCGGTTTCACCGTAGGGTAGGTTACGAAAACCATCCCTGTGCCTTTGATCATTTTGGTGGCCTGGTCAGGCCATCCATTGCGTTCGTCGGGCATACCGATAAGGTGAGTGGATCAGATTCCCCTTTGCGTAGTTGACCGATTTTTCAGATCGGGTCATTTGGGCTGTTGTCGTTCAGTCAATGCAACTAGCCACTCTGAGTCGAGTAGGGTTGAGTAGCTTTGCACAGGAGTTTTTTGGAACTTTTTCATTGATAGTATTTGCGAAGGTTTTGTACATTTCATGCCCGGGATAGGGACTTCCCCTCCAGGGTCTTGAGTCGATATGTCCCTGATCGAATGACTTCTTCGACTTGATATGGGCCTTCCCAGTTGGGGAAGAGTTTACCCTATTCCGTTGGCCTGGACACCTCTGCTCTTCGCAATACCATGTCCCCCATGCAAAACGTTTGCTCCTTCACCCTTGCATTGTAGTATTTGGCATCCTTTTGCTGGTATGCCGCCATTCTTTTCTGGGCCTATAGCCTGGTGCTTGATAGCAGATCTAGATGGATCCTTCTGCGATCGAAATTCTCAGGCTCTTCATAGTTGTCAATCCTCAGGGACTGTAGGGAGACATCGATAGGTAGCACGGCTTCGGTACCGTAGGCTAGGTTGAATGAAGATTCACCGGTGGCTGTTCTTGGGGTAGTTCGGTACACCAAAAGAACAGATGTCAGTTCTTCGGCCCAAAGCCTTTTAGCGGCATTCAACCTTGTCTTTAGACCATGGAGGATGGTCCAGTTGGTGACTTTAGCTTCTCCGTTGGACTGTGGATGTGCAATGGATGTTAGTCAATGCTGGATATGGTACCGAGCACAGAAGTCCTTGAACTTTGGATTGTTGAATTGTCTCCCATTGTCCGTGATGATGACGTGTGGGATACTGAACCTGAAGATGTTGGAGTTTTTCACAAAACTTTCCATCTTGCCCTCTATGATTTGTGCCAATGGTTCGACTTCCATCCATTTTGTGAAATAGTCGATGGCCACTAGGAGAAACTTCCTTTGCCCTAATGCTAGTGGGAATGGGCCAAGAATGTCCATCCCCCACTGTGCAAATGGCCATGGGGCTGTCAACTGAGTCAGGTGACTTGCAGGTTGTCTCTGCACATTGGCATACCTCTGGCATTGATCGCACTTCTGCATGAAATCAGCTGAGTCCTTCTGGATGGAGGGCCAGTAATACCCTTGTCGAATAATCTTGTATGGTAGAGATCTGCCTCCTAAGTGATCCCCGCATATGCCCTCATGGACCTCTCTCAATGCATAATTTGCATCGATGGGTCCGAGGCATTTCAACAGTGGTTGGGAGAACGATCTCTTATAGAGGGTTCCATCTAATATGATGTATTGAGATGCCATCCAGCGGATCTTCTTGGCCTCTGCCTTATCTTCGGGCAGTTCTCCTTCATTCAGGAATCTGATGATGGGATCCATCCAGCTTGGCTCAACATCAATCTGGTGCACCTCTGTAGCCTCTTTGGTAATGCTTGGAGTTTCAAGATGTTCTACAAAGGTGTGCCCAAGAGACTCCAGTGCTGTAGTTGCCAGTCGAGATAGTGCATCTGCCCGGGAGTTCTTCGATCGAGGAACATGAATAATTTCAAAATGTTCCAGTTGGGAGGATAAAGCCATAACCTTCTCCAGGTATTGCACCATGGTTGGTTCTTTGGCTGTGCACTCTCAATTGACTTGATTCACAACCAGTTGAGAGTCGGAGAAGGTTCGGAGTTGCTAGACTCCCAGATTTTTGGCGATCTGAAGTCCGGCGAGTAGGGCCTCATATTCGGCCTGATTATTGGAGGTGTGGAAGGAGAAACGGAGTGCATACTCTATAATCTGGCCATCAAGTTTGGCCAACATGAGTCCAGCCCCGCACCCGGTAGCATTGGAAGCTCCGTCCACATGAAGCACCCTAACGGACTTCATCTCCTTCGGGGTTTCTTCTTTATCCAAAGAGACTTCATCTTCAGACTTCCAAGTGCACTCGGCCAGAAAATCGGAGAGCACCTGGGCCTTCATAGCCGCTCGGTGTTGGAAGCTAATGTCAAATTCGCTTAGCTTTATAGCCCACTTGGCTATCCTTCCAGAAGTGTCCGGAGATCGGAGAACGGCCTTGAGAGGTTGATCAGTCAGCACCACGATAGCGTGGGCCTTGAAATATGGCCATAGTCGCTTTGTCGCAATCACTAAAGAGTAGATCAGCTTCTGCATCCTTGCATACCGTGTCTCTGCAACATGCAGGATCTTGCTGATATAGTAGATCGGCTTGTGGGACCCGTCTTCCTCCTTCTGGACAAGAATCGAGCTTACTGTTTCATCTGAAGCAGAGAGGTACAGGTAGAGGACCTCGCCATCTTTTGGCTTGGAGAGTAATGGCGGGGTCTCCAAATACTTCTTCAATTCCTCAAAGGCAATGCAACAGTCTTCGGACCATTCGAAGCCCTTTGATTATCGAAGTACCTTGAAGACGGAAGACATTTCTCGGCGGACCGAGAGATAAATCTGCTTAGGGAGGCAATCCTCCATGTCAACTATTGGACTTCCTTTCTACAAGAGGGATGTCGCATATCCTTCAAGGCCTGGATCTTCTTGGGGTTGGCCTCAATCCCTCATTTGGTGACAAGGAAGCCCAGGAATTTACCCGACGTGATCCCGAAGGCGCACTTCACCGAGTTTAACTTCATTTGGTAGCGCCGGAGAGCGCTGAATGACTCCTCCAAGTCACGGATGTGGTCTCTCCGGTGGAGACTCTTGACGATCATGCCGTCAACATGGGCCTTCATATTTCTTCCCATTTGCTTTTCAAACACCTTATTGATGAGTTTTTGAAATATTGCTTCGACGTTCTTGAGGCTGAACGGCATCATCTTGTAGCAGTAGAGACCTTTGTCAGTCATGAATGCCATTTTCTCCTCCTCTTGCGGATCCATTCTGATCTGGTTGTAGCCAGAGAAGGCATCCATAAAGCTCAGCAATTGGTGGTCGATGGTAGCATCGACCAATTGATCAATCTTTGGAAAAGGGAAGCTATCTTTTGGACAAGCCTTGTTGAGGTCTGTATAGTCGATGCATATCCTCCACTTGCCGCTAGCTTTCTTCACCATTACCATATTAGCCATTCAATCATGGAAGCTGGCCTCTCTGATGAACCCTGCCTTGAGGAGCTTGCCAACCTCTTCATCAATAGCTTGCTGTCTTTCGGGGGTGAAGCTCCTCTTCTTCTGTCACACCGGCTTGTACCCAGGGGTTACTTCTAGTCGATGTCTCCATGGGTTCACCAAGGATTGTGGTTGAATCCCTCGGATCTAGCTGATCCGGAGTAGTCAAATCTTTGAAATGCCTATCTTCAATCATTAGACATTATCGTGTCATCTTCTGGTTCCCTCTAACTTCTCCAACACCATTCCTGGTGGGGAAGCATACTAAGAGGTAGTGAGAGGAGATCATGGTCCGGATCTGTTCAAGGTTGGCCTCCCCATAAAAATGTTGTATACAGAGGGGATCTGCACCATCATGAAGTTGATCGGTAATGTCTTTTGTCGAGGCTCGGAATAGAAGGTTACAGGCAACACTATCTCCCCCTCGGCATAAACTTGGTTGCCCCCGAAATCGGAGAGTGGTATAGGGGATCTTTGTAGTTGATGTCTAGGCAAACACATTTTGGAGAATGAATCGTACATCAAGACATCAGTCAAACTTCTATTATCAATAAGAATTCTCTGTACATCATAATTGGCCACTACGGCGAGATTACAAGAGGGTCGTCGTGCAGGAGCCGGACTCCCGCAAGGTCATCGTCGGAGAAAAGGATGGAGTTGTTATCTTTCAGTCACTTTGAAGCTTCATCGTCATCCCTTCTCCAGTTGGAGGGCTGGTGTATTATCCCTACACCTCTATTGGTGGGCTTTTGATTTGGCAATTCGGCATCTTCGAGAGGTGGCTGGGGAACAGTTGCTTCTGACCATGGCCCCTGGCGATCGATGTACCACCCCAGGTATCCTCTCTTGATGAGATCCTCGATTGCATCCCTCAACTGGATGCATTCTTCTGTTTTGTGGCCGTGGTCCCGGTGGAATCGACGAAATTTGTTCCTGTTCCTTGTGGAAGAGGAGGCCTTCATGGGACGGGGCCGTTGGAAATAGTTTTCTTTTTCTATCTCCATGAGGATCTTTTTTCGAGGGAGGTTGAGGGGGGTGTATGAGTCGAATCTTCCTCCCATTGCTCTAGGCTTGGGAGGGCTTCTTCAGCGATCTGCATATCTGCCGCCATTGTTATTGAAAGTTTGGGGGCCTTTCCCCCTGTTATTCTTCTTCTTTGAAGGGGGTTTCACTTCAATTAAATGTGGATTTGCCGCCTACTCTTTAGCATCAACGTATTTCTGAGCCCTTGATAGGAGCTCAGCATAGCTTTTAGGGAACTTCTTGTCCAGGGAAAAAGTAAGCCTAGAGGTTCGAAGCCCCTTCTTTAGTGCTGACATGGTCACGTGCTTGTTGAGATCGGGGATCTCAAGCGTGGCCGCATTTAACCTGGAGATGTAATCTCTCTGGCTCTCTCCTTCATTATGGTGAAGGAGGAAGAGTGTGTCCGTATTTCGAGGAGTCTTGCGACAGGTTCTGAAATGCAAGACAAATTATTTTTCTAACTCGAAAAAAGAATCGATGGTACCTGGGTGCAGGCTCGAGTACCACATCCGAGCGGACTTCTTCAAGGTAGCCAGGAATGCCAAACAGTACATCGCGTTCGAAGCTCCCTGAATTATTATATGGGCTTTGAAGCTGCCCAAATGGTCGAAGGGGTCGGAGGTGCCGTCGTAGGGTTCCATCTGGGGAACCTTGAAGTGCCAAGGAATGTCCTCAGCCATGATGCGGTCGGTGTAGGGTGGGCACAGATCACCCACAATCAGGTCCTTGGGATCTCTCTGATCCCGCATTCTCTGTTCTCGTGCCCTTGCCATCTTTGATTCGATGGCTCTGAACCTCCCGTCATAATCGAGTCTGCTTGGACGCTCTCTCCTCCGGAGTGGAGTCTTCGGTGGAGGAGGAGGATGTTTGCCTAGGCCTTTTCCCTTTTTATGGGTAATCGACAAACCTTAGTAGTCTCGAAGTTTGGCCTTTGGGAGAGGGCCAAGAATGGGGGGAGGGATGCGTTGAATCCTCCCGTGGTGCTCTCCTTCATCGGGATCGAGAGCTATGTCTAGAAACAGCCGGTGGGTTTGCCACCGGGAATGCTCTGCCTTGAAACTCTTGTACCATGGCCGTCAGGTTGGCGACCTGGTTCATAAGAGCTTTGAACTGCTGTGCTCCCATCGTAACCGTGGGAGGTGGAACAACGTTCTCCTACGTGGGCACACCCCCCTGAGACGGAGCACGACTCTGGCTTGTAGAAGCATTTTGAGCTTTTCCTCTTGCCATCAAAAAATTCTTTATTTCTTCCCCTTGTTTGGGAGGGAGCTTAACAAATGTTAGTAATACGCCCCCCTACCTGGCACACCAATCTGTTGGTGTGGAGTTTCTGGATCGGCCTGTCGGAGCCGCTGCATTGCAGGACCGCTCCCTGGTTCACTTGCAAAATAGGTCCCTTAATCTATTGGCATGGAGTCCTTGGATCGGCCGGGTGGAGCCACTGCATCGCTGGACCGCTCCCTGGTTCACCTGCAAAATAGGTCCCTTGCCGGAGTTGTTCCGGTGGAGGACACTCCGATGCCTAAGTCAGTGACGGATTCCAGCCACAGAATGGGGAAGATGTCGAGAGTAGAAGAGAAAAAGAGTTCTTGGGGATTGAAAATGTGTATGTGAGAGATTATTCATGCATACCTCTCGAGTCATCCTTCTTATCCATATTTAAAAGATGGCCTCCGGTCTGTGGCCCACTCTTTTTCTAAAGAACATGGGGAGCCATTCACTTCCATGATTGGTGATCGTGGGTTATCAATGAGCGGTTCCGGCCAGATTGAAGGCGTGGCTGTAGGAATTGCGCGCCATGATCATGGTATGATGGTGTCAATTGTAACCGTTGGTTATAGTTTTCTTTTTGGAACAGATTGTAGTTCAAGCTTCGGGTTTTCCTTTGCATGGGCCGAAGGCTTGATATTTCCCCCAGGCCAGAGATCATGTCTACAGTGGGGATCGAAGTTCGTGTCTTTGGAAGTCGATAAGTAGTTCAGACTTTGGCCGGGGTCGAAGGTGCTACCCGAAGGACTGGCTTTCAGATGTTATAGTTCGGTGTGAAGCCTTGAGTTGCTTACAGTTGGCCTTCGCTTAGTCCGAAGTCCATAGTCTGGAGAACCGGGGCTTCGATAAGTCGAACCGGAGCCTAGTTCGTAGCTGAACTAGGATATCCCAATAGGTAACTTGGTCATTTTCCTAAGAAGACAATATTCACAAGTTAGTAAAGATTCACTCTCAATGATATCTAAGAGACCTTCTCCTACCAACTTATTTATCTTGTTCTTGTTTATATGACCTAGCCTACAGTATCAGAGATAAATATTACTGACCTTATCTAATCTAGGGTGTTTATTAGCGGTGTACAATACAGTAACAGGCTGTGACAATATATATACGCCATTTTTTACTTGTCCATTCATCACATTAGAACCATTCAAAGTGATGCAGCAAATATCTTTCTTGATTGATAATTTATAACCATCATTGAACAACAGGCCTGCAAAAATGATATTCACCAAAAAAGAAGGACAAAAATAAAATTCATTAAGAATGATAATACAAGACTTGAAAAACAAAGAAACAGTTTCTAACGCCAGATTGGAGCTTGACTTCCATTCCCAACATTCAGGAACCTTTCACCGCTTTCGAATCTCTTACTAACTTGAAGTCCCTACAAAGAATTGTAAATATGGTAAGGACTTCCTATATCCAATACCCAGCTAGTAGTATCATAAACAGAGAAACTACAAGGATTTATCATATAAATACCTTGACCAGCAACACCTTTCTGCTTTCCCTTCTTTGGCCTATTTGGGTCCAGAGTTGCAAAGTAAGCAGAACAGTTCCACTTCAATGACCAGGCTTCTTATAGAAGAAGCATTCGACCTTACTCTTGTCAGCTTTTACCTTCTTAGTCTAACTAGGTTGAGCACTTTGCACCTTCTTATTCTTTTTCTTCTTCTTCCCTTTCTCGAAGGGATGACGCCCTGCTCCAGAACCTTCCACCAGATTTACTAACCCCTTGTTGAGGTTGTGGTCTCTATCATAGGTCTACAGCAACCCTAACATCTCATGATAGTTTACTACAGGCTTATTCATTCTAAAATTATCAAGAAAGACCTGGTAGAAATGTGGCAGAGAATTCAGTATCGCGTCCTTGTCGAGCTGCTCATGCAAAGGACATCTGAGTTCACCCAAATGCTTAAATAACTCGATCATGTACATTACATGATTAGTCACCGAAGCTCCATAATACATATGTGTGTTATAGATGGCGGAAGAGATTAGGTATCTCTCCATATCATCCAGAGTGCCAAAAGATTCCTTCAACTTTTAAAGAATCTCCTCTGGCCGGGCCTCCTCAAACTTGCAATTGAACTCATCATTCATCGCAGCCAATATTATGCAATGCACGGTGGTGCGGTCAAAGATTCACTTATGGTAAGTGTCCCTGACAGTGCCATGAGCATTGGGGGTTGGGATTTTAGGTGTCGAATTGGTTATCATATAAAGGATCCGCTCATGCTCCAAGATAATCCTGAGTTTTCGATACAAGCTATTGAAATTGGGTCCAGATAGTTTGTTATTATCTAATAATGACCGAAGCGACAAAGTGGTTGACATTATCTAAAAAAGGAGAATAAGACCTATCAATATATAAATTATTTAAAAAATTCTAAAGACATGAATTTTAGTCTAAAGGTTTCTCTCACTATTTTATTTAGACTAGTACCCTCTACAATCCAATCCGAAGAATAAAATTTATTCTTTAGCGGGTACTAGGATCCAATAGACTACATATGAGCTCGACTTTGGCCGGCCAACTCAAATGCATCTAAAGGTAGGTACAATACTAATTGCTTATCTAAACAATTCGTAATAATCATTTTGCTTCAGGGGTCCTCACAATCAACCTTTGGGCCTCCTATTGAAGGTCCTGGTTAGGTCCAACCATTAACATGATCAAATTCAATGCTTCTAACTAACCCATGATCAAGCCCGACTTTGGTCGATCCACCTAACCACGTCTTAAGATAGTTGCATTGAGCCATCATATGTGAACGGCAATCCCACTTGGCTGATGACCACCCGTTCTTTGGAATTGTCGATGATAACCCAACTTATGGACTCATTACCAATCCAACTTAATGGGAGGCTAAGACTTAGGCTATCACATAACTTAGTCCTTTTATGGACCTAATAGTTTAGAGGATTTCAATTTTGAGAAATGGACCTTGATCAAAAAAACTTCCTCCAAACACTTAGAGGGTTTCCAGATCAATTTGGTCCATGGGTACCTAAAAACCAATCAGACTAATTAACCTTAGTTGACATGGGTCAACTCGAATCAATAGATAATCTAATGTGATATGATTCACCATATTAGCTAGGTAAGTAAGATCAAGGGATGGGTTAAGCTAAGTAAGCCTCTTGCCTTTGACACCAACCATGAGTTGGCCAGGTAAGAGTTAGCCTCAAAGAACCTTGATCATAACTTTAAACTTAAATTAGTAACTAAGTGGTTTACTAGACTCAATCAGACTGACCTAAAGACCCGGGCTCACCACGAAGCCATGAATAAAGTCCATTTAGATGTATGGACTGATCTAACTAACTATTAAAGAGATCTATAGAGGAGAGACCTAATTCAACTTTTGATTAGTCTTTTTTCTATTTAATCCATTCATCTAAACCTAGGTCTAACCTATTTAAGGTCCCAATTCTTGCTAACCCAATCAACCCATGGCTTATCAATCATGAATTAAGATTAGAATCATATCCTAAATCTTAAAAATATATAACTTAATTCCCAATTAAGTGTATCACACTAATTGAAACATTTTCAAAATCAAGTAAAACTATTCCATAAAGATCTAAAGCTTACAATTACTATTTTATAGTTTTCTGGTCGAGTCAGCTCTTTTGCTCGAGTCAGCTCTTTCAAAATATAGATTTTTGGTTGAGTCAGCTCTTCTGCTCGAGTCTGCTCTTCTAAAATACAGATTTTTGGTCGAGTCAGCTCTTCTGCTCAATTCAGCTCTTCTAGAACATAGATTTTTGGTCGAGTCAACTCTTCTGCTCGAGTCAGCTCTTCCAACAATAGTAACTTCAAATTTCAATCATTTCTACTTGAACTTTTCAAAGTTTTAGATCATATATCTTTTAGATATCTTTTAAATATAGTTATGATTTATTAACCATAGACTAAAATCATTTTAATCCATTAAATTCTTTTATTTTCTTCTTCATAAGGATGTGATGCAGCGGCACCCCTACACATCATGGGTGAATCCCTTGGAATGGGAATAGATGGTCTCTAAACCATGCTTTTCTCCAATGACCGGATGGCCATGGCGAATCCACCTTAATCCAAGTACTTTGTGAAGGAAATAAGTCCAATTTCATATAAAAAATATTAAACTAGATGTGTATCCAACCTGGATGCTCTGATACCACTGTTGGGGAACTTGGGGAAAGGGTATCGTGCTCAGCACGCCCCAAGACATGCAATTCAAAACCTTTTTAAATGACATGACACAGCGAAAGAAGATAAACCATTTATCTACGTATGTTAATCTAATTAACACAGGTTTCCTACATGGATCTTGATGCATCTATAGTAATATAAATATGAAATCATGCAGGTTTTGAATGAAATACAGAACCATTCTAGGTATCACACAATGATGCAGCAGATTATAACATGTCAAGTGTATAATCTAAAGCCATACCTCAGTGACGATCACTTGGGACTGCAGCAATCTATGGAAAGAGTCCGAGTCTACCTACATGGAAGAAGATCAGGCTCTGCGAGCGATGCATGCGTACCATCTCTATGAGTGTTTCACACCATGTAGTGCAGTTTCATTTCCTTTTTTCGAGGTTCTAGCCTCACCAGAAATACTAATGGCACCAGCGACTCCTTCTTCAACTCCTTGAAGATATGTGGACTCCTTAAACTCCTTAAAGGGTTATTGCTGCAGTGGTGTTGGAGCGAAGATGCTTGAGAACCCTTTCCCAATGCTCTGTCCCAAACCTTCAACCGAAGTTATACACATAGGAATCCCAAAACCCAAACTCACCTATCCTAGAGATCAAATTTTGCAATCTCTCAAGGATCAAGCTAGATCTCTATCTCAGAAATTTTTTGGACAGAGTCTCAACTTTGATCCAAATTTGGAGTGGGAATGTTGAACGTGAACCATTCACCTTCTTCAGCCCTTGCTTTTATAATAGCAACCCTCAAAATAATTAAAAGGATGCAAGAGAGATTAATGTACAGTTTGGGGTCTCTTAAGATTCCAGGGAGGTTATGAAGTCCCTTGGAATTTAGAAACAACTGATCATAAAACCAAGAAATACATCCATTAAATTGTCATAACAATTGCATAATTAAATGAAGTAGTTTTGATTTACAATAGTCCGACAGACGAGTTGACTAGACCATTCGAGTCGACTCGCCTCGAGTCGACTCGTTCAAAAGAGTCGGCTCGAACAAAAGTTTGACAACACCTTGTCAAATGAGTTTGGAATTATTCCCAATCATTTGCATTTCAACAAAGCAAGAAGAAACCCTCGGTGTGCCATCCCATAGGTTCAAATACTAAATAGGTAGCATGGGAACATTTTCAGTACCAGCCAAAGTCACCATCTAGCAATGATACTCGGCATCCGAATAGGTTAAAGGTTGTAGAGCAAGATGAACCTATCGAATATGGAATATCAATGAACTTATTCCTTTAATATCCAAATGCTTCGGATGGCCTAGGGTTAAACTGCCCAACCCAAATCAGTCCATCTCAATATGTCTAAAACAAAGAATTATTGTAACTCCTAACAATGAATGCCTTGGCCAAGGTCTTTCTTAATTGAGGCATATTAAGCATTCAATCCAAACCATTTGGAGAGATCAATCCTATCTCAATCCTACTACCGCTATGCAAGTACTTGAGTATACCTAGCAACCTTGTTTCACCAGATTAGAAATCCGGGTGGTCTAGCATTTAAGTACAGTGAGTTGCTTGCATGCTGCCATAGTGATCTCATGTCAGAGGAATAATTCATGTCCACATTCTAATGAAAGACTTCTCTTCGATAGAAAGAGAATCTCGCATGAGAGTCATGTTTAGTAAGGTATCAAACAAAACACCTGATGTCACACCAGCATTTCCATGCTACTTGATTAATAGGACAACCAAGATATATGACATCAATGACCTACTCTCGATACACCATCATCTTGAAACAGCATATCTGATGGGACATCAACAAGAAGAAAATATATTTTTCAACTAATTCTTTTGATATTTCTTGTAGCTAAATAGTGTACCTAGGATTAATGAGAACCTTGGAATGAAGCCCAGCAAATCCTTGAAGACAAAGACCAATTCATGAGCCGACTCATGAGAAAAAGGCCACCAGTCCCTTGAGTCGACTCAATCCAGATCAAGACCAACTTCAAGCATGACCAAGTCAAAGCCCAAGCAAGTCAAGATACCACCTTTTGAAGCCTATGATGCCACCTTTTAGAATCCCATTTTATTATTTACATGGGACACATTTTTGGGAAGACATGAGAAACAACACATCAAGCATTTTGAGGGGAAGCATGGGACCACTCCTCACTCACCGAACAACCCCCCAACCAACTTGCCATGTGGGATGCTACATCAAATGATACCTAGGGCTCCACATCAATAATTAGAAGCAAACGAGTTGGCTGTCGATTGGGTGATGAGGAGCTCTATTCTCAAACAGATAAGTGGAAGGAAGAAGAAGGTTACGGGAAGAAGAGAGAAGAAAGAATAGAGAATAATGGGAGAGAGAGAATGGCAGGGTTGGTGAGGGGGGATCTGGATGGGATGAAGGAGGTGGAGCCAGGGAGGAAGAAGAAAATACCTTAATCCTCTAACTCTGATGCCAAAAATGATGGGGGACATGATGCGGGAAGAGATCGTTAGCGAGCTTAGTAGTCACCAGGGATTAGGGCTTGCTTGGAAGAAAGAAGAGGATGTCTAGTGTTTAAGAACATTAGGGTTTGTAAAAAAAAATGGGTGTCACACCCACTCCCTCACGGAGGTCGACATTCAAAGAATGTATGCAATATCAAGAAAACTCAATTTTAATTCATCAAAAGTTCATAATAACAAGGGGGAGGGTGTGGGTATTTATAAATTCACACAGGTCCCTGGACTCTAATACAGACTAGGTGGTGTGGACACCAAAGGCACCAGAATAAGGCAGAGGCTTTTCAACCCTCTATGAATTGATCAATAATTTATGAGTCCATCTGTAATAAGGGCTTAGCTCATCTGAGTCCATTTTAGTTGTTATTTAAGTATTTTGAGTTGTTATTTCAGTTCTGTACTTGTCAGCTCATGTTGAGCTAGTTCAGTCCAATGCTAGTCAGCTCATGTTGAGCTAATTTTATTTTTTTGAGTCCTGTCCAAGCATACTGAAGACTCAAGACTATATCATACAAGTGAAGACCAAGTCCAACTAGATTGAAGACATGGAAGTATAGCCCAAGTCCAACCCAACTTGAAGATTTGAAGACCCCAGGAGAAAAATTCAGAAAACCCTGATTTCTTGCAGATGCCCTCCAGATGCCCAGATTCCCTTCCAGATGCCAAAGTATATTCATAGATAAGGGCATCCATGATTCCAGAGGTACATCTGCATCCTAGCCCAAAGAAATCAAGCTCGGGTGCCAAGCCCAAGCCCCTAAGAAGCAAGATACCAGGGAATATTCCTGCTACCTGGCTACCAGGCCACCCCAGCTTCCAGAGGCCCAAACCCATGCACCCGAGCCCCTTTGGGCCGGCATTTTGCTGCTCCTAGAAGCCCAACACGCCCCCGTAGGCATCCTTGGAGTCTTGACCAAGTCAAGAAAATTTTTAGGGATTTTTCTACCTAATATTTCCTTATTTTCTAGCTAGGGTTTGAGAGGGAAAAGGATTCTTATGTAAAGACTTATGTACCCTTACTTGGAGCCCAAGGTTAAGGGTCTATTTAAGGGACCCTAGCCTCTTGTATGAGGAGAGTTTTGATGAATGAAAACCTTAAGTTCTTATATTAAGTTGTGTGAAACCCTGCTGTGTGCATAAAGGGGTTTGCGAGAGTTTTTCTTCCCAGTGCTGCAATCATCTTCCTGCTGCCAACAAGCATCTCAGATCCCTGGATGCCCACTCCAAAAGAAGCCTTCCCTTGCTGTTTCCCCTTTGTTTTCTTGTTCCTTTGTGAGTTTTCTAACCCCTGACAGGTCGTTTACAGGTCCCCAAGTTCCTACGAATCCAACGACTCTAGCCAAGCCTCAATCGGATCACCGAGCAGAAAGCCGGGTATCCGCGGGTCTTTGGCTCGTTTTCCAGGCCGCATCCATCGAGGAACGAGAGACCCTTTTGCTGCGATCTTCACAGACATTGTCAGGTACACCCCTTTTACCTCCAGTAGTTTTATTCTAAGAGAACTTGCCCTAACCGAGGCTTCTCAGCCCCGGCGATCCTTCTTTTCTACTTTTTTAGGTCCTAATCTGCATGCTGAACTTCAAAAATTCATAAAAAATTATCAACAAATAATTTTGATCTGAAATTTAGGAATTAATCACCAAACTCAACATTTAAAACATACAAAAAAAATTGCATGCATATTAGTTCCCCATCATTTGGTATCAGAGCTTAGATTAGGGCTTATTTTCAACAATTTTTCAGTCCATATATACTCTTTTATTTTAATTATTTCTCCATGATAGAAACTTCAAAAATTCTAATATTTATTTTTATGGATTCATCATAATTCAAAGTAATTCTACAATTTTTTGTAGATTTTATTATGTCCTGTGAAATTTCTTCAAGCCGAAATACATCCTGCAAATTTTTGGCTCTATTTTTTCAGCAAGACAAGTTTGAAAGTTTTAGGTTTTTGTTTAGCAATTTTTGCATATTTTTTAATTTTAGTATATTTCCAGCATATTAGGCCATGATTTGCAAGTCTTCTTCTATTTAAAAAATACCCAAAAAAAAAATTACATATTCTCCAAAAATACCAAAAAAAGAACATCTAAACCCTAATTTGCATCCTCATCTGCCTGCCATCATTGCATAATTTACTTTTAAGGGCACTCTTGCTATATCAGATGGGGGAAGGATTTGATCACCTCTCCTTAGCCCAAAACCACATCCCTTGCATTCAGTCCCAAGCCTTAACCTAAAATTAATTAGACTTAATTTGCCCTAGTGGGCTAGGGACACCAACTGGTCGGGTCCCGGCTAGTGTTAGATCACTATGTCAAGTTAACCTGTGTGTGCCTTGTGCTCAGTGTATAGAATGGTGGTTTAGGGATTCAATCCCGAAGGGCTTGTGTGCTGGTCTGCCTACCTGGCCAATCTCTGATTGGTGTCTAGGATTGGCAATCAGGGACCTAACACTCCCCTTACACCTGCCTGGCTGAGTACAGGGTTACTATAGGCTAGTTTGCCACCCTGATTGAGCATCTAGTTTGGACTCTATGTCTAGTCAGCTATAGTCGGTCTGATCGAGTCCTGCATGAGCACTAGATCAGGAGTTTCATATCACCCACCTCCTTCACAAATGTCTGAACCCATGAAAAATTTACAAGCTCAAATAAAAGCCCTAGCTGATCAAATGGCCCAGGTGGCTACCCAGATAACTACCCAGATGACCCAGTTAACTCAGTCTTGTATTCAAACCAATGATAGAATTGACCATCTTGCCAATAGGTTTGATCAGTTAAAAGTCCGGGTAGGGACCCCAGAAAAAAACCATGGGTCACAGTCTGAGGCAAATCCTAATTCCCCTCAACTTAGGAGGACCCCAAACCCTGATCCATACGTTGAGACTCTACCTAGGAGAGCCCATCGTCATGACCCAATCCCTAAGGTTAGTCCTAGAAGACCCAATCAGGATTTTATAGACCAGGAAGATAGATCCTATTTACCCTCTCCCTATAAGCCTAGTATACCTACAACCTATAGATCTTATGACTCCAAATCCTATGAACCTAGAACCTATGAATCCATAACCTATGAACCTAGATCCTATGACTCTAGATCCCATGATCATAGATCCTATGCACCCACACCCTATGAGCCTAGTAGACCCAACACCCAATATTCTGACCCATATAGGGAGTCAAACCCTAGGAGGACCCAATATTCTGACCCATATAGGGAATCCAATCCTAGGAGAACCCAGTATTCTGACCCATATAGGGAGTCCAATCCTAGGAGGACCCAATATCCTGACCCATATAGAGAGCCCAACCTTAGGAGGACCCCATACCTTGATCCATCCTTAGAACCTGATCATAGAGCTGACCCAAAATCATATGACCCCAGATCCTATAATCCCATGACCCATAGATCTGCACCCTTGTCCTATGAGCCTAGAGAACCCATAACCCCTAAGTATCAGCCTAGTACTAGTCATGCTTCCCCTAGTCAACTTGAACCCCATAGGATTAGTATCCCTAAATACGAACCCAGTAGTGAGCCACTACCCCTTATATAACCTGAACCTACTAGGAGTAGTACCCATAATCAGAGACCAAACCTAACCAATTTCCTGCTAGCCGACCTTCTCCAACCATTCCTGAGATTCATAAGGCTTACATTAACGCGGAAGTGTATGAAGCTGATGTGAGCCTAGTGGATGAGTATGAGGGAGAAGAGGAGACACCTTTAGTAGACCTAGAATTAGTTGACCCAGTAGATACCCAAGTAGAAACTAACCCAGAGCTAGTTGACCTTGACCATATCCAACCTAAAGCTATAATGGAAGAACAAATAGAGGAAGAGAACCTAGGTACTGTTACTAGAGCCTTACCTGAGGAAACCATAGAGGAGAGCAAAATTATAGAGTCTAGTCCTAAAATACAAGAACCAGAAGAATTTATTAAGGACCAGATCTCTTTGAATCAATACCTTCAAGATGAGTCCCCTCCTATAGTTCTCATTAAGGACCTCTTCCCCGAAATTGGCGACTATCCTTCCATTATGCAAACCCTGTAGATATAGCTCAACCTCGTAAGGTTAACCTCATTAGTATAGGATTAGTTCCTGACACCCCGTCTTTTATCCTACTTTATCGAACTAACCATGAACTTTTTTCTCTACCTTACCAAACTAATTCTGAACCCATTTCCTATTTTCTGCCCTTTCCTAACACCTCCAGCATTTCTAGGATCATTAGATTACATTTAGCTGAGATTAGCATACTGCATGCATTCATCATGCATGTTAGGTTTGCATTTTACTTCTGGCATACTCTTTGAAATTTGCTAGGAGTTCATTGTAAATTTTCATGTGCATGTCAAGCTAGGATCAAACCTAGAGAACCTATAATCTATTAGGTTTAGATCCAAAGAGTTCAATAAAATCTCCTTCGATAGGAATGCATAGTCGAGTCTGTTAGGTGTCAGTATGAGTCCTTTGCATCATTTGTTAGGAGTCTGCATGTGCCTAGCATGTTCACCACCCGCACTAATCTTAAAACAACTGGCTAATTCCCGAAGAAGGGTCAAAGAATTTGATGTAGTGGATTCTATCTTGGTTAGGCTTAGGCCTAAAAGAAACTTCATGCTCGCAGAGCCGGACCTTTTAAAATGATAGAGAAGGATTGGATCAAATGCCTTTGTGTTTGACTTGCCTTCGGATTTGGGCATTAGTTCTACCTTCAATATTATAGACCTGTTTGAGTATAGGGAATCGACAGCGATACCTAGTAAGGCCTTTGGACCTATTCCTTTTCATTGTGAGTGACCCTAACCCAGAGTGTCCACTAACAAATTGGCCTGAGAGAGGAGAATGGATCGAGTGTATCCTGGATGATCAAGCCATCACGACCCAGGGCCGTGATTATCAATGCTTCCTGGTCCGATGGCAAGGCCAGCCAGAGTCGGACGATTCGTAGATTTCTCGAGAGGACTTGCAACGCCTCAACCCAGACCTTCTCGAGAGATATGTGAGCCAGTCTGATCTTCACTCGACAGGGTCGAGTTCCTCCCACCCCGGGAGAATTGGTGCGGACACCAAAGGCACCAGAATAAGGCAGAGGCTTTTCAACCCTCTATGAATTGATCAATAATTAATGAGTCCATCTGTAATTAGGGCTTAGCTCATCTGAGTCCATTTTAGTTGTTATTTGAGTATTTTGAGTTGTTATTTCAGTTTTGTACTTGTCAGCTCATGTTGAGCTAGTTCAGTCCAATGCTAGTCAGCTCATGTTGAGCTAATTTTATTTTTTTGAGTCCTGTCCAAGCATACTGAAGACTCAAGACTATATCATACAAGTGAAGACCAAGTCCAACTAGATTGAAGACATGGAAGTATAGCCCAAGTCCAACCCAGCTTGAAGATTTGAAGACCCCAGGAGGAAAATTCAGAAAACCCTGATTTCTTGCAGATGCCCTCCGAATGCCCAGATTCCCTTCCAGATTTCAAAGTATATTCATAGATAAGGGCATCCATGATTCCAGAGGTCCATCTGCATCCTAGCCTAAAGAAATCAAGCCCAGGTGCCAAGCCCAAGCCCCTAAGAAGAAAGATACCAGGGAATATTCCTGCTACCTGGCTACTAGGGCACCCCAGCTTCCAGAGGGCCAAACCCATGCACCCGAGCCCCTTTGGGCCGGCCTTTTGCTGCTCCTAGAAGCCCAACATGCCTCCCTAGGCATCCTTGGAGTCTTGACCAAGTCAAGAAAATTTTTAGGAATTTTTCTACCTAATATTTCCTTATTTTCTAGCTAGGGTTTGAGAGGGAAAAGGATTCTTATGTAAAGACTTATGTACCCTTACTTGGAGCCCAAGGTTAAGGGTCTATTTAAGGGACCCTAGCCTCTTGTAGGAGGAAAATTTTGATGAATGAAAACCTTGAGTTCTTCTATT
Organism: Areca catechu; assembly: GCA_021397845.1. Lineage (NCBI taxonomy): Eukaryota > Viridiplantae > Streptophyta > Magnoliopsida > Arecales > Arecaceae > Areca > Areca catechu. The sequence continues at coordinate 93,902,918 of CM038051.1, read as the reverse complement.
AAGTTGTGTGATACCTTGCTGTGTGCATAAAGGGGTTTGCGATAGTTTTTCTTCCCAGTGCTGCAATCATCTTCCTGCTGCCAACAAGCATCTCAGATCCCTGGATGCCCACTCCAAAAGAAGCCTTCCCTTACTGTTTCCCCTTTGTTTTCTTGTTCCTTTGTGAGCTTTCTAACCCCTGACAGGTCGTTTACAGGTCCCCGAGTTCCTACGATTCCAACGACTCTAGCCAAGCCTCAATCGGATCACCGAGCAGAAAGTCGGGTATCCGCGGGTCTTTGGCTCAGTTTTCCAGGCCGCATCCATCGAGGAACGAGATACCCTTTTGCTGCAATCTTCACAGACATTATCAGGTACACCCCCTTTACCTCCAGTAGTTTTATTGTAAGAGAACTTGCCCTAACCGAGGCTTCTCAGCCCCGGCAATCCTTCTTTTCTACTTTTTTAGGTCCTAATCTGCATGCTGAACTTCAAAAATTCATACAAAATTCTCTACAAATAATTTTGATCTAAAATTTGGGAATTAATCACCAAACTCAACATGTAAAACATACAATAAAACTTGCATGCATATTAGTTCCCCATCACTAGGAATACAAAACTTGAGGGCCAAGAAAACCCTCTTCGGCTAGGGCCTTTGTTGATGCTTGGAGTGATTTTGATGATTACAAAATATTGGAGCATGTATTTATGACTAACTCTTTCAATTATTCAAAAAGTTTTTGTAGGAAGCATTTATCAATGAATCACTTTATTTCCTACTTTGCTAGAAGTTATCCCAGCACAGTTGTTTTAATTAATGAAGTATATTGAATTGAAGACCTCAAAGTTGTAAAGCCCTAATTTTATTCTTGTAATCTTGTAAAAAGGGCTATAAATAAATAAAAATGAGTTTGATTAGGTAAGATATCCTTTGTAACCTATTTTGAAGTTTTGGAAGACTTGTATTGGTTGGAGATTTAATTGGCTGAATTTTGAAGAAGTTTTGCTCGAGCCGACTCATGGATCAAGAGCCGACTACTATTCTAGCATGGCATGAAGAGTTTCAGAGTTTTAGAAATTTGAGCCGACTCGAATATATTGAGCCGAATTCAACAGAAGTTCCGAATCACAAGTTTTAGAAACTCAGAGCCTCGAGCCGACTTGATCCAGAAGAGCCGACTTGTCCACAATTTATGTTTATCTTGACTGAGACTTCGAGCAGACTAGACCCAGAAGAGTTGACTTATATAGAGTTTGATTTTCTATTTCTGAGACTTCGAGCTGACTCAACTATCTCGAGCTAACTTTAGTGTTGCATTCAAGCCTGTAATGGCTAGTTACAGAATTATCTGTTTAAATTTCAAGAAGGCTCTAACAGCTCTATTTCGATTCCTTAGGCCTACAATGGCTAGATTTGCTTGAAAACTATAAAAGGGATTATTTATGATGGATTAAAGAATGATTATTGATTATTCATTGAAAGTTAAAGAGAATTCAAATGAATTTCAAGTCTTTCACCAACCAACTTCAAGTGAGCATTCAAGAAATGATTCAAAGCTTCTCCAACTTATCTTCAATCATTGAATCCAACTTTTGAGAAAGTCAAGAAATAGCTCTAAGAGTATTTAAGAGCATCTAAAGCAAGGCTTCAATTTGAGCTTCATCGGCATCTACCAAACAAATTGGGTTTGTTGTAAAGTTGCTATTTTCATTTGATATATCTTGTTTTTTTTCCAAGAGCAGCAAGAGGCTGTCTTTTGAGTGTTGAAAGGTTTTTAGATGAGCCTATTAAAATCTAAGTTAGGTTTCTTTGGTGATCCCGATATTAAAAACTAAAGGGACTTGGGTTCTTGGTAAGCCCGGTGTAAAACCATGTGTGGGTTTCTTTGGTGAGCCCGGTATAAAACCAAAGGGTGTAGGGTTCAGATTGTGATCCTGGCAAAATAATCTAACTATATTCTAGGAAGAATATAGTGGAAATCTCAAGTGGTGCTTGGATAGTGGACATAAGAGTGGGTTGCTTCAAACCACTCTAATTTCTTTGTATTTGTGATTGTGTTTGATTGACTTCTTTGATTTGTTGATTTAATTGCTTCCGTTGCATAATCCATCACAACACCAATACTAGAAGATTTTTAAAGTGCACATACTTGAAAGTTTTTATTATCCTAATTCACCTCCCTCTTGGGAACCCACATGGGTAACAAGTGGTATCAGAGCAAAGTCTTTGAAATTCCTTAGAGTAAAGATTGATGGCACATCCCATGACTACCTCCTTGGTCGAAGGCCAATCTACAAACCGACCTCCACTTTTCATTGAAATTAATGACACATATTGGAAGGCTTGGATGGAGATACACATTCAAGCCATAACTTTCAATTATGGAAGATAATTCAGAAAGGACCTCATACACCCACTATCAGAATTAATGATGTTGGGGTTCCCAAACCTGAAGAAGAATGGGATGAGAATGATATGAAAAAGGTCGAGTTAAATGTCAAAACCATGAATTTACTTTATTGTGATTTGGATCCAAACAAATTTAACACAATTTTCACGTGTAATTCAGCTAAAGAAATTTAGGATAAGCTCTAAATCACACACAATAGCACATCACAAGTAAAGACTTCTAAAATTAACCTTCTTATGCATAATTATGAGTTATTCAAAATGGAGCCAAATGAAACTATCCTGTTATGTTTTTATATTTTACTGACATTATAAATGGTCTTAAAAGTCTTGGTAGGACTTATACTAATACTGATTTAGTGCAGAAAGTTTTGAGATCTTTGCCTGAAAAATGGGAAGCAAAGGTTACAGCTATTCAGGAGGCAAAGGATTTAAATACACTTCCATTAGATGAGTTGTTGGGATCATTGATCACACATGAGCTAGCCATGCAACAAAGAATAAAAGAAGAATCAAAAAGGAAAAAGATCATCGCATTTAAATCAATTGAAGAAAAAAAGGATGAACATTCAGATACCTCTGATGATGATGATATGGAGGATGATGAAGTTGCCCTAGTAATGATAAAGTTCAAAAGATTATGGGCAGAAGAAGAACAAATAGATGGAGAAAGCAATTCAGAAAAGGAGACTATGGAAAGGAAAAAGAAAAAGACAAGAAGAAGGATAAGGACAAAGATCAAATTCCAATCTATTTTGAATGCAAGAAACCAGGACACATACATCCTGATTATCTAGAAATCAAGAAAAAGTTGTTTAAGAGAAAGAAAAGGAAAGCAATGCTTGCTGCAAGAGCGATAGTGATGAATCTATGTCAACTGAAGAAGAAGAAGATACAACGAAGACAACTCAGATTTGTCTTATGGGTTTAGAGGATGAGGGATGTCTTGCAGCCATGAACACAAAGCAAAGAAGGTATCTTGATAGCAGCTGCTCAAGACACATGACAGATGACAGATCAATTCTTCACCCTTGAACAAAGATGGTGGCATGATAACATTTGGTGACAATTGTAAATGAAGGATAATCAGTATTGGTAAAATTAAAATTACTCCTTCCACTTTTATTGAGAATATACTGCTATTAGAAAAGTTAAAGCATAATCTATTAAGTATCAATCAACTATAAAATATTGGCTTTAATGTTTTCTTCAAGGCTTCAATGTGTATAGTAGCTGATCCTCTTGACTCTAGTACAAAGTTCATTGAACATAGACTTAGTAATAATTATGTGGTAGATCTTAATGATCTAGCTATGTCAAGTAACACAAGTCTTATAGCAATGAATGATAAGAGCAAGGAATGAAGTCTTCTATGGCATAGATGACTTGGACATACTAGCATGCATTCTATTGCAATACTTATTTCAAAAGATTTAGTCAAAGGTTTGCTGAAGTTTAAAATAGATTTCGATTATGTTTATGATGCATGCCAATTAGGAAAACTAGTTAAGGAGAGTTTTAAATCTAAAAATATTGTTTCTACCACTAGACCTTTAGATCTACTTCACATGGATCTATTCAAACCCACCAGGACAACAAGCCTAGGTGGTATGAAGTACGGTCTTGTGATTGTAGATAATTTTTCAAGATATACTTAGGTTTTATTTATTACACATAAAGATGAAACTTTTAAAGTATTTAAAAAGTTTTACAAAAGAGTTTCTAACTTGAAAAATCTTTCTGTTATTTATATTCGTAGTGATTATGGTACGAAATTCGAAAATCAATATTTTGATCAGTTTTGCACAAAGCACAGTATTGATCACAACTTCTCCGCTCCTAGAACACTACAGCAAAATGGTGTTGTAGAGATAAAGAATAGGACCTTGGAAGAGATAGCCCAAACGATTCTTTGTAAAGGGAATCTTCCAAGATACTTTTGGGTAGAAGCTATAAATACCGCTTGCTATATTTTAAACAGAGTTTTAGTTATACCTATTATAAGAAAAACCCCTTATGAATTACGGAACAATAGAAAGCCAAATATTGATTATTTTTTATGTTTTTGGTTGCAAATGTTTTGTGCTTAACAATGGTAAGGATAATGATGGGGATTCAGGGTAGGTCCGGAATCTTTTTCCTATTTTTTCTTATTTTCTCACATTTTTTTTTTCTATTCCTGCTATTCCACCTATCCCCACTATTCCAGCTTTATCCCAACCTATCCCCACTTTATTCCAGCCTTATTCCATCTCCCTCCCATGTTTTTTAAAACCTCCCAAACCCTAGTCCATCGCCCCACTGTCCCCAGATCCGAGTTGCTCGACCCCCGGCCGCCCCCGCCGGCCTGCTCGCTGGTGCTCGCCGGCCCCGCCCTCGCCGGAAAACCGATGTCCGCCGCCCCGCCCGTGGAAAATGAAGGGACGGCCGTCGGAGACCAAGAGTCACCCATGGTTGTCGCTGCCGCCCGCCACCACTGGCCTGCTGCCGGCCGCCCGCCCGCCGTCCGTCGACCCATGCCTGGTCACCGCGGGTCCTCGCCGGCGACCTTGGGCCCCACGCCTACGGGAATGCCAAACATTACGCTCGTGCATGCCGTGCAACCGTGCTGCCCCTACGCTGCTGCCTGCCACTGCAGCCTGCCTCCATCTCCCTCCTGCAACCTCCCGTCGTCGATCCATCGCCCGCCAGTTGCTAGAGGTCCTCGACGGTGCTCGGTGCCCCATGCCCGCGGGAAGATGAAATGGCATGCAAGCATGCCATGCCGCTGCTTGCTATATTCCTGCCTGCAGCCACCGCCGTCATCCACCGCCTGGCCGCCGCCCTTTGTTTGCTGCCATCCCGCTGTCCGCTAGCCAAAGCCCGATCACCGGGGCTTTGCCGGCACCCAAGGATCCCCACGGCTGTGGGAGACCGAATGGCACGCCCTGGGCATGCCATGCCACCTGTGTGCCGCCGCCCCGCCTACAGCCCACCACCCACCGTTCATCGCCTGCCATCTGCCGGCCCCGACTGCCGGCCGTCCGCTGGTTGCCGCCAAAGATGGTATCCTCCCCCTGTGCACGGCCATGAGTAGAGTCTACACTGATTTTGGAGTAATCTAGTTTTCAGAGTAGCATGATCTTCAGAGCACTTCATCAAGTTCACATGCTTCCTAGAGCAGATCAGCACCAATATTGATGTAGTATGGATTTTGATGTAATTTATTTTTCTTTTTTGGTTTGCTTGTAGGCCAAGTAAGTGAGGGGTTTGGTTTTTCTATATAAAGGCCCCCTCCCCCTCTTATAAAATAAGAAGTGAATAAAAATCTTTGGGTATTTTCACTGGTTCTGGTTTTGTGCTGAGACCCATCTTTTCTTCACCTGCGGGTGTCGAGGGGTGTGAGACCCCACTTCCTTCGCTCCATGCGAGCATTGAGGGACACGAGGCCCTAGTTATCCCCCTTTTCCATCGAGTCCCCCTCTAGGTCTTAGGGATTTTTCTTTACGGCCTTAGGTAGCGATTTGGGTGGGATGCCCTAAGCTCCGCATGTAGTGAGATGGGTGGGATGCCCTAGACTGCATGTAGTGGGATGGGTGAGATGCCCTAGAGGTGTGACGTCTATCCATGAAGGTGAGTCCCCAATCCTCGAGTGTCCATGTTTTCTATCCTCCATCCCATTGTTCCTCCACCAAGAAAATTGAAAATCAAAAGAGTTCAACTATTTTAGGGTTTAGTTTCAGTTCGCCCTAATCCTGGGAGGCTTCTTAGCCTTCCCACGGTTCTAGTTTGTTTAGGTCTTTCCCTTTTCCAAATAAACCAAGGTTCATCGAGTCTGTTCCTTATCTGATAACCTTGGTAAGTTTGATGCTAAATCTGATGAGGCTATTTATCTTAGTTATTCGACTAATAGTAAAACATATCGAGTATTTAATAAGAGAACATTAACTACTGAAGAGTCGATTTATGTTATTTTCAATTAGACTGATATTGCATATTCTAGAAAAGAAGATTGTGCTGATGATATAGATACACTTGAAAATGAATTGAAGGACATGACTATCAAAGACAAGCAATCAGATTAACAACAAGAAAAGTTGGTAAGTAAAAATCATGAAGAACTACCTAAAGAATGGAGGTATATAAAATCACATCCCAAAGAACTTATTATAGTATATTTATCACAAGGTGTTAGGACTAGAGCTTCACATAAGGATGCACATGATTTAATTATTTTTGTATCTCATGTAGAACCACATACCATAGAAGAAGTTGAAACTGACCATAATTAGATATTAGCTATGCATGATGAGTTAAACCAATTTAGGAGAAATAATGTTTGGACACTTGTAGAGAGACCATTGACTATCCTGTTATAGGTACTAGATGGGTCTATAGAAACAAACTAGATGAACAATGTAATATTATTAGAAATAAGGCTAGACTGGTAGCTCAAAGTTACAACCAAGAAGAAGGAATAGATTTTGATGAGACCTATGCACCAGTAGCTAGACTAGAGGCTATTAGATTACTTCTGGCATATGCATGTTTTATGAACTTTAAATTATTTCAAATGGATGTAAAGAGCGCTTTTCTAAATGGTTTTTTATCCAAAGAAGTTTTTGTAGAACAACCGCTTGCTTTTATCAATCTCTTTTTTTCCAAATCATATTTTCAAGTTAAATAAAGCTTTATATGGTTTTAAATAGGCACCTAGAGCCTGGTATGACAGATTAAGTAAGTTTTTACTTGAAAATGATTTTGTAAGAGGTAGTGTAGATACTACCCTATTTATTCAAAAGAAAAAAAATAATATTTTAGTTATTCAAATTTATGTTGATGATATAATATTTGGATCTACTAATGAATCTTTATGCCAATATTTTGCTAAGTTAATGCAGGGAGAATTCGAAATGAGTCTAATGGGTGAGCTGAACTACTTTCTCGAGCTTCAAATCAAACAATCGAAGGAAGGGATTCTAATCAACCAAGCCAAATACTTTAAAGAGATTATCAAAAAGTTTGGCATGGAATCAAGCAAGGAAGCTGGAACACCCATGAGTCCTACATGCAGATTAGATAAAGATGAAAATCGCACAAGTATTGATCAAAAGTTATATAGAGGTATGATCGGATCTCTACTCTATTTAACTGCCAGGAGACCTGACATTCTATTTAGTGTTTGTGTGTGTGCACATTTTCAATCAAATCCAAAATAATCACACATTATTGCTATTAAAAGAATTATTGAATATCTTAAAGGCACATGTAATGTAGAATTATGGAATTCCAAGCATTCATCTTTAAAGTTAATTAGTTATTCGGATGCTGACTTTGGTGGCTGTAAGATTGATAGAAAAAGCACTAGTGGCACATGCCAATTTCTAGGTGTTAACTTAACTTCATGAAACTATAAGAAATAGAACTCGGTAGCACTGTCCACTGCTGAAGCAGAATATGTGGCTACTGGGAGCTATTATGCACAAGTGTTATGGATTAAGCAATAGCTAGAAGACTATGGTGTTATCCAATCTAAAATTCCTATCAAATGTGATAACACAAGTGCTACTAATTTTTCAAAAAATCTAATTCAGCATTCTAGGACAAAGCATATAGAAATAAGGCATCATTTTATTAGAGACTATGTTTTGAATAACAACATAGAATGAGAATTTGTCCCATTGAGAAATAACTAGCTGATATCTTTACAAAGCCTCTTAGTCAAGATAGATTTGAAAAGATTAGAGGAGAGTTAGGTCTATATGACCCATATTAAGATTTCTGACCTATTTTTCAAAAATTAAGAATAATTATCTAGAGTCTTCCAAATTCATTTTAAAGCTATCGACCACTTCACCTAGTACTAATGTAGCTATTGAAACCTTTAGTTTAGACTTTTGAACTTTAACCTATGTTTTTGCTCGAGCCGACTCGAGCAATCCCCTGTTCTGTCGAGCCGACTTGAAGGACAGGTTTAGGCTTTTTTAAATAGGGTTTCGTAGCTTTATTTCTCCAACCTCTTTTAATTTTTACTATTTTTCTCCACTCATTTCGTATCCCAAGTCTTGGAAAAATCTCTAGAATCTGTTCTAATCCCTAACCTAAGATTAATGGCACCAAGGAAGGCCTTAGGAAAAAGACCTAGGAAGGTGATTCGATCTATTATTATGGAATGGAGGACAAAACGAAGGCTTGATGCTTCGGATTCACAACCCACTGAAGAGCAACTTGAGCAGCACCCGACCGATGTTCCAGACTCTCCAAGGCAGATCATTCCTATGGGAAATTGGTAGGTAACCTCTGGAAGAACTGTAGATTTCAATTTTCTAGAAGAGGAGAACTTGAAATTGGAGATTGGCTTGAAGCTCAGGGTTGGAAACACTTTTGCATGCTTAATCTACCTACCTATCCAACCTTGGTCAGGAATTTCTTTCAAAATTTGTCTCTTGGTACATTCCGTCTTAAACTATTTTTAAAAGGAAGAACATTATTATGGATGAACAAAGATTAAGTACATTGTTAAAATTCCAAAAGAAGGAGAATGTTTTTTGGTGATGAAAGAAAAACAAAAGACCTTAAGAATTATTTTGGAGAGAAATGATGTATCAGGGATTGTTCATGTTCAAGCTAACCTACTATCTTTGGAAATAAGACTTCTACATAACATTATTAGTAGAGTATTTTTACCTAGAACTGGAAGTTTCAACTGGGTAAGTGAAAGAGATATGGTGTATATGAGATGTCTGATTGAGGTGGAGGCCCTCAACTTGCCTTACATTATGATTGTTCAGATAAGGGAAGCAGCTTGCAGGGCACGAGTCTGTCTCCCTTATGGCATGGTATTCACTTTACTTTTCTAGGATGTTGGGGTTGATTTGTAAGGAGAGGACAGGAGACCTTTATTACATACTGACAGATACAATGCCAAGTCACTTAATAGAATGGGCTCTCATAAGGTTGAAGACAGATGGATTCAAAAGATCTCAAGATAGAGAGTGGCATATTCTGATGATGAGGAGTCTTCTGATAATGAGCAGATTGGATAGGCATAGGATATCGATACTGAGCAACCCACTGATGAGGCTGGACCCTCTGAGCTAGCACCTACTTCACCTCAATCCCTTGTGAGAGATTCAGATACTGGTGGTTTGCATGATCAAGGATTACAGACTATCTTGGATGAGCTTTCCACTTTATAGTAAGGGAGAGCTGAGACTAATGCTAGGATAGATGCACTACAAACTGAGATGAGGGATGGATTCCGGCAGATCTTAGCAGCCCTTCGGGAGATCAGTGCAGCTGGACCATCAACACCTCCTCCATCACCAGATGATGGACCTAGACCAAATGATGGTACAGAAATTGGACCTATAGAGCTTGAGCACCCTATTGGCACTCCTGATGAGCAGTGTACTGATACATATGTTACTGAGTTACTTGCAGTCACTAAGGAGTAGCACACTGATATTGCAGATACTCCACTAATGCAAATTCTTTCCAGTACTAGTACCTTGGCTTTATCAGATCATCCCTTTATGCACCCTACTCCGATCTTGATTTCTACTAGGTCTTCACCTTCTAGACCTAGAACTGCTAGACCACCTATTGCTACTAGGACAAGACTTAGGGACCTTAGACCTAGATTTCCCATGTTCAAACCATAGTCTAGCATTTTAGAAGTTGACTTTTTTTCTTCTAGTGAAGATGAGTCTAGCCCTACCTTTTGAGTTTAGATTTCTTTTATTGCATGTGATACTGTTTTGTAGTGCATTGACACCTTTGTATTGTATCATATTTTGTACTGACACTGCTTATATATATGTGTTTTGGGAAATCTTATCTTATAATTGATGAGTGATATGAATGCTTATAATTAATTGTACATGAATAACTTAAATTTTGTCAAAGGGAAAAATGCTTTTATCTCAAATATGTTCCTAGTAATATTTCTCATTATTATATTTTATTGATGACAAAAAGGAGGAGAAGTGCATGAAATCAAGAGAAATGAGAAGAATTGCAATTGTTACATGAAAAAGGGGGAGCAATTATTGAAAATTCTTTTGAATATAAAGTATTTAACTAGTATTGAAATGTTTATTTGAAAGTTTTTTTGATACATTATGATTTTAATACATTATGATTGGTATGATAACCGTATTATTCAGATACATGCTCTTAATTGTTGATACTTTGCCTTGATACTAGTTCTTTTCAATTCTGATACTACATCATGAACTTCATCTGTTTCGATACATGCTATTTTGAATATACACTGATACATGTGAATATCGGTACATAGCATGTTACTATACATGCATCTGTAAAGTTTTTTTTAAGCTTGTCATGCCTAGTGTTTTGTCATCATCAAAAAGAAGAAGATTGTTGACCCCTGGAATGATTTTAATGATTACAAAACATTGGAGCATGTATTTATGACTAACTATTTTAATTATTCAAGAAGTTTTTGTAGGAAGCATTTACCAATGAATCACTTTATTTCCTACTTAGCTGGAAGTTATCCCAGTATAGTTGTATTAATTAATGAAGTGTATTGAATTGAAGATCTCAAAGTTGTAAAGCCCTAATTTTTATTCTTGTAATCTTGTAAGAAGGACTATAAATAAGTAAAAATGAGTTTGATTAGGTAAATATCATTTGCAACCTATTTTGAAGTTTTGGAAGACTTGTATTGGTTGGAGATTCAATTGGTTGAATTTTAAAGAAGGTCTGCTTGAGCCGACTCATGGATCAAGAGCCGACACATAGATCAAGAGCTAACTCATGGATCAAGAGCCGACTCCTATTCTAGCATAGCATGAAGAGTTTCAGAGTTTCAGAAATCTGAGCCAACTCGAATATATTGAGCCGACTCGAACAGAAATTCCAAATCATAAGTTTCAAAAATTTAGAGCCTTGAGCCGACTCGACCCAGAAGAGCTGTCTTGTCCAAAGTTTTTATTTATCTAGACTAAGACTTCATGCTGATTCGATATAGAAGAGCCGACTTGTACAGAGTTTAATTTTTTATTGTTTGAGACTTCGAGACAACTCAACCTTCTCGAGCCAACTCGAGTGTCGGGTTCAGGCCTGTAATGACTAGTTGCAAAATTATCTATATGAATTTCAAGAAGGCTCCAACGGCTCTATTTTGATTTCCTAGGCCCTACAATGGCTAGATTTCCTTGTAAACTATAAAAGGAAGAATTTATGATGGATTAAAGGATGATTATTTATTATTCATTGAAAGTTAAAGAGCATTCAAGTGAATTGCAAGTCTTTAACCAACCAACTTCAAGTGAGCATTCAAGAAAGGATTCAAAGCTTCTCCAACTCATCTTCATTCATTGAATCCAACTTTTGAGGATGTCAAGAAGCAGCTTTAAGAGTATTCAAGAGTATCTAAAGCAAGTCTTCAATTTAATCTTTTTCAGCAACTACCAAACAAACTGGGTTTGTTGTAATGTTGTTATTTTCATTTGATATATCTTGTTTCCTCTTCAAGAGTAGCAAGGGGCTGTATCTTATGAGGGTTGAAAGGTTTTTAGGTGAGCCTATTAAAATCTAAGTTGGGTTTCTTTGGTGAGCCCGGTATTAAAAACCAAAGGGACTTGGATTCTTGGTAAGCCCGGTGTAAAACCAAGTGTGGGTTTCTTTGGTGAGCCCGGTATAAAACCAAAGGGTGTAGGGTTTGGATTGTGATCCCAGCAAAATAATCTGACTATATTCTAGGAAGAATATAGTGGAAATTATAGGTGGTGCTTGGGTAGTGGATGTAGGAGAGGGTTGCTCCAAACCACTTTAATTTCTTTGTATTTATGATTATGTTTGGTTGACTTCTTTGTGTTTGCTGATTTAATTACTTCTGTTGCATAATCTATCACAACACCAACATTAAATGATTTTTAATGTACACATACTTGAAAGTCTTTATTATCCCAATTCACCCCCCTCTTGGAAAGCCATATGGGCAACAGCCTTGACTCCTAGCTGGGCTAGGAAGGCATCAACTTGGACTTGGTCAAAACCCTAGGGCATCTTGGACTAGGTCAAAGTTTGGGCATCTTGGACTGAGTTAAAGCTTGGGAGGGGGCACCAACATGAATGGGCCTAGGAGGGGCTTGAGTAGGGGCCCATGCATATGATATCCAGCTCTGGTTGGGGGGGCCTGTTAAATCTTCTAGTTTGGTGACTCTCCTCTTGGATCTTGACTTGAACGAAAATTCAAAATTACAAGACTCACTGGATTGGACTGAAACACAAAAGGACTCAACCCATTGGACTAAGTAGACTCAATTAACTCAATTAACCACAAGACTCAATTGACTCAAATGGACTACAGAACTCGAAATAAAATATACTTGACTCTCAGGTCCCCATCAATAAGTCCTTAAGTGTTTAGAATTGATTTATCACTTCTACTCTAGAGATTTTAGGATTTAAAACAGGAATCAAATATGTTCTAACTAGTTGACTTGATATCCATCTCCATGAAAGAAGTGGAGAACTCATCTTATCTTCTATTTATTCTTTATATATTTTATATATTTCACTTTTTTTTGAAATACAAGAGAATAAAAAGAGATCTAAAGATGAGAACCTAGAGAATTATTTTTTAATTTTTTTTCAAACAAGTTTTGTAGTAAAATTAATTCTAACCTAGGGTCATCCTAGATCTAAGCAGTTTTTAACTACCAAGTCAATCTTTGAGCACTCCAAATTTGAACCAATTTGCTAAATTGGCCAAGTAAGTATAAGATCGATGGGGGTGCCCCCGTTGCTTTTCTTAGACATCAATTAGATTGGTAAGTTCAGCGAAGGGAACTAATTAAAGAATCACCTTTCTTCAGGATTAAGATTGATGAATCACATTTTTAGATACCAATTCAAAGATTAAGACTCTCTTGGTCCAACTCTTAGGGGTACTTGTCCTAATAAGCTTGAAACTTGGTGGGGACACCGGAGGCACCAGAATAAGACAGAGGCTTTTCAACACTCTGTGAATTGATCAATAATTTATGAGTCCATCTGTAATAAGGGCTTAGCCCATCTAAGTCCATTTTAGTTGTTATTTGAGTCTTTTAAGTTTCAGTTCTGTACTAGTCAGCTCATGTTGAGATAGTTCAGACTAGTATTAGTCAGCTCATGTCGAGCTAATTTTATTTTTGAGTCCTATTCAACCATATAGAAGATTCAAGACCACATCATACAAGTGAATACCAAGTCCAACCAGATTGAAGACATGGAAGTATAGCCCAAGTCCAACCCAGCTTGAAGATTTGAAGACCCCAGGAGGAAAAATTCAGAAAACCCAGATTCCTTGCAGATGCCCTCTAGATGCCCAGATTACCTTCCAGATGCCAAAATATATTCATATACCATGGCATCCATGAATTTAGAGGTCCATCTGCATCCTAGCCCAAAGAAATCAAGCCCAGGCACCAAGCCCAAGCCCTTAAGAAGCAAGATACCAAAGAATATTCATGCTACCTGGCTACCAGGCCACCCCAACTTCTAGAGGCCCAAACCCATGCACCCAAGCCCCTTTGGGCCGGCCTCTTGCTGCTCCTAGAAGCCCAACACGCCCCCCTAGGCATCCTTGGAGTGTTGGCCAAGTCAAGAGAATTTTTAGAGATTTTTTCTACCTAATGTTTTCTTATTTTCTAGCTAGGGTTTGAGAGGGAAAAGGATTCTTATGTAAAGACTTATGTGCCCTTACATGGAGCCCAAGGCTAAGGGTCGATTTAAAGGACCCTAGCCTCTTGTATGATGAGAGATTTTTGATATGAAATAAACCTTGAGTTTTTATATTGTTTTGGTGTGATTACCCTGTTGTGTGCATAAAGGGGTTTGAGAGTTCTTCTTCCCGGTGTTTGCAACCATCTTCCTGTCGCCAACCATCCTTCCAGCCCCCTCCAAAACTTTCTTCTCTTTGCTGTTTTCATCTATTTTCTTGATCTCCTTTGAGTTTTCAAACCCCTAACAGGTCGTTTGCAGGTCCTCGAGTTCCTACGAATCCAACGACTCCAGCCAAGCATTAAACGAACCACCGAGCAGAAAGCCGGGTATCTGCGGGTCTTTGGCTCGGTTTTCCAAGACGCATCCATCGAGGAATGATAGATCCCTTCACTATGATCTTCACCGGGCACTTCAGACGTTGTCATGTACACCCCATCTATCTCCAGTCTTTATATTGTAGGAGAACTTGCACTAACTGAGGCTTCTCAGTCCCGGCGATCCTTCTTTAGTACTTTTCTAGGTTCTAATCTACATGCTTGGCTTCAAAAATTCATATAAAACTCCCTACAACTAATTTTGATCTAAAATTTGGGAATTAATCACCTAAGCCCACTTTTAAAACATACAAAAAGAATTGCATGCATATTAGTCCCACATCATTTGGTATCAGAGCTTAGATTACGGCTTATTTTTTGCAATTTTTCAGTCCGTATATACTCTATTATTTAAATTATTTCTCCCTGATCAAAAGTCCAAACATTCTAAAATTTATTTTTCTGGACTCAACGTAATTCGCAATAATTTTCAGGATTTTTTCAGATTTTATTTCAGCCTGTGAATTTTCTGCAAGCCGAAATACAGCCTACAAAGTTTCGGCTCTATTTTTTTTAGCAAGACAAGTTTGGAAGTTTTAAGGTTTTGTTTAGCATTTTTTGCATATCTTTTAATTTTAGTATATTTCATGCATATTAGTCCATAATTTGCAAGTTTTCTTCTATTTAAGAAAAAACCAAAAAAATAAAAAATAAAAAAAAATTACATATTCTTTAAAAATACCAAAAACTTCTAAACCCTAATTTGCATCATCATCTGCCTGCCATCATTGCATAATTTATTTTTAAGGGCACTCTTGCTATATCAGATAAGGGGAGGAGTTGATAACCTCTCCTTAGCCCAAAACCACATCCCTTGCATTCGGTCCCAAGCCTTAACCTAAAAATTAACTAGACTTAATTTGTCCTAGTGGGCTAGGGACACCAACTGGTCGGGTCCGGGCTAGTGTTAGATCACTGTGTCAAGTTAACCTGTGTGTGCCTTGTGTTCAGTATCTAGAACGGTGGTTTAGGGATTCAATCTCGAAGGGCTTGTGTGCTGGTCTACCTACCTGGCCAATCTCTGATTGGTGTCTAGGATTGGCAATCAGGGACTTAACACTCCTCTTACACTTGCCTGGCTGAGTACAGGGTTACTATAGGCTAGTTTGCCATCCTGATTGAGCATCTAATTTGGACTCTAGGTCTAGTCAGCTATAGTCGGTCTGATCGAGTCTTGCATGAGCACTAGATCAGGGATTTCATATCACCCACCTCATTCACAAATGTCTGAACCCATGAAAAATTTGCAAGCCCAAATAAAAGCACTCACTGAGCATCTAACCCAATCCATGGCATCTAACCCAATCCATGGCCCAGTTGACTACCCAGTTAACTCAGTCTAGTACCCAAACCAACAATAGAATTGACCATCTTGCCAATAAGTTTGGCCAGTTAGAAGGCCGTGTAGGGACCATAGAAAGAACCCATGGGTCACAGTCTGAGCCAGATCCTGAGTCCCCTCAACCTAGGGGGACCCCAAACCCTAATCTATACCATGAGGTCGAACCTAGGAGAGCCCCTCATCCTGACCCGTACTACAATCCTCAAACTAGGAGGACCCCAAACCCTGATCCATACATTGAGGCTAAACCTAGGAGAGCCCATCGTCATGACCCAATCCCTAAGGTTAGTCTTAGAAGACCCAATCGGGATTTTGTAGACCAGGAAGATAGATCCTATTTACCCACATCCTATAAGCCTAGTATACCCACAACCTATAGATCTTATGACTCCAAATCCTATGAACCTAGAACCTATGAATCCATAACCTATGAACCTAGATCCTATGACTCTAGATCCCATGATCATAGATCCTATGCACCCACACCCTATGAGCCTAGTGGACCCAACACCCAATATTCTGACCCATATAGGGAGTCCAACCCTAGGACAACCTAATATTCTAACCCATATAGGGAGTCCAACCCTAGGAGAACCCAATATTCTGACCCATATAGGGAGCCCAACCTTAGGAGGACCCCATACCGTGATCCATCCTTAGAACCTGACCATAAAGCTGACCCAAGATTCTATGACCCCAGATCCTATAATCCCATGACCCATAGATCTGCATCCTTATCCTATGAACCCAAAGAACCCATAACCCCTAAGTATCAATCTAGTACTAGTCATGTTTTCGTTAGTCAACTTGAACCCAAAAGGATTAGTACCCCTAAATATGAGCCCAGTAATGAGCCACTACCCCTTAGGTAACCTGAACCTACAGGGATTAGTGTCCAGAATCAGAAACCAAGACCTAGCCAATTTTCTCCTAGCCGGCCTTCTCCAACCATTCCTGAGATTGACAAGGCTTACATTAACGTGAAAGTGTATGAAGCTGATGCGAGCCTAGTGGATGAGTATGAAGGAGAAGAGGAGACACCTTTAGTAGACCTGGAATTAGCTGACCCAATAGATACCCAGGTAGAAACAACCCAGAGCTAGTTGACCTTGACCACATCCAACCTAAAGCTATAGTGGAAGAACAAATAGAGGAAGTTAACCTAAGTACTGCTGCTAGAGCCTTACCTGAGGAAACCATAGAGGAGAGCCAAATTATAGAGTCTAGTCCAAAAATACAAGACCCAGAAGAATTTATTAAGGACCTGATCTCTTTGAATCAATACCTTCAAGATGAGCCCCCTCCTATAGTTCCCATTAAGGACCTCTTTCCCGAAATTGGCATCCCATCCTTCCATTATGCAAACCCTATAAATATAGCTCAACCTCGTAAGGTTAACCTCATTAGTATAGGATTAGTTCCTGACACCCCGTCTTTTATCCTACTTTATCCAACTAACCTTGAACCTTTTTCCCTACCCTACCAGACTAATTTTGAATCCACTTTCTATTTTCTACCCTTTCCAGACACCTCCAGCATTTCTAGGATCATTAGATTGCATTTAGTTGAGATTAGTGTACTGCATGCATTCATTACGCATGTTAGGTTTGCATTATACTTCTGGCATACCCTTTGGCATTTGCTTGGAGTCCATTGTAAATACTCTTGTGCACACCACACTAGGGTCAGACCTAGAGAGTCTATAGTCTCTTAGGTTTAGGCCCATAAAAGTTTAATAAATTTCCTTCGATAGGAATGCAAACTCAAGTCTATTAGGTGTTAGTTTGAGTCCTTTGCATCATTTTGTTAGGAGTCTGCATGTGCCCAGCATGTTCACCACCTACACTAATTTTAAACAAACTGGCTAATTCCCAAAGATGGATCAAGGAATTTGATGTACTGGATTCTATCTTGGTTAGGCTTAGACCTAAAAGAAGCTTCATGCTTGCAGAGCTGGACCTTTTAAAGTGATAGAGAAGGTTGGATCAAATGCCTAGGTGTTAGATTTGCCTTCAAATTTGGGCATTAGTTCTACCTTCAATATTACAGACCTGGTTGAGTATAGGGAACCGGCAACGATACCTAGTGAGGCCTTTGGACCTATTTCTTTTCATTGTGAGTAACCCTAACCCAGAGTATCCACTAACAAATTGGCCTGAGAGAGGAGAATGGATCGAGCGTATCCTGGATGATCAAGCCATCATGACCCGGGGCCGTGACTATCAACGCTTCCTGGTCTGATGGCAAGGCCAGCCAGAGTCGGACGATTCATGGATTTCTCGAGAGGACTTGCAACGCCTCAACCCAGACCTTCTCGAGAGATATGTAAGCCAGTCTGATCTTCACTCGACAGGGTCGAGTTCCTCCCACCCCGGGAGAATTGGTGGGGACACCGGAGGCACCAAAATAAGACAGAGGCTTTTCAACCCTTTATGAATTGATCAATAATTTATGAGTCCATCTGTAATAAGGGATTAGCCTATCTGAGTCTATTTTAGTTGTTATTTGAGTCTTTTGAGTTTCAGTTCTGTACTAGTCAGCTCATGTTGAGCTAGTTCAGTCCAGTATTAGTCATCTCATGTCGAGCTAATTTTATTTTTGAGTCCTATTCAACTATATTGAAGACTCAAGACCACATCATACAAGTGAAGACCAAGTCCAACCAGATTGAAGACATGGAAGTATAGCCCAAGTCCAACCCAGCATGAAGATTTGAAGACGCCAGGAGGAAAAATTCAGAAAACCCTGATTCTTTGCAGATGCCCTCCAGATGCACAGATTCCCTTCCAGATGCCAAAATATATTCATATACCAAGGCATCCATGATTTTAGAGGTCCATTTGCATCCTAGCCCAAAGAAATCAAGCCAGGCGCCAAGCCCAAGCCCCTAAGAAGAAAGATTCCAGAGAATATTCCTGCTACCTGGCTACCAGACCACCCCAGCTTCCAAAGGCCAAAACCCATGCGCCCGAGCCCCTTTGGGCTAGCCTCTTGCTGCTCCAAGAAGCCCAACACGCCCTCCTAGGCATCCTTAGAGTGTTGGCCAAGTCAAAAAAATTTTTAGGGATTTTTTCTACCTAATGTTTCCTTATTTTCTTGCTAGGGTTTGAGAGGGAAAAGGATTCTTATGTAAAGACTTATGTGCCCTTACTTGGAGCCCAAGGTTAAGGGTCTATTTAAAGGACCCTAGCCTTTTGTATGAGGGGAGATTCTTGATATGAAATAAACCTTGAGTTCTTATATTATTTTGGTGTGATTACCCTGCTGTGTGCATAAAGGGGTTTGAGAGTTCTTCTTCCTGGTATTTGCAACCATCTTCCTGCCACCAACCATCCTTCCAGCCCCCTCCAAAACTTTCTTCCCTTTGCTGTTTTCCTCTATTTTTTTGATCTCCTTTTAGTTTTATAACCCCTAACAGGTCGTTTGTAGGTCTCCGAGTTCCTACGAATCCAACGACTCCAGCCAAGCCTTAATCGGACCACCGAGCAGAAAGCCGGGTATCCGCGGGTCTTTGGCTTGATTTTCTAGGTAGCATCCATCGAGAAACGAGAGATCCCTTCACTACGATCTTCACCGGGCACTTCAGACATTGTCAGGTACACCCCCTCTACCTCCAATCTTAATATTGTAGGAGAACTTGCCCTAACCGAGGCTTCTCAGCCCCGGCGATCCTTCTTTTGTACTTTTCTAAGTTCTAATCTGCATGCTTGGCTTCAAAAATTCATATAAAATTCCCTACAACTAATTTTGATCTGAAATTCAAAAATTAATCACCTAATCTCATATATAAAATATACAAAAATAATTGTATGCATATTAGTCCCGCATCAAAACTTCTTAGGGTCAGCATCTAATTGATTTTATTTAAAGACTTGGGTTAGTGGAAATGAGTAGACTTGTTTATGGGCTAAGCAAGGGTAAAGAAATCTCTACCTTATCTTATTTAGGTTATTCCCATAAAATAGTTTAAAATATGCTCATGCATAACCAATAAGAACAAAAAGTTTTAATTAAAAATTAATATTGAATTAAGATCAAAATAATATGCAAAAGTAAAAGAAATATGTTAGATTATATACTTGGCTTCCAGCTCTCACCAACCTGTTGACTCCGTTATTGATTTTGATAATTTACAAAATACTTAAGTATATTTAAGTACTAACTATTCTTTAAAGTAATTTTTATAGAAAAAGGTACTCATCAAATTATCTAAATTGAATTGCTTGTCAAATAATTGAAGAAGCCCTTTCTATGGATGAAACACAAATCATTAATATACTTAAGTATTTAAGGATTGCTTGAAAGAATGTAAGAGTCAAGTTTAAAGAAGATTCGGCTGAGTTCGGTAATTTTTGAAAAAGTTTCAACAAGTGTTGACTCATAGTATTGACTCATAGTTCAAGTGTCGACTAATGACAATGCAAGTGTCTACCCAAATCGGAATGCAAAAAAGAGTTTCAGATAGCATGCTTGAAGTGTCGACCCTAAGTGTCGACTCAAGGATCGACTCAAAGCCTGAGACAAATTTTTTACAAAGCATGCTGAAATTTAAGACTCACCTCAAGTGTCAACTCATAAGATGAAGTGTCGACTCACCTGAGAATTTTAGAGAAATTTAATGTAGAATTTTGAACTAGGTATTGACTTATGGGATTTAAGTATAAACCCTAAGTGTCGACTCATAGCCTGAGGTGTCGACTCATAGCCTGATGTGTCGAAACTTGGAGTTTTGGAAACAGTAACAGCTAGTTTTTTCAAACGTAGAACTCATCCCTTGCACCCCCAACAGTAAGTTGCATGTCCCTAATGGTCATAAACCATAATTTCAGCCTTAGGATGGTATTTAGGTGAACTAAACTCAAATGGAACACAATAAAATAAAATAAAAAAGTGAAAAAGAAAGAAAAAGAAGAATATTCACTCATACATTCATTGAAAGCATCTACTTCCAAGTAAAAAAAGCCTTCAAGCCTTCAAAGCAATCAAAAGCATTCAAGTCCAACCACTTTTGATCATTGATTGAGGTTTCATCGAATTGAAGACAAGCATATTTATAAAACATGAAAGAGATAACAACTTTTTATTAGAAAGCTTTTCTTGTACTCTTTACTTCAATTCATATTTTGTTGTATCAAGATTTTTGGTGAGCCTAAGAATAAAACTAAGAAGATTTTTTGTTAGCCTAGTTGAAAACCAAGGAGATTCTTGGTTAGCCTAGTTAAAAACCAAGGAGATTTTTGGTTAGCCTTTAAAAACCAAGAGGTTTCTTTTGGTGAGCCTAGTGAAAACCAAAAGGGGTTTTCATTAGTGAGTGATTATAGTGAATTCTCGAGTGGACCTTGGGGAGTGAACATAACTACATTTAAGAGCACCGAACCATTATACTTGCCTTATGTTTGTGATTGATTGTTTCTCTCAATTTGCTCTTACCTTCATTGCAATTTTAATTTTTGCTGTATACTCATTAAGAGCACACAATACTTACATCTCACTAGTACTTGAATTGATTATTGAATTGGCACACATACTTGTAAATAATTTTTAGAAACCCAATTCACCCCCACTCTTGGATTGCTTACTGGGCAACAAGTGATATCAAAGCCACGTTCTCGGTATATAGGTCTAACTTTCTTGAGTAAAGATCTATAGCATTCCCCCTTGGTGCTAGTATAGGTTAGGGATAAGCATCAAATAGACCACCTTATTTTAATGGCACTAACTACATATGTTGAAAGACAAGAATGAGAATTTATATGCACTCTATAGACTATAATTTATGAAAAGTAATGGATAAAGGTCCTCATATTCCTTCGATCATGGTTAATAGTGTTTCCATCCTAAAGCTTGAAGAGGATTGGGAGGAAAAAGATATTAAACAATCTGAGATCAATGCGAAAGCAATGAATCTCCTCTATTGTGCATTGGATCCTAGTGAGTTCAATAGGATTTCCACATGCACCTCAGCTAAAGAAATATGTGTCACACTTGAGGTCACTTATGAGGGTACCGATCAAGTGAAAAATTTAAAAGTTAACATGCTAGTGCACACTTATGAGATGTTTTGCATGGAACCAAATGAATCAATCACTGACATGTACACTCGATTTACAAATATTATTAATGCCATGATAAGCCTTGGTAAAACTATGTCTAATACCGATCTTGTAAACAAAATTCTCAGGTGTCTTCCAACATCTTAGGATAGCAAAGTGATAGCTATTCAAGAAGCCAAAGATGTTAAGAAACTTCTATTGGAGCAGCTAGTAAGTTCACTCATGACTTATGAGTTGAACTTGAAACAAAAACAAATGGATATGGAAAAGAAGAAAGGTATTGCTTTTAAGTCTACAATACAAGAAGAATCTTCAAATGAGGAAGCAGAAGAAAAAGAAGAGAATGAGGGTGATGAAGCACTATTAGCAAGAAAATTTATAAAATTCATGAGGAAAAATAAATTTCCTTACAAGAAAAAGTTCGAACCAAGTAAGGAAAAGGGAAAAGAAAAGGAGAAAGAAAAGGACAAGGAGAACGAACTACCAATATGCTTCGAATGCAAGAAGCCTGGACATTACAAGTATGACTGCCCTTTCTTGAAGAAGTCGAGAAAGAAGCTTAAAAAGAAAGCAATGATGGCAACTTAGAGTGATAGTGAGGACTCCAGCTCAGAAGAAGATCAAATCGAAATGGCCAATCTTTGCTTCATGGCACAACATGAAGAAGAGGTACATTCTGATCTTGAAGTTGATTATACTTTTGATGAATTAAGAACTGCATTTGATAAGTTAATGCATGATTATAAGTTGATAATATCTGAAAATAGAAAGTTAAAAAAGCATGCAAACTCTTTCTCACATGAAAATAATTATGTTTTGAATGAAGTTAATGATTTGAAAAATAAGATTGATGTTTTAATAAAATGAAACAAAGCTTTATCAATAGAAAATAAAGTTTTGAAAAGACCTAAAGTAAATATTTCAAACAATGAGCTTTTGAAGAAAAGTAAAGATCTTGAAGTTAAAAACAATAAATATAAAGATGAGCTTGATAAGGTAAAACTCTTTATTAAGAAATTTATCTATAGTTCCAAAAAGTTGAATCTTCTATTGAACAATCAAAGAGCTATTTTTAACAAGGCTAGATTAGGTTATAGACCTCAAAAATAGCAAAAGTAATTTAAAAATTTCTTTGTACCTGCATTATCAAGCATTACATGTTTTTCTTGCAAAAGGTTAGTTCATAAAGCTTTCCAATGTAATTTGAGAAAAATTAATAATTCTAGAAAGATTTGGGTTCTAAAAGGAACTAGTTTTAGCAATAACTCTAAAGGATCCAAGTTGGCTTGGGTACCTAAAATCAAAACTTAATTTATTTTGCAGGTGTATCTTGCAACCAAAGAAAAGAAAAGATTATGGTATCTCGATAGTAGTTGCTCAAGACACATGACAGGAGACGTGAAGCAATTTACTTCTCTTGAGGCACTAAATAAAGGGAGTGTAACCTTTGGTGATAATGGTAAAGGAAAGATTATTGGTATCGATAAGGTTCACATCTTCCCTTCTACTTGGATTGATAATGTTCTTTTAATTGAAGGTTTGAGACATAATCTACTTAGTATTAGCCAATTTTATTATAAAGGTTTCCAAGTTATTTTTGAATCATCTCTTTACATAATTGCTAGTCCTAATAATAATGGAGTGAAATTCATAGAAAAAATGCATGGTAATATCTATCTTGTTGATTTGGAAAATCTATCTTTGCCTAATGGTAAATGCCTAGTTGCAATGAATTCCACTATTAAAGAGACTACTCGACTGTGGCATCGTTGATTAGGTCATGCAAGCATGTATTTACTATCAAAATTATACAAAAAGAATTTAGTAAGAGATTTGCCAAAACTTAGTTTTGAGAGAGATAAAATTTGCGAAGCATGTCAATTTGGAAAACAAGTAAAAATATCTTTCAAACCTAAAAATTTTATTTTAACTTCAAGGCTATTAGAACTACTCCATATGGATCTCTTTAGACCAAGTAGGACATGTAGCATACGAGGTAAGAGATATGATTAGTTATAGTGGATGACTTTTCTCGACTTACATGGGTTCTATTTCTGGCTCACAAAGATAAATCATTTTTAGCTTTGATAAAGTTTATCGAAAGGTTTCCAATGAAAAAGGTACTTCAGTTGTTTGTATTCGGAGTGATCATGGTTCTGAATTTGAAAATTAAGATTTTGAAAACTTTTGTAATGAAAAATGAATAGAACATAATTTTTCTACACCTAGGACACCTCAATAGAATAGGATAGTAGAAAGGAAAAATTATACTTTAGAAGAAATGGCATGCACAATGCTTTATCAAAATGATTTGCTAAGATATTTTTGGGCTGAAGTAGTAAATACCGCATGCTATATTTTAAACCGTGTTTTAATTCTACCGATTTTAAAGAAAACTCCATATAAGCTTTGGAAATAAAGAAAACCTACATTGAAATATTTTCGAGTTTTTGGTTGTCTATGCTTTATTTTGAATAATGGTAAAGATAATTTAGGAAAATTTGATGCCAAGTCTGATGAAGGTATCTTCTGAGGATACTCTACATCAAGCGGGCATACAGAGTCTTTAATAAGAGAACTTTAGTAGTAGTGGAATCTATACATGTAGTATTTGAAGAATCTGCTAACAAATCCTCTAGAAAAAAGGATACTTTTGATGCATGTGCATGTGCTGAAGAATTAAAAAAGCTAACTTTGGACAATTAACCTTCTCAAGAGAATGAAGAAGATCAAGAAAAGAATGAAAGAGATGAAGTCATACAAGCCACACCAAAGCATCCGGATCTATCCAAGGAGTGTCGGTATGCTCATGGACACCCTAAGGAGTTAATCCTAGGTGATCCATCAAAAGGGATAAGAACAAGATCTTCAATTAGAAATGAATGTGACTATATTGCTTTTGTTTCTCAAATAGAATAAAAATATATTAAAGAAGTTGAAAGAGAACCTAATTGGATTAATTGAATGCAAGAAGAATTAAATCAGTTTGAAAGAAACAATGTTTGGATACTAATAGAAAGACTATCTAGTGTTACAATTTTTGGTACAAAATGGGTATATTGGAATAAACTAGATGAAAATGGTATAGTTACTAGAAACAAGGCTAGATTAGTAGCTAAAGGTTATAATCAAGAAGAAGGCATTGATTTTGATGAAACTTTTATACCTGTGCTTGACTTGAAGCTATTAGATTACTTTTAGCATTTGCATATTTTATGAACTTCACATTATTTCAAATAGATATTAAAAGTGTAATCTTAAATGGTTATATAGCAGAAGAAGTGTTTGTTGAACAACCACTTAGATTTAAAAATCATGCATATCCTGATTTTTTTTTCTAAACTACATAAGGTACTCTATGGTTTAAAACAAGCACCCCGAGAATTGTATAAAAGACTGAGTAGTTTCTTAATTAAAAATAATTTCTCTAAAGGCTATGTTGACACTACATTATTTCTAAAAAAAAAATGATTATCTATTAGTAGTACAAATTTATGTTAATGACATTATATTTGGTGTTACTAATGAAATCCTTTGTCAAGAATTTGCCAAGCTTATGCATGGTGAGTTCGAGATAAGTATAATGGATGAACTCAACATTTTTCTCGGACTCCAAATCAAGCAAACCAAAGATGGAATCTTCATCAACCAAGCTAAGTACACAAGAAGAAATTTTAAAGAAGTTTGCGATGGAGACTACCAAGATAATTGGTACACCTATGAGCCCCTATTGTAAACTTGATAAAGATGATCATGGTAAAGCTATTGATTAGAAATTATATAGAGATTACAGGCTCTTTATTATATTTGATTGCTAGTAGACCAGATATCATGTTTAGTATTTGTATATGTGCTAGATATTAGTTTGTTCCTAAAGAATCTCATTTATTGGCTATTAAATGTATATTTAGATATCAATGTAGTATAATTGGTGTTGGTTTATGGTATTCTAGAGATTTATTTATTGATTTAATAGATTATTCAGATGCTAACTTTGCTGGATATAAACTAGATAGAAAAAGCATAAGTGGAACTTGCCAATTTCTTGGAATTAACTTAATCTCTTGGTTTAGCAAGAAACAAACTTCAGTTGCACTATCCACAATTAAGGTTGAATATATTGTAGCAAGAAGTTGTTGTGCTCAAATCTTGTGGATTAAGCAACAGCTTGAAGATTTTGGAGTCAAATTAACTAAGACACCCATAAGATGTGATAACACTAGTGCTATAAATTTAACTAAAATTCTTGTTCAGCACTCTAGAAATAAATACATTGAAATTAGGCATCATTTTATTAGAAATCATGTTGAAAATAATGATATTATGATTGAATTTGTATGTACTGAAATGCAACTTGCTAACATATTGACTAAACCTCCCCAAGATGATCAGTTCTGCATGATTAGAACAGAATTAGGGGTCATCAATCTTTTAGATTGAAATTTCCATCTCTTCATTATCTTTAACTCTTAATTGATCAAAATTGCTTGTAAATCATGTTTAATCTCTCTAAATTCCTTGAAATCATGTTCTATTTTGATCAATGGTCATTTTTCTATTTTTTTTGGTTTTAAGTCAAATTGTCGACACTTGATCCTGCGTCGTGAGTCGACACTTGAATGGCGATAGACCGAGTTAAAATAGGGAAAATGAAGTGTTTTCTTCAAAGTTTTTATTCTAATTCAAGCCAACTCATCCCCACCAGTGCTTCATCATCTCCTTCCCTCCAATTTCAGTTCCAACTGCTCGATTCTTCGTTTAGGATAGGTTCATTTCGGTTCTTTACAATTCTTCACTTGTTTCACTATTTTTTCACCGTAGAAACCCTAGTTTTCTCCCCTTCCTTGGTTTCTTCCCTTGTTTTCTTGGAATGGGACCTAGAAAACAAGTTATCCAGTGTCCTAGACCATCCATTTTGGAGGAAGAGAGAAGAACTAAAGCTAGGCATGAGGATAGAGTAGTAGATGAGCCTGATGTTCCTGCTAGACCCACTATTTCTATAGCAAATAGGATGGGCTCAAAGACTATCGTTGGTGGTCATCGAGCGGACTTCAATTTCCTAGACTAGCAGCACTTCTAGATTGGCCAGTGGCTGAGGGATGCTGGTTTAGCACCTTTTGGCTCATTATCAAAGAGATTCTACCTGGGACTGATTAGAGAGTTTTATGGATCACTTGCCCGAGGTAGTGATGGCTGGATAGCATAGGTCCGTGGCTAAGATGTTCCCATATCTGTAGAGATTCTGAGCCGAGTATGGGACATTCCTTGAGAGGATCTATTGTGGATGCCCTAGTAGACAAGATTAGTGGACTCCTGATGTGGGACAACTCTAAGATTGCTAAACATGTAGCGAAAATAGTAAAATAATTTTTTTATGATTTTTATAATTTATGTTTGTAGGCTAAATTCTCAAATAAAAGAAAGAACTAGCATAGGAGTAGCAATGCATTGAATCATCATGATCTCAAAGAACTCATGCAACATAATAAGTAGCCAGGACCCGAGAGTTGAGAAACTCATGATTTATGATAGTTTATCTTTATCAAATAAGATAATAAGAGAATGGAAGGTTTCTTACCAGTCAGAGATTAAAATTTAGTAATAGAAGGGATCACTCACACTCTGATCGGAGCCTGGAAGAAGAAGCCTCGATTCTCTTGAATCTGATGGTTGATCTGGGCGGTCCTGGAAGCAAAGAAGGCCTCTCAGGGGAGGGGAAAGCACCTTGAGGATCCCATAAGTGTCAAGGTTAATCAAAATAGCAATTAAACAAAGGAAAAAGAAATTAGTGTTTAGAATTGAAAGAACTAGGTGTAGGTGTGGATGTCCCGGGGAAGAAGCAGTTGCTTGAATGGGGCAGCAGCTAGGGCATCTTCCTCTGAACACGGCTGATCTTCAACGATGCAGATGGAAGCTAGGGTAGCAGGGATTCGGCTGGGGCACACAAGGAGAGCACTCAAAGTAGAGAACCAAAGCAAAGACACCAATCACAAATCAATAGCACAAAATTTTAGCAAGTTGTATTCAAAAGAAAGAGATGATTACAAGAGGGGGAGGGGTGGGGTATTTATAGAGTTCCCATGACCTCACTAACCATGGTTACACTTGGGTTAAAAGTCCTTTTCCAAATTGGAATACAAGTCCTTTCCTAGCTAGGTTAGAATTACAAGGTGTGAAGGGATTAGGAATCGTAACTAGGTTAGAACATCTTTGGTTTTCTCCTCTTCCACCACAACTTGGACTTGGTCAAACACTCTTGGACGCCCCTCCTTTGGGTGTGTGGGCTTTAGGGCAGCAAGGGGGATGTTGGCCATGGGATTGGAGAGCTTGGGCTTGGGCCCCATGGAAGCTGGAGCTCCTGGTTTCCTGGGCTGGCATATTCCCGATATCAAAAAGGAATCTTTGTTCTCCTTATTTGGGCTTGCTTCCTGGACTTAAATTTGGAGGCATGGAGTACTGGGATAACCTGTTAAACATGAGCTCCAGGTATATGGAATATTTTGGAAGCATTTGGAAAAAAATTGGCATCTGAAATGGCACCCAGGGAAAATCAGTGCACCTGGGTGTCGATTAAGCTCCCCTAAGCTAGTGTAACTGCTTTTGGCTTCAGAATGAGGTCTAATGGAACTCCAAAATAGTGTATCCTCCTCTCTTGTACATGAAGTGAACTCATACTAGACTCATACTGGTATACAGGACTCAATGTACTGGACTAGGTTGAGGGTTGAGACAAATCAACTAACCTCAACTTATTACAGGACTCAATTCTTGATTACAAAATTTTGACACATGGCTAGGTAAACCAAATAGGGCCCAGTAATCTGTGTATGATCCTGGTGCCCCCACCAATTCTCCAGTGGCGGGAGGAACTCGACCTCGTCGAGTGTGGGATAACTTGGCTCTCATAGTGCTCAAGTAGGTATGGGTTTAGGTGCTGCAGATCCTCACGAGTGATCCACGAGTCTTCAAATTCTGGCCGACCTTGCCACCAGACCAAGTACTACTGACAATCTCTATCATGGGTACCGATAGCTTGATCATCCAGAGCTCTTTCAATCTTTACCACACTATTTGGCCAATTGGTTAGTGGACACTCTAGGGTGGATTCTCTCTCAAAGGAAGGGATAGGCTCAAGGTGCCTACTAGGTATCACTGCTGGCTCCCTAACTCTATAAGATCTGAAATGATGAAGGTGGAGCTAATACCTAAATCAGGTAGTATCTCATGCACAAAGGCATTGGGTCAATTACTCTTCATTATTTTGGATGGGCCAGCTTTGCGAGCAGAAAATTCCTTTGCAATCACAAAATCTTCTATAGAAAATTCTTTATCTTTTCTTTCGGAATTAGCCAAGTCGTTATTTAGTTCATTACTTAGGTTCAACTCTTGACTAATATCATGATGCATATGCTATGTAGAGGCTAGTATAGGTGCAAACAAATGGGTTAGGACTTTGAATTTTATTGGACTTAAGACTAGCACCTAAAAGACTCGACTAGACACCTTTTGAAGGAAATTTATTGGACTCTACGGGACAAAATCTAACAGATTATAGACACTTTGGGTTTGACCCTAGCATGGCATGCACAGGAGAATTTACTGTGTATGCCTACTAGGTGCCATAGGGTATGCCAAAAAATTTGATGCAAATCTAACCTGTGCAATGAATAAATGCAGTATGATTAACCCTATAAAATGCAAATGAATGGTTAAAGAAATGTAAAAAAAATTCAAGAAAAAGCAGAAAATATGAGATGGATTTTGGGTTAGTCTGATTGGGTGGAAAGTAGGAAAAGGGTTCGGGGTTAATTAGATTGACTAAGATGTAATAAGGGATGTTGGGAATTAGTCCTAGACTAATGAGGTTTACCTTATGGGTTTGATGTCTATCTAAAGTGTCTACATAATGGAAGAAAAGGTCATTGATTTCAGGAAAGAGATCAAGTGGAGTCAAAGAGGTGACTTCATCCCAAGGGCATTGATTTAAAGAGATTAAGTCATTAATAAACTCTTCTGGTTCATAAATTAAAGGACTAGGCTCTATAGTTGGGCTTTCTTTTAGTGTTTTCTCAGGTAAAACTCTAATAGTAGGATTGGGTTCCTCATGGTCTTCTTCCTTTAAGGGTTCTTCCATTACATGGTCAGTTAACTCTATGTTGGCTACTGTCTGGGTATGGCTAGGGTTGGCTAAATCACGATCGGCTCCTACTTGGGTATGGTCGGGGTCAACTAATGTTGGGTGCTCTTCTACCTGGTCATCTACTTGGTCGACTAACACTAGATTGGTTGTGATCTAGGTTTTGTCATGGTCAACTACTTCTAGGTCTTCCATAGGTGGGTCCTCCTCTAATTCTTCTATGGTCTCATCATCTTCATACTCCTCTACCAAATTGGGTCAGCCTCATATATTTCTTCTTCTAAGTCATCTTGGTGAACCAATGGGGTGGTAAGAGGGGTTTTGCTAATGGAAAAGTGAATAGGGTCTGGGGTAACAAGGGTGGGTAAACTAAGGGTTATGGGTTCAAAGGTTATGTATTTAAAGGTTATGGGTTTAAATCTAGGGGTATCAATCCTATAGGGTTCAGGTTGACTGAGGGATAGTGGGTTACTACTGGGTTCATATCTACGGACTATGGGTTCCTGGGGTTCAGCTTTGTGGGTCTTGCCTTGGGTTCCTACTTGGTTGAATCTATGGCTTATTTGATCAAGCTTAGTATCAAACTAGTCAAACCTATTACTTATCTGGGCTAACAAATTTTGGGTCTGGGCTAACTGGTTTTGGGTTTTGGTGTTGGACTGGGTTATTTGGGTAAGCTGGGCTTGGGTTTGGGTATTGGCTTGGTTTATTTGGGAAATAATCTGATCACTCATGGCCTTCATCATAGCCTTAAAATTGAAATCCATAGCTGGGTTTGGTTGGGGTTTAGACTTTTGATATTAGGTTCCTAGTCTGGTGGTCATACACAAATCAAATAATCAAAATGAAATGATGCAACCAAGCATGCAAAGAGAAGGAAAAGGCAAGTGTAATCTAGGGTTTCCTAGAGCTAGAGCTAGAAACTGGGTGGGTCAACTCAACTCACACCTAACCCAATAGCTAGTCCCTCCACTGGCCAAGAAGGGGGTGGGAGTGTGGGAGGCCCCGCTGCTTTCGTAGGGACCCAATTAAAAACCACAACACCACTTAGATCGTTTGACTTTGGACCCTCAGCCTTAGACACCAACTTTCAGTAATAGCTGAAAGGTTAAATGCACTAGTTGGCCCACACAGCTTAGACCCGACCTGTTGATGTCTCCTAGCCCACTAGGGCAAATTAGGTCTAATTGACTTTAATTAGGCTTGGGTTAGTATGATGATGGTTGTTTTGGGTCCCGGACAGGTGATGAAATCCTACCCTGATCTGAGATAGAGAATTGCCCTTAAGATTAGGTTAAGAATGATGGCAATCGTTGGCCCTGATACAATCTAAAACAATCAAAAAATAAAATGTTCTTTTAATGATTTATGATGTTTCAAGTTAGGTTTAAGTTAACTGGGGTTATCAAACAATGTGTTGCTTGGGATTGGGGTTTGATAGTTGATTAGGTTAGGTTGAGTCATGATGCAGAATGTAGCAGAAATCAGTGAATTAGGGATTCAGTGGTTGCAAAGTTTGAAATAGATCCTGATGAAGAAAAAAATCAAAGAAAATCTTAAACATAGGATGGACAGTGTTGATGATGTCTACAAAATTTAATGTAGATAAAAAATCATATGATGATGCAAACCTAGGGTTTTTTTGACTGCTGCAGAAATTATCAGGATTCTATTAGGGTTTCTATTATGCTAAATTTTAGATATTTAGGATTTTAGTAAAATTAATTAAAAATCATGATAATTACTATGATAGAAAATAGGACATTCAGTGAAAATTTCATATAAAAATAAATTGTTTACGATACCAAAATCAGATGGATACTAGACACCTAATGCAGTGAATAGAATGCAGAATTAGGGTTTGTGAATGTGATGCAAATAAAAAAGTATCCTAAACCTGCTCTAATACCAAACTAATGCAGGATGACTCTAAGATTACTAAACATGAAGAGAAAATAGTAAAATAATTTTTTTATGATTTTTATAATTTAAGTTTGTAGGCTAAATTCCTAAATAAAAGTAACAACTAGCATAGGAGTAGCAATGCATAGAATCATCATGATCGCAAAGAAATCATGCAACATAATAAGTAGCCAGGACTTGAGAGTTGAGAAAATCAAGGTTTAGGATAGTTTATCTTCATAAAATTAGATAATAAGATAAGGGAAGGTTTCTTACCAGTCAGAGATTAAAATTCAGCAATAGAAGGGATCACTCACACTCTAATCGGAGCTTGGAAGAAGAAGCCTTGGTTTCCTTGAATATGATGGTTGATCTGGGCAGTCCTGGAAGCAAAGAAGGCCTCTTCAGGGGAGGGGAAAGCACCTCGGGGATCCTGCAAGCATCGGGGTCAATTAAAACAGCAGTTAAACAAAGGAATAAGAAACTAGGGTTTAGAATTGAAAGAACTAGGTTTAGGTGTGGATGTTCTAGGAAAGAAGCAATTGCTTGATTGGGGCAGCAGCTATGGCATCTTTCTCTGAGCATGGCTGATCTTCAAGGATGCACATATAAGCTAGGGCAGTTGGGATTCAGCTAGGGCACACAAGGAGAGCACTCAAAGTAGAGAGCCAAAGCAAAGACACCAATCACAAATCAATAGCACAAAATTTCAGCAAGTTGTATTCATAAGAAAGAGATGATTACAAGAGGGGGAGGGGTGGGGTATTTATAATATTTCCATGCCCTCACTAACCATGGTTACACTTGGGTTACAAGTCCTCTTCCAAATTGGAATACAAGTCCTTTCCTAGCTAGGTTAGAATTACAAGGTGTAAAGGGATTAGAAATCCTAACTAAGTTAGAATAGACTTCATCTTCTCCTCTTCCACTTCAACTTGGACTTGGTCAAACACTCTTGGATGCCCCTCCTTTGGGTGTGTGGGCTTTAAGGAAACAAGGGAGAGGTCGGCCATGGGCTTGGAGAGCTTGGGCTTGGGTGGAAGCTAGGGCGCCTGGTTCCCTGGGCTGGCATATTCCTAGTATCAAAAGAGAATCTTGGTCTCCTTGTCTGGGTTTGCTTCCTGGGCTTGAATTTGGAGGTGTAGAGTATTGGGATATCCTGGTAAATATGGGCTCCTAATATATGAAATATTCCAGAAGCATCTGGAGGGAATTTGGCATCTGAAATGGCACCTAGGAAAAATCAGGGTATAATCAGGGCACCTGGGTGTCGATTGAGATCCCCTAAGCTGGTGTAACTGCTTCTGGCTTCAGAATGAGATCTGGTGGAACTCCAAAATAGCGTACCCTCCTTTCTTGTACAAGAAGTGAACTTATACTAGACTCTTACTGGTATACAGGACTCAATGTACTGGACTAGGTTGAGGTTTGAGACAAATCAACTAACCTCAAATTATTACAGGACTCAATTCTAGTTGATTACAAAATTTTGACACATGACTAGGTAAACCAAATAGGGCCTAGTAATCTAAGTCTGATCCTGGTGCCCCCTCCAACTCTGAAGTATTTTTCAGATAGACGATCTTCTTGAGGGAGCCTCTATAGTTGCTTTGATATTGATGCCTGAAATGAGGATACTGCACCACATTCTAGCCCGGATTCTTCGGCTGAAGACCAGATGATTTGACTTCATCACAGAGCGTGAGCTATTGGTCATGGTGTCTCTAGTACAATGCACTTCAGTGTGCCTCCTAGTGCTTATGGTACATCCGTTGATAGAGGTGTCGATCAGCTTGAGACTTTGTCTGCCCTACAGGATGGGATTGACTTTACTCTTTAGGGCTTATGGAGTGGTCGTAGACGACGAGACTTACAGATTACTACTACACACAAACATCTATAACATCAGATCTTTTCAAAGGATCGGGTACCATTTAGTCAGAGGCTAGTGGAGATAGCGTATATCTGGTTAAGCCATTGACAGAGATGATGAGGTGGCAGAGGAGGAGCATTCTTTTCAGGTGAGATAGGGCTATATGAGCTACAAAGAGAGACTTTTGGGGCATAGCCCGAGCCTACGGCATAGCCAGAGCCTGCACCTCAATTCAAGCCAGCCACTCCTACACAGATAAATATCGCTGGTGCTGGAGATAGTTTAGAGGATAGGGTTACTTGCATAGAGACTGAGGTCATGATTATTCGTCAGCGAGTCGACAGGATACATATGGAGTGAAGGAGAGTCATCGAGGATTGAGTGATGGCATCTCTGCTATTTTATCTACATTAGCTAGATCTTCATCAGGCAGAGCTCCTCCACCTTCATCTACATCTAATCCACCTCCAGCACCATCAGATCTAGGACTTGATATGGCAGATGATCAGTCTGACTCCGTAGATTTTGATGTGATAAATTTCATGATGGAGCTAGAGCTAGAGATAGTAGTAGATGTTCCTAGGGGCTCAATTCCTGATCCTTCCCGATTATATCCTCAGACTCTGATTTTATCCTCGCCTTCCAGATCTGATCCATATACTCCTTCTATTCCTACACCTACTCCTATCATTCCATCTTTTGTTACACCTATGATACATTTTTCATCCATGCATACATTTTCCCTTATTAGGGAATTGGGATTTTATACCCCTGGTTTCCACCATCTTGATTTCGGACCCATCTTTGACTATACACCCTTTTCTCTTAATATAACCACTCTGATCAGTGCTATTCCTGCTACTAATATTGCCTCCACCTCTTCTATACCAGCCAGAGGCAGGACACATGTCAGATGTAGAGGATGAGGTCGTCGTGGTGTATCAAGACCTACCAGGACCAGACTCTCTGATCTTCAGTCAATGTGGCCACGATCCCATTCTTCTACTGATACTACATCGATTGAGATTGGATCCTTGGTTGAGAAAAATTCTTGGTATGATAGTCTCTATGTTAGTTAGCTTACATTCCAGCATTACTTATATGCATCTATGTTTGTTTACCATCTTGTATCTATGCTTGTATCAATGTGTGAAATGTATAAAATTTTGATTTAAATGAATGAAATTTTTATATCAATGTTTTATCTTTGGATATTAACTCTTGTGATTATTGTTCAATTTCTATAATTATCATCCTTTCTTCTCTCTAGCTTTTTTTTAATGATGACAAAAAGGGAGAGAGATAAGTGAGTGATAAAGGAGAAAAGAATGAAAAATAAATGGTAAATGGTAAAGGGGGAGAATAAAATGAAAAGTAGTTTGATGTGAGAGAGAAAACCAAGAGTAAAGAGGAGAGTGAGAGTAAAAGAAGAGTAAAATGAGATAATGAGTTCAATAAAAAGAAAAGATTAGAGCAATGAGTAAGGGGGGTAATCTTTCCAATACTGAAATTTCTTATAAAATCTTTGAAATCAGCTTTTCGATTTATGAAAACTCTTTGAAATCAGCTTTTCGATTTATGAAAACTCTTTGAAAATTAGTTTTTCGAATCACGTTTTGAGGGGGAGTATATATACTCTTTAATCTTCTGTTCAAAGATTTTTTTGTTGATTACATTCATTATGTTTCTATGCCAAAATTCTTATCCTTAAAGTATGTTTTAACTCTAGTACACATTTAGTGTATCATGGTACATATAATTTTAGCTCTGATATTCCTTGTAGCTCTAATTCAATTCAAATGAGCTTCTAGACTTAAACTTCTACTTTTCCTTTATGCAAATTACACTAAGCTTTATTCTAATCAAAAATTTTTTAAGAGCTTATTATATGAAATATACTCAAAGGTTTTGTCATCATAAAAGAAGGAGAGATTGTTGACTCCATTATTGATTTTAATGATTAACAAAATACTTAAGTATATTTAAGTACTAACTATTCTTTGAAGTGTTTTTTTATAGAAAAAGATACTTATCAAATCAGCTAAATTGAATTGCTTGTCAAATGATTGAAGAAGCCCTTTCTATGGATGAAACACCAAACATTAATGGACTTAAGTATTGGAGGATTGCTTGAAAGGATGTAAGAGTCAAGTTCAAAGAAGATTCAGCTGAGTTCAGTCATTTTTGAAAAAGTTTCAGCAAGTGTCGACTTAGAGTGTTGACTCACAGTTCAAGTATCGATTCATGACAGTACAAGTGTCGACTCAAGTCAGTACGTAGAAAATAGTTTTAGATAGCATGCTTGAAGTGTGAACTCATGCTTCACAAGTGTCGACCCTAAGAATCGACTCAAAGCCTGAGATATTTTTTGCAGAATATGCTGAAATTCAAGACTCACCT
This sequence comes from Areca catechu, assembly GCA_021397845.1. Taxonomy (NCBI): domain Eukaryota; kingdom Viridiplantae; phylum Streptophyta; class Magnoliopsida; order Arecales; family Arecaceae; genus Areca; species Areca catechu. The sequence goes on along the minus strand of CM038051.1, from coordinate 93,866,727 downwards.
CAAGTGTCGACTCACAAGATGAAGTGTCGACTAACCTGAGAATTCTAAAGAGCTTCAATGCAGAATCTTGAACTAGGTGTCCACTCATGAGATTTAAATGTCGATCCTAAGTGTCAACTCACAGCCTGAATTGTCGACACTTGAAATTCTGGAAAAAGTAACGGCTAGTTATTTCAAAGGTAGACTCATCCCCTTCACCCCCAACGGCTAGTTCCATGTCCTTAACTGTCATAAACCATAATTTAGTCCTTGGGATGGTATTTAGTTGAATTAAATTCAAATAGAACACAAGAAAATAAGAAAATGAAGTGAAAAAGAAAGAAAAAGAAGAGTATTCACTCATACATTCATTAAATGCAACTACTTTCAAGTAAAAGATGCCTTCAAGCATTCAAAGCAATCAAAAGCATTCAAATCCAACCACTTTTGATCATTGATTGAGGCTTTCAATTATTGAGGCTTCATCAAATTGAAGACAAGCTTCTTCATCAAGCTTCAAAGGAATAACAGCTTTTTATTAGAAAGCTTTTCTTGTATTCTTTACTTCAATTCATATTTTGTTTTATCAAGATTTTTGGTGAGCCTAGGAACAAAAGCAAGGAGGTTTTTGGTTAGCCTAGTTGAAAACCAAGAAGGTTTTTTATTAGTCTTTGAAAACCAAGAGGTTTATTTTGGTGAGCCTAGTGAAAACCAAAAGGGATTTTAATTAGTCAGCCCTGAAAAATATTCAGCTATAATCATGAGTGATTATAGTGAATTCCTGAGTGCATCTTGGGGAGTGGATATAGGTGCATTTGAGAGCACCGAACCACTATACTTGCCTTGTATTTGTGATTGATTGTTTCTTTTTATTTGCTCTTACCTTCATTGCAATTTAAATTTTCACTACATACTCTTTAAGAGCACACAACACTTACATCTCACTAGCACTTGAATTGATTATTGAATTGGCACACACACTTGAAAATAGTTTTTAGAAACCCAATTCACCCCCCATCTTGGAATGCTTACTAGGCATCACAATCTAATATAAAGCAAGATAAGGAAGATAGATATGTTAGACTAAAACTAAACTAAAAGCATAGAGAACAAGAATTTAGAATATAATTTAAAACATGCTAATTTTCTGGCAATGGTGCCAAAAACTTGATTGTCTTAAATTATATCGCAAGTGCACAGTGTGCAAGATAGCATGTTCAATGAGTACAGGTCGATCCCATGAGGAATTAGATGTTTGAATTGTATTCAAATTCTTGCTTAGGTGAGCTTTAATGAAGGGGAAGAGATGTTTATTTACTTACTACTAAGGTAATAAAATAATTAATTATAACGACAAATATTCTAAAAGATCTAGGGCCTTTGAATTCACTAGACCAATAACTTAGAGAGCCTTTCTATGGTTTCTCTTATGATGTCCCTTGATTAAGGTGCAAAGCATGAACAAGCGTGAATCATGATGAGACTTAACTCAACTATGGTCTATTAAGTATTTTACTTCATCCTAATTAGAAACTCTTCCTTTCAACAACTCTTCTTGTGTTACCCAAGTATGAACTATAAAGGGGCTCTGATCCAATAATAATTCATCAAAATTTTCCACAAGGAAGAGGCAAAAAGGGTTTTAAATGACCTGTGAACCTTCTACCTATTACACTTCTTACACCAAATCAAACATGTACTATGAAGGGATTAAAATCTAATGACACTCTATTAAGCCTCTTGGCAAGAAAGTTGAAAGAAAAATTCTAAATATTAAAAGCCCAAGAAGAAATCCTAAGAAAAAGCTTCTAATTATGGTCTAACTTCATTACAAACCCTAGAAAGATTACTTAGCTAGACATAATTTAAATTGAATCTTTAAAATTATTTAAAAATATAAAATAATATTTATGCTACCTACTATAGTTTAACTTGAAAGAATTAAATGATTGTGAAATAAAATGCAAAAATTTAAACTACCCTATGTGCTAAAATTAAGGAATTAAAAAAATTAAATTGGAACAAATAGAAACTAATTTTATTACTGATAAATACAAATTTCTAATACTAAAAAATCTTAACTCCTAATCCATTAACAAGGCTTGGAGTTTGAAAAAAAACTCCTAAAACCTGATAAACTTCTAGCTCTATTTCACTTAGCTTGCTCTCCTTTTCATGTGTTGGAAGAGTGGAAGGAAGTGGAAAAAGATATTTCCAAGAGAGGGTATGCAAGTGAGTAGTCTATTAGTTATCCCAATTTAATCATTAAAATAAATATTAATTAAAATATATTTATTAAGAATTTATATTTTTTATTAGTGTTTTGTAGAAAAGGAGTCCATGGATGGGAAGAGCTTGATTTTTGGAGTCCAACAATGTAAACGGCATCCAAATCGGAGTTCGAATAAGCCTGTAATCCAAGTTTCAATTTTATAAAGGGATGCACGAATTTTATAGCATGCAGTCCACCATAGACTGGCTGCTCAGTCTACAGCATCGCAGCTAGTCCATAGGAGGCCATTATCGCCGGTCCACGCCCCTGCCCATGGACCACAGGCTTCGTTTCGAGCCATCTGACCACCAGAGCTCGCCGACATCTCCCGTCATCAGAGAAGTCGTTGAGAAGGCCACCACGACCAAATATCTCACCAGAGACACCCCTTTTGGACCAGCCATCATTCTCCATCCATTTTTCTTCCCATTCTCTGCCATAGGCTGCCATCCTCCACACCGCCTATCGTTGGAGAAGCAACCATTGCCTCAGCTACCATCCCTTTGCCACCCGAGTGTCGATTCACCTGCAGTGAGCCACATCCCCATTCTCTCTTCTCTATGATCGGCTTCCCTATCACCACCATCGCCAGCCATCATCCTCCACACCACCGGCCATTGCCACTGTCCATTCTGTCCAGAACTAGGAGAAGTTGAATCCAAACCCTAATTGAAGAGGGAGAAGATAATCGAGATTCGGTAAGTCCAGTTCGAACTCCACTTGCCCGAGAAGGAAGAAAGGTGATCTTGCATTAAAGTACTCTAAGGGTACTTTACTCTGTCAGATCAGGGCAGGATTTCATCACCTGTCCTAGGCCCGAAACAACCACCTGCATATGAACCCAAGCCTAACTAAAATTAATTTGAAACCTAATTAATTTAGGGACACCAACAGGTCGGGTTTGAGTCTAGTAATAAAACTAGTGTACTCAACCCTCCAATTATTACTAGAAATTGGTGTCTAAGGCTAAAGGTCCAGAGGCAAATGCCCTAAGTGGATTGGTAGTTTTTAATTAAGACCTTGTGACAAGCAGTGGGAGTCTCCCACCATCCCACCTTTTAATTAGCCAGTGGAAGGATTAGTTGTTGAGTTGGGTGTAAGTTGAGTTGACTAACTCTACTTGGACTCTAGGTTTAGCTAACCCTAGAATGCATAACACTTGTGTGCTTGATTGCATGACCTCTATATTAGAGTCTAATCCCACCAGTAGTCTCAAACCCAACCCTGCCTAACCATGGAGTCCAACTATGAATCCTTTTTGAGGACCTTTATGGAACAATTTACCCAATTGAGCACCAACTATGCAATAGATTTGACCAGTTAGATGACCGGTTAGGAACCCTTGAGAAAACCCATAGGACCTGTACTGAGTCTAAATTAGAGTCCCCTTTGCCCACACCTCCCCACCCTAGGAGATCCTCACACCATGACCCAATGTAGGAACCCAATCCTAGGAGAACCCCACACCATGACCCAATATGGGAGTCCATCAGAGGAGACCCAATTATGAGTTGATAGACCATGATGAAAGAGTCATCAGACTAGAAGCATATACATTCGATGGCAGCCTAGATCCTATGGCCTACATAGATTGGGAAGGAGATATGGAATAATATTTTGAATGGTATGAAATGACTGAGGAAAGGAAGTGAAAATTTGCAAAACTAAGTCCGCCAGGCTAAGCTATACTAGAAGAATGTTGAGCGCATAATGACACAAAGACCAAAACTTTCCATAGTCACCTGGAGAGCCATGAAGCTAGAACTTAGGGAAATATACCTTCCTACATCCCACCATCAGAGACTCCTAGAATAATGGCAGATGTTAAGTCAAGGAAATAGGACTGTGCCAGAATACATAGCCATGTTCGATGAGTTTGCCATAAGGTGTAGCATAGACGAGTCTGAATCAGGGACCCTATCTAGGTTTAGGGTTGGACTTCATGATGGCATCTAGAGAGAGCTATTTTTAAGGGAGGTCAATAATCTTGAGCAAGCCTACCAGATAGCCAGATCCTATGAATCTAGATCCTATTCACCCAGACCCTATGAACCTAGCACCTATGCACCCAAATCCTTTGAACCCAGATCCTATGTACCCATGTCTTATGAGCCTAAGGAACCCATAACCTATAGGTATGAACCCATATCCTATGACCCCAAGGAACCCATAACCCTTAGTGGACCTGAACCCCATAGGACTAGTACCCCTAGATATGAGCCCAGTATTAGTCCACATCCTCATAGTCGACCCACCCCTACCATCTCCGAGTGCAAATCAAGTATTAGTCAGGTACCCCATAGTCGACCCACCCCTTCAACCCCAGATACTAGTCAATTTTTCCTTAGTTAACACCCTCGTACCACCCTACTGGTTCATAAGGATGACATTGAAGTGGAAGTGTATGAAGCTGAAGTGAACTTAGTGGATGAGTATAAGGGAGAAGAGGAGATACTTGAAACCAACCTAGGGTTAGTTGACCCTGACCTACACTAGGCTTAAACCAACCCAAAATTAGTTGACCCTGACCACACCCAAACTGAAGCTATAGTAGAAGACTAGCTAGAAGAAGAAAACCATGATCTTGCGATTGCAATTCTACCTGAGGAAACCCTAGAAGAAGACGAAATAGTAGAATCTAGTCCTAAATTCAAGAAACAAAGGAAATTAGTGAGGACTTGGCTTATTTAATCTAGTACCCTCAGGATGAATCCCCTCCTGTAGTTCCTATTGAAGATCTCTTCCTTGAAATTAATGACCCATTCTTCCATAAGGAAGACCCTATAGAAATACTTCAACCCCGTAAGGTCAACCTTATTAGTTTTGTACTAATCCCTGAAACCTCTTATTACATCCTACTCTATCCGATCAACCCCAAACCCTCTCCTTATTTAATACCCTTCCAGGCAATCCTTGAATCCACCTCTTATTTTTTGCCTTTTTTTGAAGCTTCTTATGTTTCTCTAACCATTCGATTGCATTTTGTAGAGGTTTGCATGTTGCATACATTAATTGAGCATGTTAGGTTTGCATCTTACTTTTGGAGGACCCTATGGAATTTATTAGGAGTGCATGCCAAGTTTTCATTAGCATGTCACCCACCTGACCAAGGGTCAAACCCAGTTATAGTTTAGGGTTTAGTCGAGTCCGTAGTCAACTAGGTATTGGTATGAGTCACTTTCCTGCATGTTGGTATGAGTCATTTGCTTGCATGAGGTGTTAGTTTGCATCTTTTGGAATGCATGATTAGAGATCTGCATGAGGAATTAATCATAAGATTAATGTGAGCAATGATCTTCTATAAAAACATGGTTAATTTTCGAAAAGAGTCTAAGAGATTGTTAGGGAAATTGTGTAATGATTAGGCTTTATATCCGTGATGCTGGATCCATCAAAGTGATAAAGAATGTTGGGCCTAGTGCCTAAGTTATGACCAATTAGGCATTAAGCTCAACCTTCAATATCTCAGACTTAGTTAAGTATAGGAAGCCAGCAATGATACCCAGTGAGCCTACTAAGCCTGACCCTTTCTTTGAGAGCAAACCCACCCTTGAGTGTCCACCATCAAATTAGCCTGTGAGAGGAAAATGATTGAGCATATCTTGGATGACTAAGCCATTAGTACCCGGACCAAAGGCTACCCTGTCACTTGGTTTTTTAGCAAGGTCGACCGAGATCTGAGGATTCATGGATCACTCGAGAGGATCCGCAATGCCTCAACCCATACCAACTAGAGCCAGATTGACCTTTACTCGATAGGGTCAAGTTCCTCCCAACCCGGGAGAATTAATGAGGACATCAGGAGCAGACCAGAATTTCAAGATTCCAATTTTTGTTCTTTAATTCGTAGGTTGGGAAGTCTATTTTTTTATTGAGTCCTATAATAAAGTGAGCTACTTGAGTTCATTTGAGTCTAATTGAGTCCTGTCACTTGAGCCCATTTATTTTGGTTCAATCAAGTGTCAAGTGAGTTTAGTTGTTTTTAGTCTAGACGAGTATGTTCATTGAGTCCTGTAGTGTGTATTCATTCATTCAAGTCAAGACCAAGAGGAGAGAAACTTGGACCCCCAATTAAGCCCCAAGATCCTAGCACCTGGACCCTTTTCAAGCTGCCCTAGGCCCACTAGCACATGGTGCCCCAGACCTCCAAGCGAATGGCACCACAGGCTTCCAAAGGTTGGCGCCATAGGCCCACAAGTGAAGGGTGCCCCCTCAGGCCCATTCTTGCTTGGCGCCCCACTAGTCAAAGCCCAGAAGTTGGCATCCCAGTCAAAGTCCAAGCATGGTTGGCACCCTTCCTAGTCCAAGCCCATCAGGGAGTGCAAAAGTCAATGCAATCCAAGCCCAAGAAAATTTCATACAAGTCCATGCCCTAATGGGGATCCAGGGCAGGTCCGAGTATTTTTCTATTTTTTCTTATTTTCTTAGAATTTTTTTATTTTCCTATCCAGCTATTCCACCTATCCCCGCTATTCTAGTTTTGTTCTCGATTTATCCCTGAGTTATCCCAGCCTTATTCCACCTCCTGCAACCTTCCTCCCATGAATTTTTTTAAAAGTTCCGAACCCAAGCCCACCGCCCCTCCGTCCCCAGATCCGGGCCGCCCGCCCTCCGGCCTGAAAGATTGTGCCCTGAAAGCCAATTGAAATATTATAATTTTGATTCCAAAATCAATGAATTGACATTTTATAAAGGCATTATTTTCATCATTTGCTGTGTCTTTTTGATTTTTTGATGAACCCGATAGATTAGGGCTATGGTTATAGGGTTCTGATGAGATCATACCAGTGAGACCTAAAGCCTTAAAACCCTAATCTAAAATATTCCTGGTCGATGGGACATTGAGTTGGGGATCAATGTTTCCGGCAAGACTAGCACATCCTATATATGTTATGTAATAAGGGTGACTGATCTCACAGTAACTTGTGTTTGACACTAATACTAGGATGTGAGTGTTCATTAGAGAATGAGTTCACTGAATTGATCCAGATTGAGAATATCTAATGGAACCTTATCTGTTTGTCAATAGATAATTCTCATAGTGGGAGTAGTGCATGTGGTCCTTTGACCTGAGACTACCATAGTACCTTATATACATGAATCCATACTTTGGTTCGCAGTCAATCATGACACTGAGTCATGCACGAGGTGATACTGGTTATGGTGGATTGTATATGGAGGTTGTGAGTAGATCAACAAGGAATTGATCAGCCCTAGTAAGAGGGAATAGCATCCAGCTAATTTCAAATGATGGATTCAGGAAACCTTTGATCAAAGTATGAACATTAGAGATATTTTCTAATGGTTCATTACTGAATCATCATTATAAAGACTGAGCTAGGGATGAATATGAAAATTGGATTTGACAAGTATCCATATTCATAATCATATTCGGGATGCAAGTTGATCAAAGGACTGAATTACCCGGTAACTCACCACTGAAGGGTATTTTGGTAATTCCACCAAAATTTCACATCTTCCGGGTAGACATGATACGTTGCTAGACATCAATCTTGTCTTGTAGGTATATGATTGAGTCATGGTAATTCAAATCAGTCAATTTGAATTAGATTCTAATTGACCGAGTCGAGCAAGTTTGAGTTGACCTAAATCCGCTTAGTTGAGATCTAACCGAATTAAGTCAAATAGAACTCGGACCTACTGCTGGCTAGGTGTGGAACCCAATGGGTCTCACACAAAAGAAAATTGATGAAGGATTTAATTTGGAATTAAATCATGTTTGCAGGATAAACACACTAGCATGTGTTGCAGACCAAATTTCTATTCGAATCAGATTCGAATTTGGTTCCGAATTGGGCTTAATTGGGTTCTAATTGAACTAGATTAAGGTCCAATTTATTTTTTAGGACATTGGGCTAACCCATGGCTGAACCCAAGTGAACTTAGTTCACTGAGACCCTCTCTCCAAGCCGCCCCCTCCCTCTTCTCACCCGCGCGCGCCAAGAAAGAAAAGTCCATGCGCGTGGACTTCTCTTAAAACGCGTGAGAAAGAAAACGTCGGAGAAAAAAATCTGAAAAGGGGCGTTTCAGATCCTTGTCTGGCGCCCTTGGATCTAGATCTGATGGCCAGAAAAATTTAAGAAAAAGATCCTTCGCTTTTCGGTCGCAAATCCGTCTCCAAAAGTCGCGATCCTTCCTGAAGTTTTTCCGAGAGTTCTCCTCGTCGGAAAAACGAAAATCAAATCAGAGAATCATGATTTTTGGTTGAGGGAATGCGTGAGGAATGAGGGATCATGATCCTTGGTGTTTCAGAGGGTTGCGTTGTTTCGAGATGACACCCCTCTGAGATCTATAAATAGGGTTGGGGTTCTCGGGGGTTTTCATGCAACATAGTTCAGAGATCCAATTCCCTCACTTCCTCTCCAGAATACTCCTTCCTCTTGTTCTTGTTGGGTATTTTTTCCCTTACAGAGGTATCCTCTGTCGAAACTCTGACCCTAAACAAGAATAAGAAGAAGGTCTTGAACGGTAAAGGAAAGAACAGGGAAAGGATCTTTTCTTCTTTTCTTTCTTGAATTAAGACTTTGACTGTCTTAATTTTTTCTTCCAATTCAATTCAAGAAAAGGGATTCAAGAAAGGGAATTCTTGAAGAAAATTCAAGAAGAGGAAAGAAGGAAGAAAAAAAATTTTCAAGAAAGAAAATTTCAGCCTAAAGGTCCAAGAATTGAATTCTTGAAAAAGAATTCAAGAAGAGGAACCAAGAAATAGAAATTTTGTCTTCATTGTTTTTCTATGTGGATCACCATTGGAGGGTGAACATTTGGGCACCTGGTGGAGATTCAGAGTTTGGATTTTGCGATACAGGTTAGTATCTTAATTTGAGATTAAATCTTATATAAACATCTTATATGTTTTAATTCTTTTAAGGAGATTTTGGGTTGAAGGTTTGGTGAAGATTTCATAAAGATAAAAAATTTTGAAATCGATGATTCCGCCTTGCCACCGAACCCTACAGTGGTATCAGAGCCTCCTTATTAAGATTAAAATATATATTCTGAATTTTAGATGCATATTTATAAGTAACATGAGATGTAATATATGTTTGTTATAATGTCACCAATTAGGGTTTTCACTCAAACCCTAATTGTTGTAGAGATATGCATAGAGATCTAGTCATCATACTGAAATAAGGTTGCCCTGGCATAATGGTGGATCCATTATGTGGTAAATGGTTGTCCTAGTATGATGACACACTAATCACATTTTTGTGTTAATTATGCATATATGTTTGATGTATGCCACTAATTAAGGTTTTCACCTAAACCTTAATTTGCATAGAGATATGTTTAGCCTTCTAGTCATCATACTGAAATAAGGTTGCCCTGGCATAATGGTGGATCCATTATGTGGTAAATGGTTGTCCTAGTATGATGGCACACTATGGCACATATTTGCTAGAATGTGCTTTGTTTTAATAAAGCCCTCTTTAACAACATATTAAGTTGTAGTGTCATATACCAAAAGCAAAAATAATCAATATGATTAGTTTATCATTCGGTGTCTAGGAAAAGTGGTTCATGATCGGTAAAGAGGACGTGGTTTTTAATTGGTTCCGTTGACTGACCTGGCCAATTCTTATTGGTGTCTAAGGAAAGCAACGGGGGGACTCCCACCACTCTCCCACTTACCTGGCCGGTATGATTAACTTAATTATTGATTAATATGCTTAGTGTAATATTCACTACATATGGCTTTCCTTCATGCCAAGTCATTATTATGTTATGATCCATATTAGGTTTGTTGTGTACACACAAGGCCTTTTCTTTATGGTGACTAACATAATTTTTTCTTGGTACATTTGATGCTTATGGAATGATTTAATATAATACTTTGTTGTGTACACACAAGGGTATTATGATTAATATCATGACTATAAAGCAATGAAGGGTCTAACTTAACTAAAATATTATAGTTTGTTGTGTACACACAAGACTATTAATATTTTAGAGGCCAAGATAAGTTGAGAATTGTATGAATTACAATTGGAAAGAGTTTTTCCTACCTTTGAACTTATATAAGATTTGTTGTGTACACACAAGGTCTTTTATAAGAAATTAGGATCTCAACCCCACTAAGAGAACCAATTAGGGTTTTCTCGATCATCACATTGAGGGTTATGATGCTTGATAAAATAATGGGAGACATAATTAAGTTAAAGTCCTAATTTAATTATGTTTTGTCAACATTGATTGTCTGCTTATGTAATGTTGTTTGTTAATGTAGATTAAATGGCCTCTTCACTCTCACTCCGTAGCATTCTTGATGCAAATAAATTGACTGGACCAAACTATGTTGATTGGTTGAGAAACCTGAAGATAGTACTCAGCCAAGAAAGAATTTCTTATATTCTTGATACCCCAACCTTGGAACCATTAGGGGAAGATGCCTCGCAAGAGGATAAGACCACATATAACACGTGGCAAAATGACTCACTTACTGTCAAGTGTATAATGCTTGCCTCTATGACCAATGAGTTACAGAGGCAACATGATAGCATGGACACAAACTCCATATTGCTCAATTTAAAAGAACATTATGGAGAACATAGTCGAACTGGAAGATATAAAATATCTAAGCAGTTATTCCGTGCAAGGATGACAGAAGGTACATCCGTACAAGACCATGTATTAAAGGTTATTGACCTAATCACCCGATTGGGTCAATTAGGTTTTGTCATGGATGGGGAGTTGAATCAGGATTTAATCCTGCAGTCACTCCCAGAGTCATTTTCACAGTTTGTTCTTAATTATCATATGAACAAACTTAACACTTCCTTGCCTGAGCTGTTGAATATGTTAAAAATAGCAGAGAGCCATTTAAAGAAAAATAAGGCTCCACTTCTTTTTGTGGATGGTGTAAACAAGAAGAAAATAGGCAAAAAGGGTTCCAAGAGGAGGTTAAACCCAAAAGGGGGCATCAAGAAAAAGAAAGGAAAGAAGGCCTCAAGACAAATGACCTGCTTTCATTGTGGCAAGCCGGGTCACTGGAAAAGAAACTGCAAGGTTTACCTTGCAAGTCTGAAGCCCGGTGCTAGTAATGCACCAACAGGTATGTATGAGATACATGCAATTTTGTCATTAGACACTTCTAATTCAAAGTCTTGGGTATTGGATACTGCTTGTGGTCATCATATCTGCAAATCATTGCAGGGACTACAGAATATTAGAGTTTTGAAGGAAGGCGACTTCGAGCTCTATGGTGCTGGAGGAGATTCCATCCAAGCAGAAGCTGTAGGGACTTATATGTTGAAGCTGCCTTCTGGGAAGATTTTAGAGTTAAAGAATTGTTATTTTATGCCTAGAATCATTAGAAACATCATATCTATACCCTTGTTACTTAAACAAGGATATATTATGAATGTAATGAGCAGTGGCTGCTCAATCAGTTTTTCTAATGAAATAATATTTAATGGCATATTTTGCAATGGTCTCTTAACTTTATCTTCTGATGACAATATACTACATGTTAGTAATAAACGAAAAAGAGATGAAGTAAACAATACTTTACTTTGGCACTGTCATCTTGGACATATTAGTGAGCAGAGGATTAACAAGTTATACAAGGAAAAATTCCTTAATCCTTATGACTATGAATCATTAGGAACTTGTGAATCATGTCTCATGGGTAAAATGACCAAGACTCCATTTAGTGGACATAATGAAAAGACAACAGAGTTATTAGGACTTATACACACTGATGTATGTGGATCTATGACAACTCAGGCCAAGGGTGGATACTCATATTTCATTACATTCACTGATGATTTTTCAAGGTACGGATTTGTGTATCTAATGAAACATAAGTCCGAAGCTTTTGAAAAATTTTTAGAGTATCAAAGTATGGTAGAGAAACAAACGGGGAAAAGTATTAAGATCCTACGATCAGATAGGGGAGGTGAATACTTATCCACCGAGTTTCTTGATCACCTTAAACAAAAGGGAATCATCTCTGAATGGACTCCTCCTTACACACCACAATTAAATGGTGTTGCTGAAAGGAGAAATCGTACTTTATTAGATATGGTACGATCCATGATGTGCTTCACAGACTTACCTGTTTCTTTCTGGGGATATGCCTTGGAAACAGCGGCTAATATTTTGAATAGAGTACCATCCAAATCTGTATCTGGCATTCCATATGAGTTATGGAGGGGAAAGAAACCCAGTCTTAAGCACCTTAAGATATGGGGATGTCCAGCTTATGTCAAAAGAAATTTTGGACAAAAGCTTGATGCTAGAGCAGAAAAATATCTATTTGTTGGATATCCCAAAAATAGTATAGGATATCTATTCTACCACCCTACTGAACAAAAGATTTTAGTCAGTAGGCATGCCATTTTTATGGAAAAGGAATTCATCCTACAAAAGGGCAGTGGGAGAAATATTGAACTTGAAGAAGTTCAACAAATAGATACATCTCAACAAAATCATAACACAGTTAATATAGAACCTGAACACACCACTCCTATCCGTAAGTCTGATAGAGTGCGACATGCACCAGAAAGGTATGGGTTCATTATTGAAAATAATGAAGCCCGAATCATTGATAATGATGAGCCTCTAACATATACGGATGCTATCATAAGTAGTGACTCAGACAAATGGCTGGAAGCCATGAGATCCGAAATGGACTCCATGTATGTCAACCAAGTCTGGACTTTGGTTGATGCACCAGAGAGTGTTAACCCTATTGGATGCAAATGGGTCTATAAGAAAAAGATTGGGACAGATGGCCAAGTTGAAACTTATAAAGCCAGATTAGTGGCTAAGGGTTTCAGACAAAAACAGGGAATAGATTATGATGAAACATTTTCTCCTGTTGCCATGCTCAAATCTATTCGGATCATGCTTGCTATAGCAGCATATCATGATTATGAAATCTGGCAGATGGATGTGAAAACTGCATTCCTCAATGGTTTCCTTGAGGAAGAGGTTTATATGTCACAGCCAGAAGGTTTTGTCTTGGAGACTAAACCTAATCAGGTATGTAGGCTAAAGAAATCTATTTATGGATTAAAGCAAGCATCTAGGAGTTGGAACATCCGATTTGATAAGACAGTCAAAGAATTTGACTTTATCAAAAATGAGGATGAACCTTGTGTGTATAAGAAGACTAGTGGGAGTGCCATAGTTTTCTTGGTTCTGTATGTAGATGACATACTCCTCATTGGGAATGATATCCCAATGTTACAATCAGTCAAGGTATGGTTATCTAAACAGTTTTCCATGAAAGACTTGGAAGAAGCATCTTATATACTAGGCATCAAGATCTATAAAGATAGATCTAGGAGGATGCTAGGTTTATCCCAGTCTAGGTATATTGACCAAGTGCTAAAAAGATTTAGCATGGAGGAAAGTAAAAGAGGTTACTTACCTATTGGTCATGGCATACATCTTTCTAAGAAGATGTCTCCTAAGACACCTGAAGAAAGAAATAGAATGAATTCGGTACCTTATGCTTCTGCAGTAGGGTCTATTATGTATGCTATGTTATGTACTAGGCCTGATGTGGCATATGCCTTAGGTATAGCCAGCAGGTTTCAGGCAGATCTAGGAGAGGATCATTGGAAGGCTGTGAAAAATATTCTTAAGTACTTAAGAAGAACTAAGGATATTTTTCTAATATACGGAGGATCTGATCTTAAACTAGAAGCTTATTCAGATTCTAGTTTTCAATCAGATCCAGATGACAGCAAATCTATATCTGGGTATGTTTTTACCCTTAATGGAGGAGCTGTAAGCTGGAAAAGTTCTAAACAGCAAACTGTAGCTGACTCAATAACTGAGGCAGAATACATTGCTGTTAGTGAAGCTGCCAAGGAAGCTGTCTGGATGAAGAAGTTCATATCAGAGTTGGGCATAGTTCCTGAGATTGAAGGTCCAGTATCACTTTACTGTGATAATACGGGGGCTGTTGCTCAAGCAAAGGAACCAAGAGCTCATCACAAATCAAAGCACATTCTGAGACGCTTCCATCTCGTTCGAGAGATTGTCGAAAGACAAGAAGTCTGCATTAAAAGGGTAGAAACGAAGAACAACATAGCAGACCCGTTCACTAAGGCTCTATCACAGTGAGAGTTTGATCGCCACCTTGATTGTATGGGGTTAAGATTTAAAGGCGATTGGCTTTAGTGCAAGTGGGAGATTGAAAGATTGTGCCCTGAAAGCCAATTGAAATATTGTAATTTTGATCCCAAAATCAATGAATTGACATTTTATAAAGGCATTATTTTCATCATTTGCTGTGTCTTTTTGATTTTTTGATGAACCCCATAGATTAGGGATATGGTTCTAGGGTTATGATGAGATCATACCAGTGAGACCTAAAGCCTTAAAACCCTAATCTAAAATATTCCTGGTCGATGGGCATTGAGTTGGGGATCAATGTTTCCGGCAAGACCAGCACATCCTATATATGTTATGTAATAAGGGTGACTGATCTCACAGTCACTTGTGTTTGACACTAATACTAGGATGTGAGTGTTCATTAGAGAATGAGTTCACTGAATTGATCCAGATTGAGAATATCTAATGGAACCTTATCTGTTTGTCAATAGATAATTCTCATAGTGGGAGTAGTGCATGTGGTCCTTTGACCTGAGACTACCATAGTACCTTATATACATGAATCCATACTTTGGTTCGCAGTTAATCATGACACTGAGTCATGCACGAGGTGATACTGGTTATGGTGGATTGTATATGGAGGTTGTGAGTAGGTCAACAAGGAATTGATCAGCCCTAGTAAGAGGGAATAGCATCCAGCTAATTTCAAATGATGGATTCAGGAAACCTTTGATCAAAGTATGAACATTAGAGATATTTTCTAATGGTTCATTACTGAATCATCATTATAAAGACTGAGCTAGGGATGAATATGAAAATTGGATTTGACAAGTATCCATATTCATAATCATATTCGGGATGCAAGTTGATCAAAGGACTGAATTGCCCGGTAACTCACCACTGAAGGGTATTTTGGTAATTCCACCAAAATTCCACATCTTCCGGGTAGACATGATACGTTGCTAGACGTCAATCTTGTCTTGTAGGTATATGATTGAGTCATGGTAATTCAAATCAGTCAATTTGAATTAGATTCTAATTGACCGAGTCGAGCAAGTTTGAGTTGACCTAAATCCGCTTAGTTGAGATCTAACCGAATTAAGTCAAATAGAACTCGGACCTACTGCTGGCTAGGTGTGGAACCCAATGGGTCACACACAAAAGAAAATTGATGAAGGATTTAATTTGGAATTAAATCATGTTTGCAGGATAAACACACTAGCATGTGTTGCAGACCAAATTTCTATTCGAATCAGATTCGAATTTGGTTCCGAATTGGGCTTAGTTGGGTTCTAATTGAACTAGATTAAGGTCCAATTTATTTTTTAGGACATTGGGCTAACCCATGGCTGAACCCAAGTGAACTTAGTTCACTGAGACCCTCTCTCCAAGCCGCCCCCTCCCTCTTCTCACCCGCGCGCGCCAAGAAAGAAAAGTCCACGTGCGTGGACTTCTCTTAAAACGCGTGAGAAAGAAAACGTCGGAGAAAAAAATCTGAAAAGGGGCATTTCAGATCCTTGTCTGGCGCCCTTGGATCTGGATCTGATGGCCAGAAAAATTTAAGAAAAAGATCCGTCACTTTTCGGTCGCAAATCCGTCTCCAAAAGTCGCGATCCTTCCTGAAGTTTTTCCGAGAGTTCTCCTCGTCGGAAAAACGAAAATCAAATCGGAGAATCGTGATTTTTGGTTGAGGGGATGCGTGAGGAATGAGGGATCGTGATCCCTGGGGTTTCAAAGGGTTGCGTTGTTTCGAGATGACACCCCTCTGAGATCTATAAATAGGGTTGGGGTTCTCGGGGGTTTTCACGCAACATAGTTCAGAGATCCAATTCCCTCACTTCCTCTCCAGAATACTCCTTCCTCTTGTTCTTGTTGGGTATTGTTTCCCTTACAGAGGTATCCTCTGTCGAAACTCTGACCCTAAACAAGAATAAGAAGATGGTCTTGAACGGTAAAGGAAAGAACAGGGAAAGGATCTTTTCTTCTTTTCTTTCTTGAATTAAGACTTTGACTGTCTTAATTTTTTCTTCCAATTCAATTCAAGAAAAGGGATTCAAGAAAGGGAATTCATGAAGAAAATTCAAGAAGAGGAAAGAAGGAAGAAAAAGAAATTTTCAAGAAAGAAAATTTCAGCCTAAAGGTCCAAGAATTGAATTCTTGAAAAAGAATTCAAGAAGAGGAACCAAGAAATAGAAATTTTGTCTTCATTGTTTTTCTGTGTGGATCACCATTGGAGGGTGAACATTTGGGCACCTGGTGGAGATTCAGAGTTTGGGTTTTGCGATACAGGTTAGTATCTTAATTTGAGATTAAATCTTATATAAACATCTTATATGTTTTAATTCTTTTAAGGAGATTTTGGGTTGAAGGTTTGGTGAAGATTTCATAAAGATAAAAAATTTTGAAATCGATGATTCCGCCTTGCCACCGAACCCTACACGGCCTCCCTCGCCGGACCGTCGCCGAAGCTCGCCGACCCCCGCCCTCGCCGGAGAAGCCGCCACTGCCCATGCCCGTGGGAAGCCAAACAGACGCGGAGGCATCCGCCCGCCATGGCCCACGACCGCGGCTACCGTCGTCGGCCTACTGATCGCCACTGCAGCCGCCGGACCACTACCCAGCATTGCCGCGCCAGCCCGCTGACAGTGGCCGTTCCTGCTGCCCGCCTGCCCTCGCCCGACCGCCGGTGGGGTCCACCATTGCCGATGCTCATGGGAAGACGAACGGACGTGGGAGGCGTTTGTCTGCCTGCGTGCGGCCATGTGGTGCCGCCATCCATCGCTTGACGCCGCCATCGCCGCCGCCGCCCGCCTATCCGCCAGACACCATCCCGCCGTACCCGGCCTCCCCCACCATCCACCGGCCATTCCCAGTGCCCGGGAGGTATCCCACGGTCGTGGGAGACCAAACGGCATGCTGGGCGTGCCGTGCTAGACCATGTGCCACCTCGCATGCGGCCGCCGCTGGCCGTCCGCCGCTCGCCACCTGCCAGTCCCATCTGCCTCCTGCTTTTCGATCACCGACCATGTATTCCGTCGGACGATCCATCCTCCGTATGGCCGTGAGGTGGAGTTGCATGGATTTCAGAGCAGCAAATTTTCAGAGTAGCATGCTTTCTGGAGAAGATCATCAAGCTGACATGCTTTTTAGAGCAAATCAGCACCACTTTTGTTGCAACACGAATTTCGATGTAATTTATTTTTCTTTTTTTAGTTTTCTTAGAGGCTAAGAAATTGAGGGTTTTGGTTTTTCTATATAAAGGCCCCTCTCCCCCTGTAATAATCAGAGAAAGATTATTTGACAAAGATTTTTGGGTTGGTTCTGGTTCTGGGCTGAGTCACTTTTTCCTTCGGTCCCTGTTGTGTGCATTATGGGTTCGATGAGGGGTATGAGGCGTTCCCTGCTGTGTGCATTATGGGTTCGATGAGCACCCTAGTTATCCACTATCTCGTATTCTTTATCCTCATGTCCTTTGAGAGTCATCCTAGCGCATCTATGTAAGAGCCCTGCTGTGTGCATTATGGGTTCGATGAGAGCTCAGGGTAGCTGGTGCTGTGACCCCTTCGGGAGGGTAGCTTTATGCTCAGGGTAGCTGGTGCTGTGACCCCTTCGAGAGGGTAGCTTTATGCTCAGGGTAGCTGGTGCTGGGACCCCTTCGGGACGGTAGCTTTATGCTCAGGGTAGCTGGTGCTATGATCCCTCAGGAGGGTAGCTTTAGGCTTTGACCCCTGACTTTCTGTGAGCGTCCCCCGCTAGAGTGAGTCTTAGGGCCATGAGTTCCATTTCCCGGTCCCCCATCTTCATCCTTCCTTCGCCACATCCATCCAAAAAAATTGAAAACAAAAGATATCAGCTATCTTAGGATTTTAGTGTCAGTATGCCCTAGTCCCGGGAGGCTTCTTAGTCATCCCACGGTCCTAGTTTGTTTAGTTGTTTCACTGTTTTCCAAATAGCTAGGTTACATCAATTTTTCGTCCCGCATCAATTTTGGTATCAGAGCGAGTTGTGGATTAGGGTGTGCTCCATTTTTTTGAACTCGACGGAGTTGATTTCTTCGCGATCGAGGAGAATGATGGGGATCCAGGGCAGGTCTGGGTATTTTTCTATTTTTTTATTATTTTCTCAGAATTTTTTTATTTTCCTATCCCGTTATTCCACCTATCCCCGCTATACTGGTTTTGTTCTCGGTTTATCCCCGAGTTATCACAGCCTTATTCCACCTCCTACAACCTTCCTCCCGTGAATTTTTTTAAAAGTTTTGAACCCTAGCCCACCGCCCCTCCGACCCTAGATCTGGACCGCTCGCCCTCCGGCCGCCCATGTCGGACCGCCGCTGAAGTTCGCCGGCCCCTGCCCTCGCCGAAGAAGGCTCTGCCACCGCTGCCAAGGCCCATGCCCGTGAGAAGCTGAACGGATGCGGATCTGCTTCGGCGGTGGTCCGGCGGGGGCGGCCGGATGGCGGGAGGCCCGAATCTGGGGTCGGAGGGGCGGTGGGCTAGGGTTCGGAACTTTTAAAAAAATTCTCGGGAGGAAGGTTTGCAGGAGGTGGAATAAGGCTGGGATAACTCGGGTATAAACCGAGAACAAAATCAGAATAGCAGGGATAGGTGGAATATTGGGATAGGAAAATAAAAAAAATTATGAGAAAATAAGAAAAAATAGAAAAATACCGGGACCTGCCCTAAATCCCCATCATTCTCCTCGACCGCGAAGAACTCGACTCAGTCGAGTTCGAAAAAATGGAGCACACCCTAATCCACAACTCGCTCTGATACCAAAATTAATGCGGGAAGAAAAATCGATGTAACCTGGTTATTTGGAAAATAGTGAAACAACCATACAAACTAGGACCGTGGGAGGACTAAGAAGCCTCCCGGGACTAGGGCATACTGACACTAAAATCCAAAGACAGCTGATCTCTTTTGTTTTCAACATTTCTGGATGGATGTGGCGAAGGATGATGGGGAACTAATATGCATGCAATTTTTTTTGTATGTTTTACATGTTGAGTTAGGTGATTAATTCCCAAATTTTAGATCAAAATTATTTGTAGGGAATTTTGTATGAATTTTTGAAGATCAGCATGCAGATTAGGACCTAGAAAAGTAGCAAAGAAGGACCGCCGGGGCTGAGAAGCCTCGGTTAGGGCAAGTTCTCCTACAATAAAACTTCTGGAGGTAGAGGGGTGTACCTGACAATGTCTGTGAAGATTGCAGCGAACGGATCTCTCGTTCCTCGACGGATGCGGCCTGGAAAACCGAGCCAAAGACCCACGGATACCCGGCTTTCTGCTCGGTGATCCGATTGAGGCTTGGCTGGAGTCGTTGGATTCGTAGGAACTCAGGGACCTGCAAACGACCTGTCAGGGGTTAGAAAGCTCACAAAGGAACAAGAAAACAAAGTAAAAACAGTAAGGGAAGGCTTCTTTTGGAGTGGGCATCCAGGGATCTGGAGGGTTTGTTGGCAGCAGGAAGATGATTGCAAACACCAGGAAGAAGAAGTCTCACAAACCCCTTTATGCACACAGCAGGGTATCACACCACTCAATAGAAGAACTCAAGGTTTTCATTCATCAAAAATTCTCCTCATACAAGAGGCTAGGGTCCCTTAAATAGACCCTTAACCTTGGGCTCCAAGTAAGGGTACATAAGTCTTTATATAAGAATCCTTTTCCCTCTCAAACCCTAGCTAGAAAATAAGGAAATATTAGGTAGAAAAATCCCTAAAAATTTTCTTGACTTGGTCAAGACTCCAAGGATGCCTAGGGGGGTGTGTTGGGCTTCTAGGAGCAGCAAAAGGCCAGCCCAAAGGGGCTCGGGTGCATGGGTATGGGCCTCTGGAAGCTGGGATGGCCTGGTAGCCAGGTAGCAGGAATATTCCCTGGTATCTTGCTTCTTAGGGGCTTGGGCTTGGCACCTGGGCTTGATTTCTTTGGACTAGGATGCAGATGGACCTCTGGAATCATGGATGCCATTATCTATGAATATACTTTGGCATCTGGAAGGGAATCTGGGCATCTGGAGGGCATCTGCAAGAAATCAGGGTTTTCTGAATTTTCCTCCTGCGATCTTCAAATCTTCAAGCTGGGTTGGACTTGTGCTATACTTCCATGTCTTCAATCTAGTTGGACTTGGTCTTCACTTGTATAATATAGTCATGAGTCTTCAGTATGCTTGGACAGGACTCAAAAAAATAAAATTAGCTCAACATGAGCTGACTAGCATTGGACTGAACTAGCTCAACATGAGCTGACTAGTACAAAACTAAAATAACAACTAAAAATACTCAAATAACAACTAAAATGGACTCATATGAACTAAGCCCTTATTACAGATGGACTCATAAATTATTGATCAATTTACAGAGGGTTGAAAAAGCCTCTATCTTATTCTGGTGCCTCCGGTGTCCCCACCAAAGGAAGGATGAAGATGGGGGACCGGGAAGTTGAACTCATGGCCCTGAGACTCACTCTAGCGGGGGACGCACACAGAAAGTCAGGGGTCAAAGCCTAAAGCTACCCTCCCGAGGGATCACAGCACCAGCTACCCTGAGCATATAGCTACCCTCCCGAAGGGGTCACAGCACCATCTACCCTGAGAATAAAGCTACCCTCCCGAAGGGGTCACAGCACCAGCTACCTTGAGCATAAAGCTACCCTTTCGAAGGGGTCACAGCACCAGCTACCCTGACCTCTCATCGAACCCATAATGCACACAGCAGGGCTCTCAGATAGATACATTAGGATGACTCTCGAAGGACATGAGGGGATAAAAAAGACAAGATAGGGGATAACTAGGGTGCTCGTCGAACCCATTAAGCACTCAGCAGGGAACGAAGGAAAACGGGCCTCACCCCAGAACCAGAACCAACCCAAAAATCTATATCAAATCATCTTTTTTGATTATTACAGGGTGAGAGGGGGCCTTTATATAGAAAAACCAAAACCCTCAATTTCTTAGCCTCTAAGAAAACTAAAAAAAGGAAAATAAATTACATCGAAATTCATGCTGCATCAAAAGTGGTGCTGATTTGCTCAAAAAAGCATGTCGGCTTGATGATCTGCTCCAGAATGCATGCAACTCTAAAAATTTGGTTGATTTGAAATCTGTGCAACTCCACCTCACGGTCGTGCGGAGGATGGATCGTTCGATGGAACACATGGCCAGCGATCGAAAAGCAGGCGGCCGATGGGACCGGCGGGCGACGAGCGGTGGACGGCCAGCGGCGGTCGCAGGCGAGGCGACACATGGTCTAGAACGGCATGCCCAGCATGTCGTTTGGTCTCCCACGGCCGAGGGAGACCTCCCTGGCACTGGGAATGGCCGGTGGACGGCTTGGGAGGCCGGGGACGACGGGACAGTGTCCGGCAGACAGGCAGGCGGCGGCAGTGACGTCAGGCGGTGGGCGGCGGTGCCACACGGCCGCACGCGGGCAGACGGACGCCTCCCGCATTCGTTCATCTTCCCACGGGCGTGGGCGACGACGGACCCCACCGGCGACCAGGCGAGGGTAGGCGGGCAGCGGGAACAGCAGCGGGCAGCGGGCCGGCAGCGGCTGTGGGCCATGGCGGGCAAACGCCTCCACGTCCGTTCGGCTTCCCACGGGTGTGGGCGGCGATGGCGGTGGCGGCATCTTCTCCTGTGAGGGCGGGGGACGGTGAGCTTCGGCGGTGGTCCAGCGGGGGCGGCCGGAGGGCGAGAGGCCCGGATCTGGGGCCGGAGGGGCGGTGGCCTAGGGTTTGGAACTTTTAAAAAAAATCATGGGAGGAAGGTTGCAAGAGGTGGAATAAGGCTGGGATAACTCGGGGATAAACCGAGAACAAAACTAGAATAGCGGGGATAGGTAGAATAGCGGGATAGGAAAATAAAAAAATTATGAGAAAATAATAAAAAATAGAAAAATACCTGGACCTGCCCTGGATCTCCATCATTCGCCTCGACCGCGAAGAACTCGACTCCATCGAGTTCGAAAAAATGGAGCACACCCTAATCCACAACTCGCTCTGATACTAAAATTGATGCAGGGTGAAAAATCGATGTAACCTGGTTATTTGGAAAATAGTGAAACAACTAAACAAACTACAACTGTGGGAGGACTAAGAAGCCTCCCGGGACTAGGGCATACTGACACTAAAATTCTAAGACAGTTGATCTCTTTTGTTTTCAATTTTTCTGGATGGATGTGGCGAAGGAGGGATGAAGATGGGGGATTGGGAAGTGGAACTCACGGCCCTGAGACTCATTCTAGCGGGGGACGCACATAGAAAGTCAGGGGTCAAAGCCTAAAGCTACTCTCCCGACGGATCACAGGACCAGCTACCATGAGCATAAAGCTACCCTCCCGAAGGGGTCACAGCACCAGCTACCCTGAGCATTAAGCTACCGTCTCGAAGGAGTCACAGCACCAGCTATACTGAGCTCTCATCGAACCCATAATGCACACAGCAGGGCTCTCACATAGATGTGCTAAGATGACTCTCGAAGAACACGAGGGGATAAAGAAGACGAGATACGTGATAACTAGGGTGCTCATCGAACCCATAATGCACACAGCAGGGAACGCCTCACACCCCTCATCGAACCCGTAATGCACACGGCAGGGACCGAAGGAAAACGAGTCTCAGCCCAGAACCAGAACCAACCCAAAAATCTTTATTAAATCATCTTTCTCTGATTATTACAGCGGGAGAGGGGGCCTTTATATAGAAAAACCAGAACCCTCGGTTTCTTTTCCTCTAAGAAAACTAAAAAAAGGGAAATAAATTACATCAAAATTTGTGTTGCTTCAAAAGTAGTGCTGATTTGCTCTAAAAAGCATGCCAGCTTGATGATCTGCGCCAGAAAGCATGCTACTCTGAAAATTGGGCTGCTCTGAAATCCATGCAACTCCACCTCATGGCCGTATGGAGGATCGATCGTTCGACGGAGCACACGGCCGGCGATCGAAAAGTAGGCGGCGGATGGGGCTGGTTGGCGGTGAGCGGCGGACGGCCAGTGGTGGTCACAGGCGAGGTGGCACATGGTCTAGCACGACACGCCCAGCATGCCGTTTGGTCTCCCATGGCCGTGGGAGACCTCCCGGGCACCGGGAATGGACGGTGGATGGCGGGGGAGGGCGGGGACGGCAAGACGGTGTTCGATGGACAGGCGCGCGGCGGCAGCGGCGTCAGGTGATGGGCAGCGGTGCCACACGGCCGTACGCGGGTGGACGGATGCCTACCATGTCCGTTCATCTTCCCACCAGCGTGGGCGGCGGCGGACTCCACCGGCGGCCGAGCGAGGGCAGGTAGGCGGTGGGAACAGCGGTGAGCAAAGGGCCGGCGACGGTAGCGGTGGCCATGGGCCATAGCGGGTGGATGCCTCCATGTCCGTTCGGCTTCCCACGGGCATGGTCGGCGACGGCGGTGGCATCTCTGGTGAGGGCGGGGGCCGGCGAGCTTCGGCTGTGGTCCGGTGGGGGCGGCTGGAGGGCGGGCGACCCGGATCTGGGGCCGGATGGATGCTGGGCTAGGGTTCGGAACTTTTAAAAAAATTCACGGGAGGAAGGTTGCAGGAGGTCGAATAAGGCTAGGATAACTCAGGGATAAACCGAGAACAAAACCAGAATAGCGGGGATAGGTGGAATAGAAAGATAGGAAAATAATAAAATTCAGAGAAAATAATAAAAAATAGAAAAATACCTGGATCTGCCCTGGATCCCCATCAAATGGGAAAGTGTTAAGAATGGTGGTCTTGGAGGCTCTCTTGCTAGGCATCCAGGTGGAGTATCCAGGGGTGTCCAAGCTTGAAGATTGGTGGGTGCCTTGCGAAGGAGGAAGAGAACTTAGGACCTCTCACCCATCAATGTCCTGAAGGACAAATTCACTCTCTCACAAAGTTCCTAGTCTAAGAAAACAAGGGCTATAATAAAGTAGAAACTTCTCAAAATTTTCATTCATCAAAAACTAGTTTTGTACAAGAGCCAGGCCATTTATATAGGCTCCTAAGTCCTATTTAAAATTCAAATAAAATGGCTACAAGTCTTCATCGTGGGTGCCCAAAAATCTAAATTTTTGACCCTTGAAATCCTCCTTTGGTTGGCCTTGATTTGGTGGAAAACTTGATTCTAGGATGGAAGAGAGGAGGTTGTCCCCATTCAAAATTTGAACTCCTTTCATGAGTCTTGGCCGACCATGGCTCTTTGGGAAGAAGGCTTGATGTGGTGGAGGTTGTCTTCAAGGATAAAGGGATGCTCCATTCTTTTCTTGGCCAGTCAGGCTTCTTTGGGGAAAGGCTTGATGTGGGGGAAAGAAGAAAGGATCCTGTCTTCAAGAATCATGGGATGCTTCATTGGCTTGAAGAACCTTCATTGGCTGACCATGCTTCTTTGGAAAAGAGCTTGATGTGGTGAGTGGGATGGGGAGGTTGTTGGCTTGGACCAAGGGGAGAATAAATGGGTTGTCCAATATGCATTGACTTTGAAGCCCACCAATTTTTCTTGGCTGCCCAAGTGTCTTGGTGATGTGGTGCATCCTTCTGCCAAGTGGCACCGGTGAGGTGGCGCTCCAAGAGCTGAGGTGGCATTCTTTCATGGCACGGGGAAGATGGCTTGATCCATTAACAAATGGGCTTGCCTCAAATGTCCAGTCCATCTTCAGATAAGCTTGAGCCCAATCTTCAAGTAGACTTAGGCTTGGACAGATATAGCTAAATATAGGACCCAATGACCTAACATGACTAAATTAGCCAAGGTACTTGACCAAAACAAATGTTGAGACTAAATACATGACTCCAAAGTAAAATGCTCAGGCTTGAAGCCTTATTACATGACCCAAAAGATGAAACCCTGATTAGAGATCCATAAAGGGTTGAGGAGCATTTGTCTGATCCTGGTGCCCACACCAATTCTCCTAGGGTGGGAGGAACTCGACCCTGTCGAGTAAGGATTGATTTGGCTTTGATATTTCTCCAGAAGGTCGGGATCGAGGTGCTGCATGTCCTCCCGGGTAATCCATGAATCGTCGGACTCCGGTTAGCCTTGCCATTGGACCATGTAACGCTGA
Source organism: Areca catechu (assembly GCA_021397845.1). NCBI lineage: Eukaryota > Viridiplantae > Streptophyta > Magnoliopsida > Arecales > Arecaceae > Areca > Areca catechu. The sequence goes on along the minus strand of CM038051.1, from coordinate 93,841,348 downwards.
TAGCCTTTATCTCGGGTGGTGATAACTTGATCATCCAGGACATGCTCGATCTGCTCTCCTCTCTTAAGTAAAATTGGAGGTGGATACTCTAGGTCGGGTTCGCTCTCAAATAAAAGGCCAGGCCCAAATGGCTCGTTGGGTATGTTTGTTGGTTCCCTATACTCGACTGAGTCCTAGATATTGAAAGTCGCACTAAAGCCATAACTGTGGGTAGCTCAAGAACATAGGCATTAGGGCCAACTCTTCTTATCACTCTAAAGGGGCCAGCTCCATGAGCATGAAGTTTCATAACGGTTCCTGGTGGAAACCATTCTGGCCTAAGCATAACCATTAGAGAATCCCGTAAGTCAAATTCTTGGGCTTGCTTTCGGGAATCAACCAATTTTTTGTATGTATCATTACTTAGATTAATTGTTTAGGCTAATTTTTTATGCATGCTGTGTGAATGACTTTGCAAACTCTGAGACTCGTACTGATACCTAACAAAATGCAGACTCAACTATGCATCTTATTGAGGGGAATTTTTATTGGACTCTTGGACCTAATCCTGATAGACTATTCTCTAGGTTTGACCCTGGTTTGGTATTCACATGAAAAGTTACCATGAACTTCTAGCAAATGCTAGAGGGTCTTCTAGAAGTTGGTAGCAAAAGGGATGGGCTCTAAGGATTCATGCAATCTGGTAATCTCATTAAAATATAACCAATGGCTCTAGAAACATGATAAGACTCAGGGACTGGCTATTGGCTAAAGAGACTGACCTTAATGTATGAACATTGATCTATGGGTGACATAAGGTCAAATTGAAGAATGGAGAATTTGGTCATTGCAAGTGCAGGTTTTTCATGAAAGGAAGACTTAGTCAGTTTTAGAAAAAGGTCATTAACTGGTGTTAGAGGAATGAACTCTTTATAAGGGAACTGAATGAGGTCTCGGGTTGAGGCTAAAGGAGTGGGCTCTTCCTAAGGACATTGACTTATAGAAACCAAGTCCTCACTAATTTCCTATTATTCTGATGTTTCAGGACTAGGCTCTACAATCTTATCTTCTCCAAGGATTTCCTCAAGTAAGGTACTAGAGTTATCCTCCTCGAAGTCTTCTTCATATCCATCTACCAAACTCATGTCAGCCTCATATACTTTTACTTCTGGCTTACTGGTGGGTTCAGAATCTTCTATGGGTCCTTCCAATATAGCTTCTACCTGGGTGTCTTCTGGGTCAACCAATTCTAGGTCTGCAATTTATTCCTCTTCTTTAATGTCACCCTGGTTAACACATGGGGTATCAGGGGTAGGTCAACTCGGGTTAGGGTTGGGTCACTCGGGTTATGCTTGGGTTTGGGTTCAGAGGTACTAATCCTACTGGGCTCAACTCGATAGTTCATGGGTTCCCTCTAACTTGACTCGAATTCCATAGCAAGTCGGTAGGCATCATCCAGGTTATAAATTCTCCACTGAAATAGTTCCTACTGGATATCCCTTTGTAGGCCATCTCTAAATCTAGATATGATTTTAGACTCAGGTTTGACTATGTTACATCTCCTAATAAACTCATTAAATTCCTCATTATACTCAGACATAATTTTTTTTCCCTATCTCAATTTGTACCATTCGTCTAAGAGTTTGTGCTCATAAAATCTATCTAGGTACTTTATCCTTAGTTTGATAGGGACCGAAAGTCTATTTTATTTTTTTATTTTGAGTCCTATAATAAAGTGAGACAACAGAGTCCAGTTGAGTCTACTTAGTCAGGTCCAGACTTTTAGTCCAGTCAAGTCCAATCGAGTTAATGTAGTTTTCATTCAGGTCATGTTCAAGAGGAGAATTAGCAGACCAGGAGATTCACTAGGCCCCCTAACCAGAGCTGGCCTTCATGCACCTGGGCCCTTTCATGCCGCCAACCCTGCAAGACAGAGCTTCGGTCTAAGGCAAAGGCCCACTGTTGACCAGGTCTACCAGGGTTTCATGGCCCACAAGTCAGGATTTCTTAGCCCTCAAGTCATGTACCCTGAGGTGAACTATAAATACCACCCCTCCCCTCTTGTATGAAACATCTTTTTTCTCATGAATACAAATTAAAAGTTATTTTGTCTATGTTTTCTCTAGAAGTGGGTGTGACGCCGGTGTTTCCTGTTCTTGAGTGCAAGCCCTAATTCCCTGATGATTTCTATGCTCACCAGCAATCTCCTACTTCCCATCCCGCATCAACTTGGTATCAGAGGCCAAAGGATTAGGGTTTTCTTCTTCCTCTCCAAGTCTGCCATCAACCCATCATCAGGCATCCTGAAACCTCGTCGCCCACAGCCCATCGGATCTACACCATCGACGCTACCCACCTTCCATCCATGTTGCCATCTCTAGGAATAGATCAAGCCGCAATTCATTCTTCATTGCCACCGCCTGAAATGCTGATTCAGGCTTTGAGCCATCAATCTCCTCATATCAGCCTCATCCCATTTGGAACCCCTGTGCCACAGATCGAAGCCACCATAGCAGTAGATGCCCATGCACCGTCCACCCAGATCCATGCCCCATCACCGCACACGATGCCGCACTAGCCAGAGGACTTTGCCACCATCATCGTCCATCGCTGCCCGAGCCATCTCCACTGGACCTCCGGTCGTGTCACCAACCGGAAGATCCCCTCCGTCTCCTCTGTCTAGATGCTACTGGACCCTTGCCGCAAAGCACCACCTCGGGAAGATCCATCTCCGTTAGATCCCACCCCGACCTCCTCCTCCCATCGATCCAACCTGACCACTTCATTCACCATCGCGATCAACAGTGTTGTCGATCGGCCCCATCCCTATCGATCAACACCATCGACACCAACCAGAGAGCCCTCATTGCTGCCCCAACCATTTGGATCCCCATAGTCGCTCATCTCCAGTCTTGTCCAATCATCGGACCCCTCCAAACGCCCCATCATGCTTCCATCCGTGAAGCCTCGGAGAGCCACCAGCCAAAGGCAAGAACCCCACGATCATCTCTGTCAGATCCTCGCTGCTTCTAGTCGACCACCCATGCCCGCCCCCGGCCGTCATGACCTCTGCATCTACCGTCGTTCATCCCCTTCGTTCTATGGAGAAGGAACCTGCTATTGCACAAACGTGAAAGTGCACGCTCCTCAAAGTGCATGCTCCTCAAAGCACCATGGATCTCAAAGTGATCCCAAAGATGGTGAAGCATAGATTCCAGAGCTACATGATTTTCAAAGGCACACAAATTTCAGAGATGCACAAATTTCAGAGTTGCACAATTTTCAAAGCAGAGCCTCTTTATTCCAAGTTTATTTGGGTATATTTGGGTTTATTTGATTGTGTCTATTTTATGAGTTTATCCTTTGATGTGATTGGTTCTAGTTTTATCAATCCCCCGCTCACCCAAACTTGACAGAGTCAAGTTCTCTCCACCATAGGGAAATGATGGGGACTGAAAGTCTATTTTATTTTTTTTATTTTGAGTCCTATAGTAAAGTAAGACAACAGGGTTCAGTTGAGTCCACTTAGTCAGGTCCAATCTTTTAGTCCAGTCAAGTCTAATTGAGTTAATATAGTTTTCATTCAGGTCATGTACAATAGGAGAGTTAGCAGACAGGAGATTCACCAGGTACCCCAACCAGAGCTGGCCTTCATACACCTTGGCCCTTTCATGTCACCAAGCCCGCAAGAGAGAGCTTCGGCCCAAGACAAAGGATCACTATTGATCAGGTCCACCAGGGTTTCTTGGCCCACAAGTAAGTGTTTCTTAGCCCTCAAGTCATGTACCCTGGGGTGAATCTATAAATATCACCCCTCCCCTCTTGTATGAAACATCTTTTTTCTCATGAATACAAATTAAAAGTTATTTTGTCTAAGTTTTCTCTAGATTGGAGTAGGTGTGACGCCCGTGTTTCCTATTTTTGAGTGCAAGCCCTAATCGCCTGTTGACTTCTATGCTCGCCAGCGATCCCCCACTTCATGTCCCGCATCATAGTTCAAGTTTCATGTCACTCCAGGTAGTTATGGGTTTACAGCCTTCTCGCCTAAGTACTCTCTCAAACATATCCCAGTCTACCTTAGCTTGGAGAACTAACTTAGCTTTAGCAAACTTGAACTAATCTCTTTCAGAATATATATTCATATGGCAGTCAAAATACAGGTCCATATTTTTTTTCCTAATTAAGATAATTCTCAATCTTAGAATCACCACCAAATTTAGACACTTGCAACACAATGTACCTAGTAGCTCTTCTAGGGTTGGGCTCTATGGTCACACTAGGTTGGGTTAGGTCAAGACTACATGTTGAGCTCCTAATCTAATGGTCATGCAATCAATCACACACATTGACTCCTAATCTAGTTCACATGTAACACACAATGGAGGGTACTTCAGTTTGCTATACTTATAAGTTCAAACAAAATGGGTTAACTTAGATTACACATCACAATAACTAGCCCTTTCACTAGCTAGGTAAGAGATGGGAGAGTGGGAGGTCCCCCTTGATTTAACAAGGACCCAATTAAGGAACCACAACACCACTTAGGTTGTTTGATACAAGACTTTTTCCTTAGACACTAGCCTCCAGGTACTAATTGAAGGATTGCATGCACTGCTTCCCCATAATGGTTAAACCCGACTCGTTGATGTCCCTAAGCTATTAGGTTGCTACTATATTTTAATTTAGGCTTAGGTTTGGAATGCAAGTTGATGGTTTTCGGGCGAAGGAAAGGTAATGACCTCCTTCCCTTATCTTGTGATATTGACGCCCTTAAGTCAATTATGTAAATGATGGCATACACATGAATCCTAATGAAATGTATCTAAGTTTTTTTTTGTGTTTTGATGTATGTTAGCAGAAATAAGATGCTAAAAAGTAAATAATATGAAGCTAAATGCAAAAATTTACCTATGTGGAGATGAAAGTATGATGAAATGAAATTGATGGAATTGTAGAGCAGAATTGTTCTCAAATGGTAATCAGCCATGTAGAAAATTTACAAACTTGAATAAAATCTAAAAAAACTTCCAAAAAATACTTCTAATTATTTGAAATCCAACAAAATAAAAATTGCCAAAATCAAAGACTCCTATATGCAGAAACAACTAAAACATCAGACTATATACTGAGTTGTAGAATTTTTAAAGATGCTGAAATCAATGATGCAAGATTATTTTCTTTAGGATCTAAAACCAATCTCCTTGTTTTTCCCTTTAAGGGTCAATCACATCAGCACCCCTACACACCATAGAAAATCTCCTTTGAATGGGATGTGAGGGTCTTGAAGCCCTACTTTTTTCTATGAATGGACAGCCATGGCGAAGCACCCAATCCAAGTACATAAAGAGAACTAAGCCCTAACCATACTCTGATATCAAACATGATGTGGGATGAAGCTCTGATACCAAAAATTGATGTGGAACTAAGATGATGCGAGACTATACTAATGATGAGATGGATATGCAAATGATTTGTCTTTTGAGTTTTAGGTTTTAAGAGATGTACTGATTCCCGAAGTCAAGTTAAGAATGAAACTAGAGATTCTATAAGGACAAGAACTTTCTAGCAAGCAAAGATAGCCCCTAAACAAAGATAACGAGAGGATCCTGGGATTGAGAAACCCTATAGGACTTAGCTCTAAATCAATACCTACATAGAAGATTAGGGTGCAAACCATGAAGACTCTGATGCGTCGAATGCCGAGTTCACTCACTCTCGGGGATGCGGCCTGAAGGATCAAGCCTTCAACCCTATGGATTCATCGGCTTTCCATCCGATGGTTGCTGGGGCAAGGAAGACTGACTCCATTGTCCATGGCTCTTGGAGGACCTACGAGCACCCAAGGGAATGGTTAGAAAACATTAAGAAGAAGGAATAAGCAAGTAAGAAGGGATGGAAAAGAGTTGAGAATGGTAGTCGAGGAGGCTCTTCTTGCTAGGCATCCAGGTGGAGTTTCCAGGGGTGTCCAAGCTTGAAGATTGGTGGGTGGCTTGCGAAAGAGGAAGGGAACTTAGGGCCTCTTACCCTCGATGTCCCGAAGGACAAAGGCACTCTCTCCAGAGTTCTTAGTATAAGAAGACAAAAGCTATAATAAAGTATAAACTTCTCAAAATTTTCATTCATCAAAAACTAGTTTTGTACAAGTGGAGTAGGGCCCTTTATATAGGCTCCTAAGTCCTATTTAAAATTCAAATAAAATGGCTACAAGCATTCATCATGGGCACCCTAAAATCTGAATTTTTGATCCTTGAAATCCTCCTTTGGTTGGCCTTGATTTGGTTGAAAACTTGATTCGGGGAGGGAAGAGAAGAGTTTGTCCCCATTCGAAATTTAAACTCCTTTCATAAGTCTTGGCCAACCATGGCTCTTTGGGAAGAAGGCTTGATGTGGGGGAGGTTGTCCTCAAGGATAAAGGGATGCTCCATTCTTTCCTTGGCCGGTCAAGGTTCTTTGGAGAAAGGCTTGATGTGGGGGAATGAAGAAAGGATCTTGTCTTCATGAATCATGGGATGCTTTATTGACTTGAAGAAACTTCCTTGGCTGACCCTGCTTCTTTGGAAAAGAGCATGATGTGGAGAGTGAGTTGGGGAGGTTGTTGGCTTGGACCAAGGGGAGAATAAATAGGGTGTCCAACATGCAGTAACTTTGAAGCCCTTCATTTTCTCTTGGCCACCCAAGTGTCTTGGTGATGTAGCACATCCTTCCGCCAAAAGGCACCAGTGAGGTGCCACTCCAAGAGCTGAGGTGGCATTCTTTCATGGCATGGGGAAGATGGCTTGATCCATTAACAACTGGGCTTGACTCAAATGTCAACTGCATCTTCAAACAAGGTTGAGCCCAATCCTCAAGTAGACTTAGGCTTGGACCAATATAGCTAAATACAGGACCCAATAACCCAACTTGACCAAATTGGCCAAGGTACTTGACCAAAACAAAAATTGAGACTAAATACATTACTCCAAAGTAAAATGCTCAGGCTTGAAGTCTTATTACATGATCCAAAAGATGAAACCCTAATTAGAGATCCACAGAGGGTTGAGGAGCCCCTGTCTGATTCTGGTGCCCACACTAGTCTGGTACCAAAGTATAGCGAGTTGCTTGCAAGCTACCATGGTGACCTAAGATCTGATGGACACATATACCCATATCCCTTCGTGAGCAACCCTTTGGCAGAAGGGAGCTCCGTAGATGGTCACATTCAGTGAGATGTCACATATTTCACTTGTAGTCACATCAGTGTCCCCACACTCCTTGGTCAGGAGGACAACCAACCAATGTGAGATACAACAACCTATACTTGATACATCGTCATCCTATAACAATGTATACTTTGGTTGTGAACCAGTTCAAGAACTAATTGATATATCATTTCTATATCAAATATGATGTAGTTCTAAGGACTCTATCATACAAGAGTTCTTTTCAGAAAAATACATATGTGATGAGTAGCCAAAATAATAAGTTTTATTCATTAAGAAATTCATATACAATTATAAAATTAGCACAACCATCTACAGCCTAGATGATTGGCTTTGGGACACAATTTTCAACAACTCTTACTTGGACTAAAGCCAATCAATATAGAATTTTATTCTCATTTTTCATTTACAACTGTCGAACTCTTGAATTCTGATGGATTTAGTGAAGGGGTTAGCTAGGTTCTCCTTTCCATCGATATTTTGAAGGTCAATGTCACCTCGTTCCACGATCTCTCGTATAAGATGATAGCACTACAGAATGTGCTTTGTGCAGTGATGAGACTTCGGCTCTTTGGCTTGAGCAATGGCTCTAGTGCTGTCATAATACATCTAAACAGGACCATCCAAGGAAGGTGCCACCCCCAGCTCATCAATGAACTTCCGTAACCACACAACTTACTTCGCTGCATCCGATATTGCAACATATTATGCTTCGCAAACTGAGTTTGCCATAGTAGACTGCTTGGAACTTTTCTAGCAAATCGCTTCTCCATTTAGGGTAAAGATAAATCCTGACACACTCTTGTTGTCATCCTTATCTGACTAGAAACTGGAGTCAATATACCCCATAAGTTTCAAGTCAGGTTCTGTATAAATTAGCCATTGGTCCTTAGTATTTTGCAAATACTTAAGGATGGTCTTTACCACTTTCCAATGAGCTTCATATTGGTCAGACTGGTATCTGCTCACCATGCTTAGTGAGTATGCCACGTTTGGTCTAGTATACATCATGGCATACATGATAGAATCCACTGCCAATGCATACGGGATTCTACTCATATGCTCTCTTTCCTCATGAGTTGTTGCACAATCCTTTTTGGATATAGCAATTTCAGTTTCTATCAGGAGATAACCTTTCTTGGAATTTTCCATGTTGAATTGCTTCAGCATAGTGTTGATGTATGTAGATTGTGACATCCCAGAAGCCTCTTAAATCTATCTCTATAGACCTTCATACCCAGTATGTAAGAGGCTTCACCCAAGTTCTTCATAGAGAACTGAGATGATAACCAGACCATTATTCCTTGCATTGCTGGAATGTCATTCTAGATTAAAAGAATGTCATCCACATACAATACAAGAAATATAATTATAGAACCATTAGCCTATTTGTAAATGCAAGGCTCTTCTTCATTCCTAACGAAGCCATACGACTTAATATACTTATCAAATCGCATGTTTCAACTCTGTGATGCTAGCTTCAGTCCATAGATGGACTTTTGAAGCATGCACATCTTTGACTCATCTATGGATGTGAACCTTTCAGGTTGTATCATATACACCTCCTCTTCCAGCTCACTATTCAGAAAAGCTATTCAGACATCCATTTGCTAGATTTCATAGTCAAAGTGTGCCGCTAAAGCAAGCATGATCTGAATGGATTTAAGCATTGCCATAGGAGAGAACTTCTCATCATAGTCAATGCCTTTATGCTGACGATACCCCTTGGCAACCAGACGGGCTTTATAGGTCTCTACCTACTCGTCTGCACCCTTTTTCTTTTGAAAATCCATTTGCATCTAATGGGTTTTATCCCTTCAGGTGCATCAATCAATGTCCATACATTGTTGATTCCATGGACTCAATTTTAGATTTCCTGGCTCCCAATCATTTCTTAGAGTTTGACCTCTACATCGCATCCTTATAGGTGATCAGATCCTCATTATTCTCATCAAGTTCAATGGGATCACCATCTCGGACCAAGAAATCATAGTATCTGTCCGGTCGACTCGGTACCCTACCAAATCTCCTTAATGGTTCCTATATGGGCTCAGGGTGTGATCTTATCACAATCGATTCTATGTTAATCCTTAAGTGTGTCAATTCTTCTACTTGTTGAACTTCACTAAGTTCGATTTTAGCGGCTACAGTTCCTTCACTAAGGAACTCCTTTTCCAAAAAGATAGCCCTAAGACCGATGAATAACTTTTGTTCCTCAGCCAAGTAGAAGTGATACCCCTTAGACTCTTCTGGATACCAAACAAATAGGCACTGGTCAGACCTAGGTCCAAGTTTGTCCATTTCCAAATGTTTTATATAAACCGGGCAATCCTAGACCCGAAGGTATGAGAGTTTCAGCTTACATCCAGTCCATATCTTATATGGTGTTTTGCTAACAAACTTACTCGGAGCCCAATTCAAAAGATAACAGGCCAGAGTATATCCCTAAAAGGATGGCAGTAGAGAAGCAAAGACCATCATGGACCGAACCATGTCTAACAGGGTTCGATTCCTCCTTTAAGACACTCAATTTAACTCTGGTGTCCCTAGAGGTGTCCACTAAGAGAAAATCCCATTCTCCTCGAGATATGTTTGAAACATCATCGAAAAGGAATTCACCGCCTTGATTTGATTGAAGGGTTTTGATATACCATCCAATTTATTTTTTCACTTCACTACAATATCGTTTGAACATTTTAAATAATTCAGATTTATGTCTCATCAAGAAGACATAACCATATCTCGAAAGATCGTCTGTAAATGTAATGAAATAACTGTATCCACTTCTAGCACTAATATTCATGGGTCCACATACATTAGTATATACCAGGCTTAGAATCTCTTTAGCTCATTTACCTTTTCCAGTAAAAGTTGACTTTGTCATCTTTCCAAGAAGACAGGACTCATAGGTTGGTAGTGAACCATTTACAATAAAATCAAGGAGACCCTCACCTTTCAATCTATTTATCCTATTCTTGTTAATATGACCTAGCCCACAATGCCACAGGTATGCATCGCTGACATTATCTATCCTAGGACATTTGCTAGACATGTACATTACACTAACAGGTTGTTCATATGTCCATTCATCACTACAGAACCATTCCAAATGATTTTGCAAATGTCATTCTTTATTCAAAGTTCATAACCATACATGGCTAATAGGCCTATAGAAATGACATTCAAGATAAAAGACGAACAATAATGACACTCATTCAAAATGATTGTATAGGACTCAAAAACTAATTTGAGGACTCACAATGCCAGGACTGGAACTTGGCTTCCATTTCACATGTTCAAGAATTTCTCGTCATCCTTGAATCTTCTACTAACTTGAAGTCCTTAGGAAGAATTAAAAATATGAATTGGACTTCCTGTATCCAATACCTAGTAAGTAGTATCGCAGATAGAGAAACTACAAGGTGTTATCATATAAATACCTTGTCTAGCACTGTCCTACTGCTTCCTCTTCTTGGACCTGTTCGGGTCAAGGGATGCAATGTAAAGAGAACAGTTCCTCTTCCAATGACCTTGCTTCTTGTAGAAGAAGCACTCTGCATGGCTCTTATCAGCCTTTACCCTTTTGGCCTGATTAGGCCTAGAATCATTATGCACCTTTTTCCCTTTATTCTTTTTTACCTTTCTTAAATGGATGATGCCCTACAGAAGATCCTCCCACTAGATTTACCATCCCTTTGTTCAGTTGGTTGTCTTTCTCATAAGTTTACAATAACCCCAACAGACCATGGAGTTAACTACAAGCTTATTCATTCTTTAATGATCCAGAAAATCTAGATAGGAAGAGGGCAAGGAATTTAGAATCACATCCTTCCAAAGCTATTCATGTAAGGGATATCCGAGCTTGCCCAGGCACTCAATCATCTCGATCATATACTGTACATGATCTGTGACTATGGCCCCATCATGCATCTGTGCATTATAGATAGCACAGGAGACCCTGTACCTCTCAATGTCATCTGGTGTGCCAAAGGACTCCTTCGACTTTTGAAGAATTTCCTCTGACTGGGCTTCCTCGAACTTGTGACTGAACTCATCGTTCATCACTTCCAATATTATGCATCAGATAGTGGTCCTATCAGAGAGCCACTTATGATAAGTATCTCTCACTGAACCCCGAGCATTGGGAGTAGGAATTTCAGGTGTCGGATTCGATATCACATACAAGATCCGCTCATGCTTTAGGACAATCCTGAGCCTTCGATACTAGCTATCGAAGTTGGGTCCATTAAGCTTCTTATTATCGGGAAGAGACCGGAGTGACAGGTTGGAAGACATCTAAAAGGTAAACCAAAATTGATCAGTGTATATGAATTATTAACCTAAAGACATGGACTTTAGTCTAAAGGCCCCTCCTATTATATTGCTAAGACTGGTAGCCTCTACCTCCAATCCGAGGAATTATTTTAATTCCTTAGTAGGTACTAGAGTCCAATAGACAATACATGAGCCCGACTTTCGCCAGCCCATCGATGAACATCTAAAGTTAGGTTCTTCAATATATTACTTCTCCAAGTAACCTCCAGTATTTATGTTTTGCTCTAAGGTGCACTTCAATCAGCCTTTGGGCCTCCTATTGAAGGTCCCGATTAGGTCCAATAATTAACATGACAAAATTCAATACTTCTAACTAACGATTAGTCAAGCCCGACTTTGGCTGACCCACCTGGCCACCGTTAAGAGAGTCGCACTATGCCATCATATTAGGAGAAGTAATTCCAATAGCTTGATGAACACCCGATCTTTAAATCTATCGATGAACTCCTAACTATTGCACCCATTACCATCGCACTTAATGAGAGGCTAGGACTTGGTTATCCCTATAACTTCATCCTTTTATGGACCTAAAAATTTAGAGGGTTTAATTTTAATATGATAGAAGTAGAGATAAGAAGACATGGATCAACCTCTGGTAGAGACACTAGAGGCACCAAAATAAGATAGAGGCTTCTCAACTCTTTGTGGATCAATTAGCAGCATTAGAGTCTATTTGTAATAAAGATTTAGTCCATCTAAGTTGTTATTTTATCACTTGAGTCCTATACTAGTCAGCTCATTTGAGCTAGTCTTCTTCCTGAGTCCTGTACATGTCAGCCCAAGAACAAGAGAAGACCAAGCCAGTCCAAGTGGAGACCAACCCAACTGAAGACAGAAGACCAACCTAACTGAAGACATGAAGACCATGGAAGGCCTAGTAGAAGAAATCAGATTATGGGATTTTGTGTGACACCACAGGATCCAAGATGTCTTCCAAAAATCCTGATTCCTTGTAGATGCCCTTCAGATGCCCAGATTCCCTTCTAGAAGCCAGAGTGTATTCATAGACTAGGGCATCCATGATTCCAGAGGTCTACCTGCATCCTAGCCCAAAGAAATCAAGCCCAAGCACCAAGCCCAAGCCCTTAAGAAGCAAGATACCAAGGAATATTCCTGCTACCTGGCTACCAGGCCACCCCAGCTTCCAGAGGCCCAAGCCCATGAACCCAAACCGCTTTGGGACAACCCCTTACTACTGTTAGAAGCCCAACACACCCCCCTTGGCATCCTTAGAGTTTTGACCAAGTCCAGTGTTAACTCTGATCTTGATTTTGATGATTGACAAAATATTTAGGTATATATGAGTACTAATTATATTTTAAGTCTATTTTTTAGATCTTAGTACTCAACCATGTTGGATGAAGAAATGCTTGTATTTCAGTTGAGAAAGTCATTAAATTAATGAAAAATCAAGTATATGGACTTTGGAATTAATATGGAAGAACTTGAAGAGGTTAAAGATTCAATTTGAAGATGTTTTAGCAATGGCACAAGTAAGTGTCGACACCTGGAAATGAAGTGTCGACACCTGAGGATCGAGTGTCGACACTTGAAGAGTGAAGTGTTGATTAAAGGCTTGAGACAAACAGAAAACTTCAGAAAGCACTTTCAGTCAAGTGTCTGTTGGGGTTTCCAGTGCACCGCAGCGGAAGTGTAATTTCAAAATGATGAAATTTGCACCGAAATCCCTTAGCCAAGATCTCCTTATTTCGAATTAAAACATACATACTAACATTCAAACATAGATTGTTAGAATTAGAGTACCAACCTGTAATCGCTAATTCCAACAAAGTTGATGTTGAAGGGGCTGATTGAATTCACCAGGCATCCAAGTGTCCGCCCTCCGATGGTGATCCATACAGAGCAGTGATCAAGACAACTCTATCTTCTTTTCAAAGGTTCCTTTTATTGAATTCTTCTTCCTAGAACTCAATTGCTTGGATTATGGCTTGAATTCCTCCACACAAGACTTGCTTTCCTTTCCTTGACTCCTTCTCCTCCTTCCACCAAGACCTTGGCCCTTTAGACACCCTTGTCTTGAAGAAAAAGACCTTGTCCTAAGAGGACATAGGCTTGTCTTAAGTTGGAGGAGAAATTAAGACAATGATGTCTTAATGTATGAAAGAAAGGAAGAAATCAGAACTTCTTTCTTTCCTTTACCGTCGGAGACTTTTACTTTTATTCTTATTCAGTAGCAGAGTTTCGACAGAGGTTTACTCTGTAGAGGAAACAATGCAAGAGCAAGAAAAAATAAAAGAGTCTTCAGGAGAGGAAGAAAAATATGATTGTCTTTGTTCTGATTTTCCCGACCCTTTAAATAGAAATCAGATAGGCGCCTACACACCTCTCCGTAATCTCTTTCTCACGCCCTTTCCAATTTCTCACGCCCCATCCTCCCATCTCATGGCCTTCCAGATTAAATCCCATGGCTCTTCTTAAAGGAAAAACCGCGGTGTTTTAAAAGGAAGGAAGTCGAAACTTTTCATCTCCGAAGAGATGTTATTTCGCGCGTCCGGGAGGAGTTAGCGCTTTCTTTTTTTCTCAAAATCCCATCAGCCATTGGATTCTCATCCAAGGGGGGAGAGATGGTGCGCTAATCATTTAAGAAGGAGGCCGCCCAAATAAAAACATCGGAGAATTTATTTGGGGCGCGCCAAGAGTCCATGCACCATGGACTCTTTCTTAAGGCGCGCCAAGAGTCCATATGCGCATGGACTCTTGGTGTTTGGCGTGAAAGCTAAAGGGGGTGGGTGGGGAGGCTAGCCAAGCTACATGGCTAGCCAATAGGGTTAGCCATATTCTCGTTTTTCTTAATTAGGGTCTAATTAGGTCCAATTAGAACCCAATTTGAACCAATCCGGAACCCTAATTCGAATCCGATCCGAATAGAAGCTAGGGCTTGCAACACCTGCTAGAGTGTTATCTTGCAAAGACGATTTAATTCCAAATTAAACTCTTGATCAATCTTCTTAAGTGTGTGACCCATTGGGTTCCACATCTAGCCAGCAGTGGGTTCGAATACAAGTTGACCTAATTTGATTAGAACTCTTTCTAATCGATTTAGGTCAATCCGGGCTTACCCGAATCGATCAATTAGGATTCTTCCTAACATGTGATCTTTGAACTTGATCAACCCACAAGACAAGATTGACGTCTAGCAACGTGTCATGTCTACCCGGAAGATATGGAAATTCTGGTGAAATACCAAAATTATCCTTCAGTAGAGAGTTACCGTACAATTAAATCTTTCGATCAGCCTGCACCCAAAATATAACTATGGATATGGATATATGTCAAATCCAATATTATATTTATTTCTAGCTCAATCTTATAATAATGATTCGATTATCTTGATATTAGAAACCGTCTCTAATATCTTCACTTTGATCAAAGATTTCCTGAATCATCATGCGATTGTTGACTAGCTGGATGCAATCTCCTCTTACTAAGAGTGATCGATTCCTTGTTGACCCACTCATTACCTTCATATCCAATTCACCATTCCCAGTATTAATCCTGTGCATGTCTCAGTGTCATGATTAGGATTGAACCAAAGAATGGGTTCATGTACATAAGGTACTTATGGCAGTCTCAGGTCAAAAGATTACTTGTACCACTCCCACTATGAGAACCTTCTATTGACATGTAGCTAAGACTCCATTAGATGTTCTCAAGTTGGATCATATCAGTGAACTCATTCTCCAATGAGCACCCACATCCCAGTATTAGTGTCATACACAAGTGACTGTGAGAGCAGTCACCCTTTCCAGTATACCCGGGATGTGCTAATCTTATCGGAAAACCCTGATCCCCTACTCAGAGTTCCTTTGACTAGGAATACTTTAGATTTAGGTTTTAAGATTTTAGGTCTCACTGGTATGATCTCATCATAACCCTAAAATCATAGCCCTAATCTATGGGGTTCATCATATAATAAACACAGCGTATGATAAAATAATGCCTTTATTTAGAAAAAATTGTCAATTACTATGGTTTGGGAGATACAACAGAGATTGGTTTGTAGGGCATATCCCTTTCAATCTCCCACTTGCACTAAAGCCAATCGCCTTTGAATCTTAATCCCATACATTCTAGGTGGCGATCAAAATCTCGCTGTGGTAGAGCCTTAGTGAACGGGTCTGCTACATTGTTCTTTGTATCAACTCTATCTATGTAGACATCTTGTCTCTCTACTATTTCTCGGACAAGATGGAAGCGTCTCAGAATGTGCTTGGACTTATGATGAGCTCTTGGTTCCTTAGCTTGAGCAACGGCCCCAGTGTTGTCACAGTAAAGTGGCACTGGGTTTTCAATTTGAGGAACAACACCCAACTCTGTGATGAACTTCTTCATCCAGACTGCTTCCTTGGCGGCTTCACTAACAGCTATGTATTCTGCCTCTGTGGTTGAGTCAGCTACAGTCTGCTGCTTGGTACTCTTCCAACTCACTGCTCCACCATTTAGGGTAAAAACATATCCCGAAATGGATTTTCTATCATCAGGGTCTGATTGAAGACTAGAATCAGAATAAGCTTCTAGTTTAAGATCAGAATCACCATAAACCAGAAAAATATCCTTAGTCCTTCTTAGGTACTTAAGAATATTTTTAACTGCTTTCCAATGATCCTCTCCTGGATCAGCCTGAAACCTACTGACAATGCCTAAAGCATATGCCACATCAGGCCTGGTACATAACATGGCATACATTATGGATCCTATTGCCGAAGCATAGGGTATAGAATTCATTCTATCTCTTTCTTCAGGTGTCTTAGGAGACATCCTTTTAGAAAGATGTATGCCTTGACTCATAGGAAGATAACCTCTTTTACTTCCTTCTATGCTGAATCTTTTCAGCACTAAGTCAATGTACCTAGATTGGGATAAACCTAGCATCCTCTTAGATCTATCTCTATAGATCTTAATACCTAGTATATAGGATGCTTCTCCCAAATCTTTCATGGAAAACTGGTTTGATAGCCAAACCTTGACTGATTGCAACACTGGGATATCATTCCCAATGAGGAGTATGTCATCTACATACAGAACCAAGAAGACTATGGCACTCCCACTAGTCTTCTTATAAACACAGGGTTCATCCATATTTTTGATAAAACCAAATCTTTTAATAGTTTCATCAAAGCGGATGTTCCAACTCCTGGAAGCTTGCTTTAATCCATAAATGGATTTCTTTAGCTTGCATACTTGATTAGGTTTATTTTTTAAAATAAAACCTTCTGGCTGTGACATGTAGACTTCTTCCTCAAGGAAACCATTGAGGAATGCAGTCTTCACATCCATCTGCCATATCTCATAATCGTGGTATGCTGCTATAGCAAGTAAAATCCGAATTGATTTTAGCATGGCAACAGGTGAAAATGTTTCATCATAATCAATTCCCTGTTTTTGTCTAAAACCTTTAGCCACTAATCTGGCTTTATAGGTTTCAACTTGGCCATCAGCCCCAATCTTTTTCTTATAGACCCATTTACACCCAATAGGATTAACACCCTCTGGTGCATCAACCAAAGACCATACTTGGTTTACATACATAGAGTCTACTTCGGATTCCATGGCTTCTTGCCATTTATCTGAGTCAGCACTCAAGATAGCTTCCGTATAGGTCAGAGGTTCATCATTTTGAATGACTTGAGCTTCATTATTCTCAATAATAAACCCATACCTCTCAGGTGCCTGTGGCACTCTGTCAGACCTACGAGGAGGAGTTTTGTGTTCTGGTTCTGTCCTAACTATATGTTCTAATGGTTGAGAATTGTCTATCTGTATTTCTTGCACTTCTCCAAGTTCAATTGTTCTACCATTGCCCTTTTCCAAAATGAACTCTTTTTCTAGAAAAGTGGCATGCCTGCTAACAAAAGTCTTTTGTTCAGTAGGATGGTAGAATAGATATCCTCTACCTTCTTTAGGATATCCTACAAATAGACATTTATCCGTTCTAGGTTCCAACTTATGTCCAAAATTTCTTTTAACATAAGCTGGACATCCCTATACCTTAAAATATTTAAGATATGGTTTCTTTCCACTCCAAATTTTATATGGAGTACTAACAACGGATTTAGAAGGTACCTTGTTCAGAATATAAACAGCAGTTTCTAGGGCATGACCCCAGAAGGAAATGGGCAAATTTGTGAAGCACATCATGGATCGTACCATATATAATAAGGTACGATTCCTCCTTTCAGCTATACCATTTAGCTGTGGTGTATAAGGAGGGGTCCATTCAGAAAGGATTCCATTATCTTTAAGATAGTCTAAAAACTCCATGGATAAGTATTCTCCTCCTCGATCAGAATGAAGAACTTTAATACTTTTCCCGGTTTGTTTTTCGACCATACTTTGATACTCTTTAAATTTATCAAAGGCTTCAGATTTGTGTTTCATAAGATACACATATCCGAACCTAGATAAATCATCTGTAAAAGTGATAAAATATGAGTATCCTCCTCTGGCCTGAGTTGTCATTGGACCACATACATCAGTATGTATAAGTCCTAATAACTCAGTTGACCATTCCCCATGTCCAGTGAATGGAGTTTTTGTCATCTTACCCATGAGACATGATTCGCAAGTTCCTAATGATTCATACTCATAAGGATCAAGGAATTTTTCCTTGTATAACTTGCTAATCCTAGACTCATTAACATGACCAAGTCTATGATGCCAAAGTAAAGTATCATTAAAGTCTTTTCTTTTCCTTTTAGTATTGACATGAAAAATACTATCATTGGAAGAAAGAGTTAAGAGCCCATTGCTAAATATGCCAGAACAAATAATTTTATTAGATAACATTATTGAGCATCCAGTGCTCGTTACATCCATTACATATCCTTGTTTTAATAACAAAGGAATAGATATAATGTTCCTAATAATCTTTGGCATATAGTAACAATTCTCTAGCTCCAAGATCTTCCCTGAAGGCAACTTCAGAATATAGGTCCCTACAGCTTCTGCTTGGATGATATCACCACCAGCACCGTAGAGATTGAAGTCGCCTTCCTTCAATACTTTAAGCTTGTGGAGGTCCTGCAAAGATTTGCATATATGGTAACCACAAGCGGTATCCAATACCCAAGTATTTGATATAGACGAATTTAATGTCAATATAGTATGTATCTCATACATACCTTTTGGTGCGTCTGCCGCACCAGGCTTCACAGTTGCAAGGTAAGCCTTGCAATTCCTTTTCCAATGTCCCGCTTTGCCGCAAAAGAAACAGGTTGACTGTTTTGAGGCCTTCTTTCCTTTCTTGTTCTTATTGATGCCACCCTTAGGGTTTAGTCTCCTGCTAAAACCCTTTTTGCCTGATTTCTTCTTATTGGTCTTATCAACAAGAAGAAGTGGAGCCTTTTCTTTCTTAACGTGGCTCTCTATTGTTTTTAACATATTTAACAGCTCAGGGAAGGAAGTGTTCAGTTTGTTCATGTGATAATTCAAGACAAACTGAGAAAATGACTCCGGGAGTGATTGCAGGATTAAATCCTGATTCAACTCCCCATCCATAATAAACCCTAATTGACCTAATCTGGTGATTAAGTCAATTACCTTCAGAACATGATCCTGAACAGATGTACCCTCTGTCATCCTAGCACGGAATAACTGCTTAGATATTTCGTATCTAGCAGTTCTGCTTTGTTCTCCATAAAGCTCCTTTAAATTGAGCATTATGGATTGAGTATCCATGCTTTCATGCTGCCTCTGTAACTCATTGGTCATAGAGGCCAGTATGATACACTTGACAGTGAGGGAGTCATTCTGCCACATTTTGTATGTGGCCATATCTTCCTGTGTGGCATCATCCCCTAGTGGATTAAGACTAGGGGTATCAAGAATATAAGAAAGTTTTTCTGAACTCAGTACAATCTTTAAGTTTCTCAACCAGTCCACATAGTTTGGACCAGTCAATTTGTTGGTATCTAAGATGCTTCTCAGTGATAATGAAGATGCCATTTATCTACATTTAATTAAGAACAATACATAAGCAAACAACCATGAAATGACTTACATAATTAAATTAGGTCTTCAATTTAATTATGTCTCCCACTATTTTATCAAAAATCATAGCCCTCACTATGATAATCGAGAAGAACCCTGATCGGTTTTCTTAGTGAGATCGAGATCCTTATAATTTATAAAAGATCTTGCAGACAACACAACAAATCTTTTATAAGTTCAAAGGTAGGAAACTCTTCCAATTATATCTCATATAATTCTCAAAAATAACTTGGCCTCTAGAACATTATAAGTCTTGCAGAAAACACAACAAACCATAATGTTCTAGTTAAGTCAAGACCCTTTCATTTCTATACAGTCAATATTCAAATATAATGCCCTTGTAGATAACACAACAAGGCATTATACTGAATATACTGTAAGCATATTTTGCACTAGACCAATATTATGTCAATCACCCTATTAGGTCTTGCAGATAACACAACAAACCTAATGTGGTTCATAACACAGTAATGATCCAGCATGAAGGAAGGCCAACATATAGCATTTTTTTTTAACACTAAGCATATAAGTCAAGATTTAAATATAATCAAATCGGCCAGGCAAGTGGAAGAGATGTGGGAGTCCCCCCGTTGCTTTCCTAGACACCAATAAAAATTGGCCAGGTCAGTCAACGGAACCAATTAAAAACCACGATTCTCTTTACCTTCCCAGAACCACCTTTCTAGACACCGAATGATCAATTGTTCATCATGACTAGCGATGCTTATTAGTTAAATATGCTATGACTTAATATGATTTTAAGAAGAGGGCTTTATAAAATTGCCAGCACATTCTTACATAAAAAATATATCATAATAATATGAATCTGATAAACATATATGTGCTAAGTGTGTCATCATACTAGGATAACCATTTACCACATAATGGATCCACCATTATGCCAGGGCAACCTTATTTCAGTATGATGACTTCAAAACTAATCATATCTCTATAATAATTAGGGTTTGAGTGAAAAACCCTAATTAGTGGCATACATCAAAACATTAATTATCATATATGCATTCCTTAAATTATGCTATGTGTATCAGCATTCAAGGGTTTAAAACCCTAATTTCGATACTACAACAAAAATGCATATAAATAATTTTCATATGTTTTAACTGTAATAAGGATGGCTCTGATACCACTGTTGGGGTTTCCAGTGCACCGCAGCGGAAGTGTAATTTCAAAATGATGAAATTTGCACCGAAATCCCTTAGCCAAGATCTCCTTATTTCGAATTAAAACATACATACTAACATTCAAACATAGATTGTTAGAATTAGAGTACCAACCTGTAATCGCTAATTCCAACAAAGTTGATGTTGAAGGGGCTGATTGAATTCACCAGGCATCCAAGTGTCCGCCCTCCGATGGTGATCCACACAGAGCAGTGATCAAGACAACTCTATCTTCTTTTCAAAGGTTCCTTCTATTGAATTCTTCTTCCTAGAACTCAATTGCTTGGATTATGGCTTGAATTCCTCCACACAAGACTTGCTTTCCTTTCCTTGACTCCTTCTCCTCCTTCCACCAAGACCTTGGCCCTTTAGACACCCTTGTCTTGAAGAAAAAGACCTTGTCCTAAGAGGACATAGGCTTGTCTTAAGTTGGAGGAGAAATTAAGACAATGATGTCTTAATGTATGAAAGAAAGGAAGAAATCATAACTTCTTTCTTTCCTTTACCGTCGGAGACTTTTACTTTTATTCTTGTTCAGTAGCAGAGTTTCGACAGAGGTTTACTCTGTAGAGGAAACAATGCAAGAGCAAGAAAAAATAAAAGAGTCTTCAGGAGAGGAAGAAAAATATGATTGTCTTTGTTCTGATTTTCCCGATCCTTTAAATAGAAATCAGATAGGCGCCTACACACCTCTCCGTAATCTCTTTCTCATGCCCTTTCCAATTTCTCACGCCCCATCCTCCCATCTCATGGCCTTCCAGATTAAATCCCACGGCTCTTCTTAAAGGAAAAACCATGGTGTTTTAAAAGGAAGGAAGTCGCGACTTTTCATCTCCGAAGAGATGTTATTTCGCGCGCCCGGGAGGAGTTAGCGCTTTCTTTCTTTCTCAAAATCCCATCAGCCATTGGATTCTCATCCAAGGGGGGAGAGATGGTGCGCTAATCACTTAAGAAGGAGGCCGCCCAAATAAAAACATCGGAGAATTTATTTGGGGCGCGCCAAGAGTCCATGCGCCATGGACTCTTTCTTAAGGCGCGCCAAGAGTCCATATGCGCATGGACTCTTGGTGTTTGGCGTGAAAAATAAAGGGGGCGGGTGGGGAGGCTAGCCAAGCTACATGGCTAGCCAATAGGGTTAGCCATATTCCCGTTTTTCTTAATTAGGGTCTAATTAGGTCCAATTAGAACCCAATTTGAACCAATCCGGAACCCTAATTCGAATCCGATCCGAATAGAAGCTAGGGCTTGCAACACCTGCTAGAGTGTTATCTTGCAAAGACGATTTAATTCCAAATTAAACTCTTGATCAATCCTCTTAAGTGTGTGACCCATTGGGTTCCACATCTAGCCAGCAGTGGGTTCGAATACAAGTTGACCTAATTTGATTAGAACTCTTTCTAATCGATTTAGGTCAATCCGGGCTTACCCGAATCGATCAATTAGGATTCTTCCTAACATGTGATCTTTGAACTTGATCAACCCACAAGACAAGATTGACGTCTAGCAACGTGTCATGTCTACCCGGAAGATATGGAAATTCTGGTGAAATACCAAAATTACCCTTCAGTAGAGAGTTACCGTACAATTAAATCTTTCGATCAGCCTGCACCCAAAATATAACTATGGATATGGATATATGTCAAATCCAATATTATATTTATTTCTAGCTCAATCTTATAATGATGATTCGATTATCTTGATATTAGAAACCGTCTCTAATATCTTCACTTTGATCAAAGATTTCCTGAATCATCATGCGATTGTTGACTAGCTGGATGCAATCTCCTCTTACTAAGAGTGATCGATTCCTTGTTGACCCACTCATTACCTTCATATCCAATTCACCATTCCCAGTATTAATCCTGTGCATGTCTCAGTGTCATGATTAGGATTGAACCAAAGAATGGGTTCATGTACATAAGGTACTTATGGCAGTCTCAGGTCAAAAGATTACTTGTACCACTCCCACTATGAGAACCTTCTATTGACATGTAGCTAAGACTCCATTAGATGTTCTCAAGTTGGATCATATCAGTGAACTCATTCTCCAATGAGCACCCACATCCCAGTATTAGTGTCATACACAAGTGACTGTGAGAGCAGTCACCCTTTCCAGTATACCCGGGATGTGCTAATCTTATCGGAAAACCCTGATCCCCTACTCAGAGTTCCTTTGACTAGGAATACTTTAGATTAAGGTTTTAAGATTTTAGGTCTCACTGGTATGATCTCATCATAACCCTAAAATCATAGCCCTAATCTATGGGGTTCATTATATAATAAACACAGCGTATGATAAAATAATGCCTTTATTTAGAAAAAATTTTCAATTACTATGGTTTGGGAGATACAACAGAGATTGGTTTGTAGGGCATATCCCTTTCAGTGTCGACACCTAGAGCTGAAGTGTCGACACTTGGAAGTGAATTGTCGATACTTGGAGAATGAAGTGTCGACACTTGAAACTAAAGTGTCGACACCTGGAGTTGAAGTGTCGTCACTTGAACAGTAACGACTAGTTTTCTGGGCTGCAGAACTTCTCCAACTTGACTCCAACGGCCATATTTTCCTCCCTAATGGCTATAAATGGTCATTTAAGTGTTGGGAGGCTATATAAACATCAAGAATCAAATGGGGAAGTAATCATTTGGTGAGTTTTTTGAATATTCTTCAAGGATTCAAGAGTTGAGTGATTCATAGCCTTCAAGCTTCCATGTTTCAAAGAGAGCATTCAAAGTCTACATCTACCAGCATCAATCAAAAGCTTCATCAACTTGAAGACAAGATCTTCATCAACAATCAAGGGCTTTAAAGAGATATTTGCTTTATTTTAGATATCTTTTATTGTATTCATTTATACTTGTTCTTACATTGTTTTACTTAAGGTTTTTGGTGTGCCTTGGAAAACCAAAGAGATTTTTGGTAAGCCTTTGAAAACCAAAGTGGTTATTGGTGAGCCTTGAAATCAACTAGGGTTTTACTTGTGAGCCCGAAGTCAAAACAAGTTGTAAAGCTTGTTGGTGAGCCTATGTTATAAAACCAAACTTAGTGGAATTCCCAAGGGATTCTTGAAGAGTGGATGTAGGTGCTTGGTTGGCACCGAACCACTATAAACCTTTGTGTTTGTATGATTGTTCTCCTTATGCTTTTATTTATTTATTTCCACTGCATTTATTTGAAATACACAAGCACTTGAATTACATTAGCACTTACTTGCTTTAGTTCACATTTTCCAAATAGTGCAAAAGTTTTATAAAACACAATTCACCCCCCTTATTGGGTTGCCTACCTGAGCCTACAATTGGTATCAAAGCAGGTGCTCTGTTTGAAAATCTAATGATTTTGAGCTAAAGTTCATGATAACCCTTATAGGTATTAGTGTTAGACAACCATTTTTCAATGACACAAATTATACATTTTGGAAAACTCGCATGCGTATCCATATTCAATCTATTAGTTATCATCTTTGGAAAATTATTGTTAGTGGTCCTCATATTCCTTCCAGATGTTGGGAATTGTGTCCCAAAGATAATTGCCTGGGTTGAAGGCGGTTATGCTAAGTATTGTACTTTTTCAATGAATTAATAAAATATTATTTTTGGCAGCTCATCACATATTGTATTTTCTTAAGAGAACTCTTTCCTATGTGATGAAGTCCTTAGGACTACACTGACTTCGATACAGAGAGGATGTATCGAGTGGTCCTTAAACCCGGTTCACAACCAAAGGATATATTGTACTGGACAGCAATATATCAAGTATAGGTTGTTGTAGTTTACATTGTTTGGTTGTCCTCTTGACCAAATGAGTGTGGTGACACTGATGTGATCTACAAGTGGGATATATGTGATATCTCATTGAACGTAACTCCGTGCAGTCCCTTTCTGCCAAAGGGATACTCATGATTGGATATAGGTATAAGTGTCCCTCTGACCTCAGGTCATCACGGTAGCTTGCAAGCAACTCCCTATGCTTTGGTGCTGGACTATCCGGATTTTTAATCCGGTGATGGAAGGTTTCTGGGTACAGGCAAGTACTTGTGGAGAAGTGATGGACCAAGATGGAATTGATCTGTCCAAATAGTTTGGATTGAATGTCTCGCAGTATCTCAATTTAGCAAATCCTCGGCCGGGGTAGTCCTGGTGAAGAGTCACTGGGCTTGCAAGGTTGAGACACGAAGTCGACTGACTCTGTCTGGGTTGGCAGCCCAATCTCAGTCGTCATGAGCATTAGAGGTCAAAGGAATAAATTATACGTTAACCATATGCCAGAGGTTCGATAGTTTGCGCCCGCATCTTCGACCTATCCGAACGCCGGGACCCATTGCTAGATGGTTTCCTATGCTGGTACTGGAATTATTCCAGTGCTACCGTTTAGGTTCGAACCTATGAGGTCACACGCCACAGAGGATAACTCTCTGATCCGGATACCGATTACGCTTAGGAATCGTCTCGATTTTATGGTCATAGTATTTTTTAGCACTCTTTTCCCCGTCTTGCCCTTGTGTGTGTCAACCAGAAATTATTCCGGGTTGACCAGGACTGCGCCAGGATTTTTTTGAATCAGTTTTGAACTGATTCGGAGCTCGTTTCGGCCTCCAATTGGTTGTGAACCAATTGAACCAAATCAAATTGGGCTTGGACCGGTTCAATTGGATTGAACCAAAGTTTTTTTTTTTTTAATGGGATTGGACCGGTTTTCTTTTGAACCAGTATTTTACTTTTCCCTTGACCGTTTTACATGTAAGAGAGGTTTTACGTTCGATTTTTTTTTCAAGCATCAAGAAGCCCATTCGACCGTCCCTTCTTCTCCCTTCACCGGTTGCTCTAACTCCCATTTATCTGTTGTTAAATGGAATGGCAGCTGCTGCCTCTTCCTCTCCCAGCCTCTCCATCTCCCTCTCCTTGCTGCCTTATAAATCCATGCAAAGTCCCCTTTTCAATGGATGAAAATTTTCAGCCGTGCAGAACCTGAGTTTATGCAGCTGCTATTCCTTCTTTGAGAGTTTGAGAGATCCCTAGATTGAGAGCTTAGACTCTCCTCTTATAGGCTGGGTTTAGGAGGGTGTGAGGAAGAGTTTTCCCATTGTTTCAAGTGCTCCAAAAATCCCTGCAGCAATTCTGTTTTGCTGCAGCAACCTATGACCGTGAACCATCTTCCTGCAGCTAGCACCGTGCATGGAGAGGGATCGGAGTGCCCCGGGCATGTCTCCCATCTAGAGGGAGTATTCTTCTACTCCTTGGAGCAAACCACGCGAGCCGGGATCGCTCCAGTTGCCCGAAATCCAACGACGAAGACAGCTACTCTGTTCTGCTGCCATTTTCAAGCAGCAGACTTTGATGAATTTTTATGATTTATTGGCTTAGTTTTTCTTGTAGAAACCAGTGCCAAATCGAAGAGGACTTCCTTAAGAATCTACAGCTCAAATTTGGGAGCGATCGGAGGTCCGGAATGTGGCATTCCAGGGACTTTTCGGAAGCCCAGTTTTCAGCCCAAGGTGGAAGACGACTGGAATAACTTTATTCCAGTTATTCCAGTCTATTCCAGGTTTATCCCAGACTTATTCCAGCTACGAATAAGGTATGTTTTTGGGTTTTAATTTCGGTGCATGTGTAGATCTAGATTTATTAAAATGTTTATAAATATTATATGTCCTGTATCATGCCAATACATGCATCTTGCATATGCTTGATCCTGTGCGGAGTAAATATTTTCCGCATTTATTAAAAATATTTTAAAATCTTACCTATTCCCTGTGCTGTTGCATGCTTAGCATAGGCACCTGCAACCATGTTTTTACTTTTAGTGGTATCAGAGCCAGGTTCTAATGTAACATATCTTGATGCATGTATAGTAGATTAAATTGTTTAATCTTGGGATTAGAGAGTACTTTTAGGAACCTAGTTGAGACCTTCACCATGGCCGTGTGTCTTTGACACGATGTGGTTCGTCTGTGTTGGCCTCTTCAGAAGGATCCTTTAAGGAAATCAAAAAGGAATTAAATTTGGCATGATTTATAATTTTGTTCTTTGGGTCATATAATATTTATAAAAGTATAAATCTAGATATGATGCATAATTTAAGATGTAAAATTGTTTTACATAGAGACTTAATTAAAAAAATATTTTAATTAAGTATTTGGCTTAATAAAAATTTTTAGGTTTATGAAATCTAATAAAATTTGCATAAGCCAAATTGGGTTAATTGGGTTAGCTAATTAGTTGGGTCCATCACTGGGTTAGACCTAAGTTTAGTTGAACCGGATTAAAAGAAGATTAAACAAAAGTTGTTTAAGGTCTTTCTTTAGAACTATCTAATAGTTAGATTAGTTGATCCGTTCATCTAAAATGGATCCAATTAGTGGCTCAGTGGACGCCCGAGTCTTTAGGCTAGTCTGATCGAGTCTGGTAAATCGACTGGTGTCGAGGTAGGTTTGGCATTTGTGATCATGGTTGTATGAGGTTACCTCTTTCCTGGCCAACTTGGTTGGTGTCTAGGAAAGATGGTTAATGGCGGATACTCACCCATGATCTCACCTACCTGGATAGTCGAGTCGACCAGAACTGATTGCAAAAGATCAATGACTCGAGTTAACCCATGTCACCCAGGTTGATCGGTCTGACTGATCAATTGGTGCCCATGGATCAATTGTTGATTTAATTCAACCCTCCTGGAATCTGATTGATTCAGTGGGAGGATGATCCATGTCCTTACCTTTTTCTTCTGTCACAACTAAAAAAAAAAAAAAAAAAAAAAATCCTCTAAAAATATTAGGTTCTTAAAAAGACAAAGTCAAGGAGTTGATAGTGTCTTAGCATCCCATAAAGTTGGATAGAAATGTGTCCACTAGCTTGGTGTGCATCGGTAGTTCCATAGAACGGGTGTACATCTGGCGACTGAAATTTCTATCTGATCGTTGATGGTTCAGTACAACCTCCTTAACGGGACCAGGTGGGCCGGCCATAGTCGGGCTTGGTCTTTAGTTAGCTGGAAGCATTGGATTAGTCATTTTAATGGTTGGACCTAACTAGAGACCCGCAATAGGAGGCCCCTAGGCCGATTGGGGTGTTCTCTAGGGCAAAATAAAATACTGAAAATTGTTTAGGAAAACAATTGGTTTACGAACCTACCTTTAGGCTCGTATGGGTGAGCCGGCCATAGTCGGGCTCATGCGTGGCCTATTGAATTTCAGTACCCACTTGAAAAAGTGTTTTCACGGATTGGAGTTAGAGGCTACCAATCTGAAAAATTAGTGGGAGAAACCTTTAGACTAAAGTCCAAGTCTTTTGGTTAATTTATTAATTCATATACTAATAGGTCTTATTTTCTTTTCAGATGTCTTCCAATTTATCGCTCTGGTCACTTCTCGATAACGAGAAGTTAAAGGGTCACAACTTCGATAGTTGGTATCGAAAGTTGAGAATAGTTCTGGAGCACGAACGGATCCTGTATGTGATAACGGATCCGGCACCTGAAATCCCTCCCGCTAATACACGGAGTGCGGTCAGAGATGCTTATCTGAAGTGGGTCTCTGATCGGACTACTGTCCGTTGCATTATGCTAGCGGCGATGAACGACGAGTTCACTCGCAAATTTGAGGAGGCCCAACCTGATGAAATCCTTCAAAAGTTGAAGGAATCCTTCGGCACCCCGGATGATGTAGAACGGTACAAAGTGTCTTGTGCCATCTACAACTCCAAGATGTCGAATGGCGGTTCAGTCACTGATCATGTATTGTACATGATTGAGTTGATTGAAAAACTGGACAAACTCGGATGCCCCTTGCACGAGCAGCTCGGTAAGGATGCGATCCTGAATTCTCTTCCTTCCTCCTATCTTGATTTTCTCGATCATTATAGAATGAACAAGCCTGCAGTCAACTACCATGGTCTTTTGGGGTTGCTGCAGACTTTCGAGAAAGACCACCAACTGAATAAGGGGGTGGTGAATTTAGTGGGAGGTAGTAGAGGTCGTCGTCCCTTTAAGAAAGGGAAGAAGAAAATAAATAAGAAGGGACTGAAAGTGTAGAATGCTCCTGGCCCTAGTCAGACCAGGAAGTATAAGGCTGATCAGTCTTCTGCAGAGTGTTTCTACTGCAAGAAGAAGGGACACTGGAAGAGGAACTGTCCTCTTTATATTGCGTCCCTTGATTCGAACAGGCCGAGAAAGCAGAAGTCTATTGGATAAGGTATTTATATGATAAAATCTTGTAATTACTCAATTGTTGATACTGCTAACTGGGTATTGGATACTGGTAGTCCACTTCATGTTTGTAATTCGTTACAGGGACTTCAAGTTAGCAGAAGATTTGAAGATGGAGAACAGTTTCTGAGCGTCGGGAATGGAAATCGTGTTCCAGTACTGGCGATTGGAGTCCTGCATCTTGTCTTTGAGTCATGTACTGTCGAACTAGTCGACTGTCACTATTGTCCTAGTTTCATTATGTGCATAATCTCTGTAGGCCTTTTGGCCAGTTGTGGTTTTGAACTATCAATAAAAGGAGATTTTTGCAATGTTATTTTGAATAACTTTGTTATAATGAAAGCTAGATTAAATAATAGCATATGTGTACTATCAAGGCCTGTTAGTGTAATGTACACTTCTAGCAAACGCCCAAGGTTAGATAATGTCAACGATTTGTATCTTTGGCACTGTAGGCTAGGTCATATTAACCAAAATAGGATAAACAAAATGCAAGGAGATGGACTCCTTGAGGTCAGTTATTCTGAATCACTGCCCACTTGTGAATCATGTTTACTTGGTAAAATGACCAAGTCACCTTTTACTGGAAAAGGTGAACGAGCTACGGAACTTCTAAGTCTAATACATATTGATGTATGTGGACCGATGACAGATAGTGCTAGTGGAGGATACAAATATTTCATTACTTTTACAGACGACTTTTCAAGGTTCGGTTATGTCTTTTTAATAAGACATAAGTCTGAGTCATTTGAAATGTTCAAACGATACCGTAATGAAGTTGAAAAGCAAACTGGAAAAAGTATTAAAACCCTTCGATCTGATCGAGGTGGCGAATACTTATCTGGTGCTTTTTTGACATATCTTGAGGAGAATAGAATTCTCTCTCAGTGGACTCCTCCAGGAACACCATAGTTGAATGGTATGTCTGAAAGGAGGAATCGAACCTTGTTGGACATGGTTCGATCCATGATGGGCTTTGCAACTCTGCCGCTATCCTTTTGGGGATATGCGCTTCAACCAGCCTGTTACTTATTAAATAATGTTCCAAGTAAATTTGTTGTCTCCACTCCATATGAGATGTGGAATGGACGTAAACCATCAATCTCACACCTTCGGGTCTGGGGTTGTCCGGCTTACGTAAAGCGTTTAGACTCAGACAAACTTGGTCCTAGGTCTGATCGGTGTTTATTTGTTGGTTATCCTAAGAAAACCAAAGGGTATTTTTTCTACTTGGAGAATGAATAAAAGGTGTTCGTTGCTCTTAGAGCTATCTTTTTGGAAAAGGAGTTCCTTGGAGAAGGAACTATAGCCTTTAAGATTGAACTTGATGAAGTTCAGCCAATAGAAGAACCTACACACTCTAAGGATATCGTAGAACCGGCTGTGATTGAATAACACCCAGAACCCATTAGGAGATCCGGTAGAATACCGCATCAGCCGGACAGATACTACGGTTTCTTGGTCCGGGACGGCGATCCCATTGAGCTCGATGAGAACAATGAGGATCCGATCACCTATATGGATGCACTTCAGAGATCTGACTCTGAGGCATGGCTTGGAGCCATGCGATCCGAAATGGAGTCCATGGAAATCAACAATGTTTGGACATTGGTTGATCCGCCTGAAGGAATAAAACCCATCGGGTGTAAATGGATCTTCAAGAGGAAAAGGGGCGCAGATGGGAAGGTACAGACCTATAAAGCCCGTCTGGTTGCCAAGGGGTATCGTCAACGATATGGTATCGATTATGACGAGACTTTCTCCCCTGTGGCAATGCTCAAGTCCATTCAGATCATGCTTGCTTTGGCAGCATATTTTGATTACGAGATCTGGCAGATGGATGTCCGAACCGCTTTCCTGAATGGGGAGCTGGAAGAAGAGGTGTATATGATACAGCCTGAAGGGTTCACATCCA
Organism: Areca catechu; assembly: GCA_021397845.1. Lineage (NCBI taxonomy): Eukaryota > Viridiplantae > Streptophyta > Magnoliopsida > Arecales > Arecaceae > Areca > Areca catechu. The sequence continues at coordinate 93,810,527 of CM038051.1, read as the reverse complement.
CAAATGAATCAAAAGTATGCAAGTTGCAGAGGTCCATCTATGGACTCAAGCAAGCATCTCGAAGTTGGAACTTATGGTTTGATCGGTGTATCAAATCGTACGGCTTCTTTAGGAATGGAGAATAACCATGCATCTATAAATGGGTTAATGGTTCTGTGATTGTATTCCTAGTATTGTATGTTGACGACATTCTCTTAATTGGGAATGATGTCGCAGCATTGCAAGGAATAAAGGTCTGGTTATCATCTCAGTTCTCCATGAAGGACTTGGGTGAAGCTTCTTACATACTAGGTATGAAGATCTATAGAGATAGATCTAAGAAGCTTTTGGGACTGTCCCAGTCTACATACATTGACACCGTGCTGAAACGGTTCAGCATGGAAAATTCCAAGAAAGGCTATCTCCCGATAGGTTCTAGAATTACTCTTTCCAAGAAGGATTGTGCGATAACTCCTGAGGAAAGAGAGCGCATGAGTAGAGTACCTTATGCTTCAGCAGTAGGCTCTATCATGTATGCTATGACTTGTACTAGACCAGACGTGGCATACTCACTAGGAGTAGTGAGCAGATACCAGTCTGACCCAAGTGAGGTGCATTGGAAGGTGGTTAAGTCCATCCTTAAGTATTTGAGAAATACTAAAGACCAAAGGCTGATTTATGGAGAACCTGACTTGAAACTTGTGGGGTACTCTGACTCCAGTTTCCAGTCGGATAGAGATGATAGCAAGAGTGTGTCAGGGTTTGTATTTACCCTTGGAGGAGCGATCTGCTGGAAAAGTTCCAAGCAGGCAACTATTGCAGACTTGGTATGCGAAGCAGAATATATTGCAGCATCAGATGCAGCAAAGGAAGCTGTGTGGTTGTGGAAGTTCCTTGGAGAGCTAGGGGTGGCACCTTCCCTAGATGGTCATGTTCCGGTGTACTGTGACAGCATTGGAGCCATTGCTCAAGCTAAGGAGCCTAAAGCTCATCACCGCACCAAGCACATCCGGCGGCGCTACCACCTCGTATGAGAGATCGTGGAACAAGGAGACATCAATCTTCTGAAAATCGATGGAAAAGAAAATCTGGCTGACCCCTTCACTAAAGCCCTCGGAATAAAAGAGTTCGACTATTGTAAATGGGAAATGGGTATTAGATACTCTTCTGATTGGCTTTAGTACAAGTGGGAGTTGTTGGGAATTGTGTCCCAAAGCCAATCGCCTAGGTTGAAGGCGGTTGTGCTATGTATTGTACTTTTTCAATGAATTAATAAAATATTATTTTTGGCAGCTCATCACATATTATATTTTTTTAAGATAACTCTTTCCTATGTGATGAAGTCCTTAGGACTACACTGACTTCGATACAGAGAGGATGTATCGAGTGGTCCTTAAACCCGGTTCATAACCAAAGGATATATTGTACTGGACGGCAATATATCAAGTATAGGTTATTGTAGTTTACATCGTTCGGTTGTCCTCTTGACCAAATGAGTGTTGTGACACTGATGTGATCTACAAGTGGGATATATGTGATATCTCATTGAACGTGACTCCGTGCAGTCCCTTTCTGCCAAAGGGATACTCACGATTGGATATGGGTATAAGTGTCCCTCTGACCTGAGGTCATCACGGTAGCTTGCAAGCAACTCCCTATGCTTTGGTGCTGGACTACCCAGATTTTTAATCCAGTGATGGAAGGTTTCTGGGTACAGGCAAGTACTTGTGGAGCAGTGATGGACCAAGATGGAATTGACCTGTCCAAATAGTTTGGATTGAATGTCTTGCAGTATCTCAATTTAGCAAATCCTCGACCGGGGTAGTCCTGGTGAAGAGTCACTGGGCTTGCAAGGTTGAGACACGTAGTCAACTGACTCTGTCTGGGTTGGCAGCCCAATCTCAGTAGTCATGAGCATTAGAGGTCAAAGGAATAAATTATACGTTAACCATATACCAGAGGTTCGATAGTTTGCTCCCGCATCTTCGACCTATCCGAACGCCGGGACCCATTACTAGATGGTTTCCTGTGCTGGTACTGGAATTATTCCAGTGCTACCGTTTAGGTTCGAACCTATGAGGTCACACGCCATAGAAGATAACTCTCTGATCCGAATACCGATTATGATTTTGAATCGTCTCGATTTTATGGTCACAGTATTTTTGAGCACTCTTTTCCCCGTCTTGCCCTTGTGTGTGTCAACCAGAAATTGTTCCGGGTTGACCAGGACTGCGCCAGGATTTTTCTGAATCAGTTTTGAACTGATTCGGGGCTCGTTTCGGCCTCCAATTGGTTGTGAACCAATTGAACCAAATCAAATTGGGCTTGGACCGGTTCAATTGGATTGAACCAAAGGTTTTTTTTTTTTTAATGGGATTGGACCAGTTTTCTTTTGAACCAGTATTTTACTTCTCCCTTGACCGTTTTACACGTAAGAGAGGTTTTACATTGGATTTTTTTTCCAAGCATCAAGAAGCCCATTCGACCGTCCCTTCTTCTCCCTTCATCGGTTGCTCTAACTCCCATTTATCTGTTGTTAAATGGAATGGCAGCTGCTGCCTCTTCCTCTCCCAGCCTCTCCATCTCCCTCTCCTTGCTGCCCTATAAATCCATGCAAAGTCCCCTTTTCAATGGATGAAAATTTTCAGCCGTGCAGAACCTGAGTTTATGCAGCTGCTGTTCCTTCTTTGAGAGTTTGAGAGATCCCCAAATTGAGAGCTTAGACTCTCCTCTTATAGGCTGGGTTTAGGAGGGTGTGAGGGAGAGTTTTCCCATTGTTTCAAGTGCTCCAAAATCCCTGCTGCAGCAATTCTGTTTTGCTGCAGCAACCTGTGACCGTGAACCATCTTCCGGTGGCTAGCACCGCACGTGGAGAGGGATCGGAGTGCCTCGGGCATGTCTCCCCTCTAGAGGGAGTATTCTTCTACTCCTCGGAGCAAACCACGCGAGCCGGGATCGCTCCAGTTGCCCGAAATCCAATGACGAAGACAGCTACTCTGTTCTGCTGCCATTTTTGTGCAGCAGATTTCGACAAATTTTTATGATTTATTGGCTTAGTTTTTCTTGCAGAAACCAATGCCAAATCGAAGAGGACTTCCTTAAGAATCTACAGCTTAAATTTGGGAGCGATCGGAGGTCCGGAAGGCGGCGTTCCGGGGACTTTTCGGAAGCCCAATTTCCAGCCCAAGGTGGAAGATGACTGGAATAACTTTATTCCAATTATTCCAGTCTATTCCAGGTTTATCCCAGACTTATTCCAGCTGGGAATAAGGTATGTTTTTGGGTTTTAATTTTGGTGCATGTGTAGATCTAGTTTTATTAAAATGTTTATAAATATTATATATCCTGTATCATGCCAATACATGCATCTTGCATATGCTAGGTCCTGTGCGGAGTAAGTATTTTCTGTATTTATTAAAATGTTTTAAAATCTTACCTATTCCCTGTGCTGTTGCATGCTTAGCATAGGCACCTGCAACCATGTTTTTACTTTCACCATATTGGTTAATGGCATTTCGATTCCAAAGCTCGAAAAGGATTGGAATGAATATGACATTAAACAAATTGAAATTAATGCTAAAGCAATGAACTTGCTTTGTTGTGCATTGAAATTAAATGAATTTAATAGAATTTCTACATGCACATCGATGAAGGAAATATGGGAAACACTTGAAGTTACTCATGAGGGTACTCTTCAAGTGAAGAACACTAAAATTAATTTGCTTGTACATTCTTTTGAAATTTTTGAAATGATGTATTATGAATCAATATCTGATATGTTTTCAAGATTTATGACTATTATTAATGAATTAAAAAGTCTTGGCAAAATCTATACTAATACTGATTTGGTGAACAAAATTCTTAGATCCTTACCAAAATCATGGGATCCAAAGGTGATGGCGATCCAAGAAGCTAAAGATGTAGAAACCTTACCTTTGGAGGAGCTTATCGGTTCACTCATGACCTATGAGTTGAACTTATGGCAATGGATCGTGGAAGCTGATACAGAAAAGAAGATAATAGCTTTCAAAGCCAAAAAGAAATTCAAGGTAATGATGGCAACTTGGAGCGATAGCGAAGATTCAAGTAAGGATGATGAAGTTGCCCATCTTTGTTTAATGGCAAAAGAGAAAAAGGTATGTACTAAAAATTATTATAATTTTAACTTTGATGAACTACATGATGCATCTAATGATCTTGTTCATAAATATAGATTGCTAAAAATTGAGCACAAGAAATTAAATAGGCATGTAGATTCATTTTCTCTTGACAACACCAATCTTGCAAATAAAAATGGTGATTTAAATACCAAAATTGATATTTTGAAAAATGAAAAGAATAATTTTTCTAAAAAAAAGAATTTTTAGAAAAAGAAAATATTGTTCTGAAAGATTTATGTGATAAAGTTTTGAATAAGAAAAATATTTTGGTTGAGGAAAATAAGCAAAAACTTTTGAAGAATTTCTCTATTCTTGCTTCTTTCAATTTATCTTACAAATGTGGTTTTAATGCTTATCCTTCTAGATTAAGAAAAGTTTGGGTTCCAAAAGGAACCATACTTACTAATCATAAAGGATCCAAGAAAGTTTGGGTACCAAAAATATCCACTTAATTTATTTTGCAGGAATGTCTTGCAACCCAACATGAAGAAAAGAAGTTCTTGAAAAGAGGTTGTACAAAATAATTTAAAGAAGTGGACAAGCTACATTTTGAACTAAATGATAAAAGGAAGGACTTTGTATATTGGTAAATTCTAAACATTTCCTTCCATAATTAAAAATGTAGATTAATTTTTATTACATCAATTACTTTGAAAAATTATTTTAAATAGTTAATTAGATTCAAGTTTGGACTTATCATCATTGGCTATGATCATGAACTTTTTGGCATTGATGAATTTCATGCTATTATGATTAAACTTATGATTGTAAGACCTTCACTTGATTTTGATTAATGTATTTCATGAAAAATACTTTTAAAAATGCATATTGATTTGAAAAATGTTTTAATTGATTAATTAGAATCAAGCATAGACTAATAATCATTAGTTGTGATCGTGACTATTTTGATGTAAATGATTTCATGCTCTCATGATTTCAATTTATGATTATTAAACTTTCACTTGATTTTGATTAATATAGTTTTTGAATTATTTCAAGTGAAATGTTATGATTTATGTGCTTTCATTGTTGGCATCTATGCTTAAGTTAGAATTGATTTGAATCAAGTATAGAACTAGTAGTTAAGGGTTACATTCAAGAAGAAGGTATGCATATTGACAAACCATTGCTCTAGTAGCTAGACTTGATATCATATTACTTATAGAATTTATATGGATATCAAATCATCATAAAATAAATTTGAAATCATGCTAAAAGTTTTTAAGTGATATAAATGCTTTGTATTTTGAAAATCATGAATATCTTGAAAATTTTCAAATCTTGATGCATGGGCTTTCATATTTTATTCCTCAAATAAATGCATATTTTTAAAGGAGTAATAACATTTATGGGGAGCATCCAAAGATTTGTTATCATATTTGATGCTTTGAATATTTTGCTTGATATCATGCTGTACTTAAATTGCTCTGATACTCTTTCTCCTTACTTTCAAATCTAATTTTTTAAGGGAAGTTACATTCAAATAGTATCATATTTCAATTGGTATCATGTTCAGTTTGTATCATATTCAATTGATATTATAATTATTTGATTTCATGCATTTATTTTGATGACCTACTTGCTATTCTTTCCGACTTAATTCCACTTTGTATTACCTTTCACCCTTTTTCATGATGTCAAAAAGGGGGAGAAAAATGTTAAGTATGAAAAGGAAAAGATTGAATAAAAATGAAAAATCATTTGAGAAAAGGGGGAGAAGAATGTAAAATGTTTTTATCTAAAGGGAAGAATTATTAAGAAGAAGAAATTTTAAAAATTTAAAAATTTTGCATATTTTGAAAAATATTTTCGAAGGTTTTTTTTTTTTTTGGATCATATTTTGAGGGGGAGCTTGGTGCTTATTGTTTTGAGCTTACATATTTGTACTGTTGTTAATCTTTTAAGCTTACCCTATTCATATACTTAAAGATTTTGTCATCATCAAAAAGGGGGAGATTGTTGACTCTGGTCTTAATTTTGATGATTGACAAAATGTTTAAGTATATATGAGTACTAATTACATTTTAAGTATATTTTTTAGATCTTAGTACTCAACCATGTTGGATGAAGAAATGCTTGTATTTCAGTTGAGAATGTCATTAAATTAATGGAAAATCAAGTATATGGACTTTGGAATTAATATGGAAGATCTTGAAAAGGTTAAAGTTTCAATTTGAAGATGTTTCAGCAATGGCACATGCAAGAGTCGACACCTGGAAATAAAGTGTCGACACTTGAAGAGTGAAATGTCGACTCAAGGCCTGAGACAAACAGAAAATTTCAGAAAGCACTTTCAGTCAAGTGTCGACACCTGGAGCTGAAGTGTCGATACTTGCAAGTGAAGTGTCGACACCTAGAGAATGAAGTGTCGACACTTGAAACTGAAGTATCGACACCTAGAGGTGAAGTGTCGACACATGAACAGTAATGGCTAGTTTTCTGGGTTGCAGAACTTCTCCAACTTGGCTCCAATGGCCATATTTTCCTCTCTAACCGCTATAAACGGTCATTTAAGTTCTGGGAGGCTATATAAATATCAAGAATCAAATGGGAAAGTAATCCTTTGGTGAGTTTTTTGAATATTCTTCAAGGATTCAAGAGTTGAGTGATTCAAAGCCTTCAAGCTTTCAAGTTTCGAAGAGAGGATTCAAAGTCTACATCTACCAGCATCAATCAAAGGCTTCATCAACTTGAAGACAAGATCTTCATCAACAATCAAGTGCTTCAAAGAGATATTTGCTTTATTTTAGAAAGCTTTTATTGTATTCATTTATACTTGCTCTTACATTGTTTTACTTAAGGTTTTTGGTGAGCCTTGGAAAACCAAAGAGGTTTTTGGTAAGCCTTTGAAAATCAAAGTGGTTGTTGGTGAGCCTTGAAATCAACTAGGGTTTTACTTGTGAGCCCGAAGCCAAAACAAGTTGTAAAGGTTATTAGTGAGCATAAGTTATAAAACCAAACTTAGTGGAATTCCAAAGGGATTCTTAGGGAGTGGATATAGGTGCTTGGTTGGCACCAAACTACTATAAACCTTTGTGTTTGTGTGATTGTTCTCCTTGTACTTTTATTTCTTTATTTCCACTGTATTTATTTGAAATACACAAGCATTTGAATTGCATTAGCACATACTTGCTTAAGTTCACACTTTGCAAATAGTACAAAAGTTTTATAAAACCCAATTCACCCCCCCTCTTGGGTTGCCTACCTGAGCCTACATCAAGAGAGGAGGAGAGAGTTTTTAGGGATTTGTTTCTACCAAGCTTTCCTTATTTTTCTAGCTAAAGTTGGATGGGGACTCAAACTCCTATGTAATGTCTCTTTTAACCTAACTTGGGGGCGAAGACTAAGGGTCTATTTAAAGGACCCTAGTCTCTTGTATGAGAGATTGATTATTGATATGAAATTTTATTGAGTTCTTCTATTGCTGCGTGCCTCCCTGCTACGTGCATTAAGGGATCCTGTGTGCCTGAAGTCCTGCCGAAGATCTACCTGAAGAAACCCTAGCCGACCAACCCCATTCAAGCCTCTTCATCCTTACACCCCTTTCTATTTTTTTGAGATTCTTCTTGTTTCTAACCTTGTCTTCTCACCCCTAACAGTTGTTTGTAGGACCCCAAGTTCCTATGAATCTAGCGACTCCAATCGGGCTGCAATCGAACCACCGAGTAGAAGGCCGGGAATCCGCTGGTCTTTGACTTGGTTTTCCAGGCCGCATCCATCGAGGGAGAGTGATCTCTTCACTGTGATCTTCACTAGGAACTTCAGACATTTCCAGGTACACCCCTCTCTGCCACCAGTAGTTTTATTGTAGGAGAACTAGCCCTAACCGAGGCTTTTCAGGCCCGGCAATCCCTCTTTACTACTTTGCTAGATCCTAATCTACATGCATTGCTTTAAAAAATTCACATAAAATTATCTACAATATATGTTGATATGAAATTTAGGATTTAACCACTTCATCCAACCCCTAAAATATAAAAAAATAATTGCATGCATATTAGTCCTGCATCATCTGGTATCAGAGCTTAGATCAGGGCTTATTTTCTGCATCCTTTACAGTCCATATATGCTCTGTTCTTTTAATTATTTCACTTTATTCAGAACTCCAAAAGTTTTGAAATTTTTTTTTCTGGTTCAATTAATTCAAGGTATTTTATAAATTTTCTGCAGATTTTATTTCGTTCTGTGTAGTCTCTGCAAGCCGAAATACAGCCTACAAATTTTTGGCTCTATTTTTTCAACAAGATAATTTTGGAAGGTTTAGGGTTTTGTTTAGTATCTCTTTGCATAACTTTTATTTTTAGTATGTTTCTAGCATATCAAATCATTGGCTGCAAATCATATTTCTGTAAAAGAACAAAAAAAAAAAATTACATATATAAAAGCTACCTAAAACACTTAAACCCTAATTTTGCATCATCTGCCTGCTATCATTGCATAAATTACCTTTAAGGGCACTCTTGCTATGTCAGATGGGGGGAGGATTTGATCACCTCTCCTTAGCCTAAAACCACATCCCCTGCATTCGGTCCCAAGCCTAACTTAAAATCTATTAGACTTAATTAGCCCTATTAGGCTAGGGACACTAACTGGTTGGGTCGGGGCTAAGTGTCAGATCATTGTGTCAAGCTAACCTATGTGTGCCTTGTGCTTAGTGTCTAAAATGGTGGTTCAGGGATTAATTCTTGAAGGGCTTGTGTACTGGTCCGCCTACCTGGCCAATCTCTGATTGGTGTCTAGGATTGGCAATCAGGGACCTAACACTCCTTTACACCTGCCTAGCTGTGTACAAGGTTACTATAGGCTAGTTTGCCATCCTGATTGAGCACCTAGTTTCGAACTCTAGGTCTAGGGAGCTTAGTTGGTTTGATCAAGTCTTGCATGAGCACTAGATCAGGGGTTTCATATCATCCACCATCTCCACTTTTACCTAAACCCATGGATAACTTTGAAGCCCAAATGAAAAGCCTTGCTGAGCAGCTAAGTGAATCCATGGCCTAGATGACTACCCAGTTAATTAACCAGATGACTACCGAGATGACTCAGTTGACCCAAACTGATAGCCTCAACCCAACTCAACCTAGTGAAACCATGGAGCCCAACCCTAGGAGAACCCAATACTCTGACCCATATAGGGAGTCCAATCCTGGGAGAACCCAATACTCTGACCCATATAGGGAGTCAAATCCTAGGAGGACCCAATACTCTGACCCATATAGGGATTCCAACCCTAGGAGAACCCCTTACCATGACCCCTATTTGGAGCCCAACCCTAAGAGAGTCACTAGGTACGTTGTATTGGTAGCACCTAAATTTTGTGATCTTGAGTGTGAGGATTATCTTGCTTGGAAAAGAGATATGGACCTGTATTTTGAACAAAATTGGGGTTTCGATTCTGAAAGATGTCAGTTCATGTTTGCTAAAGCTAAATTAGTTCACCAAGCCAGTTTAGACTGGGATAATGTTAAGAGAATACTTAGGCTAGAAGGCCACGAATCTATAACAACCTAGAGTGACATGAAACTTGAACTAAGGAGAAAGTACCTACCCAAGTCCTATCAGTCCAAGAGACCCATAACCTGTAGATCTTATGACTCCAAATCCAATGAACCTAGAACCTATGTACCCAAAACCTATGAACCTAGATCCTATGACTCTATATCCTATTTACCCACAACCTATAAGCCCAGTAGACCCATGACCTATTGATCTGAGCCCATGACCAATGAGCAGAATGAATCCATAGGCCATCAACCTGAATCCTATAGGATTAGTACCCCTAAATATGAGCCCAATAGTAAGCCACTACCCCTTAGACAACCTGAACCTATTAGGAGAAGTGCCCATAATCAGAAACTAGGACCTAGCCAATTTTTCCTTAGCCGACCTTTCCCTACCATCCCTTTGATTGGCAAGGCTTACATTAATGCGGAAGTGTATGAAGCTAATGTGAATTTAGCGGATGAGTATGAGGGAGAAGAGGACATACCTCTAGAAGACCTAGAATTAGTTGACCCTGTAGGTACCCAGGTAGAAGCCAACCTAGAGTTAGTTAAACTTGACTATACCCAACCTAAAGTTAAAGTGGAAGAACAATTAGAGGAAGAGAACCTAGGTACTACTGCTAGATCCTTATCTAAGGAAACCATAGAGGAGAGCTAAATTATAGAGTCTAGTCCTAAAATACAAGAACCTGAAGAATTTATTAAGGACCTGATCTCTTTGAATCAGTACACTCAAGATGAGCCTCCTCCTATAGTTCCCATTAAGGACCTCTTCCCTGAGATTAATAATCCATCCTTCCATTATGAAAACCCCATAGATATACAGCAACCACGTAAGGTTAGCCTCATTAGTCTAGGATTAGTCCTTAACGCCCCTTCTTTTATCCTTCCTTATCCAACAAAGCTTGAACCTTTTTCCCTACCCTACCAGACTAATTTTGAACCCACTTTCTATTTTCTGCCCTTTCTAGACACCTCCAGTATTTCTTGGATCATTAGATTGCTTTTAGCTAAGACTAGCATACTGCACGCATTCATCACGCATGTTAAGTTTGCATCGTACTTCTGGCATACTCTTTGGAATTTGCTAGGAGTTCACTGTAAATTTTCATATGCATATCAAGCTAGGATCAAACCTAGAGAACCTATAATCTGTTAGGTTTAGATCCAAAGAGTTCAATAAAATTTCCTTCCTTAGGAATGCAAAGTCGAGTCTATTATGTGTAGGTATGAGTCCTTTGCATCACTTGTTAGGAGTCTGCAAGTACCCAGCATGTTCACCACCTGCACTAATTTTGAAAGAAATTGGTTAATTCCCAAAGTAGGGCCAAGGAATTTGATATAGCGGATTCTATCTTGGTTAGGCATAGGCCTAAAAGAAGCTTTATGATCACAGAGCAGGACCTTTTAAAGTGATAGAGAGGGTAGGACCAAATGCCTATGTGTTAGATTTGCCTTCGGATTTGGGCATTAGTTCTACCTTCAATATTACAGACCTGGTTGAGTATAGGGAACCGGCAGCGATGCCTATTAAGGCCATTGGACATGTTCCTTTCCATTGTGAGTGACCCTAACTATTGTGTCCACCAATAAATTGGCCTGAGAGAGGAGAACGGATCGAGCATATCCTAGATGATCAAGCCATAATGATCCAGGGCCGCGGCTATAAGCACTTCCTTGTTCGATGGCAAGGCCAGCCAGAGTCAAACTATTCATGGATTTCTCGAGAGGTCTTGCAGTACCTCAGCCCAGACCTTCTCGAGAGATATGTGAGCTAGCCTGATCTTCACTCGACAGGGTCGAGTTCCTCCCAACACAGGAGAATTGGTGGAGACACCAGAGGCACCAAAATAAGGCAGAGGCTTCAACACTCTGTGGATCAATTAGCAGCATCAGAGTCCATTTGTAATAAAGATTTAGTCCATCTGAGTTGTAATTTTATCACTTGAGTGTTGTACTAGTCAGCTCATGTTGAGCTAGTCTTCTTCTTAAGTCCTGTACATGTCAGCCCAAGTACAATAGAAGACCAAGCTAGTCCAAGTGGAGACCAACTCAATTGAAGACATGAAGACCAACCCAACTGAAGACATGAAGACCATGGAAGGCCCAGTAGAAGAAATCAGATTATGGGATTTTATGTGACACCACAAGATCCAAGATGTCTTCCGAAAATCCTGATTCCTTGCAGATGTCCAGATTTCCTTCTAGATGCCAGAGTATATTCATAAAGTAGGGCATCCATGATTCCATAGGTCCACCTGCATCCTAGCCCAAAGAAATCAAGCCCAAGCCCTTAAGAAGCAAGATACCAAGGAATATTCCAGCTACCTAGCTACCAGGCCACCCTAGCTTCCAGAGCCCCAAGCCCATGCACCCAAACCCCTTTGGGCTAGCCCCTTGCTACTCTTAGAAGCCCAACACGCCCTCCTAGGAATCCTTGGAGTGTGAACCAAGTCAAGAGAAAAGGTGAGTGTTTTTAAAGATTTTTTTCTACCAAGCTTACCTTATTTTTCTAGCTAGAGTTAGATGGGGATTCAAACTCCTATGTAATGTCTCTTTTAACCTAACTTGGGGGCCAAGACTAAGGGTCTATTTAAAGGACCCTAGTCTCCTGTATAAGAGATTGATTATTGATATGAAATTCTATTGAGTTCTTCTATTGCTGTGTGCCTCCCTGCTACGTGCATTAAGGGATCCTGTGTGCCTGAAGTCCTGCCGAAGATCTACCTGAAAAAACCCTAGCCGACCAACCCCTTTCAAGCCACTTCATCCTCACACCCCTTGCTATTTTTCTAGGATTCTTTCTATTTTTAACCTTGTTTTCTCACACCTGACAGTTGTTTGCAGGTCCCTGAGTTCCTACGAATCCAATGACTCCAACCGGGTCGCAATCGGACCACCGAGCAAAAAGCCAGGAATCCGTGGGTCTCTGACATTGTTTTCCAGGACGCATCCATCGAGGACGAGTGATCTCTTCACTGCGATCTTCACTAGGCACTTCAAACATTGCTTGGTACACCCCCTCTGCCACCAGTAGTTTTATTGTAGGAAAACTAGCCCTAATCGAGGCTTCTCAGCCCCGGTGATCCCTCTTTACTTCTTTCCTAGGTCCTAATATACATGCGTAGCTTTAAAAAATTCATATAGAATTATCTACATCATATTTTGATATGAAATTCGTGATTTAACCACTTCATCCAACCCCTAAAATATGAAAAAATAATCGTATGCATATTAGTTCTGCATCAACCACCCACAAACCATATCAGCAATCAAGGAGGGTTACACATAACTAATGATCCATGGGCACCTAAAATTAGTCAAGACTGATTAACCTTGGATAACATGGTTAACACGAGTCAATGAGCTATCTAATCAATCCTGATCGACCACATTGGACAGGTAAGTGAGATAATGGGTTGGGTTATGCCATTAACCATCTTGCCTTAGACACCAACCAAGTTGGCCAGGTTAGAGGTAGCCCCAAAGAACCAAGATCAAATGCCAAACTTACCTTGGACACCAATTGATTCATCAGACTCGATTAGACTAGTCAAAAGACTCGGGCTGACCACTGAGACACAAATTATGTCCATTTAGATTTATGGACTAATCAATCTAACTATTAGAGAGATCTATTAGAGAAGAAATCATAATTCAACATTTTATTAGATTAGTTCTCTATATAGTATAATGCATCTAAAGTTAGGTCTAACCCAATTAAGGAACTAAAAGAAGCTAACCCATGACCCTTAAGGCTTATTGAAATGACTTAAAATCTTTGAATCATTTTCCTAGAGTTCTTTATCATTCAAGGTAACTTAATTATTAATTAAGTTTAATAGCCTTTATAAATTAAAATAATTTTAATTCATAATGTAAAATAATTTTACAACAAAACAAATATTTGAATTCACTATTTTCCTGCATTCTGATGTCAAGTATCGACTCACTAGGGGCAAGTGTCGACACTTGGGTCGACTCATGGCCTGAGACTGGAAGAAAATAGAATGCCATGTTTTCTGGTACATGCTCATGAGTTGACACCTTCAAGGCTAAGTGTCAACTCACGAGCCCAAGTGTCGACACTTCCTGGTCAAGTGTTTACACTTCAGCCTTCATGAGTCGACTCAATGATTGACTCAAGGCCTGTCACAAGACCAAAACAGTGATTTCAAATCTAAAGTTTCACCAAACTTATAATCAAAGCCAATAAAAAAAAACTCTTAGATCTCATCTAAATTTGTATCATGATCATAACATTAGATTAAAATATTTTTAATTTATATTTTCTCTTATTTCCTTTTCATGAGTCAATCACAAGTGGCATCCCTACATGCCATAGGAGACCCCATTGAATGGGAAGAGAGGGTCTTGCAGCCCCCTTCTCTCTTATAACTGGATGTCCATAGTGAAGCACTCAATCCAAGTATTTAAGAAAAAATAATAATGTTAAAGCACTCTAGCATTATTATAGTACAAAGACAAAACTACGCTCTGATACCATTGAAAGGATAATTAAACCAAAGGAAAGTAGGCATGGAAGGCAGAAACATGGTATTTTAAAACTATTTAAAAATATATAGCGGAAGGCTCGGTAGATAGAACAAATTGATATACCGATCTGATTGCAATAGGACTTTGTATAATAATGTACCATGTTATAAAACATCAATAGTAAGAAAAGAATCAATAGGCATAAAGGTACCTTCCTGCTATACCTTAAAGATGAAGGTAGTGAAAAGCTCTCAAGCCAAACACGTGTCTGGCCTCTATGAGTAGTTCACACCGGGGCTCGATTCTGATCAACTCTCTCAGAGTGCTAGCTCCTTGGGATCCTTCGGGCCAATCTTTTTCTTCTTGGAAGACAAGGAGGAGAGGTGGAACCCTTCCTAACTAGCTCTCTTCCCAAGACCTAGCTTAAGTGCTAGGTATTCTCACACCGAATCCCAAATCCTCACAAACCCCTTTTTTCTTTCTAGTTCTTCAACCAACCAGTAGCCCCTAAAATAACCTTTATTTATAGGGGCATCCATGATGGTTTGGACACTAGTGCCAGAAAATATCGACAGGTTGAACACACATCCTTGTGGATCACCTGTGAATGAAGCCCTGAACCCAAACCCTTTCTACCATGTAAATATTTTATTTTAAATTTTATTATTTTGACTTTGTTAGGGTTAGCCCTTCTTACCAACTGCAATTAGGGTTTTGTTATTTATCCTTTGGGGCTAAACCCTTTTTACCACATTGAGTCAAAACCCTATTTATTGATTGTGTCATACCCTATTGGGCCAAACCCTGTTTACCAAATTTGTTCTTTTTGTTGCATGAGGTTATGCCTTTTGATCAATTGATCAAGTCGGGCTTTAGTTATTTGGTTTTGAGTCATGTAATTATTAGTTAATTTAGCTATTGAGTCCCATAATAAAAGGGGGACCCAATTGAAGACCCATGTGATTTCATGTGCACCCAATTGAAGATCCCATGTGCTAGCTCAAGACAAACCATGTGGTTCCATGTGCTAGCCCAAGTCAGCATGTTCCTAGCGCCACCTTTTCAAGAATTTGGATAACATCACATAATATGTTTGAACATCACTGAACACTTCATCGGGACAACACCACATGACTTGTCTAGACACCACTTGCCACATCACCCAGGACATTATCACATGGCACGTCACTTATGTTTGGACATCCCATATGCAATGTCTTAAATGAAAGCAAGAATTGGTGCCTCTTCTTTTTAAGAAGAGTAAAGTAGAAGGAGTCCTCCAATTGGTGCCCTCTCACTCAAGAATTTCATGCCAAAAATGCCAAGAGTCGACCAAGCATTTCTTCCATGCCAACTTCCAAGGAGTTCCAAAATGTTTGATCACCCAAATGAAAGAGGTGCAATGGTTTTGTACTGCAGGTATTTTGATCAAACAAGTTCCAAGTTGCTTAAGTTTCTAGAACTCAAGAGTCTTACCAAAACTCTTGATTCTTCTTCTATCCAGACTGAAGAGTCCACTTGCCTACAAGAGCCCACATCATTCAGACTCTAGAGTCCAGCAATCAAAGCCAAGCGTTGGAGCCATGTTGACCCTACATCATGACAACTCACCTTATCCACCACCTTGGTGCCAACTTTGGATGAGAGGCCCATAAATTCGTCCACCTTGAAGAGAGTCCATGATTAGGCCAAGAATAGGAGTCCAAGACACCCAGAGCAAGGTTTCTAGGAGTCATTGCCTAAGGGAAACAAACACTAGTCTTTGTAACCCTTACATCTCTGGTTGTTGATCTATAAATACTCCATCAACCCCCCTGTATAATTAATGATTTTTTGATGAAATACAATGACATTCTATCGAATTCTTTTCTTTGCTGTGTGCATCACGGTGTGTGAGGCCCTAGTATCCTACCTATCTTGCAATTAAGAAACCCTAGTCACCACTTCTAACCCTTCCCTTCTATTCTTTTTCTTTCCTTTGCTGCTTTCTAATCTGAGTTTTCATTGTTGAGTGTTTGCAAGTGATCAAGAATCAAAGTCAGGAGGTCTTGTCTCGAAACCAATTTTGTAATGGAAGATCGAAGCCGGGGATCGAGATTTTGAAACTGTGCCGCAAGAATCTTGAGAGTCCTGCCATATGTATTTCAGAGGGACGATTCCACATTGGTAAAACTTAAAACTCTTCTCTTCTCTTTAATTTCCAAATAATTGATAAGTAGACCATAGTTTACGGTGGTTTCTCAGCTACCAAGTCCTATTTTTCTAGTTACTTTATAGGTTTACTTGCGGGTAATTAACTAGAACTAGTTCACTTTGTTACATACTTTGAGTCTTCTTAAAAATATGAGAAAGAAATATAAAAAAGTTAATCTCCACTTTTCTATAATAATTAGGACTTAATAACGGTAATTTAGTTTTAATTATCATCCCGCATCATTTTGGTATCAGAGTGAAAGTTAAACTAGGGTTTAACTGCTAGTTCAGAAATTTTTGCATACCTAGAACTAAGCTAAAAATAAAACTGCATAAAACCTATCTAAAAAAATTCAAAAAATTAGACATAAATTTTTTGATAATATTTTATTAATTTTTTATTTAATCTCAGAAAAAATCAGATAAAAAAATTTATATTTACTATTTTTTGGTGGAAGGAAATCACGCCTCCTAAGTGGGTACATGAAGTATACTTATGACCCATGGGAGTAATGAGCTTTGGCCAGACATGAAATCTTGAGATCGAAAATTTGAAATTAATCTAATCTAAAAATTAGTTTATATATAATACAAAAAAATAATAAATTATATTTTTCTATTATTTTTAATTATTTTAGTTTGATTGCATCTAGGGTTTCATATTTGTGTGATTGCATCATCCAAACATAATCTTAAGGGCACTCGATATCTACACTCGATATCTACATAAGGGAGGGATTTCATCACCCTTCCTTGGCCCACAACCACCACCTTTGCATTGAACCTAACCTAATTAAAATCAATTAGACTTAATTTTGCTTTAGAGAGCTAGGGACACCAACAGGTCGGGTTCCAAGTATTGTGTGAAAGCTAGTGCACCCAATCCTTTGATTATCGCTTGAATCTGGTGTCTAACGCTAGAGGTCCAGAGGCAAATGCCCTAAGTGGTTTCATGATTTTTAATTAGGACCCTGCAAGAGCAGGAGGAGCCTCCCACGACTCCACCTCTTACCTAGCCAGTGGATAGGATAATTGCTGATTTGGTTGTAATTTGAGCTGACCCATTCTACTTGAGCTCTAGGTCTTGGAGATCCTAGTTCGATTTTATGTGTTTGCATTACATAACCATTAGATTAGGAGTCTAACCAAATACCAGTAGTCTCACCCTAACCTAGTGTGACCATGGCGTCCAGCTTTGAGAACTTCCTTAGGACCATGAATGATGATTTGCCCTGATGAACAATCAGTTTGACTGATTAGATGATCATCTAGGAAACTTAGAGAGGACAAGTAAGACCTGTCCTAAACCTAAACTTGAGACACCTTTCTCCACACCTCCCAACTCTAGGATAGGCCCTCGCTATGACCCAATATGGGAGACTAACCATAGGAGACCCAATTATGATTTCATAGACCAGGATGAGGGAACCACTAAGAACTTTAGGGTTAAAGCACCTAAATTTGGTGGTGATCCTGAGTTTGAAAATTATCTTGATTGGGAAAGAAATATAAATCTGAATTTTGAGAAGGACCAAGTGATTGAGGAAAGAATGTTTAAGATTGCTAAGCTTAAATTAGTATGCCAGGCTAGAATTTATTAGGATGATGTCAAAAGAATGATCAGACGAAAAAGAGACATATCCATAACTACCTAGAGTGACATGAAACTTAAACTTTGGAAAAAGTATGTGCTTAGATCCTTTGAACCCAGCTCCTACGAACACAGATCCATGACCCATAGATCTGTGCCCATGTACTATGAACCCAAGGATCCCATAATCCTTAATCAGCCTAAACCCACTATGATCAATGCACCTTATCAAAAATTAGGATCTAGTCAAATCCACCTGAGTCGACCCATTCCCTAATAGAGTCAACCCAATTCTCACTCGAGCCAACTCAACCCTAATCCTAGTCTACCTACCCCTACTATCCAGATCCTAGCCAATTTTTCCTTAACCAACTCATTCATATTATCTCATTGGTTTACAAAGATAACATTGAGTGTATGAAGCTAATGTGAACTTAGTGGATGAGTATGAGGGAGAAGAGGAAATACATATGGCTAACCCAGAATTAGCTGACTCGATAGGCACCCAGGTTGAAGCCAACCCAGAGTTAGTTGACCATGACTATACCCAAACTAAAATTGTACTGTTAGGACCCTAAGAAAAAGAGATCCAAGAGAAACCTAACCCTACTGCTAAGACATTACCTAAGGAAACACTAGGGGTGACTCAAGTCAAAGAGCCCAGTCCTAAAATTCAAGAACCAGAGGAAATTATTGAGGACTTATTTTATTTAGTCCAGTACCCTCAAGAAGACTTCACCCCTTTGGTCACAATTGAAGATATTTTTTCATAAATCACTGACCCATTCTTCCATCAAGTGGACCTTTTAGTGCTTGTAGATGTAATTTAGTGTCTAAACTTTAAGGTCAACCCTATTAGTCTAGGACAAATCTCCAAACCCTTTTCTTATTTCCTACCCTACTAAGTCATCCCCGAACCTACTTCTTATTTCCTACACTGGCCTGATGTTTCCACTCTTTCTAGAGCCATACGATTGCATTTTGCTGAAATCAGTAGGTCGCATAAGTTCATTAAGCACATTCAATTTGCATCCTATTTTTGGAAAACACTATGGCATCTATTAGGAATTCATGCCAAATTTTCATCAACATGTCATACATTAACCAAGGATAATTTTTAGAGAAGACTGAAGGAATACAAAAAAGAAGACTTTGTTATGGTTAAACTATGACCTGAACGGTTCCCACCTGGAACCATGAAAAAGTTACATGCCCATAGTAGTGGACCATACAAAGTGATTAGCAAAATTGGGTTTAATGTCTATGTGCTTGAGTTACCACCTGAACTAGGTATTAGTCTAACTTTTAGTGTTTCAGACCTTATTGAGTATAGGGAGCCAACGTTGATTCCTAGTGAGCCATTTAGGCCTAATACAGTCATTAAGAGTGAACAAACCCAAGTGTGTCCACCTGCCATACCACCAGCCTAGAGAGACAAGATCGAGCGGATCTTAGATGACAAGGTCATTGCAAACCGGAGCAAAGATTACCAACCATATCTAGTTCGTTGCAAGGATGACCTGAGACTGATGATTCTTGGATCACCAGAGAGAACATGAAGAGAGTTGACCCAGACTTGCTAAAGTGCTATCATCGTGACATTGACCCATACTTGACAGGGTCGAGCTTCTCCTATCCAGGGAGAATTAGTGTGGACACCAGGGCCAGAAAATATCGACAGGTTGAACCCACATCCTTGTGGATCACCTGTAAATGAAGCCTTGAACCCAAAACCTTTTTACCATGTAAATATTTTATTTTAAATTCTATTATTTTAACTTAGTTAGGGTTAGCACTTCTTAAAAAGAAAAGTGCCCACAAAGCCAATCTTATATAAGGGCATTTTTGTAATCTTCCAACTCATGTATGATATTTAATATATTAATAAAGGCATATTATTTCATCATATTGTTTTGTCTTAGTTAAAGATTATGTGAACCCCAAGGTTATGGCAAATGGAATCAGGGTTATGATGGAAATCATGATAGTGAGATCTAAGTTCCTATAAATCCTAACCTAAAATGTTCCTAGTCGATGGACCATCGGTTCGGGGATTGATAAGTCTAGAAAGACTAGCTTATCCTATGTATGCTCTGTTAAGAGGGTGGTTGGTCTCACAGCCACTTATGTAGAGACACTTATACAAGGATAAGTGTGCTCATTAAGATATGAGTACACTGAAATGATCCGCACCTGGACTATCTTATGGAAGTCTTACTACTTGTCCAAAGATAGATCTCAAAGTAGGAGTTATGCATGTGATTTTTAGACCAAAGGTCACCTTGGTTCCTTGTGCATACTGAGCCATGTTTTGGTTCATACTCATTCATGACATTAAATCATGTACGGGGTATTGTCGAATATGGTAGAAGGTGTATGAAGGATATGAGTGGACCAACAAGGAATCGATCACTCATAGTAAAGGAATTGTTATCCCAAGTGATCTCTTCGATTAATGACTCAAGGAGACTTTGATCAATACAAGATGAGATTAGAAGTAGTTTCTAATCAGTCATCAATTAAGTCTTCATTATCAAATAGAGATTTGAAATGACTAAGTGCTAGGGTTTGACATTTATCCAAATCCATTACATAATCTAGATAATGGGAGATTGAAAGATTGAATTATATGATAACTTTCTACTGAAGGATATTTTGGTACTTTTCACCAAATTCCTTATCTTATGGGTAGACATGACATGTTGCTAGATGTCAATCATGTCTTGTAGGTATTCATGAACTAATTGGATTGGTTTCATGAATCAATTCGATGGACATATCGAATTGGCAATTTAGGTCAGCTCAATTTGGCCTAATTAGGTCAGTCAGGTTCGATTGGTTTGAATCAGCTTAAACCTAAACCTACTGCTGGCTAGATATGGAACCCAAAGGGTCACACACATTAGGGAGTTGACCAAGGAAGTCATTCATAATTTAATTAGGGTCATGGGATCCTAATTGGTTAGCTAGATTGCACACTAGCATGTGTAGGCTAACCTAAGTCCTAACCCAAGTCGATTTGGGTATAGTTGCTTTCTAAATTGATTAATTAATTTAAAGAGAACTTAAATTAGGGCATATCTTAATTAACACAACCAATATCAGGTTTTATCCTGATTTAATTGGACATGGAACGCCACTTGGATTAGAGTCTAAGTCGGCATGGACTCCTGTGGTGCATATGTGCCCATGTCAAGGAAAAGGGATCGCAGAAAGGACCAAGAGTCCTTCGGTAGATGAAATTCTCTTGTTGATTTCATCTAGACTCCTCTTGGCACACATCCCCACATCTCCTAGGATAGATTGACCGGTCAAAGCATGTTTGAAATTGGTGTGGAGTTTGGATAAAGAGCACGTGCACATGTAGAGTCACAACTCTTCATGTGGCACGCTGTTCTAAAGCAAAGTCTTTCTGCTAATAGGACTCTTCATTTCTCTAATGCTCGGGGACTGAAATGGCACCTCTTGGCTTTCCAAACACCAGTACTTGCCATGTGGAAAGTGAGAAATCATCCAAGAATGAGAAGGGATGCAGATATGGGCCTTCATGCATGTATCGACATATTGGATATGATTTTTCAAGCTAGATAACTTCTCTTCGATCTTGAAAAATCATATTTGATAAGTTGATGGCTGGCAATATCACACACCCCTCTTAAAACTATAAATAGGGATGGTGTTCTGTGTTTCAGTATCAGATTTCTATCAGTGTTATTCTGAGTGACTCTATCTCCCTTTCTCCTCCTAAAGACAAACCTTGTCTCCTTAAGACAAGGTTGTTCTCACTAATACAAGTCTTAAGTTTTATGACATAAGCCTAGAGTGTCCTACAGAAGGCCTATCCCAAATACAAGAGTGGTTTTGGAGAGCATTCAAAGAGCCCTACAAAAGGGTCAGGTGTCCAACAAAGGTCAATGTCCAGAAGACTATCAAGAAGAGTCCTAGTCAAGCAAGCAACTGAAGTAGAAGTTCTTCCTTAGGTCAATTCCTATGTGGATCACCGTTGGAGGGCTTGCACTTGTGATCCTAGTGGAAAGGAGTAAAAAATAGCATTCCAGGTATTTTTTATGAACCATATTAGTGATATATTGGTTGTATATGAATTAGGGGATCTTGGGATTAGGGTTTCTAGTCAATAAGGATTTTTCTTTGTGCAAATTTTTGAAATCCAATGAATCATACATGCATGATGACACTTAAAAAATCCATCAGTGGTATCAAAGAAACCCTTAATTCATTTAATTAATTGTCATTTGTATGATCAAATGCTTATTAGATAGCTAGTTTGATCATAGGATTTTGATGCATGCCATTACTTAGGGTTCAGTAGAATGCTGTTCGGTTATGAAAAATAATCATAGTATGATGTTTGCCATTAGATTAGGGGCTGTTCTTCTTAAATCCTAATCTATGTAAGATAGTAAATATTTTCATGAAAAGAGCATGTTATTGTTTCAATATGATATTATGCATATTGCTAATCAAATGCATCTTAACAACATGTCTTATCCTTGTAACTACTTTAGATTGGGTTAGTCACCATGGTGGTGGGGACTCCAGGATCAGACATAGTTCAGTGGATCACATATGGTTTACTGATTAGGGTTTTTAGAACCTTAGAAATGTGTCACAATTTTATAATCAAGTAAGATTGAGTCCTATAATAAGTTGAGACTAGTTAAATCGTGTCTCAACCCTAGTCTAATATTGATTCCTGTATTTCAGTATGAGTCTAGTATTAGTCTAGTTCATGTACAAGAGAAGAGGATACTCTATTTTAGAGTCACACCAGGCCTCATCTAGGAGTCAGAGGCCACTACAACAGCTTATTGGACCTTGTTGGAAACCCCAGGGTCCAAGATACCTTCCAGATGCCCTAGATGCCCTCCAAATGCTCTTCAGATGCCCATATTCCTCTCTAGATGCCGGTTCATATTCCCAAACTAGGGCACCCATGATTCCAGAGGTCCATCTTTGCCCTAGCCCAAAAGAAATCAGCCCAAGCGCCAGGCTCAAGCTCATAAGAACCAAGATTCTAGGTAAATTCCATCCCAGAACCAAGATTCCAGGAATATGCTAGCCCAGGCATCCCAGGCTTCCAAGGGGCCCAAAGCCCTTGCACCCTAGCCTCTTGGCCACCCATTCTTGCTGCCCATGAAGCCCACACACCAGGGAGAGGCATCCTTAATGGTTGACTTGGTCCAAGCTAGGAGGAAGAGTCCATGTGGAAGGAGGAAATCAAGTTTATATTTCATTCAACTTTGTAATCCTAGTTTTAGGTTTATTTTGTAATCTTTCTCCCACTTAAATTATGTAAACCTATCATAACTAGGAGTGGGCTGAAGTCCTAATAAGGAGAGGGCAAGGGAACTCTATAAATACCCCACCCTTTGTCCTCTTGTAATCAATCAACTCTTATGTAATAAAACTATATTATTTTGGTGTTCAGCTTCTAGTGTTTTAGTTTTTGGTTCTTTGTTCTCTTGATTGGCCAAACACCCTTCCTTGGAATTCTCCATGCCCAAGCAGCAAATCAAGCCTCCAAATAGCAGACACGTCCAAGATGAGAAGCCTTGAAGATGCCCCAGATCAAGAGCTCCTTCTTCTTGATGGGGGACAGGGGTAGGATCGTTGGTGAGCCTAGAAGTCACCTAAATTAGGGTACTATTTTTTTTTTGGTATTTTTTTTTCTAGAGATGGTGAAGGAATAGTCGGGATGGAGGACAGGGATCTAGATCTCATGGACTTTGGGACTCACCCTAATGAAGAGACTTCTCGCCTCTAAGGTATTATACCTTCCTCGATACTTGGAGGTGCTAGGATGGATCTCAAAGGCCACCATGGGATAGAGAAGATGGAATGGGAAGGGGGATAACTGGAAATGACCTCACATCATGTCCTGGGGTTGGGCCTCACACCCTCTCCTCATGGAGTGAAATAAAAAAACTACTCTTTTCTAAAACTCATTTTCATTCCCAAAACTTGACTAAACTATTTTTTACAAAGGACCGAGGGTGGTATTTATAGACCTGTCCAATCCTTATTTGAATTTGAATACATGATAAAATGATAGAGATGAATCAAATTCAAACACAAGATAGGATAAGATAAGCCTATCCATATCTCAATCCTGACCAACCAAATCCTAATTCAAATTTCAAATAAAATATAAATCCTAAATAAATAATCTTCAAATTTAAATTTATTTGCTACTCTAAAATTTGTGCTACTTTGGGATTCATGCAGGTCGATGTCCCCATCATTCCCCTGAGGTGGGGAAAACTCGACTCCGTCGAGTCAAAATGAGCGGGGACTTTGATGAACAACATCCAAAGACTCTGATCTAAAATTTGTGCACCGTTAAAATCTATATAACTCCAAGATCTGTGCTACTTTGAAATCTTCATGGCCTTGAGATCTGTGCAAGTCTGAAGTCGGCAATAGGAACTGGGCAGTGCTTTCACATTCGTGCACGTCCGCTTCATCTCCCTCCTCGACAGATCGAAACCAAGGATGCACTTCATCAACGATTTCGATGTACCGGTGGTCTTCACTGGCGGGCTCTCCGGCGAAGGTGCTGGGGGAAGACCGTGGAATTCGGAATGATGGCCGATGCAAAGATCATCACGATCGGTGGAGGGGATGATTGGCTGACAGGGAGCTGAAAGGAAATGGAGTCGGCGGCATGGTGGGGAAGGTGGCCGACACGGTGCTTTCCATTTATGGAAGAGGCGGTGGCCGGGTTGCTTGGGGAAATGGCCGACGGAGGATGCAATCGGTGAAGTCGGTGGTGGCTGGTGACGACTCAGGGTGGAGGGGTGTCGAGCGCAGAGATGGGGAGGCATCACGGGCAGCAGCGGGCAGAGAGATAGGTGGCCGGCACGGACGGGGGAGGGCCTCGATTTGCACTGCAGTGGTTGCGCCGGAGGAAGCCTGGGGGCATTAGTGACAGAGGAGATGTAGTTGAAGCGGGATGTGCCCTTGGTGTTGAGGACGACATAATTCACCAGCATCTGGAAGATCTGGCGATAAGGCATCGATCGGAGGCTGTAGGGGCAGGGACAATGCCAAGGTTGCGACGATGATGCAGGTTTGGAGAAGGATCCAGCCGACGCTGCTGAAGGCATCACTAACGATGACGGCGTAGGAGGCGGCATGGGGGCTGGACGGTGGATGGCTGCTATGGCAGCGGTGGGGGTTTGGTCGAAGGAGGATGGGGGCCGAGGGTTGGATGTGGGCTTGGTGGTCTTGTTGTGCGATTTCTAGGTGTAGACCTTGTTGCTCTCTTCGATGGTGTCGGATGGGAGGTGAAAATAATAATAATAATAATAATAATAATAAAACAGGATCAGCGATGGGTAAGTGATGGGACAAACCAGAGCTGGTGGGAACGATGGAGAATCTGGGGTACCCTAATTTTTCTGGCTCTGATACCAAAATTGATAGGTGACAAGTGTAGGATCGTTGGTGAGCCTAGAAGTCACCTAAATTAGGGTACTATTTTTTTTTTGGTATTTTTTTTTCTAGGGATGGTGAAGGAATAGTGGGGATGGAGGACAGGGATCTAGATCTCATGAACTTTGGGACCCACCCTAATGAAGAGACCTCTCGCCTCTAAGGCATTACACCTTCCTCGATACTTGGAGGTACTAGGATGGATCTCAAAGGCCACGAGGGGATAGAGAAGATGGAATGGGAAGGGGGATAACTGGACATGACCTCACATCATGTCCTGGGGTTGGGCCTCACACCCTCTCCTCACGGAGTGAAATAAAAAAACCACTCTTTTCTAAAACTCATTTTCATTCCCAAAACTCGACTAAACTATTTTTTACAATGGACTAAGGATGGTATTTATAGACCTGTCCAACCCTCATTTGAATTTCAGTACAGGATAAAACGATAGAGATAAATCAAATTCAAACACAAGATAGGATAAGATAAGCCTATCCATATCTCAATCCTAAGCAACCAAATCCTAATTCAAATTTCAAATAAAAAATAAATCCTAAATAAATAATCTTCAAATTTAAATTTATTTGCTACTCTGAAATTTGTGCTACTCCGGGATTCGTGCGGGTCGATGTCCCCATCAATAGTCCCTAGATAAGAACCCAGTAGTAATCCACTAACCCTTAGTCGACCTGAACCCTATAGTATTAATACCCTAAGATTTGAACCTAGTATTAGTCAATTTTTCCTTAGTCAACCCCCTCTTACCACCCCACTAGTTCAGAAAGCTGACATTGAAGAAGAGATGTATGAGGCTGACCCAAGCTTAGTGGAGGAGTATGAGGAAGAAGAAGAGGAGTTTCCTGTAGAAGACTTAGAATTAGTTGACCCAGTAGGTGCCCAGGTAGAAGCCCACCCAAGATCAGTTGACCTAGTTGACCTTGACCACATCAAGATTGTAGAGGAAGAGCAATTAAAGGATGAGAAACCCAATTCAACTATTAGATTCTTCCCTGAGGAGCCAATAGACAAAAGTGCATGTATAAAGCCAAGTCCTAAATTTCTTGAACCAGATGACTTATTAAGGATTTGGCTTTTCAGTACCCTCAGGAAGAATTCCATCCTATAGTTTGCATTAATAATCTCTTCCATGAAATTAATGACCCATCCTTCCATTATGCTAACCCATTAGATATACATCAACTCCATAAGGTCAACCTCGTTAGTATAGGCCTCATCCCAGAAACCCCTTCTTATCTCCTATTCTACCCGATCAACCCAGAACCTCCTTCTTACTTTTTACACTGCCAGACTAACCCTGAACTCTTCTCTTATTTTTTACTCTTTCCTGAAACTTCTTCTATTTTTTTTACTATTAGATTGCATTTTACAAAAGTTTGCATGTTGCATTCTTTCATTGGGCATGTCATGTTTGCATTTTACTTCTGGATAACCCTATGGCACTTAGAAGGAGTCCATAGTAAATTTTCATGTGCATGCCATGCTAGGATTAAACCTAGAGAGTCTATAGAGTGCTAGGTCTTGACCTATAGAGTCCAATAACTTTCCTTAGATAGGGATGTCTGGTCAAGTTTATTAGGTGTTAGTTTTGAGTCCAATAAAGCCACAATTCTAATTCATCTATCCACACCTACACTAGCCTCTATGCAGCATTTGCATCTGAAAATTAGTCAAAAGATGAACAGAAGTAATAAACTAAATAAAAACTTAGGTAATTCCTGAAAGAAAGATAAAGAATTTTCTGCAAAGGATTATGTGATTGTAAAGGAATTCATGCTCGTGAAGCTGGCCCATTCAGAATAATGAAAAGAGTTGGACCCAATGCCTATGCGCTTGAGATACCATCCAATTTAGGTATTAGTCCCACCTTCAACATTTCAGACTTTATGGAGCATAGGGAGCCATCGGTGATACTTAGCGAGCCCTTTGAGCCTCTCACTTCCTTTGAGAGTAAACCCATCCTAGAGTGTCCATATACAATTTGGCTAAATAGTGAGGAAATGAGTGAGCGAATCCTAGATGATCAAGCCATCAGTACCTAGAATAAAGGCTATCAGAGGTGATATGGCGAGATCGCTGACATGGGGCCCCTATCAGACACCACATCGGATGAAGCTGCCACGTGGGACACCTCTACCCGGACTCTTTCACCCGGTTGTGCTCCCTCCGAGTGGAGAGTTTGAGGTCAAAGTCGAGCTCCACATCGGATGAAGGGTATTTTTGTAATCTTCCAACTCCTGTATGATATTTAATATATTAATAAAGGCATATTATTTCATCATATTGCCGTGTCTTACTTAAAGATTATGATCAATGCCATAGATTATGGCAAATGGAATTAGGGTTATTATGGAAATCATGACAGTGAGACCTAAGTTCCTATAAACCCTAACCTAAAATGTTCCTAGTCGATGGACCATTGATTTGGGGATCGATAAGTATGAAAAGACTAGCTTATTCTATGTATGCTCTATTAAGAGGGTGGTTGGTCTCATAGCCACTTGTGTAGAGACACTAATACAATGATAAGGGTGCTCATTAGGTCTGAGTTCTCTGAACTGATCCACATTGAGACTATCTTATGGAAGTCTTACTACTTGTCAAAAAATAGATCTTAAAGTAGGAGTTATGCATGTGATCTTTAGACCTGAGGTCACCATGGTTCTTTGTGCATACTAAGCCATGTTTTGGTTCATTCGCAATCATGACATTAAGTCATGTATGGGGTGTTCTTGGATATGGTGGAAGGTGTATGAAGGATATGAGTGGACCAACAAGTAATCGATCATTCCTAGTAAGAGGAATTGTTATTCCAAGTGATATCTTCGATTGATGACTAAAAGAGTTTTTGATCAAAGCAGGATGAGATTAGAAATGGTTTCTAATCAGTCATCATCTGAGTCTTCACTATCGAATAGAGATTTGAAATGACTAGGTGCTAGGGTTCGACATTTATCCATATCCATCACACAATCGGGATATGGGAGATCGAAAGATTAAATTGCATGGTAACTTTCTACTGAAAGATATTTTGGTACTTTCCATCAAAATTTTCATCTTTGGAGTAAGTGTGACACATTGCTAGATATCAATCATGGATTGTGGATATTCATGAAGCAATTGGATTGGTTTTATGAGTCAATTCGATGGACAGATCAAATTGGCAATTTAGGTCAACTTAATTTGACCTAATTAGGTCAATCGGGTTTGATTGGATCGAATTGGCTTAAACCTAAACCTACTACTGGCTAGATGTGGAACACAAAGGGTCACACATGTTAGGGAGTTGACCAAGGAAGTCATTCATAATTTAATTAGGGTCATGGGATCCTAATTGGTTTGCAAGATTGCATACTAGCTTGTGTAGGCTAACTTAATTCCTAACCTAAGTCGATTTGGGTCTAGTTGCTTGCTAAATTGATTAATTAATTTAAAGAAAACTTAAATTAGGATATGTTTTAATTAAGACAACCTATATCAGGTTTTATCCTGATTTAATTAGACATGGAACACCACTTGGACTAGAGTCCAAGTCGGCATGGACTCCTTAGGTGCATATGTACGCGCGTCAAGGAAAAGGGATCGTAGAAAGGACCAAGAGTCCTTCTACAAATGAAATTCTCTTGCTGATTTCATCTAGGCTCCTCTTGGCACACATCCTCACTTCTCCTAGGATAGATTGACCGGTCAAAGCATGTTTGAAATTGGCATGGAGGTTGGATAAAGAGCGCGCGTGCATGAAGAGTCACAACTCTTCATATGGAACGTGATTCTGAAGCAGAGACCTTCTTGGTGGGAAAACTAGGATCAGACATAGATCACTAGATCTCATTTGGTTTACTTATTAGGGTTTTAAATTTTAGAACCCTAGTCATATGTCATAATTTTGTAATCAATTAAAATTGAGTCTTGTAATAAGTTGAGGTTAGTTGATTTGTCTCAACCCTTAACCCTAGTCGGTTTATTAAGTCCTGTACTCTAGTTATAAGTCCAGTATGAGTTCAAGAGAAGAGGTTACCCTATTTTGGAGTTAAACCAGGCCACATTCAGGAGTTAGAGGCCACTACATTAGCTTGTTGGATTTTGTATGACACCCCAGGATCCAAATGTTTTCCGAAACCCTGATTCCTTCAAGATGCCCTCCAGATGCCTAGATTCTCTTCTTGAAGCAAGAGTATATTCCCAAACCAGGGCACCCATGAATCCAAAGGTCCATCTATGCCCAGCCCTGGAGAAACCAAGCCCAAGCACCAAGCCCAAGCCCTTAAGAAGCTAGATTCCATGGAATATTTCTGCTACCCGGCTACCATACCACCCTAGCTTCTAGGAGGCCTAAGCCCACTTGCCATTCACCTATTGGGCCAACCCACTTGCTGCCTTGAAGCCCAACATGCCAAGCCTTGGTGTCCTCGAAGAGTTGATGAAGTCCAAGCTCAAGGGAGGTGTCCTTAAATGAGAAGGAAAAGACTAGTCTAACCTAGTTAGGATTTATGTTCCTAGTTATTTTAAGAATTGTAATTCTAACCTAGCAAGGAGAAGGACTTATAACCTAACTACGAAAAGGCATGTTAACCTAAGTGTAACCCTAGTTAAGAGAGGGCATGGGAACTCTATAAACACCCCACCCCTCCCCCTCTTGTACTCACATTTCTCTTATGAAATAAACCCAGATAAAATTTTGTCTTCAAGTTCTGGTGTTGAGTGATTGGTGTCCTTTGTTTGAGTCTTATTGTGCTTGGCCGAACCTTGCTACCTTAGCTTCCATCTGCATCATAGGAGATCAGCCATACCCAAGGAAGTGAAGCCCTAGCTTCCGTCCAAGATAAGGAGCTTCTTCTTCCCCAAGCCACCAACTCCTAACCCTAATTCAGATTTCTCCTAAACCCTAGTTTCCATTCCAATTTTTATCTACTATTTTGATTGACCCCTGATGCTTGCAGGATCCACGAGGTGTTTTCCTTTCCTAGAGGAGGCTTTCTTCACCCCTAGGATTTCCCAGATCAGCCATCAGATTCTAGGAAACCGAGCTTCATCATCCCGACTCCAATCAGAGTGCCGTGTGATCTCTTCATCGGAAGTTCCTCAAATCTCTGACTGGTAAGAAACCTTCCCTTCTCTTGATATCTGATTTATTATAGATAAGCTATTTTATACTTGAAGTTTCTCAATTCTCAGGTCTTGACTTTCATTATCTTGCATGAGTTATTTTGCGATCATGGTGATTCTTCGCATTGATATTCTTCTTTCTTGTTCTTATTTTATTTAATGAATTTAGCCTACAAACCTAAATTATAAAAATCACAAAAAATTAGTTTACGATTTTTTTTGCATGATTAGCAATCTTAGAGTCATCCCACATCAGTTTGGTATCAGAGAAGTTTAGGATAGTTTTTATCTGCATTAGATTCTCTAAACCCTAGTTTCTGAATTTTCTGCATCCTATTCACTGCATTAGGTGTCTATCTTCTATCTAGTTTTGACCATCTAGAAATCTTATTTTTCTATAAAATTTGCATAAATTATTCTCTATCTTGTGTTTTATTTTATTATATTTTTAATTAATTTAAAAAAAACCCTAAGTCCCTAAAATTCGTCACATTAGAAATCCTAACAAAAATCTTAAGATTTTTGCAGCAGTCTGAGAAACATAGGATTTGCATCATCATCTGATTCTTGTTTTGCATCAAATTTGGTACAGTTCATCATCACCATCCATCCTCTGTCCTAGAATTTTTTTTTAATTTTTTTCTACATCGATAGCTTTGTCAAATTCTACATCTTCTGAAACCTAATTTTTTGAATTCTGCTATTTTTGCACCTTGACTCAACCTAACCTAGTCAACTTCCACACACCCTAATCCCAACCCTAATTGATTGCTAACCTAATCAACCTCAACCTAATTTGCCACCTCATAAAATAACCATAATATATATATATATTTTATTATTTTAGTTTGCATCAGGACCATCGATTGCCATCATCTCTTTAACCTAATCTTAAGGGAAATTGTTATCTAACATCTGGGCAGGATTTCACCACCTATCCTGGGCCCAAAACAACCATCATCATACTGAATAAAGCCTAATTAAAATTAAATAGACCTAATTTGCCCTAGTGGACTAGGTGACACCAAACAAGTCGGGTCTAAGCTGTGTGGGCCAACTAGTACATTTAATCTTGTGGCTATTACTAAAATCTGGTGTCTAAGGCTGATGGTCCAGGTCAAACGACCTAAGTGGTGTTGTGGTTTTTAATTGGGTCCTTGCAAAAGCAAGGGAGGCCTCCCACACTCCCATCCTTTACCTAGCCAGAGGAAGGATTAGCTATTGGGTTCAGTGTAAGTTGAGCTAACCCATCCAATTTTGGCTCTAGATCTAGGAAACCCTAGATTATACTAGCCTATTTCTTTTTGCATGCTTGGCTGCACCACATCACTTTTCTTGCATGATTGTTTGTTGCATGATCACTAGACTAGGAACCCAATACAAGAAGTCAAAACCCCAACCCAACTCAACCATGGAGTCCAATCTAGAAGCCCTCATAAAAGCCTTGTGTGACAAGATGGACTTCAAGTTTGACCAAACCAATACCTAGATTGTTGACTCTGGTCTTGATTTTGATGATTTATAAAATATTTAAGTATATATGAGTACTAATGCATGTTAAAAGTGTTTATCAGATTCAGATACTCATTAATGTTGAACGATTGAAAAGATTGTCATTCAGTTAAGGAAGACATGAAATTTCAAGATATGGACCTTGGAGCATATATTGAATACCTTGAATGACTCAAATATTAAATTTGGACAAGTTTCGACACTGGTCAAGTCATGTGTCGACACATAGAAGTGTCGACACATGGAAGGTCGACACAGAAATTTTTTTTTCATCCAGCATACTGAGGTGTCGTCACGTGGAAACCAAGTGTCGACACATGAATAGTGAAGTGTCGTCTCAAGGCCTGAGACCAAATAGAAGATAGAACAAGGTAATTTTAGGGTTTGGTCAAGTGTCGACTCACAGTCTCAATATGTCGACTCAAAGTATGACTCACCAAGTAAAGTGTCGACTCACCAGTGCAGAATAGAAGACTTCAGATGACATTTTTTGATCAAGTGTTGACTCACTGCTCCAAGTGTCGACCCTAAGTGTCGACACATGACCTAATGTGTTGACACCTGAACGGACGACAACTCTGCAATGGCTAGCTTTCTAAAGAATAGAACTTTCCCAAAATATTTGTAACGGCTAGTTTTTCCTCTCCAACAGTCTTTAACGGTCATTTAAGATTTGGAGCGCTATATAATTAACAAAAATCAAATGGGGAGGCAATCCTTTGAGAAGAAAAGTTCCATACACTTTAAGGATTCATATTTTGAGAGAGTTGAGCCTTCAAGCATCCAATTTCAAAGAGAGCTTCCATGTCCACAACATCAAGCTTCATTCAAAGGCTTCAACAAATTGAAAACAAGCTTCTTCAACAACATCCAAGAGCTTCAAAGAGATATTTGCTTTATTTTAGAAAGCTTTCATTATTTCTTTATTTCAAACTCATATTTATTGTAAAGGTTATTGGTTAGCCTATTGGAAAACCAAGCAATTTATTGGTAAGCCTTTGAAAACTAATTAGGTTCTTGGTTAGCCTGCAAAACCAAGGGAGGTTATTGGTGAGCCTTTGAAAACCAATTAGGTTCATGGTTAGCTCGCAAAACCAAGGGAGGTTGGTGGTGAGCCTTAAAACCATTTAGGTTCTTGGTTAGCCCATAAAACCAAGTGAGGTTTTGACTTGTGAGCCTTGTGAAAACAAGTCAGGTTTTGATAGTAAGCCTGAAAAACTAATCAACTGTAATCGGTTTGTTTATAGTGGAATTCCCAAGGAGATCATGGGAAGTGGATGTAGGTGCCATGGAGTGCACCGAACCACTATATATTGTTGTGTTTGTGCTTGTTTCTGTAGTGCTTATTTACTCTTGTGCATTTACTTTATTAATTTCATTGCATATTATTTTGAATCACACAAACACTTTAGCAAAACACAAGCAACTTGAATTGAATCAGTACCCTCATGATGAGCCTCCTCCTATAGTTCCCATTAAGGACTTCTTCCCTGAGTTTAATAACCCATCCTTCCATTATGCAAACCCCATAGATATACCGCAACCTCGTAAGGTTAGCCTCATTAGTCTAGGATTAGTCTCCGACATGCCTTCTTATATCAAACTTTATCCAACTAACCTTGAACCTTTTTCCCTACCCTACCAGACTAATTTTAAATCCATTTCCTATTTTCTGCCCTTTCCAGAAACCTCCAGCATTTCTATGATCATTAGATTTCATTTAATTGAGATTAGCGTACTGCATGCATTCATCATGCATGTTAGGTTTGCATCTTACTTCTGGCATACTCTTTGGAATTTGCTAGGAGTTCACTATAAATTTTCATGTGCATGTCAAGCTAGGATCAAACCTAAGGAACCTTTAATCTGTTAGGTTTAGACCCAAAGAGTTCAATAAGATTTTCTTCTATAGGAATGCATAGTCAAGTATGTTAGGTGTAGGTTTGAGTCCTTTGCATCATCTTATTAGGAGTCTGCATGTGCCCAGCATGTTCACCACCTACACAAATTTTAAACAAACTGGCTAATTCCCGAAGAAGGATCAAATAATTTGATGTAGGGGATTCTGTCATGATTAGGCTTAGGCCTGAGCGGTTCCCACCTGGGACCGTTAAGAAGCTTCATGCTCATGGAGCCGGACCTTTTAAAGTATTGAAGAAGGTTGGATCAAATGCCTATTTGCTAGACTTGCCTTCGGATATGGGCACTAGTTCTACCTTCAATATTACAGACCTGGTTGAGTACACGGAACCGGCAACGATACCCAGTAATACTTTTGGACCTATCCCTTCTATTGAGAGTGATCCTTACCCAAAGTGTCCACCCATCAATTGGCTTGAGAGAGGAAAATGGATCGAGCGTATCCTGGATGATCAAGCCATTACGACCCGGGGCCGTGGTTATCAACGCTTCCTGGTCTGAAGGCAAGGCCAGCCAAAGTCAGACAATTCATGCATTTCTCGAGTGGACTTACAATGCCTCAACCCAGACCTTCTTGAGAGATATGCGAGCCAGCCTGATCTTCACTCGACAGGGTCGAGTTCCTCCCACCCCGGGAGAATTGGTTGCGGACACCGGAGGCACCAGAATAAGACAGAGGCTTTTCAACCCTCTATGAATTGATCAATAATTTATGTGTCCATCTGTAATAAGGGCTTAGCCCATCTGAGTCCATTTTTGTTGTTATTTGAGTCTTTTAAGTTTCAGTTCTGTACTAGTCAGCTCATGTTGAGCTAGTTCAATCCAATGTTAGTCAGCTCATGTCGAGCTAATTTTATTTTTTTGAGTCCTATTCAACCATATTGAAGACTCAAGACCACATCATACAAGTGAAGACCAAGTCCAACCAGATTGAAGACATGGAAGTATAGCCCAAGTCCAACCCAGCTTGAAGATTTGAAGACCCCAGGAGGAAAAATTCAAAAAACCCTGATTCCTTGCAGATGCCCTCCAGATGCCCAGATTCCCTTCCATATGCCAAAATATATTCATATACCAAGGCATCCATGATTTTAGAGGTCCATCTACATCCTAGCCCAAAGAAATCAAGCCCAGGCGCCAAGCCCAAGCCCCTAAGAAGAAAGATACCAGGGAATATTCCTGCTACCTGGCTACCATGCCACCCCATCTTCCAGAGGCCCAAACCCATGCACCCGAGCCCCTTTGGGCCAGCCTCTTGCTGCTCCTAGAAGTCCAACACGCCCCCCTAGGCATCCTTGGAGTGTTGTCCAAGTCAAGAGAATTTTAGGGATTTTTCTACCTGATGTTTCCTTATTTTCTAGCTAGGGTTTGAGAGGGAAAAGGATTCTTATGTAAAGACTTATGTGCCCTTACTTGGAGCCCAAGGTTAAGGGGCTATTTAAAGGATCCTAGCCTCTTGTATGAAGAGAGATTTTGATATATGAAATAAACATTGAGTTCTTCAATTGCTTTGTGTGATTACCCTGCTGTGTGCATAAAGGGGTTTGAGAGTTCTTCTTCTCGGTGTTTGCAACCATCTTCCTGCCGCCAACCATCCTTCCAAACCCTCCAAAACTTTCATCCCTTTGCTATTTTTCTTTATTTTCTTGATTTTCTCTGAGTTTTCTAACCCCTGACAGGTCGTTTATAGGTCTCCGAGTTCCTACGAATCCAACGACT
Organism: Areca catechu; assembly: GCA_021397845.1. Lineage (NCBI taxonomy): Eukaryota > Viridiplantae > Streptophyta > Magnoliopsida > Arecales > Arecaceae > Areca > Areca catechu. The sequence goes on along the minus strand of CM038051.1, from coordinate 93,774,873 downwards.
CCAGCCAAGCCTCAATCGGACCACCGAGCAGAAAGTCGGGTATCCACGAGTCTTTGGCTTGGTTTTCCAGGCCGCATCCATCGAGGAACGAGAGATCCCTTCATTGCAATCTTCATCGGGAACTTCAGACATTGTCAGGTACACCCCCTCTACCTCTAGTCTTTATATTGTAGGAGAACTTGCCATAATCGAGGCTTCTCAGCCCCGGCGATCCTTCTTTAGTACTTTTCTAGGTTCTAATCTGCATGTTTGGCTTCAAAAATTCATACAAAATTCCCTACAACTAATTTTGATCTGAAATTTGGGAATTAATCACCTAACCCCACATATAAAATATACAAAAAGAATTGTTTGCATATTAGTCCCCCTTCATGAACATGGTATTGTAACTAGAAACAAAGCAAGACTTGTTGCTAAATGCTACAACCAGGAAGAAGGGATTGACTTTGATGAAAGCTTTGCTCCTATTTCTAGGCTGGAAGCAATTAGACTTTTACTTGCTTTTGCTTGTTTTATGAATTTCAAGTTATTTCAAATGGATGTTAAAAGTTCTTTTTTAAATGGATTTATTGAAGAGGAAGTTTATGTTGAACAACCTCCTGGTTTTGAAAATCATGAATTTCCTAACCATGTTTTTAAATTGCATAAAGTATTGTATGGTTTAAAGCAAGCTCCTAGAGCTTGGTATGATAGATTAAGTTCTTTTTTGATGAAGAATGATTTTTCTAGAGGTAATGTAGATAATAAATTATTTTTGAAAAAGAAAAATGATGATCTCTTAGTAGTACAAATCTATGTAGATGATATTATTTTTGGTGCTACTAACGAATGTCTTTATCAAGAGTTTGCAAAGTTAATGCAGAGTGAGTTCAAGATGAGCATGATGGGAGAACTCAACTTCTTCCTCGGACTCCAAATTAAGCAAACCAAAGAGGGGATCTTCATCAACCAAGCCAAGTACACAAAGAAAATATTGAAAAAGTTTGGGATGGAGACTACCAAACCAATAGGTACCCCTATGAGCTCTTCATGTAAATTATACAAAGATGAATGTGGTAAATCAGTAGACCAAAAATTATATAGAGGCATGATTGGTTCATTGCTATATCTATCTGCCAGTAGACCAGATATAATGTTTATTGTTTGTATGTGTGCACATTTTCAGTCTGCTCCTAAAGAATCACATCTCTTAGCTGTAAAATGTATATTTAGATACTTATCTGGGTCAATTGAAATTGGTCTTTGGTACTCTAGAGAGTCATCATATGAATTGATTGCTTATTCTGATGCTGATTTTGCTGGGTGTAAACTTGATCGTAAAAGTACTAGTGGAACTTGTCAATTCCTAGGAGTTAATTTAATTTCATGGAACAGCAAGAAACAGAATTCGGTTGCTCTATCTACGGCGGAAGCTGAATATATAGCAACTGGAAGCTGTTGTGCTCAGATTCTATGGATAAAACAATAACTCAAGGACTTTGGCATCAAACTAACTAAGACACCCATAAGATGTGATAATACTAGTGCAATCAATTTAACAAAAAATCCTGTACAACATTCAAGAAGCAAACATATTGAAATAAAACATCACTTTATAAGAGATCACGTTCAAAACTGTAATGTGTTGTTAGAATTCATTTGTACTGATTATCAATTGGCTGATATATTTACAAAACCATTGAATGAAGATAGATTTTGCATGATTAGAAGAGAATTGGGAGTCATTGACACTTTTGCTTGAAACTCTTCAATTTCCTACAAAATTCCTCAAAAAATGATTTATAAATTCTCAAAAATATTTAAAGCCTCTCTAAGAATTCATTTTAAATTTTTTAAATTTTTTCAAATTTTATTTTGACAAATTTATTTTCGGAGGTCGACACTTAGAATTTCGGAGGTCGACACTTGAGGTCGACCCCTGATATTTTTTAGAGGTCGACACTTGAATGAAAAATCTGTTTTTTAAAACCCATCTGCAAGCCCTTTTTTCTTCCATTTCTTTTCTTTTCTCCTTCGTGTGGTTCCCCTCCATCGCTCCTAAAGCTCTAAACAGTGGATTTCCAACCCTCTCCTTCCTCTTTTTGGGTAATCTCCTCTCCTCTTGTTTTCTTTTGAATAGAACCGTTTTGACCGTGTTCTTTGTTTTTGGACAATCGAAAGCTTTTGCCTCTATCTACCCTCAAATATCGATTGATATTCGATTGAAAACAATCATTTCTTCCCTCAATTTCGTGCATTTCCTCTATTTGCTCTCCTTTCTTCTCAATTTCACAAACCCTCACTTACCTTTGCAAGGTTCCTTCATTCGCCCAACTGTGAAATCCTTTTCTCCTCTCCAAGATTCTTGGTTCTCCTCTTTCTTAGCACTACATTATCCTACTTCCCCCTAATTTACCCCTCTTCCATCCATATGGGTCCAAGGAAGCATTTGGCAGTAAGGAAAAGGAGATTGGAACAAGGCCAGGGTAGTATTGAGCGACGAAGAAAGACCAGACATGAGCGTGAGCCATCCCTAGAGGTACCTGCACCAGTGCCAGCCAGCTTAGTCGGAAGAGCATTGCGAGCGGGAGACATGTGGACATACCCTTCTAGGATCAGCATCACTTTTTATTGGAGATGTACTGAGAGATGCAGGTCTGGTTCACTTCTACACGATGACTGAGAGATTCTATCAAGACCTCATCAGGGAGTTCTATGCATCCATGGCCAATGATGGCATTGGATGGACTGCTACTGTTCGTGGGATCAAGATTCCAGTGACACCGAAGGTCATCAGTCGTGTTTGGAGGATTCCACTTCATGGCACAGCTGCCACCTCTATCAGCGATCGAGAGTGCACCTTCAGATGTATCTTAGAGCGCGAGGATGTTAGCGGCATTTTCACAGTAGCCACTAACCAGCTATCATTGGAGATGAGAGTGCTGCATCATATCATCGCCCGCATCTTGATTCCAAAGAGTGGGAGATTCGACTTTATTACTGAGCATGAGCTAGTGTTGATGGTGTCCCTGAGAAAGCGGACTCCCATCAACCTTCCCAGGATCATGCTTCAGTAGATGGGTGAGGCAGCATCTCACAGGAGACTAGTTCAGCCATATGGCATGGGGCTGACATAGTTATTCAGAGAGTATGGAGTCTCATTTGTTGGCATACCCTTCAGTCAGCTGCAGCATACTGACACATATGGAGAGAAATTTCTGCATAGGATGAGATTTTGACTGTTTGGTGATCGATGGGTGCGACGTGAGTTTGGCTAGGAGCTAGATGAGGAGGATGAGATTCGAGTAGCTGAGGCAGGGCCTTCAGAGCCTACTGATCATGGTACACCTCCTCGTCCAGCACCAGAGTCAGAGACTGCGGAGCCTGAGCCATTCACGCCACCACCCTCATCAGCTCCAGCACCTTCTGTTACTGCTACACCACGGAGGACTACAGCGAGCACATCGAACTTTGAGCAGAGAGTGACTGATCACATTTTAGAGGTCTGGACAGAGATTGCTGGTGTACGACAGGAGCTACATGGTCTGCGGATCCACACAGACATGCACATTGGAGCTCTATCAGCTAGTTTTGATACAGGATTCCGACAGATCCTTAGCTTACTGAGATTGGCATTGCCACCAGGGACTGTAGATCCGATAGTGCCTCCTCCACATTCTGATGATGATGCTGCTGATGATGATGATGATTCTGATGATGATGACTCCAGTGGCTATAGTGATAGTGATGGAGATCAGCCTGGAGCAGGTAGCTATGATGTTCCACCTGCTGATCCGATTCCAGAGATTCCCCCTTCTGTAGATCCTCCTTCTACTGATCTTCCCAGTACAGATCCTCTAGCTGTAGATATGCCAGTCGATACTGAGATTACGGAGTCACTCTTTGAGACTATTACAGGCATTCCAGATGATAGAGTGGAGCATACAGAGACTGATATTGATGAACCCACTGCTTATGAGCTCGTTAGCAGGCACACTCCAGCTCAGTCTACTCAGCATACCGATCCACCTACTCCTACTGCTACTACTTCTGTTAGGACACCTTCGAAGTCTTTTCCTCGGCCCTATAGATCTCGTAGGACTACCCCTAGGTCTGGTCCCTCTCTGAGGACTCGGAGTCTCACTCATAGGACTCCAAAATCCTCATCTAGGATCTCGGCTCCTATCTCTTTTGATATACCTTCTGATGAGGAGTAGCCTCATAGATTTGCTTGATGTATGATGTACTAGTTTGCTTTGTATGTTCTGATGTATCAGTATTTTATACTTACTATGTAAGCAATTTTGTTATTGAATACATTTATATATTTATCTACATTGTGGTATTTTACTGTCTGATGCCAGCTCTTAGCATTTATCCTTTTAAACCCTCAAGTTAGAATGTCTTTGCTATATCGAATGCACAAATTGAGGGGGAGCATGTATTTTATGCAACTAAGTACTTCATTGCAATGGAACATAATTTTCTTTAATATATCTTTTACTACAAAGAATGCACTTTTTGATTCTTGACAAAAAGGGAGAGTATAGTAAAGTTTATAAAGTATATATGGTAAAGTATAGTAAAGTATATATGGTTCTTATGACTCTTTCATAGAGTAGAGTAAAGCTATTATGGTTCTTATCTTTTTGAATCATGAGAATGTTTTCACAAAAAGAAAGAAGTAGATGAAAAGTAAAATTTTTATGATATACTCATATATGTGAGGTTTCTTTGAAAATTTTTTTAATGCTATATTTTGCTTTTGGACTTAATTGCATATATACTCAAGGTTTTGTCATCATCAAAAAGGGGGAGATTGTTGGCTTTGGCTCCTTAGTTGTGATGATTAACAAAAGGTTGAGTATATGTTTGGACTAATATTTCATTTCGAGATAAAGTTTCAAGCCATAGGTTATTCAAAAAGAGTATCAAGAGTACAATGATGAAACCAAGCTTGCTTGATTTTGGAAAGAGCTTTCCTACCTTAATCAAGATCAAATTTCTCATATTGGACCTTCTTATTAAGAAGTAATTGATAAAAGAAACAAAGGCTTAGAGAAACTCAAGAATGTCACGCACCTCTATAGAGTTTCAGAAAATTTCAGATCAGAGGTCGACCACCAGAGGTCGACACCTTGCCAAAGGTCGACCACCAGAGGTCGACTCAAGAAGAAAAGAAAAGTTCAGCAATGCCGGCATGGCAAAATTTCAGTGGCACACTCTAGAGGTCGACCACCTAAGGTCGACACCTGTCCAGAGGTCGACTCATAGCCTAAGAATTCAAACTGGGCAAAACTATGGTTTTCTGGATTTTTGCCTAAGATAAACTGGAGGTCGACTCATGAGGTCGACACTTGATCCAGAGGATGACTCATGAGGTCGACTCATGGCATAACGGCTAGTTTTTTCTGAACTTTTGATTTGATTTCTAACGGCCATAAACGACCATATTTTTGATTCTAACAGTTTTGTGGAGTTGTTTCAGCTTGAATGAGGTATTTAACCTTCACCTAACTTCAAAAAAGTCAAGGAGACAAAGAGAAAAAGGAGAGAGCAAAAGTACAAAGCCTTCAATCAATCCTAAGCCGAAAAGAGTGAAAATCCAAGAGATTCTTTAGCCAAAAGCTTTCCATTTTTGAGGAATCCAGCTTTCAAGTCTTTGGGATTTAGTGAGGTCCAAGATTCTTTGAGGAAGACTTGAAGAGTCTCCAACAAGAGCTACATCGAATTATTTTTTCTCAAAAAGGAGTTTGTCTTGTTTTTATTCATTGTATTCATACTATATTTGTACTAGCCTAGTTTCAAGGGAATTTGAAACTATTGTGAGATTTGTTGGTGAGCCAATTGATAAAACCAACTAGGGTTGCTTGTAAGCCCGAAGCCAAAATAAGTGTATAAGATTTGTTGGTGAGCCTAGGTAGAAAAACCAACTTATGTTTTGACTTGTGAGCCTTGTAAAACAAGTCGGCTGTAATCTAGAGAAGATTATAGTGGAATTTCCCAAGTGGAGCTTGGGGAGTGGATGTAGGTGCTAGGTGCACCGAACCACTATACGTTTTGTGTGTTTGCATTGCTTTACTCTCTATCTTCTTTTGCTCTTTAATTGTTGTTATCTTTCATTGCTTCCATTGCACAATTACTTGAGCAATATCACTCTTCACATTTGAACTTGATAGCACATATATTGCTTTATTTTTTAAAAGACCCAATTCACCCCCCCTCTTGGGCACCATATCTGGGCAACAGTAATGTTACATAGCGAGCCCTTTGAGCCCCTCCCATCGTTTGAGAGTGAACCCACCACAGAGTGTCCATATACAATTTGGACAAATAGTGAGGAATGGACTACGCGAATCTTGGATGATCAGTGATCAGTATGCAAAATAAAGGCTATCAGAGGTTTTTGGTCTGGTGGCAAGATCAGCCAGAATCAGATGACTAGTGGAGCACTGGTGAGGTTCTACCACACATCAACCTAGACCCTCCTTGAGTAGTATGTGAGCCAAATTGACCCTTACTCGATAGGGTCGAGTTCCTCCCACCTCAGGAGAATTTGTGGGGATACTAGGATCAGACACAAATCACTGGATCCCATATGGTTTACTGATTAGATTTTTTAGAACCTTAGTCATGTGTCATAATTTTGTAAGTAAGTAAGATTGAGTCCTGTAATAATTTGAGACTAGTTGATTATGTCTCAACTCTAGTCCAGTATTGAGTCTTGTTTTTAGTATGAGTCTAGTATTAGTCCAGTTCATGTACAAGAGAGAAGGATACCCTATTTCGAAGTCCCACTGGGCCTCATCCAGGAGTCAGAGGCCACTACAATAGCTTATTGGACATTGTTGGACACCCCAGGGTCCAAGATACCTTCTAGATGCCCTAGATGCCCTCCAAATACTCTTCAAATGCCCAGATTCCTCTCCAGATGCCATAGCATATTTCCAAACCAGGGTACCCATGATTCCAGAGGTCCATCTATGCTGTAACCCAAAAGAAATCAGCCCAGATGCCAGGTCCAAGCTCATAAGAAACAAGATTTTAGGTATATTCCAACCCAGAACCAAGATTCCAGGAATATGCTAGCCCAGGCGTCCCAGGCTTCTAGGGGGCCCAAAGCCCATGCGCCCTATCATCTTGGATACCCATTCTTGATGCCCATGAAGCCCACATACCAAGGAGAGGCATCCTTAATGGTTGACTAGGTCCAAGCTAGGAGGAAGAGTCCAAGTGAAAGGGGGAAATCATGTTTTTATTTCATTCAACTTTGTAATCCTAGTTCTAGGTTTATTTTGTAACCTTTCTCCCACTTAAATTGTGTAAACCTATCCTAACTAGGAGAGGCATGAAGTCCTAATAAGGAGAGGGCATGGGGACTCTATAAATACCCCACCCCTGCTTTTCTTGTTATCAATCAACTCTTATGAAATAAAATTCTGTTATTTTGGTGTTCAGCTTTTGGTGTTTTGGTTTTTGGTTCTTTGGTTTTGTTCTTTGTTCTCTTGCTTGGCCGAACACCCTTCCTTGGAATTCTTCATGCCCTAGTAGCAAATCAAGCCTCCAAGTAGTAGCCACGTCCAAGAAGAGAAGCCTTGAAGATGCCCCAAATCAAGAGCTCCTTCTTCTTTACTGCCACCAGCCCTTCTTGCCCTAATCCCTTTCTTTCTTGTTTCATCTTATTATTTTTTCTTTGTTTCTTTATTTCATGCCTAACCATGATGCTTGCATGGTCTCCAAGATGTTTCCCCTCCCCAACGGAGGCTTTCCTTGCCTTTCAATCGGGTCATTATCGCCTTCAGATTCAGGAATCAAAGGCTTGTTCTTCCAGGCACCATCTAGAGTGTTGAGGGATATCTACTTCAAAAGAACTACAATCATGTCTAGTAAAGCCTTCCCCCTCATAAGTTCTAATCTGGTGACAAGAATGCTATCCTATGCTAGGAGTTTCTCAATTCTCGGGTCCTCGCTTCATTGTTCTACATGAGTTATTTTGCGAGTGTGATGGTTTCTTTCATTACTAGTCTTTCGGCTGATTATTTATCTATTTTCAGGTCTTTAGCCACTGAATTAAATTCTAAAAAAAATCTAAAAAAATTAGTTTTTTTATTTTTCATCAGTCCTCGGATCATCCCGCATCACATGGCCTTCCAATCACAGAGGTTTAGTAGGGTTTAAAGGCCCTCTCTTCTCATTCAATGTTGTCTCTTATGGCGTGTAGGGGTGCCACTGTGGCCATATCCCATGAATAAGTGATGTGAATGGAGAATTGTAAAATCATGCTATGATTTGCATATTAAGATAAATATGCCTGTTGGATAGTCATATTTTTGCATATGCTGGATTGATATACTTTTGTTTATACTTGTTGTTATGAACAATGATAACATGATTATTTAGAATGTGTATGAGACAATTAAAGCCCTCATAAAAACATATTTAGTCATAGTATAAACTCAATCATGATGCAAAACTAATTAGGGTTTGATCAGCTAGTTGGTGTCTAGGTAAGTGGTTCTGGGAAGGTAAAGGGAATGAGATTTTTAATTAGTTTCGTTGTCTGACATGGCCAATTCAATTGGTCTCTAAGGAAAGCAACATGGGGACACTCTCACCCCTTCCACTTACCTAGCCAATTTGGTCATATCTAATCCTTAACTTGGGAATGCTAATTGATTAAGTATACTATAATTGGCCTTCCTTCACGCTAAGCTAAATTAATATTAAAACTATAGTATGTTTGTTGTATAACACAAGGCCTACTCTAGGGTTTGATATAAATTTTGTCTTGGTGCACTTAGTGCTTCATGGCATGGTTGAAAATTGTTGTTTTGTTATGTAATACAAGGGTAACATTATTCCATCATGGCTATATAGAAATGAAAGGTCTGACTAAACTAAGACATTATAGTTTGTTGTGTAACACAAGACTATAAGCATCTTAGAGGTAATTTATTTGTTGAGAATTGCATGGGTTGTAATTGGAAAGGAAGCCCTACCTTTGAACTTATGAGTGTATGTTGTGTAACACAAGGGACTCATGAGGAATTGGGATATCAACCCCACTAAAGAAACCAGTAAGGTTTCTCGCTTACCATAGATTGAAGGTTATGGTATTTGAACAAAATAGTGGGAGACATAATTAGATATAAAGTCCTTATCTAGTTATGAATATCATCTTGAGAGGTCTGTTGATATTGTTCTTTAATTAAATATACGATATATATATAATGGATTCAAATTTGTCACTACAGGGCATCTTAGATGCCAACAAGTTAACCGATCCCAATTATGTGGACTGGTTGAGGAACCTGAGAATAGTTCTTACTTAGAAAAAACTTTCTTATATTCTAGATTCTCCGGATCTTGAACCGATCGGAGAAGATGCATCAGACGAGGAAATTGCCACACAAAATGTGGCAAAATGACAGTACAACTATCAGGTGCATCATGTTAGCCTAGATGAGCAACGAGCTCCAGAGGCAACATGAAGGTATGGAACCTCGATCGATATTGCTCAACTAAAAGGAGCTATATGGAGAGCAAAGTAGGGCTGCTCGATACGAGATATCGAAGCAGTTGTTTCATGCATGGATGAGTGAGGGTTCATTTGTACAAACCCCTATATTAAAAATGATTGACTTAATCACTTGATTTGGTCAATTAGGATTTGTGATGGATGGTGACCTCAATCAGGATTTAATCCTGCAATCACTTCCAGATTTGTACTCTCAGTTTGTTTTTAATTATCACATGAACAAACTGAATATATCATTGCCTGAACTGCTGAATATGTTAAAAATAGTAGAGAGACACTTAAAAGGTGATAAGGCTCATCTTCTTCTCATTGACGGGAAGAAGAAACAGGCAAATATAAAGGATTTGAAAAGAAAGTTCAACCTAAAAAAGAGTATCTAGAAGAAGAATAAAGCCAAGAAGGCAGTTGATGATGGAGCATGTTTCCACTACGACAAACAGTGGCATTGGAAAAAGAATTGGAAGACATATCTTGCAAGTGTGAAGCTAGATGCAAGTGGAGCATCTAAAGGTTTGTATATGATACAAAGTAATTTATCATTGAGTGCTTCTATTTCTAATTCATGAGTATTGGATACCGCATGTGGGTCTCATATCTATAAATCTTTACAGGGACTCCACATAATTAGAGAATTGAAGAAAGGTGACTTCAAACTATATAGAGCTAGTGGAGAGGCCATGTATGGTAAAGCTGTGGGCACCTATCTTCTATTATTACATTCAGGTAATATTTTAAAGTTAGAAGAATGCTACTATGTATCGGATATTGTATGAAACATTATATCAATACCCTTGTTATTACAACAAGGATTTGAGATAAATGTAAAGAGCAGTGGCTGCTCTATTCTTCATTGCAATAAAATGTTCAAACATGGTTATTTTATAAATGGACTTCTAGCATTAGAACTCAATGATGAAATACTACTTATTGATAACAAGAAGAAAAAGAGAGATAATGTCAATATCACCTATCTCTGGCATTGCCGGTTAGGTCATTAGTGAGCCAAGAATAAACAAGTTAGTAAGAGATAATTACTTTGACCCTTATGATTTTCAATCATTAGGAACTTGTGAGTCTTGCCTCAAAAGAGAAATGACCAAGTCTCCATTCAATGGACATGGGGACAAGGAAACTGAGTTATTAGGTCTAATGAATACTGATGTGTGTGGATCTATGACATCTCAAGCTAGAGATGGATATTCATACTTCATCACTTTTATTGATGACTTGTCTAGATTTGGTCATGTATTTAATGAAACACAAGTCTGAAGCCTTTGACAAGTTTAAAGAATATCAAAGCATAGTTGAAAAACAAACTGGACATAGTATTAAAACTCTTCATTCTGATCGAGGAGGTGAATACTTGGCTGGTGTGTTTCTAAACCATCTAAAGGACAAAGGCATAATCTTTTAATGGACCCCTCCTTATACACCCCAATTAAATGGTGTGGCAGAAAGGAGAAATCGTACTTTGTTAGACATGTTGAGGTCCATAATGAGCTTCACAGATCTTCCCATTTCCTTTTGGGGACATGCCCTAGAGATTGTTGCCTATATTTTAAATAGGGTACCATCTAAGTCAGTGATTAGCACTCCATATGAGTTATGGAATGAAAAAAGACCAAATCTTAAGTACTTAAAGATTTGGGGTTGCTATGCTTATGTCAAGAATAATTTTGGATATAAGTTAAGTGCTAGGGCTAACATATATAGGTTCGTTGGTTATCCTAAAGAGGATGTTGGATATCTCTTTTATAATACTACTGAACAAAAGGTATTTCTCAGTAGACAAGCTGCATTCTTGGAGCAAGAATTCATCCAATAAAGAAGTAGTAATTCTATACTTGAATTAAGTGAAGAACAGAACTAACAACCTGATGAGTCTGGGCACCAGGATCAGACAAAGATTACTGGGCCATATTTTGTTTACCTAGCCATGTGTCAAAGTTTTGTATTCAACTAGAATTGAGTCCTGCAATAAGTTGAGGTTAGTTGATTTGTCTCAACCCTCAACCTAGTCCAGTACATTGAGTCCTGTATACCAGTGTGAGTCTAGTTTGAGTTCACATCTTGTACAAGAGAAGAGGCTACACTATTTTGGAGTTCTACCAGACCTCATTCTATAGTCAGAAGTAGTTACACTAGCTTAGGGGAGCTCAATCGACACCTAGGTGCACTGATTTTGCCCTGATTTTCTCTAGGTGTCATTTCAGATGTCAGATTCCCTCCAGATGCTTCCAAAAAATTTCATATGCCAGGAGCCCATGTTTCCTAGGTTATTCTAGCACTCCAGGCCAAAAAATCAAGCCCAGGCGCCAAGCCCAAGCCCTTAAGAAGCAAGATTCCAGCCAGATTCCCTGGAATATGCTAGCCCATGCGCCCAACACCTGGGAGCCCTCCTGGATCCCTCAAATTTTCGTCCAAGCCCATGAAAGAGGCATCCTTGCTGCTGCCCCAAGGTCCAAAAATGAATTTGAGTAGTTTGACCAATTCCAATCCAAGTTGGGAGAGGAAAGAAGAGAAGAGTAGGTCAAAATTCTAATCTAGTTGTGATTTCTACTCCTTTTAAAACTTTGTAATTCTAACATAGCTAGGAATCGACATGTAATCCTGTTTGGAAGAGGACTTGTAAACCAAGTGTAACCATGGTTAGTGAGAGCATGGGAACTCTATAAATACCCCACCCCTCCCTGTCTCGTAATCATCTCTTTCTTATGAATACAACTTGCTGAAATTTTGAGTTATTGACTTGTGTTGGTGTTTTCTTTTGGTTCTTTGGTTGGTGTTTTTGTGCTTGGACGAATTCCTTGCTACCCTAGCTTCCTTCCACACTCTAACTCACTACCATCCAAGCCTTCACACATCCATGAAAGAGTGCCCTAGGCCGCCAAGCAAGGAGATCTTCAACAAGCTTCAAACAGCCATCTTCTAACCCTAATCCTGATTCCTTTCAACCCATAGTTCCTTTTTTATTTTTTAATTGCTGTTTTGATTAACCCTGATGCTTGTAGGATCCCTGAGGTGCTTCCCCTCCTTTGAGAAGGCCTTCTTTGCTGCCCGAACTACCCAGATCAGCCATCAGATTCAAGGGAAACAAGGCTTCTTCTTCCAAGCTCCAATCAGAGTGCGTTTGAACCCTGCTGCTTTTGAATTTCAATCTCTTACTGATAAAAAACCTTTCCTTCTCTTATTATCTGATTTTGATGAAGATAAACTATCCTAAACTAGGAGTTTCTCAACTCTCGAGTCCTTGATATTTCATTGGTTTGCATAAGTATGCCTCCAACTTGATGATTATTTGCACTACTAGTCTTTCTGCTAGTTTTTACTTTATTTTAGAAATCTAGCTTGCAAATAAAATTATAAAATTTATAAAAAAAATATTTTACTATTTTCCATACATGTTTAGCAGTCTTAGAGTCATCCCACGTCAATCTTCTAGTGAAATTGCTCAATCAGAAGTTCTTGTAGATCAAGAATAATGAAAAAACACACCTTCTCTTCGAAGGTCTGAGAGGGTGCGGGGAGCACCTCTTAGATATGGCTTTGTCATCGAGGATGATAATGAAGCTAGTATCATTCAGGATGATGATCCTGTGACATATTCAGAAGTTGTCGAAAGAAAAGACTCCAACAAATGGCTACATACCATGAAGACTGAGATAGACTCCGTGTATTCAAATCAGGTATGGACCATGGTATATCCACCTGAAGGAATTAACCCAATAGGGTGTAAATGGGTCTTCAAGAAGAGGATAGGAGTAGATGGTCAAGTAGAAACCTACAAGGCCAGGATGGTAGCAAAAGGTTTTAGACAAAAACATGGCATTGACTATGATGAAAACATTTCACCAGTAGCCATGCTCAAGTCCATTCAGATATTGCTTGCATTAGCAGCATACCATGATTATGAAATCTGGCAGATGGATGCCAAGACTGCTTTCCTTAATGAAAATCTTGAGAAAGCAGTCTTTATGACACAGCCAGAGGGTTTTGTCTCAAGTAGGAGACCAAACCAAGTATGCAAGCTCAAGAAATCCATTTATGAATTAAAACAAGCATCGAGGAGTTGGAACATCCGCTTTGATGAAATAATCAAGGGATTTGGTTTTATCAAGAATATGGATGAACCATGTGTGTATAAGAAGACAAGTGGGAGTGCACTTGTTTTCTTTGTTTTATATGTTGATAACATACTAATCATTAGGAATGATATCCCAATGTTACAATCGGTTACAACTTAGGTATCATCAAAGTTTTTCATGAAGGATTTGTGAGAAGCATCCTATATACTAGGTATAAGGATCTATAGAGATAGATCTAAGAGGATGCTGGGCTTATCCCAGTCCAGGTACATTGACTTAGTGTTGAAGAGATTCAACATGGATGGAAGTAAAAGGGGTTACCTACCTATGAGTCAAGGCATACATCTCTTTAAGAAAATATTTCCTAAGACATCAGAAGAAAGAGAAAGAATGGCTATGATTCCTTATGCTTCAGCTATAGGATCAATAATGAATGCTATGTTATGTACCAGGCCTGATGTTGCTTATGCCTTAGGCATAATAAGTAGGTTCTAGGCAGATCTAGGTGAGGATCATTGGAAAGCTGTGAAAAATATTTTTAAGTGCCTTAGAAGGACTAAAGATATTTTTTTTATTTATGGAGGATCAGAATTGAAACTAGAAAAACATACGGATTCTAGTTTTCAATCAGATCTAGATGATAGCAAATCCATATCAAGGTATGTCTTCACCCTATATGGGGGTGTGGTAAGTTGGAAGTGTACAAAGCAGCCAACTATAGCTGACTCAATCACTAAGACAGAATACATAGCTCCAAGTGAAGCCATGAAGGAAGCTGTCTAGATGAAGAAGTTCATCATGGAATTGGGCATGGCTCCTGAAATACGATAGTCCATGGCATTATACCATGATAACACTGGAGCTATCGCACAAGCAAAGCAACCGAGGTCTTATCATAAGTCCAAGCACATCCTAAGACATTTCCACCTCGTTCGGGAAATCATAGAAAGACAAGATGTTATTATCGAATGAGTTGATACTAAGAACAATATAGCATACCCATTCACTAAAGCATTGCCTCAGTAGTAATTTGATCGCCACTTAGATTGTATGGGCATAAAGTACAAGGTCGATTGGTGCCCTTCTCTCAAGAATTTCATGCCAAAAATTATAAGAGTCGACCAAGCATTTCTTCTATGCCAACTTCCAAGGAGTTCCAAAATGGGTCATACCAAATAGGTCAAGCTAAAAAGGCAAGTATGACCATCATACCATGAAAGCCTGGAGCCAAAGATTTCCAAAATTTGAAATTCAAATTCAAAATTCGAAGTCAAAACCTTCCCAGAAATCTTTCCAGAATTTTTGCTCATCAGTCAAGTGTCGAAACTCACAATTTACCAAGTGTTGACACTTGCAAGTGTCGACACTTCGAACATGGTCAATCACATTTATGGCAAATGATTCTCAATCATTAATCAGCCTTAAGATCAGATAGAAAACCTCTATGGTGTGTGACCCCATAGGTTCGAACACTAAGCGGTTGGTCAATAACACTTCTAATATCGATCAAAGTCCTTATCTAGCAATGATACCCGATGTCTGGATAGGTCAAAGATTGCAGAGCAACTTACAAGAACCTCTGTCATATGGTTACTATGTAATTCATCCCTTTGGCCTCATAATGCTCAAGATGACCTAGGATTTGACTGCCAACCTTAATTTGGTTCATCCAGATCGTGTCTTAACCTTACATGTTTTGTGACTCTTCATAAGAACTACCCTGGCCAAGGTTTTGCTAAATTGAGACATAGCAAGTCATTCACTCTAAACTATTTAGAGGGGTCAATTCCATCTTGATACACCACCTCTCCATAAGTACAAGACTGTACCTAGAATCTTTCATCACTAGATTAGAAATCCAGGTAGCTCATGACCAAATTATAGTGAGTTGCTTGCAAGCTACCATGGTGATCTCAAGTCTGAGGGACACATATACCCATATCCCTTCATGAGTAACCCTTTGGCAGAATGGAGCTCCGCAGATGGTCAATTCAGTGAGATGTCACACATTTCACTTGTATGTCACATCAGTGTCACCACACTCCTTGGTCAAGAGGACAACCAACCAATGTGAGATACAACAACCTATACTTGATACATCATCGTCCTATAACAATGTATCCTTTGGTTATGAACCAGTTCAAGAACTACTTGATATATCCTTTCTATATCAAATACAATATAGTTCTAAGGACTCATCACACATGAGTTCTTTTTAGGAAAATGCACATGTGATGAATAGCCTAATGAATAACTTTTATTCATTAAGAAATTCATATACAATTACAAAATTAGCATAACTATCTACAGCCTAGACGATTGGCTTTGGGACACAATTCCTAACGAAAGCTTCGAAGTCCAACAAGGAGTCAGTAGCCCAGTCTTTCAAGGAGTCCAGTTTTCTAATTCTAATCAAACTTTGTACTCCTTCTCCCACTTAAATTTTGTACTTCCACTTTGACAAGAATTTGTACTCCAACATTGATAGGGACATGGCTGGGTGAATCTCTATAAATACCCCACCCCTCCTCCCTCTTGTAATGACTAATGATGAAAGTTAATGAAAGAGTATTTTTTTCTTTATTTTTCTATGCAAGTTTCTTGCATTGATGCTTCGTGAGGGAGAGGGTGTAAGGTCCAAAATTCACTTTGCAAGGAGGGTACGTGAGGTGCATTTATCAAAAAAAAAACAAGAAAAAAAGGCCTATGATGCGGGATGGACACAAAGACTAATTCTAATAATTAAAAATTTAATTTTGATGAGCAATGGTAGCAAACTCAGATAAACTATCAAAATTAATTTAATGAAAAATAGACTAAGTCTTTACTAGCTACTTGCAATATAATCAGCA
This sequence comes from Areca catechu, assembly GCA_021397845.1. Classification (NCBI taxonomy): domain Eukaryota; kingdom Viridiplantae; phylum Streptophyta; class Magnoliopsida; order Arecales; family Arecaceae; genus Areca; species Areca catechu. The sequence continues at coordinate 93,758,419 of CM038051.1, read as the reverse complement.
TGCAATCACATAAAGAACCCTGGATCTGATGATTGATAAATCATCGAAACTAGGATATCCTAACTTCAATCAACTAAATCTAATGAGATTCGAATGGTTACTTACCAATCATGTTTTTCCCACTATTTTAACAGATTTAGATTCAACTTTCAAGATCTCATGGTAGGATTGCAAACTTCAATGCTTCGAAGCAGATCTTTCCATTGATGGTTGGATGGCAAGGAAAACCTCCTCTTCTGATCGAGTACTCTAGAGATCCTGCAAGAGAATTATGATTAGAATGATGAAAATGTAGTGGAAATCAGAAATGAAAGAGGGAAAGAAGAAAGGATGGCTTGGTTCTGGATCTGGACTGGATGCTAAGATGGTGGTGTAGGGCTTCTGGATCTTGGACTCAAGAGATTACTCAGGCTTCAGTACTCCACACATGCTAATGCAATGCTTAACCAGCAGAGCACTTACACACTATAATTGCTTAACTAGTAATTGCACTCTCAACGCTTACCCAGCAATTGGAGAAAGGAAACTAGCAAAGTTTCATTAATCAATCATAAGTTGGATTACAAGAGGGAATAGGGTGATATTTATAGATCCCTTACATAGTAGCTTGATATGAATAAACTCATGGTAGCAAGATAAGAAAGAGTTCTTTTGAATACAAGATTAGGGTAGATAAAATGGTCTCATATCTTCTTTTTGAATTCAAACTAGGTAGACTCACTTGCATATGGACTCTTCCATGGAATGGGTGAAAAAATGAGGCGTTCTATGATTTTAAGAAGAATGTGGCGACAAAAAAAATGAGATGGCATCTCATCTTAGCACTAAACCTCTACTCATCTCATCTTAGCGCTAAACCTCTTCTCTTCTTGGCATGAACTCTCTTTCCTGGTTTTCAAGTTTGAATGGTAGATAAAAAGGCCCTCCCTTTGAATTGGACTCCTTGAATTTAAATAAAACACCTTTGAATGTTGAATGGACTCCAAGGAACTTGGGCTCCTTTGAAATATAGATGAACCTCCACTTAACCTTGGACTCTTCTTCCATTTAAATTTGAATACATGTTTGAATAGCCTACTATCCTTGGAGTGGGCAACAATTTGAGGATGAAAGGGATGCTAGATGAGAAGTAGAATCCTTCTGCTTTACTTCTCTCAAATGGCATCTTCTTGGATTTTAGAAAAGATGATGAGAAGGAAATTGATTGGCACCTCTTTTGGATAAACTTAAATCTTGAATTGTCCTGATGTCTGGATGTCCCAATGTCCCATTGTCTCGATGTCTCGATGTCCCAATGTCTTGATGTCTGGATGCTCGAATGTCCGGATGTCGAGGAAAAATTTTGGACAACCTTATTTTGTCATGGAATTGATCCACCAAGGTGATGTGGCATGATGGTGATATGGCTTCAACAACTAGGCTTGGCCTTGGCTTACAATTAAGCTTAGACCCCATTGACTCATTCAATTATAAGACTCAACTTCAATCAAACCTAACTTGACTAATTTGCAAAATAAAGCACACTAATTTATTTACATGACTCAAGCTAAAATTAAAATAGAAAAACTACTCATTGGTGATCCACAATGAGCTCAGAGGGTTCTGACATCTCTTCCTTGCTCTGATGTACTCACCAATTCTCCCGTGGTAGGAGGAACTTGATCCTGTCGAGTATGGGTTGACTCTGCTTTGGTAATGTTCTAGCAAGTCTGGGTTAATTCTTTGCAGATCCTCTTGAGTGATCCATGAATCATTAGATTCTGGTCTACCTTGCTATATAACCAAGTAACGCTGATAATCCTTACTCCTAGTAGTGATAGTTTTGTCATCCAAAATTCGCTCAATCTTATCTCTCCTTTCTGGTAATTTGGCTAGTGGACACTCAGGGGTAGGGTCACTCTCAAAGATGGAATCAGGTCCAAATGGCTCACTAGGTATCGTTATTGGCTCTTTATACTCAACAAGATCTGATACACTGAAGGTTGGACTAATACCTAATTGAGGTGGTAAATCTATCACAAAGGCATTAGACCTAACTTTCTTTATGATATTGTATGAACCTGCACTACAGGAATATAGTTTTTTTATAGCTCCGGGTGGGAACCATTCAGGACAAAGCCTGATCATGATAGAGTCTACCTCATTAAATTTTTTGAAACATTTATGTGATTTAGCCATATTCTTATAAGATTCATTGCTTTCAATAATTTTCTAACTTATCTTTTTATGTAATTCCTTAATATGCTATGCATATGAATTTGCAGATTCAAAAATACATGCATATATGGGCAAAGGAATAAGATCTAAAGGCTTTCTATGTTTATATCCATGGATAATCTCAAATGGACTCTTGCTTGTAGACCTATTGATTGAACTATTGTAGGCGAACTCAACTCTTGGTAGTAAAATATCATAATTCCCAATGTTTCCACCTTCAAGTCATCTTAGCAAGTTTCCTAGGCTCCAGTTTACTACCTCCGTCTGACCATTTGTTTGGGGGTGGTAGGCTATAGAAAATTTGAGCTTAGTTCCTAACAAGTGCCAAAGGATTTTTCAAAAGTAACTTGTAAATCTGATATCCCTATCAGACACTATGGATTTAGGAAGACCGTGTAACCTAACCATGCTATCGAGAAAAATTTTGGCTACCTTAGAAGCATCAAAAGTTTGTGAATAGGTTATAAAATGTTCCATCTTAGAGAACCGACCGACCACTACAAAGATGGAATCATGTTTTCTTAAAGTCTTTGGTAAACATAACACAAAATCCATACTAAGGTGTTGCAAAGGATAGTGATGGGGACACGAGAGCCCAGCCACCTTAGAAGCCACGTAGAGTCCCAGTCACGTCCTAGATTGCACCACGTAAGATTACATGGAGGATCACATGAAGATGGCCCGTGCATGACCACATGCCAACATTGATGCGGGACTAACTAGATGCTAGGATGAGATGGAAGATGCAAGTGATTGTTTTTCTTTTTTGATTTTTAAGTTTCTTAATGGAGTGAAAGATTCCTGAAGACAAGCAAGAGTAAATCTAGTGTTTCTATAATAATAAGAACTTCAAGCAAGCAAATAAGTCCCTAAACAAGGATAAGAAGAGGACCCTGAGTTTGAGAAACCCAGTAAAACTTAGCTCTTGGTTCAATACCAACTTAAGAGTTTATGGTAGCAAATCTTGTAAAGCTCTGATGCACCCGATGCCGAGTTCACTCGCTCTCACGGATGCGGCTTGAAGGATCGAGCCTTCAACCGTACGGATGCACCGGCTTTCCATCCGAAGGTCATGAAGGCAAGGGAGACCGACTCTGTGTCCATGGCACCTAGAGGACCTGCGAGCAATCAAGAGAAATGCTAGGAGTCAACATGAAGCAAGAAGCAATGAAGGAAGAAAGGTTGAAGATGGTGGTGACGGATGATCTTCTTGCTAGGAACCAAGATGGATCATCCAGATGGCCTCCGAACTCGAAGATGGAAGATGGCTTGCATGAAAGAGATGGTAACTTGGGGCCTCACACCCATCGACGCCCGAAGGCGAATGCGCTCCCTCATAGATATCAATGTTCTTAAAGAACGAAGGCAACAAACAAGAAAAGTAGCACTCAAAATCTTTTTTTCTCATCAAAATTTGTCCATACAAGGGAGGGGTAAGGCCCTTTATATAGGCACCTTAAAACCCATTCAAATTCAAATAAAAAATACAAAGCTTCATGAAGTGGGTGCCCAAATTCAAATTTCTTCTTCTCTTGGCTGACCAAGGTTTTGTGGCTTGAGTTAGGGCATGAAAGATGGGAATTGTCTCCTTGATTTTTGGGTCAATGCATTTCTTCCCTAGCCGACCAAGTTCTTTGGGAAGTAAGCTTAATCTGGGGCTTGAAACAAGGATCATGCCTCCATTACCCATTGACCTTCCTTGGCTACCCATAGCTCCTTTGGAAAGAGGCTTGATAGGTGGAGAGAAGGGAGGGAAAAATCAAGGAATGGCACCCACAAATTCAGCATTTCCTTGTTGCCTTGTTCGCCCACTTGTCATGATGATGTGGCACCACATAGGATGGATTGGTGGCACTCAAGGGCTGAGGTGGCATCCTTTAAGGCGTGGGTGATGGCTTGACCCATTAATCATTGGACTAGACTCAATGACCACTCCTTTTTCAAATAGGCTTGAACCAAATCTTCCAGTAGACTCGGAGTAGAACAAATTCAGCTAAGTACAGAATCCATTGACCCAACTTGAAGCCTTATTACAGGACCCAACAAAATAAAACACTAATTCGAGATCCTCAGAGGGTTAAGTAGCCTCTATCAAATCCAAGATTCTCCGCCCATGCCGTGTCGTGTCCCTCTCCCCTACGCCACCGTCCACCGCTGCCTAAGCCATATCTAGAGGACACTACCCGAAGCCAAGTGCCACCTCCCCGACTCTGCCTCTGTCCTCCTATCTCATCTCCGCCACCGCCCCTTCACTGTCCTCCTATCCTAATCTCCACCACTGCCCATTCTCTGCAACATCCGACCACTACGTCCCTGCCGGATCTCGCCCGTGATGCCTCACTGACCAGAGGACACTGCCTGAACCTGAGCACCACATCCCCAGCTCCACCTCCATCTTCCTATCCTGATCTCCGTCACCAGCCCTTCTCCAGCGAGTTCCCCCACTGGATTGTTTTCCCTCCAAAGTCCTTCCCCTGTTCCACCATTCGTTCCATGAGGAAGAGGAGGGGCACTGCATGAACGTGAAAGCAGTTGTCCCTCCCTTTACCAATTTTAGAGTTACACACTCCTCAAAGCTATATAAATTCTAGAGCTATATGGATTTCAGAGCTGCACAGATTGCAGAGTTACACAGATCTCAGAGCATAGTTGATAAAAAAAAATTGAGATTTTTTTGGAAAAGAACAGTGAACTTAGTCTCTTTTGATTTGATTTGTTTGGATTCAGTTCCATCAAAGCCCCACTTATCAAACTCGATGGAGTCGAGTTCTCCCTACTCCAAGGGAATGATGGGGACCCGAGAGCCCAGCAACCTCAGCAGCCACATGGAGTCCTAGTCACATCCTCGATTGTGCCACCTTGGATTACATGGAGGATCACATGAAGACAGCCCGTGCATGACCACATGCCAACACACCCCTTCCACCCTCTAGGCACATCAACTCCACATGCCATCAAGTAAGAATGGAAGGTCAAGTGGATAAACTTGAATCCCTTGATTCATGCCAAGCAACTAAGGAAAGATGTGGTCCACCACGAGCCCATGAGAGCAGGTGCTTGGCACCCCATATGGTCCCCCTTGGTCCCCCTTTTCTTTCCTTATTTTTCTTGAGCTTTTTGAAAATTGTATAAAACCTTCCACTGTCACTTAGCAAATCAGGAAGGATTGTGGTGCATCAAATATTCTTTACTCGCTTCCTAAGTAATTGGTCCCTATATAAGGACCCCTCTCTTGCATTGAAAAGAATGAAGATAAATTTTTTAGAAAAGAGTTCTTGGTTCTACATCTGCTAGGAGTGGGCATGAGGCCTGTCTTTCCTTCACCTTCGGCGTCGAGGGGTGTGAAGCCCATCTTGCATTCACCTTCGGGCATCGAGGGGTGTGAGGCCCTAGTTATCCCCTTTCACGTAGAGTCCCCCTCTAGGACTTAGGGATTTTCCTTTATGGTCCTAAGTAGTGATTTGGGTGGGATGCCCTATGCTCCACATGTAGCGATTTGGGTGGGATGCTCTAAGCTACATGTAGTGGGATGGGTGAGATGCCCTAGAGGTGAAAGGTCTCTCTGTGAATGTAAGTACCCAGTCCTAAAGTGTCCAATTTTCCTACCCTCCATCCCCATTGTTCCTTCACCACCCCATTACAAAAAAAATCAAAAAAAAAATAGTGATACCCTAATCTAGGTGACTTCTAGGCTCACCAACGATCCTCCCCCCCACCTGTCTCGCATCAATTTTGGTATCAGAGATCAGAGGCATATGGTATTGATTATTTCATTTTTTTTGTCCCATTTTATTCCAGTTATCCCCACTATTCCCACTTTATTTTTGATTATCCCTAACTTATCCCCGACCTATCCCTGTCATCTTCTTCCCCCTATCGGCCTAGATCCAAGTTCTCCTCCCCTCCGTTCCCAGTCGATGCACTGCCAAATCGCCTCCTTTCCTTACGCCGGCCACCTAACCCGCCATCGCCGGTCATCTCCCCCACACTGTCGTTTGCCCCTACTTCTCCGTCTGTGCCATGCCGCACCCCTCTCCCTCGCACCCCTGTCCACCAAGCTGCTCCACCCGTGCCATGTCGTGCCCCTCTCCCCCGCGCCACAATCCGTCGCTGCCTGAGCCATCTCCAGAGGACACCGGCCGAACCCAAGTGCCACCTCCCCAGCTCCGTCCTCCTGTCCTGATCTCTGCCATGACCCCTTCACCATCCTACTATCTCGATCTTAGCCACTGCCCCTTCTCCACCACATCCGACCACTACGATTTCTGCCATATCTCTACCATGATGCCTCATTGACCAGAGGACACCACCCGAACCTGAGCACCACCTCTCCAGCACCGCCTCCATCCTCCTGTCCCGATCTCCACCACCGCCCCTAATTCGGCGAGTTCCCCCACTAGATTATTTTCCCTCCAAAGTCCTTCCCCTATTCCACCATTAGGTACGTGAGGAAGAGGAGAGGCACCGCACGAACATGAAACCAGTTGCCCCTCCCTTTGCCAATTTTAGAGTTGCACGCTCCTCAAAGCTACACAGATTACAGAGTTGCATGGATTTCAGAGCTCCACAGATTGCAGAGTTATGCAGATCTCAGAGCAGAGCTGGAAAAAAAAATTTCAGATTTATTTGAAAAAAAAGGGTGAACTTAGTCTCTTTTGGTTTGATTTGTTTGGATTCAGTTCCATCAAAGCCTCGCTAATCCAAACTCGACAGAGTTGGGTTCTCCCTACTTTAGGAGAATGATGGGGACCCGAGAGCCCAGCCACCTTAGCAGCCACGTGGAGTTCCAATCATGTCCTGGATTGCACCACCTAGGATTACATGGAGGATCACATGAAGACGGCCCGTGCATGACCACATTGCAACACACCCCTTCCACCATCCAGGCACATCAACTCCACATGCCATCAAGTGAGAATGGAAGGTCAAATGGATAAACTTTAATTCCTTGATTCATGCCAAGCAAGTAAGGAAATATGTGGTCCACCTCGAGCCCAAGAGTACAAGTTCTTGGCACCCCATATGGTCCCCCCTTGGTCCCCCTCTTCTTTCCTTATTTTTCTTGAGCTTTTTGGAAATTGAATAAAACCTTCCATGTTGTCACTCAGCAAATCAGGAAGGATTGTGGTGCATCAAATTTTTTTTACTTGCTTCCTAAGTAATTGGTCCCTATATAAGGACCCCTCTCTTGCATTGCAAAGAATGAAGATAAATTTTTGAGAAAAGAGTTCTTGGTTCAGCCTCCATTAGGAGTGGGCATGAGGCCCGTCTTTCCTTCGCCTTTGGGCATCAAGGGGTGTGAAAACCATCTTGCCTTCGTCTTTGGGCATCGAGAGGTGTGAGGCCCTAGTTTTCCCCTTTCTTGTTGAGTCCCCCTCTTGGTCTTAGGGATTTTCCTTTATGGCTCCAGGTCGTGATTTGGGTGGGATGCCCTAGGCTACATGTAGTGGGATGGGTGAGATGCCCTAGAAGAGAGAGGTCTCTCCATGAAAATAAGTCCCCAGTCCTAGAGTATCCAATTTTCCTACCCTCCATCCCCATTGTTTCTTCACCACCCCATTACAAAAAAATTCCAAAAAAAATAGTGATACCCTAATCTAGGTGACTTCTAGGCTCACCAAGATCCTCCCCCGCACCTGTCCCGCATCAGTTGTCTGGTTCTAGTAAGGAGTATACAAGCAAGTGTTTTGCTTTGCTGTTTTGCAACAGCACAAGTTCGACACATAGCTACAACCTGAGCTATATCCTTTTTTAGACTTGGCCAATAAAACTGGTCCTCAATAGTTGGAATGGTCTTATTCCTACCAAAGTGACCTGCTAGACCTCCGACATGGGTTTTCCAAATCAAAAATTATCTAAGAGAGGTTCTAGGAATACACAACCTATTGTCCTTAAAGAGGTAGCCATCATTTAGGGTATACTCACTATTTAAAATAGAGGGTCTTTATTTGACAGACTAGTAGGTCTCACTAAAATCAAGACAAGTTTCATACTGATCCTTCAGTTTGTCAAATCCTACAACTTTAGTACTAACTGAGTTAAAAAGTATGGATCGTCTACTACGAGCATCAGTAACCTTATTCTTAGTACCAGTATGATATTTTAGCACAAAAGTATAGGCTTGAATGTATTCTACCCACTTTGCATGCCTGGGGTTTAACTTCTTTTAGGAACCTAAAAATCGATGTGCCTCATGATCTGAATAAATTTCATACTGATCCTTCAGTTTGTCAAATCCTACAACTTTAGTACTAACTGAGTTAAAAATTATGGGTCGTCTACTACGAGCATCAGCAACCTTATTCTTAGTACCAGTATGATATTTTAGCACAAAAGTATAAGCTTGAATGTATTCTACCCACTTTGCATGCCTAGGGTTTAACTTCTTTTAGGAACCTAAAAATCGAAGTGCCTCATGATCTGAATAAAGGACAAATTCCTGTGGCAGTAGGTAATTAGTGGGGACACAAAAGGCATCAGAACAGGACAGTGGATTCTTAACCCTCTGTGGATTTCCTAGTAGTATTGGTCTATTAATGTCCAGTTTGTATTAAAGGGAAAGCCTATTTGAGTCCCCACTTTGGCCCTTGATTCATGTTTTTGGCCTTTTCACAAATAAGTTCTGTATGTAGCATTTGATCCATACCATTAGGGTTTTGGATCAGTTGGTCATGTCAGCTCATGTTGAGCTAATCATATTCTGAGTCTTGTAATCATGTCCAGTTGTATTGAGTTTGTATTAAATCAAACCCAGTCAAAGAAGACTCAAGCATGTGAAGGACACAACCCAGCATGCCACCTCATCAGCTGCATGGAGTCCCAGTCACACCCTGGATATAACCAACTAGGATTACTTGGTGGATCATGAAGTCGGCCCATGCATGAGGAGTTGATGACCACAAGCCAACACACCCCTTCCACACCCCAAGCACACCAACTCCACATGCCAGCATGCAAGAAAGAAAGTCAAAACAAATAAATATGAATCCCATGATTCATCCCAACTTGCTTAGGAAAGAAGTGGTCCACCCTAAGCCAAGAAAAGAAAGAATTAGGCGCCCCTTGGTCCCCCCCTTGGCTGCCCACTACCTACCTTGTTTGGAGGGATTTTGTTTGGGATGAGAGTGTTTTCTTCCATGTATTCAGCCCCATACTTTAAGAAGAAAGTGGGCACCCCTTATTTTTCTTGTTTTCTTTTGCTTGGGCCATAAGTCTCAAGACTCTATATAAGGGACCCATTGTATGAAAATTTATGCAACTTTTGAATGAAATTATATTGAATTTTAATATCTCTACTATGTGCTTGCTGTGTACTAAGGGGAATCTGTGTGAACCCCTTCTTCTTCATTGTCTCCTGTGCCCAGCCTCCAACCACCATCAAAACCCTAGGAGCCATCTCTCCAAGCCTTGGCCGCCCAACATAAAAACACTTCCATCCTTGCTATTTTCAATTTATTTCATTATCCTTGTATTGTTTTCTAACCCCTGATAGGTGATTTATAGATCCCTCAATGTCTACGAATCAATTGATTCTAGCCGGGCTGCTATCAGATCACCGGGCTAAAAGCTGTGAATCCATGGGGTCTTCGGCGATCTTCCAGGTTGATATCGGATCACCGGGTTGAAAGCCACGAATCAACGGGGTCTTCGACTAGATCTTCCAGCCACATCCATGAGTGAAGAGTGACCACTACAAGGATTCATCAGCAAGATCCTATCAAGTACACCCCCTCAACTTGCTAGTAGCCATATTAAAGGAGAAATAGCCCAACCGGGGCTTCTCAACCTCGGCAGTCCTCTTCTCTATCATTTTAGGGTCTATTTTGCATGCAACTACTTCTAAAGTTTTTGTAGAACTCTCTACTTTAGATCTTGGCTTTATTTTCAGGATTTAGATACATAACTCAACATATAAAAACATAAAAATACTTTGCATGCATCTTTAGTCCCGCATCATTTGGTATCAAAGCCTGTTTGGACTCAGTTTCTCTTTGCATATTCGGATCAGGTGCTTCACCATAGCCATCCGGTCATAGGAGAGAAGTAGGGCTGCAAGACCCTCTCTTCCTAATCTACGGGATCTCTTATAGCATGTAGGGGTGCTACTATGATTAAACCCTGAAGATGAAAACAAAGAGCTTCCTTAGGGTAATTTGCATCTCGACCATCTCAGTACATAGCCTGCTCTTTTAATTATTTCTACCTGTAGAAAACTCAAAAAAATCTTATTTCTACTTTTCTAGATTTAGCATAATTGATATTAATTTTCAAAATCTTCATAGGAATTATTTCAATCTGTCGATTTTCTTCCAACCGGAATACTACTTGCGAATAGTTCTACCCTAATTTTTTTAGCAAAGCTAATTTTAGAAAGTTTAGGGTTTTTGTAGTCTAATTTTTGCATATCTTAAATTTTTGGCATGTTTCTTGCATAATAGGCCATTATCTACAAATTATAATTCTATTTAAAAAATACAAAAATAAAAAAAAATTACATATACTCATAAAACACCAAAAGTACTTGAAAACCTAATTTGCATTTTCATCTACCTGCCATCATGAGCATAAACTACTTTAAGGGCAATTTTCCTATGTCAAATGGGGGGAGGATTTGATCACCTCTCCTTAGGCCAAAACCACAATCTTAGCATCTGAACCCAATCCTAATTAAAATCGAGTAGACCTAATTTGTCCTAGAGGGCTAGGAACATCAACAAGTTGGGTTCAACCATTGTGGGAAGACTAGTGCACCCAATTCATCTCCTATTACTGGAAGCTAGTGTCAAGGCTGGAGGTATAGTGTCAAAAGATCTAAATGGATGGTGGTTCCTTAATTGGGTCCCTGCGAGAGCAGGGGGGCCTTCCACCATCCCACCTCCTAGCTGGCTAGTTGAAGGACTAGGTGTTGCATTGTGTGTAAGTTGAGTCAACCCATTCTGTTTGGGCTCTAGGTCTAGGTAGCCCTAATCAATTCGTCTTATGTCTTGCATGTTCACTAAGTCAGAAGTCCATTATCTTGTGTCTTGCATGTCCACTAGATTAGGAGCCCGTTAGCCCATCAACCATGTCTTTTAGACCCCCTAAGGCCCATATTAGACCTGACTCTCTTGAACCCCATAGGCCTGATCGAATAGGTGAACATTCTTTGACCTATGAAGGAGCCCATAGTATGCATGCTGAATTTGTAAGGGTTTTGGTGATTGCAGTGGAAGCGTGGATTTCAAAAATTTATTATGAAACCGCTACCAAACCGTTAACCCAAGACCTCCTTACTAGGAATTAAAACATACAAACATGCATATATAATATAAACTAGAGTTTAGGCACCAACCTGAACCGCTAGTATCCAATCCGGTGAAGAAAACCCTAGTTCAGCCTTCTTCTCCACCAGGTGCCTAAACGTTCGCCCTCCAACGGTGATCTACAAGAAACTCGGACCATGGAAGAAATCCTTCTTCAAGTTGCTTGGAGAAGTGGAACTCTTTCGGCAGCCTTTGGTCTATTGACCACTGTAGGACACCCTGTCCTATTGTAGGGCACTAAAGAAACTCTCCTAAACCACTCTTGGTTTTAGGACAACCCTCCTCTAGTACCCCTTAGGCTTATATCCTAAAACAAAGCCTTGTCCTATTAGAAAAGACATTGTCTTAACAAGACAAGTCTTGTCTTAAAGAAAGAAGGAGGGAGAGAAAGACACTCAGAATAATACTTCGGTGGAATTCTTCATTATCAGACTCATTTCACCACCCCCTATTTATAGATACAAGAGGGGCGTGTGATATGTCCTCCCATCAACTTATCAAATATGATTTTTCAAGATCGAAGAGAAGTTATCTGGCTTGAGAAATCATATCTAATAAGCCCATTCATTCATCGAAGGCCTTATTCACATCCCTTCTTTTATCTGGATGAATTCTCACTTGCCACATGTCAATTACCAGTCCCTAGGAAGCCAGGAGGTGCCTTTTCACTCTCTAAACATCAGAGATTATGAAGAGTCCTGATAGCAGAAGGACTCTCCATCAGAACCGCGCGCCACATGAAGAGTTGCGACTCTTCATGCACCGGGCACGCCATCCTTCTTCCATGCAAATTTCAAAGAATGTTAAACTAGTCAAAACATAGGCAATATGCGAATCATTGGAAAGAGCATAAAATTTCCTTTCTGACCATATAAATTATATTCAAATCAGAGATCTATAGCTCATTCTGTGCCCTTCTGAAGTTAAGATGTCATTTAGGTACCAAGAGTCCCATGCCATTGGGACTCTTCATGTTTGGTAACTAAAATGCCCTTAAATCCAAATTAAAATCAGATTTAGATCTGATTAGGCTAGCCCAACTTAGGGCTCAACCCTAATTTAGGTTTTCCATAATTAGGTTATCTCAACTAGCAAGTAACCGGACCCACTCCAATTCAGTTTGGAATTTGGTTAGCCTACATATGCTAATATGTAATCCGGCTAACCAATTAGGATCCTATGATCCTAATTAAATCATGAATGACTTCTTTGGCCAAGTATTTATTGTGTGTGACCCATTGGATTCCACATCTAGCCAGTAGTAGATTTAGGTTTGAGCTGATTCGATCCGATCGAACCCGATTGACCTAATTAGGTCAAATTGGCTCACCTAATCATCCAATTTGAATCACACATCGAATTGACACATGAAACCAAATAAATTGGTTCATGAAGACCTACAAGACAAGATTGACATCTAGCAACGTGTCATGCCTACCCGGAAGATGAGGAATTTTGTTGGATTTACCAAAATACACTTCAGTGGTGAGTTACCAGGCAATTCAGTCATTCGATCTACTTGCACCCTGAATATGACTATGGATATGGATACTTGTCAAATCCAATTTCATATTCATTCCTTGCTCAATCTGATAATGATGATTCATTAATGAACCAAGAAACTATTTCTAATGTTCATACTTTGATCAAAGATTTCCCGAATCTTCATTTGACTGAAATCATCTGGATGCGCTTCCCTCTTACTAGTATTGATCGATTCCTTTTTGACCTACTCACAACCTCCATATGCAATCCACCATACCCAGTATCACCCCATGTATGACTCAGTGTCATGATTGACTGTGAACCAAAGTATGGATTCATGCATACAAGATACCATTGCAGTCATACATATCTGATTAGGTTTAGTCTCCAAGACAAAACCTTCTGGTTGTGACATATAGACCTCTTCCTTAAGGAAACCATTAAGGAATGTGGTTTTTACATCCATCTGCCAGATTTCATAATCATGATATGCTGCTATAGCAAGCATGATCCGAATAGATTCGAGCATGGCAACAGGAGAAAATGTTTAAACATAATCTATTCCCTGTTTTTGCCTGAAACCCTTAACCACTAATCTGGCTTTATAAGTTTCGACTTGGCCATCTGCCCCAATCTTTTTCTTATAGACCCATTTGCATCCAATAAGGTTAACACCCTCTGGTGCATCAACCAAAGTCCATACTTGGTTGACATACATGGAGTCCATTTCGGATCTCATCGCTTCCAGCCATCTATCTGAGTCCCTACTCATGACAGCATCCATATAGGTTAGAGGCTCATCATTTTCAATGATCCGGTCTTCATTATTTTCAATAATGAACCCATACCACTTAGGTGCATGACGCACCCGATCAGACCTACGAATAGGAGTGGTGTGTTTTGGTTCTATACTAACTATGTAAACATTTGGTTGAGATGTATCTATTTGTTGAACTTCTTCAAGTTTAAAATTTCTCCCACTACCCTTTTGTAGGATGAACTCTTTCTCTAGAAAAGTGGCATGCCTACTGACAAAAACTTTTTGTTCAGTAGGGTGGTAGAACAGATATCCTATACTATCTTTAGGATATCCTACAAATAGACACTTATCTGCTCTAGCATCCAGCTTATGTCCAAAATTTTTTTTGACATAGGCTGGACATCCCCATATCATAAGATACTTAAGATTGGGTTTCTTACCCCTCCATATATTATATGGACTGCTAGAGACAAATTTAGATGGTACTCTTTTTAAGATATTAGCCACGGTTTCCAAGGCATATCCCTAGAAGGAAATAGGTAACTTTGTGAAGCACATCATGGACCGTACCATATCTAATAAGGTACGATTCCTCCTTTCAACAACACCATTTACTTGTGGTGTGTGAGGGGTCCATTCAAAGATAATCCCCTTTTCTTTAAGGTGATCGAGAAACTCGGTGGATAAGTATTCGCCTCCTCGATTTGATCGAAGGATTTTAATACTTTTCCCCGTTTGTTTCTCTACCATACTTTGATACTTTAAAAATTTATCAAAGGCTTCAGACTTTTGTTTCATAAGATACACAAATCTGTACCTTAAAAAATCATCAATAAACATGATGAAATAAGAGTATCCATCCTTGGCCTGAGTTGTCATAGGCACACACACATCTGTATGTATGAGTCCTAATAACACAGTTGTCCTTTCTTCATGTCCACTAAATGAAGTCTTGGCCATTTTACCCATGAGACATGATTCACAAGTTCCTAATGATTCATAATCATATGGATTAAGAAAATTTTCCTTGTATAACTTGCTAATCCTAGTCTCACTAATATGTCCAAGCCGACAGTGCCAGAGTAAAGTATTGTTTACATCATCTCTCTTTCGTTTGTTACTTACATGAAGTATATTGTCATTAGTGGATAGAGTTAAAAGACCATTGCAAAATACGCCATAACATATAATTTCATTAGAAAAGCTGATTGAGAAACTATTGCTCAGCACATTCATAGTATAACCTTGTCTAAGTAACAAGGGTATAGATATGATATTTCTAATGACCTTAGGCATATAGTAACAATCTCTCAGCTCTAAAATCTTCCTCGAAGGTAACTCCAAGATATAAGTTCCTACGGCCTCTGCTTGGATGGACTCTCCTCCAGCACGTAGAGCTCGAAGTCTCCTTCCTTCAATACTCTAAGCCTCTGAAGCCCTTGCAATGATTTGTAGATATTATGACCACAGGTGGTATCAAATACCCAAGTATTTGAAATGGAAGAATCTAATCACAAAATAGTATGAACTTCTTTCATACCTTTTGGTGCATCCGATGCACCAGGCTTCACACCTGCAAGGTAAGCCTTGCAGTTCCTCTTCCAATGACCCGACTTGCCATAGTGAAAGTAGGTCATCTGTCCGAAGGCCTTCTTTCCTTTCTTCTTCTTGATGCCCCTTTTTGGGTTCAATCTCCTCTTGGAACCCTTTCTGCCTGACTTCTTCTTATTGATCCCATCCACAAGAAGAAGTGGAGCCTTATTTTTTTTTAAATAGCTCTCTGCTATTTTTAACATGTTTAACAGCTCAGGTAAGGAAGTGTTAAGTTTGTTGATATGATAATTAAGAACAAACTATGAAAATGACTCCGGGAGTGACTGTAGGATCAAATCCTGATTCAAGTCCCCATCCATAACAAAACCCAATTGACCTAATCGAGTGATCAGGTCAATAACCATCAATACGTGGTCTTGTACGGATGTACCTTCTATCATTCTCGCACGGAACAACTTCTTAGATATCTCATATCTAGCAGTTTGACTATGTTCTCCATATAGCTCTTTTAGATTGAGAAGTATGGAGTTAGTGTCCATGCTATCATGTTGCCTCAGCAACACATTTGTCATAGAGGCAAGCATGATACATTTGATAGTGAGTGAGTCATTTTGCCACATCTTGTATATGGTCTTTTCCTCTTGCAAGGCATCTTCCCCTAAAGGTTCCAAGGTAGGGGTATCAAGAATGTAAGAAAGTTTTTCCTGGTTGAGTATTATCTTTAGGTTTCTCAACCAGTCAACATAGTTCGGTCCAGTCAATTTATTGGCATCAAGTATACTACGGAGTGAGAGTGAAGAGGTCATTTAATCTATATTAACAAAGAACATAACATAAGCAAACAACCAATGTTGACAAAACATAATTAAATTAGGACTTTAACTTAATTATGTCTCCCACTATTTTATCAAGCATCATAACCCTCTATATGATGATCGAGAAACCCTAATTGGTTTTCTTGGTGGGTTTGAGATCCTAATTCCTTATAAAAGACCTTGTGTGTACACAACAAATCTTTTATAAGTTCAAAGATAGGAAAATTCTTTCCAATTGTATCTCATACAATTCTCAACAAAACCTGGCCTCTAAAATATTAATAGCCTTGTGTGTGCACCATAAACTATAATATTTTTAGTTAAGTAAGACCCTTCATTCCTTTATAGTCATGATTGTAATAATAATACCCTTGTGTGTTCACAACAAAGTATTATATTAAATCATGCCATAAGCATCAAATGCACCAGGCCAAAATTGTGTTAGTTACCATAATTGGCCTTGTATGTACACAACAAACCTAATATGGATTATGACATAATAATGACCTAATATGAAGGAAGGCCTAATGTAGTGAATATTAAACTAAGCATATCAATCAAGAATTAAGTTAATCTTATCAGCTAGGTAAGTGGGAGAGTAGTGGGAGTCCCCCCGTTGCTTTCCTAGACACCAATAAAAATTGGCCAGGTCAGTCAACGGAACCAATTAAAAACTATGTCATCTTTATCAATCTTGAACCACTTTTGCTAGACATCGAAAGATCAACTAATCATCTTCGTTATTTTTCTTTTGGTATATGACACTATAACTTAATATAATTTTAATAGAGGGCAATTCAAATAGAAGCACATTCTAATATTACCATTCATCAACCATGCATCATATATCATTTTATAATGTGCCAAGTGTGTCATCATACTAGGACAACCATCTACCACATAATGGATCCACCATTATGCCAGGGCAACCTTATTTCAGTATGATGACTAGAATGCTAAACATATCTCTATATCGGTTAAGGTTTAAGTGAAAACCCTAACCAGTGACATACATATATGCATAAACATATCAATCATATGTAACTTTAAACTTTTATAGAGTCCTATAAAATTGGACAACTTCAAATTTTGTATAGTCCTACAAAAATGGGCAAACTCAAGAGTCCTACAAAATTGGACAACTTCAAATTTTGTAGAGTCATACCAAAATGGGCAACCTCAAGAGTCCTACAAAATTGGGCAACTTCAAATTTTGTATGATTTAGCCCTAATAAGGTGGCTCTGATACCACTATAAGGGTTTTGGTGACCGCAGCAAAAGCGTGGATTTCAAAAATTTATTATGAAACCACTACCAAACCCTTAACCCAAGACCTCCTTACTAGGAATTAAAACATACAAACATGCATATATAATATAAACTAGAGTTTAGGCACCAACCTAAACCGCTAGTATCCAATCCGATGAAGAAAACCCTAATTCAGCCTTCTTCTCCACCAGGAGCCCAAACGTTCGCCCTCCAACGATGATCCACACGAAACTCGGACCAAGGAAGAACTCCTTCTTCAGGTTGCTTGGAGAAGTGGAACTCTTTCGACAGCCTTTGGTCTATAGATCACTGTAGGACACCCTGTCCTACTGTAGGGCACTAAAGACACTCTCCTAAACCACTCTTGGTTTTAGGACAACCCTACTCTAGGACACCTTTGGCTTATGTTCTAAAACAAAGCCTTGTCCTATTAGAAAAGTCCTTGTCTTAACAAGACAAGTCTTGTCTTGAAGAATGAAGGAGGGAGAGAGAGACACTCAGAATAATACTTCGATGGAATTCTTTATTTTCAGACTCATTTCACCGCCCCCTATTTATAGATACAAGAGGGGCATGTGATATGTCCTCCCATCAACTTATCAGATATGATTTTTCAAGATTGAAGAGAAGTTATCTGGCTTGAAAAATCATATCTAATAAGCCCATTCATGCACCGAAGGTCTTATTCAAGGACTCCCCATCAGAGCCGCGCGCCACATGAAAAGTTGGGACTCTTCATGCACCTCGTGCGCCATCATTCTTCCATGCAAATTTAAAAGAATGTTGACCAGTCAAAATATAGGCAATATGGGTGTCATTGGAAAGAGCATAAAATTTCTTTTCTGATCATATAAATTATATTTAAATCAGAGATCTACAGCTCATTCTGTGCCCTTTTGAAGTTAAGGTGTCATTTAGGTATCAAGAGTCCCATGCCATTGGGACTCTTCATGTATGGCACCTAAAATACCCTTAAATCCAAATTAAAATCAGATTTAGCTTTGATTAGGCTAGCCCCACTTAGGACTCAATCTAATTTAGGTTTTCCATAATTAGGTTAGCCCAATTAGCAAGCAACCATATCCAATCCAATTGGGTTTGGAATTTAGTTAGCGTACATATGCTAGTATGTAATCCGGCTAACCAATTAGGATCCTATGACCCTAATTAAATCATGAATGACTTCTTTGGCAAAGTCTCTATTGTGTGTGACCCATTGGATTCCACATCTAGCCAGCAGTAGGTTTAGGTTTGAGTCGATTCGATCTGATCGAACCCGATTGACCAAATTAGGTCAAATTTGCTCACCTAATTGTCCAATTCGAATCACATATCGAATTAACTCATGAAACCAAATCAATTAGTTCATGAAGACCTACAAGACAAGATTGACATTTAGCAACATGTCATGCCTACCTGGAAGATGAGAAATTTTGATGGATTTACCAAAATACCCTTCAGTTGTGAGTTACCGGGCAATTCAGTCCTTCGATCTACTTGCACCATGAATAAGACTTTGGATATGGATACATGTCAAATCCAATTTTATATTCATTCCTTGCTCAATCTGATAATGATGATTCATTAATGAACTATTAGAAACAATTTCTAATATTCATACTTTGATCAAAGATTTCTCGAATCCTCATTTGATTGAAATCATCTGGATGCGCTTCCCTCCTACTATGGTTGATCGATTCCTTTTTGACCTACTCACAACCTCCATATGCAATCCACCATACCCAGTATCACCCCATGTATGACTCGGTATCATGATTGAGTGTGAACCAAAGTATGGATTCATGCATACAAGATATCATGGCAGTCTCAGGTCAAAGGACCACATGCTCTACTCCCACTATGAGAACTATCTATTGACAAACAGATAAGGCTCCATTAGATATTCTCAAGCTAGATCCATTTAGTAAACTCATTCTCTAATGAGCACCCACATCCTGTTATTAGTGTCAAACACAAGTGACTGTGAGATTAGTCACCCTCTTCACCAAGAATACATAGGATGTGCTGGTCTTACCGGAAACATTGATCCCCTACTCAATATCTCATCGACCAGGAATATTCCAGATTCGGATTTTAAAGCTTTAGGTCTCACTGGTATGATCTCATCATAACCGTAGAACCAAAGCCCTAATCTATGGGGTTCATCATATCTTAATAAAATTAATAAGACATGGTGTATGATGAAAATAAAATGCTTTTATTAATTGATAATGTCAATATACTGGTTTGGGTTACAAAAGAAAATCCCATCAAAATACAATATTTCGATTGCCCTTTAGGGCATAATCTTTTCAGAATTCAGATCCGCTAGGCCCAGTACCTTTGATCCATGAGCTTGTCATCATGATCTTGCCCCTGAGTCTAACCCTAGAAGCCCATACCCATTCCTGGTGGACCCAGAGGAAAGACCTGTTAGACACACCGAACCCTATGCACCCACTTTTGATGGAAGCCTAGATCCTGAGGTGTATATTGATTGGGAAGAAAGAATGGATCAGTATTTTGAGTACACTTAGATGACGGTGTTAGGAAAAGTTAGATTTGCCACACGTAAGCTAATCCGACTTGCTAGGCGATACTGTGAAGATGTCAAGGATAAATGTTATGAATAGGGAGATGAAATTCGTACCTAGAAAGCCATGAGATGTAAATTAAAAGAGAAGTACCTAGGTAGATCTTATGAGTACAAACTTTTAGACCAATGGTATAAATTGAAACAAGGGAACATGACTGTGTCTAAGTACACTGACCAATTTAATGAGTTTAGTAGGAGATGTAATACAGTCAAACCTATGTCTAAGATCATGGCTAGATTTCGAGATGGCCTGCATAGGGATATCCAGTGGGTGCTG
Organism: Areca catechu; assembly: GCA_021397845.1. Taxonomy (NCBI): domain Eukaryota; kingdom Viridiplantae; phylum Streptophyta; class Magnoliopsida; order Arecales; family Arecaceae; genus Areca; species Areca catechu. The sequence continues at coordinate 93,738,144 of CM038051.1, read as the reverse complement.
TTTCGTTGGCAAATTCAGGACCTAGAGGAAGCCTATCACCTAGCTAGGAAATTCGAGTTATATCAGAGGGAACTTATAATTAGTCAATCTAAGTCCAACAAGGTTAATTTCCTTGAACCTAAGTCCAAACCTAGTCGACTTCCTTTAAACGAGCCTACTACTCCTATCCAATTAGTTTGCAAGGAAAAGACCCAAAAAACAATTAATAAGCCTGAGGTAAAAGTGTATGAGGCTGATCCTAGTTTAGTAGACAAATACGAAGGAGAAGACTTTGAAGAGTATGAACCCCTTGAAAATTTAGAGAAAGAAACTCCTGAGCCCAATGAGAAATCTAAAGAAGCCAACTATGAGTTAAGTCTAGTAGAGGAACCTGTAGTGGAAGAACAATTAGAGGAGGAGAACTTAGATACTGCTACTAGAAACTTACTCGAGGAAACCATGGAGGAGAGCCAAATTATAGAGTCTAGTCCTAAAATACAAGAACCAGAAGAATTTATTAAGGACCTAATCTTTTTGAATCAGTACCCCCAGGATGAGCCCCCTCCCATAGTTCCTATTGAGGACCTCTTCGTAGAAATTGTTGACCCATTCTTCCATAGCATGGACCTTTTCATGCCTAGGGACATAACCCAATGCTCATACATTAAGGTCAGTCTCTTTAGCTCAGAACCAGTCCCTGAATCCCCTTCCTATTTCCTACCCTTTTATGAGTTGTCTCATATTTCTAGAACCATTGGGTCATATTTTGTTGAGGTTACCAGGTTGCAAGAATCCATAGAGCCCATCCCATTTGCTACCTACTTTTGGAAGACACTCTAGCATCTATTAGAAGTTCTTGGCAAATTTTCTTCTTGTTGAATCCACTAATTGATTTTGATGATAAGCAAAATAGTTAAGTATAAGTTGAGGACTAATGATTTGCTTTGAATGTGTTTTTTTTGAAAAGGTGCTCACAAAATTTGATGAAGCCCAATTATTTTGAAAAAGCCAAGTTGAATGAGAAGTTTGCTCAAAAAGAACACTTCGACACTTAAGAAATGGTAGAATGGATGGCCAAGTCAAGTGGAAACTTGTTCCATCTCAAGTTAAGCAGTTTCTATGCATTTTTCAAAGAAGTGTCGACTCAAAGTATCGACACATGACATAAAGTGTCGACACATGATGAAGTGTCAACTCTGGCTGGTATGTAGCAATGTTTCAAATAGCACAGATGAAATGTCAACACATGGACTTGAGGTATCGACTCAAGGTGTCGATACATGGATCAACACATCGCCTGAGACTTTCAAGCCATAGAACTTGCAGAAGTTGAAGGAACAGCTGATGTGTTGACACATGGAAGCAAGGTGTCCACTTAAGGTGTTGACTCAACTGAGAAGTTGTCGACACATCCAAGACTTCCAGAAAATCTGATTGGAGCTTTTTGAACTAAGTGTTGACTCAAGAAGAACATGTGTCGACCTTATACGTCGACTCAACTGAGAAAGTGTCGACAACTGAGAAAGTGTAAACATATGGAGTTCTGGCAACAGTAATGACTAGTTTTTTCAAACACAGAACTCACCCAAAATTCCCCTAATGGCTAGTTTTTCAAGTGTAATATCTAGAAATCGGTTTGAGGCCTTGGGAGGGTATTTATATGCACCAAAGTCAAATAAAAATCAAGATTTTTGAAGAACATTAAAGGGCTTTAAGAAAAGAGAAGAGAAGTGAACTCTAACTCCTATTCCTTCAAGTTTTAACCACCTTAAAGCGAAAGGAAGCCTCCAAGCAGTCAAGAGCATTGAAGATCATCCATACTTAGGAATTCAAAAGGCTTTAACAAGTACAAACAAACTCTACATTGGTGCGGACACCAGAGGCACCAGAATATGGCAGAGGCTTCTCAACCCTCCGTGGATCACTTAATAATATTCGAGTCCATTGTAATAAAGCTTAGTTCAGGTAAGTTGCCTTTATTTGAGTCCTGTATTAGTCAGCTCTTGTTGAGCTAGTCCAGTCCAGTGTTAGTCAGCTCCTGTCAAGCTAATTTTAATTTCTTGAGTCCAGTCCAAGCACACTAAAGAATCAAGACCACATTATAAAAGTGAAGACCAAATCCAATTAGATTGAAGACATGGAAGAGTAGCCCAAGTTAAACCCAGCTTGAAGATTTGAAGATCCTAGTAGAGAAATCAGAAACCCTGAAGCCCTGGACCAAAGTAGGAAGCAAACTGGGCCAGCACAGGCCTAGGAGAGGGGCTAGGGTGCCAAGGCTTATGGTTACCACCCCTTGGTCAGCCCCTTAGAGTCACCCTCTTGGCCGACCAAGGCAAGGAGAGAGGGAGAGTTTTTGGGGATTTATTCTACCTAATGTTGCCTTATTTTCTAGCTAGGGTTTGGGTGGGAAAAAAATTCTTATGTAAAGTCTAATATACCTTTACTTAGGGGCCAAGATTAAGGGTATATTTAAAAGATCCTAGTCACCTATATGAGACATTGATTATTGATATGAATATTTATTGAGTTCTTCTATTGCTGTGTGCCTCCCTGCTGTGTGCATCAAGGGATCCTGTGTATCTGAAGTTCTACCCGAAGAAACACTAGCCGACCAACCACTTTCAAACTTTTTCACCTACATGCCCCTTGTTGTTTCCTAAGATTTTTATTATTTCTCACCTTGTTTCTCTCACCTCTGATAGTTGTTTGTAGGTCCCCGAGTTCCTAAGAATCCAACGACTCCAACTAGGCCGTAATTGGACCACCGAGCCGAAAGCTGGGAATCCGCGGGTCTCTGGCTTTGTTTTCCAGGCCGCATCCATCGAGGACAAGTTATCTCTTCACTACGATCTTCATCGGGCACATCAGACATTGCCAGGTACACCCCCTCTGCCACCAGTAGTTTTATTGTAGGAGAACTAGAGATAACCAAGGCTTCTCAGCCCCGGCGATCCCTCTTTACTGCTTTCCTAGGTCCTAATCTGGTTGCATAGCTTTAAAAATTCATATAAAATTATCTACATCATATTTTTATCTGATATTCAGGATTTAATCACTTCACCCCACGTATAAATCTATAAAAATAATTGCATACATATTAGTTCCGCATCATCTGGTATCAGAGCCAAGATTAGGGCTTATTTTCTTCATCCTTTATAGTCCATATATGCTCTATTCTTTTAATTATTTCTCTTTGCTCAGAACTCCAAAAATTCTGAAATTTATTTTGTGGATTAATAGCAATTAAAAGTAGTTGACAAAATCTTTGCAAATTCTTTTCAGTCTGTGGAGTTTCATCAGGCCGAAATACAGCCTGCAAATTTTTGGCTCTATTTTTTTTCAGCAAGACAGTTTTGGAAGGTTTAGGATTTTGTTTAGCATCTCTTTGCATATCTTTTATTTTTAGTATGTTTCTAGCATATTAGGTCATTGGCTACAAATAATATCACTGCAAAAGGACAAAATAAAATTAAAATTAAAAAAAAAATTACATATATAAAAAGCTACCAAAACATCTAACCCTAATTTGCATCATCTGCCTACCATCATTGCATAAACTACCTTTAAGGGCACTCCTGCTATGTCAGATGGGGGAGGATTTGATCACCTCTAATTATCCCAAAACCACATCCCCTGCATTCGGTACCAAGCCTAACTTAAAATCGATTAGACTTAATTTGCCCTAGTGGGCTAGGGACACTTACTGGTCGGGTCCGAGCTAAGTGTTCAATCATTGTGTCAAGGTAACCTGTGTGTGCCTTGTGATTAGTTTCTAGAATGGTGGGTCAGGGATTCAGTACCTAAGGGCTTGTGTGCTGGTCGCCTACCTAGCCAATCTCTGATTGGTATCTAGGATTGGCAATCAGGGACCTAACACTCCCATTACGCTTGCCTGGCTGAGTACAGGGTTACTATAGGCTAGTTTGCCACCGTGATTAAGCACTTAGTTTTGGACTCTTGGTCTAGTCAATTGTAGTCGGTTTGATCAAGTCTTGCATGAGCACTAGATCAGGGGTTTTATATCATCCACCACCTTCAAAAATGGCTATATCCATGGATCATCTTGTTGCTAAAATTGATGCCTTTGGAGAGAGGATAGCCCAATACATCAATCTTAGGCTTGATCAATCAAATGACCAGTTGGCGCATAGGCTTGATCAAGCAAATGCCCTGTTGACCCATAGACTTGATCAACAAGATGCTCGACTAGGAACCCTAGAGAAAACCCGTAGGACCCAGACTAGATCCAAACCTTAGCCACCTTTACCCAAATTATATGAACCAAGAACCTATGTACCCAAAACTAATGAACATAGATCCTATGCACCCTATCCCTATAAGCCTAGTATACCCACGACCTATAGATCTTATGACTCCATATCCTATGACTCTAGAACCTATGAGCCCATATTCCATGAGCCTAGTAGACCCAAGACCCATAGAAATGAACCCAAATCCTATAACCCCATATCCTATAATCCCATGACCCATATATATGCGCCTTTGTCCTATGAGCCCAGGGAGCCCATAACCCCTAGGTAGATAGCCTAGTACTATTCAGTTTTCTCCTAGTCAACTTGAACCCCATAAGATTAGTACCCTTAAATATGAGCCCAGTAATAAGCCACTACCCCTTAGGCAAGCTGAACCTACTAGGAGTAGAGCCCATAATCAGAAACTAGGACCTACCCAATTTTTCCTTATCCGACATTCTCCTATATAGCTTTGATTGACAAAGCTTACATTAACACGGAAGTGTATGAAGCTGATGTGAACATAGCGGATGATTATGAGGGAGAAGAGGAGATACCTATAGATGACCTAGAATTAGCTGACCCAATAGATACCCAGGTAGAAGCCAACCTAGAGTTGGTTGACCTTGACTATACCCAGCCTAAAGCTATATTGGAAGAATAATTAATGGAAGAGAACCTAGATACTACAACTAGCACCTTACCTGAGGAAACCATAGAGGAGAGCAAAATTATAGAGTCTAGTCCTAAAATACAAGAACTAGAAAAATTTATTAAGGACATGATCTCTTTGAATCAGTTCCCTCAAGATGAGCCTCCTCCTATAGTTCCCACTAAGGACCTCTTCCCTGAGATTAGTAACCCATCCTTCCATTATGCAAACCCTAAAGATTGACCTCAACCCCTTAAGGTTATCCTCATTAGTCTAGGATTAGTCCCTGACATGCCTTCTTTTATCCTACTTTATCCAACTAACCCGGTACCTTTTTCTACACCCTACAAGACTAATTCTGAGCCCATTTCCTATTTTCTTCCCTTTCCAAGTACCTCCAGCATTTCTAGGATCATTAGATTGCATTTGGTTGAGATTAGCATACTGCATGCACTAATTATGCATGTTAGGTTTGCATTATACATCTGGCATACCCTTTGAAATTTTCTAGGAGCCCATTGTAAGTTTTCATGTGCATGTCATGCTATTATCAAACTAAGAGAACCTATAATCTCTTAGGCTTAGGCATAAAGAGTGCAATAAAATTTCCCTCCGTGGAATGCAGAGTCGAGTCTGTTAGGTGTTGGTATAAGTCCTTTGCATCATCTATTAGGAGTCTGCAAGTGCCCAGCATGTTCACCACCTGCACTAATTATGAAAGAAACTAGCTAATTTCTCAAAGAAAGGTCAAGGAATTTGATGTAGTGGATTCTATCATGGTTAGGCTTAGGCTAAAAGAAGCTTCATGCTCACAGAGTCGAACCTTTTAGAGTGATATAGAGGGTTGGACCAAATGCCTAGGTGTTAGGTTTGCGTTCGAATTTGGGCATTAGTTATACCTTCAATATTACATACCTAGTTGAGTATAGGAACTGGCAGCGATACCTAGTGAGGCCTTTGGACCTATTCATTTTCATTGTGAGTGACCCTAACCCAGAGTGTCCACCAATAAATTGGCCTGAGAGAGAAGAACAGATGGAGAGTATCTTGGATGATCAAACCATAACGACCTGGGGCCATGACTATCAACACTACCTGGTCCGATGACAAAGCCGATCAGGGTCGGTCGATTCATGGATTTCTCAAGTGGACTTGTAGCACCTCAACCCAGACCTCCTCAAGAGATATGTGAGCCATCCTGATCTTCACTCGACAGGATCAATTTCCTCCCACCCCAAGAGAATTGGTGCGGACACCAGAGGCACCAGAATAAGGCAGAAGCTTCTCAACCATTTATGGATTACTTAATGACATTCGAGTCCATTGTAATAAAGCTTAGTTCAGCTAAGTTATCTTTATTTGAGTCCTGTATTAGTCAACTCATGTTGAGCTAGTCCAGTCCAGTGTTAGTCAGCTCTTGTCGAGCTAATTTTATTTTTTTGAGTCCTGTCCAAGCACACTGAAGACTCAAGACCACATCATACAAATGAAGACCAAATCCAATCAGATCGAAGACATGATAGAGTAGCCCAAGTCAAACACAGCTTGAAGATTTGAAGACCCTGGTAGAGAAATCAGAAACCCTGATGCCTTGGATCGAAGCAGGAAGCAAATTAGGCCAGCTCAGGCCCAGGAGAGGAGCTAGGGCACCAAGGGTTATGGTGACCACCCCTTGGTTGGCCCCTTAGAGTCACCCTCTTAGCCGACCAAGGCAAGGAGAGAGGGAGAGATTTTATGGATTTATTCTATCTAATGTTGCCTTATTTTCTAGCTAGTGTTTGGGTGGGAATAAAATTCTTATGTAAAGTCTAATATAACCTTACTTGGGGGCCAAGACTAAGGGTCTATTTAAAGGACCCTAGTCTCTTGTATGAGACAATGATTATTGATATGAAATTCTATTGAGTTCTTCAATTGCTGTATGCCTCCCTGCTGTGTGCATCAAGGGATCTTGTATGCCTGAAGTTCTACCCAAAGAAACCCTAGTCGACCAACCACTTTAAAACCTTTTCACCTACACGCCCCTTGCTGTTTCCTGAGATTTTTCTTATTTCCCACCTTGTTTCTCTCACCCCTAATGGTTGTTTGCAGGTCCCTGAGTTCCTACGAATTGAACGACTCCAACCGGGCCACAATTGGACCACCGAGCAGAAAGCCGGGAATCCGTGGGTCTCTAGCTTGGTTTTCCAGGGCGCATCCATCGAGGATGAGTGATCTCTTTGCTGCAATCTTTATCAAGCACATCAGACATTGCTAGGTACACCCCGCTCTACCACCAGTAGCTTTATTGTAAGAGAACTAGCCCTAACCGAGGCTTCTTAGCCCCGACGATCTCTCTTTACTACTTTCCTAGGTCCTAATCTGCATGAGAACCTTTAAAAATTTATATAGAATTATCTATATCATATTTTGATCTGATATTTGGGATTTAATCACTTCACCCCATGTATAAAATCCACAAAAATAATTGCATGTATATTAGTTCCGCATCATCTGGTATCAGAGCCTAGATTAGGGCTTGTTTTCTGCATCCTTTACAGTCCATATATTCTCAGTTCTTTTAATTATTTCCCTCTTCTCAAAAATTCAAAAATTCTAAAATTTATTTTTCTAGATTACAACCAATTAGAAGTATTTTACAGAATATTTTCAAATTTTTTTTTGGTCCGTGCAGTTTCTTCAGGGTGAAATACAGCCTATAAATTTTTGGCTCTATTTTTTTTCAACAAGACAATTTTGGAAGGTCTAGGATTTTGTTTAGCATCTCATTGCATATCATTTTTTTTAGTATGTTTCAAGCATATTATCTCATTGGCTACAAATCAAATCACTACAAAAGGACAAAAAAAAATTAAAAAAAATAACATATATAAAAAGCTACCGAAATATCTAATCCTAATTTGCATCATCTACATACCATCATTGCATAAACAACCTTTAATGGCACTCCTGCTATGTTAGATGGGGGAGGATTTGATCACCTCTCCTTAGCCCAAAACCACATCCCCTGCATTAAGTCCCAAGCCTAACTTAAAATCGATTAGAATTAATTTGCCCTAGTGGGCTAGGGACACCAACTGGTCGGGTCTGGGCTAAGTGTCCGATCATTGTGTTAAGCTAACCTGTGTGTGCCTTATGCTTAGTGTCTAGAACAATGATTCAGGGATTCAGTCCCTAAGGGCTTGTATGCTGGTCCGCCTACCTGGCCAATCTCTGATTGGTGTCTAGGATTGGCAATCAGGGACCTAACATTCCCCTTACACATGCCAAGCTCAGTACAGGGTTACTATAGGCTAGTTTGCCACCTTGATTGAGCACTTAGTTTTGGACTCTAGGTCTAGTTAGCTATATTCGGTTTGATCGAGTCTTGCATGAGCACTAGATCAGAGATTTTATATCATCCACCACCTTCACAAATGGCTGAATCCATGGATCATCTTGATGCTAAAATTGATGCCCTTGGAGAGAGGATAGCCCAATCCATCAATCATAGGCTTGATCAATCAAACGCCCAGTTGCCCCATAGGCTTGATCAAGCAAATGCCTTGTTGACCAATAGACTTGATCAACTAGATGCCCGACTAGGAACCCTAGAGAAAACCTGTAGGACACAGATTAGAACCAGACATGAGCCACCTTTACCCAAATTATAAAAACATAGAACCTATGTACCCAAAACCTATGAACATAGATCCTATGCACCCACTCCCTATAAGCCTAGTATACCCATAACCTATAGATCTTATGACTCCAAAACCTATGACTCTAGAACCTATGAGACCATATCCCATGAGCCTTGTAGACCCAAGACCCATTGACATGAACCCAGATCCTATAATCCCATGACCAATAGATCTGCGCCTTTGTCCTATGAGCCAGGGAGCCTATAACCCCTATGTATCAGCCTAGTACTAGTCAGGTTTTTCCTAGTCAACTTGAAATCCATTGGATTATTATCCCAAAATATGAGTCCAGTAGTAAGCCACTACCCCTTAGGCAACCTGAACCTACTAGGAGTAGTGCCCATAATCAGAAACCAGGACCTAGCCAATGTTTTCTTAGCTGACCTTCCCCTACCATCTCTTTGATTGACAAAGCTTACATTAACACAGAAGTGTATGAAGCTGATGTGAACTTAGCGGATTAGTATGAGGGAGAAGAGGAGATACCTATAGATGACCGAGAATTAGCTGACCCAATAGATACCCAAGTAGAAGCCAACCTAGAGTTAGTTGACCTTGACTATACTCAGCCTAAAGCTATAGTGGAAGAACAATTTGAGGAATAGAACCTAGATACTACCGCTAGCACCTTACTTGAGGAAACCATAGAGGAGAGCCAAATTATAGAGTTTAGTCCTAAAATACAAGAACTAGAAGAATTTATTAAGGACCTGATCTCATTGAATCAATACCCTCAGGATGAGCCTCCTCCTATAGTTCCCATTAAGGACCTCTTTCCTGAGTTTAGTAACTCATCCTTCCATTATGCAAACCCTATAGATAGACCTCAACCCCGTAAGGTTAGCCTCATTAGTCTAGGATTAGTCCCTGACATGCCTTCTTTTATCCTACTTTATCCAACTAATCCGGAACCTTTTTCTCCACCCTACCAGATAAATTTTGAACCCACTTCCTATTTTCTACCCTTTTTAGATACCTCCAGCATTTCTAGGATCATTAGATTGCATTTAGTTGAGATTAGCATACTGCATGCACTCATTATGCATGTTAGGTTTGCATTATACTTCTGGCATACCCTTTGAACTTTTCTAAGAGTCCATTGTAAGTTTTCATGTGCATGTCAAGCTAGGATCAAACCTAGAGAACCTATAATCTCATAAGTTTAGATCTAAAGAGTGCAATAAAACTTCCTTCCACAGGAATGTAGAGTCGAGTATGTTAGGTGTTGGTATGAGTCCTTTGCATTATCTGCTAGGACTCTACATGTGCCCAGCATGTTCACCACCTGCACTAATTTTGAAAGAAATGTGCTAATTTCCTAAAGAAAGGTCAAGAAATTTGATGTAGTAGATTCTATCTTGGTTAGGCTTAGGCCTAAAGAAGCTTCATGCTCGCAGAGTCGGACCATTTAGAGTCATAGAGTGGGTTGGACCAAATGCCTAGGTGTTAGGTTTGCCTCCGAATTTGGGCATTAGTTCTACCTTCAATATTACAGACCTGGTTGAGTATAGGAACCGGCAACGATACCCAGTGAGGCCTTTGGACCTATTCCTTTCCATTATGAGTGACCATAACCTAGAGTGTCCACAAATAAATTGGCTTGAGAAAGGAGAACAGATCGAGCATATCCTAGACGTTCAAGCCATAATGACTCTGGGCCATGACTATCAATGATACCCGGTCCGATGGCAAGGCCGGTCATAGTCGGATGATTCATGGATTTCTCGAGAGGACTTGTAGCACCTCAACCCAGACCTCCTCGAGAGATATGTGAGCCAGCATGATCTTCACTTGACAGGGTCGAGTTCCTCCCATCCTGGGAGAATTGGTGCGGACACCAAAGGCACCAGAATAAGGTAGAGGCTTCTCAACCCTCTGTGGATCACTTAATGACATTCGAGTCGATTGTAATAAAGCTTAGTTCAGCTAAGTTGTCTTTATTTTAGTCTTGTATTAGTCAGCTCATGTTAAGCTAGTCCAGTCTAGTGTTAGTCAGCTCTTGTCGAGCTAATTTTATTTTTTTGAGTCTTATCCAAGCACACTGAAGACTCAAGACCACATCTTACAAGTGAAGTCAAAGTCCAATCAAATTGAAGACATGGAAGAGTAGCCCAACTCCAACCCAGCTTGAAGATTTGAAGATCCTGGTAGAGAAATCAGAAATCCTGAAGCCCTGGACCGAAGCAGGAAGCAAACTGGGCCAGCCCAGGCCCAGGAGAGGAGCTATGGCGCCTAGGCTTATGGTGACCACCCCTTGGTTGGCCCGTAAGAGTCACCCTCTTGGCCGACCAAGGCAAGGAGAGAGGGAGAGTTTTTAGGGATTTATTCTATCTAATGTTGCCTTATTTTCTAGCTATGGTTTGGGTGGGTATAAAATTCTTAAGTAAAGTCTAAAATACCCTTACATGGGGGCCAAGACTAAGGGTCTATTTAAAGGACCCTAGTCTCTTGTATGAGACATTGATTATTGATATGAAATTCTATTGAGTTCTACTATTGCTGTGTGCCTCACTGCTGTATGCATCAAGGGATTCTGTGTGCCTGAAGTTCTACCCAAAGAAACCATAGATGACCAACCACTTTCAAACCTTTTCACCTACACGGCCCTTGCTATTTCCTGAGATTTTTCTTGTTTCCCACCTTGTTTCTCTCACCCCTGACGGTTATTTGCAGGTCCCCGAGCAGAAAGCCGGGAATCCGCGGGTCTCTGGCTTGGTTTTCTAGGCCTCATCTATCGAGGATGAGTGATCTCTTCGCTGCGATCTTCATCGGGCAAATCAGACATTGCCAGGTACACCACCTCTGCCACCAGTAGTTTTATTGTAGGAGAACTAGCCCTATCCGAGGCTTCTCAGCCCTGGCAATCCCTCTTTGCTGCTTTCCTAGGTCCTAAACTGCATGCGTAGCTTTAAAAATTCATATAGAATTATTGACATCATATTTTGATATGATATTTGAGATTTAATCACTTCACCAAATGTATAAAATTCACAGAAATAATTGCATGCGTATTAGTCTGGCATCAAACATCGAGCTATATCGAGATATTCACTTTGTTCTTAAAAGCTTACATTGGTTCTTTATTTCTAAACCTTATTTCTTGTAAGGGTTCTTGGTTTTCCTATTGTAAAACCATGTGAGGTTATTGGTAACCCTTGGAAAACCAATTAGGTTGGTGGTTAGCCCGCAAAACCATTAAGGTTCTTGGTTAGCCCGTAAAACTAAGTGAGGTTGTGACTTATGAGCCTTGTGAAAATAAGTCAGGTTTTGATTAGTGAGCCCGGAAAACTAATCGGTTGTAATCTTGCGATTATATGGATTCCCAAGGGGATCTTGGGGAGTGGACGTAGGTGCATTGTATAGCACCAAACCACAATAGTTCTTGGTGTTTGTGATTGCTTGATCTCTCTCACATTGATCAATATTTATTGCTCTTAATTTCCACTGCACTTATAGTTTAGAGCATTACATTTGAATGTTAGTACCTTGCTTATATATTTGTTGAATTGGATTGCTTTGCTTAGTATCAAGTTTTGTTAAGTTAATAGCTTGCCATTTTAATTTTTAGAGATCCAATTCACCCCCCCTGTTATGGTGTGGGCACCAGGATCTGACAAAGAATCCTCAACCCTCTATGGATCTTAGATTAGGGTTCCCCCTTCTATGAGTCCTGTAATAAGGCCTTGAGCCCAAAGCATTGTCATAATTTCTTGTCAAAGATTGTTTAGTCCTGTACCTTAACCAATTTGGGTCAAGTTAGGTCATGAGTCCTGTATTTGTTCGAGTCTGAGTTTGGACTGGACCCAAACCCAATTGAAGTCACTCTGGTTTTCGTCACCAAATCAAGTTCTGGTGGGCCAACCCACCCCTTCCACTTGGGATAATGCCAACTCAGGTGCCACCTCAGCTACCTACGTGGCATCACATCAGCTGCCACTTGGGCATCCAAGAAGGAAAACAAAGTGGCACCCTCATGCTTTCCACATGCCTTGGACAACATTGGAAGGAAGAAACACCATCCCCCTCTTCCCTCCCCCACATCATGCCTTGTTCCATCAAAAGAGGGCGTTGAAGATCCTTGAATAAACCAAGCCTCAAAGCAAGCCCCCTTCCAAGATTTCTTTCCAAAGTGTTCTTGCAAGGAAGGAAGGTCAAAGGACACACTCCCCTCTTCAAGCCCTCAACCATGCAAAGCCCATGGGGCTCTCCCTTGGTCGGCCTTGAATCAATCCAAGAAGATGGCGTTGAAGAGTCCAAGGGAACACATCCCTCCAAGCAAGCCATGCCCCACTCCTTCTCAAAATAAGCATGCTAAGGAAGGAAGTCAAGGGACCAATCCCCCTCTCCAAGCCTTTTCTCATGCCACGCCGAACCCCAAGTTATTTGGTCAGCCAAAGAGATGGGATGTTGGAAAATTTTGTGTGCCACCATGAATATTGTAATTTGAATTTCAAATGGGCCTTGGGTGCCTATTTAAAGGATCCAATCCCTCCCTTGTAGGACTAATGAATGATTGAGTGATTAATGAAAAGTTTGAGTTTCTTCCACCCTCCAACCATTGCCTCTTAGGCTAGGTTTGAGTGGAATTGCCTTCGTCCCCAGGGATGTCGAGTGGTGTGAAGTCACCTGTCCGTCGCCCTAGGGCATCGTGAATCCTTCATCCTCCAAGACGTCAAGTGGTGTGAGGCCACATTCCTTCATCCTCCGGGACGTCGCGGGGTGCGAGGCCCCAATTTATCTCCAACTTCGACTTCAGAATCCAGCCGGACATCGGGCTCGAAGCCCCTTCCCAACTCCATCTCAATTCCTTTCCGTGCATCTCGACCTTTCGCTGACATTTCTTTTGTTTGCCTACAGGTCCTCCCTGGCATCTCGGGCATTGGAGACAGTCATCTTTGCCATCACAACCTCCCATCCCAAAGCCAGTGCTCCCACGGGCTCTACTGTTTGGGCATCCAGGCCGCATCCGTCGAGTTGAGCGATCTCTGCACCGGGCGCTTCAGAAGTTTGAGGTTTGCTTTCTCTTTATCTCCTAAGTAGATATTATAGGTCGTGCTAGTCCTACCGGGGTATCTTAATCCTGGGGTCCTATTCTCGGTTTCACTTTTAGGGCTTTGAACTGCTAGTGTAAGCTTTCATTACTGTTCTTCGTATTTCTTACCTTTGCTTGTGATCAGGAATCGAAACCCTAAAACAACGTAGAAGAACAACAAGAAACAAAAAAAAAAAAAAAAAAAATCATCAACCCTAAAAAGAATTCCTTTGAAACGTTAGCATCCTTACTAGCATCTAGCATCCCTAGCCTTAACCCCCTTGCCCCCGCATCAATCTTGGTATCAGAGCAAGGTTAGGACTAGTGCATTTGTTTCATTTTCTGCATTCTTGTCAGTCTATATATGGTCTGATCATTGGATTGTTTCTCTCTGTAGAGACATCCAAATTTCATGATTTCTATTTTGTTAGATTGCATTAACTTCATAGTATTTTTTCCTATTTCCTCAGATTTTATTTCAATTTGTAGAGTTTCTACAAGCCGAGAAACTGCTTGAAAAAATCTCAGGTCTAATATTTCAGCAAGCATCTCATCTTTTGGTTCATTTATCCATCTAGCTTGCTTCTTGCATGTTTTAATTCCTGCATTTTGTTTAGCATTCACCCATCTAAAAGACACAAAAGAACAAAAAATTTTAAGTTATTTCATTAGTCATTATTGTACTTCATTTTACATAACTTATCTTAAGGGCATCAATTTAACATAGGGTCAGGATTTCATTACCTGTCTCTAGCCCAAAATTCACCACCCATCATATCGAACCCTAGCCATTAACTAAAATCAATTAGACGTTTAACCTGCTCTAGTGAGCTAGGGACACCCACGAAGTTGGGTAAACCCGAGTGCCGAGCCAAGCTATATTTCTTGTTGGTGTGTGCTCGTGTAGCTGGTGTCTAGGCAAGTGGTTCAGGGACTAGAGCCCGAAGGGAAGTGGGTTGATTCACTTACCTGGCGAATTTCTTATTGGTGTCTAGGCAAGCAAAGAGAAACCTCCACTCACCTTACACTTACCTGGCCAGGTGCCAAGTTACTACTTCTAGGTTCATCTTCTTGACTTTACATTTGGAGAGACCTCCTAGGTCTAGCAAATCGTAGCATCATTTTGTTACATGTGCACTAGATCAGGAACCTCTTTTCACCCACCTTCTCCACCCTCTACAGACACCATGGACCAACTGCGAGTCGACATTGGAGCCTTAGCCCAATCCATGACCCAGTTATCAATAGACTGGACCAGATGGAGACCAGACTGAGACCCCTAAAGGAAGCTGCTAGACCCTGACCTGAACCAAGTCCTGAGTCCCCTCACCCAAGAGGAACCTGCCACAAGACCCTTACTTTGAGGATGACTTTGGGAGAGACCCTAACCCCTTTGTTGATACCCGTCATAGGAGACCCAATATGGAGGACCGTGAAGAAAGAGCCCTTAGGAGCATCAAGCTTGAGGCACCCACTTTCGATGGTAGCTTAGATCCCAGGGTGTATGAAGATTGGGAGTCTGCCATGGAGCAGTATTTTGACTGGTACTCTATGTCTGAGAGAACTAAGTTTAAGTTTGCCAAGATTAGGTTGGTTCACCAAGCTAGGTTGTTCTGGAACAGTGTTGAGAACTACATAGAGCAAAAACGTCTATTACCCATAACCGCTTGGGGGGAGATGAGAGAAAATCTTAGGAGGAAATACTTACCTGTGTCTTACACCCAAAAACTGTTGACCCAATAGCAGACCTTAAGTTAAGGGAGTAAGAGTGTGGCCGATTACATCGCCAAGTTTGATGAATATGTTATGCGATGTAAGGTTGTTGAATCACTTGAGGTAACCCTGTCTAGGTTTAGGGCTGCCCTACACCCATACATCTAGAGAGAGCTGTATTTTAGATCAACCAGACCCTTGGAAGAAGCTTACCAAGTTGCTAGGCTCTGTGAGCATTTCCAGAGAGCTCCCACCTATAGAAGACTTGAGCCCTTTAGAAACACGAGCCATATCCCTGGATCCACCCAAGGTTACAATCAAGCTTACCCGAGTCGACCAAACCAAAATCTAGTGCTCCCACAAGTTCGACTGCTCGGGCATCAAGGCCGCATCCGCCGAGCTGAGCGATCTCTGCACCGGGTGCTTCAGATGTTTGAGGTTTGCTTTCTCTTTATCTCCTAAGTAGATATTGTAGATCGAGCTAGTCCTACCGGGGTATCTTAATCCCGGTGTCCTATTCTCGTTTTCACTTTTAGGGCTTTGAACTGCTAGCGTAAGATTTCATTACTGTTCTTCTTATTTCTTACCTTTGCTTATGTTCAGGAATCAAAACCCTAAAACAACGAAGAAGAACAACAAGAAACAAAATAAAAAAAAAATTATCAACCCTAAAAAGAATTCCTTTGCATCGTAAGCATCCTTACTAGCATCTAGCATCCCTAGCCCTAACCCCCTTGCCCCCGCATCATCTTGGGTTGCTTACTGGGCAACAAGTGGTATCAGAGCCCTATTCTCGGTGTATAGGCTTTACCATCTTGAGTAAAGATCTATGGTAGCCCCAATTGGTACTAGTGTAGTTGAGGGACAAGCCTTAAATAGACCTCCATTTTTTAATGGAAGAAATTATACTTATTGAAAAACTAGGATGAGAATTTATATGCAATCTATTGATTACAATTTATGGAAAGTAGTAGATAAGGGTCCTCATATTCCTTCGGTTGTGGTTAATGGTGTTTCCATCCCAAACCTTGATGAGGATTGGAATGAAAATGACATTAAACAATCCGAGATTAATGCTAAGACAATGTATCTCCTTTATTATGCATTAGATTTTAGCGAATTTAATAGGATATCTGCATGCATGTCTGCCAAAGAAATACGGGAAATACTTGAAGTTACCCATGAGGGTACTGATCAAGTGAAGAACACCAAGGTTAATATGTTAGTGCTGTTAGGAATAGTGTCCCAAAGCCAATCGCTTGGGTTGTAGGCGGTTGTGCTCAGTATTGTACTCATTTTATGAATTAATAAAATATTATTTTTGGCAGCTCATCACATTCTTAATTTTCCTGAAATGAACTCTTTCCATGTGATGAAGTCCTTAGGACTACACTGACTTCGATACAGAGATGATGTATCGAGTGGTCCTTAAACCATGTTCACAACCAAAGGATATATTGTACTGGACGGCAATATATCAAGTATAGGTTGTTGTAGTTCACATCGTTTGGTTGTCCTCTTGACCAAATGAGTGTGGTGACACTGATGTGATCTGCAAGTGGGATATGTGATATCTTATTGAACGTGACTCCGTGCAGCCCCTTTCTGCCAAAGGGATACTCACGATTGGATATGGGTATATGTGTCCCTCTGACTTGAGGTCATCACGGTAGCTTGCAAGCAACTCCTTGTGCTTTGGTGCCGGACTACCTGGATTTCTAATCCGGTGATGGAAGGTTTCTGGGTACAGGCAAGTACTTGTGGAGTAGTGATGGACCAAGATGGAATTGACATGTCCAAACAGTTTGGATTGAATGTCTCGCAGTATCTCAATTTAGCAAATCCTCGGCCGGGGTAGTCCTAGTGAAGAGTCACTGGGCTTGCGATGTTGAGACACGTAGTCGACCGACTCAGTCTGGGTTGGCAGCCAAATCTCAGTCGTCCTAAGCATTAGAGATCAAAGGGATGAATTATAGGATAACCATATGCCAGAGGTTCGATAGTTTGCTCCCGCATCTTCAACCTATCCGGTCGTCGGGACCCATTGCTAGATGGCTTCCTGTACTGGTACTAGAAATTGTTCTAATGCTACCATTTAGATTCGAACCTATGAGGTCACACACCACAGAGGATAACTCTCTGATCCGGATATCGATTACGATTGGGAATCGTCTCGATTTTATGGTCACAGTATTTTTGAGCACTCTTTTTTCTCGATCTTGCCCTTGTCTGTCTCAACCGGAAAATGATTCGAGTTGACCAGCTCTGCGCCAGGATTTTTTTGAATCAGTTTTGAACTGATTCGGAGTTCGTTTCAGCCTCCAATTAGTTGTGAACCAATTATATTCCCTGAACCAGGTTTAATTGGATTGAATAGTTTGGTTTAATGGAATTGAACCAAAATTGGGTTTGAACCAATTTTTTGGTTGGACCGGTGTTTTGGTTTTTCTCCCTACCATTTTACACGGTCATTTGAATGCAATGAAACTCTTATGTTGGAAGCCAAAACGAATGCCAAAAGTCCTCACGCGCGTCTCTTCTCCTCCCTCCACCGTTTGGGATTAATGGTTTATTAATCCTGGTTTAAGGCTTGTTAATTGGGTTAACTGCAGCCGATCACCTCTTGGCCTCCCACCCTCTATGTTGTCTTCTCCCTGCAGCCTTTATAAGACCACCAGCGTCCCTGTTTTGGAGTTGGTCAAGTTTCAACGAAGAAAGAAGTTTCCACCATGAGAAAACTTGAAAAAAAAAAAGGAGTGCTTGTCCCATCCTTCTTCTTTGAGAGTCTTAAGGAGAGACCTTTGTGGCTGGGTTTAAAGCTTTAGAATGGAAGAAAATCTCATTGTTTGAAGTGCTCAAGTTCTGCCCAGTGCTGCAGAATTCTATGACCGTGAAGCCCTCTTCCGGTGGCTAGCACCATGCGTGGAGGTGGATCTGAGAGCCCCGGGCATGTCTTCCCTCTAGAGGGAGTACCATTCTACTCCTAGGAGCAAATCACGCAGACCGGGATCGCCCCAATTGCTCTAAAACGAAGGCCAAAGTCTGCTACCCAGTTCTGCTGTAAAAATCTGGCAGCAGACTTTGGTGATTTATTTTATTTTTTTGGCTAAGATTTGATTGTAGTTATTGGTGGCAAATCGAAGAAGACTTGTCCAAGTTGCTGCTGCTCAAATTTGGGAGCAAACGGAGGTCCAGAAGGAGGTGTTCCGACGATGTTTTGCAAGCCAAAAACTGAGTCCCAAGTAGGAAGACGACTCGAATAACTTTATTCCAATTATTCCAGTCTATTCCAGGTTTATTATAGAGTTATTCCAGGTGAAATAAAGGTATGAAAAATTAATTTTTTAATTATGCATTGATAGATTAAATTGTTTAATATTTTATAAATATTTTATTTGATTATACATGCATAAATGCAACTAGATTTAGATTAGTTCTTGGCGGAGCAGATTTCCGTTGCATGAATTTTAAAAATTTTTTTAAAATCCAATCTGCTCCCGTAGATATTTGCATGCCTAGTGTAGGATCTTGTCAAACCGCCTGCATGTTTACTTTCTGTGGTATCAGAGCCACGTTGAATTTGTAATCTAATCTAGTATGCATGCTTATAGATTAAAATTTGTTTAATCTTAAAAATGTATCAAGTTTTCTATTTGGAACCTAGTTGAGACCTTCACCATGACCGTGTGTCTTTTACACGATGCGGATCATCTGTGTTGGCCTCTTCAGAAGGATCCTTAAAGAATATTAAAAATTAAAAATTATTTTAATTTGGAGATACATGTTTCAGGCATGTTTTATAAAATATTTGTAAAATATTTTGATGCATGATTTGTTATGTAAAAAATGTTTTACATAAAGACTTAATTAAAAAATATTTTAATTAAGTGTTTGGCTTATTAAAATTTTTTTTTTTTAGGTTTATGAAATCTAATACAATTTGCATAAGCCAATTTTGGGTTAATTGGGTTAGCTGACTAGTTAGGTCCAAAACTAGGTTAGACCTAAGTTTAGTTGAACTGGATAATAAGAAGAAGATTAAACAAAAGTTTTTTAAGGTCCTTCTTTAGAACTATCTAATAGTTAGATTAGTTGATCCGTTCATCTAAAATGGATCCAATTAGTGGCTCAGTGGACACCCGAGTCTTTAGGCTAGTCTGATCGAGTCTGGTAAATCGACTGGTGTCGAGGTAGGTTTGGCATTGTGATCATGGCTGTATGAGGCTACCTCTTTCCTGGCCAACTTGGTTGGTGTCTAGGAAAGATGGTTAATGGCGGTTATTCACCCATGATCTCACCTACCTGGCTAGTCGAGTCGACCATAACTGATTGGAAAAGCTCAATGACTCGAGTTAACCCATGTCACCCAGGTTGATCGGTCTGACTGATCTGTAGGTGCTCATGGATCATTTATTGATTTATTTCAACCCTCCTGGAATCTGATTGATTCTGTGGGAGGATGATCCATGTCCTTGTCTTTTTTCTTCTGTCACAATTAAAAAGTCCTCTAAAATTATTAGGTCCTTAAAAAGACTAAGTCAAGGAGTTGATAGTGTCTTTGCCTCCCATTAAGTTGGATAGAAATGTGTCCACTAGCTTAGTGTGCATCGACAGTTCCATAGAACGGGTGTACATCCGGCGACTGGAATTTCTATCTGATCGATGATGGTTCAGTGCAACCTCCTTAATGGGACCAGGTGGGCCGGCCATAGTCGGGCTTGATCTTTAGTTAGCTGGAAGCATTGGATTTATCATATTAACTGTTGGACCTAACTAGAGACCCGCAATAGGAGGCCCCTAGGCCAATTGGGATGCTCTCTGGGGCAAAATAAAATACTGAAAATTATTTAGGGAAACAATTGGTTTACGAACCTACCTTTAGGCTCATATGGGTGAGCCGGCCATAGTCGGGCTCTTGCGAGGCCTATTGGATTTCATTACCCACTTGAGAAAAAGTATTTTCACGGATTGGAGTTAGAGGCTACCAATCTGAAAAATTAGTGGAAGAAACCTTTAGACTAAAGTCCAAGTCTTTTGGTTAAGTTATTAATTCATCAACTAATATGGTCAAATTTTCTTTTCAAATGTCTTCCAATTTATCACTCCGGTCACTTCTCGATAACGAGAAGTTAAAGGGTGACAACTTCGATAGTTGGTATCGATGATTGAGAATCGTTCTGGAGCATGAACGGATCCTTTATGTTATAGCGTATCCGGCACCTGAAATCCCTCCTGCTAATGCACGGAGTGCGGTCAGAGATGCTTATCTGAAGTGGGTCTCTGATCGGACTACTGTCTAATGCATTATGTTAGCGGCGATGAACGACGAGTTCAGTCACAAATTCGAGGAGGCCCAACCTGATGAAATCCTTCAAAAGTTAAAGGAATCCTTCGGCACCCCGGATGATGTAGAACGGTACAAAGTGTCTTGTGCCATCTACAACTCCAAGATGCCGAATGGTGCTTCAGTCACTGATCATGTATTGTACATGATCGAGTTAATTGAAAAGTTGGGCAAACTCTGCCCCTTGCACGAGCAGCTCGGCAAGGATGCGATCCTGAATTCTCTTCCCTCCTCCTATCTTGATTTTCTCGATCATTATAGAATGAACAAGCCTGTAGTAAACTACCATTGTCTTTTGGGGTTACTGCAGACTTTCGAGAAAGACCACCAACTGAATAAGGGGGTGGTGAATTTAGTGGGAGGTAGTAGAGGTCGTCGTCCCTTAAAGAAAGGGAAGAAGAAAACAAATAAGAAGGGAAAGAAGGTGCAGAATGTTCCTAGCCCTAGTCAGACCAGGAAGTATAAGGCTAATCAGTCTTCTGTAGAGTATTTCTACTGCAAGAATAAGGGACACTGGAAGAGGAACTGTCCTCTTTATATTGCATCCCTTGATTCGAACAGGCCGAGGAAGCAGAAGTCTGCTGAACAAGGTATTTATACGATAAAACCTTGTAATTACTCAATTGTTGATACTGCTAACTAGGTATTGGATACTGGTAGTCCAATTCATATTTGTAATTCATTACAGGGACTTCAAGTTAGCAAAAGATTTGAAGATGGAGAACAGTTTCTGAGCATCGGGAATGGAAATCGTGTTCCAGTACTGGCGATCGGAGTCTTGCATCTTGTCTTTGAGTCTTGTACTGTCGAGCTAGTCGACCGTCACTATTGTCCTAGTTTCATTATGAGAATAATCTCTGTAGGCCTTTTGGCCAATTGTGGTTTTGAACTATCAATAAAAGGAGATTTTTGCAATGTTATTTTGAATAACTCTATTATAATGAAAGCTAGATTAAATAATGGCATTTACGTTATATCAAGGCCTGTTAGTGTAATGTACACTTCTTGCAAATGCCCAAGGTTAGATAATGTCAATGATTTGTATCTTTGACACTGTAGGCTAGGTCATATTAACCAAAATAGGATAAACAAGATGCGAGGAGATGGACTTCTCGAGGTCAGTGATTCTGAATCACTGCCCACTTATGAATCCTGTTTACTTAGTAAAATGACCAAGTCACCTTTTACTGGAAAGGGTGAACGGGCTACAGAACTTCTAAGTCTAATATATACTGATGTATGTGGACCGATGTCAGTTAGTGCCAGAGAAGGATACAAATATTTCATTACTTTTACAGACGACTTTTCAAGATTCGGTTATGTCTTTTTAATGAGACATAAGTCTGAATCGTTTGAAATCTTCAAACGATACCGTAATGAAGTAGAAAAGCAAACTGGAAAAAGTATTAAAACCCTTCGATCAGATCGAGGTGGTGAATACTTATCTGATGCTTTTTTGACATATCTTGAGAAGAATGGAATTCTCTCTCAGTGGACGCCTCCAGGAACACCACAGTTGAATGGTGTGTCCGAAAGGAGGAATCGAACCTTGTTGGACATGGTTCGATCCATGATGGGCTTTGCAACTCTGCCGCTATCCTTTTGGGGATATGCGCTTCTGACAGCCTGTTACTTATTAAATAATATTCCAAGTAAGTCTGTTGTCTCCACTCCGTATGAGATGTGGAATGGGCGTAAACCCTCAATCTCACACCTTCGGGTCTGGGGTTGTCAGGCTTACGTAAAGCGTTTAGACTCAGACAAACTTGGTCCTAAGTCTGACAGGTGTTTATTCATTTGTTATCCTAAGGAAACCAAAGGGTATTTCTTCTACTTGGAGAATGAACAAAAGGTGTTCGTTGCTCTTAGAGCTATCTTTTTGGAAAAGGAGTTCCTTGGAGAAGGAACTATAGCTTCTAAGATTGAACTTGATGAAGTTCAGCCAACAGAAGAACCTACACACTCTAAGGACATCGTAGAACCGGCTGTGATTGAATCACAACCAGAACCCATTAGGAGATCCGGTAGAATACTGCGTCACCCGGACAGATACTACGGTTTCTTGGTCCGGGATGGCGATCCCATTGAGCTCGATGAGAACAATGAGGATCCGATCACCTATATGGATGCTCTTCAGAGGTCTGACTCCGAGGCATGGCTTGGAGCCATGCGATCCGAAATGGAGTCCATGGAAAACAACAATGTTTGGACATTGGTTGATCCGCCTGAAGGAATAAAACCCATCGGGTGTAAATGGATCTTCAAGAGGAAAAGGGGTGCAGATGGGAAGGTAGAGATCTATAAAGCCCGTCTGGCTGCCAAGGTGTATCGTCAGCGATATGGTATCGATTATGACGAGACTTTCTCCCCTGTGGCAATGCTCAAGTCCATTCGGATCATGCTTGCTTTAGCAGCATATTTTGATTACGAGATCTGGTAGATGGATGTTCGAACCGCTTTCCTGAATGGGGAGCTGGAAGAGGAGGTGTATATGATACAGCCTGAAGGGTTCACATCCACAGATGAATCAAATGTATGCAAGTTGCAGAGGTCCATCTATGGACTCAAGCAAGCATCTCGAAGTTGGAACTTACGGTTTGATAGGTGTATCAAATCGTATGGCTTCGTTAGGAACGGAGAAGAACCGTGCATCTATAAATGGGTTAATGGTTCTGTGATTGTATTCCTAGTACTGTATGTTGATGACATTCTCTTAATCGGGAATGATGTCACAGCATTACAAGGAATAAAGGTCTGGTTATCATCTCAGTTCTCCATGAAGGACATGGGTGAAGCTTCTTACATACTAGGTATAAAAATCTATAGAGATAGATCTAAGAAGCTTTTGGGACTGTCCCAGTCTATGACATTGACACTGTGTTGAAACTGTTCGGCATGGAAAATTCCAAGAAAGGCTATCTCCTGATAGGTTCTGGAATTACTCCTTCCAAGAAGGATTGTGTGACAACTCCTGAGGAAAGAGAGCACATGAGTAGAATACCTTATGCTTCTACAGTAGGCTCTATCATGTATGCTATCATTTGTACTAGACTAGACGTGGCATACTCACTAGGATTAGTGAGCAGATACCAGTCTGACCCTGGTGAGGCGCATTGGAAGGTGGTTAAGTCCATCCTTAAGAATTTAAGAAATACTAAATATCAATGGCTGATTTATGGAGAACATGACTTGAAACTTGTGGGGTACTCTGACTCCAGTTTTCAGTCAGATAGAGATGATAGCAAGAGTGTGTCAGGGTTTGTATTTACCCTAATTGGAGAAGCGATCTGCTGGAAAAGTTCTAAGCAGGCAACTGTTGCAGACTCGGTATGCGAAGCAGAATATATTGCAGCATCAAATGCGACAAAGGAAGCTGTCTGGTTGCGGAAGTTCCTTGGAGAGCTAGGGATGGCACCTTCCCTAGATGGTCCTGTTCCGGTGTACTGTGACAGCACTGGAGCCATTGCTAATGCTAAGGAGCCAAAGGCTCATCACCGCACCAAACACATTTTGCGGTGCTACCACCTCGTACGAGAGATCATGGAACGAGGCGACATCAATCTTCTGAAGATCGATGGAAAAGAAAATATGGCCGACCCCTTCACTAAAGCCCTCGGAATAAAAGAGTTCGATTATTGTAAAAGGGAAATGGGTATTAGATACTCTTCTTATTTGCTTTAGTACAAGTGGGAGTTGTTGGGAATAGTGTCCCAAAGCCAATCACCTGGGTTGTAGGCAGTTGTGCTCAGTATTGTACTCATTTTATGAATTAATAAAATATTATTTTTGGCAGCTCATCACATTCTTAATTTCTTTGAAATGAACTCTTTCCATGTGATGAAGTCCTTTGGACTACACTGACTTCGATACAGAGAGGATGTATCGAGTGGTCCTTAAACCTGTTCACAACCAAAGGAAATATTGTACTGGACGGCAATATATCCAGTATAGGTTGTTATAATTCACATCGTTCGGTTGTCCTCTTGACCAAATGAGTGTGGTGACACTGATGTGATCTGCAAGTGGGATAGGTGATATCTTATTGAACGTGACTCCGTGCAGCCCCTTTCTTTCAAAGGGATACTCATGATTGGATATGGGTATATGTGTCCCTCTGACCTGAGGTCATCATGGTCGCTTGCAAGCAACTCCCTGTGCTTTGGTGCCGAACTACTCGGATTTCTAATCCGGTGATGGACGGTTTCTGGGTACAGGCAAGTACTTGTGGAGCAGTGATGGACCAAGATGGAATTGACCTATCCAAACAGTTTGGATTGAATGTCTCGCAGTATCTCAATTTAGCAAATCCTCGACCGAGGTAGTCCTAGTGAAGAGTCACTGGGCTTGCAAGGTTGAGACACGTAGTCGACCGACTCAGTCTGGGTTGCCAGCCCAATCTCAGCCATCCTGAGCATTAGAGGTCAAAGGGATGAATTATACGGTAACCATATGCTAGAGGTTCGATAGTTTGCTCCCACATCTTCGACCTATCCGATCACCGGGATCCATTGCTAGATGGTTTCCTGTGCTGGTACTAGAAACTGTTCTAGTGCAACCATTTAGATTTGAACCTATGAGGTCACATGCCACAGAGGATAACTCTCTGATCCAGATACCGATTACGATTGGGAATCGTCTCTGTTTTATGGTCACAGTATTTTTTAGTACTCTTTTTTCTCCATGTTGCCCTTGTTTGTCTCAACCAAAAAATGTTCCGGGTTGACCAGCTCTACGCCAGGATTTTTCTGAATCAGTTTTGAACTGATTCGGAGTTCGTTTCGGCCTTCAATTGGTTGTGAACCAATTATATTCATGAACCAGGTTCAATTGGATTGAACCGTTTGGTTTAATGGAATTGAACCAAAATTGGGTTTGAACCAATTTTTTGGTTGGACCGGTGTTTTTGTTTTTCTCCCTACTGTTTTACACGGTCATTTGAATGCAATGAAACTCTTACGTTGGAAACCAAAACGAATGCCAAAAGTCCTCACGCGCGTCTCTTCTCCTCCCTCCACCGTTTGGGATTAATGGTTTATTAATCCTGGTTTAAGGCTTGTTAATTGGGTTAACTGCAGCCGATCACCTCTTGGCCTCCCACCCTCTACGTTGTCTTCTCCCTGCAGTTTTATAAGAACACCAGCATCCCTGTTTTGGAGTTGGTCAAGTTTCAACGAAGAAAGAAGTTTCCACTGTGAGAAAACTTGAAAAAAAAAAACAAAGTGCTTGTCCCATCCTTCTTCTTTGAGAGGCTTAAGGAGAGACCTTTGGGGCTGGGTTTAGAGCTTTAGAAAGGGAGAAAATCCCATTGTTTGAAGTGCTCAAGTTCTACCCAGTGCTGCAAAATTCTGTGACCGTGAAGCCCTCTTCCAGCGGCTAGCACCGTGCGTGAAGGCAGATCTGAGATCCCCGGGCATGTCTCCCCTCTAGAGGGAGTACCATTCTACTCCTAGGAGCAAATCACGCAGATCGGGATCACCCCAGCTGCTCCGAAATGAAGGCCAATGTATGCTGCCCAGTTCTGCTGCAAAAATCTGGCAGCAGATTTTGGTGAATTATTTTATTTTTTTGGCTAAGATTTGATTGCAGTTATTAGTGGAAAATCGAAGAAGACTTGTCGAAGTTGCTGCTTCTTAAATTTGGGAGCAAACGGAGGTCCGGAAGGAGGTGTTCCAATGACGTTTTGCAAGCCAAAATCTGAGACCCAAGGAGAAAGACGACTGGAATAACTTTATTCCAGTTATTCCAGTCTATTCTAGTTTTATTCCAGAGTTATTCCAGGTAGAATAAAGGTATGGAAAATTAATTTTTTAATCATGCATGGATAGATTAAATTGTTTAATATTTTATAAATATTTTATTTAATTATACATGCCTAAATGCAACTAGATTTAGATTAGTTCCTGGCGGAGCAGATTTTCACTGCGTGAATTTTAAAAATTATTTTAAAATCCAATCTGCTCCCGTAGATGTTTGCATGCCTAGTGTAGGATCTTGTCAAACCACCTGCATGTTTACTTTCAAGTGCATACATGTGAGATGTTCTGGATGGAACCTGTTGCTGTGCCTCCACCTGGACCGGGCTCAATTCACTGCACTGGAGAGCTCTCCCCGGTCGACCTGCATAAAGTCCCTTGGGTACCGGAGGTGCTCCGGTGGGGAACACTCCGATGCTTAAGTTAGTAGGGGTTCTGGAGCAACAGAATGGAGAGAAAATGAGAAAGAGTAGCACGGAGAGGGAAGATAGCACTTCACCTCGAGCGGAGGTCCCCTGGGTGCCTTTAATAGGCATAAAATATTGCCAAAATTTGTTAGGGGACAGGCTGAAAAACCTTGATTTGTCCCTAAGAGGATCAAAGTGATGGCCAAGTGGCATGGAGTCATGGCCATATCATGGGGTTCATTGCAACCGAATTCCGGTACCAGCTGGAAAGGATCTTCTAGAGCTTTCGAGCAGTTTCGAGGAGGATATCAGGTCAGTCAGACCTAATGGGAGAAGGATGTCTGGCCGACCGGTTGGGGCCGTCAGGAGCTCTGAGGAAGCCAAAGGGCACGTTGAAGGAGGGGGACCTCCAGAGACTCCAAGAGGCCCTCAGAGGGTCAGCTATACCTTGGCAAGAAATGACCGACTTCAGGTTGATAGAAGCCCTGGGTCGGTCGGCCTCCAAGTCAGTCGGCCTCCCGCGAGAGCCGATCGGTGGGACTTATGGGTCAGCCGGTCGGACTTATGGGTCAGTCGGTCGGACTCCTTCACTGGCTCAACCCAGGATCGACAAGATGGTACAACAGTTGCCCCCCCTACTTCTGGACTTTGAGGGGTCACGGGGTTTCAAAGGGCAGGAGCATTACTTCGGTGCGGGTCACGTTCACCTGTGGTGGATCCTGGGTCATGGGGTCAGGTCGCTTCGAATCTCCATTGAATGGCTCCCCAGACAGCTATCAGCCATGCATTGGGGTGCAGGCATGGCTATTAATGCAAAGCGGATGCAATGATGCAGCAACATCCGAATGGCCGACGTCGCACCCCAAACAGCCCCTGCACCGCTAATCTAGCTTTCATGTGGATCGCTACCTGCACGATGGGATGCCCCTAACATTTTGAACTATGAGGCATAGGCAATCACGTCCTTTGATGGGGTAGTTGGAATGCCCATGAAGCGGGCGGCAATGCCCGCCCTCCCCCCTCCTTTTGGATGACTATAAAAGGAGGGGCGAGGCATTGTTAGGGGTCCTTCCTTGCTGCGCCTGTGCTCTATGAGAGAGAGTCCCCTCCTCCTTCCACGAAACTCGGTGTCTAGGAGTTCGATTCCAGGTTAGTCCCCCAGTTCTTCCTCCTCACATAGCTCCAATGGCATTTGGTAGTTGAGGTCCGGCCCATAGACCTAGCGATCCTGGACCGACTAAGATACCATTGACCACGACCCGGAAACGGGTCGAGATCCTTAGGGCTGTGTACAGCATTCCTTCTACCGTGCACCTTGCGCTCCCAGGTCAAGAGGGGAGAGCGAAAAATCCATTAGGGCCAGGGACCCTCACAATGTACGAAGCCCACCTTAAGGCGATAATGTGGTTCTCCTTACATCCCTTATTCGTAGAAATATTCAATTTCTATAGGGTAACCCCAGTGCAGTTGACCCCGAACAGCATTCGGACGATATGCTATTTCATTGTAATGTGTCATAGGGCAAGGTCAAAACCCAGATTGTCCCTTTTTGGCAATTCCTTCTATCCGAAAGACTTTAGGAGCCGGGAGTGGATGCTGTTCATCCCCTGTCCTGGCCAAAGAATCCTGAAATGTCTTCCGTCGACCGTCCATGGGTGGAAGGCCCAGTTCTTCTTCATCAGTAGTCTCCAACCCTAGGGGTTTGAGCTGTTATGGATGGAGCCATGGCCAAGACTTTGCTAGGGGAGGTCAATCGTATTAGCTGTCCAGGCTAAATTTAATGAGATCAACGATGCCGGCCCGACCTCGGCGTTCGAGTTATTGGGGGAGGAAGTCCTTCATCTGGCGGGAGTTAGCCCCCAAAGATTCTTAGGCAAGGGCTGACCTCCTCTCTTGCGGTTTATTTTATTAAGTCTGACTCCCCCTTCACTTCTTCCCTTATACTCATTTTGATTCTTCTGTAATAGGAGGCAGGATGCAGAGGATTGAAAAATCCAAGGTCATCCAACGGGCGGTGCGAGAAAGGGCCATCCCAACATCGGCCTCCATGCCAGCCGTCGAAAGGCAAAAGAAGAAATGAGAAGAGGAGAGACCCGCTCCCATCGTCGAGTTTGAGTCAGATAAAGATGGCATCCCCCTCACCGAGATGCTAGCAAGGAAGGTGGCAGGGCCGTCGGCTTCTATCGAAAGATCGGCTGCCCGACCCGGGCAGGAGCAACCGAAACCATCTGACACGAGGGCGGTGTCGGCTCCCTCATTCACGGGCTTGGAGAAGACAGTCTCCTTGGTGGACAAGGGGAAAGTGGCGGCCGAAGGAGGGATGGCCGATAGCGAGGAGGTTGAAGGAGAGTTTGATGAAGAAGTTAGTCAAGAAGCGTTCCAACACTGGCGCACCCTGGACCACCCACGGAGAGTTCAGAGTTTGCTTAGAGTGGCGATGATCGACTCTGACTAGGAGTTGTCAATTCAGAGAAATTTGATTGACGTAGTCATGGAGTATTATCGTGACCTTATGAGGGTAAAATACCAGGTTTGTTTCCTTGCTTGTTTTCTTTCTTCGCATAGGGTTGACTCAATTTTGGGCTTGCAGCTTCTCCTTGGCATCTCTTTAATGGATGATGGCATCAGCCGGGTGCTACACACAGCCATGACTTCCGTCAAGAGGGTATAAAAGTTGGAGGTGGCTCAAGCGGTCGCAGAAGCATTCTTGAAGTCATCCGAAGAAAGGCTATCGACTGCCCGGGTGGAGGCCAAGTCGTTGAAAGGGGCATTGAAGGAGGCCCAAAATCAGCTAGCCAACTGGAAGGCTAGACTGAAAAAGAGAAAGGCAAAGATGAATTCTCTTGCCCGTCGGCTCCAAGAGAAGGGGGAACGGTTCTCGGAGGCCAACAAGAGGGCCCAAGGCGAATGGGCGGTGGCAGCACAGTTGGCAACCCAACTTGAGGAAGCCAAAGAGCTGCCTGCAAGATAGGTTCGAGAAGCCATTGTGGCATACAAGGCCTCCCCCGGCTTCACCGAAGGTATGGAAGAAGCAGCGTCGGACTTCTACCAGGAGGGCTATGACGACTGTCTGAAGAAGGTGGGTTCGCTCTTCCCAGAGCTGGATTTATCGAACGTTGAGTTGAATGATCCGACAGAGGAGGAAGAGCCTTAACCGGAGCCCCATGCAGAGGGCGAGGTGGAAGAGGCTAGGGTCGAAGCCCCAGTTCCAGCCGACATGGAGGCGGTGGCTAGCCCAACTGAACCTCCAATTATCGCAGTCCTGGCAGATCTTTCATTTGTAGCGGACGGGGCTGATGTTGAGCCCCCCGACTCATCTTCTACGGGTCAGACCTAAGGGGTTTGTAAAGGCCCGACCCACCTTTGTAAAGGTCCATTTTCAGTATTAAAGAAACACTTTTGTCACCTTTGTGCACACTAGCATGCAAGAGTGGTTTTTCCCATAAAAAATTCTTCTAAGTATTTTTGGTTGGCTTTTCAGGATTATAAGACCTTTTAAATTGCCCGACAGACATTAGCATAACTCGAACTTGAACTCCTTAGGAAAATTACTAAGTATTTTCAGTCGGCTTATTCGAGCTTGAAGCCGGTAGGATAACTAGGGGCAGTAGCTTAGTCCGGGCCTAGTACTCAGAAATTCGTTCCAAGCCCCAGTATGTTGGTTAGCCCAAGTTGTAGCTTGTTCCCCATGCATTCCCGCATAGGTTGTCTCGAGATGTTTGCCGACCGGGGTCAAATTTTTGGAGTGGGCTGCCCTAGAGCCTCTACCGACCGGAGTCGGACTTTCGGGGTAGGCTACCCTAGAGCATCTACCATCCGGGGTCAGACATTCAGAGTGGGCTGCCCTAGAGCGTCTGCCACTGGGGTCGGACATTCAGAGTTTGCTGCCCTAGAGCCTCTACCGATCAGAGTTGCACTTTTGGAGTGGGCTACCATAGAGCCTCTGCCGATCAGTGTCGGACTTTCTGAGTGCACTGCCCTAGAGCCTCTACCAACCGGGGTCGGACTTTCGGAGTGGGCTGCCCTAGAGCCTCTGCTGACTAGGGTCGGACTTTCGTTGTGGGCTGCCCTAGAGCATCTGCCAACCGGGGTCAGACTTGGGTAATGGGCTGCCCTAGAGCTTCTACCGATCAAAGTCAGACATTCAGAGTTGGCTGCCCCAGAGCCTCTACCGATCGGGGTCGAACTTTTGGAGTGGGCTATCCTAGAGCCTCTGCCGACCGAGGTTGGACTTTCAGAGTGGGCTTCCCTTGAGCCTCTAGCAACTAGGGTTGGACTTTCTGAGTGTGCTGCCATAGATCCTCTACCGACCGGTGTCGGACTTTCATAGTCTTGATGGAAGAAACTATAGACTTTATTGATAATACTTGCAGAGGTTATCTACATTCCACGGGCGTGCTATCTGTCATCCATCCAGATGCTCGAGCTAGTAGGTTATAGCTCGGATCACTTCGATTACCCGATAGGGGCCTTCCTAACTGGGGGAGAGCTTTCCTTGCTCGATCAGCCTTGAGATTTCTGGTGCGGGCACCAGACTCAGAAGAAGACTTCAGGGCTCCATCTGGATCTCTGATTGACCTTGCCCGAAGAATTAGAGTTTTCTGGTTTTGTAATAAGGGTTGACCTGATAAACTCAATTTTGAGTCTGTAATTTTGTCATTTCAATTTTTGTTAGGTCATGTTGACTCAGTCCAAGTCCAAGGCCAAGGTAGGTGTCATTCCCTTTGCCATAGGGCACCACATTTTCCAGCTACAAGTGGGTGCCACACTCCCTGCCACATCTCCATCCAGTGTACCTTGGTCCCCACGCCTCAAGTAAGCAGGTTCTTTTTTATTGCACCACTTGGGGGAGAAATCCATCAAGATACCTCAATCCAAGGAGGAGCAAACTTCTTTCCAGATAAACCCAAGCCAGGATGGCAAGAATTTTTCTTGAAGAGAGGATCAAGGAGGTGCCCCACAATGTTCCACAAAAATCCAAGTTATAAAAGGCAAGAGAGCATGTCTTGGGGAGAAAATCAAGGAGGCACCCAAAAGTTTCCTAAAGTGCCAAAGCCATGAAAGGAAGAAGCCTAAACTTGTGGAGCAAGACTAGGAGGTGTCCAAAAGAGCCAAACCATGAAGGGAAAATCCTTGATTCATGGAGAGATACTAGGAGACACCCCCATAACCTGCCATTTGGAGATGATTTTCAAGTTTTCTTAGAGTTTTTGGGCTGCCCACTCATGGAAGGAGTCTTGGGAAGAGAATTTGATGCCTAAAGTGTGGGTTAGTCCTATTAGTCCCACATGGGAAGTGTATGAAATTTTATTTCTTTGTTATGTCTATATATTCAACTCTATGTAACTCTTGAATAATCTGATGAATGAAATCAATTTCTTTGTGAGCAACTTTGTGTTTCTGTCTTCCGCACTTGTATTCAAGTGTTGAGCTCCGTGAGGGAGTAAATCCGGGTTCCCTAGGAACCTTGAGGAGGTGTGAGATCTCCAACCCCAAAACTCTAGCTTAGTCCACCCATCTCTACTCCACCACCACCAAACCCTAATTTTCCATCTACATCCCACGGCCCCTCTCTTCCACATAAAGGCCGGCCACTAGCATCCAGGTTCAAATCAACTGTTTCAACTACAGAGCAAGTTCAAAGAAGAGTCAGATCAGTATCAAGATCTCCGGAACATCTACATCCAACAATCTTCATTAAGTCCTCAGGTCAGTGTCTTTCTTTGAGTTTCTGGCTCTTTTTTTTTGTTCTTCTTCTTCCAGATCCTGAGTTCGAGAAGAAGGCCAACCTTGCCATAGGACTACAATCCGAGGATCCATTGCGAAGATACCTCATCTCCAAGGACCCTACAATCTGCTCGAGAGTGTCCTTCAATTGAAGCTACGAGAGATATCACAGTCAGGTATAAAACCTTCTCTTCTCACTTTGTCTATTTCGTTGAAACTCAGTGCAAACCCTAGATCTGGGGGTTTCTCAATCCCCAGCGATCCGACTTTTGAGTTACTCTGATAATCCACTCCTTTTAATTGTGCTCTCTGTCATTTCTTAATTTCTTTCAACAATAGTTTATCTTTCCTTTGAGTCAAAGCCGACTTCTGAAAATATATTAAAAAAAAAAAAATACATTAATTTTAATTTACTTCCACATCGCATCTTCTCTTCTTTCATTCTGCATCATTTTTGGTATCAGAGCTCTCTGTTCTACATCAATTTTGGTATCAGAGCACAGTCTAGGGTTTCTGTTTTGCTTGCTTGTTTTAAGTCTCTCTCCTTTTACTTTGTCTGCTCGAAGTAGACTCCCCAGGACGTCCGGTCCTAGGAACGAAGCGAGGTGTAAACCTCCTCTTCCCATTCCATGGGGTGTTCCTAGGGCATGTAGGAGATCCGTTGGGTTACAACTTCGTAGCAGGAATTGTAAACGGGGGAAGCACCCTATTTTCATTCTATAACTACCCTATTGCAGGAATTGTTTCTCAGTGCAGGTAACTTCGAATTGCATAATTTTTATTTTTCTAGAACTAGAATAATTGAAAATATTTTACATAATTTTTATGTGATTTATTGGTTTCCGTGAAATTTCTGAGAGTTAAATTACTGCAACTCTATTTTTGTGTTCTGCAATTCAATTATCTTGAGTGAACATCTCCTAACTCATCCTAAGGGCATTTGAGCATCTAAGATAAGGGGAGGAGTTGATAACCTCTCCTTAGCCCACGACCACCACCCCCTCATTCGATCCTAAGCCTAACTTTAAAATTTATTAGACTTAATTTGCCCTAGTGGGCTAGGGACATCAACAAGTCGGGTCAACGCTAGTGTTGAGTCAGTTTGTCTAGTTACTCTGTGTGTGCTTTGTACTCAGTGTCTAGAATGGTGATTCTGGGACTACGTCCCAGAGGGCTTGTGTGCTGGTCTGCCTACCTGGCCAATCTCTGATTGGTGTCTAGGATTGGCATCTAGGGACCTAACACTCCTCTTACACCTGCCTGGCTGAGTCCTGAGTTACTACAGGCTAGCTTGCCACTCTGATTGGGCATCTTGTTTGGGCTCTAGGTCTAGTTAGCCCATAGTCATTTCAGTCGAGTCTTATTTGGTGTGTTTGCTTGCATCATCATGTCTACCCGGAATGGAGTATCCTACCAACCTGGTCAGACCCAACCTGATTTAGAGGCCATGGTTAGAACTCTTACTGAAAGTATGAACAAATTGAGTCAGGATATGAATGAGAACTTTACCCAGCTTAGGGATCGAGTCCAAGTAGTTGAAAAACGTAGACATCAAAATTGGACCCCTGATCCAAAATTTAATAGGCCCCAACCTCATCCATGCCAGGAGCCTAGGAGGACCTTATGCCGTGATCCCGAGCATAACCTTAGGAAGCCTAACCATGATATCTATAGTGTGGATCGTATCTATGAGAGGTCCTTACAATATTCTAGACCAGTCACTCAACAACCCAAGTCTTCTAGATCAAACCATTTAGATCCACACCCATGCCCATGTAAGGTCTCTACTAGCTTGAAACCAAGTGTGACCCAGGTTCCTATATCGCAAGAATGTTTGTTTTGTGGAGAAAGAGGCCATAAATCTATTCAGTACCCATGCATAGGACTGGCTTGTGCACAGCTAAGTGGTAAGAATCCTAAGGATGACATTAATGAGGGAGAACCCAAGCCTACCAATGAGGAAGAAATGTTAGGTATGACAAGCCTAGAATCAGTTGACCCGATTACCACTGACCCAAAACCCATTGAAGATGTCATCGAGGAAGTATATGATGCTGGCTTGAGTCTAGTTGATGAATATGAGGGGGAAGAACTTGAAGAATGTGACATCGATACTATTGGTTCCTTACCTGAGGAGACCTTGGAGAGCAACCAAGTGGTAGGACCTAGTTCAGAAATTCAAGAGATTTGTGAGAATCAGGTTCCTTTAGTCAAATACCCCCAGGAAGAACTCATAGTGTTAGCCTGAGCTATCAGTTCGTACCCTCTAATGACAGTCATTCCCCAAGTACCAATTGAAGATCTTTGCACTGAACTATTTAAGTTTGCCCACCCTATAGTAGATCCTCTCCTTAGGATGACTGAATCAAGCCTCTTACAATTGGACCTTGTCCCATGCCCAGCCACTAAGGTCTCTCCCGTAATCTCAGTTGAATATCCTTGTCTTGAGCGGATTGATTCACCCAGTCCTGTAGAAGTCCTCCTTATGACCCCAGACCCCTTCCTTCGCATGACTGATCTACCCTTCTATAGAGTATACCTTTCCGCACCAATATGTCAAGTTTCAAGTCTTGAGGTCATCATCCCTAGGCCCTTCCATGAATCATTCTTCAATCCAGTTCTTGGGAAAACAGATCATTATTTGCTTAGAAAAAAAACTTTAACTGTTGCAATCACATGTCCTATGCTACTTCCCGAACCATCTCTTGAACCATTCCTGGGAGTAGCAAACTTTTCCTTTCGTAAGGATGATCAGTTGACACTCATAGATCACCATTCAAACCTTCAGGTCACCACTGTTAGTCAGCAAGTAATTCGAGACTTCGCCTCATATTTCCTCCCTTTCTCTAGGACTTCCAATGCTTCTTACACCATCCAAGTATACTTTGTCGAAGTCTTTAGAGTGAACCACGTGTCAGAACCTATTAGGTTTGCCACCTACTTCTGGAAGACCTTATGGCACCTACTAGGCACCCATGATAAGTTTTCATGTTCTGCATGCCATCCTCCGACCCAAGGTAAAACCTAGAGAGCCGTAGTTTGTTAGGTTTAGACCTAGGGTTCCTTTGGAATAAAGTCCATTCTTTAGGAATGCGTCGTCATTCTAGTTTAGTTTTTCTTGACCCTTTACTAGGCTTTGGCTCAGATTTTGGTTTGATTGAGAGCACCAGGAATTGGGATTTTTATTTTGTCCAGGGCTGAAATTGCATACAATGACTCGGTCAATAGGTCTACAGGTAAGAGTCCATTTGAAATCATGCATGGTTACAAACCTCACACACCTCTTGACCTAGCTCCTTTACTGGTCCACACACGAGTCTCCGAGTCTGCTGAAGTTTTTGCACAGCATATAAAAGACTTGCATAAAGAAATTCATGCTAAAATAAATTTAAGTAATGAAACTTATAAGAAGTTGGCTGATTCTCAAAGGCGAGTCAAAACTTTTGTTGAGGGAGACTATGTAATGATTAGGTTAAGGCCTGAACGGTTTCCTCCTGGAACCGTTAGAAAGTTACATGCTAGAGGAGCTGGACCATTTAGAGTGGTGAAGAGAGTAGGGTCCAATGCCTATGTGCTCGAGTTGCCTTCAGAACTAGGCGTTAGCTCCACTTTCAACATTACAGACCTAGTAGAGTATAGAGAGCCAGCTGTGATTCCTAGTGAGCCTTTTTGAGCCTAATCCTGCTCTTGAGAGTGAACCTAACCCTGTGTGTCCACCAACAAACTAGCCTGTGAGGAAAGAGCAGATTGAAAATATCCTGGATGATCAGGTTATCTCTACTCGTAATCGAGGATACCAAAGATACCTGGTCCGCTGGCAAGGAAGGCCAGATTCTGATAACTCTTGGATCTCCCGAGAAGAATTACAAGATTTGGATCCAGACCTCTTGGAGAGATACCAGAGTCAACTTGAGCCTTACTCGATAGGGTCGAGTTCCTCCCACCCCGGGAGAATTGGTGTGGGCACCAGACTCAGAAGAAGACTTCAGGGCTCCATCTGGATCTCTGATTGACCATGCCCGAAGAATTAGGATTTTCTGGTTTTGTAATAAGGGTTGACCTGATCAACTCAATTTTGAGTATGTAATTTTGTCATTTCAATTTTTGTTGGGTCATGTTGACTCAGTCCAAGTCCAAGGCCAGGGTAGGTGTCATTCCCTTTGCCATAGGGCACCACATTTTCCAGCTACAAGTGGGTGCCACACTCCCTGCCACATCTCCATCCAGTGTACCTTGGTCCCCATGCCTCAAGTAAGCAGGTTCTTTTTTCTTGCACCACTTGGGGGAGAAATCCATCAAGATACCTCAATCCAAGGAGGATCCAACTTCTTTCCAGATAAACCCAAGACAGGATGGAAAGAATTTTTCTTGAAGAGAGGATCAAGGAGGTGCCCCACAATGTTCCATAAAAATCCAAGTTATAAAAGGGAAGAGAGCATTTCTTGGGGAGAAAATCAAGAAGGCACCCAAAAGTTTCCTAAAGTGCAAAAGCCATGAAAGGAAGAAGCCTAAACTTGTGGAGCAAGACTAGGAGGTGTCCAAAAGAGCCAAACCATGAAGGGAAAATCCTTGATTCATGGAGAGATACTAGGAGACACCCCCATAACCTGCCATTTGGAGCTGATTTTCAAGTTTTCTTGGAGTTTTTGGGCTGCCCACTCATGGAAGGAGTCTTAGGAAGAGAATTTGATGCCTAAAGTGTGGGTTAGTCCTATTAGTCCCACATGGGAAGTGTATGAAATTTTATTTCTTTGTTATGTCTATATATTCAACTCTATGTAACTCTTGAATAATCTGATGAATGAAATCAATTTCTTTGTGAGCAACTTTGTGTTTCTCTCTTCCGCACCTGTATTCAAGTGTTGAGCTCCGTGAGGGAGTAAATCCGGGTTCCCTAGGAACCTTGAGGAGGTGTGAGATCTCCAACCCCAAAACTCTAGCTTAGTCCACCCATCTCTACTCCACCACCACCAAACCCTAATTTTCCATCTACATCCCACGGCCCCTCTCTTCCACATAAAGGCCGGCCACCAGCATCCAGGTTCAGATCAACTGTTTCAACTACAGAGCAAGTTCAAAGAAGAGTCAGATCAGTATCAAGATCTCTGGAACTTCTACATCCAACAATCTTCATTAAGTCCTCAGGTCAGTGTCTTTCTTTGAGTTTCTGGCTCTTTTTTTTTGTTCTTCTTCTTCCAGATCCTGAGTTCGAGAAGAAGGCCAACCTTGCCATAGGACTACAATCCGAGGATCCATTACGAAGATACCTCATCTCCAAGGATCCTACAATCTGCTCGAGAGTGTCCTTCAATTGAAGCAACGAGAGATATCACAGTCAGGTATAAAACCTTCTCTTCTCACTTTGTCTGTTTCGTTGAAACTCAGAGCAAACCCTAGATCTGGGGGTTTCTCAATCCCCAGCGATCCTACTTTTGAGTTACTCTGATAATCCACTCCTTTTAATTGTGCTCTCTGTCATTTCTTAGTTTGTTTCAACATTAGTTTATCTTTCCTTTGAGTCAAAGCCTGGTGCGGGCACCAGACTCAAAAGAAGACTTCAGAGCTCCATCTGGATCTCTGATTAACCTTGCCCGAAGAATTAGGGTTTTTGGTTTGTAATAAGAGTTGACTAGATCAACTCAATTTAGCTTGAGTCTACATTACCTGCATTTTATTTTGTTGAGTCATGTTGACTTTGTAGTGGACTAGGGTTTCAACCTGGGATGTTACATTTTCTCCCAAGACCAGGCAAGTGGACACCACACTCCAAGCCACACTCCCAGTCCAAGGGGCACCATATCCACATCCAGCAGCCTTTGGTCCCCACTCCATAGATGGCAACTTCCTTCTCTCATGCGCCAGATAAAGAGAAGTCCACCAAGAGACCACAAATCAAGGGGGTGGCCAAGACTTTTCCAAGAAACCCAGAGCAAAGAAGGGAAGAAATTCTCTTGGAAGAGAATTTCAAGGGGGCGCCCACTACCTGCCAAAGACAACCAAAACAAAGATGGGAAGGACCTTGACTTAGGGAGGAAGAAAAGGAGGAGTCCAAAAGAGTTGATCCATGGAAGGGAAGAAAAATTTTCTTGAAGATCCAAGCAAGGTGGCGCCATCTACCTGCCTTATATAACCCAAATCCAATTTTTTTGGTACCTTGGCCGACCATATGTGAATGATTTGCCCTAATTTGTAGATTTCCTCCTTTAGTCCTACATGGGAAGATATGAAACCCTTCTCCCTTGTAAAGCCTTATAAATTAGACCCTCTTGTAAGTTTAAAAAAATCAGATGAATGAAAGAAATTTTTTTATGAGCAAACTTGTGTTTTCTCTTTTCCGCACTTGGTTCCAGGTGTTGAGCTCCGTGAGGGAGTAAATCCGGGTTCCCCTGGAACCTTGAGGAGGTGAGAGATCTCCAAAACCCCAAACCCTAGGTTAGCCACTCCACTCCCAAACCCTAGCCGCCATCACCCTTCTCTTTCCACCAAGCCCTAGTCTATTTCCCTTCTCACGGCCACCATCTCCAAGTCCAGGCCGACCACCAGCATCCAGCTCCAGTCCAGATACTGCAGATCAACAACAATTCTAAGAGGAAGTCAGATCAGCCTCCAGGAGAATTCGATTTCAGCAACTTCGGCTTTCAAGTTCTTCAACCTAGTAAGATCTTTTCTTGAGTTTCTGAATTCCTTCACTTGTTCCTCTTCTTTCCCAGATCTTGAGACCAGGAGAAGCCGACCAAACCACGAGACCAGTATTGGAGGATCCATTATGAAGATAGCCGACTCCGAGGATCCCACAATCTGCTCGAGAGAGTTCTTCCACCCAAATTCTGAGAAGATCACTGTCTGGTTGGTAAACCATCTCTTCTCTTTATTTCTGTCCTGTTGAAAGTTCAGAGCGAAACCCTAGGTCTGGGAGTTTCTCAACCCCCAGCGATCCGTTACTTCTGAACTACTCTAATAATTTAGTTTCTTCTAAATTGTGCTTTCAATCCTTACCTAGTTTCCTTCAACTTAGTTTAGCTTTACTTTGAGTCAAAGCCAATTTCTGAAAAAAAAAAAAAAAAAAGAATTAATCTTAAATTTACTTCCGCATATGCTTCTTTGTTCTTTGTTCTGCATCATTTTTGGTATCAGAGCTTCCGTTCTGCATCATTTTTGGTATCAGAGCCTTGTCTAGGGTTTCTGTTTGATTGCCTGTTTGAGTCCCTCTCTTTTTACTTTGTCTGCTCGAAGTAGACTCCCCAGGACGTCCGGTCCTAGGAACGAAGCGAGGTGCAAACCTCCTCTTCCCATTCCACGGGGTGTCCCTAGGGCGTGTAGGGGATCCGTTGGGTTACAACTTCGTAGCAGAAATTGTAAACGGGGAAGTGCTCCATTTTTAGCCCATAATTTCCCTGTTGTAGGAATTATTTCTCACTGCAGGTAACTCCAAATTCAGTGATTCTTGTTTTACTGAAACCAGTATAATTAAAAATAATTTGCATAATTTTCTCATGATTTATTGGTTTCCGTGCAATTTCTAAGAATTAAATTACTGCAACTCTATTTTTGTGTTCTGCAATCCATTTATTTTTGAGTGTTCATCTCTTAATTCAACTTAAGGGCATTTGAGCATCTAAGATAAGGGGAGGAGTTGATAACCTCTCCTTAGCCCAAAACCACCACCCCTTCATTCAAACCTAAGTCTTTAATCTAAAATTGATTAGACCTAATTTGCCCTAGTGGGCTAGGGACATCAACAAGTCGGGTCAAGGCTAGTGTTGAGTCAGTTTGTCTGGTTATTCTGTGTGTGCTTTGTACTCAGTGTCTAGAACGGTGGTTCAGGGATTCCATCCCGAAGGGCTTGTGTGCTGGTCCGCCTACCTGGCCAATCTCTGATTGGTGTCTAGGATTGGCATTCAGGGACCTAACACTCCCCTTACACCTGCCTGGCTGAGTCCTGAGTTACTACAGGCTAGCTTGCCACTCTGATTGGGCATCTAGTTTGGGCTCTAGGTCAAGTTAGCCCGTAGTCGTTCAGTTGAGTCTCATTTTGTGTGTTTGCTTGCATCATGTCTACCCGGAATGGAGTACCCTACCAACCTGGTCTAACCCAACCTGATTTAGAGGCCATGGTTAGAGCTCTTACAGAGAGTATGAACAAATTAAGTCAGGATATGAATGAGAATTTTGCCCAGCTTAGGGATCGAGTCCAAGTACTTGAGGAACCTAGGCATCGGAATTGGACTCCTGACCCAGATTTTAATGTGCCTCAACCTCACCCACACCAAGAGCCTAGGAGACCTTTATACCGAGATCCTGAACCTAATCATAGGAGGCCTGACCCAGAACCTGAGGATAGAGATGATAGGTTCATTCGAAACATCAAGTTAGATGCACCCACTTTTGATGGTAGCCTAAATCCTAAGGTGTATTCTGATTAGGAGGGTGAGATGGACCAGTACTTTGAGTGGTATGCCATGTCTGAGGAGAGGAAATTCAAGTTTGCCAAGATGAAATTAATACGTCAAGCTAGGTTATACTGGGGGAACATTGAGCTGACTACTAGAAGACGAAATGTAGAGCCCATAACCACTTGGCAGGGTATGAAAGAGAAACTTAGAGACAAGTACCTACCCATTTCATACCAGCAAAATCTGTTAGACCAATGGCAGACTTTGAAACAAGGGAACCGATCTGTTTCAGACTACATAACCACCTTTGATGAATACCTGATGAGATGTGATGTGAGTGAAGCCCATGAGATCACTTTGTCTAGATTTAGGGCTGGGCTTAGGAAAGATATTAAGAGAGAGTTATTTCTGAGAGAGGTTACTGACCTAGACCAAGCCTATCAGATTGCACTGAGCACTGAGAAGTTTCAGAGAGGACCCATGCCATCTAGGGTTAGTACCCCAATCCCAAGAAATGGACCTAGCCAGGTTACCCCTTGCAAGCCTAATCAGGGTATCCCGACCCCTAGGCCCATGGACAAAGGTAAGGCACCTG
This sequence comes from Areca catechu, assembly GCA_021397845.1. Classification (NCBI taxonomy): domain Eukaryota; kingdom Viridiplantae; phylum Streptophyta; class Magnoliopsida; order Arecales; family Arecaceae; genus Areca; species Areca catechu. The sequence goes on along the minus strand of CM038051.1, from coordinate 93,696,613 downwards.
ACACCCAGAGAACCCCTGGTATCGTCTGTTTTAAGTGCCAGAAGCCCGGTCATATCTCCACTCAGTGCACAGCCATAGCTTGCTTTAAGTGTCATAAGGTAGGTCATGTTTCTAGCCAGTGCCCTCGTAGATCCCTATATATAAAAGATGGAGGAGAAGAGAATTCCGAGCCTAATGAAGAGTTTGAAGAAGAAGTTTATGAGGCCGGAATGAATTTGGTTGATGAGTATGAAGGAGAGGAAGAATCCACTGAATCTGACCACTTAGGGGTTGTAAGATGCATCCTGTCCCAGACTAAAGTTCAGGAAGATTGGCGTAGGACCAACATCCTACAGACTTTCCTTAAACTAGGGGATAAGGTTTGTAAAATCATCATAGATAGTGGGAGCTGTGTGAATGCCATTTCTACTAGCACTGTCAAAATGTTAGGCTTAACCCCAGTTCCCCACCCCAACCCCTATAAGGTTTCTTGGGTAGACTCTACCTCTATACCCATCCAGTCTAGATGTCAGGTCCAAATCAAAATGCAATCCTATCAAGAAAAGATTTGGTGTGATGTCTTACCCATGGGGGTGAGCAGTATAATTCTTGGAAGACCTTGGTTGTATGATCATGATGCCACCCTCTTAGGAAAATCCAACACCTGTGTCTTTAGTTTCAATGGGAAGAAAATCACAATCCATTCAGTCCCTCCTAAGGACAAGGTAGCTAAAGGAACTAGTAAGGTCAGAGAAATGAAGACTGGAGTGAACCTAATTAGTGCCAAGGATCTAGAACAAGAAATTCATAGTGGTTCACCCATTTTGATGTTGACTGCTAAGGAACTTAGGACTCCTACACCCTCAGAGCCTCCTCAGGAAGTTATGCCTTTATTAGAAGAATTTGAGGATGTTTTTCCCGAGGATCTGCCAGACCACCTTTGGTGCGGGCAACAGAATCAGAAAGAGACTCCAACCAATTCAAGCCCATTCCGAATCTTTATGGTTGGACTAGAGAGTCCGATAACCTTTCTTTATTTTGAGTCCAAAAGAATCATGTAAGTCGAGTCCATGTTGGGTCCTGTAATCTTTCTTTTGAGTCCAAAATAATCATGTAAGTCGAGTCCATGTCGGGTCTAGTCTTAGTCCAATCCAAATGGGTCAACTAGCATCAAGCCTAAAGAAGACTCACAATGTATACCCCAAATCAAGACCAAAGCCAACTCAATTAGGAATCACATGCCACATCACTTGCGCCACCTCAACTTGGGACCACATGCCACGTCAAGAGGGGACCACATGCCACCTCACACGCCACCTCACCACAAGAGAGTGCCATCCCAAGTTCAAATTCAAGGAAGTTGGCCAAGGAGGATTTCAAGCAAGAAAATCAGCCCTCTCCCCTTATATTACTCCACTTGTTTAGGGATTTGAAATTTCAAAATTTGTAAGGCTTTATTTAAATCCTTGGATGCTCCTTGTAAAGAATTGATGAGTGAATACAAATTTCCAGCACTTTTCCATGTGTTTCTATGTGCCTATGTGGATCTTTGTGCCTAAGTGAACCTCTTCCTCTCCTCCACCATTTCTTCTCCCTAATCCTTCTCTTTTACTCTTCATCTTCCAAGCAATCCTCTTCCTTCAAAGCGAATTAAGGACATCCTCTCAAGAAGAAGATCAACACCAACACAAGCTTCCACCATGGCGCCAAGGATCATTTCCAACAAACTCTCCTTTTGAGTTCCATCAATCTTCTCACTTTTAATTAAGTTTCTAATCATCTTGGTTTCTTTGTTGCAGGGTTCTCTAGGCTCCAGATCCAAGAGGAAGGATTACTTGCTACAAACCAGAAAGTTAGAAGGCCCATCTTATGTGGTATGATCTTTCATTTGAGAACCTTAAGAGTGAATCCCTTGTGCTTGAGATTTCAATGCTTGAACTCCTAGTATTTTAAGATCGGGATCATTAAATAGGGCTAGCTTGACTTGTGTGCGAATTCTAATCTTGTCCTATTTCTTTAAGATTTTGATAGTCCTCCTAGCTGGGTTTAAGTATAAGCATTTAGGGTTTCTTATTTAGATCTCCTTGATCTTATATATTGAATCACTCATATGCAAGTAGGAATTGCTAGTTAAATTTTGGTTAATCTCCTTTAGAGTTATATGTTTGCATCCTCATCATGCATATCACACCAATCTTGGTATCAGAGCATGGTAGAATAAGTTCCGATTGCATAGCATTAAGTCCTTGAAGTACTTAGATCGGGGGCGTTACCAGGCCGTCCGGTCTTAGGAGAAAGTAGGGTTTAAACACCCTCTCTTCCCATTCCACGGGGATCTCCTAAGGCGTGTCGGGGTGCCATTGTGATTGACCCGTGAAAAAGAAAGCCAAAGGACTTTTTAGATTTCATTTGTGAATTTTGTATTGGTCACGTTCTGTTTTTCTGCTTGCTGTATTTTCTGTAGGCTGACTGTAATCCGCCTGCAACTCCAAAGGAAAGTATCACATTCCTCATTGGAATATTTTTTTTCCTATTCAATTTTAAGTTGTTTATCACCCTTTTAAATTTCAATCTGAGAAAAAAATAACAAAAAAAATGAAAATTCCTGCAGTCCATCAGTGTTATTAAGGTTTCTGTTCTGTTCTGTTTCTTTTCATTATCTTCATTTCAGAATCTGCCTAGAATAGTACAGATTTTATTTTGAAATTTCATTTCATCTGGTATGTCACCTATAAGTTAGGAGTTTTCTGTGATTTTTTTAGATTTTTTTGATATTTTTCTCTGCACTTATCAACACCACATTTAAACTGCAACACACTACTTCTGCACCTGAAATTTGAAATTTGTATGCATCTCATGGCAAATCAAATTAAGGGCATGAAATTGACATAGGGTCAGGATTTCATCACCTGTCCCTAGCCCAAAAATCACCAAATTGCATATCGACCCAATCCCTAACTAAAATTGATTAGACATTAATTGCCCTAGTGGGTTAGGAACATCAATTTGGTCGAGTCCGGGTTATTGTCAACTCATTGTGTCAACTAGTCTTGTGTGTGCCCTATTACTTGGTGTCTAGAATTGGGACTAAGGGCTTGGGTGCTGATCCGTCTATCGGGCCAATTCCACCGGGCCTAGGTAGGCCAGAGACAGGATCTCACACTCCCCTTGTTATAAAACCTGGCCAAGTATAGAGTTACTATAATCTAGCTTGCCACCTTGATTAGGCAACTAGCTTGGAACTCTAGGTCCAGTTCAATTCAATTGGGAAAGCTTGTGCAACCCATTTCTTCATCTATTATTGGATGCTGGTGTCAAGGATAGAGGTTATGTGGCTCAAGCCTAAGCGGTATTGTGGTTTTTAATTAGGACCCAGTGAAAGCTGGGGGAACCTCCCACAGACCCACCTCCTGACTGGCCAGTGGAAGAGAGTAGCTGTTGATTTGATTGTATCTAGTCAACTCAGTTTATTTGGACTAACCGGTTTAGAAAACTCATAGTTCGGGTCTGAGTCTAATTGTTTGCATGACAACTAGGTCAGGCACACCTTACCACCCTTCACAAGCCTAACCTAGTTCATCCATGGATACTAGTATGGAAAGCCTTATGAGATCTATGATCGAGAAGATGGACCGTTTGGATGCTAAATTTGGTCAGTTTGAGGAAAGAGTAGGAGCCCTAGAAGAAGCTAGGTTGACCCCAACTGAACTACCTTCACCCAGATTACCTTCAGTTCATCCTAGAGCCCAACGACAGGAACACACACCTGACCCAATTCAAAGAAGACCGCATCAGGATTATGTTGATCATACTCCAGAGCCACCTCCTAGAAGACCTCACTATGATACTTTTGATCAGGATGATCGGGCCCTATGGAACATCCGTCTAGATGCACCAACCTTTGAGGGAAGCCTAGATCCTAAGGTGTACATAGACTGGGAGGCTGACATGGACCAGTATTTTGACTGGTATGATATGTCTGAAGAGAGAAGATTTAAGTTTGCCAGAATCAGACTAGTTCGTCAGGCTCGGTTATATTGGGGAAACGTGGAATGCATATCAAGGCAAAGGGGAGATTTACCTATAGCAACATGGAGAGATATGAAGAGGAAACTTAGAGAGAAATATCTACCTATGTCTTATCAGCAAAGGTTATTAGATCAGTGGCAACGATTGACATAGGGTAACAAGACCGTTTCTGAATATGTTGCTAAGTTTGATGAGTTTGTGATGCGATGCAACGTAGTCGAGTCTGAAGCAGCCACTTTATCAAGATTTAGATCAGGGTTGAATGATGATATAAAAGGGGAACTGTTTTTAAGGGAAGTCCATGATTTAGATCAAGCATACCAAGTTGCCACGGACTATGAGAGGTTTCAAAGGAGAGCTACATTTAGATGACCTGAATCTAGTAGGTTTAACCCTCCTATCAGCAGGCCTAGCTCAGTCCCTAGTCCCACCAATAGAACAAGGTCCAGCCCGAATCCAACCCTTAGACCCAATCCGACCACCCCCTTAATTCCTAGAGAAGACAAAGGAAAGAGCCCTGAAGTTCGAGGTGAGAGGGAGCGAGTCTGCTATAAGTGTCGTAAACCAGGTCATTTCATGAGCCAATGTCCCTCTAGAGCTTTACATATAGGGGAGGCAGAAGAAGGTGAATCAGAACCCCTGGAGAATGATGAAGAGGAGGTTTATGAAGCAGGGGATTGTTTGGCTGATGAATATGAAGGAGATGAAGAGAACATAGACTCATCAGATTTTCTAGGAGTTGTGAGACGTATCATGACACAGACCAAGGAGCAAGAAGACTGGTGTAGAACTAGCATCCTACACATATTTGTTAGGATAGGAGAAAAGGTCTGTAAAATCGTCATCGATAGTGGAAGCTGTGTCAACGCCATTTCCACTAACGTAGCCAAAAGTCTAGGATTACCCATTGTACCACATCCCAATCCATATAAGGTGTCCTGGATCGATTCTACTTCTATACCAATCAAGTCAAGATGTCAGGTTCAAGTCCAGCTTCAATCCTATTAGGGAAAGATCTGGTGTGATGTGCTTCCTATGGGGGTAAGTAGCATCATCTTAGGCAGGCCATGGCTGTTTGATCATGATGTGACCATCTTTGGTCGATCAAACTCCTGTGCTTTCAATTTCAATGGCAAGAAAATTGTCATTCATCCAACCCAGCCTAAGGATAATGTCAAGAGAGGAGCTAGCAGCTTGAAAGATAAGAAGACTAGATTAAATTTAATAGGTGCAAAAGAATTAGAGCAAGATATCATGGAGGGAGCACCTATTTGGGTAGTAGCTGCTAAGGAAATTAAGGACCACAGCCCTGTAGAACACCCTCAAGAGGTGGTCCAATTATTGAAAGAATTTGAGGATGTGTTTCTAGAAGATCTCCCCGATAACCTTCCACCTTTAAGAGACATACAACACGCAATAGATTTAGTCCCTGGAGCGACTTTACCTAATTTGCCTCACTAGAGGATGAACCCAATTGAACACCAGGAATTGCAAAGGCAAGTGGGTGAACTTCTTAGGAAGGGGTTTATTAAGGAAAGCTTAAGTCCATGTGCAGTCCCTGCTCTGCTGACCCCTAAGAAAGATGGCACCTGGAGGATGTGTATAGATAGCCGTGCCATTAATAAGATCACTGTAAAGTATAGATTCCCAATCCCAAGACTAGACAACATGTTAGATATGATAGCCGGATCGACAATTTTTTCCAAGATAGACCTAAAGAGTGGCTATCACCAGGTTAGGGTTAGGCCTGGAGACGAATGGAAGACCGCTTTTAAGACTAAAGATGGATTATATGAGTGGTTAGTCATGCCGTTCGGTCTGTCCAATGCACCCAGCACTTTTATGAGAATAATGAATCAGGTGTTAAAGGTTTTTATCGGAAGATTTGTAGTAGTCTGTTTTGATGATATACTTATATATAGCAAAACAAAGGCAGACCACTTAACCCACCTGAAACAAGTTTGTCAAGTCCTGAGAAAAGATAGTCTCTATGCCAATATCAAGAAGTGTGATTTCCTGACAAATAGAGTTATCTTTCTAGGATTCGTAGTCACATCTGAAGGGGTGTCCGCTGATCCTGAGAAAATTAAATCCATAGTAGAGTGGCCTACGCCTAAGACTATCCACGACGTCCGTAGTTTCCATGGGTTATCCACCTTCTATAGAAGGTTTATCAAAGGATTCAGTACGATAGTGGCACCAATCACTGATTGTATTAGGAAGGGAAATTTTGAGTGGACTAAAGCAGCAGGTAAGGGCTTCCTAACAATTAAGGAGAAAATGACACAAGCACCTGTCTTAAGGTTACCCGATTTTGCCAAGGTGTTTGAGTTTGCTTGTGATGCTTCTGGGGTCGGAATTGGAGGTGTCTTGAGTTAAGAGAATCACCCAGTAGCATACTTTAGTGAAAAGTTAAATGAGGCGAGACTAAGGTATTCCACATATGATAAGGAACTGTATGCTGTAGTTCAAGCTCTACGATATTGGAGGCATTATCTTCTACCCCACGAGTTTGTCCTGTTCTCTGATCACGAAGCTCTTAGGTTCCTTAGTTCTCAAAAGAAATTAAACCCTAGGCACGGAAAATGGGTAGAATTCATACAAGCTTACACGTTCGTTTTAAAACATCATGCCGGTACTGAAAATAGGGTTGCTGATGCGTTGAGCCGCCGTTCTATGTTGTTAACCTCTATGAGCACTGAAGTAGTAGGGTTCGATAGATTGAAAGATGAATATCCCACATGTCCTGATTTTGGTCACATCTATCAATCCCTGCAACAAAGATCATCTAGTGAACCTAGTGATTATACACTGTTAGATGGATACCTTTTCAAAGGAAATCAGTTGTGTATTCCCAAGACCTCTGTTAGGGAATTTCTGATCTGGGAAGTCCATGCTGGAGGTTTAGCAGGACATTTTGGCAGGAACAAAACCATCCTAGCAATGGAAGAACAATTTTTTTGGCCTGGTCATAAAAAGAGCGTTGCCTAGATCGTAGCTCAGTGTCGGACCTGTGCTGTTGCAAAACAGCAAAGACAGAACACTGGTCTGTACATGCCCTTACCTGTCCCTGATGGTCCATGGCAAGATATCAGTATGGATTTTGTGGTAGGTCTACCTAAAACTTCTAGGAAACATGACTCTGTTTTCGTGGTTGTCGATCGTTTCTCCAAAATGGCGCACTTCATCCCGTGTTCTCAAACTTTAGATGCTTCGAAAGTGGCCAAGCTTTTCTTAGATCAGGTGGTTAAGCTTCATGGTTTACCCAAGACCATTGTGTCAGATAGAGATGTCAAGTTCACAAGCTACTTCTGGAAAACCCTCTGGCACATGTTAGGTACTAAGCTGAAATTCTCTACGGCCTATCATCCTCAAACCGATGGCCAAACTGAAGTAGTACCGAAGCTTAGGAAATCTCTTAAGATGTTTAGTCGGCGACAACCTAGGAAACTGGGACTTACTACTTCCTCGTGCTGAATTTGCCTACAACAGTTCGATCAATAGGTCTATTGGGAAAAGTCCATTCGAAGTGGTCCATGGATACAAACCTAGGAAACCTTTAAACCTAATTCCATTACCAGTACATACACGAATATCTGAGTCTGCTGAGTCATATGCACAGCATGTTAAGGATTTGCACAAGGAGATTAATCAGAAGATTCAAACAAGCAATGAACTCTATAGGCATATGGCTAACTCACATAAACGGTTAAAGGAATTTAATGAAGGAGACTCTGTAATGATTAGGCTTAAACCAGAAAGGTTTCCTCTGGGAACTATGAAGAAACTCCATGCCCGGGGAGCCGGACCCTTCAAAATAATAAAGAAAATTGGACCTAATGCTTATGTAGTAGACTTACCACCTAGTTATGGCATTAGTTCTACATTTAATGTTTCCGATCTGAAAGAATACAAGGAACCTGCATTAATACCTGATGAACCTTTTGGTCCTAACACTTCTCTTGAGAGTGAAATGCCAATTGAGTGTCCACCACCAAATATTCCTGAGCGAAAGGAAAGAATTGAAAGGATCTTGGATGACCAGATCATCACTACTAGAAATAAGGGCTACCAACGCTATCTGGTTCGATGGCAAGGACGTCCTGAATCTGAAGATTCCTGGATCACCAAAGAGGACCTACAACAAATCGACCCGGATATATTAGAAACTTATCACTCGACAGGGTCGAGTTCCTCCCACCAGGGGAGAATTGGTGCGGGCACCAGAATCAGAAAGAGACTCCAACCAATTCAAGCCCATTCCGAATCTTTATGGTTGGACTAGAGAGTCCGATAACCTTTCTTTATTTTGAGTCCAAAAGAATCATGTAAGTCGAGTCCATGTTGGGTCGTGTAATCTTTCTTTTGAGTCCAAAATAATCATGTAAGTCGAGTCCATGTCGGGTCTAGTCTTAGTCCAATCCAAATGGGTCAACTAGCATCAAGCCTAAAGAAGACTCACAATGTATATCCCAAATCAAGACCAAAGCCAACTCAATTAGGGACCACATGCCACATCACTTGCGCCACCTCAACTTGGGACCACATGCCACGTCAAGAGGGGACCACATGCCACCTCACACGCCACCTCACCATAAGAGGGTGCCATCCCAAGTTCAAATTCAAGGAAGTTGGCCAAGGAGGATTTCAAGCAAAAAAATCAGCCCTCTCCCCTTATATTACTCCACTTGTTTAGGGATTTGAAATTTCAAAATTTGTAAGGCTTTATTTAAAGCATTTGATGCTCCTTGTAAAGAATTGATGAGTGAATACAAATTTCCAGCACTTTTCTATGCGTTTCTATGTGCCTATGTGGATCTTTGTGCCTAAGTGAACCTCTTCCTCTCCTCCACCATTTCTTCTCCCTAATCCTTCTCTTTTACTCTTCATCTTCCAAGCAATCCTCTTCCTTCAAAGCGAATTAAGGACATCCTCTCAAGAAGAAGATCAACACCAACACAAGCTTCCACCATGGCGCCAAGGATCATTTCCAACAAACTCTCCTTTTGAGTTCCATCAGTCTTCTCACTTTTAATTAAGTTTCTAATCATCTTGGTTTCTTTGTTGCAGGGTTCTCTAGGCTCCAGATCCAAGAGGAAGGATTACTTGCTACAAACCAGAAAGTTAGAAGGCCCATCTTATGTGGTATGATCTTTCATTTGAGAACCTTAAGAGTGAATCCCTTGTGCTTGAGATTTCAATGCTTGAACTCCTAGTATTTTAAGATCGGGATCATTAAATAGGGCTAGCTTGACTTGTGTGCGAATTCTAATCTTGTCCTATTTCTTTAAGATTTTGATAGTCCTCCTAGCTGGGTTTAAGTATAAGCATTTAGGGTTTCTTATTTAGATCTCCTTGATCTTATATGTTGAATCACTCATATGCAAGTAGGAATTGCTAGTTAAATTTTGGTTAATCTCCTTTAGAGTTACATGTTTGCATCCTCATCATGCATATCACACCAACCTTCCACCTCTTAGGGATATTCAGCATTCCATAGATTTAGTCCCAGGAGCTACTTTACCCAACTTGCCCCATTATAGGATGAATCCATCTAAGCATAAAGAACTGCAAAAGCAGGTTGGCGAATTGTTAAGGAAGGGGTTCATTAGAGAGAGTCTTAGCCCTTGTGCAGTCCCTGCACTTCTAACCCCGAAGAAGGATGGCACATGGAGGATGTGTGTTGACAGTCGTGCCATCAATAAGATCACAATCAAGTATAGGTTCCCCATCCCTAGACTAGATGACATGCTTGATATGATGGCCGGTGCCATGGTTTTTTCTAAAATTGATCTCAAGAGCGGCTATCATCAGGTTAGGATTAGACCAGGGGATGAGTGGAAAACAGCCTTCAAAACTAAGGATGGTCTCTATGAATGGGTTGTTATGCCTTTTGGGTTGTCCAATGCCCCTAGTACTTTCATGAGGATTATGACCCAGGTACTTAGAGCTTTCATAGGGAAGTTTGTAGTGGTCTATTTTGATGACATCCTGATCTATAGTAAGACCCCTGCAGATCACCTAGGCCACCTTAGACAAGTCTGTCAAGTTTTGAGGAATGATAGTCTCTACGGTAATCTCAAAAAGTGTGAATTTATGACCAGTAGAATTATCTTCCTTGGATTTGTTGTAACCCCTGACGGCGTGGCTGCCAACCCTGAAAAGATTAGGTCCATAGTAGAATGGCCAGAGCTGACCAGTGTGCATGAAGTCAGAAGTTTCCATGGCTTGGCTACCTTCTATAGGCGATTCATCAAGGGGTTTAGTACCATAGTTGCTCCTATCACAGACTGCATCAGGAAGGGAGAATTTCAGTGGACCAAAGCAGCCCATAAAGCCTTCCTAGATCTTAAGGATAGGATGACCCAGGCACCCATTTTGAGACTACCAGACTTTTCAAAGGTATTTGAGGTTGCCTATGATGATTCAGGAGTAGGTATAGGTGGAGTCCTAAGCCAAGAGAACCATCCCGTTGCATTCTTTAGTGAAAAACTTAATCATGCTAAGCTTAGGTATTCTACCTATGATAAGGAATTTTACGCGGTAGTGCAAGCTTTGCGTTACTGGAGACATTATTTACTACCGCAAGAATTTGTGCTATTTTCGGACCATGAGGCTCTTAGATTCTTGAATTCTCAGAAGAAGCTTAACCCTAGGCATGCCAAGTGGGTAGAGTATATCCAGTCCTATACTTTTGTTTTGAAGCATAAGGCTGGGTCTGAAAATAAGGTAGCTGATGCCCTTAGTCGTCGATCTTTGTTGTTGAATTCTGTTAGGGCTGAAGTCATAGGGTTTGAGCAAATCAAAGAAGAATATGAGTCATGTCCAGATTTCAAGACTGTGTACCAGGATCTAACTCAAGGACCATCTAGTGAACATAAGGATTATTCCCTTTTAGATGGCTTTCTATTCTTTAAGAATAGGCTTTGCATCCCTAGAACCTCTCTTAGGGAATTCTTGATTTGGGAAACTCATGCTGGAGGTTTAGCTGGCCATTTCGGAAAAGATAAGACCACCCTGGCTATTGAAGACCATTTTTTCTGGCCTAGCTTAAAAAGAGATGTAGCACACATTGTGGCTAGGTGTCGGACCTGCGCTGTTGCCAAACAGCGAAAACAGAACACCGGCCTTTATACCCCACTCCCTGTCCCAGATCGTCCTTGGCAAGATGTGAGCATGGACTTTGTGTTAGGTTTGCCTAAGACCCAGAGGAGGCATGACTCTATCTGTGTTGTAGTAGACCGATTTTCCAAGATGGCCCATTTCTTGCCTTGTTCCCAAACATTTGATGCGTCTAAGGTAGCCACCCTGTTCTTTAATGAAATAGTTCGACTCCATGGCCTACCCAAGACCATTGTTTCAGATAGGGATGTTCGGTTCACCAGCTATTTCTGGAAAACCCTTTGGCATAAGTTAGGGACGAAACTTAAGTTTTCAACTGCCTATCATCCCCAGACTGACGGCCAAACCGAAGTAGTGAACCGTAGTTTAGGCAATCTGCTAAGGTGTCTTTTTGGTGAAAACATTAGGAACTGGGATTTGTACTTACCTAGAGCTGAATTTGCATATTATGACTCGGTCAATAGGTCTACGGGTAAGAGTCCATTTGAAATTGTGCATGGTTACAAACCCCACACACCTCTTGACCTAGCTCCTTTACCAGTCCACACACGGGTCTCCGAGTCTGCCAAAGTTTTTGCACAGCATATAAAAGACTTGCATAAAGAAATTCAAGCCAAAATAAATTTAAGTAACGAAACTTATAAGAAATTGGCTGATTCTCAAAGGCGAGTCAAAACTTTTGACGAAGGAGACTATGTAATGATTAGGTTAAGGCCTGAATGGTTTCCTCCTGGAACCGTTAGAAAGTTACATGCTAGGGGAGCTGGACCATTTAGAGTGGTAAAGAGAGTAGGATCCAATGCCAATGTGCTCGAGTTGCCTCCTGAACTAGGAATTAGCTCCACTTTCAACATTACAGACCTAGTAGAGTTTAGGGAGCCAGCTGTGATTCCCAGTGAGGCTTTTGAACCTAATCCTGCTCTCGAGAGTGAACCTGACCCTGTGTGTCCACCAACAAATTGGCCTGTGAGGAAAGAGCAGATTGAAAAGATCCTGGATGATCAGGTTATCTCTACTCGTAATCGAGAATACCATAGATACCTGGTCCGCTGGCTAGGAAGGCTAGATTCTGATGACTCTTGGATCTCCCGAGAAGAGTTACAAGAGCTAGACCCAGATCTCTTTGAGAGATACCAGAGCCAGCTTGATCCATACTCGACAGGGTCGAGTTCCTCCCACCCTGGGAGAATTGGTGCGGGCACCAGACTCAGAAGAAGACATCAGAGCTCCATTTGGATCTCTGATTAACCTTGCCCGAAGAATTAGGGTTTTTGGTTTGTAATAAGAGTTGACTAGATCAACTCAATTTAGCTTGAGTCTACATTACCTGCATTTTATTTTGTTGAGTCATGTTGACTCAGTAGTGGACTAGGGTTTCAACCTGGGATGTTACATTTTCTCCCAAGACCAGGCAAGTGGACACCACACTCCCAGCCACACTCCCAGTCCAAGGGGTGCCATATCCACATCCAGCAGCCTTTGGTCCCCACTCCATAGATGGCAACTTCCTTCTCTCATGCGCCAGATAAAGAGAAGTCCACCAAGAGACCACAAATCAAGGGGGGCGGCCAAGACTTTCCCAAGAAACCCAAAGAAAAGAAGGGAAGAAATTCTCTTGGAAGAGAATTTCAAGGGGGTGCCCACTACCTGCCAAAGACAACCAAAACAAAGATGGGAAGGACCTTGACTTATGGAGGAAGAAAAGGAGGAGTCCAAAATAGTTGATCCATGGAAGGGAAGAAAAATTTTCTTGAAGATCCAAGCAAGGCGGTGCCATCTACCTGCCTTATATAACCCAAATCCAATTTTTTTGGTACCTTGGCCGACCATATGTGAATGATTTGCCCTAATTTGTAGATTCCCTCCTTTAGTCCCACATGGGAAGATATGAAACCCTTCTCCCTTGTAAAGCCTTATAAATTAGACCCTCTTGTAAGTTTAAAAAAATCAGATGAATGAAAGAAATTTTTTTATGAGCAAACTTGTGTTTTCTCTTTTCTGCACTTGCTTCCAGGTGTTGAGCTCCATGAGGGAGTAAATCCGGGTTCCCCTGGAACCTTGAGGAGCTGAGAGATCTCCAAAACCCCAAACCCTAGGTTAGCCACTCCACTCCCAAACCCTAGCCGCCATCACCCTTCTCTTTCCACCAAGCCCTAGTCTATTTCCCTTCTCACGGCCACCATCTCCAAGTCCAGGCCGACCACCAGCATCCAGCTCCAGTCCAGATACTACAGATCTACAACAATTCTAAGAGGAAGTCAGATCGGCCTCCAGGAGAATTCGATTTCAGCAACTTCGGCTTTCAAGTTCTTCAACCTGGTAAGATCTTTTCTTGAGTTTCTGAATTCCTTCACTTGTTCCTCTTCTTTCCCAGATCTTGAGTCCAGGAGAAGCCGACCAAACCACGAGACCAGTATTGGAGGATCCATTGCGAAGATAGCCGACTCCGAGGATCCCACAATCTGCTCGAGAGAGTTCTTCCACCCAAATTCTGAGAAGATCACTGTCTGGTTGGTAAACCATCTCTTCTCTTTATTTCTGTCCTGTTGAAAGTTCAGAGCGAAACCCTAGGTCTGGAAGTTTCTCAACCCCCAGCGATCCGTTACTTCTAAACTACTCTGATAATTTAGTTTCTTCTAAATTGTGCTTTCAATCCTTACCTAGTTTCCTTTAACTTAGTTTAGCTTTACTTTGAGTCAAAGCCAATTTCTGAAATAAAAAAAAAAAAGAATTAATCTTAAATTTACTTCCGCATACGCTTCTTTGTTCTTTGTTCTGCATCATTTTTGGTATCAGAGCTTCCGTTCTGCATCAAAGCCGACTTCTGAAAATATATTAAAAAAAAAATACATTAATTTTAATTTACTTCCGCATCGCATCTTCTCTTCTTTCGTTCTGCATCATTTTTGGTATCAGAGCTCTCTGTTCTACATCAATTTCTGTCCTTCGCAAGACTAGATCTCCAACTTGGAAGGTTCACGCCTTGATATGCGAATTGTAATATTTAGCTATCTTCTGTCGGTAAGTCACCATCTTCAAGCTTGTTTTGAGCCTGGTTTCTTCCAGCAAGTCCAGGTCAACCCTCCGCTACTCCGAATTAGTCAGCTCCATGAGATGATCAACCCATAGTAATTGCAAGGAGGTTTCTATGGGGATGACTGCCTCACTCTGGTAGGTCTAGTTGAATGGAGTTTCCCTGGTCGCTGCCCGAGCAGTTGTCCAGAATGCCCACAGTATCGAGTGAAGCTCTTCCTCCTAGAGCCCTTTGGCTTCGTTCAACCGGGTATTTTAGTCCATGCAGGATCGTTCGGTTAGTGACTTCAGCCTCTCCGTTGGACTGAGGGTGGTCGACCGAGGTAAGCCAATAGGAAATATGGTATTGCTGGAAAAAATCCTGAAACCTTGAGTTCTCAAATTATCTTTCGTTATCAGTAATGATCGTTCGTAGGATGCCAAACCAGAAGATGATGTAGTTCTAGATGAAGTTCTCCACCTTGCCCTCCATTTTTTTTGCCAATGCTTTAGCCTCCACCCATTTGGTGAAGTAATCAATGTCCACGAGGAGGAATTTTCGTTGGCTGGACGATGGGGGGAAGGGTCCCACGATGTCCATACCCCACTATGAAAATGGCCAAGGTGCTGCAAGCGTGGTCAGCTAGCTAGCCGGCCTCCTTTGGATACTGGAGTACCTTTGGCACGCGTCACACTTTTGCATGAAGTTCGACATGTCCTTTTGAATTATGGTCCAATAATATCCCTACTAAATAATCTTATAGGCCAGGGATCTTCCTCCAACGTGGTTGGCGTAGATGCCTTCGTGTACCTCCCGGAGTGCATAGTTTGCAATGGTCAGCCCCAATCACTTCAACAGCGATTGCAAAAATGACCGCTTGTAGAGAGTCCCGTCGAGGATGACGTACTTGGAAGATGTCGAGCATATACACGTAGCTTCGACCGGGTCATTTGGAAGGATCCCTTGAACCAGGAATATATGAATCGAGTCCATCCATGATGCCTCCTATTCAACTTAATGGATCTCGGTCGGCTCTGCAACGATGCTTGGGTGCTGTAGATGCTTTACAAACATTCGATCAGAGGTATTGACTGCGGCTATAGCTAACCACGATAGCGCATCCGCCCGGGAGTTCTGCAGCCATGGTATATAGAGAATCATGAAGAATTTAAGCTGAGATATAAAGTCCCGTGCCTTGTCCAAGTACTTAGCCAAGGAAGGATCCCTTGCCTCAAATTCGCCCTTCACCTGATTGACTACCAACTGGGAGTCAGAGAAGGTGCAGATTCTGCCAATGCATAACTCACTGGCTACCCTCAGCTCTGTGAGCAAGGCTTCATATTCTGCCTGGCTGTTCGATACCTGAAATATAAAGTATAGGGCATACTCCAGACATTGTCCATTAGGGTCAGCTAAGATCAGGCCTGCCCCACATCCACCAAGGTTGGAAGCTCGATCAACATGGAGAGTCCAGGTGGGCTCGATTCCTTTGACTGGATCAGTCATAGGCAGCTTCCAAAGGAGTTGCCTCTGGCCCACAGGTGCATTCTGCAATAAAATCAGCAATTACTTGAGCCTTCATTGCCGATCAGGATTGGAAAGATATGTTGAACTCGCCCAGCCTGACGGCCCACTTGGAGAGCCGTCCGGAGGTGTTAGGGTTTCGAAGAATCGCCTTGAGGGGCTGGTCGGTCTACACAACGATCGGGTGAGCCTTGAAGTAGGGCCGGAGGTGCTTTGTAGCTATGACCAATGAATAGACCATTTTTTGGACTTTAGGGTGCCTTGTCTCGGTGTCATGGAGGACCTTGCTGATGTAGTAGATAGGTTTCTGCTGGCCGTCATCCCCTACCCGCACAAGGATGGTGCTAACGGCCTCGTCGAAGGACGACAAGTATAGGTACAACACTTCTACCTCTATTGGTTTAGCCAGGAGTGGAGGGTTCTTTAGATAGTCCTTTAGGGCTTCGAAGGTCGATCGACACTCGTCGGTCCACTAGAAGTGGTCTAACTGGTGCAAGGTCTTGAAGAATGACAGAGACTTTTCAGTCGACTAAGAGATGAAACGGCTGAGAGAGGCGATGCGGCCCATGAGCTCTTATACCTGCTTTTTGCTGGTTGGGTGTGCGTTGGGTGTGCCATGTCCATAATAGCCTTAATCTTCTTAGGGTTGACCTCAATCCCCCTTTGAGTGACCTCAATCCCCTTTTGGAGGCTCTTAACAATCATATCATTGACGCAGGCCTCCATGTTCCACCCGAGTTGCCCTTTAAAGACTTGGTTGATCAGCCATTGGAAAGTGGCACCTGCAATCTTCAGGCCGAAGGGAATCATCCTGTAACAGTACAGCCCCCTGTTTGTGATAAAAGCCGTCTTCTCCTCTTCTTCGGGGTGCATCTTGATTTGGTTGTACCCAGAGAAGGCATCCATAAAGCTCAATAGCTAGTGGTCGGCCGTAGCATCCACCAGTTGAACAATTTTTGGTAGGGAGAAACTGTCCTTTGTACAAGCCTTGTTGAGATCCGTGTAAACCACACAGATCCTCCACTTCCCACTAGCCTTCTTTAACATGACGACATTAGCCAGCCACTCTGGGTAATGGGACTCCTTGATGAAGCCGGCATCAAGGAGCTTCTTCACCTCTTCTTCGATGGCCTTCTACCTTTCGACGGCGAAGCTCCTTTTCTTCTATAGGATGGGCCTATACATTGGATCCACCTTAAGTTGATAAGTGATGACGTCCGACGGGATGCCTGGCATGTCAGATTCTGACCAGGCAAAGACATCAGCATTGCTTCTAAAGTAACCAACCAGCTCCTGTTGGGCTTCTTCAGTTAGCGTACTCCCAATTTGAAGTACTTTAGTAGGGTCATCCTCCTTGAGGGGGACAAACACAATCTTCTCGACAGGCTAACCATCGTTGTCAGTCTCATCTCTGGGGTCAAGTTGCTCAAGCGTGGGGTGCCCATCCAACTACCTATCATGTATGGCTAGACATTCTCTAGCCATCCTGCGGTCTCCCCACATTTCCTCGACTCAGTTAAGAGTTGGGAACTTTGCCAGCAAATGATAAGTGGATACAATGGCATGGAACCTGTTGAGAGCCGGTCGTCCTAAATGGCATTGTACATCGAGGTCATGCGGACGACCACAAAATTAATGGAGAAGGTTCGCTAGTAAGGCTCCATCCCGAGGGTACAAGTAAGGTGATTTCTCCTTCTACCCCGATGGAGTTTCTCCCAAAGCTAGTGAGCGGTGCCAAGGATTCCCGCAACCTCGATTTAGAAAAGTTCATTTGAATAAAGGCGTCATACAACAAAACTTCTGCACATCTTCCATTAGCAATGAGGACACGCTTTAAATCATAGTTGGCAATAATTTCCGATACAATGACATGGTCATCTCCTTGGAGATGAGGTTCCAAGAGGTCTTCATCAGAAAAACTGATCATACCAGAGCCCCTGGGCCTCTTTGCGATGTCTTGACCCCCTTCGCACCCTCAGTCAGACCGCCGATGTAGCATGCCAACGCCTCCACCTATCGGATGCTGATTAGGGAGCTCAACCTCCTCCGGAGGGTCTCTGACAGTTGAGGTCTCAGCCCGATCTCGATGAGGTCGGACAAACTTACTCAAGTACCCTCTTTTGATGAGGTCTTCGATAGCGTCCTTCAACTAGAGGCACTCTTCAGTGTCGTGCCCATGGTCCTTATAGAACCAGTAGTACTTATTCTTATTTATGGCGGCAGGAGGGCCCCTCATTGTTCGAGGCCTTTGGAAGTAAGCCTCGTTCCCAATCTTCATGAAGATTTTCTCCTTTGCAAGGGAGAGGGGTGCATAGGTCTCAAACTTTTTGAAGTCCCTCAGCTTGGGACTTTGGCATTGAGTGGGTCGGTTGTCATCACTGGTGGGTCGGACTGCAGGAGCTTTATCACTCCACTTCTTGGGGGTTGGAATCCCTTTTGCCTGGCACCGACTCGTCGCTTACTACTCAGATAGGGCGTACTTGTGTGCCCTAGCCAATAGCTCAGTATAGTCCTTCGGGAACTTATTGTCCAAGAAAAATGTGAGCTTGGATGATCGGAGCACTCTCTTGAAGGCTGACATCGCTACCGCCTCATTCAAGTCTGGGACTTCCATAGTCATTGAGTTGAAGTGGGCCATATAGTTCCGGAGAGTCTCCCCCTCCTTCTTGAGTATAAGGAAGAGGCAGTCGGTGTTCTTCGGGGCCGGTTGCATATCCTAAAATGAGAAAGAAAAAGGGTCTCAAGTTGAAAAAAAGATCGGATCGTACCTGGTCAGATGGCTGTAAACCACATCCCGATGGCCTTCTTCAGGATTGTTTGGAAGGTGATGCAATGAAGGGTGTTGGAGGTGTCCTGTACCATCATGTGGGCCTTATAACTGCCCAAATGATCCAATTTGTCGGTGGTACCGTCATAGGGGTCCACCTGAGGAATTTTAAAGTGTTGTGGGATAGTCTCCCCCAAGATCTCAGCAAAAAAAAGTGGCTGGGTGTCAAACGCCTTCCCCCTCTCAGCCTTCTGGTGCAAGATGATTTTTGCCATGTGCTTCTCCATGCGCATGATTTTGTTGCCATAGTCATGCGGATCCTCAGCATGGAGATGACCGATGATGGGGGCGGAGTCAACAAAAGAGGGGGAAGCCAACCTTGCTCTCTTCCCGCTAGCACGAGCCCCCAAGGACATTCAGGGCTCCATAGCGGCATTGGTAGGAGGTAGGGGCACTTCAGGTGGCTGGCTCTGCCCAGCAGCTGGCTGATTATTGATGGGGACAGGCTGAAAAACCATGATTTGCCCCTAAAAGGATCAAAGTGATGGCCAGGTGGCATGGAGTCATGGACACATCACGGGGTTCATTGCAACCGAATTCCGGTACCAGCTAGAAAGGATCTTCTGGAGCTTTCGAGCAGTTTCTAGGAGGGTATTAGTTGGTCAAACCTAACGGGATTAGGAAGTCCGGCCGCTCGAGTGGGGCCGTCAGGAGCTCTGAGGAATCCAAAGGGCACGTTGAAGGAGGGGGACCTCCGGAGACTCCAAGAGTCCCTCAAAGAGGGTCAGCTGTACCTTGGCAAGAAATGGCCAACTTCAGGTTGATTGGTCCCCTGGGTAGGTTGGCCTCCGAGTCAGTCGGCCCCCCGCGAGAGCCGATCAGTGGGACTTATGGGTCAGCCAATCGGACTTATGGGTCAGCCGGTCAGACTCCTTCACTGGCTCAGCCCAGGATCGACAGGATGGTACAACAGAACCAAATGAATCTATCACTGATATGTATACATGATTCACAAATATAGTTAATGGTATGAGAAGTCTTGGTAAAGTCATGTCCAATGCTGATCTTTTGAATAAAATTTTCAGGTCACTTCCAACTTCATGGGATTCGAAGGTGACCGCAATTCAAGAAACAAAGGATGTCGACAAGCTACCTCTTGAGCAGCTAGTGGAATCACTCATGACTTATGAGCTCAATCTAAAACAGAAATCCATGGACATTGACAAGAAAAAGAAGGGGATTGCTTTCAAGTCAAATATTCAAGAAGAATCCTCAATAGATGAGTCCGAAGATGAAGAGAAAGAAGAAGGTGAAGAAGCCCTCCTTGCACGAAAGTTTAGAAGATTCATGAAGAGGAGGAAATTTCCTGACAAAAAGAAACATCAATCCAAAGAAAAAGGAAAAGAAAAAGAGAAAGAAAAAGAAAAGAAAAGGGATAAGGAAGTACCTATATGCTTCGAGTGCAAGAAGCCTGGACACTACAAGTTTGACTGTCCTCTCCTCAAGAAACCTAGAAAGAAATTAAGGAAGAAAGCAATGATGGCCACTTGGAGTGAAAGCGAAGATTCCAGTTTAGAAGAAGAGCATACTGAAGTTACAAATTTTTGCTTCATGGCACATCAAGACATTGATGAAGTAAGATCTGACACTGAAATTGATTTCACTTTTGATGAACTTAGGAATGCTTTTGAAGAACTCAAGCATGATTATAAATTAGTTTTATCTGAAAATAAGAAATTGAGAAAGCATGCAAATAGTTTTTCTTTTGAAAATAACTCTTTACTTAATAATGTTAGTGCTTTGAAATCTAAATTAGATATTTTGGAAAAGAAAAACAATGCTTTATCTATGGAAAACGAAGTCTTAAAAAGATCTAAACATGTTATTTCTAACAATGATCTTTTAAAAAAAAACAATGATTTAGAACTTGAAAATGCTAAGTACAAAAATGAACCTGAAAAGATAAAACCTTTTGTTGAGAAATTCACTTATAGTTCAGAAAAGTTAAATTTACTCTTAAATAATCAAAGAGTAGTTTTTAATAAGGTGGGTTTAAGATATAAATCACAGAAACAACAAAAATATTTTAAAAACTTTTTTGTACCTGCATCATCTAGCATTACTTGTTTTACTTGCAAAAAGTGATGCAGAACGGAAGCTTTGATACCAAAAATGATGCAGCATGAAAGCTCTGATACCAAAAATGATGCAGAACAAAGAACAAAGAAGCGTATGCGGAAGTAAATTAAGATTAATCTTTTTTTTTTTTTTATATATATATTTCAGAAATTGGCTTCGACTCAAAGTAAAGCTAAACTACGTTGAAGGAAACTAGGTAAGGATTGAAAGCACAGTTTAGAAGAAACTAAATTATCAGAGTAGTTCAGAAGTAACGGATCGCTGGGGGTTGAGAAACTCCCAGACCTACGGTTTCGTTCTGAACTTTCAACAGAATAGAAATAGAGAGAAGAGATGGTTTACTAACCAGATAGTGATCTTCTCCGGATTTTGGTGGAAGAACTCTCTCGAGCAGATTGTGGGATCCTCGGAGTCGGCTATCTTCGCAATGGATCCTCTAATACTGGTTTCGTGGTTTGGTCGGCTTCTTCTGGACTCAGGATCTGGGAGAGAAGAGGAACAAAAGATGGAATTCAGAAACTCAAAAAGAGATCTTACCAGGCTGAAGAACTTGAAAGCCGAGGTTGCTGAGATCAGGATTCTCCTGGAGGCCGATCTGACTTCCTCTTAGAGTTGCTGCAGACCTTAAGTATCTGGACCGGAGTTGGATGCTGGTGGCCGGCCAGGGCTTGGAGAGGGTGGCCGTGAGAAGTAGAACAGACTAGGGCTTGGTGGAAAGAAAAGGGTGATGGCGGCTAGGGTTTGGGAATTGAGTGGCTAACCTAGGGTTTAGGGTTTTGGAGATCTCTCACCTCCTCAAGGTTCCAGGGGAACCCGGATTTACTCCCTCACGGAGCTCAACACCTGGATGCAAGTGCGGAAGAGAGAAAACACAAAGTTTGCTCACAAAAAAAAAAAAAAAATGGTTTCATTCATCTGATTGATGTAAACTTACAAGAGGGGTTTAATTTATAAGGCATTACAAGGGAGGAGGGTTTCACATCTTCCCATTTGGGACTAAAGGAGGGGATCTCCAAATTAGGGCAAATCCCTTACATATGGTCGGCCATACCAAAAAAATAGGATTTGGGTTATAAATGGCAGGTAGATGGCGCCACCTTGCCTGGATTTTCAAGAAAGAATTTTCTTCCTTCCCTGGATCAACTCTTTTGGACTCCTCCTTTTCTTCCTCCCTAAGTCAAGGTCCATCCCATCTTTATTTTGATTGTTTTTGGCAGGTAGTGGGCGCCCCCTTGAAGTTCTCTTCCAAGAGAATTTCTTCCCTTCTTTGTTTTGAAATTCTTGGGAAAGTCTTGGCCGTCCCCTTGATTGGTGGTCTCTTGGTGGACTTCTCCTTATCTGTTGCATGAGAGAAGGAGGTTGCCATCTGTGGAGTGGGGACCAAAAGCTGCTGGATGTGGATATGGCACCCCCTGGACTGGGAGTGTGGCTGGGAGTGTGGTGTCCACTTGCCAGGTCTTGGAAGAAAGTGTAACATCCCAGTTTGAAATCCTAGTCCACTACTGAGTCAACATGACTCAACAAAATAAAATGCAGGTAATGTAGACTCAAGCTAAATTGAGTTGATCTAGTCAACTCTTATTACAAACCAAAAACCCTAATTCTTCGGGCAAGGTTAATCAGAGATCCAGATGGAGCTCTGAAGTCTTCTTCTGAGTCTGGTGCGCGCACCAATTTTCCTAGGGTGGGAGGAACTCGACCCTGTCGAGTAAGGATCAAGTTGGCTCTGGTATCTCTCCAAGAGGTCTGGGTCCAGCTCTTGTAACTCTTCTCGGGAGATCCAAGAGTCATCAAAATCTAGCCTTCCTAGCCAGCGAACCAGGTATCTTTGGTATCCTCGATTACGAGTAGAGATAACCTGATCATCCAGGATCTTTTCAATCTGCTCTTTCCTTACAGGCCAGTTTGTTGGTGGACACACAGGGTTGGGTTCACTCTCAAGAGCAGGATTAGGCTCAAAAGGCTCACTGGGAATCACAGCTGGCTCCCTATACTCTACTAGGTCTGTAATGTTGAAAGTGGAGCTAATGCCTAGTTCTGGAGGTAACTCGAGCACATAGGCATTGGATCCTACTCTCTTCACCACTCTAAATGGTCCAGCTCTTCTAGCATGTAACTTTCTAACGGTTCCAGGAGGAAACCGTTCAGGCCTTAACCTAATCATTACATAGTCTCCCTTAATAAAAGTTTTGACTCGCCTTTGAGAATCAGCCAACTTCTTATAAGTTTCATTACTTAAATTTATTTTGGCATGAATTTCTTTATGCAAGTTCTTTACATGCTATGCAAGTTCATCAAGAGACTTGTGTGTGTGGGCTAATAGTGAAATCAGATCAAGTGGTGTGTGAGGCTTGTATCCATGAACAATTTCAAAGGGACTCTAGCCTATAGACCTATTGATCGAAACATTGAATGCAATTTCAGCCCTTGACAAAATACAAATCCCAATTCCTGGTGCTCTCAATCAAACCAAAATCTGAGCCAAAGCCTAGTAAAGGGTCAAGAAAACTAAACTAGACTGACGACGCATTCCTAAAGAATGGACTTTATTCCAAAGGAACCCTAGGCCTAAACCTAACAAACTACGGCTCTCTAGGTTTGACCTTGGGTCAGAGGATGGCATGCAGAGCATGAAAACTTATCATGGGTGCCTAGTAGGTGCCATGAGGTCTTCCAGAAGTAGGTGGCAAACCTAATAGATTCTGACACGTGGTTCACTCTAAAGACTTCGACAAAGTATACTTGGATGGTGTAAGAAGCATTGGAAGTCCTAGAGAAAGGGAGGAGATATGAGGTGGGGTCTCGAATTACCTGTTGACTAAAGGTGGTGACCTGAAGGTTTGAATGGTGATCTATGAGTGTCAACTGGTCATCCTTACGAAAGGAAAAGTTTGCTACTCCCATGAATGGACCAAAAGATGGCTCGAGGAGTAGCCTAGGACATGTGATTATAATAGTTAAGGTTTGTTCTCTAAGCAAATAATGATCCACTTTCTCAAGAAATGGATTAGAGAATGATTCATGGAAGGGCCTATGGATGATGACCTCAAGACTTGAAATTTGACCTATGGGTGAGGAAAAGTATACTCTATAGAAGGGTAGGTCAGTCATGCGAAGGAAGGGGTCTGGGGCCATAAGGAGGACTTCTACAGGACTGGGTGAATCAATCCGCTCAAGACAAGGATGTTCAACTGAGATTACGGGAGAGACCTTAGTGGCTGGGCATGGGACAAGGTCCAATTGTAAGAGGCTTGATTCAGTCATCCTAAGGAGAGGATCTACCATAGGGTGGGCAAACTTAAATAGTTCAGTACAAAGATCTTCAATTGGTACTTGGAAAATGACTGCCATTAGAGGGTACGAACTAATAGCTCGGGCTAACACTATGAGTTCTTCCTGGGGGTATTTGACTAAAGGAACCTGGTTCTCACAAATCTCTTGAATTTCTGAACTAGGTCCTACCCGTTGGTTGCTTTCCAAGGTCTCCTCAGGTAAGGAACCAATAGTATCGATGTCACATTCTTCAAGTTCTTCCCCCTCATATTCATCAACTAGACTCAAGCCAGCATCATATACTTCCTCGATGCCATCTTCAATGGGTTTCAGGTCAGTGGTAATCGGGTCAACTGATTCTAGGCTTGTCATACCTAACTGTTCTTCCTCATTGGTAGGCTTGGGTTCTCCCTCATTAATGTCATCCTTAGGATTCTTACCACTTAGCTGTGCACAAGCCAGTCCTATGCATGGGCACTGACTAGATTTATGGCCTCTTTCTCCACAAAACAAACATTCTTGAGATATAGAAACCTGGTTCACACTGGGTTTCAAGCTAGTAGAGACCTTACTTGGGCATGGGTGTGGATCTAAATGGTTTGATCTAGAAGACTTGGATTGTTGAGTGACTGGTCTAGAATATTGTAAGGACCTCTCATAGACACGATCCACATTATAGATATCATGGTTAGGCTTCCTAAGGTTATGCTCGGGATCACGGTATAAGGTCCTCCTAGGTTCCTGGCATGGGCGAGGTTGGGGCCTATTAAATTTTGGATCAGGGGTCCAATTTTGATGTCTACGTTTCTCAAGTACTTGGACTCGATCCCTAAACTGGGAAAAACCCTCATTCATGTCCTGACTCAATTTGGTCATACTTTTGGTAAGATTTCTAACCATGGCCTCTAAATCTGGTTGGGTTTGACTAGGTTGGTAGGGTACTCTATTCCGGGCAGACATGATGATGCAAGCAAGCACACAGAATGTGACTAGACTAAAGCGACTACTGGCTCACTAGACCTAGAGTCCAAACTAGATGCCCAATCAGAGTGGCAAGCTAGCCTGTAGTAACTCAGGACTTAGCCAGGCAGGTGTAAGGGGAGTGTTAGGTCCCTAAATTCCAATCCTAGACACCAATCGGAGATTGGCCAGGTAGGCGGACCAGCACACAAGCCCTTCGGGATGGAATCCCTGAACCACCGTTCTAGACACTGAGTACAAAGCACACACAGAGTAACCAGACAAACTGACTCAACACTAGCCTTGACCCGACTTGTTGATGTCCCTAGCCCACTAGGGCAAATTAGGTCTAATAAATTTAAAGATTAAGGCTTAGGTTCGAATGAAGGGGTGGTGGTTTTGGGCTAAGGAGAGGTTATCAACTCCTCCCCTTATCTTAGATGCTCAAATGCCCTTAAGTTGAATTAAGAGATGAACACTCAAAAATAAATGGATTGCAGAACACAAAAATAGAGTTGTAGTAATTTAATTCTCAGAAATCGCATGGAAACCAATAAATCATGAGAAAATTTTAAAAATTAGCATCAATTATACTGGTTTCAGCAAAACAAATATCACTGAATTTGGAATTACCTGCAGGGAGAAATAATTCTTGCAACAGGGCAATTACGGGCTGAAAACAGAGCACTTCCCCGTTTACAATTTCTGCTACGAAGTTGTAACCCAACGGATCCCCTACACGCCCTAGGAACACCCCATGGAATGGGAAGAGGAGGTTTGCACCTCGCTTCGTTCCTAGGACCGGACGTCCTGGGGAGTCTACTTCGAGCAGACAAAGTAAAAAGAGAGGGACTCAAACAAGCAATCAAACAGAAACCCTAAACAGGGCTCTGATACAAAAAATGATAAAGAACGGAAGCTCTGATACCAAAAATGATGCAGCACGAAAGCTCTGATACCAAAAATGATGCAGAACAAAGAACAAAGAAGCGTATGCGGAAGTAAATTAAGATTAATCTTTTTTTTTTTTTATATATATATTTCAGAAATTGGCTTCGACTCAAAGTAAAGCTAAACTACGTTGAAGGAAACTAGGTAAGGATTGAAAGCACAGTTTAAAAGAAACTAAATTATCAGAGTAGCTCAGAAGTAACGGATCGCTGGGGGTTGAGAAACTTCCAGACCTAGGGTTTCGCTCTGAACTTTCAACAGAACAGAAATAGAGAGAAGAGATGGTTTACTAACCAGACAGTGATCTTCTCCGAATTTTGGTGGAAGAACTCTCTCGAGCAGATTGTGGGATCCTCGGAGTCGGCTATCTTCGCAATGGATCCTCTAATACTGGTTTCGTGGTTTGGTCGGCTTCTTCTGGACTCAGGATCTGGGAGAGAAGAGGAACAAAAGATGGAATTCAGAAACTCAAGAAGAGATCTTACCAGGCTGAAGAACTTGAAAGCCGAGGCTGCTGCGATCAGGATTCTCTTGGAGGCCGATCTGACTTCCTTTTAGAGTTGCTGCAGACCTGAAGTATCTGGACCGGAGTTGGATGCTGGTGGCCGGCCAGGGCTTGGAGAGGGTGGCCGTGAGAAGTAGAACAGACTAGGGCTTGGTGGAAAGAGAAGGGTGATGGCGGCTAGGGTTTGGGAATTGAGTGGCTAACCTAGGGTTTAGGGTTTTGGAGATCTCTCACCTCCTCAAGGTTCCAGGGGAACCCAGATTTACTCCCTCATGGAGCTCAACACCTGGATGCAAGTGCGGAAGAGAGAAAACACAAAGTTTGCTCACAAAAAAAAAAAAAATTGGTTTCATTCATCTGATTGATGTAAACTTACAAGAGGGGTTTAATTTATAAGGCATTACAAGGGAGGAGGGTTTCACATCTTCCCATGTGGGACTAAAGGAGGGGATCTCCAAATTAGGGCAAATCCCTTACATATGGTCGGCCAAAATACCAAAAAAATAGGATTTGGGTTATAAATGGCAGGTAGATGGCGCCACCTTGCCTGGATTTTCAAGAAAAAATTTTCTTCCTTCCCTGGATCAACTCTTTTGGACTCCTCCTTTTCTTCCTCCCTAAGTCAAGGTCCTTCCCATCTTTGTTTTGATTGTTTTTGGCAGGTAGTGGGCGCCCCCTTGAAGTTCTCTTCCAAGAGAATTTCTTCCCTTCTTTGTTTTGAAATTCTTGGAAAAGTCTTGGCCGTCCCCTTGATTGGTGGTCTCTTGGTGGACTTCTCCTTATCTAGTGCATGAGAGAAGGAGGTTGCCATCTGTGGAGTGGGGACCAAAAGCTGCTGGATGTGGATATGGCGCCCCCTGGACTAGGAGTGTGGCTGGGAGTGTGGTGTCCACTTGCCAGGTCTTGGAAGAAAGTGTAGCATCCCAGTTTGAAACCCTAGTCCACTACTGAGTCAACATGACTCAACAAAATAAAATACAGGTAATGTAGACTCAAGCTAAATTGAGTTGATCTAGTCAACTCTTATTACAAACCAAAAACCCTAATTCTTCGGGCAAGGTTAATCAGAGATCCAGATGGAGCTCTGAAGTCTTCTTCTGAGTCTGGTGCCCGCACCAAAAAGCTAGGTCATAAATCATATTAATGTAACTTTAGAAAAGATATTTTTTTTGGTAAAATGTGGGTTCCAAAAGGAACCATTTTGAATGCTAACCCTAAAGGACCCAAGTTGGCATGGGTACCTAAAAACAAAACTTGATTTTAATGCAGGTGTGTCTTGCAACCTAGGAAAACAAAAGAGTTTGGTATCTTGATAGTGGTTGCTCATGACACATGACTGGAGATGTGAAGCAATTCACTTCTCTTGAAGCTTTGAATGGAGGGAGTGTGACCTTCGGTGATAATGGTAAAGAAAAAATCATTGGTATTGGTAAGGTTCACATAACTCCTTATAGTAGTATTAATAATATACCTTTAGTAGATGATTTAAAGCATAATCTTTTAAGCATCAGATAGTTTTGCGATAAAGGTTTCAATTAGTTTTTAAATCATCATATTGCATGATTACTAGTCCGGATATAAATGGAGTACAATTGATTGGAAAAAGGCATGGAAATATCTATTTGGTAGACCTAGATGATCTATCATTACCTAATGGTGAATTCCTTGTTGCAATGAATTCTACTAAGGAAGAGACTAGTTGGCTATGGCATAGAAGATTAGGGCATAGTAGTATGTATCTTATTTTAAAACTTTTTAAAAAGAATTTATAGTTAGAGATTTACCTGATTTTGTTTTGAAAAGGATAGAATTTGTCAAGCATGTTAATTTGGTAAACAAGTCAAAACTTCTTTCAAACCAAAAGGATTTGTAACTACTAGTAGGCACTTGAACAACTCCATATGGATCTCTTTGGACCAACTAGAACATCAAGTCTAGGAGTAGAGATTAGGATTAGTCATTATGGATGATTTTTGAAGATTTACTTGGGTTTTCTTGTTAGCACGAAAAGATAAATCATTTCCAATATTTATAATGTTTTATCGAAGAGTTTCAAACGAAAAAGGTGTTTCAGTTATTTGTATCGTTATTGATCATGAAACTGAATTTGAAAATCAAGATTTCGAAAACTTTTGCAATGTAAAAGGAATAGAACATAATTTTTCTGTACCTAGGACACCTCAGCAGAATGGTATAGTAGAAAGGAAAAACTGTACTTTGAAAGAAATGGCACGTACTATGCTTTATGAAAATGATTTGCCAAGATATTTTGGACTGAAGCTATTAATACAGCTTGTTATATTTTAAATCAAGTTTTAATCCACTCTATTTTAAATAAAACTCCTTATGAACTTTGGAACCAAAGAAAATCGACTTTGAAATATTTTTGAGTTTTTGGTTGCAAATATTTTGTTTCGAATAATGGAAAAGATCATCATGGAAAGTACAATGCCAAGTCTGATAAAGGTATCTTCTTAGGATGCTCTACATCAAGCAGAGCATATAGAGATTTAATAAATAAACTTTGATTGTAGAAGAGTCAGTGCATATTGTATTTGAAGAACGTACTAACAAATCCTCGAGAAAAAATGATACATTTGATGAGTGTGCAGGTGCTGACAAGCTTCAGAAGCTAACATTAAATGATCAAGCTCAACCAAATAAAGAAGATCAAGACAAGGATGAGAAAGAAGATGACACACCAAAGCATCAAGATATACCTAAGGAGTGGAGGTATGCTCATGGACATCCTAAGGAATTAATCTTAGGTGATCCATCTAAAGGGATAAGAACTCGAGCTTCTATTAAAAATGAATGTGATTATATAGCATTTGTATCTCAAGTAGAACCTAAATATTTTGAAGAAGCTAAAAAAGCCTCTAATTGGATCAATGCTATTCAAGAAGAACTAATTCAATTTGATAGAAACAATGTTAGGACACTTATAGAAAGACCATCTATTGTTTTAGTTATTGGCACTAAATTGATATATAGGAATAAATTAGATGAAAATCGTATTGTTATTAGAAATAAAGCTAGGCTAGTTGCTAAAGGCTATAATCAGGAGGAAGGGATTGACTTTGATGAAACTTTTACTCCTGTTACTAGACTTGAAGCAATTAGGCTATTATTAGCATTTGCTTCTTTTATGAATTTTAAATTATTTCAAATGGATGTTAAGAGTGCTTTCTTAAATGGTTTTATATCTGAAAAAGTTTTTGTTGAACAACCACCTGGATTTGAAAATCATGCACATCCTGATCATATTTTTAAATTACACAAAGCACTTTATGGATTAAAGCAAGCACCCAAAGCATGGTATTAAAGAATAAGCAAATTTCTGTTTGAAAATGAATTTTCTAGAGAAAATATTGATAAAACACTATTTTTGAAAAGAAAAGATAATGATTTGTTAGTAGTGCAAATATATATTGATGACATCATTTTCGGTGCTACTAATGAAATTCTTTGTCAAGAGTTTGCTAAGCTAATGTAGGGTGAGTTCGAGATGAGCATGATGGGAGAACTTAATTTCTTTCTCAGACTCCAAATCAAGCAAACTACTGATGGTATCTTCATCAACCAAGCTAAGTATACAAGAGAAATTATCAAGAAGTTTGGGATGGAGACTACTAAACCAATAGGTACGCCTATGAACCCCTCTTGTAGACTTGATAAAGATGAACAAGGTAAACTTGTAGATCAAAAGTTATACAGAGGTATGATAGGCTCCTTACTGTATTTAACTGCTAGTAGACCAGATATAATGTTTAGTCTTTGTATTTATGCTAGATATCAGTCTGAACCTAAAGAATCACATCTTATTGCTGTTAAGCGCATTATTAGATATCTATCTGATATTATTAGTATTGGTTTATGGTATTCTAGAAATTTATTTACTGAATTGATTGGATATTCTGATACGGATTTTGCTGGTTGTAAATTGGATAGAAAGAGTACTAGTGGTACTTGCCAATTTCATGGTTTAGCAAGAAACAAACTTCAGTTGTACTATCCATTACTGAGGCTGAGTATATTGCAATAGGAAGTTGTTGTGCTCAAATCTTGTGGATTAAGCAACAACTTGAAGACATTGGAATCAAGTTGGCTAGTATGCCTATTAAATGTGATAATACCAGTGCTATTTGCTTGACTAAAAATCCTGTTCAACATTCTAGGAGTAAGCACATTGAAATTAGACATCATTTCATTAGGGATCATGTAGAAAATAATGATGTTTTGCTTGAATTTATTAGTACTAAATTTCAATTAGCTGATATTTTGACTAAACCTCTTCTAGAAGATCGATTCTGTATGATTAGAAGAGAGCTCAGGATCATCAATCTGTTTGATTAAATTTTTTCTACATTTGACTCAAATTAGATCAATTCAACCTTAATCATGATAAATCATATTCAATCATTATTGATTTGACTCCAAATTTATGTTATTTCAATTGATTTTGATCTGCATGTGAAATCCAATTTTTTTTAGGTTTTAAGTCATTGAGTCGACACATTTTTGTGTCGACACATGCATGAGCCGACACATGATTTAAAGGGTTTCTGAACTATTTTTCTTTTTTCCCAAATCTTTTCTCCTCCGAGCCGACACTAGGTTGCAAGGTACCCATACTGTTCATCTCTCTATTTTGTTATTTTTACCCAACATTTTCTTAGATTTGGAAGTTTGGTAGCCATTTTTTTTTGTTGGATTCCTTCCTAGGTTTTGATTTCTAAACCCCAGAAATCCCATTTTCCACCAGAAACCTTGCCCAAACATTGAATCTAAGCAATGGGTCCTTGCAAACAAGTTGTTCATCGACCTCGCCAATCAAAACAAGAAGTAGAGTGAAGAACGAAGGCCTGACATGAGTCAAGAGCTCCGAATCTGCCTGCACGACCCCTATTTGTTCCGTCTAACTGGATGAGCTCGAAGATAGTGGCTGGAGGATGCCAAGTGGATTTTTCATTTATGTACTAGCAGCACTTTCGGATAGGAGATTGGATTTGACAGGCTAGTCTAACCACTTTTTGTTCACTCGATGAGAGGTATTACCCCGGGTTGATGAGAGAGTTCTATGGATCACTCACCTGCGGGTCTGATGGATGGATAGCATAGGTTAAAGGATGGGATATCCCCATTTGTTCAGAGATTCTGAGCAGAGTATGGGATATATTGATGATGTGATCTATTGTTGATAGTCTGATGGATCGAGTTAGTGGTCTTCAGTGTATTTACGAGTCCATCATTCTACTAGAAGGAGCCACTGTACCAGCATCCAGGTTATCTGCAGAGATGAGACTTCTGCACCAAATCGTCGCTTGGATTCTTCTGTCGAAGACCGGACATTTCGACTATATCACAGAGCGGGACCTGCTCGTGATGGTCTCACTGGTTCAGTGCATGCCAGTTTGCATTCCTGTACTGATGGTACATTAGATTATAGAGGCTCTGCTTACCTTATGGCATGTGATTGACAGTATTATTTCAGGAGTATAGAGTTAGCTTTCAGGATGAGCCTTATCGTACATTGCTTCACACCGTTGTGTATGACATCAGGTCATTGCATCGGATGGGCTATACTTATTCCGAGGTCAGTGGACACGCAGGATATCAAGTCAGGCCGAGGACTGAGCTGATGATGATGATGCAGCAGAGAAGGAGCGGATTCTCTCCAGTTAGGTAGGACCCAGTGAGACTCAGCCTGAGACGGCAGCACAGCCAGTAGTTGCTTCTCTGTTTGATCCTTCTACACCCGCACAGCCTTAGCCAGTGCAGATGGAGACTCCTGGCATTTCAGATAGTTTAGAAAACAGAGTCAGACGCATAGAGATTGACGTATTCATTATGAGGCAGGGTCTTGACGTATTTATATCAGAGACGAGAGAGAGCCATATTGGACTTAGTCATGGCATCTCGGCTATTCTTTCTGCACTGTCTAGATCTTCAACGAGTGCTCCAACTACTGACATTGCTCCTGCACCTGCTCATGTACTTGCTCTCACACCAGCTGATGATATTGTAAACATTAATACTAATGTTGGTACTGCTATTGGAGATGATATTGTTGGTGACACAGTTATTGGAGATGATGATGGAGACGAGGAGACCGACTCAGATAGATTTAACATTGCTGATCTTACTTTAGGGCCAATTATGGAGGTGACGGATGACTTGCCTACGAGCCCTGTTGTTGACCCATCTTGTCCACCTGTCTAGTTTCCTATTCCATCTTCTCCTTCTAGATTGGATGATCGCACACCTATTTTCATTCCTATCCTTACTCCAGTTATTGATACACCTAATATTGATTTCCTTGAATCACTTGTACATACACCTATCATTGAGACCCCCACTATTGATACGTCGATACATTCTATAGCTGATACTTCTATTCTTGTTATGCCTGTTGTATCATCAGCTGTTACCCCTATCTTTGACACACCGATTACAGATACTCCTACTCTTCATACATCATCGTTGATTCGAGAGCTTAGGTTTTATACACCCGGCTTTCAGCATCTCGACTCTGGACCTTTATTTGATCACACACCTCTTCCAACAGTGGCTGAGATTGTTGTTTCGATCACTTCTATTCCTATGGAGGATATTTCGTCTACCTCTACTGCTCCAGCCAGAGGTCAGACATATACCCATCACTGAGGACGTGGTCATCGCACCACTCCACAACCGACCAGGACCAGACTTAGAGATCTTCGATCGAGTTGGCTGAGAGCTTGCTCATTCACTGATACAAGATCGATTGAGATCTGTTCATCTTCTGATGATTCCATGGATGAGGATTAGGATTTTTATGTATTTCTAGATAGTTTACCTTCATGCTTCTATATATTTTTACCTTTGTTATGTATTTGTTGTACAAGTTCTAAGCATATATGAAAAACTTTTTGATTCCTCATCTTTATGTCTTTGATGAAAATGAATGTTATATCTTGAATGCTTTTATGCTTCAATGTCCTCACTCTTCATTGAATGAATTTCTTACAAAAAAAAATGGAGTGTAATTTCAAAAATGAATTTATTAACCCAATGCTATATCTTTTGTACTTAATTTATTTGTTTTCCTACCCTTTTAATGATAACAAAAAGGGGAAGTAATTTAGTGAGAGTTAAGTATAAATGTGTATTCTTCTCAATCATTAAGGAGAAGTAGTTTTGATTTAGTTTTGATCTATTTTTGTGATATGCAAGTAATTTTTTTTATGCAAGTAGTATTTTTTTGGAAACCTGAATTGAAAATCTTGTACAAAATTCCTTGAGAAAGGGGGAGCTTTACTTTATTTTCATTTGGAAATCCTTTTAAAATGAAATTCATCCTTAAACCCCTCTTTCAATATTTGAAAAGATTCTTACAAATTTTATTATGAATCATTGATTCAGGAGGAGCTTTGTTGTTTGCTGAAATTTTCTCGTAGAGTATCATGATACATATTTTCTATGCATTCAAATGGATATCAAAACTCTGATACTTTCTATCATTATAACAAGCTCTGGCATTATTACTTTTATTCTAAATTGTCATATCAATTATCCAAGTAATGTTGATATTCTTAATGCTTTCAATTTTATGCATCTTGATTAATTCTCTTAAAAGCTTTATTTTTAGCAATTTATACTTTAGGGTTTTGTCATCATTAAAAAGGGAGAAATTGTTGACTCCACTAATTGATTTTGATGATAAGCAAAACAGTTAAGTATAAGTTGAGGACTAATAATTTGCTTTGAGTGTGTTTTTATTAAAAATGTGCTCACAAAATTTGATGAAGCCCAATTATTTTTAAGAAGCCAAGTTGAATAAGAAGTTTGCTCAAAAAGAAGACTTGGACACTTAAGAAATGGTTGAATGGATGGCTAAGTCAAGTAAAAACTTGTTCCAGCTCAAGTTCAGCAATTTTTGTGCATTTTTTAAAGAAGTGTCGACTCAAAGTGTCGACAAATGACATGAAGTGTCGACACATGAAGAAGAAGGGTCGACTCAGGCCGGTACGCTGCAATATTTCAAATGGCATAGATGAAGTGTCGACACATGGACCTAAGATGTCGACTCAAGGTGTTGACACATGGATCATCACATCGTCTGAGACTTTCAATCTACAGAACTTGTAGAAGTTGAAGGAACAATTGAACTGTTGACACATGGAAGCAAGGTATCGACTTAAGGTGTCGACTAAACTAAGAAGGTGTCGACACATCTGAGACTTCCAAAAAATCCGATTGGAGCTTTTTGAACTAAGTATTGACTCAAGAAGAACCTGTGTCGACCTTATGTGTCGACTCAATTGAAGAAGTGTCGACACATGGAGTTCTGGCAATAGTAATGGCTAGTTTTTTCAAATGCAGAACTCACCCACAATGCCCCCAACAGCTAGTTTTTCATGTGTAATGGCTAGAAATCAATTTTGAGGCCTTGGGAGGGTATTTATATGCTCCAAAGTCAAATAAAAAACAAGATTATTGAAGAACATTATAGAGCTTTGAGAAAAGAGAAGAGAAGTGAGCTTTAACTCCTATACCTTCAAGTTTTATCCACCTTCAAGCTAAAGGAAGCCTTCAAGCATTCAAGAGCATTGAAGATTATCCATACTTGGGCATTGAAAAGGCTTCAACAAGTGCAAAGCAACTCTACATCGAGCTACATTGAGATATTCGGTTTGTTATTAAAACCTTACATTGGTTCTTTATTTTTAAACCTTATTTCTTGTAAGGGTTCTTGGTTAGCCTATTGTAAAACCAAGTGAGATTATTGGTAAGTCTTGGAAAACCAAATAGGTTGGTGGTTAGCCCGCAAAACCACTAAGATTCTTGGTTAGCCCAGAAAACCAAGGAAGGTTGTTGGCTAGCCTTGTGAAAACCAATTAGGTTCTTGGTTAGCCCGTAAAACCAAGTGAGTTTGTGACTTGTGAGCCTTGTGAAAATAAGTCAGGTTTTGATTAGTGATCCCGGAAAATTAATTGGCTGCAATCTTGTGATTATAGTGGATTTCCAAGGGGATCTTGGGGAGTGGATGTAGGTGCATTGTATAGCACCGAACCACTATAGTTCTTGGTGTTTGTGATTGCTTGATCTCTCTCAGTTTGCTCTTTAATTATTGCTCTTAATTTTCGCTACACTTATAGTTTAGAGCATTGCATTTAAATCTTAGTACCTTGCTTATATATTTATTGAATTGGATTGCTTTGCTTAGTATCAAGTCTTGTTAAGTTAATAGCTTGCTGTTTTAATTTTTAGAGACCCAATAAACCCCCCTCTTGGGTTGCTTACGGGGCAACACTTCTACATGTCATCCATCAACCTTGACTCATGCTCCATACACGAGTTATAGTTAAGGCCTAATAAACCTCTTTTGATAGTAATGCATAGTCGAGTCTATTAGGTGTTAGTATGAGTCCTTTGTGTCGCCTGTTAGAAGTCTACATGAGCCTAGCATGTTCAACACCTGCACTAATTTTGAAACAAACTTGCTAATTCCTGGAAAAGGGCCATGAAATTTAATGTAGTGGATTCTATTTTAGCTTGTCTTAGGCCTAAAAAGAAGCTTTATGCTCATGGAGCCGGACCTTCTAGACTGATAGAAAAGGTTGGACCAAATGCCTATGTGTTAGATTTGCCTCCGGAATTTAGCATTAGTTCTACCTTCAATATCCCAGACTTGGTTGGGTATAGGGAACCAACAATGATACCTAGTGAGGCATTTGGATGTACTCCTTCCATTGTGAGTGACCCTAGCTTAGGGTGTCCATTAATTAATTGGCCTGAGAGAGGAGAATAGATTAAGTGTGTCCTGGATGATCATGCCATCATGACCAGGGGCCACGGCCATCAACGCTACTTGGTCCGATGGCAAGGTTGGCCAAAATCAGACGATTCATGGATTTAGCAAGAGGACTTGCAGCACTACGACCTAGACATTCTTGAGAGATATGTGAGCCAATGTGATCCTTACTCGACAGGGTCAAGTTCCTCTCACCCTGGCAGAATTGATGGGGACACAAGAGACACCAGAATAAGACAGAGGCTTCTCAATTTTCTTTGGATTTCTTAGTAGTATTAGTCTATTTAAGTCCAGTTTTTATTAAGGGCTTAGCCTATTTGAGTCCCCAATTTGGCCCCTGAGTCATGTTTTTGGCCTTTTCATAATTGAGTCCAATATATAACATTTAATCCACACCATTAGGGTATTGGATATATCGGTCAAGTTAGTTCATATTGTCTAATCATATTCTAAGTCATGTAATCATGTCCAATTGTATTGAGTCTGTATTGAGTCAAGCCAGGTCAAAGAAGACTGAAGCATGTGAAGGACACCACCTAGCATGCCACCTCAACAGCCGCATGGAGTCCTACTTACTCCCTTGATTTCGCCACCCAGGATTTCTTAGTGGATCATGAAGTCGGCCCATGCATAAGGAGTTGATGACCGCACACCAGCACACCCCTTCCACACCCCAAGCACACCAACTCCACATGCTAGTATGACAAGAAGAAAAGTCTAAACAGATAAACATGAATCCCATGATTCATGCCAGCTTGCTTAGGAAAGAAGTGGTCCACCCCAAGCCAAGAGAAATAAGAATTTGGCAACCCATGGTCCCCCACTTTGGCTTCCCACTACCTATCTTGTTTGGAGGGATTTTGTATGGCATGAGAGTGTTTTCTTCCATGTATCCAGCCCCACACTTTAGGAAGAAAGTGGGCACCCCTTATTTTCCTTGTTTTCTTTTGCTTGGGCCCTAAGTCTCATGACTCTATATAAGGGACCCCTTGTATGAAAATTTAGACAACATTTGAATGAAATTATATTGAGTTTTTATATCTCTACTATGTGCTAAGGGGAATCTATGTGAACCCCTTCTTCTTCCTTGTCTCCTGCGCCCAGCCTCTAGCCGCCATCAAAACCCTAGGATCCATCCCTCCAAGCCTTGGCCGCCCAACATAAAAACTCTTTCATCCTTGCCATTTTCAATTTATTTCTTCACCCTTGCATTATTTTTTAACCTCTGACATGCGATTTACAGGTCCCTTAATGTCTACGAATCAATTGATTCCAACCAGGTCGCTATCGGATCACCGGGTTGAAAGCCGAGAATCCGCAAGGTCTTTGGCTTGATCTTCTAGGCCGCATATGGGAGCGAAGAGTGACCTCTACAAGGATTCATCAGCAAGATCTTGTCAGGTACACCCCCTCGACTCGCCAGTAGCCATATTGAAGGAGAACTAGCCCAACAGGGGGTTCTTAGCCTCGGCGGTCCTCTTCTCTATCATTTTAGGTCTATTTTGCATGCAACTGCTTCTGAAATTTATGTAGAACTCGCTACTTTAGATCTTGGCTTTATTTTTGGGATTTTGATACCTAAATCAACATATAAAAATACAAAAATACTTTGCATGCATCTTTAGTCCCGTATCTGTAATATCTCCAATACCTCAAAGCTTGCACCACCGCATAAAACTCTTTATCATAGGTTGAGTATTTAAGTTTAGTCTCATTTAATATTTTACTGAAGAAAGCTACAAGGTGACTCTCTTGACTCAATACTCCACCTATACCAACTCCAGAGGCATCACAAGCAACCTCGAAAGCTTTAGAAAAATCAGGTAATCTCAACACATGTGCTAGGTTCATTTTTTCCTTGATTTCTAAGAGGGCTCTATTGGCACTCTTGGTCCACTCAAAGGCT
Source organism: Areca catechu (assembly GCA_021397845.1). Taxonomy (NCBI): domain Eukaryota; kingdom Viridiplantae; phylum Streptophyta; class Magnoliopsida; order Arecales; family Arecaceae; genus Areca; species Areca catechu. Next base: position 93,658,649 of record CM038051.1, on the reverse strand, counting down.
CCTTTCCTAAGTCAATTCATGATAGGTGCTATAATTATGCTAAATCCTTGAATGAATCTCTTATAGAAAGTAGCAAGGCCATGGAAACTATGAACATCGTGTATGTTTTTAGGCACAGGTCACTCAACTATGGACCTAACTTTCTCAGGATTAGCTGAAACTCCTTCGGAAGTCACAAAAAAGCCTAAGAAAATAATTCTCCAGGTTAAGAAACTACACATCCTAAAATTGGCATATAAATTGTGTCTCCTAAGGGCTTGACACACTTTTCGAAGATGGTCTAAGTGATCCTCCTTAGTTTTACTATATATGAGGATATCATCAAAATATACTGCTACAAACTTTCCTAGGAAATTTACAATACCTGAGTCATGATCCTCATAAAAGTACTTGGGGCATTTGACAGGCCAACAGACATCACTAACCATTCATATAAACCATCCTTAGTCTTAAAGGATATTTTTCATTCATCCCTGGGTCTGATTCTAACCTGGTGATAACTGCTCTTAAGGTCAATCTTTGAAAAGATAGATGATCCAGCCATCATATCTAGCATGTCATCCTAATTGGGAATAAGGAAATGGTATTTCATGGTTATGTTATTGATGGCTCTACTATCAACCCACATCCTCCATGTGCCATCTTTTTTTGGGTTTAACAATGTTGGAACTGCACAAGGGCTAAGAATCTCCATAATAAATCCTTTTTGAAGTAGTTCCCCTTCTTATTTTTGTAACTCTAGATGTTTTGTAGGGTTCATCCTATAATGTGGGAGGTTTGGTAGGGTAGCTCCTGGGACTAAAATTATGGCATGTTGAATGTCCCTTAAGGGTGGCAGTTGATTGGGTAGGTCTTTAGGAAACACATCCTAAAATTCCTTCAAAAACTCAACTATCTCCTTAGGTTGATCCTGTTGGGGTTGGTCAGAAATTTCCTTAGTAGTCAGAATCCAAACTGGCACACCTTTAGTCAACTCGCACTCTAGTTCCCTTGCGGTGATCAAGTTAAGTACAGGCTCTTTCTTCCTTAAATTGCTAGACCCTCTCTTGATATTTTCCTTTGGTGGGGTCAAATTAATGACTATCCTTTTACCATGATGGTTAAAGGAACATGAATTCGACCGGCCATAAAGGGTATCATCATGATCATATAGCCAGGGTGTACCTAAAATAATTCTATTGATTCCCATTAGGAGAACGTCACACCAGACCTTGTCTTGATTGATTGGACTTGGACTATAACCTGACATCTCAATTTTATAGGTATAGAGGTTGAGTCAATCCAAGAAACCTTATAAGGGTTGGGATGGGGCATTGTAGTTAAACCTAGGTTTTTAACAGCATTTGTCGAAATAGCGTTAACATAACTTTCACTATCTTTGATAATATTGCAAACTTTGTCAACTACCTTAATAAAGGTTTGTGGGATGTTAGTCCTACGCCAGTCCTCATTCTTCTTGGTCTGCACCAAGAAACACCTAACGACTCCTAAGAGATCAGGTGACTCTAAGTCTTTGGTGGGGACACCAGAGGCACCAGAATAAGATAGAGGCTTCCCAACCCTCTATGGCTTAGTAGTATTTGAGTCCAATTGTAATAAAGGCTTAGTATAATTGAGTTATAATTCGAGTCCTGTACCAATCAGCTCATGTTGACCTAGTTTTTTTTTATTCCTGTATGTAGCATTTGATCCATACCATTAGGGTTTTGGATCAGTCAGTCAACTTAGCTCATGTTGAGCTAATCATATTCTAAGTCTTGTAAACATGTCCAGTTGTGTTGAGTCTGTTTGAGTCAAGCCCAATGAAAGAAGACTCAAGCATGTGAAGAACACCACCCAGCATGCCACCTCAATAGCCGCATGGAGTCCCAGTCACACCCTAGCTTTCATCACCTATGATTACTTGGAGGATCATGAAGTCGCCCTATGCATGAGGAGTTGATGACCACATGCTGGCACACCCCTTCCATACCCTAAGCACACCAACTCTATATGCCAGCATGACAAGAAGGAAAGTCAAAATAGATAAACATGAATCCCATGATTCATGCTAGTTTGCTTAGGAAAGAAGTGGTCCACCCCAAGCCAAGAGAAGTAAGAAGTTGGCACCCTTTGCTCACCCCCTTTGGTTGTCCACTACCTACCTTATTTGGAGGGATTTTGTGTGGCACGAGAATATTTTTTTCCATATATTTAGCCCCACACTTTAGGAAGAAAGTGGTCACCCATTATTTTCTTTATTTTCTTTTGTTTGGGCCCTAAGTCTCATGACACTATATAAGGGACCCCTTATATGAAAATTTAACAAATTTTATCATGAAATAATATTGAATTTCTCCAATTGTTGTGTGCTACCTGCTGTGTGCTTAAAGGGATTCTATGTGAGCCCTTATTCTTCTCGGTGTCCTGCGCCTGCTTCCAACCTCCACCTGCATCTCCATGCCCTAGCCGCCCACTTCAAATCCCATCTTCCCTTTGTTAGTTTTTCTTGTTACTCTCCACCTGTATTTTATTTTCTAATCCTATAATGGCTATTTGCAGGTCCCTTGGCTTCTACAAATCCAACGACTCCTGTCGGGCCGTAATCGGATCACCGAGCAAAAAGCCGAGAATCCGCGGGTCTTCGGCTTGATTTTCCAGGCCGTATCTGGGAGTGAGAGTGACCCCTTCGTATACGATCTGCACCAGCTGCATCAACCTTTGTCAGGTACATCCCCTCTACTTGCCAATCCCTTTATTGAAGAAGAACTAGCCCAACTGAGACTTCTCAGCCTTGATGGTCCAATTTCTATTGCTTTTATGTCCTGTTATGCACGCTCTTAGTTTCTTAATTTCATATAGAACTCTTTACATCCTTCTTTGGTCTAATCTTCGGGATTAAAACATATAACTTAATATATAAAAAAAAAAAAAAATTTACATGCAAAGTTAGTTCCGCATCATTTGGTATCAAAGCCTATTTTGGGCTCAGTTCTCTTTGAATATTCAGATCGGGTGCTTCACCATGCCCGTCCGATCATAGGACACCAGTAAAGCTACAGGACCCTTTTTTCCTAGTTGATTGGATCTCCTATGGTGGTAGGGGTGCCGCTGTGAATTGACCCGTGAAGAAGAACACAAAGAGTTCCTTTAGGTTTTTTCATTTTCGGCCTTCTCAGTATATACTCTATTTTTTTAATTATTTCTTCCTACATAAAATTTAAAAAATCATAAAACTTATTTTCTTGGATTCCTCATAATTCAATTTAATTTTCATAATTTTTTTAGGAATTATTTCAGTTTGTGTATTTTCTCCCAGCCAAAACACTGCCTGAGAATAGTTCTACTTTGTTTTGGCAGCAAAGCCGATTTCGGAATGTTCAGGGTTTTTTAAGTCTAATCTTTGCATATCTTTAATTTTGGTATGTTCCCTACATAATTAAGACATAATCTGAAATTCATGTTTTTATTTAAGAAAATACCAAAATACAAAAAAAAAATTACATATACTCAAAAATACCAAAAACACCTAAACCATAATTTGCATTTTAATCTACCTGCCATCATTGCATAGAATACCTTAAGGGCACTTTCTATATGCCAGATAAGGGGAGGAGTTGGTAACCTCTCCTTAGACCAAAACCACCTACCATGCATTCAGTCCCAAGCCTAATTTAAATTTAACTAGACTTAATTTGCCCTAGTGGGCTAGGGACACCCATCAGTTGGGTTCAATCATTACGGGATGACTAGTACACCCAATTCATTTCCTATTACTAGATACTGGTGTCCAGGCAAGAGATACAGAGTCAAATGACCTAAGCGGATTGGTGGTTCCTTAATTGAGTCCCTACGATAGCAGGGGGGCCTCCCACCATCCCACCTCTTACCTGGCTAGATTGAAGGATTAGGATTTAAGTTGTGTTAGTTGAGTCAACCCATTCTGATTGGGCTCTAGGTCTAGGTTGCTGTAGTCGAGTCAGTGTTGAGTCTTGCATGAGCACTAGATCAGGGGCATCATATCTTCCACCATCTCCACCTTTGGTTGAACCCATGGATAACCTTGAAGTCAAGATTAATGCACTCACTAAGCAGCTAGCCCAAACCATGGGCCAGATGACTACCCAGATGACTCAATTGACCCAGTCCGATTTCCAAATCCATTATAGATTTGACAACTTAGACAATAGGTTTGATTAGGTAGGAAAAACCCATAGGACTCAGATTAGCTCCAAACCTGAGCCATCTTTACCCACACTACCCAAATTATATGAACCTAGAACCTATGTACCCAAAACCAATGAACATAGTTCCTATGCACCCACTCCCTATAAGCCTAGTATACCCACAACCTATGGATCTTATGACTCCAAATCCTATGACTCTAAAACATATGTGATGGGGGACTAAATAGATGCCAGGATGATGCAGGTGGATTTTAGGATTTTAAATTAGGTTGAGGATTCTCGAAGACGAGAGAGACTAATTCTTGGGATTCAATAATAAAAAGAACTATCAAGCAAGCAAGTAGTCCCTAAGCAATGATAAATAGAGGACCCCAGGATTGAGAAGCCTTATAAGACTTAGCTCTCAGATCAATACCTACTTAGGATTCAGGGGGAAAACCTTAAAGATCTGAAGCGCCCGATGCCGAGGTCACTCACTCTGGCGGATGCAGCCTAGATGATCGAGCCGTCAACCCTGTGGATGCACTGGCTTGCTGTCTGAAGATCTCGATGGCAAGGGCAACCGACTCCGTACTTGTGTCACCTGAAGGACCTGCAAGCATTCAAAGAAGGGTTAGGTTTCAATCGGAAGAAAGTAATTGAAGAAGGAAAGAGAGTTGTTGTGGTGAAGGCGGAGTTCTTCTTGACTCGAAGTTGGAGGATGGAGTTGCAGAAGTGATGGTAACTTAAGGCCTCACACCTCTCGACACCCGAAGGTGAAGGCGCTCCCTCATGGAGATCGATGTTCCTAGTGAACGAAGGCTACTAAAGAGAAATTGGATCTCAAGAAACTTGGTTTTTTCATTTATCAAAGAATAACCTTACAAGGTAAGGGGTAAGGTCCTTTATATAGGTACCTTAGACCCCTTCAAAATTTGAATGAAAAAATATATTTCTTCTCTTGCTAAGGAACCAAAAAAATATTCAAAAATCTAAAATTCAAACTCCTTGGCCAACCAAAGCTTCTTGGATTTGGGCATGGCATGATAATGGGCTAGGAAGAAGGAATTTGGCTCCCTTGGACTTGAAAAGTTGACCTTCAATTTTGGGAAGAAGGCATGATGCTAGGCTTGTGTCTCCCTTTTTCCTTGGTTGCTCACCCTTCTTTGGAAAGAAGCTTGATATGAGGCTTGGAGAAAGGCCTTTGTCTTCAACCTTTCCTTGTTGATCACCCTTCTTTGCAAAGAAGCTTGATATGAGGCTTGGAACAAGGCGTTTGTCTTAAACCTTTCCTTGGTTGCCCATGACTCCTTTAGTAAGTGGCTTGATGGAGGGAGGGATAGGAGGAGAGAATATTTGATGTGTCTCCATTTGGCATCCAAAAAAATCTCACTTGTGCTGCCCACATGACTGGATGATGTGGTGCTCCATGGGATGATGAAGTGGTGCCACATGGGGTGGTGATGTTGTGCCCTACGGTTGACATGTTGACCTTCAAGGCTCAGCCCAAAGTAGTTGAGCTGGACTCAAAGACCACTCTGGCATGGACCTAGACTTGGACTAGACTCAATACAGGACTGGACTCAATACATGACACAACTTGACCCAATTGGTCAAAGTACAGGACTAGACACAGACATAAGAGACTCAATTCAAAACTAAAGAAATTACAAGTTTTAGGCTTGAAGCCTTATTTCAAGACCCGAAAAAAAATGGAACCCTAATTGGACATCCACAGAGTGTTGAGGAGCCTTTGTCGGATTCTGGTGCCCACTCCAGTTCTCCCGGGGTGGGAGAAACTCGACCCTGTCGAGTAAGAGTTGAGTTGGCTTAGGTACTCTTCTAGAAGGCCGGGATCGAGGCGCTGCAAGTCCTCCCGAGTAATCCACGAGTCATCGTACTCAGGTCAGCCTTGCCATCGAACTAAGAAATGTTGATAACCTTTGTCCCAGGTAGTGATAGCTTGGTCATCCAGGACACGCTCGATCCGCTCTCCTCTCTCAGGTATAATTGGAGGTGGACACTCAGGTTTGGGTTCACTCTTAAAAGAAAGGTCAGGCCTAAATGGCTCGCTAGGTATGTTTGCTGGTTCCCTATACTCAACTAAGTTTGAGATATTGAAAGTCGAGCTAATGCCATAATTCGAGGGAAGCTCAAGAACGTAGGGATTAGGGCCAACTCTCTCTATCACTCTAAAGGGGCCAGCTCCACGAGCATGAAGTTTCTTAATGATTCCTGGTGGAAACTGTTCAGGCCTAAGCCTATCCATTATAGAATCCCTAATTTCAAACTCTTTGACTTATTTCCGAGAATCAGCCAAATTATTTTTAAAATTTATATTTAATGCAGAATTCTATCATGATGCAAAATGCAGACTTAACTATGAATTCCTATTGAGAGGAATTTTATTGGACTCTCTAGGGCCTAAACCTAACAAATTATTGACTCTCTAGGATGACCCTGGACTGGTATGCACAAGAAAAATTATTAAGGATCCAGAGCAAATGCCATAAAGTATACCATAAGTAGATGGCAAAAGGGATGGGCTCTAAGGAGTTACGCATTCTAGTAATCTAAATAAAAAGTAACCTCATGGCTCTAGAGATTTGAGAAGGCTCGGGTAAAGGTAGGGAATAAAAAGGAGACTCAGGGACTGGTTCAATGTTTAAGAGACTGACCTTAATGTGTGGATGTTGGTCTATAGGTGTGCTCATCCTAACCTCATGATTAGTACTATGAGGATCGATAGGTGCAAGTTCTAGGGTAGGCTGAGTGCTCCTAGAAGGTTGAAGGTCATCAGGAAGGTCTTTGGAAGGTTTATCTTGAAAGTCCTCTAAACTAATGTCTATTTCTTTTTCTTGGACCTTCTCTATGGGCAATACTTGAGAACCTTCACATTCAGCTACTTTGTTTGATCCTAGCTTGGTCAGTTCTTCTTCAAGTTCTGTAGTGGGTTCAGGATCATTATCCTTAGATTCATCTGATACCTCCATCTTGGGCCCATCTTCATCACACTTTGCCACTAAGCTTGATTCATGGATTTTTTCTGGGGATTCCTTAATAGGCTCAGTGGTTTCTTCACTTACACTCCTAATGGGCTCAAACTTATCCTCTTCCTTCCCTAGCTCTTTAATTTGGGGATACCCTAAGTCTTGAATATTAGTGCCCTCAATTTGTACTGCAGGGTTCTTATTCCTATCATTCATATAGACTAATGGGACAGTAGAAGTTGGTTGATCTAAGAGAAGTTGACTAGGGTTGGGTTTGGGTCCAAAGGTACTAACCCTGCTGGTCTTAACTTGGTAGTTCCTGAATTTTCTCTGATATGACTCAAATTTCCTAGCTGTGTCATAGGCTTCTTCCAGGCTATAAATCTTCCAATGGAGAAGTTCTTACTGGATATCCCTACGTAGACCATCTCGAAACCTAGTTATGGCCTCAGATTTGGATTCAGTGGTGTTACATTTCTTGACAAACTCCTGGAATTTCTTGATATACTCAGACATTGGCTTATCATCCTATCTCAGTAGGTACCATCGGTCTAAAAGTCTTTTCTCATAGGATCTACCTAGGTACTTATCTCTCAACTTACTTCTCATGTCTCTCCAAGTACTTATTTCTTCTCCATTGTGATAACATTCACGCTCAATAACATACTAATGCGACCTAGCATGTTGGGTGAACTTGGTTTTGGCCTACCTAACCTATCCTAATTCTGATATGTTAGTGCACTCAAAATACTGATCCATTCGTTCTTCCCACTTGATATATGCCTCTTGTCTTCCATCAAAAGTGGGTGCATAAGGTTCGGTGCTCCTAATGGGTCCCTCCTCAGAGTCAACCAAGTATGGATATGGGCTCATAGGGCTAGACTCAGACTCAGGTTTAACAAATGGTCTAGGACTATTCTTTTCTAAGGATCCAACTCCTTCATCAAGCTTATCAAGCTTACTATTCATCTTAGCCAATTGTTCCATGATGACCTTTAATTGATCTTCTCGGGTGTTTCCCATGGGTTCACCTGATTGGGAAAGATGGGGGTGATATGGGACTCTGGATCTGGTTGACATGCACATACAACGGAAGATGCTATGGGTTTGCTAGACTTAGAAAGATCAAACCAAATGTTAAGTCAAGAAGACTAACTCGGTAGTAGTAACTTGGCACCCGGCCAGGTAAGTGTAAGAATGGTGGAGGTTCCTCTTTGCTTGCCTTAGACACCAATTTGAAATTGGCCAGGTAAGCGAACCAACCGACCTTCCTTCGGGCTCTTGTCCCTGAACCACTTGCCTAGACACCAGCTACTCAAGCACACACAAACTAGCTGTCTAACTTGGCTTGACACTTGGCTCGACCCGACTTCGTGGGTGTCACTAGCTTACTAGAGTAATTAAGTGTCTATTTGATGTTAATTAGAGCTTGAGTTTGATATGCCGGGTGGTGATTTTTGGGCTAGGGACAGGTAATGAAATCCTGATGCTATGTCAAATTGCTGCCCTTAAGATGATGTATGACGATGATGGCATGCAAAATGATCTAATGAGATGTCCCTAAATTATATATTTTTTTTTGTTGGATTTTTTTTGATGGATGAAAGCAGAAATGAGATGAAGGAAATGACAAGAGATGAAGCTAAATGCAAATTAAACTATTTAAGAAATGAAAACATAAGAAAAAGCACTTGCTGAAATTCTCAGGATAGAATTTCTTCTTAGGAGTATTCCAACTTGTAGAAATTATACAAGCTGTAATAAAATCTGATAAAATTACCAAAAATAAAATCAATTATATTTGATCTAAAAAAATAAAAATCAAAAAATTCAGAGATTCCTACAGGCAGGAAATACTAAAACAATAGACTATATTCGGAAAGGAAAAAATGCAGAAATTTAAGATGAAATCTAAGATGCAAAATCATTTTGTTCTTTTAAATCTATTCTTCTTTTATTCCCCTTCAAAGGCCTATCACAATGGCACCCCTACACACCTTAGGAGATCCCCATGGAATGGGAAGAGGGGGTCTTGAAACCCTACTTTTCTCCTAAGACCGGACGGCCTGATGAAGCACCAAATCCAAGTACTTAAGAAGCGCTAAGTCCTAACCATGCTCTGATACCAGAAATGATGGTGGACTAACTAGATGTTAGGATGATGCAGGTGATTTTTAGGGTTTTAAATTAGGTTGAGGTGGTTGGGGCACCAGACCTCTGATTAGGGTTTCAATTTTCGGGTCTTGTAATAAGGCTTCAAGCCTCAACCTTGTAATTTTCTTTTGCTTTGAATAAAGTCTGTACTTTGACCAATTGGGTCAAATTGTGTCCTGTACTGAGTCCAGTCATAAATTGAGTCTAGTCTGAGTCTGTTGGAAGTATGGATCCATGCAAGAATTGGTCTTAAAATTTAGTCTCCTTGAAGCCAAGTCAGGAAGGAATCCAAGTCAGCTTATGACCCATCTTTTCATCCTATGTGGCACCATGACAACTTGCCATGTGGGTAGCACACTTTTCATCCTTGGACGCCCAAATGAAAGGAGCACATCACTTGACACTAGCCCTTTTTCCCTCCCCCTATCAAGTTCTTTTCCAAGCAAGGGTGGTCGGCCAAAGGGAAGGTCAAAGGGGAGTTAAAGTTGGGAATTCAAATCCCTTGCTTCAATCCCTCCAATCAAGTCTTTTTCCCAAATTGTTTGAACCTCTTTAAAAGGAAGGGACAAGATCCATGTGCACCTCCACTTGCCACTCCCCATGTCATGCTTTGAACCAAAAAGGGATGCACAACCAAGGAAGGAAGAAGAACACATGCCATGCTCCAAGCCTCTCTTCATGTTTTCTTCCAAAACAAAGAAGCTACTTGCCAAGATCAAGGCACCAAGATCTCTCCTCTAAGCCTTGCATCATGCCACGCCCAATCAAGCTCTTGGTTGGCCAAGGAGAAAAGAAAGTGAAAGTTTTTTGGGCACCCATCCAAGAAATTTTGTAATTTTTCATTTGAATTTCAAATGTGGTCCTTAGGTGCCTATTTAAAGGACCTAACCCCTCCTTTGTAAGGCTAATGTTGATGAATGAAAAACTACATTTCTTGAGTTCCAATTTCTTTTAGTTGCCTTCGTTCACTAGGAATGTCGATCTCCGTGACGGAGCGCCTTCAAGTTCTGGTGTCGAGAGGTGAGACGCCTTAAGTTACCGTCACTTCCGCAACTCCATCATCCGACTCCGAATCGAGAAGAACTCCACCTTCACTACAACGACTCTCTTTCATTCCTCTACTGCTTTCTTCCAATTGAAACCTAACACTTGTTTGAATGTTCGCAGGTTCCCTAGGTGACACGAGTACGGAGACAGTTTCCCTTGCCATCGAGAACTTCAGATAGCCAGCAAGCACCTCCATAGGGTTGATAGCTCGATCATCTAGGCCGCATCTACCAGAGTGAGGGATCTCTGCATCGGGCACTTCAGATCTTTGAGATTTGCCCCCCTAACTTCTAAGTAGGTATTGATCGGAGAGCTAAGTCCTATGGGGTTTCATAATCCCGGGGTCCTCTCTTTATTATTGCTTAGGGACAAATTCACCTGCTTGTAGTTCTTGTTATTATTGAATCCCTTGATCTGCTATTGTCTTGTCTTCAGGAATCCAAAACAAATAAAATCTTTAAAACTTAAAAATCACAAAACCAACAAATCACTTGCATCATTTTTTTCATATTCGCATCTAGTTAGTACCCCATCATGAGTATTCCCGAAGACAAGAGAGAGTAATTCTTGGGATTCAATAATAATAAGAACTATCAAGCAAGAAAGTAGTCCCTAAGCAATAATAAAGAGAGGACCCGGGGATTGAGAAACCCCGTAGGACTTAGTTCTCAGATCAATACCAACTTAGGAGTAAGGGGGCATACCTTAAAGATCTGAAGCGCCCGATGCCGAGGTCACTCACTCTAGCAGATGCTGCCGGAATGATGGAGCCGTCAACCTTGTGGATGCACCGCCGGCTTGCTTTCCAAAGATCTCGATGGCAAGGGCAACTGACTCCATACTCGTGTCACCTGGAGGACTTGCGAGCATTCAAAGAAGGGTTAGTTTTCAATCGAAAGAAAGCTATAGAAGAAGGAAAGAGAGTTGCTATGGTGATGGCGGAGTTCTTCTTGACTCGAAGTTGGAGGATGGAGTTGCGGAAGTGATGGTAACTTGAGGCCTCACACCTCTCGACGCCCAAAGGCGAAGGCGCTCCTTAACGGAGATCGATGTTCCTAGTGAATGAAGGCAACTAAAGAAAAATTGGATCTCAAGAAACTTAGTGTTTTCGTTCGTCAAAGATTAACCTTACAAGGGAGGGGGTAAGGTCCTTTATATAGGCACCTTAGACCACTTCAAAATTTGAATGAAAAAATACATTTCATCTCTTACTAAGGCACCAAAAAAATATTCAAAAACCTGAAATTCAAACTCCTTGGCCGGCCAAAGCTTCTTGGATTTGAGCATGGAATGATAATAGGTTTGGAAGAAGGAATTGGGCTCCCTTAGACTTGAAAAGTTAACCTTCAATTTTGGAAAGAAGGCATGATGCAAGGCTTGTGTCTCCCTCTTTCCTTGGTTGCTCACCCTTCTTTGGAAAGAAGCTTGATATGAGGCTTGGAGCAAGGCATTTGTCTTCAACCTTTCCTTGGTTGCTCACCCTTCTTTGGAAAGAAGCTTGATATGAGGCTTGGAAGAAGGTCTTTGTCTTCAACCTTTCCTTGGTTGCCCATGACTCTTTTAGTAAGTGGCTTGATGGAGGGAGGGAAAGGAGGAGAGAATATTTGATGTGTCTCCATTTGGCATCCAAGAAAATCTCACTTGTGCCGCCCACATGGCTAGATGAGGTGGCACCACATGGTAAGATGAAGTGGCGCCACATGGGGTGGTGAAGTGGTGCCCTAGGGTTGACATGTTGACATTCAAGGCTCGGCCCAATGTAGTTGAGCTGGACTCAAAAACCACTCCGACTTGGACCCAGACTTGGACTAGACTCAATACAGGACTGGACTCTATACAGGACACAACATGACCTAATTGGTCAAAGTACAGGACTAGACACAGATATAAGAGACTCAATTCAAAACTAAAAAAATCACAAGTTTTTGGCTTGAAGCCTTATTTCAAGACTTGAAAAAAAATGGAACCCTAATTGGACATCCACAGAGGGTTGAAGAGCCTCTGTCGGATTCTGGTGCCTACACCACTATGAGCCCATATCCCATGAGACCACTAGACCCAAGACCCATAGAGCTGAACCTAAATCCTATGACCCCAGATTCTATAATCCCATGACCCATAGATCTACACCCTTGTCCTATGAGCCCAGGGAGCTGATAACCACTTGGTATCAGCCTAGTACTAGTCATATTTCCCCTAGTCAACTTGAACCCCATGGGATTAGTACCCCTAAATATGAACCCAGTTGTAAGCCACTACCCCATAGGCAACCTGAACCTTTTATAAGTAGTGCCCATAATCAAAAGCCAGGACCTAGCCAAATTTCCCTTAGCCGACCTTCCCCTACCACCCTTTTGATTCACAAGGCTTACATTAAAGTGGAGGTGTATGAAGCTGATGTGAACTTATTGGATAAGTATGAGGGAGAAGAAGAGACATCTCTAGAAGGCCTAGAATTAGTTGACCCCATAGGTACCCATGTAGAAGCCAATCTAGAGTTAGCTAACCCTGATCACACCCAGATTGAACCTATAGTAGAGGACCAATTAGAGGAAGAGATCTTTGACACTAGGATTTTACCTGAGGAAACACTAGAAAAGGGCTTAATTGTATAGCCTAGTCCTAAATTCCATGAACTATAAGACTATATTGAGGATTTGGCTTACGTAACCCATTGCCCTCAGGATGAATCCCTTCCTACCATTCCTATTGAAGATCTCTTCCTAGAAATTGTTGACCCATCCTTCCATCGCATAGACCTTTTCTTGCCCATAGATATAACTCCATATTCAAACATTAAGGTCAGTCTCTTTAGCCGAGAACCAGTCCCTGAATTCCCTTCATATTTCCTACCCTTTCCTGAGTCTTCTCATGTGTCTAGAACTATTAGGTTACATTTTGTTGAGCTTACTAGGTTGCAAGAATCCATAGAGCCTATCCCATTTATTACCTACTTTCGGTAAACCCTCTGGCATCTATTATGAGTTACTAGCAAATTTTCTTTTGCATGTCATCCATCAACCACAACTCATGCCCCATACCCAAGTTGTAGTTAAGACATAATAAACCTCTTTCGATAGGAATGCATAGTCGTGTCTATTAGGTATTAGTTTGAGTCCTTTGCATCACCTGTTAAGAGTTTGCATGTGCCCAGCATGTTGACCATCTACACTAATTTTGAAACAAATTGGCTAATTCCCGAAGAAGGGCCAAGAAATATAATGTAGTGGATTCTATCATGGTTTGGCTTAAGCCTAAAAGAAGCTTCATGCTCGCAGAGCCGGACTTTTAAAAGTGATAGAGAAGGTTGGACCAAATGTCTATTGATGAGGACATCGCCAGCATGGATCTCAGAGCAAGCATGAATCCTGGAGCTGCATGAATCTCGGAGGATATACAAAATAAATTTGTTTGGGATTTATCTTTATCTTTTGTGTGAACTTTCAATTAGGATTTGGTTGGTTATGATTGAGATATGGATAGGCTTATCTTATCTTATCTTGTATTTGAATTTAAACAATCTCTATCTTTTTATCTTATATTCAAATTCAAATGAGAGTTAGACAGGTCTATAAATACCACACTCAATCCTTTGTAAAAAAAAGGTTTGGTTAAAAAAGAGTTTTTTTGAAAAGTGTTTTTCTTTTCGTTCGCCCCATATGGGGAGGGTGAGAGTGGTGCGGACACCAGAGGCACCAGAATAAGGAAAAGGCTTCTCAACCCTCTGTGGATCACTTAATGACATTCGAGTTCACTGTAATAAAGCTTAGTCCAACTAAGTTGAGTCCTGTATTAGTCAGCTCATGTTGAGCTAGTTTAGTCCAGTATTAGTCAACTCATGTTGAGCTAATTTTTTTTTTTTTTTTTTTGAGTTCTGTCCAAGCAAATTGAAGACTCAAGACCACATCATACAAGTGAAGACCAAGTCCAACCTGATTGAAGACATGGAAGATGAGCCCAAGTCCAACCCAGCTTGAAGACTTGAAGATCCCAGGAGGAGAAAATAAAAACAAGAACAAACCTGAATCCCTGGACCAACCGGAAGCAAACTGGACTAGCCCTGGCCCAGGAAGGAGATTAGGGCGCCATTCCTTATGGTGACCCTCCTCTTGGTCGGCCACTTATGGTCACCCCCTTGGTCGACCAAGACAAGGAGAGGGAGAGCAAAGATTAAGGGATTTTCTACCTATGTTGCCTTATATTCCTAGTTAGGGTTTGAAAGGGAGAAGGAGTCCTATGTAAAGTATGAAGTACCCTTTCTTGGGGCCCGAGGTTAAGGGTCCAATTAAGGGACCCTAGTCTCCTATATGAAGCTTGATTTTGATATATGAAATAAACCTTGAGTTCTTTTATTGCTTTGAGTGTTACCCTGCTATGTGCATAAAGGGGTTTGAGAGTTTTCTTCTTCCTGGTGCTGCGTCCATCTTCCTGCCGCCAGCCAACCTTCCAGAACCCTGGTCGCCCACTCCAAAGACACCTCTTCTTTGCTATTCTCTTTTTTTTTCTTGATCTTCTCGAAGCTTTCTAACACCTGATAGGTCATTTCCAGGTTCCCGAGTTCCTACGAATCCAAAGACTCCAGCCAAGCCTCAATCGGACCACCGAGCAGAAAGCTGGGTATCCGCGAGTCTTTGGCTCAATTTTCTATGCCGCATCCACCGAGGAATGAGATATTCCTTCACTGCAATCTTCACTGGGCACTTTAGATGTTGTCAGGTGCACCCCCTCTGCCATCAGTAATTATATTGTAGGAGAACTTGCCTTAACCGAGGCTTCTCAGCCCCAGCGATCCTTCTTTATTACTTTTCTATGTTCTAATCTGCATGCTTGACTTCAAAAATTCATACATAATTCCCTAAAACTTATTTTTATCTAAAATCTTGGATTTAATCACTTAACTCCACATTTAAAACACACAAAAACAATTTCATCCAAATTAGTCCCGCATCATCTGGTATCAGAGCATAGATTAGGGCTTATTTTCTGTAATTTTTCAGTCCGTATATGCTCTATTTTTTTAATTATTTCTCCCTTCTCAGAACTCCAAAAATTCTGAAATTTGTTTTTGGATTGATCATTATTCGATCTAATTTCAAGAGTTTTTGTAGATTTTATTTCAATCTGGTGAATTTTATGCAAGCCAACATATAGCCTACAAATTTTTGGCTCTATTTTTTTCAGCAAGACAAGTTTGGAAGTTTTAGGGTTTGTTTAGAATCTCTTTGCATATCATTTTTTTTTAGTATGTTTATAGTATATTAGGTCATTTTCTAAAAATCATATCTCCCCCCCAAAAAAAAAAAAAAATTACATATATAAAAGCTACTAAAACATCTAACCATAATTTGCATCATCTGCCTGCCATCATTACATAATCTACCTTTAAGGGCACTCTACTATATCAGATAAGGGGAGGAGTTGATAACCTCTCCTTAGCCCAAAACCACACCCCTTGCATTCGGTCCCAAGACTAACCTAAAATTAACTAGACTTAATTTGCCCTAGTGGGCTAGGGATACCAATTGGTTGGGTACGGGCTAAGTGTCAGATCATTGTGTCAAGCTAACCTGTGTATGCCTTGTGTTTGGTGTCTAGAACGGTGGTTTAGGGATTCAACCCCGAAGGGCTTGTGTGCTGGTCCACCTAGGAAATCTCTGATTGGTGTCTAGGATTGGCAATCAGGGACCTAACACTCACCTTACACCTGCCTGGCTGAGTACAGGGTTACTATAGGCTAGTTTGCCACCCTGATTGAGCATCAAATTTGGACTCTAGGACTAGTCAGCTGTAGTCGATTTTATCGAGTCTTGTATGAGCACTAGATAAAGGGTTTCATATCACCCACCTCATTCATAAATGGCTGAATCCATGGACCATCTTGATGCTAAATTTGATGCCCTTGGAGAAAGGTTAGCCCAAACCCTCAATCTTAGGCTTGAGCAAGCAAATGCCCAGTTGACCCAGAAGCTTGAACAAATAGATGCCCGACTAGGAACCCTAGAGGAGACACATAGGACCCAGTCTGAGCCAGATCCTGAGTCCCCTCAGCCTAGGAGAACTCCTCGCCAAGACCCTTATTATGATCCTAGGAGGATCCCAAACCCTGATACATACCATGAGGTTGAACCTAGGAGAGCCCCTCATCCTGACCCATACTATAATCCTGTTGATGCGAAAAAAAGAGGATGTGGTGATGATGCTAACACGGATGATGCAAAGGTGGTTATATCTTGTTTTCTTTTAGGGTTTTATCTTTGGTTCTCGATTGCAAGCAAAGAGAACCTAGGAAAACTGAAAGAAAAGAGGTCTATGCTAGCAGATCAATCCCTAAGAAATGATAGACCAGGACCCCGAGATTAAGGAACACCGGGATTAGGACTAGCTCGATACATCCAATACCTACTTAGGAGATGGGGATGCAAACCTTTCAAATTCTGAAGTGCCTGGTGCAGAGATCGCTCCACTCAATGGATGCGGCCTGGATGTCCGAGCAATCGCGCCCGTGGATGCACCGGTTCCCGTTCATGTGGCCGTGATGGGAAGATGACGCATCTTCGATGTCCGTAGCACCGAGGAAGACCTGTAGGCAGCAAGAGAAAGAACGGTTAGCGAAGAGATGAGAAGTGTTGAAGTTGAAATATGGTTAGGGTAGAGAAACAGGGCTTCGAGCCCAGTATCCGACTAGAGTCCGAAATCGAAGTTGATAACTTGGGACCTCGCACCCCACGACATCCCGGAGGACGAATGAATTGTGGCCTCCAACCACACGACGCTCTCAGGCGAAGGAACGTGGCCTAACACCACTCGACGCCCTCAGGCGAAGGAACGTGGCCTCACACCACTCGACATCCCTGGGGATGAAGGAAGAGTTTCACTCACTCAAAACCTAGTCTAGGGATACAGAGGATTGGAGAAGAAAACACTCGAAAATTTTTTTTGTATTCATTCACTAACTGTTACAAAGAGGGGTTTTGGTCCTTTAAATAGGTACCCAACGATACATTCAATATTCAAAAGAAAACCCATTCAAAATTTGAACCAAAAATACAACTCAATTTGAATGTGGCGCCCAAGCTTTGGAGAGCTTTCTTCTTGGCCGACCAGCTTGGTATGGCATGATGCTTGGCTTGGAGTGGAGGAGTTTCTCCTTGGACTTCCTTCTTTGCTTGCTTGGTTTTGGTAGAAAACATGAAGTGAGGCTAGCTTGGAGGGATTTGTCCCACTTTGACTTTTCTTGGCTTGATTCAAGGCCGACCAAATGGGAATAATCCTAGGCGTGGCATGATTGGAGGCTTGGAGAGGGGGATTTGTCCCACTTTGACTTTTCTTGGCTTGATTCAAGGCCGACCAAATGGGAATAATCCTAGGCGTGGCATGATTGGAGGCTTGGAGAGGGGGATTGGTCTTTGACCTTCCTTCCTTGCATGGCTTATTTTTGTAGAAGGCTTGGATTGAGGCTTGATGTCTTCACCATGCCTTTCTTGCTTAACTTCATCAAGGGATCATGCCTTTCTTGCTTAACTTCTTTATGGAAGAAGGCTTGAGTGGAGGCATGCATCAAGGGATTTGAAACTTCTTTTCACTTGGAGAATGGAGGATGCCTTTCTTACTTGACTTCTTTGTGGAAGGAGTCTTGAGTGGAGGCATGCATCAAGGGATTTGAAACTTCTTTCCATGACCGGCCATCCTAGATTGGAAGAAAGCTTGAAGAGGGGAGGGGAAGGGGGCATGGATCATGTGAGTGGTCCCCTTTCTTGGGCGCCCAAAACAAACCACATGTCATCACCTCAGTGCGCCACATAAACAGATAAGGTGGGCCCTGAGCTGACATGTCACCTTGCCTTTGTTAGGCTTAAAAGAGACTTAACTTTTGAACCACTAAAGACTTCATGGGCTTAGACTCGGCCCGACTTATTACAAGACTCAGCTCAACCCGATGGGTCGAGGTACAGACTCCATTTAAGCAAATAAACTAGAGGCTGACAGCCTTATTACAGGACTCGATAAACACAGAACCCTAATCAAAGATCCCCCGAAGTTTGAAGGGCTCAAGTCAAACCCTGATGCCCACATCAATTCTCCCGGGGTGGGAGATACTCGACCCTATCGAGTGGAAGTTGTTTTGGCTTTGGTACTTCTCCAGCAGTCGGTGAATGGCTGGTCCTCCTGGGTGATCCAAGAGTAATCAGAATTTAGGTCAGCTTTGCCAACGGACCAAGTAACCTAAAAGCCTTTGCCCTCGGCTGCGGTAGCTCGACCATCCAAGATATGCTCGATCCGCACTCCTTACTCAGGTCAATTTGGAAGTGGACACTCTGGTCAGGTTTACTCTCCAAAATAGATTAGGCTCAAATCACTCGCTAGGTGGTTTGCTGGTTCCCTATACTCAACTAAGTGCAAGATATTGAGAGTCGAGCTAATGTCCCAAATCAGGGTATTAGGGTTACACTCCTATCACTCTAAGGGACCAATTCAGTGAGCATAAAAACTTCTTTATTATTTCAGAATCCCCAATTCTCTACTTATCTTGCTTTCAGGAACAACCAAATTTTAATTATTAATTCTCGTGTCCCTAGTATGCAATGCAAGAGATCATGCAGATTCTGAGACTCAAGTAACACTCAACAAAAGCAAACTAAACTAGGTATTCCTAGTAAGAGGAATTTATTGGGGTCCTAAGACCTAAACCTACTAAACCATTGGTTCTCTAGGCTTGACCCTAGCCTGGTATGCACAAGAAAAATTTTTTATGATCCCTAACAGATGCCATAAAGTATACCAGAAGTAGAGGGCGAATGGGATGGGCTCTAAGGAGTCACACATTCTGGTAGTCCCAATAAAAAGTAACCTCCTGGCTCTAGGGATATGAGATGGCTTAAGAAAAGGCAGGGAATAAAAAGGAGACTCAGTGACTGGTTCAAAGTTTAGGTAGCTGACCTTAATGTATGAATGAAGCTCTAAATGTGTGCTCATCTTAACCTCATGGTCAGTACTAGGAGGATCGATAGGTGCAAGTCCTCGGGTAGGCCGGATGCTCCTAGATAGTGGAGGGTTTTCGGGAAGGTCTTTGGAACATTCATCTTGAGAATCTATACCTTCATCTATTTTGTTTGATCCTGGCTTGGTCAGTTCTACTACAAGGTCTATAGTGGACTCAGGATCATTATCATTTGGGTCCTTGCTAAGTTCTGGGGTATCCTTAATGATTCCATCAGGTGGGAGCTGATCAATTAAATTATCAGGCGATACCTCCTCACATTCTTCTTCTTCTTCATATTCATTAATCAAGCTTATGTCAGGCTCATATATGACCTCTTCAAACTCACTGAAGGGTTCTAATCCTTTCTCCTTTGGTTCCTCTATTGGCACGACTATGGTTGGGTCAACTACTTTTGGGATGGCCATACCTAACTCCTTCTCAGTGTTTTCTTTCTGGTCAAGAGGTGACACGGGTGGGGATTGATAAACAAAAGTCTGGTTCACTACAAATGTCGGATCAATCGGGATTTGATTCAAGTTGGTAGAGGTCGGCTTTATGTCCAAAGTATTAGATCGAGTATATCTTAAAGACCACTCACAGTCTTGGGCTTCTTGGTAGGCTTGCTCTAACTTATTGGTCTTTTCAAAGCCTAATTTTTTATAGATGTCTGGGTGTAGCCAAGCCCTAAACCTCAATGTGATCTGAACCTCGGTCTCAATGGTATTACATTTCAGACATACCACTGGAAGTCCTCGATATACTCAAACACTGGCCTATTACCTTGTCTCAATTGGTACCACCGGCCTAGAAGTCTTTGCTCATAGGATTCACCTAGGTACCCTGCTCTCAACTTACTTTTCATGTCTTCCCAAGTTACCTTAGACTCTTGTCTCTTAAACTTCATTCTTCCTCTAACATCAAACCAATAACGTTCGGCTGAACCCCGAAGATGCATTTGGGAAAACCTGACCTTACTATCCTCACACAGATCGCTCCACCTAAAATATTCATCCATATCGTCCTCCCAATCAATATAAACCTGACGATCATGACTTCCTCGAAAAGGATGAAACTGAGAATAGACTCTAGGGTTAGATGCCATGAAAATACTGACTAGCTAAAGGGCAGTTAGGCTAAAGGACTCCTAATTCTAGACTAGTCATGCAACACACAATGAACGTCTAAGATCTAATAGACCTAGAATCTCAACCAGTTGCCCAGGTCAGAGTGGCAAACCCGTCTGTAGTAGCCTTGTACTTGGCCAGGTAGGTGGAGGGGAGTGGAGGTTCTTCTCTGCTTGCCTTAGACACCAATTTTGCAATTGGCCAGGTAAGCGAACCAACCCACAAGCCCTGATTCACCAAGCCTAGAGACCTAGAACTCAATACAAACAGATTGGGCTGTCACCAAGATTAGACACTTGGTCTCGACTCGACCAAATGGGTGTCCCTAAGCTCTCTAGAGCAATTAGGTGTCTAACTGATTTTAGTTAGGGTTTCGGTTCGGGATGCAGGTTAGTGGTTTGTGGGCTAGGGACAGGTGATGAACTCTTGACCCTATGTCAAATTGCCACCCTTAAGTGTTTTATGAACAATGTATGCATAAAAATGTCTAAGAAAAAGATTTAATATATATATATATATATATATATATATATATATTTCAGATATATGGATGATAAGCAAAGAGCAAAAGAAGTCTAAATTTGAACTAATTGCATAAACTAACTAAATGAGACAAGAAAGAGATGCTTGCTGAAACTGTAGGCCTAAAATTTTCTTAGATGATATTTTGGCTTGTAGAATTTATACAGAATGAAATAAAATCTAAGAAAAGAGTAGAAGAATCCTATAAATGCAGCAGATCCAGTAAAAGAAAAATAAAATAAAACAGAGATTCCTAACAAGAGAAAAAATTAAAATAGCAGACTATATATGGGCTGGACAGAATGCAGAGACCTAAATGCAAGAGCACTAGTCCTAGCCTAGGCTCTGATACCAAGAATGATGCGGAATAAAAAAGGATGAGGTGATGATGCTAACACGGATGATGCAAAGGTGGTTATATCTTGTTTTCTTTTGGGGTTTTATCTTTGGTTCCCGATTGCAAGCAAAGAGAACCTAGGAAAACTGAAAGAAAAGAGGTCTATGCTAGCAAATCAATCCATAAGAAATGATAGACCAGGACCACGAGATTAAGGAACCTCGGGATTAGGACTAGCTCAATACACCCAATACCTACCTAGGAGATGGGGATGCAAACCTTTCAAATTCTGAAGCGCCTGGCACAGAGATCGCTCCACTCGACAGATGCGGCCTGGATGTCCGAGCAATCGTACCCATGGATGCGCCGATTCCCGATCATGTGGCCATGATGGCAAGACGACCCATCTTCGATGTCCGTAGCACCAAGGAAGACCTGTAGGCAGCAAGAGAAAGAACAGTTAGCGAAGAGATGAGAAGTGTTGAAGTTGAAATAGGGTTAGGGTAGAGAAACAGGGCTTCGAGCCCGGTATCCGACTGGAGTCTGAAATCGAAGTTGATAACTTGAGTCCTCGCACCCCGCGATGTCCAAGAGGACTTAGGAATTGTGGCCTCCCACCACTCGACGCTCTCAGGCGAAGGAACTTGGCCTCACACCACTCGATACACTCAGGCGATGGAACGTGGCCTCACACCACTCGACATCCCTATGGATGAAGAAAGAGTTTCACACACTCACAACCTAGTCTAGGGAGACAGAGAATTGGAGAAGAAAACACTCGAAATTTTTTTTTGTATTCATTCACTAACTGTTACAAAGAGGGGTTTGGGTCCTTTAAATAGGTACCCAAAGATACATTCAAAATTCAAAAGAAAACCCATTCAAAATTTGAACAAAAAATACAACTCAATTTGAAAGTGGCGCCCAAGCTTTGGAGAGCTTTCTTCTTGGCCAACCAGCTTGGTATGGCATGATGCTTGGCATGTAGTGGAGGAGTTGCTCCTTGGACTTCCTTCTTTGCTTGCTTGGTTTTGGTAGAAAACATGAAGTGAGGCTAGCTTGGAGGGATTTGTCCCACTTTGACTTTTCTTGGCTTGATTCAAGGCCGACCAAATGGGAATAATCCTAGGTGTGGCATGATTGGAGGCTTGGAGAGGGGGATTGGTCTTTGACCTTCCTTCCTTGCATGGCTTATTTTGGTAGAAGGCTTGGATTGAGGCTTGATGTCTTCACCATGCCTTTCTTGCTTAACATCATCAAGGGATCATGCCTTTCTTGCTTAACATCTTTATGGAAGAAGGCTTGAGTGGAGGCATGCATCAAGGGATTTGATACTTCTTTCCACTTGGAGAATGGAGGATGCCTTTCTTGCTTGACTTCTTTATGGAAGGAGTCTTGAGTGGAGGCATGGATCAAGGGATTTGAAACTTCTTTCCATGACTGCCCATCCTAGATTGGAAGAGAGCTTGAAGAGGGGAGGGGAAGGGGGCATGGATCATGTGAGTGGTCCCCTTTCTTGGGTGCCCAAAACAAACCACATGTCATCACCTCATTGCGCCACATAAACAGAAAAGGTGGGCCCTGAGCTGACATGTCACCTTGCCTTTGTTAGGCTTAAAAGAGACTTAACTTTTGAACCATTAAATACTTCATGGGCTTAGACTCGGCACGACTTATTTCAAGACTCAGCTCGACCCGATAGGTCGAGGTACAGACTCTATTTAAGCAAATAAACTAGAGGCTGACAGCCTTATTATAGGAGTCGATAAACACAGAACCCTAATCTGAGATCCCCCGAAGTTTTAAGGGCTCAAGTCAAACCCTGATGCCCACATCACCTGTACCTAGGAGGACCCTAAACCCTGATCCATACCATGAGGTTGAACCTAGGAGAGCCCCTCATCCAGACCCATACTATAATCCTAAACCTAGGAGGACCCCAAACATTGATCCATACCATGAGGTTGAACCTAGGAGAGCCCCTCATCCTGACCCATACTATAATCCTGAATCTAGGAGGACCCAAACTAGATCCAAACCTGAGCCATCTTTAACCTATATACCCATAACCTATAGATCTTATGACTCTAAATCCTATGACTCTAGAACCTATGAGCCCATATCCCATGAGCCTAGTAGACCTATGACCCATAGAGCTGACCCAAAATCTTTTAACCCCAGATCCTATAATCCCATGACCCATAGATCTGCGCCCTTGTCCTATGAGCCCAGGGAGCCCATAACCCCTAGGTATCAGCCAAGTACTAGTCAGGTTTCTCCTAGCCAACTTGAATCCCGTAGGATTAGTACCCCTAAATATGAAACCAGTAGTGAGCCACTACCCCTTAGGCGACCTAAACCTACTAGGATTATTGCCCATACTCAAGAACCAGGACCTAGCAAATTTTTCCCTAGTCAACCTTCTCCAACCATTCCTGAGATTCACAAGGCTTACATTGACGCGGAAGTGTATGAAGCTGATGCGAGCTTAGTGGATGAGTATGAGGGAGAAGAGGAGATACCTATAGATGATGTAGAATTAGCTAACCCAGTAGATACTCAGGTAGAAACCAATCCAAAGTTAGTTATCCTCGATTGTACCCAGCCTATAATTATAGTGTAAGAACAATTAAAGGAAGAGAACATAGGTACTACTGCTAGAGCCTTACCAGAGGAAACCATAGGGGAGAGCCAAACTATAGAGTCTAGTCCAAAAATATAGGAACCAGAAGAATTTATTAAGGACCTGATCTCTTTGAATCAGCATCCCCAGGATGAGCCCCCTCTTATAGTTTCTATTGAGGACCTCTTCCTTGAGATAAATAACCCATTCTTCCATTATGCAAACCCTAGAGACATACCGCAACCCCATAAGGTTAGCCTCATTAGTATAGGATTAGTTCCTGACACCCCTTCTTTTATCCTACTGTATCCAACTAAGCTTGAACTTTTTTCCTTACCCTACCAGACTAATTCTGAACCCACTTTCAATTTTCTACCCTTTCCAGACACCTCAAGCATTTCTAGGATCATTAGATTGCATTTAGTTGAGATTAGCATACTGCATGCATCATTACGCATGTTAGGTTTGCATTATACTTCTGGCTTACCCTTTGGAATTTGTTAGGAGCCCATTGTAAGCTTTCATGTGCATGTCAAGCTAGGATCAAACCTAAAGAACCTATAATCTCTTAGGTTTAGGTCTAACGAATTCAATAAAATTTTCTTCCATAGGAATGCAGAGTCGAGTGTGTTAGGTGTAGGTTTGAGTCTTTTGCATCATCTTGTTAGGAGTCTGCATGTGCCCAGCATGTTCATCACCTGCACAAATTTTGAAAGAAGCTGGCTAATTCCCGAATTAGGGTCAAAGAATTTGATGTAATGGATTCTATCTTGGTTAGGCTTAGGCCTAAAAAAAGCTTCATGCTCGTAAAGCCGGACCTTTTAAAGTGCTAAGAAGATTGGATCAAATGCCTAGGTGTTAGACTTGCCTTCGGATTTGGGCATTAGTTATACCTTCAATATTATAGACCTGGTTGAGTACAGGGACCCGGCAGTGATACCTAGTGAGGCCTTTGGACCTATCCCCTCCTATTGTGAGTGACCCTAACCCCAAGTGTCCACTAACAAATTTGGCATGAGAGAGGAGAACGGATCGAGCGTATCGTGGACGATCAAGCCATCATGACCCAGGGCCGTGGATATCAACGCTTCCTGGTCCGATGGTAAGGCTGGCCAGAGTTGGATGATTCATGGATTTCTCAAGAGGACTTGCAACACCTCAACCCTGACCTTCTCGAGAGATATGTGAGCCAGTCTGATCTTCACTCGACAGGGTCGAGTTCCTCCCACCCCGGGAGAATTGGTGTGGACACTAGAGGTACTAGAATAAGGCAGAGCCTTCTCAACCCTCTGTGGATCACTTAATGACATTTGAGATCACTGTAATAAAGCTTAGTCCAGCTGAGTTGAGTCCTGTATTAGTCAACTCATGTTGAGCTAGTTCAGTCCAGTATTAGTCAGCTCATGTCGAGCTTTTTTTTTTTTTTTTTGTCATGTCCAAGCAAATTGAAGACTCAAGACCACATCATACAAGTGAAGACCAAGTCCAACCTGATTGAAGACATGAAAGTTGAGCCCAAGTCCAACCTAGATTGAAGACATGAAGATCCCAGGAGGAGAAAATGAAAACAAGAACAAACGTAAAGCCCTGGACCAGCCAGAAGCAAACTGGGACAGCCCAGGACCAGGAAGGAGATTAGGGTGCCATTCCTTATGGTGACCCTCCTCTTGGTCGGCCACTTATGTTTAACCCCTTGGTCGACCAAGACAAGCAGAGGGAGAGCAAAGATTAAGGGATTTTCTACATATGTTGCCTTATGTTCCTAGTTAGGGTTTGAAAGGGAGAAGGAGTCCTATGTAAAGTCTAAAGTACCCTTACTTGGGGCCCAAGGTTAAGGGTCTATTTAAGGGACCCTAGTCTCTTGTATGAAGCTTGATTTTGATATATGGAATAAACCTTGAGTTCTTTTATTGCTTTGAGTGTTACCTTACCGTGTGCATAAAGGGGTTTGAGAGTTTTCTTCTTCCCGGTGCTGCATCCATCTTCCTGCTGCTAGCCAACCTTCCAGAACCATGGCCGCCCACTCCAAAGTCAAAACTTCTTTGCTGTTTTCCTTTATTTTCTTGATCTCCTCTGAGTTTTCTGAACCCTGACAGGTCGTTTGCAGGTCCCCGAGTTCCTACGAATCCAACGACTCTAGCCAAGCCTCAATCGGACCATCGAGCAGAAAGCCAGGTATCCGTGGGTCTTTGGCTCGGTTTTCCAGGCCACATCCATCGAGGAATGAGAGATCCCTTCGCTGTGATCTTCACCGGGTGCTTCAGACATTGTCAGGTACACCCCCGCTGCCATCAGTAATTATATTGTAGGAGAACTTGCCCTAACCGAGGCTTCTCAGCCCCAGCGATCCTTCTTTATTACTTTTCTAAGATCTAATATGCATGCTTGACTTCAAAAATTCATACATAATTTCCTACAACTTATTTTGATCTAAAATTTGGGATTTAATCACTTAACTTCACATATAAAACACACAAAAATAATTGCATCCAAATTAGTCCCGCATTAGAGAGGCCTGTCTATCCTTCGCCTTCGGGCATCAAGGGGTGAGAGATCTTAGTCCTTCGCTTTTGAGCATCGAGGGGTGAGGGACCCTAGTCCTTTGATATCTAGCATCGAGGAGTGTGAGATCCTTGTTATCCTCTTTTCCCCATCGAGTCCCCTCTATGGTCTTAGGGATTTTCTTTTATGGCCCTAGGTAGCGATTTGGGTGGGATGCCCTAGGTTCCGCATGTAGTGAGATGGGTGGGATGCCCAAGGCTACATGTAGTGGGGTGGGTGAGATGCCCTATAGGTGAGATGTCTCTCCGTGAAGGTAAGTCCCAGGCCCTAAAGTGTCCAATTTTTCTACCCTCCATCTCTATTTTTCCTTCGCCACCACCATAAAAATAAAATAAAATAAAATAAAATATAGGATACCCTAATCTTCGATGACTTCTCAGCTTGCCGACAATCCTACCCCTACCAGTGCCCCATCAAATTGGTATCAGAGTAATAGGTCAGGTTAGGGTACGTTTCCTTCCCAATTCTAGATTTCTCTCATCAGTTCCACCGTTGTCTGTCTTCCCTATGCTTGATCCACCATCCAGCAGTCGATCGATGATGGACTTCCCCAAGTAGAGTCCCGATTCCCTTTCTAAGGAGGAATTGCCGCAGCCACCTAGTGCCCATCTTCCCCTCTGATCCGGTCATCCCCAAGATTTGCAATCGCCTCGGTTGGCTCGTGGTCATCCACAGCAGCGATCTCATCTTCATCCGTTGACCTCCCATGGGTGCTCCCTATAGCTGCCCCTTCACCGTCACCAAAAAAAAAGAAGCACGGCCACGTGAGCGCTAGGCACAACTGCATCGACAAGCAACGGAAGCACCCCGAAGGCCACAGTAATGTCGGTGGCCTGCACCACCACCGCATCCTCTTCAACAAGTATCACCCCGGGTACTTCGGTAAGGTCGGCATGCACTACTTCGACCATGAGTGCTTCCCGATCCTGCAGATGAGATCAGGATTCTGGCTCGATGCCTTGGTCTTCCTCACAAGGTCTCCATCTATCTCACCTCGCAGACGTCTGGACCTCGTTGGCCCGCACAATGGTTTGCCTCACCGACAGACTCATCCGATTACCCATCCTCACTGGATCCACACGGAGTCATCACCACTGTCCGCCTTCTTCTCCAGCGCCTGATCTGACACTACAAGTCACTTTTCGGAGTGGAGAACCATGGCTACCGATCCCCGATCGTAACTGGCGGCATCAATGCTGGTGGATCTCGGAAAGGAAAGACCATCAACCCAATCTCCATTGTCCCCGCCACCCCCTCCACCGGCTCCCCGAGCTTTTGTACAATCTTCCGGTTCTCAGATCTCACATGCCGTCTCATTACTCATCAGCATCCTCATCACAGTCTAAGGACCACCCATCCGGATCAGATCACCGGCCCTCATCGACACCCATCGTTCCCAGATCGAACCACTTTCTCCCAGGCCGAGCACCCCCCCTCTTTACCTCCCGTGAAGCCGACACCGCCGCCAGCTCTCCCTGCCACCCGGCCCTGGTGCAGCCCCCTGCCCCCACCACTGTGGCCTCCGACGATGATGCTTCCAGCCTCAATCACCACCGGCCTCCCAATGGTGCTCAGCGGAGCCAGCCCAATGGCCAAAGTAGCAGCGTCACCATTATCCTTGCCTCCCGTTCACCACAGGAGATCCAGGAGCTCCATTGCAAACTCACCACCGAGCTCGAGCTGGTCCGTGCACTCTCTCGAAAGACTGAGACCTGATAGGTCCAGCTTGCCTCTGCCACTGCCATAGCTTCCTCTGCTCCGGCTGCCCGGTACACCTACTCCCAGCTCTAGATGACTGACCCGAAGATCCCTATCTCTAGCAAGACCCCTGGTTTGATCCTGTTCCGCCACCTGCAACCAAATCGAGTCACTGCCGGCTAGCCACTCTCCAAACCTAACATCTTTTCTTTTAGGTCCGGTAGTCCTCTCTGCCCCCATGTCATCGTCGAAGAAGCTCGCCAGACTTCCCTCCTTTGAAGACATCCCCTTTTCCACCATTCACCTGCCCGTGCAGAAGAAACGCAGTGCACAAACGTGAACGCAAACCCAGCATCCGAAGCTGACTTCTCCTCTACATGCTTCTCAAAGCAAGCTGGTTCACATTGCCAACTTCAAGTTCTTGTTGCCGATTTAAAGTCTTCTTTGCCAATTTTAGAGTTGCACGATTCTTAATGTTGCATAGATTTTAAGACTACACAAATTTTAGAGCCACACAATATTCAGAGTAGAATGTTTCTTGGGTTTAATAAGTCTGCAGGCCTTGCAGATCTAAAGCCAAAAGATTTCTAATCCTAACTCGATATAGTCGAGTTCTCCCCACTTCAGGTGAATGATGAGGACATCACCAGCATGAATCTCGGAGTAAGCACGAATCTTGGAGCTACATGCATATCGAAGGATATCCAGAACAAATTTGTTTGGAATTTATCTATTAAATAAGGATTTGGTTGGTTATGATTGAGATATGAATAGACTTATCTTATCCTATCTTGTATTTAAATTTAAACTATCTCTATCTTTTTATCTTATATTCAAATTCAAATGAGGGTTGGACAGGTCTATAAATACCACCCTCAATCATTTGTAAAAAAAAGGTTTGGTCAATAAAGAGTTTTTTTAAAAAGAGCTTTTCTTTTCATTCGCCCTATAGGCGGAGGGTGAGAGGCCCGTCTATCCTTTGCCTTCGGGCATCGAGGGGTGAGAGACCCTAGTCCTTCACTTTCGAGTGTCGAGGTGTGTGAGATCCTAGTTATCCTCTTTTCCTTGTCAAGTCCCCTCTATGGTATTAGGGATTTTCTTTTATGGCCCCAGGTAGCGATTTGGGTGGGATTCCCTAGGCTCCGTATGTAGTGAGATGGGTGGGATGCCCTAGCCTACATGTATTGGGGTGGGTGAGATGCCCTAAAGGTGAGATGTCTCTCTGGAAGGTAAGTCCCGGGTCTTAGAGTGTCCAATTTTCTTACCCTCCATCTCTATTTTTCCTTCACCAACACCATAAAAAAAAAATAAAATCAAACAAAAAATAGGATACCCTAATCTTCGGCGACTTCTCAGCTCGTTGACGATCCAACCCCTACCTATCCTCCATCACCTATGTGTCAGATTTGCCTCCAGATTTTGGCATTAGTTCTACCTTCAATATCGCAGACCTGGTTGAACAAGCTAAGAGCACAGCAGACAGTGCAAACAAGTAGGCATGCAGTCGTGCGAGACTAGTGCTTCTATCAAGTGTGAAGCAAATCGGTTCACTCCACAGGAAGAAGTCCGAAGGGGGAAGCAGGTCGGATGGCAAGCCCCCCTCTCTTTCGAGCAAATTACAATGCAGGACCTTCCCAGATTTCAATGATAGTTAGCTATGCTAGCCCACGATGAACGACAGAGTGGTATGGATATTCTGCTAGAGCCTGGGCATAAAGTGCGTTTGAGCAGCAGGTTGGTGGGCTTTCATTCCCCTCGTTCTCAGAGAGCAAGAAAGGCATGGCTGGTTTCGTAGATGGAGTACATGGGCCTAGGAAGGACCCTTGGTGAGAAGATGGCTCATGGCTTGCATGTATAAGGAACCGATAGTGTTACCCAGTGAGTCCTTCGGACCTACTCCTTCCATTGTGACTGACCCTAACCTAGAGTGTCCACTAATAAATTTGGCATGAGAGAGGAGAATGGATCGAGCGTATCTTGGATGATCAAGTTATAATGACCCAGGGCCATGGCTATCAATGCTACCTGCTCCGATCGCAAGGTCGGCCAGAGTCGGACAATTCATGGATTTCTCAAGAGGACTTGTAGTGCCTCAACCAAGACCTTCTCGAGAGATATGTGAGCCAGCCTGATCTTCACTCGATAGGGTCGAGTTCCTCCTACACTGGGAGATTTGGTGGAGACACCAGAGGCACCAGAATAAGACAGAGGCTTTCCAACCCTCTATGGTTTACTTAGTTGTGTTTAAGTCCATTTTTAATAAAGGCTTAGCCTAATTGAGTTATTATTTGAGTCCTGTACCAGTCAGTTCATGTTGAGCTAGTTTTTTTTTTTGAGTCCTGTATGTAGCATTTGATCCATACCATTAGGATTTTGGATCAGTTGATCAAGTAAGCTCATGTTGAGCTAATCATATTATGAGTCTTGTAATCATGTCCAGTTGTATTGAGTCTGTTTGAGTCAAGACCAGTCAAAGAAGACTCAAGCATGTGAAGGATACAACCCAGCATGCCACCTCAGCAGCTGCATGGAGTCCCAGTCACACCCTGGATTTTATCACCTAGGATTACTTGGAGGATCATGAAGTCGGCCCATGCTTGAGAAGTTGATGACCACATGCCAGCATACCCCTTCCAGACCCTAAGCACATTAACTCCACAAGCCAGCATGACAAGAAGGAAAGTCAAAATAGATGAACATGAATCCCATGATGCATGCTAGCTTGCTTAGGAAAGAAGTGGTCCACCTCAAGCGAAGAGAAGTAAGGAGTTGGCGCCCTTTGGTCCCCCCATTTGGTTGTCCACTACCTACCTTATTTGGATGGATTTTGTATTGCATGAGAGAGTTTTCTTCCATGTATTTAGCCCCACACTTTAGGAAGAAAGTGGTCGCCCATTATTTTCCTAATTTTCTTTTGCTTGGGCCATAAGTCTCATGACTCTATATAAGGACCCCCTTGTATGAAAATTTAATAACTTTTATCATGAAATAATATTGAATTTCTCCAATTACTGTGTGCTACCTGCTACGTACTTAAAAGGATTCTGTTTGAGCCCTTCTTCGCCCAGGTGTCTTGCACCTGCTTCCAATCCCTAGCCGTCCACTTCAAATCCCATCTTCCTTTTGCTGGTTTTTTGAGTTACTCTCCACCTGTGCTTTGTTTTCTAACCCTAGAATGGCTATTTGTAGGTCCCTCGACTTCTACGAATCCAACGACTATAGCCGGGCCGCAATCGGATCATCAAGCAGAAAGCCGAGAATCTGCGGGTCTCTGGCTTGATTTTCTAGGCTGCATATGGGGATGAGAGCGACCCCTTTGTATACGATCTATACCATGCACATCAAGCATTGTCAGGTACACCTCCTCTACCTGTCAGTCTATTTATTGAAGATGAACTAGCCCAACCGAGACTTCTCAACCTCGACGATCCGCTTTCTGTTACTTTTAGGTCTTGTTATGCATGCTCTTAGTTTCTTAATTTCATATAGAACTCTTTACATCCTTCTTTGGTCTGATCTTCGGGATAAAAATATATAACTTAATATATCAAAACACAAAAATAATATGCATACATAGTTAGTTCCGCATCAGTCTTCCTCGTCCCATTCATACTCATATGCTAACATAGGTTCAGCCTCATATACTTCCTCCTCACATTCTTCCATAGTTTTAGGATCCTCCTCATCAAACTCTCTAATACGTAAGAATCATGTGGGGAAACGATTAGCATAATGACCATAACTTTTATAATTGAAACATCGTATAGTTTGTTTTCTAGTCCTTTGCATTTCAGGTTCCTATCCTTTATCATCATTATGAGCTAGAGGGTTGGTAGGTATGGGTCAGCTATTGGAAAACTAGTTCACAATAGTGATGGGGCACAGGATAGGATACCCTAATCTTCGGTAACTTCTCAGCTCGCCGATGATCCTATCCCAATCCCGTGCCCTATCCCTATCCTGGGTGGGTGTTCACCAGCGGCGGTGCTGGGGCAGAGAACGGTGGCTCGGGGTGGTGGTTCCGGTGGACGGCACGGGGCGCGACGGCATTCGACGGTGGTGGGGAGGCATCGGGCATTTGATGTCGGCTCGGGCGGACATCCGGCACGGTCACTGAGACCTAAGGAGAAGGGGGGAGGGAAGGTGCGCCTGGTTCTGGCAAACACTCAGTGGAGGGAAGCTGGGGCTGTTGACGGCGACGCAGTGGACCAGAGGAGGGACGCCTGGCGACGGGAGGCCAGAGGTGGGAGGTCCGACGATGGAAGATGGAGGAGAGGGGATCTGGCTTCGTGAAGACCGGAGAAGGCACCGTTGGTGCTCGGGAGGACTGGTTGAGGGAGATCCTGTGACGTGAGGGGCCGGAGGAGTGAGAGCCGATGATAGAAGGACTAGAAGAAGGAGGTTCGGGAAAACCGAAGGAGGCTTACGGTCAATGGGAGTGCTAGAGGAGGCCGTTTAGGCTACGGGAGATGGAGGGTGGTGGTTCTGAGTGATTGGCTTGGATCTGAGCACCTGGGAAGATAGTGAGGAGGGGAGATCTAGCATTGGGAGATAGGGGGAGGGAAGTGTTGGTGGCTCGTGATCGTCTAGAAGAACACCGAGAGGGATGAGAACTTTTTTTGTTATGGACTAGACAGATGGTTGAATGGTGCTTCGGGGAAGATGACTGGGAGAACAGTGGGATGACGCACGATGGGATCGACTGCAGGGAGCACCCTTGGGAGGCCAGCGGATGAAGGCAAAATTGTTGTTGTGGGGGTACCGATCTGATGAGCTTCAGCCACGGTGATCAGCTATTTCTGATTGCAGGCGGAAGGGACTGGTCGCTGACAAGGATTGGTGAAGAAACATACCCTAACCTAACCTATGGCTCTGATACCAAGTTGATGGGGCACGGGATAGGGATAGAATCGTCGGCGAGCTGAGAAGTCGCCGAAGATTAGGGTATCCTATTTTTTTTCTATTTTCTGATTTCTTTATGGTGGTGACGTTGGAAAAAAATAGGGATGGAGGATAATGAGGATGGACTACCACGAACCCTGAACCCACTCTCACAAAGAGACTTCACACCTCTAGGGCATTATACCTACCACCCACCTCACTACATGCAGTCTAGGGTATCTCACCTACCACCCATCTCACTACACGCGGAGTCCAGGATATTTCACCTGCCACCCAGGTCACTCCGGAGCCATCAGGGGGATTTCAAAGAACGTGGAGAAAAACGAAGATGGGGGGAGAACTAGGGCATCACGCCCCTACGATGTCCCGAAGGACAAAGACAACATCAACACCCGTAGGTGAAGACATAATGGGCCATACCCCTGAACAACAACTGCCAAACCAACTGACAAACCAAATCCCAAAAATTCAATTTCTTCTATCCTTTTACAATAGGAATGAGGGGTTATTTATAAGCTCCATAACCCTCATTTGAATTTGAATACAGGATAGGGATAACTCAAATTTAAATACAAGATAGTATAAGATAAGCCTATCCATATCTCAATCATAACCAACAAAATTCTAATTTAAATTTCAAATAAAAGATAAATCCTAAATTTATTCTTCAAATTTTTTTGCTGCTCCGAAATTCATGCTGCTTTGAGATTCGTGCAAGCTGATGTCCCCATCAACTAGGCCTATTTCCAGGAGCACTAAACCTATTAGGTTTGGGTCATCTAGTAATAGGTCCTCTCTAGAATCTCTCATAATCCCTAGCAATTTCATAGGCCTGATCTAAGTCATGGACATCTCTTAGAAAGAATTCCCTCTGGATGTCCTCATGTAGGCCTGCTCAAAACTTAGATAGGGTGACCAACTATGACTCAGCTACACCACACCTCATGACAAACTCGTCGAATCTCT
This sequence comes from Areca catechu, assembly GCA_021397845.1. NCBI lineage: Eukaryota > Viridiplantae > Streptophyta > Magnoliopsida > Arecales > Arecaceae > Areca > Areca catechu. The sequence continues at coordinate 93,624,599 of CM038051.1, read as the reverse complement.
CTATGTACTCGGACACGGATTTATTGCCTTGGGTTAATATCTACCACTAATCCAAGAGTCTTTGCGCATAGGACAAGGGTAGGTATTTTTCCCTAAGTCTGATCTTCATGGCTCTACATGTAACTATGGGCAAATCTCTCCTTTGGTGATTAAGCCTCTCAACATTGCCCCAGTACAACCTATCTTGCCTAACTAACCTAAGCTTGGCAAACATGACCTTCCTCTCATCATACATCTCATACCACTCAAAATACTGGTCCATGTCACTATCCCAGTTAGTATAAACTATTGACCCATGGAATAATTTTGATGATCACAAAATATTGGAGCATGTATGCTTTACTAATTCTTTCAAATACTTGAGAAATTTTTGCAAGAAAATGCTTATCTTTACTTTATTTTGTTTTCTAATTGATTGAAAGGTATTCCAACATTGTATAGACTATTATGTACTTCAAATTGAAAAGCCCTAATTTTTTCATCTATATAATATTGTAAAAGGGCTATAAAAATTATGAAAATAAGAGTGAGTAGATTAGTTCTTGTTGGATTCTTGATTTGAAGAACTTTGGAGAAGTTTGAAGAATTAAAAGGAGTTTTTGCAAGAGCCAACTCATGAATCAAGAGCTGACACCTTCTGGCATGGCACAAAAAATTTTAAGAGTTTCAGTACCTCGAGCCAACTCAAGCCCCTCGAGCCGACCCAATGAAGAATCAATGTTCCTGAAGATTGAGACCTCGAGTCGACTCAAGCCCAGAAGAGCCAACTCGTCCAGAATTATGTTTGTTGGTGACTGAGACTTCGAGCTGACTCAGCCTTAAAGAGCCGACTCAAAGAAAATTTGAATTTATGCTGATTGAGAGTTTGAATCGACTCAGCCTTTAAGAGCCGACTCACAAGAACTTTTGTTTGGGTTGTTTAAGACTTCAAGCCGACTTGTGGACCTCGAGCCGAGTCAAGTGATGGTTTTTTGCAGTATAATGGCTTGTTGCTGAATGTTATTTTTAAACTCAAAAAACCCTCTAATAGCTCTTTTTCAATTTTTTTAGGCCCTACAATGGCTATTTTTGATGGAAAACTATAAAGGGGAGTATTTTATGAAGATTTAGAAGAAATTTTTGAGTGATTTTTCATTGATTATTCTTTGGAAGTTGAAAAGTCTGCAAGTCTTTCACCAACTCACTTCAAGAGCATTCAAGATAGGATTCAAAGCTCTATCAAATATTCTTCATCATTGAATCCATGCTTTGAAGAAGTAAAAAAGTAGTTTGAAGAGCATTAAAGAACATTCAAGGCTAGGCTTCACTTTGATCTTCATTAGCAACACTTAAACAAACTCGATTTGTTGTATAGTTGCATTACATTTTGATATATCTTGTTTTACTCTCTAAGAATAGCAAGGGGTTGTGTCTTAAAAGAGGGTTAAAGATTTTTAGGTGAGCCTTTTGAAAATCTAATTTTGGTTCTTGGTGATCCCGGTATAAAACCAAGAATTGGGCTCTTGGTGATCTCGATATGAAACCAATATTTGGGTTCTTGGTGATCTCGGTATAAAACCAAGATTTGGGTTTCTTTGGTGATCCTATTTAAAACCAAAGGGTGTAGGGTTTTCTTTGGTGTTCCCGGTAAAACCAAAGTGTATAGGTTTGGATTGTAAGCCTGTTAAAACAATCCGACTATATTCAGGTTAGGGGATATAGTGAAAACTCCAAGTGGTGCTTGGGTAGTGGATGTAGGAGCAGGTTGCTTTGAACCACTCTAAATTCCTTGTGTTTGTGATTATGCTTACATTACTTTATTGCATTTATTTAATCGCTTCCGCATTGCATATTGCACCACAACACCAAAAGGATTTTTAAATTGCACATACATGCTAAAGTTTTCATAATCCCAATCACCCCCTCTTGGGAAGCCACCTGGACAACAAGTGGTATCAGAGCAGAGTCTCTGAAAATTACTTAGAGTAAAGATTGATGGCACATCTCATGAGCACTTCTTTAGCGAAGGCCAATCCATAAATTGACCTCCACTTTTCACTGGAACCAATTATACATATTGGAAGGCTAAGATGAAAGTATATATTCAAGCCATAGACTTTCATTTATGGAAAATTATTCTAAAAGGATCTCACACACCCACTATTAAAATAATGATATTGAGGTTCCCAAATTGGAAGAAGAATGAGATGAGAAATGATATGAAATTAGCAGAGCTGAATGCCAAAGCATTGAATTTACTTTATTGTGCTTTGGACCAAAATGAGTTTAATAGAATTTTCACTTGCAATTCTGTTAAAGAAATTTGGGATAAGCTTGAGATTACACATGAAGGAACATCACAAGTTAAAACTTCAAAAATCGATCTTCTTGTGTACAATTATGAATTATTCAAAATGGATCATAGTTAAACTATATCTTCTATTTATACATGTTTTACTGATATTATTAATGGTCTTAAAATCCTTGGTATGACTTATACTAATGCTGATCTAGTTCAAAATGTTTTGAGATCTTTGCCAGTTTAATGGGAAGCTAAAGTGACAGCAATACAAGAGGTAAAGGACTTGAACACCCTACCATTGGATGAGCTGCTAGCATCATTTATTACTCATGAGCTAGCCATGCAACAAAGAGTAGATGAAGACTCTAAAAGGAAGAAGGCTATAGCATTTAAGGCTACTGAAGAGGACAAAGATGAGGATTCAGATTCATCTGATGATGATGATCTTGAAAATGATCAGATAACCCTTGTAATGAAAAAACTCAAAAGGTTTATGGGCAGAACAAGAACAAACAGATGGAGAAAGCAATTTAGAAGAGGAGAATTTGGAAAAGAAAGAGAAAAGGATAAAGAAAAAAAGAAAGACAAGGACAAAGATCAATTTTCAATCTATTATGAGTGCTAGAAACCAGGACATATACATCCTGATTGTCCAGAGATTAGGAAAAAGATGATTAAAAGAAAGAAAAAGAAGGCAATGCTTGCAGCATGGAGTGATAATGGCGAATCTACATCAACCGAAGAAGATGAAGATACAACAAAAATTGCTCAGATCTACCTTATGGGTTTGGAGGATGAGCTAACTACTTCTGAACCTAATCTAGAATTTACTTATGATGATCTTCATAATGTTTTTTGTGAATTACTGGTAGAATACAAAAAGGCTGGTTTGAAAATAAAGAATTTGAAAAACAATTTTGATATGATTGAAAAGGATGAAAATGAAACATATAAAAGAAATAAGATTTTACAAAGAGAGTTAAGTTTGATTTGTGAAAGACTTAAAACTACTCAATTTGAAAAAGAACTTCTTGAAAATAACAAAAGTTTGCAAAATGAAAATGCTAATTTGAGAAAGGAAGTTTAGAAGCGTAAACCATTGGTTGAAAAATTAACCTTAAGCTCCAACAAAATTGAACTAATTTTGAAAGATCCAAGAGATACCAACAATAAGTTTGGCATTGGCTATAAAGGTTCAATTTCAAATAAATTTTCTGCATCCACATCATATGCTCCTAAGCTCATTACATCAAAGCAATATAGACCAAAATTTGTATCATCATATACTTTTTATTCAAAACATAAAATTATCCACTATGCTTATAATAATGTTGGTCATAAAGCATTTGAGTGTCATTTGAAATATAATGACAAGAAAAAAATCAAGAAAATTTGGGTTCCAAAAGGAACCAATTCTACTAACTTGCAAGGATCCAAGAAAGCTTGGGTACCTAAATCTATTACCTGATTATTTTTTAAGGATGTATTGTAGCCACAAATGTAAAAAAAAGATGGTACTTAGATAGCGGCTATTCGAGACACATGATGGGTGATATTGATCAGTTCTTCATCCTAGAACAAAAAGATAGTGGGATGGTAACCTTTGGTGATAATCATAAAGGAAGGATAATCGGTATTGGTAAAATAAAAATTAGTCCTTCTACATTTATTGAGAATGTATTACTTGTAGAAAAGTTAAAGCATAATCGTTTGAGTATTAGTCAACTTTATGATATTGGTTTTAATATTTTATTCAAGTCTTCAATGTGTATAGTAGTTGATCCACTTAACTCTAGTTCAAAATTTATTGGACATAGACTTGGTAATATTTATGTAGTAGATCTCAATGATTTAGCTATGTCTAGCAATACAAGTCTTGTAGCAATGAATGACAATAGCAAGGAATCAAGTTTACTATGGCATAGGAAACTTGGACATGCTAGTATGGATACTATTGCAAAACATATTTCAAAAGATTTGGTTAAAGGTTTGCCAAAGTTCAAAGTAAATTTTGATTATGTCTGTGATGCATGTCAATTAGGAAAGCAAGAGAGGGAGTGTTTTAAATCCAAAAATATTGTTTCTACTACTAGATCCTTAGAGCTACTTCACATGGATCTATTTGGACCTACTAAAATAACAAACCTAGGTGGTATGAAGTATGGCCTTGTGATTGTAGATGATTTTTCAAGATACACTTGGATATAATTCATTACACATAAAGATAAGACTTTTAAAGTATTCAAAAAGTTTTATAAAAGAGTTTCAAATTTAAAAAACCTTTTTGTTATTTCTATTCATAGTGATTATGGTACGGATTTGAAAATTAATATTTTGATCATTTTTGCACAAAGCACGGTATTGATCACAACTTCTAAGCTTCTAGAACACTATAACAAAAAGGTGTTGTAGAAAGAAAGAATCGAACTTCGAAAGAAATGTCTAGAATAATGCTTTGTGAAGGAAATCTTTAAAAATACTTTTGGATAGAAGCTATAAATATTGCTTGCTATATTTTGAATATAATTTTAATTAGACCTATTATTAGAAAAATCCCCTATAAACTGTAGAACAATACAAAGCCTAATATCAATCACATTAATGTTTTTGGATGTAAATGTTTTGTTCTTAATAATGATAAAGACAATCTTGGTAAGTTTGATGCAAAATCCGATGAGTCTATCTTTCTTGGTTATTCTTCAAATAGTAAAGCCTATCAAGTTTTCAATAAAAGAACTTTGATTGTGGAAGAATCAATATTTGTAGTTTTCAATGAATCTGACATTACATCTTCTAGAAAAGAAGATCGTGCTAATGATGATGCAAGTGCACTTGAACATGGACTGAAGGATTTGACTCTCAAAGACAAACAAACAAATGAACAACAAGAAGAAGTGGTAAGCAAAAATCATGATGATATCCCAAAAAAATGAAGGTATGTACACTCACATCCTAAAGAACTAACTATAGGAGATCCATCTCAAGGTATTAGAACTAGAGCTGCATATAGGGATGCACATGATTTGATTGCTTTTGTATCCCATGTAAAACTGCACACTATAGAAGAAGCTGAAACTGACCCTAACTGGATGTTAGCTATGCATGATGAGTTAAATCAATTTAGAAGAAATAATGTTTGGACACTTGTAGAAAGACTTAATGACTACCTTGTTATAGGTACTTGATGGGTTTACAGAAACAAACTAGATGAGCAAGGTAGTGTAATTAGGAATAAGGCTAGACTTGTAGCTCAAGGTTATAATCAAGAAGAAAGAATAGATTTTGATGAGACCTATGCACCAGTAGCTAGAGTAGAGGCTATTAGATTACTCTTCGCATATGCATGTTTTATGAATTTCAAATTATTTCAAATGGATGTAAAGAGTGCATTTCTAAATGGTTTACTATCCGAAGAAGTTTTTGTCGAATAGCCACCAGGTTTTATCGATCACACATTTCAAAATAATGTTTTTAAATTAAATAAAGCTTTATATGGTCTTAAACAGGCACCTAGAGCCTGGTATGATAGATTAAGTTAGTTTTTAATTTGAAATGATTTTGTAAGAGGTAGTATTGATACTACACTATTTATTCAAAGAAAATATAATGATATTTTAGTTGTTCAAGTTTATGTTTATGATATAATATTTGGATCTACTAATGAATCTTTATGTCAAGACTTTGCTAAGTTAATGCAAGGTGAATTCGAAATGAGTCTGATGGGTGTGCTGAGTTACTTCCTCAGGCTTCATATCAAATAATCAAAGGAAGGAATTATGATCAATCAAGCAAAATATATTAAAGAGATTATCAAAAAGTTTGACATAGAATCTAGTAAAGAAATTGGAACACCCATGAATCCTGCATGCAGACTTGATAAAGATGAAAATGGTATAAATGTTGTTCAAAAATTGTAAAGAGGTATGTTCGGCTCTTTACTTTATTTAACTGCTAGTAGACCTGATATTCTATTTAGTGTTTGTATGTGTGCACGTTTTCAGTCTAATCCAAAAGAGTCACACATCATTGCTATTAAAAGAATCATTAAGTATCTTAAAAACACATGCAATGTAGGTTTATGGTATTCTAAGCATTTATATTTAAAGTTAATTAGTTATTCTGAAGCTGATTATGGAGGCTGTAAAATTGATAGAAAAAGTACAATTGGTACTTGTCAATTTCTTAGTGTCAACTTGATTTCATGGCATTGTTGTAAACAGAACTCTATAGCACTGTCTACTGCTGAAGTAGAATACGTAGCTGCGGGGAGCTGTTGTGCACAAGTATTGTGGATCAAGCAATAACTAAAAGATTATGGTGTTGTCCAATCTAAAATTCCTATTAAATGTAACACTACTGTTATTAATTTATCTGGAAATCCAATTCAGCATTCTCGAACAAAGCATATAGAAATTAGATATCATTTCATTCGAAATCATGTTTTGAATAATATTATAGAATTATAATTTGTGCCTATAAAAGATCAACTTGCTGACATTTTTACCAAACAACTTAGCCAAGATAGATTTGAAAAGATTCGAGGTGAGTTAGGTTTGTGTGACCCTTATTGAATGTTTTGACCTAATTTTTCAAAAATGTGGAAAAATTATCTAGATATTTTAAAATTCTTTCTAGAGCTTATGACCATCTTCTATAGTACAAAGAAACCCTTAGAAATTTATTTTTCTATTTTTCGAGCTTTAACCTAGATTTGTTCTCGAGCCAACTCGAGCACCCTGCTGTTCTGGCTAGTCGACTCGAGAGTCGGGTTGATGCTTTTTAAATAGGGTATCATAGGTTTCAAATTGCAAATCCCTTCCACCCTTCCTATTTTGCCTTAATCGTTTCCTATTCCTAACCTAGGAAAAACCCTTAGAACACCTCTAAATCTTTCCTAAACCCTAATCCAATCTTAATGACCCCTAGAAAAGCCATTGCGAAGAAGCTAAGAAGGGTTATACGGTCCGTGGTAGAGGAGAGGAGGACCAAAAGGAGGCTTGACACCTCAAATCCCATAATGGAACCACAGGAAGAATAAGAAGAGGGACCGAAAGCTCCAAGGCAGGTAGTTTTGATGGGCAATAGGCAAGTGACCTCAGGCCGTTGCATTGATTTCACTTTCTTAGAATAGGAGAATCTAAAATTGGGTAGTGGCTTATAGCACAAGGATGGATGGAATTATGTATTCTAAATCTACCTACACTTCCTAATCTAGTCAGATAGTTTTTTGAAAACATGTCACTTGGTGCTTTTCATATAGAATCTATTATGAAGGGGAAGTACATTGAGTTAAGTGAACAGAAATTATCTGATATTCTCCAAATACCTAAAGAGGGAGAAAGCATTTTGATTATGAAAGAAAAACAAAAAAACATTAAGGATCATTTTTGAGAGGACTAATGTGACTGGTGTGGTACATGTCAGAGCTAACCAACTCTCATTGGAGATGAGGTTGATACATAACATCATTAGTCACATTTTTCTACCTCGGACTGGCAGATTTGACTGGGTGAGCGAGAGGGATCTAGTCTTTATGAGATGTTTGGTTGAGGGGGAGGCCCTCAACATACCTTTTATTATGATATCCCAGATGAGGGAAGCAGCTTGTAGGGCACGAGCATGTCTTCCGTATGGCATGGTCTTCTATTTGCTTTTTCAAGATGCTCAGGTTGATTTGTTTGGAGAGGATAGCAGTCCATTATTGCATACAGACAAATACAACATTAAATCTTTGACCAGGAAGGGATTCTTAAAGGTTGATGGTCACTGGATTAGGAAGAGTTCAGGACTTCCAGTGACACATTCATATTAGGATTCAGGAGATGATGATCAGGCAGGGCAAGGATAGGATGTTGAGGCTGAGCCACATGTTGATGAGGCTGGACCTTCTAAGCCAGCACCTTCTACACCTCGATCACCTGTCAAAGGATCTACTACTATTGGTTCAGGTGATGATGGCAGACTGTAGCTGATGCTGGATGAGATCTTTAGTCTTCAAAGAGACAGAGCAGAGATAGATGCCAGGATACTGGCACTTCAGACAGAGATGCATCATGGTTTTTAGGAAATTCTGTCTATTCTTCAGCTTATCAGGGCAGCCAATCACTCTACACCTCCTCCTTCTTCAGCAGGACCGAATATTGACACAGTTTGTGGACATGGAGAGGCAGTATACTCTATTGATATTCCTACAGCTGCTATTCTAGTTGAGCTTGGAACTGGTACTGAGGATCTGAGTACTGATGTTGGAGATACTCCGATAACAGAGATTTTGTCAACCACTAGCACCCTTGCCTTATTTATTGATCCTCCCACTGCATAACCTACTCCTATTATGGTTTCTTTTGAGCCTCCAGCTAAGGCTAAACCTATAACTTCTAAGACTACAACCACTGTTAGGACCAGACGTAGGGACCTTAGGCCTAGGTTCCCTAAACTCAAACCTGCACCTGGTATCTTAGAGGTCGGTTCTTTCTCTAGTGAGGAAGAACCTAGCTTTTTTTGTTATTTATGATACTACTTTTGTTGTGCTGTGGCACTTTTGTATTGTATCACTCTTGTATTGACACTTTATATATATATATATCTTTTATGTTCCATTTGATGCATGTTGTGAATAATTTTTTTTTTAATGAATGTTCTCCGTGTTATATACTTTTGTACTGATGACAAAAAAGGGGAGAAAAGAAAGAAGAGTGCATGAAAATGTATGAAAATATAAAGTTGTGAGCTTGTGAAATATGAAAATGAAGTAATTATGAAAATATAAAGAAAATATTGTTATATAAGTAAGGGGGAACTTTTATTAAGCTTTTAGTAAAATCATTTCAAATACAAGCTGATGTTGTGAAGTTTTGATACTTAGTGCATGGATGACACAAATGATACACTGTGTTGATACTCTTCTGTTTAACAAATTGATACATGATCTGGTTTGATACACACTACTTTGAATATTCTTTGATACATGTGAAATGTTTTTAATCCTGCACATGCCCAGCATTTTGTCATCATCAAAAAGGGAGAGATTGTTGATCCATTGAATGATTTTGATGATCACAAAATATTGGAGCATGTATGCTTTACTAATTCTTTCAAATACTTGAGAAGTTTTTGCAGGAAAATGTTTATCTTTTCTTTAGTTTGTTTTCTAATTGATTGAAAGGTATTCCAACATTGTATAGACTCTTATGTACATCAAATTGTTAAGCCCTAATTTTTTCATCTATGTAATCTCGTAAAAGGGCTATAAAAATTATGAAAATAAGAGTGAGTAGATTAGTTCTTGTTAGATTCTTGATTTGAAGAACTTTGGAGAAGTTTGAAGCATTAAAATGAGTTTTTGCAAGAGCCGACTCATGAATCAAGAACCGACCCCTTCTGGAAAGGCACAAAAAATTTTCAGAGTTTCAGTACCTTGAGCCGACTCAATCCCCAAGAGTCGACTCAATGAAGAATCAATATTTTTAAAGACTGAGACCTCGAGCGTACTCAAGCCCAGAAGAGCCAACTCCTCTAGAGTTATGTTTGTTGTTGATTGAGACTTCGAGCTGACTCAGCCTTGAAGAGCCAAATCCTCAGATTCTAGTCGGCCTTGCCAACAACCAGATAACGTTGATAACCCTTACTTCTAGTGGTAATCACCTGGCCATCCAAGATACATTCAACTCTATCTCTCCGCTCTAGTTGAATTGCTTGTGGACACTCAGGTAGGATTTCACTCTCAAATGTAGGATAAGGCCCAAAAGGCTCACTAAGAATTAATGCCGGCACTTTATATTCTTTCAGATCAGAAATATTAAATGTTGAACTAATGCCATAATTTGCTGGTAACTCTAACACATATGCATTAGGCCCAATTTTCTTTATTACTTTGAAAAGTCCAGCTTCCCAGGCATGCAGTTTCTTCATAGTCCCCGGTGGAAACCTTTAAGATCTAGGTTTAATCATCATAGAGTCCCCTTCATTAAATTCTTTCATTCATTTTCGTGAATTAGCCGTATGCTTATAGACTTCATTGCTCATTTGAATCTTTTTACTAATTTCTTTATACAATTCCTTGATATGCCATACATATCATTTTGCGGACTCTGAGACTCATACTAGCATTTGACAAAAAATACATACTCAACTATGTATTCCTATTAAGAGAAATTTTATTGGACTTTCTAGGGACTAAACCTAATAGATTATTGACTCTCTAGGTTTGACCCTGATTTGGTACGCACATGAGAATTTACCATGGGTTCCTAGCAAATGCCATAAGGTCTTTCAAAAGTAGGTCGCAAATGGGATGGGCTCTAAGGGTTTATACAGCCTAGTGATCTCAATAAAATGTAACCTAATGGCTTTAAAAACATGTGTAGACTCAAGAAAGGATAGGAAATAGGAAGGAGACTCAGGGACTGGTTCAAAGCTAAATAGACTGACCTTAATGTATGAATATTGATCTATGGATGTACTTGTCCTAACCTCATGATTAGTACTAGGAGGATCTATAGGTGCAAGTTCTAGGGCAGGCTGGGTGTTCCTAAATGGTGGAAGGTCATCAGGAAGGTCTTTGGGAATTATATCATGAAAGTCCTCTAAAATAATGTCTACTTCCTGGGGTTGTTCCTTAGGGATTTGTTCTTGGACCTCTTCTACGTACAACTTTTGAGAATCCTCACTTTCATCTACTATTTTTGATCCTGGCTCAGTCCCTCCTTCAAATTCTATAGTGGGTTAAAGATCATTTTCTATTAGTTTCTTAGTGATCTCAACCTTGCATCCACCTTCATCATACTCCTATACTAGACTTGATTCATAGATGTCTTCTTTGAATTCTTCAGTTGTCTCAAGAGTTTCCTTCTCTAGATTCTTAATGGGTTTAACCTTTTCTCCCTAAAATTCTTCAATGGGTTCTTCCTCTTCCCCTTCATATCCATTAATTAAATTCAGTTCAACCTCATAAACTTCTTCCTCAGGCTCACAAATGGGTTTAGGGGTCTTTCCCTTGCAAACTAATGGGATAAGAGTAGTAGGCTAGTTTGAAGGAATCTGTCTAAGAATTAGCCTAGAGGTGCTAAACATGATGGGCTTAGGTCAACTGCTCATGAGTTCTCTTTGATAAGACTCAAACTTTCTAGCAATTCGATAAGTTTCCTCTAGAGTATGAATTTTCCATTGTAGTAATCCCCCCTGGGTGTCCTTAAATAGGCCTCCTTGAAATCTAGATATGGTCAAGGTCTTAGATTCGGTTGTGTTACATCTCCTGACAAACCCCTGGAATTCTTCAATATACTCAGACACTGGTCTATCACCCTGTCTCAGTTTGTACAATTGGTCTAAAACTCTTTGATCTTAGAATCTACCTAGGTACTTTTCTCTTAACTTACTTCTCATGGTTCTCCAGGTACGTATTCTATCTCCTCTTTGATAACATTCATCCTTAATAGCTGTCCAATGCCACTTAGCATATCAGGTTAACCTATATATGGCCAATTTAAATTTCTCTAACTCCGATATCTTAGTGTACTCAAAATAGTGATCTATACTCTACTCCCGATCGATATACACCTCTTGTCTTCCATCAAAAGTGGGTGCGTAAGGTTGGGTTCTCTTAATGGGTCCCTCATTGGAGTCAACCAAGTATGGGTATGGGCTCCTAGAGATATACTCAAGGGCAAGATCATGATCATAGGCTCTTGGAACAAGGGAAGTGGGCCTAGAAGAGTTGAGTTTAGCATGGGCCTTGCGGGCTTTTACCCGTGCCTCTACTTAGGCCATCTTTCGGTTCAATTGGTCAGTTAGGTTTTGATTCAGTCGGGCCATTTGATCAATCAGGTTTTTCATCACGGTCTCAAAATTTTGGTCCATGGTTGCACTTGATTAAGCTTAGATTAGTTGGTAGGGTGTCCCTGATCTAATTTTCATGCGTATACAGACTCAAACTCGGGCTAGGGGTTTGCAAGACCTAGTAGCTCAAGTAAGGTGAGTCGACTAAGTACAACCAAATCAACAGCTATCCTGTCCACTGGCCAGGTAAGAGGTTGGTCTGTTGGAGACTCCCCCAGCTCTCGCTGGGTCCTAATTAAAAACTAGAATAACTTCTTAGAGAGTTTGCCACTTGACCCCTAGCCAGACACCAGCTTTCAGAAGTGGGTGCACTAGTTTTCCCAAATGACTTGAACTAGACCTGTGCATATTCGTAAAAATTAGAGTACTACTCAATTTTAATTAAAGATCGGGTTTGCTAAGCAAGGTGATGGTTTTGGGCTAAGGATAGGTAATGAATTCTTTGCCCCATTTTATAATGATGCTCTTAAATTGATTTATCATGAGATGAATGCAATCATGCATATGAATCATAATTTCAGGTGCAGAATTTTATGTGTTGCAGTTCTGAAATGGGGCAGAGAAGTGCTACGTATTAATCTTAGAAAATTTCAAAAAAATTATGAAACACTCCTAACTTATAGAGGATATATCAGATGAAACAAAATTAAAAAAATAAAATCTGTTCTATGCTGGACAGTTCCTGGAACTCAGATAATGCAAACAGGATAGAACAGTAGAAATTGTAAAGATGCAAAAAATAAAAATACAAAATTTTATTTAGGATTTAAAACATATCTTCTTGTATTTCCGTTCAAAGGTCAATCACATCGGCACCCCTACATACCATAGGAAATCCCCGTGGAACGGGAAGTGAGGGTCTTGCAGTCCTATTTTGTTTCCTACGATCGGACGGCCATGGTGAAGCACCCAATCTAAGTACTAAATAAGATGCTAAGCCCTAACCTTCCATGCTCTGATACCAAGATGATGGGGGACAATAATGAAATGATGCTTTCCTAATGGAATGTAATAATTAAAAGAGAGATGAAGTAAATAGATGTAGCAATTCAAGTAAAGATATAGGAATTCGATGATAGGATTCTAAATATTAAACTTGACTAGAAATAAAACCATTCAAAGAAAATAAGAGGAGGGCCTTCGTGGTTAAGAAACCACTCAAATTAGGGCTAAGGTTAATCTAATAATTTCAGATCTGAAAGCCTTTCTAAAGAGGGTTACCCGGTAATTAATACTTTAAAGTTTAGCATTGGGAACACTCAAAAAAGTTCTTGGATGACAGGGAGATTCATTTAGGTTGCAAGGCCTCTTGTATCTGGTTCTTGACACAAGAGACCTTCTTCTTTGGAGCCTGGGAGCCCAGGGATCTTGCAACAAAGAGATGTAGGAGAGATTAGAGAATAGGATTGAAATGGAGAAGTGAGGGGAGGGATCTTTGAAATGAAGAAGGGAAGCTTGGAGTGGTCTTGGCGTGGATCTTCTATAGCTTCTTTGGGATGACAACTCTTGGCTTGATCTTGTGAAGAACTCCTTGAATGATTGGATCCATTGGAAATGGAGGAGATGTGGACTAAGGAAGGGCTCCTTTGGGTGGCCGGATGGACTAAAGATGGATGGGATGAAGCTAGGTTGGATGAGTGGAGATGGAAAGGGAAGAAAACTCTAGGTTTCAAGCCCACCTTCTCACAAGGGACCAAGCATTCAAGCAATGGAGATTCTTTCAAGAAACTTCATTTCATTCATTCAAAATTCATCACTCATTATCACAAGAAGGTTTGGAGCCCTTTGTTTTATAGACCACCAAGCCTTTTCAAAATTTGAATTCAAATCTAAACCACACCAAAATAAAAGGAGAGAATAATGGGGCGTCTCCATGAAGAGGGGAGGTGATTGGGGAGGAAAATGTGGACCCATTCAAGTTCAAATTCCTTCTCCTCTTGGGTGCCAATTTATGGTGAGGTGTCTTGGTGATGTTGTAAAGTGGAGTGATGAAGTGGCTTCTAAGTTGGTGAACCCATGGTCCATGTGCCCACCTTACTTATTTGGTTGTGTTGAAACCAGATTGGGCTTAGACTGAACTCTTCTTGACTTAATTTCAATAAAACCTAATTGAAATAAATATAGGACTCAAATATGAAATAAATACAGGACTAATAAATCCAATTAAGACTTATTACAGGACTCAAACTCTCAATCTTTCATCCATAAAGAATTTAGCTTAATCCATATTGGTTAAAGTCTCTTCCTGAGCTTGGTGCCCGCACTAGTTAGACCTAAGTTTAGATGCATTGGACAAATTAGAGAACTAATCTAATCAAATGTTGAGTTAGGATTTCTTCTCTAAATCTATCTAATAGTTAGATTGATTAGTCCATAATCTAAATGGACCTAATTTGTGGCTCAATAGAAAACCCGAGTCTTTAGGCTAGTCTAATAAAGTCTGATGAACCGATTGGTGTTAAGGTAAGTTTGGCATTAGGATCATGGTTTTTTGGAGCTACCACTTACCTAGCCAACTCTATTGGTGTCTAAAGCAAGACGGTTAATGGTGGAACCCAACCCATGATCTCACTTACCTGGCCAATGTGGTCGATCAGGATTGATTAGATAGCTCATTGACTCGAGTTAACCCTTGTCACCCAAGGTTAATCAATCTTGACAGATTTTAGGTACCCATGGATCATTAGTTATGTGTAACCCTCCTAAATTACTGATTTGGTCAGTGAGAGGTTGATCCATGTCTTCTCATCTCTTCATCTGTCACATTATTTAAAACCCTTTAAATTATTAGGTCCTTAAAAGGATAAAGTTATAGAGATAACCAAGTCGTAGCCTACCATTAAGTGGGATGGTAATGGGTCTAATAGTTGGGTGTTCATTGGTAGATCCAAAGATCGAGTGTTCATCTAGCTATTACAATTGCTGTTCCTTATATGATAGCTAAGTGTGACTCTCTTAATGATAGTCAGGTGGGCCGGTCAAAGTCGAGCTTGACTATTCGTTAGTTAGAAGCATTGAATTTTGTCATGTTAATGGTTGGACCAAACTAGGACCTTCAATATGAGGCCAAAAGGCTAATTGAAGTGCTCATTGGGACAAAATGCAGTTACAAGAGGTTACTTGGAGAAGTAATCCATTGAAAAACCTACCTTTAGACATGCATGGGTGGGCCGGCCAAAGTCGGGCTCATGTGTTGTTATTGGACTCTAGTACCCACTAGGAAATTAAAGTAATTCCTTGGATTGGAGGTAGAGGCTACCAGTCTGAGCAAAATAGTGGGAGGGACCTTTTGACTAAAGTCCATGTCTTTAGGTTAATAATTCATATACACTAATTTTCTTTGGTTTTCCTTTCAGATGTCTTCCAACCTATCACTCCGGTCTCTTCTCGATAACAAGAAGCTCAATGGACCCAACTTCGATAGATGGTATCGAAGGCTCAAGATTATCCTGGAGCATGAATGGATCCTGTATGTGATATTGGATCCGGCACCTGAGATCCCTGTTGCCAATGCTTGGGATTTGGTCAGAGATAATTATCAGAAGTGGCTCTCTGACAAGACCACTGTCTAGTGTATAATGTTGGTTGTGATGAACGACGAGTTTAGTTGCAAGTTCGAGAAAGCCTAGCTAGAAGAAATCCTTCAAAGTTTGAAGAAGTCTTTCGAAACACCAGACGATGTTGAGAGGTACAGGGTCTCCTGTGCTATCCACAACGCGTGGATGAGTGATGGGGTCTCGGTCACTAATCATGTATTGTATATGGTTGAGATGATTGAGCGCCTGGGCAAGCTCGGTTGTCCCTTGCTTGAACAGCTTGGAAAAGATGCGATACTGAATTGCCTTCCTTCTTCCTATCTAGACTTTCTCGATCATTACAGAATGAATAAGCCTGCAATCAACTATCACGGTTTGTTGGGGTTGCTCTAGAGTTATGAGAAAGACCACCAATTGAATAAAGGGGTGGTGAATCTAGTGGGAGGATCTTTGAGAAGGAGTCATCCCTTTAAGAATGGGAAGAAGAAAAATAAAGGGAAAAAGATGCTAAGTGCTTCTAGGCCTAGTTAGGCCAAGAAAGTGAAGGCTGATCAGAGTCGTGCAGAGTGCTTCTTCCGCAAAAAGCATGGTCACTGGTAGAAGAATTGTCCTCTTTATATTGCATCCTTTTACTCAAATAGGTCCAAGAAGAGAAAGTTGCAGGATGGTCCTGGACAAGGTATTTATATGATAACACCTTGTAGTTTCTCGGTTTGGGATACTACTAACTGGGTATTGGATACAGGAAGTCCAATTCACATTTACAATTCTTTGCAGGGACTTCAAGTTAGTAGAAGACTCGAGGATGGCGGGAGGTTCTTGAACGTAGAAAATAGAAGCCGAGTTCCAGTCCTAGCGTTGGGAGTCCTCAAACTTGTTTTCGAGTCCTGTACTGTTATTTTGAACGAGTGTCATTTTTGTCCATCTTTTATTTTGAATGTCATTTCTATAGATCAATTGGCCACGTATGGTTATGAACTATCAATAAAAAATGACATTTGCAAAGTCATTTGGAATGATTTTGTGGTTTTGATTGGACAAATGCATGATGACATTTATGTACTATCGTTACCTGTTAGTGTAATGTACACGTCTAGCAAACACCCTAGGATAGATAATGTCAGCGAAGCATACCTATGACATTTTAGGCTAGGTTATATTAATAGGAACAGGATAAATAGGTTGAATAGTGAGGGTCTCCTCGATTTTAGTGAAGATAGTTCACTCCCAACCTATGAGTCCTGTCTTCTTGGAAAAATGACTAAGTCATCTTTTACTAGAAAAGGTGAACGAGCCAAAGAGATTCTGAGTCTGATACATACTGATGTATGCAGACCCATGAATGTTAGTGCTAGAGGAGGGTATGGATATTTCATTACATTTATAGATGACCTTTCGAGGTATGGTATGTCTTCTTGATGAGACACATATCTGAATTGTTTGAAATGTTCAAACGATATCATAATGAAGTAGAAAAATAAACTAGAAACTGTATCAAAACCCTTTGATCCGATCAAGGTGGTGAATACCTTTCCGTTGTGTTTCTGACATATCTTGAGGAGAATGGGATTCTCTCTCAGTGGACACCTCCAGGGACACCTCAATTATATGGAGTGTCTGAGAGGAGAAATCGAACCCTGTTAGACATGGTTTGGTCCATGATGGGCTTTGCCTCTCATCACTATTCTTTTGGTGATATGCTCTATAATCAGCCTGTTATCTTTTGAATAGGGCTCCAAGTAAGTCCATTAGTAAAACACCATATGAGATATGGACTGGACGTAAGCTAACAATATCACACCTTCGGGTCTGGGGGTGCCTGGCTTATGTAAAATATTTGAAAATGGATAAACTTGGACCTAGGTCTGACCGGTGCCTATTTGTTGGGTATCCAAAAGAATCTAAGGGGTATTACTTCTACTTAGCTGAGGAACAAAAGTTTTTCTTCAGTCTTAGGGCTATCTATTTGGAAAAGGAGTTCCTTGGTGATCGGACTATAGCCGCTAAGATTGAACTTAGTGAAGTTTAACAAGTAGAGGAACCAACACACTTAAGGGACAACATAGAACCAGTTGCGAGTAGATCACACCCAGAGCCCACTCAATAACCATTAAAGAGATCCGGTAGAGTATCAAGCCGACCGGACATATACTACGGTTTCTTGGTCCAGGATAGTGATCCCATTGAACTCGATGAGAACAATGAGGATCCGATCACCTATATGGATGCGATGCAGAGGTCCGACTCTGAGAAATGGCTAAGAGCCATGAAATCCAAAATGGAGTCCATGGAGATCAACAATGTATGGACATTGGTTGATGCACCTGAAGGGATAAAACTTATTTGGAGCAAATGAATTTTTAAAATGAAAAAGGGCACAGACAGGCAGGTGGAGACCTATAAAACCTGTCTAGTTGCTAAGGGGTATCGTCAACGTTATGGTATTGACTATGATGAGATGTTCTCTTTTATGGCAAGGCTCAAATCCATTCATATTATGCTTGCTTTAGCAACACACTTTGACTATGAAATCTAGCAAATGGATGTCCGAATAACTTTCCTGAATGGTTATATGACATAACCTGAAAGGTTCACATCCACAGATGAGTCAAAGGTGTGCATGCTTCAAAAGTCCATCTATGGACTAAAGCAAGCATCAAGGAGTTGGAACATGCGATTTGATTAGTGTATCAAGTCATATGGCTTCGTTAGAAATGAAGAAGAATCTTACATTTAAAAATGGGATAATGGTTCCATGATTGTATTCCTTATGCTTTATATGGATGACATTCTCTTAATTGGGAATGACATCCCAACACTACAAGGAATAAAGGTCTGGTTATCATCTTAGTTCTCTATGAAGGACTTGGGTGAAGCCTCTTACATACTGGGTATGAAGATCTATAGAGATAGATATAAGAGGCTTCTAGGACTGTCCCAGTCTACGTACATCGACACCATGCTGAAATGGTTTAGCATGGAGAATTCCAAGAAGGGCTATCTCTCGATAGGCACTGGAATTGATCTCTCCAAAAGAAATTGTGTGACAAATGATGCAGAACGAAAGAAGAGATGATGCGATACGGAAATAAATTAAGATTAATTCTTTTTCCTTTTTTTTTTTATATTTTCAGAAATTGGCTTTGACTCAAAGGAAAGCTAAACTAAATTGAAAAAAACTAGGTAATAATTGAAAACACAATTTAAAAGAAACTAGGTTATCAAAGTGGTTCGAAGTAACGGATCGCTGGGGGTTGAGAAACTCCCAGACCTAGGGTTTCGCTCTAAACTTTCAACAGGATAGAAATAAAGAGAAGAGATGGGTTACCGACCAGACAGTGATCTTCATAAAGTTTGGTGGAAGAACTCTCTCGAGCAGATTATTGGATCCTCGGATTCGGATATCTTCGCAATGGATCCTCCAATACTGGTCCTGTGGCTGAGTCGGCTTCTCCTGAACTCAAAATCTGGGAAAGAAGAAAAACAAGTGATGGAATCAAATACTTAAGGAAGGATTTACCAGATTGAAGAACTTTAAAGCTGATGTTGTTGAAATCCAGATTCTCCTAAAGGTTGATCTGGCTCCCTCTGGAATTTGCTCTGAATCTGAAGTATCCAGACTGGACCCGGATGCTGGTGGTCGACCTTGACTTGGAGAGAGTGGCCGTGGGAGGTGGGGTAGGCTAGGGTTTGGTGGATTGAGGAGAATGATGGGCGGCTAGGGTTTTGGAGTTGAAGTGGCTAACCTAGGGTTTTGGGGTTGGAGATCTCACATCTCATCAAGGTTCCTGGGGAACCCGGATTTACTCCCTCACGGAGCTCAACACCTGGATGCAAGTGCGAAAGAGAGAAAACACAGAGTTTGCTCACACATAAATTGGATTCATTCATCAGATAACTTTCAAATTTACAAGAAGGGTTTAATTTATAGGACGTTAAAAGAGAGCAGGGTTTTACATCTTCCCATGTGGGACTAATAGGGTGGATCTTCAAATTAGGTTTGTAGGATCAATTCCCACACATATGGCCGGCCAAAAGGTTCCAAAAATGTTGATTGGTGGCTTCAAAAGGAAAGTGGGTGGTGCCTCCTAGCCTTGCTCTTCAAGAAAAAATATTTTTCCTTCCATGCTTGGTCTTATTTGGAAGTATTTGGGCGCCTCCTAACCTTGCTCTTCAAGAGAAATTTCCTTCCTTTCATACCTGGTTTTATTTGGAATTACTTGGGCGCCTCCTAGTCTTCCTCTCCAAGTTTTGCTCCTTTCTTTTCATAGCTTGGCTCTTATGGAAACACTTTGGCCGCCCCCTTGAATTGTGGATCCCAGATTGTCTTCTCCTCAAGTGGCGCATGAGAGAAGGGACCTGCTATCTTGTGGTGTGTGGACCAGAGCATACTAGATGGAGATGTGGCACCCCATGGACTCAGGCGTGTGGCTGGGAGTGTGGCTGGGAGTGTGGCGCCCACTTGCTTGGCCTTGGGAGAAAATGTGACACCCTGGAGAAGTCCTAGACCACTACTGTGTCAACATGACTCAACAAAATTAAATTGCAGGGACATACAGACTCAAGCTAAAATTGAGCTGATCGAGTCAACCCTTATTACAAACCAGAAAACCCTAATTCTTCGGGCAAGGTCAATCAGAGATCCAGATGGAGCCCTGAAGTCTTCTTCTGAGTCTGGTGCCCGCACCAACAACTCCTAAGGAGAGAGAGCACATGAGTAGATCCCATACGCTTCGGCATTGGTTTCTATCATGTATGTCAGGATATATACTAGACCAGACATGGCATACTCACTAGGCATTGTGAGCAAATACCAGTCTGACCCAGGTGAAGCTCATTGGAAAGTGGTAAAGACCATCCTTATATATTTACAAAATATTAAGGACCAATGGCTAATTTATGGAGAATTTGATTTGAAACTTATGGGGTATACTGACTCCAGTTTCCAATCAGATAAGGATGATAGCAAGTGTGTCAGAATTTATCTTTATCCTGAATGGAGGAGCATTTTGCTGGAAAAGTTCCAAGCAGCCTACTATGGCAAACTTAGTATGCGAAGCAGACTACATTGCAGCATCAGATGCAACAAAGGAAGCTGTGTGGTTATGGAAGTTCCTTGGCGAGCTGGGAGTGGCACCTTCCCTGGATGGTCCTATTTCGGTTTACTATGATAGCACTGGAACCATTACTCATGCCAAAGAGCTGAGGTCTCATCACTGCACAAAGCTTATTCTGCAGTGCTATCACCTTATACGAGAGATCGTGGTACTAGGTGACATTGACCATCAGAAGATTGATAGAAAGGAAAACCTGGCTAACCCCTTCACTATAGCCATCAAAGTTCAAGAGTTGGATAGCTGTAAAAGGAAAATGGGAATGAGATTCTGTACCGATTGGCTTTAGTCCAAGTGGGAGTTATTGGGAATTGTGTTCCAAAGCCAATCGTCTAGGTTATAGATGGTTGTACTATTTTGTATTTGTATATGAATTTTTGATAAATAAAAGTAATTTTATTTTGGCTGTTCATCATTTTACATTTTCTTGAAATGAACTCTTGTATAATGGAGTCCTTAGAACAACATTGTTTAATATAGAGAAAATATATCAAGTAGTTCGTAAACTGTTTCACAACTAAATGATACATTGTTATAGGACGATGATGTATCAAGTCTAGGTTGTTGTATGTTACATTTGTTGGTTGTCCTCTTAGCTAAGGAGTATGGAGACACTGGTATGACATGCAAGTAAAATGTATGATATTTCACTGAACGTGACCATCTACGGAGCTCCCTTCTGCTAAAGGGTTACTCACGAAGGGATATGGGTATATGTGTCCCTAAGACCTGAGGTCACATGAAAACTTTCAAGCAACTCACTATACTTTTGTACCGAAATACCTGGATTTCTAATCTAGTGATGGAAGGTTTCTGGGTGTAGTCAAGTACTTGTAGAGCGGTGGTGGATCAAGATGGAATTGACCTCTCAAAATAATTTGGAGTGAATGACTCACTATGTCTCAATTTAGCAAAACCTTGGCCAGGGTAGTTCTTGTGAGAAGTCATAGAACTTGTGAGGTTGAGACATGATATGAATAAACCAAATTAGGGTTGGCAGTCGAACCCTAGATCACCCTGAGCATTATGATGTCAAAGGGATGAATTATGTGGCAACCATTGCTAGAGGTTCATGTGAGGTGCTCTACATCTTTGGCCTATCCGGATGTCGGGTATCATTGCTAGATAAGGACTTTGAGTGGTACTGGAAATGTTCCAGTGCTACTGGCTTAGTGTTCGAATCTATGGGGTCACACACCATAGAAAATTTTTATATGATCTTAAGGATCAACGATTGAGAATCATTTTCCATCGATGGAAATCAATATGATTGAATTTGTTCCAAGTGTCAACACTTGGGATTTTGTAGGTGTTGACACTTGGTGAAGTGTCGACACTTGAAAATTTTTGTGAGTCGACACTTTCTATGACGATCAGATTTTTGGGAAGAAATTTTGGGAGGATTTTGGGCATATTTTGACCTGGTTTGAATTTCAAATTCAAACCAATTTTGGATCTAAGGTTATTCGGTATGATTGTCATACTTACCTTCTTGGGTTAGACCCATTTGTTATGGCCTTGATCCTCTCCCCCATTCTCTCCCCTTATCTCTCCTCCTTCCTCTTTCTCCCTCTCATGGCTACAACTATAAATGAAGGTCATTCTATAGGCTGCAGAGGTTACAACAACAACTAGAGAGACACAACAAGAGAACAGAGAGAAGATAAAGAAGGGTTGTAAGAGGTCAAGAGATTGGGTGTGAGAATCCTAGCATTCTAGCTAGGTCTTGGGAAAAGAGTTCCCTTGGAAAGGGGTTCCAGCTCTCCTCCTAGTCTTCCCAGAAGAAGAAGATCGGCCCAAGGATCCCGAAGAGCTAGCACTCTAATAGAGTTGATCAGAGTCGAGCCCAGGTGTGGATTTCTTATAGAGGCCAAACACGTGTATTGCTCGAGCGCCCTCCTCCTTCTATAGCTTTTCTCAAGTATAAATGTCTGGTACTTTTATATTTGTATTTCTATCTTGCTTTGGTATTATGATGCATGCTATTTCATTATGCTAGATCCTGTTGCGAGCAGATCGGTAGATCATTTAGATCTATCTACTGAGCCTTCCGCTGTGCATGTTTTAAAATTGATTTAAAATACATAGTTTATGCCCAGCTTTCGTGAATGCATGTTTGCATATTGGTATGCTTCGTGGATGGAATCACCTTCAGTTCTTTCATTATTGAAAGGATCACACCTCTCTAAATCAGTGCCTAGATGATGAAGCCTCATTCCTACAAGTGCTCTGGCTTTTCATCAGCTAGTTCAAGGGCAAGGAAGACTTCCTCCAAGATTAATGGCATAAAAGCGATCTTGCAAACACTTAAGGTTAGAGATGTAGAAGATAGGAAAAATATAAAAAAAATAATTAGAAGTGGGGGGCAGGAGAGGGGTGCTGAGATGGTTAGCAGCCTGGTAGAGGAGGATGCCTGGAGGTTTTGGAGGGGTGGCCTAGAGAAGGCTTGGTAGCTTGGGAATGGATGAAGATGCCTGGGGCCTGGGGATGGCAGCTTGGAACTTGGAGGAAAGCTAGCAGCCAGGGCCTTGGAATGTTGGGCATCCTACGGTTTGGATGTTGGTGGATGGGGCGGCCTAGATGGGAGATTGAAGTGGGGGCGGCCTTGGGCTTATGAAGATGAAGGTGGGGCAGATTGCTGGTGTTGCACCTCACATGCCCTCCTTACGGAGTGAAAACGAGCCTCTCACCCTCTCCCTCATGGAGCGTCAATGCTTAAGCATCGAAATAAGAAGAGAAACACTCATAATTTCATTCATC
This sequence comes from Areca catechu, assembly GCA_021397845.1. Taxonomy (NCBI): domain Eukaryota; kingdom Viridiplantae; phylum Streptophyta; class Magnoliopsida; order Arecales; family Arecaceae; genus Areca; species Areca catechu. The sequence continues at coordinate 93,601,071 of CM038051.1, read as the reverse complement.
ATCATTATTCATACAAGAGGGGGGGAGGGTTATTTATAGATCACCTAGTCTCCTAGTTAAAGTTGGAGTACAAAGTTGGAGTGGGATAAGGAGACCGGAGTCCTTATGGGACCTAGATGTTGAACTCCTTGTAAGACTTGGACATCAACTCCTTGTTGGACTAGGAAACTTGACTCCTCTTGGGCATGGACTGCTTGACTCCTTGATGGGCTGGGAGGTTTGACTTTTCTTGTGGTCTTGGACTGGGCTGGGGCACCAATCCCTCTTGGACTTGTGGGCTGGGGCGCCACTTCTTGTGAACTTGCTGGACTGGACTTAGGTGGCACTTCCTTGTATGCTTGGGCTTGGACTTGGGCAGCAATCCTAGTGGGCTTGGGTGCTGATTCCTAGAAGGCCTGGGGTGCCAATGCTAAGGGGCTTGAGAGGCTTGAGTGGAGGTTTGGTTGGGTGCATGAAGCCTCATTAAGTGGGGATCTGGTGACTCTCGTCTTGGACTGGTCTTGAATGAATGACTTCAACTTACAAGACTCAAATGAACAAATGGACTCAATGGGCTCAATAGACTCAATTGGCCCACCTTATTAAAGAACTCAATTTTTATTACAGTGACTCTGGACTCAATTGAAAATGACTGACTTCCCAACACATTAATCAAAGATCCAAATTAGGGCTTTGCAATCTTGGTCTGATATGGTGTCCTCACCATTCTCCCTGCCCCCCAGGAGATTATTTTGACTAGCTTCTCTGTGGGGCAATTATTGATGGTGAGCAGTCAGAGTTCTTCATTTTGGGCTGCCAGAGGTACTCCTCCCTCCATGTACTTTCTAAGGTAGTCATGCTTGATCAGATTTTCTATCTCCCTCTTTAGGTGGAAGCATTCCTTAGTGTCGTGGCCAGGGTCCTGGTGGAAGCGGTAGTAGCAGGATCTGTTGCATCCAGCAGATGGCCTCAGTGGGGGAGGATGGCATAGGAAGCACTCACCCTCGATCTCCATAAGGATCTTTTTTGCTCTCGGGGTGAGAAAAAGAGTGAACATTTCTTCCTTAGTGGGGTCGACTCTAGGCCTGGTACCTGGTCATGAGGCCGGCATGGCCTTTGGGGTTGGGGGGTCGGATGTCTTTCCCATGGCTTGTCTCTTTAGTTGCCTCCTATCCAGCTCCCTCTTTGTATGGTCGTCCTCCTCCACACAGATGTACTTATGGGCTCGTAGGAGGAACTCCGAGTATGTCTTTAGAGGCTTTTTATCAAGGAAGTAGGTGAAACAGGAGGTCCTGAGTCCCTTCTATCTCAGGAGCTCGACCCTGGAAAGCATTAGCATGACCTTGACCGGGAGCTCAACCCTAGATGGGAGCTGTCCTCGACTGGGGGCTCGCCCTTAATAGGATAGGGGAAGCTCTTTCTCAAGAGCTCAACCTCAAAAAGCATGAGCACGACCTCGACTAGGAGCTCGACCTCAGATGGGAGCTGACCTCGACCGGGGCTCGTCCATAGTATGATAGGGGAGCTCTATCTCGGGGGCTTGACCCCGGAAAGAATTAGCACGACCTCAACCAGGAGCTCGACCCCAAATTGGAGCTGACCTCAACCATGGGCTTTCCCTCAGCATGATAGGGGGAGCTCTATCTCGAGAGCTCAACCCTAGAAAGCATTAGCACAACCTTGATCAGGAGTTGGACCCCGAATGGAAGCAGACCTCAGCCGGGGGCTTGCCCTTGGTAGGATAGGGGGAGCTCTGTCTCGTTAGCTTGACCTCAGAAAGCATGAGCATGACCTCGTACGAGAGCTCGACCCTGGATGGGAGCTGATGTCGATTGGGTGCTCACCCTCAGCAGGATATGGGGTGCTCTGTCTTGGGAGCTCATTCTCGGAAAGCATGAGTACGATCTTGGCCTGGAGCTCAACCCCTAATGGGAGCTGACCTTAGTCTGGGGCTCCCCTCAATAGGATAGGGGGAGCTCTATCTCAGGAGCTCGACCTTGGAAAGCATGAGCACGACCTCGACCGGGAGCTTGACCCAAGATAGGAGCTGACCTCGACTGGGGGCTCGCCCTCAGATCTTCATTTGGTCGCTGCATCCAGATGGCATTTTTTGCCAACTTGATCGCCAGCATGGGCTCCATATCAGCGATTGTGCCACCTTACAAACATATCAAAGTGTAGCTCTGATATCACTGATAGGATTCATTCATAGATGACTTGTATGCAAAACTAGGTTCTAAACCCAAGATGCAATGGAAGTAGAGATCATTCAAAACAATTTTCAAAAGCATGCTGATTTAAAATTAAATCATAAATTATCTATTTAACATTTAAATATACTAAAATAATAATAATAATAATATTAGATCTAAAATCTTATAAAATTATAAAATGAAGGATGCATTTACCTACATCGCTTAACTCCCTCTTCTAGCATCGGATCTATCGAGATTCATCAGAGCTGTGCACATTTCCAGCCTCTGCTAATATCCATATGGAGACTTCCTTACCAAATCATGAAGACTCCTAGACTATTAGATCCTTGTCGGTCGTTCTTTAAGCACAGAGATGGACCTTCTTCTTCTAGTCTAAACCAAAACTCAGTAGCCTTCTCTCCTTTTTTGCCAAGGAATTAAATACTAAAAAATTAAAAGAGTATTTTTGATATTTTTTTGTAAAACTCTCACCTTTTAGCTTTATATAAAGGTATTATATTCTATTGTTTATGGAGGAGAAAAATTGGGATGAGTTTTGGAAGGAATCTATATTAGAATAAATTCTACAAGCTTAGTTTTTACGTAGTTTAAAAACCATGAAAAATCTCCTAAAAAATACCTTTTAAAAATCTAAATAAAATTGGTTCCCAATCTAATTTGTTCAAACTTCAAATCTGGATAAGAGTTTAATTTTATCTAGCAAGAGAGAGAGTCCCAAATGAGAAAGAGGGTGCCAACATGGTGCCTCCCTCTTCTCAATGCACGTGCCAAGAGGAGGCATGCATTTTCATGCCCTTATCTTTGTTTCTATGTGAGATAAGAGAGAGACTAGTCAACTAGATCTTCTAGCTATTGGTCAATTTTAAATGAGTTTAAAATGTATTTCATAACTGGATTCAACCAAAATCAAAAAAAGGCTTTTGAACAATTTAACTAGGTCAAAAATTCAAGTCTAACTTGAATTACCAATCTAATTAACTTTAAATAAATTTAATAATAATTAAATCAAATTTAATTAAATCAAATAATGAAGTCAAAATTATTGCAACATTTGTAAATATATCTGTCAAACTAAAATTAATAAGTACAGAAATTAGCACGTGCTAATTATAGCAAGTGCCAAAATTGGTAGGTACCAAAATTAATAGGTACTAAATATATAACTCTTACATAGATTCGTGCTCATGATTAAGTCAATTCCTACCGTGTGTAAGCCCATAGGTTCTATTTTATCTAGTAGTAAGACATACTACAATCTCTATTATGGTATCATCAAAACTCTTCTAATGGGCTAACAAATTTTTAACTCAACCCTAACATAGATCATTTATCTGAAAATGATCCTAGTGAGCTCTCACAATCCACCAATGACACCTGCAGTATGTTCTAGTAACCTAGTAGAGTAGAAATGAATCCCTAGGTGTAGTTACTATGTGACCAAATTTCTCTATCAATAATCATGATAGGATGCTAGTCATGGAAACCCATCAAATCCTAAGTATCTATCATATATCAAACTTAATTATCTCGAGTCCAATTATAATTTTCATTAAAACTATTTTTTAATATAATACTACTGTGGCTCTAGATTCAAGGACATAGCCAATTAGGTCACATACAATTATACCTTAACTTGTAAGACTGATGCTCCCATATAAGTGAATACCCTACTCCTATTGTGAAGCTACTATAGCCAATGAACATGGCAAGGTTTTGAATGGCTAAAGACCATGTTTATTTGCTATCAAACCATAGAAACCTCACTGTGAGTAGCTGAGACACCACGGGTCAAGAAATTACTCACACAACTATAACATTTGAGAAGTGACTAACGAGTGAGTAGACATCTATGTAACTTCTCGAACATGGTCATGCTCAGTGCCATTGATCACTAAGAACCACTTGTACTCTCACGCCAGAATCTATACATTGTAGACTCAAGACTCGTCTACCAGGAAGGAAGGTGATCATGCACAAATATTGACAAATCGGTCACTATCCTCATGATAATCCAATGATTGAAAGCTTTTAAAAGTTAATTTATAATGACACATGTATTAAATTTTCAACTCAAAAGAATATGTATCATTGTCTATTAAGTCCATAGATGATTCATAGATACATTAGATATGAATGAAAAGAATAAAGTCTAATTTTATTGACTTTAATAAATTGAGTATAAAATTATGTCCTAGAAAAGTTATAATATGCCATCCAATTGTAGGGATTTGCATGGTGCTCCCAAGCTTTGGAGAGACTTGGCAGACCATAGCAAGGATGTTGGAGGCGATCCCTAGGGCATGGGGGCATGTCCCAAGCGGGTCATGGATGCATTCCAGGGGTTTCCTGGAGGTATTATAGGGATACTCTAAGTCTAAGGGTGAGAGAATATGTGAGTCATGTTGGATCAGGGGCTTGACCCATGTTTGAGTGTTTTTCTCATGTAACTTAGGGGGTGTTTTTTGAGAGATTGTAACATAACCCAATTGGGTTATGGGGTTTAGTCCAGGTTTGTTAAATTGGTTAGGAGGTTAGCTAGTTGGTTAGTTAGTTGGTTGGTTGTAACCAATTAGGAATCTAAATTATGTGAGGTGTCCTAATTAGTTTATTATCGGCCTAAGATAAGTCCTAACCACCCATGTGATGCAGTCCAACAAGGATCATGAAGTCCTAGCCCAACCATGTGAGGATTGTAACAAATTAAGAAGTGGTTGAGCCCAAGAATCCAAGGAGTCCAAGACACCCACTTGAGGAGACTAAGAGACCGTCCCATGTGCTATTTAAGTGGAGAGGGGCTGTGCGGTTTGTGATCTCATGTTGATAAGAAAGAAGTTATGAGAAAGAGAGGGGGCATGAGCCACTCTTGGGAGTGAGCCCTTTTGGGGCGCACATGAAGTCCAGTCCGCTTGGATCTAGGAGCAGCACATGGAGAGTAGAACCATGAGGCTTGGCTCACGATCCAAGGGAGTCTACAAGGTTTTGTCATGGTCATGGAGTGACCGTGAGGGCTGATCATGGAGCACCCCCTTAGGGGCGAGGCCACGTGGTGGGAGATTCCATGTGGGGACATGTCTGTGAGAAGAACCTGCATGTGGGAATCTGCAACTAGAGCTATTTTCGGTGAGAGGAGGCACGGTCATGGCTTAGGGTTGCAAAGAGGTGCACGTAAGGGAGATTCACACGGAGGGCTTGGTACCGTGGGGTATTCCATTAGACTTTGAAGAAGGGACATCTGTGTTGAGGTATTGTTCGCAGATGGGATGCCTGCATTGAAGTATTGTCCGTAGGTGGGATGCACGTTGTGGTTTTGTCCATGTATGGCCGTACATGGGTTCTTGGGGCATGTGACCTATAGGAGAGAAGATGTGCGAGATGGCGAGAAGCTTCTAGGTTTTCAGAAGGGGTGATGGGGTTACATCTTATATTGTAACAGGGTTCTTCTCCAAAGTGATTAATGAAAAGCAATCTCTCTTTTTCTCCTACATACATCTCTTCTATATCTCCATTGTTGGATGATGTTGAATTCGAGTAATAGGTTATTGGACTGTTTGCTTCCAGTCTTCTACTACTGTGTGTAGGTGCTAGTCTGGAATAGTGCCTAGAATTTCTAATAATTGGTATCAGAGCTGGTGGAAGAGGATGATTCAGAGAGTGCATCGAGGCAGGTGGAGTTGTACGTTGGTGTGGTATCCCATGTGGATGGAGAAGAGGTCTGACATTGGCATTAGGTTTTCATTGCCATCTGGGTGTACTGTGGAAGCACTAGTTAGTGTTGTAGTTATAGGAATAAAGCAAGAAGGCATCAGTTCGAGGTAAGGAGTGCGGTGGAGTCGAGTCTCAGGAGCTGTGGTGCTCGGGTTGATGTTCCAGCTAGGGAGGCGAGGTGGCTTCGATGAGAAGATGTCAATTCTAGAGATAGCAGGAAAGGTACAGACGGTCACATGGAGCTTGTCAGGGATGGAGAAAGGAAAGACCAGATACTTAGGTTCACCAGAGTACATCAGTAGAGACAATATCAGGGGCAGCTCAGGAAGACAGGAGACAGTCTCAGGGAGTGCTAAGGGTATCAGGTAGTCGGGAGTGTCCCAGTATGGTGGCATTGGCTTAGGGATAGAGACTGGAGCTGATGGGTCTTCTAGCTTAGTGAGACCCATCAATAGGTCTTAGTGAGTGCCAGGGATAGCATGCATCCAGGAGACAGGATGGGACATGATGCAGTAGCTAGGTAGCATTGGTTGCTGGGTTCAGTCGCTAGGTTAGCAGAAGAGTTAGATGAGCTCTTTACTTTGGAGGAGCCTGTGGTGTGCAGTGCATCCAAAATGATCTCAAAGGGGTCCATGATGTGTAGAGGGTCTGAGGAGGCAGCGACTATATATGAGGTTCAGTTATAGGCTCAGCAGGGCAGCGTTGAGTTGCTGGCCTCGAGGTTTCTTTCTCTAGCATTAGGAGGACATCAGTCTTTGGTGGAGCTCTGGTGAGAGGTGGCTTCGCTGGTGGAGCAAGTTTCAACATGAGTTCAGAGTGGGAGGTGTAGGGAGGACCATATCCTAGCACGAGCGCCAGGAGTGCACTTAGCTAGGTGGAGCAAAGTGTGAAGAGTTTGGTGTGGCTCTAAGGATAGAGCTCTAGTTATATTAAGTGCCGGTTCAGGTTCGCTGGGTTCTCTTCAGGGAAGTCCAAGGAATAGACTGATATAGCTGCTAGGCAGAAGGAAGGCTACAATCATGGTGCCAGGATACAAGCGAGGTTCTTCAGTTCTTGAAGCAGTCATCTAAAAGGCCTCCAAGTATATACAGCAACTGAAGGGTGTTGACAGAGGTAAGGATATCTGCACAAGGCTGTCAGGACACGTACTTATAGTGGGGTTGTGCGTTGAGGACGTTGCCAGGTATACCAAAGCTTGGTGGCACCAAGATGGAGATTGTGGAGATTTGCGTGGTGCTCCAAAGCATTGGAGAGACTTGGAAGACCATGGCAGGTATGTTGGATGTGATCCCTAGGGCTTGGCGGCGTGTCCCAAGTGGGTCTTGGATGTATTCCACGGGTTTCGTAGAGGTGTTACCGGGATACTCTGAGTCTGAGTGTGAGAGAACTTCTCAGTCATATTGGGTCAGGGGGCGTGACCCAAGTTTGAGTGTTTTTCTCATTTGACTTAGGGGATAGTTTTATAGGAGATTGTAACATAACCCAATTGGATTATGGGGTTGGGTCTAGGTTTGTTAAATTTGTTAGGAGGTTAGCTAGTTGGTTGGTTAGTTGTTTGGTTGTAACCAATTAGGAATCCCAACCTTGTGAGGTATCCTAATCAGTTTGTTATTGGCCCAAGACATGTCCTAACCTCCCATGTGATGCAGTCCAAAAAGGATCAAGAAGTCCTAGCCCAACCATGAGAGTATTGCAACTAATCAAGAAGTAGTTAAGCCTAGGAATCCAAGGACTCCAAGATGCCCACATGAGGAGACTAAGAGACGGCCCCTTGTGCTATTTAAGTGGAGAGGGGGCGTGCGGTTTGTGATCTCACTGTGATAAGAAAGAAGCTGTGAGAGAGAGTGGGGGTGTGAGCCCCTCTTAGGTGGAGCCCTTTTGGGGCACGCATGAAGTCCCATCCGCTTGGATCTGGGAGTAGCGCTTGGAGCTTGGAACCATGAGGCTTGGCTCACGGTCGAAGGGAGTCTGCAAGGTTACCTCACGTTCATGGAGTGACTGTGAGGGCTGATCTTGGAGCGCCCCCCTTTGGGGCGAGGCCACGTGGAGGGCGATTCCGTGTGGGGACAAGGCTGTGAGAAGATCCTGCATGAGGGAGTCCACAGGTGGAGCTGTTTCTGGTGAGAGGAGGCATGATCATGGCTAAGGCTTGTAAAGAGGCACACATGAGAGAGATATCATATGGATGACTTGGTACTGTGGGGTATTTCATGGGGCTTAGGAGAAGGGACATCTGCATTGAGGTATTGTCCACAGATGGGACGCCTGCATTAAGGTATTGTCTACAGGTGGGACACATGTTGAGGTATTGTCCGTCATGGTCGTACATGGGTTCTGGGGCATGAGGCCTATAAGAAAGAAGACGCACAGGATCATGAGAAGCTTCTAGGTTTTTAGAAGGGGTGCTGGGGTTACATCTTGTATTGTAACAGAGTTCTTCTCTAAAGTGATTAATGAAAAGCAATCTCTCTTTTTCTCCTATATACATCTCTTCTATATCTCCATTGTTGCACGATGTTGAATCCGAGGAATTGGTTATTGGACTGTTTGCTTCCAGATTACTACCGATGTGTATAGGCGTTGGTCCGAAATAGTGCCTTGAATTTCCAACACCAACTTGGCTTCTAAGGCATGCATCTAACAATTAAAAGAATCCTAAATGATAGGGACATCAGGATCAATCATGGTTCACTATGGGTCCCTGAATTTTGAGATCTTTCAGTCCCTTAACCAATCTTCAATTTTGCCAAAAAATCAAGTCCTGTTAGCGCTTTGAGAATTGTAATTAGAGCTTAAGTCAGTTGAGTCATTTGAAGTACTATAATTAGGGTTTAGCTTAATTAAGCTCAAGTAAATCCATTTGAGTCCTGTTTTGGGCCCTTAAGTTCTACTTTTATATCTGAGTCCTGTATTTAGAGGCGACTTATACCATTTGGGTTTTTTAGTCAAGTTTTGGGTTATGTTCAGCTTAGTTGAACTTAGTCGATCAAGTCAGCTCACTATAAGCCTTTGTCATCTTGGTCTTGTTTTGTCATTTTGGGTCTTGTATCAATTGAATCTTGTATTAGCTTTCATTTAAGTCATATTCAAGAGGAGAGCCAGTGGACCACCACTCAAGTCACCCAACCAAGCATCTAGACTTCATTCATGTTGCCCAGACCCCTGAAGGATTGGTGCCCTAGCATATCAGGCCTTAGGTGCCTTAAGCCCACAAGCTTTCACGAAGATTGGCGCCTAGTCCAGATCCACCAAAGAAGTGGCACCTAGATCCCAGCCCAAGCCCATGGCGCCTTCCCTCCAAATCCAACATGGAGGCATCCCAGCCCATTTGACTCAGTCTATGATGCCATAACTTTGACCTAGTCCAACATGCCCAAGGCTTTGACCAAGTCCAAGCAGATGTTTTCTAAGCCCAACAAGGAGACAAGGCCCTAGCACAAGAGGTTTTTATTGGCTCACAAGTTTGTAATTTCTTGGCCCTTAAGTCATGGTTTCTTGACCTTCAAGTAATGTAACCTGGGTACATCTATAAATACCCACCCCCCTCTTGTATTTTTCAATGAATGCTTATGAATGAAATTTGATTTCTCTTATATACAATCTTCTATTGCATGTGTGCATCGACCTCCATGAGGGAGTGGGTGAGAGACTCGTGCCTTTGCTCTTTGAGCATTGAGGGGTGTGAGGCCCTAGTTATCAAACCATAGCCACCCTGCTTCTTCCAGCTCAAGCCGCCCATCATCAGCCCATCCTTGCCACCACCTATTTTTTCTCTCTTCCACATTTTCTTCAGCCATCTAGCCATATTTTTTATCATTTGCTAACCCTCTTTAGGTGTTTTGCAGATCCCTCAAGTTTCATGACTTTAGAATTCCATTTGCCTAGCCATCGAGCCAGCAGATAAAAAGTCGACGGATTCGCGGGTTTTCGGCTTGACCTTCCATGCCGCATTCGGGAGTGAGGAGTGATCCCTTCATGGAAGCAGCAGCAATCTTTGCCTGGTACACACCCCCTTACCCTCTAGATCGAGTTATTGCAGAAGAGTTAGCTCTACCTGGTGCAGACACCAGAATAAGACAGAGGCTTCTCAACCCTCTATGGATTACTTAGTAGTATTTTAGTCTAATTTGTAATAAGGGCTTATCCTAATTGAGTTTTCCTTTGACTTTTGAGTCGTATTCTTTTTGGGCCTTTATCATTCGAGTCTTGTACTCAGAGTTTGATTCATACCAGTAGGGTTTGGATTAGTCTGTCAAGTTAACTCATATTGATCTAGTCATATTCTAAGTCCTGTAAATTCTAGTCCAAGTCCAATGAAGACACAATACAATTGAAGATCAACCCAGCTTGAAGTCATAAAGACCACGGAAGGCCCAATAGGAAAAATTCAAGGCCCTGGAACCCTGGATCATAGCTTGGAGCCTTGTACCGCAGCCTGAAGCAAACTAGGCCACCCAAGGCCCATGAAGAGCACCGAGGGGTGCCACACTCTTATGGTCACCTCCCCTTAGTCAGCCACTTAGGGTCACCTCCCTTGGCCGACCAAGGCAAGTGAGAGAGGGAGAGTTTGAGGGAAAGAGGGCTAATGACTTACCATGTTTTCTAGCTAGGGTTTGGGTGGGATTCAAATTCCTATGTAATGACTTTTATATCCTTACTTGGGGGACAAGTTTGTGAGCCTTTAAAAGAAGCCCCCCTCTCTTGTATGAAGACTAATTTTTCATGAAATATATTGAGTTTTCCAACCACTGCTATGTGCTTTCTGTGCGCTAAGGGGAATCTATGTAAACCCCTTCTTCTTCCTAGTCTCATGCACCCTGCCTCTAGCCGCCATCAAAATCCTAGAAGCCACCTTTTCCAGCCTTGGCCTCCCAACACCAAAACCATTCTTCTCATGCTATTTTTTGAAATTTTCTTCATCCCTACATTGTTTTCTACCCCCTGATAGGTGATTTGCAGGTCCCTCAAAGCCAACGAATTTAAGATTCCAGCCGAATATCTTTCGAGCTTCCAGCTTGAAAGCCGTGGATTCCCGGGGTCTTCAGCTTGATCATCTAGGCCGTATCTGAGAGCGAAGAGTGACCACTGCAAAGATTCATCATCAAATCCCTACCAGGTAAACCCCCTCAACTTACTAGTAGCAGTATTGAAGGAGAACTAGCCCAACCGGGGCTTCTCAGCCTCGGCGGTCCTTCTTACTTATCACTTTGAGGTCTTTTTGCATGCAGTAGCTTCAAATTTTTTTGTATAGAACTCTCTAATTTAGATCTTGGCATCCTTTTTGGAATTTAATCATCTCACTTAACACATAAAAATACAAAAACATTTTGCATGCATATTTAGTCCCGCATCACTACCGGGGTTTCTTAGCCCTGGCAGTCTTGTTTTTATCTCTTTTCAGAGTCTTTTTGCATGCTTGCGGTCTCAGATTTTTATAGGATCACCCATTTATCTATTTGACATGAAATTTGGAAATTAAAATCTTAACTTAATTTTGAGTCCATGAAAATTCTCTTGCATCCAATTAGTCCCACATCATTTGGTATCAGAGCTCTTTTAGGGCTAATTTTTTACATCCCTTAATTCCTGCATATAGTCTGTTAAATTAACTGTTTATTCATATAGGTATCATAGAAAAGTCCAATTCTTATTTTTATCGATTCATCATATTTGACTACTATTTATCAGTAACTTTCAATAATTTATTCTGAGTTATATGTTTTCTGAACACCTATTTTTTTCAGTAGAAAATTTCTGCATCCTTTCATCTGTACTAGGGGTTCGAGAGTAGGTCTGTTTCACAAACATAGACCTACTTTTTTTTTCTGAAATTTGTACTGATTAATATATGATTAGTTTTATTAATTACTGTGATTTTTTTCATATTTTACAGAACCAAAAAAAAGAAAAAAATCTGCATCCTTGAAACCTTAACCAAAAATTGGATTCTCCAGCACCCAGTTAGAAACCCTATGTTTATCAACATAAAACCTTTTTTTTTTTGCACAAAATTTTGTAGGAATCATCCTCATACAACTATGTATATCCTGCAATTTTTTTAGAATTTTCCTACTCTGAAGTCCATGCTAATCTCTGCATCAATAATAGAATAAAAAAATTTCAATTTCTGTTGTCTTGAATAGTTGACTTGATTAAACCTAATCACCTACCAAACCCCACCAAACCCTAGCCAATTTTGATTGACCACCTAACCAACTTAACATTAAGTCAGCCACCTCATAAAAAGAGACAAAAAAAAAATTATTCTCTATTTTGTTATTAGATTGCATTAAGGTTCATTGATTGCACATCATCTGCATCTAACCAAATTTTAAGGGCAATTTACTCTGTCAGATCAGGGCAGGATTTCATAACCTATACTGGGCCCAAAACAACCACCTCGCATACATACTGAAGCCCTAATTAAAATTAACTAGCAACTTAATTGATTTAGGGACACCAACAAGTCATGTCCGAGTTTTGTGGGTAGACTAGTGCACCAAACCCATCATCTATTACTGGAAGCTGGTGTCTAAGGTTAGAGGCCAGTGGTAAATGCCCTAAGTGGACTTGTCGTTACTTAATTAAGACTCTGTCACAAGCATGGGAAACCTCCCCCAACCCCAACTCTTACTTGGCCAGTAGAAGGATTAGGTGTTGTGTTGTATGTAAGTTGAGTTGATCCATTCATCTTTGACTCTAGGTCTAGCAAGCCGTAGTCGATTTATGTCTAACCCCATCAGTCTCACCCTAACCCAGTCTGACCCTGGAGTTGACATGTGTGTGTTTGCATGACCATTAGATTAGGAGCCCAACTGATAGTCTCACCTCAAACCCAGTTCAGCCATGGAACCCACCCTTGTGGCTTTAATGAAGACCATAACTGAACGGTTTGACCAAATGGGCCACAAGTTTGACCAACTGACCCAATCAAATAAATAAACAACCCATAGGCTTGACCAAATGGGCCCTAAGTATGACAAAATGGGCTATTGGTGTGACCAGATAGGAGATCATCTAGGAAACCTAGAAAGGATCCAAAAAACCCGTACTGAGCCAAACCCTAGGAAAGCCCAATGCCATGACCTATTCCAGGAATCCAACCCTTGGAGACCTACTTATGAGTTCATAGACCAAGATGAGAGACTTATGAGGAGCCTTAGGATAGACGCACCCACCTTTGATGGCACCCTAGATCCCAAGACCTTCATAGACTAGGAAGGAGGCATGGAATAATTTTTTGCGTGGTATGACTTGAGTGAGGAAAAGAGAAGTAAATTTGCCAAACTAAGGTTAACCGACCATGATAGGTTACACTGGGGAGACGTAGAGCACCTAATCAGACAACGAAATAAAGCTCCCATAGATACCTAGATGGCCATGAAGCTAAAACTTAGGGAGAAACAAGTTCCCGCATCCTACCGATAGAGACTCCTAGACCAATGGCAGAGATTAAGTCAAGGAAGTAGGTCCATGTCAGAATACATAACCAAGTTTAATGAGTGTGACAGAAGGTGTTGCCTAGACGAACGCAAATCAATGACCCTATCTAGGTTTAGGGCTGGCCTTCATGAAGACATCCGATGGGAATTGTCTCAATGGCAAATTCAGGACGTAGAGAAAGCCTATCACATATCTAAGGAATTCGAATAATATCAGAGGAAACTCATGATCAGTCAATCTATGTCCAACAAGAGTAACCCTCCTGAACTCAAGCCCAGACCTAGCCGTCTTTTTTTAGACCAGCCAATTCCCATTTCCCCTAGCCAGACCCTAGGACCTAGTTAGGTATGTCCGAGCCAACCCAACCTGAGCTGACCCATCCCAAGCCGACCCAAGTCCGATATCCCACTAGTTCCCATGATTGATAGGAGTGAGGACCATGAAGTTCAAATTGATTGCACTGATATTCAAGACTTAGGGTATCTGCAGGTTGAGGAGCTAGAGAAGAATAATAGCAAGCCTCTAGAGGTTCAAAGAAGATCCAACATCACGTGTTTCAGATGCCACAAACCAGGGCACTATGCTAGCCAATGTCTAACCAAAGCCTTACATATAGGAGAGCTAGAAGAGGATGAGTCTAAACCCATTGCTGAACTTGAAGAAGAGGTGTATGAGGCAGACTTAAGTCTGATCGAGGAGTATGAAGAGGTTAAAATTATTGAAAATCTTGGGAAATAAACTCTTGATCCCATTGAAGAGTCTAAAGAAGATACCTATGACTTGAGCCTAGAGCAAGAAAGTGAACCCACTAAGGACCTAACAGAAAATGATCCTGAACCCACTAAAGAATTTGGAGAAGAAGTGACTGAGCCAAGATCAAACATTGTTAATGAGAGTGAGGGTTCACCAGAATTATCCATTAAGGAGGTCCAGGAACCAATCCCTAAGGAACAATCCTAGGAAGTTAATATTATTTTAGAGGACTTTCTGATGCAGAACGGAAGCTCTGATACCAAAAATGATGCAGAACGGAAGCTCTGATACCAAAAATGATGCAGAACAAATAAAGGGATGTGATGCGGAAGTAAATTAAGATTAACTAATTTTTTTGTTGTTTTTATATGTTTGTAGAAGTTGGCTTCAAATCAAAGAAAAGTTAACCTAACATTGAAAGATACTAATATGATAATTGAAAGCACAATTTTAAGGAAACTAAATTATCAGAGTAGTTCAGAAGCAACGGATCGCTGGGGGTTGAGAAACTCCCAGACCTAGGGTTTCGCTCCGAACATTCAACAGAACAGAAATAAAGAGAAGAGATGGTTTACCTTACCAGACAATGATCTTCACAGATTTTGGTGGAAGAACTCTCCCGAGCAGATTGTTGGATCCTCGGATTCAGATATCTTCGCAATGGATCCTCCAATACTGGTCCTTTGGCGGGTTGGCTTCTCCTGAACTCAAGATCTGGAAGAGAAGAATAACAATTGATGGAATCAGAGAGTCAAGGGAAAAATTTACCAGGTTGATGAACTTGAAGATTGAAATTGCTGAAAACTAGATTCTCCTGGAAGCTGATGTGATTTTCCTTGGAACTTGCTCTGGTTCTGAAGTAGCCGGACTGGATCTGGATGAAGGTGGACGGCCTGGACTTGTAGAGAGAGAGAGGCCGTGGGAGATGGAAGGAGCTAGGGTTCGATGGATTGAAAATAATGAAGGGCGGCTAGGGTTTTGGATTTTTAAGTGGCTAACCTAGGGTTTTGGATAAAGATGGAGATCTCTCACCTCCTCAAGGCTCCAATGGAACCCGGATTACCCCCTCACGGAGCTCAACACTTAGAATAGTACGGAAGAAGAGAAACCTAGGTTACTCAACACAAGAGAATAGCAAAAATAATTTTTTCTTCATTGATTGATTGTTTTCAACTTACAAGAAGGATGTAATTTATAATGCTTTACAAGGGAGAAGGGTTTCATATTTTCCCATGTGGGACTAAAGGAGGGGATCTCCAAATTAGGGCAAATCCCTTACATATGGTTGGCCAAAATACCAAAAATTAGGATTTGGGTTATAAATGGCAGGTAGATGGCGCCACCTTGCTTGGAAATTTTCAAGAAAAATTTTCTTCCTTTCCTGGATGAACTCTTTTGGACTCCTCCTTTTCTTCCTCCCTAAGTCAAGGCTCTTCCCATCTTTGTTTTAGGTGTCTTTGGCAGGTAATGGGCGCCCCTTGATATTCTCTTCCAAGAAAAACTTCTTCCCTTCTTTGCTTGGAATCACTTGGGAAAGTCTTGGCCGCCCCCTTGATTTGTGCTCTTCTCTTTATCTGGTGCATGAAAGAAGGAAGTTGCCATCTGTGGAGTGGGGACCAAAGGCTGCTGGATGTGGATATGGTGCCCCCTGGACTGGGAGTGTGGCTGGGAGTGTGGTGTCCACTTGCCAGGTCTTGGGAGAAAATGTAACATCCCCGGTTGAAACCCTAGTCCACTACTGAGTCAACATGACTCAACAAAATAAAATGCAGGTAATGTAGACTCAAGCTAAATTGAGTTGATCTAGTCAACTCTTATTACAAACCAAAAATCCTAATTCTTCGGGCAAGGTTAATCAGAGATCCAGATGGAGCTCTGAAGTCTTCTTCTGAGTCTGGTGCCCGCACCAATTCTCCCAGGGTGGGAGGAACTCGACCCTGTCGAGTAAGGCTCAAGTTGGCTCTGGTATCTCTCCAAGAGGTCTGGGTCCAATTCTTGTAATTCTTCTCAGAAGATCCAAGAGTCATCAGAATCTGGCCTTCCTTGCCAGCGGACCAGGTACCTTTGGTATCCTCGATTACGAGTAGAGATAACCTGATCATCCAGGATCTTTTCAATCTGCTCTTTCCTCACAGGCCAGTTTGTTGGTGGACACACAGGGTCGGGATCACTCTCAATGATAGGGTTAGGCTCAAAAGGCTCACTAGGAATCATAGCTGGCTCCCTGTACTCTACTAAGTCTGTATTTTTGAAAGTAGAGCTAATGCCTAGTTCTGGAGGCAACTCGAGCACATAGGCATTGGATCCTACTCTCTTTACCACTCTAAATGGTCCAGCTCCCCTAGCATGTAACTTTCTAACGGTTCCAGGAGGAAACCATTCAGGCCTTAACCTAATCATCACATAGTCTCCCTCAACAAAAGATTTGACTCGCCTTTGAGTATCAGCCAACTTCTTATAAGTTTCATTACTTAAATTTATTTTGGCGTGAATTTCTTTATGCAAGTCTTTTACATGCTGTGCAAAATTCTCAGCAGACTCGGAGACTCGAGTGTGGATAGGTAAAGGGACTAGGTCAAGAGGTGTGTGAGGTTTGTACCCATGTACAATTTCAAATGGACTGTTACCCGTAGACCTATTGACCGAGTCATTGTACGCAAATTCTGCCCTTGGTAGGTATAAATCCCAATTTCTGGTGTTTTCACCAACAAGACATCTCAGCAGATCTCCTAGGCTACGGTTCACTACTTCAGTTTGGCCATCAGTTTGGAGATGATAGGCAGTTGAAAACTTAAGTTTTGTCCCTAACTTATGCCAAAGGGTCTTCCAAAAGTAACTGGTGAACCGGACATCCCTATCTGAAACGATTATCTTAGGTAGGCCATGGAGTCTAACTATCTCATTGAAGAAAAGTGTGGCTACCTTAGCCGCATCAAAGGTTTGGGAACAAGGCAAGAAGTGGGCCATTTTAGAGAATCGGTCGACTACGACACAGATAGAATCATGTCTCCTCTAGGTCTTAGGTAAACCTAACACAAAATCCATACTCACATCTTGCCAAGGATGATCTGGGACAGGGAGTGGGGTATAAAGGCCAGTGTTTTGTTTTCGCTGTTTGGCAACAGCGCAGGTTCGACATCTAGCTACAATATTAGCTACATCCCTTTTCAAGCTAGGCCAGAAAAAGTGGTCTTCAATAGCTAGAATGGTCTTGTCTTTTCCAAAATGGCCGGCTAAACCTCCAGCATGGATTTCCCAAATCAAAAATTCCCTAAGAGAAGTTCTAGGGATGCAAAGCCTATTTTTGAAGAACAAAAAACCATCTACAAGGGTATAATCCTGGTGATTACTAGATGGTCCTTGAACTAGATCCTGATACACAGTTGTGAAATCTGGACAAGACTCATATTCCTCTTTGATTTGCTCAAACCCTATGACCTCAGTTCTAACAGAATTTAATAACAGAGATCGGCGACTAAGGGCATCAGCTACCTTATTCTCAACTCCAGCCTTATGTTTCAGGACAAAAGTATAGGACTGGATATATTCTACCCACTTAGCATGCCTAGGGTTAAGCTTCTTTTGGGAGTTCAGAAATCTAAGAGCCTCATGGTCCGAAAATAGTACAAATTCCTGCGGTAGCAAATAATGTCTCCAGTAATGCAAAGCTTGCACCACCGCATAAAATTCCTTATCATAGGTAGAATACCTAAGCTTAGCATCATTAAGTTTTTCACTAAAGAATGCTATGGGATGATTCTCTTGGCTTAGGACTCCACCTATTCCTACAACTGAAGTATCACAGGCAACCTCAAATACTTTAGAAAAATCGGGTAATCTCAGAATGGGTGCCTGGGTCATTTTATCCTTAAGATCTAGGAAGGCTTTATGGGCTGACTTAGTCCAATGAAATTCTCCCTTCCTAATACAATCAGTGATAAGAGCAGCTAAAGTACTAAACCCCTTGATGAATCGCCTATAGAAGGTAGCCAAGCCGTGGAAACTTCTAACTTCATGCACATTGGTTGGCTCTGGCCAGTCTACTATGGACCTAATCTTCTCAGGATCGGCCGCCACGCCGTCAGGGGTTACTACAAAACCAAGAAAGATAACTCTACTAGTCATGAATTCACACTTCTTAAGATTACCGTAGAGTCTATCATTCCTCAAAACTTGGCAGACTGCTCTAAGGTGGCCTAGGTGATCTGCTGGAGTCTTACTATAGATCAGGATGTCATCAAAATAGACCACCACAAATTTTCCTATGAAAGCTCTAAGTACCTGGGTCATAATTCTGATGAAAGTACTAGGGGCATTGGACAACCCAAAAGGCATAACAACCCATTCATAAAGACCATCCTTAGTTTTGAAAGCAGTTTTCCATTCATCCCAGGGTCTAATCCTAACCTGATGATAGCCACTTTTGAGATCAATCTTAGAAAAAACCATTGCACCAGCCATCATATCAAGCATGTCATCTAGTCTAGGGATGGGAAACCTATATTTGATTGTAATTTTATTGATGGCACGACTGTCAACACACATCCTCCACGTGCCATCTTTCTTTGGGGTCAGTAAGGCTGGGACTGCACAAGGGCTAAGACTTTCTCTAATAAACCCCTTCCTCAATAATTCTCCAACCTGCTTTTGCAGTTCTTAATGCTCAGATGGATTCATCCTGTAATGGGGCAAGTTGGGCAAAGTCGCTCCTGGGATTAGATCTATGGCATGCTGGATATCCCTAAGAGGTGGAAGGTGGTCTGGCAAATCCTCGGGAAAGACATCCTCAAATTCTTTTAACACAGGTTTAACTTCTTGAGGAGGCTCTGAGGGTTCCGAAGTTCTAAGTTCCTTAGCAGTCAACATCCAGATGGGTGAACCACTATGAATTTCTTGTTCTAGATCCTTAGCACTGATTAGGTTTACTCCAGTTTTCATCTCCTTAACCTTACCGGCTCCTTTAGTTACCTTGTCCTTAGGGGGAACTGAATGGATCGTAATCTTCTTCCCATTGAAACTAAAGACACAGGTATTGGATTTTCCTAAGAGGGTGGCATCATGATCATACAACCAAGGTCTTCCGAGAATTATACTGCTCACCCCCATGGGTAAGACATCGCACCAAATCTTTTCGTGATAAGATTGCATTTGGATTTGGACTTGACATCTAGACTAGATGGGTATGGAGGTAGAATCTACCCAAGAAACCTTATAGGGGTTGGGATGGGGAACTGGGATTAAGCCTAACATCTTGACAGTGCTAGTAGAGATGGCATTTACACAGCTCCCACTATCTATGATGATCTTACATACCTTATCCCCTATTTTAAGAAAAGTCTGTAGGATGTTAGTCCTACGCCAATCCTCTTGAACTAGATTCTGGGATAGGATGCATCTTACAACTCCTAATTGGTCAGATTCATTGGGTTCCTCCTCTCCTTCATACTCCTCAACCAAATTCATTCCGGCCTCATAAACTTCTTCTTCAAATTCCTCACTGGGCTCGGAATTATCATTCTCTCCCTCTTCTATGTAAAGGGATCTCCGTGGGCACTGGCTAGCAACATGACCTACCTTATGACACTTGAAACAGGCTATGGCAGTACACTGACTGGATATGTGACCTGGTTTCTGACACTTAAAACAGGTGATATTTGAACTAGGGGTTCTCTGGGTGTCAGGTGCCTTACCTTTGTCCATGGGCCTAGGGGTAGAAGTACCCTGAAAAGGTTTACTAGGGATAACTTGGCTAGGTCCATTCCTTGGGATTGGGGCACTAACCCTAGAAGGTATAGGTCCTCTCTGAAATTTCTCAGTGTTTAGTGCAATCTGGTAGGCTTGGTCTAGATCAGTAACCTCTCTCAGAAATAGTTCTCTCTTGATATCTTCCCTCAGTCCAGCCCTAAATCTAGACAAAGTGACTTCGTGGGCTTCACTCACATCACATCTCATAGGTATTCATCAAAAGTAGCTATGTAGTCTGAGACAGATCGGTTTCCTTGTTTCAGGTTTTGCCATTGGTCTAACAGGTTTTGCTGGTATGAAATGGGTAGGTATTTATCTCTCAGTTTTTCTTTCATACCCTGCCAAGTGGTTATAGGCTCAACATTCCATCTCCTAGTGGTTAGCTCAATGTTCCCCCAGTATAACCTAGCTTGACGCACTAATTTCATCTTGGCAAACTTGTATTTCCTCTCCTCAGACATAGCATACCACTCAAAGTATTGGTCCATCTCACCCTCCCAATCAGAATACACCTTAGGGTTCAGACTACCATCAAAAGTGGGTGCATCTAATTTGATGTTCCTGATGAACCTATCATCTCTATCTTTAGGCTCTGGGTCAAGCCTTCTATGATTAGGTTCAGGATCTCTATATAAAGGCCTTCTAGGCTCCTGATGTGGGTGAGGTTGAGGCACATTAAAATCGAGGTCAGGAGTCCAATTCCGATGTCTAGGTTCTTCAAGTACTTGGACTCGGTCCCTAAGTTGGGTAAGATCCTCATGAATTTGTGCACTAAACTGGGCCACAGTGTTTGTCATATCCTGATTCATTTTAGCCATACTTTCAGTAAGAGTTCTGATCATGGCCTCTAAATCAGGTTGGGTTTGACCAGGTTGATATGGCACTCCGTTTCTGGTAGACATGATGATTCAAGCAAGCACACAAAATGAGACTAGACTAAATCGACTACTGGATCACTAGACCTAGAGTCCAAACTAGATGCCCAATCAGAGTAGCAAGCTAGCCTGTAGTAACTCAGGACTCAGCCAGGCAGGTGTAAGGGGAGTGTTAAGTCCCTGATTGCCAATCCTAGACACCAATCAGTGATTGGCCAGGTAGGCGGACCAGCACACAAGCCCTTCGGGAATGGATCCCTGAACCACCATTCTAGACACTGAGTGCTAAGCACACACAGAATAACTCGGCAAACTGACTCAACACTAGCCTAGACCCGACCAATTGGTGTCCCTAGCCCACTAGGGCAAATTAGGTCTAACTGATTTTAAATTAGGTCTAGGTTCGAATGATTGGATGGTGGTTTTGGGCTAAGGAGAGGTAATCAACTCCTCCCCTTATCTTAGATGCTCAATTGCCCTTAAGTAAATTATGAGATGATCACTCCAAAAAGAATTGAATTGCAGAACACAAAAAACAGAGTTGTTGTATTTTAATGCTCAAAATTTTTACCAAAACCAATAAATCACAGAAAAATTATGAAAAATAGGTTCAATTATACTGGTTTCAACAAAGCATAAAGTATGCAATTCGGAGTTTTATGAAGGGAGAAATAATTCAGACAACAGGACAATTACGGGCTGCAACTAGATTGTCTTCCCCGTTTATAATCCCTGCTACGAAGTTATAACCCAATGGATCCCCTACATGCCCTAGGAACACCCCGTGGAATGGGAGGAGGAGGCTTGCACCTCGCTTAGTTCCTAGGACAGGACGTCCTGGGGAGTCTACTTCGAGCAGACAAAATAAAAAGAGAAAACAATCAAAACAAGCAAGCAAGCAAATCAGAAACCCTAGACTGGGCTCTAATACCAAAAATGATGCAGAACGGAAGCTCTGATACCAAAAATGATGCAAAACAAATAAAGGGATGCGATGCGGAAGTAAATTAATATTAACTAATTTATTTGTTGTTTTTATATGTTTGTAGAAGTTGGCTTCAAATCAAAGAAAAGTTAACCTAACATTGAAAGATACGAATATGATAATTGAAAGCACAATTTTAAGGAAACTAAATTATCAGAGTAGTTCAGAAGCAACGGATCGCTGGGGGTTGAGAAACTCCCAGACCTAGGGTTTCGCTCCGAACTTTCAACAGAACAGAAATAAAGAGAAGAGATGGTTTACCTAACCAGACAATGATCTTCACAGATTTTGGTGGAAGAACTCTCCCGAGCAGATTGTTGGATCCTCGGATTCAGATATCTTCGCAATGGATCCTCCAATACTGGTCCTTTGGCGGGTTGGCTTCTCCTGAACTCAAGATCTGGAAGAGAAGAAAAATAATTGATGGAATCAGAGAGTCAAGGGAAAAATTTACCAGGTTGATGAACTTGAAGATTGAAATTGCTGAAAACTGGATTCTCCTGGAAGCTGATGTGATTTTCCTTGGAACTTGCTCTGGTTCTGAAGTAGCCGGACTGGATCTGGATGAAGGTGGACAGCCTGGACTTGTAGAGAGAGAGAGGCCGTGGGAGATGGAAGGAGCTAGGGTTCGATGGATTGAAAATAATGAAGGGTGGCTAGGGTTTTGGATTTTTAAGTGGCTAACCTAGGGTTTTGGATAAAGATGGAGATCTCTCACCTCCTCAAGGCTCCAATGGAACCCGGATTACCCCCTCACAGAGCTCAACACTTAGAATAGTTCGGAAGAAGAGAAACCTAGGTTACTCAACACAAGAGAATAGCAAAAATAATTTTTTCTTCATTGATTGATTGTTTTCAACTTACAAGAAGGTTGTAATTTATAATGCTTTACAAGGGAGAAGGGTTTCATATTTTCCCATGTGGGACTAAAGGAGGGGATCTCCAAATTAGGGCAAATCCCTTACATATGGTTGGCCAAAATACCAAAAATTAGGATTTGGGTTATAAATGGCAGGTAGATGGCGCCACCTTGCTTGGAAATTTTCAAGAAAAATTTTCTTCCTTTCCTGGATGAACTCTTTTGGACTCCTCCTTTTCTTCCTCCCTAAGTCAAGGCTCTTTCCATCTTTGTTTTAGGTATTTTTGGCAGGTAATGGGCGCCCCTTGATATTCTCTTCCAAGAAAAACTTCTTCCCTTCTTTGCTTGGAATCACTTGGGAAAGTCTTGGCCGCCCCCTTGATTTGTGCTCTTCTCTTTAGCTGGTGCATTAAAGAAGGAAGTTGCCATCTGTGGAGTGGGGACAAAAGGCTGCTGGATGTGGATATGGCGCCCCCTGGACTGGGAGTGTGGCTGGGAGTGTGGTGTCCACTTGCCTGGTCTTGGGAGAAAATGTAACATCCCCGGTTGAAACCCTAGTCCACTTTTGAGTCAACATGACTCAACAAAATAAAATGCAGGTAATGTAGACTCAAGCTAAATTGAGTTGATCTAGTCAACTCTTATTACAAACCAAAAACCCTAATTCTTCGGGCAAGGTTAATCAGAGATCCAGATGGAGCTCTGAAGTCTTCTTCTGAGTCTGGTGCCCGCACCACTTTCCAAGTAAGCTTGCCAAAGCCCTTTCTGATGACCTACCACCAGTAATGGATTTCCAGTCTACTCTAGAACTAGTGCCTATAGACAACCCTAGTGCCAAACAAGTGGTTAGGACAGACAAGCCATCAATTTCTCTTAAGCATAGGAGCTTGTTGAACCATGTTTACCCTAAAGACTTCCATTCTGTAATTCATGTCCTACAATTCTGGAGAGGATATTTACTGCCCCTAGAAAACTTATTGTACCCATACCATAGGACGTTTAGGTTTTATGATTCCAAGAAAATTTTAATCTTGATACCTGTAAAGTGGATTGAATTTTGGGTTTACATCTTTAACATAGGGGACGAAGTAAGTATAGAGGATGAATTGCTACCTAGTTTTAAGTCTAAAAGATCCCTAGGCCTAATCCCACTATTCACACTTGCATAGATCTCTGCACAGCATTTGCATCAGGACATTAGCATCACTTGAACATTGATAATAATTTGGCTAATTCCCGAATTCGAGTCAAAGAGTATGCTGAGGGAGATCATGTAAAGATTAGGTTTAGACCTAAGTTGTTTCCTCTGGGAGCTGCTAAGAAGTTGCATGCCTATGAAGTTGGACCCTTACAAGTGATAAGGAGAGTTGACCCTAGTGCCTTTATGCTTAGTTACCCTCATATTTTGGCATTAGCTTGACTTTCAATATCTCGAGCCTAGTTGTGCATAGGGCACTAACAATGACACCCAGTGAGATTTTTGGATCTCACCCTACTCTTGAGAGATAATCCTTGCCTGAGTGTCCAATAAATTACCTTTGGAGAAGAATACAGATCGAGTGTGACCTGGATGGCGCAGCTGTTATGACCCGAACCTAGGCTATCCATATCATTTGGTCCGCTGGCTAGGCCGAACAAACTCTGATTGTCCATGGATCCCTCTAAAGGACTCACAGCACCATGACCCAACCCTCTTACCCACACCAGACTGATCCTTACTCGACGGTGTCAAGTTTCTCCCACCCCGGGAGAATTGATGGGGACATCAGGATCAACCCAGGTTCATTTTGGGTCCCTGAATTTTTAGATCTTTAAGTCCCTTAACCAATTTTCAATTTTTCCCAAAAATCAAGTCCTGATAGCCCTTTGAGTCTTATAATTAGGGCTTGAGTTAGTTGAGTCATTTGAAGTCCTGTAATTAGGGTTTAGCTTAATTAAACTCAAGTGAACCCATTTGTGTCCTATTTTGAGCCCTTGAGTTTTGCTTTTATATTTGAGTCCTATATTTAAGGTCGACTTAGAGCATTAGGGTTTTTGAGTTGAGTTTTGGGTTATGTTCAACTCAGTTGAGCTTAGTCAATCAAGTTAGCTCACTGTGAGCCTTTGTCATTTTGCTCTTGTTTTGTCATTTTGGATCTTGTGTCAATTTGAGTCCTGTACTTTCTTTCATTCAAGTCATGTTCAAGAGGAGAGCAAGTGGACCACCACTCAAGTCACCCAACCAAGAATCTGGACTCCATTCATGCTGCCCAGACCCCTGAAGGAGTGGTTCCCCAGTGTATCAGGCCTTAGGCACCTCAAGCCCATAAGCTTTCAGGAAGATTGGCGTCCAGTCTAGATCCAGCAAGGAAGTGGCGCCTAGATCCAAACACAAGCCCATGGTGCCTTGGTGGGGACACCTGGATCAGACACAGATCACTGGATCCCATATGGTTTATTGATTAGGGTTTTAATTTTAGAACCTTAGTCATGTGTCAAAATTCTGCAATCAATTAAGATTGAGTCATGTAATAAGTTGAGGTTAGTTGATTTGTCTCAACCCTCAACCCTAGTTAGTCTATTGAGTCTTGTACTTTAGTTATAAGTCCAATATAAGATTATTTTTGTACAAGAGAAGAGGATACCCTACTGTGGGTTCCACCAGGCCTCATCGAGGAGCTAGAAGATCCCACTTCAGACAATTGGACGTTATATGCCAATCTAGGGTCCAAGATTCCTGTATGATGCCTAGAAGCCCTCCAGATATTTCAAAGATGCCCAGATTCCCTCCAGATACCAAAGAATATTTCTAGAATATGGCATCACTTGATTCTAGAGATCCATCTGTGCCCCAACCCAAAGAAGATTCAAGGCCCAGGTCCATAAGCACCAAGATGCCATTTTATCCCAGGAATATTCCATCCAGGGTGCCCCAAATATCAGGAGGCCCAAGCCTATGTGCCCAAGCCCATTTGGGCCGGTCCATTACTGCCCCCTTGAAGTCCACATGCCAATCAAAGCAAGAGTAGGCATCCTTGACCAAGTCAAAGCATGCAGGAAGAAGAAGAAGACTAGTCAAAGTTCCAAACATAGTTGGAACTTATTTTCCTAAGAGTTTTAAGACTTGTAATTCTAACCTAGCTAAGAGAAGGACTTGTAATCTTACTAGGAGAAGACTTGTTAACCTAAGTGTAACCCTAGTTAAAAGAGGGCATGGGAGATCTATAAATACCCCACCCCTCTTCCTCTTGTAATAACTTTCTCTTATGAATACAACTTTGCTAAAATTTTGAGTCATTGCCTTGTGTTGGTTTTTTATTTTGAGTGCTCTCATTGTGTACCCTAGCTGAACCCCTGCTGCCCTAACTTTTATTTTCATCCCATGAGATCAGCCATGCCCCAGTTGAAAGATCCCCAGGCATCCAAGAAGAAGAAGCCTTCTTCTACTTCTAGCAGCTAGCCTTTGGAGCCCTGATTCCCTCTCTTCTTTCCATCCAAATTCCTTTCTATTGCTGTGTTGTTTATTGTCTTACCTCTGATGCTTGCTGGATTCCCGAGGTGTTTTACCTCCCCAAAGGAGGCTTTCCTTTCCTCCAGGACTGTCCAAATCAGTCATCAAATTCAAGGGAACCGAGCTTCATCTTCAAGACTCCAATCAGAGTGTTATGTGATCTATTCATCGAAATTTCTTCAAATCTCTGACTAGTAAAATCCTTCCCTTCTCTTGATATCTGATTTGTTGAAGATAAGCTATCCTAAACTAGGAGTTTCTTAATTCCCAGGTCCTGACTTTCATTATCTTGTATGAGTTATTTTGCGATCATGATGATTCTTTGCATTACTTTTATTCCTGCTAGTTCTTACTTTATTTTGATAATTTTGCCAAAAATTAAATTATAAAAAATACAAAAAAAATGTTTACTATTTTTCCTACAATCTTAGAGTCATCCCACATCAGTTTGGTATCAATGTGGGTTTATGATAGCTTTCATCTGCATCAGAGTCACAAAACCCTAATTTTTGGATTTTCTGCATCCTATCCACTAAATTTGGTGTCTATTTTGCATCTAAATTCGACCACCTAAGAATTTTATTTTTCTATGAAAATTGCATGAAATGTTTTTTATCTTGTCCTTTATTTTATCATAATTTTTAATTAATTTTATAAAAAACCTAATTCACTAAAATTTGGCATATTAAAAACCTTAACTAAAAATCTATGTTTCTACATCAGTCAAAAACCATAGGATTTGCATCATCATCTGATTTTCATTTTGTATCAAATTTTGTAGAGGTCATCAGCACTGTCCATCCTCTATCTAGATTTTCTTTGGATTTTTTTCTACATCAGAATCTATGTCAAAACCTACATCATCTGAAATACTAATTTCCTGAATTCTACTATTTCTGCACTTACTTAACCTAACCTAATCAACTTTCACATACCCCAATCCCAAGACCAATTTGATTTCTAACCTAATCAACCTAAACCTAACTTTCTACATCTTAAAATACACATAAAATATATTTTTTTTCTAATTATTTTAGATTACATCAGGACCATCGATTTCCATTATCTGCATTAAACTAATCTTAAGGGCATTTTCACTATCTCAAATCAGGGCAGGAGGTCATAACCTGCCTGGGCCCAAAATAACCATCATCATACTAACATAAGCCTAAACTATAAGTAATTAGACTTAGTTTTCCCTAGAGGGCTAGATGCACCCAACAGGTCGGGTCTGAATTGTGTGCGCCAACTTGTGCATTTAATCATGTGGCTATTATCGAAATCTGGTGTCTAAGGCTGAGGGTCCAGAGTCAATCAACCTAAGTGGTGCTGTGATTTTTAATTGGATCCCTGTGAAAGCAGGGGGACCTCCCACACTCCCACCCTGTAACTGGCCAGAGGAAGGATTAGCTGCTAGGTTAAGTGTAAGTTGAGCTGACCCATTCAGTTTTGGCTCTAGGTCTAGGAAACCCTAGATTCTACTAACCTTTTTTCTTTTTGCATGCTTGGCTACACAACATCACTTTGCTTGCTTGTTTGATTATTTGCATTATATTAAGAACCCAATGCCAGTAGACTAAATCCAACCCAGCTAGTGTGACTATGGAGTCCAACCCTGGGAGAACCCAATACTTTGACCCATATATGGAGCCCAACCCTACGAGAACCCCATACCATGACCCATCCTTAGAACCCAACCATAGGGGAACCCCACGTCATGACCCATGCTGGGAATCTCATCGTAAGAGCACCCAACCTTATGCACCAACTTTTGATGGAAGTCCAAATCCTTAGGTGTATCTTGATTGGGAGGATGGAATGGATTAGTACTTTGAGTAAACTAAGATGTCAGAGCTAAAGAAAATTAGTTTGGCTACATGTAGGCTAATCCAATATGCTAAGGGACATTGG
Source organism: Areca catechu (assembly GCA_021397845.1). Classification (NCBI taxonomy): domain Eukaryota; kingdom Viridiplantae; phylum Streptophyta; class Magnoliopsida; order Arecales; family Arecaceae; genus Areca; species Areca catechu. Next base: position 93,573,110 of record CM038051.1, on the reverse strand, counting down.
GAACTTACTGAGGATGAATGTTATTGGAGAGGAAAATGTATAAGTACCTGGAAAGATATGAAGAGTAAGTTGAGAATAAAATACCTAGGTAAATTTTATGAGCAAGATCTTTTATGCCAATGGAATAAATTAAGCTAGGGTGACAAAACTATGTCTGATTACATTGACTAATTTAAGGAGTTTAGGAGGAAATGTAACAAAGTTGAACATGAGCTTATGGCCATATCAAGGTTTCGATATAACCTACATGAGGACATTAGTGGGGAATTGTATCACTGGCTGATTGAGGACTTAGAGGAAGCCTATTATAGAGCCTTGGAATTCGAGTCAAATCAGAGGGAACTCACATTTAGTCAAATTGAGACCAACAAGAATAACCCTCCTACTCCCCATATCCATAGAATTGAACCCATAACCCTTAGTTTACCCACCCTTGTTATCCCATACCCTAGTCAATTTCAAACCCCTCTTACCACCCCATTGGTTCACCAAGATGACTTAGAAGAAGAGAAATATGAGGCGACCCAAGCTTAGTGGAACAGTATGAGTAGGAAGAAGAGGAGTTCCTGGTGCGGGCACCAGACTCAGAAGAAGACTTCAGGGCTCCATCTGGATCTCTGATTGACCTTGCCCGAAGAATTAGGGTTTTCTGGTTTTGTAATAAGTGTTGACCTGATCAACTCAATTTTGAGTCTGTAATTTTGTCATTTCAATTTTTGTAGGGTCATGTTGACTCAGTCCAAGTCCAAGGCCCAGGTAGGTGTCATTCCCTTTGCCATAGGGCACCACATTTTCCAGCTACAAGTGGGTGCCACACTCCCTGCCACATCTCCATCCAGTGTACCTTGGTCCCCACGCCTCAAGTAAGCAGGTTCTTTTTTCTTGCACCACTTGGGGGAGAAATCCATCAAGATACCTCAATCCAAGGAGGAGACAACTTCTTTCCAGATAAACCCAAGCCAGGATGGCAAGAATTTTTCTTGAAGAGAGGATTAAGGAGGTGCCCCACAATGTTCCATAAAAATCCAAGTTATAAAAGGGAAGAGAGCATGTCTTGGGGAGAAAATCAAGGAGGCACCCAAAAGTCTCCAAAAGTGCCAAAGCCATGAAAGGAAGAAGCCTAAACTTGTGGAGCAAGACTAGGAGGTGTCCAAATGAGCCAAACCATGAAGGGAAAATCCTTGATTCATGGAGAGATACTAGGAGACAAACCCATAACCTGCCATTTGGAGCTGATTTTCAAGTTTTCATAGAGTTTTTGGGCTGCCCACTCATGGAAGGAGTCTTGGGAAGAAAATTTGATGCCTAAAGTGTGGGTTAGTCCTATTAGTCCCACATGGGAAATGTATAAAATTTTATTTCTTTGTTATGTCTATATATTCAACTCTATGTAACTCTTGAATTAAATGATGAATGAAATCAATTTCTGTGTGAGCAACTTTGTGTTTCTCTCTTCCGTACTTGTATTCAGGTGTTGAGCTCCAAGAGGGAGTAAATCCGGGTTCCCTAGGAACCTTGAGGAGGTGTGAGATCTCCAACCCCAAAACCCTAGCTTAGTCCACCCATCTCTACTCCACCACCACCAAACCCTAATTTTCCATCTTCATCCCACGGCCCCTCTCTTCCACATCGAAGCCGGTCACCAGCATCCAGGTTCAGATCAACAATTTCAACTACAGAGCCAGTTCAAAGGAGAGTCAGATCAGTATCAAGATCTCCAGAACTGCTACATCCAATAATCTTCATTAAGTACTCAGGTCAGTGTCTTTCTTTGAGTTTCTGGTTCTTTTTTTTTGTTCTTCTTTTTCCAGATCCTGAGTTCGAGAAGAAGGCCAACCTTGCCATAGAAATACAATCTGAGGATCCATTGCGAAGATACCCCGTCTCCAAGGATCCTACAATCTGCTCGAGAGTGTCCTTCAATTGAAGCAATGAGAGATATCACAGTCAGGTATAAAACCTTCTCTTCTCTCTTCGTCTATTTCTTGAAAGAGGAGTAAACCCTAGGTCTGTGGGTTTCTCAATCCCCAGCGATCCTACTTCTGAGTTACTCTGATAATCCACTCCTTTTAATTATGTTTTCTGTCATTTCTTAGTTTCTTTCAACATTAGTTTATCTTTCCTTTGAGTCAAAGCCGACTTCTAAAAATAAATAAATAAAAAAATACATTAATTTTAATTTGCTTCCGCATTCCACATTTTTGTTATGCATCATTTTTGGTATCAGAGCCCTGTCTAGGGTTTCTGTTTTGCTTGCTTATTTTAAGTCTCTCACCTTTTTACTTTGTCTGCTCGTAGTAGACTCCCCAGGACGTCCGGTCCTAGGAACGAAGCGAGGTGCAAACCTCCTCTTCCCATTCCACGGGGTGTTCCTAGGGTGTGTAGGGGTTCCGCTGGGTTACAACTTCGTAGCAGGAATTGTAAACGGGGGAAGCGTTCTGTTTTTAGTCTGTAACTGCCCTGTTGTAGAAATTGTTTCTCATTGTAGGTAAATCCAAATTATATGATTTTTATTTTTATGGAACCAGTATAATTGAAAATATTTCACATAATTTTACTGTAATTTATTGGTTTCTTTAAGATTTCTGAGAGTTAAATTACAACAATTCTGTTTCTGTGTTTCTGCAATTCAATTTTTTTGAGTGATCATCTCCTAATTCATCTTAAGGGCAATTGAGCATCTAAGATAAGGGGAGGAGTTGATAACCTCTCCTTAGCCCAAAACCACCACCCATTCATTCGATCCTAAGCCTAATTTTAAAAATTATTAGACTTAATTTGCCCTAGTGGGCTAGGGACACCAACAAGTCGGGTCTAGGCTAGTGTTGAGTCAGTTTGTCTAGTTACTCTGTGTGTGCTTTGTACTCAATGTCTAGAATGGTGGTTCAGGGATTCTATCCCGAAGGGCTTGTGTGCTGGTCCGCCTACCTGTCCAATCTCTGATTGGTGTCTAGGATTGGCAATTAGGGACCTAATACTCCCCTTACACCTACCTGGCTGAGTCCCGAGTTACTATAGGCTAGCTTGCCACTCTGATTGGGCATCTAGTTTGGGCTCTAGGTCTAGTTAGCCCGTAGTCGTTCCAGTCGAGTCTCATTTGGTGTGCTTGCTTGCATCATCATATCCACCCGGAACGGAGTACCCTACCAACCTGGTCAAACCCAACCTGATTTAGAGGCCATGATTAGAACTCTTACCGAAAGTATGACCAAATTGAGTCAGGATATGAATGAGGGTTTTGCCCAGTTTAGAGACCGAGCCCAGGGACTTGAGAAATGTAGACATCAAAATTGGACCCCTGATCCAAAATTTAATAGGTCCCAACCTCACCCATGCCAGGAGCCTAGGAGGACCTTATACCGTGATCCCGAGCATAACCATAGGAGCCTATATCCATACTTGGTTGACTCAGAAAAGGGACCCGTTAGGAACACCGAACCAACTGCACCCACTTTTGATGGAAGACAAGAGACATATATTAAGTGGGAAGAACAAATGGATCGGTATTTTGAGTGCACTAACATATCGGAATTAGGACAAGTTAGGTTGGGCAAAACCAAGTTCACCAAACATGCTAGGTCGTATTGGTATGCTATTGAGCGTGAGTGTTATCAAAGAAAAGAGGAAATATATACTTGGAGAGATATGAGAAGTAAGTTGAGAGATAGGTACCTAGGTAGATCCTATGAGAAAAGACTTTTAGACCAATGGTACCAATTGCGACAAGGTAATAGGCCTGTGTCTAAATATATCAAGGACTTCCAGTGGTATGACATGAAATGCAATACCATTGAGATCGAAGCTCAGATCACATCGAGGTTTAGGGTTGGGTTACACCCAGACATTTATAGGAAGCTATGCCTTGAAAAGACCAATAAGTTAGACCAAGCCTACCAAGAAGCCTAAGACTATGAGTGGTCTTTAAGATATAACCAATCAAGTACTTTGGACTTAAAGCCAACCTCTACCAACTTGAGTCATGTTCCGATTGATCCGACACCCGTAGTGAACCAGACTTTTGTTTGTTAATTCCCACTTGTGTCTCATCTTGACCAGAAGGATAACACTGAGAAAGAGTTAGGCATGGCCATCCCAAAATTTGTTGACCTGACCAGAGCCATACTTAAAGAGGAATCAAAGGAGAATAGATTAGAACCTTTCAGTGAGATTGAGGAAGAAATATATGAGCCTGACATAAGTTTGATAGATGAATATGAAGAAGAAGAATTTGAGGATATCTCTCCTGATAATTCAATTAACCAACTCCTGCCTGATGGGGTTATTGAGGGGACCTCTGCCACTCAAGGAATTCTGGAGCTAACCCTAAGAGAAGACCCTTTTGAGAAAGTTCAGGAAGAGGAAATTGCACCCAATGAGAGTTTAAGTGAGAATACCCCTGAACTCATTGAGGAATCCAAAGAAGACACCCCTGAGTCAAATCTGGTAGAGAAGTGTGAAGAAGGAAGGGGTTCACAAGAATTTCCCATTTAGAAGGTCCAAGAACAAGAAAAAGACAGTATCTTAGAAGACTTTCTAAATAAACATTCCAAAGACCTTCCTGATAACCTTCCACATTCTAGGAGCACCCAACCTTCCCTAGAACTTGCACTTGTAGATCCTCCTAGAGCAAATCATGAGGTTTGGATGAGTGCACCTATAGAACAATGTCCTCATTTTAAGGTCGTCCTGAATAACCAAGTTATGTTTCTTATTTCCTATAAGCCACCTCAAAACTCTGATTCTTATTTCCTACCCTTCCCTGAATCTTCTCATGTTTCTAGAGCTATGGGATTACACTTTACTGAGATTTCTAGGTTGCAAGACTCCTTAGAACCTATTAGGTTTGCCACCTACTTCTGGAAGACCTTATGGCACCTACTAGGCACCCATGATAAGTTCTCATGCTCTGCATGCCATCCTCCGACCCAAGGTCAAACCTAGAGAGCCTTAGTTTATTAGGTTTAGACCTAGGGTTCCTTTGAATAAAGTCCATACTTTAGGAATGCATCGTCAGTCAAGTTTAGGACATTGACTCAGATTTTGGTTGAGTGAGAATACCAGGAATTGGGATTTGTATTTACCCAGGGCTGAATTTGCATACAATGTTTCGATCAATAGGTCTATAGGCTAGAGTCCCTTTGAAATTGTTCATGAATACAAGCCTCACACACCACTTGATCTTATTTCACTATTAGCCCACACACACAAGTCTCTTGATGCACTTGCATAGCATGTAAAGGACTTGCATAAAGAAATTCATGTCAAAATAACTTTAAGTAATGAAACTTATAAGAAGTTGGCTGATTCTCAAAGACGAGTCAAAACTTTTGTTGAGAGAGACTATGTAATGATTTGGTTAAGGCCTGAGCGGTTTTCTCCTGGAACCGTTAGAAAGTTACATGCTAGAGGAGCTGGACCATTTAGAGTAGTGAAGAGAGTAGGATCTAATGCCTATGTGCTCGAGTTGCCTCCAGAACTAGGCAATAGCTCTACTTTCAACATTACAGACCTAGTAGAGTACAGGGAGCCAGCTGTGATTCCCAGTGAGCCTTTTGAACCTAATCCTGTTATTGAGAGTGATCCTGATCCTGTGTGTCCACCAACAAACTGGCCTGTGAGGAAAGAGCAGATTGAAAAGATCCTGGATGATCAGGTTATCTCTACTCGTAATCGAGGATACCAAAGATACCCGGTCTGCTGGCAAGGAAGGCCAGACTCTGATGACTCTTGGATCTCCCGAGAAGAACAACAAGATTTGGATCCAGACCTCTTGGAGAGATACCAGAGCCAACTTGAGCCTTACTCGACAAGGTCGAGTTCCTCCCACCCCGGGAGAATTGGTGCGGGCACCGGACTCAGAAGAAGACTTCAGGGCTCCATCTGGATCTCTGATTAACCTTGCCCAAAGAATTAGGGTTTTTTGGTTTTGTAATAAGGGTTGACCTGATCAACTCAATTTTGAGTCTGTAATTTTGTCATTTCAATTTTTGTTGGGTCATGTTGACTCAGTCCAAGTCCAAGGCCCAGGTAGGTGTCATTCCCTTTGCCATAGGGCACCACATTTTCCAGCTACAAGTGGGTGCCACACTCCCTGCCACATCTCCATCCAGTGTACCTTGGTCCCCACGCCTCAAGTAAGCAGGTTCTTTTTTCTTGCACCACTTGGGGGAGAAATCCATCAAGATACCTCAATCCAAGGAGGAGACAACTTCTTTCCAGATAAACCCAAGCCAGGATGGCAAGAATTTTTCTTGAAGAGAGGATCAAGGAGGTGCCCCACAATGTTCCATAAAAATCCAAGTTATAAAAGGGAAGAGAGCATGTCTTGGGGAGAAAATCAAAGAGGCACCCAAAAGTCTCCAAAAGTGCCAAAGCCATGAAAGGAAGAAGCCTAAACTTGTGAAGCAAGACTAGGAGGTGTCCAAATGAGCCAAACCATGAAGGGAAAATCCTTGATTCATGGAGAGATACTAGGAGACACCCCCATAACCTGCCATTTGGAGCTGATTTTCAAGTTTTCTTAGAGTTTTTGGGCTGCCCACTCATGGAAGGAGTCTTGGGAAGAAAATTTGATGCCTAAAGTGTGGGTTAGTCCTATTAGTCCCACATGGGAAATGTATAAAATTTTATTTCTTTGTTATGTCTATATATTCAACTCTATGTAACTCTTGAATTAAATGATGAATGAAATCAATTTCTGTGTGAGCAACTTTGTGTTTCTCTCTTCCGCACTTGTATTCAGGTGTTGAGCTCCATGAGGGAGTAAATCCGGGTTCCCTAGGAACCTTGAGGAGGTGTGAGATCTCCAACCCCAAAACCCTAGCTTAGTCCACCCATCTCTACTCCACCACCACCAAATCCTAATTTTCCATCTTCATCCCACGGCCCCTCTCTTCCACATCAAAGCCGGTCACCAGCATCCAGGTTCAGATCAACTATTTCAACTACAGAGCCAGTTCAAAGGAGAGTCAGATCAGTATCAAGATCTCCAGAACTTCTACATCCAACAATCTTCATTAAGTACTCAGGTCAGTGTCTTTCTTTGAGTTTCTGGTTCTTTTTTTTTGTTCTTCTTTTTCCAGATCCTGAGTTCGAGAAGAAGGCCAACCTTGCCATAGGACTACAATCCGAGGATCCATTGCGAAGATACCCCGTCTCCAAGGATCCTACAATCTGCTCGAGAGTGTCCTTCAATTGAAGCAATGAGAGATATCACAGTCAGGTATAAAACATTCTCTTCTCTCTTCGTCTATTTCTTGAAAGAGGAGTAAACCCTAGGTCTGGGGGTTTCTCAATCCCCAGCGATCCTACTTTTGAGTTACTCTGATAATCCACTCCTTTTAATTATGTTTTCTGTCATTTCTTAGTTTCTTTCAACATTAGTTTATCTTTCCTTTGAGTCAAAGCCGACATCTAAAAATAAATAAATAAAAAAATACATTAATTTTAATTTGCTTCCGCATTCCACATTTTCGTTATGCATCAGTTCCCCATAGAAGACTTCGAGTTAGTTGAATCAATAGATACCCAGGTAGAAGCCACCCTAGAATCAATTGACCTTGACCATACCCATATAGTAGTCGACCCAGTGTTAGATGGCCCAAATCACACCCAAGCAGTAATGGAAGAGCAGTTAGAGGAGACATTAAGAGAAAACCCAATTATAGAGCCTAGTCCTAAATTTCGTGAGCCAAAAGAGTTTATTAAGGACTAGATCTCTTTAAACCCATACCCTCGGGATAAAGTCACTCCATTGGCTTCAATTGATCTTTTCCCTGAAATTAATGAACCCTTCTTTCATAATGCAGACCCTGTAGGACTACCTCAAACCCATAAGGTCAATCTCATTAGTCTAGTACTCATCCCTGAAACCCTTTCAAGTATTCTACTCTTTCTGATTAACCCTGAGTCATCTTCTTATTTCTTATCCTACATGACTAACCCTAAACCCACCTCTTATTTTCTACCATTTCCTGAAACTTCTTTTATTTTTTTCACTATTAGGTTACATTTTTTAGGAGTTTGCATGTTACATTTGTTCATTGAGCATGTCATGTTTGCATTTTACTTCTAGAGAACCCTATGGCATTTAGTATGTGTACATAGTAAATTTTCATGTGCATGCTATGCTAGGGTCAAACCTAAAGAGAGTCTATAGTATGTTAGGTTAGACCCAAATAGTCCAATAAACTTATTTTGATAGGGAAGTCTAGTCGAGTCTATTAGGTGTTATTCTTGAGTCCAATAAATTTACCATACTGATTCATCTATCCACACATGCACTAACCTCTGCACAGCATATGCATCATAAAATTAGTCAAGAGTTTAACATAAGTAATGAACTAAATAACAACTTGGCTAATTCCCAAATGAAAGAAAAAGAATTTTATGCAGAGGAATATGTGATGATAAAAGAATTATTTGCTTGCGAAGCTGGCCCATCCAAAATAATGAAAAGTAATGGATCCAATGCCTATGTGCCTATGATATCACCTGATTTAGGTATTAGCTCCATTTTCATAATCTCGGATCTTATAGAATTTAGGGGGCTAGCAGCGATACCCAGCGAGCCACTTGAGCCACTCCCTTTCTTTGTGAGCGAACCCACCCCAGAGCAACCACGTATAATTTGGCCTTTTGGTGAGGAAAAGATTGAGAGAGCTCTGAACGATCAAGCTATTGGTACCTAGGATAGAGACTGTCAACAGTACTTGGTCCAGTGGCAAGCTCGGCCAGAATCTAAGGATTTGTGTAATGCTGGTGCAGATTTGCAGTGCCTCAACCAAACCATCCTTGAGCCAAATTGACCCTCACTAGAAGGGGTCGAGTTCCTCCCACCCCGAGGGAATTGGTGGGGACACCAAGATCAGACACAGATCACTAGATTTCATATGGTTTATTGATTAAGGTTTTAATTTTAGAACCTTAGTTATGTGTCATAATTTTGTAATTAATTAAGATTGAGTCCTGTAATAAGTTGAGGTTAGTTGATTTCTCTCAACCCTCAACCCTAGTCAGTCTATTGAGTCCTGTACTTCAGTTATGAGTCTAGTATGAGTTCGATTTTGTACAAGAGAAGAGGATATCCTACTGTGGAGTTCCACCAGGCCTCATCCAGGAGCAGAGAGACCCCACTTCAGCCAACTGGACTTTATATGCCAACCCAGGGTCCAAGATTCCTACATGATGCCCAGAAGCCCTCCAGATATTTTCAAAATGCGCAGATTCCAACCAAATAACAAAAAATATTCCTAGAATATGGCCTCACTTAATTTTAGAGATCCATCTGTGCCCCAGCCCATAGAAGATTCAAGGCCTAGGTCCATAAGAACCAAGATGCCATTTTATCCTAGGAATATTCCATCTAGGGCGCCCAAGATAACAGGAGGCCCAAGCACATGTGCCCAAGCCCCTTTTGGCCGACCCATTGCTGCCCCCTTGAAGCCCACATGCCAATCAAAGCAATAGTAGGCATCCTTGACCAAGTCAAAGCATGAAGGGAGAAGGAGAAGACTAGCCAACGTTCCTAACCTAGTTGGGACTTATTTTCCTAAGTGTTTTAAGACTTGTAATTCTAACCTAGCTAGGAAAAAGACTTGTAATCTAACTAGGAGAAGACTTGTTAACCTAAATGTAACCCCATTTAGGAGAGGGCATGGGAGCACTATAAATACCCCACCCCTCTTTATCTTGTAATAACTTTCTCTTATGAATACAACTTTACTGAAACTTTGAGTCATTGCCTTGTGTTGGTATTGTTGTGTTAGTTTTTTTTTTTGAGTTCTCTCCTTGTGTACCCTGGCCAAACCCCTGCTAACCTAGCTTTCATTTGCATCCCAAGAGATTAGCCACACCCTAGTTGAAAGAGCCCCAGGCATCCAAGAAGAAGAAGCCTTCTTTTACTTCTAGCCACCAGCCTATGGAGCCCTGATTCCCTCTCTCCTTTCCATCCAAATTTTTTTTTATTGTTGTGTTGTTTATTGCCTAATCTCTGATGCTTGCATGATCTCCAAGGTGTTTCACCTCCCCAAAGGTGGCTTTCCTTGCCTCCAGGACCGCCAAAATCAGTCATCAAATTCAAGGGAACCGAGCTTCATCTTCAAGACTCTAATCAGAGTGCTGTGTGATCTCTTCATCAAACTTTCTTCAAATCTCTGACTCGTAACATCCTTCCCTTTTCTTGATATCTGATTTGTTAAAGATAAGCTATCCTAAACTGGGAGTTTCTCAATTCCTAGGTCCTGACTTTCATTATCTTGCATGAGTTATTTTGGGATCACGATGATTCTTTGCATTGCTTTTATTCCTGCTAGTTCTTACTTTATTTTAAGAATTTATCCTATAAATTAAATTATAAAAAAATATAAAAAAAATTAGTTTACTATTTTTCTAGCAATCTTGGAGTCATCCCACATCACTCCTTCCCTCCCAGTCCAACTTGGAGGCATCCCAGCCCATTTAACCAAGTCCAAGATGCCCCAGCTTTAACCTAGTCCAAGATGCCCAAGGCTTTAACCAAGTCCAAGCAGATATTTTCCAAGCCCAACAATGAGACAAGGCCCTAGCACAAGGGGGTTTTCTTGGCCCACATGTTTGTAATTTCTTGACCCTCAAGTTAGGGTTTCTTGACTTTCAAGTAATGTATCCTGGGTACATCTATAAATACCCACTTGTATTTTTTAATGAATGCTTATGAATGAAATTTGAGTTCTCTTCCATACAATCTTTATTTTCCTATATGAATCGACCTCTGTAAGGGAGTGGGTGAGAGACCCATGCCTTTTCTCATTGAGCATCGAGGGGTGTGAGGCCCTAGTTATCAAACCATAGCCACCCTGCTTCTTCCAACTCAAGCCTCCCATCATCAGCCCATCCTTGCCACCCCCTATTTTTTCTTTCTTCCACATTTCCTTCAACCATCTAGCCATCTTTTCTATCATTTTGTAACCCTCATTAGGTGTTTTGTAGATCCCTTGTGTTTCATAACTTTAGGATTCCATTTGCCTTGTCGTCGGGCCAGCGGATAGAAAGTCGACGGAAATACGGGTTTTCAACTTGACCTTCTAGACTGCATCCGAGATATTGGAGTGATCCCTTCATGGAAGCAGCAGCAATCATTGCTTGGTACACACCCCCTAGCCCTCTTGATCAATTTATTGCATAACATCTAGCCCTACCTGGGTTTCTTAGCCCTGGTGGTCATATTTTTATCTATTTTGACGGTATTTTTGCATGCTTGGGGTCTCAAATTTTTATAGGATCATCCTTTTCTCTATTTGACTTGAAATTCGGGAATTAAAATCATAGCTTAATACTGAATCCTTGAAAATTCTCTTGCATGCTAATTAGTCATGCATCATTGAAGTTTTTGAAAAATACGAATATCAATGGCTTATTTATGAAGATACTGACTTTAAACTTGTAGGATATACTGATTATAGTTTTTTGTTAAACCATGATAATAGCAAAAGCATATCTGGTTATATTTTTACCCTATTTTATGGAGTGATATGCTAGAAAAGCTCGAAGCAACACATGGTAGCTGATTTTGTGTGAAGTGAAATATATTGCAGCATCTAAAGTTACCAAGAAAGCTATTTTCCTGAGGAAGTTCATCAGTGAGCTCAGGTTGGTTCCTTCTTGATGTGGCACAACCGCTGACGTGGAGTCCATGATGGCAATAGCTAGTGGCCATACTGGTAGGAAGTCCCACTTGGATGCGGTGCCTAAATGAAGACCCGAGGGCGAGCCCCCCAATTGAGGTTAGCTCCCATCCAAAGTTGAGCTCCCGGCCGAGGACGTGCTCATGCATTCCAAAGGTGAGCCCCTAGCTGAGGTCAACTCCCATCTAGGGTGAGCTCCCAACCGAGGATGTGATCAAGCTTTTCGAGGGTGAGCCCCCCGATCGAGGTCAGCTCCCATCAGGGGTTGAGCTCCCGATCGAGGAAGTGCTCATGCATTATGAGGGCAAGACCCCAGCCATGGTCTGCTCCAATTCGGGGTCGAGGTCTTGGTCGAGGACTTGCTCATGCTTTCCGAGGGCGAGCCCCCAAGTCGAGGTTAGCTCCCATCCATGGTCGACCTCCCGATCGATGACGTGCTCATGCTTTCTGGGGGCTAGCCCTCGATGGAGGTCAGCTCCCATCCGGGGTCGAGCTGCCAACCAACGACATGTGGTGGGGGCACCAGGTTCAGAAAGAAGCTTCCACTAATACCATTTTTTTTATGGATTGAGACGAGGAACTCAAGTCTCGTATGAGTCCTGTATGTTTATTGAGTCCTGTTTTATTTTTTTTTGGGGTTTTAAAGTTCAATTAGAGTCAATTAGGCTTTATACTAAGTCAAGTTCAAGAGCTACTTGAAATTGGGCCAAACCAGCTTTACTTGGAGTGCCACATCATCATGAACCACCTATGCCAACTCATCACCAAAGAATGCCACATCACCTTTTTGCCAAGTCATCTCCAAGGGGTGCCATGGAGAAGGATGCCCCATGTCATCATGCCATTTCACCTTGCCACATCATTGGATTTGGAAACCACCTCGCCATGCCAACTCACTTTGCCAAGTAATCACCAAGAGGCGCCAACTTCAAGTGGGGACCATGGATTCAAATCCTCCACATTCCATGTAACCCTCCACCAAATCCTCCACATTCCATGTAACCCTCCACCAAATCCTCCACATTTCATGTAACCCCCCCTAATATTTCTCCATGATATGGGGAATTTCAAATTGATTGAAAGGCTAATAAAAGCCTCTTGTACGCCCACGGTAAAGGGGTGCTTTTGGATGATGAAACAAGGAGTAGTTTTTCTATGAAGCAAGTATTTTGTAGTGTGGTTGTGTTTCAATCTTGGCGTGTGATCTTCTACCTCCCAAGCCAACGACTTCTCCAAGGATCCCATCTTCCCTCAACGACCACTTGTTTTCTTAATTCCTTCCTCCTACTTTGATTTGGTATTCCTTCAAATCAGCTTAGTCCTAATTCCATCATTGCGTAGGGTTCCTTCTACGATCCGGAGTTCAAGAAGGGGGTCATTGCCATCAGATCAAGTATGGTGAGAACTTGTTTCGATGGAAGAGTCATCTTTTCATCCATGGCTTGTTTATTTGATTGCTTCAACGAATCTACACCAACAAGGAGTGCTCATCATGGTAACAATTCCCTTCTAATATTCTTGAGTCTGGGTTATTGAAGACAGTTTTCCTAGGTTTAGATTCCATAATCATTAGCCCTGATCTTCTCTAGAATTTAAATAACTACATCACGGCATAAGTTCCAAATTTCTGTGCTCTTTCCATAGCTTTACCTTAAAACTTTTGATCTGAAATTTAGTACCTGTTAATAGGCTTCATTGCTCTCATTTCTCAATTCATCATTTAGATTGCATTCTCATCATCGTGCCGCATCATCTTGGTATCAGAGCAAGGTTGCATTAGGGTAGAATAGTTTTCTTTAAATCCAAACAAGATCTAAAATTCACACCTCCTGAGCGGGTGTACTCCAGTACACTATCATGACCCATGGAAAAAATGAGCACCTGGCTGGACGTGAATTTTTTTAGATTGAAGTTTGGGTAAGCCATTGCACTTGTTTGATTATGTTCTGTTTTATGAAAATTTGCATCTGTTGATTGTAATCCATCTGCAGCTCCCAAGGCAAGTTAAATATTTTGTATTTAAATAATTTTTTTCATGTCCCATTTTAAGTCTTTTATCACCGTATTAAATTTCATCATTAGAAAAAAATCACAAAAAAAATGAAAATTCCTGCATCATTTCCCTGTTCTATTGTAAATTGTTCCACAAATATGGTCTGAACATTAACTCATTTCTCTCAGCACAGAAACCCAAATTTAGTGATTCTTATTTTGTTAGATCCATTATAATTGATAGATTTTTTTGTAATTTTTCTAGAATTTTTATTTAATCATAGAATTTTTGGACTATAATTCTTGTACTGTTCTGCTTTAAATTTCTGTAGGATAAATTTCAGCATGATTGTGTGCATCCATTTTAATCCAATTAAGGGCACCAATATGACATGGGGGCAGGATTGATCACCTGTCCTTAGCACATGAACAACCGCCCACATTGTGCATCGAACCCAACCCCTAATTAAAATCGATTAGAACCTTAATTGCCCTAGTGGGTTAGGGACACCAACAAGTTGGGTTCAAGTTAACTGTGTCAGCTAATTGGTGTGTGCTTACTGACTTGGTGTCTAGGATTGGTGCATCGGGGCTTGTGATTTGGTATGCCTACCTGGCCAATCTCAGATTGGTGTCTAAGGATTGGCAATCAGGGACCTTCACTCCCCTCCACCTATCTGGCTAAGTCCCATAAGTACTACTAGCTAGTTGGTTCACTTAATTAGACCTCTAATTTGTGCTCTAGGTCTAGGAAACCTTAGCTCGAGCTTGAGTCTACTTGCATGCATGAAAACTAGATCAGGAGCCTCATATTCACCAGTCCAGACCCAGTCCAGTGTAGCCATGGACCCGAATCTTGAAACCATGCTGAAAGGCCTAAATGATCTAATGGCCCATTTGAACCAAATTCTGGCTAAACAATTTCCCTTAGACCAACCAACTCCTACTATCCCATTAGCTCATATGAATGATAGGAGTAAGAACCCTGAAGTTCAAGTTGAGTTCATTAATACCCAAGACTTAGGGTATCCTCAAACTGAAGGGCTAGGAAAGGAAGAAGGCAAATCTGAACCTAGTAAATATGTGTATGAGACTAACATAAGTTTAATAGATGAATATGAAGGGGAAGACTGTGAAGAGAACAACTTTAGTACCATACTTGAGGAAACCTTTGGTAAAGAAAAGATTATTGAGCCTAGTCCTGAAACATCAGAACAACCAAAATTTAGTGAGGACTTGGTTCCCGTAAGACAATGCCCTCAAGAAGAACCCAATACTTTAGCTTCGACACAAGAACTCCTTAAGGTACCTGAGAAGAACCCAATCATTATTTTAGAAGACTTTCCTGATGACCTTCAACTACCTAGAAGCATCCCTCCTGTTGATCAAAATTCTAATCTTAAGGTCATCATGAGTAACCAAGGTTTGTTTCAAGATTCTCCTAAATTATCCCAAGTCTCGGATTCCTATTTCCTGCCTTTCCCTGAGTCTTATCATAATTTTAGAGCCATTAAGTTTCATTTTGATGAGATTACTAGGATGCATGAGCTTTTAAGGCCTATTTCTTTTTCTACCTACTTTTGGAAAACCTTATGGCATTTGCTAGGAACCCATGGTAAATTCTCATGTACAGGCTAGACCAGGGTCAAACCTATAGAGTCATTAATCTGTTAGGTTTAGACCCTAGAGAGTCCAATAAAATTCCTCTCAATAAGGATGCCTAGTTCAGTCTGCATTTCGTAAGTGCTTATGTAAGTTTCTGAGTCTGCTGAGTCCTATGCATAGCATGTTGAGGATTTGCATTATGAAATAAATTTGAGCAATGAATCCTATAAACATAGGACTAATTTAAGAAAGAAAATCAAGGAATTCTATGAGAGAGATCATGTTCCCATCCGGGACTTTCAAGAAACTACATACCCGTGGTGCAGGCCCCTTTAAATTCCTAAAGAAGATTAGATCTAATGCTTACATATTGGAATTACCTTCAGACTTAGGTATCAACCCAACCTTCAATATCTCAGACTTGATAGAATATTAGGAACCCATGATGATACCTAGTGAGCCTTTTGGGCCTGACCATATTTTTGAGAGTGAACCATTACCTGAGTATCCACAAACAATCATTCCTCAAAAATGATAGAAAACTGAACAAATCCTGGATAATAAGATTGTCACTACCAGAAATAAGGATTAATATCGATATTTGGTCCGTTGACTAGGGAGACCAAAATCTGACGACTCCTGAATCGCTAGAGAGGACATGCAACGACTGGACCCAGACTTATTTGAACAATATCAAAGCCAGGCTGGACCATACTCGACAGGGTCGAGTTCCTCCCACCCGGGAAGAATTGGTGGGGGCACCAGGTTCAGAAAGAAGCTTCAACTAATACCAAGCTTTTTATGGATTGAGACTAGGAACTCAAGTCTCGTATGAGTCCTGTATGTTTATTGAGTCCTGTTTTATTTTCTTTTGGGGTTTTAAAGTTCAATTAGAGTCAATTAGGCTTTATACTGAGTCAAGTTCAAGAGCTACTTGAAATTGGGCCAGACCAGCATTACTTGGAGCGCCACATCATCATGAACCACCTATGCCAACTCATCACCAAAGATGCCACATCACCTTTTTGCCAAGTCATCTCCAAGGGGTGCCATGGAGAAGGATGCGCCATGTCACCATGCCATTTCACCTTGCCACATCATTGGATTTGGAAACCACCTCGCCATGCCAACTCACTTTGCCACGTAATCACAAAGAGGCGACAACTTCAAGTGGGGACCAAGGATTCAAATCCTCCACATTCCATGTAACCCTTCACCAAATCCTCCACATTCCAAGTAACCCTCCACCAAATCCTCCACATTTCATGTAACCCCCCCTAATATTTCTCCATGATATGGAGAATTTCAAATTGATTGAAAGGCTAATAAAAGCATCTTGTACGCCCTTGGTAAAGGGGAGCTTTTGGATGATGAAACAAGAAGGAGTAGTTTTTCTATGAAGCAAGTGTTTTGTAGTGTGGTTGTGTTTCAATCTTGGCATGTGATCTTCTACCTCCCAAGCCAACGACTTCTCCAAGGATCCCATCTTCCCTCAATGACCACTTGTTTTCTTAATTCCTTCCTCCTACTTTGATTTGGTATTCCTTCAAATCAGCTTAGTCCTAATTCCTTCATTGCGTAGGGTTCCTTCTATGATCCGGTGTTCAAGAAGGGGGTCATTGCCATCAAATCAAGTATGGTGAGAACTTGTTTCGATGGAAGAGTCATCTTTTCATCCAGGGCTTGTTTATTTGATTGCTTCAACGAATCTACACCAACAAGGAGTGCTCATCATGGTAACAATTCCCTTCTAATATTCTTGAGTATGGGTTATTGAAGACAGTTTTCCTAGGTTTAGATTCCATAATCATTAGCCCTAATCTACTCTAGAATTTAAATTACTACATCGCGGCGTAAGTTCTAAATTTTCGTGCTCCTTCCACAGCTTTACCTTAATACTTTTGATCTGAAATTTAGTACCTGTTAATAGGCTTCATTGCTCTCATTTCTCAATTCATCATTTAGATTGCATTCTCATCATCGTGCCGCATCAACATGCTCATGCTTTCCAAGGGCAAGCCCCTAGCCAAGGTCATCTCCCATCCGAGGTCAAGCTCCCAGTCGAGGATGTGCTCATGCATTCCAAGGGTGAGCCCCCGGTTGAGGTCATCTCCCATTCGGGGTCGAGCTTCCGATCGAGGACGTGCTCATGCTTTCTGAGGGCGAGCCCCCATCTGAGGTCAGCACTCATCAGGGATTGAGCTCCCAGCCAAGGATGTGCTCATGCTTTCCATGGGCGAGCTCTTGATCTAGATTAGCTCCCATCTGGGGTCGAGCTCCCAACCAAGGTCGTGCTTATGCTTTCTAAGGGTAAGCTCCCCGGTTGAGTTCAGCTCCCATCCAAGGTTGAGCTCCCGGCCGGTGAAGTGCTCATGCATTCTAGGGTTGGACTCCTGAAATAGAGCTCCCCCTCTCCAGCTAAGGGCAAAGTTCATGCCAGAAGCAAAAGGGAGAGAAGACCAGTAGAGGCTCACACTATGCCATGGAAGCCCTTAGCCATCTATAACCTCCAGGAGGTGGTGCACATCATAGTAGAAATTCAAACCCTACAAACATGCCACCTGCACGTTCTGTGCAATGCATTCTCCATCAGGTTCCAGGACTTGTAGCATGCACCATGTCCTCGGCTATGCAATCGAGGGGCTTCAACCCTCATGACACAAAACCTGTACCTCCTCCAAGAAGAGTATTGGTACGGGGATCAGGATCAAACAGAGATTACTGGGCCCATTATGCATTTTTTATTAGGGTTTTTGAGTCCTATAGTCCATTAGTCATGAGTCACTTATACTAAGTGAGCCAGATGAGTCCATTGAGTCCTGTGATAAATTGATTCTATCAGTTGAGTCATATTATGTGAGTCTAGCTATGTTAGTCCAGTCAAGAGTCCTTTGTGTTTCAGTCATGTCATTTGAGTCAAGCAACTTTTTGGCTTTCATTCAAGTCATGTTCAAGAGGAGAAACATTGGACCCACACTTAAGTCACTAGCCCAGCATCTGGACTCCCCTCATGCTACCCAGACCGCTGATGGAGTGGCACCCCATGCCTCAAAGAGGAGGTGCCCCAGGTCCACATGATTCCAACACCCCACAAGCTCATAGCACCCCAGGCCCATGGCACCCCAGCCTTGGTGCCACCAACACTTGGCCCATCTGCATTGGTGCCCTCCCAGGCATTTTCATGATCTGGCACCCCCAGCCCAAGCCCCATCAAAAGTTGGGGACCCATCTAGCCTAAGCCCAAGAAAGGTCATGCAGTCCAACAAGGAGTCAGCCAGCACACTTCTACAAGGAGATCCGTCTTTTAGTTTATTTGAAATTTGCATTCCCACTTTGACTAAGACTTGTACTCCCATTTTGATACAAACTTGTACTCTTAATTTTATAGGGAGAGGGTTGGGTTAGTCTATAAATACTCCACCCCTCCTCCATCTTCTAAGCAGAATTTTGATGAATGAAAGATTATTGTTCTTGTCTAATTCCGTGCCTTGTGCATTGTCCTCCAAGAGGGAGTCGATCTGAGAATCGAATTACTTACAAACCATAGCCAACCCTAGCCGCCCGTCTAACCTACCTTGGCATAACCATCAGGCCCAAAGAACCCTTGATGCCCTCTTACCTAGCTTACATAAGCGCCCCACACAACTTCACCTAGGCTGCCACCCTCTAATCTACCACAAACCCTAACGCCCGGCTACCTATCCCCATCCAAGCCATCATCCAAGGAAGCCCAGGCATCCTCCTACTCCAGGCCACCCCTCCAAGATCACGATGCCCAAGCATCTTCCAAGGCTGCAAGTCCCCTGCAGCCTTTTCTTTTACCATATCTTCTTCTTTCACCCTGTTTACTATTTTTCGCATAATCTACGTGCCTAACTTATGGTGTTTACAAGATTCCTTATATGAAGTGAGCATTGGAAGAGGACCTCCTTGCTCTCGAACCAAGTGATAAAAAGTTGGTGGATCTGCAGGAACGTGACTCGGTCATCCAGTCAACGATGTGAGCGGAGCGACCCCTTCCATGACATCCTGATCATCATTGCTAGGTAAGAAAACCATCCCAACTCTTCTATTTCTGAGGATTTGAATCCTTGCATGCCTTTATTAGGAGCTTCTTAGTCCTAGGATCCATTTTTTTTATCGCTTGATAGGTTCTAGTTTCTGAGCACTTTAATTTCTTGTCTTACATAAGACCCTAGCATCTTCTTGTATCTTTTTCAGGAACCAACTCTAACTTAAAATCTGAAAATTATTGTTTATGATTTCCTGCATGCATAACTAGGATTCTATCATCCTGCATCATATTTGGTATCAGAGCTTAGGAATTAGGGCATGTCATTATCTCTAAAAACAAAAACCCAAAAAAATTGAATTTCTGCATGCTGAACCTGCACTAGTGGTATGAATACAGGTCTGATTTTCAATTAATTTTGTAATGTATTTCCTTGAAACTTGCATCACATCATCTCTGTTAAGTCCACTATTTTCTCTAAATCTTTAATTAATTTTTATAGATAAAAAAAAATTAAAATCTGCATCACAAAAAACCCTAACACAGAATTCTTGCTGTCCTGAAATTTCTGCAAGTAGTTAGAAACCCTAGGGATTTACACTATCAAACCGGGGGGCTTCAACCCTCATGACATGGAACCTGTACCTCCTCCAAGAAAAGTATTGGTATAGGGACCAGGATCAGACAGATATTACTGGGCCCATTATGAATTTTTGATTAGTGTTTTTGAGTCCAGTAGTCCATTAGTCGTGAGTCACTTGTACTAAGTGAGCCAAATGAGTCCAATGAATCCTGTGATAAATTGATTCTATTAGTTGAGTCATATTATGTGAGTCTAGTTGTGTTAGTCCAGTCAAGAGTCATTTGTGTTTCAGTCAAGTCATTTGAGTCATGTAACTTTTTGGCTTTCATTCAAGTCATGTTAAAGAGGAGAACCATTGGACCCACACCTAAGTCACTAGCCCACCATCTAGACTCCACTCATGCTACCCAGATCGCTGATGGAGTGGCACCCCAGGCCTCAAAGAGGAGGCACCCCAGGTCCACAAGATTCCAGCACCTCTCAGGCTCATAGCACCCTAGGCCCATGGAGCCCCAGCCTTGGCGCCCCAAACACTTGGCCCATCTGCATTGGTGCCCTCCTAGGCCTTTTCATGATCTGGCACCCCCAGCCCAAGCCCCATCCAACGTTGGTGCCCCATATAGCCCAAGCCCAAGAAAACTCATGCAGTCCAACAAGGAGTCGGCCAGCACACTTCTACAAGGAGATCAATCTTTTAGTTTATTTAAAATTTGCATTCCCAGTTTGACTAAGACATGTACTCCCATGTTGATACAAACATGTACTCCTAATTTGACAGGGAGAGGGTTGGGTGAGTCTATAAATACTCCACCCCTCCTTCCTCTTGTAAGCAAAATTTTGATGAATGAAAGATTATTGTTCTTATCTAATTCCGTGCCTTGTGCATTGTCCTCCAAGAGGGAGTCGGTGTAAGAACCGAATTACTTACAAACCCTAGCCAACCCTAGCCACCCATCTAACCTGCCTTAGCACAACCATCAGGCCCAAAGAACCCTTGACGCCCTCTTACGTAGCCTACATAACCGCCCCACACAACTTCACCTGGGTTGCCACCCTCCAATCTACAATAAACCCTAACGCTCGCCTACCTATCCTGATATGGGGGCAAGGGGGTTAGGGCTAGGGATGCTGGGATGGATGCTAATGATGCAAGGAATTTCTTTTTTTTTTTTTATGTTTGATGAGTTTTAGATATTTTATTAGGGTTTCGATTCTTGATCACAAGCAAAGGTAAGACATACGAAGAACAGTAATGAAAGCTTACGCTAGCAGTTTAAAGCCCTAAAAGTGAAAACGAGAACAGGACCCTGGGATTAAGAAACCCCGGTTGGACTAGCTCGACCAACAATATCTACTTAGGAGATAAAGAGAAAGCAAACCTCAAACTTCTGGAGCACCCGGTGCAGAGATCGCTCAACTCGGTGGATGCGGCCTGGATGCCCGAGCAATCGATCCCGTGGGAGCACTAGCTTGGGGTCGGGAGGTCGAGATGGCAAAGCTGACTGTCTCCAATGCCCGAGATGCCAGGGAGGACCTGTAGGCAAACAAAAGAATGGTCAGCGAAATATGGAGATGCACGGAAAGGAATTGAGATGGAGTTGGGAAGGGCCTTCAAGCCCGGTGTCCGGCTGGATTCCGAAGTCGAAGTTGGAGATAACTTGGGACCTCGCACTCTGTGATGTCCCGAAGGATGAAGGAATGTGGCCTCACACCACGCGACATCCTAAAGTATGAATGATTCACGATGCCGTGGGGCGACGGATAGGTGGCCTCACACCACTCGACGTCCCTGAGGATGAAGGCAATTCCACTCAAACCTAGCCTAAGTGACAATGGTTGGAGGGTGAACAAAACTCAAACTTTTTCATTAATCAATCAATCATTCAATAGTTCTACAAGGGAGGGATTGGGTCCTTTAAATAGGCACCCAAGGCCCATTTGAAATTCAAATTACAACTTTCATGGTGGCGCCCAAAATTTTCCATCATCTCCTCTCTTTGGATGACCAAATGACTTTGGGTTGGGTGTGGCATATGGGAAGGCTTGGAGAGGGGGATTGGTCTCTTGACTTCCTTCCTTAGCATGCTTATTTTGGGAAGAAAGAGTTGGGCATGGCTTGCTTGGAGGGATGTGTTACCTTGGACTCTTCAATGCCATCTCTTGGATTGATTCAAGGCCGACCAAGGGAGAGCTCCAAGGGCGTTGCATGGTTGAGGGCTTGAAGAGGGGAGTGTGTCCTTTGACCTTCCTTCCTTGCATGAACACTTTGGGAAGATAGCTTGGAAGGGGGCTTGCTTTCAGGCTTGGTTTCATTAAGGATCTTCAACGCCCCTCTTATGATAGAACAAGGCATGATGTGGGGGAGGGAAGAGGGGGATGGTGTTTCTTCCTTCCAATGTCGCCCAAGGCATGTGGAAAGCATGAGGGTGCCACTTTGTTTCCCTTCATGGATGCCCAAGTGGCAGCTGATGTTGCGCCACATAGGTAGCTGAGGTGGCACCTGAGTTGGTATTATCCTAAGTGGAAGGGGTGGGATGGCCAACCAGAACTTGATTTGGTGAAGAAAACCAGGGTGACTTCAATTGGGCTTGGGCCCAGTCCAAACTCAGACTCGAACAAATACATGACTCATGACCTAACTTGACCCAAATTGGTCAAGGTACTGGACTAAACAAACTTTGACAAGAAATTATGAAATTGCTTTGGCTCGAGGCCTTATTACCGAACTAATAGAAGGGGGAACCCTAATCTGAGATCCACAGAGGGTTGAGGAGCCTCTGTCGAATCCTAGTGCCCACAACAGTTCTCCCGAGGTGGGAGGAACTCGACCCTGTCGAGTAAGGGTTAGCTTGGCTTTGATACCTCTCCAGGATGTTGGGGTCGATGCGCTGCAAGTCCTCCTGTGTGATCCACGAGTCATCGGATTCAGGTCCATCTTGCCATCGATCCAGGTAACAATGGTAGCCTTTGCCCCGAGTAGTGATGGCTTGATCATCCATGACATGTTCGATCCGCTCTCCTCGCTCAGGTATATTTGGAGGTGGACACTCAGGTTCAGGTTCACTCTCAAAAGAGAGGTCAGGCCCAAATAGCTCACTGGGTATGTTTGCGGGTTCCCTATACTCGACTAAGTCAGAGATATTGAATGTCGAGCTAATTCCGTAATCCGGAGGTAGTTCTAGAACATAAGCATTAGGGCCCATTCTCCTAATTACTTTAAAGGGACCTGCCCCACGAGCGTGAAGCTTCTTAATTGTTCCCGGTGGAAACCGTTCAAGCCGAAGTTTAATCATTACAAAATCCCCTATTTCAAACTCTTTTGCTCGCTTTTGGTAATCAGCCAGCCTTTTATATGTGTTATTACTTATATTAATTTTCTTTCTAATTTCTTTATGCATGTCCCTAATATGCTGTGCAAGTGAATCAGCTGACTCGGAGACACGTGCATGGATGGGTAGGGGAATCAGTCAAGAGGTCGGTTAGGCTTGTAACCAGAGACAACTTCAAAAGGACTCTTCCCGGTGGTCCTATTTACAGAGCTGTTATAGGCGAACTCGGCTCGAGGTAAAAGAAGATCCTAATTTCTCGTATGTTCACCTATCAAGCATCTAAGAAGGTTTCCCAGGCTACGGTTGACCACCTCAGTTTGTTTGTCGGTTTGCAGGTGGTAGGCAGTGGAGAATTGTAGTTTGGTCCTAGGAGGTGCCAAAGGGTTTTCCAGAAATAGCTAGTGAAGCGAACATCCCTATCGGACACTATAGACTTGGGTAGGCCATGTAACTTAACTACATGTTCCAGAAAATGCTTGATGACTTTGGAAGCATCTAGGGTCTGGGAGCAGGGTATAAAATGAGCCATTTTGAAAAACCTATCCACTACTACAAAGACAGAATCGTGCTTCCTTGCGGTCTTGGGTAATCCTACCATAAAATCCACGCTGAGGTCTTGCCAAGGGTGGCTAGGTACGGGCAAGGGGGTGTACAGGCCAGTATTCTGTTTCTACTGCTTGGCCACAGCACAGGTTCGGCACCAAGAGACAATATTGGCTACATCTTTCTTAAGGCTAGGCCAAAAGAATTGGTCTTCAACAGCTAGAATGGTCTTCTCCCTACAAAAGTGACCAGATAGGCCTCCCGTATGGGCTTCCCATACTAAAAAATCTCAGAGTGAAGTCTTGGAAATGCATAACTTATTACCCTTGAAAAGATAACCATCTTGTAAGGTATAGTCACTATGGGCACTAAATGGTTCTTGAAGCTTAGACTGGAAGATCTCATAGAAGTCAGGGCAAGATTCATATTGCTCCTTAAGTCGGTCAAATCCTACAACCTTAGTCCTAACTGTGTTTAACAAAAGGGCACGATGGCTAAGGGCATCAGCAACCTTATTTTTAGTACCAGCACGATGTTTAAGCACGAAGGTATAGGCTTGGATATACTCAACCCACATTGCATGCCTAGGGTTCAATCTCTTCTGGGAGTTCAGGTATCAAAGGGCTTCATGGTCTGAAAACAAGACAAACTCATGGGGTAAAAGGTAGTGACTCTAATACCTAAGGACTTGGACAACTGCATAAAACTCCTTATCATATGTTGAGTACTTAAGTTTGGCCTCATTAAGTTTTTCGCTAAAGAAAGCCACAGAGTGATTTTCCTAACTAAGTACTCCACCAATCCCAACTCCCGAAGCATCACAAGCAACCTCAAAAACCTTAGAAAAATATGGCAATCTCAGGACAGGTGCTTGTACCATTCTATCCTTAATTTCAAGGAAGGCTTTGTCTGTAGCTTTAGTCCATTGAAAACCACCCTTCCTGATGCAGTCAGTTATTGATGCTACAATTGAACTGAATCCCCGAATTAATCATTTGTAAAATGTGGCTAGGCCATGGAAAACTATGTACATCGTTGATGCTAGCAGGGACAGGCCACTCAACTATAGATCTAACCTTCTCGGGGTCGGCAGAAACTCCTTTAGGGTTAACTACAAGGCCTAAGAAGATAACCCTAGTTGTCATAAATTCACACTTCTTAGGATTGGCGTAAAGGCTATTCTCCCTAAGGGTTTGGCAGACTAACCTTAAGTGGTGAAGATGGTCCTCTTTGGTCTTGCTATAGATCAAGATGTCATGAAAATACACTACAAGGAATTTTCCAGTGAACTCGCGCAAGACTTGGATCATGACTCTCATGAAGGTACTAGCACATTAGACAACCCAAAAGGCAACACTACCCATTCAAACAGACCATCCTTAGTCTTAAAGGCTATTTTCCATTCGTCCCCCGGTCGAATTCTAATCTGGTGGTAACCACTCTTGAGGTCTATCTTTGAAAAGATAGTGGCACCGGCCATCATATCGAGCATATCATCCAGGCGGGGAATAGGAAACCTATATTTGATTGTAATTTTGTTGATAGCCCTACTATCAACACACATCCTCTAGGTCCCATCTTTCTTAGGGGTAAGTAGGGCAGGGACGGCACAGGGACTTAAACTCTCCCTAAGAAAACCCTTCCTAAGCAGCTCTCCCAATTGTTTCTGAAGCTCCTGATGTTCAGTGGGGTTCATCTTATAGTGGGGAAGGTTGGGCAAAGTGGATCCTGGGACCAAATCTATAGCGTGCTGGATGTCCCTAAGGGGTGGCAGTTAATCAGGTAATTCTTCCAGGAAAACATCCTCAAATTCTTTCAGAGTCTTTACTCCCTCTTGGGGGTGTTCTACATTGGATGGCTCGTGACTCTCCTTGGTGGCTAGAATCCAAACAGGGGCTCCCTCTAAAATCTCTTTCTCTAGCTCCTTAGGTGTGATCAGGTTGACTTCTACTTTCTTCTTCTTAAGGCTGCTAGATCCTTTCATGACGGGGTCCTTAGGTTGGATTGGGTTGATTGTGATCTTTTTCCCTTGGTGGAGAAAGATACAGGTATTGGATCAACTATAAAGGGTGGCATCATGGTCGAAAAGCCAGGGTAATCCAAGAATGATACTACCCACACCCAAGGGTAAGACGTCACACCAAATCGATTCTTCATAGGAACTCATTTTAATCATGATTTGGCACCTAGATTTTACTGGGATTGAAGTTGAATCTATCTAGGAGACTTTGTAAGGGTTGGGGAGGGGAACTATGGCTAGTCCTTAAGATTTGACTGTACTCAAGGAAAGGGCATTAACATAGCTTCCACTATCAATGATGACCTTACAAACCTTATCTCCTATCTTGATCACGGTCTGTAGGATGTTGGTCATATGCCAGTCTTCCAGTATTATGTTTTGGGCTATGATGCATCTGACTACTCCTAGAAGGTCTTCAGATTCATTTAGCTCTTCCTCTAGGGGTCATAGTCTGGCCTCTATTTGATCTAATCTATTGTTCAACTGGTTGCCTAACTGTGTCATGGATTGAGTTAGGTCTCCGATGTCAGCTCGCAGTTGGTCCATGGTGTCGGTAGAGGGTGGAGAAGGTGGGTGAAAAGAGGTTCATGATCTAGTGCACATGTAACAAAACGATGCTACGGTTTGCTAATCCTAGGAGATCTCTCCAAATGTAAAGTCAAGAAGATGAACCTGGAAGTAGTAACTTGGCACCTGGCCATGTAAGTGTAAGGTGAGTGGAGGTTTCTCTTTGCTTACCTAAATACCAATTAGAAATTGGCCAGGTAAGCGAACCAACACACTTCCCTTTGGGCTCTAGTCCCTGAACCACTTTCCTAGACACCAGCTACACAAGCACACACCAACAACCAATCAAGCTTGGCTCGGCACTTGGGTTGACCCGACTCGTGGGTGTCCCTAGCTCACTAGAGTAGATTAAACGTCTAATTGATTTTAGTTAATGGCTAGTGTTTGATATGTCGAGTGGTGGTTTTTGAACTAGGGACAGGTAATGAAATCCCGACCCTATGTTAAATTGATGCCCTTAAGATAAGTTATGTAAAATGAAGCACAATAATGACTAATGAAATGACTTAAAATTTTTTTTGTTCTTTTGTGTCCTTTAGATGGGTGAATGCTAAACAAAATGCAGGAATTAAAACATGCAAGAAGCAAGCTAGATGGATGAGTGAATCAAAAGATGAGATGCTTGCTGAAATTTCAGACCTGAGATTTTCTCAGGCAGTATTTCGGCTTGTAGAAACTATACAGAATGAAATAAAATCTGAGAAAATAAAAAAAAATACTTTGAAATTAATACGATCTAACAAAATAGAAATCATAAAATTTAGATATCTCTACGGAATGAAACAATCCAATGATCAGACCATATATGGACTGACCAAAATGCAGAAAATGAAACAAAATAAAATGCACTAGTCCTAGCCTTACTCTGATACCAAGATTGATGAGGGGCAAGGGGGTTAGGGCTAGGGATGCTGGGATGGATGCTTATGATGCAAGGAATTTCTTTTTTTTTTTATGTTTGATGAGTTTTAGATACTTTTTTAGGGTTTCGATTCTCGATCACAAGCAAAGGTAAGAAATATGAAGAACAGTAATGAAAGCTTACGCTAGCAGTTCAAAGTCCTAAAAGTGAAAATAAGAACAAGATCCCGGGATTAAGAAATCCTGGTAGGACTAGCTCGACCTACAATATCTACTTAGGAGATAAAAAGAAAGCAACCCTCAAACTTCTGGAGTGCCCGGTGCAAAGATCTCTCAACTCGGCGGATATGGCCTGGATGCCCGAGCAGTCGAACCCGTGGGATCACTGGATTGGGGTCGGGAGGTCACGATGGCAAAGCTGACTGTCTCCAATGCCCGAGATGCCAGGGAGGACCTGTAGGCAAACAAAAGAAGGGTTAGCGAAATGTAGAGATGCACAGAAAGGAATTGAGATGGAGTTGGGAAGGGGCTACGAGCCCGGTGTCCGGCTGGATTCCGAAGTCGAAGTTGGAGAAAACATGGGGCCTCGCACCCCGCGATGTCCCGGAGGATGAAGGAATGTGGCCTCAAACCATGCGACGTCTTGGAGGACGAAGGATTCGCAACACCCTGGGGCGACGGACAGGTGGCCTCACACCACTCGACGTCCCTGGGGACGGAGGCAATTCCACTCAAACATAGCCTAAGAGACAATGGTTGAAGGGTGGAAAAAACTCAAACTTTTTCATTAATCACTCAATCATTCAATAGTTCTATAAGGAAGGGATTGGGTCCTTTAAATAGGCACCCAAGGCCCAATTGAAATTCAAATTACAACTTTCATGGTGGCACCCAAAATTTCCATCATCTCCTCTCTTTGGCCGACCAAATGACTTGGGGTTGGGCGTGGCATGTGGGAAGGCTTGGGGAGGGGGATTGGTCTCTTGACTTCCTTCCTTAGCATGCTTATTTCGGGAAGAATGAGTAGGGCATGGCTTGCTTGGATGGATGTGTTCCCTTGGACTCTTCAACGCCATCTATTGGATTGATTCAAGGCCGACCAAGGGAGAGCTCCATAGGAATTGCATGGTTGAGGGCTTGAAGAGGGGAGTGTGTCCTTTGACCTTCCTTCCTTGCATGAACACTTTGGGAAGAAAGCTTGGAAGTGGGCTTGCTTTGAGGCTTGGTTTCTTCAAGGATCTTCAACGCCCCTCTTTTGATGGAACAAGGCGTGATGTGGGGGAGGGAAGAGGGGGATGGTGTTTCTTCCTTCCAATGTCGCCCAAGGCGTGTGGAAAGCATGAGGGTGCCACTTTGTTTCCCTTCTTGGATGCCCAGGTGGCAGCTGATGTGGCGCCACGTAGGTTGCTAAGGTGGCACCTGAGTTGGTATTATCCTAAGTGGAAGGGGTGGGTTGGCCCACTGGAACTTGATTTGGTGAAGAAAACCAGGGTGACTTCAATTTGGCTTGGGCCCAGTCCAAACTCAGACTCGAACAAATACAGGACTCATGACCTAACTTGACCCAAATTGGTCAAGGTACTGGACTAAACAAACTTTGACTAGAAATTATGAAATTGCTTTGGCTCAAGGCCTTATTACAGGACTAATAGAAGGGGAAACCCTAATCTGAGATCCACAGAGGGTTGAGGAGCCTATGTCGGATCCTGGTGCCCACACCATATCCCCATCCAGGCCACCATCCAAGGAAGCCCAGGCATCCTCCTACTCTAGGCTGCCCCTCTTAGATCACAATGCGCAAGCATCTTCCAAGGCCGCTAGTCCCCTGTAGCCTTCTTTTTTACCATATCTTCTTCTTTCACCCTGTTTACTATTTTTCGCATAATCTACATGCCTAACTTATGGTGTTTACAGGATCCCTCAGGTGAAGTGAGCATTGGAAGATGACATCCTAGCTCTCGAGCCAAGTGATAAAAAGTTGGTGGATCTGCAGGAACGTGACCTAGTCATCCAGTCACCGATTTGAGCGGAGCGACCCCTTCCACGACATCCTGATCATCGTTACTAGGTAAGAAAACCATCCTAATGCTTTTATTTCTGAGAGCCTTCTCGATCACCATTCTAAGATCTTTTCCATCCCTTCCTCCTTGTTTTTTGATGATTCCTAACCCTTCATTTGGGTGCTCACAGGTCCTCCAGGTGCCACAGACAAAGGAGTCGGTCTCCCTTGCCTTCGCGACCTTCGGATGGAAAGCTGATTGATCCGCAGGGTTGAAGGCTTGATCCTCCAGGCCGCATCCATGAGAGCAAGTGAACTTGGTATCAGGCATATCAAAGTTTTACATGGTTTGCAACCCTAAACTCCTAAGTAGATATTGATCCAAGAGCTAAGTCCTACGGGGTTTCTCAATCCTAGGGTCCTCTCATTATCCTTATTTAGGGGCTAATTTGCTTGCTATAAGTTTTTATTGTTATAGAAACCCTAGATCTGCACTTTGCTTATCTTTGGAAATCCTTAAATCCACCAAAACTTAAAAAGAAATTAACATGCTAAATCATTTGCATCATCCATCCCATCTTGGCATCTCTTAGTCCCACATCAAAAGCTAAGCAATCACATACATTTCTTAAGGATGAACGAGTACTTATCCCTTTCGATGGATCACCAATTATAAGTTCTTTGGGGTGACCATGAGCATACCTCCATTTTTTAGGTAATGGCTTGGGTGTGGATGAGGCTCCAACACCTTGTACTTGTTCTTGATCTTCATTTTGCTCCGTAGGTGGCTCTTCATTGATGTTCAGCTTTCCAATCCTTTGAACACCTGTTTCATCATCAACAACATCTTCTTTTCTAGAAGATTTTTCATTAGTCTCATCAAAGACAACATGAATGGATTCTTCATCAAGAGTGTTCTTCTATTGAAGACCCTGTATGCCTTGCTAGATGTAGACTAACCTAAAAAGATACCCTCATCTGACTTGCATCAAATTTACTTAGATTGTCTTTGCCATTGTTTAAAATGAAACAATGGTCTCCAAAAATATGAAAATACTTAATGGTCGGTTATTGATGCGGTACTAAAATGCATGAAATTCTTTTTGTATGTTTTATATGTGGGGTTAGGTGATTAATTCTCAAATTTCAGATAAAAATTAGTTGTAGAGAATTTTTTATAAATTTTTGAAGCAAAGCATGCAGATTAGAACCTAGAAAAGTACTAAAAAAGGATCGCCGGGACTGAGACGCCTCGGTTAGGGCAAGTCCTCCTACAATATAAAAACTAGGGGTAGAGTGGGTGTACCTGAAAATATCTGAAGTACCCGATGAAGATCGCAGTGAAGGGATCTCTCATTCTTCGATGGATGCAGCATGAAAAATCGAGCCAAAGACCCGCGGATACCCGGCTTTCTGCTCGGTGGTCCAATTAAGGCTTGGCTGGAGTCGTTGGATTCATAGGAACTCGGGGACCTGCAAACGACCTATCAGGGGTTAGAAAACTCAGAGGAAATCAAGAAAACAAAGAAAAATAGCAAAGGAAAGAAAGTTTTGGAGGGGGCTGGAAGGATGGTTGGCGGCAGGAAGATGGTTGCAAACACCGGGAAGAAGAACTCTCAAACCCCTTTATGCACACAGCAGGATAATCACACAAAACAATAGAAGAATCCAAGGTTTATTTCATATATCAAAATCTCCCTTCATACAAGAGGCTTGGGTCCTTTAAATAGACCCTCAACCTTTGGCTCCAAGTAAGGGCACATAAGTCTTTACATAAGAATCATTTTCACTCTCAAACCCTAGCTAGAAAATAAGGAAACATTAGGTAGAAAAATCCCTAAAAATTCTCTTGACTTGGCCAAAACTCCAAGGATGCCTAGGGGGGTGTGTTGGGCTTCTAAGAGCAGAAAGGGGCCAGCCCAAAGGGGCTCGGGCGCATGGGTTTGGGCCTCTGGAAGCTGGGGTGGCCTGGTAGCCAGGTAGCAAGAATATTCACTGGTATCTTTCTTCTTAGGAGCTTGGGCTTGGCACCTGGGCTTGATTTCTTTGGGCTAGGATGTAGATGGACCTTTGGAATCATGGATGCCCTTATCTATGAATATACTTTGGCATCTGGAAGGGAATCTGGGCATCTGGAGGGCATCTGCAAGAAATCAGGTTTTTCTGAATTTTCCTCCTGGGGCCTTCAAATCTTCAAGCTGGGTTGGACTTGGGCTATACTTCCATGTCTTTAATCTAGTTAGACTTGGTCTTCACTTGTATGATATAGTCTTGAGTCTTCAGTATGCTTGGACAGGACTCAAAAAAATAAAATTAGCTCAACATGAGCTGACTAGCATTGGACTGAACTAGCTCAACATGAGCTGACTAGTACAGAACTGAAATAATGACTCAAAAGACTCAAATAACAACTAAAATGGACTCAGATGGGCTAAGCCCTTATTACAGATGGACTCATAAATTATTGATCAATTCATAGAGGGTTGAAAAGCCTCCGTCTTATTTTGGTGCTTCTAGTGTCCCCACCAGTTTCCTACCTTTTCGAAGCTCATAAGGTGTTTTCTTTAAAGTAGGCTAGATTAAAACATGATTTTAAATATAGCAAGTAGTATTTATGGCTTTCGCCCAAAAATAACTAGGAAAATCATTTTTGCAAAGCATAGTACATGCCATTTCTTCAAGAGTTCTATTTTTTCTTTCTACCACCCCATTTTGTTGAGGTGTCCTAGGTGCAGAAAAGTTATGATGATAGCATTTTTATTATAAAACTTTTCAAAATTATGATTTTCAAATTCCGTGACATGATCACTTCATAAAGAAATAATTGTAACACATTTTTCATTTGAAACTCTCATGTGAAATTTAATGAATGTAGAAAATGTTTCATCTTCATGAGCTAAAAACATGACCCATGTAAATTGTGAGAAGTCATCCACAATAACTAGACCATACTTCTTACCTCCCAAACTAGTTATTCTAGTAGGTCTAAAGAGGTCCATATGAAGTAATTCTAGGGGTCAAGATGTAGAGACAACTCCCTTAGGTTTGAAAAAAGATTTAGTTCATTTTCCAAAGTTGGCAAGCACTATAAATCTTATCCTTTTCAAAACTAAGCTTTGGCAAATCTTTTATGAGATTCTTTTTGTTAAGTTTTGAAAGCAAATGCATACTTGCATGTCCTAGTCTACGATGCCAAACCCAACTAGTTTAATTGATCTTGGCTTCCATTTCCACTACGCATTGATCATTTTGTACTGGTAGATAATTAGGATCAACCATATAAATGTTACAATTCCAATGACCAATAATCTTCATGCCATTGTCATCAAGACTAGACACAATGCAGATGTAAAATTCAAAAATAACTTTAAAATTTTTGTCACAAAATTGACTAATACTAAGTATGTTATGCTTTAAACCATCAACAAGAACATTATCTATATAAGTGGAGGGAGTGATATGGACTTTACCGATATCGATGATTTTGCCCTTTCCATTTTCACCAAAGGTTATATTTCCATCATTTTGATACTTAAGATATGAGAATTGCTTCACATCTCCAGTCATGTGCCTTGAGCAACCGCTGTCGAGGTACCTAATATTCTTTTGTTGGTTGCATGACACACCTACAAGAACAAATAAGGTGGAGACTTTAGGAACCCATGTCATCTTTGATCCTTTAAGGTTAGTAGATATGGTTTCTTTTTGATGGAGACATCAAAATCCATCCAGGTTTTTCTTTTTCATTCTTAGATTTTTTTTATTTTTATTCCAGCAATTCAACTTATCCCCACTATTCATATAATATTCCAGCTTATCTTCGACTTATCTTTGACTTATCCCAGCCATCTTCTTCCACCTTTCCACCCAGATCCAAGCCTCCATCCCCTTCGTTCCTAGTTGACGCCACCATTGATCATCCCCGCCCATCCCACCGTCCACCTCCAGCCGAGGCCCTACTGCCACTCTTCCATGGTGACCGCCTCCCCTCGCCATGAAGACCACCGCCATCCATTCTGCCATATCCTCCTAGCACCGCTGCTAATCGCCTGCCCATGTTACTTTCTCCCCACTGTGCACCACCAATCACTGTATCTCATCACATCTGGAGAAGACATCATCCATTGTTAGATCAAGAACATCGGTCGCTTGTTCCAGCTGATGACCATGCCATCGTCTTCCCCCAGCCACCGGCCATGCCGCCACCTTCTCCAAGCCACCGGTCGTGCTGACACTAGCGAAGTGGTGCGGGCACCAGACTCAGAAGAAGACTTCAGAGATCCATCTGGATCTCTGATTAACCTTGCCCGAAGAATTAGGGTTTTTGGTTTGTAATAAGAGTTGACTAGATCAACTCAATTTAGCTTGAGTCTACATTACCTACATTTTATTTTGTTGAGTCATGTTGACTCAGTAGTGGACTAGGGTTTCAACCTGGGGTGTTACATTTTCTCCCAAGACCAAGCAAGTGGACACCACACTCCCAGCCATACGCCTGAGTCTAGGGGGTGCCATATCTACATCCAGCAGCCTTTGGTCCCCACTCCACAGATAGCAGCTTCCTTCTCTCATGCGCCAGATGAGGAGAAATCCACCAAGAGTCCACAAATCAAGGGGGCGGCCAAGACTTTCCCAAGAGAACCAAAGTAAAGATGGGAAGAAATTTTCTTGGAGAGAACATCAAGGAGGCGCCCACTACCTGCCAAAAAAATCCAAAACAAAGATGGGAAGGACCTTGACTTAGGGAGGAAGAAAAGGAGGAGTCCAAAAGAGTTGATCCATGGAAGGAAAAAAAATTCTCTTGAAGATCCAATCAAGGAGGCGCCATCTACCTGCCTTTTATAACCCAAATCAAATTTTTTTGGTACCTTGGCCGACCATATGTGTATGATTTATCCTGATTTGTAGATCCCCTCCTTTAGTCCCATATGAGAAGATGTAAAACCCTACTCCCTTGTAAAGCCTTATAAATTAAACCCCTCTTGTAAGTTTAAATCAATCAGATGAATGAAACCAAATTTTTTTGTGAGCAAACTTTGTGTTTTCTCTCTTCCGCACTTGCATCCAGGTGTTGAGCTCCGTGATGGAGTAAATCCGGGTTCCCCAGGAACATTGAGGAGGTGCGAGATCTCCAAAACCCAAACCCTAGGTTAGCCACTCCCCTCCCAAACCCTAGCCGCCATCACCCTTCTCTTTCCACCAAGCCCTAGTCTATTCCACTTCTCACGGCCACCCTCTCCAAGTCCAGGCCGGCCACCAGCATCCAGCTTCAGTCCAGCTACTTCAGATCTATAGCAATTCTAAGAGGAAGTCAGATCGGCCTCCAAGAGAATCCTGATTTCAGCAACTTCAGCTTTCAAGTTCTTCAACCTGGTAAATCTTTTCTTGAGTATCTGAATTCCATCACTTGTTCCTCTTCTTTCCCAGATCTTGAGTCCAGGAGAAGCCGACCAAACCACAAGACCAGTATTGGAGGATCCATTGCGAAGATAGCCAACTCTGAGGATCCCACAATCTGCTCGAGAGAGTTCTTCCACCGAAATCCTGAGAAGATCACTGTCTGGTTAGTAAACCATCTCTCCTCTCTATTTCTGTTCTGTTGAAAGTTCAGAGCGAAACCCTAGGTCTTGGACTTTCTCAACCCCCAGCGATCCGTTACTTCTGAACTACTCTGATAATTCAGTTTCATCTAAATTGTGCTTTCAATCCTTACCTAGTTTCCTTCAACTTAGTTTAGCTTTACTTTGAGTCAAAGCCAATTTCTGAAATATAAAAAAAAAAAAGAAAAAAAGAATTAATCTAAAATTTACTTCCACATATGCTTCCTTGTTCTTTGTTCTGCATCACGAAGCCTCCTCGCAAGCCCTTCTTCCCCGTCCACCGCCTCCTTGTTCTAAGGTCACAGAGAAGAACCTGCATAGATCTCAGAGCATAACAACTTTGCATCGATCTCAAAGCTGCATGCTTCTTAGAGCAGGAATTTTTCTGTATAGTTATCAAGCATGCATAGTTTTCAGAGCAATTCAGCACGGATCCTGATACAAATATTTTTTAAGCATAGATCTTGATGCATTCGGATTATATTTTTATTTATTTTAATTTTTTGATCTGGATGCATTGATTAGTATGAAACTGTTTTAATTTCAAGTTTGTTTGAAATTAGGATTATTAGTTTGAAGTCTACTAGGATTGGGATAGGTTTCATCTTTATCTTGTAAGAGGATTGGAAAGTCTATAAATACCACCCTCAGTCCTTTATAAAAAGATGGTGAATGAAATTGAGTTTTATAAGAGAGATTCTGCCTCCGTAAGGAGTGGGCGTGAGGCCTGTCTTTCCTTTGCTTTCTGGTGTCGAGGGATGTGAGGCCCAATTCCTTCGCTTTCAATCGTCGAGGAGTGTGAGATCCTATGCATTCGCTTTTGAGCATCGAGGGGTGTGAGACCCTATTCATTCGCTTTCAAGCACCGAGGGGCGTGAGGCCCTAGTTTTCCTTTGTTCTTCGGAATATTGCGGGGTGCAAGGCCCTAGTTATCCCTTCTTGATACTAATCCCAGGAGACATCTTAGCTCTCCAACGATCCTCCTAGCCTGGTCCCCCATCAATTTGGTATCAGAGTGGGAGAGGATTCGGGTTAGAGAAAAAAAAGTTGCAGCATCTAGCCTGACTCGACGGAGTTCAGTTTTTCCCACCCAAGGAAAATGATGGGGACATCAAAATCCATCCAGGTTTTTCTTTTTCTTTCCTAGATATTTTTTATTTTTATTCCAGCTATACCACTTATTCCCACTATTCCCATTATATTTATGCTTATCCCTGACTTATCCCTGTCATCTTCTTCCATCTTTCTGCACGGATCCAAGCCCCCATCCTCTCCGTTCCCAACCAACACCGCCGCCAATCATCCTCGCCCGTGCCACCGTCCACCTCCCGCCAATGCCCTACTGCCACTCTTCCACGGTGACCGCCTCCCCTCACCATGAAGACCTAAGCCATCCGTTCCGCCATCTGCTCCCACGGAGTCACGTTCAATGAGATATCACACATCCCACTTGCAGATCACATCAGTGTCACCATACTCCTTTGGTCAAGAGGACAACCAAACGATGTGAACCACAACCTACACTTGATACATTGTCGTCCTGTACAATGTATCCTTTGGTTGTGAACCTTTTAAAGGACCACTCGATATATCCTCTCTATATCGAAGTCCGTGCTGTCCCGAGGACTTCATCACATAAATTGAGTTCATTATAGGGAAATGAATGATGTGATGAGCTTCCAAAATAATGTTTTATTAATTCATATACAGATTAAAATACTGAGCACAACCACCTACAACCTAGGCGATTGGCTTTGGGACACAATTCCCAATAGTTAACCAGAGTCTAGGAAATCTGCTGAGATGTTTATTTGGTGATAGTATGTAAAATTGGGATCTCTTACTTCCTCGTTCTGAGTTTGCTTACAATAGCTCAGTCAATAGATCTACTAGAAAGAGTCCATTTGAGGTGGTCCATGGTTACAAACGTAGGAGGCCCATAGATCTTATTCTTTTACCCACACAAGCATGAATATCTGAATCAGCTGAGTCATATTGATGTGGGATAGGGGTAGGATCTTATTTTTTTTTTAGATTTTATTATCTAGGGATGGTGAATGAACAATTGGGATGGAAGACTTAAGTTTTGGAACTCATGGACTTTGGAATCACACAAATGAAGAGACCTCTCACTTCTAGGGCATTCTACTCATCTCGATACTTGGAGGCATCGGGATGAACCTCAAAGGACATGAGGGGATAAAGAAAATGGAATCAAAGAGAAGGAGGATAACTAGGGCCTCACGCCCCTCGATGCCCGAAAGCGAAGGAAAGATGAAAAATCACTTTTCTAAAAACTCATATTTATTCACCAAACTATTTTTTTACAAATGACTGAGGGTGGTATTTATAGACCTTTCCAACCCTCATTTGATTTTGAATAGAATATAAAAAGATAGGGTTGATTCAAATTCAAATACAAGATAGGATAAGATAAGGCCTATCCATATCTGAATCCTAACCAACCAAATCCTAACTCAAATTTCAAACAATCAATAAAGATAAATTCCAGCTCCATGATTCGTGCTTGCTCCGGGATCCATGCTAGAAATGTCCCCATTATTCCCCTGAGGTGGGAAGAAGTCGACTCCATCAAGTTTAGATTAGGGGGGCTCTGATGGAACTGAATCCAAACAAAAAACAAAGGCTTGCTTTGAAAACCGTGCTTCATAGATCATTGGATTGCTTTGAAATCCACATGCTCTAAAATCCATGTGGCTCTGAAGATCGTGCAGCTTTGAAGAGCATGCATTAGGTTTGAGGATTGTGTAGCTTTGAGGAGCGTGCAAAATCTTGAATTAGCAATAGGGGATGGCACCTTGCTTTAAGAAATGTGCAATTCCCTTAAGAGAGCTCTGAGATCTATGCGGCTAAGAGGTCCATGCATTAATATTTTTATGATTGCTTTGAGATTTATGCAACCCTGAGAACTATGCTGGACTTGATGTTGGCAATAGCAGTGAAAATCTGCATTCACGTTCATGCCGATGCTTCTCGTCCATAGATTCGAACAAGGAACAGGGAAGGTGCGGCAAGCTTCACCAACATTTTTGACAGAATCGATGGTCTTCACCGTCATTGGCGAAGGGAGGTGGGCGGTGGAATAGATGGGCCAACGGCCAGGTGGAGGCTCGGCCATAGTTGATCCGGGGTTGAGGATGACGGTGGCTTCTTCACGTATCGTTGCAGGGTGGAGTAGGGGAGGAAGTCCGATGGGGACGTGCAGACATGGATGGGTGAAGATCAACTGGCAGGGCGGTGGCAAGGTGATGCATGCAGAGCTGGGGGGCTTGGATCTAAGTG
Source organism: Areca catechu (assembly GCA_021397845.1). Lineage (NCBI taxonomy): Eukaryota > Viridiplantae > Streptophyta > Magnoliopsida > Arecales > Arecaceae > Areca > Areca catechu. The sequence goes on along the minus strand of CM038051.1, from coordinate 93,535,033 downwards.
GAGAGGGTCCAGTCAATGGTTGTTTTGCTCACGGATGGAAGAAGTTCGGCGATAAGGGAAGGAGAAGGTGCACCGACCCTGTTCTGGAGATTGGCGATGGCATGGTGGGGATCTGGATGGAAGGAAGGGATCAACCAATGGTAGTTCTGAGTGATTGGCAGTAGCAGATGGGCTGGGATACCATGGTCAGTGGCATGAGGAGCGACCGATGGTGGCAGCAATTGGAAGGACGTCGACTGCCATGATGGTGATTGGGGAAGTATGGTGGTCGATAGCTTCTCAGATCGTTTATGGAGGTCAGATGAGAGGTAGGAGATTTGCAATCGATGACTCTGTTCCAATGATGGCGGACGGAAGATATGCACGGTGGCCATTGGTGTTCAACGGAGATGGGGCTTCACGGGAGGCAGTGGATGGTGATATCTCCGATGATATCGACAACCGGAAGATGGGTGAATCATGGCATCTCAGGCGGATGTGGAGATTCTTATCTAGGATTAGATGAGGGAGAAGGTGACAGATGCTAGCGGCTCCAATGGTAATGGCGAAGTCGAGCAGAGGTGAGGAAGAGAGATAGTGCAGGATTTTTTTTTGCTTACTTGTGAGAATGGTGGAGAGAGGAAGTGGGATTCGGGTGATGCAGTGACAACATTGATCGAGAGTTGCCAGCGGGGCTGAGTTGAAACGGGATTATAGATTAGGGGATCAGTGATGGGTAAGTGAAGTGACCCACTGGGGCTGGTGGGAGAGAAGGGGAATCTGGGGTACCCTAATTTTTCTAGCTCTGATACCAAAAATTGATGTGGGACAGGGGTAGGATTGTTGGTGAGGCTAGAAGTCACCAAAATTAGGGTATCATATTTTTTTTTGGGATTTTTTTTTCTAGGGATGGTGAAGGAACAATGGGAATGAAAGACGTAAGGTTTGGAACTCATGGACTTTGGACTCAAACTAACGAAGAGACCTTGATGCGGGACTAATATGCATGCAATTCTTTTTGTATATTTCATATGTGGGGTTAGGGGACTAATTCTTGAATTTCAGATCAAAACTAGTTATAGTGAATTTTGTATGAATTTTTGAAGCCAAGCATACAGATTAGAACCTAGAAAAGTACTAAAGAAGGATCGCCGGGACTGAGAAGCCTCGGTTATGGCAAGTTCTCCAACAATATAATTACTAGAGGTAGAGGGGGTGTACCTGACAATGTCTGATATGCCCGATGAAGATTACAATGAAGGGATCTCTCATTCCTTGATGGATGCAGCTTGGAAAACCGAGCCAAAGACCCGTGGATACCCGGCTTTTTGCTCGGTGGTTTGATTGAGGCTTGGCTGGAGTCGTTGGATTCGTAGGAACTCAGGAACCTGCAAATGACCTATCAGGGGTTAGAAAAATCACAAGGGAGCAAAGAAATAAAGAAAAACAACAAAGAAAAGGTGAGTCTTTTGAAGTGGATGGCCAGGGTTCTGGATGGTTGGCTGGCAGCAGAAAGATGGTTGCAATGCCGGGAAGAAGAAAACTCTCAAACCCCTTTATGCACACAACAGGGTAACACTCAAAGCAATTAAAGAACTCAAGGTTTATTTCATATATCAAAATCAATCCTCATATAAGAGACTAGGGTCCTTTAAATAGACACTCAGTCATGGGCTCCAAGTAAGGATACATTAGTCTTTACAGAAGAATCCTACTCCTCAGACCCTAGTTAGAAAATAAGGAAACATTAGGTAGAAACAATCCCTAAAAATTTTCTTAACTTGGTCAACACTCCAAGGATGCCTAGGGAGACGTGTTGGGCTTGTAAGAGCAGCAAGAGGCTGGCCCAAAAGAGCTTGGGCGCATGGGCTTTGGCCTCTAGAAGTTGGGGTGGCCTGGTAGCCAAGTAGCAGGAATATTCCTTGGTATCTTGCATCATAGGGGCTTGGGCTTGGTTCCTAGGTTTGATTTCATTGGGCTAGGATGCAGGTGGACCTCTGGAATCATTGATGCCCTGGTCAATGAATATATTCTGGCATCTGAAAGGGAATCTAGGCATCTGGAGGGCATCTGATGTAGAACAGAAGCTCTGATACAAAAATTGATGCAGAACGAAATAAGAGATGATGTGATACAGAAATAAATTAAGATTAATTCTTTTTATTTTATATATATTTTCAGAAATTGGCTTTCACTCAAAGGAAAGCTAAACTAAATTGAAAGAAACTAGATAATAATTGAAAGTACAATTTAAAAGAACTAGGTTATCAGAGTGGTTCAGAAGTAATGGATCGCTGGGGGTTGAGAATCTCCCAGACCTAGGGTTTCGCTCTGAACTTTCAACAGAACAGAAATAAAGAGAAGAGATGGGTTACCGACCAGGCAGTGATCTTCATAGAGTTTGGTGGAAGAACTCTCTCGAGCAGATTGTTGGATCCTCGGATTCGTATATCTTCGCAATGGATCCTCCAATACTGGTCCTGTGGCTGAGTCAGCTTCTCCTGAACTCAAGATCTGGGAAAGAAGAAGAACAAGTGATGGAATCAGATACTCAAGGAAGGATTTACCAGATTGAAGAACTTGAAAGCTGATGTTGCTGAAATCCGGATTCTCTTAAAGGTTGATCTGACTCCCTCTGGAATTTGCTCTGAATCTGAAGTATTCTGACTGGACCCGGATGCTGGTGGTCGGCCTTGACTTGGAGAGAGTGGCCGTGGGAGGTGGGGTAGGCTAGGGTTTGGTGGATCGAGGAGAATGATGGGCGACTAGGGTTTTGGAGTTGAAGTGGCTAACCTAGGGTTTTGGGGTTGGAGATCTCACACCTCCTCAAGGTTCCTGGGGAACCCGGATTTACTTCCTCACGGAGCTCAACACCTGGATGCAAGTACGGAAGAGAGAAAACACAGAGTTTGCTCACACATAAATTGGATTCATTCATCATATTCATCTATCAAACTTATGTCAGGCTCATATATTTCATCCTCAATCTCACTGAAAGGTTCTAATCTATTCTCCTTTGATTCCTCTTTCAGTACGGCTCTGGTCAGGTCAACTAATTTTGGGATGGCCATGCTTAACTCCTTCTCAGTGTTATCCTTCTGGTCAAGAGGTGACACAAGTGGGAATTGACAAACAAAAGTCTGGTTCACTACGGGTGTTGGATCAATCGGAACTTGACTCAAGTTCGTAGAGGTTGGCTTTAAGTCCAAAGTACTTGATTGGTTATATCTTAAAGACCACTCATAGTCTTGGGCTTCTTGGTAGGCTCGGTCTAACTTATTGGTCTTTTCAAGGCATAGCTTCCTATAAATGTCTGGGTGTAACCCAAACCTAATCCTCGATGTGATCTGAGCTTCGGTCTCAATGGTATTGCATTTCATGTCATACCACTAGAAGTCCTCGATATATTTAGACACAGGCCTATTACCTTGTCATAATTGGTACCATTGGTCTAAAAGTCTTTTCTCATAGGACCTACCTAGGTACCTATCTCTCAACTTACTTCTCATATCTCTCCAAGTATATATTTCCTCTTTTCTTTGATAACACTCACGCTCAATAGCATACCAATGCGACCTAGCATGTTTGGTGAACTTGGTTTTGGCCAACCTAATTTGTCCTAATTTCGATATGTTAGTGCACTCAAAATACCGATCCATTTGTTCTTCCCACTTAATATATGTCGCTTGTCTTCCATCAAAAGTGGGTGCATAAGGTTCGGTGTTCCTAACAGGTCCCTTTTCTGAGTCAACCAAGTATGGATATAGGCTCCTAGGGTTATGCTCGGGATCACGGTATAAGGTCCTCCTAGGCTCCTGGCATGGGTGATGTTGGGGCCTATTAAATTTTGGATCAGGCATCCAATATTGATGTCTACGTTTCTCAAGTCCCTGGGCTCGGTCTCTAAACTGGGCAAAATCCTCATTCATATCCTGACTCAATTTGGTCATACTTTCGGTAAGAGTTCTAATCATGGCCTCTAAATCAGGTTGGGTTTGACCAGGTTGGTAGGGTACTTCATTCCGGGTGGACATGATGATGCAAGCAAGCACACCAAATGAGACTCGACTGAAACGACTACGGGCTAACTAGACCTAGAGCCCAAACTAGATGCCCAATCAGAGTGGCAAGCTAGCCTGTAGTAACTCGGGACTCAGCCAGGCAGGTGTAAGGGGAGTGTTAGGTCTCTAATTGCCAATCCTAGACACCAATCAAAGATTGGCCAGGTAGGCGGACCAGCACACAAGCCCTTCGGGATAGAATCCCTGAACCACCATTCTAGACATTGAGTACAAAGCACACACAGAGTAACTCGACAAACTGACTCAACATTAGCCTAGACCCGACTTGTTGGTGTCCCTAGCCCACTAGGGCAAATTAAGTCTAATAAATTTTAAAATTAGGCTTAGGATCGAATGAATGGGTGGTGGTTTTGGGCTAAGAAGAGGTTATCAACTCCTCCCCTTATCTTAGATGCTCAATTGCCCTTAAGATGAATTAGGAGATGATCACTAAAAAAAATTGAATTGCAGAAACACAGAAACAGAATTGCTATAATTTAACTCTCAAGAATTTCAAAGAAACCAATAAATTACAATAAAATTATGTAAAATATTTTCAATTATACTGGTTCCAGCAAAACAAGAATCATATAATTTGGAGTTATTTTCGATGAGAAACAATTCCTATAATAGGATAGTTACAGATTGAAAACAGAACGCTTCCCCCGTTTACAATTCCTGCTACGAAGTTGTAATCCAGCGGATCCCCTACATGCCGTAGGAACACCCCATGGAATGGGAAGAGGAGGCTTGCACCTCGCTTCATTCCTAGGACTGGACGTCTTGGGGAGTCTACTTCGAGCAGACAAAGTAAAAAAGAGAGACACTCAAAATATGCAAGCAAGTCAGAAACCCTAGACAGGGCTCTGATACCAAAAATGATGCAAAACGAAAGCTCTGATACCAAAATTAATGCAGCATGAAAGCTCTGATACCAAAATGATGTAGAACAGAAGCTCTGATACCAAAACTGATGCAGAACGAAAGAAGAGATGATGCGATGCAGAAATAAATTAAGATTAATTCTTTTTTTTTTATATATTTTCAAAAATTGGCTTTGACTCAAAGGAAAGCTAAACTAAATTGAAACAAACTAGGTAATAATTGAAAGCACAATTTAAAAGAAATAGGTTATCAGAGTGGTTCAGAAGTAACGGATCGCTGGGGGTTGAGAAACTCCCAGACCTAGGGTTTCGCTCTGAACTTTCAACAGGACAGAAATAAAGAGAAGAGATGGGTTACCGACCAGGCAGTGATCTTCACAAAGTTTGGTGGAAGAACACTCTCGAGTAGATTGTTGGATCCTCGGATTCGGATATCTTCGCAATGGATCCTCCAATACTGGTCTTGTAGCTGAGTCGGCTTCTCCTGAACTCAAGATCTGGGAAAGAAGAAGAACAAGTGATGGAATCAGATGAATGAAATCAATTTCTTTGTGAGCTACTTTGTGTTTCTCTCTTCCGCACTTGTATTCAAGTGTTGAGCTCCGTGAGGGAGTAAATCCGGGTTCCCTAGGAACCTTGAGGAGGTGTGAGATCTCCAACCCCAAAACCCTAGCTTAGTCCACCCATCTCTACTCCACCACCACCAAACCCTAATTTTTCATCTACATCCCACGGCCCCTCTCTTCCACATAGAGACCGGCCACAAGCATCCAGGTTCAGATCAACTATTTCAACTACAGAGCAAGTTCAAAGAAGAGTCAGATCAGTATCAAGATCTCCGGAACTTCTACATCCAACAATCTTCATTAAGTCCTCAGGTCAGTGTCTTTCTTTGAGTTTCTGGTTCTTTTTTCTTTTGTTCTTCTTCTTCCAAATCCTGAGTTCGAGAAGGAGGCCAACCTTGCCATAGGACTACAATCCGAGGATCCATTGCGAAGATACCCCGTCTCCAAGGATCCTACAATCTGCTCGAGAGTGTCCTCCAATTGAAGCAACGAGAGATATCACTGCTAGGTAACAAGAACCTTCCCTTCTCACTTTGTCTGTTTCGTTGAAACTCAGAGCAAACCCTAGATCTGGGGGTTTCTCAATCCCCAGCGATCCAACTTTTGAGTTACTCTGATAATCCACTCCTTTTAATTATTCTCTCTGTCATTTCTTAGTTTCTTTCAACATTTGTTTATCTTTCCTTTGAGTCAAAGCCGACTTCTGAAAATATATTAAAAATATATATATATATTAATTTTAATTTACTTTCGCATCGCATCATCTTTTTTGTTCTGCATCATTTTTGGTATCAGAGCTTTCGTGCTGCATCAGCATCTGCAAGGAATCGGGGTTTTCTGAAATTTCCTCCTGGGGTCTTCAAATCTTCAAGCTAGGTTGGACTTGGGCTCAAATTCCAGGTCTTCAATCAGGTTGGACTTGGTCTTCACTTGTATGATATGGTCTTGAGTCTTCAATATGCTTGGACAGGACTCAAAAAATAAAATTAGCTCGACATGAGCTGACTAACACTTGACTGAACTAGCTAAACATGAACTAACTAATACAGGACTCACATAAAATAACTTAGCTGGAATAAGCTTTATTATAGTGGACTCGAATGTCATTTAAGTGATCCACAGAGGGATGAAAAGCCTCTGCCTTATTCTGGTGCCTCAGGTGTCCACACAAATTCTCCCGGGGTGGGAGGAACTTGACCCTGGCTCACATATCTCTCGAGAAGGTCTGGGTTGAGGTGTTGCAAGTCCTCTCGAGAAATCCATGAATCGTCTGACTCTGGCCGGCCTTGCCATCGTATCAGGAAGCATTGATAACCGCAGCCCTGGGAGGTAATGGCTTGATCATCCAAGATACGCTCGATCCGTTCTCCTCTCTCAGGCCAATTAATTGGTGGACACTCTGGGTAAGGATCACTCATAATAGGAGGGGATAGGTCCAAAGTCCTCACTAGGTATTGCTGTCGGGTCCCTGTACTCAACCAGGTCTATAATATTGAAGGTAGAACTAATGCCCAAATCCGAAGGCAAGTCTAACACCTAGGCATTTGATCAATCCTTCTCTATCACTTTAAAAGGTCTGGCTCTACGAGCATGAAGCTTCTTTTAGGCCTAAGCCTAACCAAAATAGAATCCACTACATCAAATTCTTTGACCCTTCTTCGGGAATTATCCAGTTGTTTTAGATTAGTGCGGGTGGCGAACATGCTAGGCACATGCAGTCAACTAACAAGATGATGCAAATGACTCAAACCTATACCTAACAGACTCGACTAAAGATGTTTATTAGGTCTTAACTACCACTTGGGCATGGGGGCATGAGTCATGGTTGATGGATGACATGCAGAAGAAAATTTGCTTTTAACTCCTAATAGGTGCCAGTGGGTCTGCCAAAAGTAGGTAGAAAATGGGATGGGCTCTATGGATCCTTGCAACCTAGTAACCTCAACATAATGTAACCTAATAGTTCTAGACACATGAGAAGAATTGGGAAAGGATAGGAAATAGGAAGTGGGTTCAGAATTAGTCTGGTAGGGTGGAGAAAAAGGATCCGGGTTAGTTGGATAAAGTAGAACAAAAGAAGGCATGTCAGGGACTAATCCTAGACTAATGAGGCTAACCATACGGGGTTGCGGTATATCTATGGGCAAGAAAAGATCCATGCTATGGAAGGATGGGTTAACAATTTCTGGGAAGAGATCTTCAATAGGAATGGCATGAAGGGATTTATCCTGAGGGCAATGGGTTAAGTAATCCAAATAATGAATAAAGTCTTCTTGTTCATGGAATTTAGGAATAGGCTCTACAATTAGATCCTTTTCTAGTGTTTCCTCAGGTAAAATCCTATTATCAAAGTTCTCTTCCTCTAATTGTTCTTCCATTATGGCTTTTGGTTGGATGTGGTCAAGGTCAACTAGCTCTGGGTTGGTTTCTACCTAGGTATCTATTGGGTCAGCTAATTCTAGGTCTACTAAAGGTGTCTCCTCTTCTCCTTCATACTCATCCACTAGGCTTGCATCAACTTCATACACTTCTGCGTTAATTAAGCCTTGTCAATCTCAGGAATGGTTGGAGAAGGTCGGCTAGGGGAAAATTGGCTAGGTCCTAGTTTCTTATTATGGATACTAATCCTAGTAGGTTCAGGTTGCCTAATGGGTAGTGGCTCACTTCTGGCCTCATATTTTGGGGTACTAATCCTATGGGGTTCAAGTTGACTAAGGAAAACCTGACTTGTACTAGATTGATTCCTAGAGGTTATGGGCTCCCTAGGCTCATAGGACAAGAGTTCAGATCTATGGGTCACGGGATTATAAGATCTGGGGTCATAGGATTTGGGTTCAGCTCTATGGGTCTTTGGTCTACTGGACTCATGGGATATGGGTTCGTAGATTCTAAAGCAAGAGGATTTGGAGTCATAAGATCTATAGGTTGTGGCTATACTAGGCTTATAGGGAGAGGGTATATAGGATCTATCTTCCTGGTCTACAAAATCCTGATTGGGTCTTCTAAGACTAACCTTAGGGATTGGGTCATGATGATGGGCTCTCCTAGGTTCAGCCTCAAGGTATAGATCAGGGTTTGGCATCCTCCTAGGTTCAGTATCATAGTATGGGTCATGACGATGGGCTCTCCTAGGTTCAACCTCTCGGTAGGGATCAGTGTTTGGGGTCCTCCTAGGTTCAGTATCATTGTATGGGTCATGATGATGGGCTATCCTAGGTTAAACCTCACGGTAGGGATCAGGGTTTGGGGTCCTCCTAGGTTCAGTATCATAATAAGGGTCATGACGATGGGCTCTCCTAGGTTCAACCTCACGGTGGGGATCAGGGTTTGGGGTCCTCCTAGGTTTATTATAATAATAAGGGTCATGGCGACGGTCTCTCCTAGGTTCAACCTCATGGTAGGGATTATGGTAAGGGGTTCTCCTAGGGTTGGGCTCCTTATATGGGTCGGAGTATTGGGTTCTCCTAGGATTGGACTCCCTATATGGGTCAAAGTTGTGGGTTCTCATTAGGTTGGGCTCTATGGTTTCACTAGGTTGAGGCTATTGGTCTGGGTCAATTGAGTCATTTGGGTAATTAACTGGGTAGTTATTTGTGTAGCCATCTAGGCCATTGATTGGGTTAGTTGCTCAGTGAGTGCATTAATCTGGGCTTCAAGGTTATCCATGGGTTCAGCCAAAAGTGGAGATGGTGGGTGATATGAAACCCCTGATCTAGTTCTCATGCAAGACTCGATCAGACCGACTACAGCTGACTAGACCTAGAGTCCAAACTAGATGCTCAATCAGGGTGGCAAACAAGCCTATAGTAACCCTGTACTCAGCCAGGCAGGTGTAAGGGGAGTGTTAGGTCTCTGATTGACAATCCTAGATATCAATCAGAGATTGGCCAGGTAGGCAGACCAGCACACAAGCCCTTCAGGATTGAATCCCTGAACCACCATTCTATACACCAAGCACAAGGCACACACAGGTTAGCTTGACACAGTGATCTAACACTATACCGGACCCGACCAGTTGGTGTCCCTAGCCCACTAGGGCAAATTAATTCTAATCGATTTTAAGTTAGGCTTGGGACTGAATGCAGGGGATGTAGTTTTGGGCTAAGGAGAGGTGATCAAATCCTCCCCCCATCTGACAAAGCAAGATTGTCCTTAAAGGTAGATTATACAATGATGGCAAGTATATGATGCAAATTAGGGTTAGATGTTTTAGTAGCTTTTATATATATAATTTTTTTTTTTGTATTTTCATAAATAGAAGAAAACTTGCAAATTATGGCATAATATACAAAAAATAAAATAAAAATAAAAGATATGCAAAAGGGATACTAAACAAAACCCTAAACCTTCAAAAATTTTCTTGCTGAAAAATAGAGCCGAGAATTTATAGGCAATATTTTGGCTTGAAGAAAATTCACAGATCGAAATAAAATCTACAAAAACTCTAAAAAATACATTGAATTATGATGAATTTAGAAAAACATATTTCAAAATTTTTGGTTTTCAGTACAAGGAGAAATAACTAAATAAACAGAGTATATACAGACTAAAAAATTATAGAAAACTAGCCCTAATCTACACTCTGATACAAAATGATGCGGGAATCCTTTTTGTATGTTTTATATGCGGGGTCAGGTGATTTATTCCCAAATTTCAGACCAAAGTTAGTTGTAGATAATTTTGTATGAATTTTTGAAGCCAAGCATGCAGATTAGAACCTAAAAAAGTACTAAAGAAGGATCGCCGGGGCTGAGAAGCCTCGGTTAGGGCAAGTTCTCCAACAATATAATTACTGGAGGTAGAGTGGATGTACCTGACAATGTCTAAATTTCCTGGTGAAAATTGCAACGAAGGGATCTATCGTTCCTCGATGGATGCGGCCTGGAAAACTGAGCCAAAGACCCGCGGATACCCGGCTTTCTGCTCGGTGGTCCGATTGAGGCTTGGCTGGAGTCGTTGGATTCGTAGGAACTCGGGGACCTGTAAACAACCTATCTGGGATTAAAAAACTCACAAGGAAGCAAAGAAATAAAGGAAAACAGAAAAGAAAAGGTGTCTTTTGAAGTGGGCGGCCAAGGTTCTGGAAGGTTGGCTGGTGGTAGGAAGATGGTTGCAACACCGAGAAGAAGAAAACTCTCAAACCCCATTTTGCACATAGCAGGGTAACACAAAGTAATAGAAGAACTCAAGGTTTAAATCATATATCAAAATCAATCCTCATTCAAGAGACTAGGGTCCTTTAAATAGACCCTTAGTCTTGGGCTCCAAGTAAAGATACATTAGTCTTTACATAAGAATCCTACTCCTACTCAAACCCTAGCTAGAAAATAAGAAAACATTAGGTAGAAAAAATCCCTAAAAATTCTCTTGACTTGGTCAACACTCCAAGGATGCCTAGGGGGGTATGTTGGGGTTCTAAGAGCAGCAAGAGGCCGGCCCAAAGGGGCTTGGGCGCATGGGCTTGTGCCTCTGGAAGCTGGGGTGGCCTGTTAGCCAGGAAGCAGGAATATTCCTTGGTATCTTGCTTCTTAGGGGCTTGGGCTTGGCACCTGGGCTTGATTTCTTTGGGGTAGGATTCTGGTGGACTTCTGGAATCATGGATGCCCTGGTCTATGAATATATTCTGGCATCTGGAAGGGAATCTAGGAAACTGGAGGGCATCTACAAGGAATCAGGGTTTTCTGAATTTTCCTCCTGGGGTCTTCAAATCTTCAAGCTGGGTTGGACCTGGGATCAACTTCAATGTCTTCAATCAGGTTGGACTTGGTCTTCACTTGTCTGATGTGGTCTTAAGTCTTCAATATGCTTGGATAGGACTCAAAAAATAAAATTAGCTCGACATGAGCTGACTAAAACTTGACTGAACTAGCTCAACATGAGCTGACTAATAAAGGACTCACATAAAACAACTCAGCTAGGGTAAGCTTTATTACAGTGGGCTCGAATGTCATTTATGTGATCCACAGAGGGTTGAGATGCCTCTACCTTATTCTGGTGCCTCTGGTGTCCGCACCAATTCACCCGGGGTGGGAGGAACTCGACCCTGTTGATTGAAGATCAGACTGGCTCACATATCTCTCGAGAAGGTCTGGGTTGAGGCCTTGCAAGTCCTCTCGAGAAATCCATGAATTGTTCGACTCTGGCCGGCCTTGCCATCGGACCAGGAAGTGTTGATAACCGCAGCCCCGGGTCGTAATGGCTTGATCATCGAGGATACGCTCGATCCGTTCTCCTCTCTCAGGCCAATTAATTGGTGGACACTCTGGGTAAGGATTAGTCATAATATGAGGGGATAGGTCCAAAGGCCTCACAAGGTATCGCTGTCGGGTCCCTGTACTTAACCAGGTCTGTAATATTGAAGGTAGAACTAATGCCCAAATTCTAAGGCAAGTCTAACACCTAGGCATTTGATCCATCCTTCTCTATCACTTTAAAAGGTCCGGCTATACGAGCATGAAGCTTCTTTTAGGCCTAAGCCTAACCAAGATAGAATCCACTACATCAAATTCTTTGATCCTTCTTCGGGAATTAGCTAGTTGTTTTAAGATTAGTGCGGTTGGTGAACATTCTAGGCACATGCAGTCTCCTAACAAGATGATGTAAACGACTCAAACCTATACCTAACAGACTCGACTAAAGATGTTTATTAGGTCTTTACTACCACTTGGGCATGGGGGCATGAGTCATGGTTGATGGATGACATGCAGAAGAAAATTTGCTTGTAACTCCTAATTGGTGCCAGAGGGTCTGCCAAAAGTATGTACCAAATGGGATGGGCTCTATGGATCCTTGCAACCTAGTAACCTCAACATAATATAACCTAATAGTTTTAGACACATGAAAAGAATCGAGAAAGGGTAGGAAATAGGAAGTTGGTTCAGAATTAGTCTAGTACGGTGGAGAAAAAGGTTCCGGGTTTGTTGGATAAAGTAGAATAAAAGAAGGCATGTCAGAGACTAATCCTAGACTAATGAGGCTAACCTTACGGGGTTATCGTATATCTATAGGAAGAAATGGTCCATGCTATGGAAGGATGGGTTAACAATTTCTGGAAAGAGATCTTCAATAGGAATGGCAAGAAGGGATTCATCTTGAGGGCAATGGGTTAATTAAGCCAAATCTTGAATATAGTCTTCTTGTTCATTGAATCTAGGATTAGGCTATACAATTAGATCCTTTTCTAGTATTTCCTCACATAAAATCATAGTATTAGAGTTCTCTTACTCTAATTGTTCTTCCACTATGGCTTTAGGTTGGATATGGTCAAGGTTAACTAGTTCTGGGTTGGTTTCTACATGGGTATCTACTGGGACAGCTAATTCTAGGTCTACTAAAGGTGTCTCCTCTTCTCCTTCATACTCAACCACTAGGCTCGCATCTGCTTCATACACTTTCGTGTTAATGTAAGCCTTGTCAATCTTAGGAATGGATGGAGAAGGTCGGCTAGACAAAAATTGGATAGGTCCTGGTTTCTAATTATGGACACTAATCCTAGTAGGTTCAGGTTGCCTAAGGGGTAGTAGCTCACTACTAGGCTCATATTTAAGGGTACTAATCCTATGGGATTCATGTTGACTAAGGAAAACCTGACTAGTACTAGATTGATACCTAGAGGTTATGGGCTCCCTAGGCTCATAGTACAAGGGTGCAGATCTATGGGTCACGGGATAATAAGATCTGGGGTCATAGGATTTGGGTTCAGCTATAAGGGTCTTGGGTCTACTGGACTCATGGGATATGGGTTCGTAGATTCTAGAGTCAGAGGATTTGGAGTCATAAGATCTATAGGTTGTGGGTATAATAGGCTTATATGGAGAGAGTATATAGGATCTATCTTCCAGGTCTACAAAATCCTAATTGGGTCTTCTAAGACAAACCTTAGGGATTGGGTCATGATGATGGGCTCTCCTAGGTTCAGCCTCAAGGTATAGATCAGGGTTTGGGGTCCTCCTAGGTTCATTATCATAGTATGGGTCATGATGATGGGCTCTCCTAGGTTCAACCTCTTGGTAGGGATCAGGGTTTGGGGTCCTCCTAGGTTCAGTATCATTGTATGGGTCATGACGATGGACTCTCCTAGGTTCAACCTCATGGTGGGGATCAGGGTTTGGGGTACTCCTAGGTTCAGTATAATAATAAGGGTCATGGCGATGGTCTCTCTTAGGTTCAACATCACGGTAGGTATCATGGTAAGGGGTTCTCCTAGGGTTAGGCTCCTTATATGGGTCGGAATATTGGGTTCTCCTAGGATTGGACTCCCTATATGGGTCAGAGTAGGGGGGTCTCATAGGGTTGGGCTCTATGGTTTCACTAGGTTGAGGCTATTGGTCTGGGTCAACTGAGTCATTTGGGTAATTAACTGGGTAGTTATTTGTGTAGCCATCTGCGCCACGGATTAGGTTAGTTGCTCAGTGAGTGCATTAATCTGGGCTTCAAGGTTATCCATGGGTTCAGCCAAAAGTGGAGATGGTGGGTGATATGAAACCCCTAATCTAGTGCTCATGCAAGACTCGATCAGACCGACTACGGCTGGCTAGACCTAGAGTCCAAACTAGATGCTCAATCAGGGTGGCAAACTTGCCTATAGTCACCCTGTATACAGCCAGGCAGGTGTAAGGGGAGTGTTAGGTCTTTGATTGCCAATCCTAGACACCAATTAGATATTGGCCAGGTAGGCAGACCAGCACACAAGCCCTTCAGGATTGAATCCCTGAACCACCATTCTAGACACCAAGCACAATGCACACACAGGTTAGCTTGACACAGTGATTTAACACTAGCCCGGACCCGACCAGTTGGTGTCCCTAGCCCACTAGGGCAAATTAATTCTAATAAATTTTAAGTTAGGCTTGGGACCGAATGTAGGGGATGTGGTTTTGAGCTAAAGAGAGGTGATCAAATCCTCCCCCCATCTGACATAGCAAGTGTGTTCTTAAAGGTAGATTATACAATGATGGCAGGTAGATGATGCAAATTAGGGTTAGATGTTTTAGTATCTTTTATATACGTAATTTTTTTTTTTGTATTTTCATAAATAGAAGAAAACATGCAAATTATGTCCTAATATATAGAAAATATACTAAAATTAAAAGATATGCAAAATGATGCAGAACAAAGAACAAAGAAGCGTATGTGGAAGTAAAATTAAGATTAATTCTTTTTTTTCTTTTTTCTTTTTTTTTTTATATTCCAAAAATTGGCTTCGACTCAAAGTAAAGTTAAACTAAGTTGATGGAAACTAGGTAAGGATTGAAAGCATAATTTAGAAGAAGCTAAGTTATCAGAGTAGTTCAGAAGTAACGGATCGCTGGGGGTTGAGAAACTCCCAGACCTAGGGTTTCGCTCTGAACTTTCAACATGACAGAAATAAAGAGAAGAGATGGTTTACCAACCAGATAGTGATCTTCACAAAATTTGGGTGGAAGAACTCTCTCGAGCAGATTGTTGGATCCTCGGATTCGGCTATCTTCGTAATGGATCCTCCAATACTGGTCTTGTGGCTGGGTCGGCTTCTCCTGGACTCAAGATCTGGGAAGAAGAAAAACAAGTGATGGATTCAGAGACACAGGGAAGGATTTACCAGTTCGAAGAACTTGAAGGCTGATGTCGCTGAGATCCGGATTCTCTTGAAGGCTGATTCGACTCCCTCTGGAAAGAGCTTTGGATCTGAAGTACCCGGACTGTAGCTGGATGCTGGTGGTCGTCCTAGACTTGGAGAGAGAGGCCGTGGGAGGTGGGATAGGCTATGGTTTGGGGGATTGAAATGGATGGTGGGCGGCTAGGGTTATAGAGTAGAAGTGGCTAACCTAGGTTTTGGGTTTTGGAGATCTCACACCTCCTCAAGGTTCCTTGGGAACCTGGATTTACTCCCTCACGGAGCTCAACACCTGGATGCTAGTGCGGAAGAGAGAAAACACAAAGTTTGCTCACAAAAAAATTTGGTTTCATTCATCTGATTCCTTAGAACTTACAAAGGGATTTTAATTTATAGGACATTACAAGATAGTAGGGTTTTACATCTTCCCATGTGGGACTAAAGGAGGGGATCTTCAAATTAGGATTGTAGGATCAATCCCTACTCATATGGCCGGCCAAATAATTCCAAAGATGATTGAGGCTTCAAAACAAGGAAAGTGGGTGGCGCCTCCTTGTCTTGACCTCCAAGAAAACTATTTTTTTCCTTCTATGCTTGGCCTTATCTGGAAGTATTTGGGTGCCTCTTAACCTTGCCCTCCAAGAGAAAATTTGTTTCCTTTTATATCTGGCTTTAGTTGAAATGACTAGGGCGCCTCCTAACCTTGCTCTTCAAGAGAAATCTCCTTCCTTCCATGGCTCAACCCTTTTTGGATACCTCCTTTTCTTTCTCCCCAAGTTATGGCTCTTTCTAACTTTGTTTTGAGTATTTTTGGCAGGTAATGGGCGCCTCCTTGAAGTTCTCTCCAAGGGAATTTCTTCCCTTTCATAGTTTGGTTCTTTTGGGAATGTCTTGGGCCGCCCCCTTGATTTGTGGACCCCTGGTGGATTTCTCCTCAATTGGAGCATGAGAGAAGGGAGCTGCTATATGTGGTGTGGGGAACAAAGCCTGCTGGATGGAGATGTGGTGCCCCCTGGACTCAGGCGTATGGCTGGGAGTGTGGCTGGGAGTGTGGCACCCACTTGCTTGGCCTTGGGAGAAAATGTAACACCCCAGGTTGAAGCCCTAGTCCACTACTGAGTCAACATGACTCAACAAAATAAAAATGCAGGTAATATAGACTCAAGCTAAAATTGAGTTGATCAAGTCAACCCTTATTACAAGCCAAAAAAAATCCTAATTCTTCGGGCAAGGTTAATCAGAGATCCAGATGGAGCTCTGAAGTCTTCTTCTGAGTCTGGTGCCCGCACCACAAAAGGGATACTAAACAAAACCCTAAACCTTCCAAAATTGTCTTGCTGAAAAATAGAGCCAAAAATTTGTAGGCAATATTTTGCCTTGAAGAAAATTCACAAATCGAAATAAAATCTACAATAATTCTGAAAAATACATTGAATTATGATGAATTGATAAAAACATATTTTATAATTTTTGGAGTTCAGTACAAGGTGAAATAACTAAATAAATTGAGCATATACAGACTGAAAAATTACAGAAAACAAGCCCTAATCTATGCTCTGATACCAAATGATGCTTGACTAATATGCATGTAATTATTTTTGTATATTTTACATGCGGGGTTAGGTGATTTATTCCCAAATTTCAGGCAAAAATTAATTATAGAGAATTTTGTTTGAATTTTTGAAGCCAAGCATGCAGATTGGAACCTAGAATAGTACTAAAGAAGGATCACCGGGGCTAAGAAGCCAAGGTTAGGGCAAGTTCTCCTACAATATAATTACTGGAGGTAGAGGGGATGTACCTGACAACATCTACAGTTTTCGATGAAGATTGCAACGAAGGGATCTCTCATTTCTCGATGGATGCGGCCTGGAAAACAGAGCCAAAGACCCGCAGATACCTGGCTTTCTACTCGGTGGTCCAATTAAGGCTTGGCTGGAGTCGTTGGATTCGTAGGAACTCGGGGACCTGCAAACGACCTGTCAGGGGTTAGAAAACTCATAAGGGAGCAAAGAAATAAAGGAAAATAGTAATGAAAATGTGTCTTTTGAAGTGGGCGGCCAGGGTTCTGGAAGGTTGGCTGGCGGCAGGAAGATGGTTGCAACACTGAGAAGAAGAAAACTCTCAAACCCCATTATGCACATAGTAGGGTAACACTCAAAGTAATAGAAGAACTCAAGATTTATTTCATATATCAAAATCAATCCTCATACAAGAGACTAGGGTCCTTTAAATAGACCCTTAGTCTTGGGCTCCAAGTAAGGATACATTAGTCTTTACATAAGAATCCTACTCCTACAAAACCCTAGCTAGAAAATAAGGAAACATTAGGTAGAAAAAATCCCTAAAAATTCTCTTGACTTGGTCAACACTCCAACTACACCTAGGGGGGTGTGTTGGGGTTCTAAGAGCAGCAAGAGGCCAGCCCAAAGGGGCATGGGTGCATAGGCTTGGGCCTCTGGAAGCTTGGGTGGCCTGGTAGCCAGGAAGCAGGAATAATCCTTGGTATCTTGCTTCTTAGGGTCTTGGGCTTGGCACCTGGGCTTGATTTCTTTGAGCTAGGATGCAAGTGAACCTCTGGAATCATGGATTTCCTGGTCTATGAATATATTCTGGCATCTGCAAGGGAATCTAGGCATCTGGAGGGCATCTGCAAGGAATCAGGGTTTTCTGAATTTTCTTCCTTGGGTCTTCAAATCTTCAAGCTGGGTTGGACTTGGGCTCAACTTCCATGTCTTCAATCAGGTTGGACTTGGTCTTCACTTGTCTGATGTGGTCTTGAGTCTTCAATATGCTTGGACAGGACTCAAAAAATAAAATTAGCCCGATATGAGCTGACTAAAATTTGACTGAACTTGCTCAACATGAGCTAACTAATACAGGACTCACATAAAATAACTCAGTTGGACTAAGCTTTATTACAATGGATTTGAATATCATTTAAGTGATCCATAGAGGGTTGAGAAGCCTCTACCTTGTTCTTGTGCCTCTGGTGTCCACACCAATTCTCCCCGGGTTGGATGAACTTGACCCTGTCGAGTGAAGATCAGACTGCCTCACATATCTCTCGAGAAGGTCTGGGTTAAGGCATTGCAAGTCCTCTTGAGAAATCCATGAATCGTTCGACTCTAGCTGGCCTTGCCATCGGACCAGGAAGTGTTGATAACCATAACCTCGGGTCGTAATGGCTTGATCGTCCAGGATACGCTCGATCCGTTGTCCTCTCTCAGGCCAATTAATTGGTGGACACTTTGGGGAAGGATAACTCATAATAGGAGGGGATAGGTCCAAATGCCTCACTAGGTATCGCTGCCGGGTCCCTATACTCAACCAGGTCTATAATATTGAAGGTAGAACTAATGCCCAAATTCGAAGGCAAGTCTAATGCCTAGGCATTTGATCCATCCTTCTCTATCACTTTAAAAGGTTCGGCTCTACGAGCATGAAGCTTCTTTTAGGCCTAAGCCTAACCAAGATAGAATCCACTACATCAAATTCTTTGACCCTTCTTCGAGAATTAGCTAGTTGTTTTAAGATAAGTAAGGGTGGTGAACATTCCAGGCATATGCAGTCTCCTAACAAGATGATGCAAAGGACTCAAACCTGTACCTAACATACTCGACTAAAGAGGTTTATTAGGTCTTAACTACCACTTGGGCATGGGGGCATGAGTCATGGTTGATGGATGACATGTAGAAGAAAATTTGCTTGTAACTCCTAAAAGGTGCCAGAGGGTCTGCCAAAAGTACGTAGCAAATAGGATGGGCTGTGTGGATCCTTGCAACCTAGTAACCTCAACATAATGTAACCTAATAGTTCTAGACACATGAGAAGAATCGGGAAAGGGTAGGAAATAGGAAGTGGGTTCAGAATTAGTCTGGTAGGGTGGAGAAAAAGGTTCCGGGTTAGTTGGATAAAGTAAAATAAAAGAAGGCATGTTAGGGACTAATCTTAGACTAATGAGGCTAACGTTACAGGGTTGCGGTATATCTATAGGCATGAAAAGGCCCATGCTATGGAAGGATGGGTTAACAATTTCTGGGAAGAGATCTTCAATAGGAATGGTAGGAAGGGATTCATCTTGAGGGCAATAAGTTTAGTAAGCCAAATCCTGAACATGGTCTTCTTGTTCATGGAATTTAGGAATAAGCTCTATAATTAAATCCTTTTCTAATGTTTCCTCACATAAAATCCTAGTATCAGAGTTCTCTTCCTCCAATTGTTCTTCCACTATGGCTTTAGGTTGGATGTGGTCAAGGTCAACTAGCTCTGGGTTGGTTTCTACCTGGGTATCTACTGGATCAACTAATTCAAGGTCTACTAAAGGTATCTCCTCTTCTCCTTCATACTAATCCACTAGGCTCGCATCAGCTTCATACACTTCCATGTTAATGTATGCCTTGTCAATCTCAGGAATGGTTGGAGAAGGTTGGCTAGGGGAAAATTGGCTAGGTCCTAGTTTCTGATTATGGACACTAATCCTAGTAGGTTCAGGTTGCCTAAGGGGTAGTGGCTTACTAGTGGGCTCATATTTAGGGGTATTAATCCTATAGGGTTCAAGTTGACTAAGGGAAACGTGACTAGTACAAGATTGATACCTATAGGTTATGGGATCCCTAGGCTCATAGGACAAGGGTGCAGATCTATGGGTCACGGGATTATAAGATCTGTGGTCATAGGATTTGGGTTCTGCTCTATGGGTCTTGGGTCTACTGGACTCATGGGATATGGTTTCGTAGATTCTAGAGTCAGAGGATTATGAGTCATAAGATCTATAGGTTGTTGGTATACTAGGCTTATAAGGAGAGGGTAAATAGGATCTATCTTCCTGGTCTTCAAAATCCTGATTGGATCTACTAGGACTAACCTTAGGGATTGGGTCATGACGATGGGCTCTCCTAGGTTCAGCCTCAAGGTATGGATCAGGGTTTGCGGTCCTCCTAGGTTCAGTATCATATTATGGGTCATGATGATGGGTTCTCCTAGGTTCAACCTCTCAGTAGGGATCAGGGTTTGGGGTCCTCATAGGTTCAGTATCATAGTATGGGTCATGACGATGGGCTCTCCTAGGTTCAACCTTATGGTAGGGATTAGGGTTTGCAGTCCTCCTAGGTTCAGTATCATAATAAGGGTCATGACGATGGGCTCTCCTAGGTTCAACCTCATGGTGGTGATCAGGGTTTGGGGTTCTCCTAGATTCAGTATAATAATAAGGGTCATGGTGATGGTCTCTCCTATGTTCAACCTCACGGTAGGGATCATGGTAAGGGGTTCTCCTAGGGTTGGGCTCCTTATATGGATCAAAGTATTGGGTTCTCCTAGGATTGGACTCCTTATATGGGTTAGAGTAAAGGGTTCTCATAGGGTTGGGCTCTATGGTTTCACTTGGTTGAGTTGGGTTGAGGCTATTGGTTTGGGTCAACTGAGTCATTTTGGTAATTAACTGGGTAGTTATTTGTGTAGCCATTTGGGCCATGGATTGGGTTAGTTGCTCAGTGAGTGCATTAATCAGGGCTTCAAGGTTATCCATGGGTTCCACGAAAAGTGGAGATGGTGGGTGATCTGAAACCCCTGATCTAGTGCTCATGCAAGACTCGATCAGACCAACTACAGCTGACTAGACCTAGAGTCCAAACTAGATGCTCAATCAAGGTCGCAAACTAGCCTATAGTAACAATGTACTCAGCTAGGCAGGTGTAAGGGGAGTGTTAGGTCTCTGATTGCCAATCCTAGACACCAATCAGAGATTGGCCAGGTTGGCGGACCAGCACACAAGCCCTTCGGGATTGAATCCTTGAACCACCATTCTAGACACCAAGCACACGGCACACATAGGTTAGCTTGACACAGTAATCTAACACTAGCCCGGACCCGACCAGTTGGTGTCCCTAGCCCACTGGGGCAAATTAATTCTTATTGATTTTAAGTTAGGCTTGGGTCCAAATGTAGGGGATGTGGTTTTGGGCTAAGGAGAGGTGATCAAATCCTCCCCCCATCTGACATAGCAAGAGTGCCCTTAAAGGTAGATTATACAATGATGGCAGGTAGATGATGCAAATTAGGGTTAGATGTTTTAGTTGCTTTTATATATGTAATTTTTTTTTTTTATTTTCATAAACAAAAGAAAACATTCATATTATGTCCTAATATGTAGAAAATATACTAAACTTAAAATATTTGCAAAAGGGATACTAAACAAAACCCTAAACCTTCCAAAACTGTCTTGCTAAAAAACAAAGCCAAAAATTTGTAGTCAGTATTTCGGCTTGAAGAAAATTCACATACAGAAATAAAATCTGCAAAAAATTTGAAAAATACTTTGAATTATGTTGAATTCAGAAAAATATATTTTAGAATTTTTAGAGTTTCAGATAGGGAGAAATAACTAAATTAACAGAGTATATATGGACTGAAAAATTGCAAAGAACAAGACGTAATCTAAGCTCTGATACCAAATAATGTGGGACAAATATGCATTCAATTCTTTTCGTATGTTTTATATTTTGGGTTAGCTAATTAATTCCCAAATTTCAGATCAAAATTAGTTATAGAGAATTTTTTATGAATTTATGAATCCAAGCATGCAGATTAGAACCTAGAAAAGTACTAAAGAAGGATCGCCGGGGCTGAGAAGTCTCGGTTAGGGCAAGTTCTCCAACAATATAATTACTGGAGGTAGAAGGGGTGTACCTGACAATGTCTGAAGTGCCCAGTGAAGATTCCAATGAAGTGATCGCTCGTTCCTCGATGGATGCAGCCTGGAAAATCGAGCCAAAGACCCGCGGATACCCAACTTTCTACTCGGTGGTCCGATTGAGGCTTGGCTGGAGTCATTGGATTCGTAGGAACTTGGGGACCTGCAAATGACCTGTCAGGGATTAGAAAACTCACAAGGGTGCAAAGAAATAAAGGACAGCAAAGAAATAGTATCTTTTGAAGTGGGTGGCCAGG
This sequence comes from Areca catechu, assembly GCA_021397845.1. Lineage (NCBI taxonomy): Eukaryota > Viridiplantae > Streptophyta > Magnoliopsida > Arecales > Arecaceae > Areca > Areca catechu. The sequence goes on along the minus strand of CM038051.1, from coordinate 93,512,997 downwards.
GTTCTGGAAGGTTGGCTGGTGGCAGGAAGATGGTTGCAACACCAGGAAGAAGAAAACTCTCAAACCAATTTATGCACACAACAGGGTAACACTCAAAGTAATAGAAGAACTCAAGGTTTATTTCATATATCAAAATCAATCCTCATACAAGAGTCTAGGGTCCTTTAATGGACCCTTAGTCTTAAGCTCCAAGTAAGGATACCTTAGTCTTTACATAAGAATCCTACTCCTACTAAAACCCTAGCTAGAAAATAAGGAAACATTAGGTAGAAAAAATCACTAAAAATTATGTTGACTTGGTCAACACTCCAAGGATGCCTAGGGGGTCGTGTTGGGCTTCTAAGAGCTGCAAGAGGCCGGCCCAAAGGGGCTTGGGCGCATGGGCTTCGGCCTCTGGAAGCTGGGGTGGCCTGGTTGCCAGGTAGCAAGAATATTTTTTGGTATCTTGCTTCTTAGGGGCTTGGGCTTGGTGCCTGGGCTTGATTTCTTTGGGCTAGGATGCAGGTGGACCTCTGCAATCATGGATGCCCTGGTCTATGAATATATTCTAGCATCTGGAAGGGAATCTAGGCATATGGAGGGCATCTGCAAGGAATCATGGTTTTCTGAATTTTTCTCCTGGGATCTTCAAATCTTCAAGCTTGGTTGGACTTGGGCTCAACTTCCTTGTCTTCAATCAGGTTGGACTTGGTCTTCACTTGTATGATGTGGTTTTGAGTCTTCAATATGCTTGGACAGGAATCAAAAAATAAAATTAGCTCGACATGAGTTGACTAACACTTGACTGAACTAGCTCAACATGAGCTGACTAATACAGGACTCACATAAAACAACTCAGCTAGACTAAGCTTTGTTACAGTGGACTCGAATGTCATTTAAGTGATCCACAGAGGGTTGAGAAGCCTCTGCCTTATTCTGGTGCCTCTGGTGTCCACACCAGACCTCTCACCTCTTGGGCATTCCATCCACCTTGATACTTGGAGGCGTTAGGATGAATCTCAAAGGACATGAGTGGATAAAGAAAATGAAATCAAAGGAAAGGGAGAAAAGTAGGGCCTCACGTCCCTCGTTGCCAGAATGCGAAGGCAAGATGAAGAATCAATCTTCTAAAAACTCTTATTTATTTATCAAACTCTTTTTTTACGAAGGACTAAGGGTGGTATTTCTAGACCTTTCCAATCCTTATTTGAATTTGAATACAAGATAAAAGGATAGGGCTGATTCAAATTCAAATACAAGATAGGATAAGATAAGGCCTATCCTTATCTCAATCTTTACTCAATTTTCAAACAATCGATAAAGATAAATCGCAAACTAATTTATTCTGGATATGCATCGAGATTCATGCAGCTCCAAGATTCATGCTAGCTTCGAGATCCATGCTGGCAATGTCCCAATCATATATGCATATCATATTAAGGATATACATAAAGAAATCAGCAAGAAAATTCAGTTGAGCAATGAAACTTATAGGCATATGACAAATTCACATAGGAGGGTCAAAGAATTCACTGAAGGAGATTATGTTTTGATAAGGTTTAGATCCAAACGATTTCCACCAGGAACCATGAAAAAGTTTCATGCCCACATTGCAGTTCCATTTTAAATTACTAAGAAAATAGGACCTATTGCATATGTGCTAAACATACCATCTGATTTAGGTATCAGCTCGACCTTCAATGTTTTAGACCTACTAGAGTATAAGGAGCCAATAATGATACCTAAGGAGCCTTTTGGGCCTAAGCCAATTATTGAGAGTGAGCCTATCCCTGAGTATCGACCAACAATTCTACTAGAATAGCGAGATAAGATTGAGAATATTCTAGATGACCAAGCTATCACCACCTAGAATAAAGGTTACAAACGCTATTTAGTTCATTGGCAAGGTTGACCGAAATTCGAATGGTGGGGGCACCAGGATCAGACATAAATTACTGGGCCCTATTTTGTTTACCTAGCTATGTGTCAAATTTTGTAATCAATTAAGATTGAGTCCTGTAATAAGTTGAGGTTATTTGATTTATCTTAACCCTCAAACTAGTCAATATTTTAAGTCCTGTACACCAGTTATGAGTCCAGTATGAGCCCAATTTTTGTACAAGAGAAGAGGTTACCTTATTTTGGAGTTCTACCAGGCCACATTTAGGAGTCAGGGGCCACTACATCAGCCCATTAGATTTTGTGGGACAACCCAGGATCCAAGATGCTTCTACAAACCCTGATTCCTTCCAGATGCCCTCCAGATGCCCAGATTCTTCCCTAGATTCCATAGCATATTTCTAAACTAGGGCATCCATGATTTCAAAGATCCACCTACATCCCGGTCTAAAGAAATCAAGCCCAGGTGCCAAGTCCAAGCCTTTAAGATGCAAGATTCCGAGGAATATTACTGCTACCAGGCTACTAGGCCACCCCAGCTTCCAAAGGCTGAAACCCATGTACCCATGCCCCTTTGGGCCGGTCCCTTGCTGCTCCTTGAGGCTCAACATGCCCCCCTAGGCATCCTTGAAGTGTTGAACACGTCCAAAGAGGTTTGACCAAGTCCAGGTTGAAGAGAAGAAGAAGAAGACCAAGTTTATTCCTAACCTAGTTGGGATTTCCAATCCATTTAAACTTTGAAATTCTAACCTAGCTAGGAATGGACATGTATTCCAATGTGGAAGAGGACTTGTAACCCAAGTGTAACCATGGTTAGTGAAAGTATGGGAACTCTATAAATACCCCACCACTCCCTAGTGCGGGCACCATACTCAGAAGAAGACTTCAGTGCTCCATCTGGATCTTTGATTGACCTTGCCCGAAGAATCAGGGTTTTCTGGTTTTGTAATAAGGGTTGACTTGGTCAACTCAATTTTTTTGAGTCTGTATTTCCCTGCAATTTAAATTTTGTTGAGTCATGTTGACTCAGTACAAGTCCTAGTAAGTGGTCTAGGTCTTCTCCAGGGTGCCATATTTTCTTCCAAGCCCAAGCAAGTGGGCGCCACACTCCCAGCCACATGCCAGAGTCCAAGAGGCGCCACATCTCCATCCCAGTGTCTTGGTCCCCACACCCAAGGGAGCAATAATTTTTCTTGAAGCCAAAATCAAGGAGGCGCCCCATATATACCTTAAAAGGCCAAGCTAAAGGAGGAAAGAGGCATTTCTTGGGGAGCACTTCAAGGAGGCACCCAATCCATGCCTAAAAAGACCAAAGCAAAGTTGGGAAGAGCCATGACTTGGGGAGAAAGAAAAGGAGGTGTCCAAAAGAGTTGAGCCATGGAAGGAAAAAAATTTTTCTTGAAGAGCAAGGCTAGGAGGCGCCACCTACTTACCATTTGGAGCCACCAATCAACACTTATGGAAGCTCTTGGCCGGCCATATGTGAAGGATTTGATTCTACAAGCCTAATTTGAATATCCATCCTATTAGTCCCACATGGGAAGATGTAAAACCCTGACCTCTTTTAAAGACCTATAAAATAAACCCCTCTTGTAAGTTTTAAAAAAACAACTGATGAATGAATTCAATTTATGTGTGAGCAAACATTGTGTTTCTCTCTTCCGTACTTGCATTCAGGTGTTGAGCTCCATGAGGGAGTAAATCCAGGTTCCTTATGAACCTTGAGGAGGTGTGAGATCTCCAACCCCAAAACCCAAGGTTAGCCACTTCACTTCCAAACCCTAGCCGCCCATCATCTTCTTCATTCCATCAAACCCTAACCTACCCCATCTTCTCACGGCCCCTCTCTTCCAAGTAGAGGCCGACCACCAGCATCCAGGTCCAGTTCGGCTACTTCGAATACAGAGCAAATCCCAAAGGAAGTCAGATCAGCATCCAGGAGAATCAAGATTTCAGCAACATCAACTTTCAAGTTCTTCTATCTGGTAAATCCTTCCTTGAGTATCTGGTTCCATAACTTGTTCTTCTTCTTTCCCAAATCTTGAGTTCAGGAGAAGCCAACTCTGCCAAAGGACCTGTATTGGAGGATCCATTGCGAAGGTATCCAAATCCGGGGATCCAACAATCTGCTTAAGAGAGTCCTTCCACTAAACTCTGTGAAGATCACTGTCTGGTCTATAACCCTTCTCTTCTCTTTACTTCAGTCCTGTTGAAAGTTCAGAGCGAAACCATAGGTCTGGGAGTTTCTCAACCCCCAGTGATCCTTTACTTCTGAACTACTCTGATAAGCTAGTTTCTTTAAATTGTGCTTTCAATTATTACATAGTTTCTTTCAATTTAGTTTAACTTTCTTTTGAGTCAAAGCCGACTTCTGAAAATATATATATAAAAAAAAAGGAATTAGTCTTAATTTACTTCTGCATTGCATCATCTCTTATCCGCTCTACATCATTTTTGGTAGCAGAGCTTTCGTTCTGCATCATTTTGGTATCAGAGCCCTGTCTAGGGTTTCTGACTTGCTTGCATGTTTTGAGTGTCTCTCTTTTTTACTTTGTCTGCTCTAAGTAGACTCCCCAGGATGTCCGGTCCTAGGAACGAAGTGAGATGCAAGCCTCCTCTTCCCATTCCATGGGGTGTTCCTAGGGCGTGAAGGGGATCCACTGGGTTACAACTTCGTAGCAGGAATTGTAAACGGGGGAAGCATTCTATTTTCAGTCTATAATCATCTTGTTTCAGGAATTGTTTCTCATTGTAGGTAACTCCAAATTGCATGATTTTTATTTTTCTAGAACGAGTATAATTGATGATATTTTACATAATTTTACTTTAATTTATTGGTTTCTGTGAAATTTTTGAGAGTTAAATTACTGCAATTCTGTTTCTGTGTTTCTGCAATTTAATTTTTTTTGAGTGATCATCTCCTAATTCATCTTAAGGGCAATTGAGCATCTAAGATAAGGGGAGGAGTTGATAACCTCTCCTTAGCCCAAAACCACCACCCATTCATTCGATCCTAAGCCTAATTTTAAAATTTATTAGACTTAATTTGCCCTAATGGGCTAGAAACACCAACTGGTCAGGTCTAGCCTAGGGTTTAGTCAGTTTGTCTGGTTACTCTATGTGTGCTTTGTACTCAGTGTCTAGAACGGTGATTCAGGGACTATGTCCCGAAGGGCTTGTGTGCTGGTCCACCTACCTGGCCAATCACTGATTGGTGTCTAGGATTGGCAATTAGGGACCTAACACTCCCCTTACACCTGCCTGGCTGAGTCCCGAGTTACTACAGGCTAGCTTGCCACTCTGATTGGGCATCTAGTTTGGGCTCTAGGTCTAGTTAGCCCGTAGTCATTTCAGTCGAGTCTCATTTGGTGTGCTTGCTTGCATCATCATGTCCACCCGGAATGGAGTACCCTACCAACCTGGTTAAACCCAACCTGATTTAGAGGCCATGATTAGAACTCTTATTGAAAGTATGACCAAATTGAGTCAGGATATGAATGAGGGTTTTACCCAGTTTAGAGACCGAGCCCAGGGACTTGAGAAACGTAGACATCAAAATTGGACCCTTGATCCAAAATTTAATGGGCCCCAACCTCACCCATGCCAGGATCCTAGGAGGACCTTATACGGTGATCCCGAGCATAACCCTAGGAGCCTATATCCATACTTGGTTGACTCAAAAAAGGGACCCGTTAGGAACACCGAACCTTATGCACCAACTTTTGATGGAAGACAAGAGACATATATTAAGTGGGAAGAATAAATGGATCGGTATTTTGAGTGCACTAACATATCGGAATTAGGACAAGTTAGGTTGGCCAAAACCAAGTTCACCAAACATGCTAGGTCGCATTGGTATGCTATTGAGCGTGACTGTTATCAAAGAAAAGAGGAAATATATACTTGGAGAGATATGAGAAGTAAGTTGAGAGATAGGTACCTAGGTAGATCCTATGAGAAAAGACTTTTAGACCAATGGTACCAATTGCGACAAGGTAATAGGCCTGTGTCTAAATATATCGAGGACTTCCAGTGGTATGACATGAAATGCAATACCATTGAGACCGAAGCTCAGATCACATCGAGGTTTAGGGTTGGGTTACACCCAGACATTTATAGGAAGCTATGCCTTGAAAAGACCAATAAGTTAGACCGAGCCTACCAAGAAGCCCAAGACTATGAGTGGTCTTTAAGATATAACCAATCAAGTACTTTGGACTTAAAGCCAACCTCTACCAACTTGAGTCAAGTTCCGATTAATCCGATACCCATAGTGAACCAGACTTTTGTTTGTCAATTTTCACTTGTGTCACCTCTTGACCAGAAGGATACCAATGAGGAAGAAGGGTTAGTCATCAAAATCAAGGGCTAAAGCCAACATAGCCGATTGGACCCTTACTCAACGGGGTCGAATTCCTCCCATCCCAGGAGAATTGGTGTGGGCACTAGGATTAGACATAGATTATTAGGCCCATTGTTGATTTCTAATTAGGGTTTTTGAGTCCTGTAGTCCATTAGTCATTAGTCACTTGTACTAAGTGAGCCAGATGAGTCCATTGAGTCTTGTGATAAATTGATTCCATTAGTTGAGTCCTATTATGTGAGTCCAGTTGTGTTAGTCCAATCAAGAATACTTTGTGTTTCAATCAAGTCATTTGAGTCCAGTAACTTTTTAGCTTTCATTCAAGTCATGTCCAAGAGGAGAACCATTGGACCTATAATTAAGTCACTAGACCAGTATCTGGACTACCCTCATGCTGCCCAAACCCCTGATGGAGTGGTGCCCCAGGCCTCCAAGAGGAGGTGCCCCAGGTCCACAAGACTCCAGTGCCCCCCAGGCCCATGGCACCCCAGGCCTTGGCGCCTAGGCCTTGGTGCCCCCAGCACTTTGCCCATTTGCATTGGTGCCCAACTAGGCCTCTTCATGATCTGGCGCCCCTAGCCCAAGCCACATCTAGAGTTGGCACCCCATCTAGCCCAAGCCCAAGAGAAGTCATGCAATTCAACAAAGAGTCAGCCAGTGCACTTCTACAAGAAGATCAGTCTTTTAGTTTATTTCAATTTTGCATTCCCACTTTGACAAAGACTTGTACTCCCATTTTGATACAAACTTGTACTCTTAATTTGACAGGGAGAAGGCAAGGTGAGTCTATAAATACCCCACCCCTCCCCCCTCTTATAAGCAAATTTTTGATGAATGAAAGATTATTGTTCTTGTCTAATTCCGTGCCCTGTGCATTGTCCTTCGCGAGGGAGTAGGTGTGAGACCTAAATTATGTACAAACCCTAGCCAACCCTAGCTACCCATCTAACCTACCTTGGCCACCCTAGCATCAGCTCTAAAGAACCCTGGATGCCCTCTTACCTAGCCTACATAACCGCCCCATATAACTTCACCTAGGCTGCCACCCTCCAATCTACCACAAACCCTAATGCTCGCCTACCAATCCCCATCCAGGCTGCCATCCAAAGAAGCCCAGGCATCCTCCTATCAGCCCGTAGGCTGCCCCTCCAAGATCCCAATGCCCAAGCATCTTCCAAGGTCACCAGTCCCCTGCAGCCTTCTCTTCCGCCATATCTTCTTCTTTCACCATGTTTACTATTTTTTTCATAATCTACGTGCCTAACTTGTGGTGTTTGCAGGATCTCTTAGGTGAAGCGAGCATTGGAAGAGGACCACCTTTATCTTGAACCAAGCTGATAAAATGTCGACGAATCCATGGGGACACGGCTCGGTCATCTAAGCACCGACCTGAGTGGAGCGACCCCTTCGACAACATCCTAATCATCATTGCTAGGTAAGAAACCATCCCAACTCTTCTATTTCTGAGGTTTTGAATCCTGGCATGCCTTAATTAGGAGCTTCTTAGTCCAAGGATCCATTTTTTTTATTGCTTGATAGGTTCTAGTTTCTAAGCACTTTAATTTCTTGTCATATATAAGACCCTAGCATCTTCTTATATCTTTTTTAGAAACCAACTCTAACTTAAAATCTAAAAATTATTATTTATAATTTTCTGCATGCATAACTAGTACACTATCATCCTGCATCAAGTATTCCATTAAGGCCCCAAGTCCTGTAACACTCCGATGGTCCCTCCTGGAATAGAAATGCCCCATCATGGCTCGGGGCTCAGCAACATGGCACCCGCTCCTCGCACGGAAAACTACACCACCAAAGAAATAAGATCTGTACTATCCTGGTGAACACCCCTAATAGAAGGATCTCCTTCTGAGGATCAGTCTGATAGGGGGGAGGCCACAAACAAAGAAAAGCCCCAACTAAAAGGTTTACCAGGGAAGGGACATCTTAGTGAAGACCTAGACTTGGTCTGGGCCATCCTTCTTATATAAAATTAAAGAAATTACCCCCGAGAGGGGAGTTTTGGGCATCTTGTGGTGAGTTCATGGCTCAGGAGGCCAAGGGTTAGGCCTTAATCCAGTTATCTTGATGTATTCAAGAGGTTTTCTAGGGCTAGGAAGAGCTTTAGGTTGATGCCTAAAGTGTATAGGGTCTTTAGCCTTGGAGTCAATGGTGTTTGGGTGTGAGCTGACTCGTAGGTCACCTTGTATCGAAAGTCCCGTGTGGTTTATGGGTGTGCCAGCATGATTCGTTGCCAGAAACCTATGTTCTGCTCAAGCCGGCTTGAGCAGACAGGTGTTCTGGACAAGCTGGCTCGATTTCTCAGTGTTTTGTGGTTGCCAGAACATAGTTCTAGATGAGCCGACTCGAAGCAGCCCGAGCAAGCTCGGTTGGCGGGTTTCTATTTTGTTTTGGGTTGACCTGTGGAGAGTTTTTTAAGGGCTAGGTCGGGCTTGGCCTATGGTATATTACATGTAAATGTGTTCTTTGTTAGAGAGCAATTTTTGATGGAATAGAACATCCCTTTTCCCGCCAAAACCCTTATCTCTTCTTCTTCTTTAATTATCATATCCACAAACCTTCTTCAACCTATATCTTACAGCATCATATCATCTCTTGAAGATTGTGATCACTAGTAGAGGGTTGGACATGCCCCTGGGCATTATGCAAGGCAAGGGGAATCTCTCTAATAATTGGTATCATAGACCATTTGCATTAGCAAGTTGGTATCAGAGTGAGATACGACAGGATTTGAGAGCTGGTGGTGGTTGGTGTAGTGGAGCTGGTGAAGGTCGATCCAAAGGAGAACTAGGCTGATGCACTTACAAAGGCTCTACCAAGAGAAAGCTTTCACTCTTGCGTGGGGTTGATGGGTCTGAGGCATCTGGGAAAGTTAACTGAAGTCTTGAACCACCAAGGTGGAGATTGTTGGGCATCTTGTGGTGAGTTCAAGGCTTAGGAGTCCAATACTTAGGCCTTGATAGAATTATCTTGATGTACTTAAGAGGTTTTCTAGGGTTAGGAAGAGTCCTAGGTCGATGCCTAAAGTGTTTAGGGTCTTTAGGCTTGGAGTCAACGGTGTTTAGGTGTGAGCCAACTCATAGGTTACCTTGTATCGGAAGTCCCATGTGGTTTCTGGGCGTGTTGGCCTGATATGGTGCCATAAACCTATGTTCTATACAAGCCGGCTTGATTTCTCTGTGTTCTGCGGTTGCTAGAACATAGTTCTAGAGGAATCAGCTTGATTTCTTAGTTGGCAAGTTTCTATTTTGTTCTGGGTTGACCTGTTAGAAGTTTTTTTTGAAGGCTAGGTCGGGTTTGGGCTAGGGTATATAACATGTAAAAGTGTTCTTTGTTAAAGAGTATTTTGAAGGAATAAAACATTCCTTTTCTCCCCAAAACCCCTATCTCTTCTTTCTCTTTACTTCTCATATCCACAAACCTTCTTCAACCTGTATCATACCGCATCATATAATCTCTTAGAGATTGTGATCACTGGTAGAGTGTTGGACATGCCCCTGGGCATTCCTCAGGCCAAGAGGAATCTCCTTGATAATTGGTATCGGAGACAATTTATCCTAATAGAGAGGGAGGCAACTGGTAAGACTTAGAGAGCAAACGGACAAAGAACTAGCCATGAAAGCATCCCAGCTCTCTGATCTCTACTCAACCCAGTCTTTCCACTTACATCTCATCTTTCACTCTCTATGCAAAAAGTTCCTAAGTTCTTCGCCACAGAGGTTATGTTCCCCTAGACCGTCCCAACTGACTTGATCATCGGAGTGTCTCTGTCGGAATTCCCTGCATGGTCTCCCCTTTTTTGTAGGACAACTTGACCATATTTTTAACTGGGAGAGAGGACCAAGAACCCGGAGGGAGCCTGATGAGTCTGCGACATGTTAGAGCTACAGGACATGATGATCCAAGTGATAATAGATTAGCATGCTAGGAAGGGGGGTGGCGACACCTGTGACTGTGGGAAGTCCAATAGCAAGTCCCCCACTATTAGTAGAGCACTCGTGGACATCCACAACCCCATGGTGACAACATGCACATGGGAGGCTTTCACAAGCAGTGAAGGGGGCCCACCTTATCATGGTGACCCATGGGCCCTGAGGGGAAGCTCCCCACTCCACTACCACCTCTAGTAGATCCCAGATCACTGCACTGGCACAGTAGGTCCATGCCCTGGATGTGATGGTGCACCAGCTCCATTAGAGACACCAGTCTCTGGCAACTCAGCAGTAGCCAGGGATGTCGGCAGCCCACACCACCAATCCCTATACCAACCTATGGTCCTTTCAGGAGGGGCCATTACATGCGGCCTCCCACCCATAGGGGGACCACTAGGCATCAAAAAGAAGCAGCATGATATCCCAACTAGCCAAGAGAGCCACTCGCTGGTCTCAGACCATGGTGCACACTTGCACCGATGGCACCACGTGGCCCAGAACACAAGCAAGAGTTCCTCCACTATGCACCTCCATCATCCCTGATGACCTTCATCGATGGGTCTACTGACGAGGCCATCCACCGCTAGGTAGTAAGGTTCCTTGAAGAGCAAACTGGCTGACCTATCCCACTGGTTTGCAGAGATTTAGGGCTTCCCTAGTGAGCCCATGGGTTATGACACCCATCCTCCCTTCTCTCATAGAATCCAAGAGGAACTAATCCCCAACGAGTTTCGCATGCCCTAGGTTGACCACTACGCTGGGATAACTTATGCGGGACAATATGCAAAAATAAATTATTGATTATTTAACTAATTATCTGATATTAATAGTAATTATTTTTTTTGGATTTTCAGATTAAAAGACTTGAAGAGTCAATAAAGCAAAACTTGTCACTTAGTTATCAACTCGCAAAGTAGGTCTAACAAAATAAACTAAAAAAACCAGGAATTGGTGATTAAGGAACCACCTTAAACTAGGGTTCTACTTATCAAGGAATCAGAAACTAAAGAGTTAGAGAAGTGTTCTTAATTTTACCAACGATGATTATATCCCTCTTATGTGGATCTGACTGGACTCTCAAAGAACTTGTGATAGGGCTTCAAGATGGTCGATCTCGGGCTCCGATCTTTAGCTTAACTGGTTCTAAGGCAAAGATGCCTTTACTTCAGATCCCGATCACCAGCAACACTCAAAAAAAATACTTATGTTATGGCATGGAAAGAAGAATATAAGTAGAAAGGAAAAAGTTGGAAGGGGAAGAAGATGGAAGTGGTGGCTAGGGTTTCTAGTGGTTGGATAACTAGGGCCTCACACCCCATGATGCTCCAAAGAACAAAGGAATAGTGCCTCACACCCCGCAATGCTTGACACAATAAAGGAAAATTGATAGAATGTTAGCTTTATTTCATATATGTGGAATGAATAATAAAAGGGGGGTTGATGGTGTATTTATAGACCATCAACATGAGTTCTATGGGTTACAAAGTCTTGCATTGGTTTCCCTTGGAAAACAACTCCTTGAATCCTTGCATCTGGCATCATGAACTCTAGCTTTTGATCTTCCTTGGACATCGTCCATGCTTGGGTGGCAACTCTAGATAAGACTCCATCAGGTGGGCAACAACTTGGATGATGAGATAGGCAACAATCCTATGAAATTTGGGCAATGAAGTGAGGAGTCTTTATGGCTTACTCCTCTCAAAATCAGTGAGAAATCACTTCTTAATTGGGCGATAATGTGGATGAATATGGCATCTCATCTTCCTCCTTTGAAATTCAAATGGGACTCTTAAAGTAAGAAACTCCTTTGAACCTTCTCCTTGATGGGTGTTCCTTTGAGATGGACTCTTGGCTGACTACTTCTTGGATTTGGCAGAAAAAAAAAAGGATGGGTGGCACCAAGGCTTGGACTCCTTCTGCTTTACTCATCTTAAAAATAAATGGTGATAATTTCTTTCTCATATGGCAGACCAAGGTAAGTGACATGGCATGTGATGTTGTCTTGATGAGGTGGCAAATGATGTCCAAACATGTCAAGTGATGATGTCCAAACTTGTGGCATGTGACATAGGCTAATGATGTGGCATGACATGGTAGCAAGATGACATGTGGCGAGTGACTTGGGCATCCAAGATGAAGTGGCACATGTGAAGGTGGGGTGCCAAGAGGTAGTTTGCACATGGCTTGACTTGGGTTGCACATGGAGTCACATGACTTGATTTGAGCTAGCACATGGAGTCACATGGGTCTTGAGGTGGATCCCCCTTGTATTACATGACTCAACTAACAATTACAAGACTCAACCAACTAATTAATTAAAGCCCAACTTGATCAAATTGATAAAAAGGAATTACCAACTAAACAAACTTGGTAAATAGGGCTTGGCCCAAAAGGGTTTAAATAGGTTTTGACACAACCTGATAAATAGGATTTATATAGAAAATCCTAATTGGTAAAAAGGTCTAACTAATATTGGACCATTATAACAGAATTTATAATCGAATTGACATTAGGGATTTTTTTACAATCTCAACTTTGGTTCCAGGAGTTTCTATAGGGACTCAATTTTGGGGTTTAGGGCTAAACCCAACTAAGCTAAAATAACAAAATTCAAAATAACTTTTTACAAGTGATCTAGGGTTTGGGCTCAAGGCTTCATTCATAGGTGATCCACAGGGATATGGGTTCGACCAGTCATTTTTTTCTGGCCCTGGTGTCCATACCAATTCTTCCCGGTTAGGAGGAACTTGTCCCTGTCGAGTATGGGTCAACCTTGCTGTGATAATGCTCTAGTAAGTCTTGGTCAATTCTTTGCAAGTCCTCTCTAGTGATCCAAGAATTGTTAGTTTAGAGTCATCCTTGCCAAAGAACTAGATATCGTTGATAGCCTTTGCCCCGAGTAGCAATAATCTTATCGTCCATGATCTACTCAATCATGTCTCTCCGGGCTGGTAGTATGACAGGTAGATACACATGGGTTGGCTCATTCTTAAGGATTGGATTAGGCTCAAAAGGCTCACTAGGAATCAACATTGGCTCCCTATACTCTATAAGGTCTGAAACATTGAAAGTAGAACTAATGCCTAGTTCAGGTGGTAACTCAAGCATGTGGGGATTAAATCCAATTTTTCTTATTACTTTGGTCCACTACTATAGGCATGTAACTTTTTCATGGTTCCAAGTGAAAACCATTATGGTCATAGCCTAATCATGAAAAAGTCTCCTTCATTGAATTTCTTTGAGTCTTTTTCTCTTTTTTTTTCTTTTCTTTTCCTATTGACATGCATGTAAACCCTAAACTACAACTGAGTTTGACCTTTGGTTAGTGGGTGACATGCAGATGAAAATGGTGCATGGATTCCTACTAAATACCATAGAGTCTACTAGAAATAGGTTGTAAACCTAACATGCTCAAAGGATTGATGAAACATGCTAACCTCTACAAAATGTAACCTAATGGTCCTAAAAACATGGAAAGCTTCTGGAAAAGGTAGGATGTAGGAAGTGGATCTTGGGTTAGACTGGAAATAAGAAGGGGTTTCAGGGAATAGTCCTTGACTAATGGGGTTGACCTTAAAGTTTAGAGACTGAATTACATCTACATGTACTAAAAGGTCCACTTGATGGAAAAATGGGTCAGTGATTTCATAGAAGAGATCTTCAATTGGAGTCCAAAGGGTGACTTCAGCCTGAGGGTACCGAACTAAAGAAATCATGTCCTCGATAAGCTCCTCTTGTTCCTGAGTTTTAGGACTAGGCTTTATGACTTGAGTCTCTTCTAGTATTTCCTCAGGTAAAGTCTCACTAGTAGGGTTAGGTTCCTCGTAGATCTCTTTTTCTAAGGGTCCTACTAGTACAGTTTTGATCAGGGTACAGTCATGGTCAACTAACTCTGGGCTAGCTTCAGCCTGGGTGCCTACCAGGTTAGCTAATTCTTGGTCAGCCATATGTATTTTTTCTTCTCCCTCATACTCATCCACTACTTTACCTTAGTTTCATACATTTCTTCTTCAATGTCATCTTTGTGAACCAATGGGATGGTAAGAGTGGGTAGGTTAAGGAAAAATTGATGAGTGTCTGGGATAGTAAGTGTGGGTTGACTAAGGGGTACCTAATTAAGATTTAGCTTGCACTCAGGGGTGCTAATCCTATAGGGTTCCAGTTGACTAAGGGAAACCTGACTGGTACTAGGATGATACCTAGAGGTTATGGGTTCCATGGACTCATAGGATATGGGCTCAGAGGATCTAGGTTCGTAGGATCTGGGATGGAAGGGTGCAGGAATGTACTTCTCCATAAGTTTGCTCTTCGTGGCTATCCAGGTAGCTATGGGGATTTCTTCTCTATTTCTAGTCATTCTTTCAACCTTATCCCAATAGATTCTAGCTTGGTAAACTAACTTAAGCCTTGCAAACTTAAACTTTTTTTCATCAGACATTAGATCACTCTCAAAATATTGATTCATACCTTGTTCCCAATCAATATAATCTTGAAGATCAAGATCACCACCAAATTTAGATGCTTCTATCCTAAAGTTCCTATTGGCTCTCTCATCCTGGTCTATGAAATCATAATTGGGTCTCTTCGAACTAAGATCCCAAATTAGGTCATGGCAAGGGTCTATCTTAGGGTTGGGTTCAAGGAATCGGTCAAGGTGTGGGGTCTCAAGTTTAGGCTTAGTACGGGTCACAGGGGTTCTCTCTAGGGTTCCTCTACGGTCTCCTATCTGGTCAAACCTAGTACTGAGTTGCCTAACATCCTCCATTATGGATCTCAACAAAGTCTCAATATTAGGATTTATGGTAGGATTGAGTTGGGTTTGAGTATGCTGATAGGGTGTACCTGACCTAGTTGCCATGCAATGCAATCACATAGAACTTGAGCTAGGGTTTCCTAGATCTAGAGCTTAATTAAAATGGGTCAGCTCAATTTACAACCAATTCAGCAATTACCCTGTCCACTGGCTAAGTAAGAGGTGGGATCGTGGGAGGCTCCGCCTACTCTCACAGGGTCCTAATTAAGAACGATGAGTCCACTTAGGGCATTTGCCATTGGACCTCTAGCCTTAGACACTAGATTCAAGAGATAATCAAAGGATTGGGTGCACTAGCTTTCAAACAAAACTTTGAACCTGACCTTGTTAGTGTCCCTAACCTGCTTTAGGTTTCTAATTGATTTTAATTAGGGTTAGGTTTGATACAAAAGGTGGTTGTTATGGGCCCAAGATAGGTGATAAAATCCTGCCCTGATCTGAGATAGTCAAGTGCCCTTAAGATTAGGCTAAGTATAATGCAATCACATGATATGAAACCCTAATATGCAATGAAGCTAAATAATTAAAAATAGCAGAAAATAAATTTCTTTTTTCTTAAATTAAATTTTAGATATGATTAATTTCATATTTTTTATCTCGGGATATCACGTCCGGCTGAAGTTCATTACTCTTATGGGTCGTGACAGTATACTTACGTATACCTGATTAGGAGGTGTGATTTCCTTCAAAAAGAAAAAATAGTAAATAATTTTTTTTTATGATTTTTTTATGAGATTAGTAGTAGATTAAAAGAGGATTAACAAAAAATTAATTACCGATTTTGTTGAGTTTTTTTAGGATGGTTTTTATGCAGTTTAATTTCAACCTATTTCTAGGTATGCATAAATTTCAAAACAAGTAGTTAAACCATAGTTTAACCTTCGCTTTGATCCTAAAACTGATGTGGGACAATATAAAAAAAAAATTATTGATTATTTAATTAATTATCTGATATTAACAATAATTAATTTTTTTTGGATTTTTAGATTAAAAGTCTCAAATAGATCAATAAAGCAAAACTAATCACTTAGTTATCTACCAGCAAAGTAGGTCTAACAAAATAAACTAGAAAAACCAGGAATTGGTGATTAAGGAACCACCTTAAACTAGGGTTCTACTTATCAAGGAATCAGAAATTAAAGAGTTATAGAAGGGTTTTTAATTTTACCAATAATGATTATATTCCTCTGATATGGATCTGACTGGACTCTCAAGGATCTTGCGGCAAGGCTTCAAGATGGTCGATACCAGGCTCTGATCTTTAGCTTCACTGGTTCCAAGGCAAAGATGCCTTTACATCAGATCTCGATCACCTACAACACTCAAAAAAATACACATGTTAGGGCATGGAAGGAAGAATAAAAGTAGAAAGGAAAAAGTCAGAAGGGGAAGAAGATGGAAGTGGTGGCTATGGTTTCTGGTGGTTGGATAACTAGGGCCTTACACCCCGTGATGATCCAAAGAACAAAAGAATAGGGCCACACACCCCGTGATGCTCTGAAGAACAAAGGAATACGGCCTCACACCTCACAATGCTTGACATAGCAAAGGAAATTTGACAGAATTTCAGTTTTATTTTATATATATAGAATGAATAATACAAGGAGAGGTTGATGTGGTATTTATAGACCATTAACATTAGTTGTATGGGTTACAAAGTCTTGCATTGGTTTTTCTTAAGAAACAACTCCTTGAATCCTTGTTTCTGGCATCATGAACTCTAGCTTTTGATCTTCCTTGGACTTCATCCATGCTTGGGCTACAACACTGGATAAGACTCCATTAGGTGGGTGACAACTTGGATGATGAGATGGGTGACAATCATTTGGAATTTGGGTGATGAAGTGAGGAGTCTTTATGGCTTACTCTGTTGGGAATTATGTCCCAAAGCCATTCGCTTAGGCTGTAGGCAGTTGAGCTCAGTATTGTAATTTGTATATGAATAAATAAAACTTTATTTTGGCAGCTAATCACATTATTCATTTCCCTGTAATGAACTATATTTATGTGATGAAGTCCTTAGGACTGTAATGACTCGATATAGAGAGGATATATTGAGTGATCCTTTAAAAAGGTTCATAACCAAAGAAAATATTGTACAGGACAGCAATGTATCAAGTGTAGGTAATTATGGTTCACATCATTTGGTTATCCTTTTGCCCAAAGGAGTGTGGTGACACTAATCTGATCTGCAAGTGGGATGTATGATATCTCATTGAACGTGACTCCGTGGAGCTCCTTTCTGTCAAAGGATTGCTCATGATTGGATATGGGTATATGTGTTCTTCCGACCTGAGGTCACCATGGTAGCTTGCAAGCAACTCCCTGTGCTTTGGTGCCGGACTACCCGAATTTCTAATCCGGTGACGGAAGGTTTCTGGCTACAGACAAGTACTTGTGGAGCAGCGGTGGACCAAGATGGAATCGACCTATCCAAATTGATTGGATTGAAAGTCTCGTAGTGTCTCAATTTAGCAAATCCTCGGCCAAGGTATTCCTAGTGAGGAGTCAATGGACTTGCGAGGTTAAGACATGTTGCGGATTGACTTAGTTAGGGTTGGCAATCTAACCCTAGGTCATCTTGAGCATTAGAGGTCAAAAGGATGAATTATACGGTAACTATATGCCAGAGGTTTAATAGATTACTCTCACATCTTTGGCCTATTCGGATGCCAGGACCCATTGCTAGATGGTATCTTGTGCTGGTACTGGAAGTGTTCCAGTGCTACCATTTAGGTTCAAACCTATGAGGCCACATGCCATAGAGGATTTCTTCCTGATCTGAGAACCGATCAATGATTGGGAATCATTTTGATATTAAGGTCGAACGGTCTGATTGAGTATACTTTGGATTTTTTTCTGGTCCACCTGGTCTGATTTGGATCGACCAGGATTGGTTTGGGTCAACTAGAAACTATTCCTTGTAAACTAGGATTGGACCCGATTTTCTTACTGATTGGGTTTGGTCGAACAAGGGTTTTTATGTACCATTTTGGGTTTGATGAACTAGTTTAAATCTTCCTTGTTTACATGGTGTTTTTGGTTCAACGTTGTTTGTTACTTTCTTCCCCTGTTTTACCGTTTCAATGGATTTGAAATGCTTGTTGATTGGATGCCGAATGGGTTAAGATGAGCTTGAAATTTGTTTGCTGCCTTGGAATTCAAATAATATTCATTTGCACAGCAATTTGGATTGGATCTCATCATGTTTCTCTCCTGCACATCATTCCCCTTTTACTCGGTCTCTATTTTTCATTGTGTTTCAGCCCATTTCTGCCTGCGGTTCCAAAACTTTCTCCATCGATCAAGGGCAAATTCAAATAGAGTTTGTGTTTTATCTGGAACCCTCTCACGCTGTCTTCCCTACCTTCATGGGTATTCTCAGTCTGATATTTTTCTTGGTTGAAGGCCATGAGTTGAGAAAAGTTTTTGAGGGGAAGAACATAGCATAAAAAAAGAGGAGCAGAGAGCCATCAATAGCGATCTTGAGAGTGTTTTTGGGATGGATTTCTGAGCCTGAAATTCATTTTGCAGCCTGTGTATTCCTTCCCAGATCTTCACGATCTCTATTGTGTGCTTTTGGTGGAGTATGGGCGGATTTGGAGAAGACCGTCCGTGAAGATCTTTTGGTTTTCCCTGCTCCACATTGCCATGACCTGTTGATTGATTCCTGGAGGACTAGCATCCATCCAGGAGTTGGATCAGCAAGAGCCCGCGCATGGATACTCTAGAGGATGGACATTTGGACACCTTATGAGATTGGACCAATATTTTCTTCTTCTTGCTATTGTAGATCAAGTAGAAGCTCTGTTTGCAGATTTGAAGACTGTTGGAGTTCAACCGGATGCCTTGATTTATTGTTGAAGGGAGTCGACTTCTTCCTACTTCGATCTAAATTCAGAACAAAATGAAGCTGTATAAGGTATGTTATTTCTTTTTGTTATCATGCATGTTTAGATCTAAATTTTATCATATTATTTATAATTATTGCACTTGCCTATACATGCCCGTGTATTAGTTACATGCATTATGTTTATGTTAGATCTTATGCTTGAGTAGGTTTTTCCGTATGCATGTTCAAAAATTTAAATTATGCAATACCTACTCCCTACTGTAGCATGCCTAGGGCAGGTTTCCGATGCACTGGTATTCTTTCAATGGTATCAGAGCTAGGTTCCTGTGTAGCATATCATGATTGCAAGTGTTGTTGATTTTGATTCTGTATCTAGATTAGAGATTACTTTTAGGAACATAGATGAGACCTTCACCATGGCCGTGTGTCTAGATTAATCAGGGTTTAAAACCCTAATTTTCTTTGGCAGAGGTGGTTCATTTGTGTTGGCCTTTTTAGAAGGATCCTTAAAGGAAACCTACAGTATTAAAAATATTTTAATCGTGATACATGATTTTACATTGGCATGTCTAAAGTTTTTTTGGCTTGCAATATTTTAAATTGATATGATAAGACTAGATATGATGTATGAGAGATGTAAAAAGGTTTTACATGAATTTAATTAAAAATGCTTTAATTAAAAGTTGGCTTATAATCTAACAATTATGAGTGGAAAGATTAATTAAATGACAAGCCAGATTAGGGTTTATGAAACCTAATGTCATTTGAATAAGCCATCCGAGTTAATTGGTTTAGCAATCTTATTGGGTTCGTTTATTGGGTTAGACCTAAGGTTAGTTGAATTGGACTTAAGAGAACTAATCAAATGTTGATTAAGCACCTTCTCTTTAGTATCTATCTAATAGTTAGATGGGTTAGTCCACTCTTCTAAAATGGATCTAATTTATGGCTCTGTGGTAAGCTTGAGGTCTTAGGCAGGTCTAATCGAGTCTGGAAAATCTATTAGTGTCTAGGTAGGTTTGGAAATTTTGATCATGGCTACATGAGGCTACCTCTTTCCTGGCCAACTTGGTTGGTGTCTAGGAAAGATGGTTAATGGCAGATACTCATCCATGATCTTACCTACCTGGCCAATCTGGTCAACCAGAAGTGATTAGAAGAGCTTATTAATTCGAGTTAACCCATGTCACCCTTGTTGATTAACCTGTTTGATCTTTAGGTGCCCATGGACCAACTTGTTGAATTTAATTCAACCCTCCTGAGAATTGATTTGATCAGTGGGAGGTTGATCAATGTTCTTCTCTCTATTCTTTTGTCATAATTTAATTAAAATCCTCTAAATTTATTAAGTCCTGAAAAAAGACTAAGTCAATGAGTTGATGGTGTCTTAGCATCCCATTAAGTGGGTTATAATGAGTCCTTTAGCTTTGTGTATATCAGCAGTTCCAAAGAACAGGTGTGCATCTAGTTACTGGGATTACTCTTCCATAGATGATGGTTCAGTCCAACCTTTTTAACAGTGATCAGGTGGGCTGGCCAATGTCGGGCTTGGACATTCATTAGCTGGAAGCATTGGATTTGTCAAATTAATGGTTGGACCTAACCAAAGACCCATAATAGGAGGGCCCAAGGTCGATTGGGGGTTCTCTGGGACAAAATTTATTACTGGAAGTTGCTTAGAGAAGTAATTGGTTAGAGAACCTACCTTTAGGCGCGTATGGGTAAGCCGGCCAAAGTCGAGCTCATACGTGGTCTATTGGATTTCAGTACCCACTATGAAATGATGATTTCATGGATTGGAGTTAGAGGCTCCCAATCTGAAAAATTAGTGGGAGAGACCTTTAGACTAAAGTCCAAGTCTTTTGTTTTAATTAATTAATTCATATACTAATTTGGTCTTAATTTTCCTTTCAGATGTCTTCAAATCTTTCGCTCTGGTTACTTCTCAATAGCAAGAAGTTAAAGGGTCCCAATTTTGATAGATGGTATCAAAAATTGAGGATAGTCCTAGAGAACGAGTAGATCCTTTATATGATAATGGATCTAGCACTCGAAATCCTTCCTTCCAATGCTCGGAGCTCGGTCAGGGATACTTATTTGAAGTGGGTTTCTGATTGGACTACTGTCCGATGCATAATATTCACTGCGATGAATGACGAGTTCTATCGTAAATTCGAGGAGGCCTCGAGGTGGGGACACTAGGGGCACTAGAAAAAGACAGAGGCTTCTCAACCCTCTATGGATTAGTCACATTTGAGTCCATTTGTAATAAAGGCTTAGTCCATTTGAGTTATCTTTTTCTTACTTGAGTCCTGTACTTGTCAGCTCATGTTGAGCTAGTTTTCTTTCTGAGTCCTGTATGTAGCATTTGATCCATACCATTAGGGTTTTGGATCAGTCGGTCAAGTCAGCTCACATTGAGCTAATCATTTTCCAAGTCTTGTAATCAAATCTCTCCAACAATCCCATGTATCTCTCAACTATCCCATGTATCTCTCAACCATCCCATGTATCTCTCCTCTCTTTTAAATTTTAAACAAAGAACTTGGTAGCTTATAAAAGGGGATCCAACGCCCCATTGTATGTAGTTGATTTTTTTTGGGGATAAAATGAAATGAAGAAGAAGGTCTTTGTCTTGCCATTATTTGAGTGTTTGTGATGTTCTCTTATAGCTTTAGATAAAGTTCTAGTTTTATGTTTGAGAAGCATTTCTTCTTTGGGCGTACAACTTCCATCTAGTTTCAAGTGTCAATTCCATTTCCAAGAAGAAGACATCAAGGAGATATCCTTCCATGGTTCCCATCTTCCCCAACAAGAGTTTCTCGAGCCTCCATAAGAAGAACAATTCTTATGATCTCTTCTTTTCCTTTGTATTTTGATCTTTTCAAATATTCCATTTCTAATCCTTTCCTTGCAGGGTTCTCTTTAATCCAGAGTTCAAGAGCTCGTCGTCTTGCCAAAGGAGCATGAATGGATGGGGCGTAATTCCTCGGAATGATCATCTTCTCATCCAGGATTGGTTTATTCGAATGTTACTACGGGTCTATCACCTCAAAAAGAGATCTCATCATTGGTAACAAATCTTCCTCATCTCTTCATTTCTGATCTATTGAAGGTGAACCTCTAGGTTCTTAATCCTTTAGCCTTAGATTTAATATTCTTTTAGGACAATCTGGCTATTATTGTGGCATATGTTTAAGAATTACCAAATCTTTCTCTAGGTCTTGCTTGAGTCTCTTTGATTGAAAGCTAGTTCTTGTGTTTAGGTTTTCATTGCTCAACTTTTAACTCATCTTCTATAGAAAGCATTTTCATGGTTGGATTAGGGTAGGATTTGCATAGATGCTGAAATTCATTGTTTGCTGGAATTCTGCACATAGAGTTTTAATATCTTGCATAGCCTGTTAAGTGTTTGCATAATTGCATATTAAATACCAAGGTGAAATCAGGTTGTCCTACTATAAGGGGGAATCCTTATAGTGTAAGTTTGTCCTATCTTGGTCATTACCATTGTTAGCATAGATTAATTTCTCAATTGTCTTATTTGCTGGAATTTTCTGAATCTGTGCGTATATGGTCTGATAAATGAATTGTTTTTATTAGCATAGAACTTAGAATTTAGTTATTCTTATTTTGTTAGATCCGGTATAATTTATAAAAGTTTACATAATCTTTCTAGAATTTTTAGTTAACTGTAGAATTTTCGAGCTGTGATTTAGTACTATTCTGTCTAAAATTTCAGTAGACTTAATTTTCAGCATGGTTGTGTGCATTCATCTTAACTCAATTAAGGGCACCAATATGTCATGGGGTTAGGATTGATCACCTGTCCTTAGCCCAAGAACAACAACCCTCATTATGCATCGAACCCAATCCCCTAATTAAAATTGAGTAGAACCTTATTTGCCCTAGTGGGTTAGGGACATCAATTGGTCGAGTCCTGGTTAGTGTCAAGTCATTTTGTCAACTAGTCTTGTGTGTACCCTATTACATGGTGACTAGGATTGGAACTAAGGGCTTGGGTGCTGATCCATCTATCGGGCCAATTCCACCAGGCCTACGTAGGCCAAAGAAGGGATCTCACACTCCCCTTGTTCTGACACCAGGCCAAGTGTAGAGTTACTACAATCTAGTTTGCCTCCTTGATTAGGCGACTAGTTTAGGACTCTAGGTCTAGTTCAAGTCAATTGGGACAAGCTTGTGCAACCAATTCTTCAACTATTATTTGAAGCTGGTGTCAAGGATCGAGGTTAATTGGTTAAGCCTAAGCGGTTCTTGTGGTTTTTAATTAGGTCCCAGTGAGAGCTAGGGAAACCTCCCACAGACCAACCTCCTGACTGGCCAATGGAAAAGAGTAGTTGTTGGTTTGATTGTACCTAGCCAACTCAGTTTATTTGAGCTAACAGGTCTAGAAAACCTTAGCCTGAGTTTGAGTCCACTTGCATGCATGACAACTAGAGCAGGGACATCATATTCACCAGCCCAAGCCCAGTCAAGTGTAGCCATGGACCAAAATCTTGGAAATCTGATTAAAGCCTTGAATGATCAAGTGGCCCAACTAAACAAAAATTTGACTGAGCAATTGGCCCAAACCAACCAGAACATGGCCCAGACCAACCAGAGCATGAATGATCAGTTAGCCCACATCACGACTAGGTTGGATCAATTAGAATGTAGAACTCATGGAGGAAACCATGAAGTCTAGAATGAACCCGAACCTGATCTTGAACCTGAGTTTGAAACACCAGTCAACCCTAGAAGGGTCCTATGCCAAAACCATTTCCATGAGCCCAATCATAGGAGACCTCAGCAAGACCATTTCTGTGAACCAAATCCTAGGGGGCCCAATCATGAGCAAGCCCATGAACCCAATCCAAGGAGACTCTATCTTGAGCCCACTTATGAACCAAATGTCAGGAGACCCACTCCAATTTAGTTAGACCAAGATGATCGAGCCATAAAAATGTTAGGTTGGAAGCACCCACATTTGATGGAATCCTAGATCGCAAAATTTACATTGATTGGGAAGGAGAGATGGACCAGTACTTTGACTGGTATGACATGACTGAAGAAAGAAAATGTAAGTTTGCGAAACTAAAGTTGGTAAGACAAGCTATGCTCTATTGAGAAAATGTTGAGCGATTAGCTAGGCAAAGAGGTGATGTGCCTATAGTAACCTAGAGAGTGATGAAACTTAGTCTTAGGGAAAAATACCTTCCTATGTCCTACCAACAAAGACTCCTAGATCAATGGCAAAGACTTACTCAAGGAAATAGGTGTGTCGCATAGTACATTGCCAAATTTGAAGAGTTTGTAATGAGGTGCAATGTTGATGAATCTGAGTCGGTAACCCTGTCTATATTTAGAGCTGGACTGAGGGAAGAAATCCAGAAGGAATTATTCATGAGGGAAGTCCATGATCTAGAGCTGGCCTATCAGATAGCTAGAGATGCTGAGAGATTTCACAGGAGTCCAGTTTATCGTAGACCCGACGCCACTAGGATTAGTTTACCTAATCAGCAGATAGGACCCAGTCAGTCTAGATTCAACTGACCCAATCCTAATGAACCTGTGACCCGAAGAGATGATAAAAATAAATCACCTGAAGTCCGAAGAAATCCGAATGCATGTTTTAAATGTCAGAAGGTAGGTCACTATGCTAGCAACTGTCCAAATCGATCCTTACACATAGGGGAAGTAGAAGAGGAAGCCATAGAACCCCAAGATGAGTGTGAAGAGGAAATATACCAGGCATATGAGAATTTGGCTGAAGAATATGAAGGTGATGAAGCCCTGGTAGATCATGATCTTTTATGAGTGGTTAGGTGTATCCTCACCCAAACCAAAGACCAAGAAGACTGGCGTAGGACTAGTATCCTACATACTTTCATCAAGATAGTCGAAAAAGTGTGCAAGGTCATCTTAGATAGTGGTAGCTGTGTCAATGCCATATCCACCAACACAGTCAAAAACCTAGGATTGTCCACTGTACCCCATCCTAATCCATATAAGGTATCCTAGATAGACTCAACCTCTATTCCCTTCAAGTCTAGGTGCATAGTTACCATCCAGTTCCAGTCTTACCAAGAGAAAGTTTGGTGCGATGTTCTTCCAATGGGAGTTAGCAGTATCATTTTAGGATGACCATGGTTATACGATCATGACGTTATACTCTATGGTCGCTCTAATTCATGCTCGTTTACTCATAATGGGAAGAAGATTGTAATCCATTCTTCTCCACCTAAGGACCCAATTAAAAGAGGATCTAGCCAATTGAGAGATAAGACACAAGGGATAAACGTGATCACTGCTAAAGAATTGGAGCAAGAGATTAGCAATGGTTCACCTGTTTGGGTTTTGACGACTAAGGAATATCAAGAGCCCTCCCCAAAAGAACAACCTCAGGAAGTTGTTGAAGTGCTAGATGAGTTTAAGGATGTTTTCCCCGATGAGTTACCCGACCAACTCCCACCCCTTAGGAACATCCAACATGCAATAGACTAAGTCCCTGAAGCGACCTTACCGAACCTTCCCCATTATAGAATGAACCCTATCGAACATCAAGAATTGCAACGATAAGTAGGAGAACTTCTTAGGAAAGGATTCATTAGGGAGAGTTTAAGCCCATGCGCAGTCCCAGCCTTACTCACCCCCAAGAAAGATGGCACGTGGAGGATGTGTGTCGATAGTCGTGCCATAAATAAGATCACAGTGAAATATAGGTTTCTCATCCCTAGATTGGATGACATGCTAGATATGATGGCATGTGCGATGATATTTTCTAAGATTGACCTGAAGAGCGGCTATCACCAAGTTAGGATTAGACCAGGGGATGAATTGAAGAATGCCTTTAAGACTAAGGATGGGTTATTTGAATGGGTAGTCATGCCTTTTGGACTATCAAACACCCCTAGCACCTTTATGAGAATCATGAACCTGGTCCTATGATCCTTTATTGGAAAGTTTGTCGTTGTGTATTTTGACGACATCCTTATCTATAGTAGGACTTGAGATGATCATTTGAACTATCTGAAGAAAGTATGTTTGGCACTTAGGAAGGATAATCTCTATGCCAATTTGATGAAATGTGATTTTTTGACTACTAGAGTTATCTTTCTAGGATTTGTCGTAACCCCTGAAGGAGTATCTGCTGACCCTAAGAAGATTAGAGCAATTGTAGATCGGCCAACACCTAATAATATTCATGAAGTAAGAAGTTTTCATGGCCTCGCTACATTTTACAGAAGATTCATTAGAGGGTTTAGCACCATAGTTGCTCCTATTATGGATTGCATTAGGAAAGGCAATTTTGAATGGACAAAAGCTACTGATAAGGCCTTCATAAACATTAAGGACAGGATGACACAAGCACTGATCTTAAGATTACCTAATTTTTGTAAGATTTTTGAGGTAGCTTGTAATGCCTTTGGAGTAGGAATTGGAGGAGTCTTAAGTCAAGAAAGTCATCCAGTGGCATTTTTTAGTGAAAAGCTGAATGAGGCTAGGATGAAATACTTAACCTATGACAAAGAGTTATATGCAGTAGTTCAGGCTTTGAGGTACTGGAGACACTATCTGCTACCGCAAGAGTTTGTCTTATTCTCGGATCATGAAGCCCTAAGGTTTCTTAGCTCCCAGAAAAAGTTGAACCCTAGGCATGCCAAGTGGGTAGAGTTCATCCAAGCCTATATCTTCGTCCTAAAGCACCGTGCGGGAACTAAGAATAGGGTTGCTGATGCCTTAAGTCGTAGAGCGTTGCTCTTAAATTCAGTCAGCACCAAAGTCATAGGTTTTGAGAGACTTAAGGAGGAATACGAAACCTGTCCGAATTTTGGAGAGATCTATCAGGCTTTACATCTAGGACCATCTAGCAATCATAGTAACTATACCCTTCTAGATGGTTATCTTTTTAGAGAAAACAGGCTCTATGATCCAAGAACCTCCTTAAGGGATTTTCTAGTTTGGGAGACACATGCTGGAGGTTTGGCTGGCTATTTTGGGCGAAACAAGACTATCTTAGCTATTGAGGAACAATTCTACTAGCCAGGCCTTAAGAGACAGGTACCAAACCTTGTAGCCCGATGTAGGACATGTGCTGTTGCAAAATAGCAGAAACAGAATACCGGGTTATACACTCCTTTACCTGTACCTGAGTGTCCATGGTAAGATCTTAGCATGGACTTTGTTCTAGGGTTACCCAAGACCATCAAAAAACATGATTCAATCTTTGTAGTGGTCGACCGGTTTTTGAATATGGCCCATTTCCTACCCTGCTCCCAAAGTTCTGATGCCTCTAGGATAGCCAAGCTCTTTCTTGATCAAGTAGTCAGGCTACACGGGCTACCAAAAACCATTGTTTCTAATAGGGATGTCCATTTTACAAGTTACTTCTGGAAAACCCTTTGGCACCTATTAGGAACCAGACTAAAATTTTCAACTGCCTACCACCCCCAGACTGATTGACAGATCGAAGTTGTGAATAGAAGTCTAGAAAATTTATTGAGATGTCTAGTGGGAGATAGTCTAGAAAACTGGGATTTGTTATTGCCTCGTGCTGAGTTCGCTTATAACAGTTCTGTTAGTCGATCTACAGGCAAAAGTCCATTTGAAATAGTCCATGGTTACAAACCTAGGAAGCCTTTAGATCTGATCCCACTACCCAAAAATGCACGAGTTTCTGAGTCTACTGAATCCTATGCACAGCATATTAAGGATTTACATCATGAAATAAACAAGAAAATTCACTTGAGCAATGAATCCTATAAACATAAGGCGAATTCACGAAAGAGAGTCAAAGAATTCTATGAGGGGGATCATGTAATGATTAAACTCAAACCTGAAAGATTCCCATCAAGGACTTTTAAGAAATTACATGCCCGTGGCACAGGTCCATTCAAGGTCATAAAGAAAATTAGCTCTATTGCTTATGTACTGGATTTACTTTATGACCTAGGTATCAGTCCAACCTTCAATGTTTCAGACTTAATAGAGTATAAGGAACCAATGATGATACATAGTGAGCCTTTTGGGCCTGACCATATTTTTGAGAGCGAACTTGTCCCAGAGTGTCCACAAACCACCTTTCCAAAGAAACGAGAGAAAATTGAACAGATTCTGGATGATAAGATTGTCACCACCATGAACAAGGAATACTATCGTTATTTGGTCCGTTGGAAAGGGCGACCTGAATCTGACAACTCTTGGATCACTGGAGAGGACATGCAACAAATGGACCCGGATTTATTTGAATAATATCAAAGCCAGATTGGACCATATTCGACAGGGTCGAGTTCTCGTCACCCAGGGAGATTTGGTGCGGACACCGACAATGGTCTTCACTCACTATGGATCGACTCCTGGTGCAGCACATCCAACCCCGACTTGCAGAACAATTTTATCTTGTTAGAATAATACAAGCAAGACAACTACCAGGACAACTACCAGTCAACTACCATAGCAACTAACAATCAACTACCATCAAAATTCTACCAAGCAACTACCTCTCAACTTCTCTTGGGATTACTACATCATCATTCCACTTCACCAAGCTTAGAGGGTGCCACATCGTCATCGACATCATCAAGCAACACCACCTAATGGGATTGCCACCACATGTGCCACCTCACCCATTGAAGTGGGCAACCAAGAAGGAGTCAAATTCAAATTTGCGCAGCCAAACTAAACCTCCACCTCATGTAACCACTTCCCCCTATATCTCTCTGACCATCCCATGTATCTCTCAACTATCCAATGTATCTCTCAACTATCCCATGTATCTCTCAACCATCCCATGTATCTCTCCTCTCTTTTAAATTTTAAACAAAGGGCTTGGTAGCTTATAAAAGGAGATCCAACGTCCCATTGTATGTAGTTGATTTTTTTTGGGGATAAAATGTAATGAAGAAGAAGGTTTTTGTCTTGCCATTATTTGAGTGTTTGTGATGTTCTCTTATAGCTTTAGATAAAGTTCTAGTTTGAAGTTTGAGAAGCATTTCTTCTTTGGGCGTACAACTTCCATCTAGTTTCAAGTGTCAATTCCATTTCCAAGAAGAAGACATCAAGGAGACATCCTTCCATGGTTCTCATCTTCCCTAACAAGAGTTTCTCGAGCCTCCATAAGAAGAACAATTCTTATGATCTCCTCTTTTCCTTCGTGTTTTGATCTTTTCAAATATTCCATTTCTAATCCTTTCCTTGCGGGGTTCTCTTTAATCCAGAGTTCAAGAGCTCATCGTCTTGCCAAAGGAGCATGAATTGATGGGGCGTAATTCATCGGAATGATCATCTTCTCATCCAGGATTGGTTTATTCGAATGTTACTACGGGTCTATCACCTCAAAAAGAGAGCTCATCATTGGTAAAAATCTTCCTCATCTCTTCATTTCTGATCTATTGAAGGTTAACCTCTAGGTTCTTAATCCATTAGCCTTAGATTTAATCTTCTTTTAGGACAATCTGGCTATTATTGTGGCATATGTTTAAGAATTACCAAATCTTTCTCTAGGGCTTGCTTGAGTCTCTTAGATTGAAAGCTAGTTCTTGTGTTTAGATTTTCATTGCTCAACTTTTAACTCATCCTCAATAGAAAGCATTTTCATGCCGTATCATGGTGAAGCTTTGAATCCTAACTTGAAAGCTCTTGAAGTAGGTAGGTGAAAGACTTGAAGGCTCTTTAATATCTCAAGATAAATCAATAATAATGCTATAATAATTATTTAATCTCTCAAAAATAATCCCTTTTATAGTTTTCCAAGAGATATGGCCATTGTAGGACCTAGGGATTCGTGAAAGAGCTGTTGGAGACGAAATGGAATTCAAAATTCATTTTCAGCAACTAGCCATTGGAGTGCAGAAAATGGCTACTCGAGTCGGCTCAAGGTCCATGAGTCGGCTCGAAGTCTCAGACAGCCCAAAACAAATTTCTGTAGAAGTCGGCTCTTCTGAGTGGAGTCGGCTCTTGCCTTCAGTTAATTCAAAATGACAAATACCTAGAGTCGGCTCTTCAGGGTAGAGTCGGCTGGAGTTCTCAGTCCATCAAAATTCATAAATCTAGATGAGTCAGCTCTTGGGGTTCGAGTCGGCTCGAGATCTCAAGCTTCAGAATAAATTATTCTTCCATGAGTCGGTTCTTGGGATAGGAGTCGGCTCTTGATACTGATACCCTGAAATTTTTTTCGTGCCGTGCCACAAGGAATTGGCTCTTGATTCATGAGTCAGCTCTTGCAAAAACTTCAATTGATGCTTCATGCTTCTCCAAAACTCTTCAACACTCGAATCAAACAAGAGCTAATCTACATACTCTTAATTTTATAATTTTCAGCCTATTTTATGAGATTACAAGATTGATAAAACTAGAGCTTTTACAAGTTCAAGTTCATAAAACTACATACATAATTGAATTACATTCCAATCAATTTGAAAACCATTTTAAACTAAAGGTAACCAATTTCCTACAAAAACTTCTCAAGTAATTTGAAAGAATTAGTATCCAATACATGCTCTAATATTTTGTGATCATCAAAATCATTCCTGGGATCAGCAATCTCCCTCTTTTTGATGATGACAAAACACTGGGCATGAACAGAATTTGAAAGCACTTTACAATTACTGTATATTCACATTTATCAAATGATATTAGACATAGTGTGTATCACACAGATTGAGTATCAAGGTATCAACACAGTGTGTCAAAATTTATCATATGTATCAAATGTATAAAGTATATGAAACTGAAAACTATTAACACCAAGCATCATATGTATCAATACACTGTATTATCTGTATCATAAGAGCAATATGTATCGAAACATAATGTATCAAGAGTATCATCTATACAATGCATATCGAGACTTATAAAATTACCAAGTACTTGAAGTAAATTTCATGAAAATTTAACAATAAGCTTAACAAAAGCTCCCCCTTACTATTGTAATAGCATTTCTTTTTATTTTCATAAATTTTTCATAAATTAACATTCTAGCTCGTCATATCATTTTCATGCACATTCTCCCTTCTCCATAACATAGCCTTTTTAGGCACATTCTCCCTTCTCCCCCTTTTTGTCATCAACAAAAGGTATAAAAGATAGGAGAACATAATAAGTTATTCATTCCAAGGGTACTACATGACTGTATCATAAGAAGACATGTAGCATAAAACGTGATATATATATAAATATATATATATATATATATATATGAAAAGTTAGTACACAAGTGATACATTACAGATGTGCCTTGGCATGACAAAATAGTATCACAACATCAAAATATAAGAACCATAGAGTCCTAAAACATCAAAAAGATAGGCTAGGATCATCACCACAAAGGTCTTCCTCACTACAGGATGAACCGACCACTAAGATTCCTAGACTAGGCTTAAACTTAGGAAACCTTGGTCTAAGATCCTTGATTCTAGTCCTAGTAGGAGTGGTAGTCCTAGAAACTTTGGTTTTGGCTTTTGCTTTAACTTTGGACTCTAAAGAAATGATAATGGGAGTAGGTCTGACAGTCGAAGGATCAAAGGACAATGCCAAAGTGCTGGTGGTAGATAATATCTCTGTAGCTGGAGTCTGTCCAACATCATATCCTGGATCCTCAATACCAGCTTCAGCCTCAACATCAGTAAAAGTGGCATGTGAAGGAATGTCACTGAAATATGCCACCTGTCCCTGCTCGCGATCAGTGCCAGTGCCTAGTTCTGCTGTCGAAGTCATTGGTACAGACTAGCTAGCTATAGTAAGCTGTCCAAGAATGATCATGATGTCATGGAATCCCTGTAGCATCTCAGACTGAGTAGAGCTATCTTGCTATCAGTGTCAGATTTGAGACAAGATATCTCATATAGTACTCTCTGTTGTCTATCATCTGCATTAGGTCCAATAGCTGTAGATCTCCTGGATGGTGAACGAGGAGTGGTAGGAGCTGTCTCTGATGGTCCAGCCTCATCAGTATGTGCATCTGCCTCCGCACCATATCCCTTTACTACCAGAATGTCCTCCTTTGAGTTGGTGGGGAAACCGGAGGCACCAGAATAAGACAAAGGCTTTTCAACCATCTATGAATTGATCAATAATTAATTCGTCAATCTGTAATAAGGGCTTAGCCCATCTGAGTCCATTTTAGTTGTTATTTGAGTCTTTTGAGTTTCAGTTCTGTACAAGTCAGCTCATGTTAAGCTAGTTCAGTCCAGTGTTAGTCAGCTCATGTCGAGCTAATTTTATTTTTTTGAGTCCTATTCAACCATATTAAAGACTCAAGACCACATCATACAAGTGAAGACCAGGTCCAACCAAATTGAAGACATGGAAGTATAGCCCAAGTCCAACCCAGATTAAAGATTTGAAGAACCCAGGAGGAAAAATTCAGAAAATCCTGATTCCTTGCAGATGCCCTCCAGATGCCCAGATTCCCTTCTAGATGCCAAAATATATTCATATACCAAGGCATCAATGATTTTAGAGGTCCATCTACATCCTAGCCCAAAGAAATCAAGCCCAAGCGCCAAGCCCAAGCCCCTAAGAAGCAAGATACCAGGGAATATTCCTGCTACATGGCTACCAGGCCACCCCAGCTTCCAGAGGCCCAAACCCATGCGCCCGAGCCCCTTTGGACCGGCCTCTTGCTGCTCCTAGAAGCCCAACACGCCCCCCTAGGTATCCTTGGAGTGTTGGCCAAGTCAAGAGAATTTTTAGGGATTTTTCTACCTAATGTTTCCTTATTTTCTAGCTAGGGTTTGAGAGGGAAAAGGATTCTTATGTAAAGACTTATGTGCCCTTACTTGGAGCCCAAGGTTAAGGATCTATTTAAAGGACCCTAGCCTCTTGTATGAAGGGAGATTTTTGATATGAAATAAACCTTGAGTTCTTATATTGTTTTGTATGATTACCCTGCTGTGTGCATAAAGGGGTTTGAGAGTTCTTTTTCCCGGTGTTTGCAACCATCTTCCTGCCGCCAACCATCCTTCCAGCTCCTCCAAAACTTTCTTCTCTTTGCTATTTTCCTTTGTTTTCTTGATTTCCTTTGAGTTTTCTAACCCCTGACAGTCGTTTGCAGGTCCCCGAGTTCCTACAAATCCAACGACTCCAGCCAAGCCTCAATCGAACCACCGAGCAGAAAGCCTGGTATCCGCGGGTCTTTGGCTCGGTTTTCCAGGCTGCTTCCATCAAGGAATGAGAGATCCTTTCACTGTGATCTTCACCGAGCACTTCAGACATTGTCAGGTACACCTCCTCTACCTCCAATAATTATATTGTAGGAGAACTTGCCCTAACCGAGGCTTCTCAGCCCCGGCGATCCTTCTTTAGTACTTTTCTAGGTTCTAATCTGCATGCTTGGCTTCAAAAATTTATACAAAATTCCTTACAACTAATTTTGAGCTGAAATTTGGAAATTAATCACCTAACCTCACATATAAAATATACAAAAAGAATTGCATGCATATTAGTCCCGCATCATTTGGTATCAGAGCATAGATTAGGGCTTATTTTCTGTAATTTTTCAGTCTATATATATTATGTTATTTAAATTATTTCTCCAAGATCAAAACTCCAAATATTCTGAAATTTATTTTGTTGGATTCACCATAATTTATAGTAATTTTGAGGATTTCTTCAGATTTTATTTCATCCTGTGAATTTTCTGCAAGCCGAAATACTTCCTACAAAATTTTGACTCTGTTTTTTTCAGCAAGACAAGTTTGGAAGTTTTAGTGTTTTGTTTAGCATCTTTTGCATATCTTTTAATTTTAGTATATTTCCTACATATTATGCCTTAATTTGCAAGTTTTGTTCTATTTAAGAAAATACAAAAATATAAAAAATACATATTCTCCAAAAATATCAAAAAAAAATCTAAATCCTAATTTGCATCCTTATCTGCCTGCCATCATTGCATAATTTACTTTTAAGGTCACTCTTGCTATATCAGATGGGGAGAGGATTTGATCACCTCTCCTTAGCCCAAAACGACATCCCTTGCACTCGGTCCCAAGCCTTAACCTAAAATTAACTAGACCTAATTTGCCCTAGTGGGCTAGGGACACCAACTGGTCGGGTCCGGGCTAGTGTTAGATCACCGTGTCAAGTTAAACTGCGTGTGCCTTGTGCTCAGTATCTAGAACTGTGGTTCAAGGATTCAATCCCGAAGGGCTTGTGAGCTGGTCCGCCTACCTAGCCAATCTCTGATTGGTGTCTAGGCTTGGCAACCAGGGACCTAACACTCCCCTTACACCTGCCTGGCTGAGTGCAGGGTTACTATAGGCTAGTTTGCTACCCTGATTGAGCATCTAGTTTGGATTATAGGTATAGTTAGCTATAGTCGGTATGATCGAGTCTTGCATAAGCATTAGATCATCAGTCCCATCTCATTCACCATCTCCCTAAATCCATGGATCATTATGATGCCAAATTTGATGCCCTTGGAGAACGGTTAGTCCAAACCCTCAATCTTAGGTTTGGGCAAGCAAATGCCCAATTGACCCAAAAGCTTGAACAAATAGATGCCCAGCTAGGAACCCTAGAGGAGACACGTAGGACCCAGTCTGAGCCTGATCCTAAGTCCCCTCAGCCTAGGAGAACCCCTCGCCACGACCCATACTATGATACTGAACCTAGGAGGATCCCAAACCCTGATCCCTACCGAGAGGTTGAACCTAGGAGAGCCCATCGTCATGACCCATACTATGATACTAAACCTAGGAGGACCCCAAACGCTGATCCATACCATGAGGCTGAACCTAGGAGAGCCCATCGTCATGACCCAATCCCTAATGTTACTCCTAGAAGACCCAATCAGGATTTTGTATACCAGGAAGATAGATCCTATTTACCCACATCCTATAAGCTTAGTATACCAACAACCTATAGATCTTATGACTCCAAATCCTGTGAACCTAGAACCTATGAATCCAGAACCTATGAACCTAGATCCTATGACTCTAGATCCCATGATCATAGATCATATGCACCCACACCCTATGAGCCTAGTAGACCCAACACCCAATATTCTGACCCATAA
Source organism: Areca catechu (assembly GCA_021397845.1). Lineage (NCBI taxonomy): Eukaryota > Viridiplantae > Streptophyta > Magnoliopsida > Arecales > Arecaceae > Areca > Areca catechu. The sequence continues at coordinate 93,478,122 of CM038051.1, read as the reverse complement.
AGGGAGTCCAACCCTTGGAGAACCCAATATTCTGACCCATATAGGGAGTCTAACCCTAGGAGAACCCAATATTCTAACCCATATAGGGAGTCCAACCCGAGAAGAACCCAATATTCTGACCCATATATGGAGTCCAACCCTAGGAGAGCCCAATATCCTGACCCATATAGGGAGCCCAACCTTAGGAGGATCCCATACCATGATCCATCCTTAGAACCTGACCATAGAGATGACCCAAAATCCTATGACGCCAGATCCTATAATCCCATGACCCATAGATCTGCACCCTTGTCCTATGAGCCCAGAGAACCCATAACCCCTAAGTATCAATCTAGTACTAGTCAGGTTTTCCTTAGTCAACTTGAACCCCATAGGATTAGTACCCCTAAATATGGACCCAGTAGTGAGCCACTACCCCTTATACAACCTGGACCTACTAGGATTAGTATCCATAATCAGAAACCAGGACCTAGCCAATTTTTCCTTAGCCGACCTTCTCTAACAATTCCTGAGATTCACAAGGCTTACATTAACATAGAAGTTTATGAAGTTGATGCAAGCATAGTGGACGAGTATGAGGGAGAAGAGGAGTCACCTTTAGATGACCTATAATTAGCTGACCCAATAGATACCCAGGTAGAAGCCAACCTAGAGATAGTTGACCTTGACCACATCCAACCTAAAGCTATAGTGGAAGAACAAATAGAGGACAAGAACCTAGGTACTGCTACTAGAGGCTTACCTGAGGAAACCATAGAGGAGAGCCAAATTACAGAGTTTAGTCATAAAATACAAGAACTAGAAGAATTTATTAATGACTTAATCTCTTTGAATCAGTACCCTCAGGATGAGCCTCCTCCTATAGTTTCCATTAAGGACCTCTTTCTCGAGATTAATAACCCATCATTCCATTATGCAAACCCCATAGATATACTGCAACCCCGTAAAGTTAGCCTCATTAGTCTAGGATTAGTCCCTGACGCCCCTTCTTTATTTCTACTTTATCCAACTAAGCTTCAACCTTTTTCCCTACCCTACCAAACTAATTTTGAATCTACTTCCTATTTTCTGCCCTTTCCAGATACCTCCAGCATTTCTAGTATCATTAGATTGCATTTAGCTGAGATTAGCATACTGCATGCATTCATCATGCATGTTAGGTTTGCATCTTACTTCTTGCATACTCTTTGGAATTTGCTAGGAGTTCATTGTAAATTATCAGTAGTATGTCAAGCTAGGATCAAACCTAGAGAAACTATAATCTCTTAGGTTTAGGTCTAAAGAGTTCAATAAAATTTCCTTCCATAGGAATGCAGAGTCGAGTCTGTTTGGTGTAGGTTTGAGTCCTTTGCTTCATCTTGTTAGGAGTCTGCATGTGCCCAGCATGTTCATCACCTGCACTAATTTTGAAATAACTTGCTAATTCCCGAAGATAGACCAAAGAATTTGATGTAGTGGATTCTATCAAGATTAGGCTTAGGCCTGAGAAGTTCCCACCAGGGACCATTAAGAAGCTTCATGCTCAAGGAGCCAGACTTTTTAAAGTGTTAAAGAATGTTGGATCAAATGCCTATGTGTTAGACTTGCCTTCGAATATGGGCATTAGTTCTACCTTCAATATTATAGACCTGGTTGAGTATAGGAAACCGGCAATGATACCTAGTGAGGCTTTTGGACCAATTTCTTCTGTTGAGAGTGATCCTTACCCAGAGTGTCCACCAATTAATTGGCCTGAGAGAGGAGAACGGATCGAGCGTATCCTGGATGATCAAGCCATCATGACCCGGGGCCGTGAATATCAATGCTTCCTAGTCCGATGGCAAGGCCAGCCAGAGTCAAATGATTCATGGATTTCTTGAGAGGACTTGCAATGCCTCAACCCAAACCTTCTCGAGAGATATGTGAGCCAGTCTGATCTTCACTCGACAGGGTCGAGTTCCTCCCACCCCGGGAGAATTGGTGGGGACACCGGAGGCACCAGAATAAGACATAGGCTTTTCAACCCTCTATGAATTGATCAATAATTTATGAGTCCATCTGTAATAAGGGTTTAGCCCATCTGAGTCTATTTTAGTTGTTATTTGAGTCTTTTGAGTTTCAGTTCTGAACTAGTCAGCTCATGTTGAGCTAGTTCAGTCTAGTGTTAGTCAGCTCATATCGAGCTAATTTTATTTTTTTGAGTCCTATTCAACCATATTAAAGACTCAAGACCACATCATACAAGTGAAGACAAAGTCCAACCAAGTTGAAGACATGGAAGTATAGCCCAAGTCCAACCCAGCTTGAAGATTTGAAGATCCCAGGAGGAAAAATTCAGAAAATCCTGATTCCTTGCAGATGCCCTCCAGATACCTAGATTTCCTTCTAGATGCCAAAATATATTCATATACCAAGGCATCCATGATTTCAGAGATCCATCTGCATCCTAGTCCAAAGAAATCAAGCCCAGGCGCCAAGCCCAAGCCCCTAAGAAGCAAGATACCAGGGACTATTCCCGCTACCTGGCTACCAGGCCACCGCAGATTCCAGAGGCCCAAACCCATGCGCCCGAGCCCCTTTGGGCTAGCCTCTTACTGCTTCTAGAAGCCCAACATGCCCCCCTAGGCATCTTTGGAGTGTTGTCCAAGTCAAGTGAATTTTTAGGGATTTTTCTACCTAATGTTTCCTTATTTTCTAGCTAGGGTTTGAGAGGGAAAAGGATTCTTATGTAAAGACTTATGTGCCCTTACTTGGAGCCCAAGGTTAAGGGTCTATTTAAAGGACCCTAACCTCTTGTATGAAGGGAGATTTTTTATATGAAATAAACCTTGAGTTATTATATTGTTTTGTGTGATTACCCTGCTATGTGCATAATGGGGTTTGATGGTTCTTCTTCCTGTTGTTTGCAGCCATCTTCCTGCCGCCAACCATCCTTCCAGCCCCTCCAAAACTTTCTTCCATTTGCTATTTTTTTTTGTTTTCTTGATTTTCTTTGAGTTTTCTAACCCTTGACTGGTCATTCGCAGGTCCCCGAGTTCCTACGAATCCAACGACTCCAGCCATGCCTCAATCGGACCACCGACTAGAAAGCCGGGTATCCGCGGGTCTTTGGCTCGGTTTTCCAGGCCGCATCCATCGAGGAATGAGAGATCCCTTCACTGTGATCTTCACCGGGCACCTCAGATGTTGTCAGGTACACCCCCTCTACCCCCTGTAATTATATTGTAGGGTAACTTGCCCTAATCGAGGCTTCTCAGCCACGGCGATCCTTCTTTAGTACTTTTCTAGGTTCTAATCTACATGCTTGGCTTCAAAAATTCATACAAAATTTTTTACAACTAATTTTGTTCTAAAATTTGGCAATTAATCACCTAACCCCTCATATAAAACATACAAAAAGAATTGCATGCATATTAGTCTCGCATCATGAGTCATCTAAGTGAGCTACTAGAATACCTGAAGTCTTCCAAATCCAATGACCGTCTACTTTAATAAATCCCATTCGAGTAAGGGATTTCAGATTGTACCTGTCAGTGTGTAAAAGTAGCCGACCGTCCTCACCTGTCAAGTCAACCCGAGCATCCTGAAATAGAAGTGTGAAGACCATCCCATAAGGTAGACAAGCTCGTGCCCTATGAACCGCCTCTCTCATCTGTGAAAGCATGATAAATAGTAGATTGAGGGCCTCCCCTGAAAGGAAAACTAGTAGCGACCATGCTTTCTATTTTAAAACTTTTACAAAATAACATGCAGCAGAAGCATGAACGAGAAGATTAACATTTAATCTAAGCATGCTTTTATAATTATTCTATGCTACTTAGCCCAAGATCTTGCATGAATGATTAATATAAACTTTGAAATCATGAACTCATGCTATGAACATTTCAAAGCAACATATTTATATATGTAAAACCATACCTTGTATGAAGTGGAGACACTTTTCGCTGCGAAAGATCCATGAGAAGGAAGAAGAATTCTGCTTAGCCGCACACGTGTCCGGCCTCTACAGGTGGTTCATACCAGGGCTCTTTCAAAATCTACTTCTACTCCAAGTGCTAGCTTGTTGTGGAACGATTTGATCAGAATTCCTTTTTCTTCTTTCGATGACGGACTCTCCGAATTAATGAAGAAACTCAAGAGGTGGAGAATGAGTGGTTGAAACCCTTCCCAAACACTCAATCCCAAGAACTAGATCACTAGGTACAAATATGCACATTCTTTTCCAAAAACCTCACACCCATACAAAACTAGAATCTTTCCTAGTTTCTTCCCTTTCTTCTCTTTTATTTTTCCAGCATTTCTTTGCTGAATTTTCTCTCATTTTCGTCCTCCCATTTCAGCCCATTATGTAGGTGGAGAGGGAGAGGGAGAGTGGGGTTTTATGGATGATAATGGAGTGGTAATGGGTAGTTATAGGGAGTTATGGTCATGTGAAGTTACATAACTTCGCAAAACTGAATTTAAACTTATTTTAAATTCAGATTAATATCTTAATTAATTTCAGTTCATAACTAAAATCAATTGGGTCAAGTGTGCATACATTGGATTTAACCAAATTGGACCCAAACCTATTTTGAACCAAATCCCATTTGATTCATTCCAGATTTTTATAGCTCAATCAAATTGGGCTATCAAGTAATCACATTACTTAATTCACCTCCATGCATCACCAACTATAAATGAAAATCTTATGTCATAACCTTTTGTGACATCAAGTGTCTATACTTGCGAAATCAACAAGTGTCGACACTTTCAAGAATATCAAGTGTCGACACTTGGGTAAAGAAAAATACTTTTCCTTTATGAGTCCACGAACGATTTCCAATCGTTCTCCGATCACTAGATCAAGTAGAAACCCCTATGGTGTGTGACCCCATAGGTTCGAACACTAAGCCTGTAGCACTGGAACATTTCCATTACCTGTCAAAGTCGCCATCTAGCAATGACACCCGACGTCGGGATAGGTCAAAGTTGCAGAGCAACAATCAAGAACCAGGAGATATGGAAACCTTGTAATTAATCCCTTTGACATCAATGCTCAGGAAGACTTAGGGTTAAACTGCCCAACCCAAAAAGTCCATCAACAATGTGTCTCAACCTTACAAGTCCTGTAACACATTACAGAGACTATCCTGGCCAAGGTTTTGCTAAATTGAAAACAAAGTAAGATATCTGCTACAAACACTTTGGAGGGGTCAATCCCTTCTTGATCCAATCACTGCTACATGAGTACTTAACTGTACCCAGAAACCTTCCATCCTTGGATTAGAAATCTAGATAGTCCAGCACCAAAGTACAGTGAGTTGCTCGCAAGCTACCATGACGATCTCATGTCTAAGGGATAACTACGTCCATATCAAAACTCTAGGCAGAAAAAGTACAGACGGGTCACGTTCGATAAAATGTCAAACACAACATCTGCATGCCATACCAGTGTCTCCACACTCCTTGGTTAAGAGGACAACCAACGACTATGGCACACAACGACCTATACTTGATATACTATCATCCTGAAATAAGTGTATCATTTGGTCGCGAACAATTTTTAGGAATATATGATATATCCTCTCTATATCACATACAAATAGTCCTAAGGATTTCATCACTTAAGAACTCATTACAGAAAGATGAAATAGTGATGAACTGCGAGAATAAACATTTTATTCAATAATATAATTCATGTATAATTACATCAAATGTATAACTCTCTACAGTAGAAATTGGCTTTGGGACACATTTCCCAACAACTCCTACTTGGACTAAAGCTAATCAGAACAGTATCGTATACCCATCTTCCATTTACAATCATTGAGTTCTTGAATTCCAACTACTTTAGTAAAGGGGTCAGCCAGGTTCTCCTTTCCGTCGATCTTCAGAAGGTCGATATCACCTCATTCCATGATTTCTATCACAAGATGAAACCGGCGCAGAATATGCTTGGTATGCTAATGGGACTTCGACTCTTTGGCTTGAGCAAAGGCTCCAGTGCTGTCACAGTATATTAGAACAAGACCATCCAGGGAAGGTGCCACTCCCAGCTCGCTAAGAAATTTTGGCAACCAAACAGCTTACTTTGCTGCATCAGATGCTGTAATATATTCCGCTTTGCATACAGAGTCTTCTACAGTGTGCTTCTTGGAACTCTTCCAGCAGATAGCTCCATCATTCAGAGTAAAAACAAAGCCAGATACACTCTTTCTATCATCCCCATCTGACTGGAAACTGGAGTCAGTATACCCCACAAGTTTCAAGTCAGGTCCTCCAAAAAGAAGCCACTGGTCCTTGGTATTTCACAAATACTTCAGAATGGTCTTTGCAAACTTCCAGTATGCTTCACCTGGGTCAGACTGGTATCGACTCACTACTCCTAAAGAGTATGCCACATCTGGTATAGTACATGTCATGGTGTACATGATGGACCCTACAACCGAAGCATAAGAAATCCTAATCATACGCTCTCTTTCCTCAAGAGTTGTCGGACAACCTATCTTGGAAAGAGAAATTCCATGGCCTATCAGAAGATAGCCTTTCTTGGAAATCTCCATGCAGAACCTTTTTAGCACGGTATCAATGTACATAGACTGGGACAAACCCAGAAGCTTCCTTGATCTATCCCTATAGATCTTCATACCTAGTATGAAAGAAGCTTCACCCAAGTCTTTCATAGAAAATTGGGATGACAACCAGACCTTTATTCCCTGTAATGTAGGGATGTCATTCCCGATTAAGAGAATTTCATCCACATACACTACAAGAAATACAACTACAAAACCATTTGCCCACTTATGTATGCAGGGTTCTTCTTTGTTCCTAACAAAACCATACGTCTTAATACACTTATCAAAACGCATGTTCCAACTCCGAGACGCCTGCTTTAGTCCATAGATGGACTTACTAAGCTTACATATCTTAAATTCATCTATGGATGTGAACCCTTCATGTTGCATCATTTATAGCTCCTCATCTAGCTCACCATTTAGAAAAGCTGTTCGGACATCCATTTGCCAGATTTCATAGTCAAGATATGCAGCTAAAGCAAGCATAATCCGAATGGACTTGAGCATTGCCATAGGGAAAAGCATCTCGTCATAGTCAATACCATAATGTTGACGATAACCCTTTGCAACCAGATGGGCTTTATAGGTCTCTACCTGCCCATCTGCGCCCCATTTCCTTTTGAAGACCCATTTGCACCCAATGGGTTTTACCCCTTCAGGTGGATCAACCAAAGTCCATACTTTGTTGATTTCCATGAACTCCATTTCAGATTTCATGGCTCCTAGCTACAACTCAGAATCAGACCTCTACATTGCATCCATATAGGTGATTGGATCCTCGTTGTTCTCATCGAGCTCAACGGGATCACCGTCCCGGACCAAAAAATCGTAGTATCTGTCTGGTTGACGTGGTACTCTACCGGATCTCCTTAATGACTGGTCAATAGGCTCAGGGTTTGATCTTATTATAACGGGTTCTATAGCAGTCCTTGAATGATTTGGTTCTTCTATCTGTTGAACTTCAGTAAGCTCAACATTGGTAGCTTGAGCACATTCAGTAAGGTACTCCCTTTCCAAAAAGGTAGCTCTAAGACAGACGAACAATTTTTGTTCCCCAGGCATATAGAAGAAATAACCCTTAGACTCTTTAGGATACCCAATAAAGAGGCACCTGTCAGATCTAGGTCCAAGTTTATCTATTTCCAAATGCTTGACATAAGCCGGACATCCACAAACCCGAAGGTGTGAAAGACTCGGCTTACGCCCATTCCATATCTCATATGGAGTTTTGTTAACAAACTTACTCAGAACTTTATTTAGAAGATAGCACGCTGACTCCAAAGCATACCCCCAAAAGGAAGTTGATAGAGTTGCAAATCCCATCATGGATCTAACCATGTCCAACAGAGTCCGATTCCTCCTTTCAGACACACCATTTAACTGGGGCATCCCAGGAGGTGTCCATTGAGAGAGAATCCCATTCTCTTCAAGATAAGTCAGAAACTCCCCTGAAAGATATTCTCCACCTCGATCTGATCGAAGGATTTTAATGAGCTTCCCAGTTTATTTTTCAACTTCATTACGATATCGTTTGAATATTTCAAATGATTCAGATTTATGTCTCATCAAAAAGACATAACCGTACCTTGAGAGGTCATCTGTAAACGTAATGAAAAATTTATACCCACCCTTAGCATCGACATTAATTGGTCCACATACATCAGTATGTACTAGACACAAAATGTCATCGGCTCGTACACCTTTTCCAGTAAAAGGTGACTTGGTCATCTTACCAAGTAAACAAGATTCACAGGTTGGCTGTGATTCACAATCACTAACGTTTAGGAGACCTTCTCCCACTAACCTGTTGATTCTATTCTTGTTTATATGACCTAGCCTATAGTGCCAGAGATAAGCATCATTGACATCATCTAATCTAGGGCGTTTGCATGAAATGTACATTACACCAACAGGCTGTGATAAAATATAAATGCCATTCTTAATATGTCTAGTCATAACCACAATATCATTCATAATGACTTTGCAAAAGTCACTCTTGATTATTCATAACCATTACTGGCCAACTGGCTTACAGAGATGATATTTACAAGGAATGATGGACAATAGTAACAATCACTAAGAACAACGTTACAAGACTCGAAAAATAGATTGAAAATTCCCAACGCCAGGACTGGAACTTGACTTCCATTCCCCATATTCAGAAATCTCTCGCCATTCTCGAATCTTCTACTAACCTGTAGTCCCTGCAACATATTGCAAATGTGATAAGGACTACCAGTATCCAATATCCAGTTAGTAGTTTCACAAATATAAAAACAACAATGATTTATCATATAAATACTTTGTCCTGCAACCTTTTGCTGCTTCTTCTTCTTCGGCCTGTTCGGGTCAAGTGTAGCTAGGTAAGTAGAACAATTCCTCTTCCAATGACCCGGCTTCTTGCAGTAGAAGCATTCTGCTTGACTCTGGTCAACCTTCTTCTTAGTCTGACTGGGCCCAGCACTTTGCACCATTTTACTTTTATTCTTTTTCTTTTTCCCTTACTTAAAGGGATGACGCCTTGCCGCACTGCCTCCCATTAAATTCACCAAGCTCTTTTGGAGCTGGTGATCCTTTTCATAAGTCTGTAGTAACCCCATCAACCCATGGTAGTTGACTACAGGCCTTGTTAATCTATAGTGATATAGAAAAGGTAAGTACGAGGGTGGCAAAGAATTCAAAATTGCATCCTTCCCAAGCTGCTCATGGAAACGATATCCGAGTTGAAAGGGATATGCCCTACAAGCCAATCTATGTTGTATCTCCCAAACCATTGTAACTGACAATTTTCTAAGTAAAGGCATTATTTTTCATCATACGCTGTGTTTATATTATATGATGAACCCCATAGATTAGGGCTATGATTTTAGGGTTATGATGAGATCATACCAGTGAGACCTAAAATCTTAAAACCTTAATCTAAAGTATTCCTAGTCAAAGGAACCCTGAGTAGGGGATCAGGGTTTTCCGGTAAGACTAGCACATCCCATTATTACTGGAAAGGGTGACTGCTCTCATAGTCACTTGTGTATGACACTAATACTGGGATGTGAGTGCTCATTGGAGAATGAGTACACTGATATGATCCAACTTGAGAACATCTAATGGAGTCTTAGCTACATGTCAATAGAAGGTTCTCATAGCGGGAGTGGTACAAGTAATCTTTTGACCTGAGACTGCCATAAGTACCTTATGTACATGAAACCATTCTTTGGTTCAATCCTAATCATGACACTGAGTCATGCACAGGATTGATAGTGGGAATGGTGAATTGGATATGAATGTAATGAGTAGGTCAATAAGGAATCGATCACTCTTAGTAATAGGAGATTGCATCCAGCTGGTTAACAATCGGATGATGATTCAGGGAATCTTTGATCAAAGTAAAGATATTAGAGATGGTTTCTAATATCAAGATAATTGAATCATCGATATAAGATTGAGCTAAAAATAGATATAATATTGGATTTGACATATATCCATATCCATAGTTATATTTTGGGTGCAGGCTGATCGAAAGATTTAATTATACGGTAACTCTCTACTGAAGGGTAATTTTGATATTTCACCAGAATTTCCATATCTTCCGGGTAGACATGACACGTTGCTAGACGTCAATCTTGTCTTGTAGGTTGATTAAATTCAAGGATCATTTATTAGGAAGAGTCCTAAATGATCGAGTCAGGTAAGTCCGGTTTGACCTAAATCGATTAGAAAGAGTTCTAATCAAATTATGTCAACTTGTATTCGAATCCACTGCTGGCTAGATGTGGAACCCAATGGGTCACACACTTAAGAGGATTGATCAAGAGTTTAATTTAGAATTAAATCATCTTTACAGGATAATACTCTAGCAGGTGTTGCAAACCCTAGCTTCTATTCGAATCAGATTGGAATTAGGGTTCCGGATTGGTTCAAATTGCATTCTAATTGGACCTAATTAGACCCTAATTATGAAAATAGGATTATGGCTAACCCTATTGGCTAGCCATGTAACTAGGCTAGCCTCCCCATCCGCCCCCCTTGCTTTTCCATGCCAAATGCCAAGAGTCCATGCGCTTATGGACTCTTGGTGCGCCATTTGGAAGAGTCCATGGCGCATGGACTCTTGGCGCGCCCCGCTAATTCTCTGATGAATTAAGATGGGGTGGCCTCCTTTCTTAATGATTAGCGCACCATCCGTTCCCCCTTGGATGGGAATCCAATGGCTGATGGGATTTTAAGAAAGAAGGAATGCGCTAACTCTTCCCGGGCGCGCGAAATAACATCTCTTCGGAGATGAAAAGTTGCGACCCCTTTCTTTTTAAAACACCGCGGTTTTTCCTTTAAGAAAAGCCATGGGATTTAATCTGGAAGGCTGTGAGATGGAAGGATGGGGCGTGAGAAATAGGGAAGGGGCGTGAGACAAAGTGGAGTGGTGTTTACGGAGAGTTGTGTTCTTTTGAGAAGACATCTCTCTGTAATCTATTTAAACAACAGAGGTCTCGGGTGTTTGACTAATGAACGACAGAGTTTATTTTTATTTTCTTTTCTTTCCAGGAAACTGATTCATCCTTAGCTTGTTTAGGATACAGAGAGTTTTTCTCTTACAGAGTTCTCTTCTCTGTTGAAACTCAAGTCCAAAACAAGATATAGGAAGAATCTCTTGATCGGTAAAAGAAAAGAACTCCTACTCTATTTCTATTTCCTTTACTTTAAGACATTAGTGTCTTAAATCCTTCTCCTCCTTCAAGACAAGAGTTTTATTCTTAGGACAAGGTCTTAAGAAAGGGAGAGGAAGAAGAAAGAAAGGAAGTAAGGAGCCCCTACCCTGAAGTTTTAAAGCCATAGTCCTCTTTAGTTCTATGATAAGAATTCAAGTGAAGGAATTTCAAAGAAGCTTGCATCTTGATGAATCATCTTGTGAATCACCATTGGAGGGTGGAAATTTGGATCCCTGGTGAATTCAATCAGCCCCTTCAACATCAAACTTTGTTGGAATTAGCGATTATAGGTTGGTACCCTAATTCTAACAATGTAAGTTTATATGTTTATTATATGTTTTAATCCTGAATAAGGAGATCTTGGCTAAGGGATTATGGTGCAAATTTCATCATTTTGAAATTACACTTCCGCTGCGGTGCACCGGATTCCCAACATGAGTTTGGCCAGGTGCTCGATCATCTCGATCATGTACAATACATGATCAGTGATCGAAGACCCTTCAGTCATTCGAGCGTTGAAGATAGTAGAGGAAACCCTGTACCTTTCAACGTCGTCTGGGGCACTAAAAGATTCCTTCAACTTTTGAACGATTTTCTCTAGTTGGGCCTCCTCGAATCTGCGACTAAACTCATCATTCATAGCCGCCAACATAATGCACCGCACCGTAGTACGGTCAGAGATCCACTTTTGATAAGCATCTCTGACTGCAGTATGTGCGGTGGGGGCTAGCCCCTCAGGTGCCGGATCCATTAATACATAAAGGATCCGTTCGTGCTCGAGAACAATTCTCAGTCTTCGATACCAGCTATCGAAGTTGGGTCCCATGAGCTTGTCATTATCTAATAATGACCGGAGTGACAGATTAGTAGACATTATCTGAAAAAGAAAACCAAGACTATTTAGTATATGAATTATTTAAAACTTAAAGACATGGACTTTTGTCTAAAAGCTCCTCCCACTATTTTATTCAGACTGGTAGCCTCTACCTCCAATCCGAAGAATAACACTTATCCCTTAGTGGGTACCAAAATCCAGTAAACAATGCATGAGCCCGACTATGGTCGGCCAACCCATGCTCATTTAAAGGTAGGTTCATAACCAGTTGTTTCACCAAACAACTCCTAGTAATTTATTTTGCCCCAGGAACACTTCAATCGGCCTTTGGGCTACCTGCTAAAGAAGGTCCCAGTTAGGTCCAACCATTAACATGACTGATCTTAATGCTTCTAGCTAACAAATGATCAAGCCCGACTTTGGCCGGCTAACCTCACCACCTGTTTAAGAAAGTTGCATTATGTCATCATATAATGAATGGCAATTCCAATAGTATGATGACCACCCGATCTATGGATCTGCCGATAATCACCCCACTACTAGACTCATTACAAAACACCTTAATGGGAGGCTAAGACAAAAATTATCATATAATTTTCATCTTTTTAAGGACCTAATAATTTAGAGGTTTTATACTTGTTGTGACAGAAGAGAAAGGATAAGTCATGGATTATCTTTCACTAACTTCATATATTAATGAAAGGGTTACATGAAACACAAAATCCATGTGTACCTAAATCAGTTTAGCTGATTAACCTTATTGCCATGGGATAACTCGAATCAATAAGCTAACTAATCAAATCTGGTTGACCATATTGGCCATGTAAGTGAGATAAGGTTATGGCTTAAGCCATTAACCATCTTTCCTTAGACACCAATATCATTGGCTTGGAAAGAGGTAGCCCCAAAAACCATAGATCAAAAGCCATACTTACCTTAGACACCAATTTCGATTAGGCTAGCCTAAGGAATCGGGTCCTACCACGAAGCCAAGATTAAATCCATTTAGATGTATGGACCAATCAATCTAACTATTAGATAGATACTAGAGAAGGACCTTAACTCAACATTTGATTAAGTTAATTCTCTATTAAGTCCAGTTCATCTAAACTTAGGTCTAACCCAATTAGAACCTAATTCAAGCTAACCCATTTAATCCAAAGTTATGAATATGACTTAGATCTTAGAATCATATCCCTAGATCATTTAGTCACTTAGATTTACTTTATTCATAATTAAGTTAATCATACAACAGAATGAAATATTTATAGTAAACTTTATAAAACATTTTTACAAGAAAATTCAACTTTTGAATTTCTGTTCACTGTGAAGTGTCGACACTTCAGTAGCAAGTGTCGACACCAAGGTGTCGACACTACTCTGAGACAGGTTGACACACAGTGAAAAATAGTGAACCAATTTCTGTATTTTTGTTCATGAGTCGACACCTAGAAGCCTAAGGGTCGACACATAGACTCCCAAGTGTCGACACTAGGTAAGCTAAGTGTCGACACTTGATCCAACCCGAGCACAGAAATGCAGGAATCCAAAATTTGTCTTTTCTAAACTTGAATTTTATGTTAAACTATTTAACATAACAATCATAAACTAACTTTAGAACATTTCTAAAACATTTTATGACTTCAAATTTAGAACATAATAAAGATCAAAATATTTTAATCTTTAATTTTTTTTTTCTTTTTCTTCTTCATGAGTCCTTCACAATGGCACACTGACACGCCATAGGAGATCCCTTTGAATGAGAAGTGAGGGTCTTGCAGCCCTACTTCTCTCCTATGACCGGACGGCCTGGTGAGGCACTCAATCCGAGTACTTGCAAGATATTAAACTGATTTCATAATATTTATACTAAACATTCATGCTAGAGCAACCTTGTTGCTCTGATACCAATTGAAAGGAAAACTAGTAGCGAGCATGCTTTCTATTTTAAAACTTTTACAAAATAACATGAAGCAGAAGCATGATCGAGAAGATTAATATTTAATCTAAGCATGCTATTAGAATTATTCTATGCTACTTAGCCCAAGATCTTGTATGAATGATTAATATAAACTATCAAATCATGAACTCATGCTATGAACATTTCAAAAAAAAATATCTATATATGTAAAACCATAACTTATATGAAGTGGAGACACTTTCCGCTATGAAAGATCCATGAGAAGGAAGAAGAACACTGCTTAGCTGCACACGTGTCCGGCCTCTATAGGTGGTTCACACCAGGGCTCTTTCAAAATCTACTTCCACTCCAAGTGCTAGCTTGTTGTGGAACGATTTGATCGGAATTCCTTTTCCTTCTTTCGATGCCGGACTCTCCGAATGAATGAAGAAACTCAAGAGGTAGAGAATGAGTGGTTGAAACCCTTCCTGTTGGCTTTGACTCCTTAGTTTTGATGATTAACAAAAGGTTGAGTATATGTTTGGACTAATATTTAATCTCAAGATAAAGTTTCAGGACTTAGGTTATTCAAAAAGAGTATCATAAGGATAATGATGAAACTAAGTTTACCTGATTTGGAAATGAGCTCTTCTACCTTGAACAAGATCAAAATTCTCATAATGGACCTTATTGTTAAGAAATATTTTGACAAAAGAAACAAAGGCTTAAAGAAACTCAAGCATGGCACGCATATCTCAAGAGTTTCAGAAAAATTCAGATCAGAGGTCGATCCCCAGAGGTCGACACCTTGTCAAAGGTCGACCACCAGAGGTCGACTCATGAAGAAAAGGAAAGTTCAGCATGGCCGGCATGGCAAAGTCTCAGTGGCATGCTTCAGAGGTCGACCACCAGAGGTCAACACCTGTCCAGAGGTCGACACCAGAGATCGACTCATAGCCTGAGAATTCAAATGGGCAGAACTATGGTATTCTGAACTTTTGCCTAAACTTTACTGGAGGTCGACTCATGAGGTCGACACTTGATCCAGAGGTCGACTCATGAGGTCGACTCATGGCATAACGGCTAGTTTTTCTGAACTTCTGATTTGATTTCCAATGGCCATAAACGGCCATATTTTTGAATCTAACGGTCTTGTGGAGTTGTTTCAGCATGAATGAGGTATTTAACCTCCACCAAACTTCAAAAAAGACAAGGAGACAAAGTGAAAAAGTGTTGATTCAAAGTACAAAGCCTTCAATCACTTCCAAGCAAAAAGAGTGAGAAAACCAAGAGATTCCCTAGCCAAAAAGTCTTCCATCTTTGAGGAATCCAACATTCAAGTGTTTGGCATTTAGTGAGGTCCAAAGATTCCAAGGGAAAAGGCTTGAAGAGTCTCCATCAAGAGCTTCAACGAATTTATTATTGCTCAAAAGGAGTTTGTTTAGTTTTAATTCATTGTATTCATACTCTTTTGTCTTTGGCTAGTTTCAAGGGAATTTGAAACTAGAGTGAGGTTTGTTGGTGAGCCAATTGATAAAACCAACTAGGGTTGCTTGTTAGCCCGAAGCCAAAACAAGTGAGTGAGGTTTGTTGGTGAGCCAATTGATAAAACCAACTAGGGTTGCTTGTTAGCCCGAAGCCAAAACAAGTGAGTAAGGTTTGTTGGTGATCCAATTGATAAAACCAACTAGGATTGCTTGTTAGCTCGAAGCCAAAACAAGTGTGTAAGGTTTTGACTTGTGAGCCTGGTAAAACAAGTCGGCTGTAATCTAAAGATTATAGTGAAAATTCCCAAGTGGAGCTTGGGGAGTGGATGTAGGTGCTAGGTGCACCGAACCACTATATTTCTTGTGTGTTTGCATTGCCTTTCTCTTTAACTTCTTTAGCTCTTTAATTGCCATTTTATTTCATTGCTTCCGTTGCACAATACTTAAAGCACTATCACTCTTCACCTTAAAACTTGATAGCACATATATTGCCTTAAATTTTTAAATACCCAATTCACCCCCCCTCTTGGGCACCATATCTGGGCAACAAGTGGTATCAGAGCGCCGATACTCTCTTGTAGGTCCAACGATCTTGAGTGAAAGATCATGGCCGCCCCAATTGGAATGGGTATAGTTGAAGGACAAGCATCAAATCGCCCTCCTTTCTTTAATGGCACAAACTACACATATTGGAAAACTCGTATGCGTATTTATTTACAAGCTGTAGATTATCATATATGGAGAGTAATTACCAAAGGGCCTCATCAGCCCACTCACTTAGTTAATGGCATTATCACCCCGAAATCTGAAGAAGAATGGGATGACAATGACATCAAACAAGCTGAGTTAAATGCTAAGGCGATGAATTTGCTATTCTGTGCACTTGACCCTAGTGAATTTAACAGAATATCAAATTGTACTTCCATCAAAGAAATTTGGGATACACTTGAGGTCACCCATGAGGGTACACACCAAGTGAAGACCACTAAGGTGAACATGCTCATTCATACGTATGAGATGTTCAGGATGGAACCAACTGAAAGTATAAGTGAAATGTATACTAGATTTACAAATATAGTAAATGGTATGAGAAGTTTGGGAAAAATTATATCTAATGGTGAACTGGTTAACAAGCTTCTCAGGTCTCTTCCGGCTTCATGGGATGCGAAAGTTACAGCCATAGAAGAAGCCAAGGATGTCAACACTCTACCTCTCGAGCAGCTTCTTGGATCACTGATGACCTACGAGCTTTCACTAAAGCAGAAGACAGTGGACAATGACAAGAAAAAGAAAGCCATAGCCTTCAAGTCCACTACAAAAGAAGAGTCAAGTGATGAATCTGAAGAAGAAGATGATGATGATGAGACAGCCCTAATTACTAGAAAATTTAAAAGATTCATGAGAAAGAAGAAGGGCTTCTACAAGAAAAGGCCACAAAAAGGTGATCACAACAAGAAGAAGGAGAAAGAGAAAGAAAGGGATCCACCCATCTGCTTCGAGTGCAAGAAGCCTGGACATTACAAAACGGATTGCCCTTTGCTTAAAAAGAGTAGAAGGATGTTGAGAAAGAAGGCCATGATGGCTACCTGGAGTGAGAGTGAGGACTCCAGCAGTGAAGAAGAGCAGCAGGTAGTCGCCAACTTATGTTTCATGGCCAACGAGGATAATGAGGTAAATTCTGAACCTGAAATTGAATTCACTTTCAATGAATTGCATGATGCTTTTGATGACTTAGTAATGGAATATGAAAAATTAAAATTGAAAAATAAGAAATTAAGAAAGCAAAATTTTGAGCTTACCAAAAATTCAGAAAAGTTTTCAAGTGAAATTGAAAATTTAACTCAAGAAAACAAGGAATTAAAAGAACATGTAAAAACTTTGACAAATGATAAAGATAATCTTTTAAAAGAAAATGATTCCTTGAAGAATAATAGAAATCTTAAAACTAATGAGAACTTTGAGAAACAAAATAAAGAACTAATGCTTCAAAATAAGAATTACAAGGAAGAGTTAGAAAAAGTAAAACCTTTTGTAGAAAAGTTTACTTTTAGTTCAGAAAAACTAAATATGCTTTTAAATAGTCAACATGCAGTGTTTAATAAAGCTGGACTTGGATTTAAGCCACACAATCAACAAAAACTGTACAAAAACTTTTTCATACTAGCATCTTCTAATATTACCTGCTATGCATGTGGTAAAGTAGGTCATAAATCATATGTTTGTAATAGAAGGAAATTAGATACCTTTAAAAGGATTTGGGTTCCAAAAGGAACCAATTTGACTAACCCTAAAGGACCCAAGATGACTTGGGTACCTAAAGTTTCAACTTGATCAATTTTTGCAGGTGTGCCTGGCAACCAAAAATAAAAGAAGAATGTGGTATCTGGATAATGGTTGCTCAAGGCACATGACTGGGGATGTGAAGCAATTCTCATCACTAGCTGCTATTGATGGTGGAAACGTTACCTTTGGTGATAATGGAAAAGGCAAAATCGTCGGAATTGGTAAAATCCATATCACCCCTAATGCTTATGTAGATAATGTATTATTTGTTGATGGCTTGAAGCATATTCTTTTTAGCATTAGTCAGTTTTGTGATAAAGGTTTTAAAGTAATTTTTGAATCATCTTTGTGCATGGTATCTAGTCTAGATGTCGATGGCATCAAGTTCACTGGTCTTAGGCATGGAAACATTTACATGGTTGATCTTGATGATCTAGCCATGGAAAGTGGTCAATGCCTAGTGGCTAAGGAAGCCAAGGCAAGTGAAACTAGTTGGCTTTGGCATCGTAGGCTAGGGCATGCTAGTATGCAGTTGATTTTAAAATTAAGCAAAAAGAATCTTGTAAAAGAATTGCCAAAACTCATTTTTGAAAAAGATAAAATTTGTGCTGCATGTCAATTTGGAAAACAAACCAAATCTACTTTCAAACCTAAAGGAGTAGTATCTACTACTAGACCCCTTGAATTATTGCATATGGACCTCTTTGGACCAACCAGAACAACTAGTTTGGGAGGTAAAAAATATGGGCTAGTAATTGTAGATGATTACTCACGATTTACTTGGGTAATGTTTTTAGCTCATAAAGATGAAACTTTTTCAGCTTTTGTTAAATTTCATAAAAGGGTTTCAAACGAAAAAGATCTCACTATTATTTCTTTGCGTAGTGATCATGGAACTGAATTTGAAAATCATGATTTTGAAACTTTTTGTAATGAAAATGGTATTAGTCATAATTTCTCTGCACCTAGGACACCTCAACAAAATGGGGTGGTAGAAAGAAAGAACAGGACTCTTGAAGAAATGGCACGCACAATGCTTTGCGAAAATGATTTACCTAGATATTTTTGGGCAGAAGCCATTAATACTTCCTGTTACATTTTAAATCATGTTTTAATTCGACCTATTTTGAAGAAAACACCATATGAGCTTTGGAAAAATCGAAAACCTAATCTCAAGTATTTTCGTGTATTTGGTTGCCACTGTTTCATATTAAACAATGGCAAAGATAATATCAGTAAATTTGATGCCAAATCAGATGAGGGTATCTTCTTAGGATACTCTACTTCTAGCAAGGCATACAGGGTCTTCAACAGAAGAACTCTTCTGGTTGAAGAATCAATTCATATAGTGTTTCATGAATCTAACGAAAAATCTTCTAGAAAAGAAGATTCTATTGATGTTGAAACAGGTACAAAGAAGCTTGAACAATTGACAATCAATGAAGATGAGCCCAAAGGAGATGATGATCAAGAAAGTTAAGATCAAATTCAAGAAATCAATGCAACTTCACCAAAACCATTACCTAAAGAATGGAGGTATGCACATGGACACCCTAAAGAGCTAATAATAGGTGATCCATCAAAGGGGGTAAGTACACGCTCTTCTATTAGAAATATTTGTGATTATTTAGCTTTTGTATCTCAGATAGAGCCTAAGTCAATAGAAGAAGCTGAAAAAGATTGTAACTGGATTAATGCTATGCAAGATGAACTAAATCAATTTAAAAGAAATAATGTTTGGACTTTAACTGAAAGACCCCTTAATGTTTCTGTAATTGGCACAAAATGGGTTTTTAGAAATAAACTTGATGAACATGGTATTGTAATTAGGAACAAAGCTAGACTTGTTGCTAAAGGCTACAACCAGGAAGAAGGGATCGACTTCGATGAAACCTTTGCTCCTGTTGCTAGGCTAGAAGCAATTAGACTTTTACTTGCATTTGCTTGTTTTATGGATTTCAAGTTATTTCAAATGGATGTAAAGAGTGCCTTTTTAAATGGATTTATTGAAGAGGAAGTTTATGTTGAACAACCTCCTGGTTTTGAAAATCATGAATTTCCTAATCATGTCTTTAAATTGCATAAAGCATTGTATGGTTTAAAGCAAGCTCCTAGAGCTTGGTATGATAGATTAAGTTCATTTTTGATGAAAAATGATTTTTCTAGAGGTAATGTAGATAATACATTATTTTTGAAAAAGAAAAATGATGATCTCTTAGTAGTACAAATATATGTAGATGATATTATTTTTGGTGCTACTAATGAATGTCTTTGTCAAGAATTTGCGAAGTTAATGCAGAATGAGTTCGAGATGAGCATGATGGGAGAACTCAACTTCTTCCTCGGACTCCAAATTAAGCAAACAAAAGAGGGGATCTCCATCAACCAAGCCAAGTACACAAGGGAGATATTAAAAAAGTTTGGGATGGAGACTACAAAACCAATAGGTACCCCTATGAGCTCTTCATGTAAATTAGACAAAGATGATTGTGGTAAATCGGTAGACCAAAAATTATATAGAGGCATGATTGGTTCATTGCTATATCTAACTGCCAGTAGACCAGATATAATGTTTAGTGTCTGTATGTGTGCACGTTTTCAGTCTGCTCCTAAAGAATCACATCTCTTAGCTGTAAAACGTATACTTAGATACTTATCTGGGTCTATCGAAATTGGTCTTTGGTACTCTAGAGAGTCATCATATGAATTAATTGCATATTCTGATGCTGATTTTGCTGGGTGTAAACTTGATCGAAAAAGTACTAGTGGAACTTGTCAATTCCTAGGAGTTAATTTGATTTCATGGAGCAGTAAGAAACAGAATTCGGTTGCTCTATCTACGGCGGAAGCCGAATATATAGCAGCTGGAAGCTGTTGTGCTCAGATTCTATGGATCAAACAACAACTCGAGGACTTTGGCATCAAACTAATTAAGACACCCATAAGATGTGATAATACTAGTGCAATCAATTTAACGAAAAATCCTGTACAACATTCAAGAAGCAAACATATTGAAATAAGACATCACTTCATAAGAGATCACGTTCAAAACTCTAATGTGTTGTTAGAATTTATATGTACTGATTATCAATTGGCTGATATATTCCCAAAACCATTGAATGAAGATAGATTTTGTATGATTAGAAGAGAACTGGGAGTCATTGATCCTTTTGCTTGAATCTCTTCAATTTTCATCAAAATTCCTCAAAAATGATTTATAAATTCTCAAATTTGGTTAAAGGCTTTTTCTCTAAATTTTATCATTTTTTTTCTTTCTTACAGAATTTTATATTAAGTAATTAATTGTTGAAGGTCGACACTTGAGTTTTTCAGAGGTCGACACTTGAGGTCGACACCTAAGTTATGGAGGTCGACACTTGAGGTCGACCCCTGAAAATTCTCAGAGGTCGACACTTGAACGGAAACCTGTTTTTTTAAAACCCCGTCCGCAAGCCTTGTTTTTCTAATTTTTTCTTTCCTCTCCTTCGTGTGGTCCCCCTCCAACATTCCTAAACCCTAAATAGTAGATTTCCACCCTTCTCCCTCAACCTTTTGGGAAATCCTCTCCTCTCCTCTTGCATTTCTTCGATTCAACCCTCTTTTTGACCGTACTTTTGATTTTGGACAACCGAAAGCCTTCGGATCTATCTACCCGCTAATCCCGGTTGTTTTTCAATAGAAAACACTTGTTTCTACCCTCCGTTTCTTACTTTTTCTCCATTTATTTTCTATTTTTTCCACTCTCACAAACCCTATTTCCCCATTTCACATTCTTCTCTTCTTCTCAATCCGCGAACCTCTCTTTCCCTCTCTTTTCCTCTTAGCCTTACCTCTTTGCATTTCTCCCTAAGTTACCCCTCATCCTTACACATGGGTCCGAGAAAACACCAGGCAGTAAGGAAAAGGAGATTGGAACAGGGGCAGGGTAGTACTGAGCGGCGAAGGAAAGTCAGACATGAGCGTGAGCCGACCCCAGAGCCACCTGCACCAGTGCCAGCCAGCCTAGTCCGGAAGAGCATTGCTAGTGGTAGGCGCGTAGATATTCCATTCTGGGATCAGCATCACTTCTTCATTGGAGATGTACTGAGAGATGCAGGTCTGGTCCATTTTTGTACGACGTCCGAGAGATTCTACCCAGACCTCATCAGGGAGTTCTATGGATCCATGGCCACTGATGGCATTGGATGGTCTGCTACAGTTCGAGGGATCTAGATTCCAGTGACACCTGAGGTCATCAATCGCATCTGGAGGATTCCACTTCATGGCACTGCTGCCACTACGATCAGCGACAGAGAGCACGCCTTCAGGTGTATCCTAGAGCGTGAGGATGTTATGGCATTTCCACAGTGTCCGCTAACTAGCTTTCACTAGAGATGAGAGTGCTGCATCACATCATCGCCCGTATCTTAATTCCGAAGAGTGGGAGATTTGATTTTATCACTGAGCGTGAGCTGGTGTTGATGGTGTCCCTGAGCCAGCGGACTCCCATCAACCTCCCCAGGATCATGCTTCAGCAGATGGGTGAGGCAGCTTCTCACAGGAGACTCGTTCAGCCGTACGGTATGGGACTGACTCAGATATTCAGAGAGCATGGTGTCTCATTCGACGGCATACCCTTCAGTCAGCTACAGCACACAGATACTTATGGAGAGAAATCCCTATATAGGATGGGATTTCGACTGATCAGTGATCGATGGGTACGACGAGAGTCTGGCCAGGAGCTAGATGAGGAGGATGAGATCCGAGCTGCTGAGGCAGGGCCTTCAGGGCCTACTGATCATGGTACACCTCCTCGCCCAGCACTGGAGACAGAGACTGCGGAGCCTGAGCCATTCACGCCACCACCTTCATCAGCTTCGGGACCTACTATCACTGCGACACCACGGAGGACTTCAGTGAGGATATCGGACTTCGAGCAGCGAGTGACTGATCAAATTTCAGAGGTCCGGACAGAGATCACTGGTGTACGGCAGGAGCTTCATGATCTGCGGATACACACAGACACACGCATTAGTGCTCTTTCAGCTAGTATGGATACAGGATTCAGACAGATCCTCAGCTTACTGAGATTAGCACTGCCATCAGGGACTGCAGATCCGACAGTATCTCCTCCACATGATGATGATGATGATGATGGTGATGATGATGCTGATGACTCTAGTGGATACAGTGACAGTGATGGAGATCATCCTGGAGCAGGTAGATCTGATGTTTCACCTGCAAAGCCGATACCAGAGATTCCCCCTTCAGCTGATCCTCCTTCCACTGTTTTTCCGAGTTCAGATCCTCCAGCCACAGCTGTGCCAGTTGATATTGAGCCTACAGAGTCACTATTTGAGACTATCACTGGGATTCCGGATGACATAGATGAGCATACAGAGACAGACATCGATGATCCCACAGCTTATGAGCTAGTCAGCAGGCAGACTCCAGCTCAGTCTACTCAGCATGCTGATCCTTCCACTCCTTCAGCTACTGCCTCTGTCTCGACTTCTGTGGAGCCCTTACCTAGGACTTATAGATCTCGTAGGACTACCCCTAGGTCTGGTCCCTCTCTGAGGACTCGGAGTTCCTCACATAGGACTCCAAAATCCTCATCTAGGATCATGGCTCCTGTATCTTTTGACATACCTTCTGATGAGGAGTAGCCTCATAGTTTTATTGTTGTACTTAGTTTGCTTGTGTATGATCTGCTGTATCAGTATCTTGTGCCTACTTTATAGGCAATTTTGTAACTGTATACACTTGTTTTTATCTATCTTGTGACTTTTTATCAATATTGTGACATTTTGTGACATTTTATCTGATACCAGCTCTCAATATTTAAAAACCCTCAAGTTTAAAATGCTTTATTATATTGAATGCACAAATTGAGGGGGAGCATGTATTCTATGCACCTAAATACTTCATTATAATTGAACATAAGTCTCATTACTATAACTTTCACTATAACAATAAACTTTTTGATTCTTGACAAAAAGGGGGAGTAGTAAAGTATATATATATTTATGAGATCTCCGTCTTATGAGTAGTAAAGTTTATATGATTCTTACCTCTCTTGACTCATGAGAATGTTTTCACAAGAAGAAAGAAGTAAATAAAAGGTTCACAAAAAGAAGATGAAAAGTAAATTTTTATGATACACTCATGCATATAAGGATTCTGTGAAAATATTTTATTATTGCTATATCTTGCATTTGGACTTAATTGCATATATACTCAAGGTTTTGTCATCATCAAAAAGGGGGAGATTGTTGGCTTTGACTCCTTAGTTTTGATGATTAACAAAAGGTTGAGTATATGTTTGGACTAATGTTTAATCTCAAGATAAAGTTTCAGGACTTAGGTTATTCAAAAAGAGTATCATAAGGACAATGATGAAACTAAGTTTACCTGATTTGGAAATGAGCTCTTCTACCTTGAACAAGATCAAAATTCTCATAATGGACCTTATTGTTAAGAAATATTTTGACAAAAGAAACAAAGGCTTAAAGAAACTCAAGCATGGCACGCATATCTCAAGAGTTTCAGAAAAATTCAGATCAGAGGTCGACCCCCAGAGGTCGACACCTTGTCAAAGGTCGACCACCAGAGGTCGACTCATGAAGAAAAGGAAAGTTCAGCATGGCCGGCATGGCAAAGTCTCAGTGGCATGCTTCAGAGGTCGACCACCAGAGGTCAACACCTGTCCAGAGGTCGACACCAGAGGTCGACTCATAGCCTGAGAATTCAAATGGGCAGAACTATGGTATTCTGAACTTTTGCCTAAACTTTACTGGAGGTCGACTCATGAGGTCGACACTTGATCCAGAGGTCGACTCATGAGGTCGACTCATGGCATAACGGCTAGTTTTTTTGAACTTCTGATTTGATTTCCAACGGCCATAAACGGCCATATTTTTGAATCTAACGGTCTTGTGGAGTTGTTTCAGCATGAATGAGGTATTTAACCTCCACCAAACTTCAAAAAAGACAAGGAGACAAAGTGAAAAAGTGTTGATTCAAAGTACAAAGCCTTCAATCACTTCCAAGCAAAAAGAGTGAGAAAACCAAGAGATTCCCTAGCCAAAAAGTCTTCCATCTTTGAGGAATCCAACATTCAAGTGTTTGGCATTTAGTGAGGTCCAAAGATTCCAAGGGAAAAGGCTTGAAGAGTCTCCATCAAGAGCTTCAACGAATTTATTATTGCTCAAAATGAGTTTGTTTAGTTTTAATTCATTGTATTCATACTCTTTTGTCTTTGGCTAGTTTCAAGGGAATTTGAAACTAGAGTGAGGTTTGTTAGTGAGCCAATTGATAAAACCAACTAGGGTTGCTTGTTAGCCCGAAGCCAAAACAAGTGAGTGAGGTTTGTTGGTGAGCCAATTGATAAAACCAACTAGGGTTGCTTGTTAGCCCGAAGCCAAAATAAGTGAGTAAGGTTTGTTGGTGATCCAATTGGTAAAACCAACTAGGGTTGCTTGTTAGCCCGAAGCCAAAACAAGTGTGTAAGGTTTTGACTTGTGAGCCTGGTAAAACAAGTCGGCTGTAATCTAAAGATTATAGTGAAAATTCCCAAGTGGAGCTTGGGGAGTGGATGTAGGTGCTAGGTGCACCGAACCACTATATTTCTTGTGTGTTTGCATTGCCTTTCTCTTTAACTTCTTTAGCTCTTTAATTGCCATTTTATTTCATTGCTTCCGTTGCACAATACTTAAAGCACTATCACTCTTCACCTTAAAACTTGATAGCACATATATTGCCTTAAATTTTAAATACCCAATTCACCCCCCCTCTTGGGCACCATATATGGGCAACACTTCCCAAACACTCAATCCCAAGACCTAGATCACTAGGTACAAATATGCACACTCTTTTCCAAAAACCTCACACCCATACAAAACTAGAACCTTTCCTAGTTTCTTCCTTTTCTTCTCTTATATTTTTCCAGCATTTCTTTGCTGAATTTTCTCTCATTTTCGTCCTCCCATTTCAGCCCATTATGTAGGTGGAGAGGGAGAGGGAGAGTAGGGAGTTATGGGTGATAATGGAGTGGTAATGGGTAGTTATGGAGAGTTATGGTCATGGGAAGTTACATAACTCCCCAAAACAGAATTTAAACTTATTTAAATTCAGATTAATGTCTTAATTAATTTCAGTTCATAACTGAAATCAATTGGGTCAAGTGTGCATACATAGGGTTCAACCCAATTGGACCCAAACCTATTTTGAACCAAATCCCATTTGATTCATTCCAGATTTTTATAGCTCAATCAAATTTGGTAATCAAGTAATCACATTACTTAATTCACCTCCATGCATCACCAACTATTAGTGAAAATTTTATGTCACAACCTTTTGTGACATCAAGTGTCTACACTTGCGAAATCAACAAGTGTTGACACTTACACAAGTGTCGACACTTTCAAGAATATCAAGTGTCGACACTTGGGTAAAGAAAAACACTTTTTCTTTGTGAGTCCATGAACTATTCCCAATCATTCTCCGATCACTAGATCAAGTAGAAACCCCTATGGTGTGTGACCCCATAGGTTCGAACATTAAGCCGGTATCACTAGAACATTTCCAATACCAGTCAAAGTCACCATCTAGCAATGACACCCGACGTCCGGATAGGTCGATTTTCCAGAGCAATAATTAAGAACCATAAGATATGGAAACCTTGTAATTAATTCCTTTGACCTTAATGCTCAGGAAGACTTAGGGTTAAACTGCCCAACCCATAAAGTCCATCAACAATGTGTCTCAACCTTACAAGTCTTGTAACACATTATAGAGACTACCCTGGCCAAGGTTTTGCTAAATTGAAAACACAGTAAGATATCTGCTTCAAACACTTTGGAGGGGTCAATCCCATCTTCATCCAATCACTGCTACACGAGTACTTAACTGTACCCAGAAACCTTCAATCTCTGGATTAGAAATCCAGATAGTCCAGCACCAAAGTATAGTGAGTTGATCGCAAGCTACCATGATGATCTCATGTCTGAGGGATAACAACGTCCATATCAAAACTCTAGGCAGAAAAAGTACAGACAGGTCACGTTCGATGAAATGTCAAACAAAATATCTGCATGCCATATCATTGTCTCCACACTCCTTGATTAAGAGGACAACCAACGACTATGGCACACAACGACCTATACTTGATATACTATCATCCTGAAATAAGTGTATCATTTAAATAAGTGTATCATTTGGTCACGAACAATTTTTAGGACTATATGATATATCCTCTCTATATCACATACAAATAGTCCTAAGGATTTCATCACTCAAGAACTCATTACAGAAAGATGAAATAGTGATGAACTGCCAGAATAAACATTTTATTCAATAATATAATTCATATATAATTACATCAAATGTACAACTATCTGCAGTAGAAATTGGCTTTGGGACACATTTCGCAACATCCCCATCAATCAGACATCTCATAAAAACCAAGTCACGCTCACTGACCCAATCAAACTGCCCTATCCGGGACAAGAAAATGTGATTGATAGTGTTGTGCAATAGTCTCATTTCCAATGATAACTGATTTGCACTAACATGAATAATACCCTTTACATTTGTTCTTTCCTGTACTAGTCTTATGGTCTTCTGCTTCTCCTTCATAACTAGGTAACATTCACCTTCTTTCGGAATGTGAAGGATACTTGACAATTTTTGCTCACTAATCTCAATGTGCTTTCCCTTCACAGTCCCTTCGATATGTAATGCACCTAAGGACGTACTTTCAAAAAATTGCCTGACCAAATTGGGATAAGTAGGTACATTCAACAAACTGAAATCTTTCCAACCCTATTTATTTAACCAATCCCCAATGTATAACAATTCTTGCTCCAAAAAATTAAAATGGATGCACCTACCAGGAGTAACTTGACGATTACCCATTACAATCACTTGCTAGGGTGCATGTCGCTCTTCTTCATGCTCGATTTGATGTTCTTCTTCTGGATTTGAGGTGTCCAAGCATCGTTTCATTCTCCTTTCCTCCACAACCAACTGAACCATCCACTAGGGTTTCTTAGCTATAGCCTTACGGGGTGCCATCTAGCTATGATTAAGTGTTTGGAGTGATTAGATAGTGTTCTAGGAAGTTTTCCTAAGATGGAAAGAGGAGTTGGCTAAGTGGAAGAGAGAAAAACCTAAAAGCATAGTGAAAACAAACTAATGAAACCCTATTCAAAAACATTCATCCAGACTTTCGAGTCGGCTCGCCAAATAGCCTGATGACTCGAGTCAGCTCGAGCCACAAAACAGCCTAAAAATTGAAAAATGTCAAAATCAATTTCTATGGGTTTCTAGACACTAAAATAGGTTGTCTTAAGCTTTAAAGAAAATTTTGAAATACATAGATAATTTTTCCTTATTTTTCAAAAAATTAGGTCAGAATGTTCATAATGAGTCACACAGCCCTAATTTGCCTCTAATTTTTTCAAATCTATTTAAACTATGGGGTTTAGTAAAATATCAGCAAGTTGATCTTCAATAGGTACAAATTCTAGCTCAACGACATTATTTAAAACATGATCACGAATAAAATAATATCTAATTTTTATGTGCTTAGTTCGTGAATGCTGAATTAGATTTTTGGATAAATTAATAGTACTAGTATTGTCACATTTAATAAAAATTCTAGATTGGACAACACCATAATCTCTTAGATGTTGCTTGATCCACAACACTTGAGCACAACAGCTCCTAGCAGCTACATATTCTGTCTCAATAGTATATAGTGCTACAGAGTTCTGCTTGCAACAGTGCCATGAAATCAAGTTAACACCTAGAAATTGACATGTGCCACTTGTACTTTCTCTATCAATTTTATAGCCTCCATAATCAGCATCAAAATAACTAATTAATTTCAAAAATGTGTGCTTAGAATACCATAAACCTACATTGCATGTGCCTTTCAGATATTTAATGATTCTTTTATTAGCTATAATGTGTGACTCTTTTGGATTAGATTGAAATCGTGCACACATACAAACACTAAATAAAATATCAGGTCTACTAGCTGTCAAATAAAGTAATGAACCGATCATACCTCGGTACAGCTTTTGATCAACGTTTGTTCCATTCTCATCTTTGTCAAGTCTACATGCAGGACTCAAGGGTGTTCCAATTTCTTTGCTTGATTCCATGCCAAATTTTTTGATAATCTCCTTGATGTATTTGGCCTGGTTGATCAGGATACTTTCTTTAGTTTATTTTATTTAAAGTCCAAGAAAGTAACTCAGCTCACCCATCAAGCTCATTTCGAATTATTCCTGTATTAGCTTAGCAAAACCTTGACACAAAGATTCATCAGTAGATCCAAAAATAATATCATCAGCATAGATTTGAATAACTAAAATATCATTATTCTTTCTTTGAATAAATAGTATAGTGTCAACACTACTTCTTATAAAATCATTTGCAATTAAAAATTTACTTAATCTGTCATACTAGGCTCTTGGTGCCTATTTCAGACCATACAAGGCTTTATTCAATTTGAAAACATGATTTGAAAAAGTGTGATCAATGAAACCCGGTGGTTGCTCAACAAAAACTTCTTCAGATAGAAAACCATTCAAAAATGCACTCTTTACGTCCATTTGAAATAATTTAAAATTCATAAAGCATGCATAAGCTAGTAGTAGTCTAATGGCTTCTAATCTAGCTATTGGTGCATAGGTTTCATCAAAATCTATTCCTTCTTCTTGATTATATCCTTGTGCTACCAGTCTAGCTTTATTTCTAATTACATTTCCTTCTTCATCTAGTTTATTTCTATAAATCTACTTAGTACCTATAATAGGATAGTCATTAGATTTTCTACTAGGATCCAAACATTATTCCTCTTAAATTGGTTTAATTTATCATGCATTGCTAGCATCCAATTAGGATAAGTTTCAACTTCTTCTATAGTGTGCGGTTCTACATGAGAAACAAAAAGAATTAAGTCATGTGTATCTCTATGTGTAGCTCTAGTTTTAACACCTTGAGATGGGTCTCCTATAATTAATTCTTTAGGGTGTGATTGTAAATACTTTCATTCTTTGGATATATCATCATGATTTTTGCTTACCTCTTCTTCATGTGGTTCACTTGATTGTTTGTCTTTGAGAGTCAAAACTTTCAGTCCATATTCTAGAGTACCAGCATCATCATCAGCAAAATCTTCCTTTCTAGAAGATGTAATGTCAAATTCATTGAAAACAACATATACAGATTCTTCAACAGTCAAAATTCTTTTATTGAAAACATGATAGGCTTTATTATTTAAAGTATATCCAAGAAAAATAGCCTCATCGGATTTTGCATCGAATTTACCAAGATTATCCTTTCCATTGTTAAGAACAAAACATTTACATCCGAAAACATTAAAATACTTAATATTAGGTTTTTTATAGTTTCAAAGTTCATAGGGGGTTTCTCTGATAATAGGTCTAATCAAAACTCTGTTCAAAATATAGCATGTGGTATTTGCAGCTTCTGCCCAAAAGTATTTTGGATTTAAAACTTCCTCTCATTTGTTTTCCTAATTGACAAGCATCGCAAACATACTCAAAATTAACTTTCAATTTTGGCAAACCTTTGACTAAATCCTTTGAAATAAGTTTTGCTACAGTGTCCATACTAGCTTGTCCATGTAGCCTATGTCATAGTAAACTTGATTCCTTGCTCTTGTCATTCATTGCTACAAGACTTTTGTTGCTTGACATAGCTAGTTCATTAAGATCTACTACATAAATGTTACTAAGTCTGTGTCCAATGAATTTAGTACAAGACTCAAGTGGATTAACTACTATACACATTGATGACTTGAAGAAAATATTAAAACCAATGTCACATAGCTGACTAATACTCAAAAGATTATGTTTTGGCTTTTTTACAAGTAACACATTTTCAATAAATGTAGAAGGAGTAATTTTAATTTTACCGATATCGATTATCCTTCCTTTATGATTATCACGAAATGTTATCATTCCACCATCCTTTTGTTCTAGGATGAAGAATTGATCAATATCTCCCATCATGTATCTTGAATAGCCGCTATCCGGATACCATCTTTTCTTTATATTTGTGGCTGCAAGACATCCCTGCAAAACAATCATTTCATAAATTTAGGTACCCAAGCTTTCTTGGGTCATCGCAAGTTAGTGGAAATGGTTCCTTTGGAAACCCAAACTTCCTTAATTTTTTTTTTGTCATTATGTTTCAAATGACAATCAAATGCCTTATGACCAAAGTTATTACATGCATAGCATACAATCCTTGACTTTGAATAATAATCATGAGATGATGCAAATTTAGGTCTAACTTGTTTTGAAGTAGTAAACTTAGGAGCATATGATGTAGATGTAGAAAATTTGTTTGAAATAGAACCTTTATAACCAATTTCAAATTTATTATTTGTTTCTCTTTGATATTTCAAAATTAATTCATATTTGTTAAAACTTAAGGTTAGTTTTCCAACTATGGGCTTGAGCTTTTGAACTTTTTTCTTTTAATTATCATTTTTATTTTTCAAACCTTTGTTTTTCTCAAGAAGCTCTTCTTTTTCAAATTAAATAATCTTAAATCTTTCACAAACTAAATTTAATTTCCTTTGCAAGATTTTATTTCTTTCACTAAAATCATTTTTGTCTTTTTCAAATGTATAACATTGATTTTTCGAAGTTTTCATTTTTATACTAGCTTTCTTATATTCTACTAATAATTCACAAAATGTATTATGCAGCTTATCATATGTAAATTCTAAATTAGGTTCAGAAGTAGTTACCTAGTTCTCTAAATCCATAAGACAGATTTGTGCAGTTTTTGTTGTTTCTTCATCCTCTTTAGTGGATGTAGATTCATCGCTGTCACTCCATGCTGCAAGTATTGCCTTCTTCTTCTTTCTGGTGATCATCTTTTTCCTTATTTCAGGATAGTCAGGATGAATGTGTCCCAGCTTCTTGCATCCATAGCTGATTGGTACTTGATCTTTATCTTTATCCTTCTCTTTTTCTTTATCTTTTTCTCTTTCTTTCCCAATATCTCAATTTCTAAATTGCTTTCTCCATCTATTTATTTTTCTTTGGCCCATAAACCTTTTAAATCTTTTCATTACAAGAGCTATCTCATCATTTTCTATATCATAATCATCTGATGAGTCTGAGACTTCATTTTTATCTTCTTCTATAGCTTTAAATGCTATTGCTTTCTTTCTTTTGGTACCTTTATTAGTCATTTGTTGCATAGCTAATTCATGTGTGATTAGTGATCCAAGTAGTTCATCTAGTGGCAGACTATTTTGGTCCTTCGTCTCTTGAATAGATGTCATCTTAGCTTCCCATTTATCTAGCAATGATCTCAAAACTTTTTGGACAAGATCAGCATTAGTGTAAGTTCTACCAAGACTTTTGAGATCATTTATAATATTAGTAAAGCGAGTATACATAGCAGATATAGTCTCATGAGGATCCATCTTAAATAACTCATAGTTATGCACAAGAAGATTGATTTTTGATGTTTTAACTTGCGATGTGCCTTCATGTATAATTTCTAGCTTGTCCCATATTTTTTTAACAGAATTACAAGTTGAGATTCTGTTAAACTCATTTGGATCCAAAGCATAATACAATAAATTCATTACTTTGGAATTTAGCTCAGCTAATTTCATATCATTCTCATCCCATTCCTCTTTTAGTTTGGGAACCTCTACATCATTAACTCTAACCGTGGGTGTGTGAGGTCCTTTTAAGATAATTTTCCTTAAATGAAAATCTAAAGCTTGAATGTATATTTTTATTCTTGCCTTGCAATATATATAATCGGTTCTGGTGAAATGTGGAGGTTGATTTGTGGATTGACCTTCAGCGAATGAAGTGCTTATGGGATGTGCCATATATCCTTACTCTAAGTAACTTTCAGTGACTCCACTTTCATACCACTTGTTGCCCAAGTGGCTTCCCAAGAGGGGGGTGAATTGGGATTAAAAATTTTCATAATTATGTCCACTTTCATATTTCTTTAGTGTTGTCGTGCAATACGCAATGCGAAAGTAATTAAGTAAAAATAATAAGACAATAAGAGCACAAGCACAAACACCAAGAGATTTAAAGTGGTACGAAGCAACCGGCTCCGACGTCCAAGCACCACTTAAGATTTTTATTATATCCTCCAACCGGAATACAGACAGATTGTTTTACCAGGCTCACAATCCAAACCTATACACTTTGGTTTTACCAGGATCACCAAAGAAATCCAAACACTTGGTTTTATACCGGGATCACCAAGAACCCAACTTAGGTTTTTAAAAGGCTCACCTAAAAACCTTCAACCCTCTCTTAAGATACAGCCCCTTGCTGTTCTTAGAGAGAAAATAAGGATAAAGAAAAAATAATCAAGCAACTACAACAAACAAAGTTTGTTTAAGTGTTGCCAATTTAGGTCAAGACGAAGCCTAGCTTTGAATGCTATTTAATGCTCTTCAAGCAACTTCTTTGGTTCTTCAATGATGTAGTAGAGTTGGTGAAGCTTTGAATCCTAGCTTGAAAGCTCTTGAATTAGGTAGGTGAAAGACTTGAAGGCTCTTCAATATCCCAAGATAAATCAATAATAATGCTCTAATAATTGTTTAATCCCTCAAAAATAATCCCATTTATAGTTTTCCAAGAGATATGGCCATTTAAGGGCCTAGGGATTCATGAAAGAGCAGTTGAAGATGAAATGGAATTCGAAAATCACTTTCAGCAACTAGCCGTTGTAGTGCAGAAAATGGCTACTCGAGTCGGCTCGAGGTCCACGAGTCGGCTCGAAGTCTCGAATAGCCCAAAACAAATTTCTATAGGAGTCGGCTCTTTAGACTGGAGTCGGCTCGTGCCTTCAGTTAATTCAAAATGACAAATTCCTGGAGTCTGCTCTTCAGGGCAGAGTTGGCTCGAGTTCTCAGTCCACCAAAATTCATAACTCTGGATGAGTCAGCTCTTGGGGTTCGAGTCGGCTAGAGATCTCAGGCTTCAGAATAAAGAATTCTTCCATGAGTCTTCTCTTGGGATAGGAGTCAGCTCTTGATACTGAAGCCCTAAAGTTTTTTCCATGCCGTGGCATAAGGAGTCGGCTCTTGATTCATGAGTCAACTCTTGCAAAGACTTCAATTGATGCTTCAAGCTTCTCCAAAACTCTTCAACACTTGAATCAAATAAGAGCTAATCTACATACACTTAATTTTAAAATTTTTAGCCCATTTTACAAGATTATAAGATTGACAAAACTAGGGCTTTTACAAGTTCAAGTTCATAAAACTACATATATAATTGAATTACCTTTCAATCAATTTGAAAACCATTTTAAACTAAAGGTAACCAATTTCCTGCAAAAACTTCTCAAGTAATTTGAAGGAATTTGTATCAAATACACGCTCCAATATTGTATGATTATCAAAATCATTCCAGGGATCAACAATGGTGAGCCACTATCCCTGAGGCAACCTGATCCTACTAGGAGTAGTGCCCATATTCAGAAACCAGGACCTAGCCAATTTTCTCTTAGCCGACATTCCCCTACCATCCCTTTGATTCATAAGGTTTACATTAAAGCGGAAGTGTATTAAGCTTATGTGAGCTTAGTTGATGCATATGAGGGAGAAGGGGAGACAACTCTAGAAGTCCTAGAATTAGTTGACCACGTAGGTACCCAGGTAGAAGCCAATCTAGAGTTAGTTGACCCTAACTATACCCAACCTAAAGCTTTAATGGAAGAACAATTAGAGGAAGAGAACCTAGAGACTGCTGCTAGAACCTTACCGAGGAAACCATAGAGGAGAGCCAAATTTTAGAGTCTAGTCCTAAAATACAGGAACTAGAAGAATTTATTAAGGACCCGATCTCTTTGAATCAGCATCCCCAGGATGAGCCCCCTCCTATAGTTTCAATTAAGGACCTCTTCCCTGAGATTAGTAACCCAACCTTCCATTATGCAAACCATATAGATATACCTCAACCTCGTAAGGTTAGCCTCATTAGTCTAGGATTAGTTCTTGACACCCCTTCTTTTATCCTACTATATCCAACTAACCCTGAACCTTTTTTCCTATCCTACCAGACTAATTCTGAACCCATTTCCTATTTTCTGCCCTTTCCAGACACCTCCAGCATTTCTAGGATCATTAGATTGCATTTAGTTGAGATAAGTATACTGCATGCATTCATTATGCATGTTAGGTTTGCATTATACTTCTGGCATACCCTATGGAATTTTCTAGGAGCCCATTTTAAGTTTTCATGTGCATGTCAAGCTAGGACCAAACCTAGAGAACCTATGATCTGTTAGGTTTAGGTCCAAAGAGTTTAATAAAAATTCCTTCGATAGGAATACATAGTCAAGTCTGTTAGGTGATAGTTTGAGTCGTTTGCATCACCTGTTAGGAGTCTGCATGTGCCTAGCATGTTCACCACCTGCACTAATTTGAAAACAAACTGGCTAATTTCCTGAAGAAGGGCTAAGAAATTTGATGTAGTGGATTCTGTCTTGGTTAGGCTTAGGCATAAAAGAAAAGCTTCATGCTCACAGAGCTGGACCTTTTAAAGTGATAGAGAGGGTTGGACCAAATGCCTATGTGTTAGATTTGCCTACGAATTTGGGCATTAGTTCTACCTTCAATATCGCAGACCTGGTTGAGTATAGGGAACCGGCAGAGATACCCAGTGAGGCCTTTGGACCTACTCCTTCTATTATGAGTGACCCTAACACATAGTGTCCATAATAAATTTGCCTGAGAGAGAAGAATGGATCGAGCGTATCGTGGACGATCATTCCATAATGACATAGGGTCATGGCTATCAATGCAACCTGGTTCGATGGCAAGGTCGACAAGAGTTGGATGATTCATGGATTTCTCGAGAGGACTTGTGTTGACTCAAATTTTGATTATGACAAAATACTTAAGTATATTTGAGTACTAATTATGCGTTAAGTATGTAAATCAATTACAGGTACTCAAGAATTGAATTTGAAAAAGTTTTAGTACTGGTGCAGCTAAGTATCAACTCAAAGTGTCGACTCAAGGCCTGAGACCAAACAGAAGACAGGACAAGATAATTTCAGGGTTTGGTCAGGTGTCGACTCACGGACTCAAAGTATCGACTCAAAGTGTCGACTCACCAGATGAAGTGTCGACTCACTAGTGCAGAGTAGAAGACTTTAGAAGACATTGTAGGTCAAGTGTCAACTAAAGAAAATGAAGTGTCGACTCACGATGATCAAGTGTCAACACTTGCTATAATGGCTAGTTTTTCTGAAGTGTACAACATCCCCAACTTGGCTCCAACGGCTATATTTTCTCCTCCAACGGTCACCAATGGTCAAATATGGTTTGGAGGGCTATTTAAACACCACTAAGCTCAAGGGGAAGGGGATCCTTTGGATTGAATGATGAATTTATTGTAGATCATGTAAAAATACTTTAAGGATCCAATTTTTGAGAGTGTTGAGCCTCCAAGGATTCAAAGAGAAGAGGGAGCTTCCAAGAGCAATATTTTCAAGCATCCATTGAAGCTTCTACAACATGGAGACAAGCTCAAAATCAACAATCAATGTGCTTCAACAAATAATTTGCTTTGTAAGAAAGCTTTTTATTTTCATTCTTCAATTCTTGTATCTACGTTGGGGGTGAGCATAGTGAAAACCATCAAAGGTAGTTTGTGAGCCTATGTGGTAAAAACCAACTAGGGTTTTGACTTGTGAGCTCGAAGACAAAACAAGATAGGTTGTTGGTTTGCCCATAAAACCAACTAGGTTCTTGTTTAGCCCACAAAATCAAGGTAGGTTGTTGGTGAGCCTGCAAAACCATCAAGGTTTTTGGTTAGCCCATGAAAACCAAGGGGTTTGACTTGTGACCTCAAAAAATAAGTTGACTGTAATTGTGAGATTATAGTGGAATTCCCAAAAAGAACTTCGGGAGTGGATGTAAGTGCCTTGGAGTGCATCGAACCACTATAAATCTTTTTGTGTTTGTGATTATTTTTATTGTTATATTTATTTCTTAACTTTTGATTTACTTTATTATCATGCTCACAAACACATGTTTTGAATTGGCACATAATTGTTTGAATTGCAAAATAGTTTTAAAAGTCCAATTCACCCCCCTCTTGGTTTGCCTACCTGAGCCTACAATTGGTATCAGAGCTCGTTGCCCTATTTACAAATCTAACGATTTTAAGCTAAAGATCATGGCATCCCAAGTTTAAAATTTTGAAAGTTTGAGATTTTTTGAAAAACTTTGAAAAGAATTTACAAATCATATGTTGAGAGGGAGCTTTTGAAAAATTATTTTTAGATCATATTTTGAGGGGGAGCTTAATGTTTTTCATTGCTATATTGCTCTATTCTTATTGTTTATCTTTTGGAGTATGTTACATTTATTTTTGAGCTTACCTTGTTTATATACTTAAAGGTTTTGTCATTATCAAAAAGGGAAAGATTGTTGACTCTGATTTTGATTATGACAAAACACTTAAGTATATTTGAGTACTAATTATGCATTAAGTGTGTAAATCAATTACAGGTACTCAAGAATTGAATTTGAAGAAGTTTCAGCATTGGTGCAGCCAAGTGTCGACTCAAATAGTCAACTCAATGCCTGAGACCCAACAGAAGACAGGATGAGGTAATTTTAGGATTTGGTCAGGTGTCGACTTACGGACTTAAAGTGTCGACTCAATGTATTGACTCACCAGATAAAGTGTCGACTCACCAATGTAGAGAAAAAGACTTCAGAAGATATTTTTGGTCAAGTGTCGAATCAAACAAATGAATTGTCGACTCAAGGTGTCGACTCACTAGATCAAGTATCGACACTTGTTGTAACGTCTAGTTTTTTTGAAGTGCAAAACTTTCCCAACTTGGCTCCAATGGCTATATTTTCTCCTCCAATGGTCACCAATGGTCAAAAATGGTTTGGAGGGCTATTTAAACACCACTAAGCTCAAGGAGAAGGGGATCCTTTGGATTGAATGATGAATTAATTAAAGATCATGTAAAAATACTTTAAGGATCCAATTGTTGAGAGTGTTAAGCCTCTAAGGATTTAAAGAGAAGAGGGAGCTTCCAAGAGCAACATCTTCAAGCATCCATTGAAGCTTCTACAAAATGGAGACAAGCTCAACATCAACAATCAATGTGCTTCAATGAAAAATTTGCTTTGTAAGAAAGCTTTTTATTTTCATTCTTCAATTCTTGTATCTAGGTTGGTGGTGAGCCTAGTGAAAACCATCAAAGGCTGTTGGCGAGCCTATATGGTAAAAACCAATTAGGGTTCTGACTTATGAGCCCGAAGACAAAACAAGTTGGGTTGTTGGTTAGCTCGTAAAACCAACTAGGTTCTTGGTTAGCCTACAAAACAAAGGTAGATTGTTGGTGAGCTCGCAAAACCATCAAGGTTTTTGGTTAGCCTTGAAAACCATGGGGTTTTTGGTTAGCCCGTGAAAACCAAGGGGTTTGACTTGTGAGCCCGAAAAACAACTTGACTATAATAGTGAGATTATAGTGGAATTCTCAAGAAAAACTTGGAAAGTGGATGTAGGTGCCTTGGTGTGCATTGAACCACTATAAATCATTTTGTGTTTATGATTGTTTTTATTATTGCATTTATTTCTTAACTTTCGTTGCACTTTATTATCATGCTCACAAACACGTTTTGAATTGGCACATAATTGTTTGAATTGTGAAATATTTTTAAAAGTCCAATTCACCCCCTCTCATGGGTTGCCTACCTGAGCCTACAATTGGTATCAGAGCTCGATGCTCTATTTTCAAATCTAACGATTTTGAACTAAAGATCATGGCAGCCAAAGTTTGAAATTTTGAAAGTTCGAAATTTTTTGAAAAACTTTGAAAAGAATTTACAAATCATATATTGAGGGAGAGCTTTCGAAAAATTATTTTTAGATCATATTTTTAGTGGAAGCTTAATATTTTTCATTGCTACATTGCTCTATTCTTATTGTTAATCTTTTGGAGTATGTTACATTTATTTTTGAGCTTACCTTGTGTATATACTTAAAGGTTTTGTCATTATCATAAAGGGAGAGATTGTTGACTCTAATTTTGATTATGACAAAATACTTAAGTATATTTGAGTACTAATTGTGCATTAAGTGTGTAAATTAATTACAGGTACTCAAGAATTTAATTTCAAGAAGTTTCAGTACTGGTACAGCCAAGTGTCGACTCAAAGTGTCGACTCAATGCCTGAGACCAAACAGAAGACAAGATGAGGTAATTTCAGGATTTGGTCAGGTGTCGACTCACGGACTCAAAGTGTCGACTCACCAGATGAAGTGTCAACTCAACAGTGCAGAGCAGAAGACTTTAGAAGACATTTTTGGTCAAGTGTTGACTCAAGAAAATGAAGTGTCAACTCAAGGTGTCGACTTACAAAGATCAAGTGTCGACACTTGCTATAATGGCTAGTTTTTCTGAAGTATAGAACTTCCCAAACTTTGCTCCAATGGCTATATTTTCTCCTCCAACAGTCACCAACGGTCAAATATGGTTTGGAGGGCTATTTAAACACCACTAAGCTCGAGGAGAAGGGGATCCTTTGGATTAAATGATGAATTTATTGAAGATCATGTAAAAATACTTTAAGGATCCAATTGTTGAGAGTGTTGAGTCTCCAAGGATTCAACGAGAAGAGGGAGCTTCCAAGAGCAACATCTTCAAGCATCCATTGAAGCTTCTACAACATGGAGACAAGCTCAACATGAACAATCAATGTGCTTCAACAAAAAATTTGCTTTGTAAGAAAGCTTTTTATTTTCATTCTTCAATTCTTGTATATAGGTTGGTGGTGAGCTTAGTGAAAACCATCAAAGGTTGTCGGTGAGCCTATGTGGTAATAACCAACTAGGGTTTTGACTTGTGAGCCTGAAGAAAAAAAAAGTTGGGTTGTTGGTTTGCCCGTAAAACCAACTAGGTTCTTGGTTAGCCCGCAAAACCATGGTAGGTTGTTGGTGAATCCACAAAACCATCAAGGTTTTTGGCTAGCCTAGAAAACCAAGGGGTTTTTGGTTAGCCCGTGAAAACCAAGGGGTTTGACTTATGAGCCTGGAAAACAAATTGACTATAATCATGAGATTATAGTGGAATTTCCAAGAAGAAATTGGGGAGTGGATGTAGGTGCCTTTGAGTGCACCAGACCACTATAAATCTTTTTGTGTTTATGATCATTTTTATTATTATATTTATTTCTTAACTTTTGCTGCCCATTATTATCATGCTCATAAACACATGTTTTGAATTGGCACATAATTGTTTGAATTGCGAAAAGTTTTTAAAAGTCCAATTTACCCCCCCTCTTGGGTTGCCTACCTAAGCCTACAACTTGCAGCGCCTTAATCCAGACCTACTCAAGAGATATGTGAGCTAGCCTGATCTTCACATGACAAGGTCGAGATCCTCCCATCACGGGAGAATTGGTAGGGACACCAGGGGCACCAGAATAAAATAGTGGCTTCTCAACCCTCTATGGATTAATTAGCTGCATTTGATTCCATTTGTAATAAAGGCTTAGTCCATTTGAGTTGTCTTTTCTTACTTGAGTCCTGTACTAGTCAGCTCGTGTTAAGCTAGTTTTTTTTCTGAGTCCCGTATATAGCACGTGATCCATACCATTTGGGTTTTGGATCAATCAGTCAAGTCAGCTCATGTTGAGCAAATCATATTCCGAGTCTTATAATCATGTCCAGTTATATTGAGTCTGTTCAAGTCAAGCCCAGTCAAAGAAGGCTCAAGCATATGAAGGACATTGCCCAGCATGCCACCTCAACAGCTGCATAGATCCAAGTTACACCCTGGATTGCACCATCTAGGATTACTTGGAGGATCATGAAGTTGGCCCATGCATGAGGAGTTGATGACCACACGCCAGCATACCCCTTCCATACCCCAAGCACACCAGCTCCACATGACAGCATGACAAAAAGGAAAGTCAAATTTGATACACATGAATCCCTTGATTCATGCTAGCTTGCTTATGAAAGAAGTGGTCCCCCCCATTTGGATGTCCACTACCAACCTTGTTTAGAGGGATTTTGTATGGCATGAGAGTGTTTACTTCCATGTATTCAGCCCCACACTTTAGGAAGAAAGTGGGAGAGTGTTTTCTTTCATGTATTCAGCCCCACACATTAGGAAGAAAGTGGTCACCCATTACTTTTCTTATTTTCTTTTGCTTGGGTCCTAAGTCTCATGACTCTATATAAGGGACCCCATGTATGAAAATTTAATAATTTCTTATGAAAAAATATTCAGTTTACAACCTTGCTGTGTGCTACATGCTGTATACTAAAAAGGGATTCTATGTGAGCCCTTCTTCCCGGTGTCCTGCACCTGCTTCCAACCTCCACCTGCATCTCCAGGCCTTAGCCACCCACTTCAAATCCCATCTTCCCTTTGCTGATTTATTGAGTCACTCTCCAACTGTACTATATTTTCTAACCCTTAGAAGGTCATTTGCAGGTCCCTCGACTCCGACAAATCCAACGACTTCAATCGGGTCGTAATCGGATGATCGAGCAGAAAGACGGGTATCCGCTGGTCTCTGGCTTGATTTTCCAGGTCACATCTAGCATGAGAGCAATCTCTTTGCATACGATCTATACCAGGAGCTTCCACAATTGCCAAGTACACCCTCTCTGCCACCAGTAGCCATATTATTGGTGAACTAGCCTAACCGAGGCTTCTCAGCCTTGGCGGTCCTTCTTTCCTATTGCTTTTAGGTCCTGTAAGGCATGCTGTTAGTTTTTTATTTTCATATAGAACTCTTTACATCTTTACTTGGTCTGTTCTTTGGGATTAATCATACAACCTAAAAATAAAAATACAAAAAAAATACTTGCATGCAAATATAGGTTTTGCATCACCCTGCTAGATGAGATTCTTCAAAGGTTGAAGGAATCTTTCGGCACGCCAAACGATGTAGAGCGATATAAAGTGTCTCGTGTCATCGACAATGCCGAAATGTGCAATGGCGGTTCAGTCATTGATCATATATTGTACATGATCGAGATGAACAAATGATTGGACAAGCTCGGATGTCCCTTGCACGAGCAACTCGGTAAGGATGCGATTCTGAATTCTCTACCCTCCTCTTATCTTGACTTTCTCGATCATTATAGAATGAATAAGCTTGCAGTCAATTACCTTGGTTTAATGGGGTTACTGTAGACTTACAAGAAGGACCACCAACTGAATAAGAAGATGGTAAATTAAGTGGGAGGTTTTAGAGGTCATCGTCCCTTTAAGAAAGGGAAGAATAAAGGTAAGGGAAAGAAGGTGCAGAGTGCTCCTAGCCCAAGTCAAGCCAAGAAAATAAAAGCTGATCAAACTGGTGCAGAGTGCTTCTATTACAAGAAGCTGGGACATTAGAAGAGGAACTGTGATGCAGGACTAACTAGATGCTAGGATGATGCAGGTGATTTTTCTCTTTGTGATTTTTTTAGTTTTTTTAATGAGGTTAAGGATTCCCAAAGACAAGCAAGAGTAGATCTAGGGTTCTACAAAAATAAAAATTTCAAACTAGAAAGTAAGTCCCTAAACAGGATAAGAAGAGGACCCCGAGATTGAGAAACCCCGTAGGACTTAGCTCTCGGATCAATACCAACTTAGGAGTCAGGGTGGCAAACCTTAAATGTTCTGAAGTGCTAGATGTTGAAAGGATTATGCCCTATAAGCCAATATCTGTATCTCCCAGACCATTGTAAATTGACAAATTAATAAAGGCAATAATTTTTCATCATTCGCTGTGTCATTATATGATGAACCCCATAGATTAGGGCTATGGTTGTAGGGCTATGATGAGATCATACCAGTGAGATCTAAGGCCTTAAAACCCTAATCTAGAATATTCCTAGTCATAGGAACCCTGAGTTGGGGATCAGGGTTTCCAGTAAGACTGGCACATCCTATGTATGCTGAAAAGGGTGACTGCTCTCACAGTCATTTGTGTAGGACACTTATACAAGGATGTGGGTGCTCATTAGTGAATGAGTTCACTGAATAGATCCAGTTTGAGAACATCTAATGGAGCCTTAGCTGCATGTCAATAGATGTTTCACATAGTAGGAGTTGTACAAGTAGTCCTATGACCTGAGACTGCCATAATACCTTATGTACATGAACCCATGCTTTGGTTCAATCTCAATCATGACACTGGGTCATGTACGAGGTTGATGCTGGGTATGGTGAGTTGTATATGAAGGTAATGAGTAGGTCAACAAGGAATTGATCACTCCTAGTAGGAGGAGATTGCATCCAGCCAAATTAGGTCAGATGATGATTCAGAAAATCTTTGATCAAAGTACAGATATTAGAAATAATTTCTAATATCGAATTAATTGAATCATTAGTGTATGACTGAGCTGGGAATGAGTATAAACTGGATTTGACATGATTCCATATCCATAGTTATATTCGGGATGCAAGATGATTGAAGGATCGAATTGTACGGGAACTTTCCACTGAAGGGTAGTTTTGGAATTATACCAGAATTTCCATATCTTCCGGGTAGACATGACACGTTGCTAGACGTCAATCTTGTCTTGTGGGTTGATCAAATTAAATGGTTTAATTGGATCACTAATTAGGAGGAGTCCTAATTGACTGACTCGAGTTAGCTCGATTTGACCTAAATCGATTAGAATGAGTTCTGATCAGATTAGGTCAACTTGCACTCGGACCCACTGCTGGCTAAGTATGGAACCCAATGGGTCACACACTTAGGATAGATAATCAAGGTTTTAATTTGGAATTAAATCTCGTTTGCAGATGAACACACTAGCATGTGTTGCAAACCATGACTTCTACTTGAATCGAATT
The DNA here is from genome assembly GCA_021397845.1 of Areca catechu. Taxonomy (NCBI): domain Eukaryota; kingdom Viridiplantae; phylum Streptophyta; class Magnoliopsida; order Arecales; family Arecaceae; genus Areca; species Areca catechu. Next base: position 93,434,524 of record CM038051.1, on the reverse strand, counting down.
CGAGTTAGGGTTCCGATTTGGTCTTTTTTAGATCCAAATTCATTCCGGTTTGAATCTAATTGAAGATACAAAATGTTGGGCTAACTATAGGCTAGCAATTGGGCTAACCTAAGAGGCTAAACCCCTTTCCCACATCGCCTAAAACCCCTCCCCCTCTCTTCCCACGCGCGCGTGCAAGGAGAAGAGTCCACACGCGCGTGGACTCTTTCCAAGACGCGTCTTTGCGTGAAAAGAAAAAAAAAAAATGCCGGTGATTTTTGAAGAGGCGTGGAAGAGAGTCCACCTAGGCGTGGACTCTCCAAAAAAGGGGAAAAATATCGTGAAAAAGAAAAGAAAAAACACCGAAGGGGCGCGACTCTTCTTTCTGCGCGCGCCCTTCTGTATTTTTCATGATCCATCTTCGCGTCTTCCCATCCCAAAGGCCGTGAGATTAATCCCAAGGGCCATGAGATAAAGAGAGAAGACGTGAGAAGGGAGAGAGGGACGTGAGAGGATGTTTTCAGATGAGAAGGCGCCTCTCTGTCGCCTATTTAAGAAGAAGGCTTCACCGTAAAATTGGATTCCAGATTTTCTACGGCGAAGCCTTGCTTCTCTTTCCTTCTCCCTCTCCAGAAGATTGTTTCCCCCTCCTCTCTTTCCTCTTTGATTCCTTTACAGAGCCTAGGCTCTGTCGAATCTCAGAACAGAAGGAGAGTCAGAGAGAGAAACTCTCCGACGGTAAAGGAAGAAGGCGCCTCTTTTGTTTCTTTCTTACATTAAGACAACTTTGTCTTAATTTTCTTCTCCCTCCAAGACAAGCCTTGTCTCATTTTAGGACAAGGGCTTATTCTTAAGACAAGAGTGTCTTAAGGGGCCAAAGCTGCTAAAAACTAGGAGAAGGGTAAGAGAGAAAGTTTTAGTCCCCGTTTGGCTAGAGGTGTCCTAGCCAATAGCCCATATATCAAGTTCTTGGGGTAGAACTTGATTGGAAGGAACCCAATTGAGGAGTCACTGTCTTGATCATCTGCCCGTGTGGATCACCATCGGAGGGCGGACAAGTGGACGCCTGGTGTGTTCAAAAGGTTACACTATTTGGAGTTTATTTCTATATCAGATTGGATATAGCGATCTGAGGTTAGTATCTAAACTATGTTTAAATTTGGACATGCATGTAGTCATAAGTTTTAATTGCTAATAAGGAGATTTTGGGATTAGGGTTCGGACCTGATTTCATAAAGTTTTGAAATCCACACTTCCGCACTGGTTCCCGAACCCAATAGTGGTATCAGAGCCTCCTTATTAGGATTAAAAATTATGCAGTTCAATTCATGATGTAGTATCTTGTTAAAGTTTTTATATTGAAGCACAAGGCATGTCTTTGATTGAACATGAGTTTGATGATTGCCACCAGTTAGGGTTTTCCACTGAAACCCTAATTGTCTTAGAGATATGATTAGCCCTGGAGCCATCATACTGAAATAAGGTTGCCCTGGCATAATGGTGTATCCATTATGTGGTAAATGGTTGTCCTAGTATGATGGCACACATTTCACATATTTGCTTAGTTTAAAGCATGTATTAATATATGTGATAGCTTTTAATTGAATGTGCTGGCATTGCATGAACCCCTCTTAAAATTATATTAAGTGGTAGTATAGTTAACCGATAAGCATTATTAGTCATGATGGATAATTAGTCATTTCGGTGTCTAGAAAGGTGGTTCTAGGAAGGTAAAGGGAATCATGGTTTTTAATTGGTTCCGTTGACTGACCTGGCCAATTTTAAATTGGTGTCTAGGAAAGCAACGGGGGGACCCCCACATCTCTTCCACTAGCCTGGCCGATCTGATTGATTTAACTCTTGACTAACATGCTTGGTGTTAAAATACTATTATTGGCCTTCCTTCATGATAGGTCATCATTGTGTTACGATCTATACTAGGTTTGTTGTGTACACACAAGACCTAATATGGTGACTAACATAATTTTTGGCCTAATACAATTATTTGTTTATGGCATGATTTAAAGTAATATTTTGTTGTGTACACACAAGGGTATTACTATTAAAGTCATGACTATATGGCTATGAAGGGTCTTACTTAACTAAAATATTATAGTTTGTTGTGTATACACAAGGCTATTAATATTTTAGAGGCCGAGATAAGTTGAGAATTGTACAGGTTACAATTGGAAAGAGTTTTCCTACCTATGAACTTATATAAGATTTGTTGTGTACACACAAGGTCTTTTATAAGGGATTGGGATCTCAACCCCACTAAGAAAGATCAATTAAGGTTTTCTCGATCATCGTATAGAGGGTTATGATGCTCGATAAAATAGTGGGAGACATAATTAAATTAAAGTCCTAATTTAATTATGTGTTGTCATTTCATGGTTGTTTGCTTATGTTTTCGTTCTTTGTTTAAATGTAGATAAATGGCCTCTTCACTCTCACTCCGTAGTATTTTAGATGCCAACAAATTGACTGGGCCTAATTATGTTGATTGGCTGAGAAATTTGAAAATAGTACTCAGTCAAGAAAGAATTTCCTATATTCTTGATACCCCGATTTTGGAACCACCAAGGGAAGATGCCTCGCAAGAGGAGAAGACCACATATAATATGTGGCAAAATGACTCACTTACTGTCAAATGTGTTATGCTTGCCTCTATGACTAACGAGTTGCAGAGGCAGCATGATAGCATGGATACTAACTCCATACTGCTAAATTTAAAAGAGCTTTATGGAGAACACAGTAGAACTGCTAGATATGAAATATCTAAGCAGTTGTTCCGTGCAAGGATGACAGAAGGTACATCAGTACAAGACCATGTATTAAAGATAATTGATCTAATCACTCGATTAGGTCAATTAGGTTTTGTAATGGATGGGGAGTTGAATCAAGACTTGATCTTGCAATCACTCCCAGAGTCATTTTCACAGTTTGTTCTTAATTACCATATGAACAAACTTAATTCTTCCTTGCCTGAGCTGTTGAATATGTTGAAAACAGCAGAGAGCCATGTAAAGAAAAATAAGGCTCCAGTTCTTCTTGTGGATAAGAAGAAGACAGGCAAAAGGGGTTCCAATAAGAGGATGAATCCCAAAGGGGGCATTAAGAAGAAGAAAGGAAAGAAGGCCTCCGGACAGATGACCTGCTTTCATTGTGGCAAGCCGGGTCATTGGAAAAGAAACTGCAAGGTTTACCTTGCAAGTTTGAAGCCTGGTGCATCAGAGGCACCAAAAGGTATGAAAGAAGTTCATACTATTTTGTCATTGGATTCTTCCATTTCAAATACTTGGGTGTTGGATACCGCCTGTGGTCATAACATCTGCAAATCATTGCAGGGACTTCAGGGGCTTAAAGTATTGAAGGAAGGTAACTTTGAGCTCTACGGTGCTGGAGGGGACCCCATCCAAGCAGAAGCTGTAGGGACTTATGTTTTGAAGTTACCTTCAGGGAAGATCTTGGAGCTAAGGAATTGTTACTATATGCCAAAAATCATTAGAAATATCATATCTGTACCCTTGTTACTTAAACAAGGATATACTATGAATGTAATGAGCAGTGGCTGCTCAATTTCTTTATCTAATGAAATTATATGTTATGGCATATTCTGCAATGGTCTCTTAACTCTTTCCACTAATGATAATGTTTTTCATGTTTCTAACAAACGGAAAAGAGATGATGTTAACAATACCTTACTTTGGCATTGTCGACTTGGACATATTAGTGAGACTAGGATTAACAAGTTGTACAAAGAAAATTTCTTTGATCCTTATGACTATGAGTCATTAGGAACTTGTGAATCATGTCTCATGGGTAAGATGACCAAGACTCCATTTAGTGGACATGAAGAAAGGACAAAAGAGTTATTAGGACTCATACACACAGATGTATGTGGGCCTATGACAACTCAAGCCTATGGTGGATACTCATACTTCATCACATTTACTGATGATTTTTCAAGGTATGGATTTGTGTATCTAATGAAACATAAGTCCGATGCTTTTGAAAAATTTTTAGAGTATCAAAGTATGGTAGAGAAACAGACAGGAAAAAGTATAAAGATCCTCCGATCAGATAAAGGAGGTGAATACTTATCCACTGAGTTTCTTGATCACCTTAAAGATAAGGGGATCATCTCTGAATGGACTCCTCCTTACACACCACAATTAAATGGTGTTGCTGAAAGGAGGAATCGTACTTTATTGGATATGGTACGATCCATGATGTGCTTCACGGAGTTACCTTTTTCTTTCTGGGGATATGCTTTGGAAACAGCAACTTATATCTTGAATAGAGTACCATCTAAAACTGTCTCTAGCACTCCATATGAATTATGGAGAAGTAAGAAGCCCAATCTTAAGTATATTAAGATATGGGGATGTCCAGCCTATGTAAAAAGGAATTTTGGACATAAACTAGATGCTAGAGCAGACAAATGTCTATTTATCGGATATCCTAGAGATAGTATAGGATATGTGTTCTACCACCTTGCTGAACAAAAAGTTTTGGTCAGTAGGCATGCCACTTTTATGGAAAAGGAATTTATCCTACAAAAGGGCACTGGTAGAAATATCGAACTCAATGAGATTCAACAAATAGACACTTCTCAGTCAAGTAACAACATAGTTAATATAGAACCTGAACACACTCCTATCCGTAGGTCTGATAGGGTGCGACAGGCACCTGAGAGGTATGGGTTCATAATTGAAAATAATGAAGCCCAAATCATTCAAAATGATGAGCCTCTAACCTATACGGAAGCAGTCATGAGTAGAGACTCAGACAAATGGCTGGAAGCCATGAGATCCGAGATGGACTCCATGTATGTCAACCAAGTATGGTCTTTGGTTGATGCACCAGAGGGTATTAACCCTATTGGGTGTAAATGGGTCTATAAAAGGAAGATTGGGGCAGATGGCCAAGTTGAAACTTATAAAGTCAGATTGGTGGCTAAGGGTTTCAGACAAAAACAGGGAATAGATTATGATGAAACATTTTCCCCTGTTGCCATGCTCAAATCTATTCGGATTATGCTTGCTATAGCAGCATATCATGATTATGAGATCTGGCAAATGGATGTAAAAACTGCATTCCTCAATGGTTTCCTTGAGGAAGAGGTTTATATGTCACAACCAGAAGGTTTTGTCTTGGAGACTAAACCTAATCAGGTATGTAGGCTAAAGAAATCCATTTATGGATTAAAGCAAGCATCCAGGAGTTGGAACATCCGATTTGATAAAACAGTCAAAGAATTTGATTTTTTCAAAAATGAGGATGAACCTTGTGTGTACAAGAAGACTAGTGGGAGTGCCATAGTTTTCTTAGTTCTATATGTTGATGATATACTTATTATTGGGAATGATATCCCAATGTTACAATCAGTCAAAGTGTGGTTATCGAAACAGTTTTTCATGAAAGACTTGGGAGAAGCATCCTATATACTGGGTATAAAGATCTATAGAGATAGATCAAGAAGGATGCTTGGCTTGTCCCAGTCTAGGTACATTGACCAGGTGCTAAAGAGATTTAGCATGAGGAAAGTAAAAGAGGTTACTTACCTATTGGTCATGGCATACGTCTTTCTAAGAGGATGTCTCCTAAGACACCTGAAGAAAGAAATAGAATGAGTTCTATACCTTATGCTTCGGCTATAGGGTCGATTATGTATGCTATGTTATGTACCAGGCCTGATGTGGCATATGCCTTGGGTGTAGCCAGTAGATTTCAAGCTGATCCAGGAGAGGATCACTGGAAGGTTGTGAAAAATATTCTTAAGTACCTGAGAAGGACTAAGGATATTTTTCTAATATACGGAGGATCTGATCTTAAACTAGAAGCCTATTCAGACTCTAGTTTTCAATCAGACCCAGATGATAGTAAATCCATTTCAGGGTATGTCTTTACCTTGAATGGTGGAGCAGTAAGTTGGAAGAGCACTAAACAGCAGACTGTAGCTGACTCAACTACCGAGGCAGAGTACATAGCTGTCAGTGAAGCCGCCAAGGAAGCTGTCTGGATGAAGAAATTCATCACAGAGTTGGGAGTAGTTCCTGAGATTGAGAACCCGGTGCCACTCTATTGTGATAACACTGGAGCAGTTGCTCAAGCTAAGGAACCGAGAGCCCATCACAAGTCCAAGCACATTATGAGATGCTTCCATCTTGTCCGAGAGATAATCGAAAGACAAGAAGTCTGCATCAATAGAGTAGATACAAAGAACAACATAGCAGACCCGTTCACTAAGGCTCTACCACAGCGGGAGTTTGATCGCCACCTCGATTGTATGGGGTTAAAGAATAAGAGCGATTGGCTTTAGTGCAAGTGGGAGATTGAAAGGATTATGCCAAATAAGCCAATATCTGTATCTCCCAGACCATTGTAAATTGACAAATTAATAAAGGCAATAATTTTTCATCATTCGCTGTGTCATTATATGATGAATCCCATAGATTAGGGCTATGGTTGTAGGGCTATGATGAGATCATACCAGTGAGATCTAAGGCCTTAAAACCCTAATCTAGAATATTCCTAGTCATAGGAACCCTGAGTTGGGGATCAGGGTTTCCGGTAAGACTGGCACATCCTATGTATGCTGAAAAGGGTGACTGCTCTCACAGTCATTTGTGTAGGACACTAATACAAGGATGTGGGTGCTCATTAGTGAATGAGTTCACTGAATAGATCCAGTTTGAGAACATCTAATGGAGCCTTAGCTGCATGTCAATAGATGTTTCACATAGTGGGAGTTGTACAAGTAGTCCTATGACCTGAGACTGCCATAATACCTTATGTACATGAACCCATGCTTTGGTTCAATCTCAATCATGACACTGGGTCATGTACGAGGTTGATGCTGGGTATGGTGAATTGTATATGAAGGTAATGAGTAGGTCAACAAGGAATTGATCACTCCTAGTAGGAGGAGATTGCATCCAGCCAAATTAGGTCAGATGATGATTCAGAAAATCTTTGATCAAAGTACAGATATTAGAAATAATTTCTAATATCGAATTAATTGAATCATTAGTGTATGACTGAGCTGGGAATGAGTATAAACTGGATTTGACATGATTCCATATCCATAGTTATATTCGGGATGCAAGATGATTGAAGGATCGAATTGTACGGGAACTTTCCACTGAAGGGTAGTTTTGGAATTACACCAGAATTTCCATATCTTCCGGGTAGACATGACACGTTGCTAAACGTCAATCTTGTCTTGTGGGTTGATCAAATTAAATGGTTTAATTGGATCACTAATTAGGAGGAGTCCTAATTGACTGACTCGAGTTAGCTCGATTTGACCTAAATCGATTAGAATGAGTTCTGATCAGATTAGGTCAACTTGCACTCGGACCCACTGCTGGCTAAGTATGGAACCCAATGGGTCACACACTTAGGACAGATAATCAAGGTTTTAATTTGGAATTAAATCTCGTTTGCAGATGAACACACTAGCATGTGTTGCAAACCATGACTTCTACTTGAATCGGATTCGAGTTAGGGTTCCGATTTGGTCTTTTTTAGATCCAAATTCATTCCGGTTTGAATCTAATTGAAGATACAAAATGTTGGGCTAACTATAGGCTAGCAATTGGGCTAACCTAAGAGGCTAAACCCCTTTCCCACATCGCCTAAAACCCCTCCCCCTCTCTTCCCACGCGCGCGCGCAAGGAGAAGAGTCCACACGCGCGTGGACTCTTTCCAAGACGCGTCTTTGCGTGAAAAGAAAAAAAAAAATGCTGGTGATTTTTGAAGAGGCGTGGAAGAGAGTCCACCTAGGCGTGGACTCTCCAAAAAAGGGGAAAAATACCGTGAAAAAGAAAAGAAAAAACACCGAAGGGGCGCGACTCTTCTTTCTACGCGCGCCCTTCTGTATTTTTCACGATCCATCTTCGCGTCTTCCCATCCCAAAGGCCGTGAGATTAATCCCAAGGGCCATGAGATAAAGAGAGAAGACGTGAGAAGGGAGAGAGGGACGTGAGAGGATGTTTTCAGATGAGAAGGCGCCTCTCTGTCGCCTATTTAAGAAGAAGGCTTCACCGTAAAATTGGATTCCAGATTTTCTACGGCGAAGCCTTGCTTCTCTTTCCTTCTCCCTCTCCAGAAGATTGTTTCCCCCTCCTCTCTTTCCTCTTTGATTCCTTTACAGAGCCTAGGCTCTGTCGAATCTCAGAACAGAAGGAGAGTCAGAGAGAGAAACTCTCCGACGGTAAAGGAAGAAGGCGCCTCTTTTGTTTCTTTCTTACATTAAGACAACTTTGTCTTAATTTTCTTCTCCCTCCAAGACAAGCCTTGTCTCATTTTAGGACAAGGGCTTATTCTTAAGACAAGAGTGTCTTAAGGGGCCAAAGCTGCTAAAAACTAGGAGAAGGGTAAGAGAGAAAGTTTTAGTCCCCGTTTGGCTAGAGGTGTCCTAGCCAATAGCCCATATATCAAGTTCTTGGGGTAGAACTTGATTGGAAGGAACCCAATTGAGGAGTCACTGTCTTGATCATCTGCCCGTGTGGATCACCATCGGAGGGCGGACAAGTGGACGCCTGGTGTGTTCAAAAGGTTACACTATTTGGAGTTTATTTCTACATCAGATTGGATATAGCGATCTGAGGTTAGTATCTAAACTATGTTTAAATTTGGACATGCATGTAGTCATAAGTTTTAATTGCTAATAAGGAGATTTTGGGATTAGGGTTCGGACCTGATTTCATAAAGTTTTGAAATCCACACTTCCGCACTGGTTCCCGAACCCAACAGATGTCGCGTTCACTCGCTATCACGGATGAGGCCTGGATGATCGAGCCTTCAACCTAGCAAATGCGCCAGCTTTTCGTGCGAAGGTCTCAAAGGCAAGGGAGATCGACTCCGTATTCGTGGCACCTGGAGGACCTGCGAGCAATCAAGAGAAATGTTGGGAGTTTGCAAAAGACAAGAAATAGTAAGAGAAGAAATGTTGAAGATGGTGGTGAATGGGGGATCTTCTTGCTTGGTGCCATGATGGATCAACCTGATGGACTCCAAACTCGAAGATGGAGGATTGCTTACATGGACAAGAATGTAACTTGAGGCCTCACACCTCTCGAAGCTCGAAGGTGAAGGCGCTCCCTCACGGAGATCGACGTCTTAATGAACGAAGGCAATAATTAGAAGAGTAGAACTCAAAATATTTTCTTTCATTCATCAAGATTAAACTTTACAAGGGAGGGGTGAAGCCCTTTATATAGGCACCTTAAAACCCATTCTATTTCAAAAATACAAAACTTCATGAAGGGGGCACCCGAATTCAAATTTCTTCTTCCAAGGTTTTGTGGCTTGATTTGGAGCATGAAAGATGGGAGTTATCTCCTAGATTTGAGGGTTAATGATTTTCTTCCATTGCCGACCAAGCACTTTAGGAAGATGGCTTGATATGGGGCTTGAAACAAGGGAGTTGTCTTCCTGATTTGAGGGTCAATGATTTTCTTCCATAGCCATTCAAGCACTTTGGGAAGAAGTCTTGGTATGGGGCTTGAAACAAGGATCATGCCTTCATTGCCCATTTACCTTACTTGGCTGCTCATAGCTCCTTTGGAAAAAGGCTTGATAGGGGGAGGGAAGGGAGGAAAGAATCGAGGAATTGGCACTCATAAATTCTAGCATTTCCTTCTTGCCTTGGCCGTCCACATGTCAAGGTGATGTGGTGCCACATGGGATGGATGAGGTGGTGCCTACTGGCATCTCTTAGGGCTTGGGAGATGGCATGACCCATTACAAATTGCATTAGACTCGAAGACTACTCCGGCTTGGGCCCAATCTTCTAACAGACTCGGACTGGAATCATTACAAGAACCATAGATACATCTTGACCAAATTGGTCAAGGTACATGACTAAAACAAAAGCAAATTCATGCTAAATTCTTGACCAAACAAAACTACAATGCTTTGGGTTGAAACCTTATTACAAGACCCGAAAAATTGGAACCCTAATCAGAGTTCTGGTGCCCACACCAATTCTCCCGGGTTGGGAGGCACTCGACCCTATCGAGTAAGGGTTGATTTAGCTTTGATACTTCTTCAGAAGGTGAAGGTCGAGGTCGAGGCACTGCAAGTCCTCTCGAGTATCCTACGAATCATCGAACTATGGTTAGCCTTGCAATCAGACCAAGTAATGCTGATAGCCTTTGCCTCGAGTAGTCATAGCTTGATCATCTAGGATACACTCGACCCGCTCTCCTCTCTCAGGTAAAATTGGAGGTGGACACTCTGGATCGAGTTCGCTCTCAAATGAAAGGTTAGGCCCAAATGTCTCACTTAGTATGTCGCTGGTTCCCTATACTTGACTACGTTCGGGATATTGAAAGTCAAGATAATGCCATAAATCTGGGGTAGCTCAAGCACATAGGCTTTAGGGCCAACTCTCCTTATCACTCTAAAGGAGCCAGATCCACCAGCATGAAGTATCTTAGTGGTTCCTGGTGGAAACCGTTCAGGCCTAAGCCTAACCATTATACTATCTCTTTGATTAAACTCTTTGGTTCTCCTTCGGGAATCAGCCAAATTATTTTTAAATTTGTACTTAATGCAGAATCCTAACATGATGCAAAATGCAGACTCAACTAATCATTCCTATAAAGCAAAATTTTATTGGACTCTCTAGGGCCTAAACCTAACAGATTATTAACTCTCTAGGTTTGACCCTGGTCTGGTATGCACAAGAAAAATTACCATGGATCCCTAGCAAAAGCCATAAGGTATACCATAAGTAAATGGCAAAAGGGATGGGCTCTAAGGAGTCCTGCATTCTAGTAATCTCAACAAAAAGTAACCCCATGGCTCTAGAAATGTGAGAAGGCTCAGGGAAGGGTAGGAAATAGGAAGGAGACTTAAGGACTGGTTTAAAGTTAAAGTGACTGACTTTAAAATTTGGACATTGTTCTATAGATGTCATATGGTCCACTTGTTCTGGTAGATCTTTGGGCTCTCTAGGGTCAATCCCACAGTGAGGAAGGTCTATTAAAGAGGATCCTGGGACCAAGTCTATAGTATGCTGGATGTCTCTCAGGGGTGGAAGTTGATCAGGTAACTCATCGGGAAGTACATGCTCAAATCCTTTAAGAGCTTCAACTATCTCTTGAGGATGTTCTCTTTGGGTTGTTTCATTAAGGGTTTGTTCCTGAACTCCTTCTGTGGGCAAGACTGGCGAACCCTTATATTCATTTACTAAATGTGTTCCTTTCTCGGTCATTTCTTCACAAATTCTTTAGTGGGTTTAGGATCTTTTTTTTTTGATTCCTCATTAATTTTAACCTTGGACCCATCTTCACCATACTCCTCTGCTAAACATGGTTCATAGATATTTTCTTTGGATTCTTTGATGGGCTCCAGAGTTTCTTTCTCTAGATTATCAATGTGTACAACCTTTTCATATTGAAAGACTTCAATGGGCTCAAAGGTTTTTTCATTTAAATTCTCAGAATGTTTATCCTTTTCTCCCTGAAATTCATTAAAGGGTTCTTCCTCAGAAACCTCTTTCTCTAACTCCTTAGACTTGATCAGGGTGACTCCAGGCTTCTCTTCCTTAAGGCTACTTGATTCTCTTTTAACCTGGTCCATAGGTTAAATTGGTTTGATTACAAATTTCTTTCCATGGTGACTAAAGGCACAAGTATTGGTCCGACCATAAAGGGTGGTGTCATGATCGTAAAGCCTCTATTGACCCTATGATAATGCTACCGACTCCCATGGGAAGGACATCACACCAAATCTCTTCCTCATATGATTTTAATTTTATCGAAACATGGCATATAGACTTGATAGATATGGAAGTCGAATCTATCCATGAGACCTTATAAGGGTTGGGGCGAGGAACTGGGGTCAATCCTAGGGCTTTGACAGTACTTAAAGAGATGGCATGGACACGGCTCCGACTATCAACTATGATCTTACATACCTTATCCCCTAACTTGACAAAGGTTTGTAGGATGTTAGTCCTATGCCAATCTTCTTGCACTATATTTTGGGTAAGGATGCACCTGACTATTCCTAAAAGGTCTTCAGACTCTAAGGAAGGATCACATTGAGAGTATTCCCTAAGGTGAGGAGGTGACTCAGACTCAAGCTCGATGGATGGTCTAATGTTCTTTTCTAAGGCTCCAAATCAATCTTCAAACTCATCAAGCCTTTTGTTTATCCTAGCTAACTATTTAGTGATGACCCTCAATTGCTCTTCTCGTTCATTCTCCATATATTCACTTGATTGGGAATGATGGGGGTGATAGGGGACTCCTGATCTGGTCGATATGCAAAACACAATGAAAGTTGTTATGGGTTTACTAGACCTATAAGTTTAAACCAAATGTTAGGTCAAGATGACAATCTTGATGGTAGTAACTTGGCACCTGGCCAGGTAAGTGTAAGGTTGGTGAAGGTTTCTCTTTACTTGCCTTAGACACCAATTTGAAATTGGCCAGGTAAGCGAACCAACCCACCTTACTTCAGGCTCTTATCCCTGAACCACTTGCCTAGACACAAGATACACAAGCATACACAAACAAGTTGTCCAAATTGGCTTGACACTTGGTTCAACCCCACCTTGTGGGTGTCCCTAGCTCACTAAAGCAAGGTAAGTGTCTACTATATTTTACTTAGGGGTCAAGTTTGTTATGCAGGTTGATGATTTTTTGGGATAGGGACAGGTAATGAAATCCTGACCCTATGTCAAATTGATGCCCTTAAGACGAATTATGAAAATGATGTCACACAAATGATCTAATGAGATGGATCTAACTTATGTTTTTTTTTTTTTGGATGTTTTTGATGGATGAAAGTAGAAATAAAATGACAAGAGATGACACTAAATGCAAAATAAAACTACATGATAAATGAAAACATGAAAAGATGCACTTGCTGAAAAATCACAGAACAGATTTTACTCTTAGGCAGTATTCTTGCTTGTATAAATTTTATAAGCTGCAATAAAATATGATAAAATTAAAAAAAATACTTTCAAATAGGTTTGATCTAAAAAATAAAAATCAAAGAATTTAGAGATACCTAGAAATAGCAACACCTAAAAGAAGAGACCATGCACGGAAAGAAAAAAAATGCAGAAATTAAAGAAGATGAGATCTAATGATGCAAAAATTTTCTTTTTGTTTTTTTAAAACTTTTCTTCTTGTGTTCTCCTTTAAAGGTCAATCATAGTTGCACCCCTACCACTTTAGGAGATCCCTGTGGAATGGGCAGAGAAGGTCTTGAAACCCTACTTTTCTTCTAAGACCGGACAGCCTGGCGAAGCACCTAATCCAAGTACTTAAGATGTACTAAGTCCTAACCATGCTCTAATACCAAACATGTTGTGGGACTAACTAGATGCTCGGATGATGCAGGTAATTTTTCTCTTTGTGATTTTTTTGGTTTATTTAATGAGGTTAAGGATTCCCGAAGACAAGCAAGAGTAGATCTAGGGTTCTACAACAATAAGAATTTCAAACTAGCAAGTAAGTCCCTAAACAGGATAAGAAGAGGACCCCGGGATTGAGAAACCCCGTAGGACTTAGCTCTCGGATCAATACTAACTTAGGAGTTAGGGTGGCAAACCTTAAATGTTTTGATGTGCCCAATGCCGAGTTCACTTGCTCTCGTAGATGCGGCCTGGATAATCAAGCCTTCAACCCCGTGGATGTGCCAGCATTTCGTTCGAAGGTCTCGAAGGCAAGGGAGACCGACTCCATATTCATGGCACCTAGAGGACCTGCAAGCAATCAAGAGAAATGTTGGGAGTTATCAAGAGACAAGAAACAATAAGGGAAGAAATGTTGAAGATGGTGGTAAATGGGGGATCTTCTTGCTAGGCGCCTAGATTGATCATCCCGATGGACTTCGAACTCAAAGATGGAGGATGGCTTGCACGAAAGAAAAGGTAACTTGAGGCCTCACACCTCTCGACGCCCAAAGGCGAAGGCGCTCCCTCACGGAGATCGACATTCTTAATGAACAAAGGCAATAACTAGAAGAGTAGCACTCAAAATATTTTCTTTCATTCATCAAGATTAAACATTACAATGAGGGGTAAAGCCCTTTATATGGGCACCTTAAAACCCATTCAAATTTCAAAAATACAAAGCTTCATGAAGAGGGCACCCAAATTCAAATTTCTTCTTCCAAGGTTTTGTGGCTTGATTTGGGGCTTGAAAGATGGGAGTTGTCTCCTTGATTTGAGGGTCAATGATTTTCTTCAATAGCAAACCTAGCACTTTATGAAGATGGCTTGATATGGGTCTTGAAATAAGGGAGTTGTCTTCTTGATTTGAGGGTCAATGATTTTCTTCCATAGCCAACCGAGCACTTTGGAAAGAAGTCTTGATATGGGGCTTGAAACAAGGATCATGCCTTCATTGCCCATTGACCTTCCATGGATGCCCATAGCTCCTTTGGAAAGAGGCTTGATAGGGGGAGTGAATGGAGGAAAGAATCAAGGAATTGGCACCCATAAATTTTAGCATTCCCTTCTTGCCTTGGCCATCCACATGTCAAGGTGATGTGGTGCCACATTGGATGGATGAGATGGCACCAAGTGGCATCTTTCATGGCTTGACCCATTACAAATTGCACTAGACTCGAAAACCACTCCGGCTTGGATACAATATTCAAACAGACTCGGACTGGAATCATTACAAGACCTATAGACACAACTTGACCAAATTGGTCAATGTACATGACTAAAACAAAAGCAAATTCAGGCTAAATTCATGATTTATGAAAATTACAATGCTTTGGCTTGAAGCCTTATTACAAGACCTAAAAAATTGGAATTCTAATCAGAGGTCTGGTGCCCACACCAAACTATCTTTTTAATCAGGCATCCTTAGACCCAAACAGGCCAAGAAAGGGAAAGCAGAAGGGTGCTAGACAAGGTATTTATATGATAAAACCTTATAATTTCTCTATTTGTGACACTGCTAACTGGGTATTGGATACTAGTAGTCCTATTCATGTTTGCAATTCGTTGTAGGGACTGCAGGTTAGCAAGAGATTTGAAGATGGGAGTAGTTTCTGAGCATCGGAAATGAAAATTATGTTCCAGTTCGGGCGGTCGGAGTTCTGAGTCATGTTTTTTAGTCTAGTATTATCGAATTAGTCAACTGTCATTATTATCCTTGTTTTATTATGAGCATTATCTCTACAGGCCTATTGGCCAATTGTGGTTATGAACCTTCAATAAAAGGAGATTTTTGCCAAGTTATTATGAATAACTTTGTGATAATGAAAGCTAAGTTAAATAATTGCATTTATGTTTTATCACGGCTTGTTAATGTAATGTACACCTCTAGCAAATGCCCAAGGATTGAAAATGTTAGTGACTTGTATCTATGGCACTATAGGCTAGGTCATGTTAACTAGAATAGGATAAACAAGTTACGAGAAGAAGGCCTCCTAGAGGTCAGTGATTTTGACTCACTGCCCACTTATGTATCCTGTTTGTTTGGTAAAATGACCAAGTCACCTTTTACTGGAAAAGATGAATGAGCTACAGAACTTCTGAGTCTCATACATACTGATGTATGCGGACCCATGACAGTTAGTGCCAGATGTGGATATAGATATTTCATTTCATTTACAGACAACCTTTCCAGGTATGGTTATGTCTTCTTGATGAGACATAAATCTGAGTCATTTGAAATGTTCAAACGATATCGTAATGAAATGGAGAAACAAACTAGAAGGAGTATTAAAACCCTTCGACCTGATCGAGGAGGTGAATACCTATCTGGTGAGTTCATGACATATCTTAAGGAGAATGGGATTCTCTCTTAGTGGACTCCTCCAAGAACATCTCAGTTGAATGGTATATCCGAAAGGAGGAATTGAACCCTATTGGACATGTTTCGATCCATGATGGGCTTTGTAACTCTGCCACCATCCTTCTGGGGATATGCACTTGAGACAGCTTATTACTTGCTGAATGATGTTTCGAGTAAGTCTGTTGTCTCCACTCCATATGAGTTATGGACTGGACATAAGTCCTCAATTTCACACCTTCAAGTCTGGGGTTTTCCGGCTTATGTAAAGCATTTAGACTCAGATAAACTTGGTCATAGGTCGGATCGGTGCCTGTTTATTAGGTATCCTAAGGAATCAAAAGGGTATTTCTTCTACTTGGAGGATGAGCATAAAGTGTTCGTTGCTCTTAGGGCTATCTTTTCAAAAAATCAAGGAACTGTAGCCTCCAAGATTGAACTTGGTGAAGTTCAACCAGTAGAAGAACATGCACACCCTAAGGACATCATAAAATCAGTTATGATTGGATCACACCCGGAACCCATTAATAGAAGATTTGGTAGAGTACTGCATCAACTGGACAGATATTACGATTTCTTGGTCCGGGACAGTGATCCCATTGAGCTCGACGAGAATGATGAGGATCCGATCACCTATATGGATGCACTTCAGAGATCTGACTCTGAGGCGTGGCTTGGAGCTATGCGATCCGAGATGGAGTCCATGAAAATCAACAATATATGGACATTGGTTGATCCACCTGTAGGGATAGAACCCATCGGGTGCAAGTAGATTTTCAAGAGAAAAAGGGGTGCAGATGGAAAGGTGAAGACCTATAAAGCCCGTCTGGTTACCAAGGGATATGGTCAGTGATATGGTATCAATTATGATGAGACATTCTTCCCTGTGGCAATGCTCAAGTCCATTCGGATCATGCTTGCTTTGGCAGCACATTTTGACTATAAGATATAGTAGATGGATGTCCGAACCGCTTTCCTGAATGGGGAGCTAGATGAGGAGGTTTATATGATACAGCCTGAAGGTTTCACATTCACAGATGAGTCAAAAATATGCAAATTGTAGAGGTCCATTTATGGACTTAAGCAAGCATCTCGAAGTTGGAACATGCGATTTGATAGGTGTATTAAATCGTATGGCTTCATTAGGAATGGAGAGGAACCCTGCATCTATAAGTGGGTTAATTATTTGTGATTGTATTCCTGGTACTGTATGTTGATGACATTCTCTTAATCGGGAATGACATCGCAGCATTGCAAGGAATAAAGGTCCGGTTGTCATCACAGTTCTCCATGAAGGACTTGGGTGAAGCTTCTTTCATACTGGGTATGAAGATCTATGGAGATAGATCCAAGAGGCTTCTAGGATTGTCCCAGTCTATGAACATTGATACCGTGCTAAAATTGTTTGGCATGGAGAATTCCAAGAAAGGCTATCTTCCAATAGGTTATAGAATTACTCTTTCCAAGAAGGATTATGCGACAACTCCTAAGGAAAGAGAGCACATGAGTAGAGTTCCTTATGTTCTATAGTGGGCTCTATCATGTATGCTATGATATGTCCTAGACTAGATGTGGCATACTCACAAGGAGTAGTGAGTAGATACCATTCTGACCCAGGTGAGGCACATTAGAAGGTGGTTAAGACCATCCTGAAGTATTTGAGAAATACTAATGACCAATGGCTAATTTATGGAGAAATTGACTTGAAACTTTTGGCATATACTGACTCCAGTTTCCAGTCAAACAAAGATGATAGCAAGAATGTGTCAGGATTTGTGTTTACCCTGAATGGAGGAGAGATATGCTAGAAGAGTTCTAAGCAAGCAATAGTTGCAGACTCGGTATGCTAAGCAGAGTACATTACAGCATCAGATGTAGCTAAGGAAGCCATGAGGTTGTGGAAGTTTCTTGGAGAGCTAAGGGTGGCACCTTCCCTTGATGATCCTGTTATAGTGTATTGTGACAGCACAGGAGCCATTGCTCAAGCTAAGGAGCCAAAGTCCTATCACTGTACTATGCATATTCTGCGGTGCTATCACCTCATACTAGAGATCATGGAATGAGGTGACATCAATCTTATGAAGATCGATGGAAAGGAGAATCAGGCCGACCCTTTCACTAAAGCTCTCGGAATTAAAGAGTTCGACTATTGTAAAAGGGAAATGGGTATTAGATATTATTTTGATTGGCTTTAGTACAAGTAGAAGTTGTGCTCAGTATTGTAATTTGTATATGAATTAATAAAACTTTATTTTCGTAGCTCATCACATTATTCATTTTCCTGTAATGAACTCTATTTATGTGATGAAGTCCTTAGGACTGCACTGACTTCGATATAGAGAGGATATATCGAGTGGTCCTTTAAAAAGGCTCACAACCAAAGGATACATTGTATAGGACGACAATGTATCAAGTGTAGGTTATTATGGTTCACATCGTTTGGTTGTCCTCTTGACCAAAGGAGTGAGGAGTGTGGTGACTCTGATGTGATCTACAATTGGGATGTGTGATATCTCATTGAACGTGACTCCGTGGAGCTCCTTTCTGCCAATGGATTGCTTGCGATTGGATATGGGTATATGTGGCCCTCCGATTAGAGGTCACCATGGTAGCTTGCAAGCAACTCCCTGTGCTTTGATGCTGGACTACCCAGATTTCTAATATGGTGACCGAAGGTTTCTAGGTACAAGCAAGTACTTATGGAGCAGTGGTGGACCAAGATGGAATTGACCTGTCCAAATTATTTGGATGAATGTCTCACAGTGTCACAATTTAGCAAATCCTCAACCGGGGTTGTCCTAGTGAGGAGTCAGTAGACTTACGAGTTTGAGACATGTTATGGATTGACACAATTAGGATTGTGGTTCAGGCACCAGGCTCAAGAAGAAGCTTTAATTGATACCAAGTTCTTTATGGATAGATGATTAGGAATTTAATTCTTGTACTTATGTTTATTTGAATAATTGAGTCCTATTTTATTTCAATTTGGGTTCAATTAGAGTTCAATTAGGCTTTGTACTGAGTCGGGTTCAAGAGCTACTTGAAGTTGGATTTGAATTAATCCAAATTAAGTGCAACCAGCTTCACCAACTACTTGGAGCACCAAATCATCATTGGACCATGCCACCTTGGAGGACAAGTTATGCCTCTTGGAGGAAAGATCAAGCCACATCACAAGACACCTCACCCATGAATTTTTGCCCAAATCAAATTAAAATTGAAGGAAGCTCTACTCTTCATGGGATGCCACCTTAAAATTAGGAGTTTGAATTTGTAAATGGGCCATTCCACTTTCTTTGGGATGCCCCATGATATTCTCCATGAAAGGTGTTGTATTTTGAATTTTAAGAGGAGCTTAAGGTTTATAAAAGCTCCTAGAATCCCCTTGTAATTGGATGATGAATGAAATGAATTTTTTTTCTAAGAATGCTTTCTTCCTTTGCTAGCCAAAGACCCTTGAGAGAATGTAGGTGTGAGACCTAGGATAGTTAACCAAACAAGCTTTTAATCCCTCTTCCAATCCCATTCAGCCAACCTTGAAGAACCCTCTTCAAGCCTCTCCAATTTGGACCTTCTCATCTTCCAAAAGAGATCATCTACAATGGGGTTCTCCATGCCAACAATCAAAGATGATTCAAGCAAAGGATGCCAAAGGGAGATTACTTCAATCCAAGCCTAAGCCAACACTTCCATTCTTAACTTTCCTCTTCCTTTCTTCCAATCTTCCATCTAAACCGTTAACCTTTCCATCTACCAGTGCAGGATCCCCGGGTCTCATGGTTTCCAAGATGAAGGTCTACTATGCCAAAGATTCAGATGCAGGATGCTTTAAAACCTAGAGTAATTCCTTGGCCATTTAAATACTTCATCTTGAGTGTTCCTTACTTCATTTCAAAATATTAATGGCTGGATAACCAATCTTTATAAATCTCTTTCAGATATAAAATAGGAAATTAAGCTAGCCCTAACCAGTTTGGTTTCCTAACCATGAAGGTCCATTTTCTTAATTGCTTTGATAGGTTGTCTTCCTAGTCATATTTTCCTAATGTCCTTTTCATTAAATTCTGCTTCTTTATGTAAAATAGCCGCATGCATATCTGCCTCATCATCATTTAATATCTTTAATTCATAGAAATGCATCATTCCATATCTGTACCCCATCAATTTTGGTATAAGAGCATGGTAGGTTAGGGTTAATTTTGAATTTGTGCATTTAGGTAGGTTGCTAAAATTTTCTGCATTCATAGCATTCATACATGCTACTTAGTTATTATTTTTAAAACCCAATCTATATCTAAAATTCACACCTCCTGAGCGGGTGTACACCAGTACACTATAACAACCCATGGGAATAATGAGCCCCTGGCTGGACGTGAAGTTTTAGGTTGAAGTTTGGTATGTTTATATCTATGTTTGTTTAAATTATGTTGTTCTGTCCTGCAAGCTTTGTCTGTGTTCCAGGATCTACCTTTCCTAACACAGATTTTTATTTTTAATTTCCTTTCATTTGGTATGTCATACATGAGTTAGGAACATTCTGTAATTTCTTCATAATTTTCAGACATCTTTACATTGCTCTTTTCTGCACCACTTTAGAACTGCAACACACTAATTCTGCACCTAAAATTTGGGTCCATATGCTAGTTTGCATTCATTCCATGATAAAACAAATTAAGAGCATCAAATTGACATAGGGTCAGGATTTCATTACCTGTCCCTAGACCAAAAATCACTAACTTGAATAACGATCACAACCCTAATTAAAATGGATTGGACATCTAATTGCTCTAGTGACACCCATAAGGTCAGGTCAAATCAAGTGTCAAGCCAACTTTGACACCCTGTTTGTGTATGCTTGTATCTGGTGTCCAGGCAAGTGGTTCAAGGACAAGAGCCCGAAGGAAAGTGGGTTGGTTCACTTACCTGGCCAATTTCAAATTGGTCTCTAAGGCAAGCAAAGAGAAACCTCCACTAACCTTACACTTACCTGGCCAGGTGCCAAGTTACTATAACACGGATTATCAATTTGCCATACATTTGATTTGTACTCTAGGTCTAGCCAAACCCCTAGTCCGAGTTGAGTCCATGTACATGGCAACAAGATAAGGAACCCCTTATCAGCAAACCCAAGCCCAATCTAGTGTAACCATGGAACAAAACTTTGAGAGTTTGATGAAATCATTGAATGACCAAATGACCAGGCTGAACCAAAACTTAACTGATCAATTAGCCCAGACCAATCAAAACATGACTAATTAGATAACCCACATCACTGCTAGACTTGATCGATTAGAAGCTTGTTCCCCTGGAAGAAATCATGAAGTCCAAAATGAGTTAGAGCTTAAACCTGAGTTTGAAACACCCATCAACCCTAGAAGGGCTCTTCAACAAGACCATTTCTTTGAGTTAAATCCTAGGAGGCCCAATCCTAATCGAGTCCATGATACGAATCCTAAGATAGCATATCATGATCCAGTCTATGAGCCAAACCCTAGGAGACACAATCAGGATCAGACAGACCGTGATGAGCGAACCCTTAGGAGTATTAGATTGGAAGCTCCAACATTTGATAGAAATCTAGATCCTAAGGTTTACATAGATTGGGAGGGAGAGATGGACCAATACTTCGATTGGTATGACATGACCGAGGAAAGAAAGTACAAGTTTGCAAAGCTTAGGTTAATTCATCAGGCTAAGCTTTACTAGGGGAATGTCGAGAGGTTCATTAGACAAAGAGGTGATGTTCCCATAGTAACCTAGAGGGTAATGAAACTTAGGCTTAGAGAGAAATACCTTCCCATGTCCTACCACCAGAGACTTCTAGATCAGTGGCAGAGATTGACTCAGGGAACCAAGAGTGTCCCCGAATACATTGCCAAATTTGATGAATTTGTAATGAGATGCAATGCAGATGAGTCTAAGTCTGTTACTTTGTCTAGATTTAGGGCAGGATTGAGAGAAGAGATCCAGAAGGAGTTATTTTTGACAGAAGTCCATGACTTAGAGCTAGCTTACCAGGTAGCATGAGATCCCGAGAGATTTCATAGGGGACCATTTTATCGCAGACCCAAAACCCCTAGAACTAGTGCACCTAGTCAGCAGCCAGGATCGAATTAGATGCAACCCAGTCGACCCAACCCTAGCACCCCTCTGACCCATAGAGATTATAAGGGTAAAGCACCAAAAGTTCAGAGGACTCCAAATCCTAATGTGGCTTGCTATAGATGTCATAAGTTAGGCCATTATGCTAGAAATTGTCCAACTAGGGCCTTACATATAGGGGAATTAGAAGAGAATGAGTCTGAACCCAAAGAACCCCTAGGTGATAATGTTGAGAAAGTATATTTGGCTGAGGACAATTTGGTTGAAGAGTATGAAGGTGACGAGGAACAAATAGAGCATGATCTGTTGGGAGTAGTTATATGCATCCTTACCCACACCGTGACACAGGAGGATTGGCGTAGGACTATCATCATACAAATATTTGTCAAGTTAGGGGATAAGGTATGTAAAATAATCATAGATAGTTGGATTTGTGTAAATGCCATATCCACTAGTGCTGTCAAAACTTTAGGCTTGTCCATAGTTCCCCATCCAAATCCCTATAAGGTTTCTTGGATAGACTCCACTTCAATTCCCATCAAACATAGGTGCATAGTCCAAATCCAATTAAAGTCCTATCAGGAAAAAGTGTGGTGTGATGTCTTACCAATGGGAGTGAGCAGTATCATCCTAGGTCAACCCTGGTTACTTGTTCATGACACGACCCTATACTGCCAATCAAATTCCTGCTCATTCATGCACCTAGGAAAGAAGTTTGTAATTAACCCAACACCACCTAAGGACACCGTTAAGAGAGGATTGAGCCACCTAAAGGAAAAGAAAACAGGAGTCAATTTGATAACCGATAAAGAGATCGAGAAAGAACTCACTGAGGGTACACATGTTTGGATTTTAGCCACTAAGAAAATTTAGGAGCCTTCCCAGAAAGAACGCCCTCAGGAAGTGACTAACGTGTTAGAAGACTTTCAGGATGTATTCCCAGATGACCTACCATATCAACTTCCACCACTTAGGGACATCCAGCATGCCATTGACTTAGTCCCAGGAGCCACCCTACCCAACCATCCACACTATAGGATGAACCCTACCGAACATTTAGAGTTACAAAGACAAGTAGGGGATCTCTTTAGGAAAGGATTTATTAGAGAGATTTTGAATCCTTGTGCAGTACCCACATTATTGACCCCTAAGAAAGATGGCACTTGGAGGATGTGCATTGACAGTCATGCCATTAATAAGATCATAATGAAATATAGGTTTTCCACACCCTGTTTGGATGACATGTTAGATATGATGGCCGGAGCAATAATATTTTCAAAGATTGACCTTAAGAGTGGCTTTCATCAGGTAGGATTAGATCAGGGGATGAGTGGAAGACTGCGTTCAAGAACAAGGAGGGTCTTTTTGAATGGGTAGTAATGCCTTTCGAACTGTCCAATGCTCCTAGTACTTTTATGCGGATTATGAATCAAGTTCTATGTTTATTTATCGAAAAGTTTGTCGTAGTTTACTTTGATGAAATTCTTATATATAGTAGGACCCAGGAGGATCATATGGACCACTTGAATCAAGTCTGTTTAGCACTTAGGAAAAATAGTATCTTTGTAAACCTCAAAATATGTGATTTTTTTACCCATAGAGTCATTTTCCAAGGTTTTGTTGTCACACCTGATGGTGTTTCTACTGACCCCGAAAAGATTAAATCAATTATAGAGTGGCCTGTGCCAAAAGGTGTTCATGAAGTACAAAGTTTTCATGGCCTAGCTACTTTTTATAGAAGATTCATTCGGGGGTTTAGTACCATAGTTACGCCAATCACGGATTGCATTAGGAAAGGCCAATTTGAATGGACCAAAGCTACTGATAGGGCCTTCCTAGACATTAAGAAGAAAATGACACAAGCACCTACCTTAAGATTGCCTAATTTTTCCAAGGTTTTTGAGGTCGCTTATGATGCATTTGGAGTAGGAATGGTGGAATTTTAAGCCAGGAGAGCCACCACATAGCTTTTTTTAGTGAAAAGTTAAATGATGCTAAGGTTAGGTATTCCACCTATGATAAGGAGCTCTATACAGTAGTGCAAGCTTTAAGGTATTAGAGGCACTATCTACTACCGCATGAATTTGTCTTATTTTTTGATCATGAGGCCCTTAGATTCCTTAGTTCCCAGAATAAGCAAAATCCTAGGCATGCCAAGTGGGTAGAATACATCCAGGCCTACACGTTTGTCTTGAAGCACCATACTGGAACTGAAAATAATGTAGCCGATGCTTTAAGTCATAGAACCCTTCTTCTGAACTCGATTAGCACTAAAGTTGTTGGATTTGAAAGACTTACGGATGAATATGATAATTGTCTAAACTTTAGTAAAGTTTACCAAGCTTTGAAATTAGGACCATCTAGTGACCATAGTAAGTACACCCTTTAAGATGGTTATCTGTTTAAGGAAAATAAGCTTTGTCTTCCAAAGACTTCTTTGAGTGACTTTTTAATTTGGAAAACCCGTGCTGGAGGTTTGGCTGACCATTTTGGAAGAAACAAGACCATATTGATAATTGAGGAGAAATTTTACTGGTTAGGCCTTAAAAGACATGTAGCCAATATTGTTGCCCGATGTAGGACATGTGCGGTTGCCAAACATCAAAGACAATACACTAGGTTATACACTTTTTTTCCTGTGCCGGATTGTCCATGGAAGGATCATAGCATGGACTTCATTTAAGGATTACCCAAGACCCTTAGAAAACATGATTCAATCTTTGTAGTGATCGACATATTTTCGAAAATGGCCCATTTTATACCCTGCTCCCAAATTTTTGATGCTTTCAGGGTAGCCAAGCTTTTTCTCGATCAAGTAGTCAAGTTACATGGGTTACCTAAGACCATTGTTTCTGATAGGGATGTCTTTTTCACAAGCTATTTTTTGAAGATCCTTTGGCACCTACTAGGAACAAAATTAAAATTCTCAACTGCTTTCCACCCTCAAACTGATGGACAAACTGAAGTTGTAAATAGAAGTCTAGGGAGCTTATTAAGGTGCCTTGTTGGAGAGAGTCTGGAAAATTGGGATTTGCTTTTACCTCGTGCTAAATTCGTGTACAATAGCTCGGTCAATAGGACCACTGGAAAAAGTACCTTTGAGATTGTCCATGGTTATAGACCTAGGAGACCTATCGACCTCATCCCATTACCCACACACGCACATGTATTTGAGTCTGCCGAGTCATATGCACAGCATCTTAAAGAATTACATAAAGAAATTAGTAAGAAAATTCAAATGAGTAATGAAGTTTATAAGCATGTGGCTGATTCACATAAACAAAAAAAGAAATTAATGAAGTGGACTCTGTCATGATAAAACTTAGACCTGAAAGGTTTCCACCGGGAACTATGAAGAAATTGCATGCCCTGGGAGCTGGACCTTTCAAAATAATTAAGAAAATAGGATCTAATACATATGTGTTAGAGTTACCACCTGTTTATGGCATTAGCTTCACTTTTAATATTTCTGATCTTAAAGAATTTAAAGAACTGGCATTAATTCCTAGTGAGCCTTCTGGACCTCACCCTACCTTAGAGATTGAAACCCTACCTGAGTGCCCACTAGCAATTCTACTAGACCGGAGAGACAAGATTGAACGTAACTTAGATGACCAAGTGGTTACTACTAGAAATAAGGGTTATCAGCGTTATCTGGTTCATTGGCACAGCTGACCAGAATCTGAAGACTCCTAGATCACCCGAGAGGATCTATAACAGATTGACCCAGATCTATTAGAAAAGTACCACAGTCAAACCGATCCTTACTCGACAGGGTTGAGTTCCTCCCACCCGGGGAGAATTGGTGCGGGCACCAGGCTCAAGAAGAGGCTTCAATTGATACCAAGTTCTTTATGGATAGAAGATTAGGAATTTAAGTCTTATAGTTGTGTTTATTTGAATAATTGAGTCCTGTTTTATTTCAATTTGGGTTTTAATGTTCAATTAGGCTTTGTATTGAGTCAGGTTGAATAATTGAGTCATTTTTTATTTCAATTTGGGTTCAATTAGAGTTCAATTAGGCTTTGTATTGAGTCAGGTTCAAGAGCTACTTGAATTTGGGTTTGAATTAAGCCATATTAAGTGCAACCAGCTTCAACTACTTGAAGCACCAAATCATCTTTGGACCATGCCACCTTGGAGGACAAGTCATGCCACTTGGAGGAAAGATCAAGCCACATCACAAGACACCTCACCCATGAATTTTCACCCAAATCAAATTCAAATTGAAGGAAGCTCCACTCTTCATGGGATGCCACCTTAAAATTAGGAGTTTGAATTTGTAAATGGGCCATTCCACTTTCTTTGGGATGCCCCATGATATTCTCCATGAAAGGTGTTGTACTTTGAATTTGAAAAGGAGCTTAAGGTTTATAAAAGCTCCTAGAATCCTCTTGTAATTGGATGATGAATGAAATAAAATTTTTTTTCTAAGAAAACTTTCTTCCTTTGCTAGCCAAAGACCCTTGAGAGAAGGTAGGTGTGAGACCTAGGATACTTAACCAAACAAGCTACTAATCCCTCTTCCAATCCCATTTGACCACCCTTGAAGAACCCTCTTCAAGCCTCTCCAATTTTGACCTTCCAATCTTCCAAAAGAGATCATCTACAATGGGGTTCTCCACGCCAACAATTGAAGATGATTCAAGCAAAGGATGCCAAAGGGAGATTACATCAATCCAAGCCTAAGCCAACACTTCCATTCTTAACTTTCCTCTTCCTTTCTTCCAATCTTTCATCTAAACCTTTAACCTTTCGATCTACCTGTGCAGGATCCCCGGGTCTCATGGTTTCCAAGATGAAGGTCTACTATGCCAAAGAATCAGATGCAGGATGATTTAAAACATAGTGTAATTTTTTGGCCATTTAAATACTTCATCTTGAGTGTTCCTTACTTCATTTCAGAATATTAATGGCCGGATAACCAACCTTTATAAATCTCTTTCAGATCTTAAATAGGAAATTATGCTAGCCCTAACCTGTATGGTTTCCTAACCATGAAGGTCCATTTTCTTAATTGCTTTGATAGGTTGTCTTCCTAGTCATGTTTTCCTTATGTCCTTTTCATGAAATTCTACTTCTTTACAAAAAATAGCCACATGCATATTTGCCTCATCATCATTTAATATCTTTAATTCATAGAAATGCATCATTCCATATCTATACCCCATCAGGTTGGAAATCTAACCCTAGGTCATCTTGAGCATTGGAGATCAAAGGGATGAATTATATGGTAACCATATACTGGAGTTTAGATTGATTGCTCTCATATCTTCAACCTATTCGGACGTCGGGACCCATTGCTAGATGGTATCTTGTGCTGGTACTGGAAGTGTTCCAGTGCTACCATTTAGGTTTGAGCCTATGAGGTCACACGCCATAGAAGATTTCTTCCTGATCCGGGAACCGATCAATGATTGTGAATCATTTCAGTTTTAAGGTCAAATAGTCTGATTGAGCACACATTGGATTTTTTTCTGGTCCACCTAGTCTGATTTGGATCAACCAGGATTGGTTTGGGTCAACCAAGAACTGTTCCTTGTAGACCAATATTGGACCTGTTTTTCTTACTGATCGGGTTTGGTCGGACCAGGGTTTTTATGAACCGTTTTGGTTTTGATGATCCAATTTAAATATTTCTTGTCTACATGGAGTTTTTGGTTCAATGTTGTTTGTTCCTTTCTTCCCCTATTTTACCGTTTGAATGGATTTGAAATGCTTGTTGATTGGATACCGAATGGGATAAGATGAGCTTGAAATTTGTTTGCTGCCTTGGAATTCAAGTAATATTCATTTGCACAGTAATCTGGATTGGGTCTCATTGTGTTTCTCTCCAGCACATTTTTCCCCTTTTACTCAGTCTCTATTTTTCATGGTGTTTCAACCCTTTTCTGCCTGCGGTTCCTAAACTTTATCCACCAATCAAGGGCAAATTCAAATAGGGTTTATGTTTTATCTGGAACCCTCTCATGCTATCTTCCCTACCTTCATGGGTATTCTCAGTCTGATATTTTTCTTGGTTGAAGGCCGTGAGTTGAGAGAAGTTTTTGAGGGGAAGAACAGAGCATAAAAAAAGAGGAGCAGAGAGTGATCAATAGCTATCTTGAGAGTATTTTTGGGATCGATTTCTGAGCCTGAAATTCATGTTGCAGCCCATGGATTCCTTCCTTGTTCTTCATGATCTCTATTGTGTGCTTTTGGTGAAGTATGGGCATTCTTGGAGAAGACCGTCCATGAAGATCTTTTGGTTTTCCCTGCTCCACATTGCCGTGACCTATTGATTGATTCATGGAGGACTAGCATCCATCCGGGAGTTGAAAGATTGTGCCCTGAAAGCCAATTGAAATATTGTATTTTGATCCCAAAATCAATGAATTGACATTTTATAATAAAGGCATTATTTTCATCATTTGCTGTGTCTTTTTGATTTTATGATGAACCCCATAGATTAGGGCTATGGTTCTAGGGTTATGATGAGATTATACTAGTGAGACCTAAAGCCTTAAAACCCTAATCTAAAATATTCCTGGTCGATGGGACATTGAGTTGGGGATCAATGTTTCCGGCAAGACCAGCACATCCTAAATATGTTTTGTGATGAGGGTGACTGATCTCACAGTCACTTGTGTTTGACACTAATACTAGGATGTGAGTGTTCATTAGAGAATGAGTTCACTGAATTGATCCAGATTAAGAATATCTAATGGAACCTTATCTGTTTGTCAATAGATAATTCTCATAGTGGGAGTAGTGCTTGTGGTCCTTTGACCTGAGACTACCATAGTACCTTATATATATGAATCCATACTTTGGTTCGCAATCAATCATGACACTGAGTCATGCACGAGGTGATACTGGTTATGGTGGATTGTATATGGAGGTTGTGAGTAGGTCAACAAGGAATTGATCAGCCCTAGTAAGAGGGAATAGCATCCAGCTAATTTCAAATGATGGATTCAGGAAACCTTTGATCAAAGTATGTACATTAGAGTTATTTTCTAATGGTTCATTAATGAATCATCATTATAAAGATTGAGCTAGGGATGAATATGAAATTGGATTTGACAAGTATCCATATTCATAATCATATTCGTGATGCAAGTTGATCAAAGGACTGAATTGCCCGGTAACTCACCACTGAAGGGTATTTTGGTAATTTCACCAAAATTCTACATCTTCCGGGTAGACATGATACGTTGCTAGACGTCAATCTTGTCTTGTAGGTATATGATTGAGTCATGGTAATTCAAATCAGTTAATTTGAATTAGATTCTAATTGACCGAGTCGAGCTAGTTTGAGTTGACCTAAATCGGCTTAGTTGAGATCTAACCGAATTAAGTCAAATAGCACTCGGACCTACTGCTGGCTAGGTGTGGAACCCAATGGGTCACACATAAAAGAAAATTGATAAAGGATATAATTTGAAATTAAATCATGTTTGCAGGATAAACACACTAGCATGTGTTGCAGACCAAATTTCTATTCGAATCAGATTCGAATTTGGTTCCGAATTGGGCTTAATTGGGTTCTAATTGAACCAGATTAAGGTCCAATTTAATTTTTAGGACATTGGGCTAACCCATGGCTGAACCCAAGTGAATTAAGTTCACTGAGACCCTCTCTCCAAGCCGCCCTCTCCCTGTTCTCACCCGCGCGCGCCAAGAAGAAGAGTCCACGCGCGTGGACTCCTCTTAATACGCTTGAGAAAGAAAATAATATCAAAGAAATATCTGAAAAAGGGGTGATTCAGATCCTTGTCTGGCACCCTTGGATCTGGATCTGATGGCCAGAAAAAATTAAGGAAAAGATCCGTCGCTTTTCGATCGCAAATCCATCTCCAAAAGTCGCGATTCTTCCTGAAGTTTTTTCGAGAGTCCTCCTCGTCGGAAAAATGAAAATTAAATCGGAAAATCATGATTTTTGGTTGAGGGGACGCGTGAGGAATGAGGGATTGTGATTCTTGGGGTTTTAGAGGGTTGCGTTGTTTTGGGAAGACACCCCTCTGAGATCTATAAATAGAGTTGGGTTCTCGGTGGTTTTCATGCAACATAATTCAGAGATCCAATTCCCTTTCTTCCTCTCCAGAATACTCCTTTCCCTTGTTCTTGTTGGGTATTGTTTCCCTTACAGAGGTATCCTCTGTCGAAACTCTGACCCTAAACAAGAATAAGAAGAAGGTCTTGAACGGTAAAGGAAAGAAAAAGGAAAGGATCTGTTCTTCTTCTTTTCCTTCTTGAATTAAGACTTTGCCTGTCTTAATTTTTCTTCCAATTCAATTCAAGAAAAGGAATTCAAGAAAGGGAATTCTTGAAGAAAATTCAAAAAGACAAAAGAAGGAAGAAAAGAAATTTTTCAAGAAAGAAAATTTCAGCCTAAAAGTCCAAGAATTGAATTCTTGAAAAAGAATTCAAGAAGTGGAGCCAAGAACTAGAAATTGTTGTCTTCATCTTTTTCTGTGTGGATCACCATTGGAGGGTGAACATTTGGGCACCTGGTGGAGATTCAGAGTTTGGATTTTTGCGATACAGGTTAGTATCTTAATTTGAGATTAAATCTTATATATATTTTATATATTTTAATTCTTTTAAGGAGATCTTGGGTTAAAGGTTTGGTGAAGATTTCAAAAGATAAAAATAAAAATTTTGAAATCTATGTTTCCACCTTGCCATCTAACCCTACAGTGGTATCAGAGCCTCCTTATTAAGATTAAAATATATATGCTGATTTTTAGATGCATATTTATATAAGTAACATGAGATGTAGTATATGTTTGATGTAATGTCACCAATTAGGGTTTTCACTCAAACCTTAATTGTTGTAGAGATATGTTTAGAGATCTTGTCATCATACTGAAATAAGGTTGCCCTGGCATAATGGTGGATCCATTATGTGGTAAATGGTTGTCCTAGTATGATGACACACTAATCACATATTTGTGTTAATTATGCATATATGTTTGATGTTGCCACTAATTAAGGTTTTCACTTAAACCTTAATTTGCATAGAGATATGTTTAGCCTTCTAGTCATCATACTGAAATAAGGTTGCCCTGGCATAATGGTGGATCCATTATGTGGTAAATGGTTGTCCTAGTATGATGGCACACTATGGCACATATTTGCTAGAATGTGTTTTGTTTTAATAAAGCCCTCTTTAAAAACATATTAAGTTGTAGTGTCATATACCAAAAGCAAAAATAATCAATATGATTAGTTTATCATTCTGTGTCTAGGAAAAGTGGTTCATGATCGGTAAAGAGGACGTGGTTTTTAATTGGTTCCATTGACTGACCTGGCCAATTCTTCTTGGTGTCTAAGGAAAGCAACGGGGGGACTCCCACCACTCTCCCACTTACCTGGCCGATATGATTTACTTAATTATTGATTGATATGCTTAGTGTAATATTCACTACATATGGCCTTCCTTCATGCCAAGTCATTATTATGTTATGATCCATATTAGGTTTGTTGTGTACACACAAGGCCTTTTTCTTTATGGTGACTAACATAATTTTTGCTTGGTACATTTGATGTTTATGGAATGATTTAATATAATACTTTGTTGTGTACACACAAGGGTATTATAATTAATATCATGACTATATAGCAATGAAGGGTCTAACTTAACTAAAATATTATAGTTTGTTGTGTACACACAAAGCTATTAATATTTTAGAGGCCAAGATAAGTTGAGAATTGTATGAATTATAATTGGAAAGAGTTTTCCTACCTTTGAACGTATATAAGATTTGTTGTGTACACACAAGGTCTTTTATAAGGAATTAGGATCTCAACCCCACTAAGAGAACCAATTAGGGTTTTCTCGATATCATATTAAGGGTTATGATGCTTGAAAAAATAGTGGGAGACATAATTAAGTTAAAGTCCTAATTTAATTATGTTTTGTCAACATTGATTGTTTGCTTATGTAATGTTGTTTGTTAATGTAGATTAAATGGCCTCTTCACTCTCACTCCATAGCATTCTTGATGCAAATAAATTTACTGGACCAAACTATGTTGATTGGTTGAGAAACCTGAAGATAGTACTCAGCCAAGAAAGAATTTCTTATATTCTTGATACCCCAACCTTGGAACCGTTAGGGGAAGATGCCTCGCAAGAGTATAAGACCACATATAACACGTGGCAAAATGACTCACTTACTGTCAAGTGTATAATGCTTGCCTCTATGACCAATGAGTTACAGAGGCAACATGAAAGCATGGACACAAACTCCATATTGCTCAATTTAAAAGAACTTTATGGAGAACATAGTCGAACTGCAAGATATGAAATATCCAAGTAGTTATTCCGTGCAAGGATGACAGAAGGTACATCCATACAAGACCATGTATTAAAGGTTATTGACCTAATCACCCGATTGGGTCAATTGGGTTTTGTTATGGATGGGGAGTTGAATCAGGATTTAATCTTGCAGTCACTCCCAGAGTCATTTTCATAGTTTGTTCTTAATTATCATATGAACAAACTTAACACTTCCTTGCCTGAGCTGTTGAATATGTTAAAAATAGCGGAGAGCCATTTAAAGAAAAATAAGGCTCCACTTCTTCTTGTGGATGGTGTAAATAAGAAGAAAATAGGCAAAAAGGGTTCCAAGAGGAGGTTAAACCCAAAAGGGGGCATCAAGAAAAAGAAAGGAAAGAAGGCCTCCAGACAAATGACCTGCTTTCATTGTGGCAAGCCGGGTCACTGGAAAAGAAACTGCAACGTTTACCATGCAAGTGTGAAGCCTGGTGCTAGTGATGCACCAAAAGGTATGTATAAGATACATGCAATTTTGTCATTAGACTCTTCTAATTCAAACTCTTGGGTATTGGATACTGCTTGTGGTCATCATATCTGCAAATCATTGCAGGGACTACAGAACATTAGAGTTTTGAAGGAAGGCGACTTCGAGCTCTACGGTGCTGGAGAAGATTCCATCCAAGCAGAAGCTGTAGGGACTTATATGTTGAAGCTGCCT
This sequence comes from Areca catechu, assembly GCA_021397845.1. Classification (NCBI taxonomy): domain Eukaryota; kingdom Viridiplantae; phylum Streptophyta; class Magnoliopsida; order Arecales; family Arecaceae; genus Areca; species Areca catechu. The sequence continues at coordinate 93,401,674 of CM038051.1, read as the reverse complement.
TCTGGGATGATTTTAGAGTTAAAAAATTATTATTTTATGCCTAGAATCATTAGAAACATCATATCTGTACCCTTATTACTTAAACAAGGATATATTATGAATGTAATGAGCAGTGGCTGCTCAATCAGTTTTTCTAATGAAATAATATTTAATGGCATATTTTGCAATGGTCTATTAACTTTATCTTCTGATGACAATATACTACATGTTAGTAATAAACGAAAAAGAGATGAAGTAAACAATACTTTACTTTGGCACTATCGTCTTGGACATATTAGTGAGCACAGGATTAACAAGTTATACAAGGAAAAATTCCTTAATCCTTATGACTATGAATCATTAGGAACTTGTGAATCATGTCTCATGGGTAAAATGACCAAGACTCCATTTAGTGGACATAATGAAAGGACAACAGAGTTATTAGGACTCATACACACTGATGTATGTGGACCTATGACAACTCAGGCCAAGGGTGGATACTCATATTTCATCACATTCACTGATGATTTTTCAAGGTACGTATTTGTTTATCTAATGAAACATAAGTCCGAAGCTTTGAAAAATTTTTAGAGTGTCAAAGTATGGTAGAGAAACAAACGGGGAAAAGTATTAAGATCCTTCGATCAGATAGAGGAGGTGAATACTTATTCACCGAGTTTCTTGATCACCTTAAACAAAAGGGAATCATCTCTGAATGGACTCCTCCTTACACACCACAATTAAATGGTGTTGCTGAAAGGAGAAATCATACTTTATTAGATATGGTACGGTCCATGATGTGCTTCACAGACTTACCTATTTCTTTCTGGGGATATGCCTTGGAAACAGCGGCTAATATTTTGAATAGAGTACCATCCAAATCTGTATCTAGCATTCCATATGAGTTATGGAGGGGAAAGAAACCCAATCTTAAGCACCTTAAGATATGGGGATGTCCAGCCTATGTCAAAAGAAATTTTGGACAAAAGCTTGATGTTAGAGCAGAAAAGTGTCTATTTGTTGGATATCCCAAAGATAATATAGGATATCTATTCTACCACCCTACTGAACAAAAGGTTTTAGTCAGTAGGCATGCCATTTTTATGGAGAAAGAATTCATCCTACAAAAGGGCAGTGAGAGAAATATTGAACTTGAAGAAGTTCAATTAGTAGATACATCTCAACAAAATCATAACATAGTTAGTATAGAACCTGAACACACCACTCATATCCGTAAGTCTGATAGGGTGCGACAAGCACCTGAAAGGTATGGGTTCATTATTGAAAATAATGAAGCCTGAATCATTGATAATGATGAGCCTCTAACATATACGGATGCTGTCATAAGTAGTGACTCAGACAAATGGCTGGAAGCCATGAGATCCGAAATGGACTCCATGTATGTCAACCAAGTCTTTACTTTGGTTGATGCACCAGAGAGTGTTAACCCTATTGGATGCAAATGGGTCTATAAGAAAAAGATTGGGGCAGATGGCCAAGTTGAAACTTATAAAGCCAGATTAGTGACTAAGGGTTTCAGACAAAAACAGGGAATAGATTATGATGAAACATTTTCTCCTGTTGCCATGCTCAAATCTATTCGGATCATGCTTGCTATAGCAGCATATCATGATTATGAAATCTGGCAGATGGATGTGAAAACTGCATTCCTCAATGGTTTCCTTGAGGAAGAGGTTTATATGTCACAGCCAGAAGGTTTTGTCTTGGAGACTAAACCTAATTAGGTATGTAGGCTAAAGAAATCTATTTATGGATTAAAGCAAGCATCTAGGAGTTGGAACATCTGATTTGATAAGACAGTCAAAGAATTTGACTTTATCAAAAATGAGGATGAACCTTGTGTGTACAAGAAGACTAGTGGGAGTGCCATAGTTTTCTTGGTTCTATATGTAGATGACATACTCCTCATTGGGAATGATATCCCAATGTTACAATCGGTCAAGGTATGGTTATCTAAACAGTTTTCCATGAAAGACTTGGGAGAAGCATCTTATATACTATGCTTCAAGATCTATAGAGATAGATCTAGGAGGATGCTAGGTTTATCCCAGTCTAGGTACATTGACCAAGTGCTAAAAAGATTTAGCATGGAGGAAAGTAAAAGAGGTTACTTACCTATTGGTCATGGCATACATCTTTCAAAGAAGATGTCTCCTAAGACACCTGAAGAAAGAAATAGAATGAATTCTATACCTTATGCTTTGGCAGTAGGGTCTATTATGTATGCTATGCTATGTACTAGGCCTGATATGGCATATGCCTTAGGTATAGCCAGCAGGTTTCAGGCTGATCCAGGAGAGGATCATTGGAAGGCTGTGAAAAATATTCTTAAGTACTTAAGAAGAACTAAGGATATTTTTCTAATATACGGAGGATCTGATCTTAAACTAGAAGCTTATTCAGATTCTAGTTTTCAATCAGATCCAGATGACAGCAAATCTATATCTGGGTATGTTTTTACCCTTAATGGAGGAGCTGTAAGCTGGAAAAGTTCTAAACAGCAAACTATAGCTGACTCAATAACTGAGGCAGAGTACATTGCTGTTAGTGAAGCTGCCAAGGAAGCTGTCTGGATGAAGAAGTTCATATCAGAGTTGGGCGTAGTTCCTGAGATTGAAGGTCCAGTATCACTTTACTGTGATAATACGGGGGCTGTTGCTCAAGTAAAGGAACCGAGAGCTCATCACAAATCAAAGCACATTCTAAGACGCTTCCATCTCGTTCGAGAGATTGTCGAAAGACAAGAAGTATGCATTAAAATGGTAGAAATGAAGAACAACGTAGCAGACCCGTTCACTAAGGCTCTATCACAGCAAGAGTTTGATCGCCACCTTGATTGTATGGGGTTAAGATTTAAAGGCGATTGGCTTTAGTGCAAGTGGGAGATTGAAAGATTGTGCCCTGAAAGCCAATTGAAATATTGTATTTTGATCCCAAAATCAATGAATTGACATTTTATAATAAAGGCATTATTTTCATCATTTGCTGTGTCTTTTTGATTTTATGATGAACCTCATAGATTAGGGCTATGGTTCTAGGGTTATGATGAGATCATACCAGTGAGACCTAAAGCCTTAAAACCCTAATCTAAAATATTCCTGGTCGATAGGACATTGAGTTGGGGATCAATGTTTCCGGCAAGACCAGCACATCCTATATATGTTTTGTGATGAGGGTGACTGATCTCACAGTCACTTGTGTTTGACACTAACACTAGGATGTGAGTGTTCATTAGAGAATGAGTTCACTGAATTGATCTAGATTGAGAATATCTAATGGAACCTTATCTGTTTGTCAATAGATAATTCTCATAGTGGGAGTAGTGCATGTGGTCCTTTGACCTGAGACTACCATAGTACCTTATATATATGAATCCATACTTTGGTTCGCAATCAATCATGACACTGAGTCATGCACGAGGTGATACTGGTTATGGTGCATTGTATATGGAGGTTGTGAGTAGGTCAACAAGGAATTGATCAGCCCTAGTAAGAGGGAATAGCATCCAGCTAATTTCAAATGATGGATTCAGGAAACCTTTGATCAAAGTATGAACATTAGAGTTATTTTCTAATGGTTCATTAATGAATCATCATTATAAAGATTGAGCTAGGGATGAATATGAAATTGGATTTGACAAGTATCCATATTCATGATCATATTCGGGATGCAAGTTGATCAAAGGACTGAATTGCCCGGTAACTCACCACTGAAGGATATTTTGGTAATTCCACCAAAATTTCACATCTTCCGGGTAGACATGATACGTTGCTAGATGTCAATCTTGTCTTGTAGGTATATGATTGAGTCATGGTAATTCAAATCAGTTAATTTGAATTAGATTCTAATTGACCGAGTCAAGCTAGTTTGAGTTGACCTAAATCGGCTTAGTTGAGATCTAACCGAATTAAGTCAAATAGCACTCGGACCTACTGCTGGCTAGGTGTAAAACCCAATGGGTCACACACAAAAGAAAATTGATGAAGGATTTAATTTGGAATTAAATCATGTTTGCAGGATAAACACACTAGCATGTGTTGCAGACCAAATTTCTATTCGAATCAAATTCGAATTTGGTTCTGAATTGGGTTTAATTGGGTTCTAATTGAACCAGATTAAGGTCCAATTTAATTTTTAGGGCATTGGGCTAACCCATGGCTGAACCCAAGTGAATTAAGTTCACTGTGACCCTCTCTCCAAGCCACCCTCTCCCTTTTCTCACCCGCGCGTGCCAAGAAGAAGAGTCCACGCGCGTGGACTCCTCTTAATATGCGTGAGAAAGAAAATAACATCGAAGAAATATCTGAAAAAGGGGCGATTCAGATCCTTGTCTGGCACCCTTGGATCTGGATCTGATGGCCAGAAAAAATTAAGGAAAAGATCCATCGCTTTTCGGTCGCAAATCCGTCTCCAAAAGTCGCGATTCTTCCTGAAGTTTTTCCGAGAGTCCTCCTCGTCGAAAAAACAAAAATTAAATCGGAGAATCATGATTTTTGGTTGAGGGAACGTGTGAGGAATGAGGGATCATGATTCTTGGGGTTTCAGAGGGTTGCGTTGTTTTGAGAAGACACCCCTCTGAGATTTATAAATAGGGTTGGGTTCTCGGGGGTTTTCATGCAACATAATTCAGAGATCCAATTCCCTTTCTTCCTCTCCAGAATACTCCTTCCCCTTGTTCTTATTGGGTATTGTTTCCCTTACAGAGGTATCCTCTGTCGAAACTCTGACCCTAAACAAGAATAAGAAGAAGGTCTTGAACGGTAAAGGAAAGAAAAAGGAAAGGATCTGTTCTTCTTCTTTTCCTTCTTGAATTAAGACTTTGCCTGTCTTAATTTTTCTTCCAATTCAATTCAAGAAAAGGAATTCAAGAAAGGGAATTCTTGAAGAAAATTCAAGAAGAGGAAAGAAGGAAGAAAAGAAATTTTTCAAGAAAGAAAATTTCAGCCTAAAAGTTCAAGAATTGAATTCTTGAAAATGAATTCAAGAAGAGGAACCAAGAACTAAAAATTATTGTCTTCATCTTTTTCTGTGTGGATCACCATTGGAGGGTGAACATTGGGGCACCTGGTGGAGATTCAGAGTTTGGATTTTTGCGATATAGGTTAGTATCTTAATTTGAGATTAAATCTTATATATACATTTTATATGTTTTAATTCTTTTAAGGAGATCTTGGGTTAAAGGTTTGGTGAAGATTTCAAAAGATAAAAATAAAAATTTTGAAATCTATGTTTCCGCCTTGCCATCAAACCCTACAGGAGTTGGATCAGCGAGAGCCCGTGCATGGATACTCTAGAGGGTGGACATTTGGACACCTTGAGAGATTGGATCGATCTTTTCTTCTTCTTGCTGTTGCAGATCAAGTAGAATCAAGTTTGCTGATTTGAAGACTATTGGAGTTCAACCGGCTTCCTTGATTTTGCTGTTGAAGGGAGTCGACTTCTTCCTGCTTCGATCTAAATTCAAAACAAAAGGAAGCTGTATAAGGTATGTTATTTCTTTTTGTTATCATGCATGTTTAGATCTAAATTTTATCATATTATTTATAATTATTGCACTTGCCTATACATTCCTGTGTATTAGTTACATGCATCATGTTTATGTTAGATCCTATGGTTGAGTAGGATTTTCCATATGCATGCTCAAAAATTTTAATTATGCAATCCTACTCCCTAGTGTAGCGTGCCTAGGATAGGTGTTCGATTCACTAGTTTTCCTTCATACTTCTCTCAAAATCAATGACAAATCACTTCTTAATTGGGTGACAATGTAGATGAATATGGCATCTCATCCTCTTTCTTTGAAATTCAAATGGGACTCTTGATGAAATAAACTCCTTTGAACCTTCTCCTTAATGGGCGTCCCTTTCAATGGACTCTTGGTCGACTACTTCTTTGATTTGGCAAAAAAAAAAGAATGTGTGGTGCTAAGGCTTGGACTCCTTCTGCTTTACTTGTCTTAAAAATAAATGGCGCTAATTTCTTTTTCATGTGGCCAACCAAGGTAAGTGACATGGCATGTGATGTTGTCTCGATGAGGTGCCAAGTGATGTTCAAACATGTCATGTGATGATGTCCAAACTTGTGGCATGTGACATAGGCTGATGATGTGGCATGACATGGTAGCAAGATGACATGTGAAGAGTAACATGGGCATCCAAGATGAAGTGGCACATGTGAAGGTGGGGACCAAGAGGTAGTTGGCACATGGCTTGTCTTGGGTTGCACATGGAGTCACATGACTTGATTTGAGCTTGCACGTGGAGTCATATGGATCTTGACTTGAATCCCCTCTTGTATTACAGGACTCAACCAACAATTACAAGACTCAACCAACTAATTAATTAAAGCCCAGCTTGGTCAAATTGATCAAAAGGCATAACCAACTAAACAAACTTGGTGAATAGGGGTTGGCCCAAAAGGGTTAATTAGGTTTTGACACAACCTGATAAATAGGATTTATATACAAAACCCTAATTGGTAAAAAGGGCTAACTAACACTAGACCATTATAATAGAATTTATGACCCAATTGAAATTAGGGTTTTTTTTATGAGCTCAACTTTGGGTCTAGGAGTTTTTACAGGGATTCAATTTTGAGGTTTAGCACTAAACCCAACTAAGCTAAAATAATAAAATTCAAAATAACTATTTACAAGTGATCCAGGGTTTGGGCTCAGGGCTTCATTCATAGGTGATCCACAGTGATGTGGGTTCGACCTGTCATTTTTTTTTGGCCCTAGTGTCTGCACCAACAAACGACCCCTTGGACCACCTGGAAAGCTACAAGGCCCTCATGGGGGTCTAGGGGGCCACCGACGTATTCCTTTGGATTACTTTCTCGACTACACTCTGGATGGCTTCTCGAGCATGGTTTTCTAGACTCAAGTCAAAAAGCATTGACTCATTTGTCTAGTTGGAGAAAATGTTCATAGTGCACTTTGATGCATGCAGAAAGGTGCCACATGAAGCTGATAGGCTCTTCTCGATCCATCAGCAGGATTGAGAGCTCCTCTGGGACTACGTGTCCCGATTTAAAGCTACCACCATGGAGATCTACTACCTCGATGAGCCAATCACCATGCTGGCCCGGAAGAGGGAGCTGCGGACCTCCCGCTTCACCTACTCCCTCAATAAGAAGCCTTTGAAGACTTACATGGAGCTCCTCCTCTAGGCCCACAAATACATCCATGCGAAGGAGGTTGACCACACCAGAAGGGAGCTGGATGGGTGGTCGCTAAAGAGGTAGGCCATTTGGGAAATATCCATGCCCTCGACCCAAAAGTTAGTGCCGGTCCCGTGGCTGGGGTTGAGGCCCAGGGTTGACCCCACCAAGGAAGACAAGATCACTTTTCTCCTCGCCTTGAGAGAAAAGATCTTAATGGAGATCGAGGGTGAGCACTTCCTACATCAACCTCTCCCACAGCGGCTATCTGCTAGATGCGACAGGTCCCGCTACTGCTGCTTCTACCAGGACCACAACCATGATAATGAGGAATGCTTCCACCTAAAGAGGGAGATTGAAAACTTGATCAAGCATCGCTACCTCAGCAAGTACGTGGAGGGAGGAACACCTCCAGCAACCCAGAATGAAGAATCCTGACTGCTCACCATCAAAAACTGACCCACTGAGAAGCCGATCGAGATGATCTCCTAGCGGGCAAGAAGAATCTCGAAGAGGACTAGGGGAGAGAGGAGAATGATGACGTGCTCCCCTACAAGGGAGAGAAGTTGACTAGGGTAGATAACTCAGATAATGATGCTGTCATCATTGAAATGATGATAGTGAAACAACCTGTAATAAGAATTAAGGTTGACAGTGGAAGCTCTACTGACATCCTTTTTTATGATACTTTTACAAGAATGAACTAGTCCACTCACCAAATAAAGTCGGTGTTCATGCCCTTAGTGTGCTTCACCAGGGACTCAATCAGAATTGAAGGACATATCACACTACCAATAACCGCTGGGATGCCACCTTGGTAAAGTCCTATGTTGACAATATTTACCGTTGTAAGGCTTCCCTCGCCTTACAATGCAATCCTAAGGCACCCCGGCCTCAATCTTCTTGATGCTACCATTTTCACCAGATGTCTCATCATCCAATTCCTAACCCTATGGGGGACCGGGGAGGTGAGAGGGTCACGGTGGTCGGCCCAGCACTGTCTAAAGACCGTCCCAGGTCCACGGGGGGCTAGTCCAAGCCCAGCATTGACCAACCAAATTTTATGGAGCTGGAGCTGAAGGGTAAACCTGTTGAGCATTTGCTTCGTTTTCCTCTGGGAGAGGATCCTTTGAAGATTATGCAAGTTGGAGCCCTACTTCCTGAAGAAAAGAGATCCTGCTTGCTCAGTTTTCTGAGCGACAGCATGGATGTCTTCTCCAAGATGACTGCAGACATGCCCAGCATCCCTCCAGAAGTAATCACCCACAAGCTGAATGTCGATCCTAATTAGTATCTGGTCTGGTAGAAGAAGAGAAGCTTTGCCCCGAAGTGGTAGAAGGTGATCGATGAAGAGGTCGAAAAGCTCCTCGTTGAGGGCTTCATCCATGAGGTACATTATCCTAACTGGCTTGCTAACAAAGTGATTGTTAGGAAAACTTCTAAGAAGTGAAAGATCTGCATGGATTACACCGACCTCAACCCGGCATGTCCAAAGTATAGCTTTCCTCTCTCCAAGATTGACTAGCTAGTAGATGCGACCCCGAGCCACAAGCTCCTTAGCTTTATGGATACATTCTCTAGATACAATTAAATCTGCATGCATGTGGAAGACAAGGAGCACACAACATTTGTGATCAATAGAGGTATGCATTGCTACAAGATGATGCCATTTGGCCTCAAATATGTAGGGGCTACATACCAGCATCTGGTCAATAGGGTCTTCAAAGACTAGATCGGTCGTAACATGTAGGTATACGTGGATGACATGCTTGTCATGAACAGCCAGGAGTCGGACCACATTGTCGACTTGATGGAATCTTTTTGATGTGAGACAATTATGAAAACTAAATTATTGTGATTAAGATCTAATTATCTGAGGAAAGTAGAGAATATATTTTATATATTTTTTCAGATTTTTAAAGAAGACTTAAAGAAGACACTAAAGAAAATTAGTTTAATTAACTACCCATACAAGTAAACCTAGAAAAAGAACTAGGAAAGCAGGATCTATTGGCTAAGAAACAACCGAAATTATGGTCTACTTATCAACTCTTCAGAAATTTAAGAGGAGGGAAGAGGTTTAAAGTTTACCAATGAAGATCGCTTCTTTAGATCTAGCAGGACTCTCAAGATTATCGCGGCAGGATTCCAAGAACTCGATCCCGTGCTCCGATCTTCTCGCGATACTAGTTTCGAGGCAAGAATACCTGACTTCGATTCTTGATCACATGCAAACACTCAACAAAAAAAAATTAAATTAGAAATCAACAAAGAAAAGGGAAAGAAGGAAAGGGAAGGGTTAGGAATAATGGTTAAGGATTCTTGTCGGCTGCATAGGTAGGATAACTAGGGCCTCACACCTTGTGATGTTTTGAAGAACAAAGGAAAAGGGCCTCACACCCCGCAATGTTTCGAAGAACAAAGAAAAAGGGCCTCATACCCTGCGATGCACATAGCAAAGGAAGAAATTTTGACAGAGTCTCTTTATTGATGAATAATAATTATAATTATAAGGGGGGTTGATGGGATATTTATAGACACTCAACCAGTGGTGTAAGGGATTCAAAGACTTAAAGTTAATTCTTCTTATACAGCAACTCTTGAATTCCTTCTTCTGGTGTCATGACTCTTGACTTTAGATGATGAGGGCTCTTGTATGAGAGTGGACACTTCAATTTGGATAGAGAAAAACTCATGAGTTTTAGTGGGATCATGAGTTCTTGAAATCTTGATTTCCTAGAACTTGAATGCCTTGAACTCTTGAAGTAAGAAAATCCTTTGAAATTCTTTTTGATAGGCACCCCTTAGAGAAGGATTCTTGGCTAACTTCTCCCTTGGAATTGGCGATAATTATTTGAGATGAATGGCTCTAAGACTGAAGACTCCTTCTACGTTACTCATCTTAAAACCATTGGAGAATTTAATTGAGGCACCCTCCTTGGATAAGCTTGCATGTTATCTAAATGTCTAGATGTCTGGATGTCTGGATGTCTGGATGTCCGGATATCTTAATGTCTTGATAAAAAATAAAGACAACCATAAAATTGGCCAACCAAGATAAATGACATGGCATGTGAGATGTCCAAACAAAAGTGACATGCCATGTGATAATATCCTGGGTGATATGGCGAGGGATGTCCAAACATGTCATGTGTTAATGTCCCCTGATGATGTGGCAAGTGTTGTCCAAATTCTTGAAAAGGTTGCACCAAGAACAAACTAACTTGGCCTAGCACATGGCTTGTCTTGGGCTAGCACATTGCATGTCTTGGGCTAGCACTTGGGTCTTCAATTGAAAGCACATGAAGTCACATGGGTCTTCAATTGGGTCCCCCTTGTGGTACAGGTCTCAATAAATATTTTTTACAAGACTCAAAAGCAAATAACTAAAGCCTGATTGATCAATTGATCAAAAAGCTTAACATCATGTAACAAAAAGAATAGATTTGTAAACAGGGTTTGGCCCAATAGGGTTTGACACAACCGATAAATAGGGTTTTGATCAATGTGATAAAAAGGGTTTAGCCTAAAAGGCTAAATAACAAAATCCTAATTACAGTTAGTAAAAGGGGCTAACCCTTACTAATCCAAAATAATAAAAATTAAAATAAAATATTTACATGGTAAAAGGGGTTGGGTCCAAGGCTTTATTCATAGGTAACACATAGGGATGTGGGTTAAACCTATCGATATTTTCAGGCTTTGGTGTCCACACCAATTATACCAAAACTAATGCAGGACAATTATGAAAACTAAATTACTTTGATTAAGATCTAATTATCTGAGGAAAGTAGAGAATAATTTGTATATATTTTTTCAAATTTTTAAAGAAGATTTGAATGAGATAGAAAAAAAACATAATTTAATTAACTACCCGCACAAGTAAACATAACAAAATAACTAGGAAAGCAGGATCTAGTGGCTAAGAACCCACTGAAACTAGGGTATACTTATCAACTCTTCAGAAATTAAAGAAGAGGGAAGAGGTTTAAAGTTTACCAACGAAGATCACTTCTTTAAATAAAGTAGGACTCTCAAGATTGTCGTGGCAGGGTTTCAAGAACTCGTTCCCGTGCTCCGATCATCTGCACGATGCTGGTTTCCAGGCAAGAATACCTGACTTCGATTCTTGATCACATGCAAACACTCAACAAAGAAAATTTAAATTTGGAATCAGCAAAGAAAAGGGAAAGAAGGAAAGGGAAGGGTTAGGAACGATGGTTAGGGATTCTTGTCGGCTGGATAGGTAGGATAACTAGGCCCTCGTACCCCGCAATGTTCCAAAGAACAAATTAAAAGGGCGTCACACCCTGCGATGTTCCGAAGAACAAAGGAAAAGGGCCTCACAACCTACGATACACATAGCAAATGAAGAAATTTTGACAGAGTCTCCTAATTGATGAAAAATAATTATAATTACAAGGGGGGTTGATAGGGTATTTATAGACCCTCAACCAGTGGTGTAAGGGATTCAAAGACTTAGAGTTAATTCTTCTTGGGCAGCAACTCTTGGATTCCTTCTTCTGGTGTCATGACTCTTGAGTTTGGATGATGAGGGCTCTTATATGAGTGGATTCTTCAATTTGGATAGAAAAAAACTGATGAGTTTTAGTGGGATTCATGTGTTATTGAAATCATGATTTCCTGGAAGTTGATTGCCTTGAACTCTTGAAGTAAAAAAATACCTTGAAATTCTCTTTGATAGGCACCCCTTAAAGAAGAATCCTTGGCCGACTTCTCCCTTGGAACTGGCAATAATTATTTGAGATGAATGGTGCTAAGAGTGAAGACACCATCTACTTTACTCATCTTAAAACCATCGAGGAATTTAAATGAGGTGCCCACATTGGATAAGCTTGCATGTTGTCTAAATGATCAAATGTCTGGAGGTCTGGATATCCGGATGTCTTAATGTCCTGAAGAAAAATAAGGACAACCATAAAATTGTCCAACCTAGATAAATGACATGGCATGTGAGATGTCCAAACATAAGTGACATGCTATGTGATAATATCCTGAGTGATGCGGTGAGAGATGTCCAAACATGTCTTGTGTTGATGTCCCCTGATGATGTAATAGGTGTTGTCCAAATCCTTGAAATGGTGGCGCCAAGAACAAATTGACTTGGCCTAGTACATGGCTTGTCTTGGGCTAGCACATGGCTTGTCTTGGGCTATTACATGGGTTTTCAATTGGATGCACATGAAGACACATGAGTCTTCAATTGGGTCCCCCTTGTCATACAAGACTAAATAACTAATTTTTACAATACTCCAAAGCAAATAACTAAAGCCCAATTGATCAACTGATCAAAAGGATTAACCTCATATAACAAAAAGAATAGATTGGTAAACAGGATTTGGCCCAATAGGGTTTGACACAATCGATAAATGTGGTTTTGATCAATGTGATAAAAAGGGTTTAACCCAAAAGGCAAAATAATAAAATCTTAATTACAGTTGATAAAAGGGGCTAACCTTAACTAACCCAAAATAACATAAATTAAAATAAAATATTTACATGGTAAAAGGGGTTGGGTTCAGGGCTTTATTCACAGGTGATCCACAAGGATGTATGTTCAACCTGTAGATATTTTCTGGCTGTAGTGTCTACACCACCTTTGATAACCTTCACCTCTACTAGATGAAGCTGAACCCTATCAAATGCACATTTGGCTTGGTGGCGGGATGTTTCTAGGGTTCATGGTCACCCAAAAGGGAATAGAGGCCAACCCAAAGAATATCCAAGTGATCACCAACATGAGACACCCCGTTTCCAAGAAAGAGGTTAGGGCTTGACTGGATGCATAGCGACATTGAGCTATTTCATCTCACATTCCATTAAATGCTTCCAGCCTTTCTTCAAGATGCTGTGCATGATGCATGACTTCACTTGGATGGAGGAGTGCCGAGAGGCATTCAAGGACATGAAGATTTTCCTCGCCTCCCCACTATTTCTATGCAGGCCAGATCCGGAAGAAGAGCTCCTCCTGTACTTGGCAGTCTCACCAGAGGTGGCCAACATGGTGCTGGTCTGCAATGACAAGGATGGCACATAGCGACCAATCCACTTTACCAGTAAGCTACTCCATGATGCTGAAACCAGGTACACTCGATCCGAAAAGATTATATTTTCACTCATTATGTATGCACAGCATCTCAGGCCTTATTTCCAAGCACATCCAGTCATTATGCTTACTGACCAACCCCTGAGGGCCATCCTCAGCTACCCAAACACATCAGGGTGCCTAGCCAAGTGGACGGTAAATCTCAATGAGTTTGACATCACCTATCACCCACGACCGATGCAAAATGCCCAAGTCCTCGCTAATTTTTTGGTGGAATGCACACGGTCGATCGAAGACTAGGAGGAGGTAGACCAGCAAGTCAAACCCAGGCCAAATCTGACTCTAGGAGCGATGACATGGATCCTCCATGTCGATAGTGCATCCAACACCGGAGGAAGGGAGCTGGGCTCATCCTCGCCAACCCTGATGGAGTTGTCGCTGAATGTGCACTGCATTTCTTCTTTGAAGCAACCCATAATTAGGCTGAGTACGAGGCGCTCCTCACTGGATTGAAGGTATCCCATAAGCCGGGTGTCAAGTGCCTAAAGGTATTCAGGGAATCGCAGCTCATGGAGGGCCAGTTCTTCCACAAGTATGAAGCTCAAGACCCTATGATGGTGAAGTACCGGACAAGGTGAGCTCATATATGGAGAACCTCCAGCACTTCAGCATTTCCCACATTCCTCGTATAGAGAATGCCCGGGCTGATGTTCTCTCTAGACTGGTGACCCTGCCAAAGTTGTTATTGGGATGTACCTTTATTGAATAGATAGAGGCCCCCAGCAATGAGTTTATGATAGAAGTCCAACAAGTCACTACCGAAGCCAACTGGATGGACCCCTACATCAAATATATCACCACCGGCACCCTACTTGAGGATCGCATGGAGGCCGACCTGCTCAAGAGGAAGGCTACATGGGTTGTGCTGATGGACGAGTAGCTTTATTGGAGGTCTTATTCTTATCCTCTAATGAAGTGCTTGAAGCCCTTAGAAGCCACCTATGTGCTCCAAAAAATATATGAAGGTGTTGTTGGAATCACGTGGGGGGCAGGACCCTGGCTAATAAGGCACTCTAGTTAGGATACTTTTAGGAGACCATGCAGGAAGATGCCGCTATTTTTCGAGGTGTGACCATTGTCAACATCACGCCCACATCCAGTGTGAGCCAGCCACCCTGCTCTCCAAGCTATTAGCTCCATGGCCATTCGCCCAATGGGGAAAGGACATCCTAGGTCCCTTTCCTCATATATCCAGCCAATAGAAATATTTAATTGTGGCCATCGACTACTTCACCAAATGGGTCAAAGTCGATCCCCTAGCATGGATCACCAAGGTCAAGGTCAAATCATTCTTCTAGAAGTCGGTCATCTATCATTTTGGACTCCCAGGCTCGGTCGTCATCGACAATGGGCGTTACTTTGACAACCAAGCTTTCGAGGAGTTCTGCACCAACCTCAACATCCCCATCACTTCACTTCGGTGGCTCACCCTCAGACCAACAAGGAGGCTGAGGTGACCAACCGAACCATCTTACAAGGGCTTGGCACTAGATTAGATGAGGCCAAGGGCCGATGGGTAGAAGAACTCCCCAGCATGCTGTGGGCTTACCACACTAGGCCTTGGACAGCAATAGGTGAGACACCCTTCAACCTTGCCTTTGGTTCAGAAGCTGTAATCCCAGTGGAGATCAGTCTGCCTATGCTGCAAGTAGAGTAATACAGTGAGGCGAAGAATCTGGCCCACCTCCTTCTCAACCTGGACCATCTGGATGAGATAAAAGACAAAGCTAGACTCCGGATGGCAGCGTACTAGCAACGAGTGGCGTGCTACTATAGCACCCATATTAGGCCCAAGGCGTTCTGCCCAGGCAACATGGTACTCAGTCAAGCAGAAGCATCCTAACTAGGGGATTGTGGCAAACTCTTCCCAAATTGGGAGGGCATCTACAAGGTGGTCGAGGCCCTGCGGAACTAAGACTACAATCTCACCATGCTCAATGGTGACCGATTCCCTTGAACGTGGAATGCCAATAATCCGAGGATGTACTACCAATAATGTAAGGTTTCTTTTCAATTATTAAAGTTCCTTTTTGGTGCAACATTGTCTTCCACCTATGGAGGAACTCCCTCACCCGACTCCATGTCCGATGACAAAAAGCCAGGAAACTTACGAATTCCCACAATCAAAAGTCGGGAAACTTACAAAGCCCTACACTCAAAAGCTGGAAAACATACGATGCCCCTCACTCAAAAGTCGGGAAACTTACGAAGCCCCACACTCAAAGATAGAAAACTTATGAAGCCCCATACTCACAAGCCGATAAAATTATGAAGCCCCGCACTCAAAAGTTTGGAAACTTACGAAGCCTCGCACTTAAAGCCAGGAAACTTATGAAACCCCATACTTAAAAGCTGGAAAACTTATGAAGCCCTACACTTATAAGCCAGGAAACTTACGAAGCCCTGCACTCAAAGCTGGGAAACTTACGAAGCCCCGTACTTAAAAGCCAAAAAGCTTATGAAGCCTCGCACTTAAAAAATGGAAAATTTAAGAAGCCATGCACTCAAAGCCAGGAAACTTATGAAGCCCCACACTCCAAGCCGGGAGACTCCAGAAGCCCTGCATTCAACTGCCTTACTGATGCAGAATGATGCAATATGGTGTAAGATGATTTTATTTTTGTCTAAGATGTTTTAAAGAGCAATGATCTTAGCAATAAAGCAACTAAACACAATAGACTAAAGAGATTAAAGAAAGTAACTAACGACTTACCCACAATCTGATCCACAAGCTATAAAGAATTAGGACCCGACGGCTAGGAAACCATTTATGATTAGGCTATTCCATGTTTCAACTACCAAATCTAATGAGAAAGGATTGGTTGCTTATCCCAATGGAGATTCTCTTTGACTCGGGATAGATCGGCTTCTTGGTTGCTTAGATCTTGCAGCAGGATGAAGATCGGGACTCCAAATTTCAGATCTACCTTCAGATCTCAGTTCAGAAGCAAAGGATCCATCCTTTAAAGTCCTTAAATACCTGGGATCTATAGAGAAGGCAGAAAACAAGACTTTAAGAATGATGTAAATCAGATTCAAAATGAAAAAAAGAAGGGTTGGATGCATAGAGCTTGAAGAAGATTGGTAGCAGCTTATCAAATCCGACAGAACCTCTACTCAAGGACCTCACCGCCTTAAGCTCTCAAGGACCTTCCTGCCTTGAGCTCTTAAGGACCTCCTCGCCCTTAAAGAAGAACACTAAAGCCTAACCTAGCTTTATGGAAAAAAGAATGCATCTTTATTTGATGAATGAATAATAATCCTTACAAAGTTGGTATGAGGTCCTATTTATAGGGTTCTTCACACATGAAGATATCATAGGACTCCTTTGAATTCAAATTAAATTTAAATTTAAATTCTAATTCAAACACTCCTTGGCTTCTTGGCTTCCCCTTGAAATTTTGAATTTTGAATAGACCTTTCATGGCTTGGGTGACAACATGAAGTATTCTGGCTTCATGAAAAAAATGTGCGACAAATTTAAGATTGAGATGGTGCGCTAATCCTTCTCTTGGAGCTAATCCTTCTTCTCATTTGGCCCTAATCTCTCTTTCTTAATCTCAATTGGTGTCACATGTAAGTTTTTTGAACTCCTTGATCGGCAACATGGGATAAGAAGCAGCGTCAAAGGTTTAAGTTTGAATTTGAACCCTTCATTTGAATTTGAAAGAGGTTTGGATGAGGGGGCTTCCATTTAAACTTCAAAACTTTATCTTCATCTTAAGAAAACTTTCAAACTTGAATTTTGAACTCTTCCTTAGCCTTGGAATTCTTCATTGAAATTGAATTTGGATGAAGATATCTCATCCTTTGAATTTAAAAGTAGGTAGAAGATAACTTCTCCTTTGAATTTTGGATGAACCTCCCACTTATCTTGGACTCCATTTAAATTTGAATGACTCACTTATCCTTGGATGCTTCCTCTCATTTAAACTTTGAATGAACCATGGGTGGGCATCATCTAGAGTGGGTGACAAGTGAGAATAAGGGGGGGGGGGTGCCAGATGAAAAGTAGAGTCCTTCTGCTTTACTCCTCTTAAATGGGCTCCTCCTTGAAACTGAAATGGGCGATGAAAAATAAATGGGATGGGGTGCCTCTCAAGGATAAGAATGACTTTGTCTTAATGTCCAAATGCCCGAATGTCCCAATGTTCGAATGTCTTAATGTCTGGATGTTCGGATGTCTTAATGTATGGATGTTCGGATGTCTTGATGTTTGGATGTTCGGATGTCTAGATGTCTCGATGTCCGGATGTCTGGTGAAAAATTTGGACAACCCTTTTTTTGACCTAGAATTGATCCACCAAGGTGATGATGACTTGGATCTTGGGTTCTAATGACACCCCTTGATTTATTCAAGCTCTAATTACAGGACTCAAATTAGATAATTTACCAAACAAAGCAAATTAATGCTCTTTACATGACTCTTAAACCAATTGAAGGACTCAATGGACTTAATTAGTAACTTAACAACCCTAATTGACCAAATTACACTCAATTTGATCAAATTACAACTCAATTTGACTTAATTACAAACTCAAAACAATTGGAATCGGAGTGTTCTTTGTGAAGAACACATGAACTTACTCATTGGTGATCCAAATTGAATTGGAAAAGGTTTGCTTCCTCTTTCTAGCTCTTGTGTACTCAGTAATTCTCCCATGGTGGGAGGAAGTTGACCCCATCGAGTATGAGTCAATTTGGCTATGGTAATGTTTTATCAAGTCAGGGTTCACCTTTTGAAGATCCTCTCTGGTGATCCAAGAATTCTTAGGCTTAAGTCTCCCTTGCCAATGAACCATATATCTTTGGTAGTTTTTATTTCTAATAGTTATGATCTTATCATCCATGATCTGCTCAATCTTTTCTCTCCTCTCTAATAATTAGGCTGGTGGTCATTCTGGGATAGGGTCACTCTCAAAGGTGGAATCAAGCTCAAATGGCTTACTAGGTATCACCATTGGTTCCTTAAACTCAACTAGATTAGATATATTGAAGGTCAGACTAATACCTATCTCAAATGGAAATTCTAGCATATAAGCATTATATCCAATCTTCTGTGTAATCCTATATCGTCCAGCACTACGGGCGTGTAGTTTTTTCATGGTTCTGACTGGAAACCGTTCAAGTCATAACTTGATCATAACAAAGTCCCCTTCATTAAACTCTTTAAATCTCTTATGTAAGTTAGCCTCGTGCTCAGATGATTTATTGCTTTTTTTAATTTTATTACTGATTTGTTTATGCAATGCTTTGACATGTTGTGCAAATGACTTGGCTGATTCAAAAATGCGGGCATGCATGGGTAATGGAATCAAATATAAAGGCTTTCGTGGCTTGTACTCATGTACAATCTCAAAAGGACTATTACCAGTAGACCTATTGACTGAACTGTTATAGGCAAACTTAGCTCTAAACAGTAATAGGTCCCAATTGCTAATACTCTCCCCTACCAGACATCTTTTTAAGTTTCCTAGACTTCGGTTCACTACCTTGGTCTGGCCATTAGTTTGAGGGTGATAAGTAGTAGAAAACTTCAGCTTAGTCCCTAACATATGCCTAAGGGTTTTTCAGAAATAACTTATGAACCGTACATCCCTTCAGAAAAATTATCTTGGGTAAGCCATGTAATATGACCACCTCATCTAGGAAAAGTTTGGTGACTCTAGAGGCGTCGAATTTTTGTGAACAAGGAATGAAATGTGCAATTTTGGAAAATATGTCAACCACGACAAAGATGGAATCGTGTCGCCTCATGATTTTGGGTAAACCTAGAATAAAGTCCATACTTAGATCTTGCTAAGGGCAGTCAGGCATAGGCAAATGGGTATAGAGGCCAGTGTTCTACTTTTGTTGCTTTGCAATAGCACAAGTTCTACACCTAGCTACTATTTGAGCTACATTTCTTTTAAGACTTGGCCAGAAGAATTGGTCCTCCATTGCCAGAATAGTCTTCTTTCTTCCAAAATGTCTTGTTAAACCTCCAACATGGATCTTCCAAGTCAGAAATTCCCTAAGGGATGTTCTAGATATGCAAAGATTATTTTTCTTAAAAAGATAATAATCTTGCAAAGTATAATCACTATCCAAACTAGATGGTCCTTGCTTGATTTTCTCATAGATTTTCCCAAAATCTGGACAAGACTCATACTGCTCCTTGACCTTGTTAAATCCAACAACCTTAGTATTGACACAATTCAACAACATTGATCGGTGACTAAGGCATCTGAAACCTTATTTTCTAAACCAGCTCGATGATTCAACATGAAAGTATAAGATTGGAGATACTCTACCCACTTAGCATTTCCTAGATTTAATTTCTTCTAAGAGTTTAGAAACCTAAGTGCCTCATGGTCAGAGTACAAAATAAATTCCTATGGTAGAAAATAATATCTCCAATATTTCAATGCTTGTACTACTGTATAAAACTCTTTATCGTAGGTTGAGTACTTGGATTTAGCCTCATTTAATTTTTTACTAAAAAAGGCTACAGGATGACTCTCTTGACTAAGTACTCCTCCTATGCCAACACCTGAAGCATCACAAGCAACTTCAAATACTTTAGAAAAATTAGGAAGTCTCAAGATCGGGGCTTGTGTCATCTTCTCTTTTATCTCTAGGAAGGCTCTATCAGCATTCTTGGTCCACTTAAAGGCTCCCTTCCTAATGCAATCTGTA
This sequence comes from Areca catechu, assembly GCA_021397845.1. Taxonomy (NCBI): domain Eukaryota; kingdom Viridiplantae; phylum Streptophyta; class Magnoliopsida; order Arecales; family Arecaceae; genus Areca; species Areca catechu. Next base: position 93,381,708 of record CM038051.1, on the reverse strand, counting down.
ATCGATGCCATAATGGTGCTAAATCCTTTGATAAATCTTCTATAAAACGTGGCTAATCTAAGAAAACTACAGACATCATGGATATTCCTAGGTATGGGCCACTCAACTATTGACTTGATCTTCTCAAGATCAGCTGACACTCCCTCTGGGGTCACTACAAAACCTAAAAAGTCTATCCTAGTGGTCATGAAGCTACACTTCTTTAGATTAGCATACAGGTTCTCTTTCCTAAGTGTCTGACACACTAGACAAAGATGGTCTAAGTGATCCTTCCTTGTCTTACTGTATATGAGGATATCATAAAAGTATACAACCACAAATTTTCCTATAAAGGCTCTTAATACTTAAGTCATTATCCTCATAAAAGTGCGAGGAGTAATGGACATGCAAAAAGGCATTACCAACCATTTGTACAATCCATCCTTTATCTTAAAGGCTATTTTCCATTCATCCCCAATTCTGATCCTAACTTGATGATAGCCACTTTTAAGGTCAATCTTCGAGAAAATGGTTGATCCAGCCATCATATCTAACATATCGTCCAAACGGAGAATTGGAAACCTATATTTAACAGTGATTTTGTTGATGACTCTACTGTCGACACACATCCTCCAAGTGCTATCTTTCTTGGGGGTTAACAAGGCTAGAACTGCACAAGGACTAAGACTCTTCCTAATGAATCCTTTTTGAAAAAGCTCCCCTACTTGTCTTTGCATCTCTAAGTGTTCTGTAGGGTTCATCCTATAATGTGGGAGGTTTGGCAATGTAGATCTTGGGACTAGGTCTATGGCATGTTGGATGTCCCTTAATGGTGGTAGTTCATTTGGCAAGTCTTCAGGAAACACATCCTGAAGTCTTTCAAAAGCTCTACAACTTTCTTAGGGTGTTCAGGTTTAGGTTATCCATGAGTCTCTTTAACCACTAAAACTCTAATGGGTGCACCTCCTATGATTTCTCATTCCATTTCTTTAGCAGTAATTAGGTTCAATCCTGGCTTCTCTTCTTTCAAATTACTGGACCCCCTCTTAATGTTATCCTTGGGTGGGGTTGAATTTATGACTATCCTCTTACGCTGATAATTAAAAGAACAAGAATTTGATCTTCCAAATAGGATAACATCATGGTCATATAACCAGGGACTTCCAAAAATTGTGCTTTTGACTCCTATTGGTAAGACATCACACCAGACCTTCTCTTGGTATGACTATAAATGGATTATGTCCTGACAAATCGACTTAATGGGAATTGAGGTTGCATCAATCCATGAAACCTTATAGGGGTTAGGATGGGGTGCTGTAGGTAAACCTAGACTTTTGACTAAATTGGTAGAAATGGCATTGATACAGCTCCCACTATCTATAATAATCTTACATACTTTGTCCCCTAATTTGATGAAGGTTTGCAGGATGTTAGTCCTGCGCCAGTCCTCGTTCTTCCTGCTCTAAGCTAAAATACACCTAACTCCTACAAGGTCAGGTGATTCTATTTCCTCCTCATTACCTTCTTACTCTGCTAAATCAAGCTCATCTTCATATACTTCCTCTGCACACTCTTCAACTGTTTAAGGTTCCTCTTCTTCTTCCATCTCACCTATGTGTAGGTTCTGTACAGGGCATTTGTTAACAAAATGGCCAACCTGATAACACCTATAACACTCTACATTCTAACTTCCTTCTCCATGTACTACAGGTGCTCTTCCTCTGTCATTCATATGACCTATTGGTGCCTTTCCTCGATCATCCATTAAACCTGCTGGTGTGGGTTGACTAGGCTAACTAACAGGAACTTTGCTTGACCTATTTTTAGGGTTACTAAACCTATTAACTTTAGGTCGATAGAAAGGTTGTCTTCTTTGAAATCATTCACAGTCTCTAGCAAACTGGTAAGCATGTTCCAAATCATGTACTTCCCTTATAAATAGTTCCCTTCTAATATCCTCATTCAAGCCTTTTCTAAACCTAGATAGTGTCACAAATTCTGACTCGACTACACCACATCGCATAACAAACTCATCAAACTTGGCAATGTACTCGATCACGATCTTGCTACCTTGGGTCAAGTCCTGCCATTGATCCAATAGCCTTTGTTGTATGTTAATGGCACATAGTTCTCTCTCAACTTGTCATTCATATCCCTCCATGTAACTATGGGCATGTGTCCTCTATGAAGGGTCAATCTCTCAGTATTACCCCAATACAATCATGCTTGTCAGACTAACTTGAACTTTGCAAATTTCATCTTTCTCTCCTCCGACATTTCATACCATTCAAAATATTGATCCGTGTCGCTCTCCCAATCCATGTAGACCTTAGGATCTAAGTTCCCATCGAACATGGGTGCATCAAATTTAACACTCCTAAAGGCTCTATCTTCTTCAGTTTCATCCTGAGTTGGCCATCTAGGATTTGGATTAGGAATAGGATCATGACATTGGGCTCTAGGAATATGAACTTGAGTGGGTCTAGGAGGCAAAATTTATGGCTAAGACACATGAGATTCCTTAAGGGTTCCCATTCTATGCTCGATTTGGTCTAGCCTACCAATCAACTTCCTAAACTGTTCAGTCAAAGTATGCCTAAACTGTTCAATCAAAGTACGCATCAGGCTTTCTGGACTGAAATCCATAAATGCAAATGTACTGGATTGAGTCTGTTGATCATGGTATGGGGTACTTGCCCTAGTAGTCATGCAGTGCAAACAGTACAAATCAAACTAAGTCTAGGTTTTCTAGACCTAAGGGCCAATATAGTGCTTAGTCAAGGTAATAAACAAGATTGTAGTAACTCCTCGATTGGCCAGGTAAGAGGTGGGGTGATGGGAGGCTCCCCTTACTTTCGTGAGGTCCTAATTAAAGAACCACCAGTCCGTTTAGGGCGTTTGACTCATGACCTCTAGCCTTAGACACCAATTCTCAGAAGCACACGCAGAAGTGACTACTACAATGGATTAACAATATATATAAAACCTGACTTGTTGCTATCCCTAGCTTTAAGTGCTACTCGATTTTAATTAAGGCTTAGGACTATGCAAATGGGGTTGGTTATTTTGGGCTAGGGAAAGGGTCTCAATCCTTTCCTTATGTTACATTGCTTGCCCTTATGTGTTTTCAAGTAAAATGAATGCACAATCAAGATAAGATAAGATAACACTAGCAACTCAAAATTTAAACTTTAAATTTCAAATTTTATGTTTAGATTTTAGATTTGGATTTTAAATTTTAAATTATAGAAATTAAACTTTTATGAAATTTCAACTATATGCTGAAATTCTAAAATAGAAATATTCTCAGGCAGTAATTAGCTTTGCAGAAATTCTGCATACCGAATTAAATACTAACAAAATACCAGAAACTAAAACCAAATCTAGCAAATCTAATAAAAGAAAAATCAAATTTTTTTGATCTTCCTACATGCAGAAATAATTAAAATAACAGACCATGTACTGGAATGGATGGGATGCAGAAAATTAACCCTAAAGATGCATTTCTCTTCATTTTCTTCTTCAGGGGTCAATTCACAGTGGTACCCCTACATGCTATAGGAAATTCCATTTGAATTGGATGTGAGGGTTTTGCAACCCTACTTTTTCCTTTGACCAGACGGCCAAGGTGAAGCACCCGATCTGAGTACTTAAAGAAAATTCAACAAGCATGAAACCCTAATATAACCTAATGATTTGATACCAAAAAGACGATGCAGAATGATGCGATACGATATAAGATGATCTAATTTTAGTCTAAGTTATTTTAAAGAGCAATGATCATAGCAGTAAAGCAACTAAACATAACAAACTAAAGCGATTAAAGAAAGTAACTAACTACTTACCCGCAATCTGATTCGTAAGCTATAAAGAATAAGGACCCGATGGCTAGGAAACCATCTAAGATTAGGCTATTTCATGCTTCAAATACCAAATCTAATGAGAAAGGATTGGTTGCTTATCCCAATAGATATTCTCTTTGACTTAGGATAGATCAGCTGCTTGGTCGCTCAGATCTCATAGCATGATGAAGATCGAGACTCCAGATTTCAGATCTACCATCAGATCCCAGTTCGGAAGCAAAGGATCCATCCTCTAAAGTCCTTAAACACCTGGGTTCTGTAGAAAAGGCAGCAAACAAGACTTTAAGAATGATGTGTTGCCCAGGTGGCTTTCCCAAGAGGGGGGTGAATTATGAATTTTAAAAAATTAAAGTAAATATGTGCTCTTTGAAATCCCTTTTGGAGTATTGAGTGTAGTGACAAAGTAATTGATTGCAAAAGCTAAATAAGATCAGAGAATCACAACACAAAAACACAAAAATTTATAGTGGTTCGAAGCAAACCAGCACCTACGTTCACTACCCAAGATACCACTTGTAATTTCTACTATATTCACACCCGAATATAGTAGGATTGTTTTACAAGATCACAATCCAAAACCTCAACACTTTGGTTTTAATGAGATCACCAAAGAAAACACAACATCCTTTAGTTTTAAATAGGATCACCAAAGAAACCCAACTTGGTTTTCACAGGATCACCAAGAACCTAACCCTTGGTTTTTATCAAAGGCTCAGCAAGAACCTATTTAATTTTTATAAATGGGCTCACATATAACCCAAACAATTCAAGAATGAATTGAAATAAATGCAACAATAATGAAAAACTCTAGTTGTTAGATAGTTGCCGGTGCAGCTTGAGAGAAGTCCACTTAAATGTGCTTCAATGTGCTTTAATTGCTTCAGTGGCTTCTTTCCAAAGTGCTTCAAGCTTCTTATCATAGTTGGTGAAGACTTGAAGACTGACTTGAATACTCTTTGTGTTTTCTTGCTTGGGGGTTGGCTGGATATTCAATAAACCCCTTAAAACTTTGAGGAACATTTTTACTCTTCTTTTCTATATCTTCAATAAAGTTCAAATCCCTCAAACATAAGGTCTTCCATCACTCCAAGATAGTTTGAGATGTTGTAGACCATTGGGATGTGACATATGATCATTGGAGCACCTTTTGGCACTCAAAAAGAAATTCTAGAACTAGTCGTTATGTACCTGAAAATGATATTTGAGTCGGCTCAGATTCTTTGAGTCGACTCAGATCTTTTTGAGTTGATAGGTCGAGTCACCAATTCTTTAGTGCAGTCAGCTCTTTATCTCAGGGTGCAAAAACTTCACTCTGGATGAGTCGGCTCTTGATAGCTCGGGTTGGCTCAAACTTCTGTCGTTGCACACATTGAATTCGAGGGGTCAGCTTACTTGTATTTGGGTCGACTCTTCTTCTCACAATCAAAAATCTTTACTCTAGAGGAGTCGGCTTGATGCAGATCAGGTCGGCTCACTTCACCAGGTCTTCAAAATTTGGTCTTGCAGAGTCAGCTCATTATGATTAGGATCGGCTCACCTGGCTTGTTCTCAGAACACTTCAAAACTGGACTCTGAATGTGTCCACTTGGACTTATTCCAGTCGACTCGGATTCACTAGAGTCAGCTCAGTTTTCTTCGAGTCGGCTCAAATTATTGTGTGCCAGAGTCCTTATTGCATGCCATGAGGTAGAGTCGGCTCTTTTGATGTTGGATTGGCTCGAGTGACTTCTTCAAGGTTTTTACAATTAAACTTCAAGGAGACTCTCACCAACACTCTTATACATTTGATACAAACCAACTCAAAATAAATTTAAGGCACGGCACACATAGAAGTAACCATTTTTCATGAAATTTCTTAACTTTTTCATTGGGTTTTTCTTTACAAAATCAGATTACAATACAACTCAAAACAAGAAGTAAAGTTGTTGGAGTTGAAGTTTGAACAAATAAATCATCCTACAAAAACTTGTGAATCATTTAAAGAGTTGTTACAAATAAATATGCATGCTCCAATGTTTGGTTATCATCAACATCACTTATGGGGTCAACAATCTCTCCCTTTTTGATGATGACAAAATACTGGGCATGAAAAATCCTTTACACTTACATGTATAAAAATATTTGAAAGTAAATATTCACATGTATTGGAGCTAACTGTATTTGTAAATAAGTATCAGAGCTTTATTGATGAAATCGTATAGCATTGATGTTAGGGCTTTTGTGTAATCAAATTATTAGACTTTGCATGCTTTGTAAAATTGGAATTTAGCACAATCATGGAGTATCAGAGTTTAAAAAAAAATTGACATAATTAAGACTAATTTTAAAGCAATTAGAGCAAGAGAAGGATTTAGAGATAAAGCTATTCTCAAGAGAATCTCCCCCATTCTCTAGGTTTTAAAGTAATTAAGTAGTTAGGTCCATTTGAATACAATCACTTTTGTGCTCCCCATTTTTCATTCTTTTTATGTACTTTAAGAATAATTGAATAGGAAGCTCAACATAGATACCAGAATTTTCATGATAGCTTAATTATCAGTAATGATATTGATATGTTAAATAATCAAAAAGATATGTTCAATAAAGCTTAGATTTTGAAATAGATTGAGAAAGTATTTAATATTTATTTGAGATAGTTTCACTTTCTCAAATTCAATTGAAAATTCTAATTAAAAATTCATCATAGTTGTATCAAAAACATTGTATAATTAGAAGGATAATTCATGACAACAATAGAAATTACTAAAAGAACTTTCATTTTTTTGAGAAATTTGCCATACAAAGTATGAAAGAAGGTATATTCATTCAGAAAGATTTCTTTCTAAGAAGTAAAAAATTCATATTAAAAAGTCAGAAGTACAAAGATGTGATCAATACAACCAAAAGACTAGCTAATCAACCTATTCTTCTTCTTCATTAGAAGAAGAGGAGCCAACCTCTATAACCTTATCAGAGGTTTTGGTTTTCTGGGGTTTAAATCTTAAATCCATGAATCTAGTTCTAACTGGGGCTCTAGGTGTCTTAGTTTTCTTGGTCTTTGACTTCTTCTTGGTCACAATAGGTTTAGCTTTAATTGAAGATGGATCAAATGAAGGAACAGGAGATGGATGAGCAGGAGTCTCAACCAACTCTTTGTTGATCTGTACAGGAGTGTCCTCAGTAGTGAAAATTTCCTTTGAAGATTGCAGTAAGATACTTCTGATTTCTTCTTTAAAATTCTACATTTCCTTTCTCATTTTCTCCTTGTGAAGCATTTGTTCTGATCTCATTTTATGCAAACTGATATTGATTGAATTTCTTAAATTATCAAGTGTAGAAATTACGTGACCTGTTAATGAATCAGAAATTGTTTCCATGCTTTGAAATATTAACTCCTTAAGTTCAGATGGAGTAATCATTGCATCTTTAGATATATCTTCATTTTTGTTTCCAGACATGTTGGCTTCAACATCAGCAGGTCCATCATCATCTAAGGAAGTAGCAGCAATCTGACCAGACATTTTCTTTATCCATACTCCTTCTTGCAGTTTATATCCCATTCTTTTAAGAGAATTGAAGGAATAAGTGTCTGACTGTTGTAGACGCTTGCCCATCTCATCAGTTAAATCAATTCCAGCTTTTTCAAATAGTAAGGTGAAAACCATAACATAGGGCAAGCATGCTTTAACTTTTCTAGCTGCTTCTCTCATTTGAATCATCATGGTGAAGGAAAGGTTGAGTGGTTTATCTTCAATCAGATGTCCCATAAAAGTCATGTCCTTTTCACTCACTCAGTCAAAACGATCGACTCTGGGAAGGAAAATTCTACTAATCATGTTATGAAGAAGTCTCATTTTCTTTGATAGCAAGTTGACTTGAACATGCTGGATGGAGCTTACATCTCAAAAGTGTTCTCTGTCAGTTAGGGTAAGCTCGATTGCATCGTCTATTGGCATTTGAAGAAAGTTACCCAGCTTTTCTTCATCCATAATGACTTTAACTCCATTAACAGTTGATTCTAAATGATACTCTTCAAGAGTTAGGTTTTCATAGAAAGTTCATACCAAAGAAGGGTAGGTTAGAATATCCAAAGAGCAGAAATACTTCCAACCTGAGTCATCTATCCAACTTCCAAACTTCAATTCCATTTCTTCTAGGAAGGAGAAATCGATCCTTCTTTCGCAAGTAACAGGCTTGTTGGCCATAGAAGTGGATTTCCCAGTCGGAGAGGATGTTTCTTGTACTTGTTATTCATGAGTGGACCTTTTTCTCTTTTCTCCCTTTCCTTTTAGATCTTCACTACGTTTACTTGATTATGTTGCTTGAGGAATCTTCTGTGCTAATCTCCTTGGAGCTATTGCAGTGGGATTTAGGAAATCAGAGTTCCGGGGGAATGGTTTTTGAGAGATTGGTAAAGGTTATGAGCGGAGTAGAGAGACTTTGGAGTGAAATAGAAAGAGTGAAGTGCAAGATAAAATTACTCAGATTTATTTAAACAACGATTTCTCGACATTCGAGTCAGTTCGCCCAACCCTAAGATCATCCGAGTCTGCTCGACTAGAGCAAACTCAGAACAAGCAAAACTCCGAGTCGGCTAGGCAAGACTTCAGGTTTACCAAGTCAGCTCGACCTGTGTAAGAGCATAAAAATCAGATATTTGAGCCGGCTCAACCAGAGCAAAAATTGCTCAAGTCGACTCAAATAGAAATTTTCCACAGAAAATGAAATGATTCAGAGATTGAGTTTGATTCAATAAAATCTCAAAGAAAGTTGTTCATCAATCATGAATAATTGTAGGAGGTTTTCTAGATAATTCATCCTTAATTTTAAAAGCTATTAGGTTAGGATAATCTAGAAAGGATCACAAAGCCCTAATTCTTCTCTAAGCAATTCAAATCTATCATGGTTCAGTGGCTTAGTAAAAATGTCAGGTAACTGTTTCTCAATTGGGATAAATTCTAGTTCAATATCACCATTCAAGACATGATCTCTAATAAAATGATGTCTAATCTATATATGCTTAGTCCTAGAATGCTGAATAGGATTTTTGGTCAAATTTATAGCACTTGTATTATCACACTTGATAGAAATTTTGCATTGTGTAACACCAAAATCTTCTAGTTGTTATTTAATCCATAACACGTGTGCACAACAACTCCCTATAGCAACATACTCTACCTCAGCTATAGAAAGTGCTACCGAGTTTTGTTTCTTACAGTGCCATAAGATTAAATTCAACCATAGAAATTGGCATATGCGGCTAGTGCTCTTTCTATCAATTTTACAACCAGCATAATCAGCATCTAAAAATCCAATTAAATTCAAAGATGATTATTTTGAAAACCAAAGACCAAGATTACTTGTACCTTTCAAATATCTCAATATTCTTTTAATAGAAAGTATATGTATTTCTTTGGGATAACATTGAAATCTAGCACATATGCATACACTATACAGGATATCCGGTCTACTTGCAATTAAGTATAATAAGGATCTGATCATACCTCTATATAGCTTTTGGTCAACATTGGATCTATTTTCATCTTTGTCCAATCTGCAAGATGGGCTCATGAGTGTGCTCATATGTTTTCTCATCTCCATACAAAACTTCTTAATTATTTCCTTGGTATATTTGGCTTGGTTGATGAAGATCCCTTCCTTTGTTTACTTTACTTAAAGTCCGAGGAAGTAGTTAAGTTCATCCATTAGGCTCATTTCAAATTCTCCCTGTATTAACTTAGCAAATTGGTGGGGGCACCAGGATCAGACACATTACTAGGTCCTATTTAGTTTACCTAGCCATGTGTCAAATTTTGTAATCAACTAGAATTGAGTCCTGTAATAAGTTGAGGTTAGTTGATTTGTCTCAACCCTCAACCTAGTCATTATTTTGAGTCCTGTATATCTATTATGAGTCCAACATGAGCTCAATTTTTGTACAAAAAAAGAGGTTAGCATATTTTGGAGTTTCATGAGGCCACATCCAGGAGTCAGAGGCCACTACATCAGCTCATTGGATTTTGTGTGACAACCCAGGATCCAAGATGCTTCTGAAAACCTTGATTCCTTCCAGATGCCCAGATTCCCATCCAGATGCCAGAGCATATTCTCAGAATAGGGCACCCATGATTCTAGAGGTCCACCTGCATCCAAGCCCATAGAAATCAAGCCCAGGTGCCAAGCCCAAGCCCTTAAGAAGCAAGATTCCAGGGAATATTTCTGCTACCAGGCTAACAGGCCACCCCAGCTTCCAAAGGCCCAAACCCTTGCACCCAAGCCACTTTGAGCCGGCCCCTTGCTGCTCCTAGAGGCCCAACACGCCCCCCTAGGGATCCTTGAAGTGTTGACCATGTCCAAAGAGGTTTGACCAAGTCCAAGTTGAAGAGAAGAAGGAGAAGACCAAGTTTAATCCTAACCTAGTTGGGATTTCTAATCCTTTTAAACTTTATAATTCTAACCTAGCTAGGAAAGGACTTGTATTCCAATTGGGAAGATGACTTGTAACCCAAGTGTAACCATGGTTAGTGAGGGCATGGGATCTCTATAAATACCCCACCCCTCCCCCTCTTGTAATCATATATTTCTTATGAATATAATTTGATTTAATTTGAGTTATTGCCTTGTGTTGGTATTTTGTTTTGGTTCTTTAGGTTGTGTTTTTGTGTTTGGATGAATTCCTTGCTGCCCTAGCTTCCTTCTACATCCTAACTCACTGCTATCCAAGCCTTCACACGTCCAAAAAGGACTGCCCTAGGCTGCCAACCGAGGAGATCTTCAACAAGCTTCAAACAACCATCTTCTAACCCTAATCCTGATTCCTTTCAACCCATATTTCCTTTCTTATTTTTTAATTGCTGTTTTGATTAACCCTGATGCTTGTAGGATCCCCGAGGTGCTTCCCCTCCCTAGAGGAGGCCTTCTTTGCTACCCGAACCACCCAGATTTGCCATCAAATTCATGGGAAACAAGGCTTCTTCTTTCAAGCTCCGATCAGTGTGCCTGTGAACCCTGCTGCTTCTGAATTTCAATCTCTGACTGGTAAGAAACCTTCCCAACTCTTATTTTTTATTTAATGAAGATAAGCTATCCTAAACCGGGAGTTTCTCAACTCTCGGGTCCTGGATCTTTCATTAGTTTGCATGAGTTTGCCTGCGATCCGATGATTCTTCGTACTGCTAGTCTTTCCACTAGTTCTTACTTTACTTTAGGAATCTAGCCTGCAAATAAAATTATAAAAATCATAAAAAAAATTATTTTATTATTTTCCATGTATGTTTAGCAATCTTAGAGTTATCCCGCATCACAAACTCTTCACAAAAACTTTCATTAGTTGCACCAAATATAATATCATCAATATAAATTTGTACAACTAATATATCATTATTTTTCTTTTTGATGAAAAGGGTTTATCAACATTTTCTCTTGAAAAATCATTTTCAATCAAGAAGGCGCTAAGTCTATCATACTTGGCTCTAGGAGCTTGTATCAAACCATATAAAGCTTTGTTCAGTTTAAATATATGGTTCGGAAAAACATGATCTTCAAAACCCGTTGTTTGTTCTACAAAAACTTATTTTAAGATAAAACCATTTAAAAATATACTTTTTACATTCATTTAAAAAAGCTTAAAATTTATATAGCAAGCAAATGCAAGAAGTAATCTAATGGCTTCTAATCTTGCTACCGGTGCATATGTTTCATCAAAATCAATTCATTCTTCTTGACTATATTCCTTAGCCACTAATCTAGCTTTGTTTCTAATGACATTTCCTTGTTCATCTAATTTATTCCTATAGACCCATTTGGTTCCTATGATTGGATGGTATGTAGGTTTATCAATTAATGTGCAAACCTTATTTTTTTTAAATTGGTTCAATTCTTCATGCAGGGCTAACATCCAGTTTGGGTCATTTTCAGCTTCTTCTAAGGTATGTGGTTCTCTTTGTGATACAAAGGCTTGGTAGTCATGTGCAATTCTATGTGCAGACCTAGTCCTAATTCCTTGTAAAGGATCACCAATAATTAATTCTTTAGGATGAGAAGTAGCGTACCTCCATTCAATTGGTAGATCTGTATGATCCTTACTGTTTCTTCTCCTTCTTCAATTAGTCTTTCTTGTATGCGCATATCTTCCATCTCTTTTTGAATTGTACCATATCATTATCTATACACTTTTCTTTCTTAGAAGGTGAAGTGTTAGTTTAATTAAAAATAACATGCATTGACTCTTCAACAGTAAGAGTCCTCTTATTAAATACTCTATATGCTTTGCTATGTAATGAATAACCAAGGAAAATTGCTTCATCGGATTTAGCATCAAATTTTTCTAGATTATTTTTACCATAATTAAGCACAAAGAATTTACATCTAAACACATGAAAATAATTAATATTGGATTTCTTTTCATTCCAAAGCTCATAGGATGTTTTCTTCAAAATATGATGGATCAAAATACGGTTTAAAACATAACAAGCAGTGTTTACCGCTTCTACCCAAAAGTACCTTTGAAGATTACCTTCACATAACATTGTTCGGGCCATTTCTTTCAAAGTCCTATTTTTCCTCTCTACAACATCATTTTGTTGCGGTGTCCTAGGAGCAGAGATGTTATGATCAATGCCATTTTCAGTGCAATAATCATTAAAAAATTGATTTTCAAATTCAGTACTATAATCACTCATAATTGAAATTATTAAGAGATTTTTCTTATTTGAACCCTTTTTGTGAAATTTTTGAAATACTTCAAAGGTTTCTTCTTTGTGAGCAATAAATAAAATCCATGTAAATCTAAAAAAATCATCTACAATCACAAGGACAAATTTCATACCTCATAAGCTTGTAGTCCTAGTTGGTCCAAATAAGTCCATGTGAAGTAATTATAGAGGTCTAGTCATTGAAATCATATTTTTGGATTTAAATCTTCCCCTAATTTGTTTACCCAGTTGGCATGCATCATAAACATGATCAAAATCAACTTTAAACTTAGGCACGCCTCTCATTAAATTTTTGGTAATTAACTTGGCAATAGTATGCATGCTAGCATGACCTAATCGTCTATGCCATAGTAAACAAGACTTCTTGGTTATAGCTTTCATTGCAACTAATTGGAACTACTTGACATGGCAAGATCATTTTGATCTACCATATAAATATTTCCAAGTCTACGCCCAATCAATTTACTACTAGATCAAGAGAGTTTGTTACTCTACACATAGATGATTCAAAGATAACCTTGAAGCCTTTATCACAAAGTTGACTAATACTCAATAAATTGTGCTTCAATTTATCTACTAGCAATACAATTTTAATGAAAGTATAGGGGGTTATTTTGATCTTACCAATTCTGATTATTTTTCCTTTGCCATTATTTTCAAAAGTAACCATACCTCCTTCTTTCATTTCCAGGATGATGAACTGATCCCTGTCACCCATCATATGCCTTGAACAGCCACTATCGAGATGCCATATTTTCTTTAATTTCTAGGCTGCAAGACATTCCTACAAGATAATCAAGGAGTTCTTTTAGGTACCCAAGCTAACCCGGGTCCTTGCAAGTTAGATGAGGTGGTTCCTTTGGAAACCCAAATCTTTCTTGATTTATTATGGACATTTCTAATGATATTACATTCAAAAGCTTTATGTCCTGGTTCCTTGCAAGCAAAACAACTGATTCTAGAATTCTGAAAAGATTTATGCTTTGAAATTCTAGATGCATGAGATGTAGAAATAGCAGGTTTTGTATTTGAATTTTTAGGAACATAAAAAGTAGCTTTCGAAATAGAAGTAAAACCTTTTGTCACAAAAGCCTTTTGAGAAGTAAACTTTGGAACAAAATATTTTTATTTTATAAAATTAGTTGCTGAAATATATTTTGAATTTGAAGAATTAAACCCAATTCTAGCTTTGTTACCAGAAATTTTTTGATCTTTAAGAATCAACTCAAGCTTGTTAGAAGATAGAGTAAGTTTTTTAACAAGTGGCTTGAGTTTTTCAACCTCCTTTTTCAACTCAAGATTTTCATTTAATAAAACTTTGTTTTTATCATGATAAAAATTATTTTCAATTTTCAATACATTACAGTTTTCAGAAAAGTCATGAATTTCTTTTTGCAAAAAGATATTCTTTTCTTAAATCTCTTCTTTTACTTTGCGTAAAGAATTATTAATATTCTTTAGAGATCTAATCTTTACTCTAGCTTTCTTAAATTCAGATAATAGATCATGAAATATAGAATTTAACTCATCAAATGTAAATTCAATTTGAGCATTGAGGGATGTTACCTCATCCTCGAGATACATTAGATATAGATTAGCTATTTTCGTGGTCTCTTCCTCTTCAATTGAGGTGGATTCTTCATTGTCACTCCATGTTGCATCCATCACTTTCTTTTTCTTTTTCTTGAAGAATTTCTTCAATAGTGTATAGTCCAGACGTATGTGCCCCAGTTTCTTACATTCATAGCAGGTGGGGACTTGTTCTTTTTCTTTATCTTTATCCTTGTCCTTTTCTTTGGAATGTTCTCCTTGTTTATTGAATTTTTTATTGAATCTTTGTTTATTCTTTCCCATAAACTTTCTGAATCTCTTCATGACCTTTGCAATATCTTCATCTTCTAGATCATCTTCGGAGGACGTAGAGTCATCTTCCGTCTCTTCATCATTCTTAGATTCTAATACAGCCTTGAATGCCATAGTTTTCTTCTTCTTCTGATCATCATTAATTCTATGCTACATGGCTAATTTGTGTGTGATGAGAGAGCCAATTAAATCATCCATGGATAGAGTGTTTAGAACTTTAGCTTCCTGGATGGCAGTAACTTTAGGGTCCCATTTATCTGGAAGTGATCTCAATATCTTCTGTACCAAATCAGCATTTAAGTAAACCCTACTAAGACTTTTCAAACCATTAATAATATTTGTATATCTAGTGAACATGGTAGAGATATTTTCATTAGATTCCATTTTGAACAATTCATAGTTGTGCACTAAATGATTAATTTTTGAAGACTTCACTTAAGAAGTTCCTTCGTGGGTCACCTCAAGTTTATCCCAAATTTTCTTTGCTGAAGAGTAAGTGAAAATTTGATTAAACTCATTTGAATCCAAAGAACAGTATAGCAAATTCATTGCTTTGGCATTTAATTCTCCTAATTTCATGTCGTGTTCATCCCATTCCTCTTCAGGATTAGGGACATCCACGCCTTCAATTTTGATCATGGGAACATGTGGACATTTAAGAATGACCTTCCATAATTGAAAATTAACAGCTTGTATATAGATTTTTATCCATGCTTTCCAATAAGAATAATTTGTGCCTGAGAAAAGTGGAGGTCTATTAGTTGACTGGCCTTCGACCAAGGATGTACTCATGGGATGAGCCATCAATCTTTACTCTCATGTAATCAGAAATACTGCTCTGATACCAGTTGTTGCCCAGTTGGCTTTTCTAAGAGGGGGTGAATTAGGAATTTTAAAAAATTAAAGCATATAAGTGTTCTTTGAAATCCCTTTTGGAGTGTTGAGTGTAGTGACAAAGTAACAGATTGCAGAAGCTAAATAAGATCAGAGAATCACAACACAAACACTTAAAAATTTATAGTGGTTCGGAGCAACCCTGCTCCTACATCTACTACCTAAGATATCACTTGAGATTTTCACTATATTCACACCTGAATACAGTAGGATTATTTTACAGGAGCACAATCCAAAACCTCTACACTTTGGTTTTAACGGGATCACCAAAGAAAACCCAACACCCTTTGATTTTAAACAAGATCACCAAAGAAACCCAACTTGGTTTTCACAGGATCACCAAGAACCTAACCCTTGGTTTTTATCAAAGGCTCACCAAGAATCTATTTGGTTTTTTCAAACGAGCTCACTAATAACCTAAATAATTCAAGAATGAATTGAAATAAATGCAACAATAATGACAAACTCTAGTTGTCGGATAGTTACTGGTGTAGCTTGAGAGAAGTCCACTTGAATGTGCTTCAATGCACTTTAATAGCTTCAGTGGCTTCTTTCCAAAGTGCTTCAAGCTTCATATCATAGTTGGTGAAGACTTGAAGACTGACTTGAATGCTCTTTGTGCTCTCTTACTTGGTGGTTGGTTGGATATTCAATAAACCCTTTAAAACTTTGAGGAACTTTTTTACTCTTCTTTTTTATATCTTCAATAAAGTTCAAATCACTCAAATATAAGGTCTTCCATCACTCCAAGGTAGTTTGAGATGTTGTAGACCATTGGGATGTGATATATGACCATTGGAGCATATTTTGGCATTTAAAAAGAAATTATGGAACTAGCCGTTATGTACTTGGAAACGATATTCGAGTCGACTCAGATTCTTCGAGTTGGCTCAGATCCTTCGAGTTGATTGGTCGTCGAGTCACCAATTCTTCAATGCAGTCAGCTTTTTGTCTCATGGTGCAAAAACTTCACTCTAGACGAGCCGGCTCTTGATAGCTCGGGTCGGCTCGAACTTCTGTCGTTGAACACATTGAACTCGAGGGGTCGGCTTGCTTGAATTTAGGTTGACTCTTCTTCTTAGAATCGGAAATCTTTACTCTGGAAGAGTTGGCTCATTGCAGATTGGGTCAGCTTGCTTCACCAGGTCTTCAAAATTTGGTCTGGTAGAGTTGGCTTGTTGTGATTCGGGTCAGCTCGCCTAGCTTGTTCTCAGAACACTTCAAAATTGGACTTTGGAAGAGACGGCTCAGACTTATTCCAATCAACTCGGATTCTCTAGAGTCGGCTTGGTTTACTTCGAGTCAGCTCGAATTGCTGCATGCCAGAATCTTTATTGCATGCCATGAAGTAGAGTCGGCTCTTTTGAGGTCGGGTCAGCTCGAGTGACTTCTTCAAGGTTTTTACAATTAAACTTTAAGAAGACTCTCACCAACACTCTTATACATTTGGTACAAACCAACTCAAAATAAATTTAAGGCACAGCACACATAGAAGTAACCCTTTTTCATAATTTTTTTTAACATTTTCATTGGGTTCTTCTTTACAAAATCAGATTACAACACAACTCAAAGCAAGAAGTAAAGATGTCGGAGTTGAAGTTTGAACAAATAAATCATACTACAAAAACTTGTAAATCACTTGAAGAGTTGTTTGAAATAAATGTGCATGCTCCATTGTTTGGTTATCATCATAATCACTTATATGGTCAACATGAAGTAAATCAGATTCAAAATGGAAAAAGGAAGGGTTGGATGAGTAGAGCTTGAAGAAGATCGGTAGCAGCTTGTCAAATTCGGCAGAACCTCCATTCAAGGACCTCACCACCTTGAGCTCTCAAGGACCTCCCTGTCTTGAGCTCTTAAGGACCTCCCTGCCCTTAAAGAAAAATACTAAGGCCTAACCCAGCTTTGTGGAAGAAAGAATGCATCTTTATTTCATGAATGAATAATAATCCTTATAAGGGGGTATGGGGTCTTATTTATAGGGTTCTTGACACATGAAGATATCATACGACTCCTTGGAATTCAAATTATATTTAAATTAGAATTCTAATTCAAAAACTCTTTGGCTTCTTTGCTTACCCTTGAAATTTTGAATTTTGAATAGACCTTTCGTGGCTTGGGTGACAACATGAAGTATTCTGGCTTCATGAAAAAAATGTGCAACAAATTTAAGATTGAGATGGCACGCTAATCCTTCTCTTGGAGCTAATCCTTCTTCTCATTTGGTGCGAATCACTCTTTCTTAATCTCAATTGTTATCACATCTGAATTTTTTGAATTCCTTGATCGGCAACATGGGATAAAAAGTAGCTTCAAAAGTTTAAGTTTGAATTTGAACCCTTCATTTGAATTTGAAAGAGGTTTGGATGAGGGGCCTTCGATTTAAACTTCAAAACATTATCTTCATCTGAAGAAAACTTTCAAACTTGAATTTTGAACTCTTCCTTAGCCCTAGAACTCTTCTTTGAATTTGACTTTGGATGAAGATATATCTTCCTTTGAATTAGAAATTAGATAGAAGATAACTCCTCCTTTGAATTTTGGATGAACCTCCACTTATCTTGGACTCCATTTAAATTTGAATGAATCACTTATCCTTGGACTCTTCCTCCCATTAAACTTTGAATGAACCATGGGTGGGCATCATCTGGAGTTGGCGACATGAGAGAATGAGGGGGGGTGCCAAATGAAAAGCAGAGTCCTGCTTTACTCCTTTTAAATGGGCGCCTCCTTGAAATTGAAATGGGCGATGAAAAATAAAAGGGATGGGGTGCTTCTCTTGGATAAGGATGACTTTGTCTTGATGTCCAAATGTTCGGATGTCCCAATGTTCAAATGTCCCAATGTCCGGATGTCCCAATATCTAGATGTCTTGATGTCTGGATGTCCGGATGTCTGGATGTCTGGATATCCGGAAGTCTGGTGAAAAATTTGGACAACCCTTTTTTTGACATAGAATTTATCCACTAAGGTGATGATGACTTGGGTCTTGGGTACTTATGACACCACTTGACATATTCAAGCACTAATTACCGGACTCAAATTAGATAATTCACCAAACAAAGCAAATTTATGCTATTTACAAGACTCTTAAACCAATTGATGGACTTAATGGACTCAATTGGTAACTCAATAACCCTAATTGACCAAATTACACTCAATTTGATCAAATTACAACTCAATTTGACTTAATTACAAACTCAAAACAACTGGAACTGGAGTGTTCTTTGTGAAGAACACATGAACTTACTCCTTGAAATTGAATTGGAAAATGTTTGCTTCCTCTTCCTTGCTCTTGTATCCTCACCACTTACTCATATTCCGGAGATGTCAGCGGGCAATCCTTCTAATCCTGCCATTTTTTGCATGACTCACAGTTCGACACTCCAAGCTGGGAGACTCTAGAAGCCCCACATTTAACTACCTTACTCACAGTTCATAGATGTCAACGAGGGAACCCTTCAAACTACACCATCTACCGCATGAGTCACAGTTTGGCACTCTAAGCCGAGAGACTCCAGAAGCCTCGCATTCAACTACCTTACTCATAGTTCAGAGATGTTAGCTGGGGAACCCATCAAACCTCACTATCTATCACTTGACTCATAGTTCAGCAAATCAAGCCAAGAAGTTTCAGAAGTATTGTGCTAAAGTCTACTCGACCTCAAGGCTAGCATGAAAAGTTAGGATGCTCTTAGAGTCTTCTATGCCAGCCCCAAGGTTTCACTATCAGCCAAGGGCAGCCAAGACCTGGGAAGACCCATGCATGGCAACCATAGAACCTATGTTCCTATCATTCAAAGGGACCAAAAAACTGAAAGAAAAACAATAATACAAAGACTTATCAACTGAGAAAGACTCCTCCTTTGTCTTGGAAGTAAGCCCTTCATAACGTGGGGCATCCATGTTAGTAAAAAAAAAAAGAGAAGAAGAGAAGAAAGAGAGAAAAGGGAGCACATGACAATTGAAAAAGAGATGTGTTCTTCATTGATTGAAATTTTTTGTACAAGAATGAGGACTCCCGACAAGCTGGAAAGCCCTCCAAAACTTAGATACAAAAAGAAGAAAAATAAAAAGCTATGTTTCTCTTGCTGGCTCTTTCCATGGTCAATAAGTGACTCTCTCTGATGCCAGCATCGCCTCCATTTTGAACTCCAGCTTTGGCAAGGCCTCAACCTTCGGCTCTAGCTTCGGCTCCACCTTGGCAATGGGCTTTCTTGGCCTTTTAGGTAGTGGTAGCTCGGGGCAGCTACTCTCCAACTCCTTCCACACCTGAAAGTGGTAGGCCTTACCCTAGAAATTGTTGAACCCTTGATGGTAGGAACCCAACACGACCTTGATGACCTCCTCCTTCAAGGCCTCTGACTTCTTGAACAGGGGGACGGCCTCGATAGCTTCCTTCTTTATTGCCTCCATCATGGCAATGGCTGCCATGGCCTTCTCTAGCATGGCCATAGCCCGAGCTATTTCTTCCTCAAGATTGAACTTAGGAGGCAATGGCAGGGATGTTCGAGGTGATCCCTTGGTGCTTGGAGGCATGCCAAGCTATTTCTGGAGGTGTTCCTAAGGTCCTGGAGGTGTTCCAAGGGGTTCATGGTGTATTCATGGATAGGTTTGGGAGCTTAGGTTTCTAAGTTTCCATGGCCCCAGAGTCTTGTTCGGTCAGGGGCCTTAACCTCAGGTTGAGGGTTTTCTCACATTGACTTATTGGGGTGAGTTTTATAAGAGATTGTAACATAACCCAGTTGGGTTATAGGGTTGGGTTCAGGTCTAGCTAGCTGCCCCTATGTGTGAAAGGTGATTCAGTTGGGTAGTAGGTTAGTCTAGTTGGTTAGGAGGTTAGTTGGTTAGTTGTAACCACTTAGAAGCCAACTACCTAGAGAGTTGTAAGCAGTTTGGGTCCAAGAAGTTGAAGCCTAACAAACCAAGAAGTCATAGCCCAACAAGAAGACCAAGAAGACTAAGAAGACTCACTCAAGGAGGAACTAAATCACCGCCGACTCTATTTAAGAGAGAAGGGCATGCGGTGGGAAAGAGAAACGCCAATTTTGCATGAGAGGGAGTCCGTGGGGGGAACGCCCCCCCTTTGGGGCATCCACGGTTTGAGACAGGACCGTGAGGCTTGGCTCATGGTCCTAGGCTGGGATGTTATCTTCTTGTGTGTGGGAGGCCGACAATTCAAGAGAAAAGAGAAGAAGGCATGGTGGGGGCACTAGGATCAAATACAGATTACTAGGCCCTATCTGGTTTACTTAGTCATGTGTCAAAGTTTTGAAAGTTTTGTAATCAATTAAGATTGAGTATTCTAATAAGTTGAGGTTAGTTGATTTGTCTCAACCCTCAACCCTAGTCAGTATATTAAGTCCTGTACTTTAGCCATGAGTCTAGTATGAGTTCAAATTTTGTACAAGAGAAGAGGTTACCCGATTTTGGATTTCCACCAGGCCACATCCAGGAGTCAGAGGCCACTACATCAGCTAGTTGGATTTTGTGACACCCGAGGATCCAAAATGCTTTCCAGAAACCCTGATTCCATCCTGGTGCCTTCCAGATGCCCAGATTCCTCTCCAGATACTAGAGCATATTCCCAAACTAGGGCATCCATGATTCCAGAGTTCTACCTGCAACCCAGTCCAAGAAAGTCAATCCGAGGCGCCAGGCCCAAGCCCACTAAAACCAAGATGCTCTTTTTATTCCATGAATACTCCATCTAGGGCACCCCAGCTTCCAGGAGGCCCAAGCCCATGCACCCTTCACCCTTTGGCCGGCCCATTACTACTCCTAGAAGCCCAATACACCACCCTAGGCATCCTTGGAGTTGACCAAGTCAAAGAATGAAGAGAGAAGGAGAAGACTAGTCAAAGTTTTAAACCTAGTTGGGTTTTATTTTCCTATGTGTTCTAAGACTTGTAATTCTAACCTAGCTAGGAGAAGGACTTGTAATCTAACCAGGAGAAGACTTGTAATACTTCAAGGAAAGGTTATGCTTAGCCTAAGTGTAACCCTAGTTAAGAGAGGGTGTGGAAACTCTATAAATACTCCACCCCCTCTCCCTCTTGTACTATGTTTTTCCTATGAATACAATTTGCTAAAATTTTGAGTCATTGCCTTGTTCTTGTGTTGGTTCTTATTTTTGAGTGCTCTCCTTGTGTACCTTGGCTAAATCCCTACTGCCTTAGCTTCCATCTACATCCCAGGAGATCAGCCACACCTCAGTTGAAAGAGCCCCAGGTGGTGGGGACACCGGAGGCACCAGAATAAGACAGAGGCTTTTTCAACCCTCTATAAATTGATCAATAATTTATGAGTCCATCTGTAATAAGGGCTTAGCTCATCTGAGTCCATTTTAGTTGTTATTTAAGTATTTTTAGTTGTTATTTCAGTTCTGTACTAGTCAGCTCATGTTGAGCTAGTTCAGTCCAATACTAGTCAGCTCATGTTGAGCTAATTTTATTTTTTTGAGTCCTGTCCAAGCATACTGAAGACTCAAGACTATATCATACAAGTGAAGACCAAGTCTAACTAGATTCAAGACATGGAAGTATAGCACAAGTCCAACGCAGCTTGAAGATTTGAAGACCTCAGGAGGAAAATTCAGAAAACCCTGATTTCTTGCAGATGCCCTCCAGATGCCCAGATTCCCTTCCAGATGCCAAAGTATATTCATAGATAATGGCATCCATGATTCCAGAGGTCCATCTGCATCCTAGCCCAAAGAAATCAAGCCCAGGTGCCAAGCCCAAGCCCCTAAGAAGCAAGATACCGGGGAATATTCCTGCTACCTGGCTACCAGGCCACCCCAGCTTCCAGAGGCCCAAACCCATGCACCCGAGCCCCTTTGGGCCGGCCTTTTGCTGCTCCTAGAAGCCCAACACGCCCCCCTAGGCATCCTTGGAGTCTTGAACAAGTCAAGAAAATTTTTAGGGATTTTTCTACCTAATATTTCCTTATTTTCTAGCTAGGGTTTGAGAGGGAAAAGGATTCTTATGTAAAGACTTATGTACCCTTACTTGGAGCCCAAGGTTAAGGGTCTATTTAAGGGACCCTAGCCTCTTGTATGAGGAGAATTTTTGATGAATGAAAACCTTGAGTTCTTCTATTGAGTGGTGTGATACCCTGCTGTGTGCATAAAGGGGTTTGTGAGAGTTCTTCTTCCCGGTGTTTGCAATCATCTTCCTGCTACCAACAAACCCTCCAGATCCCTGGACGCCCACTCCAAAAGAAGCCTTTCCTTGCTATTTTTACTTTGTTTTCTTGTTCCTTTGTGAGCTTTCTAATCCCTGACAGGTCATTTCCAGTTCCCTGAGTTCCTACGAATCCAACGACTCCAGCCAAGCCTCAATCAGATCACCGAGCAGAAAGCCGGGTATCCGCGGGTCTTTGGCTCGATTTTCCAGGCCGCTTCCGTCGAGGAACGAGAGACCCCTTCGCTGCGATCTTCACAGACATTGTCAGGTACACCCCTCTACCTCCAATAGTTTTATTGTAGGAGAACTTGCCCTAACCGAGGCTTCTCAGCCCCAGCGGTCCTTCTTTGCTACTTTTCTAGGTCCTAATCTGCATGCTGATATTCAAAAATTCATAAAAAATTCCCTACAAATAATTTTGATTTGAAATTTGGGAATTAATCACCTAACTCAACATGTAAAACATACAAAAAAAAATGCATGCATATTAGTCCCCCATCATTTGGTATCAGAGCCAGGTTAGGGCTTGTTTTCTGCATTTTTTAGTCTGTATATACTCTTTTATTTTAATTATTTCTTCCTTTTCAAAACTTCAAAAATTCTGAAATTTATTTTCCTAGATTTAAAATAATTCACAGTAATTTTATAATTTTTTTCAAATTTTATTATGGCCTGTGAATTTTCTGCAAGCCGAAATAGGGCCTGCAAATTTTTGGCTCTATTTTTTTTAGCAAGACAAGTTTGGAAGTTTTAGGGTTTTGTTTAGGAGTTTTTGCATATTTCTTAATTTTAATATATTTCCAGTATATTAGGCCATGATTTGCAAGTTTTCTTCTATTTAAAAAATTACCAAAAAAAAATATACATATTTTCCAAAAAATACCAAAAAAAATATATAAACCCTAATTTGCATCCTCATCTGCCTGCCATCATTGCATAATTTACTTTTAAGGGCACTCTTGCTATATCAGATGGGGGGAGGATTTGATCACCTCTCCTTAGCCCAAAACCACATCCCTTGCATTCAGTCCCAAGCCTTAACCTAAAATTAATTAGACTTAATTTGCCCTAGTGGGCTAGGGACACCAACTGGTCGGGTCCGGGCTAGTGTTAGATCACTGTGTCAAGTTAACCTGTGTGTGCCTTGTGCTCAGTGTCTAGAACGGTGGTTTAGGGATTCAATCCCAAAGGGCTTGTGTGCTGGTCCGCCTACCTGGCCAATCTCTGATTGGTGTCTAGGATTGGCAATCAGGGACCTAACACTCTCCTTACACCTGCCTGGCTAAGTACAGGGTTACTATAGGCTAGTTTGCCACCCTGATTGAGCATCTAGTTTGGACTCTAGGTCTAGTCAGCTATAGTCGGTCTGATCGAGTCTTGCATGAGCACTAGATTAGGAGTTTCATATCACCCACCTCCTTCATAAATGTCTGAACCCATGGAAAATTTACAAGGCCAAATAAAAGCCCTAGCTGATCAAATGGCCCATATGACTACCCAGTTAACTCAGTCTGCTACCCAAACTAACAATAGAATTGACCATCTTGTCAATAGGTTTGACCAGTTAGGAGGCCGTGTACGGACCATAGCAAGAACCCATGGGTCACGATCTGAGCCAGATCCTAAGTCCCCTCAACCTAGGAGAACCCCAAACCCTGATCTATACCATGAGGTCGAACCTAGGAGAGCCCCTTATCCTGACCCGTACTACAATCCTCAACCTAGGAGGACCCCAAACCCTGATCCATACCGAGAGGTTGAACCTAGGAGAGCCCCTCAGCCTGACCCATACTATAATCCTGAACCTAGGAGGACCCTAAACCCTGAACCATATCATGAGGTTGAACCTAGGAGAGCCACTCAGCCTGACCCATACTATGATACTGAACCTAGATCCTATGACTCTAGATCCTATTTACCCACATCTTAAGCCTAGTATACCCACAACCTATAGATCTTATGACTTCAAATCCTCTGACTCTAGAATCTACGAACCCATATCCCATGAGTCCAGTAGACCCAAGACCTATAGAGCTGAACCCAAATCCTATGACCCCAGATCATATAATCCCGTGACCCATAGATCTGCACCCTTATCCTATGAGTCTAAGAAGCCCATAATCCCTAGATATCAATCTAGTACTAGTCAGGTTTCCCTTAGTCAACTTGAACCCCATAGGATTAGCACCCCTAAATATGAGCCTAGTAGTAAGCCACTACCCTTTAGACAACTTGAACCTACTAGGATTAGTATCCATAATCAGAAACCAGGACCTAGCCAATTTTCCCCTAGCCGACCTTCTCCAATCATTCCTGAGATTGACAAGGCTTACATTAACGCGGAAGTGTATGAAGCTGATGCAAACTTAGTGGATGAGTATGAGGGAGAAGAGGAGACACCTTTAGATGACCTAGAATTAGCTGACCCAATAGATACCCAAGTAGAAGCCAACCTAGAGGTAGTTGACCTTGACCACATCCAACCTAAAGCTATAGTGGAAGAACAAATAGAGGAAGAGAACCTAGGTACTGCTGCTAGATCCTTACCTGAGGAAACCATAAAGGAGAGCCAAATTTAGAGTCTAGTCCTAAAATACAAGAACCTGAAGAATTTATTAAGGACTTGATCTCTTTGAATCAGTACCCTCAGGATGAGCCTCCTCCTATAGTTCCCATTAAGGACCTCTTCCCTGAGATTATTAACCTATCCTTCCATTATGCAAACCCCATAGCTATACCGCAACCTCGTAAGGTTAGCCTCATTAGTCTAGGATTAGTCCCTGACATGCCTTCTTATATCGAACTTTATCCAACTAACTTTGAACCTTTTTCCCTACCCTACCAAACTAATTCTGAACCCACTTCCTATTTTCTGCCCTTGCCTAACACCTCCAGCATTTTTAGGATTATTAGATTGCATTTAACTGAGATTAGCATACTGCATGCATTCATCACACATGTTAGGTTTGCATCTTACTTCTGGCATACTCTTTGGAATTTGCTAGGAGTTCACTGTAAATTTTCATGTGCATGTCAAGCTAGGATCAAACCTAGAGAACCTATAATCTATTAGGTTTAGATCCAAAGAGTTTAATAAAATTTTCTTCGATAGGAATGCATAGTCGAGTCTTTAGGTGTCAGTATGAGCCCTTTGCATCATCTTGTTAGGAGTCTGCATGTGCCCAGCATGTTCACCACCTGCACTAATTTTGAAACAACTGGCTAATTCCCTAAGATGGATTAAAGAATTTGATGTAGTGGATTCTATCTTGGTTAGGCTTAGGCCTAAAAGAAGCTTCATGCTCGCAGAGCCGAACCTTTTAAAGTGATAGAGAAGGTTGGATCAAATGCCTAGGTGTTAGAATTGCCTTCGGATTTGGGCATTAGTTCTACCTTCAATATTACAGACCTGGTTGAGTATAGGGAACCGGCAGCGATACCTAGTGAGGCCTTTGGACCTATTCCTTTTCATTGTGAGTGACCCTAACCTAGAGTGTCCACAAACAAATTTGGCCTGAGAGAGGAGAACGGATCGAGCGTATCCTGGACGATCAAGCCATCACGACCCAGGGCCATGTCTATCAACGCTTCCTGGTCCGATGGCAAGGCCGGCCAGAGTCGGACAATTCATGGATTTCTCGAGAGGACTTGCAATGCCTCAACCCAGACCTTCTGGAGAGATATGTGAGCCAGTCTGACCTTCACTCGACAGGGTCGAGTTCCTCCCACCCCGGGAGAATTGGTGGGGACACCGGAGGCACCAGAATAAGACAGAGACTTTTTCAACCCTCTGTAAATTGATCAATAATTTATGAGTCCATCTGTAATAAGGGCTTAGCTCATCTGAGTCCATTTTAGTTGTTATTTGAGTATTTTTAGTTGTTATTTCAGTTCTGTACTAGTCAGCTCATGTTGAGCTAGTTCAGTCCAATGCTAGTCAGCTCATGTTGAGCTAATTTTATTTTTTTGAGTCCTGTCCAAGCATACTGAAGACTCAAGACTATATCATACAAGTGAAGACCAAGTCCAACTAGATTGAAGACATGGAAGTATAGCATAATTCCAACCCAGCTTGATGATTTGAAGACCCCAGGAGGAAAATTCAGAAAACCCTGATTTCTTGCAGATGCCCTCCAGATGCCCAGATTCCCTTCCAGATGCCAAAGTATATTCATAGATAATGGCATCCATGATTCCAGAGGTCTATCTGCATCCTAGCCCAAAGAAATCAAGCCCAGGTGCCAAGCCCAAGCCCCTAAGAAGCAAGATACCAGGGAATATTCTTGCTACCTGGCTACCAGGCCACCCCAGCTTCCAGAGGCCCAAACCCATGCACCCGAGCCCCTTTGGGCCGGACTTTTGCTGCTCCTAGAAGCCCAACACGCCCCCCTAGGCATCCTTGGAGTCTTGACCAAGTCAAGAAAATTTTTAGGGATTTTTCTACCTAATATTTCCTTATTTTCTAGCTAGGGTTTGAGAGGGAAAAGGATTCTTATGTAAAGACTTATGTACCCTTACTTGGAGCCCAAGGTTAAGGGTCTTTTTAAGGGACCCTAGCCTCTTGTATGAGGAGAATTTTTGATGAATGAAAACCTTGAGTTCTTCTATTGAGTGGTGTGATACCCTGCTGTGTGCATAAAGGGGTTTGTGAGAGTTCTTCTTCCCGGTGTTTGCAATCATCTTCCTGCTGCCAACAAACCCTCCAGATCCCTGGACGCCCACTCCAAAAGAAGCCTTTCCTTGCTATTTTTACTTTGTTTTCTTGTTCCTTTGTGAGCTTTCTAACCCCTGACAGGTCGTTTGCAGGTCCCTGAGTTCCTACGAATCCAACGACTCCAGCCAAGCCTCAATCAGATCACCGAGCAGAAAGCCGGGTATCCGCGGGTCTTTGGCTCGATTTTCCAGGCCGCATCCATCGAGGAACGAGAGACCCCTTCGCTGCGATCTTCACAGACGTTGTCAGGTACACCCCTCTACCTCCAATAGTTTTATTGTAGGAGAACTTGCCCTAACCGAGGCTTCTCAGCCCCGGCGGTCCTTCTTTGCTACTTTTCTAGGTCCTAATCTGCATGCTGATATTCAAAAATTCATACAAAATTCCCTACAAATAATTTTGATATGAAATTTGGGAATTAATCACCTAACTCAACATGTAAAACATACAAAAAAATTGCATGCATATTAGTCCCCCATCACCAGGCATCCAAGTGGAAGAAGCCTTCTTCTACTTCTAGCCACCAGCCTTTGTTGCCCTGATTCCCTCTCTTCTTTCCATCCAAATTCCTTTCTATTGTTTTGTTGTTTATTGCCTAACCTTTGATGCTTGTAGGATCACTGAGGTGTTTCACCTCCCCAAGGGAGGCTTTCCTCACCTCAAGGACCACCCAGATCAGCCATCAGATTCAAGTGAACTTAAGCTTGTTCTTCCAGGCTCCAATCAGAGTATGAGTGATCTCTTTTATTGCAATGTTTTCAATCTCTGACTGGTAAGAAACCATTCCTTTTCTTAATATCTTATTTGATTGAAGATAACTTTCCTATGCTAGGAATTTTTCAATTCTTGGGTCCTGTTATTTTTATTATTTCGCATTAGCACACCTGCATGATGATTTTTTGCATTGCTAGTCATCTTGCAAGTCTTTGCTTAATTTCAAAAATATAGCCTACAAATTATAATAAAAAGAACACAAAAAAATTAGTTTACTACTTTCCTATAATCTTAGAGTCATCTCACATCAATTTGGTATTAGAGCGGATTTAGGATAATTTTCATCTAAATTAGATTCACAAAACCCTAATTTCTGAATTTTATGCATCCTGTCCACTGCATTAGGTTTCTATTTTTCATCTGATTTTGATAACCTAGGAATTTTATTTTTCTATGAAATTTGCATGAATTGTTCTCCGTCTTGTCCTACATTTTATCATAATTTCTAAATAATTTTTAAAAAAGTCTAATTCACTAAAATTTGGTATATTAGAAATCCAAGCAAAAATCTTGAGATTTCTGTAATAGTCCGAAAAACCTAGGGTTTCCATAATCATTTGATTTTTTTTTGCACAAAATTTGGTAGAGTTAATCAACACCTTCCATTCTTTATCCTAAAACTTTTTTGACTTTTTTCTGTATTGAAATCGGTGTCAAAATATGCATCTTCTAAAACCCTAATTTCTTGAATTCTGCTAATCCTACACACTTGACTCAACCAAACCTAACCAACTTCCACACACCCCAATCCCAAGCCCAATTTGACTGCTAACCTAATCAACTTAAGCCTAACTTGCCACATCATAAAATACACAAAAAAAAATTTTATTTTTCTGATTGTTTTAGATTGCATCAGGACCATCGATTGCCATCATCTTTTAACCTAATCTTAAGGGTAACTCACTATCTCAAATCAGGGCATGATTTCATCACCTATCCTGGTCCCAAAACAACCATCATCATATTAGCCCAAGCCTATATTAAAATTAATTAGACTTAATTTACCCTAATGGGTTAGGTGACACCCAACAGGTTGGGTCTAAATTATGTGGGCTAACTAGTCCAATTAATCCTGTAGCTATTACTGAAATCTGGTGTCTAAGGCTGAGGGTCGAGAGTCAAAAGACCTAAGTAGTGTTGTATTTTTTAATTGGGTCCCTGTGAAAGTAGGGGGGCCTCCTACACTCCCACCCACTACCTGGCCAGAGGAAGGATTAGCTGCTAGGTTAAGTGTAATTTAAGCAGACCCATTCAGTTTTGGCTCTAGTTCTAGGAAACCCTAGAATTATTGATCCTTTGCATGCTTGGCTACACCATCTCATTTGACTGATTGTTTGATTGTATGCCACTAACTAGGAACCCAATACCAAAAGTCCAAACCTCAACCTAGTACAACCATGGAGTCGAACATTGAAGCTATCATAAGAGCCATGAATGAACAAATGGTTGCCTAATTAACAACCTAGATGATTCTCAAACAAGACCAAATCCAAAATCAATTAGTCCAAATGAACCAAGCCAATACCCAAGCCCAAACCCAGCTTATCCAAATTAATAACAAACCAACCAATTGACCCAAACCAACAACCAAGTAACTAATAGGTTGTACCAAGTAGAAGACCACCCAACATTAGCTAACCCTAGCCACACCCTGATAGTAACCGACATAGAGTTAGCTGACCATGTAGTGGAACAACCTTTTAAGGAAGAAGACCATGAGGAACCCAATCCTACTATTAGAGTTTTACCTAAGGAGACACTAAAAGAAAGTCCAACTATAGAGCCCAGTCCTTTGATTCAATTTTCAGAATAATTTATTAAGGACTTGATCTATTTGAATCAGTAACCTCAAGATGAAATCATTCCATTAACTCCCATTGATCTCTTTCCTTAAATCAATGACCCCTTCTTCTATTAAGCAGACCCTTTAGATAGGCATCAATCCCATAAGGTCAACCTTAATAGTATAGGCCTCATCCCTGAAATCCCTTCTTATATCCTATTCTACCCGATCAACCCAGAACCTTCTTCTTACTTTCTAACCTATCAGACTAACGCCGAATCCACCTTGTATTTTTTGCCTTTTCTTGAGTTTTCTTATATTTCTTTAACCATTCACCTGCATCATGTAGAGGTTTGCATGTTGCATTCATTTATTGCACATTTTAGGTTTGCATATTACTTTTGGTATACTTTGTGGCATTTACTAGGAGTACATTGGAAATTTTTATGTGCATGCCAAGATAGGATCAAACCTAGAGTGTCTATACTCTCTTAGGTTTTAGACCCGAAAAGTCCAATAAGTTTCCTTCGATAAGGAAGCCTAGTTGAGTCTATTAGGTGTTAGTTTTGAGTATAATAAAATTCACAGTCCTAAACCATTTATCTACACCTACATTAGCCTTTACATAGCATTTGCATTTGGAAATTAGTCAAAAGTTGAACATAAGTAATGAACTAAATAACAACTTGGCTAATTCCGAAAGGAAAGATAAAGAATTTTATGCAGAGGAATATATGATGATAAAGTAATTTTTTTATCATAAAGCTGGCCCATCCAAAATAATGAAGAGTAATGGACCCAATGCCTATGTGTTTGAGTTACCATCCGACTTAGGTATTAGTTCCACCTTCAACATCTCTGATATTGTAGAGTATAGGGAGCCGGCAGCAATTCCCAGTGAGCCTTTTGGACCTATCCCTTCTAATTAGAGTGAGCTTGCCCTAGAGTGTCCATCAACCAATAGGCCAAATAGTAAGGAAAAGATTGAGAGAATCCTGGACAATCAAGCCATAAGTACCTGGAATAGTGACAATCAGAGTATTTGGTCCGGTGACAAGGTCACCCAGAATTTGAAGACTCGTGGATCACCCGTGAGGATGTGCAGCACCTTAACCTAGACCTACTCAAGCACTATGAGAGCCATGTTGACCCATACTAGATAGGGTCGAGTTCCTCCCACCCCGAAAGAATTGGTGGGGGCACCAGCATTAAACACAGATTATTAGGCCCTATCTGGTTTACTTAGTTGTGTGTCAAAGTTTTAAAAGTTTTGTTATCAATTAAGATTGAGTCCTGTAATAAGTTGAGGTTAGTGGATTTGTCTCAACCCTCAACCCTAGTCAGTATATTGAGTCCTGTACTTCAGCAATGAGTCCATTTGAGTTCAAATTATGTACAAGAGAAGAGGTTACCCATTTTTAGAGTTTCATCAGGCCACATCCAGGAGTCAGAGGCAACTACATTAGCTTGTTGGATTTTGTGTAATACCCCAGATCCAAAATGCTTTCTAGAAATCCTAATTCCTTCCGGATGCCTTCTAGATGTCCAGATTCCTCTCCAGATACCAGAGCATATTCCTAAACCAAGGCATCCATGATTCCAGAGGTCAACCTGCATCCCAGCCCTAGAAAATCAAGTTCAGGCAACAGGCTCAAGCCCATCAAAACCAAGATGCTCTTTTTCTTCTAAGAATATTCCATCGAGGGCACCCAAGCTTCCAGGAGGCCCAAGTGATGCGGGATAGAAATCATGGAAGGATCGCTGGCGAGCATAGAAGTCACTAAAAGATTAGGGTTAACATGGAGAAAGAAAGAAGTGGGCTAAGGATTCAGAAAGATAATTGGGATTCACATAGATCCCCCGGGGAGGACAAGCACACAGCAAAGGGCTCACATAGATGCCCAAATCAGGGATCACACTGATACCTTAGGCTCACATAGATGCCCAAAATCAGGGATCACACAGATCCTTCACACGGAACAGGGATCAACAGAAACCTTGGGATCACACAGATCCTTCACACAGAACTCAAGAAATCTTATTCATCCATGGTTATTCTTCATGCACAAAAGGCATCCTTTTATAATTAACCCTGGCCCTTGGATTACATGGAATGAAAAGCAAAGAGGGAGGGTGTCAACATGTTGCCTTTTGGGGAAGATTTGCATGAAAAGAGGTGCCACATATTTTCCATAATAGATGGGCGATACAAGTTAAAGATCTCATGAATCAAGGGAAAGAGGGAGGGTGCCCATATGCTGCTTAATCTGTCTGGATGCCATACAAGTTTCTTCCATCTTCTCTTGGGTGGTCCATAACTTCCATATTGGGTGCTGATCTACTTTTTCCTGGACTTAGATGATGTCATGAAGATCATAGGATACCTAACAGGATGGATGATGCCTGCTATGACTGGATTCCATGTGGCTGCTATGGTGGCAGGGCTCTCGAGTCCCCATCACCAAGCCTATGCGCCCTTCAAGCTTTGGCCAGCCCATTGCTGCTCCTAGAAGACAAAAATGCCACCCTAGGCATCCTTGGAGTTGACTAGGTCAAAGCATTAAGAGAGAAGGAGATGACTAGTCAAAGTTCTAAACCTAGTTGTGTTTTATTTTCCTAAGTGTTCTAAGACTTGTAATTCTAACCTAGCAAGGAGAAGGACTTGTAATCTAACTAGGAGAAGACTTGTAATACTTTAAGAAAAGGTTATTCTTAACCTAAGTGTAACCATAGTTAGGAGAGGGCATGGGAACTCTGTAAATACCCCACCCCCTCCCCCTCTTGTACTAACTTTTTCCTATGAATACAATTTGCTGAGATTTTGAGTCATTGCCTTGTTCTTGTGTTGGTTTTTATTTTTGAGTGCTCTCTTTGTGTACCTTGGCTGAATCCCTGCTGCCCTAGCTTCTATCTGCATCCCAGGAGATCAGCCATGCCCCAGTTGAAAGAGCCCCAGGCATCCAAGAGGAAGAAGCCTTCTTCTACTTCTAGTCACCAGCCTTTGGAGCCTTGATTCTTTCTTTTCTTTCCATCAAAACTCCTTTCTATTGTTTTGTTGTCTATTTCCTAACCTCTAATGCTTGCAGGATCCCCAAGGTGTTTCACCACCCCAGGGGAGGCTTTCCTTGCCTCCAGGGACACCCAGATCAGCCATCAGATTCAAGGGAACTGAAGCTTGTTCTTCCAGACTCCAATCAGAGTATGAGTGATCTCTTCTATTGCAAAGTTTTTAATCTCTGACTGGTAAGAAACCTTCCCTTCTCTTAATATCTGATTTGATTGAAGATAACTATCTTAAGCCAGGAATTTCTCAATTCTCGAGTCTTGTTATTTTTATTATTTTGCATGAGCACACTGCATTTTAATTCTTTGCATTGCTAGTCATCTTGCTAGCCTTTACATATTTTTGAGAATATAGCCTACAAATTAAAATTAAAAAATTTTAAAAAATTAGTCTACTACTTTCCTGCAATCTTAGAGTCATCCCGCATCAAGGTGCATGGGGATTTCATGCATGGAGCATTTCTGTTCTTGGTTGTTGGGGCTTGGTGAGAGATAGCTTGAGGTTAGAGAAGGGAATGCTATAAGGTATTGTTCGTGCATGGCCGTATGTAGGTTCTTGAGATATGAGGCCTACAAAAAAGAAGACGTGTGGGACGGTGAGAAGCTTCTGGGATTTCAGAAGGGATTCCATGGGGTGTTATTATCTTGTCTTGTAACGAGGTTCTTCTCCAATGAAATAATACAATCTCTATTTTTCTTCTATATCTCTTCTCTATATCTTTTTTGTTGCATGATATAAATTCGAAGAATAGGTTGTTGCTAGTTCTTGATCAAGAAGGTTGGTTCTTGATCTTTCCCTTGCTATTTTTACTACGTTGGTGCTGATCCAGATTCCCAATAAGTGGTATCAGTGCCTAGAAATTTCTAATAATTGGTATCAGAGCTGGGCTCGAGCATTGGGAGAAGAGGATTCAAGGAATAATAAAGGAGTTGTACGTGGGTGTGGTATCCTGCATGGTTGAAGATGGATCTTGGAAGATGGATATCTTAGGAAGATCGGAGTATATTTGTAGAGGTGGTGCCAGAGGCAGCTCAAGGAGATAAGGGACAGTCTCAGGGAGCACCAGCGGGTATCGGGCAGTTGGAAATGTCCAGGTATGGTGGGATTGTCCTAGGGATAGAGACTAGTGCTGATGGAGATGGCAGCTCAAAGAGATCGAGGGGACAGCCCTTAGGGAGCGCCAGGTGAGCGATCTTATTTCTTTCACTTTAGAGTCTATTTTTGTGTGCATGATCTTCTAGATTTTCTATAGGATCCCCTGCTTAGAATTTTGGTTTGAATTTCGGGATACAAATCCTTAACTTACTACTTAATAACAAAAAATTAATTTGCAAGCTTAAGTAGTCCCGCATCATAAAGGGGACCCATAATCCGTCGACCTAAATCTACTAGGATTAGTATAACTAATCAAAAACCAGGATATAGCCAAGTACACCCAAGCCAGCCAAATCCTAGCACCCCATTAACCCATAAGGATGATAAGGGTAAGGCACCTGAAGTTCAAAGAAATCTTAATCCCAATCTTAATACTGCTTGTTTTAGATGCCATAATTAGGATACTATGCTAGTCAATGCCCAACCCGATCCCTACACATAGGAGAGCTAGGGGAAGAAGATCCTGAACCCATTAATGAGTCTGAAGAGGAAGTATATGAAGCTTGTTGACCCTTGGAATGATTATGATAATCATTAAATATTGGGGCATGTTTGCTTTACTAATTATTTCAATTAGTTAAGAAGTTTTTGCAGGAAAATGTTTATCTTTATCTTAGTTGGTTTTCTAATTGTTGAAAGGTATTCCAACATTGTATAGACTCTTATGTACTTCAAATTATAAAGTTCTAATTTTTCATCTATGTAATCTTGTAAAAGGGCTATAAAATTATAAAAATAAGAATGAGTAGATTAGTTATTGTTGGAATCTTGATTTGAAGAACTTTGGAGAAGTTTGAAGCTTTAAATGATGTTTTTGCAAGAGCCGACTCATGGATCAAGAGCTGAATCCCTTTCTAGCATGGCACAAAAAATTTTCAAAGTTTCAGTACCTCGAGCCGACTCAAGACCCAAGAGCCGACTCAAAGAAGAACCAATATTTTTGAAAAATGAGACCTCGAGAAAACTCAGGACTAGAAGAGCCGACTAATCAAGAGTTATGTTTGTTGGTGACTATGACTTCGAGCCGACTCAGCCTTGAAGAGCCGACTCAAGAAAATTTTGAATTTATACTAACTGAGAGTTCGAGGCGACTCGCATAGAATTTTTACTTGGGTTGTTTGAGACTTCGAGCCGACTCGTGGACCTCGAGCCGACTCGAGTGACGGTTTTGCAGTCTAACAGCTAGTTACAGAATGTCATTTTTGAACTCAAAAAACCCTCCAATAGCTCTATTTCAATTTCCTAGGCCCTACAACGGCTATTTCTGATGGAAGTCTATAAAGGAGAGTATTTATGAAGATTTTAATAATTTTTGAGGGATTATTCATTGATTATTCTTTGGAAGTTGAAAAGTCTTCAAGTCTTTCACCGACTCACTTCAAGAGCATTCAAGAAAGGATTCAAAGCTCCACCAACTATTCTTCATCATTGAATCCAAACCTTGAAGAAGTAAAGAAGTAGCTTGATGAGCATTAAAGAGCATTTAAGGCTAGGCTTCACTTTGATCTTCATCGGTAACACTCAAACAAGTTAGTTTGTTGTAAAGTTGTATTTTAGTTTTGATACACTTTATTTTCACTCTAAGAATAGCAAGGGGCTGTATCTTAATAGAGGGTTAAAGATTTTTAGGTGAGCCTCTTGAAAACCTAAGTTGGGTTCTTGGTGATCCCGGTATAAAACCAAGATTGGGTTTTCTTTGGTGAGCCCGGTTCTAAAACACCAAAGGGATATAGGTTCTTGGTTAGCCTGTATTAAAACCAAGGGTGAGGGTTTTCTTTGGTGATCTTGGTAAAACTAAAGTGTATAGGTTTAGATTATGAGACTTTTAAAATAATTTGACTGTATTTCGATTGGGGGATATAGTGGAAATCTCAAGTGGTGCTTGGGTAGTGGACGTAGGAGCGGGTTGCTCTGAACCACTCTAAATTCCTTGTGTTTGTGATTGTGCTTACTTTACTTTATTGAATTTATTTAATTTCTTTCGCATTGCATATTCCACCACAACAACAAAAGGTTTTTTTAAATTGCACATACATGCTAAAGTTTTCATAATTTTAATTCACCCCCCTCTTGGGAAGCCACCTAGGCAACAAGTGGTATCAGAGCGTAGTCTCTGAAAATTAGTTAGAGTAAAGATTGATGGCACATCCCATGAGCACTTCTTTGGCCGAAGGCCAATCCACAAATCGACCTCCACTTTTCGTTGGAACCAATTATACATTTTTGAAGGCTAGGATGAATGATGAGAATTCTCCTAGGGTGCCGGGGATCATGCAGCATGTGGAATTGACTTTCAAAATAAAATTTCATTGCATGATACCCTAACATGTATAACATGTATAGAAAACCCTAATTCCCAGGAAACCCTTGTGCAATATCAACTAATGATCATAAAATAGAGTCAAAAAAAATACCTGGATCACTGAAACCCAACATTTTCATAAGGTTCACAAGCACAAACCCTCCAACAGTGATCCTCACGAAACTCGGACCAAGGAAGAACTCCTTCTTCAAGTTGCTTGGAGAAGTGGAACTCTTTCGGCAGCCTTTGGTCTATTGACCACTGTAGAACACCCTGTCCTACTGAAGGGCACTCAAGACACTATCCTAAATCACTTTAAGTTCTTGGACTACCCTCCACTAGGACCCTATAGGCTTATGTCGTAAAACCAAGCCTTGTTCTAATGTAGAAGAACTTGTCTTAACAAGATAAATCTTGTCCTAAAATAAGGACGGAGGGAGAAAGTGGAAGACTCTCAGACAGACTCTTGGAAAAATAAAAACACTGATCTCAGAAGAATGAAGAAGAAAAAGTAGTAGTGTTTTTCATTTTACCGTAACCCCTATTTATAATCTCAGATGGGACGTGAAATGCCTACCGACAACACTTATCAAATATGAAACATCATATATGACAAGACTCTTCGAGAATGGAGAGTCATATCTATGTTCTTTCACTTACCAGATCAATCTCCATCATGCCATGTGTCAAATACTAATTTTTGTCCGAAGTAACGCAAGGCTTGAAAAGTTTTAGAGGCAGAAGGACTCTGCCCTCTGTTGTGCGCGCGCATATGAAGAGGCGCGACTCTTCATGTGTGCCCCACCTTTTCACTCTTCTTCAAACCATCCCATTCAACTTTAAACCGGTCTTTTGACTTTTCAAGGCATGGGGATTGAGCTAAGAGGTGCCTTCCTGATGAAGCTCCCAGAGTCTCATCTACAGAAGGACTCTCAGTCCATCTACACGCCATACTTTCTCCCGGGTGCGCCAAAGGGTGCCAATAGTCTTTCCCTTTCCATTTAGTCCACCCAAAGCATCAAATTGACTTGGTCAAACATATGCAATATGCATGTCATTGGAAAGGGCATCAAATAAGCTTTCTGACCTTATCTTTTATTTTCAGATCAGAGGTCTGTAGGCCCTTTTGTGCCCTTTTGAAGTTAAGGTATCATTTAGGTACCAAGAGTCCCATGCCATTGGGACTCTTCATATATAGCACCTAAAATTCCCTTAAGTTCAAACTAAAATTAGATCAAGCTATGATTTGGCTAGGTATTACCATGCAATTCAATCTTTCGATCTCTTATTATCCTGATTAAGTGATAGGTATGGATATATGTCAAACCCTAACACTTAATCATATCGAATCTCAGCTCGATCATGAGGACTCAACTGATGACTGATTAGATTCCACTAATCTCATATTCTTTGATCAAAGGCTCCTTGAGTCTCTCATTGAAGAGATTGCATGGGATAACAATTTCTCTTACCAGGAATGATCGATTCCTTGTTGATCTACTCGCATCCTTCATACACCTTCCACCATACCCAGAATACCCCGTACATGCCGTAATGGCATGAATGAGTATAAACCAAAATATGGCTTAGTGTGCACAATGAACCACGGTGACCTCAGGTCTAAAGATCATATGCATAACTTCTACTCTGGGATCTATCTTTTGACAAGTAGTAAGACTTCCATAGGATAGTCCCGGTGTGGATCAATCCAGTGTACTCAAACCCTGATGAGCACCCTTGTCCTTGTATTAGTGTTTCTACACAAGTGGTTGTGAGATCAACCACCCTCATCAACTAAGCATACATAGGATAAGCTAGTCTTTCTGGATTCATTGATCCCCGAATCGATGTTCCAAAGACTAGGAACATTCTAGATTAGGGTTTATAAAAATTAGGTCTCACTGTTATGAACTCCATCATAACCCTAACTCCATTGCCCTAATTTATGGGGTTCATCATAATCAATAAGAAAATATGACACATCTGTATACGATGAATCAAATGCCTTTATTAATATGAAAGTATGTCATACATGAGCTGGAAGTTTACAAAAAGGCCCTCATAATGATTGGTTCTTAGGGCACTTTTCTATCAAACTCCCATTTGCACTAAAGCCAATAGCCCTTGTATTTTATGCCCATACAATCTAAGTGACGATTTAACAGCTGCTTGGCTAAAGCTTTAGTGAATGGGTCTGCTATATTATTCTTTGTGTCAACTCGTTCAAAGATGACATCTTGTCTTTCAATAATCTCTCAAACGAGGTGGAACCGTCTTAGAATGTGCTTGGACTTGTGATGAGACCTTGGTTCCTTAGCTTATGCAACAGCCCCAGTGTTATCACAGTATAACGGCACTGGTTGTTGTACATCTGGAACCACGTCCAATTCCATAATAAATTTTTTCATCCAGACAGCTTCCTTCACGGCTTCACTAGCAGTTATATACTCTGCCTTAGTGACTAAGTCAGCTACTGTTGGCTGCTTTGTACTCTTCCAACTCACTACACCACCATTCAGAGTGAAGACATACCCTGATGTGGATTTGCTATCATCTGGATCTGATTGAAAACTAGAATCTGTATAACCTTCTAGTTTCAAATCAGATCATCCATATACTAGAAAAATATCTTTAATCCTTCTCAGGTACTTAAGAATATTTTTCATAGCTCTCCAATGATCCTCTCTAGGATCTGCCTGAAACCTGCCCACTATGCCCAAGGCATATGCAACATCAGGTCTGGTATATAACATGGCATACATTATCGATCCTACAGCCGAAGCATGAGGAATCATAGCCATCCTCTCTCTTTCTTCTGATGTCTTAGGAGACATTTTCTTAGTGAGATGTATGCCTTGACTTATAGGTAAGTAACCTTCTTACTTCCATCCATGTTGAATCTCTTCAATACTAAGTCAATGTACCTGGATTGGGATAAGCCTAGCATCCTCTTGGTTCTATCTCTATAGATCCTTATACCCAGTATATAGGATGCTTCTGCCAAATCCTTCATGGAAAACTTTAATGATAGCCAAGTTTTAACCGATTGTAATATTGGGATATCATTCCCAATGATTAATGTGTCATCCACATACAAAACTAAGAAAACAATGGCACTCCCACTTGTCTTCTTATACACACATGGTTCATCCACATTTTTGATGAAACCAAATCCTTTGATTGTTTCATCAAAATGGATGTTCCAACTCCTCGATGCTTGCTTAAGTCCATAAATGGACTTCTTTAACTTGCATACATAGTTTGGTCTCCTACTTGAGATAAACCCCTCTAGCTGTGACATATAGACTTCTTCCTCAAGGTTTTCATTGAAGAAAGCAGTCTTTACATCCATTTGCCAGATCTCATAGTCATGGTATGCAGCTATGGCAAGCAGTATCCGAATGGACTTGAGCATGGCTACTGGATAAAAGGGTTCATCATAGTCTATACCATGTTTTTGTCTAAAACCTTTTGCTAGTAGCCTAGCCTTATAGGTCTCAACTTGACCATCTCCTCCAATCTTCTTCTTGAAGACCCTTTTACACCCTATCGGCTTAATTCCTTCAGGTAGATCTACCAAGGTCCAAACCTGATTATAATACATGGAGTCCATTTTAGATTTCATGGCACCAAGCCACTCGTCAGAGTCCCTACTCTTGACAGCTTCCGAATAGGTCACAAGATCATCATCTTATATGATACTAGCTTCAATGTCATCCCCGATGATAAAGCCATATCTGAGAGCTGCTCCCCGCACCCTCTCTGATGTTTGGAGAGGAGGTGTGTATTGTGGTTGTTCTTGATCTATAAGAACCTCTTGTTGAGGAACTTCACTTGAAAGCTCATCAGTTTGTTGGTTGTATTCTTCACACAACTCAAG
Source organism: Areca catechu (assembly GCA_021397845.1). Classification (NCBI taxonomy): domain Eukaryota; kingdom Viridiplantae; phylum Streptophyta; class Magnoliopsida; order Arecales; family Arecaceae; genus Areca; species Areca catechu. Next base: position 93,341,554 of record CM038051.1, on the reverse strand, counting down.
TGAAGAATCACTACATCCTTCTTGGATAAACTCATATTCCAAGAATGTAGCATGCCTACTAACAATTATCTTCTACTCAGTAGCATTATAAAAGAGGTATCCCTTACCTTCTTTTGGGTAACCAACAAACCTACACTTGTCAACCCTAGCACTTAACTTATGCCCAAAGTTATTCTTGACATAAGCATGGCAACCCCAAATCTTTAAGTACGTAAAACTTGGTCTTTTACAATTCCATAACTCAAATGGAGTACTGCTTACTGACTTAGATGGAACCTTGTTTAATATGTATGTAGCAATCTCCAAGGCATGTCCCCAGAAGGAAATGGGAAGATCTGTGAAGCTCATCATGGACCTCACCATTGTCCAACAAGGTGCGGTTTCTCCTTTCTGCCACTCCATTTAACTGGGGTGTATAAGGAGGGGTCCATTCAGAAATAATGCCTTTATCCTTGAGATGGTTCAAAAACTCACTAGACAAGTATTCCCCTCCTCGATCAGATTGAAGAGCTTTAATACTAAGTCTAGTTTGTCTTTCAACCATACTCTGATATTCTTTAAACTTATCAAAGGCTTCGAACTTGTGTTTCATAAGATACACATAACCAAACCTTGATAAATCATCAATAAAAGTGATGAAATAAGAATATCCTCCTCTGGCCTGAGTTGACATAGGTCCACACACATCAGTATGTACAAGACCTAACAATTTAGTTGCCCTTTCTCCATATCTAGTGAATGGAGACTCGGTCATTTTTCCTTTGAGGCAAGACTTACAAGTTCCTAATGATTGAAAATCATCAAGGTCAAAGTAATCCTCTTTAACTAACTTGTTTATCCTTGACTCACTGATATGACCTAACCGGTAATGCCAGAGATATGTGATATTGACATTATCTCTTTTTCTCTTCTTGTCATCTACAAGAAGTATTTCATCATTGAGTACTAAAGTTAGAAGACCATTCATAAAGCAACCATGCCCAAATATTGTATTATTATAAAGAATAGAGCAGCCACTACTCTTTACACTTATTTCATATCCTTGTTGTAACAACAAGGGTATAGAAATAATGTTTCTTATAATATTTGGCACATAGTAGCATTCTTCCAAACTTATGATATTACCCGAAGGTAATAACAGAAGATAGGTGCCCATAAGTTCAGCATATATGGGTTCTCCACTTGCCCCATATAATTTCAAGTCACCTTTCTTCAAATTTCTAATTCTTTGGAGTCCTTGTAAAGATTTACAAATATGTGATCCACATGCGGTATCAAATACCCATGAAATAGAAATAGATTCACTCAATGATAAATTGGTTTGTATCATGTACAAACCCTTAGATACACCACTTGCATCAAACTTCACATTTGCAAGACAAGTCTTGCAATCCTTCTTCCAATGCCCAAACATGCTGCAATGGAAACAGGCTCCATCAGCCATCTTCTTTAACCAGTCCACAAAGTTTGAACCGGTTAACTTATTAGCATCCAAGATGCCACTCAGTGATAAGTTTGAAGCCATTATTTAAATATCCTATATTTAATTAAAGAACATTATCAGCAGACCACTCAAGATGACATCCATAACTTGATAAAGACTTTCTATCTAATTATGTCTCCTACAATTTTCTTCAAATACCATAACCCTCAACTATGGTAAGCAAGAAACCTTTCCTGGTTTCCTTAGTGGGGTTGAGATCCTTATTCCTCATGAGTGCCTTGTGTATGCACAACAAACACACATGAGTTCAAAGGTGGGACAACCTTTCCAATTGCAACCCGTGCAATTCTCAACAATTATCTTTGTCTTTAAGACACTTATGGCCTTGTGTATGCACAACAAATCATAATGTCTTAGTTTAGTCGGACCATTCATTTCCATATAGTCCTGATTGAATAATGTTACCCTTGTATATGCACAACAAAGCAACATTTCCAACCATGCCATAAAGCACTAAGTGCACCAAGACAAATCTTATATCAAACTCTAGAGTAGGCCTTGTGTATGCACAACAAACCTACTATAGTCTTGACATAAATTTGGCTTAGCATGAAGGAAGGCAAAATATAGTACACTTAACCAATTAGCATTACCAAATTAAGATTTAGATTTGACCAAATTGGCCAGGTTAGTGGAAGGGGTGAGGGGGTTTCCCCGTTGCTTTCCTTAGACACCAATTAGATAGGCCAGGTCAGTCAACGTAACCAAATAAAAACTTCATTCCCTTTACCTTCCCAGAACCATTTGCCTAGACACCAATTGGCTGATCAATCACTAACTGATTTTGCTTTTTGACTATGTTTTATATTATGACTAAATATGGTTTTTGATGAGGGCATTGATGGTCTCAAAACACATTCTAAAACTATCATGATAATAATGTTTATTGCTACTAGTATAAACATAAACATGATATCCAGGTTTATAACAAATATAAACCCAATGCATATCACTTTAGCATATGCATTAAAATTCATGTCATCAAGCATATTACCCTAATATGCATAGCATTATATGATAATTAGCATATTACCCTAATATGCAATTCAAGACATGATAAAATACCTTTCACCTCACTTATTCATGGGATGTGGCCACAGCGGCACCCCTACATGCCATAGGAGACCCATTGAATGGGAAGAGAGGGCCTTTAAACCCTGCATGGCTCCTATGACCGAACGACCATGGTGACTAACCCAATCCAAAGCAGTTACTTGGTTCATGCATAATTTCATATTGACATAATATCATACATATGAACATGGTCGAGTCGACTCGATAAGATTCTGGTCGGCTCGGTAGTCATAATTGGAATGACACAAAGATGGCTTTGATACCACTAATGGGAATTCCCCCAGGGTGCCAGAAATCATACAGCATGCAAAATTAACTTTCAAAATAAAATTTCATAGCATGATACCCTAACATGTACAATATGTATAGAAAACCCTAATTTCCAAGAACCCCTTGTGCAATATCAACTAATGAATCATAAAATAGAGTCAAGAAAAATACCTAGATTGCTAAAACCCAACTTTTCAACAAGGTTCACAAGCGCAAACCCTCCAACGGTGATCCACATGAAACTCGGACCAAGGAAAAACTCCTTTAAGTTGCTTGGAGAAGTGGAATTCTTTCAACAGCCTTTGGTCTATTGACCACTATAGGACACACTGTCCTAGTAAAGGGCACTCAAGACATTATCTTAAATTACTTTATGTTCTAGGACTATCCTCCACTAGGATCTTATAGGCTTATATCCTAAAACCAATACTTGTCCTAGTGTAGAAGAACTTGTCTTGACAAGATAAGTCTTGTCCTAAAACATTGAGGGAGGGAGAAAGTGGAAGACTCTCATACAAACTCTTGGGAAAATAAAAATACTAATCTCAGAAGATCGAAGAAGAAGAATAGTAGTGTTTCTTATTTAACCATACCCCATATTTATAATCTCAGATGGGGTGTGAAATGCATCCCGACAACACTTATCATATATGAAACATCATATCTGATAAGACTCTTCGAGAATGGAGAGTCATAAATGTGTTCTTTCATTTACCAGATCAATCCCCATCGCATCATGTGTCAAATACTGGTTTCTGAGATAGGGAGATGCCACTTCTAATCCAAAGTAATGCGAGGCTTGAAGAGTTTCAGATGTAGAAGGACTCTGCCCTCTGTTGTGCTCATGCATATGAAGAGGCGCGACTCTTCATGTGCGTGCCACCTTTTCACTCCTCTTCAAACCATCCCATTCAAACTTCAAACCTGTCTTTTGACTTGTCAAGGCATGTGGATTGAGCTAAGAGGTGCCTTCCTGATGAAGCTTCTAGAGTTTCATCTGCATAAGGACTCTCAGTCCATCTACGTGTGATACTTTCTCCCGGGTGTGCCAAAGGGTGCCAATAGTCTTTCCCTTTCCATTTAGTCCACCCAAAGCATCAAATTGACTTGGTCAAACATATGCAATATGGGTGTCACTGGAAAGGGCATCAAATAAGCTTTTTGACCATATCTGAAATGATGCAGGACTAACTAGATGCAAAGATGAGGAGATGATTCAAGTGATTTTTCTTTGGTGATTTTTAGGATTTTAATGATTTGTTTAGGATTCCCGAAAACAAGTAGGAGTAGATCTAGGATTCTATACTAACAAGAACTTCAGGTAAGCAAGTCCCTAAATAAGGATAAAAAGAGGATCCCGGGATTGAGAAACCTCGTAGGACTAAGATCTCAAATCAATATCTTCTTAGGAGTTAGGGTGGCAAACCTCAAAGATCCAAAGCACCGGATGTCGAGTTCACTCGCTCTCGTGGATGCGGCCTCGATGATCGAGGAGTCAACCCTGTAGATGCGCTGGCATTCTGTTCAAAGGTCACGATGGCAAGAGCAACCGACTTTGTGTTCATTGCAGCTGGAGGACCTGTGAGCATTCAAAAGAATAGTTAGGATTTAATCTAAAAAGAAAGCAATACATGAAGGAATGAGAGTTGATGTGGTGATGGTGGAGTTCTTCTTGCTAGGCGCCTGGTTAGAGGATCCCAATGGACTCTAACTCGAAGGTTGGAGGATGGAGTTGCGGAAGAGAGAGTAACACAAGGCCTCACACCTCTTGATGCCCGAAGGCGAAGGTGCTCCCTCATGGAGATCGACGTTCTTAAGGAATGAAGGCAACTAAAGAGAATTGGCTCTCAACACTTGTATTTTTCATTCATCAACAGTAGTCCTACAAGGGAGGGGTAAGGCCCTTTATATAGGCACCTTAGGACCCAATTAAAATTTCAAATGAAATACAAGTCTTCTCTTGATAGGGTGCCCAAAATTCAAAAATTTCTCCACCATGGCCGACCAAGAATTCGAATTTGATGGCTTGACTTGAGGCTTGGAAGATGGATCTTGGCACCCTTGAACTTGGAAGGATGGTCTCTCATTTTGGAAGAAGACATGACATGGGGCTTGTAGCAAGGCTTGTGTTCTCCTCCTTTCCTTGGTTGTTCATCCACTTTTGGTACAAGACATGATATGGGGGGTGGAAGATGGAGCTTGTCTTGGCACCCATGGATTCTTGCTCTTCCTTCCATACTTGGTCAACTACTTTGGGAAGAAATCTTGATGTGAGGGCTTGAAGCAAGGCCTTATCTCTTCAAATCTCTAACTCCCTTTGACCTTCCCTTGGCCGGCCACCTACATTTGGAAAAAAGCTTGATAGGGGGAGGTAAGGAGGGCAAGTGTCAAGTGATGTTGTTCCCTTTATCATCCACAAAAAAAAAATCTGATTTGTGCCGCCACATAGGATGTTGAAGTGGTGCCACATAGGCTGATGTGATTGCACCCCAGGGCTGAGTTAGCATCCTTCATGGCTTGACTCAAAAGTGACTAGACTTCAAGATCAATCTTGCTTGGGCCCATACTTCAATCAGACTCTGACTGGACTCAATACAGGACTGGACTTAGTATAGGACACAACTTGACCAAATTGGTCAAAGTACAGGACTTGACACAAACACTTGAGACTCAATTCAAAGCTAAAATTATTACAAGGTTTAGGCTTGAAGCCTTATTACAAGATCCGAAAATTAATATCCTAGCCAGAGGTCTGGTGCCCACTCCAATTCTCTCAGGGTGGGAGGAACTCGACCTTGTCAAGTAAAGGTTCATTTGGCTTTGATGTTTTTCCTAAAGGTTGGGGTCAAGGTGCTGCAAGTCCTCTTGGGTATCCTTTGAATCATCGGACTGCAGTCAGCCTTGTAATCGGACCCATTAATGCAGATAGCCTTTGCCCCGGGTGGTCATAGCTTGATCATCCAGGACATGCTCGATCCACTCTCCTCACTCAGGTAAAATTGGAGGTGGGCACTCTAGGTTGGGTTCACTCTCAAATGAAAGATTAGGCCCAAATGGCTCACTGGATATGTTTGCTGATTCCCTATACTCGACTAAGTCCAGGATATTGAAAGTCGAGCTAATGCCATAATTCGGGGGTAGGTCAAGCACATAGGCATTAGGGCCAACTCTCGTTACCACTCTAAAGGGTCCATCTCCACGAGCATGAAATTTCTTAATGGCTCCTGTTAGAAACTGTTCAGGCCTAAACCTAACCATTACAGAGTCCCTTTGATCAACTCTTTAGCTCTTATTCGAGAATCAGCCAAATTATTCAAAAATTTATACTTAATGCATAATGCAAAATGCAGACTTAACGATGCATTCTTATAGAGCAAAATTTTATTAGACTCTCTAGGGCCTAAACCTAACAGATTATTGACTCTCTAGGATTGACCTTGCTATGGTATGCACATGAGAATTTACCATGGGTTCCTAGAAAATGCCATAAGGTCTTCCAAAAGTAGGTCGCAAATGGGATGGGCTCTAAAGGTTCATGCAACTTGGTGATTTCAGTAAAATGTAACCTAATGACTTTTGAAACATGTGTAGTCCAAGGAAAAGGTAGGAAATAGGAATCAGAGTCTTGGGGCAATTTATACGAGGCATGAAACAGACCATGGTTACTCTGGATGACCTTAAGATTTGAATATTGGCCTATGGGTGTCATAAGGTCAAATTTGGTCATTATAAGTGCAGGTTTTTCAAGAAGGGAAGACTTAGTCAGTTCCAGAAAAAAATCATCACTGGGGTTAGAGGAATAAGGTCTTGGGTTGAGGCTAAAGGAGTGGGTTATTCCTGAGGGCATTGACTTACAGGAACCAAGTCCTCACTAATTTCTTGTTGTTTTGATGTTTCAGGACTAGGCTCAATAATCTTATCTTCTCCAAGGGTTTCCTAAGGTATGGTACTAGAGTTGTCCTCCTCATAGTCTTCTCCTTCATATTCATCTACCAAACTCATGTCAGCCTCATGTACTTCCACTTCAGACTCACTGGTGGGTTTAGGATCTTCTGAGGGACCTTCCAAAATAGATTTAGCCTTGGTGTTCTTTTGTCAACCAATTCCATGTCTGCAATATAATTTTCCTCTTTAATGTTACCATGGTGAACACATGGGGTAGCAGGGGTGGGTCGACTCGGGTTAGGGTTGGGCTTGGTTTTAGAGGTACTAACCCTGTTGGACTGAGAGTGACTGGTCATGAGTTACCTTTGATAAGACTCGAACTCCCTAGCTATGTCATAGGCTTCCTCACGATTCTGAATTTTCCAATGGAATAGTTCCTCCTGGATGTCCCTACGTAGGCCAGCTCGAAACCTCGATATGATTACAGCCTCAGACTCAACTCTGCTAGATCTCCTAATAAACCCATTAAATTTCTCAATATACTCAGACACTAGTCTATCACCCTATCTCAGTTTGTACCATTGGTCTAAAATTCTTTGCTCATAAAATCTACCTAGGTACTTTTCTCTTAGCCTACTTCTCATGGTTTTCCAACTACGTATTATTTCTCTTCTTTGATAATATTCATTTTCAATAGCTGCCCAATGCCACTTAGCATATCGGGTTAACCTACGTATGGCCAATCTTAATTTTTCTGAGTTCGACATCCTAGTGTACTCAAAATAGTGATCCATGCTCTCCTCCCAATCATTATACACCTCTTGTCTTCCATCAAAAGTGGGTGCATAAGGTTCGGTGCTCCTGATGGGTCCCTCCTCGAAGTCAACCAAGTATGGGTATGGGCTCCTAGGGCTAGACTCAGAGGCAAGATCATGATCATAGGCTCTTGGATCAAGGGAATTGGGCCTAGAGGAGTTGGATTTAGCATGGGCCTTGCAGGTTTCAAATCTTTTGTCAAATTGATCAAGCTTACTGTTCATCTTAGCCAATTGTTCCATGATGACCTTTAATTGATCGTCTTGGGTGTTTTCCATGGGTTCACCTGATTGGGAATGATGGAGATGATAAGGGACTCCGGATCTAGTCAACATGCACACACAACGGAAGATGTTATGGGTTGCTAGACTTAATAGATCAACCCAAATGTGAGGTCAAGAAGACTAACTCGGTAGTAGAAACTTAGCACTTGGCCAGGTAAGTGTAAGGTTGGTGGAGGTTCCTCTTTGCTTGCCTTAGACACCAATTTAAAATCGGCTAGGTAAGCGAACCAACCCACCTTCCTTTGGGCTCATGTTCCTGAACCACTTGCCTAGACACCAGCTACTCAAGCATACACAATCAAGTTGTCTAACTTGGCTTGACACTTGGTTCGACCCGACTTTGGTGTGGGCACCAGACTCAGAAGAAGACTTCAGAGCTCCATCTGGATCTCTGATTAACCTTGCCCGAAGAATTAGGATTTTTTGGCTTGTAATAAGGGTTGACTTGATCAACTTAATTTTAGCTTGAGTCTGTATTACCTGCATTTTTATTTTGTTGAGTCATGTTGACTCAGTAGTGGTCTAGGACTTCAACCTGGGGTGTTACATTTTCTCCCAAGGCCAAGCAAGTGGGCACCACACTCCCAGCCACATGCCTGAGTCCAGGGGGCACCACATCTCCATCCAGTATACTCTGGTCCCTACACCACAGATAGCAGCTCCCTTCTCTCATGCCCCAATTAAGGAGAAATCAACCAGGGATCCACAAATCAAGGGGGCGGCCCAAGACCTTCCAAAAGAGCCAAACTATGAAAGGGAAGAAATTTTTCTAGGAGAGAACTTCAAGGAGGCGCCTATTCCCTGCCAAAAATATCCCAAACAAAGATGGGAAGGACCTTGACTTAGGGAGAAAGAAAAGGAGGAGTCCAAAAGAGTTGAGCCATGGAAGGAAAGGAATCCTCTCTTGAAGAACAAAGCTTGGAGGCACCATCTACCTTCCTTTTAAAACCCAAATCAGTTTTTTTTGGAACCTTTGGCCGGCTATATGTTTAAGGATTGATCCTACAATCCTAATTTACGGATCCCCTCCTTTAGTCCCACATGGAAAGATGTAAAACCCTACTCTCTTGTAAAGTCCTATAAATTGAAACCCCTTTGTAAATTCTAATCAATCTGATTAATGAAACCAATTTTTTTTGTGAGCAAACTCTATGTTTTCTCTCTTCCGCACTTGCATCCAGGTGTTGAGCTCCATGAGGGAGTAAATCCGGGTTCCCCAGGAACCTTGAGGAGGTGTGAGATCTCCAAACCCCAAACCCGAGGTTAGCCACTTCTACTCCAAAACCCTAGCCGCCCATCATCCACTTCAATCCACCAAACCCTAGCCTATCGCACCTCCCACGGCCTCTCTCTCCAAGTCCAGGCCGACCACCAGCATCCAGCTCCAGTCCGGATACTTCAGATCCATAGCTCTTTTCAGAGGGAGTCGAATCAGCCTTCAAGAGAATCCGAATCTCAACGACATCAGCCTTCAGGTTCTTCGAACTGGTAAATCATTCCCTGAGTATCTGAATCCATCACTTGTTTTTCTTCTCCCCAGATCTTGAGTCAAGAGAAGCCGACCCAGCCATGAGACCAGTATTGGAGGATCCATTGCGAAGATAGCCGAATCCGAGGATCCAACAATCTTCTCGAGAGAGTTCTTCCACCCAAATTCTGTGAAGATCACAGTCTGGTTGGTAAACAATCTCTTCTTTTCATTTCTGTCTTGTTGAAAGTTCAGAGCGAAACCATAGGTCTGGGAGTTTCTCAACCCCAGCGATCCGTTACTTCTGAACTACTCTGATAACTTAGCTTCTTCTAAATTATGCTTTCAATCCTTACCTAGTTTCCATCAACTTAGTTTAACTTTACTTTGAGTCAAAGCCAATTTCTGAAATATAAAAAAAAAAAAAATCTTAATTTTACTTCCGCATACGCTTCTTTGTTCTTTGTTCTGCATCATTTTTGGTATCAGAGCCCTGTCTAGGGTTTCTGTTTTGATTGCTTGTTTGAGTCTCTCTCTTTTTACTTTGCCTGCTCGAAGTAGACTCCCCAGGACGTCCGGTCCTAGGAACGAAGCGAGGTGCAAACCTCCTCTTCCCATTCCATGGGGTGTTCCTAGGGCGTGTAGGGGATCCGTTGGGTTACAACTTCATAGCAGGAATTATAAACGGGGAAGTACTCTATTTTTAGTCCATAACTTCCCTGTTTCAGGAATTGTTTCTCACTGCAGGTAACTCTAAATTTGATGATTTTTGTTTTTCTAAAACCATTATAATTGAATCTATTTTGCATAATTTTCTTGTGATTTATTGGTTTCCATGAGATTTCTGAGAGTTAAATTACTGCAACTTTATTTTTGTGTTCCTGCAATTCAATTATCTTGAGTGATCATCTCCTAATTCATCTTAAGGGCATTCGAGCATCTAAGATAAGGGGAGGAGTTGATAACCTCTCCTTAGCCCAAAACCACCACCCACTCATTCGATCCTAAGCCTAATTTTAAAATTTATTAGACTTAATTTGCCCTAGTGGGCTAGGGACATCAACAAGTCGGGTCAAGGCTAGTGTTGAGTCAGTTTGTCTGGTTACTCTGTGTGTGCTTTGTACTCAGTGTCTAGAATGGTGGTTCAGGAATTCTATCCCGAAGGGCTTGTGTGCTGGTCCGCCTACCTGGCCAATCACTGATTGGTGTCTAGGATTGGCATCTAGGACCTAACACTCCCCTTACACCTGCCTGGCTGAGTCCCGAGTTACTACAGGCTAGCTTGCCACTCTGATTGGGCATCTAGTTTGGGCTCTAGGTCTAGTTAGCTCGTAGTCGTTCAGTTGAGTCTCATTTTGTGTGTTTGCTTGCATCATGTCTACCCGGAATGGAGTGCCCTACTAACCTGGTCAAACCCAACCTGATTTAGAGGCCATGGTTAGAGCTCTAACTGAGAGTATGAACAAATTGAGTCAGGATGTGACTGCCACTATTGCCCAGTTTAAAGAACAAGTCCATGAGGATTTTGCCCAGCTTAGGGATCGAGTCCAAGTACTTGAGAAACCTAGGCATCGGAATTGGACTCCTGACCCAGATTTTAATGTGCCTCAACCTCACCCACACCAAGTGCCTAGAAGACCTTTATACAGAGATCCTGAACCTAATCATAGGAGGCCTGACCCAGAACCTGAGGATAGAGATGATAGGTTCATTCGGAACATCAAGTTAGATCACTTTTGATGGTAGCTTAAACCCTAAGGAGTATTCTGATTGGGAGGGTGAGATGGACCAGTACTTTGAGTGGTATGCCATGTCCGAGGAGAGGAAATTCAAGTTTACCAAGATAAAGTTAGTACGTCAAGCTAGGTTATACTGGGGGAACATTGAGCTGACCACTAGAAGACAAAATGTAGAGCCCATAACCACTTGGCAGGGTATGAAAGAGAAGCTTAGAGACAAGTACCTACCCATTTCATACCAGCAAAATCTGTTAGACCAATGGCAGACTTTGAAACAAGGGAACCGATCTGTATCAGACTACATAACCACCTTTGATGAGTACCTGATAAGATGTGATGTGAGTGAGGCCCATGAGGTCACTTTGTCTAGATTTAGGGCTGGACTTAGGGAAGACATTAAGAGAGAGTTATTTCTGAGAGAGGTTACTGACCTAGACCAAGCCTATCAGATTGCACTGAACACTGAGAAGTTTCAGAGAGGACCCATGCCTTCTAGGGTTAGTGCCCCAATCCCAAGAAATGGACCTAGCCAGGTTACCCCTAGCAAGCCTAATCAGGGTATTCCCACCCCTAGGCCCATGGACAAAGGTAAGGCACCTGACACCCAGAGAACCCCTGGTATCATCTGTTTTAAGTTCCAGAAGCCCGGTCATTTCTCCAACCAGTGCACAGCCATAGCTTGTTTTAAGTGCCATAATGTTGGCTCCACCCAGTGATTTTGATGAATAACAAAACATTGAGCACATATTGTATTCTAATGTGAATTTCAAGTTGTAAGTTTTCAGGAAGAAAGCACCTCAAAATTCCAAAAACTTATGGTGAATGGCATGCAATGGCATGGAGTAATTCTCACATATCCGTACACTCTCTTCATTGAAAAAGGGCTAATATTTGCTTGACTATTATGTGTTTATGCATTCATGAACTTTATTTTTGATTTCGAGGCTTTTACTCTTGATTCTGGATGTTTTCAGTCTCAAGTGTCGACACTTGGACAAACAAGTGTCGACACTTCAGCATTTGGCACGAAGAAAAATCCTTGGCACGCCAAGTGTCGACACCTAGACTTCAAATGTCGACACCAAGTGTCGACACTTAGGTTTCAAGTGTCGACTCAAGGCCTGAGAATTTTGAAAATACAGAACTTGTTGGTTCGAGGATTTTTATGTCATGTGTCGACACCTGTGCATCAAGTGTCGACACTTGAATGATCAAGTGTCGACTCCTAGAATTCAAGTGTCGACACCTGACAGCCAAGTGTCGACACCTGACAGCCAAGTGTCGACACTTGCAGCCTGACAGCTCTAACGGATCTATTTTTCTGGCTTGCAGAAATGGGATTTCAAGCTCCAAACGGCTATTTCCAATACTCCAACGATCACAAACCGTTTTTAGAAGGTTTATGGTATATTTAATCACCACCAACCTCATTTTAAAGCAAGAGAAGTAAAAAAAGAAGTCAAGAAGAAAAAGAGAGAAGTCCATTCAAGAGCATTCAAGTCCACTCTACAGCCAAAAAGCCATTATTCTCTCCAAACTTCAAATCAAAAACCTCTTCTAGCTTGATTCCACTGAAAAAGCCTACTTGCTCAAATCTACTACATTCCAAAAGGAGGCAACTTGAAGAAGAGAGAAGTCAAAGCAATCCTTGGGCTTCAAAGATTCCAATCCACTCTTGAAGAGAGTTTATTGTAGCATTTAAATTTTATATCTGATTTGTTGTGCTTTAACCTTGCTTTCAAGTGTGTCTTGAAAGAAAGTTATTGTGGTTTGTTGGTGAGCCAAAGTGTTAAAACCAACTAGGGTTAACTTGTGAGCCCGAAGACAAAACAAGTAGTTAGGTTTGTTGGTGAGCCTAAGTGATAAAACCAACTTAGGTTTTTGACTTGTGAGCCTTGTAAAAACAAGTCAACTGTAATCTCGTGTGGATTATAGTGGAATTCCCATGGGTGGCTTGGGGAGTGGATGTAGGTGCTAGGTTTGCACCGAACTACTATATATCTTGTGTTTGTGTGTGATTGCTCTTTTCTTTTTGCATTCTTTAATTAAGTGCTATTACCTTGCATCTATTTATTTGTCACTCACAAGCACCACTAGACCTTTTGTTTTATTGTGTTAAATTTTTAAAAGACCCAATTCACCCCCCCTCTAGGGCTCCATTTCTGGGCAACAAGTGGTATCAGAGCACCGGTACTCTCTTGTAGGTCCAAGGATCTTGAGTAAAAGATCATGGCAGCCCCAATAGGCATGGGTATTGTTGAAGGTCAAGCCTCAAACCGACCCCCACTATTTAATGGTACAAATTACATATACTGGAAGATACGCATGCGCATATTTATACAAGCTCTTGATTATAATTTGTAGAAAACAATAGTAAAAGGTCCTCATCAGCCTACAATGATGATTAATGGCATTCTCACCCCTAAAATGGAAGATGATTGGGATGAGAGTGACATTAAGCAAATTGAGCTTAATGCAAAGGCAATGAACCTTTTATTCTGTTCTCTTGATCCTAGTGAGTTTAACAGAATATCCAACTGTCTCTCCGCAAAGGAGATTTGGGATACACTTGAGATTATCCATGAGGGTACACACCAAGTAAAGACCACCAAAGTCAACATGCTAATTCACACTTATGAAATGTTTAAAATGGAACCTACTGAATCTATCAGTGAAATGTATACTAGGTTCACAAACATTGTGAATGGCATGAGAAGTTTAGGAAAAATAATTTCTAATGGTGAACTTGTAAATAAACTTCTCAGGTCTCTACCAGCTTCATGGGACGCAAAGGTCACTGAAATCGAAGAAGCAAAAGATGTCAACACTCTCCTACTGGAACAACTGTTGGGCTCATTAATGACATATGAACTATCTATCAAGTAGAAGAACAGAGAGGTGGACAAAAAGAAAAAGACAATAGCATTCAAATCTACTACCAGAGAAGACTCATGCGAAGACTCTGAAGAGGATGACGAAGAAGATCAAACTGCTATGTTGGCAAGGAAGTTCAGAAGGTTTATGAGGAAAAAGAAATTCAACTACAAAAAGAAACCTCTGAAGGGTGAGCCCAGTAAAGAAAAGGATAAGGAGAAGAAGGAGGAGCAGCCCACATGTTTTGAGTGCAAAAAGCCAGGGCATTTCAAGGTAGATTGCCCCTTACTAAAGAAAAGTAGGAGAAAGTTAAGGAAAAAGGCCATGATGGCAACCTGGAGCGAAAGTGAAGACTCCAGCTCTGAGGAAGAACAACAGGAAGTGGCAAAATTCTTATCTAATGGCCGATCAAGAAGAGGTATGCCTTGTAACCAATAAGAAGAGAATGTGGTATCTTGACAGTGGTTGCTCAAGGCATATGACAGGAGACGTGGAGCAGTTTTCATCACTCTCATATCAAAATGGTGGCAATGTAACTTTTGGTGATAATGGAAAAGGAAAAATCATCGGTATTGGTAAAATCCATATCACCCCTACCTCTTATATTGATAATGTTTTATATGTTGATGGTTTAAAACATAACTTGCTTAGTATTAATCAATTTTGTGACAAAAATTTTAAAGTTGTTTTTGAATCTTCTCTGTGCATTGTTTCTAGTCTAGATGACAATGGCATTAAATTCATCGGTCATAGGCATGGTAATATTTATATGGTTGATCTTGATGATCTCCCTATTCAGAAAGGTCAATGTCTAGTGGCAATGGAAGCCAAGATCGATGAAGCTAGTTGGCTTTGGCATCGTAGACTAGGACATGCTAGCATGCATTTAATTTCAAAACTTAGCAAAAAGAATTTAGTAAAAGATCTGCCTAAACTGAATTTTGATAAAAATAAGATTTGCAGTGCATGTCAACTTGGAAAACAAACAAAATCTTCTTTCAAACCTAAAGGAGTAATCTCTACATCTAGACCTTTAGAATTGCTTCATATGGACCTCTTTGGGCCTACTAGAACATCTAGTTTGGGAGGTAAGAAGTTTGGTCTAGTCATTGTAGATGATTTCTCATGTTTTACATGGGTCATGTTTTTAGCACACAAAGATGAAATGTTTTCTGAATTCATAAGATTTCACAAAAGAGTTTTAAATGAAAAAAGGGTTTCAGTAATTTCCTTAAGAAGCGATCATGGAACTGAATTTGAAAATACCAATTTCAATAAATTCTATATTGAAAATGGAATTAATCATAATTTTTCTGCACCTAGGACACCTCAACAAAATGGGGTAGTAGAAAGAAAAAATAGAACTCTTGAAGAAATGGCACGCACCATGCTTTGTGAAAATGATTTACCTAGATACTTTTGGACGGAAGCCATAAATACTGCATGCTATATCTTAAATCGTGTTTTAATTCGACCAATTTTAAAGAAAACTCTTTATGAGCTTTGGAAGGGTAGAAAACCTTTAATCCGTTATTTTCATGTTTTTGGTTGCCGTTGTTTCATCTTAAACAATGGTAAAGACAATCTAAGTAAATTTGATGCCAAATCAGATGAGGGAGTCTTTCTAGGCTACTCCATATCTAGTAAGGCATACAGGGTCATCAACAGAAGGACACTTGTTGTTGAAGAATCCATTCATGTAGTATTTGATGAAACTAACCAAAAATCTTCGAGAAAAGAAGATGTACTTTTTGATGAATCAGGTAACAAGAAGACTGAAGAAGGAAACAACAATGAAGAACTTATCAAGGAACAGAATGATGATCAGAACACCGATAAAGATCAAGCACAAGGTGATGTAGATACCTCAACTATTGACCCTTTACCAAAAGAATGGAGGTATGCTCATGGACATCCAAAAGAACTAATTATAGGTGATCCATCTAAAGGTGTAAGTACTCGATCATCACTTAGAAATATTTGTGACTACTTAGCTTTTGTGTCTCAAATTGAACCTAAAACTATTAAGAAAGCTGAATGTGATAGTAATTGGATAAATTCTATGCAAGATGAACTTAATCAATTTAAAAGGAATAATGTTTGGACACTAGTAGACAGGCCCTCAAACACATCAATTATTGGCACAAAATGGGTTTTTCAAAACAAACTTGATGAAAATGGAATAGTAATTAGAAATAAAGCTAGACTAATTGCCAAAGGATACAATCAGGAGGAAGGGATAGATTTTGATGAAACCTTTGCTCATGTGGCTAGACTTGAGGCAATTAGGCTACTATTGGCTTTTTCCTGTTTCATGAACTTTAAACTATATCAGATGGATGTTAAAAGTGCTTTCTTGAATGGATTAATTGAAGAAGAAGTTTATGTTGAACAACCCCCTGGTTTTGAAAATTCTGAATTTCCAAATCATGTTTATAAACTTCATAAAGCTTTATATGGATTAAAACAAGCTCCAAGAGCTTGGTATGATCGCTTAAGCTCTTTTCTGCTAAAAAATGATTTTACTAGAGGAAATGTAGATAAAACATTATTTTTAAAGAAAAAGAATGATGATCTCTTAGTAGTACAAATCTATGTTGATGATATAATATTTGGTGCTACTAAGAAATCTCTTTGTCAAGATTTTGCAAGTCTAATGCAGGGTGAGTTCGAGATGAGCTTGATGGGAGAACTAAATTTCTTCCTCGGACTCCAGATAAGGCAAATCAAAGAGGGGATCTTCATCAACCAAACAAAATACACAAGAGAAATACTCAAGAAGTTTGGGATGGAGAACACTAAGCCATTAGGTACCCCTATGAGCTCTACATGTAGACTTGACAAGGATGAATCAGGTAAATCAATTGATCAAAAATTATATCGTGGCATGATTGGTTCGTTATTATATCTTACTGCCAGTAGGCCAGATATCATGTTTAGTATCTGTATGTGTGCTAGATATCAGTCCAATCCTAAAGAGTCTCATCTTTTGGCTGTTAAACGCATATTTAGATATCTATCTGGCTCAATTAAAATTGGTTTATGGTACTCTAGAGATTCTTCATGTGATTTAATTGCTTATTCTGATGCTGATTTTGCTGGATGTAAACTTGATCGTAAAAGTACTAGTGGAACCTGTCAGTTTCTTGGAGTAAATTTGATCTCCTGGAGTAGCAAGAAACAGAACTCTGTTGCTCTATCTACGGCAGAAGCCGAATATATAGCAGCTAGGAGCTGTTGTGCTCAAATCTTCTGGATCAAACAACAACTCGAAGACTTTGGCATAAAACAAATTAAGACACCCATAAGATGTGATAATACTAGTGCAATCAACTTATCTAAAAATCCAGTGCAACATTCAAGAAGTAAACACATTGAAATAAGACATCATTTCATAAGAGATCATGTACAAAACTCAAACATAATTCTTGATTTTGTCTGTACCAATGATCAATTAGCTGATGTGTTTACAAAGCCTTTGAGTGAGGATAGGTTCTGTCTGATTAGAAGAGAGTTAGGTGTAATTGATCCATTCTCCTAGGATTCTCTTAGTATCCTTTTTACCTTGTCCTAAAAAGCTCAAAACTTATTGTTTTAAACCCCAAGAAATTTGTCAAATTTTTTTTTGGATTTTCTCGAATTTTCTTGGCCAAGTGTCGACACTTGGAAAGTGTCAAGTGTCGACACCTGACCAAGTGTCGACACTTGACAAATCCGAAGTGTCGACACTTGCGAATCTGAACTATTTTAAAACAGGCCGAATGAAGGGTTTTTTGAAATTTTTCCTTCCCCAAATTTCTTGGAACAGTGGTCCCCTCTGTCCAAACCCGTCTTTTCACCCTTCAATCCATCTCAAATCAGGTATTTTCCCTCTCTAATTTAGTTTTTATTTCTCTATGTTTTTAACTTTATTGTTTTTAAACCAAACAATCGTGTTTTAGGTTTTCCGAACTTTTTTCTTCAATCTAACCGGATTTATGTGTATTTTAGTAAATTTCTAAAACTCCATTTGAGGGAATCTTGTTTTAGATTTATTTTCCTCGAATTTCCCTCATCTTTTTGGTGTTTTTCAACCCTTTTCACAAAAATCACTATTTCATCAATTTTGGGCAAAATAAAATGGGTTTTCATCTAATTTAAATCTAGTAAATCCTTTTATTGTTGATTAGGAAGGATTTCTAGTATTGTATTTTGAATATTTTCGCCTATTTGCAAAAACCCTAAATGTTTAAAACCTAAATCCCATGATTTTTGATAATTTTTGGGATTCAAATGTGCTCCACCCAACACGAATTTTACCTATAATTTTTACTCAAAATTTCTCATCTTGATCAAAACATATTAATTCTGGTTTTTATGACCAATTTAAACTCTAAATCTCAACCTATGGCTAGTCGTTTGTTCTAAACCTTTTTTCATTCTTCCTGGTCAGTTGGCTGATATGGGTCCTAGGAAGAGACTTGCAGTTAGAGCAAGACCTAGTCAGGGTAGTGAGAGGAGGTCGAAGGCCAGATTCGATCCCGCTCCGCAGAGTAGTTCAGCCACTCCGAGCTCCCCCCCTGCAGAGAGGATGGCAGGGAAGTCAGTAGCTTCTGGGAGGAGAGTAGATCTACACTGTTTTGACAGGCACCATTTTGGCATTAGAGAGATACTCTCAGATGTAGGGTTAGTACCCTTCTGCACCATGCAGGAGAGATACTATCCTCACCTGGTGAGGGAGTTTTACGGTGCCCTGAACTGTCGACGACTCCTATGGACGACATCCGTCAGAGGTGTAAAGATTTCATTGACTGACGAGTTGCTGAGCCGAGTATGGGAGATACCCCGGAGAGGAGTCAGTGCGTTCTCAGTTGATGATAGAGAGGTAGCTTTCAGATGCATCCTTGAGCGAGTGGATGTTCGCGGTATCTCAGTAGTTACCGCGAACCAGTTATCTTTAAAGATGCGACTACTGAACCACATTACCGCACGGATCCTTCTACCAAAGACTGGCAGATTTGACTTCATCACAGAAAGAGAGCTGATGTTGATGACCAGTCTGATCGAGAGGAGACCAGTTGACATACCGGCCTTGATGCTGTCACAGATGCACGATGCTACCACTCAGCGTCGACACTGTTTGCCATACGGGATGGCACTGACCCGTCTTTTCAGAGCTTGTGGAGTATCATTGGAGGGGGAGATCCCCAAGGAGATACTGCACACAGATGTATATGATGAGAGGTCACTGCACCGCATGGGTTTCAGGATAGTTGGAGGTCGATGGGTTCGGAGAGAGTCTGGCCAGGAGCCAGATGAGGAGGATGAGATTCGAGAGGCTAAGGCTAGACCATCTAAGCCAGCAGTCCTTCCTCCAGTGGATGTACCATCGACACAGGCAGAGCACCTGTCACCTGATACTTCAGTTCCTCCACCACCATCTACCGGATCATCCTTTGAGGAGCATGCCAGAGCCCAGTTCACACAGATCAGAGGAGAGGTGACTCAGCTGCGTAGCGAGGTCGAGCTTCTACGAGCACAGACTACCTCAGAGCACGCAGAGATCCGTAGATCTATGGAGGAGGGTTTTACACGTCTTGAGGATCTTCTGAGATCTCTTATACCTCCTGCCGCACCTGCTCCTGCTCCATATGATGATGATGATGATGATGATGACGGCGGCGATCACCAGAGCGACCATGCTGATATTGCTGATGGAGGTGATCAGGATGTTGACCGAGCCACTAAGGTGGTAGGCACTGACAGCGACAGTGTAGGCGAAGCTGATGCTTACGAGGTGGTCAGTCGAGATCCTCCTACTACACCTGCTCCTTCTACTGCTCTAGTTGACTTCGTTCCAGATCCTATTGAGCCAGCTGATCGTCTTTCGCCTCCTTCTACCAGATCTTCTAGGGTTGTACCCGCTTTTGGTCCTGCCGGCCGTACCAGGAGTCTTAGAGCTTTAGCACCTCCTAGGGCTTTAGCCACCAGATCTAGGATTAGTGCTCCTTTTAGTCTTGATGTTCCATCTGATGAGGACTAGCCTCACAGATGACTGTTTCAGATCTCTTTTTATGTTTGATATATGAACGTTTCAGTTTTGTTTGTACTAAAAACTTGTCTCATATATATATATGTTTGTTATACTTCAGTTTGTTATATTATAGCTCTGATATAATGGAATATTTTAACTCTGACACAAGCACAATTTCAGCTATAATATTGTCCATACTCTCTTTTTGTATACATGCTAATTGAAAGGGGGAGGTTATTTTTTTATGATTGACAAAAAGGGGGAGAGAAAAAGTAATGAGAAAAAGTAATATTAAAAAGTAATTGTTAACAAAAAAAGTGATAATGGATGTTTAATTGTTTTTGAGAATTTGAGAACATGTATCTTGTTTAAAAGAAAAAGATGCATTATATTGATTTAAAGTTTACCTTAATAAGAAGTATCTAATTAAGGGGGAGATTGTTTCCTATTAATTAGAAAACTCATGGTTTGAACTATGTTGTCTCTTTTACTCAAGGTTTTGTCATCATCAAAAAGGGGAAGATTGTTGGCTCCACCCAGTGATTTTGATGAATAACAAAACATTGAGCACATATTGTATTCTAATGTGAATTTCAAGTTGTAAGTTTTCAGGAAGAAAGCACCTCAAAATTCCAAAAACTTATGGTGAATGGCATGCAATGGCACGCAGCAATTCTCACATATCCGGACATTCTCTTCATTGAAAAAGGGCTAATATTTGCTTGACTATTATGTGTTTATGCATTCATGAACTTTATTTTTGATTTCGAGGCTTTTACTCTTGATTCTGATGTTTTCAGTCTCAAGTGTCGACACCTGGACAAACAAGTGTCGACACTTCAGCATTTGGCACGAAGAAAAATCCTTGGCACGCCAAGTGTCGACACCTAGACTTCAAGTGTCGACACCAAGTGTCGACACTTAGGTTTCAAGTGTCGACTCAAGGCCTGAGAATTTTGAAAATACAGAACTTGTTGGTTCGAGAATTTTTGTGTCAAGTGTCGACACCTGTGCATCAAGTGTCGACACTTGAATGATCAAGTGTCGACTCCCAGAATTCAAGTGTCGACACCTGACAGCCAAGTGTCGACACCTGACATCCAAGTGTCGACACTTGCAGCCTGACAGCTCTAACGGATCTATTTTTCTGGCTTGCAGAAACAGGATTTCAAGCTTCAAACGGCTATTTCCAATGCTCCAACGGTCACAAACCATTTTTAGAAGGTTTTTGGTGTATTTAATCACCACCAACCTCATTTTAAAGCAAGAGAAGTAAAAAAGAAGTCAAGAAGAAAAAGAGAGAAGTCCATTCAAGAGCATTCAAGTCCACTCTACAGCCAAAAAGCCATTATTCTCTCCAAACTTCAAATCAAAAGCCTCTTCTAGCTTGATTCCACTGAAAAAGCCTACTTGCTCAAATCTACTACATTCCAAAAGGAGGCAACTTGAAGAAGAGTGAAGTCAAAGCAATCCTTGGGCTTCAAAGATTCCAATCCACTCTTGAAGAGAGTTTGTTGTAGCATTTAAATTTTATATCTAATTTGTTGAGCTTTAACCTTTCTTTCAAGGGTGTCTTGAAAGAAGGTTATTGTGGTTTGTTGGTGAGCCAAAGTGTTAAAACCAACTAGGGTTAACTTGTGAGCCCGAAGACAAAACAAGTAGTTAGGTTTGTTGGTGAGCCTAAGTGATAAAACCAACTTAGGTTTTTGACTTGTGAGCCTTGTAAAAACAAGTCAACTGTAATCTGGTATGGATTATAGTGGAATTCCCAAGGGTGGCTTGGGGAGTGGATATAGGTGCTAGGTTTGCACCGAACCACTATATATCTTGTATTTGTGTGTGATTGCTCTTTTCTTTTTGCATTCTTTAATTAAGTGCTATTACCTTGCATCTATTTATTTGTCACTCACAAGCACCACTAGACCTTTTGTTTTATTGTGTTAAATTTTTAAAAGACCAAATTCACCCCCCATCTTGGGCTCCATTTCTGGGCAACACATAAGGTAGGTCATGTTTCTAGCCAGTGCCCTCGTAGATCCCTTTATATAGAAGAGGGAGGAGAAGAGAATTCCGAGCCCAATGAGGAGTTTGAAGAAGAAGTTTATGAGGCCGGAATGAATTTGGTCGATGAGTATGAAGGAGAGGAAGAATCCACAGAGTCTGACCAATTAGGGGTTGTGAGATGCATCCTGTCACAGACTAAAGTTCAGGAAGATTGGCGTAGGACTAACATCCTACAAACTTTCCTTAAACTAGGGGATAAGGTATGTAAAATCATCATAGATAGTGGGAGCTGTGTGAATGCCATTTCTGCTAGCACTGTCAAGATATTAGGCTTAACTCCTGTCCCCCACCCCAACCCCTATAAGGTTTCTTGGGTAGACTCTACCTCTATACCCATCCAGTCTAGATGTCAGGTCCAAATCCAAATGCAATCCTATCAAGAGAAGATTTGGTGTGATGTCTTGCCCATGGGGGTGAGTAGCATAATTCTTGGAAGACCTTGGTTATATGATCATGATGCCACCCTCTTAGGAAAATCCAACACCTGTGTCTTTAGTTTTAATGGGAAGAAAATCACAATCCATTCAGTCCCTCCTAAGGACAAGGTAGCTAAAGGACCCAATAAGGTTAGAGAGATGAAGACTGGGGTGAACCTAATTAGTGCTAAGGATCTAGAACAAGAAATTCATAGTGGTTCACCTATTTAGATGTTGAATGCTAAGGAACTTAGGACTCCTACACCCTCAGAGCCTCCTCAAGAAGTTAAGCCTTTATTAGAAGAATTTGAGGATGTTTTTCCCGAGGATCTGCCAGACCACCTTCCACCTCTTAGGGATATTCAGCATTCCATAGATTTAGTCCCAGGAGCTACTTTACCCAACTTGCCCCATTATAGGATGAATCCATCTGAGCATAAAGAACTGCAAAAGCAGGTTGGAGAATTGTTGAGAAAGGGGTTCATTAGAGATAGTCTTAGCCCTTGTGCAGTCCCTGCACTTCTAACCCCAAAGAAGGATGGCACGTGGAGGATGTGTGTTGATAGTCGTGCCATCAACAAAATCACAATCAAGTATAGGTTCCCCATCCCTAGACTAGATGATATGCTAGATATGATGGCCGGTGCCATGGTTTTTTCTAAAATTGATCTCAAGAGTGGCTATCATCAGGTTAGGATTAGACCAGGGGATGAGTGGAAAACCGCCTTCAAAACTAAGGATGGTCTCTATGAATGGGTTGTTATGCCTTTTGGGTTGTCCAATGCCCCTAGTACTTTCATGAGGATTATGACCCAGGTACTTAGAGCTTTCATAGGGAAGTTTGTAGTGGTCTATTTTGATGACATCCTGATCTATAGTAAGACCCCTGCAGATCACCTAGGCCACCTTAGACAAGTCTGCCAAGTTTTGAGGAATGATAGTCTCTACGGTAATCTCAAAAAGTGTGAATTTATGACCAGTAGAATTATCTTGGTTTTGTTGTAACCCCTAACGGCGTGGCTGCCGATCCAAAAAAGATTAGGTCGATAGTAGAATGGCCAGAGCCGACCAGTGTGCATGAAGTCAGAAGTTTCCATGGCTTGGCTACCTTCTATAGGCGATTCATCAAGGGGTTTAGTACTGTAGTTGCTCCTATCACAGACTGTATTAGGAAGGGAGAATTCCAGTGAACTAAAGCAGCCCATAAAGCCTTCCTAGATCTTAAGGATAGGATGACCTAGGCACCCATTTTGAGGTTACCAAACTTTTCAAAGGTATTTGAGGTTGCCTGTGATGCTTCAGGAGTAGGTATAGGTGGAGTCCTAAGCCAAGAGAACCATCCCGTAGCATTCTTTAGTGAAAAACTTAATAATGCTAAGCTTAGGTATTCTACCTATGATAAAGAATTTTATGCGGTAGTGCAAGCTTTGCGTTACTGGAGACATTATTTGCTACCGCAAGAATTTGTGCTGTTTTCGGACCATGAGGCTCTTAGATTCTTGAATTCCCAGAAGAAGCTTAACCCTAGGCATGCTAAGTGGGTAGAGTATATCTAGTCCTATACTTTTGTTTTGAAGCATAAGGCTGGGTCTGAAAATAAGGTAGCTGATGCCCTTAGTCGTCGATCTTTGTTGTTGAATTCTGTTAGGGCTGAAGTCATAGGGTTTGAGCAAATCAAAGAGGAATATAAGTCATGTCCGGATTTTAAAATTGTGTACCAGGATCTAACTTAAGGACCATCTAGTGATCATAAGGATTATTCCCTTTTAGATGGCTTTCTTTTCTTTAAGAATAGGCTTTGCATCCCTAGAACTTCTCTTAGGGAATTTTTGATTTGGAAAACTCATGCTGGAGGTTTAGCTAGCCATTTCGGAAAAGATAAAGCCACCGTGGCTAATGAAGACCATTTTTTCTGGCCTAGCTTAAAAAGAGATGTAGCACACATTGTGGCTAGGTGTCGGACCTGCGCTGTTGCCAAACAGCGAAAACAGAACACCGCCCTTTATACCCCACTCCCTGTCCTAGATCGTCCTTGGCAAGATGTGAGCATGGACTTTGTGTTAGGTTTGCATAAGTCCCAGAGGAGGCATGACTCCATCTGTGTTGTAGTAGACCGATTTTCCAAGATGGCCCATTTCTTACCTTGTTCCCAAACATTTGATTCGTCTAAGGTAGCCACCTAGTTCTTTAATGAGATAGTTCGACTCCATGGCCTACCCAAGACCATTGTTTCAGATAGGGATGTCTGGTTCACCAGCTATTTCTGGAAAACCCTTTGGCATAAGTTAGGGACAAAACTTAAGTTTTCAACTGCCTATCATCCCCAGACTGATGGCCAAACCGAAGTAGTGAACCATAGTTTAGGCAATCTATTAAGGTGTCTTGTTGGTGAAAACATTAGGAACTGGGATTTGTACTTACCTAGAGCTGAATTTGCATACAATGACTCAGTCAATAGGTCTACAGGTAAGAGTCCATTTGAAATTATGCATGGTTACAAACCTCACACACCTCTTAACCTAGCTTCTTTACCAGTCCACACACGAGTCTCCGAGTCTGCCGAAGTTTTTGCACAGCATATAAAAGACTTGCATAAAGAAATTCATGCCAAAATAAATTTAAGTAATGAAACTTATAAGAAGTTGGCTGATTCTCAAAGGCGAGTCAAAACTTTTAATGAGGGAGACTATGTAATGATTAGGTTAAGGCCTGAACGGTTTCCTCCTGGAACCGTTAGAAAGTTATATGCTAGAGAAGCTGGACCATTTAGAGTAGTGAAGAGAGTAGGATCCAATGTCTATGTGCTCGAGTTGCCTCCAGAACTAGGCATTAGCTCCACTTTCAACATTACAGACCTAGTAGAGTATAGAGAGCCAGCTGTGATTCCCAGTGAGGCTTTTGAACCTAATCCTGCTCTTGAGAGTGAACCCAACCCTGTGTGTCCACCAACAAACTAGCCTATGAGGAAAGAGCAGATTGAAAATATCCTGGATGATCAGGTTATCCCTACTCGTAATCGAGAATAACAAAGATACCTGGTCCGCTGGCAAGGAAGGCCAAATTCTGATGACTCTTGGATCTCCCGAGAAGAATTACAAGAATTGGACCCAGACCTCTTGGAGAGATACCAGAGCCAACTTGATCCATACTCGACAGGGTCGAGTTCCTCCCACCCTGGGAGAATTGGTGCGGGCACCAGACTCAGAAGAAGACTTCAGAGCTCCATCTGGATCTCTATTTGACCTTGCCCGAAGAATTAGGGTTTTTTGGCTTGTAATAAGGGTTGACTTGATCAACTCAATTTTAGCTTGAGTCTGTATTACATGCATTTTTATTTTGTTGAGTCATGTTGACTCAGTAGTGGTCTAGGACTTCAACCTGAGGTGTTATATTTTCTCCCAAGGCCAAGCAAGTGGGCACCACACTCCAAGACACATGCCTGAGTCCAGGGGGTGCCACATCTCCATCCAGTATACTCTGGTCCCCACACCACAGATAGCAGCTCACTTCTCTCATGCGCCAATTAACGAGAAAATAACCAGGGATCCACAAATCAAGGGGGCGGCCCAAGACCTTCCAAAAGAGCCAAACTATGAAAGGGAAGAAATTTTTCTTTGAGAGAACTTCAAGGAGGTGCCTATTCCCTGCCAAAAATACCCAAAACAAAGATGGGAAGGACCTTGACTTAGGGAGAAAGAAAAGGAGTAGTCCAAAAGAGTTGAGCCATGGAAGGAAAGGAATCCTCTCTTGAAGAACAAAGCTTGGAGGTGCCATCTACCTTCCTTTTAAAACCCAAATCAATTTTTTTTGGAACCTTTGGCCGGCCATATGTGTAAGGATTGATCCTACAATCCTAATTTACAGATCCCCTCCTTTAGTCCCACATGGGAAGATGTAAAACCCTACTCTCTTGTAAAGTCCAATAAATTAAAACCCCTTTGTAAATTCTAATCAATCTGATGAATGAAACCAATTTTTTTTATGAGCAAACTCTGTGTTTTCTCTCTTTCGCACTTGCATCCAGGTGCTGAGCACTGTGAGGGAGTAAATCTGGGTTCCCCAGGAACCTTGAGGAGGTGTGAGATCTCCAAACCCCAAACCCTAGGTTAGCCACTTCTACTCCAAAACCCTAGCCGCCCATCATCCACTTCAATCCACCAAACCCTAGCCTATCCCACCTCCCACGGCCTCTCTCTCCAAGTCCAGGCCGACCACCAGCATCCAGCTCTAGTCCGGATACTTCAGATCCATAGCTCTTTTCAGAGGGAGTCGAATCAGCCTTCAAGAGAATCCGGATCTCAGCGATATCAGCCTTCAAGTTCTTGGAACTGGTAAATCCTTCCCTGAGTATCTGAATCCATCACTTGTTTTTCTTCTCCCCAGATCTTGAGTTCAGGAGAAGACGACCCAGCCACGAGACCAGTATTGGATGATCCATTGCGAAGATAGCCGAATCCGAGGATCCAACAATCTGCTCGAGAGAGTTCTTCCATCCAAATTCTGTGAAGATCACTGTCTGGTTGGTAAACCATCTCTTCTCTTCATTTCTGTCCTGTTGAAAGTTCAGAGCGAAACCCTAGGTCTGGGAGTTTCTCAACCCCCAGCGATCCGTTACTTCTGAACTACTCTGATAACTTAGCTTCTTCTAAATTGTGCTTTCAATCCTTACCTAGTTTCCATCAACTTAATTTAACTTTACTTTGAGTCAAAGCCAATTTCTGAAATATCAAAAAAAAAAAAAATCTTAATTTTACTTTCGCATACGCTTCTTTGTTCTTTGTTCTGCATCAGACTTCTTGGGAGTCCCTAGCTCACTAGAGCAATTAAGTGTCTAGTCAATTTTAATTAGAGGTTGGGGTTCGATATGCCGGGTGGTGATTTTTGGACTAGGGACAGGTAATGAAATCCTGACCCTATGTCAAATTGATGCCCTTAAGATGATTTATGAAAATGATGATGCCATGCAAATGATCTAATGAGATGTACCTAAGTTATACTTTTGGATTTTGATGTATGATAACAGAAATAAGATGATGCAAATTAAAGATATGACCCTAAATGCAAGATTAAACTATTCGATAAATGAAAACATGGAGAAAAATGCACTTGTTGAAATTCACAGAATAGAATTTTCTCTCAGGTAGATTCCAGCTTATAGAAATTCTACAAGATGCAATGAAATCTGAGAAAATTGTTAAAAATACTTTCAATTATGCATCATCAAACAAAATAGAAATCAAAAAACTTGGAGGTTTCTACAAACATCAATGCCTAAAAGAACAAACCATATACGGAAAGAGTAAAAGTGCAGAAATTAAAAGAAGATGAGATCTAATG
This sequence comes from Areca catechu, assembly GCA_021397845.1. Classification (NCBI taxonomy): domain Eukaryota; kingdom Viridiplantae; phylum Streptophyta; class Magnoliopsida; order Arecales; family Arecaceae; genus Areca; species Areca catechu. Next base: position 93,313,810 of record CM038051.1, on the reverse strand, counting down.
ATGCAAAAAAATTTTCTTTTGGGTTTTGAAAACTTTTCTTCTTGTGTTCCCCTTCAAAGGTCAATCACAGTGGCACCCCTACATGCCTTAGGAGATTCCTGTGGAATGGGAAGAGAGGGTCTTGAAACCCTGCTTTTCTCCTAAGACCGAATGGCCTGGTGAAGCACCTAATCCGGGGACTTAAGAAATGCTAAGTCCTAACCAGGCTCTGATACCAGAAATGATGTGGGACTAACTAGATGTGAAGATGAGAAGATGATGCAAGTGATTTTTCTTTGGTGATTTTTAGGATTTTAATGATTTGTTTAGGATTCCCGAAAACAAGTAGGAGTAGATCTAGGGTTCTATACTAACAAGAACTTCAGGCAAGCAAGTAAGTCCCTAAGCAAGGATAAAAAGAGGACCCCGGGATTGAGAAACCTTGTAGGACTTAGCTCTCAGATCAATACCTACTTAGGAGTCAGGGTGGCAAATCTCAAAGATCCGATGCGCCCGATGTTGAGTTCACTCGCTCTCACAGATGCGGCCTGGATGATCGGGCAGTCAACACCGTGGATGTTCCAGCTTTCTGTTCAAAGGTCACGATGGTAAGAGAAACCGACTTTGTGTTCGTGGTACCTGGAGGACCTGCGAGCATTCAAAAGAAGAGTTAGGATTCAATCAGAAAACAAAGCAATAGATGAAGGAATGAGAGTTGATGTGGTGATGGTGGTGTTCTTCTTGCTAGGTGCCCGATTGGATGATCCCAATGGACTCTGACTCGAAGGTTGAAGGATGGAGTTGCAGAAGAGATAGCAACATGAGGCCTCACACCTCTCAATGCCCGAAGGCGAAGGCGCTCCCTCACGGAGATCGACGTTCTTAAGGAATGAAGGCAACTAAAGAGAATTGGCTCTCAAAACTTGTATTTTTCATTAATCAACATTAGTCTTAGGAGGGAAGGGTAAGAACCTATATATAGGGACCTTAGGACCCAATTTAAATTTCAAATGAAATACAAGTCTTCTCTTGATGGGGTGCCCAAAATTCATAAATTTCTCCACCATGGCCGACCAAGAATTTGAATTTGATGGCTTGACTTGAGGCTTGGAAGATGGGCCTTGGCGCCCTTGAACATGGAAGGTTGGTCTCTCATTTTGGAAGAAGACATGACATGGGGCATGTAGCAAGGCTTGTGTTTTGCTCCTTTCCTTGGTTTTTTATCCACTTTTGGTACAAGACATGATATGGGGAGTGGAAGATGGAGCTTGTCTTGGCACCCATGGATTCTTGCTCTTCCTTCCATACTTGGTCAACTACTTTGGGAAGAAAGCTTGATGTGAGGTCTTGAAGCAAGGCCTTATCTCTTCAAATCTCTAACTCCCTTTGACCTTCCCTTGGCCAGCCACCTACATTTGGAAAAGAGCTTGATAGGGGGAGGGAAGGAGGGCAAGTGTCAAGTGATGTTGTCCCCTTTGTCATCCATAAAAAAAAAATCTGATTTGTGCCACCACATAGGATGATGAAGTGGTGCCACATAGGCTGATGTGATGGCACCCCAGGGCTGAGTTAGCATCCTTCATGGCTTGACTCAAAAGTTACTAGACTTCAAGACCAATCTTGTTTGCGCCCGTACTTCAAACAGACTCGAACTAGACTCAATATAGGACACAACTTAACCAAATTGGTCAAAGTACAGGACTAGACACAAACACTTGAGACTTAATTTAAAGCTAAAATTATTATAAGGTTTTGGCTTGAAGCCTTATTACAAGACACGAAAATTGAAATTCTAACCAGAGGTTTGGTGCCCATACCAATTTATTTTTAGATAAGAGGTCTGTAGGCCCTTCTGTGCCCTTTTGAAGTTAAGGTTTCATTTAGGTACCAAGAGTCCCATGCCATTGGGACTCTTCATATATAGCACCTAAAATGCCCTTATGTTCAAATTAAAATCAGATCAAGCTCTGATTTGGCTAGCCCCACTTAGGACACAATCTAATTTAGGTTTTCCATAATTAGGTTAGCCCAATTTGCAAGCAACCGAACCCAATCCAATTTGGTTAGGAATTAGGTTAGCCTACATATGCTAGTATGCAATTTGGCTAACAAATTAAGATCCTATGACCCTAATTAAATCATGAATGACTTTCTTGGCCAAGTCTCTATTGTGTGTGATCTATTGGGTTCCACATCTAGCCAGCAATAGGTATAGGTATGAGCCGATTCAATCCGATCGAACCCGAATGACCTAATTAGGTCAAATTGGCTCACCTAATTGTCCAATTAGAATCACACATCGAATTGAATCATGAAACAAAACCAATTGGTTCATGAAAACCTACAAGACAAAATTGATGTCTAGCAACGTGTCATGCCTACCCAGAAGATGTGGAATTTGATGGAAAATACCAAAATACCCTTCAGTAATAAGTTACCGTGCAATTCAATTTTTTGATCTCCCATTATCCCGATTAAGTGATAGGTATGGATATATGTCAAATCCTAACACTTAATCATATCGAATCTCAGCTCGATTATGAGGACTCAACTGATGACTGATTAGATTCCACTAATCTCATCTTGCTTTGATCAAAGGCTCCTTGGGTCTCTCATTGAAGATATTGCATGGGATAACAATTCCTCTTACCAGGAATGATCGATTCTTTGTTGGTCCACTCACATCCTTCGTACACCTTCCGCCATACCCAGAACACCCCGTACATGCTGCAATGGCATGAATATGTATGAACCAAAATATGGCTTAGTGTGCACAAGGAACCATGGTGACCTCAGGTCTAAAGATCATATGCACAAATTCTACTATGGGATCTATCTTTTGACAAGTAGTAAGACTTCCATAAGATTGTCCCGGTGCGGATCAGCCAGTGTACTCATACCCTGATGAGCACCCTAATCCTTGTATTAGTGTCTTTACACAAGTGGTTGTGAGATCAACCACCCTCATCAACTGAGCATACAAAGGACAAGCTAGTCTTTCCGGATTCATCGATCCCCGAATCGATAGTCCAACGACTAGGAACATTCTAAATTAGGATTTATAAGAATTAGGTCTCACTGTTATGAACTCCATCATAACCCTAACTCCATTGCCCTAATTTATGGGGTTCATCATAATCAATAAGAAAATATGACACATCAGTATATGATGAATCAAATTCCTTTATTAATATGAAAGTATGTCATACATGAGCTAAAAATTTACAAAAAGGCCCTCATAATGATTGGCTCTTAGGGCACTTTTTTATAAATAAAAATATACATTCAAGCTATAGACTTTTATTTATGAAAAATTATTCTAAAAGGACCTTACACGCCCACTGTTAGAATCAATGATATTGAGGTTTCCAAACTAGAAGAGGAATGGGACGAGAATGATATGAAATTAGTTGAGCTAAATGCCAAAGCTATGAATTTAGTTTATTATGCTTTGGATCCAAATGGGTTTAATAGAATTTCTACTTGCAATTCTGCTAAAGAAATTTGGGATAAGCTTGAGATCATACATGAAGGCACATCACAAGTTAAAACATCAAAAATCAATCTTCTTGTGCATAATTATGAATTATTCAAAATGGATCCTGGTGAAACTATATCTGCTATATATACATATTTTACTGATATTATCAATGGTCTTAAAAGTCTTGGTAGGACTTATACTAATGTTGATCTAGTCTAAAAGGTTTTGAGATCTTTGCCAAATAAATGAGAAGCTAAAGTGACAGCAATACAAGAGGTAAAGGACAAGGCTTAGAAACCCTTAGAAATTTATTTGGCTATTTTTTGAGCTTTAACCTAGATTTGTGCTCGAGCTGACTCGAGCACCCTGCTATTATGGCGAGCCAACTCGAGAGTCGGGCTGACACTTTTTAAATAGGGCATCATAGATTTCAAATTGCAAATCCTTTCCACCCTTCCAATTTTGCCTTAATCGTTTCCTATTCCTAACCTAAGAAAAACCCTTAGAACACCTCTAAACCTTTCCTAAACCATAATCCAATCTAAATGACCCCTAGGAAAGCCATATAGAAGAAGCCAAGAAGGGTTGTACGGTCTATGGCAGAGGAAAGAATGACCAAGAGGAGGCTTGACACATCAAATCCTACAAAGGAGCCACAGGAAGAGCAAGAAGAGGGACCGGAAGTTCCAAGATAGGTAGTTTTGATGGGCAATAGGCAAGTAACCTCAGGCCATTGCATTGATTTTATTTTCTTAGATCAAGAAAATCTAAAAATTGGAGATTGGCTTATAGCCCAAGGATGGAAAGAGTTTTGTATGCAAAATCTACCTATATTTCCAAATCTAGTTAGACAGTTTTTTGAAAAGATGTCACTAGGTGCTTTCCATATAGAATCAATTATGAAAGGGAAGCACATTGAAGTAAGTGAGCAAAAATTATCTGATATACTTCAAATGCCTAGAGAGGGAGAAAGCTATTTGGTACTGAAAGAAAAACAAAAGACATTGAGGATCATTCTTGAGAGGACTAATGTGACTGGTGTGGTACTTGTCAAGGCTAACAAACTCTCATTGGAGATGAGGTTGATACATAACATCATTAGTCGCATTTTTCTACCCCGGACTGGGAGATTTGACTAGGTGAGCGATAGGGATCTAGTCTTTATGAGATGTTTGGTTAAGGGGGAGGCCCTCAACTTACCTTTTATTATGATATCCCAGATGAGGGAAGTTGCTTGTAGGGTAGGAGCATGTCTTTTGTATGGCATTGTCTTCACTTTGCTTTTTTAGGATGCTTAGGTTGATTTGTCTGTAGAGGATAGCAGGCCATTATTGCATACAGACAAATACAACATTAAATATTTGACCAGGATGGGATTCCTAAAGGTAGATGGTCGCTAGAGGAAGAGTTTAGGACTTCTAGTGACACATTCAGATAAGGATTTAGGAGATGATGATCAGGCAGGATAGGGACAGGATGCCGAAGTTAAGCCACATATTGATGAGGCTAGACCTTCTGAGCTAGCTCCTTCTACACCTCGATCACCTGTCAGAGGATCTACTGCTGTTGGATCTAGTGATGATGGCAGACTACAGCTGATACTGGATGAGATCTCTAGTCTTCAGAGAGGCAGAGCAGAGACAGATGCCAGGATACAGGCACTTCGAATAGAGATGCATCATGGTTTTCATGAGATTCTATCTAATCTTAAGCAGATCAGAGCAGCCAATCACTCTGCATCTCCTCCTTCTTCAATAGGACCGGATTTTGAAACAAATTGTGGACAGGGAGAGGCAAGACACTCTACTGACATTCCTATAGTGCTACTCCTATTGAGCTAGGCATTGGTACAGAGGATCCGAGTACTGATGTTGCAGACACTCCGGCGATAGAGATTTTGTCGACTACCAGCACCCTTGCCTTATCTATTAATCCTCCTTCTACATGACCTACACATATTATGATTTCTTCTGAGCCTCCAACTAAGGCTAAACTTAAAACCTCTAAGACTACAACCTCTATTAGGACCAGACTTAGGGACCTTAGGCCTAGGTTTTCTAAATTCAAACCTGCTCCTGGTATTTTAGAGGTTGGTTCATCTTCTGGTGAAGAGGAGCCTAGTAATGATGACCCTAGTCCATCATTTAGATTTTTAGGACTTTATGTTTAGCATTTTCTGTTATTTGTGATACTACTTTTGATGTGCTGTGGCACTTTTGTATTGTATCACCCTTGTATTGACACTTTCTATATATGTATATCTCTTTTATGTTTCATCTGATACATGTTCAAATGATTTAATTTATGAATGAATCTTCTCCCTATTATATACTTTTGTGTCGATGACAAAAAGGGGGAGAAAGGAAAGAAGTGTGTGCATAAAAATGTGAGCTTGGACAAATATGAAAAAGGGGAGATAAACAAAAAAATGAGCTAAGTATGAAAATATAAAGAAAACATTGTTATATAAGTAAGGGGGAGCATTTATTAAGCTTTTATTAAACTTGAAATACAAGCGAATATTATGAAGTTTTGATACTTAGTGCATGGATGATACAAATGATACATTGTGTTGATACTCTTCAGTTTAACAATTTGATACCTGGTCTGTGGTGTGGGCACCAGAATCCGACAAATGCTCCTCAAACCTCTTTGGATATCTAACTAGGATTCCAATTTTTCGGGTCTTGTAATAAGGCTTCAAGCCTTAGAATAGTATTTTTTTTAATCATGAACTTAGTCTCAATTGCTTTTGTTTTAGTCTTGTACATTGACCAATGTGGTCAAGTTGTGTCTATGAGTCCTGTATTGAGTCTAGTCCGAGTCTAGGCCCAAGCCGGAGTGGTCTTTGAGTCCAACTCAACTACTATTGGGCCAAGCTTTGAAGGATGACATTTTCAGCCTTGGGGTGCCACTTCATCATCCCATGTGGCACCACCTCACCTTCCCAAGTGGGCGGCACATGTCAGATTTCTTGGGCTCCAAAGGAGACAACATCACTTGATCTTTTCCTCCCTTCCCTCCCAATATCAAGCCACTTGCTAAAGGAGTCATGGGCTACCAAGGAAAGGTTGAGGACATAGGCCTTGGCCCAAGCCCCATATCATGTTTCTCTCCAAAGATGGGTGGGCGACCAAGGATAGAAGTAAGACACAAGCCTTGCATCATGCCTTCTTCCCAAATGAAGATCAGCTTTCCAAGTCCAAGGGCACCAAGATCCTTTCTCCAAGCACAAAATCAAGACATGCCCAATCTCATGTAAAGCCTTGGTCGACCAAGAAGAAGGGAGTGCAGATTTTGTCATTTTTTCAAGAGAAAACATATAGTTTTCTTTTGAATTTGAAAAGGGTCCCAAGGTACCTATATAAAGGACCTTACCCCTCATTTGTATGGTTAATCTTGATGAATGGAAAGAAAAACATTTGAGTGCTACTCTTCTTGTTAGTTGCCTTCGTTCCCTAAGAACATCAATCTCCGTGAGGGAGTGCTTTCACCTTCGGGCGTCGAGAGGTGTGAGGCCTCAAGTTACCTTCTCTTCCATGCAAGCCATCCACCATCTTCGAGTTCGGAGTCCATCGGGATGACCCACCTTGGCGCCTAGCAAGAAAAACTCCATCCACCACCAAACTCAACTCTCATTCCTTCATCTCTTGTTTTCTTCTTGTTAAATCCTAACTCTTCCCTTAATTGCTCGAAGGTCCTCTAGGTGCCATGAACATGGAGTCGGTCTCCCTTCCTTTCAAGACCTTCAGATAGAAAGCCAGCGCATCCGCTTGGTTGAAGGCTCGATCATCCAGGCTGCATCCATGAGAACGAGTGAACTCGGCATCGGGCGCTTTAGAACTTTTAAGGTTTGCCACCCTAACTCCTAAGTTGGTATTGATCCGAGAGCTAAGTCCTACGAGGTTTCTCAATTCCGAGGTCCTCTTCCTATCCTATGTAGGGGCTTACTTGCTAGTTTAATGTTCTTGTTATTGTAGAACCCGTGATCTACTTTTGCTTGTCTTAAGAAATCCTTAACCTCTTTTAAAAAAACCAAAAAATCACAAAGAAAATCACCTGCATCATCCTAGCATCTAGTTCGTCTCTCACCATTCTGGTATCAGAGCATGGTTAAGACATAGCATCTTCTTAAGTACTTGGATTAGGTGCTTCACCATGGCCATCTAGTCATAAGAAAAAGAAGGGCTACAAGACCCTCACATCCCATTCCATGTGAATTTCCTATGGCGTGTAGGGGTGCCGATGTAATTGACCTTTGAAGGGGAACACAAAAAGTTAGGTTCTCTTTAAACAACCCTAAAGAAAAATTTTTTCATCATTAGATCTCATCTTCTTTAAATTTCTGCATACTTTCATCTCCGTACATGGCCTATTGTTTTACATGTTTCTGTTTTTAGGAACCTCCAAACTTTCTGATTTTTATTTTTCCAAATTCCATTGAAAGTAATTTTGAAAATTTTCTTAGATTTTATTGCAGCCTATAGAATTTCTACATGCTGGAATACTACCTGAGAACAAAATCTGTTCAGAGATTTTCAGCAAGTGCATCTTTTCATATTTTCATTTCTCAAATAGTTTAATTTTGCATTAAGGTTCATATCTTTTTATTTCCATCATCTTATTTCTGCTATCATACATCAAAAATCCAAAAACAAAGTTTAGTTACATTCCATTAGATCATGTGTGTGCCATCATTCTCATGAATAACTTAAGGGCATCAATATCAAAAGATAAAGGAAGGAAGTCATTACCTTTCCTTAGCCCAAAAAAAACCACCCTTGCATTTTGAACCCAAACCTAATATAAAATCTAGTACCAATCTAATAGATTAGGGACATCAATGAGTTGGGTTTGACCATTTTGGGGAAGCTGGTTTCATACAACGCTTCAATTGGTACTGGGAAGCTGGTGTCTAAGGCAAGATGTCTAGCATCAAATGACCTAAGTGATGTTGTGGTTCCTTAACTGGGTCCTTGCGAAAGCAAGGGGCGCCTCCCACACTTTCACCTCTTACTTGGCCAGTGAAAGGGCAAGTTGATTGTGCTGTGTGTCTTCTACATGGACTCATTGTGATTAAACTCTTTGGTCTAGCAAACCCGTAACACCTTTCATTGTGTGTTGCATGTCCACTAGATCAGGAGTCCCCTATCAATCCCATCATTCCCAGTCAAGTGAACCCATGGAGAACGATCGAGAGGATCAATTAAAGGTCATCATTGAACAGTTAGCTAGGATGAACAATAGGCTTGATAAGTTTGAAGATAGATTTGGAGCCTTAGAAAAGAACATTAGGCCATCTATCGAGCCTAAGTCTGAGTCATCATCCCACCCTAGGGAATACCCTCAGCACGATCCTTCCTTAAAGGCTGAACCCAGGAGAATTCACTATTTTAACCTAGCCCAAGAGTTCGACCATAGAAGACCCAATCCAGAGATCATAGACCATGAAGAAAGGGCCATTAGAAACATCAAGCTAGAAGCTCCTACTTTCGATGGCAGTCTAGATCCCAATGTGTATATAGATTGGGAGGAGGACATGGAACAATATTTCGACTGGTACACAGTGACGGAAAGGATGAAGTTTAAGTTTGCCAAACTTAGGTTGGTTGTCCAGGCTATGTTATTTTGGAATAGTGTTGAAAAGCTGGTAGAGCAAAGAGGACAAAAACCCATAGCAACTTGGAGGGACATGAAAGCTAGACTTAGAGAGACGTACCGACCACTATCTTACACCCAGAATTTATTGGACCAATGGCAGAATCTGAGTCAAGAGAACAAGAGTGTGGCTGAATACATCACAAAGTTTGATGAGTATGTCATGCAATGTAATGTCAAGGAATCAGCTTCTGTGACCCTGTCTAAGTATAGGGCTGGCCTACACCTAGACATCCAAAGAGAGCTTTACTTTAGAGAGGTCACTGATTTGGAGTATGCCTACCAAGTTGCCAGGAACTGTGAGCATTTCCAAAGGACACCCACCTATCGTAGACGTTAACCCTTTAGGAACCCAAGTCGAAACCCAGGATCTAACCAAGGGTATAGTCAGGCATACCAAGTTGACCTAGTCCTAACTGACCTGACCCGAGTCGACCCTACCTGGCCAACCTATTCCAAGCTGACTTGACCTGAGCCGACTGCATTTCCGCAGAGAGGATAAGGGTAAAGCTATTAAAGCCTAAAGAAACCCCACTCCCCAAAATAGTTATTTTAGATGTCATAAACAAGGGCACTACGCTAGCCAACGCACCTCCAAAGCCCTAACATAGATAAGCCAGTTGGGAATGAGCTAGAATCCATTGTTGAACTAGAAGGAGAAGTCTATGAGCCAGAACATCAGTTGTTGGAAGAATATGAGGAAGAGGAAGAACTATTTGAATCTGAAGACCTTCTAGGAGTAGTTAGGTGCATCCTTACCTATAACATAGTGCAAGAAGACCGGTGTAGGACAAACATCCTACAAACCTTTGTCAAACTAGGGGATAAGGTGTGCAAAATCATAGCTGATAGTGGGAGCTGTGTCAATGCCATCTCTTCAAGTACTGTCAAAGCCCTAGGATTGACCCCAGTTCCTCACCCCAACCCTTATAAGGTCTCATGGATAGATTCAACTACCACCCCTTAGGGACATCCAGCATGCTATAGACTTAGTCCAAGGAGCCACCTTACCGAACCTTCCTCATTATAGAATGAACCCCACCAAACACCAAGAACTACAAAAACAAGTGGGAGAGTTACTTAGGAAGGATTTTCTTAGGGAGAGTTTAAGTCCCTGTGACGTCCCTGCATTGCTAACCCCTAAGAAAGATGGAACTTGGAGAATGTGTGTAGATAGCAGAGCCATTAACAAAATCATGAAGAAATATAGGTTTCCCATCCCCTGTTTGGATGACATGATTGATATGATGGCCGGACCCACTATCTTTTCCAAGATAGACCTTAAGAGTGGCTATCATCATATTAGGATTAGACCCGGGGATGAATGAAAGATAGCTTTTAGGATTAAGGATGGCATTTTTGAATGGGTATTGATGCCTTTTGGTCTATCTAATGCACCTAGCACCTTTATGAAGGTCATGACCTAAGTCTTGAAAGAGTTTACTGGAAAATTTTTGGTGGTATATTTCGATAACACTTTAATATATAGCAGGACTAAAGAGGACCACCTTAACCATTTTAGGTTAGTCTGCCAGATCCTTAGCAAGAATAGCCTTTATGCTAATCCAAAGAAATGCGAGTTCATGACAACGAGGGTTATCTTCCTAGGTTTTATAGTCACCCCAAAAGGAGTCTTCGCTGATCCCGAGAAAGTTAAAGCCATAGTTGAGTGGCCGGTCCCTACTAGTGTCCATGATGTGCATAGTTTCCACGACCTAGCCACTTTTTATAAGAGATTTATTCAGGGATTTAGTTCTACCGTAGCACCCATCATCGATTGCATCAGGAAGGGAGGCTTCCAATGGACCAAAGCTATAGATAAAGCCTTCCATGAAATAAAAGACAAAATGATACAAGCGCCTGTCCTAAGATTACCTAATTTTTCTAAGGTTTTTGAGGTTGCTTGTGACACTTCGGGAGTTGGCATTGGAGGAGTACTTAGTCAAGAAAATCACACCATGGCCTTCTTTTGCGAGAAACTCAATGAGGCCAAAGTTAAGTACTCAACTTATGATAAAGAATTTTATGCAGTCGTTCAAGCTCTTAGGTATTGGAGGCATTACTTGTTACCCCATGAATTCATCCTATTCTCTGACCATGAAGCCCTTCGATACCTAAACTCCTAGAAAAGATTAAACCCTAGGCATGCTAAGTGGGTAGAATATATCCAGGCCTATACCTTTGTGCTTAAACATCGTGCTGGTACTGAGAATAAGGTAGCTGATGGCCTTAGCCATCATGCCCTATTGATGAATACTATTAGAACTGAGATTATAGGATTTGATCAATTAAAAGAGCAATACGAGACCTGTCCTGACTTCGATAAGATCTTCCAGTCAAAGAAACAAGAACCATATAGTGCCCATAGTGAGTACACCCTCCAGGATGGTTACCTCTTCAAAGCAAATAGATTGTGCATTTCCAAGACCTCTCTTCGAGAATTCTTAGTTTGGGAAACCCATGCAGGAGGCCTAGCTGGCCACTTTGGTAGAGAAAAGACCATCTTTGTAGTAGAAGACCAGTTCTTTTAGCCAAACCTGAATAAGGATGTAGCCAACATTGTTTCCTGGTGCCGAACTTGTGTTGTTGCCAAATAGCAGAAGCAGAATACTAGCCTATACACCCCTCTGCCTAGGCCTAGTCACCCTTGGCAAGACCTTAGCATGGACTTTGTGGCAAGATTGCCCAAGATCGCAAGGAAGCACGATTTAGTTTGTGTAGTGGTTGATAGGTTCTCCAAAATGGCCCATTTCATATCCTGCTCCCAGACCCTAGATGCTTCCAAAGTTGCTAAGCTCTTCCTTGAGCATGTGGTTAAGTTACATGGCCTTCCCAAAACCATAGTATCCGATAGGGATGTCCGATTCACTAGTTACTTCTGAAAAACCCTTTGAAACTTATTAGGAACCAAGCTAAAGTTTTCTACTGCCTAACACCGGTAGATCGATGGCCAAATTGAGGTAGTCAACTATTGCTTTGGGAACCTCTTGAGATGCTTGATAGGCGAACATACTAGAAATTGGAATCTTCTTTTATCTTGAGCTGAGTTTGCCTACAGCAGTTCAGTGAATAGGACCTCCAGAAAAAGTCCTTTCAAGATTGTAAGTGGATACAAACCTAACCGACCTCTTGATCTGATTCCCCTACACATCCATGCACGTGCCTCAGAGTCCGTCAAATTTTTTGCACAGCATATTAGGGACATGCATAAGGAAATTAGCCAAAAAATTAATCTAAGTAATAATGCATATAAAAGAATGGTTGATTCCCAGAAACAAGTCAAAGAGTTTGAAATTGGGGATTCTATAATGATTTGGCTTAGGCCTGAATGGTTTCCACCAGGAACCATTAAGAAACTTCATGCTCGTGGAGCTAGCCCCTTTAAAGTGATAAGGAGAGTTGGCCCTAATGCCTACATTTTTTAGCTACCCCTGGATTATGGCATTAGCTCGACTTTCAATATCTCGGACTTAGTCGAGTACAGGGAACCAACAAACATACCTAGTAAGCCATTTTTGCCTGACCTTTCATTTGAGAGTGAACCCGACCTATAATGTCCACCTCCAATTTTACCTGAGAGAGGATTGCGGATCGAGCATGTCCAGGATGACCAAGCTATCACCACCCGGGGCAAAGGTTATCAATGTTACTTGGTCCGATGGCAGGGCCGACCGGAGTCCGATGACTCTGGATTACCTGGAGGACTTGCAATGCCTCAACCCCGACCTTCTGGAAGAGTACCAAAGCCAAATCAACTTTTACTCAACAGGGTCGAGTTCTTCCCACCCCGGTAGAACTGGTGTGGGCACCAGAATCCGATAGAGGCTCCTCAACCCTCTATGGATATCTAACTAGGGTTCCAATTTTTTGGGTTTGGTAATAAGGCTTCAAGCCTAAGCATTGTATTTTTTTAGTCATGAATTTAGTCTCAATTGCTTTTATTTTAGTCTTGTACATTGACCAATGTGGTCAAGTTGTGTCTATGAGTCTTGTATTGAGTCCAGTCCGAGTCTAGGCCCAAGCCGAAGTGGTCTTTGAGTCCAGCTCAACTACTATTGGGCCAAGCCTTGAAAGATGATATTTTCAGCCCCGGGGTGTCACTTCATCATCTCATGTGGCACCACCTCACCTTGCCAAGTGGGCAGCACAAGTCAGATTTCTTGGGTGCCAAAGGAGACAACATCACTTGATCTTTTCCTCCTTCCCTCTCCCAATCGAGCTACTTGCTAAAGGAGTCATGGGCAACCAAGGAAAGGTTACAGACATAGGCCTTGCCCCAAGCCCCATATCATGTTCCTCTCCAAAGATGGATGGGCGACCAAGGAAAGAAGGAAGACACAAGCCTTGCATCATGCCTTCTTCCCAAAATGAAGATCAGCTTTCCAAGTCCAAGGCCACCAAGATCCTTCCTCCAAGCCTAAAATCAAGCCATGCCCAATCTCATGCAAAGCCTTGGTTGGCCAAGAAGATGGGAGTGCAAAATTTTGGCATTTTTTCAAGAGAAGACATGTATTTTTCTTTTGAATTTGAAAAGGGTCCTAAGGTGACTATATTAAGGACCTTACCCCTCATTTCTATGGTTAATCTTGATGAATGAAAAGAAAAACATTTGAGTGCTACTCTTCTTATTAGTTGCCTTCGTTCCTAAGAACGTCGATCTCCATGAGGGAGTGCCTTCTCCTTCGGGCGTCGAGAGGGGTGAGGCCTGCACCATCCTCCATCTTCGAGTTTAGAGTCCATCAGGATGACCCACCTTGTCACCTAGCAAGAAGAACTCCATCCACCACCAACCTCAACTCTCTTTCCTTCATCTCTTATTTTCTTCTTGTTAAATCCTAGCTCTTCCCTTGATTGCTCATAGGTCCTCCAGGTGCCATGAACATGGAGTCGGTCTCCCTTGCTTTTGAGACTTTCAGACGGAAAGTCGGCACATCTGTAGGGTTGAAGGCTCGATCATCCAGTCCGCATTTGTGAGAGCAAGTGAACTCGGCATCGGGCACTTCAGAACTTTTATGGTTTGCCACCCTAACTCCTAAGTTGGTATTGATCCGAGAGCTAAGCCCTACGGGGTTTCCCAATCCTGGGATCCTCTTCCTATCCTGTTTAGGGGCTTAGTTGCTATTTTGAAGTTCTTGTTATTATAGAACCCTAGATCTACTTTTGCATGTCTTCAGGAATCCTTGACCTCTTTTAAAGAAACCTAAAAATCACAAAGAAAATCACCTGCATCATCTTAGCATCTAGTAGGTCCTGCACCAATCTGGTTTGATACACACTACTTTGAATATTCTTTGATACATGTGAATGTGATACATAATAATTGTAAAATATTTTTAAATCCTGCTCATGCCCAGTGTTTTGTCATCATCAAAAAGGGAGAGATTGTTGACCTCTGGAATGATTTTGATAATCACAAAATATTGGAGCATGTATGCTTTACTAATTCTTTCAATTAGTTAAGAAGTTTTTGTAGGAAAATGTTTATCTTTATCTTAGTTGGTTTTCTAGTTGGTTGAAAGTTATTCAAATATTATATATATTCTTGTGTACTTTAAATTTTAAAGCCCTAATTTTTCATCTATGTAATCTTGTAAAAGTGATATAAAATTGTAAAAATAAGAATGAGTAGATTAGATCCTGTTGGAATCTTGATTTGAAAAACTTGGGAGAAGTTTGAAACTTTAAATAAAGTTTTTGCAAGAGTAGACTCATGGATTATGAGTCGACTCCTTTTCTGGCATGGCATAAAAATTTTTCAGAGTTTCAGTACCTCGAGCCAACTCAAGCCCCAAGAGCCGACTCAATGAAGAACCATTGTTTTGGAAGACTGAGACCTTCAGCTGACTCAAGCCTAGAAGAGCCGACTCATCTAGAGTTATGTTTGTTGGTGACTGTGACTTCAAGCCGACTCAGCCTTGAAGAGCCGACTCAAGAAAAATTTGAATTTATGCTAATTGAGAGTTCGAGCCGACTCAACCCAGAAGAGCCGACTCACACAGAATTTTTACTTAGGCTATCTGAGACTTTGAGCTGACTCATGGACCTCGAGCTGACTTGAGTGACAATTTTTTGCAGTCTAATGACTAGTTGCAGAATGTAATTTTTGAACTCAAAAAACCCTCCAACGGCTCTATTTCAATTCCCTAGGCCCTACAATGGCTATTTCTAATGGAAGACTATAAAGGGAAGTATTTATAAAAATTTAAATAATTTTTGAGGGATTATTCATTCATTATTCTTTGGAAGTTGAAAAGTCTTCTAGTCTTTCACCAACTCACTTCAAGAGCATTCAAGAAAAAATTCAAAGATCCACCAACTGTTCTTCATCATTGAATCTAACCCTAGAAGAAGTAAAGAAGTAGCTTGAAGAGCATTAAAGAGCATTCAAGGCTATGCTTCACTTTGATCTTCATCGACAATACTCAAACAAGTTGGTTTGTTGTAAAGTTGGATTTTACTTTTGATACACTTTGTTTTCTCTATAAGAACAGCAAGGGACTATATCTTAATAGAGGATTAAAGGTTTTTAGGTGAGCCTTTTGAAAACCTAAGTTTGGTTCTTGGTGATCCCAGTATAAAACCAAGATTGGGTTTTATTTGGTGAGCCTAGTTCTAAAAAACCAAAGGAATTTGGTTCTTGGTTAGCCTGTAATAAAACCAAGGGTGAGGGTTTTCTTTGGTGATCCCTGTAAAACCAAAGTTTATAGGTTTGGATTGTGAGCCTATTAAAACAATCCGACTGTATTCCAGTTAGGGGATATAGTTGAAATCCCAAGTGGTGCTTGGGTAGTGGATGTAGGAGCGGGTTGCTTCGAACCACTCTAAATTTCTTATGTTTGTGATTGTGCTTACTTTACTTTATTGCATATTTTTAATTGCTTCCGCATTGCATATTACACCACAATACCAAAAGGATTTTTTAAATTGCACATACTTGCTAAAGTTTTCATAATCCCAACTCACCCCCCTCTTGGGAAGCCATCTAGGCAACAAAGCTGGAGTGCACTTGGTGGATGAATACGAAGGAGATGAGGAAATCTTTGAATCATCTGATCTATTAGGAGTTGTTAGGTGTATCTTAGCCCAAACTAAGGAGCAAGAGGATTGGTGTAGGACCAACATCCTACAGGCCTTTGTCAAATTAGGAGAAAATGTATGTAAGATCATCATAGATAGTGGGAGCTGCATGAATGCCATCTAAACCAGCACTGTCAAAACCCTAGGTTTATCTCCTGTTTCCCATCCCAATCCCTATAAGGTGTCCTGGATGGACTCAACTTCCATCCCCATCAAACTTAGATGCCAAGTCAGGATCCAACTTTAATCCTATTAAGAAAAGCTATGATGTGATGTCCTTCCTGTGGGAATTAGTAGTATTATCTTAGGTAGACCTTGGCTATATGACCATGATGCTACCATGTATGGCCGATCCAATTCCTGTTCTTTTAACTACCATGAGAAGAAGATAATGATAAAACCAACTCCACCTAAGAATAATATCAAGAAGGGATCTAGCAACTTGAAAGAGAAGAAACCAGGATTAAATCTAATCAATGCTAAAGAATTGGAGCATGAGATTACTGATGGTTCACCAGTTTGGATTTTGACCACTAAGAAAGTTCGTGACCACCCCCAAGAAGAGCACCCTCAGGAAGTTGTGGAGTTTTTGAAGGAATTCCAAGATATGTTTAGTCAGGATCCAACTTTAATCCTATCAAGAAAAGGTATGGTGTGATATCCTTCCTTTGGGAGTTAGTAGTATTATCTTAGGTAGACATTGGCTATATGACCATGATGCTACCCTATATGGCCGATCCAATTCCTGTTCTTTTACCTACCATGGGAAGAAGATTATGATAAAACCAACCCCACCTAAGGATAATATCAAGAGGGGATCTAGCAACTTGAAAGAGAAGAAACCAGGATTAAACTTGATCAATGCTAAAGAACTGGAGCATGAGATCACTGAGGGTTCACCAGTTTGGATTTTGACCACTAAGAAAGTTTGTGACCACCCCCAAGAAGTGCACCCTCAGGAAGTTGTGGAGTTCTTGAAGGAATTCCAAGATATATTTCCCAAATATCTTCCTAACCACCTATCACCTTTAAGGGACCTATAACATGCCATAGATCAAGTCCCATGAGGCACTTTGCCAAACCTCCCACATTATAGGATGAATCCCACTAAGCACCTAGAGTTACAAAAATAAGTTGGAGAACTCCACAAGAAGGGATTTATTAGGGAAAGCCTGAGTCCATGTGCAGTACCTACCCTTTTAACCCATAAGAAAGATGGCACTTGGAGAATATGTGTTGATAGTCATGCCATAAACAAGATAATGGCTAAGTATAGATTTCGTATTCCCCGTTTGGATGACATGCTAGACTTGATGGCCGGAGCAACCCTTTTTTCTAAGATTGACCTTAAAAGTGGTTATCACCAGGTTAGGATCAGACCTGGGGATGAATGAAAAATAACTTTTAAGAGTAAGGATGGTCTTTATGAGTGGGTAGTGATGCCTTTTGGGTTGTCCAATGCACCTAGTACCTTAATGAGGATCATGACCCAAGTCCTGAGAGTGTTCATTGGAAAATTTGCTGTGGTTTATTTTGATGAAATTTTGATCGACAATAGGAATTAGGAAGACCACCTAAGCCATATTTGACAAGTCTATCAAGCCCTTAGAAAAGATACCCTCTATACCAATTTGAAGAAATGTGAGATCTTGACCCATAGAGTCATCTTCCTAGGATTTGTAGTGACCCCCAAAAAAGTATCAACTGATTCGAAAAAGATTAAGTTCATAGATGAGTGGCCAGTACCTACTAGTGTACATGGCATGCATAGGTTCCATGGCCTTGCTACCTTCTATAGATAATTTATTCTAGGATTTTGCTCTCTAGTTGCACCCATCACTGATTGCATTAGGAAGAAAACATTTGAGTGCACCAAAGCTATGGATAAAGCCTTCCTAGATATTAAAGAAAAGATGACCCAAGCACCTATTTTGAGGTTACCTGATTTCTCTAAAATTTTTAAGGTTGCTTATGATGCTTTTGAAGTTGGTATAGGAGGAGTACTAAGTCAAGAGAGTCAACCTTGTAGTCTTCTTTAGTGAGAAATTCAATGAGGCTAAACTTAGGTACTCAACCTATGATAAGGATTTTTATGTGGTAGTGCAAGCCATGAGATATTGGAGAAATTATCTGCTGCCGCAGGAATTTGTTTTATACTCGGATCATAAGGCACTCCGATTTCTTGGTTTCCAGAAGAAATTGAACTCTAGGCATGCTAAGTGGGCAGATACATTGGAGCCTATACCTTTGTATTGAAACATCATGCTGGTACTAAAAATAAGGTTCCTGATGTCCTTAGCCATCGATCAATGCTCTTAAACTCTGTTAGTACTGAAGTCGAAGGATTTGACAAGCTGAAAGAGGAATATGAGACCTATCCTGACTTTAGTGTGATTTACCAATCTGTGAGACAAGGACCATCTAGATCGCATAGTGAGTATACCCTTTAGGATTGTAGCCCCTTTAAGGACAACAAGTTATGTATTTCCAGGACTTCCCTTAAAGAATTTCTAGTTTGGGAAACCCATGCAAGAGGTCTAGCTGGTCATTTCAATAGGCACAAAACCATTATAGCTATTGAAGCCAGTTTTATTAGCCTAGTCTAAAAGGAGATGTTACCCAAATTATGGTTAGGTGTCAAACTTGTACTGTTGCTTATGCGGGCACTAAGATCAGACAAAGATTACTAGGCCCCATTATGGAT
This sequence comes from Areca catechu, assembly GCA_021397845.1. NCBI lineage: Eukaryota > Viridiplantae > Streptophyta > Magnoliopsida > Arecales > Arecaceae > Areca > Areca catechu. The sequence goes on along the minus strand of CM038051.1, from coordinate 93,294,911 downwards.
TTATGATTAAAGTTTTGAGTCCTGTAAAGTCCATTAGGCCTGAGTCACTTGAGTCATGTACTAAAGTGAGCCAATTGAGTCTTGTATTAAAGAGTGAGTCATGTAATAAAGTGAGACAACTAAGTCTAGTTGAGTCCACTTTGTCAAGTAAGTCCTTTATTTCAGTCTAATGAGTCTTGTGAATTTCATTCAAGTCAAGACTCAAAAGAATAGTCATCAGACCAGGAGATTCACCAGGGCCCCCCAACTAGAGCTAGACTTCATGCACCTGGGACCCTACTCAAGCCCCCCCTAGCAGAGTGCCTGGGCCCTTTCATGCTGCCAAGCCCACAAGGGAGCGGCCCCCTAATCCATAAGAGTTGGTGGCCCAATCGAAGGTCCAAGAGAGTGGCGCCCTCCCCAACCTAGCACCCCAGCCCAAGAGCACTAAGCTGGCACTAAGCTGGCGCCCTACCTAATCGAAGGTCCAAGAAAGCCATGAGGAAGAGGCATCCCAAGTCCAAGAGGAGTCAACTGTCCAAGTCCAATAGGGAATTGTGTTTCTTGGCCCTCAAGCTTCGTAATCCCAGTCTGTTAGGGAGTCTAGGGACCTAGTTGAATCTATAAATACCCACCCCCTCCCTGTTGTAAATAATAACTTTGATGAATGAAAATTTATGAGTTTTGCTTTTTTTTCCATGCTTTCTAAGCATTGACGCCTTGTGAGGGAGAGGATGTGAGGCCCATATATTCTTTCAAACCCTAGTTCCTTCGAAACCCCAACCGCCCCCTTCTTTCTTCTTCAAAGCAAACCCTAACGACCACTTCCTCCATCCATAATCCAAAACCCTAGGATTCCCTCTCATCATCTTAACCCTAGGTTATCCACCTCTCTTCCTTCTTCTACTTGGCTGCCACCTACTTCCATCAACCCTAAGAAGCCAACCCACTTTCCTCCATGCCCTAGGCTGCTAGATACTCTCTCACCTCCAGGCCACCATCTTCAAACATCTAGGCACCCTAATCTATAGCCAGGCCACCCATATCAAGTCCTAGCATCCTCCAAGTTCCATGCCACCAGCCCTTGCAACACCCTCTTCTAACCTTTTCTCAAATCCAACCTCCTGTTTCTTGATTTTCCCATCTTCTACTTCTTAAATCTTCGATGTTTGCAAGATTACTCCAGTGCCACGCTCCTTGGAAGAGGCTTTCCTTGCCTCCAAGACCAGCTAGTAAAAAGCCAGTAGATCCACGAGAATAAGGCTTTGTCATCAAGGCACCAATCCAGAGTGCTGAGAGACCCCTTCTACGATGAAGAAGACATCATTGCCAGGTACTTGAACCAAACCCTCTCTTTAGGTCTATTTTATAGAAGTTGAACTTGTCCTAATTAGTGGTTTCTTATCCTTAGGGTCCTATTTTTTTTATCTCCGTTAGTCCTAATCTGCGGGTAGTAGTTTCAATCTTTACATAATCTTTCTTAGTTTGTTCATCTTCTCTTTTTTGGTAACAATAACCACATAAAATCTGAAATTAATTGCTCTCTTTAATCTACTATTTTTTTATGTTCATCCCTTGAATACTCATCCTGCATCAGTTTTAGTATCAGTGCTTAGGATTAGGGCTTGTTCATGCATCTTCTTTAAACAAAAACACCAAAAAAAATTTCTGCTTGCTGAAATCTGCACACTAGTGAAAACCTAGGGCTAATTTCCCACTAAAACCTTGTTTTTTGATGCGGGACTAATATGCATGCAATTTTTTTTGTATATTTTACATGTTGAGTTATGTGATTAATTCCCGAATTTCTGATCAAAATTATTTGTAGGGAATTTTGTATGAATTTTTGACGATTAGCATGTAGATTAGGACATAGAAAAGTAGCAAAGAAGGACCGCCGGGGCTGAGAAGCCTCGGTTAGGGCAAGTTCTCCTCTAATAAAACTACTAGAGGTAGAGGGGTGTACCTGACAACATCTGTGAAGATCACAACGAAGGGGTCTCTCATTCCACGATGGATGCGGCCTGGAAAATCGAGCCAAAGACCCGCAGATACCCGACTTTCTGCTCGGTGATCCGATTGAGGCTTGGCTGGAGTCGTGGGATTCGTAGGAACTCGAGGACCTGCAAACGACCTGTCATGGGTTAGAAAATTTATAAAGGAAAAAGAAAACAAAGAAAAAATAGCAAGGGAAGGCTTGTTTTGGAGTGGGCGTCCAGGGATCTATATGGTTTGTTGGCAGCAGGAAGATGATTGCAAACACCGGGAAGAAGAACTCTCACAAACCCCTTTATGCACACAATAGGGTATCACACAACTCAATAGAAGAACTCAAGGTTTTAATTCATATCAAAACTAGGTTTCATACAGGAGGCTAGGGTCTCTTAAATAGACCCTTAACCTTGGGCTCCAAGTAAGGGTACATAAGTATTTATATAAGAATCCTTTTCCCTCTCAAATCCTAGCTAGAAAATAAGGAAACATTAGGTAGAAAAATCCCTAAAAATTCTCTTGACTTGGCCAACACTCCAAGGATGCCTAGGGGGGCGTGCTGGGCTTCTAGGAGCAGCAAAAGGCTGGCCCTAAGGGGCTTGGGTGCATGGGTTTGGGCCTTTGAAAGCTGGGGTGGCCTGGTAGCCAGGTAGCAGGAATATTCCCTGGTATCTTGCTTCTTAGGGGCTTGGGCTTGGCACCTGGGCTTGATTTCTTTGGGCTAGGATGCAGATGGACCTCTGGAATCATGGATGCCCTTATCTATGAATTTACTTTGGCATCTGGAAGGGAATCTGGGCATATGGAGGGCATCTGCAAGAAATCAGGGTTTTCTGAATTTTCCTCCTAGGGTCTTCAAATCTTCAAGCTGGGTTGGACTTGGGCTATACTTTCATGTCTTCAATCTAGTTGGACTTGGCCTTCACTTGTATGATATAGTCTTGAGTCTTCAGTATGCTTGGACAGGACTCAAAAAAATAAAATTAGCTCAATATGAGCTGACTAGCATTGGACTGAACTAGCTCAACATAAGCTGACTAGTACAGAACTGAAATAACAACTCAAAAGACTCAAACAACAACTAGAAAAAAGGACTCAGATGGGCTAAGCCCTTATTACAGATGGACTCATAAATTATTGATCAATTCACAGAGGGTTGAAAAGCCTCTATCTTATTCTGGTACCTCCGGTGTCCCCACCAATTCTCCCGTGGTGGGAGAAACTCGACCCTGTCGAGTGAAGATCAAGCTGGCTCACATATCTCTCGAGGAGGTCTGGGTTGAGGTGCTGCAAGTCCTCTCGAGAAATTCATGAATCGTTCGACTATGGTCGACCTTGCCATCGGACTAGGAAGCGTTGATAACCGTGGCCTCGGGTCATAAAGGCTTGATCGTCCAGGATACGCTCGATCCATTCTCCTCTCTCATGCAAAATTTATTAGTGGACACTCTGGGTTAGGATCACTCACAATGAAAAGGAACAGGTCCAAAGGCCTCACTAGGTATCGTTGTCGGTTCCCTATACTCAACCAGGTCTATAATATTAAAGGTAGAACTAATGCCCAAATCTGAATGCATGTCTAACACATAGGCATTTGATCCAATCCTTCTCTATCACTTTAAAAGTCCGGCTCAACGAGCATGAAGCATCTTTTAGGCCTATGCCTAACCAAGATAGAATCCACTACATCAAATTCTTTAACCCTTCTTCGGGAATTAGCTAGTTGTTTTAAGATTAGTACGGGTGGTGAACATGCTAGGCACATGCGGACTCCTAACAAATGATGCAAAGGACTCATACTGACACCTAACAGACTCGACTATGCATTCCTATCGAAGGAAATTTTATTGAACTCTTTGGATCTAAACCTAATAGATTATAGGTTCTCTAGGTTTGATCCTAGCTTGACATGCACATGAAAATTTACATTGAACTCCTAGCAAATTCCAAAGAGTATGCCAGAAGTAAGATGCAAACCTAACATGCGTGATGAATGCATGCAGTATGCTAATCTCAACTAAATGCAATCTAATGATCCTATAAATGCTGGAGGTGTCAGGAAAGGGCAGAAAATAGGAAGTGGGTTCAGAAGTAGTTTGGTAGGGTAGGGAAAAAGGTTCAAGGTTAGTTGGATAAAGTTCGATAAAAGAAGGCATGTCAGGGACTAATCCTGGACTAATGAGGCTAACCTTACGAGGTTACGGTATATCTATGGGGTTTTCATAATGGAAGGATGGGTTACTAATCTCAGGGAAGAGGTCCTTAATGGGAACTATAGGAGGAGGCTCATCCTGAGGGTGCTGATTCAAAGAGATCAAGTCCTTAATAAATTCTTCTGGTTCTTGTATTTTAGGACTAGACTCTATAATTTGGCTCTCCTCTATGGTTTCCTCAGGTAAGGCTCTAGTAGCAGTACTTAGGTTCTCTTCCTCTATTTGTTCTTCCACTATATCTTTAGGTTGGATGTGGTCAAGGTCAACTACCTCAAGGTTGGCTTCTACCTGGGTATTTATTGGGTCAGCTAATTCTAGGTCATCTAAAGGTGTCTCCTCTTCTCCCTCATACTCATCCACTAAGTTTGCATCAGCTTCATACACTTCCGCGTTAATGTAAGCCTTGTCAATCTCAGGAATGGTTGGAGAAGGTCGGCTAGGAAAAAATTGGCTAGGTCCTGGTTTCTGATTATGGACACTAATCCTAGAAGGTTCAGGCTACCTAAGGGGTAGTGGCTCACTACTGGGCTCATATTTAGGGGTGCTAATCCTATGGGGTTCAATTTGACTAAGGGAAACCTGACTAGTACTAGATTGATACTTAGGGGTTATGGGTTCTCTGGGCTCATAGGACAAGGGTGCAGATCTATGGGTCATGGGATTATAGGATCTGGGGTCATAGGATTTTGGGTCAGTTCAATGGTCAGGTTCTAAAGATGGATCATGGTATGGGGTCCTCCTAAAGTTGGGCTCTCTATATGGGTCAGGATATTGGGTCCTCCTAGGGTTGAACTCCCTATATGGTTCAGAATACTAGGTTCTCCTAGAGTTGGACTCTCTATATGGGTCAGAATATTGGGTTCTCCTAGGGTTGGACTCCCTATATGGTTCAGAATATTGGGTGTTAGGTCTACTAGGCTCATAGGGTGTGGGTGCATAGGATCTATGATCATGGGATCTAGAGTCATAGGATCTAGGTTCATAGGTTATGGATTCATAGGTTCTAGGTTCATAGGATTTGGAGTCATAAGATCTATAGGTTGTGGGTATACTAGGCTTATAGGGAGAGGGTAAATAGGATCTATCTTCCTGGTCTATAAAATCCTGATTGGGTCTTCTAGGACTAACCTTAGGGATTGGGTCATGACGATGGGCTCTCCTAGATTCAGCCTCAAGGTATGGATCAGGGTTTGGGGTCCTCCTAGGTTGAGGATTGTAGTACGGGTCAGGATAAGGGCCTCTTCTAGGTTCGACCTCATGGTATAGATCAGGGTTTGGGATCCTCCTAGGTTGAGGGGAATCAGGATCTAGCTCAGGCTGTGACCCATGGGTTTTTATTGGGGTCCCTACCTGGACTTTTAACTGATAAAACCTATTGGCAAGATGGTCAATTCTATCATTGGTTTGAACACGAGACTGAGTTAACTAGGTCATCTGGGAAGCCATCTGGGCCATTTGATCAGCTAGGGCTTTCATTTGGGCTTGCAAATTTTCCATGGGTTCAGACATTTGTGAAGGAGGTGGGTGATATGAAACTCCTGATCTAGTGCTCAAGCAAGACTTGATCAGACCGACTACAGCTAACTAGACCTAGAGTCTAAACTAGATGCTCAATCAGGGTGGCAAACTAGCCTATAGTAATCCTGTACTCAGCCAGGCAGGTGTAAGGGGAGTGTTAGGTCCCTGATTGCCAATCCTAGACACCAATCAGAGATTGGCCAGGTAGGCGGACCAGTACACAAGCCCTTCGGGATTGAATCCCTAAACCACCGTTCTAGGCACTGAGCACAAAATACACACGGGTTAGCTTGACACAATGATCTGACTCATAGTCCGAACCCGATCAGTTGGTGTCCCTAGCCCACTAGGGCAAATTAAGTCTAGTTAATTTTAGGTTAAGGATTGGGACCGAATGCAAGGGATGTGGTTTTGGGCTAAGGAGAGGTGATCAAATCCTTCCCCCATCTGATATAGCAAGAGTGCCCTTAAAAGTAAATTATGCAATGATGGCAGGTAGATAAGGATCAAATTAGGGTTTAGATATTTTTTTTGGTATTTTTGGAGAATATGTAATTTTTTTTTTGGTATTTTCTTAAATAGAATAAAACTTGCAAATTATGGCCTAATATGCAGGAAATATACTAAAATTAAAAGATATGCAAAAATGCTAAATAAAACCCTAAAACTTCCAAACTTGTCTTGCTGAAAAAAAATAGAGCCAAAAATTTGTAGGTAGTATTTTGACTTGTAGAAAAATCACAGGCCATAATAAAATATGAAAAAACTATGAAAATTATGGTGAATTATGTTGAATCTAAAAAAATAAATTTCATAATTTTTAGAGTTTTGATCATAGAGAAATAATTTAAATAATAGAGTATATACACACTGAAAAATTTCAGAAAACAAGCCCTAATCTAAGCTCTGATACCAAATGATGCGGGACTAATATGCATGCAATTTTTTTTTTATGTTTTAAATGTTGAGTTATGTGATTAATTCCCGAATCTCAGATCAAAATTATTTGTAGGGAATTTCGTATGAATTTTTGAATATCAGCTTGCAGATTAGGACCTAGAAAAGTAGCAAAGAAGGACCGCCAGGGCTGAGAAGCCTCGGTTAGGGCAAGTTCTCCTACAATAAAATTACTGGAGGTAGAGGGGTGTACCTGACAACGTCTGTGAAGATCGCAGCGAATGGGTCTCTTGTTCCTTGATCGATGCGGCATGGAAAACCGAGCCAAAGACCATGGATACCCGTCTTTTTGCTCGGTGATCCGATTAAGGCTTGGCTGAAGTCGTTGGATTCGTAGGAACTCGGGGACCTGCAAACGACCTATCAGGGGTTAGAAAATTTACAAAGGAATAATAAAACAAAGAAAAAATAGTAAGGAAAGGCTTCTTTTGGAGTGGGCGTCCAGGGATCTGGAGGGTTTGTTGGCAGCAGGAAAATGATTGCAAACACCGGGAAGAAGAACTCTCATAAACCCCTTTATGCACATAGCAGGGTATCACACAACTCAAAAGAAGAACTCAAGGTTTTAATTCATATCAAAATTAGGTTTCATACAAGAGGCTAGGGTCCCTTAAATAGACCCTTAACATTCGGCTCCAAGTAAGGGTACATAAGTCTTTACATAAGAATCCTTTTCCCTCTCAAACCCTAGCTAGAAAATAAGGAAACATTAGGTAGAAAAATTCCTAAAAATTCTCTTGACTTGGCCAACACTCCAAAGATGCCTAGGGGGGCGTGTTGGGCTTCTAGGAGCAGCAAAAGGCTGGCCCAAAGGGGCTCGGGTGCATGGGTTTGGGCCTTTGGAAGCTGGGGTGGCCTGGTAGCCAGGTAGCAGGAATATTCCCTGGTATCTTGCTTCTTAGGGGCTTGGGCTTGGCACCTGGGCATGATTTCTTTTGGCTAGGACGCAGATGGACCTATGGAATCATTGATGCCCTTATCTATAAATATACTTTGGCATCTGGAAGTGAATCTGGGCATCTGGATGGCATCTGCAAGAAATCAGGGTTTTCTGAATTTTCCTCCTGGGGTCTTCAAATCTTCAAGCTGGGTTGGACTTGGGCTATACTTCCATATCTTCAATCTAGTTAGACTTGGTCTTCACTTGTATGATATAGTCTTGAGTTTTCAGTATGCTTGGACAGGACTCAAAAAAATAAAATTAAATCAACATGAGCTGACTAGCATTGGACTGAACTAGCTCAACATAAGCTGACTAGTACAGAACTGAAATAACAACTCAAAAGACTCAAACAAAAACAAAAAAAAAGGACTCAGATGGGCTAAGCCCTTATTACAGATGGACTCATAAATTATTGAACAATTCATAGAGGGTTGAAAAGCCTCTATCTTATTCTGGTACCTCCGGTGTCCCCACCACTTTTTTTCACTGATTTTTGCACCAATTCGATATCTTATTAGTCCTCTTATTTTCTACAATTTTAATCTAATTTTACAGATCTGAAAACCAAAAAAAATCTGCATATAAAAAACCCTGACATAAAAAAACCACTTGCTGAAATTTCTGCACACCTAGTTTTGGGCTAAACTTTGATTGCTTTGAGACCTTCTAAACATAGATTTTCTTGCACTAAATTAACTGAAATTAAATTTTATTTAATCTTTCATCTGCATAAAGAAAAAATGAAAAAAATATATTTTCTGAATTTTTTCTGATTTTTAGTCTCATATTGCATTAGGGTTTCATGTGTGTTCATCCATCTATAAACTAATCTAAGTGCAATTCTACTATGTTAGATAAGGAAAATATTTCATCACCTTTTCTTAACCCAAAACAACTACCCTGCATTCGAACCCAACCCTAACTAAAATCAAGTAGCAACCTAATTGATCTAGGAACACCAACAGGTCCAGTCTATGGTGTGTGAGAAAGCTAGTGTACCTAATCCTTCGCTTGTTTCTAGAAGTTGGTGTCTAGGCTAGAGGTCAAGAGGCAAATGCCCTAAGCGGTGCTGTGGTTACTGAATTAGGACCTTGCGAGAGCAGGGGGAGCCTCCCACATGCCTATCTCTTACCTGGCTAGTGGACAGGGTAATTGTTGAATTGGTTGTAAGTTGAGCTAACTCGTTCTACCTGGGCTACTAGGTATAGCAAATCCTAGAACGTTTTGTGTGCTTGATTGCATGACCACTAGATTAGGAACCCAATACCATCAGTCTCAACCCCAACCCAATCTAACCATGGAACCCAATCTTGACACCCAACTAAGGGCCCTCACTAACCTGCTTGCCCAATTGACCTAATTGAATACCCAAATGAACAATAGGCTTTGAATACCCAAATGAACAATAGGCTTACTCAAATGGAAGGTCATTCAGGAAACCTAAAGAGAACCCAAGAGTCTCAAGCTGAACCAGAACCTGAGTCACCCCTTCCCACACCTCCTCACCCTAGAAGAGCCCCATGCCTTGACCCATTCTTGGAGCCCAACCATAGGAGACCCAATCATGATTTCTTTGACTAGGATGAAAGAGTGATGGGGAAAAAAAGAGCAAGCAAGGATGATGCAAATATGATTATATATTTTTTTTTAGGGTTTTATCTTTGGTTCCTGATTGAAAGCAAAGAGAACCTAGGAAAACTGAAAGAAAAGAGGTCTATGCTAGCAGATCAATCCCTAAGAAATGATAGACCAGGACCCCGAGATTAAGGAACCCCGGGATTAGGACTAGTTCGATAAACCCAATACCTACCTAGGAGATGGGGATGCAAACCTTTAAAATTCTGAAGCACCTGGTGCAGAGATCGCTCCACTCGATGGATGCGGCCTGGATGTCCGAGCAATCGTGCCCGTGGATGCGCCGGTTCCCGATCACGTGGCCATGATGGCAAGACGACCCATCTCCGATGTCCGTAGCACCGAGGAAGACCTGTAGGCTGCAAGAGAAAGAACGGTTAGCGAAGAGATGAGAAGTGTTGAAGTTGAAATAAGGTTAGGGTAGAGAAACAGGGCTTCGAGCCCGGTATCCGACTGGAGTCCAAAATCGAAGTGATAACTTGGGGCCTCGCACCCCGCGATGTCCCGAAGGACGAAGGAATGTGGCCTCTGACCACGCGACACCCTCAGGCGAAGGAATGTGGCCTCTCACCACGTGACACCCTCAGGCAAAGGAATGTGGCCTCTCACCACGCGACGCCCTCAAGCGAAGGAATGTGGCCTCTTACCACACGACGTCTCGGAGGACGAAGGAAGCTCTCACTCAACCTAGCCTAAGAGACAAAGATTGAAGAAGAGGATGGAACACACAAGCTTTCTTTCATTAATGATCAATAATCTACAAGGAGAGATTGGGTCCCCTTTTATAGACACCCTAGAGTACATTCAAATTTCAAATGAAAAAACCATTCAAATTTTGAACCCAAAATACAATCCAAATAAAAGTGATGCCCAAAGCTTTGGAGGGAGTTCTTCAAGGCTGACCAAGATGGGAGAATAATGGCATGGCAAGATACAAGGCTTGGGGAGGGGAGTTTGTCCTTTTGACTTCCTTATTTGCTTACTCAGTTTGGTAGAAAACTTAAAGTAGGGCAAGCTTGGAGGGATGTGTCCCCTTTGGAGTCTTCTTCCATACCTAGATGGAGTGATTCATGGCCGACCAAGGGAGAAGAAGATTGGGTATGGCTTGATGCTTGGCTTGAAGAGGGGGCTTGATGCTTGGCCTTCCTTCCTTGTGTGCATAGTTTTGGAAAGAAGCTTGGATGGAGGCATGCTTGGTGGAATGTGTCCTCCAAAATTTCTTCTAGGCTTGATCCTTGGCCAACCAAGGGAGAAGAAGATTGGGCATTGCACATTTGATGGCTTGGCATGGGGAGTGTGCTCCTTGGTCTTCCTTTCTTGCATGAATATTTTAGGAAGAGGACTTGATTGGAGGGCTTGCTTTGTGGCTTGAATCTTCAACAACCCAAATATGATGGCTCATGGCATGATATGGGGAGGGGATAATGGAGGCATGTGGAATGCTTATGGGGTGCCTCCTTGCTTCCATTCTTGGGTGCACAGGTGGCATTGATGTGGTGCCATGCAGCTGATGAAGTGGCAGTGTCAAGTCAAAGCTTGGTCCACTAAAATGGGCTTGACCCAAAGGACAAGTTTTCTCTCATTGGGTTGGGACTCGAAGTTCAGGCAGACCCAGACTTGGATTAAAATAAATTACAGGACTCGAGTTGACCTAATCTTGACCTAATTGGTCAAGGTACAAGATTTATACTTGGCTCAAAGCAAAGATAATTACAAAATTAAAGGCTTGAAGCCTTATTACAGGACTCAATGGGTAGAACCCTAATTAGAGATCCCCCGAAGGTTGAAGGGCTCAAGTCAAACCCTGATGCCCGCATCAAAGAGCCATTAGGAACATCAGACTAGAAGCACCCATCTTTGATGGTAGTCTAGATCCTAAGGTCTACATAGATTAGGAGGAAGACATGGACCAATATTTTGAATGGTATGAAATGACTGAGGAGAGCAAGTGCAAGTTTGCCAAACTCAGGTTAGTTTGCTAGGCTAGGCTATACAGGGAGAATGTTGAGCGTATAGTTAGACAATGAGGAGAACTTTTCATGGTCATATGGAGAGCCATGAAGCTAAAGCTTAGGGAGAAGTACCTTCCAACATCCTACCATCAGAGACTCCTAGATCAATGGAAGAGGCTAAGTCAAGGGAATAGGACTGTGTCTGAATACATAGCCAAATTCGATGAGTTTGCCATGAGGTGTAGCATAGATGAGTCTAAGACTATGACCCTATCTAGGTTTAGTGCTGGACTTCATGATGACATCCAGAGAGAACTATTCTTGAGAGTGGTCCATGATCTTGATTAGGCTTACCAGATAGCTAGAGACTATGAGAGATTCCAGCGGGGGCCCATAACCCGTCGACCTGAGCCCATTAGGACTACTGTCTCTAACCCAAAACCAGGATATAGCCAAACCTACCCAAGCCGGCCAAACCATAATCCAACCTGACCCAGTCCTAGCACCCCATTGGCCTGTAGGGAAGATAAGGGTAAGGCACCCGAGGTCCAAAGAAATCCTAACCCCAACCCCAATAATGCTTGTTTTAAATGTCATAAGGTGGGACACTATGCTAGCCAATGCCCAACCCGATCCCTTCACATAGGAGAACTTGAGGAAGAAGACCCTGAACCCATCGATGAACTTGTAGAAGAGGTATATGAAGCTGAAGAGAAGTTAATGGATGAATATGATAGAGATGATAAAATTTTAGAGTCATCAAACCTACTAGGAGTTGTTAGGTGCATCCTAGCCCAAACTAGGACACAAGAGGATTGATGTAGGACCAACATCCTCCAGACCTTTGTGAAGCTAGGTGATAAGGTATGCAAAATCATCATAGAAAGTGGGAGCTGTGTGAATGCCATCTCAACCAATGCTGCCAAAACCCTAGGATTGTCCCCAGTTCCCCACCCCAGCCCCTATAAGGTATCATGTATTGACTCATACTTTATCCCCATCAAACTTAGATGCCAAGTCATGATCCAACTTCAATCCTATCAGGAAAAGGTGTGGTGTGATGTCATTTCCATAGGAGTTAGTAGCATTATCCTAGGTAGACCTTGGCTATATGACCATGATGCTACCTTGTATGGCCGATCTAATTCATGTTCATTTAATTTTCATGGGAAGAAGATTGTGATTAAGCCCACCCCAACTAAGGATTACATCAAGACGGGATCTAGTAGCTTGAAAGAAAAGAATTCAGGAGTCAATATGATCACTGCTAAGGAATTAGAACAAGGGATCACTGAGGGTTCGACAGTTTGGATGTTAGCTACTAAGGAAATCCTTGATCAAACCAATAAAGAGCACCCTCAAGAAGTTAAGGAAATTTTCTAAGAGTTCCAAGATATGTCTCCTGAAGACTTGCCTGACCGATTACCACCATTAAGGGACATTCAGCATGCCATATATTTAGTCCCAAGAGCCACCCTACCAAACCTCCCACACTATAGGATGAACCCTGCTGAACATCTAGAACTGGAAAAATAGGTTGGAGAACTCCTAAAAAAAGGGTTTATTAGGGAAAGCCTAAATCCATGTGTTGTACCTACCCTGTTAATCCCTAAGAAAGATGGCACATGGAGAATGTGTGTCGATAGTCATGCCATAAATAAGATCACGGTGAAGTATAGATTCCGCATTCCCCATTTGGATGACATATTAGATATGATGGCCGGTGCAACCATTTTCTCAAAGATTGACCTTAAGAGCGGCTATCACCAAGTTATGATCAGACCCAAGGATGAGTGAAAAATTGCATTCAAAACTAAGGATGGTCTTTATGAGTAGGTAGTGATGCCTTTTGGATTATCCAATGCCCCTAGTACCTTCATGAGGATCATGACCCAAGTCCTACGAGTATTCATTGGCAAATTTGTAGTGGTTTACTTTGATGATATCTTGATCTACGGTAGGACTATGGAAGACCACCTAGATCACATTAGACAAGTTTGCAAGCGCTTAGGAAAGAGAGTCTCTATGCCAATTTAAAGAAGCGCAATTTCTTGACTCATAGAGTCATCTTCATATGATTCGTAGTGACCCCCGAAGGAGTTTTAGCTAATCCAAAAATGATTAAGTCCATAGTTGAGTGGCCACTACCTACTAGTGTTCATGATGTGCATAGTTTCCATGGTCTAGCTACCTTCTATAAGCAATTTATTTGAGGATTTAGCTCCATTATTTCACCCACACCCATTGCATTAGGAAGGAAAACTTTGAGTCGACCAAAGTTGCAAATAGAGCCTTCCAAGACATTAAGGAGAAGATGACCCAAGCACTCATCCTGAGGTTACCTAATATTTTCAAAGTTTTTGAGGTTTCTTATGATGCTTCTGGAGTAGGCATAGGAGGACTTCTAAGCCAAGAGAGTCACCCTGGAGCCTTCTTTTGTAAGAAACTCAATGAGGATAAACTTAGGTACTGAACCTATGATAAGGAATTCTATGCAGTAGTACAAGCCCTTAAATATTGGAGACATTACCTACTACCCTAGGAGTTTGCTCTATACTCTGATCATGAAGCACTCTGATTCCTTAACTCCTAGAAAAAACTAAACCATAGGCATGCTACGTGGGTAAAGTACCTTCTGTCCTATTTTTTTGTGCTGAATCATCATGCTAGTATTGAGAACAAGGTAGCTGATGCCCTTAGTTGCCGTTCCCTACTCCTGAATTCTGTTAGAACTGAGGTCATAGGATTTGATTGACTAAAAGAAGAATATGAGACCTGTCTTGACTTCGGTGAAATCTACCAATCTGTGAGACAAGGACCATCTAGATCACATAGTGAGTATACCCTTCAGGATGGTTACCTCTTTAAGGACAATAAGCTGTGTATTCCCAAAAATTTTCTTAGAGAATTTTTAGTTGGGAAACCCATACAGAAGGTTTAGTTGGTCACTTTGGAAGAAACAAGACCATTTTAGATGTAGAGACCAGTTCTTTTGGCCAAGTCTGAAAAGGGATGTTACCCACATTGTATCCTGGTGTCAAACTTATGTTGTTGCCAAATAGCAGAAGCAAAACACTGGCTTGTATACCCCATTGCATGTACCTGATCGCCCTTAGCATGACCTCAGTATGGACTTCATGCTAGGATTGCCTAAGATCCTAAGGAAACATGATTCAATCTATGTAGTGGTCAATAGGTTTTCCAAAATGGCTTATTTCATACCCTACAATCAAACCTTTGATGCTTCCAAGGTGGCCAAACTTTTTCTTGATCATGTGGTTAGGTTACATGGGCTCCTTAAAACCGTAGTGTCTAATAGGGATGTATGATTCACCAGTTATTTCTGGAAGACCCTTTGGCACTTGTTAGGTACCAAGCTTAAATTTTCTACCTCCTACCACCCTCAAATCGATGGCCAGACCAAAGTAGTGAACCATAGCCTTGGAAATCTATTGAGATGCCTTGTAGGCAAGAACACTAGGAATTGGGACCTATTGTTACCTAGAGCCAAATTTGCCTACAACAGTTCAATTAATAGGTCCACAAGTAATAGCCCATTAGAGGTTGTCCATGGTTATAAGCCTAACAAACCCCTAGACCTAGTCCCCTTTCCCATACATGCACGAGTCTCTAAGTCAGCTAAGTCATTTGCATAGCATGTTATGGATTTGCATAAGGAAATTAATCAAAAGACTAATGTGAGCAATGAAATTTATAAAAACTTGGCTAATTTCCAGAAAAGAGTCAAAGAATTTACTGAGGGAGATTACGTAATGACTAGGCTTAGTCCTAAGTAGTTGATGGGGGACTAACTAGATGCTAGGATGATGCAGGTGATTTTTAGGGTTTTAAATTAGGTTGAGGATTCCCGAGGACAAGAGAGAGTAATTCTAGGGATTCAATAATAATAAGAACTATCAAGCAAGCAAGTAGTCCCTAAGCAATGATAAAGAGATGACCCCGGGATTGAGAAACCCCGTAGGACTTAGCTCTCAGATCAATACCTACTTAGGAGTCAGGGGACAATCCTCAAAGATCTGAAGTACCCGATGCCGAGGTCACTCACTCTGGCAGATGCGGCCTAGATGATCGAGACGTCAACCCTGTGGATGCACCGGCTTGCTGTCCGAAGATCTTGATGGCAAGGGCAACCGACTCCATACTCGTGTCACCTGGAGGACCTGCGAGCATTCAAAGAAGGGATAGGTTTCAATTGGAAGAAAACAATAGAAGAAGGAAAGAGAGTTGTTGTGGTGATGGCGGAGTTCTTCTTGACTCGAAGTTGGAGGATGGAGTTGCGGAAGTGATGGTAACTTGAGGCCTCATACCTCTCGATGCTCGAAGGCGAAGGTACTCCATCATGGAGATCGACATTCCGAGTGAACGAAGGCAACTAAAGAGAAATTGGATCTCAAGAAACTTGGTTTTTTTATTCATCAAAGATTAACCTTACAAGGGAGGGGGTAAGGTCCTTTATATAGGAACCTTAGATCCTTTCAAAATTTGAATGAAAAAATACATTTCTTCTCTTACAAAGGCACCAAAAAATATTCAAAAATCTAAAATTCAAACTCCTTGGCCGACCAAAGCTTCTTGGATTTGGGCATGGCATGATAATGGTCTTGGAAGAAAGAATTTGGCTCCCTTGGACTTGGAAAGTTTACCTTCAATTTTGGGAAGAAGGCATGATGCAAGGCTTGTGTTTCCCTCTTTCCTTGGTTGCTCACCCTTCTTTGGAAAGAAGCTTGATACGAGGCTTGGAGCAAGGCCTTTGTCTTCAACCTTTCCTTGGTTGCTCACCCTTCTTTGGAAAGAAGCTTGATATGAGGCTTGGAACAAGGCCTTTGTCTTCAACCATTCCTTGGTTGCCCATGACTCTTTTAGTAAGTGGCTTGATGGAGGGAGGGAAAGGAGGAGACAATATTTGATGTGTCTCCATTTGGCATCCAAGAAAATCTCACTTGTGCCGCCCACATGGCTGGATGAGTTGGCACCACATGGGATGATGAAGTGGCACCACATGGGGTGGTGAAGTGGCGCCCTTGGGTTGACATGTTGACCTTCAAGGCTCGGTCCAAAGTAGTTGAGCTGGACTCAAAGACCACTTCGGTTTGGACCCAGACTTGGACTAGACTCAATATAAGACTGGACTCAATACAGGACACAACTTGATCCAATTGGTCAAATTACAGGACTACAGACAGACATAAGAAACTTAATTCAAAACTAAAGAAATTACAAGTTTTAGGCTTGAAGCCTTATTTCAAGACCTGAAAAAAAATGGAACCCTAATTGGACATCAACAAAGGGTTGAGGAGCCTCTGTCAGATTTTGGTGCCCACACCAGTGGTTTCCTCTAGAGACCATGAAAAAATTACATGTTCATGGAGCTGGATCCTTTAGAGTGATAAAGAAAATTAGACCTAATGCTTATTTTGATGCGGGACAAGTTATGCATGCAAACTATTTTTCTATTATTAGGCATTAAGTTAAGAGTTTATATCTTAAATTTTAAGCCAAGAGTCTAACCAAAGGATTCTATAAAAAATTAGAAGCACAAGCATGCAAAACAATACCCTAAATAATGAAAGAAACAAGACCGCAGAGACTAAGAAGCCCCGGTGTAATACCGCTACTTGTGAGTCCAGGGGATGTACCTGGTAGTGATTTGAAGATCAATCCATGAAGATTTTACTCTACGCTCCCTGATGTAGCCTGAAAAATCAAGCTGGAGACCTTGTGGATCCGTGGCTTTCAATCCGCTCCTCGACTTTCGAGTCAGCGGATCGAAAGCCATGGATCCACAAGGTCTCAAGCTTGATTTTTCAGGCCGTATCCTAGAGTGTAGAGCAACCTCTTCATGGATTGATCTTCAAATCACTGCCAGGTAAACCCCCTTGACTCATCAGGTAGTGGTATTGCAGAAGAGCTAGCCCTACCGGGGCTTCTTAGCCTCGGCAGTCCTGTTTCTTCACTTTAGGGTTTATTTTTGCATGCCTGTGCTTCTAAGTTTTCTGTAGAATTCTCTGCTTTGTTTCATGGCTATAAATTTAGCATATAAACTCATAACTTATTACCTAATAACAAAAAAATTGTTAGCATGCATAAATAGTCTCGCATCATTTGGTATCAAAGCATCTTTGATGGGAAACATGCAAGTTGAGAATGCAACTATGCAACCCTAAAGGAGATTAGCATAGATTAACTTAGCAATTTTCTTATTTGCATATGATTAGTTCAGCATATAATATCAAAGGAGGTCTAATGAAGAGAACTCGGACGATCAAACGTAAACCTAATTAATGAGACTATCAAAATAACAAAGAAATAGGAATAAGATTCGAACCACACAAGTTAAGCTAGGCAAATTTAATATTTCAGACCTAATTGACACTAGAACATACCTGGCATTAATCTTTCAAGTAGATCAAGATCACTCATGAAGAGACCTCCCAAATGACAAGACCATACTACAAATTGAGGGCGCTTCTTGTTTTCTGGATTGTGGCAAGTAATTCCTTCCTCTTGAATTCGGAATCCCGGAGAACCCTACACAAAGAAACCTCAAGATTAAGTACTTGGTAAAAATACGTTAGTCATGAAATGGAGAAACTAAAGAAGAGTCAAGGAAGCATTGTTGAAGAATAATCTTGGCGCCATGGTAGATCACTTGAAATGAATTAGACCGTCCTCCTTGTGATGGTCTTCTTGATCAACCTTGAACATTGAAGAGCTAGCTTGAGATTGGAGAAGAAGGAGAGTGTCTTTGGCGTTGGAGATGGAGGAGGAGAAATAGGGTTGGCATGGGATAGGGAGAAGACTTTAAAACTACCACTTAGGCACATAGAACTCACATAGAAGAAAATTTTAATTTTTCTTTTCCATCATCCTTTTACAAGAAGACTAAGAGTCTTTTATAGACTATTAAGACATTTTGAATTCAAACTACACCAAATATCATGGAGAAAGAATTGTGGAGAAAAATATGGGGCGTCCCATGAAGAGTGGAGGATGCTGTGGAGGAGGTTGTAGCCAATTCAATTTCAAATTCCCCTTTTCTTCTCTTGGGCGCCAACCTTGGATAGTGAGGTGGCATGTGTGATGTGGCAGCAATCTTGGATGGTGAGGTGGCATGTGTGATGTGGCAGCAACCTTGGATGATGAGGTGGCATGTGTCATGTGGCATGTGGTCCCCACTTGAGGTGGCTTTGGTCTTGCTTTGGAGTATAAGTCTTGAGTCTTCTTTAGTCTTCAAATGTGGTTTGGTTTGATTCTTCATGGATTGGACTTGACTTATTTGGACCCAACCCTCAAATACAAGGTTATTTAGGCTGGACTAGTCCCAACATAAAATTGAAATGGACTCGAATTACATAATTATTTGGACTCAAAATTAAAGAAAGAAAAAATTACAGGATTTTCTTTTACTCATCCAACCATAAGGACTCGGATTTGACTAGAATTGGTTGGAGTCTCTTCCTGATTCTGGTGCCCACACCAATTCTCTCGGGATGGAAGGAACTCGACCTTATCGAGTGAGGGTTGGCTTGATAAGCTTCTAATGCATCTGGGTCGATTTGTTGTAGGTCCTCTCGGGAAATCCAGGAGTCTTCAGATTCAGGACATCCTTGCCATCTAACCAGATAACGTTGGTAGCCTCTATTCCTAGTAGTAGTGATTTGGTCATCCAAGATACTTTCAATTCTCTCCTTTCTCTCAGGAACACTTGGTGGTGGACACTCATTTGGTGTTTCACTCTCAAAAGAAACATTAGGACCAAAAAGCTCACTAGGTATTAATGCAGGTTCTTTGTATTCTTTTAAGTCTGAAATGTTAAATGTTGAACTAATGCCATAACTTGGTGGTAATTCTAATACATAAGCATTTGGTCCAATTTTCTTTAATATTTTGAAAGGTCCGGCTCCCCGGGCATGGAGTTTCTTCATAGTTCCCGATGGAAACCTTTCAGGTTTAAGTTTGATCATGACGGAGTCCCCTTCATTAAATTCTTTTAATCATTTATGTGAATTAGTCATATGCTGATAGAGTTCATTGCTTGCTTGAATCTTTTGGCTAATCTCCTTATGCAATTCCCTAATATGCTGTGCATATGACTCGGCAGACTCGGACACCCGTGCATGTGTGGGTAAAGGAGCTAGGTCTAAAGGCTTCCTAGGTCTGTATCCATGGACCACTTCGAACGGACTTTTCCCAATAGACCTATTAACTAAGCTGTTATAGGCAAATTCAGCACGAGGAAGTAATAGATCCTAGTTTCCTAGGTTGTCACAAACTAAGCATCTCAACAGATTTCCTAAGCTTCGGTTTACTACCTCAGTCTGGCCATTGGTTTGAGGATGATAGGCAGTAGAGAATTTCAGTTTGGTACCGAGCATGTGCCAGAGGGTTTCCAGAAATAGCTAGTAAACTTGACATCTCTATCGGACACAATGGTTTTGGGTAAACCATGAAGCCTAACGACCTGATCGAGAAAAAGCTTGGCCACCTTCGAAGCATCTAAAGTTTGAGAACAAGGAATGAAGTGAGCCATCTTGGAGAAACGATCGACAACCACAAAGACAGAATCATACTTCCTAGACATCTTAGGGAGGCCTACTATAAAATCCATGCTGATATCCTGCCATGGACAATCAGGGATAGGTAAGGGTGTGTACAAACCGGTGTTCTGTCTTTGCTATTTTGCAACAGCACAGGTACGGCACTGAGCTACAATCTGGGCCATATTTCTTTTGAGACCAGGCCAAAAGAATTGGTCTTCTATTGCTAAGATGGTCTTATTTCTACCAAAATGTCCTGCTAAGCCCCCAGCATGAACTTCCCAGATCAGAAATTCCCTAACAGAGGTCTTGGGGATACACAACTGATTTCCTCTGAAAAGGTATCCATTTAAAATGGTATAATCACTATGCTCACTAGATGGTCCTTGTTGAAGGGATCGATAGATGTCACCAAAATCAGGGTATGTAGGATATTGCTCTTTTAATCTTTCAAATCCTACTACCTCAGTGCTCACAGAATTCAACAACATTGAACGACGACTCAACGCATCAGCAACCCTATTTTCAGTTCCGGCATGATGTTTCAGTACGAACGTATAAGCTTGTATGAACTCTACCCATTTCTCGTGCCTAGGGTTCAATTTCTTCTGAGAACTAAGGAACCAAAGAGCTTCATGGTCAGAAAATAGGACAAACTCTTACGGTAGAAGATAATGCCTCCAATAACGTAATGCCTGAACTACCGCATACAGTTCCCTATCATAGGTGGAATACCTTAGTCTCGCTTCATTTAACTTCTCACTGAAATATGCTACTGGGTGATTCTCTTGACTCAAGACACCTCCAATTCCTACTCCAGAAGCATCACAAGCAACCTCGAACACTTTGATAAAATCGGGTAACCTCAAGACAGGTGCGTGTGTCATTTTTTCCTTAATTGTTAGGAAGGCTTTGTCTGCTGCTTTAGTCCATTCAAAAGTTCCTTTCCTAATACAATCAATGATTGGAGCCACTATCGTACTGAACCCTCTAATGAATCTCCTATAGAAGGTGGCTAAACCGTGGAAACTACGGACATCATGGATACTCTTGGGTACAGGCCACTCTACTATTGACTTAATTTTCACAGGGTCAGCGGACACTCCTTCAGATGTTACTACGAATCCTAGAAAGATAACTCTATGTGTTAAGAAATCACACTTCTTGATATTGGCATAGAGGATATCCTTTCTAAGGACTAGGCAAACTTGCCTTAGGTGGGTTAAATGGTCTGCCTTAGTCTTGCTATAGATAAGAATGTCATCAAAGTAGACCACCACAAATTTTTCGATGAAAGTTTTCAACACCTGATTTATAATTCTCATAAAGGTGCTGGGTGCATTGGACAGACCGAACGGCATGACTAACCTCTCATATAATCCATCTTTTGTCTTAAAAGTGGTCTTCCATTCATCTCCAGGCCTAACCATAACCTGGTGATAGCCACTCTTTAAATCTATCTTGGAGAAAATTGTTGATCCGGCTATCATATCTAACATATCATCCAGTCTCGGGATTGGAAACCTATATTTGACAGTAATCTTGTTGATGGCACGGCTGTCTACACACATCCTCCAGGTACCATCTTTTTTTGGGGTTAACAAGGCAAGGACTGCACAAGGGCTAAAACTTTCTCTAACAATCCCCTTTCTAAGAAGTTCACTAACTTGCCTTTGTAACTCCTGATGTTCAGTTGGATTCATCCTATAATGAGGCAAATTAGGTAAAGTCGCTCCAGGGACTAAATCTATGGCATGCTGTATGTCCCTTAAAGGTGGAAGATTGTCTGGAAGATCCTCGGGAAACACATCTTCAAAGTCTTTCAATAATTGGACCACCTCTTGAGGGGGTTCTACAGGGGTGTGGTCCATAGTTTCCTTAGCAGCTACCATCCAAATAGGTGCTCCCTCATTAATGTCTTTTTCTAATTCTCTTGCTCCTATCAAATTTAATCCAGTCCTTTTTTCTTTCAGGCTGCTAACTCCTCTTTTGGTGTTGTCCTTAGGCTGGGCTGGATGAATGACAATTTTCTTGCCATTGAAATTGAAAGCACAGGAATTTGATCGACCAAAAATTGTCACATCATGGTCAAATAGCCATGGCCTACCTAGGATGATGCTACTTACTCCCATAGGGAGTACATCACACCAGATTCGTTCCTGATAGGACTGAAGTTGGAGTTGGACCTGACATCTCTGCTTGATTGGGATAGAAGTGGAATCGATCCAGGATACCTTATATGGATTGGGATGTGGTTCAGTGGGTAATCCTAGACTCTTGGCTGCACTAGTGGAAATGGCATTGACACAGCTTCCACTATCGATCACGATCTTATAGACCTTTTCTCCTATCTTGACAAATGTGTGTAGGATGCTAGTCCTACGCCAGTCTTCCTGCTCCTTGGTCTGTGTCATGATACATCTCACAACTCCTAACACATCTGATGAATCTACATTTTCTTCATCTCCTTCATACTCATCAGCCAAGCAATCCCCTGCTTCATAAACCTCCTCTTCATCATTCTCTAGGGGTTCTGATTCACCTTCTTCTGCCTCCCCTATATGTAAAGTTCTAGAGGGACATTGGCTCACGAAATGACCTGGTTTACGACACTTATAGCAAACTCGCTCCCTCTCACCTCGAACTTCAGGGCTTTTTCCTTTGTCTTCTCTAGGAATTGGAGGAATGGCAGGGTTGTGCCTAGGGGTTGGATTCGAGCTGGATCTTGGTCTATTGGTTGTACCAGGGACTGAACTAGGTCGACTAACAGGGGGATTAAACCTAATGGGTTTAGGTCGCCTAAATGTAGCTCTCCTTTGAAACCTCTCATAGTCCATGGCAACTTGGTATGCCTGATCTAAATCATGTACTTCTCTCAAAAACAGTTCCCCTTTTATATCTTCATTCAATCCTGATCTAAACCTCGACAATGTGGCTACCTCAGACTCGACTATGTTGCATCGCATTACAAACTCATCAAATTTAGTAACGTACTCAGAAACAGTCTTATTTCCTTGTGTCAATCGTTGCCACTGATCTAACAACCTTTGCTGATAAGACATAGGCAAATATTTCTCTCTAAGCTTTCTCTTCATGTCTTTCCAGGTCACTATAGGTAAGTCTCCCCTCTGCCTAGCTATGCGTTCGATATTTCCCCAATACAACCTAGCCTGACGGACTAGTCTAATTTTGGCAAACTTGAATCTTCTCTCTTCAGACATATCATACCAGTCAAAATATTGGTCCATGTCAGCCTCCCAGTCTATGTACACCTTAGGATCTAGGCTTTCCTCAAAGGTTGGTGCATCTAGACGTATATTCCTTAAGGCCCGATCATCCTGATCAAAAGTATCATGGCGAGGTCTTCTAGGATTTGGCTCCGGAGTGTGATCAGTATAATCCTGATGTGACCTTCTATGAATTGGATCAGGTGTATGTTCCTGTCGTTGGGCTCTAGGGTGAACTGAAGGTAATCTGGGTGAAGGTGGTTCAGTTGGGGTCAACCTTGATTCCTCTAGGGTTCCTATGCTTTCCTTGAACTGGTCAAACCTAGCATCCAAACGTTCAAGTCGCTCAATCATACATCTCATAAGGGTTTCCATACTACTGTCCATGGATGAACTTGGTTGGGCTTGTGAAGGGTGGTAAGGTGTGCCTGACCTAGTTGTCATGCAAACAATTAGACTCAGACCCGAACTACGAGTTTTCTAAACCGGTTAGTCCAAATAAACTGAGTTGACTAGGTACAATCAAATCAACAGCTACTCTCTTCCACTGGCCAGTCAGGAGGTGGGTCTATGGGAGGTTCCCCCAGTTTTCACTGGGTCCTAATTAAAAACCACAGGAACCGCTTAGGCTTGAGCCACTTAACCTCTATCCTTGACACCAGCTTCCAATAAAAGATGAAGAAATGGGTTGCACAAGCTTTCCCAATTGAATTGAACTGGACCTAGAGTTCCAAGCTAGTTGCCTAATCAAGGTGGCAAGCTAGATTGTAGTAACTCTATACTTGGCCAGGTTTTAGAACAAGGGGAGTGTGAGATCCTGTCTCTGGCCTACCTAGGCCCGGTGGAATTGGCCCGATAGACGGATCAGCACCCAAGCCCTTAGTCCCAATTCTAGACACCAAGTAATAGGGCACACACAAGACTAGTTGACACAATGAGTTGACAATAACCCGGACTCGACCAAATTGATGTTCTTAACGCACTAGGGCAATTAATGTCTAATCAATTTTAGTTAGGGATTGGGTCGATATGCAATTTGGTGATTTTTGGGCTCGGGACAGGTGATGAAATCCTGACCCTATGTCAATTTCATGCCCTTAATTTGATTTGTCATGAGATGCATGCAAATTTCAAATTTCAGGTGCAGAAGTAGTGTGTTGCAGTTTAAAAGTGGTGTTGATAAGTATAGAAAAAAATCTCAGAAAAATCTAAACAAATCACAGAAAACTTCTAACTTCTAGATGACATATCAGATGAAACGAAATTTCAAAATAAAATCTATAATATTCTAGGAAGATTTTGAAATTAAGATAATGAAAAGGAACAGAACAGAACAGAAACCATAATAACACTGACGGACTGCAGGAATTTTCATTTTTTTTGTAAATTTTTTCTCAGATTGAAATTTAAAATGGTTATAAGAAACATAAAATGGAATAGGAAAAAAAATATTTCAATGAGGAATGTGATACTTTCCTTTGGAGTTGCAGGCGGATTACTGTCAGCCTACAGAAACTACAACAAGCAGAAAAACAGAACGTGCCCAATGCAAAATTCACAAATGAAATCTAAGAAGTCCTTTCGGCTTTCTTTTTCATGGGTCAATCACAATGGCACCCCGAAACGCCTTAGGAGATCCCCGTGGAATGGGAAGAGAGGGTGTTTAAACCCTACTTTCTCCTAAGACCGGACGGCCTGGTAACGCCCCCGATCCAAGTACTTCAATGACTTAATGCTATGCAATCAGGAACTTATTCTACCATGCTCTGATACCAAGAATGATGGGAAACATGCAAGTTGAGAATGCAACGATGCAACCCTAAAGGAGATTAGCATAGATTAACTTAGCAATTTTCTTATTTGCATATGATTAGTTCAGCATATAATATCAAAGGAGGTCTAATGAAGAGAACTCGGACGATCAAACGTAAACCTAATTAATGAGACTATCAAAATAACAAAGAAATAGGAATAAGATTCGAACCACACAAGTTAAGCTAGGCAAATTTAATATTTCAGACCTAATCGACACTAGAACATACCTGGCATTAATCTTTCAAGTAGATCAAGATCACTCATGAAGAGACCTCCCAAATGACAAGACCATACTACAAATTGAGGGCGCTTCTTGTTTTCTGGATTGTGGCAAGTAATTCCTTCCTCTTGAATTCGAAATCCCTGAGAACCCTACACAAAGAAACCTCAAGATTAAGTACTTGATAAAAATACGTTAGTCATGAAATGGAGAAACTAAAGAAGAGTCGAGGAAGCATTGTTGAAGAATAATCTTGGCGCCATGGTAGATCACTTGAAATGAATTAGACCGTCCTCCTTGTGATGGTCTTCTTGATCAACCTTGAACATTGAAGAGCTAGCTTGAGATTGGAGAAGAAGGAGAGTGTCTTTGGCATTGGAGATGGAGGAGGAGAAATAGGGTTGGCGTGGGATAGGGAGAAGACTTTAAAACTACCACTTGGCACATAGAACTCACATAGAAGAAAATTTTAATTTTTCTTTTCCATCATCCTTTTACAAGAGGACTAAGAGACTTTTATAGACTATTAAGCCATTTTGAATTCAAACTACACCAAATATCATGGAGAAAAAATTGTGGAGAAAAATATGGGGCGTCCCATGAAGAGTGGAGGATGTTATGGAGGAGGTTGTAGCCAATTCATTTTCGAATTCCCCTTTTCTTCTCTTGGGCGCCAACCTTGGATAGTGAGGTGGCATGTGTGATGTGGCAGCAATCTTGGATGGTGAGGTGGCATGTGTGATGTGGCAGCAACCTTGGATGATGAGGTGGCATGTGTCATGTGGCATGTGGTCCCCACTTGAGGTGTCTTTGGTCTTGCTTTGGAGTATAAGTCTTGAGTCTTCTTTAGTCTTCAAATGTGGTTTGGTTTGATTCTTCATGGATTGGACTTGACTTATTTGGACCCAACTCTCAAATACAAGGTTATTCAGGCTGGACTAGTCCCAACATAAAATTGAAATGGACTCGAATTACATAATTATTTGGACTCAAAATTAAAGAAAGAAATAATTACAGGATTTTCTTTTACTCATCCAACCATAAGGACTCAGATTTGACTTGAATTGGTTGGAGTCTCTTCCTGATTCTGGTGCCCACACCAATCTTTTATGGCTAATTTCTATATCCCGTAATTCCTGTACATGGTCTATTATTTTAATATTTTCTGCATGTAGGTGGATCATAAAATTTTGATTCTTCTTTTTATGGATTCCTTGTAATTTAAAATAATTGAAGAATTTTCTCATGATTTATTTTCATCTATAAAATTTTTTCATGCCGTGATACTGCCTGAGAACAGTTCTACCCTAGA
Source organism: Areca catechu (assembly GCA_021397845.1). NCBI lineage: Eukaryota > Viridiplantae > Streptophyta > Magnoliopsida > Arecales > Arecaceae > Areca > Areca catechu. Next base: position 93,268,590 of record CM038051.1, on the reverse strand, counting down.
ATTTCTGCAAGTCTAGTTTCAGCATGTTTAGGATTCTTTTTGCATAATCTCTGCATACTTTATTTTCTGCATATTTCTTGCATATTAGGTACTTTTTTTCAAATTATATCTCTATAGAAAAATAAAAGAACAAAAAAAATAAAAAAATACAAAAACATAAAAACCCTAATTGCATTTTTATATGTGTGCCATCAAGTGCAAAAACTACAGTAAGGGCAATTCTACTATGACCGATCGGGGGAGGATTTGATCACCTCTCTATAGCCCAAAAGCATAACCCTTTCATATGATCCCAACCTAATTAAAATTAATTAAACCTAATTTGCTCTAATGAGCTAGGGACACCAACTGGTCAGGCCCAACCTTTGTGGGAAGAGTAGTGCACCCAATACCTCTCCTATTACTAGAAGCAGGTGTCTAGTCTAGAGGTCTAGAGGCAAATAATCTAAGCAGATTGGTGGTTCTTTAATTGGGTCCCTACGAAAGCAAAGGGTCCTTCAACCATCCCACCTCTTACCCGACCAGTAGAAGGATTAGGGGTTGTTTTGTGTGTAAGTTGTGTCGACGCATTCTATTTGAGCTCTAGGTCTAGAAAGCCATAGTCAATTCATCTTTGAATCTTGCATGTGCACTAGATTAGGAGTCAATGTGTGTGTTTGATTGCATGACTGTTAGATTAGAAGCCCAATACCGATATCCTCAACTCAACCAACCTAGTGTGACCATGGAGCCCAACCCTAGGAGAACCCCATACCATGACCCATACATGGAGCCCAACCCTAGGAGAACCCCATACCATGACCCGTACTTGGACCCCAACCCTAGGAAAACACCATACCATGACCCATACTTGGAGCCCAACCCTAGGAGAACCTCATACCATGACCCATACTTGGAGCCCAACCCTAGGATAGTGATGCGAGACGAACCTAGGACTGATGCAAAAAAGTAAAATTTTTTTTTTGCATTTTTCTATACATTAAATTCATAGGATAATAACTCGAAAATAAACAAAGATCAGTATAAAGACTAGTAATGCTAGAAACTATCATACACGCAAAAACTCATGTAGGATAATAAATAGCCAGAACCCGAGAGTTGAGAAACTCTCAATATAGGATAGCTTATCTTCAACAAATCAGATATCAAGAGAAGGGAAGGATGTTACTATTGGGGATTCCAGTGCAGCGCAGCGGAAGTGCAATTTCAAAAATGATGAAATTGGCACCAAAATCCCTTAGCCAAGATCTCCTTATTCAGAATTAAAACATACAAACTAATATTGTTAGAATTAGGGCACCAACCTTTTAACGCTAAGTCCAATTTTGATGTAGAATCAGAACTTGGTGTTGAATGCTTCTTTTGATTTCACCAGGCGTCCAAATGTCCACCCTCCAATGGTGATCCACAAGATGATTGATCAAGATGCAAGCTTCTTCAAAATTCCCTCACTTGAATTCTTATCCTAGAACTCAAGAGGACTATGGCTCTAAAACTTCAGGGTAGGGGCTCCTTACTTCCTTTCTTCCTTCTTCCTTTCCCTTTCTTAAGACCTTGTCCTAAGAATAAATCTCTTGTCATGAAGGAGGAGATGGATTTAAGACACTAATGTCTTAAAGTAAAGGAAATAGAAACAGAGTAGGAGTTCCTTTCTTTTACCGATCAAGAGATTCTTCCTATCTCTTGTTTTGGACTTGAGTTTCAACAGAGAAGAGAACTCTGTAAGAGGGAAACTCTCTTTGTCCTAAACAAACTAAGGAGGAATCAGTTTCCTGGAAAGAAAAGACAATAAAATAAACTCTGTTGTTCATTAGTTTAAACACCCGAGACCTCTATTGTTTAAATAGATTACAGAGAGATGTCTTCTCAGAAGTACACAACTCTCCGTAAACCCCATTCCACTTTGTCTCACGCCCCTTTCCTATTTCTCACGCCCAATCCACCCATCTCATGGCCTTCCAGATTAAATCCCACGGCTTTTCTTAAAGGAAAAACCGTGGTGTTTTAAAAGGAAGGAAGTCGTGACTTTTCATCTCCGAGAGATGTTATTTCGCGCGCCCGGGAGGAGTTTGCGCTTTCCTTCTTTCTCAAAATCCCATCAGCCATTGGATTCTCATCCAAGGGGGGAGAGATGGTGCGCTAATTGCTTAAGAAGGAGGCCGCCCCAAATAAAAACATCGGAGAAATTTTGGGGCGCGCCAAGAGTCCATGCGCCATGGACTCTTCCTTAAGGCGCGCCAAGAGTCCATATGTGCATGGACTCTTGGTATTTGGCATGGAAAAATAAAGGGGGCGGGTGGGGAGGCTAGCCAAGCTACATGGCTAGCCAATAGGGTTAGCCACATTCCCGTTTTCTCAATTAGGGTCTAATTAGGTCCAATTAGAACCCAATTTGAACCAATCCGGAACCCTAATTCGAATCCGATCCGAATAGAAGCTAGGGTTTGCAACACCTGCTAGAGTGTTATCCTGCAAAGATGATTTAATTCCAAATTAAACTCTTGATCAATCCTCTTAAGTGTGTGACCCATTGGGTTCCATATCTAGCCAGCAGTGGATTCGAATACAAGTTGACCTAATTTGATTAGAACTCTTTCTAATCGATTTAGGTCAAACCGGGCTTACCCGATTCGATCAACTAGGACTCTTCCTAACATGTGATCATTGAACTTGATCAACCCACAAGACAAGATTGACGTCTAGCAGCGTGTCATGTCTTCCCGGAAGATATGGAAATTCTGGTGAAATACCAAAATTATCCTTCAGTAGAGAGTTACCGTACAATTAAATCTTTCGATCAGCCTGCACCCAAAATATAACTATGGATATGGATATATGTCAAATCCAATATTATATTTATTTCTAGCTCAATCTTATAATGATGATCCGATTATCTTGATATTAGAAACCATCTCTAATATCTTCACTTTGATCAAAGATTCCCTAAATCATCATGCGATTGTTGACTAGCTGGATGCAATCTCCTCTTACTAAGAGTGATCGATTCCTTGTTGACCTACTCATTACCTTCATATCCAATTCACCATTCCCAGTATCAATCCTGTGCATGTCTCAGTGTCATGATTAGGATTGAACCAAAGAATGGGTTCATGTACATAAGGTACTTATGGCAGTCTCAGGTCAAAAGATTACTTGTACCACTCCCACTATGAGAACCTTCTATTGACATGTAGCTAAGACTCCATTAGATGTTCTCAAGTTGGGTCATATCAGTGAACTCATTCTCCAATTAGCACCCACATCCCAGTATTAGTGTCATACACAAGTGACTGTGAGAGCAGTCACCCTTTCCAGTATACCCGGGATATGCTAGTCTTATCGGAAAAACCCTGATCCCCTACTTAGGGTTCCTTTGACTAGGATTACTTTAGATTAAGGTTTTAAGATTTTAGGTCTCACTAGTATGATCTCATCATAACCCTAAAATCATAGCCCTAATCTATGGGGTTCATCATATTAATAAAAAATACGGTATGATGAAAAATAATGCCTTTATTTAGAAAATTGTCAATTACATTGGTTTGGGAGATACAACATAGATTGGCTTATAGGGCATATCCCTTTCAATCTCCCACTTGCACTAAAGCTAATCGCCTTTGAATCTTAATCCCATACATTCGAGGTGGCGATCAAAATCTTGCTGTGGTAGAGCCTTAGTGAACGGGTCTGCTACATTGTTCTTTGTATCAACTCTATCTATGTAGACATCTTGTCTCTCTACTATTTCTCGGACAAGATGGAAGCGTCTCAGAATGTGCTTGGACTTATGATGAGCTCTCGGTTCCTTAGCTTGAGCAACAGCCCCAGTGTTGTCACAGTAAAGTGGCACTGGGTTTTCAATTTGAGGAACAACACCCAACTCTGTGATGAACTTCTTCATCCAGACTGCTTCCTTGGCGGCTTCACTAACAGCTATGTATTCTGCCTCTGTGGTTGAGTCAGCTACAGTCTGCTGCTTGGTACTCTTCCAACTCACTGCTCCACCATTTAGGGTAAAAACATATCCCGAAATGGATTTGCTATCATCAGGGTCTGATTGAAAACTAGAATCAGAATAAGCTTCTAGTTTAAGATCAGAACCACCATAAACCAGAAAAATATCCTTAGTCCTTCTTAGGTACTTAAGAATATTTTTAACTGCTTTCCAATGATCCTCTCCTGGATCAGCCTGAAACCTACTGACAATGCCTAAAGCATATGCCACATCAGGCTTGGTACATAACATGGCATACATGATGGATCCTATTGCCGAAGCATAGGGTATAGAATTCATTCTATTTCTTTCTTCAGGTGTCTTAGGAGACATCCTTTTAGAAAGATGTATGCCTTGACTCATAGGAAGATAACCTCCTTTACTTCCTTCCATGCTGAATCTTTTCAGCACTAAGTCAATGTACCTAGATTGGGATAAACCTAGCATCCTCTTAGATCTATCTCTATAGATCTTAATACCTAGTATATAGGATGCTTCTCCCAAATCTTTCATGGAAAACTGGTTTGATAGCCAAACCTTGACTGATTGCAACATTGGGATATCATTCCCAATGAGGAGTATGTCATCTACATACAGAACCAAGAAGACTATGGCACTCCCACTAGTCTTCTTATAAACACAGGGTTCATCCATATTTTTGATAAAACCAAACCTTTTAATAGTTTCATCAAAGCGGATGTTCCAACTCCTGGAAGCTTGCTTTAATCCATAAATCGATTTCTTTAGCTTGCATACTTGATTAGGTTTATTCTTTGAAATAAAACCTTCTGGCTGTGACATGTAGACTTCTTCCTCAAGGAAACCATTGAGGAATGCAGTCTTTCCATCCATCTGCCATATCTCATAATCGTGGTATGCTGCTATAGCAAGTAAAATCCGAATTGATTTCAGCATGGCAACAGGTGAAAATGTTTCATCATAATCAATTCCCTGTTTTTGTCTAAAACCTTTAGCCACTAATCTGGCTTTATAGGTTTCAACTTGGCCATCAGCCCCAATCTTTTTCTTATAGACCCATTTACACCCAATAGGATTAACACCCTCTGGTGCCTCAACCAAAGACCATACTTGGTTTACATACATAGAGTCTACTTCGGATTCCATGGCTTCTTGCCATTTATCTGAATCAGTACTCAAGATAGCTTCCGTATAGGTCAGAGGTTCATCATTTTGAATGACTTGGGCTTCATTATTTTCAATAATAAACCCATACCTCTCAGGTGCCCGTGGCACTCTATCAGACCTACGAGGAGGAGTTTTATGTTCTGGTTCTGTCCTAACTATATGTTCTAATGCTTGAGAATTGTCTATCTGTATTTCTTGTACTTCTCCAAGTTCAATAGTTCTACCATTTCCCTTTTCTAAAATGAACTCTTTTTCTAGAAAAGTGGCATGCCTGCTGACAAAAATCTTTTGTTCAGTAGGATGGTAGAATAGATATCCTCTACCTTCTTTAGGATATCCTACAAATAGACATTTATCCGCTCTAGGTTCCAACTTATGTCCAAAATTTCTTTTAACATAAGCTGGACATCCCCATACCTTAAAATATTTAAGATATAGTTTCTTTCCACTCCAAATTTCATATGGAGTACTAACAACGGATTTAGAAGGTACCTTGTTCAGAATGTAAACAGCAGTTTCTAGGGCATGACCCCAGAAGGAAATGGGCAAATTTGTGAAGCACATCATGGATCGTACCATATCTAATAAGGTACGATTCCTCCTTTCAGCTATACCATTTAGCTGTGGTGTATAAGGAGGGGTCTATTCAGAAAGGATTCCATTAACTTTAAGATAGTCTAAAAACTTCGTGGATAAGTATTCTCCTCCTCGATCAGAACGAAGAACTTTAATACTTTTCCCGGTTTATTTTTCGACCATACTTTGATACTCCTTAAATTTATCAAAGGCTTCAGATTTGTGTTTTATAAGATACACATATCCGAACCTAGATAAATCATCTATAAAAGTGATAAAATATGAGTATCCTCCTCTGGCCTGAGTTGTCATTGGATCACATACATCAGTATGTATAAGTCCTAATAACTCAGTTGACCTTTCCCCATGTCCAGTGAATGGAGTATTTGTCATCTTACCCATGAGACATGATTCGCAAGTTCCTAATGATTCATACTCATAAGGATCAAGGAATTTTTCCTTGTATAACTTGCTAATCCTAGACTCATTAACATGACCAAGTCTATGATGCCAAAGTAAAGTATCATTAAAGTCTTTTCTTTTCCTTTTAGTATTGACATGAAAAATACTATCATTGGAAGAAAGAGTTAAGAGCCCATTGCTAAATATGCCAGAACAAATAATTTTATTAGATAACATTATCGAGCAACCAGTGCTCGTTACATCCATTACATATCCTTGTTTTAATAACAAAGGAATAGATATAATGTTCCTAATAATCTTTGGCATATAGTAACAATTCTCTAGCTCCAAGATCTTCCCTGAAGGCAACTTCAGAATATAGGTCCCTACAGCTTCTGCTTGGATGATATCACCACCAGCACCATAGAGATTGAAGTCGCCTTCCTTCAATACTTTAAGCTTGTGGAGGTCCTGCAAAGATTTGCATATATGGTAACCACAAGCGGTATCCAATACCCAAGTATTTGATATAGATGAATTTAATCTCAATATAGTATGTATCTCATACATACCTTTTGGCGCGTCTGCCGCACCAGGCTTCACAGTTGCAAGGTAAGCCTTGCAATTCCTTTTCCAATGTCCCGCTTTGCCGCAAAAGAAATAGGTTGACTGTTTTGAGGCCTTCTTTCCTTTCTTGTTCTTATTGATGCCACCCTTAGGGTTTAGCCTCCTACTAAAACCCTTTTTGCCCGATTTCTTCTTATTGGTCTTATCAACAAGAAGAAGTGGAGCCTTTTCTTTCTTAACGTGGCTCTCTGCTATTTTTAACATATTTAACAGCTCAGGCAAGGAAGTGTTCAGTTTGTTCATGTGATAATTCAAGACAAACTGAGAAAATGACTCTGGGAGTGATTGCAGGATTAAATCCTGATTCAGCTCCCCATCCATAATAAACCCTAATTGACCCAATCTGGTGATTAAGTCAATTACCTTCAGGACATGATCCTGAACAGATGTACCATCTATCATCCTAGCACGGAATAACTGCTTAGATATTTCGTATCTAGCAGTTCTGCTTTGTTCTCCATAAAGCTCCTTTAAATTGAGCATTATGGATTGAGTATCCATGCTTTCATGCTGCCTCTGTAACTCATTGGTCATAGAGGCCAATATGATACACTTGACAGTGAGGGAGTCATTCTGCCACATTTTGTATGTGGCCACATCTTCCTGTGTGGCATCATCCCCTAGTGGATTAAGACTAGGGGTATCAAGAATATAGGAAAGTTTTTCTGAACTTAGTACAATCTTTAAGTTTCTCAACCAGTCCACATAGTTTGGACCAGTCAATTTGTTGGTATCTAAGATGCTTCTCAGTGATAATGAAGATGCTATTTATCTACATTTAATTAAGAACAATACATAAGCAAACAACCATGAAATGACTTACATAATTAAATTAGGTCTTCAATTTAACTATATCTCTCACTATTTTATCAAAAATCATAGCCCTCACTATGATAATCGAGAAGAACCCTGATCGGTTTTTCTTAGTGAGATCGAGATCCTTATAACTTATAAAAGATCTTGCAGATAACACAACAAATCTTGTATAAGTTCAAAGGTAGGAAACTCTTCCAATTATATCTCATATAATTCTCAAAAATAACTTGGCCTCTAGAACATTATAAGTCTTGCAGAAAACACAACAAACCATAATGTTCTAGTTAAGTCAAGACCCTTTCATTTCTATACAGTCAGTACTCAAATATAATACCCTTGCAGATAACACAACAAGGCATTATACTGAATACACTGTAAGCATATTTTTGCACTAGACCAATATTATGTCAATCACCCTATTAGGTCTTGCAGATAACACAACAAACCTAATGTGGTTCATAACACAGTAATGATCCAGCATGAAGGAAGGCCAACATATAGCATTTTTTTTTAACACTAAGCATATAAGTCAAGATTTAAATATAATCAAATCGGCCAGGCAAGTGGAAGAGATGTGGGAGTCCCCCCGTTGCTTTCCTAGACACCAATAAAAATTGGCCAGGTCAGTCAACGGAACCAATTAAAAACCACGATTCTCTTTACCTTCCCAGAACCACCTTTCTAGACACCGAATGATCAATTGTTCATCATGACTAGTGATGCTTATTAGTTAAATATACTATGACTTAATATAATTTTAAGAAGAGGGCTTTATAAAATTGCCAGCACATTTTATAAAAACATATCATAATGATATCACTCTGATAAACATATATGTGCTAAGTGTGTCATCATACTAGGACAACCATTTACCACATAATGGATCCACCAATATGCCAGGGCAACCTTATTTCAGTATGATGACTTCAAAACTAATCATATCTCTATAATAATTAGGGTTTGAGTGAAAAACCCTAATTAGTGGCATACATCAAAACATTAATTATCATATATGCATTCCTTAAATTATGCTAAGTGTGTCAGCATTCAAGGGTTTAAAACCCTAATTGCGATACTACAACAAAAATGCATATAAATAATTTTCATATGTTTTAACTGTAATAAGGATGGCTCTGATACCACTGTTGGGGATTCCAGTGCAGCGCAGCGGAAGTGCAATTTCAAAAATGATGAAATTGGCACCAAAATCCCTTAGCCAAGATCTCCTTATTCAGAATTAAAACATACAAACTAATATTGTTAGAATTAGGGCACCAACCTTTTAACGCTAAGTCCAATTTTGATGTAGAATCAGAACTTGGTGTTGAATGCTTCTTTTGATTTCACCAGGCATCCAAATGTCCACCCTCCAATGGTGATCCATAAGATGATTGATCAAGATGCAAGCTTCTTCAAAATTCCCTCACTTGAATTCTTATCCTAGAACTCAAGAAGACTATGGCTCTAAAACTTCAGGGTAGGGGCTCCTTACTTCCTTTCTTCCTTCTTCCTTTCCCTTTCTTAAGACCTTGTCCTAAGAATAAAACTCTTGTCTTTATGGAGGAGATGGATTTAAGACACTAATGTCTTAAAGTAAAGGAAATAGAAACAGAGTAGGAGTTCCTTTCTTTTACCGATCAAGAGATTCTTCCTATCTCTTGTTTTGGACTTGAGTTTCAACAGAGAAGAGAACTCTGTAAGAGGGAAACTCTCTTTGTCCTAAACAAGCTAAGGAGGAATCAGTTTTCTGGAAAGAAAAGATAATAAAATAAACTCTGTTGTTCATTAGTTTAAACACCCGAGACCTCTGTTGTTTAAATAGATTACAGAGAGATGTCTTCTCAGAAGAACACAACTCTCCGTAAACCCCATTCCACTTTGTCTCACGCCCCTTTCCTATTTCTCACGCCCAATCCACCCATCTCACGGCCTTCCAGATTAAATCCCATGGCTTTTCTTAAAGGAAAAACCACGGTGTTTTAAAAGGAAGGAAGTCGCGACTTTTCATCTCCGAAGAGATGTTATTTCGCGCGCCCGGGAGGAGTTTGCGCTTTCCTTCTTTCTCAAAATCCCATCAGCCATTGGATTCTCATCCAAGGGGGGAGAGATGGTGTGCTAATTGCTTAAGAAGGAGGCCTCCCCAAATAAAAACATCGGAGAAATTTTGGGGCGCGCCAAGAGTCCATGCGCCATGGACTCTTCCTTAAGGCGCGCCAAGAGTCCATATGCGCATGGACTCTTTGTATTTGGCATGGAAAAATAAAGGGGGTGGGTGGGGAGGCTAGCCAAGCTACATGGCTAGCCAATAGGGTTAGCCACATTCCCATTTTCTCAATTAGGGTCTAATTAGATCCAATTAGAACCCAATTTGAACCAATCCAGAACCCTAATTCGAATCCGATCCGAATAGAAGCTAGGGTTTGCAACACCTGCTAGAGTGTTATCCTGCAAAGATGATTTAATTCCAAATTAAACTCTTGATCAATCCTCTTAAGTGTGTGACCCATTGGGTTCAATATCTAGCCAGCAGTGGATTCGAATACAAGTTTACCTAATTTGATTAGAACTCTTTCTAATCGATTTAGGTCAAACCGGGCTTACCCGATTCGATCAACTAGGACTCTTCCTAACATGTGATCTTTGAACTTGATCAACCCACAAGACAAGATTGACGTCTAGCAACGTGTCATGTCTTCCCGGAAGATATGAAAATTCTGGTGAAATACCAAAATTACCCTTCAATAGAGAGTTACCGTACAATTAAATCTTTCGATCAGCCTGCACCCAAAATATAACTATGGATATGGATATATGTCAAATCCAATATTATATTTATTTCTAGCTCAATCTTATAATGATGATCCGATTATCTTGATATTAGAAACCATCTCTAATATCTTCACTTTGATCAAAGATTCCCTGAATCATCATGCGATTGTTGACTAGCTGGATGCAATCTCCTCTTACTAAGAGTGATCGATTCCTTGTTGACCTACTCATTACCTTCATATCCAATTCACCATTCCCAGTATCAATCCTTTGCATGTCTCAGTGTCATGATTAGGATTGAACCAAAGAATGGGTTCATGTACATAAGGTACTTATGGCAGTCTCAGGTCAAAAGATTACTTGTACCACTCCCACTATGAGAACCTTCTATTGACATGTAGCTAAGACTCCATTAGATATTCTCAAGTTGGATCATATCAGTGAACTCATTCTCCAATGAGCACCCACATCCCAGTATTAGTGTCATACACAAGTGACTGTGAGAGCAGTCACCCTTTCCAGTATACCCGGGATATGCTAGTCTTATCGAAAAAACCCTGATCCCCTACTTAGGGTTCCTTTGACTAGGATTACTTTAGATTAAGGTTTTAAGATTTTAGGTCTCACTAGTATGATCTCATCATAACCCTAAAATCATAGTCCTAATCTATGGGGTTCATCATATAATAATAAAAAATAGCGTATGATGAAAAATAATGCCTTTATTTAGAAAATTGTCAATTACAATGGTTTGGGAGATACAACATAGATTGGCTTGTAGGGCATATCCCTTTCAGTTACCAATCAGTGATTTGAAGATCTTCCGATGAAGAGGTCACACAGCACTCTGATTGGAGTCTAGATGATGAAGCTCTGTTCCCTTTATTAGATGGCTAATTTGGGGCGGTCTTGGAGCAAAGAAGGCCTCTTTTGGGGAGATGAGACACCTCGAGGATCCTACAAGCATCAGGGGTCAATCAAAATAGCAAGTAATAAAAAGAAGGAAAACTAATGTTTAGAAGGGAATGGAACTAGGGTTAAGAATGGGTGGCTTGGAGAGGAAGAAGCTGTTTGTCTTGGATGGCAGCTAGAGCTTCCTTTCCTTGGGCATGGCTGATCTCCAAGGACACAGAAGGGTGCTAGGGCAGCAGGGATTTGGCCAGGGTACACAAGGAGAGCACTCAAAATAAAGAACACCAACATAAGGCAATGACTCAAAATTTTTGCAAAGTTGTATTCATAAGAGAAAATTATCTCAAGAGGAAGAAGGGTGTGGTATTTATAGAGCTCCATGCCCCCACCTAAAAAGATTACAAGTCTTTTCCTAGTTAGATTACAAGTCCTTCTCCTAGCTAGGTTAGAATTACAAGTCTTAAAACACTTAGGAAAGTAAATCCCAACTAGGTTAGGAACTTTGACTAGTCTTCTCCTTCTCCCTTCATGCTTTGACCTAGTCTTCTACCAACCCTTGGACTTGGTCAACCAAGTAAGGATGCCTCTCTTAGGCATGTTGGGCTTCATGCGAGTAGCAAGGGCAAGCCAAGAGATTAAGGGTGCTTGGGCTTAGGCCTCCTGGAAGCTGGGGTGACCTGGTAGTAGGAATATTCCTTGGAATCTTGCTTCTTAAGGGCTTGGGCTTGGTGCCTGGCTGATTTCTCTTGGACTGGAGCACAGTTGGACCTTTTGATTTATGATGTGAATAGTCTAAAAATATACTCTGGCATCTGGAGGGTAATTTGGACATTTGCAGAACGTATGGAGGGCTTATGGGCATCATGTAGGAATCTTGGACTCTGGATGGCATACAAAGTCTAATTGGCTAAAGTGGGGTCTTATGGCTCCTAGATGAGGCCTGGTGGAACACCATAGTAGAGTATCCTCTTCTCTTATATAAAATTGAACTCAGACTAGACTCATAACTGAAGTACAAGACTCATTATACTGACTAAGGTTGAGGGTTGAGACAAATCAACTAACCTCAACTTATTACAGGACTCAATCTTAATTGATTACAAAACTTTCAAAACTTTGACACATTACTAAGGTTCTAAAATTACAACCCTAATCAATAAACCATATGGGATCTAGTGATCTATGTCTGATCTTGGTGTCCCCACCAATTCTCCATGGATGGGAGGAACTCGATCCTGTTGAGTAAGGGTCAATTTTGATAAAGGAGGGTCTGGGTTGAGGTGCTGCAGATCTGCACCAGCATTCCATAAGTACTTATATTTTAGTCGACCTTGCCTTTGGACCATGTACTGCTAGCAGTCTCTATCCTAGGTGCCAATAGCTTAATCGTCTAGAGCTCTCTCAATTTTTTCCTCACCAAAAGGCCAAATTATATGTGGTCACTCTGAGGTGGGTTCACTCACAAAGAAATGGAGTGGCTCAAGGGGCTCATTGGGTATCATTGCTGGCTTCCTAGACTTTATAAGATCTGAGATGATGAAGGTGGAGCTAATACCTAAATTAGGTGATATCTCAGGCACATAGGCATTGGGTCCATTACTCTTCATTATTTTGGATGGGCCAGCTTTGCGAGCAGAAAATTCCTTTATCATCACATATTCCTTTGCATAAAATTCTTTATATTTCCTTTAGGAATTAGCCAAGTTGTTATTTAATTCATTACTTATGTTTAGCTTTTAACTAATTTCCAAATTCAAATGCTGTGTAGAGGCTAGTGTAGTTGGAGACAAATGGGTTAGGATTGTAAATTTTATTAAACTCAAAACTAACACCTAATAGACTCAACTAGGCTTCCTTATTAAACTCAAACCTCTAGGTTTGATCCGATCATGGCATGCACATGAAAATTTACTAGTACTCCTAGCAAATGCCACAAAGTATACCAAAAGTAATATGCAAACCTAACATGTGCAATAAATGAATGCAACATGCAAACCTCTACATGATGCAGGTGAATGGTTAAGGAAATATAAGAAAACTCAAGAAAAGGCAAAAAATACGAGGTGGATTCGGGGTTAGTCTGATAGGATTGAAAGTAAGAAGTAGGTTTTGGGTTGATTAGGTAGAATAAGAGATAAGAAGGGATTTCAAGGATAAGGCCTATACTAATGAGGTTGACATTATGGGATTGATGCCTATCTAAAGGGTCTGCATAATGGAATAAAGGGTCAATGACTTCAGGAAAGAGATCAATAGGAGTTAATAGAATGATTTCATCCTAGAGGGTAATGATTCAAATAGATCAAATCCTTAATAAATTATTTTGGCTCTTGAATCGAAGGACTAGGCTCTATAGTTGGGCTTTCTTTTATTGTCTCCTCAGGTAAAACTCTAATAGTAGGATTGGGTTCCTCATGGTCTTCTTACTTTAAGGGTTCTTCCACTACATGGTCCGCTAACTCTATGTCAGTTACTATCTAGGTATGGCTAAGGTTAGCTAAATCTAGGTCGGCTCTTACTTGGGTATGGTCAGGGTGAAAGAAAAGTGCCCTAAAAGCCAATCATTATAAGGGCATTTTTGTAATCTTCCAACTCTTGTATGACATTATATTAATGAAGGCATTTATTTTTCATCATATACTGCCGTGTCTTATTTATGGATTATGATGAACCCCATAGATTTGGGTAATGGAATTATGGTTAAGATAAAGATCATAATAGTGAGACCTAAGTTTTTATAAATCCTAATCAAAATGTTCCTAGTCAATGGACCATCGATTCGGGGATGGATGAATCTGGTAAGATTAGCTTATCCTAGATATGCTCAGTTAATTAGGATGGTTGGTCTCATAACCATTTGCATAGAGACACTAATACAAGGATAAGGGTGCTCATCAGGGTATGAGTACATTGAAATTATCCGCACCAGGACCATCTTATGGAAGTCTTACTGCTTGTCAAAAGATAGGTCCCAGAGTAGGAGTTGTGCATGTAATCTTTAGACCTGAGGTAACCATGGTTCCTTGTGCACACTAAGCCATGTTTTGGTTCATACTCATTCATGACATTGAGTCATATACGGGGTGTTCTGGGTATGATGGAAGGTGTACGAAGGATGTGAGTGGACCAACAAGGAATCAATCGTTCTTGGTAAGAGGAATTGTTATCCCATGTAATCTCTTCGATGAGTGACTCAAGGAGCCTTTGATCAAAGTAGGATGAGATTAGAAGTGATTTCTAATCAGTCATCAGCTAAGTCCTCATGATCGAGCTGAGATTCGATATGACTAAGTGTTAGGGTTTGACATATATCCATACCTATCACTTAATCAGGATAATGGGAGATCGAAAGATTGAATTACATGGTAACTTTCTACTGAAGGGTATTTTGGTACATTCCACCAAATTCCACATTTTCTGGGTAGGCATGACATGTTGCTAGATGTCAATCTTGTCTTGTAGGTTTTCATGAACTAATTGGATTTGTTTCATGAGTCAATTAGATGGATGATTTGAATTGCACAATTAGATGATCCAATTTGACTTAATTAGGTCAATCGAGTTCGATTGGTTCAAATCGGCTTAAACCAAAATCTATTGCTGGCTAAATATGGAACCCAAAGGATCACACACATTAGGGAGTTGGCCAAAAAAGTCATACATGATTTAATTAGGGTAATGGCATCCTAATTGGTTATCCAGATTACATACTAGCATGTGTAGGCTAACCAAATTCCTAACCCAATTGATTTGGATCTAGTTGCTTGTTAATTGGACTAATCTTATTGAGGGAAACCTACATTAGGTTGAGTCATAAGTGGGGCAGCCTTAACCAGACTATATCTAGTTTTATTTGTATATTAAACCTGGTTTATTGAAGAGTCTTGGGCGCTCAGGACTCTTGGCACCTCTAGGTGCACGCGGGAGAAGAGAGCGCACGTAGAAGGACTGAGAGTCCTTCTGCAGATGAAACTCTAAGAGTTTCTCATCTGGGATGCCTCTTCAGATTAACTCCATGCCTTTTGGGTTTTTGAATGACCGATCAAAGAGGGATAAAGTGACGGCGTGAAATGGGAAAGAAGTTAGCACGCGCAGACGAAGAGTCGTGTCTCTTCATCTGTGCACGATTCTGAGGTAGAGTCCTTCTGCTCTCAGGATTCTTCTTTGATAAACTTTAAGATCTAAAGAGATGCCTCCTTTCCTTCTCTTATGTTCGGTACATGCCATGTGGCATGAGGAGAGTTCATCTAGAAACCAAAAGAACTCAGGTAGGAATCCTGAATCCTGAAGAGTCTTATCAGATATGAGGAGACATATCTGATAAGAAACATTGGGATGCTTTTCATGCCCCTTAAATCATTATTTAAAGGGTGTACGAGGAAATGAGAAAGGTAATGTTCTGTCTTCTGAAATAGGAATCCAATTTCCATCGAGTCTTCTATCTGAGTGTCCTCTCTATCTCTCCATCCCTCCTGCCTTCTTTAAGACAAGACTTGTCTTGTTAAGACAAGGTCTTTCCTACTAAGACAAGGCTTTGTTTTAGGACATAAGCCTAAAAATTCCTAGAGGATGGTCATCCTAAAACCAAGAGTGGTTTAAGAGAGTGTTCATAGTGACCTACAGTGGGACAAGGTGTCCTATAGTGGTCAAAAATCCAAAGGCTACCGAAAGAGTCCTACTCTAGCAAGCAACTTCATGAAGGAATTTTTTCTTGGTTCAATTCTCGTATGGATCATCGTGGAGGGCTTGCACTTTTGAGCCTTGTGGAAACAGTTGTTATACAACATTTCAGGTATGTTTTTTATACTTTATTTATGATTCATTAGTTGGTATTGTCTAAGGGGACCAGGGAATTATGGTTTCTTCTAGCCGGTTAGGGTTTTCATGCTTGAATTTTTGTTTTAAAATTCATTTCCGCAAGTAGCATGATGACCTTGGCTCCCTAGAAATCCATTCAGTGGTATCAGAGAAACCCTTAGTTCATTCAATTATGTATCATTTTGAAGTTCATGAACATCCACATTTGAGTCGACCCGAGCTTATTCGAGTTGACTCAACCAAAGATCTAGTTGACCCGAACCATATCAAGCTGACTCTTCTGGAATTGTGATTATATGCATATTAGAATTAACATGTTTGTTTTCTACTTTATCATGAAAATATCATGATATTGTTATGAGATGATATTATGCATATTGTTGATCAAATGCATCGTTATAACAAGTTTTATCTTAGTAACTACTTTGAATTGGGTTAGTCACCATGGCCGTCTAGTCATAGGAGCCAAGTAGAGTTTAAAGGCCCTCTCCTCTCATTCAATGGGTCTCCTATGGCATGTAGGGGTGCCGCTGTGGCCATATCCCATGAACAAGTGAGGTGAACGGGGTATTGAAATATCATGCTATGATAAGATTGCTATGTAATCATGCAATGTTATGCATATGCTGGATTGATATGCTTTATATTTATACTTGTTATTATGAACAATGTTGATATGATTATTTAGGATGTGTTTGAGACCATCAAAGCCCTCATTAAAAATCATATTTAGTCATAGTATAAACTAAATCATGATGCAAAACCAATTAGGGTTTGATCAACTAGTTGGTGTCTAGGCAAGTGGTTCTGGAAAGGTAAAGGGATTGAGGATTTTAGTTGGTTCCATTGTCTGACCTGGCCAATTCAATTGGTGTCTAAGGAAAGCAACGGGGGGATCCCCTCACCCCTTCCACTTACCTAGCCAATTTGGTCATATCTAAAACCTTAATTTGGGAATGCTAATTGATTAAGAAAACTATAATTTGCCTTCCTTCATGCTAAGCAAAATTTTTGTCAACACTATAGTAGGTTTGTTGTGTACACACAAGGCCTACTTTAGGATTTGATATAAAATTTGTCTAGGTACACTAGGTGCTTTATAACATGATTGGAATTGTTGCTTTGTTGTGTACACACAAAGAAAACATTATTCTATCATGGCTATATAGAAATGAAGGGTCTAACTAAACTATGACATTATGGTTTGTTGTGTACACACAATGCTATAAGTGTCTTAGAGGCAAGTTTAATAGTTGAGAATTGCATAGATTGCAATTGGAAAAGAAATCCTACCTTTGAACTCATGAGTGTTTATTGTGTATACACAAGGCATTCATGAGGAATTAGGATCTCAACCTCACTAAAGAAACTAGTAAGGTTTCCCGCTTACTATAGATTGAGGGTTATGGTATTCAAAAAAAATAGTGGGAGACATAATTAGACATAAAAGTTTTTATCTAATTATGAATGTCATCTTGGGTGGTCTGTTGATATTGTTCTTTAATTAAATGTAGGATATTTACATTATGGCTTCAGATTTATCACTACGAGGCATCCTGGATGCCAATAAGTTAACCAGTCCTAATTACGTGGACTGGCTGAGGTACTTGAGGATTGTACAAACTCAGGAGAAGCTTTCTTATATTCCTAATTCTCTGGATCCTGATGGTGCAGGCACCAGGGCCAAAAGAAGTCGACAGGTTGAACCCACATCACTGTGGATCACTTGTGTGTAAAGCCCTAAACCCAACCCTATTTATCATGTAAATATTTTATTTAAATTTTATTATTTTGGTTTAGTTAGGTAAACCCCTTTTACTTGCTAAAATTAGGATTTTGTTTATTTTGTGGTAAAACAATTTTTCTCCGGTTGAGTCGAAACCCCAATTTAGTCAAACACTAATTACCCAATTAGGATCTAAGAGGTCCAATTTAATTATCCCTTTTTATCAACTTTAATTGGGATTTTATTTTGAAAGCCTAATTAATTATGGTTGGTAATTAGTTGGTTAAATCATATGTTTAGTTATTTGGTTTGAGTCCTATAAAAATTAGTTATTTAGTCCTGTATTACAAGGGGAACTCAATTGACGACCCATGTGCATCCAATTGAAGACCCATGTGCTAGCCCAAGACAAGCAATGTTCTAGCCCAAGACAACTCATGTGTTAGTCCAAGACAAGCCATGTGCTAGGCCAAGTCAATTTATGTTCGGCACCATCTTTGCTAGATTTTTAGACATCACTGCAACATTGCCAGGGGACATCAGCACATGTCATGTTTGGACATGGCATACCACTTAATTTTGGGACAAGAGCATAATCCATATCACACTTCTATGGCTGACCCATGTGAGAAGGATTTAGTGCCAACATGAGAAGAAATTTTAGGTGCCACTTAATTTTAAGATAAGTAAAGCAGAAGGACTCTCAAAGATGGCGCCCTCCCACTCAAATGTTCCTTGCCAAAATCATTTTTTCTTGTCGCCCACTTCAAGCAAGAGTCCCAAGGAATTTGCTCACTTAAGGGAAGAAGGTTCAATGAGTTTCTACTTCAAGAGTTTCAAGCAATCAGGATGGAAGCTGCTTAATTCTCCTAAACTCAAGAGTTTCACCAAAACTCTTGAGTCTTCTTCAATCTAGACTGAGTCCCTCACCTGCAGACAACCACATGATCCAGACTCTAGAGTCCAAGACAACCAAGAGTAGGATTCAAGGAGTTGTATTCCAAGGGAGTACAAGACTAGCATTTGTGTCCTTTACTTCACTAGTTGGGGATCTATAAATACCCCACCAGCCCCCCTGTAATTCATAAAATTATTATTGAAATACAATAAAATTCTGCTGAATTTTTCCTTTGCTATGTGCATCGCAGGGTGTGAGGCCATTCCTTTGTTCCTTTGGAGCATGGCGAGGTGTGAGGCTTTTTTTCTTTGTTCTTTGAAACATCACGAGATGTGAGGCCCTACATATCCAGCCGAAGAAGAAAACCCAACCATCACTTCGAACCCTTTCTTTTCCTTCTTTTCTTTCCATTGTTGATTTCTCACTTGAATTCCATTGCTAAGTGTTTTGCAGGTGACCAACAATCCAGATATGGTGTTCTTGCCTTGGAACCGGCATCCCGTGGAAAATAGGAGGCCGGAAGCAAGATCTTCAAGTTCCAACTTTACGATCTTGAGAGTCCTATCAGATCTGCATCAAAAGAGCGATCTACATTGGTAACACTGAACCTTTCCCTTCTCATAAATTCTAAATCATTGAAAAATCCTAGTTTACGGTGGTTTCTTAACCATCAGGTCCTGCTTTATTAATTGCTTTAGGTTCACTTGTGCGAATAATAGACCTACTAGTTTCCTTTACTGTTTCTTTTGAGTTCTCCATTAAAATATGAAAATATAAAAAAAATATTAATTGCTATTTTTTTAAAATTGTCTCGCATCACCTAAGATGATGGGAGAGGATGCTTCAGAGAAGGAAAGTTCCACACATAAGATGTGGCAAAATGATGCGGGACTAATATGCATGCAATTATTTTTGTGTGTTTTATATGTGGAGTTAAGTGATTAAATCCCAAATCTCAAATCAAAATAAGTTGTAGGGAATTATATATAAATTTTTGAAGTCAAGCATCAAGATTAGGACCTAGAAAGTAATAAAGAAGGATCGCCGGGGCTAAGAAGCCTCGGCTAGGGCAAGTTCTCCTACAATATAATTACTGGAGGTAGAGGGGGTGTACCTGACAACGTCTAAAGTACCCGGTGAAGATAACTACAAAGGGATCCCTCATTCCTCGATGGATGCGGCCTGGAAAATCGAGCCAAAGACCCACGGATACCCGACTTTTTGCTCGGTGGTCTAATTAAGGCTTGGTTGGAGTCGTTGGATTCGTAGGAACTCGGGGACCTGCAAACGACCTGTTAGTGATTAGAAAACTCAGAGGTAATCATTAAAATAAAGGGAAATAACAAAGGGAAAAGGAATTTTGGAGTGGGCGGCCAAGGCTCTGGAGGATTGGCTGGCGGCAGGAAGTAGTTGCAAACACCGGGAAGAAGAACACAAAAACCCCTTTATGCACACAGCAGGGTAACACAAAGCAATATAATAGAACTCAAGTTTAATTCATATATCAAAATCAATCCTCATACAGGAGACTAGGGTCCTTTAAATAGACCCTTAGTCTTGGGCTCCAAGTAAGGACACATTAGTCTTTACATATGAATCCTACTCCTACTCAAACCCTAGCTAGAAAATAAGAAAACATTAGGTAAAAAAAATCCCTAAAAGTTCTCTTGAGTTGGTCAACACTCCAAGGATGCCTAGGGGGTGTGTTGGTCTTCTAGGAGCAGCAAGGGGCTATCCCAAAGGGGCTTGGGTGCATGGGCTTGCGCCTTTGGAAGCTGTGGTGGCCTGGTAGCCAGGTAGCACGAATATTCCTTGGTATCTTGTTTCTTAGGGGCTTGGGCTTGGCACCAGGGCTTGATTTCTTTAGGCTAGGATGCAGGTGGACCCTTGGAATCATGGATGCCCTGGTCTATGAATATATTCTGGCATCTGGAAGGGAATCTGGGCATCTGGAGTGCATCTGCAAGGAATTAGGATTTTCTGAATTTTCATCCTGGTGTCTTCAAATCTTCAAGCTAGGTTGGACTTGGGCTATACTTCCATGTCTTCAATCTAGTTGGACTTGGTCTTCCCTTGTATGATGTGAACTTGAGTCTTCAATATGGTTGAACAGGACTCAAAAATATAAAATAAGCTCGACATGAGCTGACTAACACTGGACTGGACTAGCTCAACATGAGCTGACTAATATTGAACTAAAATAACAACTCAAAGACTCAAATGACAAACTAAAAATGGGCTCAAAAGGGCAAAGCCCTTATTACATATAGACTCATAAATTTTTGATCAATCCATAAAGGTTTGAAAAGCCTTTTTCTTATTCTGGTGCCTCTGGTGTCCCCACCAATTCTCCCGAGGTGGGAGGAAACTCGACCCTATCGAGTGAAGATCAGGCTGGCTCACATATCTCTCGAGGAGGTCTGGGTTGAGGTGCTGCAAGTCCTGTCAAGAAATCCATGAATCGTCTAACTCTAGTCGGCCTTGCCATCAGACCAGGAAGCGTTGATAGCCGCGGCCCTGGGTCGTGATGGCTTGATCGTCCAAGATATGCTCGATCCGTTCTACTCTCTCAGCTCAAGTTTTTTAGTAGACACTCTGGGTTAGGGTCACTCACAATAGGAGGTGAAAGGTCCAAACGCCTCACTAGGTATCGCTGTTGGGTCCCTGTACTTAACCAGGTCTAAAATATTGAGGGTAGAACTAATGCCCAAATCCGAAGGCAAGTCTAACACCTAGGCATTTGATCCAACCTTCTTTAACACTTTAAAAGGTCCGGCTCTACGAGCATGAAGCTTCTTTTAGGCCTAAGCCTAACCAAGATAGAATCCACTACATCAAATTCTTTGCTCCATCTTCGAGAATTAGCAAGTTGTTTCTAAATTTGTGCAGGTGGTGAACATGCTGGACACATGCAGACTCCTAACAAGATGATGCAAAGGACTCAAACCTACACCTAACAGACTCGACTATGCATTCTTATAGTAGGAAATTTTATTGAACTCTTTTGGACCTAAACCTAAGAGATTATAGGTTCTCTAGGTTTGATCCTAGCTTGACATGCACATGAAAACATACAATGGGCTCATAGCAAATTCCATAGGGTATGCCAGAAGTATAATGTAAACCTAACATGCGTAATGAATGCATGCAGCATGCTAATTCCAACTAAATGCAATCAAATGATCCTAGAAATGCTGGAGATGTCTAGAAAGGGCAGAAAAAAGGAAGTTGGTTCAGAATTAGTCTTGTAGGGTAGAGAAAAAGGTTTCGGGTTAGTTGGATAAAGTAGGATAAAAGAAGGCATGTCAGGGACTAATCCTAGACTAATGAGGCTAACCTTATGGGGTTGCGGTATATCTATATGCAAGAAAAGGTCCATGCTATGGAAGGATGGGTCAACAATTTCTGGAAAGAGATCTTCAAAAAGAATGGCGGGAAGGGATTCATCCTGAGGGCAATGGGTTAAGTAAGACAAATCCTCAATAAAGTCTTTTTGTTCATGGAATTTAGGAATAGGCTCCATAATTAGACCCTTTTCTAGTGTTTCCTCAGGTAAAATCCTAGTATCAGAGTTCTTGTCCTCTAATTGGTCCTCTATTGCTAGTTCAATCTCAGCATGGTCAGGGTTAGCTAACTTTAGATTAGCTTCTAGCTAGGAACCTACGGGGTTTACTAGGTCTTCTAGAGGTGTGTCCTCTTCTCCCTCATACTCATCCACTAAATTCACATCAGCTTCATACACTTCTGCATTAATGTAAGCCTTGTGAATCTCAATAATGGTTAGAGAAGGTTAGCTTGGGAAAAGTTTGCTAGGTTCTGGTCTCTGATTATGGGCACTAATCCTAGTAGGTTCAGGTTGCCTAAAGGGTAGTGGTTTACTACTGGGTTCATATTTAAGGGTACTAATCCTCTGGGGTTCAAGTTGACTAGGGAAAACTTGACTAGTACTAGGCTAATACCTAGGGGTTATTGGCTCCCTAGGCTCATCGGACAAGGGTGCAAATCTATGGGTCATGGGATTATAGGATTTGGGATCATAAGATTTCGATTCAGCTCTATGGGTCTTGGGTCTACTAGACTCATGGGACATGGGTTCATAGGTTCTAGAGTCATAGGATTCAGAGTCATAAGATCTATAGGTTGTGGGTATACTAGTCTTATAGGATGTGGGTAAATAGGATCTTGAGTCATAAGATCTAGGTTCATATGTTTTGGGACAAAGGTTCTAGGTTCATAGGACTTGGAGTCATAAGATCTATAGGTTGTGGGTAAAGGTGGCTCAAGTTTGGATCTAGTTTGGGTCCTACGGGTTTTCTCTAGGTTTCCTAGTCGGGCCTCTATTTGATCAAGTCTATGGGTCAACTAGGTATTTGCTTGCTCAAGCCTAAGATTGATGGTTTGGGCTATCCTTTCTCCAAGGGCATCAATTTTAGCATCAAGATGGTCCATGGATTCAGCCATTTGTGAATGAGGTGGGTGATATGAAACCCCTGATCTAGTGCTCTTGCAAGACTCGATCAAACCGACTACAACTGACTAGACCTTGAGTCCAAACAAGATGCTCAATCAGGGTGGCAAACTAGCATATAGTAACCCTGTACTTTGCCAGGCAGGTGTAAGGGGAGTGTTAGGTCCCTGATTGCCAATCCTAGACACCAATCAGAGATTGGATAGGTAGGCGGACCAGCACACAAGCCCTTCGAAATTGAATCCCTGAACCACCGTTCTAGACACTAAGCACAAGGCACACACAGGTTAACTTGACACAGTGATCTAACACTAGCCCGGACCCGACCAGTTGGTGTCCCAAGCCCACTAGGGCAAATTAAGTCTAATAGATTTTAGGTTAGGCTTGGAACCGAATGCAAGGGATGTGGTTTTGGACAAGGAGAGGTTATCAACTCCTCCCCTTATCTGATATAGCAAGAGTGCCCTTAAAGGTAGATTATGCAATGATGGCAGGCAGATGAGGATGCAAAATAAGGTTTAGATATTTTTTTTGTATTTTTTGGAGAATATGTAATTTTTTTTTATATTTTGGCATTTTCTAAAATAGAAGAAAACTTGCAAATTATGGCATAATATGCAAGAAACATACTAAAAATAAAAGATATGCAAAGAGATACTAAACAAAATCCTAAAACTTCCAAAATTGTCTTGCTGAAAAAATAGAGTCAAAAATTTGCAGGCTGTATTTCGGCCTGAAAAAACTGCATATGCGGACTAAAAGATTGCAGAAAACAAGCCCTAATCTAAGCTCTGATACTAGATGATGCGGAACTAATATGCAAGAAATTATTTTTGTATACTTTATATGTGGAGCTAAGTGATTAAATCCCAAATTTCAGATCAAAATAAGTTATAGGAAATTATGTATGAATTTTTGAAGTCAAGCATGCAGATTAGGACCTAGAAAGTAATAAAGAAGGATTTCTAGGGCTGAGAAGCCTTGGTTAGTGCAAGTTCTCCTACAATATAATTACTGGAGGTAGAGGGGATGTACCTGACAACATCTGAAGCACTTGATGAAGATCGTAGTGAATGGATCCTCGATGGATGCGGCCTGAAAAATCGAGCCAAAGACCTGCGGATACCTGGCTTTCTACTTGGTGGTCCGATTGAGGCTTGGTTGGAGTCGTTGGATTCATAGGAACTTGAGGACCTGCAAATGACCTATCAGGGGTTAGAAAACTTAGAGAAAATCAAGAAAATAAAGGAAAACAGCAACGAGAAAAAGAATTTTGGAGTGGGCGGCCAAGGCTTTAGAGGATTGGCTGGCGGCAGGAAGTAGTTGCAAACACCGGGAAGAAGAACTCACAAACCCCTTTATGCACACAGCAGGGTAACACAAAGCAATAAAATAGAACTCAAGTTTAATTCATATATCAAAATCAATTCTTATACAAGAGACTAGGGTCCTTTAAATAGACCCTTAGTCTTGGGCTCGAAGTAAGGACACATTCGTCTTTACATAAGAATCCTACTCCTACTAAAACCCTAGCTAGAATATAAGGAAACATTAGGTAGAAAAAATCCTTAAAAATTCTCTTGACTTGGTCAACACTCCAAGGATGCCTATGGGGGTGTGTTGGGCTTCTAAGAGTAGCAAGGGGCCGGCCCAAAGGGACTTGGGCGCATGGGCTTGGACCTCTAAAGCTGGGGTGGCCTGGTAGCCAGTAGCAGGAATATTCCTTGTGGTGTGGGCACCAGGATCCGACAGAGGCTCCTCAACCCTCTGTGGATCACAGATTGGGGTTTCCCCTTTCTATGAGTCCTGTAATAAGGCCTTGAGCCCAAAACATTGTTATAATTTCTTGTCAAAGTTTGTTTAGTCCTGTACATTGACCAATTTGGGTGAAGTTAGGTCATGAGTCCTGTATTTGTTCGAGTCTGAGTTTTGACTGGGCCCAAGCCCTATTGAAGTCACTCTAGTTTTCTTCACCAAATCAAGTTCTGATGGGCCAACCCACCCTTCTACTTGGGATAATGCCAACTAAGGTGCCACCTCAGCTACCTACGTGGTGCCACATCAGCTGCGACTTGGGAATCCAAGAAGGGAAACAAAGTGGCATCCTCATGAAAGATAAAAACGCGGTTGTAGGTGCCTACACTAAGCATGCAATAGTAGGAAGCAGGTATGTATTTTAAAAATATTTTAAAATAACAGCGGAAACTACCTTCTCCGCACAAGATCTAACATATTCCGGATGCATGTATAGGCAAAACTAGGCATGTACAAGGGCATGTAATATTTATAAACAATTTTATAAAACTAGATCAAGGAATGCATGAATATAAAAACCAGAAACTTTACCTTATTCCAGCCTGGAATAACCTTGGTACAATGCTGGAATAGCTGGGATAACAGGAATAACTTTATTCCTGTTGTCTTCTTCCAGCAGCCTCTTGAACATGGATTTTTGCTTCTTCTCCAACAGCAGCAATGGCCAAACCAAAGCAGCAAATTTTGATCTCTTCTCGTTCAACAATGGCAAGGGAACAAATTGATTGGTCTAGCTTCAAAAGAGAGATAATCATCCAACGTTTGGAGCTCTTCCTATCATCCAAAAGCTGCAACAGGAATTTCTGCAACCTGAAAACCTGCAACTCAAAAATAGAGCACAAATGACAGCAGCAAGGAGGTTGATCCGGCTCCCAAGTGCTCAAACGAACACTCTCTAGAGGGGGGACACGCTAGGGGCTTGCTCTGATCCATCTCTTGGACGATGCTAGTTGCCGAAAACCATGGAACAGTGGCAGGGAGGAAAGAAGAAAACAAAACTCCAAGTTCTGATTTCTTTTTTCACCAAAACAGAGGTTCCTTCTTCCACCAATTAAGCACCAACAAGATCAGGGATTAAAAGATATTGTCTCTCACAATCACTCACCAAAACCCTGGCCTCTATATCACCGATGGAATGGAAGTGGAATTTCTCCAAGGAAGAAGACCTCTCACGTTTTATTTCAGCCTCTCACACGGTGATTTTTTCATTGCTGAAAAAGGGGCGCTGGAAGTGGTTTAATAGGCCGCAGGGAGGAGGAAAGCGCTGGGAAACAAAGAGGCTATGGTTAAATCCATTAACCAAGCCATAAAACAATGATTAAACCAGCAATAAACAAGAGGGAGGGAGGAGAAGAATCCCAGCAAACGTTCGGTCGATTGGCCTTCAACCGGACGCAAGAAATTCTAGCGAAAACACCGTGTAAACTGTCACATGGGAGAGAAAAAAAAAACACCGGTTCAAAAGAAACCGCTCTAAAGAAATTTAGGTTCAATCCCATTAAAACCCCTTGGTTCAATCTAATTGAACCGGTTCAAGCCCAATTAAATTGGGTTCAATTGGTTCATAACCAATTAGAGGCCGAATCGAGCTCTGAATCAGTTCAAAACTGATTCAGAAAAATCCTGGTGTAGTCCTGGTCAGCCCGGAATAATTTTCGGTTGATGCAGACAAGGGCAAGATGAAGAAAAGAGTGCTCAAAAAACACCGTGACCATAAAATCAAGACGATTCCCAATCGTAATCGGTATCCGGATCAGAGAGTTATCCTCTGTGGCGTGTGACCTCATAGGTTCGAACCTAAACGGTAGCACTGGAATAATTCCAGTACCAGCATAGAAAAACCATCTAGCAATGGGTCCCGGCGTCCGGATAGGTCGAAGATGCAAGAGCAAACTATCAAACCTCTGGCATATGGTTACCGTATAATTCATCCCTTTGACCTCTAATGCTCTGGATGACTGATATTGGGCTGCCAACCCAGACTGAGTCAGTCGACTACATGTCTTAACCTCGCAAGCCCAGTGACTCTTCATTAGGACTACCCAGGCCGAGGATTTGCAAAATTGAGATACTACGAGACTTTCAATCCAAACTGTTTGGATAGGTCAATTACATCTTGGTCCATCACTGCTCCATAAGTACTTGCCTGTACCTAGAAACCTTTCGTCACCGGATTAAAAATCCGGGTAGTCCGGCACCAAAGCATAGGGAGTTGCTTGCAAGCTACCATGATGACCTCAGGTCAGAGGGACACATATACCCATATCTAATCGTGAGTATCCCTTTGGCATAAAGGGGCTGCACGGAGTCACTTTCAATGAGATATCACATATCCCACTTGCAGATCACATCAGTGTCACCACACTCATTTGGTCAAGAGGACAACCAAATGATGTGAACTGCAACAACCTATACTTGATATATTGCCATCCAGTACAATATATCCTTTGGTTGTGAACAGGGTTTAAGGACCAGTCGATACATCCTCTGATGCAGAACGGAAGCTCTGATACCAAAAATGATGCAGAACAAATAATAAAGAAGCGTATGCGGAAGCAAAATTAAGATTAATTCTTTTTTTTTTTTATATATATATTTTAGAAATTGGCTTCGACTCAAAGTAAAGCTAAACTACGTTGAAGGAAACTAGGTAAGGATTGAAAGCACAGTTTAGAAGCAACTAAATTATCAGAGTAGTTCAGAAGTAATGGATCGCTGGAGGTTGAGAAACTCCCAGACCTAGGGTTTCGCTCTGAACTTTCAACAGAACAGAAATAGAGAGAAGAGATGGTTTACTAACCAGACTTGTGATCTTCTCAGGGTTTGGTGGAAGAACTCTCTCGAGCAGATTGTGGGATCCTCGGAGTCGGCTATCTTCGCAATGGATCCTCTAATACTGGTTTTGTGGTTTGGTCGGCTTCTTCTGGACTCAGGATCTGGGAGAGAAAAGGAACAAAAGATGGAATTCAGAAACTCAAGAAGAGATCTTACCAGGCTGAAGAACTTGAAAATCGAGGCTGCTGAGATCAGGATTCTCCTGGAGGCTGATCTGACTTCCTCTTAGAGTTGCTGCAGACCTGAAGTATCTGGACCGGAGTTGGATGCTGGTGGCCGGCCAGGGCTTGGAGAGGGTGGCCGTGAGAAATAGAACAGACTAGGGCTTGGTGGAAAGAGAAGGGTGATGGTGGCTAGGGTTTGGGAATTGAGTGGCTAACCTAGGGTTTAGGGTTTTGGAGATCTCTCACCTCCTAAAGGTTCCAGGGGAACCCGGATTTACTCCCTCATGGAGCTCAACACCTGGAAGCAAGTGCGGACAAGAGAAAACACAAGTTTGCTCAAGAAAAAAATTTCTTTCATTCATCTGGTTTATTTCAACTTACAAGAGGGGTTTAATTTATAATGCTTTACAAGGGAGAAGGGTTTCATATTTTTCCATGTGGGACTAAAGGAGGGGATCTCCAAATTAGGGCAAATCCCTTACATATGGTCGGCCAAAATATCAAAAATTAGGATTTGGGTTATAAATGGCAGGTAGATGGCGCCACCTTGCTTGGATTTTCAAGAAAAATTTTCTTCCTTCCCTGGATGAACTCTTTTGGACTCCTCCTTTTCTTCCTCCCTAAGTCAAGGCCCTTCCCATCTTTGTTTTAGGTTTTTTTGGCAGGTAATGGGTGCCCCTTGATATGCTCTTCCAAGAGAAATTTCTTCCCTTCTTTGCTTGGATTTTCTTGGGAAAGTCTTGGCCGCCCCCTTGATTGGTGGTCTCTTGGTGGACTTCTCCTTATCTGGCGCATGAGAGAAGGAGGTTGCCATCTGTGGAGTGGGGACCAAAAGCTGCTGGATGTGGATATGGCGCCCCCTGGACTGGGAGTGTGGCTGGGAGTGTGGTGTCCACTTGCCTGGTCTTGGAAGAAAGTGCAGCATCCCATTTTGAAACCCTAGTCCACTACTGAGTCAACATGACTCAACAAAATAAAATGCAAGTAATGTAGACTCAAGCTAAATTAAGTTGATCTAGTCAACTCTTATTAAAAACAAAAAAACCCTAATTCTTCGGGCAAGGTTAATCAGAGATCCAGATGGAGCTCTGAAGTCTTCTTCTGAGTCTGGTGCCCGCACCAATTCTCCCAGGGTGGGAGGAACTCGACCCTGTCGAGTATGGATCAAGTTGGCTCTGGTATCTCTCCAAGAGGTCTGGGTCCAGCTCTTGTAACTCTTCTCGGGAGATCCAAAAGTCATCAGAATTTGGCCTTCCTAGCTAGCGGACCAGGTATCTTTGGTATCCTCGATTACGAGTAGAGATAACCTGATCTTCCAGGATCTTTTCAATCTGCTCTTTCCTCACAGGCCAATTTGTTGGTGGACACACAGGGTCAGGTTCACTCTCAAGAGAAGGATTAGGTTCAAAAGCCTCACTGGGAATCACAGCTGGCTCCCTATACTCTACTAGGTCTGTAATATTGAAAGTGGAGCTAATGCCTTGTTCTGGAGGCAACTCGAGCACATAGGCATTGGATCCTACTCTCTTTACCACTCTAAATGGTCCAGCTCCCCTAGCATGTAACTTTCTAACAGTTCCAGGAGGAAACCGTTCAGGCCTTAACCTAATCATTACATAGTCTCCTTCGTCAAAAGTTTTGACTTGCCTTTGAGAATCAGCCAATTTCTTATAAGTTTCGTTACTTAAATTTATTTTGGCTTGAATTTCTTTATGCAAGTCTTTTATATGCTGTGCAAAAACTTCGGCAGACTCGGAGACCCATGTGTGGACTGGTAAAGGAGCTAGGTCAAGAGGTGTGTGGGGTTTGTAACCATGCACAATTTCAAATGGACTTTTACCCGTAGACCTATTGACCGAGTCATTATATGCAAATTCAGCTCTAGGTAAGTACAAATCCTAGTTCCTAATGTTTTCACCAAGAAGACACCTTAGCAGATTGCCTAAACTATGGTTCACTACTTCGGTTTGGCCGTCAGTCTGGGGATGATAGGCAGTTGAAAACTTAAGTTTCGTCCCTAACTTATGCCAAAGGGTTTTCCAGAAATAGCTGGTGAACCGAACATCCCTATCTGAAACAATGGTCTTGGGTAGGCCATGGAGTCAACTATCTCATTAAAGAACAGGGTGGCTACCTTAGACGCATCAAATGTTTGGGAACAAGGCAAGAAATGGGCCATCTTGGAAAATCGGTCTACTACAACACAGATAGAGTCATGCCTCCTCTGGGTCTTAGGCAAACCTAACACAAAGTCCATGCTCACATCTTGCCAAGGACGATCTGGGACAGGGAGTGGGGTACAAAGGCCGGTGTTCTGTTTTCGCTGTTTGGCAACAGCGCAGGTCCGACACCTAGCCACAATATGTGCTACATCTCTTTTTAAGCTAGGCCAGAAAAAATGGTCTTCAATAGCCAGGGTGGTCTTATCTTTTCCGAAATGGCTAGCTAAACCTCCAGCATGAGTTTCCCAAATCAAGAATTCCCTAAGAGAGGTTCTAGGGATGCAAAGCCTATTCTTAAAGAACAGAAAGCCATCTAAAAGGGAATAATCCTTATGTTCACTAGATGGTCTTTGAGTTAGATCCTGGTATATAGTTTTGAAATCCGGACACGACTCATATTCTTCTTTGATTTGCTCAAACCCTATGACTTCAGCCCTAACAGAATTCAACAACAAAGATCGACGACTAAGGGCATCAGCTACCTTATTTTCAGACCCAGCCTTATGCTTCAAAACAAAAGTATAGGACTGGATATATTCTACCCACTTAGCATGCCTAGGGTTAAGCTTTTTCTGAGAATTCAAGAATCTAAGAGCCTCATGGTCCGAAAACAGCACAAATTCTTGCGGTAGTAAATAATGTCTCCAGTAACGCAAAGCTTGCACTACCGCGTAAAATTTCTTATCATAGGTAGAATACCTAAGCTTAGCATCATTAAGTTTTTCACTAAAGAATGCTACGGGATGGTTCTCTTAGCTTAAGACTCCACCTATACCTACTCCTGAAGCATCACGGCAACCTCAAATACCTTTGAAAAGTCTGGTAGTCTCAAAATGGGTGCCTGGGTCATCCTATCCTTAAGATCTAGGAAGGCTTTATGGGTTGCTTTGGTCCACTGAAATTCTCCCTTCCTGATGCAGTCTGTGATAGGAGCAACTACAGTACTAAACCCCTTGATGAATCGCCTATAGAAGGTAGCCAAGCCATGGAAACTTCTGACTTCATGCACACTAGTCGGCTCTAGCCATTCTACTATGGACCTAATCTTTTCAGGGTCGGCGCAACGCCGTCAGGGGTTACAACAAATCCAAGGAAGATAATTCTACTGGTCATAAATTCACACTTTTTGAGATTACCGTAGAGACTATCATTCCTCAAAACTTGACAGACTTGTCTAAGGTGGCCTAGGTGATCTGCAGGGGTCTTACTATAGATCAGGATGTCATCAAAATAGACCACTACAAACTTCCCTATGAAAGCTCTAAGTACCTAGGTCATAATCCTCATGAAGGTACTAGGGGCATTGGTCAACCCAAAAGGCATAACAACCCATTCATAGAGACCATCCTTAGTTTTGAAGGCTGTTTTCCACTCATCCCCTGGTCTAATCCTAACCTGATGATAGCCGCTCTTGAGATCAATTTTAGAAAAAACCATTGCACCGGCCATCATATCAAGCATGTCATCTAGTCTAGGGATGGGGAACCTATACTTAATTGTGATTTTATTGATGGCACGACTGTCAACACACATCCTCCACGTGCCATCCTTCTTCGGGGTTAGAAGTGCAGGGACTGCACAAGGGCTAAGACTCTCTCTAATGAACCCCTTCCTCAATAATTCGCCAACCTGCTTTTGCAGTTCTTTATGCTCCGATGGATTCATCCTATAATGGGGCAAGTTGGGTAAAGTAGCTCCTGGGACTAAATCTATGGAATGCTGAATATCCCTAAGAGGTGGAAGGTGGTCTGGCAGATCCTCGAGAAAAACATCCTCAAATTCTTCTAATAAAGGCTTATCTTCCTGAGGAGGCTCTGAGTTTGTAGGAGTCCTAAGTTCCTTAGCAGTTAACATCCAAATGGGTGAACCACTATGAATCTCTTGTTCTAGATCCTTGGCACTAATTAGGTTCACTCCAGTCTTCATTTCTTTGACCTTGCTAGTTCTTTTAGCTACCTTGTCCTTAGGAGGGACTGAATGGATTGTGATTTTCTTCCCATTGAAACTAAAGACACAGGTGTTGGATTTTCCTAAGAGGGTGGCATCATGATCATACAACCAAGGTCTTCCAAGAATTATACTACTCACCCCCATGGGCAAGACATCATACCAAATCTTTTCTTGATAGGATTGCATTTGGATTTGGACTTGACATCTAGACTGGATGGGTATAGAGGTAGAGTCTACCCAAGAAACCTTATAGGGGTTGGGGTGGGGAACTGGGGTTAAGCCTAACATTTTGACAGTGCTAGTAGAAATGGCATTCACACAGCTCCCACTATCTATGATGATTTTACAAACCTTATCCCCTAGTTTAAGGAAAGTCTGTAGGATGTTGGTCCTACGCCAATCTTCCTGAACTTTAGTCTGGGACAGGATGCATCTTACAACCCCTAAGTGGTCAGATTCAGTGGATTCTTCCTCTCCTTCATACTCATCAACCAAATTCATTCCGGTCTCATAAACTTCTTCTTCAAACTCCTCATTAGGCTCGGAATTCTCTTCTCCTCCCTCTTCTATATATAGGGATCTACGAGGGCACTGGCTAGAGACATGACTGATGGGGACATCTCAAGCACGGATCTTGGAGCAAGCATAATTCTTGGAGTGGCACAGATCTTGAAGCATTTTTTGGAATAAATTTATTTAGGATTTATCTTTTGTTTAAAATTTGAAATAGAATTTGGTTGGTTAGGATTGATATATGGATAGGCTTATCTTATCCTATCTTATATTTGAATTTGATTCGTTCTTATCTTTTTATCTTGTATTCAAATTCAAATGAGGGTTAGAAAATCTATAAATACCACCCTCAGCCTTTTGTAATGCGGAGGATGGATGAATAAAATTTCTATTGTTCTGTGTGAAGGATCTATGTGATCCTAGGGTATCTGTATGATCCCTTCTCCATCTTCCCAGGGTTTCTGTGTGATCCCTGATTTTGGGCATCTGTGTGAGCCCAGGGCATCTATGTGAGCCCCTTTGCTATGTGCTTGTTCTTCTAGGGCATCTGTGTGAGCCCCTTTGCTATGTGTTTGTTCTTCTTGGGGAATCTATGTGAACCCCAATATTTTTCTTAACCCTGCACCCTCTTCTTTCCTCCTTCTTTGCAAATCCTAATCTCTGGTGACTTTCATGCTCGCCAGCGATCCAGTCCAATCCCTGTCCCGCATCAAGTGGTATCAGAGCTAAAGGATTAGGATTTTTCTGTTTCATCACCGGCCCACTGTTCTCTTTCTTCCATATTTCAAATCTCGTCCACGGATCCTTCCCCAACATCGACGTCGGACCACCCTCCCCCCAGCCGGTCACCCACCACCATTCCTCCCTTCCAGCCCTCACCCCTGTTTTCTGCTTCGTCTATGCCAAGCTCTCCAAGAACTGCCTACAGCCCATTTTCAAAGCATAGATTTCAAAGCACACCGATCTCAAAGCTGCACCATTTTCAAATCAATGTTGATTAAAAAAAAAAAATCATGGTTATGTCAAGCTAAAAGTTTGGAGTTCCCGGAGCTGAAGTCAAGCTAAAGCTGGAGCTTGACCCAAACTCGACAGAGTCGAGTTTTTTCCCCACCGTAGGAGAATGATGGGGACATCTCAAGCACGGATCTTGGAGCAAGCATAATTCTTGGAGTGGCACAGATCTTGAAGCATTTTTTGGAATAAATTTATTTAGGATTTATCTTTTGTTTAAAATTTGAAATAGAATTTGGTTGGTTAGGATTGATATATGGATAGGCTTATCTTATCCTATCTTATATTTGAATTTGATTCGTTCTTATCTTTTTATCTTGTATTCAAATTCAAATGAGGGTTAGAAAATCTATAAATACCACCCTCAGCCTTTTGTAATGCGGAGGATGGATGAATAAAATTTCTATTATTCTGTGTGAAGGATCTATGTGATCCTAGGGTATCTGTATGATCCCTTCTCCATCTTCCCAGGGTTTCTGTGTGATCCCTGATTTTGGGCATCTGTGTGAGCCCAGGGCATCTATGTGAGCCCCTTTGCTATGTGCTTGTTCTTCTAGGGCATCTGTGTGAGCCCCTTTGCTATGTGTTTGTTCTTCTTGGGGAATCTATGTGAACCCCAATATTTTTCTTAACCCTGCACCCTCTTCTTTCCTCCTTCTTTGCAAATCCTAATCTCTGGTGACTTTCATGCTCGCCAGCGATCCAGTCCAATCCCTGTCCCGCATCAAGTGGTATCAGAGCTAAAGGATTAGGATTTTTCTGTTTCATCACCGGCCCACTGTTCTCTTTCTTCCATATTTCA
This sequence comes from Areca catechu, assembly GCA_021397845.1. Lineage (NCBI taxonomy): Eukaryota > Viridiplantae > Streptophyta > Magnoliopsida > Arecales > Arecaceae > Areca > Areca catechu. The sequence goes on along the minus strand of CM038051.1, from coordinate 93,234,126 downwards.
AATCTCGTCCATGGATCCTTCCCCAACATCGACGTCGGACCACCCTCCCCCCAGCCGGTCACCCACCACCATTCCTCCCTTCCAGCCCTCACCCCTGTTTTCTGCTTCGTCTATGCCAAGCTCTCCAAGAACTGCCTACAGCCCATTTTCAAAGCATAGATTTCAAAGCACACCGATCTCAAAGCTGCACCATTTTCAAATCAATGTTGATTAAAAAAAAAAAATCATGGTTATGTCAAGCTAAAAGTTTGGAGTTCCCGGAGCTGAAGTCAAGCTAAAGCTGGAGCCTGACCCAAACTCGACAGAGTCGAGTTTTTTCCCCACCGTAGGAGAATGATGGGGACATCTCAAGCACGGATCTTGGAGCAAGCATAATTCTTGGAGTGGCACAGATCTTGAAGCATTTTTTGGAATAAATTTATTTAGGATTTATCTTTTGTTTAAAATTTGAAATAGAATTTGGTTGGTTAGGATTGATATATGGATAGGCTTATCTTATCCTATCTTATATTTGAATTTGATTCGTTCTTATCTTTTTATCTTGTATTCAAATTCAAATGAGGGTTAGAAAATCTATAAATACCACCCTCAGCCTTTTGTAATGCGGAGGATGGATGAATAAAATTTCTATTATTCTGTGTGAAGGATCTATGTGATCCTAGGGTATCTGTATGATCCCTTCTCCATCTTCCCAGGGTTTCTGTGTGATCCCTGATTTTGGGCATCTATGTGAGCCCAGGGCATCTATGTGAGCCCCTTTGCTATGTGCTTGTTCTTCTAGGGCATCTGTGTGAGCCCCTTTGCTATGTGTTTGTTCTTCTTGGGGAATCTATGTGAACCCCAATATTTTTCTTAACCCTGCACCCTCTTCTTTCCTCCTTCTTTGCAAATCCTAATCTCTGGTGACTTTCATGCTCGCCAGCGATCCAGTCCAATCCCTGTCCCGCATCAATGACCTACCTTATGACACTTAAAACAAGCTATGGCTGTGCACTGAGTGGAGATATGACCGGGCTTCTGACACTTAAAACAGACGATACTAGGGGTTCTCTGGGTGTCAGGTGCCTTACCTTTGTCCATGGGCCTAGGGGTGGGGATACCCTGATTAGGCTTGCTAGGGATAACCTGGCTAGGTCCATTTCTTGGGATTGGGGCACTAACCCTAGATGGCATGGGTCCTCTCTGAAACTTCTCAGTGTTCAGTGCAATCTGATAGGCTTGGTCTAGGTCAGTAACCTCTCTCAGAAACAATTCTCTCTTAATATCTTCCCTAAGCCCAGCCCGAAATCTAGACAAAGTGACTTCATGGGCTTCACTCACATCACATCTCATCAGGTATTCATCAAAGGTGGTTATGTAGTCTGAAATAGATTGGTTCCCTTGTTTCAAAGTCTGCCATTGGTCTAACAGATTCTGCTGGTATGAAATGGATAGGTACTTGTCTCTAAGTTTCTCTTTCATACCCTGCCAAGTGGTTATGGGCTCTACATTTTGTCTTCTAGTGGTCAGCTCAATGTTCCCCCAGTATAACCTAGCTTGATGTATTAATTTCATTTTGGCAAACTTGAATTTCCTCTCCTCAGACATGGCATACCACTCAAAGTACTGGTCCATCTCACCCTCCCAATCAGAATACACCTTAGGATTTAGGCTACCATCAAAAGTGGGTGCATCTAACTTGATGTTCCGAATGAACCTATCATCTCTATCCTCAGGTTCTGGGTCAGGTCTCCTATGATTAGGTTCAGGATCTCGGTATAAAGGTCTTCTTGGCTCTTGGTGTGGGAGAGGTTGAGGCACATTAAAATCTGGGTCAGGAGTCCAATTCCGATGCCTAGGTTCCTCAAGTACTTGGACTCGATCTCTAAGCTGGGCAAAATTCTCATTCATATCCTGACTTAATTTGTTCATACTCTCAGTAAGAGCTTTAACCATGGCCTCTAAATCAGGTTGGGCTTGACCAGGTTGGTAGGGTACTCCATTCCGTGTAGACATGATGCAATCAGGCACACAAAATGAGACTCAACTGACGACTATGGGCTAACTAGACCTAGAGCCTAAACTAGGTGCCCAATCAGAGTGGCAAGCTAGCCTGTAGTAACTCAGGACTCAGCCAGGCAGGTGTAAGGGGAGTGTTAGGTCCCTGAATGCCAATCCTAGACACCAATCAGAGATTGGCCAGGTAGGCGGACCAGCACACAAGCCCTTCGGGATGGAATCCCTGAACCACCATTCTAGACACTGAGTACAAAGCACACACAGAGTAACTAGACAAACTGACTCAACACTAGCCTTGACCCGACCTGTTGATGTCCCTAGCCCACTAGGGCAAATTAGGTCTAATCAATTTTAGATTAAAGGCTTAGGTTCGAATGAGGGGTGGTGGTTTTGGGCTAAGGAGAGGTTATCAACTCCTCCCCTTATCTTAGATACTCAAATGCCCTTAAGTTGAATTAAGAGATGAACACTCAAAAATAAATGGATTGCAGAACACAAAAATAGAGTTGCAGTAATTTAATTCTCAGAAATCACACGGAAACCAATAAATTGTGAGAAAATTATGCAAATTAGCTTCAATTATACTGGTTTCAGAAAAACAAAAATCACAGAGTTTGGAGTTACCTGCAGTGAGAAATAATTCCTGTAACAGGGCAATTACGGGCTGAAAATAGAGCACTTCCCCGTTTACAATTTCTGCTACGAAGTTGTAACCCTACGGATCCCCTACACGCCCTAGGAACACCCCGTGGAATGGGAAGAGGAGGTTTGCACCTCGCTTCGTTCCTAGGACCGGACGTCCTGGGGAGTCTACTTCGAGCAGACAAAGTAAAAAGAGAGGGACTCAAACAGGCAATCAAACAGAAACCCTAGACAGGGCTCTGATACCAAAAATGATGCAGAACGGAAGCTCTGATACCAAAAATGATGCAGAACAAATAACAAAGAAGCGTATGCGGAAGCAAAATTAAGATTAATTCTTTTTTTTTTTTTATATATATTTTAGAAATTGGCTTCGACTCAAAGTAAAGCTAAACTACGTTGAAGGAAACTAGGTAAGGATTGAAAGCATAGTTTAGAAGCAACTAAATTATCAGAGTAGTTCAGAAGTAATGGATCGCTGGGGGTTGTGAAACTCCCAGACCTAGGGTTTCGCTCTGAACTTTCAACAGAACAGAAATAGAGAGAAGAGATGGTTTACTAACCAGACTTGTGATCTTCTCAGGGTTTGGTGGAAGAACTCTCTCGAGCAGATTGTGGGATCCTCGGAGTCGGCTATCTTTGCAATGGATCCTCTAATACTGGTTTCGTGGTTTGGTCGGCTTCTTCTGGACTCAGGATCTGGGAGAGAAAAGGAACAAAAGATGGAATTCAGAAACTCAAGAAGAGATCTTACCAGGCTGAAGAACTTGAAAACCGAGGCTGCTGAGATCAGGATTCTCCTGGAGGCCGATCTGACTTCCTCTTAGAGTTGCTGCAGACCTGAAGTATCTGGACCGGAGTTGGATGCTGGTGGCCGGCCAGGGCTTGGAGAGGGTGGCCGTGAGAAGTAGAACAGACTAGGGCTTGGTGGAAAGAGAAGGGTGATGGTGGCTAGGGTTTGGGAATTGAGTGGCTAACCTAGGGTTTAGGGTTTTGGAGATCTCTCACCTCCTCAAGGTTCCAGGGGAACCCGGATTTACTCCCTCACGGAGCTCAACACCTGGAAGCAAGTGCGGACAAGAGAAAACACAAGTTTGCTCAAGAAAAAAATTTCTTTCATTCATCTGATTTATTTCAACTTACAAGAGGGGTTTAATTTATAATGCTTTACAAGGGAGAAGGGTTTCATATTTTCCCATGTGGGACTAAAGGAGGGGATCTCCAAATTAGGGCAAATCCCTTACATATGGTCGGCCAAAATACCAAAAATTAGGATTTGGGTTATAAATGGCAGGTAGATGGCGCCACCTTGCTTGGATTTTTCAAGAAAAATTTTCTTCCTTCCCTGGATGAACTCTTTTGGACTCCTCCTTTTCTTCCTCCCTAAGTCAAGGCCCTTCCCATCTTTGTTTTAGGTTTTTTTGGCAGGTAATGGGCGCCCCTTGATATGCTCTTCCAAGAGAAATTTCTTCCCTTCTTTGCTTGGATTTTCTTGGGAAAGTCTTGGCCGCCCCCTTGATTGGTGGTCTCTTGGTGGACTTATCCTTATCTGGCGCATGAGAGAAGGAGGTTGCCATCTGTGGAGTGGGGACCAAAAGCTGCTGGATGTGGATATGGCGCCCCCTGGACTGGGAGTGTGGCTGGGAGTGTGGTGTCCACTTGCCTGGTCTTGGAAGAAAGTGTAGCATCCCATTTTGAAACCCTAGTCCACTACTGAGTCAACATGACTCAACAAAATAAAATGCAAGTAATGTAGACTCAAGCTAAATTAAGTTGATCTAGTCAACTCTTATTAAAAACCAAAAAACCCTAATTCTTCGGGCAAGGTTAATCAGAGATCCAGATGGAGCTCTGAAGTCTTCTTCTGAGTCTGGTGCCCGCACCATCCTCTCTGTATCGAAGTCAGTGTAGTCCTAAGGACTTCATCACATGGAAAGAGCTAAATTCAGGGAAATACAATATGTGATGAGCTGCCAAAAATAATATTTTATTAATTCATAAAATAGATACAATACTCAGCACAACCGCCTACATCCTAGGCGATTGGCTTTGGGACACAATTCCCAACAACTCCCACTTGTACTAAAGCCAATCAGAAGAGTATCTAATACCCATTTCCCATTTACAATAGTCGAACTATTTTATTCCGAGGGCTTTAGTGAAGCGATCAGCCAGATTTTCTTTTCCATCGATCTTCAGAAGATTGATGTCGCCTCGTTCCACGATTTCTCGTACGAGGTGGTAGCGTCGCAATATGTGCTTGGTGCGGCGATGAGCTTTAGGCTCCTTAGCTTGAGTAATGGCTCCAATGATGTCACAATACACTGGAACAAGACCATCTAGGAAAGGTGCCACCCCTAGCTCTCCATGGAACTTACGCAACCACACAGCTTCCTTTTCTGCATCTGATGCTGCAATATATTCTGCTTCGCATACCGAGTCTGCAACAGTTGCCTGCTTGGAACTTTTCCAGCAGATCGCTCCTCCGTTCAGGGTAAATACAAATCCTGACACACTCTTGCTATCATCTCTATCTGACTGGAAACTGGAGTCAGAGAAACCCCACAAGTTTCAAGTCAGGTTCTCCATAAATCAGCCATTGATCTTTAGTATTTCTTAAATACATTAGGATGGACTTAACCACCTTCCAATGCACCTCACATGGGTCAAACTGGTATCTGCTCACTACTCCTAGTGAGTATGCCACGTCTGGTCTTATACAAGTCATAGCATACATGATAGAGCCTACTATAAAAGTATAAGGTACTCTACTCATGCGCTCTCTTTCCTCAGGAGTTGTCGCACAATCCTTCTTGGAAAGAGTAATTCCAGAACCTATCGGAAGATAACCTTTCTTGGAATTTTCCATGCTGAACCGTTTCAGCACGGTGTCAATGTACGTAGACTGGGACAGTCCCAAAAGCTTCTTAGATCTATCTCTATAGATCTTCATACCTAGTATGCAAGAAGCTTCACCCAAGTCTTTCATGGAGAACTGAGATGATAACCAGACCTTTATTCCTTGTAATGCTGTGACATCATTCCCGATTAAGAGAATGTCGTCAACATACAGTACTAGGAATACAATAACAGAATCATTAACCCATTTATAGATGCACGGTTCTTCTCCATTCCTAACGAAGCTGTACGATTTGATACACCTATCAAACCGTAAGTTCCAACTTCGAGATGCTTGCTTGAGTCCATAGATGGACCTCTACAATCTACATACTTTTGATTCATCTATGGATGTGAACCCTTCAGGCTGTATCATATACACCTCCTCTTCCAGCTCCCAATTTAGGAAAGTGGTTCGGACATCCATCAGCCAGATCTCATAATAAAAATATGCTGCCAAAGCAAGCATGATCCGAATGGACTTGAGCATTGCCACAGGGGAGAAAGTCTCGTCATAATCGATACCATATCACTGACGATACCCCTTGGCAACCAGATGGGCTTTATAGGTCTCTACCTTCCCATCTGTGCCCCTTTTCCTCTTGAATATCCATTTACACCTGATGGGTTTTATTCCTTCAGGCAAATCAACCAATTTCCAAACATTGTTGATTTCCATGGACTCCATTTCGGATCGCATGGCTCCAAGCCATGCCTTAGAGTCAGATCTCTGAAGTACATCCATATAGGTGATCGGATCCTCATTATTCTCATCGAGCTCAATGGGATCGTCGTCCCGGACCAAGAAACCGTAGTATCTATCCGGCTGACGCGGTATTCTATCAGATCTCCTAATGGGTTCTGGGTGTGATTCAATCACAGCCGGTTCTACGATGTCCTTAGAGTGTGTAGGTTCTTCTATTGGCTGAACTTCATCAAGTTCAATCTTAGAGGCTATGGTTCCTTCTCCAAGGAACTCCTTTTCCAAAAAGATAGCTCTAAGAGCAACGAACACCTTTTGTTCACTCTCCAAGTAGAAGAAATACCCTTTGGTTTCCTTAGGATAACCAATGAATAAACACCGATCAGACCTAGGACCAAGTTTGTCTGAGTCTAAACGTTTTTGTATGCCGGACAACCCCAGACCCGAAGGTGTGAGATTGAGGGTTTACGTCCATTCCATATCTCATATGAAGTGGAGATAACAGACTTACTTGGAACATTATTTAACAAGTAACAGGCTGTCTGAAGCGCATATCCCCAAAAGGATAGTGGCAGAGTTGCAAAGCCCATCATGGATCGAACCATGTCCAACAAGGTTCGATTCCTCCTTTCGGACACACCATTCAACTACGGTGTTCCTAGAGGAGTCCACTAAGAGAGAATTCTATTCTCCTCAAGATATGTCAAAAATGCACCAGATAAGTATTTACCACCTCGATCAGATCGAAGGGTTTTAATACTTTTTCCAGTTTGCTTTTCTACTTCATTAGGTATTGTTTGAACATTTCAAACGACTCAGACTTATGTTTCATTAGAAAGACATAACCGAACCTCGAAAAGTCGTTTGTAAAAGTAATGAAATATTTGTATCCTCCTCTGGCACTAACTGTCATCGGTCCACATACATCAGTATGTATTAGACTTAGAAGTTCTGTAGCTGTTCACCTTTTCCAGAAAAAGGTGACTTGGTCATTTTACCAAGTAAACAGGATTCACAAGTGGGCAGTGTTTCAGAATCACTGACCTCGAGAAGTCCATCTCCTCGCATCATGTTAATCCTATTTTGGTTAATATGACCTAGCCTACAGTGCCAAAGATACAAATCATTGACATTATCTAATCTTGGGCATTTTCTAGAAGTGTACATTACATTAACAGGCCTTGATAGTACATATATGCCATTATTTAATCTAGCTTTCATTATCACAGAGTTATTCAAAATAACATTGCAAAAATCTCCCTTTATTGATAGTTCAAAACCACAATTGGCCAAAAGGCCTACAGAGATTATGCACATAATGAAACTAGGACAATAGTGACAGTCGACTAGTTCGACAGTACAAGACTCAAAGAAAAGATGCAGGACTCCGATCGCCAGTACTGGAACACGATTTCCATTCCCGACGCTCAGAAACTGTTCTCCATCTTCAAATCTTCTGCTAACTTGAAGTCCCTGTAATGAATTAGAAACATGAATTGGACTACCAGTATCTAATATCCAGTTAGCAGTATCAACAATTGAGTAATTACAAGGTTTTGTCATATAAATACCTTGTTCAGTAGACTTCTACTTCCTCGGCCTGTTCAAATCAAGGGACGCAATATAAAGAGGATAGTTCCTCTTCCAGTGTCCCTTCTTCTTCCAGTAGAAGCACTCTGCAGAAGACTGATCAGACTTATACTTCCTGGTCTGACATGGGCCAGGAGCATTCTGCACCTTCTTTCCCTTCTTATTCATTTTCTTCTTCCCTTTCTTAAAGGGACGACGACCTCTACTTCCTCTCACTAAATTCACCACCCCCTAATTCAGTTGGTGGTCTTTCTCGAAAGTATGTAGCAACCCCAAAAGACCATGGTAGTTTACTGCAGGCTTGTTCATTCTATAATGATCGAGAAAATCAAGATAAGAGGAGGGAAGAGAATTCAGAATCGCATCCTTGCCGAGCTGCTCGTGCAAGGGACATCCGAGTTTGCCTAGTTTTTTAATTAACTCGATCATGTACAATACATGATCTGTGACTGAACCACCATTCGGCATCTTGGAGTTGTAGATGGCACAAGACGCTTTGTACCGTTCTACATCATCCGGGGTGCCGAAGGATTCCTTCAACTTTTGAAGGATTTCATCAGGTTGGGCCTCGTCAAATTTGTGACTGAACTCGTCGTTCATCGTCGCTAACATAATGCACCGGACAGTAGTCCGATCAGAGACCCACTTCAGATAAGCGTCTCTGACCGCACTCCATGCATTAGCGGGAGGGATTTCAGGTGCCAGATCCGTTATCACATATAGGATACGTTCATGCTCCAGAACAATTCTTAATCTTCGATACCAACTATCGAAGTTGTGACCCTTTAACTTCTCGTTATTGAGAAGTGACCGGAGCGATAAATTTGAAGACATCTGAAAAGAAAACAAGACCAAATTAGTGTATGAATTAATAATTTAACTAAAAGACTTGGACTTTAGTCTGAAGGTTTCTCCCACTAATTTTTCAGATTGGTAGCCTCTAACTCCAATCCATGAAAAAACACCTTTTCAAGTGTGTATTGAAATCCAATAGGCCTCGCATGACCCCGACTATGGCCAGCTCACCCATACGAGCCTAATGGTAGGTTCGTAAACCAATTGTTTTCCTAAATAATTTTCAGTATTTTATTTTGCCCCAAATAACACCCCAATCGGCCTAGGGGCCTCATATTGCGGGTCTCTGGTTAGGTCCAACCATTAAAATGACAAATCCAATGCTTCCAGCTAACTAAAGACCAAGCCTGACTATGGCCGGCCTACCTGGTCCCATTAAGGAGGTTGCACTGAACCATCATCGATCAGATAGAAATTCTAGTCACCGGATGTACACCCGTTCTACGGAACTGCCGATGCACACCAAGCTAGTGGATACATTTCTATCTAACTTAATGGGAGGCTAAGACACTGTCAACTCTTTGACTTAGTCTTTTTAAGGACTTAATAATTTTAGAGGAATTTTAGTTATGACAGAAGAAAAGACAAGGACATGGATCAACCTCCCACTGAATCAATTAGATTCCAGGAGGGTTGAAATAAATCAAAAATGATCCATGGGAACCTAAAGATCAGTTAGACCGATCAACCTGGGTGACATGGATTAACTCGAGTCATTGAGCTTTTCCAATCAGTTCTGGTCGACTCGACTAGCCAGGTAGGTGAGATCATGGGTGAGTATCCGCCATTAACCATCTTTTCTAGACACAAACCAAGTTGGCCAGGAAAGAGGTAGCCTCATACAACCATGATCACAATGCCAAACCTACCTCATCACTAGTCGATTTACCAGATTCGATCAGACTAGACTAAAGACTCGGGCATCCTCTGAGCCACTAATTGGATCCATTTTAGATGAACGGATCAACTAATCCAACTATTAGATAGTTCTAAAGAAGGGCCTTAAACAACTTTTGTTTAATCTTCTTGTAATCCGGTTCAACTAAACTTAGGTCTAACCCAGTTATGGACCCAACTAGTCAGCTATCCCAATTAACCCAATTGGCTTATTCAAATGACATTAGATTTCATAAACCCTAAAAAACTTGTCATTTAATTAATCATACAATTCAAAATTGTTTGAATATAAGCCAATCATTTTAATTAAAATAATTTTAATTAAAAACATGTAAAACTCCTTTTACATATCCACTGATGCATCATATCTAGATTATTCTTTTATAAACATTACATTGCCCAAAAGAAATATCAGACATGCCAAACATGTATTTGAATTAAAACAATTTTAATTCCAAGATTTCCTTAAAGGATCCTTCTGAAGAGGCCAACATAGACGAACCGCATCGTGTCAAAGACACACGGTCATAGTGAAGGTCTCAACTAGGTTCCTAAAAGTACTCTCAAATCATACCTTATGATTTACAATACAAAAGATTAAACATTTTAATCAACTATACATGCATTCAAGAAATGCTATAATTGAACCTTGCTCTGATACCACTGAAAGATAAAAACACGGTTGCAGGTGCCAACACTAAGCATGCAATAGCAGGGAGCAGGTATGTATTTTAAAAATATTTTAAAATAACAGCGGAATCTACCTTCTCCGCACAGGATCTAACATATTTCGGATGCATGTATAGGCAAAACTAGGCATTTACAAGGGCATGTAATATTTATAAATAATTTTATAAAACTAGATCAAGGCATGCATGAATATAAACACCAGAAACATTACCTTATTCCTGCTTGGAATAACCTTGATATAATGCTGGAATAGCTGGGATAACAGGAATAACTTTATTCTTGTTGTCTTCTTCCAACAGCCTCTTGAACGTGGATTTTTGCTTCTTCTCCAATAGCAGCAATGGCCAAACCAAAGCAACAAATTTTGATCTCTTCTCGTTCAACAATGGCAAGGGAACAAATTGATTGGTCTAGCTTCAAAAAAGAGATAATCATCCAACGTTTGGAGCTCTTCCTATCATCCAAAAGCTGCAACAGGAATTTCTGCAACCTGAAAAACTGCAACTCAAAAACAGAGCACAAAATGACAGTAGTAAGGAGGTTGATCCAGCTCCCAAGTGCTCAAACAAACACTCTCTAGAGGGGGGACACGCCAGGGGCTTTCTCTGATCGGTATCTTGGATGATGCTAGTCACCGGAAACCATGGAAAGGTGGCAGGGAGGAAGGAAGAAAACAGAACTCCAAGTTCTGATTTTTTTTTCACCAAAACAGAGGTTCCTTCTTCCACCAATTGAGCACCAACAAGATCAGGGATTAAAAGATATTGTCTTTCCCAATCACTCACCAAAACCCTGGCCTCTATATCACCGATGGAATGGAAGTGGAATATCTCCAAGGAAGAAGACCTCTCATTTTTTATTTCAGCCTCTCACACGGTGATTTTTTCACTGCTGAAAAAGGGGCGCTGGAAGTGGTTTAATAGGCCACAGGGAGGAGGAAAGCGCTGGGAAACGAAGAGGCTATGGTTAAATCCATAAACCAAGCCATAAAACAATGATTAAACCAGTAATAAACAAGAGGGAGGGAGGAGAAGAATCCCAGCAAATGTTCGGTCGATTGGCCTTCAATCGGATGCATGAAATTCCAGCGAAAATACCGTGTAAACGGTCACATGGGAGAGGAAAAAAAAGCACCGGTTCAAAAGAAACCGCTCCAAAGAAATTTAGGTTCAATCCCATTAAAACCCTTTGGTTCAATCTAATTGAACCGGTTCAAGCACAATTAAATTGGGTTCAATTAGTTCACAACAAATTGGAGGCCGAAACGAGCTCTGAATCAGTTCAAAACTGATTCAGAAAAATCCTGGTGCAGTCCTGGTCAGCCCGGAATAATTTCTGGTTGACGCAGACAAGGGCAAAATGGGGAAAAGAGTTCTAAAAAAATACAGTGACCATAAAATCGAGATGATTCCCAATCAAAATCGGTATCCGGATCAGAGAGTTATCCTCTATGGCGAGTGACCTCATAGGTTCGAACCTAAACGGTAGCACTGGAACAATTCCAGTACCAGCATAGGAAACCATCTAGCAATGGGTCCCGGCGTCCGGATAGATCGAAGATGCAAGAGCAAACTATCGAACCTCTAGCATATGGTTACCGTATAATTCATCCCTTTGACCTATAATGCTCAGGACGACTGATATTAGTTAGCCAACACAGACTGAGTCAGTCGACTACGTGTCTCAACCTCGCAAGCCCAGTGACTCTTCACTAGGACTACCCCGGCCGAGGATTTGCTAAATTAAGATACTGCGAGACATTCAATCAAAACTGTTTGGACAGGTCAATTCCATCTTGGTCCATCACTGCTCCACAAGTACTTGCCTGTACTCTGAAACCTTTCATCACCGGATTAAAAATTCGGGTAGTCCGGCACCAAAGCACATGGAGTTACTTGCAAGCTACCGTGATGACCTCAGGTCAGAGGGACACATATACCCATATCCAATCATGAGTATCCCTTTGGCATAAAGGGGCTACACGGAGTCACGTTCAATGAGATATAACATATCCCACTTGCAGATCACATCAGTGTCACCACACTCTTTTGGTCAAGAGGACAACCAAACGATGTGAACTGCAACAACCTATACTTGATATATTGCCGTCCAGTACAATATATCCTTTGGTTGTGAACAGGGTTTAAGGACCAGTCGATACATCCTCTCTATATCGAAGTCAGTGTAGTCCTAAGGTCTTCATCACATGGAAAGAGCTCAATTCAGGGAAATACAATATGTGATGAGCTGCCAAAAATAATATTTTATTAATTCATAAAATGAATACAATACTCAGCACAACCGCCTACATTCCAGGCGATTGGCTTTGGGACACAATTCCCAACACCTCATGCTTTCCACACGCCTTGGACAACATCCCCCTCTTCCCTCCCCCACATCATACCTTGTTCCATCAAAAGAGGGTGTTAAAGATCTTTGAAGGAACCAAGCATCAAAGCAAGCCTCCTCCAAAGCTTTCTTCCCAAAGTTGTCTTGCAGGGAAGGAAGGACAAAGGAAACACTCCCCTCTTCAATCACAATACAATATATGATGAGCTGCCAAAAATAATATTTTATTAATTCATAAAATGAATACAATACTCAGCACAACCGCCTACATTCCAGGCGATTAGCTTTGGGACACAATTCCCAACACCTCATGCTTTCCACATGCCTTGGACAACATCCCACTCTTCCCTCCCCCACATCACACCTTGTTCCATCAAAAGAGGGCGTTGAAGATCTTTGAAGGAACCAAGCCTCAAAGCAAGCCTCCTCTAAAGCTTTCTTCCTAAAGTTATCTTGCAGGGAAGGAAGGACAAAGGAAACACTCCCCTCTTCAATCACTCAACCATGCAATGCCCATGGAGTTCTCCATTGGTTGGCCAAGAATCATTCCTAGAAGTTGGCATGAAGAGCCCAAGAGAACACATCCCTCCAAGCGAGCCATGCCCCACTCCTTCTTCCCAAAACAAGCATGCTAAGGAAGGAAGTCAAGGGACCAATCCCCCTCTCCAAGCCTTTGCTCATGCCACGCCCAACTCCAAATTATTTGGCCGGCCAAAGAGATGGGATGTGGAAAATTTTTGGGTGCCACCATGAGTCTTGTATTTTGAATTTCAAAAGGGCCTTGGGTGCCTATTTAGAGGACCCAATCCCTCCCTTGTAGAACTAATGAATGATTGAGTGATTAATGAAAAGTTTGAGATTTTTCCACCCTCCAAACATTGTCTTTTAGGACGTCGAGTGGTGTGAGGCCACCTATCCGTCGTCCCAGGGCGTCGCAAATCCTTCATCCTCCAGGATGTCGCGTGGTGTGAGGCCACATTCCTTCATCCTCCGGGACGTCGCGGGGTGTGAGGCCCCAAGTTATCTCTGACTTCGACTTTGGAATCCAGCCGGACACCGGGCTCAAAGCCCCTTTCCAACTCTAGTTCAATTCCTTTCCGTGCATCTCCATATTCTGCTGACCTTTCTTTGTTTGCCTACAGGTCCTCCCTAGCATCTCGGGCATTGGACACAGTCAGCTTTGCCATCGTGACCTCCTGACCCAAAGCCAGCACTTCCAAGGGTTTGACTGCTCGGGCATCCAGGCTGCATCCGCCAAGTTGAGCGATCTCTGCATCGGGCGCTTCAGAAGTTTGAGGTTTGCTTTCTCTTTATCTCCTAATTAGATATTGTAGGTTAAGCTAGTCCTACCGGGGTTTCTTAATCTCGGGGTCCTATTCTCATTCTTACTTTTCAGGCTTTGAACTGCTAGCATAAGCTTCCATTACTGTTCTTCGGATTTCTTATCTTTGCTTGTGATCGGGAATCGAAACCTTAAAACAACGAAGAAGAACAACAAGAAACATAAAATAAAAAAATCATCAACCCTAAAAAAGAATTCCTTTGCATCGTAAGCATCCTTATTGGCATCCAGCATCCCTAGCCCTAACCCCCCTTGCCTCCACATCATTTATGGTATCAGAGCAAGGCTAGGACTAGTGCATTAGTTTCATTTTCTGCATTCTGGTGAGTCCATATATGGTCTGATTATTGGATTGTTTCTCCCTGTAGAGACATCCAAGTTTTATGATTTTTATTTTGTTAGATCGCAATCATTTCAGCATATTTTTATATATTTTCTCAGATTTTATTTCAGTTTATAGAGTTTCTACAAGCCGAAATACTGCCTGAGATAATCTCAGGTTTGAAATTTCAGCAAGCATCTCATTTTGATTCATTCCTCCATCTAGCTAGTTTCTTTTATGTTTTAATTCTTGCATTTTGTTTAGCATTCACCCATCTAAAGACACAAAAGAACAAAAAAAAAACTTTAAGTCATTTCATTAGTCATTATTGTACTTCATTTTACATAACATATCTTAAGGGCATCAATTTAACATAGGGTCAGGATTTCATTACCTGTCCCTAGCCCAAAAACCACCACCCGGCATATCGAACCCTAGCCATTAACTAAAATCAATTAGATGTTTAATCTGCACTAGTGAGCTAGGGACACCCACGAAGTCGGGTCAACCCAAGTGGGAGCCAAGCTAGATTGCTTGTTGGTGTGTGCTTGTGTAGCTGGTGTCTAGGCATGTGGATCAGGGACTAGAGCCCGAAGGGAAGTGGGTTGGTTCGCTTACCTGGCCAATTTATAATTGGTGTCTAGGCAAGCAAAGAGGAACCTCCACTCACCTTACACTTACCTGGCCAGGTGCCAAGTTACTACTTCTAGGTTCATCTTCTTGACATTACATTTGGAGAGATCTCCTAGGTCTAGCAAACCGTAGCATCGTTTTGTTACATGAGCACTAGATCAGGAACCTCTTTTCACCCACCTTCTCCACCCTCTACTTACACCATGGACCAACTGCGAGCCAACATTGGAGCCTTAACCCAATCCATGACCCAGTTGATCAATAGACTGGACCAGATGGAGACCAGACTGAGAATCCTAGAGGAAGCTGCTAGGCCCCGACCAGAACCCAGTCCTGAGTCCCCTCACCCAAGGAGGAACCTGCCATAAGACCCCTACTTTGAGGATGACTTTGGGAGAGACCCTGGCCCCTTTGTTGATACCCATCTTAGGAGACCCAATCTGGAGGACCGTGAAGAAAGAGCCCTTAGAAGCATCAAGCTTGAGGCACCCACCTTCGATGGTAGCATAGATCCCAGGGTGTATGAAGATTGGGAGTCTGCCACGGAGCAGTATTTTGACTGGTACTCTAAGTCTTAGAGAACTAAGTTTAAGTTTGACAAGCTTAGGTTGGTTCACCAAGCTAGGTTGTTCTGGAACAGTGTTGAGAACTACATAGAGCAGAAAGGTCAATTACCCATAACCACCTGGGGGAAGATGAGAGAAAAGCTTAGGAGGAAATACTTACCTGCGTCTTACACACAGAAACTGTTGGACCAATGGCAGACCTTAAGTCAAGGGAGTAAGAGTGTGGCCGATTACATCACCAAGTTTGATGAATATGTTATGCGATGTAAGGTTGTTGAATCACCTGAGGTAACCCTGTCTAGGTTTAGGGCTGGCCTACACCCAGACATCCAGAGAGAGCTATATTTTAGATCAACTAGAACCTTGGAAGAGGGTTACCAAGTTGCTAGGCTCTGTGAGCATTTCCAGAGAGCTCCCACCTTTAGAAGACCTGAGACCTTTAGAAACCCGAGCCGTATCCCTAGATCCACCCAAGGTTACAATCAAGCTTACCCGAGTCGACCAAACCCAAACCGCACTGACCCAAGTTGACCAAACCCAGCTCGACCCAGTCCTAGTCGTCCCAACCTGAACCGACCCCAGTATAGTAGAGAGGAAAAGAGTAAGGCTGTTGATGTCCAGAGGAGACCTGATTCCCAAGGTAAATGCTTTAGGTGTCATAAACCAAGACATTTTGCTAGCCAGTGCACTGCCTCTGCCCTACTCAAAGAAGAACCAACTGAGAGTGAACCCGAACCAACCATAGAACCTGAAGAGGACGTCTATGACCCCAAAAACCAGTTGTTGGAAGGGTATGAGGGAGAGGAAGAAGTATATGAATCTGAAGACCTTGTAGGGGTAGTCCGATGCATCCTAGCCCAAAACATAGTAAAGGAAGACTGGCATAGGACCAACATCCTACAGACCCTGATCAAGCTAAGAGATAAGGTTTGTAAGGTCATCATTGATAGTGGAAGCTGTGTTAATGCCCTTTCCTTGAGTACAGTTAAATCTTTAAGACTAGCCACAGTACCATACCCCTACCCTTACAAAGTGTCCTGGATAGACTCAACTTCGATCCCTGTAAAGTCTAGGTGCCAAATCAAGATCAAAATGAGTTCCTATGAAGAATCGATCTGGTGTGACGTCTTACCCATAGGTGTGGGTAGTATCATTCTAGGACGACCCTGGCTTTTCGACCATGATGCCACCCTTTATGGTCGATCCAATACCTGTGTCTTTCTCCACCAAGGGAAAAAAATCACCATCAAACCAATCCAACCTAAGGACCTCGTCAAGAAAGGATCTAGCAGCCTTAAGGAGAAGAAAGCTGAAGTCAACCTGATCACACCTAAGGAGCTAGAAAAAGAGATTTTAGAGGGAGCCCCTATTTGGATTCTAGCCACCAAGGAGTGTCACGAGCCATCCACTATAGAACACCCCCAAGAGGTAGTGAAGACTCTGAAAGAATTTGAGGATGTTTTCCCGGAAGAGTTACCTGATCAACTGCCTCCCCTTAGGGACATCCAACATGCTATAGATTTGGTCCCAGGATCCACTTTGCCAAACCTTCCCCACTATAGGATGAACCCCACTAAACATCAGGAGCTTCAGAAACAAGTGGGTGAGCTGCTTAGGAAGGGTTTTCTTAGGGAATGTTTAAGTCCCTGTGCTGTCCTTGCCCTACTTACCCCTAAGACAGATGGGACCTGGAGGATGTGTGTTGATAGCAGGGCTATCAACAAAATTACAATCAAATATAGGTTTCCTATTCCCCGCCTGGATGATATGCTCGATATGATGGCCGGTGCCACTATCTTTTCTAAGATAGACCTCAAGAGTGGTTACCACCAGATTAGAATTCGACCAGGGGACGAATGGAAAACAACCTTTAAGACTAAGGATGGTCTATTTGAATGGGTAGTGATGCCTTTTGGGTTGTCTAATGCGCCCAGTACCTTCATGAGAGTCATGACCCAAGTCTTGCACTAGTTCACTAGAAAATTCCTTGTAGTATATTTTGATGACATCTTAATCTATAGCAAGACCAAAGAGGACCATCTTCACCACCTAAAGTTAGTCTGCCAAACCCTTAGGGAGAATAACCTTTACGCCAACCCTAAGAAGTGTGAGTTTTTGATGACTAGGGTTATCTTCTTAGGCTTTGTAGTCACCGCTAAAGGAGTTTCAGCCATCCTCGAGAAGGTTAAAGCTATAGTTGAGTGGCCTGTCCCTGCTAGCATCCACGATGTACGTAGTTTCCATTGCCTAGCCATATTTTACAGATGATTCATTCGGGGATTTAGTTCAATTGTCGCACCGATAACTGACTGCATCAGGAAGGAAGGTTTTCAATGGACTAAAGCTGCAGACAAAGCCTTCCTTAAAATTAAGGATAGAATGGTACAAGCACCTGTCCTGAGATTGCCAGGTTTTTCTAAGGTTTTCGAGGTTGCTTGTGATGCTTCGGGAGTTGGGATTGGTGGAGTGCTTAGTCAAGAAAATCACCCTGTGGCCTTCTTTAGCGAAAAACTTAATGAAGCCAAACTTAAGTACTCTACTTATGATAAGGAGTATGCAGTCGTCCAAGCCCTTAGGTATTGGAGGCACTACCTTTTACCCCATGAGTTTGTCCTGTTTTCAGACCATGAAGCCCTTCGATACCTGAACTCCCAGAAGAGATTGAATCCTAGGCAAGCTAAGTGGGTCGAGTATATCCAAGCCTATACCTTTGTGCTTAAACATCGAGCTGGTATTGAAAATAAGGGTAGCTGATGCCCTTAGCCGTCGTGCCCTTTTGTTGAACACAGTTAGGACTGAGGTTGTAGGGTTTGACCGACTTAAGGAGCAATATGAATCCTGTCCTGACATCAGTAAAATCTTCCAGTCTAAGCTTCAAGAACCCTTTAGTGCCCATAGTGACTATACATTACAGGAGGGTTATCTTTTCAAGGGTAAAAAGTTGTGCATTCCTAAGACCTCTCTCCGAGATTTTTTAGTATGGGAAACCCATGCGGGAGGCCTAGCTGGTCACTTTGGTAGGGAGAAGACTATTCTAGCTGTTGGAGACCAGTTCTTTTGGCCTAGCCTTAAGAAAGATGTAGCCAATGTCGTCTCTAGGTGCTGAACCAGTGCTATGGCCAAGTAGCAGAAACAGAATAATGGCCTGTACACCCCCTTGCCCGTACCTAGCCACCCTTGGCAAGACCTCAACATGGATTTAGTGGTAGGATTACCCAAGATCACAAGGAAGCACGATTCTGTCTTTGTAGTAGTCGATAGGTTTTCTAAAATGGCTCATTTTATACCCTGCTCCCAAACGCTAGATGCTTCCAAAGTCACCAAGCTTTTTCTGGATCATGTGGTCAAGTTACATGGCCTACCCAAGACTATAGTGTCCGATAGGAATGTCCGCTTTACTAGCTATTTCTGGAAAACCCTTTGGCACCTCCTAGGAACCAAGCTCCAATTCTCCATTGCCTACCACCCGCAAATCGACGAACAAACTGAGGTGGTCAACCGCAACCTGAGAAACCTTCTTAGATGCTTGATAGGTGAACATACAAGAAATTGGGATCTTCTTTTACCTCGAGCCGAGTTTGCCTATAACAGCTCTGTAAATAGGACCACCGGGAAGAGTCCTTTTGAAGTTGTCTCTGGTTACAAGCCTAACCGACCTCTTGACCTAATTCCCCTACCCATCCATGCATGTGTCTCTGAGTCAGTTGATTCACTTGCACAGCATATTAGGGACATGCATAAAGAAATTAGCCAGAAAATTAATATAAGTAATAACACATATAAAAGGCTTGCTGATTCCCGAAAGCGAGCAAAAGAGTTTGAAATAGGGTATTTTATAATGATTAGGCTTCGACCTGAGCGGTTTCCACCGGGAACCGTTAAGAAGCTTCACGCTCGTGGGGCGGGTCCCTTTATAGTAATTAGGAGAATGGCCCCTAACGCCTATGTGCTAGAACTACCTCCGGATTACGGAATTAGCTCGACATTCAATATCTCTGACTTAGTCGAGTATAGAGAACCCGCAAACATACCCTGTAAGCCGTTTGGGCCTGACCTCCCTTTTGAGAGTGAACTTGAACCTGAGTGTCCACCTCCAAATATACCTGAGCAAGGAGAGCGGATCGAGCGTGTCTTGGATGACCAAGCCATCACTACCCAGGGCAAAGGCTACCAGCGTTACCTGGTTCGATGGCAAGGCTGACACGAATCTGATGACTCATGGATCACACGGGAGGACTTGCAGCGCATCGACCCCGACATCTTGGAAAGGTATCAAAGCCAAGCTAACACTTACTCAAAAGGGTCGAGTTCCTCCCACCTTAGAAAAACTAGTGTGGGCACCAGGATCCGACAGATGCTCCTCAACCCTCTATAGATCTCAGATTACGGTTCCCCATTTCTTTGAGTCCTGTAATAAGGCCTTGAGCCCAAAACATTGTTATAATTTCTTGTCAAAGTTTGTTTAGTCCTGTACTTTGCCCAATTTGGGTCAAGTTAGGTCATGAGTCCTGTATTAGTTCGAGTCTGAGTTTGGACTGGGTCCAAGCCCAATTGAAGTCACTCAGGTTTTCTTCACCAAATCAAGTTCTGGTGAGCCAACCCACCTCTTCTACTTGGGATATTGCCAACTCAGGTGCCACCTCAGCTACCTACGTGGCACCACATCAGCTGCCACTTGGGCATCCAAGAAGGGAAACAAGTGGCATCCTCATGCTTTCCACACGCCTTGGACAACATCGCCCACTTCCCTTCACCACATCACGCCTTGTTCCATCAAAAGAGGGCATTTAAGATCCTTGAAGGAACCAAGCCTCAAAGCAAGCCTCCTCCCAAGCTTTCTTCCCAAAGTGATCTTGCAAGGAAGGAAGGTCAAAGGACACACTCCCCTCTTCAAGCCCTCAACCATGCAATGCCCATGGAGTTCTCCCTTGGTCGGCCAAGAATCAATCCTAGAAGATGGCGTGAAGAGCCCAAGGGAACACATCCCTCCAAGCAAGCCATGCCCCACTCCTTCTTCCCAAAATAAGCATGCTAAGGAAGGAAGTCAAGGGACCAATCCCCCTCTCCAAGTCGTTGCTCATGCCACGCCCTCCAAATTATTTAGTCGGCCAAAGAGATGGGATGTGGAAAATTTTTGGGCGCCACAATGAGTCTTGTTATTTGAATTTCAAAAGGGCCTTGGGTGCCTATTTAAAGGACCCAATCCCTCCATTGTAGAACTAATGAATGATTGAGTGATTTATGAAAAGTTTGAGTTTTTTCCACCCTCCAAACATTGTCTCATAGGCTAGGTTTGAGTGGAATTGCCTTCATCCCCAGGGACGTCGAGTGGTGTGAGGCTACCTGTCCGTCACCCCAGGGCGTCGCAAATCCTTCGTCCTCCAGGACGTCGCATGATGTGAGGCCACATTCCTTCGTCCTCCAAGATGTCGCGGGGTGAGAGGCCCCAAGTTATCTCTGACTTTGACTTCGGAATCCAGCCGGACACCAGGCTCGAAGCCCCTTTCCAACTCTAGTTCAATTCCTTTTCGTGCATCTCCACATTCCGCTGACCTTTCTTTGTTTGCCTATAGGTCCTCCCTGGCATCTCGGGCATTGGAGACAGTCAGCTTTGCCATCGCAACCTCCCGACCCAAAGCCAGCACTTCCAAGGGTTTGACTGCTCGGGCATCCAGGCCGCATCCGCCGAGTTGAGCGATCTCTGCACCGGGCGCTTCAGAAGTTTGAGGTTTTCTTTCTCTTTATCACCTAAGTAGATATTGTAGGTTGAGCTAGTCCTACCTGGGTTTGTTAATCCCGGGGTCCTGTTCTCGTTCTTACTTTTAGGGCTTTGAATTGCAAGCATAAGCTTCCATTACTATTCTTCACATTTCTTATCTTTGCTTGTGATCGGGAATCGAAACCTTAAAACAATGAAGAAGAACAACAAGAAACATAAAAAAAAAAATCATCAACCCTAAAAAAGAATTCCTTTGCAACATAAGCATCCTTATTGGCATCCAGCATCCCTAGCCCTAACCCTCCCTTGCCTCCACATCACCTTGGTATCTTTCTTCTTAGGGGTTTGGGCTTGGTACCTGGGCTTGATTTCATTGGGCTAGGATGTAGGTGGACATCTGGAATCATGGATGCCCTGGTCTATCAATATATTTTAGCATCTGGAAAGAAATCTGGGCATCTGGAGGGCATCTGCAAGGAATTAGGATTTTCTGAATTTTCCTCCTAGGGTCTTCAAATCTTTAAGCTAGGTTGGACTTGGGCTATACTTCCATATCTTCAATCTGATTGGACTTGGTCTTCACTTATATGATGTGGTCTTGAGTCTTCAATATGGTTGAACAGGACTCAAAAAAATAAGATTAGCTCGACATGAGCTGACTAACACTGGACTGGACTAGCTCAACATGAGCTGACTAATACTAAACTAAAATAACAACTCAAAGACTCAAATGACAAACAAAAAATGAACTCAAATGGGCTAAGCCCTTATTACATATGGAATCATAAATTATTGATCAATCCACAGAGGGTTGAAAAGCCTCTGTCTTATTCTGGTGCCTCTGGTGTCCCCACCTCAAAATGATAGTATGACTGTTAGGTGCATCATGTTGGCTTCAATAAGAAACGAGCTCCAGAGACAACATGAAGGTATGGAACCTCAGTCCATATTGCTCTATTTAAAGGAGCTATATGGAGAGCAAAGTAGAGCTGCTCGATATAAGATATCAAAGAAGTTGTTTTATGTACGGATGAGTGAGGGTTCATCTGTACAAACCCACATATTGTAAATGATTGACTTAATCACCTGATTAGGTCAATTAGGGTTTGTCATGGATGGTGAACTCAATTAGGACTTGATCCTGCAGTCACCCCCAGATTCCTTCTCTCAGTTTGTTCTTAATTACCATATGAACAAATTGAATACTTCATTACCAGAGTTGCTTAATATGCTTAAGACAGTAGAGAGCCATTCTAAAGGAGATAAGGCTCATCTTCTTCTAGCTGATTGAAGAAAGAAAGAGGCAAAGAAGAAGGGCTTGAAAAGAAAATTCAACCCTAAGAAGAGCTTCCAAAATAAGAAGAAAGCTAAGAAGGCTGATGGAGCCTATTTCCACTGCGGTAAGCAAGGGAACTGGAAGAAAAATTGAAAGATATATCTTGCAAGTGTGAAGCAAGATGCAAGTGGAGCATCTAAAGGTTTGTATATGATACAAATAAATTTGTCATTGAGTTCTTCAAATTCTAATTCATGGGTATTAGATATCACATGTGCATTTCATATCTGTAATTCGTTGCAGGGACTCCACTAAACTAGGAATATGAATAAAGGTGATTACAAGCTATATGGGGCAAGTGGTGAGGCAATTTATGCTGAAGTTGTGGGTACCTGTATCTTATTATTACCTTTGGATAATATGTTAAATTTAGAAGAATGTTACTACTTACCCAACATTATAAGAAACATTATTTTTATACCCTTGTTATTACAACAAGGATATGAAATAAATGTAAAGAGCAGTTGCTGCTGTATTCTTCATAATAATAAAATATTTGGGCATGGTTGTTTTATTAATGGTCTTCTAACTTTGGAACTCAATGATGAAATACTTCTTATTAATAATAAGAAGAGAAAGAGAGATAATGTCAATGTCACATATCTTTGGCATTGCCAGTTAGGTCATATCAGTGAGTCAAAGATAAACAAGTTAGTCATTGATAATTACTTTGATCCTTGTGATTTCCAATCATTAGGAACTTGTGAGTCTTGCCTCAAAGGAAAAATGACCAAGTCTCCATTCACTGGACATGGAGACAGGGTAACTGAGTTACTAGGTCTTGTGCATACTGATATATATGGACCTATGACAACTCAAGCCAGAGGAGGATATTCTTACTTCATCACTTTTATTGATGATTTATCAAGGTTTGGTCATGTATATCTCATGAAACATAAGTCTGAAGCTTTTGATAAGTTTAAAGAATATGAAAGTATGGTTGAAAAATAAACTGGACATAGTATTAAAGCTCTTCATTCTGATCGATGAGGTGAATACTTTTCTAGTGAGTTTCTAAACCATCTTAAAGATAAATGCATAATCTATGAATGGACTCCTCCTTATACACCCCAGTTAAATGGTATGGCAAAAATGAGAAATCGCACCTTGTTACACAAGGTGAGGTTTATGATGAGCTTCACAAATCTTCCTATTTCCTTCTATGGACATGCCCTGGAAATTGCTGCACATATTTTGAATAAAGTTCTATCTAAGTCAGTAAGTAGCACTCCATATGAGTTATGAAATGGCAAAAGACCAAGTCTTAAGTACTTAAAGATTTGGGGTTGCTATGCTTATGTCAAGAATAACTTTGGACATAAGTTAAGTGCAAGGGCTGACAAGTGTAGGTTTGTTTGTTATCCTAAAAAAGGTATTGGATACCTCTTTTATAATACTACTGAGCAAAAGGTGTTTGTTAGTAGGCATGCTACATTCTTGGAATAAGAATTTATCAATGAAAGAAGTAGTGATTCTTCAATTAAGTTATGTGAGCCACTATACACACCTCCTCTATGAAAGTCAAACAGGATGCGGGAAGCACCTCTAAGATATGGCTTTGTCATCAGGGATGACAATGAAGCCAGTATCATTCAAGATGATGATCCTGTGACCTATTCAAAAGCTGTTGAGAGAAAAGACTTCGACAAATAGCTAAGTACCATGAAATCTAAAATAGATTCCATGTATTCCAATCGGGTTTGGACCTTGGTAGATCCACTTGATGGAATTAACCCAATAGGGTGTAAATGGATCTTCAAAAAGAAGATAGGTGCAGATGGTCAAGTAGAAACCTACAAGACCAGGTTGGTAGCAAAAGGTTTTAGATAAAAATATGGCACTGACTATGATGAAACTTTTTCTCCAATAGCCATGCTCAAATGCATTCGGATTTTGCTTGCCGTAGCAGCATACCATGATTATGAAATCTGGCAGATGGATGTCAAGACTGCTTTTCTCAATAGAAATCTTGAGGAAGAAGTCTATATGACATAGCTAGAGGGTTTTGTCTCATGTGGAAGACCAAACTAGGTATGCTAGTTAAAGAAGTCTATTAATAGTCTAAAGCAAGCGTCAAGGAGTTGGAACATCCACTTTGTTGAAACAATCAAGAGTTTTGGTTTTGTCAAAAATGAGGATAAACCATGTATGTATAAGAAGACAAGTGGGAGTGCACTTGTTTTCTTGGTCTTGTATGTTGATGACACATTGATCATTGGGAATGATATCCCAATGTTACAATCGATTAAAACTTGGCTATCATCAATGTTTTCTATGAAGGATTTGGGAGAAACATCCTATATACTAGGTATAAGGATCTATAGAGATAGATCTAAAAGGATGCTAGGCTTATCCCAGTGTAGGTACATAGACTTATTGTTGAAGAGATTCAACATGGATAAAAGTAAGAAAGGTTACTTGCCTATACGTCAAGGCATACATCTCTCTAAGAAAATGTCTCCTAAGACATCAGAAGAAAGAGAGAGGATAGCTATGATTCCTCACGCTTTGTCTGTAGGATCAATTATGCATGCTATGTTATGTACCAGACCTGATGTTGCTTATGCCTTGGGCATAGTAAGCAGGTTTTAGGCAGACCCAGGAGAGGATCATTGGAAAGCTATGAAAAATATTCTTAAGTACCTGAGAAGGACTAAAGATATTTTTCTAGTATATGGAGGATCGGAGTTGAAATTAGAAGGATATATAGATTCTAGTTTCCAATCAGATCTAGATGATAGCAAATCAACATCAGGGTATGTCTTCACCCTGAATGGTGGTGTAGTGAGTTGGAAGAGTACAAAGAAGCCAACGGTAGATGACTCAGTCATTGAGGCAGAATACATAGCTTCAAGTGAAGCCGCGAACGAAGTTGCTTGGATGAAGAAATTCATTATGGAATTGGGCATGGTTCCTGATGTACATCAGCCAGTGCCATTGTATTATGATAACACTGGAGCCAGTGCCATTGTATTAAGTCTCGTGTGTCTGTGGCTAGTTCTGTACTTTGACCTAGTTGGTTAAGTCGAGTCCTGTATTGAGTCCAGTCCTGTATTGGGTCCAGTCTGAGTCTGAGTCTGTTTGAAGTATGGGTCCAAGGAAGATTGGTCTTGAAGTCTAGTCACATTTTGAGCCAAGCCATGAAGGAAGCCAACTCAGCTCAGGGGCCCACCTCTTCATCCTATGTGGTGCCATGTCAACATGCCAGGTGGGCTGCAAATTTTAGATTCTTGAACGCCCAAAAGGGGGACACAATACTTGACACAATCCCTTTTTCCCTCACCACATCAAGCTAATTTCCAAGGATGGGTGGTCGGCCATGAAAAGGTCAAAGGGAATTTGAAATATGGAGAATTTGAATCCCTTGCTTCAAGCCCTCCTATCAAGCTATCTTCCTAAACTACATGAACAACTATGGAAGGAAGGCAAGAATCCATGGGCGCCTCCATCTCCCACTCCCCACATCTTGTCTTGTTACAAAGTTGGATGCACAACAAAGGTAAGAAGGAGAACACATGCCTTGCTACAAGCCTCACTTCTTGTCTTCTTCCAAAATAAAGGACCAACATTCCAAGTTCAAGGGTGCCAAGATCCCTCTTCCAAGCCTCACATCAAGCCACGCCCAATCAAGTCTAACTTCATGGTCGGCCAAGGAGAGGAAAATTCTAAAATTTTGGGCGCCCCTTCAAGAAGACTTGTATCTTTTATTCGAATTTCAAATGGGATCCTAAGGTGCCTATTTAAAAAACCTTATCCCTCTTTTGTAAAGCAAATTTTTGATGAATGAAAAACCAAGTCTTTTTTAAGAGCCAGTTTTCTTTGGTTGCCTTTGTTCACTATGAACATCGATTTCCGTGAGGGAGCGCCTTCACCTTCGGGTGTCGAGAGGTGTGAGGCCTCAAGTTACCATCTCTTCCGCAACTCCATCCTCCAACTTCGAGTCAGGGTCCATTTGGATCATTCAACCGGGCACCTAGTCAGAAGAACTCCACCATCACCACATCAACTTTCATCCCTTCTACTATTTGCTTTCTCTTTGATCGAATCCTAACTCTTCTTGAATGCTTGCAGGTCCTCCAGGTGACACGAACATGGAGTTGGTTGCCCTTACCATCGAGGCCTTTGGACAACAAGCTGATGCATCCGCGGGGTTGAAGGCTCGATCATCCAGGCTGCATCCACCAGAGTGAGTGATCTCGGCATCGGGCACTTCAGATCTTTGAGGTTTGCCACCCTGACTCCTATGTAGGTATTGATCTGAAAGCTAAGTCCTATGGGGTTTTTCAATCCTGGGATCCTCTTTTTATCCTTGTTTAGGAACTTACTTGCTTGCTTGATGTTCTTGTTAGTATAGAACCCTAGATCTACTCTTGTTCTCGGGAATCCAAAAAATCATTAAAACTTAAAAATCACAAACAAACAAATCACTTGCATCATTCTTCATCTTCGCATCTAGTTAGTCCCCCATCATTTCTGTTATCAGCGCATGGTTAGGACATAGCACTTCTTAAAGTACTTGGATAAGGTGCTTCACCAGGACATCCGGTCTTAGGAGAAAAGTAGGGTTTCAAGACCCTCTCCTCCCATTCCACAGGGTCTCCTAAGGCGCGTAGGGGTTCCACTGTCATAGGCCTTGGAAGAGGAACACAAGAAGATTAGTGTTTAAAAACCCAAAAGAAAAAATAAAAATTTTGCATCTTAGATCTCATATTTAAATTTCTGCATTTTTCCCTTTCTCAATATGGTCTGTTGTTTTTAATATTTCTATTTGTAGGAATTTTCAAATTGTCTGATTTTTATTTTGTTAGATCACACGTAATTGATAATATTTGTGATAATTTTCGCAGATTTTATTGTAGCTTGTAGAATTTTTACAAGCCAGAATACTACCTGAGAAGAAATTCTGTTCTGAGAATTTTAGCAAGTGCATTTTTCTTATGTTTTCATTTCATAGATAGTTTAATTTGCATTTAGCTTCATTTCTTATCATTTCCTTCATCTTGTTTCTACTTTGATCCTTCAAAAACCCAAAAATATAATTTAGAGACATCTCACTAGATCATTTTGCATGCCATCATCCTTATAAATCATCTTAAGGGCAGCAAATTGACATAGTGTCAGGATTTCATTTCCTGTCCTTAGCCCAAAAATCACCAACTGGCATATCAAACCCCAACCTCTAATTAAAATTGACAAGACACTTAATTTCTCTAGTGAGCTAGGGACACCCACGAAGTCAGGTCGAACCAAGTGTCAAGCCAAGTTAGACAACTGGTTTGTGTGTGCTTGAGTATCTGGTGTCTAGGCAAGTGGTTCAGGGACAAGAGCCCGAAAAAAGGTGGGTTGGTTCACTTATGTGGCTAATTTCAAATTGTTGTCTAAGGCAAGCAAAGAGGATCCTCCATCAACCTTACACTTACCTGGCCAGGTCCGAAGTTACTTCTACCGAGTTAGTCTTCTTGACCTCACATTTGGTTTGATCTATTAAGTCTAGAAACCCTTAGCATCTTCCATTGTGTGTGCATGTCGAACAGATCCATAGTCCCTTATCACCCCCATCTTTCCCAACCAAGTGAACCCATGGACAACACCCAAGAAGATCCATTAAAGGTCATCATGGAACAATTGGCTAAGATGAATAGTAAGCTTGATAAGCTTGATGAAAGAGTTGGATCCTTAGAAAAGAATAGTCCTAGACCATCTGTTGAACCTGAGTTTGAGTCATCCTTTCCCCCTAGGGATTATCCTAACTATGAACCATCCATAGAGGCTGAACCTAGGAGAATACCCCGTGTTAAGCCAGCCCAAGAGTTTGAACCTAGGAGACCCAATCCAGAGATCGTAGACCAGGAAGAAAGGGCCATTAGAAACATCAAGCTAGAAGCCCCTACCTTCGATGGTAGTCTGGATCCTAAGGTGTATGTGGATAGGGAGGATGATATAGAGTAGTATTTCGAGTGGTACACAATGATGGAGAGGATGAAGTTCAAGTTTGCCAAACTTAGGTTGGTTCGCCAGGCTAGGTTATTTTGGAATAGTGTTGAAAGGCTGGTAGCGTTGAGAGATGAAGAACCCATAAGTACTTGGAGAGACATGAGAAGTAAGTTGAGAGATAAGTACCTTGGTAGATTCTATGAGAAAAGACTTTTAGATTGATAGTACCAACTGAGACAGGATGATAGGCCAGTGTCTGAGTATATCAAAAAATTCCAGGAGTTTGTCAGGAGATGTAACACCAATGAATCTAAGTCTAAGACCATAGCTAGGATTCGAGATGGTCTACATAGGGATATCTAGCAAGAACTTCTCCATTAGAAGATTTATATCCTGGAAGAAGCCTATGACACTGCTAGAGAATTTGAGTCATATCGAAGAAAATTCATGAACTACTAAGTTAAGCCCAGCAGGGTTAGTACCTTTGAACCCAAACCCAACCCTACTCAACTTCTCTTAGACCAGCCAACTTCTACTATCCCATTAGTTCATATGACTGATATGACAAGAATCCTGAAGTACAAATTGAGTGCATTAATATTCAAGACTTAGGGTATCCCCAGACTGAAGATTTTCAGGCAGAAAAGATTGAGACCACTGAGAATTTAAGTGAAGAAACCCCTGAGCCTAGTGAGAAATCCAAAGAAAACATCTCTGAATCAAGCCTAGTGGGGAAGTGTGATGTAGATGAACCCAAGGTTGAAGTCATCAAGGAATCAAAGGATAATGATCCTGAACCCACTACAGAATTTAAAGAAGAAATGACCAAGTTAGGATCAAACAAAGTCGATGATAGTGAAGGTTCTCAAGTATCACCCATAGAGAAGGTCCAAGAACAAGAAGAAGATAGTAGTTTTGAGGACTTTCTAGATAAACTTTCCAAAGACCTTCCTGATAACCTTCCACCTTCTAGGAGCACCCAGCCTACCCTAGAACTTGCACCTATAGATCCTCCTAGTACTAATCATGAGGTTAGGACGAGTGCACTCATAAAACAATGTCCAAATTTTGAGGTTATCCTGAATAGCCAAGGTCTATTTCATGTTGCCCATAGGTTGCCCCAAGACTCCGACTCCTATCTCCTACCCCTCCCTGAGCCTTCTCACATTTCTAGAGCCATGGGGTTGCATTTTGTTGAGATTACTGGGCTGCATGACTCCTTAGAACCCATCCCTTTTGTCATTTACTTCTGATATACTTTATGGCATTTGTTAGGGATCTATGATAATTTTTCTTGTGCATACCAGACCCGGGTAAAGCCTAGTAAGTCAATAATTTATTAGGTTTAGGCCCTAGAGAGTCCAATAAAATCCCGCTCTATAAGAATGTTTAGTTGAGTCTGCATTTTGCATCATGTTAGGATTCTGCATTAAGCACTAATTTTTAAAATAATTTGATTGATTCCCGAAAGTGAACCAAAGAGATTGATAAAAGAGATTATGTAATGATTAGGCTTAGACCTGAACGGTTTCCACCTGGAACCATTAAGAAACTTCATGCTCGTGGAGCTGGCCCCTTTAGAGTGATAAGGAGAGTTGGCTCTAATGCCTATGTACTTGAGTTACCCCGGATTATGGCATTAGCTTGACTTTGAATACCCCGTACTTAGTCGAGTTTAGGGAACCAGCAAATATACCCAGTGAGAAATTTGGGCTTAACCTTTCATTTGAGAGCGAACCCGACCCAGAGTGTCCACCTCCAATTTTACCTGAGAGAGGAGAGCGGATCGAGCGTGTCCTGGATGATCAAGCTATGACCACCTGCGGCAATGGCTATCAGCATTACTTGATCCAATTGCAAGGCTAACCACTGTCCGATGATTCGTAGGATACTCGAGAGTACTTGCAGCACCTCGACCCCGACCTTCTGAAAAAATATCAAAGCCAAATCAACCCTTACTCGATAGGATCGAGTTCCTCCCACACCGGGAGAATTGGTGTGGGCACCAGACCTTTGATTAGGGTTCTAATTTTTGGGTCTTGTAATAAGGCTTCAAGCCTAAACCTTGTAATTTTTGTTAGCTTTGAATTGAGTCTCATGTGTCTGTGGCTAGTCCTATACTTTGACCTATTTGGTCAAGTTGAGTCCTGTACTGAGTCCAGTCCTGTATTGGGTACAGTCCGAGTCTGAGTCTGTTTGAAGTATGGGTCCAAGCAAGATTGGTCTTGAAGTCTAGTCACTTTTTGAGCCAAGTCATGAAGTAAGACAACTCAGCTCAGGGGCCCACCTCTTCATCCTATGTGGTGCCATGTCAACATGCCAAGTGGGCTACGAATTTCAGATTCTTGAATGGCCAAAGGGGGGACACAATACTTGACACACTTCCTTTTTCCCTCCACACATCAAGCTAGTTTCCAACTATGGGTGGTCGGCCAAGAGAAGGTCAAAGGGAATTTGAAATGTGAAGAATTTGAATCCCTTGCTTCAAGCCCTCCTATCAAGCTATCTTCCCAAACTACATGAACAACTATAGAAGGAAGGCAAGAATCCATGGGTGCCTCCATCTCCCATTCCCCACATCTTGTCTTGTTCCAAAGTTGGATGCACAACCAAGGAAAGAAGGAGAACACATGCCTTGCTACAAGCCTCACTTCTGGTCTTCATCCAAAATAAAGGACCAACATTCCAAGTTCAAGGGCACCATGACCCCTCTTCCAAGCCTCACATCAAGGCACGCCCAATCAAGTCCAACTTCATGGTCGGCCAAGGAGAGGAAAATTCTGAATTTTGGGTGCCCCTTCAAGAAGACTTGTATCTTTTATTTGAATTTCAAATGGGGTCCTAAGGTGCCTATTTAAAGGACCTTACCCCTCTTTTGTAAAGCAAATTTTTGATGAATGAAAAACCAAGTCTTTTTTGAGAGCCAGTTTTCTTTAGTTGCCTTCGTTCACTAGGAACGTCGATCTCCATGAAGGAGTGCCTTCGCCTTCGGGCATCGAGAGGTGTGAGGCCTCAAGTTACCATCTCTTCCGCAACTCCATCCTCCAACTTCGAGTCAGGGTCCATTGGAATCATTCAACCGGGCACCTAGCCAGAAGAACTCCACCATAACCACATCAACTTTCAACACTTCTGCTATTTGCTTTCTCTTTGATCGAGTCCTAACTCTTCTTGAATGCTCGAAGGTCCTCCAAGTGACACGAACATGGAGTCAGTTGCCCTTGCCATCAAGACCTTCGAAAAATAAGCCGGCGCATCTGCGGGGTTGAAGGCTCGATCATCCAGGCCGCACCTGCCAGAGTGAGTGATCTCGGCATTGGATGCTTCAGATCTTTGAGGTTTGCCACCCTAACTCCTAAGTAGGTATTGATCTGAGAGCTAAGTCCTATGGCATTTCTCAATCATGGGGTCCTCTCTTTATCCTTGTTTAGGGACTTGCTTGCTTGAAGTTCTTATTAGTATAGAACCCTAGATCTACTCTTACTTGTTCTCGGGAATCCAAAAAATCATTAAAACTTAAAAATCACAAATAAACAAATCACTTGCATCATTCTTCATCTTCGCATCTAGTTAGTCCCCCATCAGGGGGGCTTGAGTTTGACCCCGGCGATCGATGTACCATCACCTTTCTCCCCAATGATGGATAGGAGAGAAGCGCCACGAGTTCAAGGGGGTCAATCAGGGGCCCCTCCTTGGATAGGGGCTATGGGATAGAACTCTCATGGTTCTCTGGTCTGAGGGGTTTAACCTCCCCTGATGTGGCCAGGCAGATGTTGAAGGTATCCTACTATCCCAAGACTAGGTAGTCACCTGAAATCGGCATCTCGCCGATGTGTCAAATTCAGCATTTTCCTCTGTGCTGAAGGTAAGATCATTATTACCTTTTTAGTTTCTTTTCGGCTATTCTTTCCATGATAGGTCTCTTTCTTCGTTGGCGTAGTTGGTTCATGACATAACCTTTTTGGAGGAGGGCATGGAGAATATCGACAACTTTCTTCGCAGCATGAAGGAGGAGCTCCAGATGGCCAAGGCCGAAAAGGAGGTAGTTGAGGAGCTACGGTTGTCCGTCAAGGAGAAGCTCATTCATAAAGATAACAAGGTTCAGGATTTGAGGGGTGAACTAAAGAGGGCTCAGCTAAAAATCTCCAAACAGGAGGCAAAGCTAAGGAAGAGGAAATAGATGTGGTCCTTGGAATAGTTTGCTAGGGAGAATGAGGAGAAGGTTGACAACCTGGCCAAGATGACTGACAAGGTGGTCAGAAGGGTGGAAGAGGCTTCTTCGAGGGTTGAAGTTGCTGTGAGAGAGTCCGAGGTCCTCAGGGAGTAGGCGGTCAGGGCAGTTGAGGATTTCAAGAAGTCTCCACAATTCAAGAAAGACATAACTGAAGCCAGCTTATTCAGCTATAAATATGGCTTCAACGATGGGCTTGATGGGGTCCGCAAAGCCTTTCTCGATCTTGACCTTTTTGGCATCCCGACATTTTAGATTTAAAAGGAAGGAGAGGGGGGAAGCGTGCCCCCTGTTGAGTCTAGAGAGGCCCTGGCCATGGCAAAAAGATCGACCATGGTAGGTCCTATAGCCTTGACTCCGATTGAGGTGGCCCAAGCAGAAGAAGCCTCGGTCGAAGAGGATTGAGTCCCAATTCGGACTGAAGAGACCTTTCTTTTGCTAAAGGAATGATGGGTAATCACTATCTTATCTTAAATGAAATTAGAAACTTCCTTCTAGTCAAAGAGGAGTTTGAGTTGATACATCCCGTTAGGGATTTACATGTCCAGTAGGGGACTTCTTCGGAGAACATGGGAGAGTAGGGTGGTCACTTTCTTGGGACCAACATTCCCTGAACCGGTCTTCTTCGTAACGGCCCTCACAGAATCGATGCTTCAATAGTAGTTGATCACTCAGTGGTAATTGGCCGAAGTCGAGTCTTTAGGGTGAATGCTTTCGGTATGGGCCGAGGATCGACCCAACAGAGGGGTCGCGGCACCATTGGATCATCTTCATTTTTCTTTTTGATATGAGCGGTCGACTCGAGGGGGGTTCGATTGGGCCTTCTAACCGTAACTCCCCCAATGGTCAGCCACCCATCATGATGACTTTTAGGACCCAGTAGCTGTATGGGTGGCAAGTGTCACCCTGCTAGTGGTACCGAGAGGGAGTGGAGTGTTGAGTCCATACGCACGTTGTATTAATGTCGAGTGCCTTAGTGTTCAAGGGGGAACACCTCCATGCCACCTGGGCACCGTCAAATGCGCTCTTTCCAAAGTCGACCATCGAGGCTGTAGGAATGTTGCACCATTTTTAGAGCACCATCTTGGTACGTGGCTTCGTCTGGTTGGCCTAGTTTGAGATGTGGTCCATGTCTCTTGTGAGTGCATGCCATTTACGAGTGCACGTTCTTCAAAGGAGCACACAAAACATTGAGATAGTCAGCCATTAAATAGGACTCCTCCTCGTAGTCCCTAGGGGATTCTGAAGCCGTGGAGGAGCGGACGTCTTGCTCTAGCATCATTCTTGTTCTTCTCAAATTTTTTGTCTCCCTTTATTATGAAGTTCTTTTTCTAGGATATGCGCGAGATGTCCCATTAAAGGGGAGCCACTGTGAAATAGGGAGACGTACATAGCGCTAAGGTCCACAAGGGAGACAACAACTCCTTCTAGGCCTAGGAGGTGGCCCGTCTGGAGGAGGAAGTGTAGACCCTCCATTCTCAATTGGAGGAGGTTAAGGCGAGGGCAATCTCAATGGCTGCAATGGTGGACGAGGCAAAGGAGGAGGTCATGGAGGTCGTTACCAGGTTTCTGGGGTCGCAAGCCTTCCGTGATGAGGTCACCGAAGCCATCTAGGATTCTTACTATCGGGGATTTCGAGAACACAAAGACAAGGCCTTCCTCTATTATAACTTGAAAGGGTTGGAGAACATTCGGCCCTCGATCCTATATCTGGGTACGAGGATGATTCTCACTTTGAAGGAGAATCAGAGTCTGACGAGGAGGCCGGAGGCAATGCCTCTCCAGATGTTCGGCCTAGATCTGCCTTCACCCGTCCATGGGGGAAGGGGCCTGCGACTACCCCTTAAATTTTTCTTCTTCTTTTCCTTCTTCTCTTTTTTTTTTTCTATTGCATGATGTAATCTCCTTCCTTTTGAATGAAGGGAATTGTCTTTGGAATGATATCATGATGGGGGACTAATATGCATTTAATTCTTTTTGTATATTTTATATGTGGGGTTAGGTGATTAATTCCCAAATTTCAAATCAAAATTAGTTGTAGGGAATTTTATATGAATTTTTGAAGCCAAGCATGCAGATTAGAACCTAGAAATGTACTAAAGAAGGATCGTCGGGGCTGAGAAGCCTCAGTTAGGGCAAGTTCTCCTACAATATAAAGACTGGAGGTAGAGAGGGTGTACCTGACAACGTCTGAAGTGCCCGGTGAAGATCGCAGCAAAGGGATCTCTCGTTCCTCGATGGATGCGGCCTAGAAAACTGAGCTAAAGACTCGCGAATACCCAACTTTCTGCTCAGTGGTCCGATTGAGGCATGGCTAGAGTCATTGGATTCGTAGGAACTCGGGGACCTGCAAACGACCTATCAGGGATTAGAAAACTCAGAGGAAATCAAGAAAATAAAGGAAAACAGCAAAGAGAAGGAAGTTTTGGAGGGGCTGGATGGTGCGGGCACCAGACTCAGAAGAAGACTTCAGGGCTCCATCTGGATCTCTGATTGACATTGCCCGAAGAATTAGGGTTTTCTGGTTTTGTAATAAGGGTTGACTTGGTCAACTCAATTTTAGTTTGAGTCTGTATTTCCCTGTAATTTAAATTTTGTTAAGTCATGTTGACTCAATACAAGTCCTAGTAGTGGTCTAGGTCTTCTCCAAGGTGCAACATTTTCTCCCAGGACCAAGCAAGTGGGCGCCACACTCCCAGCCACATGCCAGAGTCCAGGAGGCGCCACATCTCCATCCAGTGTGCCTTGGTCCCCACACCACAAGAAAGCAGGTCCCTTCTTTCATGCGCCACTTGGGGTAGAAATCTATAAAGATACCTCAATCCAAGGAGGAGCCAACTTCTTTCCAGATAAATCAAAGCCAGGATGGCAAGAATTTTTCTTGAAGAGAGGATCAAGGAGGTGCCCCACAATGTTCCATAAAAACCCAAGTTATAAAAGGAAAGAGAGCATGTCTTGGGGAGAAAATCAAGGAGGCACCCAAAAGTTTCCTAAAGTGCCAAAGCCATGAAAGGAAGAAGCCTAAACTTGTGGAGCAAGACTAGGAGGTGTCCAAAAGAGCCAAACCATGAAGGGAAAATCCTTGATTCATGGAGAGATACTAGGAGACACCCCCATAACCTGCCATTTGGAGCTGATTTTCATGTTTTCTTGGAGTTTTTGGGTTGCCCACTCATGGAAGGATCTTGGGAAGAAAATTTGATGCCTAAAGTGTGGGTTAGTCCTATTAGTCCCACATGGGAAGTGTATGAAATTTTATTTTTTTGTTATGTCTATATATTCAACTCTATGTAACTCTTGAAGAAAAGATGAATGAAACCAAATTTTTTTTGTGAGCAAACTTTGTGTTTTCTCTCTTCCGCACTTGCATCCAGGTGTTGAGCTACATGAGGGAGTAAATCCGGGTTCCCCAGGAACCTTGAGGAGGTGTGAGATCTCCAAAACCCAAACCCTAGGTTAGCCACTCCACTCCCAAAACCTAGCCGCCCATCACCCTTTTCTTTCCACTAAGCCCTAGCATATTCCACCTCCCACGGCCTCTCTCCCCAAGTCCAGGCCGACCACCAGCATCCAGCTATAGTCCGGGTACTTCAGATCCAAAGCTCTTTCCCGTGGGAGTTGAATCATCCTTCAAGAGAATCCGGATCTCTCCGACATCAACCTTCAAGTTCTTCGAACTTGTAAATCCTTCCCTGAGTCTCTGAATCCCTCACTTGTTTTTCTTCTTCCCAGATCTTGAGTCCAGGAGAAGCCGACCAAACCACAAGACCAGTATTGGAGGATCCATTGCGAAGATAGCCGAATCCGATGATCCAACAATCTGCTCGAGAGAGTTCTTCCACCCAAATTCTGAGAAGATCACTGTCTGGATGGTAAACCATCTCTCCTCTCTATTTCTGTTCTGTTGAAAGTTCATAGCGAAACCCTAGGTCTGGGAGTTTCTCAACCCCCAGCGATCTATTACTTCTAAACTACTCTGATAACTTAGCTTCTTCTAAATTGTGCTTTCAATCCTTACCTAGTTTCCATCAACTTAGTTTAACTTTACTTTGAGTCGAAGCCAATTTCTGAAATATAAAAAAAAAAAAAATTAATCTTAATTTTACTTCCGCATACGCTTCTTTGTTCTTTGTTCTGCATCATTTTTGGTATCAGAGCTTTCGTCCTGCTTGATTTTTGGTATCAGAGCCCTGTCTAGGGTTTCTGTTTTGATTGCTTGTTTAAGTCTCTCTCTTTTTACTTTGTCTGCTCGAAGTAGACTCCCCAGGATGTCCGGTCCTAGGAACGAAGCGAGGTGCAAACCTCCTCTTCCCATTCCATGGGGTGTTCCTTGGGTGTATAGGGGATCCGCTGGGTTATAACTTCGTAGCAGGAATTGTAAATGGGGAAAGCATTCTGTTTTCAGTCTGTAACTGCCCTGTTGTAGGAGTTGTTTCTCATTGTATTTAACTCCAAATTATATGATTTTATTTTGCTGGAACCAGTATAATTGAAAATATTTTACATAATTATACTGTAATTTATTCGTTTTTGTGAAATTTCTGAGAGTTAAATTATAGCAATTCAGTTTCTATGTTTCTACAATTCAATTTTTTTGAGTGATCATCTCCTAATTCATCTTAAGGGCAATTGAGCATCTAAGATAAGGGGAGGAGTTGATAACCTCTCCTTAGCCCAAAACCACCACCCATTCATTCGATCCTAAGCCAAATTTTAAAATTTATTAGACTTAATTTGCCCTAGTGGGCTAGGGACACCAACAAGTCGGGTCTAGGCTAATGTTGAGTTAGTTTGTCTAGTTACTCTGTGTGTGCTTTGTACTCAGTGTCTAGAATGGTGGTTCAGGGATTCGATCCCGAAGGGCTTGTGTGCTGGTCCGCCTACCTGGCCAATCTCTGATTGGTGTCTAGGATTGGCAATTAGGGACCTAACACTCCCCTTACACCTGCCTGGCTGAGTCCCGAGTTACTACAGGCTAGCTTGCCACTCTGATTGGGCATCTAGTTTGGGCTCTAGGTCTAGTTAGCCCGTAGTCGTTTCAGTCAAGTCTCATTTGGTGTGCTTGCTTGCATCATCATGTCCACCCGGAATGAAGTACCCTACCAACCGGTCAAACCCAACCTGATTTAGAGCCATGATTAGAACTCTTACCGAAAGTATGACCAAATTGAGTCAGGATATGAATGAGGGTTTTGCCCAGTTTAGAGACCGAGCCCAGGGACTTGAGAAACGTAGACATCAAAATTGCACCCCTGATCCAAAATTTAATAGGCCCCAACCTCACTCATGCCAGGAGCCTAGGAGGACCTTATACCGTGATCCCGAGCATAACCCTAGGAGCCTATATCCATACTTGGTTGACTCAGAAAAGGGACCTGTTAGGAACACCGAACCTTATGCACCCACTTTTGATGGAAGACAAGAGACATATATTAAGTGGGAAGAACAAATGGATCGGTATTTTGAGTGCACTAACATATCGAAATTAGGACAAATTAGGTTGGCTAAAACCAAGTTCACCAAACATGCTAGGTCGCATTGGTATGCTATTGAGCATGAGTGTTATCAAAGAAAAGAGGAAATATATACTTGGAGAGATATGAGAAGTAAGTTGAGAGATAGGTACCTAGGTAGATCCTATGAGAAAAGACTTTTAGACCAATGGTACCAATTGCGACAAGGTAATAGGCCTGTGTCTAAATATATCGAGGACTTCCAGTGGTACGACATGAAATGCAATACCATTGAGACCGAAGCTCAGATCACATCGAGGTTTAGGGTTGGGTTACACCCAGACATTTATAGGAAGCTATGCCTTGAAATAACCAATAAGTTAGACCGAGCCTACCAAGAAGCCCAAGACTATGAGTGGTCTTTAAGATATAACCAATCAAGTACTTTGGACTTAAAGCCAACCTCTACCAACTTGAGTCAAGTTCCGATTGATCCGACACCCGTAGTGAACCAGACTTTTGTTTGTCAATTCCCACTTGTGTCACCTCTTGACCAGAAGGATAACACTGAGAAGGAGTTAGGCATGGCTATCCCAAAATTAGTTGACCTGACCAGAGCCGTACTTAAAGAGGAATCAAAGGAGAATAGATTAGAACATTTCAGTGAGATTGAGGATGAAATATATGAGCCTGACATAAGTTTGATAGATGAATATGAAGAAGAAGAATTTGAGGATATCTCTCCCGATAATTCAATTAACCAACTCCTACCTAATGGGGTTATTGAGGGGACCCCTGCCACTCAAGGAATTCAGGAGCAAACCCTAAGAGAAGACCCTTTTGAGGAAGTTCAGGAAGAGGAAATTACACCAAATGAAAGTTTAAGTGAGAATACCCCTGAACTCATTGAGGAATCCAAAGAAGACACCCCTGAGTCAAATCTGGTAGAGAAGTGTGGAGAAGGAAGGGGTTCACAAGAATTGCCCATTGAGAAGGTCCAAGAACAAGAAAAAGACAGTAGCTTAGAGGACTTTTTAGATAAACATTCCAAAGACCTTCCTGATAACCTTCCACCTTCTAGGAGCACCCAGCCTACCCTAGAACTTGCACTTGTAGACCCTCCTAGAGCAAATCATGAGGTTTGGATGAGTGCACCTATAGAACAATGTCCTCATTTTAAGGTCATCCTGAATAACCAAGGTTTGTTTCTTATTTCTGATAAGCCATCTCAAAACTCTGATTCTTATTTCCTACCCTTCCCTGAATCTTCTCATGTTTCTAGAGCTATGGGATTACACTTTACTGAGATCTCTAGGTTGCAAGACTCCTTAGAACCTATTAGGTTTGCCACCTACTTCTGGAAGACCTTATGGCACCTACTAGGCATCCATAATAAGTTTTCATGCTCTGCATGCCCTCCTCCGACCCAAGGTCAAACCTAGAGAGCCTTAGTTTGTTAGGTTTAGACCTAGGGTTCCTTTGGAATAAAGTCCATTCTTTAGGAATGCGTCGTCAGTCTTGTTTAGTTTTTCTTGATCCTTTACTAGGGTTTGGCTCAGACTTTGGTTTGATTGAGAGCACCAGGAATTGGGATTTGTATTTTGTCCAGGACTAAATTTGCATATAATGTTTCGATCAACAGGTCTATAGGCTAGAGTCCCTTTGAAATTGTTCATGGATACAAGCCTCACACACTACTTGATCTGATTTCACTATTAGTCCACACACACAAGTCTCTTGATGCACTTGCATAGCATGTAAAGGACTTGCATAAAGAAATTCATGCCAAAATAAATTTAAGTAATGAAACTTATAAGAAGTTGGCTGATTCTCAAAGGCGAGTCAAAACTTTTGTTGAGGGAGACTATGTAATGATTAGGTTAAGGCCTGAACGGTTTCCTCCTGGAACTGTTAGAAAGTTACATGCTAGAGGAGCTGGACCATTTAGAGTGGTGAAGAGAGTAGGGTCCAATGCCTATGTGCTCGAGTTGCCTTCAGAACTAGGCATTAGCTCCACTTTCAACATTACAGACCTAGTAGAGTATAGAGAGCCAGCTGTGATTCCCAGTGAGCCTTTTTGAGCCTAATCCTGCTCTTGAGAGTGAATCCAACCCTGTGTGTCCACCAACAAACTGGCCTATGAGGAAAGAGCAGATTGAAAAGATCCTGGATGATCAGGTTATCTCTACTCGTAATCGAGGATACCTAAGATACCTGGTCCACTGGCAAGGAAGGCCAGATTCTGATAACTCTTGGATCTCCCAAGAAGAATTACAAGAATTGGACCCAGACCTCTTGGAGAGATACCAGAGCCAGCTTGATCCATACTCGACAGGGTCGAGTTCCTCCCACCCCGGGAGAATTGGTGCGGGCACCAGACTCAGAAGAAGACTTCAGGGCTCCATCTGGATCTCTGATTGACATTGCCCGAAGAATTAGGGTTTTCTTGTTTTGTAATAAGGGTTGACTTGGTCAACTCAATTTTAGTTTGAGTCTGTATTTCCCTGCAATTTAAATTTTGTTGAGTCATGTTGACTCAATACAAGTCCTAGTAGTGGTCTAGGTCTTCTCCAAGGTGCAACATTTTCTCCCAGGACCAAGCAAGTGGGTGCCACACTCCCAGCCACATGCCAGAGTCCAGGAGGCACCACATCTCCATCCAGTGTGCCTTGGTCCCCACACCACAAGAAAGCAGGTCCCTTCTTTCATGCACCACTTGGGGGAGAAATCCATCAAGATACCTTAATCCAAGGAGGAGCCAACTTCTTTCCAGATAAACCAAAGCCAGGATGGCAAGAATTTTTCTTGAAGAGAGGATCAAAAAGGTGCCCCACAATGTTCCATAAAAACCCAAGTTATAAAAGGGAAGAGAGCATGTCTTGGGGAGAAAATCAAGGAGGCACCCAAAAGTTTCCTAAAGTGCCAAAGCCATGAAAGGAAGAAGCCTAAACTTGTGGAGCAAGACTAGGAGGTGTCCAAAAGAGCCAAACCATGAAGGGAAAATCCTTGATTCATGGAGAGATACTAGGAGACACCCCCATAACCTGCCATTTGGAGCTGATTTTCAAGTTTTCTTGGAGTTTTTGGGTTGCCCACTCATGGAAGGATCTTGGAAAGAAAATTTGATGCCTAAAGTGTGGGTTAGTCCTATTAGTCCCACATGGAAAGTGTATGAAATTTTATTTTTTTGTTATGTCTATATATTCAACTCTATGTAACTCTTGAAGAAAAGATGAATGAAACCAAATTTTTTTTGTGAGCAAACTTTCTGTTTTCTCTCTTCCGCACTTGCATCCAGGTGTTGAGCTCCGTGAGGGAGTAAATCCGGGTTCCCCAGGAACCTTGAGGAGGTGTGAGATCTCCAAAACCCAAACCCTAGGTTAGCCACTCCACTCCCAAAACCTAGCCGCCCATCACCCTTTTCTTTCCACTAAGCCCTAGCATATTCCACCTCCCACGGCCTCTCTCCCCAAGTCCAGGCCGACCACCAGCATCCAGCTATAGTCCGGGTACTTCAGATCCAAAGCTCTTTCCCGTGGGAGTTGAATCATCCTTCAAGAGAATCCGGATCTCTCCGACATCAACCTTCAAGTTCTTCGAACTGGTAAATCCTTCCCTGAGTCTCTGAATCCCTCACTTGTTTTTCTTCTTCCCAGATCTTGAGTCCAGGAGAAGCCGACCAAACCACAAGACCAGTATTGGAGGATCCATTGCGAAGATAGCCGAATCCGATGATCCAACAATCTGC
The DNA here is from genome assembly GCA_021397845.1 of Areca catechu. Classification (NCBI taxonomy): domain Eukaryota; kingdom Viridiplantae; phylum Streptophyta; class Magnoliopsida; order Arecales; family Arecaceae; genus Areca; species Areca catechu. Next base: position 93,192,220 of record CM038051.1, on the reverse strand, counting down.
TCGAGAGAGTTCTTCCACCCAAATTCTGAGAAGATCACTGTCTGGATGGTAAACCATCTCTCCTCTCTATTTCTGTTCTGTTGAAAGTTCATAGCGAAACCCTAGGTCTGGGAGTTTCTCAACCCCCAACGATCTATTACTTCTGAACTACTCTGATAACTTAGCTTCTTCTAAATTGTGCTTTCAATCCTTACCTAGTTTCCATCAACTTAGTTTAACTTTACTTTGAGTCGAAGCCAATTTCTGAAATATAAAAAAAAAAAAAATTAATCTTAATTTTACTTCCGCATACGCTTCTTTGTTCTTTGTTCTGCATCATTTTTGGTATCAGAGCTTTCGTCCTGCATGATTTTTGGTATCAGAGCCCTGTCTAGGGTTTCTGTTTTGATTGCTTGTTTAAGTCTCTCTCTTTTTACTTTGTCTGCTCGAAGTAGACTCCCCAGGACGTCCGGTCCTAGGAACGAAGCGAGGTGCAAACCTCCTCTTCCCATTCCACGGGGTGTTCCTTGGGCGTGTAGGGGATCCGCTGGGTTACAACTTCGTAGCAGGAATTGTAAACGGGGAAATCGTTCTGTTTTCAGTCTGTAACTGCCCTGTTGTAGGAGTTGTTTCTCATTGTAGTTAACTCCAAATTATATGATTTTTATTTTGCTGGAACCAGTATAATTGAAAATATTTTACATAATTATACTGTAATTTATTCGTTTTTGTGAAATTTCTGAGAGTTAAATTATAGCAATTCAGTTTCTGTGTTTCTACAATTCAATTTTTTTGAGTGATCATCTCCTAATTCATCTTAAGGGCAATTGAGCATCTAAGATAAGGGGAGGAGTTGATAACCTCTCCTTAGCCCAAAACCACCACCCATTCATTCGATCCTAAGCCTAATTTTAAAATTTATTAGACTTAATTTGCCCTAGTGGGCTAGGGACACCAACAAGTCGGGTCTAGGCTAATGTTGAGTTAGTTTGTCTAGTTACTCTGTGTGTGCTTTGTACTCAGTGTCTAGAATGGTGGTTCAGGGATTCTATCCCGAAGGGCTTGTGTGCTGGTCCGCCTACCTGGCCAATCTCTGATTGGTGTCTAGGATTGGCAATTAGGGACCTAACACTCCCCTTACACCTGCCTGGCTGAGTCCCGAGTTACTACAGGCTAGCTTGCCACTCTGATTGGGTATCTAGTTTGGGCTCTAGGTCTAGTTAGCCCGTAGTCGTTTCAGTCGAGTCTCATTTGGTGTGTTTGCTTGCATCATCATGTCCACCCGGAACGAAGTACCCTACCAACCTGATTTAGAGCCGTGATTAGAACTCTTACCGAAAGTATGACCAAATTGAGTCAGGATATGAATGAGGATTTTGCCCAGTTTAGAGACCGAGCCCAGGGACTTGAGAAACGTAGACATCAAAATTGCACCCCTGATCCAAAATTTAATAGGCCCCAACCTCACTCATGCCAGGAGCCTAGGAGGACCTTATACCGTGATCCCGAGCATAACCCTAGGAGCCTATATCCATACTTGGTTGACTCAGAAAAGGGACCTGTTTGGAACACCGAACCTTATGCACCCACTTTTGATGGAAGACAAGAGACATATATTAAGTGGGAAGAACAAATGGATCGGTATTTTGAGTGCACTAACATATCGAAATTAGGACAAATTAGGTTGGCTAAAACCAAGTTCACCAAACATGCTAGGTCGCATTGGTATGCTATTGAGCATGAGTGTTATCAAAGAAAAGAGGAAATATATACTTGGAGAGATATGAGAAGTAAGTTGAGAGATAGGTACCTAGGTAGATCCTATGAGAAAAGACTTTTAGACCAATGGTACCAATTGCGACAAGGTAATAGGCCTGTGTCTAAATATATCGAGGACTTCCAGTGGTACGACATGAAATGCAATACCATTGAGACCGAAGCTCAGATCACATCGAGGTTTAGGGTTGGGTTACACCCAGACATTTATAGGAAGCTATGCCTTGAAATAACCAATAAGTTAGAAAGAGCCTACCAAGAAGCCCAAGACTATGAGTGGTCTTTAAGATATAACCAATCAAGTACTTTGGACTTAAAGCCAACCTCTACCAACTTGAGTCAAGTTCCGATTGATCCGACACCCATAGTGAACCAGACTTTTGTTTGTCAATTCCCACTTGTGTCACCTCTTGACCAGAAGGATAACACTGAGAAGGAGCTAGGCATGGCCATCCCAAAATTAGTTGACCTGACCAGAACCGTACTTAAAGAGGAATCAAAGGAGAATAGATTAGAACATTTCAGTGAGATTGAGGAAGAAATATATGAGCCTGACATAAGTTTGATAGATGAATATGAAGAAGAAGAATTTGAGGATATCTCTCCCGATAATTCAATTAACCAACTCCTACCTAATGGGGTTATTGAGGGGACCCCTGCCACTCAAGGAATTCAGGAGCTAACCCTAAGAGAAGACCCTTTTGAGGAAGTTCAGGAAGAGGAAATTATACCAAATGAAAGTTTAAGTGAGAATACCCCTGAACTCATTGAGGAATCCAAAGAAGACACCCCTGAGTCAAATCTGGTAGAGAAGTGTGGAGAAGGAAGGGGTTCACAAGAATTGCCCATTGAGAAGGTCCAAGAACAAGAAAAAGACAGTAGCTTAGAGGACTTTTTAGATAAACATTCCAAAGACCTTCCTGATAACCTTCCACCTTCTAGGAGCACCCAGCCTACCCTAGAACTTGCACTTGTAGACCCTCCTAGAGCAAATCATGAGGTTTGGATGAGTGCACCTATAGAACAATGTCCTCATTTTAAGGTCATCCTGAATAACCAAGGTTTGTTTCTTATTTCTGATAAGCCATCTCAAAACTCTGATTCTTATTTCCTACCCTTCCCTGAATCTTCTCATGTTTCTAGAGCTATGGGATTACACTTTACTGAGATCTCTAGGTTGCAAGACTCCTTAGAACCTATTAGGTTTGCCACCTACTTCTGGAAGACCTTATGGCACCTACTAGGCATCCATAATAAGTTTTCATGCTCTGCATGCCCTCCTCCGACCCAAGGTCAAACCTAGAGAGCCTTAGTTTGTTAGGTTTAGACCTAGGGTTCCTTTGGAATAAAGTCCATTCTTTAGAAATGCGTCGTCAGTCTTGTTTAGTTTTTCTTGATCCTTTACTAGGGTTTGGCTCAGACTTTGGTTTGATTGAGAGCACCAGGAATTGGGATTTGTATTTTGTCCAGGACTAAATTTGCATATAATGTTTCGATCAACAGGTCTATAGGCTAGAGTCCCTTTGAAATTGTTCATGGATACAAGCCTCACACACTACTTGATCTGATTTCACTATTAGTCCACACACACAAGTCTCTTGATGCACTTGCATAGCATGTAAAGGACTTGCATAAAGAAATTCATGCCAAAATAAATTTAAGTAATGAAACTTATAAGAAGTTGGCTGATTCTCAAAGGCGAGTCAAAACTTTTGTTGAGGGAGACTATGTAATGATTAGGTTAAGGCCTGAACGGTTTCCTCCTGGAACTGTTAGAAAGTTACATGCTAGAGGAGCTGGACCATTTAGAGTGGTGAAGAGAGTAGGGTCCAATGCCTATGTGCTCGAGTTGCCTTCAGAACTAGGCATTAGCTCCACTTTCAACATTACAGACCTAGTAGAGTATAGAGAGCCAGCTGTGATTCCCAGTGAGCCTTTTTGAGCCTAATCCTGCTCTTGAGAGTGAATCCAACCCTGTGTGTCCACCAACAAACTGGCCTATGAGGAAAGAGCAGATTGAAAAGATCCTGGATGATCAGGTTATCTCTACTCGTAATCGAGGATACCTAAGATACCTGGTCCACTGGCAAGGAAGGCCAGATTCTGATAACTCTTGGATCTCCCAAGAAGAATTACAAGAATTGGACCCAGACCTCTTGGAGAGATACCAGAGCCAGCTTGATCCATACTCGACAGGGTCGAGTTCCTCCCACCCCGGGAGAATTGGTGCGGGCACCAGACTCAGAAGAAGACTTCAGGGCTCCATCTGGATCTCTGATTGACATTGCCCGAAGAATTAGGGTTTTCTTGTTTTGTAATAAGGGTTGACTTGGTCAACTCAATTTTAGTTTGAGTCTGTATTTCCCTGCAATTTAAATTTTGTTGAGTCATGTTGACTCAATACAAGTCCTAGTAGTGGTCTAGGTCTTCTCCAAGGTGCAACATTTTCTCCCAGGACCAAGCAAGTGGGTGCCACACTCCCAGCCACATGCCAGAGTCCAGGAGGCACCACATCTCCATCCAGTGTGCCTTGGTCCCCACACCACAAGAAAGCAGGTCCCTTCTTTCATGCACCACTTGGGGGAGAAATCCATCAAGATACCTTAATCCAAGGAGGAGCCAACTTCTTTCCAGATAAACCAAAGCCAGGATGGCAAGAATTTTTCTTGAAGAGAGGATCAAAAAGGTGCCCCACAATGTTCCATAAAAACCCAAGTTATAAAAGGGAAGAGAGCATGTCTTGGGGAGAAAATCAAGGAGGCACCCAAAAGTTTCCTAAAGTGCCAAAGCCATGAAAGGAAGAAGCCTAAACTTGTGGAGCAAGACTAGGAGGTGTCCAAAAGAGCCAAACCATGAAGGGAAAATCCTTGATTCATGGAGAGATACTAGGAGACACCCCCATAACCTGCCATTTGGAGCTGATTTTCAAGTTTTCTTGGAGTTTTTGGGTTGCCCACTCATGGAAGGATCTTGGAAAGAAGATTTGATGCCTAAAGTGTGGGTTAGTCCTATTAGTCCCACATGGAAAGTGTATGAAATTTTATTTTTTTGTTATGTCTATATATTCAACTCTATGTAACTCTTGAAGAAAAGATGAATGAAACCAAATTTTTTTTGTGAGCAAACTTTCTGTTTTCTCTCTTCCGCACTTGCATCCAGGTGTTGAGCTCCGTGAGGGAGTAAATCCGGGTTCCCCAGGAACCTTGAGGAGGTGTGAGATCTCCAAAACCCAAACCCTAGGTTAGCCACTCCACTCCCAAAACCTAGCCGCCCATCACCCTTTTCTTTCCACTAAGCCCTAGCATATTCCACCTCCCACGGCCTCTCTCCCCAAGTCCAGGCCGACCACCAGCATCCAGCTATAGTCCGGGTACTTCAGATCCAAAGCTCTTTCCCGTGGGAGTTGAATCAGCCTTCAAGAGAATCCGGATCTCTGCGACATCAATCTTCAAGTTCTTTGAACTGGTAAATCCTTCCCTGAGTCTCTGAATCACTCACTTGTTTTTCTTCTTCCCAGATCTTGAGTCCAGGAGAAGCCGACCAAACCACAAGACCAGTATTGGAGGATCCATTGCGAAGATAGCCGAATCCGAGGATCCAACAATCTGCTCGAGAGAGTTCTTCCACCCAAATTCTGAGAAGATCACTATCTGGTTGGTAAACCATTTCTCCTCTCTATTTCTGTTCTGTTGAAAGTTCAGAGCGAAACCCTAGGTCTGGGAGTTTCTCAACCCCCAGCGATCTGTTACTTCTGAACTACTCTGATAACTTAGCTTCTTCTAAATTGTGCTTTCAATCCTTACCTAGTTTCTATCAACTTAGTTTAACTTTATTTTGAGTCGAAGCCAATTTCTGAAATATAAAAAAAAAAAAAAAAATTTAATCTTAATTTTACTTCCGCATACGCTTCTTTGTTCTTTGTTCTGCATCATTTTTTGTATCAGAGCTTTCATCCTGCATCACTGGAAGGATGGTTGGCTGCAGGAAGATGGTTGTAAACACCGGGAAGAAGAACTCTCAAACCCCTTTATGCACACAGCAGGGTAATCACACAAAACAATATAAGAACTCAAGGTTTATTTCATATCAAAATCTCCCTTCATACAAGAGGCTAGGGTCCTTTAAATAGACCCTTAACCTTGGGCTCCAAGTAAGGGCACATTAGACTTTACATAAGAATCCTTTTCCCTCTCAAACCCTAGCTAGAAAATAAGGAAACATTAGGTAGAAAAATCCCTAAAAATTCTCTTGAATTGGTCAACACTCCAAGAATGCCTAGGGGGGCGTGTTGGGCTTCTAGGAGCAGCAAGAGGCTGGCCCAAAGGAGCTCGGGTCCATGGGTTTGGGCCTCTGGAAGTTGGGGTGGCCTGGTAGCCATGTAGCAGGAATATTCCCTGGTAATCTTGCTTCTTTATGGCTTGGGCTTGGCACCTGGGCTTGATTTCTTTGGGATAGGATGCAGATGGACCTCTGGAGTCATGGATGCCCTTATCTATCAATATACTTTGGCATCTGGAAGGGAATCTGGGCATCTGGAGGGCATCTGCAAGGAATCAGGGTTTTTTGAATTTTTCCACCTGGGGTCTTCAAATATTCAAGCTGGGTTGGACTTGGGCTATACTTCCATGTCTTCAATCTGGTTGGACATGGTCTTCAATTATATGATGTGGTCTTTATTCTTCAATATGGTTGAATAAGGCTCATAAAAATAAAATTAGCTCGACTTAAGCTGACTAACATTGGACTGAACTAGCTCAACATGAGCTGACTAGTACAGAACTGAAACTCAAAAGACTCAAATAACAACTAAAATGGACTCAGTTGGGCTAAGCCCTTATTACAATGGACTCATAAATTATTGATCAATTCATAGAGGGTTGAAAAGCCTCTGTCTTATTCTGGTGCCTCCGGTGTCCCCACCAATTCTCCCGGGGTGGGAGGAACTCGACCCTGTCGAGTGAAGATCAAGCTGGCTCACATATCTCTCGAGGAGGTCTGGGTTGAGGTGATACAAGTCCTCTCAAAAAATCCATGAATCGTCTGACTCTGGCCGGCCTTGCCATCAGACCAGGAAGCATTGATAGTCACGGCCCCGGGTCGTGATGGCTTGATCGTCCAGGATACGCTCGATCCATTCTCGTCTCTCAGGCCAACTTGTTAGTGGACACTCTAGGTTAGGATCACTCACAATGAAAAGGAACAGGTCCAAAAGCCTCACTAGGTATCGCTGCTGGTTCCCTGTACTCAACCAGGTCTATAATATTGAAGGTAGAACTAATGCCCAAATCCGAAGTCAATTCTAACACATAGGCCTTTGATCTAACCTTCTTTAACACTTTAAAAGGTCTGGCTCTGCGAGCGTGAAGCTTCTTTTAGGCCTATGCCTAACCAAGATAGAATCCACTACATCAAATTCTTTGATCCATCTTCAGGAATTAGCCAGTTTGTTTAAAATTAGTGTAGGTGGTGAACATGCTGGGCACATGCAGACTCCTAACGAATGATTTAAAGGACTCATACTAACACCTAACAGACTTGACTATGTATTCCTATAGAAGGTAATTTTATTGAACTCTTTGGATCTAGACCTAACAGATTATAGGTTCCCTAGGTTTGATCCTAGCTTGACATGAACATGAAAATTTACAGTGAACTCCTAGCAAATTCCAAAGAGTATGCCAGAAGTAAGATGCAAACCTAACATGCATGATGAATGCATGCAGTTTGTTAATCATAGTTAAATGCAATCTAATAATCCTAGAAATATTGGAGGTGTCTGGAAAGGGCAGAAAATAGGAAGTGGGTTCAAAATTAGTTTGGTAGGATAGGGAAAAAGGTTCAAGGTTAGTTGGATAAAGTTTGATATAAGAAGGCATGTCAGGGACTAATCCTAGACTAATGAGGCTAACCTTACGAGGTTGCGGTATATCTATGGGGTTTGCATAATAGAACAATGGGTTACTAATCTCAGGAAAGAGGTCCTTAATGGAAACTATAGGAGGAGGCTCATCCTGAGGGTACTGATTCAAAGAGATCAAGTCCTTAATAAATTCTTCTGGTTCTTGAATTTTAGGACTAGACTCTATAATTTGGCTCTCCTCTACGGTTTCCTCTAGTAAGGCTCTAGTAGCAGTACCTAGGTTCTCTTCCTCTATTTGTTCTTCCACTATAGCTTTAGGTTGGATATGGTCAAGGTCAACTACCTCTAGGTTGGCTTCTACCTGGGTATCTATTGGGTCAGCTAATTCTAGGTCATCTAAAGGTGTCTCCTCTTCTCCCTCATACTCATGCACTAAGCTTGCATCAGCTTCATACACTTCTGTATTAATGTAAGCCTTGTGAATCTCAGGAATGGTTGGAGAAGGTCGGCTAAGGAAAAATTGGCTAGGTCCTGGTTTCTGATTATGGGCACTAATCCTAGTAGGTTCAGGTTGACTAAGGGGTAGTGGCTCACTACTGGGTTCATATTTAAGGGTACTAATCCTATGGGATTCAAGTTGGTTAGGAGAAACCTGTCTAGTACTTGATTGATACTTAGGGGTTATGGGTTCTCTAGACTCATAGGACAAGGGTGCAGATCTATGGGTCATGGGATTATAGGATCTGGGGTCATAGGATTTTGGGTCAGCTCTATGGTCAGGTTCTAAGGATGAATCACGGTATGGGGTCCTCCTAAGTTTGGGCTCCCTATATGGTTCAGGATATTGGGTTCTCCTAGGGTTGGACTCCCTATATGGGTCAGAATATTGGGTTCTCCTAGGGTTGGGCTCCCTATATGGGTCAGAGTATTGGTTCTCCTAGGATTGGACTCCCTATATGGGTCAGAGTATTGGGTTCTCCTAGGATTGGACTCCCAATATGGGTTAGAGTATTGGGTTTTCTAGGTTCAGTATCATAATAAGGGTCATGGTAAGGGGTTCTTGTAGGTTCAGTATTATTGTATGGGTCAGTCTGAGGGGCTCTCCTAGGTTCAACCTCTCGGTATGGATCAGGGTTTGGGGTCCTCCTAGGTTGAGGGGAATCAGGATCTGGCTCAGACCGTGACCCATGGTTTTTTCCTGGGGTCCCTACCCGGACTTCTAACAGATCAAACCTATTGGCAAGATGGTCAATTCTATCATTGGTTTGAATACCAGACTGAGTTAACTGTGTCGTCTGGGTAGTCTTCTGGGTAGCCATCTAGGCCATTTGATCAGCTAGGGCTTTCATTTGGGCTTGCAAATTTTCCATGGGTTCAGACATTTGTGAAGGAGGTAAGTGATATGAAACTCCTGATCTAGTGCTCATGCAAGACTCGATCAGATCGACTACAGCAGACTAGACCTAGAGTCCAAACTAAGGGCTCAATCAGGGTGGCAAACTAGCCTAAAGTAACCCTGTACTCAGCCAGGCAGGTGTAAGGGGAGTGTTAGGTCCCTGATTGCCAATCCTAGACACCAATCAAAGATTGGCCAGGTAGGCAGACCAGCACACAAGCCCTTCAGGATTGAATCCCTAAACCACCGACACACACAGGTTAACTTGACACAGTGATCTAACACTAGCCCGGACCCGACCAGTTGGTGTCCCTAGCCCACTAGGGCAAATTAAGTCTAGTTAATTTTAGGTTAAGGCTTGGGACCGAATGCAAGGGATGTGGCTTTGGGCTAAGGAGAGGAGATCAAATCCTCCCCCCATCTGATATAGCAAGAGTGCCCTTAAAAGTAAGTTATGCAATGATGGCAGGCAGATGAGGATACAAATTATGGTTTAGATGTATTTTTGTATTTTTGGAGAATATGTAATTTTTTTTTGGTATTTTTTTAAATAGAAGGAAACATGCAAATCATGGCCTAATATGCTGAAAATATACTAAAATTAAAAGATATGCAAAAAATGCTAAACAAAACCCTAAAACTTCCAAACTTGTCTTGCTGAAAAAATAGAGCCAAAACTTTATAAGCTATACTTCAGCTTGAAAAAACTTCACAGGCCATAATAAAATCTGAGAAAATTCTTAAATGTACTGTGAATTATGATGAATCCAAAAAAATAAATTTTAGAATTTTTAGAGTTTTTATCAGGGAGAAATAATTAAAATAACAAAGCATATACAGACTAAAAATTACAGAAAACAAGCCCTAATCTAGGCTCTGATACCAAATGATGGGGGACTAATATGCATGCAATTCTTTTTGTATATTTTATATGTGGGGTTAGGTGATTAATTCCCAAATTTTAGATCAAAATTAGTTGTAGAGAATTTTATATGAATTTTTGAATCCAAGCAAGCAGATTAGAACCTTAAAAAGTACTAAAGAAGGATCGCCGGTGCTGAGAAGCCTCGGTTAGGGTATGTTCTCCTACAATATAAAGACTGGAGGTAGAGAAAGTGTACCTGACAATGTCTGAAGTTCCCGGTGAAGATTGCAGTGAACGAATCTCTCATTCCTCGATGGATGCGGCCTAGAAAACTGAGCCAAAGACCCGCGGATACCCGGCTTTCTACTCGGTGGTCCAATTGAGGCGTGGCTGGAGTCGTCGGATTCGTACGAACTCGAGGACCTGTAAACGACCTATCAAGGGTTAGAAAACTCAAAGAAAATCAATAAAACAAAGGAAAATAGCAAAGGGAAGAAAGTTTTGGAGGGGCTGAATGGATGGTTGGCGGCAGGAAGATGGTTGCAAACACCGGGAAGAAGAACTCTCAAACCCCTTTTTGCACACAGCAAGGTAATCACACAAAACAATATAAGAACTCAAGGTTTATTTCATATCAAAATCTCCCTTCATACAAGAGGCTAGGGTCCTTTAAATAGACCCTTAACCTTGGGCTCCAAGGAAGGGCACATTAGACTTTACATAAGAATCCTTTTCCCTCTCAAACCCTAGCTAGAAAATAAGGAAACATTAGGTAGAAAAATCCCTAAAAATTCTCTTGAATTGGTCAACACTCCAAGAATGCCTAGGGGGGCGTGTTGGGCATCTAGGAGCAGCAAGAGGCTGGCCCAAAGGAGCTCGGGTGCATGGGTTTTGGCCTCTGGAAGTTGGGGTGGCCTGGTAGCCATGTAGCAGGAATATTCCCTGGTATCTTGCTTTTTTATGGCTTGGGCTTGGCACCTGGGCTTGATTTCTTTGAGCTAGGATGCAGATGGACCGCTGGAGTCATGGATGCCCTTATCTATCAATATACTTTGGCATCTGGAAGAAAATCTGGGCATCTGGAGGGCATCTGCAAGGAATCAGGGTTTTTTTAATTTTTCCACCTAAGGTCTTCAAATCTTCAAGCTGGGTTGGACTTGGGCTATACTTCCATGTCTTCAATCTGGTTGGACTTGGTCTTCAATTTTATGATGTGGTCTTTATTCTTCAATATGGTTGAATAAGACTCAAAAAAATAAAATTAGCTCGACTTAAGCTGACTAACATTGGACTGAACTAGCTCAACATGAGCTGACTAGTACAGAACTGAAACTCAAAAGACTCAAATAACAACTCAAATGGACTCAATTGGGCTAAGCTCTAATTACAATGGACTCATAAATTATTGATCAATTCATAGAGGATTGAAAAGCCTCTGTCTTATTCTGGTGCCTCCGGTGTCCCCACTAATTCTTCCGGGGTGGGAGGAACTCGACCCTGTCGAGTGAAGATCAAGCTGGCTCACATATCTCTCGAGGAGGTCTGGGTTGAGGTGATACAAGTCCTCTCGAAAAATCCACGAATCGTCTGACTCTGGCAGGCCTTGCCATCAGACCAGGAAGCATTGATAGTCACGGCCCCGGGTCGTGATGGCATGATCGTCTAGGATACGCTCAATCCATTCTCGTCTCTCAAGCCAACTTGTTAGTGGACACTCTAGGTTAGGATCACTCACAATGAAAAGGAACAGGTCCAAAAGCCTCACTAGGTATCGCTGCCGGTTCCCTGTACTCAACCAGGTCTATAATATTGAAGGTAGAACTAATGCCCAAATCTGAAGGCAATTCTAACACATAGGCATTTGATCTAACCTTCTTTAACACATTAAAAGGTCTGGCTCTGCGAGCGTGAAGCTTCTTTTAGGCCTATGCCTAACCAAGATAGAATTCACTACATCAAATTCTTTGATCCATCTTCAGGAATTAGCCAGTTTGTTTAAAATTAGTGTAGGTGGTGAACATGCTGGGCACATGCAGACTCCTAACGAATGATTTAAAGGACTCGTACTAACACCTAACAGACTTGACTATGTATTCCTAAAGAAGGAAAATTTATTGAACTCTTTGGATCTAGACCTAACAGATTATAGGTTCCCTAGGTTTGATCCTAGCTTGACATGAACATGAAAATTTACAGTGAACTCCTAGCAAATTCCAAAGAGTATGCCAGAAGTAAGATGCAAACCTAACATGCATGATGAATGCATGCAGAATGTTAATCTTAGTTAAATGCAATCTAATAATCCTAGAAATGCTGGAGGTGTCAGGAAAGGGCAGAAAATAGGAAGTGGGTTCAGAATTAGTTTGGTAGGGTAGGGAAAAAGGTTCAAGGTTAGTTGGATAAAGTTTGATATAAGAAGGCATGTCAGGGACTAATCCTAAACTAATGAGGCTAACCTTACGAGGTTGCGGTATATCTATGGGGTTTGCATAATAGAAGGATGGGTTACTAATCTCAGGGATGAGGTCCTTAATGGGAACTATAGGAGGAGGCTCATCCTGAGGGTACTGATTCAAAGAGATCAAGTCCTTAATAAATTCTTTTAGTTCTTGTATTTTAGGACTAGACTCTATAATTTGGCTCTCCTCTACGGTTTCCTCTAGTAAGGCTCTAGTAGCAGTACCTAGGTTCTCTTCCTCTATTTGTTCTTCCACTATAGCTTTAGGTTGGATGTGGTCAAGGTCAACTACCTCTAGGTTGGCTTTTACCTGGTTATCTATTGGGTCAGCTAATTCTAGGTCATCTAAAGGTGTCTCCTCTTCTCCCTCATACTCATGCACTAAGCTTGCATCAGCTTCATACACTTCTGCATTAATGTAAGCCTTGTGAATCTCAGGAATGGTTGGAGAAGGTCGGCTAAGGAAAAATTGGCTAGGTCCTGGTTTCTGATTATGGGCACTAATCCTAGTAGGTTCAGGTTGACTAAGGGGTAGTGGCTCACTACTGGGTTCATATTTAAGGGTACTAATCCTATGGGATTCAAGTTGGTTAGGAGAAACCTGTCTAGTACTTGATTGATACTTAGGGGTTATGGGTTCTCTGGACTCATAAGACAAGGGTGCAGATCTATGGGTCATGGGATTATAGGATCTGGGGTCATAGGATTTTGGGTCAACTCTATGATCAGGTTCTAAGGATGAATCATGGTATGGGGTCCTCCTAAGGTTGGGCTCCCTATATGGTTCATGATATTGGGTTCTCCTAGGGTTGGACTCCCTATATGGGTCAGAATATTGGGTTCTCCTAGGGTTGGGCTCCCTATAGAGGTCAGAGTATTGGTTCTCCTAGGATTGGACTCCCAATATGGGTCAGAGTATTGGGTTCTACTAGGATTGGACTCCCTATATGGGTCAGAGTATTGGGTTCTTCTAGGTTCAGTATCATAAAAAGGGTCATGGTAAGGGGTTCTTCTAGGTTCAATATTATTGTATGGGTCAGTCTGAGGGGCTCTCCTAGGTTCAACCTCTCGGTATGGATCAGGGTTTGGGGTCCTCCTAGGTTGAGGGGAATCAGGATCTGGCTCAGACCGTGACCCATGATTTTTTCCTAGGGTCCCTACCCGGACTTCTAACAGATCAAACCTATTGGCAAGATGGTCAATTCTATCATTGGTTTGAATACCAGACTGAGTTAACTGTGTCGTCTAGGTAGTCTTCTGGGTAGCCATCTAGGCCATTTGATCAGCTAGGGCTTTCATTTGGGCTTGCAAATTTTCCATGGGTTCAGACATTTGTGAAGGAGGTGGGTGATATGAAACTCCTGATCTAGTGCTCATGCAAGACTCGATCAGATCGACTACAGCAGACTAGACCTAGAGTCCAAACTAAGGGCTCAATCAGGGTGGCAAACTAGCATAAAGTAACCCTGTACTCAGCCAGGCAGGTGTAAGGGGAGTGTTAGGTCCCTGATTGCCAATCCTAGACACCAATCAAAGATTGGCCAGGTAGGCAAACCAGCACACAAGCCCTTCAGGATTGAATCCCTAAACCACCGACACACACAGGTTAACTTGACATAGTGATCTAACACTAGCCCGGACCCGACCAGTTGGTGTCCCTAGCCCACTAGGGTAAATTAAGTCTAGTTAATTTTAGGTTAAGGCTTGAAACCGAATGCAAGGGATGTGGCTTTGGGCTAAGGAGAGGTGATCAAATCCTCCCCCCATCTGATATAGCAAGAGTGCCCTTAAAAGTAAGTTATGCAATGATGGCAGGCAGATGAGGATACAAATTATGGTTTAGATGTATTTTTGTATTTTTGGAGAATATGTAATTTTTTTTTTGGTATTTTTTTAAATAGAAGGAAACATGCAAATCATGGCCTAATATGCTGGAAATATACTAAAATTAAAAGATATGCAAAAAATGCTAAACAAAACCCTAAAACTTCCAAACTTGTCTTGCTGAAAAAATAGAGCCAAAAATTTATAGGCTATATTTCAGCTTGCAAAAACTTCACAGGCCATAATAAGATCTGAGATAATTCTTATATGTACTGTGAATTATGGTGAATCCAAAAAAATAAATTTTAGAATTTTTAGAGTTTTTATCAGGAAGAAATAATTAAAATAACAGAGCATATACAGACTAAAATTTACAGAAAACAAGCCCTAATCTAGGCTCTGATACAAAATGATGGGGGACTAATATGCATGCAATTCTTTTGTATATTTTATATGTGGGGTTAGGTGATTAATTCCTGAATTTCAGATCAAAATTAGTTGTAGGGAATTTTATATGAATTTTTGAAGCCAAGCATGCAGATTAGAACCTTAAAAAGTACTAAAGAAAGATCGCCGGTGCTGAGAAGCCTCGGTTAGGGTAAGTTCTCCTACAATATAAAGACTGTAGGCAGAGAAAGTATACCTGACAATGTCTGAAGTGCCCGGTGAAGATCGCAGCGAAGGAATCTCTCGTTCCTCGATGGATGCAGTCTAGAAAACCGAGCCAAAGACCCGCGGATACCCGGCTTTCTACTCGGTGGTCCGATTGAGGCGTGGCTGGAGTCGTTGGATTCGTACAAACTCGGAAACCTGTAAACGACCTATCAGGGGTTAGAAAACTTAGAGAAAATCAAGAAAACAAAGGAAAATAGCAAAGGAAAGAAAGTTTTGGAGGGGCTGAATGGATGGTTGGCGGCAGGAAGATGGTTGCAAACACCGGGAAGAAGAACTCTCAAACCCCTTTATGCACACAGCAAGGTAATCACATAAAACAACATAAGAACTCAAGGATTATTTCATATCAAAATCTCCCTTCATACAAGAGGCTAGGGTCCTTTAAATAGACCCTTAACGTTGGGCTCCAAGTAAGGGCACATTAGTCTTTACATAAGAATCCTTTTCCCTCTCAAACCCTAGCTAGAAAATAAGGAAACATTAGTTAGAAAAATCCCTAAAAATTCTCTTGACTTTGTCAACACTCCAAGGATGCCTAGGGGGGCGTGTTGGTCTTCTAGGAGCAGAAAGAGGCCATCCCAAAGTGGCTCGGGTGCATGGGTTTGGGCCTCTGGAAGCTGGGGTGGCCTGGTAGCCATGTAGCAGGAATATTCCCTGGTATCTTGCTTCTTTAGGGCTTGGGCTTGGCACCTGGGCTTGATTTCTTTGGGCTAGGATGCAGATGGACCTCTGGAGTCATGGATGCCCTTATCTATCAATATACTTTGGCATCTGGAAGGGAATTTGGGCATCTGGAGGGCATCTGCAAGGAATTAGGTTTTTCTGAATTTTTCCTCCAGGGGTCTTCAAATCTTCAAGCTGGGTTAGACTTGGGCTATACTTCCATGTCTTCAATCTGGTTGGACTTGGTCTTCAATTATATGATGTGGTCTTTATTCTTCAATATGGTTGAATAAGACTCAAAAAAATAAAATTAGCTAGACTTAAGATGACTAACATTGGACTGAACTAGCTCAACATGAGCTGACTAGTACAGAACTGAAACTCAAAAGACTCAAATAACAACTAAAATGGACTCAGTGGGCTAAGCCCTTATTACAATGGACTCATAAATTATTAATCAATTCATAGAGGGTTGAAAAGCCTCTGTCTTATTCTGGTGCCTCCGGTGTCCCTACCAATTCTCCCGGGGTGGGAGGAACTCGACCCTATCGAGTGAAGATCAAGCTGGCTCACATATCTCTCGAGGAGGTCTAGGTTGAGATGATACAAGTCCTCTCGAAAAATCCACAAATCGTCTGACTCTGGCCGGCCTTGCCATCTTACCAGGAAGCATTGATAGTCACGGCCCCGGGTCGTCATGGCTTGATCGTCCAGGATACGCTCGATCCGTTCTCCTCTCTCAGGCCAATTTGTTAGTGGACACTCTGGGTTAGGATCACTCACAATGAAAAGGAACAGGTCCAAAAGCCTCACTAGGTATCGCTGCCGGTTCCCTGTACTCAACCAGGTCTATAATATTGAAGGTAGAACTAACGCCCAAATCCGAAGGCAATTCTAATACATAGGCATTTGATCTAACCTAATTTAACACTTTAAAAGGTCTGGCTCTGCGAGCGTGAAGCTTCTTATAGGCCTATGCCTAACCAAGATAGAATCCACTACATCAAATTCTTTGATCCATCTTCAGGAATTATCCAGCTTGTTTAAAATTAGTGTAGGTGGTGAACAAGCTTGGCACATGCAGACTCCTAACGAATGATTTAAAGGACTCAAACTAACACCTACCAGACTTGACTATGTATTCCTATAGAAGGAAATTTTGTTGAACTCTTTGGATCTAGACCTAGCAGATTATAGGTTCCCTAGGTTTGATCCTAGCTTGACATGAACATGAAAATTTACAGTGAACTCCTAGCAAATTCCAAATAGTATGCCAGAAGTAAGATGCAAACCTAACATTTATGATGAATGCATGCAGTATGCTAATCTTAGTTAAATGCAATCTAATAATCCTAGAAATGCTGGAGGTGTCAGGAAAGGGCAGAAAATAGGAAGTGGGTTCAGAATTAGTTTAGTAGGGTAGGAAAAAAGGTTCAAGGTTAGTTGGATAAAGTTTGATATAAGAAGGCATGTCAGGGACTAATCCTAGACTAATGAGGCTAACCTTACGAGGTTGCGGTATATCTATGGGGTTTGCATAATAGAAGGATAGGTTACTAATCTCAGGGAAGAGGTCCTTAATGGGAACTATAAGAGGAGGCTCATCCTGAGGGTACTGATTCAAAGAGATCAAGTCCTTAATAAATTCTTATGGTTCTTGTATTTTAGGACTAGACTTTATAATTTGGCTCTCCTCTACGGTTTCCTCTAGTAAGGCTCTAGTAGCAGTACCTAGGTTCTCTTCCTCTATTTGTTCTTCCACTATAGCTTTAGGTTGGATGTGGTCAAGGTCAACTACCTCTAGGTTCGCTTCTACCTAGGTATCTATTGGGTCAGCTAATTCTAGGTCATCTAAAGGTGTCTCCTCTTCTCCCTCATACTCATCCACTAAGCTTGCATCAGCTTCATACACTTCTGCGTTAATGCAAGCCTTGTAAATCTCAGGAATGGTTGGAGAATGTCGGCTAAGGAAAAATTGGCTAGGTCCTGGTTTCTGATTATTGGCACTAATCCTAGTAGGTTTAGGTTGACTAAGGGGTAGTGGCTCACTATTGGTTCATATTTAAGGGTACTAATCCTATGGGATTCAAGTTGGTTAGGAGAAACCTGTCTAGTACTAGATTGATACTTAGGGAGTATGGGTTCTCTGGACTCATAGGACAAGGGTGCAGATCTATGGGTCATGGGATTTTAGGATCTTGGGTCATAGGATTTTGGGTCAGCTCTATGGTCAGGTTCTAAGGATGAATCATGGTATGGGGTCCTCCTAAGGTTGGGCTCCCTATATAGGTCAGGATATTGGGTTCTCCTAGGGTTGGACTCCATATATGGGTCAGAATATTGGGTTCTCCTAGGGTTGGGCTCCCTATATGGGTCAGAGTATTGGGTTCTCCTAGGATTTGACTCCCGATATGAGTCAGAGTATTAGGTTCTCCTAGGATTGGTCTCCCTATATGGGTCAGAGTATTGGGTTCTTCTAGGTTCAGTATCATAATAAGGGTCATGGTAAGCGGTTCTTCTAGGTTCTGTATTATTGTATGGGTCAGTTTGAGGGGCTCTCCTAGGTTCAACCCCTCGGTATGGATCAGGGTTTGGGGTCCTCCTAGGTTGAGGAGAATCAGGATCTGGCTCAGACCGTGTCCCATGGTTTTTTCCTGGGGTCCCTACCCAGACTTTTAACTGATCAAACCTATTGGCTAGATGGTCAATTCGATCATTGGTTTGAATACCAGACTGAGTTAACTGGGTCATCTGGGTAGTCTTCTGGGTATCCATCTGGGCCATTTGATCAGCTAGGGCTTTCATTTGGGCTTGCAAATTTTCCATGGGTTCAGAAATTTGTGAAGGAGGTGGGTGATATGAAACTCCTGATCTAGTGATCATGCAAGACTCGATCAGACCGACTACAGCAGACTAGACCGAGAGTCCAAACTAAGGGCTCAATCACGGTGGCAAACTATCCTAAAGTAACCCTGTACTCAGCCAGGCAGGTGTAAGGGGAGTGTTAGGTCCCTGATTGCCAATCCTAGACACCAATCAGAGATTGGCCAGGTAGGCAGACCAGCACACAAGCCCTTCAGGATTGAATCCCTAAACCACCGGCACACACATGTTAACTTGACACAGTGATCTAACACTAGCCCGAACCCGACCAGTTGGTGTCCCTAGCCCACTAGGGCAAATTAAGTCTAGTTAATTTTAGGTTAAGGCTTGGGACCGAATGCAAGGGATGTTGTTTTGGGCTAAGGAGAGGTGATCAAATCCTCCCCCCATCTGATATAGCAAGAGTGCCCTTAAAAGTAAATTATGCAATGATGGCAGGCAGATGAGGATGCAAATTATGGTTTAGATGTTTTTTTGTATTTTTGGAGAATTTGTAATTTTTTTTTTTGATATTTTTTTAAATAGAAGAAAACTTGCAAATCATGGACTAATATGCTGGAAATATACAAAAATTAAAAAATATGCAAAATATGCTAAACAAAACAAATATGCAAAATATGCTAAACAAAACCCTAAAACTTCAAAACTTGTCTTGCTGAAAAAATAGAGCCAAAAATTTATAGGCTATATTTCGGATTGCAAAAACTTCACAGGCCATAATAAAATCTGAGAAAATTCTTAAGTGTACTATGAATTATATTGAATCCAGAAAAATAAATTTTAAAATTTTTGGAGTTTTTATCAGGGAGAAATAATAAAAATAATAGAGTATATACAGACTAAAAACTTCAAAAAATAAGCCCTAATCTAGGCTCTGATACCAAATGATGGGGTACTAATATGCATGCAATTCTTTTTGTATATCTTATATGTGGGGTTATTTGATTAATTCCCAAATTTTAGATCAAAATTAGTTGTAAGGAATTTTATATGAATTTTTGAATCCAAGCATGCCGATTAGAACCTAGAAAAGTACTAAAGAAGGATCGCCGGGGCTGAGAAGCCTCGGTTAGGATAAGTTCTCCTACAATATAAAGACTGAAGGTAGAGAAAGTGTACCTGACAATGTCTGAAGTGCTCGGTGAAGATCGCAGCAAAGGGATCTCTCGTTCATCGATGGATGCGGCCTAGAAAACTGAGCCAAAGACCCATGGATACCCGACTTTCTGCTCGGTGGTCCGATTGAGGCGTGGCTGGAGTCGTTGGATTTGTAGGAACTCGGGTACCTGCAAATGACCTATCAGGGGTTAGAAAACTCAGAGGAAATCAAGAAAAAAAAGGAAAATAGTAAAGAGAAGAAAGTTTTGGAGGGGCTGAATGGATGGTTGGCGGCAGGAAGATGGTTGCAAACACCAGGAAGAAGAACTCTCAAACCCCTTTATGCACACAGCAGGGTAATCACACAAAATTATATAAGAACTCAAGGTTTATTTCATATCAAAATCTCCCTTCATACAAGAGGCTAGGGTCCTTTAAATAGACCCTTAACCTTGGGCTCCAAGTAAGGGCACATTAGTCTTTACATAAGAATCCTTTTCCCTCTCAAACCCTAGCTAGAAAATAAGGAAACATTAGGTAGAAAAAACTTTAAAAATTCTCTTGACTTTGTCAACACTCCAAGGATGCCTAGGGGGGCATGTTGGGCTTCTAGGAGCAGCAAGAGGCCGGCCCAAAGGGGCTCGGGTGCATGGGTTTGCGCCTATGGAAGCTGGGGTGGCCTGGTAGCCATGTAGCAGGAATATTCCCTGGTATCTTGCTTCTTTAGGGCTTGGGCTTGGCACCTGGGCTTGATTTCTTTAGGCTAGGATGCAGAAGGACCTCTGGAGTCATGGATTCCTTTATCTATGAATATACTTTGGCATCTGGAAGGGAATCTGGTCATCTGGAGGGCATCTGCAAGGAATCAGGGATTTCTGAATTTTTTCTCCGGGGGTCTTCAAATCTTCAAGCTAGGTTGGACGTGGGCTACACTTTCATGTCTTCAATCTAGTTGGACTTGGTCTTCAATTATATTATGTGGTCTTTATTCTTCAATATGGTTGAATAAGACTCAAAAAAATAAAATTAGCTCAACTTGAGCTGACTAACATTGTACCGAACTAGCTCAACCTGAGCTGACTAGTACAGAACTGAAACTCAAAAGACTCAAATAACAACTCAAATGGACTCAGTAAGGCTAAGCCCTTATTACAGATAGACTCATAAATTATTGATCAATTCACAGAGGGTTGAAAAGCCTCTGTCTTATTCTGGTACCTCTGGTGGCCCCACCAATTCTCCCGGGGTGGGAGGAACTCGACCCTGTAGAGTGAAGATCAAGCTGGCTCACATATCTCTCGAGGAGGTCTGGGTTGAGGTGATACAAGTCCTCTCGAAAAATTCATGAACCGTCTGACTCTGGCCGGCCTTGCCATCAGACCAGGAAGCATTGATAGTCACGACCCCGGGTCATGATGGCTTGATCGTCCAGGAAATGCTCGATCCGTTCTCCTCTCTCAGGCCAATTTGTTAGTGGACACTCTGGGTTAGGATCACTCACAATGAAAAGGAACAGGTCCAAAAGCATCACTAGGTATCGCTGCCGGTTCCCTGTACTCAACCAGGTCTATAATATTGATGGCAGAACTAATGCCCAAATCCGAAGGCAATTCTAACACATAGACATTTGATCTAACCTTCTTTAACACTTTAAAAGGTCTGGCTCTGCGAGCGTGAAGCTTCTTTTAGGCCTATGCCTAACCAAGATAGAATCCACTACATCAAATTCCTTGATCCATCTTCAGGAATTAGCCAGTTTGTTTAAAATTAATGTAGGTGGTGAACATGCTGGGCACATGCAGACTCCTAACGAATGATTTAAAGGACTCATACTAACACCTAACAGACTTGACTATGTATTCCTTTAGAAAGAAATTTAATTGAACTCTTTGGATCTAGACCTAACAGATTATAGGTTCCTTAGGTTTGATCCTAGCTTGACATGAACATGAAAATTTATAGTGAACTCCGAGCAAATTTCGAAGAGTATGCCAGAAGTAAGATGCAAACCTAACAAGCATGATGAATGCATGCAGTATGCTAATCTCAGTTAAATGCAATCTAATAATCCTAGAAATGTCGGAGGTGTCAGGAAAGGGCAGAAAATAGGAAGTGGGTTCAGAATTAGTTTGGTAGGGTAGGGAAAAAGGTTCAAGGTTAGTTGGATAAAGTTCGATATAAGAAGGCTTGTCAAGGACTAATCCTAGACTAATGAGGCTAACCTTACGAGGTTGCGGTCTATCTATGAGGTTTGCATAATGGAAGGATGGGTTACTAATCTCAGGGAAGAGGTCCTTAATGGGAACTATAGGAGGAGGCTCATCCTGAGGGTACTGATTCAAAGAGATCAAGTCCTTAATAAATTCTTCTTGTTCTTGAATTTTAGGACTAGACTCTATAAATTGGCTCTCCTCTACGGTTTCCTCTGGTAAGGCACTATAGCAGTACGTAGGTTCTCTTCCACTATTTGTTCTTCTACTATAGCTTTAGGTTGGATGTGGTCAAGGTCAACTACCTCAAGGTTTGCTTCTACCTGGGTATCTATTGGGTCAGCTAATTCTAGGTCATCTGAAGGTGTCTCCTCTTCTCCCTCATACTCATCCACTAAGCTTGCATCAGCTTCATACACTTCTGCATTAATGTAAGCCTTGTGAATCTCAGGAATGGTTGGAGAAGGTCGGCTAAGGAAAAATTGGCTAGGTTCTGGTTTCTGATTATGGGCACTACTCCTAGTAGGCTCAGGTTGACTAAGGGGTAGTGGCTCACTACTGGGTTCATATTTAAGGGTACAAATCCTATGGGATTCAAGTTGGTTAGGAGAAACCTGTCTAGTACTAGATTGATACTTAGGGGTTATGGGTTCTCTAGACTCATAGGATAAGGGTGCAGATCTATGGGTCATGGGATTATAGGATCTGGGGTCATAGGATTTTGGGTCAGCTCTATGGTCAGGTTCTAAGGATGAATCATGGTATGGCATCCTCCTAAGGTTGGGCTCCCTATATGGGTCAGGATATTGGGTTCACCTAGGGTTGGACTCCCTATATGGGTCAGAATATTGGGTTCTCCTAGGGTTGTGCTCCCTATATGGGTCAGAGTATTGGGTTCTCCTAGGATTGGACTCCCTATATGGGTCAGAGTATTGGGTTCTCCTACGATTGGACTCCCTATATGGGTCAGAGTATTGGGTTCTTCTAGGTTCAGTATCATAATATGGGTCATGGTAAGGGGTTCTTCTAGGTTCAGTATTATTGTATGGGTCAGTTTGATGGGCTCTCCTAGGTTCAACCTCTCGGTTGGATCAGGGTTTGTGGTCCTCCTAGGTTGAGGGGAATCAGGATCTGGCTCAGACCGTGACCCATGGTTTTTTCCTGGGGTCCCTACCCAGACTTCTAACTGATCAAACTTATTGGCAAGATGGTCAATTCTATCATTGGTTTGAATAACATACTGAGTTAACTGGGTCATCTGGGTAGTCATCTGGGTAGCCATCTGGACCATTTGATCAGCTTGGGCTTTCATTTGGGCTTGCAAATTTTGCATGGGTTCAGACAATTATGAAGAAGGTGGGTGATATGAAACTCCTGATCTAGTGCTCATGCAAGACTCGATCAGACCGACTACAGCTGACTAGACCTAGAGTCCAAACTAAGGGCTCAATCAGGGTGGCAAACTAGCCTATAGTAACCCTGTACTCAGCTAGGCAGGTGTAAGGGGAGTGTTAGGTCCCTGATTGCCAATCCTAGACACCAATCAGAGATTGGCCAGGTAGGCGGACCAGCACACAAGCCCTTCGAGATTGAATCCCTAAACCACCGTTCTAGACACTGAGCACAAGGCACACACAGGTTAACTTGACACAGTGATCTAATACTAGCCCGGACCCGACCAGTTGGTGTCCCTAGCCCACTAGGGCAAATTAAGTCTAGTTAATTTTAGGATAAGGCTTGGGACTGAATGCAAGGGATGTGGTTTTGGGCTAAGGAGAGGTGATCAAATCCTCCCCCCATCTGATATAGCAAGAGTGCCCTTAAAAGTAAATTATGCAATGATGGCAGG
Source organism: Areca catechu (assembly GCA_021397845.1). Classification (NCBI taxonomy): domain Eukaryota; kingdom Viridiplantae; phylum Streptophyta; class Magnoliopsida; order Arecales; family Arecaceae; genus Areca; species Areca catechu. Next base: position 93,168,684 of record CM038051.1, on the reverse strand, counting down.
CAGATGAGGATGCAAATTAGGATTTAGTTGTTTTTTTATATTTTTGGAGAATATGTAATTTTTTTTTTGGCATTTTTTTAAATAGAAGAAAACTTTCAAATCATGGCCTAATATGTTGGAAATATACTAAAATTAAAAGATATGCAAAAAATGCTAAACAAAATCCTAAAACTTCCAAACTTGTCTTGCTGAAAAAACAGAGCCAAAAATTTGCACGTTGTATTTCGACTTGCAAAAAATTCACAGGCCATAATAAAATCTAAGAAAATTCTTAAATGTACTGTGGATTATGGTGAATTGATAAAAATAAATTTTAGAATTTTTGGAGTTATTATCAAGGAGAAATAATTAAATAACAGAGAATATGCGGACTAAAAATTGCAGAAAATAAGACCTAATCTAGGCTCTGATAGCAAATGATTGGGGACTAATATGATGCAGAACGAATGCTCTGATACCAAAATGATGCAGAACGAAAGAAGAGATGATGCGATGTGGAAGTAAATTAAGACTAATTCTTTTTTTTTTTTTTTTTTTTATTTTCAGAAGTCGGCTTTGACTCAAAGGAAAGTTAAACTAAATTGAAAGAAACTATGTAATAATTGAAAGCACAATTTAAAGAAACTAGGTTATCAGAGTAGTTCAGAAGTAAAGGATCGCTGGGGGTTGAGAAACTCCCAGACCTAGGGTTTCGCTCTGAACTTTCAACAGGACAGAAGTAAAGAGAAGAAAAGGGTTACAGACCAGGCTGTGATCTTCACAGAGTTTAGTGGAATGACACTCTTGAGCAGATTGTTGGATCCTCGGATTCAGATATCTTCGTAATGGATCCTCCAATACTGGCCCTTTGGCAGAGTTGGATTCTTCTGAACTCAAGATCTGGGAAAGAAGAAGAACAAGTTATGGAACCAGATACTCATGGAAGGATTTACCATATAGTAGAATTTGAAAGCTGATGTTGCTGAAATCTTGATTCTCCTGGAATGCTGATCTGACTTCCTCTGGGATTTGCTCTGTCTTCGAAGTAGCCGAACTGGACCTGGATGCTGGTGGTCGGCCTCTACTTGGAGAGAGGGGCCGTGAGAGATGGGGTAGGCTAGGGTTTGGTGGAGTGAAGAGGATGATGGGCGGCTAGGGTTTGGAAGTGAAGTGGCTAACCTAAGGTTTTGGGGTTGGAGATCTCACACCTCCTCAAGGTTCCTGGGGAACCCGGATTTACTCCCTCACGGAGCTCAACACCTGGATGCAAGTGCGGAAGAGAGAAACATAAAGTTGTTCACACAAAATTTGAATTCATTCATCAGTTGTTCTTTAAAACTTACAAGAGAGATTTATTTTATAGGCCTTTACAAGAGGTCAGGGTTTTACATCTTCCCATGTGGGACTAATAGGATGGATCTTCAAATTAGGCTTGTAGAATCAAATCCTTCTTATATGGCCAGCCAAGAGCTTCCATAAGTGCTGATTGGTGGCTCCAAATGGTAAGTAGGTGGCGCCTCCTAGCCTTGCTCTTCAAGAAATTTTTTTTTCCTTCCATGCTTGGTTTTATTTGTAAGTATTTGGGCACCTCCTAGTCTTGCTCCAAAAGTTTAGGCTTCTTCCTTTCATGGCTCAACTCTTTTGGACACCTCCTTTTCTTTTTCCCCAAGTCATGGCTCTTCCCAACTTTGCTTTGGTCATTTTAGGCATGGATTGGGCGCCCCCTTGAAGTGCTCCCCAAGAAATGCCTCTTTCCTCCTTTAGCTTTGCCTTTTAAGGTATATATGGGGCACCTCCTTGATTTTGGCTTCAAGAAAAATTCTTGCTCCCTTGGGTGTGGAAACCAAGACACTGGGATGGAGATGTGGTGCCCCCTGGACTCTGGCGTGTGGCTGGGAGTGTGGCGCCCACTTATTTGATCCTGGGAGAAAAATGTGGCACCCTGGACCTTGACTTGAAAAAGGTGGCACCAACCTGGAGAAGACCTAGGCCACTACTAGGACTCAGCAAAATTTAAATTGCAGGAAAATACAGACTAAAGAATAAAATTGAGTTGACCAAGTCAACCCTTATTACAAAACTACAAAATCCTAATTCTTCGGGCAAGGTCAATCAGAGATCTAGATGGAGCCCTGAAGTCTTCTTCTGAGTCTGGTGCCCGCACCAATTCTCCCGGGGTGGGAGGAACTCGACCCTGACGAGTATGGGTCAAGCTGGCTCTGGTATCTCTCCAAGAGGTCTGGGTCCAATTCTTGTAATTCTTCTCAGGAGATCCAAGAGTCATCAGAATCAAGCCTTCCTTGCCAGCGGACCAGGTATCTTTGGTATCCTCGATTACAAGTAGAGATAACCTGATCATCCAGGATCTTTTCAATCTGCTCTTTCCTCACAGGCCAGTTTGTTGGTGGACACACAGGGTTGGGTTCACTCTCAAGAGTAGGATTAGGCACAAAAGGCTCACTGGAAATCACAGCTAGCTCTCTATACTCTACTAGGTCTGTAATGTTGAAAGTGGAGCTAATGCCTAGTTTTGAAGGCAACTCGAGCACATAGGCATTGGACCCTACTCTCTTCACCACTCTAAATGGTCCAGCTCTTCTAGCATGTAACTTTCTAACGGTTCCAGGAGGAAACTGTTCAGGCCTTAACCTAATCATTACATAGTCTCCCTCAACAAAAGTTTTGACTCACCTTTGAGAATCAGCCAACTTCTTATAAGTTTCATTACTTAAATTTATTTTGGCATGAATTTCTTTATGCAAGTCTTTTATATGCTGTGCAAAAACTTCAGCAGACTCGGAGACTCATGTGTGGACTGGTAATGGAGCTAGGTCAAGAGGTGTGTGAGGTTTGTAACCATGCATAATTTCAAATGGACTCTTACCTTTATACCTATTGACTGAGTCATTGTATGCAATTTCAGCCCTGGACAAAATACAAATCCCAATTCTTGGTACTCTCAATCAAACCAAAATCTGAGCCAAAGCCTAGTAAAGGGTCAAGAAAAACTAAACTAGACTGACGACGCATTCCTAAAGAATGGACTTTATTCCAAAGGAACCCTAGGTCTAAACCTAACAAACTACAGCTCTCTAGGTTTGACCTTGGGTCGGAGGATGGCATGCAGAGCATGAAAACTTATCATGGGTGCCTAGTAGGTGCCATAAGGTCTTCTAGAAATAGGTGGCAAACCTAATAGGTTCTGACACGTGGTTCACTCTAAAGACTTCGACAAAGTATACTTGGATGGTGTAAGAAGCATTGGAAGTCCTAGAGAAAGGGAGGAGATATGAGGTGGGGTCTCGAATTACCTGTTGACTAAAGGTGGTGACCTAAAGGTTTGAATGGTGATCTATAAGTGTCAACTGGTCATCCTTACGAAAGGAATAGTTTGCTACTCCCAAGAATGGATCAAGAGATGGTTCGGGAAGTAGCCTAGGACATGTGATTGCAATAGTTAAGGTTTGTTCTCTAAGCAAATAATGATCCACTTTCTTAAGAACTGGATTAGAGAATGATTCATGGAAGGGCCTATGGATGATGATCTCAAGACTTGAAATTTGACCTATGGGTGCGGAAAGGTATACTCTATAGAAGGGTAGGTCAGTCATGCGAAGGAAGGGGTCTGGGGCCATAAGGAGGACTTCTACAAGACTGGGTGAATCAATCCGCTCAAGACAAGGATGTTCAACTGAGATTACCGGAGAGACCTTAGTGGTTGGGCATGGGACAAGGTCCAATTGTAAGAGGCTTGATTCAGTCATCCTAAGGAGAGGATCTACCATAGGGTGGGCAAACTTAAACAGTTCAGTGCAAAGATCTTCAATTGGTACTTGGGGAATGACTGTCATTAGAGGGTACGAACTGATAGCTCGAGCTAACACTATAAGTTCTTCCTGGGGGTATTTGACTAAAGGAACCTGGTTCTCACAAATCTCTTAAATTTCTGAACTAGGTCCTACCACTTGGTTGCTTTCCAAGGTCTCCTCAGGTAAGGAACCAATAGTATCGATGTCACATTCTTCAAGTTCTTCCCCCTCATATTCATCAACTAGACTCAAGCCAGCATCATATACTTCCTCGATGCCATCTTCAATGGGTTTCGGGTCAGTGGTAATCGGGTCAACTGATTCTAGGCTTGTCATACCTAATCCTTCTTCCTCATTGGTATCCTTCTGGTCAAGAGGTGACACAAGTGGGAATTGACAAACAAAAGTCTGGTTCTCTACGGGTGTCGGATCAATCGGAACTTCACTTAAGTTGGTAGAGGTTGGCTTTAAGTCCAAAGTACTTGATTGGTTATATCTTAAAGACCACTCATAGTCTTGGGATTCTTGGTAGGCTCGGTCTAACTTATTGGTCTTTTCAAGGCATAGCTTCCTATAAATGTCTGGGTGTAACCCAACCCTAAACCTCGATGTGATCTGAGCTTCGGTCTCAATGGTATTGCATTTCATGTCATACCACTGGAAGTCCTCGATATATTTAGACACAGGCCTATTACCTTGTCGCAATTGGTACCATTGGTCTAAAAATCTTTTCTCATAGGATCTACCTAGCTACCTATCTCTCAACTTACTTCTCATATCTCTCCAAGTATTTATATCCTCTTTTCTTTGATAACACTCACGCTCAATAGCATACCAATGCGACCTAGCATGTTTGGTGAACTTGGTTTTGGCCAACCTAACTTGTCCTAATTTCGATATGTTAGTGCACTCAAAATACCGATCCATTTGTTCTTCCCACTTAATATATGTATCTTGACTTCCATCAAAAGTGGGTTCATAAGGTTCGGTGTTCCTAACGGGTCCCTTTTCTGAGTCAACCAAGTATGGATATAGGCTACTAGGGTTATGCTCGGGATCACGGTATAAGAAATCCTCCTAGGCTCCTGGCATGGGTGAGGTTGGGGCCCATTAAATTTTGGATCAGGGATCCAATTTTGATGTCTACGTTTCTCAAGTCCCTGGGCTCGGTCTCTAAACTGGGCAAAACCCTCATTCAAATCCTGACTCAATTTGGTCATACTTTCGGAAAAGGTTCTAATCATGGCCTCTAAATCAGGTTGGGTTTGACCAGGTTGGTAGGGTACTCCGTTCCAGGTGGACATGATGATGCAAGCAAGCACACCAAATGAGACTCGACTGAAATGACTACAGGCTAACTAGACCTAGAGCCCAAACTAGATGCCCAATCAGAGTGGCAAGCTAGCCTATAGTAACTCGAGACTCCGCTAGGCAGGTGTAAGGGGAGTGTTAGGTCCCTAATTGCCAATCCTAGACACCAATCAGAGATTGGCCAAGTAGGCAGACCAGCACACAAGCCCTTCGGGATAAAATCCCCGAACCACCGTTCTAGAACTGAGTACACAGCACACACAGTGTAACTAGATAAACTGACTCAACATTAGCCTAGACACGACTTGTTGGTGTCCCTAGCCCACTAGAGCAAATTAAGTCTAATAAATTTTAAAATTAGGCTTAGGATCGAATGAATGGGTGGTGGTTTTGGGCTAAGGAGAGGTTATCAACTCCTCCCCTTATCTTAGATGCTCAATTGCCCTTAAGATGAATTAGGAGATGATCACTCAAAAAAAAAATTGAATTGCAGAAACACAGAAACAGAGTTGCTGTAATTTAACTCTCAGAAATTCCACAAAAACCATTAAATTACATTAAATTTTTGTAAAATAGTTTCAATTATACTGGTTCCAGAAAAATAAAAATAACATAATTTGGAGTTACCTATAACGAGAAACAATTCTTGCAACAGGATAGTTACAGACTGAAAATAGAATGCTTCCCCTGTTTACAATTCCTGCTATGAAGTTGTAACCCAGCGGATCCCCTACATGCCCTAGGAGCACCCCGTGGAATGGGAAGAGGAGGCTTGCACCTCGCTTCGTTCCTAGGACTGGACATCTTGGGGAGTCTACTTCAAGCAAACAAAGTAAAAAAGAGAGACACTCAAAACATGCAAGCAAGTCAGAAACCCTAGACAGGGCTCTGATACCAAAATTGATGCAGAACGAATGCTCTGATACCAAAATGATGCAGAACGAAATAAGAGATGATGCGATGCGGAAGTAAATTAAGACTAGTTCTTTTTTTTTATATATATATTTTCAGAAGTCGGCTTTGACTCAAAGGAAAGTTAAACTAAATTGAAAGAAACTATGTAATAATTGAAGCACAATTTAAAGAAACTAGGTTATCAGAGTAGTTTAGAAGTAAAGGATCACTGGGGTTGAGAAACTCCAAGACCTAGGGTTTCGCTCTGAACTTTCAACAGGACAGAAGTAAAGAGAAGAGAAGGGTTACAGACCAAGCAGTGATCTTCACAGAGTTTAGTGGAAGGACTCTCTTGAGCAGATTGTTGGATCCCCGGATTCAGATATCTTCGCAATGGATCCTCCAATACTGGCCCTTTGGCAGAGTTGGCTTCTTCTGAACTCAAGATCTGGGAAAGAAGAAGAACAAGTTATGGAACCAGATACTCAAAGAACGATTTACCAGATAGTAGAACTTGAAAGCTGATGTTGCTGAAATCCTGATTCTCCTGGAATGCTGATCTGACTTCCTCTGGGATTTGCTATGTCATCGAAGTAGCCGAACTGGAACTGGATGCTGGTGGTCGGCCTCTACTTGGAGAGAGGGGCCATGAGAGATGGGGTAGGCTAGGGTTTGGTGGAGTGAAGAGGATGATGGGCGGCTAGGGTTTGGAAGTGAAGTGGCTAACCTAGGGTTTTAGGGTTGGAGATCTCACACCTTCTCAAGGTTCCTGGGGAACCCGGATTTACTCCCTCACGGAGCTCAACACCTGGATGCAAGTGCGAAAGAGAGAAACATAAAGTTGCTCACACAAAATTTGAATTCATTCATCAGTTGTTCTTTAAAACTTACAAGAGGGATTTATTTTATAGGCCTTTACAAGAGGTCAGGGTTTTACATCTTCCCATGTGGGACTAATAGGATGGATCTTCAAATTAGGCTTGTAGAATCAAATCCTTCTCATATGGCCGGCCATGAGCTTCCATAAGTGTTGATTGGTGGCTCCAAATGGTAAGTAGGTGGCGCCTCCTAGCCTTGCTCTTCAAGAAATTTTTTTTTTCCTTCCATGCTTGGTTTTATTTGGAAGTATTTGGTCACCTCCTAGTCTTGCCCCACAAGTTTAGGCTTCTTCCTTTCATGGCTCAACTCTTTTGGACACCTCCTTTTCTTTCTTCCCAAGTCATGGCTCTCCCCAACTTTGCTTTGGTCTTTTTAGGCATGGATTGGGCGCCCCCTTGAAGTGCTCCCATGAAATGCCTCTTTCCTCTTTTAGCTTGGCCTTTTAAGGTATATATGGGGCGCCTCCTTGATTTTGGCTTCTAGAAAAACTCTTGCTCCCTTGGGTGTGGGGACCAAGACATTGGGATGGAGATGTGGCGCCCCCTGGACTCTGGCGTGTGGCTGGGAGTGTGGCGCCCACTTACTTGATCCTGGGAGAAAAATGTGGCACCCTGGATCTTGACTTGAAAAAGGTGGCACCAACTTGGAGAAGACCTAGGCCACTACTAGGACTCAACAAACTTTAAATTGCAGGGAAATACAGACTCAAGACTAAAATTGAGTTGACCAAGTCAACCCATATTACTATACCAGAAAACCCTAATTTTTCGGGCAAGGTCATTCAAAGATCCAGATGGAGCCCTGAAGTCTTCTTCTGAGTCTAGTGCCCACACCATAATATGCATCCAATTCTTTTTATATATTTTATATGTGGGGTTAGGTGATTAATTCCTGAATTTCATATCAAAATTAGTTGTAGGGAATTTTATATGAATTTTTGAAGCCAAGCATGCATATTAGAACCTAGAAAAGTACTAAAGAAGGATCCCCGGGGATGAGAAGCCACGGTTAGAGTAAGTTCTCCTACAATATAAAGACTGGAGGTAGAGAGGGTATACCTGACAATGCCTGAAGTGCCCGATGAAGATCGCAGTGAAGGGATCTCTAATTTCTCGATGGATGCGGCTTGGAAAACTGAGCCAAAGACCCGCGGATACCCGGCTTTCTGCTCGGTGGTCCGATTGAGGTGTGGCTGGAGTCGTTGGATTCGTAGGGACTCGAGGACCTGCAAACGGCCTATAAGGGGTTAGAAAACTCAGAGGAAATCAAGAAAACAAAGGAAAACATCAAAGGGAAGAAAGTTTTGGAGGGCTGGAAGGATGGTTGGCGGCAGGAAGATGGTTGCAAACACCGGGAAGAAGAACTCTCAAACCCCTTTATGCACACAGCAGGGTAATCACACAAAACAATATAAGAACTCAAGGATTATTTCATATCAAAATCTCTTTTCATACAAGAGGCTAGGGTCCTTTAAATAGACCCTTAACCTTGGGCTCCAAGTAAGGGTATAATAGTCTTTACATAAGAATCTTTTTCCCTCTCAAACCCTAGCTAGAAAATAAGGAAACATTAGGTAGAAAAATCCCTAAATATTTTCTTGACTTGGTCAACACTCCAAGGATGAATAGGGGGCATGTTGGGCTTCTAGGAGCAGCAAGAGGCCGGCCCAAAGGGACTCGGGTGCATGGGTTTGGGCCTCTGGAAGCTGGGTTGGCCTGGTAGCCATGTAGCAGGAATATTCCCTAGTATCTTGCTTCTTTAGGGCTTGGGCTTGGCACCTGGGCTTGATTTCTTTGGGCTAGGATGCAGATGGACCTCTGGAGTCATGGATGCCCTTATCTATGAATATACTTTGGCATCTGGAAGGGAATCTGGGAATCTGGAGGGCATTTGCAAGGAATCAGGGTTTTCTGAATTTTTCCTCCTGGGGTCTTCAAATCTTCAAGCTGAGTTGGACTTGGGCTATACTTCCATGTCTTCAATCTGGTTGGACTTGGTCTTCACTTATATGATGTGATCTTGAGTCTTCAATATGGTTGAATAGGACTCAAAAAAATAAAATTAGCTCGACTTGAGCTGACAAACACTGGACTGAACTAGCTCAACATGAGCTGACTAGTACAGAACTGAAACTCAAAAGACTCAAATAACAACTAAAATGGACTCAGTTGGGCTAAGCACTTATTACAGATGGACTCATATTTTATTGATGAATTCATAGAGGGTTGAAAAGCCTCTGTCTTATTCTGGTGCCTCCGGTGTCCCCACCAATTCTCCCGGGGTGGGAGGAACTCGACCCTGTCAAGTGAAGATCAAGCTAGCTCACATATTTCTCGAGGAGGTCTGGGTTGAGGTGATACAAGTCCTATCGAAAAATCCATGAATCGTATGACTCTGGTCGGCCTTGCCATCAGACCAGGAAGCATTGGTAATCATGGCCCCGGGTCGTGATGGCTTGATCGTCCAGGATACGCTCGATCCGTTCTCCTCTCTCAGGCCAATTTGTTAGTGGATACTCTGGGTTAGGATCACTCACAATGAAAAGGAACAGGTCCAAAAGCCTCAATAGGTATCGCTGCCGGTTCCCTGTACTCAACCAGGTCTATAATATTGAAGGTAGAACTAATGCCCAAATCCGAAGGCAATTCTAACACATAGGCATTTGATCTAACCTTCTTTAACACTTTAAAAGGTCTGGCTCTGCGAGCATGAAGCTTCTTTTAGGCCTATGCCTAACCAAGATAGAATCCATTACATCAAATTCTTTGATCCATCTTCAGGAATTAGCCAGTTTGTTTAAAATTAGTGCAGGTGGTGAACATGCTAGGCACATGTAGACTCCTAACAAATGATTTAAAGGACTCATACTAACACCTACCAGACTTGACTATGTATTCCTATAGAAGGAAATTTTATTGAACTCTTTGGATCTAGACCTAACAGATTATAGGTTCCCTAGGTTTGATCCTAGCTTGACATGAACATGAAAATTTACAGTGAACTCCTAGCAAATTCCGAAGAGTATGCCAGAAGTAAGATCCAAACCTAACATGCATGATGAATGCATGCAGTATGCTAATCTCAGTTAAATGCAATCTAATAATCCTAGAAATGCTGGAGGTGTCTGGAAAGGGCAGAAAATAGGAAGTGGGTTCAGAATTAGTTTGGTAGGGTAGGGAAAAAGGTTCAAGGTTAGTTGGATAAAGTTCGATATAAGAAGGCATGTCAGGGACTAATCCTAGACTAATGAGGCTAACCTTACGAGGTTGCGGTATATCTATGGGGTTTGCATAATGGAAGGATGGGTTACTAATCTCAGGAAAGAGGTCCTTAATGGGAACTATAGGAGGAGGATCATCCTGAGGGTACTGATTCAAAGAGATCAAGTCCTTAATAAATTCTTCTTGTTCTTGTATTTTTGGACTAGACTCTATAATTTGGCTCTCCTCTACGATTTCCTCTGGTAAGGCTCTAGTAGCAGTATCTAGGTTCTCTTCCTCTATTTGTTCTTCTACTATAGCTTTAGGTTGGCAGTGGTCAAGGTCAACTACATCTAGGTTGGCTTCTACCTGGGTATCTATTGGGTCAGCTAATTCTAGGTCATCTAAAGGTGTCTCCTCTTCTCCCTCATACTCATCCACTAAGCTTGCATCAGCTTCATACACTTCTGCATTAATGTAAGCCTTTTGAATCTCAAGAATGGTTGGAGAAGATCGACTAAGGAAAAATTGGCTAGGTCCTGGTTTCTGATTATGGGCACTACTCCTAGTAGGCTCAAGTTGACTAAGGGGTAGTGGCTCAGTACTGGGTTCATATTTAAGGGTACTAATCCTATGGGATTGAAGTTGGTTAGGAGAAACCTGTCTAGTACTAGATTGATACTTAGTGGTTATGGGTTCTCTGGACTCATAGGACAAGGGTGCAGATCTGTGGGTCATGGGATTATAGGATCTGGGGTCATAGGATTTTGGGTCAGCTCTATGGTCAGGTTCTATGTATGAATCATGGTATGGGGTCCTCCTAAGGTTGGGCTCCCTATATGGGTCAGGATATTGGGTTCTCCTAGGGTTGGACTCCCTATATGGGTCAGAATATTGGGTTCTCCTAGGGTTGTGCTCCCTATATGGGTCAGGTTATTGGGTTCTCCTAGGATTGGACTCCCTATATGGGTCAGAGTATTGGGTTCTCCTAGGATTGGACTCCCTATATGGGTCAGAGTATTGGGTTCTTCTAGGTTCAGTATCATAATAAGGGTCATGGTAAGGGGTTCTTCTAGGTTCAGTATTATTGTATGGGTCAGTCTGAGGGGATCTCCTAGGTTCAACCTCTCGGTATGGATCAGGGTTTAGGGTCCTCCTAGGTTGAGGGGAATCAAGATCTGGCTCAGACTGTGACCCATGGTTTTTTCCTGGGATCCCTACCCGGACTTCTAACTGATCAAACCTATTGGCATGATGGTCAATTCGATCATTGGTTTGAATACCATACTGAGCTAACTACGTCATCTGGGTAGTCATCTGGGAAGCAATCTGGGCCATTTGATCAACTAGGGCTTTCATTTGGGCTTGCAAATTTTGCATGGGTTCAGACATTTGTGAAGGAGGTGGGTGATATGAAACTCCTGATCTAGTGCTCATGCAAAACTCGATCAGACCGACTACAGCTGACTAGACCTAGAGTCCAAACTAAGGGCTCAATCAGGGTGGCAAACTAGCCTATAGTAACCCTGTACTCAGCCAGGCAGGTGTAATGGGAGTATTAGGTCCCTGATTGCCAATCCTAGACACCAATCAGAGATTGGCCAGGTAGGCGGACCAGCACACAAGCCCTTCAGGATTGAATCCCTAAACCACCATTCTAGATACTGAGCACAAGGTACACACAGGTTAACTTGACACAGTGATCTAACACTAGCCCGGACCCGACTAGTAGGTGTCCCTAGCCCACTAGGACAAATTAAGTCTAGTTAATTTTAGGTTAAGGCTTGGAACCGAATGCAAGGGATGTGGTTTCGGGCTAAGGAGAGGTGATCAAATCCTCCCTCCATATCATATAGCAAGAGTGCCCTTAAAAGTAAATTATGCAATGATGGCAGGCAGATGAGGATGCAAATTAGGGTTTAGATGTTTTCTTGTATTTTTGGAGAATATGTAATTTTTTTTTGGTATTTTTTTAAATAGAAGAAAACTTGCAAATCATGGCCTAATATGCTGGAAATATACTAAAATTAAAACATATGCAAAAAATGCTAAACAAAACCCTAAAACTTCCAAACTTGTCTTGCTGAAAAAATAGAGCCAAAAATTTGTAGGCTATATTTCGGCTTGCAAAAAATTCACAGGCCATAATAAAAACTGAGAAAATTCTTAAACGTACAGCGAATTATGATAAATCCATAAAAAAAATGTTTAGAATTTTTGAAGTTTTTATCAAGGAGAATTAATTAAAATAACAAAGCATATACAGACTAAAAATTACAGAAAACAAGCCCTAATCTAGGCTCTGATACCAAATGATAGGGGACAAATATGAATCCAATTATTTTTGTATATTTTATATATGGGGTTATATAATTAATTCCATAATTTTATATCAAAATTAGTTGTAGGAAATTTTATATGAATTTTTGAAACCAAGCATGCAGATTAGAACCTAGAAAAGTACTAAAGAAGGATCGCTGGGGCTGAGAAGCCTCGGTTAGGGTAAGTTCTCCTATAATATAAAGACTGGAGGTAGAGAGGGTATACTTGACAATGTCTGAAGTTCCCGTTGAAGATCGCAGTGAAGGGATCTCTCGTTCCTCGACGGATGCAGCCTGGAAAACCGAGCCAAAGACTCGCGGATACCCGGCTTTCTACTCGGTGGTCCGATTGAGGCATGGCTGGAGTCGTTGGATTCGTAGGAACTCGAGGACCTGCAAACAACCTATCAGTGGTTAGAAAACTCAGAGGAAATCAAGAAAATAAAGGAAAACAGCAAAGGGAAGAAAGTTTTTGAGGGGCTGGAAGGATGGTTGGCGACAGGAAGATGGTTGCAAACACCTGGAAGAAGAACTCTCAAACCACTTTATGCACACAGCATGGTAATCACACAAAATAATATAAGAACTCAAGGTTTATTTCATATCAAAATCTTCTTTCATACAAGAGGCTAGGGTCCTTTAAATAGACCCTTAACCTTGGGCTCCAAGTAAGGGCACATTAGTCTTTACATAAGAATCATTTTCCCTCTCAAACCCTAGCTTGAAAATAAGGAAACATTAGGTAGAAAAATCCCAAAAAATTCTCTTGACTTGGTCAACACTCCAAGGATGCCTAAGGGGGCGTGTTGGGCTTCTTGGAGCAGCAAGAGGCCGGCCCAAAGGGGCTCGGGTGCATGGGTTTGGGCCTTTGGAAGCTGTGGTCACCTGGTAGCCATGTAGCAGGAATATTCCCTGGTATCTTGCTTCTTTAGGGCTTGGGCTTGGCACCTGGGCTTGATTTCTTTGGGCTAGGATGCAGATGGACCTCTGGAGTCATGGATGCCCTTATCTATGAATATACTTTGGCATCTGGAAGGGAATTTGAGCATCTGGAGGGCATCTGCAAGGAATCAAGTTTTTCTAAATTTTTCCTCCTAGGGTCTTCAAATCTTCAAGCTAGGTTGGACTTGGGCTATACTTCCTTGTCTTCAATCTGGTTGGACTTGGTCTTCACTTATATGATATGGTCTTGAGTCTTCAATATGGTTGAATAGGACTCAAAAAAATAAAATTAGCTCGACTTGATCTGACTCACAATGGACTGAACTAGCTCAACATGAGCTGACTAGTACAGAACTAAAACTCAAAAGACTCAAATAACAACTAAAATGAACTCAATTGGGCTAAGTTCTTATTATAGATGGACTCATAAATTATTGATCAATTCATAGAGGGTTGAAAAGTCTTTGTCTTATTCTGGTGCCTCCGTTGTCCCCACCATATCGTGCATGGGCTCTCGGGTGTAGTCATGGCAGAAGAGTCTATCCATTTAGTTTAGTCAGGTTTTCCCCTCAAAGGGGGATAATAGAGCCATCCTGGGGGCACCCTGCGAGATTCCATGCTTGTTTTGATATGTCTTCTGGTGTTTGGTAAGATTGATCGTGTGGATGATGCTCGTCATCTTTAGTCGATCATAAGGACATCTTCTTGGATCTTCCTTTTGCGCTCATTGATCATATCAGTAGGGCAATTAGATCAGACGTACCCTAATATTGCTCAATATTAAGGTTGGTTGGTCAGGCCCACTCGGTGCATCTTCAGATTTTTCGTAGGGTAGGTTACGTAAACCATTCCCCATGCCTTTGGGTGATAATAAGATGACCTAGTTAGGCCTTCTTTTTGCGCTCGTCGGACTTATCGATGGGGCGGTTGGATCAGACATACCCCAACATTTTTTGATATTAAGGTAGGTTGGTCGGGCCAGCCTCAGCGCATCTTCGGGTTTTTTGTATGGTAGGTTATGTAAACCATTCCTTGCACCTTTGGGTGATCATAAGATGGCCTTGTTAGTTCTTTTTTTGTGCTCGTCAGACATACCAATAAGGTAAGTGGATCAGGCACACCTTTATGCTCAATATCAAGGCAGGCTGCATAGGTCTGCCTCGGCGCGTCTTCGGATTTTCTGTATAGTAGGTTACGGGAACCATTCCCTGTGCCTTTGGATGATCATAAGATGGCCTGCTAGGGCCTTCTTTTCATGCTCATCAGACATACCAATGAGGCTGGTGGATCAGACCCACCTCTGCACTCTCCTCCCATTCTTGTTCAAGTTATCGAGGCCATCATGGATTGGAGATTAGGTAGGTTAACCTGAGCCACTATTGGGTAGAATTTTGGTGAAGAATCCACTAGGGGGGCTTTTATTGATAAAACTTGCAGAGATTCTCTACATTCCAAGGCCATGACAGCACGACACCCTATAAAGTTTCGAGTCAATACGACCCTGGGTGTATGACTTCTTTGACCCGATAGGGGCCTTCCCAATTAGGAGAGAGTTTATCTTGGTCCGTCAGCCTGGATACTTCGGCTCTCAGCAACACCAAATCTTCAAGGTGGAAGGTCTGTTTGTTTACCCTGGAATTGTAGTACTTTGCGACCCTTTGTTCGAATGCCGCCATCCATATTTATACCTGGAGCTTGGTGCCTTGCAGTAGATCTAAGTATGTTCTCTAGTGCTCCGAGTTTCCAGGTTCTTGGTATCCGTCAATCCTCAAGGATTGCAACGTGACTTCTATTGGAAGGATCGCCTTGATGCCGTATGCCAGGTTAAACGAAGATTCACCAGTACCCATTTTAGGGATCGTCCAATATCCCCAAAGGATGGAATTCAGCTCCTCGACCCAAGTGCCTTGGCATCATTCAGTCGAGTCTTCAGACCATGAAGGATAGTCTGATTCATCACTTCGGCCTCCCTGTTGGACTGTGGATGACTGATAGAGGTCAACTTGTGCACTATATGATATTGGGTACAGATGTCCCTGAACCTCAAATTATTAAATTGCCTCCCATTGTCAGTGACAATGGCATGTTGGATCCTGAAGTGGAATATGATAGAATTCCTTACAAACCATTCAACCTTTGCCTCGGTGTTGTGTGCCAGGGGTTCGGCCTCGACCCACTTGGTGAAGTAGTGGATGGCTACGAGGAGGAATTTTCACTATCCAGATGGTAGTGGGAACATGCCAAGGAAGTCCATGCCCCATTGAGCAAAAGGCCAGGATGCGACTTTGTGGGGAGTTGACTTGCGGGGTGCCTCTGGATATTGGCATATCTTTGGCACTATTCACACCTTCGGATGAAGTCCGTGGACTCCTTCTGATGGTTGGCCTGTAGTATCCTTGATGTATTATTTTATATGCCAGGGATCTGCCCCTTAAATAATCTTCGTAGATGCCTTCATGTACTTCTCTCAGGGCATAGTTGGCATCTGATGGCTCGAGGCATTTCAACAGGGGTTGGGTGAAGGACCTTTTATATAGGGTCCTGTCTAGGATAACATAATGAGATGCCATCCATCGAACATTCTTGGCCTCCCCTTTGTCTTCCAGCAGCGTGCCTTTATCCAGGAATTGGAGGATTGGGTCCATCTAACTATGCT
This sequence comes from Areca catechu, assembly GCA_021397845.1. Taxonomy (NCBI): domain Eukaryota; kingdom Viridiplantae; phylum Streptophyta; class Magnoliopsida; order Arecales; family Arecaceae; genus Areca; species Areca catechu. The sequence goes on along the minus strand of CM038051.1, from coordinate 93,152,693 downwards.
CATTTTCAATCTGGTGAACTCCTGACATCCCTTCGGCCATGCTTGGGACTTCGAGATGTTCTACGAAGGTATGGCCAAGGGTGTCTGGATTGGTAGTAGCGAGCCTAGAGAGGAAATTGGCCCAGGAGTTTTTGGACCTTAGCAAATAAGTAATGTAGAAAGATTCCAATTGGGAAGATAGGGCCCGCACCTTTCCCAAGTATTGAATCATCGTCGGGTCTCGGGCCTCGTACTTGCCTTTAACTTGGTTCACCACCAACTGAGAGTCTGAGAAGACCTGGACCTTTCGAATCCCCAAGCTTTCGGTGATTCAGAGCCCCACAAGGAGGGCCTCGTATTCAGCTTGGTTGTTCAAAGTGTGGAAGGAGAAACGGAGCACATATTCCACTGTTTGGCCATCCAGCATGGCTAATATGAGACCAGGGCCACATCCGGTGGAGTTGGAGGCTTCGTCCACGAGGAGTAGCAAGACCGACTCCGTGCCTTTCAAGGTAGCTCCTTTCTCTTCGGTGGATTGCAGACCATCTTCAGGCTTCCAGGTGCATGCGGCTATGAAGTCCGATAGTACTAGTGCCTTCATTGCTGGTCTGGGTCAGAAGTTGATTTCGATCTCACTCAACTTTATGGCCCATTTGGCTATCCTCCTGGAGGTGTCAAGACAACAGAGGGTGTGACGGGGACCTCACCAGCATGAATCCCGGAGCAAGCACGAATCTTGGAGCCGCGCGAATCTCGAAACATATCTAGAATAAATTTAGGATTTATCTTTTATTTGAAATTTGAATTAGGATTTGGTTGGTAAGGATTTAGATATGGATAGGCTTATCTTATCCTATCTTTTATTTGAATTTGAGTCATTCCTATCTTTTTATCTTGTATATAATTTCAAATGAGGGTTGGACAGGTCTATAAATACCACACGTAGTCCTTTGTAAAAAAAAAAAGAGTTTAGTCATGTTTTTGGAACGAAAATGAGTTTTAGAAAAGAGTGGTTTTTTTTATTTCACTTCATGAGGAGAGGGTGTGAGGCCCAACCCCAGGACATGATGTGAGGTCATGCCCAGTTATCCCCTTCTCATTCCATCTTCTCTATCCCGTCGTGGCCTTTGAGACCCATCCTAGCATCTCCAAGTATCGAGGAGGGTGTAATGTCCTAGCGGTGAGAGGTCTCTTCATTAGGGTGAGTCCCAAAGTCCATGAGATCCAGATCCCTATCCTACATCCCCACTATTCCTTCGCCACCCCTAGAAAAAAAAATACAAAAAAAAAATACTACCCTAATTTTGGTGATTTCTAGGCTCACCAACAATCCTACCCATCTTATCCCCCATCTATTTTGGTATCAGAGCCCAAAAAAATTAGGGTACCCCAGATTCTCCTTTTTTCCCACCAGCTCCAATGAGTCCCTCCACTTCAAACCACACCGATCCATTTTTTTTTCAAATTCAACACCATTTCAAAAAAAAAAAAAATCTCCCAACCAGTGCCTGCCCTTCTCTATGATCTACTGCCCACTGCCACCATCGCCTCTCTACTGCCATCACCACCGACGTCGATCGTAACTTCCCGTGCACAGATCTCCGACGACGCCTTCCCCTCCGTCATGACCACCATTATGACTCCACTCCATCCATCCAGGCAAAATTTACACCCGGCCTCCCCCTCGCCCGTTGGTTCCTCGGAAGCCCTACTCAGCCTGGCCCCTTGCATGCCGGATGAGCAGCATCCCTCGTCAGTCACTTCCGCCTACAACCGGCTGCATAGATCCGCCCGATTCCCCCCTCCGCCTATAAGGAAATCACCACCGTCTACCTCCCGCTGTCAAGGAGCTTGACCTCATCCCGAGCCTTGTGATTATCGTCCTCGGCACCTTCCTCACTGAGGCCTCCACCGACATGATCCTCCGGGCCGACCGTCTGCCATCCATCCTCTGCACCGCCTCCTACGCTGCCATCATCGGCGACACCTTCGACAATGTCGACTGGGTCCTTCTCCAAACCTGTGTGCCCAACTCCTCTACTCCAAAGCTCCACCAATCCATCATCTTCCCCAAAGCCTACAACTACCACCATCAAGAAAAAAAAGTTGCACCCTCCTTCCGCTCCTTTGGCCGACCTACCCTTACTCCTGCATGTCCCCGAGCATTTAGCACCCTTCCCGGACATCTGCCTTAGCCCGACCCCATCAACGATCGAAGCTCCATTGGACCTCCTCCCTCCGGATCGCCCCGATGCCTTCTTCTTCGGATCGCCCCGATGCCCAGCTCCCCTGTTCCACGAAGCCACTGTTCCGCCATCAACGAAGACAGCCCTGGACTCGCCTTCCTCCAGATCCACCGTCACCCGATCGCCCCCATCTGGTCGTCCCTGATCGTGGTTCACCTCCCTTCTCCTCGGGCTAACCGTAGCAGTTCCTGGCATCCCCGACACTGGCCTCTTCTCCGGACCACCTCTCCTTGCAGATCTCACCCAAACACCTCCTTTCGTCTGGTGCAAAGCTCCGCTTCCAAGAAGCGTGCAAGAAGAAAATTTGACGATCTGTTGTTGAAAGAAGATGGGAATAGCTATTCCCACTATTCATGCTGTTATGAACTTATCCCAGCCTTATTCATGATTGGAATAAGCCCGTTTATTTTAATTTGGCTTGAGTTAAAAAAAAAATCAAAAAAAATCAAAAAAATCATTCTACAGGTCATGTGCATCCTAGAGCTAGCCTAACTCGACGGAGTCGAGTTTTTCCCACCTCAGGAGAATGATGGGGACCTACCAGCATGAATCCCAGAGCAAGCACGAATCTTGGAGCCACGCGAATCTCAAAACATATCCAGAATAAATTTTGTATTTATCTTTTATTTGAAATTTGAATTAGGATTTGGTTGGTTAGGATTTGGATATGGATAGGCTTATCTTATCCTATCTTGTATTTGAATTTGAATCATTCCTATCTTTTTATCTTGTATTCAAATTCAAATGAGGGTTGGATAGGTCTACAAATATCACCCTCAGTCCTTTGTAAAAAAAAAAGTGTTTAGTCAAGTTTTAGAAATGAAAATGAGTTTTAGAAAAGAGTGATTTTTTTTATTTCACTTCGTGAGGAGAGGGTGTGAAGCCCAACCCCAGGACATGATGTGAGGTCATGCCCAGTTGATCCCCCTTCCCATTCCATCTTCTCTATCCCCTCGTGGCCTTTGAGATCCATCCTAGCACCTCCAAGTATTGAGGAGGGTGTAATACCCTAGAGGTGAGAGGTCTCTTCATTAGGGTGAGTCCCAAAGTCCATGAGATTCAAATCCCTGTCTTCCAGCCCCACTATTCCTTTGCCACCCCTAGAAAAAAAAATCAATAAAATTAGTATCCTAATTTAGGTGACTTCTAGGCTCACCAACGGTCCTACTCATCCCATCCCCCATCAGGATGGCCTTGAGGGGTTGGTCCGTCAGAACCACGATGGTGTGGGCCCGAAAATAGGGCTATAATCATTTTGCCACAATCACTAATGAGTAGACAAGCTTTTATATCTTCGGGTATCTCATCTCAACATCATGCAAGACTTTGCTGATATAGTAGACTAGCTTTTGGAGATTGTCTTTCTCATTTCGGACAGGAACTGAGCTGATGGCCTCATTCGATGCAGAGAGGTATAGACAGAGAGTCTCGCCTTCTCACGGTTTAAAGAGCAGTGGTGGGGTCTCTAAGTATCTCTTCAACTCTTCAAGAGTGAGATGATAGTCTTTGGTCCATTCGAAGTCCTAGGATTGTCGGAGCACTTTGAAGAAAGGGAGGCATTTCTCAGCTGACCAAGAAATGAATCAGCTTAGGGAGACGACCTTCCCTGTTAGTCGTTGTACCTCCTTCTTGCAGGAAGGATGCCTCATGTTCCGGATGGCTTCAATATTCTCAAGGTTGGCCTCAATTCCTCGGTTGGTAACAAGGTACCCTAAAAATTTTCCCGATGTCACTTTGAAAGCACACTTCATCGGATTCAGCTTCATCCGATGATGTCATAGGGCATCAAACGCCTCTTGCAGATCCTCGATATGGTTTGCCCTATGGTGGCTCTTCATAATCATGTCATCAACATATGCCTTTATATTCCTTGAATATCTTGCAGATCAACCTTTGAAATGTTGCCCTGACATTCTTTAGTCTGAATGGCATCATTCTATAGTAATAGAGGCCCTTCTCGGTGATGTAGGCCATCTTCTCTTCATCTTGAGGGTCTTTCTTATCTGGTTGTATCAGAAGAAAGTGTCCATAAAACATAACAGTTGATGGCCCGCGGTGGCGTTGACCAATTGGTCGATCTTTGGTAAAGGAAAGTTATCTTTCAGGCATGCTTTATTATGGTCTAAATAATCAATATAGATCCTCTATTTTCCATTAGCTTTCCTTACCATCACCACATTTGCCAGCAATTCGGGGTGATTGTCTCTCGGATAAACCCAGCTTTAAGGAGTTTGTTCACCTCTTCATCTATCACCTTCTGCCTCTCAATCGCAAAGCTCCTCTTCTTCTACCGAATGGGCCTGTAATCGAGGATGACCTCCAACCGATGGGTGATTACTTTAGTTGGAATCCCGGGCATGTCTGAGCTGACCAGGTGATGATGTCAGCATTATTTCTTAGGAAGTAGATTAGCTCCGCCCTTGTCGCCTCATCAAGTAGGCTCCCAATCTACATAACTTTGGTGGGGTCTTCCTCACATTTAGCAGCACTGACATGGTTCTTTCCATCGGCTCCCCACAGTCTTTGGATGGTTCCCTTGGATCAGGTTGATTGGGGGTTGGGGAGTCGACCAATTATGTCCTAGATCACCAGGCACTGTCGTGCGGCCCTTTGGTCGCCTTTCGCTTCCCCTACTCCTCCGCTGGTGGGAAAATGGACTAGAAGATAGTAGGTCGACACTATGGCTCGAAATTTTTTTAAGGTGGGCCTCCCTAGAATCATATTGTATGCTGAATAAGTTAGGACCACTACAAAATTGATTGGGAGCATTTTTTATCGGGGTTTGGTGCCAAGGTATACGAGCAGCATATTTCGCCCTTGACCTCAACCCGGTTCTCCCCTAACCCTGTTAGTGGTAGAAGAGACCTTTGTAATTTATTTTTAGGTAAGCACATCCCGGAGAACGTGTCATAGTGCAAGACATCTTGGTGCGGGCACCAGGGCCAAAAGAAGTCGATAGGTTGAACCCACATCCCTATAAATCACTTATGAGTAAAACCCTAAACCCAACCCTATTTACCATGTAAATATTTTATTTTAAATTCTGTTATTTTGGTTTAGTTTGGACAAACCCTATTTACCAACTGTAATTAAGATTTTGTTTATCTTGGGTTAAAACCCTTTTTACCAAGTTGAGTTGAAATCCCAATTGAGTCAAACCCTATTTACCCAATTGGGATCTTAGTGGTCCAATTTAATTAGCCCTTTTTACCAACTTTAATTAGGTTTTTATTTGAAAAGCCTAATTAAGTATCGTTGGTTCAATTAGTTATTAGTTGGTTAAATCATGTGGTTAGTTATTCATTGAGTCTATGTAATTAGTTGAGTCATTGAGTCCTGTATTACAAGGGGCATCCAATTAAAGACCAATGTGCATCCAACTGAAGACCCATATAACTCAAATCAAGACCCATGTGCTAGCTCAGGATAAGCCCGGGTGACTCCATGTGCTAGCACAAGTTTCTTACCACATGTCATCCTATTTGGTGCCATCTTTGCAAGACTTCTGGACAATACCTATCACATCACCAGGGGACATCAACACATGGCATGTCACTTGTGTTTGGACATGCAACAAGATTAAGACATCACCACATGACAACACCCTTTGGTCGACCACTGGTGGGGACACCAGAGGCACAAGAATAAGACAAAGGCTTTCCAACGCTCTGTGGATTACTTAGTAGCATTTGAGTCCATTTGTAATAAGGGCTTAGCCTAATTGAGTTATCATTTGAGTCTTGTACCAGTCAGCTCATGTTGAGCTAGTTTTTTTTTTTAGTCCTGGATGTAGCATTTGATCCATACTATTAGGGTTTGGGAACAGTCGGTCAAGTCAGCTCATATTAAGCTAATCATATTCTGAGTCTTGTAATCATGTCCAGTTATATTGAGTATGTTTGAGTCAAGCCTAGACAAAGAAGTCTTAAGCATATGAAGGACACCACCCAGCATGCCACCTCAGCAGTCGCATGGAATCTCAGTCACACCCTAGATTTTGCCATCTAGGATTACTTGGAGGATCATAAAGTCGGCCCATGCTTGAGGAGCTGATGAACACATGCCAGCACACCCGTTCCATACTCCAAGCACACCAACTCCACATGCCAGCATGACAAGAAGGAAAGTCAAAATAGATAAACATGAATCCTTTGATTCATGCCAGCTTGCTTAAGAAAGAAGTGGTCCTCCTCCCCTTTGGATGTCCACTACCTATCTTGTTTGGAGGGAATTTGTATGGCATGAGAGTGATTTCTTCCATGTATTCAGCCCCACACTTTAGGAAGAAAGTGGTCACATCTTATTTTTCTTGTTTACTTTTGCTTGGGCCCTAAGTCTCATGACTCTATATAAGGGACCCCGTGTATAAAAATTTAATAACTTTTTATCATGAAATAATATTGAAATTCTCCAATTGTTGTATGCTTAAAGGGATTCTGTATGAGCCCTTCTTCTTCCCGGTGTTCTGCGCCCAGCCTCCAGCCGCGATCCTGCTCTCCAAACACTAGCCACCCTCTTCAAACAACCTCTTCCCCTTGATGTTTTTCCTTTCTTACTTCATCCCTACTGTGTTTTCTAACCCTTAAAAAGTTGTTTGCAGGTCCCTCAGCTTCTACGAATCCAACGACTCCAGCCGGGTCACAATCAGATCATCGAGCAAAAAGCTGGGAATCCGAGGGTCTCTAGCTTGATTTTCTAGGCCGCATCCGGGAGTAAGAGTGATCCCTTCGCATACGATCGGCATCGGGCACATCAACCATTGTCAGGTACACCCCCTTTGCATGCCAGATGCTTTGTTGAAAATGAACTAGCCCAACTGAGACTTCTCAGCCTCGGCGATCCTCTTTCTATTTTTTTTTTAGGTCCTATTATGCATGCTTTTGCTTCTTAATTTCATATTGAACTCTCTACAAAGTTTTCTTGGTCTAATCTTCAGGATTCAAACATCTAACTTAATATATAAAAATACAAAAATAATCTGCATGCAAATATAGTTCCGCATCAACCACTAAAGAAGGAGTTAGTGCCTCTTATTTTTTCTAAAGGACTAAAGCAGAAGAAGATCTACATATTGGCGCCCTCCCACTCCATTCCTTCAAACCAAAACCAAGAAAGAAATCGACCAACATTTAAAGGAGTTCCAAGTCATCTCAAGTCATCCAAGTGGAGAAGGTTAGAAGGTTTTCCTACTTCAAGAGTTTTGATAAAACAGGTTGGAAGCTGCTTAAGTTCCAAGGACTCAAGAGTCTTACCAAGAGTCTTGAGTCTTCTTCAATCCAAACTGAAGAGTCCACTCATATATAGAAGTCCAGATCAGCCCAACAAGCAAGAGTCCAAGATGCCCAGAAGTAGGACTCTAGGAGTTGTTGTCCAAGGGAGCACAAGACTAGTGTTTGTGTCCCTTACATCACTGGTTGGGAGTCTATAAATACCCCACCAGCCCCCCTTGAAATTCATCAATTATTCATCAATATACAACAAAATTCTTTCAAATTTTATTCCTTTGTTGTTTGAATAGTGGGGTGTGAGGCCCTTCCTTTGTTCTATGGAACATCGTGGGGTGTGAGGCCCTATTTATCCAGCTATCAAGAAATCCAAATCCACCATTCCTAAACCTTCCTTTTTTCCTTTGCCATTTTTAATTCATGAATCTTTCTTTGTTGAGTGTACAGGTGATCAAGAATTGAAGCCTGTTTTAATTGCCTCCTAACTAGCATCGCTCGAAAGATTGGAGCTCAGAATTGAATTCTTGAAACCCTACAGTGAAGATCTTGATAGTCCCGTCAGATCTGATTCAGAGGAGATTTCTTAACCATCAAGTCCTATTTTTCCTAGTAACTTTGTAGGCTTACTTGCGGGCAAATACTAGAACTAGTTTCTTATTCTGTCTCCTTTGAAGTCTTCTTTAAAATCTGAAAAATATAAAAAAATTAGAAACTAACTTTTTTGTTTAATTAGTTATTAATTTCAATAATTTAGTTTTGGTTTTCTGTCCCGTATCAATTTTTTGGTATCAGGGAAGGTTAAACTAGGGTTTAATCTCTCTTGTGCCGACTTAGTTCTCTTTAAGTACTCAGATCGGGTGCTTCACCATGGCCATCCAGTCATAGGAAAAAGAAGGCTGCTAGACCTTCACAACCCATTCAAATAGGATTTTCTATGGCATGTAGGGGTGCCACTGTGAATTGATCCTTGAAGAAAAAAATAAGGAGATAGGCATCTTTAGGTTTGAATTTCTGCATCTCGGCTATGTTAGTACATAGTCTGTTCTTTTAATTGTTTCTATCTGTAGTTAACTCTAAAAAATCTAATTTATATTTTGTTGGATTCTCGTAATTGAAATTATTTTTTACAATTTTTTCATATATTATTTTGGTATGTAGATTTTCTACCTCTCGAAATACTGCCTAAGAACATTTCTACCCTATTTTTTAGCAAAGCTAATTTTTGCAAGTTTAGGATTCTTTTGGTAATTTTTTTTATATATTTTAATATTTCTTGCATATTAGATACTTATCTATAGACCATATCCTTATTTTAAAAAAAATAATTAATTAATTAATTTTTATTTTTGCTTATTTGCATATTAGGATTTCATCTTATATGTGCATCATTTAAACCTAATCTTAAGGGCATTCAATATCTACATAATGGAGGGATTTCATCACCCTTCCTTAGCCCACAATCACCACCTTCGCATCAATCCTATCCCTAATTAAAATTAAATATACTTAATTTGCTCTAATGAGCTAGGGACACCAACAGGTCAGGTTCTAAGTATTGTGTGTAAGCTAGTGCACCCAATCCTCTGATTATCACTTGAACCTGGTGTCTAAAGCTAGAGGTCCAGAGACAAATGCCCTAAGCAGTTTTGTGGTTTTTAATTAGGTTCCTGCGAGAGCAGAGGGAGCCTCCCACGAACCCACCTCTTATCTGGCCAGTGGACAAGATAATTATTGAATTTGCTGTAATTTGAGCTGACCCATTCTACTTGAGCTGTAGGTCTAGAAAACCCTAGTTCGATTCGAGTTCTATGTGATTGTATTACATGGCAACTAGGTCAGGCATACCCAATCATCCTGCTCAAACCCAACCCAATCCACCCATGGACCCTAATATAGAAAATATTTTGAGAACAATAACTGATCAACTTACTCAGCTTACTACAAGGTTTGACCAAGTGGAAGAGAGGCTAGGTAATCTTGAAGAATTTCATGTGTCTAGATCAGATCCTGAAACACCACGACCCATTCACCCAAGTCAAAGTTCTGAAACCCCTAGACCCACTCCTCTAGGTCAAAGCTCTGAGTCACCTAGACCCATTCTCCCAATTCCACGAGCCCAACTCACTCCCCCAGATTTAAGAGGTCAATACAAAAAACCTACTTACCTAGGTCAAAGTGCCCAACATTGGAAAATTACTCTTGACCCAATTCCTAGGTGCCACACCCCTGATGTGAATGACCATGAAGAAAGGATTCTTAGGAGCATTCGATTAGACGCACCCACATTTGAGGGTAGTTTAGATCCCAAGGTCTATATATATTGGGAGAGTGATATGGACCAGTACTTTGAATGATATGAAATATTGAAAGAGAGAAAATTCAAATTCGCCAAGCTTAAGCTAGTTCGATAGGCTAGATTGTATTTGGGAATTATAGAATGACTAAACTAACAGAGAGGTGACCTACCTATAGGTACATGGCGAGCCATGATGGTAAAGCTTAGGGAGAAGTATCTACCATTCTCATATGAACAAAAACTATTAGATCAATGGCAAAAATTAACTAAAGGAAATAAATCAGTAGCTGATTATATTGCCAAATTTAATGAGTTCGTTATGAAGTGTAGTGTAGTCGAGTCCGAAGCTGTCACCTTGTCGAGGTTTAGAGTTGGTTTACATGAGGATATCCAGAGGGAGTTATTCTTAAGGGAAGTCAATGATTTGGAACAAGCTTACCAGATTGCTAGGGATTATGAACGCTTCCAGAGAAGACCTGTTACCTACATACCTGAATCAAATAGGTTTAATACCCCTAGAACAAGGCCTAGCCAAAATCGATTTCAACCTAGGCGACCCAATCCTACTTCTCAACCAGTTCGTAAGGAAGATAAAGGAAAGGCATGATGCAGGATGACTCTAAGAATGCTAAATATGTAGTAAAAGTAGTAATGTAAATTTTTTGTGATTTTTAGATTTAGTTTTGATGGGTAATTTCTCAAAGCAAAGTAAAGAACTAGTAGGTATTCAGCAATTCTAAGATTCAACTTGTCGCAGGCTGAATCATATAAGATAACTAAAAGATGGGACCCAAAAATTAAGAAATTATAGGCTTAGGATAGTTAACTTTAAGCAAATCAGATAATAAGAGAAGGAAAGGTTTCATACCAGTCAGAGATTGAAATTCAATAGCAGATGAGTTCACTCACAACTCTGATCAAAGCCTGGAAGAAGAAGCCTTGTTTCCCTTGAATCTAATGGTGGATTTGGGCGGTCTGGGCAGCAAGGAAGGCCTTCATAGGGGAGGGGAAGCACCTCGAGGATCCAGCAAGCATCAGAGGTTAATCAGAGCAGCAAATAAAAATTAGAAAAGGAAGTAGGGTATGAAGGAAATCAAGATTGGGGCTAAAAGCTGGCAGCCAGGGAAGAAGAAGCTCTTGGACATGGATGGCAGTAAGGGCTTCAATTCCTTGGGCATGGCTAATCTCCAAGGACATAGGAGGGTTTTAGAAAAGTAGGGTATTAATCCAGGAACACAAGGAGAACACTCAAAGAGAGAACCAAAACATAAACACAAGGCAATTGATCACAATTTCAACAAGGTTTATTCATAAGAAAAAGATGCTTACAAGAGGGGGAGGGGTGGGGTATTTATATGGTTCCCAAGCCCTCACTAACCATGGTTACACTTGGGTTACATGTCCTCTTTCAAATTGGAATACAAGTCCTTTCTTAGCTAGGTTAGAATTACAAAATTTAAAGGGATTAGGAGTCCTAACTAGGTTAGAAAATACTTGGTCTTCTCCCACTTTTCTTATCCTTGGATTTAGTCAAAGCTTTGGATGCCCACTCCTTGGCATGTGGACTTTAGGGAAGTAATGGGGGAGGTCAGCCAAGGGCTTGGAAGCTTGGGCTTGGGCCTCCTGGAATCTGGGTTGCTTGGTTCCCGAGGCTGGCATATTCATAATATCAAAAAGGAATCTTGGTTCTCTTGTTTTGGGCTTGCTTCCTTGGCTTGAATTTGGAGGCCTGGAGTGCTGGGGTAGCCTGGTAAACATGGGCTCCTGGCATATGAAATATTCTGGAAGCATCTGGAGGGAATCTGGTATCTGAAATGGCATCCGGGATCAGGGCACAATCAGGGCACCTAGGTGTCGATTGAGCTCCCCTAAGCTAGTGTAACTACTTCTGGCTTCAGAATGAGGTCTGGTAGAACTCCAAAATAGCATAGCCTCATCTTTGGTACAAAATGTGAACTTACACTAGACTCACACTGGTATATAGGACTCAACATACTGGACTAGGTTGAGGGTTGAGATAAATCAACTAACCTCAACTTATTACAGAACTCAATTCTAGTTGATTACAAAATTTGATACATGACTAGGTAAACCAAATAGGGCCCAGTAATCTGTGTCTAATCCTGGTGCCCCGACCAAGGTACCCATGGTCTCTAGATATAGGAATCAAAATACTATATGTTTTAAGTGCCGTAAAATGTGTCATTTTGTGGCTGATTGTCCTGTGCAAGCATTACATATAGGTGAATGTGAGGAGGAGAGTGTAGAGAATGTAGAAGAATTTGAAGAGAAAATTTATGAAGCTGAGGAAGACTTGGTAGAAGAGCATGAATGATGTGGAACAAGGGGGTTAGGGCTAGGGATGCTGGATGCCAATAATGATGCTTAAGATGCGAAGGAATTCTTTTTAGGGTTGTTGATTTTTTTTTAGATATTTTTTTCTTTTCTTTGTTTTTTTAGGGTTTTGATTCCCGATCACAAGTAAAGATAAGAAATACGAAGAACAATAATGAAAGCTTATGCTAGCAGTTCAAAGCCCTAAAAATAAGAACGAGAACAGGACCCCAGGATTAAGAAACCTCGGTAAGACTAGCTTGACCTATAATATCTACTTAGGAGATAAAGAGAAGGCAAACCTCAAACTTCTGAAGTGCCCGGTGCAGAGATCGCTCAACTCGATGGATGTGGCCTGGATGCCCGAGCAGTTGAACCCGTGGGAGCACTGGCTTTTGGTCGGTAGGTCGCGATGGCAAAGCTGACTGTCTCCAATGCCCGAGATGCCAGGGAGGACCTATAGGTAAACAAAAGAAAGGTCAGCGGAATGTGGAGATGCATGGAAATGAATTGAACTGGAGTTGGGAAGGGGCTTCGAGCCCGGTGTCTGGCTAGATTTCGAAGTCGAAGTTGGAGATAACTTGGGGCCTCGCACCATGTGACGTCCCAGAGGATGAAGGAATGTGGCCTAACACCACACGACGTCCTGGAGGATGAAGGATTTGTGATGCCCTGGGGTAACAGACAGGTGGCCTCACACCACTCGACGTCCCTGGGGACGAAGGCAATTCCACTCAAACATAGCCTAAGAGACAATGTTTGGAGGGTGGAAGAAACTCAAACTTTTCATTAATCACTCAATCATTCATTAGTTCTACAAGGAAGGGATTGGGTCCTTTAAATAGGCACCCAAGGCCCTTTTGAAATTCAAATTACAAGATTCATGGTGGGCGCCCAAAAATTTTCCACATCACATCTCTTTGGCCGACCAAATAATGTGGAGTTGGGCGTGGCATGAGAAAAGGCTTGGAGAGGGGGATTGGTCCCTTGACTTCCTTCCTTAGCATGCTTATTTTGGGAAGAAAGAGTAGGGCATGGCTTGCTTGGAGGGATGTGTTCCCTTGGGCTCTTCACGCCATCTTCTTGGATTGATTCTTGGTCGACCAAGGGAGAACTCCAAGGGCGTTGCATGGTTGAGGGCTTGAAGAGGGGAGTGTGTCCTTTGACCTTCCTTCCTTGCAAGATCACTTTGGGAAGAAAGCTTGGGAGGAGGCTTGCTTTGAGGCTTGGTTCCCTCAAGGATCTTCAACGCCCTCTTTTGATGGAACAAGGCGTGATGTGGGGGAGGGAAGAGGGGGATGTTGTCCAAGGCATGTGGAAAGCATGAGGATGCCACTTTGTTTCCCTTCTTGGATGCCCAAGTGGTAGCTGATGTGGCACCATGTAGGTAGCTAAGGTGGCACCTGAGTTGGCATTATCCCAAGTAGAAGGGGTGGGTTGGCCCACCAGAACTTGATTTGGTGAAAAAAACCATAGTGATTTCAATTGGGCTTGGCCTTAGTCCAAACTCAGACTCGAACAAATACAGGACAAATGACCTAACTTGACCCAAATTGGTCAAGGTACAGGACTAAAGAAACTATAACAATGTTTTGGGCTCAAGGCCTTATTACAGGACACATAGCAATGGGGAACCCTAATCTGAGATCCACAGAGGGTTGAGGAGCCTCTGTCGAATCCTGGTGCCCACACCAGCTCTCCCGGGATGGGAGGAACTCGACCCTGTCGAGTAAGGGTTAGCTTGGCTTTGATACCTTTCCAGGATGTCGAGGTTGATGCGCTGCAAGTCCTCCCGTGTGATCCATGAGTCATCGGATTCGGGTTGGACTTGCCATCGGACCAGGTAACGCTGGTAGCCTTTGCCCCGGGTAGTGATGGCTTAGTCATCCAGGACACGCTTGATCCGCTCTCCTCGCTCAGGTATATTTAGAGGTGGACAATCAGGTTCAGGTTAACTCTCAAAAGGGAGGTCAGGCCCAAACGGCTCATTGGGTATGTTTGCGGGTTCTCTATACTCGACTAAGTCAAAGATATTGAATGTCACGCTAATTCCATAATCCGGAGGTAGTTCTAGCATATAGGCGTTAGGGCCCATTCTCCTAATTACTTTAAAGGGACCCGCCCCACGAGCGTGAAGCTTCTTAACGGTTCGCGGTGGAAACTGTTCAAGTCGAAGCCTAATCATTACAAAATCCCCTTTTTTAAACTCTTTTGCTCGCTTTAGGGAATAAGCCAGCCTTTTATATGTGTTATTACTTATATTAATTTTCTGGCTAATTTCTTTATGCATGTCCCTAATATGTTGTGCAAGTGAATCAGCTGACTCGGAGACATGTGCATGGATAGGTAGGGAAATTAGGTCAAGACATCTGTTAGGCTTGTAACTAGAGACAACTTCAAAAGGACTCTTCCCGGTGGTCCTATTTACAGAGCTGTTATAGGCAAACTCGGCTCGAGGTAAAAGAAGATCCCAGTTTCCCGTATGTTCACCTATCAAGCATCTAAGAAGGTTTCCCAGGCTGCGATTGACCACCTCAGTTTGTCCGTCGGTTTGCGGGTGGTAGGCAGTGGAGAATTGGAGCTTGGTTCCTAGGAGGTGCCAAAGGGTTTTCCAGAAATTGCTAGTAAAGTGAACATCCCTATCGGACACTATAGTCTTAGGTAGGCCATGTAACTTGACCACATGATCCAGAAAAAGCTTGGCGACTTTGGAAGCATCTAGGGTTTGGGAGCAGGGTATAAAATGAGCCATTTTAGAAAACCTATCCACTACTACAAAGACAGAATCGTGCTTCCTTGCGGTCTTGGGTAATCCTACCACAAAATCCATGCTGAGGTCTTGCCAAGGGTGGCTAGGTATGGGCAAGGGGGTGTACAGGCCAGTATTCTGTTTCTGCTGCTTGGCCACAACACAGGTTCGGCACCTAGAGACGACATTGGCTACATCTTTCTTAAGGCTAAGCCAAAAGAACTGTTCTTCAACAGCTAGAATGGTCTTCTCCCTACCAAAGTGACCAGCTAGGCCTCCCGCAAGGGTTTCCCATACTAAAAAATCTTGGAGTGAGGTCTTGGGAATGCACAACTTATTACCCTTGAAAAGATAACCCTCCTGTAAGGTATAGTCACTATGGGCACTAAAGGGTTCTTGAAGCTTAGACTGGAAGATCTCACAAAAGTCAGGACAAGATTCATATTGCTCTTTAAGTCGATCAAATCCTACAACCTCAGTCCTAACTGTGTTCAACAAAAGGGTATGACGGCTAAGGACATCAGCTACCTTATTTTCAGTACCAGCTCGATGTTTAAGCATAAAGGTATAGGCTTGGATATACTCGACCCACTTAGCATGCCTAGGGTTCAATCTCTTCTTCGAGTTCAGGTATCGAAGGGCTTCATGGTCTGAAAACAAAACAAACTCATGGGGTAAAAGGTAGTGCCTCCAATACCTAAGGGCTTGGACGACTGCATAAAACTCCTTATCATAAGTCGAGTACTTAAGTTTGGCTTCATTAAGTTTTTTGCTAAAGAAGGCCACATGGTGATTTTCATGACTAAGCACTCCACCAATCCCAACTCCCGAAGCATCACAAGCAACCTCGAAAACCTTAGAAAAATCTGGCAATCTCAGGACGGGTGCTTGTACCATTCTATCCTTAATTTCAAGGAAGGCTTTGTCTGTAGCTTTAGTCCATTGAAAACCTTCCTTCCTGATGCAGTCAGTTATTGGTGCGACAATTGAACTAAATCCCTGAATGAATCATCTGTTAAATGTGGCTAGGCCATGGAAACTACGTACATCATGGATGCTAGTAGGGACAGGCCACTCAACTATAGCTCTAACCATCTCGGGGTCGGCTGAAACTCCTTTAGGGGTAACTACAAAGCCTAAGAAGATAACCCTAGTTGTCAAAAACTCACACTTCTTAAGGTTGGTGTAAAGGCTAGTTTCCTTAAGGGTTTGGCAGACTAGCCTTAGGTGGTGAAGATGGTCCTCTTTGGCCTTGCTATAGAACAAGATATCATCAAAATACACTACAAGGAATTTTCCAGTGAACTCGCGCAAGACTTGGGTCATGACTCTCATAAAGGAACTGGGCGCATTAGACAACCCGAAAGGCATCACTACCCATTCAAACAGACCATCCTTAGTTTTAAAGGCTATTTTCCATTCATCCCCCGGTCAAATTCTAATCTGGTGGTAACCACTCTTGAGGTCTATCTTAGAAAAGATAGTGGCACCGGCCATCATATCGAGCATATCATCCAAGCGGGGAATATGAAACCTATATTTAATTGTAATTTTGTTGATAGCCCTTGGTGGGGACACCAAAGGCACCAGAATAAGATAGAGGCTTTTCAACCCTCTATGAATTGATCAATAATTTATGAGTCCATCTGTAATAAGGGCTTAGCCCATCTGAGTCCATTTTAGTTGTTATTTGAGTCTTTGAGTTTCAGTTATGTACTAGTCAGCTCATGTTGAGCTAGTTCAGTCCAGTGTTAGTCAGCTCATGTCGAGCTAATTTTATTTTTTTGAGTCCTATTCAACCATATTGAAGACTCAAGACCACATCATACAAGTGAAAACCAAGTCCAACCAGATTGAAGACATGAAAGTATAGCCCAAGTCCAACCCAGCTTGATGATTTGAAGACCCCAGGAGGAAAATTCAGAAAACCCTGATTTATTGCAGATGCCCTCCAGATGCGTAGATTCCCTTCCAGATGCCAAAGTATATTCATAGATAAGGGCATCCATGATTCCAGAGGTCCATCTGCATCCTAGCCCAAAGAAATCAAGCCCAGGCGCCAAGCCCAAGCCCCTAAGAAGCAAGATACCAGGGAATATTCCTGCTACCTGGCTACCAGGCCACCCCAGCTTCTAGAGGCCCAAACCCATGCACCCGAGCCCCTCTGGGATAGCCTCTTGCTGCTTCTAGAAGTCCAACACATCCCCCTAGGCATCCTTGGAGTGTTGACCAAGTCAAGAGAATTTTTAGAGATTTTTTCTGCCTAATGTTTCCTTATTTTCTAGTTAGTGTTTGAGAGGGTAAAGGATTCTTTTGTAAAGACTTATGTGCCCTTACTTGGAGCCCAATGTTAAGGATCTATTTAAAAAACCCTAGCCTCTTGTATGAAGGGAGATTTTGATATATAAAATAAACCTTGAGTTCTTCTATTGTTTTGTGTGATTACCCTGCTGTGTGCATAAAGGGGTTTGAGAGTTCTTCTTCCCGATGTTTGCAATCATCTTCCTGCCACCAACCATCCTTCCAGCCCCCTCCAAAACATTCTTCCCTTTGCTGTTTTCCTTTATTTTTTTGATCTTCTTTGAGTTTTCTAACCCCTGACAGGTCGTTTGCAGGTCTCCGAGTTCTTACGAATCCAACGACTCGAGCCAAGCCTCAATCAGACCATCGAGCAGAATGCCGGGTATCCACGGGTCATTGGCTCGATTTTCCATGCCGCATCCATCGAGGTACGAGAGATCCCTTCACTGCGATCTTCACTGGGCACTTCAGACATTGTCAGGTACATCCCCTCTACCTCCAGTCTTTATATTGTAGGAGGACTTGCCCTAACCGAGGCTTCTCAGCCCCGGCGATCATTCTTTAGTACTTTTCTAGGTTCTAATCTGTATGCTTGGCTTCAAAAATTCATACAAAATTCCCTACAACTAATTTTGATCTGAAATTCAGGAATTAATCACCTAACCCCACATATAAAACATACAAAAAGAATTGCATGCATATTAGTCCCCCATCAGTCCTGCTATCAACACACATCCTCCAGGTCCCATCTTTCTTAGGGGTAAGTAGGGCAGGGACAACACAAGGACTTAAACTCTCCCTAAGAAAACCCTTCCTAAGCAGCTCACCCACTTGTTACTGAAGCTCCTGATGTTCTATGGGGTTCATCCTATAGTGGGGAAGGTTGGGCAAAGTGGATCCTGGGACCAAATCTATAGCATGTTGGATGTCCCTAAGGGGAGGCAGTTGATCAGGTAACTCTTCCGGGAAAACATCCTCAAACTCTTTCAGAGTCTTCACTACCTCTTGGGGGTGTTCTACATTGGATGGCTCATGACTCTCCTTGGTGGCTACAATCCAAACAAGGGCTCCCTCTAAAATCTCTTTCTCTAGATCCTTAGGTGTGATCAGGTTGACTTCAGCTTCTTCTCCTTAAGGCTGCTAGATCCTTTCTTGACGGGGTCCTTAGGTTGGATTGGGTTGATTGTGATCTTTTTCCCTTGGTGGAGAAAGACACAGGTATTGGATCGACCATAAAGGGTGGCATCATGGTCGAAAGGCCAAGGTCATCCTAGGATGATAATACCCACACCCATTGGTAAGACGTCACACCAGATCGATTCTACATAGGAACTCATTTTGATCTTGATCTGGCACCTAGACTTTACAGGGATCAAAGTTGAATCAATCCAGGACACTTTGTAAGGGTTGGGGTGGGGTACTATGGCAAGTCCTAAAGATTTAACTGTACTCAAGGAAAGGGCATTAACATAGCTTCCACTATCAATGATGACCTTACAAACCTTATCTCCTAGCTTGATCAGGGTCTGTAGGATGTTGGTCCTATGCCAGTCTTCCTATACTATATTTTGGGCTAGGATGCATCGGACTACCCCTACAAGGTCTTCAGATTCATACACTTCTTCTTCTCCCTCATACCCTTCCAACAACTGGTTTTCGGGGTCATAGACGTGCTCTTCAGGTTCTATGGTTGGTTCGGGTTCAGTCTCAGTTGGTTCTTCTATTAGTAGGGCAGAGGCGGTGCACTGGCTAGCAAAATGCCCAGGTTTATGACACCTAAAGCATTTACCTTGGGAATCAGGTCTCCTCTAGACTTCAATAGCCTTACCCTTTTCCTCTCTACTATACTGGGGTCGGTTCAGGTTGGGACGACTAGGACTGGGTTTGCTGGGTTTGGTCGACTCGAGTAAGCTTGATTATAACCTTGGGTGGATCCAGGGATATGGCTCGGGTTTCTAAAGGGTTCAGGTCTTCTATAGGTGTGAGCTCTCTGGAAATGCTCACAGAGCCTAGCAACTTGGTAAGCCTCTTCCAAGGTTCTGGTTGATCTAAAATACAGCTCTCTCTGGATGTCTGGATGTAGGCCAGCCCTAAACCTAGACAGGGTTACCTCAGGTGATTCAACAACCTTACATCGCATAACATATTCATCAAACTTGGCGATGTAATCGGCCACACTCTTACTCCCTTGACTTAAGGTCTGCCATTGGTCCAACAATTTCTGGGTGTAAGACGCAGGTAAGTATTTCCTCCTAAGCTTTTCTCTTATCTCCCCCCAAGCGGTTATGGGTAATTGACCTTTCTGCTCTATGTAATTTTCAACACTGTTCCAGAACAACCTAGCTTGGTGAACCAACCTAAGCTTGGCAATCTTAAACTTAGTTCTCTCAGATATAGAGTACCAGTCAAAATACTGCTCCATGGCAGACTCCCAATCCTCATATACCCTAGGATCAAGCTACCATCGAAGGTGGGTGCCTCAAGCTTGATGCTCCTAAGGGCTCTTTCTTCACAGTCCTCTAGATTGGGTCTCCTAGGACGGGTATCAACAAAGGGGTCAGGGTCTCTCCCAAAGTCATCCTCAAAGTAGGGGTCTTGTGGTAGGTTCCTCCTTGGGTGAGGGGACTCAGGACTGGGTTCAGGTTGGGGCCTTGCAGCTTCATCTAGGGGTCTCAGTCTGGTCTCCATCTGGTCCAGTCTATTGATCAAACGGGTCATGGATTGGGTTAAGGCTCCAATGTTGGCTTGTAGTTGGTCCATGGTGTCAGTAGAGGGTGGAGAATGTGGGTGAAAAGAGGTTCCTGATCTAGTACTCATGTAACAAAATGATGCTACGGTTTGCTAGACCTAGGAGATCTCTCCAAATGTAAAGTCAAGAAGATGAACCTGGAAGTAGTAACTTGGCACCTGGCCAGGTAAGTGTAAGGTGAGTGGAGGTTCCTCTTTGCTTACCTAGACACCAATTAGAAATTGGCCAGGTAAGCGAACCAACCCACTTCCCTTCGGGCTCTAGTCCATGAACCACTTGCCTAGACACCAGCTACACAAGCACACACCAACAAGCAATCTAGCTTGGCTCGGCACTTGGGTAGACCCAACTTCGTGGGTGTCCCTAGCTCACTATAGCAGATTAAACATCTAATTGATTTTAGTTAATGGCTAGGGTTCAATATGCCGGGTGGTGATTTTTGGGCTAGGGACAGGTAATGAAATCCTGACCCTATGTTAAATTGACGCCCTTAAGATATGTTATGTAAAATGAAGTACAATAATGACTAATGAAATGACTTAAATTTTTTTTTTTTGTTCTTTTGTGTCTTTTAGATGGGTGAATGCTAAACAAAATGCAGGAATTAAAACATGCAAGAAACTAGCTAGATGGAGGAATGAATCAAAATGAGATGCTTGCTGAAATTTCAGACCTGAGATTTTCTCGAGCAGTATTTCGGCTTGTAGAAACTCTACAAACTGAAATAAAATCTGAAAAAATAGACAAATATAATTTGAAATGAATTCGATCTAACAAAATAGAAATCACAAAATTTAGATGTATCTACAGGAAGAAACTATCCAATGATCAGGCCATATACGGACTGACCAGAATGCAGAAAATTAAACTAATGCACTAGTCCTAGCCTTGCTCCGATACCATAAATGATGTGGAACAAGGGGGATAGGGCTAGGGATGCTGGATGCCAATAAAGATGCTTAAGATGTGAAGGAATTCTTTTTAGGGTTGTTGATTTTTTTTTACATATTTTTTTCTTTTCTTTATTTTTTTAGGGTTTCGATTCCCGATCACAAGCAAAGATAAGAAATACAAAGAACAGTAATGGAAGCTTATGCTAGCAGTTCAAAGCCCTAAAAGTAAGAACGAGAACAGGACCCCGGGATTAAGAAACCCGGTAGGACTAGCTCGACCTACAATATCTACTTAGGAGACAAAGAGAAGGCAAACCTCAAACTTCTGAAGCGCCCGGTGCAGAGATCGCTCAACTCGATGGATGCGGCCTGGATGCCCGAGCAGTTGAACCCGTGGGAGCACTAGTGGAAGGTCCACGGGGTTGTCGTTAAAACACCATGGCTATCAGTTTAAAATCTGACTTCTTAAAATATTTAAAAATACATAGCAAGAGGAGTCGGGTAGAATCCATAGAGAAGGCAGTGTTTAGGATTTGAAATTTTTGATCTTGTAAAAAAAATATTTGAAGTCGAAAAAATATAGAAATTAAAATTACAGGAAAAGTAAACTTGGCACTAGGATCTATTATTTAGATCCTAGCATCTACTTGCAGACAAGGTGAAAAACAGGAATTAAAAAAAGAAATATTGCATTGATTTTAAGGTCTAAGTACAATGCACAAAAAAAACTAAAATAACAAAGAACAAATACAAGAACAGATCAGCGCAGCCTCGTCGGGAAGATAGCTCCTTCCTTCGTACTCCGTGAAGCGAACTGGGCTTCCTCTACATCATCTTCTTCGGATCTTGATCTCAGAGAGGGAGAAGGCTAGAAGATGGTGTAGGGACATGCTCTCCTTTGAGAAATCTCAATCCCAAAAGCCAACCCGCAACCCAAGCAATGCCCTCTACCCTGTACCTTGCCCTTTCTCCAAGATACCTCTACCTTGTGCTATGGGGTTCATTATATAATTGATCGGAGAGGAGAGCTCATTGCACACTAGCGATGTGGGACAAAAGGAGTACCGTGACCGCCGTTACTGCTTCATGGAATGAACTGGATGTTAGCCACCATCATCGGAGCAGAACCCGCCATGCTCACCACCTTGCAGCGCCCGTGCCCGTGCCCGTGAACTGCTCGTGAACGCCCGTGGACTGCGTAGCGATGCCCGTGGACTACGTGGCGATGCCCGTGGACTGCGTGGTGACACCCGTGGATTGCTCGCCTGGATCACGCCGTGATGAACACTTGGCAACACCCGTGGAAATTGCCCAGCTAGTGAAGAACGTGGACTAAGCCCGTCAGCCCGTGGATTGCTTCGGCAACGTGGACTTGCTCATGGACTGCGCTCAACGCCCCGTGCCCGTGGAGAATGATCGCCCGTGCCCATGGAAGAGCTCATGAGGAACGGTGAGGCTCGTGAGAAGTGCCTGCAACGCCCATGGACTGCTCGCCCATGCCCGTGAAGCCACCGTGGACTGCAACGCAATGCCCGTGGAACCACTGTGGACTACAACGCAATGCCCACAACGCCCAGTTCCCATGAAGAACGCCCACACTCGTGAAGAACGCCCACACTCCTCTCGTTTTCCACCAAAAATCACCACCACTGCCTGTAAAACCACCACCGGAGCTTCTCCTCCAACCAGGGACACCGCTGGCATGCTTCTCGGCGAGTTTCATCACCTCTGGAGGGCTGTGGTCTATGCCCTGTTCCATGGACCGGCAGCAATGGCTGCCGGTGGACCAACCTGTGAATTATAAACCCAGCAGCCGGTCCATAAATCAAGCTCTACCTATTGGCGGGTTTCAAACTTATTAATTTTAATGATTCCATGATCATTAATTATAATTATTAAATATTTTATTAATCATTTAAATGGGTGTGTGGTGCTTTGACTTGAAATCTATTTTTTTATGAATGTACTCTAATTTCATGTTTTTCAAAGATATTTTTAAAATAATTAGTTTTGCAAGAAAGTCCAAATTAAATATGAAATTAGGTTATTAAAAGAATGTTAGCACCATTAATTAACTAAAATACTTAAAATAAACGTGTAAATCCATGATTTATCACACCCCCCAACTTACTTATTGCTAGTCCCTTAGCAATGCAAAAAGTATAACTATGTGTCACAATGATTTTACAAAAATAGATCCAGGTTTGAAAGTAAAAAGATCTAGCAAGTATTACTAAATAAGTATTGAGTTTCAGAAATAAATTTTGCAGTCAGCATAATTAGAAACTTTCTTAGAGTTCATCTAAAGATCTACAGCACTTGTGTTTGTGATGACTCACTTAACATTTTGGTACTACTTTACAAGAATAAATGTATCTTTGATTAACACTTACTTTGGTTAATTTTCTATACATCCCTAAATTAAGCTTATGAACTGAGTTAGCTTTCACACTAACTGATTTTTTTTTTTTTTTTTTTAAGTGCTGAGCATCCTGGCCTTCCCTTCACTGTTTGACGCGAACCTCCATACTTGACTTAGGTGCAGAGACCCGGTTACTAAGTTCAGGGCGATCCACATATACTCTATGTTTTGAACTTTTATTTCAGGTAGGTAGCTCTTTCCTCAATTCAAAAAATTTTAAATTGGGATATATATCAATTACCAGTTTTCAGTGATAATTAAGTCCTCAATTGTCCTTACAACTAATACTTACTTTGTCTCGTCAGCATGCATGTGCAATGGAAGTGGTAATAGCCTTTAGGTGATCTAAGTAGGCCCTAAAAGTCTGACACGCTAGTCTACTTCTTGACTCGCTACAGTCATTAGCAACACTCTCTAACTCTTATTACTTTTCCAAGTCTATCTTGCTCCAGATTTATTTTTGACAAATGAAAACTTTTTTTATTTTTTAAATTTTAAAAAATTGTCCCAACCCCCCAACTTAAATACCGTTGTCCCTAATGGTATAAAAAGGCAAAGGAATAAACCATAAGAACTAAAAAAATATAAAGGGATAAGGATTACCTGAGAAGAGGAGCTCGTGAACAATGTAGAGGCTGCATTTTTTTTTTTTTTTTTTTAAAAGAGATAGAGTACATATTGGGTTGCCTCCCAATAAGCGCTAAGTTTAATGTCTTCAGCCAGACATAATGCAACTCAGTTCAGTGTGGGTCAGTTAATGTTACTTGGTCAATTGTTCGATTTGTTGATATTCCTTCAATGTATGGTTTTAAACGTTGACCATTCACCTTAAAGAAGTTTCCTGACCTAGGATCATAAATTTTGACTGCACCATGGGGGAATACTTGATTAACAATGTAAGGTCCATCCCATCTAGATCTCAATTTTCCAGGAAATAATCGAAGCCTTGAATTAAATAACCAGACATGTTGATTTGGCTCAAAGATTTTCCTAGAAAAAAATTGATCATGAAAGGCTTTCATTTTCTCTTTATAAATACATGAATTTTCATAAGCCTCTCGCCTCAACTCATCTAATTCACTCAGTTGCAACATCCGGTTAGAACCAGCTTGCTTTAAATCAAAATTTAATTGCTTAATCGCCCAATATGCTTTATGTTCAAGTTCTACCGGAAGATGACATGCTTTTCCAAAGATCATCCTATAGGGAGACATTCCAATGGGATTCTTGTAAGCTGTCCGATAGGCCCATAATGCATCATCTAATCGATCTGACCAGTTTCTACGATCGGGCCTAATAGTCTTTTGCAAAATGTTCTTGATCTCCCTATTGGATACTTCCACTTGGCCACTTGTTTGCGGGTGATAAGGTGTAGCTACTTTATGTGTGACCCCATATTTTTGTAAAAGCATTCGAAATTGGGAGTTTGTGAAATGGGCACCTCCGTCGCTAATGATGGCACGTGGAAATCCGAACCTAGAGAAGATATTCTTTTGAACAAACTTTATGACTACCTTATGATCATTGGTTCGTGCTGCCATTGCCCCAATCCATTTAGAAACATAATCGACAGCCGCCAAAATATATTCAAAACCATTAGAGGGTGAAAAGGGTCCCATAAAATCAATTCCCCAAACATCAAAGATTTCAACTACCAAGATGGGATTTAAAGGCATCATGTCTTTTCTTGAAATATTTCCTAAGGCTTGACACTTAAGACATTCTTTGCCAAAAGTATATGCATCCTTAAACAATGTCGGCCAGTAAAATTCACTTTGCAAAACTTTAGCCGGAGTTTTTCGACCAGAAAAATGTCCTCCGCAAGCAAGGGTGTGGCAAAAGTTTAAAATACTCAGATGTTCAGATTCAGGAACACACCTACAGATGATTTGATCAGCACAAATTCGAAAGAGTTCAGGATCTTCCCAAAAGTAATATTTAATTTGAGCAAAGAATCGATCCTTTTCATTCTTGGACCAGCCATCAGGGATTTGTCCAACCACTAAGTAGTTAACAATATCTGCAAACCAAGGGGCCTTTGCATGTGAAACTGCTAAGAGCAGTTCATCCAAAAAAGATTCTTCAATTGATGCAGGTTCACACTCTTCAACTAAAATCCTAGATAGATGGTCTGCTACAACATTCTCAGATCCTTTCTTGTCTCGTATTTCAATATCAAAGTCCTGTAGCAGTAAGATCCATCTAATTAATCGTGGTTTAGCATCTTTCTTTGAGAGCAGGTATCTCAAAGCCGAGTCATCCAAATAAACCACAATCTTGGAACCTAAAAGATATGATCTAAACTTTTCCAGGGCAAACACCATAGCTAGCAACTCCTTTTCAGTAGTGGTATAATTTTTTTGGGCTTCATTCAAAGTTCTGCTAGCATAATAAATCACTATGGGACATTTGTTTACCCTTTGGCCCAAGACAGCTCCTATGGCAAATTCTGAAGCATCACACATGATTTCAAAAGGTAGTGACCAATCAGGGGGTTGGATGATTGGGGCTTGGGTCACAGCTTCCTTTAGAAACTCAAAAGCCTTAAGACAATCTTCATCA
This sequence comes from Areca catechu, assembly GCA_021397845.1. Classification (NCBI taxonomy): domain Eukaryota; kingdom Viridiplantae; phylum Streptophyta; class Magnoliopsida; order Arecales; family Arecaceae; genus Areca; species Areca catechu. Next base: position 93,126,937 of record CM038051.1, on the reverse strand, counting down.
AAATTGAAAGGAACGTCCTTGGCGAGCAGATTACACAAAGGACGGGAAATTTTGGAAAAGTCTTTGATGAAGCGACGATAGAATCCTACATGGCCGAGAAAAGATCGAATTTGTTTGATAGAGATGGGTAGAGGAAGTTTAGAGATCAATTCAACCTTTGCTTTATCTACCTCGATCCCTCTCTTAGATACAATGTCCTAAAACAATCCCTTCTCGAACCATGAAATGGCTCTTCTCCCAGCTCAGAACCAGATTCGCCTCAATACATCGTTTTAATATTTTCTTCAAATTATTAAGGCAACTCTCAAAAGATTCTCCAAAGACTGAAAAATCATCCATAAAAATTTCTAAGAAATCTCCTACCATGTCCGAGAAAATTGATATCATGCACCTTTGAAATGTTGCAGGTGCATTACACAATCCAAAAGGCATTCTACGGAAAGCAAAGGTTCCATAGGGATATGTGAAGGTGGTCTTTTCCTGGTCTCCTGGATAGATTGCTACTTGGTTGTATCCTAAGTATCCATGTAAGAAGCAAAAGTATTGCTGGCCAGCTAATCTTTCTAGGATCTGATAAATAAATGGTAAGGGAAAGTGGTCTTTGCGGGTAGCTGCATTAAGTTTTCTATAATCTATACAAACACGCCACCCAGTAGAAAGTCGTGTTGGCACTAAATCCCCATGGTCAGTACGGACAACCGTGAGTCCAGATTTCTTTGGAATGACTTGAGTAGGACTCACCCAGTGGCTATTAGAAATAGGATAAATAATACCAGCATCTAACCATTTAATCACTTTCTTCTTGACCACTTCTTGCATGTTTGGGATGAGCCGTCTTTGCATCTCTCTAGGTGGCTTGGCACTATCCTCGGTATAGATATGGTGCATACAAATTGATGGACTAATGCCTTTTAAATCAGCAATGGCCCAACCTATGGCCTCCTATGTGTTTTCAGAACATCTATCAATTGGTTTTCCTGCTCAATGGTTAGGTCAGAAGCAATGATTATAGGCAGGGATTTGTCGGGTCCTAAAAACACATACTTAAGTGATTCAGGCAAAGTTTTCAGTTCAAGTTATGGTGGGGCCTGAATTGAAGGGTGCAAAGGCTCAGTTCCTAGGTCAGGTAAGGATTCAGTTTGCATTGACCAAGGTGGTGAAGGTTAAGGTGAATCAAGTAGGGCATTTACCCCTTGGACTTGGGTTTCAGTAATAGGCTCGTCATCTTCCATCAAATTGGAGTAAAATTCAGACTCAACAATCTCATCTAGTAAACCAATCACAAAATAATTTTCCTCCTCTCGAGCAAACTTTGAGGCATTAAAAATATTAATTCTTACCTTTTGATCCCCAAAAGAAATGTCCATAGCTCCCGTTTTATAATTGATATTGGCATTGGCAATGGCTATGAATGGACGACCTAAGATTATGGGATTCTGATTTAGCTCTTGGGATTGTTCCATGTCTAGTATGAGGAAGTCTACTGGGAAATAACATTGGTTCACTCAAACTAAGACATCCTTAATCAAACCACTTGGTGTCTTGACAGATCTATCGGCTAGTTGTAGAATGACTGACGTGGATTTTAGTTCACCTATCCCAAGTTTTTCATAGATCGAGGTAGGAAGAAGGTTCACAATAGCTCCTAGGTCTAACAGGGCTCGATCAAAGGTAATGCCTCCTATAACACAAGAAATTAAAGGAGCACCGGGGTCTTTCATTTTCTAAGGTAATTGATTCAACAAGATTGCACTTACATCCTCAAACAATATGATTCTCTTTATGGTTCGTGGCTCACGCTTTTGGGTGCAGAGTTCTTTGAGAAATTTAGCGTAAGCTGGAACGTGCTGAATTGCATCGAGGAGGGGTAAATTAATATGGACTTGCTTGAATAATTCCATCAGCTCCTCGTTGTGTGCTCCTTGCTTTTTACGAGAAGAACCAGCTTCTATGGCTGAAGGGAACGGGACTCTAGGTTTATAAGTCTCAGGTAATTCATCTGCTCTCTTCTTCCCTTTCTCATTTAAATCGGAACCAGTATTAGTACTAGTCCCGGGCTCAGGCTCTTCTACATGGTTAGTCTCAGTACTAACATCATCTTCTAAATTCTCATTCTCGCTAGCATCAATACTAGCCTCTCTCTCTTGGTCTTGATATGGGTCCCTAAGAATCCTACCACTTCTAAGCTCAGAAATTGCTTTGGCATTCTCAAATTGAGTGTTCTTAGGTGGAACATTAGGCTGAAGAATGAGTGGGTTGTTTCTAGGATTCGGTATTGGTTGACTCGGTAGTTGACCTGGTTCTCTCCTCATAGTAGATTCAGCTAACTGTCATATTTGAACTTCTAACCTGGCGATAGATTATTGTTGGGTCATGATTAATTGTTGGAGTTGATCAAACCTATCATCGGCCAGATTGGTCTGTTGAGGAGGTTGATATGATGACTGATGATGATATGGTGGCTGAGCAGGCTGACTATGCTGACCTCTATTATAGGCATAGTTTTGGTATGGGGGCATATTTTGAAAGTTCCGTGCAGGAGGAGTTTGGGTCTGAACCTGAGTCTGTTGTGGTTTCCAAGAAAAATTAGGATGGTTTCTCCAACTCGGGTTATAAGTATTTGAAAATGGGTCATTAACCGGCTTGGAGTAACCTTGAGTAGCTTGGACTTGTTCTTGGATGAAAGGTGGTAATTGTGCAACCGTAGGACATTCATTCATGTGATGGGCTGGGCTAGCTCAGATAGAACAAATCTCCTGATGATTAGAGGGTGATGGGTATTGTGCAGGAGATTGAGATTGTTGACTGAGGGCTAGGACTTGGTCCAACTTTTGGGAACAGAGGTCGACTGTATCTAATCTTTGGGATATTAGGTTCAAGTCGACATTGGAATTTGAATGTCTAATTTCATAAATCCCTGCCCGCTTTTGGTGAGGAATCTATCTTTCATATGAGGTCAAAGAAGCATGGTTGATCGAATTTTCACTTAGGGTTTCAAACAAGGTATAGGCTTCATCCTCACTTCTACTCATGAATGCACCTCCACAAGATGCATCCAACATCTGTCTATACTGGTCTCCTAATCCTTCATAAAAAGCTTGGATAATTTGCCACTTAGACAAACCATGATGTGGGCATTTTCTAAGGAGTTCCTTAGGTCTCTCCCATGATTCATGAATTTGTTCACTAGGAAGCTGAGCAAATCCAGTGATGGCTCGCCTCATGGTGTTGGTTCGACCTATAGGATAGAATTTCTTAAGGAACTCGTGCTGTATTTCAGCCCAAGTTCGAATTGGTTTCCCTATTGTGCCAAGCCAGTACTTGGCCTTATCCTTAAGTGAGAAGGTGAACAAGGTTAGCCTAAGGGCATCATCAGTAAAATCTTGGATCTTCACCGTAGAACAAATTTCAAGAAACTCATCTAGATGCTTATAAGGATCTTCGTTGGTATTCCCATAAAAGGAAGGGAGCATCTGGATTGTGGCAGACTTGATCTCATATTGTCTAGCAGGTATTTCAGGTAAATGGATACAAGTCGATGGGTTGTAGGTGGAAGGAATAAAGCATTCCTTCATCTGTCTAGGTGGTTCTTCTGGGTTTCCAGCCATTTGATTTTTTGGTGTACTATGGATCAGCCGTCTGATTTCAGGGTTGAAGTCAACTAGGTCTGGAAATAAAGATCTCCTACCGTGCATGTAACAGTGCAACCCTAATATGTGAATCAAAAATTTTTTATTATATATATATATATTTTTTTTTTGTTATTTTCAAACACTTATCAAACAGATTTCTATCCTAGGCTCCCTAATTCTAGATAGCTCCTAACTTCCAAGACCGCCTTGGAGCCCTCCAAGTCAAAGACCAATTAGCTAACTGGCCAGGTAAGGGTAAGGTCGGTGGAGTTTCCCTCTTTGCTTGCCTTAGACACCAATTGAAAATTGGCTAGGTAAGCGGATCCAACCACCTTCCTTCGGGACGTAATCCCTGAACCCCTTTCCTAGACACCAGTCAACCAACTAATCTTGACCCGGTCCAACTCTTCTGGGTGCCCTATCCTATTGAGCTCAAGTTCCTTAGGGCTAATGTCTAGTTAATTTTATTTAAAAGGCTTAGGTATGCAAAATGAGGGGTGATGGTTTGTAGGCTAAGGAAGGGTATTGAACTCCCCACCTTATCTTGTTTATGGATTAGTGCCCTTAAGATGATTATGACATTATGAAATGCAATAAGATGTCCAAAATAAAAGTTATAAACACAAAAAATTAAATTAAAGCTATATATATATATATTTTTAATTTTGTGATTAAGTTTCTAATCCTAATAAATTATGAAATGTCTGGGCAATTTTTTTTTTTTGGATTTTGCAGAAAAGATAAATTTACCTAAATGAATCTAAAAATGAAAAACAAATTTTTTTTTTTTTTTAAATTTGAAATTTGAAATTTTTTTGGAAATAAGAAAAGAAACTAAAAAGGAAAATAATTAATATGTAAAAGAGGAAAGAAAGTTTACTGATTGGGAGACTTTCTTCCTCTTCTGCTTTTCTCCTTTTTTAAATTTTTTTTATCTGCAAGAAAAAGAAAAGTTAGCACGGTATATACATCAAAAAGATCAAAAACTATTATTTTAATGCCTTCCCCGGCAACGGTGCCAAAAACATGGTAGGTCCGCGGGGTTGTCGTTAAAACACCGTAGCTATCAGTTTAAAATCCGACATCTTAAAATATTTAAAAATACATAGCAAGAGGAGTCGGGTCGAATCCACAAAGAAAGCGGTGTTTAGGATTTGAAATTTTTGATCTTGTAAAAAAAAATATAGAATTTAAAATTACAGGAAAAGTAAACTTGGCACTAGGATCTATTATTTAGATCCTAGCATCTACTTGCAGACAAGGTGAAAAACAGGAATTAAAAAAAGAAATATTGCATTGATTTTAAGGTCTAAGTACAATGCACAAAAAAAACTAAAATAACAAAGAACAAAGACAAGAATAGATCAATACAGCCTCATTGGGAAGATAGCTCCTTCCTTCGTACTCCGTGAAGCGAACTAGGCTTCCTCTGCATCTTGTTCTTCGGATCTTGATCTTAGAGAGGGAGAAGGCTCGAAGATGATGTAGGGACACGCTCTCCTTTGAGAAACCTCACTCCAAAAAGCCAACCCGCAATCGAAGCAATGCCCTCTACCCTCTACCTTACCTTTCTCCAGGATACCTCTGCCTTGTGCTATAGGGTTTATTTTATAATTGATCGGAGAGGAGAGCTCATTGCACACTAGCGATGTGGGACAAAAGGAGTACCGTGACCGCCGTTGCTGCTTCGTGGAACGAACTGGATGTTAGCCACCATCATTGGAGCAGAACCCGCCAGCAATGGCTGCCGGTAGACCAACCTGTGAATTATAAACCCAGCAGCCGGTCCAGCAGCCGGTCCATGATAGACCGGCTACTCCAAAAACTGTGCAGCATCAAAATGTGTGCAAAAACCCAAAAAAATTCATAACTTCTTCATTTCAAACCTGATTTAAGTACCGTTTGCATCGTTGGATTCCATAAATCAAGCTCTACCTATTGGCAGGTTTCAAACTTATTAATTTTAATGATTCCATAATCATTAATTATAATTATTAAATATTTTATTAATCATTTAAATGGGTGTGTGGTGCTTTGACTTGAAATCTATTTTTTATGAACATACTCTAATTTCATATTTTTCAAAGATATTTTTAAAATAATTAGTTTTGCAAGAAAGTCCAAATTAATTATGAAATTAGGTTATTAAAAGATTATTAGCACCATTAATTAACTAAAATACTAAAAATAAACATGTAAATCCATGATTTATCAACTGGCTTTGGGTTGGTAGGTCGCAATGGCAAAGTTGACTGTCTCCAATGCCCGAGATGCCAGGGAGGACCTGTAGGCAAACAAAAGAAAGGTCAACGGAATGTGGAGATGCACGGAAAGGAATTGAACTGGAGTTGGGAAGGGGCTTCGAGCCCGGTGTCCGGCTGGATTTCGAAGTCGAAGTCAGAGATAACTTGGGGCCTCGTACCCCACGACATCCCGGAGGATGAAGGAATGTGGCCTCACACCACGCGACATCATGGAGGACGAAGGATTTGCGACTCCCTGGGGTGACGGACAGGTGGCCTCACACCACTCGACGTCCCTGTGGAAGAAGGCAATTCCACTCAAACCTAGCCTAAGAGATAATGTTTGGAGGGTGGAAGAAACTCAAACTTTTCATTAATCACTCAATCATTCATTAGTTCTACAAGGGAGGGATTGGGTCCTTTAAATAGGCACCCAAGGCATTTTTGAAATTCAAATTACAAGATTCTTGGTGGGCGCCCAAAAATTTTCCAAATCCCATCTCTTTGGCCGACCAAATAATGTGGAGTTGGGCGTGGCATGAGCAAAGGCTTGGAGAGGGGGATTTGTCCCTTGACTTCCTTAGCATGCTTATTTTGGGAAGAAGGAGTGGGGCATGGCTTGCTTGCAGGGATGTGTTCCCTTGGGCTCTTCACACCATCTTCTAGGATTGATTCTTGGCCGACAAGGGATAACTCCAAGGGCATTGCATGGTTGAGGGCTTGAAGAGGGGAGTGTGTCCTTTGACCTTCCTTGCAAGATTACGTTGGGAAGAAAGCTTGAGAGGAGGCTTGCTTTGAGGCTTGGTTCCCTCAAGAATCTTCAACTCCCTCTTTTGATGGAACAAGGCGTGATGTGGGGAAGGGAAGAGGGGGATGTTGTCCAAGGCATGTGGAAAGCATGAGGATGCCACTTTGTTTCCCTTCTTGGATGCCCAAGTGGTAGCTGATGTGGCGCCACGTAGGTAGCTGAGGTGGCACCTGAGTTGGCATTATCCCAAGTAGAAGGGGTGGGTTGGCCCACCAGAACTTGATTTGGTGAAGATAACCAGAGTGACTTCAATTGGGCTTGGGCCTAGTCCAAACTAAGACTCGAACAAATATAGGACTCATGACCTAACTTGACCCAAATTGGTCAAGGTACAGGACTAAAGAAATTATAACAATGTTTTGGGCTCAAGGCCTTATTACAGGACTCATAGCAAGGGAGAACCCTAATCTAAGATCCATAGAGGGTTGAGGAGCCTCTGTTGGATCCTGGTGCCCACACCAATAAAGGAGATGAAGAGCCTATAGAATCATCTGACCTACTAGGTATATTCTAGCTCAAACAAAGAAGAATAAGGACTGGAGTAGGACGAATATCCTTCAAACCTTTATTAAGCTAGGAGATAAAGTGTGCAAAATAATTATATACTGTGGGAGTTGTGTGAATGCAATATCTACTAATACTGTTAAGAGTTTAGGCTTACCGACAGTGCCATTACCTAGCCCATAAAAGGTATCCTGGATTGATGAGACATCCATTCCTATTAGGTTACAATGCTACCAAGAGAAGGTATGGTGTGACATGATTCCAATAGGGGTTAGTAGCATCATATTAGGCAGACCATGGTTATATGACCATGATGCAACCCTCTTTGGTCGATCGAACTCGTATTCATTTAAACACCATGAAAAGAGAATTATGATCAACTCGACCCAACCCAAAGACAATACTAAAAGAGGGTGTAGTCTTTTGAAGGAGAAAGAACCCAGATTGAACCTAATTACTGCTAAGGAGTTAGAACATGAAATCACTGAAGGTTCAACAGTCTAGATACTAACTGCTAAAGAAGTTCATGATGAACCCCTGAAAGAACATCCTAAGTAAATTTTAGATTTCCTTAAAGAATTTAAGGATGTATTTCCAGAAGACCTTCATGATTGTTGTTGCCCAGATATGGTGCCCAAGAGGGGGGGTGAATTGGGTATTTTAAAAATTAAAGCAATATATGTGCTATCAAGTAATTGTGCAACAGAAGCAATGAAATAAAACAACAATTAAAGAGCAAAAGAAGATAAAGAGTAAAGCAATGCAAACACACAAGAAGTATAGTGGTTCGGTGCACCTAGCACCTACATCCACTCCCCAAGCTTCACTTGGGAATTTCCACTATAATCTTTAGATTACAGCCGACTTGTTTTACCAGGCTCACAAGTCAAAACCTTACACACTTGTTTTGGCTTCGGGCTTACAAGCAACCCTAGTTGGTTTTATCAATTGGCTCACCAACAAACCTCACTCACTTATTTTGGCTTCGGGCTTACAAGCAACCCTAGTTGGTTTTATCAATTGGCTCACCAACAAACCTCACACTAGTTTCAAATTCCCTTGAAACTAGCCTAAGACAAAAAGAATATGAATACAATGAATAAAACAAGACAAACTCCTTTTGAGCAAAAAGTAATTCGATGTAGCTCTTGATGGAGACTCTTCAAGCCTTTCTCTTGGAATCTTTGGACCTCACTAAATGCCAAATACTTGAAAGTTGGATTCCTCAAAGATGGAAAGCTTTTGGCTAAGGAATCTCTTGGTTTTCTCACTCTTTTTGGCTTGGAATTGATTGAAGGCTTTGTACTTTGACTCTAAACTTTTTCACTTTGTCTCCTTGTCTTTTTTGAAGTTTGGTGGAGGTTAAATATCTCATTCAAGCTGAAACAACTCCACAAGACCGTTAGAATCAAAAATATGGCCGTTTATGGCCGTTAGAAATCAAATCAAAAGTTCAGAAAAACTAGCCGTTATGCCATGAGTCGACCTCATGAGTCGACCTCTGGATCAAGTGTCGACCTCATGAGTCGACCTCCAGTTTATTTTTGGCAAAAATCCAGAAAACCATAGTTCTGACCAGTTTGAATTCTCAGGCTATGAGTCGACCTCTGGTGTCGACCTCTGGACAGGTGTTGACCTCTGGTGGTCGACCTCTGGAGCGTGCCACTGAAATTTTGCCGTGCCGGCCTTGCTGAACTTTTCTTTTCTTCATGAGTCGACCTCTGTTGGTCGACCTTTGACAAGGTGTCGACCTCTGGTGGTCGACCTCTGATCTGAAATTTTCTGAAACTCTAGAGAGGTGCGTGCCATGCTTGAGTTTCTCTAAGCCTTTGTTTCTTTTATCAATTACTTCTTAACAGGAAGGTCCAATATGAGAAATTTGATCTTGTTCAAGGTAGAATAACTCTTTTCCAAAATCAGGCAAGCTTGGTTTCATCATTGTACTCTTAGTACTCTTTTTGAATAACCTAAGTCCTGAAACTTTATCTTGAGATGAAACATTAGTCCAAACATATACTCAACCTTTTGTTAATCATCAAAACTAAGGAGCCAAAGCCAACAATCTCCCCCTTTTTGATGATGACAAAATCTTGAGTATATATGCAATTAAGTCCAAAAGCAAAATATAGCACTAATAAAAATTTTCAAAGAAACCTCACATGCATGAGTATATCATAAAAATTTTACTTTTCATCTATTTATTTATTTTTTTTATGAAAACATTCTCATGATTCAAGAAGTTAAGAACCATAATAGCTTTACTATACTATATGAAAGATTTTACTTTTCATTTACTTCTTTCTTTTTGTGAAAACATTCTTATGAGTCAAAAAGATAAGAACCATTATAGCTTTACTCTACTCTATTCTATGAGAGAGTCATACTTTACCATATATACTTTATAAACTTTACTATACTCCCCCTTTTTGTCAAGAATCAAAAAGTGCATTCTTTGTAGTAAAAGATAAAAACAAATGATACAATTCCATTGCAATGAAATACTTAGTTGCATAAAATACATGCTCCCCCTCAATTTATGCATTCGAGATAACAAAAACATTCTAACTTGAGGGTTTAAAAAGATAAATGCTAAGAGCTGGTATCAGACAGTAAAATATCACAATATAGATAAGTGTATAAATGTATTCAGTTACAAAATTGCTTACATAGTAAGCACAAAACACTGATACATCAGATCATACAAAGCAAACTAATTCATACATCAAGTAAATCTATGAGGCTACTCCTCATCAGAAGGTATATCAAAAGAGATAGGAGCCGAGATCCTAGATGAGGATTTTGGAGTCCTATGAGTGAGACTCCGAGTCCTCAGAGAGGGACCAGACCTAGCGGTACTCCTACGAGATCTATAGGTCCGAGGAAAAGGCTCCACAGGTGTCCTGACTGAGGCAGTAGCAGGAGTAGATGGATCAGTATGCTGAGTAGACTGAGCTGGAGTGTGCCTTCTGACTAGCTCATAAGCAGTGGGATCATCAATATCTGTCTCTGTATGCTCATCTATATCATCCGGAATCTTTGTAATAGTCTCAAAAAGTGACTCGGTAAACTCAGTATCTACTGGAACATCTGTAGCTGGAGGATCTGTACTGGGAAGATCAGTAGAAGGAGGATCAGTAGAAGGGGAAATCTCTGGAATCGGATCTGCAGGTGGAACATCAGAGCTACCTGCTCCAGGCTGATCTCCATCACTGTCACTGTATCCACTGGAGCCATCATCATCATCATCATCAGAATGTGGAGGAGATACTATCGGATCTACAGTCCCTGATGGAAGTGCTAATCTCAGTAGGCTGAGGATCTGTCGGAATCCTGCATCTACACTAGCTAAGAGAGCTCCAATGCGCATATCTGTGTGTATCCGCAGATCATGTAGCTCTTGTCGTACACTAGTGATCTCTGTCCGGACCTCTGAAATGTGATCAGTCACTCTCTGCTCAAAGTTCGATATCCTCGCTGTAGTCCTCCGTGGTGTAGCAGTAGCAGTAGGTGCTAGAGCTGATGAGGGTGGTGATGTGAATGGCTCAGGCTCCGCAGTCTCTGACTCTGGTGCTGGGCGAGAAGGTGTACCATGATCAGTAGGCTCTGAAGGCCCTGCCTCAGCTGCTCGGATCTCATCCTCCTCATCTGGCTCCTGGCCAGACTCTCGTCACATCCAACGGTCACCAATCAGTCGAAATCCCATCCTATGCAGGGATTTCTCTCCATATGTATCAGTATGCTGCAGCTGACTGAAAGGTATACCATCAAATGAAACACCATGCTCCCTGAATAGCTGTGTCAGCCCCATACCATATGGCTGAACTAGTCTCCTGTGAGATGCTGCCTCACCCATCTGCTGAAGCATGATCCTAGGAAGGTTGATGGGAGTCCGCTGTCTCAGGGACACCATGAACACCAACTCACGCTCAGTGATAAAGTCGAATCTCCCGCTCTTTGGAATCAAGATACGGGCGATGATATGATGCAGCACTCTCATCTCCAGTGAAAGCTGGTTAGCGGCTACTGTGGAAATGTCGCTAACATCCTTACACTCTAGAATACATCTGAAGGCATGCTCTCTGTCGCTGATCGAAGTGGCAGCAGTGCCATGAAGTGGAATCCTCCAAACACGACTGATGACCTCCGGTGTCACTGGAATCTCGATCCCACGTATAGTAGCTGACCATCCAATGCCATCAGTGGCCATGGATCCATAGAACTCCCTGATGAGGTCTGGGTAGAATCTCTCAGTCATCGTGCAGAAGTGAACCAGACCTGCATCTCTCAGCACATCTCCTATAAAAAAAGTGATGCTGATCCCAGAAAGGTATATCCACACGCCTCCCACTCGCAATGCTCTTCCGTACTAAGCTGGCTGGCACTGGTGCAGGTGGCTCTGGGGTCGGCTCACGCTCATGTCTGACCTTTCTTCGTCGCTCAGTGCTACCTTGGCCTTGTTCCAATCTCCTTTTCCTTACTGCCAAGTGCTTTCTTGGACCCATATGGAAGGAAGAGGGGTAGATTAGGGAGAAGAAGGATAATACAAGGCTAAGAGGAAAGGAACCAAGAGAAGAGAGGTTCACGGTTTGAGAAAAAAGAGGAAATGATGAAATGGTGAGATAGGGTTTGTGAAAATGGAGAAAATCGAGAGTAAATGGAGAAAATGCAAGAAACGGATGAAAGAAATAAGTGATTTCAATTGAAAAACAACCGAGATTTGAGGGTAGATAGGAGCAAAAGCCTTCGGTTGTCCAAAACCACGAACATGGTCAAAAAATGGTTTGGTTCTAAAGAAAACAAGAGGAGAGGAGAGGATTACCCAAAAAGATGAAGGAGAAGGTTGGAAATCCACTGTTTAAAGGTTTAGGGAAGTTGGAGGGGGACCACACGAAGGAGAAATAGAAAGAAATGGAAAAAATGTGGCTTGCGGACGGGTTTTAAGAAAGGAGATTTCCGTTCAAGTGTCGACCTCTAAAAATTTTCAGGGGTCGACCTCAAGTGTCGACCTCCAAAAACCTTAAGGGTCGACCTCAAGTGTCGACCTCCGAAAACTCAAGTGACGACCTCCAACAATAAATTACGCAAAATAAAATTCTGTAAAATTTAAAAAATTGATAAAATTTAGAAAAATAACCTTTAAACATATTTGAGAATTTATAATTCATTTTTGAGGAATTTTTGATGAAAATTGAAGAGTTTCAAGCAAAAGGATCAATGACTCCCAGTTCTCTTCTGATCATACAAAATCTATCTTCATTCAATGGTTTTGTGAATATATCAGCCAATTGATAATCAGTACAAATAAATTCTAACAACACATTAGAGTTTTGAACGTGATCTCTTATGAAGTGATGTCCTATTTCAATATGTTTGCTTCTTGAATGTTGTACAGGGTTTTTCGTTAAATTGATTGCACTAGTATTATCACATCTTATGGGTGTCTTAGTTAGTTTGATGCCAAAGTCCTCGAGTTGTTGTTTGATCCATAGAATCTGAGCACAACAGCTTCCAGCTGCTATATATTCGGCTTCCGCCGTAGATAGAGCAACCGAATTCTGTTTTTTACTGCTCCATGAAATCAAATTAACTCCTAGGAATTGACAAGTTCCACTAGTACTTTTACGATCAAGTTTACACCCAGCAAAATCAGCATCAGAATATGCAATTAATTCATATGATGACTCTCTAGAGTACCAAAGACCAATTTTGATTGACCCAGATAAGTATCTAAATATACGTTTTACAGCTAAAAGATGTAATTCTTTAGGAGCAGACTGAAAACCTGCACACATACAAATACTAAACATTATATCTGGTCTACTGGCAGTTAGATATAGCAGTGAACCAATCATGCCTCTATATAATTTTTGGTCTACTGATTTACCACATTCATCTTTGTCTAATTTACATGAAGAGCTCATAGGGGTACCTATTGGTTTGCTAGTCTCCATCCCAAACTTTTTCAATATTTCTCTTGTGTACTTGGCTTGGTTGATGGAGATCCCCTCTTTGGTTTGCCTAATTTGGAGTCTTAGGAAGAAGTTGAGTTCTCCCATCATGCTCATCTCGAACTCACTCTACATTAACTTTGCAAATTCTTGAAAAAGACATTCGTTAGTAGCACCAAAAATAATATCATCTACATAGATTTGTACTACTAAGAGATCATCATTATTCTTTTTCAAAAACAATGTATTATCTACATTACCTATAGAAAAATCATTCTTCATCAAAAATGAACTTAATCTATCATACCAAGCTCTAGGAGCTTGCTTTAAACCATACAATGCTTTATGCAATTTAAAAACATGGTTAGGAAATTCATGATTTTCAAAACCAGGAGGTTGTTCAACATAAACTTCCTCTTCAATAAATCCATTTAAAAAAGCACTTTTAACATCCATTTGAAATAACTTGAAATCCATAAAACAAGCAAAAGCAAGTAAAAGTTTAATTGCTTCTAGCCTAGCAACAGGAGCAAAGGTTTCATCAAAGTCAATCCCTTCTTCCTGGTTGTAGCCTTTAGCAACAAGTCTAGCTTTGTTTCTAGTTACAATACCATGTTCATCAAGTTTATTTCTAAAAACCCATTTTGTGCCAATTACAGAAACATTAGGGGGTCTTTCAGTTAAAGTCCAAACGTTATTTCTTTTAAATTGATTTAGTTCATCTTGCATATCATTAATCCAATTACAATCTTTTTCAGCTTCTTCAATTGACTTAGGCTCTATTTGAGATACAAAAGCTAAATAATCACAAACATTTCTAATAGAAGAGCGTGTACTTACTCCCTTTGACGGATCACCAATAATTAGCTCTTTGGGGTGTCCGTGTGCATACCTCCATTCTTTAGGTAAAGGTTTTGGTGAAGTTGCATTGATCTCTTGAGTTTGATCTTGATTTTCTTGATCATCATCTCCTTTGGGCTCATCTTCATTGATTGTCAATTGTTCAAGCTTCTTTGTACCTGTTTCATCATCAATAGAATCTTCTTTTCTAGAAGATTTTTTGTTAGATTCATCAAACACTACATGAATTGATTCTTCAACCAGAAGAGTTCGTCTGTTGAAGACCCTGTATGCCTTGCTAGAAGTAGAGTATCCTAAGAAGATACCCTCATCTGACTTGGCATCAAATTTACTGATATTGTCTTTGCCATTGTTTAATATGAAACAGCGGCAACCAAATACACAAAAATACTTAAGATTCGGTTTTCGATTTTTCCAAAGCTCATATGGTGTTTTCTTCAAAATAGGTCGAATTAAAACATGATTTAAAATGTAACAGGAAGTATTAATGGCTTCTGCCCAAAAATATCTAGGTAAATCATTTTCGCAAAGCATTGTGCGTGCCATTTCTTCAAGTGTCCTGTTCTTTCTTTCTACCACCCCATTTTGTTGAGGTGTCCTAGGTGCAGAAAAATTATGACTAATGCCATTTTCATTACAAAAAGCTTCAAAATCATGATTGTCAAATTCAGTTCCATGATCACTATGCAAAGAAACAATAGTGAGATCTTTTTCATTTGAAACCCTTTTATGAAATTTAACAAAAGCTGAAAACGTTTCATCTTTATGAGCTAAAAACATCACCCAAGTAAATCGTGAGTAATCATCTACAATTACTAGCCCATATTTTTTACCTCCCAAACTAGTTGTTCTGGTTGGTCCAAAGAGGTCCATATGCAATAATTCAAGGGGTCTAGTAGTAGATACTACTCCTTTAGGTTTGAAAGTAGATTTAGTTTATTTTCCAAATTGACATGCAGCACAAATCTTATCTTTTTCAAATGTGAGTTTTGGCAATTCTTTTACAAGATTCTTTTTGCTTAATTTTGAAATCAACTGCATACTAGCATGCCCTAGCCTACGATGCCAAAGCTAACTAGTTTCACTTGCCTTGGCTTCCCTAGCCACTAGGCATTGACCACTTTCCATGGCTAGATCATCAAGATCAACCATGTAAATGTTTCCATGCCTATGACCAGTGAACTTGATGCCATCGACATCTAGATAAGATACCATGCACAAAGATGATTCAAAAATTACTTTAAAACCCTTATCACAAAACTGACTAATGCTAAAAAGATTATGCTTCAAGCCATCAACAAATAATACATTATCTACATAAGCATTAGGGGTGATATGGATTTTACCAATTCCGACGATTTTGCCTTTTCCATTATCACCAAAAGTAATGTTTCCACCATCAATAGCTGCTAGTGATGAGAATTGCTTCACATCCCCAGTCATGTGCCTTGAGCAACCACTATCCAGATACCACAATCTTCTTTTATTTTTGGTTGCAAGGCACACCTGCAAAAATTAATCAAGTTGAAACTTTGGTACCCAAGTCATCTTGGGTCCTTTAGGGTTAGTCAAATTGGTTCCTTTTGGAACCCAAATCTTTTCAAAGGTATTTAATTTTCTTCTATTACAAATATATGATTTATGTCCTAACTTACCACATGCATAACAGGTAATATTAGAAGATGCAAGTATGAAAAAGTTTTTGTAAAGTTTTTGCTGATTGTGTGGCTTAAATCCAAGTCCAGCTTTGTTAAACACTGCATGTTGACTATTTAAAAGCATGCTTAATTTTTCTGAACTAAAAGTAAACTTTTCTACAAAAGGTTTTACTTTTTCTAACTCTTCTTTGTAATTCTTGTTTTGAAGCAATAGTTCTTTGTTTTGTTTTTCAATTTTCTCATTAGTTTTAAGACTTCTATTATTTTTCAAAGAATCATTTTCTTTTAAGAGATTATCTTTATCATTTTTCAAGGTCTTTACATGTTCAGTTAATTTCTTGTTTTCTTGAATTAAATCTTCAATTTCAGTTGAAAACATTTCTGAATTTTTGGTAAGCTCAAGATTTAGCATTCTTAATTTCTTATTTTTCAGTTTTAATTTTTCATATTCCATAACTAAATCATCAAAAGCATCATGCAATTCATTGAAAGTAAATTCAATTTCAGGTTCAGAATTTACCTCATTATCTTCATTGGCCATGAAACACAGGTTGGTGACTACCTGCTGCTCTTCATCACTGCTGGAGTCCTCACTCTCACTCCAGGTAGCCATCATGGCTTTCTTTCTCAACATCCTTCAACTTTTTTAAGCAAAGGGCAATCCGTTTTATAATGTCCAGGCTTCTTGCACTCGAAGCAGATGGGTGGATCCCTTTCTTTTTCTTTCTCTTTTTCTTTATTGTGATCACCTTTTTGTGGCCTTTTCTTGTAGAAGCCCTTCTTCTTTCTCATGAATCTTTTGAATTTCCTTGTAATAAGGGCTGTCTCATCATCATCAGCTTCTTCTTCTGATTCATCACTTGACTCTTCCTTTGTAGTGGACTTGAAGGCTATGGCTTTCTTTTTCTTGTCATTGTCCACTGTCTTCTGCTTTAGTGAAAGCTCGTAAGTCATCAGTGATCCAAGAAGCTGCTCAAGAGGTAGAGTATTGACATCCTTGGCTTCTTCTATGGCTGTTACTTTCGCATCCCATGAAGCCGGAAGAGACCTGAGAAGTTTGTTAACCAGTTCACCATTAGATATAATTTTTCCCAAACTCCTCATACCATTTACTATATTTGTAAATCTAGTATACATTTCACTGATACTTTCAGTTGGTTCCATCCTGAACATCTCATATGTATGAATGAGCATGTTCACCTTTGTGGTCTTCACTTGGTGTGTACCCTCATGGGTAACCTCAAATGTATCCCAAATTTCTTTGGCGGAAATACAATTTGATATTCTGTTGAATTCACTAGGGTCAAGTGCACAGAATAGCAAATTCATCGCCTTAGCATTTAACTCAGCTTGTTTGATGTCATTGTCATCCCATTCTTCTTCAGATTTTGGGGTGATAATGCCATTAACCAAGTGAGTGGGCTGATGAGGCCCTTTAGTAATTATTCTCCATATATGATAATCTACAGCTTGTAAATAAATACGCATACGAGTTTTCCAGTATGTGTAGTTTGTGCCATTAAAGAAAGGAGGGCGATTTGATGCTTGTCCTTCAACTACACCCATTCCAATTGGGGCGGCCATGATCTTTCACTCAAGATCGTTGGACCTACAAGAGAGTACCGGTGCTTTGATACCACATGTTGCCCATATATGGTTCCCAAGAGGGGGGGTGAATTGGGTATTTTAAAAATTAAAGCAATATATGTGCTATCAAGTAATTGTGCAATGGAAGCAATGAAATAAAATAATAATTAAAGAGCAAAAGAAGATAAAGAGTAAAGCAATGCAAACACACAAGAAGTATAGTGGTTCGGTGCACCTAGCACTTACATCCACTCCCCAAGCTACACTTGGGAATTTCCACTATAATTTTTAGATTACAGCCGACTTGTTTTACCAGGCTCACAAGTCAAAACCTTACACACTTGTTTTGGCTTCGGGCTTACAAGCAACCCTAGTTGGTTTTATCAATTGGCTCACCAACAAACCTCACTCACTTGTTTCGGCTTCGGGCTTACAAGCAACCCTAGTTGGTTTTATCAATTGGCTCACCAACAAACCTCACACTAGTTTCAAATTCCCTTGAAACTAGCCTAAGACAAAAAGAATATGAATACAATGAATAAAACAAGACAAACTCCTTTTGAGCAAAAAGTAATTCGATGTAGCTCTTGATGGAGACTCTTCAAGACTTTCTCTAGGAATCTTTGGACCTCACTAAATGCCAAATACATGAAAGTTGGATTCCTCAAAGATGGAAAGCTTTTGGCTAAGGAATCTCTTGGTTTTCTCACTCTTTTTGGCTTGGAATTGATTGAAGGCTTTGTACTTTGACTCTAAACTTTTTCACTTTGTCTCCTTGTCTTTTTTGAAGTTTGGTGGAGGTTAAATATCTCATTCAAGCTGAAACAACTCAACAAGACCGTTAGAATAAAAAATATGGTCGTTTATGGCCGTTAGAAATCAAATCAAAAGTTCAGAAAAACTAGCCGTTATGCCATGAGTCAACCTCATGAGTCGACCTTTGGATCAAGTGTCGACCTCATGAGTCGACCTCCAGTTTATTTTAGGCAAAAATCTAGAAAACCATAGTTCTGCCCAGTTTGAATTCTCAGGCTATGAGTCGACCTCTGGTGTCGACCTCTGGATAAATGTTGACCTCTGGTGGTCGACCTCTGGAGCGTGCCACTGAAATTTTGCCGTGCCGGCCTTGCTGAACTTTTCTTTTCTTCATGAGTCGACCTCTGGTGGTCGACCTTTGACAAGGTGTCGACCTCTGGTGGTCGACCTCTGATCTGAAATTTTCTGAAACTCTAGAGAGGTGCGTGCCATGCTTGAGTTTCTCTAAGCCTTTGTTTCTTTTGTCAATTACTTCTTAACAGGAAGGTCCAATATGAGAAATTTGATCTTGTTCAAGGTAGAAGAACTCTTTTCCAAAATCAGGCAAGCTTGGTTTTATCATTGTACTCTTAGTACTCTTTTTGAATAACCAAAGTCCTGAAACTTTATCTTGAGATGAAACATTAGTCCAAACATATACTCAACCTTTTGTTAATCATCAAAACTAAGGAGCCAAAGCCAACAATTGTTTACCTCCATTAAGGGACATACAACATGCTATAGACTTAGTCCCAAGAGCTACCTTGACAAATTTACCTTATTATAGGATGAATCTGATATGGAACAAGGGGGTAGGGCTAGGGATGCTAGATGCTAGTAAGGATGCTTATGATGCAAAGGAATTCTTTTTAGGGTTGATGAGTTTTTTTTATGTTTCTTGTTGTTTTTTTTTTTTTTTTTTTTTTTTTCAGGGTTTCGATTCTCGATCACAAGCAAAGGAAAGAAATATGAAAGAAGAGTAATGTAAGCTTACGCTAGCAGTTCAAAGCCCTAAAAGTGAAAACGAGAACAGGACCCCAGGATTAAGAAACCCTGGTAAGACTAGCTCGACATACAATACCTACTTAGGAGATAGAGAGAAAGCAAACCTCACACTTCTGAAGTGCCCGGTGCAGAGATCGCTCAACTCGATGGATACGGCTTGGATGCCCGAGCAGTCAAATCCATCGAAGCACTGGCTTTGGGTCGGGAGGTCGCATGGCAAAGCTGACTATCTCTGATGCCCGATGGTGCGGGCACCAGACTCAGAAGAAGACTTCAGGGCTCCATCTGGATCTCTGATTGACCTTGCCCGAAGAATTAGGGTTTTCTGGTTTTGTAATAAGGGTTGACCTGATCAACTCAATTTTGAGTCTGTAATTTTGTCATTTCAATTTTTGTTGGGTCATGTTGACTCAGTCCAAGTCCAAGGCCCAGGTAGGTGTCATTTCCTTTGCCATAGGGCACCACATTTTCTAGCTACAAGTGGGTGCCACACTCCCTGCCACATCTCCATCCAGTGTACCTTGGTCCCCATGCCTCAAGTAAGCAGGTTCTTATTTCTTGCACCACTTGGGGGAGAAATCCATCAAGATACCTCAATCCAAGGAGGAGACAACTTCTTTCCAGATAAACCCAAGCCAGGATGGCAAGAATTTTTCTTGAAGAGAGGATCAAGGAGGTGCCCCACAATGTTCCATAAAAATCCAAGTTATAAAAGAGAAGAGAGCATGTCTTGGGGAGAAAATCAAGGAGGCACCCAAAAGTTTCCAAAAGTGCCAAAGCCATGAAAGGAAGAAGCCTAAACTTGTGGAGCAAGACTAGGAGGTGTCCAAATGAGCCAAACCATGAAGGAAAAATCCTTGATTCAAGTAGAGATACTAGGAGACACCCCTATAACCTGCCATTTGGAGCTGATTTTCAAGTTTTCTTGGAGTTTTTGGGCTGCCCACTCATGGAAGGAGTCTTGGGAAGAAAATTTGATGTCTAAAGTGTGGGTTAGTCCTATTAGTCCCACATGGAAAATGTATAAAATTTTATTACTTTGTTATGTCTATATATTCAACTCTATGTAACTCTTGAATTAAAAAAAAATATGATGAATGAATTCAAGTTTTTGTGTGAGCAAACTCTGTGTTTTCTCTCTTCCGCACTTGCATCCAGGTGTTGAGCTCCATGAGGGAGTAAATCCGGGTTCCCCAGGAACCTTGAGGAGGTGTGAGATCTCCAAAACCCAAACCCTAGGTTAGCCACTTCTACTCCAAAACCCTAGCCACCCACCAATCACTTCAATCCACCAAACCCTAGCCTATCCCACCTCCCACGGCCTCTCTCTCTCCAAGTCCAGGCCGACCACCAGCCTCCAGCCCCAGTCCGGATACTTCAGATCCAAAGCTCTTTCCTGAGGGAGTCGAATCAACCTTCAAGAGAATCCAGATTTCAGCAACATCAGCTTTCAAGTTCTTCAATCTGTTAAATCCTTTCTTGAGTATCTGATTCCATCACTTGTTCTTCTTCTTTCCCAGATCTTGAGTTAAGGAGAAGCCGACTCAGCCACGGTACCAGTATTGGAGGATCCATTATGAAGATATCCGAATCCGAGGATCCAACAATCTGCTCGAGAGAGTTCTTCCACCAAACTCTGTGAAGATCACTGTCTGGTCGGTAACCCATCTCTTCTCTTTATTTCTGTCTTGTTGAAAGTTCAGAGCGAAACCCTAGGTCTGGGAGTTTCTCAACCCCCAGCGATCCGTTACTTCTGAACCACTCTGATAACCAAGTTTCTTTTAAATTGTGCTTTCAATTATTACCTAGTTTCTTTCAATTTAGTTTAGCTTTCCTTTGAGTCAAAGCCAATTTCTGAAAATATATAAAAAAAAAATAATTAATCTTAATTTATTTTTGCATCGCATCATCCTCTTTTATTCTGCATCATTTTTGGTATCAAAGCTTTCGTGCTGCATCAATTTTGGTATCAGAGCCCAGTCTAGGGTTTTTGTTTTGCTTGCTTGTTTTAAGTCTCTCTCCTTTTTACTTTGTCTGCTCGAAGTAGACTCCCTAGGACATCCGGTCCTAGGAATGAAGCGAGGTGCAAACCTCCTCTTCCCATTCCATGGGGTGTTCCTTGGGCGTGTAGGGGATCCGTTGGGTTACAACTTCGTAGCAGGAATTGTAAACGGGGGAAGCACCCTATTTTCAGTCCATAACTATTCTATTGCAGGAATTGTTTCTAAGTGAAAGTAACTCCAAATTGTGTGATTTTTTTTTTGATGGAACCAGTATAATTGAAGCTATTTTACATAATTTTCTTGTGATTTATTAGTTTCCATGAAGTTTTTGAGAGTTAAGTTACTGCAACTCTGTTTTTGTGTTCTGCAATTCAATTATCTTGAGTGAACTTCTCCTAACTCATCCTAAGGGCATTTGAGCATCTAAGATAAGGGGAGGAGTTGATAACCTCTCCTTAGCCCACAACCACCACCCCCTCATTCGATCCTAAGCCTAAATTTAAAATTTATTAGACTTAATTTGCCCTAGTGGGCTAGGGACATCAACAAGTCGGGTCAAGGCTAGTGTTGAGTCAGTTTGTCTAGTTACTCTGTGTGTGCTTTGTACTCAGTGTCTAGAATGGTGGTTCAGGGACTACATCCCGAAGGGCTTGTGTGCTGGTTCGCCTACCTGGCCAATCACTGATTGGTGTCTAGGATTGGCAATTAGGGACCTAACACTCTCCTTACACCTGCCTGGCTGAGTCCCGAGTTACTACAGGCTAGCTCGCCACTCTGATTGGGCATCTAGTTTGGACTCTAGGTCTAGTGAGCCAGTAGTCGCTTTAGTCTAGTCACATTCTGTGTGTTTGCTTGCATCATCATGTATACCCGAAATGGAGTACCCTACCAACCTGGTCAAACCCAACCTGATTTAGAGGCCATGGTTAGAGCTTTTACTGAAAGTATGAACAAATTGAGTCAGGATATGACTGCTACTATTACCCAGTGTAAAGAACAAGTCCATGAGAATTTTACCCAGCTTAGGGATCGAGTCCAAGTACTTGAGAAACGTAGACATCAAAATTGGACCCCTGATCCAAAATTTAATAGGCCCCAACCTCATCCATGCCAGGAGCCTAGGAGGACCTTATACCGTGATCACGAGCATAACCTTAGGAAGCCTAACCATGATATCTATAGTGTGGATCGTGTCTATGAGAGGTCCTTACAATATTTTAGACCAGTCACTCAACAACCCATGTCTTCTAGATTAAACCATTTAGATCCACACCCATGCCCAAGTAAGGTCTCTACTAGCTTGAAACCCAGTGTGACCCAGGTTCCTATATCGCAAGAATGTTTGTTTTGTGGAGAAAGAGGCCATAAATCTAGTCAGTGCCCATGCATAGGACTAGCTTGTGCACAGCTAAGTGGTAAGAATCCTAAGGATGACATTAATGAGGGAGAACCCAAGCCTATCAATGAGGAAGAACGGTTAGGTATGACAAGCCTAGAATCAGTTGACTCGATTACCACTGACCCGAAACCCATTGAAGATGGCATCGAGGAAGTATATGATGCTGGCTTGAGTCTAGTTGATGAATATGAAGGGGAAGAACTTGAAGAATGTGACATTGATACTATTGGTTCCTTACCTGAGGAGACCTTGGAAAGCAACCAACTGGTAGGACCTAGTTCAGAAATTCAAGAGATTTGTGAGAACCAGGTTCCTTTAGTCAAATACCCCTAGGAAGAACTCATAGTGTTAGCCCGAGCTATTAGTTCGTACCCTCTAATGACAGTCTTACCCCAAGTACCAATTGAAGATCTTTGCACTGAACTGTTTACGTTTGCCCACCCTATGGTAGATCCTCTCCATAGGATGACTGAATCAAGCCTCTTACAATTGGACCTTGTCCCATGCCCAGCCACTAAGGTCTCTCCCGTAATCTCAGTTGAACATCCTTGTCTTGAGCGGATTGATTCGCCCAGTCCTGTAGAAGTCGTCCATATGACCCCAGACCTCTTCCTTCGCATGACTGACCTACCCTTCTATAGAGTATACCTTTCCGCACCCATAGGTCAAATTTCAAGTCTTGAGGTCATCATCCATAGGCCCTTCCATGAATCATTCTCTAATCCATTTCTTGAGAAAGTGGATCATTATTTGCTTAGAGAACAAACCTTAACTGTTGCAATCACATGTCCTAGGCTACTTCCCAAAACATCTCTTGATCCATTCCTGGGAGTAGCAAACTTTTCCTTTCATAAGGATGACCAGTTGACACTCATAAATCACCATTCAAACCTTCAGGTCACCACCTTTAGTCAATAGGTAATTCGAGACTCCACCTCATATTTCCTCCCTTTCTTTAGGACTTCCAATGCTTCTTACACCATGCAAGTATACTTTGTCAGAGTCTTTAGAGTGAACCACGTGTCAAAACCTATTAGGTTTGCCACCTACTTCTGGAAGACCTTATGGCACCTACTAGGCACCCATGATAAGTTTTCATGCTCTGCATGCCATCCTCCGACCCAAGGTCAAACCTAGAGAGCCGTAGTTTGTTAGGTTTAGACCTAGGGTTCCTTTGAATAAAGTCCATTCTTTAGGAATGCATCGTCAGTCGAGTTTAGGACATTGTCTCAGATTTTGAGAGCACCAGGAATTGGGATTTGTATTTTGTCCAGGGCTGAAATTGCATTCAATGTTTCGATCAATAGGTCTATAGGCTAGAGTCCCTTAAAAATTGTTCATGGTACAAGCCTCACACACCACTTGATCTGATTTCACTATTAGCCCACACACACAAGTCTCTTGATGCACTTGCATAGCATGTAAAGGACTTGCATAAAGAAATTCATGCCAAAATAAATTTAAGTAACGAAACTTATAAGAAGTTGGCTGATTCTCAAAGGCGAGTCAAAACTTTTGTTGAGGGAGGCTATGTAATGATTAGGTTAAGGCCTGAACGGTTTCCTCCTGGAACCGTTAGAAAGTTACATGCTAGAGGAGCTGGACCATTTAGAGTGGTGAAGAGAGTAGGGTCCAATGCCTATGTGCTCGAGTTGCCTTTAGAACTAGGCATTAGCTCCACTTTCAACATTACAGACCTAGTAGAGTATAGAGAGCCAGCTGTGATTCCCAGTGAGCCTTTTTGAGCCTAATCCTGCTCTTAAGAGTGAACCCAACCTTGTGTGTCCACCAACAAACTGGCCTGTGAGGAAAGAGCAGATTGAAAAGATCTTGGATGATCAGGTTATCTCTACTCGTAATCGAGGATACCAAAGATACCTGATCCGCTGGCAAGGATGGCCAGATTCTGATGACTCTTGGATCTCCCGAGAAGAACTACAAGATTTGGATCCAGACCTCTTGGAGAGATACCATAGCCAACTTGAGCCTTACTCGACAAGGTCGAGTTCCTCCCACCCCAGGAGAATTGGTGCGGGCACCAAACTCAGAAGAAGACTTCAGGGCTCTATTTGGATCTCTGATTGACCTTGCCCAAAGAATTAGGATTTTCTGGTTTTGTAATAAGGGTTGACCTGATCAACTCAATTTTAAGTCTGTAATTTTGTCATTTCAATTTTTGTTGGGTCATGCTGATTCAGTCCAAGTCCAAGGCCCAGGTAGGTGTCATTCCCTTTGCCATAGGGCACCACATTTTCCAGCTACAAGTAGGTGCCACACTCCCTGCCACATCTCCATCCAGTGTACCTTGGTCCCCATGCCTCAAGTAAGCAGGTTCTTTTTTCTTGCACCACTTGGGGGAGAAATCCATCAAGATACCTAAATCCAAGGAGGAGACAACTTCTTTCCAGATAAACCCAAGCCAGGATGGCAAGAATTTTTCTTGAAGAGAGGATCAAGGAGGTGCCCCACAATGTTCCATAAAAATCCAAGTTATAAAAGGGAAGAGAGCATGTCTTGGGGAGAAAATCAAGGAGGCACCCAAAAGTTTCCAAAAGTGCCAAAGCCATGAAAGGAAGAAGCCTAAACTTGTGGAGCAAGACTAGGAGGTGTCCAAATGAGCCAAACCATGAAGGGAAAATCCTTGATTCATGGAGAGATACTAGGAGACACCCCATAACCTACCATTTGGAGCTGATTTTCAAGATTTCTTGGAGTTTTTGGGCTGCCTACTCATGGAAGGAGTCTTGGGAAGAGAATTTGATGCCTAAAGTATGGGTTAGTCCTATTAGTCCCACATGGAAAATGTATAAAATTTTATTTCTTTGTTATGTCTATATATTCAACTCTATGTAACTCTTGAATTAAAAAAAAATATGATGAATGAATTCAAGTTTTTGTGTGAGCAAACTCTGTGTTTTCTCTCTTCCGCACTTGCATCCAGGTGTTGAGCTTCGTGAGGGAGTAAATCCGGGTTCCCCAGGAACCTTGAGGAGGTGTGAGATCTCCAAAACCCAAACCCTAGGTTAGCCACTTCTACTCCAAAACCCTAGCCGCCCACCATCCACTTCAATCCACCAAACCCTAGCCTATCCCACCTCCCACGGCCTCTCTCTCTCCAAGTCCAGGCCAACCACCAGCCTCCAGCCCCAGTCCGGATACTTTAGATCCAAAGCTCTTTCCTAAGGGAGTCGAATCAGCCTTCAAGAGAATTCGGATTTCAGTAACATCAGCTTTCAAGTTCTTCAATCTGGTAAATCCTTCCTTGAGTATCTGATTCCATCACTTGTTCTTCTTCTTTCCCAGATCTTGAGTTTAGGAGAAGCCGACTCAGCCACAGGACCAGTATTGGAGGATCCATTGCGAAGATATCCGAATCCGAGGATCCAACAATCTGCTCGAGAGAGTTCTTCCACCAAACTCTGTGAAGATCTCTGTCTGGTCGGTAACCCATCTCTTCTCTTTATTTCTGTCCTGTTGAAAGTTCAGAGTGAAACCCTAGGTCTGGGAGTTTCTCAACCCCCAGCGATCCGTTACTTCTGAACCACTCTGATAACCTAGTTTCTTTTAAATTGTGCTTTCAATTATTATCTAGTTTCTTTCAATTTAGTTTAGCTTTCCTTTGAGTCAAAGCCAATTTCTGAAAATATATATATAAAAAAAAAATTAATCTTAATTTATTTTTGCATCGCATCATCCTCTTTTATTCTGCATCACCCGAGATGCCAGGGAGGACCTGTAGGCAAACAAAAGAAGGATCAGCGAGATGTAGAGATACACAGAAAGGAACTGAGAGGGAGTTGAGAAGGGGCTTCGAGCCCGGTGTCCGGCTGGATTTCGAAGTCGAAGTTGGAGATACTTGGGGCCTCTCACCCCGCGACGTCGTGGAGGACAAAGGAATGTGGCCTCACACCACTCGACATCCAGGAGGACGAAGGACTCGCGATGTCCTGGGGCGACGGACAGGTGGCCTCACACCACTCGACGTCCATTGGGATGAAGGCAACTTCACTCAAACCTAGACTAGGAGACAATGGTTGGAGGAAAGAAAACTCAATCTCTTTTTCATTAATCATTCAATAGCTTTAAAATGGAGGGATTGGGTCCTTTAAATAGGCACCCAAGGCCCATTTGAATTCAAAATAATTCAAAACCCTTGAACCCAAATTACAACCCCAAAAGTTGGCGCCCACATAGATGTGGCAAGATCTTCATGGCCGACCAAAAGGGAAGAGGAGATTGGCATGGCATGTGGGAGGGCTTGGAGAGGAGGATTGGCCTTTGGACTTCCTTCTTTGCATGCTCACTTTGGGAAGAAAACATGGAGCAAGGCTTACCTCAAGGGATGTGTCTCCCTTTGATTTCTTCCACGCCTAGATGGAGTGAGTCATGGCCGACCAAGGAGGGAGCTTTTGGGCATTGCAAATTTGATGGCTTGGAATGGGGAATGTGCTCCTTGACCTTCCTTTCTTGTGTGACTACTTTGGGAAGAAGGCTTGGAAAATGGCTTGCTTTGTGGCTTGGTCTCTTCAAGAATCTTCAACGCCCCATTTATTGATGGATCATGGCATGATGTGGGGGAGGGAAGGGGGGGATGATGTCTCCTCCTTCCAAGGTTGTCCAAGAGAAAAAGGCATGGAGAGGGCGTGTGGAATGCATGAGGGTGTCACCTTGTTTCCCTCCTTGGATGCCCAAGTGGCTACTGATGTGGCACCATGTAGGTGGCTTAGGTGGCACCTGAGTTGGCATCTTTCCAAGTGAAAGAGGTGGGATGGCCCACAAGGACTTGACTTGGTCTTGAAAGCTAGGTTGACTTCAATTGGGCTTGGGCCCAGTCCAAACTCAGACTCGAAACAAATACAGGACTCATGACCTAACTTGACCCAAATTGGTCAAGGTACAAGACTAAACAAACTTAGACTAGTTACATGACTAAAATTATATAATTACATTGGCTCATAGCCTTATTACAGGACTCACAGAAGTGGAACCCTAATCTGAGATCCATAGAGGGTTGAGGAGCCTCTGTCGGATCCTGGTGCCCACACCAGAATCCTACTAAACATAAGGAGTTACATAGGCAAGTTGAGGATCTTCTTAGGAAAGGATTTGTCAAGGAAAGTTTGAGCCCATGTGCTGTTCCAGTCCTTTTGACTCCTAAAAAGGATGGCACTTGGCACATGTGTGTAGATAGTAGAGCCATCAATAAGATTAAAGTGAAGTATAGGTTTCCCATACTCCGACTTGATGACATGCTAGACATGATGGCTGGTGCTACCATATTTTTTAAAGATAGACCTTAAAAGTGGCTATCATCATGTCAGAATTAAGCCCAGGGATGAATGGAAGACTGCATTTAAGAGCAAGGATGGCTTGTACGAATGGTTAGTGATGCCTTTTGGTTTATCGAACACGCCTAGTACTTTTATAAGGATTATAACTCAAGTATTGAAATCATTTATTAGAAAATTTATGGTAGTATATTTTGATGATATCCTTATATATAGTAAGAATAAAAAGGATCACTTAGACTATCTTCAGCAAGTTTGTCAAGTACTTAGAAGAGATAATCTTTATGCGAATTTGAAGTAATGTAGTTTAATGACTCCAAAGATTATTTTCCCAGGTTTTGTGGTAACTACTGAAGGAGTATCGGTAGACCCCGAGAAGATCAAATCCATAGTTGAGTGGCTTATCCCTAAGAATATTGATGATGTTTGAAGTTTTCATTGATTAGCTACTTTCTATAGGAGATTTATTCGAGGGTTTATACGATAGTTGTACATATTATAGACTGTATGAAAAAAGGAGCATTTGACTAGTCAAAGGAAGCCAATAGGGCTTTTAAAGAGATTAAGAATAGAATGACCGAAGCCCCAATTATGAGGCTACTCAATTTTTCAATAATCTTTGAGGTTGCTTGTGATGCCTCAGGGGTAGGAATTGGAGGAGTCTTGAGTCAAGAGAATCACCCGGTTGCATTCTTTAGCGAGAAACTAAACGATGCTAAATTGAAATATTCTACTTATGATAAGGAACTATATGCAGTGGTTCAAGCACTTTGGTATTGGAGACACTATTTGCTACCGCAAGAGTTCGTATTATATTCTGATGATGAAGCTCTTAGGTTCCTTAACTCACAAAAGAAATTGAATTCTAGGCATGAAAAATGGGTTCAATATATACAGGATACACTTTTATTTTAAGACATCAATCGGGTACTGATAATACTGTTGTTGATGCATTGAGTAGAAGATTTATGCTCTTGAATTGTCTTAGCACTAGAGTAGTCGGATTTGAGAAAATGAAGGATGAATTTGAGAACTGTGATGATTTTGGATAAATTTATAATGTAGTTATGCAAGGACCGACTAGCTCATATAGTGAGTACATTATTCAAGATGGTTATTTATTTAGGGAAAATAAACTATGTATTCCTAATACTTCACTTAGCGACTTCTTGATTTCGGAAATACATGCTGGAGGCTTAGCTGGACATTTTGGTAGAAATAAGACAATCTTAGCACTAGAAGACCATTTCTATTGGCCGAGTCTTAAGAGGAATGTTGCTCAAATTGTAGCTAGATATAGTGCTTGTGCAGTTGCTAAATAGTAAAAGCAAAACACTGGCTTATACACCCCTCTTCTTGTACTAGATTGTCCTTGGCTGGATCTTAGCATGGACTTTGTCCTTGGATTACCTAAGACCCTAAGGAAAAATGATTCTATATTTGTAGTGGTCAATAAGTTTTCAAAGATGGCACATTTCGTGCGTTGTTCCGAAACCTATGATGCTTCTAAGGTAGCCAAGCTATTTCTGAATGAAGTAGTTAGATTGCATGGTTTACCTAGGATAATAGTTTCCAACAGAGATGTCTGATTCACCAGTTATTTCTGGAAAACACTCTGGCACCTATTAGGGATGAAACTTAGGTTTTCCACATCTTATCACCCTCAGACTGATGGCCAGACTGAAGTTGTGAATCGAAGTTTAGGAAACTTACTGAGAACTTTAGTTGGAGAGCATACTGCCAATTGGGACCTATTACTATCTAGAGCTAAATTCGTATATAATAGCTCAGTAAATAGGTCTACCGAAAAATATCCTTTTGAGATTGTTCTTGGGTACAAACCTAGAAAACCTTTGGATCTCATTCTTTTACCCATGCATGAATGTATTTTAGAGTCTGTTGAGTCATATGCTGAACATGTTAGAGAGTTGCATAAAGAGATAAGTAATAAAATTAATGAAAGCAACGAATTTTATAAACATATGGTTGATACTAAAAGAAGACTCAAGGAGTACAAAGAAGGAGACTTTGTTATGCTTCGATTATGGCCTAAATGGTTCCCGCCTGGAACCATGAAAGAATTGTATGCCTATAGTAGTGGACCATACAAAGTAATTAAGAAAATAGGACCTGATGCCTACGTGCTTGAATTACCATCTGAACTAGGCATTAGTTCTACTTTTAATGTTTCAGACCTTATCGAGTATAGGGAGCCAACGTTGATTCCTGGTAAGTCATTTGGGCCTAATCCTATCCTTGAGAGTGAACCAATCAAAGTGTGTCCACCTGCCATACCACTAGCCCGAAGAGACAATATCAAACAGATCTTGGATGACAAGATCATCACTACCCAGAGCAAAGATTCCAGTGATATCTAGTTCGTTGGCAAGAACGACCTGAGTTTGATGATTATTGGATCACCAGAAAGGACTTGCAGAGAGTTGCCCCAGACATAATAGAGTATTATAATAGTATAATTAACACATACTCGATAGGGTATAGTTCCTCCCACTTGGGGAGAATTGGTGCGAGCACCAGGGCCAAAAGAAGTCGACATGTTGAACCCACATCACTGTGGATCACCTGTGAGTAAGACCCTAAACCCAACCTTATTTACCATGTAAATATTTTATTTTAAATTTTGTTATTTTGGTTTAGTTAGGGTAAACCCTTTTTACAAACTGTAATTAGGGTTTTGTTTATTTTGGGATAAAACCCTTTTTACCAAGTTGAGTTGAAATCCCAATTGATTCAATCCCTATTTACCTAATTGGGATCTTAATGGTCCAATTTAATTAGTCCTTTTTACCACTTTAATTGGAATTTTATTTGAAAAGCCTAATTAAGTATGGTTGGTTCAATTAGTTATTAGTTGGTTAAATCATGTGGTTAGTTATTCATTGAGTCCATGTAATTAGTTGAGTCATTAAGTCCTGTATTACAAGGGGCATCCAATTGAAGACCCATGTGTATCCAATTGAAGACCCATGTAACTCAAATCAAGACCCATGTGCTAGCTCAAGACAAGCCCATGTGACTCCATGTGCTAGCACAAGTTTTTTGCCACATGTCATCCAATTTGGTGCCACCTTTGCAAGACTTCTGGACAACACCAGCCACATTACCAAGGGACATCAACACAAAGCATGTCACTTGTGTTTGGACATGCAACAAGATTAAGACATCACCACATGACAACACCCTTTGGTCGGCCACTTAAGAAAGAGTTAGCATCTCTTATTCTTTTTAAGAGGAGTAAAGCAGAAGGAGATCTCGAAATTGGTGCCCTCCCACTCCATTCTTTCATGCCAAAACTAAGAAAGAAATCGGCCAACATTTCAAGGAGTTCCAAGTCATCTCAATTCATCCAAGAGGAGAAGGTTGGAAGGTTTTCCTAATTCAAGAGTTTTGATAGAACGGGTTGGAAGGTGCTTAAGTTCCTAGGACTCAAGAGTCTCACCAAAACACTTGAGTCTTCTTCAATCAAAACTAAAGAGTCCACTCACATACAAAAGTCTATATCAGCCCAACAAGCAGGAGTCCAAGATGCCCAGAAGTAGAACTATAGGAGTTGTAGTCCAAGGGAGCACAAGACTAGTGTTTGTGTCCCTTACATCACTGGTTGGGAGTCTATAAATATCCCACCAGCCCCCCTTGTAATTCATCAATTATTCATCAATATACAACAAAATTCTATCGAATTTTATTCCTTTGTTATGTGCATCATGGGGTGTGAGGGCCTTTCTTTGTTCTATGAAACATCATGGGGTATGAGGCCCTACTTATCCAGCCATTAAGAAATCCAAATCCACCATTCCAAAACCTTCCTTTCCTTCATTTTTTCTTTTTCTTTGTTATTTTTAATTCGTGAATCTTTCTTTGTTGAGTGTGCAGGTGATCAAGAATCGAAGCCAGATTTTCTTGCCTCCAAACCAGCATCCGCTCAAAAGATTGGAGCTCGGAATTGAATTCTTGAAACCCTACCATGAAGATCTTCAGAGTCCCGTCAGATCTGATTAAATGGAGCGTATCTTCGTTAGAAAAATCTAAACTTATTGCCTCATAATTTCTGACTCATTGAATAGATAACCCTAGTTTATGGTGGTTTCTCAACCATCAAGTCATATTTTTCCTAATAACATTATATGCTTACTTGTGGGCAAATACAGGAACTAGTTTCCTATTCTATCTCCTTTGAAGTCTTCTTTAAAATCTAAAAAGTATAAAAAACTGGAAATTAATTTTTTTCTACTAATTAGTTATTAATTTTAGTAATTCAATTTTGGTTTTCTGTCTCACATCACATCTATAGAGCTTCCATTATCGATCAGGATGCGCCTTACATCATTGTTAGCCATAATGGCTGATATTACAACTAGGTCATCATATGGGAGCTGAACTCCCAAAAGGTCATCATCAGAGAAGAGTATAGAGTTATTATCCTTGAGCCACTTTGGGGCATCGTCTTCGGCTCTCCTCAAGTTGGTCGGCCGATTTAGCATTCCCACCCTTCATCGGTGGGTCTTTGATTGGGTAGCTCAACTTCTTCAGGGGCCCTCTGGGGGGCCGTGGCCTTAGGCTTAGGTTCTGGGCATCCGACGTACCACCCTAAGTATTCTTTTTTGATCAGGTCTTCAATAGCATCTCTGAGTTGGATGCAGTCCTCAATGTTGTGGCCGTGGTCCTTTTGGAATTGGCAGTATTTGTTTATGTTCCTTATGGAAGAGGACACCTTCATAGGTTGCGGCCATTGGAGATAGCTTTCTTTTTCTATCTCCATCAGGATCCTCTCTCTGGGAGGATTGAAAGGGGTGTATGAGTCGAATTTCATGCCCGGTGCTCTGGGCTTAGGACTTCGCCTCCATGCAAAGTCGTTGTTGTTGTTGAGGATCAGGGGGTCCTGCCCCTATTGCTCTTCTTCTTTGGGACGAGCTTCCTTTCGGCCAGCCTCTGATTCATCGCTTGTTCCCTGGCATTATCATATTTCTGAGCTCTCGACAAAAGCTCAGAATAGCTTGCGGGTAATCTCTTTTCCAGGGAAAATGTGAGCCTGGACGATCGAAGAGCCTTCTTCAGAGCGGACATGGCTACATGTTCGTTGAGATCCAAGATATCGAGTGTAGTCAAGTTGAACCTAAAGATGTAGTCTTGAAGGCTCTCTCCTTCCTTCTGATGAATGTGGAATAAGGCATCCGTCTTCCGGGGGGGCTTCTGGCAGGTCCTGAAATGTTAGATGAATAGTTTTTCTAATTTAAAAAAGGAGTCGATGGTACCTGGGCATATGCTCGAAACCACATTCGAGCTACCTTCTTTAGCAAGGCAGGGAAGGTGAGGCAGTGCAACATGTCAGAGGCCCCTTGAATGATGGGGGACAGGGGATAGGATCGTTGGCGAGCCTAGAAGTCACAAAAATTAGGGTATCATATATTTTTTTTTTGGATTTTTTTTAGGGATGGTGAAGGAACAATGAGGATGAAAGACAGGGATCTAGATCTCATGGACTTTGGTACTCACACTAACGAAGTGACCTCTCACTTCTAGGGCATTTCACCGATCTCGATACTTGGAGGCGTTAGGATGAATCTCAAAGGACATGAGGGGATAAAGTAAATATAATCAAAGAGAAGGGGGATAACTAGGACCTCACACCCCTCGATGCTCAAAGGTGAAGGCAAGAAGAATCACTCTTCTAAAAACTCTTATTTATTCTCCAAACTATTTTTTTACAAAGGACAGAGGGTAGTATTTATAGACCTGTCCAACCCTCATTTGAATTTGAATACAAGATAAAAATATAAAGATGGTTCAAATTCAAATACAAGATAGAATAAGATAAGGCATATCCATATCTCAATCCTAACCAACAATAACTCAAATTTCAAACGATTGATAAAGATAAATCCTAAATAACTAATCTTCAAATTTAAATTTATTTGCTACTTTGGAATCTGTGCTACTCTGAGATTCATGCATGCCAATGTTCCCATCATTCCCTTGAGGTGGGGAGAACTAGACTATATCAAGTTTGTGTCAGAGGGGACTTTAATGGAACCAAATCCAATCAAAATAAAAGTGGCTTTGCTCTGAGAATCGTGTAACTCTAAAATTGGTGTACCTTTGAATTCATGTGACTCTAAAACTCGTGCAACTCTAGAATCCATGTAGCTTTGAGAAGCGTGTAGAAGGAGAAGTCGGCTCTGAATGCAGACATTGCATTCACATTCATCCGGGCATTGTCTTCTCCATGGGATGCTGAATGGTGGATCAGGGGGAAGGGGCTTCCGGCAAGCTTTGTCGGTGATGGTGCTGAGTAGAAATGGCATAACGGATGGGTCAACGTCCAGGCGTAGGCTCAGCCATATTTGATCCAAGGTTGGGGGTTTTGGCTGCTATGAATTTGGGTGAAAGAAGATCGATGACACAGGACGAAGAGGAGGGTCAGCTTGCCGGTGGGGAGTAGGGTGGAAAGTAGGTGGGAGGCATCATGCAATGGCTGGCTGCGTGGACTTCCATTGGTGATGGTGAGGGGTCTTCGATCAAGAGGAAGAAGATTGTAGTGATACCGATCTAATGAACTTCGGCCACGGAGGAAGACGATGGCTACTGGCAGAGAGCAGGAAGATGGTGTTGGGATTTTTATAGTCCTCATCCCCGAGGGCATTGAAAGCACTGAAAACACCAGTATTCTTCTTGGATTTAAAAGACTTCTTCTTACCAAGGAAGATGACAGGAATCTCGTCCTTGTCCTCGTTCTCCGTCACCAACAGGGCATCGTCAGCAATGGTGGGCTTCTGCAGCTCTACGGCATCATTACCCTTGTCAGCATTGTGCTGGGGCTTGCTACCCTTCTTGCACTTCTTGGGCACAATGTGGTTCTCCTTCTTCGGGCCTTTCGATGGTGGCGGTTCCATCGGATCATCCTGTGGAATCAAGTACTCATCATCGTCAATCATCATGTTTTTCTTCCGACCCATCACTTCCCAACAGAATCAAAATCAGGGTAGCAAGGCAACGGGATGGGGCAGCATTGGCACCGTAGAGAAATTTCCTAGCGGAAATGATCTCGAAGGTGCAGTTATCAGTGGGGGTGAGGCGGAAATGGAGGTAGTCAATATAGCCGCACCAAGATTTCCCTTTCCAGTTATGGAAGCACCAGGAGGTGTTGCACTCATCGAGCTTGGATCTGGTGATAGGGGTCT
Source organism: Areca catechu (assembly GCA_021397845.1). Classification (NCBI taxonomy): domain Eukaryota; kingdom Viridiplantae; phylum Streptophyta; class Magnoliopsida; order Arecales; family Arecaceae; genus Areca; species Areca catechu. Next base: position 93,092,007 of record CM038051.1, on the reverse strand, counting down.
TGTAGCTGAGGAAGACGATGGAGCGGAAAAAAGAGATCCAGGAGTTGAATCATCGGATTCAGGTGAGGATGCGGGGATCGGAGTAGTTAAACGGCATGTCGGGGTCGCAGGCAGCGGTCACAGTGGCGGGGGTGAAGGCAACAGGCGGTGCGGCGACCAGAGGGGAGAGGAGTGAGGCGTTGGGTGGGAGGATGAGGTCCTTACTGATGGGGAGGGATTCGTCGGTGGCGAAGGTTGCATTGGGGAGGATGGCGTCGAGGTTTTTGGTGAGGGCCGCGAAGGACTGATGTCAAGGGTCACGGGTCTGGTAGGTGCTGGACGATGAAGTGCCGGACGATGAGGCCACATTCTTGGGTGACACCGGAGGAGAGCGGTCAGAAGGCTTCGGATGAAGGATTATGGCAGCCACAGGCAATGGAGATGAGGGCATCACGGCGGTGGTGATGGGCTCGACGAGGTGGCCTCGGGCCATCACAAGGGAAGGGATGCTGGAGGTGGTGACTTCTCCCTCCATGGCTAGTGACTAGGAGGGGAGGAGAGGATAGAGGCCCCTGTGTCATGGAGGGACTCTTAGGAATGGTGTCAATTTTTTTTTTTTTTATCTGGGATCTGGGAAGTGGAGGGACGACTGGTAACAGGAAATCTAGAGTGATACAACGGTACCCTAATTTTTTAGCTATGATACCAAAAATTGATGTGGGATAGGGGATAGGATCATTGGCGAGCCTATAAGTCACCAAAATTATGGTATCATATATTTTTTTTTGGATTTTTTTCTAGGGATGGTGAAGGAACAATGGGATGAAAGACAGGGATCATGATCTCATGGACTTTGGGACTCATACTAACGAAGAGACCTCTCACCTCTAGGGCATTCCATCCACCTTGATACTTGGAGGCATTAGGATGAATCTCAAAGGACATGAGGGGATAAAGAAAATGGAATCAAAGAGAAGGGAGATAACTAGGGCCTCACGCCACTTGTTTCCTGAAGGCAAAGGCAAGAAGAATCACTCTTCTAAAAACTCATATTTATTCTCCAAACTATTTTTTTACAAAGGACTGAGGGTGGTATTTATAGACCTGTCCAACCCTCATTTGAATTTGAATATAAGATAAAAAGATAAAGATGGTTCAAATTCAAATACAAGATAGGATAAGATAAGACTTATCCATATCGCAATCTTAACCAACCAAATCATAACTCAAATTTTAAACAATTGATAAAGATAAATCTTCAAATTTAAATTTATTTGCTACTCTAAAATCTATGCTGCTTCGAGATTTGTGCAGGCTAATTTTCCTATCATTGAATCATCATATGGGCCTTGAAGCTGCCTAGGTGGTCAAGTGGATTGGTGGTGCTGTCATAGGGTTCCATTTAGGCTACCTTAAAGTGCCGAGGGAAGGCTTTGGCCATGATGCAAGGAGTGAACGGGGGATGGGGGTCGTACACGATGACCTCGTCGTCTCTCCTCTAGTCACGATGCTTCGCAACTTGTGACTCGTGGGCCTTGAACTTTTCCATGTAGTCGGGGTGAGCTTCCTTCGGTGCCTCCCTCTCGGGAGTGGAATCCTGGGAGGAGATGGACGGGGATCGTCTAGATCATTTCCCCCTTCGTGGTACGTCGACTGGCCTTAGGTGTCGAGAGCTCGGCCCTCCGAGGAAAGCCGCTCTTCGGGGGAAGGTAGGACAGACCGATGATGCTGGTCATTGCTCCCCCGGAATAGATGACTATGCTTAGAAGTGGCTAGTAGATGCCCTATCTAAAGGGATACATCTTGGAAATTCTTAACCATAGTCGTCAAAGTATCGACTTGGTTCAAAAGGGCTTTGAATTGTTACTGCCCCACCACCAACGTGGGAGTTGGGATGTTATCTTCCACGGGGAGGTCATTCCTTTGAGAGGGAGGATGACTCCAACTTGCTGAGACATTCTGCGTTCTTCCTTTCACCATTATGGCTTCTCTTCACTTTCCTTCCTCGAGGAGGGGGCTTCTAGCGAGTAGGTTCCTTGGGTCAGTGCAGACTACAAAGTTCAACCCTTATTTTTATCTTATCGCCCCCCTTCCTGACACGACAATCGTTGGCATAGAACCTCTGTTGGAGGGGCTGAGCAGCTGAACCACTGGTCCGCTTTTCATGGCACCTGCAAAACAGGTCCCTTGACCGAATTTTCTCTTATGGGGACACTTCGATGCCTAAGTCAGGAAGAGGTTCTAGCAATAGAATGAAAAGTTCTCTAAGAAAGCAGGAAGATAGTAGAGTTTTATCGTGTCTAACTCACCTTGAGTATCCCCTCTTACCAGTATTTATAATAGTTGGGCACTGGCTTAGATTTGGCTTAACTTGCCCCTGCTTAGTATGCGGTCAGTTAACTTCGCCCCATGCATAATGGGGGGTGGTTGCCATTTATTCAGAGACGGTTGTCGCTCTATTACAGTCAGTCCAGGGATTATCAGAGAGTGGGTTTACCGATCATGTGGTTAGCCCGAAATGGCTGGAGTTGGGGATGGTGGTTATGCTTCAAGTCGCAACAGCCATCCTCCCATTCGGGGGTTTGTGGCAGGTTAGAGATTTGTCTTAGGCCTTCTTCTTCTTCGAACTTCTTCAGGTCGGTCGTCTTCGAACTTCACCGGTGGAGTTATCTTTGGACTTCTTTGGGTCAGTCATCTTCGGACTTCGTTGGTGGAGTTAACTTCGAACTTCTTCAAGTCAGTCGTCTTCAGACTTCGTTGGTGGAGTTAACTTCAAACTTCTTTGGCAGTGGCGATCGATCAAATGGTGGACGTCGAAGATCTGGAGGGGTAGTCTTCGGACCCCTAGTCTTCGGCTTGTCCAAAGATTGGTTCAAAAGGAGGCATTATGGCACTCCCAGGTCATCGTTGGTTCTTTCAGTATTAGAAGCCGGCCCAGGGGAGAACCCGACCAGATCCTGAGTCGGAAATAGCTTCAGTTGAGCCGGCATCCCCCAACAAAGCCAAACCTTAGAAGAGCCATTAGGTACATTGTGTTGCAGGTGTCTAAATTTTGTGATGATTCTAAGATTGAGAATTATCTTATTTGGGAAAAAAATATGGACCTGTATTTTGAAAGCCATATGAATATCTATTCTAAAAGAGATCAGTTCAAGTTTGCAAAAGCTAAGTTAGTTCGCCATGCTAAGGTAGAATGGGATAAGTTTGAGAGAGTACTTAGGCGAGAAGAACATATACCCGTAACTACCTGGAGCGACATGAAACTTGAACTAAGGATAAAGTACCTAGGTAGATTTTATAAGCACAAATTTTAGACCAATGGTACAAATTGAGACAGGGCAATAAAACTATGTCCGAGTATATTAAGAAATTTAATGAGTTTATTAGGAGATGTAACACAGTTGAACCAGTGTCTAAAATCATATCTAGATTTAGAGATGGCCTACGAAGGGATATCCAGTTGGAACTATTTTAGCGAAGGATTTATAACCTGGATGATGCCTATCAACTTGTTATGGAATTTGAGTCAAGTCAAAAGGAACCCATAACTATCGAGTTGAACCCAGCATGATTAGTACCTCTGAATCCAAACCCAACCTTAACCCGAGTCGACCCAACCCTAACCCGAGTCGACCCACCCCTACTACCCCATGTGTTAACCAGGGTGACATTAAAGAATAGGAATATGTTGCAGACCTAGAATTGGTTGACCTAGAAGACACCCAGGTAGAAGTTATATTGGAAGGACCCTTAGAAGATTCTGAACCCACCAGTGAGCCTATTGTAGAAGTATATGAGGCTAACATGAGTTTGGTAGACGAATATGAAGGAGAAGACATCGAGGAGGACAAACTCTAGTACCTTACCTTAGCAAATCCTTGGAAAAGATAAGATTGTAGAGCCTAGTCCTGAAACATCAGAACAACATGAAATTAGTGTGGACTTGGTTCTTGTAAGTCAATGCCCTCAAGAAGAGCCCACTCTTTTAGCCTCAACCCGAGACCTCATTCAGTTCCCTTATAAAGAGTTCATTTCTCTAACCCAAGTTGATAACCTTTTTCTGGAACTGACTAAGTCTTCCTTTCATGAAAAACCTGCACTTGCAATGACCAAATTCTCCATTCTTCAATTTGACCTTATGTCACCCATAGATCAATGTTCATACATTAAGGTCAGTCTCTTTAGCCTAGAACTAGTCCCTGAGTCTCCTTCCTATTTCCTACCCTTCCCTGAGTCTTATCATGTTTCTAAAGCCATTAGGTTACATTTTGATGATATTACCAGGTTGCATGAATCCTTAAAGCCCATCCCTTTCGCTACCTACTTCTGGAAGACCCTCTAGCATTTTCTAGAAGTTCATGATAAATTTTCATGTGCATACCAAATAAGGGTCAAACCTAGAGAGTCTATAATCTATTAGGTTTAGGCACAAGAGTCTAATAAAAATTCCTCTCAATAAGAATGCATAGTTGAGTCTGCATCTTGTTAGGTATCAATACGAGTCTCAAAGTCCGCAAAGTCATTCGCATAGCATGCATAACGAAATTAGCCAAAAAAATTAGTCTAAGTAATGATACATACAAGAAATTGGTTGATGCTTGAAAGCAAGCCCAAGAATTTGATATAGGAGATTCTGTAATGATTAGGCTTAGGCTTGAACAGTTTTCACGAGAAACTATTAAGAAACTTCATGCTCGTAAAGCCGGCCCCTTTAAAGTGATAAAGAGAGTTGGCCCTATTGCTTAGGTTCTTGAGCTACCCCCAGATTATGGCATTAGCTCGACTTTCAATATCTCAGACTTAGTCGAGTATAAGGAACTGGCAACCATACCCAGCGAGCCATTTGGGCCTGACCTATGTTTTGAGAGTGAACCCAACCTAGAGTGTCCACCTCCAATTTTACCCGAGAGAGGAGAACGGATCGAGCATGTCCTTGATGATCAAGCTACAACCACCCGGGATAAAGGATATCTATATTACTTGGTCCGATGGCAAGGCCGATCGGAGTCTGATGATTTGTGGATTACCTGAGAGGACTTGTAGTGCCTCGATCCCAACCTTCTTAAGAAATACCAAAGCCAAATCAACCCTTACTCGACAGGGTCAAGTTTCCTCCCACCCCGGGAGAATTGGTGTGGGCACCAGGATTAGACAGAGACTCCTCAACCATTTGTGGATCTTTGATTAGGGTTCTTAATCTTTTGGATCCTGTAATAAGGCTTCAAGCTTGAGTATTTTACTTTTGAGTCATGTAGTTAGAATCTAGTTGATTTCAATTTTTGGTTTAGTCTGGTAATTTGGTCAATTGGTCAAGTTAGGGTCAGTTTGTCCTGTAATTAGCCAAGTTGGTCCACAAGCTCAAGTCAATTTGAAGATGGGTTCAAGCTAGTTTAAAGATGAGTCAAGCCACCTCTTCATGCCAGGTTAGGAGTGCCAACTCATGAGGAGGTGCACATCATCAGTGCCACGTGGCATAGGAGGCGCCACTTTAGCTAATGAAGTGCCACATCATCAATGCCACATGGCATGGGAGGTGCCACTTCATCAAGCACCTTGGGCAGCCAAGTAAAGCTAAAATTTCAAATTCAAATTCCATGGTTGACACCCATTAATCTCTTCTTGATCCAAGCCAATATCCTCACCCAACTCCATATATTAAGCCATGTCACCAAGGATCAAGCCTAGCATTCATGGTTGGTCAAATCTTCATGGAAAGGAGATTCAAAATTCAAAATAGGCACCCCTTGATTCATGAAGACAACATCCTCTATTCACTCCCTCGAATCAAGTCTTGTAACCCCTATTTCAAATTTGAATTCAAATGTCAAATGAACACTTAGGTGTTTTTAAAAAGGACCTTAATCCTCTTGTATAGCTAGTTTTTGATGAATGAAATATTTGAGAAGTTTCTACTTCATTATAGCCCTTGTCTTCTTAGACTAGGGACTCTGTGAGAGAGTGCCTTTATCCTTCGGGACATTGAGGGGTGAGAGGCCCTAAGTTCCCTTCATCCTTCGCAAGCCACCAACTAATCTTCAAGCTTGGATGTTCTTGGAAACTCCACCTAGATGCCTAGCAAGAAGAGCCTCCTCGACCACCATTCTCAACTCTTTCCCATCCCTTCTTACTTGTTTATTCCTTCTTCTTGATGTTTTCTAACTCTTCCCTTGGGTGCTCGCAGGTCGTCTAGGTAACACGAACAATGGAGTCGATCTTCCTTGCCCCCGCGACCATCAGATGGAAAGTCGACGAATCCGCAGGGTTGAAGGCTTGATCCTCCAGGCCGCATCCGCGAGAGTGAGTGAACTCAGCATTGGGCACATCAGAGTCTTCACGATTTTCACCCCTAATCTTTTATGTAGGTATTGTTCTAAGGCTAATTCCTACGGGGTTTCTCAATCTCGGGGTCCTCTCGATATCTTTGTTTAGGGACTATCTTTGCTTGCTAGAAAGTTCTTGTCCTTATAGAATCCCTAGTTCCATTCTTAACTTGACTTCGGGAATCAGTACATCTCTTAAAACCTAAAACTCAAAAAAAAAATCATTTACATATCCATCTCATCATTAGTATAGTCTCGCATCATCTAAGTCCCACACTATCTATTTATCAGGTTGTGTCAAACCCTATTTAAGCCCTTTTGAGCCAAACCCTATTTACCAGCTTAAACCATTTTATTTAGCTGGTTATGCCTTTTGATCAATTTGATCAAGTTGTGCTTTTAATTAATTGTTAGTTGAGTGTTGTAATACAAGAAGGGAATCAAGTCAAGACCCATGTGACTCCATGTGCTAGCTCAAGTCAAGCCATGTGACTCCATGTGCTAGCCCAAGTCACTTGCCACGTGACAACCACTTCTTGGCGCCACCTTTTCAAGATTTTGGACATCACTTGCCACATCATCTGGGACATCATCACATGACATGTCACTTATGTTTAGGCATCACTTGCCATGTCATCCAAGACATCATCACATGCCATGTCTTTTATCCTTGCTCAGCCACATGAAGAGATCGACACTTAAATTTTTTAAGATGAGTAAAGCAGGACTCTACAATTCCCATCTCACTTATTGCCCACATGAAGAGCGCCTCATCCTCTCTTGGTCATCCACATCCAAATAATCCAAGATTCAAAAGCAAGTGAGTTTACATGGAAAACCTCTTCATCTACCATTCAAATTTAAATGCAAGAAAAGATCAGGATGAAGTCTAAGAAGGATTAACGCCAAGATAGGAGATGGATTGATGTCGATTTTGATGAGTCGATTAAGAAAAGAGAAGCACCTCACCGCACCTCATTCCATCTTAAATTTGTCACCAATATTTCAAAGGAGCGCCACATCTCTTCTCATCGCCCACTTGGATAAAGCAATCCCAAGTTGTCACCCAAGCTAGAAGAAGCCCAAGGAGAGCTCAAAGACTAGAGTCCAAGACACTAGAAGCAAGGATTCAAGGAGTTGTTGCCCAAGGAAAACCAATGCCAGTCTTTGTAACCCTTACGCTACTGGTTCATGGTCTATAAATACCCCATCAACCCCCCTATATTATTCATTCCACATATATGAAATAAAGCCGATATTCTATCAAATTTCCTTTGTCGTGTCAAGCATCACGGGGTGTGAGGCCCTATTCCTTTGTTCTTCAGAGCATCATGGGGTGTGAGGCCCTATTTTTTTGTTCTTTGGAGCATCGCGGGGTGTGAGGCCCTAGTTATCCAACCATCAAAAATCCTAGCCACCACTTCCATCTTCTTCCCCTTCTGACTTTTTCCTTTCTACTTTTATTCTTCATTCCATGCCCTAACTTGAGTATTTTTTCTTGAGTGTTGCAGGTGATCGAGATCTGAAGTAAAGGCATCTTTGCCTTGGAACCAGTTAAGCTAAAGATTGGAGCCCGAGATAGACCATCTTGAAGCCCTGCCCCAAGATCCTTGAGAGTCCAGTTAGATCCACATCAAAAAAATATAATCACCATTGGTAAAATTAAAAACCCTTTTCTAACTCTTTAATTATTGATTTTTTAATATGTAGAACTGGTGTGGACACTAGGACCAGAAAAAATCGACAAGTCGAGCCCACATCCCTGTGGATCACCTATGAATAAAACCCTAAACCCAAACCCCTTTTACATGTAAATATTTTATTTTAAATTATGTTATTTAGGCTTAGTTGGGTTTAGCCCTTTTTACCAACTGTAATTAGAGTTTTTATTTTCTTAGCCTTTTGGGCCAAACCCCTTTTACCAAGTTGAACAATTTATTTATATGTCTTGCCTTTTGATCAAATTGGGTTCCAATTGATCAAGTGGGGCTTTATTTATTTGGTTAGATTTAATTAGTCTTGAGTCTTGTAATTATTAGTTGAGTCCTGTAATACAAGGGGAACCAAAGTCCAGACCCATGTGACTTCATGTGCTAGTGCTAGCTTAAGACAAGCCATGTGACTCCATATGCTAGCCCAAGTCACTTGTCATATGCAACCACTTCTTATTGCCACCTTTTTTTCCAAGAATTTGGACAACATCACATGACTTTTAGAAATCACTTGACACTTCATCGAGACAACACCACTTGCCATCTCATCAGGACAATACAACACTTGCCATGTCACTCCCTTAGTCAGCCACTTTATTCATGAATTGGCACCACTTATTTTTAAAAGAAGTAATGAAGAAGGAGTCTCCAAATTAATACCCTCCCACTTAATTAATTCATGCCAAAAGCAAAGGAGTCGGCCAAGCTTTCCATCTCTTCTTTGTCACCAACTTTCAAAGAGTTTCAAGATTGTTGATCGCCCAAAATGAAGGAAGTTCAATGGTTCTCTACCTAAAGTGTTTTGATCAAACATGTTCCAAGTTGCTCAAGATTAGAGAACTCAAGAATCCTATAAGAACTCTTGAGTTTTCTTCTATCCAGACTGGAGAGTCTACTATCCTACGGGAGCCCACATCATTCAAACTCTAGACTCCAGCAATCAAGGCCAATCCATGAAGCAATCTTGGCCCTTCATCTTGACACCTCGCCAATCCCCATCTTGGTGCCCAACTTGGATGGTTATCCTTTGATGTCGCAAACCTTAGAGAGAGCCCCAGTTTAGCCTAATATTAGGAGTCCAAGATGCCTAGAGCAAGGTTTCCAGGAGTTGTTGCCTAAGGGAAACAAACACTAGTCTTTGTAACCCTTACATCTCTGGTTGTTGGTCTATAAATACTCCATCAACCCCCCTATATTATTAATGAATTATTGATGAAATAAAGCAATATTTTGTTGAATTCTTTTCCTTTATTGTGTATATCATGGGGTGTGAGGCTCTTTCCTTTATTCTTCGAAATATCGCGGGGTGTGAGGTCCTACTTATCTAGACATCGGAAAACCCTAGCCGACATCTTCCTTCCCTCTTTTCTTTAACTTTTCCATTCATTTCCTACTTTGCTTTTTTCTAACAGATCGATCTTCCTTTGTTGAGTGATTGCAGGTGATCAAGGATTTAAGTCAGGTGTTCTTGCCTTGGAACCAATATCGTGGATGATCGAAGCCCGAAGATCGAGATCTTTAAGCCCTACTGCAAGATCCTGAGAGTTCCAACAGATCTACATCGAGAGAGAGTATCTTCGTTGGTAAGTTTTAAAACCCCTCCCCTACTCTTAATTTTTGAATCTTTGATAGGTAGGCCCTAGTTTACAATGTTTTCTTAGCCACCAAATCCTGATTTTCTAGTTGCTTTGTTAGATCTACTCGTGCGGGCATAAACTAGTTGACTAGTTTACCATAATTGCTTACTTTGAATCTCTAAAAACTGAAAATCATAAAAAAACTTAATCACTTATTTTCTCTTTTAATTAAGTTAGTAATCAGTAGATTAGGTTTTCATAATTGTCCCATATCATTTTGGTATTAGAGTGAGGGTTAAACTAGGGTTTAACTACTAGTTCTGAAATTTTTGCATACTTAGAACTAGACTGAAATTAAATTACATAAAACCTATCTAAAAAGAAATTCAAATAAAATAGTAATTAATTTTATGATAATCCTCTATTAATCTTAGAAAAAATTAGATAAACTTTTTTTTATTTGCTATTTTCTGGTGGAAGGAAATCATGCCTCCTGAGCGGGTATATACAAGTATACTATCATGACCCATGAAAGTAATGAGCTACGGTCGGATGTGATATCCTGAGATCAGATTAGATCTAGAATTTAAATTTGAGATATAAAAATAAATAATTTCAATTTTTATGCTATTTTTAATTACTTTATTGCTTCATTGCATATTAGGGTTTCATCTTGTGTGTGCATCATCAAGTAACCGAATCTTAAGGGCACTTGAGCATCTCAGATTAGGGCAGGATCTCATCACCTATCCTGGGTCCACAATAACCTTCTTTTATATCTGAGCCTAGCCTAATTAAAATTAATTAGACTTAATTTGCTCTAGTGAGCTAGGGACACTTACAGGTCAGGTTCCAAGTATTGTGTGAAAGCTAATGCACCCAATCTTTTGATTATCACTTGAATCTGGGGTTTAAGGCTAGAGGTCCAGAGGCAAACGCCCTAAGTAGTTTCATGGTTCTTAATTAGGAACCTACAAGAGCAGGGGGAGCCTCCCATGACCCCACCTCTTACCTGGCCAGTGGATAGTGTAATTACTGAATTGGCTGTAATTTGAGCTGACCCATTCTACTTGAGCTCTAGGTCTAGGAAACCATAGTCAGAGTCTCATTTGTGTGCATTGCATATCACTAGATCAGGCACACCATATCAGCCTACTCAAACCCAACCCAATTTATCCATGGACCCTAACATGGAGGCTTGGTTCACTAAGCAATTTAGGCAACTATCTACTAGGCTAGACTAGATGGATGAGAGAATAGGTAACATTAAGGAATGCCATGCGACTCATTTAGACCCTGAAATACCTAGAACCACTCCCTTAGGTCAAAGATCTGAGTTGCCTTGACCTAATCTCCCAATTTCGAGAACGCAACTCACTCCCCCAGATCCAAGAGGTAGAGGCCCACATAGGAAAATTACTCCTGACCCAAACCCTAGGCGCCACACCCCTTATGTGAATGGCCAGGAAGAAAGGATTCTTAGGAGCATTCGATTAGATGCACCCACATTTAAGGGTAGTTTAGATCCTAACGTCTATACTGATTGGAAGAGTAATATGGACTAGTAAATTTGAATGGTACAAAATGTCAGAGGAGAGAAAATTTAAATTTGTTAAGCATAGGCTAGTCTGACAAGCTAGATTATACTGGAGAAACGTAGAACGACTGAACCGATAAAGAGGTGATTTACCTATAGACACATAGCGAGCAATGATGGTGGGGGCACCAGGATCAGATATAGATTACTAAACCCTATCTGGTTTACTTAGCCATGAGTCAAAGTTTTGTAATCAAGTAAGATTGAGTCCTATAATAAGTTGAGACTGGTTGATTTGTTTCAACCCTAGTTCAGTCCATTAAGTCCTATACATGTGAATGAGTCCAGTAAGAGTCCAATTTTGTATAAAAGAAAAGGATACCCTAATTTGAAGTTCAATCAGGGCTCATCCAGGAGCCAGAGGTATTTATATCAGTTTATTGGGCCTTATTTGTCACCCCAGGGTCCAAGATTCCCACAAGATACCAAGATTCCCTTCAGATGCCAGAGTATACTCCCAGACTAGAGCACCCCATGATTCCCAGGATATTCTAGCACCCCAGGCCTTGAAATCCCAAGCCCAGGAGTCAAGCCCATGTGCTTGGAACCAAGATACTAGGAATATTCTATTACCAAGGCACCCCAGCTTCCAGGGCCCAAGCCCATGCACCCAAACCTAGTGTGGTCAACCCCTTGCTGCACCTTGAAGCCCAACACACCCAAGAGAAGGCATCCTCATGTGTTGACCTATTCAAGCTTGGTGAGAGATTCCCTGGGATATGCTTTACTAGCCATTTAAGGACTTCTCTTCCTAAGTCGTTAAGGAGATGTAATCCTAAACTACTTGTAATCCCTAATCTATCAAGGAAGAGGACTTGTAATCCTAACAAAGAGCAGGCATGGGAGCTCTATAAATATCCCACCTCTCTTCCTCTTGTAAGCATAACTTCTTATGAAATAATATTATGCGGAATTTCTTCTAAGACTGGTGTTCTTGAGTTGTGTTTTTGTTTATGTTCTTGTGCTTGGCCGACCACCCTCTCTTGCTCTCATCCATGCCCTAGCTTCCTTCAGCCAAGTCTAAGAAGAAGATGCCATAGCTACCTTCAAGTCAAGAGCAATCTTCTTCTCCAAGCGGCCCACTCCAGATTTTCCCTAATTCTTGAAACCTTCCGAAACCTAGTTTGCTTCTTTTGATTACTTGTTTTCTTGCTAACCTCTAATGCTTGCAAGATCCCCGAGGTGCTTCACCTCCAAAGAGGAGGCCCTCTTACCTCCAGGACTGCCCAGATCAGCCTTCTACTTCAAGGGAATTGAAGCTTCATCATCCAGGCTCCAATCTGAGTGTTGAGTGATCTATTCAATAGCAAGTTCTTCAATCTCTGACTGGTATAAACTTTTCTACTCTTAATTTTTGTTTTGATTGAAGGATACCTATCCTAAGCCAGGAATTTCTCAATTCTTGGGTCCTAACTTTTGTTATTTTGCTTGAGTATGCCTGTGATTCTGATAATTCTTTGCATTGCAACTCTTCCTTCTAGTCTTTACTTGATTTTAGGAATTTAAACTATAAATTAAAATTATAAAAAAATAAAAAAAAATTAGTTTAATATTTTTCCTGCATATTTAGCCATCTTAGAGTCATCCCGCATCAAATGAAGGTAAAGCTTAGGGAGAAATACCGACAATTCTCATATGAACAAAAATTGTTGGATCAATGAAAAAAATTAACTCCAGGAAATAAATTTGTGGCTGACTATATAGCCAAATTTGACAAGTTTGTTATGACGTGTAGTGTAGTCGATTCAAAAGCTATTACCTTATCAAGGTTTAAAGCTGGCCTACATGAAGATATCCAGAGGGAGCTATTCATGAGAGAGGTTAGTGACTTAGATCAGGCTTACCAGATTGCTAGGGATTGCGAATGATTTCAAAGGAGACCTGTTACCTATTGACTTGAGTCAAATAGGTTCAATACTCTTGGGAGTAGACCTAGTCCTAGTCAATTTTCACCTCGCCGACCCAATCCTACTTCCCAACCAGCTCGTAGAAAAGACAAAGGAAATGCACCTATAGTCCAAAGAGATAGGACCTAAAACACATTATGTTTTAGGTGTCGTAAAACTAGCCATTTTGCTGTTGACTACCTAGAAAGGACCTTACATATAAGTGAGTGTGAAGAAGAAAACCTAGAAAATGTTGAAGAATTTGAAGAAGAAATTTATGAAGCTGAGGAAGATTTAGTAGAAGAGTATGAAGGTGTAGTTAGGTGTATTCTAGCTCAGACCAAGAAGAACGAGGACTGGTATAGGACAAATATTTTATAGACCTTTATTAAGCTAGGAGATAAAGTGTGCAAGATTATTATAGATAGTGGAAGTTGTGTGAATGCCATATCTGCCAATGCTGTTAAGAGTTTAGGCTTATCCATAGTACCACTTCCTAGCCCATATAAGGTATCGTGGATTGATGCGACATCCATTTCCATTAAGTTACAATGCTAGTTCCCAGTCCAAATTCAACCTTACCAGGAAAAAGTATGGTGTGATGTGTTTTCAATGGGGGTTAGTAGTACCATTTTAGGCAGACCATGGTTATGTGATCATGATGCAACCCTCTTTGGCCGATCTAACTCATGTTCTTTTAAACACCATGAAAAGAGAATAGTGATCAACTCGACTGTTGGCTCCACCCAGTGATTTTGATGAATAACAAAACATTAAGTACATATTGTATACTAATGTGTATTTCAAGCTATGAGTTTTCAGGAAGAAAGCACCTCAAAATCTCAAAAGCTTATGTATCATGGCACGCCGTGGCATGGAGCATTTTTCGCAATTATGGACATACTCTTCATGGAAAAAGGGCTTTTACATGATCAATTGTTATTTATTATGTTCCATTTAAATTTCAAAATGAATATTTGTGTTTTTGGCTCTAATTACACTTGATTGTGAATTTTTTCAGTATCAAGTGTCGACACCTGGGAAGCCAAGTATCGACATTTCAGCATTTGGCACGTAGAAAAACCCTTGGCATGCCATGTGTTGACACCTAGAACTCAAGTGTTAGCACCTGCATTTTAAGTGTCGACACTTAGGTTTCCAAGTAACGACTCATGGCCTGAGATTTTTGAAAATCCAGAACATGGTCATTTGAGGGTTTTTGTGTCAAGTGTCGACACCTATGCATCTAGTGTCGACACTTGAAAGTTCAAGTGTCGACACCTGACAGCCAAGTGTCGACACCTGATGAGCCAAGTATCGACACTTGAAGCCTGACAGCCCTAACGGATCTATTTTTCTGACTTGCAGAACTTGCTTTTCAAGCTATAAATGGCTAGATTCAAGGCTCCAACAGTCACAAACCATTTTTTGGAAGTTTCTTGTTGTATTTAACCTCCACCAACTTCATTCAAAAGGCATTGAAGTATATTGAAGTCCATTCAAAGCCAAAAAACCAATATTCTCTCAAGAACTTCACATCAAGAGCCTTTTATAGTTTGATTCCCTGGAAAAGCCTACAAGCTCATCCTTACATCATTCTAAAAGAAGTTTTTTGAAGGATATTCTAAGGAGGAGACAAGACAAAGCATCAACTTGAGCTTCAAAGCTTTCTTTCTACTCTTGTAAAGAGTTTGTCTTAGTTTTAAAAGTTGTATATCTATTTTTATCTTGTGATTTGACCTTGCTTTCAAGGGTGTCTTCAAAGAAGGTTGTTGTGGTTTGTTGGTGAGCCAAAGGGATAAAACCAACTAGGATTAACTTGTGAGCCCAAAGAAAAAATAAGTGTAAAAGGTTGTTGGTGAGCCTAGGTGACAAAACCAACATAGGTTTTGACTTGTGAGCCTTTTGCAAAACAAGTCGATTGTAATCTTGATTGGATTATAGTGAAATTCTCAAGGGTGGCTTGGGGAGTGGATGTAGGTGCTTGGTTTGCACTGAACCACTATAAATATTGTGTTTGTGTGTGATTCCTTTCTTTCTCTCTTGCTCTTAGCTTATTATATTTGATTTACTGCTTTCCACTGCATTTAATCTGGAGCATTGAATTTATTACTCACAAACACTACTAGACATTCACATTACTATTTTAATTTTTAAAAGACCCAATTCACCCCCCCTCTTGACCTCCATTTCTGGGCAACATTTGGTATCAGAGCACCGGTACTCTCTTGTAGTTCCAAGGATCTTGAGTGAAAGATCATGGCAGCCCCAATAGGAATGGATGTAGTTGAAGGTCAAGCTTCAAATCGTCCCCCACTTTTCAATGGCCTAAATTACACATATTGGAAAACATGCATGCACATTTTTATTCAAGCTATTGATTATAATTTATGGAGGATAATTGTAAAAGGTACTCATCAGCCTACTATGTTGGTTAATGGCATTCTCACTCCAAAGATGGAAAATGATTGGGATGAGAATGACATTAAGCAAATAGAGCTTAATGCTAAGGCTATGAAGTTGTTATTTTGCTCTCTTGATCCAAGTGAATTTAATAGATTATCTAATTGTCTCTCCGCCAAGGAGATTTGGGATACACTTGAGGTTACCCATGAAGGTACACACCATGTAAAAACAACCAAGGTTAACATGCTTATTCATACGTATGAAATGTTTAAAATGGAACCTACTGAGTCTATTAGTGAGATATATACTAGGTTCACAAATATTGTGAATGGCATGAGAAGCCTTGAAAAAATTGTTTCTAATGGTGAACTTGTAAACAAACTTCTCATGTCTCTACTGGCTTCTAGGGATGCAAAGGTAACGGCTACTGAAGAAGCCAAGGATGTCAACACTCTTCCACTTGAACAATTGTTGGGCTCACTGATGATCTATGAGCTCTCCCTCAAGCAAAAGAATGTGGAAGTCGACAAAAAGAAGAAAGTGATCACTTTCAAATCTACTGCTATAGAAGAATCAAGCGATGACTCCGAAGAAGATGATGAAGAAGATGAGACAGCTCTAATGGCAAGAAAATTTAGAAGGTTTATGAGGAAGAAAAGATTCAACTTCAAGAAAAAACCTCTGAAAGGTGAGCCAAGTAAAGAGAAAGACAAGCAGAAGGAGAAGGAGCAGCTCACTTGTTTTGAATGCAAGAAACCCGATTATTTTAAGGTGGACTGCCCCTTGTTCAAGAAAAGTAGAAGAAAGTTAAGAAAGAAAGCCATGATGGCAACCTGGAGTGACAGTGAGGACTCCAGTTCTGAGGAAGAATAGCAGGAGGTGGCAAACTTCTGTCTGATGGTAGATCATGATGAGGGATATTCTGAAATTGAAAATGAATTTATATTTGATGAACTTCATGATGTTTTTGATGAATTAGTCAGAATTTCAAAAACTAAAGTCAAAATATAAAGATTTGAAAAGGCAAAATTTGGATTTAGCCAAAACAAATGATAAGCTTTCAAATGAAAATGAATGCCTTCTTCTTCAAAATAAAAAATTAAATGATAAGATTTCAGTTCTTGAAAAGGAAAAAGAAGTTTTGAAAAAGAAAAGTTCTTCAGTTTTAAATGAAAAACTTTCAAATCAAAGCAAAGAAATTTTGGATGAAAATAAAAGATATAAGGAAGAAATTGAAAAATTAAAACCTTTTGTAGATAAATTTACTTATAGTTCTGAAAAATTAAATTTGCTTTTGAACAATCAAAGAGCTGTTTTTGATAGAGCAGGTTTAGGATTTAGAACTCATAAGAAACAAAAACTTTTCAAAAATTTCTTTGTGCCTGCATCTTGATCCATTATTTGTTATGCATGTGGTACTAAAGGGCATAAATCTTATATATGCAATAAAAGAAGATTGAGTAATATTAAGAAAGTTTGGGTTCCAAAAGGAACTAATGCCACTAACCTAAAAGGACCCAAGATGACTTGGGTACTCAAAGTCTCCACTTGATCTTTATTGAAAGTATGCCTTGCAACCAACAAGAAAAGAATGTGGTACCTTGATAGCAGTTGCTCAAGGTATATGACAGGAGATGTGGAGTGAAAGAAAACGGTGCAAGTGGTTTGACATGATCCTACACTAGGCATGCAAATAGCTGCGAGAGCAGAAAGGATTTTAAAACTTTTTTAAAATTCGCACAATGGAAAACTGCTCCGCCCAGAACCTAATCTATTCATGTTGCATGTAGGCATGTATCATGATATAAAAATATTTGCAAAATATATAAATAGAAAGATCTATTTATGCATGATTAAAAAATAATTTTTCCATACCTTTATTCTGGCTAGAATAACTCTGGAATAAACCTGAAATAGGCTGGAATAGCAGGGATAAATCTATTCCAGCTGTCTTCTTCCTTGGGACGTTTGAACACTCTGTTTTGAGCTTGAAAAAGAGCGTCCAAAAGTGGGCTTCCGGACCTTCGTTTCCTCCCAAATTGTAGCCGGGGCAAGGGTAAATAGTCTTCTTCGATCTCCAACAAAAATCTGCAAGCAAAAAGAGTGTAAACGGTGTACAAAATCACCCAAGTTTCTGCCAGAATTTTTGCTACAGGACAAAAATAGCAGGTTCTTTCTTCATGTTTGGAGTAGCAGCAGGTGATCCGGCTCGCGTGGCTTGCTCCCAGGAGTAGAAGGGTACTCCCTCTATAAGGGAGATGTGCCGGGGGGCTCTCCGGATCCTCCTTCTCACGCGGTGCTAGCCGCTGGAAGGAGACACGGTCACTGGTTAATGGTAGCAGCATACATTTGCTGAAGTACGAGTTTGAGCACAAGAAACAATCAGTTCTCTCCTTCACACACTCCAAAACCCAGCCCCAACTGCACTCTAAATGAGCCTCTCAAAGAAGAAGAACACCCAGATTTTGTTGTTGCTTTCTCTCGGTTCTCACATGCTGGAAAAACTGTGCTGAAACAGGGCATAGGATGCAGTTTAAATAGAACAGCAGGGAGAGGGAGTTGGAGAGGCTGGGAAAGGAGGAGGAAGATGGCTGCGTTACACCCTTTAACCAGCAATAAACATGAGGTTAAAGCCAACGGGTGGAGGGAGGAGAAGAGACGTCGATTGGCCTTCAACCGGACATTTGGCCTCTTCGTTTCATCCAGCGTTTGGTCTTCTTTGAAAGGAGTTCCAACCAATGTTTTACCGTGTAAAACGGTCAATGGAGAGGAACACCGGTTCAATTTATCGGTCCAAGCAAAATGGTTCAAGCCCTTTTAAACCAAACGGCGGATCAATCCAATTGAATTGGTTAAAGACCAAAAAAATTGGTTCAATTGTTTCACAACCAATTGGAGGCCGAAACGAACTCTGAATCAGTTCAAAATTGATTCAGAAAAATCCGGGCATAGTCCTGGTCAACCCGGAACAATTTTTGGTTGACACAGACAAGGGTAAGATGGGAAAATATTGTTCAAAAAATATCGTGACCATAAAATCGAGACGATTCTTAATCATAATCGGTATCCGAATCAGAGAGTAATCCTCTATGGCGTGTGACCTCATAGGTTCGAACCTAAACAATAGCACTAGAACAATTCTAGTACCAGCACAGGAAACCATCTAGCAATGGGTCCAGGCATCCAGATAGGTCGAAGATGCGGGATCAAACTATCGAACCTCTGGCATATGGTTACCGTATAATTCATCCCTTTGACCTCTAATGCTCAGGACGACTGAGATTGGGCTGCCAACCCAGACTGAGTCAGTCGACTACGTGTCTCAACCTTGCAAGCCTAGTGACTCTTCACTAGGACTACCCCGGCTGAGGATTTGCTAAATTGAGATACTACGAGACATTCAATCCAAACTACTTGGACAGGTCAATTTCATCTTGGTACATCACTGCTCCACAAGTACTTGCCTGTACCCAGAAACCTTCCGTTAGCGGATTAAAAATCTGGGTAGTCCGGCACCAAAGCACAGGGAGTTGCTTGCAAGCTACCATGATGACCTCAGGTCAGAGGGACACATATACCCATATCCAATCATGAGTATCCCTTTGGCAGAAAGGGGCTGCACGGAGTCACGTTCAATAAGATATCACATATCCCACTTGCAGATCACATCAGTGTCACCACACTCATTTGGTCAAGAGGACAACCAAATGATGTGAACTACAATAACCTATACTTGATATATTGCCATCCAGTACAATATATCCTTTGGTTGTGAACAGGGTTTAAGGACCACTCGATACATCCTCTCTGTATCGAAGTCAGTGTAGTCCTAAGGACTTCATCACATGGAAAGAGTTCATTTCAGGAAAATTTAGTATGTGATGAGCTGCCAAAAATATATTAATTCAAAGAAAAAGTACAATACTCAGCTCAATCGCCTACAACCCAAGCGATTGGCTTTGGGACATAATTCCCAACATGGAGCAGTTCTCATTGCTCGAATATCAAAATGGTGGCAATGTGACTTTTGGTGATAATGGAAAGGGCAAAATTATTGGTATTGGTAAAGTCCATATCACCCCCTCTTCTTACATTGATAATGTTTTATATGTTGATGGTTTGAAACATAATTTACTTAGTATTAGAATTTTAAAGTTGTTTTTGAATCTTCTATGCGCATTGTTACTAGTTTAGATAACAATGGCATCAAGTTCATTATTCATAGGCATGGCAATATTTATATGATTGATCTTGATGATCTACCAATTAAAAATGGTCAATACCTAGTGGCAATGGAAGCCAAGATTAATGAAACTAGTTGGCTTTAGCATCGTAGACTAGAACATGCTAGTATGCATTTGATTTCAAAACTTAGTAAAAAAAATTTGATAAAGGATTTGCCTAAACTCAGTTTTGAAAAAGACAAGATTTGCAGTGCATGTCAACTTGGAAAACAAACCAAATCCTCTTTCAAACCAAAAGGAGTAATCTCTATATCTAGACCCTTAGAGTTGCTTCACATGGACCTCTTTGGGCCAACTAGAACATTTAGTTTGGGAGGTAAGAAGTACGGTCTAGTTATTGAAGATGATTTCTAATGATTTACATGGATCATGTTTTTAGCACATAAAGATGAAACATTTTATAAATTCATTAGATTTCATAAATGAGTTTCCAATGAAAAAGGTGTTTCAATCATATCTTTGAGAAGTGATCATGGAACCAAATTTGAAAATACTGATTTTGATAAATTCTGTATTGAAAATGGTATTCATCATAATTTTTCTACACCTAGGACATCTCAACAAAATGAGGTGGTAGAAAGAAAAAATAGAACTCTTAAAAAAATGGCACGCACCATGCTTTGTGAAAATGATTTACCTAGATATTTTTGGGCAGAAGCCATAAATACTACATGCTATGTTTTAAATTGAGTTTTGATCCAACCGATTTTAAAGAAAGCACCTTATGAGCTTTAGAAGGGTAGAAAACCCTCAATTCATTATTTTCGTGTTTTTGGATGCCATTGTTTCATTTTAAACAATGGTAAGGATAATTTAAGCAAATTTGATGGCAAATCAGATGAGGGAGTCTTTCTAGGCTACTCCACATCTAGTAAGGCATACAAGGTCTTCAATAGAAGAATACTTGTTGTTAAGGAATCCATACATTTGGTATTTGATGAATCTGACCATAAATCTTCGAGAAAAGAAGATGTGCCTTCTGATGAAACAGGTACCAAGAAAACTGAAAGTGTAAACAACAACGAAGAGCTTACTAAGGAACAAGAAGATGATCAAAATACTGAAGGAGATCAAGCACAAGGTGATGAAAACACATCTACAGTGGATCCACTACCAAAAGAATGGAGGTATGCTCATGGACACCCAAAAGAACTAATTATTGGTGATCCATCTAAAGGTGTAAGTACTCGATCATCCCTTAGAAATATCTATGATTATTTAGCTTTTGTTTCTCAAATTGAACCTAAAACTATTGAGGAAGCTAAATGTAATAGTAATTGGATAAATGCTATGCAAGATGAACTTAACCAATTCAAAAGAAATAATGTTTGGACATTAGTGGATAGGCCTTCAAATACTTTAATTATTGACACAAAATGGATTTTTCAAAATAAACATGATGAAAATTGTGTTGTTACTAAAAATAAGGCTAGACTAGTTGCCAAAGGATATAATCAGGAGAAAGGGATAGATTTTGATGAAACCTTTGCTCTTGTGGCTAGACTTGAGGCAATTAGGCTATTGTTGGCTTTTGCTTGCTTTATAAATTTTAAATTATTTCAAATGGCTGTTAAAAGTGCCTTTTTAAATGGTCTTATTGAAGAAGAAGTTTATGTTGAACAACCTCCTGGCTTTGAAAACTCTGAATTTCCAAATCATGTTTACAAACTTCAAAAAGCTTTGTATGGTTTGAAACAAGCTCCTAGATCTTGGTATAATTGTTTAAGTTTTTTTTACTCAAAAATGATTTTGCTAGAGGTAATGTAAGTCTCACTGATATGACCCAAATGGCAATGCCAGAGATAAGTGACATTCACATCATCTCGTTTTCTTTTCTTATTCTCAACAAGTATAACCTCATTATTGAGTGACAGAATCAAAAGACCATTAGATAATATAATGTACCATAATCAAAGAATTCCTTTGTAAAGAAAATCGAGCCCATAGCTCGACAAATTTATTTCATAACCTTATTTTAACAATAAAGGTATAGAAGTAATATTATTTATAATATTGGATACATAATAACAATCTTTTAATTCAAGAATATTGCCTGATGGTAATAATAGTAGATAGGTACCAACAGCTTCGCCTGAATGGATTCACCATTCACACTAAGTAGCTTGAAGTCACCCTTCTTCAAGCTTCTAGGTCATAGTAACCCTTGCAATGACTTGCATATACGAGACCCACATATGGTATCCAATATCCATGTATCAGAAATTGAAGAACTCAGTGACAGGTTTGTTTGTATTATGTACAATCCTTTAGATGGTCCACTAGCATCATGCTTCAGACTTGCAATATACAACTTGCAATTCTTCTTCTAGTGCCCTTGCTTCCCACAGTGATAGCAGGTCCCATCAATAGAGGGCTTCATTGCCTTCTTCCTCTTTTGGAAGCTACTCTTAGGGTTCTTCTTTCCTTTTGAACCCTTCTTTATTACCTGCTTTTTCTTTCCATCAATCAGAAGAAGCTGTGCCTTATCACCTTTGAAGTGGCTCTCTACTTCTTGAGCATATTCAGTAGCTCAGGTAATGACATATTCATTTTGTTCATGTGGTAATTCATGACAAACTATGAGAAAGAATTCGGGAGTAACTATAGGATCAAATCTTGATTAAGCTCTCCATCCATCACAATCCCCAATTGACCTAATCAACTGATCAGGTTAACCATCTTGAGGACATGTGCCTGAACAGAAGAGCTCTCACTCATGCATGCTCTGAACAACTACTTTGATGTCTCACATCGAGCAGTCTGACTATGCTCTCCATAAAGCTCTATAAGATTAAGCAATATGACCGAGGTTCAATTTTCTTATGTTGCCTCTACAACTTGTTGCTCATAGAGGCCAGCATGAAGAGCTTGATAGTCATGATGTCATTCTGCCTTATTTTATATGTGGACCTTTCCTCCTTAGTGGCATCATCTCCTACCGGATCTAGGTTAGGAGAATCAATGATATAAGCAAGCTTTTCATGAGCTATTACATTTCTCAGGTTCCTTAAATAGTCCACATAATTTGGATAGTCAACTTGTTGGCATCTAAGATGCCTCACAATAAAAGAGTAGAAGCCATAATGTAAAATCTACATTAAATAAAGAATAACTATAAGCAGACTGATGCGGGACAATATGCAAAAATAAATTATGGATTTTTTAACAAATTATTTGATATTAATAGCAATTAAATTCTTTTTGGATTTTTAGATTAAAAGATACAAAGAGATCAATAAAGCAAAATTAGTCACTTAGTTATCAACCCACAAAGTAGGTCTAACAAAATAAACTAGAAAAACCAGGAGTTGGTGATTAAGGAACCATCTTAAACAAGGGTTCTTGATGCAGGACAATTATGAAAACCTAATCTACTGATTATTAACCTAAGTGAAAGAGAAAAATAGAGATTACGTTTTTTTATGATTTTCAGTTTTTAGAGACTCAAAGTAAACAATTAAGGTAAACTAGTCAACTAGTTTATGCGCACACGAGTATATCTAACAAAGCAACTAGAATATCAGGATTTGGTGGCTAAGAAACCACCGTAAGCTAGGGTTTACCAATCAAATATTCAAAAATTAAGAGTAGGGGAGGTTTTTTAAATTTTACCAATGAAGATACTCTATATTGATGTAGATCTGTTGGAACTCTCAGGATCTTGTGGTAGGGCTTCAAGATCTTGATCTTCGGGTCCGATCTTCCATGATATTGGTTCCAAGGCAAAAACACTTGACATAAATCCTTGATCACCTACAATCACTCAATAAAGGATGATCGATCTCTTAGAAAGAAGCAAAGTAGGAAAAGAATAGAAAAATGAAAGAGAAGAGGAAAGGAAGTGGTCGGCTAGGGTTTTTTGGTGTCTGAATAAGCAGGGCCTCACACCCCATGATACACACAGCAAAGCAAAAGATTTTGATAGAATGTCACTTTATTTCATCAATAATTCATTAATAATATAGGGGGGTTGATGTAGTATTTATAGACCAACAACCAGAGGTGTAAGGATTGCAAAGACTAGTATTTGTTTCTCTTACGCAACAACTCCTGAAAATCTTGCTCTGGGCATCTTGGACTCCTGCTCTTGGGCTAAACTGGGGCTCAATCCAAGGTGGGTGACATCAAAGGATCACCATCCATGTTGGGTGCCAAGATGTGGATTGGTGAGGTGTAAAGATGAAGGGCCATGATTGCTTCATGGATTGGCCTTGATTGCTAGACTCTGGAGTCTCGATGATGTGAGCTCCTACAGGATAGTCGACTCTCCAATCTAGATAGAATAAAACTTAAGAGTTCTTATAGGATTCTTGAGTTCTCTAATCTTAAGCATCTTTGAACCTGTTTGATCAAAACACTTGAGGTAGAGAATCATTGAACCTCCTTCATTTTGGGTGATCAACAATCTTGAAACTCTTTGGAAGTTAGCAACCAAGAAGAGGTGGAAAGCTTGGCCGACTCCTTTGCTTTTGGCATAAATTAATTAAGTGGGAGGGCACTAATTTGGAGACTCCTTCATTACTTCTCTTAAAAATAAGTGGCACCAATTCATGAATAAAGTGGCCAACCAAGGGAGTGACATGGCAAGTGTTGTGTTGTCCCGATGAAGTGTCATGTGATGACCAAAAGTCATGTGATGTCATCTAAATTCTTGGAAAAAAAGGTGGCACCAAGAAGTTGCATATGACAAGTGACTTGGGCTAGTACATGGAGTCACATGGTTTGTCTTAAGCTAAAACATGGAGTCATATGCATCTGGACTTTGGTCCCCCTTGTATTACAGGACTCAACTAATAATTACAAGACTCAAGACTAATTAAATCTAACCAAATAAATATAGCCCCACTTGATCAATTGGAACCCAATTTGATCAATAGGCAAGACATGTAAACAAATGGTTCAACTTGGTAAAAGGGATTTGGTCCAAAAGGCTAAGAAAATAAAAACCCTAATTATAGTTTGTAAAATGGGCTAAACCCAACTAAGAATAAATAATAGAATTTAAAATAAAATATTTATAGGTAAAAGGGGTTTGGGTTCAAGGCTTTATTCACATGTGATCCACATGGATGTGGGTTCGACTTGTCAATATTTTTTGGTCCTGGTGTGCACACCAATTCTCCCCGGATGGGAAAAACTTGACCCTATCGAGTATGGGTCAACTCTGTTATGATAGCACTCTAGTAAGTCTGGGTCAACTCTCTATAAGTCCTCTCTAGTGATCCAAGAATCATCAGTCTCAGGTCATCCTTGCCAACGAACAAGATATCACTAATAGCCTTTGCTTCTAGTAGTGATTATCTTGTCATCCAAGATCCACTCGATCTTGTCTTTCCAGGCTAGTGGTATGGCAGGTGGACACACTTAGGTTGGCTCACTCTCAAGGACTGGATTAGGCCTAAAAGGCTCACTAGGAATCAATGTTATCTCCCTATACTCAATAAGGTCTGAAATGTTGAAAGTAGGACTAATACCTAGTTCATGTGGTAACTCTAGCATGTAGGCATTAGATCCAATTTTTCTAATTACATTGTATGGTCCACTACTATGGGCATGTAACTTTTTCATGATTCTAGGTGGGAACCATTCAGGTCATAGTCTAACCATGACAAAGTCTCCTTCATTGTATTCTTTGAGTCTTTTTCTTTTGTCAGCCATATGTTTATAAGATTCGTTGCTTTCATTAATTTTTTTACTTGTCTCTTTACGCAACTCTCTAACATGCTCAGCATATGACTCAGCAGACTCTGAGATGCATTCATGCATGGGTAAAAGAATGAGATCTAGAGGTTTTCTAGGTTTGTACCCATGAACAATTTCAAAAGGACTTTTTCGGTAGACATATTCACTAAGCTATCGTATGCAAATTCAGCCCTAGATAGTAATAGATCCCAATTGGCAGTATGCTCTCCAACTAAACTTCTTAACAAGTTTCCTAGACTATGATTCACAACCTCAGTTTGGCTATCAGTTTGAGGGTGATAAGCTATAAAAAATTTAAGTTTTCTCCCTAACAAATGCTAGGGTGTTTTCCAGAAATAACTGGTAAACCGTATATCCCTATCGGATACTATAGTCCTAGGTAAACCATGTAGTCTAACCACTTCATTCAGAAATAACTTGGCTACCTTAGAAGCATCATAGGTTTTGGAACATAGTAGAAAATGTGCCATCTTTGAAAACCTATCAACCACTACAAATATAGAATTATTTCTCCTAATGGTTTTAGGTAATCCAAGAACAAAATCCATGCTAAGATCTTGCCATGGACAATCCGGTACAGGAAGTGGGGTGTATAAGCCAGTGTTCTGCTTTTTCTGTTTGGCAACAACATGAGTTCGACATCTGGATACTATTTGAGCAACATTCCTTTTAAGGTTTGGCCAATAGAATTGGTCTTCTATAGCTAAAATTATCTTATTTCTACGGAAGTGTTCAGCTTAACCTCCAGCATATATTTTCCAAATCAAGAAGTCTTTAAGTGAAGTATTAGGAATACATAGCTTACTTTCCTTAAAAAGATAACCATCTTGAATAGTGTACCCACTATATGAGCTAGACGGTCCTTGTTTAACTGCCTTATAGATTTCACCAAAGTTCAAACAATTTTCATATTTATCCTTTAATTTCTCAAATCCAACTACTCTAGTGCTAACATAATTCAAGAGCATAAATCTTCTACTAAGCATATCAGCAACCTTGTTATCAGTACCCGATTGATGTCTCAGAACAAAAATATAGGCCTATACATATTCAACCCATTTTCCATGCCTAGAATTCAACTTCTTTTGCGAGTTAAAGAATATAAGAGCTTCATGATCAGAATACATTACAAACTCCTGTGGCAACAAATAGTGTCTCCAGTACCTAAGTTCTTGAACCACCGCATACAATTTCTTTTCATAAGTAGAATATTTCAATTTAGCATCATTTAATTTCTCGCTAAAGAATGCAACCGGGAGATTCACTTGATTCAAGACTCCTCCAATTCCTACTCCTGAGGCATCACAAGCAACCTCGAAGACTTTTGAAAAATCTGATAGCCTCGAAGACTTTTAAAGGCCCTATCGGCATCTTTAAACCATTCAATAGCTCCTTTCCTCATATAATCAGTTATTGGTGCAACAATTATACTAAAGCCTCGAATAAATCTCATATAGAAAGTAGCTAATCCATGAAAACTTCGAACATCATGACATTTTTTGGGATAGGCCACTCAACTATGGATTTTATCTTCTCGGGGTTTGCAGATACTCCTTCAGCAGTCACTACAAAATCTAGGAAAATAATCCTCGAAGTCATAAAACTACATTTCTTCAAATTTGCATAAAAATTATCTCCTGTAAGAACTTGACCAACCTACTGAAGATGGTTTATGTGATCCTTCTTATTCTTACCATACATGAGGATGTCATCAAAATATACCACCATGAATATTCCAATAAAAGATTTCAAAACTTGAGTCATTATCCTCATAAAAGTACCAAGTGCATTCGATAAGCCAAAAGGCATCACCAACCATTCGTACAAGCCATCCTTGGTCTTAAATGCAGTATTCCATTCATCCCCAGGATTAATTCTAACCTGATGATAGCCACTTTTAAGGTCTATCTTTGAAAATATGGTAGCACCGGTTATCATGTCTAGTATATCATCAAGTCGGGGTATTGGAAACCTATACTTTTCTATAATCTTACAGATGGTTCTACTGTCAACATACATTCTCCAAGTGCAATCCTTTTTGGGGGTCAAGAGAGTTGGAATGGCACAAGGACTTAAACGTTTTATGATGAATCCTTTCCTAAGAAGATCCTCAACTTGCCTATGTAATTCCTTATGTTTAGTAGGGTTCATTCTATAATGGGGTAGATTTGGCAAGGTAGCTCCTGGAACTAAGTCTATAGAGTGTTGAATGTCCCTTAACAAAGGTAAGCAGTTAGGGAGGTCTTCTAGGAACACATCCTTAAACTCTTTTAAAAACTCTAAAATCTCCTTAGGGTGTTCCTTCTGTGGTTCATCATGAACTTCTTTAGCAGTCAGCATCTAGACTATTAAACCTTAAACAATTTTGTGCTCTAATTCCTTAGCAGTAATTAGGTTCAATTCGAGTTCATTCTCTCTTAAATGACTAGACCCTCGCTTGGTATTATCTTTGGGTGGGGTCGATGTTGCCCAGAAATAGAGCCCAAGAGGGGGGGTGAATTGGGTCTTTTAAAAATTAAAAAAGTAATGTGAAGGTCTAGTGGTGTTTGTGAGTAATAAATTCAATGCTCAAGATTAAATGCAGCGAAAAGCAGTAAATCAAATGTAATAAGCTAAGAGCAAGAGGGAAAGAAGGGAATCACACACAAACACAATATTTATAGTGGTTCAGTGCAAACCAAGTACCTACATCCCCAAGCCACCCTTGAAAATTTTACTATAATCCAATCAAGATTACAGCCGACTTGTTTTTCAAAAGGCTCACAAGTCAAAACCTATGTTGGTTTTGTCACCTAGGCTCACCAACAACCTTTTACACTTGTTTTGTCTTCGGGCTCACAAGTTAACCTTAGTTTTATCCTTTTGGCTCACCAATAAACCACAACAACCTTCTTTCAAGACACCCTTGAAAGCAAGGTCAAATCACAAGATAAAAATAGATATACAACTTTTAAAACTAAGATAAACTCTCTTCAAGAGTAGAAATGAAGCTTTGAAGCTCAAGTTAATGCTTTGTCTTGTCTCCTCCTTGGAATATCCTTCAAAAAACTTCTTTAGGAATGATGTAAAGATGAGCTTGTAGGCTTTTTCAGGGAATCAAACTATAAAAGGCTCTTGATGTGAAGTTCTTGAGAGAATATTGGCTTTTTGGCTTTGAATGGACTTCAATACACTTCAATGCCTTTGGAATGAAGTTGGTGGAGGTTAAATATAATAAGAAATTTCTAAAAAATGGTTTGTGATTGTTGGACCCTCGAATCTAGCCGTTTGGAGCTTGAAAAGCAAGTTCTGCAAGTTAGAAAAATAGATCCGTTGGGGTTGTCAAGCTTCAAGTGTCGACACTTGGCTCATCAGGTGTCGACACTTGGCTGTCAGGTGTCGACACTTGATTTCTATGTGTCGTTACTTGAACTTTCAAGTGTCGACACTTGATGCACAGGTGTCGAGACTTGACACAAAAATCCTCAAATGGCCAAGTTCTGGATTTTCAAAAATCTCAGGCATTGAGTCGACACTTGGAAACCTAAGTATCGACATTTGAAATGCGGGTGTCGACACTTGAGTTCTAGGTGTCGACACTTGGCGTGCCAAGGGTTTTTCTACATGCCAAATGCTGAAGTGTCGACACTTGGCTTCCCAGGTGTCAACACTTGATACTGAAAAAATTCACAATCAAGTATAATTAGAGCCAAAAATATAAATATTGATTTTGATATTTAAATGGAACATAAATAAATAACAATTGATCATGTAAAAGCCCTTTTTCCATGAAGAGTATGTCCATAATTGCGAAAAATGCTCCGTGCCACAGCGTGCCATGATACATAAGCTTTTGAGATTTTGAGGTACTTTCTTCTTGAAAACTCATAGCTTTAAATACACATTAGTATATAATATGTACTCAATGTTTTGTTGTTCATCAAAATTACTGGGTGGAGCCAACAATCTCCTCCTTTTTGATGAAGACAAAACCTTGAGTAAAACAGCATTAAGTTTCAAATTTCAACTATGATAATTCATGAGAATGATATTGGCCATAGTTTTCATCATTAGGAAGAATCAATCTCCCCCTCAATTTGATATTTCTAATCAGAATAAATGATATGATATACCAGGAAATCAAAGCAGATCAAATTTAAAAATTTACACAAACAAATTGGAAAAATTTGGAAAAATTTCACAAACAATTTATGCCATACTTATGCCATATTTATGCCATACTCCCATATAATACAATCTATACTATTACTCCCCCTTTTTGTCAATCATTAGAAAGGAAAATAACCTCCCCCTCAAAATGAGCATAGAGACAAAAAGTGGTAGAGTATCAGATATGACAGGTATCACAGCTAAAGAGATCCAAAGAGAGTATTAGAGCTAAAGAGAATAAATGTAACTAATTAAGCAATCAAAGTGAATCACAATTTTTAAACATCCAAACTGAAATATATATATATATATATATATATATATATATATATATATATATATATATATATAATAAGTGGAGTTTTCAGTACAAAATTTGCTGACTCATCAGCAAAAATGAAACATGCAAAAATGTATTAGAGTAATACAACGTAGCATGAAATAAAAAGAACATACAACAGAAAAGTCATCTGTGAGGCTAATCCTCTTCAGATGGAATCTCAAAAGAAATGGGACCAGTAACTCTAGTCCAATGGGCTAGACTACCAGGAGTCTTCAGGATACCATGGCTCCTAGTCCTAGTGGATGGCCCAAAACAAGGTGCAACTCTAGAGGCCCGAGAAGAAGAAGGAGGTAGATTCTTAGTGGGGGTAACAAAGACTGGATCAGTGGCAGTTGGAGTGTCAGCAACATCAGCTGGAAGAACAATTGGGGACTGCTGCTCTCGACTAACAACCTCATAACCATCGGCACCATCATTACTGTCACTACCGTTGTCAAGAACATCTGTAGCCCTGTCATCAGTACGATCACCACCCTCTACAATATCATCATGATCATCCTGGTGGTCATCACCATCATCATCATCATCACCCGGAGGATCAGCAGGAGCAGCAGGAGGAAGCAAGGATCTGATCAAACTCTCAATGCGCGCAAAACCAGCCTCCATAGTCTAGCAAATCTCTGCATGCTCAGTAGTAGTGTGAGCTCTAAGGCTCTCAATCTCGATCCAAAGCTGAGTCATCCTAGCCCCCAGACTGATAAGCTCGCCTCTCACCTTTGCTAACTGCTTATGTGAATACTCCTCAATGTGTACTCTAGTACAAGCTGGAGGAGCTGCTGACGGTGTGGCAGAAGGCGTCGCAGGCTCGGTATCTGATGCATGTGCTGTATGAATAGGAGAATTGACCGGCCCTGATGGCCCTGCCTCGACCTCACGTAACTCATCCTTTACATCTGGCTCCTGGCCAGACTCTCTCTTGATACATCTACCACCAACCACTTTGTATCCCATCCTATGGAGCGACTTCTCATCATAAATATCAGTGTGTAAGATCTCCTTGGGGATCTCCCCCTCTAAGGATACTCTACGTGCATGGAATAGTCGAGTCAGTCCAATCCTATAGGGCAGACAATGACGATGCTAGCTAGCCGCATCTCTCATCTGTATCAGCATCATGGAAGGAATGTCTGCCTGCATCCTCTGTGTCAAGCAGACCATGAGCATAAGCTCTCTCTCTGTGATAAAATCAAAACACCCTATCTTCGGTAGAAGAATATGGGCCGTGATGTGATGAAGGAGCCATATCTTCACCGACAGCTGGTTTACGGTGACTACTATCACACCACAAACATCCTCTCGCTCCAAAATACAACGGAATGCAGCCTCCCTGCCATCCACAAAGAAAATGCTAATCCCTCGATGTGGTATCTCCCAAACTTTGCTCAAGTGCTCCTCTGTCAATAGAATATCCACACCTTGCACAGATGTCCTCCAAGTCATACATTGGCAATCCAATGCTCCATAGAACTCACATACCAGATGGGAGTAATACCTCTCCTCCATAGTGCAGAAGGGCACCAAACCCACATCGGTAAGGGTCTACCAGATCTGAAAATGCTGGCGGTCGGAAAACTCTAAGTCCACTCGTCGACCGGAAGCAACAGCCTTTCCTGCCATCCTCTTCATAGGGGAACCAGGTGCAACTGAACTGCTCGACTAACTAGTGTCATGCCTAGCCTTTGTTCTCCTCTCTATCCTCTGACTCGGTCTCCTAACTGCAAGTCTCTTCCTAGGACCCATGTCAAACCAACTAGATAGGAAAAAAAAAAAGAGGATAGATTCAATCAAACTTAGAGCTATGGGACTTGCTACAGGTTCAGCTAAGGAGAAATTCATTTTACAAGAGGTGCAAAGACAAGTTTAAAACAATTTTGGGTTGTAAAATACTCTTTTAAAAAAAATTTAGGAAATCTACAAACAATTTGAAAGTGGGAATTTTACAAGCTAGAAAATGTTTTTGGTTGTTAAAATATATTTGAACTTTTGTAAAAATACTTTTTGTAGGGTCTAAATACCAAAATCATGGGATTTGGGCTTAAATCAATTAAGGTTTTAGCAAAAAGGTGAAAATGACACAAAAACATCATGACAAACTATGATAAATCAATAGAAATAAGTTTAGAACACTAGATTTTAGGTGAAAACCCAAATTTTTTGGCCAAAATCAATCAAACAATGGTTTTTCCCAAATTCGAATGGAATGAGCATGAAAACGGCCAAAAACCATGGGAAATCCAAGAGAAAAGCCATTAAACCACCATTCCTTCAAATGGAGTTTTAGAAAACCAATTAAACCCATGAAAATCTGATTGAAATCCCAAAAAATAGTCGGAAAAAACCTTTTTAGGTTTTACGGCTTCACGGTGATGAAGGGAAACCGAAAATACATGAAATAAAATGAAAATTAATGAGAAATTAAGAGAGGGAATACCTGATATGTGAAGGGGCAAATGGGAAGAGGAAGGAATTGGAGTGTAGGGTACCACTG
The DNA here is from genome assembly GCA_021397845.1 of Areca catechu. Lineage (NCBI taxonomy): Eukaryota > Viridiplantae > Streptophyta > Magnoliopsida > Arecales > Arecaceae > Areca > Areca catechu. The sequence continues at coordinate 93,059,603 of CM038051.1, read as the reverse complement.
TAGCTTCGGGGGAAGTGAAAACAAAAACCCTCGATCGGTCATTTTAAAAATATATTTTGTTTCGCAAGTGTCGACACTTAGTATTTGTCAAGTGTCGACACTTGGTCAGGTGTCGACACTTGACAAAATCCAAGTGTTGACACTTGGCCAAGAAAATCCCAAAAAATATCAAAAAAATTTTCAAAAAATCTAAGAAAATATTTAAAAGCTTTTGGGACTCGAAGCAAGTATTTTTTGAGTAAAATGCATTGGGTAAGATAAAGTTTGTGAGAGTTCTAGGAGAATGGGTCAATGACACCAAACTCTCTTCTAATTAGACAGAACCTTTCTTCACTCAATGGTTTGGTAAATACATCAGCTAATTGATCATCAGTACACACAAATTCAAGAATAACATTAGAGTTTTGTACATGATCTCTTATGAAATGATGTCTTATTTTAATGTGTTTATTTCTTGAATGTTGCACAGGATTCTTAGTTAGATTGATTGTACTAGTATTGTCACATCTTATGGGTGTCTTAGTTAGTTTAATGCCAAAATCATCGAGTTGTTGTTTGATCCAAAGGATTTGAGAATAATAGCTTCCAGCTACTATATATTCGGCTTCCGCCATAGATAGAGCAACTGAATTCTGTTTCTTGCTACTCCAAGAGATCAAATTTACTCCAAGAAACTGACAGGTTCCACTAGTACTTTTACGATCAAGTTTATACCCAGCAAAGTCAATATCAGAATAAGCAATCAATTCAAATGAAGAATCTCTATAGTACCACAAACCAATTTCAATTGTGCCAGATAGATATCTAAGTATACGTTTAATAGCCAAAAGATGAGACTCTTTAGGATTAGATTGATATCTAGCACACATACAAATGCTAAACATGATATCTGGCCTACTGGCAGGAAGTTATAGCAATGAATCGATCATGCCACGATATAATTTTTGGTCAATGGATTTACCTAATTCATCCTTGTCAAGTCTACAAGTAGAGCTCATAGGGGTACCTAAAGGCTTGGTGTTCTCCATCCCAAACTTCTTGAGTATTTCTTGTGTACTTCACTTGGTTGATGAAGATCCCCTCTTCGGTTTGCTTTATTTGGAGTCCGAGGAAGAAATTTAGTTCTCCCATCATGCTCATCTCAAACTCACCCTGCATTAGCTTTGCAAATTCTTGACAAAGAGATTCATTAGTAGCACCAAATATGATATCATCTACATAGGTTTGTACTACTAAGAGATCATCATTTTTTTCTTCAAAAACAAAGTAGGATAAACAAGTTGTACAAAGATAATTTCTTTGAACCTTTTGATTATGAGTCATTAGGAACTTGTGAGTCCTGTCTCATAAGTAAGATGACCATGTCTCCATTCACTGGACCTGAAAGGCAATTGAGTTGTTAGGTCTTGCACATATAGATGTGTGTGATCCTATGACAACCCAAGCAAGAGAAGAATACTCTTATTTCATTAGTTTACTGATGATTAATTAAGGTTCAGATATGTGTATCTTACAAGACACAGGTCTAAAGCTTTTAATAAATTCAAAGAGTATCAAAGTAAGGTTGAAAAATAAACTAGGCATAGTATTAAAATCCTTTTATTTGATAGAGGCAGAGAATACTTATCTAATGAATTTCTCGATCATCTTAAAGATAAAGGCATACTCTCTGAATGGACTCCTCCATACCACCATAGCTAAACGGTGTAGCAGAAAGGAGAAACCAAACCTTGTTGGACATGGTACAGTCCATGATATACTTCACAGATCTTCCAGTATCCTTCTGGGATTATACCCTAGATACTTCTACCTACATATTGAATAAAGTGCCATCAAAGGTAGTTAAAACAACTCCATATGAATTATGGAAAGGGAGAAGGCCATGTCTTAAGTTTTTTAAGATTTGGGGTTGCCCCTGCTAATGTCAGAAATATTTTTGGACATAAGCTAAGTGCTAGGGCTGATAAGTGTAGGTTTGTAGGATATCCTGAAAAAGATATGGGTTACCTTTTTTACCACCCTACTGAGCCAAAGGTCTTTGTCAGTAGGCATGCCACATTCCTGGAAAAGGAGTTTATCCAAAAAAGGGGAGTGAGAGGATGTTTAAACTTGAAGAAGTTCAACCTACACCTGAAGCAATTCCTCGACCATGTATTCCTAAGGTTTTGGAACAACCACAACACACACCTTCTCTTCGTAGGTCAGAGAGAGTGCAAAGTGCAACTCTTAGATATGGTTTTGTAATTAGGAATGATATTGAAGCTAGTATCATATAGGATGATGATCTTGTGATCTATACGTAAGCGGTCATGAGTGGAGACTTTGACAAATGGCTGGAAGCCATGAAATCTGAGATGGACTCTTGGTGGAGATACCAGGATCATACATAAATTACTAGATCTCAAATTGTTTACTGATTAAAGTTTTAGGACTTTAGTCATGTGTCATAATTTTGTAAGAAAGTAAGATTGAGTTGTAATAAGGTGAGACTAGTTGATTTGTCTAGACCTAGTCCAGTATATTGAGTATTGTACATCAATATGAGTCTAGTAGATGTCTACTTTTTGTACCAGAGAGGAGATTACACTATTTTGGAGTTCCACCAGGCCTCATCCAGGAGTCAGAGACCACTACATCAGATTATTGGATTTTGTGTGATACCTCATAATTCAAGATGCCTTCCAGAAATCCTGATTCCTTTCAGATGCCATGGTATATTCCCAGACCAGGACATCCATAATTTCAGAGGTCTACCTACATCCTAGCTCAAAGAAATCAAGCCCAGGCACCAAGCCCAAGCACTTAAGAAGCAAGATACCAAGGAATATTCCTGCTACCAGGCTACCAGGCCACCCCAGCTTCCAGAGGCCCAAGCCCATGTGCCCAAGACCCTTTAGGCTAGCCCCTTGCTACTCCTAGAAGCCCAACACGCCCCCTAGGCATCCTTGAAGTGTTGACCAAGTCCAAGAGGTGTCTTTAAGTAAGAAGGAGAAGACTAGTCTAACCTAGTTAGGATTTGTGTTCCTCCTTGTTTTGAAATTTGTACTTCTTACCTAGCTAGGAGAAGAACTTGTAATCTAACTAGGAAAAGGCTTGTTAACCTAGGTGTAACCCTAGTTAGGAGAGGGCATAGGAACTCTATAAACACCCCACCCCTCCCCCTCTTGTAAGCAACTTTTCTCATGAAATCAAAAAAACTCTACTGAATTGCTTCCAGACTGGTGTCTTATTTTTTTCTTTCTGTTCTTGGTTTCTTGCCTTGGCCAACCCCTTGCCCTTGAAAACCCCCAAGCCCTAGTAGCAAATCAACTTCCAAACATCAGCCAAGCCCCCAGTTGAAGAGCCCTCCGGCGTCCAAGAAGAAGAATCCATCTTCTCCTTCTAGCCGCCCGCCCTTGGAACCCTGATTCCCCTTACTTCTTTCCATCAATATCTTTTCTAATTATTTTGTTATTTCTCACTGACCTCTGATATTTTGCAGATCCCCGAGGTGTTTCCCCTCCTCAGAGGAGGCCCCTCTTGCCTCCAGGACCACACAGATCTGCCTCAAATTCGAGGAAAACTGCAGCTTCATCATCCAGGCTCCGATCTGAGTTCAAGAGATCTCTTTATCGGCTGAATCTTCAATCCTTGACTGGTAAAATCCTTTCCTTCTCTTAATTTCTGATTTGGTTGAAGATTGCTATCCTAAGCTAGGAATTTCTCAATTTTTGGGTCATGAGATTCATTAGTTTGCATGAGAATTTTGTCAGTATGCTTGTTTCTGCCATTGCTAGTCCTTATGCTGAACTTTGCTTATCTTTCGGGTTCTTAGCCATGAAATTAAAATTCTAAAAAAAATTCAAAAAAATTATTTTTCTATTTTTCTACATCTCTGGGTTCATCCCGTATCAGTTTGGTATTAGAGTGGGTTTAGGATAGCATTCATTTGCATCAGGATCATAAACCCTAATTTTTGCATTCTGCTAGCTGCATTAGGTGTCTATTTTTCATCTTATTCTGACCACCTAGAAATTTTATTTTTCTATGAAATTTGCATGCAGTATTCTCTGTCATGTCCTATAATTTATCATAATTTTTAATTAATTTTTACAGAAATTCTAAGTCACTAAAATTTGGCATATTAAAAACCCTAACAAAATCCTAAGATTACTGTAGTAGCTCAAAAACCCAAGGATTTGTATCATCATTTGATTTTTTTTTACATCAAAATTGATAGAGTTTTTCAACACTGTCCATCCTCTATCCTAGATTTTTTTTTATTTTTTTTGGATTGAAATCTGTGTCAACATCTGCAACATATGAAACCCTAATTTTTTGAATTCTGCTATTTCTGCATACTTGACTCAACCAAACCTAATCAACTTCCACACACCCCAATCCCAAGCCCAATTTGTTTTCTAACCTAATCAACCTAAACTTAACTTGCCACATCATAAAATACATATATAATATTTTATTTTTTTGATTATTTTTGATTGTATCAGGACCATCGAATGTCATCATCTCTTTAACCTAATCTTAAGGGCAGTCAATATAACATCAGGGCAAGATTTCATAACCTGTCCTGGGCCCAAAACAATCCCCTTGCATTCTCACCCAAGCCTAATTAAAATTAATTAGACTTAATTTGCCCTAGTTGGCTAGGTGACACCCAACAGGTCGGGTCCAAATCGTGTGGGCTAACTAGTGCATTTAATCTTGTGGCTATTACAGAAATCTAGTGTCTAAGGCTAAGAGTCCAGAGTCAAACGACCTAAGTGGTATTGTGATTTTTAATTGGGTCCCTGCGAAAGCAAGGGGGACCTCCAACACTCACACCCTCTACTTGGCCAGAGGAAGGATTAGCTGCTGGATAAAGTGTAAGTTGAGCTGACCCATTCAGTTTTGGCTCTAGGTCTAAGAAACCCTAGATTTTACTAACCTTTTCTTTTGCATGCTTGGCTGCACCATCTCATTCTGACTGATTATTTGATTGCATGAGCACTAGACTAGGAACCTAATACTAGAAGTCTAAACCCCAACCCAGTTCAACCATGGAGTCCAGTCTTAAAGCACTCATAAGAACCATGAATGAACAATTGAACCATAAACATGACCAAACCAATACCCAGATGAACCAATTGATCCAATCCCAAAACCAAATGAACCATAGATTTGACCTAATGAACCATAAGCTTGACCAAGTAAATCAATCCCAAACCCAGTTTGCCCAATTCACCACCCAAACCAACCAGGTAATCCAAACCAATACCCAAGCAACCCATAGGCTGGACCAATTAGCCAATAGGCTGGACCAGGTAAAAGCCAATCCAGTGTTAGTTAATCCAGTAGATACCTAGGTAGAAGACCACCCAATATTAGTTGAACCTGATTACACCCAAGCTGAACCTGTAATGGAAGACCAGCTAGAGGGAGAGAACCCAGATACTATTATTAAGGCCTTACCTGAGGAGCCACTAAAAGAAAGCCCAACTATAGAGCCCAGTCCTTTGATTTGTGAGCCAAAAGAATTTATTAAGGACTTAATCTCTTTAAATCAGTACCCTCAGGATGATGTCACCTCTTTGACTCCACTTGATCTCTTCCCTGAAATCAATGATGCTTTCTTCCATTATGCAGATCCTTTTGATAGACATGAACCTCATAAGATCAACCTCATTAGTCTATGACTAATTCCTGATACCCCTTCTTACATCTTATTCTACCCGAATAACCCTGAACCCTTTTCTTATTCCTTACCCAATCAGACTAATCCTAAATCCACTTCTTATTTTCTACTCTTTTTTGAAATGTTTCATGATTTTCTAACTATTATATTGCATTTCATAGCAGTTTGCATACTGCATTCGTTCATCGAGTCTGTCATGTTTGCTTCCTACTTCAGTATAACCCTCTAGCATCTACTAAGAGTTTATGTCACATTTTCATGTGCATGTCATGATAGGATCAAATCTAAAGAGTCTATAGTCTGTTAGGTTTTGTCCTGAAGAGTCCAATAAAATTTCCTTCAATAGGAAAGCCTAGTCGAGTCTTTTAGGCGTTAGTTTTGCATCCAATAAATTTAAAACCCCGATTCATCTGTCCACACATGCACTAGCCTCTGCATAGCATTTGAATCTAGAAATAAGTCAAAAGCTGGACATAATTAATGAACCTTATAAGAACTTGGCTAATTCCCAAAAGAGAGATAAAGAATTTGCAGAGGATCATGTGATTATAAAGGAATTTCCTGATTACAAGCTGGCCCATCCAAATTAATGAAGAGTAGTGGACCCAATGCCTATGTGCTTAAGAGATCACCAAATTTAGGTATTAGCTCCACCTTCATCATCTCAGACTTTATAGAGTATAGGGACCAAGCAGAGATACCCAGCGAGCCCTTTGAGCCACTCCCTTTCTTTGTGAGTGAACCCATCCCATAGTGTCCACAGACAATTTGGCCTTTTGGTGAGGAAAAGATTGAGAGAATCTTGGATGATCAAGCTATCGGTATCCAAGATAGAGGCTATCAGAGGTATTTGGTCCGCTGGCATGGTCGGCCAGAATATGAGGACTTGTGGAGCACTGGTGAGGATCTACAGTGCCTTAACCTAAACCCTCATTAAGCACAGAGAGCCAAATTGACCATACTCGATGGGGTCGAGTTCCTCCCACCCGGGATGAAATGGTGGGGATACCAAGATCAGACACAGATCACTAGATACCATATGGTTTACTGATTAAAGTTTTAGGACTTTAGTCAGGTGTCACAATTTTGTAAGAAAGTAAGATTAAGTTGTAATAAGGTGAGACTAGTTGATTTGTCTTGACCTAGTCTAGTATATTAAGTCCTGTACATTAGTATATGTCTAGTATGAGTTCACTTTTTATACCAGAGAGGAGGTTACACTATTTTGGAGTTCCACCAGGCCTCATCCTAGAGTCAGAGGCCACTACATCAGATTATTGGATTTTGTGTGACACCACAAGATCCAAGATGCTTTCCAGAAACCCAAATTTCTTCCAGATGCCTTCTAGATACCCAGATTTCCTTCCAGATGCTAGAGTATATTCCTATACCAGAGCATCCATGATTCTAGAGGTCCACCTATATCCTAGCCCAAAGAAATCAAGCCCAGGTGCCTAGCCTATGCCCTTAAGATGCAAGATACCAGGGAATATTCTTTCTACCAGGCTACTAGGCCATCCAAGCTTCCAAAGGCCCAAGCTCATGCCCCCAAGCCCCTTTGGGCTGGCCCCTTGCTGCTCCAAGAAGCCCAACACACCCCCTTGGCATCCTTGAAATGTTGACCAAGTCCAAGTGGTGTTCTTAAGTGAGAAGGAGAAGACTAGTCTAACGTAGTTAGGATTTATGTTCCTATTCGTTTTAAAATTTGTACTTCTAACCTAGCTAGGAAAAGGACTTGAAATCTAACTCAGAAAAGGCTTTTTAACCTAAGTGTAACCTAAGTTAAGAGAGGGCATGGGAACTATATAAATACCCCACCCCTCTTCCTCTTGTAAGAAACATTTTTCATGAAATCAAAAAAACTCTTCTGAATTGCTTCCAAACTGGTGTCTTATTCTTTTCTTTCTGTTCTTGTTCTTGGTTTCTTGCCTTGGCTGACCCCTTGCCCTTGCAATCCCCCAAGCCCTAGCAGAAAATCAACTTCCAAACATCAGCCATGCCCCTAGTTGAAGAGCCCTCCGGCATCCAAGAAGAAGAAGCCATCTTCTCCTTCTAGCCGCCAGCCCTTGGAGCCCTGATTCCCCTTTCTTCTTTCCATCAATTTCCTTTCTAATTACTTTGTTGTTTCTCACTGACCTTTGATGTTTTGCAAATCCCTGAGATTTTTCCCCTCCTTAGAGGAGGCTCCTCTTGCCTCCAGGATCGCTCAGATCTGCCTCAGATTCAAGGAAAACTGCAGCTTCATCATCCAGGCTCCGATCTGAGTGCGAGAGATCTCTTCATTGGCTGAATCTTCAATCTTTGACTGGTAAATTCTTCTCTTAATTTTTGATTTGGTTGAAGATTGCTATCCTAAGCCAAGAATTTCTCAGTCTTTGGGTCTTGAGATTCATTAGTTTGCATGAGAATTTTGCATGTATGCTTGTTTCTGCCATTGCTAGTCCTTTTGCTGAACTTTGCTTATCTTTCAGGTTCCTAACCATGAAATTAAAATTCTAAAACAATTTCAAAAAAATGAGTTTTCTATTTTTCTACATCCCTAGGTTCATCTCGCATCGACTCTTTGTACTCTAATCAGGTTTGGACAATAGTAGATCCAGCTGAGGGAGTAAACCCAGTTGGGTGTAAATAGGTCTTCAAGAAAAGATTGGAGCAAAAGGTCAAATAGAGACCTACAAGGCTAGGCTAGTGGCAAAAGGTTTCAGACAAAGACTTGGTATTGACTATGATGAAACTTTTTCACTAGTAGCCATGCTCAAGTACATTCATGAATTGCTTGCCATAGCTGCATACTATGATTATGAAATCTGGCATATGGATGTAAAGACTGCTTTCCTTAATGGATATCTTAAGGAAGAAGTCTATATATTACAACCAGAGGGGTTTGTCTCAAGTGAGAGACCAAACCAAGTATGCATGCTTAAGAAATCCATTTATGGATTGAAGCTAGCATCGAGGAGTTGAAACATCTGCTTTGATGAAACAATCAAAGAGTTTGGTTTCATCAAGAATGTGGATGAACCATATGTGTACAAGAAGACAAATGACAGCGCCCTTGTTTTCTTGGTTTTGTATGTCGATGACATACTCATCATTGGGAATGACATCTTAATGTTGCATTCGATCAAGTCTTGGCTATCAAAGCAGTTTTCCATGAAGGATTTGGGAGAGGCATCAAATATGCTGGGTATAAAGATCTATAGATATAGATCTAAGAGGATGCTTGGCTTATCTCGATCCAAGTACATTGACTTAGTGTTGAAGAGATTCAACATGGAGGGAAGTAAGAAAGGTTACATGCCCATGAGTCAAGGCATAAACCTCTCCAAGAAGATGTCTCCTAAGACACCAGAAGAGAAAGAGAGAATGAGTTTGACCCCTTATGCTTCGATTATAGGATCAATTATGTATGCCATGTTATGTACCAGGCTTGATGTTGCTTATGCCTTGGGCAAGTAAGTAGGTTCTAGGCTGATATAAGGGAGGATCATTGGAAAGCTATGAAAAATATTTTTAAGTACTTGAGAAGGACTAAAGATGTTTTTCTAATATATGATCGATCAGAGTTGAAACTAGAAGGATATATAGATTGTAATTTTCAATCAGATCCAGATGATAGCAAATCCATATCAAGGTATGTCTTCACCCTATATGGTGGTGCAGTGATTTGGAAGAGTATAAAGCAGCAAACTATAGCTAACTCAATCACTAACACAGAGTACATAGCTACAAGTGAAGCCATAAAGGAAGCTATGTGGATGAAAAAATTCATCATGGAATTGGGTATGGTTCCTGCTATACAATATTCGGTTCCACTTTATTATGATAATACTGTAGTTGTTGCGCAAGCTAAGGAACCAGGGTCATATAATAAGCCTAAGCACATCCTATGACACTTCCACCTCGTTCAAAGACAAGATATTGTCATCGAATGAGTAGATATAAAGAAAAACATAGTAGACTCATTCACTAAAGGACTACCAAAGTAGCAGTTTGATCACCACTTAGATTATATGGGTGTAAAATACAAAGGGGATTGGCTTTAGTGCAAGTAGGAGATTGAAAGAATGGTGCCCTAAAAGCCAATCATTGTATAAGCATTTCTATGATCTTCCAGCTCATGTATGATATTATTTATTAATAAAAGGTATTTGATTCATCATACTACTACATGTTATCAAGATTATGATGAATCCCATAGGTTAGGACAATGAAATTAGGGTTATGATAGAGATCATAATGGTGAGACTTAAGTTCCTATAAACCCTAACCTAAAATATTCCAAGTCGATGAATCATCAGTTCGGGGATTGATAAATCTGGAAAGACTAGACATTCTATGTATGCTCAATGGAGAGGATGGTTGGTCTCACAACCACTTATGTAGACACACAAAAATAAGGATGTGGGTTCTCATTAGGTTATGAGTCCACTGAACTGATTCGATAAGTGAACATCAAATGGAAGTCTTACTTACTTGTCAAAAGAGTATTCTCTTAGTGGGAGTTGTGCATATGATCCTTAGACCTAAGACTACCATTGTATTTTATGCACATGAACCCATGTTTTGCTGTATACTCATTCATGGCAATTAAGTCATGTATGGGTTGTTTCTGGATATGGTGCATTATGTATGAAGTTAATGAGTAGGTCAACAAGGAATCGATCACTCCTAGTAAGAGAAGTTATCCCATGTGATCTCTTCGAATGATGACTCAGGAAGTCTTTGATCAAAGTATGATGAGATTAGATAGGGTTTTTAATCTTTTATTAATTGAATCTTCATTATCAAATTGGGATTTGAAATAATTAAGTGCTAGGGTTTGACATTTATCCATGCACATCACTTAATCTGGATAAAGGGAGATCGAATGATTGAATTGTATGGTAAGTTTTCACTGAAGGGTATTTGGATAATTTCTACCAAATTCTTCATCTTCTGAGTAGGCATGACATGTTGCTAGACGTCAATCATGTCTTGTAGGTTTTTGTGGATCAATTCGAATGGATTAATGAGTCAATTCGGAAGTTGGTTTGAAATGCAACTTAGGTCCGCTATATTTGACCTACTTAGGTCAATCGGGTTTTATTGGATTGAAATAGCTTGGACCTAGACTTACTACTGGCTAATTGCGGAACCCAAAGGGTCACACACATTAAGAAATTGTCCAAGGAAGTCAATTGTATATGTATTAGGGTCATGGGATCCTAATTGACTAGCTAATTGACATGCTAGCATATATTGGCTAGCCAAACTCTAACCCAATTGAATTGGGTCAGCTTGTTTGCTAATTAGGCTAACCAATTTAAGTGGTACTTAAATTAGTTTGAGTCTTAAGTGGGGAACCCTAATTCACTATTTATCTAGATTTATTTTGGACTTATCTTGGAATTATGGAAGAGTCCAACATGGATTGGACTCTTGAAGCCAAGATGAATGTGCGCCAAAATACATGTGCATAGAAGGACCAAGAGTCCTTCTGCCTGTCAATCACAAATTCTAGATAATGTTTAAGACTCTCTTCCATATCTCCACACCCTTTTGGAAGGGCATCGATCAGTCAAAAGAATGGAATTTGGTGTGGAAGGGGTTGGCACAAAATGAAGAGTTATGTCTCTTTATTTTGGTGCTAATTTGAGACCAGAAGTCCTTCTGTTTGAAGGCACCTATGTTTCTTTGAAGCTTCATATCTGAAACCACATCTTTTGGCCTTCCCATAACCAATCCAAGCCTTGTGGCAGTAGGAGGATTAATGCTGGAAACTGAAGAGACAAAAGGTTATCTCTTGGTGCATGTAAAAACTTATTTGGATGTCGTTTCATTCTCATAAGACTCCTCCTACTTGAATGGTCGTATCAAATGGTAGATGGATAGACATATTGGGTACCCCATCCTTCTCTATATATTGGCATCGGTAATCTGATGCCAAGGCACAAGAGTCTCCCATCAGAATACTATTTGCTATTTTCTCTCCCTTTTCCTTAAGACAAGTTTGTCTCTTTAAGACATAACTTGTTCTTTCTAGACAAGGCTAGTCTAATTAAGACAAGATCCTAGGAAGAAAAATAGAAGGGGTATTAGGGAACTGAGAGTGGATTTAAAGTGTTCTCTAAGAGTCCTATTGACTCCGTTATTAATTTTGATGATAACCAAAATGCTTAAGTATAAGTTGAGTACTAATCATTTCTTTGAAGTATGTTTTCTTAATAAAAAAAGGTACTCATCAACTTAACAAAAGATTGATTGATTGAAAAGTCTCAAATATGGATAGAAGATCTACTCAAAAAGGACTTTGGTAGTTGCAGAATGCTTGAAAGGACACAAGAAGTCAACACAAATTTGTTTCAGCAAAAGTTCAGTTGTTTATGTAAAAATCTCAGTGAAGTGTCGAGTCAAAATGTTGACACATGACTCAAGTGTCGACACATGACCAAAAAAGTGTTGACTCAAGCCGATATGCAAAGAAAGTTTCAATGGCATGGCTGAAGTGTCAACACTTGGATGTCTGGTGTCAACTCAAAGTGTCGACACATGGATCAGCTCATCACCTATGATTTTTGGGTTACAGAACATGCTGAAGTTGAAGATTTGCCTAAAGTGTCAACACATGGATGCTAAGTGTCGACTCACCTGAAAAAGTGTTGACACATCTAAGAATTTCAGAAAGCCTCATTGAAGACATTTGAACTAGGTATCAACTCATGGACTGGAAGTGTCGACCCTAAGTGTCGACTCACAACTTGAAGTGTCGATACTTGGAGTTCTAAGAATAGTAATGACTAGTTTTTCAAACATAGAACTTACTCCTCTTGGCTCCCAATGGCTAGTTTTTTGTATGTAACAGCAAGAAACTGAGTTTGAGGCCTTATGACACCCATAGATCAATATTCAAATCTTAAGGTCATCTTGAGTAACCATGGTCAGTTTCATGCTTTGCATAGATTGCCCAAAGACTCTGATTCCTATTTCCTACCCTTTCCTGAGTCTACACATATTTCTAAAGCTATTAGGTTATATTTTATTGAGATCACCAGGTTGCATGAACCCTTAGAGCCCATCCCATTTGCGACCTACTTTTGGAAGACCTTATGACATTTGCTAGGAACCCATGGTAAATTCTCATGTGCATAACAAACCAAGGTCAAACCTAGAGAGTCAATAGTTTATTAGGTTTAGGCCCTACGAGACCAATAAAATTTCTCTCAATAGGAATACATAATTTAGTCTGCATTTTACATCATACTAGAATTCTGCATGAAGTACAAATTTTAAAATAATTTGGCTGATTCCCGAAAACAAGCCAAAGAATATGAAATAAGGGATTCTGTAATGATTAGGCTTAGGCCTGAACAATTTCTACCAGAAACCATTAAGAAACTTCATGCTCGTAGAGCTGGCCCCTTTAGAGTGATAAGGAGAGTTGGCCCTAATGCCTATGTACTTGAGCTACCCTCAAAATATGGCATTAGCTCGACTTTCAATATCTCGGACTTAGTCAAGTATAGGGAACCAGCAAACATACTCAGTGAGCCATTTGGGCCTGACCTTTCATTTGAGAGTGAACCCAACCCAGAGTGTCCACCACCAATTTTACCTGATAGAGGAGAGCGGATCGAGTGTGTCCTGGATGATCAAGCTATCACTACCCGGGGCAAAGGCTATCATCGTTACTTGGTCCGATGGCAAGGCTTGCTGGAGTCCGACAATTCATTGATTACCTGGGAGGACTTGCAGTGCCTCAACCCTGACCTTCTGGAGGAGTACCAAAGCCAAATCAACCCTTACTCAATAGGGTCGAGTTCCTCACACCACGGGAGAACTGGTGTGGGCACCAGAATCAGATAGAGGCTCCTCAACCCTCTATAGATCTCTAACCAGGGTTTAGTCTGTTGGGTTCTGTAATAAGGCTTCAAGCCTATGCAATTCTTTACTTTGAGTCATGCACTTTTGTTTTAGTCTTGTAACTTGGCCAATGTGGTCAAGTTAGGTTAATAAACCCTATATTTAGTTGAATTGATCCAAGCTCGAGTCTACTTGAAGATTGGACCCAAGCCTGTTTGAAGAAGAAGTGGACATTGAGTCTAGTCCAATTACTATTGCGCAAAGCCATCTCACATGCCTTGAAGGATGCCAATTCAGCCATGGAGCACCACCTCATCATCCCATGTGGTGCCACTTCACCTTGCCAAGTGGGTGGCTCAAATCAAGAAGAAGTGCTGATTTCTTGGATGCCATCAAGCCAAAGGGGACAACATCACTTGATACAAGCCTCCCTTCCCTCCCCCTATCATGTTTCTCTCCAAAGATGGGTGGGTGGCCAAGGAAAGTCAATGGGAGTTAAAGATTTGTGAGGATATAAGCCTTGCTACAAGCCCCATATCATGCCTTCTTCCCAAAATGTGTAATTAGCCATCAAAGACCAAGGGAGCCAAGATCCACCTTCCAAGCCCCAAATCAAGCCATGCCCAAACACAAGCAAGGCTTTGGTCGACCAAGGAGATAAATTTCAGAATTTTTTGGCACCTTCTCAAATGAAGACTTGTAATTTTTTTTTAAAATTTGAAAGGGTCTTAAGGTGCCTATATAAAGGGGCTTACACCTCACTTGTATGGCTAATTTTGAATCAATGAAAAAGAAAAGTTTGAGTGATATTCTTCTAGTTTTTCTTCGTTCCTTAGGAACATCGATCTCCATGAGGGAGCGCCTTCGCCTTTGACTGTTGACAGATGTGAGGCCCTAAGCTACCATCTCTTCCATATAAGCCATCTTCCATCTTCGAGTTCGGAGGCCATCTGGATGATCCATCTGGGTGCCTAGCAAGAAGATCCTCCATCACCATCATCTTCAACCTTTGTTCCATCATTGCTTATTGTTTCTTGTTGACTCCTAACATTTCTCTTGATTGCTCGTAGGTCCTCCAGGTGCCACGAACACGGAGTTGGTCTCCCTTGCCTTCACAACCTTCGGACGGATAGCTGACGCATCCGCAGGATTGAAAGACTGATCCTCCAGGCTGCATCCGCAAGAGCGAGTGAACTTGGCATCGGGTGCATCAGAGCTTTACAAGGTTTGATACCCTAAACTCCTAAGTTGGTATTGAAGCAAGAGCTAAGTCCTATAGGGTTTCTCAATCCCGGGGTTCTCTTCTTATCCTTTTTTAGGAATATTTTTGCTTGCTTGAAGTTCTTATTGTTATAGAAACCCTAGATATAGTCTTGCTTGTCTTCAAGAATCCATAACCTCATTAAAAAACCTAAAAATCATAAAAGAAAAATAACTTGCATCATTCCATCTCATCCCAGCATCTAGTTGATCTTGCATCAGCTGTGATGGCGACCTGGAGTAATAGTGAAGACTCCAATTCAAAGGAAGAACAAGCTGAAATTGCAAACCTATGTCTAATGTTACATCAAGAGCAGGAATAGGTAACTTCTGATACAAAATAGATTTTCCTTTTGATGAATTAAAAAATATTTTTGATGAATTAATGCATGATTACAAACTAATTTTAACTAAAAATAGAAAGTTGAAAAAGCATGCAAATAGTTTTTTTCATGAAAACAATTCTCTTTTGAATGAAGTTAGTGAATTAAAAATTAAACTTGATATTTTTGGAAAGAAAAATAAGGCTTTAACCATGGAAAATGATGTTTTGAAAAGATCTAAGACTATCATTTCAAATGGTGAACTTTTGAAGAAAAACAAGGATTTGGAATTAGAAAACAAAAATTACAAAAATGAGCTTGATAAAATAAAACCTTTTATCGAAAAGTTTACTTTCAGCTCAAAAAAACTAAATCTTCTTTTAAACAACCAAAGAGCTATTTTTAACAAAGCAAGAATAGGATTCAAACCCCAAAGACAACAAAAGTATTTGAAAAACTTTATTGTACCTGCATCATCTAGTATCGCATGCTTTTCATGCAAAAAACAAGGAACAAAGCTTTTCAATGTAATATGAGAAAAGTCAATAACTCTAGAAAAGTTTGGGTTCCAAAAGGAACTAACTAAAGTACTAACCCTAAAGGACCCAAGTTGGCTTGGGTATCTAAAAACAAAACTTGATTTATTTTACAGGTGTGTCTTGCAACCAAGAAAAATAAAATACTATGGTATCTTGATAGTGGTTGCTCAAGGAACATGACAGGAAATGTGAAACAATTCACCTCTCTTGAGACAATGAATGGAGGGAGTGTGACCTTCGAGGATAATGGTAAAGAAAAAATCATTAGTATTGGTAAGGTTCACATCAACCCTTCTACATGTATTAATAATGTACTTCTAGTTGAAGGTTTGAAGCATAATCTTTTAAGTATAAGTCAGTTTTGTGATAAAGGTTTTCAAGTTGTTTTTAAATTATCTTATTGTATAATTGCTAGTCTTGATAAAAATGGAGTACAATTCATTGGAAAAATGCATGGTAATATTTATTTGGTAGATTTAGATAATCTATCCTTGCTTAATGGGAATGCCTAGATGCAATGAATTCTACTAAAGATGAGACTAGTTGGCTTTGGCATAGAAGATTAGGACATGCTAATATGTATTTACTTTCAAAACTTTGTAAAAATGATTTAGTAAGAGATTTACCAAATCTTGTTTTTGAAAAAGATAAAGTTTTCCAGGTTTACCAATTTGGAAAATAAATCAAAACTTTTTTCAAACCTAAAGGTTTTGTTACCACTAATAGGCCACTGGAACTAATCCATATGGATCTCTTTGAACCAACTAGAACATCTAGTCTAGGAGGTAAGAGATATGGATTGGTTATAGTGGATGATTTTTCAAAGTTTAATTGGGTTTTCTTTCTTGCTCATAAAGATGAATCATTCTCCATATTTGTAAAGTTTTATCAAAAAGTTTTTAATAAAAAAGGTACTTCTGTTATTTACATACAAAGTGATCATGGTTTTGAATTTGAAAATTAAGATTTCAAAAGTGTTTGTAATGAAAAAGGATAGAATATAATTTTTCTGTACCAGGACACCTCAGCAAAATGGTGTAGTAGAAAGAAAAAATCATACTTTAGAATAAATGGCACACACTATGCTTTACAAAAATGATTTGCCAAGATATTTTTGGGTTGAAGCAATTAATATTGCCTGTTACATTTTAAATCATGTTTTAATCCGACCTATTTTAAAGAACTCCTTATGAACTTTGGAATCAAAGAAAACCAACTTTAAAGTATTTTTGAGTTTTTGGTTGTCAATGTTTTATTTTGAATAATGTTAAAGACAATATTGGAAAATTTGATACCAAATCTGATGATGGTATTTTTCTAGGATACTCTACATCAAGCAGGGCATATAGAGTTCTTAACAAAAGAACCCTAATTGTAGAAGAGTCTATACATGTGGTTTTTGAAGAGTCTACTAACAAATCCTCTAGAAAAGAGGATATTTCTGATGCATGTATAGGTGCTAATAAGTTACAAAAGTTGACTTTGGATGATCAATCCTCTCAACAAAATGAAGAAAATCAAGATAAAAATGAAAAGGAAGAAGCCATATAATCCACACCAAAGCACCAAGATTTACCTAAAGAGTCGAGGTATGCTCATGGACATTCTAAGGAATTAATCCTAGGTGATCCATCAAAAGGAGTAAGAACTCGAGCCTCAATTAGAAATGAATGTGATTATATTGCTTTTGTTTCTCAAGTAGAGCCGAAATATTTTGAAGATGCTGAAAAAGACCCTAACTGGATAAATGCTATGCAAGATGAACTAATTCAGTTTGATAGAAATAATGTTTGGACATTAATAGAAAGACCATCTAATGTTTCTATTATTAGCACTAAATTGGTGTTTAGATATAAGTTAGATGAAAATGGAACTATTATTAGAAATAAAGCTAGGCTAGTTGCCAAAGGCTACAATCAGGAGGAAGGAATTAATTTTGATGAAACTTTTGCTCCTATTGCTAGACTTGAGGCAATTAGACTACTATTAGCATTTGCATATTTTATGAATTTCAAACTTTTTCAAATGGATGTCAAAAGTACTTTTCTAAATGGCTATATAGCAGAAGAAGTTTTTATCAAACAACCACCTGATTTTGAAAATCACACACATCCTGATTATGTTTTTAAATTGCATAAAGAATTTATGGTCTAAAGCAAGCACCCCAAGCATGGTATGAAAGACTCAGCAAGTTTTTGATTGAAAATGAATTGTCTAGAGGCCATGTTGATAAAACTTTATTTCTAAAAAAGAAAAATGATGATTTATTAGTAAAGCAAATCTATGTTGATCATATTATTTTCGATGCTACTAATGAGATTCTTTGTTAAGAGTTTGCTAAGCTAATACAGGATGAGTTTGAAATGAGCATGATGGGAGAATCAATTTCTTTCTTGGACTCCAAATCAAGCAAACCAAAGATCGTATCTTCATGAATCAAGCTAAGTATATAAGAGAGATCATAAAGAAGTTTGGGATGGAGACTACTAAGTCAATAAGTACACCTATGAGGCCCTCTTGTAAACTTGATAAAGATGAGCATGGTAAATTGTAGATCAAAAATTATATAGAGGTATGATTGGCTCGTTATTATATTTGACTACTAGTAGACCAGATATAATGTTTAGTGTATGCATGTGTGCTAGATATCAGTCTGAGCCTAAGGAATCTCATCTGTTGGCTATTAAGCACATTATTAGATACTTATCTGGTATAATTGATATTGGCTTGTGATACTCTAGAGACTCATCTGCTGATTTGATTAGATATTCTGATGCTGATTTTGCTGGGTGTAAACTAGATAAAAAAGGTACTAGTAGAACTTGCCAATTTCTTGGAGTTAATTTAATCTCCTTATTTAGCAAGAAACAAACTTCAGTTGCACTATCCATAGTTGAGGCTGAGTATATTGCAGCAGGAAGTTTTTGTGCTCAAATCTTATGGATTAAGAAATAACTTGAAGATTTTGGAATCAAATTAACAAAGATACCCACAAAATATGATAATACTAGTGCTATTTGCTTAACTAAAAATCCGGTTCAGCATTCTAGAAGTAAACATATTGCAATTAGGCATCATTTTATTAGAGATCATGTTGAAAATAATGATGTTGCACTTGAATTTATTTGTATTGAATTACAATTAGCTGATATTTTGACTAAGCCTCTCCAAGAAGATCGGTTTAGTATGATTAGAAGAGAACTTGGGGGGGTTATTAATCCTTGTGATTGAAATTTTCTACTCTTTGACCCATAAAAGATCAAATTTGACATCAATTACATACAATTTCATTGTATTTCTGGTGATTTTGATATGCACTTCATTTTTTTTCTTTATTTTTGGTTTTAAGTTGATGTGTCGACACTTGTAAGTATCGACACCTTGAAGTGTCGACACTTGGCCCTATGTCATGAGTCAACACATGAACTGCAGCAGACTGAGAATAAAGATGGAAACGGAGTGTTTTCTTGGTATTTTTCTCTCCAATTTGTGCCGACACATGCCCTAACACTGTTCTAACCACTGTTTCCCTCTAAATTCCATCAAAAACCCTCTCAAATTCCCATTTTGAACAATTCTTGGTTCAGTTTTTGTTACAATCCCCCTTCAATTTTATTTTTTGGATAGTTGAAACCCTAGTTTTCTCTCCTCTTTTGTTCAATCAGTGAATCTGTGGAATGGGACCTAGAAAGCAAGTTGTTCATCACCCTCGGCCATCCAACCAAGAAGAAGAGAGAAGGACAAAAGCCACACATGAAGCTAGTGCACCTGATCCACCTGCTCGACCACTTTTTCTAGCTTCCAATCGCATGGGTTCGAAGACTGTTGTCAGAGGATGCCGTGTAGACTTTGGATTCATTGACTAGCAACACTTTTTGATTAGTCAGTGGCTTAGAGATGCTGGTTTGACTTCATTTTGCTCATTGACTAAGAGATTCTACCCAGGCCTGATACGAGACTTCTATGGATCTTTAGCCCATGGCAGTGATGGATGGATAGTGCAGGTTTGTGGTAGAGATATCCTGGTGACTGCAGAGGTTCTGAGTAGAGTATGGGATATACCTTTGACAGAATCTGTTGTTGACACCCTAGTGGATAGGTTCATTGGACTCCAGTCATTTTTGAGTCAGATGTTCGACCTGAGGGAGACACTATCGCAGCATCCTGACTTTTTGCTGAGATGAGGTTATTACATCATATTATTGCTCGGATTCTTCTACCGAAGACCGGACGTTTTGACTACGTCATAGAAAGAGAGCTGCTTGTGATGGTCTCTTTAGTTCAGCATGCACCCATTTGCCTGTCAGTACATTTGGTACTTGAGTGCAAGCCCTAATCCCCTGGTGACTTCTATGCTCGCCAGCGATCCCCCATTTTCCCGTCCCGCATCAAGATGGTTCTCATAGTGGGAGTTATGCAAGTAATCCTTAGACTAGAAATCACCATGATTCCTTATGCACATAAAGTAATGTTTTGGTTCACAATCATTCATGACAAATAGTCATGTACGGGGTGTTCTCGAATATGATGGATTGTGCATGAAGGATGTGAGTGGATCAATAAGGAATCGATCACTCCTAGTAAGAGGACTTATCCCATGTAATCTCTTTGATTGTTGACTCAGGAAGTCTTTGATCAAAGCAAGATGAGAGTAGATAGGGTTTCTAATATTTTATCGATCGAGTCTTCATTATCAAATTAAGATTCAAAAGGTTAAGTGCTAGGGTTTGATAATTCTCCATAACCATCACTTATTCGAGATAAGTGGAGATCAAAGAGTTGAATTGCACGGTAAGTTTCCACTGAAGGATATTTTGATAATTTCTACCAAATTCTTCATCTTCTGGGTAGGCATGACATGTTGCTAGATGACAATCATGTCTTGTAGGTTTTGATGAATCAAATTAGTTGGATCTTGAGTCAATTTAGAAATTATGGTGAGGACACCAGGATCAAACAAAGATTACAGGGCTCCATGTGGATCTCTGATTAATGTATTGGAAAGTCAGTCATTTTTTTGGTTGAGTCTAGAGTCACTTGAGTCCTATAATAAATATTGAGTCCTATAATAAAGATTGAATCATGTAATAAAGTGAGCCAATTAAGTCAAATTAAGTCCACTTAGTCAATTAAGTCCACTAAGTCAAGTGAGTCCATTTGTTTCAATCCAAGCAAGTTAGTCCCTTTATTTCAATCCAATCAAGTAAGTCTTGTAACTTTTCATTCAAGTTAAATCCAAGAGGAGAGTCACCAGACCCCCACTCAAGCCACCCCAGCTCATGTGCCTAGGCCCATACTCAAGCCACCCTAGCTCATGCACCTGGGCCCCTACTCAAGCCACCCCGCCCATGCACCTGGACCCCATTTATGCTGCCCAAGCCTACAAGGAAGGGCACCTTCGAAGCCCACAAGAAAAGCACCCCAACCCAAGCTCACAATAATTAGTACCCAAGTCCACAAGAACTGGCACCCCAAGCCTAAGATGAGTCAAGCCTCCCAGTCCAACAAGAAGACAGGCCTCCCTATCTAACAAGGAGTCAAGCATCCTAGTTCTACAAGGAGTCCAGTCTACTTATTCAACTTTATGTATTTACTCCAACTTTGACAGGGAGTCTCGGAGGCCTAGGTGAATTTATAAATACCCCTCCTCCCTCTTGTAATGATGAATGATTGAATGAAAAATGTTTTGAGTGTTCTTCTTTTATTTCCATGCTTTAAGCATTGACACTCCGTGAGGGAGAGGGTGAGAGGCCCAAATCAACCAAACCAACCCACTAGCTATCCCCAAGCATCCAAGCCTTAGCCACCCCCTCCTTCTTCCAGCTTAGATGTGATGAGGAACATCAGGAGTAGACCAGGATTTCTATGTTCCAATCTCTAAATTATGTGTTGGTCAATTTTGTTGAGTCATGTAATTGAGTCTAATTTTGAGTCATGTAATAAAGTGAGTCAATTGGATTCACAAAGTCCATTGAGTCCTATTTAGTCTATCAATTGAGTCCATTTATTTTATTTGGCCTACTTAGAGTCTTGTTAGTTAGGCCCTTTAAGTCCTGTATTAGCTTTCAAGTAATGTTCAAGAGGAGAGCCAGTGTGATGGGGACATCAGGCCAACCCTAATTCACTACGGATCCATGAGTTTTGAGTCCCTTAGCCATGATTCAGATTTTATCTTTAAGTCCAATAATCTGGCTGTGTTAGCCATTTGAGTCCTGTATTAGAGCCTTAAGTTTTGTTTTTCAAGCCTTGTAACACTTGAGCCCTATATTTACAGTCGACTCACACCATTAGGATTTTGAGTCAAGTTTGGGTATGTTGTGTTCATTTGAGCTATGTTGGTTGAGTTAGTTTATTATGAGTGTTTGTCATTTGGAGATTTTGTATCAATTTGAGTCCTGTAATAAAGTGAGTTGACTAGATTCACTAAGATCAATTGAGTCCATTTGTATTATTCGGCCTACTTTGAGTCTCGTCAATTAAGCCCCTTTGAGTCCTATAATTACTTTCATTCAAGTCATATTCAAGAGGAGGACCATTGGACCCACACTCAAGTCACCAGCCTAGCATCTGGACTTCTTTCATGTTGCCCAAGTCTTCCAAGAGAAGTGCCCTAGCATACCAGCGCACAAGAATTCATGAAGTGGCGCCTCAGGCACAAGTCCAAATCCCTGGCATCATCATTCCTTCAGGACAAGATGCCCTCAGGCCTATTCTTACCTTTGGCTCCTCGCAAGCCCAATTGAAGCACAATTGACCAAGTCCAAGAGAGGGAGAAGTCCAATTCTAACAAGGAGATCAAGTTTAATTTCTATTCAAATTATATACTTCTAGTTCTAAGCAAATTCATAATCCCTTTTCCACTCAACTTTGTAATTCTATCCTAACAAGGTGAGGACTTGGGAACATATATAAATACCCCACCCCTCCACCCTCTTGTAACTAATGATCAATTATTATGAATTGTTATGAATGAATTTCTCTTAAGTTTCCCTTAAAACTTTAAGTGAATTTCTGTGAGATTAAGGGTATCTATGTGATCCCTTCAAGAATCTGTGTGATCCCTGTGCCATGCCTCCAAGCCACCAGCCTTCTTCATCCCTTGAACCCCATCAACAAACCTCTTTCTCTTCTTCTTTTTTCAATCATCTAACTCCTTTTTTCATTGTTTTCTAACCCCTGTTAGGTGATTTGCAGCTCTCTCAGAGTTCACGAATCCAAGATTCCATCTGACCAGCTTTTGGGCCACCGAATTGCAAGGTCGATAGCTTAATTTTCCAGGCCGCATCCGAGAGCATCAAGCAAACTCTTCATGGATCAATCTTCAAACCTCTACTAGGTATACCCCTTAGACTCCTCTGGTAGTGGTATTGCAGAAGAGCTAGTCCTAACCAGGGCTTCTTAGCCTTGGCAGTCATGT
Organism: Areca catechu; assembly: GCA_021397845.1. Classification (NCBI taxonomy): domain Eukaryota; kingdom Viridiplantae; phylum Streptophyta; class Magnoliopsida; order Arecales; family Arecaceae; genus Areca; species Areca catechu. The sequence goes on along the minus strand of CM038051.1, from coordinate 93,036,551 downwards.
TTCTTCACTTTTAGGATTTATTTCTGCATACCTATGCTTCAAATTTTTTATAAAATTTTGTACTTAACATCTTGGCATGAAATCTGGGATACAAACTCCTAACTTAATTCCTAACAATATAAAAATTTCTAGCATGCATAATCATCCCTCATCATTTGGTATCGAAGCATGTTTTAGGGCTACTTGCTGCATCCCATAATTCTTATACATGGTCTATTTCTTTTATTATTTCTACATGTAGATAGATTAGAAAACCATAATTATTGTTTTTTTGGATTTATCATAATTTCTAGTGTTTTTCAGAATTTTATCATGATTTATTGAGGCATATAGAATTTTTTTGTGCCTATTTTGTTTTGCCTTAGAAACTTTTGCATCATGTCTCTGCATTAGGGGTTTTATTTTTGGTCTATTGTGTCAATGTAGGAATTTTATTTTTCATTAAAATTTGCATGACATACTCTATGTTTAGTCATGATAATTCTCATGATTTTTAATTCTTTTTATAGAAACAAAAACAAATAAAAACATCTACATCTTAGAAACCCTAACAAAAATCCTGAACTTCTACATATAGTCTGAAGACCCTAGGTTTTTCACTATCATCTAAATTTTTCTTCATATTAAATTTCGTAGGGATTATCTGAACTGATCATCCTGTATTCTAAGTTTTTTTTGATTTCTTTCTGAACTGAAAACCAAACCAAAGTCTATTCCAAATAAATCCTAATTTATGTTCTGCATACTTGATCAAACCAAATCTAATCAACTTCCAAACCCTACCTCACTCAAGCCCAAATTTTTTATGCTAACATAACCCACTTAAATTTATTTTACCATCTCATAAGAAACCAAAAATATTTTATTTTTTTGATTGTTATTAGTTGCATTAGGGCTCATAGTGTGTTCATCATCTCATTTAATCAATTTTAATGGCAATTTTCTCTCTTAGATAAGGACAGGATTTCATCACCTATCTTGGGCCCAAAACTACCACCCAGCATCAGAACCCAAGGCTTAACTATAATCAATTAGCAACCTAATTATTTTAGAGAGCTTAGGGACACCAACAAGTCGGGTCCGAATTGTGTGGGCCAACTAGTGCACCTAATTTCCCAGCTATTAATGAAAATTGGTGTCTAAGGCTAGTGGTCCATAGGCAAATGCCATAAGTGGATTGGTGATTTTTAATTAAGACCCTGTCATAGGCAGGTGGAGCCTCCCACCACCCCAACTCTTACCTGGCCAGTGGAAGGATTAGCTGTTGAGTTAATTGCAAGTTGAGTAGATCCATTCAATTTTGGCTCTAGGTCTAGCAAGCTGTAGTCCATTTTTACTTTGTATGCTTGACTGCATCCTACCACCTTGTTTGATTGATTGCATGACCACCAGGTCAGGAGTCCAGTACAACCAGTCTAAGCCCAAACATAGTTTAACCATGGAACCCAATCTTGAAACTCTTCTAAAATCCATGAATGAATAGATGGTTGCCCAATTAACCAACCAGATTAACCAATCAAATACCCAAACCCAAAATCATTTTGCCCAGATGAACTTCAACTTTGACCAATCCAATACCTAGATAAGTCGTAGACTTGACCGATTGGTCCAATCAACTACCCAAACAACCCATAGGTTTGACCAGGTAGGAGATAAATTAGGAAACCTAGAGAAAACCCCTAAGCCATATACCAGATCTAAGCCTGAGCCTGACCTTAGGATCCATGCTAAGTTGAATCCTAGGAGAACCCCATACTTTGACCCATACCAGGAGCCTAACCCTAGGAAACCCAATCATAATTTCATTGATCAGGATAAGAGAGCAACAACCTATAGATCTGAGCCCAAAGCCTATGACTCTAGAACCTATGCACCCACCTTCTATGAGCCCAATAAACTCAAGATCCATGGAGCTGAACCATTGTCCTATGAACCCAAGGAACCCCTAATCCCTAGGTATCGCCTAGTACCAATCAGGTTTTGCTTAGTCAACCTAAACCCTTTGGGACTAGTGCCCCTAGCCCAGGACCAGATCCTAACCAGCCTAACACGAGCCAATCCCAGCCCAGTACCACTACAGCCCATAGAAAATATAGAGGAAAGTTTGTAAAGGTTCAAAAGAGTTCCAATCCTCAAGAGTGTGTTTTAGATGTCGCAAACTAGGCCATTTTGTTAGCTAGTGTCCAGTCAGCACCCTACACTTAAGTGAGCTACATGAGGATGAGTCGAATCCATTGTTTAGCCTAAAAAAGAGGTATATGAGGCTGATCTAAGTCTGGTAGAGGAGTATGAAGATGATGAGCTTATTGAAGATTTAGAGGAAGAAGCTCCTGAACTCATTGATGAACCTAAATGAGACATTAATGAGTTAAGTCTAGTAGAGATACCTATAAAAGACCTAGAATTAGTTGACCCAGTAGATACCCAAACAGAACCCATCTTAGAAGTACAGTTGAAGGAAGAGGACCATGAGGAACCCAACCTTACTATTAGACTCTTACCTGAGGAGCCACTAGAAGAAAGTCCAATTACAGAGCCCAGTCTTGAAATCCAAGAACCAAAAGAATTTATTAAGGACCTGATCTTAGTAAATCAGTGCCCTCAAGATGAAGTCACTCCATTGACTCCAATTGATCTTTTCCCTGAGATTAGTGCCCCATTCTTTCATTATACAAACCCTTTAGATATACCTCAACCCCATATGGTTAATCTCATTAGTTTAGGACTAATCCCGGAAACCCCTTCTTGTATCTTGTTATTTCCAATCAACCCCAAACCCTTTTTTTATTTTCTATCTTACCAGACTAACCCTGAACCCACCTCTTATTTTTTACCCTTTCCAGAAACCTCCAGCATTTCTAGGATCATTAGATTGCATTTTATTGAGATTAGCCTACTGCATACATTCATTCTACATGTTAGGTTTGCATCTTACTTCTGGCACACTCTATGGCATTTACTAGAAGTTCATTGTAAATTTTCATGTGCATGTCAAACCAGGGTCAAACCTAGAGAGCCTAAATTTTGTTAGGTTTAGACCTAAAGAGTCCAATAAACTTCCTTCGATAGGAATACCTAGTCGAGTCTATTAAGTGTTAAGTCCAATAAGTCCCCAGACCTAATTTATCTATCCACATCTGCACTGACCTCTGCACAGCATTTGCATCAAGACATTAGCCAAAAGATTAATTTAAGTAATGAAATCTATAAAAACTTGCTAATTTTCAAATGAAAGTCAAAGAATTTAATGTAGAAAATTTTGTTATGGTTAAGAAGCTTCATGCTCGCAGAATTGAATCCTTTAGAGTGATAAAAAAAGTGGAACCCAATGCCTACATGCTTGATCTGATCTTGGATTTAGGCATTAGCTCTACCCTCAATATCGTGAACTTAGTAGAGTATAGGGAACTGGCAATGATTCCTAGTGAGATTTTTGGACCTTACCCATCCTTTAAGAGATAAACCTTACTTTAGTATCCGGTAAATTTGCCAAAGAGAGGAATACAGATCGAGCATATCTTGGACGATCAAGATATCATGACACGGGGCCGTGGCTATCAATGCTACCTGGTCTGATGGCAAGGTCAACTAGAATCCAACGATTCATAGATTACTTGAGAGGACCAAAGTGCATCCACGCAGACTTACTGCCAGCACCAGGCTAACCTATACTTGACAGGGTCGAGTTCCTTCTATCTCAGGAGAATTGATGGGGACATCAGGTCAACCCTAGTTCACTATGGGTCCTTGAGTTTTGAGACCCTTAGCCATGATCCAAATTTTATCTTTGAGTCCAATAATTTGGATGTGTTAGCCACTTGAGTTCTGTATTTGGACCTTGAGTTTGGTTTTTCAGGCCTTGTTACACTTGAGTCCTGTATTTAGAGTCGACTCACACCATTAGGATTTTGAATCAAGTTTGGGTTATGTTTTGTTCAGTTGAACTAATTTGATTAAGGCAGTTCATTTTGAGTGTTTGTCATTTTGAGGTTTTGTATCAATTTGAATCCTGTAATAATATGAGTCGATTAGATTCAGTAAGGTTAATTGAGTTCATTTGTATTATTTGGCCTACTTTGAGTCTTGTCAATTAGGCCCCTTTGAGTCCTATAATTACTTTCATTCAAGTCATATTCAACAGGAGGACCATTGGACCCGCACTCAAGTCACCAGCCCAGCATCTAGACATCCTTCATGCTGCCCAAGTCCTCCAGGAGAAGCGCCCCATCATACAAACCAACAAGAATTCTTGAAGTAGCACCCCACGCCCATGTCCAAATCCCTGGCATCCTCATTCCAACAGGCCATGATGCCCTCAGGCCTATTCTTACCTTTGGCACCCCTCCAAGCCTAAGTGAAGCATATTTGACCAAGTCCAAGAGAAGGAGAAGTACAATTCTAGGAAGGAGATCAAGTTTATTTTCTATTCAAATTGTATACTTCTAGTTCTAAGAAAATTTGTAATCCCTCTCCCACTCAACTTTGTAATTCTATCCTAACAAGGAGAGGACTTGGGAACATCTATAAATACCCCACCCCTCCAACCTCTTGTAATTAATGATCAATTATTATGAATTGTTATGAATGAATTTCTCTTGAGTTTCCCTCAAAATTCTGAATGAATTTTTGTATGATTAAGGGTATCTGTGTGATCCCTCTGGGAATCTCTGTGATCCATGCACCCTGTCTCCAAGCCGCCAGCCTTCTTCATCCCTTAACCGCCATCCTCAAATCTCTTCCCCTTCCTATTCTTTTAGTGATCTAACCCTTTTTTTCTTTGTTTTCTAACCCCTATTAAGTAATTTGCAGGTCCCTCAGAGTTCACGAATCCATGGATTCCATCTGACCAGCTTTTGGACCACCGGATTGAAAGCCGCGAATCCGCAAGGTCGATAGCTTAATTTTCCAAGCCACATCCGAGAGCGACGAGCGAACTCTTCTTGGATCGATCTTTAAATCTCTACCAGGTACAACCCCTAGACTTCTTTGGTAGTGGTATTGCAGAAGAGCTAGTCCTAACCAGGGCTTCCTAGCCTTGGCGGTCATGTTTCTTCACTTTTATGGTTAATTTCTACATGCCTATGCTTCAATTTTCTATAGAATTTCCTACTTAACATCTTGGCTTGAAATTTGGGATACAGACTCCTAACTTAATGCCTAACAATAAAAAAATGACTAGCATGCATAAATAGTCCTGCATCATAGTGGACCACCACTCAAGTCACCTAGCAAGCATCTGGACTCCGAAGCCCTTGGCACCCCAGCTCATGAGGGGGTGGCGCCCCAGCTCATGAGGGCATGGCACCCCAGGCCCAATACCATCCTATTGGTGCCATGCTTTGACCCAGTCCAAGGTGCCCCATGTTTTGATCCAGTCCAAGATGCCCAAGGCTTGACCCAGTCCAAGTAATTGTCATCCCAGCCCAGCAAGGAGTCAACCAGTCCAAGCCCAGCAAGAATTTTTTACCAGCCCAAGCCCATGGAGAAAAGTCAAAGCTTCCAAGTCCAACAAGGAGTCAGCTATTACAATTTTACAAGGAGATCTATTGTTTAATTTTATTCACTTTTGTACTCCCACTTTGATACAAACCTGTACTCCAACTTTGACAAGGAAAGGGACCTGAGTGAGCCAATAAATACCCCACCCCTCCCCCTCTTGTAAGCATCTCTTTTTTCATGAATACAAACTAAAGATATTCTGTCAAATTGTGTCCTCTAGATTGGAGTGGTGTGAGACTTGTGTTATTTTCTTGTAAGCAAACCCTAGCCACCAACCATCCTTCCCTCATCCATCAAATCCTAGCCATTCCACCTTCTAGTTAAAGCCCAAGGATGCCCACCTTCATCCAAGATAGCCATCCCCTTCTTCAACTGGCTGCCAGCCACCTAAAGCTTCCTCCACCCTCCACTCTTATCTCTTCCAATTTATAATTTTTCTCATCATCTGTGACCCTAACCCCTGACGTTTGCCTGATCCCTCTGGTGAAACCATCATCAGATGATGTTTTCTTTGCCTCCGAGCAAAGCTAATAAAAAGTCAGTGGATCTGCGGGAAAGTTACCGGATCATCCAGGCACTGATCTGAGTGGAGCGATCTCATCTACGACATCAAGACATCATTTCCTGGTAAGTTCAGTCCAATTCTCAACTCTCTTTGTCTGATTTCTTGAAGTTGAACATGCCCTAATAGGCCTTCTTAGTCTAGGGATCCTAGTTTTCTTTTCTCTTTGATTGATCTAGCATGTGCGTAGGATGCTAACTGATACAGGATAACCCTAACCAAATCTAGACTAGTTTTGGGAATCAAACCGTAAAAAAATAATCTAAAAATATTTGTTTGCTTTAATCTGATTTTCTTTATGTTCATCCCTTGTATATCATCTTGCATCATGTTAGAATCCCTTTCCTCATCAAATTTGGTATCAGAGCAGGATTAGGGCATGTTCTTGCGCCATAGTTTAGGTTATCTGCATGCTGAAATTTGTATATGCAACAAAACATAGGACTGTTTACACATCAAAAAGTTTTTATTTTTTTCTGATTCTTATGGTAATTAATTTATTTTTAATTATCTGTTTTCTGTAATTTTCATGGAATTTTTCTGTTCTAAAAAATAGGGTGAAACCTTCATGAGAAACAGCCCTAACAAAAATTTCTGCATGCTGAACCTGCACTAGTAGTCCGAATTTAGGTATGGTTTTCCATCAAATTCATACTGTTTTTCTCTAAAATCTGCATCATGTCATCTCTGTCAAGCCCTATGTTTTTCCAGAATTTTATATAATTTTTAAAGTTATAAAAAAACAAAGAAATCAGCATAAGAAAAAACCCTAACCAAAAATCGGTTTTTTACTGCACCCAATTAGAAACCATAGGTTTTGCATCATCATACTATTTTTGTTTTGCATGAAATTTAGTAAGAATCATTCTCACATGGAACCATCTATTATGAAGATTTTTTAGAATTTTTCTGCTCCGAAATCCATGCTAACCTCTATTGCAAAAATAGAATAAAAAAATTTCTATTTCTGATGTTCCTGCATACTTGACTTGATTAAACCTAATCAACTACCAAACCCCATCCAACCAAAGCCAATTTTGATTGATTACTTAACCAACTTTGAATTAAGTTGCCATCTCATAAAAAGACAAAAAAATATATTTTATTCTCTGTTTTGTTACTAGATTCCATTAGGGTTCATTCATTATTCATCATCTCATCTAAACAAATCTTAAGGGCAATTTTTCTCTGTCAGATTAGGGCAGGATTTCATCAACTATCTTGGATCCAAAACAACCATCTTGCATGCATACCAAAACCCTAATTAAAATTAACTAGCAACCTTATTGATTTAGGGACACCAACAGGTCAGGACCGAGTCTATTGAGGGAACTAGTGCACCCAATCCATCATCTATTACTGGAAGCTAGTGTCTAAGGCTAGAGGTCCAGTGGCAAATGCCCTAAGTGGACTGGTGGTTATTTAACTAGGTCCCTGTCATAGGCAAGGGGAGCCTCCCACCACTTCACCTCTTACCTAGCCAGTAGAAGGATTATATGTTGTGTTGTGTGTAAGTTGAGTTAACTCACCTGATTTTGGCTCTAGGTCTAGCAAACTCTAGAACGTGTTAACCCTTGTGTGCTTGACTACATCATAATCCCGTGTTTGAAGTGCATGACCACTAGGTCAGGAGCCCAGTACCACCGGTCTAAACCCCAACCCAGTTCAACCATGGAGCCCAATCTTGAGACTTTCATGAAGACCATGAGTGACCGATGATTGCCGAATTGACCACCCAGATGAACCAGATGAATGCTCAATTGACCACCCAGATGAACCATAGGTTTGAACAAATGACCCATAGGTTGGACCAAGTAGATGACCAGATAGATGACCGATTAGGAAATCTAGGGAAAACCCCTAAGACCCATACCAGAGCTAAACCTGAGCCTGACCTTAGTACCCCATGTCCCCCACCTCCCAACCTTAAGAGAGCCCCACACCCTGAATCAATCTAGGATCATAGTGCAACGAAACCCAATCATGATTTCATAGACCAAGATGAGAGACCCGTTAGGAATGTTAGGGGAATAGTACCTAAATCTGGTGGTGATCCTAAGTTTGAGAATTATCTTAATTGGGAAAGAAATATGGACCTGTACTTTGAACACCATATGGATTTCTATTTTGAAAGAGATCAATTCAAGTTTGCTGAAGCTAAGTTAGTTCGCTAGGCTAAGGTAGACTGGGATAAGTTTGAGAGAATGGCTAAACTAAAAGGAGAAACACCCATAACTACCTAGCAAGCCATGAAAAGCAAACTTAAGGAAAGGTACCTACCCGTATCCTTTGCACCTAGATCCTAGTAATCCAGATTCTATGAACCCCGATCATATGTGCCCGTATCCCGTGAGCCTAGCAAACCCATAACCCATAGAGCTAAACCCATGTCCTATGAGCCCAAGAGGTCCAAAACCTATAGATCTGAGCCCACATCCAAGAGCCCAATAGGATTAGTACCCCTAGCTATCTGACTAGTGCCAGTCAAGTTCCCTTTAGTCAACCCGAATCCAATAGAAATAGTACCCCTAGATATGAGACCAGTACTAGGCCAATTCTCCTTAGCCAACCTGAATATGATAGGATTAATACCTCTAGGTATAGCCCAGTTTCCCTTAGTTGACACGAATCCCATAGGATTAGTACCCCTAGATGTGAGCCTAGTATTAGTCAATTTTCCTTAGCCAACACCCTCCTACCACCCCATTAGTTCACAAGGCTGACATTGAAGAGGAGATATATGAAATTGATGTGAGCTTAATGGATGAGTATGAGGAAGAAGAAGAGATACCTATAGATGACCCAGAATTAGTTGACCCTGACCCTACCCAGACCAAAGCCAACCCAGAATTATTTGACCCTGACCATACCGAGATAGAAGCCAACCCAAATTTAGTTGACCTTGACCACACCTAGACTGAACCTATAGTGGAAGTACAGTTGAAGGAAGAGGACCTAAGGAACCCAACCCTACTTTTAGAATTATACCTAAGGAGACTTTAGAAGAGAGCCCAATTGTAGAGCCTAGTCCTGAGATTCAAGAACCAGAAGAATTTAGTAAGAACCTGATCTCTTCAAACCAGTACTCTCAGGAAGAATTCCCTCCTATAGTTCCCATTGATGATCTCTTCCATGAGATTAGTGACCCATTCTTTTATTATGCAAACCTTGTAAATATACCTCAGCCTCGTAAGGTTAACCTCATTAGTCTATGATGAATCCCTGACACCCCTTCCTATATCCTATTCAATCCAATCAACCCCGAACCACCTTCGTACTTTCTATCATACCAGACTAACCTTGAACCTAGTTCCTACTTCCTACCCTTTCTCAAAATTTCTTATGTTTCTTTACCCATTCAAATGAATTTTTTAGAAGTAAGCATACTGCATACATTCATTGTGCATGTTAGGTTTGCATCTTATTTTTGGTATACTAAATGGCATTTAGTAGGAGTACATGCACCATTCTCATCTGCATGTCACCCACCGATAAAGGGTTAAACCCATAGTTGTAGGGTTTAATCGAGTCTACATAACAATAAGTGTTGGCATGAGTTATTTGCTTGCATTAGGTATTATGAGTTTTTGCACTGCATGATTAGAGATTTGCATCAGGAATTGGTCATATGATTAATGTAAGCAATGATTTTTATTAAAAGAACATGGTTAATTCCCAAAAAGAGTCCAAGAGCTCACTAGGAAAATCTTGTGATGATTAGGCTACACACCCGTAGAGCTAGATCCATCAAATTGATAAAGAATGTTGGACCTAGTGCCTAAGTTACCACCTGATTAGGTAGTAAGTTCAACCTTCAATATCTCAGACTTAGTTGAGTATAGGGAGCCGGCAATGATACCTAGAGAGTCTATTAAGCCTGACCCTTTCTTTGACAGCGAATCCAACCCTGAGTGTCCACCATCAATTTAGCCAATGAAAGGAATGATTGAGCATATCCTGGATGACCAAGCCATTAGTACCTGAATCAAAGGCTACCATGTCACTTGGTTCATTGGCAAGGTCGACCGAGATCTGAGGATTCATGGATCACTCGAGAGGATTCACAACGCCTCAACCTAGAACCATTAGCGAAGTACTAGAGCCAGATCGACCGTTACTCGACAGGGTCAAGTTCCTCCCACCCCGGAGAATTGATGTAGGAACATTAGGAGTAGACCAGGATTTCAAGGTTCCATTCTCTGAATCATGTGTGGGTCAATTTTGTTGAGTCCTGTAATGGAGTCTAATTTTGAGTCATGTAATAAAGTGAGTCAATTGGATTCACAAAGTCCATTGAGTCATGTTTAGTCTTTCAATTGAGTCCATTTATTTTATTCGGCCTACTTTGAATCTTGTCAATTAGGCCCTTTAAGTACTGTATTTGCTTTCAAGTCATATTCAAGGGGAGAGCCAGTGGACCACACTCAAGTCACCTAGCCAAGCATCTGAACTTTAAAAGCACTTGGCACCCTAGCTCATGAGAGAGTGGCGCCCCAGGCCAAAGCCCATTCATATTGGCGCCTATGCTTTGACCCACTCCAAGGCACCCCATGTTTTGACCTAGTCCAAGATGCCCAAAGCTTGACCCAGTACAATTGGTTGTCATCCTAGCCCAGCAAGGAGTCAACCAGTCCAAGCCTAGTCCAAGCCCAACAAGAATTTTTTACCAGCCCAAGCCCATGGGGAAAAGTCAAATCTTCCAAGTCCAACAAGGAGTCAGCTAGCACAATTCTACATGGAGATCAGTATTTTTAATTTATTAACTTTTGTACTCCCACTTTGATACAAACCTATACTCTAACTTTGACAAGGAAAGGGACCTGGGTGAGACTATAAAAAAATCTGCATGAAAACCTAAAGTATGCATTGCTGAAATTTCTGCACAACTAGAATAGGGCTGAATTTTGTTTGCACTAAAACCTTCAAACCCAAGTTTTTATTTGCATCTAATTGACTGATATTATTCTTTGTTAAATCTTCCATTTGCATAAAAAAATAGCAAAAAAAAATATTTTATTTTCTGCATAATTTCTAATTGTAGTTTCATGTTGCATATCATGTGTGTGCATGCATAATTAAATCACTTAAGGACAATTTTATTCTATCAGATAAGGAAAGGATTTCATCACTTTTCCTTAGCCCAAAATAACTACCCTGCATCGAGCCCAAGCCTAATTAAAATCAAGTAGCAACTTAATTGCGTTAGGGACACCAACAGGTCCAGTTTGTGGTATTATGAGAAAGCTAGTGCACCCAATCCTTCAGTTATTTCTTGAAACTGGTATCTAGGAAAGGGGTCCAGAGGCAAATGCCCTAAGCGGACTTGTGGTTTTTAATTAAGACCCTGTGAGAGCAGGGGGAGCCTGCCACAACCCCATCTCTTACTTGGCCAGTGGAAAGGGTAATTATTGAATTAGTTGTAAGTTAAGCTGACCCATTCTACTTGAGCTGCTAGGTCTAGCAAACCCTAGAACGATGTGTGTGCTTATTGCATGACCACTAGATCAGGAGTCCAATTCCATCAGTCTTAACCCCAACCCAGTCTGACCATGGAACCTAACTTTGAAACCTTTCTGAGGACCAAGACTAAACAGTTCACCCAATTGAGCACCCAACTGAATAATAAGTTCAACCAATTGAAGGAATGTATTGGAAACCAAGAGAGGACCAGAGAGACCTGTAATGGGCCTGAACTTGAGACACCATGTCCCCCACCTCCCAACCTGATGAGGGATGGGATTCTAACATTATGCAAGATGATATGCATGGGATGAACATGAAGAAAATCATATTAAAGCAAGCAAATATTTTCAAGTTTTTTTATTGTTTGATTCCCGAAACTAGTCTAGATTAGGTTAGGGTTATCTTGTATTAGTCAGCATCCTACCCACATGCTAGATCAATCAAAGAGAAAAGAAAAAGAGGATCCTAGGACTAAGAAGGCCTATTAAGAGCATCTTCAACTTCAAGAAATCAGACAAAGAGAGTTGAGAATTGGACTGAACTTACCAAGCAATGATGTCTTGATGCCGTAAAAGAGTTCGCTCCACTCAGATCAGTGCCAGGATGATCCGGTCACTTTCCCATGGATCCATTAGCTTTTTATCAGCTTTATTCAAGGGCAAAGAAGACTTCACCCGAGGATGGTTTCACCAGAGGGATCTTACAAACATCAAGGGTTAGTGATGTAGAATATGAGAAAAATACTAAACAGGAGGGAAAGAAGATGATCGGGTGGAAAAGAGGTTGTAGCTACTGGCGGCCTTGGATGTAGCTTGTTTTCTGGATTTGGAGAGAGGCGGCCAGGGGTTGATTAGATGAGAGAGAGGGCGTAGCTAGGGTTTAGAGGAAGTAGAAGAAAAGTGCTAGGGTTTGATAACTAGGGCCTCGCACCCCTCGATATTTTGTAGAACAAAGGCAAATGTGTCTCATACCCACTCCACCTAGAGGAAACAAAGCAATGTAGGAAAACTCTTAATTTCATTCATGAAAAATTATTCATACAAGAGGGGAGGGGGTGGGTATTTATAGAGTTGCCCAGGGCCCTTTCCTTGTCAAAGTTGGAGTACAGGTTTATATCAAAGTGGGAGTACAAAAGTGAATAAAATTAAAAAACTAACTCCTTGTTGAATTGTGCTAGCTAACTCCTTGTTGGACTTAAAAGCTTTGACTTTTCTCCATGGGCTTGGGCTGGTAAGAAATTCTTGCTGGGCTTGGACTGCTTGACTCCAAGCTAGGTTGGGATGACAACCACTTGGACTGGATCCAGCCCTGGGCATCTTGAACTGGGTCAAAACATGAGGCACCTTGGACTGGGTAAAATCTTGGGCACCAATTATGAATGGGCCTGGGAGGGGCACCAACTGCTATGGACCTTAGACCGGGAATCCAAGGCTATGGATCTGAGGTGCCACTTCTTCATGAGATCTTGTGGGCTTGAGGCGCTTAAGGCCTGGTATGCTAGGGTGCCAATCCTTCAGGGATCTCGGTAGCATGAATGGGTCCAGATGCTTAGCTGGGTGACTTTAGTGGTGGTCCACTGGCTCTCCTCTTGAACATGACTTGAATGAAAGCAAATACAGGACTCAAAGGGCCTAACTAACAAGACTCAAAGTAGGCTAAATAAAATAAATGGACTCTATTGACAGAATTCATTACATGACTCAATTTATAAATGATTGATTACCCAATACATGAATTAGAAATTTCAACCTTGAAATCTTGGTCTACTCCTGATGTTCCTACATCAATTCTCTAGGAGTGGGGGAAACTTGACCCTATCAAGTAAAGGTCGTTCTGGCTCTAGTACTTCTCCAATGGGTCTTGGTTGAGGCATTATGGATCCTTTCAAGTGATCCATGAATCCTCATATCTCGGTTAACCTTGCCAATGAACCAAGTGACATGGTAGCCTTTGATCTGGGTACTAATGGCTTGGTCATCCAGGATATGCTCAATATTTTCTCTCACAGGATAAATTGATGGTGGACACTCAGGGTTTGGTTCGCTCTCAAAGAAAGGGTCAGGCTCAAAACTCACTGGGTATTAATGCTGGCTCCCTATACTCACCTAAGTATGAGATATTGAAGGTTGAGCTTAATGCCAAATCAGGTAGTAACTCAGGCACTAGGTCCAATCTTCTTTATCACTTTGATGGATCCAGCTCACGGGTATGTAGCCTAATCATCACAAGATTTTCCTAGCAAACTCTTAGACTCTTTTTGGGAATTAACCATGTTTTTATAAAATCATTGTTTATATTAATCTGATGATTAATTTCACATGCATATCTCTAATCATGCAGTGCAAAAACTCATAACACATAATGCAGGTAAATGGCTCATGCCAACACTTATTGATATGCAGACAAAACACCTAATGCTAGCAAATAGCTCATGCCAACATTTATTGATATATGGACTTAACTAAACCCTAAATTACAACTATGGATTTGTCCCTTGGTCAGGTGGGTGACATGCAGATGAGAATGGTACATGTACTCCTATTAAATGCCATAAAGTATGCCATAAATACGATGCAAACCTAACATGCCTAATGAATGTATGCAGTATGCTTACATCAACAAAATGCAATCTAATAGTTAGAGAAACATGAGAAGCTTCAGGAAATGGTAGAAAATAAGTGGCAGATTCAGGATTAGCCTGGTAGGGTAGAAAAAAGGGGGATTAATTGGATAGAGTAGGATGTTAGAAGGGATTTCCGGGATTAGTCCTAGGCTAATGAGGTTAACCTTATGGGGTTGAGGTATATCTACAAGGTATGCATAATGGAAGAAGGGATTTCCGGGATTAGTCCTAGACTAATGAGGTTAACCTTATGTGGTTGAGGTATATCTACAGGGTCTGCATAATGGAAGATAGGGTCACTAATCTCAAGGAAGAGATCATCAATGGAAAATATAGGAGGAGATTCTTCTTGAGGGTACTGGTTTAAAGAGATCAGGTCCTTAATAAATTCTTCGAGTTCTTGAATTTTAGGACTGGGCTCTATAATTGGGCTCTCTTCGACTACAGGTTTAGTCTGGGTGTAGTCAGGGTCAACTAACTTTGGGTTGGCTTCTATCTGGGTATGGTCTGGGTCATCTAATTCTGGGTTGGCTTTAGTCCAGGTATCTACTGGGTTAACTAATTCTAGGTCTTCTATAGGCATCACTTCTTCTTCTTCCTCATACTCATCCACTAAGCTCACATCAGCTTCATATATGTCCTCTTTAATGTCTTTCTTATGAACCAATGGGGTGGTAGGAGGGGGTTGGCTAAGAAAAAGCTGACGAGTGTCTAGGGTAGAGGGGTGGGTTGACTGAGGGATTCCTGACTTAGGCTCATATCTAGGGGTATAAATCCTATGGGGTTCGGGTCAACTCAGGTTGGCTTGACTCGGGCTAGATTGGCTCGAACATACCTGACTAGGTCCTAGGGTCCAGCTAGGAGCAATGGGAATGGTGGTGTGGGCACCAGAATCAGGAAGAGACTCCAACCAATTCAAGTCAAATCCGAGTCCTTATGGTTGGATGAGTAAAAGAAAGTCTTGTAATTTTTTTCTCTTTCTTTAATTTTGAGTCCAAATAATTATGTAATTCGAGTCCATTTCAATTTTATGTTGGGACTAGTCCAGCCTGATTAACCTTGTATTTGAGAGTTGGGTCCAAATGAGTCAAGTCCAATCCATGAAGAATCAAACCAAACCACATTTGAAGACTAAAGAAGACTCAAGACTTATACTCCAAAGCAAGACCAAAGCCACCTCAAGTGGGGACCACATGCCACATGACACATGCCACCTCATCATCCAAGGTTGCTGCCACATCACACATGCCACCTCACAATCCAAGGTTGCTGCCACATCACACATGCCACCTCACTATCCAAGGTTGCCGTCCAAGAGAAGAAAAGGGGAATTTGAATTTGAATTGGCTACAACCTCCTCCACAACTTCCTCCACTCCTCAAGGGACGCCCCATATTTTTCTCCACAAATTTTTCTCCATGATATTTGGTGTAGTTTGAATTCAAAATTTCTTAATAGTCTATAAAAGACTCTTAGTCTTCTTGTAAAAAAAAGGAGAAAGGAAATGAAAAAAAAAATTAAAAGTTTCTTCTATGTGAGTTCTATGTGCCTAGGTGGTAGTTCTAAATTCTTCTCCCTATCCCACGCCAACCCTACTTTCTCCTCCTCCATCTCCAACGCCTAAGACACTCTCCTTCTTCTCCAATCTCAAGCGAGCCCTTCAATATTCAAGGTTGATCAAGAAGACCATCATAAGGAGGCCGGCCTAATCCATTTTATGTGATCTACCATGGCGCCAAGATTATTCTTCAACAATGCTTCAATGAATCTTCTTTAGTTTCTCCATTTCATGACTAACGTATCTTACCAAGTTCCTAATCTCGAGGTTTCTTTATTGTAGGGTTCTCCGGGATTCCGAATTCAAGAGGAAGGAATTACTTGCCACAATCCAGAAAACAAGAAGGGCCCTCAATTTGTAGTATGGTCCTGTCATTTGGGAGGTCTCTTCATGAGTGATCTTAACCTACTTGAAAGATTAATGCCAGGTATGTTCTAGTGTCGATTAGGTCTGAAATATTAAATTTGCCTAGATTAACTTGTGTGGTTCGAATCTTATTCCTATTTCTTTGTTATTTTGATAGTCTCATTAATTAGGTTTATGTTTGATCGTTCGAGTTCTCTTCATTAGACCTCCTTTGATATTATATGCTGAACTAATCATATGCAAATAAAAAATTGCTAAGTTAATCTTTGCTAATCTCCTTTAGGGTTGCATAGTTGCATTCTCATCTTGCATGTCCTCACCAATCTTGGTATCAGAGCATGGTTGCATTAGGGTAGAATAGTTTTCTCTTAAATCCAAACTAGATCAAAAATCACGCCTCCTGAGCGGGTGTACTCCAGTACACTGTCACGACCCATGGGAGTAATGAGCCTCCGGGCCGGACGTGATGTTTTAGATTAGAGTTTGGTAAAGCATCGTAATTCCTTTAATTTCTTTTTTTCTGGGAATCTGAATCTGCTGGCTGTGATAAAAAAAAAAAATTTAAAAGAAAAAAATAGTACATTTTGCATTGCCATCATTTCTTTTTTATTCCAAATAAGGTTAGTTATAATCACATAGTTTCAACATCAGAAGAAATTCATGAAAAATACTAAAATTCCTACTTCAATCATCTGTCCTGCTGAAATAGTTTGCAGTACATGGTCTATTGTTTTTATTGTTTCTCTATGTAGACAGATCAAAATTTTTTGATTTTTATTTTTCTGTGATCCTCATAATTTATATTATTTCTCAAAAATTTTTTAGATTTTATTTTGATTGTTAAAATTTCTAGCATTCGAAATACTCTCTGAGATTCAATCTGAACTGAAATTCCAGCAAGAACCAATCTTAGAAAATTTTTGAATTTGAAGTTCAAATTTTAAATTTTAAATTTTTTTTTGAATTTTGACATTATAGAATCTGAAACTTGGAGTTTGAAATTTAAATTTTAAAATTTATGTTTGAATTTGTAATTATTTGAAAACTAATCAAGTCAAATAATTAAGTCAGCTCATAAAACACAAAAAAAAAAAAAAAATTGCATTCATTTGAAAACATCTTAAGGGCATCAATATGACATAGGGGCAAGAGTTCATCACTTGTCCTTAGCCCAAAACCACAACCCATCATCTCGATCCCAATTCTTAATTAAAATCAATTAGACCTTTTCACCCTAGTGGGTTAGGGACACCAACGAGTCAGGTACGGATTAGGGTCAAGTTGATTATGTCCACTAATTGGTGTGTGCTTACGGGCTTGGTGTCTAGGATTGGTGTATTAGGGCTTATGGGTTGGTCCGCCTACCTGGCCAATCATAGATTGATGTCTAATGTTAGCAGAACAGGGACCTCCACTCCCCTTTCCACCTACCTGGCTAAGTCACGTAAGTTACTACTAGCTAGTTGGTCCTTTTAATTAGATCTCTAATTCGTACTCTAGGTCTAGAAATCTTTAGCCCGAGTTTGAGTCTAATTGTTTGCATGACAACTAGATCAGGAACTCCTTACCACCCTTCACAAGACCAACCAAGTTCATCCATTGACACTAGTATGGAAACCCTTATGAGATCTATGATTGAGCGACTTGAACGTTTGGATTCTAGGTTTGATCAATTCGAGGAAAGGATAGGAAACCTAGAGGAATCTAGGTTGACTCCAACTGAACCATCTTCACCCAGATTGCCTTCAGTTCGTCTTAGAGCCCAGCAATAGGAACATACACCTGATCCAATTCCTAGAAGGCCACATCAGGGCTATGTTGATCACACTCCAGAACCATATCCGAGAAGACCTCACCATGATACTTTTGATCTGGATGATCGGGCCCTAAGGAATATCCGTTTAAATGTACCAACCTTCGAAGGTAGCTTAGATCCTAAGGTGTACATAGACTGGTAGGCTGACATAGACCAGTATTTTGATTGGTATGATATGTCCGAAGAGAGAAGATTCAAATTGGCCAAAATCAGACTAGTCCGTCAAGCTAGGTTGTATTGGGAAAACATTGAACGCATAGCTAGGTAGTGGGGAGACTTACCTATAGCGACCTGGAGTGACATGAAGAGAAAGCTTGGAGAGAAATATCTGCCTATGTCTTATCAGCAAAGGTTGTTAGATCAGTGGCAACAGTTGACACAGGTTAATAAGACCGTTTCGGAATACGTTGCTAAATTTGATGAGTTTGTGATGCGATGCAATGTAGTTGAGTCTGAGTCAGCCACATTGTCGAGGTTTAGATCAGGATTGAATGAAGATATATAAGGGGAACTATTTTTGAGAGAAGTCCATGATTTAGATCAAGCATACCAAGTTGCCATGCACTATGAGAGGTTTCAAAGGAGAGCTACATTTAGGTGACATGAGCCCATTAGGATTAATCCTCCTGTTAGTCGACCTAGTTCAGTTCCTGGTACAACCAATAGACCAAGATCCAACTCGAATCCAACCCCTAGACCCAACCCTGCCATTCCCTCAATTCCTAGAGAAGACAAAGGAAAGAGCCCTGAAGTTCGAGGTGAGAGGGAGCGAGTCTACTATAAGTATCGTAAACCAGGTCATTTCGTGAGCCAATGTCCCTCTAGAGCTTTACATATAGGGGAGGCAGAAGAAGGAGAATCAGAACCCCTAGAGAATGATGAGGAGGAGGTTTATGAAGCAGGGGATTGCTTGGCTGATGAGTATGAAGGAGATGAAGAAAATGTAGACTCATCAGATGTGTTAGGAGTTGTGAGATGTATCGTGACATAGACCAAGGAGCAGGAAGACTGGCATAGGACTAGCATCCTACACACATTTGTCAAAATAGGAGAAAAGGTCTGTAAGATCGTGATCGATAGTGGAAGCTGTGTCAATGCTATTTCCACTAGTACAGCCAAGAGTCTAGGATTACCCACTGAACCACATCCCAATCCATATAAGGTATCCTGGATCGATTCCACTTCTATCCCAATCAAGCAAAGATATCAGGTCTGAATCCAACTTCAGTCCTTTCAGGAACGAATCTGGTGTGATGTGCTCCTTATGGGAGTAAGTAGCATCATCCTAGGTAGGCCATGGCTGTTTGACCATGATGTGACAATTTTTGGTCGATCAAATTCCTGTGCTTTCAATTTCAATGGCAAGAAAATTGTCATTCATTCAACCCAGCCTAAGGACAACACCAAAAGAGGAGTTAGCAGCCTGAAAGAAAAAAGGACTGGATTAAATTTGATAGGTGCAAGAGAATTAGAAAAAGACATTAATGAGGGAGCACCTATTTGGATGGTAGCTGCAAAGGAAACTATGGACCACACCCCTGTAGAACAACCTCAAGAGGTGGTCCAATTATTGAAAGATTTTGAAGACGTGTTTCCCGAGGATCTTCCCGATAATCTTCCATCTTTAAGGGATATACAGTATGCCATAGATTTAGTCCGTGGCACGACTTTACCTAATTTGCCTCATTATAAGATGAATCCAACTGAACATCAGGAGTTACAAAGGCAAGTTAGTGAACTTCTTAGAAAGGGGTTTGTTAGAGAAAGTTTAAGCCCATGTGCAGTCCCTGCCTTGTTAACCCCTAAGAAGTTTGGCACCTGGAGGATGTGTGTAGACAGCCGTGCCATCAATAAGATTACTGTTAAATATAGGTTTCCAATCCCAAGACTGGACGATATGTTAGATATGATAGCCGGATCAACGATTTTCTCCAAGATAGACTTAAAGAGTGGCTATCACCAGGTTAGGGTTAGGCCTGGAGATGAATGGAAGACCGCTTTTAAGACTAAAGATGGATTATATGAGTGGTTAGTCATGCCGTTCGGTCTATCCAATGCACCGAGCACCTTTATGAGAATAATGAATTAGGTGTTGAAAACTTACATCGAGAAATTTGTGGTGGTCTACTTTGATGACATTCTTATCTATAGCAAGACTAAGGCAGACCATTTAACCCACCTAAGGCAAGTTTGCCAAGTCCTTAGAAAGGATAGCCTCTATGCCAATATCAAGAAGTGTGATTTCTTAACACATAGAGTTATCTTTCTAGGATTCGTAGTAATATCTGAAGGAGTGTCCGCTGACCCTACGAAAATTAAGTCCATAGTAGAGTGGCCTGTACCCAAGAGTATCCATGATGTCCGTAGTTTCCACGGTTTAGCCACCTTCTATAGGAGATTCATTAGAGGGTTCAGTACGATAGTGGCTCCAATCACTGATTGTATTAGGAAGGGAACTTTTGAGTGGACTAAAGCAGCAGACAAAGCCTTCCTAACAATTAAGGAAAAAATTACACACGCACCCGTCTTGAGGTTACCCGATTTTACCAAAGTGTTTGAGGTTGCTTGTGATGCTTCTGGGGTAGGAATTGGAGGTGTCTTGAGTCAAGAAAATCACCTAGTAGCATATTTCAGTGAGAAGGTAAATAAAGCGAGACTAAGGTATTCCACCAATGATAGGGAGCTATATGCGGTAGTTCAGGCATTACGTTATTGGAGGCATTATCTTCTACCGCAAGAGTTTGTCCTATTTTCTGACCATGAAGTTCTTAGGTTCCTTAGTTCTCAGAAAAAATTGAACCCTAGGCACGGGAAATGGGCAAAGTTCATACAAGCTTATACGTTCGTACTGAAACATCGTGCCGGTACTGAAAATAGGGTTGCCGATGCGTTGAGTCGTCGTTCCATGTTGTTGATTTCTGTGAGCACTGAGGTAGTAAGGTTTGATAGGTTGAAAGAGGAGTATCCTACATGCCCTGATTTTGGTAACATCTATTGATCCCTTCAACAAGGACCATCTAGTAAGCATAGTGATTATACCCTTTTAGATGGATACCTTTTCAAAGGAAATCAGTTGTGTATTCCCAAGACCTCTGTTAGGGAATTTCTGATCTGGGAAGCTCATGCTGGGGGCTTAGCAGGACATTTTGGTAGGAATAAGACCATCTTAGCAATAGAAGACCAATTCTTTTGGCCTGGCCTCAAAAGAAATGTGGCCCAGATTGTAGCTCAGTGCCGTACCTGTGCTGTTGCATAACAGCAAAGACAGAACACCGGTCTGTACACACCCTTACCTGTCCCTGATTGTCCATGGCAGGATATCAGCATGAATTTTGTAGTAGGCCTCCCTAAGACGTCTAGGAAGCATGATTCTATCTTTGTGGTTGTCGATCATTTCTCCAAGATGGCTTACTTCATTCCTTGTTCTCAAACTTTAGATGCTTCGAAGGTGGCCAAGCTTTTTCTCGATCAGGTCGTTAGGCTTCATGGTTTACCCAAAACCATTATGTCCGATAGAGATGTCAAATTTACTAGCTATTTCTGGAAAACCCTCTGGCATATGCTCAGTACCAAGCTGAAATTCTCTACTGCCTATCATCCTCAAACCAATTGCTAGACAGAGGTAGTAAATCGAAGCTTAGTAAATCTGTTGAGATGTTTAGTTGGTGACAACCTAGGAAACTGGGACCTATTACTTCCTCGTGCTGAATTTGCCTATAATAGCTCTGTTAATAGGTCTATTGGGAAAAGTCCGTTCGAAGTGGTCCATGGATATAGACCTAGGAAGCCTTTAGACCTAGCTCCTTTACCCACACATGCATGGGTGTCTGAGTCTGCTGAGTCATATGCACAGCATATTAGGTTATTGCATAAGGAGATTAGCCAAAAGATCTAATCGAGCAATGAACTCTATAAGCATATGACTAATTCATATAAACAGTTAAAAGAATTTAATGAAGGGGACTCCATCATGATCAAATTTAAACCTGAAAGGTTTCCGCCGGGAACTATGAAGAAACTCCATGCCCGGGGAGCCGGACTTTTCAAAGTAATAAAGAAAATTGGGCCTAATGCTTATGTATTAGAATTACCACCAGGTTATGGCATTAGTTCAACATTTAATGTTTCAGACTTAAAAGAATACAAAGCACCTGCATTAATACCTGGTGAGTTTTTTGGTCGTAATATTTCTTTTGAGAGTGAAGCCCCAAATGAGTGTCCACCACCAAGTGTTCCTGAGCGAAAAGAGAGGATTGAAAGGATCTTGGATGACCAGATCATTACTACTAGAAATAAGGGCTACCAACGTTATCTGGTTCGATGGCAAGGATGTCCTGAATATGAAGATTCCTGGATCATCCGAGAGGACCTACAACAAATCGACCTGGATGTATTAGAAGCTTATCAAGCCAGCCCTTACTCGACAGGGTCGAGTTCCTCCCACCCCGGGAGAATTGGTGTGGGCACCAGAATCAGGAAGTGACTCCAACAAATTCAAGTCAAATCCGAGTCCTTATGGTTGGATTAGTAAAAGAAAGTCATGTAATCTTTTTATCTTTCTTTAATTTTGAGTCCAAATAATTATGTAATTCGAGTCCATTTCAATTTTATGTTGGGACTAGTCCAGTCTGATTAACCTTGTATTTGAGAGTTGGGTCCAAATGAGTCAAGTCCAATCCATGAAGAATCAAACCAAACCACATTTGAAGACTAAAGAAGACTCAAGACTTATACTCCAAAGCAAGACCAAAGCTACCTCAAGTGGGGACCACATGCCACATGACACATGCCACCTCATCATCCAAGGTTGCTGCCACCTCACCATCCAAGGTTGCTGCCACATCACACATGCCACCTCACCATCCAAGGTTGGCGCCCAGGAGAAGAAAAGGGGAATTTGAATTTGAATTGGCTACAACCTCGTCCACAACTTCCTCCACTCCTCATGGGACGCCCCATATTTTTCTCCACAAATTTTTCTCCATGATATTTGGTGTAGTTTGAATTCAAAATTGCTTAATAGTCTATAAAAGACTCTTAGTCTTCTTGTAAAAAAAAAGAGAAAGGAAATGAAAAAAAATTAAAAGTTTCTTCTATGTGAGTTCGATGTGCCTAGGTGGTAGATCTAAATTCTTCTCCCTATCCCACGCCAACCCGACTTTCTCCTCCTCCATCTCCAACGCCTAAGACACTCTCCTTCTTCTCCAATCTCAAGCTAGCCCTTCAATATTCAAGGCTGATCAAGAAAACCATCACAAGGAGGCCGGCCTAATCCATTTCAAGTGATCTACCATGGCGCCAAGATTATTCTTCAACAATGCTTCATCGATTCTTCTTTAGTTTCTCCATTTCATGACTAACGTATCTTACCGAGATCCTAATCTTGAGATTTCTTTATTGTAGGGTTCTTCGGGATTCCGAATTCAAGAGGAAGGAATTTGTTGCCCAGATATGGTGCCCAAGAGGGGGGGTGAATTGGGTATTTTAAAAATTAAAACAATATATGTGCTATCAAGTTCAAAGGTGAAGAGTGATAGTGCTCAAGTAATTGTGCAACGGAAGCAATGAAATAAATCAACAATTAAAGAGCAAAAG
This sequence comes from Areca catechu, assembly GCA_021397845.1. Taxonomy (NCBI): domain Eukaryota; kingdom Viridiplantae; phylum Streptophyta; class Magnoliopsida; order Arecales; family Arecaceae; genus Areca; species Areca catechu. The sequence goes on along the minus strand of CM038051.1, from coordinate 93,013,069 downwards.
AAGATAAAGAGTGAAGCAATGCAAACACACAAGAAGTATAGTGGTTCAATGCACCTAGCACCTACATCCACTCCCCAAGCTCCACTTGGGAATTTTTACTATAATCTTTAGATTACAGCTGACTTGTTTTACCAGGCTCACAAGTCAAAACCTTACACACTTGTTTTGGCTTCGGGCTTACAAGCAACCCTAGTTGGTTTTATCAATTGGCTCACCAACAAACCTCACTCACTTGTTTTGGCTTCGGGCTTACAAGCAACCCTAGTTGGTTTTATCAATTGGCTCACCAACAAACCTCACACTAGTTTCAAATTCCCTTGAAACTAGCCTACCACAAATAGAATATGAATACAAAGAATAAAAACAAGACAAACTCCTTTTTGAGCAAAAGATAATTCGATGTTGCTCTTGATGGAGACTCTTCAAGCCTTTCTCTTGGAATCTTGGACCTCACTAAATGCCAAACTCTTGAAAGTTGGATTCCTCAAAGATGGAAAGCTTTTGGCTAAGGAATCTCTTGGATTTCTCACTCTTTTTGGCTTGGAATTGATTGAAGGCTTTTTACTTTCACTATAATCCTTTTCACCTTGTCTCCATATCTTTTTTGAAGTTTGGTGGAGGTTAAATACCTCATTCAAGCTGAAACAACTCCACAAGACCGTTAGAATCAAAAATATGGCCGTTTATGGCCGTTAGAAATCAAATCAAAAGTTCAGAAAAACTAGCTGTTATGCCATGAGTCGACCTCATGAGTCGACCTCTGGATCAAATGTCGACCTCATGAGTCGACCTCCAGTTTGTTTTAGGCAAAAATCCAGAAAATAATAGTTCTGCCCATTTTGAATTCTCAGGCTATGAGTCGACCTCTGGTGTCGACCTCTAGACAGGTGTTGACCTCTGGTGGTCGACCTCTAGAGCGTGCCACTGAGATTTTGCCATGCCGGCCATGCTGAACTTTTCTTCTCTTCATGAGTCGACCTCTGGTGGTTGACCTTTGACAAGGTGTCGACCTCTGGTGGTCGACCTCTGATCTTAAATTTTCTGAAACTTTTAGAGATGTGCGTGCCATGCTTGAGTTTCTCTAAGCCTTTGTTTCTTTTGTTGATTATTTCTTAACAGGAAGGTCCAATATGAGAAATTTGATCTTGTCCAAGGTAGAAGAGCTCTTTTCCAAATCAGGCAAACTTAGTTTCATCATTGTACTCTTGATACTCTTTTTGAATAACCTAAGTCCTGAAACTTTATCTTGAGATGAAACATTAGTCCAAACATATACTCAACCTTTTGTTAATCATCAAAACTAAGGAGCCAAAGTCAACAATCTCATCCTTTTTGATGATGACAAAACCTTGAGTATATATGCAATTAAGTCCAAAAGCAAAATATAGCAATGATAAAAATTTTCAGAGAATCCTTACATGCATGAGTATATCATAAAAATTTTACTTTTCATCTACTTTTTGTGAAACCATTCTCAAGAGTCAAAAAGATTTTACTTTTCATTTACTTCTTTCTTTTTGTGAAAACATTCCCATGATTCAAAAAGATAAGAAATATACAAGCTTTACTCATAAGAATCATATATACTTTACTTACACATAAGAAGGAGTCTCATATATACTTTACTACTCCCCCTTTTTGTCAAGAATCAAAAAGTCCATTTTTGTAGTGAAAGATATATTGAGGAAACTTATGTTCAATTATAATGAAGTATTTAGTTGCATAAAATGCATGCTCCCCCTCAATTTGTGCATTCATTATAACAAAAATATTCTATAGTGTTGGTTTAAAAAGATAAATGCTAAGAGTTGGTATCAGACAGTAAAATATCACAATATAGATAAAAACAAATGTATTCAGTTACAAAATTTCTTACAAAGTAGGCACAAAACACTGATACAACAAAAGCAAACTAAGTACAACAAGTAAATCTATGAGGCTACTCCTCATCAGAAGGTATATCAAAGGAGACAGGAGCCATGATCCTAGATGAGGATTTTGGAGTCCTATGAGAGGAACTCCGAGTCCTTAGAGAGGGACCAGACCTAGGGGTAGTCCTACGAGATCTATATGTCCTAGGAAAGGGCTCCACAGGTGTCCCGACTGAAGCAGTAGAAGAAGGAGTAGACGGATCAGTATGCTGAGTAGACTGAGCTGGGGTCTGCCTGCTGACTAGCTCATAAGCTGTGGGATCATCAACATCTGTCTCCGTATGCTCATCTATATCATCCGGAATCCCAGTAATAGTCCCAAATAGTGACTCTGTAGGCTCAGTATCAACTGGCACATCTGTGGCTGGAGGATCTGTACTCGGAAGATCAGTAGAAGGAGGATCAGTAGCAGGGGGTATCTCTGGAATCGGATCTGCAGGTGGAATATCAGAACTACCTACTCCAGGCTGATCTCCATCACTGTCACTGTATCCACTGGAGTCATCATCATCATCATCATCATCATCATCATGTGGAGGAGATACTGTCGGATCTGCAGTCCCTGATGGCAGTGCTAATCTCAGTAAGCTGAGGATCTGTCGGAATCCTGTGTCCATACAAGCTGAGAGAGCACCAATGCGCATATCTGTGTGTGTCCGCAGATCATGTAACTCCTGTCGTACACCAGTGATCTCTGTCTGGACCTCTGTAATGTGATCAGTCACTCTCTGCTCAAAGTCCGATACCCTCGTTGAAGACCTCCGTGGTGTAGCAGTAATAGTAGGTGCTGGAGCTGATGAGGTTGGTGGCGTGAATGGCTCAGGCTCCGCAGTCTCTAACTCCGGTGCTGGGCGAGGAGGTGTACCATGATCAGTAGGCTCTGAAGGCCCTGCCTCAGCAGCTCGGATCTCATCCTCCTCATCTGGCTCCTGGCCAGACTCTCGTCGTACCCAACGGTCACTAATCAGTCGAAATCCCATCCTATGTAGGGATTTCTCTCCATAAGTATCAGTGTGCTGCAGCTGACTGAAGGGTATCCCGTCAAATGAAATACCATGCTCTCTGAATATCTGAGTCAGTCCCATGCCATATGGCTGAACAAGTCTCCTGTGAGATGCTGCCTCACCCATCTGCTGAAGCATGATCCTGGGAAGGTTGATGGGAGTCCGCTGTCTCAGGGACACCATCAACACCAGCTCACGCTCAGTGATAAAATCGAATCTCCCGCTCTTCAGAATCAAGATACGGGCGATGATATGATGCAGCACTCTCATCTCCAGTGAAAGCTGGTTAGCGGCTACTGTGGAAATGCCGCTAACATCCTCACGCTCTAGGATACATCTGAAGGCGTGCTCTCTGTCGCTGATCGTAGTGGCAGCAGTGCCATGAAGTGGAATCCTCCAAATGCGACTGATGACCTCCGGTGTCACTGGAATCTCGATCCCACGTACTGTAGCAGACCATCCAATGCCATCAGTGGCCATGGATCCATAAAACTCCCTGATGAGGTCTGGGTAGAATCTCTCAGACATCGTACAGAAATGAACCAGACCTGCATCTCTCAGTACATCTCCAATAAAGAAGTGATGCTGATCCCAGAATGGTATATCCACATGCCTCTCACTAGCAATGCTCTTCCGTACTAGGCTGGCTGGCACTGGTGCAGGTGTTTCTGGGGTCGGCTCACGCTCATGTCTGACCTTTCTTCGTCGCTCAGTACTACCCTGGCCTTGTTCCAATCTCCTTTTCCTTTCTGCCAAGTGCTTTCTCGGACCCATGTGAAAGGAAGAGGGGTAACATAGGGAAAAATACAATGAGGCAAGGCTAAGAGGAAAGGAGAGGGAAAGTGAGGTTTACGGATTGAGAAAAAAGAGGAGATGGTGAAGTGGTGAGATAAGGTTTGTGAGAATGGAGAAAATCGAGAGTAAATGAAGAAAAAGTAAGAAACAGAGGGAAGAAATAAGTGTTTTCAATTGAAAAACAACCGAGATTTGAGGGTAGATAGATGCAAAGGCTTTCGGTTGTCCAAAACCAAGAACACGGTCAAAAAGAGGGTTGATTCCAAGGAAAGCAAGAGGAGAGGAGAGGATTACCCAAAATGATGAGGGAGAAGGGTGGAAATCCACTGTTTAGGGGTTTAGGGAAGTTGGAGGGGGACCACACGAAGGAGAAATGAAAAAAGAATGATGAAAAATGGCTTGCGGACGGGTTTTAAAAAGGCAGATTTTCGTTCAAGTGTCGACCTTTGAAAATTTTCAGGGGTCGACCTCAAGTGTCAACCTCCAAAACATAGGTGTCGACCTCAAGTGTCGACCTTTGAAAATTAAAGTGTCGACCTCCAACAATAAATTACCTAAAATAAAATTCTATAAAATTTAAAGAGTTGATAAAATTTAGAAAAATAATCTTTAAACACATTTGAGAATTTATAAATCATTTTTAAAGAATTTTGATGAAGATTGAAGAGTTTCAAGCAAAAGGATCAATGACTCCCAGTTCTCTTCTGATCATACAAAATCTGTCTTCATTCAATGGTTTTGTGAATATATCAGCCAATTGATAATTAGTACAAATAAATTCTAACAACACATTAGAGTTTTGAACGTGATCTCTTATGAAGTGATGCCTTATTTCAATATATTTGCTTCTTGAATGTTGTACAGGATTTTTTGTTAAATTGATTGTACTAGTATTATCACATCTTATGGGTGTCTTAGTTAGTTTGATGCCAAAGTCCTCGAGTTGTTGTTTGATCCATAGAATCTGAGCACAACAGCTTCCAGCTACTATATATTCGGCTTCCGCCATAGATAGAGCAACCGAATTCTGTTTCTTACTGCTCCATGAAATCAAATTGACTCCTAGGAATTGACAAGTTCCACTAGTACTTTTTCGATCAAGTTTACACCCAGCAAAATCAGCATCAAAATATGCAATTAATTCATATGATGATTCTCTAGAGTACCAAAGACCAATTTCGATAGACCCAGATAAGTATCTAAATATACGTTTTACAGCTAAGAGATGTGATTCTTTAGGAGCAGACTGAAAACGTGCACACATACAAACACTAAACATTATATCTGGTCTACTGGCAGTTAGATATAGCAATGAACCAATCATGTCTCTATATAATTTTTGGTCTACTGATTTACCACATTCATCTTTGTCTAATTTACATGAAGAGCTCATAGGGGTACCTATTGGTTTGGTAGTCTCCATCCCAAACTTTTTCAAAATTTCCCTTGTGTACTTGGCTTGGTTGATGGAGATCCCCTCTTTGGTTTGCTTAATTTGGAGTCCGAGGAAGAAGTTGAGTTCTCCCATCATGCTCATCTCGAACTCACTCTGCATTAACTTTGCAAATTCTTGACAAAGACATTCGTTAGTAGCACCAAAAATAATATCATCTACATATATTTGTACTACTAAGAGATCATCATTTTTCTTTTTCAAAAACAATATATTATCTACATTACCTCTAGAGAAATCATTTTTCATCAAAAATGAACTTAATCTTTCATACCAAGCTCTAGGAGCTTGCTTTAAACCATACAATGCTTTATGCAATTTAAAGACATGATTAGGAAATTCATGATTTTCAAAACCAGGAGGTTGTTTAACATAAACCTCCTCTTCAATAAATCCATTTAAAAAGGCACTCTTTACATCCATTTGAAATAACTTGAAATCCATAAAACAAGCAAAAGCAAGTAAAAGTCTAATTGCTTCTAGCCTAGCAACAGGAGCAAAGGTTTCATCAAAGTCGATCCCTTCTTCCTGGTTGTAGCCTTTAGCAACAAGTCTAGCTTTATTCCTAGTTACAATACCATGTTCATCAAGTTTATTTTTAAAAACCCATTTTGTACCAATTATAGAAACATTAAAGGGTCTTTCAGTTAAAGTCCAAACATTATTTCTTTTAAATTGATTTAGTTCATCTTGCATAGCATTAATCCAGTTACAATCTTTTTCAGCTTCTTCTATTGACTTAGGCTCTATCTGAGATACAAAAGCTAAATAATCACAAACATTTCTAATAGAAGAGCGTGTACTTACCCCCTTTGATGGATCACCAATTATTAGCTCTTTAGGGTGTCCGTGTGCATACCTCCATTCTTTAGGTAATGGTTTTGGTGAAGTTGCATTGATCTCTTGAATTTGATCTTGATTCTCTTGATCATCATCTCCTTTGGGCTCATCTTCATTGATTGTCAATTGTTCAAGCTTCTTTGTACCTGTTTCAACATCAATAGAATCTTCTTTTCTAGAAGATTTTTCGTTAGATTCATCAAACACTACATGAATTGATTCTTCAACCAGAAGAGTTCTTCTATTGAAGACCCTGTATGCCTTGCTAGAAGTAGAGTATCCTAAAAAGATACACTCATCTGACTTGGCATCAAATTTACTGATATTATCTTTGCCATTGTTTAATATGAAACAGCGGCAACCAAATACACGAAAATACTTGAGATTAGGTTTTCGATTTTTCCAAAGCTCATATGGTGTTTTCTTTAAAATAGGTCGAATTAAAACATGATTTAAAATGTAACAGGAAGTATTAATGGCTTCTGCCAAAAAATATCTAGGTAAATCGTTTTCGCAAAGCATTGTGCGTGCCATTTCTTCAAGAGTCCTGTTTTTTCTTTCTACCACCCCATTTTGTTGAGGTGTCCTAGGTGCAGAAAAATTATGACTAATACCATTTTCATTACAAAAAGCTTCAAAATCATGATTGTCAAATTCAGTTCCATGATCACTATGCAAAGAAATAATAGTGAGATCTTTTTCATTTGAAACCCTTTTATGAAATTTAACAAAAGCTGAAAATATTTCATCTTTATGAGCTAATAACATCACCCAAGTAAATCGTGAGTAATCATCTACAATTACAAGCCCATATTTTTTACCTCCCAAACTAGTTGTTCTGGTTGGTCCAAAGAGGTCCATATGCAATAATTCAAGGGGTCTAGTAGTAGATACTACTCCTTTAGGTTTGAAAGTAGATTTAGTTTGTTTTCCAAATTGACATGCAGCACAAATCTTATCTTTTTCAAATGTGAGTTTTGGCAATTCATTTACAAGATTCCTTTTGCTTAATTTTGAAATCAACTGCATACTAGCATGCCCTAGCCTACGATGCCAAAGCCAACTAGTTTCACTTGCCTTGGCTTCCTTAGCCACTAGGCATTGACCACTTTCCATGGCTAGATCATCAAGATCAACCATGTAAATGTTTCCATGCCTAAGACCAGTGAACTTGATGCCATCGACATCTAGACTAGATACCATGCACAAAGATGATTCAAAAATTACTTTAAAACCCTTATCACAAAACTGACTAATGCTAAAAAGATTATGCTTCAAGCCATCAACAAATAATACATTATCTACATAAGCATTAGGGGTGATATGGATTTTATCAATTCCGACGATTTTGCCTTTTCCATTATCACCAAAAGTAACGTTTCCACCATCAATAGCAGCTAGTGATGAGAATTGCTTCACATCCCCAGTCATGTGCCTTGAGCAACCACTATCCAGATATCACATTCTTCTTTTATTTTTGGTTGCAAGGCACACCTGCAAAAAATTGATCAAGTTGAAACTTTAGGTACCCAAGTCATCTTGGGTCCTTTAGGGTTAGTCAAATTGGTTCCTTTTGGAACCCAAATCTTTTTAAAGGTATTTAATTTTCTTTTATTACAAACATATGATTTATGACCTAATTTACCACATGCATAGCAGGTAATATTAGAAGATGCAAGTATGAAAAAGTTCTTGTAAAGTTTTTGTTGATTGTGTGGCTTAAATCCAAGTCCAGCTTTGTTAAACACTGCATGTTGACTATTTAAAAGCATATTTAGTTTTTCTGAACTAAAAGTAAACTTTTCTACAAAAGGTTTTACTTTTTCTAACTCTTCCTTGTAATTCTTGTTTTGAAGCAATAGTTCTTTATTTTGTTTTTCAATGTTCTCATTAGTTTTAAGACTTCTATTATTTTTCAAAGAATCATTTTCTTTTAAAAGATTATTCTTATCATTTGTTAAAGTCTTTACATGTTCAGTTAATTTCTTATTTTCTTGAATTAAATTTTTAATTTCAGTTGAAAACTTTTCTGAATTTTTTGTAAGCTCAGAATTTTGCTTTCTTAATTTCTTATTTTTTAATTTTAATTTTTCATATTCAATAACTAAGTCATCAAAAGCATCATACAATTCATTGAAAGTAAATTCAGTTTCAGGTTCAGAATTTACCTCATTATCTTCATTGGCCATGAAACATAAGTTGGCGACTACCTGCTGCTCTTCTTCACTGCTGGAGTCCTCACTCTCACTCCAGGTAGCCATCATGGCTTTCTTTCTCAACATCCTTCGACACTTTTTAAGCAAAGGGCAATCCGTTTTGTAATGTCCAGGCTTCTTGCACTCGAAGCAGATGGGTGGATCCCTTTCTTTCTCTTTCTCTTTTTCCTTGTTGTGATCACCTTTTTGTGGCCTTTTCTTGTAGAAGCCCTTCTTCTTTCTCATGAATCTTTTGAATTTTCTTGTAATGAGGGCTATCTCATCATCATCAGCTTCTTCTTCTGATTCATCACTTGACTCTTCTTTTGTAGGGGACTTGAAGGCTATGGCTTTCTTTTTCTTGTCATTGTCCACTGTCTTCTGCTTTAGTGAAAGCTCGTAAGTCATCAGTGATCCAAGAAGCTGCTCGAGAGGTAGAGTATTGACACCCTTGGCTTCTTCTATGGCTGTTACTTTCGTATCCCATGAAGCCAGAAGAGACCTGAGAAGTTTGTTAACCAGTTCACCATTAGATATAATTTTTTCCAAACTCCTCATACCATTTACTATATTGGTAAATCTAGTATACATTTCACTTATACTTTCAGTTGGTTTCATCCTGAACATCTCATACGTGTGAATGAGCATGTTCACCTTTGTGGTCTTCACTTGGTGTGTACCCTCATGGGTAACCTCAAGTGTATCCCAAATTTCTTTGGCGGAAATACAATTTGATATTCTGTTGAATTCACTAGGGTCAAGTGCATAGAATAGCAAATTCATCGCCTTAGCATTTAACTCAGCTTGTTTGATGTCATTGTCATCCCATTCTTCTTCAGATTTTGGGGTGATAATGCCATTAACCAAGTGAGTGGGCTGATGAGGCCCTTTAGTGATTACTCTCCATATATGATAATCTACAGCTTGTAAATAAATACGCATACGAGTTTTCCAGTATGTGTAGTTTGTGCCATTAAAGAAAGGAGGGTGATTTGATGCTTGTCCTTCAACTATACCCATTCCAATTGGGGCGGCCATGATCTTTCACTCAAGATCGTTGGACCTACAAGAGAGTACCGGTGCTCTGATACCACTTGTTGCCCAGATATGGTGCCCAAGAGGGGGGGTGAATTGGGTATTTTAAAAATTAAAGCAATATATGTGCTATCAAGTTCAAAGGTGAAGAGTGATAGTGCTCAAGTAATTGTGCAACGGAAGCAATGAAATAAATCAACAATTAAAGAGCAAAAGAAGATAAAGATTGAAGCAATGCAAACACACAAGAAGTATAGTGGTTCGGTGCACCTAGCACCTACATCCACTCCCCAAGCTCCACTTGGGAATTTTCACTATAATCTTTAGATTACAGCCGACTTGTTTTACCAGGCTCACAAGTCAAAACCTTACACACTTGTTTTGGCTTCGGGCTTACAAGCAACCCTAGTTGGTTTTATCAATTGGCTCACCAACAAACCTCACTCACTTGTTTTGGCTTCGGGCTTACAAGCAACCCTAGTTGGTTTTATCAATTGGCTCACCAACAAACCACACACTAGTTTCAAATTCCCTTGAAACTAGCCTACCACAAATAGAATATGAATACAAAGAATAAAAACAAGACAAACTCCTTTTTGAGCAAAAGATAATTCGATGTAGCTCTTGATGGAGACTCTTCAAGCCTTTCTCTTGGAATCTTGGACCTCACTAAATGCCAAACTCTTGAAAGTTGGATTCCTCAAAGATGGAAAGCTTTTGGCTAAGGAATCTCTTGGATTTCTCACTCTTTTTGGCTTGGAATTGATTGAAGGCTTTTTACTTTCACTATAATCCTTTTCACCTTGTCTCCATGTCTTTTTTGAAGTTTGGTGGAGGTTAAATACCTCATTCAAGCTGAAACAACTCCACAAGACCGTTAGAATCAAAAATATGGCCGTTTATGGCCATTAGAAATCAAATCAAAAGTTCAGAAAAACTAGCCGTTATGCCATGAGTCGACCTCATGAGTCGACCTCTGGATCAAGTGTCGACCTCATGAGTCGACCTCCAGTTTGTTTTAGGCAAAAATCCAGAAAATAATAGTTCTGCCCATTTTGAATTCTCAGGCTATGAGTCAACCTCTGGTGTCGACCTCTGGACAAGTGTTGACCTCTGGTGGTCGACCTCTGGAGCGTGCCACTGAGATTTTGCCGTGCCAGCCATGCTGAACTTTTCTTCTCTTCATGAGTCGACCTCTGGTGGTCGACCTTTGACAAGGTGTCGACCTCTGGTGGTCGACCTCTGATCTTAAATTTTCTGAAACTTTTAGAGATGTGCGTGCCATGCTTGAGTTTCTTTAAGCCTTTGTTTCTTTTGTTGATTATTTCTTAACAGGAAGGTCCAATATGAGAAATTTGATCTTGTCCAAGGTAGAAGAGCTCTTTTCCAAATCAGGCAAACTTAGTTTCATCATTGTACTCTTGATACTCTTTTTGAATAACCTAAGTCCTGAAACTTTATCTTGAGATGAAACATTAGTCCAAACATATACTCAACCTTTTGTTAATCATCAAAACTAAGGAGCCAAAGTCAACAGAATTACTTGCCACAATCCAGAAAACAAGAAGGGCCCTCAATTTGTAGTATGGTCGTGTCATTTGGGAGTTCTCTTCATGAGTGATCTTGACCTACTTGAAAGATTAGTGCCAGGTATGTTCTAGTATCGATTAGGTCTGAAATATTAAATTTGCCTAGCTTAACTTCTGTGGTTCGAATCTTATTCCTATTTCTTTGTTATTTTGATAGTCTCATTAATTAGGTTTACGTTTGATCGTTCGAGTTATCTTCATTAGACCTCCTTTGATATTATATGCTGAACTAATCATATGCAAATAAGAAATTGCTAAGTTAATCTTTGCTAATCTCCTTTAGGGTTGCATAGTTGCATTCTCATCTTGCATGTCCTCACCAAATGGGCTAGTTTAAAGGAAGTCGGCTAGGTCTGGACTTAGGTTCAGGGGGGTTACTTTTGTTAGACTTAGATTAACTGATCATGAGTTCCCTTTGATATGGCTTGAATTCCCTAGCAATGTTATAGGCTTCCTCTAGGTCCTGTATTTGCCAATGAGACAGTTCCCTCTGGATGTCTTCACAAAGGCTAGCCCTAAACCTAGATAGGGTCACTGATTCGGGTTCATCTAAGCAACACCCTCTAGCACACTCATCAAACATGGTTATGTATTTTGACATGGACCTATTTCCTTGACTTAATCTCTGCCAGTGGTCTAGGATTCTCTGCTGGTAGGATGCACGAAGGTATTTTTCTTTAAGTTTCCTCTTCATGGCCTGCCAGGTATCTATGGGAAGGTCATCTCGTTGGGTGATTTGGCACTCAACATTACCTCAGTATAGCTTAGCCTGGCGGACTAACCTTAATTTGGCCAATTTACACTTCCTTTCCTCACTTATTGCATACCAGTCAAAAAATTGCTCCAGTTCTCCCTCCCAATCTATATAGGTCTTAGGGTCTAAGGTGCCATCAAACGTGGGCGCTTTTGGCCTGAAGTTCCTAGTGGCTCTCTCATCCTGGTTGATGAACTCATAATTGGGTCTCCTATGGTTGGGTTCTTGGAATAGGTCATGGCATTGGGCTCTCCTAGGGTTGGGTTCCAAATATGGGTCAGGGTAAGGGGCTCTCCTACGGTTGGGCTCCAAGTATGGGTCAGGGTGTTGGGCTCTCCTAGGGTTGGGAGGTGTGGGTAGAGATGACTCTAGCTTAGGTTTAGTATGGGCCTTTCGGGTTTTGTCTAGGTTTCCTAAATGGTCTCCTACTCGATCATCTACTCGGTCCAACCTATGGGTTAGTCGGTCATCCATCTAATTCACCTGGGTGGTCATCTGGTTCATCTAGGTGGTCAATTGGGCATTCATTTGGGCTATCTGATCTGTAAGGGTCCTTAGTAGGGTTCCTACATCATATTCCACGGTTAGGTTGGGTTGGGTTGAGACTACTGGCATTGGGCTCCTAATCTAATGGTCATGCAAACACACACACATCGACTCCATGGTTAGACTCCTAATCTAGTGGTCAAGCACACAAGAGTTAGATGTTCTAGGATTTTCTAGACCTAGAGTCAAAGTATAGTGGGTTAACTCAACGTATAGCCAACTCAACACTTAATCCTTCCACTGACCAGGAAAGAGGTGGGGTGGTGGGAGGCTCCCCCTGCTTTTCACAGGGTCCTAATTAAAAACAACTAGTCCACCTAGGGCATTTGCCTCTGGACATCTAGCCTTAGACACCAGCTTCCAATAATAAGTGGAGGGTTGAGTGCTCTAGTTTTCCCACTAGACTCAGACTCGACCTGTTGGTGTCCCTGAATCAATTAAGTTGCTTGTTGATTTTATTAGACTTGGGCTCGAATGTAGGTTGGTTGTTTTGGACCCAGGATAGGTGATGAAATCCTGCCCTGATCTGATAGAGGAGAGTGACCTTATGTTTGAGTTAATGCAAATAATGAACATATATGAAACCTAATGCAATCTAAAATCAGAAAATAAAGAATAAAATATTTTTTTTATCCTTTTATGATGTGGCTGACTTAGACTTAAGTTGGTTAAGTGATCAATCAATGTTGGCTTGGGTTGGGTGGGGTTTGGTAGTTGGTTATGTTTAATCAAGTCAAGTATGGAGAATTAGCAGAAACTAAAGTTTTAGGTTCTATTTTGATGCAGGGATTAGCACAGATTTCGGAACAGAAAAAAGTCTAAAAAATTTGTTCAGAAGAGTTATGCATGGGGATGATTCCTACCAAATTTGGTGGAAAACAAAAATGGTATGGTATTGCAAAACCTTGGGTTTCTAACTATGTGCAGAAAAGTCCGATTTCTAGTTAGGGTTTTTGTTTTGATAATTTTTTATTTTTTTATTTTCTGAAAAATCTGGGAAAAATAACAGTAAAGTAGAGGACTCAATAGAGATGACATGATGCAAATTCAGAGAAAAACAGTATGAAATTGATGTAAAACCATACCTAAATTCAGACTACTAGTGCAGGTTCAGCATGCAGAAATTTTATTACGGCTGTTTTCTCATGCAGGTTTCACCCTGTTTTTAAATCTGAAAAGTACCACGAAAATTATGGAAAACAAAGGATTAAACAGATATTAATTATCATAAAAATTAGAGAAAAACAAATTTTTTTTTATGGGTAAAAAGCCCTATGATTTAACTAGTTATGCAGATTTCAGGATGTAGAAACCTAAACTATGATGCATGAACATGCCCAAATCCAGCTCTAATACCAAAATTGATGAGGGATTGGATTCAAACATGATGTAGGATCATATGCAAAGGATGAACATGAAGAAAATCATATTCAAGTAAGCAAATATTTTCAAGTTTTTTTATGGTTTGATTCTCGAAACTAGTCAAGTTTAGGTTAGGGTTATCATGTATCAGTCAGCATCCTACCCACATGCTAGATCAATCAAAGTGAAAAGAAAATGAGGATCCTAGGACTAAGAAGGTCTATTAGGAGCATGTTCAATTTCAAGAAATCAGATAGAGAGTTGAGAATTGGACTGAACTTACCAGGCAATGATGCCTTGATGCCGTAGAAGAGTTTGCTCCGTTCAGATCGGTGCCTGGATGATCCGGTCACTTTCTCGCAGATCCACCAGCTCTTTATCAACTTCATTTGAGGGCATAGAAGACTTTATTTGAGCATGGTTTCACTGGAGGGATCCTACAAATGTCAAGGGTTAGTGATGTAGAATATGTGAAAAATACTAAACAAGAGGGAAAGAAGAAGATTGGGCAGAAGAGAGGCTGTAGGGGCTGGCAGCCTTGGATCCAACTTGGCATCTAGATCACGAGAGGGGCGGCCAGGAGTTGATTAGATGAGAGAGAGGGGGTAGCTAGGGTTTAGAAGAAGTAGAAGAAAGGGGCTAGGGTTTGATAACTAGGGCCTCTCACCCCTCGATGTTCCGTAGAACAAAGGCAAATGGGTCTCACACCCACTCCACTTGGAGGAAACAAAGCAATGTAGGAAAACTCTTAAATTCATTCATGAAAAATTATTCATACAAGAGGGGTGGGGGTGGGTATTTATAGAGTTCCACAGGGCCCTTTCCTTGTCAAAGTTGGAGTACAGGTTTGTATCAAAGTGGGAGTACAAAAATGAATAAAATTAAAAAACTGATCTCCTTGTAGAATTGTGCTAGCTGACTCATTGTTGGACTTGGATGCTTTGACTTTTCTCCATGGGCTTGGGTAGGTAAGAAATTCTTGCTGGGATGGGATGACAACCATTAGACTAGGTCAAGCCTTGGGCATCATGGACTAGGTCAAAATATGGGGTGCCTTGGACTGGGTCAATGTATGGGCGCCAATTATGAATGGGCCTGGGAGGGGTGCCAACTGCTATAGGCCTTGGACTGGGGTGCTAAGGCTAAAGATCTGGGGTGCCACTTCTTCATGAGAACTTGTGGGCTTGAGGTGCCTAAGGCATGGTATGCTGGGGCGCCAATCCTTTAGGGTTCTGGGCAGCATGAATGGAGTCCAGATGCTTGGCTGGGTGACTTGAGTGGTGGTCCACTGGCTCTCCTCTTGAACATGACTTGAATGAAAGCAAATACAGGACTCAAAGGGCCTAACTGACAAGACTCAAAGTAGGCCGAATAAAATAAATGGACTCAATTGACAGACATCATTACATGACACAATTTATAAATGACGATTACCCAACACATGAATTAGAAATTGAAACCTTGAAATCCTGGTCTGCACCTAATGTTCCTACATCACAACCCTAGGGGAGCCCCACTCCATGACCAAATCTGGGAGCTTAATCAGAGGAGACCCAATCATGATTTCATGGACTAAGATGAGAGAGCCATTAGGAACATTAGGTTAAAGGCACCTACTTTTGGTGGCAGTCTTGATCCGAAGGCTTACATTGATTGGGAAGGAGATATAACCAGTATTTTGAGAGGGATGAAATTACTAAAAAGAGGCAGTTTAAGTTTGCTAAACTCAAGTTAGTTCGCCAGGCTAGACTATATTGTGGGAATGTTGAAAGGATGACTAGACAAAGAGGAGATATACCTATAGCTACCTGGAGAGCCATGAAGAGCAAACTTAGGGTAAGGTACCTATCCATGTCCAATGAGCAGAGGGGACCTATAACCCATCGACCCGAACCCAATAGGATTAGTACCCTTGGATATAACCTAAGTGCTAGTCACTTTCCCCTTAGTCGGCCCTTCCCTACTATCCCATTTCTTCACAAGGTTGACATTGAAGAGGAAGTATGTAGGGTAGACCCAAAAATAGTTGACCAGGAAGATACATAGATTAAAGTTGTCCATGAGAAAATACAAGAAGAGAATCCAATCATAGAGCCTAGTCCTGAAATTCAAGAACCAAAAGAAATTAGTGAGGACTTGGTTCCTTCAATTCAGTACCCTTAGGAGGAATTCACCCCTTGTGTCCTGGTTAAAGATCCTTTGCCTGAAATTATTGATTCATCCTTCCATAAGGTTGGCCTTTTGCTACCTATAGATCAATGTCCAAACCTTAAGGTCATCCCTATGAGTCAAGAACCAGTTGATGAATCCTCTTCTTGTTTCCTAACGTACCCTAAGGCTTCCCATGCTTCTAGAACCACTCTGTTACACTTTGTTGAGGTTTGCAGGTTGCATCAGTCCTTTGAGCATGTTAAGTTTGCTACCTATTTCTGGAAGACCTTATGGCATTTATTAGGAGTCCGTGTAAAATTTACGTCTACATGTCACCCACCAACCAAGGGTCAAGCACAAAGTTGTAGTTGAAGACTTAGTAAATTTCATTCAATAGGAATACATAGTCGAACCTGTAGTTTATTAGGTGCTGGTATGAGTCGTTTGCCCAGAATGTTAGAGACCTGCATAAGGAAGTTAGCCATAAGATTAATTTGAGCAATGATAATTATAAAAATATGGCTAATTCCCAAAAAGAGTTAATGATGCAGAACAAATAAAGGGATGCGATGCGGAATTAAATTAAGATTAACTAATTTTTTTGTTGTTTTTATATGTTTGTAGAAGTTGGCTTCAAATCAAAGAAAAGTTAACCTAACATTGAAAGATACTAATATGATAATTGAAAGCACAATTTTAAGGAAACTAAATTATCAGAGTAGTTCAGAAGCAACGGATCGCTGGGGGTTGAGAAACTCCCAGACCTAGGGTTTCGCTCCGAACGTTCAACTGAACAGAAATAAAGAGAAGAGATGGTTTACCTAACCAGACAATGATCTTCACAGATTTTGGTGGAAGAACTCTCCCGAGCAGATTGTTGGATCCTCGGATTCAGATATCTTCGCAATGGACCCTCCAATACTGGTCCTTTGGCGGGTTGGCTTCTCCTGAACTCAAGATCTGGAAGAGAAGAAAAACAATTGATGGAATCAGAGAGTCAAGGAAAAAATTTACCAGGTTGATGAACTTGAAGATTGAAATTGCTGAAAACTGGATTCTCCTGGAAGCTGATGTGATTTTCCTTGGAACTTGCTCTGGATCTGAAGTAGCCGGACTGGATCTGGATGAAGGTGGACGGCCTGGACTTGTAGAGAGAGAGAGGCCGTGGGAGATGGAAGGAGCTAGGGTTTGATGGATTGAAAATAATGATGGGCGGCTAGGGTTTTGGATTTTTAAGTGGCTAACCTAGGGTTTTGGATAAAGATGGAGATCTCTCACCTCCTCAAGGCTCCAATGGAACCCGGATTACCCCCTCACGGAGCTCAACACTTAGAATAGTGCGGAAGAAGAGAAACCTAGGTTACTCAACACAAGAGAATAGCAAAAATAATTTTTTCTTCATTCATATGATTGTTTTCAACTTACAAGAGGGATTTAATTTATAATGCTTTACAAGGGAGAAGGGTTTCATATTTTCCCATGTGGGACTAAAGGAGGGGATCTCCAAATTAGGGCAAATCCCTTACATATGGTTGGCCAAAATACCAAAAATTAGGATTTGGGTTATAAATGGCAGGTAGATGGCGCCACCTTGCTTGGAATTTTTCAAGAAAAATTTTCTTCCTTTCCTGGATGAACTCTTTTGGACTCCTCCTTTTCTTCCTCCCTAAGTCAAGGCTCTTCCCATCTTTGTTTTAGGTGTTTTTGGTAGGTAATGGGCGCCCCTTGATATTCTCTTCCAAGAAAAACTTCTTCCCTTCTTTGCTTGGAATCACTTGGGAAAGTCTTGGCCGCCCCCTTGATTTGTGCTCTTCTCTTTATCTGGTGCATGAAAGAAGGAAGTTGCCATCTGTGGAGTGGGGACCAAAGGCTGCTGGATGTGGATATGGTGCCCCCTGGACTGGGAGTGTGGCTGGGAGTGTGGTGTCCACTTGCCTGGTCTTGGGAGAAAATGTAACATCCCCGGTTGAAACCGTAGTCCACTACTGAGTCAACATGACTCAACAAAATAAAATGCAGGTAATGTAGACTCAAGCCAAATTGAGTTGATCTAGTCAACTCTTATTACAAACCAAAAACCCTAATTCTTCGAGCAAGGTTAATCAGAGATCCAGATGGAGCTCTGAAGTCTTCTTCTGAGTCTGGTGCCCGCACCAGTTAAAGAGTTTGTTGGGGAGATTTTGTAATGATTAGGCTTATGCTTGAGCGATATCCTCTGGGAACCATGAAAAAGTTACATGCCTGTAAAGCTGGACCCTTCAAAGTGATAAAGAAAGTTGGATATAATGCCTATATGCTCGATTTACCACACGAATTTGGCATTAGCTCAACCTTCAATATCTCAGACCTAGTTGAGTATAGGGAGCCAGTAATGATACCTAGTGAGCCTTTTGGACCTGACCCTTTCTTTGAGAGCAAACCCATCCCTAAGTGTCCACTAATAAATTTGCCTAGGAAAGGAAAAAGGATTGAGCATATCCTAGATAACCAAGTTATTAGTATCCGGAACAAAGGCTACCAACGTTACATGATTCGTTGGCAAGGTCGACCAAAATATAAGGATTCAAGGATCACTCGAGAGGATCTGCAATGCCTTGACCTAGACCTGCCAAAGCCAGAGTGACCTTTACTTGACAGTGTTGCATTCTTCCCCCCCAGGAGAATTGGTGAGGACACTAGGATCAGACAAAGATTGCAAGGCTCCATGTGGATCTCTGATTAATGTGTTGGAAAGTCAGTCATTTTTTTTGTTATGTCCAAAGTCACTTGAGTCTTGTAATAAACATTGAGTCCTGTAATAAAGATAGAGTCCTGTAATAAAGTGAGTTAATTGAGTCCAATTGAGTCCACTTAGTCAATTGAGTCCAATAAGTCAAGTGAGTCCGTTTGTTTCAATCCAAGCAAGTTAGTCCCTTTGTTTCAGTCCAATCAAGTGAGTCCTGTAATTTTTCATTCAAGTTTAATCCAATAGGAGAGTCATCAGACCCCCACTCAAGCCACCCTAGCTCATGCACCTGGGCCCCTACTTAAGTCACCCTAGCCCATAAAGAAGGGCACCTCCCAAGCCCACAAGATTTGGCACCCCAGCCCAAACTCATAAGATTGGCGCCCTAGTCCAAGTCCACAAGAATCAGCACCCCAAGCCCAAGAGGAGTCAAGCCTCCTAGTCTAACAAGAAGACAGACCTCCCAGTCCAACAAGGAGTCAAGCATCCCAGTTCTACAAGGAGTCCAATCTCCTTATTGCACTTTATGTGTTTACTCCAACATTGATACGGAGTCTAGGAGGATTGGGTGAATCTATAAATACCCATCCTCCCTCTTGGAATGATGAATGATTGAATGAAAAAAGTTTTGAGTGTTCTTTTATTTCCGTGCTTTAAGCATTGATGCTCCATGAGGGAGAGAGTGAGAGGCCCAAATCAACCAAACCAACTAACTAGCTATCCCCCAGCATCCAAGCCCTAGCTACCCCCTCCTTCTTCTAGCTTAGACACCACCTTCATCTTCCATCAAAACCCTAGGCCACCACCTTCATCTTCCATAAAAACCCTAGGCCACCCCATCCCTCTTCCAAACCCTAGGCCGCCCCATCCCTCCTCCTCCAGACATCTCCTCCTCCAGGCATCCTCCTCTGCCAGGCATCCTCCATCAACTAGGCCACCGCCCTCTTCCAGCGCCCCTCCTGACTTTCTATACTCCCAACTTTTATTTTGCTAATTTTCTATCTTCTACAACCCTAACCCTTGGTGTTTACAGGATCCCTCTAGTGCCACGATCCTTGGAGGAGGTCTGCTTTGCCTTCAAAACCATCTGATAAAAAGCCGGTGCATCCACGGGAACGAGCTTCTTCTTCAAAGTGCCAATCCAGAGAGTTATGATCTCTTCTATATCGACAAAGCAATCATTGCTAGGTAATCAAAACCATCCCTTCTCTCTTTTTTTTATTTATTGAAAACTGAGCATGTTCTAAATTAGTGGTTTCTTAACCCTAGGATCCTACTTTTGTTATCACTTTGTTAGATCTTAATTTGCTAGTAGAACTTGAATCTTTACATGATAACCCTTGCTTACTCTTAGCCTTTTACAAGAACTAAACCATATAAAAATCAAAAAATCATTGCTCACTAATCTAAAATTTTCTCATGTTCATCTCTAGCATGTTCATCCCACATCAAATTGGTTCAAATTGGCAACTTGGGTTAGCTCGATTTAACCTAATTAGGTCAATCAATTTTGATTGGATTGAAATGGCTTGGACCTAGACCTATTACTAGCTAGATGTGGAACCCAAAGGATCACATACATTAAGAAATTGGCCAAAGAAGTCAATTGGACTTTAATTAGGGTCATTGGATCCGGATTGGCAAACTAATTAACGTGCTAGCATATGTTAGCTAGCCCAACTCCTAACCTAATTGGATTGGGTCAGTTAGCTTGCTATTTAGGCTAACCAATTTAGTAGAACTTAGATTGGGTTGAGTCCTAAGCGGGGCAGCCTTAATCAGTATTTATCTAGATTTTATTGGGCTTTATCCTTGATTTATGGTAGAGTCCAAGTTGGAAGGGACACTTGGCATCATATTGGCATTCACCAAGAATAAAGGGTGCAAAAGGTGAAAGTTTAAAAGGCATAGTAGGCAAACAGACTATATTTTAAAACTATTTTAAAGTATAGCACAGCGAAAGACCTGGTAGATCAATTAAGTCGATCTACCAATCTGCTTGCAGTAGGATCTGACATAAAAAAAGTACATGTAGAGATATCAAGAGCAAAGAAAATGAAAGGGTACGTTACCTTTAACCTTTGGATGCAGGTGATGAAGAGCCGTTGAGCAACACAAATGTCTGGCCTCTACGAGTAGTTCACACCAGGGCTCGATCCTAATCAACTCCCTTAGAGTGCTAGCTCCTCAAGATTCTTGAGACCAATCTTTTCCTTCCTTGGACCTGCAAGACTTTCTTGAAGCCACTAGAAAATCTAGTTGGGGAATGATGGGGAGAAGTATAAGTGGAACCATTCCTAAATAACTCTTTCTTCCCAAACCCAAGCCTGATTGTATTGTAGGCTCACATCCAAACCCAAATCCTCTCAAACCCCACTCTAAGGATACCTTCCCTCTCTCACTTAGAAAAGCCTAGCAAAAGTCAATCTTAACTAACTCTGCTGCCCCTACAAAGACACCTATTTATAGTAGCAGCAAAGAGGGAGAGAGATACCGAAGGAGTGATTGGGTGATAGGGACATCAAAACCCATCTGGATTTTCCTTTTCTTTTTTCAGATTTTTTTTTATTTTTAGTTTAAAAATATTTATCCCAACAATTCCATCTATTCCCGTTATCCTAACTTTATTGCAAGTTTATTCCTGATGTATTCCATGTTTATCCCTGTCATCTTCTTCCGCCCAAAATCTCCCAGAACCTCCACTTTTCTTCATTTTTTCTTCCCGTTCATCCAGAATCTACAATGCCCGACCACCGGTGACACCAATAGTCGACCACCTCCTCCGCGGTATCGATCTCCTCGTGGGAACGCTAGTGAATCCCACGGAACCTCCCACAGCCATGGGCCCCTACGTCTCCACCCATGGCCATCCTCCCCATGCTGCTCCAACCATGCCATGCCCCTCTCCACCGTGCAGCCGACCCTACATCCCCTGCTGCCACTGTGCCGCGTCCCTCCTCCACCATCGACGGCCTCCACCGCTTGACCGCCGCCCCGCTCTCCCGCTTCGCCCCCATCCGCTCCATGGCCGCCTCCTTCCCTGCCACTGCCTCGACCGTGCAGCCACTGTGCCTTCGCCTTTCCCCAGCCGCCGGCCGTGCCGTTGCCTTCCCTAGTGTTGATGCTGGCAAAGCCACTCTTCCCCATCCATCCCTGTTCCACTATCATACTGAAGAGTTTTCTTCTGCATGAATCTTAGAGCATGATAACCCGCATAAATTTCAGAGCAAGGAATTTTTTGTATAGATCTCATAGCATAGGAGGAATTTGAATTCAAATTTGAATGGGTCCACATTTTCCTCCAAAAATGCCACCCCTCTTCATGGAAACGACCATTATTTTCTTCCCTTATTTTGTTATTTTTGAATTTCAAAATTTGAATTTAAAAATGGCTTGGTGTCTATAAAATAGGCTCAAATCCTTCTTGTAAAAGTAATTGATGAATGAAATTTTTGTTTTAGGGAAGTGTGATTCTTCTTCTGCTCCAAGAGGAGAGGGTGTGAGGCCCAACCCCAGGACATGATGTGAAGTCATACCCAATTATCCCACTTCCCATTCCATTTTCTTTATCCCCTCGTGACCTTTGAGATCCATCCTAGTGCCTCCAAGTATCGAGGAGGGTGTAATGCCTTAGAGGTGAGAGGTCTTTTCATTAGGGTGAGCCCCAAAGTCCATGAGATCCAGATCCCTATCTTTCATCCCATTAATCGTTCGCCATCAAATTAGAAAATCAAAAGAAAATTAGGATACCCTAACCTAGGTGACTTCTAGGCTTACCATTCAATCCTTCCTAGCCCCCCCCCCCCCCTCGGTTGTCCAGCATCAATTTTGGTATCAAAGCAGTTTAGGATTAGGGTTGAAAAAAAAAATGAGAATACCCTAATCTAGGTGACTTCTAGGCTCACCAACAATCCTACCCCCCACTGTCCCGTATCAATTTGGTATCAGAGCTAGGTTAGGATTAGGGTTGAAAAAAAAAAGTTGAAAAAAAAAAGAAGAGAGAAAAAAAAAATTGCGGCAAGCTTGACTTGACGGAGTCGAGTTTTTCCCATCTCAGGGGAATGATGGGGACATCAAAACCCATCCAGGTTTTCCTTTTCTTTTTTCAGATTTTTTTTTATTTTTAGTTTAAAAATATTTCATCTATTCCCGTTATCATCACTTTATTCCATGTTTATTCTGGATGTATTCAATGCTTATCCTTGTCATCTTCTTCCTCCCAAAATCTCCTAGAACCTCCATTTTTCTTCGTTTTTTCTTCTTGTTCGTCCTGAATCTGCCACACCCAACCACTGGCAACCCTAATGGCCATCCACCACCTCCCCGGCATCGATCTCCTCATGCAAACATCGACGAATCCCATTGAAAAGCTCATGGCCATGCACCCCTATGGCTCCACCCATGGTCGTCCGCCCCAAGCTACTCCACCCATGCCACGCCCCTCTCCACCGCGCCGCCAACCCCGCCGCCCCTACTGCCACCGTGCCATGCCCCTCCTCCTCCACCGGTGGCCTCCACCGCATGGCCGCCGCCCCGCTCTCTCGCTCCACCCCCATCCGCTCCATAGCCGCCTCCCTCCCTGCCACCATCTCGGCCGTGCCGCCACCTTTCCCCAGCCATCGATCGTGCCACCGCCTTCCCCAACGTTGACACCGACAAAGCCACCCTGCAGCTGCTCTTCCCCATCTACCCCTGTTCCATGGTCATAATGAAGAGTTTTCTTCTACACGGATCTCAGAGTAGAAACAACCCGCATAAATTTCAGAGCAGGGAATTTTCTGTGCAACACTCAGAGCACAGGAGGAATTTGAATTCAAATTTGAATGGGTCCACATTTTCCTCCACGAATGCCGCCCCTCTTCATGGAAATGCCCACTATTTTCTCCCCTTATTTGTTATTTTTGAATTTCAAAATTTGAATTTCAAAATGGCTTGGTGTCTATAAAATAGGCTCCAATCCTTCTTGTAAAAGTAATTGAAGAATGAAAATTTTATTTTAGGGAAGAGTGATTCTTCTTCCACTCCGAGAAGAGAGGGTGTGAGGCCCAACTGCAGGACATGACGTGAGGTCATGCCTAGTTATCCCCCTTCCCATTTCATCTTTTTTATCCCCTCGTGACCTTTGAGATCCATCCTAGCACCTCCAAGTATCGAGGAGGGTGTAATGCCTTAGAGATGAGAGGTCTCTTCGTTAGGGTGAGTCCCAAAGTCCATGAGATCCAGATCCCTATCTTCCATCCCATTACTCCTTCACCATCAAATTAGAAAATCAAAAGAAAATTAGGATACCCTAATCTAGGTGACTTATAGGCTCACCGTTCAATCCTTCCTACCCCCCCCCCCCCCCCGTTGTCTCGCATCAATTTTGGTATCAGAGCGGGTTAGGATTAGGGTTGAAAAAAAAAAAAAATGAGAATACCCTAATCTAGGTGACTTCTAGGCTCACCAACGATCCTACCCCCCACTGTCCCGCATTAATTTGGTATTAGAGCTAGGTTAGGATTAGGGTTGAAAAAAAAAAGTTGAAAAAAAAAAGAAGAGAAAAAAAAATGAAGAGAAAAAAAATTGTGGCAAGCCTGACTCAACGGAGTCAAGTATTTCCCACCTCAGGGGAATGATGGGGACATCAAAACCCATCCGGGTTTTCCTTTTCTTTATTTTTAGTTTAAAAATATTTATCACAACTATTCCATCTATTCCAGTTATCCTCACTTTATTCCATGTTTATTCCAGACGTATTCCATGTTTATCCCTGTCATCTTTTATTGCCCAGGTGGCTACCCAAGAGGGGGGCTGAATTGGGTCTTTTTATTAAAAATTGAAGTCTTTTTATTAAAAATTGAAGACAAGTAATGTGCAATTCAAAATCCTTTGCAAGTGGTAGGTGCTGTGATAGAACTACAAAATGTAGAAGCTAAACAAAGACAAGAAAGTACAACACAAACACAACAAATTTATAGTGGTTCAGAGCAACCCAGCTCCTATGTCCACTACCCAAGATATCACTTGGAATTTTTACTATATTCACACCCGAATACAGTAGGATTGTTTTACAGGATCATAATCCAAAACCTGTACACTTTAGTTTTACGGGATCACCAAAGAAAACCCAACACCCTTTGGTTTTAACAGGCTCACCAAAGAAACCCAACTTGGTTTTCATAGGATCACCAAGAACCTAACTCTTGGTTTTAATATGGCTCACCAAAAACCTATTTAGTTTTTCAACTGGGCTCACCAATAACCCAACAATCCAAAGATTAAATTGAAAATAAATGCAACAAGAATGACAAACTCAATTTGTCGGATAGTTACCAGTGCAGCTTGTTGAATGTCCACTTGAATGCACTTGAATTAGCTTTAATGACTTCAGT
Source organism: Areca catechu (assembly GCA_021397845.1). NCBI lineage: Eukaryota > Viridiplantae > Streptophyta > Magnoliopsida > Arecales > Arecaceae > Areca > Areca catechu. Next base: position 92,988,315 of record CM038051.1, on the reverse strand, counting down.
GGCTTCTTCCCAAAGTAGCTTCAAGCTTCATGTTGGAGTTGGTGAAGACTTGAAATCTTGACTTGAATGCTCTTTTGCTCTTTTGCTGTTTGTTGGTGGGATATTCAATGAAGCTCTCTTTTCTTTGAAGAATTCTCTAAAATCTATATTTCAAGAAAGTCCAAATCTTTCAAATTCAAAGTCTTCCATCATCCTAAGGCAATTCTAGTCATTGTAGACCGTTGGGGAATGATTTGTGACCGTTGGAGAACTTTTAGCATTCAAAAATAAATTCTGGAACTAGCCGTTGGATACCTGAAAGTGTCACTCGAGTTGGCTCGGATTCCTTTGAGTCGGCTCGGATCCTTCAAGTCGATGGATCGAGTCGCCAAATCTTCAATGTAGTCAGCTCTTTGTCTCAGGGTGCAAAACATCACTCTGGATGAGTCGGCTCTTTTTAGCTCGGGTCAGCTCGAACTTGAATCTTGAAAATCTTGAACTCGAGGAGTCGGCTCTTTTCAACTTGGGTCGGCTCTTCTTCTCAGGTTCGAAAAACCTTACTCTGGAAGAGTCGACTTGATGCAGTTCGGGTCGGCTCGCTTACTTAGGCTTTCAAAATTAGGTCTAGCAGAGTCAGCTCTTTTTGGTTCGGGTCGGTCACCTGGTTGTTCTCAGAAATCTTCAGAAAATGGACTTTATAGGAGTTCGCTCAGACTAATTCTAGTCGACTCGGATTCACTGGAGTCGGCTCGCTTTCCATTGAGTTAGCTCAGATTGCTGCATTCTGGAATCCTTGTTGAATGCCAGCAGGCAAAGTCGGCTCTACATCATTTGGGGTTGGCTCGAGTGTCTTCTTCAAGATTTTCATAATTGAACTTAAAGAAAACTCTCACCAACTCTTTTACAATTTCACATAAACCAACTCAAACTAAAATTCATGGCACATATATACTCACAGAAGTAACCCTTTTAATTGATTTTTCTTAGCATTTTGATTGGGTTCTTCTTTACAAAAACATTTACAACACAACTCAACCAAGAAAACAGAAGTGTAGGAGTTGAAATTTGAATATGTTATTCATCCTACAAAAACTTGTCAAATACTTGAAGAGGTGTCAGAAATAAATGTACATGCTCCAATGTTTGGTTATCATCAAAATCACTTATGGGGTCAACAATCTCCACCTTTTTGATATGACAAAATACTGGGCATGAAAAATTCTTTACACTTTACATGTATAACAGTATTTGAAAGTTAAATATTCACATGTATCAGAGCTAATGAAATTAGTAAGTATTAGAGCTCAAGAGATGATATCATAGTGTATCATCAAAATATTGAACTTCTCATGCTTCAAGATATTATAATTAGCACAAAACATGGAGTATCAGAGTTCCAAAAAGAAATTGACAGAATTAACATCAATTTAGAGTATGCAATAGTAATCAGAGCACTAAGAAGATAAAAATTAGAACAAGATCATTTCAAGTGAATCTCCCCCTTTCTCTAGATTCTAAAGTAGTTTAAATAGTGCTATCATTAATCATTTTTGTGCTCCCACTTTTTTACTGTTTTTATGCACTTTAAGAGTAGTGGTAGGAACTCAATATATATACTATTTCCATTCTTTTCAAATTTCTCCCATTTTTCTTTTCAAATTTCTCATAACTCTCATTTATCATAACTCTCCCCCTTTTTGTCAATCAATCAAAAAGGTGATTTTAAATAAAGCTCAGATTTTAAAATCGATTGAGAAAGTTTTTAATATTTGTTTGAGATAATTTCACATTCTCAACTTGGAAATTCTAATCAAAATTTCATCACAGTTGAATCAAAACGTTGTATGTTACACCAAATGAAAATTGCTAACGAAACTTTAGGCAAACAAAGTAAGAAAGAAACTACATTGCAAATGTAAAGGATAACATGTAGAACATTAACAAAATCAGAACTACACCCAAAAGACTGTCCAAATAAACTATTCTTCTTCTTCTTCACTGGAAGAAGAGGAGCCTACCTCTATAACTCTATCAGAGGTCTTAGTTTTCAGGGGTTTAAACCTTAAATCCCTGAATCTAGTTCTAACAGGGGCACTAAGAACTTTAGACTTCTTGGTTTTGGGTTCTTTCTTCTTGGTCTTAACGGATTTGGGTGGATCAGTCAAAGGAACAGGAGTAGAAAGTGGTGTGGGCACCAGAATCAGGAAGAGACTCCAACCAATTCAAGTCAAATCTGAGTCCTTATGGTTGGATGAGTAAAAGAAAGTCCTGTAATTTTTTTCTTTCTTTAATTTTGAGTCCAAATAATTATGTAATTCGAGTCCATTTCAATTTTATGTTGGGACTAGTCCAGCCTGATTAATCTTGTATTTGAGAGTTGGGTCCAAATGAGTCAAGTCCAATCCATGAAGAATCAAACCAAACCTCCATGAAGAATCAAACCAAACCACATTTGAAGACTAAAGAAGACTCAAGACTTATACTCCAAAGCAAGACCAAAGCCACCTCAAGTGGGGACCACATGCCACATGACACATGCCACCTCATCATCCAAGGTTGCTGCCACATCACACATACCACCTCACCATCCAAGGTTGCTGCCACATCACACATGCCACCTCACCATCCAAGGTTGCCGCCCAAGTGAAGGAAAGGGGAATTTGAATTTGAATTGGCTACAACCTCCTCCACAACTTCTTCCACTACTCATGGGACGCCCCATATTTTTCTCCACAAATTTTTCTCCATGATATTTGGTGTAGTTTGAATTCAAAATGGCTTAATAGTCTATAAAAGACTCTTAGTCTTCTTGTAAAGAAAGGATGGAAAAGAAAAAATAAAAATTTTCTTCTATGTGAGTTCTATGTGCCTAAGTGGTAGTTCTAAATTCCTCTCCTTATCCCATGCCAACCCTACTTTCTCCTCCTCCATCTCCAACGCCTAAGTCACTCTCCTTCTTCTCCAATCTCAAGCTAGCTCTTCAATATTCAAGGTTGATCAAGAAGACCATCACAAGGAGGCCGGCCTAATCCATTTCAAGTGATCTACCATGGCGCCAAGATTATTCTTCAACAATGCTTCCTCGACTCTTCTTTAGTTTCTCCATTTCATGACTAACGTACGTTACTAAGTTCCTAATCTCGAGGTTTCTTTGTTGTAGGGTTCTCCGGGATTCCGAATTCAAGAGGAAGGAATTACTTACCATAATCCAGAAAACAAGAAGGGCCCTCAATTTGTAGTATGGTCTTGTCATTTGGGAGGTCTCTTCATGAGTGATCTTGATCTACTTGAAAGATTAATGCTAGGTATGTTCTAGTATCGATTAGGTCTGAAATATTAAATTTGCCTAGCTTAACTTGTGTGGTTCGAATCTTATTCCTATTTCTTTGTTATTTTGATAGTCTTATTAATTAGGTTTACGTTTGATCGTTCGAGTTCTCTTCATTAGACCTCCTTTGATACTATATGCTGAACTAATCATATGCAAATAAGAAATTGCTAAGTTAATCTTTGCTAATCTCTTATAGGGTTGCATAGTTGCATTATCATCTTGCATGTCCCCACCATTCTTGGTATCAGAGCATGGTAGAATAAGTTCCTGATTGCATAGCATTAAGTCCTTGAAGTACTTGGATCGGGGGCGTTACCAGGCTGTCCGGTCTTAGGAGAAAGTAGGGTTTAAGCACCCTCTCTTCCCATTCCACAGGGATCTCCTAAGGCATATCGGGGTGCCATTGTGATTGACCCATGAAAAAGAAAGCCAAAGGACTTCTTAGATTTCATTTATGAATTTTGCATTGGGAACGTTCTATTTTTCTGCTTGCTGTATTTTCTGTAGGCTGACTGTAATCCGCCTGAAACTCCAAAGGCAAGTATCACATTCCTCGTTGGAATATTTTGTTTCCTGATCCACTTTAAGTTGCTTATTACCGTGTAAAATTTCAATCTGAGAAAAAACTTACAAAAAAAATGAAAATTCCTGCAGTCCATCAGTGTTATTAAGGTTTCTATTCTGTTCTGTTCCTTTTCATTATCTTCATTTCAGAATCTGCCTAGAATAGTACAGATTTTATTTTGAATTTTCATTTCATCTGGTATGTCATCTAGAAGTTAGGAGTTTTCTATGATTTTTTTTTAGATTTTTCTGACATTTTTTTTCTGCACTTATCAACACCACTTTTAAACTGCAACACACTACTTCTGCACTTGAAATTTGAAATTTGCATGCATCTCATGACAAATCAAATTAAGGGCATGAACTTGACATAGGGTCAGGATTTCATCACCTGTCCCTAGCCCAAAAATCACCAAATTGCATATCGATCCAATCCCTAACTAAAATTGATTAGACATTAATTGCCCTAGTGGGTTAGGGATATCAATTTGGTCGAGCACGGGTTATTGTCAACTCATTGTGTCAACTAGTCTTGTGTGTGCCCTATTACTTGGTGTCTAGAATTGGGACTAAGGGCTTGGGTGCTGATCCGTCTATCGGGCCTAGGTAGGCCAGAGACAGGATCTCACACTCCCCTTGTTCTAAAACCTGGCCAAGTATAGAGTTACTACAATCTAGCTTGCCACCTTGATTAGGCAACTAGCTTGGAACTCTAGGTCTAGTTCAATTCAATTGGGAAAGCTTGTGCAACCCATTTCTTCATCTATTATTGAAAGCTGGTGTCAAGGATAGAGGTTAATTGGCTCAAGCCTAAGCGATTCTTGTGGTTTTTAATTAGGACCCAGTGAAAGCTGGGGGAACCTCCCACAGACCCACCTCCTGACTGGCCAGTGGAAGAGAGTAGCTGTTGATTTGATTGTATCTAGTCAACTCAGTTTATTTGGACTAACCGGTTTAGAAAACTCGTAGTTCGGGTCTGAGTCTAATTGTTTGCATGACAACTAGGTCAGGCACACCTTACCACCCTTCACAAGCCCAACCTAGTTCATCTATGGATACTAGTATGGAAAGCCTTATGAGATCTATGATCGAGAAGATGGACCGTTTGGATGCTAGGTTTGACCAGTTCGAGGAAAGGATAGGAACCCTAGAGGAATCTAGGTTGACCCCAACTGAACCACCTTCACCCAGATTACCTTCAGTTCGCCCTAGAGCCCAACGACAGGAACATACACATGATCCAATTCATAGAAGGCCACATCAGGATTATACTGATCACACTCCGGAGCCAAATCCTAGAAGACCTCGCCATGATACTTTTGATCAGGATGATCGGGCCTTAAGGAATTTATATCTAGATGCACCAACCTTTGAGGGAAGCCTAGATCCTAAGGTGTACATAGACTGGGAGGCTGACATGGACCAATATTTTGACTGGTATGATATGTCTGAAGAGAGAAGATTCAAGTTTGCCAAAATCAGACTAGTCCGTCAGGCTAGGTTGTATTGGGAAAATGTCGAACGCATAGCTAGGCAGAGGGGAGACTTACCTATAGTGACCTGGAGAGACATGAAGAGAAAGCTTAGAGAAAAATATTTGCCTATGTCTTATCAGCAAAGGTTGTTAGATCAGTGGCAACGATTGACACAAGGAAATAAGACCATTTCTGAGTACGATGCTAAATTTGATGAGTTTGTAATGCGATGCAACGTAGTCGAGTCTGAGGCACCACATTGTCGAGGTTTAGATCAGGATTGAATGAAGATATAAAAGGGGAACTGTTTTTGAGAGAAGTCCATGATTTAGATCAGGCATACCAAGTTGCCATGGACTATGAGAGGTTTCAAAGGAGAGCTACATTTAGGCGACCTGAGCCCATTAGGTTTAATCCTCCTATTAGTCGACCTAGTTCAGTCCCTGGTACAACCAATAGACCAAGATCCAGCTCAAATCCAACCCTTAGGACCAACCATGCCATTCCCCCAATTCCTAGAGAAGACAAAGGAAAGAGCCCTGAAGTTCGAGGTGAGAGGGAGCGAGTTTGCTATAAGTGTCGTAAACCAGGTCATTTCGTGGGCCAATGTCCCTCTAGAGCTTTACATATAGGGGAGGCAGAAGAAGGTGAATCAGAACCCCTGGAGAATGATGAAGAGGAGGTTTATGAAGCAGGGGATTGCTTGGCTGATGAGTATGAAGGAGATGAAGAAAATGTAGACTCATCAGATGTGTTAGGAGTTGTGAGATGTATCATGACACAGACCAAGGAGCAGGAAGACTGGCGTAGGACTAGCATCCTACACACATTTGTCAAAATAGGAGAAAAGGTCTGTAAGATCGTGATCGATAGTGGAAGTAGTGTCAATGTCATTTCCACTAGTGCAGCCAAGAGTCTAGGATTACCCACTGAACCACATCCCAATCCATATAAGGTATCCTGGATCGATTCCACTTCTATCCCAATCAAGCAGAGATGTCAGGTCCGAATCCAACTTCAGTCCTATCAGGAACGAATCTGGTGTGATGTACTCCCTATGGGAGTAAGTACCATCATCCTAGGTAGGCCATGGCTGTTTGACCATGATGTGACAATTTTTGGTCGATCAAATTCCTGTGCTTTCAATTTCAATGGCAAGAAAATTGTCATTCATTCAACCCAGCCTAAGGACAACACCAAAAGAGGAGTTAGCAGCCTGAAAGAAAAAAGGACTGGATTAAATTTGATAGGCGCAAGAGAATTAGAAAAAGACATTAATGAGGGAGCACCTATTTGGATGGTAGCTGCTAAGGAAACTATGGACCACACCCCTGTAGAACACCCTCAAGAGGTGGTCCAATTTTTGAAGACGTGTTTCCCGAGGATCTTCCCGATAATCTTCCACCTTTAAGGGACATACATCATGCCATAGATTTAGTTCCTGGCGCGACTTTACCTAATTTTCCTCATTATAGGATGAATCCAACGGAACATCAAGAGTTACAAAGGCAAGTAAGTGAACTTCTTAGAAAGGGGTTTGTTAGAGAAAGTTTAAGTCCTTGTGCAGTCCCTGCCTTGTTAACCCCTAAAAAATATGGTACCTTGAGGATGTGTGTAGACAGCCGTGCCATCAACAAGATTACTGTCAAATATAGGTTTCCAATCCCAAGACTGGACGATATGTTAGATATGATAGCCGGATCAACAATTTTCTCCAAGATAGACTTAAAGAGTGGCTATCACCAGGTTAGGGTTAGGCCTGGAGATGAATGGAAGACCGCTTTTAAGACTAAAGATGGATTATATGAGTGGTTAGTCATGCCGTTCGGTCTGTCCAATGCACCCAGTACCTTTATGAGAATTATGAATCAGGTGTTGAAAACTTTCATCGGGAAATTTGTGGTGGTCTACTTTGATGACATTCTTATCTATAGCAAGACTAAGGCTGACCATTTAACCCACCTAAGGCAAGTTTGCCAAGTCCTTAGAAAGGATAGCCTCTATGCCAATATCAAGAAGTGTGATTTCTTAACACATAGAGTTATCTTTCTAGGATTCGTAGTAACATCTGAAGGAGTGTCCGCTGACCCTGCGAAAATTAAGTCAATAGTAGAGTGGCCTGTACCCAAGAGTATCCATGATGTCCGTAGTTTCCATGGTTTAGCCACCTTCTATAGGAGATTCATTAGAGGGTTCAGTACGATAGTGGCTCCAATCACTGATTGTATTAGGAAGGGAACTTTTGAATGGACTAAAGCAGCAGACAAAGCCTTCCTAACAATTAAGGAAAAAATGACACACGCACCCGTCTTGAGGTTACCCGATTTTACCAAAGTGTTCGAGGTTGCTTGTGATGCTTCTGGGGTAGGAATTGGAGGTGTCTTGAGTCAAGAGAATCACCTAGTAGCATATTTCAGTGAGAAGTTAAATGAAGCGAGACTAAGGTATTCCACCTATGATAAGGAGCTGTATGCGGTAGTTCAGGCATTACGTTATTGGAGGCATTATCTTCTACCACAAGAGTTTGTCCTATTTTCTGACCATGAAGCTCTTAGGTTCCTTAGTTCTCAGAAGAAATTGAACCCTAGGCACGGGAAATGGGTAGAGTTCATACAAGTTTATACGTTCATACTGAAACATTGGTGCGGGCACCAGAATCAGAAAGAGACTCCAACCAATTCAAGCCCATTCCGAATCTTTATGGTTGGACTAGAGAGTCCGGTAACCTTTCTTTATTTTGAGTCCAAAAGAATCATGTAAGTCGAGTCCATGTTGGGTCCTGTAATCTTTCTTTTGAGTCCAAAATAATCATGTAAGTCGAGTCCATGTCGGGTCTAGTCTTAGTCCAATCCAAATGGGTCAACTAGCATCAAGCCTAAAGAAGACTCACAATGTATACTCCAAATCAAGACCAAAGCCAACTCAATTGGGGACCACATGCCACATCACTTGCTCCACCTCAACTTGGGTCCACATGCCACGTCAAGAGGGGACCACATGCCACCTCACATGCCACCTCACCACAAGAGGGCGCCATCCCAAGTTCAAATTCAAGGAAGTTGGCCAAGGAGGATTTCAAGCAAGAAAATCAGCCCTCTCCCCTTATATTAATCCACTTGTTTGGGGATTTGAAATTTCAAAATTTGTAAGGCTTTATTTAAAGCCTTGGACGCCCCTTGTAAAGAAATGGATGAGTGAATACAAATTTCTAGCAATTTTCTATGTGTTTCTATGTGCCTATGTGGATCTTTGTGCCTAAGTGAACCTCTTCCTCTCCTCCATCATTTCTTCTCCCTAATCCTTCTCTTTTACTCTTCATCTTCCAAGCAATCCTCTTCCTTCAAAGCGAATTAAGGACATCCTCACAAGAAGAAGATCAACACCAACACAAGCTTCCACCATGGCGCCAAGGATCATTTCCAACAAACTCTCCTTTTGAGTTCCATCAATCTTCTCACTTCTAATTAAGCTTCTAATCATCTTGGTTTCTTTGTTGCAGGGTTCTCTAGGCTCCAGATCCAAGAGGAAGGATTACTTGCTACAAACCAGAAAGTTAGAAGGCCCATCTTATGTGGTATGATCTTTCTTTTGAGAACCTTAAGAGTGAATCCCTTGTGCTTGAGATTTCAATGCTTGAACGCCTAGTATTTTAAGATCGGGATCATTAAATAGGGCTAGCTTGACTTGTGTGCGAATTCTAGTCTTGTCCTATTTCTTTAAGATTTTGATAGTCCTCCTAGCTGGGTTTAAGTATAAGCATTTAGGGTTTCTTATTTAGATCTCCTTGATCTTATATGTTGAATCACTCATATGCAAGCAGGAATTGCTAGTTAAATTTTGGTTAATCTCCTTTAGAGTTTCATGTTTGCATCCTCATCATGCATATCACACCAAACATCGTGCCGGAACTGAAAATAGGGTTGCTGATGCATTGAGTCGTCGTTCAATGTTGTTGAATTCTGTGAGCACTAAGGTAGTAGGATTTGAAAGATTAAAAGAGGAATATCCTACATGCCCTGATTTTGGTGACATCTATCGATCCCTTCAACAAGGACCATCTAGTGAGCATAGTGATTATACCATTTTAGATGGATACCTTTTCAGAGGAAATCAGTTGTGTATTCCCAAGACCTCTGTTAGGGAATTTCTGATCTGGGAAGTTCAAGCTGGGGGCTTAGCAGGACATTTTGGTAGGAATAAGACCATCTTAGCAATAGAAGACCAATTCTTTTGGCCTGGTCTCAAAAGAAATGTGGCCCAAATTGTAGCTCAGTGCCGTATCTGTGCTGTTGCAAAACAGCAAAGACAGAACACCGGTCTGTACACACCCTTACCTGTCCCTGATTGTCCATGGCAGGATATCAGCATGGATTTTGTAGTAGGCCTCCCTAAGACGTCTAGGAAGTATGATTCTGTCTTTGTGGTTGTCGATCGTTTCTCCAAGATGGCTCACTTCATTCCTAGTTCTCAAACTTTAGATGCTTCGAAGGTGGCCAAGCTTTTTCTCGATCAGGTCGTTAGGCTTCATGGTTTACCCAAAACCATTGTGTCCGATAGAGATGTCAAATTTACTAGCTATTTCTGGAAAACCCTCTGGCACATGCTCGGTATCAAGCTGAAATTCTCTACTGCCTATCATCCTCAAACCAATGGCCAGACTGAGGTAGTAAATCGAAGCTTAGGAAATCTGTTGAGATGCTTAGTTGGTGACAACCTAGGAAACTGGGACCTATTACTTCCTCGTGCTGAATTTGCCTATAACAGCTCAGTTAATAGGTCTATTGGGAAAAGTCCATTCGAAGTGGTCCATGGATACAGACCTAGGAAGCCTTTAGACCTAGCTCCTTTACCCACACATGCACGGGTGTCCGAGTCTGCCGAGTCATATGCATAGCATATTAGGGAATTGCATAAGGAGATTAGCCAAAAGATTCAAGCGAGCAATGAACTCTATCAGCATATGACTAATTCACATAAACGATTAAAAGAATTTAATGAAGGGGACTACGTCATGATCAAACTTAAACCTGAAAGGTTTTCGCCGGGAATTATGAAGAAACTCCATGCCTGGGGAGCCAGACCTTTCAAAATAATAAAGAAAATTGGACCAAATGCTTATGTATTAGAATTACCACCAAGTTATGACATTAGTTCAACATTTAACATTTCAGACTTAAAAGAATATAAAGAACCTGCATTGATACCTAGTGAGCTTTTTGGTCCTAATGTTTCTTTTGAGAGTGAAACACTAAATGAGTGTCCACCACCAAGTGTTCCTGAGAGAAAAGAGAGAATTGAAAGGATCTTGGATGACCAGATCATTACTACTAGAAATAAAGGCTACCAACGTTATCTGGTTAGATGGCAAGGATGTCCTGAATCTGAAGACTCTTGGATTTCTCGAGAGGACCTACAACAAATCGACTCGGATGCATTAGAAACTTATCAAGCCAACCCTCACTCGATAGGGTCGAGTTCCTCCCACCCCGGGAGAATTGGTGTGGGCACCAGAATCAGGAAGAGACTCCAACCAATTCAAGTCAAATCCGAGTCCTTGTGGTTGGATGAGTAAAAGAAAGTCCTGTAATTTTTTTCTTTCTTTAATTTTGAGTCCAAATAATTATGTAATTCGAGTCCATTTCAATTTTATGTTGGGACTAGTCCAGCCTGATTAATCTTGTATTTGAGAGTTGGGTCCAAATGAGTCAAGTCCAATCCATGAATAATCAAACCAAACCTCCATGAAGAATCAAACCAAACCACATTTGAAGACTAAAGAAGACTCAAGACTTATACTCCAAAGCAAGACCAAAGCCACCTCAAGTGGGGACCACATGCCACATGACACATGCCACCTCATCATCCAAGGTTGCTGCCACATCACACATACCACCTCACCATCCAAGGTTGCTGCCACATCACACATGCCACCTCACCATCCATGGTTGCCGCCCAAGAGAAGAAAAGGGGAATTTGAATTTGAATTGGCTACAACCTCCTCCACAACTTCCTCCACTACTCATGGGACGCCCCATATTTTTCTCCACAAATTTTTCTCCATGATATTTAGTGTAGTTTGAATTCAAAATGGCTTAATAGTCTATAAAAGACTCTTAGCCTTCTTGTAAAGAAAGGATGGAAAAGAAAAAATAAAAATTTTCTTCTATGTGAGTTCTATGTGCCTAAGTGGTAGTTCTAAATTCCTCTCCCTATCCCACGCCAACCCTACTTTCTACTCCTCCATCTCCAACGCCTAAGACACTCTCCTTCTTCTCCAATCTCAAGCTAGCTCTTCAATATTCAAGGTTGATCAAGAAGACCATCACAAGGAGGCCGGCCTAATCCATTTCAAGTGATCTACCATGGTGCCAAGATTATTCTTCAACAATGCTTCCTCGACTCTTCTTTAGTTTCTCCATTTCATGACTAACGTATGTTACCAAGTTGCTAATCTCGAGGTTTCTTTGTTGTAGGGTTCTCCGGGATTCCGAATTCAAGAGGAAGGAATTACTTACCATAATCCAGAAAACAAGAAGGGCCCTCAATTTGTAGTATGGTCTTGTCATTTGGGAGGTCTCTTCATGAGTGATCTTGATCTACTTGAAAGATTAATGCTAGGTATGTTCTAGTATCGATTAGGTCTGAAATATTAAATTTGCCTAGCTTAACTTGTGTGGTTCGAATCTTATTCCTATTTCTTTGTTATTTTGATAGTCTTATTAATTAGGTTTACATTTGATCGTTCGAGTTCTCTTCATTAGACCTCCTTTGATACTATATGCTGAACTAATCATATGCAAATAAGAAATTGCTAAGTTAATCTTTGCTAATTTTTTTTAGGGTTGCATAGTTGCATTATCATCTTGCATGTCCCCACCAAAAAGGTCAAGTGAAACCTTGATGATCTGTTCAAGAGCATCTTCAGTGGTAATAGTTTTCTTTTGTGATTGCAGTATGATGCTTCTAATCTCTTCCATGAAGTCCTCCATTTCCTTTTCGATTTTTTTTGTTGGTGAAGCTCTTGTTTAGATCTTAATTTCTGCAATCTAATGTCAACTGACTTTCTGATTTCCTCAATTGCAGAATTCATATGATCAGTCAAAGAGTTGGAGATAGCTTCCATCTTTTGAAGTATCAGATTTTTTAGGTCAGATGGAGTAACCAATGTTTCTTTAGTCCCATCTTCATCAGCAGCTTCATCTTCTTCAGAAATGGTAGCAACAACCTAACTAGGCATCTTCTTTATCCATTCTCCTTCTTGCAACTTGTATCCCATTCTCTTAGTGAATTGAAGGAGTAGATATCAAAGTGGTGTAACGGTTTGCCTATTTCATTTGATAAGTCAACTCCTGCTTCTTCAAATAACAAAGTGAAGACTATACCATAGGGTAGACAGGCTTTGACCTTTCGTGCTGCCTCAGTCATCTGAATCATCATTATGTAGGGAAGGTTGAGAGGCCTTTCTTCAATCAAATGTCCCATAAATATCATATCTTTCGCACTGACCCAATCAAAGCAGCCAGTTCTTGGAAGAAATATCATGCTGATCATATTGTGTAGCAGCCTCATTTTCTTCGATAGTAGATTGGCTTGTACATGTTGGACTATGCTCACATCTTCTTTTTCCAAAATTAATTTTAGAATGTGTTCTTTGTCTGGTAGAAGAAGTCAATAGCACCGTTCGTTGGCATTTGCAGCAATCTGCCCAATTTTTCTTCATCTACTATAAATAACTTCCCATTGACTGTAGATTCCAAATGAAATTCTTTAATGATAATGTTTTCATAAAACATCCGTACTAGTGAAGGGTAGGTTAATGTATCCAAAGAACAAAAATGCTTCCATCCTTGACTCTCTATCCAGTTTCTGATTTTCATTCCCATTACTTCTAGGAATGTAGAGTCGATCCTTCTTCCACAAGTGACAGGACGATCAATCATTGAGACATGCTACTCGAGAGGAGAAAGAGTTTCTTCATCTTGCTAGACTGGAGGAGACCTTTTTCTCTTTTCTCCACTTTCTCTTGCATCTATACTCTAAATGCTTGATTCACCGATTTGAAGAACCTTCTTCGCAGATCTTCGAGGAGCCATTGCAGAGGGATTAAGGAATTTTAGGCTCTAGTGACTGATTTTTGTGAGAAAGGTAAAGCTTTCGAGGGAAGTGGAGTGTGTTCAAAGAAAAGTAAAAGAGTGAAGTACTTAGGAAAGACAATTCAGAACTTCCTAAATAGCAATTTTTTGACTTTTAAGTCAGCTCGCTCAGCCCTAAAAATATCCGAGTCGGCTCGACTAGAGCGAACTCATAACAATCAGAACACTGAGTCGGGTAAGCAAAGACTTAGTCGGCTCGACCAGAGCAAGAGTACGAGACTCAAATATTCGAGCCAGCTCAACCAGAGCAAAATTGCTCGAGTCGACTTGAACCGAAGCTTTCCAGATGAAATCAAATGATTTGTAAATTGAATTCAATATACTAAAAATTCAAGGAAAGTTGTTCAGGAGATCATGAAACATTGTAGAAGGTTTTCTAAATAATTTTTCCTTAGTTCTTGAAGAAAATTAGATTTACTGTATCTAGAAAGGATAACATAGCCCTAATTCTCCTCTGAGCAACACAAATCTATCCTGATTTAGTGGCTTGGTAAAGATGTCAGCTAGTTGTTTTTCTGTTGGGATAAATTCTAGTTCTATGTCACCATTCAAAACATGGTCTCTAATAAAATGATATATAATCTCTATGTGCTTAGTCCTAGAATGCTGAATAAGATTTTTGGTTAAATTTATAGCATTTATGTTATTACACTTAATAGGAATTTTTCATTGAGAAACACCAAAATCTTCTAGTTGTTGTTTAATCCACAACACTTGCGCACAACAACTCCCTACAGCAACATACTCTGCCTAAGCAGTAGAAAGTGCTACCGAGTTTTGTTTCCTGCAGTGCCATGAGATTAAATTCAACCCTAGAAATTGACAAGTACCACTAGTACATTTTCTATCTATTTTACAACCAGCATAATCAGCATCAAAAATCTGATTAAATTTAAAGATGATTCTTTCAAAAACCAAAGACCCAGATTACTTGTGCCTTTCAAATATTTTAATATTCTTTTAACATCAAGCATATGTGTTTCTTTGGGATTACATTGAAATCTAGCACATACATATACACTAAAAAAGATATCTGGTCTACTTGCAGTTAAATATAATAAGGATCCGATCATACCTTGGTCAATATTGGATCCACTTTCATCTTTGTCCAATTTACAGGTTGGGCTCATGGGTGTATACATTTGCTTGCTCGTCTCCATACCAAACTTCTTGATGATTTCTTTGATGTATTTGGATTAGTTAATGAAGATCCCTTCCTTTGTTTGTTATACTTGAAGGCCGAGGAAGTAATTCAGTTCACCCATTAGGCTCATATCAAATTCTTCCTGCATTAGCTTGCAAATTCTTCACAAAAACTTTCATTAGTTGCACCAAAAATAATATCATCAACATAAATTTGTACAACCAACATATCATTATTTTTCTTTTTAATGAAAAGAATTTTATCAATATTTTATCTTGAGAAATTATTTTCAATTAAGAAAGTGCTAAGTCTATCATATCAGGCTCTAGGAGCTTGTTTTAAACCATATAAAGCTTTATTGAGTTTAAACACATGGTTTGGAAAAGCATGATTTTCAAAACCTAGTGGTTGTTCTACAAAAACTTGTTCAGCGATAAAACTATTTAAAAATGCACTTTTCATATCCATTTGAAAAAGTTTGAAATTCATGTAGCAAGCAAATGCAAAAGGTAATATAATGGCTTCTAATCTAGCTACAGGTGCATAAGTTTCATCAAAATTCATACCTTCTTCTTGACTATATCTCTTAGCCACTAATCTAGCTTTGTTTCTAATTACATTTTCTTGTTCATCTAATTTGTTTCTATAGACCTATTTGGTTCCTATAATTGGGTGATCTTTAGGTCTATCAAGTAGTGTCCAAACCTTGTTTCTTTCAAATAGGTTCAGTTCTTCATGCAAGGCTAACAACCAGTTTGGGTCATTTTCTGCTTCTTCTAAGGTGTGAGGCTCTATTTGAAATACAAAGGCTAGGTAATCATGTGCAACCCTATGTGCTGACCTAGTCCTTATACCTTGAGAAGGATCACCAATAATTAGTTCTTTAGGATGGGAAGTAGCGTACCTCCATTCGGTTGGTAGATCGGTATGATCCTTACCGTTTCTTCTCCTTCTTCAACTGGTCTTTCTTGAATACTCATGTCTTCCATTTCTTTTTGAATGGTACCTGCATCATTATCAATGCATTCATCTTTTCTAGATGGTGATGGGTTAGTTTCATCAAAAATGAAATGCATCGACTTTTCAACAGTAAGAGTCCTTTTATTAAAAACCCTATATGCTTTGCTATGTAGTGAATAACCAAGGAAAATAGCTTCATCAGATTTAGCATCAAACTTTCCTAGATTATCCTTACCATTGTTAAGTACAAAGCGTTTGCATCCAAATACATGAAAAAAATTTATATTGGGTTTCTTTGCATTCCAAAGCTCATAGGGGGTTTTCTTCAAAATAGGACGAATTAAAACATGATTTAAAATATATGCAATGTTCACCACTTCTGTCCAAAAGTACCTTGGAAGATTACCTTCACATAACATTATTCGAGCCATTTCTTCCAAAGTCCTATTTTTTCTCTCTACAACACCATTTTGTTGTGGTGTTCTATGAGCAGAGAAGTTGTGATCAATGCCATTTTCAGTACAATAATCATCAAAAAATTGATTTTCAAATTCAATCCCGTGATCACTCCTAATTGAAATTATAGAAATATTTTTTTGATTTGAAACCTTTTTGTGAAATTTTCTAAACATTTTGAAAGTTATATATTTGTATGCAATAAATAAAACCCATGTAAATCTGAAAAAATCATCTAAAATCACAAGGACATATTTCATACCTCCTAGGCTTGTGGTGCTAGTTGGTCCAAATAAGTCCATGTGAAGTAGTTCTAAAGGTCTAGAAGTTGAAATCAGATTTTTGGATTTAAATCTCTTCCTAGTTTGTTTACCCATTTGGCATGCATCGCAAGCATAATCAAAATCAACTTTAAACTTAGGCATGCCTCTAACAAAATTTTTGGAAATTAACTTGGTAATTGTATGCATGCTAGCATGACCCAATCTTCTATGCCATAATAAACATAACTCCTTGATCTTAACATTCATTGCAACCAAACTAGAGCTACTTGACATGGCAAGATCATTTAGATCTACCACATAAATATTTCGTAGTCCGTGTCCAATGAATTTACTGCTAGAATCAAGAGAGTTTTTTACTATACACATAGATTATTCGAAGATAACTTTGAAGCCTTTATCATATAATTGACTAATATTCAATAGATTGTGCTTCAACTTATCTACTAGCAATACATTTTCAATAAAAGTACAGGGAGTTATTTTGATCTTACCAATTCCAATTATTTTTCCTTTGCCATTGTCTCCAAAAGAAACCATACCTCCTTCTTTCATTTCAAGGGTAATAAATTAGTCCTTGTCACTCGTCATATGCCTTGAATAGCCACCATTGAGATACCAACTTTTCTTTGATTTCTAGGCTGCAAGACATTCCTTATCCTCGAGACCCATTAGACATAAATTTGCTATTCTCGTGGTCTCTTATTTTTCAGTTGAAGTGGAGCCTTCACTATCACTCCATATAGCAACCATCGCTTTCTTTTTCTTCTTTTTGAAAAATTTTTTTAATTGAGGACAATCTGGATGAATGTATTCTGGTTTCTTACATTCATTATATGTGGGGACCTGTTCCTTGTCCTTGTCTTTGTCCTTATCCTATTCTCTTGATTGTTCTCCTCGTTTATGGAGTTTTTTGTTATATCTTCCTTTCTTCTTTTCCATAAACTTTCTAAATCTCCTCACGACCATTGCAATGTCTTCAACTTCAAGATCGTCTTCAGAGGAGGTAGAGTCATCTTTCATCTCTTCATCATCTTTTGATTCCAATGCTGCTTTGAATGCAATTATTTTCTTCTTTTTCTGATCATCATCCGTTCTATGCTGCATAGCTAGTTCGTGTGTGATGAGAGATCCCATTAATTCATCCATTGATAGAATGTTCAAATCTTTAGCTTCCTGGATGGCAGTGACTTTAGGATCCCATTTATCAGGAAGTGATCTCAAAATCTTCTGTACTAAATCTGCATTTGAGTATACCCTGCCAAGACTTTTCAGACCATTAATAATATCTGTAAATCTAGTTTACATGGCAGAAATACTTTCATTAGATTCCATTTTAAACAATTCATAATTATGCACTAAAAGATTTATCTTTGAGGTTTTCACATGTGAAGTTCCTTCATGGGCATTTCAAGTTTATCCCAAATTTCTTTTGTTGAAGAGCATATGGAAATTTGATTAAACTTGTTTGAATCCAAAGCACAGTAAAGCAAGTTCATTGCTTTTGCATTCAATTCCCCCATCTTCATGTTGTGTTCATCCCAATCCTCTTCAGGCTTAGGGACATCCATGCCATCAATTTTATTCATGGAAACCTGTGGCCCTGTAAAAATGACCTTCCATAATTGAAAATCAATAGCTTGAATATAGATTTTCATTCATGCTTTCCAATAGGAATAATTTGTGCCTATGAAAAGTGGAGGCCTATTAGTTGACTAGCCTTCGGTCAAAGATGTACTCATGGGATGAGCCATCAATCTTTACTCCAAGATAATTAGAGACACAGCTCTGATACCAATTATTGCCCAGGTGGCTACCTAAGAGGGGAGGTGAATTGGATCTTTTTTTAAAAATTGAAGGCAAGTAATGTGCAATTCAAAATTCTTTGCAAGTGGTAGGTGCTGTGATAGAATTATAAAATGCAGAAGCTAAACAGAGACAAGAAAGCACAACACAAACATACCAAATTTATAGTGGTTCGGAGCAACCCAGCTCCTACGTCCACTACCAACGATACCACTTGGGATTTTCATTATATTCACACACAAATACAGTATGATTTTTTTACAAGATCAAAATCCAAAACCTCTACACTTTGGTTTTACAGGATCACCAAAGAAAACCCAACACCCTTTGGTTTTAACAAGCTCACCAAAGAAACCCAAAATGGTTTTCATAGGATTACCAAGAACCTAAACCTTGGTTTTAATAAGGCTCACCAAAATCCTATTTGGTTTTTCAACCAGGCTCACCAATAACCCAATAATTCAAATATTGAATTGAAAATAAATGCAACAAGAATGACAAACTCAATTTGTCGGATAGTTGCCGATGCAGCTTGTTGAAAGTCCACTTGAATGCACTTTAATTAGCTTTAATGAATTCAGTGGCTTCTTTCCAATGTTGCTTTAAGCTTCAGATTTGAGTTGGTAAAGACTTGAAAGCTTGACTTGAATGCTCTTGTGCTCTTTTGCAGTTAGTTGGTTGGATATTCAATAAAGCTATCTTTTCTTTGAAGAATTCTCTAAATTCTATATTTCAAGAAAGTCCAAATCCTTCAAATTTAATGTCTTCCATCATCCCAGGGCAGTTATAGTTGTTGTAGACCGTTGGGGAATGATTTGTGCCCGTTGGAGCACTTTTTAGCATTCAAAAACAAATTCTGCAACTAGCCAATAGATACCTGAAAGCGTCATTCGAGTCGGCTCGGATTCCTTCAAGTCTGCTCGGATCCTTCGAGTCGGCTCGGATCCTTCGAGTCGATGGGTCGAGTCACCAAATCTTTAATGCAGTCAGCTCTTTTTCTTATGGCATAAAATATCACTCTGGATGAGTCGGCTCTTTGTAGCTCCGGTCGGCTCGAACTTGAATCTTGAAAATCTTGAACTCGAGGAGTCGGCTCTTTTCAATTTGGGTTGGCTCTTCTTCTCAGGTTCAAAAAACCTTACTCTAGAAGAGTCAGCTAGATGCAGTTTGGGTCGGCACGCTTTCTCAAGCTTTCAGAATTAGGTTTGGCAGAGTCGGCTCTTTTTGGTTCGGGTCAGCTCGCCTGGCTGTTCTCAGAAATCTTCAGAAAATGGACTCTGGAGGAGTCGGCTCGCACTAATTCCAATTGACTCATATTCACTGGAGTCGGCTCACTTTCCATCGAGTTGACATGGATTGCTGCATTCCAGAATCCTTGCTACGTGCCAGCAGGCAGAGTCGGCTCTACATCATTTGGGGTCGGCTCGAGTGTCTTCATCAAGATTTTCATAATTAAACTTAAAGAAAACCCTCACTAACACTTTTACAATTTCACACAAACCAACTCAAACTAAAATTCATGGCACACATACACTCACAGAAGTAACCCTTTTAATTGATTTTTCTTAGCATTTTGATTGGGTTCTTCTTTACAAAAACATTTACAACACAACTCAACCAAGAAAATAGAAGTATAGGAGTTGAAGTTTGAACATGTTATCATCCTACAAAAACTTGTCAAATACTTGAAGAGTTGTTAGAAATAAACTTACATGCTCCAATGTTTGGTTATCATCAAAATCACTTATGGGGTCAACATCTGCCACGCCCGACCACCAGCGACCCCAACGGCCATCCACCTCCTCCCTGGTGTCGATCTCCTCGTGGGAACATCGGCGAATCCCACAGAACCACCCACGGTTGTGTGCCCTTGAGGCTTCACCCACGGTTGTCCGCCCCATGCTACTCTGCCCATGCCTCGCCCCTCTCCGCCGGGCCACCGACCGCGCCGCCCCTGCTGCCACCGTCCTGTGCCCCTCTTCCACGACCGGCAGCCTTCATCGCTCGATCGCCATCCTGCTCTCCCGCTCTGCCCCCATCCGCTCCATGGCCGCCACCCTCCCTGCTGCCATCTCGATCGTGCCGCCGCCTTTCCCCAGCCATCGGTAGTGCCGCCACCTTCCCCAGCATTGACGTCGGCAAAGCAGCCCTACAGCCGTTGTTCCGCATCCGGCCCTGTTCCACTATCATAATGAAGACTTTTCTTCTAACAGATCTCATAACATAAACAACCCGCACAAATTTCAGAGCAGGGAATTTTCTATGCAGATCTTAGAGCACAAGAGGAATTTGAATTCTAATTTGAATTCAAATTTGAATGGGTCCACAATTTCCTCCACAAATGCCACCCCTCTTCAAGGAAACGCCCACTATTTTCTCCCCTTATTTTGTTATTTTTGAATTTCAAAATTTGAATTTCAAAATGGCTTGGTGTCTATAAAATAGGCTCCAATCCTTCTTGTAAAAGTAATTGATGAATGAAATTTTTATTTTAGGGAAGAGTGATTCTTCTTCTGCTCCGAGAAGAGAGGGTGTGAGGCCCAACCCCAGGACATGACGTGAGATCATGCCCAGTTATCCCCCTTCCCATTTCGTTTTCTTTATCCCCTTGTGACCTTTGAGATCCATCCTAACTCCTCCAAGTATCGAGGAGGGTGTAATGCCTTAGAGATGAGAGGTCTCTTCATTAGGATGAGTCCCAAAGTCCATGAAATCCAAATCCTTATCTTCCATCCCATTACTCCTTCGCCATCAAATTAGAAAATTAAAAGAAAATTTGGATACCCTAATCTAGGTGACTTCTAGGATCACCGTTTGATCCTTCCTAGTCCCCTCCCCATTGTCCCGCATCATTGGGAGAGAGGGTTAAGGGATGAACCAAATTAGCTCTAGGTTTATATGAAAAAAATTTGCATTCCATAAAAACCTTGGAGCCAATTTCAGCCAAGATTTAAAATTTGAATTCAAAATTCAAATTTGAATCTTTTAAAGGTAAGTGAGCATGACAAATCAAATCTAATTTGATCCTAAGCCAAATCATATTTAGCTTGACCCATCAGATTGCAATCATATTACAAATAAGTCCTCCAAAAATTTACTAATCAAATTAGTGAAAAATTCTCATCATAGCCAAGTGTCGACTTATGGAAGTGTCGACATTTAGGTCATGGTCAATCGTATTGACCCCATAGCGATGTTAAATGATTCTCAATTATCTATCAGCCTTTAGATCATGTAGAAACCTGGATGGTATGTGACCCCATAGGTTCAAACATTAAGCCGGTAGCACTGAAAAGTTTCCAGTACCAGTTAAAGTACTTTTCTAGTAATGATACCCGACGTCCGGATAGGTCGAAGATGCAGAGAAACTCTCTAGTACCTCTGGCATATGATTACCACGTAATTTATTCCTTTGACCTTATAATGCTCAGGATGACCTAGGATTTGATTGCCAACCCTAATTTAGTGCATATAGATCGTGTCTCAACCTTACAAGTTCTATGACTTCTTATAAGAACTACCCTGGCTAAGGTTTTGCTAAATTGAGATATAGTGAGTCATTCACTCCAAACCATTTAAAGGGGTCAATCCCATCTTAATCCACCACTACTCTACAAGTACTTGATTGTACCTAGAAACCTTCCATCATTGAATTAGAAATCTAGGTAGTCTGGTACCAAAACACAGTGAGTTGCTTGAAAGCTGCCATGATGTCCTCAGGTCTGAAGGACATATATACCCATATCCCTTTACGAGCAACCCTTTGGCAGAAGGGAGCTCCACAGATGGTCACGTTGAGTGGGATGTCATATATTTCACCTGTATGTCATATCAGTGTCTCTGCACTCCTTGGTTAAGAGGACAACTAACCAATATGACAAACAACAACCTACGCTTGATACATCATTGTCCTATAACAATGTATCCTTTGGTTATAAACTAGTTTATGAACTACTCGATACATTCTCTCTATATCAAATATAATATAGTTCTAAGGACTCCATCACACAAGAGTACTTTTTAGAAAAATGCACATGTGATGAATACCCAAAAGAATAACTTTTATTCATTTAAGTAATTCATATACAATTACAAAATAGCACAACCATCTGCATCGTAGACGATTGGCTTTGGAACACT
Source organism: Areca catechu (assembly GCA_021397845.1). Classification (NCBI taxonomy): domain Eukaryota; kingdom Viridiplantae; phylum Streptophyta; class Magnoliopsida; order Arecales; family Arecaceae; genus Areca; species Areca catechu. The sequence goes on along the minus strand of CM038051.1, from coordinate 92,966,026 downwards.
ACTCCCAACAACTCCCACTTGTACTAAAGCAAATCAGTATAAAATCTTATTCCCATTTTCCATTTATAATTGTTGAACTCTTTAACTTCAACGCTTTAGTGAAGGGGTTGGCCAGGTTCTCCTTTCCATCGATCTTTTGAAGGTCAATGTCATCTCATTCCATGATTTCTCGCACAAGGTCATAGCACCATAGAATGTGTTTGGTACGGTGATGGGACTTCGACTCTTTGGCTTGAGCAATGGCTTCAATGTTGTCATAATACACTGGAACAGAACCATCTAGGGAACGTGCCAATCCCTACTCACCTAGGAACTTCTGCAACCACATAGCTTCCTTTGCTATATCCGATGCTATGATGTATTCTGCTTTGCATATTGAATATGCAACAGTAGGCTACTCAAAACATTTCTTGTAGATCACTTCCTTATTTAGGGTAAAGATAAACCCTGACAGGCTCTTGCTATCATCCCTATCTGACTGAAAACTAGAGTCAAAATACCCCACAAGTTTCAAGTCAGGTTCTCCATATATCAGCCATTGTGATGAGGATATCGCTAGCACCGATCCCAGAGCAAGCACGAATCCTGGAGCTGTATGAATCTCGGAGCATATCTAGAATAAATTAGTTTGGAATTTATCTTTTGTTTGAAATTTGAATTAGGATTTGGTTGGTTAGGATTGAGATATGGATAGGCTTATCTTATCCTATCCTGTATTTGAATTTGAATCATACCTATCTTTTTATCTTGTATTCAAATTCAAATGAGGGTTGGACAGGTCTATAAATACCACCCTCAATCCTTTGTAAAAAAAATAATTTTGGAGAATAATTATGAGTTTTTAAAAGAGTGATTCTTCTTGCCTTCTCCTTCGGGCATCGAGGAGCGCGAGGTCCTAGTTATCCCCCTTCTCATTCCATTTTCTTTATCACCTCATGACCTTTGAGATTCACTCTAATGCCTCCAAGTATCGAGGAGGGTGGAATGCCCTAGAGGTGAGAGGTCTCTTCGTTAGTTTGAGTCCCAAAGTCTATGAGATTCAAATCCCTGTCTTCCATCCCGACTATTCCTTCGCCACCCTTAAAAAAAATCCAAAAAAAAAATGGTACCTTAATCTAGATGACTTCTAGGCTCACCAATGATCCTACCCTTATCCTATTCCACATCAAATTGGTATCAGAGCTAGAAAGTTAGGGTACCTTCGTATCACCCCAGATTTCCTCTTACTAGTACCTCCACTTTCCCAGATCCAAAAAAAAAAAATCTCCCAACCAGTGTCTTCCGTCCCCTGTGATCCACTGCCCAGTGCCACCGTCACCTCCCTACTACCCCGCCGCCTCACCACAGTCCCCCTCCCCTCTCCGACAAACTGTCCATGCCACCTCATCGATGCCTCATCACCGCCCCCGGATGCTATGACATCCACCGCTGCTCCCCTACTGCCATCGCCAGATCCACCATCATGCCACTCCATCATCCCCATCTCTTCCCTTCTCCCACATCGCCCTAGGCACTCCCAGAGCTGGGAGCTCCTCACGTGGGCCCTCATCAAGGTCACCTTCACCGGCAATCGTGTCCTTGCCCTCCACGTCCTCCCCTCCTCCACTGATGTTTCAAATCCTGATGAAAATTTGCTCTCTTTTTTGCTCTCTCTCGTCAAGGCCTTCGACTCTATGCTCGCTGTCTAGGAAGGCTTCTGCAATCTCAAACAAATTGATCTGTAATTGAAGCTATGCCAAACTTCATCAATCCGCAAAGGATGCTGATCCAAACCTGGGCTTCCTGACGAAGCACGACATGAAGGTGAAGCTCCCCCATCCGACCCGCATGAAGAACAAGACTCAGGCCCCCATTTAGATCACCGTCAAGTAGATCCTTCGAGAGGCCCGGGTGTGGCAGGAACCCGAGATCCGGCTTCCCAAGCAGAAGATCAAGGAGGCTATCGTCATCTTGAACCAGGGCATCCGACTTCGCTGCCTACAATCGAATGAAATAGTCACTGCCATGCCTTCGTTTCCTCGCCGTCATCCGCACACCTCTGAGTCCGGCTGGCCATCTCCTCCATTCCTAAATGATGCCAACCTCCCTCAACAGCCGAACTCCTTCCTCTTCTCCCTCTAACCGAAAGCCCTAACCCTTGAGCTCGACCCTTGGGGACTCTTCCAGCCATGGCGACGATGCAGGTGTTCTCTCAGAAGGAGTAGACATCCAAATGATGCTTGCCACTGAAGTCCATCTCGGCACCAAGAACTGCGACTTCCAAATGGAGTGCTACCTCTTCAAGCAACAATCCGACGGTATCTTCATCATCAACCTTGGTAAAACTTAGGAGAAACTTCAGCTAGCAGCTAGGGTCATCATTGCCGTTGAAAATCCTTAGGACATTATTGTCCAATCTGCAAGGCCATATGGTTAGAGAACTGTTCTGAAGTTTGCTCAGTACACAGGTGCTCTTGCCATTGCTGGGTGGCACACCCTTGAAACCTTCACCAATCACCTTCAGACATCCTTTTGTGAGCCACGTCTTCTAATCCTCACTGATCTTAGAACCGATCATCAGCCTATCAAGGAATCTTCTCTAGAAAATATTACAACAATTGCCTTTTGTGGCCAACAAACAACAAAGGGAAATCTAGCATTGGCCGTCCCTACAAGTTGTTGGCTAGGATGGTTCTCTAGATGCGTGGCATTATTGCTCCTGGGTACAAATGGGAAGTGATGATCGATCTATTTTTCAATAGGGATCCTGAGGAAGCTAAGGAACAGGAAGAGAAAGCACTGTCCTATCTACCAATGAACCTTTGGATTCCCAAAGATCTCAGCATTCATCTTTGAAAAAATATTTTAAACAATGAATCATTGGAAGTTGAACAGGGAGAAGAACATTAACATTCAATACACAGACAACTTGAAGTCATCGAGCTTGGAAACCTGCTTTAGGGCTCAAGGCAAAATCATTATTAGAAATTCAAAACAGATCAAGTGAGCATGGCTATTGGGGTTCATTGATGAATAAGCTGGAGCCCAAGGATATCTAGAATTGTCCAAGATCTTTAGAGTAGCATCGAGCCTAACTTGACGGAGTCGAGTTCTCCCCGCCTCAGGGGAATGTTGGGGATATCGCCAACATGGATCCCAGAGCAAGCACGAATCTTGGAGCTGCATGAATCTCAAAGCATATCCAAAATAAATTAGTTTGGGATTTGTCTTTTGTTTGAATTTTGAATTAGGATTTGGTTGGTTAGGATTGAGATATGGATAGGCTTATCTTATCTTATCTTGTATTTGAATTTGAATCATCCCTATCTTTTTATCTTGGATTCAAATTCAAATGAGGGTTGGACAGGTCTATAAATGCCACCCTCAGTCCTTTGTAAAAAAAATAGTTTTGGAGAATAATTATGAATTTTTAGAAGAGTGATTATTATTGCCTTCACCTTCGGGCATCGAGGGGCATGAGGCCCTAGTTATCCCCCTTTCCATTCTATTTTCTTTATCCCCTCGTGACCTTTGAGATTCACTCTAACACCTCCAAGTATCGAGGAGGGTGGAATGCCTTAGTGGTGAGAGGTCTCTTCGTTAGTTTGAGTCTCAACATTCATTAGATTCAAATCCCTGCCTTCCATCCCCACTATTCCTTCACCACCCTTTAAAAAAAATCCAAAAAAAAATGGTACCCTAATCTAAATGACTTCTAGGCTCACCAACAATCCTATCCTTATCCTATTCCACATCATATTGGTCCTTTGTATTTTGCAGATACTTAAGGATGGTCTTTACCACTTTTCAATGAGCTTCTCCTGGGTCAGACTGGTATCTGCTCAGTACAACTAGTGAGTATGCCATGTCTGGTCTAGTACATGTCATGGCATACATGATAGAATCCATTATCGAAGCATATTGGATTCTACTCATATGCTCTCTCTCCTTAGGAGTTATCATATAATCCCTTTTGGAGAGTGTAATTCCAGGGCCTATGGGGAGATACCCTTTCTTTTACTTCTCCATGATGAACCATTTTAGCACAGTATCAATGTACATAGACTGGGACAGTCCTAAAATCCTCTTAGATCTATCTTTATATATCTTCATACCTAGTATGTAAGAGGCTTCACCCAACTCTTTCATAGAGAACTAGGATGACAACCAGACCTTTATTCCTTGTAGTACTGGGATGTCATTTTTGATTAAGAGAATATCATCCACATACAATACAAGGAATACAATCACAGAACCATTAACCCATTTATAAATGCAAGGTTCTTCTCCGTTCCTAACGAAGCCATATGACTTGATACATTTATCAAATTGCATGTTCCAACTCTGAGATGCTTGCTTCAGTCCGTAGATGGGATTTTGAAGTTTGCACACCTTTGACTCGTTTGTAGATGTGAGCCCTTCAGGTTGTCCCATGTACACCTCTTCCAGCTCACCATTCAGGAAAGCTGTTCAGACATCGATTTGCTAGAATAAATAATCAAAGTGTGCCGCTAAAGCAAGCATGATCTGAATGGATAGAGAACGTCTCATCATAGTCAATACCATAATATTGATGATGCCGCTGCTCGTCAACACCCCTTTTTTTAAAAAAAATCTATTTGCATGCAATGGGTTTTATCCCCTCAGTTAGATCAACCAATGTCCATACATTATTGATTTCCATAGACCTCATTTCAGATCTCATGGCTCCTATTCATAATTTAGAGTCGGACCTTTATATTGCATCCATATAGGTGATTGGGTCCTCATTGTTCTCATCGAGTTCAATGGGATACCATCCCGGACCAGGAAACCATAGAATCTATCCGGTCGATGTGGTATCCTACTGGATCTCCTTAATGGTTCCTGCATGGGCTCTGGGTGTGAGCTAATCACTACTGGTTCTATATTGTCCCTTAAGTGTGTCGGTCCTTCTACTTGTTAAATTTCACTAAGTTCAATCTTAGCGACCATAGTTCCTTCATCGAGGAACTCATTTTTTCAAAAAGATAGCCCTAAGACTGATGAACAACTTTTGTTCCTTAACCAAGTAGAAGTAGTACCCCTTAGACTCTTTTGGATACCCAACAAATAGGCACCTGTCAGACCTAGGTTCAAGCTTATCCATTTTCAAATATTTGACATAAGCTAGGCAACCCCAAACCCGAAGGTGTGTGAGTGTCGGCCTACATCCAGTCCATATCTCATATGGTGTTTTGCTAACGAACTTACTCGAAACCCTATTTAAAAGGTAGCAAACTGACTCTAGAGCATATCCCCAAAAGGATAGCGGTAGAGAAGCAAAGCCCATCATGGACTGAACCATGTCTAACAGGGTTTGATTCCTCCTTTCTGACACTCCATTTAATTGAGGTGTCCCTGGAGGTATCCATTGAGAGAGAATCCTATTCTCATCAAGATATGTCAGAAAATCATCGAAAAGATATTCACCACCTCAATCTGATCGAAGGGTATTTATATACTTTCCAGTTTGTTTTTCTACTTCATTATGATATCGTTTGAGCATTTCAAACGATTCAGATTTATATCTCATCAATAAGATATAACCGTACCTCGAAAGGTCATCTGTAAATTTAATAAAATAATTGTACCCATCTTTGGCATGAATATTCACAGTATGTACCAGACTTAGAATTTCTTTGGCTCATTCACCTTTTCCAGTAAAATGTGATTTTATCATCTTTCCAAGAAGACATGACTTATAGGTTGGAAGTGAATCACATTCACTAATCTCAAGAAGACCCTCGCTTTTCAACCTATTTATCCTGTTTTTTTTGATATAACCTAGCCTACAATGCCGTAGATATGCTTTGATGATAATATCTATCTTAGGGCATTTGCTAGATGTGTACACTACACTAACAGGTTGCGATAGTATATAAATGCCATTATTTATGTATCCATTCATCATAACGAAACCATTCCAAATGATTTTGCAAATGTCATTCTTTATTGATAGTTCACAACCATACATGGCCAACTGGCCTATAGAAATGATATTCAAAATGAAAGACGGACAATAATGACACTCACGCAAAATGATTGTACAAGACTCAAAAACTAATTTGAGGGTTCCCAACGCCAGGACTAGAACTTGGCTTCCATTTTCCATGTTCAAGGATCTCTTGCCATCATCGAATCTCCTACTAATTTGAAGTTCTTGCAAAGAATTGCAAATATGAATTGGACTTCCAGTATCCAAAACCCAGTTAGTAGTATCGTAGATAGAGAAACTATAAGGTGTTATCATATAAATACCTTGTCCAGCACTGCCCTGCTGCTTCCTCTTCTTGGACCTGTTCGGGTTAAGTGATGCAATATAAAGAGGACAGTTCCTCTTCCAATGACTCTGCTTCTTATAGAAGAAGCACTCCATCTGGCTCTTCTCAGCCTTCACCTTCTTAACCTGACTTGGCCCAGAAGCATTTTGCACCTTCTTCTCTTTATTTATCTTTTTCCCTTTCGTAAAGGGATGATGCCCCGTAGAGAATCCTTCCACTAGATTTACCATCCCTTTATTGAGTTGGTGGTCTTTCTCATAAGTCTACAGTAACTCCAACAGATCGTGGTAGTTAACTACACCCTTATTCATTCTAAAATAATCGAGAAAGTCTAGATAAGAAGAGGGCATGGAATTCATTATCATATCTTTCCTGAGCTGTTCACAGAAGGGACATCCGAGCTTGCCCAGGTGCTTAATTATCTCGATCATGTATAATACATGACCAGTAACAATGGCCCCATAAAGCATCCATGCATTGTAGATAGCACAGGAGATCCTGTATCTCTCAACATCATCTGGTGTATCGAAGGACTCCTTCAAATTTTGAAGGATCTCCTCTGACTGGGCTTCCTTGAATTTATGACTGAACTCGTCATTTATTACTGCCAACAGATGCATCAGATAGTGGTCCTATCAAAGAGCCACTTCTAATAAGTGTCTCTGATGGAACCCCGAGCATTGGGAGCAGGGATTTCAGGTGCTAGATCCGATATCATATATAAGATCCATTCATGCTTTAGGACAATCCTGATCCTTCGATACCAGCTATCAAAGTTGGGACCCTTGAGCTTCTCTTTATCGAGAAGAGATCAGAGGGATAAGTTGGTAGACATCTTAAAGGAAAACCAAAACTTATTATTGTATATGAATTATTAACCCAAAGACATGGACTTTAGTCTAAAGGCCCTCCCACTATTTTGTTCAAATTGGTAGCCTCTACCTCAAATTCGAGGAATTACTTTAATTCCTTATTGGGAACTAGAAACTAATAGAAAGCACATGAGCCCGACTTTGGTCGGCCCACCCATGTGTATCTAAAGGTAGAATCTTTAATCGATTACTTCTCCAAGTAACTTCTAGTATTTAGATTTTATTCCAAGGTACACTTCAATCGACCTTTGGGCCTCCTATTGAAGGTCCCAGTTAGGTCCAACCATTAACATGACAAAATTCAATGCTTCCAACAAACAAATAGTCAAGCCAGACTTTGGCCGGCCCACCTGACCTTTGTTAAGAGAGTCGCACTGAGCCATCATATTAGGAATGGTAATTCCAATAGCCCGATGAACACCCGATCTTTGGATATGTCGATGGACACCTAATTATTTGACCCATTATCATTCCACTTAATGGGAGGCTAGGACTTAGTTATCCCCATAACTTCATCCTTTTATGGATCTAATAATTTAGAGGGTTTAACTTTAATATGACAGATGAAATAGATAAGAAGACATGGATCAACCTCCCATTGACTACATTAGTCATAAAAGAGGGTTTCATAAACTAATATCCATGGGCACCTAAAATCAATCAAGACTGATTAACCTTAGGTGACATGAGTTAACACGAGTCAGTGAGCTACCCAATCAATTCTAATTGACCATATTGGCCAGGTAAGTGAGATCATGGGATGGGTTCCACCTTTAACCATCTTGCCTTAGACACCAACCGGGTTGGCTAGGTAACCGATAGCCCTAGAAGAACCATGATCAAATGCCATACTTATCTTAGACACCAATTGGTTCATCAGACTCGATTAGACTAGCTTAAAGACTCGGGCTGATCATTGAGCCACAAATCAAGTCCATTTAGATTTATGGACAAATCAATCTAACTATTAGAGGGATCTATAGAGAAAAAAATCCTAACTCAATATTTGATTAGATTAGTTCTCTATTTGATCCATGATGGGGGACAGGATGGGGGATGGATCGTTGGTGAGCTTAGAAGTCACCTAGATTAGGGTACCACTATTTTTTTCTTCTATTTTTAACTTTTTAATTTTCTAGGGAGATGGAGAAGGAATAATGGGGAAGGAAAAAATGGATGGTTGGACTTGGATAACTAGGGCCTTATACCCATCGATGTTTCGAAGAACAGAAGCAAACTAGGGTCTCACACCCCTCGATGTTTTGAAGAACAAAGGCAAACTAGGGCCTCACATCTCTCAATGCTCGAAAGCGAAGGCATAGGGTCTCACATCCCTCGACGCCCGAAGGCGAAGGCAAGACAGGCCTCACGTCCACTCCTTTAAGGAGGCAGAACAAAGAATCACTCTTCTCAAATCATCATCATTATTATTCTCCATTTCAATACAAGAGCGGGGTCCTTATATAGGAACCAATTACTTGGAAAGCAAGTAAAGAAAACATGAAAAATATGAGGCACAACAATCCTTCCTAGTTTGCTGATTGAAAACATGGAAGGTGTTATACAATTTCCAAAGAAGCTTAAGAAAAAAAAGGAAAGAAGGGGGGACCAAGGGTGGACCATGTGGGGCATCAAACATCTGCTCTCTTGGGCTTGGGGTGGACCACATCTTTCCTTAGTTGCTTGGCATGAATCAAGGGATTCATGTTTATCCACTTGACCTTCCTTCTTTGCTTTAGGGGGGCTTAAAGTGAGGTCCAGTGGCTCTCCTCTTTGACTTGATCAACCAAATAAATTGATGGATAGCTCTCAGATCCCCATCATTCCCCTAGAGTGGGGAGTACTTGACTCCAACGAGTTTGGGTCTACGAGGGTTCGATGGAACCAAAACCAATTAAATCAAAGCAAAAAAGGCTAGGTCACTATTTTTTTACCTTTTTTTCTACTCTCTAAATTTGTTTTTTTCATTGATTTTCTTTTTTTTCACCTCTTTTTTTATTTCCCCTATGGAAATAGAACTTGGCATTGAATACTGACTTTGCATTCATGTTCGTGCATGGGGAATTTTAGTGCTTTAATGAGCATGCCGAGCAGGGGATCGGCAACCAGGAGAAAATCTGGCAGGCTCTTGCTGGTGACTGCACTGGGGTGAAGATGGTGGCGTGATAGATGGACGTCGGCGAGGTGAAGGTGGAAGAGCTGGGTGTCAGACTCGTCGATGAAGCAATTATGATGATGGAAGGGTGTGGCCATCTGCTCAGCCTCCTCCACATGCTTCGATAGTGGTCTCGGAGGTAGGAGACCCCATGAGGCACTGGCATGGAGGCCACATGGGCAAAGATGAGGCATCGAGAGTGGAGATCTCATGGGCACTGGCACAAAAGTGATGCAGGAAGCACATGGTGTCAGCATGGACTTGAGCCAATGGATGATGGTGTCTAGTAGGGACAAACGATGACAGGGAGGGAAGATCAGGGGTGAGGCACCGGCGAGGATCCCATCAATGAGGGCGTCATCCTGGGAGAAGCGGCAGAGGTGGATCTTTCGATGGGGGCACGGGCGACCGATGGTTGGTGCGGTCTTGGATTTGGGTGGAGGTGTTCTGATCAGAGGAGCAAGGGATGTTGGTAGTCCTAATCAGTGAGAAGAGGGATCAAGCAGACGTAGGTGAAGGCAGGGGATTCACCATGGTCGTGGGAACTCGGAACCTCAGAATATGGCACTGGCATGGAGAAATCAGTGATGACATCTGGCATGGGCGTTGATGATTGGGTGGCTCAATGGTCGGAGGGATCTATGATTTGGGTGGTGGCACGGTTATGGGTCAATGGTGGCGTTGGTGAGCTAGTGATGGAGATGGTGGCGGAGGGATCAAGGAAAAAGATTATAAGAATAACTCGAGGATAAATTAGGGATAAGCAAAGAATAGCGAGAATAATAGGAATAAGATGGGACAAAAAAGAAATAATGGATACCCTAAACCTCTGGGCTCTGATACCAAATTGATGGGGGATGGGATGGGAGATGGATCATTGGTGAGCATAAAAGTCACCTAGATTACGGTACCATAATTTTTTTTCTTCTATTTTTGTTTTTTTTAATTTTCTAGGGAGATGGCGAATGAATAATTGGGAAGGAAGAAATGGATGGTTGGATTTGGATAACTAGGGCCTCACACCCCTCGATTGATGCGGGACTAATATGCATGCAATTCTTTTTGTATGTTTTAAATGTGGGGTTAGGTGATTAATTCCCGAATTTCAGATCAAAATTTGTTGTAGGGAATTTTGTATGAATTCTTGAAGCCAAGCATGCAGATTAGAACCTAGAAAAGTACTAAAGAAGGATCGCCGGGGCTGAGAAGCCTCGGTTAGGGCAAGTTCACCTACAATAATAAGACTGGAGGTAGAGGGGGTGTACCTGACAATGTCTGAAGCACCCAGTGAAGATCGCAGTGAAGGGATCTCTCGTTCCTCGATGGATGCGCCTGGAAAATCGAGCCAAAGACCCGTGGATACCTGGCTTTCTGCTCGGTGGTCCGATTGAGGCTTGGCTGGAGTCGTTGGATTCGTAGAAACTTGGGGACCTGCAAACGACCTATCAGGGGTTAGAAAACTCAAAGAAGATCAAGAAAATAGAGGAAAATAGCAAAGAGAAGAAAGTTTTGGAGGGGGCTGGAAGGATGGTTGGCGGTAGGAAGATGGTTGCAAACACCGGGAAGAAGTACTCTCAAACCCCTTTATGCACACAGCAGGGTAATCACACAAAGTAATTGAAGAACTCAAGGTTTATTTTATATATCAAAATCTCCCTTCATACAAAAGGCGAGGGTCCTTTAAATAGACCCTTAACCTTGTGCCAAGTAAGGGCACATTAGTCTTTACATAAGAATGCTTTTCCCTCTCAAACCCTAGCTAGAAAATAAGGAAATATTAGGTAGAAAAATCCCTAAAAATTCTCTTGACTTGGCCAACACTCTAAGGATGCCTAGGGGGGCATGTTGGGCTTTTAGGAGCAGCAAGAGGTTGGCCCAAAGGGGCTCGGGTGCATGGGTTTGGGCCTTTGGAAGCTGGGGTGGCCTGGTAGCCATGTAGCATGAATATTCCCAGGTATCCTGCTTCTTTAGGGCTTGGGCTTGGCACCTGGGCTTGATTTCTTTGGGCTAGGATGCAGATGTACCTCTAGAATCATGGATGCCCTGGTCTATGAATATACTTTGGCATCTGGAAGGGAATCTGGGCATCTGGAGGGCAGCTGCAAGGAATCAGGGTTTTCTAAATTTTCCTCCTGGGGTCTTCAAATCTTCAAGCTGGGTTGGACTTGGGATATACTTTCATATCTTCAATCTAGTTGGACTTGGTCTTTGCTTGTATGATATAGTCTTAAGTCTTCAGTATGCTTGGACAGGACTTAAAAAAATAAAATTAGCTCAACATGAGCTGACTAATACTGAACTGAAGTAGCTCAACATGAGCTGACTAATTACAGGATTTAAATAAAACAGCTAAGCTTTATTACAATGGACTTGAATGTCAATTAAGTGATCCACAGAAGGTTGAGAAGCCTCTACCTTATTTTGGTGCCTTTGTTGTCTGCACCAATTCTCCTGGGGCGGGAGGAACTCGACCATATCGAGTGAAGATCAGACTGGCTCACATATCTCTCGAGAAGGTCTGGGTTGAGGCATTGCAAGTCCTTTCGAGAAATCCACGAATCATCCGACTCTGGCCGGCCTTGCCATCGGACTAGGAAGCGTTGATAACCGCGGCCCCGGGTCGTAATGTCTTGATCATCCAGGATACACTCGATCTGTTCTCCTCTCTCAGGCCAAATTTATTAGTGGACACTCTGGGTTAGGGTCACTCACAATGAAAAGGAATAGGTTCAAAGGCCTCACTAGGTATCGCTGCCGGTTCCCTGTACTCAACCAGGTCTATAATATTGAAGGTAGAACTATTGCCCAAATCTGAAGGAATGTCTAACACCTAGGCATTTGATCCAACCTTCTTTATCACTTTAAAAGGTCCTGCTCTACGAGCATGAAGCTTCTTTTAGGCCTAAGACAAACCAAGATAGAATCCACTACATCAAATTCTTTGATCCATCTTCGGGAATTAGCCAGTTTGTTTAAAATTAGTGTAGGTGGTGAACATGTTGGGCACATGCAAACTCCTAACAAATGATTCAAAGGACTCAAACCTACACCTAACAGACTCGACTAAAGAGATTTATTAGGTCTTAACTACCACTTGGGCATGGGGGCATGAGTCGTGGTTGATGGGTGACATGCAGAAAAAAATTTGCTAGTAACTCCTAATAGGTGCCAGAGGGTCTGCCAAAAGCAGGTAGCAAATGGGATGGGCTCTATGGATCCTTGCAACCTAGTAACCTCAACAAAATGTAACCTAATAGTTTTAGACACATGAAAAGACTCAAGAAAAGGTAGGAAATAGGAAGTGGGTTCAGAATTAGTCTGGTAGGGTGGAGAAAAAGGTTTAGTTGGATAAAGTAGGATAAAAGATAGGGTGTAAGGAACTAATCCCATACTAATGAGGTTAACCCAACGAGGTTGAGCTATATCTACAGGGTTTACATAATGGAAGGAAGGGTTACTAATCTCAGGGAAGAGGTCCTTAATGGGAACAATAGGAGGAGGCTCATCCTGAGGGTACTTATTCAAAGAGATCTGGTCCTTAATAAATTCTTCAGGTTCTTGTATTTTAGGACTAGACTCTATAATTTGGCTCTTCTTTATGGTTTCCTCAGGTAAGGCTCTAGCAGCAGTACCTAGGTTCTCTTCTTCTAATTGTTCTTCTACTATAGCTTTAGGTTGGATGTGGTCAAGGTCAACTAGCTCTAGGTTGGTTTCTACATGGGTATCTACTGGGTCAGCTAATTCTAGGTCTACTAATGGTGTCTCCTCTTCTCCTTCATACTCATCCACTAGGCTCGCATTAGCATCATACAATTCCGCGTTAATGTAAGCCTTGTCAATCTCAGGAATGGTTGGAGAAGGTCGACTAGGGGAAAATTGGCTTGGTCCTAGTTTCTGATTATGGACACTAGTCCTAGTAGGTTCAGGTTGCCTAAGGGGTAGTGGCTCACTACTGGGTTCATATTTAGGGGTACTAATCCAATGGGGTTCAAGTTGACTAAGGGAAACCTAACTAGTACTAGATTGATACCTAGGAGTTATGGGCTCCCTAGGCTCATAGGATAAGGGTGCAGATTTATGGGTCACGGGATTATAAGATCGGGGTCATAGGATTTTGGGTCAGCTCTATGGTCGGGTTCTAAGGATGGATCATGGTATGGGGTCCTCCTAAGGTTGGGCTCCGTATATGGGTCAGGATATTGGGTTCTCCTAGGGTTGGACTCCCTATATGGGTCAGAATATTGGGTTCTCCTAGGGTTGGACTCCCTATATGGGTCAGAGTATTGGGTTCTCCTATGATTGGACTCCCTATATGGGTCAGAGTATTGGGTTTTCCTAGGATTGGACTCCCTTAATGTGTCAGAGTATTGGGTTCTCCTGGGTTCAGTATCATAATAAAGGTCATGGTAAGGGGTTCTTCTATATTCAGTATCATAATAAGGGTCATGGTCAGGGGTTCTTCTAGGTTCAGTATTATAGTATGGGTCGGGCTGAGGGGCTCTCCTAGGTTCAACCTCTCGGTATGGATCAGGGTTTGGGGTCCTCCTAGGTTGAGGATTTTAGTACGGGTCAGGATAAGGGGCTCTCCTAGTTTCGACCTCATGGTATAGATCAGGGTTTGGGGTCCTCCTAGGTTGAGGGGACTCAGGATCTGGCTCAGACTGTGACCCATGGTTTCTTTGTATGGTCCCTACACGGCCTTCTAACTGGTCAAACCTATTGGTAAGATGGTCAATTCTATTGTTGGTTTGGGTACCAGACTGAGTTAACTAGGCCATGGATTAGGTTAGTTGCTCAGTGAGTTTTTTAATTTGGGCATGCAAATTTTCCATGGGTTCAGACATTTGTGAAGGAGGTGAGCGATATGAAACCCCTGATCTAGTGCTCAAGCAAGACTCGATCAGACCGACTATAGCTAACTAGACCTAGAGTCCAAACTAGATGCTCAATCAGGGTGGCAAACTAGCCTGTAGTAACCCGGTACTCAGCCAGGCAGGTGTTAAGGGAGTGTTAGGACCATGATTGCCAATCCTAGACACCAATCAAAGATTGGCCAGGTAGGCAGACCAGCAAACAAGCCCTTCAGGATTGAATCCTTAAACCACCATTCTAGACACCGAGCACAAAGCACGCACGGGTTAGCTTGACACAATGATCTGACACTTAGTACGTACCCAACCAGTTGGTGTCCCTAGCCCACTAGGGCAAATTAAGTCTAGTTAATTTTAGGTTAAGGCTTGGGACCGAATGCAAGGGATGTGGTTTTTGGCTAAGTAGAGGTGATCAAATCCTCCCCCCATCTGATATAGCAAGAGTGCCCTTAAAAGTAAATTATGCAATGATGGCAGGCAGATGAGGATGCAAATTAGGGTTTAGATGTTTTTGGTATTTTTGGAGAATATGTAATTTTTTTTTGGTATTTTTTAAAATAGAAGAAAACTTGCAAATCATGGCTTAATATGCTGGAAATATACTAAAATTAAAAGATATGCAAAAGATGCTAAACAAAACCCTAACACTTCCAAACTTGTCTTGCTGAAAAAAACAGAGCCAAAAATTTGTAGGCTGTATTTCAGCTTGCAGAAAATTCACAAGCCATAATAAAATTTTCAAAAATTTTGAACAATACTGAGACTTATGGTTAATCTAGCAAAATAAATTTCAGAATTTTTGGAGTTTTTATCAAGGAGAAATAATTTAAATAACATAGCATATATGGATTGAGAGATTGCAAAAAATAAGCCATAATCTAAGCTCTGATACCAAATGATGCGGGACTAATATGCATGCAATTCTTTTTGTATGTTTTATATGTGGGGTCAGGTGATTAATTCCCAAATTTCAGATCAAAATTTATTGTAGAGAATTTTGTATAAGTTTTTGAAGCCAAGCATGCATATTAGAACCTAGAAAAGTACTAAAGAAGGATCGCCGGGGCTGAGAAGCCTCGGTTAGGCCAAGTTCTCCTACAATAATAAGACTGGAGCTAGAGGGGGTGTACCTGACAATGTATAAAGCACCCGGTGAAGATCAAAGCGAAGGGATCTCTCGTTCCTCGATGGATGCGGCCTGGAAAACCAAGCCAAAGACCCGTGGATACCCGGCTTTCTGCTCGGTGGTCCGATTGAGGCTTGGCTGGAGTCGTTGGATTCGTAGAAACTCGGGGACCTGCAAACGACCTAACAGGGGTTAAAAAACTTAAAGGAGATCAAGAAAATAGAGAAAAACTGCAAAGGGAAGAAAGATTTGTAGGGGGCTAGAAGGATGGTTGGCGGCAGGAAGATGGTTGCAAACACCGGGAAGAAGAACTCTCAAACCCCTTTATGCACACAGCAGTGTAATCACACAAAGCAATTGAAGAACCCAAGGTTTATTTCATATATCAAAATCTCCCTTCATACAAGAGGCTAGGGTCCTTTAAATAGACCCTTAACCTTGTGCTCTAAGTAAGGGCACATTAGTCTTTACATAAGAATGCTTTTCCCTCTCAAACCCTAAAACCCTAGCTAGAAATTAAAAAAAAAAATTAGGTAGAAAAATCTCTAAAAATTCTCTTGACTTTGCCAACACTCCAAGGATGCCTAGGGGGCATGTTGGGCTTCTAGGAGCAGCAAGAGGCCAGCCTAAAGGGGCTCGGGTGCATGGGTTTGGGCCTTTGGAAGCTGGGGTGGCATGGTAGCCATGTAGCAGGAATATTCCCTGGTATCTTGCTTCTTTAGGGCTTCGGCTTGGCACCTGGGCTTGATTTCTTTGGGCTAGGATGTTGATGGACCTTTAGAATCATGGATGCCCTGGTCTATGAATATACTTTGGCATCTGGAAGGGAATCTGGGCATCTGGAGGGCATCTGCAAGGAATCAGGGCTTTCTGAATTTTCCTCCTGGGGTCTTCAAATCTTCAAGCTGGGTTGGACTTGGGCTATACTTCCATGTCTTCAATCTAGTTGGACTTGGTCTTCACTTGTATGGTATAGTCTTGAGTCTTCAGTATGCTTGGACAGGACTCAAAAAAATAAAATTAGCTCAACATGAGCTGACTAATACTGAACTGAACTAGCTCAACATGAGCTGACTAATTATAGGATTTAAATAAAATAGCTAAGCTTTATTACAATGGACTTGAATGTCAATTAAGTGATCCACAGAGGGTTGAGAAGCCTCTGCCTTATTCTGGTGCCATTGGTGTCCGCACCAATTCTCCCGGGGTGGGAGGAACTCGACCCTATCGAGTGAAGATCAGACTGGCTCACATCTCTCGAGAAGGTTTGGGTTGAGGCTTTGCAAGTCCTCTCGAGAAATCCATGAATCATCCGACTCTGGCCAGCCTTGCCATCGGACTAGGAAGCGTTGATAACCACGGCCCCGGGTCATAATGTCCTGATCGTCCAGGATACGCTCAATCCGTTCTCCTCTCTCAGGCCAAATTTATTAGTGGACACTCTGGGTTTGGGTCACTCACAATGAAAAGGATTAGGTTCAAAGGCCTCTCCAGGTATCGCTGCCGGTACCCTGTACTCAACCAGGTCTATAATATTGAAGGTAGAACTAATGTCCAAATCCGAAGGCATGTCTAACACCTAGGCATTTGATCCAACCTGCTCTATCACTTTAAAAGGTACTGCTCTACGAGCATGAAGCTTCTTTTAGGCATAAGCCTAACCAAGATAGAATCCACTACATCAAATTCTTTGATCCATCTTCGGGAATTAGCCAGTTTGTTTAAAATTAGTGTAGGTGGTGAACATGCTGGGCACATGCAGACTCCTAACAAATGATTCAAAGGACCCAAACCTATGCCTAACAGACTTGAATAAAGAGATTTATTAGATCTTAACTACCACTTGGGCATGGGGGAATGAGTCGTGGTTGATGGGTGACATGCAGAAGAAAATTTGCTAGTAACTCCTAATAGGTGCCAGAGGGTCTGCCAAAAGTAGGTAGCAAATGGGATGGGCTCTATGGATCCTTGCAACCTAGTAACCACAACAAAATGTAACCTAATAGTTCTAGATACATGAGAAGTCTCAAGAAAGGGTAGGAAATAGGAAGTGGGTTCAGAATTATTCTGGTAGGGTGGAGAAAAATGTTTAGTTGGATAAAGTAGGATAAAAGATGGGGTGTAAGGAACTAATCCCATACTAATGAGGTTAACCTTACGAGGTTGAGCTATATCTACAGGGTTTACATAATGGAATGATGGATTACTAATCTCAGGGAAGAGGTCCTTAATGAGAACTATAGGAGGAGGCTCATCCTGAGGGTACTTATTCAAAGAGATCAGGTCCTTAATAAATTCTTCAGGTTCTTGTATTTTAGGACTAGACTCTATAATTTGGCTCTTCTAAATGATTTCCTCAGGTAAGGCTCTAGCAGCAGTACCTAGGTTCTCTTCTTCTAATTGTTCTTCTACTATAGCTTTAGGTTGGATGTGGTCAAGGTCAACTAGCTCTAGGTTGGTTTCTACCTGGGTATCTACTGGGTCAGCTAATTCTAGGTCTACTAAATGTGTCTCCTCTTCTCCTTCATACTCATCCACTAGGCTCGCATTAGCTTCATACACTTCTGCGTTAATGTAAGCCTTGTCAATCTCACGAATGGTTGGAGAAGGTCGGCTAGGGAAAAATTGGCTAGGTCCTAGTTTCTGATTATAGACACTAGTCCTAGTAGGTTCAGGTTGCCTAAGGGGTAGTGGCTCACTACTGGGTTCATATTTAGGGGTACTAATCCTATGGGGTTCAAGTTGACTAAGGGAAACCCGACTAGTACTAGATTGATACCTAGGGGTTATGGGCTCCCTAGGCTCATAGGACAAGGGTGCAGATCTATGGGTCACGGGATTATAAGATCTGGGGTCATAGGATTTTGGGTCAGCTCTATGGTCAGGTTCTAAGCATGGTTCATGGTTTGGGGTCCTCCTAAGGTTGGGGTCCGTGTATGGGTCAGGATATTTGGTTCTCCTTGGGTTGGACTCCCTATATGGGTCAGAATATTGGGTTGTCCTAGGGTTGGACTCCCTATATGGGTCAGAGTGTTGGGTTCTCCTAGGATTGGACTCCCTATATGGGTCAGAGTATTTGGTTCTCCTAGGATTGGACTCCCTATATGGGTCAAAGTATTCGGTTCTCCTGGGTTCAGTATCATAATAAGGGTCATGGTAAGGGGTTCTTCTAGGTTCAGTATCATAATAAGGGTCATGGTAAGGGGTTCTTCTAGGTTTAGTATTATAGTATGGGTCAGGCTGAGGGGCTCTCCTAGGTTCAACCTCTCGGTATGGATCAGGGTTTGGGGTCCTCCTAGGTTGAGGATTGTAGTACGGGTCAGGATAAGGGGCTCTCCTAGGTTCGACCTCATGGTATAGATCAGTGTTTGGGGTCCTCCTAGGTTGAGGGGACTCAGGATCTGGCTCAGACTGTGACCCATGGGTTCTTTGTATGGTCCCTACACGGCCTTCTAACTGGTCAAACCTATTGGCAAGATGGTCAATTCTATTGTTGGTTTGGGTACCAGACTGAGTTAACTGCGCCATGGATTGGGTTAGTTGCTAAGTGAGTACTTTTATTTGGGCTTGCAAATTTTCCATGGGTTCAGACATTTGTGAAGGAGGTGAGTGATATGAAACCCCTGATCTAGTGCTCATGCAAGACTCGATCAGACCGACTATAGCTAACTAGACCTAGAGTCCAAACTAGATGCTCAATCAGGGTGGCAAACTAGCCTATAGTAACCCTGTACTCAGCCAAGCAAGTGTTAGGGGAGTGTTAGGTCCCTGATTGCCAATCCTAGACACCAATCAGAGATTGGCCAGGTAGGCAGACCAATACACAAGCCCTTCAGGATTGATTCCCTAAACCACCATTCTAGATACTGAGCACAAAGCACACACGGGTCAGCTTGACACAATGATCTGATACTTAGTCCGAACCCGACCAGTTGGTGTTCCTAGCCCACTAGGGCAAATTAAGTCTAGTTAATTTTAGGTTAAGGCTTGGGACCGAATGCAAGGGATGTGGTTTTGGGCTAAGTAGAGGTGACCAAATCATTCCCCCATCTGATATAGCAAGAGTGCCTTTAAAAGTAAATTATGCAATGATGGCAGGCAGATGAGGATGCAAATTAGGGTTTAGATGTTTTTTGGTATTTTTGGAGAATATGTAATTTTTTTTTTGGTATTTTTTTAAATAGAAGAACACTTGCAAATCATGGCCTAATATGCTGGAAATATACTAAAATTAAAAGATATGCAAAAGATGCTAAACAAAACCCTAAAACTTCCAAACTTGTCTTGCTGAAAAAAAATAGAGCAGAAAATTTGTAGGCTGTATTTTGGCTTGCAGAAATTTCACAACCATAATAAAATCTACAAAAATTTTGAACATTTCTGTGGATTATGATTAATCTAGCAAAATAAGTTTTAGAGTTTTTGGAATTTTTATCAGGGAGAAATAATTTAAATAACAGAGCATATACGGATTGAGAAATTGCAGAAAACAAGCCCTAATCTAAGCTCTAATACCAAATGATGCGGGACTAATATGCATGCAATTCTTTTTGTATGTTTTATATATGGGGTTAGGTGATTAATTCCCAAATTTCACATCAAAATTTGTTGTAGGGAATTTTGTATGAATTTTTGAATTTAAGCATGCAGATTAGAACCTAGAAAAGTACTAAAGAAGGATCGCCGGGACTGAGAAGCCTCGGTTACGGCAAGTTCACCTACAATAATAAGACTGGAGGTAGAGGGGGTGTACCTGACAATGTCTGAAGCACCCGATGAAGATCGCAGTGAAGGGATCTCTCGTTCCTCGATGGATGCGGCCTGGAAAATCGAGCCAAAGACCCGCGGATACCCGGCTTTCTGCTCGGTGGTCCAATTGAGGCTTGGCTGGAGTCGTTGGATTCGTAGGAACTCAGGGACCTGCAAACGACCTATCAGTGGTTAGAAAACTCAAAGGAGATCAAGAAAATAGTGGAAAACAGTAAAGGGAAGAAAGTTTTGGAGGGGGCTGGAAGAATGGTTGGCGGCAGGAAGATGGTTGCAAACACCGGGAAGAAGAACTCTCAAACCCCTTTATGCACACAGCAGGGTAATCACACAAAGCAATTGAAGAACTCAAGGTTTATTTCATATATCAAAATCTTCCTTCATACAAGAGGCTAGGGTCCCTTAAATAGATCCTTAACCTTGAGCTCCAAGTAAGGGCACATTAGTCTTTACATAAGAATCTTTTTCCCTCTCAAACCCTAGCTAGAAAAAAAGGAAATATTAGGTAGAAAAATTCCTAAAAATTCTCTTGACTTGGCCAACACTCCAAGGACACCTAGGGGAGTGTGTTGGGTTTCTAAGAGTAGCAAGAGGCCAGCCCAAAGGGGCTCGGGTGCATGGGTTTGGGCCCTTGGAAGCTGGGGTGGCCTGGTAGCCATGTAGCAGGAATATTCCCTGGTATCTTGCTTCTTTAGGGCTTCGGCTTGGCACCTAGGCTTGATTTCTTTGGGCTAGGTTGCAGATGGACCTCTAGAATCGTGGATGCCCTGGTCTATGAATATACTTTGGCATCTGGAAGGAAATCTGGGCATCTGGAGGGCATCTGCAAGGAATCAGGGTTTTCTGAATTTTCCTCTTGGGGTCTTCAAATCTTCAAGCTGGGTTGGACTTGGGCTATACTTCCATGTCGTCAATCTAGTTGGACTTGGTCTTCACTTATATGATATAGTCTTGAGTCTTCAGTATGCTTGGACAGGACTCAAAAAATAAAATTAGCTCAACATGAGCTGACTAATACTGAACTGAACTAGCTCAACATGAGCTGACTAATTACAGGATTTAAATAAAATAGCTAAGCTTTATTACAATGGACTTGAATGTCAATTAAGTGATCCACAGAGGGTTGAGTAGCCTCTGCCTTATTTTGGTGCCTTTGGTGTCCGCACCAATTCTCTCGGGGTGGGAGGAACTCGACCCTATCGAGTGAAGATCAGACTGGCTCACATATCTCTCGTGAAGGTCTGGGTTGAGGCATTGCAAGTCCTCTCGAGAAATCCATGAATCATCCAACTCTGGCCGGCCTTGCCATCGGACAAGGAAGCGTTGATAACCGCGGCCCCGGGTCGTAATGTCTTGATCGTCCAGGATACTCTCGATCCGTTCTCCTCTCTCAGGCCAAATTTATTAGTGGACACTCTGGGTTAGGGTCACTCACAATGAAAAGGAATAGGTTCAAAGGCCTCACTAGGTATCGCTGCCGGTTCCCTGTACTCAACCAGGTCTATAATATTGAAGGTAGAACTAATGCCCAAATCCGAAGGCATGTCTAACACCTAGGCATTTGATCCAACATTCTCTATCACTTTAAAAGGTCCGGCTCTGCGAGCACGAAGCTTCTTTTAGGCCTAAGCCTAACCAAGATAGAATCCACTACATCAAATTCTTTGATCCATCTTCGGGAATTAGCCAGTTTGTTTAAAATTAGTGTAGGTGGTGAACATGCTGGGCACATGCAGACTCCTAACAAATGATTCAAAGGACTCAAACCTACACCTAATAGACTCGACTAAAGAGATTTATTAGGTCTTAACTATCACTTGGGCATGGGGGCATGAGTCGTGGTTGATGGGTGACATGTAGAAGAAAATTTGCTAGTAACTCCTAATAGGTGCCAGAGGGTCTGCCAAAAGTTAGTAGCAAATGGGATGGGCTCTATGGTTCCTTACAACCTTGTAACCTCAACAAAATGTAACCTAATAGTTCGAGACATATGAGAAGACTCAAGAAAGGGTAAGAAATAGGAAGTGGGTTCAGAATTAGTCTGGTAGGGTGGAGAAAAAGGTTTAGATGGATAAAGTAGGATAAAAGATTGGGTGTAAGGAACTAATCCCATACTAATGAGGTTAACCTTATGAGGTTGAGCTATATCTACAGGGTTTACATAATGGAAGGATGGGTTACTAATCTCAGGGAAGAGGTCCTTAATGGGAACTATAGGAGGAGGCTCATCTTGAGGGTACTTATTCATAGAGATCAGGTCCTTAATTAATTCTTTAGGTTCTTGTATTTTAGGACTAGACTCTATAATTTAGATCTTTTCTATGGTTTCCTCAGGTAAGGCTCCAGCAGCAGTACCTAGGTTCTCTTCTTCTAATTGTTCTTCTACTATAGCTTTAGGTTGGATGTGGTCAAGGTCAACTAGCTCTGGGTTGATTTCTACCTGGGTATCTACTGGGTCAGCTAATTCTAGGTCTACTAAAGGTGTCTCCTCTTCTCCTTCATACTCATCCACTAGGCTCGCATTAGCTTCATACAGTTCTGCGTTAATGTAAGCCTTGTCAATCTCAGGAATGGTTGGAGAAGTTCGGCAAGGGAAAAATTGGCTACGTCCTAGTTTCTGATTATGGACACTAGTCCTAGTAGGTTAAGGTTGCCTAAGGGGTAGTGGCTCACTACTGGGTTAATATTTAGGGGTACTAATCCTATGGGGTTCAAGTTGACTAAGGGAAACCTGACTAGTACTAGATTGATACCTTGGGGTTATGGGCTCCCTAGGCTCATAGGACAAGGGTGCAGATCTATGGGTCACGGGATTATAAGATCTGGGGTCATAGGATTTTGGGTCAGCTCTATGGTCAGGTTCTAATGATGGATCATGGTATGGGGTCCTCCTATGGTTGCGCTCCGTATATGGGTCAGGAGATTGGGTTCTCCTAGGGTTGGACTCCCTATATGGGTCAGGATATTGGGTTCTCCTAGGGTTGGACTCCCTATATGGGTCAGAGTATTGGGTTCTCCTAGGATTGGACTCCCTATATGGGTCAGAGTATTGTGTTCTCCTAGGATTGGACTCCCTATATGGGTCAGAGTATTGGGTTCTCCTAGGTTCAATATCATAATAAGGGTCATGGTAAGGGGTTCTTCTTGGTTCAGTATCATAATAAGGGTCATGGTAAAGGGTTCTTTTAGGTTCAGTATTATAGTATGGGTCAGGCTGAGGGGCTCTCCTAGGTTCAACCTCTCGATATGGATCAGGGTTTGGGGTCCTCCTAGGTTGAGGATTGTAGTACGAGTCAGGATAAGGGGCTCTCCTAGGTTCGACCTCATGGTATAGATCAGGGTTTGGGATCCTCCTAGGTTGAGGGGACTCAGGATCTGGCTCAGACTGTGACCCATGGGTTCTTTGTATGGTCCCTACACGGCCTTCTAACTGGTCAAACCTATTGGCAAGATGGTCAATTCTATTGTTAGTTTGGGTACCAGACTGAGTTAACTGCGCCATGGATTGGGTTAGTTGCTCAGTGAGTGCTTTTATTTGGGCTTGCAAACTTTCCATGGATTCAGACATTTGTGAAGGAGGTGAGTGATATGAAACCCCTGATCTAGTGCTCATGCAAGACTCGATCAGACCGACTATAGCTAACTAGACCTAGAGTCCAAACTAGATGCTCAATCAGGGTGGCAAACTAGCCTATAGTAACCCTGTACTCATCCAGGCAGGTGATAGGGGAGTGTTAGATCCCTGATTGCCAATCCTAGACACCAATCAGAGATTGGCCAAGTAGGTAGACCAGTACACAAGCCCTTCAGGATTGAATCCCTAAACCACCATTCTAGATACTGAGCACAAAGCACGCACGGGTCAGCTTGACATAATGATCTGATACTTAGTCCGAACCCGACCAGTTGGTGTCCCTAGCCCACTAGGGCAAATTAAGTCTAGTTAATTTTTGGTTAAGGCTTGGGACCGAATGCAAGGGATGTGGTTTTGGGCTAAGTAGAGGTGATCAAATCCTTCCCCCATCTGATATAGCAAGAGTGCCCTTAAAAGTAAATTATGCAATGATGGCAGGCATATGAGGATGCAAATTAGGGTTTAGATGTTTTTGGTATTTTTGGAGAATATGTAATTTTTTTTTTGGTATTTTTTTAAATAGAAGAAAACTTGCAAATCATGGACTAATATGCTGGAAATATACTAAAATTAAAAGATATGCAAAAGATGCTAAACAAAACCCTAAAACTTCCAAACTTGTCTTGCTGAAAAAAAACAGAGCCAAAAATTTGTAGGTTGTATTTCGGCTTGCGGAAAATTCACAGGTGATAATAAAATATGAAAAAATTTGGAACATTACTGTAAATTATGGTTAATCTAGAAAAATAAATTTCAAAGATTTTGAAGTTTTTATCAGGGAGAAATAATTTAAATAACAGAGCATATACAGATTGAGAAATTGCAGAAAACAAGCCCTAATCTAAGATCTAATACCAAATGATGCGTGACTAATATACATGCAATTCTTTTTGTATGTTTTATATGTTGGGTTAGGTGATTAATTCCCAAATTTTAGATCAAAATTTGTTGTAGGGAATTTTTTCTGAATTTTTGAAGCCAAGCATGCAGATTAGAACATAGAAAAGTACTAAAGAAGGATCGCTAGGGCTGAGAAGCCTCGGTTAGGACAAGTTCTCCTACAATAATAAGACTGGAGATAGAGGGGGTGTACCTGACAACATCTGAAGCACCCGGTGAAGATTGCAGTGAAGGGATCTCTCATTTCCTCGATGGATGCGGCCTGGAAAACCGAGCCAAAGACCCGTGGATACCCGGCTTTCTGCTCGGTGGTTCGATTGAGGCTTAGCTGGAGTCGTTGGATTCGTAGGAACTCGGAGACCTGCAAACAACCTATCAGGGGTTAGAAAACTCAAAGGAGATCAATAAAATAGAGAAAAATAGTAAAGGGAAAAAAGTTTTGGAGGGGGCTGGAAGGATGGTTGGCGGCAGGAAGATGGTTGCAAACACCGAGAAGAAGAACTCTCAAACCCCTTTATGCACACAGCAGGGTAATCACACAAAGCAATTGAAGAACTCAAGGTTTATTTCATATATCAAAATCTTCCTTCATACAAGAGGCTAGGGTCCTTTAAATAGACCCTTAACCTTGTGCTCCAAGTAAGGGCACATTAGTCTTTACATAAGAATCCTTTTCCCTCTCAAACCCTAGCTAGAAAATAACGAAATATTTGGTAGAAAAATCCCTAAAAATTCTCTTGACTTGGCCAACACTCCAAGGATACCTAGGAGGGCAGTTTGGGCTTCTAGGAGCAGCAAGAGGCCGGTCCAAAGGGGCTCGGGTGCATGGGTTTGGGCCTCTGGAAGCTGGGGTGGCCTGGTAGCCATGTAGCAGGAATATTTCCTGGTATCTTGCTTCTTTAGGGCTTGGGCTTGGCACCTGGGCTTGATTTCTTTGGGCTAGGATGCATATGGACCTCTAGAATCATGGATGCCCTGGTCTATGAATATACTTTGGCATCTGGAAGGGAATCTGGGCATCTGGAGGGCATCTGCAAGGAATCAGGGTTTTCTGAATTTTCCTCCTAGGGTCTTCAAATCTTCAAGCTGGGTTGGACTTGGGCTATACTTCCATATCTTCAATCTAGTTGGACTTGGTCTTCACTTGTATGATATAGTCTTGAGTCTTCAGTATGCTTGGACAGGACTCAAAAAAATAAAATTAGCTCAACATGAGTTGACTAATACTGAACTGAACTAGCTCAACATGAGCTGACTAATTACAGGATTTAAATAAAATAGCTAAGCTTTATTACAATGGACTTGAATGTCAATTAAGTGATCCACAGTGGGTTGAGAAGCCTCTGCCTTATTCTGGTTCCTTTGGTGTACGCACCATCGATGTTCCAAAGAACAGAGGCAAACTAGGGTCTTATACCTCTCAATGTACTGAGGAACAAAGGCAAACTAGGGCCTCACGCCCCTCGATGCTCGAAAGCGAAGGCATAGGGTCTCACACCCCTCGATGCTCGAAGATGAAGGCAAGATGAGCTCACACCCACTCCTTTACAGAGGCAGAACAAAGAATCACTCTTCTCAAATCATCATCATTATTATTCTCTATTTCAATACAAGAGCGGGGTCCTTATATAGGAACCAATTACTTGGAAAGTAAGTAAAGAAAACATGAAAAATATGAGGCACCATAATCCTTCCTGGTTTGTTGATTGAAAACATGGAAGGTGTTATACAACTCCCAAAGAAGCTCAAGAAAAATAAGGAAAGAAGGGGGGACCAAGGGGGGACCATTTGGGGCATCAAACACCTGCTCTCTAGGGCTTGGGGTAGACCACATCTTTCCTTAGTTGCTTAGCATGAATCAAGGGATTCATGTTTATCCTCTTGACCTTCCTTCTTTGCTTTAAGTGGGCTTGAAGTGAGGTCCAGTGGCTCTCCTCTTTGACTTGATCAACCAAATAAACTGATGGACAGCTCTCGGATCCCTATCATTCCAAGAGCTATCCATCAATCCATTCATCTAAACTTAGGTCTAACCCAATTAAGGACCTAATTGAAGCTATCCTATGACCCTTAAAGGTTATTGAAATGACTTAGAGTCTTTGAATCATATTCCTAGATCACTTTGTCATTCAAGGTCACTTAAATCTTAATTAAGTTTTATAATCTTTATAAATCAAAATAATTTCAATTTATATTGTAAAATAATTTTACAAGCATATAAAATTTTAATTCACTATTTTAGGGTATTCTGGTTGAGTCGACTCATGCAGAATGTGAATCGGCTCATCTAGAACTAAAAACTGATAGATTGTTTTATCTATAAAGATGAGTCGGCTCGATTAGGGGTTGAGTTGGCTAGTCTAGAACATAGAATAGATAGATTGTTCTGTCTACAGAATAAGTCGGCTCGAGCAGGGTTCGAGTCGGCTCATCTGCTAGGGCAAAAAAATAGTAACTTCAAATTCATGCATTTTATTGGAAATATTCAAAGTTTTTAGATCAAACATCCATAGATTAAAAATATTTTAACCTATCAAATCTTTCACTTTTTTCTTCATAAGGTCATGACGCAGCGGCACCACTACATACCATAGGAGAACCCGATTGAATGGGAAGTGATCTCCTTCAAACCATACTTCTCCCCTACGACCGGATGGCCATGGCGAATCCACCTTAATCCAAGTACTTTGTGAGGAAAGTCAATGATATCTTTCTACTATTATTATCCTACAATAACTTGCTTTGATACCAATGAAAGTTTAAAAGGCATAGCAAGCAAACATACTATATTTTAAAACTATTTTAAAGTACAGCACAGCGAAAGACTTGGTAGATCAATCAAGTCAATCTACCAATCTGCCTGCAACAGGATCCGACATAATAAAAGTGCATGCAAAGATATCAAGAGCAAAGAAAAGGAAAGGGTATGTTACCTTTATCCTTTGGATGCAGGTGATGAAGAGCCACTAAGCCACACAAATGTCTGGGCTCTACAGGTAGTTCACACCAGGGCTCAATCCCAATCAACTTTCATGGAGTGCTAGCTCCTCAGGATCCTTGAGGCCGATCTTTTCCTTCCTTGGACCTGCAAGACTTTCTTGAAGCCACCGAAAAATCTGGTTGGGGAACAATGGGAGAAGTAGAAGTGGAACCCTTCCCAACTAACTCTTTCTTTCTAAACCCTAGCTTGATTGCTAGGTAGGCTCACACCCAAAATCCAAATCCTGTCAAACCCCACTCTAAGGATGCCTTCCCTTCCTCTCTTAGAAAAGCCTAGTAAAAGTCAATCTCAACTAACTTTGTTGCCCCTATAATGACACCTATTTATAGTAGCAGCAAAGAGGGAGAGATATATGGAAGCAGGAGTGATTGGGGGAGAGGGTTAAGGGTTGAACCAAATTAGCTATAGGTTTATATGGGAGAAAATTTGTATTCCAAAAATGCATTCCATAAAAACCTTGGAGCCAATTTTAGCCAAGATTTGAAATTTGAATTCAAAATTCAAATTTGAATCTTTTAAAGAAAAGTGAGCATGACAAATCAAATCTAATTTGTTCCTAAGCCAAATCACATTTGGCTTGACCCATCATATTACAATCATATTGCAAATAAGTCCTCCAAAAATTCACTAATTGAATTAGTGAAAAATTCTCGCCACAGCCATGTGTCGACTTATGGAAGTATCGACATTTGGGTCATGGTCAACCATATTGACCCCATAGTGATGCTAAATGATTCTCAATCATCGATCGGCCTTTAAATCACTTGGAGACCCCTATGGTGTGTGACCCCATAGGTTCGAACATTAAGCCGGTAGCATTGGTACATTTCCAGTACTAGTCAAAGTTCGGATACGTCGAAGATGCAGAGCAACTCCCTAAAAATCTCTGGCATATGGTTACCGAATAATTCATCCCTTCGACCCTATAATACTCAAGATAACCTATGGTGCAGACACTAGAGGCACCAGAGTTAGGTAGAGGCTACTCAACCCTCTGTGGTTATCTGAGTAATGTTTTGAGTAATTGAGTCCAATTTTGTAATAAGGGCTTAACCTAGTTGAGTCTATACTTTGGCCCCTGAGTCCTGTTTTGGGCCTTTCTACATTTGAGTCATGTAATTAGGTTTTTTCCATGTCATTAGGATTTTGGATAAGTTAGGTCAAATTCAATTGAGTCAAGTCTTGAGTTAAGTCAGCTCATGTTGAGCCATTTATCATTTAGAGTCTTGTAAGTTAAGTCAGCTCATGTTGAGCCAATTTTGAGTCCTATGAGTCTTGTAAGTTTTATATTAAGTCCAGCCCAGTAAGAAAAGATTCAAGACATAGATGGAACCCAGCCTGAAGGATAACTTGCCAACTTCAAGGAGTCCCAATCATATTTAGATGTGCCATTTTGGATTGCATGAGAAGGACCTTGAAGATCTTCACATCATCAACTTACTGAGAAGATGGAGCCCAGAAGGAACTGTAGAGCCAGCCCAGCATTGAAGTGGGCCGCCCAAAGCCCAAGTCCTCATAATTAGGTGCCCCTCCTTATGATCACCCCTATGGTTGGCATCCCACTTACGATCACCTCCCTTGGCCGACCAAGACCAAGTCAAAGAGGAGAGGAGTAATCCTAGTGAGAAGAGAAAGTTTGAACCTATTTGGGAGAGGAGATCTATATGTATTTTACTGGGAAGAGGATACCTAGGGTTTTACTTGTATGCCCTTACTTGGAGCCTAAGTTTGTATACCTATATAAAGGCCCTCTCTCATGTATATTTGAATCCAATGAATGAATGAATATAAAAAATTTCTTGAGTTCTTCTTAACCTTCTATGTGAATTCTGTGTGATTTTTATGTGAATTCTGTGTGAAGGGTATCTGTGGGATCCCAACCCCTGTGCCCTGCTTCCAAGCCCACCATGATGCGGGACGACTCTAAGACTGATGAGAAATAGAAAACTAATTTTTTTGTGATTTTAAGATTTTTATTTTAGTGGCTAAATACCCAAAATTAAGTAAAAAATCAGCATGAAGGATAGTAATGCAAGAAATTAACCGACCCGCAAAAACTCATGCAAAATAATAAATAGCCAGGACTCGAGAGTTGAGAAACTCATGGTTTAGGATAGTTATTCTTCATCAAATCAGAGATTAAGAGAAGGAAAGGATGTTACCAATCAGTGAATTGATGAACTTCCGATGAAGAGATCACACAGCACTATGATTGGAGCCTAGATGATGAAGCTCGGTTCTGTTGAATTTGGAGACTGATTTAGGATGTCCTGGAAACAAAGAAGGCCTCCTCGGGGTAGGTGAAATACCTCGGGGATCCTACAAATGTTAGGGGTCATTCAAAACAGCTGCAACAAAATAATAAAAGGAGATTAGGTTTTGTAGAAATCTGAAATCAGGATTTGTATGTGGCGGCTTGAAGAAGGATGTTGCTTTTTGCTTTGGGTGGCCTAGGGCACTCTTCCTTTGGGTGTGTGAAGGCTTGGATGGCTGCAAGCTTGGGCATGGAAAGATGCTAGGGCAGCAAGGATGATTAGGGCACACAATGTAACCAAAGAAACACAAAAACTCCAACACCAACACAAGAACACAAGTTCTTAAACCAAAATTTCAGCAAAGATTTAATTCATATGAGAAAGATGAGTACAAGAGGGGGAGGGGTGGGGTATTTATAGTGTTCCCATACCCTCTCCTTGTTAGAATAGGAATACAAGCTAGATAGGGAGAAGGAATATAAGTGGAGTAGGAATAGGTTCACATGTTGAGTAGGAATAGGTTCTCCTTGTTCGATATGGATTTCCTTCCTCCTTTGACTTGGTCAAAGGGCCTTGGACTTGGTCAAATCTCCTTTTCTTGGGCTTGGATGCCTCTTGGGTTGGACTTGGGCTCTTGGAAAGCAATTGGGGCATCCAAGGATGGGTTGGGCACATGGGCTTTGGGCCCTGGAAACTTGGGATGCCTGGAGTAGGAATATTCCAGGTATCTTGGTTCTAGGCTAGAATATACTTGGAATCTTGGTTTTTTATGGACTTGGGCCTTGCATTCACATGGGCTAGGATGCAGGTGGATCTCTAAAATCATGGATGCCCTGGTTTGGGAATATGCTCTGGTATCTGGGGAGGAAACTGGGCATTTGGAAGGCATCTAGAAGGAATCAAGGTTTCTGGAAAGTATTTGGATCCTGGGGTGTCACACAAAATCCAACAAGCTGATGTAATGGCCTCTGACTCCTGGATGTTGCCTGGTGGAACTCCAAAATAGGGTAACCTCCTCTCCTGTACAAAAATTGGACTCATACTGAATTCATAACTGAAGTATAGTACTCGATATATTGACTAGGGTTGAGGGTTAAGACAAATCAACTAACCTCAACTTATTACAGGATTCAATCTTAATTGATTACAAAATTGTGGCACATGATTAAGGTTCTAAAATTAAAATCCTAATCAATAAACCATATAGGATCCAGTGATCTATGTTTGATCCTAGTGTCCCCACCAATTCTCCCGAGATGGGAGGAACTCGACCCCATCCAGTAAGGGTCAATTTGGCTCAAGGAGGGTCTGGGTTGAGGCACTGCAGATCCGCACCAGCATTCCACAAACCCTCAGATTCTGATCGACCTTGCCACCAGACTAAATACCATTGGCAGTCTCTATTCTGGGTACTGGTAGCTTGATCATCCAGAGTTCTCTCAATCTTTTCCTCACCAAAAGGCCAAATTATATGTGGTCGCTATGGGGTGGGTTTACTCACAAAAAAAGGGAGTGGCTCAAAGGGCTCGCTGGGTATCACTGCTAGCTTCCTAGTCTCTATAAGATCTGAGATGATGAAGGTGGAGATAATACCTAAATCAGGTAATATCTCAGGCACAAAGGCATTGGGTCCTTTACTCTTCATTATTTTGGATGGGCCAGCTTCGCGAGCAGAACAATTCTTTGTCATCACAAAATCCCCTGCAGAAAATTCTTTCTCTCTCTTTTGAAAATTAGCCTAGTTGTTATTTAGTTCATTAGTTATATTTAGCTTTTGACTAATTTCATGATTCAAATGCTATGCAGAGGTAAGTGTAGGTGCAGACATGTAATTCAAGCTATGAATTTATTGGACTCAAATAATATCTAATAGACTTGACTAGACATCCATATCAAAGGACATTTTATTGGACTCTAGGGGACAAAACCTAACAGACTATAAACTCTTTGGGTTTGACCCTAGCATGGCATGCACATGAAAATTTACTATGGACTCCTAGCAAATTCCCTAAGGTATGCCAGAAATAAGATGCAAACCTAATATGCACAATGAATGTATTCAGTATGCATACTCCTACAAAATATAACCTAATGGTGAAGAAAATAGAAGAAGTTTCAGAAAAGGATAAAAAATAGGAAGTGGGTTCAGGGTTAGTCAGGTAGGGTGGAAAGTAAGAGGGGCATTCGGGTTTAATTGGATAGAATAGGATGTAAGAAGGGGTGTCAGGGATTAATCTTAGACTAATAAGGTTGACCTTATGGGATTGATGGGTACCTACAGGGTTTATAGTATGGAAGAGTGGGTCACTAATCTCAGGGAAGAGATCGTCAATGGGAACTATAGGATGGGATTCTTCCTGAGGGTACTGATAAGCCAAATCCTTAAAAAAGTCATCTGGTTCAAGAAATTTAGGACTAGGCTCTATACTTGAACTTTTGTCTAGTGGCTCCTCAAGTAAGATTCTAATGGTAGGGTTGGGTTCCTTATCCCTTAACTGCTCTTCCACTACAGTTTGGGTGTGTTCAAGGTCAGTTAACTCTAGATGGGTTTTTACCTAGGTATTTACTGGGTTAACTAATTCTATGTCTTCTACAGGAAACTCCTCTTCTTCTTTCTCATACTCCACTACTAAGCTTGGGTCAGCCTCATATATCTCCTCTTCAATGTCATTCTGGTGAACCAATGAGGAGGTAAGAAGGGGTTGACTAGGGAAAAATGGACCAATACTAGGCTCACAGCTAGGGGTACTAATCTTATAGGGTTCAGGTAGACTAAGGGAAAGTTGATTGGCACTATGCTGATTCCCATGGACTATGGGTTCCTGGGGTTCAGCTCTATGGGACTTGCCTAAGGTTCAAACTTGGTCATCAATGGATCAATCCTAGTGGTTTCCTGGTCAAATCATTGGTCTACTTGGTCGAATCTATGATTCATTTGGTTTTGGGATTGGGTCAATTGGGTTATCTGGTCATTGTTTTGGTCAAGTTTAGCATTAATTTGGGCATTGAATTGGTTATTAGAATAGTTTAGTTAGGCAAACTGATTCATGATGGCTTCAAAATTGGGATCAATGGCAGAGTCAGTATGGGGCTTAGACTTCTGGTATTGGGTTCCTAATCTAGTGGTCATACACTCAATCAAGAAATCAGAATGGAATTGTGCAGCCAAGCATGCAAAAGGAAATATGCTAGTACAATCTTGGATTTCCTAGACCTAGAGCCAAAACTAAATGGGTCAGCTCAACTTACACTTAACCTAGTAGCTAATCCTTCCTCTGGCCAGGTAGAGGGTGGGAGTGTGGGAGGCTCCCCTGCTCTTGCTGGGACCCAATTGAAAACCACAACACCACTTTGGTCATTTGACTCTGGACCCTCAGCTTTAGACACCAGATTTCAGTAATAGCTACAGGATTAAATGCACTAGTTGGCCCACACAGCTCAGACCCAACCTATTGATGTTACCTAGCCCTCTAGAGCAAATTAGGTCCAATTTGATTTTAATTAGGCTTGGGTTAGTATGATGATGGTTTTTTTGGGCTCAGGACAGGTGATGAAATCCTGCCCTGATCTGAGATATTGAGATTTGGTCAAAAAGCCTTGGACTTGGTCAAATCTCCAAAATAGGGTAAACTTTTCTCTTATATAAAAATTGGACTCATACTAGACTCATAACTGAAGTACAGGACTCGATATACTAACTAGGATTGAGGGTTGAGACAAATCAACTAACCTCAACTTATTACAAGATGCAATCTTAATTGATTGCAAAATTGTAACGCATGATTAAGGTTCTAAAATTAAAATCCTAATCAATAAACTATATGGGATCTAGTGATCTGTGTCTGATCCTGGTCTCCCCACCACTCCAACCAGAAACCCTAGTCGCCCCTGCTACAAGCCCTGGATGCCTACCTCTTGGCCGCCCCTCATCCTTCCCTTACTTCCCTTCATCTTTCAACCTTCTACCATCTCTCTTCTTGTTTTTCTAACCCTTGTTAGGTGCATTGTAGGTCTCTCAGTTTTCACGAATCCAGGATTCCAATTGACTAGATTTCGGGCCACCGGATTGAAAGCCACGGATCCACAAGGTCATTAGCTTGTTTTTCCATATCGTTTTAGAGAGCGTAGAGTGAACTCTTCATGAATTGATCTACAAATCCCTACCATGTACACCCCCTTGACTTTCCAGTTATGGTATTGCAGAAGAGCTAGCCTACCAGGGCTTCTTAGCCTTGGCGATCCTTCTCTTTCGCTCCTAGGGTTAATTTATGCGTGCATCTACATCTAAAATTTCCATATAATTACTTAGTTTCTTGGGTTGAAATTCAGGATACAAACTCCTAACATAATGCCTAATAACAAAAAAATAGTTCTCATGCATAATTAGTCCCGCATCATTTGGTATCAGAGCATGTTTTAGGGTTAGTTTATGCATCCTATAATTCCTATACATTGTTTGTTATTTTTACTGTTTCTAAATGTAGGTAGATCACAAGATCTTGATTCTTATTTTTATGAATTTCTAGTAATTTATATTATTTATCAGAATTTTTTCATAATTTAATTAAGATTTTAAGTCATCTAAACCTCTGATTTACTACCTGAGAATAACTCTGCCCTAAAATTTTAGCAAACCTAGTTTCAGCATGTTTAGGGTTCTTTTTGCATAATTTTTGCATATTTTAATTTTTCTGAATATTTTCTAGATATTAAGAAATTTCCTGCATATTATATTTTTTCCAAAATATAAAACAAAAATATATAAAATCAGAAAATACAAAGAAATTTTAGAGACATTGCATCATTTGGGTTTCATCTGCTTGTTATCATAGGCATAAACTACTCTAAGGGCACTCTCAATATGCCAGATAGGGGGAGGAGTTGATAACCTCTTCTTAGCCCAAAACAACAATCCTTGCATTCGATCCCAGTCTAATTAAAATTAATTAGACCTAATTTGCTCTAGTGAGCTAGGGACACCAACAGATCGAGTCCAACCTTTGTGGGAAGACTAGTGCACCCAATACTTCTCATATTACTAGAAGCTGGTGTCTAAGGCTAGAGGTACAGAGTCAAATAACATAAGCATATCGATGGTTCCTTATTTAGGACCATGCAAAAGTAGGGGGAACTCCCACCATCCCATCTCCTACCTGGCCAGTGGAAGGACTAGGAGTTGTGTTGCGTGTAAGTTGAGTCGACTCATTATGTTTGGTCTCTAGGTCTAGGAAACCTTAGTTGGTTTATCTAATGTGTCACATGTCCACTAGATTCGGAGCCCATTAGCCCATCAGCCCATGTCTGTTAGCCCTTCAGCCCATGTCCGTTAGCACATCAACCCATGTCCGATCAAGATTAGGAGCTCATTAGTCCATCAGTCCATGTCCAACCCAGTCTAGTCATGGAGCCCAGCCCTAGGAGAGCCACTAGGTACATTGGGATATATGCACCTAGCTTTGGTGGCGATCTTAAATTAGAGGATTATCTTAATTAGGAAAGAAATATGGACCAGTATTTTGAAAGACATATGAATTTCTATTCTGAAAGAGGTCAATTCATGTATGCTAATGCTAAGTTAGTTTGCCAGGCAAAGGTAGACTGGGTTATGTTTGAGAGAGTACTTAGGCAAGAAGGCCATGAACCCATAAGTACCTGGAGCGACATGAAACTTGAACTAAGGATAAAGTACCTACCCAAGTCCTCTAAGTCCAAGAGATCCACAACCTATAGATCTGTCCCTAAATCTTATGAACTAGAACCTATGTACCCAAATCCTATGAACCTAGAACCTATGTACCCAAAACCTATGAACCTAGATCCTATGACTCTAGATCCTATGCACCCACACCCTATAATCCTAATAGACCCCTGACTTATAGATCTGAACCCATGACTTATGAGCAGAATGAACCCATAGGCCATCGACCTGAACCCCATAAGGTTAGTATCCCTAGATATGAACCCAGTAGTAATCCACTACCCCTTAGTCAACCGAACCCACTAGGAGTACTGCCCATAATCAGAAACTAGGACCTAGCTAATTTTCCCTTGGCTGACTCTCCCCTACCACCATACTGGTTCATAAGAATGACAGTAAAGTTGAAGTGTATGAAGCTAATGAGAGCTTAGTGGACGAGTATGAGGGAGAAGAGGAGTTCCCTATAGAAGACCTAAAATTAGTTGACCTAGTAGATACCTAGGTAAAAGCCAACCTAGAATTAGCTAACCCTGACCATACCCAGGTTGAAACCAATCTAGAGTTAGTTAACCCTGACCACACACAGACTGAACCTATAGTAGAAGTATAGTTGAAGGAAGAGGACCATGAGGAACCTGACCCTACTACTAGAATCTTACCCGAGGAGCCACTAGAAAAATTCTTAATTATAGAGCCCAGTCTTAAAATTCAAGAGCCCAAAGAATTTATTGAGGACATGGTCTTTTTAATTCAATACCCTCAAGATGAATCCTCTCCTATAGTTTCCATTGAAGATCTCTTCGCAGAAATTGTTGACCCATCCTTCTATAGCTTGAACCTTTTCTTGTCTATAGATATAACTCAATGTTCATACATTAAGGTTAGTCTCTGTAGCCTAGAACTAGTCCCTGAATCCCCTTCCTATTTCCTAATCTTCCCTAAGTCTTCTCATGTTTCTAGAATCATTATGTTATATTTTGTTGAGATTATCAGGTTGCATGAATCCTTAGAGCCCATCCCATTTGCTACCTACTTCTGGTATACCTTATGGCATTTGCTAGGAGTCCATTATAAATTTTTATGTGCATGCCAAACCAGGGTCAAACCTACAGAGTCTATAGTCTATTAGGTTTAGGCCCAAAGAGTCCAATAAAGTTCCTCTCAATATCAATGCATAGTTGAATTTGCACTTTGTTATGTGTCAGTATAAGTCATAGGTGTCTCATGTTAGAGATCTGCATTAAGCACTAATAGTGAAATATATAAGAATCAAGCTAATTCTCAAAAGAGAGCCAAGGAATTTAATGTAGGAGATTCTGTCATGATTAGGCTTAGGCCTGAGCGATTCCCACCGAGAATCATTAAGAAGCTTCATGCTCACGAAGCTGGACCCTTTAGAGTGATAGAGAAGGTAGGAACCAATGCCTATGTGCTAGATCCACCCTCATATTTTGGCATTAGCTCTACCTTCAATATCGCAGACTTGGTCGAGTATAGGGAACCGACAGTGATTCCTAGTGAGGCCTTTGGACCTACTCCATCCTTTGAGAGTGAACCAAACCTAGAGTGTCCACTTATAAATTGGCCTGAGAGATATGAGCGGATCGACCATATCCTGGACAATCAAGCTATCATGACCCGGGGTTGCGGCTATCAACGCTACCTAGTCCGTTGGCAAGGTCGACCAGAATCCGTTGATTCATGGATTACTCGAAAGGACTTGTAGTGCCTCAACTCAAACCTTCTTGAGAGATACCAGAGCTAGACTAATCCTTACTCGATAGGGTCAAGTTCCTCCCATCCTGGGAGAATTGTTATGGACACCAGAGGCACCAGAGTTAGGCAAAGGCTACTCAACCCTCTATGGTTATCAGAGTAATGTTTTAAGTAGTTGAGTCCAATTTTGTAATAAGGGCTTAGCCCACTTGAGTCTGTACTTTGGCCCCTGAATCCTATTTTGGGCCTTTCAATATTTGAGTCTTGTAATTAGGATTTGACCCACACCATTAGGGTTTTGGATAAGTCAGGTCAAATTTAGTTGAGTCAAGTCTTGAGTTAAGTCAGCTCATGTTTAGCCATTTATCATTTGGAGTCTTGTAAGTTAATTCAGCTCATGTTGAGCCAATTTTGAGTCCTATGAGTCTTGTAAGTTTTAAATTAAGCCCAATCCAGTAAGAGAAGATTCAAGACATAGATGAACCCCAGCCTAAAGGATAACTTGCCAACTTCAAGGAGTCCTAGTCATATTTAGATGTGCTACTTTGGATTTAATGAGAAGGACCTTGAAGATCTTCATATCATTAACCTGCTGAGAAGATGGAGCCCAAAAGGAACCTTAGATCCAGCCTAGCACTGAAGTGGGCCACCCAAAGACCAAGTCCTCATAAATTTGGTGCCCCTCCTTATGATCACCCCTATGGTTGGCGTCCCACTTATGGTCACCTCCCTTGGCCGACCAAGACCAAGTCAAAGAGAAGGAGAGGTGTAATCCTAGTGAGAAGAAGAAGTTTGAACCTATTTAGGAGAGGAGATCTATATGTATTTGAGTGGAAAAATGATACCTAGAGTTTTACTTGTATGCCCTTACTTGGAGACCAAGTTTGTATGCCTATATAAAGGCCCTCTATCATGTATATTTGAATCCAATGAATGAATGAATATGAAAAATTTCTTGAGTTCTTCTCAACCTTTTGTGTGAATTTTGTGTGATTTCTGTGTGAATTCTGTATGAAGGGTATCTGTGTGATTCCAACCCCTATGCCCTACTTCCAAGCCCTCTAACTAGAAATGCTAGCCGCCCCTGCTATAAGCCCTGGATGCCTACCTCTTGGCCGCCCCTCATCCTTCCCTTCCTTCTCTTCTTCATTCAGCCTTCTACCATCTCTCTTCTTATTTTTCTAACCCTTGTTAGGTGCTTTACAGGTCCCTCAGTTTTTACGAATCCAGGATTCCAATTGACTAGCTTTCAGGCCACCGGATTGAAAGTCGCGGATCCGCAGGGTCATTAGCTTGTTTTTCCAGGCCGCATCCGAGAGCATAGAGCGAACTCTTCATGGATCGATCTTCAAATCCCCGCCAGGTACACCCCCTTGACTCTCCAGTTATGGTATTACAGAAAAGCTAGCCTACTAGGGCTTCTTAGCCTTGGTGACCCTTCTATTTCGCTACCTAGGGTTAATTTCTGCATGCATCTGCTTCTGAAATTTTCATAGAATTACTTAGTTTTTTGGCTTGAAATCCGGGATACAAACTCCTAACTTAATGCCTAACAATAGAAAAATAGTTTGCATGCATAATTAATCATGCATCAACCTAGGTTTGATTGCCAACCATAATTTAGTACATCTAGATCATGTCTCAATTTTATGAGTTCTATGACTCCTTACAAGAACTTCCCTGCCCAAGGTTTTGCTAAATTTAGATATAGTGAGTCATTCACTCCAAGCCATTTGGAGGGGTCACCTATCTTGATCCACCACTGCTCCACAAGTACTTGACTATACCAAGAAACCTTCCATCACTGGATTAGAAATCTAGGTAGTCCAGTACCAAAGTATAGTGAGTTGCTTGCAAGCTACCATGGTGACCTCAATTCTGAGGGACACATATACCCATATCCTTTCACGAGCAACCCTTTGGCAGAAGGGAGCTCCGTAGATGGTCATGTTCAGTGAGATGTCATACATTTCACCTGCATGTCTGTTGCCCAAGTGGCTTTCTCAAGAGGGGATGAATTGGGAATTTAAAAAGTTTAAGCAATTATGTGCTCTTTGAAAATCCCTTGAAGTCTTAAGTGCTGTGTTTGAAATAATTAAAAGCAGAAGCAAGATAAAAAAAGAATACACATCACAAACACAGAAAATTTTATAGTGGTTCACAGCAACCCAGCTCCTACGTCCACTATCCAAGATCACCACTTGGGATTTCCACTATATCCCCCACTGGATTACAGACAGATTATTTTAACATGCTCACAATCCAAACCTCTACACTTTGATTTTTAAACCGGGCTCACCAAAGAAATCCAACACTTAGTTTTAACAGGATCACCAAGAACCCAACACTTGGTTTTAACACAGGCTAACCAAGAACCTATTTGGTTTTCAAACTGGGCTCACTAATAACCCAACAATTCAAAAAGAATTATAAAGAGAAAGCAACAGAATGATAAATAAATTTTGTCAAATGATTGCCGATGTAGCTCAAGAGTAGCCCAATTGATTACACTTTAATGCACTTGGTTGGCTTCTTTAACTTTTCCAATAAATGCTTCAAGCTTCAAATGTGAGTTGGTGAAGACTTGAAGTCTATCTTGAATGCTCTTATAGTGCTCTCTAGCTTACAAGCTCAAGTAAGCATTAAACATTCTTTTTTTTTAAAAAGGTTGTCCCAAACCTTCTTTTATAGAGTCTTGTACTCTTCTCAGATGATTTTTGTCATTGTAGACCATTGGGATGTGACATTTGACCGTTGGAGCACTTTTTGGATTCAAATTCTAAGTTCTGGAACTAGCTGTTATAAGCCTAAAACCGACTTTTAAGTCGGCTTGGATATGCTCGAGTCAGCTTGGATCCACAAAGTAGTTCTAGTCGAGTCGCCTCTCTTCAATCTGGTCGGCTTGGTTACTCAATAGCTTGATTCCTTACTCTGGAAGAGTCAGCTCACCTTGATTCTAGTTGACTCGGATCCTCAGGCCTTCAAAAATGTAGTCTGGAAGAGTCGGCTCGATTGGCTGTTCACTCAGAACTCTTCTTTCTGGACTCTGGAGGAGTCAGCTCAAACTTCTGAAGGGTTGACTTGGATGTCTTACTAAATGGTAAAGTCGACTCAAACTTCCTTCGTGTTGACTCGCCTATCTAATTCAGGAAATGGTACTCTGGACGAGTCCCTTAGAGTCGGCTTAGATATCTGCTTGCCAGAAATCTTCATGCATGCCATGTGTCAAAGTCGGCTCTATTCTCTTCGAGTTGACTCGGATGAATTCTTTAGTAAATTATCAGTTTATCTCCAGAAATCATCCAGCAAGTCTTCAAAGTCTCAAGAAACCTTCAAACTCTTCTAACCATATTTCTAAGAAATTTTAAGCTTGAAACACATCTAGAAGTAACCCATTTTCATGATTTTACTTAACCTTTTCTTTGGGTTCTTCTTTACATGAATCACTTACAACACAACTCATTTCAAAAGCTATGGATATAGGAGTTGTAATTGAGCATTAGAATCATCCTACAAAATCTTGAAACATACTTGAAGAGTTGTTAGTAAAATAAATGGATGCTCCAATGTTTGGTTATCATCAAAATCATTTATGGGGTCAACAATCTCCCCCTTTTTGATGATGACAAAATACTGGGCATAAAAAATTCTTTACAATTACATATATAACTAAATTTGAAAGGGAGCATTAACATTTATTAGAGCTAATTATATTTGCAAGTAAGTATCAAAGCTTTTTGTGAGAAAAAAAAGACTATACAGTATCAGTGCTTTTATATGTATCAGAGTATTAAGACTAGCACTTTCACAAAGTATCAGAGCTATTAATGTATGCAAAGTATCAAAGCTTAATTTTGCAAAGTATCAGAAATATACCAGAGTTGAAAAGTATTAGAGTTAATGCTTTAAGATCTTCAAGGTAAGTTTGCAAGTTTTGAGAGCATAGAGCATGAACTAAAGTCATTTAGTTTCAACAAGTTTTCTCTATGAGTATAAACAGGGTTGCAGGTGCCTACGCAAAGCATGCAACAGCACAGGGAATAGGTAAGATTTTAAAATATTTTTAATAAATGCGGAAAATACCTACTCCGCACAGGATCTAGCATATACAAGATGCATGTATTGGCATGATACAGGACATATAATATTTATAAACATTTTAATAAATCTAGATCTACACATGCACCGAAATTAAAACCCAAAAACATACCTTATTCCCAGCTGGAATAAGTCTTGGATAAACCTGGAATAGACTGGAATAACTGGAATAAAGTTATTCCAGTCGTCTTCCACCTTGGGCTGAAAACTGGGCTTCCGAAAAGTCCCCGGAACGCCGCCTTCCGAACCTCCGATCGGTCTCAAATTTGAGATGTAGATTCTTAAGGAAGTCCTCTTCAATTTGGCACTAGTTTCTGTAAGAAAAATTAAGCCAATAAATCGTAACAATTCGTCAAAGTCTGCTGTGCGAAAATGGCAGCAGAGCAGAGTAGCTGTCTTCGTCGTTGGATTTCGGGCAACTGGAGCGATTCCGGCTCTCGTGGTTTGCTCCGAGGAGTAGAGTGGTACTCCCTCTAGAGGGGAGATACACCCGGGACTCTCGGATCCGCCTCCACGCACGGTGCTAGCCGCCGGAAGAGGGCTTCACAGTCACAGGTTTTCTGCAGCTGGGCAGAACATGAGCACTTGAAACAATGGGATTAAGGCCTTGTTTCTCTCTCACAAAACTCCTAAACCCAGCCCTAAAGATCTCTGCTTAAGCCTCTCAAAGAATGCCCAAAGCTCTCCTTTTTTTAGGCCTCTCTCACGATGGAAAAAAAATTTCTCTCGTTGAAAACTTCATCACACGAAACAGGACGCTGGTTTGGCTTTTATAAGCAAGTTGGGAGGGAGAGGGAGTTGGAGCGTTGGAAGGTAGAGAGGCAGCAGCAGTTGGTAGCAATAAACCCAATTAACAAGTCATTAAGGGAGGGATTAAAGCTATTAACCAACAGTGGAGGGAGAAGAGGAAAACGCCCAGCTTTTTGCCTTCACGAGTTTGGATTTCAACCGTTTTGCATTCTCCAATCAAA
Organism: Areca catechu; assembly: GCA_021397845.1. Lineage (NCBI taxonomy): Eukaryota > Viridiplantae > Streptophyta > Magnoliopsida > Arecales > Arecaceae > Areca > Areca catechu. The sequence continues at coordinate 92,923,681 of CM038051.1, read as the reverse complement.
CACATGGAGCTTTTTCTCTCCAATTACCGTGTAAAACGGCCCAAGGGAAAAAATATCAAGGTGGAAACCGGTTCAACCAAAAACCGGTCCAATCCCTTTAAACCAAACGGTTCAATCCAATTGAACCTGGTTCAAGGAATAAAATTGGTTCACAACCAATTGGAGGCCGAAATGAACTCCGAATCAGTTCAAAATTGATTCAGAAAAATCCTGGCGCAGAGCTGGTCAACCCGTAACAATTTTCGATCAACCCAGACAAGGGAAAGACAGGGAAAAGAGTGCTCAAAAATACCGTGACCATAAAACCGAGACGATTCCCAATCGTAATCGGTTTCTGGATCAGAGAGTTATCCTCTGTGGCTTGTGACCTCATAGGTTCGAACCTAAACGGTAGCACTAGAACAATTTTTAGTACCAGCACAGGAAACCATCTAGCAATGGGTCCCGGCGTCCGGATAGGTCGAAGATGCGGGAGCAAACTATCGAACCTCTGGCATATGGTTACCATATAATTCATCCTTTTGACCTCTAATGCTCATGACGACTGAGATTGGGCTGCCAACCCAGACTGAGTCAGTCGACTACGTGTCTCAACCTCGCAAGCTCAGTGACTCTTCACTAGGACTACCCCGACCGAGGATTTGCTAAATTGAGATACTGCGAGACATTCAATCCAAACTGTTTGGACAGGTCAATTCCATCTTGGTCCATCACTGCTCCACAAGTACTTGCCTGTACCCAGAAACCTTCCATCACCGGATTAAAAATCCGGGTAGTCCGACACCAAAGCATAGGGAGTTGCTTGCAAGCTATCGTGATGACCACAGGTCAGAGGGACACATATACCCATATCCAATCGTGAGTTTCCCTTTTGCAGAGAGGGGCTGCACAGAGTCACGTTCAATAAGATACCACATATCCCACTTGTAGATCACATCAGTGTCACCACACTCATTTGGTCAAGAGGACAACCAAACGATGTGAACTGCAACAACCTATACTTGATATATTACCGTCCAGTACAATATATCCTTTGGTTATGAACTGGGTTTAAGGACCACTCGATACATCCTCTCTGTATCGAAGTCAGTGTAGTCTTAAGGACTTCATCACATGGAAAGAGTTCATTTTAGGAAAATACAAATTGTGATGAGCTACCAAAAAATAATATTTTATTAATTCATAATATGAATACAATACTGAGCACAACTACCTACAACCCAGGCGATTGGCTTTGGGACACAATTCCCAACATTCTCTCCCTTACTTATATATTTTCTATGTAATTCCACACTTTTAATCACATTCTCCCCCTTTTTCTTTCATATTTATCCTCTCTTTTTCCTTCTTTCTTTTTCATATATTTCTAAACATTCTCTCCCTTTTTGTCAGCAACCAAAAAGGTGTTCAATTGATTTTTCAAAGCTTAATTTTTATAATAGAATAAAAAGATTGTTAATATTTGTTTGAGATAATTTCACTTTCGCATCTCAACTTTGATATTCTAATTAAAATTCATTTTGATTAGCATTATACAAATGAAAGATATTGCACAAGCTCAAATCATACATAAAAGATATGTTAAAATGTATCCATTGCATTCACAAAGTTTTCAATACAAGTTTCAAAAAGATATAATTCCAAGCAAGGATACAATCAATCACTCTCTACATCTACTCTAATGCTAGTAGATGGACCTGGAGGCCGTCTAGATGAAATGGGTTCAGGATCAAATACTCCTGGAGGTACAAAAGAGGGATGTGAACCCTGAGGCCTAAGGTGAGGAGCTGGCTGCCTAGGGTATGGAGTAGAGGTTGGTCTAGGTTGAGGTCTAGGGGTAGCAAGTGCTGTAATGACTTTGGTGGAGAGCTATTCAAGTTTAAATTGAACTATATATATCTCTTCATCTAGCTTCTTCCTGTCAGTGTTCACTGTAACTAGTTCAATAGCTTGGGCATTCACAAATGCTTCAACAGAACCTCTATGTCTTCCAAACTCGGACCTAAGGATCCCTATGCCCTTGGTGTAGTCCTCCTCCATTCTTTTGCCTTGTTCCATAGCTCCCATTATGAAGCTTAACTCCCTCAGTTTTGTCTTGAATTCTTCTATGCTTTGTTAAACTGATCTTTTTATAGTTTCAGAAGCAGATTGTAATGTAGCTGCTAGGGGCTATGTGTCAAGCTGAGAGACAGGTCTAGATGACTCAAGTAAGTCAACCCTAGTGCATAGCTCTCTGACCTTAGTGCTGAGCAGGTCTAATCTAGTGTCCACTGACTGGCGAAGCTCGCCAAACAAACTAATCAAGGAGCAGGTCAGTGTATCAATCAATGATCTCATCTACTATTCTATGAACTCTTAAGTCACTGAAACTCCTGTAAAGTGTGCGGATGAACCCGAAGTAGTATGTGCTAGTGGAGAAGTAGGTAAGGAAGTCTCATAATCAATGTACACTATCTCCACGGCCTCAGTGATACCAGTAGGCTCAATCTCCATAGTCTTATCAGTACCATGCTCAGTCTCAGTACTTGCAAACACAAGCATAGATGGCTCAGAAGTGGTGGTAAACTCAATAGAATCAGCAACAGGAACATCAATAATATCCTCTAAAGCAGCAATAGTGTCCTCAAGTGCATAAGGTCCAGCAGTGGAAATCTCCCTAGGAAGCTCCTCACTGTCACTATCATCAGTGCTGCTAGAAGAGGCTTCTATAGCTCTTGCATCAGACCCTTTCCTTTTCCAGATTCCTACACCAAATTCATAACCCATGCACTGTAAAGTCTTGGAGGAACAACTATTGATGTGATGTAATGGTCTCCCATCTTCCCTTCCAAACTGATTCTGGATGCTTGGAATAGCAGTGTTAGAACCATGCCATAAGGCAAGCTTTGACTTTTTTTACAGCTTCTAACATCTTCATAATCATAATGTATGGTAAGTTCAATGCCTCCCCCGCTATGATGTGCTCCATGAAACACAAATCTTTTTCGCTAACCCAATCAAATCTTCCTATCCTCGGAAGAAAGATTTGACTGATAAAATTATGGAGCAACCTCATTTCCAGTGAGAGAGTGTTTGCCATAACTGTTCCAACCCCATTAATGTCTTCTCTGTTTAGTATGGTCCTTAGGGTTTTCTATCTGTCCTTTAGTACCAAATGCTTTGACCCTTCTGCCGGCATTTCCAATATGGTACTCCGTCTTTCCTCGATAATAATCACCCTTTTGCCTTTGACTATTGACTCAATGTGTTGTGACTATAACCTTAGGTTTTCATAAAATGTTCTCAATAAAGCAAGATAGGTAAGCACATCAATGAATAGAAGTAACTCCATCCTAATTCTTCAATAGAATCTTCAATTTTCAGCCCTAATTCTTTCAAAAAAGTGAAAGTAATTCTTATACTACTTGTAACCAGGTGATTGGACATGGAAATTACTTGCCTCGGTGAGGGAGTTGCATCCATTATCCTTGCTTCAGTCATTTCATGTTGCTTTTCGCTCTAATCTGCCCAAGTCAGCTCTTCTTGCCAATGCTTTATCTGTCTCTCTATCTCAGTAGTGGGAACAGTCCTTTGAGTGCATTTTTCGACAGCCCTCTTAGGTGCCATTTCCTAGATTTGGGAGAAATTGGAAGATTGGAGCTAAGGAGAGAGTATTTTAGAGGAATGGGAGAGATATCGAGTGGAATGCTTGGGTTTAGAGTGAGATAGAAAAGCATGAAAGCTCAGAAAAAGTTAGTAGACTTTATTAAAAAATAGTTTGCTCGATATCCAAGTTGGCTCAGCTAACCCTAAACTGCCCGAGTCAGCTTTACCAGAGCAAAACCATAAACAATAGAGATTCAAGTCAGCTCGACCAAAGCATAATTGCTCGAGTCGACTCGAATAAAAACTTTCCACAAGAGTTAAAATTGATCAGAAATAAAAATAAATTCAAGAAAATCTCATGGAGAGATGCTCAAAGATATTGAATTGATGTAGGAGGTTTTCTAGATAATTTTTCCTTAATTTTGAAGGGATTAGATTTGAAAAATCTAGAAGGGATCACAAAGACCTAATTCTCCTCTAATCATTTCAAATCTATCTTGGTTTAGTGGCTCTGTGAAAATGTCAACAAGTTGGTTCTCAGTTAGGATAAATTCTAATTCAATGTCACCATTCAAAACATGATCTTTAAAAAAATGGTGTCTAATTTCTCTGTGTTTAGTTCTTGAATGTTAAATTGGATATTTTGTTAAATTTATAGTACTTGTGTTATCATATTTGATAGGAATTTTAGATTGTGTAATACCAAAATCTTATAGTTGTTGCTTAGTCCATAACATTTGTGCGCAACAACTCCCAACAGCAACATACTCTATCTCAGTAGCAGATAGTGCTACCGAATTTTGTTTCTTATAATGCCATGAGATTAAATTCACTCCTAGAAATTGGCATGTGCCGCTTGTACTTTTTCTATCAATTTTACAACCAGCATAATCAGCATCCGAAAATCCAGTCAAATTCAATGAAGAATGTTTTGAAAACCATAGACCTAGATTGCTTATTCCTTTCAGATATCTTATGATTCTTTTAACAGCAAGCATATGTGATTCTTTAGGATTAGATTATAATCTAGCACATACACATATGCTAAACAAGATATCAGGTCTACTTGTAGCTAAGTACAATAATGATCCAATCATACCTCGATAGAGTTTTTGATCAATGTTGGATCCATCTTCATCTTTATCCAATCTATAGGTTGGGCTCATGGGTGTGCTCATTTATTTGCTTGACTCCATACCAAACTTCTTGATAATTTATTTGGTGTATTGGCATGGTTAATGAAGATTCCTTTCTTTTGTTTGTTTCACTTGAAGTCCAAGGAAGTAGTTAACTTCACCAATTAGGCTCATTTCAAATTCTTCCTACATTAACTTAGCAAATTCTTTACAAATTCTTTACAAAAAGTTTCATTAGTTGCACAAAATATAATATCATCAATATAAATATGTACAACTAATAAATCATTACCTTCTTCTTGATGAAAATAGTTTTATCAACATTTTTCCTTGTAAAATTATTTTCAATCAAGAAAGTGCTAAGTCTATCATACCAGGCTCTAAGTACTTATTTCAAACCATAAAATGCTTTATTGAGTTTAGAAACATGATTTGGAAAAGCATGACTTTCAAAACCTGGTGCCTGTTCTACAAAAACTTGTTCGAATATAGAACCATTCAAGAATGCACTTTTCACATCCATTTAAAAAAGTTTGAAATTCATGTAGAAAGCAAATACAAGAAGTAATCTAATGACTTCTAGTCTTGCTACTGGTGCATATGTTTCATCAAAATCTATACCTTCTTTCTGAAGGGTTGGCTTGGTTGGCTGTTCACTTAGAACTCTTCTTTCTGGACTATGGAGGAGTCGGCTCGAACTTCTGAAGGGTCGACTCGGATGTCTAATTGAATGATAGAGTCGGCTCACTTGGCTGATTCAGGAAATGGTACTCTGGACGAGTCAGCTCAGGTTCCTTAGAATTAGCATGGATATCTGCGTGCTAGAAATCTTCATGCATGCCATGTGCCAGAGTCAGCTCTCTTCTCTTCAAGTTGGCTTGGATGAATTCTTCAATGAATTATTAGTTTTTCTCCAGAAATCATCCAACAAGTCTTCAAAGTCTCAAGATACCTTCAAACTCTTCTAACCAAGTTTTTTAAGGAATTTTAAGCTTGAAACACATCTATAAGTAACCCATTTTCATGATTTTTACATAACCTTTTCTTTGGATTCTTTTTTACATGAATCACTTACAACACAACTCATTTCAAAAATTAAGGATGTAGGAGTTGTAATTGAGCATTAGAATCATCCTACAAAAACTTATAACACACTTGAAGAGTTGTTAGTAAAATAGATGTCTGCTCCAATGTTTGGTTATCATCAAAATCACTTATAGGGTCAACAATGTCATATCAGTGTCTCTACACTCCTTGGTTAAGAGGATAACCAACCAATGTGATATACAACAACCTATGCTTGATACATCATCATCTTATAATAATATACCCTTTGGTTGTGAACAAGTTCAAGAACTACTCGATACATCCTCTTTGCATCAAATATAATGTAGTTCTAAAGACTCCATCACACAAGAGTTATTTTCAAGAAAATGCCCATGTGATGAATAGCCAAAAGAATAACTTTTATTCATTTAAAGAATTCATATACAATTATAAAATTGCACAACCATCTACACCCTAAACAATTGGCTTTGGGATACTATTCCCAACAAAAGGACCAAGAGTCCTTCTGCCTCTAAATCACTTTCTCTAGATAATCTCTAAGCCCTTCTCCCTTATCTCCATGCCCAAATGCATGGGTGTTGACTAATTAAATAATATGAAAATGGTGAGAAGGATGTCACGCAAGATAAAGGGTAACATCCCTTCATGATTTGGTGCTAATTCAAAAGGCCAGAGTCATTCTATTTGAAAGCATCTAGTTTTTCCAATATGCCTCTTGGGATCCCACACCCCTTGGCCATTTTCTGACCGGTAACTTGCCACATGGCATGTGGAGAAATTGGCTAGAAAAACAAAGAAACACTTATACATCTCTTGGCACATGAAAGGACATTTCATGATAAGTCTACTCACCCAAGAGACACCTTTTGCTTGAATGGTCTTATCAATGGCTGAGGGAAAGACTTATCAGGCACCTCATCCTTCTCCATAAATAGGCAATGGTAATCTAATGCCAAGCATTCCATTCTAATCTGAATAGAAGTACTTTCAATTTTCTCTTCCTCTTTAAGACAAGTCTTATCATTTTAAGACAAAGCTTGTCCTTTTAAGACAAGGATTGTCTATTTAAGGAAAGAGCCTAGAAAAAGATATAGGAGGGGTATTCGAATTTTGAGAGAGGATTCAAAAAGGTCTCTGAGTGCCCTACTGGAGGTTAAGGGTTTTAGCTAAGGAAGAAAGTCTGAAAGGCTGCCAGAAGAGTCCTAGTCAAAATAAGGAAGCTTGGTAGGAGTGCTTCCTTAGTCTGGTTTGGTGCGGACACCAGGGCAAGAAAAGATCGACAAGTCAAACCCACATCCTTCTGAATCACCTGTGAATAAAGTCCTGAACCCAAATCCTTTTTACCTATAAATATTTTATCTATAATTTTTGTAATTTTAGCTTAGTTGAGTATAGTCCTAAACCCTAAAATTGAGTCGCTATCAAAACCCCTGGACCCAAAATTGAGTCTGTAAAAAAATCTTAATTTTAATTGGGTTATAAATGGTCCAGTATCAGTTAGACCTTTTTACTAATTAGGGTTTATATAGAAACCCCATTTATCAATTATGTCAAAACCTATTTTGGAGCCAAACCCTATTTACCAAGTTTGTTTAATTGGTTATGCCTCTTGATCAATTTGATCGAGTTAGACTTTAATTAATTTGTTGGTTGAGTCTTGTAATTATTAGTTGAGTCCTGCAATGCAAGGGGGACACAAGTCCAAACCCATGTGACCCCATGTGCTATTTCAAGACAAGCCATGTGACCCCATGTGCCAACCAAGTCAGCTTGTTCTTGGCACCACATGTCATCCTACTTGGCGCCACCTTTTTCAAGTTTTTGGACATCACATGCCATATCATCAGGAGACATCAACACATGTCATGCTTGGACATGTCATGCCATATATTTTGGGACAACACACTCCATGTCTTACACTTTGGTCAGCCCATATAAAAGGAATTAACGCCCATATGTGAGAAATAATTGGCACCCTCCTTTTAAGATAAGTAAATGAGGAGTCTCATCGTTGGTGCCCTCTCACCTCAAATTAATTCATGTCAATCCAAGGAGTCGGCCAACATATTTTCCAACACCAACTTTCAAGAGTTTCATGTTATCTAGTCAAATAAAGTAGAGAAGGTTGGAAGGTTGTTTTGCTTCAGGTGTTTTAATAAAACAAGTTCCAAGCTACTTAAGTTTTCAAAACTCAAGAATCTCACCAAAACTCTTGAGTCTTCTTCTATCCAAACTGGAGAGTCCACTTGCCCACAAGAGCCCATATCATCTAGACTCTAGAGTCCAGCAATCAAGGCTAAGCGATGGAGCCATCTTGACCCTACATCATCATAACTTACCTTATTCTCATCTTGTTGCCCAAATGAGATGAGAGCCCCATGTTATCGTCCACCTTGGAGAGAGGTCTAGATCAGCCCAGAGATAAGAGTCCAGGATGCCTAGAGCAAGGATTCCAGGAGTTATAGTCCAAGGAAAAACAAGTCTAGTCTTTGTATCCCTTATACCACTAGTTGAGGGTCTATAAATATCCCATCAACCTCCCTTGTATTATTATTATTCATTCATCAATAAAGACATTATTCTATCTAATTCCTTTGCTGTGTGCATCACAGTGTGTGAGGCCCTTTCCTTTGTTCTACGGACCATCGCAAGGTGTGAGGCCCAACCTATCCAGCAATCAAGAAACCCTATCCACCACTTCTAACCTTTCTCTTCCATTATTCTTTCCTTCCTTACTACTTTCTAATTTGATCTTTCTTTGCTGAGTGTTTGCAGGTGATCTAGAATCAAAGTCAGGTATTCTTGCCTTGGAACTAGCATTACGAGAGATCGGAGCCCGAGGATCAAGATCTTGAAGCCCTGCCACAGAATCTTGAGAGTCTAATCAGATCTGCATCAAAGAGATGGTTCTTCATTGGTAACACTTAAAACCTCTTTTCTTCTCTTTGATCTCTAAATAGTTAAAAGTAGAACCTAGTTAATTGTGGTTTCTTAGCCACCAAATCTTAATTTTCTTGCTTACTTGTTAGGTTTACTTGCGGGTAGTTAACTAGAACTAGTTTACTTTATTATTACCTTTGAGTCATCTTAAAAATCTAAAAAAATATAAAAAAATTAATCTCTATTTTTATTTGATAATTAGGACTTATTAATAGTAATTTAGTTTTAATTATTATCTCAAATCATCTTTGGCACCAGAGCGAAGGTTAAACTAGAATTTAACTACTAGTTCTGAAATTTCTACAAACCTAGAACTATGCTGAAATTAAATTGCATGAAAACCATCCTAAAAAAATTCAAAGAAATTAATAATAAATTTTATTTTAATTATTTATTAGTCCTCTACTAATCACAAAAATATCAGATAAAATTTATTTTTTTTATTACTATTTTCTGGTGGAAGGAAATCATGCCTCCTGAGCAGGTATATGCAAGTATACTGTCACGACCCATGGGAGTAATGAGCTACGGCCAGACGTGAAATCCCGAGATCGAAAATATGAAATTAATTTGATTTGAGATTTAATTTGAAGATAATTTTAAAAAATTAATTAATTATAATTTTTCTATTATTTTAGTTTCATTGCATCTAGGGTTTCATATTTGTGTGATTGCATCATCCAATAACCTAATCTTAAGGGCATACAATATTTACATAAGGGAGGGATTTCATCACCATTCCTTAGCCCACAGTCACCACCTTTGCATTGATCCCAGTATAATTAAAATCAATTAGACTTAATTAGCTCTAGTGAGCTAGGGACACCAACAGTCGGGTTCCAAGTATTGTGTGAAAGCTAGTGCACCCAATCCTTTGATTATCACTTGAATCTGGTGTCTAATGCTAGAGGTCCAGAGGCAAATGCCCTAAGCAGTTTCATGGATTTAATTAGGATCCTACGAGAGCAGGGGGAGCTTCCCATGACCCCACCTATTACCTGGACAATGGATAGGGTAATTACTGAATTGGTTGTAAATTCAGCAAACACATTCTACTTGACCTCTAGGTCTAGGAAGTCGTAGTCGATTCATCTTTGAGTCTTGCATGTGCACTAGATTAGGAGTCAATGTCTGTGTTTGATTGCATGACCATTAAATTAAGAGACCAATACTTGTAGCCTCAAACCAAACCCAGTCTGGTTTGACCATGGAGTCCAACTTTGAGACCTTCCTTAGGACCTTCACTAACAATGTACCCAAATGAACCATAAGTTTGATCGACTGGACCAACAATTAGGGAACCTAGAAAAAACCTGTAAGACCTATCCTGAACCTAAATTTGAAATACACCGTGACCCATTCCTGGAGCCCAACCCTAGGAGAGCCCCACACCAGGACCAAATCTGGTAGACTAGCCATAGGAGACCCAACTATAATTTTATAGACCAGGATGAGAGAGCCACTATGAATTTTAGGGTAGAAGTACCTACCTTTGGTAGTGATCTTGATCTTGAGAATTATATTGATTGGGAAGAAGGTATGGATCTAAATTTTGAGAGGGAACTAGTGTGTGATGAAAGAAAGTTAAAGTTTGCTAAGCTTAAGTTAGTATGCCAGGCTAGAATTTACTGGGATGATGTTGAAAGGATGATCAGACGAAGAAGAGACATACCCATAACTACCTGGAGTGACATGAAACTTAAACTTAGAAAAAAGTACCTACCCAGATCATATGAACCTAGTTCTTATGCACCCAGATCCTTTGAACCCAGCTCCTACAAACCTAGATCCATAATCGATAGGTCTGAACCTATTTCCTTTGAACCCAAGGAACCCATAATCCCTAGCTACCAACCTAGTGCTAGTCAGGTTCCCCTTAATCATCCTAAACCCACTAGGATCAATGCACCTTATCAAAAAATAGGATCTAGTCAAATCCACCCGAGTCGACCATTCCTCAGTAGAGTCGACCCAATTCTCACTCGAGCTGACTCAACCCTAATTCAAGCCGACACACACATACTAGTCCAGATCCGAGCCAATTTCCCCTTAATCAACCCACTCCTACTACCCATTGGTTCACCAGGATGATATTAAAATGGAAATGTATGAGGCTGAGGTGAACTTAGTGGATGAGTATGAGGGAGAAGAGGAAATACCTATGGCTGACCTAGAATTAGCTGATCCTTGCCATACCCAAACTGAAGCCAACCCAGGATTAGTTAACCTAGGAAACACCTTGACTGAAACTGTATTGGTAGGACCCTTAGAAAAAGAGACCCATGAGGAGTCTAACCCTGTTGTTAGGATCTTACCTGAGGAAACACTAGAAGAGACTCAAGTCATAGAGCCCAGTCCTGAAATTCCAGAACTCAAAGTAATTAGTGAGGACTTGATCATTTCATTCTAGCACTTTTAGGAAGACTTCACCCCTTTGACTCCAATTGAAGATCTTTTTTCTGAAATTACTAACCCATTCTTTATCAAGTGGACCTTTTAGTGCCTGTAGATGTAATTCAATGTCTAAACTTTAAGGTCAACCCCAATAGTCTAGGACTATTCCCTGAAACCCCTTCTTATTTCCAGACTAACCCTAAATCCATTTTCTATTTTCTACCCTTTCCTAAAGCTTCCAGCATTTCTAGGATCATTAGTTTGCATTTTGTAAAGGTTAGCATGTTGCATAAGCCCATTGAGCATGTTAGGTTTATAACCTTTTTCTGGGAAACCTTATGGCATCTATTAGGAGTTCATGTTAAGTTTTCATCTGTATGTCACCCACTGACCACGGGTCAAGCATAGAATTGAAATTAAGGACTTAAAAAAAGATAAAATAAATAAACAAATAAATAAATTTTCTTCACTAGTAATGCATAATGAGTATATTAGATATTTGCAGAGTTGTATGTCGAATACATTAAAGAACTGCATAAGAATCATATAAACATATGGCTAATTCAAGAAAAAGACTCTAAGAAATTCAATGAAGGAGACTTTGTCATGGTTAGACTATGACCTGAACGATTCCCACCTGGATCCAACTTGGCATCTAGATCTAGAGAGGGGCGGCCAGGAGTTGATTAGATGAGAGAGAGGGGGTAGCTAGGGTTTAGAAGAAGTAGAAGAAAGGGGCTAGGGTTTGATAACTAGGGCCTCTCACCCCTCGATGTTCCGTAGAACAAAGGCAAATGGGTCTCACACCCACTCCACTTGGAGGAAACAAAGTAATGTAGGAAAACTCTTAAATTCATTCATGAAAAATTATTCATACAAGAGGGGTGGGGGTGGGTATTTATAGAGTTCCACAGGGCCCTTTCCTTGTCAAAGTTGGAGTACAGGTTTGTATCAAAGTGGGAGTACAAAAATGAATAAAATTAAAAAACTGATCTCCTTGTAGAATTGTGCTAGCTGACTCATTGTTGGACTTGGATGCTTTGACTTTTCTCCATGGGCTTGGGTAGGTAAGAAATTCTTGCTGGGCTGGGATGACAACCATTAGACTAGGTCAAGCCTTGGGCATCATGGACTAGGTCAAAATATGGGGTGCCTTGGACTGGGTCAATGTATGGGCACCAATTATGAATGGGCCTGGGAGGGGTGCCAACTGCTATGGGCCTTGGACTAGGGTGCTAAGGCTAAAGATCTGGGGTGCCACTTCTTCATGAGAACTTGTGGGCTTGAGGTGCCTAAGGCATGGTATGCTGGGGCGCCAATCCTTTAGGGTTCTGGGCAGCATGAATGGAGTCCAGATGCTTGGCTGGGTGACTTGAGTGGTGGTCCACTGGCTCTCCTCTTGAACATGACTTGAATGAAAGCAAATACAGGACTCAAAGGGCCTAACTGACAAGACTCAAAGTAGGCCGAATAAAGTAAATGGACTCAATTGACAGACATCATTACATGACACAATTTATAAATGACGATTACCCAACACATGAATTAGAAATTGAAACCTTGAAATCCTGGTCTGCACCTAATGTTCCTACATCACAACCCTAGGGGAGCCCCACTCCATGACCAAATCTGGGAGCTTAATCAGAGGAGACCCAATCATGATTTCATGGACTAAGATGAGAGAGCCATTAGGAACATTAGGTTAAAGGTACCTACTTTTGGTGGCAGTCTTGATCCGAAGGCTTACATTGATTGGGAAGGAGATATAAACCAGTATTTTGAGAGGGATGAAATTACTAAAAAGAGGCAGTTTAAGTTTGCTAAACTCAAGTTAGTTCGCCAGGCTAGACTATATTGTGGGAATGTTGAAAGGATGACTAGACAAAGAGGAGATATACCCATAGCTACCTGGAGAGCCATGAAGAGCAAACTTAGGGTAAGGTACCTATCCATGTCCAATGAGCAGAGGGGACCTATAACCCATCGACCCGAACCCAATAGGATTAGTACCCTTGGATATAACCTAAGTGCTAGTCACTTTCCCCTTAGTCGGCCCTTCCCTACTATCCCATTTCTTCACAAGGTTGACATTGAAGAGGAAGTATGTAGGGTAGACCCAAAAATAGTTGACCAGGAAGATACATAGATTAAAGTTGTCCATGAGAAAATACAAGAAGAGAATCCAATCATAGAGCCTAGTCCTGAAATTCAAGAACCAAAAGAAATTAGTGAGGACTTGGTTCCTTCAATTCAGTACCCTTAGGAGGAATTCACCCCTTGTGTCCTGGTTAAAGATCCTTTGCCTGAAATTACTGATTCATCCTTCCATAAGGTTGGCCTTTTGCTGCCTATAGATCAAAGTCCAAACCTTAAGGTCATCCCTAAGAGTCAAGAACCAGTTGTGAATCCTCTTCTTGTTTCCTAACCTACCCTAAGGCTTCCCATGCTTCTAGAACCACTCTGTTACACTTTGTTGAGGTTTGCAGGTTGCATCAGTCCTTTGAGCATGTTAAGTTTGCTACCTATTTCTGGAAGACCATGGCATTTATTAGGAGTCCGTGTAAAATTTACGTCTACATGTCACCCACTGATGCGGGACAGGGATTGGACTGGATCGCTGGCGAGCATGAAAGTCACCAGAGATTAGGATTTGCAAAGAAGGAGGAAAGAAGAGGGTGCAGGGTTAAGAAAAATACTGGGGTTCACATAGATTCCCCAAGAAGAACAAGCACATAGCAAAGGGGCTCACATAGATGCCCTGGGCTCACACAAATGCCCAAAATCAGGGATCACACAGAAACCCTGGGAAGATGGAGAAGGAATCATATAGATACCCTAGGATCACACAGATCCTTCACACAGACTATAGAAATTTTATTCATCCATCCCTTCTTACAAAAGGCTGAGAGTGGTATTTATAGATTTTCCAATCCTCATTTGAATTTGAATACAAGATAAAAAGATAAGAACGAATCAAATTCAAATATAAGATAGGATAAGATAAGCCTATCCATATATCAATCCTAACCAACCAAATCCTAATTCAAATTTTAAACAAAAGATAAATCCTAAATAAATTTATTCCAAAAATGCTTCAAGATCTGTGCCACTCCAAGAATTATGCTTGCTCCAAGATCCGTGCTTGAGATGTCCCCATCACCCACCAACCAAGGGTCAAGCACAAAGTTGTAGTTGAAGACTTAGTAAATTTCATTCAATAGGAATACATAGTCGAACCTGTAGTTTATTAGGTGCTGGTATGAGTCGTTTGCCCAGAATGTTAGAGACCTGCATAAGGAAGTTAGCCATAAGATTAATTTAAGCAATGATAATTATGAAAATATGGCTAATTCCCAAAAAGAGTTAAAGAGTTTGCTGGGGAGATTTTGTAATGATTAGGCTTATGCTTGAGCGATATCCTCTGGGAACCATGAAAAAGTTACATGCCTGTAAAGCTGGACCCTTCAAAGTGATAAAGAAAGTTGGATATAATGCCTATTAGCTCAACCTTCAATATCCCACGGCCTCTCTCTCTCTACAAGTCCAGGCCGTCCACCTTCATCCAGATCCAGTCCGGCTACTTCAGATCCAGAGCAAGTTCCAAGGAAAATCACATCAGCTTCCAGGAGAATCCAGTTTTCAGCAATTTCAATCTTCAAGTTCATCAACCTGGTAAATTTTTCCCTTGACTCTCTGATTTCATCAATTATTTTTCTTCTCTTCCAGATCTTGAGTTCAGGAGAAGCCAACCCGCCAAAGGACCAGTATTGGAGGGTCCATTGCGAAGATATCTGAATCCGAGGATCCAACAATCTGCTCGGGAGAGTTCTTCCACCAAAATCTGTGAAGATCATTGTCTGGTTAGGTAAACCATCTCTTCTCTTTATTTCTGTTCTGTTGAAAGTTCGGAGCGAAACCCTAGGTCTGGGAGTTTCTCAACCCCCAGCGATCCGTTGCTTCTGAACTACTCTGATAATTTAGTTTCCTTAAAATTGTGCTTTCAATTATCATATTAGTATCTTTCAATGTTAGGTTAACTTTTCTTTGATTTGAAGCCAACTTCTACAAATATATAAAAACAACAAAAAAATTAGTTAATCTTAATTTACTTCCGCATCGCATCCCTTTATTCATGCTGCATCATTTTTGATATCAGAGCTTTCGTTCTGCATCATTTTTGGTATCAGAGCTTCCGTTCTGCATCATTTTGGTATCAGAGCCCAGTCTAGGGTTTCTGATTTGCTTGCTTGCTTGTTTTGATTGTTTTCTCTTTTTATTTTGTCTGCTCGAAGTAGACTCCCCAGGACGTCCGGTCCTAGGAACTAAGCGAGGCGCAAGCCTCCTCTTCCCATTCCATGGGGTGTTCCTAGGGCGTGTAGGGGATCCATTGGGTTATAACTTCGTAGCAGGGATTATAAACGGGGAAGACAATCTAGTTGCAGCCCGTAATTGCCCTGTTGTC
Source organism: Areca catechu (assembly GCA_021397845.1). Lineage (NCBI taxonomy): Eukaryota > Viridiplantae > Streptophyta > Magnoliopsida > Arecales > Arecaceae > Areca > Areca catechu. Next base: position 92,908,096 of record CM038051.1, on the reverse strand, counting down.
TAAATTATTTCTCCCTGCATAAAACTCCGAATTGCATGATTTTTGCTTCGTTGAAACCAGTATAATTGAACCTATTTTCCATAATGTTTCTGTGATTTATTGGTTTCGACAAAAAGTCTGAGCATTAAAATACAACAACTCTATTTTTTGTGTTCTGCAATTCAATTCTTTTGGAGTGATCATCTCATAATTTACTTAAGGGCAATTGAGCATCTAAGATAAGGGGAGGAGTTGATTACCTCTCCTTAGCCCAAAACCACCATCCAATCATTCGAACCTAGACCTAATTTAAAATCAGTTAGACCTAATTTGCCCTAGTGGGCTAGGGACACCAATTGGTCGGGTCTAGGCTAGTGTTGAGTCAGTTTGCCGAGTTATTCTGTGTGTGCTTAGCACTCAGTGTCTAGAACGGTGGTTCAGGGATCCATTCTCGAAGGGCTTGTGTGCTGGTCGGCCTACCTGGCCAATCACTGATTGGTGTCTAGGATTGGCAATCAGGGACCTAACACTCCCCTTACACCTGCCTGGCTGAGTCCTGAGTTACTACAGGCTAGCTTGCCACTCTGATTTGGCATCTAGTTTGGACTCTAGGTCTAGTGATCCAGTAGTCGATTTAGTCTAGTCTCATTTTGTGTGCTTGCTTGAATCATCATGTCTACCAGAAACGGAGTGCCATATCAACCTGGTCAAACCCAACCTGATTTAGAGGCCATGATCAGAACTCTTACTGAAAGTATGGCTAAAATGAATCAGGATATGACAAACACTGTGGCCCAGTTTAGCGCACAAATTCATGAGGATCTTACCCAACTTAGGGACCGAGTCCAAGTACTTGAAGAACCTAGACATCGAAATTGGACTCCTGACCCCGATTTTAATGTGACTCAACCTCACCCACATCAGGAGCCTAGAAGGCCTTTATATAGAGATCCTGAACCTAATCATAGGAGGCCTGACCCAGATCCTGAAGATAGAGATGATAGGTTCATCAGGAACATCAAATTAGATGCACCCACTTTTGATGGTAGTCTGAACCCTAAGGTGTATTCTGATTGGGAGGGTGAGATGGACCAATACTTTGAGTGGTATGCTATGTCTGAGGAGAGGAAATACAAGTTTGCCAAGATGAAATTAGTGCGTCAAGCTAGGTTATACTGGGGGAACATTGAGCTAACCACTAGGAGACGGAATGTTGAGCCCATAACCACTTGGCAGGGTATGAAAGAAAAACTGAGAGATAAATACCTACCCATTTAATACCAGCAAAACCTGTTAGACCAATGGCAAAACCTGAAACAAGGAAACCGATCTATCTCAGACTACATAGCTACTTTTGATGAATACCTAATGAGATGTGATGTGAGTGAAGCCCACGAAGTCACTTTGTCTAGATTTAGGGCTGGACTGAGGGAAGATATCAAGAGAGAACTATTTCTGAGAGAGGTTACTGATCTAGACCAAGCCTACCAGATTGCACTGAACACTGAGAAATTTCAAAGAGGACCTATACCTTTTAGGGTTAGTGCCCCAATCCCAAGGAATGGACCTAGCCAAGTTATCCCTAGTAAACCTTTTCAGGGTACTTCTACCCCTAGGCCCATGGACAAAGGTAAGGCACCTGACACCCAGAGAACCCCTAGTTCAAATATCACCTGTTTTAAGTGTCAGAAACCAGGTCACATTTCCAGTTAGTGTACTGCCATAGCCTGTTTCAAGTGTCATAAGGTAGGTCATATTGCTAGCCAGTGCCCACGTAGATCCCTTTACATAGAAGAGGGAGAGAATGATAATTCCGAGCCCAGTGAGGAATTTGAAGAAGAAGTTTATGAGGCCGGAATGAATTTGGTTGAGGACTATGAAGGAGAGGAGGAACCCAATGAATCTGACCAATTAGGAGTTGTAAGATGCATCCTATCCTAGAATCTAGTTCAAGAGGATTGGCGTAGGACTAACATCCTACAGACTTTTCTTAAATTAGGGGATAAGGTATGTAAGATCATCATAGATAGTGGGAGCTGTGTAAATGCCATCTCTACTAGCACTGTCAAGATATTAGGCTTAATCCCAGTTCCCCATCCCAACCCCTATAAGGTTTCTTGGGTAGATTCTACCTCCATACCCATCCAGTCTAGATGTCAAGTCCAAATCCAAATGCAATCTTATCACGAAAAGATTTGGTGCGATGTCTTACCCATGGGGGTGAGCAGTATAATTCTCGGAAGACCTTGGTTGTATGATCATGATGCCACCCTCTTAGGAAAATCCAATACCTGTTGGTGGGGACACCTTCTCAGAAATTCAGAATTCTCTTTGGATCTCATAGGAAGATCCGGGCCTTGAATCATCTGGCACCATTTTGTTGCACCCGGCATCTATTTTGGAACCCTTTTTTTTGTGGATCTTAAAGCAAGCCTTATAAAGGAGAGATTTAATGAAGAAACTAAGATACAAAGGTGGGATTTTTTTCCGCTTTTTAAAGCATGAGGGAGCCAAGCTTGCTGCCGATGCCTGCAGCCCCAGCTTTTAGCCTGCAGCAGCCCCCTTCCATCAAATCACCTGCAGCAGCCCCCCTTCCATCAAATCACCTGCAGCCCCAGCTTTTAGCCTGCAGCAGCCCCCTTCCATCAAATTAGCCTGCAGCAGCCCCAGCTTTTGTCAAATCACCTGCAGCAGCCCCAGCTTTTGTCAAATCACCTGCAGCAGCCCCAGCTTTTGTATTTTCTATTTTGATCTTCATGATTTGTATTGGATCCCCTCTTAAGTCTATAAAATGAGGGGAGGTCCTCTTGTATGAAAGGAAGAAAAAAAAACTTTGAAATGAAATGCAGCTACTTCTCTTCTCCAAAGCCTTCATTATTCCAGTAATGTTGAGAGGTGTGAGGCCTTGAGTCTTCCTTCGTTGCAATCGCAATGTCGCAGAGCGTGAGGTTCTACTCCCTTCGTTGTCTTTGACAACGTCGCCAGGCGCGAGGCCCTGTTTATCTCCTTCGATACTGCCCGAATTTCAGAAAACCTCCTTGCATCCCTCCTCTATCTTTTCTTGGTTGTTATTTTGATACTTCACCCCGAACTAATCCGCCTTCGTGTTTTGTAGGGTTCTCTCCGGTACCGAGCTTCCGAGACGATCTTGCCACTACCAAGAGCTTGGAATTTCTGATTGATTCGGTGTATTGGTTATTGACCGTCCAAGTCGCATCTTCCGAGGACGTGTGAACAATCGTGTGTTGCAAATACTGTCAAAGGACCCTTTTCCTCCCCCCCCTCTTCCATACTCTAGATCTGCAATATTGAATGTGTGCAAGTCCTAAGATCGAGGGTTTCTTAATCCTTGAGTCCTGGGTTAAACCTCACTTTGTTTTGTTGGTTTCAGCATGAGGGGTTGCGCGGTTTGACCCTATGATCTTTAAATCGCTTTCTTAATACATGCTTAATGAACACCTAGCTTGTTTACATCCTAAAGAGTGATTTTCTTGCATGACTAGCATTAGGGTTCCCCATCATATTTGGTATCAGAGCAGGTTAGATTAGGACTTGTTTTCAGTCTCTACACATCAAGATTTCTGTTTTCCTATATATCTGCCTGTAATTTACTTAAATCTCTATATAAAAGTAGTTAGTTTATCTTGCTTATATTTTTTTTCTTGTAGCATTTTTAGTTATCTATCTTTGTCTAAAATTTCGTCTTTATAAAAAATTAAAAAAAAAATTAAAATTCCTGAAAGTCGTTGCTGTCCTGTTTACTGTTTACTATTTTCATATATGTCTGCCTGTAATCCACTTAAATTTCTATATAAAAGTAGTTAGTTTATCTTGTTTATATTTTTTTCCTTGTAGAATTTTCAGTAATATATCTTCATTTAAAATTTTGCCTTCAGAAAAAAATTACAAAAAAAGTTAAAATGTCTGAAAGTTGCTGCTGTCTGCATGCTGTTTGCTGACCCTTCCGTTTTAGTTATGTTCCAAGACATGTTTAGAATAGCATAGGTTTTATTTGTCTAAATCCTTTCATCTGGTATGTTATTGATGTGTTGAGTATCTACTGTGATTTTTCTGGAATTTTTAGAATTTTTTGCATAACATTTTTTTCCCCACCTCTAACTGAAACACACTGGCTTTTCTGCACCATTAGACTAGGGTTCATTGCATGTGTCATTCCATCTCATGATAAATCTATTTAATGGCGGCAATATCATAACATAAGGGGAGGACTTCATTACCTCTCCTTAGCCCACAACAACCACCCTCATTTTCGAACCCAAGCCTTTAAGTTTAAAATCAATTAGCAACGTACTGCTTTGCTCTAGAGAGCCATAGGGACACCAACACGGTCGAGTCAAGACTTCGAGTCTACTTCTTGTGTCAGTCTATCTTGTGTGTGCCTCTATTCTTGGTGTCTAGGTTGGTGAATCTAGGGCTTGTGAGTTGGTCCGCCGTACCTGGCCAATCCCCGATTGGTGTCTAAGGTTGGCAGAAAGGGACCTTTCACTCCCCTACATCTACCTGGCCAAGGATAAGGGTTACTACAAGGTAGCCTGTTGCATTGAGTTGGGCCCCAGTTGAGATTCTAGGTCTAGTTACCCTTAGTCGGATTTCTGCTTGTGTGCTTGATTCATGTCTACTAGGGCAGGGACATCATACCAACCTGAGACACCTATGGATAATCCTCAAGAGGCTTTACTAAGGACTATGTCAGAGCATTTTGCCCAAATGTCAGCCCAGTTATCTGCCCAATTGACCAGTCACTTGGATAACCGGTTGAACCAGTTGGAGGCTAGATTGGATACCATAGAGGGAGCCCAGCAGCAGCGTTCTGACACCCCAGCTTCGATGACACACCCTAGGAGGGCTAGGAATTTTGATCCTTTCGAAGAACCTACCCCTAGGAGAGAGAGAGCTTTTGACCCATTTGAGGAACCATATCCTAGGAGGGCCCAGCAACCTGATCTATGCCGAGATCATTCCCCTAGAAGACCCCGTCGGGAGTTTGTTGATCTGGAAGATAGGGCTTTTAAGAGCATTAGACTTGAAGCCCCCACATTTGATGGCACCCTAGACACCAAGGTATACCTGGACTGGGAAAAGGAAATGGACCAGTATTTCGAGTGGTACGAGATGACGGAGGGTAGGAAATTTAAGTTTGCCAAGCTTAGGTTAATTCGCCAAGCCCGGATGTATTGGGATACTGTTGAGAGACTAATGAGGCAAAGAGAACAGGAACCCATAGCCACCTGGGGAGAGTTAAAAGCCAAGCTTAGGGAAAAGTACATACCCGTGTCTTACCACCAACGCCTTTTGGATCAGTGGCATAGGTTGATTCAAGGAAACAAGAGTGCCACAGAGTATATTGCCCAGTTTGATGAGTTGGCCATGAGGTGTGGGATGAACGAATCTGAGGCTGTGATTTTGTCTAGATTTAGGTCTGGTTTGAGAGAGGAGTTGAAGAGAGAGCTTTACCTGAGGGAGGTAAAAGATCTAGAGCAGGCCTACCAAGTAGCTAGGGATTTTGAGCAGTTTCATAGGACTCCCGCCTATCGAAAGATCGAACCCACTAGGAGTCTATACCCTAGACCAGCCCAGTCTAATCCAGGCCATCCAAACCTGAGTCGACCTGACCAAAATCGGACTGACCCTAGTCGACCCGGGTCTAGTAGACCCAGCCTTGTTAGACCCATTCCCAGCCGACCTCAAGACAATAAGGGTAAATCTGTAGAGGTCCCCAGAAAATCTGGCGTTTGCTTTAGATGTCACCAGTCCGGCCATTACGCCAGTGAATGTCCCACTAGATCCCTCCATATAGGTGATTTAGAGGGAGAAGAGAACCCCGAGACTGTTCATGAGTTGGAAGAAGAGGTGTATGAGGAAGGACTGACTTTAGCAGAGGAGTACGAAGGAGATGAGGAAACCTGTGATCCCACTACCTTGTGTGGAGTTGTTAGACGCATCCTTGCCCAATCTAAGGAACAAGAAGACTGGCGTAGGACCAACATCCTACATACTTTCATTAAGATTGGAGAGAAAGTTTGCAAGGTTATCTTAGATAGTGGTAGTTGTATCAATGCCATTTCCGCCAGCACCGTCAAGACTTTAGGGCTAACACCAGTCCCCCATCCTAGCCCTTACAAAGTATCCTGGATAGATTCTACCTCCATTCCCATCAAGCTCCAGTGTCAAGTCCTCATCCAGTTGCAGTCGTATCAGGAAAAAGTGTGGTGTGATGTGCTGCCAATGGGGGTTAGCAGCATCATCTTAGGAAGACCCTGGCTTTTTGACCATGATGCCACCCTGTTCGGTAAGACCAATTCCTGTTCCTTCAACCACTTAGGAAAGAAGATAGTGATCCATCCCGTTCCCCCTAAGGATGAGGTTAAGAAGGGAGCTAGCTCTTTGAAGAAGAAAACTCCTGGATTGAATTTAATTAACGCCAAAGAGCTACAGAAGGAGATTATAGAAGGTTCCCCTATTTGGATCTTGACTGCTAGAAAGATTAGGGAATCTACAGTAAAAGAACCCCCTCTAGAAGTTTTGGAAGTTTTGGAAGAATTTAAGGATGTATTTCAAGATGATCTGCCCAACCAACTTCCACCCCTTAGGGACATCCAGCACGCCATTGACCTTGTCCCAGGATCCACCTTGCCTAACTTGCCCCATTATCGGATGAACCCCACAGAACACTTAGAGCTCCAAAAGCAAGTTAGTGAGTTGCTAAATAAAGGTTTTATCAAGGAGAGTTTGAGTCCTTGTGCCGTCCCAGCCCTTTTGACACCCAAAAAGGATGGCACATGGCGAATGTGCATCGACAGTCGAGCTATCAACAAGATCACCATCAAGTACCGGTTTCCCATACCCCGTCTAGACGACCTCTTAGACATGATGGCTGGAGCCACCATTTTCTCCAAGATTGACCTTAAGAGTGGCTACCATCAAGTTAGAATCCGACCCGGGGATGAATGGAAGACATCATTCAAGACTAAGGATGGTTTGTACGAGTGGGTAGTCATGCCTTTTGGGTTATCCAATGCACCCAGCACTTTCATGAGAATCATGACCCAGGTCCTTAGGATGTTCATCAGTAAGTTTGTGGTAGTCTATTTTGACGACATCCTGATTTACAGCAAGAATGAGAAGGACCACCTGGACCACCTTAGGTTAGTGTGTTCGGCTCTTAGGAAAGACAGCTTCTTTGCAAATCCTAAGAAGTGTGAGTTTCTGACCCGTAGGGTTGTCTTCCTAGGATTTGTCGTGACCCCACAAGGAGTAGCCGCTGATCCCGAGAAGATCAAGTCAATAGTTGAGTGGCCTATACCAACCTCTATTACTGAAGTTCGTAGTTTCCACGGACTAGCCACCTTTTATAGACGATTCATTAGGGGTTTCAGCACTGTTGTCTCACCCATCACTGATTGCATTAGGAAGGGAGCCTTCCAGTGGACCAAGGCGGCTGACAAAGCCTTCTTAGAGCTGAAAGAGAAAATGACCCAGGCCCCCATCCTAAGATTGCCCGATTTTTCCAAAGTGTTTGAGGTAGCATGTGATGCCTCAGGGGTAGGAATAGGAGGAGTCCTAAGCCAAGAGAACCACCCAGTAGCCTTTTTTAGTGAGAAGCTCAATGAGGCTAAGCTTAGGTATTCTACCTATGACAAGGAATTTTATGCCTTAGTGCAAGCACTAAGATATTGGAGGCATTACCTTTTACCAAATGAATTTGTGTTGTACTCTGATCACGAGGCCTTAAGGTATCTGAGTTCCCAAAAGAAGTTGAACCCTAGACATGCTAAGTGGGTAGAGTATATCCAGGCGTATACCTTTGTTTTGAAACATCGAGCAGGAACTGCCAATAAGGTTGCCGACGCCCTGAGCCGCCGATCTTTACTTCTGAGCACTGTTAGAACTGAGGTTGTAGGGTTTGACCAGATTAAAGAGCAGTACGATACCTGTCCTGATTTCGGAAAGATTCATCAAGTCTTGAGTATCGGACCATCTAAGGAACACAGTCAGTACACCTTGTTAGATGGTTATCTGTTTAAGGAGAATAGGCTATGCATCCCAAGAACGTCTGTAAGGGAATTTTTGGTCTGGGAGACACACGCAGGAGGTTTAGCTGGCCATTTCGGGAAAAACAAAACCATCCTAGCTGTAGAGGAACATTTCTTTTGGCCAAGTCTGAAAAGGGATGTCACCCAAATTGTGGCCAGGTGTCGAACGTGCGCTGTTGCAAAACAGCAAAAGCAGAACACTGGTTTGTACACCCCTTTGCCCGTCCCTAGTTGCCCTTGGCAGGATTTGAGTATGGATTTTGTGTTAGGATTACCTAGAACCCAAAGGAAGCATGACTCCATTTTTGTTGTGGTTGATAGGTTTTCCAAAATGGCCCACTTCTTGCCCTGTAACCAATCATACGATGCTTCTAAGGTAGCCAAGCTATTTTTAGATGAGGTCGTTAGGATTCATGGCCTACCGAAAACCATCACTTCTGATCGAGATGTTAGGTTCACCAGTTACTTTTGGAAGACCCTTTGGCACATGTTAGGGACCAAGTTGAAATTCTCCACTGCTTATCATCCCCAAACTGATGGTCAAACTGAAGTTGTGAATCGAAGCCTAGGAAACTTGCTTAGGTGTCTTGTAGGCGAAAACATTAAAAACTGGGACTTACTGTTACCAAAAGCCGAGTTTGCCTATAATAGCTCTGTGAATAGAACTACTGGTAAAAGCCCATTTGAGATTGTCCTTGGGTACCAACCCAATAAGCCCATTGATCTGATTCCCCTGCCTTTGCATGGTAGAGCATCCGAGTCAGCTGAGTCTTTTGCACAGCATATTAGAAATCTGCATCAGGAAATCACTCAAAAGATTAAAACAAGTAATGATGCTTATAAAAGACATGCTAATTTAAGAAGGCGATTCAAGGAATTTTCTATTGGGGATTATGTCATGATAAGACTCAGACCAGAACGGTTTCCCTCGGGAACCGTAAAGAAGCTGCATTCCCGTAGTGCTGGACCTTTCAAAATTATTGAGAAAGTTGGACCCAACGCCTATGTGCTTGAGTTACCCCCTGATCTAGGCATTAGTTCTACTTTCAATATTTCAGATTTAATTGAGTATAGGGAACCGGCAGTAATACCTAGTGAGGCATTCGGGATTGATCCTTTGATTGAGAGAGAACCTCCCCAAGAGTGTCCACTAAATTGGCCTGAGCGAAGAGAGAAGATCGAGCGAATCTTGGACGATCAAGCTATCAGTACTCGACGAAATGGATATCAACGCTACTTGGTAAGATGGCAAGGTCGCCCCGAATCAGAGGACTCATGGGTTACCAGGGAGGACCTACAACGTATCGATCCGGATCTTTTGGAGGAGTATCAAAGCCGAACAAACCTCTACTCAACGGAGTCGAGTTCTTCCCACCCCAGGAGGATTGGTGGGGACACCTTCTCAGAAATTCAGAATTCTCTTTGGATCTCATAGGAAGATCCGGGCCTTGAATCATCTGGCACCATTTTGTTGCACCCGGCATCTATTTTGGAACCCTTTTTTTTGTGGATCTTAAAGCAAGCCTTATAAAGGAGAGATTTAATGAAGAAACTAAGATACAAAGGTGGGATTTTTTTCCGCTTTTTAAAGCATGAGGGAGCCAAGCTTGCTGCCGATGCCTGCAGCCCCAGCTTTTAGCCTGCAGCAGCCCCCTTCCATCAAATCACCTGCAGCAGCCCCCCTTCCATCAAATCACCTGCAGCCCCAGCTTTTAGCCTGCAGCAGCCCCCTTCCATCAAATTAGCCTGCAGCAGCCCCAGCTTTTGTCAAATCACCTGCAGCAGCCCCAGCTTTTGTCAAATCACCTGCAGCAGCCCCAGCTTTTGTATTTTCTATTTTGATCTTCATGATTTGTATTGGATCCCCTCTTAAGTCTATAAAATGAGGGGAGGTCCTCTTGTATGAAAGGAAGAAAAAAAAAACTTTGAAATGAAATGCAGCTACTTCTCTTCTCCAAAGCCTTCATTATTCCAGTAATGTTGAGAGGTGTGAGGCCTTGAGTCTTCCTTCGTTGCAATCGCAATGTCGCAGAGCGTGAGGTTCTACTCCCTTCGTTGTCTTTGACAACGTCGCCAGGCGCGAGGCCCTGTTTATCTCCTTCGATACTGCCCGAATTTCAGAAAACCTCCTTGCATCCCTCCTCTATCTTTTCTTGGTTGTTATTTTGATACTTCACCCCGAACTAATCCGCCTTCGTGTTTTGTAGGGTTCTCTCCGGTACCGAGCTTCCGAGACGATCTTGCCACTACCAAGAGCTTGGAATTTCTGATTGATTCGGTGTATTGGTTATTGACCGTCCAAGTCGCATCTTCCGAGGACGTGTGAACAATCGTGTGTTGCAAATACTGTCAAAGGACCCTTTTCCTCCCCCCCCTCTTCCATACTCTAGATCTGCAATATTGAATGTGTGCAAGTCCTAAGATCGAGGGTTTCTTAATCCTTGAGTCCTGGGTTAAACCTCACTTTGTTTTGTTGGTTTCAGCATGAGGGGTTGCGCGGTTTGACCCTATGATCTTTAAATCGCTTTCTTAATACATGCTTAATGAACACCTAGCTTGTTTACATCCTAAAGAGTGATTTTCTTGCATGACTAGCATTAGGGTTCCCCATCACCTGTGTCTTTAGTTTCAATGGGAAGAAGATTACGATCCATTCAGTTCCCCATAAGGACAAGGTAACTAAAGGAGCCGGTAAGGTTAAGGAGATGAAAACTGGAGTGAACCTAATCAGTGCTAAGGATCTAGAACAAGAAATTCATAGTGGTTCACCCATCTGGATGTTGACTGCAAAGGAACTTAGAACTGCGGAACCCTCTAAGCCTCCTCAAGAAGTTAAACCTGTGTTAAAAGAATTTGAGGATGTCTTTCCCGAGGATTTGCCAGACCACCTTCCACCTCTTAGGGATATCCAGCATGCCATAGATCTAATCCCAGGAGCGACTTTGCCCAACTTGCCCCATTACAGGATGAATCCATCTGAGCATGAAGAACTGCAAAAGCAGGTTGGAGAATTATTGAGGAAGGGGTTTATTAGAGAAAGTCTTAGCCCTTGTGCAGTCCCAGCCTTACTGACCCCAAAGAAAGATGGCACGTGGAGGATGTGTGTTGACAGTCATGCCATCAATAAAATTACAATCAAATATAGGTTTCCCATCCCTAGACTAGATGACATGCTTGATATGATGGCTGGTGCAATGGTTTTTTCTAAGATTGATCTCAAAAGCGGCTTTCATCAGGTTAGGATTAGACCCGGGGATGAATGGAAAACTGCTTTCAAAACTAAGGATGGTCTTTATGAATGGGTTGTTATGCCTTTTGGGTTGTCCAATGCCCCTAGTACTTTCATGAGAATTATGACCCAGGTACTTAGAGCTTTCATAGGAAAATTTGTGGTGGTCTATTTTGATGACATCCTGATCTATAGTAAGATCCCAGCAGATCACCTAGGCCACCTTAGAGCAGTCTGCCAAGTTTTGAGGAATGATAGACTCTACGGTAATCTTAAGAAGTGTGAATTCATGACTAGTAGAGTTATCTTTCTTGGTTTTGTAGTAACCCCTGACGGCGTGGCGGCCGATCCTGAGAAGATTAGGTCCATAGTAGCCTGGCCAGAGCCAACCAATGTGCATGAAGTTAGAAGTTTCCATGGCTTGGCTACCTTCTATAGGCGATTCATCAAGGGGTTTAGTACTTTAGCTGCTCCTATCACTGATTGTATTAGGAAGGGAGAATTTCATTGGACTAAGTCAGCCCATAAAGCCTTCCTAGATCTTAAGGATAAAATGACCCAGGCACCCATTCTGAGATTACCCGATTTTTCTAAAGTATTTGAGGTTGCCTGTGATGCTTCAGATGTAGGAATAGGTGGAGTCCTAAGCCAAGAGAATCATCCCATAGCATTCTTTAGTGAAAAACTTAATGATGCTAAGCTTAGGTATTCTACCTATGATAAGGAATTTTATGCGGTGGTGCAAGCTTTGCGTTACTGGAGACATTATTTGCTACCGCAGGAATTTGTACTATTTTCGGACCATGAGGCTCTTAGATTTCTGAACTCCCAAAAGAAGCTTAACCCTAGGCATGCTAAGTGGGTAGAATATATCCAGTCCTATACTTTTGTCCTGAAACATAAGGCTGGAGTTGAGAATAAGGTAGCTGATGCCCTTAGTTGCCGATCTCTGTTATTAACTTCTGTTAGAACTGAGGTCATAGGGTTTGAGCAAATCAATGAAGAAAAAATTATTTTTTGCTATTCTCTTGTGTTGAGTAACCTAGGTCTCTCTTCTTCCGCACTATTCTAAGTGTTGAGCTCCGTGAGGGGGTAATCCGGGTTCCATTGGAGCCTTGAGGAGGTGAGAGATCTCCATCTTTATCCAAAACCCTAGGTTAGCCACTTAAAAATCCAAAACCCTAGCCGCCCTTCATTATTTTCAATCCATCAAACCCTAGCTCCTTCCATCTCCCATGTCCTCTCTCTCTCTACAAGTCCAGGCCATCCACCTTCATCCAGATCCAGTCCGGCTACTTCAGATCCAGAGCAAGTTCCAAGGAAAATCACATCAGCTTCCATGAGAATCCAGTTTTCAGCAATTTCAATCTTCAAGTTCATCAACCTGGTAAATTTTTTCCTTGACTCTCTGATTCCATCAATTGTTTTTCTTCTCTTCCAGATCTTGAGTTCAGGAGAAGCCAACCCGCCAAAGGACTAGTATTGGAGGATCCATTGCGAAGATATCTGAATCCGAGGATCCAACAATCTGCTCGGGAGAGTTCTTCCACCAAAATCTGTGAAGATCATTGTCTGGTTAGGTAAACCATCTCTTCTCTTTATTTCTGTTCTGTTGAAAGTTCGGAGCGAAACCCTAGGTCTGGGAGTTTCTCAACCCCCAGCGATCCGTTGCTTCTGAACTACTCTGATAATTTAGTTTCCTTAAAATTGTGCTTTCAATTATCATATTAGTATCTTTCAATGTTAGGTTAACTTTTCTTTGATTTGAAGCCAACTTCTACAAACATATAAAAACAACAAAAAAAATTAGTTAATCTTAATTTACTTCCGCATCGCATCCCTTTATTTGTTCTGCATCATTTTTGGTATCAGAGCTTTCGTGCTATATCATTTTTGATATCAGAGCTTCCGTTCTGCATCATTAGGTGATTAATTCCCGAATTTCAGATCAAAATTTGTTGTAGGGAATTTTGTATGAATTCTTGAAGCCAAGCATGCAGATTAGAACCTAGAAAAGTACTAAAGAAGGATCGCCGGGGCTGAGAAGCCTCGGTTAGGGCAAGTTCTCCTACAATAATAAGACTGGAGGTAGAGGGGGTGTACCTGACAATGTCTGAAGCACCCAGTGAAGATCGCAGTGAAGGGATCTCTCGTTCCTCGATGGATGCGCCTGGAAAATCGAGCCAAAGACCCGTGGATACCCGGCTTTCTGCTCGGTGGTCCGATTGAGGCTTGGCTGGAGTCGTTGGATTCGTAGAAACTTGGGGACCTGCAAACGACCTATCAGGGGTTAGAAAACTCAAAGGAGATCAAGAAAATAGAAGAAAATAGCAAAGAGAAGAAAGTTTTGGAGGGGGCTGGAAGGATGGTTGGCGGTAGGAAGATGGTTGCAAACACCGGGAAGAAGAACTCTCAAACCCCTTTATGCACACAGCAGGGTAATCACACAAAGTAATTGAAGAACTCAAGGTTTATTTTATATATCAAAATCTCCCTTCATACAAAAGGCTAGGGTCCTTTAAATAGACCCTTAACCTTGTGCCAAGTAAGGGCACATTAGTCTTTACATAAGAATGCTTTTCCCTCTCAAACCCGAGCTAGAAAATAAAGAAATATTAGGTAGAAGAATCCCTAAAAATTCTCTTGACTTGGCCAACACTCTAAGGATGCCTAGGGGGGCATGTTGGGCTTTTAGGAGCAGCAAGAGGCTGGCCCAAAGGGGCTCGGGTGCATGGGTTTGGGCCTCTAGAATCTGGGGTGGCCTGGTAGCCATGTAGCATGAATATTCCCAGGTATCTTGCTTCTTTAGGGCTTGGGCTTGGCACCTGGGCTTGATTTCTTTGGGCTAGGATGCAGATGGACCTCTAGAATCATGGATGCCCTGGTCTATGAATATACTTTGGCATCTGGAAGGGAATCTGGGCATCTGGAGGGCAGCTACAAAGAATCAGGGTTTTCTAAATTTTCCTCCTAAGGTCTTCAAATCTTCAAGCTGGGTTGGACTTGGGATATACTTTCATATCTTCAATCTAGTTAGACTTGGTCTTTGCTTGTATGATATAGTCTTAAGTCTTCAGTATGCTTGGACAGGACTCAAAAAAATAAAATTAGCTCAACATGAGCTGACTAATACTGAACTGAAGTAGCTCAACATGAGCTGACTAATTACAGGATTTAAATAAAATAGCTAAGCTTTATTACAATGGACTTGAATGTCAATTAAGTGATCCACAGAAGGTTAAGAAGCCTCTACCTTATTTTGGTGCCTTTGTTGTCCGCACCAATTCTCCTGGGGTGGGAGGAACTCGACCATATCGAGTGAAGATCAGACTGGCTCACATATCTCTCGATAAGGTCTGGGTTGAGGCATTGCAAGTCCTCTCGAGAAATCCACGAATCATCCGACTCTGGCTGGCCTTGCCATCGGACTAGGAAGCATTGATAACCGCGGCCCCGGGTCGTAATGTCTTGATCGTCCAGGATACACTCGATCTGTTCTCCTCTCTCAGGCCAAATTTATTAGTGGACACTCTGGGTTAGGGTCACTCACAATGAAAAGGAATAGGTTCAAAGGCCTCACTAGGTATCACTGCCGGTTTCCTGTACTCAACCAGGTCTATAATATTGAAGGTAGAACTATTGCCCAAATCTGAAGGCATGTCTAACACCTAGGCATTTGATCCAACCTTCTCTATCACTTTAAAAGGTCCGGCTCTGCGAGCATGAAGCTTCTTTTAGGCCTAAGACTAACCAAGATAGAATCCACTACATCAAATTCTTTGATCCATCTTCGGGAATTAACCAGTTTGTTTAAAATTAGTGTAGGTGGTGAACATGTTGGGCACATGCAAACTCCTAACAAATGATTCAAAGGACTCAAACCTACACCTAATAGACTCGACTAAAGAGATTTATTAGGTCTTAACTACCACTTGGGCATGGGGGCATGAGTCATGGTTGATGGGTGACATGCAGAAGAAAATTTGCTAGTAACTCCTAATAGGTGCCAGAGGGTCTGCCAAAAGTAGGTAGCAAATGGGATGGGCTCTATGGATCCTTGCAACCTAGTAACCTCAACAAAATGTAACCTAATAGTTCTAGACACATGACAAGACTCAAGAAAAGGTAGGAAATAGGAAGTGGGTTCAGAATTAGTTTGGTAGGGTGGAGAAAAAGGTTTAGTTGGATAAAGTAGGATAAAAGATAGGGTGTAAGGAACTAATCCCATACTAATGAGGTTAACCCAACGAGGTTGAGCTATATCTACAGGGTTTACATAATGGAAGGAAGGGTTACTAATCTCAGGGAAGAGGTCCTTAATGGGAACAATAGGAGGAGGCTCATCCTGAGGGTACTTATTCAAAGAGATCTGGTCCTTAATAAATTCTTCAGGTTCTTGTATTTTAGGACTAGACTCTATAATTTGGCTCTTCTTTATGGTTTCCTTAGGTATGGCTCTAGCAGCAGTACCTCGGTTCTCTTCTTCTAATTGTTCTTCTACTATAGCTTTAGGTTGGATGTGGTCAAGGTCAACTAGCTCTAGGTTGGTTTCTACATGGGTATCTACTGGGTCAGCTAATTCTAGGTCTACTAATGGTATCTCCTCTTCTCCTTCATACTCATCCACTAGGCTCGCATTAGCATCATACACTTCCGCGTTAATGTAAGCCTTGTCAATCTCAGGAATGGTTGGAGAAGGTCGACTAGGGGAAAATTGGCTAGGTCCTAGTTTCTGATTATGGACACTAGTCCTAGTAGGTTCAGGTTGCCTAAGGGGTAGTGGCTCACTACTAGGTTCATATTTAGGGGTACTAATCCAATGGGGTTCAAGTTGACTAAGGGAAACCTAACTAGTACTAGATTGATACCTAGGAGTTATGGGCTCCCTAGGCTCATAGGATAAGGGTGCAGATTTATGGGTCACGGGATTATAAGATCGGGGTCATAGGATTTTGGGTCAGCTCTATGGTCGGGTTCTAAGGATGGATCATGGTATGGGGTCCTCCTAAGGTTAGGATCCGTATATGGGTCAGGATATTGGGTTCTCCTAGGGTTGGACTCCCTATATGGGTCAGAATATTGGGTTCTCCTAGGGTTGGACTCCCTATATGGGTCAGAGAATTGGGTTCTCCTATGATTGGACTCCCTATATGGGTCAGAGTATTGGGTTTTCCTAGGATTGGACTCCCTATTTGTGTCAGAGTATTGGGTTCTCCTGGGTTCAGTATCATAATAAAGGTCATGGTAAGGGGTTCTTCTATGTTCAGTATCATAATAAGGGTCATGGTCAGGGGTTCTTCTAGGTTCAGTATTATAGTATGGGTCGGGCTGAGGGGCTCTCCTAGGTTCAACCTCTCGGTATGGATCAGGGTTTGGGGTCCTCCTTGGTTAAGGATTTTAGTACGGGTCAGGATAAGGGGCTCTCCTAGGTTTGACCTCATGGTATAGATCAGGGTTTGGGGTCCTCCTAGGTTGAGGGGACTCAGGATCTGGCTCAGACTGTGACCCATGGTTTCTTTGTATGGTCCCTACACGGCCTTCTAACTGGTCAAACCTATTGGCAAGATGGTCAATTCTATTATTGGTTTGGGTACCAGACTGAGTTAACTAGGCCATGGATTAGGTTAGTTGCTCAGTGAGTGCTTTTATTTGGGCATGCAAATTTTCCATGGGTTCAGACATTTGTGAAGAAGGTGAGCGATATGAAACCCCTGATCTAGTGCTCAAGCAAGACTCGATCAGACCGACTATAGCTAACTAGACCTAGAGTCCAAACTAGATGCTCAATCAGGGTGGCAAACTAGCCTGTAGTAACCCTGTACTCGGCCAGGCAGGTGTTAGGGGAGTGTTAGGTCCATGATTGCCAATCCTAGACACCAATCAGAGATTGGCCAGGTAGGCAGACCAGCAAACAAGCCCTTCAGGATTGAATCCTTAAACCACCATTCTAGACACCGAGCACAAAGCACGCATGGGTTAGCTTGACACAATGATCTGACACTTAGTACGGACCCAACCAGTTGGTGTCCCTAGCCCACTAGGGCAAATTAAGTCTAGTTAATTTTAGGTTAAGGCTTGGGACCGAGTGCAAGGGATGTGGTTTTGGGCTAAGTAGAGGTGATCAAATCCTCCCCCCATCTGATATAGCAAGAGTGCCCTTAAAAGTAAATTATGCAATGATGGCAGGCAGATGAGGATGCAAATTAGGGTTTAGATGTTTTTGGTATTTTTGGAGAATATGTAATTTTTTTTTGGTATTTTTTAAAATAGAAGAAAACTTGCAAATCATGGCTTAATATGCTGGAAATATACTAAAATTAAAAGATATGCAAAAGATGCTAAACAAAACCCTAAAACTTCCAAACTTGTCTTGCTGAAAAAAATAGAGCCAAAAATTTGTAGGCTGTATTTCAGCTTGCAGAAAATCCACAAGCCATAATAAAATTTTCAAAAATTCTGAACAATACTGAGACTTATGGTTAATCTAGCAAAATAAATTTTAGAATTTTTGAAGTTTTTATCAAGGAGAAATAATTTAAATAACAGAGCATATATGGATTGAGAGATTGCAAAAAACAAGGCATAATCTAAGCTCTGATACCAAATGATGCGGGACTAATATGCATGCAATTCTTTTTGTATGTTTTATATGTGGGGTCAGGTGATTAATTCCCAAATTTTAGATCAAAATTTATTGTAGGAAATTTTGTATAAATTTTTGAAGCCAAGCATGCATATTAGAACCTAGAAAAGTACTAAAGAAGGATCGCCGGGGCTGAGAAGCCTCGGTTAGGCCAAGTTCTCCTACAATAATAAGACTGGAGCTAGAGGGGGTGTACCTGACAATGTCTAAAGCACTCGGTGAAGATCAAAGCGAAGGGATCTCTCGTTCCTCGATGGATGCGGCCTGGAAAACCAAGCCAAAGACCCGTGGATACCCGGCTTTCTGCTCGGTGGTCCGATTGAGGCTTGGCTGGAGTCGTTGGATTCGTAGAAACTCGGGGACCTGCAAACGACCTATCAGGGGTTAGAAAACTCAAAGGATATCAAGAAAATAGAGGAAAACTACAAAGGAAAAAAAGATTTGTAGGGGCTGGAAGGATGGTTGGCGGCAGGAAGATGGTTGCAAACACCGGGAAGAAGAACTCTCAAACCCCTTTATGCACACAACAGTGTAATCACACAAAGCAATTGAAGAACCCAAGGTTTATTTCATATATCAAAATCGCCCTTCATACAAGAGGCTAGGGTCCTTTAAATAGACCCTTAACCTTGTGCTCTAAGTAAGGGCACATTAGTCTTTACATAAGAATGCTTTTCCCTCTCAAACCCTAGCTAGAAATTAAAAAGAAAAATTAGGTAGAAAAATCTCTAAAAATTCTCTTGACTTGGCCAACACTCCAAGGATGCCTAGGGGGCGTGTTGGGATTCTAGGAGCAGCAAGAGGCCAGCCCAAAGGGGCTCGGGTGCATGGGTTTGGGCCTTTGGAAGCTGGGGTGGCATGGTAGCCATGTAGCAGGAATATTCCCTGGTATCTTGCTTCTTTAGGGCTTCGGCTTGGCACCTGTGCTTGATTTCTTTGGGCTAGGATGTTGATGGACCTTTAGAATCATGGATGCCCTGGTCTATGAATATACTTTGGCATCTGGAAGGGAATCTGGGCATCTGGAGGGCATCTGCAAGGAATCAGGGCTTTCTAAATTTTCCTCCTGGGGTCTTCAAATCTTCAAGCTGGGTTGGACTTGGACTATACTTCCATGTCTTCAATCTAGTTGGACTTGGTCTTCACTTGTATGGTATAGTCTTGAGTCTTCAGTATGCTTGGAGAGGACTCAAAAAAATAAAATTAGCTCAATATGAGCTGACTAATACTGAACTGAACTAGCTCAACATGAGCTGACTAATTACAGGATTTAAATAAAATAGCTAAGCTTTATTACAATGGACTTGAATGTCAATTAAGTGATCCACAGAGGGTTGAGAAGCCTCTACCTTATTCTGGTGCCATTGGTGTCCGCACCAATTCTCCCGGGGTGGGAGGAACTCGACCCTATCGAGTGAAGATCAGACTGGCTCACATCTCTCGAGAAGGTTTGGGTTGAGGCTTTGCAAGTCCTCTCGAGAAATCCATGAATCATCCGACTCTGGCCAGCCTTGCCATCGGACTAGGAAGCGTTGATAACCACGGCCCCAGGTCATAATGTCCTGATCGTCTAGGATACGCTCAATCCGTTCTCCTCTCTCAGGCCAAATTTATTAGTGGACACTCTGGGTTTGGGTCACTCACAATGAAAAGGAATAGGTTCAAAGGCCTCTCCAGGTATCGCTGCCGGTACCCTATACTCAACCAGGTCTAAATATTGAAGGTAGAACTAATGCCCAAATCCGAAGGCATGTCTAACACCTAGGCATTTGATCCAACCTGCTCTATCACTTTAAAAGGTACTGCTCTGCGAGCATGAAGCTTCTTTTAGGCATAAGCCTAACCATGATAGAATCCACTACATCAAATTCTTTGATCCATCTTCGGGAATTAGCTAGTTTGTTTAAAATTAGTGTAGGTGGTGAACATGCTGGGCACATGCAGACTCCTAACAAATGATTCAAAGGACTCAAACCTATGCCTAACAGACTTGAATAAAGAGATTTATTAGGTCTTAACTACCACTTGGGCATGGGGGCATGAGTCGTGGTTGATGGGTGACATGCAGAAGAAAATTTGCTAGTAACTCCTAATAGGTGCCAGAGGGTCTGCCAAAAGTAGGTAGCAAATGGGATGGGCTCTATGGATCCTTGCAACCTAGTAACCTCAACAAAATGTAACCTAATAGTTCTAGACACATGAGAAGTCTCAAGAAAGGGTAGGAAATAGGAAGTAGGTTCAGAATTAGTCTGGTAGGGTGGAGAAAAAGGTTTAGTTGGATAAAGTAGGATAAAAGATGGGGTGTAAGGAACTAATCCCATACTAATGAGGTTAACCTTACGAGGTTGTGCTATATCTACAGGGTTTACATAATGGAATGATGGATTACTAATCTCAGGGAAGAGGTCCTTAATGAGAACTATAGGAGGAGGCTCATCCTGAGGGTACTTATTCAAAGAGATCAGGTCCTTAATAAATTCTTCAGGTTCTTGTATTTTAGGACTAGACTCTATAATTTGGCTCTTCTATATGGTTTCCTCAGGTAAGGCTCTAGCAGCAGTACCTAGGTTCTCTTCTTCTAATTGTTCTTCTACTATAGCTTTAGGTTGGATGTGGTCAAGGTCAACTAGCTCTAGGTTGGTTTCTACCTGGGTATCTACTGGGTCAGCTAATTCTAGGTCTACTAAATGTGTCTCCTCTTCTCCTTCATACTCATCCACTAGGCTCGCATCAGCTTCATACACTTCCGTGTTAATGTAAGCCTTGTCAATCTCACGAATGGTTGGAGAAGGTCGGCTAGGGAAAAATTGGCTAGGTCCTAGTTTCTGATTATAGACACTAGTCCTAGTAGGTTCAGGTTGCCTAAGGGGTAGTGGCTCACTACTGGGTTCATATTTAGGGGTACTAATCCTATGGGGTTCAAGTTGACTAAGGGAAACCTGACTAGTACTAGATTGATACCTAGGGGTTATGGGCTCCCTAGGCTCATAGGACAAGGGTGCAGATCTATGGGTCACGGGATTATAAGATCTGGGGTCATAGGATTTTGGGTCAGCTCTATGGTCAGGTTCTAAGCATGGATCATGGTTTGGGGTCCTCCTAAGGTTGGGATCCGTGTATGGGTCAGGATATTGGGTTCTCCTTGGGTTGGACTCCCTATATGGGTCAGAATATTGGGTTGTCCTAGGGTTGGACTCCCTATATGGGTCAGAGTATTGGGTTCTCCTAGGATTGGACTCCCTATATGGGTCAGAGTATTTGGTTCTCCTAGGATTGGACTCCCTATATGGGTCAAAGTATTCGGTTCTCCTGGGTTCAGTATCATAATAAGGGTCAATGTAAGGGGTTCTTCTTGGTTCAGTATCATAATAAGGGTCATGGTAAGGGGTTCTTCTAGGTTCAGTATTATAGTATGGGTCAGGCTGAGGGGCTCTCCTAGGTTCAACCTCTCGGTATGGATCAGGATTTGGGGTCCTCCTAGGTTGAGGATTGTAGGACGGGTCAGGATAAGGGGCTCTCCTAGGTTCGACCTCATGGTATAGATCAGGGTTTGGGGTCCTCCTAGGTTGAGGGGACTCAGGATCTGGCTCAGACTGTGACCCATGGGTTCTTTGTATGGTCCCTACACGGCCTTCTAACTGGTCAAACCTATTGGCAAGATGGTCAATTCTATTGTTGGTTTGGGTACCAGACTGAGTTAACTGGGCCATGGATTGGGTTAGTTGCTAAGTGAGTGCTTTTATTTGGGCTTGCAAATTTTTCATGGGTTCAGACATTTGTGAAGGAGGTGAGTGATATGAAACCCCTGATCTAGTGCTCATGCAAGAATCGATCAGACCGACTATAGCTAACTAGACCTAGAGTCCAAACTAGATGCTCAATCAGGGTGGCAAACTAGCCTATTGTAACCCTATACTCAGCCAGGCAGGTATTAGGGGAGTGTTAGGTCCCTGATTGCCAATCCTAGACACCAATCAGAGATTGGCCAGGTTGGCAGACCAATACACAAGCCCTTCAGGATTGATTCCCTAAACCACCATTCTAGATACTGAGCACAAAGCACACACGGGTCAGCTTGACACAATTATCTGATACTTAGTCCGAACCCGACCAGTTGGTGTTCCTAGCCCACTAGGGCAAATTAAGTCTAGTTAATTTTAGGTTAAGGCTTGGGACCGAATGCAATGGATGTGGTTTTGGGCTAAGTAGAGGTGATCAAATCCTCCCCCCATCTGATATAGCAAGAGTGCCTTTAAAAGTAAATTATGCAATGATGGCAGGCAGATGAGGATGCAAATTAGGGTTTAGATGTTTTTGGTATTTTTGGAGAATATGTAATTTTTTTTTTGGTATTTTTTTAAATAGAAGAACACTTGCAAATCATGGCCTAATATGCTGGAAATATACTAAAATTAAAAGATATGCAAAAGATGCTAAACAAAACCATAAAACTTCCAAACTTGTCTTGCTGAAAAAAAATAGAGCAGAAAATTTGCAGGCTGTATTTTGGCTTGCAGAAATTTCACAACCATAATAAATTCTACAAAAATTCTGAACATTTCTGTGAATTATTATTAATCTAGCAAAATAAATTTCAGAGTTTTTGGAATTTTTATCAGGGAGAAATAATTTAAATAACAGAGCATATACAGATTGAGAAATTACAGAAAACAAGCCCTAATCTAAGCTCTAATACCAAATGATGCGGGACTAATATGCATGCAATTCTTTTTGTATGTTTTATATGTGGGGTTAGGTGATTAATTCCCAAATTTCATATCAAAATTTATTGTAGGGAATTTTGTATGAATTTTTGAATTCAAGCATGTAGATTAGAACCTAGAAAAGTACTAAAGAAGGATCGCCGGGACTGAGAAGCCTCGGTTACGGCAAGTTCACCTACAATAATAAGACTGGAGGTAGAGGGGGTGTACCTGACAACGTTTGAAGCACCCGGTGAAGATCGTAGCGAAGGGATCTCTCGTTCCTCGATGGATGCGGCCAGGAAAATCGAGCCAAAGACCCGCGGATACCCGGCTTTCTGCTCGGTGGTCCGATTGAGGCTTGGCTGGAGTCGTTGGATTCGTAGGAACTCGGGGACCTACAAACGACCTATCAGTGGTTAGAAAACTCAAAGGAGATCAAGAAAATAGTGGAAAACAGTAAAGGGAAGAAAGTTTTGGAGGGGGCTGGAAGGATGGTTGGCGGCAGGAAGATGGTTGCAAACACCGGGAAGAAGAACTCTCAAACCCCTTTATGCACACAGCAGGGTAATCACACAAAGCAATTGAAGAACTCAAGGTTTATTTCATATATCAAAATCTCCCTTCATACAAGAGGCTAGGGTCCCTTAAATAGACCCTTAACCTTGAGCTCCAAGTAAGGGCACATTAGTCTTTACATAAGAATCTTTTTCCCTCTCAAACCCTAGCTAGAAAAAAAGGAAATATTAGGTAGAAAAATTCCTAAAGATTCTCTTGACTTGGCCAACACTCCAAGGATACCTAGGGGAGCGTGTTGGGTTTCTAAGAGTAGCAAGAGGCCGGCCCAAAGGGGCTCGGGTGCATGGGTTTGGGCCTCTAGAAGCTGGGGTGGCCTGGTAGCCATGTAGCAGGAATATTCCCTGGTATCTTGCTTCTTTAGGGCATGGGCTTGGCACCTGGGCTTGATTTCTTTGGGCTAGGTTGCAGATGGACCTCTAGAATCGTGGATGCCCTGGTCTATGAATATACTTTGGCATCTAGAAGGGAATCTGGGCATCTGGAGGGCATCTGCAAGGAATCAGGGTTTTCTGAATTTTCCTCCTGGGGTCTTCAAATCTTCAAGCTGGGTTGGACTTGGGCTATACTTCCATGTCTTCAATCTAGTTGGACTTGGTCTTCACTTATATGATATAGTCTTGAGTCTTCAGTATGCTTGGACAGGACTCAAAAAATAAAATTAGCTCAACATGAGCTGACTAATACTGAACTGAACTAGCTCAACATGAGCTGACTAATTACAGGATTTAAATAAAATAGCTAAGCTTTATTACAATGGACTTGAATATCAATTAAGTGATCCACAGAGGGTTGAGTAGCCTCTGCCTTATTTTGGTGCCTTTGGTGTCCGCACCAATTCTCTCGGGGTGGGAGGAACTCGACCCTATCGAGTGAAGATCAGACTGGCTCACATATCTCTCGTGAAGGTCTAGGTTGAGGCGTTGCAAGTCCTCTCGAGAAATCCACGAATCATCCAACTCTGGCCAGCCTTGCCATCGGACTAGGAAGCGTTGATAATCGTGGCCCCGGGTTCTAATATCTTGATCGTCAAGGATACGCTCGATCCGTTCTCCTCTCTCAGGCCAAATTTATTAGTGGACACTCTGGGTTAGGGTCACTCACAATGAAAAGGAATAGGTTCAAAGGCCTCACTAGGTATCGCTGCCGGTTCCCAGTACTCAACCAGGTCTATAATATTGAAGGTAGAACTAATGCCCAAATCCGAAGGCATGTCTAACACCTAGGCATTTGATCCAACATTCTCTATCACTTTAAAAGGTCCGGCTCTGCGAGCATGAAGCTTCTTTTAGGCCTAAGCCTAACCAAGATAGAATCCACTACATCAAATTCTTTGATCCATCTTCGGGAATTAGCTAGTTTGTTTAAAATTAGTGTAGGTGGTGAACATGCTGGGCACATGCAGACTCCTAACAAATGATTCAAAGGACTCAAACCTACACCTAACAGACTCGACTAAAGACATTTATTAGGTCTTAACTATCACTTGGGCATGGGGGCATGAGTCATGGTTGATGGGTGACATGTAGAAGAAAATTTGCTAGTAACTCCTAATAGGTGCCAGAGGGTCTGCCAAAAGTTAGTAGCAAATGGGATGGGCTCTATGGTTCCTTACAACCTAGTAACCTCAACAAAATGTAACCTAATAGTTCGAGACACATGAGAAGACTCAAGAAAGGGTAAGAAATAGGAAGTGGGTTCAGAATTAGTCTGGTAGGGTGGAGAAAAAGGTTTAGTTGGATAAAGTAGGATAAAAGATTGGGTGTAAGGAACTAATCCCATACTAATGAGGTTAACCTTATGAGGTTGAGCTATATCTACAGGGTTTACATAATGGAAGGATGGGTTACTAATCTCAGGGAAGAGGTCCTTAATGGGAACTATAGGAGGAGGCTCATCTTGAGGGTACTTATTCATAGAGATCAGGTCCTTAATTAATTCTTTAGGTTCTTGTATTTTAGGACTAGACTCTATAATTTGGATCTTTTCTATGGTTTCCTCAGGTAAGGCTCCAGCAGCAGTACCTAGGTTCTCTTCTTCTAATTGTTCTTCTACTATAGCTTTAGGTTGGATGTGGTCAAGGTCAACTAGCTCTGGGTTGATTTCTACCTGGGTATCTACTGGGTCAGCTAATTCTAGGTCTACTAAAGGTGTCTCCTCTTCTCCTTCATACTCATCCACTAGGCTCGTATTAGCTTCATACACTTCTGCGTTAATATAAGCCTTGTCAATCTCAGGAATGGTTGGAGAAGTTTGGCAAGGGAAAAATTGGCTACGTCCTAGTTTCTGATTATGGACACTAGTCCTAGTAGGTTAAGGTTGCCTAAGGGGTAGTGGCTCACTACTGGGTTAATATTTAGGGGTACTAATCCTATGGGGTTCAAGTTGACTAAGGAAAACCTGACTAGTACTAGATTGATACCTTGGGGTTATGGGCTCCCTAGGCTCATAGGACAAGGGTG
This sequence comes from Areca catechu, assembly GCA_021397845.1. NCBI lineage: Eukaryota > Viridiplantae > Streptophyta > Magnoliopsida > Arecales > Arecaceae > Areca > Areca catechu. Next base: position 92,882,450 of record CM038051.1, on the reverse strand, counting down.
CAGATCTATGGGTCACGGGATTATAAGATCTGGGGTCATAGGATTTTGGGTCAGCTCTATGGTCAGGTTCTAAGGATGGATCATGGTATGGGGTCCTCCTATGGTTGCGCTCCGTATATGGGTCAGGATATTGGGTTCTCCTAGGGTTGGACTCCCTATATGGGTCAGGATATTGGGTTCTCCTAGGGTTGGACTCCCTATATGGGTCAGAGTATTGGGTTCTCCTAGGATTGGACTCCCTATATGGGTCAGAGTATTGTGTTCTCCTAGGATTGGACTCCCTATATGGGTCAGAGTATTGGGTTCTCCTAGGTTCAATATCATAATAAGGGTCATGGTAAGGGGTTCTTTTAGGTTCAGTATCATAATAAGGGTCATGGTAAAGGGTTCTTTTAGGTTCAGTATTATAGTATGGGTCAGGCTGAGGGGCTCTCCTAGGTTCAACCTCTCGATATGGATCAGGGTTTGGGGTCCTCCTAGGTTGAGGATTGTAGTACGAGTCAGGATAAGGGGCTCTCCTAGGTTCGACCTCATGGTATAGATCAGGGTTTGGGGTCCTCCTAGGTTGAGGGGACTCAGGATCTGGCTCAGACTGTGACCCATGGGTTCTTTGTATGGTCCCTACACGGCCTTCTAACTGGTCAAACCTATTGGCAAGATGGTCAATTCTATTGTTAGTTTGGGTACCAGACTGAGTTAACTGGGCCATGGATTGGGTTAGTTGCTCAGTGAGTGCTTTTATTTGGGCTTGCAAACTTTCCATGGATTCAGACATTTGTGAAGGAGGTGAGTGATATGAAACCCCTGATCTAGTGCTCATGCAAGACTCGATCAGACCGACTATAGCTAACTAGACCTAGAGTCCAAACTAGATGCTCAATCAGGGTGGCAAACTAGCCTATAGTAACCCTGTACTCAGCCAAGCAGGTGATAGGGGAGTGTTAGGTCCCTGATTGCCAATCCTAGACACCAATCAGAGATTGGCCAGGTAGGCAGACCAGTACACAAGCCCTTCAGGATTGAATCCCTAAACCACCATTCTAGATACTGAGCACAAAGCATGCACGGGTCAGCTTGACATAATGATCTGATACTTAGTCCGAACCCGACCAGTTGGTGTCCCTAGCCCACTAGGGCAAATTAAGTCTAGTTAATTTTTGGTTAAGGCTTGGGACCGAATGCAAGGGATGTGGTTTTGGGCTAAGTAGAGGTGATCAAATCCTCCCCCCATCTGATATAGCAAGAGTGCCCTTAAAAGTAAATTATGCAATGATGGCAGGCATATGAGGATGCAAATTAGGGTTTAGATGTTTTTGGTATTTTTGGAGAATATGTAATTTTTTTTTTGGTATTTTTTTAAATAGAAGAAAACTTACAAATCATGGACTAATATGCTGGAAATATACTAAAATTAAAAGATATGCAAAAGATGCTAAACAAAACCCTAAAACTTCCAAACTTGTCTTGCTGAAAAAAAACAGAGCCGAAAATTTTTAGGCTATATTTCGGCTTGCGGAAAATTCACAGGTGATAATAAAATCTGAAAAAATTTGGAACATTACAGTAAATTATGGTTAATCTAGAAAAATAAATTTCAAAGTTTTTTAAGTTTTTATCAGGGAGAAATAATTTAAATAACAGAGCATATACAGACTGAGAAATTGCAGAAAACAAGCCCTAATCTAAGATCTAATACCAAATGATGCGGGACTAATATACATGCAATTCTTTTTGTATGTTTTATATGTTGGGTTAGGTGATTAATTCCCAAATTTCAGATCAAAATTTGTTGTAGGGAATTTTTTCTGAATTTTTGAAGCCAAGCATGCATATTAGAACATAGAAAAGTACTAAAGAAGGATCGCCAGGGCTGAGAAGCCTCGGTTAGGGCAAGTTCTCCTACAATAATAAGACTGGAGGTAGAGGGGGTGTACCTGACAATGTCTGAAGCACCCGGTGAAGATTGCAGTGAAGGGATCTCTCATTTCCTCGATGGATGCGGCCTGGAAAATCGAGCCAAAGATCCACGGATACCCGGCTTTCTGCTCGGTGGTCCGATTGAGGCTTAGCTGGAGTCGTTGGATTCGTAGGAACTCGGAGACCTGCAAACAACCTATCAGGGGTAAGAAAACTCAAAGGAGATCAATAAAATAGAGAAAAATAGTAAAGGGAAAAAAGTTTTGGAGGGGGCTGGAAGGATGGTTGGCGGTAGGAAGATGGTTGCAAACACCGGGAAGAAGAACTCTCAAACCCCTTTATGCACACAGCAGGGTAATCACACAAAGCAATTGAAGAACTCAAGGTTTATTTCATATATCAAAATCTTCCTTCATACAAGAGGCTAGGGTCCTTTAAATAGACCCTTAACCTTGTGCTCCAAGTAAGGGCACATTAGTCTTTACATAAGAATCCTTTTCCCTCTCAAACCCTAGCTAGAAAATAACAAAATATTTAGTAGAAAAATCCCTAAAAATTCACTTGACTTGGCCAACACTCCAAGGATACCTAAGGGGGCAGTTTGGGCTTCTAGGAGCAGCAAGAGGCTGGTCCAAAGGGGCTCGGGTGTATGGGTTTGGGCCTCTGGAAGCTGGGGTGGCCTGGTAGCCATGTAGCAGGAATATTCCCTGGTATCTTGCTTCATTAGGGCTTGGGCTTGGCACCTGGGCTTGATTTCTTTGGGCTAGGATGCATATGGACCTCTAGAATCATGGATGCCCTGGTCTATGAATATACTTTGGCATCTGGAAGAGAATCTGGGCATCTGGAGGGCATCTGCAAGGAATCAGGGTTTTCTGAATTTTCCTCCTAGGGTCTTCAAATCTTCAAGCTGGGTTAGACTTGGGCTATACTTCCATATCTTCAATCTAGTTGGACTTGGTCTTCACTTGTATGATATAGTCTTGAGTCTTCAGTATGCTTGGACAGGACTCAAAAAAATAAAATTAGCTCAACATGAGTTGACTAATACTGAACTGAACTAGCTCAACATGAGTTGACTAATTACAGGATTTAAATAAAATAGCTAAGCTTTATTACAATGGACTTGAATGTCAATTAAGTGATCCACAGTGGGTTTAGAAGCCTCTGCCTTATTCTGGTGCCTTTGGTGTACGCACCATCGATGTTCCAAAGAACAGAGGCAAACTAGGGTCTTATACCTCTCAATGTACTGAGGAACAAAGGCAAACTAGGGCCTCACGCCCCTCGATGCTCGAAAGCGAAGGCATAGGGTCTCACACCCCTCGATGCTCGAAGATGAAGGCAAGATGAGCTCACACCCACTCCTTTACAGAGGCAGAACAAAGAATCACTCTTCTCAAATCATCATCATTATTATTCTCCATTTCAATACAAGAGCGGGGTCCTTATATAGGAACCAATTACTTGGAAAGTAAGTAAAGAAAACATGAAAAATATGAGGCACCATAATCATTCCTGGTTTGTTGATTGAAAACATGGAAGGTGTTATACAACTCCCAAAGAAGCTCAAGAAAAATAAGGAAAGAAGGGGGGACCAAGGGGGGACCATGTGGGGCATCAAACACCTGCTCTCTAGGGCTTGGGGTGGACCACATCTTTCCTTTGTTGCTTGGCATGAATCAAGGGATTCATGTTTATCCTCTTGACCTTCCTTCTTTGCTTTAAGTGGGCTTGAAGTGAGGTCCAGTGGCTCTCCTCTTTGACTTGATCAACCAAATAAACTGATGGACAGCTCTCGGATCCCTATCATTCCAAGAGCTATCCATCAATCCATTCATCTAAACTTAGGTCTAACCCAATTAAGGACCTAATTGAAGCTATCCTATGACCCTTAAAGGTTATTGAAATGACTTAGAGTCTTTGAATCATATTCCTAGATCACTTTGTCATTCAAGGTCACTTAATTCTTAATTAAGTTTAATAATCTTTATAAATCAAAATAATTTCAATTTATATTGTAAAATAATTTTACAAGCATATAAAATTTTAATTCACTATTTTAGGGTATTCTGGTTGAGTCGACTCATGCAGAATGTGAATCGGCTCATCTAGAACTAAAAACTGATAGATTGTTTTATCTGTAAAGATGAGTCGGCTCGATTAGGGGTTGAGTTGGCTAGTCTAGAACATAGAATAGATAGATTGTTCTGTCTACAGATATAAGTCTGCTCGAGCAGGGGTCGAGTCGGCTCATCTGCTAGGGCAGAAAAATAGTAACTTCAAATTCATGCATTTTATTGGAAATATTCAAAGTTTTTAGATCAAACATCCATAGATTAAAAATATTTTAACCTATCAAATCTTTCACTTTTTTCTTCATAAGGTCATGACGCAGCGGCACCACTACATACCATAGGAGAACCCGATTGAATGGGAAGTGATCTCCTTCAAACCATACTTCTCCCCTACGACCGGATGGCCATGGCGAATCCACCTTAATCCAAGTACTTTGTGAGGAAAGTCAATGATATCTTTCTACTATTATTATCCAACAATAACTTGCTTTGATACCAATGAAAGTTTAAAAGGCATAGCAAGCAAACATACTATATTTTAAAACTATTTTAAAGTACAGCATAGCGAAAGACTTGGTAGATCAATCAAGTCAATCTACCAATCTGCCTGCAACAGGATCCGACATAATAAAAGTGCATGCAAAGATATCAAGAGCAAAGAAAAGGAAAGGGTATGTTACCTTTATCCTTTGGATGCAGGTGATGAAGAGCCACTAAGCCACACAAATGTCTGGGCTCTACAGGTAGTTCACACCAGGGCTCAATCCCAATCAACTTCCATGGAGTGCTAGCTCCTCAGGATCCTTGAGGCCGATCTTTTCCTTCCTTGGACCTGCAAGACTTTCTTGAAGCCACCGAAAAATCTGGTTGGGGAACAATGGGAGAAGTAGAAGTGGAACCCTTCCCAACTAACTCTTTCTTTCTAAACCCTAGCTTGATTGCTAGGTAGGCTCACACCCAAAATCCAAATCCTGTCAAACCCCACTCTAAGGATGCCTTCCCTCCCTCTCTTAGAAAAGCCTAGTAAAAGTCAATCTCAACTAACTTTGTTGCCCCTATAATGACACCTATTTATAGTAGCAGCAAAGAGGGAGAGATATATGGAAGCAGGAGTGATTGGGGGAGAGGGTTAAGGGTTGAACCAAATTAGCTATAGGTTTATATGGGAGAAAATTTGTATTCCAAAAATGCATTCCATAAAAACCTTGGAGCCAATTTTAGCCAAGATTTGAAATTTGAATTCAAAATTCAAATTTGAATCTTTTAAAGAAAAGTGAGCATGACAAATCAAATCTAATTTGTTCCTAAGCCAAATCACATTTGGCTTGACCCATCATATTACAATCATATTGCAAATAAGTCCTCCAAAAATTCACTAATTGAATTAGTGAAAAATTCTCGCCACAGCCATGTGTCGACTTATGGAAGTATCGACATTTGGGTCATGGTCAACCATATTGACCCCATAGTGATGCTAAATGATTCTCAATCATCGATCGACCTTTAAATCACTTGGAGACCCCTATGGTGTGTGACCCCATAGGCTCGAACATTAAGCTGGTAGCATTGGTACATTTCCAGTACTAGTCAAAGTTCGGATACGTCGAAGATGCAGAGCAACTCCCTAAAAATCTCTGGCATATGGTTACCGAATAATTCATCCCTTCGACCCTATAATACTCAAGATGACCTATGGTGCAGACACTAGAGGCACCAGAGTTAGGTAGAGGCTACTCAACCCTCTGTGGTTATCTGAGTAATGTTTTGAGTAATTGAGTCCAATTTTGTAATAAGGGCTTAACCCACTTGAGTCTATACTTTGGCCCCTGAGTCCTGTTTTGGGCTTTCTACATTTGAGTCATGTAATTAGGTTTTGTCCATGTCATTAAGATTTTGGATAAGTTAGGTCAAATTCAATTGAGTCAAGTCTTGAGTTAAGTCAGCTCATGTTGAGCCATTTATCATTTAGAGTCTTGTAAGTTAAGTCAGCTCATGTTGAGCCAATTTTGAATCCTATGAGTCTTGTAAGTTTTATATTAAGTCCAGTCTAGTAAGAAAAGATTCAAGACATAGATGGAACCCAGCCTGAAGGATAACTTGCCAACTTCAAGAAGTCCCAATCATATTTAGATGTGCCATTTTGGATTGCATGAGAAGGACCTTGAAGATCTTCACATCATCAACTTACTGAGAAGATGGAGCCTAGAAGGAACTGTAGAGCCAGCCCAGCATTGAAGTGGGCCACCCAAAGCCCAAGTCCTCATAATTAGGTGCCCCTCCTTATGATCACCCCTATGGTTGGCATCCCACTTACGATCACCTCCCTTGGCCGACCAAGACCAAGTCAAAGAGGAGAGGAGTAATCCTAGTGAGAAGAGGAAGTTTGAACCTATTTGGGAGAGGAGATCTATATGTATTTTAGTGGGAAGAGGATACCTAGGGTTTTACTTGTATGTCCTTACTTGGAGCCTAAGTTTGTATACCTATATAAAGGCCCTCTCTCATGTATATTTGAATCCAATGAATGAATGAATATAAAAAATTTCTTGAGTTCTTCTTAACCTTCTATGTGAATTCTGTGTGATTTTTATGTGAATTCTGTGTGAAGGGTATCTGTGGGATCCCAGCCCCTGTGCCCTGCTTCCAAGCCCACCATGATGCGGGACGACTCTAAGACTGATGAGAAATAGAAAACTAATTTTTTTGTGATTTTAAGATTTTTATTTTAGTGGCTAAATACCCAAAATTAAGTAAAAAATCAGCATGAAGGATAGTAATGCAAGAAATTAACGGACCCGCAAAAACTCATGCAAAATAATAAATAGCCAGGACTCGAGAGTTGAGAAACTCATGGTTTAGGATAGTTATTCTTCATCAAATCAGAGATTAAGAGAAGGAAAGGATGTTACCAATCAGTGAATTGAAGAACTTCCGAAGAAGAGATCACACAGCACTGTGATTGGAGCCTGGATGATGAAGCTCGGTTCCGTTGAATTTGGAGACTGATTTAGGATGTCCTGGAAGCAAAGAAGGCCTCCTCGGGGTAGGTGAAACACCTCGGGGATCCTACAAATGTTAGGGGTCATTCAAAACAGCTGCAACAAAATAATAAAAGGAGATTAGGTTTTGTAGAAATCTGAAATCAGGATTTGTATGTGGCGGCTTGAAGAAGGATGTTGCTTTTTGCTTTGGGTGGCCTAGGGCACTCTTCCTTTGGGTGTGTGAAGGCTTGGATGGCTGCAAGCTTGGGCATGGAAAGATTCTAGGGCAGCAAGGATGATTAGGGCACACAAAGTAACCAAAGAAACACAAAAACTCCAACACCAACACAAGAACACAAGTTCTTAAACCAAAATTTCAGCAAAGATTTAATTCATATGAGAAAGATGAGTTCAAGAGGGGGAGGGGTGGGGTATTTATAGTGTTCCCATACCCTCTCCTTGATAGAATAGGAATACAAGCAAGATAGGGAGAAGGAATATAAGTGGAGTAGGAATAGGTTCACATGTTAAGTAGGAATAGGTTCTCCTTGTTCGATATGGATTTCCTTCCTCCTTTGACTTGGTCAAAGGGCCTTGGACTTAGTCAAATCTCCTTTTCTTGGGCTTGGATGCCTCTTGGCTTGGACTTGGGCTCTTGGAAAGCAATTGGGGCATCCAAGGATGGGTTGGGCACATGGGCTTTGGGCCCTGGAGACTTGGGATGCCTGGAGTAGGAATATTCTAGGTATCTTGGTTCTAAGCTAGAATATACTTGGAATCTTGGTTTTTTATGGACTTGGGCCTTGCATTCACATGGGCTAGGATGCAGGTGGATCTCTAAAATCATGGATGCCCTGGTTTGGGAATATGCTCTGGTATCTGGGGAGGAAACTGGGCATTTGGAAGGCATCTAGAAGGAATCAAGGTTTCTGGAAAGTATTTGGATCCTGGGGTGTCACATAAAATCAAACAAGCTGATGTAATGGCCTCTGACTCCTGGATGTTGCCTGGTGGAACTCCAAAATAGGGTAACCTCCTCTCCTGTACAAAAATTGGACTCATACTGAATTCATAACTGAAGTATAGTACTCGATATATTGACTAGGGTTGAGGGTTAAAACAAATCAACTAACCTCAACTTATTACAGGATTCAATCTTAATTGATTACAAAATTGTGGCACATGATTAAGGTTCTAAAATTAAAATCCTAATCAATAAACCATATAGGATCCAGTGATCTATGTTTGATCCTAGTGTCCCCACCAATTCTCCCGAGATGGGAGGAACTCGACCCCATCCAGTAAGGGTCAATTTGGCTCAAGGAGGGTCTGGGTTAAGGCACTGCAGATCCGCACCAGCATTCCACAAACCCTCAGATTCTGATCGACCTTGCCACCAGACTAAATACCACTGGCAGTCTCTATTCTGGGTACTGGTAGCTTGATCATCCAGAGTTCTCTCAATCTTTTCCTCACCAAAAGGCCAAATTATATGTGGTCGCTATGGGGTGGGTTTACTCACAAAAAAAGGGAGTGGCTCAAGGGGCTCGCTGGGTATCACTGCTAGCTTCCTAGTCTCTATAAGATCTGAGATGATGAGGTGGAGATAATACCTAAATCAGGTAATATCTCAGGCACAAAGGCATTGGGTCCTTTACTCTTCATTATTTTGGATGGGCCAGCTTCGCGAGCAGAACAATTCTTTGTCATCATAAAATCCCCTGCAGAAAATTCTTTCTCTCTCTTTTGAAAATTAGCCTAGTTGTTATTTAGTTCATTAGTTATATTTAGCTTTTGACTAATTTCATGATGCAAATGCTATGCAGAGGTAAGTGTAGGTGCAGACATGTAATTCAAGCTATGAATTTATTGGACTCAAATAATATCTAATAGACTTGACTAGACATCCCTATCAAAGGACATTTTATTGGACTCTAGGGGACAAAACCTAACAGACTATAAACTCTTTGGGTTTGACCCTAGCATGGCATGCACATGAAAATTTACTATGGACTCCTAGCAAATTCTCTAAGGTATGCCAGAAATAAGATGCAAACCTAATATGCACAATGAATGTATACAGTATGCATACTCCTACAAAATATAACCTAATGGTGAAGAAAATAGAAGAAGTTTCAGAAAAGGATAAAAAATAGGAAGTGGGTTCAGGGTTAGTCAGGTAGGGTGGAAAGTAAGAGGGGCATTCGGGTTTAATTGGATAGAATAGGATGTAAGAAGGGGTGTCAGGGATTAATCTTAGACTAATAAGGTTGACCTTATGGGATTGATGGGTACCTACAGGGTTTATAGTATGGAAGAGTGGGTCACTAATCTTAGGGAAGAGATCGTCAATGGGAACTATAGGATGGGATTCTTCCTGAGGGTACTGATAAGCCAAATCCTTAAAAAAGTCATCTGGTTCAAGAAATTTAGGACTAGGCTCTATACTTGAACTTTTGTCTAGTGGCTCCTCAAGTAAGATTCTAATGGTAGGGTTGGGTTCCTTATCCCTTAACTGCTCTTCCACTATAGTTTGGGTGTGTTCAAGGTCAGTTAACTCTAGATGGGTTTTTACCTGGGTATTTACTGGGTTAACTAATTCTATGTCTTCTACAGGAAACTCCTCTTCTTCTTTCTCATACTCCACTACTAAGCTTGGGTCAGCCTCATATATCTCCTCTTCAATGTCATTCTGGTGAACCAATGAGGAGGTAAGAAGGGGTTGACTAGGGAAAAATGGACCAATACTAGGCTCACAGCTAGGGGTACTAATCTTATAGGGTTCAGGTAGACTAAGGGAAAGTTGATTGGCACTATGCTGATTCCCATGGACTATGGGTTCCTGGGGTTCAGCTCTATGGGACTTGCCTAAGGTTCAAACTTGGTCATCTAATGGATCAATCCTAGTGGTTTCCTGGTCAAATCATTGGTCTACTTGGTCGAATCTATGATTCATTTGGTTTTGGGATTGGGTCAATTGGGTTATCTGGTCATTGTTTTGGTCAAGTTTAGCATTAATTTGGGCATTGAATTGGTTATTAGAAAGTTTAGTTGGGCAAACTGATTCATGATGGCTTCAAAATTGGGATCAATGGCAGAGTCAGTATGGGGCTTAGACTTCTGGTATTGGGTTCCTAATCTAGTGGTCATACACTCAATCAAGAAATCAGAATGGAATTGTGCAGCCAAGCATGCAAAAGGAAATATGCTAGTACAATCTTGGATTTCCTAGACCTAGAGCCAAAACTAAATGGGTCAACTCAACTTACACTTAACCTAGTAGCTAATCCTTCCTCTGGCCAGGTAGAGGGTGGGAGTGTGGGAGGCCCCCCTGCTCTTGCTGGGACCCAATTAAAAACCACAACACCACTTTGGTCATTTGACTCTGGATCCTCAGCTTTAGACACCAGATTTCAGTAATAGCTACATGATTAAATGCACTAGTTGGCCCACACAGCTCAGACCCAACCTATTGATGTTACCTAGCCCTCTAGAGCAAATTAGGTCTAATTTGATTTTAATTAGGCTTGGGTTAGTATGATGATGGTTTTTTTGGGCTCAGGACAGGTGATGAAATCCTGCCCTGATCTGAGATATTGAGATTTGGTCAAAAAGCCTTGGACTTGGTCAAATCTCCAAAATAGGGTAAACTTTTCTCTTATATAAAAATTGGACTCATACTAGACTCATAACTGAAGTACAGGACTTGATATACTAACTAGGATTGAGGGTTGAGACAAATCAACTAACCTCAACTTATTACAAGATGCAATCTTAATTGATTGCAAAATTGTAATGCATGATTAAGGTTCTAAAATTAAAATCCTAATCAATAAACTATATGGGATCTAGTGATCTGTGTCTGATCCTGGTCTCCCCACCACTCCAACCAGAAACCCTAGTCACCCCTGCTACAAGCCCTGGACGCCTACCTCTTGGCCGCCCCTCATCCTTCCCTTACTTCCCTTCATCTTTCAACCTTCTACCATCTCTCTTCTTGTTTTTCTAACCCTTGTTAGGTGCATTGTAGGTCTCTCAGTTTTCACGAATCCAGGATTCCAATTGACTAGATTTCGGGCCACCGGATTGAAAGCCACGGATCCACAGGGTCATTAGCTTGTTTTTCCATATCGTTTTAGAGAGCGTAGAGTGAACTCTTCATGAATTGATCTACAAATCCCTACCATGTACACCCCCTTGACTTTCCAGTTATGGTATTGCAGAAGAGCTAGCCTACCAGGGCTTCTTAGCCTTGGCGATCCTTCTCTTTCGCTCCTAGGGTTAATTTATGCGTGCATCTACATCTAAAATTTCCATATAATTACTTAGTTTCTTGGGTTGAAATTCAGGATACAAACTCCTAACATAATGCCTAATAACAAAAAAATAGTTCTCATGCATAATTAGTCCCGCATCATTTGGTATCAGAGCATGTTTTAGGGTTAGTTTATGCATCCTATAATTCCTATACATTGTTTGTTGTTTTTACTGTTTCTAAATGTAGGTAGATCACAAGATCCTGATTCTTATTTTTATGAATTTCTAGTAATTTATATTATTTATCAGAATTTTTTCATAATTTAATTAAGATTTTAAGTCATCTAAACCTCTGATTTACTACCTGAGAATAATTCTGCCCTAAAATTTTAGCAAACCTAGTTTCAGCATGTTTAGGGTTCTTTTTGCATAATTTTTGCATATTTTAATTTTTCTAAATATTTTCTAGATATTAAGAAATTTCCTGCATATTATATTTTTTTCAAAATATAAAAAAATATATATATAAAATCAGAAAATACAAAGAAATTTTAGAGACATTGCACCATTAGGGTTTCATCTGCTTGTCATCATAGGCATAAACTACTCTAAGGGCACTCTTAATATGCCAGATAGGGGGAGGAGTTGATAACCTCTTCTTAGCCCAAAACAACAATCCTTGCATTCGATCCCAGTCTAATTAAAATTAATTAGACCTAATTTGCTCTAGTGAGCTAGGGACACCAACAGATCGAGTCCAACCTTTGTGGGAAGACTAGTGCACCCAATACTTCTCATATTACTAGAAGCTGGTGTCTAAGGCTAGAGGTACAGAGTCAAATAACATAAGCATATCGATGGTTCCTTATTTAGGACCATGCAAAAGTAGGGGGAACTCCCACCATCCCATCTCCTACCTGGCCAGTGGAAGGACTAGGAGTTGTGTTGCGTGTAAGTTGAGTCGACTCATTATGTTTGGTCTCTAAGTCTAGGAAACCTTAGTTGGTTTATCTAATGTGTCACATGTCCACTAGATTCGGAGCCCATTAGCCCATCAGCCCATGTCTGTTAGCCCTTCAGCCCATGTCCGTTAGCACATCAACCCATGTCCGATCAAGATTAGGAGCTCGTTAGTCCATCAGTCCATGTCCAACCCAGTCTAGTCATGGAGCCCAGCCCTAGGAGAGCCACTAGGTACATTGGGATATATGCACCTAGCTTTGGTGGCGATCTTAAATTAGAGGAATATCTTAATTAGGAAAGAAATATGGACCAGTATTTTGAAAGACATATGAATTTCTATTCTGAAAGAGGTCAATTCATGTATGCTAATGCTAAGTTAGTTTTCCAGGCAAAGGTTGACTGGGTTATGTTTGAGAGAGTACTTAGGCAAGAAGGCCATGAACCCATAAGTACCTGGAGCGACATAAAACTTGAACTAAGGATAAATTACCTACCCAAGTCCTCTAAGTCCAAGAGATCCACAACCTATAGATCTGTCCCTAAATCTTATGAACTAGAACCTATGTACCCAAATCCTATGAACCTAGAACCTATGTACCCAAAACCTATGAACCTAGATCCTATGACTCTAGATCCTATGCACCCACACCCTATAATCCTAATAGACCCCTGACTTATAGATCTGAACCCATGACTTATGAGCAGAATGAACCCATAGGCCATCGACCTGAACCCCATAAGGTTAGTATCCCTAGATATGAACCCAGTAGTAATCCACTACCCCTTAGTCAACCGAACCCACTAGGAGTACTGCCCATAATCAGAAACTAGGACCTAGCTAATTTTCCCTTGGCTGACTCTCCCCTACCACCATACTGGTTCATAAGAATGACAGTAAAGTTGAAGTGTATGAAGCTAATGAGAGCTTAGTGGACGAGTATGAGGGAGAAGAGGAGTTCCCTATAGAAGACCTAAAATTAGTTGACCTAGTAGATACCTAGGTAAAAGCCAACCTAGAATTAGCTAACCCTGACCATACCCAGGTTGAAACCAATCTAGAGTTAGTTAACCCTGACCACACACAGACTGAACCTATAGTAGAAGTATAGTTGAAGGAAGAGGACCATGAGGAACCTGACCCTACTACTAGAATCTTACCCGAGGAGCCACTAGAAAAATTCTTAATTATAGAGCCCAGTCTTAAAATTCAAGAGCCCAAAGAATTTATTGAGGACATGGTCTTTTTAATTCAATACCCTCAAGATGAATCCTCTCCTATAGTTTCCATTGAAGATCTCTTCGCAGAAATTGTTGACCCATCCTTCTATAGCTTGAACCTTTTCTTGTCTATAGATATAACTCAATGTTCATACATTAAGGTTAGTCTCTGTAGCCTAGAACTAGTCCCTGAATCCCCTTCCTATTTCCTACTCTTCCCTAAGTCTTCTCATGTTTCTTGAATCATTATGTTATATTTTGTTGAGATTATCAGGTTGCATGAATCCTTAGAGCCCATCCCATTTGCTACCTACTTCTGGTATACCTTATGGCATTTGCTAGGAGTCCATTATAAATTTTTATGTGCATGCCAAACCAGGGTCAAACCTACAGAGTCTATAGTCTATTAGGTTTAGGCCCAAAGAGTCCAATAAAGTTCCTCTCAATATCAATGCATAGTTGAATTTGCACTTTGTTATGTGTCAGTATAAGTCATAGGTGTCTCATGTTAGAGATCTGCATTAAGCACTAATAGTGAAATATATAAGAATCTAGCTAATTCTCGAAAGAGAGCAAAGGAATTTAATGTAGGAGATTCTGTCATGATTAGGCTTAGGCCTGAGCGATTCCCACCGGGAATCATTAAGAAGCTTCATGCTCACGAAGCTGGACCCTTTAGAGTGATAGAGAAGGTAGGAACCAATGCCTATGTGCTAGATCCACCCTCATATTTTGGCATTAGCTCTACCTTCAATATCGCAGACTTGGTCGAGTATAGGGAACCGACAGTGATTCCTAGTGAGGCCTTTGGACCTACTCCATCCTTTGAGAGTGAACCAAACCTAGAGTGTCCACTTATAAATTGGCCTGAGAGATATGAGCGGATCGACCATATCCTGGACAATCAAGCTATCATGACCCGGGGTTGCGGCTATCAACGCTACCTAGTCCGTTTGCAAGGTCGACCAGAATCCATTGATTCGTGGATTACTCGAAAGGACTTGTAGTGCCTCAACTCAAACCTTCTTGAGAGATACCAGAGCTAGACTGATCCTTACTCGATAGGGTCAAGTTCCTCCCATCTTGGGAGAATTGTTATGGACACCAGAGGCACCAGAGTTAGGCAAAGGCTACTCAACCCTCTATGGTTATCAGAGTAATGTTTTAAGTAGTTGAGTCCAATTTTATAATAAGGGCTTAGCCCACTTGAGTTTGTACTTTGGCCCCTGAATCCTATTTTGGGCCTTTCAATATTTGAGTCTTGTAATTAGGATTTGACCCACACCATTAGGGTTTTGGATAAGTCAGGTCAAATTTAGTTGAGTCAAGTCTTGAGTTAAGTCAGCTCATGTTTAGCCATTTATCATTTGGAGTCTTGTAAGTTAATTCAGCTCATGTTGAGCCAATTTTGAGTCCTATGAGTCTTGTAAGTTTTAAATTAAGCCCAATCCAGTAAGAGAAGATTCAAGACATAGATGAATCCCAACCTAAAGGATAACTTGCCAACTTCAAGGAGTCCTAGTCATATTTAGATGTGCCACTTTGGATTTAATGAGAAGGATCTTGAAGATCTTCATATCATTAACCTGCTGAGAAGATGGAGCCCAAAAGGAACCTTAGATCTAGCCTAGCACTGAAGTGGGCCACCCAAAGACCAAGTCCTCATAAATTTGGTGCCCCTCCTTATGATCACCCCTATGGTTGGCGTCCCACTTATGGTCACCTCCCTTGGCCGACCAAGACCAAGTCAAAGAGAAGGAGAGGTGTAATCCTAGTGAGAAGAAGAAGTTTGAACCTATTTAGGAGAGGAGATCTATATGTATTTGAGTGGAAAAAGGATACCTAGAGTATTACTTGTATGCCCTTACTTGGAGACCAAGTTTGTATGCCTATATAAAGGCCCTCTATCATGTATATTTGAATCCAATGAATGAATGAATATGAAAAATTTCTTGAGTTTTTCTCAACCTTTTGTGTGAATTTTGTGTGATTTCTGTGTGAATTCTGTATGAAGGGTATCCGTGTGATTCCAACCCCTATGCCCTACTTCCAAGCCCTCTAACTAGAAATGCTAGCCGCCCCTGCTATAAGCCCTGGATGCCTACCTCTTGGCCGCCCCTCATCCTTCCCTTCCTTCTCTTCTTCATTCAGCCTTCTACCATCTATCTTCTTATTTTTCTAACCCTTGTTAGGTGCTTTACAGGTCCCTCAGTTTTTACGAATCCAGGATTCCAATTGACTAGCTTTCAGGCCACCGGATTGAAAGTCGCGGATCCGCAGGGTCATTAGCTTGTTTTTCCAGGCCGCATCCGAGAGCATAGAGCGAACTCTTCATGGATCGATCTTTAAATCCCCGCCAGGTACACCCCCTTGACTCTCCAGTTATGGTATTACAGAAAAGCTAGCATACTAGGGCTTCTTAGCCTTGGTGACCCTTCTATTTCGCTACCTAGGGTTAATTTCTGCATGCATCTGCTTCTGAAATTTTCATAGAATTACTTAGTTTTTTGGCTTGAAATCCGGGATACAAACTCCTAACTTAATGCCTAACAATAGAAAAATAGTTTGCATGCATAATTAATCATGCATCAACCTAGGTTTGATTGCCAACCATAATTTAGTACATCCAGATCATGTCTCAACCTTATGAGTTTGTGACTCCTTACAAGAACTTCCCTGCCCAAGGTTTTGCTAAATTTAGATATAGTGAGTCATTCACTCCAAACCATTTGGAGGGGTCACCTATCTTGATCCACCACTGCTCCACAAGTACTTGACTATACCTAGAAATCTTCCATCACTGGATTAGAAATCTAGGTAGTCCAGTACCAAAGTATAGTGAGTTGCTTGCAAGCTACCATGGTGACCTCAATTCTGAGGGACACATATACCCATATCATTTCACGAGCAACCCTTTGGCAGAAGGGAGCTCTGTAGATGGTCATGTTCAGTGAGATGTCATACATTTCTCCTGCATGTCTGTTGCCCAAGTGGCTTTCTCAAGAGGGGATGAATTGGGAATTTAAAAAGTTTAAGCAATTATGTGCTCTTTGAAAATCCCTTGAAGTCTTAAGTGCTGTGTTTGAAATAATTAAAAGCAGAAGCAAGATAAAAAAAGAATACACATCACAAACACAGAAAATTTTATAGTGGTTCACAGCAACCCAGCTCCTACGTCCACTATCCAAGATCACCACTTGGGATTTCTACTATATCCCCCACTGGATTACAGACAGATTATTTTAACATGCTCACAATCCAAACCTCTACACTTTGATTTTTAAACCGGGCTCACCAAAGAAACCCAACACTTAGTTTTAACAGGATCACCAAGAACCCAACACTTGGTTTTAACACAGGCTAACCAAGAACCTATTTGGTTTTTAAACTGGGCTCACCAATAACCCAACAATTCAAAAAGAATTATAAAGAGAAAGCAACAGAATGATAAATAAATTTTGTCAAATGATTGCCGATGCAGCTCAAGAGTAGCCCAATTGATTACACTTCAATGCACTTGGTTGGCTTATTTAACTTTTTCAATAAATGCTTCAAGCTTCAAATGTGAGTTGGTGAAGACTTGAAGTCTATCTTGAATGCTCTTATAGTGCTCTCTAGCTTACAAGCTCAAGTAAGCATTAAACATTCTTTTTTTTTAAAAAGGTTGTCCCAAACCTTCTTTTATAGAGTCTTGTACTCTTCTCAAATGATTTTTGTCATTGTAGACCATTGGGATGTGACATTTGACCGTTGGAGCACTTTTTGGATTCAAATTCTAAGTTCTGGAACTAGCTGTTATAAGCCTAAAATCGACTTTTAAGTCGGCTTGGATATGCTCGAGTCAGCTTGGATCCACAAAGTAGTTCTAGTCGAGTCGCCTCTCTTCAATCTGGTCGGCTTGGTTACTCAATAGCTTTATTCCTTACTCTGGAAGAGTCGGCTCACCTTGATTCTAGTTGACTCGGATCCTCAGGCCTTCAAAAATGTAGTCTGGAAGAGTCGGCTCGATTGGCTGTTCACTCAGAATTCTTCTTTCTGGACTCTGGAGGAGTCAGCTCAAACTTCTGAAGGGTTGACTTGGATGTCTTACTAAATGGTAAAGTCGACTCAAACTTCCTTCGTGTTGACTCGCCTATCTAATTCAGGAAATGGTACTCTGGACGAGTCAGCTCAAGTCCCTTAGAGTCGGCTCAGATATCTGCTTGCCAGAAATCTTCATGCATGCCATGTGTCAAAGTCGGCTCTATTCTCTTCGAGTTGACTCGGATGAATTCTTTAGTGAATTATCAGTTTATCTCCAGAAATCATCCAGCAAGTCTTCAAAGTCTCAAGAAACCTTCAAACTCTTCTAACCATATTTCTAAGAAATTTTAAGCTTGAAACACATCTAGAAGTAACCCATTTTCATGATTTTACTTAACCTTTTCTTTGGGTTCTTCTTTACATGAATCACTTACAACACAACTCATTTCAAAAGCTATGGATATAGGAGTTGTAATTGAGCATTAGAATCATCCTATAAAATCTTGAAACATACTTGAAGAGTTGTTAGTAAAATAAATGGATGCTCCAATGTTTGGTTATCATCAAAATCATTTATGGGGTCAACAATCTCCCCCTTTTTGATGATGACAAAATACTGGGCATGAAAAATTCTTTACAATTACATGTATAACTAAATTTGAAAGGGAGCATTAACATGTATTAGAGCTAATTATATTTGCAAGTAAGTATCAAAGCTTTTTGTGAGAAAAAAAAGACTATACAGTATCAGTGCTTTTATATGTATCAGAGTATTAAGACTAGTACTTTCACAAAGTATCAGAGCTATTAATGTATGCAAAGTATCAAAGCTTAATTTTGCAAAGTATCAGAAATATACCAGAGTTGAAAAGTATTAGAGTTAATGCTTTAAGATCTTCAAGGTAAGTTTGCAAGTTTTGAGAGCATAGAGCATGAACTAAAGTCATTTAGTTTCAACAAGTTTTCTCTGTGAGTATAAACAGGGTTGCAGGTGCCTACGCAAAGCATGCAACAGCACAGGAAAAAGGTAAGATTTTAAAACATTTTTAATAAATGCGGAAAATACCTACTCCGCACAGGATCTAGCATATGCAAGATGCATGTATTGGCATGATACAGGACATATAATATTTATAAACATTTTAATAAATCTAGATCTACACATGCACCAAAATTAAAACCCAAAAACATACCTTATTCCCAGCTGGAATAAGTCTGGGATAAACCTGGAATAGACTGGAATAACTGGAATAAAGTTATTCCAGTCGTCTTCCACCTTGGGCTGAAAACTGGGCTTCCGAAAAGTCCCCGGAACGCCACCTTCCGGACCTCCGATCGGTCTCAAATTTGAGCTGTAGATTCTTAAGGAAGTCCTCTTCGATTTGGCACTAGTTTCTGCAAGAAAAACTAAGCCAATAAATCGTAACAATTCATCAAAGTCTACTGTGCGAAAATGGCAGCAGAACAGAGTAGCTGTCTTCATCGTTGGATTTCGGGCAACTGGAGCGATCCCGGCTCGCGTGGTTTGCTCCGAGGAGTAGAGTGGCACTCCCTCTAGAGGGGAGATACGCCCGGGACTCTCGGATCCGCCTCCACGCACGGTGCTAGCCGCCGGAAGAGGGCTTCACAGTCTCAGGTTTTCTGCAGCTGGGCAGAACATGAGCACTTGAAACAATGGGATTAAGGCCTTGTTTCTCTCTCACAAAACTCCTAATCCCAGCCCTAAAGATCTCTGCTTAAGCCTCTCAAAGAATGCCCAAAGCTCTCCTTTTTTTAGGCCTCTCTCACGGTGGAAAAAAAATTTCTCTCGTTGAAAACTTCATCACACGAAACAGGATGCTGGTTTGGCTTTTATAAGCAAGTTGGGAGGGAGAGGGAGTTGGAGCGTTGGAAGGTGGAGAGGCAGCAGCAGTTGGTAGCAATAAACCCAATTAACAAGTCATTAAGGGAGGGATTAAAGCTATTAACCAACAGTGGAGGGAGAAGAGGAAAACGCCCAGCTTTTTGCCTTCACGAGTTTGGATTTCAACCGTTTTGCCTTCTCCAATCAAACACATGGAGCTTTTTCTCTCCAATTACCGTGTAAAACAGCCCAAGGGAAAAAATATCAAGGTGGAAACCGGTTCAACCAAAAATCGGTCCAATCCCTTTAAACCAAATGGTTCAATCCAATTGAACCTGGTTCAAGGAATAAAATTGGTTCACAACCAATTGGAGGCCGAAACGAACTCTGAATCAGTTCAAAATTGATTCAAAAAAATCCTGGCGCAGAGCTGGTCAACCCGGAACAATTTCGATCGACCCAGATAAGGGCAAGATGGGGAAAAGAGTGCTCAAAAATACCGTGACCATAAAACCGAGACGATTCCCAATCGTAATCGGTTTCCGGATCAGAGAGTTATCCTCTGTGGCGTGTGACCTCATAGGTTCGAACCTAAACGGTAGCACTAGAACAATTTTTAGTACCAGCACAGGAAACCATCTAGCAATGGGTCCCGGCGTCCGGATAGGTCGAAGATGCGGGAGCAAACTATCGAACCTCTGGCATATGGTTACCGTATAATTCATCCTTTTGACCTCTAATGCTCATGACGACTGAGATTGGGCTGCCAACCCAGACTGAGTCAGTCGATTACGTGTCTCAACCTCGCAAGCCCAGTGACTCTTCACTAGGACTACCCCGGTCGAGGATTTGCTAAATTGAGATACTGCGAGACATTCAATCCAAACTGTTTGGACAGGTCAATTCCATCTTGGTCCATCACTGCTCCACAAGTACTTGCCTGTACCCAGAAACCTTCCGTCACCGGATTAAAAATCTGGGTAGTCCGACACCAAAGCATAGGGAGTTGCTTGCAAGCTACCGTGATGACCACAGGTCAGAGGGACACATATACCCATATCCAATCATGAGTTTCCCTTTGGCAGAGAGGGGCTGCACAGAGTCACGTTCAATAAGATACCACATATCCCACTTGTAGATCACATCAGTGTCACCACACTCATTTGGTCAAGAGGACAACCAAACGATGTGAACTGCAACAACCTATACTTGATATATTACCGTCCAGTACAATATATCCTTTGGTTGTGAACTGGGTTTAAGGACCACTCGATACATCCTCTCTGTATCGAAGTCAGTGTAGTCCTAAGGACTTCATCACATGGAAAGAGTTCATTTTAGGAAAATACAAAATGTGATGAGCTACCAAAAAATAATATTTTATTAATTCATAATATGAATACAATACTGAGCACAACCACCTACAACCTAGGCGATTGGCTTTGGGACACAATTCCCAACATTCTCTCCCTTACTTATATATTTTCTATGTAATTCCACACTTTTAATCACATTCTCCCCCTTTTTCTTTCATATTTATCCTCTCTTTTTCCTTCTTTCTTTTTCATATATTTCTAAACATTCTCTCCCTTTTTGTCAGCAACCAAAAAGGTGTTCAATTGATTTTTCAAAGCTTAATTTTTATAATAGAATAAAAAGATTGTTAATATTTGTTTGAGATAATTTTACTTTCGCATCTCAACTTTGATATTCTAATTAAAATTCATTTTGATTAGCATTATACAAATGAAAGATATTGCACAAGCTCAATTCATACATAAAAGATATGTTAAAATGTATCCATTGCATTCACAAAGTTTTCAATACAAGTTTCAAAAAGATATAATTCCAAGCAAGGATACAATCAATCACTCTCTACATCTACTCTAATGCTAGTAGATGGACCTGGAGGCCGTCTAGATGAAATGGGTTCAGGATCAAATACTCCTGGAGGTACAAAAGAGGGATGTGAACCCTGAGGCCTAAGGTGAGGAGCTGGCTGCCTAGGGTATGGAGTAGAGGTTGGTCTAGGTTGAGGTCTAGGGGTAGCAAGTGCTGTAATGACTTTGGTGGAGAGCTATTCAAGTTTAAATTGAACTATATATATCTCTTCATCTAGCTTCTTCCTGTCAGTGTTCACTGTAACTAGTTCAATAGCTTGGGCATTCACAAATGCTTCAACAGAACCTCTATGTCTTCCAAACTCGGACCTAAGGATCCCTATGCCCTTGGTGTAGTCCTCCTCCATTCTTTTGCCTTGTTCCATAGCTCCCATTATGAAGCTTAACTCCCTCAGTTATGTCTTGAATTCTTCTATGCTTTGTTAAACTGATCTTTTTATAGTTTCAGAAGCAGATTGGAATGTAGCTGCTAGGGGCTATGTGTCAAGCTGAGAGACAGGTCTAGATGACTCAAGTAAGTCAACCCTAGTGCATAGCTCTCTGACCTTAGTGCTGAGCAGGTCTAATCTAGTGTCCACTGACTGGCGAAGCTCGCCAAACAAACTAATCAAGGAGCAGGTCAGTGTATCAATCAATGATCTCATCTACTATTCTATGAACTCTTAAGTCACTGAAACTCCTGTAAAGTGTGCGGATGAACCCGAAGTAGTATGTGCTAGTGGAGAAGTAGGTAAGGAAGTCTCATAATCAATGTACACTATCTCCACGGCCTCAGTGATACCAGTAGGCTCAATCTCCATAGTCTTATCAATACCATGCTCAGTCTCAGTACTTGCAAACACAAGCATAGATGGCTCAGAAGTGGTGGTAAACTCAATAGAAGCAGCAACAGGAACATCAATAATATCCTCTAAAGCAGCAATAGTGTCCTCAAGTGCATAAGGTCCAGCAGTGGAAATCTCCCTAGGAAGCTCCTCACTGTCACTATCATCAGTGCTGCTAGAAGAGGCTTCTATAGCTCTTGCATCAGACCCTTTCCTTTTCCAGATTCCTACACCAAATTCATAACCCATGCACTGTAAAGTCTTGGAGGAACAACTATTGATGTGATGTAATGGTCTCCCATCTTCCCTTCCAAATTGATTCTGGATGCTTGGAATAGCAGTGTTAGAACCATGCCATAAGGCAAGCTTTGACTTTTTTTACAGCTTCTAACATCTTCATAATCATAATGTATGGTAAGTTCAATGCCTCCCCCGCTATGATGTGCTCCATGAAACACAAATCTCTTTCGCTAACCCAATCAAATCTTCCTGTCCTCGGAAGAAAGATCCGACTGATAAAATTATGGAGCAACCTCATTTCCAGTGAGAGAGTGTTTGCCATAACTGTTCCAACCCCATTAATGTCTTCTCTGTTTAGTATGGTCCTTAGGGTTTTCTATCTATCCTTTAGTACCAAATGCTTTGACCCTTCTGCCGGCATTTCCAATATGGTACTCCGTCTTTCCTCGATAATAATCACCCTTTTGCCTTTGACTATTGACTCAATGTGTTGTGACTATAACCTTAGGTTTTCATAAAATGTTCTCAATAAAGCAAGATAGGTAAGCACATCAATGAATAGAAGTAACTCCATCCTAATTCTTTAATAGAATCTTCAATTTTCAGCCCTAATTCTTTCAAAAAAGTGAAAATAATTCTTATACTACTTGTAACCAGGTGATTGGACATGGAAATTACTTGCCTCGGTGAGGGAGTTGCATCCATTATCCTTGCTTCAGTCATTTCATGTTGCTTTTCGCTCTCAACTGCCCAAGTCAGCTCTTCTTGCCAATGCTTTATCTGTCTCTCTATCTCAGTAGTGGGAACAGTCCTTTGAGTGCATTTTTCGACAGCCCTCTTAGGTGCCATTTCCTAGATTTGGGAGAAATTGGAAGATTGGAGCTAAGGAGAGAGTATTTTAGAGGAATGGGAGAGATATCGAGTGGAATGCTAGGGTTTAGAGTGAGATAGAAAAGCATGAAAGCTCAGAAAAAGTTAGTAGACTTTATTAAAAAATAGTTTGCTCGATATCCAAGTTGGCTCGGCTAACCCTAAACTGCCCGAGTCAGCTTTACCAGAGCAAAACCATAAACAATAGAGATTCAAGTCAGCTCGACCAAAGCATAATTGCTCGAGTCGACTCGAATAAAAACTTTCCACAAGAGTTAAAATTGATCAGAAATAAAAATAAATTCAAGAAAATCTCATGGAGAGATGCTCAAAGATATTGAATTGATGTAGGAGGTTTTCTAGATAATTTTTCCTTAATTTTGAAGGGATTAGATTTGAAAAATCTAGAAGGGATCACAAAGACCTAATTCTCCTCTAATCATTTCAAATCTATCTTGGTTTAGTGGCTCTGTGAAAATGTCAACAAGTTGGTTCTCAGTTAGGATAAATTCTAATTCAATGTCACCATTCAAAACATGATCTTTAAAAAAATGGTGTCTAATTTCTCTGTGTTTAGTTCTTGAATGTTAAATTGGATATTTTGTTAAATTTATAGTACTTGTGTTATCATATTTGATAGAAATTTTAGATTGTGTAATACCAAAATCTTATAGTTGTTGCTTAGTCCATAACATTTGTGCGCAACAACTCCCAACAGCAACATACTCTATCTCAGTAGCAGATAGTGCTACCGAATTTTGTTTCTTATAGTGCCATGAGATTAAATTCACTCCTAGAAATTGGCATGTGCTGCTTGTACTTTTTCTATCAATTTTACAACCAGCATAATCAGCATCCGAAAATCCAGTCAAATTCAATGAAGAATGTTTTGAAAACCATAGACCTAGATTGCTTATTCCTTTCAGATATCTTATGATTCTTTTAACAGCAAGCATATGTGATTCTTTAGGATTAGATTATAATCTAGCACATACACATATGCTAAACAAGATATCAGGTCTACTTGTAGCTAAGTACAATAATGATCCAATCATACCTCGATAGAGTTTTTGTTCAATGTTGGATCCATCTTCATCTTTATCCAATCTATAGGTTGGGCTCATGGGTGTGCTCATTTATTTGCTTGACTCCATACCAAACTTCTTGATAATTTATTTGGTGTATTGGCATGGTTAATGAAGATTCCTTTCTTTTGTTTGTTTCACTTGAAGTCCAAGGAAGTAGTTAACTTCACCAATTAGGCTCATTTCAAATTCTTCCTACATTAACTTAGCAAATTCTTTACAAATTCTTTACAAAAAGTTTCATTAGTTGCACAAAATATAATATCATCAATATAAATCTGTACAACTAATAAATCATTACCTTCTTCTTGATGAAAATAGTTTTATCAACATTTTTCCTTGTAAAATTATTTTCAATCAAGAAAGTGCTAAGTCTATCATACCAGGCTCTAAGTACTTATTTCAAACCATAAAATGCTTTATTGAGTTTAGAAACATGATTTGGAAAAGCATAACTTTCAAAACCTGGTGCCTGTTCTACAAAAACTTGTTCGAATATAGAACCATTCAAGAATGCACTTTTCACATCCATTTAAAAAAGTTTGAAATTCATGTAGAAAGCAAATGCAAGAAGTAATCTAATGACTTCTAGTCTTGCTACTGGTGCATATGTTTCATCAAAATCTATACCTTCTTTCTGAAGGGTTGGCTTGGTTGGCTGTTCACTTAGAACTCTTCTTTCTGGACTATGGAGGAGTCGGCTCGAACTTCTAAAGGGTCGACTCGGATGTCTAATTGAATGATAGAGTCGGCTCACTTGGTTGATTCAGGAAATGGTACTCTGGATGAGTCAGCTCAGGTTCCTTAGAATTAGCATGGATATCTGCGTGCTAGAAATCTTCATGCATGCCATGTGCCAGAGTCAGCTCTCTTCTCTTCAAGTTGGCTTGGATGAATTCTTCAATGAATTATTAGTTTTTCTCCAGAAATCATCCAACAAGTCTTCAAAGTCTCAAGATACCTTCAAACTCTTCTAACCAAGTTTTTTAAGGAATTTTAAGCTTGAAACACATCTATAAGTAACCCATTTTCATGATTTTTACATAACCTTTTCTTTGGATTCTTTTTTACATGAATCACTTACAACACAACTCATTTCAAAAATTAAGGATGTAGGAGTTGTAATTGAGCATTAGAATCATCCTACAAAAACTTATAACACACTTGAAGAGTTGTTAGTAAAATAGATGTCTGCTCCAATGTTTGGTTATCATCAAAATCACTTATAGGGTCAACAATGTCATATCAGTGTCTCTACACTCCTTGGTTAAGAGGATAACCAACCAATGTGATATACAACAACCTATGCTTGATACATCATCATCCTATAATAATATACCCTTTGGTTGTGAACAAGTTCAAGAACTACTCGATACATCCTCTTTGCATCAAATATAATGTAGTTCTAAAGACTCCATCACACAAGAGTTATTTTCAAGAAAATGCCCATGTGATGAATAGCCAAAAGAATAACTTTTATTCATTTAAAGAATTCATATACAATTATAAAATTGCACAACCATCTACACCCTAAACAATTGGCTTTGGGATACTATTCCCAACAAAAGGACCAAGAGTCCTTCCGCCTCTAAATCACTTTCTCTAGATAATCTCTAAGCCCTTCTCCCTTATCTCCATGCCCAAATGCATGGGTGTTGACTAATTAAATAATAAGAAAATGGTGAGAAGGATGTCACGCAAGATAAAGGGTAACATCCCTTCATGATTTGGTGCAAATTCAAAAGGCCAGAGTCATTCTATTTGAAAGCATCTAGTTTTTCCAATATGCCTCTTGGGATCCCACACCCCTTGGCCATTTTCTGACCGGTAACTTGCCACATGGCATGTGGAGAAATTGGCTAGAAAAATAAAGAAACACTTATACATCTCTTGGCACATGAAAGGACATTTCATGATAAGTCTACTCACCCAAGAGACACCTTTTGCTTGAATGGTCTTATCAATGGCTGAGGGAAAGACTTATCAGGCACCTCATCCTTCTCCATAAATAGGCAATGGTAATCTAATTCCAAGCATTCCATTCTAATCTGAATAGAAGTACTTTCAATTTTCTCTTCCTCTTTAAGACAAGTCTTATCATTTTAAGACAAAGCTTGTCCTTTTAAGACAAGGATTGTCTATTTAAGGAAAGAGCCTAGAAAAAGATATAGGAGGGGTATTCGAATTTTGAGAGAGGATTCAAAAAGGTCTCTGAGTGCCCTACTGGAGGTTAAGGGTTTTAGCTAAGGAAGAAAGTCTGAAAGGCTGCCAGAAGAGTCCTAGTCAAAATAAGGAAGCTTGGTAGGAGTGCTTCCTTAGTCTGGTTTGGTGCGGACACCAGGGCAAGAAAAGATCGACAAGTCAAACCCACATCCTTGTGGATCACCTGTGAATAAAGTCCTGAACCCAAATCCTTTTTACCTATAAATATTTTATCTATAATTTTTGTAATTTTAGCTTAGTTGAGTATAGTCCTAAATCCTAAAATTGAGTCGCTATCAAAACCCCTGGACCCAAAATTGAGTCTGTAAAAAAATCTTAATTTTAATTGGGTTATAAATGGTCCAGTATCAGTTAGACCTTTTTACTAATTAGGGTTTATATAGAAACCCCATTTATCAATTGTGTCAAAACCTATTTTGGAGCCAAACCCTATTTACCAAGTTTGTTTAATTGGTTATGCCTCTTGATCAATTTGATCGAGTTAGACTTTAATTAATTTGTTGGTTGAGTCTTGTAATTATTAGTTGAGTCCTGCAATGCAAGGGGGACACAAGTCCAAACCCATGTGACCACATGTGCTATTTCAAGACAAGCCATGTGACCCCATGTGCCAACCAAGTCAGCTTGTTCTTGGCACCACATGTCATCCTACTTGGCGCCACCTTTTTCAAGTTTTTGGACATCACCTGCCATATCATCAGGAGACATCAACACATGTCATGCTTGGACATGTCATGCCATATATTTTGGGACAACACACTCCATGTCTTACAATTTGGTCAGCCCATATAAAAGGAATTAACGCCCATATGTGAGAAATAATTGGCACCCTCCTTTTAAGATAAGTAAATGAGGAGTCTCATCCTTGGTGCCCTCTCACCTCAAATTAATTCATGCCAATCCAAGGAGTCGGCCAACATATTTTCCAACACCAACTTTCAAGAGTTTCATGTTATCTAGTCAAATAAAGTAGAGAAGGTTGGAAGGTTGTTTTGCTTCAGGTGTTTTAATCAAACAAGTTCCAAGCTACTTAAGTTTTCAAAACTCAAGAATCTCACCAAAACTCTTGAGTCTTCTTCTATCCAAACTGGAGAGTCCACTTGCCCACAAGAGCCCATATCATCCAGACTCTAGAGTCCAGCAATCAAGGCTAAGCGATGGAGCCATCTTGACCCTACATCATCATAACTTACCTTATTCTCATCTTGTTGCCCAAATGAGATGAGAGCCCCATGTTATCGTCCACCTTGGAGAGAGGTCTAGATCAGCCCAGAGATAAGAGTCCAGGATGCCTAGAGCAAGGATTCCAGGAGTTATAGTCCAAGGAAAAACAAGTCTAGTCTTTGTATCCCTTATACCACTAGTTGAGGGTCTATAAATACCCCATCAACCTCCCTTGTATTATTATTATTCATTCATCAATAAAGACATTATTCTATCTAATTCCTTTGCTGTGTGCATCACAGGGTGTGAGGCCCTTTCCTTTGTTCTATGGAGCATCGCAAGGTGTGAGGCCCAACCTATCCAGCAATCAAGAAACCCTATCCACCACTTCTAACCTTTCTCTTCCATTATTCTTTCCTTCCTTACTACTTTCTAATTTGATCTTTCTTTGCTGAGTGTTTGCAGGTGATCTAGAATCAAAGTCAGGTATTCTTGCCTTGGAACTAGCATTACGAGAGATCGGAGCCCGAGGATCAAGATCTTGAAGCCCTGCCACAGAATCTTGAGAGTCTAATCAGATCTGCATCAAAGAGATGGTTCTTCATTGGTAACACTTAAAACCTCTTTTCTTCTCTTTGATCTCTAAATAGTTAAAAGTAGAACCTAGTTAATTGTGGTTTCTTAGCCACCAAATCTTAATTTTCTTGCTTACTTGTTAGGTTTACTTGCGGGTAGTTAACTAGAACTAGTTTACTTTTTTATTACCTTTGAGTCATCTTAAAAATCTAAAAAAATATAAAAAAATTAATCTCTATTTTTATTTGATAATTAGGACTTATTAACAGTAATTTAGTTTTAATTATTATCTCAAATCATCTTTGGCACCAGAGCGAAGGTTAAACTAGAATTTAACTACTAGTTCTGAAATTTCTACAAACCTAGAACTAGGCTGAAATTAAATTGCATGAAAACCATCCTAAAAAAATTCAAAGAAATTAATAATAAATTTTATTTTAATTATTTATTAGTCCTCTACTAATCACAAAAAAATCAGATAAAATTTATTTTTTTTATTACTATTTTCTGGTGGAAGGAAATCATGCCTCCTGAGTAGGTATATGCAAGTATACTGTCACGACCCATGGGAGTAATGAGCTACGGCCGGACGTGAAATCCCGAGATCGAAAATATGAAATTAATTTGATTTGAGATTTAATTTGAAGATAATTTTAAAAAATTAATTAATTATAATTTTTCTATTATTTTAGTTTCATTGCATCTAGGGTTTCATATTTGTGTGATTGCATCATCCAATAACCTAATCTTAAGGGCATACAATATTTACATAAGGGAGGGATTTCATCACCATTCCTTAGCCCACAGTCACCACCTTTGCATCGATCCCAGTATAATTAAAATCAATTAGACTTAATTAGCTCTAGTGAGCTAGGGACACCAACAGTCGGGTTCCAAGTATTGTGTGAAAGCTAGTGCACCCAATCCTTTGATTATCACTTGAATCTGGTGTCTAATGCTAGAGGTCCAGAGGCAAATGCCCTAAGCAGTTTCATGGATTTAATTAGGATCCTGCGAGAGCAGGGGGAGCTTCCCATGACCCCACCTATTACCTGGACAATGGATAGGGTAATTACAGAATTGGTTGTAAATTCAGCAAACACATTCTACTTGACCTCTAGGTCTAGGAAGTCGTAGTCGATTCATCTTTGAGTCTTGCATGTGCACTAGATTAGGAGTCAATGTCTGTGTTTGATTGCATGACCATTAAATTAAGAGACCAATACTTGTAGCCTCAAACCAAACCCAGTCTGGTTTGACCATGGAGTCCAACTTTGAGACCTTCCTTAGGACCTTCACTAACAATGTACCCAAATGAACCATAAGTTTGATCGACTGGACCAACAATTAGGGAACCTAGAAAAAACCTGTAAGACCTATCCTGAACCTAAATTTGAAATACACCGTGACCCATTCCTGGAGCCCAACCCTAGGAGAGCCCCACACCAGGACCAAATCTGGTATACTAGCCATAGGAGACCCAACTATAATTTTATAGACCAGGATGAGAGAGCCACTATGAATTTTAGGGTAGAAGTACCTACCTTTGGTAGTGATCTTGATCTTGAGAATTATATTGATTGGGAAGAAGGTATGGATCTAAATTTTGAGAGGGAACTAGTGTGTGATGAAAGAAAGTTAAAGTTTGCTAAGCTTAAGTTAGTATGCCAGGCTAGAATTTACTGGGATGATGTTGAAAGGATGATCAGACGAAGAAGAGACATACCCATAACTACCTAGAGTGACATGAAACTTAAACTTAGGAAAAGTACCTACCCAGATCATATGAACCTAGTTCTTATGCACCCAGATCCTTTGAACCCAGCTCCTACAAACCTAGATCCATAATCGATAGGTCTGAACCTATTTCCTATGAACCCAAGGAACCCATAATCCCTAGCTACCAACCTAGTGCTAGTCAGGTTCCCTTTAATCATCCTAAACCCACTAGGATCAATGCACCTTATCAAAAAATAGGATCTAGTCAAATCCACCCGAGTCGACCATTCCTCAGTAGAGTCGACCCAATTCTCACTCGAGCTGACTCAACCCTAATTCAAGCCGACACACACATACTAGTCCAGATCCGAGCCAATTTCCCCTTAATCAACCCACTCCTACTACCCATTGGTTCACCAGGATGATATTAAAATGGAAATGTATGAGGCTGAGGTGAACTTAGTGGATGAGTATGAGGGAGAAGAGGAAATACCTATGGCTGACCTAGAATTAGCTGATCCTTGCCATACCCAAACTGAAGCCAACTCAGGATTAGTTAACCTAGGAAACACCTTGACTGAAACTGTATTGGTAGGACCCTTAGAAAAAGAGACCCATGAGGAGTCTAACCCTGTTGTTAGGACCTTACCTGAGGAAACACTAGAAGAGACTCAAGTCATAGAGCCCAGTCCTGAAATTCCAGAACTCAAAGTAATTAGTGAGGACTTGATCATTTCATTCTAGCACTTTTAGGAAGACTTCACCCCTTTGACTCCAATTGAAGATCTTTTTTCTGAAATTACTAACCCATTCTTTATCAAGTGGACCTTTTAGTGCCTGTAGATGTAATTCAATGTCTAAACTTTAAGGTCAACCCCAATAGTCTAGGACTATTCCCTGAAACCCCTTCTTATTTCCAGACTAACCCTAAATCCATTTTCTATTTTTTACCCTTTCCTAAAGCTTCCAGCATTTCTAGGATCATTAGTTTGCATTTTGTAAAGGTTAGCATGTTGCATAAGCCCATTGAGCATGTTAGGTTTATAACCTTTTTCTGGAAAACCTTATGGCATCTATTAGGAGTTCATGTTAAGTTTTCATCTGTATGTCACCCACTGACCAAGGGTCAAGCATAGAATTGAAATTAAGGACTTAAAAAAAGATAAAATAAATAAACAAATAAATAAATTTTCTTCACTAGTAATGCATAATGAGTATATTAGATATTTGCAGAGTTGTATGTCGAATACATTAAAGAACTGCATAAGAATCATATAAACATATGGCTAATTCAAGAAAAAGACTCTAAGAAATTCAATGAAGGAGACTTTGTCATGGTTAGACTATGACCTGAACGATTCCCACCTGGAACCATGAAAAAGTTACATGCCCGTAGTAGTGGACCATACAAAGTAGTTAGGAAAATGGGACCTAATGCCTATGTGCTTAAGTTACCATCTAAACTAGGTATTAGTCCGACTTTCAATGTTTCAGACCTTATCAAGTATAGGGATCCAATGTTGATTCCTAGTAAGCATTTTGGGCCTGATCCAATCCTTGAGAGTGAGCCAACCCATGTGTGTCCACCTGTCATACCACCAGCTCAGAGAGATAGGATGAGCAGATCTTGGATGACAAGATTATCACTACTCAGGGCAAAGATTATCATGATATCTGGTTCATTAGCAAGGATGATTCGAGACTGATGATTCTTGGATCAAAAGAGAGGACTTGTAGAGAGTTGACCCAGACTTACTAGAGCGCTAACATAGCGAAGTTGACCCATACTCGATCGGGTCAAGTTTCTCCCACCCGAGAAGAATTGGTGTGGAAACCAGGGCTAGAAAAGATTGACAGGTCGAACCCACATCCCTGTGGATCACCTGTGAATAAAGCCCTGAACCCAAACCCTTTTTACTTGTAAATATTTTATCTTTAATTTTTATTATTTTACCTTAGCTGGGTTTAGTTCTAAACCCTAAAATTGAGTCCCTATCAAAACCCCTGGTCCCAAAATTGAGTCTATAAAAAATCCCCAATTTCAATTGGTTTATAAATGGTTCAGTATTAGTTAGCCCTTTTTACCAATTAGGGTTTGTATAAAAATCCCATTTAACAGTTGTGTCAAAACCTATTTTGGGGCCAAACCCTATTTACCAAGTTTGTTTAATTGGTTATGCCTCTTGATTAATTTGATCAAGTTGGGCTTTAATTAATTAATTGGTTAAGTCTTGTAATTATTAGTTAAGTCTTGTAATATAATGGGGACACAAGTCCAAACCCATGTGACCCCATGTGCTGGCTCAAGACAAGCCATGTAACCCCATGAGCCAACCAAGTCAGCTTGTTCTTGGCACCACATGACATCCTAATTGGCACCACCCTTTCAAAATTTTTGGACATCACCTACCACATCATCAGGGGACATCAACACATGTCATGTTTGGCCATGTCATGCCATTTTATATTGGGACAACACACTCCATGACTTACACTTTGGTCGGCCCATATGAAAGGATTTAACGCCCACATGTGAGAAATAATTGGCACCCTCCTTTTATGATAAATAAATGAGAAGGAGTCTCATCCTTAGCACCCTCTCACCTCAAATTAATTCACGGCAATCCAAGGAGTCAGCCAACATGTTTTCCAATGCCAACTTCCAAGAGTTTCATGTTATCTAGTCAAATAAAGTGGAGAAGGTTGGAAGGTTGTTTTGCTTCAACTGTTTGGATCAAACAGGTTCCAAGCTGCTTAAGTTTCCATAACTTAAGAGTCTCACAAAAACTCTTGAGTCTTCTTCTTTCCAGATTGGAGAGTCCACTTGCCTGCAAGAGCCCACATTATCCATACTCTAGAGTCCAGCAATCAAGGCCAAGCGATGGGGCCATCTTGACCCTACATCATGACAACTAACCTTATCCTCTTCTTGGTGCCCAAATGAGATGAGAGCCCCATGTTATCACCCACCTTGGAGAGAGGTCCAGATCAGCCCAGAGACAAGAGTCTAGGATGCCCAGAGCAAGAGGCCCTTTACCAACATCGAATTTTTCTTTCTAAAGTAGATATGTTGGAACTCTTAGGATTTTATGGCAGGGCTTCAGGATTTCGATCTTCGGGCTCTGATCTTCTGCGATATCAGTTCCAAGGAAAGAACACCTCGACATGAATTCCTGATCACCTGCAATCACTCAATAAATGAAGTTTTCAGTTAGATAGAAGCAAAGTAAAGAAAAGATGGAAAAGTAAAAGGGAAAAGGAAAGGAAGAAGTCGGTTAGGGTTTTCTTGATTGCTAGATAGGTAGGACAACTACGGCCTCTTACACCATGATATTCCGAAGAACAAAGGAAAAGGGCCTCACACCCCATGATGCACACAACAAAGGAAGAAATTTTGATAGAATTTTTTATTGATCAATAATAATAATGAATTACAAGGGGGGGTTGATGGGATATTTATAGACCCTTAACCAGTGGTGTATGGGATTCAAAGACAAAACTTTTTCTCCCATGGACTACAACTCCTGAAATTTTGGTCTGGGCTACCTAGACCCTTGCTTGTTGGGCTGATCTGGACTTCTATCCAAAGTGGGTGGTGTTGCCACGGCAACTCCTAGACCGGGGACTGGGATGGCTGGATCAGCTGAGGCCCTCCTCTCCCGAGCGAACCTGCACAAAATCTCCAAGGGCGCCGGTGGTGTTCCGATGGGGAACCCTCCGAGGAGAGGGATGAGTTCTCCTACCTCAAATGGGGTCTCCTAGGTACCTTATATAGGCACGGAACAGTCCAAAATCCATTAGGGGAGAGGCTAGAGAGTGGACACATGGCATGTAGATACAGCAACACCGTGGAAGTAGTGGAGAAGGGCCGTTGGGATGGAGAATTGCATCATAACAGAAAGATACTTCTGGAGTACTCTGGATGTCAAGGCCTACCCGTCGGACGTCGACTATGAGGCGGTCGGTCATCGGGTCGAAGGCCGAACTTTCGAAGGAAAATGGCAGACCGGACCCTAGCAGGAGTGGGCCATTCGGACCTCAACTCTAGTGGGTCGGATCCTGGTGAAGGATGGCGGGCTGGACCCCAGCAGGAGAGGGTCGTTCAGACCTCAACTCCGGTGCGTCGGACCCTTCTTGACCGAAGTGGTCAGACCAGACTACAAAATTGGGCCAGTTCTGATAGGGGATGGGGCGTCATGGTACAACAGTTGTCTCCGTTGCCCTTGTGCTTTGAGCAAGTCCGCAGGCTCGAAGGGCAAGGGCATTAAATGGCATTAAATGCGTCAGCCTTTCAAATGATGGCAAATCCGATTCGACACGCGATGTCATCCACCTCCCGCCCCGATTCTTGCCCCCCGGTATAGGTGGCAGTGCCTGATTGGCAGGGTGTGGCAGAGTAGTTATGGCTGGTACGACGTGTGATGGTGTCCATCCGGATTTTCGAAGCGATGCAGGACATGTGGCACTATCAAAGCGGTGGGTGCACTCGTCGAAGTAGCCCATCCACCGTTGTTTTGCCTGTCACGTGGATCACTGCCAGTTATGATCTGACGCGTCCCTTCGGATTCCTGTCAAATCCAGAAACCGAAGTGATAGCCGGCGGAGCTCGGCACATGGGGGTGCGTTGGGACGCGACCCCTAGATACCTATAAAAGGAGGGGGGAATCGCCCCGGAGGCACTTGCTGTTGCATTTGTGTTGGAAGAGAGAATCGCCTCCTACCCCCTCCGCGCTACTTTTAGGCTTTCTTAGAGACCCAGGAACCAGGTTAGTCCTATCTTTGTCTTCTCCCATCTTCTTCTTCCTCCTCTGCAGCTAGTCTTAGGATGGCCATAGCTCGTAACCATAGGGAGCCTGGCCCGTTTGATATTCCATCGACCATGACTCGAGAGAGGGTTGAGACCCTCAGGACCATATACAATATACCATCCATCCTGCACCTGACCGTCCCTAGCCGAGAGGGTAGGATAAACGGACCCTTGAACCTAGGAGCCCTTTCCATGTACGAAGACCACTTGAAGGCCGATCTTCGATTTCTGATCCATGACTTCTTCATCCGGGTTTTCGATACCTTTAGGATCACGCCCTCCCAGCTGACGCCGAATAGCATTCGAGTGCTGTGCGGCTTCGTGGTCCTATGTCGGGAGGCCGACAAAGAGCATATGGTGTCCCTTTTCTCAAATTTCTTTCTATTGAAGCAGGACTTCCGGAGTCAGAAATGGTGGATGTTCAGTCCCCATCCTAACTGGAAGATCCTATGGGGGCTTCCATCCGTTATTCTTGTATGGAAGTCCAGGTTCTTCTTCATAGACAGCCTAGAGCCGTGGGGCTTTGAGGCAGCTTAGATGGGGCCGAGGTGGATGCCTTTCATGGGAAGAAGGTCTCGAGGGCCGACAAGGCCGACTTCCACAGGTTAGATGGCGAAGATCCAAAATCCATTACCTTTCTGTTGTTTGAGGACAGCCTCCACCGGGCCGGGCTCAGCCAACAACCGACACTAGGTAGGACGAGAGTTGTGTAGGGAGAGATCGACTTTCACCCTTTTCTTCTTTACTCCTTGTCGGCTTTGCGACCGTTGCTAACCCTGCTTTTATTGTTGACAGGTGGAAAAATGAAGATAGATAGGGCTATTCTCTCGGTGCGATCAGTGCAGAGGAGAGTGGTCTGGATCGTGGAGTAGGCGTAGCAAGAACTGAGGAAGCGAGCAACAGAACCAGTGCCCGAAAGGCCGAAGATGCAACGGACGGTGGAGTCATCTATTTCGGTGGTGTTGATTGACTTAGGGGACGACATGCCCCTGACCGAACGATAAAAGATGATTGCGTCCGAGTGATCATCTTCAGCAGGATGGTCGGCCACCCAAGTGGAAGGGAGGCATTCAACGTCAGCAGGGACGGTGGCAGCCCCTGCACCCCCGCAGTCAAAAATGACCACGATGGTCCCCAGGGCGACTCAAAGAGCCCCTACGGGCGAAGGGCTATCAGTTGAAGGCAAGAGGGCCGCCAGGGCCCTCGGGGAGGAAGAAGAGCATGTGCTATGGCGTGTGGCTGAGGAGGCAAGGGAGCAGCTTCAACGGGCCATCTCTGATACTGACGGGCGGTCCGTGAAAGAGGCGACCAATAGTTTACTCCACCATCTCTTTGGGGTAAGCTTTTTCTATTCCTGCTTTCACCTTAGGTTTTACACTGCAACTTTCTTAACCTACTTGTTTGTCGGCAGCTTGTCAAGGATAGCCTTCTGATGGACCAAGGGCTGGGCGAGCTGCTACACACAAAAGAGCAGCTAACCCAAAGGGCCGAGGCAGCCGAGCTAGTGAGGGACACCACCTGGGCGGCGCTTACAGCCTCCAGGGAAGAGGTGACCGGCCTGAAGGCTGCGGCAGCCGAGGTGTCCCCCTTGCAGGCTAGAGGCTGAAAAGAAGAAGACAGAAAACTTGCTCGCCCAAAAAGCTGATCAAGAGGCCAAGCTGAAGGGGAAGAAGAAAAAGATCAAATCCCTGGCACGTCGATTGAAGGTTGAGGAAGGTCGCCTGGTCGATCTCAACGTCCGCGTGAAGGGGTACCAGACTTCAGCGGAAAGGTACAAGGCCCTGCTGAAGTCAGCCCATGACTTGCTAAAGACGGCCGGTGCGAAGGCTGTCATGGAATATAAGGCCTCTAAGGACTTTGAGGAGCAAATGAACGAAGCTGGGACGGTCGGTTTCGACTACGGGTATGATGAGTGCTTGGGGAAGGTTAGCGCCGCCTTCCTAGAGCTCGACCTCGCCTTCCTCCAACTGCCGAAGCCAGCAGAGGCAGGAACTTCTAAAGGGACGAACCCGACTACCGAAGCAGCTGAAGTCCCAGCGGGAACCGTTACGGAGGCAGCTGGAGCAGACGTCCCAGCTAATGCCAAGGCTGAGGCGGCCGAAGGGGCTGAAGTGGTTGCTATTGTACCCTCCAAAGGTCAAGCCTAGGTGGTTGTAAAGGTCTAAGCTTCAGCCTATGTAAAAGTCTTTTTGAACAAATGAAGAAAACTTTTTCCTCACTATCTTGCCTTCTTTTTATTCTGTTCTTTGCTTTGCTTTCCAAAATTTTGCTAAGTATGAGCTAGTCGACAATTTAGAGTGAGTGGTCGGACCTTCTGGGTGAGTATTGAGCAAACCGGAATGAACTAAATCCTCTTAGGACTTTTACTCCAAGTATTGGCCCATCGGCAACTGGCTTAGGAGATCTATCCTAAGTGTTGGTCCGTCAGTTTCCAGACGCTAAAGTAGTTGAGGCAGAGGTCGGATGTTAGCTTAGGCCGGAGCAACTAGCTTTGGAGATTTATCATAAGTGTTGATCCGTCGGCTTCCGGACGCTGAAGCAGTTGAGGCAGCGATCGGATATCAGCTTAGGCCAGAGCAACTAGCTTAGAAGATTTATCCTAACTGTTGGTCCGTCAGCTTCCGGACGCTGAAGTAGTTGAGGCAGTGGTCGGATGTCAGCTTAGGTCGGAGCAACTAGCTTAGGAAATTTATCCTAAGTGTTGATCCATCGGCTTCTGGATTGGGCTTCCCTAGAGCCTTTGCCGACCGGAGTCGGACTTTCAGAACTGGGCTGCCCTAGAGCCTTTGTCGACCGGAGTCAAACTTTTGGAAGTGGGCTGCCCTAGAGCCTTTGCCGACTGGAGTCAGACTGTCAGAAGTGGGCTGCCCTAGAGCCTTTGCCGACTGGGGTCAACCTTTCGGAAGTGGGCTACCCTAGAGCCTTTGCCGACCGGAATTGGAATTTTGGAAGTGGGCTACCCTAGAGCCTTTGCCGACCAGAGTCGGACTTTCGGAAGTGGGCTTCCCTAGAGTCTTTACCGACCGGAGTCAGACTTTCGAAAGTGGGCTGCCCTAGAGCCTTTGCCGACCGGAGTCAGACTTTCGGAAGTGGACTACCCTAGAGCCTTTGCCGACCAGAGTCAAACTTTTGGAAGTGGGCTGCCCTAGAGACTTTGCTGATCGGAGTCAGACTTTCAGAAGTGGGCTGCCCTAAAAACTTTACCGATCGGAGTCGGACTTTCGGAAGTGGTTCGTAGAAGAAATGTGAACTTCATTGATAATATTTGTGAAGATTGTCTACATTCCACAGACGCTCCAACTGTCGTCCGTCCAAAAATTCTAGCCGATAAGTGCCGGCTCGAGCCACTTCAGAGACCCGATATGGTCCTTCCCAATTTGGGAAAAGCTTGCCTTGCTCTGTCGGCCTCGAGATTTCGGCTCTCCGCAAGACCAAATTGCCGACTCGAAGAGCTTGCACCTTGACTCATGAGTTGTAGTACTTTTCCATCTTTTGGCGGCATACCGCCATCTTCATGCTTTCCCGAAGCCTTGTTTCCTCAAGTAAGTCTAGGTTAGCCCTTCGTTGCTCGGAGTTGGCTAGCTCAGCATAGCGGTCGATCCGGAGGGATTGGAGAGAAATTTCAATAGGGATGATGGCTTCACTTCCGTAAGTGAGGTTGAACGGTATTTTGCCGGTGGATGCTCTGGCAGTCATCCGATATGCCCATAACACAGAATGGAGTTCTTCCATCCAAAGCCCTTTTGCTTTATTAAGACGGGTCTTCAGTACATGCAGGATCATCCTGTAGGTGACTTCAGCCTCACCGTTGCACTGTGGGTGGCCGACCGAGGTAAGTCGATGAGAGATTTGGTATTGCTGACAGAAGTCTTGGAACTTGGAGTTGTCAAATTGTCTTCCATTGTCCATGATAATTGTCCGGGGAATGCCGAATCGGAAGACGATATTGTTCCTAACGAAGTTCTCCAGCTTAGGCTCCGTTATCTGTGCTAGTGGTTCGGCTTCTACCCACTTTGTGAAATAGTTGATAGCCACAAGCAAAGATTTTCTTTGTCCAGAGGCCGGGGGAAAGGGTCCCAGAATATCCATTCCCCACTGTGCAAATAGCCATGGGTCGGTGATTGGAGTCAGCTCGCTGGCGGGCCTCCTCTGAATGATGGAGTACCTCTGGCATGCATCGCATCTTCGGACAAAGTCCGATGCATCCTTCTGAATGCTGGGCCAGTAATATCCCTACCGGATGATCTTGTAAGCCAGGGATCTCCCTCCGAGGTGGTCGCCACAAATACCTTCATGGACTTCTCTGAGGGCATAGTCGATGTCAGCCGGCCCCAAACACTTCAACAGTAGCTGTGAGAATGATCACTTATACAAAGCACCGTCAAGGACAACGTACTTGGAGGCTGTCAGGCATATCCGTTTGGCCTCTGCCGGATCCTCGGGAAGGGTTCCCTTGGCCAAGAAAGTAAGGATTGGGTCCATCCAAGAGGCTTCATGTTCTACCTGATGGATCTCCGTTGGCTCTTCGGCAATGCTGGGATGTTGCAAATACTCCACAAAGGTTCGGTCGGAAGTCCCGGTGGCGGCCATAGCCAGCCTTGAGAGAGCATCCACCCAAGAGTTTTGTAGACAAGGTATATGGAGGATTTAAAAAAATTTGAACTAAGAGATGAGGCTTTGTACCAGGTTTAAATATTTTGCCAGGGTCGGATCCCTGGCCTCAAATTCCCCCTTTACATGGTTGACCACCAACTGGGAATCAGAGAAAACTCTAAGTCAGCTGATGCCTAGTTTATGGACGATCCATAGCCCCGCGAGGAGGGCTTCATATTCCACTTGATTATTTGATACCTGAAATAAGAAGTGCAAAGCATACTCTAGGTTCCCCCTGTCCGGTTTGGACAAAATCAGCCCGGCCCCACAGCCTGAAAGGTTGGACGCTCCGTCCACATGGAGAGTCTAGGCTGGTTCTGCTTCATAAACAGCATCTGCTTCGAGTATTTCGGCCATCCGAGGGGGCATCTCCTGCTTCCATGTACATTCTGCAATGAATTTAGCATTTACTTGAGCCCTCAGGGTAGATCATGGATGGAAGGAGATGTCAAATTCTCCTAACTTGATGGCCCATTTAGCGAGCCAACCGGATGTGTCCGGGCTCTGAAGAATTGCCTTGAGGGGTTGGTCGGTCAGCACTATGATCGAATGTGCTTGGAAGTACGGCTGGAGCTACTTAACCGATGTGACCAAGGAGTATATTAGTTTTTGCATCTTGGGGTACCTCGTTTCGGTGTCATGGAGGACTTTGCTGATGTAATAGATGGGCTTCTACTGTCCATCCTCTCCGACTTGCATGAGGATGGCACAAACTACCTCGTCCAATGCTGAAAGGTAGAGATATAAGGGGTCCCCCTCTGCCAGCTTGGCCAATAGCGAAGGGTTCTTCAAGTACTCCTTCAATGCCTCGAAAGCCGCCCGACATTTATCTATCCAAACAAACCCCTCCGACTGGTACAGGGTCTTAAAGAATGGCAGGGACCTTTCAGCCGACCGGGAGATAAAACGGTTGAGAGAGGCAATCCGGTCGATGAGCTCTTCGACCTGCTTTTTGTTGGTCGAGTGCACCATCTCCATGATGGCTCTGATCTTGTCAGGATTCACTTCAATTCCCCTTTGTATAACTAGAAAACCAAGGAATTTACCAGAGGTTACCCCAAAGGTGCATTTAGTGGGGTTCAGCTTCATCCGATAGTGCCTATATGCATCAAAGGATTCTTGCAGGTCCTTGATGTGGTCAACCTTACGGAGACTCTTCACTATCATGTCGTCTACGTAAGCCTCCATGTTTCTCCCCAGTTGTCCTTCGAACACCCGGTTGATCAGCCATTGAAAGATGGCACCGGCGTTCTTCAAGCCAAAAGGCATCATCCGATAGCAGTACAGGCCTTTGTCGGTGACAAAGGCGGTCTTCTCCTCATCTTTCGGATGCATCATTATTTGGTTGTATCCGGAAAAGGCATCCATAAAGCTAAGAAGCTGATGGCCAGCCGTGGCATCCACCAGGTGATCAATTTTGGATATTGGGAAGCTGTCCTTCGGACAAGCCTTATTGAGGTCGGTGTAGTCCACACAAATCCTCCATTTCCTATTGGACTTCTTTACCATGACCACATTCACCAACCATTCAGGGTAATGGACCTCCCTAATGAAGCGGCATCATGGAGCTTCTTCACTTCCTCATCAATAGCTTTCTGTCTTTCAGCAGCAAAGCTTCTCTTTTTTTGTCGGATAGGTTGGTAGGCCGGATTGACGTTGAGTTGGTGAGTAGTAACCTCCGACGGTATCCCAGGCATGTCTGACGCCGACCAGGCAAAGGTGTCGGCATTTCTCCTTAGGAAGCTGATCAGCTCTGTCTTAAGGTCCTCACTGAGAGAGCCCCCAATCTGAAAGACTTTAGTGGGATCATCATCTCGGAGTTGGACAAACAGAATCTTCTCCCCCGGCTGACCGAGGCCGTCGGCTTCAGCCCTTGGGTCATGTTGCTCCATAGCGGAATGGCCTTCTAATTGTTGATTCAAAATAGTAAAGCGCTGCCTAGCCATCCGACGGTCCCCCCTCATCACTCCGACCCCATTCCTGGTTGGGAACTTGGCCAACATATGGTAGGTAGAAACAATGGCTCTGAATTTATTGAGGGCCGGTCGGCCTAGAATAGCATTGTAAGGTGAGGTTGTCCGTACGACCACAAAGTTGATGAGGAGGGTTTTCTGGAGAGGCTCCATCCCAATTGTCACAGGGAGAACTATCTCACCCTCCACTCCGACAGAGTTGCCCCCGAAGCCTATCAGCGGCGCGGGGGATTCCAGCAACATGGATCTGGACAAGTTCATTCTCACAAAATCATCATACAGTAATACCTCTGTCGAGCTTCTATTATCAACAAGTATTCTCCTTACATCATAATTAGCAATGACAGCCGAAACAACTACAAGATCATTCTCAAAGATTTGATTGTCTAGGAGATCTTCATCAGAAAAGATAATGGCATTGGAGCCCCGGGACCTCTTAGCGACATCCATCCCGCCTTCCTGGCCTCCTCCGGACAGTCGGTGCAGCATGCCGACGTCTCCACTAGTTGGTCTTTGATTGGGGAGTGATGCAGAACAAATGCTCTGAAACCAAAAATGATGCAGAACGAATATGTGGAATGCGGAAGCAAATTAAAATTAATATATTTTTTTTATATTTTCAGAAGTTGGCTTTGACTCAAAGGAAAGATAAACTAATGTTAAAAGAAACTATATAATAATTGAAAGCACAATTTAAAGAAACTAGATTATCATAGTAGTTCAGGAGTAAAGGATCGCTAGTGGTTGAGAAACTCCCAGACCTAGGGTTTCGCTCTGAACTTTCAACAGGATAGAAATAAAGAGAAGGGAAGGGTTATGTACCAGGCAGTGATCTTCACAGAGTTTGGTGGAAGGACTCTCTCGAGCAGATTGTTGGATCCTCGGATTCGGATATCTTCGCAATGGATCCTCCAATACTGGTCCTTTGGCAGAGTTGGCTTCTCCTGAACTCAGGATCTGGGAAAGAAGAAGAACAAGTTAAGGAACCAGATACTCAAAGAAAGGATTTACCAGATAAGAAGAACATGAAAAATTGATGTTGCTGAAATCCTGATTCTCCTGGATGCTGATCTGACTTCCTCTGGGATTTAAACTGTATTCGATGTAGCCGATCTGGACCTGGATGTTGGTGGTCGGCCTCAACTTGGAAGAGAGGAGCCGTGAGATGATGAGATAGATTAGGGTTTGGATGATTGGTGGAATGAAGAAGATGATGGGCGGCTAGGGTTAGGAATTGAAGTGGCTAACCTACGATTTTGGTAGGGATTGGAGATTTCACACCTCCTCAAGGTTCCTGTGGAACCCGGAATCACTCCCTCACGGAGCTCAACACTTGAATACAAGTGCGGAAAAGAGAAACACAAAGTTGCTCACAAAGAAATTGATTTCATTCATCATTAAATTCAAGAGTTACATTGAGTTGAATATATAGACATAACAAAGAAATAAAATTTTATACATTTTTCATGTGGGACTAATAGGACTAACCCACACTTTAGGCATCAAATTCTCTTCCCAAGACTCCTTCCATGAGTGGGCAGCCCAAAAACTCCAAGAAAACTTGAAAATCAGCTCCAAATTGCATGTTATGGGGGTGTCTCCTAGTATCTCTCCATGAATCAAGGATTTTTCCTTCATGGTTTGGCTCATTTGGACACCTCCTAGTCTTGCTCTACAAGTTTAGGCTTCTTCCTTTCATGGCTTTGGCACTTTTGGAAACTTTTGGGAACCTCCTTGAATTCCTCCCCAAGACATGCTCTCTTCCCTTTTATAACTTGGATTTTTTTATGGAACATTATGGGGCACCTCTTTGATCCTCTCTTCAAGAAAAATTCTTTCCATCCTGGCTTGGGTTTATCTGGAAAGAAATTGGCTCCTCCTTGGATTGAGGTATCTTGATGGATTTCTCTCCCAAGTGATGCAAGAAAAAATGGAACTTACTTCTTGTGGTGTAGGGACCAAAGACACTGGATGGAGATGTGGCACCTCCTGGACTCTGGCATGTGGCTGGGAGTGTGGCGCCCACTATCTTGGGCCTAGGAGGAAAAATGTGGCACCCTGGACCTTGACTTGACTGAAAAAAAAATGGCACCAACCTGGAGAAGACCTAGAACACTACTAGGACTTGTACTGAGTCAACATGACTCAACAAAATTTAAATTGCAGGGAAATACAGACTCAAGACTAAAATTGAGTTAACCAAGTTAACCCTTATTACAAAACCAGAAAATCCTAATTCTTCGGGCAAGGTCAATCAAAGATCCAGATGGAGCCCTGAAGTCTTCTTCTGAGTCTGGTGCCCGCACCAATTCTCCCGGGGTGGGAGGAACTCGACCCTGTCGAGTATGGATCAAGCTGGCTCTGGTATCTCTCCAAGAGATCTGGGTCCAATTCTTGTAATTCTTCTCGGGAGATCCAAGAGTCATCAGAATCTGGCCTTCCTTGCCAGCGGACCAGGTATCTTTGGTATCCTTGATTACGAGTA
This sequence comes from Areca catechu, assembly GCA_021397845.1. Classification (NCBI taxonomy): domain Eukaryota; kingdom Viridiplantae; phylum Streptophyta; class Magnoliopsida; order Arecales; family Arecaceae; genus Areca; species Areca catechu. The sequence continues at coordinate 92,838,650 of CM038051.1, read as the reverse complement.
GAGATAACCTGATCATCCAGGATCTTTTCAATCTGCTCTTTCCTCACAGGCCAGTTTGTTGGTGGACACACAGGGTCGGGATCACTCTCAATAACAGGATTAGGTTTCAAAGGCTTACTAGGAATCATAGCTGGCTCCCTATACTCTACTAAGTCTGTAATGTTGAAAGTAGAGCTATTGCCTAGATATGAAGGCAACTCGAGCACATAGGCATTGGATCCTACTCTCTTCACTACTCTAAATGGTCCAGCTCCTTTAGCATGTAACATTCTAACGGTTCCAGGAAAAAACTGCTCAGGCCTTAACCTAATCATTACATAGTCTCTCTCAACAAAAGTTTTGACTCGTCTTTGAGAATCAGCCAACTTCTTATAAGTTTTATTACTTAAAGTTATTTTGGCATGAATTTCTTTATGCAAGTCCTTTACATGCTATGCAAGTGCATCAAGAGACTTGTGTATGTGGGCTAATAGTGAAATCAGATCAAGTGGTGTGTGAGGCTTGTATCCATGAACAATTTCAAAGGGACTCTAGCCTATAGACCTATTGATCGAAACATTGAATGCAATTTCAACCTTGGACAAAATACAAATCCCAATTCCTGGTGCTCTCAATCAAACCAAATACTGAGCCAAAGCCTAGTAAAGGGTCAAGAAAAATTAAACTAGACTGACGACGCATTCCTAAAGAATGGACTTTATTCCAAAGAAACCCTAGGTCTAAACCTAACAAACTAAGGCTCTCTAGGTTTGACGTTGGGTCGGAGGAGGGCATGCAGAGCATGAAAACTTATTATGGATGCCTAGTAGGTGCCATAAGGTCTTCCAGAAGTAGGTGGCAAACCTAATAGGTTCTAAGGAGTCTTGCAACCTAGAGATCTCAGTAAAGTGTAATCCCATAGCTCTAGAAACATGAGAAGATTCAGGAAAGGGTAGGAAATAAGAATCAGAGTTTTGAGGTGGCTTATCGGAATAAGAAACAAACCTTGGTTATTCAAGACGACCTTAAAATGAGGACATTGTTCTATAGGTGCACTCATCCAAACCTCATGATTTGCTCTAGGAGGGTCTACAAGTGCAAGTTCTAGGATAGGCTGGGTGCTTCTAGAAGGTGGAAGGTTATCAGGAAGGTCTTTGGAATGATTATCTAGAAAGTCCTCTAAGCTACTGTCTTTTTCTTGTTCTTGGACCTTCTCAATGGGCAATTCTTATGAACCCCTTCCTTTTTCACACTTCTCTACCAGATTTGACTCAGGGGTGTCTTCTTTGGATTCCTCAACGAGTTTAGGGGTATTCACACTTAAACTTTCATTTGGTATAATTTCCTCTTCCTGAACTTCCTCAAAAGGGTCTTCTCTTAGGGTTAGCTCCTGAATTCCTTGAGTGGCAGGGGTCCCCTCAATAACCCCATTAGGTAGGAGTTGGTTAATTGAATTATCGGGAGAGATATCCTCAAATTCTTCTTCTTCATATTCATTTATCAAACTTATGTCAGGCTCATATATTTCTTCCTCAATCTCACTGAAACGTTCTAATCTATTCTCCTTTGTTTCCTCTTTAAGTACGGCTCTGGTCAGGTCAACTAATTTTGGGATGGCCATGCCTAACTCCTTCTCAGTGTTATCCTTCTGGTCAAGAGGTGACACAAGTGGAAATTGACAAACAAAAGTCTGGTTCACTACGGATGTCGGATCAATCGGAACTTGACTCAAGTTGGTAGAGGTTGGCTTTAAGTCCAAAGTACTTAATTGGTTATATCTTAAAGACCACTCATAGTCTTGGGCTTCTTGGTAGGCTCGGTCTAACTTATTGGTCTTTTCAAGGCATAGCTTCCTATAAATGTCTGGGTGTAACCCAACCCTAAACCTCGATGTGATCTGAGCTTCGGTCTCAATGGTATTGCATTTCATGTCATACCACTGGAAGTCCTCGATAGATTTAGACACAGGCCTATTACCTTGTCGCAATCGGTACCATTGGTCTAAAAGTCTTTTCTCATAGGATCTACCTAGGTACCTATCTCTCAACTTACTTCTCATATCTCTCCAAGTATATATTTCCTCTTTTCTTTGATAACACTCATGCTCAATAGCATACCAATGCGACCTAACATGTTTGGTGAACTTGGTTTGGCCAACCTAACTTGTCCTAATTTCGATATGTTAGTGCACTCAAAATACCGATCCATTTGTTCTTCCCACTTAATATATGTCTCTTGTCTTCCATCAAAAGTGGGTGCATAAGGTTCGGTGTTCCTAACGGGTCCCTTCTTTGAGTCAACCAAGTATGGGTATAGGCTCCTAGGGCTAGACTCAGGGGCAAGATCATGGTCATAGGCTCTCAGATCAAACCTCCAATGTTTAGATTCAGGATCCCTGTATAAAGGTCTCCTAGGCTCTGGGTGTGGGTGAGGTTGGGGTCTACCAAATTCTGAGTCAGGGGTCCAATTTTGGTGCCTAGGCTCCTCAAGTACCTGGGCTCGGTCTCTAAACTGGGCAACAGTATCAGTCATATCCTGACTCAATTTGGTCATACTTTCGGTAAGAGTTCTAATCATTGCCTCTAAATCAGGTTGGGTTTGACCAGGTTGGTAAGGTACTCCGTTTTGGGTGGACATGATGATGCAAGCAAGCACACCAAATGAGACTCGACTGAAACGACTACGGGCTAACTAGACCTAGAGCCCAAACTAGATGCCCAATCAGAGTGGCAAGCTAGCCTGTAGTAACTCGGGACTCAGCCAGGCAGGTGTAAGGGGAGTGTTAGGTCCCTAATTGCCAATCCTAGACACCAATCAGTGATTGGCCAGGTAGGCGGACCAGCACACAAGCCCTTCGGGATGTAGTCCCTGAATCACCATTCTAGACACTGAGTACAAAGCACACACAGAGTAACCAGACAAACTGACTAAACCCTAGGCTGGACCTGACCAGTTGGTGTTCCTAGCCCACTAAGGCAAATTAAGTCTAATAAATTTTAAAATTAGGCTTAGGATCGAATGAATAGGTGGTGGTTTTGGGCTAAGGAGAGGTTATCAACTCCTTCCCTTATCTTAGATGCTTAATTGCCCTTAAGATGAATTAGGAGATGATCACTCAAAAAAAAAATGAATTGCATAAACACATAAATAGAATTGCTGTAATTTAACTCTCAGAAATTTCACAGAAACCAATAAATTATAGTAAAATTATGTAAATTAGTTTCAATTATATAGTTCCAGCAAAATAAAAATCACATAATTTGGAGTTATCTGCAATGAGAAACAATTCCTGCAACAGGATAGTTACAGACAAAAAATAGAATGCTTCCCCTGTTTACAATTCCTGCTACGAAGTTGTAACCCAGCGGATCTCCTACACGCCCTAGGAACACCGCATGGAATGGGAAGAGGAGGCTTGCACCTCGCTTCGTTCCTAGGACCGGACATCCTGGGGAGTCTACTTCGAGCAGACAAAGTAAAAAGAGAGACACTCAAAACATGCAAGCAAGTCAGAAACCATAGACAGGGCTCTGATACCAAAATGATGCAGAACGAATGCTCTGAAACCAAAAATGATGTAGAATGAATATGTGGAATGCAGAAGCAAATTAAAATTAATATATTTTTTTTATATTTTCAGAAGTCGGCTTTGACTCAAAGGAAAGATAAACTAATGTTAAAAGAAACTATATAATAATTGAAAGCACAATTCAAAGAAACTAGATTATCAGAGTAGTTCAGGAGTAAAGGATCGTTGGGGGTTGAGAAACTCCCAGACCTAGGGTTTCGCTCTGAACTTTCAACAAGACAGAAATAAAGAGAAGGGAAGGGTTATGTACTAGGCAGTGATCTTCACAGAGTTTGGTGGAAGGACTCTCTCGAGCAGATTGTTGGATCCTCTGATTCGGATATCTTTGCAATGGATCATCCAATACTGGTCCTTTGGTAGAGTTGGCTTCTCCTGAACTCAGGATCTGGGAAAGAAGAAGAACAAGTTAAGGAACTAGATACTCAAAGAAAGGATTTACCAGATAAGAAGAACTTGAAAAATTGATGTTGCTGAAATCCTGATTCTCCTGGATGCTGATCTGACTTCCTCTGGGATTTGCTCTGTATTTGAAGTAGCCGATCTGGACCTAGATGCTGGTGGTCGGCCTCTACTTGGAAGAGAGGGGCCGTGAGATGATGAGGTAGATTAGGGTTTGGATGATTGGTGGAATGAAGAAGATGATGGGCGGCTAGGGTTTGGAATTGAAGTGGCTAACCTAGGGTTTTGGTAGGGTTTGGAGATCTCACACCTCCACAAGGTTCCTGTGGAACCCGGAATCACTCCCTCACGGAGCTCAACACTTGAATACAAGTACGAAAGAGAGAAACACAAAGTTGCTCACAAAGAAATTGATTTCATTCATCATTAAATTCAAGAGTTACATTGAGTTGAATATATAGACATAACAAAGAAATAAAATTTTATACATTTTTTATGTGGGACTAATAGGACTAACCCACACTTTAGGCATCAAATTCTCTTCCCAAGACTCCTTCCATGAGTGGGCAGCCCAAAAACTCCAAGAAAACTTGAAAATCAGCTCCAAATGGCAGGTTATGGGGGTGTCTCCTAGTATCTCTCCATGAATCAAGGATTTTCCCTTCATGGTTCAGCTCATTTGGACACCTCCTAGTCTTGCTCCACAAGTTTAGGCTTCTTCCTTTCATGGCTTTGGCACTTTTGGAAACTTTTGGGAATCTCCTTGAATTCCTCCCCAAGACATGCTCTCTTTCCTTTTATAACTTAGGTTTTTTTATGGAACATTGTGGGGCACCTCCTTGATCCTCTCTTCAAGAAAAATTCTTGCTATCCTGGCTTGGGTTTATCTGGAAAGAAATTGGCTCCTCCTTGGATTGAGGTATCTTGATGGATTTCTCACCCAAGTGGTGCAAGAAAAAAATGGAACTTACTTCTTGTGGTGTAGGGACCAAAGACACTGGATGGAGATGTGGCACCTCCTGGACTCTGGCGTGTGGCTGGAAGTGTGGCGCCCACTTGCTTGGGCCTAGGAGAAAAAATGTGGCACCCTGGACCTTGACTTGACTGAAAAAAAAATGGCACCAACCTGGAGAAGACCTAGAACACTACTAGGACTTGTACTGAGTCAACATGACTCAACAAAATTTAAATTGCAGGGAAATACATACTCAAGACTAAAATTGAGTTGACCAAGTCAACCCTTATTACAAAACCAGAAAACCCTAATTCTTCGGTCAAGGTCAATCAGAGATCCAGATGGAGCCCTGAAGTCTTCTTCTGAGTCTGGTGCCCACACCAGGGAGCTCCACCTCCTCCGGAGGGTTTCTAGCGTTTAATGCTTCTGCTGGTCCCGATGGGGTTGGACGTACTTGCACTGGTACCCCCTCCGGATGAGGTCTTTGATGGTATCCTTCAGCTGCAGGCACTCCTCGGTACTGTGCCCACAGTCCCTGTGGAAGCGGCAGAACTTGTCCTTGTTCCTTAAGGCAGGAGGGCCCCTCATTGGTCGAGGCCTTTATAGAAAGGTCTCATTCTCGATCTCCATCAGGATATTCTCTCTTGGCAGGGACAGAGGCGTATAAGTCTCGAACCTTCAGGGAAAGTCCCTGGGCTTCGGACTTTAGTATTGGGCCGACCTCCAACTGTCGTTCGGAGGTCGGACTTCGGGAGCTTTGTCACTCCGCTTCTTCAGGGATGGCCTTCCTTTAGCTTGGCATCGGCCGATGGCTTGTTCTTCCACCAGAGCGTAATTCTGTGATCTGGCTAGCAAATCACTGTAGCTTGCCGGATGATTCTTGTTCAGGGAAAAGGTCAACCTGGATGAGTGGAGCCCTCGCTTGAAGGCTGACATGGCTACAGCTTCATTCAGGTCCGGGACTTCCATGGCTGCCAAGTTGAAACGGGCCATGAAATCCCGAAGGGTCTCTCCCTCCCTTTGCAGCACGAGGAAGAGGCAATGAGGGCTGTCGCTTCCCGGAGGGTCTCGCACCCCCACGTGCCAAGCTTCGATGGCTGTCGCTTTGGTTTCCAGATTTGACAGGAATCCGAAGGGATGCATTGGATCATAACCAGCCATGATACGCGTGACAGGCGAAACAACGGTGGATGGGCTACTTCAGCGAGTGCACCCACTGCTCTGATGGCACCATGTGTTTTGCGTCGCTTCGAAAATCTGGATGGACACCATCACATGCCATACCAGCCATAACTACTCTACCACACCCCGCTAATCAGGCGCTGCCACCTGTCCCGGGGGGCAAGAATCGGGGTGGGAGGCGGACGAAAACGGCATGCCAAATCGGATTCGCCATCATTTGAAAGGCTGGCACATTTAATGCCATTTAATGCCCTCTCCCTTCGAGCCTGCGGACTCTCTCAATGCACAAGGGCTAGGGGGACAATTGTTGTACCATGACGGCTTATCCCCTATCAGAACTGGCCCAATTTTGCAATCTGGTCTGACTGCTTTGGTCAAGAAGGGTCCGACCCACCAGAGTCGAGGTCCGAACGACCCTCTCCTACTGGGGTCCAGCCCGCCATCCTCCACCGGGGACCAACCCACTGGAGTCGAGGTCCGAACGACCCTCTCTTGCTGGGGTCCGGCCCACCGTCCTCCGCCAGGGTCCGACCCACTGGAGTCAAGGTCCGAACGACCATCTCCTACTGGGGTCCAGCCCGCCATCCTCCGCCAGGGTCCGACCTACTGGAGTCGAGGTCCGAACAATCCTCTCCTGCTGGGGTCCGGCCCGCCGTCCTCCGCTAGGATCCGACCCACTGGAGTTGAGGTCCAAACGACCCTCTCCTGCTGGGGTCCGGTCTGCCATTCTCCTTCGAAAGTTTGACTTTCGACCCAACGACCGATCGCCTCATAGCAGATGTCCGACGGGTAGGCCTTGACATCCAGAGTACTCCAGAAGTATCTTTCTGTTACGACGGAATTCTCCATCCCAACAGCCCTGCTCCACTACTTCCACGGTGTCGCTGTATCTACGTCCCACATGGCCACTCTCCAGATTCTCCTAGGGGTAGATCAGTCTTTCTCAGCCTCTCCCCTAACGGAATTTGGACTGTTCCATGCCTATATAAGGTACCTGGGGGACCCCGTTTGAAGTAGGAGAACTCTTCCCTCTCCATATGCCGTCGTTCCTTCGATTCCTCCATTCTATTGCCCTCAACCTCTTGCTAACTTAAGCATCGAAGGGTTCCCCGCCGGAACACCACCAACACCCTTGGGGACTTTGTGTAGGTTCGCCCGAGAGAGGAGTGCCTCAGCCGATCCAGCCATCCTAGTCCCCGGTCCAGGAGTTGACGCGGCAATAGGCGACAATCATGAAATTGTCATCCATCTTGGGTGCTAACTATGAGGATTGATGAGGTGGCTTGATGTAGGGTCAAGGTGCTCCATCACTTGGCCATGGTTGTTGGACTCTAGAGTCTTAATGTTGTAGGCTTCTGTAGGTAAGTGAACTCTTCAGTCTGGATAGAAGAGGACTCAAGAGTTTTGGTGAGACTCTTGAGTTCTAGAAACTTAAGCAGCTCTACATCTGTTTGATTGAAATACTTGAAGTAGAAATCCTTGGTCTTCCAACACTTGGAATGAAGATATTGGTGGGGACACCAGGATCAGACGCAGATCACTGGATCCCATATGGTTTACTGATTAGGATTTTAGAACCTTAGTCATGTGTCATAATTTTGTAAGCAAGTAAGATTGAGTCCTGTAATAAGTTGAGACTAGTTGATTATCTCAATCCTAGTTAGTCATTAAGTCCTGTACTTAAGTACTAGTCTAGTATCAGTCCAATTTTGTACAAGAGAAGAGATTACCCAGTGTTGGTGTTCCACCAGGCCTCATCTAGGAGTCTAAGGCCTTCACATCAGCTCATATCAACCTGTTGACACCTTAGAATACTAGATGTCGTCCAGATGCTCTCTAGATGCCCTAATTCTCCCAAATGCCATTCTAGATGCCAGATTCCTTCCATATGCCATACAATATCCTCAACCCAGGGTGCCCCTTGATTCCATGGAGATACTAGCATCTTAGTCCAAAATATTCAAGCCCAGGAGCAAGGCCCAAGCCTTTAAGAACCAAGATTCCAGTCTGATACCCGAAATATACCAGCCCAAGCACCCCAGCTTCCAGGAGGCCCAAAGCCCATGCACCCTCCACTCTTTGCTGGCCCTTGCTAACCCTTGAAGCCAAACAAGACAAGGATAGGCGTCCACCTTGAGTTGACCAAGTCCAAGTATGTGGAAGAGTTCAAATGAAAGAAGGAAAGCTAGTTTTTATTTCATTCAACTTTGTAATCCTAGTTCTAAGTTTATTTTGTAATTATTCTCCCACTTAAATTATGTAAACCTATCCTAACTAGGAGAGGGATGTAGTCCTAATAGAATGAAAACTCTATAAATACCCCACCCCTCTTCCTCTTGTAATGACAGATCATTTCATGAAATCAAATTGTTGTTGAATTTTTTCCAGAGTTTTGGTGTTCTAGTTTTTGGTTCTTTGGTTTTGGTTCTTTGTTCTCTTGCTTGGCAGACCACCCTTCCTTGAAATTCACCATGCCCTAGCAGCAAATCAAGCCTCCAAGCAGCAACCACATCCAAGAAGAAAAGTGGTGTGGCACCAGACTCAGAAGAAGACTTCAGGGCTCCATCTGGATCTCTGATTGACCTTGCCCGAAGAATTAGGATTTTCTGGTTTTGTAATAAGGGTTGATTTGGTCAACTCAATTTTAGTGTTGAGTCTATATTTCCCTGCAATTTAAATTTTGTTGAGTCATGTTGGCTCAGTACAAGTCCTAGTAGTGGTCTAGGTCTTCTCCAGGTTGGTGCCACCTTTTTCAAGTCAAGGTCCAGGGTGCCACATTTTTCTCTCAGGCCCAAGCAAGTGGACGCCACACTCCCAGCCATACGCCAGAGTCCAGGGGGTGCCACATCTCCATCCAGTGTGCTTTGGTCCCCACACCACAAGAAAGCAGGTCCCTTCTTTCATGCGCTACTTAAGGAGAGATCAATCTAGGATCCTCAATCCAAGGAGGCACCCAAAATAATTCCATAAGAGCCAAGCTATGAAAAGAAAGGAGCAAGACTTGGGGAGCAAGACTAGGAGGCGCCCAAATACTTCCAAATAAAACCAAGCATGGAAGGAAAAAAAATTTTCTTGAAGAGCAAGGCTAGGAGGCGCCACCTTCTTGCCATTTGGAGCCACCAATCAACACTTAAGGAAGCTCTTGGCCGGCCATATGAGGGGGATTTGATTATACAAGCCTAATTTGAGGATCCATCCTATTAGTCCCACATGGGAAGATGTAAAACCCTGATTTCTTGTAACGACCTATAAAATAAACCCCTCTTGTAAGTTTTTGAGACACTGATGAATGAATTCAATTTCTGGGTAAGCAACTTTGTGTTTCTCTCTTCCGCACTTATATTCAGGTGTTGAGCTCCATGAGGGAGTAAATCTGAGTTCCCTAGGAACCTTGAGGAGGTGTGAGATCTCCAACCCCAAAACCCTAGGTTAGCCACTTCAATTCCAAACCCTAGCCGCCATCATCTTCTTCATTCCACCAATCATCCAAACCCTAATCTACCTCATCATCTCCAGCCCCTCTCTTCCAAGTAGAGGCTGACCACCAGCATCCAGGTCCAGATCGGCTACTTCAAATACAGAGCAAATCCCAGAGGAAGTCAGATCAGCATCCAGGAGAATCAGGATTTCAGCAACATCAATTTTTCAAGTTCTTCTTATCTGGTAAATCCTTTCTTTGAGTATCTGGTTCCTTAACTTGTTCTTCTTCTTTCCCAGATCCTGAGTTTAGGAGAAGCCAACTCTGCCAAAGGACCAGTATTGGAGGATCCATTGCGAAGATATCCGAATCCGAGGATCCAACAATCTGCTCGAGAGAGTCCTTCCACCAAACTCTGTGAAGATCACTGCCAGGTACATAACCCTTCCCTTCTCTTTATTTTTGTCCTGTTGAAAGTTCAGAGCGAAACCCTAGGTCTGGGAGTTTCTCAACCCCCAGCGATCCTTTACTTATGAACTACTCTGATAATCTAGTTTCTTTGAATTATGCTTTCAATTATTATATAGTTTCTTTCAATTTAGTTTAACTTTCATTTGAGTCAAAGCCGACTTCCAAAAATATATAAAAAAAAATTAGTCTTAATTTACTTCCGCATCGCATCATCTCTTTCGTTCTGCATCATTTTTGGTATCAGAGCTTTTGTTCTGCATCATTTTGGTATCAGAGCCCTGTCTAGGGTTTCTGACTTGCTTGCATGTTTTGAGTGTCTCTCTTTTTACTTTGTCTGCTCAAAGTAGACTCCCCAGGATGTCCAGTCCTAGGAATGAAGCTAGGTGCAAGCCTCCTCTTCCCATTCCACGGGGTGTTCCTAGGGCGTGTAGGGGATCCGCTGGGTTACAACTTCGTAGCAGGAATTGTAAACGGGGTAAGCATTCTATTTTCAGTTTGTAACTACCATGTTGCAGGAATTGTTTTTCATTGTAGGTAACTCCAAATTATATGATTTTTATTTTTTTGGAACCAGTATAATTGAAACTATTTTACATAATTTTACTATAATTTATTGATTTCTGTGAAATTTCTGAGAGTTAAATTACAGCAATTCTATTTCTGTGTTTATGCAATTCAATTTTTAGAGTGATCATCTCCTAATTCATCTTATGGGCAATTGAGCATCTAAGATAAGGGGAGGAGTTGATAACCTCTCCTTAGCCCAAAACCACCATCCATTCATTCGATCCTAAGCCTAATTTTAAAAATTTATTAGACTTAATTTGCCCTGGTGGGCTAAGAACACCAACTGGTCAAGTTCAGCCTAGTGTTGAGTCAGTTTGTCTAGTTACTCTATGTGTGCTTTGTACTCAATGTCTAGAACGGTCGTTCAGGGATTCTATCCCGAAGGGCTTGTGTGCTGGTCCACCTACCTGGCCAATCACTGATTGGTGTCTAGGATTGGCAATTAGGGACCTAGCACTCCCCTTACACCTGCCTGGCTGAGTCCCGAGTTACTACAGGATAGCTCGCCACTCTGATTGGGCATCTAGTTTGGGATCTAGGTCTAGTTAGCCCGTAGTCATTTAAGTCGAATCTCATTTGGTGTGTTTGCTTGCATCATCATGTCTACCCGGAATGGAGGACCCTACCAACCTGGTCAAACCCAACCTTATTTAGAGGCCATGGTTAGAACTCTTACCAAAAGTATGAACAAATTGAGTCAGGATATGACTGCTACTGTTGCCCAGTTTAAGGAACAAGTCCATGAGGATCTTACCCAGCTTAGGGATCGAGTCCAAATACTTGAAGAACCTAGGCATCAGAATTGGACTCCTGACCCAGATTTTAATGTGCCTCAACCTCACCCACACCAGGAGCCTAGAAGACCTTTATACAGAGATCCTGAACCTAATCATAGGAGGCCTGACCCAGAGCCTGAAGATAGAGATGATAGGTTCATTCAGAACATCAAATTAGATGCACCCACTTTTGATGGCAGCTTAAACCCTAAGGTGTATTCTGATTGGGAGGGTGAGATGGACCAGTACTTTGAGTGGTATGCCATGTCTGAGGAAAGGAAGTTCAAGTTTGCCAAGATGAAGTTAGTACGTCAAGCTAGGTTATACTGGGAGAACATTGAGCTAACCACTAGAAGATAAAATGTTGAGCCCATAACCACTTGGCAGGGTATGAAAGAGAAGCTTAGAGATAAGTACCTACCCATTTCATACCAGCAGAATCTGTTAGACTAATGGCAAACCTTGAAATAAGGGAACCGATCTGTCTCAGACTACATAACCACCTTTGATGAATACCTGATGAGATGTGATGTGAGTGAAGCCCATGAGGTCACTTTGTCTAGGTTTAGGGCTGGACTTAGGGAAGACATTAAGAGGGAGTTGTTTCTGAGAGAGGCTACTGACCTAGACCAAGCCTATCAGATTGCACTGAACACTGAGAAGTTTTAGAGAGGACCTATGCCTTCTAGGGTTATTGCCCCAATCCCAAGAAATGGACCTAGCCAAGTTACCCCTAGCAAACCTAGTCAGGGTATTCCCACCCCTAGGCCCATGGACAAAGGTAAGGCACCTGACACCTAGAGAACCCCTAGTTCTAGTATCACCTGTTTTAAGTGCCAGAAACCCGGTCATATCTCCAGCCAGTGCACAGCCATAGCCTGTTTTAAGTGCCATAGGGTAGGTCATGTTTCTAGCCAGTTCCCTCGTAGATCCCTTTATATAGAAGAGGGAGAGGAAGAGAATTCCAGGTCCAATGAAGAATTTGAAGAAGAAGTTTATGAGGCCGGAATGAATTTGGTTGATGAGTATGAAGGAGAGGAGGAATCCACAGAGTCTGACCAGTTAGGGGTTGTGAGATGCATCCTATCCCAAAGTAGAGTTCAGGAGGATTGGCGTAGGACTAGCATCCTACAGACTTTCCTTAAACTAGGGGATAAGGTATGTAAGATCATCATAGATAGTGGGAGCTGTGTGAATGTCATTTCTGCTAGCACTGTCATAATGTTAGGCTTAACCCCAGTCCCCAACCCCTATAAGGTTTCTTGGGTAGACTCTACCTCTATACCCATCCAGTCTAGATGTCAGGTCAAAATCCAAATGCAATCCTATCAAGAGAAGATTTGGTGTGATGTCTTGCCCATGGGGGTGAGCAGTATAATTCTTGGGAGACCTTGGTTATATGATTATGATGCCACCCTCTTAGGAAAATCCAATACCTGTGTCTTTAGTTTTAATGGAAAAAAAATCACAATCCATTCAGTCCCTCCTAAGGACAAGGTAGCTAAAGGACCCAATAAGGTCAGAGAGATGAAGACTGGAGTGAACCTAATTAGTGCTAAGGATCTAGAACAAGAAATTCATAGTGGTTCACCCATTTGGATGTTGACTGCTAAGGAACTTAGGGCTCCTACACCCTCAAAGCCTCCTCAGAAAGTTAGGCCTTTGTTAGAAGAATTTGAGGATGTTTTTCTCGAGGATCTGCCAGACTACCTTCCACCTCTTCGGGATATCCAACATTCCATAGATTTAATCCCAGGAGCTACTTTACCCAACTTGCCTCATTATAGGATGAATCCATCTGAGCATAAGGAACTGCAAAAGTAGGTTGGAGAATTGTTGAGGAAGGGGTTCATTAGAGAGAGTCTTAGCCCTTGTACAGTCCCTGCACTACTGACCCCAAAGAAGGATGGCATGTGGAGGATGTGTGTTGATAGTCGTGCCATCAAAAAAATCACAATCAAGTATAGGTTCCCCATCCCTAGACTAGATGACATGCTAGATATGATGGCCGGTGCAATGATTTTTTCCAAAATTGATCTCAAGAGCAGCTATCATCAGGTTAGGATTAGACCAGGGGATGAGTGGAAAACCGCTTTCAAAACTAAGGATGGTCTCTACGAATGGGTTGTTATGCCTTTTGGGTTGTCCAATGCCCCTAGTACTTTCATGAGGATTATGATCCAGGTTCTTAGAGCTTTCATAGGGAAGTTTGTAGTGGTCTATTTTGATGACATCCTGATCTATAGTAAGACCCCTGCAGACCACCTAGGCCATCTTAGACAAGTCTACCAAGTTTTAAGGAATGATAGTCTCTACGGTAATCTCAAAAAGTGTGAATTCCTGACCAGTAGAGTTATCTTCCTTGGTTTTGTAGTAACCCCTGACGGCGTGGCTGCCGATCTAGAGAAGATTAGGTCCATAGTAGAATGGCCAGAGCTGACCAGTGTGCATGAAGTCAGAAGTTTCCATGGCTTGGCTACCTTCTATAAACGATTCATCAAGGGGTTTAGTATTATAGTTGCTCCTATCATAGACTGTATTAGGAAGGGAGAATTTCAGTGGACTAAAGCAGCCCATAAAGCCTTCCTAGATCTTAAGGATAGGATGACCCAGGCACCCATTTTGAGGTTACCTGACTTTTCTAAAATATTTGAGGTTGCCTGTGATGCTTCAGGAGTAGGTATAGGTGCAGTCCTAAGCCAAGAGAATCATCCCGTAGCTTTCTTTAGTGAGAAACTTAATGATACTAAGCTTAGGTATTCTACCTATGATAAAGAATTTTATGCGGTAGTGCAAGCTTTGCGTTACTGGAGACATTATTTGCTACCACAGGAATTTGTGCTATTTTTGGACCATGAGGCTCTTAGATTCTTAAATTCCCAGAAGAAGCTTAACCCTAGGCATGCTAAGTGGGTAGAGTATATCCAGTCCTATACTTTTGTTTTGAAACATAAGGCTGGGACTGAAAATAAGGTAGCTGATGCCCTTAGTCGTCGATCTTTGTTATTGAATTCTGTTAGGGCTGAAGTCGTAGGGTTTGAGCAGATCAAAGAGGAATATGAGTTGTGTCTAGATTTTAAGACTGTGTACCAGGATCTAGCTCAAGGACCATCTAGTGATCATTAGGATTATACCCTTTTAGATGGCTTTTTGTTCTTTAGGAATAGGCTTTGCATCCCTAGAACTTCTTTTAGGGAATTTTTGATTTGGGAAATTCATGCTGGAGGTTTAGCAGGCCATTTCGGAAAAGACAAGACCACCCTGGCTATTGAAGACCACTTTTTCTGGCCTAGCTTAAAAAGAGATGTAGCACACATTGTGGCTAGGTGTCGGACCTGCGCTGTTGCCAAACAGCGAAAACAGAACACCGGCCTTTATACCCCACTCCCTGTCCCAGATCGTCCTTGGCAAGATGTGAGATGGACTTTGTGTTAGGTTTGCCTAAGACCTAGAGGAGGCATGACTCTATATGTGTCGTAGTCGACCGATTTTCTAAGATGGCCCATTTCTTGCCTTGTTCCCAAACTTTTGATGCGTCTAAGGTAGCCACCCTGTTCTTTAATGAGATAGTTCGACTCCATGGCCTACCTAAGACAATTATTTCAGATAGGGATGTCCGGTTCACCAGCTATTTTTGGAAAACCCTTTGGCATAAGTTAGGGACAAAACTTAAGTTTTCAACTGCCTATCATCCCCAAACTGATGGACAAACCGAAGTAGTGAATCGTAGTTTAGGCAATCTGTTAAGGTGTCTTGTTGGTGAAAACATTAGGAACTGGGATTTGTACTTACCTAGGGCTGAATTTGCATACAATGACTCGGTTAATAGGTCTATAGGTAAGAGTCCATTTGAAATTGTGCATGGTTACAAACCTCACACACCTCTTGACCTAGCTCCTTTACCAATCCACACACGAGTCTCAGAGTCTGCTGAAGTTTTTGCACAGCATATAAAAGACTTGCATAAAGAAATTCATGCCAAAATAAATTTAAGTAATGAAACTTATAAGAAGTCGGCTGATTCTCAAAGACGAGTCAAAACTTTTGTTGAGGGAGACTATGTAATGATTAGGTTAAGGCCTGAACGGTTTCCTCCTGGAATCGTTAGAAAGTTACATGCTAGAGGAGCTGGACCATTTAGAGTGGTGAAGAGAGTAGGGTCCAATGCCTATGTGCTCGAGTTGCCTTCAGAACTAGGCATTAGCTCCACTTTCAACATTACAGACCTAGTAGAGTATAAAGAGCTAGCTGTGATTCCCAATGAGCCTTTTGAGCCTAATCCTGCTCTTGAGAGTGAACCCAACCCTGTGTGTCCACCAACAAACTGGCCTATGAGGAAAGAGCAGATTGAAAAGATCCTGGATGATCATGTTATCTCTAGTCGTAATCGAGGATACCAAAGATACCTGGTCCGCTGGCAAGGAAGGCCAGATTCTGATGACTCTTGGATCTCCCGAGAAAAATTACAAGAATTGGACCCAGACCTCTTGGAGAGATACCAGAGCCAACTTGATCCATACTCGACAGGGTCGAGTTCCTCCCACCCCGGGAGAATTGGTGTGGGCACCAGACTCAGAAGAAGACTTCAGGGCTCCATCTGGATCTCTAATTGACCTTGCCCGAAGAATTAGGATTTTCTGGTTTTATAATAAGGGTTGACTTGGTCAACTCAATTTTAGTCTTGAGTTTGTATTTCCTTGCAATTTAAATTTTGTTGAGTCATGTTGACTCAGTACAAGTCCTAGTAGTGGTCTAGGTCTTCTCCAGGTTGGTGCCACCTTTTTCAAGTCAAGGTCCAGGGTGCCACATTTTTCTCCCAGGCCCAAGCAAGTGGACACCACACTCCCAGCCACAAGCCAGAGTCCAGGGGGTGCCACATCTCCATCCAGTGTACTTTGGTCCCCACACCACAAGAAAGCAGGTCCCTTCTTTCATGCGCCACTTAAGGAGAGATCAATCTAAGATCCTCAATCCAAGGAGGCGCCCAAAATAATTCCATAAGAGCCAAGCTATGAAAAGAAAGGAGCAAAACTTGGGGAGCAAGACTAGGAGGCACCCAAATACTTCCAAATAAAACCAAGCATGGAAGGAAAAAAATTCTTCTTGAAGAGCAAGGCTAGGAGGCTCCACCTTCTTGCCATTTGGAGCCACCAATCAACACTTAAGGAAGCTCTTGGCCGACCATATGAGAAGGATTTGATTCTACAAGCCTAATTTGAGGATCCATCCTATTAGTCCCATATGGGAAGATGTAAAACCCTTATTTCTTGTAAAGACCTATAAAATAAACCCCTCTTATAAGTTTTTGAGACACTGATGAATGAATTCAATTTCTGTGTGAGCAACTTTGTGTTTCTCTCTTCTGCACTTGTATTCAGGTGTTGAGCTCCATGAGGGAGTAAATCCGGGTTCCCTAGGAACCTTGAGGAGGTGTGAGATCTCCAACCCCAAAACCCTAGGTTAGCCACTTCAATTCCAAACCCTAGCCGCCATCATCTTCTTCATTCCACCAATCATCCAAACCCTAATCTACCTCATCATCTCTGGCCCCTCTCTTCCAAGTAGAGGCCGACCACCAGCATCCAGGTCCAGATCGGCTACTTTGAATATAGAGCAAATCCCAGAGGAAGTTAGATCAGCGTCCAGGAGAATCAGGATTTCAGCAACATCAATTTTTCAAGTTCTTCTTATCTGGTAAATCCTTTCTTTGAGTATCTGGTTCCTTAACTTGTTCTTCTTCTTTCCCAGATCCTGAGTTTAGGAGAAGCCAACTCTGCCAAAGGACCAGTATTGGAGGATCCATTACGAAGATATCCGAATCCGAGGATCCAACAATCTGCTCGAGAGAGTCCTTCCACCAAACTCTGTGAAGATCACTGCCTGGTACATAACCCTTCCCTTCTCTTTATTTCTGTCCTGTTGAAAGTTCAGAGCGAAACCCTAGGTCTGGGAGTTTCTCAACCCCCAGCGATCCTTTACTTCTGAACTACTCTGATAATCTAGTTTCTTTGAATTATGCTTTCAATTATTATATAGTTTCTTTCAATTTAGTTTAACTTTCATTTAAGTCAAAGCCGACTTCCGAAAATATACAAAAAAAAAAATTAGTCTTAATTTACTTCCGCATCACATCATCTCTTTCGTTCTGCATCATTTTTGGTATCAGATCTTTTGTTCTGCATCATTTTGGTATCAGAGTTTTCGTTCTGCATCAAAAAGCCTTGAAGACTCCCCAGATCAAGAGCTCCTTCTTCTTCCCTGCCGCCAGCCCTTCTTGCCCTAACTCTTTTCCTTCTTGTTTCATCTTATTATTTTCTCTTTGTTTCTTTATTTCATGCCTAACCTTGATGCTTGCAGGGTCCCCGAGGTGTTTCCACTCCACAGACGAGGCTTTCCTTGCTTTCAAACTGGGTCCAGATCATCTTTAGATTCAGGAACTAAAGGCTTGTTCTTCTAAGCACCATCCAGAGTGTTGAGGGATCTCTACTTCAAAGGAACTGCAATCGCTGCCAGGTAAAATCCTTCCCCTCCAAAGTTTTGAACTAGTGACAAGTACACTTTCCTAAGCTGGGAGTTTCTGATGGGGGACCCGAAACCCATCTGGGTTTTCTTTTAATTTTCTAGATTTTTCTCCTTTTTCTTATCCTAGCTATCCCATCAATTCCCTATTATTCCCATTATTCTTGTATTATTCCATTTTTATCGCTGTGTTATCCCGGCTTACTCCATCTTCAACCTTTCATCCCGTAAAGTTTGTTTTTCCAAAACCTAGCTACCACCCCCCCTTCCCCCATCCGGGCTGCCTGACCCTAGCCTCCCCCTGATGCGGACATCGAGATGAATATTGAACCTGATCAGCTGATTCATATATCAGGACAGCCTGGTGATAGTTCGGCGAAGCCCAACCCAGACATTTCGGTTCAGCTTCCGGCCCATGATGATTTGGGGCCGCCAGCCTCGCCAGCAAGAAACGTGCGCAGGTCCAAACGCCTTCAATGGAAGCAAGTTTCAAATATGACCCATTTTTGGGATGAAAACAATTAATTGGGAATTGGGCCGAAGGCCCAATACACTAATTGCATCCATGAAATTTCGGATCCAGGAAAACACTGGAGTCTTTAGTTTTATTATTATTATAATTTTATTAGTCGCGTGATCTCTTGATTTTTTTTATAAAAAAAAAAATCCGTTTGAAGAGTTTCACACAAGAGTCAGCGTTTGGATTTGTTTACATTAGTGTTTTGTTTTTTTTTTATTATTATTCCCCTCCCAATTAGTCACGTGGGGGACAACAAAACCTTGTATGGCTTTTTCCTTAAAACCCGAACCAAGGATAACGTGGGAGAGAGTTTTGTTTTGGTTTTTACCCATTGGACATTGTTTTGTTTCTTTTGGAATATACAATTGAAAGAATACGTTTTACACGGTGATTCCTTTTGAGTTTTTGTTTTGGGAATAAGATTTTGCACAGGAGAGCGTGTTTAGTTTTGGGAAGAAGATATCTCCATTGCACGGACGTTGTTAGTGTTTTGGGCATCTTCTTTCCATGGAAGGCCGCCGGGAATCTGTTTTTCCCCCTTCGCACACCAGGCCGAAAGCCTGGTTGGGAGAGGACGATTATGTGAGGAATCTCTTCTTTCCATTCCAAGTTTCTGATTAAAAAAAAAAAGAAACAGGGACTCACGGTGAGAAACCCATCGTTCGTCCCTTCCAATCTTGAAGACCCGGATTGAAATCCGGTAGAGGGCTAACAACGTGAGGAATCACGTGGCCCTTCCAGCGCTTGATCGTTGCAGGTCTAAAAGGATCTTCCCCATCTTGCTCAATCCTAGCATCAAAAAAATTTCCAGAACCCGTTCTCCCTGAATCAGGATTTTGGTCGCTGCAGGCATTTAACAACCACCCTGCACCAGCTTGGTATCAGAGCCTTGATCCATTCTTGATCAAAGCCTTGATCGATTCTTGATCAAAGCCTTGATCCTTTCTTGTTCTTGATCTGTCCTTGTTCCGTTCTAAATTTAAAAAAAAAAAAAAAAATTCTGCCGGCAACCATGGAGCGGAACAACGGTGAGCCTTCTCTTCGTGACGTTGTGGAGACCCAGCAGCAGATGATGGCTGTTTTGCAAGCAATGATGGCACGGTTGGAGGCGCAAGATCGTGCTATACCTCATCAAGATCGCAATGTACCTGACGATCATCGAGAAGGTGATGCCGACCCTTTCCAGAATATTGAAGATCCTCCACCATTGCAAAGAGGGCAGCAACCGCGGCATGATGTAGCGCTTCCCAGGAATTTCGGACCGCCGCCTATGCATGACAATCAGACTCGTTGGGAGTCCGGGTTTCGGATTGAAATACCGGAGTTCAGAGGAGGTTTGAATCTTGATGAGTATGTGGATTGGACCCTGCGGTTGATGATGTTTTTTGGCTGAAAGAAGTGCCTTTGGACAAGCAAGTGCCGCTTATCACAATTCGATTCCGAGATCGAGCAGCGGCTTGGTGGAATGCACAGCACTACCGGAGGTATATGGATGGGAGGCCACCAATTGCATCATGGGCAGCCTTGAAGCAGGAGATGAATCGGGAGTTCCTTCCTCCAAATCATGAGCAGGTCCTTTATTCTAAATTGCATGGTTTAACACAAGGAAATCGAAGCGTGGAAGATTATACTACAGAGTTCTACCGACTGGTGGCTCGAAATCGATTGATGGAGTCAGAACCAAGGTTGGTAGCCATGTATTTGCTTGGACTGCGATTCCCGATCCAGGATGCGTTGGCTTTGCATCGGATTGACAGTGTTGGTGATGCGCACAAGCGGGCGCAAGCAGTGGAGCGGAGCCTGATGCGGAATAGAGGGTTCTAGAGTAGAGAAGAATTATCTGGTCAATTTTCGGGGCAGAGTTATGGTAGTAGGAGTGCACCTCCTGTGGTGAGGCAACAAACTTCGGCAGTTCCTCCGAGACCTACAGTGCCGAGTGGGGCTTCAGGTACCCAGCAGAGGGTGGGCAGCAATCGAGCCAATGTTCGCTGCCATCGGTGTCATGACCTAGGACATTATGCCAATGAGTGCCCCAAGGCACGTACCTAGTTACTTATGGAGGAGGAGCAAGAAGTTGAATTTCCCGAGGATGAGGAGTTCGAGGATGAGATGTATGTGATTGACCCAGACCACATCCAGGGAGAGAGTCTGATCATTAGGAGGATATGTCTTGCACCAAGAGCTGGTGGAGATTGGCGTCAGCATGATATTTTCTCAACAAAGTGCACTGTAGCTGGTAAAACATGCAAGGTAATTATTGATTCTGGAAGTTGGGAGAATGTGATTGCTGAGGAAGTTATGAAGAAATTAGGATTGATGACAGAGCCCCATCCTCAACCATACAAGCTCGGCTGGGTGAATCGGGATGCAGATATTCAGGTCAGTCGACGATGTAGGTTGGCCTTGTCTTTTGGGCCTCAGCTTGAGATGTCAATAGTAGCTGATGTTGTACCGATGGATGAGACACACATCATTTTGGGACGACCATGGCAGTTTGATAATAAAGCAGTGTATAATGGTTACACTCATACTTATATGCTGCGACCAGATGGGAGAAAAGTGATCTTGAAACTGCTACAAGACATGGCTGAACAGAAGGTAATAATTTGTTTGCCAAGCAGAGATTTTGAGGCGAGTTTAGAGGGAGAAGATTTCTGTTTTGCCCTTATTAGTAAGCCAGAGGAGTTTGGCCAGAACGGGGAGCAGGAGCTACATGATCTTCCTTAGGAGTTGGTGTCAGTTATGGAGGAATTTCAGGATGTTGTACGGAGTGAGCTTCCTGTGGATTTCCCACCACTTCGAGATATTCAGCATGAGATTGATCTGATACCGGGTTCTGTGTTGTCGAATAAGGCTCATTATCGAATGACCCCATAACAGCATGAGGAGCTGAAGAGGCAGGTTCAAGATCTTTTAGACAAAGGCTTTATACGGGAAAGCATTAGCCCGTGCATGGTACCAGCACTTTTGGTGCCGAAAAAGGATGGTTCATGGCATATGTGTGTTGACAGCCGGGCAATAAATAGAATTACTATGAAATATAGATTTCTAATACCGAGGCTGGATGATATGCTAGATCAGTTGAGTGGTGCCGTGTTCTTTACTAAGATTGATTTGAAAAGTGGGTACCATCAGATCAGAATAAAGCCGGGTGATGAATGGAAGACAGCCTTCAAGATAAAAGAAGGCCTGTATGAATGGTTGGTGATGCCATTAGGGCTATCTAATGCTCCTACTACGTTCATGCGAGTAATGAACCAGGTTTTGCATCAATTCCTTAGTTCTTTTGTTGTTGCATACTTTGATGATATATTGATATACAGTAAGACAGCACAAGAGCATGTTGAGCATGTTTCACAAGTTATAACAGTATTACGTGAAAATCAGCTTTTTGCTAACCCAGAGAAGTGTATTTGGATGGTAGACAAATTAATTTTTCTGGGATATGTTGTTACTGGTGATGGAATTCTTCCAGATGAAAGTAAGGTGCGAGTGATAGTGGACTGGCCAGCACCTACTACTTTGACTGAATTGAGATCCTTTTTGGGTCTTGCGGGTTTTTACAAAAGGTTTGTGAAGAGGTATAGTGAGATTGCTGCACCCTTAACAGACTTGTTGAAATTAAATCAGTTTGGATGGAATGACACTGCTCAAGCAGCATTTGATGAGATGAAAGTCAAGTTGACCCAAGCACCACTGTTGGTTCTTCCAGATTTTGACAAGGTATTCGAAGTGGATTATGATGCTTCGAAGACTGGGATTGGCGCAGTACTCAGCCAAGATGGGAGACCCGTTGCTTTCTACAGTGAGAAGCTTGGAGGTGCCAAACTGTTGTATTCGGTTTATGATGGGGGACATGTATCGAATGATGTATTTGAAGAATTAGATGGACTAAATGAAAATGAAATAGATAAACATGTAGCTATTCTACGTAAAAGAAATAGAATTATATGAAAGGAACATAATGAAAAGAACTAGACTAGAAAAGAATCTCTTAAAGTAATTAAGAAGGGATCTACGTGGTTAGGAAACCACACAGGTTAGGGCTAGCCTACTTTCCTATTTTAGATCTGAAAGAATATTATAAAGATGGCTATCCGGCAATTAATAATCTGAAATTCAGAAAAGGGACACTCAAGATGAAGTACTAAGAATAGCAAGGAGTTACTATAGATCTAAAGGCACCTTGTTTATGATTCCTTGGCACAGTAGACCTTCACCTTGAAAACTAGGAGACCCGGGGATCCTGCATAGATACATAGTAAAATTAAAAGATTTAGGTGGAAGAATGAAGAAATGGAAGAGGAAATTAGGAATGGAAGAAATGGCTTAGATTTGGCTTTAAGTAGATCTCCTTTGGCGTCCTTTGCTTGAATCATCTTCAATTGTTGGCGTGGAGAACTCCATTATAGATGACCTCTTTTGGAAGATGGGAAGGTTGAAATTGGAGAGGCTTGAAGAGGATTCTTCAAGGGTGGCCGAATGGGATTGGAAAAGGGACTAGTAGCTTGTTTGGTTAAGTATCCTAGGTCTCACACCTACCTTCTCTCAAGGGTCTTTGGATAGCAAAGGAAGAAAGCTTTCTTAGAAAAAAAATTTCATTTCATTCATCATTCCCATTACAAGAGAATTCTAGGAGCTTTTATAAACCTTAAGCTCCTTTTCAAATTCAAAATGCAACACTTTTCATGGAGAAAATCAAGGGGTGTCCCATGAAGATAGGAGTGGCCCATTCAAATTTAAATCTCCTAATTACAAGGTGGGCACCCATAAAGAGTGGAGCTTCATTCAAATTTGAAAATTCATGGTTGATGTGTCTTGGTGATGTGGCATGATTGATCCTCCAAGTTGGCATGACTTGTCTTCCAAGGTGGCATGGTGCTTTGATGATGTGGTGCTCCAAGTAGTTGGTGAAGTTGGTTGCACTCATTCTTGCTTAATTGATGCCCAATGCAAGTAGATCTTGAATCCGACTCAATACAAAGCCAATTTAACTCTAATTGGACCCAAATTAAAATAAAACAGGACTCAATTATTCAAATAAAATAAATACAGGACTCATATACTTATTACAGGACTTAAATTTTTAGTCTTCTATCCATAAAGAACTTAGCATTAGCTGAAGCCTCTTCCTGAGCCTGGTGCCCGCACCAATTCTCCCCGGGTGGGAGGAACTCGACCCTGTTGAGTAAGGATCGGTTTGACTGTGGTATTTTTCTAATATATCTGGGTCAATTTGTTGTAGATCCTCTCGGGTAATCCAGGAGTCTTCAGATTCCGGTCGACCGTGCCAATGAACCAGATAATGCTGATAACCCTTATTTCTAGTAGTAATCACTTGGTCATCTAAGATACATTCAATCTTGTCTCTCCGGTCTAGTGAAATTGCTAGTGGACACTCAGGTAGGGTTTCACTCTCAAAGGCAGGGTGAAGTTCAAAAGGCTCTCTCGGAATTAATGCTGGTTCTTTAAATTCTTTCAGATCAGAAACATTAAAAGTGGAGCTAATGCCATAATCAGGTGGTAACTCTAATACATATGCATTAGATCCTATTTTCTTAATTATTTTGAAAGGTCCAGCTCCCTGGGCATGCAATTTCTTCATAGTTCCCGGTGGAAACCTTTCAGGTCTAAGTTTTATCATGACAGAGTCCCCATCATTAAATTCCTTTATCCGTTTATGTGAATCAGCCACATGCTTATAAACTTCATTACTCATTTGAATTTTCTTACTAATTTCCTTATGTAATTCTTTAAGATGCTGTGCATATGACTCGGAAGACTCAGATACACGTGCGTGTGTGGGTAATGGGATAAGGTCAATAGGTCTCCTAAGTCTGTAACAATGGACAATCTCAAAGGGACTTTTACCAGTAGACCTATTGACCGAGCTGTTGTATGCGAACTCAGCACGAGGTAAAAGTAAATCCCAATTTCCAAGATTCTCTCCAACAAGGCACCTTAATAAGTTTCCTAGACTTCTATTTACAACTTCAGTTTGTCCATCAGTCTGAGGGTGGTAAGCAGTTCAGAATTTTAGTTTTGTTCCTTGTAGGTGCCAAAGAGTTTTCCAAAAATAGCTTGTGAAACGGACATCCCTATCTGAAACAATGGTTTTAGGTAACCCATGTAACTTGACTACTTGATCGAGAAAAAGCTTGGCTACCCTAGAGGCATCAAAAGTTTGGGAACAGGGTATAAAATGGGCCATTTTCGAAAATCTGTCGACCACTACAAAGATTGAATCATGTTTTCTAAGGGTCTTGGGTAGTCCTAAAACAAAGTCCATGCTAAGATCCTGCCATGGACAATCCGGCACAGGTAAAGGAGTGTATAACCCAGTGTTTTGTCTCTGATGTTTGGCAACCGCACATGTCCTACATCGGGCAATAATATTGGCTACTTGTCTCTTAAGGCCTGGCCAGTAAAATTTCTCCTCAATTATCAATATGGTCTTGTTTCTTCCAAAATGGCCAGCCAAACCTCCACCATGGGTTTCCCAAATTAGAAAATCTCTCAAGGAAGTCTTCGGAACACAAAGCTTGTTTTCCTTAAATAGATAATCATCTAAAAGGGTGTACTCACTGTGGTCACTAGATGGTCCTAATTTCAGAGCTTGGTAAACTTCACTAAAGTCTGGACAATTATCATACTCATCCGTAAGTCTTTCAAATCCAACGACTTCAGTGCTAATCGAGTTCAGAAGCAGGGCTCTACGACTTAATGCATCGGCCACCTTATTCTTAGTTCCAGCACGATGTTTTAGGACAAACGTGTAGGCTTGGATGTATTCGACCCACTTGGCATGCCTAGGATTCAGCTTTTTCTGGGAACTAAGGAATCTAAGGGCCTCGTGATCAGAAAACAGGACAAATTCATGCGGTAGTAGATAGTGCCTCCAATACCTTAAAGCTTGCACTACCGCATAGAGCTCTTATCATAGGTGGAATACTTAAGCTTGGCTTCATTTAATTTTTCACTAAAGAAAGCTATGGGATGGCTCTCTTGGCTTAAAACTCCACCTATTCCAACTCCAGATGCATCACAAGCAACCTCAAAAACCTTGGAAAAATCAGGCAATCTTAAGATAGGTGCTTGTGTCATTTTCTTCTTAACATCTAGGAAGGCCCTATCAGCAGCTTTTGTCCATTCAAATTGGCCTTTCCTAATGCAATCTATGATTGGTGCAACTATGGTACTAAACCCTCGAATGAATCTTCTATAAAAAGTAGCTAGGCCATGAAAACTTCGTACTTCATGAATACTTTTTGGCACTGGCCACTCAACAATTGATTTGATCTTTTCAGGGTCAGCAGAAACTCCATCAGGTGTGACAACAAAACTTAGGAAAATGACTCTATGGGTAAAAAAGTTACATTTCTTAACGTTTGCAAAGAGACTATTTTCCCTAAGAGCTAAACAGACTTGATTCAAGTGGTCCAAATGGTCCTTCTGGGTTGTGTTATATATAAGAATGTCGTCGAAGTAAACTACGACAAACTTTCCTATAAATAATCGTAGGACTTGATTCATAATCCGCATAAAGGTACTAGGAGCATTAGACAGTCCGAAAGGCATTACTACCCACTCAAAAAGACCCTCCTTGGTCTTGAATGCAATCTTCCACTCATCCCCTGGTCTAATCCTAACCTGATGATAGCCACTCTTAAGGTCAATCTTTGAAAATATTGTTGCTCCGGCCATCATATCTAACATGTCATCCAAACGGGGTATGGGAAACATATATTTCATTATGATCTTATTAATGGCATGACTATCAACGCACATCCTCCAAGTGCCATCTTTCTTAGGGGTCAGTAATGCTGGTACTGCACAGGGACTCAAACTCTCTCTAATAAATCCTTTCCTAAGGAGATCCCCTACTTGTCTTTGTAACTCTAAATGTTCGGTAGGGTTCATCCTATAGTGTGGAAGGTTGGGTAGGGTGGCTCCTGGGACCAAGTCAATGGCGTGCTGGAGTCCCTAAGTGGTGGAAGCTGGTTAGGTAGGTCATCTGGAAATACATCCTTAAAGTCTTCTAACACTTTAGCCACTTCCTGAGGGCATTCTTTTTAGGAAGGCTCCTGAATTTCCTTACTGGTTAAAATACAAATATGTGTACCCTCAGTGAGTTCTTTCTCAATTTCCTTTTCGGTGATCAAATTGACTCCCGTTTTCTTTTCCTTTAGATGGCTTGATCCTCTCTTAACAGTATCCTTAGGTGGTGTTGGGTTAATCACAAACTTCTTTCCTAGGTTCATGAATGAGCAAGAATTTGATCGGCCGTATAGGGTCGGGTCATGGTCAAATAACCAGGGTCGACCTAGGATGATACTGCTCACTCCCATTGGTAAGACATCACACCACACTTTCTCTTGATAGGACTGTAACTGGATTTGGACTAGGCACCTATGTTTGATAGGAATCGAAGTGGAGTCTATCTAAGAAACCTTATATGGAGTCGGATGGGGAACTGTGGACAAGCCTAAAGTTTTGACAGCACTAGTGGATATGGCATTTACACAACTTCCACTATCTATGATAATTTTACATACCTTATCCCCTAACTTGATGAATGTTTGTAGGATGTTAGTCCTACGCCAATCTTCCTGTGTCGCGTTTTGGGTAAGGATGCATCTAACTACTCCCAACATATCAGGCTCTATTTGTTCCTCGTCTCCTTCATACTCTTCAGCCAAATTGTCCTTAGCCTGATATACTTCCTCGACATTATTACCTAGGGGTTCTTTAGGTTCAGACTTACTTTCTTCTAATTCTCCTATGTGTAAGGCCCTAGTTGGATAATTGCTAGTGTAATGGCCTAACTTATGACATCTATAGCAAGCCACATTACAATTTGGAGTCCTCTGAACTTCTGGTGCTTTACCCCTATCATCTCTACGGGTCAGAGGGGTGCTAGGGTTGGGTCGACTGGGTCGCATCTGATTTGTTCCTGGCTGCTGACTAGGTGCACTAGTTATAGGGGGTTCGGGTTTGCGATAAAATGGTCCCCTATGAAATCTGTCGGCATCTCGTGCTACCTGGTAAGCTAGCTCTAAGTCATGGACTTCTCTCAGAAATAACTCCTTCTGGATCTCTTCTCTCAATCCTGCCCTAAATCTCGACAAAGTAACTGACTCAGACTCATCTACATTGCATCTCATTACAAATTCATCAAATTTGGCAATGTATTCGGCTACACTCTTGGTTCCCTGGGTCAATCTCTGCCTCTGGTCTAGAAGTCTCTGGTGGTAGGACATAGGAAGGTACTTCTCTCTAAGCCTAAGTTTCATTGCCCTCCAGGTTACTATGGGAACATCACCTCTTTGCCTAATGAACCTCTCGACATTTTCCCAGTACAGCCTAGCCTGACGAATTAACCTAAGCTTCGCGAACTTGCATTTTCTCTCCTTTGTCATGTCATACCAATCAAAGTACTGATCCATCTCTCCCTCCCAAACCTTAGGATCCAGATTTCCATCGAATGTTGGTGCTTCCAATCTAATACTCCTAAGGGTTCGCTCATCACGGTCTGTCTGATCCTGATTGTGTCTCCTAGGGTTTGGCTCATAGACTGGATCATGGTATGCTATCCTAGGATTTGGGTCATGGACTCGATCAGGATTGGGCCTCCTAGGATTTGGCTCGAAGAAATGGTCTTGATGAAGAGTTCTTCTAGGGTTGATGGGTGTCTCAAACTCGGATTCAGGCTCTAACTCATTTTGGACTTCATGATTTCCTCCAGGGGTATGAGCTTCTAATCGATCAAGTCTAGCAGTGATGTGGGTTATCTGATCAGTCAAGTTTTGATTGGTCGGGCTAATTGATCAGTTAAGTTTTGGTTCAGCCTGGTCATTTGGTCATTCAAGGATTTCATTAGACTCTCAAAGTTTTGTTCCATGGTTACACTAGATTGGGCTTGGGTTTGCTGATAAGGTGCTCCTGATCTAGTTGCCATGCACACGGACTCAACTCGGACTAGGGGTTTTGCTAGACCTAGAGTACAAATCAAATATAAGGTCAAATTGACAATCCGGGTTGTAGTAACTTGGCACCTGGCCAGGTAAGTGTAAGGTTAGTGGAGGTTCCTCTTTGCTTGCCTTAGACACCAATTTGAAATTGGCCAGGTAAGCGAACCAACCCACTTTCCTTCGGGCTCTAGTTCCTGAACCACTTGCCTAGACACCAGATACAAGCACACACAAACAGGGTGTCAAAGTTGGCTTGACACTTGACTCGACCCGACCTTGTGGGTGTCCCTAGCTCGCTAGAGCAATTAAATATCTAATCCTTTTTAATTAGGGTTGGGCTCGTTATGCAAGTTGATGATTTTTGGGCTAGGGACAGGTAATGAAATCCTGACCCTATGTCAAGTTGATGCCCTTAATTTTGTTTACCATGAAATGAATGCAACAAACATATGGATCCAAATTTCAGGTGCAGAATTAGTGTGTTGCAATTCTCAAGTGATGGAAAAGTGCAATGTAACAGATTCAAAAAAATTTAAAAAACTCACAGAAGATTTCTAACTTCTAGATGATATGCCATACGAAAGGAAATTTAAAAATAAATTTTATACTATGCTGAGCAGATATTGAAAACTAGATAAAAAAATAGGATTGAACATAAAGGAATTTCAGTGATAGTGATGGGAAGCGAGAATTTTTGATTTTTTTGTAATTTTTTTCTGAAGATAAAATTTTACGTGATGATAACTGACTTAATTTGGAGTAGAAAAAAAATTATTTCAATAAAAAATTAACTACTTTCATTCAGAATTTTATGCAAATCTTAGTCAGCTCATTCAGAAATATAGCAAGCAGAATTTAAACAAACAAAGGCATTTACATACCAAACTTCAACCTAAAAATTCACGTCCGGCCAGGGGCTCATTATTCCCATGGGTCATGACAGTGTACTGGTGTACACCCGCTCAGGAGGCATGAATTTTAGATCTAGATTGGATTTTAAAAATAATAACTAAGTAGCATGTATGAATGCTATGCATGCAGAAAATTTCAGCAACCTACCTAAATGCACAAATTCAAAAGTAACCCTAACCTACCATGCTCTGATACCAAAAATGATAGGGTACATGTATCGAATGATGTATTTGAAGAATTAGATGGACTAAATGAAAATGAAATAGATAAACATGTAGCTATTCTACGTAAAAGAAATATAATTATATGAAAGGAACATAAGGAAAAGAACTAGACTAGAAAAGAATCTCTCAAAGTAATTAAGAAGGGATCTTCATGGTTAGGAAACCACACAGGTTAGGGCTAGCCTACTTTCCTATTTCAGACCTGAAAGAATATTATAAAGATGGCTATCTGGCTATTAATAATCTGAAATTCAGAAAAGGGACACTCAAGATGAAGTACTAAGAATAGCAAGGAGTTACTATAGATCTAAAGGCACCTTGTTTATGATTCCTTGGCATAGTAGACCTTCACCTTGAAAACTAGGAGACCCGGGGATCCTGCATAGATACATAGTAAAATTAAAAGATTTAGGTGGAAGAATGGAGAAATGGAAGAGGAAATTAGGAATGGAAGAAATGGCTTAGATTTGGCTTTAAGTAGATCTCCTTTGGCGTCCTTTGCTTGAATCATCTTCAATTGTTGGCGTGGAGAACTCCATTATAGATGACCTCTTTTGGAAGATGGGAAGGTTGAAATTAGAGAGGCTTGAAGAGGATTCTTCAAGGGTGGCCGAATGGGATTGGAAAAGGGACTAGTAGCTTGTTTTGTTAAGTATCCTAGGTCTCACACCTACCTTCTCTCAAGGGTCTTTGGCTAGCAAAGGAAGAAAGCTTTCTTAGAAAAAAAATTTCATTTCATTCATCATTCCCATTACAAGAGAATTCTAGGAGCTTTTATAAACCTTAAGCTCCTTTTCAAATTCAAAATGCAACACTTTCATGGAGAAAATCAAGGGGTGTCCCATGAAGATAGGAGTGGCCCATTCAAATTTAAATCTCCTAATTACAAGGTGGGCACCCATAAATAGTGGAGTTTCATTCAAATTTGAAAATTCATGGTTGATGTGTCTTGGTGATGTGGCATGATTGATCCTCCAAGTTGGCATGACTTGTCTTCCAAGGTGGCATGGTGCTTTGATGATGTGGTGCTCCAAGTAGTTGGTGAAGTTGGTTGCACTCATTCTTGCTTAATTGACGCCCAATGCAAGTAGATCTTGAACCCGACTCAATACAAAGCCAATTTAACTCTAATCGGACCCAAATTAAAATAAAACAGGACTTAATTATTCAAATAAAATAAATACAGGACTCATATACTTATTACAGGACTTAAATTTCTAGTCTTCTATCCATATAGAACTTGGCATTAGCTGAAGCCTCTTCCTGAGCCTGGTGCCCGCACCAGTTTATGATTTGGAGCTATACGCCATTGTAAGGTCATTGCAACATTGGCGACATTACTTGATCCAGCGAGAATTTGTGCTATACTCAGATCATCAAGCATTAAAATTTCTACAGGGACAGCATAAGTTGAGCTCCAGACATGCAAAATGGGTAAGTACTCTGCAGGAGTATACTTTCAGCATCAAGCATAAGTCAGGCACTTTGAATAAAGTGGCAGATACTTTAAGTAGACGAAGTTTATTAATTGGTGCTATGCAAGTATATACCCTTGGGTTTGAAATCATGAAGGATGATATCCATGTAGATGAACATTTTCAGAGCATTGTGACTGAATTGGAAGCTGGAGGTCGATTTGACTTCGTCCTATATGATGGATATTTGTTCCGTGGTAATTGTCTCTGTATTCCTAACACTTCACTGCTTGTATTGATTATTCAGGAGTTGCATAATCAAGGATATTTTGGAAGAGACAAAACTGCATGGTTAATTCGTCAGCATTTTTATTGGCCCAGGCTTGACCGAGATGTCAAAACCTATGTGAAGAGATGCCGCTTATGTCAGGAATCCAAAGGAACAGATACAAATCAAGGTTTATATACCCCTTTACCGATTCCAGATGAGCCATGGCGAGAGGTATCTATGGATTTTGTTGTAGGTTTACCACGAACAGTGAGAGGTCAAGATTCAATTATGGTAGTTGTAGATCGGTTCAGCAAGATGGCTTGTTTCTTGCCATGCAAAACAATATTTGATGCGTCGAAAGTAGCTGATCTTTATTTTTCTGTAGTTGTCCGATATTATGGGTTACCATCGTCAATAGTTTCGGACCGAGATAGCAAGTTTATGGGACATTTCTAGCATGAATTATGGAAAAAGTTGGGTACAAAATTAAAATTCAGTAGTCCTTATCATCCTCAGACCGATGGGCAAACCGAGACTGTCAACCGAAGTCTTGGTAACTTGTAAAGAGCCAATGTGCAAGAATTTAAAAACTGGGATGTATGTTTGCCGAAGATTGAGTTTGAGTTCAATTCTTCAGTGAACCGTTCTACTGGTTTTGCACCCTTTCAGGTATTGTATGGATTTCTGCCAAGAGGTCCACTTGATATTTTACCTGTTGATGTGCCAAACAAATCAAGTAAGAAGATAGAAGATCGAGTGGCTGATCTGCGTGAAGTGCACGCAATTATTAAAGTCAATCTAGAGCAAAATTATGCCAAGTATAAGGCTAAGGCTGATCAGACGCGTCGACAGCAGACTTTTGAGGTTGGTGATTTGGTATGGGTCTTCTTGCCAAGAGAACGATATCCACAGGGGGCCTACACCAAACTCAAGCCAAAGAAAATTGGTCCTTGTCAGGTGTTGGAGAAATTTAGTGACAATGCCTACCGAGTTGAATTACCAGGCAATGTCCTTATTTCTGATGTATTTAATATTCGACATCTAACCCCTTATGCAGGTGATAATTCAAGCTTGAGGACAAGCTTTTCAGATGAAGGGGAGAGTGATGCGGACATCGAGATGAATATTGAACCTGATCAGCTGATTAATATATCAGGACAGCCTGGTGATAGTTTGGCGAAGCCCAACCCAGACGTTTCGGTTCAGCTTCCGGCCCATGACGATTTGGGGCCGGCAGCCTCACCAGCAGGAAACGTGTGCAGGTCCAAATGCCTTCAAGGGAAGCAAGTTTCAAATCTGACCCATTTTTGGGATGAAAACAATTAATTGGGAATTGGGCCGAAGGCCCAATACACTAATTGCATCTATGAAATTTCAGATCCGGGAAAATACTGGAGTCTTTAGTTTTATTATTATTATAATTTTATTAGTGGCGTGATCTCTTGATTTTTTTTATAAAAAAAAAAATTCGTTTGAAGAGTTTCACGCAAGAGTCAGCGTTTGGATTTGTTTACATTAGTGTTTAGTTTTTTTTTTTTTTTATTATTCTCCTCCCAATTAGTCACGTGGGGGACAACAAAACCTTGTATGGCTTTTTCCTTAAAACCCGAACCAAGGATAACGTGGGAGAGAGTTTTGTTTTGGTTTTTACTCATTGGACATTGTTTTGTTTCTTTTGGAATATGCAATTAGAAGAATACGTTTTACACGGTGATTCCTTTTGAGTTTTTGTTTTGGGAATAAGATTTTGCACGAGAGAGCGTGTTTAGTTTTGGGAAGAAGATATCTCCATTGCACGGACGTTGTTAGTGTTTTGGGTGTCTTCTTTCCGTGGAAGGCCGCCGGCAATCTGTTTTTCCCCCTTCGCACACCAGGCCGAAAGCCTGGTTGGGAGAGGACAATTCCGTGAGGAATCTCTTCTTTCCGTTCCAAGTTCCTGATTTAAAAAAAAAAGAAACAGGGACTCACGATGAGAAACCCATCGTTCATCCCTTCCAATCTTGAAGACCCGGATTGAAATCCGGTAGAGGGCTGACAACGTGAGGAATCACGCGGCCCTTCCAGCACTTGATCGTTGCAGGTTTCAAAGGATCTTCCCCATCTTGCTCAATCCTAGCATCAAAAAAATTTCCAGAACCCGTTCTCCCTGAATCAGGGTTTTGGTCGCTACAGGCGTTTGACAACCACCCTGCACCAGCCCCCTCACCCAGCCGGCCGCCGGTGCTCATCGGTTTCCCCTCTCATCGGAGAACCACCCAGCTGCCGGAGTTTTGTCGGATAGCCCCCCAATGCACGAGGGAGACGAACCATCGTGCTGCCCTCACCGCATCGTCATGCCACCCCACCACCCTCACCCGCCTACCGCCCTGCCACCCACTGCCCGCTGGCCCCCCCGACAGCCGGAGGCCTCGCTGGTGCCCAGCCGTCGCCCACAGCTGCGGAAGGTGAACGGGCACCCGGGACACCCGTCCGTGCCGCCGTTCCGCTACTGTCCGCCACCCGTGTCACCATGTCGCCCCACCGCCGATGCCCACTTGCCACCCTGCCGCCTGCTAGCCCTCTCCCGGCTGCCGAAGATCCGGTTCCCCCCTGTTGCTCGACCATTAAGAAGCTTCTACATGCTTCTCAAAGCAACCCAAAGAAGCTTCACATGGTTCTCAAAGCAGCTAGAAGAAGGAGCTATTTCTGCATGATTTTTGGAGCAGCATGAATTTCAGAGCAGAGGGAGATTTTAAATTTCAAATAAAAGGGATTTATTTGGTAATTTTTCATGAATGTAATTTGGATTTAAAATGGAAATTTGGGATTTTGGTTTTGAATTTGAATTCAAATTATTTTGAATTTGAATTCAAATATTGGGAGGATTTCAAGGGATTTTTATTTCTGAATTTCAAAGGGATTTGGGGATCTATGAATACCCATACTCTTGTAATAAATTAGTTAATGAATAAATTTTTGAGGGTTTGTAACCTTGTTGTGGTTTTGGGCTGAGGCCCGTCTTGCCTTCGTCCTTCAGGACATTGAGGGGTGTGAGGCCCCAGGTATCTCCACTCCATCTTCGTATCCCCTTGTGATCTTTGAGATCCAATCTAGCGCCTCCAAGTATCGAGGAAGGTGTAATGCCTTAGAGGTGAGAGGCCTCTTCGTTAGGGTGAGTCACAAAGTCCATGAGATCCAGATCCCTGTCTCCCATCCCCATCCTTCCTTCATCATCTCCACCAAGAAAAGTAAAAACCAAAAGAGTCCAGCCATTTTAAAAATTTTTCAAGCATCATTCTATCCTAGTCCCGGGAGGCTTCTTAGCCCTCCCACGGTCCTTAGTTTGCTTTAAGTTTTCCCCTTGAATAATAACCATGGGTGCTTCGTTTCCATCCAGCATCAAGTTGGTATTAGAGCCAGCAGCGGACTAGGATTTGCTTCATCCTCAAACTCGACGGAGTCGAGTTTTTCGTGCTACAGGAGAATGATGGGGGACCCAAAACCCATCTGGGTTTTCTTTTAATTTTCTAAATTTTTTTCCTTTTTCTTATCCCAGCTATCCCATCTATTCCCTGTCATTCCCATTATTCATGTGTTATTCGATTTTTATCCCCGTGTTATCCCGGCTTGCTCCATCTTCAACCTTTCATCTTGTAAAGTTTGTTTTTCCAAAACCTAGCCACCACCCCCCCTTCCCCCATCCGGGCTACCCGACCCCGGCCGCCCCCCCCCCAGCCGGCCGTCGGTGCTCGCCAGTTTCCCCTCTCGCTGGAGAATCACCCAGCCACCGGAGTTTTGCCGGAAAGCCCCCCAACATGCGAGCGAGACGAACCGTCGCGCTGCCCTCATCGCACCGCCATGCCACCCTGCCGCCGTCGCCCACTGGTCCCCGCCCGGTTGCCGGAAGCCTCGCCGGTGCCGAGCCACCGCCCACAGCCACGAAAGGTGAACGGGCGCCCAGGACGCCCGTCCGTGCCACCGTGTCGCCGCCGCCCATGCTACCGTGCTGCCCCGCCACCGCCGCCCGCCTGCCACTTGCCGCCCGCCGCCCGCTGGCCCCTGCCCGACCGTCGGAGATCCGGTTCCCCTTGTTGCTCGGCCATGAAGAAGCTTCTACACGCTTCTCAAAGCAGCCCAAAGAAGCTTCGCACGGTTCTCAAAGTAGTTAGAAGAAGTCGTTTATGCATGATTTTTGGAGTAGCACAAATTTCAGAGCAGAGTGAGATTTTAAATTTCAAATAAAAGGTATTTATTTGGTAATTTTTCATGAATGTAATTTGGGTTTAGAATGGAAATTTAGGATTTTGGTTTTGAATTTGAATTCAAATTATTTTAAATTTGAATTCAAATCTTGGGAGGATTTCAAGGGATTTTTATTTTTGAATTTCAAAGGGATTTGGGAATCTATAAATACCCATACTCCTCTTGTAATAAATTAGTTGATGAATGAATTTTTTAAGGTTTCTAACCTTGTTGTGGTTCTGGGCTGAGGCTCGTCTTGCCTTCGTCCTTCGAGAAGTCGAGGGGTTTGAGGCCCCAGGTATCTCCACTCCATCTTCTTATCCCCTCGTGATCTTTGAGACCCAATCTAGCGCCTCCAAGTATCGAGGAAGGTGTAATGCCTTAGAGGTGAGAGGCCTCTTTGTTAGGGTGAGTCACAAAGTCCACGAGATCCATATCCTAGTCTCCCATCCCCATCCTTCCTTCATCATCTACACCAAGAAAAGTGAAAACCAAAAGAGTCCAGCCATTTTAGGGATTTTTCATGCATCGTTCTATCCTAGTCCCGGGAGGTTTCTTAGCTCTCCCATGGTCCTTAGTTTGCTTTATGTTTTCCCCTTTCATAATAACCATGGATTCTTACATTCCCATCCCACATCAGTTTCTCAATTCTCGGGTCCTAGCTTTATTATTCTACATAAGTTATTTTGTGGGTACGATAGTTTCTTGCATTACTAGTCTTCCTACTGATTCTTTACTTATTTTCGGGTCTTTAGCCAATAAATTAAATTTTGAAAAAAAATCAAAAAATTAGTTTTCCATTTTGCATCAGTCCTAGGATTGTCTTGCATCAGTTTGGTATTAGAGAGGGTTTAGGATAGCTTGCATATGCATCAGAATCACTAAAACCCTAATTCTTGAATTTTCTGCATCTTGTCCACTGCATTAGATATCTAGGTTTCATCTTATTTTGACCACCTAGGAATTTTAATTTGCTATGAAATTTGCATTACGTGTTCTATTTCTTGTCCTATATTTTATCATAATTTTTAATTAATTTTATAAAAAATTAGAAGTCCTTAAATTCAGCATTTTAAAAACACTAACTAAAATCCTGAGACTTTAGCATCAGTCCAAAAACCCTATGATTTGCATCATCATCTGATTTTAGTTTTGCATAAAATTTGGCAGAGGTCATCACCACCATCATTCTTCTATTCTAGATTTTTTTATTATTTTTTTATGCATCAGAATCCATGTCAAACACTGCATTAATCTGAACCCTAAATCTCAGAATTCTATGAACTCTACACACTTGACTCAACCAAACCTAACCAACTTCCACACACCCCAATCCCAAGCCGAATTTGTTTGCTAACCTAATCAACTCAAACCAAACTTGACACATCATAAAATACACAAAAATATTTTATTTTTTTGATTGTTCTAGTTTACATTAGGACTCATTGAATGTGCATCATTTGATTAACCTAATCTTAAGGGCAATTCACTATCTCAAATCAGGGCAGGATTTCATCACATATCCTGGGCCCAAAACAACCATCATCATACTGACCCAAGCCTAAGTTAAAATTAATTAGACTTAATTTTCCCTAAAGGGCTAGGTAACACCCAGCAGGTTGAGTCCGAACCATGTGGGCCAACTAGTGCATTTAATCTTGTGGCTATTACTAGAAACTGGTGTCTATGGCTAGGGTTCCAAAGTCAAACGACCTAAGTGGTGCTGTGTTTACTTAATTAGGTCCCTGCATTAAGCAAGGGGCCTCCCACACTTCCATCCCCTACCTAGCCAGTGGATGGATTAGCTGCTGGGTTAAGTGTATGTTGAGATGACCCATTCAGTTTTGACTCTAGGTCTAGCAAGCCCTAGAATGTACTAACCCTTGCATGCTTGGTTGCATCATTCCACTTTGATTGATTGAATGTTTGCATGACCACTAGACTAGGAACCCAATAACAAAAGTCTAAACCCCAGCCCAGCTCAACCATGGAACCCAATTTTGAGACTTTCATGAAATCCCTTACTGATCAGTTAGTCCAGATGAGCACCCAATCACAAAACCTGTTTGCCCAACTAAACCAATCCAATATCCAGACCCAAAATCAACTTGCCCATATTAACCAATCAAATACTCAAATAAATCAAAGACTTGACTAATTGACCAAAACAAACAACCAAGCCACCAATAGGACCCATAGAGTAGAACCCGTGCCCTGTGAGGCCCAGGAACCCATAGTCCCTAGGTATCAGCCTAGTGCCAGCCAAGTCAACCCTAGTCAACCTGAACCTTATAAGATTAGTGATGGGGACCTCACCAGCATGGATCCTGGAGCAAGCACGAATTTTGGAGCCATGCGAATCTCGGAGCATATCTAGAATAAAGTAGTTTGGGATTTTATCTTTTGTTTGAAATTTAAATAAGGATTTGGTTGGTTAGGATTCAGATATGGATAGGCTTGTCTTATCATATCTTGTGTTTGAATTTGAATCATCTCTATCTTTTTATCCTGTATTCAAATTCAAATGAGGGTTGGACAAGTCTATAAATATCACCCTCAGTCCTTTGTAAAAAAATAGTTTTTAGAGTTTAGTCAAGTTTTGGAAATGAAAATGAGTTTTAGTAAAGAGTGGTTTTTTTATTTCACTCCGTGAGGAGAGGGTGCGAGGCCCAACCCCAGGCATGATGTGAGATCATGCCCAGTTATCCCCCTTCCCATTCCATCTTCTCTATCCCCTCGTGGCCTTTGAGATCCATTATAGCGCCTCCAAGTATCGAGGAGGGTGTAAGAAAAATACCAAAAAAAATAGTACCCTAATTTAGGTGACTTCTAAGCTCGCCAACTATCCTACCCCCATCTGTCCCTCATCAAGTTTAGTATCAAAGCCCAGAAAAATTAGAGTATATTTTTATATTTTATATTTTATATTTTATTTTTTTTTTCATCCCGAATTAAACCCATTCTATCCCCTGTCCTTGTTTTACTATCTTACTGTTTGGCCACCACCAAGCTAGATCCATCGCCCCACCGCCCATGAAGTCTCCACTACCCGTGAAGTCTCCACAGATCCACCCTCCAAATTTGATCGACACCTTCCCTGGCTCCGCCTCCGTCCTTTTATCATGATCTTCACACATGACGCCGCCTGCAATCGAACAGCAGAGCCCGTGCCACCCGCGATCATAATCCTTCCCTCCTTCCACCCCTGCGCTACCCTTATCCTTGTCGTTCTTTCCCTCCTATCTACCTCTGCCACTGCAAGGCCCGGCATCCACTTCCACCACTGCAACACCTTCTTAATCTCATACACCATCTCCTCCAACAACTCTGTCTCTGGCAAGCCATCCGGTGAGCCTGCCAAATCCCAACCCACCATCTTCTTTGTCGTCTACCGCATCATCAACCCCATCCGGACCTTCTACATGGCCTTCGACACCGGCAATCTCTACATCCGCCCGGCCCAAATCCGTCGTTCCCCACCTCGGCAACCCACTCTATGAATGGTGGTCAAAGTCCCTCCATGGCCTTGCCCCAATAGCCTTGGCATCTTCTTCAACGGCACAGTCTGCTCCGCTACCGCCTTCCCTGCCTGGGCTGAGTCCGCCCAATGCATGGCCGGAGATCGAAAGCACCGCTGCCTCCCACCGGACATCCTTCCCTCCAACGTCTTCGACATCACCACCGGTCTAGCACCCATAAATCCTTCCCATCGTCGCCAAACCTATACCTTCCTCTGCTGTCGAAACCCTAGCTATTTTTCATCTCAGATCTCGGATCGTTCCATCCCTCTTCCTAGTGCCATGTCCACTAGAGAGCTCGCCTGCAGCTATGCCGCCCTCATCCTTCATGATGATGGCATCCCCATCACGGCAAAGAAAATCAGCACCTTGGTGAAGGCCGCGAACCTAAAGATTGACTCCTACTGGGCACCCCTCTTCACCAAGCTACTCGAGAAGAGGAGCATCGATGACCTCATCTTGAGCGTCCGATCTGGAGGAGGTGGTGCTGCCGCTTTCTCAGCTGCCCCGGTCGGTGGTGCTGATGGCACCGCCGCCCCTGCAACCGAGGAGAAAAAGAAGAGGAGCAGAAGAATTTGGTGCCAATGTCGCTTGTGGTCAAGGGTGCTTTGTTTCAATAGCTGGTTCAGGCCATCATTGCACGAATACTGTTCTTGGTTACTGCTAAACCTGTACCAACAGTATTTTGTGCACCGCTACATGCACCAAAACAAGTTCTTGTACATTTCTTGCATCTGTTCCACCTAGCCTCCATCCGTGAAAGAAGGATGGCATCGGCAAAGGATGCTAATCCAAACGTGGGCTCATCTTCTTCTCTATATTGCCATCCTCCTTCCCAGCACCGTCACTGGAGAGCCCGCCAAGAAAATCCACCCTATTCCGTGAAGAAGGAGAGGGATGCATGAACGTGAAAGAAAATCCCCATCCCTCTGGCCGACTTCAACTTAGCACAAATTTTAGAGCTGCATGCTCCTTAAAGCAGCACAGATTTCAAAGCACCACCCCGGCACCCATCTCAAAGCTGCACTATTTTTAAAACAAAGCTGATTAAAAAAAAATCATGGTTATGTCAAGCTAGAGTTTGGAGTTCCCAGAATCTGAAGTCAAGCTGAAGCTGGAGCCTGATCCAAACTCGATAGAGTCAAGTTTTCCCTACCTCAGAGGAATGATGGGGACCTCACCAGCATGGATCCC
Organism: Areca catechu; assembly: GCA_021397845.1. Lineage (NCBI taxonomy): Eukaryota > Viridiplantae > Streptophyta > Magnoliopsida > Arecales > Arecaceae > Areca > Areca catechu. The sequence continues at coordinate 92,798,549 of CM038051.1, read as the reverse complement.
GGAGCAAGCACGAATCTTGGAGCCATGTGAATCTCGGAGCATATCCAGAATAAAGTAGTTTTGGATTTTATTTTTTGTTTGAAATTTAAATAAGGATTTGGTTGGTTAGGATTTAGATATGGATAGGCTTGTCTTATCCTATCTTGTGTTTGAAATTGAATCATCTATATCTTTTTATCCTGTATTCAAATTCAAATGAGGGTTGGACAAGTCTATAAATACCACCCTCAGTCCTTTATAAAAAAATAGTTTTTAGAGTTTAGTCAAGTTTTGGGAATGAAAATCAGTTTTAGTAAATAGTGGTTTTTTTATTTCACTCCGTGAGGAGAGGGTGCGAGGTCCAACTATTGGAAATTGTGTCCCAAAGCCAATCGCCTGGGTTGTAGGCGGTTAAGCTCAGTATTGTACTCTTTCTTTGAATTAATGAAATATATTTTTTGGCAGCTCATCACATTTTATATTTCCCTGAAATGAACTCTTTCCATGTGATGAAGTCCTTAGGACTATACTGACTTCGATACAGAGAGGATGTATCGAGCGGTCCTTAAACCCTGTTCACAACCAAAGGATATAATGTACAGGATGGCAATATATCAAGTATAGGTTGTTGTAGTTCACATCGTTTGGTTGTCCTCTTGACCAAATGAGTGTGGTGACACTGATGAGATCTGCAAGTGGGATATGTGATATCTTATTGAACGTGACTCCGTGCAGCCCCTTTCTGCCAAAGGGATACTCATGATTGGATATGGGTATATGTGTCCCTCTGACCTGAGGTCATCATGGTAGCTTGTAAGCAACTCCATGTGCTTTGGTACCGGACTACCCAGATTTTTAATCCGATGATGGGAGGTTTCTGGGTACAGGCAAGTACTTGTGAAGCAGTGATGGACCAAGATGGAATTGACCTGTCCAAACAATTTGGATTGAATGACTCGCAGTATCTCAATTTAGCAAATCCTTGGTCGGGGTAGTCCTAGTGAAGAGTTACTGGACTTGCAAGGTTGAGACACGTAGTCGACTGACTCAGTCTGGGTTGGCAGCCTAATCTCAGTCATCTTGAGCATTAAAGGTCAAATAGATGAATTATATGGTAACCATATGCCAGAGATTCAATAGTTTGCTCCTGCATCTTCGACCTATCCGGACGCCGGGACCCATTGCTAGATGGTTTCCTGTGCTGGTACTAGAATTGTTCTAGTGCTACAGTTTAGGTTCGAACCTATGAGGTCACTCGTCACAGAGGATTACTCTCTGATCCGGATACCGATTACGATTAGGAATCATCTCGATTTTATGGTCAAAGTATTTTTTAGCACTCTTTTCCCGTCTTGCCCTTGTCTGTGTCAACCGAAAATTATTTCGGGCTGACCAGTACTGCACCAGGATATTTCTGAATAACTTTTGAACTGATTCGGAACTCATTTCGGCCTCCTATTGGTTGTGAACCAATTTTAATCCCATGAACCAATTTAATTGGGCTTGAACCGGTTCAATTTGATTGAACCAAGAGGTTTAATGGGATTGAACCTAATTCAGATTGGACCGGTTTCTTTTGAACCGATGATCTTTTTTCTCCCAGCCGTTTTACATGATTATCTTGCGTTAGAGATTCCTAACGCTGGGAGAAGGCCATTCGACCGAACGTCTCCTCATGCTGGCATCCCTTTTCCTACTTCCACCCATCCGTTTAATCATCCTGTTAACTGCTGGTTAAATGAGAACGGTGGCTGCCAAGACCTCCTCGTTTCCAGCCCTTTCCCCTCCCTCTCCCTGTTGTCCTATATAAACCTCTGCAGCGCCCCTGTTTACATCTCAGTTGATGTTACACCATGTGAAGAGAAAGTAAAAATTCTAGGACATTTTTGAGAGAGTTTTTTGCCTGCTTCCATTGGGTACTCATAGGCTGGGTTTTTGGAGGGTGAGAGGGAGAGTTTAAGGCACCATTTACTTGTCCATTTGAGTGCTCAAACCTAGGACTGCAGCAAGGCCAGTTGCTGCCGTTCACTGTGGCTGAATCATCTTCCAGCGACTAGCACCGCGTGTGGAGTGGGATCCGAGAGCCCCGAGCGCGTCTCCCCTCTAGAGGAAGTATCCTTCTACTCCTGGGAGCAAGCCACGCGAGCCAGGATCGCCGCTGCAGCTCCAAACGCCAAGAAGAACACTGCTGGTTTTCTGAAACCAAAACTTCTGGCAGCAAGCTTTTTGGCCCTCTTGTACACCGTGTACACTGACCTTTTCTTGCAGATTTCGATTGGAGATCGAAGAGCGCTTGTCCAAGTTACTGCTGGTCAAATTTGGGAGGAAAAGGAGGTACGAAAGCCGCCGTTTGATCGCTGTTTTGAAAGCCAAAAACAGAGCATCTCAATGGTCCAAGGAGGAAGAAGACTGGAATAAGTTTATCCCACTTATTCCAGCCTATTCTAGCTTTATTCCAGAGTTATTCCAGGTGGAATAAAGGTATGAAAAATTTTATTTTAATCATTCATAAATGGATGTATTTATTTATATATTTTAAAAATATTTTATGCCTCGTTACATGCCTACATGCAACATGAATAGGTTAGGTTCTAGGCGGAGCAGTTTTCCGCTACGGTGATTTTTAAAAATGTTTTAAAATCCATTCTGCTCCAGCAGCTGTTTGCATGCCTAGTGTAGGACCATGTCAAACCACCTGCACCATTTTTCTTTCAGTGGTATCAGAGCAGGTTGCATGTGTAATCTACTCCTGTATGCATGTTTATAGATTAAAATTTGTTTAATCTAAATATGTATCCTGATTTCTTTTTGAAACCTAGTTGAGACCATCACCATGACCGTGTGTCTTTGACACGATGCGGATCATCTGTGTTGGCCTCTTCAGAAGGATCCTTAAAGAATATTAAAATTAAAAAAGGTTTTAATTTGTTGATACATGATTTTAGGCATGTTTTATATTGGATGTAAAATATTTGTAAAATTTTGAATCTAGATGCATGATTTTAAGTTATGTAAAATTGTTTTACATTGTGACTTAATTAAAAAATGTTTTAATTAAGTGTTTGGATTAATAAAAATTTTAGGTTTATGAAATCTAAAACATTGCATAAGCCATTTTGGGTTAAATTGGGTTAGCTGACTAGTTGGGTTCATTACTGGGTTAGACCTAAGTTTAGTTGAACCGGATAACAAGAAGATTAAACAAAAGTTGTTTAAGGCCCTTCTTTAGAACTATCTAATAGTTAGTTGATCCGTTCATCTAAAATGGATCCAATTAGTGGCTCAGTGGACGCCCGAGTTTTTAGGCTAGTCTGATCGAGTCTGGTAAACCGACTGGTGTCAAGGTAGGTTTGGCATTGTGATCATGGTTGTATGAGGCTACCTCTTTCCTGGCCAACTTGGTTGGTGTCTAGGAAAGATGGTTAATGGCGGATACTCACCCATGATCTCACCTACCTGGCTAGTCGAGTCAACCAGAACTGATTGGAAAAGCTCAATGACTCGAGTTAACCCATGTCACCCAGGTTGATCGGTCTGACTGATCTATAGGTGCCCATGGATCAATTTGTTGATTTATTTCAACCCTCCTGGAATCTGATTGATTCAGTGGGAGGATGATCCATGTCCTTGTCTTTTTCTTCTGTCATAACTAAAAAAATCCTCTAAAATTATTAGGTCATTAAAAAGACTAAGTCAAAGAGTTGACAGTGTCTTAGCCTCCCATTAAGTTTAATAGAAATGTGTCCACTAGCTTTGTATGCATCGACAGTTCCATAGAACGGGTGTACATCCGGCGACTGGAATTTCTATCTGATCGATGATAGTTCAGTGCAACCTCCTTAACGGGACCAAGTGGACCGGCCATAGTCGGGCTTGGTCTTTAGTTAGCTGAAAGCATTGGATTTGTTATTTTAATGGTTGGACCTAACCAGAGACCCGCAATAGGAGGCCCCTAGGCCGATTGTGGTGTTCTCCGGGGCAAAATAAAATACTGAAAATTATTTAGAGAAATAATTGGTTTACGAACCTACCTTTAGGCTCGTATGGGTGAGCTGGCCATAGTCGGGCTCATGCGAGGCCTATTGGATTTCAGTACCCACTTGAAAAAGTATTTTTTTTCATGGATTGTAGTTAGAGGCTATCAATCTAAAAAATTAGTGGAAGAAACCTTTAGACTAAAGTCCAAGTCTTTTGGTTAAATTATTTATTCATACACTAATTTGGTCTTATTTTATTTTCAGATGTCTTCCAATTTATCGCTCTGGTCACTTCTCGAGAACGAGAAGTTAAAGGGTCACAACTTAGATAGTTGGTATCAAAGATTAAGAATCATTCTGGAGCATGAACCGATCCTCTATGTGATAACGGATCCAGCACCTGAAATCCCTCCCGCTAATGCACGGAGTACGGTCTGAGATGCTTATCTAAAGTGGGTCTCTGATTGGACTACTATCCGGTGCATTATGTTAGCGACGATGAACGACGAGTTCAGTCGCAAATTCGAGGAGGCCCAACCTGATGAAATTCTTCAAAAGTTGAAGGAATCCTTCGGCACCTAGATGATGTAGAACGGTACAAAGTGTCTTATGCCATCTACAACTCTAAGATGCCGAATGGTAGTTCAGTCACTGATCATGTATTGTACATGATCGAGCTGATTGAAAAACTGGACAAACTCGAATGCCCCTTGCACGAGTAGCTCGGCAAGGATACGATCCTGAATTCTCTTCCCTCCTCCTATCTTGATTTTCTCGAACATTATAGAATGAATAAGCCTGCAGTCAACTACCATGGTCTTTTGATGTTGTTGCAGACTTTCGAGAAAGACCACCAACTGAATAAGGGGATGGTGAATTTAGTGGGAGGAAGTAGAGGTCGTCGTCCCTTTAAGAAAGGGAAGAAGAAAATAAATAAAAAGGGAAAGAATGTGCAGAATGCTTCTGGCCCTAGTCAGACTAGGAAGTATAAGGCTGATCAATCTTCTGCAGAGTGTTTCTACTGCAAGAAGAAGGGACACTGGAAGAAGAACTATCCTCTTTATATTGCATCCCTTGATCCGAACAGGCCGAGGAAGCAGAAGTCTGCTGAACAAGGTATTTATATGATAAAACCTTGTAATTTCTCTATTATTGATACTGCTAATTGGGTATTGGATACTGGTAGTCCAATTCATGTTTGTAATTCGTTACAGGGACTTCTAGTTAGCAGAAGATTTGAAGATGGAGAACAGTTTCTGAGCATCGGGAATGGAAATCGTGTTCCAGTACTGGCGGTCGGAGTCCTGCGTCTTGTCTTTGAGTCTTGTACTGTCGAACTAGTCGATTGTCACTATTGTCCTAGTTTCATTATGAGCATAATCTCTGTAGGCCTTTTGGCCAATTGTGGTTTTGAACTATAAATAAAAGGAGATTTTTGTAATGTTATTTTGAATAACTCTGTTATAATGAAAGCTAGATTAAATAATGGCATATACGTACTATCAAGGCCTGTTAGTGTAATGTACACATCTTGCAAACGTCCAAGATTAGATAATGTCAACGATTTGTATCTTTGGCACTGTAGGCTAGGTCATATTAACCAAAATAGGATAAACAAGATGCGAGGAGATGGACTCCTCGAGGTCAGTGATTCTGAATCACTGCCCACTTATGAATCATGTTTACTTGGTAAAATGACCAAGTCACCTTTTACTGGAAAAGGTGAACGAGCTACAAAACTTCTAAGTCTAATACATACTGATGTATGTGGACTGATGACAGTAAGTGCCAGAGGAGGATATAAATATTTCATTACTTTTACAGACGACTTTTCAAGGTTCGGTTATGTCTTTTTAATGAGACATAAGTCTGAGTCATTTGAAATGTTCAAACGATACCGTAATGAAGTAGAAAAGCAAATTGGAAAAAGTATTAAAATCCTTCGATCTGATCGAGGTGGTGAATACTTATCTGGTGCTTTTTTGACATATCTTGAGGAGAATGGAATTCTCTCTCAATGGACTCCTCCAGGAACACCATAGTTGAATGGTGTGTCCGAAAGGAGGAATCGAACCTTGTTGGACATGGTTCGATCCATGATAGGCTTTGCAACTCTGCCGCTATCCTTTTGGGGATATGCGCTTCAGACAGCCTATTACTTATTAAATAATGTTCCAAGTAAGTCTGTTGTCTCCACTCCGTTTGAGATGTGGAATGGGTGTAAAACCTCAATCTCACACCTTCGGGTCTAGGCTTGTCTGGCTTACGTAAAGCATTTAGACTCAAACAAACTTGGTCCTAGATCTGATCGGTGTTTATTCATTGGTTATCCTAAGGAAACCAAAGGGTATTTCTTCTACTTGGAGAATGAACAAAAGGTGTTCGTTGCTCTTAGAGCTATCTTTTTGGAAAAGGAGTTCCTTGGAGAAGGAACTATAGCTTTTAAGATTGAACTTGATGAAGTTCAGCCAATAAAAGAACCTGCACACTCTAAGGACATCGTAGAACCGGCTGTGATTGAATCACACCCAGAACCCATTAGGAGATCCGGTAGAATACCGCGTCAGCCGGACAGATACTACGATTTCTTGGTCCGAGATGGCGATCCCATTGAGCTCGATGAGAACAATGAAGATCCGATCACTTATATGGATGCTCTTCAGAGATCTGACTCTGAGGCATGGCTTGGAGCCATGCGATCCAAAATGGAGTCCATGGAAATCAACAATGTATGGACATTGGTTGATCCACCTGAAGGATTAAAATCCATCGGGTGTAAATGGATCTTCAAGAGGAAAAGGGGCGCAGATGGGATGGTAGAAACCTATAAAGCCCGTCTGGTTGCCAAGGGATATCGTCAGCGATATGGTATCGATTATGACGAGACTTTCTCACTTGTGGCAATGCTCAAGTCCATTCGGATCATGCTTGCTTTGGCAGCATATTTTGATTACGAGATCTGGCAAATGGATGTCCGAACCGCTTTCCTAAATGGAGAGCTACAAGAGGAGGTGTATATGATACAGCCTGAAGGGTTCACATCCATAGATGAATCAAAAGTATGCAAGTTGCAGAGGTCCATCTATGGACTCAAGCAAGCGTCTCGAAGTTGGAACTTACGGTTTGATAGGTGTATCAAATCGTATGGCTTCATTAGGAACGGAGAAGAACCATGCATCTATAAATGGGTTAATGGTTCTGTGATTGTATTCCTAGTACTGTATGTTGACGACATTCTCTTAATCGGGAATGATGTCCCAGCATTACAAGGAATAAAGGTCTGGTTATCATCTCAGTTCTCCATGAAGGACTTGGGTGAAGCTTCTTACATACTAGGTATGAAGATCTATAGAGATAGATCTAAGAAGCATTTGGGATTGTCCCAGTCCACGTACATTGACTCCATGCTGAAACGGTTCAGCATGGAAAATTCTAAGAAAGGCTATCTCCCGATAGGTTCTGGAATTACTCTTTCCAAGAAGGATTATGCGACAACTCCAGAGGAAAGAGAGCGTATGAGTAGAGTACCTTATGCTTCTGCAGTAGGCTCTATCATGTATGCTATGACTTGTACTAGACCGACATGGCATACTCACTAGGAGTAGTGAGCAGATACCAGTCTGACCTAGGTGAGGCGCATTGGAAGGTGGTTAAGTCCATCCTTAAGTATTTGAGAAATACTAAAGATTAATGGCTGATTTATGGAGAACCTGACTTGAAACTTGTGGGGTACTCTGACTCCAGTTTCCAGTCGGATAGAGATGATAGCAAGAGTGTGTCAGCGTTTGTATTTACCCTGAATGGAGGAGCGATTTGCTGGAAAAGTTCCAAGCAGGCAACTATTGCAGACTCGATATGCGAAGCAGAATATATTGCAGCATCAGATGCAGCAAAGGAAGCTGTATGGTTGTGGAAGTTCCTTGGAGAGCTAGGGGTGGCACCTTCCCTAGATAGTCCTGTTCCGGTGTACTGTGATAGCACTGGAGCCATTGCTCAAGCTAAGGAGCCTAAAGCTCATCACCGCACCAAGCACATACTGTGGCGCTACCACCTCGTACGAGAGATCGTGGAACGAGGTGACATCAATCTTCTGAAGATCGATGGAAAAGAAAATCTGGCCGACCCCTTCACTAAAGCCCTTGGAATAAAAGAGTTCGACTATTGTAAATGGAAAATGAGTATTAGATACTCTTTTGATTGGCTTTAGTACAAGTAGGAGTTGTTGGAAATTGTGTCCCAAAGCCAATCGCCTGGGTTGTAGGCGATTAAGCTCAGTATTGTACTCTTTCTTTGAATTAATAAAATATATTTTTTTGGCAGCTCATCACATTTTATATTTTCCTGAAATGAACTCTTTCCATGTGATGAAGTCCTTAGGACTACACTGACTTCGATATAGAGAGGATGTATCGAGTGGTCCTTAAACCCTGTTCACAACCAAAGGATATATTGTACTGGACGGCAATATATCAAGTATAGGTTGTTGTAGTTCACATCGTTTGGTTGTCCTCTTGACCAAATGAGTGTGGTGACACTGATGTGATCTGCAAGTGGGATATGTGATATCTTATTGAACGTGACTCCATGCAGCCCCTTTCTGCCAAAGGGATACTCACGATTGGATATGGGTATATGTGTCCCTCTGACCTGAGGTCATCATGGTAGCTTGCAAGCAACTCCCTGTGCTTTGGTGCCGGACTACTCAGATTTTTAATCCGGTGATGGAAGGTTTCTGGGTACAGGCAAGTACTTGTGGAGCAGTGATGGACCAAGATGGAATTGACCTGTCCAAATAGTTTGGATTGAATGTCTCATAGTATCTCAATTTAGCAAATCCTCGATCGGGGTAGTCCTAATGAAGAGTCACTGGACTTGCAAAGTTGAGACATGTAGTCGACTGACTCAGTCTGGGTTGGCAGCCCAATCTCGGTCGTCTTGAGCATTAGAGGTCAAAGGGAAGAATTATACTGTAACCATATTCCAGAGGTTCGATAGTTTGCTCCTGCATCTTCACCTATCCGGACGCCAGGACCCATTGCTAGATGGTTTCCTGTGCTGGTACTAGAATTATTCTAGTGCTACCATTTAGGTTCGAACCTATGAGGTCACTCGCCATAGAGGATTACTCTCTGATCCGGATACAGATTATGATTGGGAATCATCTCTATTTTATGGTCACAGTATTTTTGAGCACTCTTTTCCCCGTCTTGCCCTTGTCTGTGTCAACCGGAAATTGTTCCGGGTTGACCAGCACTGCACAAGGGTTTTTCTGAATCATTTTTGAACTGATTCGGAACTAGTTTCGGCCTCCTATTGGTTGTGAACCAAATTTAATCCCATGAACCAATTTAATTGGGCTTGAACCAGTACAATTGGATTGAACCAAGAGGTTTAATGGGATTGAACCTAATTGGGATTGGACCGGTTTCTTTTGAACCGGTGATCTTTTTTCTCCCAGCCATTTGACATGGTTATCTTGTGTTAGAGATTCCTAATGCTGGGAGAAGGCCATTCGACCGAACGTCTCCTCACGCTGGCATCCCTTCTCCTCCCTCCACCAGTCCGTTTAATCTTCCTGTTAACTACTGGTTAAATGAGAATGGCGGCTGCTGAGACCTCCTCGTTTCCAGCCCTTTCCCCTCCTTCTCCTTGCTGTCCTATATAAACCTCTGTAGCGCCCCTGTTTACATCTCAATTGATGTTACACCGTGTGAAGAGAAAGTAAAAATTCTGGGACATTTTTGAGAGAGTTTTTTGCCTGCTTCCATTGGGTACTCATAGGATGGGTTTTTGGAGGGTGAGAGGGAGAGTTTAAGGCACCATTTCCTTGTCCATTTGAGTGCTCAAACCCAGGACTGTAGCAAGGCCAATTGCTGCCGTTCACTATGGCCGAATCATCTTCCAGTGGCTAGCACCACGTGTGGAGTGGGATCCGAGAGCCCCGTGCGCATCTCCCCTCTAGAAGGAGTACCCTTCTACTCCTGGGAGCAAGCCACGCTAAACGAGATCGCCGCTGCAGCTCCAAAAGCCAAGAAGAACACTACTGGTTTTCTGCAACCAAAACTTCAGCAGCAGGCTTTTTGGCACTCTTGTACACCGTGTACACTGACCTTTTCTTGCAGATTTCAATTGGAGATCGAAGAGCGCTTGTCCAAGTTGCCGCTGCTCAAATTTGGGAGTAAAAGGAGGTCCGGAAGCCACCGTTTTATCGCTATTTTGAAAGCCAAAAATAGAGCATCTCAACGGTCCAAGGAGGAAGAAGACTGGAATAAGTTTATCCCACTTATTCCAGCCTATTCCAGCTTTATTCCAGAGTTATTCTAGGTGGAATAAAGGTATGAAAAATTTTATTTTAATCATGCATAAATAGATGTATTTATTTATATATTTTACAAATATTTTATGCCTCGTTACATGCCTACATGCAACATGAATAGGTTAGGTTCTGGGCGGAGCAGGTTTCCGCTGCGGTGATTTTTAAAAATGTTTTAAAATCCATTCTGCTCCCGCAGCTGTTTGCATGCCTAGTGTAGGACCATGTCAAACCACCTGCACCGTTTTTCTTTCACCAACCCCAGGCATGATGTGAGGTCATGCCCAGTTATCCCCCTTCCCATTCCATCTTCTCTATCCCCTCGTGGCTCGTGGCCTTTGAGATCCATCCTAGCGCCTCCAAGTATCGAGGAGGGTGTAATGCCCTAGAGGTGAGAGATCTCTTCGTTAGGGTGAGTTCCAAAGTCCATGAGATTCAAATCCCTGTCTTCCATTCCCACTATTCTTCGCCATCCCTAGAAAAAAAAATACCAAAAAAAATAGTACCCTAATTTAGGTGACTATTAGGCTCGCTAACGATCCTACCCCCATCTGTCCCTCATCAATTAGTACCCCTAGAGATAAACAAAGTATTAGTCAAGAACGCTTTAGTCAACCCACCCATGTTACCCTAAACATTAGCCAATTTTTTTTTAGCCAACCCCCTCTTACCACCTCATTGGTTCACCAGAATGACATTGAAGAAGAGATATATGAAGCTGACATGAGCTTAGTGGAGGAGTATGAGGAAGAATAAGAGGAGTTCCCTATAGAAGACATAGAATTAGTTGACCCAATAGAAACCCAGGTAGAAACTAATGTAGATTTAGTTGACCCTGACCTCACCTAGACTGAACCTATAGTGGAAGACCAGCTAGAGGAAGAGAACCTAAATACTACTATCAGAACCTTACATGAGGAGCCACTAAAAGGAAGCCCAACTATAGAGCCCAGTCCTTTGGTTTGTGAGCCAAAAGAATTTATTAGGGACTTGATCTCCTTAAACCAGTACTCTCAAGATGAAGTCATTTCTTTGACTCCACTAATCTCTTCCATGAAATCAATGACCCTTTCTTCCATTATACAGACCCTTTAGATAGACATCAATCCCATAAGGTTAACCTCATTAGTCTAGGATTAATCCCTGACACACCTTCTTATATCCTACTTTATCCAACTAACCCTGAACCATCTCCTTATTTCTTATCCTACCCAGCTGACCCTGAACCAACCTCTTATTTTTTACCCTTTTCTGAATCTTCTTATATTTCTTTAACTATTCATATGCATTTTATAGAGGTTTGCATATTACATTCATTCAATGAGTCTGTCATTTTTGCTTCCTACTTCTGGAAGACCCTCTGGCATCTATTAGGAGCTCAAGTCACATTTTCATGTGCATACCAAACTAGGGTTAAACCTAGAGAGCCTACAGTCTGTTAAGTCTAGGCCCAAAGAGTCTAATAGGAATGCATAATTGAGTCTGCCTATCATGAGTCCCCTACATCATCTATTAGGAGTTGCATGTGTCAGCATGTTGCATTTGCATCAGGAAATTAGTCAAAAGATGAACATAAGTAATGAACTATATAAGAACTTGGCTAATTTCCAAAAGAGAGTTAAGGAATTTTTTGTAGGAGATTGTATGATTGTAAAGGAGTTTCATGCTCGCAAAACTGGCCCATTCAAAATAATGAAGAGCTTTGGACCCAATGCCTATGCACTTGAGATACCAATTGATTTAGGTATTAGTTCCACCTTCAAAATCTCAAACCTTGTAGAGTATAGGGAACCAGCAGTGATACCTAGTGAGCATCTTGAGCCTATCCCTCCCTTTGAGACAAAACCCATCCCAGAGTGTCCATATACAATTTGGCCTATTAGCGACGAAAAGATTGAGAGAACCCTAGACGATCAAGCCATCGGTACCCGAGATAGGGGCTATCAGAGGTATTAGGTCCATTGGCAAGGTCAGCCAAAATTTGAGGACTTGTGGAGCACTGGTGAGGATCTGCAGCACCTTAACACAAACCCTCCATGAGCAGTATGAAAGCCAAATTGACCCTTAATCAATTGGGTCGAGTTCTTCACGCCCTGAGAGAATTGGTGAGGACACCAAGATTAGACACTAATCACTGGATCCCATATGGTTTACTGATTAGAGTTTTAGAACCTTAGTCATGTATCACAATTTTGTAAGCAAGTAAGATTAAGTCCTATAATAAGTTGAGACTGGTTGATTGTGTCTAAAGCCTAGTCAATCATTGAGTCCTGTACTTAAGTACTAGTCCATTATCAGTCCAATTTTGTACAAGAGAAGAGATTACCCAGTGTTGGAGTTCCACTAGGCCTCATCCAGGAGTCTAAGACCTTCATATTAGCTCACATCAACCTATTGACACCCTAGAATCCTAGATGCCCTCCAGATGCTCTCCAGATGCCCTGATTCCCCCTAGATGACATGGAATATTCTCAACCCAGGGTGCCCCTTGATTCCAGAGAGATACCAACATCTTAGTCCAAGAAATTCAAGCCCAGGAGCAAGGCTCGAGCCTTTAAGAACCAAGATTCCAGTCTGATACCCGGAATATACCAGCCCATGCACCCCAGCTTCCAAGAGGCCCAAAGCCCATGAACCCTTCACTCTTGGCAGGCCCTTGCTGCCCCTTGAAGCCCAACATGCCTGGGATAGGCATCCTCCATGAGTTGACCAAGTCCAAGCATGTGGAAGAGTTTAAATGAAAGAAGGAAAGCTAGTTTTTATTTCATTCAACTTTGTAATCCTTGTTCTAGGTTTATTTTGAAATTGTTCTTCCACTTAAATTGTGTAAACCTATCCTAACTAGGAGAGGGCTGAAGTCCTAATAGGGAGAGGGCATTGGAACTCTATAAATACCCCACCCCTCCTCCTCTTATAATGACTCATATTTTCAAGAAATCAAATTGCTGTTGAATTGTTTCCAGAGTTCTGGTGTTCTGGTTTTGGTTCTTTGGTTTTGGTTCTTTATTCTTTTGCTTGGCCGACCACCCTTCCATGGAATTCTCCATGCCCTAGAAGCAAATCAAGACTCCAAGCACTAGCCATGTCCAAGAAGAGAAGCCTTGAAGATGCCCCAGATCAAGAGCTCCTTCTTCTTCCCTGCTGCCAGCCCTTCTTGCCCTAATCCCTTTCCTTCTTGTTTCATCTTATTTTTTGCTCTTTGTTTCTTTATTTCATGCCTAACGTTGATGCTTGCAGGGTCCTTGAGGTGTTTCCCCTCCCCAGAGAAGGCTTTCCTACCTTCAGACCAAGTCCAAATCGCCTTCAGATTTTGGGAACCAAAGGCTTGTTTTTCCAGGCGCCATCCAGAGTGTTGAGGAATCTCTACTTCAAAGGAACTACAATCGCTGCCTAGTAAAATCCTTCCCCCTCCTGAGTTCTGATCTGGTGACAGGTATGCTATCCTAAGTTGGGAGTTTCTCAATTCTCGGGTCTTGACTTTATTATTCTGCATGAGTATTCTGCGGGTATGATTGTTTCTTGTATTACTAGTCTTTTTGCTAATTCTTTACTTATTTTTGGGTCTTTAGCCACTGAATTAAATTCTAAAAAAATATTTAAAAATTAGTTTTCTATTTTGCATCAGTCCTAGGATCATTCCGCATCAGAATTTGGCTTGAAACTCTTTGGAAGGTGGTGTCAAAGAAGAAGCTAGCAAGCTTTGGCCGAATTCTCTTGTTTGGCATGAATTAACTTGAGTGGAGGGTGCTAATTTGGAGAGTCCTTCACGCTTACTCATCTTAAAACTAAATGGTGCCAATTTTGCTTTCTTTTGGCTGACCAAAAATAAAAAGACATGGCATATTGGATGTCCAAATAAAAGTGACATGGCATGTATTCTTGTCCCAAAATGAAATGGCATGACTTATCCAAACATGACATGTGTTGATGTCCCCTGATGTTATGGCAGGTGTTGTCCAATTTTTTGGAAAGATGGCACTAAAAATAAACTAACTTGGGCTAGTGACATGGCTTGTCTTGGGCTAGCACATGGAGTTACATGGCTTGTCTTGGGCTATCACATGGGTCTCCAATTAGGTCCCCTTTGTATTACAGGACTCAATAACTAATTATTACAAGACTCAAAATTAAACCAACCAAATAACTAAGCCCCACTTGATCAATTGGAACCCAATTTGATCAATAGGTTAGACCACATGTAACAAAAAGGAATAAATTTGTAAACAGGGTTTGGCCCAAAAGGATTTGGTACAACCGGTAAATAGGATTTTGACTCAATGTGGTAAAAAGGGTTTAGCCCAAAAGGCTAAATAACAAAATCTTAATTATAGTTGGTAAAAATGGCTAACCCTAACTAAGCCAAACTGTTGAGCCCTTGAGTGATTTTGATGATAACAAAATATTGGAACATGTATTTGTGTTACTAACAACTCTTCAAGTGCTTTACAAGTTTTTGTAGGATGATTTCACTGCTCATTTTCAACTCCTACATTCTTATTTCCTATCATGAGATGTATTGTAATTATCTCATGTAAAAAAGAACCCATGGAAAAAGTTAAAAGAAAATCATGAAAAATGGGTTGCTTCTATGTTTTCAATCTTTGAATTTTTAGATTTATTTGTAAGTTGAGTTTGAAAAGTTTGAAGTGTTGAAGACTTGCTGGAAAACTTCTGGAGAGGAGTTCAAGTTTTATATTGATGATCTATCCAAGCCAACTCTAGTAGAAAGAGCCGACTCTGATCTATGGCATCGTTGAAGGTTTCTAGGATGCAGATAGCCGAGCCAACTCGATGAAACCTGAGTTGACTTGTCCAAAGTATCAATTATTGAATCATACAGGCGAGCAGACCCGAAGAAAATCAGAGCCGACTAAGTACTTCAGTTTGGCATCCGAGTGGACTATTCAGCATCCGAGCCGACTCTAGAGTCCAGAAAAAATCGTTCTGAGTGAATAGCCAGGAGAGCCGACTCAAAGGAACCCGAGCCGACTCTTCCAAAGTATAGTTTTGAAAGCCTAAGAATTTGAGCCGACTCGAAGTAAGGCGAGCCAACTCTTTCAGAGTAAGGAATCAAACTACTAAGAAATTGAGCTGACTCGAATGAAGCAAGGCAACTAGAGCAGAACTACTTTGATGATCCGAGCCGACTCGAGAAGACCAAGCCAACTCGAAGGTCGATTTCAGGCAAGTACGGCTAGTTCCAGAACTCCATTTTTGTGTTTAAAAAGTGATCCAATGGTCAAGTGTCACATCCTAATGGTCTACAACGACTAAAACTATTTGAGAAGAGTACAAGACTCTATAAAAGAGAGATTAGGACAACTTTTGAGAAGGTTAATGAATGATTAATTCTTACTTGAGCTTGTGAGCTAGAGAGCACTGCAAGAGCATTCAAGATAGACTTCAAGCCTTCACCAACTCCAATAAAAAAGCTTTGAGCACTTATTGAAGAAGTTGAAGAAGCCATTAGAGTGCAATCAAGAAGGCTTCTCTTGAGCAGCATCGGTAACCATCCAACAATATAGTTTGTCATTATTGTTGCTTACTTTTTTCTACTCTTGTTGAGTTGGATAATTGGTGAGCCCGGTCTAAAACGCAAGTGGGTTGTTAGTGATCCCGTTCAAAACTAACTATGTAAGGGTTCTTGGTAATCCTGGTAAAACCAAGTTAGGTTCTTGGTGATCCTGTTTAAAACCAAGAGTTAGGTTGTTAGTGATCTCGTTCAAAACTAACTGCATAAGGATTCTTGGTGATCTTGGTAAAACCAAGTTAAGTTCTTGATGATCCTGTTTAAAACCAAGAGTTGGATTTTTTGTGAGCCCGGTTGAAAAACCAACTTGGGTTTGGATTGTGTGCCTGGTAAAACAATCTGACTGTATTGTTGTAGTAAATATAGTGGAAATCTTAAGTGGTATCTTGAGTAGTGGACACAGGAGCTGGGGTGCTCCGAACCACTTTAAATTACTGTGTTTGTGATTGTGCTTTTACTTCTTCTCTTAATTGCTTCTACTTTAAAATTCAGAATCATAGCACCTACCACATCAAAGAAGTTTTTAAAAGGGCACATACTCTGTTGAATTTTTTAAATTTCCAATTCACCTCTCTCTTGGGAAAGCCAATTGGGCAACAACTGGTATCAGAGCAGTGTCTCTGAATGTATCAAGAGTAAAGATAAATGGATCATTATATGAGTACCTCTTTTGATGCAGAAGAAAGCTCTGATACCAAAATTGATGTAGAACGGATATGTGGAATGCGGAAGCAAATTAAAATTAATGTATATTTTTATTTTTATTTTATTTTTATTATATTCAGAAGTCGGCTTTGACTCAAATGAAAGTTAAACTAAATTGAAAGAAACTATATAATAATTGAAAGTATAATTCAAAGAAACTAGATTATCAGAGTAGTTCAGAAGTAAAGGATCACTGGGGGTTAAGAAACTCCCAGACCTAGGGTTTCGCTCTGAACTTTCAACAGGACAGAACTAAAGATAAGGGAAGGGTTATGTACCAGGCAGTGATCTTCACAGAGTTTGGTGGAAGGACTCTCTCGAGCAGATTGTTGGATCCTCGGATTCGGATATCTTCGCAATGGATCCTCCAATACTGGTCCTTTGGCAGAGTTGGCTTCTCCTGAACTCAGGATCTGGGAAAGAAGAAGAACAAGTTAAGGAACCAGATACTCAAAGAAAGGATTTACCAGATAAGAAGAACTTGAAAAAAATTGATGTTGCTGAAATCCTAATTCTCCTGGATGCTGATCTGACTTCCTCTGGGATTTGCTCTGTATTCGAAGTAGCCGATCTGGACCTGGATGCTGGTGGTCGGCCTCTACTTGGAAGAGAGGGGCCGTGAGATGATGAGGTAGATTAGGGTTTGGATGATTGGTGGAATGAAGAAGATGATGGGCGGCTAGGGTTTGGAATTGAAGTGGCTAACCTAGGGTTTTGGTAGGGTTTTGGGGTTGGAGATCTCACACCTCCTCAAGGTTCCTAGGGGAACCCGGATTTACTCCCTCACGGAGCTCAACACTTGAATACAAGTACGGAAGAGAGAAACACAAAGTTGCTCACACAGAAATTGATTTCATTCATCATTAAATTCAAGAGTTACATAGAGTTGAATATATAGACATAACAAAGAAATAAAATTTTATACATTTTCCATGTGGGACTAATAGGACTAACCCACACTTTAGGCATCAAATTCTCTTCCCAAGACTCCTTCCCTGAGTGGGCAGCCCAAAAATTTCAAGAAAACTTGAAAATCAGCTCCAAATGGCAGGTTATGGGGGTGTCTCCTAGTATCTCTCCATGAATCAAGGATATTCCCTTCATGGTTTGGCTCATTTGGACACCTCCTAGTCTTGCTCCACAAGTTTAGGCTTCTTCCTTTCATGGCTTTGGCACTTTTGGAAACTTTTGGGAAGCTCCTTGAATTCCTCCCCAAGTCATGCTCTCTTCCCTTTTATAACTTGGATTTTTATGGAACATTGTGGGGCACCTCCTTGATCCTCTCTTCAAGAAAATTTCTTGCCATCCTGGCTTGGGTTTATCTGGAAAGAAATTGGCTCCTCTTTGGATTGAGGTATCTTGATGGATTTCTCTCCCAAGTGGTGCAAGAAAAAAAAGGAACTTACTTCTTATGGTGTAGGGACCAAAGACACTGGATGGAGATGTGGAGCCTCCTGGACTCTGGCGTGTGGCTGGGAGTGTGGCGCCCACTTGCTTGGGCCTGGGAGAAAAAATGTGGCACCCTGGACCTTGACTTGAGTGAAAAAAAAAGTGGCACCAACCTAGAGAAGACCTAGACCACTACTAGGACTTGTACTGAGTCAACATGACTCAACAAAATTTAAATTGCAGGGAAATACAGACTCAAGACTAAAATTGAGTTGACCAAGTCAACCCTTATTACAAAACCAGAAAACCCTAATTCTTCGGGCAAGGTCAATCAGAGATCCAGATGGAGCCCTGAAGTCTTCTTCTGAGTCTGGTGCCCGCACCAATTCTCCCGGGGTGGGAGGAACTCGACCCTGTCGAGTATGGATCAAGTTGGCTCTGGTATCTCTCCAAGAGGTCTGGGTCCAATTCTTCAATTTTTTCTCGGGAGATCCAAGAGTCATCAGAATCTGGCCTTCCTTACCAGCGGACCAGGTATCTTTGGTATCCTCGATTATGAGTAGAGATAACCTGATCATCCAGGATCTTTTCAATCTGCTCTTTCCTCACAGGCCAGTTTGTTGGTGGACACACAGGGTCGGGATCACTCTCAATAACAGGATTAGGTTTCAAAGGCTTACTAGGAATCACAGCTGGCTCCCTATACTCTACTAATTCTGTAATGTTGAAAGTAGATCTATTGCCTAGATCTGGAGGCAACTCGAGCACATAGGCATTGGATCCTACTCTCTTCACTACTCTAAATGGTCCAGCTCCTTTAGCATGAACTTTCTAATGGTTCCAGGAAAAAACCGCTCAGGCCTTAACCTAATCATTACATAGTCTCTCTCAACAAAAGTTTTGACTCATCTTTGAGAATCAGCCAACTTCTTATAAGTTTCATTACTTAAAGTTATTTTGGCATGAATTTCTTTATGCAAGTCCTTTACATGCTATGCAAGTGCATCAAGAGACTTTTGTGTGTGGGCTAATAGTGAAATCAGATCAAGTGGAGTGTGAGGCTTGTAACCATGAACAATTTCAAAGGGACTTTAGCCTATAGACCTATTAATCGAAACATTGAATGCAATTTCAGCCCTGGACAAAATACAAATCCCAATTCCTGGTGCTCTCAATCAAACCAAAATCTGAGCCAAAGCCTAGTAAAGGGTCAAGAAAAACTAAACTAGACTGACGACACATTCCTAAAGAATGAACTTTATTCCAAAGGAACCCTAGGTCTAAACCTAACAAACTAAGGCTCTCTAGGTTTGACCTTGGGTCGGAGGAGGGCATGCAGAGCATGAAAACTTATTATGGATGACTAGTAGGTGCCATAAGGTCTTCCAGAAGTAGGTGGCAAACCTAATAGGTTCTAAGGAGTCTTGCAACCTTGAGATCTCAGTAAAGTGTAATCCCATAGCTCTAGAAATAAGAGAAGATTCAGGGAAGGGTAGGAAATAAGAATCAGAGTTTTGAGGTGGCTTATCAGAAACAAGAAACAAACCTTGGTCATTCAGGATGACCTTAAAATGAGGACATTGTTCTATAGTTGCACTCATCCAAACCTCATGATTTGCTCTAGGAGGGTCTACAAGTGCAAGTTCTAGGATAGGCTGGGTGCTCCTAGAAGGTGGAAGGTTATCTGGAAGGTCTTTGGAATGTTTATCTAGAAGGTCCTCTAAGCTACTGTCTTTTTCTTGTTCTTGGACCTTCTCAATGGGCAATTCTTGTGAACCCCTTCCTTCTTCACACTTCTCTACCAGATTTGACTCAAGGGTGTCTTCTTTGGATTCCTCAATGAGTTCAGGGGTATTCTCACTTAAACTTTCATTTGGTGTAATTTCCTCTTCCTGAAATTCCTCAAAAGGGTCTTCTCTTAGGGTTAGCTCCTGAATTCCTTGAGTGGCAGGGGTCCCCTCAATAACCCCATTAGGTAGGAGTTGGATAATTGAATTATCGGGAGAGATATCCTTAAATTCTTCTTCTTCATATTCATCTATCAAACTTATGTCAGGCTCATATATTTCTTCCTCAATCTCACTAAAAGGTTCTAATCTATTCTCCTTTGATTCCACTTTAACTACGGCTCTGGTCGGGCCACCTAATTTTGGGATGGCCATTCCTAACTCCTTCTCAGTGTTATCCTTCTGGTCAAGAGGTGACACAAGTGGGAATTGACAAACAAAAGTCTGGTTCACTACGGATGTCGGATCAATCGGAACTTGACTCAAGTTGGTAGAGGTTGGCTTTAAGTCCAAAGTACTTGATTGGTTATATCTTAAAGACCACTCATAGTCTTGGGCTTCTTGGTAGGCTCGGTCTAACTTATTGGTCTTTTCAAGGCATAGCTTTCTATAAATGTCTGGGTGTAACCCAACCCTAAACCTCGATGTGATCTGAGCTTCGGTCTCAATGGTATTGCATTTCATGTCATACCACTGGAAATCCTCGATATATTTAGACACAGGCCTATTACCTTGTCGCAATTGGTACCATTGGTCTAAAAGTCTTTTCTCATAGGATCTACCTAGGTAACTATCTCTCAACTTACTTCTCATATCTCTCCAAGTATATATTTCCTCTTTTCTTTGATAACACTCACGCTCAATAGCATACCAATGCGACCTAGCATGTTTGGTGAACTTGGTTTTGGCCAACCTAACTTGTCCTAATTCTGATATGTTAGTGCACTGAAAATACCGATCCATTTGTTCTTCCCACTTAATATATGTCTCTTGTCTTCCATCAAAAGTGGGTGCATAAGGTTCGGTGTTCCATTATACAGACCCTTTAGAAGACATCAATCCCATAAGGTTAACCTCATTAGTCTAGGATTAATCCCTGACACACCTTCTTATATCCTACTTTATCCAACTAACCCTGAACCATCTCCTTATTTCTTATCCTACCCAGCTGACCCTGAACCAACCTCTTATTTTTTATCCTTTTCTGAATCTTCTTATATTTCTTTAACTATTCATATGCATTTTATAGAGGTTTGCATATTACATTCATTCATTGAGTCTATCATTTTTGCTTCCTACTTCTGGAAGACCCTCTGGCATCTATTAGGAGCTCAAGTCACATTTTCATGTGCATACCAAACTAGGGTTAAACCTAGAGAGCCTACAGTCTGTTAAGTCTAGGCCCAAAGAGTCTAATAGGAATGAATAATTGAGTCTGCCTATCATGAGTCCCCTACATCATCTGTTAGGAGTTGCATGTGTCAGCATGTTGCATTTGCATCAGGAAATTAGTCAAAAGATGAACATAAGTAATAAACTATATAAGAACTTGGCTAATTTCCAAAAGAGAGTTAAGGAATTTTTTGTAGGAGATTGTGTGATTGTAAAGGAGTTTCATGCTCGCAAAACTAGCCCATTCAAAATAATGAAGAGCATTGGACCCAATGCCTATGCACTTGAGATACCAATTGATTTAGGTATTAGTTCCACATTCAAAATCTCAAACCTTGTAGAGTATAGGGAACCAGCAGTGATACCTAGTGAGCATCTTGAGCCTATCCCTCCCTTTGAGACAAAACCCACCCCAGAGTGTCCATATACAATTTGGCCTATTAGCGACGAAAAGATTGAGAGAACCCTAGACGATCAAGCCATCGGTACCCGAGATAGGGGCTATCAGAGGTATTAGGTCCATTGGCAAGGTCAGCCAAGATTTTAGGACTTGTGGAGCACTGGTGAGGATCTGCAGCACCTTAACACAAACCCTCCATGAGCAGTTTGAAAGCCAAATTGACCCTTAATCAATGGGGTCGAGTTCTTCACGTCCTGAGAGAATTGGTGAGGACACCAGGATCAGACACTAATCACTGGATCCCATATGGTTTACTGATTAGAGTTTTAGAACCTTAGTCATGTATCACAATTTTGTAAGCAAGTAAGATTAAGTCCTATAATAAGTTGAGACTGGTTGATTGTGTCTAAAGCCTTGTCAATCATTGAGTCCTGTACTTAAGTACTAGTCCATTATCAGTCCAATTTTGTACAAGAGAAGAGATTACCCAGTGTTGGAGTTCCACTAGGCCCCATCCAGGAGTCTAAGACCTTCATATTAGCTCACATCAACCTGTTGACACCCTAGAATCCTAGATGCCCACCAGATGCTCTCCAGATGCCCTGATTCCCCCTAGATGACATGGAATATTCTCAACCCAGGGTGCCCCTTGATTCCAGAGAGATACCAACATCTTAGTCCAAGAAATTCAAGCCCAGGAGCAAGGCTCGAGCCTTTAAGAACCAAGATTCCAGACTGATACCCGGAATATACCAGCCCATGCACCCCAGCTTCCAAGAGGCCCAAAGCCCATGCACCCTTCACTCTTGGCAGGCCCTTGCTGCCCCTTGAAGTCTAACATGCCTGGGATAGGCATCCTCCATGAGTTGACCAAGTCAAAGCATGTGGAAGAGTTTAAATGAAAGAAGGAAAGCTAGTTTTTATTTCATTCAACTTTGTAATCCTAGTTCTAGGTTTATTTTGAAATTGTTCTCCCACTTAAATTGTGTAAACCTATCCTGACTAGGAGAGGGCTGAAGTCCTAATAGGGAGAGGGCATGGGAACTCTATAAACACCCCACCCCTTTTCCTCTTGTAATGACTCATATTTTCAAGAAATCAAATTGTTGTTGAATTGTTTCCAGAGTTCTGGTGTTCTTGTTTTGGTTCTTTGGTTTTGGTTCTTTATTCTTTTGCTTGGCCGACCACCCTTCCATGGAATTCTCCATGCCCTAGTAGCAAATCAAGACTCCAAGCAGCAGCCATGTCCAAGAAGAGAAGCCTTGAAGATGCCCCAGATCAAGAGCTCCTTCTTCTTCCCTGCTGCCAGCCCTTCTTGCCCTAATTCCTTTCCTTCTTGTTTCATCTTATTTTTTTCTCTTTGTTTCTTTATTTCATGCCTAACGTTGATGCTTGCAGGGTCCCTGAGGTGTTTCCCCTCCCCAGAGAAGGCTTTCCTGCCTTCAGACCAAGTCCAAATCGCCTTCAGATTTTGGGAACCAAAGGCTTGTTTTTCCAGGCGCCATCCAGAGTGTTGAGGAATCTCTACTTCAAAGGAACTACAATCGCTGCCTAGTAAAATCCTTCCCCCTCCTGAGTTCTGATCTGGTGACAGGTATGCTATCCTAAGTTAGGAGTTTCTCAATTCTCGGGGCTTGACTTTATTATTCTGCATGAGTATTCTGCGGGTATGATAGTTTCTTGTATTACTAGTCTTTTTGCTAATTCTTTACTTACTTTCGGGTCTTTAGCCACTGAATTAAATTCTAAAAAAATATTTAAAAATTTGTTTTCTATTTTGCATCAGTCCTAGGATCATTCCGCATCAGAATTTGGCTTGAAACTCTTTGGAAGGTGGTGTCAAAGAAGAAGCTAGCAAGCTTTGGCCGAATTCTCTTGTTTGGCATGAATTAACTTGAGTGGAGGGTGCTAATTTGGAGAGTCCTTCACGCTTACTCATCTTAAAACTAAATGGTGCCAATTTTGCTTTCATTTGGCTGACCAAAAATAAAAAGACATGGCATATGGGATGTCCAAATAAAAGTGACATGGCATGTATTCTTGTCCCAAAATGAAATGGCATGACTTGTCCAAACATGACATGTGTTGATGTCCCCTGATGTTATGGCAGGTGTTGTCCAATTTTTTGGAAAGATGGCGCTAAAAATAAACTAACTTGGGCTAGTGACATGGCTTGTCTTGGGCTAGCACATGGAGTTACATGGCTTGTCTTGGGCTATCACATGGGTCTCCAATTAGGTCCCCTTTGTATTACAGGACTCAATAACTAATTATTACAAGACTCAAAATTAAACCAACCAAATAACTAAGCCCCACTTGATCAATTGGAACCCAATTTGATCAATAGGTAAGACCACATGTAACAAAAAGGAATAAATTTGTAAACAGGGTTTGGCCCAATAGGATTTGGTACAACCGGTAAATAGGATTTTGACTCAATGTGGTAAAAAGGGTTTAGCCCAAAAGGCTAAATAACAAAATCTTAATTATAGTTGGTAAAAATGGCTAACCCTAACTAAGCCAAACTGTTGAGCCCTTGAATGATTTTGATGATAATAAAATATTGGAACATGTATTTGTGTTACTAACAACTCTTCAAGTGCTTTACAATTTTTTGTAGGATGATTTCACTGCTCATTTTCAACTCCTACATTCTTATTTCCTATCATGAGATGTATTGTAATTATCTCATTAAAAAAGAACCCATGGAAAAAGTTAAAAGAAAATCATGAAAAATGGGTTGCTTCCATGTTTTCAAGCTTTGAATTTTTAGATTTATTTGTAAGTTGAGTTTGAAAAGTTTGAAGTGTTGAAGACTTGCTGGAAAACTTCTGGAGAGGAGTTCAAGTTTTATATTGATGATCTATCCAAGCCAACTCTAGTAGAAATAGCCGACTCTGATCTATGGCATCGTTGAAGGTTTCTAGGATGCAGATAGCCGAGCCAACTCGATGAAACCTGAGTTGACTTGTCCAAAGTATCAATTATTGAATCAGACAGGCGAGCAGACCCGAAGAAAATCAGAGCTGACTAAGTACTTCAGTTTGGCATCCGAGTGGACTATTCAGCATCCGAGCCGACTCTAGAGTCCAGAAAAAATCGTTCTGAGTGAATAGCCAGGAGAGCCGACCCAAAGGAACCCGAGCCGACTCTTCCAGAGTATAGTTTTGAAAGCCTAAGAATTTGAGCCGACTCGAAGTAAGGCGAGCCAACTCTTTCAGAGTAAGGAATCAAACTACTAAGAAATTGAGCTGACTCGAATGAAGCGAGGCAACTAGAGCAGAACTACTTTGAGGATCCGAGCCGACTCGAGAAGATCCAAGCCAACTCGAAGGTCGATTTCAGGCAAGTATGGCTAGTTCCAGAACTCCATTTTTGTGTTTAAAAAGTGCTCCAATGGTCAAGTGTCACATCCCAATGGTCTACAACGACTAAAACTATTTGAGAAGAGTACAAGACTCTATAAAAGAGAGATTAGGACAACTTTTGAGAAGGTTAATGAATGATTAATTCTTACTTGAGCTTGTGAGCTAGAGAGCACTGCAAGAGCATTCAAGATAGACTTCAAGCCTTCACCAACTTCAATAAAAAAGCTTGGAGCACTTATTGAAGAAGTTGAAGAAGCCATTAGAGTGCAATCAAGAAGGCTTCTCTTGAGCAGCATCGGTAACCATCCAACAATATAGTTTGTCATTATTGTTGCTTACTTTTTTCTACTCTTGTTGAGTTGGATAATTGGTGAGCCCGGTCTAAAACCCAAGTGGGTTGTTAGTGATCCCGTTCAAAACTAACTATGTAAGGGTTCTTGGTAATCCTGGTAAAACCAAGTTAGGTTCTTGGTGATCTTGTTTAAAACCAAGAGTTAGGTTGTTAGTGATCCCGTTCAAAACTAACTGCATAAGGATTCTTGGTGATCTTGGTAAAACCAAGTTAAGTTCTTGATGATCCTGTTTAAAACCAAGAGTTGGATTTTTTGTGAGCCCGGTTGAAAAACCAAGTTGGGTTTGGATTGTGTGCTTGGTAAAACAATCTGACTATATTGTTGTAGTAAATATAGTGGAAATCTTAAGTGGTATCTTGGGTAGTGGACACAGGAGCTGGGATGCTCCGAACCACTTTAAATTACTGTGTTTGTGATTGTGCTTTTACTTCTTCTCTTAATTGCTTCTACTTTAAAATTCAGAATCATATTACCTACCACATCAAAGAAGTTTAAAAAAGGGCACATACTCTGTTGAATTTTTTAAATTTCCAATTCACCCCTCTCTTGGGAAAGCCACCTGGGCAACAACTGGTATCAGAGCAGTTTCTCTGAATGTATCTAGAGTATAGATAAATGGCTCATTATATGAGTACCTCTTTTGATGCAGAACGAAAGCTCTGATATCAAAATTGATGCAGAACGGATATGTGGAATGCGGAAGCAAATTAAAATTAATGTATATTTTTATTTTTATTTTATTTTTTTTATATTCAGAAGTCGGCTTTGACTCAAATGAAAGTTAAACTAAATTGAAAGAAACTATATAATAATTGAAAGTATAATTCAAAGAAACTAGATTATCAGAGTAGTTCAGAAGTAAAGGATCGCTGGGGGTTGAGAAACTCCCAGACCTAGGGTTTCGCTCTGAACTTTCAACAGGACAGAACTAAAGAGAAGGGAAGGGTTATGTACCAGGCAGTGATCTTCACAGAGTTTTGTGGAAGGACTCTCTCGAGCAGATTGTTGGATCCTCGGATTCGAATATCTTCGCAATGGATCCTCCAATACTGGTCCTTTGGCAGAGTTGGCTTCTCCTGAACTCAGGATTTGGGAAAGAAGAAGAACAAGTTAAGGAACCAGATACTCAAAGAAAGGATTTACCAGATAAGAAGAACTAAAAAATTGATGTTGCTGAAATCCTGATTCTCCTGGATGCTGATCTGACTTCCTCTGGGATTTGCTCTGTATTCGAAGTAGCCGATCTAGACCTGGATGCTGGTGGTCGGCCTCTACTTGGAAGAGAGGGGCCGTGAGATGTTGAGGTAGATTAGGGTTTGGATGATTGGTGGAATGAAGAAGATGATGGGCGGCTAGGGTTTGGAATTGAAGTGGCTAACCTAGGGTTTTGGTAGGGTTTTGGGGTTGGAGATCTCACACCTCCTCAAGGTTCCTAGGGGAACTCGGATTTACTCCCTCACAGAGCTCAACACTTGAATACAAATGCGGAAGAGAGAAACACAAAGTTGCTCACACAGAAATTGATTTCATTCATCATTAAATTCAAGAGTTACATAGAGTTGAATATATAGACATAACAAAGAAATAAAATTTTATACATTTCCCATGTGGGACTAATAGGACTAACCCACACTTTAGGCATCAAATTCTCTTCCCAAGACTACTTCCATGAGTGGGCAGCCCAAAAATTCCAAGAAAACTTGAAAATCAGCTCCAAATGGCAGGTTATGGGGTGTCTCTAAGTATCTCTCCATGAATCAAGGATTTTCCCTTCATGGTTTGGCTCATTTGGACACCTCCTAGTCTTGCTCCACAAGTTTAGGCTTCTTCCTTTCATGGCTTTGGCACTTTTGGAAACTTTTGGGAAGCTCCTTGAATTCCTCCCCAAGTCATGCTCTCTTCCCTTTTATAACTTGTATTTTTATGGAACATTGTGGGGCACCTCCTTGATCCTCTCTTCAAGAAAAATCCTTGCCATCCTGGCTTGGGTTTATCTGGAAAGAAATTGGCTCCTCCTTGGATTGAGGTATCTTGATGGATTTCTCTCCCAAGTGGTGCAAGAAAAAAAAGGAACTTACTTCTTGTGGTGTAGGGACCAAAGACACTGGATGGAGATGTGGCGCCTCCTGGACTCTGGCGTGTGGCTGGGAGTGTGGCGCCCACTTACTTGGGCCTAGGAGAAAAAATGTGGCATCCTGGACCTTGACTTGAGTGAAAAAAAAAGTGGCACCAACCTAGAGAAGACCTAGACCACTATTAGGACTTGTACTGAGTCAACATGACTCAACAAAATTTAAATTGCAGGGAAATACAGACTCAAGACTAAAATTGAGTTGACCAAGTCAACCCTTATTACAAAACCAGAAAACCCTAATTCTTCGGGCAAGGTCAATCAAAGATCCAGATGGAGCCCTGAAGTCTTCTTCTGAGTCTGGTGCCCGCACCAATTCTCCCGGGGTGGGAGGAACTCGACCCTGTCGAGTATGGATCAAGTTGGCTCTGGTATCTCTCCAAGAGGTTTGGGTCCAATTCTTGAATTTTTTCTCAGGAGATCCAAGAGTCATCAAAATCTGGCCTTCCTTGCCAGCGGACCAGGTATCTTTGGTATCCTCGATTACGAGTAGAGATAACCTGATCATCCAAGATCTTTTCAATCTGCTCTTTCCTCACAGGCCAGTTTGTTGGTGGACACACAGGGTCGGGATCACTCTCAATAACAGGATTAGGTTTCAAAGGCTTACTAGGAATCACAGCTGGCTCCCTATACTCTACTAAGTCTGTAATGTTGAAAGTAGATCTATTGCCTAGATCTGGAGGCAACTCGAGCACATAGGCATTGGATCCTACTCTCTTCACTACTCTAAATGGTCCAGCTCCTTTAGCATGGACTTTCTAACGGTTCCAGGAAAAAATTGCTCAGGCCTTAACCTAATCATTACATAGTCTCTCTCAACAAAAGTTTTGACTCGTCTTTGAGAATCAGCCAACTTCTTATAAGTTTCATTACTTAAAGTTATTTTGGCATGAATTTCTTTATGCAAGTCCTTTACATGCTATGCAAGTGCATCAAGAGACTTGTGTGTGTGGGCTAATAGTGAAATCAGATCAAGTGGAGTGTGAGGCTTGTATCCATGAACAATTTCAAAGGGACTCTAGCCTATAGACCTATTAATCAAAACATTGAATGCAATTTCAGCCCTGGACAAAATACAAATCCCAATTCCTGGTGCTCTAAATCAAACCAAAATCTGAGCCAAAGCCTAGTAAAGGGTCAAGAAAAACTAAACTAGACTGACGACGCATTCCTAAAGAATGGACTTTATTCCAAAGGAACCTTAGGTCTAAACCTAACAAACTAAGGCTCTCTAGGTTTGACCTTGGGTCGGAGGAGGGCATGCAGAGCATGAAAACTTATTATGGATGACTAGTAGGTGCCATAAGGTCTTCCAGAAGTATATGGAAAACCTAATAGGTTCTAAGGAGTCTTGCAACCTAGAGATCTCAGTAAAGTGTAATCCCATAGCTCTAGAAACAAGAGAAGATTCAGGGAAGGGTAGAAAATAAGAATCAGAGTTTTGAGGTGGCTTATCGGAAACAAGAAACAAACCTTGGTTATTCAGGATGACCTTAAAATGAGGACATTGTTCTATAGGTGCACTCATCCAAACCTCATGATTTGCTCTAGGAGGGTCTACAAGTGCAAGTTCTAGGATAGGCTGGGTGCTCCTAGAAGGTGGAAGGTTATCAGGAAGGTCTTTGGAATGTTTATCTAGAAAGTCCTCTAAGCTACTGTCTTTTTCTTGTTCTTGGACCTTCTCAATGGGCAATTCTTGTGAACCCCTTCCTTCTTCACACTTCTCTACCAGATTTGACTCAGGGGTGTCTTCTTTGGATTCCTCAATGAATTCAGGGGTATTCTCACTTAAACTTTCATTTAGTGTAATTTCCTCTTCCTGAAATTCCTCAAAAGGGTCTTCTCTTAGGGTTAGCTCCTGAATTCCTTGAGTGGCAAGGGTCCCCTCAATAACCCCATTAGGTAGGAGTTGGATAATTGAATTATCGGGAGAGATATCCTCAAATTCTTCTTCTTCATATTCATCTATCAAACTTATGTCAAGCTCATATATTTCTTCCTCGATCTCACTAAAAGGTTCTAATCTATTCTCCTTTGATTCCTCTTTAAGTACGGCTCTGGTCGGGCCAACTAATTTTGGGATGGCCATGCCTAACTCCTTCTCAGTGTTATCCTTCTGGTCTAGAGGTGACACAAGTGGGAATTGACAAACAAAAGTCTGGTTCAGTACGGATATCGGATCAATCGAAACTTGACTCAAGTTGGTAGAGGTTGGCTTTAAGTCCAAAGTACTTGATTGGTTATATCTTAAAGACCACTCATAGTCTTGGGCTTCTTGGTAGGCTCGGTCTAACTTATTGGTCTTTTCAAGGCATAGCTTTCTATAAATGTCTGGGTGTAACCCAACCCTAAACCTCGATGTGATCTGAGCTTCGGTCTCAATGGTATTGCAATTCATGTCATACCACTGGAAGTCCTTAATATATTTAGACACAGGCCTATAACCTTGTCGCAATTGGTACCATTGGTCTAAAAGTCTTTTCTCATAGGATCTACCTAGGTACATATCTCTCAACTTACTTCTCATATCTCTCCAAGTATATATTTCCTCTTTTCTTTGATAACACTCATGCTCAATAGCATACCAATGCGACCTAGCATGTTTGGTGAACTTAGTTTTGGCCAACCTAACTTGTCCTAATTCCGATATGTTAGTGCACTGAAAATACCGATCCATTTGTTCTTCCCACTTAATATATGTCTCTTGTCTTCCATCAAAAGTGGATGCATAAGGTTCGGTGTTCCTAACGAGTCCCTTCTCTGAGTCAACCAAGTATGGGTATAGGCTCCTAGGGCTAGACTCAGGGGCAAGATCATGGTCATAGGCTCTTAGATCAAACCTCCAATGATTAGGTTCAGGATCCCTGTATAATGGTCTCCTAGGCTCTGGGTGTGGGTGAGGTTGGGGTCTACCAAATTCTAAGTCAGGGGTCCAATTTCGGTGCCTAGGCTCCTCAAGTACCTGGGCTCGGTCTCTAAACTGGGCAACAGTATCAGTCATATCCTGACTCAATTTGGTCATACTTTCAGTAAGAGTTCTAATCATGGCCTCTAAATAAGGTTGGGTTTGACCAGGTTGGTAGGGTACTCCGTTCCTGGTGGACATGATGATGCAAGCAAGCACACCAAATGAGACTCGACTGAAATGACTACGGGCTAACTAGACCTAGAGCCCAAACTAGATGCCCAATCAGAGTGGCAAGCTAGCCTATAGTAACTCGGGATTCAGCCAGGCAGGTGTAAGGGGAGTTTTAGGTCCCTAATTGCCAATCCTAGACACCAATCAGTGATTGGCCAGGTAGGCGGACTAGCACACAAGCCCTTCGGGACGTAGTCCATGAATCACTGTTCTAGATACTGAGTACAAAGCACACACAGAGTAACCAGACAAACTGACTACACCCTAGGCTGGACCTGACCAGTTGGTGTTCCTAGCCCACTAGGGCAAATTAAGTCTAATAAATTTTAAAATTAGGCTTAGGATCGAATGAATGGGTGGTGGTTTTGGGCTAAGGAGAGGTTATCAACTCCTCCCCTTATCTTAGATGCTCAATTGCCCTTAAGATAAATTAGGAGATGATCACTCAAAAAAAAATTGAATTAAAGAAATACAAAAATAGAATTACTATAATTTAACTCTCAAAAATTTCACAAAAACCAATAAATTATAGTAAAATTATGTAAAATAGGTTCAATTACATGGTTCCAAAAAATTAAAAATTACATAATTTGGAGTTACCTACAATTAGAAACAATTCCTACAATA
Source organism: Areca catechu (assembly GCA_021397845.1). Classification (NCBI taxonomy): domain Eukaryota; kingdom Viridiplantae; phylum Streptophyta; class Magnoliopsida; order Arecales; family Arecaceae; genus Areca; species Areca catechu. The sequence goes on along the minus strand of CM038051.1, from coordinate 92,767,456 downwards.
GGATAGTTACAGACCGAAAATAGAATGCTTCCCCCGTTTACAATTCCTGCTACGAAGTTGTAACCTAGCGGATCCCCTACATGCCCTAGGAACACCCCATGGAATGGGAAGAGGTGGCTTGCACCTCGCTTCATTCCTAGGACCGGACATCCTGGGGAGTCTACTTCAAGCAGACAAAGTAAAAAAGAGAGACACTCAAAACATGCAAGCAAGTCAGAAACCCTAGACAGGGCTCTGATACCAAAAATGATGCAGAACGAAAGCTCTGATACCAAAATTGATGCAAAACGGATATATGGAATGCAGAAGCAAATTAAAATTAATGTATATTTTTATTTTTTTTTATTTTTTTTATATTCAGAAGTCGGCTTTGACTCAAATGAAAGTTAAAATAAATTGATAGAGCCTTGAAGTCTTCTTCTGAGTCTGGTGCCCGCACCATCTTTGGTCGAAGGCCAATCCATAAATAGACCTCCACTGTTCTCTGGAACAAATTATTCTTACTAGAAAGCTCGGATAAAATTTATATACAAGTTGTAGATTTTCAGTTATGGTAGGTCAACTTAAAGGGTCCAAGTATATCCATGATTAAAATTGATGGTGTGGATGTCCCAAAACCTGAAAAGGATTGGGATGAACATGATATGAAGATGGAAAAATTGAAAGCCAAAGCCATGAATTTATTATACTATGCTTTGGATGCTAACAAGTTCAATCGAATTTTTACTTGCTCTTCTACAAAGAAAATTTGGGATAAACTTGAAGTGACCCATGAGGAAACTTTCCAAGTGAAGACCTCTAAAATTAATCTTCTAGTACACAATTATGAGTTATTTTAAATGAAACAAAATGAATCTATCTCTACCATGTTTTCTCGCTTTACGGATATCATTAATGGTTTAAAAAGTCTTGGCAGGGTCTATTCAAATGCTGATCTAGTATGGAAGATTCTTAGATCACTTCCGAATAAGTAGGACCCCAAAGTAACTGCCATCCAGGAAGTGAAAGATCTAAACACTTTATCTCTGGATGAACTAATGGGTTCTCTCATCATACATGAGCTAGCCTTGCAGCATAGGACTGATGATGATCAGAAAAAGAAGAAAACATTAGCCTTCAAAGCTGCATCGAAATCAAACAAAGATGAGGAATCGAAAAGTGAATGCTCTTACTCTAAAGATGACTTAGAAGATGAAGATATTGCTATGGTCGTGAGGAGATTTAGAAGGTTTATGGAAAAGAAGAAAGGAAGATACTATAGAAAATTTCATAAATGATGTGAGCACTCTAAGGAGAAGGACAAAGAAAGAGAAAAAGAAAAAGAATAGATGCCCACGTGCTATGAATGCAAGAAGCCCGAGCACATCCATCTAGATTGTCCTCTAGTAAAAAAGATGTTTAAGAAAAAGAAAAAGAAAGTAATGGTTGTCACATGGAGCGACAGCGAGGAGTTGACTTCAACCGAAGAAGAAGAGACCATAAAGACTACAAATCTATGCCTAATGGGTCTCAAAGATGAGGTAACATCCCCCGAACTTCAAATATAATTCACATTCGATGAACTGAATTCTGCATTTCATGACTTATTGTCTGAATTCAAAAATGCTAGTGTAATGATTAGATCATTAAAGAATATCAATGACTCTTTACAAAAAGAAAAGGAAGAGATTTTAGAAAAGAATAATTTATTGTAAAAAGATTTACATGTCTTTTCTAAAAAGAACAAGGCTTTGGAATCTGAGAAAATTGCATTTATTGAGAAAAACAAAGCTTTGACAACTGAAAATTCTGATTTAAAAAGAGAGGTTGAAAAGCTCAAGCCCTTAGTTGAAAAACTTACTTTATCTTTATACAAGCTTGAGTTAATTTTAAAAGATCAAAGAATTTCTGGAAATAAAGCTAGAATTGGTTTCAATTCTTCTAATTCAAATAAAATTTTAGCTATTACTTTTGCACCTTCAAAAGCTTATGTTCCAAAAGTTATATCTCAAAAGGCTTATGTTTCAAATCCTTCAACATCCATTTCAAGAGATTCAAAGTATATTCCTAAGTTTTCAAATCATAAATCTTTGAAGTCAAATGTTTCTACATATGCATCTGCATCTACTTCTAGAACTTTAAAGCATACATCCTTTCAGAATTCTAGAATTATTTGTTATGCTTGCAAAAGAATAGGACATAAGGCTTTTCAATGCAATATTTATAGAAATATCCAAAGTAAAATAAGAAAGATTTGGGTTCCCAATGGAACCACCTCTACTAACCTGCAAGGATCCAAGGTAGCTTGGGTACTTAAAAGAACTTGATGACTATTTTGCAGAAATGTCTTGCAGTCCAAAAATTGAAGAAAAGATGGTATCTCGACAGTGGCTGTTCAAGGTATATGACGGGTGACAAGGATCAATTTGTCACCCGAGAAATGAAAGAAGGAGATTTGGTGACCTTTGGAGATAATGGCAAGGCAAAAATAATCGGTATTTGTAAGATCAAATTGACCCCCTATACTTTTATTTAAAATATACTGCTACTAGACAAATTGAAACATAATTTGTTAAGTATTAGTTAATTATGTGATAAAGGCTTTAAGGTTGTCTTTGAATCATCTATGTGCATTGTAACAAACACTCTTGATTCTAGTAACAAATTCATTAGATATAGATATGGAAATATTTATATAGTAGATCTTAATGATCTAGCTATATCTAGTAGTTCCAGTCTAGTAGCAATGAATGCTAAGACCAAGGAGTCCTATTTACTTTGGCATAGATGATTAGGTCATACTACCATGCACACTATTGCCAAGTTAATTTCAAAGAATCTTGTTAAAGGTTTGCCTAAGTTTAAAGTAGATTTTGAATATGTTTATGATGCTTGTAAATTAGATAAACAAACTAAGGGAAGTTTTAAATCAAAAAATATGATTTCAACTTCTAGACCCCTTGAGCTACTTCATATGGACTTATTCAAACTAACTAGGACTACAAGCCTATGTGGTATGAAATATGCTCTTGTGATAGTAGATGATTTTTTTAGATTTACATGGGTTTTGTTTATCGCACACAAAGATGAAACTTTTAAAGCTTTTCAAAAATTTTACAAAAAAGTTTCAAATCAAAAAAATCTTTCAATTATTTCTATCAGAAGTGATCATGACATGGAATTTGAAAATCAAGCTTTCGATAATTATTGCACAGAAAATGGCATTGATCACAACTTCTTCGCTCCTAGAATACCATAACAAAATAATGTTGTAGAGAGAAAAAATAGGACTTTGAAAGAGATAGCCCGAACAATGTTATGTGAAGGCAATCTTCCAAGGTACTTTTGGGCAGAAGTAGTGAACACTACTTGTTATATTTTAATTCGTGTTTTGATTCGTCCAATTTTGAAGAAAACCCCTTATGATCTTTGGAATGAAAAGAAACCCAATATCAATTGCTTTCATGTATTTGGCTGTATAAATGCTTTGTGCTAAATAATGGTAAAGATAATCTTGAAAAATTTGATGCTAAATCTGATGAAGCAATTTTCCTTGGTTATTCAATACATAGCAAAGCATATAGAGTATTTAATAAAAGAACACTGATTATGGAAGAATCTATACATGTTGTTTTTGATGAAACTAACCCCTCACCTTCTAAGAAAGATGATTATATAGAAAATGATGTAGGTACAATTCAAAAAGAATTGGAGGATATGAGCATACAAGAAAGATCGACCCAAGAATGAGAAGAAATGGTAAGTAAGGATCACACTGATCTACCAAGAGAATGGAGGTATATAACTTCTCATCCAAGAGATTTAATTATTGGTGATCCTTCATAAGGTGTTAGGATGAGGTCATCACATAAAGATGCATATGATTACCTAGCCTTTGTATCCCAAATAGAACCACATAGCTTAGAAGAGGCTGAATATGACCCAAATTGGATGATGGCTATGCATGAAGAACTAAACTAGTTTGAAAGAAATAGTATATGGACTTTAGTTGAAAGACCATCAGACCATCCCATCATAGGAACCAAATGGGTCTATAAAAATAAATTAGATGAACAAGGAAATATAGCTAGAAACAAAGCTAGACTAGTAGCCAAAGGATTTAACCAAGAAGAAGGTATAGACTTTGATGAGACCTAAGTACCCGTAGCAAGACTAGAAACCATTAGATTACTTCTCGCATTTGCTTGCTACATGAATTTTAAACTTTTTCAAATGGATGTGAAAAGTGCATTTTTAAATGGTCACATTTTTTAACAAGTTTTTGTAGAACAACTACCAGGTTTTGAAAGCCATACTTTTCCAAATCATGTTTTTAAACTCAATAAAGCTTTATTAGTTTGAAACAAGCACTTAGGGCCTGGTATGATAGACTTAGCACTTTCTTGCTTGAAAATAATTTTACAAGAGAAAATATTGATAAAACTCTTTTTATCAAAAAGAAAAGCAATGATATATTAGTTGTACAGATTTATATTAATGATATTATATTTGGTGTAACTAATGAAACTCTTTATGAAGAATTTGCTAAGTTGATGTAGGATGAATTTGAAATGAATCTAATGGGTGAACATGAACTACTTCCTTGGACTCCCAGTAAAACAGACAAAGGAAGGGATCTTCATAAACCAAGTAAAGTACATCAAAGAAATCATCAAGAAGTTTGGTATGGAGATAAGCAAAGAAATGAGCACATCCATGAACTCAACTTGCAGATTGGATAAAGATGAAGAAGGCAACAACATTGATCAAAATCTATATCGAGGTACGATTGGATCTTTGTTGTACTTAACTGCAAGTAGACCTAATATCTTGTTTAGTATATATGTTTGTGCTAGATTTCAATCTAATCCAAAAGAATCACATATGCTTGCTGTGAAAAGAATAATAACATATCTAAGAGGAACAAGTAATTTAGGTCTATGGTATTCAAAACATTCTTCATTGAATTTACTTGGTTATTCTGATGCTGATTATGGTGGATGCAAAATAGATAGAAAAAATACTAGTGGCACATACCAATTTCTAGGATTAAATTTAATCTCATGGCACTGTAAGAAACAAAACTCAGAAGCACTATCTGTTACTAAGACAGAGTATGTTGCTGTAGGGAGTTGTTGTGCACAAGTATTATGGATTAAACAACAACTAGAAGACTTTGGTGTTACACAAGCTAAAATTCCTATCAAGTGTGATAACATAAGTGCTATTAATTTGTCTAAGAATCCAATTCAGCATTCTAGAACAAAGCACATAGAAATTAGACATCATTTTATTAGAAATCATGTTTTAGATGGTAATGTTGTGCTTGAATTTGTTTCAACTGTTGATCAACTTGCTGATATTTTTACTAAACCTCTTGATAAAGATAGAATTGAAATGATTAGATGATGCAGAACTAAAATACATGCATAATTATTTTTGTATTTTTAATGGTTAAGTTATATATCTAAATCCCGAAGATCAGGCCATGAATCTAAGTAAAGAGTTCTATGCAAAATAAGAAGTAACAGCATGCAAAATAGAACCTAAAAAGTAATAGAAAAGAGGACCGCCGAGCCTGAGAAGTCTCAGTTGGGCTAGTTCCCCTTCAATAACACTACTGGCAAGTAGAGGGGGTGTACCTGACAATGGTTGAAGTGCCTGATGAAGATCGTATGCGAAGGGATCACTCTCGCTCCCAAATGTAGCCTGGATGATCAAGCCGAAGACCAGCGGATTCTCGGCTTTCAACCCGGTGATTCGATCGCTGCCCGGCTGGAATTAATGGATTCGTAGACTTCGAGGGACCTGCAAATAGCTTGTCAAAGGTTAAAAATCAATGAAGAGATGAAGGATTAATTGACAAATAGCAAGGGAAAGGAATGATTAATGTTGGGCGGCCAAGCTTGGAGAGGTGGCTTCTATGGTTTGATGGCGACTGGAGACCGGGTGCAGGACACATGGATGAAGAAAAAGGGGCTCACACATAATCCCCTTAGAACACAGCAAAGTACATAGCAGTAGTTTAAAACTCAATAATATTCATCAAAATTGTCTTCATACAAGAGAAGAGAGCCTCTTAAATAGACTCATAAACTTGCCCCCCAAGTAAGGATACGAAGACTTTTCATAGAAATTTGAATCCCATCCAAACCCTAGCTAAAATACATTGTAGGTCAAAAGCCCTCTCTCCCTCATACTCTCCCTCTTTCTCTTGCCTTGGTTGGCCAAGGGAGGTAACCCTAAGTGGCCGACCAAGGGGTGGTAAGCATAAGCAAGTGGTGCCCCTTGGTTCTTCTCATGGGCCTTGGTTGGCCTAGTTTGCTTCAGGCTATGGTCTAAGGGTCCAGGCTACCCTCCAGGGTTCTTTGGCTTCCAAATGGGCCTTCCATGGTCTTCATAACTTCAAGCTAGGTTGGTCTTCACTTGTATCAGCTTGGTCTTCACTTGTATGAAGTCTTCGTTAGACTTGGACTAACATATACAGGACTCGGGAAAAGACTAGCTCAACATGAGCTAACTGGTATAGGACTCAAAAAATTAAAATGATATCTCAAATAGGCTAAGCCCTTATTACAAATTGGACTCAAATACTATTAAATAATCCACATAGTGTTTAGAAGTCACTGCCTTATTATGGAGCCTTTGGTGTCTGCACCAATTCTCCCGGGGTGGAAGGAACTCGACCTTGTCGAGTGAGGATCACATTGGCTCACATATCTCTTGAGAAGGTCTAGGTCGAGGTGCTACAAGTTCTCTCAAGAAATCCATGAATCGTTCGATTCTAGCTGGCCTTGCCATCAGACCGGTAGCATTGATAGCCGCGGCCCTGGGCATGATGGCTTGATTGTCCAGGATATGCTCGATCCGTTCTCCTCTCTTAGGCCAATTAATTGGTGGACACTCTGGGCTAGGGTCACTCACAATGGAAGGAGTAGGTCCAAAGGCCTCACTAGGTATCACTACCAGTTTCCTATACTCAACCAGGTTTGCAATATTGAAGGTAGAACTAATGCCAAAGTCCGGAGGCAAATCTAACACATAGACATTTGGTCCAACCTTTTTTATCACTTTAAAAGGTCCGACTCCATGAGCATGAAGCTTCTTAACGGTCCTGGGTGAGAACTGCTCAGGCCTAAGCCTAATCATGATAGAATCCCCTACATCAAATTCCTTAGCCCTTCTTTGGGAATTAGCTAGTTTCTTATATGTTTCGTTACTTAGGTTAATCTTTTGGCTAATGTCCTTATGCAAGTCTCTAATATGCTATGCGAATGACTCTATAGACTTGGAGACTCGTTAATGAACAGGTAAAAGAATTAGATCAATGGGGCAATTAGGCTTATACCCATGGACTATCTCAAAAGGACTCTTGCCCGTGGTCCTATTTACTAAGCTATTATAGGCGAACTCTACTCTAGGAAACAATAGGTCCCAACTTCCAATGTGTTCACCTACCAGGCATCTAAGGAGGTTTCCTAGGCTACAGTTCACCACTTCGGTTTGGCCATCTATTTGGAGGTGGTAGGCTGTAGAAAACTTAAGCTTGGTCCCTAACAGGTGCCAGAGGGTTTTCCAGAAATAACTTGTTAACCTAACATCCCTATCTAATACAATGGTCTTGGTAGGCCATGGAGTCTAACCATCTTGTCTAAGAAAAGCTTGGCTACTCTAGATGCATCAAATGTCTGGGAACATGGGATGAAGTGAACCATCTTAAAGAACCTATGGACCACTACAAAGATAGAAACATGTCTTTTCTGGGTCTTAGATAATCCTAACACGAAGTCCATACTGAGATCCTGCCAATGGTGATCAAGCACTAATAAAGGTGTGTAGAGACTAGTGTTTTGCTTCTGCTATTTTGTAATAGCACAAGTTCTACACCTGGCTACAATCTGAGCAACATGCCTTTTCAAACCTGGCCAATAAAACTGGTCTTCTATCACTAAGATGGTCTTATTCCTACCAAAATGACCAGCTAATCCTCCAACATGGGTCTCCCAAATCAGGAATTCTCTAAGAGAAGTTCTAGGGATACAGAGATTATTATTTTGGAATAGGTAGCCATCCTGAATGGTATACTCACTATGGATACTGGATGGTCCGAGCCTAAGGGTCTGGTAAATGTCTCCAAAGTCTGGGCAGGTTTCATACTCATCCTTTAATCTATCAAACCCAGTGACTTGGGTGCTAACTAAACCTAAAAGCAAAGACCTACGGCTAAGGGTGTCTGCTACCTTATTGTCTATTCCGGCATGGTGTTTCAGGACAAAGGTGTATGCCTGAATGTACTCGATCCATTTACCATGCCTTGGGTTGAGTTTCTTTTGGGAGTTCAGGAATCGGAGTACCTCATGATCAGAAAATAAGATAAACTCTTATGGTAGTAAGTAATGTCTCCAATATCTAAGGGCCTGGACTACCACATAAAATTCCTTGTCATAAGTAAAGTACTTAAGTTTAGCCTCATTCAGCTTCTTACTAAAGAAGGCTATAAGGTGATTTTCTTGGCTCAGTACCCCACCTATTCCTACTCCCGAGGTGTCGCAAGCGACCTCAAACACCTTAAAGAAATTAGGTAATCTAAGGTTGGATGCATGGGTCATCTTATCCTTAAGTTCTAGGAAGGCCATATCAGTTGCTTTGGTCCACTAAAATGTACCCTTCCTAATACAATCGGTTATTGGTGCAACGATAGTGCTAAAACCCCTAATAAATCTCCTGTGAAAGGTTGCTAGGCCATGGAAACTATGCACATCATGGACACTAGAGGGTATAGGCCACTCAACAATTACCCTAACCTTTTTAGGATCTCTAGAAACTCTCTCAAGGGTGATGACAAAACCTAGGAAGATAACCCTATGTGTCATGAACTCACATTTCTTGATGTTGGCATAGAGGCTATTCTCCCTAAGGATCTGGCATACTAACCTAAGGTGACTAAGGTGGTCCTTTTTAGTCCTGCTATAAATCAAGATATCATCAAAATAGACCACAACAAATTTTTTAATGTATTCTCTCAGGACTTGGGTTATAATCCTCATAAATGTACTTGGTGCATTCAAATGGCCAAAAGGCATCACAACCCACTCAAACAGGACATTCTTAGTCTTGAATGCGATCTTTCACTCATCCCCAGGTCAATCCTAACCTGATGATAGCCGCTCTTAAGGTCTATCATTGAGAAAACTTTAGCACCGGCCATCATATCTAGCATGTCTTCCAATCAGGGGATGGGAAACCTATAATTTATAGTTATCTTGTTGATGGCTCTACTATCTACGCACATCCTCCAGGTACCATCTTTCTTAGGGGTCAGTAGAGCAAAGACTACACATGGACTCAAGCTCTCCCTAATGAAACCCTTCCTAAGTAACTCTCCCACTTGGTTTTGTAATTCTTGATGCTCACTGGGGTTCATTCTATATTGAGGAAGGTTTGGTAAAGTGGCTCCTGGGACCAGATCTATGGCATGTTGGATGTCTCTAAGGGTTGGCAATTGATCAGGTAAATCATCAGGGAAGACATCCTCAAATTTCTTAAGAGCCTCAACAATTTCTGGAGGGTGTTCCTTTTGCGTCAGCACATGAATTTCCATGGTGGTCAAGATCCAAAAATAACTACCCTTAGCAATCTCTTTCTCTAACTCCTTATCCTTAATCAGATTAACTCCTGGTTTTTTATCCTTAAGGCTACTAGAACCCCTCTTAACTGGGTCTTTAGGTGGAGTTGGGTGGATAACAAACTTATTCCCATGGTGACTAAAAGCACAAACATTGGTTCGGCCAAACTGGGTTGCATCATGATCATAATGCCAAGGTCGACCTAAAATGATACTACTTACATCCATGGAAAGGATATCACACCAAATCTTTTCCTCATAGGATTGCAATTTAACTAAGATTTGGCACCTAGACTTGATCTGGATGGAGGTGGAATCTACCCAAGAAATCTTGTAGGGGCTAGGATGGGGAATTGTGGTCAACCTTAAAGATTTGACTATACTAGCAGAGACAACATTGACACAACTCCCACTGTCTATGATGATCTTGAAAACCTTATCCCTTATCTTAACAAAGGTTTGTAGGATGTTAGTCCTACGCAAATCTTCCTTAACTAGGGTTTGGGTCAAGATGCACCTAACCATGCCTAACAGGTTCTCAGACTCAGGTATCTCTTCCTCTCCATCATACTCATCCAACAACTGGTCATCAGCCTCATAGATTTCTCCCTCAGGTTCAGCTATGGGTTCAGGCTCTTCTTCCTCTAGCTCACCTAAGTGTATGGCACTAACTAGGCATTGGCTAGCAAAGTGGCCTAGTTTCTAATATTTAAAATAGGTCTTTTGGGGATTGGGACTCCTGTGGACCTTTACAGATTTACCTCTATCATCTTTACGAGTCAAAAAAGTATTAGGCTGGGGTCGACTCGGGCCAAGGTGACTCAGACTGGGTCAGCTAGGGCTGGGTCGACTCTGGTGGGACTGGCTAGCTCTTGGGTACTGACTAGGGTATCTAGTGGGCTCAGGTCCATGGTAGATAAGCCCTCTCTAAAAATGCTCATAATCCCTAGCAATCTGGTAGGCATGGTCCAGGTCACTAACCTCTCTCATGTAGAGGTCCCTCTTAATATTATCTCTAAGGCCAGCCCAAAACCTAGACAAGACAACATCCTCATCCTTATCTAAGTCATATTGCATGGAATACTCATCAAATTCTGTGATGTACTTATCTACACTCTTGCTATCCTGACTTAATCTTTGCCACTGATCCAACAAACCATGACGATATGAGGTTGGAACGTATTTCCCTCTAAGCTTAGCCTTCATGGCCCTCCAAGTGACTATGGATTCATGGCCTCCTAGTCTAAGTGCTCTCTCAACATTAGCCCAATATAACCTGGCCTAGTGCACCAACTTAAGCTTGGAAAACCTAAACTTACGCTCCTCAGACATATCATACCTCTCAAAATACAAGTCAACTTCTCCCTCCCAATCAATAGAAACCTTTGGGTCAAGACAACCATCAAAAGTGGATGCATCAAGTCTTATATTTTTATAGGCTCTATCTTCCTGGTCTATAAAGTCCTGATTGGATCTCCTTGGATGAACCTTTAGGGCTGGGTCATGATGATGGGCTCTCCTAGGTTCAGCCTCAAAGTAGGGATCAAGGTTTGGGGTCCTCCTAGGGTCAGCCTCATAGTAAGGATCATGGCGAGGGGTTCTCCAAGGATGGGGAGGTGACTCAAGACCTATTTCAGAATGGGACCTTTGTGTCTCCTCTAGGGTTCCTACCTTATTCTCCATATGGTCAAACCTCTGATTCACTTGGGTGAAGGATTGGGCTAGCTGCTCAGTATGGGCTTTAATCTGGGCTGTCCTGATTGGGTCTCCTTGGATGAACCTTTAGGGCTGGGTCATGATGATGGGCTCTCCTAGGTTCAACCTCAAAGTAGGGATCAAGGTTTGGGGTCCTCCTAGGGTCAGCCTCATAGTAAGGATCATGGCGAGGGGTTCTCCAAGGATGGGGAGGTGACTCAAGACCTATTTCAGAATGGGACCTATGTGTCTCCTCTAGGGTTCCTAGCCTATTCTCCATCTGGTCAAACCTCTGATTCACTTGGGTGAAGGATTGGGCTAGCTGCTCAGTATGGGCTTTAATCTGGGCTTCAAGATTATCCAAGGATTTAGCCAGTTATGAGGGTGGTGGATGATATGAAGCTCCTGATCTAGTGCACATGTAAGACTCAAACCAGTCAACTATGGGTACCTAAACCTGAAGCCCAATCAGAATGGGTTGACTCAACTTACACACAACTCAACTCCTAGTCCTTCAACTGGCTAAGTAAGAGGTGGGATGGTGGGAGGCCCCCAGCTCTCGCAGGGACCCAATTAAGGAACCACCAATCCACTTAGGTTGTTTGACACTGTACCTCTAGCCTAGACACCAGCATCCAGTAATAGGAGATGAATTGGGTGCACTAGTCGTCCCATAATGGTTGAACCCGACCTGTTGATGTCCCTAGCCCTCTAGTGCAAATTAAGTCTACCTGATTTTAATTAGAGATGGGTTCAGATGCAAGGGTGGTGGTTTTTAGGCTAAGTAAAGGTAATGACCTCCTTCCCTTATCTTATGATATTGATGCCCTTAAATTAATTATGCAAATGATGGCAAACAGATGAAAATGTAAATTAGGATTTTAGTTATTTTTAGTGTTTTAAGAGTATATGTAAATTTTTTTTGGTATTTTAAAATAGAAATATAATTTATAGATAATGGCCTAATATGTAGGAAACATGCCAAAAATTTAAGATATGCAAAAATTATACTAAAAGAACCCTAAACTTGCTGAAATTGGCTTTGCTAAAAAAAATAGGGCAGAACTATTCTCAGGCGGTACTCTAGCTGGCAGAAAATACATAGAACAAAAAAATTCTTGATAAAATTCTAAAAACTAATCTCAATACACTGAATCTAGCAAAATATAAATCAAATTTTTTTGAGTTTTCTACAGGAAGAAACAATTAAAACAGTAGGCCATGTACTGAGAAGGCCGAGATGCAAATTACCCTAATGAAGCTCTTTGTTTTCTTCTTCAGGGGTCAATCATAGCGGCACCCCTACATGCCATAGGAGATCCCGTAGATTGGAAAGAGAGGGTCTTGCAGCCCTACTTATCTCCTATGACCGGACAGCCATGGTGAAGCATCCGATCCGAATATACAAAGAGAAACTTAGCCCAAACATGCTCTATCACCAAATGATGCGAAACTAAAATGCATGCATAATTATTTTTGTATTTTTATAGGTTAAGTTATGTATCTAAATCCCAAATATTAGGCCATGAATCGAAGTAGAGAGTTCTATACAAAATAAGAAGCAACAGCATGCAAAATAGAAACTAAAAAGAAGTAGAAAAGAGGATCACCGAGGCTGAAAAGTCTTGGTTGGGCTAGTTCTCCTTCAATAACGCTACTAGAAAGCAGAGGGGGTGTACCTAACAATGGTTGAAGCACCTGATGAAGATCATATATGAAGGGATCACTCTCGCTCCTGGATGCGGCATGGATGATCAAGCTGAAGACCCGCGAATTCTTGGCTTTCAACCCGACGATCCGATCGCTTCCCGACTGGAATCAATGGATTCATAAACTTCGAGGGACTTGCAAATAGCTTGTCAAGGGTTAGAAATCAATAAAGAGATGAAGGATTAATTGAGAAACAATAAGGGAAAGGGATGATTGATGTTGGGCAGCCAAGCTTGGAGAGGTGGCTTCTAGGGTTTGATGGCGATTGGAGACCGGGCGCAAGACACAAGGAAGAAGAAGAAGGGGCTCACATAGAATCCTCTTAGCACACAGCAAAGCACACAACAGTAGTTTAAAAGTCAATAATATTCATCAAAATTGCCTTCATACAAGATAAGAGAGCCTCTTAAATAGACTCATAAACTTGTGCCCCAAGTAAGGATACAAAAGTCTTTTCAAAGGAATTTGAATCCCACCTAAACCCTAGCTAAAATACATGGTAGGTCAAAAGCCCTCTCTCCCTCAAGCTCTCCCTCTCTCTCTTGCCTTGGTCGGCTATGGGACATAACTCTAGGTGCTCGACTAAGGGGTGGTAAGCATAAGCAAGTGGTGCCCCTTGGTTCCTCTCATAGGCCTTGGCTGGTCCAGTTTGCTTCAGGCTATGGTCCAAGGCTCCAAGCTACACTCCAGGGTTCCAGGGCTTCCAATTGGGCCTTCCATGGTGTTCATAACTTCAAGCCGGGTTGGTCTTCACTTGTTTTGAGTGTTCATTGGACTTGGACTAACATATATAGGACTCGGAAAAAGACTAGCTCAACATGAGCTGACTGGTACAGGACTCAAATAATGAAAATGACAACTCAAATAGGCTAAGCCCTTATTACAAATTGGACACAAACACTATTAAGTAATCCATAGAGGATTTAAAAATCTCTATCTTATTCTGGTACCTCTGGTGTCCACACCATTAGAGGAGAACTAGGACTTCGTGACCCTCTTTAGGATTCTTTTGACCTAAATTCCCTCAAATCTAAGAAAACATTATCTAGAAAGCCTCCTACATTGATTTACGGTTTTTGACTATCTCTCCTTGTGATTTTCTAGAATTAATTCTCATTTTTTTAATCTCTTTTTGACTCTTTTGAAGAATCTTAATTCAAGTCGACTTGGGCTTCTGTGCTCGAATCGAGCTGACTCAGATTTCTGATTAAGTCTAATGTTCTCTACTTGAGCTGACTCGAGCAATTTAGGGCTTGTCGAGCTGACTCGGATGTCAGGCAAGCCATTTCTTAATAGAGCCATAGAGCTTACTCTGAAATTTTATGTTCTTTATTCTGGCTCTCAACCCTTCATCTCCACTCGGACATCAACTCCATTCATCCAAACCCACTTTTCGAGCTTCAATTTTCTCTCTTTTCTTACTAAGGATTGCAATGGCACCCAAGTTGGTGATTGGCAAGAGATCCAAATGGGTTGTACCTTCTATAGAAAGGGAAAGATGAACAAAGCATCGGTAGGAAGAGCCAACTCGATCCGTGGAAAGGGAAGAAGAAGAAGAAATTCAATAAATGGCTACTACCTCATCTCCAAGACAACCGGTCTCCATGTCTAGTCGACCTGTGACCAGCGGATGAAGGATTTTCTCATTTCTTAAGGAACTAGGGCTACAAATAGGTGATCTAATTGAAGATCAAGGGTGGAGCTTTTTTTGCTCACTGAATGTACCAACCTATCCATCTCTGGTAAGATCATTTTATGAAAATTTGAGACTAGAAGAACAACATATGGAATCCTCAGTTAAAGGGAAAAAATTTATAGCCACTGAAGAAAGGATTTGCATCCTACTAGAAATGCCAAATAAGGGATTGAAACATCTGGTTCTAAAGGACAGAGAGAAAACCCTCAAAATGATTCTGAACAGAGAGCATGTGAGTGGTATTGGCAATGTAATTGCCAATACTTTATCCCTTGAGATGAGGTTATTGCATAATTTTATTAGCAGGATCTTTGTCCCAAGGACAGGAAGATTCGATTTGGTAAGTGAGAAAGATCTTTGTTTCATGGGATATGTTATTAAGGGGGAGGCCCTCAACTTACCTCACATCATGATGATGCAAATGAAAGAGGCTGTGAGGAAGGTAAAGACCTGTCAGCCCTACAGTATGGTTCTTACTCTACTCTTCCAGGCCTCCAGAGTGAATCTTGAAGGTGAAGATGGTAGACCCCTTCACCATACAGACACCTACACCTCCATATCCTTACAGCGAATGGGTTATGAACTTAAAGAAGGAACATGGAGGAAGAAAGGAACATATGTAAGAGCTATAGGATCTTCTAGCAGTGAGGATGATGATGATGATGATGAGCTACCCAGGGAGATTATCTTTGATATCATTGCTGATACTACCACCCTTGAGGAGCCTCCTGCTGTTGCTGCTACTGACATTGCCTTTGTTGATGCTGAGTTTGCTGCTGAGCCTGCTGCTATTATCACTGAGCTTGATACTTATGACACTATGGAGACTAATCATACAACTTATGGGAGTCCCAAGACCTTTCCATCACCAGCTTCTCCACCAGCACCTTTTGCTCAAGGACCATTTGTTAGTTCTTCAAGGCCATTAGTGTCACAGGATTTTATTGCTGAGCAAATGAGATCACTTACTGAGTCACTGACTAGCTCTATGAGTTCGATGTTTGGCGAGCTTCACCAATCAGTCGATTGCAGACTTGAGGAGATCTATGGTGAGGTTAGACAGTTGCGATCTAGAGTCGACACCCTTGAGTCTACTAGACCTACACCATAGATTGACACCCAACATTTATCTGATACCCTCAGGATAGCCACTGAAAATATCAAAAATCAGTTGACCAAAGCATAGAAGAATTCAGGGCTAAATTAAAAGAAGTGAACTTCAAGATGGGTGGATTGGAACAAGGTAAGAGAATGGAAGAAGATTATACTCGATGGATTGGCATTCTGAGATCTGTGTTTGGGAGACTTTGAGGTTCAACTGAAGCTTTTGTAAATGCCCAGGCTAGTGAGCTGATTGCATTGAATACTAGGATAAAAAGATGGAGGAAGAGCTTAGTTCTATTTGGGTGACCCTCACTGAGCTTCAAGCTTTAGTCATTGCATCCTTTGCTACTCCTAGACAGTTTCAGCCTACACCAGATCTTACTAGGCCTATACCACCTCCTAGTCGGACTACACCACACCCAAGGTAGCCTGCACCACACCTTAGACCTCAAACTTCTCAACCACAGTTTGTTGAGCCTTTATCTTCCATGCCACCACCTGGACCATCCACTAGCACTAGTGCCAAGGTTAAGGAAGAACCAGTAGAACCTATTATATAATTGCCAAGTGATAGTGAATAGACTTTTGGTTGTATCTTTGCTTTCAATCTTTTGTAATTTGTATTGAAAATTCTGTGAATGAAATGAAAGCTTCTTTATCTCTCTCAATGTGTTTGCGAAATGTGTTTGCACAGCACTTTACAATGATACATTAGTTCTAATGATTTTGAAAATAGATTGTTAAATATTGTTATAAGTGAAATTATCTCAAACAAATATTTTCAATCTTCTCTTTCTATTTTAAAATCAAGTTTGGTGTATTTCAAAAGGGGAGAAATCTTTTGAAAACCTTTTTGATTGTTGACAAAAAGGGGGAGTATGTAGAATTCTAGGTGGGAACTATTCATGTCATAGTCTAACCATGACAAAGTCTCCTTTATTGAATTCTTTGAGTCTTTTCTTGAAAAGATTCATTGCTTTCATTAATTATTATTTTTTATTATTGACATGCATGTAAATCCTAAACTATAATTGAGTTTGACCCTTGGTTGGTGGGTGACATGCAGATGAGAATGGTGCATGGACTCCTACTAAATGCCACAAGGTCTGCCAGAAATAGGATGCAAATGTAACATGCTCAATGGGCTTATGCAACTTGCTAACATCTACAAAATGTAATCTAATGGTCCTAGAAATATGGGAAGCGTCAGGAAATGGTAGGATTAAGAAGTAGATTCAAGGGTGACTTGGTAGGGTAGGAAATAAGAAAAGGGTTCAAGGATTAGTCCTGGGTTAATGGGATTGACCATAAGGTTTAAACACTGAATTACATCTACATGCACAAAAGGTCCGCTTGATGGAAGAATGGGTTAATAATTTCAGGAAAGAGATCTTCAATTGGAGTCAAAGGGGTGAAGTCTTCCTGAGGGTACTGGACTAAAAGTCCTCACTAATTACTTTGGATTCGTGAATCTTAGGACTAGGCTCTATGATTTGGTTCTCTTTTAGAATTTTCTCAAGAAAGGTCCTAGCAGTAGGGTTAGGCTTCTCATGAGTCTTTTTTTCTAAGGGTCCTACCATTATAGTTTCAGTTAGGGTACAATCATGGTCAACTAACTCTGGGTTGGTTTCAGTCTGGGTGCCTACTGGGTCAGCTAATTCTAGGTCAGTCATAGGCATTTCTTCTTCTACATACTCATCCACTAAGCTCATCTCAGCTTCATACACTTCTACTTCAATGTCATCATGGTGAACCAATGGGATGTAAGAGTAGGTTGGTTAAGAAAAAATTGGCTTGGATCTGGGCTAGTAGGGGTGGGTCGGCTCGGATTAGGGTTGGGTCGGCTTGGGTGAGAATTGGATCGATTCTACTAAGAAATGGGTCGACTCGGGTGGATTTAACTAGATCCTAATTTTTGATAAGGAGCACTAATCCTAATGGGTTCTGGCTGACTATGTGAAACCTGACTAGCACTAGATTGATACCTAGGGTTATGGGTATCTAGGTTTATAGGATATTGGCTCAGATTTATGGGTTATGGATCTGGATTCGTAGGAGGGGTTCAAAGGATCTGGGTGCATAGGAACTAGGTTCATTGATCTGGGTGGGTACTTTTTTCTATGTTTAAGTTTCATGTCGTCCCATGTAGTTATGGGTATGTCTCTTCTTCGTCTGATCATTCTTTCGACATCATCCCAATAAATTCTAGCCTGGCATACTAACTTAAGCTTGGCAAACTTAAACTTTCTTTCATCAGACACTAGATCTCTCTTAAAATATACATCCATTCCTTCTTCCCAATTAATATAGTCCTCAAGATCAAGATCACCACCAAATGTAGATGCTTCAATCCTAAAATTCCTAGTGTCTCTCTCATCCTAGTCTATGAAATCATAATTGGGTCTCTTCGAACTAAGATCCTAGATTGGGTCATGGCGAGGGGCTATCCTAGGGTTAGGTTCTAGGAATGGGTCAGGGTGTGTTTCAAATTTAGGTTCAGGATGGGTCTTATAGATTTTCTTTAGGTTCCCTAATCATTGGTCCAGTCGAACAAACTCAGGGTGTGTTTCAAATTTAGGTTTAGGATGGGTCTTATGGATTTTCTTTAGGTTCCCAAATCATTGGTCCAGTCGATCAAACTTATGGTTCATTTGGGTACATTGTTCAGTGAAGGTCCTTAGGAAGGTCTCAAAGCTGGACTCCATGGTCAAACTAGACTGGGTTGGGTTTGAGGCTACATGTATTGGTCTCCTAATTTAGGGGTCATTCAATGCACACATCGTTTTAGGATTTCCTAGACCTAGAGTTCAAGTAGAATGGGTCAGCTCAATTTACAATCAATTCAGCAATTACCCTATCCACTGGCCAGGTAAGATGTGGGGTCGTGGGAGGCTCCCTCTACTCTCGCAGGGTTCTAATTAAAAACCATGAGACCACTTAGGGTGTTTTCCTTTGGACCTCTAGCCTTAGACACTAGATTCAAGTGATAATCAAAGAATTGGGTGCACTAGCTTTCACACAATACTTGGAACCCGACCTGTTGCTATCCCTAGCTCACTAGAGCAAAATAAGTCTAGCTAATTTTACTTAGATTAGCCTTAGATGCAAAGAAGGTTGTTGTGGGCCCAGGATAGGTGATGAAATCCTGCCCTGATTTGAGATGCTCAAGTGCCCTTAAGATTCAATTACTTGATAATGATAGCAAGCATATGAAGATGCAATTAGGGTTTCCATGTTTTTTTTTTTTAGCAAAGATATATTTTTCAAAAAAGTACCTAATATATAGGGAATATGCAGAAAATTAAAATATGCAAAATTTATGCAAAAGGAACCCTAAACTAGAATTGCTAAAAATTCAGGATAGAACTATTTTCAGGCAGTAAATCAGAGATTTAGAAGACTTAAAATCTGAATTAAATTATGAGAAGATTTTGATAAATACTTTCAATTATGAGGATTCTAGCAAAATAAGAATCATTTTTTTTTAATTTTTTTATATATAGAAATAATTAAAATAACAGACTATGTACTGGGATGGATGTGATGCAAAAAATTAACCCTAAAGATGCCTATCTCTTTGTTTTCTTCTTCAAGGGTCAATCACAGCGGCACCCCTACACGCCATAGAAAATCTCTTTTGAATGGGATGTGACGGTCTTATAGCCCTACTTTTTTCTAGGACCGGACGGCCATGGTGAAGCACCCGATCCGAGTACTTAAAGAGAAACTATGTCCTAACTGGGTATGCAAAAATTTCAGCACAAGAGTGATTAAACCCTAGTTTAACCTGCTCTGATACCAAAACTGATGTGGGATAAATAAGAAAACCTAATTTACTGATTATGAACCTAATTAACAGTGAGAAATAGCAATTAATTTTTTTTATAATTTTTGGATTTTTTTAAGACTCAAAGTAGGCAATAAAGGTAATTAGTCAACTAGTTATGCCCACAAGTATAGATCTAACAAAGTAACTAAATTAATTAGGATTTGGTGATTAAGAAATCACCTTAAACTAGGGTCTACTTTCAAAGATCAAAAATTAAGGAGTAAGGAAAGGATTTTAAATTTTACCAACATCGAATATTTCTCTCTGAAGTAGATCTGTTAGAACTCTTAGGATTCCATGGCAGGGCTTTAGGATTTTGATCTTCGGACTCCGATCTTCCATGATATTGGTTCCTAGGCAAGAACACCTAGACTTGAATTCCTGATCACCTGCAATCACTCAATAAAGAAAGTTTTCAGTTAGATAGAAGCAAAGTAAAGAAAAGATGGAAAAGTAAAAGGAAAAAAGAAAGGAAGAAGTCAGCTAGGGTTTTCTTGATTGCTAGATAGGTAGGATTACTAGGGCCTCGCACCCCAAATGTTTCGAATAACAAGGGAAAAGGGCCTCACACCTCACGAAACACACAACAAATGAAGAAATTTTGACAAAGTTTCTTTATTGATGAATAATAATAATGAATTACAAGGGGGGTTGATGGGGTATTTATAGACCCTCAACCAGTGGTGTAAGGGATTCAAAGACAAGACTTTTTCTCCTTTGGGCTACAACTCCTAGAATTTTGGTCTGGGTGGCCTGGACACTTGCTTGTTGTGTTGATCTAGACTACTATCCAAAGTGGACGACAATCATGAAATTCTCATCCATCTTGGGCACCAACTATGAGGATTGATGAGGTGGCTTGATGTAGGGTCAAGATGCTCCATCACTTGGCCATGGTTGTTGGACTCTAGAGTCTTGATGATGTAGGCTTATGTAGATAAGTGGACTCTTCAATCTGAATAGAAGAGGACTCAAGAGTTTTGGTGAGACTCTTGAGTTCTAGAAACTTAAGCAGCTCTGCACCTATTTGATTGAAATACTTGAAGTAGAAACCCTTGGACTTACAACACTTTGAATGAAGAATTTGGCTTGAAACTCTTTTGAAGGTGGCATCAAGGAAGAAGCTAGCAAGCTTTGGCCGAATTCTCTTGTTTGGCATGAATTAACTTGAGTGGAGAGTGCTAATTTGGAGAGTCCTTCAGACTTACTCATCTTAAAACTAAATGGCACCAATTTTGCTTTCATTCGGTCAACCAAAAATAAAAAAACATGGCATTTGGGATGTCCAAATAAAAGTGACATGGTATGTGTTCTTGTCCCAAAATGAAATGGCATGACATGTCCAAACATGACATGTGTTTTTGTCCCCTGATGTTGTGGTAGGTGTTGTCCAATTTCTTGGAAAGGTGGTGCCAAAAACAAACTGACTTAGGCTAGTGACATGGGTTATCTTGGGCTAGCACATGGAGTCACATCGCTTATCTTGGGCTAGCACATAGGTCTCCAATTGGGTCCCCCTTGTGTACAAGACTCAATAACTAATTATTACAAGACTCAAAATTAAACCAACTAAATAACTAAGCCCAACTTGATAAATTGGAACCCAATTTGATCAATAGGCAAGACCACATGTAACAAAAAAGAATAAATTAGTAAACAGGGTTTGGCCTAATAGGATTTGACACAACCGATAAATGGGGTTTTGACTCAATGTGATGAAAAGGATTTAGCCCAAAAGACTAAATAACAAAATCCTAATTACAGTTGGTAAAAAGGGCTAACCCTAACTAAGCCAAAATGATCAAATTTAAAATAAAATATTTACATGGTAAAAGGGGTTGAGTTTAGGGCTTTATTCATGTGGGTTCAACATGTCGATATTTTCTGGCCCTGGTGTCTATACCAGTGAGGCCCTTTCCTTTGTTCTATGGAGCATCGCGGGGTGTGAGGCCCTACATATCCAGCAATCAAGAAACCCTAGCCACCACTTCTAACCCATCTCTTCCATTCTTCATTCCTTCCTTACTACTTTCTAATTTGATCTTTCTTTACTGAGTGTTTGCAGGTGATCTAGAACCAAAGTCAAGTGTTCTTGCCTCGGAACTAGCATCACAGGAGATAGGAGCCCGAGGATCAAGATCTTGAAGCCCAGCCATAGAATCTTGAGAGTCCAGTCAGATCTGCATCAGAGAAATGGTTCTTCATTGGTAACACTTAAAACCTCTTTCCTTCTCTTTGATCTCTAAATGGTTGAAAGTAGACCCTAGTTTATGATGGTTTCTTAGCCACCAAATCCTGATTTTCTTGCATACTTGTTAGGTTTACTTGCAGGTAGTTAACTAGAACTAGTTTACTTTATTGTTATCTTTGAGTCTTCTTAAAAATCCAAAAAAAATAAAAAAACTAATCTCTATTTTTCTCTAATAATTAGGACTTATTAACAATAATTTAGTCTCCTCTTAGTAGGACTTACTCCAACAATGACTTAGTACAAAAAGTTCTTCGATCCTTGCTAGACAAGTGGGATACCAAAGTCACTACAATCCAAGAAGCTAAAGACCTCAAAAACTTACCTCTGAAAGAGCTCCTTGGATCCTTGTTAACTCATGAGCTGAACATGAAATACCATAGTGAAGAAGAAAGTAGAAAAAAGAAAACCATAGCTCTCAAGGCAATGACTGAAGAGAAAGGAGAAGAACATGAAAGTCTCATATTTGATGAAGAGTCAAGAGATGAGGATATGGTCCCTGTGATAAAAAATTTTAGGAGATTTATGGATAAGGATAGATCAAAGTATAGACAAAGGCACTTGACTAAGGGAGAGCCAAGCAAGAAGAAAGAGAAAGAAAAGGAGAAGGATAAAGACTAGTAGCTCATATGTTATGAGTGCAAAAAACTGGGGCACTATCATTCTGATTATCCAACCATAAAGAAAAGTTTCAAGAAAAGCAGGAAGAAGAAGGCAATGGTTGCCATATGGAGCGATAACAATGAATCAAGCTCCAATGAAGAAGAAAAGAAGAGCAAGGAAAGTCAGCAAATCTGTGCTTGATGGCTTTGGAAGATAAGGTATGTGTTGAACCCAATCTTGAGTTTACATTTGATGAACTTCATACTACCGTATATGATTTATTAACCGAATTCAAGAAACTAGGAGTTAAGAACAAAACATTAAAGAAAACAAATGACATTTTACGAAAAGAAAAGAATGAAGCTATAAACAAAAATGACATTTTGCAAAAAAAATGGATGATTTACTTAAAAAGTAAACAAAAATTAAAAAAAAGAGAAGGATGATAATTTTAAAAAATTGAAGAGTTTGAAAAATGAGAATCTAAATTTTTAAAAAGAGGTTGAAAGACTTAAATCTTTAGTTGACAAATTAACATTAAGCTCAAACAAACTTGAAATGATTCTTAAAAACCAAAGGAAAACCTATAACAAAGCTAGAATGGGATAAAATTCAACATTCAAAAATAGATTTTCTACAAACAAGTTTTTAGCATCTAGTACTTCTCAAAAATCAAACATTATTTGTTATTGCTATAAAGGAATTGAGCATAAAGCTTATGAATGTAGTTTAAAAAGAAAGAATTGAAACAAAGTAAAGAAAATCTGAATTCCTAAAAAAACCATAGCTACTGAAAGAATGGTGCCCTAAAAGCCAATCATTGTAAGGGCATTTCCATGATCTACCAACTCATGTATGATATTATTTAATAATAAAAGGTATCTTTTGATTCATCATACTGCTATATCTTATCAAGATTATGATGAACCCCATAGGATAGGGTAATGGAATAAGGGTTATGATAGAGATCATAATGGTGAGACCTAAGTTCCTATAAACCCTAATCTAAAATGTCCCTAGTCATTGGATAATTGATTTGGGGATCGATGAATCTGGAAAGACTAGCACATCCTATGTAACTCGATGGAGAGGGTGGTTAGTCTCATAACCACTTATGTAGAGACACTAATATAAGGATGTGGGTGCTCATTAGGTTATGAGTCCACTGAACTGATCTGATAAAAGAACATCAAATGGAAGTCTTACCTATTTGTCAAAAGAATGTTCTCTTAGTGAGAGTTGTGCATGTGATCCTTAGACCTGAGACTACCATAGTTTCTTGTGCACATGAACCCTGTTTTGGTGCATACTCACTCATAGCAATTAAGTCATGTATGGGGTGTTTCTGGATATAGTGGATTGTGTATGAAGGTAATGAGTAGGTGATGCAGAATGACTCTAAGAATGCTAAATATGCAGAAAAAATAGTAAACTAATTTTTTTATATTTTTTTAGATATTAAATTTGTAGGCTAAATTCCTAAAGTTAAGTAAAGACTAGCAGGATATTCAGCAATTCTAAGAATCATCATGATCCCAAAGAACTCATGCAAGATAATAAGTAGCCAGGACCTGAGAGTTGAGAAACTTTCAGTTTAGGATAGCTTATCTTCATCAAATTAGATAATAAGAGAAGGGAAGGTTTCTTACCAGTCAGAGATTATAAATTCAATAACTGAAGAGATCACTCACACTCTGATCGGAGCCTGGATGAAGAAGCTTTAGTTCCTTGAATCAGATGGCTAGTCTGGGTGGTCTTGGAAGCAAAGAAGGCCTTCTCAGGGTAGGTGAAGCACCTCAGGGATCCTGCAAGCGTCAAGGTCAATGAAAACATCAATTAAACAAAGGAATAAGAAACTAGGATTTAGAATTGAAAGAACTAGGTTTAGGTATGGTGTCCCGGGGAAGAACCAGTTGCTTGATTGGGGCAGTAGCTAGGGCATCTTCCTCTGGGTGTGGCTGATCTCCAAAGATGCAGATGGAAGCTAGGGCAGCAGGGTTTCAATCCGGGAACACAAGCAGAGCACTCAAAGTAATGAACCAAAACAAAACTCCAAAACAAGGCAAAGACTCAAAATTTCAGCAAGTTGTATTCATAAGAAAGAGATGATTACAAAAGGGAGAGTGGTGGGGTATTTATAGAGTTCACATTCCCTTTCCTAACTAGGGTTACACGTAGGTTAACAAGCCTTTTCCTAGTTAGATTACATGTCTTTTCCTAGCTAGGTTAGGATTACAAAGTTTAAAAGAACTAGGAATCCTAACTAGGTTAGACTAGTCTTCTCCTTCTCACTTAAGGACACCTCCATTTGAGCTTGGACTTGGTCAACCCTTCAAGGAAGCCTAGGGAGGCATGTTGGGCTTCTAGGGGCAGTAAGGGGCTGGCCCAAAGGGGCTTGGGTGCATGGGCTTGGGCCTCTAGAAGCTGGGGTGGCCTGATAGCCTGGTAGCAGGAATATTCCATGGTATCTTGCTTCTTAAGGGCTTGGGATTGGCACCTAGGCTTGATTTCTTTGGGCCAAGATATAGGTGGACCTCTGGAATCATGGATGCCTTGGTCTAAGAATATACTCTAGCATCTAGAAGGGAATCTAGTCATCTGGAGGGCATCTGGAAGGAATTAAGGTCTCTAGAAGGCATCTGGATCCTGTGGTGTCACACAAAATCTAATAATCTGATGTAGTGGCCTCTGACTCCTAGATGTGGCCTGGTGAAACTCCAAAATAGGGTAACCTCCTCTCTTGTATAAAAATTGAGCTCATAGTAGACTTATAACTGAGGTACAGGACTCAAAATACTGATTAGGTTGAGGGTTGAAACAAATCTACTAACCTCAACTTATTATAGGACTCAATCTTAATTGATCACAAAGTTTTCAAAACTTTGACATATGACTAATTAAACCATATGGGATCCAGAGATCTGTTTCTAATCCTGGTGTCCCCACCAGTAGGTCAACAAGGAGTCATCACTCCTAGTAAGAGGACAAGTTATCCCATGTGATCTCTTCGAATGATGACTCAGGAAGTCTTTGGCCAAAGCAGGATGAGATTAGATAGGGTTTCTAATCATTCATCAGTCGGGTCTTCAATATTGAATTGAGATTCAAAAGGATTAAGTGCTAGGGTTTAACATTTATCCATGCCCATCACTTAATCAGGATCATGGAGATCGAAGGATTGAATTGCATGGTAACTTTTTGCTGAAGGGTATTTTGATACTTTCTACAAAATTCTCATCTTCCAGGTAAGCATGACACGTTGCTAGACATCAATCATGTCTTGTGGGTTTTCATGAATCAATTTGATTGGATTCATGAGTCAATTCAAAAGCTGGTTCGAATGGCAACTTAGGTCAACTCAATTTGACCTAATTAGGTCAATCAGGTTTGATTGGATCGAATCATCTTGGACCTAGACCTACTGCTGGCTAGATGTGGAACCCAAAGGATCACACACATTAGAGAATTGACCTAGGAAGTCAATTGACATTTAATTAGGGTTATAAGATCCTAATTGGTTAGCTAGATTACACCAAAGGTCTTCTTCAAATTATCAGCCAAATTCTCCACTTGCCACGTGGCAATTTCTAATTGCAGGAAGGCCAAGAGGTGTGATATTAAATTGAGAAGCATCAAAGAGTTTGAGAAACTTAATGTATAAGAAGTCTACTTTTTGTTTTTGCACCAAATGAAGAGACGCAACTCTTCATTTGTGCCAACTTCCCTCCATCGCATTTCTTCTTTATTGACTAGTTAGAATCCATTTCGAAATGGCATGGAGATGAGAATAAAGTCCCTTGGACTTTGTCTAGCTTTGGTAACTTATAGGTAGAAGGACTCTTGGTCCTTTCTGAGCACATTCAATCCTTGCACACAAACCAAATTGTCGCCAAGAGTCCCTTCTCTTTAGGACTCTTCAAATAATTAGATAAAGGCTGATTAAATCTGGATAAAATTATATAATTGCTGTCCCACCTTGGACTCAACCCAATCTAAGATTCTCTCAAATTGGTTAGCCCATTAAGAAACCTTATGGACCCAATTCTATTGGGTTAGGAGTTAGGTTAGCTACACATGCTAGTGCATAATCAAGCTAAACAATTAGGATCCCATGATGCTAATAAAATTTCAATTGACTTCTTAGGTTAACTCCCTAATATTTGTGATCCTTTGGGTTCCACATCTAGCTAGCAGTAGGTTTAGGTCCAAGCTAATTTGATCCAATCAGACCTGATTGACCTAATTAGGTCAAATTGAGCTGACCTAAGTTGCCAATTTGAACTAGCTTTCGAATTGACTCATGAATCCAATCGAATTGATTCATAAAAACCTACAAGACATGATTGATGTCCAGCAACATGTCATGCCTACCCAGAAGATAAAGAATTTGGTAGAAAGTTCCAAAATACCCTTCAGTGGAAAGTTCCGTGCAATTCAATCTTTCAATCTACCTTTATCTAGAATAAGTGATATGTACGGATAATTATCAAACCTTAGTACTTAGTGATTATGAATCTCTTTTCGATAATGAAGAATCTACTGATGACTAATTAGAAAATACTTATAATCTCATCATGCTTTGATCAAAGAATCCTTGAGTCATTAATCGAAGAGATTACATGGGATAACATTTCCTCTTACTAGGAATGATTGATTCCTTATTAGACCACTCACATCCTTCATACACCTTCCTCCATATCCGAGAACACCCCGTGCATGGCTCAATATCATGAATGAGTATGAACCAAAATATGGCTTAGTGTGCATAAGGAATCATAGTGACCTCAGGTCTAAAGATCACTTGCACAACTCCCACTATGAGAACTATCTCTTGATAAGTAGTAAGACTTCCATAAGATATTCTCAGTATGGATCAGTTCAGTAAACTCATACCCTAATGAGCACCCTTATCCTTGTATTAGTATCTCTACACAAGTGGCTATACAACTAACCACCCTCTCCATCGAGCATACATAGGACAAGCTAGTCTTTCTGGAAGCATCGAACCCCAAATCGATGTTTATAGGAACTTAGATTAGGGTTTATAGGAACTTAGATCTCATCATTATGATTTCAATCATCACCTTAATTCCTTTGCCCTAAACTATGGAGTTCATCATAATCTTTAAATAAGGCATGGCAGTATGATGAAACAAAATACCTTTTATTAATTTAATAATGTCATACAAGAGTTGGAATATTACAAAAATACCTTACAAAGATTGGCTTTTCGGGCACTTTTCTTTTAGCTAGGAGACAATTTGAAGCATAATCTTTTAAGTATTAGTTAATTATATGGCAAAGGCTTTAAAATTATGTTTGAATCTTCATTGTGCATATTTATTAGTTCATTTGATGCGAGCAATAAGTTTGTAGGACATAGACTTGGAAATATATACATAATATATTTGAATGATCTAGCCATAAATAGTAATATAAGTCTAGTGGCCATTAATGCTAGGATCAAGGAAACTAGCTGGCTTTGGCATAGAAGACTTGGATATGCTAGCATGCATACTTTATCTAAATTAATTTCTAAAGATTTAGTTAAAAGTTTATCGAAGTTTAATTTTGAAAATGATCATGTATGTGATGCTTGTTAATTTAGTAAATCAACTTGAAGAGTTTTAAATATAAAAATATTGTTTGAATATTTAGATCACTTGAACTACTTTATATGGACTTATTTGGACTAACTAGGATCACAAGCCTAGGTAGAAGGAAATATGGACTTATGATAGTAGATGAATTTTTAAGATTCACTTGGATACTATTTTTAGCACATAAAGATGAGACTTTTAATATTTTCAAAAAGTTTAATAAAATGTTTTAAAATCAAAAAAAAATTTATATAGTTTCAATTAGAAGTGATCATGACAAGAATTTGAAAATTATTATTTTGAAGAATTTTATAATGAATAGGGCATTAATCATAACTCTTCAGCTCCAAGAATATTACAACAAAATAATATTGTCAAGAGAAAGAGTAGAACCTTGGAAGAGATGGCCCGAATAATATTATGTGAAGACAATCATCCAAAATACTTTTAGATTGATGCTATGAATACTACATGTTATATTTTTAATTGTGTTCTAATTAGACCTATTTTAATAAAAATCTTCTATGAATTTTAGAATGATAGAAAACCTAATATAAGTTATTTTCATGTATTTAGTTATAAATATTTTATCTTAAATAATAAAAAAGATAACCTTAAAAAATTTGATGCTAAATCAGAATTTTCTTGGTTATTCAATTACTAGTAAAGCTTATAGTGTTTTTAACAAAAGAATTTTAATAGTAGAAAAATCTATACATGTTATATTTGATAAATCTAACCCCTCATCTTCTAGAAAAGAAGAGTGCATTAATGATGGTGTAGGTGCAATAAACAAAGAGATGAAGAATTTGAGCTTGAAAGACAAACCAAATGAAAAAAAAAACAGAGAGATAAGTAAATAGCATGGTGACTGTTTAAGGAATGGAGGTACGTACATCACCATCCTAAGGACTTCATCATAGGTGATCTCTTATAAGTTGTTATGATAGGTCTTTATTTAGAGAAACTTTTGATTACCTAGTATTCATTTTTCAAATTAAACCCAGCAGCATAGAGAAAGCTAAAAAAGATCCTAATTGGATGGTGGCTATGCAAGAGGAGTTGAACCAATTTGAAAGAAATAATATATAGACCCTAGTTAGTAGACCTAAGGAGCATCCTATCATAGGTACTAAATGGGTATTTAGATAAAAAAGATAATGTAGCAAGAGACAAAGAAAGATTAGTGACCAAAGGATATAACCAAAAAGAGGGAATAGATTTTGATAAAACTTTTACACCCATAGCTAGATTAAAGGTCATAAGACTCTTACATTTGCTCGCTATATGAATTTCAAATTACTTTAAATGGATGAGAAAAATGTTTTTCTAAATGAATATATTTCTAAAGAAATTTTTATAGAACAACCCCTAGATTTGAAAGTCATAACCTTCCTAATCATGTTTTCAAATGAAACAAAGCTTTATATGGTTTAAAACAAGTGCCTAGAGCTTGGTATGAAAGATTAAGTAAATTTCTAACTGAGAATAACTTTTCTAAAGAAAATATTGACACAACTCTTTTTATTAAAAGAAAAGATGATGATATGTTAATTGTACAAATATATATATATGATATCATTTTTGGTATAACTAATGAAGATCTTTGTCAAGAATTTGTTGAGCTTATATAGGGTGAATTTGAAGTAAGCATGATGGGTGAGCTGATATTTTCCCTTAGATTGCAAATCAAATAAGCAAAAGAAGAGATCTTCATCAACCAAACTAAGTATATCAAAAAGCCATTAAAAAAGTTTGGGATGGAATCCAAAAAAAAAAATAGCATATCAATGAGCCTAACCTGCAGGCTTGACAAAGATGAAGAAGGAAATAGCATTGATCAAAAACTATATCATGGTATGTTGGATCTTTGCTATACTTGATGTGAGACTAAGCATGCTAGGGTTAGCATAAAGATATTTCAGATCATGTGAGTGATGATTGTTAGATTTTAGATGGTTTGATTCCCAAAAAAGGACTAAGAGTATCTTAGGATTTTCATGTAAGGACTAAGTTCTACCTGCATACTAAGAACTATCAAAGAGATAAAGAAAAGAAGGATCCTAGGATTAAGAAACCACTATAGGACATGCTCACTTCAACAAATCAGAAATAAAGAGATGGGATAGGTTTTAGTTACCTAGCAATGATGTTCTTGTCATCGTAGAACAAATCACACCACTCAGATTGGCGCCTAGATAACGAAGCCTCATTCCCTCAGATGCACTGGCATTTTATCAGCTAGTTTTGGTGGCAAGGAAGATTTCTTCCAAGGTTCATGACACTGGAGGGATCTTGCAAACATTGATGGTTAGGGTTACAAAAGTTAGGAAAAATATGACACTGAAATTTGGAAGAGAAGAGAAGGAAAAAGGTGGTGTAGGATGTTGTTGGGTGGCCTGGCTAAAGGAGGACACCTAGGCTCTTGGAGGGTGGCCTAAAGATAGAGTGGAAGCCTGGGGCTCTATGTTGATGGCCTGGAGAAGATGGCGGCTTAGGGCTTGAAGTGAGATGGGTGGCTTAGGGCTTGATGATGATGGGTGGCATAGGATGGAAGAAGATGGAGGTCGGCTAAGGTTTAAAGAAAACTAGGGATTTTGTTGGGTTGCACCTCACATGCCCTCCTTGCAGAGTGAAATCTTCGGCCTCACACCCTCTCCCTTACAAAGCGTCAATGCCAAATGCATGGAATTAAAGAAATGAACTTAATTTTTTCATTCACCCAATCCATCATTACAAGAGGGGGGGAAGGAGAGGGGTATTTATAGAGATTAACCCAGCCCTTTCCCTATCAAAGTTGGAGTACAACTCCTTATCAAAGTAGGAGTACAAATCCTTATCAAAGTTGGAGTACAAAAGTGATTAGAATAAGGAAGCTGGAGTCCTTGTAGGACTTGGACATCAACTCCTTATCGGACTTGGAAAGTTGACTCCTTTTGGGCTTGGACTGGTTAACTCCTCTTGGGCATGGACTGGTTGACTCCTCTTGGGCTTGGACTCCTCTTAGGTTGGGATGCCTATTGCCCAGCAAGCAACCCAAGAGTGGGGGTGAATTGGTTTTCTAAAAAATAAAATATTTACTTGCAAGAATATGTGCCAAATGCAATAAACAATTATGAATGCTAGTGTGAGGTGAATTAGAATGCTCTTAATGAGTATGCAGTAGAATTATAAATGCAATAGATAAAAGAGCAAGAGAGAGACAATCAATCCACAAACATAATCAAGATATAGTGGTTTGGTGCTTTCCAATGAACATACATCCACTCTCCTAGGAGGGTCAGCTGCTGTCTCCGGTACTAGCTCTGTTATCAAATCTGTGATGTCAATATCATCAGAGTTAGTCTCATCCAAATCTGGTCTCGGTGCCGGTGGTGCTGGAACTGAATCATCTGGACCAGAAGTATCAAGAGCACTCCTCGAAGAGGGTCTACTCAAAATGGACATAATGGCAGAGATCCCATCTCTCAGTCCTCGATGGCTCTCTCTCATCTCCATATGAAATGAGTTGACTCACTGATGAATGATAATCAACTAAGTCTCAATACGAGCGACCTTGTACTCTAGACTCTCGAAACTCCAGGGATGTCAGACCATGCTGACTCAAGCTGAGGAGCTGGCTCTGGCTGAACTGATGGCTCAAGTTGTGCCTCAGATGTCTCTCAATGAATCTTAGAAGGCCCGGCCTCAGCCGAAAAGATAAGCTCCTCCCCCACTGCATCCTCATCTCTGTCAGTAGCCTGTCCAGATATGCACGATCTCCACTAGCCTCTAACAGGCTGATACGCCATCTAGTGAAGAGATCTGATATCATAAATATCAGTGTGCAGTAGCTGCCGATAGGGCTTACCATCCATCACTACACCATAAGCTCTAAAAAGTAGAGTCAAGCCCATCCCATAGGGCAAACACAGTCTCTGGCTAATAGATGCCTCCATCAACTGAGGTATCATGAGTACCGGTAGGCATACAAGAGTGTGCTATACTAGAGAAACCATCACCAATAGCTCTCGCTCTGTGATGAAGTCAAAATGGCCGGTCTTCAGTAGAAGGACACGGGCAATAATGTGATTCAGCAACCTTATCTCAGGTAACATTCTTGAAGCTACCATAGTGGCTCCCTTAGGTAAGTCATCTGTCTCGAAGATACAACAGAGACCACTGAGTCTATCCACTAGACTGTCAACAACAGAACCTTTCATAGGTATGTCCCATACTCTACTCAAAATCTTTGCTATCACTGGGACATCTCTACCTCGCACCTGGGCTACCCATCCATCACTACCTCAGGCTAATGAACCATAGAACTCTCGAATCAAACCCGGGTAAAATCTCTCAGTCAAAGAACAAAATAGCACCAAGCCAGCATCACTAAGCCACTGACTTATCCTGAACTGCTGTAGATCAATGAACTAGAAGTCCACATGACGTCCTCCGATGATAGTCTTCAATTCCATCCAACTAGCTACAGGAAAGAGAGTTCTAGCAGTGACTTAAGTGCATCTACTGCTCTGGCTTCATGCCTAACCTTTGTTCTTCTTTCTTCTTCTTGATTGGATGGTCTTGAATGACAGACAACTTGCTTCCTAGGCCCCATTCCAAAGATACAAGGTTGGATTGAAAAGAGAAAAGAAACCTAGGGTTTCTATGGTTCAAAATCAAAAGGAAGGGAGAAACCAAAGCAAAAACTATCCAAAACACAAATTTGAGATGATTGAAGGTTCGATTTGGAGGGTAGAAGTGAAAGGAATAGTTTAGGAGATGAGCCAGCTTGATTTGGAAGAAAAATGGAGAAGAAAACACTTTGTTTTCTAATTTTATTTCAATCTATTGCCGTTCAAGTGTCGACTCATGACATAGAGTCAAGTGTCAACACTTCCAGGTGTTGATACTTTGACTTAAAATCAAAAAAAAAATTGGAAATGAAGCATTGATCAAGATTGAATAGAATTTCGATGGAATTCAAGGAGATTTAACATAATCACCAGTGAATTTGATCAATCAAGTATCAATATATATAAAAAGATAGAAATTTTCAATCAAAGGGATTGATGATCCCAAGTTCTCTTCTAATCATACAGAACCGATCCTTTTGGAGAGGCTTAGTCAAAATGTTAGCTAATTGTATTTCAGTACTAACAAATTCAAGTACAACATCATTATTTTCAACATGATTTCTAATAAAATGATGCCTAATTTTAATATGCTTACTTATAGAATGCTGAACAGTATTTTTAGTTAAATAGATAGCACTAGTATTATCACATTTCATGGGTATCTTACTTAGTTTGATTTTGAAATCTTCAAGTTGTTACTTAATCCACAAGATTTGAT
The DNA here is from genome assembly GCA_021397845.1 of Areca catechu. Taxonomy (NCBI): domain Eukaryota; kingdom Viridiplantae; phylum Streptophyta; class Magnoliopsida; order Arecales; family Arecaceae; genus Areca; species Areca catechu. The sequence goes on along the minus strand of CM038051.1, from coordinate 92,734,033 downwards.
AACAACAACCTTCTACTGCAATATACTTGTTGACCCCATAAGTGATTTTGATGATAACAAAACATTGGAGCATGCATTTATTTTACTAACAACTCTTCAAGTATTTTATAAGTTTTTGTAGGATGAATTCCTTGCTAAATCTCAACTCCTACATTTTTATTTCTTGTGTTGAGTTGTATTGTACTTAAATATTGTAAAGAAGAACCCAAAGAAAATACTTAAGTAAAAACAATTCAAATGCGTTACTTTTAAATTATTTCAAGCTTTAAATTACTTTAAGAATGTTGTAAGAAAAGTTTGAAGATATCTTGAAAGCTTAAAGCCTTGCTGGATGAATTCTGGAGAAGAATTGATAGTTCATTGAAGAACTCATCCGAGCCAACTCGAAGAGAAGAGAGCCGACTCTAGCATATGGCATGCATGAGGATTCTAGCATGCAGATATCCGACCCAACTCTAAGGGACCCGAGCTGACTCATCCAGAGTACCATTTCCCGAATCAGATAAGCGAGCTGACCCAAAGGGATTCCGAGCTGACTCTATCATATTATTAGACATACGAGCTGACTCTTTAGTAAATCAAGTCGACTCCACCAGAGTTCAAAAAAAGAGATCTGAGAACTACAGCCAATCGAGCCGACTCTAAAGAAAAAGAGCCGACTCTTCCAAACTATATTTTTGAAGGCCTGAGGATCCGAGTCGACTAGAATCAAGGTGAGTCGACTCTTACAGAGTAAGGAATCAAGACATTATGCAAGCGAGCAGACTAGATTGAAGAGTGTCAACTCAATAAAACTACTTTGAGGATCCGAGCCGACTCGAGTAATTAGAGATGACTCGAAGGTCGATTTCAAACTAATAATTGCTAGTTCCAGAACTTGGAATTTGAATCCAAAAAGTGCTCCAACAATCAAATGTCACATCCCAATGGTCTACAATGATTAAAACTGCTTGAGAAAGGTATAAGACTATATATTTGAGGGATTTGAACTACTTAGAAAAAGCTTTTAAAAAGGAAAAAAAATACTACATCAAAAGCTTGTCTGCAAGAGAGCATTGCAAGAGCATTCAAAACAGTCTTCAAGCTTTCACCAACAATCAACTAAAGCTTGAAGTATTTATTAAAGATAGTATAGAAGCCATTAAAGTGCATTCAAGTGCATTCAAGTGGGCTTTTCTCGAGCTGCATCAGCAACCATTCGATAAAAATTTATTTATCATTCTGTTGCTTTTCTTTACAGTTTTTTTATTGAATTATTGGATTATTGGTGAGCTCGGTTTAAAAACCAAAAAGGTTCTTGGTTAGCCTGTGTTAAAACCAAGTGTAGGGTTCTTGGTGATCCTGGTAAAACCAAGTTGGGTTTCTTTGGTGAGCCCAGCTTAAAAACCAAAGTGTAGAGGTTTGGATTGTGAGCCTGTGAAAATAATCCGACTGTATTTCAGTGGGAGATATAATGGAAATTCCAAGTGGTAATCTTGGATAATGGACATAAGAGCTAGTTTACTCCGAACCACTATAATTTGCTTGTATTTGTGTTATGCCTTTCTTATTTGATTATGCTTCTGCATTCAATTATCCTATCACAGCACTTAACACTTATATGGGATTTCAAAGTGCACATTATTGTTTAAATTTTTTAAATTTCCAATTTACCCCTCTTGGGAAAGCCACCTAGGTAACAACTGGTACCAGAGCAGTGTCTCTAAATAGATTTAGAGTAAAGATTGATGGCTCATCCCATGAGTACATCCTTGGTCGAAAGCCAATCTACCAATAGACCTCCACTCTATACTGGCATTAATTATTCTTACTGGAAAGCTAGAATGAAAATCTATATACAAGCTATCGATTTTCAATTATGGAAGGTCATTCTAAAAGGGCCACAAATTTTCATGATTAAAATTAATGGCATGGAAGTCCCAAAGCCAAAAGAGGACTGGGATGAACATGATATGAAGATGGGGGAATTAAATGCCAAAGCAATAAATTTATTATACTATGCTTTGGATGCTAACGAGTTTAATCAAATTTTCACTTGTCTTCAACAAAGAAAATTTGGGACAAACTTGAAGTGACCCACGAAGGAACTTTCCAAGTGAAGACTTCGAAAATAAATCTTCTTGTACACAGTTACAAATTATTCAAAATGGAACCTTCTGAAACTATCTATGCCATGTTTACTCGATTTACAAATATTATTAATTATTTGAAAAGTCTTGGAAGGGTTTACTCAAATGCTGACATAGTACAAAAGATCCTCAAATCACTTCCGAACAAGTGGGACCCCAAAGTGACTGCCATCCAGGAAGTGAAAGATCTAAACACCTTATCTCTGGATGAATTAATGGGTTCACTCATCACTCACGAATTGGCTATGCAGCATCGAATTGATGATGATCAAAAGAAAAAGAAGACTATTGCATTCAAGGCTACATCTGATTCTAAAAGAAATGATGAGGAATCGGAAGATGACTGCACCTCCTCCGAAGATGATCTAGAAGACAAAGACATTGCTATGGTCATGAGAAGATTTAGAAGGTTCATGGGAAAGAAGAAAGGAAGATGCAATAGAAAATTTCATAAACAAGGAGAGCTCTCCAATGATAAGGACAAGGATAAAAAAAAGGAAAAAGAACAAGTGCCCACTTGCTATGAATGTAAGAAACCAGGGCACATTCATTTCGACTATTCTTTGATAAAGAACTTTTTCAAGAAAAAGAAAAAGAAGGCGATGGTTGCCACATGGAGCGATAGCGAAGAATCCACCTCAACTGAAGAGGAAGAGACCACGAAAACTGCTAATCTTTGTCTAATAGGTCTCGAAAATGAGGTAACATCCCTCGATGCTCAATTAGAATTTACATTTGATGAATTAAATTTTGTTTTTCATGATTTATTACATGAATTCAAAAAGGCCAGAGTAAAGATTAAATCCTTAAAGAATATCAATGATTCTTTACTAAAGGAAAAGGAAGAAATCTCAGAAAAGAATAATATATTGCAAAAGAATTTAAACATCTTTTCTGAAAAGTTTAAAGCTTTGGAAGCTAAAAACAATGCATGTCTTGTCATGAACAAAGCTTTAATTGTTGAAAATAATGACTTGAAAAAGGAGGTTAAAAAACTCAAGCCACTTGTTGAAAAACTAATATTATCTTCAAACAAGATTGAGTTGATTTTAAAAGAACAAAGAATTTCTAGAAATAAAGCTGGAATTGGTTTCAATTCTTCAATTTCAAATAGAATTTCAGCTACTACTTTTGTGATATCAAAAGCTTATGTTCCAAAACTAATAGACGATTAGGTCATGCTAGCATGCATACTATTACCAAGTTAATTTCCAAGAATTTACTAAGAGTCATGCCTAAATTTAAAGTATACTGTGGTCATGTTTGTGATGCATGCCAAATTGGTAAACAAACTAGGGAGAGCTTTAAATCCAAAAATATGATTTCGACTACTAGACCTCTTGAGCTACTTCACATGGATTTATTTGGATCAACTAGGACCACAAGCCTAGGAGGTATAGAATATGCTCTTGTGATAGTAGATGATTTTTCTAGATTTACTTGGATTTTATTTATTGCTCACAAAGATGAAACCTTTAAAGTATTTCAAAAATTTTACAAATAGGTTTCAAATCAGAAAAATCTTTCAATAGTTTTAATTAGAAGTGATCGTGGCACCGAATTTGAAAATAAATTTTTTGACGATTATTGCACAGAAAATGGTATTGATCACAACTTCTCCGCTCTTAGGACACTACAACAAAATGGTGTTGTGGAGAGAAAAAATAGAACATTGGAAGAAATGGCCCGAATAATGTTATATGAAGGCAATCTTCCAAGGTACTTTTGGGCAGAAGTAAACATTGCTTGTTATATTTTGAACAGCATTTTGATACATCCTATTTTGAAAAAAATACCCCATGATCTTTGGAATGAAAAGAAATCCAACATTAATTATTTTCATGTATTTGTGTGTAAATGCTTTGTGCTTAACAATGGTAAAGATAATCTAGAAAAATTTGATGCTAAATTTGATGAAGCAATTTTCCTTGGTTATTCATTACATAGCAAAACATATAAAGTATTTAACAAAAGAACTCTTACTGTAGAAGAATCGATACATGTTATCTTTGATGAAACTAACCCTTCACCTTCTAAGAAAGAAGAGTGCATAGACAATGATGCAGGTAAAACTCAAAAAGAAATGGAAGATATGAGCATACAAGAAAGACCAATCGAAGAAGGAGAAGAAACGGTAAGTAAGGATCATGCTGATCTACCAAGAGAATAAAGGTACGTAACTTTCCATCCAAGAGAATTAATTATTGGTGATCCTTCATAAGGCATTAGGACTAGATCATCACATAGAGAGGCACATGATTACCTAGCCTTTATATTATAAATAAAACCTCATACCTTAGAAGAAGCTGAATCTGATCCAAACTGGATGATGGCCATGCATGAAGAACTAAACAAGTTTGATAGAAATAAAGTATGGACATTAGTTGATAGACCTTCAGACCATCCAATCATAGGAACCAAATGGGTCTATAGAAACAAATTAGATGAACAAGAAAATGTAATTTAAAAAAAAGCTAGATTAGTGGCTAAGGGATATAACCAAAAAGAGGGCATAGATTTTGATGAAACATATTTACTCGTAGCAAGATTGTAAGCCATTAGATTACTTCTTACATTTGCTTGCTACATGAATTTCAAGCTTTTTCAAATGGATATTAAAAGTACATTTTTAAATGGTTTCATTTCTGAACAAGTTTTTGTAGAACAACCATCAGGTTTTAAATATCATGTTTTTCCAAATCATGTGTTTAAATTGAATAAAGCATTATATGGTTTGAAACAAGCACCTAGAGCCTAGTATGATAGACTTAGCACTTTCTTGATTGAAAATGATTTTTCAAGAGAAAATGTTGATAAAACTCTTTTCATCAAGAAGAAAAATAATGATATATTAGTTATACAAATTTATGTTGATGATATTATATTTGGTGCAACTAATGAAGCTCTTTATAAAGAATTTGCTAAGTTAATGCATAGAGAATTTGAAATGAGCCTAATAGATGAACTTAACTACTTCCTTTGATTTTAAGTGAAACAAACAAAGGAAAGAATCTTCATTATCCAAGCGAAGTACACCAAAGAAATAATCAAAAAGTTTGGTATGGAGTCAAGAAAACACATGAATACACCCATGAGCCCATCTTGTAGATTAGATAAAGATGAAGCTGGATCCAACATTGATCGAAAGCTCTACAAAGGTATGATTGGATCCTTGTTATATTTAACTACAAGTAGACCTGTAATCTTATATAGCATATGTGTATGTGCTAGATTCCAATCTAATCCTAAAGAATCACATGTGCTTGCTGTTAAAAGGATAATCAGATATTTGAAATGTATAAGTAATCTAGGTCTATGGTTTTCAAAACATTCATCATTGAATTTAATTGGATTTTCATATGCTGATTATGCTAGTTGTAGAATTGATAGATAAAGCACTAGCTGGTGCGGGCACCAGACTCAGAAGAAGACTTCAGAGCTCCATCTGGATCTCTGATTGACATTGCCCGAGAAATTAGGATTTGTAATAAAGGTTGACCTGGTCAACCAGTTTATTTATTTTTATTTATTTCTTGAGTCACCATTTAAATTTTGTTGAGTCATGTTGACTCGGTGCAAGTCCCGATGTGGTTTCAATTTGGTCCAAAATGGTGCCACATTTGTCTTCCAATCAAATCAAGGTTCAAGCAAGTGGAGGCCACACTCCAAGCCACACGCCCAGCCACACTCCGAGCACACGCCAGAGTCCAGGAGGCGCCACAGAGGCATCCCAGTGTCATGGTCCCCACACCCAAAGAAGAAAAAATCAAATTGGAAGCTAATTTAAAGGAGGCGCCCATACCTGCCTATTTTACCTAAGCAAAGAAGGAAGAAAACTTCTCTTGGAGAAGAAATCAAAGAAGGACATCCAATTGAAGTTCAAATCAAAAACAAAGAGCTTAACTTGGAGTGGAAGAAAAGAAGAAATGCCATAAGAAGAGGAGGACTCCAAATCCAAATCCAACTCCAAAGGAGGCGCCATAAAAATTCCAAAAAAAAATTCCTTTATGGCCGTCCCAATTTTTTTTGAAGTCTTGGTCGACCAAGAGAGGGGGTTTTCTACCTAATCTAGAGGTTGGAAGAGTTTAGTCCCACATGAGAATTTGTACAAGCTAGGAGAAAATTTTATGTCTATATAATAGATCTCTCTTTGTAACTTTGAAAAAAAAATGAAGAAAATTATTTTTTTGCTATTCTCTTGTGTTGAGTGACCTAGGTTTCTCTTCTTCCGCACTATTCTAAGTGTTGAGCTCCGTGAGGGGGTAATCCGGGTTCCATTGGAGCCTTGAGGAGGTGAGAGATCTCCATCTTTATCCAAAACCCTAGGTTAGCCACTTGAAATTCCAAAACCCTAGCCACCTTTCATTATTTTCCATCCACCAAACCCTAGATCCATCCATCTCCCACGGCCTCTCTCTCTCTACAAGTCCAGGCCGTCCACCTTCATCCAGATCCAGTCCGGCTACTTCAGATCCAGAGCAAGTTCCAAGGAAAATCACATCAGCATCCAGGAGAATCCAGTTTTCAGCAATTTCGATCTTCAAGTTCATCAACCTGGTAAATCTTTTCCTTGACTCTCTGATTCCCTCAATTGTCTTTCTTCTCTTCCAGATCTTGAGTTCAGGAGAAGCCAACCCGCCAAAGGCCCAGTATTGGAGGATCCATTACGAAGATATCCGACTCCGAGGATCCAACAATCTGCTCGGGAGAGTTCTTCCACCAAAATCTGTGAAGATCATTGTCTGGTTAGATAACCCTTCCCTTCTCTTTATTTCTGTTCTGTTGAAATCTCGGAGTGAAACCCTAGGTCTGGGAGTTTCTCAACCCCCAGCGATCCGTTGCTTCTGAATTACTCTGATAATTTAGTTTCCTTAAAGTTGTGCTTTCAATTATCACATTAGTATCTTTCAATGTTAGGTTAACTTTTCTTTGATTTGAAGCCAACTTCTACAAACCTATAAAAACCACAAAAAAATTAGTTAATCTTAATTTACTTCCGCATCGCATCCCTTTATTCATTCTGCATCATTTTTGGTATCAGAGCTTCCGTTCTGCATCATTTTTGGTATCAGAGCCCAGTCTAGGGTTTCTGATTTGCTTGCTTGCTTGTTTTGATTGTTCTCTTTTTATTTTGTCTGCTCGAAGTAGACTCCCCAGGACGTCCGGTCCTAGGAACTAAGTGAGGTGCAAGCCTCCTCCTCCCATTCCACGGGGTGTTCCTAGGGCGTGTAGGGGATCCATTGGGTTATAACTTCGTAGCAGGGATTATAAACGGGGAAGACAATCTAGTTGCAGCCCATAATTGCCCTGTTTTCTGAATTATTTATCCCTACATAAAACTCCGAATTGCATGATTTTTGCTTCGTTGAAACCAGCATAATTGAACCTATTTTCCATAATTTTTCTGTGATTTATTGGTTTCGGTAAAAATTCTGAGTATTAAAATACAACAACTCTATTTTTTGTGTTCTGCAATTCAATTCTTTCTGGAGTGATCATCTCATAATTTACTTAAGGGCAATTGAGCATCTAAGATAAGGGGAGGAGTTGATTACCTCTCCTTAGCCCAAAACCACCATCCAATCATTCGAACCTAGACCTAATTTAAAATCAGTTAGACCTAATTTGCCCTAGTGGGCTAGGGACACCAATTGGTCGGGTCTAGGCTAGTGTTGAGTCAGTTTGCCGAGTTATTCTGTGTGTGCTTAGCACTCAGTGTCTAGAACGGTGGTTCAGAGATCCATTCCCGAAGGGCTTGTGTGCTGGTCCACCTACCTGGCCAATCACTGATTGGTGTCTAGGATTGGCAATCAGGGACCTAACACTCCCCTTACACCTGCCTGGCTGAGTCCTGAGTTACTACAGGCTAGCTTGCCACTCTGATTGGGCATCTAGTTTGGACTCTAGGTCTAGTGATCCAGTAGTCGATTTAGTCTAGTCTCATTTTGTGTGCTTGCTTGAATCATCATGTCTACCAGAAACGGAGTGCCATATCAACCTGGTCAAACCCAACCTGATTTAGAGGCCATGGTTAGAGCTCTTACTGAGAGCATGAACAAGTTAAGCCAGGATTTGACTGCTACTGTTACCCAGTGTAAAGAACAAGTCCATGAGAATTTTACCCAGCTTAGGGATCAAGTCCAAGTCCTTGAGAAACGTAGACATCAAAATTGGATCCCTGATTCAAAATTTAATAGGCCCCAACCTCATCCATACCAGGAGCCTAGGAGGACCTTATACCGTGATCCCGAGCATAACCTTAGGAAGCCTAACCATGATATCTATAGTGTGGATCGTGTCTATGAGAGGTCCTTACAATATTCTAGACCAGTCACTCAACAACCCAAGTCTTCTAGATCAAACCATTTAGATCCACACCCATGCCCAAGTAAGGTCTCTACTAGCTTGAAACCCAGTGTGACCCAGGTTCCTATATCTCAAGAATGTTTGTTTTGTGGAGAAAGAGGCCATAAATCTAGTCAGTGCCCATGCATAGGACTAGCTTGTGCACAGCTAAGTGGTAAGAATCCTAAGGATGACATTAATGAGGGAGAACCCAAGCCTACCAATGAGGAAGAACGGTTAGGTATGACAAGCCTAGAATCAGTTGACCCGATTACCACTGACCCGAAACCCATTGAAGATGGCATCGAGGAAGTATATGATGCTGGCTTGAGTCTAGTTGATGAATATGAGAGGGAAGAACTTGAAGAATGTGACATCGATACTATTGGTTCCTTACCTGAGGAGACCTTGGAGAGAAACCAAGTGGTAGGACCTAGTTCAGAAATTCAAGAGATTTGTGAGAATCAGGTTCCTTTAGTCAAATACCCCCAGGAAGAACTCATAGTGTTAGCCCGAGCTATCAGTTCATACCCTCTAATGACAGTCATTTCCCAAGTACCAATTGAAGATCTTTGCACTAAACTGTTTAAGTTTGCCCACCCTATGGTAGATCCTCTCCTTAGGATGACTGAATCAAGCCTCTTACAATTGGACCTTGTCCCATGCCCAGCCACTAAGGTCTCTCCCGTAATCTCAGTTGAACATCCTTGTCTTGAGCGGATTGGTTCACCCAGTCCTGTAGAAGTCCTCCTTATGGCTCCAGACCCCTTCCTTTGCATGACTGACCTACCCTTCTATAGAGTATACCTTTCGACAGCCATAGGTCAAATTTCAAGTCTTGAGGTCATCATCCATAGGCCCTTCCATGAATCATTCTTTAATCCAATTTTTAAGAAAATGGATCATTATTTGCTTAGAGAACAAACTTTAACTATTGCAATCACATGTCCTAGGCTGCTTCCCGAACCATCTCTTGATCCATTCCTGGGAGTAGCAAACTTTTCCTTTCGAAAGGATGACCAGTTGACACTCATAGATCACCATTCAAACCTTCATGTCACCACCTTTAGTCAGCAAGTAATTCGTGACTCCACCTCATATTTCCTTCCTTTCTCTAGGACTTCCAATGCTTCTTACACCACCCAAGTTTACTTTGTCGAAGTCTTTAGAGTGAACCACGTGTCGGAACCTATTAGGTTTGCCACCTACTTCTGGAAGACCTTATGGCACCTACTAGGCACCCATGATAAGTTTTCATGCTCTGCATGCCCTCCTCCGATCGAAGGTCAAACCTAGAGAGCCTTAGTTTGTTAGGTTTAGACCTAGGGTTCCTTTGGAATAAAGTCCATTCTTTAGGAATGCGTCGTCAGTCTAGTTTAGTTTTTCTTGACCCTTTACTAGGCTTTGGCTCAGATTTTGGTTTGATTGAGAGCACCAGGAATTGGGATTTGTATTTTGTCCAGGACTAAATTTGCGTACATTGACTCGGTCAATAGGTCTACGGGTAAGAGTCCATTTGAAATTGTACATGGGTACAAACCTCACACACCTCTTGACCTAGTCCCTTTACCTGTCCACACTCGAGTCTCCGAATCTGCTGAGAATTTTGCACAGCATGTAAAAGACTTGCATAAAGAAATTCATGCCAAAATAAATTTAAGTAATGAAACTTATAAGAAGTTGGCTGATACTCAAAGGCGAGTCAAATCTTTTGTTGAGGGAGACTATGTGATGATTAGGTTAAGGCCTGAACGGTTTCCTCCTGGAACCGTTAGAAAGTTACATGCTAGGGGAGCTGGACCATTTAGAGTGGTAAAGAGAGTAGGATCCAATGCCTATGTGCTCGAGTTGCCTCCAGAACTAGGCATTAGCTCTACTTTCAACATTACAGACTTAGTAGAGTACAGGGAGCCAGCTGTGATTCCTAGTGAGCCTTTTGAGCCTAACCCAATCATTAAGAGTGATCCCGACCCTGTGTGTCCACCAACAAACTGGCCTGTGAGGAAAGAGCAAATTGGAAAGATCCTGGATGATCAGGTTATCTCTACTCGTAATCGAGGATACCAAAGTACCTGGTCTGCTGGCAAGGAAGGCCAGATTCTGATGACTCTTGGATCTCCCGAGAAGAATTACAAGAATTGGACCCAGACCTCTTGGAGAGATACCAGAGCCAACTTGAGCCTTACTCGACAGGGTCGAGTTCCTCCCACCCCGGGAGAATTGGTGCGGGCACCAGACTCAGAAGAAGACTTCAGAGCTCCATCTGGATCTCTGATTGACATTGCCCGAGAAATTAGGGTTTGTAATAAAGGTTGACCTGGTCAACCAGTTTATTTATTTTTATTTATTTCTTGAGTCACCATTTAAATTTTGTTGAGTCATGTTGACTCGGTGCAAGTCCCGATGTGGTTTCAATTTGGTCCAAAATGGTGCCACATTTGTCTTCCAATCAAATCAAGGTTCAAGCAAGTGGAGGCCACACTCCAAGCCACACGCCCAGCCACACTCCGAGCACACGCCAGAGTCCAGGAGGCGCCACAGAGGCATCCCAGTGTCATGGTCCCCACACCCAAAGAAGAAAAAATCAAATTGGAAGCTAATTTAAAGGAGGCGCCCATACCTGCCTATTTTACCTAAGCAAAGAAGGAAGAAAACTTCTCTTGGAGAAGAAATCAAAGAAGGACATCCAATTGAAGTTCAAATCAAAAACAAAGAGCTTAACTTGGAGTGGAAGAAAAGAAGAAATGCCATAAGAAGAGGAGGACTCCAAATCCAAATCCAACTCCAAAGGAGGCGCCATAAAAATTCCAAAAAAAATTCCTTTATGGCCGTCCCAATTTTTTTTGAAGTCTTGGTCGACCAAGAGAGGGGGTTTTCTACCTAATCTAGAGGTTGGAAGAGTTTAGTCCCACATGAGAATTTGTACAAGCTAGGAGAAAATTTTAGGTCTATATAATAGACCTCTCTTTGTAACTTTGAAAAAAAAATGAAGAAAATTATTTTTTTGCTATTCTCTTGTGTTGAGTGACCTAGGTTTCTCTTCTTCCGCACTATTCTAAGTGTTGAGCTCCGTGAGGGGGTAATCCGGGTTCCATTGGAGCCTTGAGGAGGTGAGAGATCTCCATCTTTATCCAAAACCCTAGGTTAGCCACTTGAAATTCCAAAACCCTAGCCACCTTTCATTATTTTCCATCCACCAAATCCTAGATCCATCCATCTCTCACGGCCTCTCTCTCTCTACAAGTCCAGGCCGTCCACCTTCATCCAGATCCAGTCCGGCTACTTCAGATCCAGAGCAAGTTCCAAGGAAAATCACATCAGCATCCAGGAGAATCCAGTTTTCAGCAATTTCGATCTTCAAGTTCATCAACCTGGTAAATCTTTTCCTTGACTCTCTGATTCCCTCAATTGTCTTTCTTCTCTTCCAGATCTTGAGTTCAGGAGAAGCCAACCTGCCAAAGGCCCAGTATTGGAGGATCCATTACGAAGATATCCGACTCCGAGGATCCAACAATCTGCTCGGGAGAGTTCTTCCACCAAAATCTGTGAAGATCATTGTCTGGTTAGATAACCCTTCCCTTCTCTTTATTTCTGTTCTGTTGAAATCTCGGAGTGAAACCCTAGGTTTGGGAGTTTCTTAACCCCCAGCGATCCGTTGCTTCTGAATTACTCTGATAATTTAGTTTCCTTAAAGTTGTGCTTTCAATTATCACATTAGTATCTTTCAATGTTAGGTTAACTTTTCTTTGATTTGAAGCCAACTTCTACAAACCTATAAAAACCACAAAAAAATTAGTTAATCTTAATTTACTTCCGCATCGCATCCCTTTATTCGTTCTGCATCATTTTTGGTATCAGAGCTTCCGTTCTGCATCACTAGCAGCACATGCCAATTTCTAGGGTTGAATTTAATCTCATGGAACTGTAAGAAACAAAACTCGATAGCACTATCTACTGCTAAAACAGAGTATGTTGCTGTAGGGAGTTGTTGTGCACAAGTGTTATGGATTAAACAACAACTAGAAGACTTTAGTATTACATAATCTAAAATTCTAATCAAATATGATAACACAAGTGCTATAAATTTGACAAAGAATCTAATTCAGCATTCAAGGACTAAACACATAAAAACTAGACCCCATTTTATTAGAGATCATGATTTGAATGATGACATTGAACTATAATTTATCCTAACTGAGAACTAACTAGCTAATATCTTCACCAAGCCACTTAATCAGGATAGATTTGAAATGATTAAAGAGAATTAGGTCTTTGTGATCCTTTCTAGATTTTTCTAACCTAATTCCATCAAAATTAAAAAAAGTTATCTAGAAAACCTCCTGCATTAATTCAAGTTCTTTGAACAACTTTTTTTGGGATTTTATTGAATTAATTTTAATTTCTGAATCATTTCAACTTTTGTGGAAAGTTTCTGTTGAGTTGACTCGGGTAATTTGGCCCTGGTCGAGCCGACTCAAGTCTCTATTGATTTTGTTTTTGCTCTGGTCAAGCCAACTCGAGCAATTTAGGGTTATTAGAGCCAACTCAGATGTTAGGCAATCGATTTTTTAATTGAGATGTGCAATTTTTTATGAACCTTATTTTCTCTATTTTTATTCTAAACCCTAACTCTCCACCAAAAATCTCTAGGAAAACCCTGAAATCTTCTTCCTCAAGCTCTGGTTTCACATTTTTTCCTGCAAGTGTTGCAATGGCACCAAAATCAGAAGTGGGAAAGAGATTCAAAAGAGCTGCACCCTTAGTGGAAATAGAAAGAAGAACAAAGAGCCGGCAAGAGGAGCCAACTCGAGCAACTAAGAGGGAAGAAGAACAAACTGAACACTTGGCCTCCACTCATTCTCTAAGACAGGTAATGTCAATGTCTAACTAGCCAGTCACTAATGGTAGAAGAAAAGTTTTCAAGTTTCTTGAAGAAATTGGACTAAAAATTGGAGATTCCATAGAAGAGCTGGGGTGGAGTTACTTCTGTTCTTTGAATGTATCCACCTATCCGATCCTAGTGAGATCATTTAATGAGAATCTCAGACTTGAAGCTCATCACATTGAATCTACTGTTAAAGGAAAATGGGTTATTATGACAGAGGAGAGACTGAGCAGTTTGTTAGAAATGCTTGCTAATGGGTCCAAGCACTTGGTACTGAAAGATAAAGAGAAGACTCTCAAATCCATGCTGGGGATGATGGGAATTCTCACACGGTGCTGGGGACCATGCAGCATGTAGAATTGACTTTCAAAATAAAATTTCATAGCATGTACCCTAACATGTATAACATGTATAGAAAACTTTAATTCCCAGGAACCCCTTGGGCAATATCAATTAATGAATCACAAAATAGAGTCAAGAAAAATACCTGGATCGCTGAAAACCAACTTTTCTAAAAGGTTCACAAGCGCAAACCCTCCAACGGTGATCCACACGAAACTCGGACCAAGGAAGAACTCCTTCAAGTTGCTTGGAGAAGTGGAACTCTTTCGGCAACCTTGGATCTATTGACCACTGTAGGACACCTTGTCCTACTAAAGGGCACTTAAGACACTATCCTAAACCACTTTAGGTTCTAGGACTACCCTCCTCTAGGACCCTATAGGCTTATGTCCAAAAACCAAGCCTTGTCCTAGTGTAAAGAACTTGTCTTAACAAGACAAGTCTTGTCCTAAAACAGAAAGAAGGGAGGGAGAAAGTGGAAGACTCTCAGACTCTCGAAAAAATAAAAACACTGATCTCAGAAGACTGAAGAAGAAGAAGTTAAAATATTTCTCATTTCATCGTACCCCCTATTTATAATCTTAGATGGGGCATGAAATGCATCCTGACAACACTTATCAGATATGAAACATCATATCTGATAAGACTCTTCAGGAATGGAGAGTCATATCTATGTTCTTTCACTTACCAGATCAATCCCCATCGTACCATGTGTCAAATACCGATTTTTGAGATAGGAAGATTCTAATCCGAATTAACACAAGGCTTGAAGAGTTTTAGAGGTAGAAGGACTCTACCCTCTATTGTGCGCGCGCATATGAAGTGGCACGACTCTTCATGTGCGCGCCACCTTTTCACTCCGCTTCAAGCTATCCCATTCAAACTTTAAACTAGTCTTTTGACTTGTCAAGGCATGGGAATTAAGCTAAGAGGCACCTTTTTAATGAAGCTCCCAGAGTCTTATCTGCAGAAGGACTCTCAGTCCATCTGCATGCCACACTTTCTCCCAAGTGCGCCAAAGGGCACCAAAAGTCTTTCCCTTTCCATTTAGTCCACCCAAAGTATCAAATTGACTTAGTAAAACATATGCAATATGGGTGTCATTGGAAAGGGCATCAATTAAGTTTTTTGACCATATCTTTTATTTTAAGATCAGAGGTCTGTAGCTTTTTTTATGCCATTTTAAAGTTAAGGTATCATTTAGATACCTAGAGTCCCATGCCATTGGGACTCTTCATATATGGCACATAAACTACCCAAAATTCAAAATAAAAATCAGCTCAAGCTCTGATTTGGCTAGCCCCACTTAGGACTCAACCTAATTTAGGTTTCCCATAATTAGGTTAGCCCAATTAGCAAGCAACCGAACCCAATCCAATTGGGTTAGGAATTAGGTTAGCCTATATATGCTAGTATGCAATCTGGCTAACCAATTAGGATCCTATGACCCTAATTAAATCATGAATGACTTTATTGGCCAAGTCTCTATTGTGTGTGACTCATTGGGCTCCACATCTAGCCAGCAGTATGTTTAGGTTTGAGCCGATTCGATCCAATCGAATCTGATTGACCTAATTAGGTCAAATAGGCTCACCTAATTGTCCAATTCGAATCACACATCGAATTGACTCATGAAATTAAACCAATTGGTTCATGAAAACCTACAAGACAAGATAGACATCTAGCAAGATGTCATGCCTACCTGAAAGATAAGAAATTTGGTAGAAAGTACCAAAATATCCTTCAGTAGTAAGTTACCGTGCAATTCAATCTTTCGATCTCCCATTATCCCGATTAAGTGATAGGTATGGATGGATGTCAAACCTTAACACTTCATCATATCGAATCTTAGCTCGATCAAGAGGACTCAGCTGATGACTGATTAGATTTCACTAATCTCATCCTACTTTGACAAAGGCTCCTTGAGTCACTCATTGAAGAGATTGCATGGGATAACAATTCCTCTTACTAGGAATGATCGATTCCTTGTTGGTCCACTCATATCCTTCATATACCTTCCATCATACCCAGAACACCCCGTACATGTCGTAATGGTATGAATGAGTATGAATCAAAGTATGGCTTAGTGTGCATAAGGAACCATGGTGACCTCAGGTCTAAAGATCACATGCACAACTTCTACTCTAGGATCTATCTTTTGACAAGTAGTAAGACTTACATAAGATAATCCCGATGTGGATCAGTCCAGTGTACTCATACCCTGATGAGCACCCTTATCCTAGTATTAGTGTCTCTACACAAGTGGTTGTGAGATCAACCATCCTCATCAACTGAGCATACATAGGATAAGCTAGTCTTTCCGGATTCGTCGATCCCCGAAAAGATGGTCCAACGACTAGGAACATTCTAGATTAGGGTTTATAGGAAATTCGGTCTCACTGTTATGAACTCCATCATAACCCTAATTTCATTGCCCTACTATATGGGATTCATCATAATCAATAAAAAAATATGACATAGTAGTATATGATGAATCAAATGCCTTTATTAATATGAAAGTATGTTATACATGAGCTGGAAGTTTACAAAAAGGCCTTTATAGTGATTGGCTCTTAGAGCACTTTTTCTATCAAACTCCCTTTTGCACTAAAATCAATCACCCTTGTATTTTATGCCCATACAATCTAAGTGACGATCTAACTGCTGCTTGGCTAAAGCTTTAGTGAATGGGTCTGCTATATTGTTCTTTGTGTCAACTCGTTCAAGATGACATCTTGTCTTTCAATAATCTCTTGAATGAGATGGAACCATCTTAGAACGTGCTTGGACTTGTGATGAGACCTCAGTTCCTTAGCTTGTGCAATAGCTCCAGTGTTATCATAATATAATGGCACTGGCTGTTGTACATCTGGAACCATTCCCAATTCCATGATGAATTTCTTCATCCAGACAGCTTCCTTTGTGGCTTCACTTGTAGCTATGTACTCTGCCTCAGTGATTGAGTCAGCTACTATTGGCTGCTTTATACTTTTCCAACTCACTGTATCACCATTCAGGGTGAAGACATACCCTGATGTGGATTTGCTATCATCTGGATTTGATTGAAAACTAGAATCTGTATATCCTTCTAGTTTCAACTCAGATCCTCCATATACTAGAAAAATATCTTTAGTCCTTCTCAGGTACTTAAGAATATTTTTCACAGCTCTCCAATGATCCTCTCTAGGATCTGCCAGAAACCTGCTCACTATGCCCAAGGCATATGCAACATCAGGTTTGGGACATAACATGGCATACATTATCGATCCGACAGTCGAAGCATAAGGAATCATAGCCATCCTCTCTATTTCTTATCTTAGGAGACATTTTCTTAGAGAGATGTATGCCTTGACTTATAGGTAAGTAACCTTTCTTACTTCCATCCATGTTGAATCTCTTCAACACTAAGTCAATGTACCTGGATTGGGATAAGCCCAGCATCCTCTTGGATCTATCTCTATAGATCCTTATACCCAGTATATAGGATGCTTCTCCCGAATCCTTCATGGAAAACTTTGATGATAGCCAAGTTTTAACCGATTGCAACATTGGGATTTCATTCCTAATGATCAATATGTCATCCACATATAAAACTAAGAAAACAATGGCACTCCCACTTGTCTTCTTATACACACATGGTTCATCCACATTTTTGATAAAACCAAATCCTTTGATTGTTTCATCAAAACGGATATTCCAACTCCTCGATGCTTGCTTAAGTCCATAAATAGACTTCTTTAACTTGCATACCTAGTTTGGTCTCCCACTTGAGACAAACCCCTCTGGCTATGACATATAGACTTCTTCCTCAAGGTTTCCATTGAGGAAAGCAGTCTTTACATCCATTTGCCAGATCTCATAGTCATGGTATGCTGCTATGGCAAGCAGTATCCAAATGGACTTGAGCATGGCTACTGGAGAAAAGGTTTCATCATAGTCTACACTATGTTTTTATCTAAAACCTTTTGCTACCAGCCTAGCCTTATAGGTCTCAACTTGACCATCTACTCCAATCTTCTTCTTGAAGATCCATTTACACCCAATCAGGTTAATTCCTTCTGGTGGATCTACCAAGGTGCAAACCTGATTGGAATATATGGAGTCCATTTCAGATTTCATGGCACCAAGCCACTTGTCGGAGTCCCTACTCTCGATAGCTTCCAAATAGGTGACAGGATCACGATCCTGTATGATACTGGCTTCATTGTCATCCCCGATGACAAAGCCATATCTGGGAGGTGCTCCTCACACCCTCTCTGACCTTCAGAGAGGAGGTGTGTATTATGGCTATTCTTGATCCACAAGAACCTCTGGTTAAGGAACTTCACTTGAAGGCTCATCAATTTGTTGGTTTTGTTCTTCACATAACTGAAGTGAAGAATCACTACATCCTTCTTGGATAAACTCACGTTCCAAGAATGTAGCATGCCAACTGACAATTATCTTCTGCCTAGTAGCATTATAAAAAAGGTATCCCTAACCTTCTTTTGGATAACCAACAAACCTACACTTGTCAGCCCTAGCACTTAACTTATGCCCAAAGTTATTCTTGACATAAGCATGGCAACCTCAAATCTTTAAGTACTTAAGACTTGGTCTTTTACCATTCCATAACTCAAATGGAGTTCTACTTACTAACTTAGATGGAACCCTGTTTAATATGTATGCAGCAGTCTCCAAGGCATGTTCCCAGAAGGAAATGGGAAGATCTGTGAAGCTCATCATGGACCTCACCATGTCCAACAAGGTGCAGTTTCTCCTTTCTGCCACTCCATTTAACTGGCATGTATAAGGAGGGGTCCATTCAGAAATAATTCCTTTGCCCTTGAGATGGTTCAAAAACTCATTAGACAAGTATTCCCCTCCTCGATCAGACCGAAGAGCTTTAATACTTGTGTTTTATAAGATACACATAACCGAACCTTGATAAATCATCAATAAAAGTGATGAAATAAGAATATCTTCCTCTAGCCTGAGTTGACATAGGTCCACACACATCAGTATGTACAAGACCTAACAATTCAGTTGCCCTTTCTCCATTTCTAGTGAATAGAGACTTGGTCATTTTCCCTTTGAGGCAAAACTCACAAGTTCTTAATGATTGAAAATCATCAGGGTCAAAGAAATCCTCTTTGACTAACTTGTTTATCCTTGACTCACTGATATGACCTAACCGGCAATGCCAGAGATATGTGATATTGACATTATCTCTTTTTCTCTTCTTGTCATCTACAAGAACTATTTCATCATTGAGTACTAAAGTTAGAAGACCATTCATAAAGCAACCATGTCCAAATATTGTATTATTATGAAGAATAGAGCAGCCACTACTCTTTACACTTATTTCATATCCTTGTTGTAACAACAAGGATATAGAAATAATGTTTCTTACAATATTTGGCACATAGTAGCATTCTTCCAACCTTATGATATTAACCAAAGATAATAACAGAAGATAGGTGCCCACAGCTTCAGCATATATGGGTTCTCCACTTGCCCCATATAATTTGAAGTCACCTTTCTTCAAATTTCTAATTCTGTGGAGTCCTTGTAAAGATTTACAAATATGTGACCCACATGTGGTATCCAATACCCATGAATTAGAAATAGATTCACTCAATGATAAATTGGTTTGTATCATGTACAAACCCCTAGATGCTCCACTTGCATCTAGCTTCACATTTGCAAGATTAGTCTTGCAATCCTTCTTCCAATGCCTAAACATGCTGCAATGGAAACAGGCTCCATCAGCCTTCTTCCTCAACTAGTCCACATATTTTGAACCAGTTAACTTATTAGCATCCAAGATGCCACTCAGTGATAAGTTTGAAGCCATTATTTAAATATCCTATATTTAATTAAAGAACAATATCAGCAGACCACTCAAGATGACATCCATAACTAGATAAGGAATTTCTATCTAATTATGCCTCCCACTATTTTCTTCAAATACCATAACCCTCAACTATGGTAAGCGAGAAACCGTTCCTGGTTTCCTTAGTGGGGTTAAGATCCTTATTCCTCAAGAGTGCCTTGTGTATGCACAACAAACACACATGAGTTCAAAGGTAGGATAACCTTTTCAACTGCAACCCGTGCAATTCTCAACAATTATCTTTACCTTTAAGACACTTATGGCCTTTTGTATGCACAACAAACCATAATGTCTTAGTTTAGTCAGACCCTTCATTTCCATATACCCATGATTGAATAATGTTACCCTTGTGTATGCACAACAAAGCAACATTTCCAACCATACCATAAAGCACTAAGTGCACCAAGACAAATCTTATATAAAACCTTAGAGTAGGCCTTGTGTATGCACAACAAACCTACTACAGTCTTGACATAAATTTATCTTAGCATGAAGGAAGGCAAAATATAGAACACTTAACCAATTAGCATTACCAAATTAAGATTTAGATATGACCAAATTGGCTAGGTGAGTGGAAGGAGTGCGGGGGTCCCCCCGTTGCTTTCCTTAGACACCAATTAGATTGGCCAGGTCAGTCAACGGAACCAATTATAAATCTCATTCCCTTTACCTTCCCAGAACCACTTGCCTAAACACCAATTGGCTTATCAAACCCTAATCGGTTTTGCTTCTTAACTAAGTTTTATACTATGACTAAATATGATTTTTGATGAGGGCTTTGATGGTCTCAAAACACATTCTAAAACTATCATGATAATAGTGTTTGTTACTGCAAGTATAAACATAAAAATGATATCCAAGTTTATAACAAATATAAACCCAATGCATATCACTCTAGCATATGCATTAAAATTCATGTCATCAAGCATATTACCCTAATATGCATAGTATTATAAGACAATTAGCATATTAACCTAAAATGCAAATCAAGACATGATAAAATACCTTTCACCTTACTTATTCATGGGATATGGACACAGCGGCACCCCTACACGCCATAGGAGACCCATTGAATGGGAAGAGAGGGCCTTTAAACCCTACTTGGCTCCTATGACCGGACAACCATGGTGACTAACCCAATCCAATGCAGTTACTTGGTTCATGCATAATTTCATATTGACATAATATTATACATATGAACATGGTCGAATCGACTCGATAAGGTTTGGGTCGGCTCGATAGTGGAATTTAATCAAACTCCAAAATGATTCATAATTGGAATGCCACAGGGATGGCTCTGATACCACTGATAGAAATTCTCCCAGGGTGCCAGGGATTATGCAGCATGTGAAATTGACTTTCAAAATAAAATTTCATAGCATGATACCCTAACATGTATAACATGTATAGAAAACCCTAATTCCCAGGAACCCCTTGGGCAATATCAATTAATGAATCATAAAATAAAGTCAAGAAAAATACCTGGATCACTAAAACCCAACTTTTCCATAAGGTTCACAAGCACAAACCCTCCAACGGTGATCCACACGAAACTCGGACCAAGGAAGAACTCCTTCTTCAAGTTGCTTGGAGAAGTGGAACTCTTTCGGCAGCCTTTGGTCTATTGACCACTGTAGGACACCCTGTCCTACTGAAAGGCTCTCAAGACACTATCCTAAACTACTTTAGGTTCTAAGACTACCCTCCTCTAGGACTCTACAGGCTTATGTCCTAAAACCAAGCTTTGTCCTAGTGTAGAAGAACTTGTCTTAACAAGACAAGTCTTGTCCTAAAACAGGAAGGAGGGAGGGAGAAAGTGGAAGACTCTCAGACAGACTATCAGGAAAATAAAAACACTGATCTCAGAAGATCGAAGAATAAGAAGTTAAAATGTTTCTCATTTCACCGTACTTCTTATTTATAATCTTAGATGGGGTGTGAAATGCATCCCGACAACACTTATCAGATATGAAACATCATATCTAATAAGACTCTTCGGGAATGGAGAGTCATATCTATGTTCTTTCACTTACGAGATCGATCCCCATCATGCCATGTATCAAATACCAGTTTCTAAGATAGAAAGATGCCTCTTCTAATCCAAAGTAATGCGAGGCTTGAAGAGTTTTAGAGGAAGAAGGACTCTGCCCTCTGTTGTGCGCGCGCATATGAAGAGGCGTGACTCTTCATGTGCGCGCCACCTTTTCACTCCTCCTCAAGCCATCCCATTCAAACTTTAAACTGGCCTTTTGACTTGTCAAGGCATGGGGATTGAGCTAAGAGGTACCTTTCTGATGAAGCTCACAGAGTCTCATCTGCAGAAAAACTCTCAGTCCATCTGTGCGCCACACTTTCTCCCGTGTGCGCCAAAGGGCGCCAATAGTCTTTCCCTTTTCATTTAGTCCACCCAAAGCATCAAATTGACTTAGTCAAACATATGCAATATGGTTTCATTGGAAAGGGCATCAAATAAGCTTTCTGGCCATATCTTTTATTTTCAAATCAGAGGTCTATAGCTCCTTCTATGCCTTTTTGAAGTTAAGATATCATTTAGGTACCAAGAGTCCCATGCCATTGGGACTCTTCATATATGGCACCTAAATTGCCCAAAAATCTAAATAAAAATTAGATCAAGCTCTCATTTGGCTAGCCCCACTTAGGACTCAACCTAATTTAGGTTTCCTATAATTAGGTTAGCCTAATTTGCAAGCAACCGAACTCAATCCAATTGGGTTAGGAATTAGGTTAGCCTACATATGCTAGTATGCAATCTGGCTAACCAATAAGGATCCTATAACCCTAATTAAATGATGAATGACTTCCTTGGCCAAGTCTCTATTGTGTGTGACCCATTGGATTTTACATCTAGCCAGTAGTAGGTTTAGGTTTGAGCCGATTCGATCCAATCAAACCCGATTGACCTAATTAGGTCAAATTGGCTCACCTAATTGTCCAATTCGAATCACACATCGAATTGACTCGTGAAACCAAACCAATTGGTTCATGAAAATCTACAAGACAAGATTGATATCTAGAAATGTGTCATGCCTACCCGAAAGATGAAGAATTTGTTGGAAAATACCAAAATACCCTTCAGTGGTAAGTTACCGTGCAATTCAATCTTTTAATCTCCCATTATCTTGTTTAAGTGATAGGTATGGATAGATGTCAAACCCTAACACTTCATCATATCGAGTCTCAGCTCGATCATGAGGACTCAGCTGATTATTGATTAGATTCCACTAATCTCATCCTACTTTGATCGAAGGCTCCTTGAGTCACTCATCGATGAGATTGCATGGGATAACAATTCCTTTTACTAGGAATGATCGATTCCTTGTTGGTCCACTCATAACCTTCGTACACCTTCCACCATACCCAGAACACCCCGTTCATGTTGCAATGGCATGAATGAGTATGAACCAAAGTATGGCTTAGTGTGCACAAGGAACCATGGTGACCTCAAGTCAAAAGATCACATGCACAACTTCTACTCTAGGATCTATCTTTTAACAAGTAGTATGACTTCCATAAGATAATCCCGGTGTGGATCAGTCTAGTGTACTTATACCTTGATAAGCACCCTTATCTTAGTATTAGTGTCTCTACACAAGTGGCTGTGAGATCAACCACCCTCATCAACTGAGCATACATAGTATAAGCTAGTCTTTCTGGATTCATCGATCCTCGAATCGATGGTCCAACGACTAGGAACATTCTAGATTAGGGTTTATAGGAAATTATGTCTCATTGTTATGAACTCCATCATAACCCTAATTCCATTGCCCTACTCTATGGGGTTCATCATAATCAATAAGAAAATATGACATAGTAGTATATGATGAATCAAATGCCTTTATTAATATGAAAGTATGTCATACATGAGCTGGAAGTTTACAAAAAGGACCTTATAGTGATTGTCTCTTAGGGCACTTTTTCTATCAGGGGAGAGATAATGTAAGTGGAGTAGGAACTGTAATGGCTAATACACTCTCACTAGAAATGAGACTACTCCATAATTTCATTAGTAGGATATTCCTTCCAAGGACTAGCAGATTTGACTGGGTAAGTGAACGTGACCTTAGCTTTATGGAATATGTCATTCAGGGGGGGCACTTAATTTACGCTACATCATGATCATGCAAATGAAAGAAGCTGTGAGAAAAGTTAAGGCTTGTTTACCATATGGAATAGTTTTAACTTTATTATTTCAAGTCTCCAGGATTAGTTTGGAAGGAGAAGATAGTAAACCCCTCCATCACACAGATACGTATACTTCCAAATCTCTACATAGAATGGGGTATATCTATATTGAAAGAGTATAAAAGAAGAAGGGCACTGAAGAAAGGGCAATAGCAACTTCCAGCAGCAGTAGCAGTAGTTCTGAGGATGATAGTAAAGACCTTCCTAGGAAGATCTCCACTACAGGACCTACAGCACCAGAAGAGACTGTTCCCACTTCAGAGCACATATTTGATGTACCTATTGCTGAGTTTGGGACCTCTACTGAGCCTGCTTATGAGCTAGCTGCACCTGAGTTCACTGCTATGGAGACTGAGCACATTGATTTACCAGCATCTCCACCTTTGCCAGATTCCACTTATGTTCCACCAGCACCTTCAGTTCAGGATCCATCTACTCACTCTACTGTTACTTCTATGATCCAAGATTTTATGGCTCAGTAGATGAGTACTTTAACTGACACACTGACTTGCTCCTTGACTAATATGTTTGGTGAGTTTTGCCAGACAATGGATGCTAGATTAGATCAGTTTGGAGGAAAGATCAGAGATCTGTGCACCAGGGTTGACACACTTGAGACCTCTAGATCTATATCTCTGCCTGATCTACAACCTATCTTTGACACCATATTATCTGATTCTGATTCTATTAAGAAAATAGTTGATCAAGCTTTAGAAGAATATAGAATAAAGCTAAAGGAAATAAGGTTCAATATGGGATCATTAGAAGAAAGAAAAAGGATGGAGAAAGACTACACAAAAGGTATTGGAATCCTAAGGTCAAAATTCGGGATATTACGAGGATCTACTAAAGCTTTTGCAAATATGCAAGCTGCTGAATTAGTTGTTTTAAATACTGAGGTGAAAATGCTTCATGAAGCAATGGAAGTAGTTCAATTTCAAGTAGATCAGCTGAAAACAACAATCATTGCAGCATTTGCCACTCCTACACCTAGACCTATACCTACACCTGGACCTGCATCTACTACATATCCTAGAAAGCCAGCTCCTCATCTTTAGGCCATTCAACACTACATAGCTAGATAGTGATTGATTTTACTGCTTTCAATTTTTTACAACTTGTATTGAAATCTTTGAATGAAATGAAAGCACTTTTGTTGACATGTTCTCTATGTTTGAAATAGATTGTGCAATGTATTACAATCACATCTTCAATTATACAATGCTAATCTGATGAATTTTGATTAGATTATCAAAATTGATTTCAGAAAGTGAAATTATCTCAAACAAATTTTATAAACTTTCTCATTCTATCATACAAATTGAGCTTTATTTGGATACCTTTTTGATTATTGACAAAAAAGGGGGAGAACATTGAGACTTCATGAAAAATACTAACAATATATGAAAAGGGGAGAGTATATTTGACTAAGCATGAAATTATTTCAAAATTTTCAAATCATCAGAACGGGGGAGCAAATTATTGAAACTAAATGGTTTTAGCTCAAAACTTGCAATTTGCTCTAATTATTGCTCTGATTGCTTTAAAAATTTAATTCGCTTTGATTGTTTTAAAAATTCAGCTCAAGAATTAGCCCTAATATTTATAATTTTGAGCTCTGATACTTTGTGTTTATGCTAGTTCTTATACTTTGAAAACATATAAGCTTTAATACTCTGATACATACAAAAGCACTAACACCAATACTACAAAGTTTTCACAAAAGCTCTGATACTTACTTGCAATTATAGTTAGCTTTGATACATGTAAATGCTTACTCTTAAAATATAATCATACATGTAATTATAAAGAATTTCTCATGCCCAGTATTTTATCATCATCAAAAAGAGGGAGATTGTTGACCCCATAAGTGATTTGATGATAACAAAACATTGAAGCATGCATTTGTTTTACTAACAACTCTTCAAGTATTTTACAAGTTTTTGTGGGATGAATTCCTTGCTAAATCTCAATTCCTACATTTTTATTTCTTGTGTTGAGTTGTATTATTCGTAAATATTATAAAGAATAACCCAAAGAAAATACTTAAGTAAAAACAATTCAAATGGGTTACTATTTCAAGCTTTAAATTACTTTGAGAATGTTGTAAGAAAAGTTTGAAGATATCTTGAAAACTTAAAGCCTTACTGGATGAATTCTAGAGAAGAATTGATAATTCACTAAAGAACTCATCCGAGCCGACTCGAAGAGAAGAGAGCCGACTCTAGCACATGGCATGCATGAGGATTCCGGCATGCAGATATCTGAGCCGACTCTAAGGAACCCAAGCAAACTCATCCAGAATACCATTTCCTAAATCAGACAGGCGAGCTGACCCAAGGAGAGTCCAAGCCGACTCTATCATATTGTCATACATCCGAGCCGACTCTACAATAAATCTAGCTGACTCCTCTAGAGTCTATAAAAAGAGATCTGAGAACTACATCCAATCGAGCCGACACTAAAGAGAAAGAGCCGACTCTTCCAGACTACATTTTTGAAGGCCTGAGGATCCTAGTTGACTAGAATCAAGGCGAGTTGACTCTTACAGAGTAAAGAATCAGGACACTATGCAAGCGAGCCGACTAGATTGAAGAGAGTCAACTCAACTAGAACTACTCTGAGGATCCGAGCTGACTCGAGTAATCCGAGCTGACTCGAAGGTCGATTTCAAACTAATACTGGCTAGTTCCAGAACTTGGAATTTGAATCCAAAAAGTGCTCCAACGGTCAAATGTCACATCCCAATGATCTACAACGACTAAAACTGCTTGAGAAAGGTACAAGACTATATATTTAAGGGATTTGAACTACTTAGAAGAAGATTTTGAAAAGGAAAAAGAAAAAATACTATATCAAAAGCTTGTGAGCAAGAGAGCATTACAAGAGCATTCAAGACAGTCTTCAAGCTTTCACCAACTATCAACTAAAACTTAAAGCATTTATTGAAGATAGTATAGAAGCCATTAAAGTGCATTGAAGTGCATTTAAATGGGCTTCTTTTAAGCTGCATCGGCAACCATTCGACAAAAATCTGTTTGTCATTCTGTTGCTTTTCTTCACAATTCTTTTATCGAATTGTTGGGTTATCGGTGAGCCCAATTTAAAAACCAAATAGGTTCTTAGTTAGCCTGTGTTAAAACCAAGTATAGGGTTCTTGGTGATCCTGGTAAAACCAAGTTGGGTTTCTTTGGTGAGCCCGGTTTAAAAACCAAGTGTAGAGGTTTGGATTGTGAGCTTGTAATAATAATCTGACTGTATTCCAGTGGGGGATATAGTGGAAATCCCAAGTGGTAATCTTGGATAGTAGATGTAGGAGATTGGTTGCTCTGAACCACTATAATTTGCTTGTGTTTGTTTTGTGCCTTTCTTGATTGATTATGCTTTCGCATTCAGTTATCCTATCACAGCACTTAACACTCATAAGGGATTTCAAAGAGCACATTATTGCTTAAAATTTTTAAATTCCTAATTCACCCCCCTCTTTGGAAAGCCACCTGGGCAACAATATTCAACCACAACTGTGGATAGTTCAATCGAAGTTTGTTTCTTGCTAAACCAAGAGATTAATTTAACTCCAAGAAATTGGCAAGTTCCACTAGTACTTTTTCTATCAAGTTTACACCCAGCAAAATCAGCATCAAAAAATCAAATTAAATCAATAGAAGAATTTCTAGAATACCATAGACCAATATCAATTATACCAGTTAAGTATCTAAATATGCGCTTAACAGCCAACAAATATGACTCTTTAGGATCAGACTGATATCTAGCATATATATAGATACTAAACATAATATCAGGTCTACTAGCAATCAAATATAATAAAGAGCCAATCATCACTCTATATAATTTTTGATTAACAAATTTACCATACTCATCTTTATCAAGTTTACAAGAGGGGCTTATAGGAGTACCTATTGACTTAATAGACTCCATCCCAAACTTCTTTAAGATTTCTCTTGTGTACTTAGCTTGGTTGATGAAGATTCTATCATTGGTTTTCTTAATTTAGAGTCTGAGAAAAAAATTTAGTTCTCCCATCATGCTCATTTTGAACTCACCCTGTATTAGCTTAGCAAACTCTTGGCAAAGAATTTCATTAATAGCATCGAATATAATATCATCAACATAAATTTATACTACTAATAAGTCATCATTTTTCTTCTTTAGAAATAAGGTAGTATCAACATGGCCTCTAGAAAGTTCATTTTCAATTAGAAACTTGCTGAGTCGATCAAAACATGCTCGGGGTGCTTGCTTTAAACCATAAAGTGATTTATGCAATTTATAAACATGATCAGGATGTACATGATTCTCAAAACTAGGTGGTTGTTCAACAAAAACTTCTTTATTTATAAAACCATTCAGAAAAGCACTCTTGACAACCATTTGAAAAAGTTTAAAGTTCATAAAACAAGCAAATGTAAATAGTAGTCTAATTGACTCAAGTTAAGTAATATGAGCAAAAGTTTCATCATAATCAATTCATTTCTCCCGATTGTAGCCTTTAGCAACTAACCTAGCTTTATTTATAGTAACAATATCATTTTCATCCAATTTATTCCTAAATACCCATTTCATGCCAATAATAAAAATGTTAAATGGTCTTTCTATTAATGTCTAAACATTATTTTTTTCAAAATAAATTAGTTCATCTTGCATAGCATTTATCCAATTAGGGCCTTTTTCGGCATCTTCAAAATATTTTGGCTCTATTTGAGAAACAAAAACAATATAATCATATTTATTTCTAATTGAAGGTCGAGTTCTTATCCCTTTAGATGGATCACCTAGGATTAACTCCTTAGGATGTCCATGAGCATACCTCCACTCCTTAGGTAGATCTTGATGCTTTGATGTAAATTGTATGGCTTCTTCTCTTTCATATTTGTCTTGATCTTCTTCACTTTGTTGCGAGGGTTGATCTTCTAATGTTAGCTTCTTTAGCTTTTCAGCACCTATACATGCATCAGATGTATCCTCTTCCCTAGAGGATTTGTTAGTAGACTCTTCAAAAACTATATGTACAGACTCCTCTACTACTAAGGTTCTTTTATTAAAAACTCCATATGCCCTGCTTGATGTAGAATATCCTAGAAAGATACCTTCATCAAACTTGGCATCAAATTTTTCAAGATTATCTTTACCAATATTCAAAATGAAACATTTACAACCAAAAACTCGAAAATACTTTAAAGTTGGATTCCAAAGATCATAAGGTATTTTCTTTAAAATAGGATGAATTAAAACGCGCTTCAAAATATAATAAGCAGTATTAAATACTTCAGCCCAAAAATTTATTGGTAAATCATTTTCATAAAGCATAGTGCATGCCATTTCTTCTAAGGTATGGTTTTTCCTTTCTACTACCCCATTCTACTGAGATGTCCTAGGTACAGAAAAATTGTGTTCAATACCTTTTTCATTACAACAATTTTTGAAATCTTGATTTTCGAATTCAAAACCATGATCATTGCGTATGCAAATAATAGAAGTACCTTTTTTATTAGAAACCTTTCGATAAAACTTCATAAATACTGAAAATGATTCATCTTTATGAGCAAGAAAGAAAACCCAAGTAAACCTTGAAAAGTCATCCACTATAACTAATCCATATTTCTTACCTCCAAGGCTAGATGTCCTAGTTTGTCCAAAAAGATCCATATGGAGAAGTTCTAATGGCCTAGTAGTTGTAACAAAACCTTTAGGTTTGAAAGATGTTTTTATTTATTTTCCAAATTGGCAAGCTTGGCAAATTTTATCCTTTTCAAAACTAAGTCTTGGCAAATCTCTTACTAAATCATTTTTATAAAGTTTTGAAAGTAAATACATACTAGCATGTCCTAGTCTACGATGCCCAAGCTCACTAGTCTCACTTATAGTAGAATTCATTGCAACTAGTCATTCTCCATTAGGCTAAGATAGATTATCCAAATCTATTAGATAAATATTTTCATGCCTTTTTTCAATGAATTTTACTCCATTTTTATCAAGATTAGCTATCATGCAATATGATAATTTGAAAACAACTTGAAAACCTTTGTCACAAAATTGACTATTACTTAAAAGATTATACTTTAAACCATCAACTAAAAGTACATTATTAATGCAAGTAGAAGGGGAAATGTGAACCTTACCAATACCAATAATTTTACCTTTACCATTATCACCGAAGGTCACACTCCCTCCATTTATTGCCTTAAGAGAGGTCAATTTCTTCACATCTCCTATCATATGTCTTGAACAACCACTATTAAGATACCATAGCCTTTTATTTTCCTTGGTTGCAAGACACACCTATAAAACAAATCATATTTTGTTTTTAGGTACCCAATCCAACTTGGGTCCTTTAGGGTTAGTGCTTAAATTGGTTCCTTTTGGAATCTAAATCTTTCTCTAAAATCATTAATTTTTCTCAAGTTGCATTGAAAAGCTTTATGTCCTAGTTTTTTGCATGAAAAACATGTAATGCTTGATGATGCAGGTATAAGAAATTTTTGAAATACCTTTGCTATTTTTAAGGTTTATATCCTAATCCTGCTTTGTTAAAAATAGCTCTTTGATTATCAAAAAGAAGGCTTAATTTTTCAGAACTATAAGTAAACTTTTCAATAAGGGATTTTATTTTATCAAGTTCTTCTTTATAATTTTTATTCTCTATTTCTAAGTCTTTGTTTTTCTTCAAAAGATTATCATTTGAAACAATAGCTTTAGGCCTTTTTAAAACTTCATTTTCCATTATTAAAGCTTTGTTTTTCTTTTCCAAAACATCAAGCTTATTTTTCAAATCACTAACTTCATTTAAAAGAGAATTGTTTTCATGTGAAAAATTATTTGAATGCTTTTTCAATTTTCTATTTTTAAATAAAATCAATTTATGATCATGCATCAATTCATCAAATGCATTTTTCAATTCATCAAAAGAAAAGTCCACTTCAGAGTCAGAAGTAACCTCTTCTTGGTCTTCTTGTTGTGCCATGAGATATAAATTAGCAACTTTAGTTGGTTCTTCATCTGAACTTGAATCTTTGCTGTCACTCCAGGTTGCCATCATAGCTTTCTTTCTAAGCTTCTTTCTTGATTTCTTTAGGAGAAAACAATCAAACTTGTAATGTCCGGACTTCTTGCATTCGAAGCATGTAGGCACCTCTTTCTCCTTTTCCTTTTCTTTCTTTTTCCTTTCCCTTGTCTTTACTTGTTTGGAACCTTTTCTTGTAAGGGAACTTTCTTCTTTTCATAAATTTTCTGAATTTTCTTGCTAAGAGAGCTTCTTCACTCTTATCTTCTTCTTCTTCTTCTGATTTTTCATTTGAGGATTCTTCTTGAATTATAGATTTGAAGGCTATCCTCTTTTTCTTTTTATCCAAGTCTATAGATTTTTGCTTCAGGTTTAGCTCATAAGTCATGAGCAATCCCACTAGCTGCTCCAAGGGTAATTTGTCAATGTCTTTTGCTTCTTGTATGGCGGTCACCTTTGGATCCCATGAAGTTAGAAGTGATCTAAGAATTTTATTGACAAGATCAGCATTAGACATGATTTTTCCTAAACTTCTAATGCCATTTACAATGTTTGTGAATCTAGTGTACATGTTAGTGATAGATTAATTTGGTTCCATTCAAAACATTTCAAAAGTATGCACTAACATATTTACTTTAGTGCTCTTCACTTGATCGATACCCTCATGGGTAACTTCAAGTATGTCTCATATTTTCTTAGCAGATGTGCATGTAGAAATCCTATTAAACTCACTAGGATCTAATGCATAATAAAAGAGATTCACTACTTTTGCATTAATCTCGGATTATTTAATGTCATTTTCATTCCAATCCTCCTCGAGTTTCGGGATGGAAACACTATTAACCATAATTGAAGGAATATGTGGACCTTTGTCAATAACTTTTCACAAATTATAATCTATTGAATGCATGTAAATTCTCATTCTAGTTTTCCAATAAGTATAATTTGCTTCATTAAAATATGGAGGTCTATTTGAGGCTTGTCCCTCAACTATACTAGTACCAATAAGGGATGCCATAGATCTTTACTCAAGGCGGTTAGACCTATAAACTGAGAACTGGGCTCTGATACCACTTGTTAGCCAGCAAGCAACCCAAGAGGGGGGTTAAATTGAATTTCTAAAAAATAAAATATTTACTTGCAAGAATATATGCCAAATGCAATAAACAAGTATGAATGCTAGTGTGAGGTGAATTAGAATGCTCTTAATGAGTATGCAATGGAAATGTAAATGCAATAAATAAAAGAGCAAGAGAGAGACAATCAATCTACAAACATAATCAAGATATAGTGGTCGGTGCTTTCCAATGCACCTACATCCACTCTTCAAGATCTCCTTGAAAATTGACTATAATCTTAATCGATTATAGCCGATTAGTTTTCTGGGCTTACTAATCAAAACTCAACTTGTTTTCATAAGGCTCACAAGTCAAAACCTCCCTTGGTTTTACTGGCTAACCAAGAATCTAATTGGTTTTAAGGTTCACCAACAACCTTCCTTGGTTTTGCGTGCTAACCAAGAACCTAATTAGTTTTCAAAGCTCACTAATAACCTCCTTGGTTTTCAAGGCTAACCAATAACCTTTACAACAAGAGATAAGGTTTAAAGTAAAGCAACAATAAATGCTTTTTAAAGTAAAGCTGAGTTCACTTTGAAGCTTGGTGAACTTGCTTGTCTTGAGCTTGATGAAGCCTCAATCAATGATCAAAAGTTGAGCTTGAATGCTTCTTGAAGGCTTTGAATGCTTGAAGACTTCTTTTTGCTCGATGGTTGTTGATCACAATGAATAGGAGTGAATGCACTTACTTTTTCTCTTCTTTTATTGTTTTCCTTCTATTTTTCTTCTTCCTCTTATGTTTTAATTTGATTTGAACCACTTAAATACAATCCTAAGATCTCAAAACTAGTTTATAGCCATTAGACATGAAAAACTAGCCATTGGGAGGCAAGAGGGCCGAGTTCTGCATTTGAAAAACTAGTCGTTACTGTTCCCAAAACTCCAAGTGTCGACACTTAACCTTGTGAGTCGACACTTAGGGTCGACACTTGCATTTCATGAGTCGACACCAAGTTCTAATTTCTTCAATGAAGCTCTCTGGAATTCTCAAGTGAGTCGACACTTCTTCTGGTGAGTCGATACTTGAGTCAACACTTGATATCCATGAGTCGACACTTCAGGCAAGTCTTCAATTTCAACAAGTTTTGTATTCAAAAATTCTCAGGCGATGAGCCGATCCTTGAGTTGACACTTTGAGTCGACACTGACTGGCATTAGTTGACACTTTAGCCATGCCATCTGAAACACTTTCTATGTGCCGGCTTGAGTCGACACTTCTACTATCGCGAGTCGACACTTGAGCTATGAGTCGATACTTGACTGAGATTTTTTCAAAATCATTGAACCTATGCTGAAATCAAGTTGTGCTTCACTATTTAAGTCCTTTCAAGCAATCTTCAAGTTCTTAAGTCCATTAAAAGCTGGTCTTTCAATCATGGAAGGGACTTCTTCATTCTTTGATAAGAAAATAAAACTTGTTGAATTTGGTGAGTACCTTTTTCTATAAGCACAATTTAAAGAACCAATTAGTACTCAACTTATACTTAAATATTTTGGTTATCATCAAAATCAATAACGGAGTGAGCAATACCTATCCTTGCTTGGCTAGGAGTGGTGCCAAGGCCTGGTGGGCTTGGTAGGGGTGCCAGCTTCAAGTGGGCTTTGGGAAGGGCACCAAGTCTTATAAGCTTGGAAGGGGAGCCAACTTCAAGTGGGCTTGTGCTTGGACTTGGGTGCCAATTCATGTGGACCTTGGAGGTGCCAAGGCTGATGGGCTTGGAGGGTGCCAATGCTGGTGGGCTAGGAGGTGCCTAAATGGGGACAGGGATGGTGCATGAAGACTGCTTCAGGGGGGGCCTGGTGACTCTCCTCTTGAACTGACTTGAATGAAAGAAATCCAAAACTTACAAGACTCAATTAAACTCATTTACTGAAAAACATTTGGACTCGCTTGACTAGAGGACTTAATTGGACTCAATTGGTTCACTTAATTATAGGACTCAATTTATTACAAGACTCAAGTGACTCTGTAATCAATTGAAAAAAATGATTGACTTCCCAACACATTAATCAGAGATCCAAATTGGGGCTTTGCAATCTGTGTCTGGTCTGATATTCTTATCAATTCTCCCGGGATGGGAAAAACTCGACCCTATTGAGCAATGGTCAATCGGCTCTAGTACTGCTCCAACAGGTCCAGGTTGAGGCATTGCAGATCCTCTCAAGTGATCCATGAGTCCTTATATTCTGGTCGACCTTGCCAACAAACCAAGTGACATTGATAGCCTTTATTTCGGGTACTAACGGCTTGGTCATCTAGGATATGCTCAATCATTTTCCTTCCCAAGCAAATTGATTGGTGGACACTCAGGTATAGGTTCTCTCTCAAAGGAAGGGTCAGGTCTAAAAGGCTTACTGGGTGCCATTGCTGGCTCCCTATACTCAACTAACTCTGAGTATTGAAGGTTGAGCTAATGCCAAATTTGTGTTGTAACTCGAGCACATAGGCATTAGGTCCAACTTTTTTTATCACTTTGAAGGGTCCAGCTCCACGGGCATGTAACTTCTTTACGATCTCCGGAAGAAACCGCTCAGGCCTAAGCCTAATCATTACATAATCTCCCTCAATAAACTCTTAGACTCTTTTTCAAGAATTAACCATGTTTTTATAAGTATCATTGCTCACATTAACCTTATGACTAATTTTCTTATGCAGATCTCTAACATGCCGGGCAAATGGCTCATGCTAACACCTAAGGGTCGACTATGCATTTTTATTGAAAGAAATTTATTAAGTCTTCAATCACAACTTTGTGCTTGACCCTTAGTTGGTGGATGACATGTAGATGATAATTTTGCATGGACTCCTAACAAATTCCATAAGGTCTTCCAGAAGTAGGTAAAAAATCTAACATGGTCTAAGGACGATGCAACCTATTAATATCAACAAAATGTAACCTGATGGTCCTAGAAACATCTAATGCTTTAAGGTAGGGTAGGAAGTAAGAAGAGGATTCATGGACTGGTTCTGGATTCATGGAGATGACCATAAGGTTTGGACATTGATCTATAAGCAGCAAAAATTCTACCTTACGGGAGGATAAGTCAACAATTTCAAAGAAGAGATCTTCAACTGGGACTAAAGGAGTGAATTCTTCTTGAGGGTATCGAATTAAAGAAACCATATCCTTAATAATTTCTTCTGGTTCTTGAATTTTAGGACTAGGCTCTATGATTTGATTCTCCTTTAGGGTCTCTTCAAGTAAAGCTTTAGTAGCAATGTCATGGTCCTCTTCCATTAACTATTCTTCCAACACAACTTTAATTTGAGTATCTCCATTAGGGACAGCTTCAATCTGGCTAATTTCTTGGTCAACTAATTCTGGGTCAGCCCTATAGACTTCTTCTTCAATGTCAGTCTTGTGAACCAATGGGGTAGTAGGGATGTGTTGTGATGCGGGATAGATCCCGATCAATATTTATTCTAGGAGATTGGATTGTTGGTCATTAAGAAACGACCCTAGGTTAGGTTAAACCAAAACCCAATTATTTTCCTAACTTTTTTTTTCTATTCAAATAAACTCTTTTCTTTTGTTTTTCCATATTTTTGTTTTCATACTTTTATTTTCTTTCTTTTATTTATTTTTCCTAGCTTGAAGTTGGAATTGGGAAGCCGGATTTGCCTTCATGATAGTGCACATTCACGATCATGCAGAAGCTTTCCTCTATGGATTGAAACATGGGAGGTCTTCAGCGTGGATTCCTGTGGGCTCTCCCCCAGCGACGGTGGCAGGAAAGAAGACGGTGGCTCGGGAAGATGCAGCGAAGGATAGAGAAGAAGAAACGGTGGTCATGGTGGATTTGAGAGAAAGGGAGGATCCGGGGAGATGGTGGTCAGGCGGATTCGGGAGATCTGTGTATAGGGGATTCCAACGGTTGATCACGGGTTGGACAGGATCATGGTGATGGAATAGGGGATGGAGATGTTGAAGGCATCGGGTGGCTTGGTGCTATAGAGGCTCTCCGATGTTTGGTGGAAGTGGAATCCGGAAGATTGAGGGTTTGGTGGTTATTCTCGGTTTGAAGGAGAAGGAAACAGAGAGGAGAAAGGGGAAATAACATGGATGAAGAAGAAAGATGGATGGAAATTTGGGAAGAAAAAAAGTAAAAACCATAGTTGGGTTCCTCACCTAGGCTTCAGCGCCCACTCTTAACCAGAGTGACCATGTAGGCATCAGCATCCTCTCCTTAACCAGGAGTGATGCACCCTCTCCTTAACCAGGAGTTCTTGTTTTTCCATTTCCAAAAATTCATGCTGCTCTAGGATATGTGCTGCATCGACTTCAAGATTTGGGGCTTCAGGGTTTGGTCTGGGCTAACTTCAGGTTTCGAGCTGGGCTGGCTTCAGGTTTTAGGCTGGGCTGGATTCTGGGCTGGCTTCTGGGTTGGGCTTCAGGTTCTGGGCTGGGCTGGTTGATGTCCCCATCATTCTCCTGAGGTGGGGATAACTCGACTTTGTCGAGTCAAGCTTCAGCAATCTTCTAGCTCCAGGACACACATCACAGACTAAAAGTTTTTTTCAACTAATGTAATTAAAATAAAATGAACTAACCTAACCTAACCCTTGCTCTGATACCAAAACTTGATGCGGGATAGATCCCGATCAATATTTATTTTAAGAGATCGGACCATTGGTCATTAAGAAACGATCCTAGGCTAGGTTAAACCAAAACCCAAACTATTTTCCCAACTTTTTTTCTATTCAAATAAACTCTTTTTTTTATTTTTCCATGTTTTTTTCTATACTTTCTTTTTCTTTTTTTTTCCTGGCTTGAGGTTGGAATTGGGAAGATGGCTTTGCCTTCATGATCGTGTGCATTCACGATAGTGCAGAAGCTTCCCTCTTTGGATTGAAACAAGGGAGGTATTTGGCATGGATTCTGGCGAGCTCTCCCCCAGCGACGGTGGCGGGGAAAGAAGATGGCGGCTCGGGAAGATGCAGTGAAGGATATAGAAGAAGATATGGTGGCCATGGTGGATTGGAGAGAAAGGGAAGATCCGGGGAGATGGTGGTTGGGCGGATCTGTGAGATCTGTGCACAGGGGGTTCCAGTGATGGAACAAGGGATGGAGATGTTGAGGGCATCAGGTTGCTCGATGTTGTAGAGGCTCTTCGGTGTTTGGCGGAAGCGGGATCCGAAAGATTGAGTGTTCGGTGGTTGTTCTCATGTTTGAAGGAGAAGGAAACAAAGAGGAGAAAGGGGAAATAACGTGGATGAAGATGAAAGACGGAATGGAAATTTGGGAAGAAGAAAAGTAAAAACCATGGTTGGGTTCCCTACCTAGGCTTCAGCACCCACTCTTAACTAGAGTGATCATGTAGAGCATCAACATCCTCTCCTTAACCAGGAGTGATGCACCCTCTCCTTAACCAGGAGTTCTTGTTTTCCCATTCCCAAAAATTCATCATCTATATTTTTATTCGAATGACAAAACTATTAAATAAGCTAATCTGAGATATTCGATATCCTGATCTTATATACCTCAACCTTAATCCTAATACATTCAAACTATTAAAATAAACTAATCCAACTAAATCATAAAACAATGAAAAAATCATACAAAAACTAATACTAAAATAAGATATCCCAATCCCTCGTACACCCATAAAAAAAATACACTTATCTTCATTATGATGTGCTCTGGGATACGTGCTACTCTGAGATCCATGCTGCTCAGGGATATGTGCTACATCGACTTTAGGATCTGGGGCTTCAGGGTTTGGGTTGGGTTGACTTCAAGTTTCGAGCTAGGCTGGCTTCTGGTTTCAGGCTGGGCTGGATTCTAGACTGGGCTTCAAGTTTTAGACTAGCTTCTAGGCTGGGTTGGTTGATGTCCCCATCAGGTTGGCTAAGGGAAACTTGACTAGTGCTTGGATTATATCTAGGGGTTCTAATCCTATTGGGTTTGGGTCGATAGGTTATGGGTTCCTTGGGCTCAAAGGACATGGGTTCAAATTGATGGGTTAGGGGTCTCTTGGGCTCATAGGACATGAGTTCAGGTCGAGGGGTTATGAGTCTTTTGAGCTCATAAGACATGGGTTCGGATTGATGGGCTATGGGTCTACTGGGCTCATAGGACATGGGTAGGGATCAATGGGCTATGGGTCCATTGGGCTCATAGGACATGGGTAGGGATCGATGGGTTATGGGTCCACTAGGCTCGTTGGACATGGAAAGAGATCGATGGGTTATGGGTCCATTGGGCTCATAGGACATGGGTAGGGATTGATGGGTTATGGGTCCATTAGGCTCATAGGACAAGGGTAGGTACCTTTATCTAAGTTTGCTCTTCATGGCTATCCAGGTAGCTATGGGCTGGTCTCCTCTTCGTCTAGTCATTCTTTCAACATCCTCCCAGTATAGTCTAGCTTGGCAAACTAACTTGAGTTTAGCAAACTTAAAATTTCTCTCTTCTATCATCTCATCCCATTCAAAGTATCAATCCATATCTCTCTCCTAATCAATGTAATCCTTAGGGTCAAGATCGCCACTTAAAGTAGGTGCTTCTAACCTAATGTTCCTAATGGCTCTCTCGTCCTGGTCCATGAAATTATGATTGGGTCTTCTATGAGTGTGCTCTAAGATTGGGTCAAGCCATGGGGCTCTCCTAGGGTTGGGAGGTGGGGGAAAAGGTGACTCAAGTTTAGGCTTAGTATGGGTATTTGGGGTTCTCTCTAGGTTTCTAATATGTCCCTCCAATTGGTCGAACCTATTGCATAGTTGGGTAGTACATTGGGCAAGCTGCTCAGTAATGGCCCTCAGTTGGGTTTCAAAGTTGGCCTCCATGGTCAAACTAGGTTGGGGTTAGGCTCCTAATCTAGTGGTCATGCAACAGGCACACACATCATTCTATGGTTAGCTAGACCTAACAACTCAGGTAAAATGAGTCTGCTCAACTTACCACCAATCAAACAATTATCCTTTCCACTGGCCAAGTAAGAGGTGGGTGTGCGGGAGGCTCCCCCTACACTCACAGGGTCCTAGTTAAGAAACCATAACTCCACTTAGGGCATTTGCCACTGGACCTCTAGCCTAGATACCAGATTCAAGAGATAATTGGAGGATTGAGTGCACTAGCTTTCTCAAAATACCACAAACTGGACCTGTTGTTGTCCTTAACTCAATTAGGTTGCTAGTTGATTTTAATTAAGGCTTGGGTTTGAATGCAGGATAGTTGTTTGGGCCATGGAAAGGTGATAAAATCCTTCCCTTATCTGATAGAGTAGAAGTGCCTTTAAGTTGATTTAGGTATGCATGCACACATGAAACCCTAATGCAACATGAAACTAAAAATTAGAAAATTTCAGAAAATAATTTTTTTTTGTTTTTTTTTCTATGTTTTATGCATATGGAAGATTTAATGAAGATTAGTTTCAGTTTTATTAAGTGCAAGAAAATTAGGTTTGGAAGCTTTTAATGTAAACTAAATTTTAGTCCTAAACTAGGTGTGCAGAATTTCAGCAAGTAGAGTTTTTTTTTTGGGTTTTCTTTTATGCAGAATTTTTTTTTGTTTTCAGATCTGAAATTATCAGAAAATTACAGAGTATAAAGAATATGAATTATGTGTTTAATTGGTGCAAAATCTTCTGCAAATCAGAGGGTTTGATGGAAGTAATTCCTAGGGTTTTTGACTAGTGTGCAGATTTCAGCAAAGCAGATTGTTTGTTAGGGTTTGTTTTTTTGCAGATTTTGTTTGATTTTCAGATCATAAAATTAAAGTAAAATTGAAAAGAATAAGAAAACTAATTATGTGAATGAATGATGCAAATAATGGTGCAAAACAGATAGGTTTTAATTAAAAACTAGCCTTAGGTTTAGACTACTATGTAGATTTTGGCATGCAGAAATTTTTTTTTTTTGGTGTTTTGGTTTAAAGAAATATGCATGAACATGCCCTATCCTAAGCTCTGATACCAAAAATGATGCAGGACTAAACATACTAAGGTTAGCATAAAGATATTTTAGATTATGTAAGTGATGATTTTTAGATTTTAGATGGTTTGATTCCTGAAAAAGGACTAAGAGTATGTCAGTCGAGCAACTGCTTCTTTCCCAGGACATCCATACCTAAACCTAATTTCTCTCAATTCTAAACCCTAGTTTTCTTTTCTTTGTTTAATTATTGTTTTGATTGACCCCTAACGCTAGCAGGATCCCCGAGGTGTTCACCTCCCCAAAGGAGGCTTTCCATGCCTTCAGAACGGGTCCAGATCTGAAAGAAACAGGGTCAGGTGGTTTGACAAGATCCTACACTAGGCATGCAAATAGGGCATGGGAGCACAGGGGATTTAAAAACAATTTTAAAAACCTGCGCAGCGGAAAACAGCTCTGCCTAGAAATCTAATCTATTCAAGTTGCATGTATTAAAATAGGCATGTAACAAGGCATATAATATTTGTAAAATATATAAATAAATACATTTATTTATGCATAATAAAATAAAATTTTTCATACCTTTATTCCACCTAGAATAACTCTGGAATAACTACTGGAATAGCTGGGATAACAGGAATAACTTTATTCCTGTTGTCTTCTTCCTTTGGATGTTTGGGAGCTCTGTTTTTGCTCTTCAAAACAGCGACCAAACGGCGACGTCCGGAGCTCCTTTTCCTCCCAAATCGAAGCAGCGGCAAAGGAGAATGGTCTTCTTCGATTTCCAACCGAAATCTGCAAGAAAAACACAATGTATAGGGCATACAAAATCACCCAAGTTGTTGCTAGAAAAATTCTGTTGTAGAAAAACAGCAGCCTTCTTCCTTGCGTTTGGAGCTGTAGCAACGAATTCGGCTCGACCCTCTTGCTCCTAGGAGTAAAGGGATACTCCCTCTAGAGGGGAGACATGCCCGGGGTTCTCCGATCCTTCTCCACGAGCGGTGCTAGCCGCTGGAAGGAGCAATGGTCACGGTAAGTTGCAGCAATTTTTTCTTTGCTGCAGAGTAGATTTTTTAGCACTTCAAAGAGGGGATTGATGCCTTGTTTCTCTCCCTCACACACCCAAATCCCAGCCCAAGGAGCACTCAATGGAAGCAAGGTTTGAGCTCTCAAAAAAGGAGAACACTCAGCCTCTCAAAGAAGACCACGCCCTGGTTGCTGTTGCACGGTGTAAAGAACACTATTCCTGAAACAGGGGCTGCAGAAAAATATAAAGAGCAGCAAGGAGGAGGGAGTTGGAGAGGCTGGGAAAGCCAAGCGGCAGCAGCTGCCGTTCACCCATTAAATAGCTAATAAACAGGGATGAAAGAGGACGGGTGGAGGGAGGAGAAGAGATGCCCAGCGACGTTCGGATGAATGGTTTTGGTCGTTTGAGCTACCAACACTTGGGGTCCAACCAGCAACGTGTAAACATTTACACGGTAAAAGGAACACTGGTTCAAAACCGATCCAAGCAAAAAACGGTCCAATCCCTTGGTCCAAAAATCAGTCCAATTAAAAGGGGTTCAATTCAATTTAAATGGTTCAAGCCCAAAGAATTGGGTTCAATTGGTTCATAACCAATTGGAGGCCGAAACGAACTCCGAATCAGTTCAAAACTGATTCAAAAAAATCCTGGCGCAGTCCTGGTCAGCACGGAACAATTTTCGGTTGACGCAGACAAGGGCAAGATGGGGAAAAGAGTGTTCAAAAATACCATGACCATAAAATCGAGACGATTCCCAATCGTAATCGGTATCCGGATCAGAGAGTTATCCTCTGTGGTGTGTGACCTCATAGGTTCGAACCTAAACGGTAGCACTAGAACAATTCTAGTACTAGCACAAGAAACCATCTAGCAATGGATCCCGGCGTCCGGATAGGTCGAAGATGCGGGAGCAAACTATCGAACCTCTGGCACATGGTTACCGTATAATTCATCCCTTTGATCTCTAATACTCAGGACGACTGAGATTGGGCTGCCAACCCAGACAGAGACAGTCCACTACATGTCTTAACCTCGCAAGCCCAGTGACTCTTCACTAGGGCTACCCCGGCCGAGGATTTGCTAAATTGAGATACTACGAGACATTCAATCTAAACTGTTTGGACAGGTCAATTCCATCTTGGTCCATCACTGCTCCACAAGTACTTGCCTATACCCAGAAACCTTCCGTCACCGGATTAAAAATCCGGGTAGTCCGGCACCAAAGCACAGGGAGTTGCTTGCAAGCTGCCGTGATGACCTCAGGTCAGAGGGACACATATACCCATATCCAATCATGAGTTTCCCTTTGGTAGAAAGGGGCTGCACGGAGTCATGTTCAATGAGATATCACATATCCCACTTGCAGATCACATCAGTGTCACCACACTCATTTTGTCAAGATGACAACCAAACGATGTGAACTGCAACAACCTATACTTGATATATTGTCGTCCAGTACAATATATCCTTTGGTTGTGAACCGGGTTTAAGGACTACTCGATACATCCTCTCTGTATCAAAGTCAGTATAGTCCTAAGGACTTCATCACATGGAAAGAGCTCATTTCAGGGAAATACAATATGTGATGAGCTGCCAAAAATAATAATTTATTAATTCATAAAATGAATACAATACTCAGCACAACCGCCTACAACCCAGGTGATTGGCTTTGGGACACAATTCCCAACAACTCCCACTTGTACTAAAGCCAATCAGAAGAGTATCTAATACCCATTTCCCATTTATAATAGTCGAACTCTTTTATTCCGAGGGCTTTAGTGAAGGGGTTGGCCATATTTTCTTTTTCATCGACCTTCAGAAGATTGATATCGCCTCGTTCTACGATCTCTCGTATGAGGTGGTAGCACCGCAGAATGTGCTTGGTGCGGTGATGAGCTTTAGGCTCCTTAGCTTGAGCAATGGCTCCAGCGCTGTCACAATACACTGGAACAGGACCATCTAGGGAAGGTGCCACCCCTAGCTTTCCAAGGAACTTCTGCAACCATACAGCTTCCTTTGCTGCATCTGATGCTGCAATATATTCTGCTTCGCATACCGAGTCTGCAACAGTTGCCTGCTTGGAACTTTTTCAGCAGATCGCTCCTCCATTCAGGGTAAATACAAATCCTGACACACTCTTGCTATCATCTCTATCCGACTGGAAACTAGAGTCAGAGTACCCCACAAGTTTCAAGTCAGGTTCTCCATAAATTAGCCATTGATCTTTAGTATTTCTCAAATACTTAAGGATGGACTTAACCACCTTCCAATGCACCTCACCTGGGTCAGACTGGTATCTGCTCACTACTCCTAGTGAGTATGCCATGTATGGTCTAGTACAAGTCATAGCATACACGATAGAGCCTATTGCAGAAGCATAAGGTACTCTACTCATGCGCTCTCTTTCCTCAGGAGTTATCCACAATCCTTCTTGGAAAGAATAATTCCAGAACCTATCAGGAGATAGCCTTTCTTGGAATTTTCCATGCTGAACCGTTTTAGCACGGTGTCAATGTACGTAGACTGGGACAATCCCAAAAGCTTCTTAGATCTATCTCTATAGATCTTCATACCTAGTATGTAAGAAGCTTCACCCAAGTCCTTCATGGAGAACTGAGATGATAACCAGACCTTTATTCCTTGTAATGCTGCGACATCATTCCCGATTAAGAGAATGTCGTCAACATACAGTACTAGGAATACAATCACAAAACCATTAACCCATTTATAGATGCATGGTTCTTCTCCGTTCCTAACGAAGCCATATGATTTGATACACCTATCAAACCGTAAGTTCCAACTTCGAGACGCTTGCTTGAGTCCATAGATGGACCTCTACAACTTGCATACTTTTGATTCATCTATGGATGTGAACCCTTCTGGCTGTATCATATACACCTCCTCTTCCAGCTCCCCATTTAGGAAAGTGGTTCGGACATCCATCTGCCAGATCTCGTAATCAAAATATGCTGCCAAAGCAAGCATGATCCGAATGGACTTGAGCATTGCCATAGGGGAGAAAGTCTCGTCATAATCGATACCATATCGTTGACGATACCCCTTTGCAACCAGACGGGCTTTATAGGTCTCTACCTTCCCATCTGCGCCCCTTTTTCTCTTGAAGATCCATTTACACCCAATGGATTTTATCCCTTCAGGCTGATCAACCAATGTCCATACATTGTTGATTTCCATGGACTCCATTTCGGATCGCATGGCTCCAAGCCATGCCTCAGAGTCAGATCTCTGAAGTGCATCCATATAGGTGATCGGATCCTTATTGTTCTCATCGAGCTCAATGGGATCATCGTCCCAGACCAAGAACCGTAGTATCTGTCCGGCTGACGCGATATTCTACCGGATCTCCTAATGGGTTCTGGTTGTGATTCAATTACAGCCGGTTCTACGATGTCCTTAGAGTGTGCAGGTTCTTCTATTGGCTGAACTTCATCAAGTTCAATCTTAGAGGCTATAGTTCCTTCTCCAAGGAACTCCTTTTCCAAAAAGATAGCTCTAAGAGAAACGAACACCTTTTGTTCATTCTCCAAATAGAAGAAATACCCTTTGGTTTCCTTAGGATAACCATGAATAAACATCGATCAGACCTTGGACCAAGTTTGTCTGAGTCTAAATGCTTTACGTAAGCTGGACAACCCCAGACCCGAAGGTGTGAGATTGAGGGTTTACGTCTAGTCCACATCTCATACGGAGTGGAGACAACAGACTTACTTGGAACATCATTTAATAAGTAACAGGCTGTCTGAAGCACATATCCCCAAAAGGATAGCGGGAAAGTTGCAAAACCCATCATGGATCGAACCATGTCCAACATGGTTCGATTCCTCCTTTCGGACACACCATTCAACTATGGTGTTCCTGGAGGAGTCCACTGAGAAAGAATTCCATTCTTCTCAAGATATGTCAAAAAAGCACCAGATAAGTATTCACCACCTCGATCAGATCGAAGAGTTCTAATACTTTTTCTAGTTTGCTTTTCTACTTCATTACGGTATCGTTTGAACATTTCAAATGACTCAGACTTATGTCTCATTAGAAAGACATAACCGAACCTTGAAAAGTCGTTTGTAAAAGTAATGAAATATTTGTATCCTCCTCTG
This sequence comes from Areca catechu, assembly GCA_021397845.1. NCBI lineage: Eukaryota > Viridiplantae > Streptophyta > Magnoliopsida > Arecales > Arecaceae > Areca > Areca catechu. The sequence continues at coordinate 92,689,097 of CM038051.1, read as the reverse complement.
GCACTAACTGTCATCGGTCCACATACATCAGTATGTATTAGACTTAGAAGTTCTGTAGCTCATTCACCTTTTCCGAAAAAAGGTGACTTGGTCATTTTACCAAGTAAACAGGATTCACAAGTGGGCAGTGATTCAAAATCACTGACCTCGAGGAGTCCATCTCCTCGCATCTTGTTTATCCTATTTTGGTTAATATGACCTAGCCTACAGTGCCAAAGATACAAATCGTTGACATTATCTAACCTTGGGCATTTGCTAGAAGTGCACATTACACTAACAGGCCTTGATAGTACATATATGCCATTATTTAATCTAGCTTTCATTATCACAGAGTTATTCAAAATAACATTGCAAAAATCTTCCTTTATTGATAGTTCAAAACCACAATTGGCCAAAAGGCCTACAGAGATTATGCTCATAATAAAACTAGGACAATAGTGACAGTCGACTAGTTCGACAGTACAAGACTCAAAGACAAGACGCAGGACTCCGACCGCCAGTACTGGAACATGATTTACATTCCCGACGCTCAGAAACTGTTCTGCCTCTTCAAATCTTCTACTAACTTGATGTCCCTGTAATGAATTACAAACATGAATTGGACTACCAGTATCCAATACCCAGTTTGCAGTATCAACAATTGAGTAATTACAAGGATTTATCATATAAATACCTTGTTCAGCAGACTTCTACTTCCTCGGCCTGTTTGGATCAAGGGATGCAATATAAAGAGGACAGTTCCTCTTCCAGTGTCCCTTCTTCTTGCAGTAGAAGCACTCTGCAGAAGACTGATCATCCTTATACTTCCTGGTCTGACTAGGGCCAGGAGCATTCTGCACCTTCTTTCCCTTCTTATTAATTTTCTTCTTCCCTTTCTTAAAGGGATGACGACCTCTACTTCCTCCCACTAAATTCACCACCCCCTTATTCAGTTGGTGGTCTTTCTCGAAAGACTGCAGCAACCCCAAAAGACCATGGTAGTTTACTGCAGGCTTGTTCATTCTGTAATGATTGAGGAAATCAAGATAGGAGGAGGGAAGAGAATTCAGGATCGCATCCTTGCCGAGCTGCTCGTGCAAGGGGCATCCGAGTTTGCCCAACTTTTCAATCAACTCGATTATGTACAATACATGATCAGTGACTGAACCATCATTCGGCATCTTGGAGTTGTAGATGGCACAAGACACTTTGTACCATTCTACATCATCCGGGGTGCCGAAGGATTCCTTCAACTTTTGAAGGATTTCATCAGGTTGGGCCTCCTCAAATTTGTGACTGAACTTGTCGTTCATCGCCACTAACATAATGCAACGGACAGTAGTCCGATCAGAGACCCACTTCAGATAAGCATCTCTGACTGCACTCCATGCATTAGCGGGAGGGATTTCAGGTGCCGGATCCGTTATCACATAGAGGATCCGTTCATGCTCAAGAACAATTCTCAATCTTCGATACCAACTATCGAAGTTGTGACCTTTTAACTTCTCGTTATCGAGAAGTGACTGCAGCGATAAGTTTGAAGACATCTGAAAAGAAAACAAGACCACATAAGTATATGAATTAATTTTAACCAAAAGACTTGGACTTTAGTCTAAATGTTTCTTCCACTAATTTTTTAAGATTGGTAGCCTCTAACTCCAATCCATGAAAACACTTTTTTAAGTGGGTACTGAAATCCAATAGGCCTCGCATGAGCCCAACTTTGGCCGGCTCACCCATACGAGCCTAAAGGTAGGTTCGTAAACCAATTGCTTCCTTAAACAATTTTCAATATTTCATTTTGTCCCAGAGAACACCCCAATCGGCCTTAGGGCCTCCTATTGCAAGTCTTTGGTTAAGTCCAACCATTAAAATGACAAATCCAATGCTTCCAGCTAACTAAAGACCAAGCCCGACTTTGGCCGGCCCACCTGATCCCGTTAAGGAGGTTGCACTAAACCATCATTGATCAGATAGAAATTTCAGTCGCCGGATGTACACCCATTCTTTGGAACTGCCAATGCACACCAAGCTAGTGGACATATTTCTAACTGACTTAATGGGAGGCTAAGACACTGTCAACACCTTGACTTAGTCTTTTTAAGGACCTAAAAGTTTTAGAGGATTTTTAGTTATGACAGAAGAAAAAGGCAAGCACATGGATCATCCTCCCACTGAATCAATCAGATTCCAGGAGGGTTGATATGAATCAACAAACGATCCATGGGCACCTATAGATCAGTCAGACCGATCAACCTGGGTGACATGGGTTAACTCGAGTCATTGAGCTTTTCCAATCAGTTCTGGTCGACTCAACTAGCCAGGTAGGTGAGATCATGGGTGATTATCCGCCATTAACCATCTTTCCTAGACACCAACCAAGTTGGCTAGGAAAGAGGTAGCCTCATACAACCATGATCACAATGCTAAACCTACCTCGACACCAGTCGGTTTACCAGACTCGATCAGATTAGCCTAAAGACACGGGCATCCACTGAGCCACTAATTGGATCCATTTTAGATGAACGGATCAACTAATCTAACTATTAGATAGTTCTAAAGAAGGACCTTAATCAACTTTTGATTAATCTTCTTTTATCCGGTTCAACTAAATCTAGGTCTAACCCAGTTAAGGACCCAATTAGAGAACTAACCCAACTAACCCAAAATGGCTTATTCATGTCAAATTAGATTTCATAAACCTAATAATTTAGTAAGCCAAATTCTTAATTAAAACAATTTTAATTAAGTCTTTATATAAAACAATTTTACATAACAAAAATCATGCATCTATATATTTTACAAATTTTATATCCAATATAAAACATGCCTAAAAACATGCCAATTTCCTGTATCTAAAATTTAAAATAATTTTTTAATTTTATATCCTTTAAGGATCCTTCTGAAAAGGCCAACACAGATGATCCGTATCGTGTCAAAGACACACGATCATGGTGAAGGTCTCAACTAGGTTCCAAAAAGAATTTGATACACTCATTGATTAAACTATTTCATCTACATACATGCATACATGAATAAATTACACCTGTAACCTGGCTCTGATACCACTGAAAAAAATAGGGTCAGGAGGTTTGACAAGATCCTACACTAGGCATGCAAACAGGGCATGGGAGCACAGGGGATTTAAAAACAATTTTAAAAACCTGCGCAGTGGAAACAGCTCTGCCCAGAAATCTAATCTATTCAAGTTGCATGTATTAAAATAGGCATGTAACAAGGCATATAATCTTTATAAAATATATAAATAAATACATTTATTTATGCATAATAAAATAAAATTTTTCATACCTTTATTCCACCTGGAATAACTCTGGAATAACCGCTGGAATAGCTGGGATAACAGGAATAACTTTATTCCTATTGTCTTCTTCCTTTGGACGTTTGGGAGCTATGTTTTTGCTCTTCAAAACAGCGACCAAACGGCAATGTCCGGAGCTCCTTTTCCTCCCAAATCGAAGCAGCGGCAAGGGAGAATGGTCTTCTTCGATTTCCAACTGAAATCTACAAGAAAAACACAATGTATATGGTGTACAAAATCACCCAAGTTGCTGCCAGAAAAATTCTACTGCAGAAAAATAGCAGCCTTCTTCCTTGCGTTTGGAGCTGTAGCAACGAATCTGGCTCAACCCCCTTGCTCCCAGGAGTAAAGGGATACTCCCTCTAGAGGGGAGACACACTCGGGGTTCTCTGATCCTTCTCCACGAGCGGTGCTAGCCGCTGGAAGGAGCAATGGTCACGGTAAGTTGCAGCAATTTTTTTTTTGCTACAGAGCAGATTTTTTAGCACTTCAAAGAGGGGATTGATGCCTTGTTTCTCTCCCTCACACACCCAAATCCCAGCCCAAGGAATACTCAATGGAAGCAAGGTTTGAGCTCTCAAAAAAGGAGAACACTCAGCCTCTCAAAGAAGACCATGCCCTGGTTGCTGTTGCACGGTGTAAAGAACACTATTCCTAAAACAGGGGCTGCAAAAAAATAAAGAGTAGCAAGGAGGAGGGAGTTGGAGAGGCTGGGAAAGCCAAGCAGCAGCTGCTACCGTTCACCCATTAAACAGCCAATAAATATGGATGAAAGAGGACGGGTGGGGGGAGGAGAAGAGACACCCAGTGACGTTCGGATGAAGGGTTTTGGTCGTTTGAGCTTCCAATGCTTAGGGTCCAACTAGCAACGTGTAAACATTTACACGGTAAAAGAAACACCGGTTCAAAACCGGTCCAAGCAAAAAATGGTCCAATCCCTTGGTCCAAAAATCGGTCCAATTAAAAGGGGTTCAATTCAATTTAATTGGTTCAAGCCCAAAGAATTGGGTTCAATTGGTTCACAACCAATTGGAAGCCGAAACGAACTCCAAATCAGTTCAAAACTGATTCAGAAAAATCCTGGCACAGTCCTGGTCAACCCAGAATAATTTCCAGTTGATGTAGACAAGGGCAAGACGAGGAAAATAGTGCTCAAAAATACCATGACCATAAAATCGAGATGATTCCCAATCGTAATCGGTATCCGGATCAGAGAGTTATCCTCTATGACATGTGACCTCATAGGTTCGAACCTAAATGGTAGCACTAGAATAATTCTAGTACCAGCACAGGAAACCATCTAGCAATGGGTCCCGACGTCCGGATAGGTCGAAGATGCGGGAGCAAACTATCGAACCTCTAGCATATGGTTACCCTATAATTTATCCCTTTGACCTCTAATGCTCAGGATGACTGAGATTGGGCTGCCAACCCAGACAGAGTCAGTCCACTACGTGTCTCAACCTCGCAAGCCCAGTGACTCTTCACTAGGGCTACCCCGGTCGAGGATTTGCTAAATTGAGATACTGCGAGACATTCAATCCAAACTGTTTGGACAAGTCAATTTCATCTTGGTCCACCACTGCTCCACAAATACTTGCCTATACCCAGAAACCTTCCATCACCGGATTAAAAATCTGGGTAGTCCGGTACCAAAGCATAGGGAGTTGCTTGCAAGCTACCATGATGACCTTAGGTCAGAGGGACACATATACCCATATCCAATCGTGAGTTTCCTTTTGGCAGAAAGGGGCTGCACGAAATCACGTTCAATGAGATATCATATATCCCACTTGCAGATCACATCAGTGTCACCATACTCATTTTGTCAAGAGGACAACCAAACGATGTGAACTGCAACAACCTATACTTGATATATTGTCGTCCAGTACAATATATTTTTTGGTTGTGAACCGGGTTTAAGGATCACTCGATACATCCTCTCTGTATCAAAGTCAGTGTAGTCCTTAGGACTTCATCACATGGAAAGAGCTCATTTCAGGGAAATACAATATGTGATGAACTACCAAAAATAATATTTTATTACTTCATAAAATGAATACAATACTCAGCACAACCGCCTACAACCCAAGCGATTGGCTTTGGGACACAATTCCCAACAAGATCAGCCTTCTGATTCAAGGAACTGAAGCTTCTTCTTCCATGCATCAATATGAGCTATGTGACCCCTTCAATTATAGATTCTTCAAATCACAGATTGGTAACATCCTTTCCTTCTTTTAATTTCTGATTTGATGAAGATAAGCTATCCTAAACCGGGAGTTTCTCAACTCTCGAGTCCTGGCTACTTATTATCTTGCATGAGTTCTTTGTGATCATGATGATTCTTAGAATTGCTGATTACCTGCTAGTCTTTACTTTACTTTTCGAATTTAGCCTACAAACATAAATTATAAAAATCATAAAAAAAATTATTTTACTATTTTTCCTGAATGTTTAGCAATCTTAGAGTCATCCCGCATCAATCATGCATAAGAGAGATCAACTAAACTTAATATTGGAACTACTTGATGAAAGTTATAATACCCGTAATGTAGTTTTCATTCAATCAAAAGTAGAAAGGACCTAATAGCTGAGAAACCATTCTAACTAGGACATGTACCTACAAATAATCAGATCTAAGAGTCTAGGAAGGGTTCTCTTACCAATAATGAGCTCTTGTACTTTTGGTGGTGGTTTAATTTCAGCACTCCAAGGACTAGAGTTTGGATTTGAAGACTATCACTCCTTGGATGGAAAACTCCTAACATAGATGGTTCTGAAGCAAAGTAGACCTCATCTTTAGCTTGAAATCATGGAGGATCCTACAATGGAGGGTATTAGTGGGCGTGGAAATGATGAAAAAAAAAAGAAGAAAAGAAATTTGAAGAAGGAGAAAGGGAAGAGATGTTCGTGATTTCTTGAAGCTTGGTTGAATCGATTTGGGCCTCACACCCTCTTCCTCATGGAGTGACAATGCAACAAAGCTATGGATGAGAAGAAGACTATGTTTTTTCATTCATCAATAGCTGATTACAAGAGAGTTAGGGGGTGTATTTATTAACTTCCCAAGCCCTTAAATTTGATTTCAAATTTCAGCAACTCTTGGGTGCAAGAATGACATGGAGAGTGAGGTGGAATGGCTGATTTGGCATGGTGAGGTGGTGCTCCAACAAATCTTGACTTGGCATGGTGAGGTGGCGCTCCAACAAGGTTTGGCTTGGCATGGTGAGGTGGAGCTCCACAAAGCTTGTTTAGCTCCAAAGGTGGTTTTGATGCTCCTTCACTTAGGTCCAAGCTTCTTCCCATGGTTCATGCCTTGGCTAACCCAACTTGACCAACTTGACTAAGACTAAATTGAAATCAAAAATTAACTTGACTCTGATTATAGGAGTCATGCTGAAAATTAAAACAAAGTTGAAGCCAAAATTGAGTTTGGCTTTTTCACTTGTAATCCATAAGGATCCTGGATTGTTTGATTGAAGTCTCTTTTGAATTCTGATGCCTGCACCATACTTCCATCAAGGGATAAAAGAATAGATTCTTCTTGGCCTCGGTTGAGGGGGTCAATTGGGTCTGGAGCGTCCCCGACCAAACACCTAACCACAATGCTTTAGTGGAGCCTGTTGATAGGGAAGTGTACAACCAGCTCGTCATCTCCAATGTTCCTCTACTATAGGATATGCTGACCAAACAAAACCTATTCGATACCAAGGTCAGCCTAGTCCAATCCCTAGGTAAGACCCAAAATCTGGGCTTCCTTTCAGTAGAAACTTTACTTCACTTGATAACTAACAAAGCTTTCTCCTTGCTGTAGATATGAGGTTCTCCATGGACCAGATCCGGCAAATGTCCTGAAAGAGGCACGTATCTCTGGGATCCAAAAAGGATCTGCAAAAGAGGCCCCATGAAGAGCTAGAGTAGAGGCCTATTAAAAAATATTTTACTAGGACAGGCGAGAGGAGGCCTAGAACAACCCCAGCAGCAACTAGGGTGGTGGGCGAAACCCTGGCCTTGGGCTCAGTAGAGGTGCCTCGGTCAAAGAGGGGGCCGCGTAGGTAGCTCGGGTGGCCCCTTCTAGCATTGAGATCCTGCCATCATTGGAGATGGTGGAGGTGGTAGCCGATGCTGCAACGAGAGGGAGGCCGACATCAATGGGAGCCACAGAAGAAGTCATCGCCCAAGCAGCAGCCCCTGCACCTTCATCATCTACCACACCAGGCTTGACGACATCTTTCATGGCACCAAGCCCGGGAGTGACCAGGGTGTCGACCTTGGTGCCACCGAATGCGGCGGTTACCCTAGACCTTGCACTAGCCGAGAAGATGGTGGACTTCATCATTCAACTATGTGACCATCGGGAAGGGTGGCAAATAGCTAGCGGTGGTCATCACTGGCTTGTTCCCCCAGCTGCTGTCGGTAAGCTCTTCCCCTTCTTAGCCTTTCTATATGATGGGGACATCAGGATCAACCCTAGTTCATTATGATCCCTAAATTTTGAGATATTTCAATCCCTTAACCAATTTTCAATTTTGCCCAAAAATCAAGTCCTATTAGCCCTTTGAGTCTTGTAATTAGGGCTTGAGTCAGTTAAATTATTTGAAGTCCTGTAATTAGGATTTAGCTTAATTAAGCTCAAGTGAACCCATTAAGTCATATTTTTTGGCCCTTAAGTTATGTTTTTGATCCTTGTTATATCTGAGTCCTATATATAGAGTCGACTCATACCATTAGATTTTTTGAGTCGAGTTTTGGATTATGTTCAGCTCAGTTTAGCTTAGTCGATCAAGTCAGCTTATGTTGAGCCATTTATTATTTTGAGTCTTTTAATTATGTCCAGTTTTATTGAGTTAAGTCCAGTCAGAGAAGACTCAAGCATGTGAAGGACCACACCCAGTGTGCTTCCTCAGTAGTTGCGTGGAGTCCCAGTCACACCCTGGATTGACCACCCTAGGATTACTTGGAGGATCATAAAGTCAGCCCATGCATGAGGATTTGATGTCCATGCCCCAAGCACACCAAGTCCACATGCTAATGGATATATTTCAATCCTCAGATTCATGGATGCTTGATTAGAAATGTTGTGGACCACCCCAAGCCCAAGATGGAAGTTATTTGGCACCCCTCATGGTCCCCTCTTGGCCGTCCACTACCTACCATGTTTGGAGGGAATTTTGTATGGCATGAAAGTGATTTCTTCCATGTATTCAGCCCCACACTTTAGGAAAAAAGTGGGCACCCCTTTATTTCCTTGTTTTCATTTGTTTGGGCCCTAAGTCTCATGACTCTATATAAGCAACCCCTTTGTATGAAAATTTAAACCACTTACTCATGAAATGAATGTTATGATTAATGAAAAGTTGAGAGTTTCTTCTTATTATTGCCTTTATCTTTGTGCATCAACCTCCGTGAGGGAGTGGGTGAGAGACCCATTTGCCTTTGCTCTTTGAGCATCGACCTCCATGAGGGAGTGGGTGAAAGACCCATTTGCCTTTGCTCTTTGAGCATCGAGGGGTGTGAGGCCCTATCTATCCAACCTTCATCAACCTTGGATGCCCACCTTATTCAAGCCATCTTCCAGTCACCCCATCCTATCACTCTTTCCTTTGTTCCTTCATCAATCTAGAAAGTTTTCCATCACATCTAACTACTTGTATGGTGTTTTGCAGATCCCTCAAGTTTCACATGAATCAGAGTCCATTTGCCTAGCCAACGGGTCAGTGGATAAAAAGCCGACGAATCCGCGGGTTTTCGGCTTGACCTTCCAGGCCACATCCGGGAGCGAGGAGTGATCCCTTCATGGATGTAGTAGAAAACATTGCCATGTACACACTCCCTAGCCCTCTAGATCTTGAAATTGCAGAAAACCTAGCCTTATCATGGTTTTGTAGCCCTGGCGATCTTGTCTTTTTCTCTTTTGAGGGTCTTTTTTGCATGCTTGTGATAGAGAATTTTTATAGGATCACCCTTTTATCTATTTGACTTGAAATTTAGGAATTAAATTTTTTACTTAAGGTTGAATCCACGAAAATACTCTTGCATGCTAATTAGTCCCACATCATTTGGTATCAGAGCTTGATTAGGGCTTAATTTTTGCATATCATAATTCATGTATATGGTCTGTTCAAATAATTGTTTCTACATATAGGTATTTGATAAAAATCTGATTCTTATTTTTCTGGATTCATCATATTTGATTTCTATTTATCAGTGTTTTTTCATAATTTATTTCGAATTATAGATTTTCTACATGCCTATTTTCTACCTAGGAAAATTTATGCTCCTAATTTCAGCAAGCATAATTTCAGCATGTTTAGGGTTCTTTGCATAATTCTTGCCTATTTTAATTTTTCTGCATATTTCTTGCATCTTAGTTAATTTTCTGCATAATATATTTTTATTAAAAATAAATAAATAAATATAAAAAATAAATACAATAAAAATATAAAAAAAATTACATTGCACCAATTAGGGTTTCATATGTGTGCCATCATATGCATAAGTTACATTAAGGGCAATTTCACTATGTCAGATGGGGGGAGGATTTGATCACCTCTCCTTAGCCTAAAACAACAATCCTTGCATTCGAACCCAAGCTTAATTAAAATCAAGTAGCAACCTAAAGTGATTTAGGGACACCAACTGGTCGGGTTTGAACCTTGTGGGAAGACTAGTGCACCCAATACCTCACCTATACTGGAAGCGGGTGTCTAAGGCTAAAGGTCCAGAGGCAAATGCCCTAAGTGGACTGGTGGTTACTTAATTGGGTCCCTACAAAAGCAGGGGGGCCTCCCACCACCCCACATCTTACCTGGCCCGTGGAAGGATTAGGTGTTGTGTTGTGTGCAAGTTGAGTCAATCCATTCTGTTTGGGCTCTAGGTCTAGGAACCATAGTTGATTTGTCCTTTGAGTCTTGCATGTGCACTAGGTCAGAAGTCTCATATTATCCACCACACCCATAGTCAGCTGAACCCATGGATAATTCTAATCTTGAAGCCCATCATTATGGTCTCACCCCTGAGTATAGCCCTAAAAGTCCATACCCATACTTGGTTGACCTAGAGGAAAGACCCATTAGGAGCACCCAACCTAATGCACCTACTTTTGATGGACGTCTAGATCCTGAGGTGTATATTAATTGGGAGGAGAGCATGGATCACTAATTTGAGTACACTAAGATGTCGGAGTTAGGAAAAGTTAGATTGGCCACATGTAGGTTAACCTGACATGCTAAGTGGCATTGGGAAGGTATTGAGGACCAATGTTATTTAAGGAAGAATATATAAGCACCTGGAAAGCCATGAGGAGTAAGTTGAGAGAAAAGTACCTAGATCGATTTTATGAATAAAGACTTTTAGACCAATGGTATAGATTGAGATAGAATAATAAAACCGTCTAAGTACATTGACCAATTTAATGAGTTTATTAGGAGATGTAACATAGTTGAGTCTGAGGCTATAATCATATTGAGGTTTCGAGCTAGCCTACGTAGGGACATCCAGTGGGAACTATTTTAATGGCAAGTTCAGGACCTAGAGGAAGCCTATCACATAGCTAGAAAATTCAAGTCATATCAGAGGGAACTCATGATTAGTTAATCTAAGTCCAACAAGATTAATCCCCTTGAACCTAAGCCCAGACCTAGCCAACTTTCTTTAAACCAGCCAACTCCCATTGCCCCTAGCCAGACCCTAGGACCTAGTCAGGTGTGTCCGAGCCAACCCAACCTGAGCCAACCTAGCCCGAGCCAACCCAGCCCAAGCCAACTCGACTTGAGCCGACCCAAGTCCGGTATCCCACTAGTTCCCATGAATGATAGGAGTGAGGACCCTAAAGTTCAAATTGATTGCACTGATATTCAAGACTTAGGGTATCTCCAAGTTGAGGAGCTAGAGAAGAATAAAAGCAAGTCACTAGAGGTTTAGAAAAGTCCCAACACCACGTGCTTTAGATGCTACAAATCGAGACACTATGCTAGCCAATGTCCAACCAAAGCCTTACATATAGGAGAGCTAGAAGAGGACGAGTCTGAATCCATTGCTAAACCTGAAGAAGAGGTGTATGAGGCTAACTCAAGTCTGATCGAGGAGTATGAAGAGGTTGAAATCATTGAAAATCTATGGAAAGAAACTCCTAAGCCCATTGAAGAGTCTAAAGAAGATACCTATGACTTGAGCCTAGAGCAAGAAAGTGAACCCACTAAGGACCTAACAGAAAAAGATCCTGAACCCACTAAAGAATTTGGAGAAGAAGTGACTGAGCCAGGATCAAACATAGTTGATGGGAGTGAGGGTTCACCAGAATTGTCCATTAAGGAGGTCCAGGAACCAATCCCTAAGGAACAATCCCAAGAAGTTGATATTATTTTAGAAGACTTTCTAGGTAAGCTTCCCAAAGACCTTCCTGATAACCTGCCACCAGTAATGGATTCCCAGCCTACTCTAGAACTAGTGCCTGTAGGCCACCCTAGTGCCAAACATGTGGTTAGGACAGACAAGCCATCGATTTTTCTTAAGCATAGGAGCCTATTGAACCATGTCTATCCTAAGGACTTCCATGCTACAATTCATGTCCTACAATTCTGGAGGGGATATTTACTGCCCCTAGAAAAACCATAGGACTTTCAGGTTTTATGATTTCCAAAAAATTTTAAGTTTGAAACCTGAAAGGTGGATTAAGTTTTGGGTCTACATTTTTAGCATACGGGACGAAGTGAATATAGATACTGAGGTGCTATTCGGTTTCGATCCTAAAAGACCCTTAGGCCTAATCCCACTATTCACACCTGCACAGATCTCTGCACAATATCTGCATCAGGACATTAAAATTTACTTGAACACTAATAATAATATGGCTAATTCCCGATATCAAGTCAAAGAGTATGCTGAGGAAGATCATATAGAGATTAGGTATAGATCTGAGTGGTTTCCTCTGGGAGCTATTAAGAAGCTACACGCTTGTGAAGCTGGACCCTTACAAGTTATAAGGAGAGTTGACACTAGTGCCTTTGTGCTTAAGTTATCCCCGAATTTTGGCATTAGCTTGACTTTCAATATCTTGAGCCTAGTTATGCATAGGGCTCCAGCAATGACACCCACTAAGATTTTTGGAGCTCACCCTATTCTTGAGAGAGAAACCTTACCTGAATGTCCACTAAATTATCCTGGGAGAGGAACACGGATCGAGCGTGACTTGGACGGCCAAGCTGTTATAACCCGGGACCAAGGCTATCCATATTGTTTGGTCTGATGGCAAGGCCGACCGGACTCTGAATGTTCGTGGATCCCTCAAAAGGGTCCACAGCACCATGACCCAACCCTTTTACCTACACCAAATTGACCCTTACTCGACAGGGTCGAGTTTTTTCCACCCTGGAAGAATTGATGGGGACATCAAGATCAACCCTAGTTCACTATGGGTCCCTGAATTTTAAGATCTTTCAATCCCTTAACCAATTTTCAATTTTGCCCAAAAATCAAGTCCTGTTAGCCCTTTGAGTCTTGTAATTAGGGCTTGAGTTAGTTGAGTCATTTGAAGTCCTGTAATTAGGGTTTATCTTAATTAAGCTTAAGTGAACCCATTTGAGTCCTGTTTTTTGGCTCTTGAGTTCTGCTTTTGATCCTTGTTATATCCGAGTCCTATATTTAGAGTCGACTCATATCATTAGAATTTTTGAGTCAAGTTTTGGGTTATGTTCAGCTCAGTTGAGCTTAGTCGATCAAGTCAGCTCATGTTGAGCCATTTTTCATTTTGAGTCTTGTAATCATGTCCAGTTTTATTGAGTTAAGTCTAGTCAAAGAAGACTCAAGCATGTGAAGGACCACACCGAGTGTGCCACCTCAGCAATCGCATGGAGTCCCAATCACACCCTGGATTGCACCACCCTAGGATTACTTGGAGGATCATGGAGTCGGCCCATGCATGAGGAGTTGATGTCCACGCCCCAAGCACACCAAGTCCACACACCAATGGATATATTTCAATCCCCAAATTCATGGATGCTTTCTTAAGAATATTGTGGACCACCCCAAGCCCAAGATGGAAGTTATTTGGTGCCCCTCATGGTCCCCTCTTGGCCGCCCACTACCTACCATGTTTGGAGGGAATTTTGTATATCGTGAAAGTGATTTCTTCCATGTATTTAGCCCCACACTTTAGGAAGAAAGTGGGCACCCCTTTATTTCCTTGTTTTCATTTGCTTGGGCCCTAAGTCTCACGACTCTATATAAGGGACCCCTTTGTATGAAAATTTGAACCACTTATTCATGAAATGAATGTTATGATTAATGAAAAGTTGAGAGTTTCTTCTTATCATTACCTTTGCCTTTGTGCATCGACCTTCGTGAGGGAGTGGATGAGAGAACCATTTGCCTTTGCTCTTTGAGCATCAACCTCCATGAGGGAGTGGGTGAGAGACCCATTTGCCTTTGCTCTTTGAGCATCGAGGGGTATGAGGCCCTATCTATCCAACCTTTATCAACCTTGGACGCCCACCTTCTTCAAGCCATCTTCCAACCGCCCCATCCTATCTCTCTTTCCTTTGTTCCTTCATCAATCTAGCAAGTTTTGCATCACATCTAAATCCTTGTGTGGTATTTTGCATATCCCTCGAGTTTCACGTGAATCGGAGTCTGTTTGCCTAGCTGTCAGGTCAGTGGATAAAAAACTAACGAATCCATGGGTTTTCGGCTTGACCTTCTAGGCCACATCTAGGAGCGAAGAGTGATCCCTTTGCAGAAGTAGCAGCAAACATTGCCAGGTACACACCCCCTAGCCCTCTAAATCTTGATATTATAGAAAAGCTAGCCCTATCGGGGTTTCTTAGCCCTGGCGGTGAGGGTCTTTTTTGTATGCTTGCGGTCTAGAGTTTCTATAGGATCACCCTTTTATCTATTTGACTTAAGATATGGGAATTAAAATCTTCACTTAATGTTGAATCCACAAAAATTCTCTTGCATGCTAATTAGTCCCGCATCACTATCATTGCTTGCATTGATTTTACTGACACTTTCTTTTTTGTTGCTATAGGTGGCCATCGATGCCCTCTTGGTCAAGGATTCTTTTCTGGCATTGGCTTGGCAAGACGCCACCTTTCGCAAGCACACAGAGGCTATGGAGGTGGAGGCTCGAGCCTTGTTCGACAAGGTGCGTGACTTGGAGGGGCAGGCCAAGGCCCTCTAGATTGAACTAGCTAGCTCCAGGATCATGATGGTAAAGCTGGAAAAATGGGCCGTGGACCTCAAGGTGACTCTGGTAGTGGAAAGAGAGAAGATCGCCTGCTTGGTGGGGGAGAGGGGCCAATCCATCATGGAGGCAGCATGCTTGGAGGGGCAGGTGCAGACCCTCCAAGTCCAGCTCGAGGCAGCGGTGGCCTGAGCTACGGTGGCGGATGCAAGGCCACGGTGGTGATGGCCCTAATGGAGGCTGCGAAGAAAGAAATAGCTGAAGATGTCATAGAGTTCAAGGCCCTGGAAACCTTTATGGATAAGGTGTGGGAGGCAGTCCTCGACTCATGCCACAATGGATTCAAGGACTGCAAGAGGAAGGTGGGCCAGGCCTTCACCTTCAAAGGCCTGAACTACATCATCTCGGACTTGGCTGTCGGCATCGATGGAGAGGAGGCCCCATCCAGAGAGGCCGATACAGGGGCCAATGCAGCACCGAAGGTAAAGGTGAGGGCGGTCGCTAATCTAGCCACCCCTCTAACCGAAGTCTTTTTGGAGACTGACAAGGTGCCATGTTGGCCCGGCAAGGCCCCGGCGACTTCTCCTTTGTTTTCATTATTTTGTTGTTCTTCTTTTGTACTTGGTCTATTTTGGAGGACTCCCTGGCCTATCGGGGAGTCCTACTTAATGTAAATATTTTTTTCATCAATGAAGAACAAAGTTTTAGTTCTCCAATGAGCTCTATCTTGTCTCTTCCTTCTTTTCTGTTCGTCTTTTCTTTTTTTCTTCTCTTCTTTTTTCTCTTTTTTTTTATAGTAGAAATATAAACCATATGGTGGCCAAATATAAGGTTTCCAAGGTCCCATCCACCTTTGCTAGGTTTGAAAGCTGGCGGATGGCCGCAAGAACTTTAAAAACTCTCTAGCTCTCCTTGTCAGACATAGAATCATATAGATGGGAGTGTGGGGCTTTTGGAGTTTCTCGGCTTGCTTCGCCAAACTTGGAGTCTGACAGATAGAGTGTGGAACTTCTAGAGTTTCTCAGCTTGCTTCACCAAACTTAGAGTCTGACAGATAGAGTGCGGGGCTTCTAGAGTTTTTTAGCTTGCTTCATCGAACCTGGAGTCCGATGATAGAGTGTGGGGCTTATAGAGTTTCCCGGCTTACTTCGCCAAACCTGGAATCTGACAAAGAGAGTGCAGGGCTTCTGGAGTTTTCAGGCTTGCTTTGCCAAACCTGGAATCCAACAGATAGAATATGGGACTTCTAGAGTTTCCCGGCTTGCTTCATTAAACTTGGAGTCTGATGGATAGAGTGCAAGGCTTCTGGAGTTTCCAGGCTTGCTTCATTGAACTTGGAGTCTTATGGATAGAGTGATGGGCTTCTAGAGTTTTCCATGTTGCTTTGCTAAACTTAGAGTTCGATGGATAGAGTGCGGGGTTTCTAGAGTTTTCGGCTTGCTTCACTGAACTTGAAATTTGATGGATAGAGTGTGGAGCTTTTGGATCTAGCTTGCTTTGCCGAGCTTGGAGTTCGATGGATAGAGTTCTTCCATGGATAGGAGATAGTGCTACACCAAAGAAGGAACTTTTATTATTGAAAGAGAGTCTTACATTATTGATGGCTTCTAGAGTTCCTCAGGTTGCTGGCATTCCAGGTTTGGAGAAGCTGAGCGCCATTGAGTCCAACGAGGTAGTAGGCTCCATGCGGTAGGGCCTTGATCACCTTATAGGGACCTTCCTAGTTTGGGAAGAGTTTACCACATTCCCTAAGCTAGGAGACTTCGGCTTGCCACAGGATTAGGTCACTTGGGCAGATGGCCTTTGGCCTCACGCGAGAATTGTAGTACCATGCTACCCATTGCTTGTAGGCCACCATACGGAGCCAAGCTTTATCCTTTGTCTCTTCTAGCAGGCCTAGGTTGAGGAGAAGGTAGGCCGAATTCTCATCTTCATTCTATTGCTCCACCCGCAGTGTGGGTAGACCCGCTTCCACTGGAATCATGGCCCTGGAGCCAAAGACGAGATTGAATGGTGTCTCACCCATCACCATCCAAGACGTGGTATGGTAGGCCCACAGTACACTAGGGAGCTCCTCAGCCCATTGACCCTTGGCCTCATCCAATCTGGTGTGGAGCCCTTGGAGGATGGTTCGATTAGTCACCTTGGCTTCCCTGTTTGTCTGAGGATGAGCTACTAAAGTAAAATGGTGGTGGATGTTAAGATCAGCGTAGAACTTCTCAAATTCTTGGTTATCAAACAGCCATCCATTATCGGTGATGATCGAATACGGGAGACCAAAATGGTAGATGACTGACTTCTAGAGGAAGGATTTGGCCTTGGCTTCAGTAATCCATGCCAGTGGCTCAGCCTCAACCCACTTGGTAAAGTAGTCAATGGCCACGATCAGGTATTTTTATTAATCGGTCACGAGGGGAAAAGAATCCAAGATATCCATTCCCCACTAGAAAAATGACCACAGAGCAGAGAGCTAGGAGAGCGACATGGCCAGCTGACATTGTATGTGAGCATGCCATTGATAGTGATCGCACTTTCTTATGAAGTTAGCTACGTCTTCCTGCATGGTCTCCCAATAGTACCCCTACTGGAGGGCCTTGTATGCCAGCATCCTGTCCCTAACATGGTTTCTTCAAATGCCCTCGTGTATCTCTTGGAGCATGTAGGCAGCCTTTGAGGGTCTCAAATATTTTAGCAGGGGATAGGAGTGGGACCTGCGATAAAGATGCCCGTCCATTAGTACAAAGCACGTGGCCTTCTTCTTGAGGAGACTGACCCCCATGAGATTCTCGAATAGGGTGCCATCGGTGATGTACCTGATGTAGCGGTCCATCTAACTGGCCTTAGAGGTGACCTACTAGACCTCATCAGGGGCTTCATAGCTGGGGGTTTTCAAATATTCGATATAGGCATGCTCTAGTGATGAGTCCGGCAAGGTCGCAAGTTTAGAGAGGGCATCGACGTGGGCATTCTCCCTATGAGGGATATGGGAGATGCTAAATTGTTGGAAGCTCGATGCGCTTGAATGCACCCACCCAAGTACCTTACAATCTAAGGATCTCGGGCTTCAAATTCTATCGAGACTTGACCCGCGATCAGTTATGAGTTGGTGAAGACTCTCAAGCTCGACACACCCAGCTCATGGAATACTTTTAGCCCCACGAGAAGCATGTTGTACTCAACTGTTGGGAATTGTATCCCAAAGCCAATCGCCTAGGCTGTAGGTGGTTGAGCTGAGTATTGTACTCTTTGTATGAATTAATAAATATTATTTTGGCAGCTCATCACATTCTTACTTTTTTTTGTAATGAACTCTTTTTCATGTGATAAAGTCCTTAGGACTACACTGACTTCGATATAGAGAGGATATATTGAGTGGTCCTTAAACCAGGTTCATGACCAAAGGATACATTGTACTGGACGGCAATGTATCAAGTGTAGGTTGTTGTGGTTCACATCGTTTGGTTGTCCTCTTGACCAAAAGAGTGTGGTGACACTGATATGATTTACAAGTGGGATATATGATATCTTATTGAACATGACTCCGTGTAGCCCCTTTCTGCCAAAGGGATACTCATGATTGGATATGGGTATATGTATCCCTCCGACCTGAGGTCATCATGGTAGCTTGCAAGCAACTCCCTGTGCTTTGGTGCCGGACTACCCGGATTTCTAATCTGGTGATGGAAGATTTCTAGGTATAGGCAAGTACTTATGGAGCAGTGGTCGACCAAGATAGAATTGACCTGTCCAAATAGTTTGGATTGAATGTCTCGCAGTGTCTCAATTTAACAAATCCTCGGTCGGGGTAGTCCTAGTGAGGAGTCACTGGACTTGCGAGGTTGAGACATGTTATGGATTGACTCAGCTAGGGTTGGAAGTCTAACCCTAGGTTATCCTGAGCATTGGAGGTCAAAGGGATGAATTATACGGTAACCATATGCCAGAGGTTTGATTGATTGCTCTTGCATCTTCGACCTATCCGGATGTCGGGATCCATTGCTAGATGGTATCTTGTGCTGGTACTAGAATTATTCCAGTGCTACCGCCTGGTTCAAACCAATGAGGTCACATGCCATAAAGGATTTCTTCCTGATCCAGGTATCGATTTATGATTAGAAATCATTTCGGTAACGGTTTGATTGAGCACACATTGGACTGACCCAATTTTGGGTCGATCAGAAATTGTTCGGGTCCACCAGAAATTGTTCCTGGGTGACCAGGACTTGACCAAGCCTTTTATAAATTAGATTTTGATCTAATTAAATTATGAACCGGTTTAGAACCATTTTGGGATTTTTGAACCAGTTTTGAACCCATTTACACATTGAAAAGGATTGGGCGAATAGGGTCTTTTTCTCTCCCATTTTTGCTGGTTTTGGCTAGAAATTAACCCCTGTTTATTGCTCTTCATTACTTTGTTGAAGATGAATTTGATTCATTATGAAATCTACTGCCTTTTCATATTCCCAGCAAGTCTCCTCGGCTCCCAAAATCAGCATTTTTTTTATTTCATGCTGATTATATTTATGGGTTGAAAATCATTGAGTGAGTGCTTTGTTTATGAGAGCTTCCATCGATGATTTTGGGCCTGAGTTCTTTGTGAGAGATTGGGAGATAAAGAGTTCCTTAATCCCCTATTTTGTTGGTGCTCAAATTGGTGGAAGATAATATTGTTTTGGAGAAAACGATCACAGAACAGAGTGTTCTGTTTCTCTTCCTCCCCTCTCACCAATTGAGTGTTTTCGCGCGAGAAGCCAAATCAGAGGAAGCCCAGGCATGTCCCCCCTCTAGAGGATGTTCTCTTGAGCACCTGTGAGCTTTCAGTTCCTCCATTGCTGCTCTTGGAGAAAAGAAGAAAAGAACGTTCCAATCGGTTGCCGGAAGAACAAGACTGGAATAAAGTTATTCCAGATATTCCAGCTATTCCAGCAGTTATCCCTATTTTATTTCAAGCAGGAATAAGGTAAAATTTCTGGTTTTAATTTTCATGCATGCCTAGATCTAGGTTTATAAAAATGTTTATAAATATTACATGCCTATTTCATGCCTTCTTTTGCCTATACATGCATCTTGAAAATGTTAGATCCTGTGCGGAGTAGGTTTTTTTGCTGTTATTTTAAAATAGTTTTAAAATTCAAACCTACTCCTTGCCCTGTTGCATGCTTAGTGTAGGCTCTTGCAACCCCGTTTTTCTTTCAGTGGTATCAAAGCCAGGTTCTGGTGTAACATATCGTGGTTGCATGTATAGTTGATTAAAATGTTTAATCTATTGTATCTAAATCATAAGGTATGATTAGGGAGTACTTTTAGAAACCTAGTTGAGACCTTCACCATGACTGTGTGTCTTTGACATGATGCGGTTCATTTGTGTTGGCCTTTTCAGAAGGATCCTTTAAGGAAATCAAAGGAATTAAAATTGTTTTAATTCAGATATATTTTTGGCATGTCATATAAATTTCTTTTTGGCAATGTAATATTTTAAAAAGAATATAACTAGATATGTTGCATGAAATTTTTTATGTAAAAGGAGTTTTACATGTTTTAATTAAAAATAATTTTAATTAAAATATTGGATTATATTCAAATAATTTTGAATTGTATGATTAAATTAAATGACAAGTTATCTTAGGGTTTATGAAACCTAATGTCATTAAAATAAGCCAATTGGATTATTTGGATTAGCTGTCAAATTGGGTCCATATTTTGGATTAGACCTATGTAGTTGAATTGGATAATAAGAAGACTAATCAAAAGTTGATTAAGGTCCTTCTTTTAGAACTATCTAATAGTTAGATAATTTAGTCCATTCATCTAAAATGGATCTAATTAGTGGCTCTGTGGAAGCACGAGTCTTTAGGCTAGTCTGATCGAGTCTGGTAAACCGGTTGGTGTCGAGGTAGGTTTGGTATTATGATCATGGTTGTATGAGGCTACCTCTTTCCTGGCCAACTTGGTTGGTGTCTAGGAAAGATGGTTAATGATGGATACTCACCCATGATCTCACCTACCTGGCCAGTCATGTCAATCAGAACTGATTAGAAAAGCTCATTGACTCGAGTTAACCTAACTGGCTAGGTTGATTAGTCGACTGATCGATAAGTGACCATGGATCAATTATTGAATTGATTCAACCCTCCTGAAAACTGATTCGTTCAGTGGGAGGATGATCCATGTTCTTCTCTTATTCATCTGTCACAATCTAAAATTCTCTAAAATTATTAGGTCCTGAAAAAGACTAAGTCAAAGAGTTGATGGTGTCTTAGCCTCCCATTAAGTGGGTTAGTAATGTGTCCTTTAACTTGGTGTTCATTGGCAGTTCCATAGAATGGGTGTGCATCCGGTTACTGGAATTACTCTCTCATAGATGATGGTTCGGTGCAACCTTCTTAACGATGATCAGGTGAGCCAGCCATAGTCGGGCTTGGTCATTCGTTGGCTGGAAGTATTGGATTTATCATGTTAATGGTTGGATCTAATCGGAGATCCGCAATAGGAGGCCCCTCGGCCAATTAGGGTGCTCTCTAGGGCAAAATAAATTACTGGAGTTGCTTAGGGAAGCAATTAGTTAGTGAACCTACCTTTAGGCGCGTATGGGTGAGCTGGCCATAGTCGGGCTCATACGTGGTCTATTGGATTTTAGTGCCCACTATGAAATAGTGATTTCATGGATTGGAGTTAGAGGCTCCCAATCTGAAAAATTAGTGGGAGAGACCTTTAGACTAAAGTCCAAGTCTTTTGGTTAATTGATTAAATCATACTCTAATATGGTCTTATTTTTCCTTTCAGATGTCTTCAAATATTTCGCTCCGGTCACTTCTCGATAACGAGAAGTTGAAGGGTCACGACTTCGATAGCTGGTATCGAAAGTTGAGGATTGTCCTGGAGCATGAATGGATCCTTTATGTGATAACGGATCCGGCACCTGAAATCCCTTCTACTAATGCTCGGAGTTCGATCAGGGACACTTATCAGAAGTGGGTTTTTGATCGGACTACTGTTCGATGCATTATGCTAGCAGTAATGAACGACGAGTTCAGTCGCAAGTTCGAGGAGGCCCAACCAGATGAGATCCTTCAAAAGTTGAAGGAATCTTTCAGCATGCCGGACGATGTAGAGCAGTACAAAGTATCTTGTGCCATCTACAATGCCAAGATGCCGAATGGTGGTTCTGTCACTGATCATGTATTGTACATGATTGAGCTGACTGAAAAGTTGGGCAAGCTCGGATGTCCCTTGCACGAGCAGCTCGACAAGGATGCGATCTTGAATTCTCTGCCCTCCTCCTATCTTGACTTTCTCGACCATTACAGAATGAACAAGCCTGCAGTCAATTACCATGGTTTGATGGGATTACTGTAGACTTACGAGAAAGACCACCAACTTAAGAAGGGGGTGGTGAATTTAGTGGGAGGTTCTAGAGGTCGTCGTCTCTTTTAGAAAGGGAAGAATAAAAGGAAGGAAAATAAGATGCTGAATGCTCCTGGCCCCAGTCAGACCAGGAAAGTGAAAGCTGACCAATCTACTGCAGAGTGTTTCTACTGCAAGAAGCGGGGACACTGGAATAAGAACTGTCCTCTTTACCAAGCATCCCTAAACCTGAACAGGCCAAGGAAGGGAAAGCAGCAAACTGCTAGACAAGGTATTTATATGATAAAATCTTGTAATTTCTCTATTTGTGATACTACTAACTGAGTATTGGATACCGGTAGTCCTATTCATGTTTGTAATTCATTACAGGGACTATAGGGTAGCAAGAGATTCGAGGATGGGGAATAGTTCCTGAGCATTGGAAATGGAAATCGTGTTCTAGTACTGGCGATCGGAGTTCTGAGTCTTGTCTTTAAGTCCTGTGCTGTTGAGTTAGTCGACTGTCATTATTGTCCAAGTTTCATTATATGCATAATCTCTGTAGGCCTTTTGGCCAATTGTGATTTTGAACTATCAATAAAAGGAGATATTTTCCAAGTTATTTTGAATAACTCTGTGATAATGAAAGCTAAGTTAAATAATGGCATGTATGTACTGTCACGGCCTATTAGTGTAATGTACACATCTAACAAATGCCCAAGATTAGAAAATATCAGTGATCTGTATCTTTGGCACTGTAGGCTAGGTCATGTTAACTAGAATAGGATAAACAAGATGCGAGGAGAAGGCCTCCTCAAGGTCAGTGATTCTGAATCACTGTCTACTTATGAATCCTGTTTACTTGGTAAAATGACCAAGTCACCTTTTACTAGAAAAGGTGAACGAGCTACAGAACTTCTAAGTCTCATACATACTGATGTATGTGGACCCATGATAGTTAGTGCCAGAGATGGATACAGATATTTCATTATGTTTACAAACGACCTTTCAAGACTCGATTATGTCTTTCTGATGAAACATAAATATGAGTCGTTTGAAATGTTCAAATGATATCGTAATGAAGTAGAGAAACAAACTGGAAAAAATATTAAAACCCTTCGATCTGATCGAGATGGTGAATACCTATCTGGTGAGTTTTTGACATACCTTGAGGAGAATGGAATTCTCTCTCAGTGGACTCCTCCAGGAATACCATAATTGAATGGTGTGTTCAAAAGGAGGAACCGAACCTTGTTGGATATGGTTCGATCCATGATGGGCTTTGTAACTCTACCGCTATCCTTTTGGGGATATGCACTTGAGACAGCTTGTCACTTGTTAAATAATGTTTCAAGTAAGTCTGTTGTCTCCACTCCATATGAGATGTAGACTTGATGTAAGACCTCAATTTCACACCTTCGAGTCTGGGGTTGTCCGGCTTATGTAAAGCGTTTAGACTCAAATAAACTTGGTCCTAGGTCTGATCGGTGCCTGTTTATTGGTTACCCTAAGGAAACCAAAGGGTATTTCTTCTACTTGGAGGATGAACAGAAAGTGTTCGTCGCTCTTAGGGCTATTTTTTTAGAAAAAGAGTTCCTTGGAGAAGGGACAGTAGCCTCTAAGATTGAACTTAGTAAAGTTCAGCCAATAGAAGAACCTGTACACTCTAAAGATATCATAGAACCTGCTGTGATTGGATCACACACAGAATCCATTATTAGAAAATCTGGTAGAGTACCGCGTCAGCAGGACAGATACAACGGTTTCTTGGTCCGGGATGGCGATCCCATTGAGCTCGATGAGAACAATGAGGATCCGATCACCTATATGGATACACATTAGAGATCTGACTCTAAGGCATGGCTTTGAGCCATGCAATCCGAAATGGAGTCCATAGAGATCAACAATGAATGGACATTGGTTGATCCGCCTGAAGGGATAAAATCCATCGGGTGCAAGTGGATCTTCAAGAGGAAAAGGGGCGCAGATGGGAAGGTGGAGACCTATAAAGCCTGTCTGGTTGCTAAGGGGTATCATCAGCGATATGGTATCGATTATGACGAGACTTTCTCCCCTGTGGTAATGCTCAAGTCCATTCGGATCATGCTTGATTTAGCAACATATTTTAATTATGAGATATGGCAGATGGATGTCCGAACCACTTTCCTAAATGGGGAGCTGGAAGAGGAGGTGTATATGATATAGCATGAAGGGTTCACATCCTCAAATGAGTCAAAAGTATGCAAGTTGCAGAGGTCCATTTATGGACTCAAGTAAGCATCTCAAAGTTGGAACTTACAGTTTGATAGGTGTATCAAATCGTATGGCTTCGTTAGGAATGGAGAAGAACCATGCATCTATAAGTGGGTTAATGGTTCTGTGATTGTATTCCTAGTACTGTATGTTGACGACATTCTCTTAATCGAGAATGACATTGCAGCATTACAAGGAATAAAGGTCTGGTTATCATCTCAGTTCTCCATTAAGGACTTGGGTGAAGCTTCTTACATACTGGGTATGAAGATCTATAGAGATAGATCTAATAGGCTTCTGGGATTGTCCCAGTCTACGTACATTGATACCGTGCTGAAACGGTTCAGCATAGAAAATTTCAAGAAAGGCTATCTTCTGATAGGTTCTGGAATTACTCTTTCCAGGAAGGATTGTGCGACAACTCTTGAGAAAAGAGAGCGCATGAGTAGAGTACCTTATGCTTCTGCAGTAAGCTCTATCATGTATGCTATGACATGTACTAGACCAGACATGGCATACTCACTAGGAGTAGTGAGAAGATACCAGTCTGACCCAGGTGAGGTGCATTGGAAGGTGGTTAAGTCCATCCTGAAGTATTTGAGAAATACTAAAGACCAATGGCTGATTTATGGAGAATCTGACTTGAAACTTGTGGGGTATACAAACTCCAAATTCCAGTTAGACAGAGATAATAGCAAGAGTGTGTCAAGGTTTGTATTTATCCTGAATGGAGGAGCGATATACTGGAAAAGTTCCAAGCATGTGACTGTTGCAGACTCGGCATGCGAGGCAGAGTACCTTGCAGCATCAGATGCAGCGAAGGAAGCTGTGTGGTTGTGGAAGTTCCTTGGAGAGCTAGGGGTAGCATCTTTCCCCGATGGTCCTATTCCAGTATACTGTGACAGCACTAGAGCCATTGCTCAAGCTAAGGAGCCGAAAGCTTATCACCGCACCAAACATATTCTGCGGTGCTACCACTTCGTACGAGAGATCATAGAACGAGGCGACATCAATCTTATAAAGATCGATGGAAAGGAAAATCTGGCCAACATTTTCACTAAAGCCCTCAAAATAAAAGAGTTCAACTTTTATAAAAGGGAAATGGGTATTAGATACTATTCTAATTGGCTTTAGTACAAGTGGGAGTTGTTGGGAATTGTGTCCCAAAGCCAATTGCCTAGGCTGTAGGCGGTTGAGCTGAGTATTGTACTCTTTGTATGAATTAATAAATATTATTTTGGCAGCTCATCACATTCTTACTTTTTCCTGTAATGAACTTTTTTTCATGCGATGAAGTCCTTATGACTACACTGACTTCGATATAGAGAGGATATATCGAGTGGTCCTTAAACCAGGTTCACGACCAAAGGATACATTATACTAGATGGCAATGTATCAAGTGTAGGTTATTGTGGTTCACATTGTTTGGTTGTCCTCTTGACCAAAAGAGTATGGTGACACTGATGTGATCAACAAGTGGGATATATGATATCTTATTGAACGTGACTCCGTGTAGCCCCATTCTACCAAAGGGATACTCATGATTGGATATAGGTATATGTATCCCTCCGACCTGAGGTCATCATGGTAGCTTGCAAGCAACTCCCTATGCTTTGGTGCCGGACTATCCGGATTTCTAATCCGGTAATGGAAGGTTTCTAGGTACAGGCAAGTACTTGTGGAGCATTGGTTGACCAAGATGGAATTGACCTGTCCAAATAGTTTGGATTGAATATCTCGCAGTGTCTCAATTTAGCAAATCCTCGACCGGGGTAGCCTAGTGAGGAGTCATTGGACTTGCGAGGTTGAGACATGTTATGGATTGACTCAGCTAGGGTTGGCAGTCTAACCCTAGGTCATCCTGAGCATTGGAGGTCAAAGGGATGAATTATACAGTAACCATATACCAGAGGTTCGATTGATTGCTCTCGCATCTTCGACCTATGCAAACATTGGGATCCATTGCTAGAGTTATCTTCTGCTGGTACTGGAATTATTCCAGTGCTACCGCCTAGGTTCGAACCTATGAGGTCACACACCATAGAGGATTTCTTCCTGATCTGGTACTAATTTATAATTAGGAATCATTTCGATAACGGCTTGATTGAGCACACTTTGGATTGACCGAATTTTGGATCGATCAGAAATTGTTCGGGTCCATCGGGAATTGTTCCTGGGTGACCAGGACTTGACCAAGCCTTTTATAAATTGGATTTTGATCTAATTGAATTGTGAACTGGTTTAGAACCATTTTGGAATTTTTGAACCAGTTTTGAACTGGTTTTGAACCCATTTACACACTGAAAAGGCTTGGGCAAACACGATCTTTTTCTCTCCTGTTTTCACTGGTTTTGGATGGAAATTAACCCCTGTTTATTGCTCTTCATTGCTTTGCTGAAGATGAATTTGATTTGTTCTAAAACCTGCTGCCTTTTCATATTCCCAGCAGGTCTCCTCGGCTTTCAAAATCATCATTTTTTTTCGTTTCACGCTGATTATATTTATGGGCTGAAAATCGCTGAGTGAGTGTGTTGTTTTTGAGAGCTTCCATCGATGATTTTGGGCCAAGTTCTTTGTGAGAGATTAGGAGAGAAAGAGTTCCTTAATCCCATGTTTTGTTGGTGCTCAAATTGGTCAAAGATAATAATGTTTTGGAGAAAATGATCACAGAATAGAGTGTTCTATTTTTCTTCCTCCCCTCTCACCGTTTGAGTGTTTTCCGGCGACTAGAATCATGTGAGAAGCCAGATCAGAGGAAGCCCAAGCATGTCCCCCCTCTAGAGGGTGTTCTCTTGAGCACCTATGAGCTTTCAGTTCCTCCTTTGTTGCTCTTGGAGAAAAGAAGAAAAGAATGTTCCAATCGGTTGCTGGAAGAAGAAGACTGGAATAAAGTTATTCCAGATATTCTAGCTATTCCAGCAGTTATCCCTATTTTATTCCAAGCAGGAATAAGGTAAAATTTTTGGTTTTAATTTTCATGCATGCCTAGATCTAGGTTTATAAAAATGTTTATAAATATTACATGCCTATTTCATGCCTTCTTTTGCCTATGCATGCATCTTGAAAATGTTAGATTCTGTGCGGAGTATGTTTTTTTGCTGTTATTTTAAAATAGTTTTTAAATTCAAACCTACTCCTTACCCTGTTGCATGCTTAGTGTAGGCGCTTGCAACCCCGTTTTTCTTTCATCGGCCTGGTTATTAGTAGCTCTGAACAAAAAGCATAATATGCACTTAGGTACACCGATCTCCATAATAATTATGGTGAAGGTCTCTGAACACAGTCATGGTGAAGGTCTCTGAACTCCATCTCCATAATAATTATTTTAGAATGGGTGTACTAGGTACACCGATCTCTGAACTCCATCTCCATCCGTGAGGACCAGCACCGAGGTGACGGCCCCTAAAAAAATTGCTAGATACAGGAGGAGTTCCTCCCCGACCTCTGGCCTGGAGAGTAGTGGGGGAGAGGTGAGGAACTTCTTCAGCTCCTCGAATGCCCCTTGATACCCCTCTGTCCAAGTGAAGTCATGCATCTTATGCAACATCTTGAAGAAAGGCAAGTAGCGATCGGCGGAGTGCGAGATGAACTAGCTCAGAGCCACGATCCGACCAGTCAGGCACTAGACTTGCTTCTTTGAGGAAGGGTTCTCCATGTCAATGATCACCTGGACCTTCTCGGGGTTGGCCTTAATCCCTTTTTAGGTACCATGAAGCCTAAGAATTTTTCTGCAGTGATGCCAAATGTATACTTGGCTGGATTCAGTTTCATCTGATGAAGACAGAGGTTGTGGAATGCTTCGGCAAGGTCTGCGACATGGCCCGACTCCTGACTGCTCATGACAAGCATGTCATCCATGTAGACCTACATGTTGCAGTCGATCTAGTCTTTGAAGACCTTATTGACCAGATACCGGTATGTAGCCCCAGCATTCTTTAGACTGAATGGCATCATCTTTAGTAGTATGTCCCTTGGTCTATGACAAAGGCTATGTGCCCTTCATCTTCTGGATGCATTCGGATCTGATTGTACTCGAAGAATGCATCAATAAAACTAAGCAAGCGGCACCTCGAGGTGGCGTCCACCAACTAGTCAATCTTGGAAAGGGGGAAGCTATCCTTTGGGCATGTCTGGTTGAGATTAGTGTAGTCCATGCAGATCTTCCACTTTTTATTGGCCTTCTTAACCATGACCACATTCGCCAGCCAGCTGGATACTAGACTTCTCGAATGAAGCCCATAGTGAGGAGCTTTTCCACCTCTTCATTGATTGCTTTCTGTCTCTCCAAGGTGAAGCTCCTCTTCTTCTATCAAACTGGGCGGCATTTTGGGTCAACGTTCAACCTATAGGCGATGACATCGGATGGATCCTGGGCATGTCCACCGTAGACCAAGCAAAAACATCAACATTTGCCTGAAGGAAAGTCAGGAGGCGAGCTCTTTCATCCTCATGCAGCTGGGCTCCCACTTACATTGTCTTCAAGGAGTCTGCCTCGAGGGGGAATGATAGCAAGCACTCGACTAGCCCACCTTTGGCCTCCTGTATTCTTTGATCTAGCTAGTCGGCAATCGGATCCTCCTTTGGTACTCCTGGCCCTAGGGATGGCTTGCAAGCAGTGCTGGACCAGCTGCAAGGTCCCCCTCATCTCCCCAACTCTGTAAGAGGTTGGGAACTGAACTAGGAGTCACTTTGTAGATATGACCACATCGAGTAGGTTGAGCACTGGGTAGCCAAGGATCACGTTGTAGGCTGAAGGAAGCCTGACAACCATGAAATTCATCATGATGGTGCTTTGTCGAGGTGGCATCCCAGCAATGACAGGGAGGGTGATCTCTCCCTCCACTCCCACAAAGTCCCCATTAAAGCCGACTAGAGGGGTGTGTATCGACCTCTACAGGGTAGGAAACAGGTTCATCTTGGAAAAAGCATTATAAAAAAGGATGTCAGTCAGACTTTCATCTTACAGGATGCTTTGCTTCATCATCGCGACAACAACATCATCATTATTTACATTCTCCACCCCGGTTCCCCTTTCTCCCATGAAGGGGGTACATTATCGTTCCCTTCCCTCACCTTGGTCCTTTTTGAGCCATGCTCTATCCTCTAGGAGATCATCCCACTAGCCTCTTGGTGGGCTAATTATCGATAGGAGGAATAGCTGCGATTGCTTAGGGTTCGGACGAGGTCTTGCCCCCATAAACTTTCCAAGGTAGCCCCTCCTGATTAGGTCTTCAATCTCCCTCTTGAGGTGGTGACATTCCTTAGTGTCATGGCTATGGTTATGATGGAACTGGTAGTACTTCGACTTGTCACAGCTACCTAATGGCCTCAGCGGGAGAGGGCGGCACAGGTAGCGCTCACCCTTGATCTCCAAGAGGATTTTGGATCTTGGAGCGAGAAGAGGGATGTACCTCTCTCCCTGGGCAGGAGCAACCTTTGGCTTCAGGCCTGCTTGAAGGTTTGGGGTCGCCCCATGCCCATGCACCCCGAAGGGCTCCCCCTGGGGTTGCTTCTTCAAGGGCCTCCCATCCAGCTCCCTCATGATACGGTCTACCTCCTCTGCATGGATGTACTTGTGGGCATGGAGGAGGAGCTCAGAGTAGGTCTTTGGAGGCTTCTTATCGAGAGAGTAGGAGAACCAGGAGGTCCTGAGCCCTCTCTTCAATACCAACATGGCGACAAGCTCCTCCAAATTATAGATTTCTAGGGTGGCAACTTTGAAACGAGACACAGTCCTACAAGGACTCATGGTCCTGCTGGCGATGGAGAACAGACTATCGGCTTCACATGGCACCTTCTGGTAGGCATCGAAGTGCACCATGAACTTCTTCTCTAGCTGCTCAAAGGAGTGGATGCTCCTTGGCTTGAGGTGGGTGTACCAGACTCGAGTTGCCTTCTACAGCGTAGCTAGAAAGGTGAAATGAAGAAGAGCGTCAATAGCCCCCTGGACCCTCATGATGATCTTGTAGCTTTTGAGATGGTCAGGGGTCGGTGGTCCCGTTGTGGGGATCCACCTGAGGCATACGAAATGGCTAGGAATCGGTTCCTCTTGGATTTTGTGGGAGAAAGGGGGTGGGCTTCGTAGCCCACGGGCTAGTGTGAGGAGCCTTACATATTGGCAAACTGATGGGATAGCTTGGTCAGTTTGCGCTCCTCTTCCTCCAGGTGCCTCTCTGCCCGTTGCTTGACAGCCTCATCGGTGAAACCTTCTACCGAGGCTATCGGAGGAGAGGGAGATGAGGGCCGAAGGAGATCATGCTGGGGGGCCTTGCCATGGTATTGCTTGCGGTGCCATGAGGCACCGTGGTCCGAGACCGGGGACTGATTCTCCCAGCCAACCGAATCACTCCACTACCTTTTTCCTGGGATCCGAAGGCTCCCTTGGGGGTAAGACATGGCCCATGGATGTGACAGCCTTCTTTGGAAGGATCGCAAGCTACCACGAGGCCTGGTGGCTTAAGCTGCTGGGATCCTTAGTTGCTGCTGGGTCGCTAGGGATTGGTGCTGATGGTGCAACTGTCACATCACCATAGCCAGGGTCTGGACTATTAGGATTATAGGGTTTCAATGGCATAGCAGAACAATGGATTTTAGAAAAATTTCATTCTTGAAAACTGTAACAACTAGAAACCCTAAGCCCAAGATCCCTTATTCACTACAATCAACAAGTCACTAAATTAGGGTTATGAAGAATAACCTGGAATGCTAATTCCTTTTCTTTCCACTAGGCTCACAAATGCAAGCCCTCTAAAGGTGATCCATATAGGAATTAAACTATGAAGCTCTCCTTAGTAGGTTGCTTGATCAACTGGAACTCTTTTGATGGACTTTCTTCCTTCAACAGCCTCTCTTTTCTTGCTCGGATCCTTGCCCTTCAGTAGAGCATTCTGAGCCTTTTCCAAAATACTCTTCACTTTCACTTTCACTTCCTAATTCACTTCCTAAAACCCTTGTCTTAAAATGGAGTATTTGTCTTAAGACAAGACAAGGGAGGAAGAGACAAAAAAGAGTGTGGTAGAGTGCGAGTGTAGGAATGCAGGAAAGAAATGAGTTTTTGTGATACCCTTTGACCTAATCACGGAAGCCTATTTATAGGAGAATGGGAGGCACTAGATAAGCCTTCTCATCAGCCATGATAAGCCTTTCAATTTATCAAATAAGAATCTTCATATAAGAAGAGTCTTATTAATGAAGCATCATGACCTTTTTGTGCGCCAACTACCCCATTCAAGTACCTTCAAGTTTTCATCCGACTTCTCCATTTTCCACTTGGCATTTTCTGGTTACAATGAAGCCAAGGGACATGGCTTTTGAGTAAGAAGAGTAGGGGATTCAAAACACCTTAAAGCAGAAGGACTCTACATCTCAGAATTGTGCCAAACATGAAGAGTCGCAACTCTTCATGCGCCAACTCCTTCCACCAAACTTCTTTTCTCATTTTGACTGGTCATAAGCCATTCAAATGGAATGGAGATGAGGCTAAGGGGTTCCTTGCTTCATCTAAAAACAAAGTCCCAAAGCAAAAGGACTTTAGGTCCTTTTCTACGTGCCAATTGTGAAGAGTCGCTACTCTTCACTTGTCGATCACCTTTTTTCCATGCCATATGCCATCTTTGACCTAGTCAAAGTATATGCAATATGGGTGTCATTTGAAAGGGCATTAAATCTACTTTCTAACCATAAAATTTGTTTTTAAGTAGGAGGTCTATTGGTCCTTCTGCATCCTTTTGAATGCTAAGGTATCACTTAAGCACCAAGAGTCCCATGCCATTGGGACTCTTGATATATGGCGCATAAAATGTTCAAAAAAATATCAGATAAAATTTAATAAATTTGCCCCACCTAGGACACAACCCAATATAGGTCTCTCATAAATTAGTTAATCCATTTAGTAACCTTTCAGACTCAATTCAATTTGGTTATAAGATTAGGTCAGCCTACACATGCTAGTGTGCAATCTAGCTAACCTATTAGAATCCCATGATCCTAATTAAATGTCAATTGACTTCCTAGGCCAATCTTCTAATGTGTGTAACACTTTGGGTTCCATATCTAGCCAGCAGTAGGTCTAGGTCCGAGCTAATTCGATCCAATCAAACTTGATTGACCTAATTAGGTCAAATTGAGCTGACCTAAGTTGCCAATTCGAACCAGCTTTCGAATTGACTCATGAATTCAATCTAGTTGATTCATGATAACTCACAAGACATGATTGACGTCTAGCAATGTGTCATGCCTACTTGGAAGATGAGGAATTTGGTAAAAAGTATCAAAATATCTTTTAGTTGAAAGTTATCGTGCAATTCAATCTTTCGATCTCTCTTTATCCCGATTAAGTGATGGGCATGGATAAATATCAAACCCTAACACTTAATTATTTTGAATCTCTATTCAATAATGAATACTCTACTGATGACTAATTAGAAACCACTTCTAATCTCATCCTACTTTGATCAAAGACTCCCTGAGTTATCAATCGAAAGATTACTTAGGATAACAATTTCTCTTACTGGGAATGATCAATTCCTTGTTGGTCCACTCACATCCTTCATACACCTTCCACCATATCCAAGAACACCCCGTACATGACTTAATGTCATGAATGAGTATGAACCAAAACATTGCTTAGTATGCATAAGGAACCATGGTGACCTCAGGTCTAATGATCACTTGCACAACTTCCACTATGAGAACTATTGACGCTGAATCCTCACCGACTGGATGGAGTGGTTCGTCTGCCGGTTCACCGTCAATCAGAACCTACAAAACAACTCCCCTAATCAGAATTTTTTTGGTAGGGACACTCCAATGCCAAAGTAAGTAAGAACTCAGGTAGCAGAATGGAGAGCTTGAAAGCAGTGTGGTGAGAAAGAAAGAGGAATGAATTGAATTATCTGGAGTTAGCTTAGCTTATATCGAGTGTTCCCTCTTACCAGTATTTATAGGCATAAGTGTAACTACTTACAGTTATGGGAGTTAGCTAACAAAATCTTCTCATAACTGTAAATAGTGATGGTCGGAGAATTAGTTATTTCATGGTTATCCAATAAGAGAATATCGACCATGTGGGTGGTTACAACAACCAAAACAAACTTCAACTGTTTGAGGTTGGAAAAAGCTCACATGTTCAATATGCTCCTTTCTCTTCTAGAGAAGGTCTGAAGTGAATCTAACATTCCCTTCAGTGGAGCTTCTTTGGGAAGACCAGAGAGAATGTTAGCTATATATTTCGGATAAATTTCTTTGAAACTAACAAGGAAAAATAAGTAAGTACTTACAATAATCCTCCAAATGTTAGGATAATATACTCTTCGGACTAGATCTTCGAACCAGGATGAAGATATGAAGCTGAAGGAACATAATCAAAAGGCTTACTCTTCGGACCAAGCTGAAGATACGAAGCCGAAGGGATATAATCAATGGGCTTACTCTTCGGACCAAGCTGAAGATACGAAGTCAAAGGAATATAATCAATAGGCTTACTCTTCGGACTAGGTGAAAGATACGAAGTCGAAGAAATATAATCAATAGGCTTACTCTTTGGACCAAGTAGAAGATACGAAGCCGAAGAAATATAATCAACCCTTTTCGAGGATCAGAATTTTCATTAAGCCAAGGAGATATTTCCCTTAGTATGTTGATTTGACTAATAAACCAAAAATTGAGATTGGTTCAATGAACGAACCGATAATTATTTTAAATTTGAACTAGAATATCATAACAAAAACTATCTTATGACAAGTAGTAAAACTTTCATAAGATAGTCTCGATGCAGATCAGTTCAGTGAACTCATATCCTAATGAGCACCCTTATCCTTGTATTAGTATCACTACATAAGTGGCTATGAGACCAACCACCCTTTTCATCGAGCATACATAGGATAAGCTAGTCCTTTCGGAAGCATCGATACACGAATCGATGATCCAATGACTAGAAATATTTTAGATTAGGGTTTATAGGAACTTAGGTCTCACCATTATGATCTCCATCATAACCCTAATTCCTTTGTCCTAATCTATGGGGTTCATCATAATCTTTAAATAAGACACAGCAGTATGATAAGATAAAATTGCCTTTAATTAATATAATAATGTCATACAAGAGTTGGAAGATTACAAAAATGTCCTTACAAAAATTGGCTTTTAGAGCACTTTTCTTTCATGGACCTGCAAAGCGAGTGTGGTGAGCTACGGTATATCCACTGGAGGCAGCGGTGGTAGAGCGGAGAGCTCCCTCTCCGAGCTATGGAGGTCGCCGGGTAGGAAGGATCCCCAATGTGGTTGATAGAGGCTTCACGTGCATGCATCACCACCATATTGCCGTAGGCTTCCAGCAAATTTCTTCCAATAGTGGGGGCTGATCCAAACTGGCACCACCCTCTACCTAGTATTCCAATCTATTGCCACCTAGATCACCATGGCCTGTAGCTTCGACGTGGCTTAGTCGAGTGGACATCCCATCGGGTGACCTCTGAGTGCGACCGATCCTACAAAAAAGAGAAGACCCGGGCTAGGGATCCTGGTGAAGGCACTTCGATGATTAAGTTAGTGGGCAATCAAAGAAAACAAATCCTCCTTGACGGAGCCCAGAGTGGCCTCCTTGTTTATAGGAATTTTGAGAAGATAGAGTGGGAGTTACAACAGTGGGAACTAGGGCAATAGGAGCTAGAGCAATGGGAGTTCTCAGGGGAGTTTTTAGATATTCTTCCTGCCCTCACCTTGACTTCCCTTTGTTTGCTCGAGCTTATACTTACTTGTCCTTGCTTGCACTTATTTCTACTTACCTTTGCCGGAGGCCCCTTCGAGATTCTTATAGAAGTGTATCTCGTCTGGTGGGGCTTAGAGCACGTTCTCTTAGTGCGCTTCATGTGGGTGGAGAATAGGCCTGTCCCTCCTTCTTCTGAGAGGAGGGAGACAGGATCTAAAGCCCTCGCAAGGAGATTCTACCATGGGTGCAAGCGAAGTACTATGAAGTGCGCATCCCTTCTGCGGTGAGTACTAGTGGCGTGCCATAGGGCCTGACACCCCGACAGGATACTGTCTCTTACGGGCATCGTGCCACCATGTCTGGGGACCTGGTAGAGTACTAGCATGGTGGGAGATGCTATAGGGTCTGAGAATCCTGGTAAAACATTTCTCTTCTGGATGGTATAAGCGGTGGGTTGAAGGGCAGATGCCCCGGGCGGAGCGCCTTTCAAAAGAAGGTGCCGATAGTGAGCTGAGAGGCCTGGTGCTCTGACTGGATGCCTCTCCACAAGGGATGCAAGCGGCATGCCCTGGGTGGAGTGCTCCTCCATAGAGTTTGCAGGCGACGTGCCCTGGTGGAGCACCTCTCCACAGAGTTTGCAAGCGACGTGCCCTAGCAGAGCGCCTCTCCACAAAGATGGCAGTTTCTCTGGGCAACATGGAGGTTCTGGTGGGAATGATGATACTACATTCAGGGTTCACTATGGGGAGACCGGACCCACTTGTTTTTTATTCATGTTTGACTTTAGGTGGGGATTTGATCTTGACCAGGAGCTTGACCTCGGAAGGGAGCTCGATCCCGGATGGGAGCTCAACCTCGGCCCTTGTCTGGTCACAGCATCCAGGTGGTGCTTCTTTTAGCTCGACCGCCGGCTAGGTCCGACATGAGCCCCATAATAGCATTCATGCCACATCAATCCGATGTGGGATCTGTGTGAGCGTTCACATCAGTAGCTACCAAAAAAAAAACATATTCCTTCTTTTCCCCGTTGTTCCAAGGTTTGCGGTGTTGCTTCCAAGATTGCCGTGGCCTGTAGCTGTTGCTGTCGGCGTCGAATCGCCCTTCATCTCTTCGAGATCGGCCTGCTCTTTGAGACCTGCAAAACAGGGTTAGAGACCCAGGTTGGGAATTTCGGCGGGGGCACTCTGACGATCAAGTTAGTGACGATCCAAGGGAACAGATCCTCCTGGTTGAGCCCCTGAGATGGACTCCATGCTAGGAGTAAATAATGTATGAGTGGAGTGTAAGTATGCTGGGAAAAGTGGGGGCCGAGGTAAACTGGTGATAGTTCTCCTGTGTGGCCTCTTCTCCCTCACTTGCTTGAGTGTGTTGGAGTATGTTCGTTTGTTCCCTCCCCGTTGGGGGTGTCGATGGTTTTTTAAGTCCAGGTGGTTGCTAAACGCCTACCTCGGGATCTTTCCTGTGTTAGCAGGTGCGTACGGCAGTGTTCCATGCCGTGGATGGGACATCTTTCCCAGTTCGTGATAGGCGAACCTGCTATGCGCTATGACATTCCTTCCGGTCGCTCCATTCTAGAAAACTTGGCAGGGCCTCAATCGGGAAGCCATCACCCCCAGGATTCGAATCTCATGGTTGACTTCCTCTTTCGGGTGGTGCAGGCGGTTGGTGGAGAGCGTGGCGCCTCAATCAGGGAGCTTCTTCTTCTGGTGTAAGTAGTAGCCGCGGATAGTTATTACGGCCTGGAGGGCACTTCCTTGCAGTCCTTGGGCAGATCGCCGATGCCCAAGGAGGACGGCATCGCTCCCTTGGTGGCCAGCACCTTTGTCCGAGGTGGAGGCCGAATCGGAGAGGTATGGCTCGACTCCGACCTAGAGGGCCCGACTTCGAGGGGGCGCGACATAGCGAAGGAGGGCAGTGCTTGACTCCGAGGGACTCGACCTCAAAGGGGCTCCACTTGGCGGAGGAGGGCTGGGCTCGACTCCAGACCAAGGGGCTTGACTTCGAAGGGGCTCGACCTAGAGGAGGAGGGCAAGGCTCGACTCCTACATAAAGGGCTCGACCTCGGAGGGGCTCTGTTGGGAATTATGTCCCAAAGCCAATCACCTGGGTTGTAGGCGGTTGAGCTAAATATTGTACTCTTTCTTTGAATTAATAAAATATTATTTTGGCAGCTCATCACATATTATTTCCCTGAAATGAACTCTTTCCATGTGATGAAGTCCTTAGGACTACACTGACTTCGATACAGAGAGGATGTATCGATTGGTCCTTAAACACTGTTCACAACCAAAGGATATATTGTACTGGATGGCAATATATCAAGTATAGGTTATTGTAGTTCACATCGTTTGGTTGTCCTCTTGACCAAATGAGTATGGTGACACTGATGTGATCTACAAGTGGGATATGTGATATCTCATTGAACGTGACTCCGTGCAGTTCCTTTCTGCCAAAGGGATACTCACGATTGGATATGGGTATATGTGTCCCTCTGACCTGAGGTCATCACGGTAGCTTGCAAGCAACTCCCTGTGCTTTGGTGCCACACTACCCGGATTTTTAATCCGGTGATGGAAGGTTTCTGGGTACAGGCAAGTACTTATGGAGCAGTGATGGACCAAGATGGAATTGACCTGTCCAAATAGTTTGGATTGAATGTCTCGCAGTATCTCAATTTAGCAAATCCTCGGCCGGGGTAGCCCTAGTGAAGAGTCACTGGGCTTGCGAGGTTGAGACACGTAGTGGACTGACTCTGTTTGGGTTGGCAGCCAAATCTCAATCGTCCTGAGCATTAGAGGTCAAAGAGATGAATTATACGGTAACCATATGCCAGAGGTTCGATAGTTTGCTCCTGCATCTTCGACCTATCCGGATGCCGGGACCCATTGCTAGATGGTTTCCTGTGCTGATACTGGAATTGTTCCTGTGCTACCGTTTAGGTTCGAACCTATGAGGTCACACGCCACAGAGGATTACTCTCTAATCCGGATATCGATTACAATTGGGAATCGTCTCGATTTTATGGACACAGTATTTTTTGAGCACTCTTTTCCCTGTCTTGCCCTTGTTTGTGTCAACCGGAAATTGTTCCGGGCTGACCAGGACAGTGTCAGGATTTTTCTGAATCAGTTTTGAACTAATTCGGAGCTCGTTTCGGCCTCCAATTGGTTGTGAACCAATTTTTTCTTTGAACCAAATTTTGAATCGGTTAAATTGGATTGAACCACTTGGTTTAAATGGGAATGGACCGGATTTGTTTGAACCGGTGATTTATTCTTCCATGTGACCGTTTACAAGGTATTTTATCGTTGGATTTTTTTTCTTAATGCTGGGAGAAACCCAAAGGCCGAAACGACCGAAGCCCATTCGTCCGAACGTTGCTGGCGTCTCTTCCTCTCCTTCACCCGCTGGCCTTAACCTTGTTTAATGGATGGTTTAATGGGTGAACGGCTGCCGATGTCTTTTAGTTTCCCAGCCTCTCCATCTTCCTTTTCCTTGCTGCCTTTAAATACCTGCTATTGCCCTATTTCAGCAATGTTTTTTATCACCGCGCAACAGCCAGCAATAGGAATTTGGGTGCTGTTCTTTGGGAGCCTCATTCAAACTTGATCTCTTCTTCCATCGAGTGTTCTTGGGGTTGGGTTTTGGAGAGTATGAAGGAGTGTTAAAAGGGCCATTTCACCCCTCTTTGTTGTGCTCAAACCAGGACTGCAGCAAACAACGGTTGCTACTATCCACCGTGACGTTGCTCTTTCCAGCGGCTAGCACCGCGCGTGAAGGCGGATCCGAGAGCCCCGGGTTTGTCTGCCCTCTAGAGGGAGTACCCTTCTACTCCTGGGAGCAAGCGAGGTGAGCCAGGTTCGCTGCTGTTGCTCCAAATGCGAAGGAAGAAGCTGCTGTCCTGTTCTGCACCAAACTTCTGGCAGCAGAATTTGGGTGAATTTCTACACCCTTTTGGCTGACTTTTTCTTGCATATTTCGATTGGAGATTGAAGACCGCTTGTCCCCCTTGCCACTGCCGAAATTTGGGAGCAAACGGAGGTCCGGAAGCCATCATTCCGGTGACATTTTTCCACCCCAAAACAGGGTTTTCTACAGTCCAAGGAAGAAGAAGACTGGAATAAGTTTATCCCACTTATTCCAGCCTATTCCAGTTTTATCCCAGGGTTATTCTAGCCAGAATAAGATATGAAAAAATTAATTTTTTTATCATGCATGAATTGAATTTTTAATTCAAATATTTTATTAATATTTTATATCATTTTATATGCCTATTTGCATCTAGAATTAGATTAGTTTCTTGGCGGAGCAGATTTTCGCTGCGCAGATTTTTTAAAAAGTTTTTAAAATCCAATCTGCTCCTACAGTTGTTTGCATGCCTAGTGTAGGATCATGTCGAACCACCTGCACCGGTTTCTTTCAACGGTATCAGAGCTCATTTCCATATGTAATCTGATCTAGTATGCATGTTTAATAGATTAAAATTGGTTTAATCTAATTTGTATCCAAATTTTCTTTTTGGAACTTAGTTGAGACCTTCACCATGACGTGTGTCTTTGATACGATGCGGATCATCTGTGTTGGCCTCTTCAGAAGGATCCTTAAAGAATATTAAATTAAAAATTATTTTAATTTGGTGATACATGTTTAAAAATTATTTAATTGGTGATACATGTTTTTGGCATGTTTAATATGAATATAAAATATGTGTAAAATATCTTGATGCATGATTTTTTGTTATGTAAAATTGTTTTACATAGAGACTTAATTAAAAAATATTTTAATTAAGAGTTTGGCTTATTAAAAAAATTTTAGGTTTATGAAATATAATCAAAATTTGCATAAGCCATTTTGGGTTAATTGGGTTAGCTGATTAGTTGGGTCCTTTACTGGGTTAGACCTAAGTTTAGTTGAACCAGATTACAAGAAGATTAAACAAAAGTTGTTTAAGGCCCTTCTTTAGAACTATCTAATAGTTAGATTAGTTGATCTGTTCATCTAAAATGGATCCAATTAGTGGCTCAATGGACGCCCGAGTCTTTAGGCTAGTCTGATCGAGTCTGGTAAACCGATTGGTGTTGAGGTAGGTTTGGCATTGTGATCATGGTTGTATGAGGCTACCTCTTTCCTGGCCAACTTGGTTGGTGTCTAGGAAAGATGGTTAATGGTGGATACTCACCCATGATCTCACCTACCTGGCTAGTCGAGTCGACCATAACTGATTGGAAAAGCTCAATGACTCGAGTTAACCCATGTCACCCAGGTTGATCGGTTTGACTGATCTATAGGTGCCCATGGATCAATTTGTTGATTTATATCAACCCTCCTGGAATTTGATTGACTCAGTGGGAGGATGATCCATGTCCTTGTCTTTTCTTCTGTCATAACTAAAAATCCTCTAAAATTATTAGGTCCTCAAAAAGACTAAGTCAAGGAGTTGATAGTGTCTTAGCCTCCGATTAAGTTGGTTAGAAATGTGTCCACTAGCTTTGTGTGCATCGGCAGTTCCAAAGAACGGGTGTACATCCGGCGATTGGAATTTATATCTGATCGATGATGGTTCAGTGCAACCTCTTTAACGGGACCAGGTGGGCCGGCCAAAGTCGGGCTTGGTCTTTAGTTAGCTGGAAGCATTGGATTTGTCATTTTAATGGTTAGACCTAACCAAAGACCCGCAATAGGAGGCCCCAAGGCCGATTGGGGTGTTCTCTGGAGCAAAATAAAATACTGAAAATTGTTTAGGAAAACAATTGGTTTACGAACCTACCTTTAGGCTCGTATGGGTGAGCCGGCCAAAGTCGGGCTCATGCGAGGCCTATTGGATTTCAGTACCCACTTGAAAAGGTGTTTTTCATGGATTGGAGTTAGAGGCTACCAATCTGAAAAATTAGTGGGAGAAACCTTTAGACTAAAGTCCAAGTCTTTTGGTTAAATTATTAATTCATACACTAATTTGGTCTTATTTTCTTTTTAGATGTCTTCTAATTTATTGCTCCGGTCACTTCTCGATAACGAGAAGTTAAAGGGTCATAACTTCGATAGTTGGTATCGAAGGTTGAGAATCGTTCTGGAGCATGAACAGATCCTTTATATGATAACGGATCCAGTACCTGAAATCCCTCCAGCAAATGCATGGAGTGCGGTCAGAGACACTTATCTGAAGTGGGTCTCTGATCGGACTACTGTCCAGTGCATTATGTTAGCGGTGATGAACGACGAGTTCAGTCACAAATTCAAGGAGGCCCAACCTGATGAAATCCTTCAAAAGTTGAAGGAATCCTTCGGCACCCCGGATGATGTAGAACGGTACAAAGTATCTTGTGCCATCTACCACTCCAAGATGCCGAATGGTGGTTCTGTCACTGATCATGTATTGTACGTGATCGAGCTGATTGAAAAGCTAGGCAAACTCGGATGCCCCTTGCACGAGCAGCTCGGCAAGGATGCGATCCTGAATTCTCTTCCCTCCTCCTATCTTGACTTTCTTGATCATTATAGAATGAACAAACCTGCAGTCAACTACCATGGTCTTTTGGGGTTGCTGTAGACTTTCGAGAAAGACCATCAACTGAATAAAGGGGTGGTGAATTTAGTGGGAGGAAGTAGAGGTCATCGTCCCTTTAAGAAAGGGAAGAAGAAAACAAATAAAAAAGGAAAGAAGGTGCAGAATGCTCCTGGCCCTAGTCAGATCAGGAAGTATAAGGCTGATTAATCTTCTGCAGAGTGTTTCTACTGCAAGAAGAAGGAACACTGGAAGAGGAACTGTCCTCTTTATATTTCGTCCCTTGATCCGAACAGGCCGAGGAAGCAGAAGTCTGCTGAACAAGGTATTTATGTGATAAAACCTTGTAATTACTCAATTGTTGATACTGCTAACTGGGTATTGGATACTGGTAGTCCAATTCATGTTTGTAATTCGTTACAAGGACTTCAAGTTAGCAGAAGATTTGAAGATGGAGAACAGTTTTTGAGCATCGGGAATGGAAATCGTGTTCTAGTACTGGCGGTCGGAGTCCTGTATCTTGTCTTTGAGTCTTGTACTATCGAACTAGTCGACTGTCACTATTGTCCTAGTTTCATTATGAGCATAATTTCTATAGGCCTTTTGGCCAATTGTGGTTTTGAACTATCAATAAAAATAGATTTTTGCCATGTTATTTTGAATAACTCTGTGATAATAAAAGCTAGATTAAATAATGGCATATATGTACTATCAAGGCCTGTTAGTGTAATGTACACTTCTAGCAAACAACCTAGATTATATAATGTCAACGATTTGTATCTTTGGCACTGTAGGCTGGGTCATATTAACCAAAATAGGATAAACAAGATGCGAGGAGATGGACTCCTCGAGGTCAGTGATTCTGAATCACTGCCCACTTGTGAATCCTGTTAACTTGGTAAAATAACCAAGTCACCTTTTACTGAAAAAGGTGAACGAGCTACAGAACTTCTAAGTCTAATACATACTGATGTATGTGGACCGATGACAGTTAGTGCCAGAGGAGGATACAAATATTTCATTACTTTTATAGATGACTTTTTAAGGTTCGGTTATGTCTTTTTAATGAGACATAAGTCCAAGTCGTTTGAAATGTTCAAACGATACCGTAATGAAGTAGAAAAGCAAACTGGAAAAAGTATTAAAACCATTCGATCTAATCGAGGTGGCGAATACTTATCTGGTACATTTTTGACATATCTTGAGGAGAATGGAATTCTCTCACAGTGGACTACTCCAGGTACACCACAGTTGAATGGTGTGTCCGAAAGGAGGAATCGAACCTTGTTGGATATGGTTTGATCCATGATGGGTTTTGCAACTCTGCCGCTATCCTTTTGGAGATATGCGCTTCAGACAGCCTGTTACTTATTAAATGATGTTTCAAGTAAGTCTGTTGTCTCCACTCCGTATGAGATGTGGACTGGACGTAAACCCTCAATCTCACACCTTCGGGTCTAGGGTTGTCTGGCTTACGTAAAGCATTTAGACTCAGACAAACTTGGTCCTAGGTCTGATCGGTGTTTATCATTGGTTATCCTAAGGAAACCAAAGGGTATTTCTTCTACTTAGAGTATGAACAAAAGGTGTTCGTTGCTCTTAGAGCTATCTTTTTGGAAAAGGAGTTCCTTGGAGAAGGAACTATAGCCTCTAAGATTGAACTTGATGAAGTTCAGCCAATAGAAGAACCTGCACACTCTAAGGACATCGTAGAACCGGCTGTGATTGAATCACACCCAGAACCCATTAGGAGATCCAGTAGAATACCGTGTCAGCCGGACAGATACTACGGTTTCTTGGTCCGGGACGGCGATCCCATTGAGCTCGATGAGAACAATGAGGATCTGATCACCTATATGGATGCACTTCAAAGATCTGACTCTGAGGCATGGCTTGGAGCCATGCGATCCGAAATAGAGTCCATGTAAATCAACAATGTTTGGACATTGGTTGATCCGCCTGAAGGAATAAAACCCATAGAGTGTAAATGGATCTTCAAGAGGAAAAGGGGCGCAGATGGGAAGGTAGAGACCTATAAAGCCCGTCTGGTCGCCAAGGGATATCGTCAGCGATATGGTATCGATTATGACGAGACTTTCTCCCCTGTGGCAATGCTCAAGTCCATTCGGATCATGCTTGCTTTGGCAGCATATTTTGATTATAAGATCTGGCAGATGGATGTCCGAACCGCTTTCCTAAATGGAGAGCTGGAAGAGGAGGTGTATATGATACAGCCTCAATGGTTCACCTCCACAGATGAATCAAAAGTATGCAAGTTGCAGAGGTCCATCTATGGACTCAAGCAAGTGTCTCGAAGTTGAAACTTACGGTTTGATAGGTGTATCAAATCGTACGGCTTCATTAGGAATGGAGAAAAACCGTGCATCTATAAATAGGTTAATGGTTCTGTGATTGTATTCCTAGTACTGTATGTTGACGACATTCTCTTAATCGGGAATGATGTCGCAGCATTACAAGGAATAAAGGTCTAGTTATCATCTCAGTTCTCCATGAAGGACTTGGGTGAAGTTTCTTACATACTAGGTATGAAGATCTATAGAGATAGATCTAAGAAGCTTTTGGGATTGTCCCAGTCTACGTACATTGACACCGTGCTGAAACGGTTCAGCATGAAAAATTCCAAGAAAGGCTATATCCCGATAGGTTCTGGAATTACTCTTTCCAAGAAGGATTGTGCGACAACTCTTGAGGAAAGAGAGCGTATGAGTAGAGTACCTTATGCTTCTACAGTAGGCTCTATCATGTATGCTATGACTTGTACTAGACCAGACGTGGCATACTCACTAGGAGTAGTGAGCAGATACAAGTCTGACCCAAGTGAGGTGAATTGGAAGGTGGTTAAGTCCATCCTTAAGTATTTAAGAAATACTAAAGATCAATGACTGATTTATGGAGAACCTGACTTGAAACTTGTGGGGTACTCTAACTCCAGTTTCCAGTCGGATAGAGATGATAGCAAGAGTGTGTCAGGATTTGTATTTACCCTGAATGGATGAGCGATATGCTGGAAAAGTTCCAAGCAGGCAACTGTTGCAGACTCGGTATGCGAAGCAGAA
This sequence comes from Areca catechu, assembly GCA_021397845.1. Lineage (NCBI taxonomy): Eukaryota > Viridiplantae > Streptophyta > Magnoliopsida > Arecales > Arecaceae > Areca > Areca catechu. The sequence continues at coordinate 92,644,727 of CM038051.1, read as the reverse complement.
TACATTGCAGCATCAGATGCAGCAAAGGAAGCTGTATAGTTGCAAAAGTTCCTTGGAGAGCTAGGGGTGGCACCTTCCCTAGATGGTCTTGTTCCGGTGTACTGTGACAGCACTGGAGCCATTGCTCAAGCTAAGGAGCCTAAAGCTCATCACCGCACCAAGCACATTCTGCGGCGCTACCACCTCGTACGAGAGATTGTGGAACGAGGCGACATCAATTTTCTGAAGATCGATGGAAAAGAAAATCTGGCCGACCCCTTCACTAAAGCACTCATAATAAAAGAGTTCAACTATTATAAATGGGAAATGGGTATTAGATACTCTTATGATTGGCTTTAGTACAAGTAGGAGTTGTTGGGAATTGTGTCCCAAAGCCAATCGCCTGGGTTGTAGACGGTTGAGCTAAATATTGTACTCTTTCTTTGAATTAATAAAATATTATTTTGGTAGCTCATCACATATTATTTCCCTGAAATGAACTCTTTCCATGTGATGAAGTCCTTAGGACTATCCTGACTTCGATACAAAGAGGATGTATCGAGTGGTCCTTAAACACTGTTCACAACCAAAGGATATATTGTACTGGACGACAATATATCAAGTATAGGTTGTTGTAGTTCATATCATTTAGTTGTCCTCTTGACCAAATGAGTGTGTTGACACTGATGTGATCTACAAGTGGGATATGTGATATCTCATTGAACATGACTCTGTGCAGCCCCTTTCTGCCAAAGGGATACTCACGATTGGATATGGATATATGTGTCCCTCTAACCTGAGGTCATCACGGTAGCTTGCAAGCAACTCCCTGTGCTTTGGTGCCAGACTACCCGGATTTTTAATCCGGTGATGGAAGGTTTCTGGGTACAGGCAAGTACTTGTGGAGCAGTGATGGACCAAGATAGAATTGACCTGTCCAAACAGTTTGGATTGAATGTCTCGCAGTATCTCAATTTAGCAAATCCTCGGCCGGGGTAGCCCTAGTGAAGAGTCACTGGGCTTGCAAGGTTGAGACACGTAGTTGACTGACTCTGTCTGGGTTGGCAGCCAAATCTCAGTCGTCCTGAGCATTAGAGGTCAAATGGATGAATTATACGGTAACCATATGCCAGAGGTTTGATAGTTTGCTCCTGCATCTTCGACCTATCCGGACACCGGGACCCATTGCTAGATGGTTTCCTGTGCTGGTACTGGAATTGTTCATGTGCTACCATTTAGGTTCGAACCTATGAGGTCACACGCCACAAAGGATTACTCTCTGATCCGGATACCGATTACGATTGGGAATCATCTCGGTTTTATGGTCACAGTACTTTTTGAGCACTCTTTTCCCGTCTTGCCCTTATATGTGTCAACCGGAAATTATTCCGGGCTGACCAGGACTGCACCAGGATTTTTCTGAATCAGTTTTGAACTGATTCGGAGCTCGTTTCGGCCTCCAATTGGTTGTGAACCAATTTTTCCTTTGAACCAAATTTTGAACCGGTTCAATTGGATTGAACCACTTGGTTTAAATGGGAATGGACCGGATTTGTTTGAACCGGTGATTTATTCTCCCATGTGACCGTTTACACGGTATTTTATCCTTGGATTTTTTTTCTTAATGCTGGGAGAAACCCAAAGGCCAAAACGACCGAAGCCCGTTCGTCCGAACGTTGCTGGAGTCTCTTCCTCTCCTTCACCCGCTGGCCTTAACCCTGTTTAATGGATGGTTTAATGGGTGAACGGCTGCCGGTGTCTTTTAGTTTCCTAGCCTCTCCATCTCCCTCCTCCTTGCTGCCTTTAAATACCTGCTATTGCCCTGTTTCAGCAATGTTTTTTATCACCGTGCAACAGCCAGCAATAGGAATTTGGGTGCTGTTCTTTGGGAGCCTCATTCAAACTTGATCTCTTTTTCCATCGAGTGTTCTTGGGGTTGGGTTTTGGAGAGTGTGAAGGAGTGTTACAAGGGCCATTTCATCCCTCTTTGTTGTGCTCAAACCAGGACTGCAGCAAACAACGGTTGCTGCTATCCACCGTGATGTTGCTCCTTCCAGCGGCTAGCACCGTGCGTGAAGGCGGATCCGAGAGCCCCGAGTGTGTCTCTCCTTTAGAGGGAGTACCCTTCTATTCCTGGGAGCAAGCGAGGCGAGCCGGGTTCGCTGCTGTTGCTCCAAAAGCGAAGGAAGAAGCTGCTGTCCTGTTCTGCACCAAACTTTTGGCAGCAGATTTTGGGTGAGTTTCTACACCCTTTTGGCTGACTTTTTCTTGCAAATTTCGATTGGAGATCGAAGACCGCTTGTCCCCCTTGCCGCTGCCGAAATTTGGGAGCAAACGGAGGTCCGGAAGCCATCGTTCCGGCGACGTTTTTTCACCCCAAAACAGGGTTTTCTGCCGTCCAAGGAAGAAGAAGACTGGAATAAGTTTATCCCACTTATTCCAGCTATTCAGTTTTATCCCAGGGTTATTCCAACCGGAATAAGGTATGAAAAAATTAATTTTTTTATCATGCATTAATTGAATTTTTAATTCAAATATTTTATAAATATTTTATGTCATTTTACATTCCTGTTTGCAACTAGAATTAGATTAGTTTCTGGACGGAGCAGATTTCCGCTGCGCGGATTTTTTAAAAAGTTTTTAAAATCCAATCTGCTCTTGCAGTTATTTGCATGCCTATTATAGGATCATGTCAAACCACCTGCACCAGTTTCTTTCAGGCTCGACCTGGCGGAGGAGGCATGGCTTGACTCTGGCCCAGGGGGCTCGGCCTCAAAAGGGCTCAATTTGGCGAAGGAGGTCAGTGCGCGACTCTAGCCCAGAGGGCTCGGCCTCGGAGGGGCTCGACCTAGCGGAAGTGGCCTGGACTCGACTCCGGCCTAGAGGGCTCGACCTCGGAGGAGCTCAATATGGCGAAGGCGGTCGCTACACGACTCCAGCCTAGAGGGCTTGGCCTCGGAGGGGCTCGACCTGGCGGAGGAGGGCTGGGCTCGATTCTGATCCAGGGGCTCGGCTGTGGAGGGGCTCAATCTGGCGAAGGAGATCGCTCGGCTCCGGTCTAGGCGTCCCGGTCTTGCGGGAGCCAACCTGGTGGAGGATGGAACTCGGCTTCGATGGATCGTCCCAATATTCTGAAGGAGCCTGGCCCGGTAAAGGAGTCCGAGGAGGAGTGTCCGTTGTGGCGGCTTTTTCTGACATGATACCTGATAAGGATTACATGTCAACATTCCACCATATCAAGCGGTATCCTATATCCTCCCAGGATATTCCATCCATTAATTTCTGATGCCCGATTATGTATCCTTTGGAAAGATATCCGGTTAATTTCATCATTTGCATGACTTTAATAGCTAAAAAATCTGCTTATCATTCCAATATCCACCTTTCGATCAAGATCCAACGTGCCGCTTCCCCATTCCATGGAAGGGAATTCTTCCGTGGAACGCGAGATATCCCCCACGTTCCGGAAATGTCCCATTCTTGCCGTTGGACGTTTGAAGGAATCCTACGTGGACAGTATAATTGATAGGTTCCCCTGGGCCTAGTTTCGTAATTTCAACACCAAACCATTGACCCCACTAACAGAGCCGTTATCGTTACGTTTAATGGTAGTTAAAGATTAAAAATAAATAAATAAGGTCAAAAAACACAAGATAAAAGCCGGCTATGGCTTCGGAGATCTCGAGCCCTCTCTCGTTCTCCTGTTTTCTTTTTTTAACTCTTATGGTGTAAATCGGTCTCTCTTTCCTCGTATATTCTCTTCTTCGTTGCGCTTCCCCCCTTTTTTCTCTTCATCTTCGCCGGTCTTTCCTCTAGATCTTTTCCCCAAAACCTTTTCCTGCGGGTGATCTGCACCCATATTTCCGCCGATTTTGCTGTGGAAACGCGGATTCTTTTTGACATATTGGGGCTCATTTTGGTGGAACTCTGGGTATCTTGAGGCGATTGGGTGTTTCTCGGTGGTGGTGGCGGACTGTTTAGGGTTACGGTAGGAATGGTGGCGAGGATGATGTGGTGGCGGCCGTGGCCGCCGCTGATGACCAAGAAGTTCCAGGTGAGGCTGGTGGTGCGGCGGATGGAGAGGGTGGCGGGAATGGAGGGGGAGCAGGCGGCGCAGAGGGTGACGGCAGAGGTGCGGTGGAAGGGGCCGAAGGCGGCGCTGAGCTCGCTGCGGCGGACGGTGAAGAGGAACTGCACGGGGGAGAAGGAGGTGATGGATGGGACGGTGGAGTGGAACGAAGAGTTCGAGAGCGTGTGCACGCTCACGGCCCACAGGGAGAACTCCTTCCATCCATGGGAGATCGCCTTCGCAGTCTTCAATGTGAGTTCTAATTTTAACACTTTGAGGTCTTGATTGATCTCTTTGTAAAATTTTCCACATTTTCTGATCCCCTGTTTCTATTTTTCTTTGTAATTGATCTTTCTGTCTTGATTGATCTCTTTGTTAAATTATACACATTTCTGATCTTGTGTTTCGATTTGCTTTGTTATTGATCATTCTGTTAGAGCTGCTAAAATAGGTTTAGTTTCTCCGTCTATTTTGAGTATTATGATTAGCCTATTTGTTGCTGCAACTGTTAGAGTTTGTTGAGAAGATGGTTGAGTTTTCAATTTTGTTCGCACTTTTTTGGGGCATAATTTTCCTTTAAATCTTTATATTCGTCGACCCTTTTCGTAATCTTGTTTTAAGATGTCCCTTCCTCTGCATTAGCTATATTCTTTTTTTGGCTTTATCAATGTGAAACGGGTATCTATTCTTATCTGTTTATATATGACAATTCCACGACAATGCTCTGATTAATGTGATACAGGTGTTTGTGAATATTTGTTCCTTCATTTAGAGCTTCTGTTTTGATGTTAATTATTGTAAGGCATTATAAAGCATTCTCAGTTGATATCCTTTTCGATTATATTTGAATCATCATCCATATCTGGCTATGCATGTCCAATTTTTTTCCTGTAATTTTTTTGAGGCTTTCTATACCTAATAGATGTTTGGTATTTGAAGAAGGGGGCTGAAAACTACAAACTATATGTTTACAGAATTACGGTGAGGGAAAGAATCAAAGAAAAATTCTTCATTCTATTTTTTCAGGGATTGATTAATCTTAAGTGTTAAAGGACACATCCAACTACAAAAGCTTTTGCAATTGCAAAATAGAAAGAATCACATAAAATCATAGTAGTCAGCCCTCCAAAACAATGCTATAAGCTTTATAAGCTTTTGCATGGCCACTTATTTGCACGGACTTTTCTGTTGATTTAGCAGCAATCGGCCAGTCTCCTGCAGGGCCCATGAACATGATTTGTGGGGTTGATGGCCAATCATTTGCAACTGCATGAGCACATAAGCTTGCTTGTTTTGATGGCTGAACATGGTCATCACCATAACTGAAAGCAGTTGGAGAAACTTGCTTTATCTTAGCAAATACCTTTTACAATTATATATTTTTGTAATTGGAGCTTTTTTCCAAATTGCAGCTTTTCTCTAGTAGAACCTTTTCAGCTATTGGAGGAGTTAGAATGTTGATTCAATATTTTCACCAAATCCTTTAAAATCCCCCAATACCTCCAAGAGCAATGCCAAATGGGCCCTAAATAACATTGCCTTAGCTTGCTTGGAGCTGTTCCATCCATTTTACCAACTTAATGGGGGAAATGCTGGTGATTCCTTTTTGTGTTAGAGATTTGCTTATAATTTTATTCCTTGGCCTGGTCATTGGTGGGTGAGTCTGTGTTGCATGCACTTCTTGTTGATGTAGAAAATTGATCTCATGTTGCCTCTGTTTTAGGGCTTGAACCAGGGACTTAAAAACAAGGCATCTATTCTTGGAATGGCTTCATTGAACCTGGCTGAGTTTACATGTTCAGCTGAACAAGAGATTGAGTTGAACCTTCCATTGTTGCTGCCTGGCATTTCTACCAAGTCTCCTCCATCACTTCATGTATGTCAATTTATCTATTGTGCTGTTATGCCTGATTATGTTGTATGATATATGATATTTCTTAAGCATTCTTCTTATTTATCTGACCTAGATTGCTCATTTGATCAATTAAGTTTGCTGAAAAAGGCTAATGCTGGTTAATATTGTTATGGTGATCATTTTGTAGTCTGTAGCACTATTATATTTTCATTTTAATGCATGGTTTGGTTCTATTATATTCATTTTTAATTCCCATTTTTTACCTGAAATTTGAAAAGGTTGTTTCCTCTGAAATCATAGATTTTGATGTGGGAAGCTATTTATGTTGCAGCTGGTTCTCAGTGTACTGGAACTGAGAACCTCCCAAGAATCACCAGAGATGGTGCAGAGGCCTATGGTGCCAGCTCCATTGTCACCTTCTTATGGAGAAGCTCTCTCTTCGGAGAAGGATGAGCTTTCTGCTCTTAAAGCTGGATTGAGAAAGGTGAAGATTTTTACAGAGTTCGTGTCAATTCGGAAGTCTAAAAAGACAAACCGGGATGATGAAGGTAGTGATGGCAAGTGCTCTGCTAGGAGTGATGATGCAGAATACACTCACCCATTTGACACAGACTCTGTTGATGATGATCTTGATGAAGGAGAATTAGTAGATGACAAAGAGGACTCTAGTATTAGGAAGTCGTTCAGTTATGGCACACTGGCATCTGCTAACTATGTTGGGAGTTCATTGTACCTTGATGTCAGGACAGATGGAGAATATGAGGACTGGGTCTACTACAGCCATCGAAGATCTGATGTAGGTCATTCACCTGCTGAGGAGATGATGTCATCTATTCCTGAACAATCTATGTTGCAGGCTTCAAATTGGAGTATTCTCCCATGGAAAAAGAGGAAGCTAAGTTTTAGATCTCCCAAGGCAAAAGGGGAGCCATTGTTAAAGAAAATATATGGAGAAGAAGGAGGGGATGACATTGACTATGACCGTCGGCTGCTGAGCTCCTCTGATGAATCTCTTTCTGAAGGGGTATGCTTACCTTGTTGCCATTTTTTTTTATTGACCTTTGTCATAATCTCTCTCTTGCTTTTGTTATAAGAATGTTAAAACATAGCCTCTTAGATTGCATTCAATGTTGATATGCATTCTATGTTGTCTGGATTCTACCCTATTTATTTGCTGTCTCATCATGTATACACGGGAATTAGTGAGGAATTTTAAGCATCTTGGTTGATCTTGTTTGCAGAGGCAAAAAGTGGATGAATATGGTGCTATGCGCTCATCATTATCTGATTTTGGTGATGACAATTTTGTGGTTGGCAACTGGGAGTCAAAGGACATAGTGAGCCGTGATGGTCACATGAAGCTTTCCACTCAGGTCTTCTTTGCATCTATTGACCAGAGGAGTGAGCGAGCTTCTGGTGAGAGTGCATGCACGGCTCTAGTTGCTGTAATTGCTAACTGGTTTCAAACAAACCGGGATACAATGCCTATCAGGTCTCAGTTTGACAGCCTCATTCGAGAAGGTTCTAGTGAATGGAGGAACCTCTGTGAGAACCAGACATACCGAGAGCACTTCCCTGACAAGCATTTTGATCTTGAAACAGTTATTCAGGCAAAGATCCGCCCACTCTCTGTAGTTCCAAGGAAGTCTTTCATTGGGTTTTTTCATCCTGATGGCACTGATGATATCAGTGGCTTTGATTTCTTGCATGGGGCCATGTCTTTTGACAGCATCTGGGACGAGATCAGCCAACCTGGGCCAAATTTTCCCACTGATGGTGGCCCTCATCTCTACATAGTGAGCTGGAACGATCACTTTTTTGTTCTAAAAGTTGAACATGATGCCTATTACATAATAGACACACTTGGTGAGAGGCTTTATGAAGGGTGTGACCAGGCTTACATCCTGAAATTTGATGGAAGCACAACAATTCACAAAATTCCTGGTGAAAAGAATGCTAACAGTGAGACCACGGGAGCTGATAATGGTGGTGAGGATGGTTCAACAGGAGAGCAGCATAGTGTAAATGGTGCTCCACAGGGGGAGCTTGTCTGCAAGGGGAAGGAGTCCTGCAAGGAGTACATCAAGAGCTTCTTAGCTGCAATTCCAATTAGGGAACTGCAGGCTGATATTAAAAAGGGGCTGATGTCTTCAACACCTCTCCATCACCGACTCCAGATTGAGTTCCACTACACGGAGCCATCTAAGGAGGTGACTGCAGCAGCATTGCCACTAGCAGCAGAGGAGGCAGTTCCCGAGTTTTCATGGCCACTGGAGCCAGTAGCAACATTTAACCTAACACCTGCAGTTGTAATTCTATAGAGAATGGAGGGTGAGTACCTGCGAGAGGGCTGGCTGTCCTTTGTCTAACTTGGATTAATTGCATCACATAGTAGGTAACTGCTGTCTATTTGAGATGGATGGGTTAAAGCAAGAAAGCCCATCAAAGAGTGGTCCCATCTTTTTTATTTTTCTTTTTCTTGAATTTATTTTAGCTGATTCTATGCTCTTGTTATATGTCATCTCCAGCCTGGACAGCCTGGATTTTGTAAAGAAGTGGTTTTAATATGTCTTATCCTCGTGTCTGACAAACTGTGGTGGTGTGTTAGCATCCTTCGGACTCATTGTTTACCACTTGTACAAGCTGGTGTGCCTTACAATTTCTTTACTGATACAGTTTGGAACTTGGGGATCTATTTTTGACCTTGGGGTTATGAATGGGGTCTGTAACAACTTGCAGATATAGAGATTCCAATGGTTTTGTTAGCTTAATGCCCATCTGACCAAAAAGCTAAATGCTTGTCATGAAGCTCGGTTTATTTACTAGACGTGATCTCTGTTCTATGCATTTCAATAGGCAAATTCCCCCCGACTACATGTCAAAGCAACAGCTATAGATGAGACATTTATATGTGAGTTTCTTTCTTGTTGATGCAGGAGAAAACTAGGTTTTTCAGTAGGAGCACCACCAACGCAGTCAGCATGCAGGAGACCCCTAATACGGTAATACCATCCTGTAGTTTTGATTTATAGCAGTGACTCTCCTTTGTATATATATGAAGCTTTCAGATCAGAGAGGAAGAAAGTTGTAATATGTCATGAAGAATGGGATGATAAAGAACTCTAATGAGAGAGAAGAAAGCAGACCATAAATCATGAGGAAATGGGATGATGAGCAATGGTCCCTACCATTCTGGTCAGAAATAATTCATGTTATCACAGTGACTGGATCTCTCCCTCAAGCCAAATCATATGGGCACTGAAACTCAATGCTAGCCTTGAGATTCTGCCAAGCACCACCAACTTCTGCCACAGGTACAGTGAATGAACGGGAAGCGTACCTGCAAATCTGAGGATTTTACCCATGCAGTCCATAATTACAAACCCTGCTCCAGCTTTGCCTTGCCTTGACCCTATCCAAGTCGACCTTCGAGAAATCTTATTGCGAGGGATGCCTGGAAATAAGAATGGTAGATGGGAATGTAGGGGAACGCTGGCTCTCCAAGGATCCCCGATGAATAGGTGATGAAGGTACATTAGTGGAGGTAGACAACTGTTCTTCCGCAGCCGAAATTGCATGTGGAATCACTATCTCGTAGGATCATCCCGGACAAGTTTGAAATTGTGCTTATCCTAAGCCCACCGGATTTAATAGGAGACGAAAAATGGCTTCAAATTTTGACATGCCTATCCATACCATACCTCTTGTTAAAATGGAAGGCAGTGACAAGTGTACTAGAACATTCACCTCATACCACTTGGCAGGGGTAATCAAGAAAGATGTGATATGGTTTCCACGGTAGAAAAGCAGCTGGTGAAATTTTCTGAGACGTTGAGACCACGGCTATTAAGAAGCTCAAATTCAAAGAGGACATTTTCTTAGAGGAAGTAGGCCATGGATGTTGGAGCTGATACTGAGAGTCGCAAGCATGCCTGCTACTTTATATATAGCCTTTTGATGGGGATATCAATAAGAAGAAAATATTTTTTCAACTAATTTTCTTGATATCTTTTTTGCAGCTAATATGGTGTACTTAGGATTAATGAGAATCTTGGAATGAAGCCCACCAAATCCTTGAAGACAAAGACCAATTCATGAGTCAACTCATGAAAGAAGCAGTCTCTTGAGTCGACTCAATCCAAATCAAGACCAACTTCAAACATGCCCAAGTCAAAGCCCAAGCAAGTCAAGATACCACCTTTTGAAGTCCATGATGCCACCTCTTAGAAGCCCATTTTATTCTTCACATGGGATACATTTTGGAAGATATAAGAAACAACACATGAAATATTTTGAGGGGAAGCATGGGACCACTCCTCACTCACCAAACAACTCCCAACCAACTTGCCATGTGGGATGCCACATCACATAACACCTAGATCTCCATATCAGAATTAGAAGCCATGTCAAAGCCACCTAGGTGCTACATAGTAAGTTGTTACAACCTCTAACCTAGAAGTTGTTTCTTGTTGCAACTATGTAACCAAAGGAGTTGGATTTAACTAGAAATGGTTAGCTAACCTAACTCCACCTCCCCTCCTCACTTTAGACGACCCCTAAGGCTATAAATAGGGTCTAAGGCTCCCTTTGTAAGGCATTCTATGTATGAAATATTTTGAGAATTAATGAAGGTTTTCTACTTATTGAGTTCTATCTTGAGTTCTTGTATGGAGTGATTTAGTTCTTCTACTTGGAGTGATTTAGTCCTTTAAGTTGGAGTGTTTAAATTTATGTTTAAGAAGGGAGTGAGAGGTTCTTTGAGTGTGTGTTGGAGAGTGATTGCTACTTTGAAGATTGAAGAGTGTGACACCATTATTGAGTGCTCCAAGTTCAAGCCCCAAGTTCCAAGCCGCCGGCCTTGTTTCTTTCCCTTTCTTTCTTATTTCCATTCCAACCTCAATTTCCCTTCCATGTCTAATTCCAAGTTTGTTTGCAGGTTTTCTCAAATTTCCACATCCAAGAGGAAGGTCTCCATGCCATTGATCAAGGGCAAGGTAAGTCCCAAAGTAGAGAGTGATCATCTTGCCTTCTAATCCTCAAATCCATGAGTATTGAGAGTTTCTTCTTCCATCAAATATTTTAGCCATCATTGTTGGTAGGAAAACTCTTCCTAAGCTTCATTAGATCTGATCATTTGAAGGTTAACTTGCCTTAGTAGTGATAGTTTTCTTGCCATGAAGATCCTAATATTTCTTGCCATGAAGATCCTAATATTTATTTTGAACTTGATCTACGTTACGGGTATTGTAACTTAAATCAACTAGTCTCCTTATAAAATTTTTTTTCTTGGATTAATTTAGTATATTTACTTAATAATTAATTGCTCAAGTTTGCTTGCTAGTTAGCTTGCTAAAACTCTTCATTCATCATTTTATTTTCGTCTCCCATCAATTTTTTGGTATCAGAGCTTAAGGTTCTACTAGGTCAAGTGTTTGATTGCTGAAATTTCTATTCTAGTATTCACCCAAATTTTTCACGAATTTTAGTAATTTTTTCACAATGCAAACAAATTCAAAAAAATACTTTTCCAGTATCTTAGTGTGTTAGGATTCGAAATATAAAATTCAAAAAAGTATTTTCTATTGATTTCTGGATTTATAAATATGAGTTCTTAGATCATTTCTGAAGTTCTGTCCAGAATTCTATTTCTGCCTTTCATTCCATTTAATTTTCAAAAAAATATAAAATTTTTTTTCTAAATTTTTAATTTTTAGATTTGAGATTCAGACTTCGATTTTTGTTATTTTTCACTAGAATTTTGAATTTTAGAAGGATCTAGAGTTAGGAATTCGAAATTTGAATTCAGGTTGTTAAAAGTTAGCTAAACTGCTGGAATCTTCTAGCAAGTATTTTCAAACTACCTTTTCAACCAAAATTCTAGTTAATCTGAAGTCAAAACTTTAAAATTCGAGAATTCTGATATGAGAGTTAACCAAATCAATTTTATTTTGAATTTTTGGATTTTTAAAGATTAAATTTTAGGTTTTTAAAACTAGCTAGTTGAAAGTTGTTCCTTGCTGAAATTTTTTTTTACAACAAGCTTTCAAATGAATTTCTTAACCAAATTCCAGGAATTAAATTGCAAAATTTAGAATCTGGAATCTTCACTGAGGGATATAACAATTCAAATTTTAATTTTAATTTTTTTTGAAATCTTAAAATTTTAATTTTGAATTTTTTTAAAACTAGTTAACTAGAAGTTGTTAGGCCTGAAACTATCTTGCAACAACTCTAACTTCTAGAACAAATTTTTAATTATAATTTGTGATTTAAATTTTAAAATTTGATTTATGAAATATGGACTTCAAAATCTAAATTTTTCAATTTAATTTTTTTGAATTTTAATTTTTTAAAATTTGGGTTTGAATCACATATTTGTGCTAATACTAGTTGTTGTGTTAACTAGTTGGTGAATTGTTTGTGCATCCATTCCTAAATCTAATTAAGGGCACTCAATCATAACATAAGGGAAGGAGGTCATTATCTTTTCTTGGCTCAAAACAATCACCCACATTTACATTGACCTAAACCATAATTGAAATCAAGTAGGAACCTAAAACTAGGGACACCCACAAGTCGGGTTCAAGCACAAGGTAAGACAAAGTATTATTTAAGTTTGTACTTATTCCTTGAAATTGGTATCTAAGACAAGAGGTCAAATGGAAAACGCCTTAAGAGGACTTGCGATTTTTAATTAGGATCTTAAGAAAGCGAGGGGAGACTCCCGCAACCCCACCTCTTACTTGGCCAGTGGACAGGATAATTACATACTTAAGTAGTACCTAGTTAAGTATTATATTTTGAACTTTTAGGTCTAGGAGCCCTAGAAGTTAGGTTTGTACTGCTTGAAGCTCCATACCAATAGTTCCACACTCAGTCTGTTTTTATCCATGGATCCTAATCTTGATTCTTTTTGGAAACCCTAACTAAAAAGTTTGATATCATAAATGGACAATTAGGGCAAATGAGAAAGAAATTAGATCAAGTGAAAGAGCATGTTGGGACACTTGAAAAGACCCCAATGACCCCCACCGAACCTGAGTCACTTAGGTCAATTCCTTGAGGTCCAAGAGTCCATCATCATAAATTCACTACTGAATATAATTCAAGACGACTTCACTGTGACTTCAGAGAAGAAGCCCATAGGATCCATGCCGAGCCTGAATCACCTAGTCCACCTCCCCTTGGTCCAAGAGCCTAATGTCATGATCTCACCTCTGAGTACAATCCTAGATACCCCTACCAAGACTTTGTAGACCAGGAGGAGAGAGTCTTTAGGAACAATCGACCCTATGCACCCACTTTTGATGGAAACCCTAAGGTGTATGTCGATTTGGAAGAGAAAATGGATCAATACTTTGAATTTGATAAAATGTCGAAAGTAACAAAGTGTCAATTTGCCAAATCAAAGTTAATCCGACATGCTAAAGCATATTGGAGAGAAGTTGAGCGAAAAAGTTATTATAGTGGGGATAAAATAAGTACTTGGAGAGAAATGAAGAGTAAACTGAGGAAAAAGTACCTAGATAAATATTATGACCAGAAACTTTTAGATCAATGGTACAAATTGAGACAAGATGATATACTTGTATTTGATTATATTGCCAAATTCAATAAGTATGAGGGAGACGAAGAAGAGACTAAACCCATAGAAAAATTAGAAAAAAAATCTCCTGAACCTATTGAAGAATTTAAGGATAAAATAGAATCAAAGTCTTATCCAAATGAAGGGCTAGAAAGAGAAAATCCTAAACTTGTTGAAGAACTTAAGGAAGAAGTTTATGAAGCTGGGTCTAACTTTATGGACAAATATGATCAAGAACAATTACTTGAAGATAAAATAATTACCTAGCCTAAAGAAATCAACAATGGGCATGATCAAAATAAAGTCCAGGGACAAAGTCATGAAGAACAATTCGAGGAGATAATAAAGGACCCGGAATTAATCAATGTTGAGGATTTACATCTAGAGATTAATGAAGGATAACCTAATGGGATATTGACCATCAGAGAAAATCTAAAATCAATTTCAAAGGATTAACCCCAAGAAATTATGGAACCTGCAAAAGAATTTAACATGATGATTAGATGTAAAGAGATTGTAGGAATTGAAAGATGGAAATGTAAGAGAAGGAAGATAGAAATTGTATTCCCTGATAATTGCCCTAAGCCTGATTCACCCTTTTGGAACATTTTCAATCCTAATCCACCCAGCCGGGACATCCATTATACCATTAATCAGGTCCGAGTAATATTCAATAGTTACTTTTTTAAGACATTATGGCATATGTTAGGAACTAAATTAAGATTCACTGCCACTTACCAGAAGTTGTGTGCCAGAGTCTTCAAAGCCATTTAGGAGAATATTGGAAATTTGAAACTTTTGTTTCCTAGCCCAACAATAAAATTTAGTTCATAGATAATAAAGTCCATTTGAGCTTGTTTTATTTTGGTGTCATTTATGTTTTATCATTTGATGTCATTTGACCTTCCCATGCATAAGTGTCCATGATTGCGAGAGTCATATGCATAGCATGATTAGTAAAAAAACTTGAGCAATGAAATTAACAAGCATATGATTAATTCATGTAAAAGAGCTAAAGAATTTCAAGAAGGAGACTATGTCATGGTAAGGCCAAACCTGAACGGTTACATGCCCATGGTGCAGGTCCTTTTCAAAATAATAAGAAAATTTGGATCTAATATGTGCTAGATTTACCATCTAACTTTTGTATCAGTTCCACTTTCAACATTTCAGATCTAGTAAAGTACAAGGAACCGACAATGATACCTAGTTAGCCAATCGGGCCTGATTCTACCTTTGAGAGTGAGCTAACCCTTAAGTATCAACCAGCCATTCATCCAAAGAGGCGATATAGGATTGAGCAAATCTAAAATGACAAGATTATTACTACTCGAAATAAAGACTATTAGCGCTACTTGGTTCACTAGCAAGGATGTCCTGATTCTGAAGATTCATGGATAACTTGAAAGGACCTACAAAGAATCAACCCCGACTTACTAGAGTATTACCAAAGTCAGACTGATTCTTACTCGACAGAGTCGAGCTCTTTTCTACCCCGGGAGAACTGATGGGGACATCAACAAGAAGAAGACATTTTTTCAACTAATTCTCTTGATATCTTTTTTGCAGCTAATATAGTGTACTTAGGATTAATGAGAACCTTGGAATGAAGCCCACCAAATCCTTGAAGACAAAGATCAATTCATAAGCCGACTCATGAAAGAAGGCCACCAGTCCCTTGAGTCGACTCAATCTAGATCAAGACCAACTTCAAATATGCCCAAGTCAAAGCCCAAGCAAGTCAAGATACCACTTTTTGAAGTCCATGATGCCACCTCTTAGAAGCCCTTTTTATTCTTCACATGGGATACATTTTGGGAGACATGAGAAACAACACATCAAGCATTTTGAGGGGAAGCATGGGACCACTCCTCACTCACCCAACAATCCCCCAACCAACTTGTCATGTGGGATGCCACAACACATGACACCTAGGGCTCCACATCAGCAATTAGAAGCCATGTCAAAGCCACCTAGGTGCCACATAGCAAGTTGTACAACCTTTTACCTAGAAGTTATTTCTTGTTGCAACTATGTAACCAAAGGAGTTGGATTTAACTAGAAATGGTTAGCTAACCAAACTCCACCTCCCCTCCTCACTTTGGAAGACCCCTAAGGCTATAAATAGGGTCCAAGGCTCTCCTTGTAAGGCATTCTATGTATGAAATAATTTGGGAATTAATGAAGATTTTCTTCTTGTTGAGTTCTATCTTGAGTTCTTCTTGTATGGAGTGATTTAGTTCTTCTAGTTGGAGTGATTTAGTCCTTTAAGTTGGAGTGTTTAAATTCATGTTTGAGAAGGGAGTGAGAGGTCCTTTGAGTGTGTGTTGGAGAGTGATTGCTACTTTGAAGATTGAAGAGTGTGACGCCATTGTTGAGTGCTCCAAGTTCAAGCCCCAAGTTCCAAGCCGCCGGCCTTGTTTCTTTCCCTTTCTTTCTTGTTTCCATTCCAACCTCAAATTCCCTTCCATGTCTAATTCCAAGTTCATTTGTAGGTTCTCTCAAGTTCTCATGTCCAATAGGAAGGTCTCGATGCCATTGATCAAGGGCAAGGTAGGTCTCAAAGTAGAGAGTGATCATCTTGTCTTCTAGTCCTCAAATCCATGAGTGTTGAGAGCTTCTTCTTCCATCAAATATTTTAGTCATCATTGTTGATAGGAAAACTCTTCCTAAGCTTTATTAGATCTGATAATTTGAAGGTTAACATGTCCTAGTAGTGATTGTTTTCTTGTCATGAAGATCCTAATATTTATTTTGAACTAGATCTACATTACGGGTATTGTAACTTAGATCAACTAGTCTCTTTATGAAATTTTTTTCTTGGATTAATTTAGCCCATTTATTTGATAATTAATTCCTTAAGTTTGCTTGCTAAAACTCTCCATTCATCATTTTATTTTTGTTCCCCATCACCTTCCCTGCGAGTAGTGAAGCTAGTCATATATATAAATCCTAATCACGAAGGAAATTCTATTTAGCTGACACCGAAATGAGAAATTATTATTTGGTACTAGTAATATAATATTTAGCTGATACTAATAATTTCTCAATGCGTCGAGAGTTTGAACATGATCAAGCCCAAAAAAGTAATCTAATCTTTTGGTCAATACATCAAGGATGGAGACCAGCCCGGAGCATTGTCTGCATTGATGATAGAAAACATGGTCTTGGAAGTAACGACTTTGACAAGTGTCAGCCTACCTGCCATGTAGAGGGAATGCCACTTCCGGAGGCAAGCCTCTTGTTAACAAGATCAATAAATTTATTGAAGTCTCTTTTGAGAGGTCTGCAAATACTGATGGCGATTAGGGACATGATATATTTCCAAGTTCCTGTAGACAATGGAACACCCAAACTTCTTGCTAGCAACCTCTAAAGCCTTCTACTTTAAGTAGGAGGTTATAGGGGGGTAACATTAACTGCCTGTGCTGAGAGAGTGCCATACATCTCCACTGCCTCAATAAGACCGTTACACTGCTGTACATTGCATCAAGTCAGCTTTCCAGGAGGAGATGGTCATTGGAATGGAGTCAGTGAGACAGAGCAGGGGCATTGATCCAAGACATTTGCCAATAAGCACACCCCTTAGATTTTGTCTTGTAAAATCTGACAAAGATCATCCAATCCTAGAATTAAGTAGGGTGATAAAGGGCAACCAGAGGAATTCAGAGGAGACAAAGGAAACTGATGGATTACCATTGACAAGTACTTTAAAACTTTGGGTTAGACATGCATACATTTCCCAGCAAATCTATTAATTATCAGATCCTGAATGATGTAAACCTTGTTCAAGAAAATCTCAGCACGTGTGCTCATATGCATGCTCCATATCAAGCTTGATGAGCATTTTGAAGACAGTGCCTCAATTCATGCACTAGCCAAATATTTTTTGAGATCAATCTCGAAACTAGAAGGCCAGCTTGTCTTGTTATGATTTTTGTAAGCAATGGCTTGAACCTATTCACAAGAATCTTTGCAATGACCTTGTAATAGGCAGTACAGAGATTAACGGGCCTAAAATGTGTAAACTTTGAAGGGTTGTCCACTTAAGCATGACAGAAATGAGAGTAGTTTTCGAGCTAGCAGGCACAAAAAATCAAGCATCAAAGAAATAAAAATTACATATGAAGATATATTTCTTACTTACACGAGATGAAACACAAGGAAAACCATCCAAGTAGCATTTGGTAAGAGGTGATGACCACAACATCAATAATGATGTAGGTGGAGTTAAGATCACTATGGTTGGTTATGTCATTGACATCCTATATGGTAGTGATTCCAAGTCACTTCCACCTCCAAAATCACTGCCCAACCAATGGTGTTAAACTTGTCCTTGAAGATAGTGTTGCAAGCAAACTACTTCTTGCTAGAACTCTAGTAGCGCTTGAGAATTTTCTAGTCTTCTCTGACAGGAAAAGAATGATGCTCCTGGCTTTTCTTTGGTAGAGACCTGCAAGAATAGTTCCTTGATCAATGGTAATCAATGGGAGACCCTTCAATGCTCACGTCAGTGAGAGAATTGAGATGCGCTATAACAGCCGAAGCTGAGAGCGATGAGAGAAAGAAGACTGAGCATATGGGAGTGGTAGGAGTATCATACCTAGCTGGGGGTCTCTTCTTATCTATTTATAGAGTTACTCGGGATAACTGAATTCCGTTAGAAAGGTTGCCTCTGTTGATGTGGATAATGACTTTCCATTAGGAGGTTGGGATCTTATTATTAGAAAAATAGTAGTTTGTTAGGATCTTGTCCACCACGATCTTTAGTTGGAACAGTTAGGAGTAGTTGACTTTAGCCACTTACTCGGGTGTTGCTGATTCCAAGTAGGTGGAATAGCATGCTGTTGGCGATAGAGTCCTGGCACTACATGTTAGTAGACTCGACTAGATCTATCTAGGTAGCTAGTTAGTCTTGAGTAGATAATTGATACCAGATAAATGATTGGTATTGAGTAAGCACTCGGTTCAAGTGGTTACCTAGGTATAGTGGCGAGCGTAGTCATCTACTTCATATTTAGTACTGTAGTCGGTAGTTAGAGTGCACCTTAGTTGATGAAGTAGTCAGTATTCTAGCAAGTAGTTGAACATTCAGTTAATTTTTGAGACTAAGTAGTTGCCATAACAGTTGCCCACCACTCATGAACCTAGAAAGTTGTCGAATAGTTTACTTAGCTTCGTTGTTTCTTGGTGAAGGGAGTAGTCACATTTTTGGTCTCGAGAATTGAAAAAATCAATTTATCATCTAGGCATTAATTTATGCCTTGAAAATCATCGTCAGCTATTCTATCACCTAGATAATGGTGGACAAAGGAATCATGGGGCAGTGCTTAAAAGGACTACATTATAACTCTAGAAAAATCCTCCTTGGCTAATAGGGATGGACAACATGGTCTACAACTATGGCTTTTAAATGATTTGTGTATATATTTAATTAGCTGGTGATGACTTCGAGGTGATGCAGCACTTAGTCATTGAGAGTGGGCCACATGTCAAGATCCAATAGCCTCAACCAAATTGTAGACTTCAATCTCGACCATTTAAGTGATATGTAAATAGAGGTCCACTGCCATTATTGTAGAGATCATCTTTTCCAGAGAGAACAGGTAACCAGCAAAGAGGAAGAAGGCTTTTGCTTCAAACCCATCTCCCCAAGAGGTCTCCTTACTTTCCAAGTTTGGTTTTCTACCCCGCTTCTTCTTTGAACCCCTTTAGGACCTGTCTTAGAGCTTTAAGATCTCCTTAGGGTTCTTCTAGTAGAGCTACATTTGGTGGCTTTTACCATTTTTGAAAGATCTTCAAAGTGTTCTTTAGTTGGGATTTTCCCAACATTTCCTTTCTTTTTCCCTCTTTCTATTTGATCTCTTTCCTGTTTTTTACTTGTCATCAGGATGTCTTCTTTCAAGGGCCAGAGTCACTTGATTGATCATGTCTCTCAATTTCAAGGTTCTCAGGAGTCCTTCCCAGAGGAAGCTATCTCTCTAGATTTAGGAAAAGTTGCGACTTCTTTCCAAGAGATACTCCAAGCTAGTCGGTCAGTCGATCCAAGCACTCCTGTCCCTTCTGGTCTGGTGAGCACTATCTCAATGATGACCCTAGTGGATGTGCTCCGAGTCTGGGAGCAATACCAATTCCTGAGTCAATTTTATGTCTTTGCCCTCAGGTTCAGTAATCGAGTAACATTGGTCCACCGAGCTAAGTTACCCTATACAAGGAGTTTCTTCATGCAGATCTTCGACTACCCTTCCATCCTTTTATCACTAACATCTTTGACTTTACTGAGTAGTTTTGACTCAGCTTACTCCTAACTTCTTTTGGATCTTAGTTTCTTTTGTTGTCCTGTGCCATATGCCTGGAATGTAATGTAGGGATTCTTTGTTACAAGCACTATTTTCTTTAAAGTGACACCTGACAGTGGGGACTAGTGGTTCATCAGCCCTTATCAGGGTCATTCTTTCCTTATAGGTCTCCCCTCTTCTATTAACAATTGGAAGAGTAGATTTTTTTATCTACCTGGATGCCTCCTGGGGGACAAACTGGATTAGGGCAAGCTTAATCGGTCCCCAAACAAGAATAATGAAGTCATTGCTACCGACAAGGAGGGTTTTGAAATATTACTTGGCATGGAGATTCCCCAACAATAGGATCTACTATTTGAGCAAAGCTTGTATGACATAGAGCTCAGCCCAATCAATACACTATGTTTTTTGAAACTTGTTCATTTTTGTCTACTTTTGATTTTTACTAAGTCTTCCATTCGATCTTTTACAGACATGAAGGTCTCACTAAAGACCTTGAAGATTGCTTAGAAGAAAAAGGCCACAGTTGAGGGAGGAGCTCCTCAGCTGAAGAAGAAAAAGGCCCCCGACTGGCTCTTGGAGGCTTGTCAGCTTTGATCAGGGCTCCAGCATCATGCCCAACTGAAGCTCCCATCGTTGTAGACGACAATGAGGTGGAAATCATCTTGACACTTGTTGCCCAGGTGGCCAACCCAAGAGGGGGGGTGAATTGGGTATTTAAAATTTTTCATAAATATGTTCTCTTTTAAAACTTTGTGTGGAGAGTGATGTGATTTAAGTATGAATAGCAGAAGCAAATAAAGAATACAATAAGCACAAGCACAAATACGAGCAATTTATAGTGGTTCGGAGCAACCTAGCTCTTATATCCACTATCCAAGATATCACTTGGGATTTCCACTATACTCGTCTCGGAATACAGCCAGTTTGTTTTACACCGGGATCACTAACCAAAATCCAAACTTGGTTTTACACCAAGATCACCAAGTACCCAATACAATGTTAGTTTTTCTGGGCTCAATAACGATCCAAACTTGGTTTTCAAAGGCTTATCAAAAACTTAAAACTATCCCCAAGTTACAGCCCCTGCTGTACTTGGAACAACTTAAATAAAGAGTTAAGAAACATAGCAACAATAATGACAAACCAAACATTGTCGAATAGTTGCAGTTGAAGTTCCTTTGCAAGCCTTCTTGATTCTTCTTTAATGCTCTTCAAGGCTTCCAATCTTCTTCAATAAATGACTCAAGAAAAGAATAGGAGTTGGTGAAGTCTTGAGTTCTTCTCTTCAAAGCTCTCTTAAATAATGAATATTCTCTTAAAGTCTCATTCAAAGTTCTTCAAAAGATGTTTAAATCCCTCATTTATAGTTCTTGAACTAATTTAAGATGAATATGACTATTGTAGACCATTAAAATTTGAAATATGACCGTTGGAGAACTTTTTGGATTCAAAAAATCAATTCTGGAACTAGCCGTTATGCACCTAGAACAGGGATTTGAGTCAGCTCAGATGACTCGAGTCAGCTCAGATTCTCGATCCTTCAAAAATTGAACTTTGGTCGAGTCAGCTCTTCACTAACAAGTTGGCTCACATGACTATTTTTCTCAGAATTGATTTTTCAGTACTCTCGAGGAGTCAGCTCGAATTTCTGTCAGGTCGACTCAGCTGTCTGACTGAAGAATTGTAGCTCTAGACAAATCGACTTGGGTTCCTTCAAGTCGGCTCGGATGTCTGCATGCTAGAAAACTTTATGCCATGCCAGAATAATGAGTCGGCTCTCCTGCTTTGAGTCAGCTCGAGTAATTTTTGACAAAAACCTTCCAAACTTCTCCAATCTTCTTCCAAAAGCTTTCAACTATCTTCAATGCTATTTCAAACACTTTTGAAGTCTACTCTAAGTAATTTAAACCTGAAATTTACATAGAATTGGTCCACTTTCATGAATACATAAGTAATTTTTTTGGGCTCTACATTACATAATACTTTTTTAGAAACTAAACTTGACATACATCAATAGGATCAGAATTGTAGGGAGAGTGGTTGCTCATTTAAATCAACCTATAAAAACTTATAGAACACTTGAAAAATAGTTAGTGTTAAATACATGCTCCATTATTTTGTTATCATCAAAATCATTCCAGGGGTCAACAATATCTTCCTTTTTGATGATGACAAAATACTGGGCATGGAAAAACTTTACAATTAAGTATATATGAATACTTAAAAGTGAGTATCAACAATGTATCAGAATGTATCAAATGTATCAGAGCCTAAAAAAATTGACCATTTTGTATCAGATCCAATATTTAACAAAATCCGCTTTTGCTCTAGAAAGTATCAAAGTCAATTAAATATCAAAAAGTATTAGGGCTAGTCAAAAGTTAATCAAAGTGTATCATAGCTGATAGAGCATTTCAAGATGTATTAAAACTAATTTTAAATGTATCAGTGTTGATTTTCTTTTAGTATCAAGAACTATCACAATTAATGAAATCCCAAGTATGAGTGTATCAAAGCTAATGAATATTGGATATTAAGAGGTGTCAGAGCTAAACAAAGACTAATGAAGATGTAACAGAGCAAATTTTGAAATTTTTGGGTTAATAACTTCTCCCCCTATTTCATTCATTTCTTTACACATTTTAATGAATTTTCTCTCTTTTTTTATGCATCATACTACTATTTTCTCTCCCTTTTTGTCATTAATAAAAAAGGTTTACTAAGCATTCAATGATTTTTGAAATAGACAAAGAATATGAACATGATTTGAGATAATTTTACCTTCTCATTACAATCTTAATATTCTTATTAATATTTTCTTTTCTTTTTTAATGAAAGTTGTTTGAAATTGCTTGTTGAGTCCAAGCAAAAAGCATCACAGAATAGTTAAAAGAGTAGAAAGATAATTGGAACAAGGTGCACACACATATATATTTATATATAATCAAGTCTTTGATACAAAAAGGATACAACCATCAAAAAGATATATCCAACAAAAAGAGACAAGAACTAATCTTCTTCCTTACTAGAGGAAGAACCCATCTCTAAAACAGTAGAAGAGACCTTTGTTTTTAAAGGTTTATACCTAAGATCTCTAAATCTGGTTCTTGTAGGAGCCTTAGGTCTAGTGGATTTGGCTTTAGGTTTAGAGCTAATAGGAGTAGGCTGATTTTTGATGACAACATAAGGCATAGGGTCAGTCTAAGCAGGAGGTGGTGACTGTGGCAAGAGGTGATGGCTGATTGACATAAGGTGAAGTATATCAGGAGGAGATGGCTACCTAACAGGTGATGATCTCGTACTGGGAGTAGGCTAAGAAGGTGGGTATCCTGAAGTGGAAGCACCAGAGAGATGAAAAAGAATGGTGCTCATCCTAGACTGTAACTTCTAAACTCCCTCCCGTATGCTTTATAGAGTAGCAGTCTGCTGAGTGACAAATAAATCTGAGGCTCCTCGAAGTCACCTAAAATTTGAATGCAAGTCCCTGAGATCTGTGTTGTGCTCATCCTACATCTACTATCACATCTTAACTGACTCCACCCTCATAGTGAGCTCCCTCATCTCTGCTCTGAACTCCTGAAGTCCATGGTCCATTATCTGACGAAGCTCATCAAACATGGATCTGAAAGAAGCTGTCAGAGTCCCAGTAAAGTGAGTGAGCTACTCAGTAATGTCTGCCTGAGTGGTAGTCGATAGTGCTGACATCGATGATCCAAAAGGCGCATGTGCAGCTGATGGTATAGGAGGTGTCCTGGCACTGTCAGTCTATCCAACCTATCCCTGGATCCTCTCATCAGTGGAATCCTTATAAGAATCATCAGAGCTACCACTATCAGACTTATGCTTAGCATCTCTAACAGTCTCTCCAGCAGCAGTGTCAGCAATCTCAGGAGCCTCAGCCTCATCATCTGAATCAGAGTGATGTACCACTCTCTAACTAGATGTCTTCTTGAACTATACACCCTCTACTTGGTGATAACCCATCCATGGAGGGATTTCATCGAGTACCTGTTGGTGTGGTGCATTGGTCGTCCATCCTCACCAGTCAGGTCAATACCAAACTCCTGAAATAGTAGGGTGAATACTATGCCATAAGGTAGGCAGGCCTTCACTCTCCTCACTGCATCTCGAATCTGCACTAACATGATGAATGGAAGATTGACGGCCTCCCCCTCAATCATGCATCTCATGAATACCATGTCGCACTCGCTCTCCCAATCGAAGTGATCAATGCACGGCAGAAAAATACGGCTGATGATGTTGTAGAGAAGCCTCATCTCTAGGGATAAGATATTAGCTTGCACATTAGAAATCCCTTCTATACTTCTCTCCAAAATAAGTCTCAATGTCATCTGCTTATCCTTTAAATTCAAGTAATTTCTTCCTTCCTTAGGCATCCTCAAAACCCTACTTAATATATCTTCATTTAAGCACATTTGGGTTCCTTTAATAGTTGAAAAGATCTCATTCTCCCCAAGTGATAGATTTTCATAGAGACTCCTAACAAGAGATGGATATGTAGGAACATCAAGAGAACAAAAGAAATCCAATCCCTGCTATTCAATCCAGTCCCCAATTCTAAAACCCTGGCTTTCAAGAAAACTAAAATTTATATGCCTACCAGAGGTAACCGATCAGTTTCCCATGGGAATGATCTGCCTTGCTGGTGCGTGAAACAAGTTCCTTGGTTATTCTTGCTCTTGGTCCTGAGTTGGCTCATCTTCTCTCTGTTTAGACCTTTTTTCCCGTTGAATGATGCTGGGTTCTGCATGCCTAGCTCTCTTTGCAATTGCTTTCCTTGGTGCCATCTAGAGGGAATCTAAAGTGAGAGCAGAAGATTTCGGGTGGATCTAGATTTGGACGGGAAGTGGTCCCCCTAGGGCTTCTATTGAGCAGTGAAAAAAGAAAGTGAATGGGAGTTTAGGGCTTATGATTTTATAACAGGAATCGACATTCAAGTCGACTCAATCTCTACTCGAGTCGGCTCAAGCCAAAATACTTAAATTGGCTCAAAAAATCGATAAAAAGATATATATTCTCTAGATTTACACTAGATAGGATGGTTGGTAACCTTAGATTGGTAATGGAGGTCCTCTAGATAATTTTACCTTAATTTTGAAGGAATTAGGTCAAAAATACTAAATGGGTCACACAAACCTAATTCTCCTCTAATCATTTGGAATCTATCTTCATTAAGTGGCTTAGTGAAAATGTCAGCTAATTGATTTTCAGTTGGAACAAATTTAAGTTCAATATTTTTATTTTGTACATGATCCCTAATAAAGTGATGTCTGATTTCTATATCTTTTGTTCTAGAATGTTGAATTGGATTTTTTGTTAAATTAAAAGCACTTGTGTTATCATATTTGATAGGAATTTTTGTTTGAATAACACCAAAGTCTTCTAGTTATTGCTTAATCCAAAACACTTGTACACAATAACTCCCTGTAGTCATATACTCTGCTTCAGTGATGGACAGTGCTATAGAGTTTTATTTCTTATAGTGCCAAAAAACTAAGTCAACCATAGAAATTGACAAGTACCACTAGTGCTTTTTCTATCAATTTTATATCCATTATAATCATCATCAAAAAAACTAATTAAATTTAATGAAGATTGCTTAGAATACCATAGACCTAGATTACTTGTTTCTTTTAAATATTTTATGATTCTTTTAAGAGCAAGTATATGTGATTCTTTTGGATTTGATTGAAATCTAGCACATATACATACACTAAACAAGATATCAGGCCTACTAGCTGTTAAATATAATAGTAATCCAATCATACCTCGATAGAATTTTTGATCAACATTACTTCCATCTTCATCTTTGTCAAGTCTGCAAGAGGGGCTCATGGGTGTGCTCATTTCTTTGACAGACTCCATACCAAACTTCTTAATGATCTCCTTGATGTACTTCGCTTGGTTTATAAATATACATTCCTTCGTTTGCTTAATTTGGAGTCCAAGAAAGTAGGTTAGTTCACCCATCAAGCTCATTTCAAATTCACCCTGCATAAGCTTAGCAAATTCTCTACATAAATTTTTATTAGTTGCACCAAAAATAATATCATCCACATAAATTTGTACAACTAACATGTCATTCAATTTTCTTTTAATGAATAAAGTAGTGTTTACATTTCATCTAACAAAATCATTTTCAAGCAAGAATTTACTCAATCTATCATACCATGCTCTAGATGCTTGTTTTAAACCATACAATGCTTTATTAAGTTTGAAAACATGATTTGAAAGAGCATGATTTTCAAATCCTGGTGGTTGTTCTATAAATTTTATTTTAAAATAAAATCATTTAAAAATATACTTTTAATATCCATTTGAAATAATTTGAAATCCACGTAGCAAGTAAATGCAAGCAATAATCTAATAGCTTCTTATCTTGCTATAAGTGCATAGGTTTCATCAAAATCTTTTCCTTCTTCTTAATTATATCCTTTAGCCACTAATCTAGCTTTATTTCTAATTACTTGGCCTTTTTCATTTAGTTTATTTTTATAAACCCATTTAGTACCAATAATAGGATAATTTGAGGGTCTATTTACTAGAGTCATATATTATTTCTTTCAAATTGGTTAAGTTCTTTATGCATGGCCGTCATCCAATTAGGATCATTTTCAACTTCTTCTAGGCTATTTGGTTCTACTTGTGAAATAAATGCTAGATAATCACGTGCATCTCTAAGTAATGATCTAGTCCTAACACCTTGTGAGGGACACCAATAATTAAATCTTTAGGATGTGAAGTTACATACTTCCATTCTCTTGGTAAATCACCATGATCTTTACTTACCACTTGTTCTCTTTCTTCCACTTGTTTATCCTTAGGCTCATGTCTGTTGACCCCTGGAATGATTTTGATGATCACAAAATATTAGAGCATGTATAAGTTACTAATTCTTTCAATTACTTGAGAAGTTTTTGCAGGAAAATCTTTATCCTTTACTTGGTTTTCAAATTGGTTGAAAGATAATCCAACATTATATAGACCTTTATGCACTTCAGTTTATAAAAGCCCTAATTTTTTAAACTATGTAATCTTGTAAATGACTATAAAATTGTAAAAATAAGAGTGAGTAGATTAGCTCTTGTTGGATTCATATGTTGAAGAATTTTGGAGAAGTTTGAAGCTTTAAAAGAAGTTTCTACAAGAGCCGACTCCTTCTGGCATGGCACAAAAAAATTTCAGAGTTTCAGTACCTCGAGCCGACTTGAGCCCTAAGAGCCGATTCATTAAAGAACACTTGTTTTTGAAGTCTGAGACCTCGAGCCGACTCAAGCCCTGAAGAGCCGACTTGTCCAGAGTTATGTTTGTTGGTGACTGAGATTCGAGCCGACTCTACCTTAAAGAGCCGACTCAAAGAAAATGTTGATTTGTATTGATTGAAGGTTCGAGCCGACTCTAGCTTGAAGAGCCGACTGACACAAAAATTTTGTTTGGGTTGTCTAAGACTTTGAGCCAACTTGTGGATCTCGAGCTGACTCGAGTGACCATTTTTTGCACTCTAATGGCTAGTTGCTGAAAGTTAATTTTGAACTCTAAATGGTCTCCAACAGCTCTTTCCTGATTTTCTAGGCCATACAACGGCTATATCTCATGGAAAACTATAAAATGGAGTGTTTTTGATGGATTAAACAATTTTTTTGAGGGATTATTCATTGACTTATCTTGGGAATTTGAAAAGTCTTCAAATCTTTTACCAACCCACTTCAAGTGCATTCAAGATAGAATTCAAGCTCCATCAACTTCTCTTCATCATTGAATCCACTCTTTGAAGAAGTAAAGAAGTAGCTTGAAGAGCATTTAAGGCTAGGCTTCACCTTGATCTTCATCGACAACATTTAAACAAGGTTTGTCGTGTAGTTGCTTTATACTTTTCTTATATCTTTGTTTTCTCTCTAAGAACAGCAAGGGGATGTATCTAAAGAGAGGGTTAAAGGTTTTTAGGTGAATCTTGCGAAAACCTAAGTTGGATTCTTGACGATCCCGGTATAAAACCAAGTGTAGAGTTTCTTTGGTGATCTCGTTTAAAACCAAAGGGAGTTGGGTTTTCTTTGGTGATCCTGGTAAAATCAAAGTATATAGGTTTGGATTGTGATCCTGGTAAAACAATTTGATTGTATTCCAGTTGGAGGATATAGTAAAAATCCCAAGTGGTCCTTGGATAGTGGGTGTAGGAGCCGGTTGCTTCGAACCACTAAATTTCCTTGTATTTGTGTTTGTGCTTATTTTACCTTATTGCATTTACTTAATTGCTTCCCATTGCATATTGCACCACAACACCAAAAAAAATTTAAATTGTACATACTTGCCAAAAGTTTTTATAATCCTAATTCACCCCCCTCTTGGGAAGCCACCTGGGCAACAAGTGGTATCAGAGTGGAGTCTCTAAAAATTACTTAGAGTAAAGATAGATGGCACATCCCATGAGCACTTCTTTAGCCGAAGGCCAATCCACAAATTGACTTCCACTTTTCACTAGAACCAATTATACATATTGGAAGGCAAGGATGAAAATATACATTCAAGCCATAGATTTTTATTTGTGAAAAATTATTTTGAAAGGACCTCACACACCTACTATTTGAATCAATGATCTTGAGGTTCCCAAACCAGAAGAGGAATGAGACAAAAATGATATGAAATTAGTAGAGCTGAATGCCAAAGCTGTGAATTTGCTTTATTGTGCTTTGGACCCAAATGAGTTTAACAGAATTTTAACTTGTAATTTTGCTAAAGAAATTTGGGATAAGCTTTAGATTACACATGAAGGCACATCACAAGTTAAAACTTTAAAGATCAATCTTCTTGTGCACAACTATGAATTATTTAAAATGGATCCTAGTAAAACTATATCTGCTATGTATACACATTTTGCTGATGTTATCAATGGTCTTAAAAGTCTTGGTAGGACTTACACTAATGCTGATCTTGTTCAAAAGGTTTTGAGATCCTTGGCAGATAAATGGAAAGCTAAAGTGATAGCTATTCAAGAGGCAAAGGACCTGAACACCCTATCACTGGATGAGTTGCTTGGATCATTAATTACTCATGAATTAGCCATGCAACAAATAACTGATAAAGATTCAAAAAGAAAGAAAGCTATAGCATTTAAAGCTACCGAAGAAGACAAGAATGAAGATTCAGATTCATTTGATGATGATGATCTTGAAAATGATGAGATAGCCCTTGTAATGAGAAAAATTAAAAGGTTTATGGGTAGAAGAAGAACAAATAGATGGAGGAAGCAATTTAGAAAAGGAGAGTTTGGAAGAGAAAGAGAAAAGGACAAAGAAAAGGAGAAGGACAAAGACAAAGATTAGATTTCAATCTGCTATGAGTGCAAGAAAGTTGGTCATATATGCCCTGACTATCCAGAAATTAAGAAAAAGATGATCAAGAGAAAGAAGAAGAAGGCAATGCTTGTTGCATGGAGTGATAGCGATGATTCTACATTCATTGAAGAGGATGAATAAACAACAAAAACTGCTCAAATCTGCTTTATGGGTTTGGAGGATGAGGTAACTACTTCTAAATCTAATTTAGAATTTACTTATGATAAACTTTATAATGCTTTTTGTAAATTATTAGTAGAATATAAAAAACCTGGTTTGGAAATGAAAAATTTTAAAAACCATTGTGATATGATTGAAAAGGATAAAAGTGAAATTGGTGAAAGAAATAAGATTTTATAAAGGGAATTGAGTTTAATTTGTGAAAGACTTAAAACCACTCAATTTGAAAAAGAAGAGCTTCTTGAGAAAAACAAAAGTCTGCAAAATGAAAATGATGATTTGAAAAAGGAAGTTCAAAAGCTTAAACCTTTGGTTGAAAAATTGACCTTAAGTTCTAATAAACTTGAATTGATTTTGAAAGATCAAAAAGAGACAAATAACAAGTTTGGAATTAATTACAAAGGTTCAATTTCAAATAAACTTTCTGCGTCTACATCATATGCTCCTAAGTTCATACTTCAAAACAATTCAGACCTAGAGTTGCATCATCATATACCTTTTATTCAAAGCTAAGAATTGTATGCTATGCTTGCAATAATATTGGTCATAAAGTATTTGAGTGTCATTTGAAATATAATGATAAGAAGAAAATAAAAAAAAAATGGATTCCAAAAGGAACCATTTCTACTAACTTGCAAGGACCCAAGAAAGCTTGGATACCTAAATCTATTACTTGATTATTTTGCAGGAATGTCTTGCAGCCACAAATACAAAAAAAAGATGGTACCTTGATAGCGGCTGTTCAAGACACATGATGAGTGACATTGATCAATTCTTCATCCTAGAACAAAAAGATGGTGGAATGGTAACCATTGATGATAATTGCAAAGGAAGGATAATCAGTATTGGTAAAATCAAAATTACTCCTCCTACATTTATTGAGAATGTATTACTTGTAGAAAAGTTAAAGCATAATCTTTTGAGTATCAGTCAGCTTTGTGATATTGGTTTTAATGTTTTCTTCAAGTTTTCAATATGTATAGTAGTTGATCTACTTGACTCTAGTATAAGGTTCATTGGACATAGACTTGGTAATATTTATGTAGTAGATCTTAATGATCTGGCTATGTCAAGCAATACAAGTCTTGTAACAATGAATGACAAGAGCAAGGAATCAAGTTTACTATGGCATAGGCGACTTGGACATGCTAGTATGGATACTATAGCAAAACTTATTTCAAAAGATTTAGTTAAAGGTTTGCCAAAGTTCAAAGTAAATTTTGATTATGTTTGCGATGCATGTCAATTAGAAAAGCAAGTGAGGGGGAGTTTTAAATCCAAAAATATTGTTTCTACTACTAGACCGTTAGAGATACTTCACATGGACCTATTTGGACCTACTAGGACAACAAGCCTAGGTGGTATGAAATATGGCCATGTGATTGTAGATGATTTTTCAAGATACACATGGATTTTGTTCATTGCACATGAAGATGAGACTTTTAAAGTATTCAAAAAGTTTTATAAAAGAGTTTCAAATCTGAAAAATCTTTCTGTTATTTCTATCCATAGTGATTATGGCAGTGAATTTGAAAATCAACATTTTGATCACTTTTGTACAAAGCATGGTATTGATCACAACTTCTTAGCTCCTAGAACACCACAACAAAATGATGTTGTAGAAAGAAAGAATCGAGCTTTAGAAGAGATTCCATAACAATACTTTATGAAAAAAATATTTCAAAATACTTTTTGGCAAAAGCTATAAATATCGCTTGCTATATTTTGAACAGAGTTTTAATTAGACCTATCATTAGAAAAACCCCTTATGAATTGTGGAACAATAGAAAGCCTAATATCAATTATTTTCATATTTTTGGCTGTAAATGTTTTGTTCTTAATAATGGTAAAGATAACCTTAGTAAATTTAATGCAAAATCTAATGAGGCTATTTTTCTTGGATATTCTTTAAATAGTAAAGCCTATCGAGTTTTCAACAAAAGAACTTTGACTGTGGAAGAATCAATATATGTTGTTTTTAATAAATCTGACATTACATCTTCTAGAAAAGAAGATCATGCTGATGATGATGCAGGTACACTAGAACATGGACCGAAGGATTTGACTCTCAAAGACAAACAAACAAGTGAACAACCTGAATAAGAGGTAAGCAAAAATCATGATGATATACCTAAAGAATGAAGGTATGTACACTCACATCCCAAAGAACTAATATAGGAGATCCATCTCAAAGTGTTAAAACTGGAACTGTACATAGAGATGCACATGACTTGATTGCTTTTATTTCTCATGTAGAACCACACACTATAGAAGAAGCTGAAACTAATCCTAATTGGATGTTAGCTATGCATGATGAGTTAAACCAATTTAGTATAAATAATGTTTGGACTCTAGTAGAAAGACCTATTGACTATCCTGTTATAGGCACTAGATGGGTTTATAGAAATAAACTTGATGAACAAGGTAATGTAATTAGGAATAAGGCTACACTGGTAGCTCAAGATTATAATCAAGAAGAGGGAATAGATTTTGATGAGACCTATGCACCAGTAGCTAGGCTAGAGGCTATTAGATTACTACTAGCATAAGCATGTTTTATGAATTTCAAATTATTTCAAATGGACGTAAAGAGTGTATTTTTAAATGATTTTCTATCTGAAAAAGTTTTTATCAAACAACCACTGAGTTTTATCGATCACACATTTTCAAATCATGTTTTCAAATTGAATAAAGTTTTATATGATCTTAAACAGGCATCTAGAGCCTGGTATGATAGATTAAGTAAGTTTTTAATTGGAAATGATTTTGTAAGAGATAGTGTTGACACCACACTATTTATTCAAAGCATTCATCTTTAAAATTAATTAGTTATTCTAATGCTGATTATGGAGGCTATAAAATTGATAGAAAAAGCATAAGTGACACTTATCAATTTCTAGGTGTCAACTTGATTTCATGGCACTGTTGTAAACAGAACTCTATAGCATTGTCTACTACTGAGGTAGAATATGTGGCTGCCGGGAGCTGTTATGCTCAAGTGTTATGGATCAAGCAACAACTAGAAGATTATGGTGTTGTCCAATCTAAAATTCCTATTAAATGTAATAATACTAGTGCTATTAATTTATCTAGAAATCCAATTCAGCATTCTTGAACTAAGCATATAAAAATTAGATATCATTTCATTCGAGATCATGTTTTAAATAATGTTGTTGAATTAGAATTTGTACCTACTGAAGATCAACTTGCTGACATTTTTACCAAACCCCTTAGTCAAGATAGATTTAAAAAGATTAAAGGCGAATTAGGCTTGTGTGACCCATTCTGAAAGTTCTGACCTGATTTTTCAAAAAGAAGGAAAAATTATTTAGACATTTTAAAATTCCTTCTAGAGCTTATGACAACCTCCTTTAGTATTAAGAAACCCATAGAAATTTATTTTATCATTTTTAAATTTTTAACCTAAATTTGGGCTCGAGCCGACTTGAGCCACCTGCTATTTCAGCGAGCCAACTCGAGAGTCGGGCCGAGGCTTTTTTAATAGGGTATCATAGGTTTGAATTTGTCATTTCTTTCCACCCTTCTTATTTTCCCTTAGCCGTTTCCTTTCTCTAACCTAAGAAAAACCCTTGGAACACCTCTACACCCTTCCAAAACCCTAATCTAACGTAGATGGCTCCTAGGAAAGCTATGGCAAAGAAGGCTAGGAGGGTTGTTCGATCAGTGGCAGAGGAAAGGAGGACCAAACCTTCCAATCCATCAGAGGAACATCAAGAAGAGCATGAAGAAGAACAAGAAGCTCCAAGGCAGGTAATTTCGATAGAAAATAAGCAAGTAATCCTAGGTCGATGTATTGATTTCTCATTTCTAGAACAAGAGAGTTTACAATTGGTGATTGGATAGTTGGACAAGGTTGGAAGGATTTTTGCATGCTTAATCTTCCTGCATATCCTAACCTTGTTAGACAGTTTTTTGAGAATATGTCTTTGGGTGCTTTTCATATTGAATCTACTGTGAAAGGGAAACACATTAAAATCAGTGAGCAAAAATTGTCCAATATTCTTCAAATACCTAAAGAGGGATAAGGTTATTTAGTATTGAAGGACAAACAGAAAACACCGAGAATTATACTAGAAAGGACAAATGTGACTGGTGTGATACATGTTAGAGCCAACCAACTCTCATTGGAGATGAGGATGCTACATAATATCATTAGTCGCATCTTTTACCCCGGACTGGGAGATTCGATTGGGTGAGCGAGAGAGACCTAGCCTTCATGAGATGTTTGGTTGACGGGGAGGCCCTCAATTTACCTTTCATTATGTTGTCGCAGATGAGAGAAGCTGCTCATAGGGCACGAACATGTCTTCCGTATGGTATGGTGTTTACTTTACTGTTTCAGGATGCCCATGTTGATTTGTTTAGAGAGGATAGCAGACCACTATTGCATATAGACAAATACAACTTGAAGTCTTTGACCAGGATGGGATTCTTAAAGGTTGAGGGTCACTGGATTAGGAAGAGTTCAGAACTTCCAGTGACTCATTTTGATGATGATTCAGGAGAGGATGATCTGGTAGCACAGGGATAGGAAGCCGAGGCAGAGCCACATACTGATGAGGCTGGACCTTCATAGCCAGCTCCTTCTACACCTTGATCACCAGTCAGAGGATTGACTGCTGTTGGATCAGGTGATGATGACAGACTGCAGCGCATACTGGATGAGATCTCTAGTCTTTAGAGAGGGAGATCAGAGACTGATGCCAGGATATCCGCACTTCAGTCAGAGATGCATCAGGGTTTTCAGGACATTCTGACTATTCTTCAATAGATTACAGTAGCCAGTCACTCTGCACTTACTCCTTCTGCAGCAGCACTGGACATTGGCACAGATTGTGGGCAAGGAGAGGCAGTATACTTCACAAACATTCCTACAGCTGCTACTCCTACTGAGGCTGGTATTGGTACTGAGGTTCCGAGTTCTGATGTTGGAGACACTCCGGTGACAGAGATTCTTTCTTCTACCAGCACTCTTGCCTTTTCTGTTGATCCTCTTACTGCTCGACCTATTCCTATCATGATTTTTTCTAAGCCTAAAGTTAAAGGTAAACCTAGAACCTCTAAGACTACTACTCCTGTTAGGACCAGACTTAGGGACCTTAGGCCTAGGTTCCCTAAATTCAAGCCTGCTCCAGGTATTTTAGAGGTCGGTTCCTCCTTTAGTGAGGAAGAGCCTTGTGATGATGACCCTAGTCCTTCATTTTGATATTTTAGGACTTGATGTTTTTAGCTTTTTATGTTGTGTGTGATACTACTTCTGTCGTGCCGAGGCACTTTTGTATTGTATCACTCATGTACTAACACTTTTCATATATATATATATAACTTTTCATGATACATCTGATACATGTTGTGAATCACTTCAATTGTGAATGAATATTCTCCTTATTATATATTTTTGTTGATGACAAAAAGGGGGAGAAGCGAGAAAGGAGAAAAGAGTGTGCATGAAAGTGTGAATATGCATGAAAGTGTGAATATGAAAGTAAATATGAAGAAAATATTATTACATTAGTAAGGAGAAGCTTATGTTAAGTTTTCATTAAACTCACTTGAAATATAAGTCAATTTTATGATACATATGATACATATGATACATATGACACATATGATACATTGTGATACATTATGTTGATACTTTTCAGTTTAACAATTTGAAACTCTTTAGTTTAACAATTTGATACTCAACTTGGTTTGATACACACTATATTAAATATTATTTGATACATGTGAATACGATACATAGTAAATATAAAGTGTTTTTAAATCCTGTTCATGCCCAATGTTTTGTCATCATCAAAAAGGAGAAGATTGTTGACCCCTGGAATGATTTTGATGATCACAAATTATTGGAGCATGTATGAGTTACTAATTCTTTCAATTACTTGAGAAGTTTTTATAGGAAATTCTTTATCCTTACTTTACTTGGTTTTCAAATTGGTTGAAAGGTAATCCAACATTGTATAGACCTTAATGCACTTCAGTTTGTAAAAGCCCTAATTTTTAAAACTATGTAATCTTGTAAATGGGCTATAAAATTGTAAAAATAAGAGTGAGTATATTAGCTCTTGTTGGATTCATATGTTGAAGAATTTTGGAGAAGTTTGAAGCTTTAAAAGAAGTTTTTGTAAGAGCCGACTCATGGATCAAGAGCCGACTCCATCTGGTATGGCACAAAAAACTTTCAGAGTTTCAGTACCTCGAGCTGACTTAAGCCCCAAGAGCCGACTCATTGAAGAACACATGTTTTTGAAGTCTGAGACCTTGAACCGGCTCAAGCCTAGAAGAGCCGACTCGTCCAGAGTTATATTTGTTGGTGACTGAGACTTCGAGCCAACTCTACCTTGAAGGGTTGACTCAAGGAAAATGTTGATTTGTACTGATTGAAGGTTCGAGCCGACTCCAACTTGAAGAGACGACTAGCACAGAAATTTTGTTTGGGCTATCTGAGACTTCGAGTCGACTCGTGGACCTCGAGCTGACTCGAGTGACCATTTTCTGCACTCTAATGGCTAGTTATTGAAAGTTGATTTTGATCTCCAAATGGTCTCCAACAACTCTTTCTCGATTCCCTAGGCTCTACAATGGCTATATCTCATGAAAAACTATATAAATTTTTTATGGATTAAATAATTTTTCTAAGGGATTATTCATTGACTTATCTTGGGAATTTGAAAAGTCTTCAAGTTTTTCATCAACCCACTTCAAGAGCATTCAAGATAGGATTTAAAGCTTCACCAACTTCTCTTCATCATTGAATCCACTCTTTGAAGAAGTAAAGAAGCAGCTTAAAGAGCATTAAAAGAGCATTCAAGGCTAGGCTTCACCTTGATCTTCATCGGCAACATTTAAATAAACTCGGTTTGTTATGTAGTTGCTTTATATTTTTTTCATATCTTTATTTTCTCTCTAAGAACAGCAAGGGGCTATGTCTAAAGAGAGGGTTAAAGGTTTTTAGGTGAACCTTGTGAAAACCTAAGTTGGGTTCTTGGTGATTCTGGTATAAAACCAAGTTTAGGGTTTCTTTGGTGATCCCATTTAAAACCAAAGGGAGTTGGGTTTTCTTTGGTGATCCTGGTAAAACTAAAGTGTATAGGTTTGGATTGTGAGCCTGGTAAAACAATCCGACTGTATTCCGATTGGGAGATATAGTAGAAATCCCAAGTGGGCCTTGGGTAGTGGACGTAGGAGCCGGTTGCTCCGAGCCACTCTAAATTTCCTTGTGTTTGTGTTTGTACTTATTTTACCTTATTGCATTTACTTAATTACTTCCGCATTGCATATTGCACCACAACACCAAAAAGATTTTAAATTACACATAATTGCCAAAAGTTTTTATAATCCCAATTCACCCCCCTCTTGGGAAGCCACCTGGGCAACAATGTCCTTCATAGCTTTGTCAATTATACCTGCATCATTATCAATGCACTCTTCTTTTCTAGAAGGTGAGGGGTTAGATTCATCAAATATAACATGAACAGATTCTTCAACAGTCAAGGTTCTTTTATTAAATACTCTATTAGCTTTGCTAGAAGTTGAATAACCAAGAAAGATTGCTTCATTAGATTTAGCATCAAATTTTTCTAGATTATCCTTTTCATTGTTCAACACAGTATTTATAACCAAAAACATGAAAATAATGAATGC
Source organism: Areca catechu (assembly GCA_021397845.1). NCBI lineage: Eukaryota > Viridiplantae > Streptophyta > Magnoliopsida > Arecales > Arecaceae > Areca > Areca catechu. The sequence continues at coordinate 92,607,736 of CM038051.1, read as the reverse complement.
TAGGTTTTCTATCATTCCAAAGTTCATAGGGTTTTTTTTTTTAAATTGGTCTTATCAAAACACAGTTCAAAATATAGCATACTGTGTTCACAGCTTCTACTCAAAAGTATCTTGGAAGATTACCTTCACATAATATAGTTCAGGCTATTTCTTCCAATGTCCTATTCTTTCTCTCTACAATACCATTTTGCTGTGGTGTTCTAGGAGCAGATAAGTTGTGATCAATGCCATGCTTAGTGCAATATTCTTCAAAGTATTGATTTTCAAATTATGTGCCGTGATCACTTATAATAGAAATAACTGAAAGATTTTTCTGGTTTGAAACTTTCTTGTGAACTTTTTGAAAGACTTTAAAAGCTTCATCTTTGTGTACAATAAATAAAAACCAAGTAAATCTCAAAAAATCATCTACTATCACAAGTCCATATTTCATATCACATAGGCTTGTGGTCCTAGTTGGTCCAAATAGGTCTATGTGTAGTAGCTCTAAAGGTCTAGAAGTAGAAACCATATTTTTTGATTTAAAGCTCTCTCTAGTTTTTTTACCAAATTGACATGCATCACAAATATGTTCAAAATCAACTTTAAATTTTGGTAAACCTCTAACTAAATCTTTAGAAATTAATTTAGCTATTGTATGCATACTAGCATGACCTAATCTCCTATACCAAAGTAAGTTAGACTCCTTAGTTTTAGCATTCATTGCTACAACACTTGTACTACTAGACATGGCTAGATCATTTAAATCTATCACATATATGTTTCCAAGTCTATGACCAATGAGCTTAGTGCTAGAATCAAGTTAGTTACTATGCACATTGAAGATTCAAAGATAACCTTGAAGCTTCTATCACACAATTGACTTATACTTAATAAATTATGTTTCAATTTGTCAACTAGTAATACATTTTCAATGAATGTAGAAGGGATAATTCTGATCTTATCGATGCCAATTATCTTTTCCTTACCATTGTCACCAAAAGTGACCATTCCTCCATCCTTCATTTCTAGGGTGATGAATTATTCTTTGTCACCCGTCGTATGTCTTGAACAGCCGCTATCCAGATACCATCTTTTTTTTGAATTCTGGGCTGCAAGATATTCCTGCAAAATAATCATGTAATTCTTTTAGGTACCCAAGCTTTCTTGGATCCTTGCAGATTAGTAGAAGTGGTTTCTTTGAAAATCCAAACCTTTTTCACTTTACTTTTACTGTTCTTTTTCAAATTATATTCAAAGGATTTGTGACCAACCCCATTGCAAGAATAACGATAACTCTTGATTTTTGAAAAGATGCAAATATTGAAACTCTAGATGCAAGAGATTTTGAGTTGAAAACTAAGGTACATAAAATTTTGAAGGTATAAATTTTGTAGCTGAAACTCTGTTAGTATGCGATAAATTGTAGCCAATTCCAGCTTTGTTATTTAAATTCTTTTGGTCTTTCAAAATCAAGTCAAGATTATTTGAACTCAAAGTTAGTTTTTCAACTAAGGGCTTGAGTTTTTTAACTTCTTTTTGCAAATGTACATTTTCTTCAAGTAAAGCCTTATTCTTTTCAAGATAATCATTCTTTTCAACTTGCAAGACTCTATATTTTTTTGAAATATAGCTCAATTTCTTTTGTAAAATATTATTCTTTTCTAAAATTTTATCTTTTTCTTTCATCAAAATATCATTATTATTTTTCAAAGTATTTATTTTCAAACCAGCCTTTTTATATTCTGATAAAAGCTTGTAAAAAGTAGTATTCAATTCTTCATTTATAAATTCATCATTAGGCTTAGGAGACATTACCTTATCCTTGAGACCTATCAAACATGTATTAGCTATTTTGGTAGTCTTTTCTTCTTCATTTGATGTAGACTCCTCATTGTCACTCCAAGTTGCAACCATTACTTTCTTTTTCTTCTTTTTGTATGCTTTCTTTAGTGTGGGACAATCTGATCAAAAATGCCCTGACTTTTTACACTCATAGCAGATAGGCTATTGCTCTTTGTCTCTTTCTTTTTTCTTTTCTTTCTCTTTACTGTGTTCCCCCTTTCTATAGTGTTTTTTTCAATATCTTGCCTTTCTTTTGTCCATAAATTTCTTAAATTTTCTCATGACTAGAGAATATCATCATCTTCAAGTTCATCTTCGTTTGAGGAAGGGCTTTTTTCTTCTAATTCTTCTTCTTATTTCTTTAATTTTGTAGTAGCTTTGAAGGCTATCAATTTTTTCTTCTTGATATCATCTTCATTTCTATGCTGCATTATGAGTTCATGCGTGATCAATGATCCAAGGTGCTCATCCCATGGTAAAGTGTTCAAGTCCTTAGCTTCCTAGATAGCAATGACCTTTGCATCCCATTTATTTGGATGTGATCTCAAAATTTTCTGTACAAGGTCTGCATTTGAGTATATACTACCAAGACTCTTTAAACTGTTAATAATATCTATAAACCTTGAGAACATAGCAGATATAGTTTCATTCAATTCCATTTTGAATAACTCATAATTATGAACAAGAATATTGATTTTAGATGTTTTAACTTGGGAGGTTCCTTTATGGGTTATTTCAAGTTTATCTCAAATTTCTTTTATAGACATGCAAGTAGAAATCTGGTTAAACATGTTGGCATCCAAAGCACAATATATGGATTCATTGCTTTGGTGTTTAGCTCACCCATTTTCGTATCATATTCATCCCATTCCTCTTCAGGTTTTAGGATGTCCATGCCATAAACCTTTTTTGTGGGTGTGTGAGGTCCTTTTAAAATTATTTTTCATAATTGAAAATCTATTGCTTGAACGTAAATTTTCATTCATGCTTTCCAGTAGGCATAATTTGTACTTGTGAAAAGTGGTGGTCTATTTGTAGATTGGCCTTTGGCCAAAGAGGTACTCATAGGGTTTGCCATAAATCTTTTCTCTAAGTAAATTTCAGAGACATTGCTCTGATACCAATTGTTGCCCAGGTGGCTAACCCAAGAGGGGAGGTGAATTAGGTATTTTAAATTTATTTACAAATATGTGCTCTTTTAAAACTTTGTATGGAGAGTGATATGATTTAAGTATGAATAGTAGAAGCAAATAAAGAACATAATAAGCACAAGCACAAACATGAGCATTCGGAGCAACCTAGCTCCTACATCCACTACCCAAGATACCACTTAGGATTTCCACTATATTCGCCTCGGAATACAGTTGGTTTGTTTTGCACCGGGATCACAAACCAAAACCCAAACTTAGTTTTACACTGGGATCACCGAGTACCCAATACAATGTTAGTTTTTCTGGGCTCACTAACAATCCAAACTTGATTTTCAAAGGCTCACCAAAAATCTAAAACTATCCCCAAGTTACAGCCCTTGCTGTACTTGGAACAACTCAAATAAATAGTTAAGAAACAGAGCAATAATAATGACAAACCAAACATTATTGAATAGTTGTAGATAAAGTTCCTTTGCAAGCCTTCCTGATTGCTCCTTTCAATCTCTTCAAGGCTTCCAATCTTCTTCAATAAATGGCTCAAGAAAAGAATAGGAGTTGGTGAAGTCTTGAGTTCTTCTCTTCAAAGCCCTCTTGAATAATGAATATTCTCTTAAAGTCTCATTCAAAGTTCTTCAAAAGATGTTTAAATCTCTTATTTATAGTCCTTGAATTGATTTCAGATGAATATGACCGTTGTAGATTGTTGGGATTTGAAATATGGCCATTGGAGCACTTTTTGGACTCAAAAAATCAATTATAGAAATAGTCGTTATGCACCTGGAATAGGAATTTGAGTAGGCTCAGATGACTCGAGTCAGCTCGGATTCTCAATCCTTTAAAAATTGAACTCTGGTCAAGTCGGCTCTTCACTAACAAGTTGGCTCGCTTGACTGTTTTTCTCAGAACTGATTTTCAATACTCTAGAGGAGTCGGCTCGATTTTCTATCTGGTCGACTTGATTATTTGATTGAAGAATTGTAGTTCTAGATGAGTTGGCTCAGGTTCCTTCGAGTTGGCTCAGATGTCTGCATGCCAGAAAACTTTGTGCCATACCAGAATAATGAGTTAGCTCTCCTGCTTTGAGTCGGCTCGAGTGATTTTTGACAAAAACCTTCCAAACTTCTCCAATCTTCTTCCAAAAGCTTCCAACTATCTTCAATGCTCTTTCAAACTCTTTTGAAGTCTACTTTAAGTAATTTAAACTTGAAATTTACATAGAATTGGTCCACTTTCATGAATACATAAGTAATTTTTCTTTGGGCTCTACATTACATGATACTTTTTTAAAAACTAAACTTGACATACATCAATAGGATCAGAATTGTAGGAAGAGTGGTTGTTCATTTAAATCATCTTATAAAAACTTATAAAACACTTGAAAAGTAGTTAGTATCAAATACATGCTTCGATATTTTGTTATCATCAAAATCATTCCAGGGGTTAACAGCACTAACTTCCATAGTGTCGACTGCATCTTTGATGCTAGCACCATCAGCAACAGCAGTACCATCATTGGTCATAGCATTAAGGTAGCTGGGTCCTTGGAGTCAAGCTAAGGCTGAATAGAGAGGGAAAGCTTTGATGACTTTGTTAGAGCTTAAAAAAGCTCCTTGGAATGAGGAGGAATATATGCAGATGGAGGTGGAGGTGAGGAAGACTGCCTTCGCCTTATGAAATAAGGGGCTAACTGAGAAGCTAGTCAAGAAGATTCTTTTTCCTCTTGATTGGGAGGAACAAAAACCCCATCCATTTAAAGAGATCATCAAATTCTTTATTGGTGAGAATTACACTCGAGCCAAGAACATGGAGCCCATGGTAGCATAAATGATCCCATGGTTGAGTAGCATAGACAGAGCCCATTGAGGAGTGGCCGACCACTCATTAGCTAAGGCTCCTAATCAGGGAAGGTTACTGACCCTAGTGCATCAAGCAAGATGATGGCACCAATACATGGTCGGCTCTGCCATTCAACCGACCCCTTGTTAGGAGGGATGATGCTTCTTGGTTTGTTTTAAATTGTGTTTTAAATTCTCGCTTTAATTTGATCTATCTATCATTTATTTTTAAGTTGATGAGTACTAGAAGCAGGTACAAATTTTAAATTATTTCTTTTTCTTTCAGCAAATTTTATTTTCATCTTGATCTTAGTTTAGTTTAGTTTAGTTTAGTTTTTAATTTAAACTTATTTGATCTTTTTGTTTGTTCATAGCATTTCTAAACTATGTTAAGGGCACGAACCTAAACAAGATAAGGTGGGGAGTTCATCATCCTTCCTTACCCCACAAACAAGACTCCTTCACTGGCATCAACCCAATCCTCTAAATAAAATCAATTAGACCTGACCTTAGGGACATCCGAGCTCATTAGAATAAGGATACCTAAGAGTTATACCAAGCTAGTTTTGATCATTGAATTGGTGTCTAGGAAAGTGGTTCAGGGATCTTAGTCCTGAAGAAAGGCAGTTACTTAATTGGTTCCATTCGCTGACCTGGCCAATCCAATTGGTATCTAAGGAAAGCAACGGGGGGACCCCCGCTAATCTTACACTTACCTGGCTAATTTGGTGAATTAGTTCGAACTTGGAGTGCTCGAAGGTTGACTTGGAATAGTTAGGAGCTCTCTAGTTCTAGGTTAACCCCAGGATAGGATTAATTTTATATGAAACTTGTTTGAAAATTCTAAAAAAATTAAATTAATTAAATAATTTTAGATATTTTCAATCTTGACTGCCCTGACATAAGGTTGCCCTGGCATAACTGGAAGTTATGTTGCATGGTTATCCTAGGATATGAAAAGGTTGAATTGATTTAGATTTTTTTTTGAAGAAAAGCTTCTAAAATAAAAATATAAAAAAATAATTATAAAAAATAATTATAAAAAATATAAATATACAAAATTCAAAAAAATAGAAGTCATAGTAGATTTAGTGAATTCTCCAACTCTTGTGTGGAGAAGGATATCAGGTCAAATAGTTAGAATCGATTTGATTCCTGTTTCAGATCCTATAACCTCTATAATGAATTTAACTAATCAAACCCAAACCCTTAAGGATTTATGTTATCCAGTTGGTTTCGTCCAACCTTCTTGCATAAGGTTGTCTCAACCCACAACAAATAATTTTGAAATCAAATCTCAAATGATTAATATGCTTCCAAAGTTCACGGGAATAAAGGATGCATATATATTTATTAGGGAATTTGAAGAGGTTTGTGCAACTATGAGGCTGCAACAATTATTAGAGGATGAAATCAAGCTGAGATTGATTAATTTTACCCTTAAGGATAATGCTAAAAAGTGGCTTTATAGTCTTCCAAATCAATCTATCATGACCTAGGAGGGCTTTGTAAGAGTATTCTTAAAGAAATATTTTTTCCATCATAAAATAGCTAAAATTAGGAATGAAATAAACCAATTTTACCAATTAGCAGGTGAGTCATTTTGGAAATACTTTGATTGTTTCAAGAACCTCTTGACCTAATGTCCACACCATGGAATAGAAACTTGGAGACTATGCCAAATCATTTATGAGGATTTATATTCCAATTCAAGAACCATGCAAGAGTCTATGTGCCAAGACCAATTCATGTATAAAGAACCCAATGAAGCATGGCAATTTCTAGAGGACCTAGCAAAAAAGAATTTACAATGGAAAACAACTAAGGAACTAGAAAGATCCACACCTTCAAGAGGTGAAATGCACCAAATATAGACTTCCTTTGCTGTAGAAGCTAAAATTGCAACCTTGACACGTAGGTTAGAGGCCTTAAAACTTCAGAGACAAACCAGTTTGAACCAAGTATCTGCACCAATGTGTAATGGGTGCAATGCACCAGATTAGGTCCTTGAGGAATGTCCACTCTTGATGAACCCAATAAGGAATAGATGTGCACAGGTGAATGCTACATATCAGTGATCCATGAACAATCCCTATGCACCCACATATACCCAAGATGGAGGAATCATCCAAATTCCTCATGGTCACAGAACCCAAATGTAGGTGGTCCTAGTTTTAATCAACAAAACCTAAGGCCTAATCCTATGATGAACAACCCATTACCACCATTACCACCAGGCTTCAATAATAATGATAAAAGACTTAGTTCTTTAGAGAAAAGCCTGGAAGCCCTAGCCAAATCCAATGCTGACACCAGTGCCACATTGAGTAAGTTTATGCAAACCATGGGCCAACTTCTAAATTCAAACTCTCAAGCCATAGCCCTCTTGGAAATGCAGGTGGGTCAGCTAGCATCTACCATTAATGAAAGAGAATGAGATAGGCTACCTAGCCAACCTAAGCCCAACCTAAGAAATCAAAATGGTCATCCACCCCAAGGAAATCAAGTCAATCAAGTAAATGCTATTCATTCTTTAAGATCAGGGAAGTAAGTGGATAGTAAGGAGATACATCTGACATTAGAGAGGACTTAACTACTGAGTCAACTGAGCTACCTAATGAGCAACCTATCTTACAAACTCGAGATTCTGAAATTAATAGTCCACCAAATCAGGTACCCATAATTTCTAGAGCTTCTTTTCCAAATCGATTAAGGTCTAATAAATAATCAAAATATTTAGATAAAATGTTAGAGGTGTTTAAGCAAGTTCAAGTAAATATTCCTCTACTAGGCATGATCCAATAGGTTCTAACTTATGCTAAATTCTTAAAAGATCTTTGTACTAAGAAAAGGAATACTAATGTACCAAAGAGAGCTTTCTTAGTAGCAAGTGTAAGCTCATACATGTTGAGTCACATGCCTATAAAATATAAGGATCCAGGATCTCCAACAGTTTCATGTGTTATAGGAGAAACCCATATTGAGAAGGCATTACTTGATTTAGGGGCTAGTGCAAACATTCGGCCCTATTCAGTTTATGAGCAATTGGGATTGGGAAAACTATAGCCAACAGGGATCACATTATAATTAGCAGATTGATCTTTTAGAATCCCTAAAGGAATGGTAGAGGATGTCTTAATTAAGGTTGGCAATTTTATCTTCCCTGTAGATTTCATTATTTTGGAGACTGAACCAGTATCAAATCCTAAAGATCATATCCCAGTTATTTTAGGAAAACCATTCCTAGCTACTGCTAATGTTGAAATCAATTGTCAGAATAGACTTATGAAGCTATCCTTTGGGAATATGACTATTGAGCTGAATATATTCAATTTGGAATAGGAATCTATCAAGCATGCTAATGTAAGTGTAATCTAAGATGAAATTTATGAACCTATAGACATTAGCGATGAAGAAGTTGATCTTAAGTCTAGTATCTAGCCAACACATGAGTATGAAGATATTGATAAAATATTTGGTGATGATTAAAAATAGCCAGAGATGGGAGCCTCCTATCGAAACACTCATAGAAATGGTTAAACCATCAATCAAGCCGTAAATAGAGGAAGCACCCAAATTAGAATTAAAATCCCTCCCCAAGCACCTTAAGTATGCGTATTTAGGTCTAGAGAAAACCTTACCTGTAATTATTGCCTCAGATCTAAATCCTAAACAAGAGGAGTTGTTAACTATTTTGAAAGAAAATCGAGAAGCAATAGGCTAGACCATGGTAGACATTAAGGAAATAAGCCCTTCCATAGTTCAACATAGGATACACCCAAAGGAAGAGGCTAAACCAACTAGAGAAGCTTAAAGGAGATTAAATCCAGTAATGAAAGAAGTAGTCAAGAAAGAGATTTTGAAGTTACTTGATAATGGGACTATTTACCCTATTTTTGATAGTTCGTGGGTAAGTCCTATTCAAGTGGTACCTAAAAAGTTTAGAATAATAGTAATTCAAAATGAAGCAAATGTACTTATCCCAACTAGAACCCAAACAGGATGGAGGGTCGATATAGACTATAGAAAATTGAATGCTGCAACAAGGAAAGATCACTTTCCTTTGCCATTTATTGACCAAATGTTATTGAAATTAGCCGGATAAGAGTTTTATTATTTTTTTGATGAATATTTTGGCTATAATTAGATCCCCATTGCTCCTAAAAATCAGGAAAAGACCATATTTACCTGCCCATTCGAAACCTTTGCTTATAGGTGCATGTCCTTTAGGTTATGCAATGCATCAGCAACTTTCCAAAGATATATGATCAACATTTTTTCTAATATGGTTGAATAATTTTTAAAAATTTTCTTGGATGACTTTTCTATATTTGGCCCTACCTTCTCCAAATGTTTAAACCATCTGAGACTAGTTCTAGAGAGATATAAGGAGAAGCATTTAGTTCTTAATTGAAAAAAATGTCAATTCATGGTTAGAGAAGGTATAGTTCTTGGCCATGTAATTTCAAAAAAAGGAATAGAAGTTGATAAGACCAAAGTTGAGCTAATTACAAGTCTTCCACCACCTAAGTCTGTTAAAGAAATTCATTTATTTTTAGGATATGCTGGATTTTATAGAAGGTTCATACATAATTTTAGCAAAGTGGCTCGCCCATTAACAAACTTGCTAGCGAAGGAAGTAAAATTTGAGTTTACTCCTGAATGCTTAAAGTCTTCTGAATTCATTAAAAGGGCACTCATTTCCGCTCCCATCATTCATCCACCCATATGGAGTGAACCCTTTGAACTCATGTGCGATGCATCCGATCATGCTATAGGTACAATTTTAGGTCAAAGGATTAATGAGTTGCTTAGAGTTATTTATTATGTGAGTAAAACTTTAAATGATGCGCAACTTAATTACACAACTACTGAAAAGGAATTCCTAGCCATTGTATTTGCTTTAGAGAAATTTAGGTCTTACTTGGTTGGGTCGTACACCATTATTTATACTAACCACTCAACCATTAAATATCTCCTAGCAAAGAAAGATGCTAAGGCACGCTTAATAAGATGGATTTTGCTCCTTTAAGAATTTGACCTAGAAATTAAGGATAAGAAAAGAACAAAGAATGCTGTAGCTGATCACTTGTCCTGAATCATAATTGCACCATCTAGTGAACCACCAATTAATGAGTTTTTCCCTGATGAGCAACTCATGTCTGTGTCCACTGAACCATGGTATGCTGATATTGTAAATTATTTAGCCATTGGTAAAGTTCCTTCTTATTGGACTAGTCAGGATAAACGTAAATTCTTTTCCTAAGTGAAATACTTCATTTGGGATGATCCTTACTTGTTTAAATAGTATCTTGATCAGATCATTAGGAGGTGTTCCTGGATAATGAGATTAGAAGTATTCTATCATTTTGTCATGACCAAGCATGTGGTAGTCACTTTGCATCCAGGAAGACAGCTACCAAAGTACTTCAATGTGGATTTTATTGGCCTAATTTATTTAAGGATGCACATGTATATTATGAAAGTTATGCTTGATGCCAATAAATGGGTCGAATCACTAAGAGAGACATGATGCCACTCAATCTAATTTTTGTGGTTGAGATTTTTGATGTCTAGGGGATTGATTTTATGGGACCATTTCCAAACTCCTTTAGAAATAAATATATTTTAGTGGCTATTGATTATGTGTCTAAGTGGGTAGAAACTATTCCATGTAGATCCGCTGATAGCAAAGTGGTCATTAAATTTTTTTAAAAAAACATTCTCTCCCATTTTGGTACTCCTAGAGCAATCATTAGTAATCGGGAGATACATTTTTGCAACCGACCCTTTGTCACCTTAATGAGAAAATATAATGTTACCCACAAGTTAGCTACACCATATCATCCTCAAACTAGTGGGCTAGAAGTGTCTAATAGACCAATCAAACAAATCTTGGAGAAGACTGTCAATGCTAATAGAAAAGATTAGTCATTGAAATTAGTTAATGCACTCTGGGCATATCGCACCACCTACAAGACCAACCTAGGAATGTCTCCTTATAGGATTGTTTTTGGGAAATCTTGTCACTTGCCTGTTGAATTAGAACACAAAGCTATGTGGGCAATAAAAAAATTAAACATGGACTTGGACTTAGCTGAAAATCATAGGAAGCTTCAGATCAAAGAATTAGAAGAACTTAGAAATGAAGCTTACGAGAATACCGGGATATACAAGGAAAGAATAAAAGTATTTCATGATCAAGCAATTCTTAGAAAATCTTTTATTCCTGGATAAAAAGTTCTATTATATTATTCAAGGTTACATCTTTTTTTTGGAAAGCTTAGGTCAAGATAGACAAGACCTTTCTTGGTTAAAGAAGTCTTTCCATATGGGGCTGCAGAAATTGAAAACCCAAGCAATGGTGTTGTTTTCAAAGTTAATAGTCAATGATTAAAACCATTCTTGGAATTACCTATAGAATCAATAGAGGAAGCCATGGTTCTTTATGAACCGATATATCTTGATTAGCCTGCTATCAAGTCTGGCTGAAGACTTTAAACTTAGTGCTCCTAGGAGGCAACCCAGCTTATTTCTTTCTAATTATTTTCTTTATTAGGTTTTCATATTCTGACTTAAATAAGCTCCATTGGCTAAGTTAGGGGGTGAGCTTAATAAAATTTTTACTCAGGTGTCTTCATTTCCTTTATACCATATCATGCATACATTTAGGAATTATTTTTTTTCATGGAAGGGATAAAAAGAAGAATAAGTATATATTTGGAGCTACCTTTATCTTAATAATCTTACACTTGTTGATCTTAGACTTAGGATAAATCACATACTTTTGATAAGTAATTGATTGAACAGTTTAGATAATTTCTGAAATATTAAGGGGTAAATATTAATAGACCCAAGTAAAAATGGTAAGTAAAAATGAAATCAATTTCTAGATAATTCTAACCCTCCTATTCGCATCGAAGAAGAATCTACCTCCTGGATGTGTGTGGGTGATGTTAAATGCAAAGTTCATTTATTAGTTAAGAAAAAGAATGAGATAATAAAGTAGGTTCTAAACATTGTTTCACTGAGTAACTAGGCCTCTTTGTCTAAGTAAATGGTTGAGTATAGTATCAAAAAGTGAAGATATGAAGAAATTTTTCTATACAGCCAGTTTTGATCTGTAGCCTTTCTGACTCAAGCTAGTAAGTCCGAGGAGTGTTCTACACCTAGTGCCCTAAGGCCAACTGGTCCGGGAGACATTGGTCAAAAACTTGTTATAAGGGTTAGATAGAAAGCTTAAGAGATTAAGACATTGCATGGTCTGTATTAAAAAAAAAAGAAAAGAAAAGTGTAGCAATAAGAGGAACATACTTGTACTAAAACAATATCTCACCACTTCATAGAAGTAGAGGCTTTAGAAATAATAGCAGGAGTTGGTTAAGAATTATTTGGAGAAAGGAGGAGTTTGCACTTAACCAATTTACTTGAAGCTATTAATATCCCAATGATCCATTTCATCTACTATCTAATGAGAAATCTTCTACTTATAAAAAGGGTATGAGAATAACCTTTGAGTCTAGTAAACTTGTGTAAGGTATTAAGAGTTTTGGTAGCCTTATTAATTAATTCATGAACTAATTTTTACTCGAAGATGAGTAAGATTCAAGTTAGGGGGAGTAATAAGTGCATAAAAATTAGTAATAAATGCATTAATTTATTAATCAAATTCATTTTATTAAATTAAAATTAATATTTTTATGTAGTATTTTAATAAAAGAGCCCCACCAATGTGAAGAGCACAATTTTTGGGATCCAATGGCATGAACGGCATTCAAATCAGACTTCAATTGAGCCAGAAAATGAATATTGAAGGAATTAATAAGTTATAGCATGGAAATTAAAGCATTGGTCTATAGTGAGCCAGATAAATGGTTCACAAAAGCCTTGATTGGTCCATATCCTCCATTGTTGCTGGTCCATGACTCCTATGCATGGACCACAGGCTAAACCAAGCTGAGTTTTCACCGGGTAAGTTATCAAAACTCCCTCTCTCACCGTCAGAAGCCGTCGCCTGGGTCATTTTCTTCCTACTTGGCTGCCCCTCTTCTCTCAGCTCATTCCACTCCGATTCAACATCACCAGCCATTGTCTTCCCATGGGATTCATCACCGTTTGACTCTTCACCATGTCTGTTTTCTCCATTTGAAGTCATCGCCTGCACCAGTCCGGGAACATGCCAAAAAAGCCACTTCCTCCTTAGGATCTGTTGGCTTCTTTCTCCCTGCTGCTACCGCCAACGAGTTCCTATCCATAGCCACCAGACCAAGCTACTTCCTCCTTCCCTGCTATCAAAGCCATGTCTGCCCACTAGCGATTGTGATGCTGTCAAAAAGAGGAGTTTAAAGTTGTCCATATGAGAGAGGATTAATTTGTTCGACCAGATCTGGAGCGGAGTTTGATTTTTGAAATGGCTGGGATAACATTAAAGATATTTAATTTTTAAGATGGGAAACGAGATTGTGTGAGTGGATATGGGATAGGAACGTAAAACTGAAATCAGTGTGGAGATAAGGATATGGAGATAAGGATAAGAAGAAGTAGTTGGAGCAGATAGTGATGAGAAACCAACACAGTTCCCACACGGTGCCGACACGTTTCCCTCTGCCTATATAGAGCTTCATCTCTTCATTACTGTGGGAGATCCATCGACATTCCACCTGAAGCCCAGCCTGTCACCTCTTTTCTCTTGCCCCTTCTCCCACTTTCTTCCACCCTTCCAATATACGGGAAGGAGAGTATGCCAGGGAGAGGAGCTAGATTAGCTTTAGTTTTTTTAATTTTTTTTTCATTTTCCTTTTAACTCTAAGCCTTGTGAATGGCTTAGGAGTTAAATCCTTTGTAGTTCAAGTTTCTTTTAGTAATAAAAATTTATTTTTATTATTCCAATTATTTTCTTGTTCTATTTAATTCCAGCATTAGATTAGTTTAATTTTTTGCAATTTAAATTATGCAATTAATGTAGTTTTTATTTTTGCATATTTTAAAATTTTTGTAATTAGTGTAGTTTTATTTTTGCATTTCTTTAAATTCTTGCAATTTACATTTCAGCAAAGTAGTGTAGAATTGATTTTAATTTTTTTAATAATTTTTAAAGTTTTTTTAATTTAAATCGTTTGGCTAAGAGTACCTCCTAGGGCTGGCGATGAAGCTAGACCATGATTAGAAGCCCTTCTTTAGATTTCTTTTCGGGCTTTAATTTTTTTAAAGTTTTTTTCCTTTCAAACTTCTTGCCAAAGAGACTTAATGAGCTATTGTTAGGTTTCAATCTTTTCATAGTTCATGCTTGATTCGGTGCAAGAAGGACGAAAGATAGAAGGCTCAATAATTTGTTTTTCGTTTCTTTCTTTTTTTCCTTGTAATATCTTGATGGGTTATAGTTGAGTCAAATCTCTTCATAATCCATACTTGGTTAATATAGAGAAAGAAGTTGGAAGGATTTATAAGAGAAATCCTTATAAATGTTTTCTAATCATTGGTCTAGTGGATTAAAAAATCCTAGATCTTTAAATTATTTATTTCATCGATTTGATTAATTCTTGTTCATCTTTGTTGAAGCTTACCTTAGCAAGGGTTTGAACATAGATCAAAACATAAATTCCTCGTGGGATTGACCCGTTACTCGCTGGATGTGCTACTCTGCACACTGTGTGCTTGCGATTACAACTTAAAGTTCATATCACTTCTCCCAATCAATTGACTAATCACTAAGCTTTTATATCAGCTAATTTGAGCCAGGCTTGATCACCCCTCAGCAAGGCATCTGAGCGACCCTTAGAATATCTCCAAAAGCATCTGAGCAGGCCTCGGTGGGGGCCAACAACTATATCTGAGAGGTATCAATAAGCCTTCATCGACCACTCATCGGGCCGAAATGCATGCCCAACTCATGGTAGCCTCTTCACCTGGGATATCATAATCGATTGATTATCGGACATCGACACATGCCTAGTGCATGACTATCCTCTATGCATTTGCCTAAGAACTATCTTCTAATCAGTCAAGATACTTTGACACCATCCGATCGACTGCCTCTACTCAACTCGACCTTGGCACAGTCAGATCCCTATGGCCTAATTATGGAAATCACCTAGGGTTTCATGCCTATTTTTTTATAAAGTTATAGCAAAAGTGAATCTATTGTAAAACTATTTGAAATAGAAAATATATATTTAGAATAATTCTAATAAACCTTAAGCAAGATCACAACATAATATGCAGCATAAAAAATAAAATTAGCATGCATTGATCTACCCGATGCATGCTATAGATCTAATCTACAAATAATATGAAATCTAATGTCATACCTGATCATGGATCAATGATCACTGCTATTGATGGTATGTGATAAGGGTTCTCCATGTTGCTTAGCAGCAACATAGGATATCTGGCCACTATGAATCATCCACACGAAGCCCCGATACGATAAACCTTCTCGGACTGCTATATCTATATGAAGGCCACTAGATGGCTAAAAATAATTTATTTCTTGGATCTTCTTGAGCCTTCCAAGAAATCCAAGAAGATGATGAAGAGATCTAAATCAAGGAGAAAGAAAACAAAAAAATAAGAAACATTTTTTTATTATTTTTCTTTTATTTACTCTCTCCCTTAAACCCTTGCTTCCAAAAGAACCTCTCATAGCAATCTAGAATTCATGCCCATTTTTTCTCTTATTTTTTTTGTAATTTTACTTTATATTTTACACGGTAATTGGCCTCTTACTGCTTCATATAAAAAAAAAATTAAAATGAAATTTTATTGATTAGAGAAGGGATTAGATTAGGATAAGATGATACTATTTGAATAGGACTAGATATTCTATTCCTAATAGAACTCTCACAAATAAATTCAAATATATCCAAATTTAATTCAAACAAATCCTAATCTAAATAAAACTAAGGGAGTATACAAAAAACTAATTTTTTTAATGCATAATTTTAAAAAATTCTAGAAAGGCATGGAGAATTTTTAGGAGATAAAACAAGTTAGACTAGGTTAAGGTTTGACCACGTTTTGACCAAAATTAGTTGGGAACTAAAACTAATTTGGTTATAACTAATTTAACCAACTTGGACTCAATCCAATTAGGTTCCAATTAGACTTAATTAAATCTTACTTAAATCTAAAATTACTTGAGTCAATGTCCAAATCAAACTATAATTAGAAACTCTTAGCGATTCGGTCATCGAATAACCTAATCAGGTAAATTTCAATTAAACTAAATTTAATTAGACTTGACCTAAACCTCTTTGATTAATCAAATTAAGATAATTAGCAATAAAATTGCTAATTAATTTTTTCATATTTAATTAATAATTAACTAATTATTAATTTATAATATTTGTTTAGGGTTTATTGTTCATCATATTTATAAGTTTGTCACTGAATAATTCTTAGTCATTAATCAACCATCATGAGTGGTCAGAAGCTTCTTATGTGTATGATTCCATAGATTCGAATACTAAGTCGATAGCCTAAAAATAAATTTTTGAACCAATCGATATGACCATCTAGCAATGGTACCGATGTCCGGATAGGTTAAATGTTCACGAAGCACCATTCAAGAATCCAGGCATATGGTTTCCGTATAATTCATCCCTTTAACCTTAATGCTCAGAATAATTTCATAGTTAACTGCCAACCCCAAATAATGAATCCAAATATATCTTAACTTGCTAAATCCTGTGACTCCTTATAAGGATTGCCCTGGCCAAGGTCTTGCTAAATTAAAATACAATAAAGCATTTTCTTCAATACCTTGAAGTAGTCAATCTCATCTTGACTTATTACTGACTTAATAAGTATTTTACTACATTTAGTAACCTTCCATCACTAGATTAGAAATCCAGGTAGTCTGGCACCTAAGTATATTGAGTTGCTTACAAGCCATCATGGTGATCTCAGGTTAGAGAGATACTTATATCCATATCCTTCAATGAGATACTCTCGATAGTAGAATACTCGATAAAGTTGGTCATGTTTAGTGCAATGTATACCTACACTCATATGCATGCCATACCAGTATCTTCATACTCATTGGTTATGAGGATAACCAATATATATGGCATACAACAACCTATATTCGATAAGCATTATCATCCTAGGTAACAATACATCATTTGGTCGTAAACATATTTAAGAATTTCTTGATAAATCCTTCTTTGTCGAATTGAAGTAATTCTAAGGACTTCATCTCAAAAAAATCCAAAAGAAGATGCAAAAAGAGATAAACTACGAAAAAAAACTTTTATTTTATCAATGATTCATGTACAAGTCATAAAAGGCTTAACTGTCTATAATTTAGACGATTGGCTATAAGATACATTTTCTAACAACTCCCACTTGGACTGGAGCTAATTGAAATAGTACTAAATATCCATCTCCCACTTGTGGTCATCGAACTCTTTGATTTCGAGGGCTTTAGTAAATGGGTCAGTCAAGTTCTCATTTCCATGTATTTTCTGAAGATCGATGTCTTGTTGATCCACTATTTTTCATACAAGGTAGTAGCGACATAGAATGTACTTGGTCTGTTGATGAGCCTTTGGTTCCTTCTCTTGATCTATGGCCCCAATGCTATCATAATATAAAGAAATTGGGCCATCAATGAAGGGTGCCACTCCAAGCTCGGTATGAACTTCCATAGCCAAATGGCTTCCTTTGTAGCATCGGATGCCATGATATACTTTACCTTGCATATAGAATCAATCATAGTATGCTGCTTGGAGTCTGGAAAAGAATTTGAATTCTTCCATCATGCTCACTTCGAACTCACCCTATATAAGCTTAGCAAACTCTTGACAAAGGATTTTATTAGTAGCACCAAATATAATATCATCAACATAGATTTGTACTACTAATTAATCATCATTTTTTTCTTTAAAAATAAAGTTGTATCAACATGGCCTCTAGAGAATTCATTTTCAATCAAAAACTTGCTGAGTCTTTCATACCATACTCGGGGTGTTTACTTTAAACCATAAAGTACTTTGTGCAATTTGTAAACATAATCAGGATGTGCATGATATTCAAAACCAGGTGGTTGTTCTACAAAAACTTTTTCTACTATATAACCTTTCAGAAAAGCACTTTTAACATCCATTTGAAAAAGTTTAAAATTCATAAAATAGGCAAATGATAATAGTAGTCTAATTCTCTCAAGTCTAACAACAGGAGCAAAGGTTTCATTAAAATCAATTCTTTCCTCCTGATTGTAGCATTTGGCAACTAACCTAGCTTTATTTCTAGTTACAATTCCATTTTCATCTAATTTATTCCTAAACACCCATTTTGTGCCAATAATATAAATATTTGATGGTATTTCTATTAATGTCCAAACATTATTTCTATCAAATTGAATTACTTCTTCTTGCATAGCATTTATCCAGTTAGGGTCTTTTTCATCATCTTCAAAATATTTAGGCTCTACTTAAGAAACAAAGGCAATATAATTATATTTATTTCTAATTGAGGATCAAGTTCTTATCCTTTTTGATGGATCTCCTAGAATTAATTCCTTAGGATGTCCGTGAGCATATCTCCACTCCTTAGGTAGATCTTGATTCTTTGGTGTAGATTGTATGGTTTCTCTTTTTTATATTTGTCTTGATCTTCTTCACTTTGTTGAGAGGGTTGATCATCCAATGTCAGCTTTTGTAACTCATCAGTACTTGCACATGCATCAAAAGTATCCTCTTTTCTGGAGGATTTGTTAGTAGACTCTTCAAAAACTACATGTATAGACTCCTCTACAACTAGGGTTCTTTTGTTAAAAATTTTGTATGCCCTGCTTGATATAGAGTATCCTAGAAAGATATCTTCATCAGACTTGGCATCAAATTTTCTAAGATTATCTTTACCATTATTCAAAATAAAACATTAACAACCAAAAACTCGAAAATACTTTAAAGTTGGTTTTCTTTGATTCCAAAGCTCATAAGGAGTTTTCTTTAAAATAGGGTTGATTAAAACATGATTCAAAATATAACAAGAAGTATTAATTGCTTCAGCCAAAAAATATCTTGGCAAATCATTTTTGCAAAGCATAGTGCATGCCATTTCTTCTATAGTATGATTTTTTTTTTGTACCACCCCATTCTGCTAAGGTGTCCTAAGTACAGAAAAATTGTGTTTAATACCTTTCTCATTATACAAAGTTTTGAAATCTTGATTTTCAAATTCAGAACCATGATCACTACTTATGTAAATAACTGAAGTACCTTTTTCATTAGAAACTTTTCGGTAAAACTTTATAAATACTGAAAATGATTCATCTTTATGAGCAAGAAAGAAAACCCAAGTAAACCTTGAAAAATCATCTACTATAACCAATCCATATCTCTTACCTCCTAGACTAGATGTTCTAGTTGGTTCAAAGAGATCCATATGGAGAGTTCTAATGGCCTACTAGAAGTGACAAAACCTTTAGGTTTGAAGGATGTTTTAACTTGTTTTCCAAATTGGCAAGCTTGACAAACTCTATCTTTTTCAAAACTAAGTTTCGACAAATCTCTTACTAAATCCTTTTTGCAAAGTTTTGAAAGTAAGTACATACTAGCATATCCTAGTCTTTTATGCCAAAGCTAACTAGTCTCATTTTTAGTAGAATTCATTGCAACTAGGCATTCTCCATTAGGCAAGGATAGATTATCTAAATCTACTAAATAAATATTACCATGCCTCTTTCCAATGAATTATACTCTATTTTTATCAGGACTAGAAATCATGCAATAAGATAATTTAAAAATAACTTGAAAACCTTTATCACAAAATTGACTAATACTTAAAAGATTATGCTTTAAACCTTTAACTAAGAGTACATTATTAATACAAGTAGAAGGTGAGATGTGAACCTTACCAATACCTATTATTTTTCCTTTACCATTATCATTGAAGGTCACACTCCTTCCATTTATTGCTTCAAGAGAAGTGAATCGCTTCACATCTCCTATCATGTGCCTTGAATAACCACTATCAAGATACCATAGTCTTTTGTTTTCCTTGGTAACATGACATATCTGTAAAACAAATCAAGTTTTGTTTTTTAATACCCAATCCAACTTGGATTCTTTAGGGTTAGTACATAAATTGGTTCCTTTTGGAACCCAAGCTTTTCCAGAGTTATTGATTTTTCTTATATTACAATGAAAAGCTTTGTGTCCTTATTTTTTGCATGAAAAATATGTAATACTTGATGATGCAAGTACAAAAAGGTTTTTCAAATACTTTTGCTATTTTTGAGATTTGTATCATAATCCTGCTTTATTAAAAATAGCTCTTTGATTATTTAAAAGAAAGTTTAGTTTTTCATAACTATAAGTGAATTTTTCAATAAAGGGTTTTATTTTATCAAGTTCATTTTATAGTTTTTGTTTTCTATTTCTAAATCTTTGTTTTTCTTTAAAAGATCATCATTTGAAATGAAAGTTTTAGGTCTTTTCAAAAAATCATTTTCCATTGTTAAAGCCTTATTTTTCTTTTTTAAATCATCAAGTTTATTTTTCAATTCACTGACTTCATTTAACAAAGAATTGTTTTCATATGAAAAACTATTTGCATGCTTTTTCAATTTTCTATTTTTTGATAAAATAAGTTTGTAATTATGCACTAATTCATCAAAAGCATTTTTTAATTCATCAAAGATAAAATCTACTTCAGTATCAAAAATTACCTCTTCCTATTCTTGATGTGCCATGAGACATAGATTTGCAATTTCAGCTTGTTCTTCCTCTGAGCTGGAGTCTTCACTATCACTCCAGGTTGCTATCATAGCTTTCTTCCTAAGCTTCTTTCTTGATTTCTTTATGAGAGGGCAATCAAATTTGTAGTGTCCAGGCTTCTTATACTCGAAGCATGTAGGTATCTCCTCTTCTTTTCTTTGTCTTTACCTTTTTCTTTTTCCTTCTCTTCGGTTGTTTGGAACTTTTTCTTATAAGGAAATTTCCTTCTTTTCATGAACCTTATAAGCTTTCTTGCTAGAAGTGCTTCCTCACTTTCATCATCATCATCTTCTTCTTCCGATTCATCATTTAAGGATTCTTCTTGAATAGTAGACTTGAAGGCTATCCCCTTTTTCTTTTTGTCCATATCCATAGATTTTTACTTTAAATTCAGCTTATAAGTCATGAGCGATCCCACCAATTATTCCAAGGATAATTTGTCAACATCCTTTGCTTCTTGTATGGTGGTCATCTTTGGATCCCATAAAGTTGGAAGTGACCTGAAAATTTTGTTGACAAGATCAGCATTAGACATGATTTTTTTTAAACTTCTCATGACATTTACTATATTTGTGAATCTAGTGTACATGTCAGTGATAGATTCATTTGGTTCCATTCAGAACATCTCATAAGTGTGCACCAACATATTTACTTTAGTATTTTTCACTTGATCAGTACCCTCATGGGTAACTTCAAGTATGTCCCATATTTTCTTAGCAGATGTGCATGTAGAAATCCTATTAAATTCACTAGAATCTAATGCACAATAGAGGAGATTCATTGCTTTCGCATTGATCTCGGATTGTTTAATGTCATTTTCAATCCAATCCTCTTGAGCTTTGGGATGGAAACACCATTGACAATAATCGAAGGAACATGAGGACCCTTATCAACAACCTTCCTTAAATTATAATCAATTGAATGCATGTAAATTCTAATTCTAATTTTTTAATAAGTATAATTTGTTCCATTAAAATATGGAGGTCTATTTGAGGCTTATCCCTCAACTACACTAGTACCAATAGGGGCTGCCATAGATCGTTACTTAAGGTGGTTAGACCTATACACTGAGAACAGAGCTTTGATACCACTTATTGCCCAATAAGCAACCCAAGAGGGGGGATGAATTGGGTCTCTAAAAATCTAAATGAAATGTAAGTGTGTGAACCAATCTAATAATCAACCTAAGTATAATAAATGCAAGTGTAGAGTGCTCTTAGTGAGTATGCAGAAAAAATATAAAAGTAATAAAAATAAGAGCAAATTAAAGAGACAAGCAATCACAAACACCAAGCAAGTATAGTGGTTCGGTACTTTCCAATGCATCTACATCCACTCCCCAAGTTCCATTTGGGAATTCACTATAATCTCAACCGATTACAGTCGATTAGTTTTCCGGGCTCACTAATCAAACCCGACTTGTTTTCACAAGGCTCACAAGATAAAAGCTCACTTGGTTTTCCAGGCTTACCAGGAACCTAATTGGTTTTAAGGCTTACCAATAATCTCCTTTGGTTTTGCGGGCTAACCAAAAACCTAATTGATTTTCAAGGCTAACCAACAACCTCCTTGGTTTTTCAATAGGCTAACTAAAAACCTTTACAACAAGAATAAGTTTAAAGTAAAGAAACAATGAAAGCTTCTAATAAAAGCAGATATCTTTTTGAAGCTTCATTATGGTGCTGCCTTCAACTTGATGAAGCTTCAATAAATGCTCAAGAAGGTTGAACTTGAATTCTCTTGAATGCTTGGAGACTTCTTTTTGCTTGAAGGTAGTTGCTCTCAATGAATGGAATGAATGCACTAGCTTTTTGGTGTTCCTCTTGTGTCTCTCTTGTGTTTAGATTTGATTTGAATAATTTAAATACCTTTCCAAGGCCTCAAAGTTGGTTTATAGCCATTAGATATGTAAAACTAGCTGTTGGGAGCCAAGGAGAGCAAGTTTTGTGTTTGAAAAACTAGTCGTTATTGTTTCCAGAACTCTAAGTGTCGAAACTTCAAGCTGTGAGTCGACACTTAGGGTTGACACTTGCACTCCATGAGTCAACACCTAGTTCAAATATCTTCAATGAAGCTCTCTGAAATTCTTAGGTGTGTCGACACTTCCACTGGTGAGTCGACACTTTGAGTCGACACTTGACATCCATGTATCGATACTTCAGGCGAGTCTTCAACTTCAGCAAGTTCTGTAACAAAAAAGTCTCAAGCGATGAGTCGATCCTTGAGTTGACACCTTGAGTCGATACTTGACTAGCATGAGTCAACACTTCAGCCATGCCATCTGAAACTCTTTCTGCGTACCAGCTTGAGTTGACACTTTGAGTCGACACTTGATTGAGATTTCTTCAAAAATAACTGAACTTCTGCTGAAACCAAATTGTGTTGAACTCTTGTGTCCTTTCAAGCATTCTTTAACTACCAAAGTCTACTTTAAATAGATCTTCCATCCATAGTTGGGACATTTTCATTGTTTGACAATCAATCAAATATTGTTGAATTGATGAGCACCTTTTTCAATAAAAACACTTCAAAGAAATAGTTAGTACTCAACTTATACTTAAGCATTTTATTTATCATCAAAATTAATAACGGAGTCAACAATGGCTAGATCATTCAGATTTACCACATATATATTTCTAAGTCTATGTCCAATGAGTGTGGTGCTAGAATCAATTGAGTTAGTTACTATACATATAGATGATTCAAAGACAACCTTGAAACCTTTATCACACAATTGACTAATACTTAATAGATTATGCTTCAATTTGTTTACTAGCAATACATTTTTAATAAAAGTAGAGGGGGTTATTTTGATCTTACCAATTTCGATTATTTTTTCCTTGCCATTATCTCCAAAAGTTACCAATTCTCCTTCTTTCATTTGTAGGGTGATGAATTACTCTTCATCACCCATCTATGCCTTGAGTAGCCGCTATCCAGATACCATCTTTTCTTCACATTTTGGGCTGTAAAATATTCATACAAAATAATCAAGGAGTATTTTTAGGTACCCAAGCTACCTTGGATACTTTCAGGTTAGTAGGATTTGTTCTTTTGGAAACCAAATCTTTCTTAATCTATTTCTAACAAGTCCATTTTTCTTTAATATGTTGCATTGAGAAAATTTGTGCCCAACCCTATTACATGCATAACAGATAACTCTAGAATTTTGAAAAGATATAAATTTTGAGGTTCTAGAAGTAAAAGTATGTGATGCAGATGTAGAAATAATTTATCTAAAAGATTTTTGATTTGAAATCTTAGGTATATACATTGAAGCTCTAGAAATGGATGTGGAAGCATTTGATACAAAGGCTTTTTGAGATATAGATTTTGGTACAAATACTTTTGAAGAAACAAATCTAGTAGCTAAAATTCCATTTATATTTGAAGAGTTATAATCTATTCCAGCCTTATTACTTGAAACTCTTTGCTTTTTCAAAATTAACTCAAGCTTATTTGGACTTAAAGTAAGCTTTTCAACCAAAGGCTTGAGTTTTTTCATCTACTTTTTCAAATCAGTATTTTCATCATTTAAAGCTTTGTTTTTCTCAAGATACACCTTTTTCTCAACTTTCAAAGCTTTATTATTTTTAGAAAAGGTAATTAATTCTTTTTGCAATAACTTATTCTTTTTTGAAACTCTTTCCTTTCCTTTAATAAAAAATCATTATTATTCTTTAAAGTTCTAATTCTTATTCTAGCTTTCTTAAATTCAGATAATAAATCATGGAATGCGGTGTTTAGCTCATCAAAAGTGAATTCAACTTGAGGTTCAAGGGATATTAACTCGTCTTCGAGACCCATAAGACATAAGCTGATAGTTTTTGTGGTCTCTTCCTCTTCAGTTGAAGTCGACTCCTCACTGTCGCTCCAAGTCACAACCATCGCTTTCTTCTTCATACTTTTAAAAGTTTTCTTTAACAAAGGACAATCGGGATGGATATGCCTAGGTTTCTTACACTCATAACAAGTGGGCATTTGATCATTTTCTTTTTCTTTTTCTTGTCCTTGTCCTTACTGTATTCACCTTTCTTGTAAAATTTTTTGAAGTACCTTCCCTTCTTCTTTTCCATAAATTTCTTGAATTTCCTTACGACCATAGCTATGTCTTCATCTTTTGAGTCATCTTCGAAGGACAAGCAATCATCTTTTGATTCCTCTTCTTATTTTTTTTTTCGATGCAGCTTTAAAGGCAATAGTCTTTTTCTTTTTTTGATCATCTTCATTCTTGTGCTGCATGACCAACTCATGTGTTATCAAAGAACCCATCTGTTGCCCAGAAATGGAGCCCAAAAGGGGGGGTGAATTGGATCTTTGAAAAATTAAAACAATTATGTGATGGCCTTGAAGTGTTTGTGAAACAAAATGATTAGTTCTAAGAGATATGCAGCGGATAACAGCAAATTAATGCAAGTAATAAAGAGCAAGTAGGAAAGAGAGTAATCACACACAAACATAATGTTTTATAGTGGTTCGGTATATACCAAGCACCTACATCCAGTCCCCAAGCTTTCCCTTGGAAATTTTACTATAATCTCTTCAAGATTATAGCTGACTTATTTTTCAAGGCTCACAAGTCAAAACCTAAGTTGGTTTTATCATCTAGGCTCACCAACAATCTTTACAACTTGTTTTGTCTTCGGGCTCACAAGTCAAACCCTAGCTGGTTTTATCCTTTGGCTCACCAACAATCTTTACAACGTAGTTTCAAAAACCTTGAAACCTAGGTCAACAAAGCAAGAACAATAATATAATAAAGAGCACAATAAAAGCTCCTAGAATGAGCTGAAATGAAGATTGTTGAAGCTCTCTTGATTGCTTGGGTTGACTTCTTCTTGGAATCTCTTGAATGCACAATTATGGCCAAGCACTTAAAACCTTAACAACTCAAAAATGGAAGGCTTTTGCAAGGAAATATGTTTAAACATACTCTTCTTATCTTTTCAAATGATTGAAGTTTGTCTCATGTGAATTCACTCTTTTTTCTTGACTTTATGAGGTTTGGTGAGTGTTAAATATCTCAAATCCACTGAAAAGACCATTGAAGACCGTTAGAATTTGAAAAATAATCGTTTGGAACCATTTGGAAGCAAGTCTAAAATTTTAAAAAACTAGTCGTTAGACCTTGAGTCAATCTCATGAGTCGACACTTGATCCATGAGTCGACACTTGATGCAGAATCCAGAAAACTTGAAGTTCTATCCTAGAAATTTTTTCAGGTGATGAGTCGACCTCATGAGTCAACATTTGGTGTGTGAGTCGACCTCATAAGTCGACACTTGGTCATGCCACTTCAGATTTGCATGCCGGTCTTCTGAAACTCTGAATTTTTCTTCATTAGTCGACCTTGTGAGTCGACACTTGCTTCTATCCCATCCAAAAAATATGCCAAACTTGAATTTCTTAAGGATTTGTGCATGAATCCATTTGATCATTTTTCATAAAGTCTAAAGAGATTGTTTTGACGATGTTCCAAGGTGAAAAACTCAATCAACCAAAAGAAACTTCTTGCTCTCAGAATTTTGAACTTATTACCTTCTTGTTAGGAAAATTGATATACCCAAGGCCTGAAATTCATACTCCAATTGAAACATTAGTTCAAACATATACTCAACATTTTGTTATTCATCAAAATTAAGGAGCCAAAGCCAACAATCTCTCCATTTTTGATGATGACAAAACCTTGAGTATATAAGCAAATAAATTTCAAAGATTGATAAATATGGTATTAAAAATTTTGGAAGTATATGAATTTATCAAGGTATCTTCATATTTGATAAAAAGCAAGGTTCATATCCTTATTTTAGTGAAAAAAGATCAGATTTTCAATTCATATACCAAAGTTTCAAAGAGTTTCAAGATGAGATTAAAAAAGGAGTAATCTCTCCCTGAATTGATGCATTAAGGTAAACAAAGAAGGTTTGAGGCTAATTTCAGCAAACAATTGTTAGTATCAAAGCAAATAGATAAGAGAAGAGTAATAAAAGCAAATTTTCATATATAATGAGTGAATTTCAGTACAAAATTGTTAATATAGCAAACATTGAATAAGTCGATCATCTGATACAGTAATGACAAACTAATACATAAACAAATATAACAAGATAAATATCAGTGAGGCTACTCCTCATTAGAAAAAAGATCAAATAAAAAAGGGAGCATTGATCCTTGTCCTAGATGCAAGGGCTCTAGGGGTCTTATAGATGCTCTGGCTCCTGGTCCTAACGGCAGGTCTAGAACGGGAATAGACCCTAGGGGACCTAGAGGAAGGAGTAGGCAAAGACTCTGCTGGAGTCACAAAAGCAGGTGCAGTCAAAATCTGAGCATCAGAAGGATCAGCTGGAGGAGCAACTGGACTCTAGATCTCTCGACTGACTATCTCGTAGTCTCCTGCTCTGTCATCACTGCCACCAGAACTATCTGTATCTCTCACAGCCTCATCACCAACATCACCATCACCACCATCATGAGTATCATCATGTCGATCTGGGTGGTTGTCATCATCATCTGCTGGTGGAGGAGGAGGTGGACCTGAAGGTGCTGCTAGAAATAAAAGTGATCTCAACAGATCTCTGATCTTAGTAAAGCCTACCTCCATGGTCTGCCGAATGCTTGAGAGCTGAGAGTCAGTCTGAGCTCTCAATCCCTCAATCTCAATCCTGAGCTGGGTAGACCTGACTGTCAGACCCAAGATCTTGCTCCTAACCTCAGTGAACTCCTGCCTAATATGCTCCTTAAAAGATGTCTCTGTAGTTGAAGGAGTAGCAGTAGGTGAAACAGCTGGTGCATGTGTGACCGGCTCAGACTCAGATGATATTGCTAGTGCTAGTCTAGGAGTTGTATGATAATTAGAAGGCTCAGATGGCCCTACCTCTACCGCTCGAAGCTTATCCTCCTCATCTGGCTCCTGGCCAGACTCTCTGTGCACCCACCGACCACTGATCTATCTGAATCCCATCCTATGAAGAGATTTATCTCCATATGTGTCTATATGGAGGATCTCTTTGGAGGGCTCCCCCTCCAATGGAACTTCAAAATCTCTGAAAACCTGGGTTAGTGCCAAGCCATAAGGAAAACATAATCTCTATTGGGTGGAAGCTTCACCCATCTGATGGATCATAATCATTAGCAAGTTGATGGGGTTCTGCTATCTCAGAGCCACCATCAGAACCAACTCTCTCTCGGTAATAAAATCGAACCGCCCAGTCTTCAGAATCAAAATCCGAGCAATGATATGATGAAGTACTTGCATCTCGATCGAGAGCTGGTTCGCCAAAACAACTGAAATGCCAGCCACATCATCCCGCTCCAGAATACACCAAAAAGCTGCCTCTTGGTTCCCATCACAGTTTGCAGCTCTTCCATGGAGTGGGATATGCCATATCCTGCTAATCACCTCAGGAGTCACTTGTATCTCAACTCCCCTGACAACAGCTATCCAATGAAGGCCATCAGTGGCCATACTGCCATAAAACTCCCTGATAAGCTGAGGATAGTAGCGCTCTTGCATAGTACAGAAGTGTATAAGGCCAGTTACCCTCAGTAAATCTCCAATGATAAAGCTCTATGAATCCCAGAAATGAATGTCTACTCGCCTACCACAAGCAATGGTCTTCCCCATGACTCTAGCTACTCCAGGGAAAGAAGGAGAAGATTGCTCCTGAGTAGCATGCCCTATCTGCTCAGCCAGATCCTGACAGGCCTTAGTCCTCCTTTCTCTGCTAGACTGTCCTTTCTCAAATCTTCTTTTTTTGAATGCCAGCTGCTTCCGGGGACCCATTTTCAAGCAACATCGAGAAGAGGAACACGAAAGAGGAAAGAAGGCTAGGAAAAATAAGAGGGGAGAGCAACGGATCAAAAGAAAACCAAAGATGGATAAATGGGCCAAAGAAGTGAGAGAGGGTTGGATTGTGGTAGTAATCGGGAGAAAAATGAAATAAGGAAGAAGGAGAGAAGGGAAATTGAGCAAGCCACGGCCTAATGCAATCCAAAAGAATGGGAATGGCTCGGATGAGGGAGAAAATCATGATGGAAACAAGGATTTCGACCAAAAAACTTAGTAACGAAGCAAGGTTGGGACCAAATGCAAAGAAAAACAAGAGAAAAATAAGGAAATACGGTCTAATTGAAAAGTTCCATGAAAAAGAGAGGGAAAATACCTAAAATCCAAAGGCTAGAAGGGGAAATCCACTGTTCTTGGAGGTTTGGAGAGAGTTTGGGGACCACATGGTACTTGGGAAAGGGAGAAAATTAGGTTAAAAAGGGTTTACGGAAGCCTTAAAAATCTCAGTCCTGATATCATGAGTCGACACTTTGAAAACACACAAGTGTCGACACTTCACATGAGTTGACACTTGGCAATTTGTCAAGTGTCGACACTTGATCTAGGAAAAGCAAAATTAGTTCTAGAAAAATTCAAAAAATTCTAGGAAAAAAATTTAAGAGTTATTTTAAGAATTTTGAAACATTTTGAAGGATTTTAACAAGAATTTGAAGGGGTTTAGGCAAAAGGATCAATGACACCGAGCTCCCATCTAATCATGCAAAATCTATATTCACTACGAGGTTTTATGAAAATATCTGCTAACTGATTATCAGTACACACAAAATCAAGCATTACATACCATTTTGCACATGATCTCTTATGAAATGATGTCTTATTTCAATGTATTTACTTCTTGAATGTTGCACAGGATTCTTAGTTAAATTGATTGCATTAGTATTGTCATATCTTATGGGTGTCTTATTTAGTTTAATGCCAAAATTCTCGAGTTGTTGTTTGATCCATAGGATTTGAGAACAACAGCTTCCAGCTACTATATATTCAGCTTCCGCCATAGATAGAGCAACTGAATTTTGTTTCTTACTACTCTATGAAATCAAATTAACTCCAAGGACTGATAATTTCTACTAGTATTTTTTCGATCAAGTTTACACCCAGCAAAATCAGCATCAAAATAAGCAATCAATTCAAATGAAGAATCTTTAGAGAACCATAGACCAATATTAATAGAGCCAGATAGATATCTAAGTATATGTTTAACAGTCAAAAGATGAGACTCTTTAGGGGTAGACGATATCTTGCATACATACAAACACTGAACATAATATCTGGCCTACTAGCAGTTAGATAAAGCAATGAACCAATCATGCCTCTATATAATTTTTGGTCTACTAATTTACCTGATTCATCTTTTTCAAGTTTACAAGAAGAGCTCATAGGCATACCTAATGGCTTGGTGCTCTCCATCCCAAACTTTTTTAATATTTTTTTTGTGTACTTGGTTTGGTTGATGAAGATCCCCTCTTTTATTTTCTTTATTTGGAGTTCGAGAAAGAAGTTGAGCTCTCCCATCATGCTCATCTCGAACTCTCCCTGCATTAACTTTGCAAACTCTTGATAAAGATATTCGTTAGTAGCACCGAATATGATATCATCCATATAAACTTGTACTACTAAGAGATCATCATTCTTCTTTTTTAAAAATAAAGTAGTATCTACGTTTTCTCTAAAAAAATTATTTTTAAGCAAGAAAGAGCTCAATCATCGTACCAAGCTCTTGGAGCTTGTTTCAAACCATACAAAGCTTTATGAAGTTTAAAAACATGATACAAAAATTCATGATTTTCAAAATCGGGGGGTAGTTCAATATAAACTTCTTTTTCGATAAAACCATTCAAAAAGACACTTTTGACATCTATTTGAAATAGTTTAAAATTCATAAAATATGCAAATGCTAATAATAGCCTAATTGCCTCAAGTCTAGCAACAGGAGCAAAGGTTTTATCAAAATCAATTCCTTTCTCTTGATTGTAGACTTTAATAACTAGCCTAGCTTTATTCCTAGTGACCAAACCATTTTCATCAAGCTTATTTCTAAAAACCCATTTTGTATCAATTATTGAAACATTAGAAGGTCTTTCAACTAAAGTCCAAATATTATTTCTTCTAAATTGATTTTGTTCATCTTGCATAGCATTCATCCAATTACAATCAGATTCAGCTTCTTCAATAGATTTAGGTTCTACTTGAGAAACAAAAGCTAGATAATCACATACATTTTTAAGAGATGAACGAGTACTTACCCCTTTCGATGGATCACCAATTATAAGTTCTTTGGGGTGTCCATGAGCATACCTCCATTCTTTAAGAAGTAGATTTTTTGTTGAGGGTACTTCAACTTCTTATACTTGTTCTCCTTCTTTGTCTTGATTGTCATCTTACTCCTTAGAAGGTTATTCATTGTTGTTCACTTTTTTAGATCTTTGCGCATACTTGTTTCATCATCAACAACAACTTCTTTTTTAGAAGATTTTTGATCAGTCTCATCAAAAACTACCTGAATGGATTCTTCAACTAGAAGTGTTCTTCTATTAAAGACCCTGTATGCCTTGTTAGAAGTAGAGTATCCTAAGAAGATACCCTCATCTGACTTGGCATCAAATTTGCTGAGATTATCTTTACCATTGTTTAGAACAAAATAATGGCATCCAAAAACACGAAAATATTTAATAGTAGGTTTTTTATTTATTCAAAGTTCATAAGGTATTTTTTTTAGAATAGGATGGATTAAAATATAATTTAAAACATAGCAAGCAGTGTTTATGGCTTCTGCCCAAAAATATCTTGGCAAATCATTTTCACAAAGCATAGTGCGTGCCATTTCTTCAAGAGTTCTATTTTTTCTTTCTACTATCCCATTTTGTTGAGGTATCCTAGGTACAGAAAAGTTATGTTGAATACCATTTTCACTACAAAACTTTTCAAAATCATGATTTTTAAATTCTGTACCATGATCAGTTTCTAAAGAAACAATTGAAATACCTTTTTCATTTGAGACTCTTTTATAAAATTTTATGAATGCAGAAAAAGTTTCATCTTTATGAGCTAAAAACATGATCCATGTAAAACATGAGAAATCATCTATAATAGCTAGACCGTACTTCTTATCTCCTAAACTAGATGTTCTAGTTGGTCCGAAGAGGTCCATATGAAGTAATTCTAAGGGTCTAGATATAGAGACTACTCCTTTAGATTTAAAAGATAATTTAGTTTGTTTTCCAAGTTAGCAAGCAGTACAAATCTTATCATTTTCAAAATAAGTTTTGGCAAATCTTTTATTAAACTCTTTTTGTAAAGTTTTGAAAGCAAATGCATACTAGCATGTCCTAGTCTACGATGTCAAAGCCAACTAGTTTCATTAATCCTGGCTTCCATAGCTACTAGTCATTGACCATTTTGAACTGGAAGATCATCAAGATCAACCATATAAATATTGCCATGCCTATGACCAATAAACTTGATACCATTGTCATCAAGACTAGACATAATGGACATGGAAGATTCGAAAACAACTTTGCAATCTTTGTCACAAAACTGACTAATGCTAAGTAAATTATGCTTTAAACCATTAATATAAAGAATATTATTTATATAAGTAGAAGGGGTGATATGGACATTACCAATGCCAACAATTTTGCCTTTTCGATTATCACCGAAAGTTACATTTCCACCATCTTGATATTCAAGTGAAGAGAAATGCTCTACATCTCTAGTTATGTGCCTTGAGCAACCGCTATCGAGGTACCACATTTTTCTTTTGTTGGTTGTGTTGGGAATTGTATCCCAAAGCCAATCATCTAGGTTGTAGATGGTTGAGCTAATTGTTATGTAATTTTTATAATGAATAAAAGTTATTCTGGCTTCTCATCACTTTACATCTTCCTATAATGAATTCTTTAGTGATGATATCCTTAGGACTACTATTACATCGATATAGAGAGGATATATCGAGTGGTCCTTAAACAGGGTTCTCAGCCAAATGATATGTTGTACCTGGATAGCAACATATCAAGCATAGGCTGTTGTGGTTCGCATTGTTTGGTTGTCCTCTTGACCAAAGGAGTGTGGTGACACTGATGTGATCTACAAGTGGGATATTTGATATCTCATTAGACGTGACTCCGCGTAGCACCTTATCTGCCTAAGGATCGCTCACGAATGGATATGGGCATAAGTGTCCCTCTGACCTGAGGTCACTTTGGTAGCTTGCAAGCAACTCCCTGTGCTTTGGTGCCGGACTACCCAGATTTTAATCCGGTGACGGAAGGTTTCTGGGTACAGGCAAGTACTTGTGGAGCAGTAGTGGACCAAGATGGAATTGACCTGTCCAAATGGTTTGGATTGAATGTCTCGGAGTGTCTCAATTTAGCAAATCCTCGGTCGGGGTGGTCCCAGTGAAGAGTCACTGGACATGCGATATTGAGACACGTAGTGGATTGACATAGCTGGGGTTGGCAGTTCAACCCTAGGTCATCCTGAGCATTGGAGGTCAAAGGGATGAATTATGCGGTAACCATATGCCAGAGGTTCGATGGATTGCTCTCGCATCTTCGACCTATCCGGACGCCGAGACCCATTGCTAGGTGGTATCTTGTGCTGGTACTGGAAGTGTTCCAGTACTACCGTTTAGGTTCGAACCTATGAGGTCACACGCCAAAGAGGATTTCTATCTGATCAGGAACCGATTCGATTGGGAATCGTTTCGGTGTTTTGTCACGGTTTTTGGTTGAGTTTTCTTCTGATTGACCCGGTCTTGGGTTGATCAGGTCTTCTCTGGATCGACCAGGAATGTGTTCCTGGCTGACTAGGATTGAACCCATGTTCATCAAATGGTTTGATGAATGTTTCTAAGTCCAATTGATTTTTGTTTTAATTGGTTGCAAATTGATTTCAACTCAAATCAATGAGGTTGGACTGTAGAAAGATAGGGTTCGTTCTTAGCTTCGTTTTGAGTCCAGTTTTGTTTGATTTGGACTTCGTTTGACTGGGTTTTGGCCTGAACCAAATTGACCCTGCTTTGCCCTTGGACCGAAGGGCTTTTTGGTCATTTGCCGGTTCACCTATTGAACCGTCGTCTTCATCCTTACGCCTGAGACGTTTCAGTTTTTGAAACCGAAACAGGGCATTTCCTTCCTTGATTTATTTCAATTAAATCCCACTACCCCTTCGCACAAAACTCAAGACCCTTGCTCTCCCCTACGGTTGGCATCCAGAGATATTTTTTATACCCATTTCTTGCTCTCTTTCGGTGTGTTTTTGAGAGCTTCCTCCATTCTACCGAAACCATGAAAGCTTGGGATCCGGCGGCTAGCGACGCCGGAGCTCCGATCAGAAGTTCCCACGGCGTGTATCCCCTCTAGAGGGATTTCGCCTGAGATCCTGGGAGCAGTTCTTCGCTCCAGTGCAGAGAAATCCAAGTTTGAACCTTTTTTTTCCCTGCTGCAATCGTGGCCATGAAGCCTTTTTGAGCCCTGATTTGAGGTGGCAAATGCCGGAGTTTTGGCGATTGGTCTTCAGTTCCTTGTAGCCGGTCAAGAGCACATTCCAGCGGACCTTGAAGCTCGGAGTTTGGAGGCCTGTGCGCTCTGCAGTCGGCGTCTGAACCTTGCTCCACGGTAAGGAATTTCTGAACCGAGGTTGAAGAAGGGTGGAACAGCGGGAATAGCTATTCCACCCCATTCCTCCCTTATTCCAGCCTGGAATAAGTTCTTTATTAATTTTTATATGCATTTATACATGTCTAAAAATTTAAAAAATATATATATATGCCATGCATTTTAATGTTCTCTATGCAAATATATTTTTTGATCCTAGTTTTGGGACATGTTTTTCTGTAATTAATTAAAATTATTTTAAAATATCTACTTGTTCCTATCCTCTGCTTAGTGTAGACACACAAAAAAAAAAAAAAAAAAAATCATCCTTCAAATGGTATCAGAGCCAGGTTCAATTTAAAATTATATTTGCATGTTTTTAGTTAATTAAAATTGTTTAATTAACTAATTTGGTAATTAGTTGAATTATTTAATTTTTAATTAAAATTGTTTTAATTAAGAATTAATGATGGCATGTATTATTTTTATTTTTTGATATGTTAAATGTAAATAAGAATTAATTGTAAAAGGAGTTTTACAAGATTTAATTAAAATTGTTTTAATTAAATAATTAGCTTGATTTCTTATAATTATGAATTATTTGAAATAATTAAATGATAAATGCAAATTAGGGTTTATAAAACCTTAAGTCATTTGATAAGCCAATTGGGTTAAATGGTTGGGCTAGGATTAGATCCTAATTGGGTTAGACCTAGGTTTAGTTGAATGAACTCTAAAAATAATTTTAATCAAAAGTTGATTAAGGATTATCTTTTCCTAGTTTCTAATTAGTTAGAAGCTTGTGTCCATTCATCTAAATGGATCTAATCTGGCTCAGTGGCTAACCTAACTCAATTTTTCTAATCTAATTGATGACGGTAAACCAATTTGGTGTCTAAGGTAAGCAGCCTTATGGTCCTTGGCTTTGAGGGTACCCTTTCCTGGCCAGTTCTTGTAATTGGTGTCTAAGGAAAGTGGTTAATGCCGTAACTCATGCCTCGACCGTACTTACCTGGCCAAATTGGCTAACCTGATTTGATTTAGAAAAGATTATTGAGTTAGATCAACCCATGCCATTTAAGGTTATCAGTCTGACTGATTTAGGTGCCCATGAACCTAACCATAAACCCTTCTAAGATTTAGTGGGTGTTTATGGATCAAGGTTCATGAATTTTTTTATATGTCACAAATTTTAAAATCCTCTAAATTATTAGGTCCTTAAAAAGACCTAGTTAAGGAGTTAACAAAGTCTTTGCCTCCCATTAAGTGGGTTTGTAATATGTCCATTAGTTGGGTATGCATCGGCAGTTCCATAGAACGGGTGTATATCACGCTATTGGGATTACTCTCCCTAATATGAAGGTTCAGTGTGACCTTCTCAACAGTGATCAGGTGAGCCGTACCCTAGACAGGCCTGGTCATTTGTTGGTTGGAAACACTGAATTCGGCATGTTAATGGTTGGACCTAACCGAGAGCCTGTAATAGGAGGCCCCTAGGTCGATTACAGTGCATCTTGGGGCAAAATAGATTACTAGAAATCGCTAAGGATAGCAATTGGTTAAAAGAACCTACCTTTAGACACGTATGGGTGAGCCGTACCCTAGACGGGCTTGTACGTGGTCTATTGGATTCTAGTATCCACTTTGAATTTTGACTTCACGGAATTGGAGGTAGAGGCTCCTATTCTGAAAAGTTAGTGGGAGAACCTTTTTGACTAAAGTCCAAGTCTTTAGGGTTTTGAAAATTACATAAACTAATTTTGGTCATATTTTTCTTTCAGATGTCAACCAATCTGTCGCTCTGTCCATTGTTGGACAATGAAAAATTGATTGGACCCAACTTCGATAGCTGGTATCGAAGATTGAGGATAGTCCTTGAGCATGAATGGATCTTGTACGTTCTGACAGATCCGACACCTGTAGTTCCCGCTGCTAATACTCGAGGACCGGTTAGAGACACTTACCAGAAGTGGATCTCTGATCGGACCACTGTCCGATGTATTATGCTGGCTGCGATGAACGATGAGTTCAGTCGCAGGTTTGAGGAGGCCCAGCCTGAGGATATCCTTCAAACATTGAAGGAGTCTTTTGGCACTCCTGATGACGCTGAGAGATACCGTATCTCCAGCGCCATCTATAACACGCGTATGCGTGAAGGTGCTTCTGTGACTGATCATGTTATGAACATGATCGAGTTGTTCGAGCGCCTGGGCAAGCTCGGCTGTCCCCTTCACGAATAGCTGGGAAAAGATACGATCCTGAACTCCCTGCCACCCTCCTACGTGTCCTTTCTCGATCATTGGAGATTGAATAGGCCGGTAGTAAACTATCATGAGATGTTAGGTTTACTGCAAGCCTATGAAAAGGACCACCAGCTCAACAAAGGGCTGGTGAATTATGTAGGAGGTTCGTCGGCAGGTGCTCCTCGACCCTTTAAGAAAAAGAAGAAGAAGAGCAAGAAGGTACAGTCTGCTCCTGGTCCAAGTCAGACCAAGAAGAAGTTAGACCAGAGCAAGGTAGAGTGCTTCTTTTGCAAGAAGCAGGGTCATTGGAAGAGGAATTGTCCTCTTTACATCGCTTCACTTGACCCGAACAGGCCGAAGAAGAAGAAGCAGCAAGCTGTTGCTGCACCAGGTATATATATGATATATCCTAACTTTACTCTTTGTGATACTACTAGCTGGGTATTAGATACCGGAAGTCCTATTCATATCTGTAATTCTTTACAGGGACTTCGAGTTAGTAGAAGATTCAAAGATGGCGAGAAGTACCTGAACGTAGGGAATGGAAATGCTGTTCCAGTTCTGGCGTTGGGTGTTCTGGAGTTGTCTTATGAGTCTTGTAATGTCACTCTAAGTGACTGTCATTATAGTCCTTCTTTCATGCTTAATGTTATTTCTGTAGGCCTTCTGACCAATGAAAATTTTGAATTTTCAATAAAGAAAAACGTTTGTTCTATCATTTTGAATGGTAAAACTATCATGAATGGAAGCTTAGTTAATGGCATATATTTACTATCACAGCCTGTTATTGTAATGAGTACAAGCTCAAGTAAACGCCCTAGAATAGATAATGTCAATGAAGCCTATCTTTGGCACTGTAGGCTAGGTCACATCAATAAAAATAGGATTAACAAGTTAATAGGAGATGGCCTCCTAGATGTCAGTGATTGTGAATCACTGCCAACTTGTGAATCTTGTCTTATTGGAAAGATGACCAAATCACCTTTTAAAGGAAAAGGGGAGCGAGCTTCAGATATCCTAGGTCTTGTACATACTGATGTATGTGGACCTATGTCTATCTGTGCTAGAGGAGGTTTTAGATATTTCATTACTTTTACAGACGACCTTTCGAGGTTTGGTTATGTCTATCTCATGAGACATAAGTCTGATTCGTTTGAAATGTTCAAACGATATCGTAATGAAGTTGAAAAACAAACCAGAAAGGAAATCAAAATACTTCGATCAGATCGAGGTGGTGAATACCTTTCAGGTAAGTTTTTGACATATCTTGAGGAGAATGGGATTCTCTCTCAATGGACTCCTCCTATGACACCTCAGTTAAATGGAGTGTCTGAAAGGAGAAATCGGACCTTGTTGGACATGGTTCGATCTATGATGGGGTTTGCTACTTTGCCTATGTTTTTCTGGGGATATGCATTGGAGACTGCATGTCAACTTCTTAATAATGTTCCTAGTAAATCCGTTGACAAAACTCCATATGAAATATGGACAGGACGTAAGTCAACCCTTTCACATTTTCGTGTCTGGGGGTGTCCGGCTTATGTCATGCGTTTGGAAACAGATAAACTAGGGCCAAGGTCTGAAAAATGTTTTTTTGTTGGTTATCCAAAAGAATCCAAAGGATACTACTTTTACTTGCCTGATGAACAAAAGGTGTTCGTCAGACTTAGAGCTATCTTTTTAGAAAAGGAGTTCCTTATTGAAGGAACTGTAGCTTCTAAGATAGAACTTGATGAAGTTCTACAAGTAAAAGAACCTGGGCACACACAGGCTGGTATTGAACCTGATTTGATAAGATCAAATCCTGAGCCTATTGTGCAATCATTAAGGAGATCCGATAGAGTATCGCGTCCACTGGATAGATATTTTGGATATCTAATCCAGGATGGCAATCCTGTTGAACTCGATGAGAACAACGAGGATCCGATCACCTATATGGATGCAATGCAAAGGTCTGATTCTGAGTTATGGCTTGGAGCCATGAAATCCGAAATGGAGTCCATGGAAATCAACCATGTATGGACATTGGTTGATGCACCTGAAGGGATAAAACCCATTGGGTGCAAATGGATCTTCAAAAGGAAAAGAGGCGCAGACGGGAAGGTAGAGACCTATAAAGCCCATCTGGTTGCCAAGGGGTATCGTCAACGTTATGGTATTGACTATGACGAGACATTTTCTCCTGTGGCAATGCTGAAATCCATTCGGATTATGCTAGCTTTAGCTGCACATTTTGACTATGAGATCTGGCAAATGGATGTCCGAATAGCCTTCCTAAATGGAGAGCTGGAGGAGGAAGTGTATATGACACAACCTGAAGGGTTCACTTCCATAGACAAGTCAAAAGTGTGTAGACTTTAGAAGTCTATATATGGGCTAAAGCAAGCATCTCGAAGTTGGAACATGCGATTTGATAAGTGTATCAAATCGTATGGCTTCGTTAGGAACGGAGAAGAACCTTGCATATATAAATGGGCCAATGGTTCTGTAGTTGTATTTCTTGTATTGTATGTGGACGATATTCTCTTAATCGGGAATGACGTTCCTGCATTACAGGGAATAAAAGTTTGGCTTTCATCACAATTCTTCATGAAAGATATGGGAGAAGCCTCATTCATATTAGGTATGAAAATCTATAGAGATAGATCAAAGAGGCTTCTGGGATTGTCCCAATCGACATACATTGACACCGTGTTAAAAAGGTTTAGCATGAAAAATTCCAAGAAAGGCTATCTCCCGATAGGCCATGGAATTACTCTTTCCAAAAAGGATTGTGCGACAACCCCTGAGGAAAGAGAGCGTATGAGTAGAATTCCATATGCTTCGGCAGTGGGTTCTATTATGTATGCTATGTTGTGTACTAGACCTGATGTGGCATACTCACTAGGGGTAGTGAGTAGATACCAATCTAACCCAGGAGAAGCACATTGGAAGGTGGTAAAGACCATCCTTAAGTATTTGCGAAATACTAAAGATCAATGGCTACTCTATGGAGATTCTGACCTAAAACTAGAGGGGTATACTGACTCCAGTTTTATGTCAGATCATGATGACAGCAAGAGTGTGTCAGGATTTGTTTTTATCCTAAATGGTGGAGCTATCTGCTGGAAAAGTTCCAAGCAGCATACTGTTGCAGACTCGGTTTGTGAAGCAGAGTATATTGCCGCATCTGATGCAGCAAAAGAGGCTGTCTGGTTGCGGAAGTTCATAGGCGAGCTGGGAGTGGCACCTTCCCTGGAGCATTCTATTCCTCTGCATTGTGACAGCTCAGGGGCGATTGCTCAAGCTAAAGAACCGAAGGCACATCAGCGCACCAAGCATATTCTGCGGCGCTTTCACCTTGTACGAGAGATCGTTGAACGAGGTGACATCGACCTTCAGAAGATCGATGGAAAGGAAAATCCGGCCGACCCCTTTACCAAAGCCATCAGAATTAAAGAATTCGACAGTTATAAATGGAAGATGGGTACTCGATACTGTTCTGATTGGCTTTAGTCTAAGTGGGAGTTTGTTGGGAATTGTATCCCAAAGCCAATCATCTAGGTTGTAGATGGTTGAGCTAATTGTTATGTAATTTTTATAATGAATAAAAGTTATTCTGGCTTCTCATCACTTTACATCTTCCTATAATGAATTCTTTAGTGATGATATCCTTAGGACTACTATTACATCGATATAGAGAGGATATATCGAGTGGTCCTTAAACAGGGTTCTCAGCCAAATGATATGTTGTACCTGGATAGCAACATATCAAGCATAGGCTGTTGTGGTTCGCATTGTTTGGTTGTCCTCTTGACCAAAGGAGTGTGGTGACACTGATGTGATCTGCAAGTGGGATATTTGATATCTCATTAGACGTGACTCCGCGTAGCACCTTATCTGCCTAAGGATCGCTCGCGAATGGATATGGGCATAAGTGTCCCTCTGACCTGAGGTCACTTTGGTAGCTTGCAAGCAACTCTCTATGCTTTGGTGCCGGACTACCCGGATTTTAATCCGGTGATGGAAGGTTTCTGGGTACAGGCAAGTACTTGTGGAGCAGTAGTGGACCAAGATGGAATTGACCTGTCCAAATGGTTTGGATTGAATGTCTCGCAGTGTCTCAATTTAGCAAATCCTCGGCCGGGGTGGTCCCAGTGAAGAGTCACTGGACATGCGAGATTGAGACACGTAGTGGATTGACATAGCTGGGGTTGGCAGTTCAACCCTAGGTCATCCTGAGCATTGGAGGTCAAAGGGATGAATTATGCGGTAACCATATGCCAGAGGTTCGATGGATTGCTCTCGCATCTTCGACCTATCCGGACGCCGAGACCCATTGCTAGGTGGTATCTTGTGCTGGTACTGGAAGTGTTCCAGTACTACCGTTTAGGTTCGAACCTATGAGGTCACACGCCACAGAGGATTTCTATCTGATCAGGAACCGATTCGATTGGGAATCGTTTCGGTGTTTTGTCATGGTTTTTGGTTGAGTTTTCTTCTGATTGACCCAGTCTTGGGTTGATCAGGTCTTCTCTGGATCGACCAGGAATGTGTTCCTGGCTGACTAGGATTGAACCCATGTTCATCAAATGGTTTGATGAATGTTTCTATTGATTTTTGTTTTAATCGGTTGCAAATCGATTTCAACTCAAATCAGTGAGGTTGGATTGTAGAAAGACAGGGTTCATTCTTAGCTTCGTTTTGAGTCCAGTTTCGTTCGATTTGGACTTCGTTTGACTGGGTTT
The DNA here is from genome assembly GCA_021397845.1 of Areca catechu. Classification (NCBI taxonomy): domain Eukaryota; kingdom Viridiplantae; phylum Streptophyta; class Magnoliopsida; order Arecales; family Arecaceae; genus Areca; species Areca catechu. The sequence goes on along the minus strand of CM038051.1, from coordinate 92,566,794 downwards.
TGGCCTGAACCAAATTGACCCTGCTTTGCCCTTGGACCGAAGGGCTTTTTGGTCATTTGCCGGTTCACCTATTGAACCGTCGTCTTCATCCTTACGCCTGAGACGTTTCAGTTTTTGAAACCGAAATAGGGCGTTTCCTTCCTTGATTTATTTCAATTAAATCCCACTACCCCTTCGCACAAAACTCAAGACCCTTGCTCTCCCCTACGGTTGGCATCCAGAGATATTTTTTATACCCGTTTCTTGCTCTCTTTCGGTGTGTTTTTGAGAGCTTCCTCCATTCTACCGAAATCGTGAAAGCTTGGGATCCGGCGGCTAGCGATGCCGAAGCTCCGATCAGAAGTTCCCATGGCGTGTATCCCCTCTAGAGGGATTTCGCCTGAGATCCTGGGAGCAGTTCTTCGCTCCAGTGCAGAGAAATCCAAGTTTGATCCTTTTTTTTCCTTGCTGCAACCATGGCCGTGAAGCCTTTTTGAGCCCTGATTTGAGGTGGCAAATGCCGGAGTTTTGGCGATTGGTCTTCAGTTCCTTGTAGCCGGTCAAGAGCACATTCCAGCGGACCTTGAAGCTCGGAGTTTGGAGGCCTGTGCGCTCTGCAGTCGGCGTCTGAACCTTGCTCCACGGTAAGGAATTTCTGAACCGAGGTTGAAGAAGGGTGGAACAGCGGGAATAGCTATTCCACCCCATTCCTCCCTTATTCCAGCCTGGAATAAGTTCTTTATTAATTTTTATATGCATTTATACATGTCTAAAAATTAAAAAAAATATATATATATGCCATGCATTTTAATGTTCTCTATGCAAATATATTTTTTGATCCTGGTTTTGGGACAGGTTTTTCCGTAATTAATTAAAATTGTTTTAAAATATCTACCTGTTCCTATCCTCTGCTTAGTGTAGACACAAAAAAAAAAAAAAAGTCATCCTTCAGGTTGCACGGCACACCTACAACAACAAATTAGGTAGAGACTTTAGGTACCTAAGTCATCATGGGTCCTTCAAGGTTAGTAGTTATGGTTCCTTTTGGAACCCAACCCTTTTTAACTTTCAAATTTCTTTTATTGCATAGATATGATTTATGCCCTATATTGCCACAAGAATAACAGGTAATAGAAGATGAAGCAGGCACAAAGAAGTTCTTGAAAAGCTTTTGTTATTTTTGAGTTTTGAAACCTAATCCAGCTTTGTTGAAAATAGCTCTTTGATTATTTAAAAGCATGTTAAGTTTTTCAGAACTATAAGTAAATTTCTTCATTAAAGGTTTTAGTTTTTTAAGCTCATCCTTGTACTTCTTGTTTTCATGCAAAAGCTCTTTATTTTATTTAGTAAAATTTTTATTTGAAACAAAATAATTTATCTTTTTCAAATCTTCCTTTTCCTTTTCCAAAATGATAATTTTAGCATTTAGCATTTTATTTTCTTGGAGAAAACAACCATTTTCAATCAAATACTTATCATTTGTTTTAAGCAAATTCTGATTTTGCTTTCGTAGTTCCTTGTATTTTATTTTATGTTTTTGAAATTCAACTACTAATTCATCAAAAACTTCATGTAATTCTTCAAAAGTAAATTCTTCTTCAAGTTTAGACATTACCTCATCACTGTTGGCCATTAAATAGAAATTTACAACCTCTTGTTGTTCTTCATCAAAACTTGAGTCCTCGTTGTTGCTCCAAGTTGCCATCATTGCTTTCTTTCTTAATCTTCTTCTACTCTTTTTGAGTAGGGGCAGTCCAACTTGAAGTGGCCGGGTTTCTTGCACTCAAAGCATATGGGCTGCTCCTTTTCTTTCTCTTTGCTAGGCTCTCCCTTTTGATATTTCTTCTTAATATTATATTTCTTCTTTCTCATAAACCTCCTAAACTTTCTTGCTATGAGAGCCATCTCATCTTCATCATCCTCTTCTTTAGATTCATCACTTGACTCTTCTTTTGTAGTGGACTTGAAGGCAATTACTTTCTTCTTCTTATCATTGTCCCCGGTCTTTTGTTTCAAGGAGAGCTCATAAGTCATTAATGAGCCCAAAAGCTGCTCGAGAGGAAGTGTGTTGATATCTTTTGCTTCTTCTATGGTGGTGACTTTAGCATTCCATGAAGCCAAAAGAGACCTGAGGAGTTTATTCACAAGTTCACCATTAAAAATAACTTTATCTAAACTGCTCATACCATTTACAATATTGGTGAATCTAGTGTACATTTCACTAATAGATTCAGAAGGTTCTATTCTAAACATTTCATAGGTGTGAATAAGCATGTTCTGTTTGGTAGTCCTCACTTGATGTGTACCCTCATGGATAACTTCAAGCATGTCCCATATTTCTTTGGCGGAAAGATAATTTGAAATTCTATTGAATTCACCTGGGTCAAGTGCATAAAATAATAAGTTCATAGCTTTAGCATTGATTTCAGCTTGCTTAATGTCATGCTCATCCCAATCTTCTTCAAGTTTAGGAGTGAGAATGCCATTAACCAAGTGAGTGGGCTGATGAGGCCCTTTAACTATAATTATCCATATATTGTAATCAATAGCTTGTAAATAAATGCACATGTGTGTCTTCCAGTATGTGTAATTTGTGCTATTAAACAATGGGAGATGGTTAGAGGCTTTCCCTTCTACAACATCCATACCAATCGGGGTTGCCATAATCTTTCACTCAAGATCGTTGGACCTACAAGTAGAGTACCGGTGCTTTGATACCATTTATTTCCCATAAATGGAGCCCAAGAGGGGGGGTGAATTTGGTCTTTGAAAAATTAAAACAATTATGTGCTAGCCTTGAAGTATTTGTGAAACAAAATGATTAGCTCTAAGAGATATGCAGGGATAACAGCAAATTAAATGCAAGTAATAAAGAGCAAGCAGGAAAGAGAGTAATCACACACAAACATAATGTTTTATAGTGGTTCGATACACACCAAGCACCTACGTCTACTCCGCAAGCTTTCTCTTGGAAAATTCACTATAATCTCTTCAAGATTACAGCCAACTTGTTTTCCAAGGCTCACAAGTCAAAACCTAAGTTGGTTTTATCACCTAGGCTCACCAACAACCTTTACAACTTGTTTTATCTTCTGGCTCATAAGTCAAATCCTAGTTGGTTTTATCCTTAGGCTCACCAACAACTTTTACAACCTAGTTTCAAAAATCTTGAAACCTAGGTCAACAAAGCAAGAACAAGAATATAATAAAGAGCACAATAAAAGCTCCTAGAATGAGCTGAAATAAAGATCGTTGAAGCTCTCTTGTTTGCTTGAGTTGACTTCTTCTTGGAATCTCTTGAATGCACAACTATGGCCAAGCACTTGAAACCTTAATAACTCAAAAATGGAAGGCTTTTACAAGGGAATCTCTTTAAACACACTCTTTTTGTCTTTTCAAATGATTGGAATTTATCTCATGTAAATTCACTCTTTCTTCTTGACTTTATAAGATTTGGTTAGTGTTAAATATTTAAAATCCACTAAAAAGATCGTTGAAGATTGTTAGAATTTGAAAAATAGCCATTTGGAACCGTTTGGAAGTAAGTCTAAAATTTTGAAAAACTAGCCGTTAGACCTTGAGTCAACCTCATGAGTCGACAGTTGATCCATGAGTCACCTCATGAGTCGACACTTGATGCAGAATCCAGAAAACTTGAAGTTATGTCCTAGAAATTTTCTCAAGCGATGAGTCGACACTTGGTGTGTGAGTCAACCTTATGAGTCGACACTTCGGCGTGCCACTTCAGATTTGCATGCTGGTCTTCTAAAACTCTGAATTTTTCTTCATGAGTCGACCTTATGAGTCATCACTTGCTTCTGTCCCATCCAAAAAATATGCCAAACTTGAATTTCTTAAGGATTTGTGCATGAATCCATTTGATCATTCTTCATAAAGTCCAAAGAGATTGTTTTGACGATGTTCCAAGGTGAAAAACTCAATCAACCAAAAGAAACTTTTTGCTTTTAAAATTTTAAACTTGTTACCTTCTTGTTGGAGAAATTGATGTACCCAAGACCTAAAATTCATACTCCAATTAAAATATTAGTTCAAATATACACTCAGTATTTTGTTATTCATCAAAATTAAGGAACCAAAGCCAACACCATCAGTTCATCCAGAGGTAGAGTATTTAGATCTTTTGCTTCCTGGATGGTAGTTACTTTAAGGTCCCACTTGTCCGGAAGTGATCTTAGGATCTTCTGTACTAAATCTACATTAGAGTACTTGATGGGAACATCAATAATAAGAATATATGCTTTGATTAACTAACTTTGTTCTTGCAGCTATAGTTAATAAAATCTTGAGCCGTGAAACAAGTCCTAAATTTTCTTGAAGCATACTCATGAGTCATTATGCGAAAGAAGACAATTTTTCATGAGTCGACTCAAGCTCAAAGCATGATGGAAAGCCACCTCTTCAAAGCCCAATTCAAGCTATTCAAGCCAAGACTTGAAGTCAAAATTTTCACATGGGGGGACACCTCATCAAGAAACCTTTGGGGAGATGAAATTACACTATATCAAGACTTTTATGGGGAACATAAAGATACCTTTTAACAAGTGACATGTGGGGCGCCACCTCTAATGACACCTAGGCCTCCACATCAGCATTTGACAATCACATGAAGACCTTTTAGAATGCTACATGTAAAGTGGTTGTAACATTCAATCAATAATTTATTTTTAGTTAAAACCACTTACCTAAAAATTGTTGGAGCCAACTAAGCCATCCTTATCCCCTCCTCTCCATCCTTGGACAAAATCCCTAGCATTGGAGTATATAAATAGGGCCCCTAGGCTCTCATTATATTTTTTCTATGCTATGATTTGAATTAATGAAAGGATTGTTTCCTTTTATTCTAGTTTTCTTGAGTTCTTGTTTAGAGTGAAAGTTTTCTAGCTAGTTTGAGTGTGTAGATCCTTATCCAAGGAGAGAATAAGAGTTTTCTAAGTTTGAGTTTGAGAGTGAAGAGTGCTTTTGTAAGGAGTAAAGGATGGGATGCTCATTGATGGATCTATGATCAAGCTCTAAGTCCCAAGCCACCAGCCACTTTCTTCTTCTTCCTTTTTTCTTTGTTTCCATTCCAACTCCAATTATTCTTCCATGTCTAATCCCAAATTTCTTTGTAGGTTCTCTCAGGTTCCTAGGTTAAGGATGAAGGTCTCCAAGCCATGGATAAAAGCCAAGGTGAGTCTCAAAGTAGAGAGTGCCAATCTTAACTTCTAGACCTCAATCCTTGAGTGATGAGAGCTCTTTCTTTCACCAAATAATTAGCCATCATTATTGGTAGGAAAACTTTTCCTAAGCTTCATTAGATCTGATCATTTGAAGGTTAACTTGCCCTAGTAGTGATGGTTTCCTTTCCATGAAGATCCTAATCCTTATTTTGAACTATATCTACATTGTGGGACTTAAAAATCAGATCAACTAGTCTCCTTATGAAAATTCTTTTCTTGGATTAATTTAGCCTATTTATTTGATAATTAATTGCTTAAGTTTGCTTGCTGGTTATCTTTCTTAAACCCTCCATCCATCATTTTATTTTCATCCCCCATCAATTTTTTGGTATCAGAGCTTATGGTTTACTAGGTCAAGTGTTTGATTGCTGAAATTTCTGTTCTAGTATTCACCCAGATTTTTTATAAATTTTAGTATTTTTTACATTGATCAAAAAAATACAAAACAATACTTTTCTAGTACCTTAATGTGTTAGAATTTAAAATATAAAATACAAAAAGAATATTTTTTTTTATTTTTAGATTTAAAAATATGAGTTTTTAGATCATTTTTGAAGTTCTGTCCAGAATTCTATTTCTGCCTTCCATTTCATTTAATTTTCAAAAAAAAAAAAAATTTCTTTTCTAAATTTTTAATTCTATATCTGAGATCCAAACTTCGAGTTTTGTTATTTACCACTAGAATTTTGAATTTTAGAAGGATTTAGAATTCAGATTTCGAAACTTGAATTCAGGTTGTTAAGAGTTAGCTAAACTGCTGGAACATTCTAGCAACTATTTTCAAACTACCTTCTCAACCAAAATTCAGGTTAATCTGAAGTCAAAACTTTAAAATCCAAGAATTCTGATCTAAGAGATAACTAAATCAGTTTTATTTTGAATTTTTAGATTTTTTTAAAAAATAAAATTTTAAATTTTAAAACTAGCTAGTTGAAAGTTGTTCCATGCTGAAATTTTCTTTTACAACAAGATTTCAAAATGAATTTCTTAACCACATTTCATGAATTAAATTTCAAAATTTGGAATCTGGAATATTCACTAAGAGATTTAACAATTTAAATTTAAATTTAAATTTTTTTAGAATTTTAGAATTTTAATTTTGAATTTTTAAAACTAGTTGACTAGAAGTTGTTAGGGCTGGAACTATCTTGCAACAACTCTAACTTCTAGAATGAATTTTTAATTCTAATTCAAGATTTAAATTTTAAAACTTGATTTCTAAATTTTGGACTTAAAAATATAAATTTTTTAATTAAATTTATGAATTTTAATTTTTTTTTAATTCGATTTTGAATCACATATTTGAGCTAGTATAGATATCTTGTTAGCAAGTTGATTGTTTATGCATCCATTCCTATATCCAATTAAGGGCATTCAATCATAACATAAGGGAAGGAATTCATTACCTTTCCTTGGCCCAAAATAATCATCCACATTTGCATTGACCTAAACCATAATTAAAATCGAGTAGGCACCTAAAACTAGGGACACCCACAAGTCGGGTTCAAGTACAAGATGAGACCAAATATTAGTTGAGTTTGTACTTCTTGAAATTGGTGTCAAGGCAAGAGGTCTAATGGCAAACACCTTAAGTGGACTTGCTATTTTTAATTAGGACCTCGTGAAAGCAAGGGGAGCCTCCCGCAACCCCACCTCTTACCTAGCCAATGGAAAAGGTAATTACAACTTTAACTAGTACTTAGTCAATTCCTATATTTTGAACTTTTAGGTCTAGGAGTCCTAAAAGTTAGGTTTGTATTGCTTGCCCATTTGATTTGAAGCCTTATACCAATAATCCTACATGTATCCATGGATCCCAATCTTGAATTCTTTATGAGGACTCTGACTGAAAAATTTGATACCCTAACTAAATAATTAGGACAAGTGAACAAAGAGTTAAGGCAAGTAAATAATCAAATCGGGAACCTCGAAAAAGATTGCTTGACCCGTACTAATCCTAAATCACCTTCCATTGATCCAAAAGTCCATTATCATGATCTCACCTATGAGTATAAACTTAAATACCCCTGCAAAGGCTTTGTAGATCAGGAGGAGAGAGTCTTTGGGAGCAATCGACCCTATGCACCCATTTTTGATGGAAACCTTGAGGTGTATGTCGATTGGAAGAAGAAAATAGATCAATACTTTGAATTTGATGAAATGTTGGAAGTAAAGAAATGTCAATTTATCAAATTAAAGCTAGTTCGACATGCTAAGTCTATTGGAAACATGTTGAGCATAAAAGTTATTATAGTAGGGATAAAATAATTACTTGGAGAGATATTGAAGAGTAAGCTGAGAGAAAAGTACTTAGGCAAATCTTATAAGCAAAATCTTCCAATCCAATGGTACAAATTGAGACAAGATGATGAAACTGTGTTTAAATATATTGCTGAATTCAATAAGTATGAAGGAGATGAAGAAGAGACTAAACCCATGGAACAATTAGAGAAAAAATCTCCTAAACCTATTGAAGAATTTAAAGAAGAAATATAATCAAAATCTTGTCTAAATGAAGGGCTAGAAAGAGAAGATCCTAAACCCATTGAAGAACTTAAGAAAGAAGTTTATGAAACTGGGTCTAACCTTATGGATGAATATGATCAAGAACAATTACTTGAAGATAAAATAATTATCTAGTCTAAAGAAATCAACAACGAGGATGATCAAAATGGAATCCAAGGACAAAACCATGGAGATCAATCTAAGGATAATATAGAAGATCCGGAATTAATTGATGTTAACGGTTTAGATCTAGAGATCGATGAAGGATCATATATTGGGGTATTGACCGCCAAAGAATAAAACCCTACGGATCAGCCCCGAGAAGCTATAGAGCCTTTGAAAACCCTGCAAAATCTTTTCCCTGACAATTTTTCTACCCTTGATTCCCTATTTCTAAACATCCACCATCCCGATCCACCATTACGTTTTATTCACTCTTCTATCCCATCATGCTGGGACATCTACCATACCATTGATCTGGTCCCAGTGATATTCAACAGTTACTTTATTAAGACTCTTTTACATATGTTGGGAGCCAAATTAAGATTCATTGCCACCTACCTAAAGTTTTGTGCTAGAGTCTTCAAATCCATTTAAAAAATATTAGAAATTAGGAACCTTGTTTCCTAGCCTAACAATAAAATTTAGTCCATAGATAATAAAGTCCATTTGAGCTTGTTTTATTTTTGTTTGTCTTTTACCATTTAGTATCATTTGCATTTATCTTTTGTCATTTGGTGTCCCATGCATAAGTATCCATGATTACGAGAGTCATATGCATTGCATGATTAGTAAAACAAATTTTAAGCAATGAAATTAACAAGCATATGGCTAAATTTTGTAAAAAAAGCCAAAGAATTTCAGGAAGGAGACTATGTCTTGATTAGGCTCAAAATGATTATATGCCCGTGGTGTAGGTCCTTTTCAAAATAGTAAGGAAAATTGGACCTAATATGTGCTAGATATACCATCCAACTTTGGTATCAGTTCCACTTCCAACATTTCAGATCTAGTAAAGTATAAAGAATCAACAATGATACCTAGTGAGATATTCAAGCCTGATTCCACCTTTGAGAGTGAACCAACCATTAAGTATCCACCAGCCATATTACCAAATTGGCAAGATAGGATTGAGTTAATCTTAGATGACAAGATTGTCACTACCTAAAACAAAGACTATCAACGCTACTTGGTTCACTGGCAAGGATGACCTGATTCCAAAGATTCATGGATCACTCGAGAGGACTTACAAAGAATCGACCCTGACCTTTTAGAGTATCACCAAAGCTAGATGAATTCCTGCTCAATGGAGTCTAGCCTTTTTTTCTGTCCTGGGAGAATTGATGGGGACATCAATAATAAGAATATATACTTTGATTAACTAACTTTATTTTTGTATCTATAGTTAATAAAATCTTTAGCCATGAAACAAGTCCCAAATTTTCTTGAAGCATACTCATGAGTCAACACATTGAAGAAGACAATTTTTAATGAGTCAACATAAGCTCAAAGCATGATGGAAAGCCACCTCTTCAAAGCCCAATTCAAGCCATTCAAGCTAAGACTTGAAGCCAAAATTTTCACATTGGGGGGCACCTCATCAAGAAACCTTGGGGGAGAAGAAATTACACTACATCAAGACTTTTATGGAAAATATAAAGATACCTTCCAACAAGTGACATGTGGGGTGCCACCTCTAATGACACCTAGGCCTCCACATCAGTATTTGACAACACATGAAGACCTTCTAGAATACCACATGTCTAGTGGTTGTAACATTCTACCAATAATTTATTTTTAGTTAAAACCACTTACCTAAAAATTATTGGAGCCAACTAAGCCATCCTTATCCCCTCCTCTCCATCCTTGGACAAAATTCCTAGCATTGGAGACTATAAATAGGCCCCCTAGGCTCTCATTGTATTCATTCTATGCTATGATTTGAATTAATAAAAGGATTGTTTCCTTGTATTCTAGTTGTCTTAAGTTCTTGTTTGGAGTGAAAGTTTTCTAGCTAGTTTGAGTATGTAGATCCTTACCCAAGGAGAGAATGAGAGTTTTCTAAGTTTGAGTTTGAGAGTGAAGAGTGCTTTTGCAAGAAGTAAAGAATGGGATGCCCATTAATGGATCTATGATCAAGCTCCAAGTCCCAAGCCACCGGCCACTTTCTTCTTCTTCCTTTTTTCTTTGTTTCTAATCCAACTCCAATTCTTCTTCCATGTCTAATCCTAGATTTCTTTGCAGGTCTCTCAGGTTCCTAGGTCAAGGATGAAGGTCTCCAAGCCATGGATCAAGGCCAAGGTGGGTCTCAAAGTAGAGAGTGCCAATCGTGACTTCTAGACCTCAATCCTTAAGTGATGAGAGCTCCTTCTTCCACCAAAGAATTAGCCATCATTGTTGGTAGGAAAACTTTTTCTAAGCTTCATTAGATCTGATCATTTGAAGGTTAACTTGCCCTAGTAGTGATGGTTTCCTTTCCATGAAGATCCTAATCCTTATTTTGAACTAGATCTATATTATGGGACATAAAAATTAGATCAACTAGTCTTCTTATGAAAATTCTTTTCTTGGATTAATTTAGCCCATTTATTTGATAATTAATTGCTCAAGTTTGCTTGCTGGTTAGCTTGCTTAAACTCTCCATTCATCATTTTATTTTCATTTCCTATCAGTAAATCCTGCTAAGACTTTTCAAGCCATTAATAATATCTGAAAAATATGAAAACATGGCAGAGATAGTTTCATTTTGTTTCTTTTTAAACAGTTCATAATTGTGTACTAGAAGATTAATTTTTGAAGTCTTCACTTGGGAAGTTCCTTCATGGGTCACCTCAAGTTTATCCCAAATTTCCATAGCTGAATTGAATGTAGAAATTCGATTAAATTCGTTTATATCCAAAGCACAATATAGTAAGTTCATGGCTTTGGCATTCAGCTCACCCATTTTCATATCATGTTCATCCCAATCCTCTTCAGGTTTTGGGACATCAATGCCATCAACTTTTATCATGGGTATGTGAGGTCCCTTGAGAATGACTTTCCATGATTGAAAGTCAACAGCTTGAATGTATTATTCATTCTAGCTTTCCAATAAGAATAGTTCGTGCTAGTGAACAGTGGAGGTCATTAATCTTATATTAGTGGATTGGCCTTCGACCAAAGAGGTACTCATGGGATGAGCCATTAATCTTTACTCTAAATAAGTTTAGAGATACTACTCTGATACCAGTTATTGCTCAGGTGGGTTTTCCAAGAGGGGGTGAATTGAGAATTTAAAAAATTTAAACAAATATATGTTCTTTTAAATCTTCTTATGTGGTAGGTGCTGTGATCTAGATATTTATAGTAGAAGCAAGTAAAGAAAAAAAAGCATAATCACAAACACAACAATTTTATAGTGGTTCGAAGCAACCTCTCTCCTATGTCCACTATCCAAGATACCATTTTGAATTTTTACTATATTCACCCATGGAATACAGTCGGATTATTTTACTAGGTTCACAATCCGAAACCCAACTTGGTTTTTCAACCAGTCTCACCAAAACCCAACTTGGTTTTGAATAGGATCACCAAGAACCCACACTTGGTTTTGAATAGGATCACCAAGATTCCACACTTGGTTTTCAAACAGGCTCACCAAGAACCTACACTTAGTTTTTTAACTGAGCTCACCAAAAACCCAAAAACTCACAAAAGAGTTGAGAAAAATAAACAACGAATTAACAAACAAAAGTTATCTGGTGGTTGCAGTTACAGCTCGAGAGAAGCCTTCTTAATTGCACTTTAATGCACTTTAATGGCTTCTTCAACTTCATCAATAAATGCTTAAAGCTTCAGATTTGAGTTGGTGAAGTCTTGAAGGCTGACTTGAATGCTCTTTAGTGCTCTTTTGCTCATAAGCTCATTTGATCATTAACTACTCATTAACCTCTTCAAAGATTGTCCAAATTCCTTATTTATAGAGTCTTGTACTCTTCTTAGGTGGATATTGCTATTGTAGACCATTGGAATTTGAAATTTAACTGTTTGAGCACTTTTCAAATTCAAAAATGAAGTTCTAGAACTAGCTATTACATGCCTAGAATCGATGTTCAAGTCGAATTGGATACTTTGAGTCGGCTTGGATCCTCAGAATAGTTGAATCTTCACTCTGGTCAAGTTGCCTCGCCTCAATTGAGTCGGCTCAGATTCTTAGGTCTTCAAAATGGTACTCTGGAGGAGTCAGCTCTTCTCAGTGGAGTCGGCTCACCTGGCTTGTTCTTTCAAAACTGATTTTTTCTTGGATTATGGAGGAGTTGGCTCAGATTACTGAAGGGTCGACTCGGATGCCTGATTGAATGATTTAGTCAACTTGGATTGCTTTCGGGTCGGCTCACCTGTCTGATTCAAGAAATGATGCTCTGGATGAGTCAGCTCGGGTTCCTTCGAGTCAGCTCGGATCTCTATGTGCCAGAATCCTTCATGTGTGCCCAAAACTCGAGTTGGCTCTCCTTACTCGAATCGGCTCGAGTGAATTTTTCATAAGATCTTCAACTCTTCTCCAAAAACCATCCAACAGCTTTTAATCACTCAAGACACTTTCCAACTAAACTAACAACATATTCTAAAAAATTTTGAGCTTGAAAAACACATAGAAGCAACCCATTTTTATGAACACTAATTTTTTTTTGGGCTCTTCTTTATATGACACATTTACAACACTACACATGACATATAACAAGGTTGTAGGACTTGTGATTGAGCATTAAAATCATCCTACAAAAACTTGTAAAGCACTTAAAATGTAGTTGGTAACTCAAGTGCATGCTCCAATATTTTGTTATCATCAAAATCATTCAAGGGGTCAACAATTTCATACAGAGTTTCATCCACAAACTTGCTAGGAACTCTATTTAGAATATAATAAGCTAACTCTAATGCATATCCCTAGAAGGAGATAGGCAAACTTGCCAACCCCATCATGGATCAAACCATGCCTAACAGGGTTTGATTTCTTCTTTCAGACACTCTATTATGCTGAGGAATTCTGGGAGGAGTCCATTATGAGAGAATCCTATTCTCTTCCAAATATATAAACTCACATGTAAGATATTCACCTCCTTGATCTGATCAAAGGATTTTAATATACTTACCAATTTGTTTATCTACTTTATTTTTATTGCTACATATTCACTGGGGTCATACCTCTTCCAGGTTCTTCCTCTCTGGGAGCCTGCAAAATAGAGAATGCCTCGTGCCGGGGATTCTGGTGAAGACACTCCGACGATCAAGTCAATGAGACTATCATGGAGAATGGGAGACCTCTGGCATGGAGAGCATAGGGGTCTCTCCGAGTACCAGAGGATGAGAAGAGAAGACCCAAAATTGAAAGAGATGGGTTCTGTCCCATACTTGGTCTTTAACTTGCTTTACCCTATATAGACATGGAGTAGCACCAAAATCTGTTAGGGAGGAGGTCGAATAAGATTGATTTGCTCTCAGGAGAGCCAGCGTGGTGGCAGGGTCGTGGCCTGGCAGTGCCATCAGGAAGATCAGAGTGATGGCCTGGTGGCACAGAGTCATGGCCACGTGGCAGAGTTGGTTGCAACAGAATGTCAGGATTTGTTGGAGAGGGGCTTTTGGAGCCTTCGAGCGGTTTCCTGGATAGGAATGAGTCGATCTGATGGAGATGAGTCATCCGGTCAAGGGACAATGTTCGTCAAGCTCAGCAAAAGTGAATCAGCTGGACCTCTACTTCAGTGGGTCGGCCTTCAGGTTGGTCGGCTTTCAGGTTGGTCGGCCTTCTAGTTAGTTGGCCTTATAGTTGGCTAGTCTTCAGGGCAGGTCAGCCTTTCAGATGGTCAGCCTTCTGGGTCGGCCATTTGGGAGTCAGCTGGTGGGGACACCAAAGGCACCAGAATAAGATAGAAGCCTTTCAACCCTCTATGAATTGATCAATAATTTATGAGTCCATCTGTAATAATGGCTTAGCCTATCTGAGTCCATTTTAGTTGTTATTTGAGTATTTTGAGTTTCAGTTCTGTACTAGTCAGCTCATGTTGAGCTAGTTCAGTCCAGTGTTAGTCAGCTCATGTCGAGCTAATTTTATTTTTTGAGTCCTATTCAACCATATTGAAGACTCAAGACCACATCATACAAGTAAAGACCAAGTCCAACCTGATTGAAGACATGTAAGTATAGCCCATGTCCAACCCAGCTTGAAGATTTGAAGACCCCAGGAGGAAAATTCAGAAAACTCTGATTCCTTGTAGATGCCCTTCATATGCCGAAATTCCCTTCCATATGCCAAAATATATTCATATACCAAGGCATCCATGATTTTAGAGGTCCATCTACATCCTAGCCCAAAGAAATCAAGCCCAGGTGCTAAGCCCAAGCCCCTAAGAAGCAAGATACCAGGGAATATTCCTGCTACCTAGCTACCAGACCACCCCAGCTTCTAGAGGCCCAAACCCATGCGCCCGAGTCTCTTAGGCCGGCCTCTTGCTGCTCTTAGAAGCCCAACACGCCCCCCTAGTCATCCTTGGAGTTCCTTGGAGTGTTGGCCAAGTCAAGAGATATTTTAGGGATTTTTATACCTAATGTTTTCTTATTTTCTAGCTAGGGTTTGAGAGGGAGAAGAATTCTTATGTAAAGACTTATGTGCCCATACTTGGACCCCAAGGTTAAGGGTCTATTTAAATGACCCTAGCCTCTTGTATGAAGGGAGATTTTGATATGAAATAAACCTTGAGTTCTTATATTATTTTGTGTGATTACCCTGCTGTGTGCATAAAGGGGTTTGAGAGTTTTTCTTCCTGGTGTTTGCAACCATCTTCCTACCGCCAACCATCCTTCCAACTCCCTCCAAAACTTTCTTCTCTTTGCTATTTTCCTTTATTTTCTTGATATCCTTTGAGTTTTCTAACCCCTGACAGGTCGTTTGCAGGTCCCTGAGTTTCTACGAATCCAACGACTCCAGCCAAGCCTCAATCGGACCACCGAGCAGAAAGCCGGGTATCCGCGGGTCTTTGGCTCGATTGTCCAGGCCGCATCCATCGAGGAATTAGAGATCCCTTCACTGCGATCTTCACCGGGCACTTCAGACATTGTCAGGTACACCCTCTCTACCTCCAGTCTTTATATTGTAGGAGAACTTGCCCTAACCGAGGCTTCTCAGCCCCGGCGATCCTTCTTTAGTACTTTTCTAGGTCCTAATCTGCATGCTTGGCTTCAAAAATTCATACAAAATTCCCTACAACTAATTTTGATATGAAATTCGGGAATTAATCACCTAACCCAACATATAAAATGTACAAAAATAATTGCATGCATATTAGTCCCCCATCATTTGGTATCAGAGCTTAGATTAGGGCTTGTTTTCTGCAATTTTTTAGTCTGTATATGCTCTATTTTCTTAATTATTTCACCCTGATAAAAACTTCAAAAATTTTGAAATTTTTTTTTTAGATTCATTATAATTCACAGTAATTTTAATAATCTTTTCAGATTTTATTATGGCCTGTGAATTTTCTTCAAGCTGAAATACAGCCTGCATATTTTTGACTCTATTTTTTCAGCAAGACAAGTTTGGAAGTTTTAGGGTTTTGATTAGCATCATTTTGCATATCTTATAATTTTAGTTTTTTCCTGCATTTTAGGGCATAAATTGCATGTTTTCTTATATTTAAGAAAATATCAAAAAAAAAATACATATTCTCCAAAAATACCAAAAAAAACATCTAAACCCTAATTTGCATCCTCATCTGCCTGCCATCATTGCATAATCTACCTTTAAGGGCACTCTTGCTATGTCAGATGGGGGGAAGATTTGATCACCTCTCCTTAGCCCAAAACCACATCCCTTGCATTCAGTCCCAAGCCTTAACCTAAAATCGATTAGACCTAATTTGCCCTAGTGGGCTAGGGACACCAACTGGTTGGGTCCGGGCTAAGTGTTAGATCACTGTGTCAAGACTAACTTGTGTATGCCTTGTGCTTGGTGTCTAGAATGGTGGTTTAGGGATTCAATCCCGGAGGGCTTGTGTGCTGGTCCGCCTACCTGGCCAATCTCTGATTGGTGTCTAGGATTGGCAATTAGGGACCTAACACTTCCCTTACACCTGCCTGGCTAAGTACAGGGTTACTATAGGCTAGTTTGCCACCCTGATTGAGCATCTAGTTTGGACTCTAAGTCTAGTCAGCTGTAGTCGGTCTGATCGAGTTTTGCATGAGCACTAGATCAGGAGTTTCATATCACCCACCTCCTTCACAAATGTCTGAACCCATGGAAAATTTACAAGCCCAAATAAAAGCCCTAGCTGATCAAATGGCCCAGATGGCTACCCAGATGACTACCCAGATGACCCAGTTAACTCAGTCTGGTATTCAAACCAATGATAGAATTGACCATCTTGCCAATAGGTTTGATCAGTTAGAAGTCCGGGTAGGGACCCCAAGAAAAACCCATGGGTCACAGTTTGAGCCAGATTCCGAGTCGCCTCTACCTAGGAGGACCCTAAACCCTGATCTATACCATGAGGTCGAACCTAGGAGAGTCCCTTATCCTGACCCGTACTACAATCCTCAACCTATGAGGACCTCAAACCCTGATCCATACCGAGAGGTTGAACCTAGGAGAGCCCCTCAGCCTGACCCATACTATAATACTGAACCTAAAAGAACCCCTTACCATGACCCTTATTATGATACTGAACCCAGGAAAACCCAATACTCTAACCCATATAGGGAGTCCAATCCTAGGAGAACCCAATACTCTGACCCATATAGGGAGTCCAATCCTAGGAGAACCCAATACTCTGACCCATATAGAGAGCCCAACCCTAGGAGAACCCAATATTCTGACCCATATAGGGAGTCCAACCCTAGGAGAACTCAATATCCTGACCCATATAGGGAGCCCAACCTTAGAAGGACCCCATACCATGATCCATCCTTAGAACCTGACCATAGGGCTGACCCAAAATCCTATGACCCCAGATCCTATAATCCCATGACCCATAGATCTGCACCCTTGTCCTATGAGCCCAGAGAACCCATAACCCATAAGTATCAATCTAGTACTAGTCAGGTTTTCCTTAGTCAACTTGAACCCCGTAGGATTAGCACCCCTCAATATGAGCCCAGTAGTGAGCCACTATCCCTTAGGCAACTTGAACCTACTAGGATTAGTGTCCATAATCAGAAACCAGGACCTAGCCAATTTTCTCCTAGCCGACCTTCTCCAACCATTCCTGAGATTGACAAGGCTTACATTAATGCGGAAGTGTATGAAGCTGATGCAAACTTAGTGGATGAGTATGAGGGAGAAGAGGAGATACCTTTAGATGACCTAGAATTAGCTGACCCAATAGATACCCAGGTAGAAGCCAACCTAGAGGTAGTTGACCTTAACCACATCCAACCTAAAGCTATAGTGGAAGAACAAATAGAGGAAGAGAACCTAGGTACTGCTACTAGAGCCTTATCTTAGGAAACCATAGAGGAGAGCCAAATTATAGAGTCTTGTCCTAAAATACAAGAACCTGAAGAATTTATTAAGGACCTGATCTCTTTGAATCTATACCTTCAAGATGAGTCTCCTCCTATAGTTCCCATTAAGGACCTCTTTCCTGAGATTAATAACCCATCCTTCCATTATACAAACCCCGTAGATATATCGCAACCCTGTAAGGTTAACCTCATTAGTCTAGGATTAGTCCCTGATATGCCTTCTTTGATTCTACTTTATCCAACTAACCCAGAACCTTTTTCTCCACCCTACCAGAGTAATTCTGAACCCACTTCCTATTTCCTATCCTTTCCTGAGTTTTCTCATGTGTCTAGAACTATTAGGTTACATTTTGTTGAGGTTACTAGGTTGCAAGGATCCATAGAGCCCATCCCATTTGCTACCTACTTTTGGCAGACCCTCTGGCACTTATTAGGAGTTACTAGCAATTCTGCATGTCATCCATCAACCATGACTCATGCCCCCATGCCCAATTGGTAGTTAAGACCTAATAAACCTCTTTAGTCGAGTCTGTTAGGTGTAGGTTTGAGTCCTTTGCATCATCTTGTTAGGAGTCTGCATGTGCTAGCATGTTCACCACCTGCACTAATGTTAAAACAACTGGCTAATTCCCGAAGAAGGATCAAAGAATTTGATGTAGTGGGTTCTATCTTGGTTAGGCTTAGGCCTAAAAGAAGCTTCATGCTCGTAGAGCCGGACCTTTTAAAGTGATAGAGAAGGTTGGATAAAATGCCTAGGTGTTAGACTTGCCTTCGGATTTGGGCATTAGTTCTTCCTTCAATATTATAGACCTGGTTGAGTATAGGGAACTGGCAGCGATACCAAGTGAGGCCTTTGGACCTATTCCTTTTCATTGTGAGTGACCTTAACCCAGAGTGTCCACTAACAAATTGGCTTGAGAGAGGAGAACGGATCGAGCGTATCCTGGATGATCAAGCCATCATGACCCGGGGCCATGACTATCAACGCTTCCTGGTCCGATGGCAAGGCCAACTAGAGTGGGACGATTCATGGATTTCTCGAGAGGACTTGCAATGCCTCAACCCAGACCTTCTCGAGAGATATGTGAGCCAGTCTGATCTTCACTCGACAGGGTCGAGTTCCTCCCACCCCGGGAGAATTGGTGGGGACACCAAAGGCACTAGAATAAGATAGAGGCTTTTCAACCCTCTATGAATTGATCAATAATTTATGAGTCCATCTGTAATAAGGGCTTAGCCTATCTGAGTCCATTTTAGTTGTTATTTGAGTATTTTGAGTTTCAGTTCTGTACTAGTCAGCTCATGTTGAGCTAGTTCAGTCTAGTGTTAGTCAGCTCATGTCGAGCTAATTTTATTTTTTGAGTCCTATTCAACCATATTGAAGACTCAAGACCACATCATACAAGTGAAGACCAAGTCCAATCAGATTGAAGACATGTAAGTATAGCCCATGTCCAACCCAGCTTGAAGATTTGAAGACCCCAGGAGGAAAATTCAGAAAACCCTGATTCCTTGTAGATGCCGAAATTCCCTTCCATATGCCAAAATATATTCATATACCAAGGCATCCATGATTTTAGAGGTCCATCTACATCCTAGCCCAAAGAAATCAAGCCCAGGCGCTAAGCCCAAGCCCATAAGAAGCAAGATGCCAGGGAATATTCCTGCTACCTGGCTACCAGACCACCCCAGCTTCTAGAGGCCCAAACCCATGCGCCCGAGCCCCTTTGGCCGGCCTCTTGCTGCTCCTAGAAGCCCAACACGCCCCCTTAGGCATCCTTGGAGTTCCTTGGAGTGTTGGCCAAGTCAAGAGATATTTTAGGGATTTTTCTACCTAATATTTTCTTATTTTCTAGCTAGGGTTTGAGAGGGAAAAGGATTCTTATGTAAAGACTTATTGCCCTTACTTGGACCCCAAGGTTAAGGGTCTATTTAAATGACCCTAGCCTCTTGTATGAAGGGAGATTTTGATATGAAGTAAACCTTGAGTTCTTATATTGTTTTGTGTAATTACCCTACTGTGTGCATAAAGGGGTTTGAGAGTTCTTCTTCCTGGTGTTTGCAACCATCTTCCTGCCGCCAACCATCCTTCCAGCTCCCTCCAAAACTTTCTTCCCTTTGCTATTTTCCTTTATTTTCTTGATCTCCTTTGAGTTTTCTAACCCCTGACAGGTCATTTGCAGGTCCCTGAGTTTCTACGAATCCAACGACTCCAGCCAAGCCTCAATCGGACCACCGAGCAGAAAGCCGGGTATCCACGAGTCTTTGGCTCGATTTTCCAGACCTCATCCATCGAGGAATGAGAGATCCATTCGCTGCGATCTTCACCGGGAACTTCAGACATTGTCAGGTACACCCTCTCTACCTCCAGTCTTTATATTGTAGGAGAACTTGCCCTAACCGAGGCTTCTCAGTCCCGGCGATCCTTCTTTAGTACTTTTCTAGGTCCTAATCTGCATGCTTGGCTTCAAAAATTCATACAAAATTCCCTACAACTAATTTTGATCTGAAATTCGGGAATTAATCACCAACCCCATATATAAAATATATAAAAAGAATTGCATGCATATTAGTCCCCCATCATTAGCCTTCTGGGTCGGCCTTTTGGGTCGACCTTCTGTCAGTCGGCCTTCTGGGTCGGCCTTCTGTCAGTCGGCCCTCTGTGAGTCAGCCTTCTAGGTTGGCCTTTTGGGTCAGCCTTCTGTCAATCGGCCCTCTGGGAGTCAGCCTTCTGGGTCGGCCTTCTGTCAGTCGACCTTCTGGGAGTTAGCCTTCTAGGTCGGCCTTCTGGGTCAGCCTTTTGTTAGTCAGCCTTCTGGGTAGGCCTTTTGTTAGTCAGCCTTCTGGAAGTCAGCCTTCAGGTAGGTCAACCTTTTGGTATAACAGTTATAAAATCATTTAAACATCTCAAAAAACTCAGACTTATGTCTTATTAAATATACATTTCCATACCTCGATAGGTTATCAGTAAATATAATGTAGTAGTGATATCCACCTATGGCTAAAGTGTTCATAGGTCCATATAAATTAGTATGTATTAGACTTAAAACCTTAGTGGCTCTTTCATCCTTTCCAGTAAAAGGTGACTTAGTCATCTTCCCAAGAAGACAGAATTTGCAAGTCAGTAATGATTCAAAATCATTGACCTCAGGAGTCCCTCTTTAGATAACTTGTTCATCCTATTCTTGTTAATATGACCTAGCCTACAATGCCAAAGGTAGATATCAGATACATTTTCAATCCTAGGATATTTATTGAAAATGTACATTATATTCATAGGCTATGATAAAACATAAATATCATTCTTCAGTTATCCATGCATTATAGTAATACTATTCAAAATGATATCACAATAACTATCTTTTACTAAGAAATAATAACTATTTTTGACCAAAAGGCCTACAGAGATTACATTCATCAGAAACTAGGATAATAGTGATAATCATCTAAAATAATGATATTAGAATCAAAAACAAGCTTGAGTATTTCTAAAGCTAGAACTAGAACAGATCTTCCATCTCCAACATTCAAGAATTTCTCGCCATTTTTGAATTTTCTACTGACTTAAAGTCCCTATAACAAATTACAAATATTTATAGGGCTTCTGGTTTTTAATGTCAAGGTAGTAGTAACACAAATAAAAAAATTACAAGGTATTATTATATAAGTACCTTGTCTAGCAATGCCTTACTGGTTCTTTTTCTTCCTTAGCCTGTTCGGGTCTAGTGAGGCAATATAAAGAGGGCAATTCCTCTTCTAGTATCCCTTCTTCTTATAGTAGAAGCATTTAGATTGAGTCTAGTTAGCTTTCAACTTCTTGGTCTGACTTAGCTTAGTCACCAGAGCACTTTGCATCTTCTTCTTATTTTTCTTCTTTCCTTTCTTAAGAGGATGATGTCTTGTCGATCCTCCCACTATATTGACCAATCCCTTATGGAGCTGATGATCCTTTTCATAAGTCTATATTAATTTTAATAGATCATGGCAGTTTACTACAGGCCTTGTCATTCTAAAATGATTAAGGAAGTCAATGTAGGATTTTGACAAAGAATTAAGGATAGCATCCTTTCCCAGCTATTCATTTAGGAGAAATCCAAGTCTGCCCAGGAACTCAATCAGTTCGATCATGTACAATACACAATCAGTGACCAAGGTCTCTTCCTTTAAATTTGTGTTGAAAATGGTACAAGACATTTTGTACCTTTCAATTTCATCGGGAGTGTCGAATGATTCTTTCGATACTTAAAGCACATCCTTCGACTGAGCATCCTCAAACTTGTAATTCAATTCATTATTCATGGATGGTCACATAATACAATAGACCATGGTTTGGTCACTAAGCCCTTTATGATAAATGTCTTGAACCACACCACAAGTATTTTGAGCAGGCTTCTTATGTGCCAGATCTGTCAGCATGTACAAAATTTGTTCATGCTCTAAGACTATTTTTAGCTTTTAAAACTAGCTATAAAAATTGGACCCCATTAATTATTTATTATCTAGCAATGAATAGAGCAACAAAGTGGTGGCCACATTAATCTAGAAAAAGAACAAGACCTAATTAGTACATGAATCATTTAATCCTAAAGACTTGGACTTTAGTCTAAAGGTTCTTCCACTATTTTTAATCAAATTGATAGCCTCTACCACCAATTTGAGGAATTGCACCAATTCCTTAGCGGGCACCAAAATCCAATAGACTACACACAAGCCCGACTTTGACTGGCTCACCTATGTGCATTTAAAGATAGGTTCTTAATTAATTATTTCTCTAAAAAAACTCTAGTAATGATTTTGCCTAAGGTACTAATTAGTAAGCCTTTAGGCTACCACTAGATGTCCTGATTAGGTCCAACTATTAACATGACAGGATCGAGTACTTCTAGCCAACAATGCCCAAGCCCAACTTTGGCCGGCCAACCTGACCATCATTTAGAAAGGACTAAGCCATCATAATATGAATAATAATTTCAATAGCCAGATGAGCACCAGGTCATTGGACCTCCAATGATCATCTTAACAATTGGACTTATTATCTCTCTCTTAATGGGAGGCCATGACTCAATTATCTCCATAATCTTCTCACTTAAGAAATCTAATAATTTTAGAAAATTTATAAGAGAAAAGATAAGAAGACATGGGCTAATCAACAATCCTCTGACTGAGTTCATCAAGTGACGAGGGTCGAATCATATTAGTCCAAGGGCACTAAAATTAGTTAAATCGATATTCCTTACTGGCATGGGCTAACTTGAATCAATGAGCTATCTGATCAAATTTTGATTTACCACATTGGCTAGGTAAGTGAGATCAATGGGAGGGTCCAGCCATTAACCTCTTTTCCTAGAAACCAAACAAGTTAGCTAGGTAAGAGGTAGCCCCAATTAATGACCATGATCAAAATGCTAGACTTACCTTAGACATCAGTTGGTTCATCAAATTTGATTAGACTAGCCTAAGGACTCGGGTCTGATTGCTGAGCCATAATTAGGTTTATTTGTATAATATGGACTTGATCAAACTATCACTTTAGATTTGATCTAGAAAAAAACTTGATCTAATCATAATTAATTTTTGGTTAGATTAAATCCAATTCTCTATTAGATCCATATTATTCTAAATTTTAACCCGACACCTAACCTGATTATTTGATCTAATTCAAGCTAACCCAAAGTCCATGATTTATGAAATATGATTATATCTTTAATTCATAATTCTAAATCTAATCTTAGACATCTTAATTCTAGCAATTAATCAAGATTAATTTTACTAAATTTTAGATCTAAATAATTTATATGCATCACATATATATTAAATACTTTTAAATCTTAACTATACGATACAGTCTTATGCTAAAACTAATTATATATTTCATGTCAAAATATAAAAATAAATCCTAATACATTAATTTTAAGTCAAAAATAGTAAATTAATGAAGATTAAATCATTAAAAAATAGATATAATTATTACAATAATTTTAATGATTTTTCTTTTACCTTGTTCATGGGATATAACTATAAGTGGCACCCCTACATGTCAAAAGAGATCCCATTGAATGAAAAGAGAGGACCTTTAAACCTTACTTTTCTTCCATGACTAGATGGCTATGGTGATGGTGCGGGCACCAGACTCAGAAGAAGACTTCAGAGCTCCATCTGGATCTCTGATTAACCTTGCCCGAAGAATTAGAATTTTTGATTTGTAATAAGAGTTGACTAGATCAACTCAATTTAGCTTGAGTTTACATTACCTGCATTTTATTTTGTTGAGTCATGTTGACTCAGTAGTGGACTAGGGTTTCAACCTAGGGTGTTACATTTTCTCCCAAGGCCTAGCAAGTGGGCACCACACTCCCAGCCACACTCCCAGCCATACGCCTGAGTCCAGGGGGCGCCATATCTACATCCAGCAGCCTTTGGTCCCCACTACATAGATAGCAGCTTCCTTCTCTCATGCGCCAGATGAGGAGAAATCCACCAGGAGTCCACAAATCAAGGGGGCGGCCAAGACTTTCCCAAAAGAACCAAAGTAAGAATGGGAAGAAATTCTCTTGGAGAGAACTTCAAGGAGGCGCCCACTACCTGCCAAAAAAATCCAAAACAAAGATGGGAAGGACCTTGACTTAGGGAGGAAGAAAAGGAGGAGTCCAAAAGAGTTGATCCATGGAAGGAAAAAAATTCTCTTGAAGATCCAAGCAAGGAGGCGCCATCTACCTGCCTTTTATAACCCTAATCAAAATTTTTTGGTACCTTGGCCGACCATATGTGTATGAATTATCCTGATTTGTAGATCCCCTCCTTTAGTCCCACATGGGAAGATGTAAAACCCTATTCCCTTGTAAAGCCTTATAAATTAAACCCCTCTTGTAAGTTTAAATCAATCAGATGAATGAAACCAATTTTTTTTTGTGAGCAAACTTTGTGTTTTCTCTCTTCCTCACTTGTATCCAGGTGTTGAGCTTTGTGAGGGAGTAAATCCGGGTTCCCCAGGAACCTTGAGGAGGTGTGAGATCTCCAAAACCCAAACCCTAGGTTAGCCACTCCACTCCCAAACCCTAGTCGCCATCACCCTTCTCTTTCCACCAAGCCCTAGCCTATCTCACTTCTCACAGCCACCCTCTCCAAGTCCAGGCCGACCACCAGCATCCAACACCAGTCCAGATACTTCAGGTCTACAGCAATTCTAAGAAGGAGTCAGATCAGCCTCCAAGAAAATCCTGATTTCAGCAACTTCAGCTTTCAAGTTCTTCAACCTGGTAAATCTTTTCTTGAGTATCTGAATTCCATCACTTGTTCCTCTTCTTCCCAGATCTTGAGTCCAGGAGAAGCCGACCAAACCACAGACTAGTTTTGGAGGATCCATTGCGAAGATAGCCGAATCTGAGGATCCAACAATCTGCTCGAGGGAGTTCTTCCACCAAAATCCTGAGAAGATCACTGTCTGGTTAGTAAACCATCTCTCCTCTCTATTTCTGTTCTGTTGAAAGTTCAGAGCGAAACCCTAGGTCTGGAAGTTTCTCAACCCCCAGCGATCCGTTACTTCTGAACTACTCTGATAATTTAGTTTCATCTAAATTGTGCTTTCGATCCTTACTTAGTTTCCTTCAACTTAGTTTAGCTTTACTTTGAGTCAAAGCCAATTTCTGAAATAAAAAAAAAAAAAGACTTAATCTTAAATTTACTTCTGCATACGTTTCTTTGTTCTTTGTTCTGCATCATTTTTGGTATCAGAGCCCTGTCTAGGGTTTCTGTTTTGATTGCTTGTTTGAGTCTCTCTCTTTTTACTTTGTCTGCTTGAAGTAGACTCCCCAGGACGTCCGGTCCTCGGAATGAAGCGAGGTACAAACCTCCTCTTCTCATTCCACGGGGTGTTCCTAGGGCGTGTAGGGGATCCGTTGGGTTATAACTTCGTAGTAGGAATTTTAAACGGGGAAGTGCTCTGTTTTCAGCCCGTAATTATTCTATTGCAGGAATTATTTCTCACTGCAAGTAACTCCAAATTTGGTGATTTTTATTTTGCTGAAACCAGTATAATTGAAACTAATTTGCATAATTTTCCCATAATTTATTGGTTTCTGTGCGATTTCTGAGAATTAAATTACTGCAACTCTATTTTTGTGTTCTGCAATCCATTTATTTTTGAGTGTTCATCTCTTAATTCATCTTAAGGGCATTTGAGCATCTAAGATAAGGGGAGGAGTTGATAACCTCTCCTTAGCCCAAAACCACCACCCCTTCATTCGAACCTAAGCCTTTAATCTAAAATTTGATTAGACCTAATTTGCCCTAGTGGGCTAGGGACATCAACAAGTCGGGTCAAGGCTAGTGTTGAGTCAGTTTGTCTGGTTACTCTGTGTGTGCTTTGTACTCAGTGTCTATAACGGTGGTTCAAGGATTCCATCCCGAAGGGCTTGTGTGCTGGTCCGCCTACCTGGCCAATCTCTGATTGGTGTCTAGGATTGGCATTCAGGGACCTAACACTCCCCTTACACCTGCCTGGCTGAGTCCTGAGTTACTACAGGCGAGCTTGCCACTCTGATTGGGCACCTAGTTTGGGCTCTAGGTCTAGTTAGCCCATAGTCGTTCAGTTGAGTCTCATTTTGTGTGCCTGATTGCATCTTGTCTACCCGGAATGGAGTACCCTACCAACCTGGTCAAACCCAACCTGATTTAGAGGCCATGGTTAAAGCTCTTACTGAGAGTATGAACAAATTAAGTCAGGATATGAATGAGAATTTTGCCCAGCTTAGGGATCGAGTCCAAGTACTTGAGGAACCTAGGCATCGAAATTGGACTCCTGACCCAGATTTTAATGTGCCTCAACCTCACCCACACCAAGAGCCTAGAAGACCTTTATACCGAGATCCTGAACCTAATCATAGGAGGCCTGACCCAGAACCTAAGGATAGAGATGATAGGTTCATTCGGAACATCAAGTTAGATGCACCCACTTTTGATGGTAGTTTAAATCCTAAGGTGTATTCTGATTGGGAGGGTGAGATGGACCAGTACTTTGAGTGGTATGCTATGTCTGAGGAGAGGAAATTCAAGTTTGCCAAAATGAAATTAATACATCAAGCTAGGTTATACTGGGGGAACATTGAGCTGACCACTAGAAGACGAAATGTAGAGCCCATAACCACTTGGCAGGGTATGAAAGAGAAACTTAGAGACAAGTACCTACCTATTTCATACCAACAAAATCTGTTAGACCAATGGCAGACTTTGAAACAAGGGAACCGATCTGTTTCAGACTACATAACCATCTTTGATGAATACCTAATGAGATGTGATGTGAGTGAAGCCCATGAAGTCACCTTGTCTAGATTTAGGGCTGGGCTTAGGGAAGATATTAAGAGAGAGTTGTTTCTGAGAGAGGTTACTGACCTAGACCAAGCCTATCAGATTGCATTGAACACTGAGAAGTTTCAGAGAGGACCCATGCCATCTAGGGTTAGTACCCCAATCCCAAGAAATGGACCTAGCCAGGTTACCCCTAGCAAGCCTAATCAGGGTATCCCCACCCCTAGGCCCATGGACAAAGGTAAGGCACCTGACACCCAGAGAACCCCTAGTATCGTCTGTTTTAAGTGCCAAAAGCCCGGTCATATCTCTACTCAGTGCACAGCCATAGCTTATTTTAAGTGTCATAAGGTAGGTCATGTTTCTAGCCAGTGCCCTCGTAGATCCCTATATATAGAAGAGGGAGGAGAAGAGAGTTCCGAGCCTAATGAGGAGTTTGAAGAAGAAGTTTATGAGGCCAGAATGAATTTGGTTGATGAGTATGAAGGAGAGGAAGAATCCACTGAATCTGACCACTTAGGGGTTGTGAGATGCATCCTGTCCCAGACTAAAGTTCAGGAAGATTGGCGTAGGACTAATATCCTACAAACTTTTCTTAAACTAGGGGATAAGGTTTGTAAAATCATTATAGATAGTGGGAGCTGTGTGAATGCCATTTCTACTAGCACTGTCAAAATGTTAGGCTTAACCCCAGTCCCCCACCCCAACCCCTATAAGGTTTCTTGGGTAGACTCTACCTCTATACCCATCCAGTCTAGATGTCAGGTCCAAATCCAAATGCAATCCTATCAAGAGAAGATTTGGTGTGATGTCTTGCCCATGGGGGTGAGCAGTATAATTCTTGGAAGACCCTGGTTGTATGATCATGATGCCACCCTCTTAGGAAAATCCAACACCTGTGTCTTTAGTTTCAATGGGAAGAAAATCACAATCCATTCAGTCCCTCCTAAGGACAAGGTAGCTAAAGGAACTAGTAAGGTTAGGGAAATGAAGACTGGAGTGAACCTGATTAGTGCCAAGGATCTAGAACAAGAAATTCATAGTGGTTCACCCATTTGGATGTTGACTGCTAAGGAACTTAGGACTCCTACACCCTCAGAGCCTCCTCAGGAAGTTAAGCCTTTATTAGAAGAATTTGAGGATGTTTTTCCCGAGGATCTGCCAGACCACCTTCCACCTCTTAGGGATATTCAGCATTCCATAGATTTAGTCCCAGGAGCTACTTTACCTAACTTGCCCCATTATAGGATGAATCCATCTGAGCATAAAGAACTGCAAAAGCAGGTTGGCGAATTGTTGAGGAAGGGGTTCATTAGAGAGAGTCTTAGCCCTTGTGCAGTCCCTGCACTTCTAACCCCGAAGAAGGATGGCACGTGGAGGATGTGTGTTGATAGTCGTGCCATCAATAAAATCACAATCAAGTATAGGTTCCCCATCCCTAGACTAGATGACATGCTTGATATGATGGCCGGTGCCATGGTTTTTTCTAAAATTGATCTCAAGAGCAGCTATCATCAGGTTAGGATTAGACCAGGGGATGAGTGGAAAACAGCCTTCAAGACTAAGGATGGTCTCTTCGAATGGGTTGTTATGCCTTTTGGGTTGTCCAATGCCCCTAGTACTTTCATGAGGATTATGACCCAAGTACTTAGAGCTTTCATAGGGAAGTTTGTAGTGGTCTATTTTGATGATATCCTGATCTATAGTAAGACCCCTGCAGATCACCTAGGCCACCTTAGACAAGTCTGTCAAGTTTTGAGGAATGATAGTCTCTACGGTAATCTCAAAAAGTGTGAATTTATGACCAGTAGGATTATCTTCCTTGGATTTGTTGTAACCCCTGACGGCGTGGCTGCCGATCCTGAAAAGATTAGGTCCATAGTAGAATGGCCAGAGCCGACCAGTGTGTATGAAGTCAGAAGCTTCCATGGCTTGGCTACCTTCTATAGGCGATTCATCAAGGGGTTTAGTACCGTAGTTGCTCCTATCACAGACTGCATCAGGAAGGGAGAATTTCAGTGGACCAAAGCAGCCCATAAAGCCTTCCTAGATCTTAAAGATAGGATGACCCAGGCACCCATTTTGAGACTACCGGACTTTTCAAAGGTATTTGAGGTTGCCTGTGATGCTTCAGGAGTAGGTATAGGTGGAGTCCTAAGCCAAGAGAACCATCCCGTAGCATTCTTTAGTGAAAAACTTAACGATGCTAAGCTTAGGTATTCTACCTATGATAAGGAATTTTATGCGATAGTGCAAGCTTTGCGTTACTGGAGACATTATTTACTACCGCAAGAATTTGTGCTGTTTTCGGACCATGAGGCTCTTAGATTCTTGAATTCTCAGAAGAAGCTTAACCCTAGGCATGCTAAGTGGGTAGAGTATATCCAGTCCTATACTTTTGTTTTGAAGCATAAGGCTGGGTCTAAAAATAAGGTAGCTGATGCCCTTAGTCGTCGATCTTTGTTGTTGAATTCTGTTAGGGCTGAAGTCATAGGGTTTTAGCAAATCAAAGAAGAATATGAGTCATGTCCGGATTTCAAGACTGTATACCAGGATCTAACTCAAGGACCATCTAGTGAACATAAGAATTATTCCCTTTTAGATGGCTTTTTGTTCTTTAAGAATAGGCTTTGCATCCCTAGAACCTCTCTTAGGGAATTCTTGATTTGGGAAACTCATGCTGGAGGTTTAGCTGGCCATTTCGAAAAAGATAAGACCACCCTGGCTATTGAAGACCATTTTTTCTGGCCTAGCTTAAAAAGAGATGTAGCACATATTGTGGCTAGGTGTCGGACCTGCACTGTTGCCAAACAGCGAAAACAGAACACCGACCTTTATACCCCACTCCCTGTCCCAGATCGTCCTTGGCAAGATGTGAGCATGGACTTTGTGTTAGGTTTGCCTAAGACCCAGAGGAGGCATGACTCTATCTGTGTTGTAGTAGACCGATTTTCCAAGATGGCCCATTTCTTGCCTTGTTCCCAAACATTTGATGCGTCTAAGGTAGCCACCCTGTTCTTTAATGAGATAGTTCGACTCCATGGCCTACCCAAGACCATTGTTTCAGATAGGGATGTTCGGTTCACCAGCTATTTCTGAAAAATCCTTTGGCATAAGTTAGGGACGAAACTTAAGTTTTCAACTGCCTATCATCCCCAGACTGACGGCCAAACCAAAGTAATGAACCGTAGTTTAGGCAATCTGCTAAGGTGTCTTGTTGGTCAAAACATTAGGAACTGGGATTTGTACTTACCTAGAGCTGAATTTGCATATAATGACTCGGTCAATAGGTCTACGGGTAAGAGTCCATTTGAAATTGTGCATGGTTACAAACCCCACACACCTCTTGACCTAGCTCCTTTACCAGTCCACACACGGGTCTCCGAGTCTGCCAAAGTTTTTGCACAGCATATAAAAGACTTGCATAAAGAAATTCAAGCCAAAATAAATTTAAGTAATGAAACATATAAGAAATTGGCTGATTCTCAAAGGCGAGTCAAAACCTTTGACGAAGGAGACTATGTAATGATTAGGTTAAGGCCTGAACGGTTTCCTCCTGGAACCGTTAGAAAGTTACATGCTAGGGGAGCTGGACCATTTAGAGTGGTAAAGAGAGTAGGATCCAATGCCTATGTGCTCGAGTTGCCTCCAGATATAGGCATTAGCTCCACTTTCAACATTACAGACCTAGTAGAGTATAGGGAGCCAGCTGTGATTCCCAGTGAGGCTTTTGAACCTAATCCTGCTCTTGAGAGTGAACCTGACCCTGTGTGTCCACCAACAAATTGGCCTATGAGGAAAGAGCAGATTGAAAAGATCCTGGATGATCAGGTTATCTTTACTCGTAATCGAGGATACCAAAGATACCTAGTCCGCTGGCTAGGAAGGCTAGATTCTGATGACTCTTGGATCTCCCGAGAAGAGTTACAAGAGCTGGACCCAGACCTCTTGGAGAGATACCAGAGCCAACTTGATCCATACTCGACAGGGTCGAGTTCCTCCCACGCTGGGAGA
This sequence comes from Areca catechu, assembly GCA_021397845.1. NCBI lineage: Eukaryota > Viridiplantae > Streptophyta > Magnoliopsida > Arecales > Arecaceae > Areca > Areca catechu. The sequence goes on along the minus strand of CM038051.1, from coordinate 92,536,261 downwards.
ATTGGTGCGGGCACCAGACTCAGAAGAAGACTTCAGAGCTCCATCTGGATCTCTGATTAACCTTGCCCGAAGAATTAGGATTTTTGGTTTGTAATAAGAGTTGACTAGATCAACTCAATTTAGCTTGAGTCTACATTACCTGCATTTTATTTTGTTGAGTCATGTTGACTCAGTAGTGGACTAGGGTTTCAACCTGGTGGTACGGGCACCAGACTCAGAAGAAGACTTCAGAGCTCCATCTGGATCTCTGATTAACCTTGCCTAAAGAATTAGGATTTTTTTGGCTTTAGCTTGAGTCTATATTACCTGCATTTTATTTTATTGAGCCATGTTGACTCAGTAGTGGACTAGGGTTTCAACCTAGGGTGTTACATTTTCTCCCAAGGCAAAGCAAGTGGGCGCCACACTCCCAGCCACACTCCCAGCCATACGCCTGAGTCCAGGGGGTGCCACATCTCCATCCAGCAGGCTTTGGTCCCCACACCACAGATAGCAGCTCCCCTCTTTCATGCGCCAATTGAGGAGAAATCCACCAGAGGTCCACAAATCAAGGGGGCGGCCCAAGACTTCCCAAAAGAACCAAACTATAAAAGGGAAGAAATTCTCTTGGAGAGGAATTCAAGGAGGCGCCCATTACCTGCCAGAAATACTCAAACAAAGTTAGAAGGAGCCATAACTTGGGGAGAAAGAAAAGGAGGTATCCAAAAAGGGTTGAGCCATGGAAGGAAGGGGATTTCTCTTGAAAAGCAAGGTTAGGAGGCGCCCTAATCATTCTAACTAAAGCCAGATATAAAAGGCAACAAATTTTCTCTTGGAGGGCAAGGTTAAGAGGCACCCAAACACTTCCAGATAAGGCCAAGCATAGAAGGAAAAAATTATTTTCTTGGAGGTCAAGACAAGGAGGCGCCACCCACTTTCCTTTTTGAAGCTTCAATCAACTTTGGAATTAATTGGCCGGCCATATGAGTAGGGATTGATATCCTAATTTGAAGATCCCCTCCTTTAATCCCACATGGGAAGATGTAAAACCCTACTCTCTTATAATGGCCTATAAATTAAACCCCCATGTAAGTTTGAAAAAAAAAAAGATGAATGAAACCAAATTTTTTGTGAGCAAACTTTGTGTTTTCTCTCTTCCGCACTTGCATCCAGGTGTTGAGCTCCGTGAGGGAGTAAATCCGGGTTCCCCAGGAACCTTGAGGAGGTGTGAGATCTCCAAAACCCAAACCCTAGGTTAGCCACTTCTACTCCACAACCCTAGCCGCCCATCATTCTTTTCTTTCCACCAATCCCTAGCCTATCCCACTTCTCACGGCCTCTCTCTCCAAGTCCAGGCCAACCAGCATCCAGCTATGTCCGGATACTTCAGTTCCAAAGCTCTTTCCAGAGGGAGTCGAATCAGCCTTCAAGAGAATCCGGATCTCAGCGACATCAGCCTTCAAGTTCTTCGAACTGGTAAATCCTTCCCCGAGTCCCTGAATCCATCACTTGTTTTTCTTCTTCCCAGATCTTGAGTCTAGGAGAAGCCGACCCAGCCACGAGACCAGTATTGGAGGATCCATTGCGAAGATAGCCGAATCCGAGGATCCAACAATCTGCCCGAGAGAGTTCTTCCACCCAAATTCTGTGAAGATCACTGTCTGGTTGGTAACCCATCTCTCCTCTCTATTTCTGTCATGTTGAAAGTTCAGAGTGAAACCCTAGGTCTGGGAGTTTCTCAACCCCCAGCGATCCGTTACTTCTGAACTACTCTGATAACTTAGCTTCTTCTAAATTGTGCTTTCAATCCTTACCTAGTTTCCATCAACTTAGTTTACTTTACTTTGAGTCGAGGCCAATTTCTGAAATATAAAAAAAAAAAGAAAAAAAAAGAATTAATCTTAAATTTACTTCCGCATACGCTTCTTTGTTCTTTGTTCTGTATCATTTTTGGTATCAGAGCTTCTGTTCTACATCATTTCTGGTATCAGAGCCCTGTCTAGGGTTTCTGTGCCGATTGCTTGCTTGAGTCTCTCTCTTTTTACATTGTCTGCTCGAAGTAGACTCCCCAGGACGTCCGGTCCTAGGAATGAAGCGAGGTGAAAACCTCCTCTTCCCATTCCATGGGGTGTTCCTAGGGCGTGTAGGGGATCCGTTGGGTTATAACTTCGTAGCAGGAATTGTAAACGGGGAAGTGCTCTATTTTCAGCCCATAATTGCCCTATTGTAAGAATTATTTCTCACTGCAGGTAACTCCAAATTCGGTTATTTTTATTTTGCTGAAACAAGTATAATTGATTCTATTTTGAATAATTTTCCTGTGATTTATTGGTTTCCGTGGGATTTCTGAGAATTAAATTACTGCAACTCTATTTTTATGTTCTGCAATCCAATTATTTTTGAGTGTTCATCTCTTAATTCATCTTAAGGGCATTTGAGCATCTAAGATAAGGGGAGGAGTTGATAACCTCTCCTTAGCCCAAAACCACCACCCTCTCATTCGAACCTAAGCCTTTAATCTAAAAATTGATTAGACCTAATTTGCCCTAGTGGGCTAGGGACATCAACAAGTCGGGTCAAGGCTAGTGTTGAGTCAGTTTGTCTAGTTACTCTGTGTGTGCTTTGTACTCAGTGTCTAGAATGGTGGTTCAGGGATTCCATCCCGAAGGGCTTGTGTGCTGGTCCGCCTACCTGGCCAATCTCTGATTGGTGTCTAGGATTGGCATCTAGGGACCTAACACTCCCCTTACACCTGCCTGGCTGAGTCCTGAGTTACTACAGGCTAGCTTGCCACTCTGATTGGGCATCTAGTTTGGGCTCTAGGTCTAGTTAGCCCGTAGTCGTTCAGTTGAGTCTTATTTTGTGTGTTTGCTTGCATCATGTCTACCCGGAATGGAGTGCCCTGCCAACCTGGTCAAACCCAACCTGATTTAGAGGCCATGGTTAGAAATCTTACCGAAAGTATGACCAAATTGAGTCAGGACATGAATGAGGGTTTTTCCCAGTTTAGGGATCGAGTCCAAGTACTTGAGAAACGTAGACATCAAAATTGGACCCCTGATCCAAAATTTAATAGGCCCCAACCTCACCCATGCCAGGAACCTAGGAGGACCTTATACCGTGATCCCGAGCATAACCTTAGGAAGCCTAACCATGATATCTATAGTATGGATCGTGTCTATGAGAGGTCCTTACAATATTCTAGACCAGTCACTCAACAACCCAAGTCTTCTAGATCAAACCATTTAGATCCACACCCATGCCCAAGTAAGGTCTCTACTAGCTTGAAACCCAGTGTGACCCAGGTTCCTATATCGCAAGAATGTTTGTTTTGTGGAGAAAGAGGCCAAAAATCTAGTCAGTGCCCATGCATAGGACTGGCTTATGCTCAGCTAAGTGGTAAGAATCCTAAGGATGACATTAATGAGGGAGAACCCAAGCCTACCAATGAGGAAGAAGGGTTAGGTATGACAAGCCCAAAATCAGTTGACCCGATTACCACTGACCCGAAACCCATTGAAGATGGCATCGAGGAAGTATATGATGCTGGCTTGAGTCTAGTTGATGAATATGAGGGGAAAGAACTTGAAGAATGTGACATCGATACTATTGGTTCCTTACCTAAGGGGACCTTGGAAAGCAACCAAGTGGTAGGACCTAGTTCAGAAATTTAAGAGATTTATGAGAACCAGGTTCCTTTAGTCAAATACCCCCAGGAAGAACTCATAGTGTTAGCCCGAGCTATCAGTTCGTACCCTTTAATGACAGTCATTCCCCAAGTACCAATTGAAGATCTTTGCACTGAACTGTTTAAGTTTGCCCACCCTATGGTAGATCCTCTCCTTAGGATGACTGAATCAAGCCTCTTACAATTGGACCTTATCCCATGCCCAGCCACTAAGGTCTCTCCCGTAATCTCAGTTGAACATCCTTGTCTTGAGCGGATTGATTCACCCAGTCCTGTAGAAGTCCTCCTTATGGCCCCAGACCCCTTCCTTCGCATGACTGACCTACCCTTCTATAGAGTATACCTTTCCGCACCCATAGGTCAAATTTCAAGTCTTGAGGTCATCATCCATAGGCCCTCCCATGAATCATTCTCTAATCCAGTTCTTGAGAAAGTGGATCATTATTTGCTTAGAGAACAAACCTTAACTATTGCAATCACATGTCCTAGGCTACTTCCCGAACCATCTCTTGATCCATTCCTGGGAGTAGCAAACTTTTCCTTTCGTAAGGATGACCAGTTGACACTCAAAGATCACCATTCAAACCTTCAGGTCACCACCTTTAGTCAACAGGTAATTCGAGACCCCACCTCATATCTCCTCCCTTTCTCTAGGACTTCCAATGCTCCTTACACCATCCAAGTATACTTTGTCGAAGTCTTTAGAGTGAACCACGTGTCAGAACCTATTAGGTTTGCCACCTACTTCTGGAAGACCTTATGGCACCTACTAGGCACCCATGATAAGTTTTCATGCTCTGCATGCCATCCTCCGACCCAAGGTCAAACCTAGAGAGCCATAGTTTGTTAGGATTAGACCTAGGGTTCCTTTGAAATAAAGTCCATTCTTTAGGAATGCGTCGTCAGTCTAGTTTAGTTTTTTTTTTTTTTTTTTTTTTTTTTTTTTTCTTCTTGACCCTTTACTAGGTTTTGACTCAGATTTTGGTTTGATTAAGAGCACCAGGAATTGGGATTTGTTTTTTGTCCAGGGCTGAAATTGCATTCAATGTTTCGATCAATAGGTCTATAGGCTAGAGTCCCTTTGAAATTGTTCATGGATACAAGCCTCACACACCACTTGATCTGATTTCACTATTAGCCCACACACACAAGTCTCTTGATGCACTTGCATAGCATGTAAAGGACTTGCATAAAGAAATTCATGCCAAAATAACTTTAAGTAATGAAACTTATAAGAAGTTGACTGATTCTCAAAGCGAGTCAAAACTTTTGTTGAGGGAGACTATGTAATGATTAGGTTAAGGCCTGAACGGTTTCCTCCTGGAACCATTAGAAAGTTACATGCTAGAGGAGCTGGACCATTTAGAGTGGTGAAGAGAGTAGGATCCAATGCCTATGTGCTCGAGTTGCCTCCAGAACTAGGCATTAGCTCCACTTTCAACATTACAGACCTAGTAGAATATAGAGAGCCAGCTGTGATTCCCAGTGAGGCTTTTGAACCTAATCCTGCTCTTGAGAGTGAACCCAACCCTGTGTGTCTACCAACAAACTGGCCTGTGAGGAAAGAGCAGATTGAAAAGATCCTGGATGATCAGGTTATCTCTACTCGTAATCGAGGATACCAAAGATACCTGGTCCGCTGGCAAGGAAGGCCAGATTCTGATGACTCTTGGATCTCCTGAGAAGAATTACAAGAATTGGACCCAGACCTCTTGGAGAGATACCAGAGCCAACTTGATCCATACTCGACAGGGTCGAGTTCCTCCCACCTTGGGAGAATTGGTGCGGGCACCAGACTCAGAAAAAGACTTCAGAGCTCCATCTGGATCTCTGATTAACCTTGCCTGAAGAATTAGGATTTTTTTGGCTTTAGCTTGAGTCTATATTACCTGCATTTTATTTTATGTAGTCATGTTGACTTAGTAGTGGACTAGGGTTTCAACCTGGGGTGTTACATTTTCTCCCAAGGCCAAGCAAGTGGGCGCCACACTCCCAGCCACACTCCCAGCCATACGCCTGAGTCCAGGGGGCGCCACATCTCCATCCAGCAGGCTTTGGTCCCCACACCACAGATAGCAGCTCCCCTCTTTCATGCGCCAATTGAGGAGAAATCCACCAGGGGTCCACAAATCAAGGGGGCGGCCCAAGACTTCCCAAAAGAACCAAACTATAAAAGGGAAGAAATTCTCTTGGAGAGGAATTCAAGGAGGCGCCCATTACCTGCCAGAAATACTCAAACAAAGTTAGAAGGAGCCATAACTTGGGGAGAAAGAAAATGAGGTATCCAAAATGGGTTGAGCCATGGAAGGAAGGGGATTTCTCTTGAAAAGCAAGGTTAGGAGGCGCCCTAATCATTCCAACTAAAGCCAGATATAAAAGGCAACAAATTTTCTCTTGGAGGGCAAGGTTAAGAGGCACCCAAACACTTCTAGATAAGGCCAAGCATAGAATGAAAAAATATTTTCTTGGAGGTCAAGACAAGGAGGCGCCACCCACTTTCCTTTTTGAAGCTTCAATCAACTTTGGAATTAATTGGCCGGCCATATGAGTAGGGATTGATATCCTAATTTGAAGATCCCCTCCTTTAGTCCCATATGGGAAGATGTAAAACCCTACTCTCTTGTAATGGCCTATAAATTAAACCCCCATGTAAGTTTGAAAAAAAAAAAGATGAATGAAACCAAATTTTTTGTGAGCAAACTTTGTGTTTTCTCTCTTCCGCACTTGCATCCAGGTGTTGAGCTCCGTGAGGGAGTAAATCCGGGTTCCCCAGGAACCTTGAGGAGGTGTGAGATCTCCAAAACCCAAACCCTAGGTTAGCCACTTCTACTCCACAACCCTAGCCGCCCATCATTCTTTTCTTTCCACCAATCCCTAGCCTATCCCACTTCTCATGGCCTCTCTCTCCAAGTCCAGGCCAACCACCAGCATCCAGCTACAGTCCGGATACTTCAATTCCAAAGCTCTTTCCAGAGGGAGTCGAATCAGCCTTCAAGAGAATCCGGATCTCAGCGACATCAGCCTTCAAGTTCTTCGAACTGGTAAATCCTTCCCCGAGTCCCTGAATCCATCACTTGTTTTTCTTCTTCCCAGATCTTGAGTCTAGGAGAAGCCGACCCAGCCACGAGACCAGTATTGGAGGATCCATTGTGAAGATAGCGGAATCCGAGGATCCAACAATCTGCCCGAGAGAGTTCTTCCACCCAAATTCTGTGAAGATCACTGTCTGGTTGGTAACCCATCTCTCCTCTCTATTTCTGTCATGTTGAAAGTTCAGAGCGAAACCCTAGGTCTGGGAGTTTCTCAATCCCCAGCGATCCGTTACTTCTGAACTACTCTGATAACTTAGCTTCTTCTAAATTGTGCTTTCAATCCTTACCTAGTTTCCATCAACTTAGTTTACTTTACTTTGAGTCGAGGCCAATTTTTGAAATATAAAAAAAAAAAGAAAAAAAAAAATTAATCTTAAATTTACTTCCGCATACGCTTCTTTGTTCTTTGTTCTGCATCATTTTTGGTATCAGAGCTTCTGTTCTACATCACCTGGGGTGTTACATTTTCTCCCAAGGCCTAGCAAGTGGGCACCACACTCCCAGCCACACTCCCAGCCATATGCCTGAGTCCAGGGGGCGCCATATCTACATCCAGCAGCCTTTGGTCCCCACTACACAGATAGCAGCTTCCTTCTCTCATGCGCCAGATGAGGAGAAATCCACCAGGAGTCCACAAATCAAGGGGGCGGCCAAGACTTTCCCAAAAGAACCAAAGTAAGAATGGGAAGAAATTCTCTTGGAGAGAACTTCAAGGAGGCGCCCACTACCTGCCAAAAAAACCCAAAACAAAGATGGGAAGGACCTTGACTTAGGGAGGAAGAAAATGAGGAGTCCAAAAGAGTTGATCCATGGAAGGAAAAAAATTTTCTTGAAGATCCAAGCAAGGAGGCACCATCTACCTGCCTTTTATAACCCTAATCAAAATTTTTTGGTACCTTGGCCGACCATATGTGTATGAATTATCCTGATTTGTAGATCCCCTCCTTTAGTCCCACATGGGAAGATGTAAAACCCTACTCCCTTGTAAAGCCTTATAAATTAAACCCCTCTTGTAAGTTTAAATCAATCAGATGAATGAAACCAATTTTTTTTTGTGAGCAAACTTTGTGTTTTCTCTCTTCCGCACTTGCATCCAGGTGTTGAGCTCCGTGAGGGAGTAAATCCGGGTTCCCCAGGAACCTTGAGGAGGTGTGAGATCTCCAAAACCCAAACCCTAGGTTAGCCACTCCACTCCCAAACCCTAGCCGCCATCACCCTTCTCTTTCCACCAAGCCCTAGCCTATCTCACTTCTCACGGCCACCCTCTCCAAGTCCAGGCCGACCACCAGCATCCAACTCCAATCCAGATACTTCAGGTCTACAGCAATTCTAAGAAGGAGTCAGATCAGCCTCCAGGAGAATCCTGATTTCAGCAACTTCAGCTTTCAACTTCTTCAACCTGGTAAATCTTTTCTTGAGTATCTGAATTCCATCACTTGTTCCTCTTCTTCCCAGATCTTGAGTCCAGGAGAAGCCGACCAAACCACAGACCAGTATTGGAGGATCCATTGCGAAGATAGCCGAATCCGAGGATCCAACAATCTGCTCGAGAGAGTTCTTCCACCAAAATCCTGAGAAGATCACTGTCTGGTTAGTAAACCATCTCTCCTCTCTATTTCTGTTCTGTTGAAAGTTCAGATTGAAACCCTAGGTCTGGGAGTTTCTCAACCCCCAGCGATCCGTTACTTCTGAAGTACTCTGATAATTTAGTTTTATCTAAATTGTGCTTTCGATCCTTACCTAGTTTCCTTCAACTTAGTTTAGCTTTACTTTGAGTCAAAGCCAATTTCTGAAATAAAAAAAAAAAGACTTAATCTTAAATTTACTTCCGCATACGTTTCTTTGTTCTTTGTTCTGCATCAGGTGATCAACCCAATTTAAAGTAGCTACTCAAATTAAGATTACATCTAACATGTAAGGTTATGCATCTACATATCATGTTATGAAAACCTATCACTCTATTACCACTATTGGAAATCACCTAGGATTTCATGCATGATTTTTTCTATAAATTTATAGCAAAAATGAATCTATCTTAAAATTATTTTAAATAAAAAATATATATTTAAAAAAAATTTAATAAACCCTAAGTAAGATCATAACATGATATGTATAGAAAATAAAATCAACATGCATCGATCTATCCATTGCATATTGTAGATCTAATTTATAAATAATATGAAATCTAATTCCATACCTGATTGTAGGTTGATGATTGCAATTATTGATTGAATGTGGTAAGCGCTCTCTACATCACTTCATAGCTGCATAGGATACCGGCCTCTATGAATTGTCCACACGATGCCCCAACGTGATCAACCTTCTTGGACTGCTGCTAGATTCATACGAAGGCTACTGGATGGCTGAAAATAATTTATTTCTTAAAATTTATTAAGCCTTCCAAGAAATCCAAGAATAAGATGAAGAGGTTTAAATCAAGGAGAAAGAAAAAAAAAGAAACCATTTTCTACTATTTTTCTCATGTTTTCTATCTCCCTTCAACCCTTGCTCCCAAAAGAACCTCTCACAGCCATCTAGAATTCACACCCCCTTTTTCTCTTATTTTCTTTGTATTTTTACTTCAAATTTTATAAAGTAATTGACCTCTTAATATTTTATATATAACAAAAAATTAAAGTAAAACTTTACTGATTAGATGAGGGATAAGATTAGGATAAGGTGATGCTATTTGAATAGGATTCGATGTTCTATTCCCAATATAACTCCTTCAATTAAATTTAAATAAATCTAAATTTAATTAAAACTAATTCTAATATAAATTGGAATGAGGGATCACAAAGAGAAACTAAATTTTTTATGGAGAATTCAAAAGAATAAATCTAGGAATGCATGGAGAATTTTTAGGAAAGAAAATAAGTTGGACTTAGTTAGGGTTTGACCAAGTTTTGACCAAAATTAGTTAGGAACCAAAACTAATTTGGTTTCAACTAATTTAACCAACTTGAACTCCATCCAATTAGATCCCAATTAGGTTTAATTAAATTTTAATTAAATCTAAAATTAACTGAGCCCAAGTCCAAATCAAACTGTAATTAAAAATCCTTCGCGATTAGATCATCAAATAACCTAATCGAGTGAAACCCAATTGAACCAAATTTAATTAGACTTAACCTAAACCTCTTTGCTCAATCAAATTAAGCCAATTAATAATCAAATTACTAATAAATTTTATATAATTAATTACTTATTAATTTATAATATTTATGTGGGATTTATTGTTATCATATTTATAATTTTATCACTAAATGATTCTTAATCAATAATCAGCCATCATGATTGGTCAGAAACTTTTATGTATATGATCTCATAGATTTGAACACTAAGCTAGTATGATAGGAACAAATTCCTAAACTAATCGATGTAACCATCTAGCAATGGTGCCTAACATCTGGATAGGTCAAATGTTTGCGAAGCAACATTCAATAATCCAGGTATATGACTTTCGTTTAATTCATCCCTTTAACCCTAATACTTAGAAAAACTTTAGAGTTAATTACTAACTCCAAATAATGTATCCAAATATGTCTCGACCTGCTAAATCCTATGACTTCTCATAAGCATTGCCTTGGCCAAGGCCTTACAAAATAAAATATAGTAGAGCATTTTCTCCAACATCTTAGAATGATCAATCCTATCTTGACAAATTACTGACTTAATAAGTACTTGACTGTACCTAGTAACCTTCCATCACTGGATTAGAAATCTAGGTAGTCCAGCACCTAAGTATAATAAGTTGCTTGCAAGTCACTATGGTGATTTTAGGTCAGAGGGATATTTATATCCATATCCTTCTATAAGATACTCTCAACAGTAAAGTACTTAACAGAGTTGGTCACATTCGATGCAATATACACCTACACTCACCTGTATGCCATACTAGTATTTTCGCACACCTTGGTTATGAGGACAACCAACCTATATGGCATACAACGACTTATGCTTAATAAGCATTATCATCCTAGGTAACAATGCATCATTTGGTCGTGAACATACTTAAGAACTACTCGATAAATCCTCTATTGAACTAAAGTAGTTCTAAGAACTTTATCTCAAAAGAGTCCAAAAAAAATATGAAAAGAAATGAACTATCAAGAATAACCTTTATTTCATTAATGATTCATGTATGAATTATAAAGAACTTAACCATCTACAATCCAGATGATTGGCTATAGGACATATTTCCTAACACTAATAACCTCGAATCTATCAAAGGTGCTCAAACAACCTTCATGGGCCAATTAGGCCCTAGATATCTTGGAAACTCTCAGGTTGATAGATCCTTAAGTGATGCATTTGCCCAAAAACCTCCAAGGCATAGCACTCTAATGCCGATCACCATGGTGCCTACCATGTGGTTGGACTCTTCATCATGTCCTAAAATTTTTAATCATTACCAAATCTAAGCAATTAAGGGGAGCATGCTTAAACTCGCATAATTATTCATGTCACCATTAATGGAGCATGACATGCCGAAGGCCAATGACAAGGATAGATTGAAGGGAATAAGATATTTGCTACCAACAAGCAAGCCCCAAGCAACATGTGGAGAGTCCCATCGCTGTTCATCAGATCCATAGAATCCTCATCATTGTGAGAATGCCTCTAGTTCATCATTTACAAAAAGGGTCTCCAAGCAAGCCCCTAAGGTTTGCATGCTCTCTCACTAATGCTCCTCATACTATTGGTTTGGATACTGACTTGAGCATCGGAGTACCTTTACTAGGGCCATCATTGTGGAGTTTTTTATAGGTACTACTTCTCAAAGAGCTACCTATGCCACCCACTCCAGCACCATCTTTAGCTACTCTGATGCTTGACAAATTTTGGTACCAATAGATTAGAGGAAGGGTGTGATAACTATGAGGAACACAACCTAAAAGACGGTTAACAATGCCACCTAAGAAGACTACTTCTCGTCGTACTACCACCGCCCCTCTAGGCTGGTGGAAAGGGTAGTGGGAAGACAAGCAGACAACAAACCTTAGCCTGCACTTACAGGAGTATCACCATCACTACAAATAGTGGTGGTTATCATCGAGTAATTTAACCTACTTTTTATGCAGGTCCAGAGCCTGGTGGCATCCAATCGGGCCATCCAGGCCACTCCTACACCACCTTCAACAACCCAACCTCTATTGGCAATGCCACACGTGGTCTCTTAGCTTGCAGTACAACTAATGCCTATATTGCCTCTTGTTGGTGTGGAGTCCCTGGATCGGCCGGTCGGAGCCGCTGCATCGCAGGACCGCTCCCTGGTTCACTTGCAAAACACGTCCCTTGCCGGAGTTGTTCTGGCTGAGGACACTCTGATGCCTAAGTCAGTGGCGGATTCTAGCCACAGAATGGGGAAGATGTCGAGAGTGGAAGAGAAAAAGAGTTCTTGAAGATTGGAAATATGTATGTACGAGATTATTCACGCGTACCTCTCGAGCCATCCTCCTTACCCATATTTAAAAGATGGCCTATAGTCTGTGGCCTGCTCTTTTTCTGGAGATCATGGGGAGCCATTCACTCCTATGATGGTCGATCATGGGTTGTCAATGAGCGGTTTCAGCCAGATCAGAGGCGTGGCTGCAGGAATTGCGCACCATGATCATGGCATGATGAGTGCCGATTGTAACCATTGGTTACAGTTTCCTTTTTGGAATAGATTGTGGTTCAAGCTTCGAGTTTCCCTTTGCGTGGGCCGAAGGCTTGATATTTCCTCGAGGCCAGAGATCATGTCTATGGTGGGGGCCGAAGTTCGTGCCTTCAGAAATCGATGAGTAGTTCAGACTTCGGTGGGGTCGAAGGTGCTACCTGAAGAACTGGCCTTCAGATGTTGTAGTTTGGTGTGAAGCCTTGAGTTACTTACAGTTGGCCTTCGCTTAGTCCGATGTCCGTAGTCCGGAGAACCGAGGCTTCGATAAGTCAAACCGGAGCCTGGTTCGTAGCTGAACTAGGATATCCCAACAGTTACCCCCTACTCTCAGTTGTCAAAGCGAGGATTTGCCTCAAGAAGTGAGAGTATTATTGCCTTGTCACTTTCTTCCTGAGAGACGACGCAGTAAATAATTACGGGACCTCTATTTGGCTACCCATCATGATCTGAGAATCAGATGGTGGACAGGTGCCATTCCCTGATTATGGAAAAGTAGGTGGCCCTGAGGCTATCTCTCCTCATCCCGTTGCATAGTGGTTGAGGCAATCTTTTGGTTGGGATTTGGATAGTTGTGGTGGCTGTTCTCTACCCGTTGGATGAAGGATAGATCTTATCCTGGCGGTCAGTCGTAAGTGGGTTACCTCCTAGGATAACCTTGAGTCAAATTAACCCTCTGCAGGGATCCAGAGACCCTTTTCTTTTGGGGAAGAGTGAAGGTCTGGGCAAGAAAGCTTCTTCAACCTTGTCTCATTCTCCGCCCAAACCGTTCTGGAGTACCAATCTATTCTTCAGGTAGAATCCTCTTTCCACCCCTTTGCTTCATTCCTTTGTCATGGAGGAGACCGTAGAGAGTCAGGGGAAGCAGGTTGGGCCCTCGGGGGCTAGAGATATAGTTGGTCCGGAGTCGGTCCCCAGCTCGGTTTCTTAGAGTAAGACAACTCTTCTTTGGAAATGCTACCCCATTCTTGAGGAATTTTCCTTCGTCTTCCCTACGCCTGAGGAACGGGCGAACGAAGCTCCCCCTGAGTGCCTAGCTGTATATGAAGATCACCTAAAGGCTGGTCTTCGGTTTCCCCTGCACCCCTTCTTTGTTAAGATTTTTCATTTGTACCAAGTGGTGCCAGCACAGCTAACCCCTAACAGCATCAGGAACATCTGCGGCTTCCTGGTTATGTGCAGCATCGCCAATGTAGAGCCTAGGACCAACTTGTTCTCGACCCTTTTCGTCCTCAAGAGGGACTTCCACAGCAATGGATGGTGGGTGATCGGTTCCAGATCGGGCCGCAGGGTGATTAAGGATATACCCAGCACCATCCATGGGTGGAAACCTGTCTTTGTATTTGTGTTATCCTTTGATCCATGGGGCTTCGACACTGAGTGGAAGAAGCCTCGCCTGACCACCAATGACGGAAAGAAAGTCTTGGCGGCTGATCAGTCGGATTATGATCTTCTGACCAACTCAGAAGTTGCTCCTATCCGAGAGTTGTTGGAGGAGAGGAACCTCCATCGAGCGGGAATTAGTAAATTCCCCTCATTAGGTATAGTAGTGGAAATTTCTGCTCTTCTTCTTTAGGTTTCATTGTAGCTCATTTAACTGAGGTGATCCCCTTTGCCTGCAGGTGGTGGGATGAAGCATAATTTGAGCTGGCTTCGCCAGACTTCGGAGAGGAGGGTGGCATAGGCCTCTTCCACTAGGTCTGCAGCTCAGAAGAAAGCTCGGAGAGATGGTCTCGAAAGGGACCAAAGCACTTCGTCTTCCTGAGGCATCTCGGGGGAAAATGCAGCGGCCATGGAAGAGGTTCCAGCGAGGCCTTGCCCAGTCGAGACTACAGTGGTGGTCGCCTCCCCAATTGACACAACGGGGGGCTCGCCTCAAGGAGTGGATGTGCCGCCGGTTTGCCCCTCTGTCGCTGATAGGGGCAAGGCACAGTAAGTCGAAGGAGAGTCTGTCTGCGGAGCTTCTTCAATCGGAGGTCGCCTGACGAACCCTTTGGAGCTCCCACCTATAGGAGAGCTGTTGGTCTCGGAGGAGGCTAGACAGGCGTTGAAGGGTATGATACAGCCCCGCAGCGTGGCAATTCTCCAGAACTGGAGCTTTCACAAGTCCGATTCCAGCTTCGCTGCCCTGCAACAGGTATGACTATCATTGCCTCTTTTGCCTTGAGAGTTATTTGACCCTCGATTCTTCTTTTTTGATGTAGTTGGTCTATGACTTCACCTTCATGGAGGAAGGCCTGGGGAACGTGGATAGCCTCATCTACGATCTCAAGGAGGAGCTTCAGACTGCCAGGGCTGCCAGGGAAGTAGTCGAGGAGCTGAAGCAATCCATGGAGGACCGTCTTGTCTGGGTGACTGATGAAGTTCGCGACCTGAAGGGCGAACTGAAAAGCGCCCACTCGAGAATAGCGGGACAAGAGGCAGGTTGGAACAGGAGCAGGAGGCAAGTTGAATCACTAGAGCGGACTGCCAGGGAGAACCAGGAGAGGATGGAGAGCCTGTCCAAGGTGGCGGAGGAGGCTTCTAGGAGGGTCGAAGAGGCGATCCTAGAATCCGAAGCTGCCAAGAGGGAGGCCGAAGCTGCCAAGAGGGAGTTCGAAGCTTTGAGAAAGCAGATGGATAATGCCATGGTTGACTTCAAGATGTCTTCGCTATTTCATATAGAAATTGATGAAGCATCATTGTATGCCTACCAGCACAGCTTCAATGATGGGCTTTCCAAGGTGAAGGAGACCCTCCCTCACCTCGACCTTTCGAAGATCCCCTCCTTCAACATAATTGGAGAGGAAGGAGAAGAAGCGGAGGAGGCCAAAGCCACAGGGGAGGTCGAGGAGTCACCATGTCTGGCGGAGGAGGCTGCTACCCCAGTTGAAAACCCAGAGGTGATCCCGGTTGTGATCTCGGCCCAGGAGGCGACTCAAGCTGGAGGAGTCCATGCTGAAGGTTCTCCCGTCCCGACCCAGATTGATGAGACCTTCTCCGATCAAGTTGATAGGTTTCTCTAGTCTTGTGGTGTGGAGCCCTCTCCTATTGATGTTGAGTAACCTGGATCACTCTGAATGTATTTTCTTCTTCTTTTTTTTACTTGTATTGCTAATGAACTTTGTATTGCAATTTTTCCAGATTTTGAAATGAATTCTCCTTTCTTTGCATATGCATTGTTGTGCCTCATGTGTTCATGTGTAGCCTGAAATGGTTCTATCATTTCTCCTTTAGCATAGTCAAATGATAGCCTTCGAAGGCCATCCAGTTGATAGGAGCCGATTTTACCATTCTCTTTTCCGCTCAGTCGAATAGTCATGGCCGAAGGCCATTCAGTCGATATGGACGAACCCTTGAACGGACCAGAACTCTATTGCGTTGCCTTCCTTCGGATGATTAGCTTGTCCATTGGGGCGGATCGGAGTCATCTCCCCGCCAATCAATAATTAGGGGGATTTGATTAGGATCACCGTTGTCCATGTGGTACATCAAAATTTGTATAGTCGTAATCTCTTGCGCCTTATGAGCCACCGGGCCTCTTTTTCCCAAAAAGAGACCATTAATGATGCGGGACTAATATGCATGCAATTCTTTTTGTATGTTTTATATGTGTGGTTAGGTGATTAATTCCTGAATTTCAGATCAAAATTAGTTGTAGGGAATTTTATATGAATTTTTGAAGCCAAGCATGCAGATTAGAACCTAGAAAAGTACTAAAGAAGGATCGCCGGGGCTGAGAAGCCTCGGTTAGGGCAAGTTCTCCTACAATATAAAGACTGGAGGTAGAGCGGATGTACCTGACAATGTCTGAAGTGCTCGGTGAAGATCATAGCAAAGGGATCTCTTGTTTCTCGATGGATGTGGCCTGGAAAACCGAGCCAAAGACCCGCACATACCCGGCTTTCTGCTCGGTGGTCCTATTGAGGCTTGGCTGGAGTCGTTGGATTTGTAAGAACTCGAGGACCTGCAAACGACCTGTCAGGGGTTAGAAAACTCAAAGGAGATCAAGAAAATAAAAGAAAATAGCAAAGAAAATAAAGTCTTGGAGGGGCTGGAAGGATGGTTAGCGGCAGGAAGATGGTTGCAAACACCGGGAAGAACTCTCAAACCCCTTTATGCACACAGCAGGGTAATCAAACAAAATAGTAGAAGAACTCAAGGTTTATTTCAAATATCAAAATCTCCCTTCATACAAGAGGCTAGGGTCTTTTAAATAGACCCTTAACCTTGGGCTCCAAGTAAGGGCACATAAGTCTTTACATAAGAATCCTTTTCCCTCTCAAACCCTAGATAAAAAATAAGGAAACATTAGGTAGAAAAATCCCTAAAAACTTTTTTGACTTGGCCAACACTCCAAGGATGCCTACGGGGGCATTTTGGGCTTCTAGGAGCAGCAAAAGGCTGGCCCAAAGGGGCTCGGGTGCATGGGTTTGGGCCTTTGGAAGCTGGGGTGGCCTGGTAGCCATGTAGCAGGAATATTCCCTCGTATCTTGCTTCTTAGGGGCTTGGGCTTGGCGCTTGGGCTTGATTTCTTTTGGCTAGGATGCAGATGGACCTCTGGAATCATGGATGCCCTGGTCTATAAATATACTTTGGCATCTGGAAGGGAATTTGGGCATCTGGAGGGCATATGCAAGGAATCAGGGCTTTCTGAATTTTCCTCCTGGGGTCTTCAAATCTTTAAGCTGGGTTGGACTTGGGCTCAACTTCCATATCTTCAATCAGGTTGGACTTGGTCTTCACTTGTATGATGTGGTCTTGAGTCTTCAATATGGTTGAACATGACAAAAAAAAATAAAATTAGCTCCACATGAGCTGACTTGCATTAGACTGAACTAGCTCAACATGAGCTGATTAGTACAGAACTAAAATAACAACTCAAAAGACTTAAATAACAACTAAAATGGACTCAAATGGGCTAAGCCCTTATTATAGATGGACTCATAAATTTTTTATCAATCCACAAAGGGCTGAAAACCCTTTGCCTTATTCTGGTGCCTCTGGTGTCCCCACCAATTCTCCCGGGGTGGGAGGAACTCAACCCTGTCGAGTGAAGATCAGACTGACTCACATATCTCTCGAGAAGGTCTGGGTTGAGGCATTGCAAGTCCTCTAGATAAATCCATAAATCGTCCGACTCTGGCTGGCGTTGCTATCGAACCAGGAAGCGTTGATAGTCATGGCCCCGGGTCATGATGGCTTGATCATCCAGGATATGCTCGATCTGTTCTCCTCTCTCAGGCCAATTTGTTAGTGGACACTCTGGGTTAGGGTCACTCACAATGAAAAGGAATAGGTCCAAAGGCCTCACTAGGTATCACTGCCGGTTCCCTATACTCAACCAGGTCTGTAATATTGAAGGTAGAACTAATGCCCAAATCCGAAGGCAAGTCTAACACCTAGGCTTTGATCCAACCTTCTCTATCACTTTAAAAGGTCCGACTCTACGAGCATGAAGCTTCTTTTAGGCCTAAGCCTAACCAAGATAAAATCCACTACATCAAATTCTTTGGTCCATCTTCGAGAATTAGCCAGTTGTTTTAAGATTAGTGCAGGTGGTGAACATGCTAGGCACGTGCAGACTCCTAACAAGATGATGCAAAGGACTCAAACTAGCACCTAACAGACTTGACTATGCATTCCTATAGAAGGAAATTTTATTAAACTCTTTAGATCTAAACCTAATAGATTATAGGTTCCCTAGGTTTGATCCTAGCTTGACATGCACATGAAAATTTACAGTGAACTCCTAGCAAATTCCAAAGAGTATGCCAGAAGTAAGATGCAAACCTAACATGCATGATGAATGCATGCAGTATGGTAATCTCAGCTAAATGCAATCTAATGATCCTAGAAATGCTGGAGGTGTCTGGAAAGGGTAGAAAATAGGAAGTGGATTCAAAATTAGTCTGGTAGGGTAGGAAAAAAGATTCAAGGTTTGTTGGATAAAGTAGGATAAAAGAATGGGCATCAGGGACTAATCATAGACTAATGAGGTTAATCTTACGGGATTGTGGAATATCTATGGGCAAGAAAAGGTCCAGGCTATGGAAGGATGGCTCAAAAATTTCTGGGAAGAGATCTTCAATAGGAATGGCAGGAAGGGATTCATCTTGAGGACAATGGGTTAAGTAAGCCAAATCCTGAATAAAGTCTTCTTGTTCATGGAATTTAGGAATAGGCTCTACAATTAGATCCTTTTCTAGTGTTTCCTCAGGTAAAATCCTAGTATCAAAGTTCTCTTCCTCTAATTGTTCTTCCACTATAGCTTTAGGTTGGATGTGGTCAAGGTCAACTAGCTCTGGGTTGGTTTTTACCTGGGTATCTACTAGGTCAACTAATTCTAGGTCTACTAGGGGTGTCTCCTCTTCTCCTTCATACTCATCCACTAGGCTCACATCAGCTTCATACACTTCCGCATTAATGTAAGCCTTGTCAATCTCAGGAATGGTTGGAGAAGGTCGGCTAGGGGAAAATTGGCTAGGTCCTGGTTTCTAATTATGGACACTAATCCTAGTAGGTTCAGGTTGCCTAAGGGGTAGTGGCTCACTACTGGGCTCATATTTAGGGGTACTAATCTTATGGGGTTCAAGTTGACTAAGGGAAACCTGACTAGTACTAGATTGATACTTAGGGGTTATGGATTCTCTGGGCTCATAGGACAAGGGTGCAGATCTATGGGTCATGGGATTATAGGATCTGGGGTCATAGGATTTTGGGTCAGCTCTATGGTCAGGTTCTAAGGATGGATCATGGTATGGGGTCCTCCTAAGGTTGGGCTCCCTATATGGGTCAAGATATTGAGTTCTCCTAGGGTTGGACTCCCTATATGGGTCAGAATATTGGGTTCTCCTAGGGTTGGACTCCCTATATGGGTCAGAATATTTGGTTTTCCTAGGGTTGGACTCCCTATATAGGTTCGAATATTGGGTGTTGGGTCTACTAGGCTCATGGGATATGGGCTCATAGGTTCTAGAGTCATAAGATTTGGAGTCATAAGATCTATAGGTTGTGGGTATACTAGGCTTATAGAAAGAGGGTAAATATGATCTATCTTCCTGGTCTACAAAATCCTGATTGGTCCTTCTAGGACTAACCTTAGGGATTGGGTCATGATGATGGGCTCTCCTAGGTTCAGCCTCAAGGTATGGATCAGGGTTTGGGGTCCTCCTAGGTTCAGTATCATAGTATGGGTCATGACGATGGGCTCTCATAGGTTCAACCTCTCGGTAGGGATCAGGGTTTGGGGTCCTCCTAGGTTTAGTATCATAATATGGGTCATGACGATGGGCTCTCCTAGGTTCAGCCTCAAGGTATGGATCAGGATTTAGGGTCCTCCTAGGTTCAGTATCATAGTATGGATCTTGATGATGGGCTCTCCTAGGTTCAACCTCTCGATAGGGATCAGGGTTTGGGGTCCTCCTAGGTTCAGTATCATAGTATGGGTCATGACGATGGGCTCTCCTAGGTTCAACCTCATGGTAGGGATCTGGGTTTGGGGTCCTCCTAGGTTCAGTATAATAATAAGGGTCATGGCGATGGTCTCTCCTAGGTTCAACCTCACGGTAGGGATCATGGTAAGGGGTTCTCCTAGG
Source organism: Areca catechu (assembly GCA_021397845.1). Classification (NCBI taxonomy): domain Eukaryota; kingdom Viridiplantae; phylum Streptophyta; class Magnoliopsida; order Arecales; family Arecaceae; genus Areca; species Areca catechu. The sequence goes on along the minus strand of CM038051.1, from coordinate 92,516,266 downwards.
GTTGGGCTCCTTATATGGGTCAGAGTATTGGGTTCTCCTAGGATTGGACTCCCTATATGGGTCAAAGTAGTGGGTTCTCATAGGGTTGGGCTCTATGGTTTCACTAGGTTGAGTTGGGTTGAGGCTGTTGGTCTGGGTCAACTGAGTCATTTGGGTAATTAACTGGGTAGACATCTGGGCCATTTGGTCTATAAGGGCTTGAATCCTAGCTTCCTTCTTATCCATGGGTTCAGGGAGATGGTGGATGAGATGGGACTCCTGATCTAATGCTCATGCAAGACTCGATCAAACCGACTACAGCTAACTAGACCTAGAGTCCAAAACTGATGCTCAATCAGGGTGGCACACTAGCCTATAGTAACCCTGTACTCAGCCAGGCAAGTGTAAGGGGAGTGTTAGGTCCCTGATTGCCAATCCTAGATACCAATCAGAGATTGGCCAGGTAGGCGGACCAGCACACAAGCCCTTCGGGATTGAGTTCTTGAACCATCGTTTTAGACACTGAGCACAAGGCACACACAGGTTAGCTTGACACAATGATCTGACACTTAGCCCGGCCCCGACCAGTTGGTGTCCCTAGCCCACTAGGGCAAATTAAGTCTAATCGATTTTAGGTTAAGGCTTGGGACCGAATGCAAGGGATGTGGTTTTGGGCTAAGGAGAGGTGATCAAATCCTCCCCCCATCTGATATAGCAAGAGTGCCCTTAAAAGTAAATTATACAATGATGGCAGGCAGATGATGATGCAAATTAGGATTTAGATTTTTTTTTTTTGGTATTTTTGGAGAACATGTATTTTTTTTTTTATTTTGGTATTTTTTAAATAGAAGAAAACTTGCAAATTATGGCCTAATATGCAGGAAATATACTAAAATTAAAAGATATGCAAAAGATGCTAAACAAAACCCTAAAACTTCCAAACTTGTCTTGCTAAAAAAAATAGAGCCAAATATTTACAGACAGTATTTTGGCTTGCAGAAAAATCACAAGCCATAATAAAATCTGAAAAAATTTTAAAAATTACTGTGAATTATGATGAATCCATCAAAATAAATTTTAGAATTTTTGGAGATTTTTTCTAGGAGAATAATTTAAATAACAGAGCATATACGGACTAAAAATTGTAGAAAACAAATCCTAATCTAAGCTCTGATACCAAATGATGGGGGACTAATATGCATCCAATTATTTTTTCATATTTTATATGTGGGGTTAGGTGATTAATTTCCAAATTTTAGATCAAAATTAGTTGTAAAAAATTTTATATGAATTTCTGAAGCCAAGCATGCATATTAGAACCTAGAAAAGTACTAAAGAAGGATCGCCGGGGCTGAGAAGCCACAGTTAGGGCAAGTTCTCCTACAATATAAAGACTGGAGGTAGAGCGGCTGTACCTTACAATGTCTGAAGTGCCCGGTGAAGATTGCAGTGAAGGGATCTCTCGTTTCTCGATGGATATGGCCTGGAAAACCAAGCCAAAGACCCGCAGATACCCGGCTTTCTGCTCTGTGGTCCGATTGAGACTTGGCTGGAGTCGTTGGATTTGTACGAACTCGAGGACCTGCAAACGACCTGTCAGGGGTTAGAAAACTCAAAGGAGATCAAGAAAATAAAGGAAAATAGCAAAGGGAAGAAAGTTTTGGAGGGACTGGAAGGATGGTTGGCGGCAGGAAGATGGTTGCAAACACCGGGAAGAAGAACTCTCAAACCCCTTTATGCACACAGCAGGGTAATCAAACAAAACAATAGAAGAACTCAAGGTTTATTTCATATATCAAAATCTTCCTTCATACAAGAGGCTAGGGTCCTTTAAATAGACCCTTAACCTTGGGCTCTAAGTAAGGGCACATAAGTCTATATATAAGAATGCTTTTCCCTCTCAAACCCTAGCTAGAAAATAAAGAAACATTAGGTAGAAAAATCCCTAAAAATTCTCTTGACTTGGCCAACACTCCAAGGATGCCTAGGGGGGCATGTTGGGCTTCTAGGAGCAGGAAAAGGATGGCCCAAAGGGGCTCGGGTGCATGGGTTTGGGCCTCTGGAAGCTGGGGTGGCCTGGTAGCCATGTAGCAGGAATATTCCCTGGTATCTTGCTTCTTAGGGGCTTGGGCTTGGCACCTAGGCTTGATTTCTTTGGGCTAGGATGCAGATGGACCTCTGGAATCATGGATGCCCTGGTTTATAAATATACTTTGGCATCTTGAAGGGAATTTGGGCATCTGGAGGGCATCTGCAAGGAATCAGGATTTTTTAAATTTTCCTCCTGGGGTCTTCAAATCTTCAAGCTGGGTTGGACTTGGGCTCAACTTCCATGTCTTCAATCAGGTTGGACTTGGTCTTCACTTGTAAGATGTGGTCTTGAGTCTTCAATATGGTTGAACAGGACTCAAAAAAAATAAAATTAGCTCGACATGAGCTGACTAGCATTGGACTGAACTAGCTCTACATGAGCTGACCAGTACAGAACTAAAATAACAACTCAAAAGACTCAAATAACAACTAAAATGGACTCAAATGGGCTAAGCCCTTATTACAGATGGACTCATAAATTATTGATTAATCCACAAAGGGCTGAAAAGCCTTTGCCTTATTCTGGTGCCTCTGGTGTCCCCACCAATTAATGATACCGTCGCATGATGCGGATTTCTCCGGATTCAAAGCGATGGTGGTTGCGATCCTGGGGATGGCTTCTGAGAGACTTTTTGGTTCTCGAAGCATCACCCAGACATGTGGTACCTTCTCAGTTGGTCGGGATGGACGTGGGATGCACCTCCACGCAATCGATTATGGGCGCAGGGTTTCTATAAATAGGACCCTACCCCTTGCTATCGAAGGCCATCATTTCTGTTGGTGTCTTCCTTCTACCAGCCATGAAGCTCGGCACTACCGAGCTTCGTCGTGCAGCGAAGAGGTGGCCTATTGACCATGAGAGGAAGCAAAGTTCGGGGCCATCTAGACCCGTCGACGAAGAGAAGGAGCCTCTGGTTGACCATCTCGAGAAGAAGGTCCGCCTTCTGGAGGCTCAGTTGAGGGAGGCTCGAGCCCAAGTCATGGTGGTGACCACGGTGGCGACCACGGTGATGGAGGAGGCGAAGAAGAAGGTGGCGGAGGCTATCGCAAGCTTCAGAGCTTCTGCCTCATTCAAGGATGAGGTCGCTGGGGTGGCCCTGGACTCCTTCCACCAGGGGTTTTGTGAGTGTCGGAGGAAATCCTCCAGGTTTTATGACCTGAAGGGCTTGGATAATATCAAACCCACCATTCCCTTCCCCGGCCATGAATTTGATTCTGACTCCGATGAGGGGTTAGACTCGAGTTCGGACGGGAAACCCGGGGGCCCTTCGTCATCACATCTGGTCTCTCCCTAACGGTATTGGAAAAACCTATCGGGGGGTTAATGCAAAATTTCCCAACCTGCTGTTGTTGCTGCTGCTGCTTTTTTTTTTTTTTTGTATCTCTCTTTTAGAGAGTTTTTCTCTTTTCTTTTTCTTACTCTCTTTATAGGAGATTTTCTTTCTTTTTCCTTTCTTTTTTCTTTCTTTTCTTTATGTAAGAAAAATTAAAAGAAATGAAAGATCTTTTCTGTTACCTCTTTCCGTGTATTTTCTGCGATGTGTTGCATCACGATTTGTCCATAATGTAGACTTCATAAACCACTTGTGATTTGTAGGAAAGAAGTAGGGTCCATTGAACCATTCTGAGAGTGTTTGTTGTTGACAGACAGGATGACAATGGTCCTTTTAGGCACGTGTTTGGATTTACCATAGGGTAGGTTACGAAAACCATCCCTGTGCACTTTCTGTCGTGATTAAGGTAGGCTGTTCAGGCCCGCCTTGGCACGTGTTCGGATTCACCGTAGGGTAGGTTACGAAAACCATCCCTGCTCCTTTGATCTTTTTGGTGGCCTGGTTAGGCCATCCATTGTGCTCGTCGGGCATACCGATAAGGTGAGTGGGTTAGACTCTCCTTTGCGCAGTTGACTGATTTTTCAGATCGGGTCATTTGGGCCATTGTTGTTCAGTCGATGCAACTAGCCATTCTGAGTTGAGTAGGGTTGAGGAGCTTTGCACAGGAGTTTTTTGGAAATTTTTCATTGATAGTATTTGCGAAGGTTTTGTACATTCCATGGCCAAGATAGGGTCTTCCCCTCCAGGGTCTTAAGTCGATATGTCCCTGGTCGAATGACTTCTTTGACTTGATATGGGCCTTCCTAGTTAGGGGAGAGTTTACCCTGTTCTGTTGGCCTGGACACTTCTGCTCTTCTCAATACCATGTCTCCCGTGCAGAAAGTTTGCTCCTTCACCCTTGCATTGTAGTACTTGGCGACCTTTTGCTGGTATGCCGCCATTCTTATCTGGGCCTGTAGCCTGGTGCTTGATAGCAGATCCAGATCGATCCTTCTGCGATCGAAATTCTCAGGCTCTTCATAGTTGTCAATTTTCAGGGACTGTAGGGAGACTTCGATAGGTAGCATGGCTTCGGTATCGTAGGCTAGGTTGAACGGAGATTCACCAGTGGCTGTTCCTGGGATAGTTCGGTTCGCCCAAAGAACAGATATCAGTTCTTCGGCCCAAAGCCCTTTGGCGGTGTTCAACCTTGTCTTTAGACCATGGAGGATGGTCTGGTTGGTGACTTCGGCTTCTCCATTGGACTGTGGATATGCAACGGATGTCAGCCGATGCTGGATATGGTACTGAGCACAAATGTCCTTGAACTTCGGATTGTCAAATTGTCTCCCGTTGTCCGTAATGATGATGTGTGGGATACCGAACCTGAAGATAATAGAGTTTTTCACAAAACCCTCCACCTTGCCCTCTGTGATTTGGGCCAACGGTTCGGCTTCCAAACATTTCGTGAAATAGTCGATAGCCACTAGGAGAAACTTCCTTTGCCCTGATGCTGGTGGGAATGGGCCAAGAATGTCCATCCCCCACTGGGCAAAGGGCCATGGGGCTACCAATTGAGTCAGGTGACTTGCAGGTTGTCTCTGTACATTGGCATACCTCTGGCATTGGTCGCACTTCCGCATGAAATCAGCTGAGTCCTTCTGGATGGAGGGCCAGTAATACCCTTGTCGAATAATCTTGTATGCTAGAGATCTGCCTCCCAAGTGATCCCTGTATATGCCCTCGTGGACCTCTCTTAATGCATAATCTGCATCGGTGGGTCCGAGGCATTTCAGTAGTGGTTGGGAGAAGGATCTCTTGTAGAGGGTTTCGTCTAAGATGACGTACTGAGATGCCATCCAGCGGATCTTCTTAGCCTTTGCCTTATCTTCGGGCAGTTCTCCTTCATTCAGGAATCTGATGATGGGATCTATCCAGCTTGGCTCAGCATCAATCTAGCGCACCTCTACAGCCTCTTTGGCAATGCTTGGAGTTTCAAGATGTTCAACAATGGTGCGCCCGAGAGACTCCGGTGCTGTAGTTGCCAGTCTAGACAGTGTATCTGCCTGGGAGTTCTCTAATCGGGGAACATGAATAATTTCGAAATATTCTAGTTGAGAGGATAAGGCCTGAACCTTCTCCAGGTATTGCACCATGGTTGGATCTTTGGCTGCGTACTCTCCATTAACTTGATTCACAACCAGTTGAGAGTCGGAGAAGGCTCGAAGTTGCCGGATTCCCAGATCTTTGGCGATTCGAAGTCCGACAAGTAGGGCCTCATATTCGGCCTGATTATTGGAGGCATGGAAGGAGAAACGGAGTGCATACTCTATAATCTGGCCGCCAGGTTCGGCCAACATGAGTCTAGCCCCGCACCCGATAGCATTGGAAGCTCCGTCCACATGAAGCACCCAAATGGACTTCATCTCCTTCGAGGCTTCTTTTTCATCCGAAGAGGCTTCATCTTCGGACTTCTAGGTGCACTCGGCCAGAAAATCAAAGAGCACCTGGGCCTTCATAGCCGCTCGGGGCTGAAAGCTAATGTCAAATTTGCTTAGCTCCATAGCCCACTTGGCTATCCTTCTAGAAGTGTTCGGAGATCGGAGAATGGCCTTGAGAGGTTGATCAGTTAGCACCATGATAGTGTGGGCCTGGAAATATGGCCGTAGTCACTTTGCCGCAATCACTAAAGAGTAGATCAGCTTCTGCATCCTTGCATACCGCATTTCTGTATCATGCAGGATCTTGCTGATATAGTAGATCAGCTTATGGGACCCATCTTCCTCCTTCCGGACAAGAACTGAGCTCACCACTTCGTCTGAAGTAGAGAGGTACAGGTAGAGTACCTCGCCTTCTTTTGGCTTGGAGAGCAATGGCGGGGTCTCCAAATACTTCTTCAATTCCTCAAAGGCAGCGCGATAGTCTTCGAACCATTTGAAGTCTTTTGATTGTCGAAGTACCTTGAAGAACGGAAGACATTTCTCGGCGGACCGAGAGATAAATCTGCTTAGGGAGGCAATCCTCCCTGTCAATTGTTGGACTTCCTTTTTATAGGAGGGATGTCACATATCGTTCAAGGCTTGGATCTTCTCGGGGTTGGCCTCAATCCCTCGTTTGGTCACAAGGAAGCTCAGGAATTTACCCGACGTGACCCCAAAGGCACACTTCGCTGGGTTTAACTTCATTTTGTAGCACCGGAGAGTGCTGAATGACTCCTCCAAGTCACGGATGTGGTTTCTCCTGTGGAGACTCTTTACGATCATGTCGTCAACATAGGCCTCCATATTCCTTCCCAGTTGCTTTTCAAATACCTTATTGATGAGTCTTTGAAATGTTGCTCTGGTGTTCTTGAGGCCGAACTGTATCATGTTGTAGTAGTAGAGACCTTTGTCAGTGATGAATGCCATCTTCTCCTCATCTTGCGGATCCATTCTGATCTGGTTGTAGCCAGAGAATGCATCCATAAAGCTCAGCAACTGGTGGCCGGCGGTAGCGTCGACCAGTTGATCAATCTTTGGAAGAGAGAAGCTATCTTTTGGGCAAGCCTTGTCGAGGTCTGTATAGTCGATGCAGATCCTTCATTTGCCGCTAGCTTTCTTCACCATTACCACATTGGCCAGCCACTCGGGGTAGCGGGCCTCTCTGATGAACCCTGCCTTGAGGAGCTTGCCAACCGCTTTATCAACAGCTTGCTATCTTTCGGGGGTGAAGCTCCTCTTCTTCTGTCGCACCGGCTTGTACCCAGGGGTTACCTCCAGTCGATGAGTAATCACTTCGGCCGGAATCCCGGGCATATCCAAAGCTGACCAGGCGAAGACATCGATGTTGTCCCTGAGGAAACGGATTAGCTTCATTTTGGTTTCCTCATTAAGGGCGCTCCTGATTTGCACAACTCTGGAGGGATCTTCCTCTTTCAAAGGTATCGGGATGGTCTTCTCCATGGGTTCACCAAGGTTTGTGGTTGAATCCCTCAGATCCAGCTGATCCGTGGTTGTCGAATCTTTGAAGTGCTTGTTTTCAATCATTAGACATTGCCGTGCTGTCCTCTGGTTCCCTCTAACTTCTCCAACAGCATTCCTGGTGGGGAAGCGTACTAAGAGGTAGTGAGAGGAGATCACGGTCCGGAACCTGTTCAAGCAGGCCTCCCCAGAATAATGTTGTATGCAGAGGGGATCTGGACCATCGTGAAGTTGATCGGCATGTATCTTTTATCGAGGTTCAGAGCCGAGGGTTACAGGCAACACTATCTCTCCTTCGGCATAAACTTGGTTACGCCCGAAACTGAAAAGTGGTATGGGGGATCTCTGTAGTTGATGTCTTGGCAAACACATTTTGGAGAATGCATCGTACATCAAGACATCAGTCAAACTTCCATTATCAATAAGAACTCTCTGTACATCATAATTAGCCACTACGGCCGAAATTACAAGAGGGTCATCGTGCAGGAGCCAGACTCCCGCAAGGTTGTCGTCAGAGAAAAGGATGGAGTTGTTATCTTTCAGTCGCTTTAAAGCTTCATCTTCATCCCTTCTCCAATTGGCGGGCCGGTGTATCATCCCTACACCTCCATTGGTGGGCCTTTGGTTTGGCAATTCGGCCTCTTCGGGAGGTGGCTAGGGAACAGTTGCTTCCGACCGGGGCCCCTGGTGACTGATGTACCACCCCAGGTACCCCCTCTTGATGAGATCCTCAACTACATCTCTCAATTGGATGCATTCTTCTGTGTTATGGTCGTGGTCCTGGTGGAATTGGCAGAATTTGTTCCTGTTCCTTGCGGAAGAGGAGGCCTTCATGGGACGGGGTCATTGGAGATAGTTTTCTTTTTCTATCTCCATGAGGATCTTTTCTCGAGGGAGGTTGAGGGGGGTGTATGAGTCGAATCTTCCTTCCAATGCTCTGGGCTTAGGAGGGCTTCTCCGACGGTCTGCATATTTACCGCCGTTGTTATTGGAAGTTTGGGGTCCTTGCCCCCTGTTATTTTTCTTCTTTGAAGGGGGTTTCCCTTCAATCAAACGTCGATTCACCGCCTGCTCTTCAGCATCGGCATATTTTTGAGCCCTTGATAAGACTCAGCATAGCTTTTGGGGAACTTCTTGTCCACGGAAAAAGTAAGCCTGGAGGTTCGAAGCCCCTTCTTCAGAGCTGACATGGCCACGTGCTCGTTGAGATCGGGGATCTCAAGTGTGGCTGCATTGAACCTGGAGATGTAATCTCTTAGGCTCTCTCCTTCATTCTGGTGAAGGAGGAAGAGTGTGTCCGTATTCCGAGAAGTCCTGCGGCAGGTCCTGAAATGCAAGACAAACAATTTTTCTAACTCGAAAAAGGAATCGATGGTACCTGGGTGCAGGCTCGAGTACCACATCCGAGTGGACTTCATCAAGGTAGCTGGGAATGCCAAACAGTACGTCGCGTCCGAAGCTCCATGAATCATCATATAGGCTTTGAAGCTGCCCAAATGGTCTAAGGGGTCGGTGGTGCCGTCGTAGGGTTCCATCTGGGGAACCCTGAAGTGCCAAGAAATGTCCTCAGCCATAATGTGGTCGGTATAGGGTGGGCGTAGATCACCCACAATCAGGTCCTCGGGATCCCTCTAATCCTGCATTCTCTGCCCTTCCCCAACCTATCCCTGGGCACTGGGATGTGTGTGCCCAGTGCAGCAGAGGCTGGACTCGGGTGCGCGCGGGACAGGCATGCAAGTGCAGCGAAGGTCGGATCCGGGCGTGTGCGGGACAGGCGCGCGTAGGGCAGTGAAGTCCAAGATCCGGGCGTGCATGGGGTGAGCGCGCGTAGCACATCGGAGGACCGAGCCGGGTGTGTGTGGGGTGAGCTCGCACAGTGCGGCGGAGTGCTGCAAGGGCCGAGCGAGTGCGCGCGGGAAGAGCGCATGGCACAGTGGCCAGACCAGACGTGTGTGGGGTACTCACACGATGAGGTCAAGTGCGGCCAGGCTAGGCGGGTATGCGGGTGTGCGCATGGTGCCAAGGGGTGAAGCGACTGAGCCGGGCGAGTGTGCAAGTGGCGCACACTGCTGGGCATGATGCAGCCAAACCAGATGGGCGCCAGGACCGGACTCGAGTCATTTGGTCATTGGACTCGAGTTATAAGGCAGTTGGGCTCCACAAGAAAACACAAAGAAATACAGGGAAACACCCCCAACCCTTTTGATATTCATCATCAAATGGGATACACCCTGAAATCACCCTCAGGTTACAACATTCTCACACTTACAGCAAGGTCTCCCTAGGAACAACCCCCTGCTACCAGTAGCAAGAGGGATCACACACCCTCTTCAGCACTCTAAGGTAGCTTACACCCCTGCCTAGCAGCAAGAAGGATCCCACACCTTCTTCTCTTTGCTGCCTACAGCCATGGCACTCACAGCCATACGGTTGATAAGCCCAACCGCCTAGCTTTGGCTGGCCCCAACCAGCCTAACAACTCTCTTGAGTCACTGCACACAACAATGGCACTCTCCCATTGCTGCCCAGTAGCAAGAAGATCTCCTTCTCCCTCTGCCCAGCAGGGTCCTCCGCCTCCGCTTCTGGATCTGCATCCTATGTCCCTATGACTCGCATATACTCGAGTCCCGCGCATCTGCGTCATGTCCCGAGCACGTTTGTGTCCCGTGCGTTTGCGCCTATGTCTCGTGCATGCCCACGTCCCGCGCACCCATGCTCCGCATCCATAACTGTCTGGCAACTGCCCAGTCGGTTCACAGCCAAAGATCCGCATCCCACATCTCCGTGACTCGCGTATTCTCGAGCCCCGCACACCTGTGCCCATGTCCCGAGCATGCCTGCATCCCGTGCGCCCATGTCCCATGCATGTCCATGTCCCGCAATCATCTGGCAACTGCTCTCGGTTGGCAGCCAAAGATCCGAGTCTGGTGCATCTGTGCCCCACGCACTGCACCCATGCTTCGAGCATGCCCGAATCCTGCATGCCTGCACCCATGTCTCGCGCAGGCCCATGTCCCGCAACCGTCTGGCAACTGCCCTCGGTTGGCAGCCAGAGATCCGAGTCCAGCACATCTGTTCCTCGAGTGCACCTGTGTCCCCCGCGCTGTGCCCATGCCCGAATCCCGTGCATCTAGGACTCGCGTCCTGTGCATGCCCACATCCACGACCATCTGGCAACTGCCCTCGGTTGGCAGCCAGAGATCCGAGTCTGGCGCATCTGTGCCTCGAGTGCACCCGCGTCCTGCGTGCTGCGCCCATGCTCCGTGCATGCCCGAATCCCGCACGTCCAGGACTCACGTCCAACCGCCCAGGGCCCAACTACACTGGAACTCGAGTCCAATGACTAAATGACTAGAGTCCGGTCCTGGCACACATTTGGTCCGGCTGCATCATGCCCAGTAGCGCGCGTGCACTTGCACGCCCGCCCGGCTCGGCCGCTTCGTCCCTTGGTACCATGCGCACACCCGCGCACCCGCCCGGCCTGGCTGCACTTGACTTCAGGCGCGCGTGCACTTGCACGCCCGCCCGGCTCGGTCGCTTCGCCCCTTGGCACCGTGCGCACACCCACGCACCCACTCGGCCTGGCTGTACTTGATCTCATCGCGCGCGTACCCCGCGCGTCTGGCCTAGCCGCTGTGCCACGCGCTCGCCCCGCGCGCACTGGCTCGGCCCTTGCAGCGCACCACTGCACTGTGCGCGCTCGCCCCGCACACCTGGCTCGGTCCTCTGTAGTGCTGCGCGCGCTCACCCATCACTCGCTCGAATCTCGGACTTCATTTCCCTACGCGCGCCTATCCCGTACATGCCCAGATCCAGCCATCGCTGCACTTGCCCGCCTGTCCCACGCGTGCCCGAGTCCGGCCTCTGCTGCACTGGGCACACATATCCCAGTGTCGAGGGACATGCACCCGCACATCCCCTCATGGCTTGGCATTGTCCGGCCAAACCACTACACCTACGCACCTTTCCATCGTGCGCACTCATGCACAACCTCGTGCAAGCATCCTGGGCATGATGCAGCCAGACCAGATGGGTGCCAGGACTAGACTCGAGTCATTTGGTTGTTGGACTCGAGTTCCAGGGCAATTGGGCCTTGGGCAGTTGGACGCGAGTCCTGGATGTGTGGGATTCAGGCATGCGCGGAGCATGGGCACAGCGCGCGGGACGCGGGTGCACTCAAGGCACAGATGCACTGGACTCGGAACTTTGGCTGCCAACCGAGGGCAGTTGCTAGATGGTCGTGGATGTAGGATTCGGGCATGAACGGAGCATGGGCGCAGCGCACAGGACGCGGGTGCACTCGAGGCACAGATGCGCCGGACTCGGATCTCTGGCTGCCAACCTAGGGCAGTTGCTAGATGGTTGCGGGACGCGGGCATGTGCGAGACATGGGCATATGGACACGTGATTCGGGCATGCGTTGAGCATGGGCGCAATGCGCGAGGCATAGATGCACCGGACTCGGATCTTTGGCTGCCAACCGAGAGTAGTTGCCAGATGGTTGCGGGATGCGGACATGCATAGGACATGGGTGCGTCAGACGCGAGCATGCTCGGGACATGGACGCAGGTGCACGAGACTCGAGAATATGCAAGTCATGGAGATGCGGGATGTAGATCCTTGGCTGCCAATCGACTAGGCAGTTGCCAGACGGTTGTGGATGCGGAGCATGGGCGTGCAGGATGCGGGCATGCGAGAGACATGGGCACAAACGCACGGGACGTGGACGTGCTCGGGACATGATGCAGATGCACGGGACTCGAGTATATGCGAGTCACAGGGATGTGGGATGCGGATCCAGAAGCGAGGGTGGAGGACCCTACTGGGTAAAGTGAGAAGGAGATCTTCTTGCTGCTGGGCAACAATGGGAGAGTGCCATTGTTGTGTGCAGTGACTCAGGAGAGTTGTTGGGCTGGTTGGGGCCAGCCAAAGCTAGGCAGTTGGGCAGCAATGGGAGAGTGCCATGGCCGTGCCGAGCGCATGCAGAGTAGTGCCAAGACAGGACGTGTGGGCGCATGTCCTTAGTGTGCTGTGATGTGTGATCCCAGTGCAGAGGAGGTCCGGACTCGAGCATGTGCGGGACAAGCGCGTTGTTTTGCAACAGGTTGGATCTGGGCATGCATGGGGTGAGCGCGTGCACTACAGTGGAGGCACAGCAGAGGGTGGACCAGAGTTCGTGCGGGACAAGAATGGAGCACAGCAGGAGGCTGGACCCAGGCGCATGCGGGACAAGCGCGCGGCACAACAGCAGGCCAGATCCAGGCGCGTGTGGTTTGAGCACGTGCAGTACAGCAAGGGTTTATTTGGTCCCCGATGTTTGGCATAAGAGAGATACCGGGCATGTTGGTTTGGCCGGACAATGCCAAGCCATGATAGGGCGTGCAGGTGCACGTCTTTGGAGCACTAGAACGTGGGCATCCAGTGCGGCATAGGGTTGCTGGACCTGGGGTGCGCGTGAGGCAAGCGTGCGGCACAGCGAAGGCCAGACTCGGGTCACTGGTGTTTTCTTAGGGCTTGGACTCGAGTCCCTGGGTTGCTGGCAGGCTGTGTAGTTGGACTCGGGTTCCTGGTGGTTTTCAGGCATCTAGACCCGGGCGCGTGCAGGGCGAGCGTGCAGCACAGTAGCAGGTGGCTGGACCTGGGCGTGTGGGAGACATGCGCACAGCACTACTATAGGCTGGACTCAGGTGTGTACGGGACATGCGCATGGTACTGCAGGTGGCTGGACCCGGGCATGCGCGAGACATGTGCACAGCACTAATGCAGGCTAGACTCGGGTGTGCGCGGGACATGCGCACAGTACAGCAGGTGGTTGGACCCGGGCGTGCGCGAGACATGCGCACGGCACTACTGCAGGCTGCACTCGGGTGTGCACGGGACATGCGCACAGTACAACAGGTGGCTGGACCCGGGCATGCGCGAACATGTGCACGGCACTACTGCTGGCCGGAGTCGAGTGTGCGCGGGGCATGCGCATAGCACAGTAGGTGGCTGGACCCCGGCACACGTGGGACAAGCATGCAGCACAACAGGAGGCTAGATCCGGGCATGCACGAGACATGCGCACGGCATTACTATAGTCCAGACTCGAGTGTGTGCAGGACATGCGCACGGCACAGCAGGTGGCTAGACTCGGGCGCGTGCGGGACAAGCGCGCAGCACAGCAGGAGGCTGGATCCAAGTGGGCGCGCGGAGGTGTCCGTGTTGCTGGGCAAGAGTAGCCAAACCAGAGGGGCAAGCGGGTGTGCACGTGATTCCGAGTGGGCGCGCGGGGGTGCGCATGCTACTGGGCATGACTAGCCAAGCCCGAGCACAGCCAAGGCCAAGTGTGGGCACTTGGGCTATGTATGCCAAGTCCAGACCAAGGCTAGAGCAGCTGGGCACGGTGCATGCAACGGTTGCGGAGAGGATGCGGGGCAGTTGCCAGAAACCTGGATGCAGGTCATGTGATCGCTAGACTCGGACGAACTCGAGTCACTTGGTGACCAGCAGGCTGGACAGTTGGTGGAGGGTTACCGGTGGTTGGCTAGGTAGTGGTGCATATCCACTGCATGTGAGGGACAGTTAACCTCGCAAAATTGCAGGGTGGCAGTTTGAAGATAGAGCACATCTGTATTTTGCTGGCAACACGACGAGGACGTCGCGTATCTTGAGTGCGGGAGATTTGTCACATCCCCAACACTTGGCCTAGGCGAGGCCGGGTGTGCAGGCTGGGCAGGGTGGTGCCGATCCATGGCTGGGCATGCTGGAGCATGTCTAGGATGCGTGCACGAGGTTACGCGCAAGCATGAACGATGGAGAGGCACGCAGGTGCAGTGGTTTGGGGTGGGCGTAGATCACCCACAATCAGGTCCTCGGGATCAATCATGTCCTTGGGATCCCTCTGATCTCGCATTCTCTGCTCTCGCACCCTTGCAATCTCTGATTCGATGGCTCTGAACCTCCCGTCATAATCGAGAGTCTGCTTGGATGCTCTTTCCATCGGAGTGGAGTCTTCGGAGGAGGAGGAGGAAGTTTTCCTAGGCCTTTGTCCCTTTTGTGGGGAATCGACAGACCTAGGCAGTCTCGAAGTTCGGCCTTCGGGTGAGGGCCGAGAATGGGGGGAGGGATGCGCTGAATCCTCCCGTGGTGAGCTCCTTCTTCGGGATCGACAGCTATGTCTAGAAATAGCCGGTGCGTTTGCCACCGGGAAGGCTCTGTCTTGAAACTCTTGAACCATGGCCATCAGGTTGGCGACCTGGTTCAAAAGAGCTTCGAACTGCTGTGCTCCCACAGTAACCATGTGAGGTGGAACATCGTTCTCCTCCGTGGGTGCGCCCCCCTGAGATGGAGCACGACTCAGGCTTGTAGAAGCATTTTGGGCTTTTCCTCTTGCCATCAAAGAATTCTTTGTTTCTTCCCCTTGTCTGGGAGGGAGCTTAACAAATGTTAGTAAAACTGCCCTTCCCCTACCTGGCGTGCCAATCTATTGGCATGGAGTCCCTAGATCGGCCGGTCGGAGCCGTTGCGTTGCAGGACCGCTCCCTGGTTCACCTGTAAAACAGGTCCCTTACCGGAGTTGTTCTGGCGGAGGACACTCCGATGCCTAAGTCAGTGACGGATTCCAGCCACAGAATGGGGAAGATGTTGAGAGTGGAAGATAAAAAGAGCTCTTGGAGATTGAAAATGTATATGTGCGAGATTATTCACGCGTACCTCTCGAGCCATCCTCCTTACCCATATTTAAAAGATGGCCACCGATCTGTGGCCCGCTCTTTTTCCGAAGATCATGGGGAGCCATTCACTCCCATGATAGTCGATCGTGGGTTGTCAATGAGCGGTTCCGGCCAGATCGGAGGTGTGGCTGCAGGAATTGTGCACCATGATCATGGCATGATGAGTGTCGATTGTAACCGTTGGTTACAGTTTCCTTTTTAGAATAGATTGTGGTTCAAGCTTCGGGTTTCCCCTAGCATGGGCCGAAGGCTTGATATTTCCCCGAGGTCGGAGATCATGTCTACGGTGGGGGCCAAAGTTTGTGCCTTCAGAAGTCGATGAGTAGTTCAGACTTCGACCGGGGCCGAAGGTGCTACCCGAAGGACTGGCCTTCGGATGTTGTAGTTCGGTTTGAAGCCTTGAGTTGCTTACAATTGGCCTTCGCTTAGTCCGAAGTCCATAGTCTTGAGAACTGGGGCTTTGATAAGTTGAACCGGAGCCTGGTTCATAGCTGAACCAGGATATCCCAACACCTCCTATAATACTTTATCCCTGTTTGGTGATTGAAGTAGCACCTCCACTATCAGAGCGTTTGCGGCTTCCACCTAGATGCTGGAAAACTAAGGCAAAATCTCATGCACGAATTTTTTCTTTTTAAAACTAGCGAAAGCATATTAGATTAAAATAATTTTAATCACTAAATTATATATTAGAATAATTTTAAAAACCCATCTTACAGAATCAAGACAAGATATAAATAGAGCATATATGCTAAAAATAAAAATGTATCGATTTAATCGATGCATGCTATAGATCTAATCTACAAACATATATAAGATCAGATCTCATACCTCATCGTGGGTTGATGAATACTACTGCTGACTGATGCGGGACTAATATGCATGCAATTCTTTTTGTATGTTTTATATGCGGGGTTAGGTGATTAATTCCCAAATTTCAAATCAAAATTAGTTGTAGGGAATTTTGTATGAATTTTTGAAGCCAAGCATGCAGATTAGAACCTAGAAAAATACTAAAGAAGGATCGCCGGGGCTGAGAAGCCTCGGTTAGGGCAAGTTCTCCTACAATATAATTACTGGAGGTAGAGGGGGTGTACCTGACAATGTCTGAAGCACCCGGTGAAGATCGCAGTGAAGGGATCTCTCGTTCCTCGATGGATGTGGCCTGAGAGAACCGAGCCAAAGACCCGCGGATACCCGGCTTTCTGCTTGGTGGTCCGATTGAGGCTTGGCTGGAGTCGTAGGAACTCGGGGACCATCAAACAACCTGTCAGGGGTTAGAAAACTTAGAGAAGATCAAGAAAAAAAAGGAAAATAGCAAAGAGAAGAAAGTTTTGGAGGGGGCTGGAAGGATTGTTGGCGGTAGGAAGATGATTGCAAACAGCAAGGTAATCACACAAAACAATATAAGAACTCAAGGTTTATTTCATATCAAAAATCTAGCTTCATACAAGAGGCTAGGGTCCCTTAAATAGACCTTTAACCTCGGGCCCCAAGTAAGGGTACAATTGACATTACATAAGAATCCTTTTCCCTTTCAAACCCTAGCTAGAAAATAAGGAAACATTAGATAGAAAAAGTCCCTAAAAATCCTCTTGACTTGGTCAACACTCCAAGGATGCCTAGGGCGGCGTGGGCTTCTATGAGCAGCAAGGGGCTAGCCCAAAGGGGCTCGGGCGCTTGGGTTTGGGCCTTTGGAAGCTGGGGTGGCCTGGTATCCAGGTAGAAGGAATATTCCCTGGTATCTTGCTTTTTAGGGGCTTGGGCTTAGTCCCTGAGCTTGATTTCTTTGGGCTAGGATGCAGATGGACCTCTAAAGTCATGGATGCCTTGGTCTATGAATATACTTTGGCATCTAGAAGGGAATCTGGGCATCTAGAGGGCATCTGCAAGGAATCAGGGTTTCTGATTTTCCTCCTGGAGTCTTCAAATCTTCAAGCTGGGTTGGACTTGGGCTAAACTTCCATGTCTTCATTCTGGTTGGACTTGGCCTTCACTTGTATGATGTAGTCTTGAGTCTTCAGTGTACTTGGACAGGACTCAAAAAAATAAAATAAAATAAAATAAGCTCAACATGAACAGATTAGCATTGGACTGAGCTAGCTCAACATAAGCTGACTAATACTGAACTGAAATAACAACTCAAAAGACTCAAATAACAACTAAAATAGACTCAGATGGGCTATGCTCTTATTACAGATGGACTCATAAATTATTGATCAATTCATTGAGGGTTGAAAAGCCTCTATCTTATTCTGGTACCTCTGGTGTCCCCACCACTGATGGTGCATGGTAGATAGTCTGGACATTGCCTGACAGCCACACAGGGTGTCCGGCCTCTATGAATAGTCCTTACGAAGCCTAGAGGGATTACTTTCCCTAGAGTGCTATGTCCATGTGAAGGTTGTAGATGGCTGATCAGAAATCCTTCTTTAAATTTTCTCGAGTCCTCCAAGAAGATGAGGTGTTAGAAAAAATATCCTATAGCCAATCATTTGGATTGTAGATGGTTGAGTTTATATAATATGTACATGAATCATTGATAAAATAAAATTTATTTTTTGATAGTTCATCTCTTTTTGCATCTTCCTTTGCTCTTTTTTAAGATAAAGTCTTTAGAACTACTTCGATTCAATAAAGAAAGATTTATCAAGTAGTTCTTAAATATGTTCATGATCAAATGATACATTGTTACCTTGGATGATAATATTTATCAAGCATATGTCATTGCATGCCATATGGATTGATTGTCCTCATAACCAAGGAGTATGGAGATATTGATTGACATACAGGTGAGTGTAGGTGTACATTGCACTAAACGTGACCAACTTTGTTAAGTACTCTACCGTCGAGAGTATCTCATAGAAGGATATGGATATAAGTATCCCTTCGACCTGAGATCACCCTGGTGATTTGCAAGCAACTTATTATACTTAGGTACCGGACTATCAGGATTTATAATCCAGCGATGGAAGGTTACTGGATACAGTCAAGTACTTGTTAAGTCAATAATAAGTCAAGATGGAATTGATCATTCCAAGATGTTGGAGACAATGCTCTACTATGTTTTAATTTTGCAAGACCCTAGTGCAATCTTTATGAAGAATCACAGAATTTAGCATGTTGTGATATATTTGGATGTATTATTCAGAGTTGGCAGTTAACTCTAAAATTATTCTAAGCATTAGGGTCAAAAGGATGAATTATATGAAAACTATATACCTGAATTTTTGAATGTTGCTTCGTAAACATTTGACCTATCTGGATGTTAGCCACCATTTTTAAATGGTCACATCAATTAGTTCAAGAATTGGTTCCTAGACTACCAGTTTAGTATTCAAACCTATGGGTTCACACATAATAGAAATTTCTAACCAATCATGATGGTTGATTAATGATTAAGAATTGTTCAATAGTAAAATCATAAATATGATGAACAATTAACCCTATACAAATATTATAAATTAATAATTAATTAATAATTAATTAATTTCATAAATTAATCAATAATTAATTATAAAAGAATTAAATAATAATTAAATTATTAATTAACTTAATTTGATTGAGTGAAGAGGTTTAGGCCAAGTTTAATTAAATTTGGTTCAATTAGAATTTACCCAATTAGGTTATTTGATGATCTGATCACTAAGAATTTCTAATTATGATTTGATTCAAATTTGAACTCAGTTAATTTTATATTTAATTAAGATTTAATTAAACCTAATTGGACCCTAATTGGATTGAGTTCAAGTTGGTTAAATTAGTTATAACTAAATTAGTTTTGGTTCCTAATTAATTTTGGTCAAAGCTTGGTTAAACCCTTACCTAGCCAAACTAGGTTTTCTCTAAGATTTCTCCATGACATTTATTTGAATAAATTCATGAAAAGTTCATGCCAAATATGTTTACATGCCCTCCATTCTTTTTTATCTAATTTGGATTAATTTAGGATGAGTTTTGAATTTAAAAGGGAGGAGTTTGACTGGAAATTAAACTCTTTGACTTTTCCTACTTCTACCTAGTCTAAAACCCTCAAAACCTTATCAATTCTTGATGCCTTTTTTTTTTGAAAAGTCAAGATAAAATATCTGTTGAAAAGAGGGCCCTTTTATCAGTGATTTGAGATAAAAATTTATGAAAAAATCTTATCTATGAGGGTGGGGCATGGGATAAGCTAAGACTAGTAAAACTAGTTATTTGCTTCCTTATCTTATCTAAAAGTCCCTATAATCCTATCCTAATCCACACACCTACTTTTCCTAGTATTCTTTTGGGATTGGGAAAACAAAGAGGCTATAAATTGGCATGAGATTAGATAAGAAAGGGAGCTGAAAAAATTCAAGGTGGGCATGAGTTTTTCTTTGGCATGAAAGACCATTTTTGGGTGCTAGGGTTGAAAGAAGAAGAAAAAGAAGAGAAAAGTAG
Organism: Areca catechu; assembly: GCA_021397845.1. Lineage (NCBI taxonomy): Eukaryota > Viridiplantae > Streptophyta > Magnoliopsida > Arecales > Arecaceae > Areca > Areca catechu. The sequence continues at coordinate 92,496,784 of CM038051.1, read as the reverse complement.
TAGAATGGGGTTATTTATTTTTGGTTTTCTTCCTCTTAGATCTAGATCTCTTCATCCTCTTCTTGGATTTCTTGGAAGGCTCAAGAAAGTCCAAGAAATAATTTTTTTTTAGCCATCCAGTGGCCTTCGAAGGAAGCTAGCGGTCCTAGGAGGTTGATCGTGTCAAAGTTTTATGTGGACAATTCGTAGAGGCCGGATATCCTGTGTGTTTGTGAAGCAACATGGAGAGCCCTTACCACTTACCATCAATAATGGCAATCATCGATCCATGATCAGGTATGAAATTAGATTTTATATTATTTATAGATTAGATCTACGGCATGCATCGGGTAGATTGATGCATGCTGATTTTATTTTCTATTGCATATTATGTTATGATCCTACCTAAGATTTATTAGAGTTATTCTAAATATGTATTTTTTATTTAAAATAATTTTAACATAGATGTACTTCTACTTAAATTATAAAAAAATCTATGCATGAAACCCTAGGCATTCTTTTAACAGTGATATCAGAGTAGAATTTTCATAACATGATATGTAGATGTAGAATTTTAGATGTTAGATATAATCTTAATCCGAGTAACTGCTTCCGATTGGGTTGATCACTATGGCCATCTATGTTGGGATTCCGGTGCACCGCAGCGGAAGTGTAATTTCTAAATGATGAAATTTGCACCATAATCCCTTAGTCAAGATCTCCTTATTCAGGATTAAAACATATATTAAACATATAAACATACATTGTTAGAATAAGAGTACCAACCTGTGATCGCTAATTCCAACAAAGTTGATGTTGAAGGGGCTGATTGAATTCACCAGGCGTCCAAGTGTCCGCCCTCCGATGGTGATCCACACAGAGCAGTGATCAAGACAACTCTATCTTCTTTTCAATGGTTCCTTCTATTGAGTTCTTCTTCCTAGAACTCAATTGCTTGGACTATGGCTTGATTTCCTCCACACAAAAAACTTGCCTCCCTTTCCTTGACCTCTTCTCCTCCTTCCACTAAGACCTTGGCCCTTTAGACACCCTTGTCTTGAAAAAAAGACCTTGTCCTAAGAGGACATAGGCTTGTCTTAAGTTGGAGAAGAAATTAAGACAATGATGTCTTAATATAAGAAAGAAAGGAACAAATCAGAACTCCTTTCTTTCCTTTACCGTCGGAGACTTTTACTTTTATTCTTGTTCAGTAGCAGAGTTTTGATAGAGGTGTACTTTGTAAAGGAAACAATGCAAGAGCAAGAAAAAAATAAAAGAGTCTTCAGGAGAGGAAGAAAGAAAAAACAGTAACATTGTTCTGATTTTCCCGATCCTTTAAATAATTCTCAGATAGGTGCCTACACACCTCTCCGTAAATACTTTCTCACACCCTTCTCAATTTCTCATGCCCCATCCTCCTATCTCATGGCCTTCCAGATTAAATCCCACGGCTTTTCTTAAAGGAAAAACTGCGATGTTTAAAAAGGAAAGGGGTCGCGACTGATGCAGAACGAAAGCTCTGATACCAAAAATGATGCAGAACAAAAGAGATGATTGGATGCGGAAGAAAATTAAAATTAATATATTTTTTTTTATTTATTTATTTTTAGAAGTCGGCTTTGTCTCAAAGGAAAGATAAACTAATGTTGAAAGAAACTAAGAAATGACAGAAAGCATAATTAAAAGGAGTGGATTATCAGAGTAACTCAGAAGTAGGATCGCTGGGGATTGAGAAACCCCCAGACCTAGGGTTTACTCCTCTTTCAAGAAACAGACGAAGAGAGAAGAGAAGGTTTTATACCTGACTGTGATATCTCTCGTTGCTTCAATTGAAGGACACTCTCGAGCAGATTGTAGGATCCTTGGAGATGGGGTATCTTCACAATGGATCCTCGGATTGTAGTCCTATGGCAAGGTTGGCCTTCTTCTCGAACTCAAGATCTGGAAGAAGAAGAACAAAAAAAAGAACCAGAAACTCAAAGAAAGACACTGACTTGAGGACTAAATGAAGATTGTTGGATGTAGAAGTTCTAGAGATCTTGATACTGATCTGACTCTCCTTTGAACTGGCTCTGTAGTTGAAACAGTTGATCTGAACCTGGATGCTGGTGACCGGCTTCGATGTGGAAGAGAGGGGCCGTGGGATGAAGATGGAAAATTAGGGTTTGGTGGTGGTGGAGTAGAGATGGGTGGACTAAGCTAGGGTTTTGGCGTTGGAGATCTCACACCTCCTCAAGGTTCCTAGGAAACCCGGATTTACTCCCTCACGGAGCTCAACACCTGAATACAAGTGCGGAAGAGAGAAACACAAAGTTGCTCACAAAGAAATTGATTTCATTCATCTGATTCTTTTCAAACTTACATGGGGGTTTAATTTATAGGCCATTACAAGAGAGTAGGGTTTTACATCTTCCCATGTGAGACTAAAAGGAGGGGATCTACAAATTAGGATATCAATCCCTACTCATATGGCCGGCCAATTAATTCCAAAGTTGATTGAAGCTTCAAAAAGGAAAGTGGGTGGCGCCTCCTTGTCTTGACCTCCAAGAAAATATTTTTTTCCTTCTATGCTTGGCCTTATCTGGAAGTGTTTGGGCGCCTCTTAACCTTGCCCTCCAAGAGAAAATTTGTTGCCTTTTATATCTGGCTTTAGTTGGAATGATTAGGGCGCCTCCTAACCTTGCTTTTCAAGAGAAATCTCCTTCCTTCTATGGCTCAACCCTTTTTGGATACCTCCTTTTCTTTCTCCCCAAGTTATGGCTCCTTCTAACTTTGTTTTGAGTATTTCTAGCAGGTAATGGGCGCCTCCTTGAATTTCTCTCCAAGAGAATTTCTTTCCTTTCATAGTTTGGTTCTTTTGGGAAGTCTTGGGCCGCCCCCTTGATTTGTGGACCCCTGGTGGATTTCTCCTTAATTGGCGCATGAAAGAGGGGAGCTGCTATTTGTGGTGTGGGGACCAAAGCCTGCTGGATGGAGATGTGGCACCCCCTGGACTCAGGCGTATGGCTGGGAGTGTGGCTGGGAGTGTGGCACCCACTTGCTTGGCCTTGGGAGAAAATGTAACACCCCAGGTTGAAGCCCAAGTCCACTACTGAGTCAACATGACTCAACAAAATAAAAATGCAGGTAATATAGACTCAAACTAAAATTGAGTTGATCAAGTCAACCCTTATTACAAGCCAAAAACCCTAATTCTTCGGGCAAGGTTAATCAGAGATCCAGATGGAGCTCTGAAGTCTTCTTCTGAGTCTGGTGCCTGCACCAATTCTCCCAGGGTGGGAGGAACTCGACCCTGTCGAGTATGGATCAAGTTGGCTCTGGTATCTCTCCAAGAGGTCTGGGTCCAACTCTTGTAATTCTTCTCGGGAGATCCAAGAGTCATCAGAATCTGGCCTTCCTAGCCAGCGGACTAGGTATGTTTGGTATCCTCGATTACGAGTAGAGATAACCTGATCATCCAGGATCTTTTCAATCTGCTCTTTCCTCACAGGCCAGTTTGTTGGTGGACACACAGGGTTGGGTTCACTCTCAAGAGCAGGATTAGGTTCAAAAGCCTCACTGGGAATCACAGCTGGCTCTCTATACTCTACTAGGTCTGTAATGTTGAAAGTGGATTTAATGCCTAGTTCTGGAGGCAACTCGAGCACATAGGCATTGGATCCTACTCTCTTCACCACTCTAAATGGTCCAGCTCCTCTAGCATGTAACTTTCTAACGGTTCCAAGAGGAAACCGTTCAGGCCTTAACCTAATCATTACACAGTCTCCCTCAACAAAAGTTTTGACTCGCCTTTGAGAATTGCCAACTTCTTATAAGTTTCATTACTTAAATTTATTTTGGCATGAATTTCTTTATGCAAGTCCTTTACATGCTGTGCAAGTGCATCAAGAGACTTGTGTGTTTGGACTAATAGTGAAATCAGATCAAGTGGTGTGTGAGGCTTGTATCCTTGAACAATTTCAAAGGGGCTCTAGCCTATAGACCTATTGATCGAAACATTATATGCAAATTTAGCCCTGGGTAAATACAAATCCCAATTCCTGGTATTCTCACTCAATCAAAATCTGAGACAATGTCCTAAACTCGACTGACGATGCATTCCTAAAGAATGGACTTTATTCAAAGGAACCCTAGGTCTAAACCTAACAAACTACGGCTCTCTAGGTTTGACCTTGGGTCGGAGGATGGCATGCAGAGCATGAAAACTTATCATGGGTGCCTAGTAGGTGCCATAAGGTCTTCCAGAAGTAGGTGGCAAACCTAATGGATTCTGACACGTGATTCACTCTAAAGACTTTGACAAAGTATACTTGGATGGTGTAAGAAGCATTGGAAGTCCTAGAGAAAGGGACGAAATATGAGGTGGAGTCTCGAATTACCTGCTGGCTAAAGGTGGTGACCTGAAGGTTTGAATGGTGATCTATGAATGTCAACTGGTCATCCTTACAAAAGGAAAAGTTTGCTACTCCCAGGAATGGATCAAGAGATGGTTCGGGGAGTAGCCTAGGACATGTGATTGCAACAGTTAAGATTTGTTCTCTAAGTAAATAATGATCCACTTTCTCAAGAAATGGATTAGAGAATGATTCATGGAAGGGCCTATGGATGATGACCTCAAGACTTGAAATTTGACCTATGGGTGAGGAAAGGTATACTCTATAGAAGGGTAGGTCAGTCTTGCGAAGGAAGGGGTCTGGGGTCATAAGGAGGACTTCTACAGGACTGGGTGAATCAATTCGCTCAAGACAAGGATGTTCAACTGAGATTACGGGAGAGACCTTAGTGGCTGGGCATGGGACAAGGTCCAATTGTAAGAGGCTTGATTCAGTCATCCTAAGGAGAGGATCTACCATAGGGTGGGCAAACTTAAACAGTTCAGTGCAAAGATCTTCAATTGGTACTTGGGGAATGACTGTCATTAGAGGGTACAAACTAATAGCTCGGGCTAACACTATGAGTTCTTCCTGGGGGTATTTGACTAAAGGAACCTGGTTCTTACAAATCTCTTGAATTTCTGAACTAGGTCCTACCACTTGGTTGCTCTCCAAGGTCTCCTCAGGTAAGGAACCAATAGTATCGATGTCACATTCTTCAAATTCTTCCCCCTCATATTCATCAACTAGACACAAGCCAGCATCATATACTTCCTCGATGCCATCTTCAATGGGTTTCGGGTCAGTGGTAATCGGGTCAACTGATTCTGGGCTTGTCATACCTAACCTTTCTTCCTCATTGGTAGGCTTGGGTTCTCCCTCATTAATGTCATCCTTAGGATTCTTACCACTTAGCTGTGCACAAGCCAGTCCTATGCATGGGCACTGACTAGATTTATGGCCTCTTTCTTTACAAAACAAACTTTCTTGAGATATAGGAACCTGGGTCACACTGGGTTTCAAGCTAGTAGAGACCTTACTTGGGCATGGGTGTGGATCTAAATGGTTTGATCTAGAAGACTTGGGTTGTTGAGTGATTGGTCTAGAATATTGTAAGGACCTCTCATAGACACGATCCACACTATAGATATCATGATTAGGCTTCCTAAGGTTATGCTCGGGATCACGGTATAAGGTCCTCCTAGGTTCCTGGCATGGGTGAGGTTGGGGCCTATTAAATTTTGGATCAGGGGTCCAATTTTGATGCCTACATTTCTCAAGTACTTGGACTCGATCCCTAAACTGGGAAAAATTCTCATGGACCTGTTCTTTACACTGGGTAACAGTAGCAGTCAAATCCTGGCTCAATTTGTTCATACTTTCAGTAAGAGCTCTAACCATGGCCTCTAAATCAGGTTGGGTTTGACCAGGTTGGTAGGGCACTCCATTCTGGGTAGACATGATGCAAGCAAACACACAAAATGAGACTCAACTGAATGACTACGGGCTAACTAGACCTAGAGCCCAAACTAGATGCCCAATCAGAGTGGAAAGCTAGTCTGTAGTAACTCAGGACTCAGCCTGGCAGGTGTAAGGGGAGTGTTAGGTCCCTGAATGCCCATCCTAGACACCAATCAGAGATTGGCCAGGTAGGCGGACCAGCACACAAGCCCTTCAGGATGGAATCCCTGAACCACCGTTCTAGACACTGAGTACAAAGCACATACAGAGTAACCAGACAAACTGACTCAACACTAGCCTTGACCCGACTTGTTGATGTCCCTAGCTCACTAGGGCAAATTAGGTCTAATCAATTTTTAGATTAAAGGCTTATGTTCGAATGAGTGGTGGTGGTTTTGGGCTAAGGAGAGGTTATCAACTCCTCCCCTTATCTTAGATGCTCAAATGCCCTTAAGATGAATTAAGAGATGAACACTCAAAAATAAATGGATTGCAGAACACAAAAATAGAGTTGCAGTAATTTAATTCTCAGAAATTGCACGGAAACCAATAAATCATGGGAAAATTATGTAAATTAGTTTCAATTATACTGGTTTTATCAAAATAAAAATCACCAAATTTGAAGTTAGCTGCAGTGAGAAATAATTCCTGCAACAGGATAATTATGGGCTGAAAACAGAGCACTTCCCCGTTTACAATTCCTGCTATGAAGTTATAACCCAACGGATCCCCTACACGCCCTAGAAACACCCCGTGGAATGGGAAGAAGAGGTTTGCACCTCGCTTCGTTCCTAGGACCGGACATCCTAGGGAGTCTACTTCGAGCAGACAAAGTAAAAAGAGAGAGACTCAAACAAGCAATCGAAACAGAAATCCTAAACGTGGCTCTGATAACAAAAATGATGCAGAACGGAAGCTCTGATACCAAAATTGATGCAGAACAAAAGCTCTGATACCAAAAATGATGCAGAACAAAAGAGATGATGCGATGCGAAAGCAAATTAAAATTAATGTATTTTTTTTTATTTATTTATTTTTAGAAGTCGGCTTTGACTCAAAGGAAAGATAAACTAATATTGAAAGAAACTAAGAAATGACAGAAAGAACAATTAAAAGGAGTGGATTATCAGAGTAACTCAGAAGTAGGATCGCTGGGGATTGAGAAACCCCCAGACCTAGGGTTTACTCCTCTTTCAAGAAACAGACGAAGAGAGAAGAGAAGGTTTTATACCTGACTGTGATATCTCTCATTGCTTCAATTGAAGGACACTCTCGAGCAGATTGTAGGATCCTTGGAGACAGGGTATCTTCGCAATGGATCCTCGGATTGTAGTCCTATGGCAAGGTTGGCCTTCTTCTCGAACTCAAGATCTGGAAGAAGAAGAACAAAAAAAAGAACCAGAAACTCAAAGAAAGACACTGACCTGAGGACTAAATGAAGATTGTTGGATGTAGAAGTTCTGGAGATCTTGATACTGATCTGACTCTCCTTTGAACTGGCTCTGTAGTTGAAACAGTTGATTTGAACCTGGATGCTGGTGACCGGCTTCGATGTGGAAGAGAGGGGCCATGGGATGAAGATTGAAAATTAGGGTTTGGTGGTGGTGGAGTAGAGATGGGTGGACTAAGCTAGGGTTTTGGGGTTGGAGATCTCACACCTCTTCAAGGTTCCTAGGAAACCCGGATTTACTCCCTCACGGAGCTCAACACCTGAATACAAGTGCGGAAGAGAGAAACACAAAGTTGCTCACAAAGAAATTGATTTCATTCATCTGATTCTTTTCAAACTTACATGGGGGTTTAATTTATAGGCCATTACAAGAGAGTAGGGTTTTACATCTTCCCATGTGGGACTAAAAGGAGGGGATCTACAAATTAGGATATCAATCCCTACTCATATGGCTGGCCAATTAATTCCAAAGTTGATTGAAGCTTCAAAAAGGAAAGTGGGTGGCGCCTCCTTGTCTTGACCTCCGAGAAAATATTTTTTTCCTTCTATGCTTGGCCTTATCTGGAAGTGTTTGGGCGCCTCTTAACCTTGCCCTCCAAGAGAAAATTTGTTGCCTTTTATATCTGGCTTTAGTTGGAATGATTAGAGCGCCTCCTAACCTTGCTTTTCAAGAGAAATCTCCTTCCTTCCATGGCTCAACCCTTTTTGGATACCTCTTTTTCTTTCTCCCCAAGTTATGGCTCCTTCTAACTTTGTTTTGAGTATTTCTAGCAGGTAATGGGAGCCTCCTTGAATTTCTCTCCAAGAGAATTTCTTCCCTTTCATAGTTTGGTTCTTTTAGGAAGTCTTGGGCCGCCCCCTTGATTTGTGGACCCCTGGTGGATTTCTCCTCAATTGGCGCATGAAAGAGGGGAGCTGCTATCTGTGGTGTGGGGACTAAAGCCTGCTGGATGGAGATGTGGCGCCCCCTGGACTCAGGCGTATAGCTGGGAGTGTGGCTGGGAGTGTGGCGCCCACTTGCTTGGCCTTGGGAGAAAATGTAACACCCCAGGTTGAAGCCCAAGTCCACTACTGAGTCAACATGACTCAACAAAATAATAATGCAGGTAATACAGACTCAAACTAAAATTGAGTTGATCAAGTCAACCCTTATTACAAGCCAAAAACCCTAATTCTTCGGGCAAGGTTAATCAGAGATCCAGATGGAGCTCTGAAGTCTTCTTCTGAGTCTGGTGCCCGCACCAGCGACTTTTCATCTTCGAAGAGATGTTACTTCACGTGCCCGGGAGGAAACATCGACTTTTATCTTTCTTAAAAGACTTCCAGCCGTTGGATTCCCATCCAAAGGGAGGTATGTGAGGCGCTAATGACTAAGAAAGGAGGCCGCCCCAAATAAAATCATCGGAGATTTAAGTGGGGCGCGCCAAGAGTCCATGCGCCATGGACTCTTCCAAATGGCGCGCCAAGAGTCCATATGCGCATGGACTCTTGGCATTTGGCATGAAATAGCAAGGGGGGCGGGTGGGGAGGCTAGCCAAGTTACATGGCTAGCCAATAGGGTTAGCCATAATCCTATTTTCATAATTAAGGTCTAATTAGGTCCAATTAGAACCCAATTTGAACCAATCCGGAACCCTAATTCGAATCCGATTCGAATAGAAGCTAGGGTTTGCAATACCTGCTAGAGTGTTATCCTACAAAGATGATTTAATCACAAATTAAACTCTTGATCAATCCTCTTAAGTGTGTGACCCATTGGGTTCCACATCTAGCCAGCAGTGGGTTCGAATACAAGTTGACCTAATTTGATTAGAACTCTTTCTAATCGATTTAGGTCAAATTGGGCTTACCCGATTTGATCAATTAGGACTCTTCCTAATAAATGATCCTTGAGTTTGATCAACCCACAAGACAAGATTGACGTCTAGCAACGTGTCATGTCTACTCGGAAGATATGGAAATTCTGGTGAAATACCAAAATTACCTTTCAGTAGAGAGTTACCATACAATTAAATCTTTCGATCAGCCCGCACCCAAAATATAACTATGGATATGGATATATGTCAAATCCAATATTATATTTATTTCTAGCTCAATCTTATATCGATGATTCAATTATCTTGATATTAGAAACCATCTCTAATATCTTTACTTTGATCAAAGATTCCCTGAATCATCATCCGATTGTTAACTAGCTGGATGCAATCTCCTCTTACTAAGAGTGATCGATTCCTTGTTGACCTACTCATTACCTTCATATCCAATTCACCATTACCAGTATCAATCCTGTGCATGACTCAGTGTCATGATTAGGATTTGAACCAAAGAATGGGTTCATGTACATAAAGTACTTATGGCAGTCTCAGGTCAAAAGATTACTTGTACCACTTCCACTATGAGAACCTTCTATTGACATGTAGCTAAGACTCCATTAGATGTTCTCAAGTTGGATCATATCAGTGAACTCATTCTCCAATGAGCACCCACATCCCAGTATTAGTGTCATACACAAGTGACTGTGAGAGCAGTCACCCTTTCTGGTATACATGGGATGTGCTAGTCTTACCGGAAAATCCTGATCCCCTACTCAGGGTTCCTTTGACTAGGAATACTTTAGATTAAGGTTTTAAGATTTTAGATCTCACTTGTATGATCTCATCATAACCCTAAAATCATAGCCCTAATCTATGGGGTTCATCATATAGTATAAACATAGCGTATGATGAAAAATAATGCCTTTATTTAGAAAATTGTCAATTACAATGGTTTGGGAGATACAACATAGATTGGCTTGTAGGGCATATCCCTTTCAATCTAGTCATAGAAGAAAAATAGGATTTAATGGCCCTCTCTTCTTATTTAATGGGATCTCCTATGGCATGTAGGGATGTCGCTTGTGGTTATATCCCATGAACAGGTGAGGTGAAAAGAAAATTATTGAAATTGTATCAATAATTAGATGTATTTTCTAGCAATTTAATCTTCATTAATTTGTTATTTTTGATCTGAAATTAATCTATTAGGATTTATTTTTATATTTAGAACATGAAACATAAAATTAATTTTAACATAAGATTATATCATATAATTGAGATCTAAAAAGTATTTAATGTATATGTGATACTTTAAATTGTTTAGATCTAAAATTTAGCTACCTTAATCTTGATTAATTACTGAAATTAAGAGATCTAAGATTGGATTTAGAATTATGAATTAAAGATCTAATCATGTTTCATAAATCATAGGCTTTGGGTTAGCTTGAATCAGATCAAATAATCGGGTTAGACCTAGGGTTAGAATTTAGAATAATATGGATCTAATAGAGAATTGGATTTAATCTAATCAAAAATTGATCAGGATTAGATCAAGTATTTTTTCTAGATCAAATTTATAGTGATAGTTTGATCAAGTCCATATTATAACAAATAGACCTGAGTATGGCTTAGTGGTTAGACTCGAGTTCTTTGGCTAGTCTAATCGAATCTGATAAACCAATTGGTGTCTAAGATAAGTATGGCATTTCAATCATGGTCATCATTTGGGGCTACCTCTTACCTAGCCAACTTGTTTGGTGTCTAAGAAATTGATGGTGGAACCCTTCCATTGATCTCACTTACTTGGCCAATATGGTCAATCTTTATTTGATTAGATAGCTCATTGATTTGAGTTAACCAATACTAGTAAGGAAGATCAATTTAACTAATCTAGGTGCCCTTGGACTAATTTGATTTGGCCCTTGGTGAAGTGAGTAGGAGGATTGTTGATTAGTCCATGTCTCCATCTCTTTTTTGTAATTAAATTCTTTAAAGTTATTAGGTCCTTTTAGTAACAAAATTATGAAGATAATTGAGTCATGGCCTTCTATTAGGAGAGTGATAATGAGTCCAATAGTAAAGATGATCATTAGAGGTCCAAAGACCTGGTGCTCATCTGGCTATTGAAATTATTATTCATATTATGATGGCTTAGTCCTTTCTAAACAATGGTCAGGTTGGCTGGCCAAAGTCGGGCTTGGGCATCATTGGCTGAAGCACTCAGTCCTATCATGTTAATGGTTAGACCTAACCAAGACTTTCAGTGGTTGTCCAAAGCCTTACTAATTAGTACCTAGGGCAAAATCATTATCAAAAAGTTTTTAGAAAAATAATTGGTTAAGAACCTACCTTTAGATGCACATGGGTGAGATGATCAATGTCAAGCTTGTGTGTAGTTTATTTGATTCTGGTACTTGCTAAGAAATTGGTGCATCTCCTTAAATTAGAGGTAGAGGCTACCAATTTGATTAAAAATAGTAGAAGAACCTTTGGACTAAAGTCCAAGTCTTTAGGATTAAATGATTTTTGTACTAATTAGGTCTTGTTCTATTTTTAGATTAATATGGCCACCACTTGTCACTTCGTTTATTGCTAAACAATGAAAAATTAATGGGACACAATTTTACTAGCTGGTATCGAAAGTTAAAAATTATCCTAGAGTATGATTATGTATATGCTAATAGATCTGGCACATGAGGAGTCTGCTCAGAATGCTCATGATGTGGTCCGAGACACATATCAGAAGTAGCTTAATGATTGAACCATGATCCGTTGTATTATGTGGGTATCCATGAATGACAAATTGAATCACAAATTTGAGGATGCTCAGTTGGAGGATATACTTCAAGTATTGAAAGAATCCTTTGGCACTCTCGATGATATTGAAAGGTATAAAATAACATCTTATCCATTTTCAACACAAGGAGAGGAAGGGGCCTCAGTCACAGATCATGTATTACACATGATCAAACTGATTAAGCACCAGTGGAAACTTGGATTCCCCCTGCATGAATAGCTAAGGAAGGATGTGATCCTTAATTATTTATTAAAATCCTACATTGACTTCCTTGATTATTATAGAATGACAAGGTCTATAGTAAACTACCATGGTTTGTTGGGGTTACTATAGACCTATAAAAAGGATCACAACTTCATAAGGGGTTGCATCATCCTTTTAAGAAAGGGAAGAAGAAGAATAAGAAAAAGGTGCAAAGTACACTAGCAACTAAGCCAGGTCAGACCAAGAAGTTAAAAACTAACCAGACTCAAGCTGAATGCTTCTACTATAAGACACAAGGGCACTAGAAGAGGAATTGTCCTCTTTACATTGCCTTATTGGATCCAAACACGCCAAGAAAGAAAAAGAACCATCAAGGCATTGCTTGACAAGGTGTTAATCCTTGGAATGATTTCGATGATCACAAAACATTGGAGCATGTATTTGATACTAATTCTTTCAAATTACTTAAGAAGTTTTTGCAGGAAATTGGTTACCTTTAGTTTAAAATGGTTTTCAAATTGATTGGAAGGTAATTCAATTATGTATGTAGTTTTATGAACTTGAACTTGTAAAAGCCCTAGTTTTGTCAATCTTGTAATCATGTAAAATGGGCTGAAAATTGTAAAATTAAGAGTATGTAGATTAGCTCTTATTTGATTTAAGTGTTGAAGAGTTTTGGAGAAGCTTGAAGCATCAATTGAAGTCTTTGCAAGAGCTGACACATGAATCAAGAGTCGACTCTTTGTGGCACGGCACGAAGAAAATTTCAGGGTTTCAATATCAAGAGCCGACTCTATCCCAAGAGCCGACTCATGGAAGAATACTTTATTCTGAAGCCTGAGATCTCGAGCTGACTCGAACCCCAAGAGTCGGCTCATCCAGAGTTATAAATTTTGATGGACTGAGAACTCAAGCCGACTCTACCCTGAAGAGCTGACTCTAGGTATTTGTCATTTTGAATTAACTGAAGGCAAGATCTGACTCCAGTTTGAAGAGCTAACTCCTACAAAAATTTATTTTGGATTGTCTGAGACTTCGAGCTGACTCGTGGATCTCGAGCCGACTCGAGTAGCCATTTTCTGCACTCCAACGGCTAGTTACTGAAAGTGATTTTGAATTTCATTTCATCTCCAACAGCTCTTTCACAAATTCCTAGGCCCTACAATGGCCATATCTCTTAAAAAACTATAAAAAGGATTGTTTTTGAGGGATTAAACAATTATTAGAGCATTATTATTGATTTATCTTGAGAGATTGAAGAGCCTTCAAGTCTTTCACCTACCTACTTCAAGAGCTTTCAAGTTAGGATTCAAAGCTTTACCAACTCTACTCCATCATTGAATCCACTCATTGAAGAAGCAAAGAAGTAGCTTGAAGAGCATTAAAGAGCATTCAAAGCTAGGCTTCGTCTTGATCTACATCGGCAACACTTAAACAAACTCGGTTTGTTGTAGTTGATTGCTTATTTTTTTTTATCTTTATTTTCTATCTAAGAACAGCAAGGGGTTGTGTCTTAAGAGAGGGTTGAAGGTTTTTAGATGAGCCTTGCAAAAACCTAAGTTGGGTTCTTGGTGATCCAGGTATAAAACCAAGTGTTTGGGTTTCTATGATGATCCCGGTAAAACCAAAGTATATTGGTTTGGATTGTGAGCATGGTAAAACAATCTGACTGTATTCTGGTTGGGGGATATAGTTGAAATTCCAAGTGGTGCTTGGATAGTGGACGTAGGAGCCGGTTGCTCCGAACCACTCTAAATCTCTTTGTGTTTGTGCTTGTGCTCTTATTATCTTATTATTTTTACTTAATTACTTCCGCATTGCATATTGCATCACAATACTAAAAGAATTTAAAAGTGCACATAATTATAAAAATTTTTAATCCCAATTCACCCCCTCTTGGTAAGCCACCTGGGCAACAAGTGGTATTAGAGCGGAGTCTCTGAAAGTTACTTAGAGTAAAGATATATAGCATATCCCATGAGCACTTCATTGGCCGAAGGTCAATCCACAAATCGACCTCCACTTTTCACCTGAACCAATTATACATATTGGAAGGCAAGAATGAAAATATACATTCAAGCCATAGATTTTTATTTACGGAAAATTATCTTGAAAGGACCTCACATACCCACTGTTAGAGTGAATGATGTAGAGGTTCCCAAACCAGAAGAGGAATGAGATGAGAATGATATGAAATTAGCTGAGCTAAATGCCAAAGCAATGAATTTATTATATTGTGCTTTGGATCCAAATGAGTTTAACAGAATTTCAACTTGTAATTCTGCTAAAGAAATTTGGGACAAGCTAGAAATTACACATGAAGGCATATCACATGTTAAAACATCAAAAATCAATCTTCTTGTGCATAACTATGAGTTATTTAAGATGGATCCTAGTGAGACTATATCTGCTATGTATACTCACTTTACTGATATATCAATGGTCTCAAAAGACTTGGTATAACTTACACTAATGCTAATCATGACCAAAAAGTTTTGAGATCTTTGCCAGATAAATGGAAAGCTAAGGTGACAGCTATTCAAGAGGCGAAGGACCTAAATACTCTACCACTAGATGAACTACTTGGATCACTAATCACATATGAATTAGCTATGCAACAAAGGACTGATGAAGAAACCAAAAGAAAGAAAGCAATAGCATTTAAAGCTACAGAAGAGGATAAAAATGAAGACTCAAACTCATCAGATGATGATGATCTAGGAAATGATGAGATAGCTCTTGTAATGAGAAGATTTAAAAGGTTTATGGGTCAAAGAAAAATAAATAGATGGAGAAAGCAATTCAGAAAAGGAGATTTTGAGAAAGAAAGAGAAAAAGATAGCAAAAGAGAAGGATAAAGATAAAGATCAAGTACCAATCTGCTATGGATGCAAGAAGCCGGGACATATTTATCTTGACTGTCCTAATGCAAAGAAAAAGATGATCACCAGAAAGAAGAAGCCAATGCTTGCAGCATGGAGTGATAGCGATGAATCTACATCCACTGAAGAGGATGAAGAAACAACAAAGACTGCACAAATTTGTCTTATGGGTTTAGAGGACGAGGTAACTACTTCTGAACCTAATTTAGAATTTACATATGATGAGATGTATAATGCATTTTATGAATTATTGGTAGAATTATGGAAAATTATCTTGAAAGGACCTCACATACCCACTGTTAGAGTTAATGATGTAGAGGTTCCCAAACCAGAAGAGGAATGAGACGAGAATGATATGAAATTAGCTGAGCTAAATGCCAAAGCAATGAATTTATTGTATTGTGCTTTGGATCCAAATGAGTTTAACAGAATTTTAACTTGTAATTCTGCTAAAGAAATTTGGGACAAGCTAGAAATTACACATGAAGGCATATCACATGTTAAAACATAAAAAATTAATCTTCTTGTGCATAACTATGAGTTATTTAAGATGGATCCTAGTGAGACTATATCTGCTATGTATACTCACTTTACTGATATATAAATGGTCTCAAAAGACTTGGTATAACTTACACTAATGCTAATCATGTCCAAAAAGTTTTGAGATCTTTGCCAGATAAATGGAAAGCTAAGGTGACAGCTATTCAAGAGGCGAAGGACCTAAATACTCTACCACTAGATGAACTACTTGGATCACTAATCACATATGAATTAGCTATGCAACAAAGGACTGATGAAGATACCAAAAGAAAGAAAGCAATAGCATTTAAAGCTAAAGAAGAGGATAAAAATGAAGACTCAAACTCATCAGATGATGATGATCTAGGAAATGATGAGATAGCTCTTGTAATGAGAAGATTTAAAAGGTTTATGGATCAAAGAAAAATAAATAGATGGAGAAAGCAATTCAGAAAAGAAGATTTTGAGAAAGAAAGAGAAAAAGACAGCAAAAGAGAAGGATAAAGATAAAGATCAAGTACCAATCTGCTATGGATGCAAGAAGCCGGGACATATTTATCCTGACTGTCCTAAAGCAAAGAAAAAGATGATCACCAGAAAGAAGAAGCCAATGCTTGCAGCATGGAGTGATAGCGATGAATCTACATCCACTGAAGAGGATGAAGAAACAACAAAGACTGCACAAATTTGTCTTATGGGTTTAGAGGACGAGGTAACTACTTCTGAACCTAATTTAGAATTTACATATGATGAGATGTATAATGCATTTTATGAATTATTGGTAGAATACAAGAAAGCTGGTTTAAAAATGAAAACTCTGAAAAATCAATGTGATTCATTTGAAAAAGATAAAAATGATTTTGGTGAAAGAAATAAAATCTTGCAAAGGGAATTAAATTTAGTTTGTAAAAGACTTAAGATTATTCAATTTGAAAAAGAAGAGCTTCTTGAGAAAAACAAAGGTTTGAAAAATGAAAATGATAATTTAAAGAAGGAAGTTCAAAAGCTCAAGCCTTTGGTTGAAAAACTAACCTTAAGTTCTAACAAACTTGAATTAATTTTGAAAGATCATAGAGAAACAAATAATAAATTTAGAATTAGTTATAAAGGTTCTATTTCAAATAAATTTTCTGCATCTATATCATATGCTCTTAAGTTTACTACTTCAAAACAAGTTATGCCTAAATTTGCATCATCTCATGATTATTATTCAAAGTCAAGGATTGTATGCTATGCATATAATAACTTTGGTTATAAGGCATTTGAGTGTCATTTGAAACATAATGACAAAAAAAAAAAAGAAAGTTTGGGTTCTAAAAGGAACCATTTCTACTAACTTGTAAGGACCCAAGAAAGCTTGGGTACCTAAATTAATTAAATAATTATTTTGCAGGGATGTCTTGCAGCCACAAATATAAAGAAAAGATGGTATCTGGATAGCGGCTGTTCAAGACACATGACGAGAGATATTAATCAATTCTTCACCTTAGAGCAAAAGGATGGTGGAATGGTAACATTTGGTGATAATCATAAGGAAAGGATAATCGGTGTCAGTAAAATTCAAATTACTCCTATATTTATTGAAAATGTGTTACTTGTAGAAAAGCTAAAACATAATCTTCTGAGTGTTAGTCAGCTATGTGACATTGGTTTTAATATTTTTTTCAAGTCATCAATGTGTATAGTAGTTGATCCACTTGACTCTAGTACTAAATTCATCGGACATAGACTTGGTAACATTTATGTAGTAGATTTTAATGATTTAGCTAGGTCAAGCAACACAAGTCTTATAGCAATGAATGGCAAGAACAAGGAATTAAGTTTACTATGGCATAGATGACTTGGACATGCTAGTATGGACACTATAGATAAACTTATTTCAA
The DNA here is from genome assembly GCA_021397845.1 of Areca catechu. NCBI lineage: Eukaryota > Viridiplantae > Streptophyta > Magnoliopsida > Arecales > Arecaceae > Areca > Areca catechu. Next base: position 92,479,422 of record CM038051.1, on the reverse strand, counting down.
AGGATTTAGTCAAAGTATTGCCAAAATTTAAAGTTAATTTTGAGTATGTTTGTAATGCTTGTCAATTAGGAAAATAAGTGAAGGGGAGTTTTAAATCCAAAAACATCATTTCAACTACTAAACCCTTAAAGCTACTTCACATGGATTTATTTGGACCTACTAGGACTACCAACCTAGGTGGAATAAAATATGGCTTTGTGATTGTAGATGATTTTTCAAGATAGACATGGGTTTTGTTTTTTGCACATAAAGATGAAACTTTCAAAGTATTCAAAAAGTTTTATAAAAGAGTCACAAATTTGAAAAATATATCTATTATTTCAATTCGTAGTGATCATGGCACTGAGTCTGACAATCATAATTTCGATCACTTTTGCATAAAGCACGGTATTGATCATAACTTCTCTGCACCTAGAACACCACAGCAAAATGGTGTTATAGAAAGAAAGAATCATACTTTAGAAGAAATGTCTAGAACAATGATTTGTGAAAGAAATCTTCCAAATTACTTTTGGGTAGAGGCTGTAAATACCGCATGCTATATTTTGAACAGAGTTTTGATTAGACCTATTATCAAAAAAACTCCCTATGAACTTTGGAACAATAGAAAATCTAATATTAAGTATTTTCATGTTTTCAGATATAAATGTTTTGTTCTTAACAATGAAAAGGATAATCTTGGTAAATTCGTTGCAAAATCTGATGCGGCTATTTTTCTTGGATATTCTTTAAATAGTAAAACCTATCGTGTTTTCAATAAAAGAACTTTGACTGTTGAAGAATCTGTATATGTTGTTTTCAAATAATCTGACATTACTTCTTCTAGAAAGAAAGATTTTGCTGATGATGATGTAGGTACTTAGAACATGGACTGAAAGATTTGACTCTCAAAGACAAACAATCAAGTGAACCACATGAAGAAGAGGTAAGAAAAAATCATAATGATATATACTAAGAATGGAGGTATGTATAATCACACCCTAAAGAATTAATTATAGGAGATCCATCTCAAGGTATTAAAACTAGAGCTTGACATAGAGATACACATGACTTAATTGTTTTTGTTTCTCATGTAGAATCACACACTATAGAAGAAGCTGAAACTGATCCTAATTGGATGCTAGCAATGCATGATGAATTAAATCAATTTAGGAGAAATAATGTTTGGACCATAGTAGAAAGACCTAATGACTATCCTGTTATAGGTACTAAGTGGGTTTATAGAAATAAACTAGTTGAAGAAGGAAATGTAATTAGAAATAAAGCTAGACTGGTAGCACAAGGATATAATCAAGAAGAATGAATAGATTTTGATGAAACCTATGCACCAGTAGCTAGATTAGAAGCCATTAGACTACTACTAGCTTATGCATGATTTATGAATTTTAAATTATTTTAAATGGATATAAAGAGTGCATTTTTGAATGGTTTTCTATTTGAAGAAGTTTTTGTTGAGCAACCCCACCGGGTTTTATTGATCACACTTTTCCAAATCATGTTTTTAAATTGAATAAAGCCTTGTGTGGTCTGAAACAGGCACCTAGAGCCTAGTATGATAGACTAAGTAAATTTTTAATTGCAAATAATTTTGTAAGAGGTAGTGTTGACACCACACTGTTTATTCAAAGAAAGAATAATGATATTTTAGTTATTCAAATCTATGTTGATGATATTATTTTTGGATCTACTAATGAATCTTTATGTCAAGGTTTTGCTAAGCTAATGCAGGGAGAATTCGAAATAAGCTTGATGGGTGAGCTGAGTTACTTTCTTGGACTTCAAATCAAACAAACTAAAGAAGGTGTCCTGATCAACCAGGCCAAATACATCAAGGAGATTATCAAAAAATTTGGTATGGAATCAAGCAAAGAAATTGGAACACCCATGAGTCCTACATGTAGACTTGATAAAGATGAGAATGGCATAAATGTTGATCAAAAGCTATACCAAGGTATAATCAGTTCATTACTTTATTTAACAGCTAGTAGACCTGATATTTTATTTAGTGTTTGTATGTGTGCACGATTTCAATCTATTACAAAAGAGTCACACATCATAGCTGTTAAAAGAATCATTAAATATCTAAAAGGCACATGCAATGTAGGTTTATGGTATTCTAAGAACACATCTTTGAAATTAATTAGTTATTCTGATGCTGATTATGGAGGCTATAAAATTGATAGAAAAAGCATAAGTGGCACCTATCAATTTCTAGGTGTTAACTTGATTTCATGGCACTGTCGCAAGCAGAACTCTGTAGAACTATCTACTGCTGAGGTAGTATATATAGTTGCTGGGAGCTGTTGTGCTTAAGTGTTATGGATCAAGCAACAACTAGAAGATTATAGTATTGTCTAATCTAAAACTCTTATTAAATGTGACAATACTAGTGCTATTAATTTATCCAAAAATCTAATTCAGCATTCATGAACTAAGCACATAGAAATTAGACATCATTTTATTCATGATCATCTTTTAAATAATGTTGTTGAGCTAGAATTTGTACCTACTGAAGATCAACTTACTGACATTTTTACTAAACCCCTTAGTTTAGATAGATTTGAGAAAATTAGAGGCGAATTAGGGCTGTGTGACCCATTCTGAACATTCTGACAGAATTTTTAAAAAAATAAGGAAAAATTATCTAGGTATTTCAAATTTTTTTTTAAAGCTTAAGACAACCTATTTTAGTGTCTAGAAACTCATAGAAATTGATTTTGACCTTTTTCAATTTTTGGGCTATTTTTTGGCTCAAGCCGACTCGAGTCATCAGGCTGTTCGGTGAGCCGACTTGAAAGTCAGGCTGAATGTTTTTAAATAAGGTTTCGTTAGTTTGTTTTCACTGTGCTTTTAGGTTTTGCTCTCTTCCACTTAGCCGACTCCTCTTTCCATCTTAGGAAAACTTCCTAGAACACTCTCTAATCCCTCCAAACTCTTAATCCTAGCTAGATGGCATCCCGTAAGGCTGTAGCTAAGAAACCCCGGCGGGTGGTTCGGTCGGTTGCGGAGGAAAGGAGAATGAAATGGTGCTTGGACACCTCCAATCTAGAAGAAGAACAGCAAATCGAGCATGAAGAAGAGCCACAGGCACCCAGGCAAGTGATTCTAATGGATAATTGTCAAGTTACTCCTAGTAGGTGCATCGATTTTAATTTCTTGGAGCAAGAACAGTTACACATTGGGGATTGGTTAAATAAACAGGGTTGGAAAGATTTCTGTTTGTTGAATGTACCTACTTATCCCAATTTGGTCAGGCAATTTTTTGAAAGTATGTCCTTAGGTGCATTCCATATTGAAGGGACTGTAAAGGGAAAGCACATTGAGATTAGTGAGCAAAAATTGTCAAGTATCCTTCACATTCCAAAAGAAGGTGAATGTTACCTAGTTCTGAAGGAGAAGCAGAAGACCCTAAGACTAATACTAGAAAGAACAAATGCAAAGGGTATTATTCATGTTAGTGCAAATCAGTTATCATTGGAAATGAGACTGTTGCACAACATTATCAGTTGCATTTTCTTGCCCCTGACAGGAAGGTTTGATTGGGTCAATGAGCGTGACTTGGTTTTTATGAGATGTCTGATTGAGGGGGAGTCCCTCAATCTACCATTTATCATGATTTCATAGATGAGAGAGGCAGCTCGCAGGGCACGAGCTTGTCTACCGTATAGGATGGTCTTCACACTTCTATTTTAGGATGCCCTGGTTGACTTGACAGGTGAGGATAGTCGACTACTTTTACACACTGACAGGTACAATATAAAATCCCTTACTCGGATGGGATTTATTAAAGTAGATGGTCATTGGATTCAAAAGACTTCAGGTATTCCAGAAGCTCACTCAGATGACTCAAAGGAGGACATTCAGGCAGCAGAGGGATATGGTGCGGAGGCAGATGCACATACTGATGAGGTTGGACTGTCAGAGCCAGCTCCTAGCACTCCTCATTCACCATCCAAGAAATCTAAAGCTATTGGACCTGATGCAGATGACAGACTACAGAGAGTACTAGATGAGATATCTTGTCTCAGATCTGACATTGATAGTAGGATAGCTCTACTTCAGTCTGAGATGCAGTAGGGATTCCACGACATCATGATCATTCTTAGATAACTTACTGCAGCCAGCCAGTTTGTACTGACGACTTAGACAGTAGCACCTGGCACTGGCACTGATTACGAGCAGGGATAGGCAGCACATTTCAGTGACATTCCTTCACATGCCACTCTTGCTGATGCTGAGGCCGAGGCTGGTATTGAGGTTCCAGGATCTGATGTTGGACAGACTCCAGCTATAGAGATATTATCTACCACCAGCACTTTGGTGTTGTCCTTTAATCCTCCGACTGTCAGACCCACTCCCATTATCATTTCTTTAGAGTCCAAAGTTAAAGCCAAAGCCAAAACCAATGTTTCTAGGACTACCACTCCTACTAGGACTAGAATCAGGGATCTTAGACCTAGGTTTCCTAAGTTTAAGCCTAGTCCAGGAATCTTAGAGGTCGGTTCCTCTTCTAGTGAGGAAGACCTTAGTGGTGATGATCCTAGCCCATCTTTTTGATATTTTTGATGTTTTAGGACTCTATGGTTGTTATATTTTAATGTTGTGATACTATTTTGTCGTGCGAGGCACATCTATAATGTATCACTTGTGTATAGACTTTTCATATATATATATATATATATATATCACTTTTTATGCTACATGTCTTCTTATGATACACTCATGTACTACCCTTGGAATGAATAACTTATTATGTTCTCCTATCTTTTATACCTTTTATTGATGACGAAAAGGGGGAGAAGGGAGAATGTGCATGAAAAGGCTATGTTATGGAGAAGGGAGAATGTGCATGAAAATGATATGATGAGCTAGAATGTTAATTAATGAAAATTTGATAAAAATTAAAAGAAATGCTATTACAATAGTAAGGGGGAGCTTTTGTTAAGTTTATTGTTAAATTTTCATGAAATTTACTTCAAATACTTAGTAATTTTATAAGTCTCGATACTCATTGTATAGATGATACTATTGATACATTATGTTTCGATACATATTGCTCATATGATACAAATAATATAGTGTATCGATACATATGTTGCCTGGTGTTAATAGTTTTTAGTTTCATATAGTTGATACATTTGATACATATGATACATTGTGACACACTGTGTTGATACCTTGATACTTAATCTGTGTGATACATACTATATCTAATATCATTTGATAAATATGAATATACAGTAATTGTAAAGTGCTTTCAAATTCTGTTCATGCCTAGTGTTTTGTCATCATCAAAAAGGGGGAGATTGTTGACCCTTGGAATGATTTTAATGATTACAAAATATTGGAGCATGTATTTGATACTAATTCTTTTAAATTACTTGAGAAGTTTTTGCAGGAAATTGGTTACCTTTAGTTTAAAATGGTCTTCAAATTGATTGGAAGGTAATTTAATTATGTATGTAGTTTTATGAACTTGAACTTGTAAAAGCCCTAGTTTTGTCAATCTTGTAATCTTGTAAAATGGGCTGAAAATTGAAAAATTAAGAGTATGTAGATTAGCTCTTATTTGATTCAAGTGTTGAAGAGTTATGGAGAAGCTTGAAGCATCAATTGAAATCTTTGCAAGAGCTGACTCATGAATCAAGAGCCGACACCTTGTGGCACGGCACGAAAAAAATTTTAGGATTTCAGTATCAAGAGCCGACTCCTATCCCAAGAGCTGACTTATGGAAGAATACTTTATTTTGATGCCTGAGATCTCGAGCTGACTCGAACCCCAAGAGCCGACTCGTCCAGAGTTATGAATTTTGATGGACTGAGAACTCGAGCCGACTCTGCCCTAAAGAGCCGACTCTAGATATTTGTCATTTTGAATTAACTGAAGGAAAGAGCTGACTCCAATCTGAAGAGCCGACTCCTACAGAAATTTGTTTTGGGATGTCTGAGACTTTGAGCTGACTCGTGGACCTCGAGCCGACTTAAATAGCCATTTTCTGCACTCCAACAGCTAGTTGCTGAAAGTGATTTTTGAATTCCATTTCATCTCCAACAGCTCTTTCATGAATCCCTAGGCCCTACAATGGCCATATCTCTTGGAAAACTATAAAAGGGATTGTTTTTGAGGGATTAAAAAATTATTAGAGCATTATTATTGATTTATCTTAAGATATTGAAGAGCCTTCAAGTCTTTCACCTACCTACTTTAAGAGCTTTCAAGTTAGGATTCAAAGCTTCACCAACTCTACTCCATCATTGAATCTACTCATTGAAGAAGCAAAGAAGCAGCTTGAAAAGCATTAAAGAGCATTCAAAGCTAGGCTTTGTTTTGATCTACATCGGCAACACTTAAACAAACTCGGTTTATTGTAGTTGCTTGCTTATTTTCTCTTTATCCTTGTTTTCTCTTTAAGAACAGCAAGGGGCTGTGTCTTAAGAGAGGGTTGAAGGTTTTATGTGAGCCTTGTAAAAACCTAAGTTAGTTTCTTTGTGATCCTGGTATAAAACCAAGTGTTTGGGTTTCTTTGGTGATCCCGGTAAAACCAAAGTGTATAGGTTTGGATTGTGAGCTTGATAAAACAATACGACTGTATTCTGGTTGGGGGATATAGTAGAAATCCCAAGTGGTGCTTGGATAGTGGACGTACGAGCCGGTTGCTCCAAACCACTCTAAACCTCTTTGTATTTGTTCTTATGCTCTTATTGTCTTATTATTTTTACTTAATTACTTCCGCATTGCATATTGCACCACAATACTAAAAGAATTTGAAAGTGCACATAATTGTGAAAACTTTTAATCCTAATTCACCCCCCTCTTGGGAAGCCACCTGGATAACACAAGGTACTTATATGATAACACCTTATAATTTTTTTATTTGTGATACTACTACTTGGGTATTAGATACTGAAAGCTCTATTAAAATTTGAAATTTAATACAGGGACTTCAAGTTAGTAGAAGATTCAAAAATGATGAAAAATTCTTAAACATTGGAGATAGAAGATATGTTGTAGTTCTAGATTTAGGAATACTCGAGCTTGTTTTTGATTCAGCATCATTGTCTTAGGTGATTATTACTATTATCCTAGCTTTTTAATGAATGTAATTTTTGTAGGCCTTTTTGCCAAAAATAGTTATCATTTATCAATAAAATATAGTTATTGTAATATCATTTGAACAATGTTATAATAATACATGGATAATTGAAGAATGATATTTATATTGTATCATAGCCTATGAATGTAATATATACATACAATAAATGCCTTAGGATTAAAAATATATCCGATGTCTATCTTGTGCATTGTAGGCTAGGTGATATTAAAAAGAAAAGGATAAACAGGTTATCCAAAGAGGAAATCCTTGATATCAAAAATTTTGAATCATTACTGACCTGTGAATCCTCTCTTCTTGAGAAGATGACTAAGTCATATTTTATTAAAAAGGGTGAAAGAGCCACTCAAGTTCTGAGTCTATACATACTGATGTATGTGGATCCATGAACACTTTAGCCATTGGTAGATACCATTACTTCATCACAATTACTGATGACCTATGAAGGTATGGGTATGTCTACTTGATGAGATATAAGTCAGAGTTATTCGAGATCTTCAAATGATTTTGTAATAAAGTAGAGAAACAAACTAGTAAGTATATTAAAATCCTTTAATCTGATCGAGGAGGTGAATATCTTACCAATGAATTTATAACATATTTGGAAGAGAATGGGATTATCTCATAATGGACTCCTCTCGGAATATCCTAGTATAATGGAGTGTCTAAAAGGAGGAATCAAATCTTGTTAGACATGGTTTGATCTATGATGAGATTTCCGAGTCTATCTATCTCTTTCTAGGGATATGCATTAGAGTCAACTTTTTATATTCTAAATAGAGTTCCTAGTAAGTATGCAAACAAAACTCCATATGAATATGGATAGGACATAAGCTAGTACTCTCATATTGTAGGGTCAGGGATATCCAGCTTCTGTCAAATGCTTAAAGATAGACAAGCTTAGGCCTAGGTCTGATAGGTGTACATTTATAGGGTACCCAAAGGAAACTAAGGGTTATTTCTTCTACCATACCAATGAACCAAAGTATTTGTTAGCAATAAAGCAATCTTTTTGGAAAGAGAGATACTCGGGGAAGGAACTGATGCCTCTAAGGTTGAACTTGAAGAAGTTCGACAAGTAAACAAATCGACACCATCAACTGAACCCGAAAAACTAGATTTGATTGAATCAAACCGAAGCCTATTGTAGAAGCACCAATAAGGAGATCTGGTTGGGTACCGCATGAACCAAATAGATACTATGGTTTCTTGGTCTAGGATGGTGATCCTATTAAACTTGATGAAAATTATGAGGATCCGATCACCTATATGGATGTAATGTAGAATGCCAATTCTGATAAATGGCTAGAGGCCATGAATTTTGAAATAGAATCCATGAAAGTCAACAATGTATAGACACTTGTTGATCCACTAGAAGGGGTAAAACCCATAGGGTATAAGTTGATTTTCAAAAGAAAAAAGAGAGCAGACGGGAAGGTGGAGACCTATAAAGCTCATCTGGTTGCCAAGGAATATCACCAGCATTATGGTATTGACTATGTGAGATATTTTTTCCTGTGGCAATGCTCACATCCATTCGGATCATACTTGTAATAGTGACACATCTTGATTATGAAATATGGCAAATGGATATGAAAATAACTTTTCTAAATAGAGCACTAAAAGAAGAGGTGTATATGATATAGCCTGAAGGGTTCATATCCATAGATGAAACAAAGGTATGCAAGCTTCATAAATCCATTTATAGATAGATGTAGGCATCTCAAAGTTGGAACATGCATTTTGATAAAGTAATCAAAATGTATGGCTTCATTGAGAATGGAGAAGAGCCTTGCATATACAAATGAGCTAATGGTTTAGTTATAGTATTTCTTATTTTGTATGTGGACGATATTCTCTCAAACAAAAATGATATTCTTACATTGCGAGGAATAAAAGTATGACTGTCTTCTAAATTCTTTATGAATGACTTGGAAGAAGCATTCTACATCCTTGGGATGAAGATCTATAAGAATGATCTAAAAGGTTGCTAGGGTTGACCCAGTCCACGTACATTAAGATCGTGCTGAAGCAGTTTAGCATGGTAAATTCCAAGAAAGGCTATCTTCTGATTGGCCGTGGAGTTAATCTCTCAAAGAAAGATTGTCTGACATGTCCTCAAGAGAGAGATCACATGAGTAGGATTCCATATGCCTCGATAGTGGGATCTATCATATATGCTATGACATGTACAAGACTAGATGTGGCATACTTACTAGGAGTAGTGAGCAGATAACAATCTGATCCATATGAGAACCATTGGAAGGTCATAAAAACCACCCATAACTATTTGAGAAATACTAAGAACCAATGGGTCATTTATGAAGATTTTGACTTGAAAATAATCAGTTATACTGATTCAAGTTTTCAATGAGATAGGGACGATAGCAAGAGTATGTCAAGCTATATTTTTATCCTGAATGGAGGAGCTATCTATTAGAAAAAATTCAAGCAGCACATTATGACCGATTCTTTTTGCAAGGTGAAGTATATTGTGGCATCCGATACTGTAAAGGAAGCTATTTGGATATAGAATCTCATTGGAGTGGCACCCTCTATTGATAGTCCAATTCCCTTATATTGTGATAGCACTGGAGCCATAGCTCAAGCAAAGGAACTAAAAGCTCATCAGCGAACCAAGCACATTTTACCTCATTTTCACCTTGTCCAGGAGATAGTAAATCGAGATGACATTAACCTTTAGAAGATCGATGGAAAAAAAAACTTGATTGACCCATTTACTAAAGCCCTTGAAATCAAAGAGTTTGATGACCACAAGTGGAAGATGGTATTCAATACTATTTCGATTGGCTCTGTCCAAGTGGGAATTGCTAGGAAATATGTCCTATAGCAAATCATCTGGGTTATAGATGGTTAAGTTTTTATAACATAAATCATTGATAAAGTAAAAGTTATTTTTTGGTAATTCATCTCTTTTTGCTTCTTTTTTTGGACTCTTTTGAGATGAAGTCCTTAGAATGACTTTAATTTAATGAAAAAGGATTTATCAAGTAGTTCTTAAACATGTTTGCAACCAAATGATATGTTGTTATCTAGGATAATATTTATCGAGCATAGATCATTGTATACCATATGGTTTGGTTGTCCTCCTAACCAAGAAGTGTGGAGACACTGGTATAGCATGTAAATGAGTGCAAGTGTCATTACACCGAACATGACTAACTCAGTTGAGTACCCTGCTATCGAGAGTATCTCACAAAAGGATATCGATATAAGTATCCTCTAACTTGAGATCACCCAGGTGATTTACAAGTAACTTATTATACTTAGATATCGAATTACTAGGACTTATAATCCAGTGATGGAAGGTTACTGGGTACAGTCAAGTACTTGTTATGTCAATGATGAGTTAAGATGAAATTGACCATTCTAAGATATTGGAGGTAATGCTCCACCGTATCTTAATTTAGCAAGACCCCAGGGCAATCCTTGTGAAGTGTCATAGAATTTAGCATGTTGAGACATATTTGGATGTATTATTCAAAGTTGGTAGTTAACTTTGAAATCATTCTGAGCATTAGGGTCAAAGGGATGAATTATATGGAAACCATATGCTTGGGTTCTTGAATATTGCTTCGTGAACATTCGACCTATCCGGACATTGGGCACCATTGCTAGATAGTTACATCGATAAGTTCAAGAATTAGTTTCAGACTACTAGCTTAGTATTCAAACCTATGGGGACACACACAATAGAAGTTTCTAACCAATCATGATGGCTGACTAATAATTAAGAATCATTGAATGGCAAAATTATTAATATGATAAACAATTAATCCTATATAAATATTATAAATTAATAATTTATTAATTATAGAAGGATTAATTAATAATTGGATTGCTAATTAACTTAATTGGACTAAGTGAAGAGGTTTAGGTCAAGTCTAATTAAATTTGATTCAATTAGAATTTACCCGATTAGGTTATTTGATGACCTAATTTCTAAGTGTTTCTAATTATGGTTTGATTCGGACAAGGACTTAGTTAATTTTAGATTTAATTAAGCCTAATTTGGATCTAATTAGATTGAGTTCAAGTTGGTTAATTAGTTGAAACCAAATTAGTTTTGGTTCCTAACTAATTTTGGTTAATGCTTGGTCAAACCCTTACCTAGCGCAACTAGGTTTCCTCTAGGATTTCTCCAAGCCATTTATTTGAATAAATTCATGGAAAATTCATTCCAAACAAGTTTACATGCCCTCCCTTCTTTCTTATCTGTCAAACATGTTTACATGCCCTTTCTTCTTTCTTATCTAATTTGGATTAATTTAGGATGACTTTTGTATTTAAAAAGCAGGAGTTTGGCTGGGAACAAAAATTTTAACTTTTCCTACTTCTACCTGGTCTAAAATCCTAAAAAAATTTATCAATTCTTGATGCCATTTTTTTGAAAAATCTAGATAAAATATTCATTGAAAAGAAGGTCCTTTTATCGATGATTTGAGATAAGAATTTATGGAAAAAAAATTATCTATAAGGGTGAGGCATGGGATAAGCAAAGACTAGTCAAACTAGGTTATTTGCTTTTTTATCTTATCTAAAAGTCCCCTTAATCCTATGATAGTCCACACACCTTATTTTTCTAGTATTCTTTTGGGATTGGGTAACCAAAGTTGCTATAAATTGGCATGATATCAGATGAGAAAGGGAGCCGAAAAAATTCAAGGTGTGCATGAGTTCTTCTTTGGCATGAAAGACCTTTCTTGGGTGCTCGGGTTGAAGAAGAAAAAGAAGAGAAAAATAGTGGAAAGGGATTTCTTATTTTTGGTTTTCTTTCACTTAGATCTAGACCTTTTCATCCTCTTCTTGGATATCTTGGGAGGCTGAAGAAACACCAAGAAATACATTATTTTCAACCATCCAATAGCCTTCGGAGGGAGCTAATTGTTCTAAGAGGTTGACTGCATCGGAGCTTTGTATGGATGATTTGTAGAGACCGGACACCTTATGTAGCTACAAAGCGATGCAGAGAGCCCTTACCCCATGCCATCAGTAGTGGTGATCATCAATCCCTAATCAGGTATAAAGTTAGATTTCATATTGTTTATAGATTAGAAATATTGCATGCATTGAGTAGATCGATGTATGTTAATTTTATTTTCTACTATATATCATGTTATGATCCTGCTTAGAATTTATTAGAATTATTCTAAATGTATATTTTTTATTTAAGATAATTTTAAAATAGATGTACTTTCATAGTGAATTGTAAAAAAAATCTAAGCATGAAATCCTAGACATTGTTTCAATATGAGGAGGTAAAGGATAAAGAGGATCAGGTCATGGAAGAAAAAGAAATCCCAAAACAAATTTTTCCTAGTTTTCTTTTTTTCTTTTCTTTCTCTCGTCTCCCTAGAGCCAGGAAGTAACTCCGCACCCAAGACTTTTTCATGCCAAATCCACTCTAATTTTTTTGCTAGCCTCCTCACTTTTTCTCATGGCAATCCTCTTCAGATGTGTTGCACAACCCCAGCAAAATAATAATTAATATAGGGGTGGAAATGGGGAAAAAGTAGGATAGAAAAAAACTCCTATCAAGATTAGGATAAGACCTAGTATTTAAACCCAATTCAAAACTTGAATCATTTAAAATTAAATATTCTTTTAAATTTAAATAACTCTATCCTAATCAGAGAGGGAAGAGGGGAGGGCACAAATTATGATTTTTGCATGGAGAAATCTTCATGCAAAACATAAAATGGTGTGGAGAAAAATAAGAGGCACAAGACAAAGTTTTGACTTGGTCAGACTAGATTCAAAACATCATTAAAAATTCTTTTAAAATTTATGTTACCTTAATCCCATTCAAAATGGATAAGAGGGATGGTGCAAATCATAAATTTTCATGGAGAATCAACACACAAAAATTTATTTTGGCATGGAGAATAAAGTGGTGCAAGGCAGAAAAAAAAGTTTCGTAGTTTTACTTGGTCAACCTTAATTCTAATCTCAATTTAATTTAGTTTAACCAATTTAAATAGCTTGAACCTAATATAATTTGTCTCTAATTAAACTTAATTAATAAAAAATTAATCAAGCCCAAATTCAAATTAAATTAGGATTAAAATTTCTTAGCATTTAGGTCATCGAATAACCTAATCGGGTGAAATCTAGTTAAACCAAATTCAATTAGATTTGACCAAATCTTCTTTGCACAATCTAATAAAGATAATTAGAAATCCAATTACTAATTAATACTACTTAAATTAGTTAATAATTAATTAGTTATTAATTTATAATATTTGTATAATGTAAGTTGTTAATCATATTTATAATTTTGTCACCGAATGATCCTCAACTATCAATCAGCTATCATGATCAATTAGAAACTTCTATTATATGTGACAGTGTAGGTTTGAACCCTAAGATAATAACTTAAGAATGATTTTTTGAACTAATAAATGTGACCATCTAGCAATGATAACCGACATCCAGATAGGTTGAATGGTGGTAAAGCAATATTTATGAACTCAGGCTATGGTTACCGTATAATTCATCCCTTTGACCTAATACTGAGGATAACTTTAGAGTTAACTGCCAACTCTTAATTAATACATTTGAATGTATCTTAACCTGGTAAATCATATGACTCCTCATAAAGATCATCCAAGCCTAAGTTTTGCTAAATTGAAACACTACCGAGCTTTTACTCTAGCAACTTGGAGTGGTCAATTCCTTCTTAACTCAAAACTAACTTAACAAGTACTTGACTATACCTAGAAACCTTTCATCACTAGATTAGAAATCCAGATAGTTTGGCACCAAAAGATAGTAAGTTGCTTACCAAGTCACCATGATAGTCTCGATGCAGAGGAACACTTATACCCATGCCCTTTCTGTGGGATACTCTTGGCAATAGAGTACTCCATAGAGATAGTGACTGTTCAGTGAGATATATCCTTACACTCACCTACATGCTATACCAGTGTCTTAACACTCTTTGATTAAGAGGACAACCAACCTATATGGCACACAATGACCTATTCTTAATAAATATTATTGTCCTAGGTAACAACATGTTATTTGGTCATGAACCGATTTAGGAACCACTCGATAAATCCTCTTTTATTGAATCAATGTAGTTATATGGACTTTAACATATTAGAGTTCATAAAAAGATGATAAATAGTGTTGAGCTACCAAAATAACATTTATTGTATTAATAATTTATATACATTAACAAGATAGCTCAACCATCTATAACCTAGATGATTGGCTTTAGAACACTTTTTCAACATTAGGGACCGAGAGAGGACCACTCATTGCCATTATCTCAAGAGTCTAGAACCTAGGAGGTGATGTTCTCAGAGCCTCCAATTGGAATATGACTTCACTCTAGGCCAATGGTCCTCCCATTGATTGAAGGCACCTATTATTTAAGACCCAAAAGATAAATGGAAACTCAAGGATCCACCCTTTGATAACAAGATTATGCAAACACTCCTCACAACCTTTCTTCACCATTAAATGATGTGTTTAGCAATGATCCACCCTTTGATAACAAGATTATGCAAACACTACTCCCTTGGTACTTTAAAATCCCACAACTTGAGAGCTACAATGGGACCACTGACCTCGTTGATCACCTATCCAAATTTCGAGCAACAATTCTACTTCACAAAGCACCTAACCCCATTCTCTATCGAGCATTCTCATTTACCTTAAAAGGAGTAGCTTGATACTAGTATTCAAGCCTAAAGCTGGGGTCGATATACTCCTTTGAGTAGCTAAGCTAATCTTTCATTGATCACTTTCTTAGTAGTTAAAAGCGACAAAAGCAATCAGATTATCTCTACACCCTTAAACAAAAAGAGAGGGAATCCATTTGAGCCTTTGTCAGCCATTTCAAGGTAGCCACTTTAGAAGTGCATAACCTGGACCAGTTGGTTGCCATGTTAGCCTTGATGAGCAGCTTGCAAAAAAATGACCTCAAAAGGTCATTGACCAAGACCTATCCCAAGGATTTTGTAGACATGCTGGTCTGAGCTGAGAAGTATGCTAAAATGGAAGATGCTTTTGTAAAGGAAGAAACTCCCACCACCTCTATATTGGGGGGTGGCTAAAGAATTCAAGATGATCGAAAACACTCCCCAAGGTGAGAGGAAAGGGTCTGACTGCTTTCTAGGTCTCCACAAAAGAAGAGCAAGATCTTCAAAGATCGCTGACCTAGAGAAGCCAGCCAAGCATCATCATCAGAAAAGTTCTACACCTATATATGTTTGAATGTGATGAGGGAGAGGTGCAAACAAAAATCAAGGGGTGGATCCTAAAGCCTCGAAAGCTATGAACACCACCAAATAGGAGAAATCCAAGAAAGTTTTGTTTGTACCATCAGAATCATGGTCATAATAGTGAAGAGTGCATCTAACTCCAGGATGAATCAAGGAACTAATCAGGTGAGGCCACCTCGACTACTTCATCCAACACTAGAGGGAGCAAAGGAATGGACCAAGATCACCTCGACCTATTGAGAAATTACAATAATTGCCTCCACTCCTGGAAAGAGATGATCCTCCTCCATCCGAGTTGGTAGGTACAATTACTTGGGGGTGCCATCACCTTGACAAGGACCAACTAAGCAAGAAATGAGCTATACCAATAACCTTCATGGATGAGGATAACCAAGGAGTTTAGTTCTCGCACAATGATGCGGCTATTGTAACTTTAAACATAGAAAACTACAATATATGCCACATCCTCATTGATAATGGAAGCTTGTAGACATTTATATTATGATACCCTCTTAAAAATGGGGATATCCATTGATCAACTGACCTGAGTAGACTCCCCCTTGGTGGACTTATGGGGGTACAATCTAAGAAAAAGGAATAGTCACCTTGATCGTGAGAATGGGGCACTACCCTCTCTGATCCATTACTAAAATGGACTTCCTTGTTGTTCAATGCCTTAACTTACAATGCCATCCTCAGATGACCCAGTCTCAATGCTTTCCGAATAGTCATCTCTACTAATTGTTTGGAAATGAAGTTTTCTATGGCACATAGGGTCAGAGAAATCCATGAAAATCAAAGCTTGGTACGTCACTGCTATCACATAGCACTCCATGAAGCCAAGGCACCTGGTGCCTATTCGATCAAAGGACTGGACACCCATGATGACTTAGCTAAGTAGCAAGGAGAACATGACAAGGACCTTATCTCCATCCCCTTAGCTAATGGGAACCCTAAACATAATCAAAATCAGCTCCAAACTTGATCAGGTAACCAAAGATCAATTAACCTTATTTTTGTAGGAGAACACTAATGTCTTCACCTGGGCACTAGTAGATATGCCAGGTATCGATTGAAGGAAATAAGGGTGCAACCATGCAAATATCTAGGATTTCAAAAATCATAAAGCAATAGAAACTATAATTATAAAATATTTTTCATAAAATCCATTCATAATAATTTAAAAGCACCTAAAGCAAATTATTTTTAATATGTTGGTCAGATTTAAATCATATTTAATTAGATCTAAATTAAAATTAAAATTAGAGAAGGATAGAACACTTACCTTGATCGCTATCCTTTCTTCAACTTCGATCACATCGGATATGATAGATCATCAGGATTCCTATTAGCGCCACACATATACCTGGCCTCTAATGGTATTCATATAGGGCTTGTTCCTAATTGACTCCATGATGCCATGAAGTGCTAGCTCTTTCACAGGCATCTCCTCTGGCTTAGATCTTGATCTTCCTTTAATAACTTGAAGGAAGGGTTGCAATCTTTGCAGCCTTCGCACGAACCCTTCATACAAGACTTTGGGACTTCATCTTGGATGCATAAGAGAGAACAAAACTATTTTTTCTCCCTTTTTCTCTTTCTCAAGAACCTATCTCTAGAGCTTTATGATGTGTAATAATCAAGAAAAGGAAGAAAGGGGCAGTAGAGAAACATAGAGTGCAGCAAGAAAAAACTAGAACCCTGCACATACATTTTATACCTGTTATAAAAGAGATAACAACCCCAAAAAAAAGAAAACTATTTTCTCCCTTTTCTTCTCTTAAGCCTTCACCCTATTTGCTATTTTTGGAGTAGAGGAATAGGTGGGACATAAAGAAGAAAAAATATGAAGCGATAAAAAAAAATTATGCGATAAGAAGAAATGCACAACCCAAAGCCACACCTCCTTAAAAACTCCATGTTAAAATCCCTTTCTACACCTCTAAAAATCTAGATAAAATAGGAGTCTAATATGATTTGAATCAACTTCAAAATAGATAAGATCTCATGTTAATCCGAAGAGAGAGAGTTCTAGATAATCATGAAAGATGCCATATTGCACATCTTATCCTTCCATGCATACTAGAAGAAAAGTGTGACAAAATCAGCATCTCTTCTCCTCTTTTTTATGTGAACAACAAGCAAGAAACCTAAATAAATGTAGGTTAGGCTTCTTGGTTTGATTTAGCTCTAATTTGGATCAATTCTAAAACCATTTCGAATCTAAATCAAACTATATTCAAAAAGGCTATCAACCCAAATCAATTAGGTTTGAAATCAAAGTCTAACATAGATTCTTAAACCAATTTTAGACCTAATTTGATTTGGTTTAGGGTCCAAGACAATTGGATTCAATTAATATTTAATTTGAATCCAGTTTGAGCTTGATTCAAATCAAATTCGAAAGGCTATCAATCATATTTGCAATAGGATTTTGAAATCCTAGTCCAACTAGTATTCTTAAATCCAATTTTATCAAGTACAATTAAATCAAATAAAACTGCAACTCTTACAATTAAGTCATGGATGCCAAAATTAGTAGGTGATAAAATTAATAGGTACTAAAATTAGCAGGTACCAAAAATCGTAGGTACCAAAAATAGCAGCCACTAAATTTGTAACCTTTATAAAATTAGCAATTACTAAATTTGATCCAAGCCTTGATTAGGTCAAACTCCTATTATGTGTGACCCCTCAGGTTCCATTCTATCTAGTAGTGGTACATTGTATGATATCTATCATAGTATCATCGAAACTCTTTCGATAGACTGGAACTTTTTTAGCTTAATCCTAAATTAGATTATTGATCCAAAAATGACCCGAGTGAGTTCCCACAAATTATTAGTGATACCTAGTAGTATGTAGTGGCAACCTAGTAGAATAGAAAGGTGAACCCTTTGGTGTAGTATTTTCTCTATTGAAACTCCCTACAAGATGCAGGTCATGGAATCTCGAAAAATCCTAAGCATCCATAATATGCAAGACTTAATTAGCTTAAGCTTAATCATGATTTCTATAAAAACTCTTTTCCATTACCATGCTACTATGGCCATAAACTTAAGGACTCAATCTCTTAGGTTGCATAGGACTAGTCCTCAACTACTAAGGTCAATAGATTTTGTATACGTGCACTCCCTAATCCTACAACAAACCTACTATAGCCAATGTATACTATAAGGCCCCATATAGATAGAGACCATGTTTATATGCTTGTCAAATTATAGAAATCCCATTATGAATGACTGTGGCACTGCATATAAGGAACTACTCACACAACTACAGCATCGAGAAGTCAATAACAAGTGATTAAACATCCATGTGACTTCTTGTTCTTGGTCACGCTCAATGGCATTGTTTTCTAACAACCACTTACACTCTCACTCTAGTATCTCTATACTATAAACTCGAGACTCATCTACCAAAAAGGGAAGCGGTCCATGCACAAATCTTGATGGATCGATCACCATCCCCATGATGATCCAATGATCAGGAATATTTAGGAGTTAATCTATAATAATATATATCTCAAATTCTCAACTCTTGAGAATATGTTTCATTGTTTATTAACTCCTTGGACGATACATGGACACAACATGTATAGATAATAAGCATAATTAAGAATATTAAATACAAAATCATATCCTAGAATAAAAATTTATCTCAGCTAGATTGGCTTCTAGAGCACACATCTAACAATGTCCCACTTCTAATAAAGCTAATCAGCCTTATACTTCAGCCCCATCTAATGTGTTTCAGTTTCAGCAGGCTATGGCTTGTTAAGCTTGTGGGTCCCCCACATCTCATGTGAAGTTTACTCTTTGTACCTTAACAAGGTAGTCACAAATAGAATTATCATTTTATGTGTTCAGACTTTTGGTGAGACCTTAGTTCTTTAGTTAAAGCTTTGGTATCATTGTTGTGATCATATAGAATTATGTCATCTAATGAAATTTCACTCAATTATGTAATAATCAGTTAACTATAATACATCCTTGCATCTTTAGAAAAGATGATGTAATTAGCCTCCCTGTTAAACCTACAATGATCAGTTCTTTGGAACTATTCCAACTCACCATTATATAAGAACACATCTCATGTATTCTTTATCCCTCAATTCTTCTACTTTAAATATCTAAAACATATCTTTAGTATTTTTTAAGTATCAAAGATTGTTTTCATAGTTATCCAATTCTTATAGCTTGGATTCGACTGATATTTGCTTGTGACACTTATAACAAAAATCAAGTCATGCACATAGCATAGTTTATATGAGGTTCCCTATAGCCAAAGCTCAAAGAGATATAGTGCATATACTAAATCTCTTCAAATATGTATGGATACATTGAGAGATTAATTCTATACTTAAGGAGTCAAATTTCTTATTGGATTTTACACGTTAAACTATTCAATACTTCCTTAATATACCAAATTTATGATAGGCTAGCATCCTTGATGTAGGACAATCCTAGGACTGATGAAAAATATAAAACTAATTTCTTTTAGATTTTCTTAGAATTTAATTCATTGGCTAATGACCTGAAAATAAGTAAAGAATCAGCAGGAAGACTAATAATGCAAGAAACCATCATACCCGCAAAATAACTCATGCATAATAATAAAGCCAGGACCCGAGAATTGAGAAACTCCTAGCTTAGGATAGTGTACCTATCACCAGATTAGAACTTAAGAGGGAGAAGGCTTTTACTAGGCAGCGATTGCAATTCCTTTGAAGTAGAGATCCATCAACACTCTGGATGGCACCAGGAAGAACAAGCCTTTGGTTCCCAAATTTGAAGGCGATCTAGACCCGGTGTGAAGGCAAGGAAAGTCTCATCTAGGGAGGGAAAACACCTCGGGGACACTGCAAGCATCAAGGTTAGGCATAAAATAAAGAAACAAAGAGAAAATAATAAGATGAAACAAGAAGGAAAGGGATTAGGGCAAGAATGGCTGGCAACAGGGAAGAAGAAGGAGCTCTTGATCTAGGGCATCTTCAAGGCTTCTCTTCTTGGATGTGGCTACTGCTTGGAGGCTTGATTTTTTGCTAGGGCATGAATAATCCCAAGGAAGGGTGGTCGGCCAAGCAAGAGAACAAATAACCAAAACAAAATAACCAAAAACTAGAATACCAGAAACTGAACACCAAAATAACAGAGTTTTATTTTATAAGAGTTGATTTAATATAAGAGGAGGAGGGGTGGGATATTTATAGAGTTTCCATGCCCTCTCCTAGTTAGGATTTCAGCCCTCTCCTAGTTAGGATAGGTTTATACAATTTAAATGGGAGAACAATTATAAAATAAACCTAGAACTTGGATTACAAATTGAATGAAATAAAAACTAGCTTTTCTTCTTTCATTTGAACTCTTCCACATGCTTGGACTTGGTCAACACATGGAGGATGCCTATCCTAGGCATGTTGGGCTTCAAGGGGAAGCAAGGGCCGGCCAAGAGTGGAGGGTACATGGGCTTTGGGCCTCTTAGAAGCTGGGGCTCCTGGGCTTGTATATTCCGGGTATCAGATTGGAATCTTGGTTCTTAAAGGCTTGGGCCTTGCTCCTGGGCTTGAATTTCTTGGACTAAGATGCTAGTATCTCCTTGGAATCAAGGGGTTCCCTGGGCTGAGGATATTCCATGGCATATGGAAGGAATCTGGCATCTGGGGGGAATCAGGGCATCTAGAGAGCATCTGGAGAGCATCTAGGATTCTAGGGTGACAAATAAGGCCCAAAAAGCTGATGTGAGCTAATGTGAAGGCCTTAGAGTCCTGGATGAGGCATGGTGGAACTCCAAAACTGAGTAATCTCTCCTCTTGTATAAAATTGGACTGATACTGGACTAGTACTTAAGTACAGGACTCAATGACTGACTAGGATTGAGACAAATCAACTAGTCTCAACTTATTACAGGACTCAATCTTACTTGCTTACAAAATTGTGATAAATGACTAAGAACTAAAATCCTAATCAGTAAACCATATGGGATCCAACGATCTGTGTCTGATCCTAGTGTCCCCATCAATTCTCCCGGGATGGGAGGAACTCGACCCCGTCGAGTAAGGATCAATTTGGCTCTCATACTGCTCAAGGAGGGTCTGGGTTGAGGCATTGCAGATCCTCACTAGTGCTCCACAAGTCCTCAGATTCTGGCTGACCTTGCCACCAGACCAAATATCTCTAATAGCCTTTATTCAGGATATTGATGGCTTGATCATCCAGGATTCGCTTACTCCTTTCCTTATTATTTGGCAAAATTATATGTGGACACTCTGGGATGGGTTCACTCTCAAAGGGAGGGATAGACTCAAGGTGATCGCTAGGTATTGATGTTAGCTCCCTATGCTCTTCAAGGTCTGAGATGTTAAAGGTGGAGCTAATACCTAAATCAGGTGGTATCTCAAGCGCATAGGCATTGGGTCCAACTCTTTTCATTATTTTGAATGGGCCAACTTTGTGAGAATAAAATTTCTTTACAATCACGTAATCCTCTACAAAAAAATTTTTATCTTTCTTTCGGGAATTAGCCAAGTTTTTATATAGTTCATTACTTATGTTCAATGTTTGACTAATTTTCTTATGCATATGTTGTGTAGAGGCTAGTGTAGGTGTGGATAGATGAATTAGAATCGTGGCTTTATTGGACTTAAGACTAACACCTAATAGACTTGACTAAGCTCGAAAGAAAATTTATTGGACTCTCTTAGGCCTAAACCTATCAGACTATAGACTCTCTAGGTTTAACTTTGGTTTGGTATGTACATGAAAACTTACAATGGACTCCTAGCAAATGCCATAAAGTATACCAAAAGTAATATGCAAACTTAACATGTGCAATGAATGAATGCAATATGCAAACCTCTACATGATGCAGGTGAATAGTTAAAGAATCATAAGAAGATCCAAGAAAAGGTAGAAAATGCGAGGTGGACTCAGGATTAGTCTAGTGGGGTAGAAAGTAAGAAAAGGGTTCAGGGTTATTTAGAAAGAGTAGGATATAAGAAGGGGTGTTAGGGATTAATCCTAGACTAATGAGGTTAATCTTATGGGGTTGAGATATATCTAAAGGGTCTGCATAATGGAAGAAAAAGTTGTTGATTTCAGGGAAGAGATCAAGTGGAGTCAAAGAGGTGACTTCATCCTGAGGGCACTGATTTAAAAAGATCAAGTCCTTAATAAACTCTTCTGGCTCATAAAATTCAGGACTAGGCTCTATAATTGGGCTTTCTTCTAAAGTCTCCTCAGGTAGAGTTGCAATCACAGGGTCATGGGTTTCTTCCTCTAATGATTCTTCCACTACGGGTTGGGTATGGTTAGGGTCAGCTAACTCTAGATTGGCTTCTACTTGGTCCAACCTATTGGTTAATTGGTCAAGCCTATTGGTTGCTTTATTGTTGGTTTGGGTCATTTGGTTGGTTTGGGTGGTTGATTGGGTAAACTAACTTTGGGATTGGGTGATCATCTAGTCAAGTTGGGCATGGTTTTGGGTGTTCATCTGGGTCAATTATTCAATCATGGCCTTAAGGAGGGTTTCTAGATTGGACTCCATGGTTGAACTGGGTTGGTTGCACTGGGTTGGTTGCACTGGACTTCTGACTCAACTAATTCTGGGTTAGTTTCTATATGGGTTTGGTCATAGTCAACTAATTCTGGGTCTTCTATAGGTGTATCTTCCTCTAAATCTTCAATAGACTCATCATCTTCATACTCCTCTACTAAACTTGGATCAACCTTATATACCTACTCTTCTAGGTCATCTTGGTGAACCAATGGGATAGTAGGAGGGGTTTGGCTAAAGAAAAACTAGCTAATAACTGGGGTAGCAAGGATGGGTTGACTAAGGGGTTCCTGATTAATACTAGGGTTCTGACTATGGGCACTGATCCTAGTGGGTTTAGGTTGACTAAGGGAAAGTGGACTAATACTGGGTTCATATCTAGGGGTACTAATCCTATTGGGCTCAGGCTGACTAAGGGTTATGGATTCATAGGTTATGGGTTTAGTCCTATGGGTTGACTCGAATTCCGAAGCTATGTGATAGGCATCATCTAGGTCTCGAATTTGACATCTAAATAGTTCCCATTGGATAACTTTACATAGGCTAGCTTTAAACCTAGATATGATTTTAGACTCAGGTTCAACTATGTAACATGTTTCATAAAACTCATCAAATTGGTCAATGTATTTAGACACAGTTTTGTTATCCTGTCTCAAATCCCACCACTGTACTAAAAGTTTGTGATCCTGGAATCTAGAGTCAGTGCATCTGGGTAAATAGGGACTAGGGTAATAGGGACTGGAAGGGTAATAGGGTCTGGGTTCTTGGTATGGGTCATGGTATGAGGTTCTCATAGGGTTGGGCTCTAAGTATGGGTCATAGTATTGGGTTCCTATCTTAGAGGTCATGCAAATACTCAATTAATCAAAGTGGAATGATGCAACCAAGCATGCAAGGGTTAGTACAATCTAGGGCTTGCTAGACCAAGGTCAAAACTGGCCAGGTAAGGGGTGGGAGTATGGGATGCCCCCTACTTAACGCAGGGATCCAATTAAGTTACCACGGCACCACTTAGGTCATTTGACTCTGGACCCCCAACCTTAGAGACCAGCTTCCAGTAATAGCTAAAGGATTAAATGCACAAGTTGGCCCACACAGTTCAGATTCAACCTATGAGTGTCACCTAGCCTTCTATTGCAACTTAAGTCTAATTAATTTTAATTTAGGCTTGGATCAGTATGATGATGGTTGTTTTGGGCTCAGGACAGGTGATGAAATCCTTCCCTGATCTGAGATAGTGAATTGCCCTTAAGATTAGGTTAATCAAATGATGCACATTCAATGAGTCCTAATGCAACTAATAATAATCAGAAAAAAAAAAAAATTATGTGTATATTATGATGTGGCAAGTTAGGTTTGAGTTTATTAGGTTAGCAAACAAATTGGGCTTGGGATTGAGGGGTTTGGATGTTGGTTAGGTTAGGTTTAGACAAGTATGCAGAGTTCACAGATTCAGAACATTAGGGCTTGGTTTGATGTAGTGTTTGACATGGATTCTCATGCATAAAAAAATCAAAAAAATTATGGGACATGGATGGTGGTGATGACCTCTACAAAATTTGATGCAAAACTAAAATCAAATGATGATGCAAATCCTAGGGTTTTTGGACTGATGTAGAATTATCAAGATTTTAGTTAGGATTTCTAATATGCCAAATTTTATGAATTTGATTTTTTGAAAAATTAATTAAAAACTATGATAAAATAGAGGACAAGACAAAGAATACTTCATGCAAATTTCACAAAAAAATAAAATTCCTAGGTGATCAAAATCAGATGAAAAACAGACATCTAATGCAGCTAGTATGATGCAGAAATTAGGGTTTATGGTCCTAATGTAGATGAATGCTATCCTAAACCTGCTCTGATACCAAACTGATGCAGACAATCCTTAGACTGATGAAAAATAGAAAACTAATTTTTTTTAAAATTTAATTCAGTGGTTAATGATCTAAAAATAAGTAAAGAATCAGTAGGAAGACTAATAATGCAAGAAACTATCATACCTGCAAAATAACTCATGCATAATAGTAAAGCCAGGACTCGAGCATTGAGAATCTCCTGGCTTAGGATAGCGTATCTATCACCAAATCAGAACTCAGGAAAGGGAAGGCTTTTACCAAGCAGCGATTGCAGTTCCTTTAAAATAGAGATCCCTCACACTCTGGATGGCGCCTGGAAGAATAAGCCTTTGGTTCCCGAATCTGAAGGCGATCTGGACCTTTTGTAGTTTATAAACCTTATGATCTTATCACTATTCATCTACTAGATCTCATCATGGTAAACTATAATAGCAATTAGTATAGATTTTAACATGATCAAGATGAAAAGGTTTGTTAATGGTCAATGCCTTGGCACTAATCATAACCTTTCATCTAAGCCTTGCCTTATAGATCTTATCTATTTTTCTTTTTTTATAGATCCATTACATTCATCTCTCAGAATGATATCTAATATCACACTGTTGTTGTCTGATATCACCTCGTTGTAGACTTTTGGGATCATCTCTATATTCCCTATCTCCTAAAGGAACACTTCCTCTACATCCTCTATTAACATACCAAGAATCTTTTAGAAGGATAGGAAATCCTATGATAATGAAAGGAGAACTAACTGGCTTTGCTTAAATAGGTTCTTTAGGTACTATATCTTATTACTCATTAGATACTTTTCTTCAAGCTTAATCATCGTCCAACTACTATATTTAGGTTAAACTATTTAACCATGAATATAGCTATTGGATCACAACAACTTGCGACCCATTGAGAAGTAGTATTCTAATAACTCTTTAGCATACAGGCCAACATTAACCTAACCTCTAAATTGTTCACCCATTATCATTTAATATAGGTCGAAACACCTTTCTTACCATACTATCTCATATAAGAGTGGTAAGATTGGATTTAAAGTAAACCCAATTTAATAGATAAACTGAGTTATATAACCATATCCTTAAAGATAAATAAGTAATTCTCATAGTGGGTTGAGTCATATCCAATAGGATTCAATTTCTTTGCTTAGACAATCCATTAAGCTCCAAATATAAGAGAAGTCCATTGCGATATTATACTAACAACTTGAGATTATTCCAATAACCTTTCTGGTATGCACATCGAATGTGCTAATATATGAATGTGTACCTAGGAAAGTACATTAGTAGTCCTCATCCATAACCTTTATCTCATAAAGGTAGCTTAGTCAATATTCTTCAAAATAGGATTCATAAATTAGAAATGACTCAATAGTCAATTAGCCAAAAGGCCTATGATTGCCCATGATTTCCAAATGTTCATCCTTTCTTTTCAACTTGACGAAACTAGAGGTCCCACCTATATACTTCAGGTAAACATCATCTCATAGGATCTCTCAGATTTCATAGCACTCACTTACTACTCAATAGATGCATCTATATATAGGTAGAGACTAACACTTATAAAGCCATCTGGATCCAATGTATTTCTAAAATAAATGGATCAATGATAGAAATCAAATTTTTGTTCTAGCAAGTAATAGTCTCTTTAACTAAATGGTAGTTATAGAGGTCATAAGTTAACAACAGAAACTAATAAGGGTTCATCAATCATCCCCCTTTAACATAGGGTAGTCCTATTTATCTAATAAGGATTCTAGGTATAAGAGTTTGCTCTTATCGAGAAGCATACCCCTTAAATTATTTAGGATCCTTTTAATAGTTACCAATGTGTTAACCTTATTATCTCAATCATATTCATATGATAGTTTATAATAAACAGTCCATATGAACTAGATCAAGCCTGGTAGATCAAATCCATGTGTAATCTTTATGCATCATCATGCCTGAGTTCTTAGGCTCCTAATCCTTAATCATTGTCAAATAATGATTATGGATCAACTGTACTTTTGTCAGCCATCAAATGGCTTGGTGACATAGGGTAGTTGATGTGGGACAGATGGTAGGATCGTTGGTGAGCCTAGAAGTCACCAAAATTAGGGTATTATATTTTATTTTGAATTTTTTAGGTAAAGGGTGGTGAAGGAATAGTGGGGATGTAGGATAGGGATCTGGATCTCATAGACTTTGGGATTCACCTTAACGAAGAGACCTCTTACCTTTAGGGCATTACACCCTCCTCGATACTTGGAGGCGCTAGGATGGATCTAAAAGACCATGAGGGGATAAAGAAAATAGAATGGGAAGGGGAATAACTAGGGCATCATGCCCATGCCCGAAGGCGAAGGCAAGAAGAATCACTCTTCTAAAAAACTCAAATTCTTTTCTCCAAAAACTAACTTTTTACAAAGGTCTGAGGGTGGTATTTATAGACCTGTCCAACCCTCGTTTGAATTTGAATATAGGATAAAAAGATAGGGATTACTCAAATTCAAATACAAGATAGGATAAGATAAGCCTATCCATATCTAAATCCTAACCAACCAAATCCTAATTCAAATTTCAAATAAAAGATAAATCCTAAATTTATTCTGGATATGCTCCGAGATTCGTACGGCTCCAAGATTCATGCTTGCTCCGAGATCCATGCTGGTGAGGTCCCCATCAGTAGTCCTGGTCTATTATAATACTTAGACTTTCTAATCAATTTTCAAGTTGAGCCAGTCTTTATGTTTTGGTTAATCAATTGGTATAAGAGGGTTTGAAGTTGACTTAATTCTTAAAGAGTAAAAATCTTAATTAGATATTTGTATTTAATCTTAAATTTATTCTAGAAACTTTAAGAGTAAATTAGACTCTCACTATTTTCATGGGTACTGTGGTCCCACTGATTCCATGCACCTCACCTAATAGTTATTTGTAACATATAAACTAATGAGTAGACAATACTTATTCAATGCTTCTTAAGCATGTTGCAGCAAATTGGTCTCTAAGTTATATGGGCTCACCTAATAATTATTTCCCATACTCCCTAGTTAAGCTAGACCTACCGTTCAATACAAAATTAAGCCATCATTGGATCCCTAACCTAACAGTTATTGGGTCCAACCCTATCTTCATCTCGTAATATCTCATGTTAATAAAGTGATTACACCCCCTCGATGTAACTAAATCACTGTATCCAATTGAGAATAATCAATACCTGAGAGATGCCCATAGCTCTATAATGGTGGAAGACCTAAGACTTAATATTTTCAAGGAGGTTTGGGTTCAAGTCTCTTCTTAATCATCAGCATATTTTATGTTTAACCTGATTCAGGTTAGCA
This sequence comes from Areca catechu, assembly GCA_021397845.1. NCBI lineage: Eukaryota > Viridiplantae > Streptophyta > Magnoliopsida > Arecales > Arecaceae > Areca > Areca catechu. The sequence continues at coordinate 92,451,308 of CM038051.1, read as the reverse complement.
CAACTTATGTCTAACTAACTCAGTTTATGTCAGCACATCGCATGTCTGACTCAGCCAATTCAAGTCAACATATGTTATATTTGACTAACCTAGTTTAGGTTAGCACATTTCATGTTTGATTAACCCTAGCTCATATCAACATAACTTATGTCTAACTTACTTAGTTTGGGTCAGCACATCTTATGTTTGACTAACCTAGTTTAGGTCAGCCTATCCCATATCTGACTAAGCTTGGTTTGGATCAACTCATCTCATATCTGACTTTCCAGGTTTAGGTCATCACATCTCATGTATGACAATCCAAGTTTATGTCATCATATCTCATATCTAACGAATCTAAGTGATGCAGGTAAACTCAAATCAACAAGCAACCAAATCAAAACTTAATCGATCAAGTTGGCTAGGTAAATAAGATCAATAGAAGGGTTCTGCCATTTAATCTCTTTCCTTAGACATCAACTAAGTTGGTTAGGTAAGAGTTAGCCCCAATTAATTACTATGATCAAAACTTATCTTAGAAACTAATTGGTAAATATATATGTATAGGTCAACCTATCGACTATAGCTCGGACCACTAAGCTAAATTAGGTCTTAAATTGATCAATTCATATCAAGTGTAAATCGATGTGACTAAACTACAACTAAGATCAATTTCTAGCCCCTTTAACCTGACCCTGATCAACTATTGATTGGATTTGATTCTTTGCTCAAAATCAAAATAGGGTTCTAGCTTGATCTAATCAAAATCCTTTGTCTAGTCCAATTCACTAGACCTAATTATTCGACCCGCACTGATATCCATGAATTGAAAATTTAGAACCTAAAAAGATTTTAGATTATGTTTATGTTCATAGAATTAATGGTTTATAATGATGAATTGGTTTTTCATATCTAAATCTTAGTTTATGTATCTCATACATCTTTTTTTAGTTCAAACCGATTAGCTTACATCTTATATGATTAATTTTAGATCTAAAACATGACCTTAATTTCATTTTCGTGTTCTTTTTTATAAGTCAAATCACAAGCGGCACCCCTAGACATCATAAGAAATCCCATTGAATATTAAAAAAAGGCCTTTATACTGTACTTAGTTCTTATAATCGGACAGCCTTAGTGATGCACCCAATCCATGTACTTAGTTAAAGGAATCATAATAATTATGATATTAATTTTATTTTATTTTAGATATTGACCTAATCATGCATGTTAGATCAAACCTAGCTTTGATACCATTGAAAGAAACAGGGGTGCAAGCATGCAAATATCTAGGGTTTAAAAAAATCATAAAGCAGTAGATCAGATTATGAAAACTTTTTCATAAAAGGCATGCATAATAATTTAAAAGTACCTAAAACTAGATATTTCTAATATACTGATCAATTTTAGATCATATTTAATTAGATCTAACATAAAATAAAGATCAGAGATGATAGAATACTTATTCGATCATCTTTTTCAACTCCAATAGCATCGGATCCAACAAATCATTAGGGTTCTTGTTGGAAACGCGCACATATCCAACCTCTACTGGTATCCATACAGGACTCATTCCTACTTGACTAAATGATGCCACTGGAGTTGCTAGCTCCTTCTCAAGCATCTCCTCCAGTTTAGATCTTGATCTTCCTTCAACAACCTAGAAGAAAAGCTTTAACCTTTGTAGCCTTCGTGTGAATCTTTCACACAGGACTTCGAGACTTCATTTAGGATACTTAAAGGAGAATAAAACTATTTTTCATCCCTTCTCCTCTCTCTCAAGAACCTCTCTTTAGAGTTTTATGATGTGGAATGTTACTGCCAAGATCGTCATCGCCTGCAGCTCGGCCATGTCGAGTGGTCCTCCCGTCACCATCGATGGCACCGCGATGGGACACTCGAGGGCCCGTCCACTCTGTTTAGCTCCATGGCTGCGCGCTGATGGCTGCATCGGCCCTCTTCACTCCTCCCTTCCTGCAAGACAGGGGATACCCGGGTCGGGGATTCCGACAAGGACACTCCAACGATCAAGTCAGTGGGATGATCGAGAGGAACAAACAAGACATTCGCGATGTAGGGCTTGGGGGACCCGTCTACCGGGAGGGTGTGACTTGAGAATAGGAATGTAAAGGAATGGAAAAGAGGAGGGATCGAGAGCGAGGAGCAGGGAGGCTAATCGGGTCGGTGGATCACCCGGCTATGCTTGGTCGCCTGCCTACTTACATCTCCCTTGATTTTTCGTGCATGCTTAGGAAGGGGCCCGGGGGTCCCATCGTAGTGCCATCGACAGTGACGGGAGGACCACCCGGCAGTGTCGAGCTACAGGCAGTGGCGATCTTGGAGGCAATAGATTGGCATGCCAGGAAGGGACCAAGTTTTCAAGACCACCCTCAACCCTAGGGGGGTAGGCTGGGGGTAGAAACGAAATCCACCAGGCTTTTCCGAATGCCGATAGGCTCCAGCTGCACCCTCCAGCCGGTACCAGCCCTATCGATCATCCTTTAGGCTGATGATCAGCAAGTTCAACCCATGTCTCTCCCCCCGAAGGAGTAACTCACTCCTATCTAAGTGACCAGAGTCCAACGGGTAACTCTCTCACCCTATCACCTTCATTATGTGAAAAACTGTGACAGGTCCATAGGGAAGGCTTCTGTCTCACCACCGACAGCAAGTACTACAGTCTAACACCTGTCGCTGAGCCCATAACCAAGGGACATTAGTCAGGAAGCCCGAGGGGCCCCCGCCATCTACCACCGGTCTCTCAGTTTAGCTCTTGCCTTGCTCATAGTTCAGAGATGTCCACATTGACTCAGCAAAGTCCTGCCATCTATTACGAGGCTCACAGTTTGGCAACTGCTATGCTAATAGCCTGAAGATGTCTGCGGAGATCCAAAAAGGCCCCCGCCGTCTACCAACTGACTCTTAGTTCAGCTCTTGCCTTGCTCACAGTCTAGAGATATCCGTGGTGACTTAGAAAAGTCCCACCATCTACCGCGAGGCTCATAACTTGGCATCTACTATGCTGATAGTCTAGAAAGGTTTGCGAGGAACCCCGGTAGTCCTGTTGTCCATCGCTTGGCTCGCAAGCTGGCACCCACAATGCAAACAGTCCTAGGATGTCCGCAGCGATGCCAGAGGCTCCGCCACTTAACTTGCAGCATGGTCAACCAGCGAGCCGAGCCCTCTCGACGGGCCCGCATCAAGGCTTCGAGCTCGGAGCAATCCACCACCTGGATAAGGATGTAAGACTCCTTCCTTGATTATTAAAACTCACCTCCAGTTCAACCTTGTCATCCATTTGTGTAGGGATTTGTTCAACTGACTCCATGCTAGACTAAGCCTGAAAACTCTCGAAGCCTAGTACTCTAAGCCCAGAAACTTTCAAAGCCCAACACTCTAAGCACCAATACTCTCGAAGCCCAGCAATCTATGCCCAAAAACTTTTGAAGCCTGACACTCTAAGCCCAGAAACCCCAGAAGCCCAGCACTCTAAGCCCAAAAACTTTCGAAGCCTAGCACTCTAAGCCCGGAAACTATCAAAGCCCGGCACTTTAAGCTTGGAAACTTCTGAAGCCTGGCACTCTAAGCCCCAAAACTCCCTAAGCCCAGCACTCTAAGCCCAGAAACTTTCAAAGCCTGGCACTTTAAGCTCGAAAACTCCTGAAGCCCAGCACTCTAAGCCTAGAAACTCTCGAAGCCAAGCACTCCAAGCTTGAAAGCTCCCAAAGCCCAGCACTTTAAGCTCGGAAACTCTTGAAGCCCAGCACCATAAGCCTGGAAACTTACGAAGCCCGACACTCAAGACCAGAAGCTTTGCCAAACTCTTGGCTCTGGCTGCCTTGCTTATAGTCCAGAGATGTCCATCGAAAAACTCCAGAAGTCCTGGCCATCTATCGCTTGACTCACAGCTTGGCGCATCAGCCCCTTCGGCCTCCTTCACCAGGCTCCTCAGCCTCCGATGCCAGGCCTCCTGACCTCAGCCTCCAGTATCAATCTCCTTAGCCTCTGGTATCAGGCCTCCCGGCCTCAGCCTCCAACTTCAGGCTCCTTAACGTCCGGTGTCAGGCCTCCCGACCTCAGCCTCTGGCATTAGGCTGTTTAGCCTCCAGTGTCAGGCCTCCCAGCCTCAGTCTCTGGCATCAGGCTCCTCAGCCTCAAGTGCTAGGCCTCCCGACCTCCACTTCCGGCATCAAGCTCCTCAGCCTCCGGTGTTAGGCCTCCCAACCTCCGGTGCCAGGCCTCTCGGCCTCCTTCATCAGGCCTCCCGGTGATGCGGTACAATATACAAAATTAAATTACTGATTTTAAATTTAATTAACTATAATTAACAGAGATTAATTTTTTTTAGGATTTTCAGATTTAAAGACTCAAAGTAAATAGTTAAAGCAAACTAGTCAACTAGTTGTAACCCGCAAAAGTAGATTTAACAAGTAATCTTAGAAAATAGGATTTGGTGGCTAAGAAACCCCTGTAAACTAGGGTCCTACTTCTCAAGGGATCAAAAAATAAAGAGTTTGGGATGTTTTGAATTTACCAATGATGATCTTATGCATTTTCGATTGTGGATCTGATTGGACTCTCAAGGAACTTGCGGTGGGGCTTCAAGAAGGTCGATCTTCGGGCTTCGAACTTCAGTAATGTTGGTTTCGAGGCAAGAACACCCTACTTCGAATCTTTGATCTCCTGTAATCACTCAAAAGAAATTCAAATTAAATGGTTGTAGAAAGAAAAAAAAGAAGATGGAAAAGGGGGAAGGGAAGGGATGGAAGATGGCAGCTAGGGTTTTTTGATTATTGGATATGTAGGGCCTCACACCCCGCGATGCTCCAAAGAACAAAGGAAGGGTCTCACACCCCGCGATGCACACATCAAAGAAAATTTGATAGAATGTCTCTTTTATTTGATGAATAATAATTGTGTTTAAAATAGGGATTAATGGTGGTATTTATAGACCACCAGCATGAGTTTTAAGGGATATAAATAGCAGAATTAATACTTCTTAGGCAGCAACTCCTTGAATTCCTTCTTCTGGTATCATGAATCTTGAGCTTGATCTCCCTGGGACTTCATCCATGCTTGGATGCCAAAATGAGATGGACTTTAGTCTTGATGAGTGATCTTGATGGATGATGGTGTGTGGCAAAGATTGGTTCATTGGTTGGCCATGAATGGTGGTCTCTAGAATCTGGATGATGAGGGCTCCTGTATGATAGTGGACTCTCTAATTTGGACATAAAAGAACTCAAGAGTTCTTGCTGGATTTTTGAGTTTGGAATGTGAGTAGCTTGAACTCTGAAGTAAGAAATTTTCTTGGTCCTCTCCTTGATTGGTGTCACTTTGAGATAGAATTACATTGAGATGGGCGATGAGAAGCTAAGTGGCATCCCACTCTTGGAATTGGCGACAACATGAGAAAGAGTGGGTGCTAACTTGGCTAGGATTCCTTCTTCTTTACTACTCTTAAATTGGCATCAACTTCTCTCTCCATGTGGCCGACCAAGGTAGGTGAGATGGAATGTAGTGTTGTCCCGATGAGGTGGCAAGTGATGTCCAAACATGTTATGTGATGATGTCCAAACTTGTGGCATGTGACATAGGCATGACATGGTAGCAAGATGACATGTGGTGAATGACTTGGGCATCCAAGATGAAGTGGCACATGTCTTGACTTGGGTTGCACATGGAGTCACATAACTTGATTTGAGCTAGCACATGGAGTCACATGGGTCTTGACTTGGGTCCCCTTTTGTATTATAGGACTCAACAAACAATTACAAGCCTCAACCAACTAATTAATTAAAGCCCAACTTGATCAAATTGATCAAAAGGCATAACCAACTAAATAAATTTGGTAAATAGGGTTTAAATAGGTTTTGACACAACCTGATAAATAGGGTTTATATAAAAACCCTAATTAGTAAAATGGGCTAACTAACACTGGACCATTATAATAGAATTTATGACCCAATTGAAATTGGGGTTTTCTTACAAACTCAACTTGTGCTCTAGGGGTTTTACGGGGACTCAATCTTGGGGTTTAGGGCTAAACCCAACTAAGCTAAAAGAACAAAATTTAAGATAACTATTTACTAGTGATCTGGGGTTTGGGCTTAGGGCTTTATTCATAAGTGATCCACAGGGATGTGTGTTCGACCTGTTGTTTTCTTCTGGCCCTGGTGTCACACCAATTCTTCCCGAGTGGAAGAAACTCGACCCTATTGAGTATGGGTCAACCTTGTTGTAATAGTGCTCTAGTAAGTCTGGGTCAATTCTTTGCAAATACTCTTTGGTGATCCAAGAATCATCAGTCTCGGGTCATCCTTGCTAGTGAACCTAATATCGCTAATAGTTTTTTCCCCGAGTAGTGATAATCTTGTCATCCAAGATTCGCTCGATCCTATCTCACCGGGATGGTAGTATGGCAGGTGGACACACATGGGTTGGCTCACTCTCAAGGATTGGATCAGGTCCAAAAGGCTCATTAGGAATCAATGTTGGCTCCCTATACTCTATAAGGTCTAAAACGTTGAAAGTAGAACTAGTGCCTAGTTCAGTTGGTAACTCAAGCACATAGGCATTATATTCAATTTTCCTAATTACTTTGTATGGTCCACTACTACTGGCATGTAACTTCTTCATAGTTCTAGGTGGAAATGTTTAGGTCATAGTCTAACCATGACAAAGTCTCCTTCATTGAATTCTTTGAGTCTTTTTCTAGGATAAGCCATATGATTCTTATGCAATTCTTTAATGTGTTGTGCATATGACTATGCAAATGTCTAATAGACTCACTATGCATTAATAGTGAAAGAAATTTATTTTTTATTTTATTTTATTTTTTTCTTAAGTCCTTAATTTCAATTATGTGCTTGACCCTTGGTCGGTGGGTGACATGCAGATGAAAACTTGACATGCACTCCTAATAGATGCCATATGGTTCTTTAGAAATAGGTAGCAAATCTAACAAGGCTAAAGGCTTGATGAAACATGCTAACCTCAACAAAGTGTAACCTAATGGTTCTAGAAACATTGGAAACCTCAAGGAAGGGTAGAAAATAAGAAGTGGATTCAGGGGTGACTTGGTAGGGTAAGAAATGAGAAAAGGGCTCATGGATTAGTCCTAGACTAATGGGGTTGACCTTAAGGGTTGGACATTGATTCACACCTAGAGGGAATAAAGGGTCAGCCTGAAGAAAGGACGAGTCAAGAATTTCAGGAAAATGATCTTCAATTGGGACGACAGGGGTGATGTCTTCCTGAGGGTACTGGACTAAATAAGCCAAGTCTTCACCAATTACTTCAAGACTAAGCTCTATAGCTTGACTTTTTTCTAGTGTTTCCTCATGTAAGGCCCTAACAATAGGGTTAGACTCCTCTTGGATCTTTTTTTCCACTTGTACTTCTAATATGGCTTCAGTCTGGATATGGTCAGGGTCAACTAATTCTGGGTTGGCTTTAGTTTGGGTATGGTCAGGATTATCTAACTCTGGGTCTACCTCCTGTATCTCCTCATCTACATACTCATCAACTAAGCTAACATCAGCTTCATAAACTTCTTCTTCATTAATGGCTTCTTGGTAGACCAATGGGGTAATAGGGGTGGGTTGACTAAGGAGACAATGACTAGGATCTGGGGTAATGGGGAAGGGTTGGCTAAGGGAAACCTGAATAGTACCTGGGTTTTGACTATGGCCACTAATCCTAGTGGGTTCGAGTTGATGGGTTCTGGGGTCAAGGGTAGTTGGTTTGGGTAAACCAGGGTTAGTACAGGTCTTACAAGTTCTCTTTAGGTTTTCGAATCATTCATCTAGTCGATCAAACCTATTATTTATTTGGGCACATTGTTCAGTCTTGAACCTCAAAAAGGTTTCAAAATTGGAGTCCATGGTTAAATTGGGTTGGGTTTGAGACTACTAGTTGAGTTAGACTTCTAATCTAATGGTTATGCAATGCATACACATAAAATCGAACTAGGGTCTCCTAGACCTAGAGCTCAAGTAGAATGGGTTAGCTCAATTTACAACCAATTCAGCAATTATCCTGTCCATTGGCCAGGTAAGAGGTGGGTTCATGGGATGCTCCCCCTACTCTCACAGGGTCCTAATTAAAATCCACGAGACTGCTTAAGGCATTTGCCTCTGGACCTCCAACCTTAGACACCAGATTCAAGTGATAATCAAAGGATTGGGTGCACTAACATTCACACAATACTTGGAACCCGACCTTGTTGGTGTCCCTAAACTGCTTTAGGTTTCTAATTAATTTTAATTAGGATTAAGTTCGATGCAAAAGGTAGTGGTTGTGGGCCTAGGACAGCTAATAAAATCCTGTCCTGATCTGAGATGGTAAAGTGCCCTTAAGATTATGTTACTGGATGATGCAATCACACGTTATGAAAGCCTAATATGCAATGAAACTAAAATAATTAAAAATATCAAAAAATAAATTATCTTTTTTTTCAATTTAGATCTGATTAATTTCAGATTCTTGATCTCAGGATATCATGTTCGGCCGTAGCTCATTACTCTCATGGGTCATGACCGTATACTTGCATATACCCGCTCAAGAGGCATGATTTCCTTCCACCAGAAAATAGAAAATAATTTTTTTTTCTGATTTTTTTCTGAGATTAATAGGGAATTAACAAAATTTATTTATAATTTTTTTATGTTTTTTTAGGATGATTTCTATGTAGTTTAATTTTATCCTAGTTTTAGGTATGCAAAAATTTTAGAACTAGTAGTTAAACCCTAGTTTAACCTTTGCTCTGATACTAAAACTGATATGGAAAAATATGCAAAATTAAATTAATAAATTTAAACTTAATTAATTATAATTAATAGATATTGATTTTATTTAGGATTTTTAGATTTAAAGAGTCAAAGTAAAAAATTAAAGCAAACTAGTCAACTAGTTGTAACCCGCAAAAGTAGATCTAACAAGTAATCTGGGAAAACAAGATTTGGTGGCTAAGAAACCACCGTAAACTAGGGTCCTACTTCTCAAGGGATTAAAAAATAAAGAGTTTGGGATGGTTTGAATTTACCAACAATGACCTTATGCGCTCCGATTGTGGACCCGACTAGACTCTCAAGGAACTTGCGGTGGGGCTTCAAGATGGTCGATCTTTGGGCTTCGAACTTTCATGATGTTGGTTCCGAGGTAAGAAAACCTTGACTTCGAATCCTTGATCACCTGCAATTACTCAAAAGAAATTCAAATTAGATGGTTGTAGAAAGAAAAGGAAGAAGATGGAAAAGAAGGGAAGGGATGGAAGATGGCAGCTAAGGTTTTCTGATTGTTGGATATGTAGGGCCTCACACGCTGCAATGCTTCGAAGAACAAAGGAAGGGCCTCACACCCCGTGATGCACACAACAAAGGAAATTTGATAGAATATCTCTTTTATTTGATGAATAATAATTGTGTTTACAAGAGGGATTAATGGTGGTATTTATAGACCACCAACATGAGTTGTAAGGGATATAAAGAGTAGAGTTAATTCTTCTTGGGCAGCAACTCCTTGAATTCATTCTTCTGGTGTCATGACTCTTGAGTTTGATCTCCCTGGGACTTCATCCATGCTTGGGTGCCAAAATGAGATGCACTTCATTATTGATGGGCGATCTTGATGGATGATGGTGTGTGGCCAAGATTGGTTCATTGGTTGGCCATGAATGGTGGTCTCTAGAGTTTGGATGATGAGGGCTTCTATATGATAGTGGATTCTCCAAGTTGGATAGAAAGAAACTCAAGAGTCTTGCTGGATTCTTGAGTTCACAACTTGAGTAGCTTGAACTCTAAAGTAAGAAATTTCCTTGGTTTTCTCCTTGATTGGTGTTCCCTTGAGACAAAATTACATTGAGATGGGCAATGAGAAGCTAAGTGGCATCTCCCTCTTGGAATTGGCGACAACATGAGAAAGAGTGGGCACTAACTTGGCTAGGATTCCTTCTGCTTTACTACTCTTAAAGTGGCGTCAACTTCCCTCTCCATGTGGTCAACCAAGGTAGGTGAGATGGCATGTGGTGTTGTCCCGATGAGGTGGCAGTGATGTCCAAACATATCATGTGATGATATCCAAACTTGTGGCATGCGACATAGGCTGATGATGTGGCATGACATGGTAGCAAGATGACATGTGGCAAGTGACTTGGGCATCCAAGATGAAGTGGCACATGGCTTGACTTGGGTTGCACATGGAGTCACATGACTTGATTTGAGCTAGCACATGGAGTCACATGGGTCTTGACTTGGGTTGCACATGGAGTCACATGACTTGATTTGAGCTAGCACATGGAGTCACATGGGTCTTAACTTGGGTCTCCTCTTGTATTATAGGACTCAACTAACAATTACAAGACTCAACCAACTAATTAATTAAAGTCTAACTTGATCAAATTGATCAAAAAGCATAACCAACTAAATAAACTAGGTAAATAGTGTTTAGCCCAAAAGGTTTCAAATAGGTTTTGACACAACCTGATAAATACGGTTTATATAAAAATCCTAATTGGTAAAATGGGCTAACTAACACTGGTCCATTATAACAAAATTTATGACCCAATTGAATTTGGGATTTTTTTACAAACTCAACTTTGGGTTCGTGGGTTTTTACAGGGACTCAATCTTGGGGTTTAGGGCTAAACCCAACTAAACTAAAATAATAAAATTTAAGATAACTATTTATAAGTGATCTGGGATTTGGGCTTAGGGCTTCATTCACAGGTGATTCACAGGGATATGGGTTTGACCTGTCGTTTTCTTCTGGCCCTGGTATCCGCACCACCCAGCCTCCTTCATCAGGCTCCTTAGCCTCTGGTGCTAGGTCCCCTCGTCCTCCTTCATCAAGCTCCTCAGCCCCCAGCATCAAGCCTCCCAGCCTCCTCCTCCTTCATCAGGCCTCCTCCATCCGGCTTCCCAACCTCTGGTGCCAAGCTTCTTGACCTCCTTCATCAGGCCCTCTTAGCCTCCTTCACCAGGCTCCTCAGCCCCTGACATCAGGCCTCCTAGCCTCCTCCTCCATTATCAGGCCTCCTCGCCTCCTTCACTAGGCTCCTCAGCTTTTGGCATCAGGCCTCCCAGCCTTCTTCTCCTTCATCAGGCCTCCTGGCCTCTCCATCTGGCTTTCTAGCCTCTGGTGCCAGGCCTCCCAACCTCTTTCATCAGGCTCTTCAGCCTCTTTCACCAGGCTCCTTAGCCTCTGGCATCATGCCTCCTCCATTCTGCTTCCTAGCCTCCGGTGCTAGGCCTCCTGGCCTCCTGGCCTCCTTCATTAGGCCCTTCGACCTCCTTCACCAGGCTTCTCAGCCTCTGGCATCAAGCCTCCCGACCTCCTCCTCCTTCATCAGGCCTCCTATCCTTTTCCATCGGCTCCCTAGCCTCCGGTGCAAGGTCCCCCAGGCCTCTCTGGCATTAGGCTCCTCAACCTCCAGCATCGCCCCGAGGGAGCCGAAGGTCTAGAATAGACTTAAGATAGCCTTGGGCACACACTTCCCTATTCTGAAGATTAAAGACGGGGAAGAGAAGATAGAGACACACCAGATGATAGAAGAAAAGGTTTTTTTTTCATTTGATCAAAAATCTCGTACATCCAGGGAGATCCTCGATATGTTGGGAAATCTCTCAAATGCCGGATTACAAGCACGAAGGGATGGAAGCTTGGTCAGCTCCAGCCTTGGTCTTGATCTTGACCTCTGTGATCAGTGTAGAAGGCACTAGCAGGATAGGCTGAGCCCATTGGATCGCTTCCTCAGGTGTCCGTTGGCCCTCTAGAGTCCGGCATTGGGCCTGCCACTGCCTCCACCATGCCATTCTTGGAACTAACAGATCTCGTGATTCCAAGAGCAACTATAGCAGCACCCCGTAGGCTCCCTTCCATAGTGCCATAGTAGCCACAGCCTTCTCCGTAATGACCATAGCCCTAACCAGTGCCTTATCATCAAGGACCTCCAGTCTTGAGGAGAGGCGTGAATAGCCACTTTCTCCCTCTTCATCTCTATTGCCCCCATTTTTGAGAGCAACCTCTTTCTCTCTCCTTTGGGGGTCCTCACTGGAGGAGACTTCGAGCTCGATGAATTTCTTCTCCATCCCTGACATCCATGCCTTGGTATCGTCTGATCACCCCCGAAGGAGGCGAAAAGACTCCCTCTCCCCCTCACCTGCTCTACCAGGGGACTAGAGTCCATCAGGGGCCCTCCTCTAGTGTAGCCCAAAGGTGAGGGGAGGGAAGATGGAAGAAGCATGGAGGAAGGAGAAGAGCGCACTATGGAATGTTGTGCATGGACACCCAAAAGACCCCTTAAAAAGACACAGTGGTAAGCCCTTCATTGTAAAGTCCATCGCTTGCCTCTGCTTTGTCCCAAAAGACTCGCCACCTAGGCATGGCTCCCCAGCTCCCTACCGAGGTCAGCCCCCAGCCGAGGCTGGGCTCATTGGGCGAGCCCCCTAGTCTGATGCTGGCTCCTTGCCGAGGTCAGCCCCCAACCGAGGCTGGGCTCATTAGGTGAGCCCCCTATCTGAGGTTGGCTCCCTACTGAGGTCAGCCCCCAGCCAAGGTCAGGCTCATTGGGAGAGCCCCCTCATTTGAGGCTGGCTCCCTACTGAGGTTAGCCCCCAATCATGGCTGGGCTCATTGGGTGAGCCCCCCGTCTAAGGCCATCTCCCTATCGAGGACAACCCCCAGCCAAGGTCGGGCTCATTTGGTGAGCCCCACCATCTGAGGCCGGCTCCCTACTGAGGTCAGCCCCCAGCCAAGGTCGGGCTCATTGGGCAGCCCCTCGTTTGAGGCTGGCTCCTAGCCGAGGTCAGCCCCTAGCCGAGGCTGGGCTCATTGGGGGGGCCTCCTGTTTGAGGTCGGCTCCCTACCGAGATCAGCCCCTAGTTGAGGCCAGGCTCATTGGGCGAGCCCCCTGTTTGAGGCCAGCTCCTTGTCGAGGACAGTCCCCAGCCAAGGCTAGGCTCATTGTGTGAGCCACCCTGTTTGAGGCTGGATCCCTACCGAGGTCATGTCCATACCCTAGAGCGGAGCCCATGATTTGACGTTCCTGCTAGAGGAATAGATATTTGAATTATGGTGGAACAAAGCCTAGCCGCCCGCAACATTTTGCAGGCGGTGCTAGAGGTACAACATAGGCAACCCCAGACCCCATGCCTAGTGACGTAGTGCCACGTCCATAGCCGCACCACCAATAGCTGCCAACGGTCATGGTGCAACACTCAGAGCTTTTCCAAGAGGAGAATCAAGCCAAGGCCCCAGGACCAACAGCCCTAGGTGGTCTCTCTCAAAATAGAAGCACCCCTCCTATAAGGGGCTTGGAAGCAAAGAAGAAAAGGGGGGTCATCTTTTCCTGGCTGGCCAGAGGTCACTCCCTAGCTGGCTACATGTCTCTCTAGCTGGCTCACTGGAGGGAACTCTTTCTCTCTCTCGAAGTCTCTCCCGAAGGCCACAGGGGTTTGACCCAGCCTCTGGAGGAAGGTAAGGAAGGTAAGCATGCGGGAAAAAGCGAGGGAGAGGATAGTAGGCAGGTGACTAGGCACTGCTGGGTGATCCACCGACCTGATCAGCCTCCCAGCTCTTGATCCCTCATCTTTTTCATTCCTTTACATTCCTATTCTCGAGTCACACCCTCTAGATGGACAGGTCCCCCAAGCCCTATGCTGTGGAGGTCTTGTCTATTTCCCTGAATCATCCCACTGACTTGATCGTCTGAGTATTCTTGCCAAAATCCCTGGCCCATGTCTCCCCTATCTTGCAGGAATGGAGGAGCGAAGAGGGTAGCACGGTCATCAGCGTGCAACCGTAGAGCGGGATGGAGTGGATAGGCCCTCGAGGGTCCTTTCATGGTGCCATCGAAAGCGACGGGAGGACAACCCGGCATGGTCGAGCTGCAGGCGATGGTGATCTTGGCAACAACATAACCTAATATGATTAGGTTTAGGATCCAAATCAATTGGATTCAATTAGTGTTCAATTTGAATCTAATTCAAGCTCGATTCGAATTAAAAACAAAATAGCTATTAATCCTATTAGTAATAGGATTTGAAATCCTAGTCCAACTAGATTCTTAAATCCAATTTTGTCATGTCCAATTAAATCAAATCAAATTATAACTCTTCCAATTAAGTCCTTGAAACTAAAATTAGTAGGTGACAAAATTAGTATATACCAAAATTAGTAGGTACTAAAAATAGCAGATACCTAAAATAGTAGCTACTAAGTTTGTAACCTTTACAAAATTAATTATTACTAAATTTGATCCAAGCGTTGATCAGGTCAAACCCATATTATGTGTGATCCCTGAAGTTCTATTCTATCTGGTAGTGGGATATACTATGATCTCTATCATAGTATCATTGAAACTCTTACGTTGACTAGACTTTTTCAGATTAATCCTAAAATGAATAATTGATCCAAAAATGATTCAAGTGAGTTTCACAATCCATCAATGATACCTAGTAGTATATAGTGGTAACCTAGTAGAATAGAAAGGTGAACCCCTAGGTATAGTTATCATGTGATTAAGTTGCTTTATCAAAAGTCCCGATAGGTTGCAGGTCATGAATCTCTCAAATCCTAAGTATCTATCATATGCTAAACTTAATTAGCTTGAGCCTAGTGATCATTCCCATGAAAACTTCTTTCCATTATCACGTTGCTATTGCCATACACTTTAGGACTCAACCTTTTAGGTTGCATAGGACTACTTAACTACTAAGATTGATAGATCTCCTATAAATGCACTTCCTACTCCTACTGCAAACTTACTATAGCCAACATATACTACAAGACCCTGTATGGCTAAGGATCATGTTTATATGCTTATTAAACTATAGCAACCCTATTGTAAGTGATTAAGGCACCGCAAGTCAAGGAACTACTCACAAAACTATAGTATCGAGAAGTCACTAATGAGTGAGTAGACATCTATGTGACTTCTCATTCTTGGTCACACTTAGTGTCATTATTCTCTAACAACTATTTCCACTCTCGCTCCAGCATCCCCAATTATAAACTCGAGACTTATCTACCCAAATGAAAAGTGATCCATGCACTAGTCTTGATGGATTATTCATGATCCCTATGATGATCTAATAAGCGAGAGCATTAAGGAGATAACCTATAATGACATATATCTCAAATTCTCAACTCTTGAGAATATGTGTCATTATCCATTAACTCCTTAGATGATGGACACAACATGCATAGATAATAAGCCCAATAAAGAATATTAAATACAAAATCATGTCTTAAAATAAAAATTTATGCTAGTTAGATTGGCTTCTAAAACAACATCTAACATTGACCCCTCAGTAATGGTGTACCAACTGAAGGTAGACCCAAAGCATCGGCCTGTCAAGCAAAATAAATGAATCTTTGCACCTAAGTGCTAGAGAACTATAGCCGAGGAGGTTGATAAGCTTCTTGATGCTGACTTTATTAGAGAAATGACTTATCTAGAGTGGATCGCTAATCCAATTATGGTAAAAAAGGAGAATGGCAAATGGCAAATTTGTATAAACTTCATCGATCTTAATCGAGCATGCCCAAAAGATGGGTACCCATTATCAAGGATCGATCAAATGGTTAGTGCAACCTCGAGCCATGATCTTCTCAACATAACGGATGTCTTTTATGGCTATAATCAAATCTAGATGGCTCCTTAAGATGAGGAGAAAACTACTTTTATTATTGATAGAGGTCTCTTCTGCTATAGGATCATGCCATTCAGCCTAAAAAATGTAGGCATCACTCACCAGCACCTAATGAATAAAGTCTTTAAAAGCCAAATCGAATGGAATATGGAGATATACATGAATGATATGTTTGTCAAAAGCAAGGTAGCTAGAACCGACATCGAAGACCTTTGAGAATCCTTCACCACTCTTCATGAGCACCAGATAAAGTTGAATCCCACCAAATGTACTTTGGAGTGGCTTCTAGCATGTTCTTTAGCATTATAGTTTCCAATGAGAGATGGAAGCAAATCTAGAAAAGATTAAAGCCATCTGCAATATGATTCCATCCAAAATGATCAAAGATATTCAACACCTCACCAAAATGATCATAATAGCCTTAAATAGGTTCATCTCTAGATTTACCGAGCACTATCTTCCTTTCTTCCAGATCTTGAAGTAGCCCAAGAAATTCTAGTAGTCTAAAGAGTGACAAAAGGCTATTAAAGATCCTAAAAGCTATCTCAGCTCTCCACTATTACTAGGCAAGCCAGACCCTGATGAGGAGTTGTTTTTGTATCCAACAGCCCCCCCTCTAGTAATGGGAGCTGTGTTGATCCAGGAGAAAGACAAAGTCCATAAACTATCTACTATGTCAGCCAAATCTTGAAAGACACGAGACCCAGTACTACAAATTAGAAAAGTTGGTATATGCCCTCCTCATCACAACTTGAAAGCTCCGACTATATCTTCAAGATCATACCATCACCTTCCTAACTGATCATCCTATCAAAAGCATCATTCATCGACCCGATATGTTTAGTACATTGCAAAGTAGGTAGTCAAGCTCTCTAAGTTTGACATTAAATTTTAGCCTCAACCATCAATCAAAGCCCAGATATTGGTTGATTTCTTGGTCGAATGTATCATCTCAGATGAGTGATCAAATCAAAAGAGGCCAAGCCTTCAAATTCTTTAACATTGATTGAAAGCCCCATAGAAGACTCAACCAATACTTGGGAGATATATGTGGATGGATCCTCCAATTCTAAAAGATTGGGAGCTAAGATAGTTATCACAAGCCTAGAAGGAATCATTTCTGAGCATGCTTTGCATTTAGAGTTTCCAGTAACAAATAATGAAGCTGACTATGAAGCCATAATTGCAAGACTATAAGCAGTTAGAGAATTAGGGTAGGTTCTAAAAGTTTATAGTGACTCTCAAGTGGTCGTTAGGCACATTAGGGGTGATAAATCTATTTAATATCCTAATTTAAGCATTAAAATATATATGAATTGATCTTTATTTCTTAATAAGTGATACTTTTATTCATATTTTATGGAAAAAGAGTCCATAAATAGAAAGAGCTTGATGTATAGAATCCAAGGAATCAAACGATACTCAAATCGGAGTTCAATCAAGTCCACAATTAAGGAAAAATCAATATAATCAAATTTAGCATAGATTTTAAAGCAATTGGGCTACCATGGACTAGCTACTTAGTCCATAGCCTTCTTCCATGGACCATCATCTCAATTCCAAGCTACTAACCTCCCATGCCATCACCTCATCCTCCATGAGACGACACCATGCCATACCCGGTCATCACCTCGGTCACCGCTCATTGCTAATCCCCACACCATCAATAACAGAAGAGAGGGCATAGTTAGGGTGAAATCATCCTGAGCTACCACCAATCATGCTGCCCATCCTCCCCAGCCCAACATTGCCACCCATCAAGCTATAGCTTTCTTCTTCTCTACTTATCATTATCGTCACCCCTTTCTTTGACACCCCATATCTGCTCTCCACCAACCAGAGTCATCACTTCTCCTCCCGAGTCCTTGTTCCATGCCACCAAATCTTTGCCCATCATCATCGTCTTCTCCTTCCCATCTTCATCAAGCCATGGTTGTCTTCCTGGTCTAAGACATCACCATAATTTGCCATGGCTGTCAATCCTCCCTGGCTTGCCATCTTCATCAAGCCATGCAAGTCATCTCCGCTCACCTTCTCTTTCTTCCCATCATCTTCCCCGTTGCATCACCCCTACTGCTACCTTCGGTGGAGATGAGTTCGATGTGAAGAACGAACTCCAGCATGAATCAAGCCATGACTTGCATTGATGGATGATCCAAAATCAACTAAGATTGAGATCCAATGGTCCCCAACTCTGCCTACCTGATTCAAGAAGGTTTTGGATGTGATTTCAGCCTTTTGATCACAATCTAATGGCTCAACAAGGATCAAGAGTTCCAATATTGATTCAAAGCCAATTTGGATCAGGATTCTATCTATGATGAGCTTTATAAAAGGGGAACTAGGAGAGGCATAAAGGGGGAGGAGCGAGCAGCAGCTAGAAAATTATCTACATTATTTTCTTTTATTTTTTCTATTTTGTAAAGGGTTCGAGGTGTGGAGAAAGAAGATCATGCAAATTAACCAATGCATGGCTAAGCTCCTCCATCTTAGAGAGGGAAGAAGTTCTTTTTATAGCATATTTATTTTTCTCTTTCCCATCTTTTGTGTTTATTTCATGCAATATAAATAATTTTTTTTTTCCTTTATTTATGCTTGTATTATATCTTTGAATTAAATTAACTTTTAACAATTTATTCTTCAAAGGAGATGTGCCATGATCCTAATAAGATATGATTCATGCTTGAATAGGGGATAAATTGTATTGAAGTTATTTTATTTTTTATTTAGATTTGGAATAATCTATGCTCATAAATGGATGGGTTGTAATACTGGAGATACGATTCATACTTATATAGAGATAGGTTACTCCTAAAAATTAATTAATCACAAGCCCTTTATCTGAATAAATACCAAAATATGTTAACAAGAAGAATAGATTCCTAAACTCTAAGATGTGTTAGATTAATTATCTTTTAAAATAATTTATTCTACTTATTAATTTTAAAAATTCTAAAGTTAAATTATTCTAATTATATTTATTAATTTTCTTTTTTAAATAATTATCCTTGATCCTTGAGGATACGATCTCAACTTACCCTAGCTATAGTGATGAGTTAGATTTTATTTTTGACTGCCCTACGACAAGCGACCAAGTTTTAGCACCATTACCGGGAATCTTGACATGATTATTTTTCAAAATATATATATTATTTTATTTATAACTTTCTTTGATTTTATCACCTTCTTTAATTATTTGTGCTTTAATTTAGTTTTCATATTCTCTAAAATACCTTTTATTTTTGTTAACATAAAAAGAGAAAAAAAACTACTTTCCTTCTTTTCACAAGTTAACTCCTAACCTAATTAAGTTTTTCTACATAAGTTAACTACCTTAAATACATAAAATAAAATAGAGACATTGTTGACCCTTGGAATGATTTTGATGATCACAAAATATTGGAGCATGTATTTGATACTAATTCTTTCAAATTACTTGAGAGGTTTTGCAGGAAATTGGTTACCTTTAGTTTAAAATGGTTTTCAAATTAATTGGAAGGTAATTCAATTATGTATGAAGTTTTATGAACTTGAACTTGTAAAAGCCCTAGTTTTGTCAATGTTGAAATCTTGTAAAATGGGTTAAAAATTGTAAAATTAAGAGTATGTAGATTAGTTCTTATTTGATTCAAATGTTGAAGAGTTTTGGAGAAGCTTGAAGCATTAATTGAAGACTTTGCAAGAGCTGACTCATGGAACAAGAGCTGACTGACTGTAGCACGGCATGGAGAAAATTTCAGAGTTTCAGTATCAAGAGCTGACTCCTATTCCAAGAGCCGACTCATGGAAGAAAACATTTTTCTGAAGCCTAAGATCTCGAGCTGACTCGAGCCCCAAGAGTCGACTCGAGCCCCAAGAGCCGACTCATCCAGAGTTATGAATTTTGATGGACTGAGAACTCGAGCTAACTCTGTCCTAAAGAGCCGACTCTAGGTATTCATCATTTTGAATTGACTGAAGGCAAGAGCCGACTCTAGCTTGAAGAGCCGACTCTTATAGAAATTTATTTTGGACTGTCTGAGACATCGAGCCAACTTGTGGACCTCGACACGACTCGTGTAGCCATTTTCTACGCTCCAACGGCTAGTTGCTGAAGTTGATTTTTGAACTCCATTTCATCTCCAACAGCTCTTTAATGAATCCCTAGACCCAACAATGGCCATATATCTTGGAAAACTATAAAATTGATTGTTTTTGAAGGATTAAACAATTATTAGAGCATTATTATGAAATTATCTTGAGATATTAAAGAGCTTTCAAGTCTTTCACCTACCTACTTCAAGAGCTTTCAAGATAGGATTCAAAGCTTCACCAACTATAATCCATTATCGAATCCACTCGTTGAAGAAGCAAAGAAGCAGCTTGAAGGGCATTAAAGAGCATTCAAAGCTAGGCTTCATCTTGATCTACTTCGGCAACACTTAAACAAACTCGGTTTGTTGTAGTTGCTTGTTTATCTTTTATCTATCTTTGTTTTCTCTCTAAGAACAGCAAGGGGCTGTGTCTTAAGAGAGAGTTGAAGGTTTTTAGGTGAGCCATGTGAAAACCTAAGTTGGGTTCTTGGTGATCCCGGTATAAAACCAAGTGTTAGGGTTTTCTTTGGTAATCCTGTTTAAAACCAAAGGAAGTTTGGGTTTCTTTGGTGATCCCGGAAAAACCAAAGTATATAGGTTTGGATTGTGAGCCTGGTAAAATTATCCGACTGTATTCCAGTTGGGGGATATAGTGAAAATCCTAAGTGGTGCTTGGATCGTGGACGTAGGAGCCGGGTGCTCCGAACCACTCTAAATCTCTTTGTGTTTGTGCTTGTGCTCTAATTGCTTTATTATTTTTACTTAATTACTTCCGCATTGCATATTACACCACAACATTAAAAGAATTTGAAAGTGCATATAATTATGAAATGTTTTTATAATCCCAATTCACCCCCCTCTTGAGAAGCCACCTGGGTAACAAGTGGTATCAAAGCGGAGTCTCTGAAAGTTACTTAGAGTAAAGATATATGGCACATCCCATGAGCACTTCATTGGCCGAAGGTCATCAACAAATCGACCTCCACTTTTTATCAGAACCAATTATACATATTGGAAGGCAAGAATGAAAATATACATTCAAGCCATAGATTTTTATTCATGAAAAATTATCTTGAAAGGACCTCACACACCCACTGTTAGAGTAAATGATGTAGAGGTTCCCAAACCAGAAGAGGAATGGGATGAGAATGATATGAAATTAGCTGAGCTAAATGCCAAAGCAATGAACTTATTGTATTATGCTTTGGATCCAAATGAGTTTAACAGCATTTTAACTTGTAATTCTGCTAAAGAAATTTGGGACAAGCTAGAAATCATACATGAAGGCACATCACAAGTTAAAACATCAAAAATCAATCTTCTTGTGCATAATTATGAGCTATTTAAAATGGATCCTTGTGAGACTATATCTGCTATGTATACTCGCTTTACTGATATTATAAATGGTCTCAAAAGTCTTGGGAGAACTTACACTAATGCTAATCTTGTTTAAAAAGTCTTAAGATCCTTGCCAGATAAATGGGATGCTATGGTGACAAATATTCAAGAGGCAAAGGACCTAAATACCCTACCATTGGATGAGTTGCTTGGTTCACTAATCACACATGATTAGCCATGCAGCAAAGGACTGATGAAGACACCAAAAGAAAGAAAGCAATAGCATTTAAAGCTACAGAAGAGGATAAGTATGAAGATTCAGACTCATCAGATGATGATGATTTTGGAAATGATGAAATTGCCCTTGTCATGAGAAAATTCAAAAGGTTTATGGATCAAAGAAAAATAAATAGATAGAGAAAGCAATTGAAAAAAGAAGATTTCGGGAGAGAAAGAAAAAAAGACAAAGAAAAAGAGAAGGATAAAGATAAAGATCAAGTACCAATTTGCTATGGATGCAAGAAGCCGGGACACATTCATCTTAACTGTCCTGAAGTAAAGAAAAAGATGATCACCAAAAAGAAGAATAAGACAATGCTTGCAGCATCGAGTGACAGCGATGAATCTACATCCACTAAAGAGGATGAAGAGACAACAAAAACTGCACAAATCTGTCTTATGGGTTTGGAAGACGAGGTAACTACTTCTGAACCTAATTTGAAATTTACATATGATGAGCTGCATAATGCATTTTGTGAATTATTAGCAGAATACAAAAAGCTGGTTTGATAATGAAAGCTTTGAAAATTCATTATGATTCTATTGAAAAAGATAAAAATGAATTTGGTGAAAGAAATAAGATTTTGCAAAGGAAATTAAGCCTAATTTGTGAAAGACTTAAGATTATTCAATTTGAAAAAGAAGAGCTTCTCAAGAAAAATAAAGGTTTGAAAAATAAAAATGATGATTTAAAGAAAGAAGTTCAAAAGCTCAAGCCTTTGGTTGAGAAACTAATCTTAAGTTCTAACAAACTTGAATTAATTTTGAAAGATCAAAGAGAGACAAATAATAAATTTGGAATTGATTATAAAGGTTCTATTTCAAACAAATTCTCTGCATATACTTCATATGTTCCTATGTTTACTACTTCAAAACAAGTTAGACCTAAATTTGCATCATCTCATGTTTATTATTCAAAGTCAATGATTGTATGCAATGCATGTAATAACATTGGTCATAAGGCATTTGAGTGTCTTTGAAACATAATGATAAAAAGAAAATTAAGAAAGTTTGGGTTCCAAAAGAAACCATTTCTGCTAACTTGCAAGGACACAAGAAAGCTTGGGTACCTAAATCTATTAAATAATTATTTTGCAGGAATGTCTTGCAGCCACAAATATAAAGAAAAGATAGTATATATATAGTGGCTGTTCAAGACACATGACGGGTAATATTGATTAATTCTTCACCCTAGAACAAAAGGATGGTGGAATGGTAACATTTGATGATAATCGAAAAGGAAGGATAATCGGTATCGGTAAAATCAAAATTACTCCTACATTTTTTGAAAATGTGTTACTTGTAAAAAAGTTAAAGCATAATCTTTTGAGTATTAGTCAGCTATGTGACATTAGTTTTAATATTTTCTTCAAGTCATCAATGTGTATAGTTGTTGATCCACTTGACTCTAGTACAAAATTTATCGGACACAGACTTGGTAACATTTATGTAGTAGATCTTAATGATCTTGCTATGTCAAGCAACACAAGTCTTGTAGCAATGAATGACAAGAGCAAGGAATCAAGTTTACTATGGCATAGGTGACTTGGACATGCTAGTATGGACACTATATCTAAACTTATTTCAAAGGATTTAGTCAAAGGTTTGCTAAAATTTAAAGTTAATTTTGATTATGTATACGATGCTTGTCAGCAAGGAAAATAAGTGATGGGGAGTTTTAAATCCAAAAACATCATTTCTACTACTAGACCCTTAGAGCTACTTCACATGGACTTATTTGGACCTACTAGGACTACTAGCCTAGGTGGTATGAAATATGGTCTTATGATTGTAGATGATTTTTCAAGATACACATGGATTTTGTTTATTGCACATAAAGATAAAACTTTCAAAGTATTCAAAAAATTTTATAAAAGAGTTACAAATTTGAAAAATCTATATATTATTTCAATTCATAGTGATCATGGCACTGAGTTTGAAAATAAATATTTTGATCACTTTTGCACAAAGCACGGTATTAATCATAACTTCTCTGCACCTAGAACACCACAGCAAAATGGTGTTGTAGAAAGAAAGAATCGTACTTTGGAAGAAATGTCCAGAACAATGCATTGTGAAGGAAATTTTCTAAAATACTTTTGGGCAGAAGCTGTAAATACCGCATGCTATATTTTGAACAGAATTTTGATTAGACCTATTATCAGAAAAACCCCCTATGAACTTTGGAACAATAGAAAACCTAATATTATCTATTTTCATGTTTTCGATTGTAAATGTTTTGTTCTTAACAATGGAAAGGATAATCTTGGTAAATTTGATGCAAAATTTGATGAGACTATTTTTCTTGGATATTCTCTAAATAGTAAAGCCTATCATGTTTTCAATAAAAGAACTTTGGCTGTTGACAAATCTGTATATGTTATTTTCAATGAATCTGACATTACATCTTCTAGAAAGGAAGATTTTGCTGATGATGATGCAGGTACACTAGAACATGGACTGAAAGATTTGACTCTCAAAGATAATCAATCAAGTGAACCACATGAAGAAGAGGTAAGCAAAAATCATGATGATATACCCAAGGAATGGAGGTATGTACAATCACACCCTAAAGAATTAATTATAGGAGACCCATCTCAAGGTGTTAAAACTAGATCTACACATAGAGATACACATGACTTAATTGCTTTTGTTTCTCATGTAGAACCACACAATATAGAAAAAGCTGAAACTGATCCTAATTGGATGTTAGCAATGCAAGATGAATTAAACCAATTTAGGAGAAATAATGTTTGGACCCTAGTAGAAAGACCTAATGACTATCCTGTTATAGGTACTAGGTGGGTTTATAGAAATAAACTAGATGAAGATGGAAATGTAATAAGAAATAAGGCTAGACTGGTTGCACAAGGATATAATCAAGAAGAGGGAATAAATTTTGATGAAACTTATGCACCAATAGCTAGATTAGAAGCCATTAGATTACTACTAGCTTATGCATGCTTTATAAATTTTAAATTATTTCAAATGGATGTAAAGAGTGCATTTTTGAATGATTTTAAATCCGAAGAGGTTTTTGTTGAGCAACCACCAGGTTTTATTGATCACACATTTTTAAATTATGTTTTCAAATTAAATAAAGCTTTGTATGGTCTGAAACAGGAACCAAGAGCCTGGTATGACAAACAGGAACCAAGAGCCTGGTATGACAGACTAAGCAAGTTTTTAATTGCAAATGATTTTGTAATAGGTAGTGTTGACACCACATTATTTATTCAAAGAAAAAATAATGATATTTTAGTTGTTCAAATCTATATTGATGATATTATTTTTGGATCTACTTATGAATCTTTGTATCAAGATTTTTCTAAGCTAATGCAGGGAGAATTCGAGATGAGCTTGATGGGTGAGCTGAGTTACTTTTTTGGACTTCAAATCAAACAAACTAAAGAAGGTATCCTGGTCAACCAGGCCAAGTACATCAAAGAGATTATCAAAAAATTTGGCATGGAATCAAGCAAAGAAAATGGAACACCCATGAGTCCTGCATGTAGACTTTATAAAGATAAGAATGGCACAAATGTTGATCAAAAGCTGTACTGAGGTATGATTGGTTCTTTACTTTATTTGATAGCTAGTAGACCTGATATTTTATTTAGTGTTTGTATGTGTGCACGTTTTCAATCTAATCCAAAAGAGTCACACATCATAGCTGTTAAAAGAATCATTAAATATCTGAAAGCACATGCAATGTAGGTTTATGGTATTCTAAGCACACATCTTTGAAATTAATTAGTTATTCAGATGCTGATTATGGAGGCTGTAAAATTGATAGAAAAAGTACAAGTGGCACCTGTCAATTTATAGATGTTAACTTAATTTCTTGGCACTGTCACAAACAGAACTCTGTAGCACTATCTACTACTGAGGTAGATTATGTGGTTGCTTGGAGCTATTGTACTCAAGTGCTGTGGATCAAGCAACAACTAGAAGATTATGGTGTTGTCCAATCTAAAATTCCTATTAAATGTGATAATACTAGTGCTATTAATTTATCCAAAAATCCAATTCAGCACTCACGAACTAAGCACATAGAAATTAGACATCATTTTATTTGTGATCATGTTGTAAATAATGTTGTTGAATTAGAATTTGTACCCGCTAAAGATCAACTTGCTGATATTTTTACTAAACCACTTAGTGTCGATAGATTTGAGAAAATTAGAGGTGAATTAGGGCTGTGTGACCCATTCTGAACAATTTTAACCTAATTTTATTTTAAGGTAAAGAAAAATTATCTAGGTATTTCAAATCTTTCTCTATAGCATAGGACAACCTATTTTAATGTCTAGAAACCTATAGAAACTGATTTTGACCTTTTTCAACTTTTAGGCTACTTTTTGGCTTGATCCGACTCGAAGGTCGTGCCGAACATTTTTATATAGGGTTTTGTTAGTTTGCTCTCACTATGTTTTTAGGTTTTGCTCTCTTCGACTTAGCCGACTCCTCTTTCAATCTTAAGAAAACTTCCTAGAACACTCTCTAATCCCTCCAAACTCTTAATCGTAGTAGATGGCACCCCGTAAGGCCATAGCAAAGAAACCCCGCCGGGTGGTTCGGATGGTCGTGGAAGAAAGGAAAACAAAACGGCACTTGGACACCTCCAATTCGGAAGAAGAACGGCAGATTAAGCAAGAAGAAGAGCCACAGGCACCCAGGCAAGTGATTCTAATGGGAAATCATCAAGTAACTCCTGGTAGGTGCATTGATTTTAGTTTCTTGGAGCAAGAATTGTTATGCATTGGGGATTGGTCAGAGAAACAAGGTTAGAAGAATTTCTGTCTATTGAATGTACCTACATATCCTAATTTGGTCAGGCAATTTTTTGAAAATATGTCCTTAGGTGCATTTCATATAGAAGGAACTATGAAGGGAAAGCACGTTGAGGTTAGTGAGCAAAAACTGTCAAGTATCCTGAATATTCCAAAAGAAGGTGAATGTTATTTGGTTTTAAAAGAGAAGCATAAGACCCTAAGACTAATACTGGAAAGATCTAATTTGAAGGGTGTTGTGCATGTTAGTGCAAATCAGTTATCATTAGAGATGAGATTGTTGCACAACATTATCAATTGGATTTTCTTGCCCCGGACAGGGCGATTTGATTGGGTCAGTGAGCATGACCTAGTTTTTATGGGACGTCTGATTGAGGGGGAGGTCCTCAACTTATCGTTTATCATGCTTTCATGGATGAGAGAGGCGGCTCATAGGGCACGAGCTTTTCTACCATATGGGATGGTCTTCACACTTTTATTTTAGGATGCCCTGGTAGATCTGACAGGTGAGGACAGCCAGCTACTGCACACATTGACAGGTATACTTTGAAATCCCTTACTCGGATGGGATTTATCAAAGTAGATGGTCATTGGATTTAGAAGACTTCAGGTATTCTGATAGCACACTCAAATGATTC
Source organism: Areca catechu (assembly GCA_021397845.1). Taxonomy (NCBI): domain Eukaryota; kingdom Viridiplantae; phylum Streptophyta; class Magnoliopsida; order Arecales; family Arecaceae; genus Areca; species Areca catechu. The sequence goes on along the minus strand of CM038051.1, from coordinate 92,424,555 downwards.
AGAGGAGGACATTAAGGTAGCAGAGGGACTTGGTGAGGAGGCAGATGCACATGCTGATGAGGCTGGACCATCAAAGCTAGCTCCTACCACTCCTCGTTCACCACTCAGGAGATCTACAGCTATTAGACCTGATACAGATGACAGACTACAGAGAGTACTGGATGAGATATCTTGTCTCAGATCTGACACTGATACCAGGATTGCTCTACTTCAATTTGAGATGCAACGGGATTCCAGGATATTATGACCATTCTTAGACAGCTTACTATAGCCAGCCAGTATGTACCGATGACTTCGATAGCAGCACCTGACACTGGCACTAGCACTGATCGAGAGCAAGGACAGGCAGCACATTTCAGTGACATTCCCTCACACGCCACTCCTGCTGATGCTGAGGTCGAGGCTGGTATTGAGATTCCAGGATCTGATGTTGGATAGACTCCAGCTACAGAGATACTATCTACTACCATCACTTTGGCATTATCCTTTGATCCTCCGACTATCAGACCCACTCCCATTATCATATCTTCAGAGCCCAAAGTAAAAGCCAAAGCCAAAACTAAAGTTTCTAGGACTACCACTCCTACTAGGACAAAAATCAAGGATCTTAGACCTAGGTTTCCTTAGTTTAAGCTAGTCCAGGAATCTTAGACGTCGGTTCCTCCACTAGTGAGGAACACCTTAGTGGTGATGATCCTAGCCCATCTTTTTGATGTTTTTAGACTTTTATCTTGATGCTTTTAGGACTCTATGCTTGTTATATTTTTTGTTATAATACCATTTTGTCGTGCCAAGGCACATCTATAATGTATCACCTATGTACTCACTTTTTATATCTATATATATCTTTTTCATGCTACATGTCTATCTTTGTTATGATTGATTTATTGTGAATGTATGTTCTCTTATCTTTTATACCTTTTGTTGATGACAAAAAGGGGGAGAAGGGAGAATGTGCATGAATGAAAATGATATGATATGGAGAAGGGAGATTGACATGAAAATGATACGATGAGCTAGAATGTTGATTCATGAAAATTTGATGAAAATTAAAAGAAATGCTATTACAATAGTAAGGGGGAGTTTTTGTTAAGTTTCTTGTTAAATTTTCATGAAATTTACTTCAAATATTTGGTAATTTTATAAGTTTCGATACGTATTGTATAGATGATACTCTTCATACATTATATGTTAATACATTATGTCTCGATACCTATTGCTCATATCATATAGATAATACAGTGCATCGATACATATGATACTTGGTGTTAATAGTTTCAGTTTTACACATTTGATACATATGATACATTGTGACACACTGTGTTGATACCGTGATACTTAATCTGTGTGATACACATTATATCTAATATCATTTGATAAATGTGAATATACTGTAATTGTAAAGTGCTTTTAAATTTTAATCATGCCCAGTGTTTTGTCATCATCAAAAAGGGGAAGATTGTTGACCCCTGGAATGATTTTGATGATCACAAAATATTGGAGCATGTATTTGATACTAATTCTTTCAAATTACTTAAGAGGTTTTGTAGAAAATTGGTTACCTTTAGTTTAAAATGGTTTTCAAATTGATTGGAAGGTAATTCAATTATGTATGAAGTTTTATGAACTTGAATTTGTAAAAGCCCTAGTTTTGTCAATATTGTAATCTTTTAAAATGGGCTAAAAATTGTAAAATTAAGAGTATGTAGATTAGCTCTTATTTGATTCAAATATTGAAGAGTTTTGGAGAAGCTTGAAGCATTAATTGAAGACTTTGCAAGAGCTGACTCATGGATCAAGAGCCAACTTGTTGTGGCATGGCACAGAGAAAATTTCAGAGTTTCAGTATCAAGAGCCGACTCCTATCCCAAGAGCTGACTCATGGAAGAAAATATTTTTCTGAAGCTTGAGATTTCGAGCCGACTCGAGCCCCAAGAGCCAACTCGTCCAAAGTTATGAATTTTGATGGACTGAGAACTTGAGCCGACTCTGCCCTGAAGAGCCGACTCTAGGTATTCATCATTTTGAATTGACTGAAGGCAAGAGCTGACTCTAGCTTGAAGAGCCGACTCTTACAGAACTTTATTTTGGACTGTCTGAGACTTTGAACTGACTCATAGACCTCGAGTTGACTCGTGTAGCCATTTTCTGCACTCCAACGGCTAGTTGCTGAAGTTGATTTTTGAACTCCATTTCATCTCCAATAGCTCTTTCACGAATCCCTAGGCCCTACAATGGCCATATCTCTTGAAAAACTATAAAAGGGATTGTTTTTGAAGGACTAAATAATTATTAGAGCATTATTGTGGAATTATCTTGAGATATTGAAGAGCTTTCAAGTCCTTCACCTATCTACTTCAAGAGCTTTCAAGATAGGATTCAAAGCTTCACAAACTCTACTCCATTATTGAATCCACTCATTGAACAAGCAAAGAAGTAGCTTGAAGGGCATTAAAGAGCATTCAAAGTTAGGCTTCATCTTGATCTACATCGGCAACACTTAAACAAATTCGGTTTGTTATAGTTGCTTGTTTATCTTCTATCTATCTTTGTTTTCTCTCTAAGAATAGCAAGGGGCTGTGTCTTAAGAGAGGGTTGAAGGTTTTTAGGTGAGCCTTGTGAAAACCTAAGTTGGGTTCTTGGTGATCCCGGTGTAAAACTAAGAGTTTTCTTTGGTAATCCCTTTTAAAATCAAAGGAAGTTTGGATTTCTTTGGTGATCCCGGAAAAACCAAAGTATATAGGTTTGGATTGTGAGCCTGGTAAAACAATCCGACTATATTCTAGTTGAGGGATATAATAGAAATTCCAAGTGGTGCTTGGGTAGTAGACGTGGGAGCCGGGTGCTCCGAACCATTCTAAATCTCTGTGTTTGTGCTTGTGCTCTTATTGCTTTATTTTTTTTACTTAATTACTTCTGCATTGCATATTGCACCACAACACTAAACGAATTTGAAAGTGCACATAATTGTGAAAAGTTTTTATAATCCCAATTCACCCCCCTCTTGGAAAGCCACCTGGGCAACAGACATCTTTCTATAAAATTTAATTAATTTAAGGAAATAAATAACAAATCTTAAAACTTTCTAACTTATTTGGACATCTTGTTTAATTTGCATTGCATCAACATAAACTACTTTAAGAGCATAAACCACTAAACCATCTAAAATGGGGATTTGATTACCCTTTCTTGATCTACAAACCACCATCCTTTATATTGCATAACTTAAACCTTTAATCTAAAATCAATTAAACATGGATCCCTAAAGATTTTTGGAGCTCGTTAGGACAAGGTACCTGGAAGAGTTGGACCAAGTCAGGATTAGCTAGTTGACTGGTATCTAAGAAAGGGATTCAAAAATGATGCAACCCTATAGGAAGGTGATTTTTATTTTGTTCCATTGACTGACCTGGCCAATTTATTTAATATCTAAGGAAAGCAATGGCAGGACCCCCACTGACCTTACCCTTAATTAGCTAGTCGATTAGTTAGTTTGTAACTTGGAGGACTCCAAGGCGGCTTTGGTAGTTAGGAGCTATCTTGATATAGGTTAACCCTAGGATAGAGAGTCCATTATATGATAACTTGTTTACTAATAAAACTTTAACCTAATTAAAGCACTCTTCTCTATCATCTATAGATTTAGGACTCTCTAAGTTTCTCATCTTTAAAATTCTCCTCTCATCTATCTCTCCTTTCTTTTCTTTTCTTCATTTGTAATAAAAAAAATAATCAAAAAAATTCTTGCTAAGACAAAACGATGATTAGTCAGACACAATCTAAGCCTTGTAAGATTATAAAGTCATTAAAGGAGAAATGGAATCCAGTGATCAACCTAAAACCCTAAAGGACTATTGGTACTCGAATAGTTCTATCCAACTAGATTCCAATGTACAACCTAAAACCCTAAGAGATTATTGTTACCCAAATTCCATTGAATGACTTAAAAGCCTAATGGACTATTGTTACCTAACTAAGGAAAAAATGGACTCTAATGTACAACCTAAAACCCTATAGGACTATTGCTACCCGAGTAACTCTATCCAACCAGAATCTAGTGATTGACCTAAAATGCTAAGGGACTATTGGTACCCTAAAAGAGAAATGGGTTCCAGTATTCAATCTAAAGGCTTAAGAGACTATTGGTACCCTAATAGCTCAATTCAAATGGATTGCACTAAATGACCTAAAGCCTTATAGGACTATAGGTATCTAATTGACTTTGTCTAATCATCTACAATTAGATTCCTAGCTAATAACTTTGGAATTAAATCTCAAATGATTGATATGCATTCTAAATTCACTAGATTTGAAGATGCATATAATTATGCAAGAAAGTCTGAAGAAGATATATTTACAACTTTGACCCATAGGATTGAAGCCCTATAACATAAAGGATGCACCCAATTAACCCATGTGTTTGCACCTATGTGTACTACATGTGATGCACTAGATCATGTTATGGAGGGGTGTCCTTACTTGATGCATCCAAACCAAAATAGATACACATAGAAGAGTGCAACCAATGATAGATACATAACTAAATCCTATGCACCAACCTATAATCTAGGATGGGAAAATCATTCCAAGTTTTCATGGTCACAAGATGCAACATTAGGAGCCCATAATTTTGATCAGCCCTACTTAAGGTCCAGCCAAGTACTAAATAATAAATCAAGTTTAGATCTTGAGGAAGGACTGAGTCATCTAGAAAATGCCCTAGAAGCTTAAGCTAAATCCAATGCTGACCTCAATGCTACACTAAATAGCACCAATGCTATCCTAAATAGCTTCATGCAAACCATAGGCCAACATGCAACTTCCAATACCTAGATTATTACCTATTTAGAAATGTAATTGAGTCCATTAGCCATGGCTTCGAGTGAAGAAGGGCTGCCTAGTCAATTCAAGAGTGACCCAGTGGGATAATATCTAGTTGGTAGCTTTAATTTCTTAATAATTATCCTAGAATAATCAATTATGACTCTCAAAAATAAAATGGTCCTAGAACAACCCTGCACAACCAAAAAGACTAACATAGATAATTTAATTAAGGTAGAAACATATAAAGAGAAATCAAAATGGAGAGTTGAACTATTTTCATCATCATCCTACTTACCTATGGTGCCATTTCCTAGTGACCCAGAATCGTCTACTACTTTTAATGGAAAGGGAGAACAAATAGGTGCAAAGAAGGAATTAATTGAGACATTTCAAGGATCACAAATGCAAAATACAATAAAAGAATAGACACATAAAATTCTTTCCCATGATTCGTTAAACCCCTATCTGGCTCACTTTGAGATGGTTAATTTTGATGTAGATTGATGGGGGACAGGTGGGGGTGGATCGTTGGTGAGCTGAGAAGTCACCATGGATTAGGGTATCACTAGATTTTCTTTATTTTTTTTTATTTCTATGCAGGTGATGAAGGAAACAATGAGGATCAAAGGTAGGGGTTTGGACTGCCACGGGCTTGGAAACTCATACTCACAAGGAGACCTCTAACCTCTAGGGCATCTCACCCACCTTACTAATGGAGCCGTGAGGGTAACTTTCCAAGGCTATGGAGGGATAAAGAAGATGGACACTCTACGGACTTAGGACTTACATTCACGGAGAGACCTCTCACTTCTAGGGCATCTCACCCATCCCACTATATGTAGCCTAGGGCATCCCACCCATCTTACTACATGCATAGCCTAGGACATCCCACCCAATTCGCTACCTGGGGCCGTGAAAGAAAATCTCTAAGACCATAGAGAGGACTCAACGAGGAAGGGGATAACTAGGGCCTCATGCCCCTCGATGCTTGAAAGTGAAGGCATAGGGTCTCACACCCCTCGACACCCGAAGGCGAAGGCAAGACGGGCCTCACACCCACTCCTTTATTGGGGTAGAACGAAGAATCACTCTTCTCACATCATCATCATTATTATTGATTAATTTTTCATACATGAAAGGGGTCCTTTTATAATTGACCCTAGCCCTTGGATTACATGGAATGAAAAGCAAAGAGGGGGGTGCCACATTATTTTTTATATTTGTTGGTTATATATGGCAATAAGGAGAGAAGAAAATCTAGGTCTCTTACTTGCTTTCTTTCTTTTCCTGGGCACTTTGCTTGGGTGCAAAGTTATTTCCTATTTTGACATAGAGTGGTTGCATTAAATAGGGAGGGGGACCCCTTCAAGGTCGGCTGCCAAGTTTCTTCCCCTTCTAGCTTGCATGAAACAGGGGGGCGCCATATGAGACATGGGATGCCATATAATTCCTTCCATATTTCTTGGTCAGCCAATATCTGCTACAAGGGGCACTGATCTGCTTCCTTTTGTGCTTGGATGACTTCAAGAAAATCATGGATTGCCTTGATTGAATAGATGGCACCTATTGGGACTCCATGTGGCTACTGAGGTGGCTAGACTCTCGGGTCCCCATCATTCTCCTGGAGTGGGGAGAACTCAATACCGTTAAGTTAGGGTTAGCGGGGATTTGGTTTGGAACTGAATCCAAACAAATCAAAGAGGCTCTGCTCTGAGATTTATGCAACTTTGAAATTCATGTAGCTTTGAAAATCAGCAAAGTGGCTCTGAGATCTATATTTTAATTTTATTCTGCTATGAAAACTGTGCTTCATAGGCCTTTGGGATTGCTTTGATGGTGCGGGCACCAGAATCAGAAGAAGACTTCAGGGTTCCATCTGGATCTCTGAATGACCTTGCCCGAAGATTAGGGTTTGTAATAAGGGTTGACCTGGTCAACCATATTATTTTATTTCTTTGAGTCTGCATTTCATTTTGTTGAGTCATGTTGACTCGATCTAAGTCCAATCAAGTCCTGGTTGGCGCCATTCCCTAGGGCATCATTTTTTCTTCCAAGGCCAAATGCAAGTGGACGCCACACTCCCAGCCACACTCCCAGGACCAGTTGGTGCCACATTTCATCCCAGTGTCCCTGGTCCCCACGCCCAGAGAGCAACAAAATTTTCTTAGGAGAAGTCAAGGAAGGCACCCACAAGCTGCCAAAAGTAAACAAGCTAAAGGAGCAAGGGATTTTTCTTGGAGAGGACATCAAGGTAGGCGCCCACACCTACCTAAAGTACCTGGCTATGAATGGAAGGAGCCTAGTCTTGGGGAGAAAGACTAGGAGATGAGTATTTTCTTCAAAGAAATAGCAAGTCATGGAAGGAAAACCCATGACTTAAGGAGAAGAACTAGGAGGTGCCCCACATACCTGCCATATGAAGCCATCACCTTGCATTTGAGGCTGCCCACTCCAAGGAAAGAAGCCTGGTCGGTCAAGGAAAAGTTTTTCATCCTTAGGATGAATGTTTAGTCCCACATGGGAAGTAGTGTAATTTTGTTTCTCTTGCAAGGTCTATATATTGGACCCTTATGTAATCTTTTGATTTTAGAATGAGTAAATGAAATCTTTTCTTGTGTTGAGCAACCTTGTGTTCACTTCTTCCGCACTTCTTTGATTATTGAGCTCCATGAGGGAGTAAATCCGGGTTCCATTGGAGCCTTGAGGAGGTGAGAGATCTCCAAAGTTACCAAAACCCTGCCCCGCTTTCATCCCTGGCCGCCAACCCTAATTTCCTTTCATCATCCTAGTCGCCAACACCCAAATTCCTAAACCCTATTCCCACTTCATTCAAGGCCGCCATCTCCTTCTCCAAGCCACCACCCACTATATCAAACCCTAGGTCCTTTTCATCTGCAAGCCGCCACCCTACCAGCCAAACCCTAAATCCACTCCATCTTCCACCGCCACCTCCATACTCTTCCCTCATCTTCAAAGTTTGAGCAGTCCGGAGCTATCCCAGGTAAAGGTCTCTTCCTTGAGTTTCTTACATCCTTATCTTGTTCTTCATCCTTTTCAAATCCAGAGTACGAGAAGAAGGCCAACCTTGCCATAGGACTACAATCCAAGGATCCATTGCGAAGATACCCCGTCTCCAAGGATCCTACAATCTGCTCGAGAGTGTCCTTCAATTGAAGCAAAGAGAGATATCACAGTCAGGTATAAAACCTTCTCTTCTCTCTTCATCTGTTTCTTGAAAGAAAAGTAAACCCTAGGTCTGGGGGTTTCTTAATCCCCAGCGATCCTACTTTTTTATTACTCTAATAATCTACTCTTTTGAATTGTGCTTTCTTTCAGTGCATATTTTCTTTCAATATTAGTTAGCCTTGTTTTTGAGTCAAGCCAACTTCTAACAAAAAAAAAAAAAAAAAAATAGTCTTAATTTACTTCCGCATCGCATCATCTTATTTGTTTTGCATCATTTTTGGTATCAAAGCCCTGTCTAGGATTCTTACTTGTTTGATTATTTTTTTTGTTCCTTTTTACTTAGGCTATCTGGAGTAGACTTCCCTGGCCATCCGGTCCTAGGAACAAGCGAGACACAAGCCTCCTCCTCCCATTCCATGGGGGTTCTTAGGGCGTGTAGGGGTGCTGCTGGGTTATAACTTCTAGGCAGTGATTGTAAACGAGACACACGTTCTATTTTCTGCCAGTAACTAACCTGTTATTTGATTTGTTTCTCCCTGCAGAAAATTCTAAATTAAGTAATTCTTGCTTTGCTGGAACCAGTATAATTGAAAGTAGTTTACATATAATTTTAATTATTTATTAATTTCTATAGATTTTCTAAGATCAATTTTACTGCTGTTCTGCTTTTTTATTTTCTGCAAGCTATTTTTTTATTTGAGTGTGCATAAATTGAATCTATCTTAAGGGCACCGAAGTTGCAATATAAGGGGAGGATTGAGACCCTCTCCTTAGCCCAAAACCACCTCCCGTGCATTCGAACCTAAGCCTTTAATCTTAAAATTAATTAGACCTAATTTGCCCTAGTGGGCTAGGGACACCAACTGGTCGGGTCTAGGCTAGTGTTGAGTCAGTTTGTCTGGTTACTCTGTGTGTGCTTTGTACTCAGTGTCTAGAACAGTGGTTCAGGGATTCTATCCCGAAGGGCTTGTGTGCTGGTCCGCCTACCTGGCCAATTACTGATTGGTGTCTAGGATTGGCAATTAGGGACCTAACACTCCCCTTACACCTGCCTGGGTGAGTCCTGAGTTACTACAGGCTAGCTTGCCACTCTGATTGGGCATCTAGTTTGGGCTCTAGGTATAGTTAGCCCGTAGTCGTTTCAGTCGAGTCTCATTTGGTGTGCTTTCTTGCATCATCATGTCCACCCGGAACGGAGTACCCTACCAACATGGTCAAACCCAACCTGATTTAGAGGCCATGATTAGAACTCTTACCAAAAGTATGACCAAATTGAGTCAGGATATGACTGATACTGTTGCCCAGTTTAGGGATCAAGTCTGTGAGGATCTTACCCAACTTAGGGATCGAGTCCAAGTACTTGAGGAACCTAGACATCAGAATTGGACTCCTGACCCAGATTTTAATGTGCCTTAACCTCACCCACACCAGAAGCCTAGAAGACCTTTATACAGAGATCCTGAACCTAATCATAGGAGGCCTGACCCAGAGCCTGAAGATAGAGATGATAGGTTCATCTGGAACATCAAATTAGATGCACCCGCTTTTGATGGCAGCTTAAACCCTAAGGTGTATTCTAATTGGGAGGGTGAGATGGACCAGTACTTTGAGTGGTATACCATGTCTGAGGAAAGGAAGTTCAAGTTTGCCAAGATGAAGTTAGTGCATCAAGCTAGGTTATACTGGGGGAACATTGAGCTAACCACTAGGAGATGAAATGTTGAGCCCATAACCACTTGGCAGGGTATGAAAGAGAAGTTTAGAGATAAGTACCTACCCATTTCATACCAGCAGAATCTGTTAGACCAATGGCAAACCTTGAAACAAGGGAACCGATCTGTCTCAGACTACATAGCCACCTTTGATGAGTACTTGATGAGATGTGATGTGAGTGAAGCCCATGAGGTCACTTTGTCTAGATTTAGTGCTGGACTTAGGGAAGACATTAAGAGGGAGTTGTTTCTGAGAGAGGTTACTGACCTATACCAAGCCTATCAGATTGCACTGAACACTGAGAAATTTCAGAGAGGACCTATACCTTTTAGGGTTAGTGTCCCAATCCAAAGAAATGGACCTAGCCAAGTTACCCCTAGCAAACCTTTTCAGGATATTCCCACCCCTAGGCCCATGGACAAAGGTAAGGCACCTGACACCCAGAGAACCACTAGTTCTAGTATCACCTGTTTTAAGTGTCAGAAACCAGGTCATATCTCCAGCTAGTGTACAGCCATAGCCTGTTTTAAGTGCCATAGGGTAGGTCATGTTTCTAGCCAGTGCCCACGTAGATCCCTTTACATAGAAGAGGGAGAGGAAGAGAATTCCGGGCCCAATGAGGAATTTGAAGAAGAAGTTTATGAGGATGAAATGAACTTGGTTGATGAGTATGAAGGAGAGGAGGAACCCATAGAGTCTGACCAATTAGGAGTTGTGAGATGCATCCTGTCCCAGAGTAGAGTTCAGGAGGATTGGCGTAGGACTAACATCCTACAGACTTTCCTTAAATTAGGGGATAAGGTATGTAAGATCATCATAGATAGTAGGAGCTGTGTAAATACCATTTCTGCTAGCACTGTCAAAATGTTAGGCTTAACCCCAGTCCACCACCCCAACCCCTATAAGGTTTCTTGGGTAGACTCTACCTCTATACCCATCCAGTCCAGATGTCAGGTCCAAATCCAGATGCAATCCTATCAAGAGAAGATTTGGTGTGATGTCTTACCCATGGGGGTGAGCAGTATAATTCTTGGGAGACCTTGGTTATATGATCATGATGCCACCCTCTTTGGAAAATTCAATACCTGTGTCTTTAGTTTTAATGGGAAAAAGATCACAATCCATTCAGTCCCTCCTAAGGACAAGGTAGCTAAAGGACCCAATAAGGTCAAAGAGATGAAGACTGGAGTGAACATAATTAGTGATAAGGATCTAGAACAAGAAATTCATAGTGGTTCACCCATTTGGATGTTGACTGCTAAGGAACTTAGGACTCCTACACCCTCAGAACCTCCTCAGGAAGTTAGGCCTTTGTTAGAAGAATTTGAAGATGTTTTTCCCGAGGATCTGCCAGACCACCTTCCACCTCTTAGGGATATCCAGCATTCCATAGATTTAATCCCAGGAGCTACTTTACCCAACTTGCCCCATTATAGGATGAATCCATCTAAGCATGAGGAACTGCAAAAGCAGGTTGGAGAATTGTTGAGGAAGGGGTTCATTAGAGAGAGTCTTAGCCCTTGTGCAGTCTCTGCACTACTGACCCCAAAGAAAGATGGCACGTGGAGGATGTGTGTTGATAGTCATGCCATCAACAAAATCACAATCAAGTATAGGTTCCCCATCCCTAGACTAGATGACATGCTAGATATGATGGCCGGTGCAATGGTTTTTTCCAAAATTGATCTCAAGAGTGGCTATCATCAGGTTAGAATTAGACTAGGGGATGAGTGGAAAACCGCTTTCAAAACTAAGGATGGTCTCTACGAATGGGTTGTTATGCCTTTTGGGTTGTCCAGTGCCCCTAGTACTTTCATGAGGATTATGACCCAGGTGCTTAGAGCTTTCATAGAGAAGTTTGTAGTGGTCTATTTCGATGACATCCTGATCTATAGTAAGATCCCTGCAGACCACCTAGGCCACCTTAGACAAGTCTGCCAAGTTTTGAGGAATGATAGTCTATACGGTAATCTCAAGAAGTGTGAATTCATGACCAGTAGAGTTATCTTCCTTGGTTTTGTAGTAACCCCTGACGATGTCGCTGCCGATCCAGAGAAGATTAGGTCCATAGTAGAATGACCAGAGCCGACCAGTGTGCATGAAGTTAGGAGTTTCCACGACTTGGCTACCTTCTATAGACGACTCATCAAGGGGTTTAGTACTGTAGTTGCTCCTATCACAGACTGTATTAGGAAGGGAGAATTTTAGTGGACTAAAGCAGCCCATAAAGCCTTCCTAGATCTTAAGGATAGGATGACCCAGGTACCCATTTTGAGGTTACCCGACTTTTCTAAAGTATTTGAGGTTGCTTGTGATGCTTCAGGTGTAGGTATAGGTGGAGTCCTAAGCCAAGAGAATCATCCTGTAGCATTCTTTAGTGAAAAACTTAATGATGCTAAGCTTAGGTATTCTACCTATGATAAAGAATTTTATGCAGTAGTGCAAGCTTTGCGTTCCTGGAGACATTATTTGCTACCGTAGGAATTTGTTCTATTTTCGGACCATGAGGCTCTTAGATTCCTGAATTCCCAGAAGAAGCTTAACCCTAGGCATGCTAAGTGGGTAGAGTATATCAAGTCCTATACTTTTGTTTTGAAACATAAGGCTGGGACTGAAAATAAGGTAGCTGATGCTCTTAGTCGTCGATCTTTGTTATTGAATTCTGTTAGGGCTGAAGTCATAGGGTTTGAGTAGATCAAAGAGGAATATGAGTCGTGTCCAGATTTTAAGACTGTGTATCAGGATCTAGCTCAAGGACCATCTAGTGATCATAAGGATTATACCCTTTTAGATGGCTTTCTGTTCTTTAAGAATAGGCTTTTCATCCCTAAAACTTCTCTTAAGGAATTTTTGATTTGGAAAATTCATGCTAGGGGTCTAGCAGGCCATTTTGGAAAAGACAAGACCACCCTGGCTGTTGAAGACCACCTTTTCTGGCCTAGCTTAAAAAGAGATGTAGCACACATTATGGCTAGGTGTCAGACCTGCGCTGTTGCCAAACAGCAAAAAAAGAACACCAGCCTTTATACCCCACTCCCTATCCCAGATCGTCCTTGGCAAGATGTGAGTATGGACTTTGTGTTAGGTTTGCTTAAGTCCCAGAGGAGGCATGACTCTATCTATGTCGTAGTCGATCGATTTTCTAAGATGGCCCACTTCTTGCCTTGTTCCCAGACTTTTGATGCGTCTAAGGTAGCACCCTGTTCTTTAATGAGATAGTTAGACTCCATGGCCTACCTAAGACAATTGTTTCAGATAGGGATGTCCAGTTCACCAGCTATTTTTGGAAAACTCTTTGGCATAAGTTAGGGACAAAACTTAAGTTTTCAACTGCCTATCATCCCCAAACTGATGGCCAAACCGAGGTAGTGAATCGTAGCTTAGGCAATCTGCTAAGATGTCTTGTTGGTGAAAACACTAGGACTTGGGATTTGTACTTACCTAGGACTGAATTTGCATACAATGACTCGGTCAATAGGTCTATAGGTAAGAGTCCATTTGAAATTGTGCATGGGTACAAACCTCACACACCTCTTGACCTAGCCCCTTTACCAGTCCACACACGAGTCTCCGAGTCTGCTGAAGTTTTTGCACTGCATATAAAAGACTTGCATAAAGAAATTCATGCCAAAAAAAATTTAAGTAATGAAACTTATAAGAAATTGGCTGATTCTCAAAGGCAAGTCAAAACTTTTGTTGAGGGAGACTATGTAATGATTTGGTTAAGGACTGAACGGTTTCCTCCTGGAACCGTTAGAAAGTTACATGCTAGAGGAGCTGGACCATTTAGAGTGGTGAAGAGAGTAGGATCCAATGCCTATGTGCTCGAGTTGCCTCCAGAACTAGGCATTAGCCCCACTTTCAACATTATAGACCTAGTAGAGTATAGAGAGCTAGCTGTGATTCCCAGTGAGCCTTGTGATCCTAATCCTGTTCTTGAGAGTGAACCCAACCCTGTGTGTCCACCAACAAACTGGCCAGTGAGGAAAGAACAGATTGAAAAGATCCTAGACGATCAGGTTATCTCTACTCGTAATCGAGGATACCAAATATACCTGGTCCGCTGGCAAGGAAGGCCAGATTCTGATGACTCTTGGATCTCCTGAGATCAATTACAAGAGCTCGATCCAGATCTCTTGGAGAGATACCAGAGCCAACTTGAGCCTTACTCGACAGGGTCGAGTTCCTCCCACCGCAGGAGAATTGGTGCGGGCACCAGAATCAGAAGAAGACTTCAGGGTTCCATCTGGATCTCTGAATGACCTTGCTAGAAGATTAGGGTATGTAATAAGGGTTGACCTGGTCAACCAGATTATTTTATTTCTTTGAGTCTGCATTTCATTTTGTTGAGTCATGTTGACTCAGTCTAAGTCCAAGTCAAGTCCTGGTTGGCGCCATTCCCTAGGGCATCATTTTTTCTTCCAAGGCCAAATACAAGTGGATGCCACACTCCTAGCCACACTCCCAGGACCAGTTGGCGCCACATTTCATCCCAGTGTCCCTGGTCCCCACGCCCAAGAGAGCAAGAAAATTTTCTTAGGAGAAGTCAAGGAAGGCGCCCACAAGCTGCCAAAAGTAACCAAGCTAAAGGAGCAAGGGATTTTTCTTGGAGAGGACTTCAAGGTAGGTGCCCACACCTGCCTAAAGTACCTGGCTATGTGGTGTGGACACCAGAAGCCGAAAGAAACTTCACTCCAACAAGGTTAGCCTTATCCCAATTTGGATCGAAGATAATTAGGTTACCTTGTATCCTTTAGTTCAAAAATATTTTATTTTGAAGAGTCATTTCCTTTTCAAGAGTCTTGTAATTAATTTTGAGTTTCAAATCAAGAGTGTTTATTGAGTCCTGTAATTACTTTTAAAATTTCATTTCTTGTAAGTCCATTTCAAGTTTTAAAGTCTAGGTCAGTCTAGTCAGTTTAGTTGAGTTAAGTCTAATTCAGTTGAGTTAAGTCTAATCAAGTCTTAAAGCCATGAAAGCCAGCAACAAGACTCAAATTCTAGACCCCAGAATTTGACCACATGAAGAAGAGAAGACACATCAACCAAGCAAGAGAAAAGGACCATCAACTAGGACCATTGGGCGCCACATGTCATTCTTATCCAAGTAGAAGACCACCTCACCATGCCACGTCATCAGGTGCAACTTCACCAGCCACCTCATCACCCTTTGGGCGCCAACAAGGGAGAAATGGACTTACAAGAAATGAAATTTTAAAAGTAATTACAGGACTCAATAAACACTCTTGATTTGAAACTCAAAATTAATTACAGGACTCTTGAAAAGGAAATGACTCTTCAAAATAAAATATTTTTGAACAGTCGGCCAGATCTTCTCAATTATCTTTTCTTTGTTCACAAGTTCTCCCATCCCTTCTTTATGTTTGCATCCTTCAACCTTAACTTTGATCTTCATTGCAGGGTCCTTCGAAGTCCTTGAGTTGTGAACAGGGTTCCCCTTGACAATGAACCAACAAGCTGAAGCCCAAGTTCAGGGTTCTGATCACTGTTATCCATGTTCTCCAGTCCAGAGCATCGGTAGTTTCAAGTTTTGAATCATAGGAAGGTTGGAAAACTCATCAAGGTAAGTCCTCAATCATTAGCCCCTATTGTCTAGATCTTCTTCCTTCTTAGTTTTAGAGTTGTGTCTAATCATGTAATAGTCCCTTTTCATATAATCCTTAAATCTTATTATGATGAGTACAATGGTGTGAAATTTTTCCTATCTTCTTCTTCCACGCCCAAAGCCACTCTCTTCCCTAGCAATTCATCATCCAAGCTCAAGGCAAAGGCATTGGAGTCGGCCAGATCTTCTCAATTATCTTTTCTTTGTTCACAAGTTCTCCCATCCCTTCTTTATGTTTGCATCCTTCAACCTTAACTTTGATCTTCATTGCAGGGTCCTTCGAAGTCCTTGAGTTGTGAACAGGGTTCCCCTTGACAATGAACCAACAAGCTGAAGCCCAAGTTCAGGGTTCTGATCACTGTTATCCAAGTTCTCCAGTCCAGAGCATCGGTAGTTTCAAGTTTTGAATCATAGGAAGGTTGGAAAACTCATCAAGGTAAGTCCTCAATCATTAGCCCCTATTGTCTAGTTCTTCTTCCTTCTTAGTTTTAGAGTTGTGTCTAATCATGTAATAGTCCCTTTTCATATAATCCTTAAATCTTATTATGATGAGTACAATGCTAGTGTAATTTGGTTTCATTGCTCTACAAACCATAATCTAAACATTAATCATATGCATGCCGCATCACTATGAATGGAAAGAGCCTAGTCTTGGGGAGAAAGACTAGGAGATGAATATTTTCTTCCAAGAAAGAGCAAGTCATGGAAGGAAAACCCATGACTTAAGGAGAAGAACTAGGAGGTGCCCCACATACCTGCCATATGAAGCCATCACCTTGCATTTGAGGCCGCCCACTCTAAGGAAAGGAGCCTGGTCGGTAAAGGGAAAGTTTTTCATGCTTAGGATGAATGTTTAGTCCCACATGGGAAGTAGTGTAATTTTGTTTCTCTTGCAAGGTCTATATATTGGACCCTTATGTAATCTTTTGATTTTAGAATGAGTAAATGAAATCTTTTCTTATGTTGAGCAACCTTGTGTTCTCTTCTTCCGCACTTCTTTGAGTGTTGAGCTCCATGAGGGAGTAAATCCAGGTTCCATTGGAGCCTTGAGGAGGTGAGAGATCTCCAAAGTTACCAAAATCCTGCCCCGCTTTCATCCATGGCCGCCAACCCTAGTTTCCTTTCATCATCCTAGCCGCCAACACCCAAATTTCTAAACCCTATTCCCTGTTCATTCAAGGTCACCATCTCCTTCTCCAAGCCACCGCCCACTATATCAAGCCCTAGGTCCTTTTCATCTGCAAGCCGCCGCCCTACCAGCCAAACCCTAAATCCACTCCATCTTCCACCGCCACCTCCATACTCTTCCCTCATCTTCAAAGTTCGAGCAGTCCGGAGCTATCCCAGGTAAAGGTCTCTTCCTTGAGTTTCTTACATCCTTATCTTGTTCTTCATCCTTTCCAGATCCAGAGTACGAGAAGAAGGCCAACCTTGCCATAGGACTACAATCCGAGGATCTATTGCGAAGATACCCCGTCTCCAAGGATCCTACAATCTGCTCGAGAGTGTCCTTCAATTGAAGCAAAGAGAGATATCACAGTCAGGTATAAAACCTTCTCTTCTCTCTTCATCTGTTTCTTGAAAGAGGAGTAAACCCTAGGTCTGGGGGTTTCTCAATCCCCAGTGATCCTACTTCTTTATTACTCTGATAATCTACTCTTTTGAATTGTGCTTTCTTTCAGTGCATATTTTCTTTCAATATTAGTTAGCCTTGTTTTTTAGTCAAGCCAACTTCTAACAAAACACAAAAAAAAAAAAAAATAATAAATAAAAATTAGTCTTAATTTACTTCCGCATCGCATCATCTTATTTGTTTTGCATCATTTGAAATCTATGTGCTCAGGAAATCATGTGGCTCTGAAGTGGGCAACAGGGAGGAAAGATGCTTTCATGTTCGTGCACTGCTCTTCTTCCCCACAAACGGAGGCTGGACAGAACATAGGAGGGTTACGGGCAGGGAAAATCGGCGAGGATTTCACCGAAGATGGTGTTGGGTGGAGATGGAGGAACGGGCGGGATGATGGCTGTCATGGACGGTGGCATGGCTGGGCTCGATTGTGAGCTCTCCAATCAAAAGGGAGGAAGATGCTGTGGTCGGTGGCATGGACGAATCTGGGGCTGGGGATGTCCATTCGGTTGCAAGCGATTTCCATTGCCTCCATGAGATTGGCGATTGTGGCACAAAAAAAAATAAGGGCGTGGGCAGGAAATGGTGTTGCAAGAAATAGGGTGTTGATCGATCGGAGATGAGGGCTTTGGAGGAGGAGACCGGTAGGGCGATGCTGGACGGGAGGAAGGTGGAGGCCGGAGCATCGATTGGAGGCTGTAGGGGGCAGGGAGAAGATCCGGTGGGTGGCAAAATGGCATGAAGAGATGGTGAAGTAGATCAATCTCTGCTTTAATGGGCATGCCGGACTTCGTCTCTATGGCTGACGGTGGTTTATGCGACTATGGAAGGCGTCGATCGAAGATGGGAGGCTTCATGGTAGGGATGATGGCACGACCGTGGCTCGGTGGTGGTGCTGGTGAGTTGGAGATGGAGGTGGTGGTGGATGGATCAAGGAAGGAGATGATGAGAATAACTCCAGGATAAATCAGGGATAAGTAGAGTATAGCAGGAATAACAGGAATAAGAAGGGACAAAAGAAAATAATGGATACCCTAAACCTCTGGACTCTGATACCAAAAATTGATGGGGGACAAGTGGGGGTGGATGGTTGGCGAGCTAAGAAGTCACCATGGATTAGGGTATCACTATATTTTCTTTATTTTTACTTTAATTTCTATGCAAGTGTTGAAGGAAACAATGAGGATCGAAGGTAGGGGTTTGGATTGCCATGGGCTTGGAAACTCATACTCACAAGGAGACCTCTCATCTCTTGGGCATCTCACCCACCTCACTAATGGAGCCGTGAGGGTAACTTACCAAGGCTGTGGAGGGATAAAGAAGATGGACACTCTACGGACTTGAGACTTACATTCATGGAGAGACCTCTCACCTCTAGGGCATCTCACCCATCCCACTACATATAGCATGGGCATCTCACCTATCTTACTACATGCGGAGCCTAGGGAATCCCACCCAAATCGCTACCTGGGGCCATGAAGAAAAACCTCTAAGACCATAGAGAGGACTTGACTGGGAAGGGGAAAACTAGGGCCTCATATCCCTCGACGCTCGAAAGCGAAGGCATAGGGTCTCATACCCCTCAACACCCGATGGCGAAGGCATGACGGGCCTCACGCCCACTCTTTTATTGAGGCAGAATGAAGAATCACTCTTCTCACATCATCATCATTATTATTGATTAATTTTTCGTACATGAAAGGGGTCCTTTTATAATTGACCCTAGCCCTTGGATTACATGGAATGAAAAGCAAAAAGGGGGGGTGCCATATTATTTTCTATTTTTGTTGGTTATATATGGCAATAACGAGAGAAGTAAATCTTGGTCTCTTGCTTGCTTTCTTTCTTTGCCTGGGCACTTTGCTTGGGTGCCAAGTTATTTTTTGTTTTGACCTAGAGTGGTTGCATGAAACAGGGAGGGGGACCACTTCAATGTTGGGTGCCAAGTTTCTTCCTCTTCTAGCCTGCATGAAACAAGGGGGTGCCATATGAGACATGGGATGCCATATAATTCCTTCCATATTTCTTAGTCAGCCAATATCTACTATAAGGGGCATTGATCTGCTTCCTTTTATGCTTGGATGACTTCAAGAAAATCTTGGACTGCCTTGATTGAATAGATGACACCTACTGGGACTCCATGTGGCTAATGATGTGGCCGGGTTCTCGGGTCTCCATCATAGATGGTTGTGCCATAAAAATAAATGATCTAGTAGAAACATCCTATCCCAACTCCACCAAACTTTGGATCAAGAAATATGAGTCACCATCTAACCTCTCAATAACTCTTTGTTGAACCCTGAAGTGATTTTGATGATAACAAAATATTGGAACATGTATTTGGTTATCTAACAACTCTTCAAATGGTTAACAAGTTTTTGTAGGACGACTACTTTGACATATTTTTTAAACCCTACAACCTTTATTTCTTTGTGTTGAGTTGTAAGTAATTAGAATATTGTAAAGAAGAACCCAACAAAAAATTTCTCTATTTGAATCAAAGATAAAGGGTTGCTTCTACTAGTTTTCAAGCTTTAATTTCTCTTGATATTGTTGTAAGAAGATCTTAAGGAAGTCTTCAAAGCTTGGCATGTGAGTTATGGAGAATAGAAATTGGTCTGGCTGAAGAACCAATCTCGAGCCGACTGGATGGAGGAACCAGCCAACTCTGGCACTGGCACAAGAAAGAAATTCACTGGCACACAGACCCAGCCGACTGGCACCAAGTCCCAACTGACTCGTCCAAAACTTGGTTGAAAATGTTCTGAGAACCTCAGGGATCCGAGCCGACTGGATTTCAGCCTAGTTGACTCATCCAGAGTGAACTATTTTTCGACTGTGGAACTTAGCCGACTGGTATTCAACCCAGCCGACCCGAACCTGATCCGAGCCGACTCGAAGATGACCGAGCCGATTGGAATGTCGGGGTCTCTTCCCAATGGCTAGTTCCAGATTTCTAATTTTGAATCCCAAAAGTGCTCCAACGGTAACCTGTCACTTTCCAACGGTCTACAATGTTCAAAATCAAGGGAAGGCAGTTGAAGTCTCTATAAATGAGGTATGAGAACATCCTTAGAGAGACTAATGAGTTGTTGAACATTTATTGAATATTTATTGAAGTAAGAAGAGAGAGCACTTGAGCTTTGAAGTCAGCCTTCAAGCCTTCACCAACTCTTATCAGAAGCTTGAAGCAACTTTTGAGGAAAGCAAGGAAGCCATTGAAGTGCATTGAAGGGCATTCAATTGAGCTTCACTAGAGCTGCATTGGCAACCACTAGACAACTTAGTTTGTCATTTATGTTGCTTTTCATTCTACTCTTAGAATACTTGGGTTATTGGTGAACCCGGTTGTAAAAACCAAATAGGTTTCTTTGGTGAGCCTACTTAAAACCAAAGTGTAGAGGCTCTAGGTGAGCCTATGAAAACCTAGTGTTGGGTTTCTTTGGTAATCCCTTTCAAAACCAAAGTGTAGAGGTTGGGATTGTGAGCCTGAAAAATAATTCGACTGTATTCCAATTTGGGGGATATAGTGAAAATCCCGAGTGGTGAACTTGGGTAGTGGATGTAGGAGCTGGGTTGCTCCAAACCACTCTAAACTTGTTTTATTTGTATTGTGCTTTACTTACTTTTCAGCTTCTGCACTTAATTCTGATTAACACAACACTCAACCACTAAAAGGAATTACTTGTGCACATATTTGTAAGAAATTTTGTAATTCCAAATTCACCCCCCTCTTGGGAAAAGCCACCTAGGCAACACTCTTTTGTTAGAGTCACCACCTAACCCAGAGCTGAAGCCACTTCTTGTAGCATCCATGGATACCCTACTAGTAATATATGATCAGGAAGTTCAAATTGTAGGTATTCTAATAGTGCATAAAGAAGCTATTAGATGGAATATTACCAATATGTGGAATAATGATTTTAAAAATTTTATGTCTAATTTTTCTATATTCGGTACTGCTTTTAAGAATTTTCTTCAAAATTTATTTGCAGTATTGAAATGATGTATGGAGTTAGAGTTAATATAATTTTTAAAAAAGTGCCATGTTATAAATCAAAAATGGATTATGCCAAGACTCAAATTATTAGTTGAATCCCTTATAATACTAATTGAACCTTTGCTTATAAAGGAAGAAACCCAAAAAGGGGATCTTGAAATACTTCCTTAGCACATTATGCATATCGAGTACATAGATCTAGGTCTTTTAGAACCCTGACTAGTACTTAAGTTATACCTAGATCTAATTATAGAGAAAGAGTTGTTAGATATCAGGGGAATAAGCCATTCAATGATCCCATACATGAAGTATTCTGAAGTTAATGCCAAATCACAAAGAGAATTATAGACCCATGTTAAGATTCAGGTAGGAATAGGATGAACAATTTAAGAGGTTTGGCTGAAGAAATTAAACTTAGCGCTTATTAGAAGGCAACCCAGCTTTTGTATTTGAATTTTTTTTTCATTTTGAGTTTGTTAACCTTCTTTTCAAATTTAGGACTAAGTTGGGCGGAGAACCTATTATGTAAGAACTTCAAGTAGAATCATGAAGGTTAAGCTAAATCAAGAATACATCTAGCCCAAAGCAATAAGGGATCACTCTATATGGAAGCACCTATTAATGAACGAGTATATCTAGTTCAGGTGGTATTTATCCTTATTTTATTTACCTTTCTATAATTTTATTTTCCTTACTCTATTGAGGATAATAGAAATTAAGTTGGGGGTTGGGAAAACCTTTTGAATCAATTTTGAAAAATCTT
Source organism: Areca catechu (assembly GCA_021397845.1). Lineage (NCBI taxonomy): Eukaryota > Viridiplantae > Streptophyta > Magnoliopsida > Arecales > Arecaceae > Areca > Areca catechu. The sequence continues at coordinate 92,402,816 of CM038051.1, read as the reverse complement.
TTGAAAAAAATTTAAGAATTTTGAAAATTTATTTTAAAATTTTTGAAAATTTTTTTTTTTAAATTTTAATAAATCATGTGTCAAGAAAGAAAATTTAGAGTAAAATAGACTAAAAAAAACTAATAGAGTTAGAAAGTAATTGCTAATGACTGTAATAAGTCAAGGAATAAACTAGCTAATTAGACTTTTAGTGGCCTACTTAGATCACTTAAAGGCTATTAGCACTTCAAATTACACATGTATACTGATGAAAAAAAGTAGGTGTTGATTGTAAAGCCAACTGAAGATTCAATTATAACTAAAAACTAGTAATTAATATACACCCCAATTAAAGAATCTTGAATTTAAGGAAAGAGCTATCTACCTGAAGTAAAAAAAATCATGCAGTGAGAAAGCTACCTTGAATTCAAGGAAAGAGCTACCTACTTGAAATAAAAGTACAAAATATAGATTATAATTAGATTACCCTAAGTTTAGTTACTAGGTCTCTACACCTAAGTCAAGCATAGAGGTTCATGTCAAATAATGAAGGGAAGGCTAGGATGCTTAGCACTTCAAAAAAAAATTAAGTAGTGTGAAAGCTACCTTAGTTTATAAACTTAATTTGGGGGTGTATAGAAAATTGACCAAAGTAATAAGCGAAGATACATTTGTCCTATATAAGCTAGCACCGAAATATTGAGTTAGCCATTGCAAATACAAGTGCTGTAGATCTTTGGATGAATTCTAAAGAAGTTTTTGAGTATGCTGACTATAAAGTTTCTTTCTAAAACTCAATATTTGGTTAGCGATCCTAGCTAAACTCTTTTAACTTTTAATCCTAGATCTACTTTTGTACAAAAGGATCTTAATGACACATGGTTGAAAATTAATACTTATATTTTTATTGCATTGTTAAGGGACCAGCAATGAATAAGTTGAGGGGATGTGATAAATTTATTTAATATCCCAATTTAAGTACTTAAATATATATGAATTATTCTTTATTCCATAAGATATGATACTTTTATTTATATTTTATGGAAAAAGAGTCCATAGATAGAAAGAGCTCAATCTGTAGAAGCCAAGGACCAAATAGTGCTTAAATTGGAGTTCAAGCAAGCCCAAAATCAAGGAAAAACCGATATAATCAAGTTTATTATAGATTTTAAAGTTGTAAGTCTACCATGGACTAGCTGCTCAGTCCACAGCCTTCTTCAATGGACCATCTTCCCCATTCCAAGCTGCTCACCTCCCATGCCATCCCCTCATCCTCCATGAGATGCCATCGCACCACCACACAGTCACTGTTGCTTCCTCGCTGCTCATCATCACTGATCCCCCCACCACCGATAATGGAAGAGAGGGGATGGTCAAGATAAAATCATCCCGAGCCACTACTGGTCACGCTGCCTGCCTTGTCAACCCGACATTACCACCCATCAAGCCATAGCTTCCTTCTTCTCTGCCCATCATGATCGTCACCCCTTTCTCCAGCCCCATGTCTACTCTTCACCCATCGAAGCCACCGCTTCTCCTCCCAAGTCCTTATTCCAAGCCACCAAATCTTTTCCCATCATCGTCATCTTCTCCTTCCCATCTTCATCAAGCCATGGCCATCTTCTTGATCTGAGACATTGCTGTGATCCACCATGGCTATCGCTCCTCCCTGGTAGCCATCTTCCCCAGCCCATCTTTGCTCACCTTCTCCTTCTTTCCATCATCTTCCCAATTGCCCTCTCCTAATGCTGCTACCTTTGATGAAGACAAGTTCGATGTGAAGAAGGAACTCCAGCATGAATCAAGTCATGATTTGCACTGATGGATGATCCAAAATCAACTGAGACTAAGATCCAGTGGTCCCCAACTCTTCCAACCTAATTCAAAAGGGATTTGGATGTGATTTCAGCCTTTTGACCATAATCTAATGGCTTAGCAAGGATCAAGAGTTCTAATATTGATCCAAAGCTGATTTGGATCGGGATTGTATCTATGATGAGCTCTATAAAAGGGGGACCATGGGAGGCATAAAGGGGTTGGAGCAAGCAATAGCGAGAAAATTATCTATTTTATTTTATTAATATATTATTTTGTAAAGGGTTTGAGATATAGAGAAAGAAGATCATATCAATTCAACCCATGCATGGCTAAGCTCCTCTATCTTGGGGAGGGATGAAGTTCTTCCTATGGCAGATTTATTTTTTCCTTTCTCGTCTTTTGTATTTATTTCATGCAATATGAATAAAACTTCTTTTTTATTTTATTTATACTTGTATTATGTCTTTGAATTAATTTAATTTTAATAATTTATTTTTTAAATGAGACATGCCGTGATCTTGACAAGATATGATTCATGCTCGAATAGGAGATATATTGTATTTAAGTTATTTTACTTTCTTTTATTTGGATTTGGAATAATCTATGCTTATAAAGGGATGGGTCATAATTTTGGAAATATAGTTCATACTCAAATAGAGATAGATTACTCCTAAAAACCAATTAATCATAAGTCCTTTGCATGAATAAATACAAAAATTTGTTAACAAGAAGAATGGATTCCTAAATCCTGAGATGTGTTTGATTAATTATCTTTTAAATTAATCATTCTACTTATTAATTTCTAAAATTCTATAATTAAATTGTTACAATTATCTTTCTCTATTTTTTCATTAAACAATTATCCCTATTCCTCGATGATATGATCCCTACTCACTCTAGCTATAGTAGTGAGTTAGATTTTATTTTTAACTGCCTTATGATAAGCGATCAAGGGGTGACTCCATAGCTCGAGAAGAAAACATGGTGAAAATCCTTCAAAGGGTCAAGGAGTTGATCCATGCCTTCAATAGCTCTGAGTTCCAACAAATTTTCAGAGAGGAAAACCTAGGGTTGATGCATTGGCCAAGGTGATTACCGCTACACGAATGGCACTTCCTAAAAAAGCCCATTTCCAACAAGTCAAAAAACTAGCTACAGAGGAGTCGTTAGAGATAATACAAATAGATAACGAGCAATGTTGGATTCACCAATTGATCAATTGATAATTACATTATATACGAGTATATAAATATTAATTTAAGAATAAAATTATTGTTATACTTTTATATATCGTTTATAGGAAAAAGGATTGCTAATGTGGAGAGCTCAATTTATGGGTCAAATGAAACAAGTTTGAAGTGAACTAGACTTAAAATGAGCCCAGAATTAAATTTTAAAATTTATTATTGAATTGTATGAATTTTAAAGCAGCCAATCAATCATGGACTAGCTGCTTGGTCTATGAAAACCTCCAGGATCCACTTGCAGCCATTACTAATGGTCCATGGCTTAGAGCCATGAAATGTGGAGAGATTTTAGCTACGAGATCGCCATCCCACCACCACTCGAGCTACCTGCATCTCTTCCACGGACCTCTCTTCCAAAATCCGACCGTCTTTCCTCATTCCACCATGGCCAACTACCATTTCATCATTGCCGCTAACCACTATCCATCAGCTCCATCATCGACCCGAGACACTACTGCCTAGCTACTTGATCCGGCCTAACCATCGCCAGTCATCACCCTCTCAGCCTGGCCATCCCATCTCTTTACCATTGCCCCCTTCCCTCAACCCAAAGCTACCACCAAGTGTAGTTGCCATCACCTCCTCCCTAGATAAATTGCCCTCTACCATGCCCACCGATGCCGCCTCTTAGAGCTACCATCATTGCCATCATCACTAAACATCCTTCCTCCATGGGAGCTATCGACTTTAAGTTCATGAGCTTAGATTCCATCTCTCTCAGCCTGAAACCATCCTGCATTGTAGCTTACCCTGCTTCATGCCATCGCTATCAAATCTACCCCAGCCAGCTGCTATCCCCATCGCTAGCAGTACCTCTCATCACATCATCACTAGCTTGAGATCTTGCCTCACCACCTGATGTCGCATGCCTCTACCTCTTCCCAAACTATTGCTACCCGCTGTTGCCTCACTACCAATCATAGCCCACTGCCACCTATCACTGAGAGCCACCATGCAGCCACCCACATTATCCACCATCATGGCCATCCCCAACATGCTACCATCATCAGCTCGAGACATGGCATGAGATGTCATTGACCAATTTGAAAGGAAGATCCAACGAATGGAAATTGAGTTGGCTAGCTTTGATCCAACATCAAAATTCATGCCAATTTGATGATGGACTCAATAAATAATTCCAGTTGTCATACACATGACCTAGCAACCCATGATCAATTTGAGGACTGATCCCAAGGGCCGACAATAATCAAATGGCTATGATCCAGTCTGATTTTGATGAAGCTTTTGGCCATCAACCCTCAGCTGGTCAAACATTGATTTGGAGTAGGATTCTGAAGTCTATTTTAACTGGGATTTGGTTTATCACCCGATCATTGATTTTGTAAAAAATAAATCCTAGTTATTACTATGATCCCTCCCTTTAGTTCCATATCAAAAAAATACAAATATCTCTCCTCTATTAACACCTATAAAAAGGCTCCTATACCTCTACCTGGAGGCATCAACCCCTATAAATCTTTAGAGTCTTACATATAGAGAGAGGAAACAAAGATCATGCATGGTTATGGAGTTTTCGTCTTTGAAAAGTAGATGAGATTTTTGGTATTTATATTTTATATATTTTTTTTTATGTAATTAGTACTTGATTATAATAGTTAGCTTTCAATGAATAAATTTGTTTTTCATTACTTAAGGTTGTGTTTTTCATGTCTAGACTATAGTTAGATTTTTAAATAGTCTATGACTACGTAGAGATGAGTCATGATTCAGGATATGATTTATACTCATCAACATAGGCTATGCTAGGAATTTGTTTATAAAAAACTTTATGATTAGAGACTTTGAATAGTCTGTGACTATATAGGAGTGGATCAAGATCCGTATCTAGCAAGATAGGCTGTGCTCAAGGATCAATCATTATTTAATAATTATATATTGAATAAATGCTTAATAAATACCAAATATCAAATCAAAATACAAGATATCCTTCATATTATTGTTAATCTCCTACTTAATTTAATTCTTGTTCTTTGTTATAAATAAATTCCTATTCCTTTATCTTTTTAATCTAATTAAATCTCTAATAAAATAATCTTGAAAGTGAGCATAATCCCAACTGATCCCTGAGGATATGATCCTAACTCACCCTAACTATAGTTTGAGTTGGTGAAATTATTTTTGATCATCTATGACAATGATCAAATTTTGACACTATTTCTAGAGATCAGTGGCATGGTTAGTTCACAAAAAAAATCATAATTTATTAGGCTTTTTTAAAGACCTAAACTAACTTGTTTTGACATCTGTTTGCATGCATTGCATCTACATAAATTATCTAAAGGATACTAACCCCTAAACAATATAAGGTCAAGATTTCATCACCTTTCCTTGGCTCCTAAATCACTACCCTCATATTGCATTATCCTACTCTTATAATTAAAATCAATTAGACATTGACCCCTAAGGACTTTCGAGCTTACTAGGTCAAGGGATCCTAAAAGTTGGATTGGGTTAGTGGTGGGGACACCAGGATCAGACACAAATCACTAGATCCCATATGGTTTATTAATTAGGGTTTTAATTTTAGAACCTTAGTCATGTATCACAATTTTGTAATCAATTAAGATTGAGTCCTGTAATAATTTGAGGTTAGTTGATTTGTCTCAACCCTCAACCCTAGTCAGTATATTGAGTCCTGTACTTCAGTTATGAGTCCAGTAAGAGTTCAATTTTGTACAAGAGAAGAGGATACCCTAATGTGGAGTTCCACCATGCCTCATCCAGGAGCCAGAAGACCCCACTTCAGCCATTTGGACTTTGTATGCCATCCCAGGGTCCAAGATTCCTGCAAGATGCCTAGATGCCCTCCAAATGCTTTTTAGATACCTAGATTCCCTCCAGATGCCAGAGTATATTCCCAGACCAGGTCATAACATGATCCCAAAGTCTTACCTGCGCCCTAGCCTAAGTGAATGCAAGGCCTAGGTCCAAAAAGAACCAAGATTCCAGGTATATTCCAGCCTAGAACTAAGATACCTGGAATATTCCTGCTCCAGGGACCAAAGCCCATGCACCCAACCCATCCTTGGCCGCCCCTTGCTGCCCCCCATGAAGCCCAACATGTCCAAGGTGTTGACTTGGTCCAAGCTAAGAGGGAAAGTCAAAATAAAAGGAGGAAACAAAGTTCTTATCCTATTCAACTTGTGTACTCCTAGTTCTAGGTTTATTTTGTAATCTTTCTCCCACTTAAACTACGTAAACCTATTCTAACTAGGAGAAGACTTGTAATCCCTTTAGGAGAGGGCATGGGAATCTATAAATACCCCACCCCTCCCCCTCTTGTACTCACTTCTACCTTATGAAATAAACTCTTGTTGAAATTTTGGTTAAGTTACTTTGTGTTCTTGTGTTGGAGTTTTTGTTCTTGTGTTTTGTGGATATTCTTGTGTGCCCTAGCTGACCCCTGCTTCCACGCCCAAGTTCCCATCTGCTACACCCAAGGAAAAGAAGCCCTTGCTGCCATCCAAGTGAAGGAACCTCTTCTTCCCCGGCCACCAGCTTCTAACCCTAAACTTGATTACCTCAAAACCCTAGTTTTTTTTCTTTTATTTAGTTGCTATTTTGATTGACCCCTGATACTTACAGGATCCCCGAGGTGTCTCACCACCCCAAAGGAGGCCTTCTTTACCTCCAGGATAGCCCCAAATAAGCCATCTAATCAAGGGAACCGAGCTTCATCATCTAGACTCCAATCAGAGTGTTGTGTGAGTTCTTCATCGAAAGTTCTTCAATTCACTGATTGGTAACATCCTTCCCTTCTCTTAATCTCTGATTTTGTGAAGAAAAGCTATCCTAAATCAGGAGTTTCTCAACTCTCAGGGCCTGGCTATTTATTATTCTGCATGAGTTTTTGCGGGTACGTCAGTTTCTTGCATTACTAGTCTTTATGCTGATTCTTTACTTATTTTCTGATCTTTAGCCACTAAATTAATGTCTAAAAAAATTAGTTTACTATTTTTCATCAATTTTAGAGTCATCCTACATCAGTTTTGTATTAGAGCAGGTTTAGGATAGTTTTTTGTCGGTACTAAAATCATAAATCCTAATTTCTGCATCTTATTACCTACATTAGAGGTCTAGTTTTTGATCAATTTCAGCATCCTAAACATTTTATTTATCTATGAAATTTGCACGTCATGTCCTTATTTTGTCTTGATAATTGTCATAAATTTTAATTAATTTTACTGAAACCCTAATTCCCTAAAATCTGGCATATAAGAAACCCTAACAAAATTCCTGAGATTTTTGCAGCAGTCTAAAAACCTTAGGATTTGCATCATCATTTGATTTTTGTTTCACATCAAATTTGGCATAATTCATCCTCACCGTCCATCCTCTGTTCTAAAATTTTTTGAATTTTTTTCTTTATCAGTAACTATGTCAAACCCTCATCATCTTAAACCCTAATTTTTTGAAGTTTGCTATTTTTCCAACTTGACTCAACCTAACCTAATCAACTTCCACACACCCCAATCCCAAGCCCAATGTGTTTGCTAACCTAATCAACTCAAACCTAACTTGCCAGATCATAAAACACACATAAAATATTTTATTTTTCTAATCATTTTAGATTGTATCAAGACCATCGACTGCCATCATCTCTTTAACCTAATCTTAAGGGCAATTGCTATCTAACATCAGGACAAGATTTCACCACCTGTCCTGGGCCCAAAAAAACCATCATCATTCTAACCTAAGCCTAATTAAAATTAATTAAACCTAATTTTCCCTAGAGGGCTAGGTGACACCAACAGGTCGGGTCCGAATTGTGTGGGCCAACTAGTGCATTTAATCCTGTGGCTATTACTGAAATCTAGTGTCTAAGGCTGAGGGTCTAGAGTCAAACGACCTAAGTGGTGTTGTGGTTTTTAATTGGGTCCTTGTGAAAGTAGGGGGGGCCTCCTACACTCCCACCCTCTACTTGGCTAGAGGAAGGATTAGCTGCTGGGTTGAGTGTAAGTTGAGCTGACCCATTCAGTTTTGGCTCTAGGTCTAGGAAACCCTAGATTGTACTAACCTTTTTTCTTTTTTGCTTGCTTGGCTGCACCACATCACTTTGCCTGCTAGTTTAATTATTTGCATTAGATTAAGAACCCAATGCTAGTAGACTTAATCCAACCCAACTAGTGTGACCATGGAGTCCAACCCTAGGGGAACCCAATACTCTGACGCATATAGGGAGCCCAACCTTAGGAGAACCCCATACCATGTGATGCGGGACAGAGATCATGGGGTGTATCATTGGCGAGCATAGAAGTCACCAAAAGATTAGGGCTTGTACTTAAGAACCAGGAACCCGGGCATCACACCCACTCCATTACAGAGAAAACTCAAAACTCAGACAAAATAACTTTTTAAGTTGTATTCATAAGAAGAAGATAATTCATACAAGAGGGGAGGGGTGGTATTTATAGAGTCACCCCAGGGTACATAACTTGAGGGCTAAGAAACCCTGACTTGTGGGCCAAGAAACCCTAGTGGACCTGGTCAACAGTGGGCCTGTCTTGGGCTGGAGCTCTCTCTTGTGGGCTTGGCAGCTTGAAAGGGTCTAGGTGCATGAAGGCCGGCTCTGGTTGGAGGGGTATGGTGAATCTCTTGGCTATTGATGACTCTCCTCTTGACTGGACTCTTGACTGAACTAAAATAACTGGACCTGACTAAGTGACTCAATTGACTCAGTTGTCCTACTTTATTACAGGGCTCAAGTGGCTCACTTTGACTCACGTGACACAGGACTAATGCACTCAAATAAAATAAAATAAAGTAGGTTTTCGGATCCCCATCATTCCCCTACGGTGGGGAGAACTCGACTCCGTCATGTCAAGCTCAGCGGGGTTTGACGGAACCGGAACTAACCAAATCAAAATAAAAAGGCTAGTTTCAATTTTTTTCCTTTCTTTCTTTTTTTTTTTTTTTTATTGGCTACTCTGAGATCTGTGCAACCTTAAAAATATATCACTCTGAAATCCATGCAGTCCTGAAGTCCATGCAGATTTGAAGTTTGCAATAGTGAACGATCTTGTATTCATGATCGTGCTGTGGATGGACTTCCTCTCCATGGACCAAAGCCAGAACAGGGGAGATGTGCAGAGGGGGTAGGGACGTCCAGTGAGCTTCACTGATGGTGGTGCTGGGGCGGAGACGGCGGCTTGGGGAGACGCTTCAGGTGGACGGCACGGGGGTGACGGCGATGGGAGCGCTGGCAGTAGTGGTCGTGGGAGTCACGGCTACAGGGGATTGGGCATGCCGGAGGAAGAATGGCTTCTCACCGGTTTAGAGGTGATCGCGGAGGCTCTGCTTTCAGTGGTTGGTGATGGCAGCGGGACGGAGATTCGATGGGAGGCAGCATCGTGCGGATTTGTGGCACAGGAAGGTCTCCACAATCATTGGGGACTGCCCGAGCGGGAGGAAGACAACGGCGGTGGCGGAGCTAGCGTCCGTAGTGGCGGCGGCAGCAGCGGTGAGGTATTTTATAGTTTTGGCATGTGATGGGGCGGTGGTGGTAGTCATCAGGGGCAGGCGGGAACTCCGGCCGTGGCTTGGATCTTCCCGATCTGCTATCGGGGGCTTTGGCGGTGCGTGCATCTGGAGGAGCTCTGCTTTGTCGGTGGCTACAAGAGGTAGGGAGGCGGTCCGGTGGGTGACACGGGTGACTGGATCACTGGACTGCACGTGAAAGTCTGTGGCACGGGTTCCGTCTGCTGGGCATTGATCGGAGACAGAGACCGACGGGCGATGAAGCGACGCGGAGATCTGGACAGAAGGAACAATGGGAAGCCGGGGAGAGGAGAAAACCCAAATCTGCTGGGCTCTGATACCAAGTTGATGCGGGACAGAGATCACGGGGTGGATCGCTGGCGAGCATAGAAGTCACCAGAAGATTAGGGCTTGTACTCAAGAACCAGGAACCCGGGCGTCACACCCACTCCAATCCGGAGAAAACTCAAAACTCAGACAAAATAACTTTTTAAGTTGTATTCATGAGAAGAAGATAATTCATACAAGAGGGGAGGGGTGGTATTTATAGATTCACCCCAGGGTACATAACTTGAGGGCTAAGAAACCCAGACTTGTGGGCCAAGAAGCCCTGGTGGACCTAGTCAATAGTGGGTCTGTCTTGGGCTGGAGCTCTCTCTTGCGGGCTTGGCGGCATGAAAGGGTCTTGGTGCATGAAGGCCAGCTCTGGTTGGAGGGGTCTGGTGAATCTCCTGGCTGCTGATGACTCTCCTCTTGACTGGACTCTTAACTGAACTAAAATGATTGGACCTGACTAAGTGGACTTAACTGACTCAGTTGTCCCACTTTATTACAGGACTCAAGTGGCTCACTTTGACTCATGTGACACAGGACTAATGGACTAAAATAAAATAAAATAAAATAAAATAAAGTAGGTTTTCGGGTCCCCATCACCATGACCCATCCTTAGAACACAACCATAGGAGAACCCCATGTCATGACGCATGCTAGGAATCTCATCATAAGAGCACCCAACCTTATGAACCCACTTTTGATGGAAGTTCAGATCCTCAGGTGTTTCTCGATTGGGAGGATAGAATGATAGTACTTTGAGTACACTAAGATGTTAGAGCTAGAGAAAATTAGTTTGGCTACATGTAGGCTAACCCAATATGCTAAGCAACATTGGGAACTTACTGAGGATGAATGTTGTTGGAGAGGAGAACAGATAAGTACCTGGAAAGATATGAGGAGTTAGTTGAGAATAAAATACCTAGGTAAATCTTATGAGCACGATCTTTTATGCTAATGGAACAAATTAAGCCAAGGTGATAAAACTGTCTCTGATTACATTGACCAATTTAAGGAGTTTAGGAGGAAATGTAACAAAGTTAAACATGAGCTTATGGCCATATCAATGTTTCGTATAACCTACGTGAGGACATTCATGGGGAATTGTGTCACTGGCCGATTGAGGACTTAGAGGAAGCCTATCACAGAGCTTTGGAATTCAAGTCAAATCAGAGGGAACTCACATTTAGTCAAACTGAGCCCAACAAGAATAACCCTCCTACACCCCAGATCCATAGAACTGAACCCATAACCCTTAGTTTACCCACCCCTGTTACCCCATACCTTAGTCAATTTCAAACCCCTCTTACCATCCCATTGGTTCACCAAGATGACTTAGAAGAAGAGATATATGAGACTGATCCATGTTTGGTGGAGGAGTATGAAGATGATGAGTTTATTGAAGATCTAAAGGAAGAAACACCTACAGAAGACCTAGAAGCAGTTGACTATAACCAAACCCTAATAAAAACCAACCTAAAATTAGTTGAGTCTAAAGTCCAGTGTAACCAACCCAGTTCAACCATGGAGTCCAATCTAGAAACCCTCCTTAAGGCCCTAATTGAACAATGGACCCAGAAAAATACCCAATTTCAATCCCAGTTTACCCAATCAACCACCCAAACCAACCAATTGACCCAAACCAACAACCAAGTAACCAATAGGTTGGACCAGGTAGAAGGCCACCCAATATTAGTTGACCCTAACCATACCCAAGTAGGAGCTGACCTAGATTTAGCTAACCCTAGCCATACCCAGACAATAACCGACCTAGAGTAAGTTGACCATGTAGTGGAAGAACACTTAAAGGAAGAAGACCATAAGGAACCCAATCCTACTATTAGAGTTTTTCCTAAGGAGACACTAAAAGAAAGCCCAACTATAGAGCCCAATCCTTTGATTCAAGAATCAGAAGAATTTATTAAGGACTTGATCTATTTGAATCAGTACCCTCAGGATGATATCATTCCATTGACTCCCATTGATCTCTTTCCTGAAATCAGTGACCCTTTCTTCCATTATGTAGACCCTTTAGATAGGCATCAATCCCATAAGGTCAACCTCATTAGTATAGGCCTTATCCCTAAAATCCCTTCTTATCTCTTATTCTACCCGATCAACCCAGAACCTTCTTCTTACTTTCAACCCTATCAGACTAATCCCGAATCCACCTCGTATTTTTTGCCTTTTCTTGAGTTTTCTTATATTTCGTTAACCATTCACCTGCATCATGTAAAGATTTTCATGTTGCATTCATTTATTGCACATGTTAGGTTTGCATATTACTTTTGGTATACTTTGTGGCATTTGCTAGGAGTATATAGTAAATTTTCATGTGCATGCCGTGATAAGATCAAACCTAGAGAGTCTATAGTCTCTTAGGTGTTAGACCTGAAGAGTTCCATAAGTTTCCTTTAATAAGGAAGCCTAGTCGAGTCTATTAGGTGTTAGTTTTGAGTCCAATGAAATTCATAGTCTTAACCCATTTGTCTACACCTATACTAGCCTCTTCACAGCATTTACACTTGGAAATTAGTCAAAAGCTGAACATAAGTAATGAATTAAATAACAACTTGGCTAATTCCCAAAGAAAAGATAAAGAATTTTATGCAGAGGGATATGTGATGATAAAGGAGTTTTCTGCTCGCAAAGCTGGCCCATCCAAAATAATGAAGAGTAATGGACCCAATGCCTATGTGCCTGAGATATCACCTGATTTAGGTATTAGCTTCACCTTCATTATCTCATATCTTATAAAGTCTAGGAAGCTAGCAGTGATACCCTGCGAGCCCCATGAGCCACTCCCTTTCTTTGTGAGTGAACTCATCCCAGAGCGACCACATACAATTTGGCTTTTTGGTGAGGAAGAGATTGAGAGAACCCTAGATGATCAAGCTACCAGTACCTAAAATAGAGACTGTCAGCGGTATTTGGTCCGGTGGCAAGGTTGGCCAGAATCTGAGGACTTGTGGAATGCTAGTGAGGATCTGCAGTGCCTCAACCCAGACCCTCCTTGAGCCAAATTAACTCTTACTCGACGGGATCGAGTTCCTCCCACCCCGGGAGAATTGGCGGGGACACCAAGATCAGACACAGATCATTGGATCCCATTGGTTTATTGATTAGGATTTTAATTTTAGAACCTTAGTAATGTGTCACAATTTTGTAATCAATTAAGATTGAGTCCTGTAATAAATTGAGGTTAGTTGATTTGTTTCAACCCTCAACCGTAGTTAGTATATTGAGTCTGTACTTCAGTTATGAGTCCAGTAAGAGTTCAATTTTATACAAGAAAAAAGGATACCCTACTATGGAGTTCCACCAAGCCTCGTCTAGGAGCCAGAAGACCCCACTTCAGCCAATTGGAATATGTATGCCATCTGAGGGTCCAAGATTTCTATAAGATACCCAGGTGCCCTCTAGATACTTTTCAGATGCCCAGATTCCCTCCAGATGCTAGAGTATATTCTCAAACCAGGTCATAATATGATCCCAAAGTCTTACCTGCACCCTAGCCCAAGTGAATGCAATGCCTAGGTCCATGAAGAACCAAGATTCCAGGTATATTCTAGCCTAGAACCAAGATACCTGGAATATTCCTGCTCCAGGTGTCTCAGGCCTCCAGGGCCCAAAGACCATGCACCCAACCCATCCTTGGCCACCCCTTGCTGCCCCCCATGAAGCCCATCACGTCCAAGGTGTTGACTTGGTCCAAGCTAAGAGGAAAAGTCCAAATAAAAGGAGGAAACAAAGTTCTTATCCTATTCAACCTGTGCACTCCTAGTTCTATGTTTATTTTATAATTATTCTCCCACTTAAACTATGTAAACCTATTCTAACTAAGAGAAGACTTGTAATCCCTTTAGGAAAGGGATGGAACTCTATAAATACCCCACCCCTCCCCCTCATGTACTCACTTCTACCTTATGAAATAAACTCTTGCTGAAATTTTGGTTAAGTTACTTTGTGTTCTTGTGTTGGTGTTGGTGTTGGTGTTCTTGTGTTTAGTGGATATTCTTGTGTGCCCTAGTTGACCCCTGCTTCCATGCCCAAGTTCCCATCTACTACACCCAAGTAGAAGAAGCCCTTGCTGCAATTCAAGTGAAGGAACCTCTTCTTCCCCAGCCACCAGCTTCTAACCCTAATCTCGATTCCCTCAAAACCTTAGTTTCTTTTCCTTGATTTACTTGCTATTTTGACTGACCCCTGACACTTGTAGGATCCCCAAGGTGTTTCACCTCCCAAGGAAAGGCCTTCTTTGCCTCCAAGACTGATGGGGGACAAAAATGAAATGATGAATGGAGAGTTTTAGCAAGCTAACTAGCAAACAAACTTGGACAATTAATTATCAAATAAATAGGCTAAATTAATCTAAGAAAAGAATTTTTATAAGGAGACTAGTTGATCTAATTTTTAAGACTCGCAATGTAGATCTAGTTCAAAATAAGGATTAGGATCTTCAAGGCAAGAAAACCATCACTACTAGGGCAAGTTAACCTTCAATTGATCAGATCTAATAAAGCTTAGGAAAAGTTTTCCTACCAACAATGAATGCTATTTATTTGGTCGAAGAAGGAGCTCTCATCACTCAAGAATTGACGCCTAGAAGCCAAGATTGCCACTCTCTACTTTGAGACTCACGTTGGCCTTGATCCATGGCATGGAGACCTTCATCCTTGACCTAGGAACTTGGGAGAACATGCAAAAAAAATTTGGATTTAGACATGGAAGAAGAATTGGAGTTGGAATGGAAACAAAGAAAAAAGGAAGAAGAAGAAAGTGGCTGGTGGCTTAGGACATGGAGCTTCATCATAGATCCATCAATGGGCATCCCATCCTTTACTCCTTGTAAAAGAACTCTTCACTCTCAAACTCAAACTTAGAAAACTCTCATTCTCTCCTTGGATAAGAATCTACACACTCAAACTAGCTAGAAAACCTTCACTCGAAACAAGAACTCAAGAAACCTAGAACACAGGGAAACAATCCTTTCATTAACTCAAATCATAGCATAGAATGAATACAATGAGAGCCTAGGGGCCCTATTTATAGGCTCCAATGCTAGAAATTTCATCCAAGGATGGAGGGGAGGGGATAAGGTTGGCTTAGTTGGCTCCAATAACTCTTAGGTAAGTGGTTCTTGTTGGGAATTGTGTCCCAAAGCCAATCACCTGGGTTGTAAGCGATTGTGCTAAGTATTGTACTCTTTTTATGAATTAATAAAATAATATTTTTTGCAGCTCATCACATACTTAATTTCTTTGAAATGAACTCTTTCAATGTGATGAAGTCCTTAGGACTACACTAACTTCGATACAGAGAGGATGTATCGAGTGGTCCTTAAACCCTGTTCACAACCAAAGGATATATTGTACTGGATGGCAATATATCAAGTATAGGTTGTTGTAGTTCACATCGTTTGGTTGTCCTCTTGACCAAATGAGTGTGGTGACACTGATGTGATCTGCAAGTGGGATATGTGATATCTTATTGAACGTGACTCCGTGCAGCCCCATTCTGCCAAAGGGATACTCACGATTGGATATGGGTATATGTGTCCCTCTGACCTGAGGTCATCATGGTAGCTTGCAAGCAACTCCCTATGCTTTGGTGCCAGACTACCCAGATTTTTAATCCGGTGACGGAAGGTTTCTGGGTACAGGCAAGTACTTGTGGAGCAGTGATGGACCAAGATGGAATTGACCTGTCCAAACAGTTTGGATTGAATGTCTCGCAATATCTCAATTTAGCAAATCCTCGACCGGGGTAGTCCTAGTGAAGAGTCACTGGGCTTGCGAGGTTGAGACACATAGTCGACTGACTCTGTCTGGGTTGGCAGCCCAATCTCAGTCATCCTGAGCATTAGAGGTCAAAGGGATGAATTATACGGTAACCATATGCCAGAGGTTCGATAGTTTGCTCCTGCATCTTCGACCTATCCAGACGCCGGGACCCATTGCTAGATGGTTTCCTGTGCTGGTACTAGAAATTGTTCTAGTGCTACCGTTTAGGTTCGAACCTATGAGGTCACACGCCACAGAGGATAACTCTCTGATCCGGATACCGATTATGATTGGGAATCGTCTCGGTTTTATGGTCACAGTATTTTTTTAGCACTCTTTTCCCTATCTTGCCCTTGTCTGTGTCAACCAAAAATTGTTCCGGGTTGACCAGCACTATGCCATGATTTTTCTGAATCTGTTTTGAACTGATTCGGAGTTCGTTTCGGCCTCCAATTGGTTGTAAACCAATTAAACCAATATTATTGGGCTTGAACCAGGTTCAATTGGATTGAACCACCATTGGTTAATTGAACCAATGGGTTGGTTTAAAAGGCTTGGACTGGTTATTTGAATCGGTGGATTGGTTTCCATGATTTTCTTTTACTCCTTGGACCGTTTACATGGTCATTTGTTTTGTGGAAGGCCAAACGAATGCAATGAAAATTTCCAAAATGCTGGCGTCTCTTCCCTTCTCCTCCACCCGCTACTATAATGGCTTTAATCCCTCCTTTAATTGTTGTTTAATAGGTTAACTACTGCTGCCTCTTGGCCTCTCGTCGCTCCACCTCCCTCTCCCTACTGCAGCCTTTTTATACAACCCATCCCTCCCTTGTTTGGTCGAGAGTTAGAATTTAAAACGAAAGAAAAATTTCTCTTCACCGTGAGAGAGGCTTAAAAAGAGAGAGATTTGGGCATTCTTTGAGAGGCTTAAGGAGAGAACATCTGGGGCTGGGTTTAGGAGCTTTAGAGGGAGAGAAACAAGACATTAACCCATTGTTTTGAAGTGCTCAAGTTCTGCCCAGTGCTGCAGAATTCTGTGACTATGAAGCCCTCTTCCGGCGGCTAGCACCATGCATGGAGGCGAATCCGAGAGCCCCGGGCATGTCTCCCCTCTAGAGGGAGTACCTTTCTACTCCTAGGAGCAAACCACGTGAGCCGGGATCGCTCCAGCTGCTTCGAAACGAAGGCCAAAGTCTGCTGCCCAATTCTGCTGCAGAAATCTGACAGCAGAATTTGGTGATTTATTTTAATTTTTTGGCTTAGATTTGATTGCAGTAATCGATGGTAAATTGAAGAAGACTTGTCCATGTTGCTTCTGCTCAAATTTGGGAGCAAACGAAGATCCGGAAGGTAGTGTTCCGATGACATTTTGCAAGCCAAAAACACAGTCCCAAAGAGGAAGATGACTGGAATAACTTTATTCCAGTTATTCCAGTCTATTCCAGGTTAATTCCAGAGTTATTCCAGGTGGAATAAAAGGTATGGAAAATTATTTTTTTAATCATGCATGGATAGATTAAATTTTTTAATATTTTATAAATATTTTATATGATTATACATGCCTAAATGCAACTAGATTTAGATTAGTTCCTGGCGGAGCAGATACCCGCTGCATGAATTTTAAAAATTGTTTTAAAATCCAATCTGCTCCTGCAGATGTTTGCATGCCTAATGTAGGATCTTGTAAAACCACCAGCATAGTTTACTTTCAGTTCTAACTAGAAACAAATTGTAGGTTGAAAGTTACAATCACTTTGACATATGGCATCTAGAAATCCTAATGTGGCTTCCAAATGCTGATGTGAAGGCTTAGGTATCATAAGTTGTGACATCCCCATGTCAAATATTGTTGGGGTAGTGGAAGGAATCTTTATGTTCCCCATAAAACTCTTGTGTAGTGTAAATCCTTCTCCCCCAAGATTGTTTGATGAGTTGTTCTCCCATGTGCTTCAAATCTTGGCGTGAATTGGGCTTGGGCTTGGTCTTGAAGAGACTTGAATGGTTGGTCTTGGACTTGAATGGGCTTCTTCCATGTGTTGGTTTATGAGCCAAAACATGCTTCAAGAAAATTTGGCTTATGAACATGCTTCAAGAAAATTAATGGGCTTCTTCCATGTGTTGGCTTATGAGCCAAATCATGCTTCAAGAAAATTTGGCTTATGAACATATTTCAAGAAAATTTTTAACTTGCTTCGAAAACATTATTGACTATAGCTGCAAAATCAAAGTGAGTTAATCAAAGTATATATTCTTATTATGGATGTTTCCATTAGTTTTCCTGGGGTGGAAAGAGCTCGACTCTGTCAAGTAGGAATTCATCTGGCTTTGGTAATACTCTAAGAGGTTAGGATCGATTCTTTGTAAGTTCTCTCTTGTGATTCATGAGTCTTCAGAATCAGGACATCCTTGCTAGTGAACCAACACAAATAGTCTTTGTTTCGAGTAGTGACAATCTTGTAATCTAAGATTCGCTCAATCCTATCTCGCCACTTTGGAAATATGGCTGGTGGACACTCAACGGTTGGTTCACCCTCAAAGGTGGAATCAGGCCTGAATAGCTCACTAGGTATCACTGTTGGTTCCTTATACTTTACTATATCTAAAATGTTGAAAGTAAAAATGATACCAAAGTCGGATGGTATATCCAGCACATATTAGGTCCAATTTTCCTTACAATTTGAAAAGGACCTATACCACGGGCATATAATCATTTTGAGCCTAATCAAGACATAGTCTCCTTCTCGAAATTCTTTGGCTTTTTTACAAAATTTAGCCATATGCTTGTTAATTTCATTGCTCAAAATTTGTTTTACTAATCACACTATGCATATGACTCTCAAAATCATGGATACTTATGCATGGGACACCAAATGACAAGAGACAAATGCAAATGATACTAAATGGTAAAAGACAAACAAAAACAAAACAAGCTCAAATGGTTTTTATTATCTATAGACTAAACTTTATTGTTGGGCTAAGAAAAAAGGTTCTTAATTTCCAATATTCCCTAAATGGCTTTGAAGACTTTGGCACAAAACTTCAAGTAGGTGGCAGTGAAATTTAATTTGGCTCCCAATATATGCCAAAGAGTCTTAATAAAGTAACTATTTAATATCACTGAGACCAAATTAGTGGTATGGTAGATGTCCTAGCCGGATGGGATAGAAGAGTGAATGAAATGTAATGGTGGATCGGGATGGTGGATGTTCAAAAATGGGAAATCAGGGATAGAAAAATTGTTAGGAAAAATATTTGCAGGGTTTTCAAAGGCTCTACAACTTCTTGGGGCTGATCCATAGGGTTTTGTTCTTTGATGGTCAATACCCCAATATGGGATCCTTCATCAATCTCTATATCTAAACTTTCAATATCAATTAATTCTGGATTTTCTATGTTATCCTCAGATTGATGTCCATGGTTTTGTCCTTTGATTTCATTTTGATCATCCCCATTGTTGATTTCTTTAGGCTGGGTAATTTTCTTATCTTCAAGTGATTGTTCTTGATTTTATTCGTTCATAAGGTTAGACCCAGCTTCATAGTCTTCTTCATTATGTTCTACAACGGGTTTAGAATTTTCTCTTTCTAGCCCTTTATTTGGACAAGACTTTGATTTTATTTCATCCTTAAATTCTTTAATAGGTTCAGGAGATTTTTCCTCTAATTCTTCCATGGATTTAGTCTCTTCTTCATCCTCCTCATACTTATTAAATTTAGCAATATATTTAAATGCAGTTTCATCATCTTGTCTTAATTTGTACCATTGGGTTGGAAGATTTTGCTTATAAGATTTGCCTAAGTACTTTTCCCTCAACTTACTCTTCATATCTCTCCAAGTAATTATTTTATCCCCACTGTAATAACTTTTATGCTCAACATGTTTCCAATATGACTTAGCATATCAGATTAGCTTTAATTTGGCAAATTGACACTTCCTTTCTTCCGATATTTCATCAAACTCAAAGTACTGATCCATTTTCTTCTCCCAGTCAACATACACCTCAGGATTTCCATCAAAAGTGGGTGCATAGGGTCGATTGCTTTTAAAGACTCTCTCCTCCTAATCTACAAATCCTTGACAGGGGTATCTAATTTATACTAGGGGTGAGATCATGATAATGGACTCTTAGATCAATGGGAGGTGATTTAGGATTTGTATGGGTCAAGCGATCTTTTTCGAGGTTCTCGATTTGATTATTTACTTGCCCTAACTCTTTGTTCACTTGTCCTACTTATTTTGTTAGGGTATCAAAATTTTCAGTCAGGGTCCTCATAAAGAATTCAAGATTAGGATCCATAGATATGTGTAGGACTGTTGGTATAGGGCTTCAGATCAAATGGGCAAGTAGTACAAACCTAACTTCTTGGGCTCCTAGACCTAAAAGTTCAAAATACAGGAATTGACCAAGTACTAGTTAAAGTTGTAATTACCTTTTCCACTGGCCAGGTAAGAGGTGAGGTTGCGGGAGGCTCCCCTCGCTTTCACGAGGTCCTAATTAAAAACTGCAAGTCCACTTAAGGTGTTTGCCATTGGACCTCTTGCCTTAGACATCAATTTCAAGAAGTAAGTACAAACTCAACTAATATTTGGTCTCATCTTGCACGTAAACCCGACTTATGGGTGTCCCTAGTTTTAGGGTTCTACTCGATTTCAATTATGGTTTAGGTCAATGCAAATATGGGTGATTATTTTGGGTCAATGAAAGGTAATGACCTCCTTCCCTTATGTTATGATTGAATGCCCTTAATTGGATTTAGAAATGGATGCACAAACAATCAACTTGTTAACAAGATATCTATACTAGCTCAAATATGTGATTTAAACCTGAATTAAAAAAAAATTAAAATTAAAAAATTTAATTGGAAAATTTGGATTTTGAAGTCCAAAATTTAGAAATCAAATTTTAAAATTTAAATCTCAAATTAGGATTAAAAACTTGTTCTAGAAGTTAGAGTTGTTGTAAGATAGTTTTAGTCCTAACAACTTCTAATCAACTAGTTTTAAAAATTCAAAATTAAAATTTTAAAATTCTAAAAAAATTAAAATTAAAATTTAATTTATTATATCTCTTAGTGAAGATTCCAGATTCTAAATTTTGAAATTTAATTCCTAAAATGTGGTTAAGAAATTCATTTTGAAAGCTTGTTATAAAAGAAAATTTTAGCAGGGAACAACTTTCAACTATCTAGTTTTAAAAATTCAAAATTTAATTTTTTTTAAAAATCCAAAATATCAAAATAAAACTAATTTGGTTAGTTCTCAGATCAGAATTCTCGGATTTTAAAGTTTTGACTTCAAATTAACTCGAATTTTGGTTGAGAAGGTAGTTTGAAAACAGTTGCTAGAAAGTTCCAGCAGTTTAGCTAACTCTTAACAACCTGAATTCAAATTTCAAATTTTGAATTCTAAATCCTTCTAAAATTCAAAATTTTGGTGGAAAATAATAAAAATCGAAGTATGGATCTCAGATCTAAAATTTAAAATTTAGAAAAAATATTTTTATATTTTTTTGAAAATTAAATGAAATGAAAGGCAGAAATAGAATTTTGGATAGAACTTAAAAAATGATCTAAGAACTCATATTTTTAAATATAGAAATAAAAAAAAATATTTTTTTAAATTTTATAATTAGAATCCTAATATAATAAGATACTAGAAAAGTATTTTTTTGAATTTTTTTGATCAATGTGAAAAATACTAAAACTCCTAAAATATTCAAGTGAATACTAGAATAGAAATTTCAGCAATCAAACACTTGACCAAGTAAACCATAAGATCTGATACCAAAAAAATTGATAGGGGATGAAAATGAAATGATAAATGGAGAGTTTTAGCAAGCTATCCAGCAAGCAAACATAAGCAATTAATTATCAAATAAATGGGCTAAATTAATCCAAGAAAATAAGTTTCATAAGAAGTCTAATTGATCTAATTTTTAAGACCCACAATGTAGATCTAGATCAAAATAAGGATTAGGATCTTCATGGCAAGGAAACCATCACTAATAGGGCAAGTTAACCTTCAAATGATCAGATCTAATGAAGCTTAGGAAGAGTTTTCCTACCAACAATGATGGCTAATTATTTGGTGGAAGAAAGAGCTCTCATCACTCAAGAATTGAGGCCTAGAACTCAAGATTGGCACTCTCTACTTTGAGACTCACCTTAGCCTTGATCCATGGTGTGGAGACCTTCATCCTTGACCTAGGAACCTGTGAGAACTTGCAAAAAAACTTGAGTTTAGACATGGAAGAAGAATTGGAGTTGGAATGGAAATAAAGAAAAAAGGAAGAATAAGAAAGTGGCCGGTGGCTTAGGACTTGGAGCTTGATCATAGATCCATCAATGGGCATCCCATCCTTTATTCCTTATAAAAGAACTCTTCACTCTCAAACTCAAAGTTAGAAAACTCTCATTCTCTCCTTGGATAAGGATCTACACACTCAAACTAATTAGAAAACTTTCACTCCAAACAAGAACTCAAGAAAACTAGAACACAGGGAGACAATCCTTTCATTAACTCAAATCATAGCATAGAATGAATACAATGAGAGCCTAGGGGCCCTATTTATAGGCTCCAATGCTAGAAATTTCATCCAAGGATGGATGGGAGGGGATAAGGTTGGTTTAGTTGGCTCCAACAACTCTTAGGTAAGTGGTTCTAACTAGAAACAAATTGTAGGTTGAATGTTACAACCACTTTGACATGTGGCAACTAGAAATCCTAATGTGGCTTCCAAATGCTGATGTGGAGGCTTAGGTGTCATAAGTTGTGGCAACCGACTTGTCAAATATTGTTGGGGTAGTGGAAGGAATCTTTATGTTCCCCATAAAACTCTTGTGTAGTATAATTCCTTCTCACCCAAGATTGTTTGATGAATCATTCCCCTATGTGCTTCAAATCTTGGCATGAATTGGGGTTAGGCTTGGTCTTGAAGTGGCTAGAATGGTTGGGCTTGGACTTGAAGAGGATGCCTTCCATCATGCTTTGGGCTTGAGCCGAATAGGCTTCTTCCATGTGTTGGTTTATGAGCTAAAATATGCTTCAAGAAAATTTGGCTTATGAACATGCTTCAAGAAAATTAATGGGCTTCTTCCTTGTGTTGGCTTATGAGCCAAATCATGCTTCAATAAAATTTGGCCTATGAACATATTTCAAGAAAATTTTTAACTTGCTTCGAAAACTTTATTGACTATAGTTGCAAAAACAAAGTGAGTTAATCAAAGTATATATTCTTATTATGGATGTTCCCATTAGTTCTCCCGGGGTGGAAAGAGCTCGACTCTATCGAGTAAGAATTCATCTGGCTTTGATAATACTCTAGGAGGTTAGGATCGATTCTTTGTAAGTTCTCTCTTGTGATTCATGAGTCTTCAGAATTAGGACATCCTAGCCAGTGAACCAAGTAGCGCTGATAGTCTTTGTTTCGAGTAGTGACAATCTTGTCATCTAAGATTCGCTCAATCCTATCTCACCACTTTGGAAATATGGCTGGTGGACACTCAACAGTTGGTTCACTCTCAAAGTTTGAATCAGGCCTGAATAGCTCACTAGGTATCACTGTTGGTTCCTTATACTTTACTAGATCTAAAATGTTGAAAGTGGAACTGATACCAAAGTTAGATGGTATATCTTGCATATATTAGGTCCAATTTTCCTTACTATTTTGAAAAGGACCAATACCACGGGCATATAATCATTTTGAGCCTAATCAGGACATAGTCTCATTCCTAAAATTCTTTGTCTTTTTTTACAAAATTTAGCCATATGCTTGTTAATTTCATTGCTCAAAATTTGTTTTACTAATCATGCTATGCATATGACTCTCGAAATCATGGATACTTATGCATGGGATACCAAATGACAAGAAACAAATGCAAATGATACTAAATGGTAAAAGACAAACAAAAACAAAACAATCTCAAGTGGTCTTTATTATCTATGGACTAAACTTTATTGTTGGGCTAGGAAACAAGGTTCTTAATTTCCAATATTCCCTAAATGGCTTTGAAGACTTTGGCACAAAACTTTAGGTAGGTGGTAGTGAATCTTAATTTGGCTCCCAACATATACCAAAGAGTCTTAATAAACTAACTGTTGAATATCACTGAGACCAGATCAATGGTATGGTAGATGTCCTAGCCGGATGGGATAGAAGAGTGAATGGAACGTAATGGTGGATCGGGATGGTGGATGTTCAAAAATGGGGAATCAGGGATAGAAAGATTATTAGAAAATATATTTTGTAGGGTTTTCAAAGGCTCTACAGCTTCTTGGGGCTGATCCATAGGGTTTTGTTCTTTGATAGTCAATATCACAAAATGTGATCCTTCATCGTTCTTTAGATCTAAACTTTCAACATCAATTAATTCCAGATCTTCTATGTTATCCTTAGATTGATCTCCATTATTTTGTCCTTGGATTTCATTTTGATCATCCCCGTTGTTGATTTCTTTAGACTAGGTAATTTTTTCATCTTCAAGTAATTGTTCTTGATCATATTTGTCCATAAGGTTAGACCAAGCTTCATAGTCTTCTTCCTTAAGTTCTACAACAGGTTTAGAATTTTCTCTTTCTAGCCCTTCATTTGAACAAGACTTTGATTATATTTCATCCTTAAATTTTTCAATAGGTTCAAGAGATTTTTCCTCTAATTCTTCCATGGATCTAGTCTCTTCTTCATCTCCCTCATACTTATTGAATTTAGCAATATATTTAAATGCAGTTTCATCATCTTATCTTAATTTGTATCATTGGGTTGGAAGATTTTGCTTATAAGATTTGCCTAGGTACTTTTCTCTCAACTTACTCTTCATATCTCTCAAAGTATTTATTTTATCCCCACTGTAATAACTTTTATGCTCAACATGTTCCCAATATGACTTAGCATGTCGGATTAGCTTTAAATTGGCAAATTGACACTTCCTTTCTTCCGACATTTTATCAAACTCAAAGTACTGATCCATTTTCTTCTTCCAATCGACATACACCTCAGGGTTTCCATCAAAAGTGGGTGCGTAGGGTCGATTGCTCCTAGAGACTCTCTCCTCCTGATCTATAAAGCCTTGACAGGGGTATCTAAGTTTATATTAGGGGTGAGATCATGACAATGGACTCTTAGTTCAATGGGAGGTGATTTAGGATTAGTATAGGTCAAGCGATCTCTTTCGAGGTTCTCGATTTGATTATTTACTTGCCCTAACTCTTTGTTCACTTGTCCTAATTTTTTAGTTAGGGTATCAAATTTTTCGGTTAGGGTCCTCATAAAGAATTCAAGATTGGAATCTATAGATACATGTAGGACTGTTGGTATAGGGCTTTAGATCAAATGGGAAAGCAGTACAAACCTAACTTTTAGGGCTCCTAGATCTAAAAATTCAAAATACAAGAATTGACTAAGTACTAGTTAAAGTTGTAATTACCTTTTTCATTGGCCAGGTAAGAGGTGGGGTTGAGGGAGGCTCCCCTCGCTTTCACAAGGTCCTAATTAAAAGTTGAAAGTCTACTTAAGGTGTTTGCCATTGGATTTCTTGCCTTAGACACCAATTTCAAGAAGTAAGTACAAACTCAACTAATATTTGGTCTCATTTTGCACTTGAACCCGACTTGTGGGTGTCCCTAGTTTTAGGTTCCTACTTGATTTCAATTATGGTTTAGGTCAATGCAAATGTAGGTGATTATTTTGGGCCAAGGAAAGGTAATGACCTCCTTTCCTTATGTTATGATTGAATGCCCTTAATTGGATTTAGAAATGGATGCACAAACAATCAACTTGTTAACAAGATATCTTTACTAGCTCAAATATGTGATTCAAACCTAAATTTGAAAAAAAATTAAAAATTCAAAAATTTAATTGGAAAATCTGGATTTTGAAGTCCAAAATTTAGAAATCAATTTTTAAAATTTAAATCTCGAATTAGGAATAAAAACTCATTCTAGAAGTTAGAGTTGTTACAAGATAGTTTCAGCCCTAACAACTTCTTCTAGTCAACTTGTTTTAAAAATTTAAAATTAAAATTTTAAAATTTTAAAAAAATTAAAATTAAAATTTGATTTGTTATATCTCTCATTGAAGATTCCATATTCTAAATTTTAAAATTTAATTCCTGAAATGTGGTTAAGAAATTCATTTTGAAAGCTTGTTATAAAAGAAAATTTCAATAGGGAACAACTTTCAACTAGCCAGTTTTAAAAGTTCAAAATTTAATTTTTTTAAAAATCCAAGAATTCAAAATAAAATCAATTTGGTTAGATCTCATATTAGATTTCTTGGATTTTAAAGTTTTGACTTCTGATTAACTCGAATTTTGGTTGAGAAGGTAGTTTGAAAAGGTTGCTAAAAGGTTCCAGCAGTTTAGCTAACTCTTAACAACCTGAATTCAAATTTCAAATTTTAAATTCTAAATACTTCTAAAATTCAAAATTTTGGTGGGAAATAATAAAAATCGAAGTCTGGATCATAAATCTAAAATTTAAAATTTAGAAAAAGTATTTTTATATTTTTTTGAAAATTAAATGAAATGGAAGGCAGAAATAGAATTCTGGATAGAACTTCAAAAATGATCTAAGAACTCATATTTTTAAATATAAAAATAAAAAAAATATTTTTAAAAATTATATAATTAGAATCCTAACACAATAAGATACTGGAAAAGTATTTTTTTGGATTTTTTTGATCAATGTGAAAAATACTAAAACTCATAAAATATTCAGGTGGATACTAGAACAGAAATTTCAGCAATCAAACACTTGACCTAGTAAACCATAAGATCTGATACCAAAAAAATTGATGGGGGATGAAAATGAAATGATGAATGGAGAGTTTTAGCAAGCTAACCAGCAAGCAAACTTGAACAATTAATTATCAAATAAATGGGCTAAATTAATTCAAGAAAAGAATTTTCATAAGAAGTCTAGTTGATCTAATTTTTATGACCCGCAATGTAGATCTAGTTCAAAATAAGGATTAGGATCTTCATGGAAAGGAAACCATCACTAATAAGGCAATATAACCTTCAAATGATCAGATTTAATAAAGCTTAGGAAGAATTTTCCTACCAACAATGATGGCTATTTATTTGGTGGGAGAAGGAGCTCTCATCACTCAATAATTGAGGCCTAGAAGTCAAGATTGGCACTTTCTACTTTAAGACTCACCTTAGCCTTGATCCATGGCATGGAGACCTTCATACTTGACCTAGGAACCTGAGAGAACCTGCAAAAAAATTTGAGTTTAGACATGGAAGAAGAATTGGAATTGGAATGGAAACAAAGAAAAAAGGAAGAAGAAGAAAGTGGCCGGCGGCTTGGGACTTGGAGCTTGATCATAGATCCATCAATGGGCATCCCATCCTTTATTCCTTGCAAAAGAACTCTTCACTCTCATACTAAAACTTTGAAAACTCTCATTCTCTTCTTGGATAAGGATCCACACACTCAAACTAGCTAGAAAACTTTCACTCCAAACAAAAACTTAAGAAAACTAGAATACAAGGAAACAATTCTTTTATTAACTCAAATCATAGCATAGAATGAGTACAATGAGAGCCTAGAGGCCCTATTTATAAGCTCCAATTCTAGGAATTTCATCCAAGGGTGGAGGGGAGGGGATAAGGTTGGCTTAGTTGGCTCCAACAACACTTAGGTAAGTGGTTCTAACTAGAAACCAATTGTAGATTTAAAGTTACAACCACTTTAACATGTGGCATCTAGAAGATCCTAATGTATCTTCCAAATGCTGATGTGGAGGCTTAAGTGTCAAAAGTTGTGACATCCCACATGTCAAATATTATTGGGGTAGTAGAAGGAATCTTTATGTTTCCCATAAAAGTCTTGATGTAGTGTAATTCTTTCTCCCCCAAGGTTGTTTGATGAGTTTTTCCCCCATGTGCTTCAAATCTTGGCATGAATTAGGCTTGGGCTTGGTCTTGAAGAGGCTTGAATGGTTGGTCTAGGACTTGAAGAGGATGCACTCCATCATGCTTTGGGCTTGAGCCGAATGGGCTTCTTTCATGTGTTGTTTTGTGAGCCAAATCATGCTTCAAAAAAACTTGACTTATAAACATGCTTCAAGAAAATTAATGGGCATCTTCCATGTGTTGGCTTATGAGCCAAATCATGCTTCAAGAAAATTTGGCTTATGAACATGTTTCAAGAAGATTTTTAACTTGCTTCGAAAACTTTGTTGACTATAGCTGCAAAAACAAAGTGAGTTAATCAAAGTATATATTCTTATTTTGGATGTCCCCATTAGTTCTCTCGAGATAGAAAGAGCTTGATTCTGTCGAGTAGGAATTCATCTGACTTTGATATTAGTCTAGGAGGTCAGGATCGATTCTTTGTAAGTTCTCTTGAGTGATTGATAAATGCATAAAAATTAAATATTAAAGCATTAAGTTATATATTAAATTACCCTTATTTGATTAAATTTTATTTTTTTATGCAGTGTTTTAGATAATTGAACCCCACCAACATGAAGAGCACAATTTTTGGGATCCAACGGCATGAACGACATGCGAATCGAACTTGAATTGAGCTTGGAATTGAATTTTGAAAGATTAATACATGGAATAGGACGAATTTTAAAGCACATGGGATTTAATGGTTTAATGTGAACTAGCTCAACAGTTCACCACAATTTCTTCGGTCCATAGCTGCCACTACAACCGGTCCACGGGTTCAGTCCATGGACCACAGGCCTCTCCAAGCTACGAACTCGCCGAAGAACTAGCCAGAGACCCCTCTCTCACCGCCAAGATGCCGGAGAACCTTCCTCATGGCCGGAAAAGCCTCTTGCTGCTCCCTATTTGCTGCTGCTCTTCTCCCATGACCGTTCATCTCCCTTGTTGCACCTGCTACCGCTCCCATGGCCATCCGAGATCCCCATCAAGCCACTATTCCCTCCATGATCGGAGATCGCCATGCACACCGCAGAGAGGAAGGATCTCCACTGTTGTGGACATCTCCTTCCGCCTCCCCTATTCAAAAACCGAGCACCAAGCTTGCTGCCATCATCTTCTTCCCTGCAGTTTTCCCATCTCCTCCACTACGCCGCTCCATTTTTCCAAGCCACCAGCAAGCCATCTTCTTCATGCTGCTGCCATCTTCCATGACTGAGCTTCGTCTTCCTCCATGGTTCGATGCAGTCCACTTCTTATCGGGAACTTGGATGTCCGAAGGATCTCAATCGCGGACTCGGGATAACACCAAACACAGTGGTGGAGTTGGTTACGGAAGTGGTGGCCAAGACTCAGATGCAACGGAGAGAAGAGTCCGAGCGATTTCTCCCATGCAATTTTTTCTTGAGGAGCATAAGTGAGGGCAGAGCCCAAGGAGTTTTTACTTTTAACCTTAGACGAAGGAGTTTTTATTTTTAGCCTTATTTTTGTTTCCCTGTTCTAGATTTTCTTTTACAGTTAATCAATAAAAAATTATTTTTTTCCTATTTCCTGTTATTTTATAATCTCTGCTAGGATAGTTTTAATTATGTAATTTAATTTCCTGCATATTAGTATAGATTTATTTTATGCAATTTATAATATGCAATTTACATTCTCGCAATTAGAGTAGTTCCTATTTTTATATTTACATTCTGCAATTTTGATTCTTTTGCGAGTAGTATAGGTAAATTTTATATTATTTTATCTTAATTTTTAAAGTTTTATTTTAATCATGTCTGGCTAAGCCAACCCTCTGGGGTTGGTGATGAAGCTAGACCAAGATTAGAAGCCTTTTCTTGGATCTTTTCTAGAGCTCTAATTTTTAAGAGTTTTTCTTTTTTTTCTGAACTTCTTGCCTAGGGACTTGATGAGCTATAGTTGGGTTTCAATCCCTTCATAGTTCATGTTTGATTTGGTACAAGAAGGATGAAAGACAGGGGGCTCAATATTTATTTATTTTTCATTACTTTCTCTCTTTCCTTGTAAAACCTTGATGGGTTATTGTTGAGTTTAATCTTTTCATAATCCATACTTGGTTAATAAAGAAAGAAGTTGGAATGATTTATTAGAGAGATCCTTAGAATAGTTTTCTAAATCGTAGGTCTAGTGGATTCAAAAGTCCTAGATCTTTAAATTATATATTTCCTCTCATTAAATTAATTTTGTTCATTTTTGTCAGCTTCTTTAATTGAGGCTTTGAAAATCGATTAAGACCCATTTCCCTGTGGGATCGACCCATACTCGTCGGACGTGCTACTCTGCACACCGTGCACTTGCGGTTTAATTAGAAAATCTACATCAGTGATCCATGAGTCTTCAAAATCAGGACGTCCTTGCCAGTGAACCAAGTAGTGCTGATAGACTTTGTTTCAAGTAGTGACAATCTTGTCATCTAAGATTCACTCAATCCTATCTCATCACTTTGGAAATATGGCTGGTGGATACTCAACGGTTGGTTCACTCTCAAAGGTGGAATCAGGCCTGAATAGCTAACTAGGTATCATTGTTGGTTCCTTATACTTTACTAGATCTAAAATGTTGAAAGTGGAACTGATACCAAAGGCAGTGGTATATCTTGCACATATTAGGTCCAATTTTTCATACTATTTTGAAAAGGACCTACACCATGGGCATATAATCATTTTGAACCTAATCAAGATATAGTCTCATTCCTGAAACTCTTTGGCTTTTTTTACAAAATTTAGCCATATGCTTGTTAATTTCATTGCTCAAAATTTATTTTACTAATCATTCTATGCATATGACTCTCGTAATCATGTATACTTATGCATAGGACACCAAACGACAAGAGACAAATGCAAATGATACTAAATGGTAAAAGACAAATAAAAATAAAACAAGCTCAAATGGACTTTATTATCTATGGACTAAACTTTATTATTGGGCTAGGAAACAAGGTTCCTAATTTCCAATATTCCCTTAATGGCTTTGAAGACTTTGGTACAAAACTTCAGGTAGGTGGTAGTGAATCTTAATTTGGCTCCCAACATATGCCAAAGAGTCTTAATAAAGTAACTGTTGAATATCACTGTGACCAGATCAATGGTATGGTAGATGTCCTAGTCGGATGGGATAGAAGAGTGAATGAAATGTAATGGTGGATCGGGATGTTGGATGTTCAGAAATGGAGAATCAGGGATAGAAAGATTGTTAGGAAAAATATTTTGCAGGGTTTTCAAAGGCTCTACAGCTTCTTGGGGCTGATCCATAGGGTTTTGTTCTTTGATGGTCAATACCCCAATATGTGATCCTTCATCGATCTTTAGATCTAAACCTTCAACGTCAATTAATTCTGGATCTTCTATGTTATCCTCAGATTGATCTCCATGGTTTTGTCCTTGGATTTCATTTTGATCATCCCCATTGTTAATTTCTTTAGGCTAGGTAATTATTTTATCTTCAAGTGATTATTCTTGATCATATTCATCCATAAGGTTAGACCCAGCTTCATAGCCTTCTTCCTTAAGTTCTACAATGGGTTTCGGATTTTCTCTTTGGGCCCTTCATTTAGAAAAGTCTTTGATTCTATTTCATCCTTAAATTCTTTAATAGGTTCAAGAGATTTTTTCTCTAATTCTTCTATGGGTTTAGTCTCTTCTTCATCTCCCTCATACTTATTGAATTTAGCAATATATTTAAATACAGTTTCATCATCTTGTCTCAATTGTACCATTGGGTTGGAATATTTTCCATATAAGATTTGCCTAGGTACTTTTCCCTCAACTTACTCTTCATATCTCACCAAGTTATTATTTTATCTCCACTATAATAACTTTTATGCTCAAAATGTTTCCAATATGACTTAGCATGTTAGATTAGCTTTAATTTGGCAAATTGACACTTCCTTCCTTCTGATATTTCATCAAACTCAAAGTACTGATCCATTTTCTTCTCCCAATCAACATACACCTGAGGGTTTCCATCAAAAGTGGGTGCATAGGGTCGATTGCTCCGAAAGACTCTCTCTTCTAGATCTACAGAGCCTTGACAGGGGTATCTAAGTTTATATTTAGGGGTGAGATCATGACAATGGACTCTTGGATCAATGGAAGGTGATTTAGGATTAGTACGGGTCAAGCGATCTTTTTCGAGGTTCTCGATTTGATTATTTACTTGCCCTAACTCTTTGTTTACTTGTCCTAATTATGGTGGGAACACCAGGATCATACACGGATCACTGGATCCCATATGGTTTACTTAGTCATGTGTCCATGTTATGAAAGTTTTGTAATTGAGTCATGTAATATGTTGAGGTTAGTTGATTTGTCTCAACCCTCAACCTAGTCAGTATTTTGAGTCTTGTACATCAATTATGAGTCTAGTATGAGCCCAATTTTTATACAAGAGAGAAGGTTACCCTATTTTAGAGTTCCACCAGGCCACATCCAGGAGTCAGAGGCCACTATATCAGTCCATTGGATTTTGTGTGAGAACCTAGGATCCAAGATAATTCCAGAAATCCTGATTCTTTCTAGATGTCCTCCAGATGCATAGATTCCTTCCCAGATGCCAGAGCATATTCCTAAACCAGGGCATCCATGATTCTATATTTCCATCTGCATCCCAGCCTAAGGAAATCAAGCCCAGGCGCCAAGCCCAAGCCCTAAAAAAGCAAGATTCCATGGAATATTCTTCCTACCAGGCTACCAGGCCACCCCAACTTCTAGGAGGCCCAAGCCCATGCACCATGCCCCTTTAGGCCAGCCCCTTGCTACCCCTAGAAGCCCAACACGCCCTCCTAGGCATCCTTGAAGTGTTGACCAAGTCCAAGAGGTGTCCTTGAGTGGAATAGTCAAAGCATGAAGGGAGAAGTAGAAGACTAGGTCAAATCCTAACCTAGTTGGGATTTATGCTCCTAATTATTTTAGGATTTATTTTTCTAACCTAGCTAGGAGAGGACTTGTAATCCAAGTGTGTAATCCTAGTTAGAGGACATGGAAACTCTATAAATACCGCACCCCTCTTTCTCTTGTAATCAATTTATATTCATGATATCAAAACCTTGGTAAATTTATTTGAGCTTGAGAGCTTGTGTGTTACTTTGTTTTTTTTTGGTTACTATTGTGTTTGGCCAAATTCCTTGCTGCCCTAACATCCTTCCATGCCCTAACTCACTACCATCCAAGCCTTCACACGTCCAAGAAGGAGTACCCTAGGTTGCCAAGCAAGGAGATCTTCATCAAGCTTCAAGCCACCCAGCTTCTAAGCCCTAACCTGATTCCTTCTAAACCTAGTTTTTTTTTTTTTCTTACTTGCTATTTAGACTAACCCTTGACATTTTGCAGGATCCTTGAGGTGTTTCACCTCCCCAGAGGAGGCTTTCCTTGCCTCCAAGACTGCCCAAATCAGCCATCTAATCAAGGGAACCGAGCTTCATCATCCAGACTCCAATCAGAGTGCTATGTGATCTCTTCATCAGAAGTTAGTTCTTCAAATCACTGATTGGTAACATCATTTCCTTCTTTTAATTTCTAATTTGATGTAGATAAGCTATCCTAATCTAAGATTTTCTCAATTCTCGGGTCCTGGAATTTATTATTTTGCATGAGTTTGCCTGCTATACGATGATTCTTTGCATTGTTATTCCTTATGCTAGTTCTTACTTAATTTTAGGAATACAGCCTGCAAATTAAATTATAAAAGAATATTAAATAGTCAGCTTACTATTTTCAAGCATGTTTAACAATTTTAGAGTTATCCTACATCAGTTTGGTATCAGAGCAGATTTAGGATAGTTTTTACCTGCTTTGCATTCACAAACCCTAACTTCTGTATCCTGTCCACTACATTAGATGTCTAGTTTTCATTTTATTTTAGCATCATAGAAAATGTATTTTTTTATGAAAATTTCATTTCATGTCCTTTATTTTGTCTTGATAATTTTTATTATTTTTAATTAATTTTATCAAAACCCTAATTTTCTAAAATTTGTCATATTAGAAATCCTAATAGAATCTTGAAAGTTTTTGTAGCAGTCTGAAAATCCTAGGATTTGCATCATCATTTGATTTTTGTTTTGCATAAAATTTGGTAGGTGTCATCAGCACTGTCCATCCTCTGTCATAGAATTTTTTTGATTTTTTTTCTGCATCAAGAACTATGCCAAATTCTGCATCATCTAAAATCCTAATTTTTTGATTTCTGCTATTTCTGCATACCTAACTCAACCAACCTAATCAACTTCCACACACCCCAATCCCAAACCAAAAATTTGTTTGATAACCCTAGTTAACTTAAACCTAACTTGACATCTCATAAATTAATTAAAAATTATTTTATTTTCTGATTGTTTTAGATTGCATCAGGACCATTGAATGTTCATCATCTTTTAATCTAATCTTAAGGGCAATCAATATAACATCAGGGTAGAAAGTCATAACCTGTCTTGGGCCCAAAACAACCAACCAGCTTTTTCACCCAAGCTTAATTAAAATTAATTAGACTTAATTTTCCCTAGTGGGCTAGGTGACATCCAATAGGTTGGGTCCGAACTATGTGGGGTAACTAGTGCATTTAATCTTATGGCTATTGCTGAAATCTGGTGTCTAAGGCTGAGGGTCCAGAGACAAATGACCTAAGTGCTGTTGTGGTTTTTAATTTGGTCCCTGTGAAAGAAGGGGGGGACTCCCACACTCCCACCCCCTACCTAGCCAGTGGAAGGATTAGCTGCTGGGTTAAGTGTAAGTTGATCTGACTCACCCAATTTTGGCTCTAGATCTAGGAAACCCTAGATTAAGCTAACCCAATTTTGCATGCTTGGCTGCACCATCTCATTTTGACTGATTGCTTGATTGTATGACCACTAGACTAGGAACCCAATATCAAAAGTCTAAACCCCAACCAAACCCAACCATGGATCCCAATTTTGAGGCTTTCATAAAATCCATGAATGACCAGATGGTTACCCAATTAACTGTCCAAATAAACCAATCCAATACCCAAATTAATGATTAACTTGACCAAACCCAAGATCAGTTAACCCAATTAACCCAATCCCAAAATCAAATGAACCCTAGATTCAACCAAGTAGACCAACGATTTGACCAGGCAACCACTAGGATCAACTAGTAACCACTAGTTTTGACCAAGTAGGAGATCAATTAGGAACCCTAAACAAGACCCATAGGACCGAACCCATAACCTATGAACCCATTACCCTTAGTCAGCTTGAGCCCAATAGGATTAGTACCCTTAGATATGAACTCAGTGTTAGTCAGGAGCACCTTAGCCAACCCACCCTTGTCACCCTAGTCATTAGTTAATTTTTTCTTAGTCTACCCCCTCTTACCACCTCATTGGTTCACCCAAATGACCTTGAAGAGGAGATATATGAAGCTGATGAGAGCCTAGTGAACGAGTATGAGGAAGAAGAGGAGTTCCCCAGAGAAGACTTATAGTTAGTTGAATCAATAGATACCCAGGTAGAAGCCACCCTAGAATCAATTGATCCTGACCATACCCATATAGTAGTCGACCCGGAGTTAGATGGCCTAGATCACACCCAAGCTGCAATGGAAGAGCAATTATAGGAGACTTTAAAAGAGGATCCAATTGTAGAGCCTAGTCCTGAATTTCCTAAGCCATAAGAGTTTATTGAGGACTTGGCTTATCTCACCCAGTACCCTCTGGATGAAATCGCTTTCTTGATCCTAATTGAAGATCTTTTCCCTGAAATTAGTAGAGCCTAGTCCTGAATTTCCTAAGCCAGAAGAGTTTATTGAGGACTTGGCTTATCTCTCCCGGTACCCTCTGGATGAAATCGCTTTCTTGATCCTAATTGAAGATCTTTTCCTTGAAATTAGTGACCCATTCTTCCATAAGGCAGACCCAGTAGATAGACATCAACCCCATAGGGTCGATCTTGTTAGTCTAGATTTAATCCCTAACACCCCTTCTTACATCTTATTCTATCCAATCAACCATGAACCCTTTCTACCCCATCAGACTAACCCTGAATCTATCTCATATTTTCTGCCTTTTCATGAATTTTTTTATATTTCTTTAACCATTTATTTGCATTTTATAAAAGTAAGCATACTGTATTCATACATTGTGCATGTTAGGTTTGCATCTTACTTCTTGCATACCCTTTGGCATTTAGTAGGCATACATAGTAAATTTTCATGTGCATGCCATGCTAGGGTCAAACCTAAAGAGTCTATAGTCTGTTAGGTTTTGTCCCTAGAGTCCAATAAATCTCCTTTGATAGGGAAGTTTAGTCGAGTCTAATAGGTATTAGTTAAGTCCAACAAAATTCACAGTCTTAAATCACATATCTACACATGTACTAGCCTCTACACAACATATGCATCATGAAATTAGTCAAGAGCTGAACATAATTAATGAACTAAATAACAACTTGGCTAATTCTCAAAAGAAAGATGAAGAATTTTCTATAGAGGAATATGTCACTGTTAAAGAATTTTCTGCTTGCGAAGCTGGC
Organism: Areca catechu; assembly: GCA_021397845.1. Lineage (NCBI taxonomy): Eukaryota > Viridiplantae > Streptophyta > Magnoliopsida > Arecales > Arecaceae > Areca > Areca catechu. The sequence goes on along the minus strand of CM038051.1, from coordinate 92,366,758 downwards.
CCATCTAAAATAATGAATAGTAGTGGACCCAATGCCTATGTGCCTGAGATATCACCTGATTTAGGTATTGGCTCCACCTTCATTATCTAAGACTTTGTAAAGTCTAGGGAGCCAGTAGTGATACCCAGCGAGCTCCTTGAGCCACTCTCGATCATTGAGAGAGAACCCACCCTAGAGCGAGCACATATAATTTGCCTTATGGTGAGGAAATGATTGAGAAAGCTTTGGATGATCAAGCTATCGATACCCAAGATAGAGACTGTCAGTGGTACTTGGTCTGGTAGCAATGTTAGCCATAATCTGAGGACTTGTGGAATGCTGGTGCGGATCTGCAGTGCCTTAACCTAGACCCTCCTTGAGCCAAATTGATGTGGAACTAGATATGCATGCAATTACTTTTTTTGTATTTTTAATATTAAGTTATAAGTTTTAATCTTGAATATCAGACCAAGTATTGATGTAAAGAGTCCTATATGAGAATAAGAAATTAAAAGCATGTATAACAAGACCTAAAAGTTACAGAAAAGAAGGACCGTCGAGGCTAAGAAGCCTCGGTTGGGCTAGTTCACCTATAATAGGGCTACTGGTGGTAGAGGGGGTGTACCTAGCAATGGCTGAAGTGCTTGGTATAGATCGAACACGAAGAGATAACTCTTACTCCCGGATGTGGCCTGGAAAATCAAGCCAGAGACTCGTGGATACCCAGCTTTCTGCTCGGTGGTCCGATTGCGGCCCGACTGAAGTCGTTGGATTCGTCGGAGTCGAGGGACCTGCAAACTACCTTCCAAGGGTTAGAAATCATAGTAGGAAAAAAGAAAGAAAGGGGAAATAGCAAGAAGAAGTGGTTGTTCGAAGAGGGCAGCTAGGGTTTTGGAGAGCAGGATGGCGGTTGGAAGCAGTCATAGGACAGCGGGAAGAGGAAGGGCTCACACAGAATCCTTTCAAGCATATAGCAAGTAGCATACAGCAATTGGAGAATTCAAATATTACTTCATGATAAAAATTTATTAAATCTTTATACAAGGGGTCCCTTATATAGAGTCCTAAGACTTAGGGCCCAAGCAAAAGAAAACAAGGAAAATAAAATGTGACCACTTTTTTCCTAAAGTGTGGGGCAGAAGACATGGAAGAAAACACTCTCATGCCATACAAAATCCCTCCAAACAAGGTAGGTAGTGGACATCCAAAGGGGGGGACCACTTCTTTCCTAAGCAAGCTAGCATGAATCAAGGGATTCATGTTTATCTATTTGAACTTTCCTTCTTATCATGCTGGCGTGTGGAGTTAGTATGCTTGGGGTGTGGAATGGGTGTGCTGGCATGTGGTCATCAACTCCTCATGCATGGGCCGACTTCATGATCCTCCAAGTAATCCTAGGTGGCGAAATCCAGGGTGTGACGAGGACTCCATGCTGCTGCTGAGGTGGCCTTCTAGGTGGTGTCCTTCACATGCTTGAGTCTTCTTTGACTGGGCTTCACTCAAATAGACTCAATACAACTGGACATGATTACAAGACTCAGAATATGATTAGCTCAACATGAGCTGACTTGACCGACTGATCTAAAATCCTAATAGTATGGATCAAATACTACATACAGGACTCAGAAAGGAAACTAGCTTAACATGAGCTGACTAGTATAGGACTCAAATAATAACTCAATTAGGCTAAGCCCTTATTACAAATGGACTCAAACACTACTGAGTAATCCACAGAGGGTTGGGAAGCCTCTGTCTTATTCTGGTGCCTCTAGTATCCCCACCAATTATCCTGGGGTGGGAGGAACTCGACCCTGTCAAGTGAAGAACAGGCTGGCTCATATATCTTTCGAGAAGGTCTGGGTTGAGGAACTACAAGTCTTCTCGAGAAACCCATGAATCATCCGACTCTAGCCGGCCTTGCCATCAGACCAGGTAGCATTGATAGCCGCGGCCCTGGGTCATTATGGCTTGATCGTCCAGGATACGCTCGATCCATTCTCCTCTCTTAGGCCAAATTTATTAGTGGACACTTTGGGTTAGGGTCACTCACAATGGAAGGAGTAGGTCCAAAGGCCTTACTGGATATCACTATCGGTTCCCTATACTCAACCAGGTCTGCGATATTGAAGGTAGAACTAATGCCCAAATCTGGAGGCAAATCTGATACATAGGTATTTGGTCCAACCTTCTCTATCACATTAAAAAGTCCAGCTCTGTGAGCATGGAGCTTCTTTTAGGCCTAAGCCTAACCATGATAAAATCCATTACATTAAATTTCTTGGCTCTTCTTGGGGAATTAGCCAGTTTGTTTCAAAATTAGTGCAGGTGGTGAGCATGCTGGGGACCATGCAGACTCCTAATAGGTGATGCAAAAAACTCATACCAACACCTAACAGACTCGACTATGCATGCCTATTGAAAGATGTTTATTGGGTCTTAACTACAACTTGGGTATGGGGCATGAGTTATGGTTGATGGATGACATGCCGAAGAAAATTTGCTAGTAACTCCTAATAGATGCCAGAGGGTCTGCCAAAAGTAGGTAGCAAATGGGATGGGCTCTCTAGATTCTTGCAACCTAGTAACCTCAACAAAATGTAACCTAATAGTTATAGACACATGAGAAGACTCAAGAAAGGGTAGGAAATAGGAAGGGGATTCAGTGACTGGTTCTGGGCTAAAGAGACTGGCCTTAATGTATGAATATGGAGTTATATCTATGGGCAAGAAAAGGTCCATGCTATGGAAGGATGGGTCAACAATTTCTGGGAAGAGATCTTCAATAGGAATGGCAGGAAGGGATTCATCCTGAGGGCAATAAGTTAAGTAAGCCAAATCCTCAATAAAGTCTTCTAGTTAATGGAATTTAGGACTAGGCTCTGCAATTAGGCCCTTTTCTAGTGTTTCCTTAGGTAAAATCCTAGTATCAGAGTTATCTTTCTCTAATTGGTTTTCTACTGTAGGTTCAATCTGGGTGTGGTTAGGGTTAGCTAACTCTAGATTGGCTTCTACCTGGGTACCTACGGGGTTAACTAATTCTAGGTATTCTAAAGGTGTCTCCTTTTCTCCCTCATACTCATCCACTAAGTTTACATCAACTTCATACACTTTCGCTTTAATGTAAGCCTTGTGAATCAAAGGGGTGGTAAGGGAAGGTCGGCTAAGAGAAAATTGGCTAGGTCCTGGTTTCTGATTATAAGCACTACTCCTAGTAGGTTCAGGTTGCCTAAGGGGTAGTGGCTTACTACTAGGCTCACATCTAGGGGTACTAACCTTATGGGGTTCAGGTATATGGCCTATGGGTTCAAAGGTCATGGGTTCAGTTCTATGGGTCTGGGGTGTAGGAGGGTTATTCTTGCTGGACTCATTTTGACTAAATATTAGTTCCCTCTAGTTTGACTCAAATTCCAAGGCTCTGTGATAGGCTTTCTCTAAGTCCTCAATCGACCAGCGACATAATTCTTAATTGATGTCCTCACGTAGGTAATAACTAAACCTCGATATGGTCATGAACTCAAGTTCAACTATGTTACATTTTCTAATAAACTCCTTAAATTGGTCAATGTATTTAGACACAGTTTTGTCACCTTGTCTCAAGTTGCACCATTGGGTTGAAAGTTCATGCTCATAAAATAGACCTAGGTTTTCTTTTCTCAACTTACTCCTCATAGCTTTCCAAGTACTTATATGTTCTCCATTCTAATATAATACATCCTCAGTATGTTCCCAATGTTGCTTAGCATATCTGATTAACCCATGTGTAGCCAAACTAATCTTTTCTAACTCTGACATCCCAGTATACTCAAAGTACTGATCCATCATATCCTCCCATTCAGTATACACCTTTGGATCTGGTCTTCCATCAAACAGGGGTGCATAAGGTTGGGTTTTCCTAATGGGTCGTTCATCATGGTTCAGGTAATCATAGTTGGGTCTTTTGTGGTTAGGTTCTAAGGATGTATCATGGTATGGGGTTCTCCTAGGGTTGGGCTCCCTATATGGATTAGAGTATTGGGTTCTACTAGGGTTGGATTCCATGGTCACACTAGCTAAACTAAATTAAGTCTACTGGCATCTAATGGTCATGTAATCAAACACACACATCGACTCCTAAGCTAGTGCTCATGCAAGACTCAACACTGACTTGACTACAGCTGCCTAGACCTAGAGCCTAATCAGAATGGGTTGACTCAACTTACACACAACTCAAATCCTAGTCCTTCAATCTGGCCAGGTAAGAGGTGGGATGGTGGGAGGCCCCCTGCTCTCGTAGGGACCCAATTAAGGAACCACCGATCTGCTTTGGTCATTTGACACTGTACTTCTTACCTAGATACTAGTATCCAGTAATAAGAAATGAATTGGGTGCACTAGTCATCCCACAATGATTGAACTCGACCGATGGGTGTCTCTAGCCCACTAGGGCAAATTAAGTCTAATTGATTTTATATTAGGCTTGGGACTGAATGCAAGGGATGTGGTTTTGGGCTAAGGAGAGGTTATCAACTCCTCCCCTTATCTGACATATAGAAAGTGCCCTTAAGGTATTTTACTCAATGATGGCAGGCAGATGAAAATGCAAATTAGGGTTTAGCTGTTTTGGAGTTTTTGAGTATATGTAATTTTTTTTTTTGTTTTAAGATTTTCTTAAATAGAAAGATAACTTGCAGATTATGACCTAATATGCAGGGAACATGCTAAAATTAAAGATATTCAAAGATTATACTAAGAAAACCCTGAACTTTACGAAATTGGCTTTGTTGCCAAAATAGAGCAAAACTATTCTTAGGTAGTGTTTTGGCTGGGAGTAAATTCATAGACCAAAATAATTCCTAAAAAGTTCTAGAAATTAAAATGAATTATGAGGAATCCAAAAAAGTAAATTTCAGATTTTTCTGAGTTTTATGCAGGCAGAAACAATTAAAACAACAGGATATATACTGAAAAGGCCGAAAATAAAAACCCTATAGGAACTCTTTGTGTTCTTCTTTAGGAGTCAATTCATAGCAACACCCCTACTTCCATAAGAGATCCTGTTGATTGAGAAAGAAAGTTTTGAAGCCCTACTAGTCTCCTATGACTGGACGACCATGGTGAAGCACCCGATCTGAATATCCAAAGAGAACTAAGCCCAAACAGGCTCTGATACCAAATGATGCAGAACTAGATATGCATGCAATTATTATTTTTTATGTTTTTAATATTAAGTTATAAGTTTTAATCCCAAAGATCAAACCAAGTATTGATGAAAGAGTCCTATATGAAAATATGAAACTAAAAGTATGCAAAACAGGACCTAAAAGTAACGGAAAAGGAGGACCACTGAGGCTGAGAAGCCTCGGTTGGGCTAGTTCACCTACAATAGGGCTACTGGCAACAGAGGGGGTGTACCTGGCAATGGCTAAAGTGCTTGGTATAGATTGAACGTGAAGAGATCACTCTCACTCCCAGATGCAACCTAAAAAATCAAGCCAGAGACCCGCAGATACCTGGCTTTCTGCTCGGTGGTCCGATTGAGGCCCGGCTGGAGTCGTTGGATTCGTCGGAGTCAAGGGACCTGCAAACAACCTTCCAAGGGTTAGAAATCATAGTAGGGAAGAAGAAAGAATGGGAAAAAAGCAAGAATAAGTGGTTGTTTGAAGAGGGTGGCTAGGATTTTGGAGAGCAAGATGGCAGTTAGAAGCAGTCGCAGGACACCGGGAAGAGGAAGGGCTCACATAGAATCCCTTCAGGTACACAGCAGGTAGCACACAGCAATTGGAGAATTCAAATATTATTTAATGATAAAAATTTGATAATCTTCATATAAGGGGTCCCTTTTATAGAGTAATGAGACTTAGGGCCTAAGCAAAAGAAAACAATGAAAATAAGATGTGACCACTTTCTTCCTAAAGTGTGGGGTAGAATACATGGAAGGAAACACTCTCATGCCATACAAAATCCATCCAAACAAGGAAGGTAGTGGACATCCAAAGAGGGGAGACCACTTCTTTCCTAAGCAAGCTGGCATGAATCAAGGGATTCATGTTTATTTATTTTGACTTTCCTTCTTGTCTTGCTGGCATGTGGAGTTGGTGTGCTTAGGGTGTGGAATGGGTGTGCTGGCATGTGGTCATCAACTCTTCATGCATGGGCTAACTTCATGATCCTCCAAGTAATCCTAGATGGCGAAATCCAGGGTGTGATTGGGACTCCATGCGGCTGCTGAGGTGGCATGCTGGGTAGTATCCTTCATATGCTTGAGTCTTCTTTTACTGGGTTTGACTCAAATAGACTCAATACAACAGGACATGATTACAAGACTCAGAATATGATTAGCTCAACATAAGCTAACTCGACCGACTGATCCAAAACCCTAATAGTATGGATCAAATGCTACATACAGGACTAAAAAAGAAAACTAGCTCAACATGAGCTGATTGGTACAGGACTCAAATGACAACTCAATTAGGCTAATATTTTATTCTTAAACCAGGGCATCCATGATTCTAGAGGTCCATCTGCATCCCAGCCTAAGAAAATCAAGCCCAAATGCCAAGCCCAAACCCTAAAGAAGCAAGATACCATGAAATATTCTTCCAACCACGCTACCGGCCACCCCAACTTCCAGGAGGCCCAAGCCCCTTTGGGCCGGCCCCTTGCTGCCCCTAGAAGCCCAACACGCCCTCCTAGGTGTCCTTGAAGTGTTGACCAAGTCCAAGAGGTGTCCTTGAGTGGAATAGTCAAAGCATTAAGGGAGAAGGAGAAGACTAGGTCAAATCCTAACCTAGTTAGGATTTATGCTCCTAATTATTTTAAGATTTATTTTTCTAACCAGCTAGGAGAGGACTTGTAACCCAAGTGTGTAACCCAAGTTAGAGGACATGGAAACTCTATAAGTACCCCACCCCTCCCCCTCTTGTAATCAATTTTTATTCATGATATCAGAACCCTGGTAAATTTATTTGAGCTTGCGAGCTTGTGTGGTACTTTATTTTTTTTTGGATACTATTATGTTTGGCCAAACTCCTTGCTGCCCTAGCATCCTTCCATGCCCTAACTCACTGCCATCCAAGCCTTCACACGTCCAAGAAGGAGTGCCCTAGTCCACCAAGCAAGGAGATCTTCACCAAGCTTCAAGCCACCCAGCTTCTAAACCCTAACCTGATTTCTTCTAAACCTAGTTTTTTTTTCTTTTCTTACTTGCTATTTTTATTGACCCTTGATATTTTGCAGGATCCCCGAGGTGTTTCACCTCCACAGGGGAGGCTTTCCTTGCCTCCATGACTGCCCAAATCAGCCATCTAATCAAGGAAACCGAGCTTCATCATCTAGACTCCAATCAGAGTGCTGTGTGATCTCTTCATCCGAAGTTCTTCAAATCATGGATTGGTAATATCCTTCCCTTCTTTTAATTTTTGATTTGATGAAGATAAGCTATCCTAATCCAGGAGTTTCTCAATTCTCGGGTCCTGGAATTTATTATTTTGCATGAGTTTGCCTGTGATACGATGATTCTTTGCATTGCTATTCCTTATGGTAGTTCTTACTTAATTTTGGAAATCTAGCCTGCAAATTAAATTGTAAAAAAATATAAAAAAATTAGCTTACTATTTTCAAGCATGTTTAGAAATTTTAGAGTCGTCTAGCATAAAATTTTTTAGTTAGGATATCAAATTTTTTAGTCAGGGTCCTCATAAAGAATTCAAGATTGAGATCCATAGATATGTGTAGGACTGTTGGTATAGGGCTTCAGATTAATTGGGCAAGTAGTGCAAACCTAACTTTTAGGGCTCCCAGACCTAAAAGTTCAAAATACAGGAATTGACTAAGTACTAGTTAAAGTTGTAATTACCTTTTTTACTGGCCAGGTAAGAGATGGGGTTGTGGGAGGCTCCCCTCGCTTTCACAAGGTCCTAATTAAAAACTGCAAGTCCACTTAAGGCATTTACCATTGGACCTCTTGCCTTAGACAACAATTTCAAGAAGTAATTACAAACTTAACTAATATTTGATCTCATCTTGCACTTGAACCCGACTTGCGGGTGTCCCTAGTTTTAGGTTCCTACTCGATTTCAATTATGGTTTAGGTCAATGCAAATGTGGGTGATTGTTTTGGACAAAAGAAAGGTAATGACCTCCTTCCCTTATGTTATGATTGAATGCCCTTAATTGGATTTAGAAATGGATGCACAAACAATCAACTTGTTAACAAGATATCTATACTAGCTTAAATATGTTATTAAAACCCAAATTAGAAAAAAATTAAAATTCAAAAATTTAATTGGAAAATTTGGATTTTGAAGTCCATAATTTAGAAATCAAATTTTAAAATCTTAATCTTGAATTAGGATTAAAAATTCATTCAAGAAGTTAGAGTTGTTTTAAGATAGTTTTAGCTCTAACAACTTCTAGTCAACTAGTTTTAAAAATTTAAAATTAAAATTCTAAAATTCTAAAAAAATTAAAATTAAAATTTGATTTGTTAAATCTCTCAGTGAAGATTCTAGATTCCAAATTTTGAAATTTAATTCCTGAAATGTGGTTAAGAAATTCATTTTGAAAGCTTGTTGTAAAAGAAAATTTCAGCAAGGAATAACTTTCAACTAGCTAGTTTTAAAAATTTGAAATTTAATTTTGTTAAAAATCAAAAAATTCAAAATAAAACCAATTTGGTTAGTTCTCATATCAGAATTCTTGGATTTTAAAGTTTTGACTTCAAATTAACTTGAATTTCGGTTGAAAAGTTGGTTTGAAAATAATTGTGTTATACCTAACTGGCTCACCATCGAACTGGAACACCACTCTTGCTAAGGTCCGACCGGACCGCTCTTACAGATGTCCGGGCGGCCCTCTTCTTTGAAGGTCCAATGGATGCACTCCTTTGAAGGTCTGATGGACACACTCCTTTGAAGGTCCGACGGGCACTTTCCATCAGAGGTCTAGCTGACCCGCTCCATCAAAGGTTCAGCTGATCCGCTCCGTCAAAGGTCTAGCTGACCCACCCCGTCAGAGGTCCAGCTGAACCGCACCAGTAGAAATCTAGCCGACCCACCAAAGTAGAGGTCTGAAAGATCCATTTTCATTGAGGTCCAGCTGACCTACTCCATCAAAGGTTCAGCTGACCAACTCTTGCCGGGGCCCGACCCACTAAGGTCAAGGTTTGAACGACTCACTGTTACTGAGGCCTGGGTCACCCTCTCCATCAGAGGCCTGACATATGCACTCCCAAGGAGACCTGGCTGATTCCCCCTCTACTAAAGTCTGACCGACCCGTTCTTGCTAAGGTCCAGCTATCCTACTCTTAAGAGGCTACTACGAAATTGATCCAGGAGACTCTAGAAGCCTCCTCAAGCTAGTACCAGAATTTTGTTATAACAGACTCCTGCCACATCAGCACCACCACCCCACTACTCCCATGATGCCACCCTATCTTGGTGCCACATGGCCACTCTTCAGATTCTCCCAGGGGCAGATTAGTCTTTCCTGGCTTCACCCCTAACGAATTTTGGCACTGTTCCGCACCTATATAAGGTAAACTGGGGGACAAAGGGCGGTAAGCACAAGTGCTCTCTTCCTGCTCCATACGCTATCTCTATTTGATTCCTCCATTTTGTTGCCCTCAAGCTCCCGCTAACTTAAGCATCGGAGTGTCCCCCACCGGAACGCCACCAGCCCTTGTGGACTTTTGTGCAGGAACCAGGAGAAGAGCGCTCCAGCCCGGCCATTCGAGCCCGGTCTAGACAAAGTTGAAGCAACAGATTGGCGCTAAAGGAAGGGCTTTTCCCTTCTTTGAAAGGAGGAATCCACCTGCTAAGAAGGAGAAAAATGGTAAAGGGAAGAGCCCAGAACACCTCCGCCAGGAGAGGTCATTCCCTATCCAGGTCCGAGGGACCTCCCTGGGAGAATGATGTTGCTGAACCCATTGTTAATTTAGGATTGCAACAGTTCCAGATGCTCCTAAACCGCATCGACACACTTACCACCACGGTTAAGAACCTCTGGGATGCAGCTAATAATCGGCAGCAACCACCTATTGCATCTGGCACCATCCACCAACCTGTCGCTGAGGGAAGCTGATGGCAAGAAGTCCTTTAGCCCCATTCTCATGTTGTTTCGGAGCCTCGAAGGTCTCAGGGGCCCATGCCAATGGGAAGGGGATGAGGTTCGCCTCACCCTCCTCTACTGATTCCATCCCTGATGGCATTTGGCACCCTAGCGATGTCTCGAGAGACTACACCAGCAAAATCTTGTGCATGGAGGAGCTCATCGTTGAGCTAGCCAATCGACTAAAGGTCGATGGGGGGTAGGCATACGACTCCCGCCTGCCTTTTTCTGCTGAGATCATGGGAGAGCCGATCCCCCATCAATTCAAGATCCCGCAGGTGGACCCCTATGACGGTACCACCGACTCGCTGGACCATCTAAGCACCTACAAGGCCCACATGATGGTACAGGGCACCTCCAACGCCCTCCACTGCAATGCCTTCCCTGCAACTCTCAAGAAGGTCGCTCGAATGTTGTTCTCCGCCATCCAACTAGGTACAATCCAATCTTTCCCCCAGCTTGAAAAGCTTTTTCTTTCCTATTTCAGGACTTGCAGTCGGACTCCAAGGAACACCGATTGCCTCTTCCTCATGCTGCAAAAGGAGGGGGAGACCCTTCAAGACTACATGACCCATTTCAACTCAGTGGCCATGAAAATCTTGGATCTGAATCAGGGTGTAGCTATGTCAGCCTTCAAGAGAGGGCTACGCTCATCCAGGCAGACATTCTCCCTAGAAAAGAAATTTTTGATAAGCTACTCTGATCTGCTGGCCTATTCACAGAAGTATGCCCTGGTAGAAGAATAGGCAGCAAGCCGATGCCAAGCTGAATGATGCAGAACGAAAGCTCTGATACCAAAAATGATGTAGAACAAAGAGACAATGCGATGCAGAAGTAGATTAAGACTAATTTTTTTTTTATATATATTTTTAAGAAGTCGGCTTTGACTCAAAGAGAAAGTTAAACTAAATTGAAAGAAACTATATAATAATTGAAAGCACAATTTAAAGAAACTAGATTATCAGAGTAGTTCAGAAGTAAAGGATCGCTGGGGGTTGAGAAACTCCCAGACCTAGGGTTTCGCTCTGAACTTTCAACAGGACAGAAGTAAAGAGAAGAGAAGGGTTATAGACCAGATAGTGATCTTCACAGAGTTTAGTGGAAGGACTCTCCTGAGCAGATTGTTGGATCCCCGGATTCGGATATCTTCGCAATGGATCCTCCAATACTGGTCCTTTGGTAGAGTTGGCTTCTCCTGAACTCAAGATCTGGGAAAGAAGAAGAACAAGTTATGGAACCAGATACTCAAGGAAGGATTTACCAGATAGAAGAACTTGAAAGTTGATGTTGCTGAAATCCTGATTCTCCTGGATGCTGATCTGACTTCCTTTGGAATTTGCTCTGTATTCGAAGTAGCCGAACTGGACCTGGATGCTGGTGGTCGGCCTCTACTTGGAGAGAGGGGCCGTGTGAAGATGGGGTAGGTTAGGGTTTGGTGGGATGAAGATGATGATGGGAGGCTAAGGGTTGGAACTGAAGTGGCTAACCTAGGGGTTTGGGGTTGGAGATCTCACACCTCCTCAAGGTTCTTAGGGAACCCAGATTTACTCCCTCACAGAGATCAACACCTGAATGCAGGTGCGGAAGAGAGAAACACAAAGTTGCTCACACAAAATTTGAATTCATTCATCAGTTGTTCTCTAAAACTTACAATAGGAGTTTATTTTATTGGTCTTTACAAGAGGTCAGGGTTTTACATCTTCCCATGTGGGACTAATAGGTTGGATCTTCAAATTAGGCTTGTAGAATCAAATCCTTCTCATATGGCCGGCCAAGAGCTTCCATAAGTGTTGATTGGTGGCTCCAAATGGTAAGTAGGTGGCGCCTCCTAGCCTTGCTCTTCAAGAAAATTTTTTTTCCTTCCATGGCTCAACTCTTTTGGACACCTCCTTTTCTTTCTCCCCAAGTCATGGCTCTTCCCAACTTTGCTTTGGTCTTTTTAGGCATGGATTGGGCGCCCCCTTGAAGTGCTCCCCAAGAAATGCCTCTTTCCTCCTTTAGCTTGGCCTTTTAAGGTATATATGGGGCGCCTCCTTGATTTTGGCTTCAAGAAAAATTCTTGCTCTCTTGGGTGTGGGGACCACGGCACTGGGATGGAGATGTGGCACCTCCTGGACTATGGCGTGTGGCTGGGAGTGTGGTGCCCACTTGCTTGGGCATGGGAGAAAATGTGGCACCCTGGAGAAGACCTAGACCACTTACTAGGACTTGTACTGAGTCAACATGACTCAACAAAATTTAAATTACAGGGAAAAACAGACTCAACTAAAATTGAGTTGACCAAGTCAACCCTTATTACAAAACTAGAAAACCCTAATTCTTCGGGCAAGGTCAATCAGAGATTAAGATGGAGCCCTGAAGTCTTTTTCTGAGTCTGGTGCCCGCACCAATTCTCCCGGGGTGGGAGGAACTCGACCCTGTTGAGTATGGATCAAGATGGCTCTGGTATCTCTCCAAGAGGTCTGGGTCCAATTCTTGTAATTCTTCTCGGGAGATCAGAATCTGGCCTTCCTTGCCAGCGAACCAGGTATCTTTGCTATCCTCGATTACGAGTAGAGATAACCTGATCATCCAGGATCTTTTCAATCTGCTCTTTCCTCACAGGCTAGTTTTTTAGTGGACACACAGGGTTGGGTTCACTCTCAAGAGCAAGATTAGGCTCAAAAGGCTCATTGGGAATCACAGCTGGCTCTCTATACTCTACTAGGTCTGTAATATTGAAAGTGGAGCTAATGCCTAGTCCTGAAGGCAACTCGAGCACATAGGCATTGGACCCTACTCTCTTCACCACTCTAAATGGTCCAGCTCCTCTAGCATGTAACTTTCTAACGGTTCCAGGAGGAAACCGTTCAGGCCTTAACCTAATCATTACATAGTCTCCCTCAACAAAAGTTTTGACTTGCCTTTGAGAATCAGCCAACTTCTTATAAGTTTCATTACTTAAATTTATTTTGGCATGAATTTCTTTATGCAAGTCTTTTATATGATGTGCAAAAATTTCAGCAGACTCGGAGACTCGTGTATGGACTGGTAAAGGAGCTAGGTCAAGAGGTGTGTGAGGTTTGTAACCATGCACAATTTCAAATGGACTCTTACCTGTAGACCTATTGACCGAGTCATTGTATGCAATTTCAGCCCTAGACAAAATACAAATCCCAATTCCTGGTGCTCTCAATCAAACCAAAATCTGAGCCAAAGCCTAGTAAAGGGTCAAGAAAAACTAAACTAGACTGATGATGCACTCCTAAAGAATGGACATTATTCCAAAGGAACCCTAGGTCTTAACCTAACAAACTACGGCTCTCTAGGTTTGACCTTGGGTCGGAGGATGGCATGTAGAGCATGAAAACTTATCATGGGTGCCTAGTAGGTGCCATAAGGTCTTCCAGAAGTAGGTGGCAAACCTAATAGGTTCTGACACATGGTTCACTCTAAAGACTTCGACAAAGTATACTTGGATGGTGTAAGAAGCATTGGAAGTCCTAGAGAAAGGGAGGAAATATGAGGTGGAGTCTCGAACTACCTATGGACTAAAGGTGGTGACCTGAAGGTTTGAATGGTGATCTATGAGTGTCAACTAATCATCCTTACGAAAGGAAAAGTTTGCTACTCCCAGGAATGGATCAAGAGATGGTTCGGGGACTAGCCTAGGACATGTGATTGCAATAGTTAAGGTTTGTTCTCTAAGCAAATAATGATCCACTTTCTCAAGAAATGGATTAGAGAATGGTTCATGGAAGGGCCTATGGATGATGACCTCAAGACTTGAAATTTGACCTATGGGTACGGAAAGGTATACTCTATAGAAGGGTAGGTCAGTCATGCGAAGGAAGGGGTCTAGGGCCATAAGGAGGACTTCTACAAGACTGGGTGAATCAATCCGCTCAAGACAAGGATGTTCAACTGAGATTATGGGAGAGACCTTAGTGGCTGGGCATGGGACAAGGTCCAATTGTAAGAGGCTTGATTCAGTCATCCTAAGGAGATGATCTACCATAGGGTGGGTAAACTTAAACAGTTCAGTGCAAAGATCTTCAATTGGTACTTGGAGAATGACTGTCATTAGAGGATACGAACTAATAGCTCGGGCTAACACTATGAGTTCTTCCTGGGGGTATTTGACTAAAGGAACCTGGTTCTCACAAATCTCTTGAATTTCTGAACTAGGTCCTACCACTTGGTTGCTTTCCAAGGTGTCCTCAGGTAAGGAACCAATAGTATCGATGTCATATTCTTCAAGTTCTTCTCCCTCATATTCATCAACTAGACTCAAGCCAGCACCATATACTTCCTCGATGCCATCTTCAATGGGTTTCGGGTCAGTGGTAATCGGGTCAACTGATTCTAGGCTTGTCATACCTAACCCTTCTTCCTCATTGGTATCCTTCTGGTCAAGAGGTGACACAAGTGGGAATTGACAAACAAAAGTCTGGTTCACTACGGGTGTCGGATCAATCGAAACTTGACTCAAGTTGGTAGAGGTTGGCTTTAAGTCCAAAGTACTTGATTGGTTATATCTTAAAGACCACTCATAGTCTTGGGCTTCTTGGTAGGCTCGGTCTAACTTATTGGTTTTTTCAAGGCATAGCTTCGTATAAATGTCTGGGTGTAACCCAACCCTAAACCTCGATGTGATCTGAGCTTCGGTCTCAATGGTATTGCATTTCATGTCATACCACTGGAAGTCCTGGATATATTTAGACACAGGCCTATTACCTTGTCGCAATTGGTACCATTGGTCTAAAAGTCTTTTCTCATAGGATCTACCTAGGTACCTATCTCTCAACTTACTTCTCATATCTCTCCAAGTATATATTTCTTCTTTTCTTTGATAACACTCACGCTCAATAGCATACCAATGCGACCTAGCATGTTTGGTGAACTTGGTTTTGGCCAACCTAACTTGTCCTAATTCTGATATGTTAGTGCACTCAAAATACTGATCCATTTGTTCTTCCCACTTAATATATGTCTCTTTTCTTCCATCAAAAGTGGGTGCATAAAGTTCGGTGTTCCTAACGGGTCCCTTCTCTGAGTCAACCAAGTATGGGTATAGGATCCTAGGGCTAGACTCAGGGGCAAGATCATGGTCATAGGCTCTTAGATCAAACCTCCAATGATTAGATTCAGGATCCCTGTATAATGGTCTCCTAGGCTCTGGGTGTGGGTGAGGTTGGGGTCTACCAAATTCTGAGTCAGGGGTCCAATTTCGGTGCCTAGGCTCCTCAAGTACTTGGGCTCGGTCTCTAAACTGGGCAACTGTATCATTCATATCCTGACTCAATTTGGTCATACTTTCGGTAAGAGTTCTAATCATGGCCTCTAAATCAGGTTGGGTTTGACCAGGTTGGTAGGGTACTCCATTCCGGGTGGACATGATGATGCAAGCAAGAACACCAAATGAGACTCGACTGAAATGACTACAGGCTAACTAAACCTAGAGCCCAAACTAGATGCCCAATCAAAATGGCAAGCTAGCCTGTAGTAACTTGGGACTCAGCCAGGCAGGTGTAAGGGGAGTGTTAGGTCCCTAATTGCCAATCTTAGACACCAATCAGAGATTGGCCAGGTAGGCGGACTAGCACACAATCCTTTCAGGATAGAATCCCTAAACCACCGTTCTACATACTGAATACAAAGCACACACAGAGTAACTAGACAAACTGACTCAACATTAGCC
Source organism: Areca catechu (assembly GCA_021397845.1). Classification (NCBI taxonomy): domain Eukaryota; kingdom Viridiplantae; phylum Streptophyta; class Magnoliopsida; order Arecales; family Arecaceae; genus Areca; species Areca catechu. The sequence goes on along the minus strand of CM038051.1, from coordinate 92,351,013 downwards.
TAGACCTGACTTGTTGGTGTCCCTAGCCCACTAGGGCAAATTAGATCTAATTAATTTTAAGATTAAGGCTTAGGTTCGAATGCACGGGAGGTGGTTTTGGGCTAAGGAGAGGTTATCAACTCCTTCCCTTATCTTCGATGCTCAATTGCCCTTAAGATGAATTAGGAGATGATCACTCAAAAAAAATTGAATTGCAGAAACACAGAAACAGAATTTCTGTAATTTAACTCTCAGAAAATTCACAGAAACCAATAAATTATAGTAAAATTATGTAAAATAGATTCAATTATACTGGTTCCACAAAAACAAAAATCATTCAATTTGGAGTTACTTGCAATGAGAAAAAATTTCTGCAACAGAGTAGTTACAGACTGAAAACAGAACGCTTCCCCGGTTTACAATTCCTGCTACGAAGTTGTAACCCAGCGGATCCCCTACATGCCCTAGGAACACCCCGTGGAATGGGAAGAGGAGGCTTGCACCTCACTTCATTCCTAGGACCGGACGTCCTGGGGAGTCTACTTCGAGCAGACAAAGTAAAAAAGAGAGACACTCAAAACATGCAAGCGAGTCAGAAACCCTAGACAGGGCTCTGATACCAAAAATGATGCAGAACAAAGAGACAATGCGATGCAGAAGTAGATTAAGACTAATTTTTTTTTTTATATATATATATTTTAAGAAGTCGGCTTTGACTCAAAGAGAAAGTTAAACTAAATTGAAAGAAACTATATAATAATTGAAAGCACAATTTAAAGAAACTAGATTATCAGAGTAGTTCAGAAGTAAAGGATCGCTGGGGGTTGAGAAACTTCTAGACCTAGGGTTTCGCTCTGAACTTTCAACAGGACAGAAGTAAAGAGAAGAGAACGGTTATAGACCAGACAGTGATCTTCACAGAGTTTAGTGGAAGGACTCTCCTGAGCAGATTATTGGATCCCCGGATTCGGATATCTTCGTAATGGATCCTCCAATACTGGTCCTTTGGCAGAGTTGGCTTCTCCTGAACTCAAGATCTGGGAAAGAAGAAGAACAAGTTATGGAACCAGATACTCAAGGAAGGATTTACCAGATAGAAGAACTTGAAAGTTGATGTTGCTGAAATCCTGATTCTCCTGGATGCTTATCTGACTTCCTTTAGGATTTGCTCTGTATTCGAAGTAGCCGAACTGGACCTGGATGCTGGTGGTCGGCCTCTACTTGGAGAGAGGGGCCGTGTGAAGATAGGGTAGGTTAGGGTTTGGTGGGATGAAGATGATGATGGGCGGCTAGGGTTTGGAACTGAAGTGGCTAACCTAGGGGTTTGGGGTTGGAGATCTCACACCTCCTCAAGGTTCCTAGGGAACCCGGATTTACTCCCTCATGGAGCTCAACACCTGAATACAAGTGCGGAAGAGAGAAACACAAAGTTTCTCACATAAAATTTGAATTCATTCATCAGTTGTTCTCTAAAACTTATAAGAGGGGTTTATTTTATAGGTCTTTACAAGAGGTCAGGGTTTTACATCTTCCCATGTGGGACTAATAGGATGGATCTTCAAATTAGGCTTGTAGAGTCAAATCCTCCTCATATGGCCGGCCAAGAGCTTCCATAAGTGTTGATTGGTGGCTCCAAATGGTAAGTAGGTGGCACCTCCTAGCCTTGCTCTTCAAGAAAATTTTTTTTCCTTCCATGGCTCAACTCTTTTGGACACCTCCTTTTCTTTCTCCCCAAGTCATGGCTCTTCCCAACTTTGCTTTGGTCTTTTTAGGCATGGATTGGGTGCCCCCTTGAAGTGCTCCCCAAGAAATGCCTCTTTCCTCCTTTAGCTTGGCCATTTAAGGTATATATGGGGTGCCTCCTTGATTTTGGCTTCAAGAAAAATTCTTGCTCCCTTGGGTGTGGGGACCAAGACACTGGGATGGAGATGTGGCACCTCCTGGACTCTGGCGTGTGGCTGGGAGTGTGGCACCCAATTGCTTGGGCTTGGGAGAAATTGTGGCACCCTGGAGAAGACCTAGACCACTTACTAGGACTTGTACTGAGTCAACATGACTCAACAAAATTTAAATTGCAGGGAAAAACAGACTCAACTAAAATTGAGTTGACCAAGTCAACCCTTATTACAAAACCAAAAAACCCTAATTCTTCGGGCAAGGTCAATCTGAGATCCAGATGGAGCCCTGAAGTCTTTTTCTGAGTCTGGTGCCCGCACCACTGAAGGGAGGTCAACCCCCAACAAGCGGAGTGACAAGGCTCCCGAAGTCCGACATCCTAGTGATGGCAACAACTCAGCCCGACGCCATAGCCTCAAGTCGAAGGACTTCCCTGGGAGGTTCAAGACCTATGCGCCCCTCTCCCTTCCGAGAAAAAAGATCCTCCTGGAAATCGAGAACAAGACCTTCCTATAAAGGCCTCGTATGTTGAGGGGCCCCTCTGCATCCAAAAATAAAGACAAATACTACCGATTCCATCGAGACCATGGACAAAATACCAAAGATTGCCTCCAGCTGAAGGATACAATTGAGGACCTCATTATAAGGGGGTACTTGCATAAGTATGTCCGACCCCAGAGGAACCGGACTGAAGCCTCAACTGCCATAGATCCCCCAGAGGAGATAGAGCTTCCCAACTAGCATTCGATCGATGAAAATGTTGGCATGCTGCACCATTGGTTTGACTGGAGATATGATGAAGACTAGGATATTATGAAGAGGACTAGGGGTTTCAATGTAATCAGCTTCTTCGACGAAGATCTCTTAGAGTCCCATGTCTTCGATAATGATCCTGTAGTTGTGTCGGCAGTGATTGCCAACTATGATATAAAGAGGATCCTTATTGATAATGGAAGCTCAACAGAAGTATTGTTGTACGATGCCTTTGTCTGAATGAACCTGTCCAGCTCAAGACTGCAAGGATCCCACATGCCGCTGACGAGCTTCAGGGAAAACTCCATCAAAGTTGAGGGAGAGATAACTCTACCCTTGACCATTGGGATGGAGCCTTTCTAGAAGACTCTTTCCATCAACTTTGTGGTCGTACGTATGACTTCGGCTTATAATACCATTTTGGACCGACCGGCCCTCAACAAGTTCCGGGCCATCGTCTCTACCTACCATCTGCTGATGAAATTTCTGACATGTAATGGGGTCAGAGTTGTGAGGGGAGACCGCAGGATGGCCAGGCAGTGCTTGACTATTCAAGATAGGCAGTCAGAAGGTCATTCTACTCTTAAATAACTTGACCTAAGAACCAAAGCCGACGGCCATGGCCAATCGATCGAAAGGATTTTGTTTGTCCCCCTTCGGGAGGATGACCCCACTAAGGTCCTTCAAATTGGAAGCACTCTAGGTGAGGAGGTCAAGTTAGAGCTGGTCAACTTCCTAAGGAATAACACTGACGTCTTTGCTTGGTCAGCATCGGACATGCTAGGCATTCCGTCGGATGTCATCATACACCAGCTTAAAGTAGATCGAGCTATAGGCCTGTCAGATAGAAGAAGAGGAGTTTTGCTCCCGAAAGACAAAGGGCCATTGATGAGGAGGTCAAGAAGCTCTCTGATGCCGGCTTCATCAGAGAGGCCCACTATCCCGACTGGCTAGCAAATGTTGTAATGGTAAAGAAGGCCAATAGAAAGTGGAGGATATTCATGGACTACATTGACCTCAACAAGGCTTATCCAAATGATAGCTTCCTTCTACCAAAGATTGACCAACTAGTGGATGCCACGGCCGGCCATCAGCTTTTGAGCTTCATGGATGCCTTCTTCGGCTACACCAGATCAAGATGCATCTGGAGGATGAGGAGAAGATGGCCTTTGTCACTGACAAGGGGCTGTATTGCTATAAGATGATGCCCTTCGGCTTGAAGAATGCCAGTGCCACTTTCCAAAGGCTAATCAATCGGGTCTTCGAAGGATAGCTTGGAAGAAACATGGAGGCATATGTTGATGATATGATAGTCAAGAACCTCCATAAAGCTAACCACATTAGAGACTTACAGGAGTCCTTTGATGTGCTGAGATGACATCGGATGAAGCTGAATCCTACCAAGTGCACCTTTGGGGTGACTTCTGGAAAGTTGCTCGGCTTCTTGGTCACACAAAGAGGAATTGAAGTCAACCTTGAAAAGATCAAAGCTGTTGTTGACATGGGACATCCGACCACAAGAAACAAGTGCAAGAACTTACAGGCCGGATAGCCTCTCTCAGCCACTTCATCTCCCCGTTGGCGGAGAAGTCTTTACCATTCTTCATAACCTTGCACCAGTCGAACTGCTTCCATTGGATCGACAAGTGTCGTTCGATTTTTGAAGCTTTGAAAGATTATTTGAAGAACCCTTCATTGTTGGCCAATTTGACAGAGGGAGAGCCATTATACTTATACCTGTTGGAATCAGATGAGGCGATGAGCTCTGTCCTCATTCGAGTGGGAGAAGGTGGTCAGCAGAAACCTATCTACTACATCAATAAAGTCCTCCATGATGCTGAAATAAGGTACCCTAAGATGCAGAAGCTCGTCTATTCCTTAGTCGTAGTAGCCAAGAGACTCCGACCCTACTTCCAGGCGCACCCGATTGTCATCATGACTGACCAACCCCTTAAGGTGATCCTTCGGAGTCCAGACACTTCCGGTCGGCTAGCCAAGTGGGCCATCAAGCTGGCGAGTTTGACATCTCTTTTCAATCTCAGTCGGCCATGAAGGCTAAGATAATTGCTGACTTCATTATAGAGTGCACCTGGAAATAGGAAATACCCTCCAAGCAGCCGGTGCACCTGAAGACGACACCATTGAGAAGGCAAAGCCTGCTTGGACCCTTCATTTGGATGGAGCATCAAACCTTGTAGGCTGCAGGGCGGGCTTGATCTTGGCCGACCTCGATGGACAGAGCTTGGAGTATGCTTTACATTTTTTATTTCAGGTGGCAAAAAACCAAGCAGAATATGAAGCCCTTCTTGTAGGACTAAGAATAGCCAATGAGTTGGGCCTCAACCGAGACAGGGCCTTCTCCGACTCTCAGTTGGTGGTGAATCAAGTGAAGGTTAACTTTGATGCGAGAGACTCGACCTTGGCCAAGTACTTGAGCAAGGTACAAAGCCTCGTGTCTCGGCTTAAATTTTTCAAAATTCTCCATATACCTCGATTGCAGGATTCCTGGGTGGATGCTTTGTCACGATTGGCTACGGCCATCACCAACACCTCCGACTGAATCTTTGCGAAGTATTTGTAGTGCCTAAGCATTGCTGAGGAGCCGATCGAAGTCCACCATGTTGAACAAGAAGCCTCTTGGATGGATCCAATTCTCACATTCCTTGTCAAAGGGACTCTGCTGGAAGATCCGATCGAAGGCAAGCTTGTATGCTGGATGGCTTCAAAGTATGTCATCCTCAACGGCACCCTCTATAAGCGATCATTCTCACAGCCACTACTGAAGTGCTTGGGGCCAGCTAACGTCGACTACGCACTCAAAGAAGTACATGAAGGCATCTATGATGACCACCTAGGAGGAAGATCCCTGGCTTACAAGAACATCCGACAGGGATATTACTAGCTCATAATTTAAAGGGATGTGTCAGACTTTATCAGAAAGTGCGATTCATGTCAGAGATATTCTAACATTCAAAGGAAGCTAGCTAGTCAGCTGACTCCACTCACCACCCCTTGGCCATTCACACAATGAGGGATGGACATCCTGGGACCCTTCCCCCCGGCATACGGCCAGTAGAAGTTCCTGATCGTAGCTATGGATTACTTCACCAAATGGGTGGAGGCTGAGCTGCTTGCACAAATTACAAAAGCCAAAGCAGAGAACTTTGTTCGGAACTGCATTATCTTCCGATTTGGCATTCCATAAGTGATCATCACCGATAATGGGAGACAGTTTGATAATCCCAAGTTTCGGGACTTCTGCTAGCAGTATCATATCTCCCATCAACTAACATCAGTCGATCATCCTCAGTCTAATAAAGAGGCCGAAATTACCAATCGGACGATCTTGCATGGACTGAAGACCCGACTGAATGATGCCAAGGGACTCTAGGCGAAAGAACTTCACTCATTGCTTTGGACTTATCAGACAACCTCCTAAACGGTGATTGGAAAGACCCCGTTCAATCTGACCTAAGGGAGTGAGACGGTCATCCCTGTGGAAATTTCCTTACAGTCTCTGCGAATTGATCATTTCGCCGAACTGACCAACTCGGAGCAAAGAAGAGCTGACCTAGACCTACTTGAAGAAACCAGGCTCTAGGCGGGCTTGAAGATGGTGATTTATCATCAGAAGATGGCCAAGTATTATAACTCTTGAGTCAAGGCTCGAACCTTACAGGTCGGAGATCTGGTTTTGCAGAGGACAGAAGTTTCAAAATCGACTGAGCAAGGGAAGCTTTCCCCCAACTGGGAAGGCCCTTATCGAGTTGTTGAAATAATTCAAGCCAAAACTTATCGACTCGAGCATTTGGACGGACGGCAACTGGCGCATCCATGGAATGTAGAAAACCTTCACAAGTACTATCAATAAAGGCCATCACTTCTTATATGAAGCACTTTCGAAAGTCCGATTTTGGTCGACAAAGGCTCTAGGGCAGCCCACTTCTGAAAGTATGACTCCAGTCGGTAGAGGCTCTATGGTAGCCCACTTTCAAAAGTCTGACTCCGGTCGGCAGAGGCTCTAGGGCAGCCCTTTTCTGAAAGTCTGACTCCGGTCGGCAGAGGCTCTAGGGCAGCCCACTTCTGAAAGTCCAACTCTGGTCCGTAGAGGCTCTAGGGTAGCCCACTTTTGAAAGTCTAACTCCAGTCGGCAGAGGCTCTAGGGCAGCCCACTTCCGAAAGTCCGACTCCGATCGATAAAGGCTCTAGGGCAGCCCACTTCCGAAAGTCTGGCTCTGGTTGATAAAGGCTCTAGGGTAGCCCACTTCCAAAAGTCCGACTCCAGTCGATAGAGGCTCTAGGGTAGCCCACTCCTAAAAATCTGACCCCGGTCAACAATAGCTTCAAAATAACCCATATGGAGATCTAATCTCGTGCTCAGACGGGCTGACAGACCAACACTTAGAAAAACCTCTAAGTGTCTGGGTTCGGACTGAGCCACTATCCAACAACTACTTCGGAGGTCTTGCGTTCGGACGGGCTGACGGACCAACACTTAGAAAAACCTCTAAGTGTCCGGGTTCGGATTGAGCCACTATCAAGTGGCTGCTTTGGAGGTCTTGCATTCAGACGGGCCGATGGACCAACACTTAAAAAAAACCTCTAAGTGTCTGGGTTCGGACTGAGCCACTGTCCATCGGCTACTTCGAAGAACCTACGGTACGATCAAGCCAACCATCAACACCTAGAAAGATTTTTAAAAGAAAGAGTTCGGTTAATCTGACCGACCCAACATACATGAAGGCGCATGCACAAGAGGTGTGACAAAAAAGAGTTATTCTATTTCATTACAAAATGGGTTTCTTACAAAACGTAGGTCAGACCTTTACAAACATCCTAGGTCTAACACACTGGAGATACAGAAGTGACTTCAGCTCCGGCCCCCTCGGCTGCCCCCAAAGTTTCGGCTGGGATATCCACCATTCCTGTATCGGCTTCGACCTGAGCATCGGCTCCGACCTCCTCTACACTGACTTCAGCTTGGGGTTTGACCCCTCCGTTGGACGGGCCCGCCTCTTCTTCCGCACCTTCCTCTTCTACCCTTCTCGGTAGCTGCAGAAAGGTGATGTCGAGCTCCAAGAAGGCATTTACAACCTTCGACAAGCATTCTTTATACCCATAGTCAAAGCTGATCACGTCGGCATCATTCATTTCCTCATTGAAGTCATCAGAGGCCTTGTATCTCCTCACGGCATCTTCGGCCACCGTCACCATCAGCTCCTGGGCTTTCTTTAGCAAGCCCATGCATCTCTCTACTGCTGCTTGGTGGCCACTGAAGTACCTTTTGGACTCAACCAGGCATCCCTCTTCTTTGGCCAACCGGCAGGCTAGAGATTTCAACTTCTTCTTCTTCCTTTTCAGATTGGCCTCTCGGTCAGCCTGTCGGGCCAGCAGGTCTTCTGCTTGCTTCTTGTGAGCCTCTACCTTGATTCATAGAGAAGATAGCTCCTCTTCAACGGCCTGAAGGGTAGATATCTCCGCTCTGGCGACCGTCAGTGCCACCTCTGCTGCGTCTCTTGCCGCCTTAGCCACTTCGGCCCTCTTGGCCAAATGCTCCTTCAAATAGAGTAGCTCTCCTAGACCGTCGTTCATTAATGAGATATTATGAAGAAGCTACAAACAAAAGAACAGTGCCAGTTAGGCATAAGAAGACAAAGAAGAAAATAGACTCAGGAGTGACGTACTTACCCCCATTAAGTTGCGGTACGAGCTCCTAGCAGCATCATTCATGGTCCACCGACTCAACTCATTTCAGTCGGTGTCCGTTATGATCCTCTTGAGCAGGTCCTTGGCCTGCTCATAGTTGTTGAGAGCATGCCAGTGCTGGGGCACCTCGCTACTACTTCGGTCGGCTCTCCCCCTGTCAGCTACCCTGCCTTCGGCTACCTTTTCCCCTCAATCCATTGGGGGAATCTCCTCGATTAGTTTGATGAGTGGCGAGGTCGGAGCTATCTCTATGTCGGTCGGCCTCGACGGGTCCTCTCCCATCTAAGTGGCCGACTGCCCAATTGAAGATGAACGCTCTGGTGCCCTCGCCACTTGGCACTCCAACAATAGCACATGATCATCAGACTCTAGGGAGACAACGGTGGTAGTCAGCTCCTCTGTCCATTGCTTCTTCGGTCTCTCGGATGTTGACGCCTCCATTCATTGCTTCTTGGGTTACTCGAGCATTGGCTCGGTGATCTGGATACCCCTTCTCCTTGCCGCATGTGCTAAGATTGTCGCTCGATCCGGCCTCATCTTTCTACCTACCACAAAGCAAAATTGGGGTTAGTAATAGAATAGTATAAGCCGATAGAAGGAAAAATAGAAGATCTTCGATGGGGGCCTCTATCCTACCCAGGCATTGATGTTGGCTGATCCTAACCAGGTGGAGGTTCTCCTCTCAGAGCAAGTCATGCACAAACATTGTGTCATCCTCATCCATCTTATTAAAATCGGCCTCGTAGGCCCTCAACACTTTCCTCTCATCCATGACCTTCGGCCTGGGCTCTCTCCACATCAGTTCAAAGCCCCAGGGTTCTAAGCTATCTACAAAGATATATCTGGACTTCCATCCATAGATAGCCGATGAAAGCCCCCTAGTATCCTCTGACCAGGGCAGGGACTGAACATCCACCACTGCTGGCTCCGAAAGTCCTTTTTTAAAAGAAAGAAATTCGAGAAGAGAGACAACCTCGGCTCGACTCCAGCCCTCTGACAGAGGACCATGAAATCGTAGATCACCTGAATGCTATTTGGGGTCAGCTACGTTGGGGACATCCTATGGCTATTGAAGATCTGAATAAAGAGCTCATAAAGAGGGAAGCGGAGGCTGGCCTTAAGATGATCCTCGTACACCAGGAGGGCTCCTAGATTTAAAGGACCATTCACTCTACCCTCCCATGCTGGAATGGTCAGATACAAGGTAGAGGGAATATTGTATATAACCCGAAGATTCTCTACCCTTTCCCGGGTCATTTCTGAGGGTATGTTATTGGGACCTATTTCCTTATGGTCAGAGCTCTGGCTGCCGAAGGCCATCCTAATGGAAGTTGGAGAAGAAAGAAGGAATGGGCAAGAAGCTAAACTGGTGTTCCGGTTTCCTAATGGAGCGAGAATAGTGGGGGATGGGGGTTCTTTCTCCTTGAGTGCAAATATAGTGGAAGACTCCCTCTGGGCCTCCTTTCCCTCCTTTTATAGATGCTGAGGAGCCGCTTCCCAGCACCTCTCGAACGCCGTGATCCACCGTCAGATGACGCGACTTCCCGAATCCAACGGGGAAGCCGATGGGATGCGACGGATTACATCCAATCATTATCCATGTGATCACCAAACCAGTGATGGATGAGCTGCTCCAGACATTGCGCCAACTGTTTAGATCTCAACATGTAGCCCACGTCGTGTCAGGAACCCGACGGATGGGTGTGTCAGCCAGGCGACCCATCATTACACCTCGCCAGCATTAACTACTCCAACCAACTCCTCTAATGCGGTGCTGACACTTATCTTGAGGGTAGAATTTCGAAGTGGAAGACGGTCGATCATGGTATGCCGGATCATATTCGCAACCATCTCGAAGATTGGAGCATTAAATGCCAAATGATGCTCTTGTCTTTCGAAGCTACAGAACTGCTCGAAGGCCAAGTGCAGGGGGGCAACTGTTATACCTAACAGGCTTACCATCAAACTAGACCGCCACACTTGCTGAGGTTCGACCGGACTGCTCTCACAAACATTTGGGCGGCCCTCTTCTTTGAAGGTCCGATGGACGTACTCCTTTGAAGGACCGACAGGCGCTTTCCTTCAGAGATCCAGCTGACCCGCTCCATCAAAGGTTCAGCTGACCCACTCCATCAAAGGTCCAGCTGACTCACCCCATCAGAGGTCCAGCTAACCCGCTCCAGTAAAGGTCTAGCTGACCCACCAAAGAAGAGGCCCGAACGACCCACTTCCACTGAGGTCCAACTGACCTACTCCGTCAAAGGTTCAGCTGACCCACTCCTGCCGGGGCCCAACCCACTAAGGTCGAGGTATGAACGACCCATGTTGCTAAGGCCTGGGTCACCCTCTCTGTCGGAGGTCCGACGGACGCGCTCCCATTAAGACCCGCTGATTCCCCCTTTGCTGAAGTCTGATCGACCCACTCTTGCTGAGGTCCAGCCATCCTACTATTAAGAGGCTATTGTAAAATTGATCCAGGAGACTACAGAAGCCTCCTCCAGCAAGTACTAGAATTCTATTTTAATAGACTCCTGCCATATCAGCACTACCATCCCACTACTCCCATGATGCCACCCTATCTGGGCACCACGTTGCCACTCTTCATATTCTCCCAGGGGTAGATCAGCCTTTCTTGGCTTCACCCCTAATGAATTTTGGCACTGTTTCGTGCCTATATAAGGTAAACCAGGGGACATAGGGTGGTAAGCACAAGTGCTCTCTTCCTGCTCCATATGCTATCTCTATTTGATTCCTCCATTCTGTTGCCCTCAAGCTCCCGCTAACTTAAGCATCACAGTGTCCCCTGTCGGAATGCCACCAGCCCTTAGGGACTTTTGTGCAAGAACCGGGAGAAGAGGACTCCAACCCAGCTGTCCGAGCCCGGTTCGGGAGAAGTTGCAGCAACAAGTTATTAGAAGGTTCCAGCAGTTTAGCTAACTCTTAACAACCTAAATTCAAATTTTAAATTCCAAGTTCTAAACCCTTTTAAAATTCAAAATTCTAGTGGGAAATAACAAAACTTGAAGTCTAGATCTCAGATCTAAAATTAAAAATTTAGAAAAAATATTTTTGTATTTTTTTGAAAATTAAATGAAATGGAAGGCAGAAATAGAATTCTGGACAAAACTTCAGAAATGATCTAAGAACTCATATTTCTAAATCTAGAAAAAAAAGAAAATATTTTTTTAATTTTATATTTCAAATCCTAACACACTAAGGTACTAGAAAAGTATTTTTCTTAATTTTTTTAATTAATGTTAAAAATACTAAAATTCATAAAAATTTGGGTGAATACTAGAATAGAAATTTCAGTAATCAAACACTTGACCTAGTAAACCATAAGCTCTGATACCAGAAAAATTGATGGGGGATGAAAATGAAATGATGAATGGAGAGTTTTAGCAAGCTAACCAGCAAGCAAACTTGAACAATTAATTATCAAATAAATGGGCTAAATTAATCCCAAAAAAGAATTTTCATAAGGAGACTAGTTGATCTAATTTTTAAGTCCCGCAATGTAGATCTAGTTCAAAATAAGGATTAGGATCTTCATGGCAAGGAAACCATACAACTAGGGTAAGTTTACCTTCAAATGATCAGATCTAATGAAGCTTAAGAAGAGTTTTTCTTCCAACAATGATCACTAATTATTTGGTAGAAGAAGGAGCTCTCATCACTGAAGAATTGAGGCCTAGAAGTCAAGATTGGCACTCTCTACTTTGAGACTCACCTTGGCCTTGATCCATGGTGTGGATACCTTCATCCTTGACCTAGGAACCTGAGAGAACCTGCAAAAAAATTTGAGATTAGGCATGGAAGAAGAATTGGAGTTGGAATAGAAACAAAGAAAAAAGGAAGAAGAAGAAACTGGCCGGCGGCTTGGGACTTCGAGCTTGATAATAGATCCATCAATGGGCATCCCATCCTTTACTCCTTGCAAAAGAACTCTTCACTCTCAAACTCAAACTTAGAAAACTCTCATTCTCTTTTTGGATAAGGATCTACACACTCAAACTAGCTAGAAAACTTTCACTCCAAATAAGAACTCAAGAAAACTAGAATACAAGGAAACAATCCTTTCATTAACTCAAATCATAGCATAGAATGAATACAATGAGAGCCTAGGGGCCCTATTTATATGCTCCAATACTAGGAATTTCGTCCAAGGGTGGAGGAAAGGGGATAAGGTTGGCTTAGTTGGCTCCAACAACTCTTAGGTTAGTGGTTCTAACTAGAAACAAATTGTAGGTAGAAAGTTACAACCACTTTGACTTGTGGCATCTAGAAACCAAATGTGGCTTCCAAATGCTGATGTAGAGGCTTAGGTGTCATAAGTTGTGGCATCCCACATGTCAAATTGTTGGGTAGTGGAAGGAATCTTTATGTTCTCCATAAAACTCTTGATGTAGTGTAATTCCTTCTCCCCCAAGGTTGTTTGATGAGTTATTCTTCCATGTGCTTCAAATCTTGGCATGAATTGGGCTTGGGCTTGGTCTTGAAGAGGCTTGAATTGTTGGTATTGGACTTGAAGAGGATGCCCTCAATCATGCTTTGGGCTTGAGCCGAATGGGCTTCTTTCATGTATTGGTCTATGAGCCAAATCATGCTTCAAGAAAATTTGGCTTATGAACATGCTTTAAGATAATTAATGGGCTTCTTCCATGTGTTGGCTTATGAGCTAAATCATGCTTCAAGAAAATTTGGCTTATGAACATGTTTCAAGAAAATTTTTAACTTGCTTCGAAAACTTTATTGACTATAGCTGCAAAAACAAAGTGAGTTAATCAAAGTATATATTCTTATTATGGATGTCCCCATTAAGGACCACCCCAAATCAGCTATCTAATCAAGGGAACTGAGCTTCATCATCCAGACTTCAATCAGAGTGCTGTGTGACCTTTTCATCGGAAGTTCTTCAATTCACTAATTGATAACATCCTTCCCTTCTCTTAATCTCTTATTTGATGAAGAATAGCTTTCCTAAACTGGGAGTTTCTCAACTCTCAGATCCTGGCTATTTATTATTCGGCATGAGTTTTTGTAGGTACATTAGTTTCTTGCATTACTAGTCTTTATGCTGATTCTTTACTTATTTTCAGTCTTTAGCGACTAAATTAATGTCTAAAAAAATTATAAAAAAATTAGTTTACTATTTTGCATCAGTCTTAGAGTCAACCCACATCAATTAGGATTAGCTATTTAACTGGTGTTTAGGAAAGGTGTTCAAGGATAATGTAGCCCTAAAGGAAGGTGGTTCTTCAATTGGTTCCATTATCTAACCTGGCCAATTTATTTGGTGTCTAAGAAAAGCAATGGAGAACCTCCAGCGACCATGCCCTTACCTATTTAGTTGACTAGTTAGTTTCTAACTTAGAGGGCTCAAAGGTAGCCTTGGAATAGTTAGGAGCTATCTAGAATTAGGAAACCCTAGGATAGAGAGTCCATTGTGTGCTAACTTGATTGCAATTAACATAGAACTAAAACTAATAATTCTTCTCTATTCCTTTTAGCTCTAGGACTCCTTAGGTTTGCATCCATAGAATTCTTCTCTCTTTCTTTGTTTCTTCTTCTCTCTTCTCCACTTAAAAAAATTTAAAAAATTAGAAAACAGAATCAAATACATAAACCAGGGTTAGATTATGGATACACATAATAAGACTGATCCATCATGATAATTGAGGGAGTACTTCATCCCTTCATCATATATATATTCTTCGTGTATCCAAGCACCTCCTATAGAGGCAACCCAATATGAAAATAAGTCCAATGTTATACAAATGCTACCATCCTTCTATGGACTTAGTCAAGAGGACCCATATAAATATCTAGGTAAATTTCTTGAGATATACTCAATAGTTAGGATTTAAAATCTATCTGGTGAGGCCCTTAGGTTGAAATAATTTTCCTTCTTATTTAAGGACAAGGCCAAATATTGACTATGTTTATTAGATTCCATGACCATTTCAACCTGGGACAAACTCTAAAAGGAATTTCTTAAGAATTATTTTCCAACAGGAAAAACAAACCAGATTTGAAAAGTTATAACTAGTTCTTTTTCAATTGGAAGGAAAAATGATCTATGAAACCTGAGAGAGGCTCAAAGAACTCATCTACAAGTATCCACACCATGGCATACCCAAATGGCAACTAGTCCAGTGCTTTTATGATGGATTGTCAGAAAAGCATAGGCAAATAGTTGATTCATCCTATGGTGGAACATTTTGGCTTGACAGCTATTTGAGATCCTAAGCGAAAACTCCTTGCACTATATATCTACCACATCTAGAGAAACTCTCAGGCTAAATCCTAAAAGAGGTGGAACGTATGAGATAAGCTACTCTATAGACATTCACAGCAAGGAAGAGACACTAGCCTAGACTATGGGTGCACTATGCCAAAAATTTGACCAATTCGTGCAAGTTGGTCACACCTCTTCCTCACCTCAGGTCCACTATTCCAAGTTATTTGTATAATCTGCTCAAGTCCGGCTCATGCTATAGGTGATTGTTTAGTAGCCCATCAGTTTCCTAAGCTTGTACAGGAATAATCCCTCCTAGCCCAAATCCATACTATTCCTAGACTAGAAATTGACCCGTACTCAAATACATATAATCTAGGCTAGAGGAACCATCCAAATTTTTCATGGAAACAACAACCTTTGGTCAACACAGTTTCTTACAAACCCAATTACCAGTTCAACAATACTATTGCCCAGGTGGCTTTTCCCAAGAAAGGGGTGAATTGGAAATTATAAAATTTCTTGCAAGTACGTGCACAAGTAATTCCTTTTAGTGGTTAAGTGTTGTGTTAATCAGAGAATAAGTGCAGAAGCTGAAAAGTAAGTAAAGCACAACACAAACAAAACAAGTTTAGAGTGGTTCGGAGCAACCCAGCTCCTACATCCACTACCCAAGTTCACCACTCGGGATTTTCACTATATCCCCCAAATCGGAATATAGTCAGATTATTTTTTAGGCTCACAATCCCAACCTCTACACTTTAATTTTTAAATCGGGCTCACCAAAGAAACCCACACTAGGTTTTCACAAGCTTACCTAGAACATCTATACTTTGGTTTTTAGTAGGCTCACCAAAGAAACCTATTTGGTTTTTATAACCGGGCTCAACAATAACCCAAGTATTCTAATAGTAGAAAGAAAAGCAACAAAAATGACAAACTAAGTTGTCTGGTAGTTGTCGATGCAGCTCGAGTGAAGCTCCATTGAATGCTCTTCAATGCACTTCAATGGCTTCCTTGCTTTCTTCAAAAGATGTTTCAAGCTTCTGATAAGAGTTGATGAAGGCTTGAAGACTGACTTTAAGGCTCAAGTGCTCTCTCTTCTTACTTCAATAAATATTCAATAAATGTTCAACAACTCATTAGTCTTCTCTAAGGATGTTCTTATACCTCATTTATAGAGACTTCAATTGCCTTCCCTTGATTTTGAATGTTGTAGACCATTGGGAAGTGACAGGTTACCATTGGAGCACTTTTAGAATTCAAAATCAAAAAACTGGAACTAGCCATTGGAAGTGACCCCATCATTCTAGTCGACTCGGACATTCTTCGAGTCGGCTCGGATCAGGTTCGGGTCGGTTGGGTTGAAAACCAGTCGGCTAGGTTCCACAGTCAAGAAAATAGCTCACTCTGGATGAGTCGGCTAGGCTAAAATCCAGTCAGCTCGGATCCCAAAGGTTCTCAGAGCATTCTCAATAATTCTGGATGAGTCGGCTAGGCTGAAATCCAGTCGGCTCGGATCCCTGAGGTTCTCAGAACATATTCAACCAAGTTTTGGACGAGTCGGCTGGGACTTGGTGCCAGTCGGCTGGGTCAACATGCCAGAGATCTTTTTTCTTGTGCCAATGCCAGAGTCGGTTGATTCCTCCATCCAGTCGGCTCGAGATTGGTTCTTCAGCCAGACCAATTCAATTCTCCAGAACTCATATGCCAAGCTTTGAAGACTTCCTTAAGATCTTCTTACAACACAATCAAGAGAAATTGAAGCTTAAAAACTAGTAGAAGAAACCATTTATCTTTGATTTAAATAGGGAAATTTTTGTTGGGTTCTTCTTTACAAGATTCTAATTACTTACAACTCAACACAGAAAAATAAAGGTTGTAGGGTTTAAATAAAAATATGTCAAAGTAG
Organism: Areca catechu; assembly: GCA_021397845.1. Lineage (NCBI taxonomy): Eukaryota > Viridiplantae > Streptophyta > Magnoliopsida > Arecales > Arecaceae > Areca > Areca catechu. Next base: position 92,334,529 of record CM038051.1, on the reverse strand, counting down.
TCATCTTACAAAAACTTGTCAACAATTTGAAGAGTTGTTAGATAACCAAATACATGCTCCAATATTTTGTTATCATCAAAATCACTTCAGGGTTCAACAATTTCTCCCTTTTTGATGATGACAAAATACTGGGCATGAAAAAATCTATTATATTCACAAGTATAGATGTATATCATAGTAAGCATTTACACTTGTTTGACATATCATAATATTAACTGTATTCTCAAATGAGTATCAATGTATGCTATATAGTTATATACAAAGCCAACTCTATAATATGTAAGTGTCAAGGAATAAGTGCTTGTGTATATTAAGCAACATTAAGCATTGACAGTTAGATATAATTAGTAGAGAGCAGAATATGAAATATTGAAGAAAAATAAACATGTATTTCTCCCCCTTTTTATAAAATTTCTAATCAACGTGAAATTTCTCTCCCTTTATCATTTATTTGAACACTTTAGCAGAAAAGGTATGCAATATTCATTAAGCTCCCCCTGTCTAATTAACTTTAGCAGTTCTATTTCAATTCATTAAGTTTCTTCTTTCATGCACTTTATTATATAATAGTTCTCCCCCTTTTTATCATAAAATCAAAAAGTTATACAATTAAGCTCAGATTTTAAATAGATTGAGATTGTATTAAGATTTGTTTGAGATAATTTCACTTTCTCAAATTAGAGAGATAATCCTAAAAAAAATATTAGAGAGTGTTAGCAAGATAAAAGAAATACATACATGTGTCCAAAATGATATTCATTGTATTTCCATTAAAGATTTAGTACAATAAACATTATACAATCTTCAAAAAGTTTTTAAAAAGTATAGAAGATACCAAAGACCTACTCACTATCAGATTCTTCCTTAGGTACATTGGTAGGCATACTAGCTCCATACCAAGAAGCAGGTCTAGGAGGTCTACTAGAAGATGCATGAGGTGGAGGTGCTCTAGGATGGTGAGAAGTGGTACGACCCCTAGAAGAAATAGGAAAAGGATCATATAAAGGTCTAGTCCTAGCAGTGATCTCCAAGGATCTAACAGTGCAACAGATTGAAACCATCTCCATCCAGATTGCACCAAGTTGCTGTTCCATGTCCTTGAGGCTTGTAGGTACCTTGTTCACAGCCTCTTTCATTTCACCAATTTCCTTTTGCATTGATATAAGTTCAGAAGCTTGGACATTAGCAAAAGCTTCAGCAGATCCTCTAAGTCTTCCAAGTTTTGACCTGATAATCCTAATGTCTCGTGTGTAGTCATCTGCCATTTGTCTTGCCTCTGCAATTGTTCCCAAAGTGCATTTGGCTTCATTCAACTCAATTTTATACTTATTTAAGGTTGCATCCACTGAATTCTTTATGCCTTCAGAACTAGAAGAAATGAGGTCTAGGATAGGTTGAAGCTCCATTTGAGGTGCAGATCTCAAATTTCTATTGCTTCAACTTTTCCTTGCAAACTTGTAACATGTTCTTCCAGTTTAGAAAATCTACTATCCACTAACTGTTTTAGATCACCAAAAAGTGAAGTGATAGTCCCTGTCAGTGAATCAGTCAAAGCCTTCATCTGATCTTCAATTTGACTTTGGATGTTTGGAGGATGTGAAGCTACAGGAGTGAAGTGTGGTAAAGGTATATCAGCTGTAGGCAAATCAAATTCAGGTGCAGGTATATCAAAATCAGGAAATGGTACATCAGTCTCTTCAAAAGTGGCAACAGGTTCCGGAAATAGAGACTCTGGTTCAGGTGAAGGTGCAGTAGAGGTTCCAGCTATTTCTTCATTCTCTTCTTCTTCTTCTTCACTGCTCGAACTACCAATTGCCCTGACATTAGTCCCTTTCTTTCTCCAAACACCTTCAACTTGAGTGTAACCCATTCTTTCTAGTGACTTGGAGGTGTAGACATCAGTATGGTGCAATTCAACTCCATCTTCACCTTCCAAACTCACTCTTTGGGACTTGAATAGTAGGGTTAACATCATTTCATAGGGTAAGCAAGCCTTAGCCTTTCTAACAGTCTCCTTCATTTGCATAATGATAATATATGATAAGTTCACAGGAGTCTTTTCTATGATATGTTCCATAAGGCTCAGGTCCTTCTCAGTTACCCAATCAAATCTTCCAGTCCTTTGCACAAATATTCTACTGATGAGATTATGTAACAACCTCATTTCAAGTGATAAGGTGTTGGCAAAGACAGTTCCAATCCCACTAACATCTTCCCTATTTAGAATAGTTCTCAAGGCTTTTTCTCTATCCTCAATTACTGAGAATTTCACCCCATCAATAGGTAAATCAAATAGGTTGTGTAGAACATCTTCATTGACAATAACTCTTCTTCCTTTAATTGTAGATTCTATATGATTTGTACCCAATCTCAAATTTTCATAAAATGTCTTAACAAGAGAGGGGTAGGTTTTTTCATTTAGGGAGCAAAATTTCCTCCAACCTTGATCCTCAATCAAATCACCAATCTTTAACCCTATCTCCTTAATAAATTCAAAGTTGATACGACGGCCAGAGGTTACCGGTCTTGTGGACATTGAAGGGATTTGGCTTGGAGCACTTGGAGCGGCCCTTGCAGGTTCTTCCACAAGTTCTTCACTATGAGTAGTGGCAGTCGGCTCTTCTTGTCATCTCTTAGTTCTTCTTCTCTTTCCACGGACGGAGCGGCTCACAAGGAGCATTTCTTGGTAGCACATTTTGGAGCCATTGCTAGGAAAGAGGAAGAAATGAGAGATTGGAGAGCTTAGAAGGAAGAGAGGAATATTTGGAATATGATTAGGAGAGGAACGAATGGTTAGAAAAATGAGTTGGAGGTTAGAATGCTCAGAAAGGGGTTTACAACCCAAAATAAAAAACTCAGGCGCGATAATCCAGTCGACTCGAAAAAGCCCTAGAGAGGCTCAAGCCGGCTAGGCCAAAACTCACCCAAAACATAGAGAATCCAGTCGACTCGGTTTAAGAACCAGTCGACTCGAACAGGGAAATCAGGTTTTGAAAAATTCAATCACAAACCTGAGAGATTTTTGGAGAAAATTTCTAAGGAAATTTATGCTCTATGATAGAAAATGAAATCAGGAGGTTCTCTATATGATGTTTCCTTAAATTTGAAGGAATTAGATTAGAGAATTTAAAAAAGATCACAAAGTCCTAATTCACTTCTAATTAGTTCAAACCTATCTTGATTAAATGGCTTAGTAAATATATCAGCTATTTCATCTTCAGTAGGAACAAAATCAAGCACTATATTATCATCTGAAACATGATCTCTAATAAAATGATGTCTAATTTCAATGTGCTTGGTTCTAGAGTGTTGAATTGGATTGTTTGTCAAATTGATAGCACTTGTGTTATCACATTTAATTAAAATTTTAGATTGTGATACACCAAAGTCTTCTACTTATTGTTTAATCCATAACACTTGAGCATAACAACTACCAGCAGCCATGTACTCTATCTTAGCAGTAGACAAGGCTACGAAGTTTTGCTTCTTACAGTGCTATGAGATTAAATTCAACCCTAGAAATTGGCATGTACCGCTAGTATTTTTTCTATCTATTTTACAACCAGCATAATTAGCATCAGAGAATCCAATCAAATTCAGGGTAGAATGTTTAGAATACCAAATTCCTAAATTACTTGTTCCTTTCAAGTATTTAATTATTCTCTTAACAGCAAGCATATGTGTTTCTTTTGGTGATGACTAAAATCTAGCACATACACTTACACTATATAATATGTCAGGTCTACTTGCAGTCAAATATAATAGGGATCTGATCATACCTCTATATAACTTTTGGTCAACATTGGATCCATTTTCATCTTTGTCCAATATGCAAGCTGGTCTCATGGGTGTGCTCATTGATTTGCTACTCTCCATACCAAACTTTTTGATGATTTCTTTGATGTATTTGGCTTGGTTAATGAAGATGCCTTCCTTTATTTATTTTACTTGAAGTCCAAGGAAGTAGTTTAGTTCGCCCATTAAGCTCATTTCAAATTCTCCCTGCATAAGCTTAGCAAATTCTTTACATAGAGATTCGTTAGTTGCACCAAAAATGATATCATCAACATATATTTGTACAACTAAGATGTCATTATTCTTCTTTTTGATAAACAAAGTTTTATCTACATTTCCTCTTGAAAAATCATTTTCAATTAAGAAAGTGCTAAGTCTATCATACTAGGCTTTAGGTGCTTGTTTCAAACCATACAATACTTTGTTCAATTTGAATACGTGGTTTGGAAATGTGTGATTTTCAAAACCTGGTGGTTGTTCCATAAAAACTTGTTCAGAGATAAAATCGTTAAGAAATGCACTCCTTACATCCATTTGAAAAAGTTTGAAATTTATGTAGCAAGCAAATGCAAGTAGTATTCTAATGGCTTCTAGTCTTGCTACAGGTGCATAAGTTTCATCAAAATCAATACCTTCTTGGTTATATCCCTTATCCACTAGTCTAGCTTTGTTTCTTATTATATTTTCCTGTTCATCTAATTTATTCCTATAGACCCATTTGGTTCCTATTATTGGATGGTCAGTAGGTCTATCTACTAGTGTCCATACCCTATTCCTTTCAAACTGGTTTAATTCATCATGCATTGCCATCATCCAGTTTGGGTCAGTCTCAGCTTCTTCTAAGCTATGGGATTCTATTTGTGATACAAAGACTAGGTAACCATGAGCATCCTTATATACAGACCTAGTCCTAACACCATGTGAAGGATCTCTTGTGATTAGTTATTTAGGGTGAGATGTAACATACCTCCAGTCCATCGGTAGATCGGTGTGATCCTTACTTACCGTTTCTTCTTCATCTTGAGTATCTTTATCTTGAATGCTCAAGTCATCCATTCCTTTTTGCAACGTACCTGCATCATTATCTATGCACTCTTCTTGTCTAGAAGGTGTAGGGTTAGTTTCAATAAATATAACATGTATCGACTCTTCAACAGTAAGAGTCCTTTTATTAAAAACCCGATATGATTTGCTATGTAATGAATAACCTAGGAAAATTGCATCATCAGCTTTAGAATCAAATTTTCCTAAATTATCTTTTTCATTGTTATGCACAAAGCATTTACATCCAAACACATGAAAATAACCGATATTGGGTTTTCTATCATTCCAAAGCTCATAAGGGGTTTTCTTTAAAATAGGATGGATCAAAATGCGGTTTAAAATATAGCATGCAGTGTTCACCACTTCTGCCCAAAAATACTTTAGAAGATTGCCTTCGCACAACATTGTGCGAGCCATTTCTTCCAATGTCCTATTTTTTCTTTCTATAGTACCATTTTGTTGAGGTATTCTAGGAGCGGAGAAGTTATGATCAATGCCAAATTTAGTACAATAATCTTCAAAAAATTGATTTTCAAATTCAGTTCCATGATCACTTCTAATTGAAATTAAAGATAAGTTCTTTTGATTTAAAACCTTTTTATGGAATTTTCTGAAAACATGAAAGGTTTCATCTTTTGAAGCAATAAACAAAATCCAAGTAAATCTTGAAAAATCATCTACTATCACAAGAGCATATTTCATACCTCATAGGCTTGTGGTCCTAGTAGGTCCGAAAAGGTCCATGTGAAGTAGTTTAAGTGGTCTTGTTGTAGAAACTGTATTATTTGATTTAAAACTCCCCCTGGTTTGTTTACCCATTTGGCATGCATCACAAACATGATCAAAATCAACTTTAAACTTAGGCATGCCTCTAACAAGATCTTTAGAAATCAATTTGGCAATAGTATGCATGCTAGCATGACCTAATCGTCTATGCCATAGTAAACACGACTCTTTGGATTTAGCATTCATTGCAACTAGACTGGGGCTACTTGACATGGCAAGATCAATAAGATCTACCACATAGATATTCCTAAGTCTATGTCCAATGAACTTATTGCTAGAATCTAAAGAGTTAGTTACTATACACATAGAAGATTCAAAGACAACCTTAAAGCCTTTATCACATAATTGGCTTATGCTTAAAAGATTATGCTTCAACTTATCTTACTAGCAAAACATTTTCAATAAAAGTGAAGGCAGTTATTTTGATCTTACGAATACCGATTATTCTCCCTTTACCATTCTCTCCAAAAGTGACCATGACTCCTTCTTTCATTTCAAGGGTGATAAACTGGTCCTTGTCACCTGTCATATGTCTTGAGCAGCCACTGTCTAGGTACCACCTTTTCTTCAATTTTTGGACTGCAAGACATTCCTGCAAAACAATCAATGAATTTTTTAGATACCCAAGCTACCTTGGGTCCTTATAGGTCAGCAGAGGTGGTTCCTTTGGGAACCCAAATTTTTCTTACATTCTTATGGACATTTCTAGAATTATTACAGTCAAAAGCTTTATGTTCTATTCTTTTACAAACATAGCATACAACTTTAGAGTTTTTAATAAAAGCAGAATTAGAAGTTCTAAAAGTTGATGCAATTGAAATAGATTTTAAACCTTTTGAAATATAAGCATTTTTGCTTAAGATCTTAGGAACATACAATAAAGATTTTGAAGTTGAAACAATTTTTGGTGCAGCCAAAGCTTTTTGTGATAATATGTTTTGAATAGGTACTTTAGATTTCATAAAGGTAGTTGCTGAAATTCCATTCATAAAAGAAGTTTTAAAATCAATTCCAGCTTTGTTTCCTGAAATCCGTTGTTCTTTTAAAATTAACTCAAGCTTATTTGAAGACAAAGTAAGTTTTTCAACTAATGGCTTGAGTTTTGTAACCTCCTTTTTTAGTTCAATATTTTCAGTAAATAAATCATTGTTTTTCCTTTCACATAAGAGATTTTCATTTTTCAACTTTTCAACTCTTTCAAAAAAGTCATGCAGTTCTTTTTGCAATGAAAGATTCTTTTCTAAAATTTCACTTTTTTTGTTTGAGTAAAGAGTCATTCATATTTTTCAATGATTTTATCTTTACTCCAGCTTTCTTAAATTCAGATAATAAATCATAAAATACAGAATTTAATTCATCAAATGTAAATTCAGTACAATTTCTAGGGAATGTTACCTCATCTTCGAGACCCATTAAACATAGATTTGTAGCCTTGGTGGTCTCTTCTTCTTCAGACGAAGATGATTCTTCACTATTGCTCCATGTGGCAACCATGACTTTCTTCTTCTTTTTCTATCGGAAGGATTTCTTCAATAGAAGATAGTCTGGATGAATGTGTCCTAGCTTCTTGCATTCATAGCATGTGGGGACTACTTCTTCATCTTTCTCTCTGTCCTTTTCTTTTTCTTTTCCGTAATCCTTCCTATGAAATTTCTAATTTAATCTTCCTTTCTTTCTTCCCATGAACTTTCTGAATCTCATCACAACCATTACAATATCATCATCTTCTAGATCATCATTGGAGGAGGTGCTTTCTTTTTCAGACTCTTCATCATCCCTCTTTGATTCGGTAGCAGCTCTGAAGGCTATAGTTTTCTTTTTCTTCTGTTCATCTTCAGTTCTGTGCTGCATAGTCAGCTCGTGGGTGATGAGTGATCCCAGTAGTTCATCCAGTAGTAATGTGTTGAGGTCTTTGGCCTCCTGGATTGCTGTCACTTTGGGATCCCACTTGTCAAGTAAAGATCAGAGTATCTTCTGAAATAGATCAGCATTTGAGTATACCCTGCCAAGACTCTTCAAACTATTAATAATATCTATAAATCTAAAGAACATAACAGAGATTATTTTAGAAGGTTCCATTTTAAACAGTTCATAGTTATGAACTAAAAGATTTATCTTTGAGGTTTTCACTTGGGAAGTTCCCTCATGGGTCACTTCGAGTTTGTCCCAGATTTCCTTTACTGAAGAGCAAGTGGAAATTCGGTTGAACTCATTTGCATCCAAAGCATAGTATAGTAAGTTCGTTGCTTCGGCATTCAATTCCCCCATTTTCATGTCATGATCATCCCTGTCCTCTCCAAGCTTAGGGATGTCCACGCCATCAACTTTGATCGTGGGAATGTGTGGCCCTTTTAAGATGACCTTCCATAATTAAAAATCAACAGCTTGAATGTAAATTTTCATTCATGCTTTCCAATAAAAGAAATTAGTGCTTGTGAATAGTGGAGGTCTATTTGTTGACTGGCCTTCGGCCAAGGATGAACTCATGGGATGTGCCATCAATCTTTACTCAAGTAATCAGAGACACTACTCTGATACCAGCTGTTGCCCGGGTGGCTTTTCCCAAGAGGGAGGTGAATTGGGAATTATAAAATTTCTTGCAAGTATATGCACAAGTAATTCCTTTTAGTGGTTAAGTGTTGTATTAATCAGAGAATAAGTGCAGAAGCTGAAAAGTAAGTAAAGCATAACACAAACAAAACAAGTTTAGAGTGGTTCGGAGCAACCCAGCTCCTACGTCCACTACCCAAGTTCACCACTCGGGATTTCCACTATATCCCCCAAACCGGAATATAGTCGGATTGTTTTTCAGGCTCACAATCTCAACCTCTATACTTTGGTTTTTAAACCGGGCTCACCAAAGAAATCCACATTAGGTTTTCACAAGCTCACCTAGAACCTCTACACTTTGGTTTTTAGTAGGCTCACCAAAGAAACCTATTTGGTTTTTACAACCGGGCTCACCAATAACCCAAGTATTCTAAGAGTAGAAAGAAAACAAACAGAAATGACAAACTAAGTTGTCTGGTGGTTGCCGATGTAGCTCGAGTGAAGCTCAATTGAATGCTCTTCAATGCACTTCAATGGCTTCCTTGCTTTCCTCAAAAGATGCTTCAAGCTTTTGATAAGAGTTGGTGAAGGCTTGAAGATTGACTTTAAGGCTCAAGTGCTCTCTCTTCTTAATTCAATAAATGTTCAATAAATTTTCAACAACTCATTAGTCTTCTCTAAGGATGTTCTCATACCTCATTTATAGAGACTTCAACTACCTTCTCTTGATTTTGAACATTGTAGACCATAAGGAAGTGATGGTTATCGTTAGAGCACTTTTGTAATTCAAAATCAGAAAATTGGAACTAGCCATTGGAAGTGACCCCATCATTCCAGTCAGCTCGAACATTCTTCGAGTTGGCTCGGATCAGGTTCGGGTTGGCTGGGTTGAAACTAGTCGGTTAGGTTCCACAGTCAAGAAAATAGCTCACTCTGGATGAGTCGGCTAGGCTGAAATCCAGTCGGCTCGGATCCCAAAGGTTTTCAGAGCATTCTCAACCAAGTTTTGGATGAGTCGACTAGGCTGAAATCCAGTCGACTCGGATCCCTGAGGTTCTCAGAACATGTTCAACCAATTTCTAGACGAGTCGGCTGGGACTTGGTGCCAGTCGGCTGGGTCAGTATGCCAGAGATCTTCTTTCTTGTGCCAGTGCCAGAGTCGACTGGTTCCTCCATCCAGTCAGCTCGAGATTGGTTCTTCAGCCAGACCAATTCAATTCTCCAGAACTCATATGCCAAGCGTTGAAGACTTCCTTAAGATCTTCTTACAACACAATCAAGAGAAATTGAAGCTTGAAAACTAGTAGAAGCAACCCTTTATCTTTGATTTAAATAGGAAAGTTTTTGTTGGATTCTTTTTTACAAGATTCTAATTACTTACAACTCAACATAAAGAAATAAAGGTTGTAGTGTTTAAAAAAAAATGTCAAAGTAGTCATCTTACAAAAACTTGTCAACCATTTGAAGAGTTGTTAGATAACTAAATATATGTTCCAATATTTTGTTATCATTAAAATCACTTCAGGGTTCAACAAATACATTATACCCTCAATTTCAGGATGCCCCACACTCTTCTCCTAGTAATTATAACTCCAATTTCAAGGGGAAAGTTCTACAAGCTTTGGCTAGACTAGAAACCAATTCTCAAATCTTTGACTCCCACACCCAATCTATAGGTAAGCTAGAGACTTGAATCAACTAACAAGCTACAACCATCTGCAGAAGGGAGGAAAAAAAACAACCTAGCCAACCTATTGGCAATCCAAAGAGGCAACATAGGGCTAAAAGCTCCAATGTTCATGAACCTCATCCTAAGCATCCTAAATCTATAATGACCCTGAGAAGTGGAAAGGTTTTGGAGCAGCCATAAAAAGCCAATACGTCAAGAACTTGAACTCGAAACAAACCCAAATTACTTGACAATAAGGAAGATCCTAAGAAGAGGAATGAAACAATTTCTCCAGCACCTACGATTAGAATTCCATACTCAAGTGCTCTAGAAAAATATCTACCTTCAGATAAGATAGGGATTAAGATGAATGAAATGCTCAAATTATTCAAATAAGTCCATATCAAACTTTTGCTTTTAGATGTCATCAAGCAAGTCCCAACCTATGCTAAGTTTTTGAAGGATCTGTGTACCCAAAAATGTAGATCTTGGGCACACATCCTAGAAATGTCTGTCTCACTAAGCAAACTAGCTTAGTCTTTTGATATAAACTCCACCCAAGCTCAAAGATCCTGGTACACCTATCATTTTTGGTGTTATAGGGGGCCTAACCATTAAGAACGTCTTATTAAACTTAGGAGCAAGTGTCAACCTCTTCACAAGTTTAGTATATAAACTTTTAGGATTTGGAGAACTAAAACCCACATCGGTAACCCGATAACTAGCTGATAGATCTTTTAAGGTACTACTAAAGATAATTAAAGATGTGTTAGCCAAGGTGGATGAATTTTACTTCCCTGTAGACTTTATAGTATTGGATATAAAATCGAGAAGCAATCCTAGCCAAATCCCAATCATTTTGGGCCAACCATTCCTTGTGACAACCAATGCTTGTATCAACTATAGGATGGGAGCCATAGATGTGCTATTTGGAAATAAAAAGCTAAGGTTGAATGTGTTTAATGCTACCATAGAACCACAAAGTGATGAGTTTAATGAAGTAAATGTGCTAGAGAAACTTATAGAGGAAACCACCCCTAACATACCCTCGCACGACCTTCTACAATCCTGTCTAACCCATTTTGATATAGGTAACTTTGACATAAATGGGTTCATGGATGAAGTGAATGCACAGTTAGAGCCACCCAATTCCACTCCTCCATGGACCATAAAATATGAGCAAATGGCACCTCCCTCTAATATCCCAATAGCTTCTTCATTAGAGACCCTACCTATATTGGAACAAGAGTTATTTCTAGTCATGTTAAAGGATCCATTCTTTGAACATGATGCAACCTCTGACCAGGAAACTCAACTTGTAAGCTTATGAAATGAATCCAAAGAAGCTATTAGAGAGCCAATCACTACTCCACTAATGGACTACCCAACCCAAATATTACTTCAAGAACCAAGAAATGCAATCCTGAAGCAAGATAGCCCTAACAACTTTACTAAGGACCCTTCCCATAAATATCTAAATTACATTGGAATTGATAACATAGAGAAGCTGAGTGACCTATTAGATCCACCTTGGATACCAAAGTGTAAGCAATTTATAGAGTTCTCCAGTAATTACCTAGCCCTTGTACTAGAAAAAATACCTACTCTACAAACCAAGCAACCTCCTAGTAACAATTATCAAGAGATACGTCATATAGGTGTACATAAAGAATATCAAATAGATCTAGTATAGAACATTACTAATTGAATTTTGTCCAACCATCCACCATGGCTAGGTATACCTCATAATTTAGTGGATGTATTAATTAGCACAATTTAAAAGATCTACTAAGTCTGGCTGAAGACTTTAAACTTACTACTCCTGGGAGGCAACCCAATTTTTGAACTTAATTTTACTTTTTAGTTTATTTTGTTTTTAGAATAGGTAACTTGGTTGGAGGGATAACCAAATCTTCAAGAACAATTAAATATCCCTGCTGGATCAAGAATATATTGAGTTAGGTGTATTCTTTCTATCCTTTTTATATATTGCATCCTTTATTTTCTTTTTCCATTAAGGATAATATCGATTAAGTTAGAGGAAAGAATAATTAATCTAATTAAGTCCTCAAGTATGACCAGAACTTATTAGTTTTATATATCCAAATTTTGTCTTGATTTGAAGTTAATAGGCATCCTAATCAAAGGTTGATTAATGGTATAGATAGTTTTAGAGATACTAAGGGGCAAATTACTAAGAAAATCCAACAAATGGTAAGGTTTTGATCAAATCAAATTTTAGGGGTGATTCTAGAAATCTCTACCTTTTAATCTTAATAAAGAATCTATTTATTGAAAGTACATATAGAAAGGTCAATATATATAGAAAGTCCTTAATAAAAAAATAGAAAGAAAATAGAATTTCAACATTATTCCACTAAGTAACCAGGCCTCTTCGCCTGAGTAAGTGTTGTGGTTCATGTCAAAAGGTGACGATGCCAAAAAATCTATTAGAGAGTAATCTCACCTCATAGCTCTTTTTGGACTCTCACTAAGTAACCAAGCCCCTTCACCTAAGTAAACATTATGGTTCACGTCAAAAGGTAAGAAAGCTATGAGACCTATTAAGCAATGGTACTTGATCGAGTAACCAGGCCCTTATGCTTGAATAAGCATTATAATTCACGTTAAAAGGTGAGGATGCTAAAACTTAAAAGAGTAGGACATTACACTGAAAGAAAAATGGGGTTGCAAGTGCCTACACTAAGCATGCAATAGGGCAAGGAGCAGGTTGTATTTTAAAATAATTTTAAAATAACAGCAAAAAAAACCTACTCCGCATAGGAACTAACATTTTCAAGATGCATGTATAGGCAAAAGAAGGCATGAAATCGGCATGTAATATTTATAAACAATTTTATAAACCTAGATCTAGGCATGCATAAAAATTAAAACCAAAAATTTTACCTTATTCCTGCTTGGAATAAAATAGGGATAACTACTAAAATAGCTGGAATATTTGGAATAACTTTATTCCAGTCTTCTTCTTCCAGCAACCAATTGGAACGTTCTTTTCTTCTTTTCTCCAAGAGCAGCAATGGGGGAACTGAAAGCTCACAAGTGCTCAAGAGAACACCCTCTAGAGGGTGGACACGCCTGGGCTTCCTTTGATCCGGCTTCTCGCGCGATGCTAGTTGCCGAAAAATACTCAAACAGTGATAGGGGAGGATGAAAAACAGAACACTCTATTCTATGATCATTTTCTCCAAAACAATATTATCTTCCACCAATTTGAGCACCAACAAAATAGGAGATTAAGGAACTCTTTCTCTCCCAATCTCTTACAAAGAACTCAGGCCCAAAATCACCGATGGAAGCTCTCAAAAACAACACACTCACTCAGCGATTTTCAGCCCATAAATATAATCAGCATGAAATAAAGAAATTACTGATTTTGGGAGCCGAGGAGACCTGCTGGGAATATGAAAAGGCAGCAGGTTTCAGAATGAATCAAATTCATCTTCAACAAAGCAATGAAGAGCAATAAACAGGGGTTAATTTCCAGCCAAAACCAGTGGAAACAGGAGAGAAAAAGACTCTATTCGCCCAAGCCTTTTCAGCATGTAAATGCATTCAAAACTAGTTCACAACTAGTTCAAAAATCCCAAAATGGTTATAAACCGGTTCACAATTCAATTAGATCAAAATCCAATTTGTAAAAGTCTTGGTCAAGTCCTGGTCATCCAGGAACAATTCCCGATGGACCCAAACAATTTCTGATCGATCCAAAACCGGGTCAATTCAATGTGTGCTCAATGAAACCGTTACCGTAATGATTCCTAATCATAAATCGATACCTGGATTAGGGATAAATCTTCTATGGCATGTGACCTCATAGGTTCGAACCTAGGCGGTAGCACTGGAACAATTCCAGTACCAACATAAGATACCATCTAGTAATGGATCTCGGCATCCGGATAGGTTGAAGATGCGAGAGCAATCAATCGAACCTCTGGCATATGGTTATCATATAATTCATCCCTTTGACCTCCAATGCTCAGGATGACCTAGGGTTAGACTGCCAATCCTAGCTGAGTCAATCCACAACATGTCTCAACCTCGCAAGTCCAGTGACTCCTCACTAGGACTACCCCGGTCGAGGATTTGCTAAATTGAGACACTACGAGACATTCAATCCAAACTATTTGGACAGGTCAATTCCATCTTAGTCCACCACTGCTCCATGAGTACTTGCTTGTACCTAGAAACCTTCCATCACCAGATTAGAAATCTGGGTAGTCCGGCACCAAAGCACTGGGAGTTGCTTGCAAGCTACCATGATGACCTCAGGTCAGAGGGACACATATACCCATATCCAATCATGAGTGTCCCTTTGGCAGAAAGGGGCAACACGGAGTCACGTTCAATAAGATATCATATATCCCACTTATAGATCACATCAGTGTCACCACACTCTTTTGGTCAAGAGGACAACCAAACGATGTGAATCACAACAACCTACACTTGATACATTACCTTCTAGTACAATGTATCCTTTGGTCATGAACCTGGTTTAAGGACCACTCGATATATCCTCTCTATATCGAAGTCAGTGTAGTCCTAAGGACTTCATCACATGAAAAAGAGTTCATTATAGGAAAAAGTAAGAATGTGATGAGCTACCAAAATAATATTTATTAATTTATACAAAGAGTACAATACTCAGCTCAACCGCCTACAGCCTAGGCGATTGGCTTTGGGATACAATTTCCAACATACACTAGACTCCTTTATAAAAAAAAGAGAGGACTAAAGTGTAAAAACATAACAAATCCAACTCAAATCAAGTTAGAGGACTTAAAGAGTAGGTTGGAGAGATGGTAAGGAAGATCTTCAAAAATTTCAATGGTCAACACTCAACCACTAATTGGGTTAACTCAATGATCCAATGAAGTACCTTTTTAATGGTTTAGCTGGGTATCAACTACCTTTAGGACTACCTAAGTCAACTTTCAATTCAAGGATGAGTTTGTATTACATGGGTAATTTATTTGCTTTACTCAAGGATGAGCAAAGTTCAAGTTGGGGAGTGTGATAATTACATTATATGCATGTATATAAGTTTTAATTTAAGAATAAAATTATCATTAAATATTAAAAATTGATATTTTTATATAGTATTTATAAGAAAGAAGATCACCAATATGAAGATCTTGATTTTTGGGTTCAAATAAAATAAGTTTGAAGCTAATTGGACTTAAAATGAGCTCAAAATTGAATTTTGAAGTTTATTATAGGATTGCATGAATTTTAAAGCAGTCGATCAATCATAGACAAGCTAATTGGTCTCTGAAAAGCTCCAAGGTCCATTGGTAGTCATTGCTAATAGTCCATGGCTCAGAGCCATCGACCATGAAGAGATTTTAACCATGAGATCTCCATCCTGCCGTCGCCTAAGCTGCCTGCACCTCCTCCATAGCCCTCTCTTCCAAAATCTGGTCATCTTTCCTCATTCCACCACTGCCACCTACCTTTCATCATTGCCACCAGCCACTATCCATCACCTCCTTCCCTGGCCTAAGACATCACTACCTAGCTACTTGATCTAGCCTAATCCTCACCAGTCATCACTCTCTCAGCTTGGCCATCCCATCTCTTCATCGTTGTCCCCTTCTCTCAACCCAAAGCCTCCACCGAGTGTAGTCACCATCACCTCCTCCCTAACCGACCTACCCTCTGCCCACACCCACTGGTGCTGCCTCTTAAAGCTGCCATCACTGGCATCATCGCTAGCCATCCTTCCTCCATAGGAGTTGCCGATTTCATGTTCACGAGCGGAGATGTCATCTCTCTCAACCCAAATACCATCCTCCATCACAACTTCCCCTACTATACATCATTACTCCCAAATCTTCACCAACTGGCTGCTATCCCCATCGCTAGCAATGCATCCCACAGCATCATCGCTGACCTGAGATCCTACCTCACTACCTGATGCTGCATGCCTCTGCCTCCTCACAAACCATTGCCACCTGCTATTGCCTCGCTACCCACATAGCCCACTACCACCTACCACTGAGAGCCACCATGCAGCCATCCATGCCATCCACCATCATGGCCATCCCTAACATGCTACCACCATTGGCCCAAGATGTGGCTTGAGATGTCGTTGATCAATTTGGGAGGAAGATCTAATGGTTAAAAATCAAGTTGGCTGGCTTTGATCCAACATCAAAATTCATGATGATCTGACGATGGACTCAATACATGATTCCAGTTATGATACATGTGACCAAGCTACCAATGATCAATCTAAGGACTAATCCAATGGGTTGATAATAATCAAATAGCTATGATCCATTTGATTTTGATGAAGCTTTTGGCCATCAACCCTTAGTTGATCAAACATTGATTTGGAGCAGATTCTAAAGTTTTTTTCAACTGGGATTTGGTTTACCACCCAATCATTGATTTTGTAAAAAATAAATCTAGCCATTATAATGGTCTCTCCCTTTAGTCTCATATCGGAAAAATACAAACACCTCTCCTCTGTTAACACCTATATAAAGGTTGCTATACCTCTACCTGGAGGCATCAATCCATGGAACCCTATAGAGCCTTGCATAGAGGGAGAGGAAGGGAAGATCAAGTACGGCTAAGGAGTTCTCTTCCTTCGAGAGTAGATGAGGTTTTTGATATTTATATTTTATAATTTTTTTATGAAATTAGTCTGGATTATATTGGTTAGCTTTTCATGAATAAATTATTTTTTTATTATTTCAAGTTGTGCCCTTCATGTCTTGACTATAGTTAGATTTTAGAATAGTCTATGATTATGTAGAAATGAGTCATGATCTCAGGATATGATTTCTACTTAGCGAGATAGACTACTCAAAATTTGATCATAAAAAACTTTATGATTAGAGACTTTGAATAGTCTATGTAGGGGTAGATCAAGGTCTGTATCTAGCAAGATAGGCTATGCTCGAGGATCAATCATAATTTAATAATTATATATTGAATAAATACCTACTATAATACCAAATACCGAATCAAAATCCAAGACATCTTTCATATTCTTGTTAATCTCCTACTTAGTTTAATTCCTGTTCTTGGTTATAAACAAATTTATATTCTTTTATCTTTTTAACCTAATTAAGACTCTAACAAAATAATCTTGAAAGTGAACATAACCATAACTGATCCCTGAGGATATGATCCCGATTCATCTAACTATAGTTTGAGTTGGTAAAATTATTTTTGATCACCTATGACAGTGATCATTGACTTTCTGGAGAGTGCCAAACTATCTGCATGTCAAAAAGAAGCCTACAAGATAAAGTATAAAGCCTCCAAGTATCTAGTACATAAGGAAAAACTCTACAAGAGATCGTTCTTGTTATCCCTCCTTAGATGTTTACACCTGTCAAGGCTAAATATGCATTAAGGGAAGTCCATGAAGGAATGTATGGTGACCACATTAGGTAAAAAGCACCAACATACAAGCTACTCTGATAGGGTTATTATTGGCCCATGATACGGCAAGACGTGGAGGACTTCATCATGTAGTGTGATGCTTGCCAAAGGAACTTAAATATAGAGCAACTTCCAACCATACTGATCACTCCCATATGCGCTCCATGGCCTTTTGCATAATAGGGGATGGATATTCTCGACCCATTCCCACCTACCTTAGGGCAATGAAAATTTCTACTTGTTGTAGTAGTGTATTTCACAAAGTGAATGGAGGTCACTAGCCCGCATCACCATGTCCAAGATGATAGATTTCAAGTGGAGGGCCATAATCTATCATTTTGAAATTCCCTAGGTACAAATCACAGACAACGGATGATAATTTATCGAAGCCAGATTCGAGAAATTTTATGATGATTAAAGGATCTCACACCATCTAACCTCATTCCCAAGCTAATAGAGAAGCAGAAGTACTAACCAAGCCATTCTCCAAGGAATCAAGAAGAGGCTCAGCAAAACTAAAGAATCATGGGTCGATGAACTCCATGATGTACTTTGGGTGTACCAAATGACACCGACGGTCCCGATAGGATAAACACCCTTCAGCTTGGCCTTCAGGACTAAAGCAATAATTCCTATCTAGCTTGGAGTTTCTTTAGCTCGGATTGCAAACTTCAACAAACAGACCAACTCAGAAAGGAGACTCACCAATTTGGATCTGCTAGAAGGCTCACAAAAAAGCAAACATTGGGATGGTAGCATACCAGTACAAGGTCATCTGCTACTTTAATTCTAAGATCCAGGACTAGACCTTTAAGGTTTGTGATTTGGTGTTGCATCGAGTAGAAGTCACCTAACCTGATCAGAGGGGCAAGCTCTTGCCAAATTAAAAAGGACCCTACCTGGTAGAGGAGATGATCAGGCCAAGGACCTATCAGTTGAAGCAGTTAGATGAAACCTCTATACTCTATCTCTGGAACTCAACCAATCCATAAAATACTATCAGTAATGTGGCTCCTTCGTGAATGAAAATCCTCTTTCTTTCCAATACCTATCTTTTACAAGTTATTTATGGAAAATTTGTTGGGTTTTTTAGGGTTTTTTTGGCACAGTGAAAGAATGAATTTCAAAAACTTCATTCATGAAAACCCTACAACTAGAAATCCCTAATTCCAAGATCTCTTATTCACTACAATTAACAAGTCACTAATTAGGGTTATGAATAATACCTGGAATGCCAATTCCTCTTTCTTTCCACTAGGCTCACAAATGCAAGCCCTCCATAGGTGATCCACATGGGAATCAAACCTAGGAACCTTTCCCTTGTAGGTTGCTTGATCAACTGGGACTCTTTTGAAGACCTTTCTTGCTTTGGCAGCCTCTCCTTCCTTGCTCAGACCTTTACCCTCCTGTAAAACCCTCTGAGCCTTCTCCAAAACCTCCCTTCACTCTCTTTCTCACTTTTTAAATCTCTTTTTACACTCTTATCTTAACATGGAGAACTTGTCTTAAGACAAGACCTAAATTCTAACAAGAGAATGAAGAGACAAGGAAGATGTTAGAATGTAAGAAAGAAGGTTTTGTTATTTCCTTCGGCCTAATCACCGAAGCCTATTTATAGGAGAGGGGAAGGTGCCAAATAAGCCTTCTCATCAGCCCATGATAAGCCTTTCTATTTATCAAATAAGACTCTTCATATATAAGGAGTCTTATTAATGAAACATCATGACCTTTTGTAAGCTAATTGCCTGATTCAAGTCCCTTCAAGTTTTCATCCGACTTCTCCATTTGCCACTTGGCATTTTTAGGTTACAATGAAGCCAAGGGACATGGATTTTGAGTAAGAAGAGTTGGAAATTCAAAACACCTTAAAGCAGAAGGACTCTACTTCTCAGAATTGTGCCAAACATGAAGAGTCGCAACTCTTCATACGCCAACTCCTTCCACCGAACTTCTTTTCTCATTTTGATCGATCATAACCACTTTAACCTAGCATGGAGATTCGGATAAAGTCCCTTGGACTTCATCTGGCTAAGTAACTAATAGGCAGAAGGACTCTGGGTCCTCTTTTCTATGTGCCAAAATGAAGAATGGTGACTTTTCACTTTGTGCGATAGCCATGTTTCTCCATGCTAATTTCCAAACTTTGACAAGTCAAAGTATATGCAATATGGGTGTCATCTGAAAGGGGATTAATTGTAGTTTATCACCTCATAAGTGATTAACAAGTAGAAGGACTTTTGGTCCTTCTTCAACCCTTTCATTGTCGACCATTTGATTTGGCGCCAAGAGCCCCATACCCTTAGGACTCTTGGTATTTGGCACACAAAAGCTTCAATAATATCAGGTAAAATCTGATGAAATCTCTCCACATAGGACTCAACTCAATCTAGGTCCCCCATAAATTGGTTAGTCCATTTAGCAACCTTTAAACCCAATTCGATTGGGTTAAGGGATTAAGTCAGCCTACACATAATAGTGTGCAATCTAGCTAATCAATTAGGATCCCTTGATCCTAATCAAATGTCAATTGACTTCCTAGGTTAATTTCCTAATGTGTATGACCCTTTGGGTTCCTCATCTAGCCAGCAATAGATCTAGATCCAAGTCGATTCAAACCAATCAAACCTGATTGACCTAATTATGTTAGATTGAGCTGACCTATGTTGCGAATTCGAACCAACTTTCGAATTGACTCATGAATTCAATCCAATTGACTCATGAAAACCTACAAGACAAGACTGATGTCTAGCAACATGTCATGCCTACACAAAAGATGAGAAATTTGATAGAAAGTACCAAAATACACTTCAGTGAAAAGTTACCATGCAATTCAATATTTCGATTTCCCTTTATCCTGATTAAGTGATGGGCATGGATAAATGTCAAACCCTAACACTTAATCATCTCAAATCTCTATTCAATAATGAAGACTCTCCTGATGACTGATTATAATCCACTTCTAATCTTATCCTGCTTTGATCAAAGACTCCCCGAGTCATCAATCGAAGAGATTACTTGGGATAACAATTCCTCTTACTAGGAATGATAGATTCCTTGTTGGTCCACTCACATCCTTCATACACCTTCCACCATATCTAAGAACACCCCGTACATTACTCAATGTCATGAATGACTATGAACCAAAACATGGCTTAGTGTGCATAAGAAGCCATGGTGACCTCAGGTTTAAAGATCACTTGCACAACTCCCACTATAAGAACTATCTTTTGACAAGTAGTAAGACTTCCATAAGATAGTGTCAGTGTAGATCAATTCAGTGAACTCATACCCTAATGAGCACCCTTATCCTTGTATTAGTGTCTCTACACAAGTGGCTGTGAGACCAACCACCCTCTCCATCGAGCATACATAGGATAAGCTTGTCTTTCTGGAAGCATCGATCCCCGAATCGATGATCCAATGACAAGAACATTTTAGATTAGGATTTATAAGAATTTAGGTCTCACCATTATGATCTCCATCATAACCCTAATTCCTTTGCCCTAACCTATGGGATTCATCATAATTTTTAAATAAGACACAACAGTATGATGAAACAAAAAAAGTGCCTTTAATTAATATAATAATGTCATACAAGAGTTGGAAGATTACAAAAAATGCCCTTACAAAGATTGGCTTTTAGGATACTTTTCTTTCAAAATTCCTTGACAAAAAAGAGTATACCTTCATGGAATGAATGAAGTCTTACTTGAGGACCCATCGGATAGAAATTCTTGATCGATGTAGATTGCTGATCAAGAATCCGGGGGCTCATTGAGTGAGAGCTCCCGATTAAGCCCCAAAGGCTCATTAGATGAGGACTTCCTAATCGAATTCTAAGAACCCTTCAGATAGGAAACCTAGTTAGAGAACTGACTCGATGAGTGTTCTTGACCGTGTACCGACGATCATAAACACAACTCAATCGGGCATACACAATAGAATTAAAGACATACCTCGATCAAAAATACACTCCAATTGGTCACCTGAAGTTCTGTTAAACCTGTCAAAGTACATAATGCAAAATGCAATAACTTATGTTTGAAATATAGTCAACAAAAATAAACAAAGACACAAGAGCAGAAAGAATTTTTCATTTTAATTGATAAAATTTGATTACACATGCTTGTAGACTTGTGGCTAGATTACAATGCTCCCTAGTTTTTTTTAAAGTATAGAAAAAGTGATGGTGCTGCTTGTTAAAGAACTGGAGGGCTATGGAGCTCCCAAGCTCTTCTATGAAGCAAGGGATGCCTTTTGCATGTCCTAAAGGTAGTTAATGCACCATGACCCATAGCGGCATTGTTGGTAGGTGCATCATCAAGGTGAAGATGGTTCAAAGCATGGGCAAGGCTCCTCCGACACAAGTGAGGCCAGCATGGTGAAGAGCACACATAGCAAGACCACCTAGGAGGTAGCATGTAGTAAGGTAGGGAATCAACAAGTTAAGGAAATTGACTAAGAAGTTGGGAAATGGCCCCTCGAAAGCTCTCGAGCTAGTACTCCTACCTACAACCCAAGGTGGGGGCTTACCATTTGCCTCTCCACCAAGGCCTAGGCACCCCTTGAGGAAGGTTTGGATGATACGGGGTGTAGCCTGAGCCCTCCTCCTTTCATTAAGTCCACCGACCTGCTGCACCTGCAATGATGTAGTTGGTGCACCAATCATTAAGTCCGCCAACCAACTATAGTGGGAACAACATAGTACAAGCATCGGCCATCTTTAATACCCTCCATTAGAAGGTGGGCTTTCATTGACCTACCCCTGAAGCAACCTTCTTGAGAAGAATCCGTCCATTGAAAAAGGGAACCTCATAACCCAAGCACTTCTACTAGAAGTTAGCATGACCTGGACTTTTCAAATGTTGGAATGATATTAGAGCAACCAATTACCCCCTACCCCATTTATAGTGAAGCTAGGAGGAACTCAACTGCACATCTACCTAATTGGCATAGGCTAATGTCATTATCTCAAGAACCAAATGACTCCGGGAAGAGAATCTAAGATGGTAAATTCCCATATTAAATTTCATGTTCTCGAGAATAGTGTCCTAAAGTCTCATCTACGGACTTGCCTAGTCAAGACTCCTTGGAAATCAAACTCCATGATAAGTGATGCTCTTCCATCATGGGATAGTTTTGAGGGCTGAAGATATCAAGGTGTCCACTAGATAAGATATGCATCAAAACATGCAAAGGGTAGACACCTATGGCTCCCATGATCGATTCATGATTGGTCAGTGATGGGGGATGGGATGAGGGGAAGGACCGTTTGCGAGCTAAGAAGACATCAGGGATTAAGGTACCACTAAATTTTTATTTTATTTATTTTTTTCTAAAGAGGTGGTGGGGAAGGAAACAATGGGGATGGAAGAAGCAAATAATTGGTTGGTTTGGGCCTCACACCCTCTCACTCACAGAGCATCAATGCACAAGGCACGAAATTGGTTTGGGCCTCACACCCTCTCCCTCATAAAGTGTCAATGCTCACAAGCACAGAAAATAATTGAAGAAAACTCAATTTTCATTCATTCAAGCCATCCATAATTTTTTACAAGAGGGGGGAGGGTGATGCAGGATGGAAATAGGACTTTTAACATAACATCATAATAATTTAAATTGAGCAATGACACCTACTTACACTAGCAAGATTCATGCATAAGATAGGCCAAAGTAAACTAAATGCTAAGACTACTTAATAAAAATTAAACTGACCCGTAATGTAGTTGCAATTTAATCGAAGAATGGACCTAATTATTGAGAAATCATTCCAACTAGGACATTAACCTTCAGATGAACAGACCTATGAGTCGTGGTTGGGTTTACTAACCAATGATGAGCTCTCACTCCTTTGGTGGTGGATGAATTTCAGCATTCCATGGAGCTACAAATGAACTTGAAGACTATCACTCCAAATTGAAGACTCCCTCTGTAGTTGGTTCCAAAGTAAAGCAAAACCTTTTCTTTAACTCGAAATCATAGGAGACCCTGCATTGAAAGGCATTAGTGGCATGGTATGGATAAGGAAGTTTGAAAGAAAAGATCAAGTTTAAGAGTAGGATGGTTTGGGTCTTTTGGATCGGGTGGGAGATGGCTTGAGTGGGGGAAAAGCCAGCATCCTTGAGGGAAGAAGTGTTGACTCCTTGATGAAGAAGTAGGCATCCTTGATTGAGGAAGGAATAGCTCTTTGGAATGAAGAAGAATGGCATCCTTGGGATGTAGATGGAGGGCATCCTTGGAGGTTGTGGATGGCATCCTTGAAAGGATGTTGGAGATGGCAACTTTGGATGATGGAAGGGATGGATTGCTTTGATAGACTAAAGGCTATTTGGCGGATAGGTTGAGCCTCACACTCACTCCCTCATGGAGGTCATTTGCAAACACATAAATGGAAATGATTGGAACTCAAATTTCATTCATTCATTGGATGTATTACATGGGGCTTTGGAGAGGTATTTATAGACCTCCTAAAGCTTTCAGAATTTTGAATTACATGGAGGAAAATGAGGGGAGTTGTAACTTAAGCAAGATACATGGAGAGGTTGTAACCATGAAGAGAGTAGGGAGTTGTAACCAAGCTTGATCCAAGGAGAGAATAGTGGTAGGCCACTCTTCTTTGAATTTAAACTTTGATGCCAAAGTGGAGGGGGGGGTGTGAGGTGTCCTCCATGTTGTTGTGGCTGCCACCTATGCCTGGTGATGTGGCAGTCCAACTTGGCATAGTGGTTGAAAAGTTTCTCCAAAGTAGTTGAAGTGCTGATTTATTCCAAGTAGCTGAATTATTCCAAATGCTGAATTATTGATGGGGGACTAGTATGCATGCAATTCTTTTTGTATGTTTTATATGTGGGGTTAGGTGATTAATTCCTGAATTTCAGATTAAAATTAGTTGTAGGAAATTTTGTATGAGTTTTTGAAGCCAAGCATACAGATTAGAACCTAGAAAAGTACTAAAGAAGGATCGCCGGGGTCGAGAAGCCTCGGTTAGGGCAAGTTCTCCTACAATAATAAGACTGGAGGTAGAGGGGGTGTACCTGACAATGTCTGAAGTGCCCGGTGAAGATCGCAGTGAAGGGATCTCTCGTTCCTCGATGGATGCGGCCTGGAAAATCGAGCCAAAGACCCGCGGATACACAGCTTTCTGCTTGGTGGTCCGATTGAGGCTTGGCTAGAGTCGTTGGATTCGTAGGAACTCGGGGACCTGCAAATGACCTATCAAGGGTCAGAAAACTCAAAGAAAATCAAGAAAACAAAGGAAAATAGCAAAGGGAAGAAAGTTTTGGAGGGGGCTAGAAGGATGGTTGGCGGCAGGAAGATGGTTGCAAACACCGGGAAGAAGAACTCTCAAACCCCTTTATGCACATAGCAGGGTAATCACACAAAGCAATTGAAGAACTCAAGGTTTATTTCATATATCAAAATCTCTCCCTTCATACAAGAGGCTAGGGTCCTTTAAATAGACCCTTAACCTTGGGCTCCAAGTAAGGGCACATAAGTCTTTACATAAGAATCATTTTCCCTCTAAAACCCTAGCTAGAAAATAAGGAAACATTAGGTAGAAAAAATTCCGAAAAATTCTCTTGACTTGGCCAACACTCCAAGGACACCTAGGGGGGCATGTTGGGCTTCTATGAGCAGCAAGAGGCCTGCCCAAAGGGGCTCGGGCGCATGGGTTTGGGCCTCTAGAAGCTGGGGTGGCCTAGTAGCCAGGTAGCAGGAATATTCCCTGGTATCTTGCTTCTTAGGGGCTTGGGCTTGGCGCCTGGGCTTGATTTCATTGGGCTAGGATGCAGATGGACCTCTAGAATCATGGATGCCCTTATCTATGAATATACTTTGGCATCTGGAAGGGAATCTGGGCATCTGGAGGGCATCTGCAAGAAATCAGGATTTTCTGAATTTTCCTCCTGGGGTCTTCAAATCTTCAAGCTGGGTTGGACTTGGGCTATACTTCCATGTATTCAATCTAGTTGGACTTGGTCTTCACTTGTATGATATAGTTTTGAGTCTTCAGTATGCTTGGACAGGACTCAAAAAAATAAAATTAGCCCAACATGAGCTGACTAGCATTGGACTGAACAAGCTCAACATGAGCTGACTAGTACAGAACTGAAATAATAACTCAAAAGATTCAAATAACAACTAAAATGGACTTAGATGGGCTAATCCCTTATTACAGATAGACTCATAAATTATTGATCAATTCATAGAGGGTTGAAAAGCCTCTGTCTTATTCTGGTGCTTATGGTGTCCCCACCAATTCTCCCGGGATGGGAGGAACTCGACCCTGTTGAGTGAAGATCAGACTGGCTCACATATCTCTCGAGAAGGTCTGGATTGAGGCGTTGCAAGTCCTCTCGAGAAATCTATGAATCGTCCGACTCTGGCTGGCCTTGCCATTGGACCAGGAAGCATTGATAGTCACGGCCCCGGGTCGTGATGGCTTGATCGTCCATGATATGCTCGATCCGTTCTCCTCTCTCAGGCCAATTTGTTAGTGGACACTCTGGGTTAGGGTCACTCACAATGAAAAGGAATAGGTCCAAAGGCCTCACTAGGTATCGCTGCCGGTTCCCTATACTCAACCAGGTCTATAATATTGAAGGTAAAACTAATGCCCAAATTCGAAGGAAAGTCTAACACCTAGGAATTTGATCCAACCTTCTCTATCACTTTAAAAGGTCCGGCTCTACGAGCATGAAGCTTCTTTTAGGCCTAAGCCTAACCAAGATAGAATCCACTACATCAAATTCTTTGATCCATCTTCGGGAATTAGCCAATTTGTTTAAAATTAGTATAAGTGGTGAACATGCTTGGCACATGCAGACTCCTAACAAATGATTCAAAGGACTCATACTAACACCTAACAGACTTAACTATGCATTCCTATAGAAGGAAATCTTATTGAACTCTTTGGATCTAAACCTAACAGATTATAGGTTCCTTAGGTTTGATCCTAGCTTGACATGCACATGAAAATTTACAGTGAACTCCTAGCAAATTCTAAAGAGTATGCCAGAAGTAAGATGCAAACCTAACATGCATGATGAATGCATGCATTATGCTAATCTCAGTTAAATGCAATCTAATAATCCTAGAAATGCTGGAGGTGTCAGGAAAGGGCAGAAAATAGGAAGTGGGTTCAGAAGTAGTTTGGTAGGGTAGGGAAAAATGATAAAGTTCGATATAAGAAGGCATGTCAGGGACTAATCCTAGACTAATGAGGCTAACCTTACGAGGTTGCAGTATATCTATAGGGTTTGCATAATGGAAGGATGGGTTACTAATCTCAGGAAAGAGGTCCTTAATGGGAATTATAGGAGGAGGCTCATCTTGAGGGTACTGATTCAAAGAGATCAAGTCCTTAACAAATTCTTCTGGTTCTTGTATTTTAGGACTAGACTCTATAATTTGGCTCCCCTCTATAGTTTTCTCAGGTAAGGCTCTAGTAGCAGTACCTACGTTCTCTTCCTCTATTTGTTCTTCCACTATAGCTTTAGGTTGGATGTGGTCAAGGTCAACTACCTCTAGGTTGGCTTCTACCTGGGTATCTATTAGGTCAGCTAATTCTAGGTCATCTAAAGGTGTCTCCTCTTCTCCCTCATACTCATCCAATAAGTTTGCATCAGCTTCATACACTTCCGCATTAATGTAAGCCTTGTCAATCTCAAGAATGGTTGGAGAAGGTCGGCTAGGGGAAAATTGGCTAGGTCCTGGTTTCTGATTTTGGACACTAATCTTAGTAGGTTCAGGTTGCCTAAGGGGTAGTGGCTCACTACTGGGCTCATATTTAGGGGTGCTAATCCTATGGGGTTCAAGTTGACTAAGGGAAACCTGACTAGTACTAGATTGATACTTAGGGGTTATGGGTTCTCTGGGCTCATAGGACAAGGGTGCAGATCTATGGGTCATGGGATTATACGATCTGGGGTCATAGGATTTTGGGTCAGCTCTATGGTCAGGTTCTAAGGATGGATCATGGTATGGGGTCCTCCTAAGGTTGGGCTCCCTATATGGGTCAGGATATTGGGTTCTCCTAGGGTTGGACTCCCTATATGGGTCAGAATATTGGGTTCTCCTAGGGTTGGGCTCCCTATATGGGTCAGAGTATTGGGTTCTCCTAGGATTTGACTCCCTATAAGGGTCAGAGTATTGGGTTCTCCTAGGATTGGACTCCCTATAAGGGTCAGAGTATTGGGTTCTCCTAGGATTGGACTCCCTATATGGGTCAGAGTATTGGGCTCTCCTGGGTTCAGTATCATAATAAGGGCCATGGTAAGGGGTTCTTCTAGGTTCAGTATCATAATAAGGGTCATGGTAAGGGGTTCTTCTAGGTTCAGTATTATTGTATGAGTCAGGCTGTGGGGCTCTCCTAGGTTCAACCTCTCGATATGGATCAGGGTTTGGGGTCCTCCTAGGTTGAGGATTGTAGTACGGGTCAGGATAAGGGGCTCTCCTAGGTTCGACCTCATGGTATAGATCAGGGTTTGGGGTCCTCCAAAGTTGAGGGGACTCAGGATCTGGCTCAAACTGTGACCCATGGGTTCTTTGTATGGTCCCTACACGGCCTTCTAACTGGTCAAACCTATTGGCAAGATGGTCAATTCTATTGTTGGTTTGGGTACCAGACTGAGTTAACTGGGCCATGGATTGGGTTAGTTGCTCAGTGAATGCTTTTATTTGGGCTTGCAAATTTTCCATGGGTTCAGACATTTGTGAAGGAGGTGGGTGATTTTAAACCCCTGATCTAGTGCTCATGCAAGACTCGATTAGACCGACTACAGCTGACTAGACCTAGAGTCCAAACTAGATGCTCAATCAGGGTGGCAAACTAGCCTATAGTAACCCTGTACTCAGCCAGGCAGGTGTAAGGGGAGTGTTAGGTCCCTGATTGCCAATCCTAGACACCAATCAGAGATTGGCCAGGTAGGCGGACCAGCACATAAGCCCTTCGGGATTGAATCCCTAAACCACCGTTCTAGACACTGAGCACAAGGCACACACAGATTATCTTGACACAATGATCTGACACGTAGCCCGGACCCGACCAGTTGGTGTCCCTAGCCCACTAGGGAAAATTAAGTCTAGTTAATTTTAGGTTAAGGCTTGGGACCAAATGCAAGGGATATGATTTTGGGCTAAGAAGAGGTGATCAAATCCTCCCCCCATCTGATATAGCAAGAGTGCCCTTAAAAGTAAATTATGCAATGATGGCATGCAAATGAGGATGCAAATTAGGGTTTAGATGTTTTTGGTATTTTTGGAGAATATGTAATTTTTTTTTTGGTATTTTTTAAATAGAAGAAAACTTGCAAATCATGGCCTAATATGCTGAAAATATACTAAAATTTAAAGATATGCAAAATATGCTAAACAAAACCCTAAAACTTCCAAACTTGTCTTGTTGAGAAAATAGAGCCAAAAATTTGTAGGCTGTATTTAGGGTTGATGAAAAATTAAATGCCATAATAAAATCTGAAAAGATTCTTAAAATTACTGTGAATTATGTTGAATCCAGAAAAATAAATTTCAAAATTTTTGGAGTTTTTATCATGGAGAAATAATTAAAATAACAGAGCATATATGGACTAAAAAATTATAGAAAATAAGCCCTAATCTAAGCTCTGATACCAAATGATGGGGCACTAATATGCATGCAATTATTTTTGTATATTTTATATATGGGGTTAGGTGATAAATTACCAAATTTCAGATCAAAATTAGTTGTAGGAAATTTTGTATGAATTTTTGAAGCCAAGCATGCATATTAGAACGTGGAAAAGTACTAAAGAAGGATCGTCGGGGCTGAGAAGCCTCGGTTAGGGCAAGTTCTCCTACAATAATAAGACTGGAGGTAGAGGGGGTGTACCTGACAATGTCTGAAGTGCCCGATGAAGATCGCAGTGAAGGGATCTCTCGTTCCTCGATGGATGCGGCCTGGAAAACCGAGCCAAAGACCCGTGGATACACGGCTTTCTGCTCGGTGGTCCGATTGAGGCTTGGCTGGAGTCGTTGGATTCGTAGGAACTCGGGGACCTGCAAACGACCTATCAAGGGTTAGAAAACTCAAAGGAAATCAAGAAAATAAAGGAAAATAGCAAAGGGAAAAAAGTTTTGGAGGGGGCTGGAAGGATGGTTGGCGGCAGGAAGATGGTTGCAAACACTGGGAAGAAGAACTCTCAAACCCCTTTATGCACATAGCAGGGTAATCACACAAAGCAATTGAAGAACTCAAGGTTTATTTCATATATCAAAATCTCTCCCTTCATACAAGAGGCTAGGGTCCTTTAAATAGACCCTTAACCTTGGGCTCCAAGTAATGGCACATAAGTCTTTACATAAGAATCATTTTTCCTCTCAAACCCTAGCTAGAAAATAAGGAAACATTAGGTAGAAAAAATCTCTAAAAATTCTCTTGACTTGGCCAACACTCCAAGGACACCTAGGGGGGCATGTTGGGCTTCTAGGAGCAGCAAGAGGCCTGTCCAAATGGGCTCGAGCGTATGGGTTTGGGCCTCTAGAAGCTGGGGTGGCCTGGTAGCCAGGTAGTAGGAATATTCCCTGGTATCTTGCTTCTCAGGGGCTTGGGCTTGGTGCCTGGTCTTGATTTCTTTGGGCTAGGATGCAGATGGACCTCTGGAATCATGGATGCCCTTATCTATGAATATACTTTGGCATCTAGAAGGGAATCTGGGCATCTGGAGGGCATCTGCAAGAAATCAAGGTTTTCTGAATTTTCCTCCTGGGGTCTTCAAATCTTCAAGCTGGGTTGGACTTGGGCTATACTTCCATGTCTTCAATCTAGTTGGACTTGGTCTTCACTTGTATGATATAGTCTTGAGTCTTTAGTATGCTTGGACATGACTCAAAAAAATAAAATTAGCCCAACATGAGCTGACTAGCATTGAACTGAACTAGCTCAACATGAGCTGACTAGTACAGAACTGAAATAACAACTCAAAAGATTTAATAACAACTAAAATGGACTCAGATGGGCTAATCCCTTATTACAGATGGACTCATAAATTATTTATCAATTCATAGAGGGTTGAAAAGCCTCTGTCTTATTCTGGTGCTTCCGGTGTCCCCACCAATTTTTCCAAGTAACTGAATAAGTGCTGAATTATTCCAAGTAGTTGAAATGTTCCAAGTGCTGAAATGTTGAAATAAAAAATTGGGATAGCAGAATTTTCTGGTTGAGTCATGGTGCAGACACCAGGGCCAGAAGGAATTGACAGGTCAATTCCACATTCCTATGGATCACTTATTAAAAAAAGACCTAAGCCCTAACCCCAAATCACTTTAAAAATAGTTAATTTTAAATTTTATTATTTTAGCCCGTTTGGATTCATCTCTAAACTCCAAATTCAACTGAGTCATATATATATACAAACAAACCCTGTTTACCAAGTTGAGTTAGTATTTGTCTTTTTTTTTATGGTAAGCCTTTTGATCAAATTGGGTTCAATTTGATCAGGTTTGGGTTTAGAATTAGCCCTTTAATTATTTAGTTGATTGAGTCATGTAGTTAGTTATTAAGTCTTGTAATACAAGAGGGGATCCAAATCAAGACACTATGTGCCAACCCAATTCAAGTCATGCTAACCAATTCTTGGCACCACATGCCAACTAATTCTTGGAACCACATTATTGACCCCATAAGTGATTTTGATAACAACCAAACATTGGTGCATACATTTGTTTTACTAACAACTCTTCAAGTGGTTTACAAGTTTTTGTAGGATAAATTCATTGCTCAAATTTCAACTCGTGCATTTTCATTCCTTATTTTGAGTTGTGTTGTAATTGAATATTTGTAAAGAAGAACCCAAAGAAAAAGTTAAGAAAGATCATAAAATTGGGTTACTTCTAAATGTGTTTCAAGCTTTTAATTTCTTAGAAATGTGTTGAGTTTGAAGACATCTTGAAGCTTGAAGACTTGCTAGATGAATTCTAGAGAAAGACTGAGAAAATCACTGAAACATTTATTCGAGTTGACTCGAAGAGAAGAGAGCTGACTCTGGTACATGGCACGCATGAGAATTCTGGCATTCAGATATTCGAGCTGACTCTAAGGGACCCGAGCTGACTCGTCTAGTGTACTACTTCTTGAATTAGATAGGCGAGCCGACCCGAAGGGAGTCTAAGCCGACTCCATCATATTGTCAGACATCCATGCCGACTCTTCAAAAGATCAAACTGACTCCTCCAGAGTCCAGAAAATGGTTTCTAAGAACAACAGCCAATCGAGTCGACTAGAATTGAAGTTAGTCGACTCATCCAGACTAACATGTTGAAAACCAGAGGATCCGAGTTGACTATAATCAAGGGAGCTAACTCTTACAGAGTGAGCAATTAAGACACTATGCAAGTGAGTCGACTAGATTGAAGAGAATCAACTCAACCAGAATTCCTCCAAGGATCCGAGCCGACTCGAGTGATCCGAGTCGACTCGAAGGTTGATTTTAGACTTGCAACAGCTAGTTCCAGAACTTGGTTTTTGAATCCAAAAAGTGCTCCAACGGTCAAATGTCACATACCAACGGTCTACAATGACTTAAATTGCCTTGGAATGATGGAAAGCCATATGTTTGAGGGATTTGAACTTCTTTGAAAAAAGTGATTGGAAGTTTTCGAAAGTTTTTAGAAAGTGAATGCTTTATTGAATATCCTACCAAGCCAACAAGCAAGAGAGCACTTAGAGCATTCAAGATAGCCTTCAAGTCTTCACCAACTCTTATCTGAAACTTGAAGCACTTAGTAAAGAAGCAAAAGAAGCCATTAAAGTGCATTCAAGTGCATTCAAGTGGGCTTCTCTCGAGCTGCATCGGCAACCATTCGACAAAAAAATTGTTTGTCATTCTGTTGCTTTTCTTTTATAATTCCTTTTTGAATTGTTGGGTTATTGGTGAGCCCGGTTGAAAAACCAAATAGGTTCTTGGTTAGCCTTTGTTAAAAATTAAGTGTTGGGTTCTTGGTGATCATGGTAAAACCAAGTTGGGTTTGTTTGGTGATCCCAGTAAAACCAAAGTGTAGAGGTTTGGGTTGTGAGCCTGTGAAAATAATCTGACTGTATTCCGGTGGAGGATATAATGGAAATCCCATGTGGACATAGGAGCTGGGTTACTCCAAACCACTATAATTGTTGTGTGTTTCTGTTGTGCTTCTCTGATTTGACTTAGCTTTTGCAGTTAATTATTTTATTACAGCACTTAACACATTAAAAAGGGATTTCAAAGAGCACATAATTGCTATGATTTTTTAAATTTCCAATTCATCCCCCTCTTGGAAAAGTCACTTAGGCAACAACTGGTATCAAAGCAGTGTCTCTGAATATATTTAGAATAAAGATTGATAGCTCATCCCATGAGTACATCCTTGGCCGAAGGCCAATCTACTAATAGACCTCCACTCTTCACTGGCACAAATTATTCTTATTGGAAAGCTAGAATGAAATCTATATACAAGCTGTTGATTTTCAATTATAGAAGGTCATTCTAAAAGGGCCACAAATTTCCATGATTAAAAATAATGGCGTGGATGTCCTTAAGCCTGAAGAGGACTGGGATGAACATGACATGAAGATGGGGGAATTAAATGCCAAAGCAGTGAATTTGCTATACTGTGCTTTGAATGCTAACGAGTTTAATTGAATTTTCACTTGCTCTTCAGCAAAGGAAATTTGGGATAAACTTGAAGTGACCCACGAAGGAACTTTCCTAGTGAAGACTTCGAAAATAAATCTTCTTGTACATAGTTACGAATTATTTAAAAAGGAATCTACTAAAACTATCTTTGTCATGTTTACTAGATTTACAGATATTATTAATGGTTTGAAAAGTCTTGGCAAGGTTTACTCAAATGCTGACTTAGGACAGAAGATCTTAAGATCACTTCTAGATAAATGGGACCCCAAAGTGACTGCCATCTAAGAAGCAAAAGATCTGAACACCTTATCTTTGGATGAATTAATAGGTTCACTCATCACACACGAATTGGCCATGCAACATTGAATTGATGATGATCAAAAAAAGAAGAAGATAATTGCCTTCAAAGCTGCATTGGACTCAAAGAAAGATGAGGAATCGAAAGATGACTCCACCTCCTTCGAAGACAATCTAGAAGACGAAGATATCATAATAGTCGTGAGGAGATTTAGAAGGTTTAAGAAAAAGAAAAAATAAATATTTAATAGAAAATTTCATAAATGAGGAGAGCAATCCAAGGACAAGGATAAGGATAAAGAAAAAGAAAAAGAACAAGTCCCACATGCTACGAATGTAAGAAATCGGGGCACATTCATCCAGATTGTCTACTATTAAAGAAATTCTTCAAGAAAAAGAAGAAGAAGGGAATGGTTGCCATATAGAGCGATATGAGGAATCCACCTCAAATGAAGAGGAAGAGACCACAAAAACTACTAATTTTTGTCAATGGATCTGAAAGATGAGGTAACATCCCCCAACGCTCAAATTGAATTTACATTTGATGAATTAAATTATGCTTTTCATGATTTATTATATGAATTTAAAAAGACTGAAATAAAGATTAGATCTTTAAAGAATATCAATGATTCTTTACTAAAAGAAAAAGAAGAGATTTTGAAAAAGAATAACTTATTGCTAAAAGAATTACATGTCTTTTCTGAAAAATATAAAGCTTTGAAAAATGAGAATAATGCATATCTTGACAAAAACAAAGCTTTGATGAATGAAAATAATGATTTGAAAAAGGAGGTTGAAAAACTCAAGCCACTTGTTGAAAAACTTACATTATCTTCTAACAAGCTCGAGTTGATTCTAAAAGAATAAAGAATTTCTGGAAATAAAGTTGGAATCGATTTTAATTCTTCAATTTCAAATGGTATTTCAGCTACTACTTTTGTGAAGCCAAAAGCTTATGTTCCAAAACTATCATCACAAAAAGCTTTTGCAACAAATGGTTATGTTTCTACTTGTAAAACTACATTGTATGTTCCTAAGAGCTCAAATAGAAAATCTTTTATATCTACATCTCATGCATCAACATCTAGAACTTTAAAATTTACATCTTTTCAGAATTCTAGAATTGAATATTTTGCATGCAAAGAGTTAGGATATAAAGCTTTTGAATGTAATATTATTAGAAATGTTAGAAGTAAAATAAAAAGGATTTGGGTTCCCAAAGGAACCACCTCCTCTAACCTGCAAGGATCCAAGTTAGCTTGGGTACCTTAAAGAACTTCTTGATTGTCTTGCAGGAATGTCTTGTAGCCCAAAAATTGAAGAAAAGATGGTATCTCGACAGAGGTTATTCAAGGCATATGATAGGTGACAAGGATCAATTTATCACCATGAAAATGAAGGAAGGAGGTATGGTTACTTTTGAAGATAATGGCAAAGAAAAAATAATCGGAATTGGTAAGATCTAGATAATCCCATGCACTTTTATTGAAAATGTATTGCTAGTAGATAAATTAAAGCATAATTTGTTGAGTATTAGTCAATTATGTGATAAAGGCTTCAAGGTTATCTTTGAATCATCTATATGTATTGTAATAAACTTTCTTGATTATAGTAGTAAGTTCATTGGGCATAGACTTGGAAATATCTATGTGGTAGATCTTAAAGATCTTGCCATGTCAAGTAGTTACAGTCTAGTTGCAATAAATATTAAGACCAAGGAGTCTTGTTTACTTTGGCATAGACAATTAGGTCATGCTAGTATGCATACTATTGGCAAGTTAATTTCTAGAAACTTAGTTAGAGGCATGCCTGAGTTTAAAGTAGACTTTGATCATGTTTGTGATGCATGCCAAATAAGTAAGCAAACTAGGGAGAGCTTTAAAACCAAAAATATGATTTCAACTACTAGACCTCTAGAGCTACTACATATGGATTTATTTGGACCAACTAGGACTACAAGCCTAGGAGGTATGAAATATGCCCTTGTGATTATAAATGATTTCTCTTGATTTACATGGGTTTTGTTTATTGCTCACCAAGATGAAATCTTTAAAGTATTTCAAAAATTTCACAAAAATGTTTCAAATCAGAAAAATCTTTCAATTATTTCAATTAGAAGTGATCATGGTACTAAATTTGAAAATCTATTTTTCGATAATTATTGCACAAAAAATGGCATTGATCACAACTTCTCGCTCCTGGGATACCATAACAAAATGATGTTTTAGAGAGAAAAAATAGGACTTTGGAAGAGATGGCCCAAACGATGTTATGTGAAGGCAATCTTTCAAGGTATTTTTGGACAAAAGCGATGAACAATGATTGTTACATTTTAAATCGCATTTTGATCCATCCTATTTTGAAGAAAATCCCCTATGAGCTTTGGAATGAAAAGAAACCCAATATTAATTATTTTCATGTTTTTGGATGTAAATGCTTTGTGCTTAAGAATGGTAAAGATAATCTAGAAAAACTTGATGCTAAATCTGATGAAGCAATTTTCCTTGGTTATTCATTACATAGCAAAGCATATAGAGTATTTATTAAAAGAACTCTTACTGTAGAAGAGTCCATGCATGTTATTTTTTATGAAACTAACCCTTCACCTTCTAGGAAAGAAGAGTGCATCGACAATGATGCAAGTACAATTCAAAAAGAAATGAAACATATGAGCATACAAGAAAGACCAATTAAAGAAGGAGAAGAAACGGTAAGTAAGGATCATGCAGATCTACCAAGAGAATGGAGGTACATAACTTTCCATCCAAAAGAATTAATTATTGGTGACCTTCATAAGGTATTAGGACTAGGTCATCACATAGAGATGCACATGATTACCTAGCCTTTGTATCCCAAATAGAACCATATACCTTAGAAGAAGCTGAAAATGATCCAAACTGGATGATGGTCATGCATGAAAAACTAAACCAGTTTAAAAGAAAAAAGGTTTGGACATTAGTTGATAGACCTACAGACTATCCAATCATAGGAACCAAATGGGTCTATAGGAACAAATTAGATGAGCAAGGAAATGTAGTAAAAAATAAAGCTAGATTAGTGGTTAAGGGATATAACCAAGAAGAGGGCATTGATTTTGATGAAACATATGCACCTGTAGCAAGACTAGAAGCCACTAGATTACTTCTTGCATTTGCTTACTACATGAATTTTAAACTTTTTCAAATGGATGTGAAAAGTGCATTTTTAAATGGTTTCATTTCTGAACATGTTTTTGTTAAACAACCACCAGGTTTTGAAGATCATGTTTTTCTAAACAATGTGTTTAAATTGAATAAAGCATTATATGGTTTGAAACAAGCACCTAAAGCCTGGTATGATAGACTTAGCACTCTCTTGATTGAAAATGATTTTTCAAGAGGAAATGTTGATAAAACTCTTTTCATCAAGAAAAAAAATAATGATATATTTGTTGTATAAATTTATGTTGATGATATTATATTTGGTGCAACTAATGAAGCTCTTTATAAAGAATTTGCTAAGTTCATACAGGGAGAATTTGAAATGAGCCTAATGGGTGAACTTAACTACTTCCTTGGACTTCAAGTGAAACAAACAAAGGAAGGAATCTTCATCAACCAAGCCAAGTACACCAAGAAAATAATCAAAAAGTTTGGTATAGAGACAAGCAAATAAATGCACACACCTATGAGTCCATCTTGCAAATTGGACAAAGATAAAAATGGATCCAACATTGACCAAATGCTCTATAGAGGTATGATCGGGTCCTTATTATATTTGACTGGAAGTAGACCTGATATCTTGTATAGTGTATATGTATGTACTAGATTCCAATCTAATCCTAAAAAATCATATATGCTTGCTATTAAAAGAATTATCAGATATTTAAAAGGTACAAGTAATCTTGATCTTTGGTTTTTAAAACATTCTTCATTGAATTTAATTGGATTTTTGGATGCTGATTATGCTAATTGTAGAATTGATATAAAAAGTACTAACGGTACATGCCAATTTCTAGGGTTGAATTTAATCTCATGGCACTATAAAAAACAAAACTCGATAGCACTTTCTATTACTGAGGCAATGTATGTTGTTATAGGGAGTTATTGTATACAAGTGTTATGGATTAAACAACAACTAGAAAATTTTGGTGTTACACAATCTAAAATTATAATCAAGTGTGAAACACAAGTGCTATAAATTTGACAAAAAATTCAATTCAGCATTCTAAAACTAAGCATACAGAGATTAGACACCATTTTATTAGAAATCATGTTTCAAATGGTGACATTGAACTAGAATTTATCCTAACTAAAAACCAATTAGCTGATATTTTTACTAAGTCACTGAATCAGGATAGATTTGAATTACTTAAAGGAGAATTAGGTCTTTGTGATCATTTTTAGATTTTTCTAACCTAATTTCCTTCAAAATTAATGAAAAATCATCTAGAAAACCTCCTACAACTATTCAAGATCATTGAACAACTTTTTTTGAGATTTCATTGAATTAATTTCAATTTCTGAATCATTTCAACTTTTATAGAAAGTTGCTATTCGAGTCGACTCGAGCAATTTTGCTCTAGTTGAGCTGGCTCGAATCTCTGATATTTTTGCTCTTGCCCTGGTTGAGCTGACTAGGTTAATTTAGGGTTTGCCTAGCTGACTCGGATTTCTGTTTATATAGAGTTCGATCTGGTCGAGCCGACTCGGATGGTTTTAGGGCAAAGCAAGCCAACTCGGATGTTAGGAAAATGCTTTTTTAATAGAGCCGAGTAACTTTTTCTTACTTCTCATGCTCTTCTTTTTTACTCCAAACTCTGTCGTTCTGCTTGAAACTTTCACCAATCCTCCAAAAACCTTCTCCCGAAGCCTCAATTTCCTTCTTTCTTGCCAAATTGTTGCAATGGCTCCCAGAAGATCTGCACGGAAGCACTCTCACGCAACTGAATCAAGCTCTCAAAGTGAAAATCAGAAGAAGAAAAGAGAAAAGAAAGGAAAACCCTCTCCAAGACAGAATGAAGAAGAAGCATCGTCTCCAACAAGGCAAATCACTTCAATGGCCAATCGGGCGGTCACCTGTGGTAGAAGCATTGATTTCACATTCTTGGAAGATCTAGGTATAAAGATCAGGAACTGGATTGAGAATCAAGGATGGACATTTTTTTTCTCATTGGATATTCTGACTTACCCCTCCTTGGTAACAACATTCTTTGAAAATCTAATTCTTGGAGAATATCATTTAGAATCCATTGTCAAAGGAGTAAAGGTTGTTGTGGATGAAGAGAAACCGAGCAACCTACTGCAAGTGCCCACTGACGGTGTAACTGAACTATCCCTAAAAGATAAGGAACATGCACTGAAGCTTATCTTGGAAAAATCAGATGTAAGTTCCATCAAATATGTTCAAGCCAACATGCTTTCAATGGAAATGCAACTACTCCACAACATGATCAATCGAATTTTTCTTCCCCGAACTGGTCATTTCGACTAGGTAAGTGAACGGGACATGATCTTCATGGAACATCTCATTGAGGGAGAAGTCCTCAACATTCCATACATTATGATGATACAGATAAAGGAGGCAGCAAGAAAGATCAAGGTA
The DNA here is from genome assembly GCA_021397845.1 of Areca catechu. NCBI lineage: Eukaryota > Viridiplantae > Streptophyta > Magnoliopsida > Arecales > Arecaceae > Areca > Areca catechu. Next base: position 92,295,742 of record CM038051.1, on the reverse strand, counting down.
TGCTTGCCATATGGCATGGTATTTACATTGTTATTCGAAGATGCTGGAATTGATTTGATAGATGAAATCGGCAAGACACTTCACCACTCAGACACCTACTCAATTAAATCTCTTAGGAGATTGGGATATCAATTGCAAAAAGTTTGGTTGAAGAAAACATTAGGACAAATGACTGCCACATCATCTGTTGATGATAATGATGAACCTCCTGTTGATGACCCAAACAAAGCCTCATCTGAAGACAATGATGAAGACAGTTTAATGAAAACTCCATCAGAACTCAAAGATTTTATATCTTAACAGATAGAAAAAATTTCAGAATCTCTTACAAGCCACATCAACTCAATATTTAGCGAATTACGCTAATCAATTGATGTCAGCTTGCAAGAATTCAAGGAAGAGCAAAAGTTGCATAAGGAAAAAATGCAAAGAGAGCTAGACAATTTCAAAGAAGAAATTTGAAGTGTCCTACTGCACCCACGCAAGGAAATATTCACTACTGAGGATGCTTCCATACAAACCTGCAAAGAGTCACTAGCACCTCCTGCTCAACCATTTCCTGTGCCTTCAGAATTTTCTTCATCTGATCTTTCATCATCTAAAGCTGAACCTGATCTACCCAAGAAGAAATCAAAAACTAAGAAAACTAGAACACCTATAGCCCCTGTTAAAACCAGATTTAAGGATCTTAGGTCCAAGCCTCTTAAGACCAAAACTTTAGATAGGGTTATAGATGTTGCTTCTTCCTCTACTAAGGAAGAACAATAGGATGTTTGGTTACACTTTTGGTTATAATGATTATATCATTGTACTTCTGAATATGTTTATAGGATTTACTTTATTCTTTGCTTCCTACCTTTTATACTCAAGAAACTTTGTGAATGAGAAGAAAGGAATCTTATCTTACTGAATATTAATTGTACTTTCATTGATGTTCTGTAACTTGTGTTGAACAATTTAAATGAAATGAAAGTTATTTTGGTATCTGTTAGCACTGTCTTAAATTATTTTGAGCTTATGTAATGTTTACAATACCAATGTGATGAATTTTAATTAGAATATCCAAATAAAATTGAGAAAGTGAAATTATCTCAAACAAATATTCAAAACTTTCTCATTCTATTTCAAAATTTGAGCTTTATTGTAATACCTTTTTGATTATTTGACAAAAAGGGGGAGAACTTTGAGCTGACGTGAAAAATTTGAGCTGACAAGAGAATTTTGAGCTTCCCTGAAAATATTTACAACTGGTTTCATGCATTGGAAAATATTCAAAAAGGGAGAATGTTCATAAGTGCTTGAAAAGAATGAAAAAGGAGGAGAGTATAAGTGATTGTGTTTAAATGAGCCTAATTGTTTCAAAATTTAAAAACCTAAAGAAAGGGGGAGAAATTTATTGAAATCAAATGGCTTTAGCTCTAAACCTACATTTTACTCTGATTGCCCTAAATTTTAGCTCTAAAATTAGCTCAAATTCTTTCAATTTTAAGCTTTGATACTTCATGTTTGTGCTATTTTTGATACTTTGAAGCATACAAAGTTTAATAATCTAATACACACTAAAGCACTAACATTGATACTGTATAGTTTCCTTACAAGAGCTCTGAGATTTATTTGCAAATAAAATTGGGTCTGATACATGTTCATACTTACTTTCAAATACTATTATACATGTAATTGAAAAGAATTTTTCATGCCCGGTGTTTTGTCATCATCAAAAAGGAGGAGATTGTTGACCCCATAAGTGATTTTGATGATAACCAAACATTGGTGCATGCATTTGTTTTACTAACAACTCTTCAAGTGGTTTGCAAGTTTTTGTAGGATGAATTCATTGCTCAAATTTCAACTCCAACATTTTCATTCCTTGTTTTGATTTGTGTTGTAATTGAATATTTGTAAAGAAGAACCCAAAGAAAAAGTTAAGAAAGATCATAAAATTGGGTTACTTCTAAATGTGTTTCAAGATTGTAATTTCTTAAAAATGTGTTGAGTTTGAAGGCATCTTGAAGCTTGAAAACTTGCCGGATGAATTCTGGAGAAAGATTAATAAAATCACTAAAACATTCATCCGAGCTGACTCGAAGAGAAGAGAGTTGACTTTGGCACATGGCATGCATGAGAATTCTGGCATGCAGATATCCAAGCTGACTCTAAGGGACCCGAGCCGACTCGTCCAGTGTACTACTTCCTGATTCAAATAAGCGAGCCAACCCGAAGGGAGTCCGAGCCAACTCTATCATATTGTCAAACATCTGAGCCAACTCTTCAAAAGATCGAGCCAACTCCTCTAAAGTCCAGAAAATGGTTTCTATGAATAACATCCAATCGAGTCGACTATAATGGAAGTTAGCCAACTCGTCCAGACTGACATGTTGAAGGCTTGAGGATCCAAGTCGACTAGAATCAAGGTGAGCCGACTCTTATAATGTGAGGAATCAAGACACTATGCAAGCGAGCCGACTAGATTGAAGAGAGTCGACTCAACCAGAACTCCTCTAAGGATTCGAGCTGACTTGAGTGATCCGAGTCAACTCGAAGGTCGATTTCAAACTTGCAATGGCTAGTTCCAGAACTTGGTTTTTGAATCCAAAAAGTGTTCCAATGGTCAAATGTCACATCCTAATGGTCTACAATGACTTAAACTACCTTGGAATGATGGAAGGCCATATATTTGAGAGATTTGAACTTCTTTGTAGAAAGTAATTGGAAGTTTTTGAAAGTTTTTAGAAAGTTAATGCATTATTGAATATCTTACCAAGCCAACAAGCAAGAGAGCACTGAGAGCATTCAAGATAGCCTTCAAGACTTCACCAACTCTCATATGAAACTTGAAGCACTTAGTGAAGAAGCAAAAGAAGCCATTAAAGTGCCTTCAAGTGGGCTTCTTTCGAGCTGCATCAGCAACTATTCGACAAAAAATTTGTTTGTCATTCTATTGCTTTTCTTTTCAATTCATTTTTGAATTGTTGGGTTATTGGTGAGCTCGGTTAAAAAGCCAAATGGTTCTTGGTTAGCCTTTGTTAAAAACCAAGTGTTGGATTCTTGGTGATCTTGGTAAAACCAAGTTGAGTTTCTTTGGTGATCTCGGTAAAATCAAAGTGTAGAGGTTTGGATTGTGAGCCTGTGAAAACAATCCGACTATATTTCAGTGAGAGATATAGTTGAAATTCTAAGTGGTAATCGTGGATAGTGGATGTAAGAGCTGGGTTGCTCTGAACCACTATAATTGTTGTGTGTTTGTGTTGTGCTTCTCTGATTTGATTTAGCTTTTGCAGTTAATTATTTTATCACAACACTTAACATATTAAAAAGGGATTTCAAAGAGCACATACACATAATTTCTTTGATTTTTTAAATTTTCAATTCACCCCCCTCTTAGAAAAGCCACCTGGGCAACACACATCATCAAATCTTGAATGCCTATGTCACATGCCACTAGTGAAATCATCTGCTACATCATCTTGGACATCATCAATTACCATGTCACTTATTCTTGGTCGGCCACCAGAGGATTTATTTTTAGCACCCATCTAAGAGAAGTCAATCAAGAGGGAGGGCACTACATCTCTTCTCATTGCCCATCACAATGGAATTCCATCTCAAAGGGGTGCCCATCAAGAAGAAGATCAAGGGAATTTCTTGCTTCAAGAATCCAAGGTTATCAAGTTCTAAGAATGCAAGACTTCAATAACTCAAAAATCTCACAAGAATTCATGAGTTTTCTTATCCAAATTGAAGAGTCCTCTAACATGCAAGAGCATTATCATCCAGACTCCAGAGACCACCTTTCATGGCCAATCAAGAACCAATCTTGGCCACACATCACCCATCCATCAAGATCACCTAAAGGGTGGAGCTTACATGAGTTGTCGCCCAAATGGATGAAGCTCCTCAAGTGTTGTCGCCCAAACTAAATGAAGCCCAAGAAAAGATCAAGGCCAAGAATCCTTGGCGCTAGGAGAGGAAATTCTAGAGTGTTGCTGCCCAAGGGAAGCTGTTGCCCAGAAATGGAGTCCAAGAGGGGGGGTGAATTGGGTCTTTTAAATAATTTAAAACAAAAATGTGAATGACTAGTAGTGCTTGTGAATAATGATAAATTCAATGCAAGAGATTGAAAGCAGTGGAAAACAATAAGTGAGTAGCAATAATCAAAAAGAAAGAGAGGAAGAGGGCAATCACACACAAACACAAGGTTTATAGTGGTTCGATGTAAACCTAGCACCTACATCTACTCCCCAAGCCACCCTTGGGAATTTCACTATAATCCAAACAAGATTACAGCTGAATTGTTTTTCACAAGGCTCACAAGTCAAAACCTAAGTTGGTTTTGTCACCTAGATTTACCAACAAACCTTAACACTTGTTTTGTCTTCGGGCTCACAAGTTAACCCTAGTTGGTTTATCCCCTTGGCTCACCAACAAACCACAACAACCTTCTTTCAAGAGACCCTTGAAAGCAAGGTCAAATCATAATATAAAAATAGATATACAATTTTAAAAGTAAAACAATCTCTCTTCAAGAGTAGAATGGAATCTTTGAAGCTCAAGTTGATGCTTTGTCTTGACTCTTCCTTGGAATGTCCTTCAAAGTGCCTCTTTTGGAATGATGTAAGGATGAGTTTGTAGGCTTTCAAGGAATCAAACTATAAAAGGCTTTTGATGTGAAGTACTTGAGAGAATATGGGTTTTTTGGCTTTTGAAAAGACTTGAATACACTTCAATGCACTTCACTTCCTTTAGAATGAGGTTGGTGGAGGTTAAATACACCAAGAACCTTCCAAAAAACAGTTTGTGACCATTGGAACCTCGGATATAGCCGTTTGGAGCTTGAAAAGTAAGTTCTGCAAGTCAGAAAAGTAGATCCGTTAGAGCTGTCAGGCTTCAAGTGTCGACACTTGGCTGTCAGGTGTCGATACTTGATCTCTAGGTGTCGACACTTGAACTTTCATGTGTCGACACTTGATGCACAGGTGTCGACACTTGACATAAAAATTCTCAAATGATAAAGTTCTGTATTTTCAAAATTCTCAGGCCTTAAGTCGACACTTGGAAACCTAAGTGTCGACACTTGGTGTCGACACTAAGTTCTGGGTGTCGACACTTGGCGTGCCAAGGATTTTTGTCCGTGCCAAGTGCTGAAGTATCGACAATTGACTTTCCAGGTGTCGACACTTGAGACTGAAAAGCTCATATTCAAGTGTAAATTACCCCAAAAACATAAATATAAATTTTGAAACTTAAATGAATCATAAACACATAATAATTAAACATGTAGATGCCCTTTTTTCATGAAGAGGATGTCCAGATTTGCGAGAAATGCTCCGTACCATGACGTGCCATGAAACATAAGTTTTTGAGATTTTGAGGTGCTTTCTTCTTGAAAACTCATAACTTGAAATATACATTAGTATACAATATGCACTCAATGTTTTGTTATTCATCAAAATCACTGGGTGGAGCCAACAATCTCTCCCTTTTTGATGATGACAAAACCTTGAGTAAAATAGCATTACGTTTCAAACTTCAACTATTATAATTCATGAATATGAATTTAAGTCCATATGAGGCATAATCTTCATAGTTAGGAAGAATCAATCTCCCCCTCAATTAGATATTTCTAATTAAAACAAATTTCAAAGGTTCTCACAAGGTAGAACCACAACAATTTATGCATCTATACAATCAATACTAACAATTTATGCATCTATACAATCAATACTATTATTCCCCCTTTTTGTCAATCATTAGAAAGGGGAATAACCTCCCCCTCACAATGAGCAAGGAGACAAAAAGATGGTAGAGTATCAAATATGATAGGTATTAGAACCAAAAAGATCTAAAGAGAATCAGAGCTGAAGATGGAAAATTTAACCATTCAAACACAAATAATAAGCACTAAACTGAAATATATAATGGATAAGAGAAGTTTTCAGTACAAAAATTTGCTGAGTCATCAGCAAGAACTAAAACATACAGAAAGCATTAGAGTCATACAAATATCAAAAACATACAAATATGAACTATAAAAGACATACAATAGACATCTCTGAGGCTAATCCTCATCAGATGGAATCTCAAGACCAAATGGTGCACTGATCCTAGATCTAGTGGCTAAGGCCCTAGGAGGTACTAAAATCGATGACTCCTAGTGCGGCCAGAAGGACCAAAAGCGGGTACAACCCTAGATGATCTAGTGGAAGGGGGGAGAGAAGATCAGCTGGTGTAACAAAGTCCAGTGTGGAATCAACCAAGTCAGTAGGAGCAGCTGGGGTAGTGGGAGGATCATGACTGACCACCTCAAAATCATCTGCACTGCCATCACTATCACTACCATTGCCCACAATCTCTGTAGCTCTGTCCTCATCCATATCTGCCTGATCACCACCCTCAACTGTATCAGCATGGTCGCTTTGGTGATCATCACCATCATCATCATCATCATCATCATTCGAAGATACAACTGCAGGGGCTGCAGGAGGTATAAGGGATCTCAATAAATCCTCAATACGAGTGAAGCCCTCCTCCATAGACCTACGGATCTCAGCATGCTCCGAGGTATTATGTGCTCGAAGAGTCTCAACCTCGCTGCGTAGCTGAGTCAACTCATCCCTGATCTCAGTAAACTGCTCTCTGGCGTGCTCCTCAAAGGATAATCCAGTAGTAGGTGGCGGAGGAGCTGAAGTACCAGGAGTTGAATGCTCTGCCTGTGTCGATGGAATATCAATGGGAGAAAAAATTGCTGGCTCAGATGGTCCTGCCTCTGCCTTTCGAAGCTCATCCTCCTCATCTGGCTCCTGCCCAGACTCTCAGCGCACCCATCGACCTGCAACTTGTCTATACCCTATACGGTGCAAAGACCTCTCGTCATATACATCTGTGTAGTATCTCCTTTGGGATCTCCCCCTCCAGTGATACTCCACATGCTCTAAATAACCTGGTCAGTGCCATGCCATAGGGTAAACAATGACGACATTGAGTCGTGGCATCATGCATCTGAACTAGCATCAAAGATGGAAGATCGATCTGCCTTTTCTCTATCAGACTAGTCATCACCATCAGCTCTCTCTCAGTGATGAAGTCGAATCTCCCAGTCTTCGACAGAAGTATACGTGCCGTGATGTGGTGCAATAGGCACATCTCCAGAGATAACTGGTTCGCAGTGACTATAGATATACCACGAACATCCTCTCGCTCGAGGATACATCTAAAAGCAGCCTCTCTGTCATCCACCGCAAAAATACTGATTTCCTTATGGGGGATCTCCCATACTCTGCTCAGTAGCTCTACAGAAGGTGAAATCTGAACACCTCTCACTATCATAGTCCATAGAAGTCGTCGATAGTCCATCGCACCATAGAACTCCCTCACTAGATGAGGATAGTACCTCTCCTGCATGGTACAGAATGGTACTAAACCTGCATTAGTGAGCACCTGTCGTAAGCTAAAGTGGTGCCTATCAAAACACTCTAGGTCGACTCTCCTTCCAGAGGCTACTAACTTCCCTGCAATCCTCTCTGCAGGAGGGAACTCGATGTGGCAGAACTGCTAGGCTGTGCAGGATCAAATCTGGCCTTCGATCTCCTCTCCACACCATGACTAGATCTCTCCCTAACTGCAAGTCTCTTCCTGGGACCCATTACAGCAAGCTGAATAGGAAAGAAGGAAGATAGGTTCAATCAGACTTAAAACTATAGGACTGGCTATAGGCTGAGGTAAGGAGAAGTTCTTTTCTTAAGAGGTGTTAAGACAGGTTTTGAAAACTAGGATTAAAACAGTTTTGGGTTGTAAAATACTCCTTAAAAAAAAATTTTAGGAAATCTACCAATAGTTTGAAGGTGTGAATTTTACCAACTATACTTTGATTAAATGACATTACCCCGTAAAAATAAATATAGAAAATGCTTTTGGTTGTTAAAACATATCTGAACTTTTATAAAATACATTTTGTAAGGCCAAAATACCAGAACACATGGGATTTGGGTTTAAATCAATTAGGGTATTAGCAAAGTGGTGAAAATGTCACAAAAACATCATGAATAACCTTTCCAAAACAACGATAAAACAATAAATGAATTTAGAACACTAGATTGTAGATGAAAACCCTATTTTTTCTGTCCAAAATCAATCAAATAATGTTTTTCTGAAAAACGGATGAAATAAGCATGTAAACAGCCAAAAAAACCATGGGAAATCCAAGAAAAATGCCATTAAACTGCTATTCCCTTAAATGGAGTTTTAGAAATCCATTAAAACTTATGAAAATCTGGTTAAAATCCTCAAGAATAGCCAGAAAAGCCCTATCCTAGTTTACACGGTTTGATGGTAACAAAAGGAAAACGAAAATACAAGAAATAAAATGAAAATAAAGTGAAATTAAAAGAGGGAATACCTGATTTGTGATGGGGTAAATGGGAAAAGGGAGGATTTGGATAGAGGGGGACCACTATTGCTTGAAATCGACGGGTGGAAGATAAGGATAAAACCCTCGGTCGACCTTTAAAAAAAAAAAAAAAGGTTTTGTTTCGCAAGTGTCGACACTTAGTATTTGTCAAGTGTCGACACTTGGTCAGGTGTCGACACTTGACAATATCCAAGTGTCGACACTTGGCCCAAAAAAAATCCATAAAATTTTCAAAAAATCTAGGAAAATATTTAACAATTTTTGGGGCTTAAAGCAAGTGGTTTTGAGTGAAAAAACTTTGGTATAAGTAAAACTATGAGAGTTCTAGGAGAATGGATCAATGACACCTAACTCTCTTCTAATCAGACAGAACCTATCCTCACTCAAAGGTTTGATAAACACATCTGCTAACTGATCATCAGTACATACAAAATCAAGAATAACATTAGAGTTTTGTATATGATTTCTTATGAAATGATGTCTTATTTCAATATGTTTACTTCTTGAATGTTGCACAGGATTCTTAGATAGATTGATTGCACTAGTATTATCACATCTTATGGGTGTCTTAGTTAGTTTAATGCCAAAATCTTCGAGTTGTTGTTTGATCCAAAGGATTTGAGCACAACAGCTTCCAGCTGCTATATATTCGGCTTCCGCCGTTGATAAAGCAACTGAATTTTTTTTCTTACTACTCCAAGAGATCAAATTTACTCCAAGAAACTGATAGGTTCCACTAGTACTTTTATGATCAAGTTTACACCCAGCAAAGTCAGCATCAGAATAAGCAATCAATTTAAATGAAGAATCTCTAGAGTACCATAAACCAACTTCAATTGAGCCAAATAGATATCTAAGTATGCATTTAACAGCCAAAAGATGAGACTCTTTAGGATTAGACTGATATCTAGCACACATACAGATGCTAAACATGATATCTAGCCTACTGGCAGTAAGATATAACAATGAACCGATCATGCCATGATATAATTTTTTGTCAATAGATTTACCTGATTCATCATTGTCAAGTCTACAAGTAGAGCTCATAGGGGTACCTAAAGGCTTAGTGTTCTCCATCCCAAACTTCTTGAGTATTTCTTTTGTGTATTTTGCTTGGTTGATGAAGATCCTCTCTTTGGTTTGCTTTATTTTGAGTCCGAAGAAAAAATTTAGTTCTCCCATCATGCTCATCTCGAACTCACCCTGCATTAACTCTGCAAAATCTTGACAAAGAGATTCATTAGTAGCACCAAATATTATATCATCTACATAGATTTGTACCATTAAGAGATCATCAATCTTTTTATTTAAAAACAAAATTTTATCTACATTACCTCTAGTAAAATCATTTTTGAGCAAGAAAGAGCTTAAACGATCATACCAAGCTCTAGGAGCTTGTTTCAATCCATACAAATCTTTATGAACTTTGTAAACATGATTTAGAAATTCAGAATTTTCAAAACCAGGGGGTTGCTCAACGTAAACCTCCTCTTCAATTAGACCATTTAAAAATGCACTTTTAACAACCATTTGATACAATTTAAAATTCATAAAGCAAGCAAAAGCCAACAATAGCCTAATTGCCTCAAGTCTAGCCACAAGAGAAAATGTTTCATCAAAATCTATCCCTTCCTCTTGATTGTATCCTTTGGCAACTAGTCTAGCCTTATTTCTAGTAACTACTCCATTTTCATCAAGTTTATTTTGAAAAACCCACTTTGTACCAATAATTGAAGTGTTTGAAGGCCTATCTACTAATGTCCAAACATTGTTCCTTTTGAATTGGTTAAGTTCATCTTGCATAGTATTTATCTAATTATTATCACATTCAGCTTCCTTAATAGTTTTAGGTTCAATTTGAGAAATAAAAGCTAAATAATCACAGATATTTCTAAGGGATGATCGAGTACATACACCTTTAGATGGATCACCAATAATTAGTTCTTTTGGGTGTCCATGAGCATACCTCCATTCTTTTGGTAATGGATCAACTGTTGATGTGTTTTCATCACTTTGTGCTTGATCTCCTTCAGTGTTTTGATCATCGTTTTGTTCCTTAGTAAGCCCTTCATTGTTGTTTATACTTTCAGTTTTCTTGCTACCTGTTTCATCAAAGAGTACATCTTCTTTTCTTGAAAATTTTTTGTTAGATTCATCAAATACCACATGTATGAATTCTTCAACAATAAGTGTTCTTCGGTTGAAGACCCTATATGTCGTACTAGATGTGGAGTAGCCTAGAAAGACTCCCTCATCTGATTTGGCATCAAATTTACTTTAATTATCCTTACCATTGTTTAAGATGAAACAACGGCATCCAAAAATATGAAAATAATGAATTGAGGGTTTTCTACCCTTCCAAAGCTCATAAGGTGTTTTCTTTAGAATCGGTCGAATTAAAACTCGATTTAAAACATAGCATGCAGTATTTATGGCTTCCGCCCAAAAATATCTAGGTAAGTCATTTTCACAAAACATGGTGCATGCCATTTCTTCAAGAGTTCTATTTTTTCTTTCTACTACCCCATTTTGTTGAGGTGTCCTAGGTGCAGAAAAATTGTGATGAATGCCATTTTCAATACAAAATTTTTCAAAATCAGCATTTTCAAATTCGGTTCCATGATCACTTCTCAAGGATACGACTGAAACACCTTTTTCATTCGAAACTCGTTTATGAAATCTAATGAATTCAGAAGAAGTTTCATCTTTATGTGCTAAAAACATGACCCATGTAAATCGTGAGAAATCATCTACAATAACTAGACCGTACTTCTTACCTCCCAAACTAGATGTTCTAGTTGGCCCAAAGAGGTCCATGTGAAGTAACTCCAAGGGTCTAGATGTAGAGATTACTCCTTTTAGTTTGAAAGAGGATTTGGTTTGTTTTCCAAGTTGACATGCACTGCAGATCTTGTCTTTTTCAAAATTGAGTTTAGGCAAATCCTTTATCAAGTTCTTTTTGCTAAGTTTTGAAATTAAATGCATGCTTGCATATCCTAGTCTGCGATGCCAAAGCTAACTAATTTCATCGATCTTGGCTTCCATTGCCACTAGGCATTGACCATTTTGAATAGGAAGATCATCAAGATCAACCATATAAATATTGCCATGCCTATGACCAATGAACTTGATGCCATTGTCATCTAAACTAGAAACAATGCATAAGGAAGATTCAAAAATAACTTTAAAATTCTTATCGCAAAACTGGCTAATGCTAAGCAAGTTATGTTTCAAACTATCAATATATAAGACATTATTAATATAAGAAGAAGGGGTGATATGGATTTTACCAATAACGATAATTTTGCCCTTTCCATTATCACCGAAAGTTACATTGCCACCATTTTGATATTCGAGCGATGAGAACTGCTCCATATCTCCTGTCATATGCCTTGAGCAACTGCTATCAAGGTACCACATTCTTCTCTTATTGGTTGCAAGGCATACCTGCAATAAAGATCAAGTGGAGACTTTAGGTACCCAAGCCATCTTGGGTCCTTTTAGGTTAGTGGCATTGGTTCCTTTCGGAACCCAAACTTTCTTAATGTTACTTAATCTTCTTTTGTTGCACATATAAGATTTATGTCCTTTCATACCACAAGTATTGCAGATAATGGATGAAGATGCAGGCACAAAGAAATTTTTAAAAAGTTTTTGTTTCTTATGAGTTCTGAATCCTAAACCTGCTTTATCAAAAACTGCTCTTTGGTTATTCAAAAGTAAATTCAATTTTTCAGAACTATAAGTAAATCTTTCTACAAAAGGTTTTAACTTTTCAATTTCTTCTTTATATCTTTTGTTTTCATCCAAAATTTCTTTGCTTTATTTTGACAAATTTTCATTTGAAAGTGAAGAACTTTTCTTTCTCAAGACTTCTTTTTCTTTTTCAAGTGCTACAATCTTATCATTTAATTTTTTATTTTGAAGAAGAAGGCATTCATTTTCACCTGAAAGCTTGTCATTTGTTTTGGCTAAATCTAAATTTTGCTTCTTTAAATCTTTATATTTTGATTTTAGTTTTTGAAATTCTATGACTAATACGTCAAAAACTTCATGAAGCTCATCAAAAGTAAATTCATTTTCTGTTTCGGAACATACCTCATCATGATTAGCCATCAGACAGAAGTTTGCCACCTCCTGCTGTTCTTCCTCAGAACTGGAGTCCTCACTTTCTCACCTTCTTACTTGAGTTTTTTGTAAGAGATTGCAGGTGATCAAGATCTGAAGTGACGGTGATCCTTGCATTGGAACCAACTTCGTTGCAAATCTGAGCCCGAGGAACGACAACCTTGAAGTCCTGCCGCGAAATCCTAAAGAGCCGAATGAGATCCACTTCAAGAAGTCCAGATTCTTAATTAGTTTTGTTGATTTGCTTTGCGGGTAGCATAACTAGTTGACTAGTAAAGTTCTGTTGAATACTTTGAGTCTGATTTTCTAATAATTCAAGAATTAAATCTCTACATAATTATATATAATTAATCTTAAAATCAGTAAATTAGTTTTGCATCATCTATCCTGCATCATCTTTGGTATCAGAGCAGGTTAAACTAGGGTTTAATTGCTCTTTGCTGAAATTTCTGCACATCTAGTTTTATGCTGAAATTAAATTGCATAAAACCTACATAAAAAAAATACAAAAAATAAATAATTAATTTATTGTTAATCCTTTGCTAATCTTTCATCTAATCATAGAAAAAAATCTAAGAAAGAAAATTGCATTATTTTTTTCTGGTGGAAGGAAATCATGCCTCCTGAATGGGTATACAAAAGTATACTATCATGACCCTTAGGAGTAATGAGCTATGGCCAGATATGATAACCCGATATCGAAAATCTAAAAACTGATTAGATCTAAAATTCAATCTTGAAAAAAAATATTTTCTATTATTTATTGTTTTAGTTTCATTACGTATTAGGATTACATATTATGTGCATGCATTGTTAATTCAACTTAGGGGCACATCTATCTCAAATCAGGACAGGATTTCATCACCTATCCTGGGCTCAAAACAATCTCCTTGCATCGAACCTAAGCCTAATTAAAATTAATTAGAAACCTAAAGCATCTTAGGGACATCAACAAGGTCGGGCTCTAAATATTGTGTGAAAGCTATTGCACCCAATCCTTTGATTACCTCTTGAATCTGGTATTTAATGCTAGAGATCCAGAGGCAAACACCTTAAGCGGACTCATGGTTTTTAATTAGGATCCTGCGAGAGCAGGGGGAGCCTCCCATGACCCCAACTCTTACCTGGCTAGTGGACAAGGTAATTGCTGAATTGGTTGTAAATTAAGATGACCCATTATACTTGAGCTCTACGTCTAGGAGACCCTAGTTGGTGCGAGCACCAAGATTGGAAGAAAATTATTAAGCCCGTTATGGTTTTCCTGATTGGTGTTTGAGTCTGGTAGTCCATTTGTCCTGAGTCACTTGTATTAAAATGAGCCAAGTATAATAATAAAGCTAGTCCTTCAATTGAGTCATGTAATGAAGAGTGAGTCCTGTAATAAACTAAGACAAGAAAGTCTAGTGAGTCCCTTGTCTCAAGCTATGAGTCACTATGAGTCCTGTATTTTAGTTCAAGTCAAGTACAAGAGAGGAGAGTCACTAGATCCCATCCAGGCCCTTACTATTCATGCGCCTGAGCCTCTTCTCAAGCCTATATGACAGGCCCCTATCATGCCCCAAGTGTTGGGAATTGTCTCAAAGCCAATCGCCTAGGTTGTAGACGGTTGTGCTCAGTATTGTAATATGTATATGAATTAATAAAACTTTATTTTGGCAGCTAATCATATTATTAATTTCCCTGTAATAAACTTTATTTATGTGATAAAGTCCTTAGAACTGCACTGACTTCGATATAGAGAGGATATATCGAGTGGTCCTTTAAAAGGTTCACAACCAAAGGATATATTATACAGGACGACAATGTATTTAGTGTAGGTTGTTATGGTTCACATCGTTTAGTTGTCCTCTTGATCAAAAGAGTGAGGTGACACTGATGTGATCTGCAAGTGGGATATATGACATCTCATTGAACGTAACTCCGTGGAGCTCCTTTCTGCCAAAGGATTGCTCACGATTGGATATGGGTATATATATCCCTCCGACCTGAGGTCACCATGGTAGCTTGCAAGCAACTTCCTGTACTTTGGTGCCGGACTATCCGGATTTCTAATCTGGTGACTGAAGATTTCTGGATACAAGCAAGTACTTGTAGAGCAGTGGTGGACCAAGATGGAATTGACCTGTCCAAATTATTTGGAGTGAATGTCTCACAGTGTCTCAATTTAGCAAATCCTCGGTGGTGGTAGTTCTAGTGAGGAGTCACTAGACTTGCGAGGTTGAGACATGTTGTGGATTGACTCAGTTAGGGTTGGCAAGTTTAACCCTAGATCATCTTGAGCATTGGAGGTCAAAAAGATGAATTATACGATAACCATATGCCAGATGTTCGATAGATTGCTCTCATATCTTCGGCCTATTCGGAGGCCGGGACCCATTGCTAGATGGTATCTTGTGATGGTACTGGAAGTGTTCCAGTGCTACTATTTAGGTTCGAACCTATAAGGTCACATACCATAGATGATTTATTCCTGATTTGGGAGTCGATCAACGATTGGAAATCATTTCGGTATTAAGGTCTAACGGTTTGATTGAGCATACATTGAATTTTTTTTGATCCGTCTAGTCTGATTTGGATCGACCAGAATTGGTTTGGATTAACCAAGAATTACTACCGGTAGATCAGGACTGGACCCATTTTTCTTACTAGCCGGGTTTGGTCGGATCGAGATTTTGGTTAAACCGGTTTTTGGTTTTTTGTTTGAACCGGTTTTATCACGGGATTGTTTACACGGTGATTTCTCCCGCTTGGCTTTCCTTTCTCTCGGTCACTTGGTTTCATGAGTTTTCTCCCAGGATTTTCAAACACCGGACTTGCTTGACTTCCCCTGTTTTTACCGTGTGTTTGGATAAGACCTCTTATTGATCGGATGAAGCTTGGGATTTCATCCTTAGCACAGCAATTTGGATTGGTTCTATCGGTGTTTCTCTTCCGCATGGTTTTTCCTCTCTCTCCCGATCGTTTTCCTCTCGGTCGCTGGTTTTCACGGTGGTTCTGCCTCTTGGTCTCACGCCTGCGGTTCCCAGGATTCCCACCGATCTGTAGACCTCTCACAATGTCTTTCCTTCCTCACGCGTTTTCTTTCCCGGCTTTCATCGGTGTTCCTAGCCTTCATGGATTTTCTCCATATGATTTGATCTTGGTTGCTGGCCGTGTGTTGGAAGTAGTGGTAGGAACAGGCTTCACGGTTTTGTTTCTCCGCTGGTTGTTCATTCCGCCTGAGATTTTTGCTGGTTGTACAGCTTGGTGGCTTGCCGCAAGAGAGGAGAGAGGGGAAGTAACGTGAGAAGAAGTTGCGGACCCATGCGTGAGAGGCAGAAGCTGGGCGTGCGTGAGAGAAGAAAACATGGCTTATGTCTTGCGGTGAGAGAGGTTGAAATGGGAGATCGTAACAGAGCATGTTTTGGGACGGTTTTTGAGTGCAGAATTTTGTTCTGCGTCCCGTGTAATCGCTCCCTGGTTTTATGTGCTTTTAAGTGCTCCAGTATATGAAGGTGGAGTTTGGATGGTCTTGTAGAAGAGGTCTGTGAGGATCTTGGTCTTTCCTACTCCACATATTCATGACCTGTTCGTTGATTCCCGGAAGACTAGCATTTTTCCGAGAGTTGGATAAGTGAAAGCCCGCACGTGGATACTATAGAGGGTGGACATTTGGATACCTCGAGAGATTGGATCGATCTCTTCTTCTTGCGGTTGCAGATTTGATTTGCTGTTGGAGTTCAACCGGCTGCTTCGATTTGCTGTTAAAGGACGCTCTACAAAGGTATGTAATTTTCTTTTTGTTATCATGTATGTTTAGATATAGATTATATCATGTTATTTATGATTATTGCAATTGCCTATACATGCCTATGTTTCAGTTTCATGCATCATGTTATGTTAGATCTCGTGCATTAGTAGGTTTTTCTGTATGCATGTTTAAAAAGTTTAATTATGCAATACCTACTCGCTAGTATAGCATGCTTAGGGTAGGCGTCCGATGCACTAGTTTTCCTTACAGTGGTATCAGAGCTACAGGTTCCTGTGTAACAGAGCTACAGGTTCCTGTGTAGCATATCATGTTTGCATGTATTTGGATATGTATCTTGATTAGGGATTATTTTTAGGAACCTAGTTGAGACCTTCACCCTGGCCGTGTATCCATAGAGATTAATCAGGGTTTAAAATCCCTAATTTTTTGTGGCACAAGGCGGTTCATCTCTGTTGGCCTTTTTAGAAGGATCCTTAAAGGAAACCTACGGTATTAAAAATACTTTAATCCTGATACATGATTTTACATTGGCATGTTTAAAAGTTTTAGGCTTGTAATATTATAAATTGATATGATAAAACTAGATATGATGCATGAAAAATGTAAAAGGGTTTTACATGAATTTAATTAAAAATGTTTTAATTAAAAGTTGGCTTATTATCTAACAATTATGAATTGTAAGGTTAATTAAATGACAAGCAAGATTAGGGTTTATGAAACCTAATGTCATTTGAATAAGCCATCTGGGTTAATTGGGTTAGTTATCTGATTAGGTCCATTAATTGGGTTAGATCTAAGGTTAGTTGAATTGGCCTTAAGAAAACTAATCAAATGTTGATTAAGGACCTTCACTTTTGTATCTATCTAATAGTTAGATGGGTTAGACCATTCTTCTAAAATGGATTTAATTAGTGGCTCTATGGTAAGCCCAAGTTCTTAGGCTTGTATAATCGAGTCTGGTAAACCGATTGGTATCCAGACAGGTTTGTCAGTTTTGATCATGGCTGCATGAGGCTACCTCTTTTCTGGCCAACTTGGTTGGTATCTACGAAAGATGGTTAATGGCGGTTACTCACCCATGATCTTACCTACCTGGCCAATCCGATCAACCAGAATTGATTAGATGGGCTTATTGATTTGAGTTGACCCATGTCACCCAAGTTGATCAGCTTGTCTGATCTTTAGGTGCCCATGGACCAACTTGTTGAATTTAATTCAACCCTCATGAGAATTGATTTGATCAGTGGGAGGTTGATCCATATTTTTCTCTCTATTCTTCTGTCACAATTTAATAAAATCTTCTAAAATTATTAGGTTCTTAAAAAGACTAAGTCAATGAGTTGATGATGTCTTAGCCTCCCATTAAGTGGGTTAGTAATGAGTCATTTAGCTTGGTGTACATCGGTAGTTCCATAGAACGGGTATGCATCCGGTTACTGGAATTACTCTCCCGTAGATGATGATTCAGTGCAACCATCTTAATGGTGATCAGATGGGCCAGCCATAGTCGGGCTTGGTCATCATTAGCTAAAAGCATCAGATTTGTCATATTAATGGTTGGACCTAACCAAAGACCCGCAATAGGAGGCCCCTAGGCCGATTAGAGGTTCTGTAGGACAAAAATTTATTACTGGAAGTTGCTTAGGGAAGTAATTGGTTAGAGAATCTACCTTTAGGCGCATATGGGTGAGCCGGCCATGGTTGGGCTCATATGTGGTCTATTGGGTTTCAGTACCCACTATGAAATAATGATTTCATGGATTGGAGTTAGAGGCTCCCAATCTAAAAAATTAGTGGGAGGGACCTTTAGATTAAAGTCCAAGTCTTTTGGTTTAATTGATTAATTCATCTACTAAATTGGTTTTATTTTTCCTTCAGATGTCTTCAAACCTTTTGCTCTGGTCACTTCTCGATAGCGAGAAGTTAAAGGGTCCCAATTTCGATAGCTAGTATCAAAAATTGAGGATAGTACTAGAGTACGAGTAGATCCTTTATGTGATAACGGATCCAGCACCTGAAATCCCTCCTGCCAATGCTCGGAGTTCGGTCAGGGACACTTATTTGAAATGGGTTTCTGATCGGACTACTTTCCTATGCATAATGTTGGCGGCGATGAACAACGAGTTCAATCGCAAACTCGAGGAGGCCCAGCGAGACGAAATTCTTCAAAAGTTGAAGGAATCTTTCGGCACGCCAAATGATATGGAGCAGTACAAAGTGTCTTTTGCCATCTATAATGCCAAAATGCGGAATGACGATTCGGTCACTAATCATGTATTGTACATGGTCGAGATGATCGAACGATTGGGTAAGCTCGGATGTCCCTTGCTCGAGCAACTCGGCAAGGATGCGATCCTGAATTCTCTACCCTCCTCCTATCTTGACTTTCTCGATCATTATAGAATGAATAAGCTTGCTATCAATTACCATAGTTTGATGGGGTTGCTGCAGACTTACGAGATGGACCACCAACTGAATAAGGGGGTGGTGAATTTAGTGGGAGGTTTTAGAGGTTGTCGTCCCTTTAAGAAAGGGAAGAAGAAAGGTAAGGGAAAGAAGGTGCAGAGTGATCCTGGCCCTAGTCAGACTAAGAAAGTGAAAGTTGATCAAGCTGGGGCAGAGTGCTTCTATTGTAAGAAGCAGGGACACTGGAAGAGAAACTGTCCTCTTTATCAGGCATCCTTAGACCCGAACATGCCAAGAAAGGAAAAGCAGCACGGTGCTGGACAAGGTATTTATATGATAAAACCTTGTAATTTCTCTATTTGTGACACTGCTAACTGGGTATTGGATAGTAGTAGTCACATTCATGTTTGTAATTCGTTGCAGGGACTGCAGGTTAGCAAGAGATTCGAGGATGGGGAGTAGTTCCTGAGCATCGAAAATGGAAATCGTGTTCCAATGCTGATGGTCGGAGTTCTGAGTCTTGTTTTTGAATAGAGTACTATCGAATTAGTCGACTGTCATTATTGTCCTAGTTTTATTTTGACCATTATCTTTGTAGGCCTATTGGCTAATTGTGGTTATGAACTTTCAATAAAAGGAGATTTTTTCCATGTTATTGTGAATAACTTTGTGATAATGAAAGCTAAGTTAAATAATGGTATTTTGTTTTGTCATGGCCTGTTAATGTAATGTACACGTCTAGAAAACACCCAATGATAGAAAATGTTAGTGACCTGTATCTATGGCACTATAGATCAGGTCATGTTAACCAGAATAAGATAAACAAGTTGTGAGGAGAAGGCCTCCTCGAGGTTAGTGATTCTGACTCACTGCCCACTTATGAATCATGTTTGCTTGGTAAAATGACCAAGTCACCTTTTACTGGAAAAGGTGAACGAGCGACAGAACTTCTGAGTCTCATACATATTGATGTATGCAGACCCATGACAGTTAGCGCAAGAGGTGGATACAGATATTTTATTACATTTACAGATGACCTTTCCAGGTATGGTTATGTCTTTTTGATGAGACATAAATCTGAGTCATTTGAAATATTCGAACGATATCTTAATGAAGTGAAGAAACAAACTGGAAAGTATATTAAAACCCTTCGATCTGATCGAGGCAGTGGATACCTATCTAGTGAGTTCATGACATATCTTAAGGAGAATGGGATTCTCTCTCAGTGAAATCCTCCAGGAACACCTCAGTTGAATGGTGTGTCCGAAAGGAGGAATCGAACCCTGTTGGACATGGTTCAATCCATGATGGGCTTTTCAACTCTGCCACTATCCTTCTAGGGATATGCACTTGAGACAGCTTGTTACTTGTTGAATAATGTTCTGAGTAAGTCTGTTGTCTCCACTCTATATGAGTTATGGACTGGACATAAGCCCTTAATTTCATACCTTTGGGTCTGGGGTTGTCCAGCTAATGTAAAGCATTTAGACTCAGATTAACTTGGTCCTAGGTCTGATCGGTGCCTGTTTATTGGGTACCCTAAGAAAACAAAAGGGTATTTCTTCTACTTGGAGGATGAACAGAAAGTGTTCGTTGCTCTTAGGGCTATCTTTTTGGAAAAGGAGTTTCTTGGAGAAGGAACTGTAGCCTCTAAGATTGAACTTGGTGAAGTTCAACCAGTGGAAGAACCTGCACACTCTAAGGACATCATAGAACCGACTATGATTGGATCACACCCGGAACCCATGACTAGGAGATCCGGTAGAGTACCGCGTCCGCCAGACAGATACTATGGTTTCTTAGTCCGGGACGGTGATCTCATTGAGCTCGACGAGAACGATGAGGATCCAAACACCTATATGGATGCACTTCAGAGATCTGACTCTAAGGTGTGGCTTGGAGCCATGCTATCCGAGATGGAGTCCATGGAGATCAACAATGTATGGACATTGGTTGATCTACCTAAAGGGATAAAACCCATTGGTGCAAGTGGATTTTCAAGAAAAAAGGGGCACAGATGGGAAGGTGGAGACCTATAAAGCTCCTCTAGTTGCCAAGAGGTATCGTCAGCGATATGGTATCGATTATGATGAGACTTTCTCCCCTGTGGCAATGCTCAAGTCCATTCGGATCATGCTTGCATTGGCAGCACATTTTAACTATGAGATCTGGCATATGGATGTCCGAACCACTTTCTTGAAAGGGAAGCTGGATGAGGAGGTATATATGATACAGCCTGAATGGTTCACATCCACATACGAGTCAAAAGTGTGCAAATTGCAGAGGTCCATTTATTGACTCAAGCAAGCATCTCGAAGTTGGAACATGCGATTTGATAGGTGTATCAAATCGTATGGCTTCGTTAGGAACGGAGAGGAACCCTGCATCTATAAGTGGGATAATGGTTCTGTGATTGTATTCCTCGTACTGTATGTTGATGACATTCTCTTAATCGGGAATGACATCGTAGCATTGCAAGGATTAAAGGTCTGGTTGTTATCTCAGTTCTCCATGAAAGACTTGGGTGAAGCTTCTTTCATACTGGGTATGAAAAATCTATAGAGATAGATCTAAGAGGCTTCTGGGATTGTCCCAGTCTATGTACATTGATACCATGCTGAAACGGTTCATCATGGAGAATTCCAAGAAAGGCTATCTCCCAATAGGTTCTGGAATTACTCTTTCCAAGAAGGATTGTGCGACAACTCCTGAGGAAAGAGAGTGCATGAGTAGAGTTCCTTATGCTTCTGCAATGGGCTCTATCATGTATGCTATGACATGTACTAGACCAGACAAGGCATACTCACTAGGAGTGGTGAGCAGATACCAGTCTGACCCAGGTGAGGTGCATTGGAAGGTGGTTAAGACCATCCTAAAGTACTTGAGAAATACTAAGGACCAATGGCTGATGAAGAACTTGACTTGAAACTTGTGAGGTATACTGACTCCAGTTTCTAGTTAGATAGAGATGATAGCAAGAGTGTGTCAGGGTTTGTGTTTACCCTGAATGGAGGAGCAATATGCTGGAAGAGTTCTAAGAAGGCAACAGTTGCAGACTCGGTATGCGAAGCAGAGTACTTTGCAGCGTCAGATGCAGCAAAGGAAGCCATGTGGTTTTGGAAGTTTCTTGGAGAGCTAGGGGTGGCACCTTTCCTAGATGGTCCTGTTCCTGTGTATTGTGACAGCACATGGGCCATTGCTCAAGCTAAGGAGCCAAAGTCTCATCATCGCACTAAGCACATTCTTCGGTACTATCACTTCGTGCGAGAGATCATGGAATGAGGCAACATCAATCTTATGAAGATCGATGGAAAGGAGAATCTGGCTGACCCATTCATTAAAGCCCTCGGAATCCAAGAGTTCGACTATTGTAAAAGGGAAATGGGTATTAGATACTATTCTGATTGGCATTAGTACAAGTGGGAGTTTGGTGTGGGCACCAGGATCCGACAGAGGCTCCTCAACCCTCTGTGGATCTCAGATTAGGGTTCCTCTTCTTTGTGTCTTGTAATAAGGCTTCAAGCCTCAAATTTGTAATTGTTTTTTACCTTGAATTGAGTATGTACCTTGACCAATTAGGTCAAATTGAGTACTGCAGTAAGTCGAGTCGTAAATCGAGTCCAGTCTGAGTCTATTAGCAGTATGGGTCCATTGCAAGAGTGGGTCTTAAAATTTAGTCTCCTTGGAAGCAAGTAAGGAAAGAAGCCAAGTCAACTCAGGGCCCACTTATGCATCCTACATGGTGCCATAACATCTCGCCATGTGAGCATCACACTTGGCATGCTAGGATGCCCAACGGGGAGGACCACTTCACTTGGTTCAAGTCTTTGTCCCTTCCCCCCATCAAGCTTATTTCCATGTAAGGGTGGTCGGCCAAGGAGGAATTCAATGGAAGATAATGGAGGGAATTCAAATCCCTTACCTCAAGCTCTCCAATCAAGCCTTCTTCCCAATTTGCTTCACCCTCTTTGGAAGGGAAAGACAAGAGCCTTGGACACCTCCACCTAACACTCCCCTTGTCAAGCCTTGTACCAAAGAAAGAACACCAACAAAGGAAGGAGGAAGAACACATGCCTTGCTCCAAGCCCCTCTTCATGCCTTCTTCCAAAACCAAGAAGATTCTTACCAAGTTCAAGGTGCCAAGAACCTCACTCCAAGCCATGCATCATGCCATGCCCAATCCAAGCTACCCTTGGTCGGCCAAAGAGAGGAGAAAGTCAATGCTTTCGGCGCCCACCCATGAAAATTTGTAATTTTTGTTTCATTTGAAATTCAAATGGGCCTTGGGTGCCTATTGAAAGGACCCAATCCCTCCATTGTAAGGGATGGAATTATGGAGTGATTAATGAAAAAGTTTGAGTTTTTTCCACCCTCCAACCATTGTCTCTTAGGCTAGGTTTGAGTGGAGTTGCTTCGTCCCTAGGGACGTCGAGTGGTGTGAGGCCACCTGTACGTCGCCCCAGGGCATCGCGAATCCTTCGTCCTCCAGGATGTTGCATGGTGTGAGGCCACATTCTTTCGTCCTCCAGAACGTCGCAGGGTGCGAGGCCCCAATTTATCTCCAACTTTGATTTCGGAATCCAGCCGGACATTGGGCTCGAAGCCCCTTCCCAACTCCATCTTACTTCTTTTTCGTGCATCTCCACATTTCGCTGATCCTTTTTTTTTTTTTTTTGCCTACAGGTCCTCCCTGGCATCTCGGGCATTGGAGACAGTCAGCTTTGCCATCGTGACCTCCCAATCCAAAGCCAGTGCTTCCATGGGTTCGACTGCTCAGGCATCCAGGCCGCATCCGCCGAGTTGAGCGATCTCTGCACCGGGCACTTCAGAAGTTTGAGGTTTGATTTCCCTTCATCTCCTAAGTAGATATTATATGTCGAGCTAGTCCTACTGTGATTTCTTAATCCCGGGGTCCTGTTCTCGTTTTCACTTTTAGGTCTTTGAATTGCTAGCGTAAGCTTTCATTACTGTTCTTCGTATTTCTTGCCTTTGCTTGTGATCGGGAATCGAAACCCTAAAAAAAAAATCTAAAACTCATCAAACATAAAAAAAAAAGAAATTCCTTGCATCATAAGCATCCATCCCAGCATCCCTAGCCCTAACCCCCTTGTTCCGCATCAATCTTGGTATCAGAGCTTTATTCCACATCAATCTAGTATCAGAGCTTTATTCCACATCAATCTGGTATCAGAGCAAGGCTAGGACTAGTACATTTTATTTTGTTTCATTTTTTGCATTCTGGTTAGTTCGTATTTAGTTTGATCATTGGATTGTTTCTCTCTATAGAGACATCCAAATTTCATGATTTCTATTTTGTTAGATCGCATTAATTTCAAAGTATTTTTGTCTATTTTCTCATATTTTATTTCAATTTTTAGAGTTTCTACAAGACGAAATACTGCTTGAGAATATCTCAGGTCTGATATTTCAGCAAACATCTCATCTTTTGATTCATTCATCCATCTAGCTTGCTTCTTGCATGTTTTAATTCTTGCATTTCGTTTAGCCTTTACCCATCTAAACGACACAAAAGAACATAAAAAAATTTTAAGTCATTTCATTAGTCATTATTGTGCTTCATTTTACATAACTTATCTTAAGGGCGTCAAATTAACATAGGGTCAGGATTTCATTACCTGTCCTTAGCCCAAAAACCACCACCCAGCATATCGAACCCTAGCCATTAACTAAAATCAATTAGACGTTTAATCTGCTCTTGTGAGCTAGGGACCCCCACGAAGTTGGGTCAACCCAAGTGCCGAGCCAAGCTAGATTGCTTGTTGGAGTGTGCTTGTGTAGCTGGTGTCTAGGCAAGTGGTTCAGGGACTAGAGCTCGAAGGGAAGTTGGTTGGTTCGCTTACCTTGCCAATTTCTAATTGGTGTCTAGGCAAGCAAAGAGGAACCTCCACTCACCTTACACTTACCTGGCCAGGTGCCAAGTTACTACTTTCAGGTTCATCTTCTTGACTTTACATTTGGAGAGATCTCCTAGGTCTAGCAAACTGTAGCATCATTTTGTTACATGTGCACTAGATCAGGAACCTCTTTTCACCCACCTTCTCCACCCTCTACCGACACCATGGACCAACTGCGAGCCGACATTGGAGCCTTCACCCAATCCATGACCCAGTTGATCAATAGACTGGACCAGATAGAGGCCAGACTGAGACCCCTAGAGGAAGCTGCTAGGCCCCGACCTGAACCCAGTCCTGAGTCCCCTCACCCAAGGAGGAACATGCCACAAGACCCTTACTTTGAGGATGACTTTGAGAGAGACCCTGACCCCTTTATTGATACCCATCCTAGGAGACCCAATCTGGAGGACCGTGAAGAAAGAGCCCTTAGGAGCATCAAGCTTGAGGCACCCACTTTTGATGGTAGCTTAGATCCCAGGGTGTATGAAGATTAGGAGTATGTTATAGAGCAGTATTTTGACTGGTACTCTATGTCTGAGAGAACTAAGTTTAAGTTTGCCAAGCTTAGGTTGGTTCACCAAGCTAGGTTATTCTGGAACAGTGTTGAGAACTACATAGAGCAGAAAGGTCAATTACCCATAACCACCTGGGGGGAGATGAGAGAAAAGCTTAGAAGGAAATACTTACCTGCATCTTACACCCAGAAACTATTGGACCAATGGCAGACCTTAAGTTAAGGGAGTAAGAGTGTGGCCGATTATATCGCCAAGTTTGATAAATATGTTATGCGATGTAAGGTTGTTGAATCACCTGAGGTAACCCTGTCTAGGTTTAGGGCTGGCCTGCACCCAGTCATCCAGAGAGAGCTGTATTTTAGGTCAACCAGAACCTTGGAAGAAGCTTACCAAGTTGCTAGGCTCTGTGAGCGTTTCTAGAGAGCTCCCACCTATAGAAGACCTGAGCCCTTTAGAAACCTGAGCCGTATCCCTGGATCCACCCAAGGTTACAATCAAGCTTACCCGAGTCGACCAAACCCAAACCGAACTGACCCAAGTCGACCAAACCCAGCCCGACCCAGTCCTAGTCATCCCAGCCTGAACCGACCCCAATATAGTTGAGAGGAAAAGGGTACGGCTGTTGAAGTCAAGAGGAGACCTGATCCCTAAGGTAAATGCTTTAGGTGTCATAAACCTGGACATTTTGCTAGCCAGTGCACCGCCTCTACCCTACTCATAGAAGAACCAACTGAGACTGAACCCGAACCAACCGTAGAACCTGAAGAGGACATCTATGATCTCGAAAATCAGTTATTGGCAGGGTATGAGGGAGAGGAAGAAGTGTTTGAATCTGAAGACCTTGTAGGGGTAGTCCGATGCATCCTAGCCCAAAACATAGTACAGGAAGACTGGCATAGGACCAACATCCTACAAACCCAGATCAAGCTAGGAGATAAGGTTTGTAAGGTCATCATTGATAGTGGAAGCTGTGTTAATGCCCTTTCCATGAGTACAGTTAAATCTTTAGGACTAGCCACAGTTCCCCACCCCAATCCTTACAAAGTCTCCTGGATAGATTCAACTTCAATCCCTGTAAAGTCTAGGTGCCAGATCAAGATCAAAATGAGTTCCTATGAAGAATCGATTTGGTGTGACGTCTTATCCATGGGTGTGGGTAGTATCATTCTTGGATGACCCTGGCTTTTCGACCATGATGCCACCCTTTATGGTTAATCCAATACCTGTGTCTTTTTCCACCATGGGAAAAAGATTACAATCAACCCAATCTAGCCAAAGGACCCAGTCAAAAAAGGATCAAGTAGCCTTAAAGAAAAGAAGCCTGAAGTTAACCTAATCAAGGATAATGGGTTAGAAGAAGAGATTACTGGGAAAGGACCCTTTAAAGAGTTTCAGGGAGAGAAGGGTGAACATTCTGAGAATTTGAATACAAAAACCCCTGAGCCCATTGAAGACTTTAAGGTTGAACCCATTGAAAATCTAGGAAAAGAAACTCCTGAGCCCATTAAAGAATTGAAAGAAAGCATCTATGAGTCAAGTTTAGTAGAAGATGGGCCCAAGGGTGAAATCATTGAGGAATCCAAGGAAAATGATCCTGAACCCACTACAAAATTTGAAGAGGAAATGACCGAGCCAGGATCACATCTAGTAAATAAACATGAGGATTCACCAGTCTTTTCCACAGGAGTTCAGGAACCAACCCTTAATGAACCGATCCAAAGAGAACATCCTCAAGAGATGGTTGAAGCTCAGAAATAAATTGAGGATGAAGTTCCCGATGAGTTACCTGATCAATTTCCACCCCTGAGAGACATCCATCATACTATAGGCATGGTCCCAGGATCCTCTTTAACAGACCTTTCTCACTATGGGATTGACCCTAGCGAGCCCCAAGATCTACCAGAACAAGTGGACCATATGACACCTATAGAATGATGCCCAAATTTTAAGGTCATTCTGAATAACCAAGGCCTGTTTTATGTTTTCCATAAGCCACCCCAAGACTCCGATTCCTATTTCCTACCCTTCCCTGAACCCTCTCACATTTCTAGAGCCATGGGGTTACTTTTTATTGAGATTACCAGAATGCGTGACTCCTTAGAACCCATCCCTTTTGCCCTCTACTTCTGGCATACTTTATGACATTTGCTAGGGATCCTTAATAATTTTTCTTGTGCATACCAGACTAGGGTCAAACCTAGAGAGTCAAAAGTCTGTTAGGTTTAGACCCTAGGAGTCCAATAAAATTTTTTCTCAATAAGATTGCATAGTTGAGTCTGCATTTAGCATCATGTTAGGATTATGCATTAAATACAATCTTTAAAATAATTTGGCTGATTCCCGAAAGCAAGCCAAAGAGTTTGAAATAGGGGATTTTGTAATGATTAGGCTCAGGCCTGAACGGTTTCCACCGAGAACCCTTAAGAAGCTTCATGCTCATGGGGCTGGTCCCTTTAAAGTGATTAGGAGAATGGGCCTTAATGCCTATGTGCTAGAATTATCTCCGGATTATGGAATTAGCTCGATATTCAATATCTCTGACTTAGTCGAGTATAGGGAACCCGCAAACATACCTAGCGAGCCATTTGAGCCTAACTTTTCTTTTGAGAGTGAACCTAAACCTGAGTGTCCACCTCCAAATATACCTTAGCGAGGAGAGCGAATCGAGCGTGTCCTGGATGACCAAGCTATCACTACCCGGGGCAAAGGCTATCAACGTTACTTGGTCCGATGGCAAGGCCGACCCGAATCCGATGACTCGTGGACCACCCGGGAGGACTTGCAGCGCATCGACCCCAACATCCTGGAGAGGTACCAAAGCCAAACTAACCCTTACACAACAGGATCGAGTTCCTCCCATCCTTGGAGAATTGGTGTGGGCATTAGGATCCGACAGAGACTTTTCAACCCTCTATGGATCTCAGATTAGGGTTCCTCTTCTTTGTGTCTTGTAATAAGGCTTCAAGCCTCAAATTTGTAATTGTCTTTTGCTTTGAATTGAGTCTGTACCTTGACCAATTAGGTGAAATTGTGTCCTGCACTAAGTCGAGTCGCAAATCGAGTCCAGTCTGAGTCTATTAGAAGTATGAGTCCATTGCAAGAGTGGGTCTTAAAATTTAGTCTCCTTGGAAGCAAGTAAGGAAAGAAGCCAAGTCAACTCAGGGCCTACTTATGCATCCTACATGGCACCATAACATCTCGTCATGTGAGCATCACACTTGGCATGCTAGGATGCCCAATGGGGAGGACCACTTGACTTGGTTCAAGCCTTTGTCCCTTCCCCCCATCAAGCTTATTTCCATGTAAGGGTGGTCGGCCAAGGAGGAATTCAAAGGAAGATAATGGAGGGAATTCAAATCCCTTACCTCAAGCTCTCCAATCAAGCCTTCTTCCCAATTTGCTTCACCCTCTTTGGAAGGGAAAGACAAGAGCCTTGGACACCTCCACCTAACACTCCCCTTGTCAAGCCTTGTACCAAAGAAAGAACACCAACAAAGGAAGGAGGAAGAACACATGCCTTGCTCCAAGCCCCTCTTCATGCCTTCTTCCAAAACCAAGAAGATTCTTACCAAGTTCAAGGTGCCAAGAACCTCACTCCAAGCCATGCATCATGCCACGCCCAATCCAAGCTACCCTTGGTTGGCCAAAGAGAGGAGAAAGTCAATGCTTTTGGCGCCCACCCATGAAAATTTGTAATTTTTGTTTCATTTGAAATTCAAATGGGCCTTGGGTGCCTATTTAAAGGACCCAATCCCTCCATTGTAAGGGATGGAATGATGGAGTGATTAATGAAAAAGTTTGAGTTTTTTCCACCCTCCAACCATTGTCTCTTAGGCTAGGTTTGAGTGGAGTTGCCTTCGTCCCCAGGGACGTCGAGTGGTGTGAGGCCACCTGTCCATCGCCCCAGGGCGTCGTGAATCCTTCATCCTCCAGGATGTCGTGTGGTGTGAGGCCACATTCCTTCGTCCTCCAGGATGTCGCGGGGTGCGAGGCCCCAAGTTATCTCCAACTTCGATTTCGGAATCCAGCAGGACACTGGGCTCGAAGCCCCTTCCCAACTCCATCTCACTTCCTTTCTGTGCATCTCCATATTTCGCTGATCCTTTTTTTTTTGTTTGCCTACAGGTCCTCCCTGGCATCTCGGGCATTGGAGATAGTCAGCTTTGCCATCGCGACCTCCTGACCCAAAGCCAGTGCTTCCACGGGTTCGACTGCTTGGGCATCTAGGCCATATCCACCGAGTTGAGCGATCTCTGCACCAGGCGCTTTAGAACTTTGAGGTTTGCTTTCCCTTCATCTTCTAAGTAGATATTGTATGTCGAGCTAGTCCTACCGGGGTTTCTTAATCCCGGGGTCCTGTTCTCGTTTTCACTTTTAGGACTTTGAACTGCTAGCGTAAGCTTTCATTACTGTTCTTCGTATTTCTTGCCTTTGCTTGTGATCGAGAATCGAAACCCTAAAAAAAATATATCTAAAACTCATCAAACATAAAAAAAAAAGAAATTCCTTGCATCATAAGCATCCATCCCAGCATCACTAGCCCTAACCCCCTTGTTCCACATTAATCTTGGTATCAGAGCTTTATTCCACATCAATCTAGTTTCAGAGCTTTATTCCAAATCAGAGTTATTGGGAATTGTGTTCCAAAGCCAATCGCCTAGGTTGTAGGTGGTTGTGCTCAGTATTCTAATATGTATATGAATTAATAAAACTTTATTTTGGCAGCTCATCACATTATTAATTTTCCTGTAATGAAATCTATTTATGTGATGAAGTCCTTAGGACTACACTTACTTCGATATAGAGAGGATATATCGAGTGGTCCTTTAAAAGGTTCACAACCAAAGGATTCATTTTATAGGATGGCAATGTGTAAGTGTAGGTTGTTGTGGTTCACATTGTTTGGTTGTCCTCTTGACCAAAGGAGTGTGGTGGCACTGATGTGATCTGCAAGTGGGATGTGTGATATCTCATTGAACGTGACTCCGTGGAGCTCCTTTCTGCAAAAGGATTTCTCATGATTAGATATGGGTATATGTGTCCCTCTGACCTGAGGTCACCGTGGTAGCTTGCAAGCAACTCCCTATGCTTTGGTGCCAGTCTACCCAGATTTCTAATCTGGTGACAGAAGGTTTTTGGGTACGGGCAAGTACTTATGGAGCAGTGGTGGATCAAGATGGAATTAAGCTGTCCAAATTGTTTGGATTGAATATCTCACAGTGTCTCAATTTAGCAAATCCTCGGTCGAGATAGTCTTAGTGAGGAGTCACTGGACTTGCAAGGTTGAGACATGTCGTGGATTGACTCAGTTAGGGTTGGCAGTCTAATCCTAGATCATCTTGAGCATTGGAAGTCAAAGGGATGAATTATACGGTAACTATATGCCAGCTGTTTGATAGATTGCTCTCGCATCTTCGACCTTTCTGGATGTTGGGACCCATTGCTAAATGGTATCTTATGCTAATACTGGAAGTGTTCCAGTGGTACCGTTTAGGTTCGAACCTATGAGGTCACATGCCATAGAGGATTTCTTCCTGATTCGGGAGCCGATAAATGATTGGGAATCATTTCGGTATTAAGGTCTAACAGTTTGATTGAGCACACATTGGACTTTTTTTTGTCCATCTAGTCTGATTTGGATCGACCAGGATTGGTTTGGGTCAACCAGGATTGTTCGTCGTAGACCAGGACTGGACCTATTTTTCTTATTGATCGGGTTTGGTCGGATCAGGATTTTGGTTAAACCAGTTTTT
Source organism: Areca catechu (assembly GCA_021397845.1). Classification (NCBI taxonomy): domain Eukaryota; kingdom Viridiplantae; phylum Streptophyta; class Magnoliopsida; order Arecales; family Arecaceae; genus Areca; species Areca catechu. Next base: position 92,264,870 of record CM038051.1, on the reverse strand, counting down.
GGTTTTTTGTTTGAATCGATTTTATCATGGGATTGTTTGCATGGTGATTTCTCTTGCTTGACTTCCCTTTCTCTCGGTCACTTGGTTTCACGAGTTTTCTCCCAGGATTTTCAAACACTGGACTTGCTTGACTTCCTCTATTTTTACCGTGTGTTTGGATAAGACCTCTTGTTGATTGGATGAAGCTTGGGATTTTATCCTTAGCACAGCAATTTGGATTGGCTCTTTCGATGTTTCTCTCCCACACGGTTTTCCCTCTCTCTCTTGATCATTTTCCTCTCAGTTGCTGGTTTTCATGGTGGTTCTGCCTCTTGGTCTCATGCCTGCGGTTCCCAAGATTCCCACCGATCAAGTGCCTATTTACATAGGTGTTTGGGTTTGATCTGTAGACCTCTCACGACGTCTTTCCTTTCTCACGCATTTTCTTTCTTGGCTTTCATCGGTGTTCCTAGCCTTCATGGATTTTCTCCACAAGATTTGATCTTGGTTGCTAGCTGTTGTCATGGAGTCCCTGGATCGGCCGGTCGGAGTCGCTACGTCGCAGGACCGCTCCCTGGTTCACCTGCAAAATAGGTTCCTTGCCGGAGTTATTCCGGTGGAGGACACTCTGATGCCTAAGTCAGTGGCAGATTCCAGCCACAGAATGAGGAAGATGTCGAGAGTGGAAGAGAAGAAGAGTTCTTGGAGATTGAAAATGTGTATGTGCGAGATTCTTCACACGTACCTTTCAAGCCATCCTTCTTACCCATATTTAAAAGATGGCCTCCGGTTTGTGGCCCTCTCTTTTCTCGGAGATCATGGGGAGCCATTCACTTCCATGATTGGCGATCGTGGGTTGTCAATGAGCGGTTCCGGCTAGATCGGAGGCGTGGCTACAGGAATTGTGCACCATGATCATGGCATGATGAGTGCCGGTTGTAACCGTTGGTTACAGTTTCCTTTTTGGAATAGATTGTGGTTCAAGCTTCGGATTTCCCCTTTCGTGGGGCGAAATCTTGATATTTTCCCGAGGCCGAAGATCATGTCTATGGCGGGGACTGAAGTTCGTGTCTTCGAAAGTCGATGAGTAGTTCAGACTTCGGCCAGGGCCGAAGGTGCTACCCGAAGGACTGGCCTTCGGATGTTGTAGTTCGGTGTGAAGCCTTGAGTTGCTTATAGTTGGCCTTCACTTAGTCTGAAGTTCGTAGTCTAGAAAACTGGGACTTCGATAAGTCGAACCGGAGCCTAGTTTGTAGCTGAACCAGGATATCCCAACAGTTGCCCCCATACTCTCAGTTATCGAAGAGAAGATCTGTCTCGAGAAGTGAGAGTATTATAGTCCTATCTCTTTCTTCTTGAGAGATGGCATAGTAAATGATTATGGGACCTGTATTAGGCTGCCCATCACGATCTAAGAATTAGATGGTGGACAAGTGCCATTCCCTGATTAGGAAGAAGTAGGTGGCCCTGAGGCTATCTCTCCTCGTCTCGCTGCACAGTGGTTGAGGCAATCTTTTGGTTGGGATTTTGGTAGTTGTGGTGGCTGTTCCCCACCCGTTGGACGAAGGATAGATCTTATCCTGATGGTCAGTCGTAAGTGGGTTACCTTCCAGGGTAGCCTTGAGTCAAATTAACTCTCTGTGGGGTCTAGAGACCCTTACTTTTCTTTTGGGGAAGAGTAAAGGTCTGGGCAAGGAAGCTTCTTCAACCTCATCTCACTCTCCGCCCAAACCGTTCTGGAGTACCAGTCTATTCTGCAGGTTGAATCCTCTTTCCGTCCCTTTGCTTCATTCCTTTGTCATGGAAGAGATCGTAGAAAGTTAGGGGAAGCAGGTTGAGCCCTCGGGGGTCGGAGATATAGTAGGTCTGGAGTCGGTCCCCAGCTCGGTTTCTCAGTGCAAGGCAACCCTTCTTTGGGAACGCTACCGCATTCCTGAGGAATTTTCCTTCATCCTTCCTGCACCCGAGGAGTGGGCGAATGTTGGCTTTGGCTCCTTAATTTTGATGATTAACAAAAGGTTGAGTATATGTTTGGACTAATGTTTCATCTCAAGATAAAGTTTCAGGACTTAGGTTATTCAAAAAGAGTACCAAGAGTACAATGATGAAACCAAGCTTGCCTGGTTTGGGAAAGAGCTCTTCTACCTTAAACAAAATCAAATTTCTCATATTGGACCTTCTTATTAAGAAGAAATTCACAAAAGAAACAAAGGCTTAGAGAAACTCAAGCATGGCACGCACCTCTCCAAGAGTTTCAGAAAAATTCTGACCAGAGGTCGACACCTTGCCAAAGGTCGAGCACCAGAGGTCGACTCATGAAGAAAAGAAAAGTTCAGCAAGGCCGGCACGGCAAAATTTCAGTGGCACGCTCCAGAGGTCGACCACCAGAGGTCGACACCTGTCCAGAGGTTGACACCAGAGGTCGACTCATCACCTGAGAATTCAAACTGGGCAGAACTATGGTTTTCTGGATTTTTGCCTAAGATAAACTGGAGGTCGACTCATGAGGTCAACACTTGATCCAGAGGTCGACTCATGAGGTCGACTCATGGCATAACGGCTAGTTTTTCTGAACTTTTGATTTGATTTCTAATGGCCATAAACGGCCATATTTTTGATTCTAACGGTCTTGTGGAGTTGTTTCAGCTTGAATGAGGTATTTAACCTCCACCTAACTTCAAAAAGGACAAGGAGACAAAGTGAAAAGGATTAGAGTGAAAGTACAAAGCCTTCAATCAATTCCAAGCCAAAAAGAGTGAGAAAACCAAGAGATTCCTTAGCCAAAAGCTTTCCATCTTTGAGGAATCCAACTTTCAAGTGTTTGGCATTTAGTGAGGTCCAAGATTCCAAGAGAAAGGCTTGAAGAGTCTCCATCAAGAGCTACATCGAATTTCTTTTTGCTCAAAAGGAGTTTGTTTTGATTTACATTGTATTCATATTCTTTTTGTCTTAGGCTAGTTTCAAGGGAATTCGAAACTAGTGTGAGGTTTGTTGGTGAGCCAATTGACAAAACCAACTAGGGTTGCTTGTAAGCCCGAAGCTAAAACAAGTGAGTGAGGTTTGTTGGTGAGCCAATTGATAAAACCAACTAGGGCTGCTTGTAAGCCCGAAGCCAAAACAAGTGTGTAAGGTTTTGACTTGTGAGCCTGGTAAAATAAGTCGACTGTAATCTAGAAGAGATTATAGTGGAAATTTGAACTTGTGGAGCTTGGGGAGTGGATGTAGGTGTTAGGTGCACGGAACCACTATACTTCTTGTGTGTTTGCATTGCTTTACTCTCTATCTTCTTTTGCTCTTTAATTGTTGTTATATTTCATTGCTTCCGTTGCACAATTACTTGAGCACTATCACTCTTCACCTTTGAACTTGATAGCACATATATTGCTTTAATTTTTAAAATACCCTATTCACCCCCTTTCTTGGGCACCATATCTGGGCAACAGCGAACAAAGCTCCCCCTGGGTGCCTAGCTATATACAAAGATCACTTGAAGGCTGGTCTTCGGTTTCCCCTGCACCCCTTCTTTGTTAAGATTTTTTGCTTGTACCAAGTGGTGCTAGCATAGTTAACCCCAAACAGCATCAGGAACATCTGCGGGTTCCTAGTCATGTGCAGCATCACCAATGTAGAGCCTAGGACCAACTTGTTCTCGACCCTTTTCATCCTCAAGAGGGACTTACACAGCAACGAATGGTGGGTGATTGATCCTAGATCAGGCCGCAAGGTGATTAAGGATATGCCCAGTGCCATCCACGGGTGGAAACCTGTCTTTGTATTTGTATTGTCCTTCGACCCATGGGGCTTCGACACTGAGTGGAAGAAGCCTCGCCTGACTGCCAATGACAGAAAGAAAGTCTTGGTGGCCGATCAGTTGGATTATGATCTTCTGACCAACTCGAAAGTTGCTCCTATCCAGGAGTTGTTGGAGGAGAGGAACCTCCATCGAGCGGGAATCAGTAAATTTCCCTCACTAGGTATAGAAGTGGAAATTTCTGCTCTTCTTCTTTAGGTTTCATTGTAGCTCATTTAATTGAGGTGATCCCCTTTCCCTGCAGGTGGTGGGATGAAGTGCAATTTGAGCTGGCTTTGTCAGACTTCTGAGAGGAGGGTGGCACAGGCCCCTTCCACCTGGTCTGTAGCACGGAAGAAAGCTCGGAGAGATGGTCCCGAAGGGGACCAAAGCGCTTCATCTTCTCGAGGCATCTCGGGGGAAAATGCAGTGGCCGTGGAAGAGGTTCCAGCAAGGCCCTGCCCAGTCGAGACTCCAGCGGCGGTCGCCTCCCAAGTCGACACAACACGGGGCCCGCCTCAAGGAGTGGATGTGCCGCCGATTTGCCCCTCTACTGCCAATAGGGTGAAGGCGTGGCAAATCGAAGGAGAGTCCGTCTGCGGAGCTTCTCAGCCGGAGGTCGGCCTACGAACCCTTCGGACCTCCCGCCTATGGGAGAGCTGCTGGTTTCGGAGGAGGCCAGACAGGCGTTGAAGGGTACGATACAGCCCCGCAACCTGGCAATTCTCCAGAACCGGAGCTTTCTCAAGGTGTTCGATTCTGGCTTTGCCGCCCTGCAACAGGTATGACTATCACCGCCTCCTTTGCCTTCAGAGTTATTTGACCCTCGATCCTTCTTTTTTGATGTAGTTGGTTTATGACTTCACCTTCATGGAGGAAGGCTTGGGGAACGTAGACAGCCTCATCTACGACCTCAAGGAGGAGCTTCAGACTGCTAGGGCTACCAGGGAAGTAGCCGAGGAGCTGAAGCAATCAATGGAGGACTGTCTTGTCTGGGTGATTGATGAAGTTCATGACCTGAAGGGCGAACTGAAAAGCACCCACTCGAGGATAGCGGGACAAGAGGCAGGGTGGAATAGGAGTTGGAGGCAAGTTGAATCCCTGGAGCAGACTACCAGGGAGAACCAGGAGAGGATGGAGAGTCTGTCCAAGGTGGCGGAGGAGGCTTTTAAGAAGGCCGAAGAGGCGATCCTAGAATTTGAAGCTGCCAAGAGGGAGGCCGAAGCCGCCAAGAGGGAGTCCGAAGCTTTGAGGAAGCAAATAGACAATGTCGTGGCTGACTTCAAGATGTCTTCGCAATTTCAAATAGAGATTGATGAAGCATCGTTGTATGCCTACCAGCACGGCTTCAATGATGGGCTTTCCAAGGTAAAGGAGACCCTCCCTCACCTCGACCTTTCGAAGATCCCCTCCTTCAACATAATTGGAGAGGAAGGAGAAGAAGCGGAGGAGGCCGAAGCCACAGGGGAGGTCGAGGAGTCACCATGTCCGGCGGAGGAGGCTGTTACTCTAGTCAAAAACCCGGAGGTGATCCTAGCCGTGATCTCGGCCTAGGAGGTGACTCAGGCTGGAGGAGTCTAGGCTGAAGGCTCTCCCGTCCCGGCATAGATTGATGAGACCTTCTCCGATCAAGTTAATAGGTTGCTCCAATCTTGTGGTGTGGAGCCCTCTCTTGTTGATGTTGAGTGACCTGCATCACTCCGAATGTATTTTCTTCTTTTTTTACTTGTATTGCCAATGAACTTTGTACTGCAATTTTCCTAGATTTTGGAATGAATTCTCCTTTCTTTGCATATGCATTGTTGTGCCTCAAGTGTAGCCTGAAATGGTTCTATCGTTTCTCCTTTGGCCTAGTCGAATGATAGACCTCGAAGGCCGTCCAGTTGATAAGAGCCGATTTTACCGTTCTCTTTTCTGCTTAGTCGAATAGTCATGGCCGAAGGCCATTTAGTCGGTAAGGATGAACCCTTGAATGGACCAGAACTCCGTTGTGTTGCCTTCCTTTGGATGATTAGCTTGTTTGTTGGGGCAGACAGGAGTCATCTCCTCGCCAATCAATAATTAGGGGGATTTGATTAGGATCACCGTTGTCCACATGGCACGTCAAAATTTGTACAGTCACGATCTCTTGCACCTTATGAGCCGCCGGGCCTCTTTTTCCCAAAAAGAGACCATTAATGATGCTGTTGCATGATGCAGATTTCTTCGGATTAGAAGTGATAGTGGTTGCGATCTTGGGGATGGCTTCTGGGGCCATCTGGGCCCATCGGCGAAGAGGAGGAGCCTCTGGTTGACCGTCTCGAGAAGAAGGTCCGCCTTCTGGAGGCTCAGTTGAGGGAGGCCCGGGCCCAAGTCATGGCGGCGACACGGTGGTGGAGGAGGCGAAGAAGGAGGCAGCGGAGGCCGTCGTAAACTTCAGAACTTCTACCTCATTCAAGGTTGAGCTCGCCATGGTGGCCCTGGACTCCTTCCACCAGGGGTTTCGGGAGTGTCGGAGGAAAGCCTCCAAGTTTTATGACTTGAAGGGCTTGGATAACATCAAACCCTCCGTTCCCTTCCCCGACCATGAATTCGATTCTGACTCTGATGAGGGGTCGGACTTGAGTTCGGATGGGAACCCCGGGGGCCCTTCATCGTCCCATCTGGTCTCTCCTCGACGGTACGGGAAAAACCCGTCAAGGAGTTAATGCAAATTTCCCAACCTGCTGTTGCTACTTTTTTTTTTTTGTCTCTCTTTTGGAGAGTTTGTCTTTTCTTTTTCTTACTCTCTTTATAGGAGAGTTTCTTTCTTTTTTCTTTCTTTGTTCTTTCTTTTCTTTTCTTTATGTAAGAAAAATTGAAAGAAATGAAAGATCTTTTCTGTTACCTCTTCTCGTGTATTTTCTGCGATGTGTTGCATCACGATTTTTCCATAATGTAGACTCCATAAACCACTTGTGGTTTGTAGGGAAGAAGTAGGGTCCGTTGGACCGTTCTGAGAGTGTTTGTTATTGACCGAGAGGACAACAATGGTCCTTCTAGGCACGTGTTCGGATTTTTCGTAGGGTATGGTATTTACACCATCCCTGTGCACTTTCTGTCATGATTAAGGTAAGCTGTTCAGGCCCGCCTCGGCACGTGTTTGGATTCACCGTAGGGTAGGTTACGAAAACCATCCCTGTACCTTTGATCTTTTTGGTGGCCTGGTTAGGCCATCCATTGCACTCGTCGGGCATACCTATAAGGTGAGTGGATCAGACTCTCCTTTATGTAGTTGACCGATTTTTTAGTTCGGGTCATTTGGGTTGTTGTCGTTCAATCGATGCAACTAGCCATTTTGAGTTGAGTAGGGTTGAGGAGCTTTGCATAGGAGTTTTTTGGAACTTTTTCATTGATAGTATTTGCGAAGGTTTTGTACATCCATGGCCGAGATAGGGTCTTCCCCTCCAGGGTCTTGAGTCTATATGTTCCTGGTTGAATGACTTCTCCGACTTGATATGTGCCTTCCTAGTTAGGGGAGAGTTTATCCTGTTCCGTTGGCTTGGACACTTCTGCTCTTCGTAATACCATGTCCCCCGTGCAGAAAGTTTGCTCCTTCACCCTTGCATTATAGTACTTGGCGACCTTTTGCTGGTATGCCGCCATTCTTATCTGGGCCTGTAGCCTGGTGCTTGATAGAAGATCCCGATCGATCCTTCTGCGATCGGAATTCTTAGGCTCTTTATAGTTGTCAATTCTCAAGGACTGTAGGGAGACTTTGATAGGTAGCATGGCTTCGGTACCATAGGTTAGGTTGAACGGAGATTTGCCGGTGGCTGTTCTTGGGGTAGTTCGGTATTTCCAAAGAACAGAGGTCAGTTCTTCAGTCCAAAGCCCTTTGGTAGTGTTCAACCTTGTCTTTAGACCATGGAGGATGGTCCGATTGGTGATTTCGGCTTCTCCGTTGGACTGTGGATGTGTAACGGATGCTAGCCGATGCTGGATATGGTATCGAGCACAGAAGTCCTTGAACTTCGGATTGTCGAATTGTCTCCTGTTGTCCTTGATGATGACGTGTGGGATACTAAACCTGAAGATGATGGAGTTTTTCACAAAACTTTCCACCTTGCCCTCTATGATTTGGGCCAATGGTTCGGCTTCTACCCATTTTGTGAAATAGTTGATGGCCACTAGGAGAAACTTTCTTTGCCCTGATGCTGGTGGGAACGGGCCAAGAATGTCCATCCCCCACTGGGCAAAGGGCCATGGGGCTACCAACTGAGTCAGGTGACTCGTAGGTTGTCTCTGCACATTGGCATACCTCTGGCATTGGTTGCACTTCCACACGAAATCAAATGAGTCCTTCTGGATAGAGGGCCAATAATACCCTTGTCGAATAATCTTGTATGCTAGAGATCTGCCTCCCAAGTGATCCCCGTATATGCCCTCGTGGACCTCTCTCAATGCATAATCTATATCAGTGGGTTCGAGGCATTTCAGCAGTGGTTGGGAGAATGATCTCTTGTAGAGGGTTTCGTCTAAGATGACGTACTGAGATGCCATCAAGCGGATCTTCTTGGCCTCTGCCTTATCTTCGGGCAGTTCTCCTTCATTTAGGAATCTGATGATGGGATCCATCCAGCTTGGCTCAGCATCAATCTGGCGCACCTCTACAGCCTCTTTGGTAGTGCTTGGAGTTTCAAGATATTCAACAAAGATGCGCCTGAGAGACTTCGGTGCTGTAGTTGCCAGTCGAGACGGTGCATCCGCCCAGGAGTTCTTTGATCAGGGAATATGAATAATTTCAAAATGTTCCAATTGAGAGGATAAGGCCTGAACCTTCTCCAAGTATTGCACCATGGTTGGATTTTTGGCTGCATACTCTCCATTAACTTGATTCACAACCAGTTGAGAGTTGGAGAAGGCTCGGAGTTGTCGGACTCTCAGATCTTTGGCGATCCAAAGTCTGGCAAGTAAGGCCTCATATTCGGCCTGATTATTGGAGTCGTGGAAGGAGAAACGGAGTGCATACTCTATAATTTGGCCATCAGGTTCGGCCAACATGAGTCCAGCCCCGCACCCGGTAGCATTGGAAGCTCCGTCCACATGAAGCACCCAAATGGACTTCATCTCCTTCGGGGCTTCTTCTTCATCCGAAGAGGCTTCATCTTCGGACTTCCAAGTGCACTCGGCCAGAAAATCGGAGAGCACCTGGGCCTTCATAGCCACTCGGGACTGGAAGTTAATATCAAATTCGCTTAGCTTCACAACCCACTTGGCTATCCTTCCAGAAGTGACCGAAGATCGGAGAACGACCTTGAGAGGTTGATCAGTCAGCACCATGATAGTGTGGGCCTTGAAATATGGCCATAGTTGCTTTGCTGCAATCACTAAAGAGTATATCAGCTTCTGTATCATTGCATACCGTGTTTCTGTGTCATGCAGGATTTGCTGATGTAGTAGATCGGCTTGTGGGACCCGTCTTCCTCCTTCCGGACAAGAACCGAGCTCAGTGCTTCATCTGAAGCAGAAAGGTACAGGTAGAGGACCTCGCCTTCTTTTGGCTTGGAGAGCAATGGCGGGGTCTCCAAATACTTCTTCAATTCCTTAAAGGCAGCACGACAGTCTTTGGACCATTCGAAGCCCTTTGATTGTCAAAGTACCTTGAAGAATGGAAGACATTTCTTGGTGGACCGAGACATAAATCTGCTTAAGGAGGCAATCCTCCCTGTCAACTGTTGGATTCCTTTTTACAGGAGGGATATCGCATATCCTTCAAGGCCTGGATCTTCTCGGGGTTGGCCTCAATACCTCATTTGGTGACAAGGAAGCCCAGGAATTTACTCGACGTGACCCCGAAGGCGCACTTCGTCAGGTTTAACTTCATTTTGTAGCCCTCTCCAGGAGGGATATCGCATATCCTTCAAGGCCTGGATCTTCTCAGGGTTGGCCTCAATCCCTCGTTTGGTGACAAGGAAGCCCAGGAATTTACCCGACGTGATCCCGAAGGTGCACTTCGCTGGGTTTAACTTCATTTTGTAGTGCCGGAGAGTGCTGAATGACTCCTCCAAGTCACGGATGTGGTCTCTTCGGTGGAGACTCTTGACGATCATGTCGTCAACATAGGCCTTTATATTTCTTCCCAGTTGCTTTTCAAACACCTTATTGATGAGTCTTTGAAATGTTGCTCCGGCGTTCTTGAGGCCGAACGGCATCATCTTGTAGCAGTAGAGACCTTTGTTAGTGATGAATGCCATCTTCTCCTCATCTTGTGGATCCATTCTGATCTGGTTGTAGCCAGAGAAGGCATCCATAAAGCTCAGCAACTAGTGGCCAGCGGTAGCATCGACCAGTTGATCAATCTTTGGGAGAGGGAAGCTATCTTTTGGGCAAGCCTTGTTGAGGTATGTATGGTCGATGCAGATCCTTCACTTGCCGCTAGCTTTCTTCACCATTACCACATTGGCCAGCCACTCGGGGTAGTGGGCCACTCTGATGAACCCTGCCTTGAGGAGCTTTCCAACCTCTTCATCAACAGCTTGCTGTCTTTTAGGGATGATGCTCCTCTTCTTCTGTCACACCAGCTTGTACCCAGGGATTACTTCCAGCCGATGAGTAATCCTTCGACGGGAATCTCGGGCATATCCGAAGCCGACCAGGCGAAGACATCGATGTTGTCCCTCAAGAAATGGATCAGCTTTGTTCTGGTTTTCTCGTCAAGGGCGCTCCCGATTTACACAACTCTGGAGGGATCTTCCTTGTTCAAAGGTATCGGGATGGTCCTCTCCATGGGTTCACCAAGGTTTGTGATTGAATCCCTCGGATCTAGTTGATCCGGAGTAGTCAAATCTTTGAAATGCCTGTCTTCAATCATTAGACATTGACGTGCCATCCTCTGGTTCCCTCTAACTTCTCCAACACCATTCCTGGTGGGGAAGCATACTAGGAGGTAGTGAGAGGAGATCACGGTCCAGAACCTGTTCAAGGTGGGCCTCCCCAGAATAATGTTGTATGCAGAGGAGATCTGGACCACCATGAAGTTGATCGGTAATGTCTTTTGTCGAGGCTCGGAACCGAGGGTTACAAGCAACACTATCTCTCCCTCGGTGTAAACTTGGTTGCCCCCGAAACCGGAGAGTGGTATGGGGGATATTTGTAGTTGATGTCTAGGAAAACATATTTTGGAGAATGCATTGTACATCAAGACATCAGTCGAACTTCAATTATCAATAAGAACTCTCTGTATATCATAATTGACCACTACGGCCGAAATTACAAGAGGGTCGTTGTGCGGGAGCCGGACTCCCGCAAGGTCATCGTCGGAGAAGAGGATGGAGTTGTTATCTTTCAGTCGCTTTGAAGCTTCATCTTCATCCCTTCTCTAGTTGGCGGGCCGGTGAATCATCCCTACACCTCCGTTGGTGGGCCTTTGATTTGGCAATTCGGCCTCTTCGGGAGGTGGCTGGGGAACAGTTGCTTCCGACCGGGGCCCCTAGCGACCGATGTACCACCCAGGTATCCTCTCTTGATAAGATCCTCGATTGCATCCCTCAGCTGGATGCATTCTTCTGTGTTATGGCCATGGTCCCAGTGGAATCGGCAGAATTTGTTCCTATTCCTTGTGAAAGAGGAGGCCTTCATGGGACAGGGCCATTGAAGATAGTTCTCTTTTTTTATCTCCATGATGATCTTTTCTCGAGGGAGGTTGAGGGGGGTGTATGAGTCAAATCTTCCTCCCAATGCTTTGGGCTTGGGAGGGCTTCTCCAGCGGTTTGCATATCTGTCGCCGTTGTTATTAGAAAGTTTGGGGGCCTTGCCCCATGTTATTCTTCTTCTTTGAAGGGGGTTTCCCTTCAATCAAACGTCGATTCGTCGCTTGCTCTTCAGCATCGGCATATTTCTGAGCACTTGATAGGAACTCAGCGTAGCTTTTAGGGAACTTCTTGTCCAGGAAAAAAGCAATCCTGGAGGTTCGAAGCCCCTTCTTTAGTACTGATATGGCCACGTGCTCGTTGAGATCGGGGATGATGCAGAACGAAAACTCTGATACCAAAAATGATGCAGAACGGATATGTGGAATGTGGAAGCAAATTAAAATTAATGTATATATATTATATATATATATATATATATATTTTCAGAAGTCGGCTTTAACTTAAAGGAAAGATAAACTAATGTTGAAAGAAACTAAGAAATGACAGAAAGCACAATTAAAAGGAGTGGATTATCAGAGTAACTCAGAAGTAGGATCGCTGGGGATTGAGAAACCCCCAGATCTAGGGTTTGATCTGAGTTTCAACGAAATAGACAAAGTGAGAAGGGAAGGTTCTTATTACCTAGCAGTGATATCTCTCCATTTGGTGGAAAAAGACTCTCTCGAGCAGATTATTGGATCCTGGGAGTCAAGGTATCTTTGCAATGGATCCTCCAATAATGGTCCTTGGCAAAGTTGGCCTCTTCTTGAACCCTGGATCCTGGAGTGAAGAAGAATAAGGTTAGGAACAAGAGACTCAGGGAAGAGAGTTACTAGAGTAGAAGAAAGGATGGGATCTGAAGGTCTTCAGCTGATCTAGAACTCCTAGGCTGTGGATTTGGGACTTCTTCTCCTGGATCTGCTGGATGGACTCTGAAGCAGTGGTAGCTGACTTGAAGATGGCTGGACTGGGGTCCTGGTGGTCAGCCACCCTTTGGAAGAAGAACCTTGGAGATGGTGTAGAGGCTATGGTTTGGTGGTGGTGGAGTAGAGATGGGTGGACTAAGCTAGGGTTTTGGGGTTGGAGATCTCACAACTCCTCAAGGTTCCTAGGGAACCTGGATTTACTTCCTCACGGAGCTCAACACTCAGAATAAGTGCGGAAGAACAAGACTTTGTTCAAAAACAAGGGATTTCATTCATAAGATTTCATAAGATAAGTTCAAGTTACAAAAGGGGTCTAATATATAGACCTATAAGAAAAATCAAAATCATACAAGTTCCCATGTGGGACTAAACTCCCTAGCCTATACTTTTGGTAGGAAATATTCTCCTTCTTGGCCAACCAAAGAGTCCTACAAAGAGTGGGCGGCCCTAAAAGTCATGAAAATCCTCTCAAAAGGTAGAAAGATAGCGCCTCCTAAGTCTTCTCCTTGAATTTAGGGTTCTTCCTTCAATGGTTCAACTCTTTTGGACACCTCCTTTTCTTTCTCCCCAAGTCATGGCTCTTCCCAACTTTGCTTTGGTCTTTTTAGGCATGGATTGGGCGCCCCCTTGAAGTGCTCTCCAAGACATGCCTTTTTCTTTCTTTAGCTTGGCCTTTTAAGGTATATATGGGGCGCCTCCCTGATTTTGGCTTCAAGAAAAATTCTTGCTCCCTTGGGTGTGGGGACCAAGACACTGGGATGTAGTTGTGGTGCCTCCTGGACTCTGGCGTGTGGCTGGGAGTGTGGTGCCCACTTGCTTGGGCCTTGACTTGACTGAAAAAAAAATGGCACCAACCTGGAGAAGACCTAGACCACTACTAGGACTTGTATTGAGTCAACATGACTCAATAAAATTTAAATTGTAGGGAAATACAGATTTAAGATTAAAATTGAGTTGACCAAGTCAACCCTTATTACAAAACTAGAAAACCCTAATTCTTCGGGCAAGGTCAATCAGAGATCCAGATGGAACCCTGAAGTCTTCTTCTGATTCTGGTGCCCGCACCAATTCTCCCGGGATGGGAGGAACTCGACCTTGTCGAGTAAGGCTCAAGTTGGCTCTGGTATCTCTCCAAGAGGTCTGAATCCAAATCTTGTAATTCTTCTCGGGAGATCCAAAAGTCATCAGAGTCTGGCCTTCCTTGCCAGCGGACCAGGTATCTTTGGTATCCTTGATTATGAGTAGAGATAACCTGATCATCCAGGATCTTTTCAATCTGCTCTTTCCTCACAGGCCAGTTTGTTGGTGGACACACAGGGTTGGGATCACTCTCAATGACTGGATTAGGCTCAAAAGGCTTATTAGGAATCACAGCTGGCTCCCTATACTCTACTAAGTCTGTAATGTTGAAAGTAGAGTTATTGCCTGGTTCTGGAGGCAACTCGAGCTCATAGACATTGGATCCTACTTTCTTCACTACTCTAAATGGTCCAGCTCCTCTAGCATGTAACTTTCTAACGGTTCCAGGAGGAAATCGCTCAGGCCTTAACCTAATCATTACATAGTCTCTCTCAACAAAAGTTTTGACTCGCCTTTGAGAATCAGCCAACTTCTTATAAATTTCATTACTAAAGTTATTTTGGCATGAATTTCTTTATGCAAGTCCTTTACATGCTATGCAAGTGCATCAAGAGACTTGTGTGTGTGGGCTAATAGTGAAATCAGATCAAGTGGTGTGTGAGGCTTGTATCCATGAACAATTTCAAAGGGACTCTAGCCTATAGACCTATTGATCGAAACATTGAATGCAATTTCAGCCTTGGACAAAATACAAATCCCAATTCCTGGTGCTCTCAATCAAACCAAAATCTGAGCCAAAGCCTAGTAAAGGGTCAAGAAAAACTAAACTAGACTGACGACGCATTCCTAAAGAATGGACTTTATTCCAAAGGAACCCTAGGTCTAAACTTAACAAACTAAGGCTCTCTAGGTTTGACCTTGGGTCGGAGGAGGGCATGCAGAGTATGAAAACTTATTATGGATGCCTAGTAGGTGCCATAAGGTCTTCCAGAAGTAGGTGGCAAACCTAATAGGTTCTAAGGAGTCTTGCAACCTAGAAATCTCAATAAAGTGTAATCCCATAGCTCTAGAAACATGAGAAGATTCAGGGAAGGGTAGGAAATAAGAATCAGAGTTTTGAGGTGGCTTATAGGAAACAAGAAACATACCTTGGTTATTCAGGATGACCTTAAAATGAGGACATTGTTTTATAGGTGCACTCATCCAAACCTCATGATTTGCTCTAGGAGGGTCTACAAGTGCAAGTTCTAGGATAGGCTGGGTGCTCCTAGAAGGTGGAAGGTTATCAGGAAGGTCTTTGGAATGTTTATCTAGAAACTCTTCTAAGCTACTATCTTTTTCTTGTTCTTGGACCTTCTTAATGGGCAATTCTTGTGAACCCCTTCCTTCTTCACACTTCTCTACCAGATTTGACTCAGGGGTGTCTTCTTTGGATTCCTCAATGAGTTCAGGGGTATTCTCACTTAAACTCTCATTGGATGCAATTTCTTCTTCCTGAACTTCCTCAAAAGGGTCTTCTCTTAGGGTTAGCTCCTGAATTCCTTGAGTGGCAGGGGTCCCCTCAATAACCCCATCAAGTAGGAGTTGGTTAATTGAATTATCAGGAGAGATATATTCATCTATCAAACTTATGTCAGGCTCATATATTTCTTCCTCAATCTCATTGAAAGGTTCTAATCTATTCTCCTTTGATTCATCTTTAAGTACGGCTCTGGTCAGGTCAACTGATTTTGGGATGGCCATGCCTAACTCCTTTTCAGTGTTATCTTTCTGGTCAAGAGGTGACACAAGTGGGAATTGATAAACAAAAGTCTGGTTCACTACGGGTGTCGGATCAATCAGAACTTGACTCAAGTTGGTAGAGGTTGGCTTTAAGTCCAAAGTACTTGTTGGTTATATCTTAAAGACCACTCATAGTCTTGGGCTTCTTGGTAGGATCGGTCTAACTTATTGATTTTTTCAAGGCATTGCTTCCTATAAATGTCTGGGTGTAACCCAACCCTAAATCTCGATGTGATCTAAGCTTCGGTCTCAATGGTATTGCATTTCATGTCATACCACTGGAAGTCCTCGATATATTTAGACACAGGCCTATTACCTTGTCGTAATTGGTACCATTGGTCTAAAAGTCTTTCCTCATAGGATCTACCTAGGTACCTATCTCTCAACTTACTTCTCATATCTCTCAAAGTATATATTTCCTCTTTTCTTTGATAACACTCACGCTTAATAGCATACCAATGCGACCTAGCATGTTTGGTGAACTTGGTTTTGGCCAACCTAACTTGTCCTAATTCTGATATGTTAGTGCACTCAAAATACCGATCCATTTATTCTTCCCACTTAATATATGTCTCTTGTCTTCCATCAAAAGTGGGTGCATAAGGTTCGGTGTTCCTAACGGGTCCCTTCTCTTAGTCAACCAAGTATGGGTATAGGCTCCTAGGGCTAAACTCAGGGGCAAGATCATGGTCATAGGCTCTTAGATCAAACCTCCAATGATTAGGTTCAGGATCCTTGTATAAAGGTCTCCTAGGCTCTGGGTGTGGGTGAGGTTGGGGTCTACCAAATTCTGAGTCAGGGGTCCAATTTCTATGCCTAGGTTCCTCAAGTACCTGGACACGATCTTTAAACTGGGCAACACCCTCATGTATGTCCTGGCTCATCTTACCCACTCTCTCAGCAAACAAGGTATCAATCCTCTCAGTCAAAACCCTTATCATGGTATCTAAATCATTGTTCATGGGTGCAGGTTGTGACTGACTAGGTTGATAGGGAACACCATTGCGGGTCGACATGAGGATGCAAGCAAGCACACAGAATGTGACTAGACTAAAGTGACTACTGGCTCACTAGACCTAGAGTCCAAACTAGATGCCCAATCAGAGTGGCAAGCTAGCCTGTAGTAACTAAGGACTCAGCCAGGCAGGTGTAAGGGGAGTGTAGGTCCCTGATTGCCAAATCCTAGACACCAATCAGTGATTGGCCAGGTAGGCAAACCAGCACACAAGCCCTTCGGGACATAGTCCCTGAACCACCGTTCTAGACACTGAGTACAAAGTACACATAGAGTAACTAGACAAACTGACTCAACACTAGCCTAGACCCGACCAGTTGGTGTCCCTAGTCCACTAGGGCAAATTAGGTCTAATTAATTTTAAGATTAAAGGCTTAGGTTCGAATGCACGGGAGGTGGTTTTTGGCTAAGGAGAGGGTCTCAATCCTCTCCTTATGTTGCAACTTCGGTGCCCTTAAGATAGATTCAATTTATGCACGCTCAAACAAAAACATAGCTTGTAGAAAATAAAAAATAGAACATCAGTAAAATTAATCTCAGAGAATCTACAAAAATTAATAAATCATGAAAATCTTATTTAAATTACTACCAATTATACTGGTTCCAGCAAACCAAGAACTTCTTAATTTGGAATTTTTTGCAGGGAGAAACAATTCGAATAACAAGATAGTTACTGGCAAAAAATAGAACATGTGTCCCGTTTACAATCCCTGCCTAGAAGTTATAACCCAGCGGCACCCCTACACGCCTTGAAAACCCCCGTGGAATGGGAGGAGGAGGCTTGCATCTCACTTGTTCCTAGGACCGGACGGCCAGGGGAGTCTACTCCAGTCAGCAAAAGTAAAAAGGAACGAAAAAAAATAATCAAACAAGCAAGAACCCTAGACAGGGCTCTGATACCAAAATGATGCAGAATGAAAACTCTGATACCAAAAATGATGCAAAACGGATATGTGAAATACGGAAGCAAATTAAAATTAATGTATTTTTTTTTAAATTTTTTTTTTATATATTTTCAGAAGTTGGCTTTGAATCAAAGGAAAGATAAACTAATGTTGAAAGAAACTAAGAAATGACAGAAAGCATAATTAAAAGGAGTGGATTATCAGAGTAACTCAGAAGTAGGATCGCTGGGGATTAAGAAACCCCCAGATCTAGGGTTTGCTCTGAGTTTCAACGAAACAGATAAAGTGAGAAGGGAAGGTTCTTGTTACCTAGCAGTGATATCTCTCCATTTGGTGGAAAAAGACTCTCTCGAGTAGATTATTGGATCCCGGGAGTCAAGGTATCTTCGCAATGGATCCTTCGATAATGATCCTTAGCAAAGTTGGCCTCTTCTTGAACCCTGGATCCTGGAGAGAAGAAGAACAAGGTTAGGAACAAGAGACTCAGGGAAGAGAGTTACCAGAGTAGAAGAAAGGATGAGATCTGAAGGTCTTCAGCTGATCTGGAACTCCTAGGCTGCGGATTTGGGACTTCTTCTCCTGGATCTGCTGGATGGACTCTGAAGCAGTGGTAGCTGACTTGAAGATGGCTGGACTGGGGTCCTGGTGGTTGGCCACCCTTTGGAAGAAGAACCTTGGAGATGGTGTAGAGGCTAGGGTTTGGTGGTGGTGGAGTAGAGATGGGTGGACTAAGCTAGGGTTTTGGGGTTGGAGATCTCACACCTCCTCACGGAGCTCAACACTCAGAATAAGTGTGGAAGAACAAGACTTTGCTCAAAAACAAGAAATTTCATTCATAAGATTTCATAAGATAAGTTCAAGTTACAAAAGGGGTCTAATATATAGACCTATAAGAAAAATCAAAACCATACAAGTTCCCATGTGGGACTAAACTCCCTAGCATATACTTTTGGTAGGAAATATTCTCCCTCTTGGCCAACCAAAGAGTCCTACAAGGAGTGGGCGGCCCTAAAAGTCATGAAAATCCTCTCAAAAGGTAGAAAGATGGCGCCTCCTAAGTCTTCTCCTTGAATTTAGGGTTCTTCCTTCAATGGTTCAACTCTTTTGGACACCTCATTTTCTTTCTCCCCAAGTCATGGCTCTTCCAAACTTTGCTTTGGTCTTTTTAGGCATGGATTGGGTGCCCCCTTGAAGTGCTCCCCAAGACATGCCTCTTTCTTTCTTTAGCTTAGCCTTTTAAGGTATATATAGGGCGCCTCCTTGATTTTGGCTTCAAGAAAAATTCTTGCTCCCTTGGGTGTGGGGACCAAGACACTGGGATGCAGTTATGGTGCCTCCTGGACTCTGGCGTGTGGCTGGGAGTGTGGCACCCACTTGCTTGAGCCTTGACTTGATTGGAAAAAAAATGGCACCAACCTGGAGAAGACCTAGACCACTACTAGGACTTGTACTGAGTCAACATGACTCAATAAAATTTAAATTACAGGGAAATATAGACTTAAGATTAAAATTGAGTTGACCAAGTCAACCCTTATTACAAAACTAGAAAACCCTAATTCTACGGGCGAGGTCAATCAGAGATCTAGATGGAACCCTGAAGTCTTCTTCTGATTCGGGTGCCCGCACCAGGGGATCTCAAGCGTGGCCACATTGAACCTGGAGATGTAATCTCTCAGGCTCTCTCCTTCATTCTAGTGAAGGAGGAAGAGTGTGTCCGTATTCCGAGGAGTCTTGCGGTAGGTCCTGAAATGCAAGACAAACAATTTTTGTAGATCGGAATAGGAATCGATGGTACCTGGGCGTAGGCTCGAGTACCATATCCGAGCAGCCTTCTTCAAGGTAGCCGGGAATGCCAAATAGTACATCGCGTCTGAAGCTTCTTGAATTATCTTATGGGCTTTGAAGCTACCCAAATGGTCGAAGGGGTCGGTGGTGCCATCGTAGGGTTCCATCTGGGGAACCCTAAAGTAACGAGGAATATCCTCAGCCATGATGCGGCCGGTGTCGGGTGGGCGCAGATCACCCACAATCAGGTCCTCGAGATCTCTCTGATCTCACATTCTCTGTTCTCGCACCCTTGCCATCTCTAATTCGATGTCTCTGAACCTCCCATCATAATCGGGAGTCTGCGTGGACGCTCTTTCCACCGGAGTGGAGTCTTCAGAGGAGGAGGTGGAAGTTTGTTGATGCCTTTTTCCTTTTTGTGGGGAATTGGCAGACCTAGGCAGTCTCGAAGTTCGGCATTCGGGAGAGGGCCGAGAATGAGGGGAGGGATGCGCTGAATCCTCCCGTGGTGCTCTCCTTCTTCGTGATCAAGAGCTATGTCTAGAAATAGCCGGTGGGTTTGTCACCAGGAAGGCTCTGTCTTGAAACTCCTGAACCATGGTCGTCAAGTTGGCGACCTGGTTTAAAAGAGCTTCGAACTGCTGTGCTCCCATAGTCACCGTGGGAGGTGGAACATCATCCACCTCTGGGGGTGCACCCCCCTGAGACGGAGCACGACTCCAGCTTGTAGAAGCATTTTAGGCTTTTCCTCTCGCCATCAAAGAATTCTTTGTTTCTTCCCCTTGTCTGGGAGGGAGCTTAACACATGTTAATAATACGCCCCCCTACCTGGTGCGCCAATCTGTTGGTGTGGAGTCCCTGGATCGACCGGTCAGAGCCGCTGCATCACACGACCGCTCACTGGTTCACCTGCAAAATAGGTCCCTTGCTAGAGTTGTTCTGATGGAGGACACTCCGATGCCTAAGTCAGTGGTAGATTCCAGCCACAGAATGGGGAAGATATTGAGAGTGGAAGAGAAGAAGAGTTCTTGGAGATTGAAAATGTGTATGTGCGAGATTGTTCACGCGTACCTCTCGAGCCATCTTTCTTACCAATATTTAAAAGATGGCCTCCGGTTTGTGGCCCGCTCTTTTCCTAGAGATCATGGGGAGCTATTCACTCCCATGATTGGCGATCGTGGGTTGTCAATGAGCGGATCTAGCCAGATCGGAGGCGTGGCTGCAGGAATTGCTCACCATGATCATGGCATGATGAGTGTCGGTTGTAACCATTGGTTATAGTTTCCTTTTTGGAACAGATTGTGGTTCAAGCTTCGGGTTCTCCTTTTACGGGCTGAAAGCTTGATATTTCCCCGAGGTCGGAGATCATGTCTACGGCGGGGACCGAAGTTCGTGTCTTCAAATGTCGATGAGTAGTTCAGACTTTGGCCGGGACCGAAGGTGCTACCCGAAGGACTGGCCTTCGGATGTTGTAGTTCAGTGTGAAGCCTTAAGTTGCTTACAGTTGGCCTTCGCTTAGTCCAAAGTCCGAAGTCTGGAAAACTGGGGCTTCGAAATGTCGAACCGGAGCCTGGTTCATAGCTGAACCAGGATATCCCAACACTAGTCATATGTTGGAAGTAGTGGTAGGAACAGGCTTCACAGTTTTGTTTCTCCGCTGGTTGTTCTTTCCATCTAAAATTTTTGCTGGTTGTTCATCTTGGTGGCTTGCCGTAAGAGAGGAGAGAGGGGAAGTAACGTGAGAAGAAGTTGCAGACCCATGCGTGAGAGGGAAAAGCTGGGCGTGCGTGCGAGAAAAGAAAATAGGGCTTATATCTCGCGGTGAGAGAGGTTGAAATGGGAGATTGTAAAAGAGCATGTTTTGGGATGTATTTTGAGTGCAGAATTTTGTTCTGCATCCCGTAATCGTTCCCTAGTTTTAAGTGCTCCAGTGTGTGCTCAAGGTGGAGTTTGGGCGATCTTGTAGAAGACCGTCCATGAGGATCTCTTTGGTCTTCCCTGCTCCACATGTCCGTGACCTGTTCGTTGATTTCTGGAAGACCTGGAGGACTAGCATCCTTCCAAGAGTTGGATCAACGAGAGCCCGTGCATGGATATTCTAGAGGGTGGACACTTGGACACTTCAAGAGATTGGATCGATCTCTTCTTCTTGCAGTTGTAGATCTGATTTGCTGTTGAAGGAGTTCAGTCAACTGCTTTGATTTGCTATTAAAGGAAGCTTTACAAAGGTATGTGATTTAATTTTTGTTATCATGCGTGCTTAGATCTAGATTATATCATATTATCTATGATTATTGCAATTGCCTATACATGCCTATGTTTCAGTTTTATGCATCATGTTATGTTAGATCCTGTGCATGAGTAGGTTTTTCCGTATGCATGTTTAAAAAGTTTAATTATGCAATACCTACTCCCTAGTATAGCATGCCTAGGGTAAGCGTCCGATGCACTAGTTTTCCTTACACCAAGATGGAGCCCCAAGCTTACCCTAGCCCAGAAAAAAGATGGCATCCCAGGCCTTCTCCAGTCCATATGAAGTTGGTGCCCCGGCTTTTCTCAGCCCATCAAGGAGTCATGCACCAAGCCCACTTGGAGGCCGCACAGTTGCTACCCAAAGTCCACATGGAGGCATCCCAAGGTCCAAGCCCAAGTCAAGGAGGCATCCTAGCCCATGAGGAGACCTTGGACCAAGTCCAAGGAGGAGAGAAGTCCACATCCTACTAAGAATCAAGTTTTAATTCTATTCAAATTTTGTACTCCTAATCCTAAGTAACTTTGTAATCCAAATTCAATTGGGAGATTAGGGACCTAGGTGAGCCTTAAATATCCACACCCTAACCCTCTTGTAATCATCCCTTTTTCATGAATACAATCAAAAGTTATTCTGTCAAATTGTGTCCTCCAGATTACAGTGGGTGTGAGACCAGTTTTTATTTTTTTCTTGTGAGCAAACCCTAGCCGCCATCCTTCTTTTCCCTTCCACTAAACCCTAGCCATCATCCAACCCTAGCTGAAGCCCAAGGATGCCCACCTTCCTCCAAGCCAGGCGTCCCATTCTTCAACTGGCTGCCAATCACCTGGAGCTTCCCTCCACCCCTCCACTCTTCCCTCTTCCAATTATTTATTTTTTTATTCTTCTGTGACCCTAACCCTTGACATTTGCAAGATCCATCTGGTGAAACCATCCAAGGAAGAAGTCATCTTTGCTTTCGAGACCAGCTGATAGAATGCTGGCTAATCCACGGGAAAGAGACTCATTCATCTAGGCACCGATCTAGGAGTGCAGAGCAACCCCGTCTTCATTCAAGATTTCATCATTGCCAGGTATGAACCCAAACCCTACTCATAGTTTCGATTTGCTGAAGGTAAGACTGTCCTAACTGACTGGTTTTTTAACCCTAACGATCCTAGTCCTTATTGCTTTACATGATCTTAACAGCGGGTAGTGTAGTTGGTCCTTACATCTTCCTTATGATAGTTCTTTTCCTCTTCCTTGGGAACTTTGCCCTCAAATATAAAATCTGAAATTAATTAAAATTTATTAGTTGCTATTTTCTTTTATGCATGTTCATCCCCTCTCCACTTCATCCTGTATCAATTTGGTATCAGAGCACAGCTTAGGGCAATTGCATCTTCCACAAAACTCAAAACCACAAAAATAAAATTTTTACATCCTGCCTTCTGCACTAAGGGTCTGAAAATATGTCTATTTCTCAATCTTAGGATACTGTTTTTTCATGAATTTTGTACTGATTCCTCTCTGAGTCGTCCTCTATTTTACTATTATTTTTCTCAGATTTTACAGATTATAAAAAAATAAAAAAGTCAGCAAAACAAAAACCCTAACTAGAAATCTATTTTTATGAAATTCCAGCATCAGGCTAGAAACCCTAGGTATTTATCATAATACTATATTTTTTGTGCATGAAATTTGGTAGGAATAATCTTCAACCATAACCCTTCTGTCTGAAAGTTTTTTATATTTTTCCTGCTTTAAAATCCATGCTAAACTTGCATCACAACAAAACCCAAACATCCAATTCTGCTAATTCTGCATACTTGATTTGACTAAACTTAATCAACTACCAAACCCCACCCAACCCAAGCCAATTTTTATTGATCACTTAACCAACTTTGAATTAAGCTGCCATTTTATAAAAAGACAAAAAAAATATTTTATTCTCTATTTTATGATTTTAGATTGCATCAGGTTTCATCGTGTGCTCATCATTTGCTTGAACTCAATCTTAAGGGCACTCTACTCTATCATATCAGGGTAGAATTTCATCATCTATCCTAGGTCCAAAACAACCAACTTGCATTCAACCCCAAGCCTAATAAAATTAACTAGCAACTTAATTGATTTAGGGACACCAACAAGTCGAGTCCGAGTTTTGTGGGTACACTAGTGCACTCAATCCTCCAACTATTACTGAAAACTGGTGTCTAAGGCAAGAGGTCCAGAGACAAATGCCCTAAATGGACTAGTGATTCTTAATTAGGACCCTGTGACTAGCAGGGGGAGCCTCCCACCACACCACCTCTTACCTGGCTAGTGGAAGGATTAGTTATTGCGTTGGGTGTAAGTTGAGTTGACCCATTCAACTTTGTTTCTAGGTCTGCAAACTCTAGAACGTGTTAACCCTTGTGTGCTTGACTGCATCATAATCTCATGTTTGATTAGGTGCATGACTACTAGGTCAGGAGTCCAGTATTATCAGTCTCAACCTCAACTTCGATCAACCGTGGAATCCCACTTTGAGACTTGCATGAAGACCTTGAGTGATCATATTGCCCATTTGACCACCTAGATGAACTAAATGAACAACCAGTTGACCCAAAGGTTGGACCGAGTAGAAGATCGATTAGGAAATGAAGAGAGAACCCATGAGTCCAACACCGAACCTGAGCCAGAGTCACCCCTTCCCACACATCCCAATCCTAGGAGAGCCCAACGCCCTGATCCAATTTTGGAACCCAACCCTAGGAAAGCCAAATGCTAGGACCCATTCTAGGAGTCCCACCCTAAAAGGCCCAATCATGAACTCCAAGACCAGGATGAAAGAATTATGAGGAGCCTCAGGATAGATGAACCCACCTTTGATGGAACCCTAGATCTCAAGACCTACATAGATTTGGAAGAAGGCTTGGATCAATTTTTTGAATGGTTTGACTTGAGTGAGGAAAAGAGGGATAAATTTGCCAAACTTAGGTTAACCAGCCAGGCTTGGTTATCCAAAGGAAATGTAGAGCACCTAACCAGACAGAAAAATGAATCCCCATAGATACCTGGATAGCCATGAAGCTGAAACTTAGAGAGAAATATGTTCCCCCATCCTACCAACAGAGACTTCTAGACCAATGGCAAAGGTTAAATCAAGGAAGTAGGTCTGTGTTAGAGTACATAGCCAAGTTTGATGAGTGTTCCATAAGGTGTTGCCTAAACAAACCTGATGGAAATTCTCACAGGGTCACGGGGATCATGCAGCATGCGGAATTGACTTTCAAAATAAAATTTCATAGCATGATACCCTAACAAGTATAACATGTATAGAAAACCCTAATTCCCAGGAATCCCTTGGGCAATTACAACAAATGAATCATAAAATAAAGTCAATTAACATACCTAGATCGCTAAATCCAATCCTTTCCACGAGGCTCACAAGTGCAAGCCCTCCAACGGTGATCCACATGAGACTTGAATCAAGGAAGAATCCCTACCAGGGTTGCTTGCTTCAATAGGACTCTTAGGATAGCCTTTGGACCTTTGACCACTGTAGGACACCCTGTCCTATTGTAGGGCTCTCTAGACACTCTCCTAAGGCACTCTTGGCTTTAGGACAACCCTCCTCTAGGACCCCTTAGGCTTATGTCCTAAAACAAAGCCTTGTCCTAAAAGATAAGACCTTGTCTTGACAAGACAAGTCTTGTCTTAAAAGAAGGAGGGAGGGAGACAACAGAAAGAGGCACTCAGATAACTCTTGGGAAAATGGACTTCTGTTTCTGATGACCAAAAATATCAAGTCTCATTTCACCGTACCCCCTTTATATAGATTCAGATGGGGCTTGAAAAGCATCCCGAGACTCCTTATCAGATATGACTCTTCATGTCTGATAAGGCTCTTCATGATTCAAGAGTCTTATTTTATGTTCTTTCCCTTTCCAGAGCAGTTTCCCATATGCCATGTGGCATATACCGGTTATGAAGAATGGAAGGAGGTGTCCTTTCAATCTTGAAGAGCATGGAATAGGCAGAGTCCTAAGGGCAGAAAGACTCTGTCTCAGAATAGTGCACGCGCGATGAAGAGAAGCGACTCTTCATCTGCGCGCCAATATTTCTTTCTGCTTTCATGCTGCCCCTTCCACTTCTTTGACTGGTCAATCCTCTCCAAGAGGAGTGGGGATAAAGTGAAGAGGTGCCACTTTGATGAAGCTCCCAAGGTTTCATCTGTAGAAGGACTCTTAGTCCTTCTGCGCATGCCATACTTCTCCCGGGTGCGCCAAAAGGGCTCCACTTTTCTTTCCCACTTTTCTCTCCACCCAAAGCAGCATATATTGATCAGTGAAATATATATAATATGGGTTTCATTGGAAAGAGCATTAAATAAGCTTTCTGACCATATAATTTATTTTTAAATCAGAGGTCTGTAGCTCCGTCTGTGGCTTTTTGAAGTTAAGGTATCATTTAGATACCAAGAGTCCCATGCCATTGGGACTCTTCATATATGGCGCCTAAAATGCCCTTAAGCCCAAATTAAAATCAGATCAAGCTCTGATTTGGCTAGCCCCACTTAGGACTCAACCTAATTAAAGTCTCCCATAATTAGGTTAGCCCAATTAGCAAGCAACCGAATCCAATCCAATTGGGTTAGGAATTAGGTTAGCCTACATATGCTAGTATATAATCCGGCTATCCAATTAGGATCCTATGACCCTAATTAAATCATGAATGTCTTCCATGGCCAAGTCTCTATTATGTGTGACCCATTGGGTTCTACCTTTAGCCAGCAGTAGGTTTAGGTTTGAGCCGATTCGATCCGATCGAACCCTATTGACCTAATTAGGTCAAATTGGCTCACCTAATTGTCCAATTCGAATCACACGTCGAATTGACTCATGAAACCAAATCAATTGGTTCATGAAAACCTACAAGACAAGATTGATGTCTATCAATGTGTCATGCCTACCCGGAAGATGAGGAATTTGGTGAAAAATACCAAAATACCCATCAATAGTAAGTTACCGTGCAATTCAATCTTTTGATCACCCATTATCCCGATTAAGTGATAGGTATGGATAGATGTCAAACCCTAACACATAATCATATCGAATCTCAGCTCGATCATGAGAACTCAGCTGATGACTAATTAGATTCCACTAATCTCATTCTGCTTTGATCAAAGGCTCCTTGAGTCTCTCATTGAAGAGATTGCATGGGATAACAATTCCTCTTACTAGGAATGATTGATTCCTTGTTGGTCCACTCACATCCGTCGTACACCTTCCACCATATCTAGAACACCCCGTACATGTCGCAATGCCATGAATGAGTATGAACCAAAGTATGGCTTAGTGTGCACAAGGAACCATGGTGATCTCAGGTCTAAATATCACATGCACAACTTCTACTCTGGGATCTATTTTTTGACAAGTAGTAAGACTTCCATAAGATAGTCCCGGTGCGGATCAGTTCCAGTGTACTCATACTCTGATGAGCACCCTTATCCTTGTATTAGTGTCTCTACACAAGTGGTTTTGAGATCAACCACCCTCTTCAACTGAGCATACATAGGATAAGCTAGTCTTTCCGGATTCATCGATCCCCGAATCGATGGTCCAACGACTAGGAACATTCTAGATTAAGGTTTATTGGATTTAGGTCTCATTGTTATTTTATCATAACCCTAATTCCATTGCCCTATTCTATGGGGTTTATCAAAATCATCAGAAACATGATATAGCAGTATATGATGAATCATATGCCTTTATTAATATGAAAATATGTCATACATGAGTTGGAAGTTTACAAAAAGGCCCTCATAATGATTGGCTCTTAGGGCACTTTTCTATCAGAACCCAACTCAATGACCCTATCTAGGTTTAGGGCTAGCCTTCATGAAGACATGCATAGAGAATTGTATTTAAGGGGAGTCAACGATCTAGATCAAGTCTACCAGGTAGCTGAGAATTATGAGAGGTTCTAGAAAGCACCCATAGTGCATAGACCTGAGCACCTTAGGCTTAGTGCCCTTAGTTCTAGACCCAACCCTAACATAGCTTACCTAGGCTGTCCCAACCCTAACCTAGCATACCCAGGCTGACCCAACCCTTACCTAGCATACCCAGGCCAACCCAACCCTAACCCAACATAACTAGGCGACCCAACCCTAACCCAAATCACCCCAACCCTAACCCACATCGTCCCAACCTTAGCCCGAGTCGATCAAATTCTAGCAACTCAGTACCCTTTAGGGATGACAAGGGTAAGGA
Source organism: Areca catechu (assembly GCA_021397845.1). NCBI lineage: Eukaryota > Viridiplantae > Streptophyta > Magnoliopsida > Arecales > Arecaceae > Areca > Areca catechu. Next base: position 92,237,466 of record CM038051.1, on the reverse strand, counting down.
ACCTAAAACCCAAGGAACTCGAGTCCTAACCCAAAAACCTATTTTAGATGTCATCAGACAGGACACTTTGCTAGGCAATGCCCAACTAGATCCCTGCACATAGGTGAAGTAGATGAAGAAGAACCTGAACCCAATGATGAAATTGGAGAGGAGATCTATGAAGCTGAGTAGAATCTGATAGATGAATATGAAAGAGATGAGGAGGTTCTTGACCTGTCTGACCTGTTAGGGGTAGTTAGGTGCATCCTAGCCCAGACCAAGGCACAAGAGGATTGGTGTAGGACCAAAATCCTACAGACCTTTATGAAATAAGGGGATAAGGTATCCAAAATCATTATAGATAGTGGGAGCTGTGTGAACACCATTTCACTTAAGGCAGTCAAAACCCTAGGCTTGAACCTAGTTCCCCATCCTAGCCCCTATAAGGTTTCTTGGATAGACTCCATATCCATACCCATTAAATTTAGATGTCAAGTTCAGATCTTGCTTCAGTCTTACCAAGATAAGGTGTGGCGTGATGTTATACCCATGGGAGTTAGTAGCATAATTCTAGGTGTTGTACCTTGACGGCTCACCCTCAGCCAGAATCGGTCCATTCTTGCGATCCGACCAAGCCACTCCTTCAAGGTTCCGACTGCTACTCCTTCAGAGGTCTGACCCATCGGAGTAGAGGTCTGAATGACCCTCTCCTACTAGGGTCCGGCCCGTCGCTCTCCTTTAGAGGTCTGACCCACCGGAGCAGAGGTCCGAACGACCCTCTCCTGCTGGGGTCCGGCCCGTCGCTCTCCTTTAGAGGTCCAACCCACCGGAGCAGTGGTCTAAACGACCCTCTCCTACTGGGGTCCGGTCCGTCGCTCTCCTTCAGAGGTCTGACCCACTGGAACAGAGGTCTGAACGACCCTCTCCTGCTGGGGTCCGGCCCGTCACTCTCCTTCGGAGGTTTGGCCTTTGGTCTGGCTAACCGGCTTTCCCTCGACCGATATCCGACAAGCATGCCTTAGCATCCAGGAAATTCTAGAAGCACCTTTCTATTACTGCGAGATCCTACCATCCCGACAGCCCTGCTCCACTACTTCCATGATGTCGCCGTATCTGCGCGCCACGTGGCCACTCTCCAGATTCTCCTAGGGGCAGATCGATCTTTCTCAGCCTCTCCCCTAACAGATTTTTGACTGTTCCATGCCTATATAAGGTATTTGGGGGACCCCATTTGAAGGTAGAAGCACTCTTTCCTCTCCATACGCTATTCTTTCGTTGATTCCTCCATTCTGTTGCCTTCAACCTCCTGCTAACTTAGGCATCGGAGGGTCCCCCATCGAAGCACCACCGGTGCCCTTGGAGACTTTGTTGTAGGTTCGACCGGGAGAGGAACGCTCCAGCACATCCAGCCGATCCTGGTCCAGGAGTTGACGCTGTAATAGATTGGCGCTAGAAGAAGTGTTGTTCCCTTCTCTAAAAGGAGGAATCCATCACCCCTGCTACAAAATGGCTAAGGGAAGAGCTCCAAATGCCATTGCCAGAAGAGGTATTTCCCCTTCCATGTCTGAGGAACCTCCTAGGGAGAATGATACCGCCATCACCATCGCTGTTGTCGCTGAACCTACCATCACACTGGGGTTGCATCAGTTCCAGACGTTAGTAAACCGCATCGAAATGCTTACTGCTGTAGTTCAGCATTTCCAGGAAGCAGCAGACAACCGGCAGCAACTACCAACAATTTCCTGCACCAATCCTCCAATTACTGCTAAGAGAAACCGACGACCAAAGGTCCCTCATCATTGTTCTTGCATCGTCACGGAGCCCCGGAGGTCATTGGGCGATCACACTGATGGAAAAAGGGCAAGGTCTGCTTCACCTTCCTGCACCGAATCTGTCCCGGTCGGCGATCGGCCTGCTACCAAACCCCCGAGGGACTATGACAGCAAGATCATGAGCATGGAGGAGCGCATTATCGAAATCGCTCTCCGGTAGAAGGTTGAAGGGGGACAAGTATACGACTCCCGTCCCCTGTTCTTTGACAAGATTCTAGCAGAGATGATTCCCTGCCACTTTAAGATTCCACAGGTGGATCCCTAAGACGGTACCATCGACCCGATGGACCATCTAGGCACATACAAAGCCCATATGATGGTACAAGGCACCTCCGACGCCCTCCACTACATCGCCTTCCCTGCCACCCTTAAGAAGACCGCCTGGAAGTGGTTCTCCGCCATCCGACCAGGTACGATTCACTCCTTTCCTCAACTCAAATCACTTTTTCTTTCCCATTTTAGGACCTGCAGTCGGACCTCAAGGAATACCGACTGCCTCTTCCTCGTGCTGCAAAAAGAGGGAGAGACTCTTCAAGATTTCATGGCCCGTTTCAACTCAGCGGCCATGGAAGTCTCGGACTTGAATGAGGCTGTGGCCATGTCAGCCTTCAAGCAAGTGCTCTGCTCATCTAGGCTGACCTTCTCCCTGGACAAGAAACATCTGACAAGCTACAGTGAACTCCTGGCCAGAGCGCAGAAGTACACCCTGGCAGAAGAGCAAGCAGCCGGTCGACGTCAAGCAGAGGGAAGGCCAACCCCCAAGAAGCAGAGCGATAAGGCTCCTGAAGTCCAACCTCCGAGTGATAGCCGGCGGTCAGCCCAACATTGAAGTCCGAAGCCGAGGGACTTCCCCCGAAGGTTCGAGACTTATGCGCCTCTATCCCTGCAAAGAGAGAAGATCCTTATGGAGATCGAGAATGAGACCTTTCTGCAAAGGCCTCGACCGATGAGGGGCCCTCCTGTCCAAAGAAACAAAGATAAATTATGTCAGTTCCATAGGAACCACAGGCATAGTACTGAAGAGTGCCTGTAGCTGAAAGACGCGATTGAAGACCTCATCTGGAGGGGGTACCTATGCAAGTATGTCTAACCCCATCAGGATCGGGCCGAAGCATCAAACATCAGAAACCCTCCGGAGGAGACGGAGCTCCCCAATCAGAGGCCGACCGATGGGGATGTCGGCATGCTGCATCGACGGTCTGTTGAAGTTACAAGGATGGGCCCGATATTGCTAAAAGGTCTAGGGGCTCCAATGCGATCACCTTCTCTGATGAAGATCTTTTGGAGACTCATGTTTTTGAAAATGATCCTATAGTCATGTCGGCAGTGATTGCCAACTACGATGTAAGGAGGATACTTATAGATAATGGAAGCACAATAGAGGTGTTGCTGTATGATACTTTTGTGAGAATGAATTTGTCCAGATCCATGCTGCATGAATCCCCCGCACCGCTGACATGCTTCGGGGGCAACTCCATCAGAGTAGAAGGGGAGATAGTTCTCCCTGTGACGATCGGGATGGAGCCTTTCCAGAAAACCCTCCCTATTAACTTTGTGGTTGTTTGGACGACCTCGCCTTACAATGCTATCATAGGGCGACCGATCCTTAACAAATTCAGAGCCATTGTGTCCACTTATCATTTGTTGGCAAAATTTTCGACTAGGAGTGGGGTCGGGTGATGAGGGGAGATCGTTGGATGGCCAGGCAGTGTCTGACCATTATGAACCAACAGTTAGAAGGCCATCCCACTCTGGAGCAGCTTGACCTGAGGGCTGAGGCCGATGGCCTTGGTCAGCCAGGAGAAAGGATTCTATTTGTCCCCCTTCGGGAGGACGATCCCACCAAAGTCCTTTAGATTGGAGGTTCCCTCGGCAAAGACATTAAGTTAGAACTGATCGGCTTCCTCAGGAGTAACACCGATGTCTTTGCTTGGTTGGCGTTGAACATGCCCAGAATATCGTCGGAGGTCATCACTCACCAACTCAAGGTGGATCCGACTTACCGACCTGTCCGATAGAAGAAGAGAAGCTTTGCCGTCGAAAGGCAAAAAGCCATCGATGAGGAAGTGAAGAAGCTCTGTGATGTTAGCTTCATCAGGGAAGTCCACTACCCTGAGTGGCTAGCAAATGTTGTTATGGTAAAGAAGGCCAACGGGAAATGGAGGATCTGTGTAGATTACACCGACCTCAACAAGGCCTGTCCGAATGATAGCTTTCCAGTGCCCAAGATTGATCAGCTAGTGGATGCCACGGCCGGCCACCAGCTTCTCAGCTTTATGGACACCTTCTCCGGCTACAACCAAATCAAGATGCATCCAGAAGATGAGGAAAAGATCGCCTTTATCACCGGGGTCTGTACTGCTATCAAATGATGCCCTTCAGCTTGAAGAACGCCGGTGCCACTTTTCAAAGACTGATCAACCGAGTGTTTGAAGGTCAGCTGGGCAGGAACATGGAGGCCTATGTGGATGACATGATAGTGAAGAGTCTTAATAAGCCTGACCATATTAGGGACTTACAGGAATCCTTTGACGCACTCAGGCACCATCGGATGAAGTTGAACCCCATGAAGTGTACTTTTGGGATAACCTCTGGAAAGTTCCTTGGTTTTTTGGTCACATAGAGGGAAATTGAAGTGAACCCTGACAAGATAAAGGCCATCACTAAGATGGCACATCCGACCAACAAAAAGCAGGTACAAGAGCTCACCGACCGAATCGCCTCTCTCAGCCGCTTCATTTCCCGTTTGGCTGAAAAGTCCCTGTCATTCTTCAAAACCCTGTGCCGGTCGAAAAGTTTTGTTTGGACTGATGAATGTCGGTCAACTTTCGAAGCCCTGAAGGAGTACTTGAAGAACCCTCCATTGCTGGCCAAGCCGACAAAGGGGGAACCTTTGTACCTCTATCTTTCGATGTTGGACGAAGCAATCGGTGCCGTCCTCGTGCGAGTCAGAGAGGACGGACATCATAAGCCCATCTATTATATCTGCAAAGTCCTCCATGATGCTGAAACAAGATATCCCAAGATGCAAAAGTTGATATATTCTTTGATCACGTCCGCCAAGCAGCTCCGACCGTATTTCCAGGCATATCCGATTGTGGTGATGACCGACCAACCCCTCAAGGCAATCCTTCGAAGCCCAGACACATCTGGTCGGCTCGCCAAGTGGGCTATCAAGCTAGGCAAATTCGATATCTCTTTCTAGCCATGATCTGCCTTGAAGGCCTAGGTAATTGTTGACTTCATTAAAGAGTATACATGGAAACAAAAGACACCTCCTCAAATGGCCGAAGTACCTAAAGCCGATGCTATCTACGAAGCTGAACCAGCCTGGACCCTCCATGTGGATGGAGCGTCCAACCTTGAGGGCTGTGGGGCCGGACTGATCCTGGCCGACCTGGATGGAGATAGCTTGGAGTATGCATTGTACTTTTTATTTCAAGTGTCAAACAATCAGGTGGAGTACGAAGCCCTCCTCGTGGGGCTATGAATTGCCAATGAACTGGGCATCGGCCGACTCAGAGTCTTCTCCGACTCCCAACTGGTGGTTAATCAAGTAAAGGAGGAATTTGAAGCGAGGGATCCAACCCTAGCAAAATACTTAATTAAGGTACAAAACCTTATCTCTCGACTCAGATTTTTCGAAATCCTCCACATACCTTGTCTGCAAAACTCTCTGGCAGACGATCTATCAAGATTGGCTATGGTTACCATCAGCACTTCCGACCGAACTTTTGTGGAGCATTTGCAGCACCCAAGTATTATGGAAGAGCTGACCGAGGTCCACCAGGTAGAACAAGAAACTTCTTGGATGGAACCAATCCTCGCTTTCCTAACTAAGGGAACTCTTCTGGAAGATCTGACAGAGGTCAAGCGAGTGTGCTCGACGGCCTCTTAGTACGTCATCCTTGATGGCATCCTGTATAAGCAATCATTCTTACAGCCATTGCTAAAATGCTTAGGGCCGATGGATGTCGACTATGCACTCAGAGAAGTCCATGAAGGCATCTATGGCGACCACCTCGGAGGAAGATCCTTAGCTTACAAGATCATCTGACAGGGGTATTACTGGCCTACCATTCAGAAGGACACGTTGGACTTTGTCAGAAGGTGCGACGCATGTCAAAGATACTCCATTATTCAAAGGAAGCCTGCCAGTCAGCTGACTCCGATCACTGCCCCATGGCCATTCGCATAGTGGGGGATGGATATCTTGGGACCCTTTCCCCCGACGTCCGGGCAATGAAAATTTTTGCTTGTGGCCATCGACTACATTACCAAGTGGGTGGAGGCTGAACCACTAGCATAGATAATAGAGGTCAAGGTGGAGAACTTCATTCGTAATAACATCATCTTTTAGTTTGGCATTCCCCGGATGATTATTATTGATAATGGAAGACAGTTTGACAACTCTAAGTTTCAAGATTTTTGTCAGCAATATCGTATCTCTCACCGACTCACGTCGGTCGGCCACCCTCAATGCAATGGAGAGGTTGAAGTCACCAATTGGACAATCTTGCACGAGTTGAAGACTCGACTGAATGAGGCTAAAGGGCTTTGGACGAAGGAACTACACTCAGTATTATGGGCATATCGGACAACCGCCAGAACATTAACTGGCGAAACTCCATTCAACCTCACTTATGGAAGCAAAACCGTCATCCTTGTTGAGACCTCTCTTCAATCTCTGTGGATCTACCACTATGCTGAACTGGCCAACTTTGAATAGTGAAGGGCTGACCTGGACTTGCTCGAAGAAACTAGACTTTAGGCAAGCATGAAGATGGTGGTCTACCGCCATAAGATGGCAAAATATTACAACTCGCGAGTCAAAGTGCGAACTTTTCAAGTCGGAGACCTGGTCTTACGGAGGACAGAAATTTTGAGGCCGACCGAGCAAGGCAAGCTTTTCCTAAATTAGGAAGGACCTTATCGAGTCGTTGAAGTGGTTCGAGCCAGCACCTACCGACTTGAATATTTGGATGGACGATGGATGGTGCGTCCGTGGAATGTAGACAACCTCTGCAAGTATTATCAATAAAGTCCATAATTCTTTTACAAATCACTTCCAAAAGTTTGACTCTGGTCGGCAGAGGCTCTAAGGTAGCCCACTTTCGAAAGTTCGACTCTGGTCAGTAGAGGATCTAGGACAGCCCACTTCTGGAAGTCCGACTCTGGTCGGCAGAGGCTATTAGGCAGCCCACTTTCGAAAGTCCGACTCCGGTCGTCAGAGGCTCTAGGGTAGCCCACTTTCAAAAGTCCAACTCCGGTCGGTAGAGGCTCTAGGGCAGCCCACTTCCGAAAGTCCAACTCCAGTCGGTAGAGGCTCTAGGGCAGCCCACTTCTGAAAGTCTGACTTCAGTCGGCAAAGGCTCCAGGGCAGCCCACTTCTAAAAGTCCGACTCTGGTTGGCAGAGGCTCTAATGCAGCCCACTTCCAAAAGTTCGACTCCGGTCGGTAGAGGCTCTAGGGCAGCCCACTTCCGAAAGTCCGACTCTGGTCGGCAGAGGCTCTAGGGCAGCCCACTTCCGAAAGTTCGACTCCAGTCGACAGAGGCTCTAGGGAAACCCACTTCCAAAAGTCCAACTCTGCTCGGTAGAGGCTCTAGGGTAGCCCACTTCCAAAAGTCCGAATCTAGTTGGCAGAGGCTCTACGGCAGCCCACTTCCGAAAGTCTGACTCCGGTCGGTAGAGGCTCTAGGGCAGCCTACTTTCGAAAGTCCGACCCTGGTTGGCGTAGGCTCAAGGGCAGCCTACTTCCGAAAGTTTGACTCCAGTCGTTAGAGGCTCTAGGGCAGCCCACTTTCGAAAGTCCAACTTCGGTTAGCAGTGGCTCTAGGGCAGCCCAGTCCGGACAAGTCGATGGACCAACACATAGGTTAAAATTTCTAAGCTCGTTGCTCCAGCCTGAGCTACAGTCCGACTGCTACCTCAATTGCTTCTGGGTCCGGAAAGCTGACGGACTAATACCTAGGCTAAAATTCTAAGCTCGTTGCTCCGGCCTGAGCTACAGTCCGACCGCTGCCTCAATTGCTTCCAGGTTCGGACAAGCCGATGGACCAACACTTAGGTTGATATTCCAAAGCTCGTTGCTTCAGCCTGAGCTATAGTCTGACCGTTGCCTCAACTACTTTCAGGTCCGGACAAGCCGACGGACCAATACTTAGGTTGAAGTTCCTAAGTTCATTGCTCCGGCCTGAGCTACAATCCAACCGCTGCCTCAACTACTTCTGGGTCCGGAAAGTCGACGGACCAACACTTAGGTTAAAATTCCTAAGCTTGTTGCTCCGGCCTGAGCTACAGTCCGACCGCTGCCTCAACTACTTCCTGGGTCTGGACAAGCCGATGGACCAACACTAAGGTTAAAATTCAAAAGCTCGTTGCTCCGGCCTGAGCTATAGTCCGACTGCTACTTCGACTGCTTCTGGGTTTGGACAAGCCGACGAACCTACACTTAGAATGGAAATCTTAAGGGAACCTAGTTCAGTATGAGCCACCACTTGATGCTCACCCTGGAGGTCCAATTGTCCGCTCAGATTGGCCGACTAGTCCATACTTAGTGAAATTTCAAAGAAAAGTGAGTTTGGTCACTCTAGTCCGTCGGCAACAAAGATATGAAAATAAGGCATTATGAAAAAGATTCTTCATTAGTTCCAAAAAAGTTTCTTTACAAAATTGAAGGTCAGACCTTTACAAATGACTAGATATGACCCTCAGGAGGTACACTGACAATGGCCGCTTCGGCCCCCTCAGAAGCAATAGCCGCTTCGACCCCCTCGGCCCCTTCAGCTACCTATGCTTCTGCTCCAACTTGGGCATCCAGTCCGGCCACTTCTACGATGGCCTCCACTAGAGCATCGACCGCTCGGGCAGTCAGATCCACCGCCTCCCAGTCCTCTTCTGCTGGCTTCGGTTGTTGAAGAAATAATAGATCGAGGTCTGGGAAGGCTGCACTGACCTTCCCCAGACATTTGTCATACCCGTAGTCGAAGCTGACAGTCCCGGCTTCGTTCATCTCCTTGGTGAAGTCCTCGGAGGCTTTATAATTTGCAACGGCTTTCTCATCAGCCATCTTCAGTAACTCCTAGGCCATCTTCAACAGGCCCTTGTACCTCTCCACTACTGCCTGGTGGCCTTATGAGCAGGTCTCACACTCGGCCAAGCGCCCCTCCTCGACGGTCAGCCGATGGGTCAGAGCCTTGATCTTCTTCTTTTTATTCTTTAAACTTGCCTCCTGGTCCTTTTCCCGGGCCAGCAAGACTTCAAGCTGCTTCTTCTGGGCCTCCGACTCGGCCCGCAAGGTGGACACCTCTTCTGCTACGGCCCATAAGCCAAGTACCTCCTCTCTGGAGGCCGTCAGCACCACACAAGCCTTGTCCCTCGCTACCTCTACCGCTTCGGCCCTCTTGGTCAAGTGCTCTTTCAGATAAAGTAGCTCACCCAGGCCAACATCCATCAGCAAGGTATCTTTGACAAGTTGCCAACAGACACACATAGTTAGAAAGTTGCGACCGGTGAATTCGGAGTGGAGAAATGAAATGTGACACTTACCCCTAGAAGATGGTGGAGGGAACTCCTAGAGGCCTCATTCACTGACCGCCCGTCATCATCAGGGGTGGCCCTTTGAAGCAGCTCTTTTTCCTTCTCAGCATCACGCCACTTCTGGTGCTCCTCCTCGCCGCCGGGACTGTCGACCCTCTCATCAATGGCCGATGGCCCCTCCTCTGCATGACTTCCCCTGACTATCTGGGAAACCACTTCAGCCGGCTCCAACGACAGAGATGGAAGAGCCGCATCCGCCCCGGATAGTCTTGGGAGCCTCTCCTTCACTCGGGCGATCGACTGCCCGATTGAAGAGGACCGCTCGGATGCCAAAACCCTTTGGCGTTCGGCCTAAGGTACGTCATCCCCTGACTCGATCGATACCACTATAGTGGATGGTTCTGCCATCCGTTGTGTCTTTAGCCTCTCGGGCGCTGGCTCTACCGCCCGCTTCTTCGGCTCCCATGGGGTTGGTTCTATGATGCGGACAGCCCTCCACTGTGCTGATCTCACCGAAAGGGTTGCCCGATCTAGCTTCATCTTGCCACCTATCAACAAACAAAGTTGAAGTAAGGTATAGTTGTAAAGCTGACAAAGAATAGAGTAATGGTCTTCTCTCTTTACGGCTCTTGTCCTACCTAATGTCGGGTGTCGGCTGAGTCCGGCCTAATGAAGACTCCCCTCGTGGAGCATGAAGCTGACGAACCTTGGGTCCTCGTCATCTAGTTTATGGAAGTCGGTCTCATCGGCCCTCGAGACCTTCCTCCCATTCAAAGCATTCAGCCTCGGCTCCCTCCATGCCGTCTCGAAGCCCCACGGCTCTAAACTATCTACAAAAAAGTATCGGGACTTCCATCCATGAATGGTGGACGGAAGCCCCCCTAGTATCTTCCGGCCAGGGCATGGGCTGAACATCCACCACTCCTGACTCCGGAAGTCCTGCTTCAACAAGAAGAAGTTTGAAAACAAGGACACCCTCGGCTCGATATTGGACTCCCGACATAGAACCACGAAGCCACAGAGAACACAAATGCTATTCGGGGTTAGCTGGGAAGGAGCAATTCTATACGTGTTGAAGACCTGGATAAAGAAACTGTGGATTGGGAAATGAAAGCCGGCATTCAGGTGGTCTTCATATAGAGGGAGGGCTCATAGGTTTAAAGGTCCGTTCACTCTACCCTCGCAACTGGGGATGGTCAAATATAGGGTGGAGGGAATGCTATACACGTTCCTAAGATTTTCGACCCTCTCTCGGGTCATGGTCGAAGAGATGTCGAAAGGGTCGGTCTCCCTAAGTCCATGAGCCGAACTCCGACTTCCAGAAGCCATTCTAAAGGGAGTTGCAGAAAAGGAAAAAGACAGAGGAAGCTGGAGACGGAACTAACCTATTTCCCTGGTTCTCTAAGAGGGGCTAAAGCAACAGAAGGAGGGAGGAGGCTGCCTTCTCTTCAAGCACAAGCACGGTGGAAAACTCCTTTTGGGCACTGCTACCCCCCTTTATAGGCACTCAGGGGTAGCTTCCCAACACCTCCCCCCATGTGCCACGATCCGACGGCTAGCACCTCGGTTTACGAGTTGGATGAGAATTCGAGGGGATGTGCCAAATCGTATCTGGCCCCGATCCGTGTGACAGTCGAAGCAACGGTGGATGGATCGCTTTAGGAAGTGCACCAACCACTCTGATGAAGCCACGTGCCCCATGTCGCGTCAGGAGTTTAAACGCGTAGCTGTGACATGCCATACTAGCAATAACTACTCCCCCTATCTTCACCAACCAGATGTTGACACCTGTCTAGGAGCAAAAATTGAAGCAAAAGGCAGCCGATCGCAGCACGCCAAATCGAATTCGCCATCACCTGAAAGACCAATGCATTTACTGCCATTTAATGCCCTTACCCTTCAAGCCTATGGACTCACTCGAAGCACAAGGGCAAGGGGGACAACTGTTGTACTTTGATGGCTCACCCTTAGCCAGAACCGACCTATTCTTGCAGTCTGACCAGGCCACTCCTTCAAGGCTCCGACTGCTACTCCTTCAGAGGTTCGACCCACCAGAGCAGAGGTCTGAACGACCCTCTCCTGCTGGGGTCCAGCCCGTCACTCTCTTTCAGAGGTCTGACGCACCGGAGTAGAGGTCCGAACGATCCTCTCCTACTGGGGTCCGGCCCGTCGCTCTCCTTCAGAGGTCTGGCCCACTAGAGCAGAGGTCCGAACGACCGTCTCCTACTGGGGTCCGGCTCGTCGCTTTCTTTCAGAGTTTCGACCCACTGGAGCAGAGGTCCGAACGACCCTCTCCTGCTGGGGTCCAGCCCGTTGCTCTCATTCAGAGGTTTGGCCTTTGATCCGGCCGACCGGCTTTCCCTTGACCGACATCCGACAAGCATGCCTTAGCATCTAGGGAATTCCAAAAGCACCTTTCTATTATCGCAGGATCCTGCCATCCTGACAGCCCTACTCCACTACTTCCACGATGTCGCCATATCTGCATGCCACGTGGCCACTCTCCAGATTCTCCTAGGGGCAGATCGATCTTTCTCAGCCTCTCCCCTAACGGATTTTGGATTGTTCCGCACCTATATAAGGTATTCGGGGGACCCCGTTTGAAGGTAGAAGCGCTCTTCCCTCTCCATACACTGTTCTTTCATTGATTCCTCCATTTTGTTGCCTTCAACCTCCTGCTAACTTAGACATCGGAGGGTCCCCCGCCGAAGCACCACCGGCACCCTTGGGGTGGTGCGGACACCAACAACGGTCTTCACTCACTATGGATCGACTCCTGATGCAGCACATCCAACCCCGGCTTGCAGAATAATTTTATCTTGTTAGAATAATACAAGCAAGACAACTACCAGGACAACTACCAGTCAACTACTAGAGCAACTAACAATCAACTACCATCAAAAGACTACCAAGCAACTACCTCTCAACTTCTCTTGGGATTACTACATCATCATGCCTCTTCACCAAGCTTAGAGGGTGCCACATCATCATCCACATTATCAAGCAACACCACCTAATGGGATTGCCACCACATGTGCCACCTCATCCATTGAAGTGGGCGACCAAGAAGGAGTCAAATTCAAATTTGGACGGCCAAACTAAACCTCCACCTCATGTAACCACTTCCCCCCATATCTCTCCAACCATCCCATGTATCTCTCAACTATCCCATGTATCTCTCAACTATCCCATGTATCTCTCAACCATTCCATGTATCTCTCCTCTCTTTTAAATTTTAAACAAAGGGCTTGGTAGCTTATAAAAGGAGATCCAATGCCCCATTGTATGTAGTTGATTTTTTTTGGGGATAAAATGAAATGAAGAATAAGGTCTTTGTCTTGCCATTATTTGAGAGTTTGTGATGTTCTCTTATAGCTTTAGATAAAGTTCTATTTTGAAGTTTGAGAAGCATTTCTTCTTTGGGCATACAACTTCCATCTAGTTTCAAGTGTCAATTCCATTTCCAAGAAGAAGACATCAAGGAGACATCCTTCCATGGATCCCATCTTCCCCAACAAGAGTTTCTCGAGCCTCCATAAGTAGAACAATTCTTATGATCTCCTCTTTTTCTTTGTGTTTTGATCTTTTCAAATATTCCATTTCTAATCCTTTTCTTGCAGGGTTCTCTTTAATCCAGAGCTCAAGAGCTCGTCGTCTTGCCAAAGGAGCACGAATGGATGGGGCGTATTTCCTCGGAACGATCATCTTCTCATCCAGGATTGGTTTATTCGAATGTTACTACAGGTCTATCACTTCAAAAAGAGAGCTCATCATTGGTAACAAATCTTCCTCATCTCTTCATTTCTGATCTATTGAAGATTAACCTCTAGGTTCTTAATCCTTTAGCCTTAGATTTAATCTTCTTTTAGGACAACCTGGCTATTATTGTGGCATATGTTTAAGAATTACCAAATCTTTCTCTAGGTCTTGCTTGAGTCTCTTAGATTGAAAGCTAGTTCATGTATTTAGGTTTTCATTGCTCAACTTTTAACTCATCCTCAATAGAAAGCATTTTCATGCCGCATCATTTTGGTATCAGAGCATGGTTGGATTAGGGCAGGATTTGCATAGATGCTAAAATTTATTGTTTGCTAGAATTCTGCACAGAGTTTTAATATCTTGCATAGCCTGTTAAGTGTTTTCATAATTGCATATTAAATACCAAGGTGAAATCAGGTTGTCCTACTATAAGGGGGAATCCTTATAGTGTAAGGTTGTCCTATCTTAGTCATTACCATTGTTAGTATAGATTAATTTCTCAATTATCTTACTTACTGGAATTTTCTGAATCTATGTGTATATGATCTTATAAATGAATTGTTTTTCTTAGCATAGAAATCTGAATTTAGTGATTCTTATTTTGTTAGATCCGTTATAATTGATAGAAGTTTACATAATTTTTCTAGAATTTTTAGTTAACTGTAGAATTTTCAAGCTATGATTTAGTACTGTTCTATCAAAAATTTCAGTAGAGTTAATTTTTAGCATGGTTGTGTGCATTCATCTTAACTCAATTAAGGGCACCAATATGACATGGGGGCAGGATTGATCACCTGTCCTTAGCCCAAGAACAACAACCCTCATTGTGCATAAAACCCAATCCCCTAATTAAAATTGAGTAGAACCTTATTTGCCCTAGTGGGTTAGGGACATCAATTGGTCGAGTCCTGGTTAGTGTCAAGTCATTGTGTCAACTAGTCTTGTGTGTGCCCTATTACATGGTGACTAGGATTGGAACTAAGGGCTTGGGTGCTGATCCATCTACCGGGCCAATTCCACCAGGCCTAGGTAGGCCAAAGAAGGGATCTCACACTCCTCTTATTTTGACACTATGCCAAGTGTAGAGTTACTACAATCTAGTTTGCCACCTTGATTAGGCGACTAGTTTGGGACTCTAGGTCTAGTTCAAGTCAATTGGGACAAGCTTGTGCAACAAATTCTTCCCCTATTATTTGAAGCTAGTGTCAAGGATCGAGGTTAAGTGGTTAAGCCTAAGCGATTGTGGTTTTTAATTAGGTCCCAGCCAGAGCTAGGGAAACCTCCCACAGACCCACCTCCTGACTGGCCAGTGGAAAAGAGTAGTTGTTGGTTTGATTGTACCTAGCCAACTCAGTTTATTTGAGCTAACAGGTCTAGAAAACCTTAGCCCGAGTTTGAGTCCACTTGCATACATGACAACTAGAGCAGGGACATCATATTCACCAGCCCAAGCCCAGTCAAGTGTAGCCATGGACCAAAATCTTGGAAATCTGATTAAAGCCTTGAATGATCAAGTGGCCCAACTAAACAAAAATTTGACTTAGCAATTGGCCCAAACCAACTAGAATGTGGCCCAGACCAACCAGAGCATGAATGATCAGTTAGCCCACATCACGACTAGGTTGGATCAATTAGAATGTAGAACTCCTGGAGGAAACCATGAAGTCCAGAATGATGCAGAACAAAGAACAAAGAAGCGTATGCGAAAGTAAAATTAAGATTAATTCTTTTTTTTTTTTTATATTTCAGAAATTGGCTTTGACTCAAAGTAAAGTTAAACTAAGTTGAAGGAAACTAGGTAAGGATTGAAAGCACAATTTAGAAGAAGCTAAGTTATCAGAGTAGTTCAGAAGTAACGGATCACTGGGGGTTGAGAAACTCCCAGACCTAGGGTTTCGCTCTGAACTTTCAACAGGACAGAAATAAAGAGGAGAGATGGTTTACCAACCAGATAGTGATCTCACAGAATTTGGGTGGAAGAACTCTCTCGAGCAGATTGTTGGATCCTCGGATTCGGCTATCTTCGCAATGGATCCTCCAATACTGGTCTCGTGGCTGGGTCGGCTTCTCCTGGACTCAAGATCAGGGATGAAGAAAAACAAGTGATGGATTTAGAGACTCAGGGAAGGATTTACCAGTTCGAAGAACTTGAAGGATGATGTCGCTGAGATCCGAATTCTCTTGAAGGCTGATTCGACTTCCTCTGGAAAGAGCTTTGGATCTGATGTATCCGGACTGTAGCTGAATGCTGGTGGTCGGCCTGGACTTGGAGAGAGAGGCCGTGGGAGGTGGGATAGGCTAGGATTTGGTGGATTGAAGTGGATGGTGGGCGGCTAGGGTTATGGAGTAGAAGTGGCTAAACTAGGGTTTGGGTTTTGGAGATCTCACACCTCCTCAAGGTTCCTGGGGAACCCGGATTTACTCCCTCACGGAGCTCAACATCTAGATGCAAGTGCGGAAGAGAGAACACACAAAGTTTTACTCACAAAAAGAATTTGGTTTCATTCATCTCATTCTTAGAACTTACAAAGGGGTTTTAATTTATAGGACATTACAAGAGAGTAGGGTTTTACATCTTCCCATGTGGGACTAAAGGAGGGGATCTTCAAATTAGGATTGTAGGATCAATCCCTACTCATATGGCCGGCCAAATAATTCCAAAGATGATTGAGGCTTCAAAAAAGGAAAGTGGGTGGCGCCTCCTTGTCTTGACCTCCAAGAAAATTATTTTTTTCCTCATATGCTTGGCCTTATCTGGAAGTGTTTGGGCGCCTCTTAACCTTGCCCTCCAGGAGAAAATTTGTTTCCTTTTATATCTGGCTTTAGTTGGAATGATTAGGGCGCCTCCTAACCTTGCTCTTCAAGAGAAATCTCCTTCCTTCCATGGCTCAACCCTTTTTGGATACCTCCTTTTCTTTCTCCCAAAGTTATGGCCTTTTCTAACTTTGTTTTGAGTATTTCTGGCAGGTAATGGGCGCCTCCTTGAAGTTCTCTCCAAGAGAATTTCTTCCCTTTCAAAGTTTGGTTCTTTTGGGAATGTCTTGGGCCGCCCCCTTGATTTGTGGACCCCTGGTGTATTTATCCTCAATTGGCGCATGAGAGAAGGGAGCTGCTATCTGTGGTGTGGGGACCAAAGCCTGCTGGATGGAGATGTGGCGCCCCCTGGACTCAGGCGTATGGCTGGGAGTGTGGCACCCACTTGCTTGGCCTTGGGAGAAAATGTAACACCCCAGGTTGAAGCCCTAGTCCACTACTGAGTCAACATGACTCAACAAAATAAAAATGCAGGTAATACAGACTCAATCTAAAATTGAGTTGATAAAGTCAACCCTTATTGCAAGCCAAAAAACCCTAATTCTTCGGGCAAGGTTAATCAGAGATCCAAATGGAGCTTTGAAGTCTTCTTCTGAGTCTGATGCCAGCACCAATTCTCCCAGGATGGGAGGAACTCGACCCTGTCGAGTATGGGTCAAGTTGGCTCTGGTATCTCTCCAAGAGGTCTGGGTCCAACTCTCGTAATTCTTCTCGGGAGATCCAAGAGTCATCAGAATCTGGCCTTCCTAGCCAGCGAACCAGGTATCTTTGGTATCCTCGATTACGAGTAGAGATAACCTGATCATCCATGATCTTTTCAATCTGCTCTTTCCTCACAGGCCAGTTTGTTGGTGGACACACAGGGTCAGGTTCACTCTCAAGAGCAGGATTAGGTTCAAAAGCCTCACTGGGAATCACAGCTGGCTCTCTATACTCTACTAGGTCTGTAATGTTGAAAGTGGAGCTAATGCCTAGTTCTGGAGGTAACTTGAGCACATAGGCATTGGATCCTACTCTCTTCACCACTCTAAATGGTCCAGCTCCTCTAGCATGTAACTTTCTAACGGTTTCAGGAGGAAGCCGTTCAGGCCTTAACCTAATCATTACATAGTCTCCTTCATCAAAAGTTTTGACTCGCCTTTGAGAATCAGCCAACTTGTTATAAATTTCATTACTTAAATTTATTTTGGCTTGAATTTCTTTATGCAAGTCTTTTATATGCTGTGCAAAAACTTTGGCAGACTCGGAGACCCGTGTGTGGACTGGTAAAGGAGCTAGGTCAAGAGGTGTGAGAGGTTTGTAACCATGAACAATTTCAAAGGGACTCTAGCCTATAGACCTATTGATCGAAACATTGAATGCAATTTCAGCCCTGGACAAAATACAAATCCCAATTCCTGGTACTCTCAATCAAACCAAATTCGGAGACAATGTCCTAAACTTGACTGACGATGCATTCCTAAAGAATGGACTTTATTCAAAGGAACCCTAGGTCTAAACCTAATAAACTACGGCTCTCTAGGTTTGACCTTGGGTCGGAGGATGGCATGCAGAGCATGAAAACTTATCATGGGTGCCTAGTAGGTGGCATAAGGTCTTCCAGAAGTAGGTGGCAAACCTAATAGGTTCCGACACGTGGTTCACTCTAAAGACCTCAACAAAGTATACTTGGATGGTGTAAGAAGCATTGGAAGTCCTAGAGAAAGGGAGAAAATATGAGGTGGAGTCTCAAATTACCTGCTGGCTAAAGGTGGTGACCTGAAGGTTTGAATGGTGATCTATGAATGTCAACTGGTCATCCTTACGAAAGGAAAAGTTTGCTACTCCTAGGAATGGATCGAGAGATGGTTCGGGGAGTAGCCTAGGACATGTGATTGCAACAGTTAAGGTTTGTTCTCTAAGCAAATAATGATCCACTTTTTCAAGAAATGGATAGGAGAATGATCCATGGAAGGGCCTATAGATGATGACCTCAAGACTTGAAATTTGACCTATGGGTGAGGAAAGGTATACTCTATAGAAGGGTAGGTCAGTTATGCAAAGGAAGGGGTCTGGGGCCATAAGGAGGACTTCTACAGGACTGGGTGAATCAATCCGCTCAAGACAAGGATGTTCAACTGAGACTACGGGAGAGACCTTTGTGGCTGGGCATGGGACAAGGTCCAATTGTAAGAGGCTTGATTCAGTCATCCTAAGGAGAGGATCTACCATAGGGTGGGCAAACTTAAACAGTTCAGTGCAAAGATCTTCAATTGGTACTTGGGGAATGACTGTCATTAGAGGGTACAAACTAATAGCTCGGGCTAACACTATGAGTTCTTCCTTGGGGTATTTGACTAAAGGAACCGGGTTCTCATAAATCTCTTGAATTTCTGAACTAGGTCCTACCAGTTGGTTGCTTTCCAAGGTCTCCTCAGGTAAGGAACCAATAGTATCAATGTCACATTCTTCAAGTTCTTCCCCCTCATATTCATCAACTAGACTCAAGCCAGCATCATACACTTCCTCAATGCCATCTTCAATGGGTTTCGGGTTAGTGGTAATCGGGTCAACTGATTCTAGGCTTGTCATACCTAACCTTTCTTCCTCATTGGTAGGCTTGGGTTCTCCCTCATTAATGTCATCCTTAGGATTCTTACCACTTAGCTGTGCACAAGCCAGTCCAATGCATGGGCACTGACTAAATTTATGGCCTCTTTCTCCACAAAACTAACATTCTTGAGATATAGGAACCTAGGTTACACTGGGTTTCAAGCTAGTAGAGACCTTACTTGGGCATGGGTGTGGATCTAAATGGTTTGATCTAGAAGACTGGGGTTGTTGAGTGACTGGTCTAGAATATTGTAAGGACCTCTCATAGACACGATCCACACTATAGATATCATGGTTAGGCTTCCTAAGGTTATGCTCGGGATCACGGTATAAGGTCCTCCTAGGCTCCTGGCATGGGTGAGGTTGGGGCCTATTAAATTATGGATCAGGGGTCCAATTTTGATGTCTACGTTTCTCAAGTACTTGGACTCGATCCCTAAATTGGGAAAAACCCTCATTCATGTCCTGACTCAATTTGGTCATACTTTCGGTAAGATTTCTAACCATGGCCTCTAAATCTGGTTGGATTTGACTAGGTTGGTAGAGTACTCAATTCCGGGTAGACATGATGATGCAAGCAAGCACACAGAATATGACTAAACTAAAGTGACTACTGGCTCACTAGACCTAGAGTCCAAACTAGATGCCTAATCAGAGTGGCAAGCTAGCCTGTAGTAACTCGGGACTCAGCCAGGTAGGTGTAAGGGGAGTGTTAGGTCCCTAAATGCCAATCCTAAACACCAATCAAAGATTGGCCAGGTAGGCGGACCAGCACACAAGCCCTTCGGGATAGAATCCCTGAACCACCATTCTAGACACTGAGTACAAAGCACAAACAGAGTAACTAGACAAACTGACTCAACACTAGCCTTGACCCGACTTGTTAATGTCCCTAGCCCACTAGGGCAAATTAGGTCTAATTAATTTTAAGATTAAAGGCTTAGGTTCGAATGAGTGGGTGGTGGTTTTGGGCTAAGGAGAGGTTATCAACTCCTCCCCTTATCTTAGATGCTCAAATGCCCTTAAGATGAATTAAGAGATGAACACTCAAAAATAATTGAATTGCAGAAATACAAAAACAGGGTTGCAGTAATTTAATTCTCAGAAATCTCACGGAAACCAATAAATCACAGGAAAATTATGAAAAATAACATCAATTATATGGTTTCAGTAAAACAAAAATCACCAAATTTGGAGTTACCTGCAGTGAGAAATAATTCCTGCAACAGGATAATTATGGGCTGAAAATAGAGTACTTCCCCGTTTACAATTCCTGCTACTAAGTTGTAACCCAACGGATCCCCTACACGCCCTAGGAACATCCCATGGAATGGGAAGAGGAGGATTGCACCTCGCTTCATTCCTAGGATCGGACGTCCTGGGGAGCCTACTTTCTTGCAGACAAAGTAAAAAGAGAGAGACTCAAACAAGCAATCAAACAGAAACCCTGGACAGGGCTCTGATACCAAAAATGATGCAGAACAAAGAACAAAGAAGCATATGCGGAAGTAAAATTAAGATTAATTCTTTTTTTTTTTTTAATTTTTTTATATTTCAGAAATTGGCTTTGACTCAAAGTAAAGTTAAACTAAGTTGAAGGAAACAAGGTAAGGATTGAAAGCACAATTTAGAAGAAGCTAAGTTATCAGAGTAGTTCAGAAGTAACGAATCGCTGGAGGTTGAGAAACTCCCAGACCTAGGGTTTCGCTCTGAACTTTCAACAGGACAGAAATAAAGAGGAGAGATGGTTTACCAACCAGACAGTGATCTCACAGAATTTGGGTGGAAGAACTCTCTCGAGCAGATTGTTGGATCCTCGGATTCGGCTATCTTCGCAATGGATCCTCCAATACTGGTCTCGTGGCTGGGTCGGCTTCTCCTGGACTCAAGATCTGGGAAGAAGAAAAACATGTGATGGATTCAGAGACTCAGGGAAGGATTTACCAGTTCGAAGAACTTGAAGGCTGATGTCACTGAGATCCGGATTCTCTTGAAAGCTGATTCGACTTCCTCTGGAAAGAGCTTTGGATCTGATGTATCCGGACTGTAGCTGAATGCTAGTGGTCGGCCTGGACTTGGAGAGAGAGGCCGTGGGAGGTGGGATAGGCTAGGGTTTGGTGGATTGAAGTGGATGGTGGGCGGCTAGGGTTATGGAGTAGAAGTGGCTAACCTAGGGTTTGGGTTTTGGAGATCTCACACCTCCTCAAGGTTCCTGGGGAACCCGGATTTACTCCCTCACGGAGCTCAACACCTGGATGCAAGTGCGGAAGAGAGAAAACACAAAGTTTTACTCACAAAAAAATTTGGTTTCATTCATCTCATTCTAAGAACATACAAAGGGGTTTTAATTTATAGGACATTACAAGAGAGTAGGGTTTTACATCTTCCCATGTGGGACTAAAGGAGGGGATCTTCAAATTAGGATTGTAGGATCAATCCCTACTCATATTGCCGGCCAAATAATTCCAAAGATGATTGAGGCTTCAAAAAAGGAAAGTGGGTGGCGCCTCCTTGTCTTGACCTCCAAGAAAATTATTTTTTTCCTTCTATGCTTGGCCTTATCTGGAAGTGTTTGGGCGCCTCTTAACCTTGCCCTCCAAGAGAAAATTTATTTCCTTTTATATCTGGCTTTAGTTGGAATGATTAGGGCGCCTCCTAACCTTGCTCTTCAAGAGAAATCTCCTTCCTTCCATGGCTCAACCCTTTTTGGATACCTCCTTTCCATTCTCCCCAAGTTATGGCCTTTTCTAACTTTGTTTTGAGTATTTCTGGCAGGTAATGGACGCCTCCTTGAAGTTCTCTCCAAGAGAATTTCTTCCCTTTCAAAGTTTGGTTCTTTTGGGAATGTCTTGGGCCGCCCCCTTGATTTGTGGACCCCTCGTGGATTTCTCCTCAATTGGCGCATGAGAGAAGGGAGCTGCTATCTGTGGTGTGGGGACCAAAGCCTGCTGGATGGAGATGTGGCACCCCCTAGACTCAGGCGTATGGCTGGGAGTGTGGCTGGGAGTGTGGCGCTCACTTGCTTGGCCTTGGGAGAAAATGTAACACCCCAGGTTGAAGCCCTAGTCCACTACTGAGTCAACATGACTCAACAAAATAAAAATGCAGGTAATACAGACTCAAGCTAAACTTAAGTTGATCAAGTCAACCCTTATTGGAAGTCAAAAAACCCTAATTCTTCGGGTAAGGTTAATCAGAGATCCAGATGGAGCTCTGAAGTCTTCTTCTGAGTCTGGTGCCCGCACCAATTCTCCCAGGATGGGAGGAACTCGACCTTGTCGAGTATGGATCAAGTTGGCTCTAGTATCTCTCCAAGAGGTATGGGTCCAACTCTTGTAATTCTTCTCGGGAGATCCAAGAGTCATCAGAATCTGGCCTTCCTAGCCAGCAAACCAGGTATCTTTGGTATCCTCGATTACGAGTAGAGATAACCTGATCATCCATGATCTTTTCAATCTGCTCTTTCCTCACAGGCCAGTTTATTGGTGGACACACAGGGTCAGGTTCACTCTCAAGAGCAGGATTAGGTTCAAAAGCCTCACTGGGAGTCACAGCTGGCTCTCTATACTCTACTAGGTCTGTAATGTTGAAAGTGGAGCAAATGCCTAGTTCTGGAGGTAACTCGAGCACATAGGCATTGGATCCTACTCTCTTCACCACTCTAAATGGTCCAGCTCCTCTAGCATGTAACTTTCTAACGGTTCCAGGGGGAAACCGTTCAGGCCTTAACCTAATCATTACATAGTCTCCTTCGTCAAAAGTTTTGACTCGCCTTTGAGAATCAGCCAACTTGTTATAAGTTTCATTATTTAAATTTATTTTGGCTTGAATTTCTTTATGCAAGTCTTTTATATGCTTTGCAAAAACTTTGGCAGACTCGGAGACCCGTGTGTGGACTGGTAAA
This sequence comes from Areca catechu, assembly GCA_021397845.1. Taxonomy (NCBI): domain Eukaryota; kingdom Viridiplantae; phylum Streptophyta; class Magnoliopsida; order Arecales; family Arecaceae; genus Areca; species Areca catechu. The sequence continues at coordinate 92,215,045 of CM038051.1, read as the reverse complement.
GGAGCTAGGTTAAGAGGTGTGTGAGGTTTGTAACCATGAACAATTTCAAAGGGACTCTAGCCTATAGACCTATTGATCGAAACATTGAATGCAATTTCAGCCCTGGACAAAATACAAATCCTAATTCCTGGTGCTCTCAATCAAACCAAATTCTGAGATAATGTCCTAAACTCGACTGACGATGCATTCCTAAAGAATGGACTTTATTCAAAGGAACCCTAGGTCTAAACCTAATAAACTATGGCTCTCTAGGTTTGACCTTGGGTCGGAGGATGGCATGCAAAGCATGAAAACTTATCATGGGTGCCTAGTAGGTGCCATAAGGTCTTCCAGAAGTAGGAGGCAAACCTAATAGGTTCCGACACGTGGTTCACTCTAAAGACCTCAACAAAGTATACTTGGATGGTGTAAGAAGCATTGGAAGTCCTAGAGAAAGGGAGGAAATATGAGGTGGAGTCTCGAATTACCTGCTGGCTAAAGGTGGTGACCTGAAGGTTTGAATGGTGATCTATGAATGTCAACTGGTCATCCTTACGAAAGGAAAAGTTTGCTACTCCTAGGAATGGATCGAGAGATGGTTCGGGGAGTAGCCTAGGACATGTGATTGCAACAGTTAAGGTTTGTTCTCTAAGCAAATAAAGATCCACTTTCTCAAGAAATGGATAGGAGAATGATCCATGGAAGGGCCTATAGATGATGACCTCAAGGCTTGAAATTTGACCTATGGGTGAGGAAAGGTATACTCTATAGAAGGGTAGGTCAGTTATGCAAAGGAAGGGGTCTGGGGCCATAAGGAGGACTTCTACAGGACAGGGTGAATCAATCCGCTCAAGACAAGGATGTTCAACTGAGACTACGGGAGAGACCTTAGTGGCTGGGCATGGGACAAGGTCCAATTGTAAGAGGCTTGATTCAGTCATCCTAAGGAGAGGATCTACCATAGGGTGGGCAAACTTAAACAGTTCAGTGCAAAGATCTTCAATTGGTACTTGGGAAATGACTGTCATTAGAGGGTACAAACTAATAGCTCGGGCTAACACTCTGAGTTCTTCCTGGGGGTATTTGACTAAAGGAACCTGGTTCTCACAAATCTCTTGAATTTCTGAACTAGGTCCTACCAGTTGGTTGCTTTCCAAGGTCTCCTCAGGTAAGGAACCAATAGTATCAATGTCACAATCTTCAAGTTCTTCCCCCTCATATTCATCAACTAGACTCAAGCCAGCATCATACACTTCCTCGATGCCATCTTCAATGGGTTTCGGGTTAGTGGTTATCGGGTCAACTGATTCTAGGCTTGTCATACCTAACCTTTCTTCCTCATTGGTAGGCTTGGGTTCTCCCTCATTAATGTCATCCTTAGGATTCTTACCACTTAGCTATCCACAAGCCAGTCCTATGCATGGGCACTGACTAAATTTATGGCCTCTTTCTCCACAAAACAAACATTCTTGAGATATAGGAACCTAGGTTACACTGGGTTTCAAGCTAGTAGAGACCTTACTTGGGCATGGGTGTGGATCTAAATGGTTTGATCTAGAAGACTGGGGTTGTTGAGTGACTGGTCTTGAATATTGTAAGGACCTCTCATAGACACGATCCACACTATAGATATCATGGTTAGGCTTCCTAAGGTTATGCTCGGGATCACGGTATAAGGTCCTCCTAGGCTCCTGGCATGGGTGAGGTTGGGGCCTATTAAATTTTGGATCAGGGGTCCAATTTTGATGTCTACGTTTCTCAAGTACTTGGACTCGATCCCTAAATTGGGAAAAACCCTCATTCATGTCCTGACTCAATTTGGTCATACTTTCGGTAAGATTTCTAACCATGGCCTCTAAATCTGGTTGGGTTTGACTAGGTTGGTAGAGTACTCAATTCCGGGTAGACATGATGATGCAAGCAAGCACACAGAATATGACTAGACTAAAGTGACTACTGGCTCACTAGACCTAGAGTCCAAACTAGATGCCTAATCAGAATGGTAAGCTAGCCTGTAGTAACTCGGGACTCAGCCAGGCAGGTGTAAGGGGAGTGTTAGGTCCCTAAATGCCAATCCTAGACACCAATCAGAGATTGGCCAGGTAGGCGGACCAGCACACAAGCCCTTCGAGATAGAATACCTGAACCACCGTTCTAGACACTGAGTACAAAGCACACACAGAGTAACTAGACAAACTGACTCAACACTAGCCTTGACCCGACTTGTTGATGTCCCTAGCCCACTAGGGCAAATTAGGTCTAATTAATTTTAAGATTAAAGGCTTAAGTTCGAATGAGTGGGTGGTGGTTTTGGGCTAAGGAGAGGTTATCAACTCCTCCCCTTATCTTAGATGCTCAAATACCCTTAAGATGAATTAAGAGATGAACACTCAAAAATAATTGAATTGTAGAAATACAAAAACAGAGTTGCAGTAATTTAATTCTTAGAAATCTCACGGAAATGAATAAATCACAGGAAAATTAAGAAAAATAGCTTCAATTATATGGTTTCAGCAAAACAAAAATCACCAAATTTGGAGTTACTTGTAGTGAGAAATAATTCTTGCAACAGGGCAATTACGGGCTGAAAATAGAGTACTTCCCCGTTTACAATTCCTGCTACTAAGTTGTAACCCAACGGATCCCCTACACGCCCTAGGAACACCCCATGGAATGGGAAGAGGAGGTTTGCACCTCGCTTCGTTCCTAGGACCGGACGTCCTGGGGAGTCTACTTCGAGCAGACAAAGTAAAATGAGAGAGACTCAAACAAGCAATCAAACAGAAACCCTAGATAGGGCTCTGATACCAAAAATGATGCAGAACAAAGAACAAAGAAGCATATATGGAAGTAAAATTAAGATTAATTCTTTTTTTTTTTTTTTTTTTTTATATTTCAGAAATTGGCTTTGACTCAAAGTAAAGTTAAACTAAGTTGAAGGAAACTAGGTAAGGATTGAAAGCACAATTTAGAAGAATCTAAGTTATCAGAGTAGTTCAGAAGTAACGGATCGCTGGGGGTTGAGAAACTCCCAGACCTAGAGTTTCGCTCTGAACTTTCAACAGGACAGAAATAAAGAAGAGAGATGGTTTACCAACCAGACAGTGATCTCACAGAATTTGGGTGGAAGAACTCTCTCGAGCAGATTGTTGGATCCTCGGATTCGGCTATCTTCGCAATGGATCCTCAAATACTGGTCTCGTGGCTGGGTCGGCTTCTCCTGGACTCAAGATCTGGGAAGAAGAAAAACATGTGATGGATTCAGAGACTCAGGGAAGGATTTACCAGTTCGAAGAACTTGAAGGCTGATGTCGCTGAGATCCGGATTCTCTTGATGGCTGATTCGACTTCCTCTGGAAAGAGCTTTGGATCTGATGTATCCGGACTGTAGCTGAATGCTGGTGGTCAGCCTGGACTTGGAGAGAGAGGCCGTGGGAGGTGGGATAGGCTAGGGTTTGGTGGATTGAAGTGGATGGTGGGCGGCTAGGGTTATGGAGTAGAAGTGGCTAACCTAGGGTTTGGGTTTTGGAGATCTCACACCTCTTCAAGGTTCCTGGGGAACCCGGATTTTCTCCCTCACGGAGCTCAACCCCTGGATGCAAGTGCGGAAGAGAGAAAACACAAAGTTTTACTCACAAAAAAAATTTGGTTTCATTCATCTCATTCTTAGAACTTACAAAGGGATTTTAATTTATAGGACATTACAAGAGAGTAGGGTTTTACATCTTCCCATGTGGGACTAAAGGAGGGGATCTTCAAATTAGGATTGTAGGATCAATCCCTACTCATATGGCCAGCCAAATAATTCCAAAGATGATTGAGGCTTCAAAAAAGGAAAGTGGGTGGCGCCTCCTTGTCTTGACCTCCAAGAAAATTATTTTTTTCCTTCTATGCTTGGCCTTATCTGGAAGTGTTTGGGCGCCTCTTAACCTTGCCCTCCAAGAGAAAATTTGATTCCTTTTATATCTGGCTTTAGTTGGAATGATTAGGGTGCCTCCTAACCTTGCTCTTCAAGAGAAATCTCCTTCCTTCCATGGCTCAACCCTTTTTGGATACATCATTTTCTTTCTCCCCAAGTTATGGCCTTTTCTAACTTTGCTTTGAGTATTTCTGGCAGGTAATGGGTGTCTCCTTGAAGTTCTCTCCAAGAGAATTTCTTCCCTTTCAAAGTTTGGTTCTTTTGGGAATGTCTTGGGCCGCCCCCTTGATTTGTGGACCCCTGGTGGATTTCTCCTCAATTGGCGCATGAGAGAAGGGAGCTGCTATCTGTGGTGTGGGGACCAAAGCCTGTTGGATGGAGATGTGGCGCCCCCTGGACTCAGGCGTATGGCTGGGAGTGTGGCGCCCACTTGCTTGGCCTTGGGATAAAATGTAACACCCCAGGTTGAAGCCCTAGTCCACTACTGATTCAACATGACTCAACAAAATAAAAATACAGGTAATACAGACTCAAGCTAAAATTGAGTTGATCAAGTCAACCCTTATTGTAAGCCAAAAAATCCTAATTCTTCGGGCAAGGTTAATCAGAGATCCAGATGGAGCTCTGAAGTCTTCTTTTGAGTCTGGTGCCCGCACCAATTCTCCCAGGGTGGGAGGAACTCGACCCTGTCGAGTATGGATCAAGTTGGCTCTGGTATCTCTCCAAGAGGTCTGGGTCCAACTCTTGTAATTCTTCTCGGGAGATCCAAGAGTCATCAGAATCTGGCCTTCCTAGCCAGCGGACCAGGTATCTTTGGTATCCTCGATTACGAGTAGAGATAACCTGATCATCCAGGATCTTTTCAATCTGCTCTTTCCTCATAGGCCAGTTTGTTGGTGGACACACAGGGTCAGGTTCACTCTCAAGAGCAGGATTAGGTTCAAAAGCCTCACTGGGAATCACAGCTGGATCTCTATACTCTACTAGGTCTGTAATGTTGAAAGTGGAGCTAATGCCTAGTTCTGGAGGTAACTCGAGCACATAGGCATTGGATCCTACTCTCTTCACCACTCTAAATGGTCCAGCTCCTCTAGCATGTAACTTTCTAACGGTTCCAGGGGGAAACCGTTCAGGCCTTAACCTAATCATTACATAGTCTCCTTCGTCAAAAGTTTTGACTCGCCTTTGAAAATCAGCCAACTTGTTATAAGTTTCATTACTTAAATTTATTTTGGCTTGAATTTCTTTATGCAAGTCTTTTATATGCTGTGCAAAAACTTCGGCAGACTCGGAGACCCGTGTGTGGACTGGTAAAGGAGCTAGGTCAAGAGGTGTGTGAGGTTTGTAACCATGAACAATTTCAAAGGGACTCTAGCCTATAGACCTATTGATCGAAACATTGAATGCAATTTCAGCCCTGGACAAAATACAAATCCCAATTCCTGGTGCTCTCAATCAAACCAAATTCTAAGACAATGTCCTAAACTCGACTAACGATGCATTCCTAAAGAATGGACTTTATTCAAAGGAACCCTAAGTCTAAACCTAATAAACTACGGCTCTCTAGGTTTGACCTTGGGTCGGAGGATGGCATGCAGAGCATGAAAACTTATCATGGGTGCCTAGTAGGTGCCATAAGGTCTTCCAGAAGTAGGTGGCAAACCTAATAGGTTCCGACACGTGGTTCACTCTAAAGACCTCAACAAAGTATACTTGGATGGTGTAAGAAGCATTGGAAGTCCTAGAGAAAGGGAGGAAATATGAGGTGGAGTCTCGAATTACCTGCTGGCTAAAGGTGGTGACCTGAAGGTTTGAATGGTGATCTATGAATGTCAACTGGTCATCCTTACGAAAGGAAAAGTTTGCTACTCCTAGGAATGGATCGAGAGATGGTTCGGGGAGTAGCCTAGGACATGTGATTGCAACAGTTAAGGTTTGTTCTCTAAGCAAATAATGATCCACTTTCTCAAGAAATGGATAGGAGAATGATCCATGGAAGGGCCTATAGATGATGACCTCAAGACTTGAAATTTGACCTATGGGTGAGGAAAGGTATACTCTATAGAAGGGTAGGTCAGTTATGCAAAGGAAGGGGTCTGGGCCCATAAGGAGGACTTCTACAGGACTGGGTGAATCAATCCGCTCAAGATAAGGATGTTCAACTGAGACTACGGGAGAGACCTTAGTGGCTGGGCATGGGACAAGGTCCAATTGTAAGAGGCTTGATTCAGTCATCCTAAGGAGAGGATCTACCATAGGGTGGGCAAACTTAAACAGTTCAGTGCAAAGATCTTCAATTGGTACTTGGGGAATGACTGTCATTAGAGGGTACAAACTAATAGCTCGGGCTAACACTCTGAGTTCTTCCTGGGGGTATTTGACTAAAGGAACCTGGTTCTCACAAATCTCTTGAATTTCTGAACTAGGTCCTACCAGTTGGTTGCTTTCCAAGGTCTCCTCAGGTAAGGAACCAATAGTATCAATGTCACATTCTTCAAGTTCTTCCCCCTCATATTCATCAACTAGACTCAAGCCAGCATCATATACTTCCTCGATGCCATCTTCAATGGGTTTCGGGTTAGTGGTAATCGGGTCAACTTATTCTAGGCTTGTCATACCTAACCTTTCTTCCTCATTGGTAGGCTTGGGTTCTCCCTCATTAATGTCATCCTTAGGATTCTTACCACTTAGCTGTGCACAAGCCAGTCCTATGCATGGGCACTGACTAGATTTATGGCCTCTTTCTCCATAAAACAAACATTCTTGAGATATAGGAACCTAGGTTACACTGGGTTTCAAGCTAGTAGAGACCTTACTTGGGCATGGGTGTGGATCTAAATGGTTTGATCTAGAAGACTGGGGTTGTTGAGTGACTGGTCTAGAATATTGTAAGGACCTCTCATAGACACGATCCACACTATAGATATCATGGTTAGGCTTCCTAAGGTTATGCTCGGGATCACGGTATAAGGTCCTCCTAGGCTTCTGGCATGGGTGAGGTTGGGGCCTATTAAATTTTGGATCAGGGGTCCAATTTTGATGTCTACGTTTCTCAAGTACTTGGACTCGATCTCTAAATTGGGAAAAACCCTCATTCATGTCCTGACTCAATTTGGTCATACTTTCGGTAAGATTTCTAACCATTGCCTCTAAATCTGGTTGGGTTTGACTAGGTTGGTAGAGTACTCAATTCCGGGTAGACATGATGATGCAAGCAAGCACACAGAATATGACTAGACTAAAGTGACTACTGGCTCACTAGACGTAGAGTCCAAACTAGATGCCCAATCAGAGTGGCAAGCTAGCCTGTAGTAACTCGGGACTCAGCCAGGCAGGTGTAAGGGGAGTGTTAGGTCCCTAAATGCCAATCCTAGACACCAATTAGAGATTGGCCAGGTAGGCGGACCAGCACACAAGCCCTTCGGGATAGAATCCCTGAACCACCGTTCTAGACACTGAGTACAAAGCACACACAGAGTAACTAGACAAACTGACTCAATACTAGCCTTGACCCGACTTGTTGATGTCCCTAGCCCACTAGGGCAAATTAGGTCTAATTAATTTTAAGATTAAAGGCTTAGGTTCGAATGAATGGGTGGTGGTTTTGGGCTAAGGAGAGGTTATCAACTCCTCCCCTTATCTTAAATGCTCAAATGCCCTTAAGATGAATTAAGAGATGAACACTCAAAAATAATTGAATTGCAGAAATACAAAAATAGAGTTGCAGTAATTTAATTCTCAGAAATCTCATGTAAACCAATAAATCATAGGAAAATTATGAAAAATAGCTTCAATTATATGGTTTCAGCAAAACAAAAATCACCAAATTTGGATTTACCTGCAGTGAGAAATAAATCCTGCAACAGGGCAATTATGAGCTGAAAATAGAGTACTTCCCCATTTACAATTCCTGCTACAAAGTTGTAACCCAACGGATCCCCTACACGCCTTAGGAACACCCCATGGAATGGGAAGAGGAGGTTTGCATCTCGCTTCGGTCCTAGGACCGGGCATCCTGGGGAGTCTACTTCGAGCAGACAAAGTAAAAAGAGAGAGACTCAAACAAGCAATCAAACAGAAACCCTAGACAGGGCTCTGATACCAAAAATGATGCAGAACAAAGAACAAAGAAGCGTATGTGAAAGTAAAATTAAGATTAATTCTTTTTTTTTTAATTTTTTTATATTTCAGAAATTGGTTTTGACTCAAAGTAAAGTTAAACTAAGTTGAAGGAAACTAGGTAAGGATTGAAAGCACAATTTAGAAGAAGCTAAGTTATCAAAGTAGTTCAGAAGTAACGGATCGCTGGGGGTTGAGAAACTCCCAGACCTAGGGTTTCGCTCTGAACTTTCAACAGGACAGAAATAAAGAGGAGAGATGGTTTACCAACCAGACAGTGATCTCACAGAATTTGGGTGGAAGAACTCTCTCGAGCAAATTGTTGGATCCTCGGATTCGGCTATCTTCGTAATGGATCCTCAAATACTGGTCTCGTGGCTGGGTCGGCTTCTCCTGGACTCAAGATCTGGGAAGAAGAAAAACATGTGACAAATTCAGAGACTCAGGGAAGGATTTACCAGTTCGAAGAACTTGAAGGCTGATGTCGCTGAGATCCGGATTCTCTTGAAGGCTGATTCGACTTCCTCTGGAAAGAGCTTTGGATCTGATGTATCCGGACTGTAGCTGAATGCTGGTGGTCGGCCTAGACTTGGAGAGAGAGGCCATGGGAGGTGGGATAGGCTAGGGTTTGGTGGATTGAAGTGGATGGTGGGCGGCTAGAGTTATGGAGTAGAAGTGGCTAACCTAGGGTTTGGGTTTTGGAGATCTCACACCTCCTCAAGGTTCCTGGGGAACCCGGATTTACTCCCTCACGGAGCTCAACACCTGGATGCAAGTGCAGAAGAGAGAAAACACAAAGTTTTAGTCATAAAAAAAATTTGGTTTCATTCATCTCATTCTTAGAACTTACAATGGGGTTTTAATTTATAGGACATTACAAGAGAGTAGGGTTTTTCATCTTCCCATGTGGGACTAAAGGAGTGGATCTTCAAATTAGGATTGTAGGATCAATCCCTACTCATATGGCCGGCCAAATAATTCCAAAGATGATTGAGGCTTCAAAAAAGGAAAGTGGGTGGCGCCTCCTTGTCTTGACCTCCAAGAAAATTATTTTTTTCCTTCTATGCTTGGCCTTATCTGGAAGTGTTTGGGCACCTCTTAACCTTTCCCTCCAAGAGAAAATTTATTTCCTTTTATATCTGGCTTTAGTTGGAATGATTAGGGCGCCTCCTAACCTTGCTCTTCAAGAGAAATCTCCTTCCTTCCATGGCTCAACCCTTTTTGGATATCTCCTTTTCTTTCTCCCCAAGTTATGGCCTTTTCTAACTTTGTTTTGAGTATTTCTAGCAGGTAATGGGCGCCTCCTTGTAGTTCTCTCCAAGAGAATTTCTTTCCTTTTAAAGTTTGGTTCTTTTAGGAATGTCTTGGGCCACCCCCTTGATTTGTGGACCCCTGGTGGATTTCTCCTCAATTGGCGCATGAGAGAAGGGAGCTGCTATCTGTGGTGTGGGGACCAAAGCCTGCTGGATGGAGATGTGGCACCCCCTGGACTCAGGCGTATGGCTGGGAGTGTGGCTGGGAGAGTGGCGCCCACTTGCTTGGCCTTGGGAGAAAATGTAACACCCCAGGTTGAAGCCCTAGTCCACTACTGAGTCAACATGACTCAACAAAATAAAAATGCAGGTAATACAGACTCAAGCTAAAATTGAGTTGATCAAGTCAACCCTTATTGGAAGCCAAAAAACCCTAATTCTTTGGGCAAGGTTAATCAGAGATCCAGATGGAGCTCTGAAGTCTTCTTCTGAGTCTGGTGCCCGCACCAATTCTCCCAGGGTGAAGAATTTGAAGGTGATGAAGCCCTGGTAGATCATGATCTTTTAGGAGTGGTTAGGTGTATCCTCACCCAAACCAAAGACCAAGAAGACTGGCGTAGGACTAGTATCCTATAGACTTTCATCAAGATAGGCGAAAAAGTGTGCCAGGTCATCTTAGATAGTGGTAGCTGTGTCAATGCCATATCCACCAATACAGTCAAAAACCTTGGATTGTCCACTATGCCCCATCCTAATCCATATAAGGTTTTCTAGATAGACTCAACCTCTATTCCCATCAAGTCTAGGTGCATAGTTACCATCCAGTTCCAGTCTTACCAAGAGAAAGTTTGGTGCGATGTTCTTCCAATGGGAGTTAGCAGTATCATTTTAGGACGACCATGGTTATACGATCATGACGTTATACTCTATGGTTGCTCTAATTCATGCTCATTTACTCATAATGGGAAGAAGATTGTAATCCATTCTTCTCAACCTAAGGATCCAATTAAAAGAGGATCTAGCCAATTGAGAAATAAGACACAAGGGATAAACGTGATCACTGCTAAAGAATTGGAGCAAGAGATTAGCAATGGTTCACCTGTTTGGGTTTTGACAACTAAGGAACATCAAGAGCCCTCCCCAAAAGAACAACCTCAGGAAGTCGTTGAAGTGCTAGATGAGTTTAAGGAGGTTTTCCCCGATGAGTTACCCGACCAACTCCCACCCCTTAGGGACATCCAACATGCAATAGATTTAGTCCCTGGAGCAACCTTACCGAACCTTTCTGATACATAACAAAGAACAAAGAAGCGTATGCAGAAGTAAAATTAAGATTAATTCTTTTTTTTTTCTTTTTTTTTTATATTTCAGAAATTGGCTTTGGCTCAAAGTGAAGTTAAACTAAGTTGATGGAAACTAGGTAAGGATTGAAAACAAAATTTAGAAGAAGCTAAGTTATCAGAGTAGTTCAGAAGTAACGGATCGCTGGGGGTTGAGAAACTCCCAGACCTAGGATTTCGCTCTGAACTTTCAACAGGACAGAAATAAAGAGAAGAGATGGTTTACCAACCAGACAGTGATCTTCACAGAATTTGTGTGGAAGATCTCTCTCGAGCAGATTGTTGGATCCTCGGATTCGGCTATCTTTGCAATGGATTCTCCAATACTGGTCTCGTGGCTGGGTCAGCTTCTCCTGAACTCAAGATCTGGGAAGAAGAAAAATAAGTGATGGATTCAGAGACTCAGGGAAGGATTTACCAGTTCGAAGAACTTGAAGGTTGATGTTGCTGAGATCCGGATTCTCTTGAAGGCTGATTCGACTCCCTCTGAAAAGAGCTATGGATCTAAAGTATCCGGACTGGAGCTGGATGCTGGTGGTCGGCCTGGACTTGGAGAGAGAGGCCGTGGGAGGTGGGATAGGCTAGGGTTTGGTGGATTGAAGTGGATGATGGGCGGCTAGGGTTTTGGAGTAGAAGTGGCTAACTTAGGGTTTTGGGGTTGGAGATCTCACACCTCCTCAAGGTTCCTGGGGAACCCGGATTTACTCCCTCACGGAGCTCAACACTTGGATGCAAGTGCGGAAGAGAGAAAACACAGAGTTTGCTCACAAAAAAAAAGTTGGTTTCATTCATCAGCTTGATTAGAACTTACAAAGGGGTTTTAATTTATAGGACTTTACAAGAGAGTAGGGTTTTACATCTTCCCATGTGGGACTAAAGGAGGGGATCTGCAAATTAGGATTGTAGGATCAATCCTTACACATATGGCCGGCCAAATAATTCCATAAAATTGATTGATGGCTTCAAAAGCAAAGTGGGTGGCGCCTCCTAGCCTTGACCTCCAAGAAAAATTATTTTTTCCTTCTATGCTTGGCCTTATCTGGAAGTGTTTGGGTGCCTCTTAACCTTGCTCTTCAAGAGAAATTTCTTTCCTTTTATATCTGGCTTTATTTGGAATTACTAGGGCGCCTCCTAACCTTGCTCTTCAAGAGAAATCTCCTTCCTTCCATGGCTCAACTTTTTTTGGACACCTCCTTTTCTTTCTCCCCAAGTTATGGCTCTTCCCAACTTTGCTTTGGGCATTTTTGGCATGGGATGGGCGCCCCCTTGAAGTACTCTCCAAGAAGAATTTGTTTCTTTTCATAGCTTGGTTCTTATGGAAAATTGTGGGCCACCCCCTTGAATTCTGGATCCCTGATTGCTCTCTACTTAAATGGCGCATGAGAGAAGGGACCTGCTATCCTGTGGTGTGGGGACCAAAGCCTACTGGATGGAGATGTGGTGCCCCCTGGACTCAGGCGTATGGCTGGGAGTGTGGCTGGGAGTGTGGCGCCCACTTGCTTGGCCTTGGGAGAAAATTTAACACCCCAGGTTGAAGCCCTAGACCACTACTGAATCAACATGACTCAACAAAATAAAAATACAGGTAATACAGACTCAAGCTAAAATTGAGTTGATCAAGTCAACCCTTATTACAAGCCAAAAATCCCTAATTCTTCGGGCAAGGTTAATCAGAGATCCAGATAGAGATCTGAAGTCTTCTTCTGAGTCTGGTGCCCGCACCAATTCTCCCAGGGTGGGAGGAACTCGACCCTGTCGAGTATGGATCAAGTTGGCTCTGGTAACTCTCCAAGAGGTCTGGGTCCAATTCTTGTAATTCTTCTCGGGAGATCCAAGAGTCATCAGAATCTGGCCTTCCTTGCCAGCGGACCAGGTATCTTTGGTATCCTCGATTACGAGTAGAGATAACCTGATCATCCAGGATCTTTTCAATCTGCTCTTTCCTCACAGGCCAGTTTGTTGGTGGGCACACAGGGTTGGGTTCACTCTCAAGAGCAGGATTAGGTTCAAAAGCCTCACTGGGAATCACAGTTGGCTCTCTATACTCTACTAGGTCTGTAATGTTGAAAGTGGAGCTAATGCCTAGTTCTGGAGGCAACTCGAGCACATAGGCATTGGATCCTACTCTCTTCACTACTCTAAATGGTCCAGCTCCTCTAGCATGTAACTTTCTAATGGTTCCGGGAGGAAACCATTTAGGCCTTAACCTAATCATTACATAGTCTCCCTCATTAAAAGTTTTGACTCGCCTTTGAGAATCAGCCAACTTCTTATAAGTTTCATTACTTAAATTTATTTTGGCATGAATTTCTTTATGCAAGTCTTTTATATGCTGTGCAAAAACTTTGGCAGACTCGGAGACTCGTGTGTGGACTAGTAAAGGAGCTAGGTCAAGAGGTGTGTGAGGTTTGTAACCATGCACAATTTCAAATGGACTCTTACCTGTAGACCTATTGACTGAGTCATTGTATGCAAATTCAGCTCTAGGTAAGTACAAATCCCAGTTCCTAATGTTTTCACCAACAAGACACCTTAATAGATTGCCTAAACTACGGTTCACTACTTCGGTTTGGCCATCAGTCTGGGGATGATAGGCAGTTGAAAACTTAAGTTTTGTCCCTAACTTATGCCAAAGGGTTTTCCAGAAATAGCTGGTGAATCGGACATCCCTATCTGAAACAATGGTCTTGGGTAGGCCATGGAGTCGAACTATCTCATTAAAGAACAGGGTGGCTACCTTAGATGCATCAAATGTTTGGGAACAAGGCAAGAAATGGGCCATCTTGGAAAATCGGTCTACTACAACACAGATGGAGTCATGCCTCCTCTGGGTCTTAGGCAAACCTAACACAAAGTCCATGCTCACATCTTGCCAAGGACGATCTGGGACAGGGAGTGGGGTATAAAGGTCGGTGTTCTGTTTTCGCTGTTTGGCAACAGCGCAGGTCCGACACCTAGCCACAATGTGTGCTACATCTCTTTTTAAGCTAGGCCAGAAAAAATGGTCTTCAATAGCCAGGGTGGTCTTATCTTTTCCGAAATGGCTAGCTAAACCTCCAGCATGAGTTTCCCAAATCAAAAATTCCCTAAGAGAGGTTCTAGGGATGCAAAGCCTATTCTTAAAGAACAGAAAGCCATCTAAAAGGGAATAATCCTTATGTTCACTAGATGGTCCTTGAGTTAGATCCTGGTACACAATCTTAAAATCCGGACACGACTCATATTCTTCTTTGATTTGCTCAAACCCTATGACTTCAGCCCTAACAGAATTCAACAACAAAGATCGACGACTAAGGGCATCAGCTACCTTATTTTCAGACCCAGCCTTATGCTTCAAAACAAAAGTATAGGACTAGATATACTCTACCCACTTAGCATGCCTAGGGTTAAGCTTCTTCTGGGAATTCAAGAATCTAAGAGCCTCATGGTCCGAAAACAGCACAAATTCTTGCGGTAGCAAATAATGTCTCCAGTAACGCAAAGCTTGCACTACCGCATAAAATTCTTTATCATAGGTAGAATACCTAAGCTTAGCATCATTAAGTTTCTCACTAAAGAATGCTACGGGATGGTTCTTTTGGCTTAGGACTCCACCTATACCTACTCCTGAAGCATCACAGGCAACCTCAAATATCTTTGAAAAGTCCGGTAACCTCAAAATGGGTGCCTGGGTCATCCTATCCTTAAGATCTAGGAAGGCTTTATGGGCTGCTTTGGTCCACTGAAATTCTCCCTTCCTAATACAGTCTGTGATAGGAGCAACTACAGTACTAAACCCCTTGATGAATCGCCTATAGAAGGTAGCCAAGCCATGGAAACTTCTGACTTCATGCACACTGGTCGGCTCTGGCCATTCTACTATGGACCTAATCTTTTCAGGATCTGCAGCCACGCCGTCAGGGGTTACAACAAAACCAAGGAAGATAATTCTACTGGTCATAAATTCACACTTTTTGAGATTACCGTAGAGACTATCATTCCTCAAAACTTGGCAGACTTGTCTAAGGTGGCCTAGGTGATCTGTAGGGGTCTTACTATAGATCAGGATGTCATCAAAATAGACCACTACAAACTTCCCTATGAAAGCTCTAAGTACCTGGGTCATAATCCTCATGAAAGTACTAGGGGCATTGGACAACCCAAAAGGCATAACAACCCATTCATAGAGACCATCCTTAGTTTTGAAGGCGGTTTTCCACTCATCCCCTGGTCTAATCCTAACCTGATGATAGCCGCTCTTGAGATCAATTTTAGAAAAAACCATGGCACCGGCCATCATATCTAGCATGTCATCTAGTCTAGGGATGGGGAACCTATACTTGATTGTGATTTTATTGATGGCACGACTATCAACACACATCCTCCACGTGCGATCCTTCTTCGGGGTTAGAAGTGCAGGGACTGCACAAGGGCTAAGACTCTCTCTAATGAACCCCTTCCTCAACAATTCTCCAACCTGCTTTTGCAGTTCTTTATGCTCAGATGGATTCATCCTATAATGGGGCAAGTTGGGTAAAGTAGCTCCTGGGACTAAATCTATGGAATGCTGAATATCCCTAAGAGGTGGAAGGTGGTCTAGCAGATCCTCGGGAAAAACATCCTCAAATTCTTCTAATAAAGGCTTAACTTCCTGAGGAGGCTCTGAGGGTGTAGGAGTCCTAAGTTCCTTAGCAGTCAACATCCAAATGGGTGAACCACTATGAATTTCTTGTTCTAGATCCTTGGCACTAATTAGGTTCACTCCAGTCTTCATTTCTCTGACCTTATTGGTTCCTTTAGCTACCTTGTCCTTAGGAGGGACTGAATGGATTGTGATTTTCTTCCCATTGAAACTAAAGACACAGGTGTTGGATTTTCCTAAGAGGGTGGCATCATGATCATACAACCAAGGTCTTCCAAGAATTTTACTGCTCACCCCCATGGGCAAGACATCACACCAAATCTTCTCTTGATAGGATTGCATTTGGATTTGGACCTGACATCTAGACTCGATGGGTATAGAGGTAGAGTCTACCCAAGAAACCTTATAGGGGTTGGGGACTGGGGTTAAGCCTAACATTTTGACAGTGCTAATAGAAATGGCATTCACACAGCTCCCACTATCTATGATGATTTTACATACCTTATCCCATAGTTTAAGGAAAGTCTGTAGGATGTTAGTCCTACGCCAATCTTCCTGAACTTTAGTCTGGGACAGGATGCATCTCACAACCCCTAATTGGTCAGACTCGGTGGATTCTTCCTCTCCTTCATACTCATCGACCAAATTCATTCCGGCCTCATAAACTTCTTCTTCAAACTCCTCATTGGTCTCGGAATTCTCTTCTCCTCCCTCTTCTATATAAAGGGATCTACGAGGGCACTGGCTAGAAACATGACCTACCTTACGGCACTTAAAATAAGCTATGGCTGTGCACTGGTTGGAGAAATGACCGGGCTTCTGGCACTTAAAACAGATGATACTAGGGGTTCTCTGGGTGTCAGGTGCCTTACCTTTGTCCAAGGGCCTTGGGGTGGGAATACCCTGATTAGGCTTGCTAGGGGTAACCTGGCTAGGTCCATTTCTTGGGATTGGGGCACTAACCCTAGAAGGCATGGGTCCTCTCTGAAACTTCTCAGTGTTTAGTGCAATCTGATAGGCTTGGTCTAGGTCAGTAACCTCTCTTAGAAATAACTCTCTCTTAATGTCTTCCCTAAGTCCAGCCCTAAACCTAGACAAAGTGACCTCATGGGCTTCACTCACATCACATCTCATCAGGTATTCATCAAAGGTGGTTATGTAGTCTGATACAGATCGATTCCCTTGTCTCAAAGTCTGCCATTGGTCCAACAGATTCTGCGGATATGAAATGGGTAGATATTTATCTCTAAGCTTTTCTTTCATACCCTGCCAAGTGGTTATGGGCTCTACATTTCGTCTTCTAGTGGTAGCTCAATGTTCCCCCAGTATAACCTAGCTTGATGTACTAACTTCATCTTGGCAAACTTGAATTTCCTCTCCTCAGACATGGCGTACCACTCAAAGTACTGGTCCATCTCACCCTCCCAATCAGAATACACCTTAGGATTTAAGCTACCATCAAAAGTGGGTGCATCTAACTTGATGTTCCGAATGAACCTATCATCTCTATCTTCAGGTTCTGGGTCAGGCCTCCTATGATTAGGTTCAGGATCTCGGTATAAAGGTCTTCTAGGCTCTTGGTGTGGGTGAGGTTGAGGCACATTAAAATCTGGGTCAGGAGTCCAATTCCGATGCCTAGGTTCCTCTAGCACTTGGACTCGATCCCTAAGCTGGGCAAAATCCTCATGGACTTGTTCTTTAAACTGGGCAACAGTGGTAGTCACATCCTGACTCAGTTTGTTCATACTCTCAGTAAGAGCTCTAACCATGGCCTCTAAATCAGGTTGGGATTGACCAGGTTGGTAGGGCACTCCATTCCGGGTAGACATGATGCAAGCAAACACACAAAATGAGACTCAACTGAACAACTACAGGCTAACTAGACCTAGAGCCCAAACTAGATGCCCAATCAGAGTGGCAAGCTAGCCTGTAGTAACTCGGGACTCAGCCAGGCAGGTGTAAGGGGAGTGTTAGGTCCCTAGATGCCAATCCTAGACACCAATCAGTGATTGGCCAGGTAGGCGGACCAGCATACAAGCCCTTTGGGATAGAATCCCTGAACCTCCGTTCTAGACACTGAGTACAAAGCACACACAGAGTAACCAGACAAACTGACTCAACACTAGCCTTGACCCGACTTGTTGATGTCCCTAGCGCACTAGGGCAAATTAGGTCTAATTAATTTTAAGATTAAAGGCTTAGGTTCGAATGAGTGGGTGGTGGTTTTGGGCTAAGGAGAGGTTATCAACTCCTCCCCTTATCTTAGATGCACAAATGCCCTTAAGATGAATTAAGAGATGATCACTCAAAATTAATTGAATTGCAGAAACATAAAAAATAGAGTTGTAGTAATTTAACTCTCAGAAATTTCACGGAAACCAATAAATCACAGGAACATTAAGTAAAATAGCGTCAATTATACTGGTTCCAGCAAAATAAAATTCATACAATTTGGAGTTACCTGCAGTGAGAAACAATTTCTGCAATAGGGCAGTTACGGATTGAAAATAGAGTACTTTCCCGTTTACAATTCCTGCTACGAAGTTGTAACCCAACGGATCCCCTACACGCCCTAGGAACACCCCATGGAATGGGAAGAGGAGGTTTGCACCTCGCTTCGTTCCTAGGACCGGACGTCCTGGGGAGTCTACTTCGAGCAGACAAAGTATAAAGAGAGAGACTCAAACAAGCAATCAAAATAGAAACCCTAGACAGGGCTTTGATACCAAAAATGATGCAGAATGAAAGCTCTGATACCAAAAATGATGCAGAACAAAGAACAAAGAAGCGTATGCGGAAGTAAAATTAAGATTAATTCTTTTTTTCTTTTTTTTTTTTATATATTTTAGAAATTGGCTTTGGCTCAAAGTGAAGTTAAACTAAGTTGATGGAAACTAGGTAAGGATTGAAAACACAATTTAGAAGAAGCTAAGTTATCAAAGTAGTTCAGAAGTAACGGATCGCTGGGGGTTGAGAAACTCCCAGACCTAGGGTTTCGCTCTGAACTTTCAACAGGACAGAAATAAAGAGAAGAGATGGTTTACCAACCAGACAGTGATCTTCACAGAATTTGGGTGGAAGATCTCTCTCGAGCAGATTGTTGGATCCTCAGATTCGGCTATCTTCGCAATGGATCCTCCAATACTGGTCTCGTGGCTGGGTCGGCTTCTCCTGAACTCAAGATCTGGGAAGAAGAAAAACAAGTGATGGATTCAGAGACTCAGGGAAGGATTTACCAGTTCGAAGAACTTGAAGGCTGATGTTGCTGAGATCCGGATTCTCTTGAAGGCTGATTCGACTCCCTCTGAAAAGAGCTATGGATCTGAAGTATCCGGACTGGAGCTGGATGCTGGTGGTCGGCCTGGACTTGGAGAGAGAGGCCGTGGGAGGTGGGATAGGCTAGGGTTTGGTGGATTGAAGTGGATGATGGGCGGCTAGGGTTTTGGAGTAGAAGTGGCTAACTTAGGGTTTTGGGGTTGGAGATCTCACACCTCCTCAAGGTTCCTGGGGAACCCGGATTTACTCCCTCACGGAGCTCAACACCTGGATGCAAGTGCGGAAGAGAGAAAACACAGAGTTTGCTCATAAAAAAAAAGTTGGTTTCATTCATCATCTTGATTAGAACATACAAAGGGGTTTTAATTTATAGGACTTTACAAGAGAGTAGGGTTTTACATCTTCCCGTGTGGGACTAAAGGAGGGGATCTAGAAATTAGGATTGTAGGATCAATCCTTACACATATGGCCAGCCAAATAATTCCATAAAATTGATTGATGCCTTCAAAAGGAAAGTGGGTGGCGCCTCCTAGCCTTGACCTCCAAGAAAAATTATTTTTTCCTTCTATGCTTGGCCTTATCTGGAAGTGTTTGGGCGCCTCTTAACCTTGCTCTTCAAGAGAAATTTCTTTCCTTTTATATCTGGATTTATTTGGAATTACTAGGGCGCCTCCTAACCTTGCTCTTCAAGAGAAATCTCATTCCTTCCATGGCTCAACTTTTTTTGGACACCTCCTTTTCTTTCTCCCCAAGTTATGGCTCTTCCCAACTTTGCTTTGGGCATTTTTGGCATGGGATGGGCGCCCCCTTGAAGTACTCTCCAAGAAGAATTTGTTTCTTTTCATAGCTTGGTTCTTATGGAAAATTATGGGCCGCCCCCTTGAATTGTGGATCCCTGATTGCTCTCTACTTAAATGGCGCATGAGAGAAGGGACCTGCTATCCTGTGGTGTGGGGACCAAAGCCTACTAGATGGAGATGTGGTGCCCCCTGGACTCAGGCGTATGGCTGGGAGTGTGGCTGGGAGTGTGGCGCCCACTTGCTTGGCCTTGGGAGAAAATTTAACACCCCAGGTTGAAGCCCTAGACCACTACTGAGTCAACATGACTCAACAAAATAAAAATGCAGGTAATACAGACTCAAGCTAAAATTGAGTTGATCAAGTCAACCCTTATTACAAGCCAAAAAACCCTAATTCTTCGGGCAAGGTTAATCAGAGATCCAGATGGAGCTCTGAAGTCTTCTTCTGAGTCTGGTGCCCACGCCACTTTTCCATTATAGAATTAACCCTACTGAACATCAAGAATTGCAATGACAAGTAGGAGAACTTCTTAGGAAAGGATTCATTAGGGAGAGTTTAAGCCCATGCGCAGTCCCAGCCTTACTCACCCCTAAAAAAGATGGCACGTGGAGGATGTGTGTCGATAGTCGTGCCATAAATAAGATCACAGTGAAATATAGGTTTCCCATCCTCAGATTAGATGACATGCTAGATATGATGGCCGGTGCGACGATATTTTCTAAGATTGACCTGAAGAGCGGCTATCACCAAGTTAGGATTAGACAAGGGGATGAATGGAAGACTTCTTTTAAGACTAAGGATGGGTTATTTGAATGGGTAGTCATGCCTTTTGGACTATCAAATGCCCCTAGCACCTTTATGAGAATCATGAACCAGGTCCTACGATCCTTTATCGGAAAGTTTGTCGTTGTGTATTTTGACGACATCCTTATCTATAGTAGGACTAGAGATGATCATTTGAACCATCTGAAGCAAGTATGTTTGGCACTTAGGAAGGATAATCTCTATGCCAATTTGAAGAAATGTGTTTTTGTGACTACTAGAATTATCTTTCTAGGATTTGTCGTAACCCCTGAAGGAGTATCTACTGACCCTGAGAAGATTAGAGCAATTTTAGACTGACCAACACCCAATAATATTCATGAAGTAAGAAGTTTTCATGGCCTCGCTACATTTTACAGAAGATTCATTAGAGGGTTTAGCACCATAGTTGCTCCTATTACGGATTGCATTAGGAAAGGCAATTTTGAATGGACAAAAGCTGCTGATAAGGCCTTTCTAAACATTAAGGATAGGATGACACAAGCACCGATCTTAAGATTACCCGATTTTTCTAAGATTTTTGAGGTAGCTTGTGATGCCTCTGGAGTAGGAATTGGAGGAGTCTTAAGTCAAAAAAGTCATATAGTGGCATTTTTTAGTGAAAAGCTTAATGAGGCTAGGATGAAATACTCAACCTATGACAAGGAGTTATATGCGGTAGTTCAGGCTTTGAGGTACTTGAGACACTATCTGCTACCGCAAGAGTTTGTCCTATTCTCGGATCATGAAGCCCTTAGGTTTCTTAGCTCCCAGAAAAAGTTGAACCCTAGGCATGCCAAGTGGGTAGAGTTCATCCAAGCCTATATCTTCGTCTTAAAGCACCGTGCGGGAACTGAAAATAGGGTTGCTGATGCCTTAAGTCGTAGAGCGTTGCTTTTAAATTCAATCAGCACCGAAGTCATAGGTTTTGAGAGACTTAAGGAGGAATACGAAACCTGTCCAAATTTTGGAGAGATCTATCAGGCTTTACATCTAGGACCATCTAGCAATCATAGTGACTATACCCTTCCAGATGGTTATCTTTTTAGAGAAAACAGGCTCTGTGTTCAAAGAACCTCCTTAAGGGATTTTCTAGTTTGGGAGACATGCTAGAGGTTTGGCTGGCCATTTTGGGCGAAACAAGACTATCTTAGTTATCGAGGAACAATTTTACTGGCCAGGCCTTAAGAGACAGGTAGCAAACCTTGTAGCCCGATGTCGGACATGTGCTATTGCAAAACAGCAGAAACAGAATACCGGGTTATACACTCCTTTACCTGTACCTGAGTGTCCATGGCAGGATCTTAGCATGGACTTTGTTCTAGGGTTACCCAAGACCATTAGAAAACATGATTCAATCTTTGTAGTGGTCGACTAGTTTTCGAAGATGGCCCATTTCCTACCCTGCTCCCAAACTTCTGATGCCTCTAGGGTAGCCAAGCTCTTTCTTGATCAAGTAGTCAGGCTACACGGGCTACCAAAAACCATTGTTTCTGATAGGGATGTCCGTTTTACAAGTTACTTCTGGAAAACCCTTTGGCACCTATTAGGAACCAGACTGAAATTTTCAACTGCCTACCACCCCCAGACTGATGGACAGACTGAAGTTGTGAATAGAAGTCTAGGGAATTTGTTGAGATGTCTAGTGGGAGATAGTCTAGGAAACTGGGATTTGTTATTGCCTCATGCTGAGTTCGCTTATAATAGTTTGGTCAGTCGATCTACGGGCAAAAGTCCATTTGAAATAGTCCATGGTTACAAACCTAGGAAGCCTTTAGATCTGATCCCACTATCCACAAATGCACGAGTTTCTGAGTCTGCTAAATCCTATGCACAGCATATTAAGGATTTACATCATGAAATAAACAAGAAAATTCACTTGAGCAATGAATCCTATAAACATAAGGCTAATTCAAGAAAGAGAGTCAAGGAATTCTATGAGGGGGATCATGTAATGATTAAACTCAAACCTGAAAGATTCCCATCAGGGACTTTTAAGAAATTACATGCCCGTGGCGCAGGTCCATTCAAGGTCATAAAGAAGATTAGCTCTAATGCTTATGTACTGGATTTACCTTCTGACCTAGGTATCAGTCCAACCTTCAATGTTTCAGACTTAATAGAGTATAAGGAACCAATGATGATACCTAGTGAGCCTTTTGGGCCTGACTCTATTTTTGAGAGCGAACTTGTCCTAGAGTGTCCACAAACCACCTTTCCAAAGAAACAAGAGAAAATTGAATAGATTTTGGATGATAAGATTGTCACCACCAGGAACAAGGACTACTATCGTTATTTGGTCTGTTGGCAACGATGACCTGAATCTGACAACTTTTGGATCAGTGGAGAGGACCTGCAACAAATGGACCCGGATTTATTTGAATAATATCAAAGCCAGATTGGACCATATTCGACAGGGTCAAATTCTCGTCACCCGAGGAGATTTGGTGCGGACACCGACAACGGTCTTCACTCACTATGGATCGACTCCTGATGCAGCACATCCAACCCCGGCTTGCAGAATAATTTTATCTTGTTAGAGTAATACAAGCAAGACAACTACCAGGACAACTACCAGTCAACTACCAGAGCAACTAATAATCAACTACCATCAAAAGACTACCAAGCAACTACCTCTCAACTTCTCTTGGGATTACTATATCATCATGGCACTTCACCAAGCTTAGAGGGTGCCACATCATAAAGCAACACCACCTAATGGGATTGCCACCACATGTGCCACCTCATCCATTGATGTGGGCGACCAAGAAGGAGTCAAATTCAAATTTGGGTGGCCAAACTAAACCTCCACCTCATGTAACCACTTCCCCCCATATCTCTCCAACCATCCCATGTATCTCTCAACTATCCCATGTATCTCTCAACCATCCAATGTATCTCTCCTCTCTTTTAAATTTTAAACAAAGGGCTTGGTAGCTTATAAAAGGAGATCCAACGCCCCATTGTATGTAGTTGATTTTTTTTGGGGATAAAATGAAATGAAGAAGGTCTTTGTCTTGCCATTATTTGAGTGTTTGTGATGTTCTCTTATAGCTTTAGATAAAGTTCTAGTTTGAAGTTTGAGAAGCATTTCTTCTTTGTGCACACAACTTCCATCTAGTTTCAAGTGTCAATTCCATTTCCAAGAAGAAGACATCAAGGAGACATCCTTCCATGGATCCCATCTTCCCCAACAAGAGTTTCTCGAGCCTCCATAAGAAGAACAATTCTTATGATCTCCACTTTTTCTTTGTGTTTTGATCTTTTCAAATATTCCATTTCTAATCCTTTCCTTGCAGGGTTCTCTTTAATCCAGATTTCAAGAGCTTATCGTCTTGCCAAAGGAGCATGAATGGATGGGACGTATTTCCTTGGAACGATCATCTTCTCATCTTGGATTGGTTTATTCATATGTTACTACGGGTCTATCACTTCAAAAAGAGAGCTCATCATTGGTAACAAATCTTCCTCATCTCTTCATTTCTGATCTATTGAAGGTTAACCTCTAGGTTCTTAATCCTTTAGCCTTAGTTTTAATCTTCTTTTAGGACAATCTAGCTATTATTGTGGCATATGTTTAAGAATTACTAAATCTTTCTCTAGGTCTTGCTTGAGTCTCTTAGATTGAAAGCTAGTTCATGTATTTAGGTTTTCATTGCTCAACTTTTAACTCATCCTCAATAGAAAGCATTTTCATGCCGCATCATGGGGACTTTGTTGCAGGTTCGCCTGGGAGAGGAGCGCTCCAGAACATCCAGCCAACCCTGGTCCAGGAGTTGACGCCGCAACACTCAGTATACCCTGGCTTTATGACCATTATGCTACCCTGTACAATCTATCAAATTCATGCTCATTTAATTTTCATGGAATGAAGATTATGATTAATCCAACCCCACCTAAGGATAAAGTTAAGAGAGGATCTAGCTCATTGAAGGAAAAGAAATCTGAAGTCAACTTAATTAGTGCTAAGGAGCTAGAGAAAGAGATTTCTGAGGGGACTACAGTTTTGATGTTAGCTACTAAGGAAATACCTGATCAAATCCATAAAGAGTACCCTCAAGCGGTTAAGGAAATCTTAAGCAAATTTGATGATGTATTTCCTGAAGATTTTCTTGATAAGTTACAACTACTAACGGACATCCAGCATGCCATAGTCTTAGTCCCAAGAGCCACCATACCCAACCTACCCCAATGTAGGATGAACCCAATTGAACATCTAGAGCTGCAAAAACATGTAGGAGAACTCTTTAGAAAAGTGTTTATTATGGAAAGCTTAAGTCCATGCACTGTACCAGCCCTATTAACCCCTAAGAAAGATGGCACATGGAGAATGTGTATTGACAGTCATGCCATAAACAAAATTACTTTGAAAAATAGGTTTCCCATCCCCCGACTGGATGATATGTTAGATATGATGGCCAGTGCAACCATCTTTGCAAAGATTGACCTTAAGAGCAGCTATCATCAAGTTAGGATCAGACCTGGGGATGAATGGAAAACTACATTTAAAACCAAGGATGGTCTGTATGAATGGGTAGTGATGCCTTTTGGTTTGTCCAATGCCGTTAGCACCTTTATGAGGATCATGACCCAAGTCCTATGTCTGTTTATCGAAAAATTTGTTGTGGTTTCTTTGATTACATCTTGATCTATAGTAGGACTAAAGAAGACCACCTGAACCACCTTAGGCAAGTTTTCCAAACCCTTAGGAAGGAGAACCTCTATGCCAACTTGAAGAAGTGTTATTTTCTAAGCCATATAGTCATCTTCCTAGGATTCATAGTCACCCCCGAGGGAGTCTCAACAGACCTTGAGAAAGTTAGGTCCATAGTAGAGTGGCCAATACCCACTAGAATTCATGATGTACATAGTTTTCATGGTCTAGCCACCTTCTATTAGAGATTTATCCAAGGATTCAATACCATTGTAGCACCCATAACTAACTGTATTAGGAAGGAAAATTTTGAATGGACCAAAGTTGCTGATAAAGCCTTCCTAGAGATTAAAGATAAGATGACACAAGCACCCATCCTGAGGTTACCTAATTTTTCGTAAGTCTTTGAGGTAGCTTGTGATGCTTCGGGAGTAGGCATAGGAGGAGTTTTGAGCCAAGAGAGTCACCTAGTAGCCTTCTTCAGTGAAAAACTCAATAAGGTTAAACTTAAATACTCAACCTATGATAAGGAATTCTATACGATAGTACAAGCCCTTAGATACTGGAGACATTATCTACTATCCCAAGAGTTTGTTCTTTACTCTGACCATAAAGCACTTTGATTTCTAAACTCCTAGAAAAAGTTAAATCCTAGGCATGCCAAATGAGTAGAGTATATCAAAGCCTATACCTTTATGCTAAAACATCAGGCTGGAACTAAAAATAAGGTAGTTGATGCCCTTAGTCGATGCGCTTTGCTTCTGAACACTATTAGAACTGAAGTCATTGAATTTGATCAATTAAAGGAAGAATATGAAACCTGTTCAAACTTTAGTAAAATTTTCCAAACCATTAGCCAAGGACCATCTAGTTCCCATAGCGAGTACACCCTCCAGGATGGTTATCTTTTTAGAAACAATAGATTGTTTATTCTTAGGACCTCATTTAGAGAATTCTTAATTTGGGAAACCCATGCAGGAGGTTTAGCTGGTCATTTTGGGAGAGACAAGACTATCTTAGCTGAAGAAGACCAGTTCTTTTGGCCAATCTTAAGGTGGAAAGTTGCCCACATCGTGTCCAGATGTCGAACTTGTGTTGTTGCTAAACAGCGAAAGCAAAATACTGTTTTATACTCCCCTCTACCTATACCAGATCGCCCATGGCAAGACCTTAGCATGGACTTTGTATTAGGACTACCTAAGACCCTAAGGAAACATGACTCAATCTATGTAGTGGTCGATAGGTTCTCGAATATGGCTCATTTTATGCCCTACTCTCAGACCTTTGATGCCTCCAAAGTAGCTAAGCTCTTTCCTCATCATGTGGTTAGGTTACATAGCCTTCCTAAGACCATAATGTCTGATAGGGCTGTTCGTTTCACCAGTTACTTGTGGAAGACCCATTGGCACTTATTAGGAACCAAGCTTAAGTTTTCCACATCCTACCACCTTCAAATCAATGGCCAAACCAAGGTAGTAAATCAAAGTTTAGGCAACCTGCTGAGATGCCTTGTAGGTGAGAACTCCAAGAATTGGGACCTTCTCTTACCCATAGCCAAATTTGCCTATAATAGTTAATCAATAGGTCCACAGGTAAGAGCCCATTTGAAATTGTTCATGGTTACAAACCCAATAAACCCCTTGACCTAATCCCCTTACTCTTGCATGTATGAGTCTCTAAGTTGGTTGAGTCATTTGCACAACATGTAAGGGATTTGCATAAGGAATTTAGTCAAAATATTAACATAAGCAATGAAATCTACCAAAAATTGGCTAACTCCCAAAAAAGATCTAAAGAATTTTCTGCAGGGGATTATGTAATGATTAGGCTTAGACCTGAGTGATTCCCTATAGGGACCATGAAGAAACTACATGCTCGTGGAGCTGGACCCTTCAAGGTAATAAAGAGTGTTAGACCCAATGCCTATGTGCTTGAGTTACCACCCAAGTTAGGTATTAGTTCAACCTTCAATATTTCAGACCTTGTTGAGTATAGAGAACCAGCAACGATACCCAGCGATCCCTTTGGACCTATCCCTTCCCTTGAGAGCGAGCCCCTCCCAGAGTATCCACCAATAAACTAGCCTATGAGAGATGAAAGGATTGAGCGCATCCTGGATGATCATGTCATAAGTACTCGTAACAAAGGCTACCAACAATATTTGGTTCGATGGCAAGGTCGACCAAAATCCGAGGATTCATGGATCATCCGAGAGGATCTGCAGCACCTTAACCCAGACATACTGGAGCAATATGAGGGTCGAGATGATCCTTACATGACTAGGTTGAGTTCTTCCTATCCTGGGAGAATTGGTGCGGGCACCAGGATCTGAAGAAGATTATTATGTCCGTTATGGTTTTCCTGATTAGGGTTTGAGTCCGGTAGTTTATTTGTCCTAAGTCACTTGTGTTAAAGTGAGCCGAGTATTGTAGTAAAGCTAGTCCTTCAATTGAGTCCTGTAATGAAGAGTGAGTCCTGTAATAAACTGAGACAAGAAAGTATAGTGAGTCCCTTGTCTCAAGCCTATGAGTCACTATGAGTCCTGTATTTTGGTTCAAGCCCAGTGCAAGAGAAGAGAGTCACCAGATCCTATCCAGGCCCTTGCCATTCATGCACCTAAGCCTCTTCTCAAGCCCATATGCTAGGCCCCTATCATGCACCAAGATGGCACCCCAGGCTTACCCCAGCCTAGAAAGAAGATGGCATCCCAGGCCTTCTCCAGTCCATATGATGTTGGTGCCCCAGTCATTTCTCAGCCTATCAAGGAGTCATGTGCCAAGCCCAGTTGGAGGCTGTCCAGTTGCTGGCCAAAGTCTACATGGAGGCATCCCAAGGTCCAAGCCCAAGTCAAAGAGGCATCCTAGCCCATGAGGAGACCTTTGACCAAGTCCAAAGAGGAGAGAAGTCCACATCCTACTAAGAATCAAGTTTTAATTCTATTCAAATTTTGTACTCCTAATCCTAAGTAACTTTGTAATCCAAATTTGATTGGGAGATAAAGGACTTGGGTGAGCCTATAAATATCCAACCCTTCCTCTCTTGTAATCATCTCTTTTTCATGAATACAATCAAAAGTTATTCTGTCAAATTGTGTCCTCCAAATTGGAGTGGGTGTGAGACCCATTTTTATGTTTTTCTTGTGAGCAAACCCTAGCCGCCAACCTTCCTTTCCCTTCCACTAAACCCTAGCCATCATTCAACCCCAGCTGAAGCCCAAGGATGCCCGCCTTCATCCAAGCCAAGCATCCCCTTCTTCAACTGGCCGCCAGCCACCTGGAGCTTCCATCCACCCCTCCACCCTTCCCTCTTCTAGTTATTTATTTTTCTCATCTTCTATGACCCTAACTCTTGATGTGTGCAGGATCCGTCTGGTGAAACCATCCAAGGAAGATGTCTTCTTTGCTTTCGAGATCAGCTGATAGAAAGCCCGCTGATCTGTGGGAAAGAGACTCATTCATCCAAGCATCGATCCAGGAGTGCAGAGCGACCCCGTCTTTGATCAAGATTTCATTGTTGCCAGGTACGAACCCAAACCCAACTCATAGTTCTGATTTGTTGAAGGTAAGACCATCCTAATTGAGTGTTTTACAACCCTCATGATCCTAGTCTTTATTGCTTTACATGATCTTAACTGTGGGTAGTGTATTGGTCCTCACATCATCCTTATGATAGTTCTTTTCCTCTTTCTCGGGAACTTAGCCCTTAAATATAAAATCTGAAATTAATTAAAATTTATTAGTTGCTAATTTTTTTATGCATGTTCATCTCCTCTCCACTGCACCTTGCATCAATTTGGTATCAGAGCACAGCTTAGGGCAGTTGCATCTTCCACAAAACCCAAAACCACAAAAATGAAATCTCTGCATCCTGTCTTTTGCACTAGGGGTCTGAATATAGGTCCATTTCTCCATCTTAGGTATTCTATTTTTTTGTAATTTTTGAATTGATTCCTCTATGAGTTGTCCTCTATTTTACTATTATTTTTCTCAAATTTTATAGATTATAAAAAATAAAAAAAAATTAGCAAAACAAAAACCCTAACCAGAAATCTATTTTTCTGAAATTCCTACATCTAGCTAGATACCCTAGGTATTTCATTATCATACTATTCTTTCTGTGCATGAAATTTGGTAGTGCGAATTTTTTAGATTTTTTCTACTCTAAAATCCAAGCTAAACCTACATCACAACAAAACCCAAACTTTAATTTTTGCTAATTCTGCATACTTGATTTGACTAAACCTAATCAACTACCAAACCCCACCAAACCCAAGCTAATTTTGATTGATCACTTAACCAACTTTGAACTAAGCTACCATCTCATAAAAAGACAAAAAAAAATATTTTATTCTTTATTTTCTGATTTTAGATTGCATCATGTTTCATCGTGTGCTCATCATTTGCATTAACTCAATCTTAAGGGCACTCTACTCTGTCATATAAGGGCAAGATTTCATCACCTATATTGGACCCAAAACAACCAACCTGATGCGGGAGTACTTATGCATTCAAACTAATTTTCTATGATTAAGTATTAAGTTAAGAGTTTATATCCCGAATTTGGAGCCAAGAAGTTAATCAAGGAATTCTACAGAAAATTAGAAGCAGTGGCATGCAAAAATAAACCCTAAAGAGTAAAAAAGTAGGATCGCCAAGGCTGAGAAGCCCTGGTAAGGCTAGATGATGGGGACATCAGGTCAACCCTAGTTTACTATGGGTCCCTAAGTTTTGAGTTCTTTAGCCATGATTCCAATTTTATCTTTGAGTCCAATAATCTGGTTGCATTAGCCATTCAACTCTTGTATTTGGGCAATGAGTTTTGTTTTATAGGCTTTGTAACACTTGAGTATGTACCTTGGCCTCTGAATCTCATTTTGGGCCTTTTCATATTTGAGTCCTCTAATTAGAGTATTGAGTCAAGTTTTGGATGCTTAGTGAGCCTTTTGAGTCCTGTAAGTCTTGAGTTTTATGAGTCCAGTCCAATTTTGTAAGTCTTATATTGAGTCCAGTCCAATTTTGTAAGAAGACTCAAGTCACTTATGAAGCCAGCTGGCATAATAATCCAACCATTGCAAAGAATCCAATCATCCACATAATTGACACTTGGGAAGTATGGAAGGAGTCTTGGAGCTATCATTGAAGACCTGGATGACAAGTACATCTGCCCACCAGGAGGAGATGTACACTAGGAAAACCATAGAGCCTGCCCAGCATTGAAATGGGCCACCTAAAGCCCTAGCCCATCCTCAAATTCAGCACCCTCCTTATGGTAACCTCTCATGTTGGTGCCTCACTTATGGTCACCTACCTTAGACCAAGTCAAAGAGAAGTAGAGGAGTATTCCTAGTGAGAAGAGGGAGTTTGAACCTATTTGGAAGAGGAGATCTTTATGTATTTAAGTAGGAAAAGGATTAGTGGGAATTCTCTTGTATGCCCTTACTTGGAGCCAAAGTTTGTAAGCTTATTTAAAGGCCCCCCTCTCATGTACATTGGATGTTAATGAATATTCTTGAGTTCTTCTCAACTCTTGGTGTGAATTCTGAGTGAATTTGTGTGATTAAGGGTATTGTGTGATCCCTCAAGGTATCTATGTGATCCCTGTGCCCTGCCTCCAAGCCGCCTACCTCTTCATCTCTTGGCCACCCACTTCTAAGCCTTCCTTTCCTTTTCTTTTTTTAGCCTTCAAACTTGTTTCTTATCTGATTTCTAACCCTTGTTAGGTGATTTGCAGGTCCTTCAAAGTTCACAAATCCAGGATTTCAATTGGCCAGCTTTCAGGCCACCAGATTGAAAGCCGCGAATTCGTAGTGTCTCCGGCTTGTTTCTCCAGGCCACATCCGAGAGTGTAGAGAGAACTCTTCATAGATCGATCTCCAAATCTCTATCAGGTACACCCCCTAGACTCTTCTGGTAGTAGTATTGTAGAAGAGCTAGTCCTAACCAGGGCTTCTTAGCCTTGGCAGTCCTGTTTCTTCACTTTTAGGGTTTAGTTCTGCATGCCTATGCTTCCAAAAATTCTATAGAATTCCCTACTTAATAACTTGGCTTGAAATCTAGGATACAAACTCTTAACTTAATTCCTAATACACAAAAAATAATTTGCATGCATAATTAGTCCCGCATCATTTGGTATCACAGCATATTTTAGGGCTTGTTCTGCATCCTATAATTTCTATAGATGGTCTATTAGTTTTGTTGTTTCTATATATAGGTAGATGAAAAAATTTTAATTTATATTTTTGTGGATTCCCAATAATTTATATTATTTTTTAGAATTCTTTCATGATTTATTTCAGTGTGTAGTGTTTTTTCATGCCTATTTTCTTTGTCCTAAAAATTTCTACATCCTGTCTCTACATTAGGTGTCTAAATTTTGGTCTATTTCATCACCTTAAGTATTTTATTTTCATTGAAACTTGCATGGTATATCTTTTGTTTAGTCTTGATCTTTGTAATAATTTTTAATTATTTTTACAAAATCACAAGAATTATAGAAATTTGCATATTAGGAACCCTAACCTGAATCCTATGATTTTTGTACACAGACTGAAAAACCCTAGGTTTTGCATCATCATCTGAATTTTGTTTTGCATGAAACTTGGTTGAGATTATCTAACCTTTTCATCCTATATCCTATAATTTTTCTACAATTTTTATACATCAAAAACTGAACCAAATTCTGCATCCAATCAAACCCTAATTTTTGTTCTGCATACTTGATCAAAACAAACCTAATCACTCCCAAACCCTACCTCACCCAAGCCCAAAATTTGTTTGCTTACTTAACCAACTTAAAACTAATTTGACACCTCATAAAAAGGTAAAAAATATTTTTATTTCTTTGATTGTTATTAGTTGCATTAGGGCTCATAGTGTGTTCATCATCTCATTAAATCAATTTTAAGGGCAATTTCTTCTCTCAGATTAGGGTAGGATTTCATCACTTGTCCTGGGCCCAAAACAACCATCCAGCATCAGAACCCAAGCCATAATTAAAATCAATTAGCAATTTAATTGCTCTAGAGAGATTAGGGACACCAACAGGTTGGGTCCGAATTGTGGGGACCAACTAGTGCACCTAATTCCCCAGCTATTACTAAAAACTGGTGTCTAAGGCTAGAGGTCTAGAGGCAAACACCCTAAGTGGACTGGTGGTTATTTAATTAAGACCCTATCGCTGGCAGGGGGAGCCTCCCACCACCCCACCTCTTACTTGGCCAGTGGAAGGATTAGTTGTTGAGTTAAGTGTAAGTTGAGTAGACCCATTTAATTTTGGCTCTAGGTCTAGCAAACTATAGTTCATTTCAACTTTCATTAATCTTCAAAAATCTAAAATCCCTTTACAATGGGGTGTCCAAGGCTTTTTAATAAATAGCCTTACAAAACTTTTGAAATTTGAAAACTTCCCAAATTATGGAGGATTACAAGGGAGGTTGGAGGATATGGGGCCTTGTTACATGGGATAAGGAGAAATTCATGGAGATTGGCTGGTTTCTTTGAATTTAAAATGCTTGGTTGATCTTCCCTTTAGGAACCCATTTGAAGGTGACATGGTTGATGATGTGGCATCCCTGTTGGCTACTTTGTTGTCATGGTGATGTGGAATTCCAGCTTGGTGGACCAAGATCTTGATTTGGAAGCTCAAAGTGGTTTGGTGAACCTTAACTTGAAGTAGCTTGGACATGATTTAAATAAACCTAATGGAACTCTAATTGAGTTCTTATTTGAACCCAGATTGAGACAGGACATAATTACAAGACTCGATTGGACATAATTACAGGATTCATGAAATTGAAACTAAGTAATTACAGGACTCTTGAAAGTAAATTGCCCTTTACAAGAAAAATTTAACCTAGTGATCTTCGATCCAAAGTAGAATCAGGTTAACCTTATTTGAGTGGGGTTATATTCTGCTTCTGCTTCTGTTGTCCACACCAATTCTCTTGGGATGGGTAGAGCTCGACCCAGTCGAGTATGGTTCAGTTTTGCCCTGGTAATGCTCGAACAAGTCTGGGTTAAGTCTTTGCAGGTCGTCTCGAGTAATCCAAGAGTTTTCGGACTCAGGTCGACCTTGTCATTGAACCAGGTATCGCTGATAGTCTTTATTCCTAGTAGTAATGGTCTTGTCATCCAGGATTCTCTCAATCCTCTCTCTCTGCTCAGGTAAGGTTGGTGGTGGATACTCGAAAATATGTTCACTCTCAATGAAAGTTTCTGGCCCATAAGTCTCACTAGGTATTAGTACTGGTTCTTTGTATTCTACTAGGTCTGAAACATTAAAGGTTGTACTGATACCCATATCAAGTAGAAGTTCCAAAACATATGCATTAGGCCCTATTTTCTTTAAGATCTTGAAAGGTCCCACTTCGCGGGCATGCAGCTTCTTTATAGTTCCAGAGGGGAACCGTTCAGGGTTAAGCCTAATCATCGCATAATCTCCTTCTTAGAATTCTTTAGCCCTCTTATATGAGTCAGCTAAGTGTTTGTAAGTTTCATTGCTCAGGCTAATCTTATTACTGATTTCTTTATGCAGATTTGTGACATGCTGTGCAAAAGACTCAGCAGACTCAGAGACTCGTGTGTGAATAGGTAGTGGGATTAGATCTAAAGGCTTCCTAGGCTTGTAACCATGGACTATCTCAAAGGGACTTTTATCCGTAGATCTATTGACCGAACTGTTGTAAGCGAACTCAGCACGTGGCAATAACAAATCCCAGTTCCCTAGACTTTCTCCCACTAGGCATCTCAGCAAGTTCCCTAGACTTCTATTTACAACCTCAGTTTGTCCATCAGTCTGGGGAAGGTAGGCTGTGGAGAATTTTAGTCTGGTTCCTAATAGGTGCCAAAGGGTTTTCCAGAAGTAACTTGTGAAGCGGACATCCCTATCAGAAACTATGGTTTTTGGTAACCCGTGGTGTCTGACTACTTGATCAAGAAAGAGTTTGGCTATCCTAGAGGCATCGGAAGTTTGGGAGCAAGGTATGAAATGGGCCATTTTTGAAAATCGGTCGACCACCACAAAGATTGAATCATGTTTTCGAATGGTCTTGGGTAATCCTAGAACAAAGTCCATGCTTAGATCCTGCCATGGACACTCAGGTACAGGTAATGGAGTGTATAGCCCGGTATTCTTCTTTTGCTGCTTTGCAACAGCACATATCCTACATCGGGCTATAAGGTTTGCTACTTGTTTCTTAAGGCCTGACCAGTAAAATTGTTCCTCAACAGCCAAGATAGTCTTGTTTCGTCCGAAGTGGCCAGGCAAACCTCCCGCATGTATCTCCCAAACTAAAAAATCTCTTAAGGAGGTTCTTGGGATGCAAAGCCTATTCTCTCTAAAAAGATAACCATCTAAAAGGGTATAGTCACTATGATCACTAGATGGTCCTTGACGCAAAACCTGATAAATTTCACCAAAATCTGGACAGGTTTCATACTGCTCCTTAAGTCTTTCAAAACCTATGACTTCAGTATTGACTGAAGATAAAAGTAACGTTCTACGACTTAGGGCATCAGCTACCTTATTGTCAGTTTCCGATTGATGTTTTAGGACAAAAGTATAGGATTGGATGTATTCTACCCATTTGGCATGCCTAGGGTTTAGTTTCTTTTGGGAACTCAAAAACCTAAGGGCTTCATGGTCTGAAAATAAAACAAATTCTTGCGGTAGGAGATAATGCCTCCAATACCTTAATGCTTGCACTACCGCATAAAGATCTCGATCATATATGGAGTATTTCTTCCTGGCATCATTCAATTTCTCACTAAAGAATGCTACAGGATGGTTTTCTTAACTCAGAACTCCACCAATCCCTACTCCCGAAGCATCGCATGCTACTTCAAAGACCTTAGAAAAATCGGGTAGCCTTAAGAGTGGTGCTTGGGTCATCTTATCTTTGATGTGAAGGAAGGCCTTATCAGCTGACTTCGTCCATTCAAAATGGCCCTTCCTAATACAATCAGTGATAGGAGCAACTATGGTGCTAAACCCTCTAATAAATCATCGATAAAACATAGCAAGGCCATGAAAACTTCTTACTTCATGAATATTTTTGGGTGTTGGCCACTCTACAATTGCCTTAACCTTCTCAGGGTTAGTGGATACTCTTTCAGGGGTCACAACAAATCCTAGGAAGATAACTCTAGTAGTCATAAAAGCACATTTCTTTAGGGTGGCATAGAGGTTATCTTTCCTAAGTGCTAAACAGACCTGCCTCAGATGTTGTTGATGATCTTCTCTAGTCCTACTATAGATAAGTATGTCGTCAAAGTAAACGACAACAAATTTCCCAATAAAGGCTTGTAGGACTTGATTCATGATTCGCATAAAAGTGCTAAGGGCATTTGATAACCCAAAAGGCATGACTACCCATTCAAATAACCCGTCCTTAGTTTTAAAGGCAGTCTTCTATTCATCCCCTGGTCTGATCCTAACTTGGTGATAGCCGCTCTTTAAGTCAATCTTAGAAAATATAGTTGCACCGGCCATCATATCTAACATATCATCCAAGTGGGGAATGGAAAACCTATAGTTCACTGTGATTTTATTTATGGCACGACTATCAACACACATTCTCCATGTGCCATATTTCTTAGGGTTAAGTAAGGTTGGGACTGCGCATGGACTCAAACTTTCCCTAATGAATCCTTTCTTTAGGAGTTCTCCTACTTGTCGTTGTAATTCTTGGTGCTCGGTAGGGTTCATTCTATAATGGGGAAGGTTCGGTAGGGTTGCTTCGGGGACTAAATCTAGCGCATGTTGTATATCCCTAAGAGGTGGGAGTTGGTCGGGTAAGTCATCGGGGAACACGTCTTTGAACTCCTCTAGCACTCCACTGACTTCTGGAGGTTGTTCTTTTGAAAGAGGTTCTTGATGATCCTTAATGGTCAAAATCCAAACAGGTGATCCATTGCTAATTTCTTGCTCCATTTCTTTAGCAGTGATCACGTTTATCCCTTTTTTCTTATCACTCAATTGGCTTGATCCTCTCTTAATGGGGTTCTTAGGTGGAGAAGAATGGATTACGATCTTCTTTCCATTATGAGTAAACGAGCACGAATTAGAACGGCCATAGAGTGTTACATCAAGATCGTACAACCATGGTTGGCCTAGGATTATGCTACTTACTCCCATTGGAAGTACATCACACCATACTTTCTCTAGGTAAGACTGGAACTGAATGGTTACTAGGACCTAGACTTAATGGAAATCGTGGTTGAGTCTATCCAGGATACCTTATAGGGATTGGGGTGGGGTACGGTGGGCAATCCTAGGGTTTTTGCTGTGTTGGTAGATATGGCATTAACACAGCTACCGCTATCTAAAATGACTTTGCATACTTTCTCACATATCTTAATGAATGTCTGTAGGATGCTAGTCCTATGCCAATCTTCTTGGGTTTTAGCCTGGGTGAGAATACACCTAACCACTCCTATCAGATCTTGATCTACCAGGACTTCCTCTTCCTCATACTCTTCAGCCAAGTTCTCATCTGCCTGGTATACTTCCTCCTCAAATTCACCTTGGGATTCTATGGCTTCCTCTTCTACTTCCCCTATATGTAAGGCTCTATTGGGACAGCTGCTAGAATAGTGACCCACTTTGTTACACTTGAAACAGGCATTTGGAGTTCTTTGGGTCTCAGGTGTTTTTCC
The DNA here is from genome assembly GCA_021397845.1 of Areca catechu. Classification (NCBI taxonomy): domain Eukaryota; kingdom Viridiplantae; phylum Streptophyta; class Magnoliopsida; order Arecales; family Arecaceae; genus Areca; species Areca catechu. Next base: position 92,178,628 of record CM038051.1, on the reverse strand, counting down.
CTTGTCATCTCTTCGGGTCACAGGCACATTAGGATTGGGTCGGTTGAATCTAGGCTGATTGGATCCTGACTGCTGGTAAGGTGCACTAGTCCTAGGGGCTTCGGGCCTACGATAGACTGGACCTCTATGGAATCTCTCAGCATCCCTAGCTATCTGATAGGCCAATTCTAGGTCATGTACCTCTCGCATGAACAATTCTCTTTGAATTTCTTCCCTCAGTCCGGCTCTAAATCTAGACAAGGTCACCGACTGAGATTCATCAACATTGCACCTCATAACGAATTCGTCAAACTTTGATATGTATTCTATAACACTCCTATTTCCTTGAGTGAGTCTTTCCCATTGATCTAGGAGTCTTTGGTGGTAGGACATAGGAAGGTATTTCTCCCTAAGCCTAAGTTTCATAGCTCGCCAGGTCACTATGGGCACATCACCTCTCTGTCTAGTGAGTCTCTCAACATTTTCCCAATATAACCTAGCTTGACACACAAGTTTAAGCTTTGCAAACTTACACTTGCGCTCTTCACTCATCTCAAACCAGTCAAAATACTGGTCCATCTCACCTTCCCAATCAATATAGATCTTAGGATCTAAAATTCCATCAAAGGTGGGAGCTTCCAGCCTAATGTTCTTCATGGTTTGGTCATCTTGATCAAAGTGAATTGGGGTGGGTCTCCTGACATTGGGTTCATAGTTAGGCTCATGATGGAACCTCCTTGGGTTGGGATCGATGGTTTCATCAGGGTGGGGTCCTCTAGGAATTGGATCATAAAACTGATCTTGGGGAGCTCTCCTAGGGTTTGTTTCGTAGAGAGGGTTTTGATATGGAATCCTTCTAGAGTTCAATGGGGTCTCGAGTTCAGGTGCAAGACTAGGCTCAGGCTCATCTGGGCTTCATGATTGCTTTCAGGGGTTCTAGCCTCTAACTGATCCAACCTAGTAGTGATGTGGGCTAACTGCTCATTCATGTCTTGGTTGGTTTGTGCCATATTCTGATTTGTTTGATCCAATTGCTCAGTTAAACTCTTAGTCAGTTGGGCCACTTGATCATTCAGGCCTTTGATCAAATTCTCTAAGTTTTGGTCCATGGCTATACTTGACTGGGCTTGGATTGGTGAATATGGTGTCCCTGCTCTAGTTGTCATGCATGCAAATGGACTCAAGTTTGAGCTAAGGTTTCCTAGACCTAGAGCACAAATTAGAAGTTTAATTAAGTGAACCAACTTGCTACTAGTACTTATGGGACTTAGCCAGATAGGTGGAGGGGAGTGAAGGTCCCTGATTGCCAACCTTAGACACCAATCTGAGATTGGCTAGGTAGGCGGACCAAATTACAAGCCCTGATGCACCAATCCTAGACACCAAGCCAGTAAGCACACACCAATTAGCTGACACAGTTAACTTGACCCTAACCTGAACCCAACTTGTTGGTGTCCCTAACCCACTAGGGCAATTAACATTCTACTCAATTTTAATTAACGGGCTGGGATCGATATACTGGTTGGTGATTTTTGGGCTAGGGACAGGTGATGAAACCCTGACCCTATGTCAAATTGATGCCCTTAATTTGATTTCTCATGAGATGAATGAAATGCAAAGGTGCTGCAGAAGTGTGTTGCAGTTTGAACATAGTGTGGAAAACATGATGAAAAAATGTCCAAAAATTCTGAAAAATTCACAGAGGATTCCTAACTTATATGTTTCAATGTAGATGAAAGTAATTTTAAAACTAAAATCTATACTACTCTAAGCAGATCCTACAAATGAAGATAAATAAAAAGGACATAACAGAACCCTAATGATAGTGTCGAACTGCAGAAATTTTCATTTTTTTTATAATTTTTTTCTGATGATGAAATTTAATATGGTGATAACTAACTTAAAATGGAATAATAAAAAAACATTTCAACAAAAAATCAGTGTCTTTCCTTTGGAGCTGCAGATGGATTACAGTAAACAGATGCAAATTTTTAGAAAACAGAACCTAATCAAACAAGTGCAATGGCTTACCCAAACTTCAATCTAAAAAATTCACGTCCGGCCAGGGGCTCATTATTCCCATGGGTCATGATAGTGTACTGGAGTACACCCGCTCAGGAGGCATGAATTTTAGATCTTGCTTGGATTTAAAGAAAACTATTCTACCCTAATGCAACCATGCTCTGATACCAAGATGATGCGGCAAGCATATGACTAATATTTAGATTATGGTTTGTAGAGCAATGAAACCTAATTACACTAGTATTGTACTCATCATAATAAGACTTAAGGATTACAAGAAATGGAACTTTTACTTGATTAGACACAATCCTAAACTAAGAAGGAAGAAGATCTAGATAATAGGGGCTAATGATTATGGACTTACCGTGATGAGCTTTCCAACCTTCTTTTGATTCATACCTTGAAACTACCAAATCTCAGAACTGAAGAACCTGGATAATAGAGATCAGAACCCTGGACTTGGGCTTCAGCTTGTTGGTTCCTTGTCAAGGAAGACCCTGCTTGCAACTTGAAAACCTCGAAGGACCTTGCACATAAAGAATAAGAGTTAAGGAAGAAGAAAGGCATGCATATGGAAGGGATGGAAAATTTGTGAGCAAAGAAAGAGATTTGAGATGGCTTGGCCAACTCCAAGGCCTTCTTCTTGACTTGGGCATTGGATGCTTGGAAAAGAGAATAGTTTGGTGTGGAAGAGGGGCTTAGAGACAATCACTCAAAACATAAAACTTCAATTCAACTTCAACTTTCATTAATCTCCAAAAATCCAAAATCCCTTTTTCAATGGGGTGTCCAAGGCTTTTTAATAGCCTTACAAAACTTTTGAAATTTGAAAACTCCCCAAATTGTGGAGGATTACAAGGGAGGTTGGAGGATATGGGGCCTTGTTACATGGGATAAGGAGAAATTCATGGAGATTGGCCGGTTTCTTTAAATTTAAAATGCTTGGTCGATCTCCCCTTTAGGCGCCCATTTGAAGGTGATGTGGCTGATGATGTGGCATCCCTGGTAGCTGCTTTGTTGTCATGGTGATGTAGAATTCCAGCTTGGTGGACCAAGGTCTTGATTTGGAAGCTCCAAGTGGTTTGGTGAACCTCAACTTGAAGTAGCTTGGACTTGATTTAAATAAACCTAATGGAACTCTAATTGAGTTCTTATTTGAACCCAGATTGAGACAGGACATAATTACAGGACTCGATTGGACATAATTATAGGATTCATGAAATTGAAACTAAGTAATTACAGGACTCTTGAAAGTAAATTGCCCTTTATAAAAAAAATTTAACCTAGTGATCTTCGATCCAAAGTGGAATCAGGTTAACCTTATTTGAGTGCGGTTTTATTCTGCTTCTGCTTCATGTGTCCACACCACTATATTTTATCGAAGTAAGCATGTTTTATACATTCCTTGTGCATGTTAGGTTTGCATCATATTTTTGGTATACTTTATGGCATTTACTAGAAGTTCATTGTAAATTTTCATGTACATGCCACACCAGGGTCAAACCTAGAGAGCCTAAATTCTGTTAGGTTTAGATCCAAAGAGTCCAATAAATTTTCTTCGACAGGAATGCCTAGTCGACTCTATTAAGTGTTGGTTTTGAGTCCAATAAGTCCCCAGACCTAATTCATTTGTCTACACCTGTACTGACCTCTGCACAGCATTTGCATCAGAACATTAGCCAAAAGATTAATTTATGTAATGAAATCTATAAAAACTGGCTAATTCTCGAAAGAACGCCAAGGAATTTAATGTAGGTAATTTTGTTATGGTTAAGAAGCTTCATGCTTATAGAGTTAAACTTTTAGAGTGATAAAGAAAGTGGAACCAATGCTTATGTGCTTGATCTGCCCTTTGATTTAGGCATTAGCTCTACCTTCAATATCGCAAACTTGGTTGACTATAGGGAACTGGCAGTGATTCCTAGCAAAATTTTTGGACCTCACCCATCCTTTAAGAGAGAAACCTTACCTGAGTGCCACTAAATTTGCCTGAGAGGAGAATATGGATCAAGTGTATCCTGGACAATCAAGCTATTACGACCCGGGGTCGCGGCTATCAATGCTACCTGGTCCGATGGCAAGGTCGACTAGAATTCGGTAATTCATGGATTACTTAAGAGGACCCACATCGCCTCCACCCAAACTTACTGCCAGCACCAGACTACCCTATACTCGATAGGGTCAAGTTCCTCCCATCCCGGGAGAATTGAAGGGGACATCAGGTCAACCCTAATTTACTATGGGTCCCTGAGTTTTGAGTCCTTTAGCCATGATTCTAATTTTATCTTTGAGTCTAATAATCTGGTTATGTAGCCATTTGAGTCCAGTATTTGGGCCATGAATTTTGTTTTATAGTCTTTGTTACACTTGAGTCTGTACCTTGGCCTATGAACCTTATTTTGGGCCATTTTATATTTGAGTCCTGTAATTAGAGTATTGAGTCAAGTTTTGGATGCTTAGTGAGCCTTATGAGTCCTGTAAGTTTTGAGTTTAATGAGTCCAGTCCAATTTTGTAAGTCTTATTCTTAGTCCAGTCCGATTTTGAAAGAAGACTCAAGTCATTTATGAAGCTAGTCAGCATAATACTCCAACCACCATAAGGAATCCAATTATCCACATAATTATGCCACTTGGAAAGCATGGAAGGAGTCTTGGAGCTATCATTAAAGACCTAGATGACAAGTACATCAGCCCACTAGGAGGAGATGGATACCAGGAGAACCATAGAGCCTGCCCAGCACTGAAATAGACCACCCAATGCCCTGGTCCATCCTCAAATTCAGCACCCTTTTTATGGTCACCTCTCATGTTGGCGCCCCACTAATGGTCACCTCCCTTGGACCAAGTCAAAGAGAAGGAGAGGAGTAATCCTAGTGTGAAGAGGGAGTTTGAACCTATTTAAAAAAGGAGATCTCTATGTATTTGATTAGGAAAAGGATTAGTGGGAATTCTCTTATATGCCCTTACTTGGAGCCCAAGTTTGTAAGCCTATTTAAAGGCCCTCACCTCTCATGTATATTTGTTGCCCAGGTGGCTTCCCAAGAGGTGGGTGAATTGGGATTAAAAAACTTTTCATAATTATGTGCACTTTGAAATTCTTTTAGTGTTGTCGTTCCATATGCATTGTGGAAGTAATAAAGTAAAAACGATAAGACAATAAGAGCACAAGCACAAACACAAAGAGATTTAAAGTAGTTCGGAGCAACCGGCTCCTACATCCTCATCCAAGCACCACTTGGGATTTTCACTATATCCCCCAATTGGAATACAGTCAGATTATTTTACCAGGCTCACAATCCAAACCTATACACTTTGGTTTTACCGAGATCACCAAAGAAACCCAAACTCCCTTTGGTTTTAAACGGGATCACCAAAGAAAATCCTAACACTTGGTTTTATACTGGGATCACCAAGAACCCAACTTAGGTTTTTGCAAGGCTCACCTAAAAACTTTCATCCCTCTCTTAAGACACAGTCCCTTGCTGTTCTTAGAGAGAAAACAAGGATAAATAGAAAATAAGCAAGCAACTACAACAAACCGAGTTTGTTTAAGTGTTGCCGACGTAGATTAAGATGAAGCCTCACTTTGAATGCTCTTTAATGCTCTTCAAGATGCTTCTTTTCTTCTTTAATGAGTGGATTCATTAATGGAGTAGAGTTGGTGTAGCTTTGAATCCTAACTTAAAAGCTCTTTGAAGTAGGTAGGTGAAAGACTTGAAGGCTCTTCAATATCTTAAGATAAATCAATAATAATGCTCTAATAATTGTTTAATCCCTCAAAAATAATTCCTTTTATAGTTTTCCAAGAGATATGGCCATTGTAGGGCCTAGGGATTCGTGAAAGAGCTGTTAGAAATGAAATGGAATTCAAAAGTCACTTTCAGCAACTAGCCGTTGGAGTGCAGAAAATGGCTACTCGAGTTGGCTCGAGATCCACGAGTCGGCTCGAAGTCTTAGACAGCCCAAAACAAATTTTTGTAGGAGTCGGCTCTTCAGACTGGAGTCGGCTCTTGCCTTCAGTCACTTCAAAATGACAAAAACCTAGAGTTGGCTTTTCAGGCTAGAGTCGGCTCTAGTTCTCAGTTCACCAAAAACCCTAACACTAGACAAGTCAGCTCTTGGGACAGGAGTCGGCTCGAGTTCTTATATTTCAAAAATATGTATTTTTTCATGAGTCGGCTCTTGGGACATGAGTCAGTTCTTGATACTGAAACTCTGAAATTTTCTTCGTGCCATGCCATAAGGAGTTGACTCTTGATCCATGAGTCAGCTCTTGCCAAGTCTTCAATTGATGCTTCAAGCTTCTCCAAAACTCTTCAACACTTGAATCAAATAAAAGCTAATCTACATACTATTAATTTTACAATTTTTAGCCCATTTTACAAGATTACAAGATTGACAAAACTAGGGCTTTTACAAGTTCAAGTTCACAAAACTACATACATAATTGAATTACCTTCCAATCAATTTGAAAAATATTTTAAACTAAAGGTAACCAATTTCTTGCAAAAACTTCTCAAGTAATTTGAAAGAATTAGTATCAAATACATGCTTCAATATTTTGTGATCATCAAAATCATTCCAGGGGTCAACAATATTGGATGTTAATGAATATGAAAACTTTCTTGAGTTCTTCTCAACTCTTGGTGTGAATTCTGAGTGAATTTGTGTGATTAAGGATATCTGTGTGATCCCTAGGGTATCAGTGTGATCCTTGCGCCCTGCCTTCAAGCCGCCTGCCTCTTCATCTCTTGGCTGGCCACTTCTAAGCCTTCCTTCCCTTTGCTTTCTTTAGCCTTCAAACTTGTTTCTTCTCTAATTTCTAGACCTTGTTAGATGATTTGCAGGTCCCTCAGAGTTTACAAATCCAGGATTCCAATCGGCAAGCTTTCAAGCCACCAGATTGAAAGCTGCGAATCCGTAGGGTCTTCAACTTGTTTTTCCAGGCCGCATCTAAGAGCATGGAGCAAACTTTTCATGGATCGATCTCCAAATCTTTGCTAGGTACACCCCCTAAACTCCTCTGGTAGCGGTATTGCAGAAGAGTTAGTCCTAATCAGGGCTTCTAAGCCTTGGCGGTCCTGTTTCTTCACTTTTAGGATTTAGTTTTGCATGCCTCTATTTCTAAAAATTCTGTAGAATTCCCTACTTAATAACTTAGCTTGAAATTCAGGATATAATCTCCTAACTTAATGCCTAATATACAAAAAATAATTGGCATGCATAATTAGTCCCGCATCACTAGCTCTTTTGCAATACTGTAACTGATGAGGCAAGGGGGTGTACCTAGCAGTGATTGGAAGATCATGTAGAGGTAGCTCACGCTCTTGGATGCAGCCTGGAAAATCAAGCTGAAGTCCCTGCGAATCCGTGGCTTTCAATCCGGTGACCCGAAAGCTTGCCGAATGGAATCCTGGATTTATGGACTCTGAGAGACCTGCAAGTTACCTAACAAGGGTTATAAAATAAGAGGAAAATAGAGTAGATGGCTGAAGGAGGAAAGAGAGGATGGGGATTGTTGAGGGTGGCCAAGAGGTGGGCATGCAGGGCTTGAGGTAGACGGTGGCTAGGGCTTGCATTGGAATCTTGGAGGCAGGGCACAGGGATAGGGATCTCATAGATACCCTTCACACAGTAAATTACATAGTAATTTTAGAAGAACTCAAAAATCTCATTCATCAATAATCCTAATACATGAGAGGTAGGCCCTTTAAATAGACTTACAAAACTTAGGCCATATGAAAGGGTATACAAGTAAACTCATAGGAATTCTAAACCCTCTCAAATCCTTCCTAGAATACATGGAAACCCTCATATGAAAAAAACTACACTCCCTCTCCTTCTCAAATGCTTTGGGCAGCCAAGAAGAGGTGAACATATGGTGGCACCAACCAAGAGGTGACCATAAGGTTGGGTGCATCGAATTAGGGTTAGGGCTTCATGCTTTCGGCTTCTGGGTTTTCTTCGGTTGTTCTTCTTCTTGGTAAGTTGATGTTGTAAGCTGATGTTGTTATCATTATGGTCTTCAATGGTGATGATCTCAAGGTCCTTCTCATGCAATCCAAGGTGGCATAATCAAGTATGACTGGAACTCCTTGTAGTTGTCAAACTCTGGCTGGGATCTATCACTGGGTTCAGTCTTCTTCTTGATGAACTGGGGTGGACTTAATATAAGACTTACAGGACTCAAATGATAAATGGCTCAACATGAGTTGACTTATCTCAAGACTCAACTGAACTTGATTTGACTCAACTGACTGATCCAAAATCCTAATGGTATGGAATGAATTCTAAATATAAGACTCATATATAGAAAGTCCCAAAACAGGACTCAGGGGCCAAAAATGGACTAAGCCCTTATTACAAAATTGGACTCAAATACTGAAAATACTAATCAGATAACCATTGAGGGTTGAGAAGCCTTTGCCTAAGTCTGGTGTCTCTGGTGTCTACACCATAACCTGCATTCGAGCCCAAGCCTAATAAAATCAACTAGCAACTTAATTGATTTAGGGACACCAACAAGTTGGGTTCAAGTTTTGTGGGTACACTAGTGCACTCAATCCTCCAACAATTATTAGAAACTGGTGCTAAGGCTAGAGGTCCATATGCAAACACCCTAGGTGGACTGGTTGTTTTTAATTAGGACACTATGACTAGTAGGGGGAGCCTCCCACCACCCCACCTCTTACCTGGCCAATTGAAGGATTAGTTGTTGAGTTGGGTGTAAGTTGAGTTGACCCATTCAACTTTGGCTCTAGGTCTAGCAAACTCTAGAACGTGTTAACCCTTGTATGCTTGACTACATAATAATCCCTTGTTTGATTGAGTGCATGACCACTACATAGGAGTCTAGTATCATTGTCTCAACCTCAACTCCGATCAACCATGGAATCCGACCTTGAGACTTGCATGAAGACCTTGAGTGATTAGATTGCCCGATTGACCACCCAGATGAACTAAATGAATGACTAGCTGACCTAAAAGTTTGGCTGAGTAGAAGATCGATTAGGAAACGAAGAGAGAATCTATAAGTTCAACACTAAGCCCGAGATAGAGTCACCCCTTCCCACACATCCCAATCCTAGGACAACCCGATGCCCTAATCCAATTATGGAACCCAACCCTAGGAGAGTCTAATGCCAGGACCCATTCCAAAAGTCCTACCCTAGGAGGCCCAATCATGAACTTCAAGACCATGATGAAAGAATTATGAGGAGCCTCAGGATAGACGCACCCACCTTTGATGGCATCCTAGATCCCAAGACCTACAAAGATTGGGAAGGAGGCATGTAACAATTTTTTGAATGGTATGGCTTGAGTGAGGAAAAGAGGTGTAAATTTGCCAAACATAGGCTAACCAGCCAGGCTAGGTTACATTGGGGAAATGTAGAGTGCCTAACTAGACAGAAAAATGAACCCCCATAGATACCTAGGTGGCCATGAAACTGAAACTTAGAGAGAAATATGTTCCCCATCCTACCAACAGTTACTTCTAGACCAATGGCAAAGGTTAAATCATGGAAGTAGGTCTGTGTCAGAGTACATAGCCAAGTTTGATAAGTGTGCCATAAGGTGTTGCTTAGATAAACTTGACTCAGTGACCCTATCTAGGTTTAGGGTTGGCCTTCGTGAAGACATCCAAAGAGAATTATATTTAAGGGGAGTCAACGATCTAGATTAAGCCTACCAGGTAGCTTAAAATTATAAGAGGTTCTAGAAAGCACCATAGCTCGTAGACCCAAGCACCTTAGGCTTAGTGCCCATAGTTTTAGACCCAACCCTAACCTAGCTTACCCAGGCCGACCCAACCATAACCAAGCTTACCCAGGATGACCCAACCATAACCCAGCATACCAAGGCTAAAACAACACTAACCCACATCGCCCCAACCCTAACCCATATCATTCTAACCCTAGCTTGAGTCGACCTAGTTCTAGCAACTGAGTACCCTTTAGGGATGATACGGATAAGGCACCTAAAACCCAGAGGAACCCAAGTCCCAACCCAAATTCCTATTTTAGATGTCGTCAAACGGGACACTTTGCTGCCAGTACCCAACCAAATTGATGGGGGATGAAGCTCTGATACCAAAATTGATAATGGACAAGGGGGGGGGGGCTAGCTAGTGGGATCGTTGGAGAGCTGAGAAGTCTCCTGTGATTAGGGTCAAAAAGGTGGAAAAAAAAATGGGGATAAGAAAGATGGATACTCTATGGACTTGAGACATACCTTCATGGAGAGATGTCGTACCTCTAGGACATCTCACCCACCCCACTACATGTAGTCTAGGGCGTCCCACCCATCTCACTACATGCGGAGCCTAGGGCATCCCACTCAAATTGCTACCTGGGGTCGAAAAGGAGAAGCTCCAAGATCATAGAGGGGACTCAGCAAGTGAGAAGATAACTGGGGCCTCACACCCCTCGACACCCGCAGGTGAAGGAAAAACGGGCCTCATGCCCAGGCAGAACCAAGAACACTCTTTTCAAAAATTCATATTCATCATCATTATATATTTTTTTCAATAGAGGAAGTGCCTTTATATAGGCTTACAAAACTTGGGGTCCAAGTAAAAAATACAAAGTATGCAGCCCAAAAAAAGGTGACATCCCAAACCTGCTTCATTTGCAGCATGATAACATGGTAGAAATCTAAACACAATCCTCCCCATATGGTGGAACAATCAAACTAATCCTAATCTAAAACTAATTTAAAAAAAAACTTTCCAACTTGTCCATACATCCAGTTTTAAAATAAATAAAATAGGCATATTTTGAATTTACCAAGATCAGGCCTGCCCTGAAATATGTGCAGAAGGATTAAGATCGCTTTGAAATCTATAAAAAAAATTATTATTTTTTTCTTTGAGATATGTGCAAGCTCTTGGTCTTTGAGATCCGTGCATAAACTTTCTTCCCGTGGCCTTGGAATAGAGGGGGTGATGACGGACTTACGGGGAGGCACGACCGGTGGCTGGGGGAAGGCAGTGGCACGGCCGGCGACGGCATGGCTAGCGGCTGGGGAAGGCGGTGGCACGGTTGGGGAGACGGTGGCTATGAGCGTGTAGCTGCCGAGTAGGGAAGAGGGCAGAGCAAGGGGAGGCTGGAGACGATGGAGACTTCTCGGGCAACGACGGACAGCAGCACGGGGGAGAGGGGCGCATGGGCGGAGCTACAAGGGCGGATGACCATGGGAGGAGCTGCAAGGGTGCACGGCCATAGGTAGTTCCATGGGATTCACCGGCATTCCCATGAGGAGATCGACGCCGGGGGAGGTGGACGACCATCGAGGGTGGCACCGGAGGTCGAGCGTGGTGGATCCAGGACAAACAGGAAGAAAAAAAAAGAAAAAATGGAGGTTCTGTGAATTTCTGGGAGGAAGAAGATGATTGGAATAGCAGATGGATAAAATGGGGATAAGTTTGGAATAATGTTAGAATAACAAGAATAGGTGGAATAGCTGGGATAAAAAAAATTAAACTAAAAATAAAAAAATCTGAAAAAAAGAAAAGGTAAACCCAGATGGGTTTTGATGTCCCCATCATTTTTCTGCGGTGGGGAAAACTCGACTCCATCGAGTCAGGCTCGGTGCAAAAAATTTTTTTCTCTCTTCTTTTTATTTCAACTTTTTTTTCCAACCCTAATCCTCTCCTTCTCTGAAACCAAAATTGATGGGGGATAAAGTTTTGATACCAAAATTGATGAGAGACAAAGGGGGGGCTAACTAGGAGGATCGTTGGAGAGCTAAGAAGTCTCCTATGATTAGGGTCAAAAAGGCAGAAAAAAAATGTGGGGACAAGAAAGATGGATACTCTATGGACTTGGTACTTATCTTCATGGAGAGATGTCGCACCTCTTGGGAATCTCATCCACCCCATTACATGTAGTTTAGGGTGTCCCACCCATCTCACTACATGCGGAGCCTAGGGTGTCCCACCCAAATCTCTACCTAGGGCCGTGAAGGAGAAGCTCCAAGATCATAGAGGGGACTCAGCTTGGGAGGAGAACTGACTGCTTCATACGATCCATCAGAGGTGGACAGACATGCTTGGGCTAGGGCTTTGGATCCTCGTGCACTTGAAAACAGTGGAATGAGCTTGGCAGGACATGGGGCATCAATCGGCAGGGAAGGGGGCTTTGGATCTGGGTGGCTGGAGCGTGGTCGTCAGCTGCTATGGATTTGGGCAGAAGAGGGTGGAATGGACAAATCAAAGAATGGTAGATCTGGCAGAGATTGGCATCTTGGTGGTTGCAGGTAGCGGAAGTCTTCAGTGGAACTATCAACGTGCTCTCATCGGGAAAGGAAACCAAGAACAACCGAACATATTGGAGGTGATAAATCCCTAATCTTCAATGATCTCAAGAACAAACCAACTAAACAGAATGAAGAAGATTGATGGGGATGGAAAGAAAGAGAGAAAGATGATTTATAGAGAATGATGGGGGTGGTGAGGGGGATCGGGATGATTCAGGAAAATAAAATATACCCTAATCCTCTAGCTCTAATACCAAAGTTAATGTGGGACTGATGAGGAATGGGAAGCGGGGATCGCTGGCGAGTGTAGAAGTCACCAGGGGATTAGGGCTTGCACTCAAGAATAGGGAACATGGGTGCACACCAACTCCAATTCAGAGAAAAACTCAGACAAAATAGCTTTTAATTTGTATTCATGAGAAAAAAGATACTTCATACAAGAGGGGAGGGGTGGTATTTATATATTCACCCCAGGGTACAAGACTTGAGGGCGAAGAAACCTAACTTGTGGGCCAAGAAATCCTAGTAGACCTGGTCAACAATGGGCCTTTGTCTTGGGCTGGAGCTCTCTCTTGCGGGCTTGGCAGAATGAAAGGGCCCAGGTGAATGAAGGCTAGCTCTGGTTATGGGGCTTGGTGAATCTCCTGGCTGCGAACTCTCATTTTGTACATGACTTGAATGAAAACTACATTGACACGATCAGACTTGACTAGACTAAAAGACTGGACTTGACTAAGTGGACTCAACAGGACTTAGTTATCTCACTTTATTACAGGACTCAAATAAAATATAATAAAATAGACTTTCGATCCCATCATTCTCCTGCGATGAGGAGAACTCAACTCCATCGAGTTTGGGTGAGTGGGGGTTTGATGGAATTGGAACCAATCAAATAAAAAGAGGCTAGACTCACCTTTTTATTTTATTTTATTTTTTTATCAGCTCTGCTATGAAAGCTATGCAACTTTGAGATCCATGTGACTCAGAAATCCATGCAGCTTTGAAATTCCCACTACTCTAAGGATTGTGCAGCTCTAAAAATTGTGAGCTTTGAGGAGCATGCAGGTTGAAGTCGGTAACATGGGTGGGAGACTACATTCACGTTCGTGCAATGCTTCTTCCTATTACGGTCTGGTGCGAGGTGGAATAGGGGATGTCTTTGGGGAAGGGATGTCCTGCGAGCATCGCCGGTGACTGGCAGGTGGTGGCACGCAGAGACGGGGTGCTGCTCTATTTCGACAGTTGTCGACATCCGTGAGAGAGGCTAGGTGGATCCGACTTGGGTGCAGCAAGGTCAGACAGCTTCTCCCCTGTGGTAAGTGGCCTAGGAGATTAGGTTGGTGGGGCAGAGGATGCCGGTGGCAGTGGAGGAGCGGATTCGATGATCTGGTCGAAAGGGGCCTTCCAGAGAAGGGAGTCGTACCAGGAGGGGTCCCAACGGAGGATGACCTCCTCGAAGGTGTTAAGGCGGGCCCTGGCCTCAGAGGGCTCGGCATCGTCAACGCCGCTGGCGGAGTCGGAGGGGCAGTCATCGGGGGCAGGCGGCAAGAGGTCTTCATTCATTATGGAGAGGCGGTTGTGCATCTTGCCCTTATCGGAACGGATCTGGCGGGAGTCCTTGGCCTTCTCGATGTCGAGGTAGTCACCAATCTCCTTCAGGATCTTCATGGCGAAGGAGGTCTTCTCAATGGCCTCAGTAGAATCGGAGATGATGAGGGGATGCTCGGGGGCAGATTCGACGTGGTGGTGGCCTCGCGCCATCATAAGGGAGGGAACGGCGGAGGCGATGCGGGCGGAGACTATAGTGAAACGATGCTGGTCAACGTTGACCCGGGGGTGACAACGGTGCCAGATCATGGTTGGAGCAAACATCCGGCAACCACGAACCATGTTGCCGAACACTCCCTGGCCGGCGTGGTGGTGTTCAATGGTGTTATCTGGTCTGTGAGGCTATTCTCTGGTTGGAAGGGGTAGTGATGGGGCTCAGATGGCAAAGTGGTGTCGTCGATCGGCAGGGGGTAGATTTTGAAGCGGCAGGTCATGGTGAATACTTCCTTCTCGGTGAAGTGATTTATCAAAGATGTCTGAGGTCAATGAGGAGGGCAGTGGAGAAAGATAGGGGAGAGAGAATAGTAGGGCTGGTGATGGGGGACTAACTAGATGCCAGGATGATGCAGGTGATTTGTTGTTTTTGTGGTTTTTAAGTTTTAAAGATTTTTTTTTGTTTTGGATTCTCGAAGATAAGATAATAGAAGATCTAGGGATTCAATAACGATAAGAACTACTAGCATATGAATTAGCCCCTAAGCAAGGATAAAAAGAGGACCCCAGGATTAAGAAACCCCATAGGACTTAGCTCTCAAAACAATACCTACTTAAAAGTCTAGGATTGCAAACCTCAAAGATCCGAAGCGCCCGATGCCGATATCACTCACTCTGGTGGATGCAGCATGGATGATCGAGCCTTCAACCCTGTAGAGGCGTCGGCTTGTGGTTCGAAGGTCACGAAGGCAAAGGAGACCGATTTCGTGTTCGTGGCACCTGGAGGACCTACGAGCATTCAAAGAAGAAGAGTTAGGTTTCGATCAAAATATAGCAATAGAAGAACGAAAGAGAGTTGATATGGTGATGGGTGGAGTCTTCTTGCTAGGCACCACGGTGGATGGTCCCAATGGGCTCTGATTCGAAGTTAGATGATGGAGTTGCAGAAGAGACGGTAACTTGAGGCCTCACACCTCCCAACGCCTGAAGGCGAAGGCGCTCCCTCACGGAGATCGACATTCCTAGTGAACGAAGGTAACTAAAGTGAAATTAGATCTCAAGAAACTTGGTTTTTCATTCATCAAAAATTAACCTTACAAGGGAGGGGGTAAGGTCCTTTATATAGGCACCTTAGACCCTTTCAAAATTTGAATGAAAAAATACATTTCTTCTCTTGCTAAGGCACCAAAAAAATATTCAAAAATCTGAAATTCAAACTCCTTGGCCGACCAAAGCTTCTTGGATTTGGGCATGGCATGATAATGGGCTTGGAAGAAGGAATTTGGCTCCCTTGGACTTGGAAAGTTGACCTTCAATTTTGGGAAGGATGCATGATGCAAGGCTTGTGTCTCCATCTTTTCTTGGTTGGTCACCCTTCTTTGGAAAGAAGCTTGATATGAGGCTTGGAGCAAGGCCTTTGTCTTCAACCTTTCCTTGGTTGCTTACCCTTCTTTGGAAAGAAGCTTGATATGAGGCTTGGAACAAAGCCTTTGTCTTCAACCTTTACTTGGTTGCCCATGACTCCTTTAGTAAGTGGCTTGATGGAGGGAGGGAAAGGAGGAGAGAATATTTGATGCGTCTCCATTTGGCATCCAAGAAAATCTAACTTGTGCCACCCACATGGCTGGATGAGGTGGCACCACATGGGATGATGAAGTGGTGCCACATGGGGTGGTGAAGTGGCGCCCTAGGGTTGACATGTTGACCTTCAAGGCTCGGTCCAAAGTCTTTGAGCTGGACTCAAAGACCACTCTAGCTTGGACCCAGACTTGGACTAGACTCAATACAGGACTGGACTTAATACAAGACACAACTTGACACAATTGGTCAAAGTACAGGACTAGACACAGACTTGAGAGACTCAATTCAAAACTTAAGAAATTATAAGTTTTGGGCTTGAAGCCTTATTTCAAGACCTGAAAAAAAAATGGAACCCTAATTAGATATCCATAGAGGGTTGAGGAACCTCTATCAGATTCTGGTGCCCACACCAGTTCTCCCGGGGTGGGAGGAACTTGACCCTGTCGAGTAAGAGTTGAGTTGGCTTAGGTACTCTTTCAGAAGGTCGGGATCAAGGCGCTGCAGTCCTCCCGGGTATTCCACGAGTCATCAGACTCAGGTCGGCCTTGCCATCGGACTAAGAAATGTTGATAACCTTTTCCTCGGGTAGTGATAGCTTGGTCATCCAGGACATGCTCGATCCGCTCTCCTCTCTTAGGTATAATTGGAGGTGGACACTCAGGTTCGGGTTCACTCTCAAAAGAAAGGTCAGGCCCAAATGGGTCGCTAGGTATGTTTGCTGGTTCCCTATACTTGACTAAGTCTGAGATATTGAATGTCGAGCTAATTCCATATTTCGGGGGCAGCTCAAGAATGTAGGCATTAGAGCCAACTCTCTTTATCACTCTAAAGGGGCCAGCTCCACGAGCATGAAGTTTCTTAATGGTTCCGGGTGGAAACCGTTCAGGCCTAAGCCTAATCATTATAGAGTCCCCAATTTCAAACTCTTTGGCTTGTTTCCGGGAATTAGCCATTATTTTAAAATTTATACTTAATGCATGATGCAAAATGCAGACTAAACGATGCATTCATATAGAGCAAAATTTTATTGGACTCTCTAGGGCCTAAACCTAACAGATTATTGACTCTCTAGGTTTGACCCTAGTCTGGTATGCACAAGAAAAATTATTAAGGATCCCTAGTAAACGCCATAAAGTATACCAGAAGTAGAGGGCAAAAGGGATGGGCTCTAAGGAGTCATGCATTCTGGTAATCTCAATAAAAAGTAACCTCATGGCTTTAGAGATATGAGAAGGCTCAGGGAAAGGTAAGGAATAGAAACGAGACTCAAGGACTGGTTCAAAGTTTAAGAGATTGACCTTAATATGTGGATGTTGGTCTATAGGTGTGCTCATCCTAACATCATGATTAGTTCTAGGAGGATCGATAGGTGCAAGTTCTAGGATAGGTTGGGTGCTCCTAGAAGGTGGAAGGTCATTAAGAAGGTCTTTGGAAGGTTTATCTTGAAAGTCCTCTAAACTAATGTCTACTTCTTTTTCTTGGACCTTCTCTATGGGCAATACTTGAGAACCTTCACTTTCATCTACTTTGTTTGATCTTGGCTTGGTCAGTTCTTCTTCAAGTTCTGTAGTGGGTTCAGGATCATTATCCTTAGATTCCTCTGATACCTCCATCTTGGGCCCATCTTCATCACACTTCGCCACTAAGCTTGATTCATAGATATTTTCTTGGGATTCCTTAATAGGCTCAGTGGTTTCTTTACTTACACTCCTAATGGGCTCAGACTTATCCTCTTCCTTCCCTAGCTCTTTAATCTGGGGATACCCTATGTCTTGAATATCAGTGCACTCAATTTGTACTTTAGGGTTCTTGTTCCTATCATTCATATGAACTAATGGAAAAGTAGAAGTTGTTTGGTCTAAGGGAAGTTGACTAGGGTTGGGTTTGGCTCCAAAGGTACTAACCATGCTGGTCTTAACTTGGTAGTTCCTAAATTTTCTCTGATATGACTCAAATTCCCTAGCAGTGTCATAGGCTTCTTCCAGGCTATAAATCTTCCAATGGAGAAGTTCCTGCTGGATATCCCTACGTAGACCATCTCGAAACCTAGCTATGGTCTCAGACTTGGATTCAGTAGTGTTACATTTCTTGACAAACTCCTGGAATTTCTTGATATACTCAGACACTGGCTTATCATCCTTTCTCAGTCGGTACCATCGATCTAAAAATCTTTTCTCAAAGGATCTCCTAGGTACTTATCTCTCAACTTACTTCTCATGTCTCTCCAAGTACTTATTTTTTCTCCTTTGTGATAACATTCACGCTCAATAACATACCAATGCGACCTAGCATGTTGGGTGAACTTGATTTTGGCCAACCTAACCTGTCCTAATTCTGATATGTTAGTGCGCTCAAAATACCGATCCATTCATTCTTCCCACTTGATATATGCCTCTTGTCTTCCATCAAAAGTGGGTACATAAGGTTCGGTGCTCCTAATGGGTCCCTCCTCAGAGTCAACCAAGTATGGATATGGGCTCCTAGGGCTAGACTCAGACGTGGTTCAACAGATGGTCTAGGACTATTCTTTACTAAGGATCCAACTCCTTCATCAAGCTTATCAAGCTTACTGTTCATCTTAGCCAATTGTTCCATGATGACCTTTAAAGGATCTTCTCGGGTGTTGTCAATGGGTTCACTTGGTTGGGAAAGATGGGGATGATAAGGGACTCCTGATCTAGTCGACATGAATCAAGCACGCAAAATCGTCTATGATCTACTAGACCTAGAATCTCAACCAGTTGCCTAAGTTAGGGTGGCAAACCAGTCTGTAGTAACTCTGTTCTTGGCCAGGTAGGTGTAGGGGATTGGAGGTCCCTGAACGCCAACCTTAGACACCAATCTGGGATTGGCCAGGTATGCAAACCAAACTCACAAGCCCTGAATCACCAAGCCTAGACACCAAGAGCAGTAGCACACACAGAATGGGCTATCGCCAAGAATAGACACTTAGTCTTGACTCGACCAGTTGGTGTCCCTAAGCTCACTAAGCAAAATTAATATCTACTCAATTTTAATTAGAGCTTGGGTTTGCGATGCAGGTTAGTGATTTTTGGGCTAGGGACAGGTAATGAAATCCTGACCCTATGTCAAATTGCCGCCCTTAAAGTGATTTATGAAAATGATTGCAAGCAAATGATCAAATGAGATGTCTCTAAATTATATTTTTGGGTTTTTTTGATATATGATAACAGAGATAAGATGTAGTAAATAAAATGATATGACCCTAAGTGCAAGATTAAACTATATGACAAATGAAAACGTAAGAAAATGCAATTGCTAAAATTCTCAGAACAAAACTTCTTCTTAGGTAGTATTCCAGCTGGTAGAAATTCTACAAGCTGTAATAAAATCTAAGAAAATTACCAAAAATATTTTCAGTTATGTGTGATCTAAAAAAATAAAAAACAGAAAATTTGAAGATTCCTACAAGCAGGAAAAACTAAAATAACATACTATATTTGGAAAGGAAAAAATGCAGAAATTAAAAGATAATGAGATCTACTGATGCAATTTTTTTTTTTTTTAAATCTATTCTTCTTGTATTCCCCTTCGAAGGTCAATCACAGTGGCACCCCTACATGCCTTAGGAGATCCCCGTGGAATTGAAAGAGAGGGTCTTGAAACCCTACTTTTCTCCTAAGACCGGACGGCCTGGTGAAGCACCTAATCCAGGTACTTAAGAAGAGCTAAAGTCCTAACCATGCTGTGATACCATATATGATGGGGGACTAACTAGATGCTAGGATGATGCAGGTGATTTGTTGTTTTTGTGATTTTTAAGTTTTAAATATTTTTTTTTGTTTTGGATTCTCAAAGACAAGACAATAGTAGATCTAGGGATTCAATAATGATAAGAACTACTAACATATGAATTAGCCCCTAAGCAAGGATAAAAAGAGGATCCCAGGATTGAGAAACCCCATAGGACTTAGCTCTCAGAACAATATTTACTTAGGAGTCTAGGGTTGCAAACCTCAAAGATCCGAAGTGCCCGATGCCGAGATCACTCACTCTGGCAGATGCGGCCTGGATGATCGAGCCTTCAACCCCGTGGAGGCGTCGGCCTACGGTCCGAAGGTCATAAAGGCAAAGGAGATCGATTCCATGTTCATGGCACCTGGAGGACCTACGAGCATTCAAAGAAGAAGAGTTAGGTTTCGATCAAAAGATAGCAATAGAAGAACGAAAGATAGTTGATGTGGTGATGGGTGGAGTCTTCTTGCTAGGCGCTCGGGTGGATGGTCCCAATGGGCTCCGATTCAAAGTTGGATGATGGAGTTGCGGAAGAGACGGTTACTTGAGGCCTCACACCTCTCGATGCCTGAAGGCGAAGGCGCTCCCTCATGGAGATCGACGTTCCTAGTGAACGAAGACAACTAAAGAGAAATTGGATCTCAAGAAACTTGGTTTTTCATTCATCAAAAATTAACCTTACAAGGGAGGGGTTAAGGTCCTTTATATAGGCACCTTAGACCCTTTCAAAATATGAATGAAAAAATATATTTCTTCTCTTGCTAAGGCACCAAAAAAATATTCAAAAATCTGAAATTCAAACTCCTTGGCTGACCAAAGCTTCTTGGATTTTTGCATGGCATGATAATGGACTTGGAAGAAGGAATTTGGCTCCCTTGGACTTGGAAAGTTGACCTTCAATTTTGGGAAGAAGGCATGATGCAAGGCTTGTGTCTCCCTCTTTCCTTGGTTGCTCACCCTTCTTTGGAAAGAAGCTTGATATGAGGCTTGGAGCAAGGCCTTTGTCTTCAACCTTTCCTTGGTTGCTCACCCTTCTTTGGAAAGAAGCTTTATATGGGGCTTGGAATAAGGCCTTTGTCTTCAACCTTTCCTTGGTTGCCCATGACTCCTCTAGTAAGTGGCTTGATGGAGGGAGGGAAAGGAGGAGAGAATATTTGATGTGTCTCCATTTGGCATCCAAGAAAATCTCACTTGTGCCGCCCACATGGCTGGATGAGGTGGCGCCACATGGGATGATGAAGTGGCGCCACATGGGGTGATGAAGTGGCGCCCTAGGGTTGACATGTTGACCTTCAAGGCTCGGCCCAAAGTAGTTGAGCTAGACTCAAAGACCACTCCAGCTTGGATCCAGACTTGGACTAGACTCAATACAGGACTGGACTCAATACAGGACACAACTTGACCCAATTGGTCAAAGTTTAGGACTAGACACGGACATAAGAGACTCAATTCAGAACTAAAGAAATTACAAGTTTTAGGCTTGAATCCTTTTTTTAAGACCTGAAAAAAAATAAAACCCTAATTAGACATCCACAGAGGGTTAAGGAGCCTCTATCAGATTTTGATGCCCACACCAGTTGGGGTATCTGGATGAGAGGAAAGAGATGGAGCCGAGGTGGAAGAAGAAAAACCCTAATCCTCTGGGCTCTAATACCAAGTTGATGTGGGACGGGAAGCGGGGATCACCAAGGGATTAAGGCTTGCACTCAAGAATAGAGAACATGAGCATCACACCCACTCCAATCTAGAGAAAAACTCTAACAAAATAGCTTTTAATTTGTATTCATGAGAAAAAAGATACTTCATATAAGAGGGAAGGGGTGGTATTTATAATTTCATCCCAGGGTACATGACTTGAGAGCTAAGAAACCTTGACTTATATGCCAAGAAACCCTGGTGGACCTGGTCAACTATGGGCCTTTGTCTTGGATTGGAGCTCTCTCTTGCGGGCTTGGCGGCATGAAAGGGCCCAGGTGCATGAAGGCTAGCTCTTGTTGGGGAGGCCTGGTGAATCTCATGGCTGTGAACTCTCCTCTTGTACATGACCTGAATAAAAACTACATTGACTCGATTGGACTTGATTGGACTAAAAGACTGGACCTGACTAAGTGGACTCAACTGGACTCAGTTGTCTCACTTTATTACAGAACTCAAATAAAATAAAATAAAATATACTTTCAGTCCCCATCAGGGACAAGGCTAGGAGCATCGTTGGAGAGCTAAGAAGTCTCTTGGGATTAGGGTCAAGAAGGTGGTAAGGATGGAGGGGCATAGAAGATGGACACTTTATGGACTTGGGACTTATCTTCATGGACAGACCTCTCATCTTTAAGGCATCTCACCTACCCCACTACATGTAGCCTAGGGCATCCCACCCATCTCACTACATGCAGAGCCTAGGGCATCCCACCCAAATCACTACTTGGTGCCGTGAAGGAAAATCTCAAAGACCATAGAGGGGACTCGAAGGAGAAGGGGATAACTAGGGCCTCACACCCCTCGATGCTCTAAAGCGAAGGCAAAGGGTCTGACACCCCTCGATGCTCAAAAGCGAAGGAATAGGGTCTCAAACCCCTCGATGCCCAAAGGTGAAGGAAAGACAGGCCTCTCACCCTCCCCATGCAGGGTGAACAAAAAGAATCACTCTTTTCTAAAAACTCATCTTCATTAACCAATCTTTTACAAAGGAATGAGGGTGGTATTTATAGACCTTTCCAACCCTCATTTGAATTTGAATACAAGATAAAAAGATAAGGACGGTTCAAATTCAAATACAAGATAAGATGAGGTCTATTCATATCCTAACAACTAGATATCTCAATCCTAACCAACTAACAAATTTCAAAATAAAGATAAATCCTAAAAACTAAAACTCGATCCTAAAGGTGCTCCAGGATCTATGCAACTTCGGGATTTGTGTTGCTCTGGTATCAGTGTTGGCGATGTCCCTATCATTTTCCTGAGATGGGGAGAACTCGACTCCGTCGAGTCAGGCTCAGACTCCAACTTCAGCTTGATTTTAGGCTCTTGGGACTCCAACTTGATTTGTCAATAGCCATATCTTTTTTTCGGCTCTTTTTCTATTTTTCTTTTCTTTTTTTTCACCTATGTTTTTTTATTTCCCTCCTGCTCTTGAAGTCGGCAAAGGTGTGGGCATCTTGCTTTAAGAAGCATGCAGAGGGAGTACTGCTTTGAAATCTATGCACTAACACTGGACCATTTACGACCCAATTGATGTTGGGATTTTTTATAGACTCAATTTTGGATCCAGGGATTTTTACATGGACTCAATTTTAGGATTTAGGCTAAACCCAATTAAGTTAAAATAATAAAAAATTCAGGATAACTATTTATAATGTGGTTTGGGCTTAGGGCTTCACTCACAAGTGATCCACGAGGATGTGGGTTCGACCTTTCGATTTCTTTTGGCCCTGGTGTCCACACCAATTCTCCCCGGGTGGGTGAAACTCGACCCTGTTGAGTATGTGTCGACCTTGCTATGATAGTGCTCTAGTAAGTCTGGGTCAATTCTTGCAAGTCCTCTCTAGTGATCCAAGAATCATCAATTTCAGGTCATCCTTGCCAACAAACTAGATATTGCTGGTGGTCTTTGCCCTGAGTAGCGAAAATTTTATCATCCAAGATCCACTCGATCCTGTCTCTCTGGGATGGTAGTTTGGCAGGTGGACACACAAGGGTTTGCTCACTCTCAAGGATTTGATAAGGCCCAAAAGGCTCACTAGGAATTAACATTGGCTCCCTATACTATATAAGGTCTGAAACATTGAAAGTAGGACTAATACCTAGTTTAGGTGGTAACTCAAGCACGTAGGCATTAGATCCAATTTTTCTAATTACTTTGCATGGTCCACTACTACGGACATGTGATTTTGTCATGGTTCCAGGTGGGAACCGTTCAGGTCGTAGTCTAACCATGACAAAGTCTCCTTCATTGAATTCTTTGAGTCTTTTTCTCTTCTTTTTTTGTCCTATTAACTTGCATGTAAACCCTAAACTATAACTGAGTTTGATCCTTGGTTGGTGGGTGACATGCAGATGAAAACTTAACATGAACTCCTAATAGATGCCATAAGGTTCTCCAGAAATATGATGCAAACCTAACATGCTCATTGAATGTATGTAATATGCTAACCTCTACAAATTGTAATCTAATGGTTCTAGAAACATGGGAAGCTTCAAGAAAGGGTAAAAAATAAGAAGTAGATTCGAGGGTGACTTGGTAGGGTAGAAAATAAAAAACGGGTTCTAGGATTTGTCCTAGAATAATGGGGTTGACCATAAGGTTTGGACATTGGGTTACATGAACAGGTAAATAAAGGTCAACCTTATGGAAGGACAAGTCAGTGATTTCAGGAAAAAGAATTTCAATCAGGACCACAGGGGTGAAGTCTTCCTAAAGGTACTGGACTAAATAAGCCAAGTTCTCACCAATTTCCTCTTATTCTTGGATTTCAGGACTAGGCTCTATGACTTGAGTCTCTTCTAGTATTTCCTCAGGTAAGGTCCTAATAATAGGGTTAGAGTCGTCATGGGTCTCTTTTTCTAAGGGTCATACCAGTACAGTTTCAGTCAGGGTATGGTCATGGTTAACTAACTCTGGGCTGGCTTCAGTCTAGGTGCCACCAAGTCAGCTAATTCTAGATCAGCCATAGGTATCTTCTGTACTCCCTCATACTCATCCACTAAGTTCACATCAGCTTCATAAACTTTCACTTCAACATCATCTTGGTGAACCAATAGGCTAGTAGGAGTAAGTCGGTTAAGGGAAAATTGGCTAGTATCTGGGTTAATAGGGGTGGGTCGGCTCGGAATAGGGTTGAGTCAGCTCAGGTGAGAATTTGGTCGACTTTGCTGAGGAATGGGTTAACTTGGGTGGACTTGGCTAAATCCTGATTTTTGATAAGGCGCACTAATCTTAATGGTTTCCGGCTGACTAAGGGAAACCTGACTAATATTTGGCTGATACCTAGGGGTTATGGATTCCTTAGGTTCATAGGATATGGGCTCAGATCTATGGGTTATGGATCTGGGTTCATAGGATCTTGGTGCATAAGAACTAGGTTCATATGATTTGGGTTGGTACTTTTCTCTAAGTTTAAGTTTCATGTCGCTCCAGGTAGTTATGGGTATGTCTCTTCTTCGTCTGATCATTCTTTCAACATCATCCCAGTAAATTCTAGCCTGGCGTACTAACTTAAGCTTAGCAAACTTAAACTTTCTTCTATTAGATACTAGTTCCCTCTCAAAATATAGATCCATACTTTCTTCCTAATCAAAATAGTCCTCAAGATCACCACCAAATATAAATGCTTCTACCCTAAAGTTCATAGTGGTTCTCTCATCCTGGTCTATGGAGTCATAATCGGGTCTCCTCGAACTATGATCCCAGATTGGGTCATGGTGAAAAGCTATCCTAGGGTTGGGAGGTGTAAGACCTAGGGTCTCAAGCTTAGGCATAGTACGGTACTTAGAGGTTCTCTTTAGGGTTCCTAACCATTCATCTAGTCAGTCATACCTATTGTTCATTTAGCACATTGTTCAGTCATGAACCTCAGAAAGGTTTCAAGGTTGTACTCCATGGTCAGACTGGGTTAGGTTTGGGTGAGACTACTGGTATGGAGTTCCTAGTCTAGTAGCCATGCAATGCAAACACACAAATCAAACTAGGGTTTCCTAGACCTAGATCTTAAGTAGAACGGGTCAGCTCAATTTACAACCAATTCAACAATTAACCTGTCCACAGGCCAAGTAAGAGGTGGGATCATGGGAGGCTCCCCCTACTCTTGCAGGGTCCTAATTAAAAACCACAAAAATGCTTAGGGTGTTTGCCTCTGGACCTCTAGCCTTGACACCAGATTCAAGTGATAATCAAAGGATTGGGTGCACTAGCTTTCACACAAAACTTGGAACCCGACCTGTTGGTTTCCCTAGCTCACTAGAGCAAATTAAGTCTAATTGATTTTAATTAGACTGGGCTCAGATGCAAAGAAGGTTGTTGTGGGCCCAGGACAGGTGATGAGATCCTGCCCTGATCTGAGATGCTCAAGTGCCCTTAAGATTTGGTTACTGGATGATGCAGTCACACAAATATGAAACCATAGATGCACTAAAATTAAAATAACTAAAAATTATAGAAAAATTAAAACTAATTAAATATTTAATTATCTGCAAAATTAATTTCAGATCTGATTAATTTTAGATTTCTGATCTCGGGATATCACATCCGACCGTAGCTCATTACTCCCATGAGTCGTGACAATATACTTGTGTATACCTGCTCAGGAGGCATGATTTCCTTCCACCAGAAAACAACAAATAAAAAAAAATTTTGATTTTTTTCTAAGATTAATAGAGGATTAACAAAAAATTAATTTATAATTTTTTTGTATTTTTTAGGATGGTTTTTATGCAGTTTAATTTCATCCTAGTTCTAGGTATGTAGAAATTTCAGAACTAGTAATTAAACCCTAGTTTAACCTTTGCTCTGATACCAAAACTGATGCAGGACAATTCTAGAAATTTAATCTACTAATTATTAACCTAATTAGTAGAGAAAAACAGAGATTAAATTTTTTTTATAATTTTTAGTTTTCTATAGACTCAAAGGAGATAATTAAGGAAACTAGTCTACCAGTTAATAACCCGCAGAGCAAATCTACCAAGTAACTTAAAAAACATGATTTGGTGGCTAAGAAACTACTGTAAACTAGGGTCTACTTATCAAGGCTCAAAAACTAAAGAGTAGGGAAAGATTTTTTTGAATTTTACCAATGAAGATGTTTCCCTCTGATGTAGATCAAACTGGACTCTCAAGAATCTCACGGCAGGGCTTCAAGATCGCGATCTTTGGGCTTCGATCTTCCGTGTTTCTGGTTCTAAGGTAAGAACACCTTGACTTTAGTTCCTAATCACCTGCAATCACTCAGCAAAGAAAATCACTCAGTTAGAAAGTAGTAATGAAAAGAAGAAGATGGAAAAGTAGAAGGGAAAGGATGGAAGTAGATGGCTAGTGTTTCTTGGTGTCTGGATAAGTAGGGCCTCACACCCCGGAATGCTCCAAAGAACAAAGAAAAGGGCCTTAAATCCCATAATGCACATAGCAAAGGAAAAGAATTGGACATAATGTCACTTTATTTTATCAATAATTAATTAATAATATAGGGGGGTTTGATGGGGTATTTATAAACCATCAACCAGAGGTGTAAGGGTTACAAAGACTAGTGTTAGTTTCCCTTAAGGAACAACTCCTTGGAATCCTTGCTTTTGGCATCATGAACTCTGGCTTTTGATCCTTCTCTAAACTTCATCTGGCTTGGGCGGCAACACTGGATAATACTTCATTGCTTGGGCGACAACAACTAAGGAGTCTTTCTTGTTTACTCTTCTTAAAAATGGTGATGCCTTTTATATACTTTAAAATGGGTGACAATTGAGATATGGAATCCTTCTCTTCTTTCTCAAAATTGGCATGAATTCCTTGCATTTGAACTCTAAGATGACGTTGATCTTCTAGATAAGGTCTTCTTTGATATTTGAATTTCTTTCCATGATAGACATCACCTTAAAGTAAAACACTCTTATGATGGGCAATGAAATAAGGATGGGCGTTAATCTGGGATAACATGAAGCGCTCCTTGGCATATGGGCATCAAAGAGGAGATAAGGTGAGGCATCCTTCTCTCTTACTTCTCTTAAACTAGTGACAATTTGAAAAAAAAATGAGGCACCCTCCTTGGTTAAGATATGAGGCACTAACTTGGCTTGGACTCCTTCTGCTTTACTCATCTTAAAAATAAACAGCGCCAATTTCTTTCTCATGTGGCCGACCAAGGTAGGTGACAGGGCATGTGACATTGTCCTGATGAGGTGGCAAGTGATGTCCAAACATGTCATGTGATGATGTCCAAACTTGAAAAGGTGGTATATGATGAGGTAGAACCAAGAAGTGGATGACATGTGGCGCCAATGCTCGACTTGTCTTGAGCTAACACATGGTGTGTTGGGTTGTCACATGGGGTCACATGTGTCTTGACTTGAATGCACATGGTATCTTGATTTGGGTCCCCTCTTGTATTACAGGACTCAATAACTAAAATAACTAATCATATGACTCAAAACTAATTAAACCAACCAAATAACTAAAGCCCCACTTGATCAATTGGAACCAAATTTGATCAAAAGGCATAGACATGTAAACAAATATTTCAACTTGGCAAAAAATGTTTATCCCCAAAGGCTTTAAATAGGGCTTATATAAAAACCCTAATTAAAGTTGGTAAAAAGGGCTAACTAACACTAGACCATTTACGACCCAATTGACATTGGGGTATTTTTATAGACTCAATTTTGGGTCCAAGGATTTTTACAGGGACTCAATTTTAGGGTTTAGGCTAAATCCAGCTAAGCTAAAATAACAAAAAATTTAGGAAAACTACTTACAAGTGTGGTTTGGGCTTAGGCTTCACTCATAGGTGATCCACAGGGATGTGGGTTTGACCTATCGATTTCTTCTAGTCCTAGTGTCCACACCAAAAGGGGTCGGCCAGGTTCTTCTTACCATTGATCTTCAGAAGCTCGATGTCACCTCGTTCAATAATCTTCTGGACAAGGTGATAACGATACAGAATATGTTTGGTCCGTTGATGTAACTTCGGCTCTTTGGCTTGAGCTATGGCTCCAGTGCTATCACAATACATCGGAATAGGACCATCTAAGGAAGGTGCCACTCCTAGCTCACCTAGGAATTTCTTCAACCACATAGCCTCCTTTGCTGCATCCGATCCTGCAATATACTCTGCCTCGCAAATAGAATCAGCAACTGTATGCTGCTTTGAACTTTTCCAGTTGACAACTCCACCATAAAGGGTAAACACAAAACCAGATACACTCTTGCTATCATCTCTATCTGACTTAAAACTGGAGTCAGTGTACCCTACAAGTTTTAAGTCAAAAATCTCCATAAATAAGCTATTGGTCCATAGTATTTCTCAAATACTTAAGGATGTTCTTAACAACTTTCCAATGAGCTTCACCTGGGTTAGACTGGTATCTGCCACCACCCCTAGTGAGTATGCCACATCTGGTCTAGTATATAGAATAGCATACATAATAGAACCAACTACCGAAGCACATGGATTCCTACTCATGCGCTTTCTTTTCTCAGGAGTTGTTGCACAATCCTTCTTGGAAAGAGTAATTCCATGACCTATCGGAAGATAGCCTCTTTTGGAATTTTTCATGCTGAACTGCTTCAACACAGTGTTTATGTACATAGATTGGGATAGTCCAAGAAGCCTCTTGATCTATCTCTATAGATCTTTATACGCAATATGAATGAGGCTTCACCCAAGTCTTTCATAGAGAATTGAGATGAAAGCTAGACCTTTATTCCTTGTAATGCTGGAATGTCATTCCTGATTAGGAGAATGTCATCCACATGCAAAATAAGAAATACAACTACATAACCATTTACCTACTTATATATACAAGGTTCCTCTCCATTCCTAACGAAGCCATACGTCTTGATACATTTATCAAAGTGCATGTTCCAACTTCGAGAAGCCTGCTTCAGTCCATAGATAGACTTCTAATGCTTGCACACTTTAGACTCATCTATGGATGTGAACCCTTCAGGTTGCATCATATACATCTCTTCCTCCAGCTCACCATTTAGGAAAGCTATTTGGACATCCATTTGCCAGATTTCATAATCTAAATGTTCTGCTAAAGCAAGCATAATTCGAATAGACTTGAGCATTGCCACAGGGAAAAACATCTCGTCATAGTCAACACCGTAATGGTGATGATACCCTTTGGCAACTAGACGGGCTTTATAAATCTCCACCTACCCATCTGTGCCCTGCTTTCGCTTGAAGATCTACTTGCACCCAATGGATTTTATCCCTTTTGGTGGATCAACCAATGTCCATACATTGTTGATTTCCATGGATTCCATTTTGAATTTCATAGCTCTCAGCCATGACTCAGAATCAGACCTTAAAATTTCATCCATATAGGTGATCGGATCCTTGTTGTTCTCATCAATCTCAATAGGATCACCATCCTGGACCAAGAAATTATAGTATTTGTCCAGTTGACGTGGTACTCTACCAGATCTTCCTAATGGTTGTACTATAGGCTCTGAATCTAATCTAATCAAATTTGGTTTCATAGTGGTCTTAAAGTAAGAAGGTTCTTCTATCTATTGAACTTCCCTAAGTTCAACCTCAGCAGCTTGAGTGCTTCACCAAGGTACTCCCTTTCTAAAATGGTTGCCCTAAGACTGACAAACAACTTTTGTTCCTCAGGAAGAAAGAAATAATACCCTTTGGATGCTTTAGGATATCCAATAAAAAGACACTTATCAGACTTAGGTCCTAGTTTATCCATCTCCAAATGTCTGACATAAACCAGACATCCCCAAACCCGAAGGTGAGAAAAAGTTGGCTTACGTCCAGTCCATATCTCATATGGTGTTTTATCAACAAACTTTCTTGGAACTCCATTCAGAAGGTAGGATGCTGACTCAAGTGTAAATCCCCAAAAGGATTTAGGCAGACTAGCTAAGCCCATCATGGATCGAACCATGTCCAACTGTATTCGATTCCTCCTTTCAGACACACCATTTAACTGAGGTGTCCTCGGAGGAGTCCATTGAGAGAGAATCTCATTCTCTTCAAGATAAGTCAGAAACTCACTGGAAAGATATTCACCACCTTGATCAGATCAAAGAATTTTAATAAACTTCCCAATTTTTTTTTCAACTTCATTACAATAACATTTGAATATTTCAAACGTATCAGATTTATGCCTCATGAGGTAGACATAACCGTATCTCGAAAGATCATCTTTAAATTTAATGAAATAACTATATCCACCTCTTGCACTAATATTCATAGGTCCATATATATTAGTATGTACTAGACTTAGAATATTACTGGCTCTTTCACCCTTTCCAGTAAAAGGTGACTTGGTCATTTTTCCAAGAAGACAAGATTCACAAGTTGGTAAAGATTCACTCTTAGTGATATCTAGGAGACCTTCTCCCACCAACTTATTTATCATGTTCTTGTTTATATAACCTAGCCTACAATGTCAGAGATAAATATCATTGACCTTATCTAACCTAAGGGCATTTATTAGTAGTGTACAATACAGTAACAGGCTGTGATGGTACATATATGCCATTCTTTACTTGTCCATTCATCACATTAGAACCATTCAAAATGATGTAGCAAATATTTTTCTTTATTGATAATTTATAATCATTATTGGCCAACAGGCCTACAGAAATGATATTCACTAAAAAGGAAGGACAAAAATGACATTCATTAAGAATGACAGTACAAAACTCGAAAAATAAAGAAACGATTCCCAATGCTAGAATTGGAGTTTGACTTCAATTCCCAACATTCAGGAACCTTTCACCGCTTTTGAATCTCCCACTAACTTGAAGTCCCTGCAAAGAATTAAAATATGGTAAGGACATTCGGTATCCAATACCCAACCAGTAGTATCATAAACAGAGAAACTACAAGGATTTATCATATAAATGCCTTGACTAGCAACACCTTGCTGCTTTCCCTTCCTTGGCCTGTTCGGGTCCAGAGTTGCAAGGTAAGCAAAACAGTTCCGCTTCCAGTGACCCGGCTTCTTATAGAAGAAGCACTCTGCCTTACTCTTGCCAGCCTTTACCCTCTTAGTCTGACTAGGCTGAGCACATTTCACCTTCTTATTCCTTTTCTTCTTCTTCCCTTTCATAAAGGGACGATGTCCTACTCTAGAACCTCCCACCAGATTCACTAACCCCTTGTTGAGATTGTGATCTCTCTTAAAAGTATGCAGTAACCCTAACATTTCATGATAGTTTACTCCAGGCCTATTCATTCTAAAATAATCAAGAAAGACTTGGTAGGAAAGGGGTAGAGAATTCAGTATCGTATCCTTGCCAAGCTGCTCGTGTAAAAGACATCCGAGTTTGTCCAAATGCTCAAATAACTCAATCATTTACATTACATCATCAGTCACCAAAGCTCCATCATGCATACGCATGTTATAGATGGTAGAAGAGATCTGGTATCTCTCCGTATCATCCAGAGTGCCAAAAAGCTCCTTCAACTTTTGAATAATCTCCTCTGGCTGGGCCTCCTCAAACTCGCGAAAGAACTCATCATTCATCGCAGCCAACAAAATACAACACACCATAGTGCGATCAGAGATCCACTTCTGGTAGGTGTCCCTGATAGTGCCATGATCATTGGGAATGGGATTTCAGGTGTCGGATCCGTTATCACATAAAGGATCCACTCGTGCTCCAGGACAATCCTGAGTTTTCGATACCAGCTATCGAAATTGGGTCCAGATAGTTTATCATTATCTAATAATGACCAGAGCGGCAAAGTAGTCGACATTATCTAAAAAAGGAGAATAAGACCTATCAGTATATGAATTATTTAAAAACTCCTAAAGACATTGATTTTAGTCTAAAGGTTTCTTCCACTATTTTATTCAGACTAGTAGCCTCAACACTCCAATCCGAAGAATAACATTTATCCTTTAGTGGGTACTAGAATCCAATAGACATATATGAGCCCAACTTTGGCTGGCCAACCCAGATGC
The DNA here is from genome assembly GCA_021397845.1 of Areca catechu. Taxonomy (NCBI): domain Eukaryota; kingdom Viridiplantae; phylum Streptophyta; class Magnoliopsida; order Arecales; family Arecaceae; genus Areca; species Areca catechu. Next base: position 92,146,633 of record CM038051.1, on the reverse strand, counting down.
ATCTAAAGGTAGGCACAATACCAATTGCTTCTCCAAGCAATTTCTAGTATTCATTTTACCCCAGGGGTCCTCACAATCTGCCGTTGGGCCTCCTATTGAAGGTCTTGGTTAGGTCCAACCATTAACATGATCAAATTCAATGCTTCTAACTAACCCATGATCAAGCCCGACTTTGGCTGGCCCACTTGACCATGTGTTAAGATAGTCGCACTGAGCCATTATATGATGAACGGCAATTTCACTCACTTGATGACCACCCATTCTTTGGAACTACTGATGATCACCCAACTTATGGACTCATTATCAATCCAACTTAATGGAAGGCCAAGACTTAGGCTATCACATAACTTAGTCTTTTTATGGACCTGATAATTTAAAGGATTTGAATTTTGTGACATTTGAAATGAAGAGATGGACCTTGATCAAGAAAACTCCCACCAAACACTTAGAGGGTTTCCAGATCAATTTGGTCCATAGGCACCTATAAACCAGTCAAACTAGTTAACCATAGTTGACATGGGTTAACTCGAATCAATAGCTAATCTAATCAGATCTGATTCACCACATTATCTAGGTAAGATAGATCAAGGGATGGGTTAAGCCAAGTCAGCCTCTTGCCTTAATGACCAACCATGAGTTGGCCAGGTAGAGTTAGCCCCAAAAAATCTTGATCACAACTATCAAACTTACCTTTGACACTAAGTGGTTTACCATACTTAATCAGACTGACCTAATGACCCGGGCTCACCATGAAGCTAGGAATCAAGTCCATTTAGATGTATGGACTAATCTAACTAACTATCAGAGAGGTCTATAGAGGAGAGACCTAATTCAACTTTTGATTAGTCTTTTGTCTATTTAACCCATTCATCTAAATCTTGGTCTAATCCATTTAAGGACCTAATTCCAGCTAACTCAATCAACCCATGATTTATCAATTATGACTTAAGATTAGAATCATATCCTAAATTTTAAAAATATACAACTTAACTACTAACTAAGTGTATCATATAAATTGAAACATTTTCAAAATCAAGTGAAATGATTTCAAAAAAAAAATTCTGATGCTTAAAATTTCTATTTCATAGTTTTCTGGTCGAGTCAGCTCTTACAGAACATAGATTTCTAGTCGAGTCAGCTCTTCTGCCTGAGTTAGCTCTTCTAGAACACAGATTTCTAGTCAAGTCAGCTCTTCTACTTGAGTCAGCTCTTCCAAAATATAGATTTCTGGTCGAGTCAACTCTTCTGCTCGAGTTAGCTCTTCCAAAATATAGATTTCTAGTCGAGTCAGCTCTTCTAGAGCACAAATTTCTGGTTGAGTCAGCTCTTCTACTCGAGTCAGCTCTTCCAAAACACAGATTTTTGGTCGAGTCAGCTCTTCTAGAACATAGATTTCTGGTCGAGTCAGCTCTTTTTCTCCAGTCAGCTTTTTCAGAATATAGATTTCTGGTTGAGTCAGCTCTTCTGCGTGAGTCAACTCTTCCATAACATAGATTTTTGATCGAGTCAGCTCTTCTGCTCGAGTCATCTCTTCCAAAATACAGATTTCTAATCGAGTTAGCACTTTTGCTCGAGTCAGCTCTTCTAGAACATAGATTTCTGGTTGAGTCAGCTCTTCCAAAATAAAGATTTCTTCAAATTTCAGTCATTTCCACTTGAACTTTTCAAAGTTTTATATCAAGCATCTTTTAGATCTCGTCTAAACATAGTTATGATCTATTAACCATAGATTAAAACCATTTTAATCCATCAAATTCCTTCATTTTCTTCTTCATAAGGTCATGACACAGTGGCACCCCTACACGTCATAAGAAAATCCCTTGGAATGGGAAGAGATGGTCTTTAAACCATGCTTCTTTCCTATGACCAGAAGGCCATGGTGAATCCACCTTAATCCAAGTACTTTGTTAAGGAAATAATCCGATTTCATATAAAAAATATTAAACTAGATGTGCATCCAACTTGGCTCTAATACCACTATTGGGGAACCAAAGGAAAGGGCACCGTGCTTGGCACATCCCAAGACATGCAATTCAAAACCTTTTTAAATGACATGATGCAGTGGAAGAAGATAAACCATTTATCTTTGTATGTTAATCTAATTAACATAGGTTCCCTATGCAGATCTTGATGCATCTAGAGTAATGTAAATATGAAATCATGCAGGAATTATATGAAATACAGAATCATTCTAGGTATCACACAATAATGCAGCAGATTATAACATGTCAAATGTATAATCTAAAGCCATACCTCAGTGATGATCACCTGGGACTATAGAAATCTATGAGAAGAGCTCTAGGTCTACCTATAAGGAAGAAGATCGGGCTCTGCAAGTGATGCATGCGCACCACCTCTACGGGTGGTTCACACTATGTAGTGCAGTTTCTTCTCCATCCTTCGAGGTGCTAGCCTCATCGGAAACACTGTGAAGAGCAGTGGACTCCCTCTTTGACTCTTTGAAGATCGATTGCCAATGCGCTGGAACAAGAAACCTAAGGACCCTCCCCAGATCACTCTATCCCAGACCTTCAATTAAAGGTAGCACACAAGAATCCCAAAACCAAACCTAACTCCATCTCGTAGATCTAATCTCACAATCTCTCAAGGATCAAGCAACATCTCTATTCCAAAAACTTTTTGGGCATAGACTCGTGCTTAATCCAAAGTGGAAAAACCATGTGAACCATTCACCTTCCTGCTGTATTATATCAACCCTCAAAAACAATCCTATAATGAAACATTAATGAGGAGATAAGGAGAGATTAATTGGGAGGTTTGGAGTCTCTTAGGATTCATGTAGGTTACAAACCCCTTGAACTTCAGCAACCGAAGTAGATTAAAATCTCAAAATGCCCATGATTAATTACCTTAGCCATTAAAGCAATCAATGAAGCATTCTTGGATTTTACCAGAACCCATCAATCGAGTCAACTAGACTTCTCAGGTCGACTCGACTGACTTGAGTTGACTCATCAAATGAGTTGGCTCAAGTTTTGATAACTCTTTGTCAAATGAGTCCGGAGCGATTTCCAATTGTTCCCAAGCCAACAAAGCAAGAAGAAACCCTCGGTGTGTGACCCCATAGGTTCAAACACTAAACCAGTAGCACGGAAACATTTTCAGTACTAACCAAAGTCACCATCTAGCAATGACACCCGGCGTTCGGATAGGTTGAAGGTTGCAGAGCAACATGAACCAATCAAATATGAAATATCAATGAACTTATTCCTTTAAGCACCTAATGCTTTGGATGGCTTAGAGTTAAACTGCCCAACACTAATAAGTCTATCTCAATATGTCTCAAACAAAGAATCCTTGTAACTCCTTATAAGGAATGCCTTGGACAAGGTCTTTCTCAATTGAGGCATATTAAGCATTCAATCCAAACCATTTGGAGAGATAAATCCTATATCGATCCTACTATCGCTACACAAGTACTTGACTATACCGAGCATGATGTGGGACTAGGCTAGGATGATCGTTGGAGAGCTGAGAAGTCTCCTAGGAATAGGGTCAAGAAGGGGATAACTAGGGCCTCACACCCCTCGATGTCTCGAAGGATATAGGCAAACTAGGACCTCACGCCCCTTAATGCTCGAAAGCAAATGCATAGGGCTTCACACCCCTCGATGTCCCGAAGGACAAAGGCAAACTAGGGCCTCACACCCCTCAATGTCCCGTAGGACAAAGGCAATAACGGGTCTCACGCCCACTCTCTCACGGAGGTCGACGTTCTCAAATAATGAAGGCAACACTATTGGGCCTTTCACCCTCCCCATGTGGGGGCAATACTATTAGGCCTCTCATCCTCCCCATGCGGGGTCGAATGAAGAAACAATCTTTTAAAAACTCATTTTATTCTTCACCAAAAAAATACAAGAGGGGATGCCCTTTTGTAGGCTTACAAGACTTAGGAACCAAGTAAAGATATACATGAAATTTTTTTTTTTTTTGAATCCCAAACCCATGTGCTTTGAGATCCATGCAAAGCTATTTATGCATCTGGATCTATGCAAGTCCTTCTCCTGTGATAGTGAAATAGAGAGATTGGCAGATGGGGTGGAGGATGCGAAGACCGTGGATAGGATGACGTGGGCGAGGTGGGGGGTGGACGGGCTGAAGGGGTTCGAAGCCACAGCACGGGGATGTGGCCCACGACGTCAAACTCGCAAGCGAGGTGGAGGGCGGATGGATCGGAGGGGTTGGAGCACCACAGTGCGAGGATCTGGCCCAGGATGTCAAGCTCATGAGCAAGGCAGAGGGTGAACGAGCCGGAGGGCTTGGGCAGGTCTAGCAAGGGCGATGATCAATCAGTGCAGTGGAGGGCGTTTTTGGTGGTGGTCTGCATCCGAGAGAACTGATCCTCGAGGACAGAGACCACCTTCATGATAGCAGTCTCCCAGAGAGCATCGACTTCAAAGCGGGAGATCAATCCATCACCAGTTTACAAGATCCGGTCCTCGACGATGAAGAATACCGCGATCTGGGTGAAGAAGGTCTAAAATGACATTTATAGTAGCACCACAGCCGCTTGCGACGGCGATGGCAATGGTAACGTCGCATGAGTCATCGTCTTCTTCAAGGGAGTAGATGGATGAGGAGTTGGCATCATGGAGGGAGAGGCGGAGGAGCATGCGGCTGACAGTGCCGACGATGGACAACCCTTCGCTCCTGGTATGGATGTTCCAGAAAATAGGGGGACGACGGTACCGAGGGCTGGCGGGAATGGCTGGAGAACTTCGTCAGCAATGGCACTGGGTTGGCTAGTGGCAACAGTGGCTAATTTTCGGGTAGATTCAGCCTGGTCACGGATGAGATGGGGGCTTGGATCTAGGCCGAAAGGTGAAGAAGATGACAGGAATAGCTAGGGACATGTCAACGATGAGTGTGGAATAATATGGGGATAGTGGGGATAAGTAGAATAGCTACGATAAAAATTTAAACTAAAATAAAAAAATCTAAAAAAAATGAAAAAACCCGAATGGGTTTTGATGTCCCCATCATAGCAACCTTCTATCACTGGATTAGAAATTTGGGTAGTCTGGCACCTAAGCACAGTGAGTTGCTTGCAAGCTGCCATGGTGATCTCAAGTTAGAAGAATAATTCTTGTCCACATTCTAATGCAAGACTCCTCTTCGGTAGAAAGAGAATCTCGCATGAGAGTCACATTCAGTGAAGTGTCGAACAAAACACCTGATGTCATACCAGCATCTCCATGCTACTTGGTTAAGTGGACAACCAATAGATATGACATCAATGACCAACTCTCGATACACCATCATCTTGAAACAACATATCCTTTGGTCATGAATCAGTTTATGAACTACACGATGCATCCTCTCTACATCGCATACAAGGTAGCTCAAAGGACATCATCATATAAGAGTTCAAATAGGAAGATGACATGTGTGAACAACCAGAATAAACTTTTTATTTAATTCAATAATTCGTATACATATACATGAGTCGCATAACCATCTACAGCCTAGATGATTAGCTTTGGGACATAATTTCCAACACTCACTGGGTATCATTGCTGGCTTCCTATACTCAACTAAGTCTGAGATATTGAAGGTTAATCTTAATGCCTAATTAGGTGGTAACTTAGGCACTAGGTCCAACATTCTTTATTACTTTGATGGATCCAGCTCTACAGGTATGTAGCCTAATCATCACAAGATTTCCATAGCGAACTCTTGGACTCTTTTCAAGAATTAACCATATTTTTATAAAATGCATTACTTATATTAATCTTATGGCTAATTCCTTATACAAATCTCTAATCATGCAATGCAAAAACTCATAACACCTAATGCAGGCAAATGATTCATCCCAACACTTATTGATATCCAAACTCAACTAAATCCTAAACTACAACTGTGGGTTTGTCCCTTGGTCAGGTGGGTGACATGCAGATGAGAATGGTGGATGTACTTCTATTAAATACCATCGAGTATACCAAAAATAAGATGCAAACTTAACATGCACAATGAATGTATGTAGTATGCTTACTTCTACAAAATACAATTTAATGGTCCTAGAAATGCTTGAAGTTTCTAGAAATGGTAGAAAATAAGAAGTGGATTCAGGGTTAGTTTGGTAGGGCAAGAAATAAAAAGATGGTTCAGGATTAATCGAAAAGAGTAAGATACAAGAAGGGGTTTTAGGGATGAGTCCTAGACTAATAAGGTTGACCTTATGAGGTTGAAGTATATCTACAAGGTTTGCATAATGAAATAATGGGTCACTAATCTCAGGGAAGAAATCGTCAATGGAAACTATATGAGGGGATTCATCCTGAGGGTACTGATTTAAAGAGATCAGGTCCTTAATAATTCTTCAGGTTCTTGAATTTTAGGACTAGGCTATATAATTAGGCTCTCTTCTAAAGTCTCCTCAGGTATAATTCTAACAATAAGGTTGGGTTCCTCATAGTCCTCTTCCTTCAACTGTACTTGCACTACATGTTCAATCTAGGTGTGGTCAGGGTCAACTAATTTGGGTTGGCTTCTATCTGGGTATGGTATGGGTCAACTAATTCTGGGTTGGCTTTAGTCTGGGTATCTACTAGGTTAACTAATTCTAGGTCTTCTATAGATATCTCTTCTTCTTCTTCCTTATACTCGTCCACAGGCTCACATTAGCTTTATACACTTCCTCTTCAATGTCATTCTTGTGAACTTGTGGGGTGGTTGGAGGGGTTTGGCTAAGCGAAAACTGTATAGTATCTGGAGTAGTAGGGGTGGTTCAGCTCGGGTTGGGTCAGCTTGGATTGGGTCGGCTCGGGTTGGATTGGCTCGGACATACATGAGTAGGTCCTAGGGTCTGGCTAGAGGCAATGGGAATGGGCTGATTTAAAGGGAGTTGGCTAGGTCTGGACTTAGGTTCAAAGGGGTTACTCTTGTTTGACTTAGATTGACTGATCATGAGATCCCTTTGATATGACTCGAATTCCTTAGCTATGTGATAGGCTCCCTCTAGGTCCTAAGTTTGCCATTGAAATAGTTTCGAATGGATATCTTCTTGAAGGCCAGCCCTAAACCTAGATAGGGTCACTAATTTGGGTTCGTCTAGGCAACACCTTCTGTTACACTCATCAAACTTGGTTATGTTTTTTGATATGGACCTACTTCCTTGACTTAATCTCTGCCATTGCTCTCAAAGTCTCTGTTAGTAGGATGGGGAAACATATTTCTCCCTAAGTTTCAGCTTCATGGCCATTCAGGTATTTATGGGAGCTTTGTTTCATTGTCTGATCAGGCACTCTATGTTTTCATAGTATAACCTAGCCTAGCTGGTTAACCTTAGTTTGGAAAATTTACACTTCATGTCTTCAATCATCTCATACCATTCAAAACTTTGTTCCATGTCTCCTTCCCAATCTATGTAGGTCTTAGGATTTAGGGTACCATCAAACATGGGTGCTTCTGGCCTAAAGTTCCTAGTGGCTCTCTCATCCTGGTCTATGAACTCATAATTGGGTCTCCTATGATTAGACTCCCATATTGGGTCATGATATGGGGGTCTCCTAAGGTCGGGCTCCATGTATGGGTCAGGGTGTGTCTCAAATTTAGGCTTAGGGTTGGTCTTGAGGGTCCTTTCTATCCTAAATTATCTCCTATCTAGTCAGACCTATGGATCATTTGGTCAAACTTATGGTTCATCTGGGCAAGCTGATCATTCACGGTCTTAAGGAAGGTCTTAAGGATGGGTTCCATGGTTGAGCTAGGTTGGGTTGAGACTACTGGTATTGGAGTTCTAATATAATGGTCATGCAATGAAACATTCAAGGGTTATGATGCAACCAAGCACACACAAGGATTAACCATACTAGGGTTTGCTAGACCTAGAGTCAAAGTCAAATGGGTCAACTCAACTTACACCCAACTCAACACTAGTCCTTCCACTGGCCAGGTAAGAGGTGGGGTGGTGGGAGGCTTCCCCTGCTTGTCACAAGGTCCTAATTAAAAACCACTAGTCTACTTAGGGCATTTGCCTCTGGACCTCTAGCCTTAGACACCAGTTTCCAGTAATAAGTGGAGGGTTGAATGCACTAGATTTCCCACTAGACTCGGACTTTACCTCTTGGTGTCCCTAAATCAATTAAGTTTCTAGTTGGTTTTAATTAGGCTAGGGTGCATATGAGGGTGGTTGTTTTGGACCCAAGATAGGTGATGAAATCCTACCCTGATCTGATATTGTATGAGTGCCCTTAGATTAGGTTAATGCAAATGATGATGCACACACAGTGAAACCCTAATGCAATCTAAAAATTAGAAAAATCAGAAAATAATTTTTTTTTCTTTGTTTTATGAGGTGGCAGACTAAAACTTAAGTTGGTTAGATGGTCAAACAAAATTGGCTTGGGTTGGGGGGGGTTTGGATATAAGTTATGTTCAGCCCTAGGTTAACATGCAGAATTCAGCAATACAGGGTTTTACTTTCATGCAGAATTTCCTAGGTTCTCGATCATAAATGTTGGCATGAAGTCCCTGTTTCGGTCGGTCAGAGCTACTGCACCACAGGACCACTCCCTGGTTCACCTGCAAAATAGGTCCCTTGCTGGAGTTGCTCTGGCGGGGGACACTCCGATGCCTAAGTCAGAGGTAGGCCCCAGCCACAGAATAGGGAAGATTTTCGAGAAGCAGAGGAAAAGGCTTTGTGAATTTAAAGTGTGTGTGTATATCTCTCTCAAGCATTTCCTCTTACTGCTATTTATAAGGGGCCATCCAGCCTGCGGATCAGTTCTTCTCCTAGTGATTACGGGGAGTTAATTTCTCCCCATGATTGGTAATCATGGATTGTCATTGAGCAGTTCCGGCCAGACCGTAGGCGTGGCAGTTGGAGTTGTGTGCCATGATCATGGCATGGAGATAGTCGATAGCAACCATTGGTTACTATTGCCTATCTAGGATATATCGTCGACCCATCTTCAAATTTCCCCCCACTTAGGGAGATTCTCATAATTAAATCGAGAATCTCCCCGTCTTCAGATCTTCTCGGTTAGAGATCCTGTCTTCAGCATGAGTCGAGGACTTGGTGTTTACCAAGGGCCGGAGATCGTGTCTTCGGCAGGAAATGAAGAGCATGTCTTCAAAAGTCGACGAGAAGCCTGGTCTTCGGTTAGGGCCGAAGACATAATCCGAAGGTCTTGCCTTCGGATGTCATAGACCGGCGGAGAGCCTTGGGTTGCCCGTGGTTGGCCTGATCTTTCTAGGTTCGAAGTTGTTGGTTCGGAGGAAAGGTCTTCGGTCAGCCGAACCAATGTTCGGTTCGTACTTGGACCGGGATACCCCAATAGTTGCCCCCTACTCTCAGTTTTCGAAGCGAAGGTTTTCCTCGAGAAGTGAGAGTACCAATGCTTTGTCGTTTTCCACCTAAGGAATTGTGTAGTGGATGATCATGAGATCTCTGATTAGACTACTTATCATGACTACTGGTTGATTTGGGAATCAGGCAGTGGACAGCTGTCACTTCCTGTTTGGGGGAGAAGTAAAGAGCGAGTGGGTCTGGGACAGTCTCTTATTTTTCTGTTGCATGATGGTTCAGCCAATCTTTCGGTTGAGATTTGGGTGGTTGTGGTGGCTCTTCCCTGCGCATTGGATGATGGATGCACTTCATCCTGGTCGCTGGTTCAAGATGTGTTACTTTCTTGGGTAACCCTTTGTCAAATCAACCTGGTGGGACTTCAGAGGCTACTGATCTCCTTTTGGGAAAGAGAGATGGTCTGGCTGAGGAAGATTCTTCAACCTTGCCTCATTCTTCGCTCAGCCTTCCCTATTCTTGACTACCAGTCTATTATGTAGGTAGAATCTTCCTTCTACCTTTTAGTTTTATTCTTTTGTCATGGAAGAAGCTGTAGAAAGTTAGGGGAGACAAGTTGGGCCCTCGGGAGCCGGTGATGTAGTAGGTCCGGAGTTGATCCCTAGTTCAGCTTCACAGGGGAAGATGACTCTTCTTTGGGAATGCTATCGCGTTCCCGAGGGGTTTCCATTCATTCTCCCCGCACCTGAGGAACGGGCAAACAAACCTCCTCCTTGGTGCTTAGCCTGTACGAAGACCATCTGAAGGCTGGCCTTCAATTTCCCCTGCATCCTTTTTTCATCAGAATCTTTCATCTGTACTAAGTGCTGCCGGTGCAACTGACCCCGAATAGCATCCGGAATGTCTGCGGGTTTCTGGTTCTATGCCGCATTGCCAATATAGAACCTAGGACCAACTTATTCACAGCCCTTTTTGTACTCAAGGGGAATTTCCATAGTAGCAGATGGTGGGTGATCGGCCCTCGACCGGGCCACAAGATCATCAAGGACATGCCAAGCACCATCCACGGGTGGAAACCTGTTGGTGTGGGCACCAGAATCTAATAGAGGTTCCTCAACCCTCTGTGGATGTCCAAATAGGGTTCCATTTTTTTCAGGTCTTGAAATAAGGCTTCAAGCCTAAAACTTGTAATTTCTTTAGTTTTGAATTGAGTCTCTTATGTCTGTGTCTAGTCCTGTACTTTGACCAATTGGGTCAAGTTGTGTCCTATATTGAGTCTAGTCATGTATTGGGTCTAGTCCAAGTCTGGGCCCAAGCCGGAGTGGTCTTTGAGTCCAGCTTAACTACTTTGGACCGAGCCTTGAAGGTCAACATGTCAACCCTAGGGCACCACTTCACCACCCCATGTGGCACCACATCATCATCCCATGTGGTGCCACCTCATCCAGCCATGTGGGCGGCACAAGCGAGATTTTCTTAAATACCAAATGGAGACACATCAAATATTCTCTCCACCTTTCCCTCCCTCCATCAAGCCACTTACTAAAGGAGTCATAGGCAACCAAGGAAAGGTTGAAGACAAAGGCCTTGTTCCAAGCCTCATATCAAGCTTCTTTCCAAAGAAGGGTGAGCAACCAAGGAAAGGTTGAAGACAAAGGCCTTGCTCCAAGCCTCATATCAAGCTTCTTTCCAAAGAAGGGTGAGCAACCAAGGAAAGAGGGAGACACAAGCCTTGCATCATGCCTTCTTCCCAAAATTGAAGGTCAACTTTCCAAGTCTAAGGGAGCCAAATTCCTTCTTCCAAGCCCATTATCATGCCATGCCCAAATCAAAGGAGTTTGAATTTGAAATTTTTGAATATTTTTTGGTGCCTTAGCAAGAGAAGAAATGTATTTTTCATTCAAATTTTGAAAGGGTTTAAGGTGCCTATATAAAGGACCTTACCCCCTCCCGTGTAAGGTTAACTTTTGATGAATGAAAAAGAATATTTCTTGAGTCCAATCTCTTGTTAGTTGCCTTCATTCACTAGGAATGTCGATCTCCAAGAGGGAGCACCTTCGCCTTCGGGCGTCGAGAGGTGTGAGGCCTCAAACTATCGTTACTTCAGCAACTCCGACATTAGACTCCGAACCAAGGAGAACTCCTCCATCTCTACAACTTTTCTTTCAACTTTCCACTGTTTGCCTTCTGAGTGAGATTTAACTTGTCTTCTTTTAATGCTTGCAGGTCCTCCAGGTGACACGGGTACAGAGATGGTTGCCTTTGCCTTCGAGATCTTCGGACATCCAACCGGCGCCTCCATAGGGTTGACGGCTCGGTTATCCAGGCCGCATCTACCAAAGTGAGCGATCTCTATACCGGGCGCTTCAGATCTTCGAGGTTTGCCCCTGACTCCTAAGTAGATCTTGATTGGAGAGCTATGTCCTGCGGGGTTTCTCAATCCCAGGGTCCTTTCTTTATCACTACTTTGGGACTACCTGCTTCTTGTTAGTTCTTGTCATTGTAGAACCCTAGTTCATCTCTACTTGCTTTCGGGAATCCAAAGAAAACTAAAAAAAATCTAAAATCCACAAAAAAACCTAAAAATCACTTGCATCATTTCATCGTCTCCTCTAGTTAGTCCCCCGTCACCTATTTTTGTATTTGTATTGTCCATTGATACATGGGGCTTCGACGTTGTTTGGAAGAAGCTTTGTCTAACCGCCAATGATGGGAAAAAGGTCTTTGCGGCTGACCAGTTGGATTATGATATTCTGATTAATTCAGAAGTCGCCCCTATCCGAGAGATATTGGAAGAGAGAAATCTCTATCTTGTGGGGAATAGCAAGTTCTCCGTATTAGGTATAGTGACAAAAATTTCTGCCCCTTCTCCCCTATTTTTGTTGTAGCTTAGTCGACATAAAGAAGTTTCTCTACTTGTAGGTGGCTGAATGAAGCCTGGCGTGAGCTGGCTCCGTCAGACTTCTGAGAAGAGGGTAGCTTAAGCCCCTCTCACAAGGTCAGCAGTTCGAAAGAAGGTCCGAAGAGACGGTCCTGAGGGGGACCGGAGCACTTCATCTTCTCGGAAGACCTCAGGGAAAGATGTGGTACCCACGGAGGGGGTCCCGTCAAGACCTCATTCGATTGAAATTCCTTCGGCGGTTACCTCCTCGGTCCATACAAGGGGGAGTCTGCCTCAGGCGATGGATGTGCCACCGCTTTGCCCCCCTACAGTTGATAGGGGCAAAGCGTCGCAAGTCGAGGGAGAGTTCGCTCATGGGGCTTCCCCAATTGGAAGCCGTTCGGCATACTCTTCGGAGCTTTCTCCTACGGGAGGACTGCTGGTCCCCGTCGTAGCCAGGCAGGCATTGAAGAACACATTGCTACCTCACGATTTGGCAGTTCTTTGAAGTCGAAACCTTCCAGGGTGTCTGATTCTGCTTTTTTCGCCTTACAACAGGTATGGTCCTTGCTGTCTCCTTTGCTCTAAGAGTTGTTTGATCCATAACTCCATATTTTTGATGCAGTTAGTCTATGACCTTATGTTTATGGAGGAGGGCCTGGGAAATGTTGACAGTCTCATTCATGGCCTCAAGGAGGATCTCCATACTGCCAGGGCCACAAAAGAAGTAGCCGAAGAATTGAGGCAGTCTATGGTGAACCGTCTCATTCAGGTGAACGACGAGGTTCATTAGCTGAAGGGTGAACTGAAAAGTGCCCATTTTACAATAGCGGAACAAGAGGCATGGTGGAGGAAGAGCAAAAAGCAAGTCGACTCCTGGGAGCTAACTGTTAAGGAGAACCAAGAAAGAATAGAGAGTTTGAACAAGGCAGCAGAGGAAGCCACCAGGAGGGCCAAAGAGGCAGTTCTGGAGTCTGAAGCGACCAAGAGAGAGTCAGCGGCCTTGAGAAAGCTAGTGGACGATGCTGTAGTGGACTTCAGGAAGTCTTCACAGTTCCAAGAGGAGATGAATGAAGCATCCCTGTATGGCTACCAGTGTGGCTTCAATGACGGACTCTCTAACATAAAGGAGGCCTTCCACCACCTTGATCTCTCTGGCATCCCTTCCTTCAACATAGACGAAGAAGAAGAAGAGGAGGAGGAGGAGGAGGCCGAGGTCGCGGAAGAGGCCGAAGAGGTGCCATGTCCGGGAGAAGAGGCCTCTGCCTCAGTCAAAGATCTGGGGGTGGCTTCAACCCTGATCCTGATTCAGGTGGGGACTAAGGCTGAGGAAGTCCAAGCTGAAGGTTCATCGGTCCCAGCCCAAGTTGCTTCAATCCTGCCGTGTTGGGTCTCCTCCAGTGGATGTTGAATAATCTAAGTTGCTTTAGGCATTTTTTTTTGTGTCATCAATGTTTTTTGCATGACAATTTCCCTGGTTTTAAAGTAGCTTCTTCTTCTGCTTGTTGAACGGCCATGGCCGAAGACCGTTTGATTGGTAGTTAACGAAGATGAACTTTTGAATAAGTTAGAACTCCATTGTCGAAGACCGTTTGATTGGTAGTTGATGAAGACGAACTTTGGAATAAGTTAGAACTCTGTTGCCGAAGATCATCCATGGTCGATCAGGCTGATGTCACCTTCCTTTCATAACTAAATATGCCCGTTGGGATAGACATGATAGACAGGTGTCACCTTCCAGTTGACTGGTGATTAAGGAAGTCTAATCGTGATTCTCATTGTCCATGTGGTGGGTCGATATTCGTACAGTCGCATTTTCTTGTGCCTTGCATACTGCCAGATCTCCTTCTTCCAAAAAGGAACCATTAATGTTGCTGCCGCACGATGGGGATTCCTCCGGATTCGAGGCATTGGCAGTTGTTGTCCCGAGAATGACTCTTAAGAAGTCTTCTGGTTCTCGAAGCATCACTTGGACACGTGGCACTCTTTGATGTGGCTAGGAAGACATGGAGCACGCTTCCCTGCGGCCAGTCGTGGGTGCAGGGTCCTTATAAATAGGACCTTGTCCTCTGTTGTCAAGGGTCATCATCCATTCAAACTTCTTCTCCCCTCCCAGCGCTCTAGTCGAAAATGAGGTTCAGCACCTCTGAGCTTCGAAAGGCAGCGAAGAGGAGGGCCATTGATCCCAAAAGGAAGAGGAGTTTGGAGTTTTTTGAACCAAGCGATGATAAGGAGCCTATTATGGATCGTTTGGAGAAGAGGGTCCGCATGTTGGAGGCTCAACTGAAGGAGGCCAGGGCCCAGGTCACGGTGGCAGTCGCGAAGGTGGAGGAGGCGAAGAAGGAGGTGGCGAACGCCATTTCAGGCTTCAAGGCATCCGTTGCTTTTAGGGAGGAGGTCATCGAAACAGCTCTGGACTCCTACTATCAAGGGTTCCGGGAGTGCAGGGAGAAGGCCTTCAAGTTCTATGACTTGAAGGGCCTGGACACCATCAAGCCCTCTATTCCCTTTCCCGGACATGAGTTTGATTTCGACTCCGATGAGGGGTCGGATTCTGGTCTGGATAGGAACCCCGGGGCCCCTTCATCATCCTTCCAGAACTCCCCCCGTCGGTACGGGAAAGAGCCGGCGGGAGGTTATTGAAAATGCTTTACTGCAACCCTTCTCCTACTTTTTTTTTGTCCTCTCTTTATGAGAGTTTCTCTTTTTTTTTTTTGTAAAAAATTCAAAAAAGAATGAAATGTCCCAACTTTTCTTACCTCTTTTCCATGTGTCCTTTGCGATATGTTGCATTATGTCACGACTAGAACGTAGATTCCTTGGACCATCTGCGGTCTATAGGGAAGATGTGAGGCCAGCTGGGCCATCCCAGAGATGTTTGTTGTCGACAGGAAGGAAGACATTGGTCCTTTTAAGCATGTTTTTGGATTCACCGTTAGGTGGGGTGTCTGCACCGTCGTTGTTCATTTCTGTCATGATTATGGTAGGCTGTTTAGGCCCACCCCGGTACATCTTCGGATTTACCGTAGGGTAGGTTATTAAAACTATCCCTGTACCTTTTTTAATGTAAGGTAGGCTGATTAGGCCTGCCCCAGCACATTTTCATGTTTCCTATAGGGTAGGTTATCTAAACCATCCCTGTGCCTTCGATCTTCTTGGTAACTTGACTAGGCTATCCGTTATGCTCGTCGGGCATACCGATAAGGGAGTGGATCAAACTCTCCTTTGTGCAGTTGGCCGATTTCTTAGATCAGGCCAATTAGGCTGTTGTCATTCAATCAGAGCAACAAGCCATTCTGAGTTGAGTAGAGTTGAGTAAATTTGCACAGGAAATTTAGGAACCTATTTATTGATAATATTTGCAAAGGTTTTGTACATTCCATGGCCGAGATAGAGGCTTCCCATCTAAGATTTTGAGTCGATATGCTCCTGGTCGAATGACTTCTTCGACTTGGTATGGGCCTTCCCAGTTGGGAAAAATTTATCCTGTTCTGTTGGCCTGGATACTTCTACCCTTCGCAATACCATGTCACCTGTACGGAAGATCTGCTCCTTCGCTTTGGAGTTGTAGTATTTGGTGACCTTTTATTGGTACGCTACCATTCTTATCTGAGCCTGAAGCCTAGTGCTTAGTAGCAGATCCAGGTCGATCCTTCTACGATCGGAGTTTCCTGGCTCTTCATAGTTGTCAACTCTTAAGTATTGTAGGGAGACTTTGATAGGTAGTACGGCTTCGGTATCGTATGCTAGGTTGAATGGAGACTCGCCGGTGGCCGTTCTTGGGGTAGTTCGGTATGCCCAGAGAATGGAGGTCAGTTCTTCAGCCCAAAGTCCTTTGCATCATTCAACCTCATCTTCAGACCATGAAGAATGGTCCAATTAGTTGCTTCGGCTTCTCCGTTGGACTGTGGGTGGGCAACGGAGGTCAGCCGGTGTTGAACATGATACCGAGAACAGAAGTCCTTGAATTTTAGATTGTTGAACTGTCACCCGTTGTCCATGATTATGATATGAGGGATGCCAAATCGGAATATGATGAAATCTTTTACAAAATTCTCCACCTTGCCTTCTGTGATCTGAGCCAATGGTTCGGCTTCTACCCACTTTGTGAAGTAGTCGATGGCCACAAGGAGGAACTTCCTTTATCCAGAGGCCGATGGGAATGGGCCAAAAATATCCATTTCCCATTGGGCAAAAGGCCAATGGGTCGTCAGTTGAGTCAAGTGAGTTATAGGTTGCCTTTGAATGTTTCGTCAGTTGAGTCAAGTGAGTTATAGGTTGCCTTTGAATGTTGGCATACCTTTGGCATTGGTCGCACCTTCGTACGAAGTCAGCCGAGTCCTTCTGGATAGAGGGCCAATAATATCCTTGTTGAATGATTTTGTACACCAGAGACCTACCCCCCAAGTGATCATCGCATATGCCCTTGTGGACCTCTCTTAGGGCGTAATCCACATCCGTTGGTCCCAAGCACTTTAGCAATGGTTAAGAGAATGACATCTTATAGAGGGTCCCGTCTAAGATGACATATTGGGATGCCATCCAGCAGATTTTCTTGGCCTCTGCCTTGTCCCCCAGTAGCACGCCCTCATTTAGAAACTTGATGATAGGATCCATCCAGCTTGGCTTGGCTTCGATCTGGTGCACCTCCATAGCCTCTTCGACCATACTTGGAGTTTCAAGATGTTTAACAAAGGTGCACCCAAGAAATTTTGGTGTTATAGTGACAAGTCGAGATAATGCGTCCACCCAGGAATTCTCTGATTGAGGGACATGGATAATCTTGAAATGCTCCAGTTGAGAGGATAAGCCTCGTACCTTCTCTAGGTACTGCATCATGGTTGGGTCCCTGGCTTCGTATTCTCCTTTAACTTGGTTCACAACCAATTGGAAGACTGAAAAGGCCCGGAGTTGTTGAACTCCCAAACTTTTGGTGATCCGAAGTCCGGTAAACAAGGCTTCATATTTAGCTTGGTTGTTAGAAGCATGGAAGGAGAATCGAAGTGCGTACTCTATGGTATGACCGTCGGGTTTGGCCAGCGAAAGACCGGCTCCATACCCAGTAGCATTGGAATCTCCATCCATGTGGAGCACCCAAACAGACTTCGTCTCCTTCGAAGCTTCCTCTTCTACCGAAGGTACTTCATCTTTGGGCCTCCAGGTGCATTCAGCTAGGAAATCAGAGAGCACCTGGGCCTTTATAGATGATCGGGGCTGAAAGTTGATATCGAATTTACTTAACTTCATAGCCCACTTGGCTATCCTTCCTTAGGTGCCCAGAGATCGGAGAACGGCCTTGAGCGGTTGATCAATCAGCACCACGATGGCGTGGGCATGGAAGTACGATTTTAGTTGCTTTGCTGCAATCACTAGAGAGTAGATCAGCTTCTGCATCTTCGCATACCGTATTTCAGCATTATGCAGAACCTTGCTGATGTAGTAAATCGGCTTGTGGGATCCGTCTTCATCTCTTTGGACAAGGACCAAATTGATTACTTCATCTGAAGCAGAGAGGTACAAGTAAAGCTCCTCACCCACTTGAGGTTTGGAGAGTAGTGGCGAAGTTTTTAGGTACTTCTTTAACTCCTCAAAGGTAGTATGACAGTCCTCGGACCATTCGAAGCTCTTTGACTGTCAAAGTACCTTGAAGAATGGGAGACATTTCTCGGTTGAACAAGAAATGAACCTGCTTAGGGAAGCAATTCTCCCTGTTAACTACTGGACTTCTTTCTTGCAGGAGGGATGCCTCATATCCTTTAGGGCTTGGATCTTCTCAGGATTTGCCGCAATTCCTCGTTTGGTGACAAGAAAATCCAAGAACTTACTCGAAGTGACCCCAAAGGCACATTTCACCGGGTTTAGCTTCATGCGGTAACGTCGCAAAGCATTGAATGATTCTTCCAGGTCTTGGATATGATCTTTTTAGAGAAGGCTCTTGATGATCATGTCATCGACGTAGGCCTCCATGTTCCTTCCCAGTTGCTCTTCGAACACTTTGTTGATTAACCTTTGGAATGTTGTCCTAGCGTTCTTGAGACCAAATGGCATCATCTTGTAGCAGTAGAGACCTTTGTCAGTGACAAAGGCCATCTTCTCCTCATCTTGGGGATCCATCCTGATCTGATTATAGCTAGAGAAAGCATCCATGAAGCTTAGTAGTTGGTGGCTGGCAGTGGTGTCAACTAGCTGATCAATCTTTGGGAGGGGGAAGCTATCTTTTGGACAAGCCTTGTTGAGATCTATGTAATCGATGTAGATCCTCCACTTGCCATTAGTTTTCTTCACCATTACCACATTGGCCAACCATTCGGGGTAGTGGGCCTCTCGGATGAACCCTACTTTAAGAAGTTTGCTTACTTCCTCGTCCATGACTTTCTGTCTTTCAAGAGCAAAGCTTCTTTTCTTTTGCCGGACTGGCTTATACCCGGGAGTTACTTCTAGCCAATGAGTGATTACTTCGGCAGGAATCCCTGGCATATCCGAAGCTGTCTAGGCGAAGACATCGGCATTGTCTCTGAGAAAGCGAATCAGCTTCGTTCTGGTTTCTTTATCAAGCATACTCCCGATCTGTACAACTTTGGTGGGGTCCTCCTTTGTCAAAGGTACCAGAACAGTTCTTTCCATGGGTTCACCAGAATATGTGATTGTCTCTCAGGTCCAACTAATCCAGGATGGCAGAATCATTGAAGTACTTATCCTGGATCATCAGGCACTGCCATGCTGCTCTCTGATCTGCTCTAACTTCTTCGACACCATTCCTGGTGGGAAAGCATACCAGGAGATAATGAGAGGACATCACAGTCTGAAACTTGTTTAAGGCGGGCCGCCCGAGGATGATGTTGTAAGCCGAGGGGGTTTGGACTACCGTGAAGTTAATCGGCAGTGTTTTTTGTTGAGGTTCAGTACCAAGGGTCACAGGCAATACTATTTCTCCCTCGGCATCAACTTGATTACCCGCGAAGCTAGTGAGCGGTATGGGGGATCTACGTGGTTGATGTCTAGGCAAACACATTTTAGAGAATGCATCGTAGATCAAGACATCAATCAAACTTCAATTATCAACAGGGATTCGCTGTACATCATAGTTGGCCACAACGGTCGAGATTACAATGGGATCATCATGCGGGAGTCGGACTCCCGCAAGGTCATTATCGGAGAAGAGGATAGCGTTGTTATCCTTGAGTCACTTTGGGACATCATCCTTGTCTCTCCTCTAGTCGATAGGCTAGTGTATCATCCCCACACCTCCATTGGTGGGCCTTTGATTTGGCAGTTCAGCTTCTTCAGGAGGTGGCTGGGGAACAGTAGCTTTCGACCGAGGTCCTTGATGACCAACGTACCGCCCCAAATATCCTCTTTTGATAAGATCCTCAATTGCCTCCCTCAGCTGGATGCACTCTTCAGTATTGTGGCCGTGGTCCTAGTGGAATCGGCAGTATGTGTTCCTATTCATTATGGAAGAGGAGGCCTTCATGGGACGGGGCCGTTGGAGATAGTTTTCTTTTCTATTTCCATGAGGATCTTTTCTCAAGGGAGGTTGAGGTGGTGTAGGAGTCGAATCTTCCTCCTGATGCTCTAGGTTTAGGAGGACTTCTTCGACGGTCAGTATATTTGTTGTTATTGTTATTGGAGATCGGGGGACCTTGTCCCCTATTGCTCTTCTTTTTTTAAGGGGCCTTCACTTCGATCAGTCGTTGGTTGGCCGCCTGCTCTTTAGCATCGACGTATTTCTGAGCCCTTGACAGGAGTTCAGCATAGCTTTTGGGAAACATCTTATCCAGGGAAAAGGTGAGCCTGGATGTGTGAAGTCCCTTCTTCAGTACAGACATGGCCACATGCTCATTAAGATCGGGGATCTCAAGTGTGGCCGCATTAAACCTGGAGATGTTGTCTCACAGGCTTTCTCCTTCATTTTGATGGAGGAATAGTGTGTCTGTATTTCTGGGGGTCTTGCGGCAAGTCCTGAAATGCAAGATAAATAATTTATGTAACATAGAAAAAGAATCGATGGTACCTAGGTGTAGGCTTGAGTACCACATCTGACCAGCTTTCTTCAAGGTGGCCAAGAACGCGAGGCAGTACATCACGTCCGAAGCTCCTTGGATCATCATATGGGCCTTAAAACTGTCCAAGTGGTCGAAGGGATCGGAGGTGCCATCATAGGGTTCCATCTAGGAAATCCTGAAATGCCGAGGAATGACTTCGGCTATGATGCGGTCGGTAAAGGGCGGGCGCAGATCACATGCCACCAAGTCATCGTGGCCCCTTTGCTCCCGCATCCTTTCCATCTCTGACTCGATGGCCTTGAGCTTTCCGTCATAATCAAGGAGAGCCTACTTCAGCCCTTTCTTTATGGGAGTAGAGTCTTCAGAGGATGGTGAAGGAGTTTGCCTAGGCCTTTTCCCTTTTTGCGGGGAGTTTGTAGGCCTAGGTAACCTCGAACTCTGGCCTTCAGGAGAAGGCCCAGAATGGGGGGAGAGATGTGTTGATTCCTCCCGAGGGGCTCTCTTTCTCCAAGACCAAGAGCTATGTCTAGAGGCAGCCGATGGATTTCCTACCGGAAAAGCTCTGTTTTGAAAATCTTGAACCATGGCCGTAAGGTTGGTGACCTGGTTCACAAGGGCTTCAAATTGCTGCAATCCGACGACAACTATGGGAGGTGGGATGTCGTTCTCTCCTGGGGGCGCACCCCCTTGGGATGGAACACGACTTCGACTCGTGGAAGCGATCTGAGTCTTTCCTCTCGCCATTGGGATGCTTCCCCTTGTTAGGGAGGGGAGCTTAAAGATTGTTGGTTGCTGCCCCTTCCTAACGTGCCAATCTGTTAGCGTGGAGTCCCTGTTCTGGCCGGTCGGAGCTACTGCACCACAGGACCACTCCCCGGTTCTCCTGCAAAACAGGTCCCTTACCAGAGTTGCTCTGGTGGGGGACACTCCGATGCCAACGTCAGAGGTGGGCCCCAGCCACAAAATGGGGAAGATTCTCGAGAAGCAGAGGGAAAGGCTTTGTGAATTTAGAGTGTGTGTATATCTCTCTCGAGCATTTCCTCTTACCACTATTTATAAGTGGCCGTCTGGCCTGCGGATTCGTTCTTCTCCCAGTGATTATGGAGAGTTAATTTCTCCCCATGATTGGCAATCGTGGGTTGTCATTGAGCGGTTTCGACCAGACCGGAGGCGTGGTAGCTGGAGTTGCGCGCCAGGATCATGGCATGGAGATAGTTGATAGCAGCCATTGGTTACTGTTGCCTATCAGGGACAGATCATGGACCCATCTTCGGATTTCCTCCCGCTTAGGGAGATTCTCATAATTAAATCGGGAATCTCCCCATCTTCGGATCTTCTCGGTAGGAGATCCTATCTTCAGCATGAGTCGAGGACTTGGTGTTTACCAAGGGCTGGAGATCATGTCTTCGGCAGGAAACGAAGAGCATGTCTTCGGAAGTTGACGAGAAGCCTGGTCTTCGATTAGGGCTGAAGACATAATCCGAAGGTCTTGCCTTCGAATGTCATAGGCTGGCGGAGAGCCTTGGGTTGCCCATGGTTGGCCTGATCTTTCTAGGTCCAAAGTCGTTGGTTCGGAAGAAAGGTCTTTGGTCAGCCGAACCGATGTTCGGTTCGTACTTGGACCGAGATACCCCAACAATAAAAATTATCAAAAAATACATAAAAAACAGAGGACTCAACAGGGATGATGTGCTGCAAATTTTAGAAAAAAAAAAGTATGAAATTAATAGAAAATCATACCTATATTCAGACTACTAGTGTATGTTCAGCATGCAGAAATTTTTGTTAGGGTTGTTTTCTCATGTAGGTTTCACCATATTTTCATATCAGAAAAATTCCACGAAAATCACAGAAAACAGAGGATTAAACAAATATTAATTACTATAAAAATCAAATAAAAATAAAATTGTTTTGATAGGTAAACAGCTATATGTTCTGACTAGTTATGCAGATTTTAGGATGCAGAAACATAAACTATGATGCACGAGCATGCCCTAATCCTGCTCTGATACCAAAATTTATGAGGGACGAGATTCTAATCATGATGCCAGTAGATGAATGATATGAGAAAGATAAAATCTTAGATTAAGATAAACAATATTTTTTCTTAGATTTTTAATTGATTTATTCTTGAAAAGAAATTAGACTAGGTTAGGGTTTCGTGAGATGGTTAGAATCCTACCCACATGCTAGAAACTATCAAAGAGATAAAAAAAAAACTAAGGATACTAGGGTTAAGAAACACCAATAGGACATGCTCTAAACTTCAATAAAACAAAAAAAGTGAGAAGGGAAAGGTTCTACATACCTAGAAATGACTTTCTTGATGCCGGGGAAGAGATCGCTCCACTCAGATCGGCAGCTGGATGATCGAGTCGGTTTCCCATGGATTCATCAGCATTTTATTAGATAGTTTGGAGGCAAAGAATACCTCATCCAGAGGGCGTGGCACTGGAGGGATCTTGCAAACATCAAAGGTTAGGCTCACAAATGATGAGAAAAATAATAAACAGGAAAAAAGAAGAGTGGATGGATGGATGGGTTCTTAGAGATGGCTGGTAGCCAGATGGAGATGGAGGATGCCTAGCTTGGAAGAAGATGGGATGTCTTAGGGCTTTTGCTGGGCTGGAAGATGGCAAGGGTTTGCACTCAAGAAAATTAAAAGAACGGGTCTGACACCCACTCCAATCTGGAGGAAACAATTTGATAAAATAACTTCAAGTTGTATTCATGAAAAAGAGATTGATTACAAGAGGGGGAGGGGTGGGGCATTTATAGACCAACTAGCCCTTTCCTTGTCAAACTAGGTGTACACAGTATGAATAGGATGATAGAAAAGTGCCCTAAGAGCCAATCATTATAAGGGCCTTTTTGTAAACTTCCAGCTCATGTATGACATACTTTCATATTAATAAAGGCATTTGATTCATCATAACTACTGTGCCATATTTTCTTATTGATTATGATGAACCCCATAAATTAGGGCAATGGAGTTAGGGTTATGATGGAGTTCATAATAGTGAGACCTAATTTCTATAAATCCTAATCTAGAATGTTCCTAGTCGTTGGACCATCGATCCGGGGTTCGATGAATCTGAAAAGACTAGCTTATCCTATGTATGCTTAGTTGATGAGGGTGGTTGATCTCACAATCACTTGTGTAGAGATACTAATACAAGGATAAGGGTGCTCATCAGGGTATGAGTACACTAAACTGATCCATACCTGGATTATCTTATGGAAGTCTTACTACATGTCAAAAGAAAGATCCCAGAGTAGAAGTTGTGCATGTGATCTTTAGACCTGAGGTCACCATGGTTCCTTTTGCACACTAAGCCATACTTTGGTTCATACTCATTCATGCCATTGCAGCATGTATAGGGTGTTCTGGGTATGGTGGAAGGTGTACGAAGGATGTGAGTGGACCAACAAGGAATCGATCATTCCTGGTAAGAGGAATTGTTATCCCATGCAATCTCTTCAATGAGAGACTCAAGGAGCCTTTGATCAAAGCAGGATGAGATTGGTGGAATCTAATCAGTCATCAGTTGAGTCCTCATGATCGAGCTGAGATTCGATATAATTTAGTGTTAGGGTTTGACATATATCCATATCTATCACTTAATCGAGATAATGGGAGATCGAAAGATTGAATTGCATGATAACTTATTACTAAAGGGTATTTTGGTATTTTCTACCAAATTCCTCATCTTTCGGGTAGGCATGACACGTTGCTAGACGTCAATCTTGTCTTGTAGATTTTTATGAACCAATTGGTTTGATTTCATGAGTCAATTCGATGTGTGATTCGAATTGGACAATTAGGTGATCCAATTGACCTAATTAGGTCAATCGGGTTCGATCGGATCAAATGGGCTCAAACCTAAACCTACTACTAGCTAGATGTGGAACCCAATGAGTCACACACAATAGACACTTGGCCAAGGAAGTCATTCATGATTTAATTAGGGTCATAGGATCCTAATTGGTTAACCAGATTGCATACTAGCATATGTAGGCTAACCTAATTCCTAACCCAATTGGATTGGGTCCGGTTACTTGCTAATTGGGCTAACCTAATTATAAGAAACCTAGATTAGGTTGAGTCCTAAGTGGGGCTAGCCAAATCAGAGCTTGATCTAATTTTTATTTGGATTTTTAGGCATTTTAGGCACCATATATGAAGAGTCCCAATGGCACGGGACTCTTGGTACCTAAATGATACCTTAACTTCAAAAAGGTACAGAAGGAGCTACAGACCTCTGATATGAAAATAAAAGATATAGCAAGAAAGCTTATTTGATGCCCTTTCCAATAACACCCATATTGCATATGTTTGACTAAGTCAATTTGATGCTTTGGCTGACTAAATGGAAAGGGAAAGACTATTGGCGCCCTTTGGCACACCCGGGAGAAAGTATGGCGCGCAGATGGACTGAGAGTCCTTCTGCAGATGAGACTCTGGGAGATTCATCAGGAAGTTGCCTCTTAGCTCAATCCCCATGCCTTGATAAGTCAAAATATCGATTTAATGTTTGAATGGGATGGGTTGAAGAGGAGTGAAAAGGTGGCGCGAAGATGAAGAGTCGTGCCTCTTCTTATGCGCGCGCACAACAGAGGGCATAGTCCTTTTGCCTCTGGAACTCTTCTAGCCTCGCATTACCTCGGGTTAGAAGAGGTTTCTTCCTATCTCAGAAACTAGTATTTGATACATGGCACAATGGGGATTGATCTGGTAAGTGAAAGAACACAGATATGACTCTCCATTCCCGAAGAGTCTTATCAGATATGATGTTTCACATCTGATAAGTGTTGTCAGGATGCATTTCATGCCCCATCTAAGATTATAAATAGGGGGTATGGTGAAATGAGAAACTACTACTTCTTCTTCTTCGGTCTTCTAAGATCAGTGTTTTTATTTTCCCGAGAGTCTTTCTGAGAGTCTTTCACTTTCTCCCTCCCTCCTTCCTATTTTAGGACAAGACTTGTCTTGTTAAGACAAGTTCTTCTACACTAGGACAAGGCTTGGTTTTAGGACATAAGCTTGTAGAGTCCTAGAAGAGGGTAGTCCTAGAACCTAAAGTGGTTTAGGATAGTGTCTTGAGTACCCTTCAGTAGGACAGGGTGTCCTACAGTGGTCAATAGACCAAAGGCTGCCAAAAGAGTTCCACTTCTCCAAGCAACTTGAAGGAGTTCTTCCTTGGTCCGAGTTTCGTGTGGATCACTGTTGGAGGGTTTGCGCTTGTGAACCTTATGAAAAAGATGGGTTTCAGCGATCCAGGTATTTATCTTGACTCTATTATATGATTCATTAGTTGATATTGCACAAGTTCCTGGGAATTAGGGTTTTATATACATGTTATACATGTTAGGGTATCATGCTAAGAAATTTTGTTTTGAAAGTCAATTCCGCATGCTGCATGATCCCTAGCACCCTGGAAGAATTTCTATCATAGGATTAGGAGAACAAAGTTGAGTAGAATGAGGAGTACATGTTTGAATAGAATTGGTAGACTAAAATTCTTGTAGAACTTAGACATCAACTCCTTCTTGAACTTGGAAGCTTTAACTTTTCTCCATGGGCTTGGACTGGTATGAAATTCTTGCTGGGCTTAGTGGTGCGGGCACCACAGTTCAAAAGAAGCTTCAATCCAATTTTATCAAGCCAAATTCATTATGGATTTCAATTGATTGAGTTAATGCCACTTTTGATTTCAATTTTATTTCTTTTATTGAACATGTGTCCTGTAAATACGAAAATTTGTTTCTCTGGTCAAGTTTGTGTCCTATAATTAGGGTTGGGCTTATTTCAATTTAGTCTTTTGAGTCCAATTAAGGTCAATTTGGTCTTGTAATTAGTGAATTTACAAGTTGGGTTCAAGTTTGGTTTGGTTTAGGCTCAAATGAAGCATGAAGACATAAAGATTAGGTGAGGCAAACCACTTCAACAAATCTTGCCAAGTTGGAGTGCCACATCATCAAACTGAAATGGAAGACACCTCATCTCCCAAGCCCACATGGAAGCCACCTCATAAGGCCACCTCACTCCATCTTATCAAGGCATGAATCAAGGATGATTTCAACTTCCCCACTTATCAAGTTATGAATCAAGGATGGTTTCAACTTTTCCACTTACAAGGCATGAATCAAGGATGGTTTCAACTTCCCCACTTATCTCTCCTTGATTTATGTAACCTCCTTTTGAATTCAAAATTTTAAATGACTTTGGAGAGGCTATAAATACGACTCCAAACCCCTTGTAAATGAGATTATTGATGAATGAAATCAAAAGAGTTTTTCTTCCACTTGTTATATGTAATGTGTCCTCCGAGAGGGAGTGGGTGAGAGACCCAAAATATCATCCTTTAGCCATCCTAGTATTCCCTTAAACCCACCAATACTCTAGCTAGAAAACACCCCACCACCATCCAAAGAAGTTCTTCCAAATTCCAACCAAGGCTTCTTCACCATTTCCTCTCTTCAAGGTTGCCAACTCCAATCTTCAAAGAGGCTTCTACAGCAGATTTTGGATGCCATTCCTTACTATCATGGGATGCCGACTCCAGTTGCAGTTCAAGGAATCCAAGGAGATTACATTCCAGACACTGAATGAAGCCACTTGATCTCCTCCAACTCTATCATATTATTCTTCGTTGAAGTTTTAGTAACTTTCATTTATCTTGTCATCTCAAGTCTTTAATCCCTTTTCTTTCTAGGGTACTCCAAGGTCACAAGTTAAAGATAAAGTTGGCCTTGCCCTTGGAACCTTTCAAGCCAGAGGTCTGCATCTCTTGGAGTGATAGTTTCTCCTTTCAAGGCAGAGGTCTGCATCTCTTGGAGTGATATTTTATAGTACCAACCTCAATTCGAGAGTGTTGAAATTGAATCCCTATTAATGGCATGAGACATCAATATTGGTAAGAAAACCCTCCTTATTTCTTAGGTCTAAATCTTTGAATGGTCTATGCACTAGATAGGATGGTTTTACAAGCCTTAGGTCCAATCTTCATGGATAAACATGCAGCCCTAGTTTGAGTTATCCCTTATTTAGTTTTCCCTTCATATGACTCTTTGCCATTTTGTAATTGAATTATGTTTATGTTTGTAGGGGTCATTGCTCAACAAATTAAATCATCTAGTAAATTAGAAATCTTTCATCTCATTCCACATCAAATCTGGCATCAGAGCATTGTTGCATTGGTAGCATAGTCTTCATACTTGCTATTTATTTTTTCCTTTTAAATCCAATCCTAATCTAAGATTCACGCCTCCTGAGCGGGTGTACACCAATACACTATCACGACCCATGGGAATAATTAGCCACGGCCAGACGTGAATCCTTAGGTTGAAGTTTTGGTATTTGAATTCCCTTGCATGTTTAAATTTTGTTTGCTAATTTCTGTGTTAGGGACTGAAACCTAGAACTGCTTTACCATCAAGCTTTCACTGTTTTAGCCTGATTTTTATATCAATTAATCTCCACATAATCTACTATTTACTGTAATTTTTCAGAGATTTTGCTTATTCAAAAATTGAGTGTTATCTATCTAAGAAAACAGCCCTACTAAAGTTTCTGCACACTGATTTTGCATTGGTAATTTGAACTTCAGTCTGATTCACCAATTAATCTTTGCTGTTTTCATCTGATTTTTGCACTGTTTATTCTTTGATTAGTTCTCTTAATTTCTGTTATTTTTTCATGATTTTGTAAATTTAAGAAAATAAAAAAAATTCTGCAAACAAAACAGGCCTGCTGAAAATTTTGTATGTATTGTTGGGCTGAAATTAAAATCACTTCCAAACACCCCCAATCCCAAGCCATTTTGTTTGATCATTAATCAACTAAAATTCAAACTTGTCACTTCATAAAATACAAAAGAAAAAGCAATTGCATTCATTTTAAACTATTTAAGGGCATCAATATCATAAGATAAGAGAAGGAGGTCATTACCTTTCCTTTGCCCAAAAACAACCAACCCCATGTTGCATCGAACCCAAACCTTTTAATTAAAATTGAGTAGCAACCTAATTAGATTAGGGACACCAACAAGTCAAGCTCAATTAGTGTGTTGAGACTAGTGTAAATCATTGCTTCATCTACTTCCTGGAAAGTGGTGTCTAAGACAAGGGGTCCAAAGGCAAACGCCTTAAGAGGATTTGTGGTTCTTTAATTAGGTCCTCACGAAAGCGTGGGGGGCCTCCCACGATCCCACCTCTTACCTGGCCATTTAAAAGGGTATTTGTAGTCTTGGTCTGTACTAAGTCAATTCATACTACATTGGACTTTTAAGTCTAACGAACCTTAGATCGAATTTTGTATTGAATGACTACTAGATCAAGAACTTCCTTTCAACATTCACTTGACCATCCCGATTTTTCTATGGATCCCAATCTAGAAATCCTGATGAAAACTATGACTGCGTAGTTCAGGCAATTGAACACTAGGTTTGATCAAATGGAAGAGAGAATAGGAACCCTTGAAGAGACCCGTTTGACCACTACTGAGCCACAATCACCACGATTGCCACCTGTCCATCCTAGAGTCCAACGCCAGGAATTTACTCCTGACCAACATCCAAGGAGAGTTCACCATGATTATGTTGACCAGGATGAAAGGGCCCTTAGAAACATTCGTTTAGATGCACCCACATTTGATGGAAACTTGGATCCTAAGGTGTATATAGACTAGGAGGGTGATAAGGACCAATATTTTGATTGGTATGAAATGTCGGAAGATAGGAAATTTAAGTTTGCCAAACTTAGATTAGTCTGTCAGGCTAGATTGTATTGGGGTAATGTTGAATGCATGAGCCGACAGAGGGGTGACATGCCCATAGCCACTTGGAGAGCTATGAAGGTGAAACTTAGGGAGAAGTATTTACCAATGTCCTATGAACAAAGACTCTTGGATCAATGGCAACGATTAACTCAAGGGAATAAGACAGTATCCGAATATATTGCCAAGTTTGATGAGTCATGATGAGATGCAATGTGGTCGAGTCTGAGGCAGCAACCTTGTCTAGGTTTAGAGCAGGTCTACATGAGGAGATTCAGAGAGAACTATTTTTGAGAGAAGTCCATGACCTAGACCAAGCCTACCAAGTTGCTAGGGACTGTGAGAGATTCCAGAGGAGACCTTTATTTCATGGACCTGAGCCCACTAGGATTATTTTCCCTGGAAGTAGGCCCAGCCCAAACCCAAGCCCATCCAACAGACCCAATCCTACTACTCCAGTAGCCTGTAGAGATGACAAAGGAAAAAGCCCTAAAGTTCAAAGAGGAGGTAGTGTCCATTGTTTTAGGTATCGTCAGGAAGGTCATATTGCAAGCCAATGTCCCAACAGAGCACTAAACATAAGAGAAATAGATGAGGAGGCTCCTGAACCCATAGACGATTGTGAGGAAGAGGTATTTGAGGCCAGAGAGAACATAGCTTATGAGTATGAAGGGGATGAAGTGATCATAGACTCATCTGAATTTCTAGGAGTTGTGAGATGTATCTTGACCCAGGGTATGGAACAAGAAGATTGGCGTAGGACCAATATCCTACAAACTTTTGTTAAAATAGAGAAAAAAGTCTACAAGATCATCTTAGATAGCGGAAGTTGTGTCAACACTATATCAACCGGTATGGTCAAGAACTTAGGATTGTCCACTGTGCCCCATCCCAACCCATATAAGGTATCCTGGATAGATTCGAACTCAATTCCCATCAAATTTAGGTGCCAAGTCACAATCCGAATCTAGTCCTACCAAGAAAAGGTATGGTGCGATGTTCTTCCCATGGGGGTAAGCAGCATCATATTAGGATGACCATGGTTGTATGGCCATGATGCTATACTCTATGGTCGCTCTAATTCTTGTACTTTTACTCATAATGGGAAAAAGATTGTAATCAATTCTTCACCACCTAACGACCAAATTAAGAGAGGATCAAGTCACTTAAAGGATAAGAAACAAGGGGTAAACCTGATTAGTGCTAAGGAATTGGAACAGGAGATTAGTGGTGGTTCCCCAACATGGATTTTGACAGCTAAGGAAACCCAGGACCAATCCCATAAGGAACAACCCCAGGAAGTCTTAAGGTTTCTAGAGGAGTTTCAAGACATATTTCCAGAGGACCTTCCTAATCACCTTCCATCCTTGAGTGACATTCAACATGCAATAGATTTGATCCCAGGATCGACATTACCAAACCTTCCCCATTATAGAATGAACCCTATAGAACACTTTGAGTTACAATATCAAGTTGGAGAACTTCTCCAAAAGGGATTCATTAGAGAGAGCCTAAGCCCTTGTGCAGTACCAGCCCTTCTGACCCCTAAGAAAGATGGCACATGGAGAATGTCTGTAGATAGTAGGGCCATAAATAAAATCACCATTAAGTACCATTTTCCTATTCCCCGTTTAGACGATATGTTGGATATGATGGCCGGAGCAAAGATTTTCTCCAAAATTGATCTTAAAAGTGGCTATCATCAAGTAAGAATTAGGACCGGGGATGAATGGATGACTGCTTTCAAAACCTAAGATGGCCTATATGAGTGGGTAGTAATGGCTTTCGGTTTGTCCAATGCACCTAGTACCTTCATGAGAATCATGACCCAGGTTTTAAGGACATTCATAGGGAAATTCGTAGTGGTCTACTTTGATGACATTCTCATCTATAGTAGAATAAAGGAGGACCACTTGGACCATCTTAAGCAAGTTTGCCAAGCCCTTAGACAAGATAGTCTCTAAGCCAACTACAACAAATGTGAATTCATGACCCATAGAGTTATCTTTCTAGGATTCATTGTCACTACTGAAGGGGTGTCTGCCGACCCCGAAAAGGTCAAGTCCATAGTCGAGTGGCCCGTACCTAAGAGCATCCATGATGTTCATAGTTTTCATGGTTTAGCCAACTTCTATAGGAGATTCATTCAAGGGTTTAGCACAATAGTGGCACCCATTACTGATTGCATTAGGAAGGGAACATTTGAATGGTCAAAACCCGTCGATAGAGCCTTCCTAGAATTAAAGAAGAAAATGACACAAGCACCTATTTTGAGGTTACCTGATTTTTCAAAGGTATTTGAGGTTGCTTGTAATGCCTCTGGGGTAGGAATTGGAGGAGTTTTGAGTCAAGAAGGTCATCCAGTGGCATTCTTTAGCGAAAAGTTGAATGAGGCGTGAATGAGATACTCGACATATGATAGGAAATTATATGCGGTAGTACAAACCTTGAGGTATTAGAGACACTATTTACTACCACAAGAATTCATTCTTTATTCTGATCACGAAGCCTTACGATTCTTTAGATCTCAAAAGAAACTAAATCCTAGGCACGGAAAATGGGTAGAATTCATCCAAGCATATACCTTTGTCCTGAAATACCTTGCTGGCACTAAGAATAGGGATGCAAATGCATTAAGCCGGAGATCCATGCTTTAGACTTCAGTTAGCACTGAGGTTGTAGGGTTTGATAGACTGAAAGAGGAATACCCTAAGTGTCCAGACTTTAGTGAGATCTATCAATCCCTCCAACAAGGACCATCTAGTGTGCATAGTGACTATACTCTCCTAGATGGATTCCTTTTCAAAGGAAATCAACTGTGTATTCCTCAAACTTCTCTTAGAGAATTTTTGATCTATGAAGTTCATGTTGGAGGCTTAGCCGGCCATTTTGGAAGAAATATGACCATCCTAGTGGTAGAAGATCAATTTTCCTGGCCTAGTCTTAAGAGGAATGTAGCCCAAGTTGTAGCGCAATGTCGAACATGTGCTGTTGCCAAACAGCAAAAGCAGAACACTGGGTTGTACACTCCTTTACCAGTCCCTGATTGTCCATGGCAGGATCTTAGTATGGACTTTGTACTAGGACTCCTAAAGACCTCTAGGAGACATGATTCCATCTTCGTTATAGTCGATCGATTTTCTAAGATGGCTCACTTTATCCCATGTTCCCAAACCTTAGATGCTTCAAAAATGGCCAAACTTTTCCTTGACGAGGTAGTTAGATTACATGGTTTACCCAAAACCATTGTTTCAGATAGAGATGTTAGGTTTACTAGCTATTTTTGGAAGACCCTTTGGCATATGCTAGGAACCAAGCTGAAATTTTCTACTACCTATCATCCTCAGACTGATGGCCAAACTGAAGTAGTCAATTGGAGTCTAGGAAACCTTCTGAGATGTTTAGTTGGTCACAGTATGGGAAATTGGGATCTCTTACTTCCTCGTGCTGAATTTGCTTATAACAACTCAGTCAATAGATCTACTAGGAAGAGTCCTTTTGAGGTGGTCCATGGTTACAAACCTAGGAAACCCTTAGATCTTATCCCTTTACCCACACATGCATGAGTCTCTGAGTTTGCTGAGTCATACGCACAGCATGTTAAGGACTTGAATAAAGAAATCAATAAAAAAATCAATATGATCAATGAATCCTATAGGCATATGGCTAATTCACATAGAAAAATCGAAGAGTTCTCTGAAGGAGACTATGTAATGGTTAGACTCAAACCCGAATGGTTCCCACCTGGAACTATGAAAAAATTACATGCCCGCGGTGCAGGGCCATTCAAAATCCTAAAGAAGATAGGACCTAATGCGTATGTATTGGAATTACCATCTGACCTAGGTATCAGCTCGACCTTTAATGTTTCAGAATTAGTAGAATACAAGGAGCCAATATTGATACCCAGTGAGCCTTTTGGGCCTGAACCTACTATTGAGAGTGACCCTACCCCTGAGTGTCCACCAGCCTCTATACCAAATCGGCGAGACCGAATTGAGAGAATTCTGGACAACAAAACTATCACTACCAGAAATAAAGACAATCAACGCTATTTGGTGCAATGGTAAGGTCGACCAGAATCTGATAACTCATGGATCAGTCAGGAGGACCTACAACGAATCAACCCGAACTTACTAAAATATTATCAAAGCAGAGAGACCCATACTCGATAGGGTTGAGTCATTCCCACCCTGGGAGAATTGGTGCGGGCACCATAGTTCGAAAGAAGCTTCAATCCAATTTATCAAGCAAAATTCATTATGGATTTCAATTGATTAAGTTAATGCAACTTTTGATTTCAATTTTATTTCTTTTATTGAACATGTGTCCTGTAAATAGGGAAATTTATTTCTCTGGTCAAGTTTGAGTCCTGTAATTAGGGTTGGGCTTATTTCAATTTAGTCTTTTGAGTCCAATTAAGGTCAATTTGGTCTTGTAATTAGTGAATTTACAAGTTGGGTTCAAGTTTGGTCTGGTTTGGGCTCAAATGAAGCATGAAGACATAAAGATTAGGTGAGGCAAACCATTTCAACAAATCTTGCCAAGTTGGAGTGCTACATCATCAAACTTATATGAAAGACACCTCATCTCCCAGGCCCACATGGAAGCCACCTCATGAGGCCACCTCACTTCATCTTATCAAGGCATGAATCAAGGATGATTTCAACTTCCCCACTTATCAAGGCATGAATCAAGGATAGTTTCAACTTTCCCACTTATCAAGGCATGAATCAAGGATGGTTTCAATTTCCCCACTTATCTCTCCATGATTTATGTAACCTCCATTTGAATTCAAAATTTCAAATGACTTTGGAGAGGCTATAAATACCACTCCAAATCACTTGTAAAGGAGATTATTGATGAATGAAATCAAAAGAGTTTTTCTTCCACTTGTTATATGCAATGTCTCCTCCGAGAGGGAGTGGGTGAGAGACCCAAAACATCATCCTTTATCCATCCTAGTATTCTCCTAAACCCACCAATACTTTAGCTAGAAAACACCCCACCACCATCCAAAGAAGTTCTTCTAAATTCCAACCAAGGCTTCTTCACCATTTCCTCTCTTCAAGGTTGCCAACTCCAATCTTCAAAGAGGCTTCTACAGCAGATTTTGGATGCCATTCCTTACTATCATGGGATGCCAACTCCAGTTGCAGTTCAAGGAATCCAAGGAAATTACATTCCAGACACTGAATGAAGCCACTTAATCTCCTCCAACTCCATCATAGTATTCTTCCTTGAAGTTTTAGTAACTTTCATTTTTCTTATCATCTCAAGTCTTTAATCCCTTTTCTTTCTAGGGTTCTCCAAGATCGCAAGTTAAAGAGGAAGTTGGCCTTGCCCTTGGAACATTTCAAGCCAGAGGTCTGCATCTCTTGGAGTAATAGTTTCTCCTTTCAAGCCAGAGGTCTGCATCTCTTGGAGTGATAGTTTCTAGTACCAACCTCAATTCAATAATGCTGAAATTGAATCCCTACCAATGGCTTGAGACATCAATATTGGTAAGAAAATCCTCCTTATTTCTTAGGTCTGAATCTTTGAATGGTCTATGCCCTAGATAGGATGGTTTCACAAGCCTTAGGTCCAATCTTCATGGATAAACATGCAGCCCTAGTTTGAGTTATCCCTTATTTAGTTTTCCCTTCATATGACTCTTTGCCATTTTGTAATTGAATTATGTTTATGTTTGTAGGCGTCATTGCTCAACAAATTAAATCATCCACTAAATTAAAAATCTTTCATCTCATTCCACATCACTTAGACTAGGCTTGGACTAGTTGACTCCTTGCTGGGTTGGGATGACAACCAATTGGACTAGGTCAAGCCTTGGGCATCTTGGACTGGGTCAAAACATTGGGTGCCTTGGACTGGGTCAAAGCATGGGCGCCGATATGAATGGGCTTGGGCCTGGGGTGCCACTTCCTCATGAGCTGGAGTGCCAAGGGCTTCTCGATCTGGGTAGCATAAATGGAGTCCAGATGCTTGGCTATGTGACTTGAGTGGTGGTCCACTGGCTCTCCTCTTGAACATGACTTCAAAGCAAATACAAGACTCAAAGGGCCTAACTAACAAGACTCAAAGTAGGCCGAATAAAATAAATGGACTCAATTGATAGACTAAACAGGATTCAATGGACTTAGTGAATCCAATTGACTCACTTTATTACATGACTCAAAAAATAGACTTCATTACAGGACTTAACAAAATTGACCAACAAATGATTCAGAGATTGGAACCTTGAAATCCTAGTCTACTCCTGATGTTCCTACATCATCAAGAGTCATTACACTAGAAGAAAAAATTCCAAGAAGTTGTTTTCCAAGAAGAGCTAATTCTACTCTTTGTAACTCACACTTCTTATGTAGGTGGTCTATAAATACCACCATCAACCCCTTTTGTAAAATGAAACTATTATTGACGAAATACAGAAGTTATTCTTCCATTCCTTTGCTATGTTAGCATTGAGGGGTGTGAATCCCTAATTCTTTTATTCTTCGAAGCATCATGGGGTGTGAGGCCTTATTTATCCAACCATTACAAACCCTAGCTGCCTTCAAGCTTCTTCCTCTTCTTTTCTCTTCCTTTAAAATTCATTTTTTCATTTCCACGCCATCTTACTGAGTGTTGTGACTGATTGCAGGTGATCAAGATCGGAAGTGATGGTGATCTTTGCCTTGGAACCAGTTGAGTTGAAAATCAGAGCCTGAAGTTCGACTATCTGGCAATCCTGCTGCAAGATCCTTAAGCATACAATCAGATCCACAATAAGAGCAATTATAATCTTCGTTGGTAAAGCAAAAACCATTCCTCACTCTTAATTTTGATTATTTGAAGGTTAGAACCCTAGTTTAAGGTGGTTTCTCAATCACCAAATCTTATTTTTTATTTAGATTTGTTAGATCTA
Source organism: Areca catechu (assembly GCA_021397845.1). Classification (NCBI taxonomy): domain Eukaryota; kingdom Viridiplantae; phylum Streptophyta; class Magnoliopsida; order Arecales; family Arecaceae; genus Areca; species Areca catechu. Next base: position 92,110,795 of record CM038051.1, on the reverse strand, counting down.
CTTTGTGGGTTTTTAGCTAGTTGACTACTTTTGCTTTTTGATTACTTTGAGTCTTAATTCTATTAAATTCCAAAAAAGAATTACTGTTTAATCTATGATAAAAAGATTTATAATCGGTAGATTAGTTTGTATATTTTGTCTTTCATCAGCTTTGGTATCAGAGCAGGTTAAACTAGGGTTTAATTACTAGTTGCTGAAATTCTACGTACCTAGTTCTAGGCTAAAAACAAATTGCACAAAAACAATCTTAAAAAAATTTAAAAAATTAATAATTAATTTAATATTAATCCTCTACTAATTAGACATCTAATCATAAAAAAAAATTAGAAAAAAAAAATTTTAGTATTTTTAGTGGAAGGAAATTACGCCTCCTGAGTGGGTATACGAAAGTATACTCTCACGACCCATGGAAGTAATGAGCTATAGCCAGAAGTGATAACCCGATATCGAAGATCTAAAAATTTATTTAGATCTGAAATTCAGTCTTGGAGAAAAAAATTATTTTTTGTTATTTATTGTTTAATTTTATTGCATATTAGGGTTTCATCTTTATGTGCATACATTGTTAACCTAATCTTAAGGGCACTCTACTATCTCAGATCAGGATAGGATTTCATCACCAGTCCTAGGCGCACAACAACCCCCTTTGCATCGATCCTAATCCTAATTTAAATTAATTAGAAACCAAAAGTAGCTTAAGTATACCAACAAGGTCAGGTTCCAAGTATTGTGTAAAGCTAGTGCACCCATCCTTTGATTATATCTTGAATATGTTGTCTAAGGCTGAGGTCCAGAGGCAAATGCCCTATATGGACTCGTGGTTTTTGATTGGGATCCTGCGAGAGTAGGTGGTGCGGACACCAGAGGCACCAGAATAAGGCAGAGGCTTCTCAACCCTCTGTGGATCACTTAGTTAATATTTGAGTACCCTGTAATAAAGCTTAGTCCAGCTACATTTGAGTCCTGTAATTAGTCCATCTCTTGTTGAGCTAGTTCAGTTCGTTCAGTACTAGTCAGCTCATGTTGAGCTAATTTCAATTTTTGAGTCCTGTCCAATCAAATTGAAGACTCAAGACCACATCATACAAGTGAAGACCAAGTTCAACCTAATTGAAGACATAAAAGATTAGCCCAAGTCCAACCCAGCTTGAAGATTTGAAGACCTCAGGAGGAAAAATTTAGAAAAACCTGATTCCTTGCAGATGCCCTCCAGATGCCCAGATTCCCTTCCATATGCCAAAATATATTCATATACCAAGGCATCCATGATTTTAGAGGTCCATCTACATCCTAGCCCAAAGAAATCAAGCCTAGGCGCCAAGCCCAAGCCCCTAAGAAGCAAGATACCAGGGAATATTCCTGCTACCTGGCTACCAGGCCACCCAAGCTTCCAGAGGCCCAAACCCATGCACCCGGGCCCCTTTGGGCCGGCCCCTTGCTGCTCATAGAAGCCCAACACGCCCCCTTAGGCATCCTTGGAGTGTTGGCCAAGTCAAGAGAATTTTTAGGGATTTTTCTATTTAATGTTTCCTTATTTTCTAGCTAGGGTTTGAGAGGGAAAACGATTCTTATGTAAAGACTAATGTACCCTTACTTGGAGTTCAAGGTTAAGGGTCTATTTAAAGGACCCTAGCCTCTTGTATGAAGGGAGATTTTGATATATGAAATAAACCTTGAGTTCTTCAATTGCTTTGTGTGATTACCCTGCTGTGTGCATAAAGGGGTTTGAGAGTTCTTCTTCCCGGTGTTTGCAATCATCTTCCTGCCGCCAACCATCCTTCCAGCCCCTCCAAAACTTTCTTCCCTTTGCTGTTTTCTTTTATTTTCTTGATATCCTTTGAATTTTCTAACCCCTGACAGGTCGTTTGTAGGTCCCCGAGTTCCTACGAATCCAACGACTCCAGCCAAGCCTCAATCGGACCACCGAGCAGAAAGCCGGGTATCCGCGTGTCATTGGCTCGATTTTTCAGGCCGCATCCATCAAGGAACGAGAGACCCCTTCACTGCGATCTTCACAGACATTGTCAGGTACACCCCTCTACCTCCAGTAGTTTTATTGTAGGAGAACTTGCCCTAACCAAGGCTTCTCAGCCCCGGCGGTCCTTCTTTGCTACTTTTCTAGGTCCTAATCTGCATGCTGATCTTCAAAAATTCATACAAAATTCCCTACAAATAATTTTGATCTAAAATTCGAGAATTAATCACCTAACTCCACATGTAAAACATACAAAAAGAATTGCAAGCATATTAGTCCCGCATCATTTGGTATCAGAGCTTAGATTAGGAATTGTTTTCTGTAATTTTTTAGTCCGTATATGCTCTATTATTTTAATTATTTCTCTCTGATAAAAACTCCAAAAATCCTAAAATTTATTTTTATGGATTTATCATAATTCACAATAATCTTAAGAATTTTTTTAGATTTTATTATGGCCTATGAATTTTCTGCAAGCCGAAATACAACCTGCAGATTTTTGGCTCTATTTTTTTCAGCAAGACAAGTTGGAAGTTTTAGGGTTTTGTTTAGCATTTTTGTATATCTTTTAATTTTAGTATGTTTCCTGCATATTAGGCCATAATTTGTAAGTTTTCTTCTATTTAAAAAAATACCAAAATTAAAAAAAAATTACATATTCTCCATAAATACCAAAAAAAAAAAATATCTAAACCCTAATTTGCATCATCATCTGCCTGCCATCATTGCATAATCTACTTTTAAGGGCACTCTTGCTATATCAGATGGGGGGAGGATTTGATCACCTCTCCTTAGCCCAAAACCACACCCCTTGCATTCAGTCCCAAGCCTTAACCTAAAATTAACTAGACTTAATTTGCCCTAGTGGGCTAGGGACACCAACTGGTCGGGTCCGGACTATGTGTCAGATCATTGTGTCAAGCTAACCCGTGTGTGCTTTGTGCTCAGTGTCTAGAACGGTGGTTTAGGGATTCAATCCTGAAGGGCTTGTGTGCTGGTCCGCCTACCTGACCAATCTCTGATTGGTGTCTAGGATTGGCAATTAGGGACCTAACACTCCCCTTACACCTGCCTGGCTGAGTACAGGGTTACTATAGGCTAGTTTGCCACCCTGATTGAGCCCTTAGTTTGGACTCTAGGTCTAGTCAGCTATAGTCAGTCTGATCGGGTCTTGCATGAGCACTAGATTAGGAGTTTCATATCACCCACCTCCTTCACAAATTTCTAAACCCATGGAAAATTTGCAAGTCCAAATGAAAGCCCTAGCTGATCAAGTGGCCCAGAAGACTACCCAGATGACCTAGTTAACTCAGTCTGGTATTCAAACCAATGATAGAATTGACCATCTTGCCAATAGGTTTGATCAGTTAGAAGTCCGGGTATGGACACCAGGAAAAACCCATGGGTCATAGTTTGAGCCAGATCCTAATTCCCCTCAAACTAGGAGGACCCCAAACCCTAATCCATACCCTGAGGTCGAACCTAGGAGAGCCCCTCATCCTGACCCATACTATAACCCTCAGCCTAGGAGGACCCCAGACCCTGACCCATACCAAGAGGTCGAACCTAGGAGAGCCCCTCAACCTGACCCATACTACAATCCTGAGCACAGGAGGACCCCAAACCCTGATCCATATCTTGAGGTTGAACCTAGAAGAGGCTATCGTCCTGACCCAATCCCTGAGGTTCGTCATAGAAGGCCTAATCAGGATTTTATAGACTAGGAAGATAGATCCTATTTATCCTCTCCCTACAAGCCTAGTATACCCACAACCTATAGATCTTATGACTCCAAATCCTATGAACCTAGAACCTATGAATCCATAACCTATGAACCTAGATCCTATGACTCTAGATCCCATGATCATAGATCCTATGCACCCATACCCTATGAGCCTAGTAGACCCAACACCCAATATTCTGACCCATATAGGGAGTCCAACCCTAGGAGAACCCAATATTCTGACCCATATAGGGAATCCAACCCTAGGAGAATCCAATATTCTGACCCATATAGGGAGTCCAACCTTAGGAGAACCCAATATCTTGACCCATATAGGGAGTCCAACCCTAGGAGGATCCCATACCATGATCCATCCTTAGAACATGACCATAGAGCTGACCCAAAATCCTATGACCCCAGATCCTATAATCCCCTGACCCATAGATCTACACCCTTGTCCTATGAGCCTAGGAAGCCCATAACCCCTAGGTATCAATCTAGTACTAGTCATGCTTTCCCTTGTCAACTTGAACCCCATAGGATTAGTACCCCTAAATATGAGCCCAGTAGTGAGCCACTACCCTTTAGGCAACCTGAACCTACTAGGATTAGTGTCCATAATTAGAAACCAGGACCTAGCCAATTTTCCCCTAGCCGACCTTCTCCAACCATTCTTGAGATTGACAAGGCTTACATTAACGCGGAAGTGTATGAAGCTGATGTGAGCCTAGTGGATGAGTATGAAGGAGAAGAGGAGACACCTTTAGTAGACCTAGAATTAGCTGGCCCAGTAGATACCCAGGTAGAAACCAACCCAGAGCTAGTTGACCTTGACCACATCCAACCTAAAGCTATAATGGAATAACAAATAAAGGAAGAGAACCTAGGTACTGCTGCTAGAGCCTTACTTGAGAAAATCATAGAGGAGAGCCAAATTATAGAGTCTAGTCCAAAAATACAAGAACTAGAAGAATTTATTAAGGACCTGATCTCTTTGAATCAATACCTTCAAGATGAGTCCCCTCCTATAGTTTCCATTAAGGACCTCTTCCCCGAAATTGGTGACCCATCCTTCCATTATGCAAACCCTATAGATATAGCTCAACCTCGTAAGGTTAACCTCATTAGTATAGGATTAGTTCCTGACACCCCGTCTTTTATCCTACTTTATCCAACTAACCATGAACCTTTTTCTCTACCTTACCAAATTAATTCTAAACCCACTTCCTATTTTCTACCCTTTCCTGACACCTCCAGCATTTCTAGGATTATTAGATTGCATTTAATTGAGATTAGCATATTGCATGCATTCATCATGCATGTTAGGTTTGCATCTTACTTCTGGCACACTCTTTGAAATTTGCTAGGAGTTCACTATAAATTTTCATGTGCATGTCAAGCTAGGATCAAACCTAGGGAACCTATTATTTGTTAGGTTTAGATCCAAAGAGTTCAATAAGATTTCCTTCTATAGGAATGCATAGTCAAGTCTGTTAGGTGTTAGTACGAGTCCTTTGAATCATTTGTTAGGAGTCTGCATGTGCCCAGCATGTTCACCACCTACACTAATTTTAAACAAACTGGCTAATTCCCGAAGATGGATCAAAGAATTTGATGTAGTGGATTCTATCTTGGTTAGGCTTAGGCCTAAAAGAAGCTTCATGCTCACAGAGCCGGACCTTTTGAAGTGATAGAGAAGGTTGGATCAAATGCCTAGATGTTAGACTTGCCTTCGGATTTGGGCATTAGTTCTACCTTCAATATTACAGACCTGGTTGAGTATAAGGAACCGGCAGTGATACCTAGTGAGGCCTTTGGATCTATTCCTTTTCATTGTGAGTGACCCTAACCAAGAGTGTCCACTAAAAATTGGCTTGAGAGAGGAGAACAGATCGAGCGTATCCTGGACGATCAAGCCATCACGACCCGGGGCAGTGACTATCAATACTTCCTGGTCCGATGGCAAGGCCAGCCAGAGTCAGACGATTCATAGATTTCTCGAGAGGACTTGCAATGCCTCAACCCAGACCTTCTCGAGAGATATGTGAGCCAGTCTGATCTTTACTCGACAGGGTCGAGTTCCTCCCACCCCGGGAGAATTGATGTGGACACCAGAGCCACCAGAATAAGGCAGAGGCTTCTCAACCCTCTATGGATCACTTAGTTAATATTTGAGTCCCCTGTAATAAAGCTTAGTCCAGCTACATTTGAGTCCTGTAATTAGTCCAGCTCTTGTTGAGCTAGTTCAGTTCATTCAGTACTAGTCAGCTCATGTTGAGCTAATTTCAATTTTTGAGTCCTGTCCAATCAAATTAAAGACTCAAGACCACATCATACAAGTGAATACCAAGTTCAACCTAATTTAAGACATAAAAGTTTAGCCCAAGTCCAACCCAGCTTGAAGATTTGAAGACCCCAGGAGGAAAAATTCAGAAAATCCTGATTCCTTGCAGATGCCCTCCAGATGCCCAGATTCCCTTCCAGATGCCAAAATATATTCATATACCAAGGCATCCATGATTTTAGAGGTCCATCTGCATCCTAGCCCAAAGAAATCAAGCCCAGGCGCCAAGCCCAAGCCCCTAAGAAGCAAGATACCAGGGAATATTCCTACTACCTGGCTACCAGGCCACCCCAGCTTCCAGAGGCCCAAACCCATGCACCTGGGCCCATTTGGGCCGGCCCCTTGCTGCTCCTAGAAGCCCAACACGCCCTCCTAGGTGTCCTTGGAGTGTTGGCCAAGTCAAGAGAATTTTTAGGGATTTTTCTATTTAATGTTTCCTTATTTTCTAGCTAGGGTTTGAGAGGGAAAAGGATTCTTTTGTAAAGACTAATGTACCCTTACTTGGAGCACAAGGTTAAGGGTCTATTTAAAGGACCCTAGCCTCTTGTATGAAGGGAGATTTTGATATATGAAATAAACCTTGAGTTCTTCAATTGCTTTGTGTGATTACCCTGCTGTGTGCATAAAGGGGTTTGAGAGTTCTTCTTCCTGGTGTTTGCAATCATCTTCCTGCCGCCAACCATCCTTCTAGCCCCTCCAAAACTTTCTTCCCTTTGCTGTTTTCCTGTATTTTCTTGATATCCTTTGAATTTTTTAACCCCTAACAGGTCGTTTGTAGGTCCCCGAGTTCCTACGAATCCAACGACTCCAGCCAAGCCTCAATCGGACCACCGAGTAGAAAGCCGGGTATCCGCGTGTCATTGGCTCGATTTTCCAAGCCGCATTCATCGAGGAATGAGAGACCCCTTCGCTGCGATCTTCACAGACATTGTCAGGTACACCCCTCTACCTCCAGTAGTTTTATTGTAGGAGAACTTGCCCTAACCGAGGCTTCTCAGCCACGGCGGTCCTTTTTTGCTACTTTTCTAGGTCCTAATCTGCATGCTGATCTTCAAAAATTCATATAAAATTTCCTACAAATAATTTTGATCTGAAATTCGGGAATTAATCACCTAACTCCAAATGTAAAACATACAAAAAAAATTGCATGCATATTAGTCCCGCATCAGTAGGAGGAGCCTCCCATGACCCCACCTCTTACCTGGCCAGTGGACAGGATAATTGCTGAATTGGTTATAAATTGAACTGATCCATTTTACTTGAGCTCTAGGTTTAGGAGACCAAAGTTTGATTTTCTGTGTCTGCATTGCATAACCATTAAATTAGGAGTCTAACCCAACCAGTAGTCTCACCCCAACCTAGTGTGACCATGGAGTACAACCTTGAAACCTTTCTGAGGTTCATTAATGCGGGACACACTCGATGAACCCTGAATTATTTGGAAAAGGGAAACACCTAAACAAACTAGGACCGTCGGAGGGCTAAGAAGCCTCCCGGGACTACGGAAAAACTGAAACTAAAATTCTAAAACAGCTGATCTCTTTTGTTTTCAATTTTCTTGGTGGAGGTGGCGAAGGAAGGATGGAGATGGGAGACTAGGAATGGGAACTCATGGCCCTGGGACTCACTCTAATGTGGAGATGCACACAGAAAGTCAGGTATCAAAGCACACAGTTATCCTGAGCTCTCATCGAACCCATAACGCATATAGAAGGGCTCTCATAGATGCCCCGAGGGATCAAAGCACACAGCTACCCTCAACAGCACACAACAAAGGCATCCCACTAGGGTGACTCTCAAAGGACATGAGGGGATAAGAAGATGGGATAGGGGATAACTAGGGCTCTCACACCCCTCGATGCTCGCATGGAGCGAAGGCAAAATGGGCCTCAGCCCAGAACCAGAACCAGAACCAGTGGCTAAACCAAAAATTTCATAACAACTAAGTAATACAAGAGGGGAGGGGGCCTTTTTATAGGCAAAATAAAACCCCTCACTTACTTAGCCTACAAGCAAACCAAAAATATAAAATAAATTACATCAAAATCTGTGCTGCATCAAAATGGGTGCTGATCTACTCTGAGAAGCATATTGGCTTGATGAAGTGCTCTGAAAAGTGTGCTGTTCTGAAAATTGGACAACTCCAAAATCTGTGCAGACTCAACTCACAGCCATGCATAGGGGGAGGATCGATCTCCGTCGGGCATCAGCGGACGGATGGTAGCCGGGAAGCGGGCAGCGGACGGGGTCAGCAGACGGTGAGTGGCGGATGGCGGGCAGCGGGCTGCAGGCGGGGTGGCGGCACAGGAGTGGCACGGCATGCCCAGGGCATGCCGTTTCATTTCCCATGGGTGTGGGACCCATGGGCACCGGCGAGGGCCTCCGACGATCGGGAGTGAACCGGTGGGCGGCGGGATGGTGGCAGGCGAGCAACGGTGAACGGCGATGACGGCTGCAGGTAGGCGGCGGTGCAAGGGTGGCACAGCATGCACAACCATGCCGTTTGGGCTTCCCATGGCCGTGGGGCCCAAGGGCACCGGTAGGGACCTCCAGTGGCCGGGCGTGAGCCGACGGGCGGCGGGCATGTGGCCAGCAGTAGGCCGGCGGTGGCGGGCGGTAGCAATGGCCATGGGCGATGCTTGGTCTTCCAACGGCCATCCCTTCATCTTCCACAGGCATGGGCGGCGGACGGTTGGCTTTCCGGCGAGATAAGGCCGGCGAGCACTGGCGGTGGGCCGGTAGGGGCGGCCGGGGTTCTGGCATCCCGGATCTTGGGGTGGCGGGGTTGTGGGCTAGGGTTTGGAAATTTTTTTTTAAAATCACTGGAGAAAGATCGATGAAGATGGAATAAGTCTGGGATAAAGTGGGAATAAGTTTGGGATAAAGCTGGGATAGTGGGAATAGGTTGAATAGCGGGAATAGAAAAAATAAAAATATGCGAGAAATAAGAAAAAACATAAAAAATTCTGGACCTGCCCTGGATCCCTATCATTCATGAATCATCAGTTTATCCTGATGAACAATAAATGTGACCGAGTAGATAAGCGATTCAAAAATCTTGTTAGAATCCATAAGACTCGTACTAATCCTGGTTCACCTAGACCAACTTCCCTTGGCCCCTTAACCCATCGACCCGAACCTACTAGGATCAGTACACCTAGTCAGAACCTCAGAATCAGTCCACCTCCCCTTAGTCGACCCACCTCTACTATCCCATTGGTTCACTAAGATGCCATTGTAATGGAAGTGTATGAAGCTGAGAAGAGCTTAGTAGATGAGTATGAAGATGAGGAGATACATGAGGTAAACCCATAGTTAGTTAACCCTGACCCTACCCAGACTAAAGCTATATTGGAAGGATAAGTAGAAAAAGAGAACTATAAGGAATTTAACCTTACTACTAGGACCTTACTTAAGAAAACACTAGAAGAGATTCAAGCCATAGAGGTTAGTCCTAAAGTAATTAGCGAGGGCTTAATTTTTTCAAATCAGCAACCTCAGGAAGAATTCACTCTATTAGTCCCTGTTGAAGATCTTTTTCCTGAAATTTTTGACTTATCCTTTTTTCAGGCTGACCCTTTATTACCTGTGGACATAATTCAGTGTCCAAACCTTAAGGTCAACCCTGTTAGTCTTGGACTAATCCATGAGCCCTTTTTTTATTTCCTACCCTTCCCTGAGATTTCTAATATTTCTAGGACCATTAGGTTACATTTTGTTGAAGTTAGCATGTTTCATCAATCCTTTGACCCTATTAGATTTGCCACCTATTTCGAAAGAACCTTGTGGCATCTATTAGGAGTTCATGTTAAGTTTTCATCTGCATGTCACCCGCCAACCAAGGGTCAAGCACAGAATTGAAATTAAGGACTCTAAAAATATATAAATAAATCAATAATTAAATAATTAGATAATTAAATAAATGAATATCCTTTGCTAGGAATGCATAGTTGAGTCTATTAGACATTTGCAGAGTCATATGCTAAACACATTAAAAGATTTGCATAAGAAAATAAGTAAAAAAATTAATGAAAGCAACGAATCTTATAAACATATGGCTGATTCTAGAAAAAGACTCAAAGAATTCAATGAAGGAGCTTCGTCACCATTAGGCAATGACCTAAACGGTTCCCACCTAGAACCATGAAGAAGTTACATGCCCATAGTAGTGGACCATACAAAGTAATTAGGAAAATTATATCTAATGCCTATGTTCTTGAGCTACCACCAAGCAGTTCTACTTTCAAGATTTCAGACCTTATAGAGTATAAGGAGCCAACGATGATACCTAGTGAGCCATTTGGACCGGATCACATCCTTGAGAGTGAGCCAACCCATGTGTGTCCACCTGCCATACTACTAGCCCAGAGAGATAGGTTCAAGCAAATCTTGGATGACAAGATTATCGCTACTCGGGGCAAAGACTGTCAACGATATCTGGTTCATTGGCAAGGATGACCCGAAACAAACGATTCTTGGATCACCAGAGAGGATTTGCAAAGGATTGATCTCGACTTACTAGAACACTATCACAACAGAGTTGACCCATACTCAACAGGGTCGAGTTCCTCCTATTCGGGAAGAATTGGTGCGGACACCAGGGCTAGAAGAAATCAATAGGTCAATCCCACATCCCTATGGATCACCTGTGTATAAAGCCCTATGCCCAAGCCTGAATCACTTATAAAAATAAGCCCTAAGCCCCAATTTTGAAACCCTAATTTCAATTTGGGGCTTAGTCACTTTTTTAAATTCTTTTATCAAGTTGAGTCATGTATATATACAGACTAACCCTATTTACCAGCTTGAGCCCGTATTTAATTTTTGTTATGCCTTTTGATCAAATTGGGTTCCAATTGATCAAGTTGGGCTTGAAGTTAGTTACAATTGAGTCCTTGTAATTAGTTAGTTGATTTTAATTAGTTATTGAGTCATGTGATTAGTTATTTTAATTAAGTCCTGTAATATAAGAGGGGATCCAAATCAAGACACCATGTGCCAAATCAAGACACCATGAGCCAACCTAATTCAAGACATGTGCCTACTAATTCATAGCACCACATGACAAGCCAACAAGGTGTCACCTCATCACATGCCACGTCACCACTACCTTGGATGCCCATGCCATATCATCATGCCAGATCATCTTACTCCCATGTCATGCCACATCATCATCACATGGTCGGCCACATGAGACCCATGTGGGGTGCCAATCAAGAATCAAGAAGTCCACTTATTTTGATTTTAAGACATCATAATATCAGACATCTAGACATCAAGACATCTAAACATCCAGACATTAGGACATCAGACATCCGGACATTTAGATAACATTCAAGTTTATCCAAAAGGAGGCTCCTATGAATTAAATTCTTATGTATCGTGCATTTAAGTTCCATCCTGATTTTTAAGAGGAGTAAAATGGAAGGACTTTATATCTCATGTAACACCTCTTCTTACCTACTTTTTGTCACATAAATTCAAGGGAGTGCCAATGTATTTCAAGGAGTTCATGGAAGAAGGGAGTCTAATCTATCTACTTCAAAGGAGTCCAAGGAAAATATTAGTCTAACCTTACCTAACTTGTGTTTGGATTTTCTTCATCTATTTTCAAATGCAAGAAGAGAAGGATTACTACCAACTTCTCATTTGAGAATTATTTTTTTCGCACATTTAAGAGGAGCGCCTCATTTATCTCTTGCCGCCCACTTCATCTCAAGTATTGTCGCCCAAATAGATAAAGCTTTTCAAATGTTGTCACCCTAGTCAGATGAAGTTCAAGGAAGGATCAAGTTCAAGAGTCATGACACCAAAAGAAGAAATTCCAAGGAGTTGCTGCCTAAGAAGAGCTAATTTTACTCTTTGTAACCCACACTTCTCATGTAGGTGGTCTATAAATACCACCATCAACCCCTTTTATAAAATGGAACTATTATTGATGAAATATAGAAGTTATTCTACCATTCCTTTGCTGTGTTAGCATCACGGGATGTGAAGTCCTATTAATCCAACCATCAGAAACCCTAGCCGCATTCAAGCTTCTTCCTCCTTTTTTCTCTTCCTTTAAAATTCCTTTCTTCTTTTTCATGCCTTCTTACTGAGTGTTGTGACTGATTGTTGGTGATCGAGATTGGAAGTGATGGTGATCTTTGCCTTGGAACCAGTTGAGTTGAAAATCAGAGCCTGAAGTTTGACTATCTGGCAGTCTTGTCGCAAGATCCATGAGCGTCCAATCATATCCTATTGACTCCATTATTGATTTTGATGATAAACAAAATGTTTAAGTATAAGTTGAGTACTAACGATTCCTTTGAAGTATGTTTTTATAGAAAAAGGTGCTCATCAATTCAATAATATTTGATTGATTGTTAAACAATGAAAAAGTCCCAACTATGGATGAAAGATCAGTTTAAAATGAACTTTGGTAGTTAAAAAATGCTTAAAAGTACATAAGTGTTCAACACAATTTAGTTTCAGTAGAAGTTCAGTTGTTTTTGAAGAAATCTCAATCAAGTGTTGACTCATAACCCAAGTGTCAACTCATGACAGTGGAAGTGTCGACTCAAGCCGGTACGTAGAAAGAGTTTCAGATGGCACGACTGAAGTGTCGATTTATGCTAATCAAGTGTTGACTCAAGTTGTCGACTCAAGGATCGGCTCATCTCTTGAGACTTTTTTGTTATAGAACTTACTGAAGTTGAAGACTTCCTTGAAGTGTTGACATATGGATGTCAAGTATCGACTCAAAGTGTCAACTAACCAGTGGAAGTGTCGACTCATTTAAGAATTCCAAAGAGCTTCATTGAAGATATTTGAACTAAGTATCGACTCATGGAATGCAAGTATCGACCCTAAGTGTCGACAAATAGCTTGAAGTGTCGACACTTGTAGTTTTGGAAATAGTAACGGCTAGTTATTCAAATATGGAACTCACCCCTCTTGGCTCCCAATGACTGGTTTTTCATGTCTAACGACTATAAACTGACTTTAAGGCCTTGGAAAGGTGTTTAAATGATTAAAATCAAATCTAAATATAAGTACAATCAAAAAGATTAAGAAAGGAACATCAAGAGAAAGAAAAAGCAAGTGCATTCACTCCTATTCATTGAGAGTAACTACCTTCAAACAAAAAGAAGTCTCCAAGTATTCAAGAGCCTTCAAGAGTAATCAAGTTTAACCTTCTTGAGCATTTATTGAAGCTTCATCAAGTTGAAGGCAGTACTATAACAAAGCTTCAAAGAGATATCTGCTTTTATTAGAAAGCTTTCATTGTTTCTTTACTTTAAACTTATTCTTGTTGTATAAGGTTTTTGGTTAGCCTATTGGAAAACCAAGGAGGTTGTTGGTTAGCCTTGAAAACCAGTTAGGTTCTTGGTTAGCCCGCAAAACCAAGGAAGGTTGTTGGTAAGCCTTAAAACCAATTAGATTCTTGGTAAGCCTGGAAAACCAAGGTTTTGACTTGTGAGCCTTATGAAAACAAGTCAAGTTTGATTAGTGAGTCCAAAAAACTAATCAACTGTAATCGGTTGAGATTATAGTAAATTTTCAAGTGGGCCTTGGGGAGTGGATGTAGGTGCATTAGAAAGCAACGAACTACTATACTTACTTTGTGTTTGTGATTGCTTGTCTCTTTTATTTACTCTTTCTTCTTATTGCTTTTATATTTCTGCTACATACTCACTAAGAGTACTTTATACTTGCATTCATTGTACTTAGGTTGATTATTGGATTGGTTCAGACACTTATATTTTATTTAAATTTTTTAGAGACCCAATTCACCCCCCCTCTTGGGTTGCTTACTGGGCAACAGTGGTATCAGAGCCCTGTTCTCAGTATATAGGTCTAACCACCTTGAGTAAAGATCTATGGCAGCCCCTATTGGTACTAGTATAGTTGAGGGACAACCCTCAAATAGACCTCCATATTTCAATGGAATAAATTATACTTATTAGAAAACTAGAATGAGAATTTACATGCATTCAATTGATTATAATTTATGGAAGGTTGTTGTTAAGGGTCCTCATGTTCCTTCGATTATTGTCAATGGTGTTTCTATCCTAAAGCTCGAAGAGGATTAGGATGGAAATGACATTAAACAATCCAAGATCAATGTGAAAGCAATGAATCTCCTATATTATGCATTAGATCCTGGTGAGTTTAATAGGATTTCTACATGCACATATACCAAGGAAATATGGGACATACTTGAAGTTACCTATGAGGGTATTGATCAAGTGAAGAATACAAAAGTAAACATGTTAGTGCACACTTATGAGATGTTCCGAATGGAACCAAATGAATCTATCACTGACATGTACACTAAATTCATGAACATAGTAAATGGCATGAGAAGTTTAGAAAAAATTATGTCTAATGCTGATCTTGTCAACAAAATTCTTAGGTCACTTCCAACTTCATAGGATCCAAAGGTGACCGGCATACAAGAAGCAAAAGATGTTGACAAATTACCTTTGGAGCAATTAGTGGGATCACTCATGGCTTATAAGCTGAATTTAAAGAAAAAATCTATGGATATGGACAAAAAAAAAAAGGGGATAGCCTTCAAGTCTACTATTCAAGAAAAATCCTCAAATGATGAATCAGAAGAAGAAGAAGATGATGAAAGTGAGGAAGCACTTCTAGCAAAGAAGTTTAGAAGGTTTATGAAAAGAAGGAAATTTCCTTATAAGAAAAAGTTCCAAACAACCAAAGAGAAGGGAAAAGAAAAGGAGAAAGATAAAGAAAAAGAGAAGGAGATACCTACATGCTTTGAGTGCAAGAAGCCTGGACATTACAAATTTGATATTCCTCTCCTAAAGAAATCAAGAAAGAAGCTTAAGAAGAAAGCTATGATGTTAACCTAGAGTGATAGTGAGGACTCTAACTCAAAGGAAGAACAAGCTAAAATTGCAAATCTATGTCTCATGGCATATCAAGAACAAGAAGAGGTAATTTTTGATACTGAAGTAGATTTTATCTTTAATGAATTAAAAAATGCTTTTGATGAATTAGTTCATGATTACAAACTGATTTTATCTAAAAATAAAAAATTAAAAAAGCATGCAAATAGTTTTTCACACGAAAACAATTCTTTATTAAATGAAGTTAGTGAATTGAAAAATAAACATGATGTTTTAGAAATGAAAAATAAAGCTTTAACAATGGAAAATGATGTTTTGAAAAGACCTAAAACTATCATTTCAAATGGTGATCTTTTAAACAAAAACAAAGATTCAGAAATAGAAAATAAAAACTATGAAAATGAACTTGATAAAATGAAACCCTTTATTGAAAAGTTTATTATAGTTTTGAAAAACTAAATCTTTTTTTAAACAACCAAAGAGCTATTTTTAACAAAGCAAGATTAGGATACAAATCACAAAAATAGCAAAAGTATCTGAAAAACATTTTTGTACCTACATCATCTAGTATTACATGTTTTTCATGCAAAAAATAAAGTCACAAAGCTTTTCAATGTAACATGAGAAAAATCAATACCTTTGGAAATGTTTGGGTTTCAAAAGGAACCAATTTATGTACTAACTCTAAAAGACCCAAGTTGTCTTGGGTACCTGAAAATAAAATTTGATTTGTTTTATAGGTGCATCTTGCAACCAAGGAAAATAAAAGACTATGGTATCTTGATAGTGGTTGTTCAAGGCACATGATAGAAGATATGAAGCAATTCTCTTCTCTTGAAACAATAAATGGAGGGAGTGTGACCTTCGGTGATAATGGTAAAGAAAAAATCATTGGCACTAGTAAGGTTCACATCTCACCTTCTACTTGTATTAGTAATGTACTCTTAGTTAAAGGTTTAAAGCATAATCATTTAAGTATTAGTCAATTTTGTGATAAAGGTTTTCAAGTTATTTTTAAATCATCTTATTGCATGATTGCTAGTCCTGATAAAAATGAAGTAAAATTCATTGAAAAGAGGATCTATCCTTGCCTAATGGAGAATGCCTAGTTGCAATGAATAATACTAAAGATGAGACTAGTTGGCTTGGACATAGAAGACTAGGACAAGCTAGTATGTACTTACTTTCAAAACTTTACAAAAAAAATTTAGTAAGAGATTTGCTGAAACTTAGTTTGGAAAAATATAGAGTTTGTCAAGCTTGCCAATTTGGAAAACAAGTTAAAACATCTTTTAAATCTAAAGGTTTTGTTACTACTAGTAGGCCATTAGAACTACTCCATATGGATCTCTTTGGACCAACTAGAACATCCAGTCTAGGAGATAAGAGATATGGATTGGTTATAGTGGATGACTTTTTAAGGTTTATATGGGTATTCTTTCTTGCTCATAAAGATGAATCTTTTTCAGTATTTGTGAAGTTTTACCGAAAAGTTTCTAATAAAAAAGGCACTTCAGTTATTTGCATACATAGTGATCATGGTTCTGAATTTGAAAATCAAGATTTTGAAAATTTTTATAATGACAAAGGTATTGAACACAATTTTTCTACACCTAGGACACCTCAGCAGAATGGGGTGGTAGAAAGAAAAATCGTACTTTAGAAGAAATGGCATGCACTATGCTTTGCAAAAATTATTTGCCATGATATTTTTAGGCTGAAGTAATTAGCACTGCTTGTTATATTTTAAATCATGTTTTAAACCGTCCTATTTTAAAGAAAACTCCTTATGAACTTTGGAATAAAAAAAAACCAACATTAAAATATTTTTGAGTTTTTGGTTATCAATGTTTCATTTTGAATAATGGTAAAGACAATCATAGAAAATTTGATACCAAGTCTGATGAAGGTATATTTCTAGGATATTCTACATCAAGCAGGGTATATAAAATTTTTAACAAAAGAATCCTAGTTATGGGGGAGTCTATACATGTAATTTTTGAAGAGTCTACTAATAAATCCTCCAGAAAGGAGGATACATCATGTGCAAGTGCTGAAAAGCTAAATAACCTAACATTCGAAGATCAACCCTCGCAACAAAGTAGAGAAGATCAAGATAAATGTCAAAGAGAAGAAGCCATACACTCCATACTAAAGCATCAAGATCTACCTAAGGAGTGGAGGTATGCTCATGGACATCCTAAGGAACTAATCCTAGATGATCCATCAAAAGGGGTAACAACTCGATCTTCAATCAGAAATGAATGTGATTATATTGCTTTTGTTTTTCAAGTAGAGCCTAAATGTTTTGAAGATGTTGAAAAAAATCCTAACTGGATAAATGCTATGCAAGATGAACTAATTCAGTTTGATAGAAATAATGTTTGGACATTAATAGAAAGACCATCTAATATTTCTATTATTGGCACAAAATGGGTGTTTAGGAATAAAATAGATGAAAATAGAATTATAACTAGAAATAAAGCTAGGCTAGTTGCCAAAGGCTACAATCAGGAGGAAGGAATTGATTTTGATGAAACTTTTGCTCTTGTTTCTAGACTTGAGGCAATTAGACTACTATTAGCATTTGCCTTTTTTTATGAATTTCAAACTTTTTCAAATGGATGTTAAAAGTGCTTTTTTGAATGGTTATATTGCAGAAAAAGTTTTTATAGAATAATCACTTAGTTTTGAAAATCATGCATATCCTGATTATGTTTACATATTGTACAAAGCACTTTATGGTTTAAAGCAAGCACCCCGAGCATGGTATGAAAGACTCAGCAAGTTTTTGATTGAAAATGAATTCTCTAGAGGCCATGTTGATACTACCTTATTTTTAAAGAAGGAAAATGATGACTTGTTAGTAGTATAAATCTATATTGATGATATTATTTTCGGTGCTACTAATAAAATCCTTTGTCAAGAGTTTGCTAAGCTTATGCAAGGTGAGTTCAAAATGAGCATGATAGGAGAACTCAATTTCTTTCTCAGACTGTAAATTAAGCAAACTAAAGATTGAATCTTTATCAACCAAGCTAAGTATATAAGAGAAATCTTAAAGAAGTTTGGGATGGAGACTATTAAGTCAATAGGTACACCTATGAGCCCCTCTTATAAACTTGATAAAGATGAGCATGGTAAATCTGTTGATTAAAAATTATATAAAGTTATGATTGGCTCTTTATTATATTTGACAGCCAGTAGAGTAGATATAATGTTCAGTGTATGTATGTGTACTAGACATCAGTCTAATCCTAAAGAGTCTTATTTGTTGGCTATTAAGCACATTATTAGATACTTATCTGGTACAAATGATATTGGTTTGTGGTATTCTAGAGACTCATCTGCTAATTTAATTGGATTTTTTGATACTGATTTTGCTGGGTGTAAACTTGATAGAAAAAGTACTAGTGGAACTTGCCAATTTCTTGGAGTTAACTTAATCTTTTAGTTTAGCATGAAATAAACTTCAGTTGCACTATCCATAGCTGAGGCTGAGTATACTGTAGCAGGAAGTTGTTGTGCTCAAATCTTATGGATTAAGCAACAACTTGAAGATTTTGGAATCAAATTAACTAAGACACCCATAAAATATGATAATACTAGTATAATTTGCTTAACTACAAATCCTATTCAGCATTCTAGAAGCAAGCATATTAAAATTAGGAATCATTTTATTAGAAATCATGATGAAAATAATGATGTTTGCATGAATTAATCTTTATTGAATTGCAATTAACTGTTATATTGACTAAACCTCACAAAAAAGATCGGTTCAATATGATTAGAAGAGAGCTTTGGGTCATCAATCCTTTCTAGTGAAAAATTCTAATCTTTGACCCATGAATGATCAATTTTGATAACAATCATATTTAATTTCCTTGAATTTCACTGCAAGTCTATTGATTCTGATCATTGCATCATTTTCTATTTTTCTTCGATTTTAAGTCAAAGTGTCAATACTTGTAAGTGTTGACACCTTGAAATGTCGACACTTGGCCCTATGTCATGAGTCGACACTTGAACGGCGATAGACCGAGATAAAAACCCGAAATGAGGTATTTTTGTGATCTTTTCTCTCCCAAGTCAAGCCGACACCTACCCTAACTCCACTCTATCCACTTCTTCCCTCCAATTCTCAACTCCAACCCTCTCAAATTCATGTTTGGGATGGTTTTTGATTCGATCTTTTGCATTTTCCCTTTTCTATTTTGTTTTTGGATCGTTAAAACCCTAGATTTCCTCTCCACTTGTACTTCAATCCTTGATTTTATGGAATTGAGCCTAGGAAGCAAGTTGTTCATCATCCTCGGTTGTCCAATCAAGAAGAAGAAAGAAGAACAAAGTCCAAACATGAAGCCAGCGCACCAGATGCCCCTACTCAACCTCTTTTTCTTGTGGCTAGTCAAATGGGTATGAAGACTATCGTTGGAGGGTGCCATGTGGACTTCGCGTTCATCGACCAGCAGCATTTTCGGATAGGCTAGTGGCTTAGGGATGCTGGTTTGGTTCCATTATGCTCTTTGACTAAGAGATTTTACCCGGGCTTGATACGAGAGTTCTATGGATCTTTAGCCTGAGGTAGTGATGGATGGGTCGCACAGGTCCATGGTAGAAATGTCCCAGTGACAGCAGAGATTCTGAGCAGAGTATGGGACATACCCATAAGAGGATCTGTGGTTGATAGCTTAGTAGATAGGTTCAGTGGTCTCTGATGTATTATTGAGTTAATTGACCTGCCTGAGGGAGCCATTGTTGTTGCATCCAGACTTTCAGCTGAGATAAGGTTGCTGCATCATATTGTTGCCCGGATCCTTCTACCAAAGACTGGCCGTTTCAACTTCATCATAAAGAGAGAGCTACTAGTGATGGTATCTCTGGTTCAGCATACTCCTGTTTGCCTACCAGTACTTATGGTACATCAGATGATGGAGGCATCTATGAGTCAGAGACTATGTTTGCCCTGCGTGATGGGCTTGACTTTGCTCTTCAAAGTTTGTAGTGTCATTATGGATGATGAGCCCTACCAGATGTTACTACACACTGATGTCTATGACATCAAATCTCTTCACTGGATAGGGTATCAGCTAGTCAGAGGCCAGTGGAGATGATGAGTATCAGGTCAGGCCTCTGACAGAAATGAGGATACAATGGAGGAAGAGCGCATATTTTCGGGTAAGGCAGGACCTTCAGAGACACACATTAACATGCCTAAGATTCAGCCTGAGCCTTCAGCGTAGCTAGAGCTTGCTCCTCAGCCTGAGCCTGCATGATCAGATATTCCAGGATCTTCTGAGAGTCTTAAGGATAGAGTCACTCACATTGAGACAGAGATTATGATCATTCGTTAGCGAGTCGATAGTTTTATTATGAAGACTAGAGAGAGCCATCGAGGTTTGAGAGATGGAATCTCTACCATTCTGTTTGCTTTGAGTAGACACTCTTCTGGGAGTGTTCCTAATACTTCAGCTCCAGTTGATTCTGCTCCAGTTCCACCTACTCCGGGACCAGTCATGGATGATGATGATGATGTGACTGACTCTGATGAGTTTGACATTCCAGATGTGATGATAGAGCCTGTGCCGGAGACAACAGCTGACCCTACTAGGAGTCCCATTCAAGATCCATTGAGTTCATCCTTCCAGACTCTTATCTTACCCACACTTCCTTCTAGACCAGCTAATCATTCTACCATTCCTATACTCACACCTATCATTTCTTTAGTTGATACACCTATTATTGATACACCTGTTATTGTTTCTCCACTATTACATACACTTCCCTTATCTGGGAACTAGGATTTTATACTCCTGCTTTCCATCATCTTGATTCCGGTCCTTTATTTGATCATGCACCACATCCTACAGTATTCAAGACTGTCACTTCGATTAGTTCTTCTCCTGCTACTGACATAGCTTCTACCTCTTTTGCTCTAGCTAAAAAGAGGACTTATGTTAGATGCAAAGGACAAGGTCATCGTGTTCCATCCAGACTGACCAGGACTCATCTTCGTGATCTTCGATCTATGTGGCCTCTATCTCGTGCTTTAAGTGATATCGGATCGATCGAGATTGGATCCTCAGATGACGAGGATGATGCTTAGGATAGTTTTTATATTTAGATGGTTTACATTTTTGTACTTGTTGTATGTTTCTTTTGATGTTTATTTACTCTTTTGTATCAAATGAATGAAACATTTTCTTTTACTTCATGTTATGACTTTGAATGAATGAAATGCTTTCTTTAATTTCAGTGATTCAATGTTCTCCTTCATGAATGAGTGAATGACTTACATTTATGTTCGAATTTATTGCCTTCTTCCTTCCTTTTTAATGATAACAAAAAGGAGGAGAAATAAGTATAAATGTGAAGTGAACAAGAAATAAGTATAAATAAGTAAGTAAAATGAGAGATAAGTTTTTTTTGAAAAATGCTTAAAATCAAAAATTTTACAAAATGCTTTGAAAAATGCTTTAAATCAGAAAAATTTCTATTCATTATGTGAGGGGGAGTAAACCCTCCTTTAAATTGGAAAATCTGTTTTGCTAAAATTCTCATGCCAATTCTTACTTTTAGATGCTTAAATTTTAACTTATTGTCATTAAAAGATCTTCAAAAAATAATTTTACAGATCAACTCTTCAGGGGGAGTATTTATACTCTTCATAGTGTTCTATTGCTGAATTTATTACTCTCGAGCATGTTTTCTTTAGAGTATCATGATACATGAATTTATTTCTTATATATATGTTCAAGCTCTGATACTCTTAGCTCAAATCAATTTCAAAAGAGAATTTTAAAATCTATAATGAACATCTCTTTCCGTATTTTAATATGTATTGCAATAAGCTCTATGCACATTGAAGATTTTTCTTTAAAAATCTTATTATAGAATTTATACTTAAAAGTTTTGTCATCATCAAAAAGGGAGATATTGTTGACTCCATTATTATTTTTGATGATAAACAAAATGCTTTAGTATAATTTGAGTACTAACTATTTCTTTGAAGTGTGTTTTTATAGAAAAAGGTGCTCATCAATTCAGCAATATTTGATTGATTATCAAATAATGAAAAAGTCCCGACTATAGATGAAAGATCAATTTAAAGTGGACTTTGGTAGTTGAAGATGCTTGAAAGGCATAAGTGTTCAACACAATTTCGTTTCAGTAGAAGTTCAGTTATTTTTTAAGAAATCTCAATCAAGTGTCAACTCATAATCCAAGTGTCGACTCATGACAGTGGAAGTGTCGACTCAAGCCGATACGCAGAAAAAGTCTCAGATGGCATGGCTGAAGTGTCGACTCATGCTAGTCATGTGTCAACTCAAAATGTCGACTCAAAGATCGGCTCATCACCTGAGACTTTTTTGTTATAGAACTTGCTAAAGTTGAAGACTTGCCTAAAGTGTCGACACATGGATGTCAAGTGTCGACTCAAAGTGTTGACTCATCAATGGAAGTGTCGACTCATCTGGGAATTTTAGAGAGCTTCATTAAAGATATTTGAACTAAGTGTCGATTCATGGAATGCAAGTGTCGACCCTAAGTGTCGACTCATAGCTTGAAGTGTCGACACTTGGAGTTTTGGGAACAGTAATGGCTAGTTTTTCAAATACATAACTCACCCCTTTTGGCTCCTAAAGGCTAGTTTTTCATGTCTAACAGCTATAAATTGACTTTGAGGCCTTGGAAAGGTATTTAAATGATTCAAATCAAATCTAAACATAAGTAGAATCAAGTGGATTAAGAAAGGAACACCAAGAGAAAGAAAAAGCAAGTCCATTCACTCCTATTCATTGAGAGCAACTACGTTCAAGCAAAATGAAGTCTCCAAGTATTTAAGAACTTTCAAGAGTAATCAGGTTCAACCTTCTTGAGCATTTATTGAAGCTCCATCAAGTTGAAGGCAATACTGCAACAAAGATTCAAAAAGATAACTGCTTTTATTAAAAAGCTTTCATTGTTTCTTTACTTCAAACTTATTCTTGTTGTATAAGGTTTATGGTTAGCCTATTGGAAAACCAAGAAGGTTGTTGGTTAGCCTTGAAAACCAATTAGGTTCTTGGTTAGCCCGCAAAACCAAGGGAGGTTGTTGGTGAGCCTTAAAACTAATTAGGTTCTTGGTAAACCCGGAAAACCAAGTGAGGTTTTGACTTGTGAGCCTTGTGAAAACATGTCGGGTTTAATTAGTGAGCCTAGAAAACTAGTCGACTATAATCGATTGAGATTATAGTGAATTCCCAAGTGGGCCTTGGGGAGTGGATGTAGGTGCATTGAAAAGCATCGAACCACTATACTTGCTTTGTGTTTGTGATTGCTTGTCTCTTTTATTTGCTTTTTTTTCTTATTGCTTTTATATTTCTGCTGCATACTCACTAAGAGCACTTTACACTTGCATTCATTATACTTAGACTGATTATTGGATTGGTTCACATACTTTCATTTCATTTAAATTTTTTAGAGACCCAATTCACCCCCCCTCTTGGGTTGCTTACTGGATAATAGATCCACAACAAGGGCGATTAAAATCTTCATTGGTAAAGCAAAAACCTTTTCCCACTCTTAATTTCTAATTCTTTGATGGTTAGACCCCTAGTTTAAAGTTGTTTCTCAACCACCAAATCATGTTTCCTATTTAGATTTGTTAGATCTACTTTGCGGGTTTCTAGCTAGTTGACTAGTTTTGCTTTATTGATTACTTTGAGTCTTAATTTTGTAAAATTATAGAAAAATTAATTTCTATTTAATCTTTGATAAAAAGATTTAAAATCGATAGATTAGTTTGCATATTTTATCCCGCATCAATAGAATAATAGAATTTTATTTTTTAATTACTATCTTATGTATTACTTTTTACGTGATGAATAAAAGAGTAAAGATTTTCAATGCAATATTTAATTATTCTTTTATATTTATTTTTTTAGAAATAATTTGAATGTTATTGGAATGAGCTATGATCTTTAGGTACAACTCATTCAAAAGAGAAAAAATGTTTCTAGGTTTGATCTTTTCATGTTTTTAAATCTTGCGAGATTGTTTGCATAATCTATGCCATGAAGGGACAAGCTATGATAATACGGGATAATTATGAAAACCTAATCTACTGATTATTAACCTAATTATCAAAAAAAAATAGAGATTAGTTTTTTTAATAATTTTTGGATTTTTTTAGGAAGACTCAAAATATGTAATTAAGGAAACTAGTTCTAGTTAACTAAGCAAGACTTGGTAACTG
The DNA here is from genome assembly GCA_021397845.1 of Areca catechu. Lineage (NCBI taxonomy): Eukaryota > Viridiplantae > Streptophyta > Magnoliopsida > Arecales > Arecaceae > Areca > Areca catechu. The sequence continues at coordinate 92,086,654 of CM038051.1, read as the reverse complement.
AGAAACCATCGTAAACTAGGATCTACTTATCAATTATTCAATAATTAAAGAAGAGGGAAGAGGTTTTAAGTTTACCAATGCAGAACCATCCCTCTGAAGTAAATCTAGCAAGACTTTCAAGATTATCACGGTAGGGTTTCAAGAACTCGATCCCGGGCTTCGATCTTTCGCGCGATGCTAGTTTTGAGGCAAGAATACCTAACTTCGATTCCTGATCGCCTACAAACACACAACAACAAAAACTCAAAATATAAAGTAGCAAAGGAAGGAAAAAGAATGGAAGGGAAGTGTTAGAAGTGGTGGCTAGGGTTTTTTGTCGGCTGGATATGTTGGGCCTCACACCCCGCGATGCTCTATAGAACAAAGGAAGGGCCTCACACCCCGCGATGCACATAGCAAAGGAAGATATTTCGACAGAGTCTCTTTATTGATGAATAATAATAATTTACAAGAGGGGTTGATGGGATATTTATAGACCCACAAACAGTAGTGTAAGGGATACAAAGACTAGACTTGTACTCCCTTGGACTACAACTCCTGGAATCTTGCTCTTGGGTGTCTTGGACTCTTGCTTGTTTGGCTGATCTGGACGCCTCTCAAAGTGGATGACAACATAAAGCTTTTCATCTCATTTGGGCACCAAGATGAGGATTGGTGAGGTGGCTTGATGTAGAGTCAAGATGCTCCATCACTTGGCCATGGTTGTTGGACTTTGGAATCTTGATGTTGTAGGCTTCTGAAGGTAAGTGAACTCTTCAGTCTGGATAGAAGAGGACTCAATAATTTTGGTGAGATTCTTGAGTTCTAAAAACTTAAGCAGCTTTGAACCTGTTTGATTGAAATGCTTGAAGTAGAAACCTTTGGACTTCCAACACTTTGGTGATCAAATATCTTAGAACTCCTTTGAAGTTGGCGATAAGGAAGAGGTTAATTACTTTGGCTGACTTCTCTTGTTTTGGCATGAATTACTTGAGTTAAGGAGCACCAATTTGGAGAGTCCTTCACACTTACTTATCTTAAAAAGGAGGGGCACCAATTTGAAATTCATTTGGCCAACCAATGTATAAAACATGGAGTGACATGGCAAGTAATCTTGTCCAAGATGAAGTACCAAGTGGTGTTGTCCCAATAAGGTATCATTACTTGTCCAAACATGACATATGCTGATGTCCCTTGATGATGTGGCAGTGATTTCCAAAAATCTTGTAGAGGTGGAGCCAAGTATGGATGACATGTGCACCTAGAATAAATTGGCTTAGGTTGGCACATGGGGTCACATGAGCCTTGACTTGAGTGCACATGTGTGTTGATTTGGGGGCACATGAAGTCACATGGGTTATTAATTGGGTCCCCCTTGTATTACAGGACTCAATAACAAAATTAACTAATAATTATAGGACTCAAAACCAAATAACTAATGCCCCACTTGATCAATTGGAACCCAATTTGATCAAAAGGCAAGACCTTATGTAATAAAAAGGAATAAATTTGGTAAACAGGGTTTGGCCTAATAGGATTTGACACAACTGATAAATGGATTTTTATACAAACCCTAATTAATAAAAAGGGCTAAACCCAACTAAGCCTATATAACAGAATTTAAAATAAAATATTTTCATGGTAAATGGGGTTGGGTTCAGGGCTTTATTCATAGGTGATCCATAGGGATGTGAGTTTAACCTGTCAATATTTTCTGGCCCCGGTGTCCACACCAATTCTCCCCAGGTGAGAGAACTCTATCCTATCGAGTATGGGTCAATGTCACTATGATAGCGCTCTAGTAAGTCTGGGTCAACTCTGCAAGTCCTTTCTAGTGATCCAAGAATCATTAGTCTCGAGTCATCCATGCTAACAAACTAGATATCGCTGGTAATCTTTGCTCCGGGCAGCGATGATCTTGTCATCCAAGATCCACTCGATCTTGTCTCTTCGGGCTGGTGGTATGGTAGGTGGACACACTTGGGTTGGTTAACTCTCATGGACTGGATTAGGCCCAAATGGCTCAATAGGAATCAATGTTGGCTCCATATACTCAATAAGGTCTAAAATGTTGAAAGTAGAGCTAATACCTTGTTCAGGTGGTGACTCAAGCACATAGGCATTAGGTCCAATTTTCTTAATTACTTTGTATGGTCCACTACTATGGACATGTAACTTTTTCATGGTTCCAGGTAGGAACTATTCAGGTCATAGTCTAACCATGACAAAGTCTCCTTCATTGTATTCCTTGAGCCTTCTCTTAGTATCAGCCATATGTTTGTAAGATTCATTGCTTTCATTAATTTTGTTACTTATCTATTTATGTAACTCTCTAACATGTTCAGCATATGACTCAGCAGACTCTGAGATGCGTTCATGCATGAGTAAAAGAATAAGATCTAGAGGTTTTCTAGGTTTGTACCTATGAACAATTTCAAAAGGACTTTTTCTTGTAGACCTTTTCACTGAGCTATTATATGCAAATTTAGCTCCAGACAGTAATAGATCCCAAATGGCAATATGATCTCCAACTAAGCTTCTTAGTAAGTTTCCTAAACTTTGATTCACTACTTCAGTGTGGCCATCAGTCTTAGGGTGATAAGAAGTGGAAAATTTAAGTTTTGCCCCTAATAAGTGCTAGAGTGTTTTCCAGAAATAACTGGTGAATCGAACATCTATGTCGGAAACTATTGTCCTAGGTAAACCATGTAGTCTAACGACTTCATTCAAAAATAGCTTGGCTACCTTAGAAGCATCATAGGATTGGGAACAAGGCAGGAAATGTGCCATCTTTGAAAACCTATCGACCACTACAAATATATAATTATTTTTTTCTAGGGTCTTAGGTAATCCAAGAACAAAGTCCATGTTAAGATCCTACCATGGGCAATCCGATACAAAAAATAGGGTGTATAACCTAGTGTTTTGCTTTTGCTATTTAGCAACAGCACAAGTTCTGCATCTAGCTACAATTTGAGCAACATTCCTCTTAAGACTCGGCCAATAGAATTGGTCTTCTAGTGCTAAAATTGTCTTCTACAAAAATGTCCAGCTAAGCCTCCAGCATGTGTTTCCCAAAACAAGAAGTCTCTAAGTGAAGTATTAGGAATACATAGTTTACTTTTCCTAAATAAGTAACCATCTTGAATAGTGTACTCACTATATGAGCCAGTCGGTCATTGTTAAACTACCTTATATATTTCACCAAAATCATCACAATTCTTATACTCATCTTTTAATTTCACAAATCAAACTACTCTAGGGCTAACATAACTCATAAGCATGAATCTCCTACTCAATACATTAGCAACTTTGTTATCAGTACCCGATTGATGTCTCAAAAATAAAAGTATAGGCTTGTATATATTCAACCCATTTTCCATGCCTAGAATTCAATTTCTTTTGCTAGTTAAGGAACCTAAGAGCTTCATGATCAGAATAAAGTACAAACTCTTGCAGTAGCAAATAGTGTCAACCGTACCTAAGTGCTTGAACCACCATATATAGTTCTTTATCATAAGTAGAATATTTTAACTTAGCATCGTTCAATTTCTTGCTAAAAAAAGCAACCGGGAGATTCTCTTGACTCAAGACTCCTCCAATTTCTACCCCTGAGGCATCACAAGCAACCTCTAAGACTTTCAAAAAATCAGGTAGCCTCAGAATTGGGCTTGGGTCATCTTGTCCTTAATGTCATTAAAAGCCCTATTGACATCTTTTGACCATTCAAAAGCTCCTTTCTTCATACAATCTGTAATCAGCACAACAATCATACTAAACTCTCGAATAAATCTCTTATAGAAAGTAGCTAATCCATGAAAACTTCGAACATCATGAATATTCTTAGGGATAGGCCACTCAACTATGGATTTTATCTTCTCCGGGTCTACTGATACTCCTTCAGTAGTCACTACAAAACCTAGAAAAATAATCTTTGGAGTCATAAAATTACATTTCTTCAAATTTGCATAAAGATTATCTCCTCTAAGTACTTGATAAACATGCTGAAGATGGTTTAAGTGATCCTTCTTATTCTTACTATATATGAGGATATCATTGAAATATACTACTACAAAATTTTCAATAAATGATTTCAAAGTTGAGTCATAATCCTCATAAAAGTACTAGGTGCGTTTAATAAGCCAAAAGGCATCACTTACCATTCATACAAGCCATCCTTGGTCTTAAATGCAGTCTTCCATTCATCTCTGAGCCTAATTCTAACTTGATGATAGCCACTGTTAAGGTCTATCTTTGAAAATATGGTAGCACCGGCTATCATATCTAACATGTCATCAAGATGGGGTATTGGAAACCTATATTTCATAGTAATCTTATTGATGGCTCTACTATCTACACACATGCGCCAAGTGCCATCCTTTTTAGGAGTCAAAAGGGCTGGAACAGCACATGGGCTTAAACTTTCCCTAATAAATCCTTTCCTAAGAAGACCTCAACTTGCCTATATAATTCCTTATGCTCAGTAGGATTCATCCTATAGTGAGGTAAATATGGCAAGGTAGCACCTGGGACTAAGTCTATAGCATGTTGTATGTCCCTTAATGGAGGTAAACAATTAGAGAGGCCTTCTGGAAATACATCCTTAAATATTTTAGAAAATCTAAAATTTTCTTAGGATGTTCTTTATGTGGTTCACCATGAACTTCTTTAGCAGTCAGCATCCAGACCGTTGAACCTTCAAAAATTTTGTGCTATAATTCCTTATCAGTAATTAGGTTCAATCAAGGTTCCTTTTCCCTTAAATGACTAGACCCTCTTTTAGTGTTGTCTTTGGGTGGGGTCGAGTTGATCACAATTCTCTTTTCACGATGTTTAAATGAACACAAGATTAGCCAAAGAGGGTTGCATCATGATCATCTAACCATGGTCTGCCTAATATGATGCTACAAACCCCATTGGAATCATGTCACACCATACCTTCTCTTGGTAGGATTGAACTTGGACTGGGACCTGGCATTGTAACCAAATAGGAATTGATGTAGCGTCAATCCAGGATACCTTATATGGGCTAGGATGCGGAACTGTGGGTAAGCCTAAGCTCTTAACAGCATTAGTGGATATTGCATTCACACAACTCCCACTATCTATAATAATTTTATACACTTTATCTCCTAGCTTAATGAAGGTCTGTAAGATATTCGTCCTACGCCAGTCATCATTCTTCTTAGTTTGAGCTAGAATACATCTAACTACACCTACTAGGTCAGATGACTCTATGGGCTCTTCATCACCTTCGTACTCTTCTACCAAGACTTCCTCAGCTTCATAAATTTCTTCCTCAAATTCTTCTACATTCTCTACATTCTCTTCCTCACATTCACGTATATGCAACGTTCGTACGGGACAGTCAGCAGCAAAATGACCTATTTTATAGTATTTTGATTCCTATCTCTAAGGACCATGGGTGCCTTTCCTTTATCTTCCCTATGAACTGGTTGAGAACTAGGATTCGGTCGGCTAGGTGGAAATCAATTAGGGCTAGGCCTAGTTCTAGGGGTATTAAACCTATTTGACTCAGGTCTATAGGTAATAGGTCTTCTCTGGAAATGTTCATAATCCCTAGCAATCTAGTAAGCCTATTCCAAATCATTAACTTCCCTTAAAAATAACTCCCTTTAATTATCTTCATGTAAACTAGCTCTAAACCTTGAGAAGGTGACAGCTTCGGACTCGACTACACTACACCTCATAATGAACTCATCAAATTTGGCAATATAATTAGCTATTTATCTATTTCCTTGTGTTAATTTTTGCCATTGGTCTAATAATTTTTGTTCATATGAGAATGGTAGGTATTTCTCTCTAAGCTTTACTTTCATGGCTCGCCATGTACCCATAGGTAGGTCACCTCTCTATAAGTTCAGTCATTCTACATTTTTCAAGTACAATTTAGCCTATCAGACTAGCCTAAGCTTGGCAAATTTGAACTTTCTCTCCTCTAACATTTTGTACCATTCAAAGTACCGGTCCATATCACTCTCCCAATCGGTATAGACCTTAGGATCTAAACTACACTTAAATGTAGGTGCATCTAAACAAATGCTCCTAAAAATCCTTTCTTCCTGGTCATTCACATTAGGGGTGTGGAACCTAGGGATTGGGTCAGGAGTAATTTTCCTATGTTTGGCTCTTGGACTTGGGTAAGCAGGTTCTCTACCTCTTAGATCTGGGGGAGTGAGTTGGGCTCGAGGAATTGGGGGAATGGGTCTAGGCATCTCAGAGCTTTGACCTAGAGGAGTGGGTCCAGGTGTTTTAGAACTTTAACCTAGGTGAATGGGTCTAGGTGTTTCAGGGTCTAATCGAGTCGCATGGGATTCCTCAATGTTACCTATTCTCTCATCCATCTAGTCAAGCCTAGTAGTAAGTTGGCTAAATTGCTCAGTGAACCAAGCCTTCATGTTAGGGTCCATGGATGAATTGGGTTGGGTTTGATTAGGATGATAGGGTGTACTTGATCTAGTTGTCATGCAATGCATACACAAGACTCGGACTATGGTCTCCTAAACCGAGAGCTCAAGTAGAATGAGTCTGCTGAATTTACAACTAATTCAGTAATTACCCTGTCCACTAGCCAGGTAAGAGGTGGGTTCGTGGGAGGCTCCCCTGCTCTTGCAGGGTCCTAATAAAAAACCACAAAATCGCTTAGGGCATTTGCCTCTAGATCTCTAGCCTTAGACACCAGATTCAACTGACAATTAGAGGATTGGGTGCACTAGCTTACTCACAATACTTGGAACCCGACCTGTTGATGTCCCTAGCTCACTAGAGCAAATTAAGTCTAATTAATTTTAATTAGTGTTAGGACTGATGCAAAGGTGGTGATTGTAGGCTAAGGAAGGGTGATGAAATCCCTCCCTTATGCAGATATTAAGTGCCCTTAAGATTAGGTTTCTTGATGATGCATACACACAAATATGAAACCCTAAATGCATTGAGATTAAAATACTTAAAAATAAAAAAAAAATAAATATTAATTATTTGTTTATATTATCTACAAATTAAGTTTTAGATCAGATTAATTTTAGATTTCTGATTTCAGGATTTCATGTCCGACCATATCTTATTACTCTCATGGGTCATAAGTATACTTTCGTATACCCGCTCAGGAGGCATGATTTCCTTCCATAAGAAAACTGTAAATAAAAAAAAATTATTTGAATTTTTTCTAAGATTAACATAGGATTAGTATAGGATTAACAAAAAAATTATTATTAATTTTTTTGAATTTTTTAAAGGTGGTTTTCATGCAATTTAATTTTAGCCTAGTTTTAGGTATGCAAAAATTTCAGAACTAGCAGTTAAATCCTAGTTTAACCTTCACTCTGATACTAAAGATAATGTGGGATGATTATGAAAACTTAATCTATTGATTATTAACCTAATTATTAGAGAAAAATAGAGATTAATTTTTTTAATAATTTTTGGATTTTTTAGGAAGACTTAAAATATGTAATTAAGGAAACTAGTTCTAGTTAACTACCCGCACAAGTAAACCTACAAAGTATCTAGAAAAGCAGGACTTGGTGGCTGAGAAACCACCATAAACTAGGGTCTACTTATCAATTATTCAGAAATTAAAGAGGAGGGAAGAGGTTTTAAGTTTACCAACATAGAATCATCCCTTTGAAGTAAATCTAGCAGGACTCTCAAGATTATCGCCGCAGGGTTTCAAGAACTCAATCCCGAGCTTCGATTTTTCGCGTGATGCTAGTTTCGTGGCAAGAATATCTGACTTCAATTCCTGATCACCTACAAACACTCAACAATAAAAACTCAAATTAGAAAGCAGCAAAGGAAGGAAAAAGAATTGAAGGAAAGGGTTAGAAGTGGTGGCTAGGGTTTCTTGTCGGATGGATAGGTAGGGCCTCACACCCCGTGATGCTTCATAGAACAAAGGAAGGGTCTCGCACCCTATGATGCGTACAATAAAGGAAGAAATTTTGATAGTCTCTTTATTGATGAATAATAATAATTTATAAGGGGAGTTGATGGAATATTTATAGACCCACGACCAGTAGTGTAAAGGATACAAAGACTAGACTTGTACTCCCTTGGACTACAACTCCTGGAATCCTACTCTTGGGTGTCTTGGACACTTGCTTGTTGGACTGATCTAGACTCCTCTCAAAGTGGGTGACAACATGAAGCTTTTCATCTTATTTGGGTGCTAAGATGAGGATTGGTGAGGTGGCTTGATGTAGGGTCAAGATGCTCCATCACTTGGCTATGGTTGTTGGACTCTGAAATCTTGATATTGTAGGCTTCTGCAGGTAGGTGGACTCTTCTATCTAGATAGAAGAGGACTCAAGAGTTTTGGTGAGACTCTTGAGTTCTAGAAACTTAAGTAGCTATGAACCTGTTTGATTAAAATGCTTGAAGTAGAAACCATTGGACTTCTAACACTTTGGTGAACAAATATCCTAGAACTCCTTTGAAGTTGGCGACAAGGAAGAGGTTAATTTCTTTGGCCAACTTCTCTTGTTTTGGCATGAATTACTTGAGTTGAGGAAAGCTAATTTGGAGAGTCCTTCACACTTATCTTAAAAAGGAGGGGCGCCAATTTGGAATTCATTTGGACGACCAATGTATAAAACATGGAGTGACATGGCATGTATTCTTGTCCAAGATGAAGTACCAAGTGGTGCTGTCTCAATAAAGTGTCATGACATGTCCAAACATGACATGTGCTGATGTCCCCTGATGATGTGGCAGTGATGTCCAAAAATCTTGCAAAGGTGGTGCCAAGTATGGATGACATGTGGTGCCTAGAACAAATTGACTTAGGTTGGCACATGGGGTCACATGGGCCTTGACTTGAGTGAACATGTGATGTTGATTTGGGTGCACATAAAGTCACATGGGTCTTCAATTGGGTCCTCCTTGTATTACAGGACTTAATAACTAAATTAACTAATAATTACAGGACTCAAAACCAAATAACTAAAGCCCTACTTGATTAATTGGAACCTAATTTGATCAAAAGGCAAGACCTCATGCAACAAAAAAGAATAATTTTGATAAACAGGGTTTGGCCTAATAGGGTTTGACATAACTGATAAATGGGGTTTTTATACAAACCCTAATTGATAAAAAGGGCTAAACCCAACTAAGCCTATATAATAGAATTTAAAATAAAATATTTACATGGTAAATGGGGTTGGATTCAGGGCTTTATTCACAGGTGATTTATAGGGATGTTAATGAGGACATTGGCAAGAGAAAGAAATTATAAACTAATGATCTTTGGTTGTAGTCCCATTTTTGTTTTTCAGGTTCCCACAAAATCATGAAGCATCTCTTGAAGACCCTAAGCAAATTGAACACCCCTTCTCCAAGCTCATGGGCCGACCAAGCCTTGAAGAAATTCTCTACCATGAAAGCCTACTTGGAGACCAAATTTTAATGACCATGTGGAAGGATGAGATAAAGCCAAGTGTTACAAGGAAATAATGCCACATGGAATTTCTAGAATTCTCTTGTTAGGATTAGTTGTTAGGATTAGTTGCTAGAAAAACTAATCTTGTAATTAGCTACCAACTAAACTTGAATTAGTTGGTCTCTTAATCCTCTTCCTTGGCCTATAAATAGGGACCAAGGCCCCCCCTCTTGTAAGCATTGAATAAAATGAATTGAGTTGAATGAATGAAAGTTCCCTTGTTTGAGTTCTCTTCCATTTTGCCCAGTTCTCTTGAGTTCTTCTTAGAATTTTGAGTGCATTCTTTGATTTTCTTTGGAGTGTTGAGTTTGATTCTAAATTGGAGTGAGTGCTTTGAGTTTTGGAGTGCCATAGTTCCATTTTCAAGTTCTTCTACACAAGATCCAAATAGTCCAAGAAGAGGAGGAAGTGCTGCCCAAAAATTTCAGCAATTCTCTTCACTTCTCTTATTAATTCCTTCATTTTTCTCTCCATTTATTTAAATTTTGACCTCACCTTGACTCTTTGCAGGTTCTTGTTAGTGATTTGAAGACAAAGATGAAGGCTCCATACCAAGGATCCAAGATCCAATGGTGAATCCAAGAAGGGAGTGGAGATCTTGTCTCTAGCCTTCAATTTTTTGAGTGGTGAGTGTTACCCTTCCACTTGAGCTTAATTTATTATCATTGTTGGAAAGAAAACCTCACGATCCTTAGATCTGCGGTCATTGCTTAGGCTAGTTGAGGGTTTCTATGCCCTTAGATCCTATCTTTTAATTTTTTTGAAAGGAAGCTTGCACAAGGGTGTCAGATTTTCTGTTCACCTAGTCTCTAGCTCAAATTTCTTCATCCTTTGCACCCATGAATTCGGCCATATTTGGAGCTCAAATGCTGATATATTGTTGCTAGGTAAGTAGATCACATCCCACCACACCCATTTCACCAAATTCGTCCCCCATCAGATGTGGGTTCAACCTATCAATATTTTCTGGCCCTGGTGTCTACACCATATGATCTAAGGAGACTGCTTGTGCTCTTTAAGGACAGATTATTGAGAACTCCTAGATACAAATAGATTTATTCTACAACTTTATTTTGGCCTCATTATTTTTAGCATAAATTAATTTGTTGCTTCTTATGTTTTCACTATATTTCCTTTTAAAATCTATTCTCTTGACTACCATACTAAACAATTGTGTCAAAGTTTCTACATAATCGACCCTTTCTCCTGCTACTCTATATAGTAAGTAGTGAAAATAAGGTGTTTATTTTTGGTGTGTCACGACATGCACCAGTGAGAAATTGATGCAAAGGGTGCAACTAGCAAAGATAGGGTAGCAACAACAACCCCTAAGGCAACCTCGGTATCCCCAAGAAAGCCTAGCTTAATCAAATTCTCCCTTGGTTCAGGCTCAGCAAGATTCACCCTCTTTTTTGATCCCATTAAGAAGGCCCAAGCCTTCCTCTTATGGGCTAATGCCATCCTCATTACATCCTGATTTCTTGGCCTCATGTTTGCAACCAAATTATTGGTTAGGATGGTAAGAAGAATGAATGAAGTAACGAAAGAAAATGAAAAACCATAAACTCACCCTCGGGGAGTCAGTTGAGTCTCGTGCTATTATTAATTTCCTCGAAAAGGAGACACTCCAAATTAGGAACTTTAAAGTCCCTAAGAACTTTGAAATGTGCCTCCTCCTTAACACTCACCCTAGGAGCACTCATCATGGAAGCCTTCGGTTGACCCTAATTTGGCAACCCTCAATCATCTACGGAAGAAGTTGATACAAATAAAAATCTCTCCTTTTATCCTTTTCTGGGTTGTAAGGTACCACCAGACCTTAGCATAGGAGTGCTTTTGAGTGGTGAAGAAGGCATGGAACAAAAAAAAGAAGGTTGGTTTTTAGCTAGAAAGCAAAAAACTAGAAATCTTACAATAAGTCTAATAGAATTCGAAGTCAAGGAGAATAGAGGAACTCCATAAGATATAAGAAGTTTGAGGATGAATGTAGAGATGGGGAATCTAAGCCCCACCTCGAATGTCTTCTCGTCTACTCTAAGTTTACCAAGAGGGAGATTGTCTACCTAAGCACCAGAATCAAGAAACTTTAATTCAAAATGTCTCGAGATGCATAGGCTATCCGAATAAGGGATTAGTCTTCCTAATCCTTGTTGGATTGATACCCCACTGGACCTATGGACATTGGCTTGGCATGCTCCTTAACTAGGACAACAGGGTCTTTCAACCCCTCTCTTCTGGTAGGCATCTTTGATGTCCTTTACTGCCTAGACCCAGCCATCTACCTAAACTAAAGAAAGAGGAAACAAATATGGAATAGGGAAGGAGGGCTAACCTAGGGACAAGGCAAAGCAAAAAATTGAGAATGGCAAACTCTTTGAAGGGAACCTTGAGGAGAAGAGGTAGGAAGAAGAAGACAAAGAACTAAATCGCTGGAGCAGAGAATGACAAGAAGGCACCCTAAGGAGAAAAAATGCACTTCAAAATGAAGGCACCAGAAGAGCCGAAATGGTAGGCACTATCATCTTTTTGTTGGGAATTGTGTCCCAAAGCCAATCGCTTGGGTTGTAGGCGGTTGAGCTCAATATTGTACTCTTTCTTTGAATTAATAAAATATTATTTTTGGTAGCTCATTACATATTGTATTTCCTTGAAATGAACTCTTTCCATGTGATGAAGTCCTTAGGACTACACTGACTTCGATACAGAGAAGATATATCGAGTGGTCATTAAACCCAGTTCACAACTAAAGGATATATTATACTGGATGGCAATATATCAAGTATAGGTTGTTGTAGTTCACATCGTTTGGTTGTTCTCTTGACCAAATGAGTGTGGTGACACTGATGTGATCTGCAAGTGGGATATGTGATATCTTATTGAACGTGACTCTGTACAGCCCCTTTCTACCAAAGGAATACTTACGATTGGATATGGGTATATGTGTCCCTCCGACCTGAGGTCATCACGGTAGCTTGCAAGCAACTCCCTGTGCTTTGGTGCCGGACTACCTGGATTTTTAATCCGGTGATGGAAGGTTTCTGGGTATAGGCAAGTAATTGTGGAGCAGTGATGGACCAAGATGGAATTGACCTGTCCAAACAGTTTGGATTGAATGTCTCGCAGTATCTCAATTTAGCAAATCCTTGACCGGGATAGTCCTAGTGAAGAGTCACTGGGCTTGCAAGGTTGAGACACGTAGTCGACTGACTCAGTCTGGGTTGGCAGCCCAATCTCAGTCGTCCTGAGCATTAGAGGTCAAAGGAATGAATTATACGGTAACCATATGCCAGAGGTTCTATAGTTTGCTCCCGCATCTTCGACCTATCCAGACGCCGGGACCCATTGCTAGATGGTTTCCTGTGCTGGTACTAAAATTGTTCTAGTGCTACCGTTTAGGTTCGAACCTATGAGGTCACACGTTATAGAGGATTACTCTCTGATCCGGATACCGATTACGATTGAGAATCGTCTCAGTTTTATGGTCACAGTATTTTTTGAGCACTCTTTTCCCTGTCTTGCCCTTGTTTGTTTCAACCGGAAATTGTTCCAGGCTGACCAGGACTGCACTAGGTTTTTTCTGAATCAGTTTTGAACTGATTCGGAGTTCATTTCGGCCTCCAATTGGTTGTGAACCAATTGTAATCCCTTAAACCAATTCAATTAGATTTGAACCGGTTCAATTGGATTGAACCGCCGCTGGGTTTAAATGGGATTGGACCATTTTTTGGTTGAACTGGTTTCCACGTTGTTTTTCACTGATTGGAATTCCATTCATCCGTAGGCCTTTTTGACCGAAATGATGGAGGCCAAACGATGCCTCTTCTTCTCCCTCCACCGCTGCTTATTAACCTTGTTTAATGGCTGATTAATTTGGATAAATGGTAGCCGGTGCCTTCTTGGTTTCCCAGCCTCTCAATATTCCTCTCTCTGCTACCTATATAAACCAAAGTCGTCCCCTGTTTCAGTTGGTTAAGTTTTCACCGAGCAACAGATTTTTGTGGTGGAAGTTCTTTTGCTGGGCGTTGTCTTTCCCCCTGTTTGAGAGCTTGGTCCTATCTTCCATTGGGTGCTGGAATTTGGAGTGTGTGAGGAAGAGTTACAAAGCCCATTTCCTTGTCCATTAGAGTGCTCAAACCCTGGAATGCAGCAAGGCCTGGTTGCTGCCATCCACTGTGACTGTATCATCTTCCAGTGGTTAGCACCGTGCGTGGAGAGGGATCGGAGAACCCCGGGCATGTCTCCCCTCTAGAGGGAGTACCCTTCTACTCCTAGGAGCAAGCCTCGTGAGCCGGGATCGCTGCTACAGCTCTAAAGGCGATGAACAACCAGCTATCCTATTTTGCTGCAAATTTTCTGGTAGCAGACTTTGGCAGTTTTCTATACCTTTTTAGCTTGTTTTGGTTACAAATATCGGTGGCAAATCGAAGTAGACTTATCCACGTTGTCGCTGCTAAAATTTGGAAGCAAACGGAGGTCCGGAAGCCATTGTTCCGACGACATTTTGCAACCCATAAACAGAGCTTGTTTTCAGTCCAAGGAAGAAGAAGGCTGGAATAGTTTTATTCCAGCTATTCCAGCCTATTCCAGCTTTATCCCAGAGTTATTCCAGCTAGAATAAGGTATAAAAAAATTGTTTTTTAATCATGCATGAATACAATTTTTAATTCAACTTTTTTACAAATATTTTATATCATAATACATGCCTTCATACAACTAGAATAGATTAGTTTCTAGGCGGAGCAGATTTCAGCTGCGCGGATTTTTAAAAATGTTTTTAAAATCCATTCTACTCATGTAGCTATTTGCATGCCTAGTGTAGGATCATGTCAAACCACCTGCACCATTTTCTTTCACTTTTTAATGAGGCATGCACCCCGAAAATCATCTAGAACTATTCGATGGCCACCATGTGACGGCCATTGCCGGTAATCTACAACCTTTCATCGCCTGGAGTAAATAGAGCATGCTCATCGAAGTGCCACCAAAAGCTACAAATTTGGGCTCATCATTACCCTTGTCCATCCAAATCTGTCTTGAGGGAAACACACTTCGAAGTCTATGAAGGGACACTCATGTCCCTGACCCTTTTTTCTCTTCGAGTACTTTCATGATCCAACTGAAGCCTAGATTAGAATGTAGGGGGAATCTATTGGTGGGAATTACATTCAAACTAGGAACATGGAACCCATGGTAGCATAAATGATCTCTCGATTGAGCAGCATAGACATAGCCCACCGAAGAGTGGCTGACCACTCATCGATTGAGGTCCCTAATTAGGGAAGGTTACTGACCCCAGTGCCATCAGGCAAGATGATGCCACCAATACATGATCGGCTCTGCCATTTGACCGACCCCTTATTAGAAGGGATGATACTTCTCCTTGTCAATGAATTGAGCACCAAGATTTTGCATCAGCCAATTCAAGCCAAGCTTGGTCACACCTCACCAAGGCATCCAAATGACCCTCAGCAAATCCCCAAAAGTGTTAGTGAGCCTTCTCTGACCACTCGTCAGGCCTAATCGCAGGCCCAACATGTAGTGGCCTCTCCACCTCGATTGTCCTAATCGATCGATTACTAGATACTGACACATGCCTAGCGCATAGTGATCCTTTGTGCATTTGCCTAAGAAGGTTCTTTAAATCAGTTGAGATGCTCTTGATGCCATTCGATCAACCACCTATGCCCAACCCAACCTCGGCATGGTCAGATCCCTATAACCTGATGGCCTTAAATCTATCAGAGGTGCTTAGACAAGCTCCCTAGGCAAATTAGGCCTCGAATATCTTGAAAACTCTCAAGCCAAAAGATCCTTCGGTGATGCATTCGCCCAAAAAGCTCTAAGGCACAGCACTCTAAACCCCATCACTATGGCACCCACCACGTGGCTAGACTCTCCATTATATTTTAAAATCTCCAATCATTACCAAATCTAAGCAATTGAGGGGAGCATGCTTAAACTCGCATAGTTATCCATGTCACCATTAATAAAGCATGACATGCCAAATGCCAATGACAAGGATGCATTTAAGGGGGTGAGACATTCCCTACCAATAAGCAAGCCTTAAGGGACATGTAGAAAGTCCCACTATTGTTCATCAAATCCAAAGAATCCTCATCTTTGAGAGAATGCTTTTGGGTCATCATTTATAAAAGGGGACTCCATGCAAGCCCCCAATGTATGCATGCTCTCCCACTAATGCTCCTCACACTACTGGTTTAGATACTAACTTGAGTGTCGGAGTGCCTTCATCAAGGTCATCCTCGATGGGATTTTGTAGGTACTACTTCCCGAAGAGTCGCCTATGCCACCCACTCCAACACTATCTCCAGCTACTGGTGCTCAACAAATTTTGGTACTTCCTTCTTTCCAGCTCTTATTTGGATAAGCACCTTTAAAATTATAATTTTTTTGGGCACTTAAACTCTGAGTAGCTAACATAAAAAATTTTTATTTAGAGTTTTGTTGCCCAAATTGACAACCCAAGATGGGGGATGAGTTGGGTTTTCAAAAAATTTCAGCACATATATGCACTTTAAAAAATCTTATGTCAGTGAGCTAAGAGTTGGTGTGAGTTAAGCTAAATGCAAGAGTAGGTAATAAAAGGCACACATATATATATAAAGGATTTATAATGGTTCATTGCAATCCCAGCACCTATATCAGTTACTAAGGTCCACTTGGGATTTTCACTATATTCACTTAAGAATATAGCTGGATTATTTTTTCAAGCCCACAATCCAAAATCCAATACCTACTTGTTTTCACACAAGCTCATAAACAAACCCAATTAGCTTTCATAGGCCAACCAATTAAAACTTGTTGCCACCAAGATCGTTGTAGCCTGTAGCTCTAATGTGGCATAGACTTGTCGAGCTCCCATTTTGTGCTCGATCCTTTTTCAACATGGCCTGCAAAAAAGAGAAGACCCAAGCTGAGGATTTTGATGGGGATACTTCGATGATCAAGTCAATTAGGATGATCAAGAAAAACAGAACCTCTGTGCTGAAGATCTTGGGATCTCTCCAGGTGGTAAATGATGAGATGTAAGTAATGGAATTAACATGGAAAGACAAGGTCAAGTAGAGATCAGAGAGCTGGAAGCTTTTTCTGGCTGGTTCCTTGACCATTTGCTCTCTAAGTCTTACCAGTTGCCTCTTTTTTTCCCTCAAGGGTCCTTTCTTCTATTTTTATATAGGTAGGAGTGGCCTAGACCAACTGTGGAGCTTCATTGAGATGTCCCTTTCCTAGTATCCCTCTCTGGAGGTGTTTTCCTTTTTCTGCAGCCTCCCCCCTATCGGGTCGATCCTCTGGAGGAGATCCTTCTATTAAGGGGTGATTGCTAGTGTAGTATAGATCTTGTCTCTCTGGTGGTATAATTTTCCTAGGAGGTGCGGGCACTATGCTACTAAGCCCCAAGCCATGGTGGAGCATTTCTATTCCAAGAGGGACCGTCGGAGTGTCCCAAGGCCTGTGGCCTTAATGGAATACTCTTTTAGAGGAGGTTTGTTGCCCAGTAAGCAATCCAATAGAGGGGGTGAATTAGGTTTCTAAAAATTACTTGCAAGAATATGTGCCAATATAAATATTAAATTAAGTGCTAGTGTGAGATGAAATAGTATGCTCTTAAAGAATATGCAGTGAAAATATAAATGCAGCAAATATAAGAGTAAGGAAATAAAGCTAGAGAAAATCACAAACACAAGCCAAGTAAATGGTTCGGTGCTTTCCAATGCATCTACATCCACTCCCCAAGGTCCACTTGGGTATTCACTATAATCTTCCATGATTACAACCGATTAGTTTTCTATGCTCACTAATCAAAACCCTTTTTGGTTTTTATAAGGCTCACCAAAAGAAACCTCTTGGTTTTCAAAGGCTAACAAATAACCTCCTTGGTTTTCAACTAGGCTTACCAAAAGCCTCCTTGGTTTTCATCTAGGCTAACCAAAAACCTCCTTGGTATCAAATAGGCTAACCAATAACCTCCTTGGTTTTGTTCTTATGCTCACCAAAAACCTTTACAACAAATATATTAGATAAAGTAAAGTAAACAAGAAAAGCTTTATAATAAAAAGCTGTTATCTCTTTGAAGCTTGGAGAAGTTGCTTGTCTTGAACTTGATGAAGCCTTAATCAATGCTCAAAGGTGTTGGACTTGAATGCTTCATGATAACTTTGAATACTTGGAGACTTCTTTTTGTTTGAAGGTAGTTGCTTTCAATGAATGGGAGTGAATACACTTGCTTCTCTTTCTTTTTCTTATTCTCTTTTTATCCTCTTATGTTTTAATTTGATTTGAATTACTTAAATACCATCCCAAGGCCTCAAAGTCAATTTATGATCGTTAGACATGAAAAACTAGCCATTAGGAGCCAAGAGGGTCGAGTTCTACATTTGAAAAACTAGATGTTATTGTTCCTAGAACTCTAAGAGTCAACAATTCAAGCTATGAGTCGATACTTAGGATCGACACTTAAGTCCCATAAGTCGACACCTAGTTCAAAATTTTTCATTGAAGCTCTCTGGAATTCTTGGGTGAGTCGACACTTCTTCAGGTGAGTCGACACTTGAGTCGACACTTGACATCCATGAGTCGACACTTCAGGCAAGTCTTCAACTTCAGCATGTTCTGTAAGTAATTTGTCTCAGGCCTTGAGTAGAACCTTGATTCGATACCTTGAGTCGATACTTGAGTGGTATGAGTTGATATTTTAGTCGTGCCATCTGAAACTCTTTCTGCATGCCGGCTTGAGTCGACGCTTGCACTACCATGAGTCGACACTTGAACTATGAATCGACACTTTGAATCGACACTAGCTGAGATTTTTTCAAAAATCACTAAACTTCTATCGAGACCTTTTTGAGCTAAACTCTTTAAGTCTTTTAAAGCATTTCTCAAGTACTTAAGTCCATTTATAACTGATCTTTCATCCATACAAATGGCTTCTTCATCATTTTACAAGAAATCCAATTTAGTTATTTTGATGAGTACCTTATTTTATTAAACACACTTCAAGGAACATGTTAGTACTCAACATATACTTAAGTATTTTGCTTATCATCAAAATCAATAACGGAGTCAACAATCTCTCCCTTTTCGATGATGACAAAACCTTTAAGTATAATTCATATAAAAAGTTCTTAAAAGAATTTTTAATTTGCATAAAGCTTATTGCATTTTCTATTGTAGTAAAGAGATAAAGTCTAAAAGCTCATTTGAATTGAATTAGAACCATAAGAGTATCAGAGCTAAAAATAATTTCATGTATCATGATACTCTACATGAGTATTAGAGATAAATCATGCTTTAAGATAAAAAAATCATCATAGAGCAATAGTGAATGTAATCAAAAAGAAATTTTTGCAAAAAAATTGAAGTGTAAAAATTACTTCTCCTTAAAAGATGATTCGAAGAATTGATTTTCTAAATTACACAATATAGCAAAGGAAGGATTACTCCCCCTCACTCATTGCACTTTTCTTTGTTTCTTTCTTCTCTTCTCTTTTTACATTCAAGTTTCTCTCATATATTACTCACTTAATTTACTCACTTGATTCTCCCCCTTTTTGTCAACATAAAAAAGGTTAAAGCAGAGGGAAAGATGAAATCATCACAGCAATAAAAAAAAAAGAGATAACATCTGAAGACAAAGTATTGATGTAAAAATTCTATTCATTGATTGAAATACAATTCATACATTTATACAGGTAAAGATACAAGATAGTAAGCAAACATAAAAGCATACAAGAGTGCTGAAATATAAGCTATCTAAGCTTAAAGACTATCCTAAGTAGATTCCTCGTCATTCGAGGATATTCCTCGTCATCCGAGGATGCAATCTCGATCGGTGTAGTATCAATAGAAGAACGAGATTGAGGCCACATGGGTCAAAGATCAGCAAGACGGGTCCTGGTCGGTCTCGAAATGGCACGACGTTCTCATCCTCTATGTCTAAGTCCTACCTCTAGCTGGTATGAAAGAGGTAGAAGCTATGTCAGCAACAAGAACATCACTGACCGGAATTGCAGTATCAAGAACAATTTGAAGGAGGGTATGCTCAAAGATAGGTCTTGAGTCAAGATGATGGAAACCATTGGTATAGAATCCTATTTTCTCGATAAGAGAGGATGTATGCAAAGATGGAGAATGAATGATAGGAGTATCAAAAATTGATGGTATGACAGGAGTAGGTGCATGAATGGAAGTAGGATGTAGATCAGATCTGCAAGGTGAGGATGATAGGATCAGAGTTTGAAAAGATGATCTAGATGGGTCAGGAATAAGACTCCAAGGAAGGTCAGCTGCTGCCTTTGGTGCTGGCTCTATCATCAAATCATCAAACTTAAACTAAATAGAGTCAATCTCATCATCATCTAAATCCGATCCTGGGCAGGAGATGCTGGAGGTGAATCAGCTAGAGCTGAAGGTGCAGGAGCACCGCCTAAAGAAGGTCTAGCTAGAGCAGACAAAATAGCAGAGATCCATCACTCAGTCCTCGATGTCTCTCCCTTATCTCCATATGAATCCTATCGACTCGCAGATGAATGATCATCACCTCGGTCTCAATGTGAGCGACCATGTCCTCTAGGCTATCTGAAGCTCAAGGGATATCTGTCCTCTATGCTGGCTTAGGCTGAGGAGTTGGCTCGGGCTCCGCTGAAGGCTCAGGCTATGTCTTAGATGTCTCTCTCTGAATCTCAAATGGCCCTGCCTCTCCTGAAAAGATGCGCTCCTCCTCCGCTACCTCATCATCTCCGTCAGTGACCTGTCTTGATATGTATCATCTCCACTTGCCTTTGACAAGCTGATACCCCATCTTGTGCAGTGATCTGATGTCATAGACGTCTGTGTGTAATAGCTTCCTGTAGGGCTCATCGTCCATGACCACTCTGTAAGCTCTAAATAGTAGTGTCAAACCCATCCGGTAGGGTAGAAACAATCTCTAACTGATCGATGCCTTGGTCAACTAGTGTACCATAAGTATGAGAAGGCATACTAGAGTGTGTTGTACTAAAGATACCATCACCAGAAGCTTGCGCTCTATGATGAAGTCGAATCGACCGATCTTCAATAGAAGGATCCGAGCAACTATATGGTGCAGCAACCTCATCTCAGGCATCAGCCTCGATGCAATAATAGCGGCTCTATTTCCAAAGATGGAGCCCAAGAGGGGGGGGTGAATTAGGTATTAAAAAAAATTTTAAGCAATTATGTGCACTTCTTAGTGAGGTTGTGCAACTAAGTGATAGTGCTCAATGAATTATGCAGCAGAAGTAATAAATATAATGCAAGGTAATAAAGAGCAAATAGAGAAGGAAGCAAGCAACCACAAACAACAAGATGTATAGTGGTTCAGTGCACCCTAGCACCTACATCCACTCTGGTGTGGACACTAGAGGCACCAGAATAAGATAAAGGCCTCATAACCCTTTGTGGTTATCTGAGTAATGTTTTGAGTAATTGAGTGCAATTTTGTAATAAGGGCTTAGCCCACTTGAGTTTGTATTTTGGCCCCTGAGTCCTGTTTTTGGCCTTTCCATATTTGAGTCCTATATTTAGAGTCATCCATACCATTAGGGTTTTGGATACATCAAGTCAAATTCAGTTGAGCCATTTATCATTTGGAGTCTTGTAAGTTGAGTCAGCTAATGTTGAGCCAATTTTGAGTCCTGTAAGTTATTTTGAGTCCAGTCCAGTAAGAAAAGATTCAAGAGGCTGATGGACCCCAGCCCGAATGATAACTTGCCATCTTCAAGGAGTCCCAGTCATATTTGGATATGCCACCTTGGATTGCATGAAAAGGACCATGAAGATCTTCACATCATCAGTCAGATAAGAAGATGGAGCCCGGGAGAAACCGCAGAACCAGCCTATCACTGAAGTGGGCCACCCAAAGCCCAACTCCTCATTAATGGGCGCCCCACCCCTTATGGTCACCTCCCTTGGTTGGCCATGTTAGGGTCACTCCTTGGCCGACCAAGTCAAAGAGAGGTAGAGGGGACTTTGAAAGAAATTGGGAGAGGATGAGAACCTATTTTGGAGAGGAGATCTCTATGTATTTGTAAAGGAAAGGGATGCTTAGGGTTTTACTTGTATTCCCTTACTTGGAGCCTAAGCTTGCTTGCTTAAATAAAGGCCCCCCTCTTATGTATATTTTAATCAATGATGAATGAAAAATTTCTTGAGTTCTTTTCAAATTTCTCTGTGAATTCTGTGTGATTTCTATGTGAATTCTGTGTAAAGGATATCTGTGTGATCCCAACCCCTGCGCCCTACCACCAAGGAACCCTAGTCACCAACCTTCTTCAACCACTTGGCCGCCCCTCATCCTTCCCTTCCTTCCCTTCTTCTTTCAACCTTCTAACCTCTTTCTTCATTGTTTTCTAACCCATGATAGATGATTTGCAGGTCCCTCAGAATTCATGAATCCAAGAATTCCATCTGACCAGCTTTCAATGGTGTGGACACTAGAGGCACTAGAATAAGATAGAGGCTTCTCAACCCTCTATGGATTACTTAGTAGTGTTTGAGTCCATTTGTAATAAGGGCTTAGCCTATTTAAGTTGTCATTTTTATTATTTGAGTCATGTACGAGTCAGCTCATGTTGTGCTAGTTTTCTTTCTAAGTCCTGTACATGTTAGTCCAAGTCCAATGAAGACTTAGTACAAGTGAAGACCAAGCTAGTATAAGTAAACATCAACCTAGCTTGAAGTTATGAAGACCTTGGAAGGCCTAGTAGAAATCGGAAGCCCTGGAGCCCTAGACCATAGCCTGAAGCAAAATGGGCCAGCCAAGGCCCAGGAGAGGAGTCATATGGCACCATCCACCCTATGGTCACCACCCCCTTGGTCGGCCACTTAGAGTCACCTCCCTTGGCCGACCAAAGCAAGAGAGAGAGGAAGCATTTAAGGGATAGAAAATCCTAGACCTACCATGTATTCTAGCTAGGGTTTTGGTGGGATTCAAATTCCTAGAAAAAGTCTCTTGTATCCTTACTTGGGGGGCAAGTTTGTGAGTCTATTAAAGAGACTCTCTTCTCTTGTATGAAGACAATTTTGATGAATATAATTGAGTTTTCCATCTGCTGTGTGCTATCTTTTATGTGTTAAGGGGATTCTGGGTGAGCCCCTCCTTTTTCCTTGTGTCATGCGCCCATTCTCCAGCCGCCATCCACTTCTCCAAGCCTTGGCTACCCACATCAAACTCTTTTTTTTCCTTGTTATTTTAACTTTATTTCTTCATCATTGCTTTGTTTTCTAACCCTTGATAGACTATTTGCAGGTCCCTCAACTTCTACAAATCCAACAACTCTAGCCGGGCAGCGATCAGATCATCGGGTTAAAAGTTGAGAATCCACGGGTCTCCGGCTTGATCATCTAGGCCGCATCCAGAAGCGAGAGCGATCCCTTCATCTACGATCTTCATCAGGCACATCCACCATTTTCAGGTACACCCCCTCTACTTGCCAGTGGCATTATTGAAGGGGAACTAGCCCAACCGAGACTTCTCAGCCTCGGTGTTCCTCTTACTTATTGCTTTTTAGGTTCTATCTTGCATGTTGTTGCTTCTATTTTGCATAGAACTCTCTACTTAGATTCATGGCCTATTCTTTGGGAAATAAAAATATAACTTAACCTATAAAAATTACAAAAATAATTATGCATGCATTTTAGTTCCGCATCATTTAGTATCAGAGCCTGTTTGGGCTAAATTCTCTTTGCATATTTAGATCGGGTGCTTCACCATGGCCATCCGGTCATAGGAGACAAGTAAGGCTGCAAGACCCTCTCTTCCCAATCTTTGTAATCTCTTATGGCATGTAGGGGTGCCGCTGTGATTTCACCCCTGAAAAAGAAAAAAAAGAGTTCATTAGGTTTTTTTTGCATCTCGGCCTTCTTAGTACATAGCCTGCTATTTCAATTGTTTCTACCAATAGAGAATTCAAAAAAATATAAAATTTACTTTTATGAATTCCATATAATTAAAATTAAGTTTTAAAATTTTTTCAGGAACTATTTAGGTCTGTGGATTTTTTGCCAACCGGAATACTGCTGAGAATAGTTTTGCCTTATTTTTGGTAGCAAAGTCAATTTCAGCAAGTTTAGGGTTGTTTTAGTATAATTTTTGCATATCTTAAAATTTTAGCATGTTTCGAGCATATTAGGTCATTATATGTAAATTATCTTTCTATTTTTAAAAAATACCAAAAAAATTATATATACTCATAAAATACCAAAAATACTTAAAAACATAATTTGCAATTTCATCTGCCTACCATCATTGCATAATTAATTTAAGGGCATCAACATCCAAGATAAGGGAAGGAGGACATTACCTTTCCTTAGCCCAAAAACCACCATCCTTGCATTCGGTCCCAAGCCTAATTTAAATTTAATTAGACATAATTTGCCCTAGTGGGCTAGGGATACCAACCGATCGGGTTCAACCTTTGTGGGAAGACTAATGCACCCAATTCATCTTCTATTACTGGATGCTGGTGTCTAGGCTAGAGGTACAATATCAAATGACCTAAGACAATCGGTGGTTCCTTAATTGGATCCCTGCGAGAGCAGGAGGCCTCCCACCATCCCACCTCTTACCTAGCCGGTTGAAGGACTAGGAGTTGAGTTATGTGTAAGTTGAGTCAACCCATTCTGATTGTGCTCTAGGTCTAGGCACCCGTAGTCGACTGGTTTGAGTCTTGCTTGAGCACTAGATCAGGAGCTTCATATCATCCACCACCCCCATAACTGGCTGAATCCATGGATAACCTTGAAGCCCATATTAAAGCCCTTACTGATCAGCTAGCCCAATCCTTCACTCAGGTGAATCAGAGGTATGACCATATGGAGAATAAGATAGGAACCCTAGAGGAGGCACGTAGGTCCCATTCTAAAATAGGTCTTGAGCCACCTACCCATCCTAGGAGAACACCTTGCCATGATCCTTACTATGAGACAAAACCTAGGGGAACCCCAAACCCTGATCCCTACATTGAGGCTGAACCTAGGAGAGCCCATCATCATGACCCAGTCCAAGAGGTGGTGTGGGCACCAGACCTCTGGTTAGGGTTTCAATTTTTGGATCTTGTAAAAAGGCTTCAACCCTCAACCTTGTAATTTTCTTTTTGCTTTGAATTGAGTCTGTATTTTGACCAATTGGGTCAAATTATATCCTGTATTGAGTCTAGTCATAAATTGAGTCCAGTTTGAGTCTGTTGGAAGTATGGGTCCATGCAAGAAGTGGTCTTAAAATTTAGCCTCCTCGGAGCCAAATCAGGAAGGAATCCAAGTCAGCTCAAGGCCCCCCTTTTCATCCTATGTGGTGCCATGACAACTTGCCATGTGGGCAGCACACTCTTCATCCTTGGATGCCCAAAGAGGAGGAACACATCACTTGGTGCTAGCCCTTTTTCCCTCCCCCTATCAAGCTCCTTTCCAAGCAAGGATGGTCGGCCAAAGAGAAGGTCAATGGGAGTTGAAGTTAGGAATTAAAATCCCTTGCTTCAAGCCCTCCAATCAAGTCTTCTTCCCAAATTGTTTGAACCTCTTTGGAAGGAAGAGACAAGATCCATGGGCGCCTCCACTTCACACTCCCCATGTCATGCCTTGTACCAAAAAAGGATGCACAACCAAGGAAGGAAGAAGAACACATGCCTTGCTCCAAGCCTCTCTTCATGTTTTCTTCCAAAACAAAGAAGCTTCTTTCCAAGTTCAAGGCACCAAGATCCCTCCTCCATGACTTGCATCATGCCATGCCCAATCAAGCTAGCTCTTGGTCGACCAAGGAGAGAAGAGAAGTCAAAAGTTTGGGTGCCCATTCAAGAATTCTTGTAAATTTTTCATTTGAAATTCAAAAGGGTCCTAAGGTGTCTATTTAAAGGACCTAACCCCTCCTTTGTAAGGCTAATTTTGATGAATGAAAATATTATATTTCTTGATTTCAATCTCTTGCTAGTTACCTTCATTCACTAGGAACGTCGATCTCTATGAGGGAACACCTTCACCTTCGGGCATCGAGAGGTGTGAGGCCTCAAACTATCGTCAATTCTGCAACTCCATCATCCGACTCCGAATCAAGCATAACTCCACCATCACTTCAACAACTCTTTCTTTCATTTTTCCACTGCTTTCCTTCTGATTGAAACTTAACCTTTATCTTCTTTGAATGCTCACAGGTCTTCCAGGTGACATGAGTATGGAGACGGTTGCCTTTGCCAACGAGATCTTTGAACAGCCATCCGGCGCCTCCACAAGGTTGACAGCTCGATCATCCAGGCCGCATCCGCCAAAGTGAGCGATCTCTGCATCGGGCGCTTCAGATATTTGAGATTTGCCCCCTGACTCCTAAGTAGGTATTGATTCGAGAGCTAAGACCTACGGGGTTTCTCAATCCTGGGGTCCTCTCTTTATCATTGTTTAGGGACTACTTGCTTCTTGATAGTTCTTGTTATTGTTGAACCCTAGATCATCTCTTACTTATTTTCGGGAATCCAAAGAAAACCATTAAAATATAAAAATTCCAAAACCCTAAAAATCACTTGCATCATCATTTCATCTTCGCATCTAGTTAGTCCCCCATCATTTCTGGTATCAGAGCATGGTTATGACTTTAGCTCTTCTTAAGTACCTGGATTAGGTGCTTCACTAGGCCGTCCAGTCTTTGGAGAAAAGTAGGGTTTCAAGACCCTCTCCTCTCATTCCACGGGGATCACCTAAGGTGTGTAGGGGTGCCATTGTGATAGGATTTTGAAGGAGAATACAAGAAGAATAGATTTAAAAAGAACAAAAAATTTTTTTTGCATCTTAGATCGCTTCTTTAATTTCTGCAATTTTTCCTTTCCATACATGGTTTGTTATTTTAGTTTTTACTGTTTGTAGGAATCTCCAAATTTCTTGATTCTTTTTTTGATAGATCACGTATAATTCAAAGTGTTTTTGGTAATTTTCTTAGATTTTATTTCAGTTTTTGGAACTTTTACAAGCTGAAATATTACCTGAGAGCAAGTTCTATTCAGACAATTTTAGCAATTTGCATTTTCTTGTGTTTTCAATTGTCATCTTGTTTAATCTTGCATTTAGAGTAATATCATTTCATTCCCATCATCTTAACTCTATTTTCATACATAAAAAACATAAAAACATAATTTAGTGACATCTCATTAGATCATTTGCTTGTATTTATTTTCATAAATCACTTAAGGGCGACAATTTGACATAGGGTCAGGATTTCATTACCTGTCCCTAGCCCAAAAATCACTAACCTGCATATCGAACCCAAGCTCTAACTAAAATCCAATAGATGCTTAATTTGCTCTAGAGAACTTAGGGACACCAATTGGTCGAGTCAAGACTAAGTGTCTATTCTTGGTGTCAGCCCATTCTGTGTGTATTGTTGCTCTTGGTGTCTAGGTTTGGTGATTCAGGGCTTGTGAGTTTGGTCTGCCTACCTGGCCAATCCCAGAATGGTGTCTAAGGTTAGCATTTAGGGACCTCCACTCCCCTACACCTACCTGGCCAAGGACAGAGTTACTACAGACTGGTTTGCCACCCTGACTTAGGCAATTGGTTGAGATTCTAGGTCTAGTAGATCATAGACGATTTTGCGTGCTTAGTTCATGTCGACTAGATCAGGAGTTCCTTATCACCCCCATCATTCCCAGTCAAGTAAACCCATGGAAAACACCCAAGAAAATCACTTAAGAGTCATCACTGAATAGTTAGCTAGGTAAACATTAGGTTTGATAAGTTTGAAGATAGAATTGGAGCCTTAGAAAATAACATTAGCCCATCCATCGAGTTTGAGTCTGAGTCACCTCTTCACCCTAGAGAATACCCTCAGCATGATCCTTCCTTAGATACTGAAGACCTTTTAGGAATAGTCAGGTCCATCCTTACCCAAAACATAGTGAAAGAAGATTGGCATAGGACTAATATCCTACAAACCTTTGTCAAGTTAGGGGATAAGGTACGTAAGATCATAGTTGATAGTGGGAGCTGTGTCAATGCCATCTCTTCAAGTACTGTCAAAGCCCTAGGATTGACCCCAGTTCCTCACCCCAACCCTTATAAGGTCTCATGGATAGATTCAACTTCCATACCTATCAAGTCTAGATGCCATGTTTTGATCAAATTGCAATCATATGAGGAAGAGATTTGGTGTGATGTCCTTTCCATGGAGTCAATAGCATTATCCTAGGTTAACCATGGCTTTAAAATCATGATGCCATTCTTTATGGTCGGACCAATACTAGTGCCTTTAGTCACCATGGGAAGAAATTTGTAATCAAACAAATTCAGCCTAAGGACCAGGTTAAAAGAGAATCAAGTAGCCTTAAGGAAGAGAAGCCTGGAATCACCCTGATCAAGTCTAAGGAGTTAGAGAAAGAGGTTACTGAGGAAGAACCCTTTAATAAATTTCAAGGAGAAAAGGTTGAACATTCTGAGAATTTAAATAAGAAAACCCCTTAGCCCATTGAAGTCTTTAAGTATGAAAGGGTTGAACCCATTGAAAATATAGGGAAAGAAACTCTGGAGCCCATCAAAGAATCCAACGAAAACATGTATGAGCCAAGTTTAGTAGAGGAGTATCATGAAGATGGGCCCAAGGTTGAAATCATTGAGGAATCAAAGGAAAAAGATCCTAAACCCACTAAAGAATTTGAAGAAGAAATGACCGAGCCAGGATCACATTTAGTAAATGAACATGAGGGTTCGCCAGTCTTGTCCACAGAAGGAGTTCAGGAATAAAACCTTAATAAACCGATCCAAAGAGAACATCCTCAAGAGATAGTTAAGGCTCTGAAGGGATTTGAGGATGTACTTCCCGATGAGTTACCTGATCAACTTCCATCCCTAAGAGACATCTAGCATACTATAGACTTGGTCCCAGGATCCTCTTTAACAAACCTTTCTCACCATGGGATTGACCCTAGCGAGCCCCATGATCTACCGAAACAAGTGGACCATATGACAACTATAGAATAATGTCCAAATTTTAAGGTCATCCTGAATAACCAAGGTCTGTTTCATGTTTTCCATAAGCCACCCCAAGACTCCGATTCTTATTTCCTACCCTTCCCTGAGCCTTCTCATGTTTCTAGAGCCATGGGGTTACATTTTGCTGAGATTTCTAGGTTGCATGAATCCCTAGAGCCCATCCCATTTGTTACCTACTTCTGGTATACCTTATGGCATTTGCTTGGGATCCATGGTAATTTTTCTTGTACATACCAGACCAGGGTCAAACCTAGAGAGTCAGTAATCTATTAGGTTTAGGCCTTAGAGGGTCCAATAAAATTCCTCTCAATAGGAATAGTCTGCATTTTGCATCATGTCAGAATTCTGCATTAAATATAAATTTTAAAATAATTTGGCTGATTTCTGAAAATGAGCCAAGAGTTTGAAATTAGGGATTCTATAATGGTTAGGCTTAGGCCTGAACAGTTTCCATCAGGAGCCGTTAAGAAACTTCATGCTCGTGGAGCTGGCCCCTTTAGAGTGATAAGGAGAGTTGGCCCTAATGCCTATGTGCTTGAGCTACCCCTGAAATATGGCATTAGCTCGACTTTCAATATCCCAGACTTAGTCGAGTACAGGGAACCAGCAAGCATACCTAGCAAGCCATTGGGCCTGACCTTTCTTTTGAGAGTGAACCCGAACCTGAGTGTCCACCTCCAATTATACTTGAGAGAGGAGAGCAGATCGAGCGTGTCCTGGATGACCAAGCTATCACTACCCGGGGCAAAGGTTATTAACATTTCTTAGTCCGATGGCAAGGCCAACCGGAGTTTGATGACTTGTGGATTACCTGGGAGGACTTGCAGTGCCTCGATCCCAACCTTCTGGAGGAGTACCTAAGCCAACTCAACTCTTACTCGACATGGTCGAGTTCCTCCCACCCCGGGAGAATTGGTGTGGGCACCAGACCTCTGGTTAGGGTTTCAATTTTTGGATCTTGTAATAAGGCTTCAAGCCTTAACCTTGTAATTTTCCTTTTGCTTTGAATTGAGTCTGTACTATGACTAATTGGGTCAAATTATGTCCTATACTGAGTCTAGTCACAAATTGAGTCCAGTCTGAGTCTGTTGGAAGTATGGGTCCACGCAAGAAGTGGTCTTAAAATTTAGTCTCCTTGGAGCCAAGTCAGGAAGGAATCCAAGTCAGCTCAGGGCCCCCCTTTTCATCCTATGTGGTGCCATGACAAATTGCCATGTGGGCAGTGCACTCTTCATCCTTGGACACCCAAAGAGGAGGAACACATCACTTGGCACTAGCCCTTTTTCCCTCCCCCTATCAAGCTCCTTTCCAAGCAAGGGTGGTCGGCCAAAGAGAAGGTCAATGGGAGTTGAAGTTAGGAATTAAAATCCCTTGCTTCAAGTCCTCCAATCAAGTCTTCTTCCCAAATTGTTTGAACCTCTTTAGAAGGAAGAGACAAGATCCATGGGTGCCTCCACTTCACACTCCCCATGACATGCCTTGTACCAAAAAAGGATGCACAACCAAGGAAGGAAGAAGAACACATGCCTTGCTCCAAGCCTCTCTTCATGTTTTCTTTCAAAATAAAGAAGCTTCTTTCCAAGTTCAAGGTGCCAAGATCCCTCCTCCAAGCCTTGCATCATGCCACGCCCAATCAAGCTAGCTCTTGGTCAGCCAAGGAGAGAAGAAAAGTCAAAAGTTTGGGTGCCCATTCAAGAATTCTTGTAAATTTTTCATTTGAATTTCAAAAGGGTCCTAAGGTGTCTATTTAAAGGACATAACCCCTCCTTTGTAAGGCTAATTTTGATGAATTAAAAAATTATATTTCTTGAGTTCAATCTCTTGCTAGTTGCCTTCGTTCACTAGGAATGTCGATCTCCATGAGGGAGCGCCTTCGCCTTTTGGCATCGAGAGGTGTGAGGCCTCAAACTACCATCACTTCCGCAACTCCATCATCCAACTCCGAATCAAGCATAACTCCACCATCACTTCAATAACTCTTTCTTTCATTCTTCTACTGCTTTCCTTCTTATTGAAACATAACCTTTATCTTCTTTGAATGCTCGCAGGTCCTCCAGGTGACACAAGTACGGAGACAGTTGCCTTTGCCATCGAGATCTTCGAATAGCCAGCCGGCACCTCCGCAAGGTTGATGGCTCGATCATCCAGGCCGCATCCGCCAAAGTGAGCGATCTCTACATCGGATGCTTCTGATCTTTGAGGTTTGCCCCTTGACTCCTAAGTAGGTATTAATCCAAGAGCTAAGTCCATGGGGTTTCTCAATCCTAG
This sequence comes from Areca catechu, assembly GCA_021397845.1. Lineage (NCBI taxonomy): Eukaryota > Viridiplantae > Streptophyta > Magnoliopsida > Arecales > Arecaceae > Areca > Areca catechu. The sequence goes on along the minus strand of CM038051.1, from coordinate 92,055,948 downwards.
GGTCCTCTCTTTATCATTGTTTAGGGATTACTTGCTTCTTGATAGTTCTTGTTATTATAGAACCCTAGATCATCTCTTACTTATTTTTGGGAATCCAAAAAAAACCATTAAAATCTAAAAATCCCAAAACCCTAAAAATCACTTGCATCATCATTTCATCTTCGCATCTAGTTAGTCCCCCATCAAGACGTTCATCCAAGGAGACCCAAACATGATTCTAGTTACTTGATGCACCCACTTTTGATGGCTATCTCGACCCAAAGGTTTATATACATTGGGAGGGAGAAGTTGACTAGTATTTTGAGTGATACGATATGTCTGAGGAGCATAAGTATAGGTTTGCCAAACTTAAGTTGGTCCGCCAATCCAGGTTATATTGGGCTAATGTTGAGAGAGCACTTAGACTAGGAGGCCATGAACCCATAGTCACCTAGAGGGCCATGAAGGCTAAGCTTAGAGGGAAATACATTCCAACCTCATATTGTCATGGTTTGTTGGATCAGTGGCAAAGATTGAGTCAGGGCAGCAAGAGTGTAGATGAGTACATCGCAAAATTTGATGAATATTCCATGTGATGTGACTTAGATGAGGATGAGGATGTTGTCCTGTCTAGGTTTAGGACTAGCCTTAGAGATAATATTAACAGGGAGCTCTACATAAGGGAGGTTAGTGACCTGGACCATGCCTACCAGATTGCTAGGGATGATGAACTTTTTCAGAGAGGGCCCATCTATCATAGACCCGAGCCCACTAGATACCCTAGTCAGTACCCAGGAACTAGCCAGTCTTACCAGAGCCGACCCAGCACAAGCCAACCTAGCCCGAGTCAACCCAGTTTGAGCCACCCTGACCTGAGTCGACCCCAGCCTAGTACTCCTTTGACCTGTAGAGATGATAGAGGTAAATTTATAGAGGTCCACAAGAGTCCCAATCCCTAGAAGACCTATTTTAAATGTCTAAAACCATGCCACTTTTCTAGCCAGTGCCCAATTAGTGCCCTACACTTAGGTGAGCTAGAGGAAGAGGAGCCTGAACCCATAGCTAAACTTGAGGGAGAAATCTATGAGGCTGATGACCAGTTGTTGGATGAGTATGATGGAGAGGAAGAGATACCTGAGTCTGAGGACCTGTTAGGCATGGTTAGGTGCATCTTGACCCAAACCCCAGTTAAGTAAGATTGGTGTAGGACTAACATCATACAAATCTTTATTAAGATAGGGGATAAGGTTTTTAAGATCATCATAGACAGTGGGAGTTGTGTCAATGCCATCTCTACTAGTACAGTCAAATCTTTAGGGTTGACCACAGTTCCCCATCCTAGCCCTTACAAAGTTTCTTGGATAGATTCCACCTCCATCCAAATCAAGTCTAGGTGCCAAATCTTAGTTAAACTGCAATCCTATGAGGAAAAGATTTGGTGTGATGTCCTTCCCATAAAAGTAAGTAGTATCATTTTAGGTCGACCTTGGCTTTATGATCATGATACAACCCTGTTTGGTCAAACCAATGTCTGTGCTTTTAGCTACCATGGAAATAAGTTTATTATCCACCCAACTCCACCTAGAGACCTAGTTAAGAGAGGTTCTAGTAGCCTTAAGGACAAAAAACTAGGAGTTAATATGATTAAAGATAAGGAGTTAGAGAAAGAGATTGCTAAGGGTAACCCTATTTGGACCTTGACCACCAAAGAAATCCAAGAGCCGACCCAAAAGGAACATCCTCTAGAAATTGTTGAGGCTCTTAAAGAATTTGAGGATATCTTCCCTAATGATTTACCTGATCATTTACCACCCCTTAAAAATATCCAACATACCATAGACCTAGTCCCAGGAGCCACTTTACCAAACCTTCCTCACTATGGAATGAACCCCAGTGAGCATCAAGAACTACAAAACAAGTGGGAGAGTTACTTAGGAAGGGTTTCATTAAGGAGAGCTTGAGTCCATGTGCAGTCCCTGCTCTACTGACCCCTAAGAAAGATCGTACCTGGAGAATGTGTGTAGACAGTGGAGACATCAAAAAAATAACTGTGAAGTATAGGATTCCCATCCCCCGATTGGATGACATATTAGACATGATGACCGGTGCTAAAGTTTTCTCAAAAATAGATGTTAAGAGTGGCTATCATCAGGTTAAGATTCAACCTGGGGATGAGTGGAAGACCACATTCAAGACTAAGGATGGTCTATTTGATTGGGTTGTGATGCCTTTTGGCCTTTCAAATGCACCAAGTACATTCATGAAGATTATGACCCAAGTCTTGAGAGAATATACTGGAAAATTTGTTGTGGTCTATTTTGATGATATCTTGATTTATATCTGGACTAAAAAGGACCACCTTAGTCACCTTAGGTTAGTATATCAGACCCTTAGGGAGAATAACCTCTATGCCAACTTTAAGAAATGTGAGTTCATCACACATAGGGTTATCTTCCTAGATTTTGTTATCACCCCTGAGGGAGTTTCTGCAGATCCTGAAAAGGTTAGGGCAATTATTGAGTGGCCTATACCCACTAGTGTCCATGATGTGCATAGTTTCCATGGCCTAGCAACCTTTTATAGGAGATTTATTAGGGGTTTTAGTACTGTCGTCGCACCTATAACCGATTGCATTAGGAAGGATACATTTGAGTGGACCAAAGCAGCTGATAAGGCCTTCCACGAACTTAAGGATAAGATGACCCATGCACCCATCCTTAGATTACCTGACTTTTCTAAGGTGTTTGAGTTCGCTTGTGATGCCTCGGGAGTAGGAATAGGTGGGGTACTAAGTCAAGAAAACCACCCTGTAGCCTTCTTTAGTGAGAAGCTGAATGAGGTTAAACTTAAGTACTCTACCTATGACAAGGAATTTTATGCGGTAGTCCAGGCCCTTAGATATTGGAGACATTACTTACTACCGCAGGAGTTTATCTTATTTTTTAACCATGAAGCACTCCGGTTCCTGAACTCCCAAAAGAAACTCAACCCAAGACACGGTAAATGGATCGAGTACATTCAGGCATACACCTTTGTCTTGAAACAACATGTCAAAACAAACAATAAGGTAGCAGATGCCCTTAGCCATAGGTCTTTGCTTTTAGGTTTAGTCAGCACCCAAGTCATAGGGTTTTATAGATCAAAGGAAGAATATAAAGCTTGCCCAGACTTTGGTGACATTTCCTAGACCCTTAGGCTAGGACCATCCAGTACCCATAGTTAGTATACCATTTAGGATGGCTACCTATTCCAAGATAATAGACTCTGTATCCCTCGAACTTCTCTTAAAGAATTCCTGATTTGGGAGACCCATGCTGGAGGATTAGTTGGTCACTTTGGTAGGAATAAGACCATCTTAGTGATAGAAGACCAGTTTTATTGGCCAGGTTTGAAAAGGGCATGTTGCTCAGATTGTAGCCAGGTGTAGAACTTATGCTGTTGCAAAATAGCAGAAGAAAGACACTGGTCTCTACACACCTTTACCAGTGCCTGATCACCCTTGGCAGGATCTCAATATGGACTTCTTGTTAGGATTACCTAAGATCCAAAAAAGACATTATTTTATCTTTGTAGTGGTCGATAGGTTCTCTAAAATGGCTCCTTCATCACATGTTCCCAGATATTTGATGCATCTAGAGTAGCCAAGCTTTTCTTAGACAATGTGGTTAGACTCCATGGCCTACCCAAGACCATCATATCAGATAGGGATGTTAGGTTCACCGGTTATTTCTAGAAAACCCTCTGGCACCTGCTATGGACCAAACTTAAGTTTTCTACAGCCTACCACCCCCAAACAGATGGCCAAACTGAAGTCATGAACCATAGCCTAGGAAACCTCCTTAGATGCCTGGTAAGTGAACACTTTGGAAATTGGGACCTATTGTTGCCTAGAGCAGAGTTTGCCTACAATAGCTCAGTAAATAGGACCATGGGCAAGAGTCCTTTTGAGATAGTTCATGGGTATAAGCCTAATTGCCCCATTGATCTGATTCCTTTACGTATTCATGCACAAGTCTCAAAGTCCGCAGAGTCATTCGCACAGCATATTAGAGACTTGCATAAAGACATTAGCCAAAAGATTAACCTAAGTAATGAAACATATAAGAAACTGGCTAATTCCCGAAGAAGGGCCAAGGAATTTGATGTAGGAGATTCTGTCATGATTAGACTTGGCTTGAGTGGTTCCCACTCGGGATCGTTAAGAAGCTTCATGCTCATGGGCCAGACCTTTTAAAGTGATAGAGAAGGTTAGACCAAATAATTATGTTTTAGATTTGCCTCCAGATTTTGGCATTAGTTCTACCTTCAATATCACAGACCTGGTTGAGTATAGGGAACCAGCAGCGATACCTAGTGAGGCTTTTGGACTTACTCCTTCCATTGTGAGTGACCCTAGCCCAGAGTGTCCACCAATAAATTAGCTTGAGAGAGGAGAATGGATCGAGCATATCCTAGATAATCAAGCCATCATGACCCGAGGCTGCAGTTATCAACGCTACCTAGTTCAATGGCAAGGCCGGCCATAATTGGATGATTCATGGATTTCTCGAGAGGACTTGCAGTGCCTCGACCCAGACCTTCTCGAGAGATATATGAGCCAGTGTGATCCTTACTCGACAAGGTCAAGTTCATCCAACCTCGGGAGAATTGGTGTGAACACTAGAGGCACTAGAATAAGATAGAGGCTTCTCAACCCTTTGTGGATTACTTTGTAGTGTTTGAGTCCATTTGTAATAAGGGCTTAACCTATTTGAGTTATCATTTTTATTATTTGAGTCCTGTACCAGTCAGCTCATGTTGAGCTAGTTTTCTTTCTGAGTCCTGTACACGTTAGACCAAGTATAGTGAAGACTTAGTACAAGTGAAGACCAAGCCAGCAAAAGTAAAGATCAACCTAGCTTGAAGTTATGAAGACCATGGAAGGCCCGATAGAAGAAATTGAAATCCTTGGAGCCAAATCGGAAGCCTTGGAGCCCTCGACCGTAGTCTAAAGCAAACTGGACCAGCCAAGGCCCAGGAGAGGAGTCATATGGCACTATCCACCCTATGGTCACCACCCCCTTGGTCGGCCACTTAGGGTCACCTCCCTTGGTCGACCAAGGTAATAGATAGAGGGAGTATTTGAGGGAAAGAAAATACTGGACCTACCATGTATTCTAGCTAGGGTTTGGGTGGGATTCAAATTCCTATAAAAAGTCTCATGTATCCTTACTTGGGGGGCAAGTTTGTGAGTCTATTTAAGATACTCTCTTATCTTATATGAAGACAATTTTGATGGATATAATTGAGTTTTCCATCTGCTGTGTGCTATCTGCTATGTGCTAAGGGGATTCTATGTGAGCCCCTCCTTCCTCCTTGTGTCGTGCGCCCAGCCTCCAGCTGCCATCCACTTCTCCAAGCCTTGGCCGCCCACATCAAAATCTCTTTTTTTATTTTTGTTTTAACTTTATTTCTTCATCCTTGCTTTGTTTTCTAACCCCTGATAGGCTGTTTGCAGGTCCCTCAACTTTTACGAATCCAACAACTCCAGTTGGGCAGCGATCAGACACCAGATTGAAAGCCAAGAATCCATGGGTCTCCGGCTTGATCATCCAGGCCACATCCTAGAGCGAGAGCATTCCCTTCTTCTACGCACTTCATCAGGCGCATCGACCATTATTAGGTACACCCCCTCTACTTGCCAGTAGCATTATTGAAGGTGAACTAGCCTAACCGAGACTTCTCAACCTCGGTAATCCTCTTTCTTATTGCTTTTTAGGTTCTATCTCGCTTGCTGTTGCTTTTATTTTGCATAGAACTCTCTACTTAGATTCGTGGCCTATTCTTTGGGAATTAAAAACATAACTTAACCTATAAAAATTACAAAAATAATTATGCATGCATTTTAGTTCCGCATCATTCGGGCCACCGAATTGAAATCTGCGGATCCGCAAGGTCATCACCTTGATTTTCCAGGCCATATTTGGGAGCGACAAGCAAACTCTTCATGGATTCGTCATCAAATCTCTACCAGGTACACCGCCTAGACTCATCTGGTAGCGATATTGTAGAAGAGCTAGTCCTACCGGGGCTTCTCAGCCTTGGCGGTCCTATTTCTTCACTTTAGGGTTTAGTTATGCATGCCTGTGCTTCTAAATTTCTCTAGAATTACTTAGTTTCTTGGCTTGAAATTCTAGATACAAACTCCTACCTTAATGCCTAATAACAAAAAAATAATTGTCATGGATAATTAGTCCAGCATCAGTTTGGTATCAGAGCACATTTAGGGCTAATTTTCTGCATCCCGTAGTCTCTGCATATGGTATATTATTTTAATTGTTACTACATGTAGGTAAATCATAAAATCATGATCCTTGTTTTGCTGGATTTGTGATAATTAAAAATATTTACCAAAATTTTTTCATGATTTATTTCTACCTATAGAATTTTTACATGCTTGTGCTTTTGAATTTCTCTAGAATTACTTAGTTTCTTGGCTTAAAATTTAGGATACAAACTCCTAACTTAATTCCTAATAAAAAAAAATAATTGGCATACATAATCAGTACCGCATCATTATCATTTGGAATCAGAGCACTTTTAGGGCTAATTTTTTTTATCCCATCATCTGCATTAGGGGTCTGAGTTTTGGTTTATTTTGTCAACTTAAGTATTTTATTTTTCATTTAATTTCGCACAGCATATTCTCTATTTAGTCCTAATAATTGTCATTAATTTTAATTAATTTTACAAAAATAGAAAAATTATAAAAAACTGCATCCTAAAAACCCTAATAGAAATTTTGAGTTTTCTGCACATAGTCTGAAACCCTAGGTATTGCATCATTATCCGAATTTTAGTCTACATGAAATTTAGTAAGGATCATCTTTACTACTAATCCTCTATCCTGAAGTTTTTTGGAATTTTTTCTGCTCTGAAACTAGTACAACTGCTGCATCAAAATATACCTTAATTTATGATTCTGTGATTTCTGCACACCTAACTAAACCGAACCTAACTCACTTCCAAATCCCACTTCACCCATGCCAATTTTGTTTGATAACTTAACCAACTCAATTTTAATTTGTCACCTTATAAAAAGACAAAAAAAAAAATATTTTTTTGTTTTGTTTTAGATTGCATCAGGTTTCATTGTATGTTCATCATTTGCATTAAACCAATCTTAAGGGCACTCTCAATATCTCAGATCAGGGCAGGAGGTCATGACCTGTCCTAGGCCCAAAACAATCACCTTGCATACATATCCAAACCCTAATTAAAGTCAATTAGCAACCTAATTTGCTTCGTGAGCTAGGGACACCAACAGGTCAGGTCCGAGTTGTGTGGGTAAACTAGTGCATTCAATTCTCCAACTATTACTAAAAACTGGTGTCTAAGGCTAGAAGTCCAGAGGCAAACACCCTAAGTGGACTGGTGGTTTTTAATTGGGACCCTGTCACAGGTAGGGAGAGCCTCCCACCACCCCACCTCTTACTTGGCCAGTAAAAGGATTAGTTGCTGAGTTGAGTATAAGTTGAGTCGACCCATTCCACTTTGACTCTAGGTCTAGCTAACTGTAGTACATAGTAACCTTGTGTGCTTGACTGCACATAACACCTTGACTAATTGAGTGCATGACCACTAGATTAGAAACCCAATACCAACGGTCTAAATCGTAACCCAGCTCAACCATGGAGCCTAATTTTAAGACTCTCATGAAGGCCATGAGTGACAAGAATATCACCCAAATAAATCAAATGAATACCCAATCCCAAAATCAGCTTACCCAGTTGACCACCCAAATGAATCAAATGAATACCCAATTAACCAACCAAATAAATCAAAGATTTGACCAATTGACCCAATCAAATAACCAAGCAACCAATAGGATTGACCATTTAACCAATAGGCTTGACCAAGTAGAAGACCTAGAATTAGTTGACCTAGTAGATATCCAGGTGGAAGTCAATCTAGAGTTAGCAGACCCCGACCACACCTAGGCTAAACCTATAGTGGAAGTACAGTTGATGGAAGAGGACCATGAGGAACCTATCCCTACTATTAGAATCTTACCTGAGGTGCCACTAGAAGAAAGCCTAGTTATAGAGCCCAGTCCTAAAATTTAAGAGCCTAAGGAATTTATTGAGGATATGATCTCTTTAATTCAGTATCCTCAGGATGAATCCCCTCCTATAGTTTCCATTGAAGACCTCTTCCCTAAAATTGTTAACCCATCCTTCCATAGCATGGACCTTTTCTTGCCCATAGATATAACTCAATGTTCACATATTAAGGTCAGTCTCTTTAGCCCAAAAATAGTCCCTAAATCCCCTTCCTATTTTCTATCCTTCCCTGAGTCTTCTCATGTTTCTAGAACCATTAGATTGCATTTTGTAGAAATAAGCATAATGCATACATTCATTGTGCATGTTAGATTTGCATCTTAATTCTAGTATACCTCATGGCATTTGCTAGGAGTCCATTTTAAATTTTCATATGCATGATAAGCTAGGATCAAACATAGAGAGTCTATAGTCTGTTAGGTTTAGGCCCAAAGAGTCCAATAAAGTTCCTCTTAATAGGAATGCATAGTTGAGTCTACACTTTGTTAGGTGTCAGTACAAGCCATAGGTGCATCATGTTAGATATCTGCATTAAGCACCATGTTTGAAATATATAAGAAACTGGCTAATTCCTAAAAGAGAGCCAGGGAATTTAATATAGGGGACTCTATTATGATTAGGCTTTAGCCTGAGCGATTCATACCAGGAACCATTAAGAAGTTTCATGCTCGCGAAGCTAAACCCTTTAGAGTGATAGAGAAGGTCAGACCTAATGCCTATGTAATAGATCTGCCCTCGAATTTTGGTATTAGCTCTACCTTCAATATCGTGGACTTGGTTGAGTATAGGGAACTGGCAGTAATTCCTAGTGAGATTTTTTGACCTGCTCCATCCTTTGAGAGCGAACCTAACCCAGAGTGTCCACCTATAAATTGGCCTAAGAGAGGAAAATGGATTGAGCATATCCTGGATGATCAAGCAATCATGACCAGGGGCTACGTCTATCAATGCTTCTAGTCCGTTGGCAAGGTCGACAAGAATCCGATGATTCATGGATTACTCGAGAGGACTTGCAGCACCTCGACCTAGACCTTCTTGAGAGATACCTGAGCCAGAGTGATCCTTACTCGATAGGGTCGAGTTCCTCCCACCCCGGGAGAATTGGTGCAGACACCAGAGGTACCAGAATAAGACAGAGGCCTCTCAACCCTCTATGGTTATCTGAGTAATGTTTTGAGTAATTGAGTCCAATTTTGTAATAAGGGCTTAGCCTACTTGAGTTTATATTTTGGTCCTTGAGTCTTATTTTGGGCCTTTCTGTATTTGAGTCCTATATTTATAGTCATCCATACTATTAGGGTTTTGGATAAGTCAAGTCAAATTCAGTCGAGCCATTTGTCATTTGGAGTCTTGTAAGCTAAGTCAGCTCATGTTGAGCCAATTTTGAGTCCTCTAAATTTTTTTGAGTCCAGTCCAGCAAGAGAAGATTCAAGACACTAATGGACCCTAACCCAAATGATAACTTGCCAACTTCAAGGAGTCCCAGTCATATTTGGATGTGCCACCTTCGATTGCATGAGAAGGATTTTGAAGATCTTCACATCATCAGCTTGCTAAGAAGATGGAGCCCAGGAGAAATCCTAGAACCAGCCTAACATTGAAGTGGGTCACCCAAAGCCGAACTCCTCATGAAAGGGTGCCCCACCACTTATGGCCACCTCCCTTGGTCGGCCATCTTAGGGTCACCCCTTAGCCGACCAAATCGAATAGAGGGAGAGGGGACTTTGAGAGAAATTGGGAGAGGATGAGAACCTATTTTGGAGAGGAGATCTCTATGTATTTGTAAATGAAAAGGATGCTTAGGATTTTACTTGTATGCCCATACTTGGAGCACAAGCTTGTATGCCTATATAAAGGCCCCCCTCTTATGTATATTTTAATCAGTGATGAACAAAAAGTTTCTTGAGTTCTTCTTAAATTTCTGTATGAATTCTGTATGATTTCTGTGCGAATTCTGTGTGAAGGGTATCTGTGTGATCCAAACCCCTATGCCTTGCCTCCAAGGAACCCTAGCCAACATTCTTCAACCTCTTGGCCACCCCTCATCCTTCCCTTTCTTCCCTTCTTTTTTTAGCCTTCTAACCTCTTTCTTCATTATTTTCTAACCCATGATAGGTAATTTGCAGGTCCCTCAGAGTTCATGAATCCAAGGATTCCATCTAACTAGCTTTCGGGCCATCAGATTGAAAGCCGCGGATCCGTAGGGTTATCAGCTTGATTTTCCAAGCCATATCTGGGAGCGACGAGCAAACTCTTCATGGTTCTATCTTCAAATCATTGCCAGGTACACCTCCTAGACTCCTCTGGTAGCGGTGTTATAGAAGAGCTAGTCCTACCGGGGCTTCTCAGCCTTGGCAGTCCTGTTTCTTCACTCTAGGGTTTTGTTCTGCATGCCTGTTCTTCTGAATTTCCATAGAATTACTTTGTTTCTTGGCTTGAAATTTAGAATACAAATTTCTAACTTATTGCCTAATAATAGAAAAATAATTGGTATGCATAATTAGTCTCGCATCACACTCCCCAAGCTTCTCCTTTGAAATTTTTACTATAATCTATCCAAGATTACAACCGACTTGTTTTCCAAGGCTCACAAGTGAAAACCTATGTTGGTTTTATCTCCTAGGCTCACCAACAACCTTTACAACTTGTTTTATCCGAGCTCAAAAGTTAAACACAAGTTGGTTTTATCTCTTAGGCTCATCAACAAATCTCTTTGCTTTTCCAAGGCTCACCAAAAACCTTTAACACTAGTTTCAAAACCTTTGAAACTAGCAACAACAAAAGAAATCAAGTATACAATAAATGAGCATAAGAAATAGCTCCTAAAATGAGCGAAAATTAAAGTCAATGTAGCTCTTCTTGAATGCTTGAGTTTTCTTCTTCTTGGAATCTTTGAATGAATACTTATGGCCAAACACTTGAATGCTCAATAACATATAAATAGAAGGATTTTTATCCAAGGAATCTCTTAAGAGCTCTCTTTTTATCTTTTCAAATGATTGGAGTTTGTCTCATATGAATCCTCACTTTCTTGTTGACATGAAGAGGTTTGGTTAGTGTTAAATACCTCAAAACCACTAAAAGATCATTGAAGACCGTTAGAATTGAAAAAATAGCCATTTGGAGCCGTTTGGAGACAATTTTGAAATTTTGAAAAACTAGCTGTTGCAGCATGAGTCTACCTCTTGAGTCGACAATTGGAGCATGAGTCGACCTCGTGAGTCGACACTTCGGGCTGAATCCAAAAAACTTGATGTTTTGCTTAAAACTTGTCTTAGACGATGAGTCGATCTCTTGAGTCAACACTTGAACATGAGTCGATCTCTTGAGTCAACACTTGAGCATGCCACTTGAAGATTTGCATGCCAGTCTTCTGAAACTTCTGAATTTTCTTCATGAGTCGACCTTGTGAGTCGACACTTGGCCGGTGAGTCGATCTCTTGAGTCGACACTTGATCTGTGCCATCCAAAAAAGCATGCCAAACTCTGAATTTCTTAAATATTTGTCCATTAAACCTTTAGATACTTCTTCATAGGAGCCAAAGTGGTTGTTTTGACAATATTCCAATATTAGAAGATTAATTAAACATGACAAACCTTTTGCTTTCAAATTTGTAGACTTGATACTCTTTTAAGGCCTCAAATTCATACTTGAATTGAAACATTTGTCCAAAACATATACTCAACATTTTATTATTCATCAAAATCAAGGAGCCAAAGCTAACAATCTCCTCATTTTTGATGATGACCAAGCTTTGGGTATATAAGTAATTAAGTTCAAAAAGAATTTGTTTTCAAGTAAGACCATTGTAGTTTAACAAATCAAACATTCTACATACTGAAGTTCAAAAAAGGTATCAGATCAATGGTTTATAAAGCAATGTTTCAAGACTTATTTTCAAAAACTCCCCTTTTTATAAGTTCAAAATGAAATTGATGCTTTGCTTATATATAATCATTGATGCTTTGCATATATATAATCTTTCTACTCCCCCTTTTTGTCAACATAAAAAATGTTACTCCCCCTAAATTAATGCATTTATCATAATAAAGCATACAAAGAGGATTGTTAAGGGCATCAAACTTACAGCTGATATCAGAGAAAATTGACAGAAAGAAGAGTAAGCATTAAACAAAAGTGAACTTTCTTATATATATATAAGAGAGTTTCATTATAGCAATCATGCTTACATATAGACTGAAACAAAACATAATCAAAGTCTGATACATGACTAAAAGACTAATACATAGTAGAAAAACAACTAATGCATAAACAACATGATAAACATCTGAGAGGCTAATCCTCATTAGACGGAAGCTCAAAATAGATAGATGCTCTAATCATATCCTAGAAGCAAGGAGTCTAGGGGTCATATGGGTGCCATGGCTCCTAGTCCTAAGAGCTGGTCTAGAACAAGGAATGACCCTAGAGGACCTAGTAGAAGGTGGAGGTAAGGTCTCCACTTGTGTCAGGAAAGCTGGGGCAGTGAAAAGCTAAGCATCTCTAAGAGTATCAGTAGTAGCATCTGGAGTCCAAATTTTCTTGCTGATAATCTCCTAATCTCCAGCTCTATTGTCATTGCCATCACTATCACCACAGTCATCTCCACCATCATCACCACCATCATCTCCATCTCCATCACCACTGGGATTGTTATCATGTGTGTCAGGGTGGTCGTCATCGTCTGCTGGTGGAGGAGGTGGATGTCCTGATGGTGCAGTCAAAGACAAAAGAGATCTCAGAAGATCTCATATCTTAGTGAATCTCACCTCCATAGTCTATCTTATGCTTAAAAGCTGATCATTAGTATGTGCTCTCAATCCCCCAATCTTTATGCGAAGCTGAGAAGTCCTGACTGCCAGACCAATGATCTCACTCCTGACCTCAGCAATCTCAGTCCTGATTTGCTCCATAAAGGTAGACTCTGTAGATGTATGTGGAGCAGCAGTTGGTGAAGAAACAGGTGCTGGAGTGATTGGCTCAGACTTGGAAGCTAGCACTGATGCAGGTCTTGGAGGTGTAAAGTGCTCAGAAGGCCCAGATGGCTCGCCTCAGCAGCTTGAATCTCATCCTCCACATTTGGCTCCTGACCAGACTCCCTGCAAATCCATCGACCTCCAAATGCATCGAAACCCCATCCAGTGTAAAGATTTCTCCCCATACGTATCCGTGTGGAGAATCTCTTTGGAGGGTTCTCCCTCCAATGGAACTCCGAACTCTCGAAATATCCTCGTGAGGCCCATGCCATAAGGCAAAAACACAAACGATGTAGGGTGGCTGCCTCTCCCATCTGATCAACCATGATCATGGGGAGGTTGATGGGAGTCTACTGCCTCAATGCAACCATCAGTACTAGCTCTCTCTTTGTGATGAAGTCAAATCAACGTACCTGTAGAATCAGGATCCGAGCTATAATGTGATGCAGGACTCTCATCTCAAGGGATATCTGGTTCGCAGAAACTACTGAAACACCGCGAATATCCTCGTGCTCTAGTATACACTGAAATGTTGCATTATGGTTCCCAACACAGTTCGCTGTCCTGCCATGGAGAGGAATCTGCCAGACTTTGCTGATCACCTTAGGTGTCACCTGAATCTCAATACCCCTGACTATAGCTGTCCATCTGAGGCCATCAATGGACATGCTCTCATAGAACTATCTCATCAATTGTGGATAATACCACTCGGTCATGGTGCAAAAAGATACTAGCCCAATTGCTCTCAACAAGTCACCAATAATAACACTCTAAGAATCCTAAAATTGAATGTCTACTCTCCTGCCATTGGCTAAGGTCTTCCCAACTACTCTTGTTGCACTAAGAGATGCGGGTAGAGGCTGCTCCTGGGTATCCTACTTAGGCTACTCAACTGTATCCTAACAAGCTTTATTCCTCCTTTCCCGGCTAGACTCACCCAGTTCAGATCTTCTCTTACAGTGTGCCAACAACTTTCGGGGAGCCATACCACACAGAGACAACATAAGAAAAATAGGAAGAAAGAGTAAATTGGAGTGGCTAAGAGGGAAGAAAGGAAGTGTTGGCCAAGAGAGTAAGAGAGAAAGCAACAAACCGAGAGAGGGCCAAAGAAGAGGAAAAGAATCGAGGAAAAAGCATGGAAAAGAGGGGGAATCCAACCAAATTGCACAAAAGGGATGGAAATGCTACAGAAAAAGGAAAAACATGAGAGAAATAGGGAAAAATTGGTTGAATCATATTGAAATCATAGAATTCTTGTATCAACCAAATGCAAAAATTAGAAAAGAAAGAGAAAACACAGTCCGACCGAAAAAGATTAAGAGAAAAAGTAAAGAAATTACCTAAAATTAGAAGGTTAAAGATGGGATTCCACTGTTCTTGAGCTTAGGAGGACTTTTAGGGACCATACGGTGCTAAGGAGGGAAGGAAAAAAGGTTAAAAAGGGTTTTACGGGATGCCCTAAAATCTCAATCTTGACTGTCATGAGTCGACACTTCAAACTTGCTCAAGTGTTGACACTTTAGGTGAGTCGACACTTGGCAATTTTTCAAGTGTCGACACTTGACCTCAGGCAAGCAAAATAAATTTCAATAAATTCTAGAAAAATCTAGAACAAATATAGGAGATATCCTAAGTGATATTTGAAGGATTTTGAATCATTGCAGAGGATTTCAACAAGAATTTGAAGAATTTAGATAAAAGGATCAATGATTTCTAATTCTCTTCTAATAATGTAGAATCTATCATTACTAAGAGATTTTGTAAAAATATCAGCAAGTTTATTATCAGTACATACAAAATCAAGCATTACATCAAAATTTTGAACATGATCTCTTATGAAGTGATGTCTTATTTCAATGTGTTTGCTTCTTGAATGTTGTACAAGATTTTTAGTTAGATTTATTGCACTTGTATTTCATATCTTATGGGTGTCTTAATTTTTTGCCAAAATGTTCAAGCTATTGTTTGATCCATAGGATTTGAGCACAACAACTTTCAGTTACTATATATTTTTCTACAACCTTAGATAGAGTAACTGAATTTTGTTTCTTGCTAAACCATGAAATCAAATTCACTCCAAAAAATTCACAGGTTCCACTAGTACTTTTTCTATCTAATTTACATCTAGCAAAATCAGCATCAGAATACGTAATCAATTCAATAGATAATTCTCTAAAGTACCAAAGCCCAATATCAATAGTGTCAGAAAGATATCTTAGTATGCATTTAACAGCCAATAAATGAGAATCTTTAGGAGTAGATAGATATCTTACACATATACAAATAATGAACATTATATCTGGCCTACTTGCTATTAAATATAACAATGAACCAATGATACCTCTATATAACTTTTGATCTACATTCTTACCTGATTCATCTTTATCAAGTTTACAAGAAGGGCTCATAGGAGTACCTAATGATTTGGTGCTCTCCATCCCAAACTTCTTTAAAAATTTTTTTGTGTACTTAGCTTGGTTATTGAATATCCCTTCTTTAGTTTGCTTGATATGGAGTCCGAGAAAAAAGTTTAGATCTTTCATCATGCTCATCTCGAACTCTCTCTGCATAAGCTTGGCAAACTCTTGACAAAGAACTTCATTAGTAGCACCGAAAATAATATCATCGACATACACTTGCACTACTAATAAGTCATTATTTTTCTTTCTCAAAAATAGTGTAGTGTCAACATTGCCTCTTGAAAAATCATTCTCAAGCAAATATCTACTTAATCTATCATACCAAGCCCTTGGAGCTTGTTTCAAACCATACAAAGTTTTATGAAGTTTAAAAACATATCAGGGCATTCATGATTTTCAAAACTAGGAGGTTGTTCAACATAAACTTCTTCAATAAAGTCATTCAAAAAAGCACTATTGACATCGATTTGAAATAACTTAAAATCCATAAACAAGCAAAAGCAAGTAGGTATTCTAATTGCTTCTAATCTAGCAACAGGTGCAAATGTTTGATCAAAATCAATGCCTTCTTCTTGATTATAACCTTTTGTAACTAATCTAGCTTTATTTCTTGTTACTAAACCATGTTCATCAAGTTTATTTTTGAAAATCCATTTTGTTCCTATTATTGAAGCATTTGAAGGTCTTTCAACCAAAGTCCAAACATTATTCCTTTTAAATTGATTTAATTCATCTTACATTGTATTTAACTAATTTGAATCTTTTTTTGCTTCTTCAATTGATTCAGGTTCTACTTGAGATACAAATACTAAATAATCATAAATATTTCTCAAAGAGGAATGGATACTTATCCCTTTTAATGGATCACCAATTATAAGCTCTTTAGGGTGTCCTGGGCATACCTCCATTCTTTAGGCAATGGATTGGGTGTATGATGGGGACATCGGCTTGCACGAATCCCAAAGCAACACGGATTCCAGAGTAACAAATAAATTTAAATTTGAAGATTATTTATTTAGGATTTATCTTTTGTTTGAGATTTGAATTAGGATTTGGTTGGTTATGATCTAGATATGGATAGGCTTATCTTATCCTATCTTGTATTTGAATTTGAATCATCCCTATCTTTTTATCTTGTATTCAAATTTAAATGAGGGTAGGACAGGTCTATAAATACCACCATCAGTCCTTTGTAAAAATAGTTTTAGAGATTAATTATGAGTTTTTAGAAGAGTGATTCTTCTTCTTGCCTTCGCCTTCAGGCATCGAGGGGTGTGAGGCCCTAGTTATCCCCCTTCCCATTACATTTACTTTATCTCCTAATGACCTTTGAGATTCACCCTAACGCCTCCAAGTATTAGGGAGGGTGAAATGCCCTATAGGTGAGAGGTCTCTTCGTTTGTGTGAGTCCTAAAGACCATGAATTCCAAACCCTAAGTCTTCCATCCCCATTATTCCTTCACCATCCAAAAAAATATGATTCTCTAATTTTGGTGACTTCTAGGCTTGCCAATGATCCTATCCCCCTGACCTACATCAAATTGGTATCAAAGCCCAGAAAAATTAGGATACCTTCATATCACCGTAGATTTCCTCCTACCAATCATTCCCCCACTTCCCAGATCAAAAAAAAAAGATCTCCCAACTAGTGCCTTCCCTCCCGTGACTCCTCCCATGCCCCACCAACACCCTCGCTGCCACCGGCCAACCGAGCCAATCATCACCAGGTGATCATTTTATAGAATGTTTTCTACTTTTCCAAAGTTCATATGGTATTTTCTTCAAAATAGGTCAGATTAAAATATAATTCAAAATATAACATGCAGTGTTTATGGCTTCTTCCCAAAAATATCTAGGTAAATTATTTTCATAAAGCATTGTGTGTGCCATTTCTTCAAGAGTACTATTCTTTCTTTCTACCATCCCATTTTGTTAAGGTGTCCTAAGTACAAAAAAAATTATGATTAATACCATTTTCATTGCAAAATATTTCAAAATCATGATTTTCAAACTCAATACCTTGATCACTTCATAAAGAGATGATTGAAATACCTTTTTCATTTGAAACCTTTTTATGAAATTTAATGAATGCTGAAAAGTTTCATCCTTGTGTGCCAAAAACATTACCTTATGAAAACATAATTAGTCATCTACAATGACTAACCCATACTTCTTACCTCTCAAACCAGTTGTTCTAGTTGGTCCAAAGAGGTCTATATGAAGTAATTCAAGGGGTCTAGTGGTTGATACTACTCCTTTAGGTTTGAAAGAAGATTTTATTTATTTTCCAAGTTGACATGCACTACAAATCATATCTTTTTCAAAGATGAATTTTGGCAAATCTTTTACAAGGTTCTTTTTATTTAATTTTGAAATCAAATGCATGCTTGGATGTCCTAGTCTACGATGCCAAAGCCAACTAGTTTCATTGATCTCGGCTTTCGTAGCCACTAGACATTGACCATTTTTCATGGATAGATCACCAAGATCAACCATGTAAATGTTTCCATGCTTATGACCAACAAAACTGATGCCATTATCATCTAGACTAGATACAATGCACATGGAAGATTCGAAAACTATTTTAAATCCTTTATCACAAAATTTACTTATACTAAATAAATTATTCTTTAAACCATCTATTAACAAAATATTATCAACAAAAGTAGTAGGAGTGATATGGATTTTATCAATACCGACATTTTGCCCTTTCCATTATCACCAAAAGTCACGTTTCCAACATTTAAAGCTTCTAGAGATGAGATTTGTCTCACATCCCTAGTCATGTGTCTTAAGCAACCACTATCAAGAAATCACACTCTTCTTTTATCCTTGGATGCAAGACACACCTATAAAACAAATCAAGTTGAAACATTAGGAACCCAAGCCATCTTGGGTCCTTTAGGGTTAGTTGAATTGGTTCCTTTTGGAACCCAAACCTTTCTAATAGCATTTAATTTTCTTTTGTTACACATATAAGATTTGTGTCCTACTATACCACATGCATAACAAGTAATACTAGAACAAGCAGGTGCAAAAAAGTTTTTGAAAAACTTTTACTATTTTTGTGGTTTAAGTCCTAAGCCTGCTTTGTTAAAAATGACTCTTTGATTATTTAAAAGTATATTTAATTTTTTAGAATTATAGGTAAACTTTTCAACAAATGGCTTTACTTTTTCTAGCTCTTCTTTATATTTTTTGTTTTCTAGTAAAAACTCCTTGTTTTGTTTTGCAAGTTTTTCATTTGTATCAAAAACTTTGTCCTTTTTCAAAGAGTCTTTTTCTTTCAAAAGATCTTTTTTTTCATTTTTCAAAACATTTATTTATTCACTAAGGTTCTTGTTTTCTTGAATCAATCTTTTATTTTCTATTAAAACTTATTAGATGTTTTTGAAAGATCTAGGTTTTGTTTTTTCAATTCTTTGTTTTTGAATTTAAGCTTTTGATATCAATAACAAGTTCATCGAAAACATCATGTAATTCATCAAATGTAAAATCATTTTCAGATTCAAGTCTTACCTCTTCTTCATTTGCCATAAAGCAAAGGTTGGCCTCTTCTTATTGTTCTTCATCAGAGCTTGAATCTTCACTTTCTCTCCACGTTGCCAACATAGCCTTTTTCCTAAATTTCTTCTTACTTTTCTTGAAAATGGGGCAATCCAACTTGTAGTGACCTGACTTCTTACATTAGAAGCATATCGGTTGCTCCCTTTCCATCTCTTTTTCTTTTTCCTTACTATGATCTCCCTTTTGTGGCTTTTTCTCGTAGAAATTTTTCTTTCTCCTCATTAATTTTTTGAACTTTCTTGTAATGAGGGCTATTTCATCTTCTTTATTGGATTCATCGGATTCATCACTTGTTTCTTCCTTGGTGGTGGACTTGAATACAATGGCTTTCTTCTTCTTGTCGTTGTCCACTATTTTTTGCTTCAATGAGAGCTCATAAGTCATCAATGAACCCAAAAGCTACTCAAGTGGAAGAATATTGACATCTTTGGCTTTTTTAATGGCTGTGACCTTTGGATCCCAAGAAGCTGGAAGAGACCTGAGAATTTTATTAACAAATTCAGCATTAGAAATCACCTTATCCAAGCTCCTCATGCCATTTATAATATTAGTGAATCTAATATACATTTTACTAATAGTTTCAGTTGGTTCCATCCTAAACATCTCATAACTGTGAATGAGCATCTTTACTTTGGTGGTCTTTACTTGATGTGTACCCTCATGGGTAATCTCAAGTGTATACCAAATCTCTTTGTCCAAAACACAATTTGATATTCTGTTGAATTCACTTGGGTCAAGTGCACAGAATAACAAATTCATGGCCTTAGCCTTAAGCTCAGCTTGCTTAATATCATTTTCATCCAAATCTTCTTATTTGGGAGTGAGAATGACATTAACCAAAAGAGTAGACTGATGAGGGCCTTTAACTATAGTTCTCCAAATATTATAATCAATAGCTTGAATGTAAATGCGTATGCATGTCTTCCAATATGTGTAGTTCATGCCATTAAATAAAGATGGATGGGTTAGAGGCTTGTCCTTCTATAATACCAATATCTATTTTGGCTGCCATGATCTTTAACTCAAGATCGTTGAAGCTATAAGCAGAGTACCAGGCTCTGATACCACTTGTTGCCCAAAGATAGAGCCCAAGAGGGGGGTGAATTAGGTATTAAAAAAAATTTAATCACTTATGTGCACTTCTTAGTGAGGTTGTGTAACTAAGTGATAGTGCTCGATGAATTATGTAGTAGAAGCAATAAATATAATGCAAGATAATAAAGAGCAAATAGAGTAGGAAGCAAGCAACCACAAACAACATGTATAGTGGTTCGGTGCGCCCTAGCATCTACATCCACTCTCCAAGCTTCCCCTTGGGAATTTCCACTATAATCTATCCAAGATTACAGTTGACTTATTTTCCAAGGCTCACAAGTCAAAACCTATGTTGGTTTTATCACCTAGGCTCACCAATAACCTTTACAACTTATTTTATCCAGGCTCACAAGTCAAACCCAAGTTGGTTTTATCTCTTAGGCTCACCAACAAACCTCTTTGCTTTCCAAGGCTCACCAAAAACCTTTAACACTAGTTTCAAAACCTTTGAAACTAGCAACAACAAAAGAAATCAAGTATACAATAAATGAGCACAAAAAATAGCTCCTAAAATAAGCAAAAATTAAAGTCGATGTAACTCTTCTTGAATGCTTGATTTATCTTCTTCTTGGAATCTTTGAATGCACACTTATAGTCAAACACTTGAATGCTCAACAACTCCAAAATGGAAGGATTTTTATCAAAGGAATCTCTTAAATGCTCTCTTTTTTGTCTTTTCAAATGATTGGAGTTTGTCTCATATGAATCCTCACTTTCTTGTTGACTTGAAGAGATTTGGAGAGTGTTAAATACCTCAAAACCATTAAAAAGACCGTTGAAGACTATTAGAATTTAAAAAATAGCCATTTGGAGCCATTTGGAGATAATTCTGAAATTCTAAAAATCTAGTCGTTACAGCATGAATCGACCTCATGAGTCAACACTTGGAGCATGAGCCAACCTCGTGAGTCAACACTTTAGGCTGAATCCAGAAAACTTGATGCTCTGACCCAAAACTTGTCTCAAGCGATGAGTCGAACTCTTAGGTCGACACTTGAAGCGTGAGTTGACCTCTTGAATCGACACTTGGACGTGCCACTTGAAAATTTGCATGTCGATCTTCTGAAACTTTTGAATTTTCTTCATGAGTCAACCTTGTGAGTTGACACTTGGTCGGTGAGTCGATCTCTTGATCGACACTTGTTTTGTGCCATCCAAAAAAGCATGCAAAACTCTAAATTTCTCAAAGATTAGTCCATTAAACCTTTAGATACTTCTTCATCGAAGCCAAAGTGGTTGTTTTGACAATATTCCAATATTAGAAGATCAATTAAAAATGAGAAACTTCTTGCTTTCAAATTTGTAGACTTGATACTCTTTTAAGGCTTGAAATTCATCCTTCAATTGAAATAATAGTCCAAAACATATACTCAACATTTTGTTATTCATCAAAATCAAGGAGCCAAAGACAACAGGCTCCCTCAGGAAGATCATCTGTCTCAAAGATGCATCAGAGTCCACTGATATTATCAATTAGAGCATCCATAACTAATCCTCTCATGGGAATGTCCCATACTCTGCTCAAAATCTCTGCTGATACAAGAACAACTCTACCTCAAACTTAAGCAATCCAGCCATCACTACCTCGAGCAAGCGATCCATAAAACTCCCTAATTAGTTTCGAGTATAATCTCTCTAATAATGAACAGAATGAAGTCAAACCTGCATCCCTCAGCCACTGGCCTATCCTGAAGTGCTGCTGATCAATGAAATCGAAGTCCACTTGATGACCACCAATAATAGTCTTCGATACCATTTGGTTTGCTACAGAAACTAGGGGTATAGTAGGAATATCATGCTCAATCGCTACACTGGCTTCATGCCTTCCCTTAGTGCTCCTTTCTTCCTCCTGAATGGATGGTCTTGGATGACGGATAACTTGCTTCCTAGGCTTCATTCCAAAGATACAAGATGGAAATGCAAGAGGGAAAGAAACCTTAGGTGTCTACGGTGGAAACACAGTGAAACAGAAAGAAGAATAGTGGAAATAGGAGAATGAACGGTGAAAAACTGAATAAAACCTATCCTAATTAAACAATCGATCGATTGAATCCAAGATTAGTGAAAAGAGGATGATGGAGCTTCGTTAGGGGATGAGTTGGCTCGAACTGGAGTGAGAAATTTGAAGAAAACCATCCATATTTCCTATTTTAGGTCGGTCTATCATCGTTCAAGTGTCGACTTACATAACTATGTCAAGTGTCGACACTTCCAGGTGTCGACACTTCTAAGTGTCGAGACTTCAACTAAAAATCAAAAAAATTGGGAATGGGCCAATGATCAAAATAGGAAGGATTTCAAGGAATTTGAACAAGATTAAAAAACAATTTGATCAATTAAGGATAAATAATTATGAAAAATTAGAAATTTCAAAGAAAAAGGTTGATGACCCCAAGTTCTCTTCTAATCACACTGAACCGATCTTCTTGGAGAGGCTTAGTCAATATATCAGCTAGTTGTATTTCAATACTAACAAATTCAAGCATAATATCATTATTTTCAACATGATTTCTAATAAAATGATGCCTAATTTCAATATGCTTACTTCTGGACAGCTGAACAGGATTTTTAGTTAAGTTTATAGTACTAGTGTTATCACATCTTATGGGTGTCTTAATTAGTTTGATTCCAAAATCTTCAAGTTGTTGCTTAATCCACAAGATTTGAGTATAATAACTTCCTACTGCAATATACTCAGCTTTAGCTATGGATAGTGCAACTGTTGACTCTAGTCTTGATTTTGATGATTGACAAAATATTTAAGTATATATGAGTACTGATGCATATTAAAAGTGTTAGTAGTTTTAGGTACACATTAAATATTGAAAGATTGAAAAGATTGTCATTCAGTTGAAGAAGTCCAAATTTAGATGAAAAATCTACTCAAAGAAGACTTCGATAGTTGAAGATTGCTTGAATGGACATATGAATTCAATACAAACTTGATTCAGTACAAGTTCGAAAGTTTTAAAGAAAATCTTAGTGATGTGTTGACTCAATGTGTTGATACATGACTCAATGTGTTGATACATGACTCAATGTGTCGACTCAATGTGTCGACACATGGACTGACACATAGAAATTTTTTTTTTTCTGGCATGCTGAAGTGTGGACACATGAAAACCAAGTGTTTACTCAAAGTGTCGACACATGAACAGTGAAGTGTTAACTCAAGACCTAAGACCAAACAGAAGACTGAACGAGGTAATTTCAGAGATTGGTCATGTGTCGACTTAAGGACTCCAATTATCGACCCTATGTGTCGACACATGACCTGAAGTATCGACACCTGAATGGACGACAGCTCTGTAACGGCTAGTTTTCTGAAGAACAGAACTTCCCCAAAATATTTGTAACGGCTAGTTTTTCATCTCCAACGGTCTCTAATGGTCATTTAAGGTTTGAAGAGCTATATAATCAACACAAATCAAATGGGGAGGCAATCCTTTGAGAAGAAAAGTTCCATACACCTTAAAGATTCATATTTTGATAGAGTTGAGCCTTCAAGCATCCAATTTCAAAGAGAGCTTCCAAGTCCACAACATCAAGCTTCATTCAAAGGCTTCAACAAATTGAAAACAAAGCTTCTTCAACATCATCCAAGAGCTTCAAAGAGAAATTTGTTTTATTTTAGAAAGCTTTCATTGTTTCTTTATTTCAAACTCATATTTCTTGTAAGGGTTCTTGGTTAGCCTATTGTAAAACCAAGTGAGATTATTGGTAAGTTTTGGAAAACCAATTAGGTTGATGGTTAGCCCGCAAAACCACTAAGGTTCTTGGTTAGCCCAAAAAACCAAGGGAGGTTGTTGGTTATCCTTGTGAAAACCAATTAGGTTCTTGGTTAGCCCGTAAAACCAAGTGAGGTTTTGACTTGTGAGCCTTATGAAAACAAGTTGGGTTTTGATTAGTGAGCCCAGAAAACTAATCAGCTATAATCATTGGATTATATCGAATTCCCTAGAAGATCTTGGGGAGTGGATGTAGGTGCCTTTGAGTACACCGAACCACTATATATCTTTGTGTTTGTGATTGCTTGTGTGATTATTTTTTTTATGCATTTACTTTGTTAATTTCACTGCATATTATTTTGAAGCACACAAATACATTGCCAAAATACAAGCATTGAATTGATTTAGCATATACTTGCTTTAGTTTATTGTAAATAGTTTGAAAGTTTTATAAAACCCAATTCACCTCCTCTCTTAGGTTGCATCATCTCTGGGCAACAATTGGTATCAGAGCCCAGTTCTCTGTTTGAAACTCTAACGATTTTGAATAAAAGATCATGGCAACCCTTGTAGGTATTAGTGTTAGACCACCATTTTTCAATGGCACTAATTACACATATTGGAAAACATGCATGCACATTTATATTCAATCTATAGATTATTATCTTTGGAAAATGATTGTTAATGGTCCACATATTCCTTCAATATTGGATAATGGCATTTCCATTCCAAAACTCGAAGAGAATTGGGATGTAAATGACATTAAGCAATCTGAACTTAATGCCAAAGAAATAAACTTGCTTTATTGTGCATTGGACTTAAATGAATTTAATAGAATTTCATCATGCACATCGGTGAAGGAAATATGGGACATACTTGAAGTTACTCATGAGGGTACTCTTCAAGTGAAGAATACAAAAATTAATTTGCTTGTACAATCTTTTGAAATTTTTGAAATGATGCATTATGAATCTATATCTGATATGTTTTCTAGATTTATGACTATTGTTAGTGAATTAAAAAGTCTTGGCAAAATCTATACTAATGCTGATTTGGTGAACAAAATTCTTAGATCTTTGTCAATATCATGGGATCCAAAGTTGATGACGATCCAAGAAGCTAAAGATGTAGAAACCTTGCCTTTGGAGGAGCTCATCGGTTCACTCATGACCTATGAGTTGAACTTATGGCAAAAGAAAGTGGATGCTGATGTAAAAAAGAAAATAATCACCTTTAAATCCACTATACAAGATGAGTCTTCAAGTGAGGAGTCGGAAGACAGTGAAGATGAAGATAAGATAGAAGTTTTGGCTCATAAATTTCAAAGATTCATAAGAAAAAGGGCCAAAAAGAAATACACAAAGAAGGCAATGATGGCAACTTGGAGCGATAGCTAAAATTCAAGTTCGGATGATGAAGTTGCCCATCTTTGCTTCATAGAAAATGAGGAAAAGGTATGTGCTGAAAATAATTATAATTTTATCTTTGATGAATTACATGATGCATCTAATGATCTTGTGCATGAATATAAATGGCTAAAAATTAAGCACAAGAAATTAAATAGGCATGTACATTCATTTTTTCTTGATAACACCAATCTTGCCGATAAAAATGATGATTTAAATACCATGATTGATATTTTAAAAAATGAAAAGAATAATTTTTTTAAAGAAAAAGAACTTTTAGAAAAAGAAAATATTGTTTTAAAAGATTTATGTGATAAAGTTTTGAATGAGAAAAAAATCTTGATTGAAGAAAAGAAGCAAAAATTTTTGAAAAATTTGCTTATTCCTTCTTCCAATGTTGCATGCTTTGATTATGATAAATTTGAATTTAATGCTTATCCTTCAAGATCAAGAAAAGTTTGGATTCTAAAAAGAATCATAGTTACTAATCATAAAGGATCCAAGAAAGTTTGGGTACCAAAAATGTCCACTTAGTTATTTTTACATGAATGTCTTGCAGCCCAACTTGAAGAAATGAAGTTTTTGATAAATGGCTGTACAAGATAATTTGAAGATATGGACAAGCTACATTTTGGACTAAATGGTAAAAGAAAGGATTATGTACATTAGTAAATTCTAAACATCTCCTTCCATAATTGAAAATGTAGTTAAATTTTTAGTGCATCAATTACTTTGAAAAATTATTTTTAATGGTTAATTAGAATCAAGTTTGGACTTATAATCATTAGTTATGATCATGAACTTCTTGATGTTGATGAATTTCATGCTATCTGATTAAACTTGTGATTGTGAGACCTTCACTTGATTTTAATTAATATATTTTATGAAAAATACTTTTGAAGATGCATATTGCTTTGAAAAATATTTTAAGTGATTGATTAGAATCAAGCTTAGACTAATAATCATTTGTTATGATCATGACCATTTTGATGTTGATGGATTTCAAGCTCTCATGGTCAAACTTGTGATTATTAGATCTTCACTTGATTTTGATTAACATAGTTTCTAAGTTATTTCATGTGAAATGCTATGATTTATATGTTTTTATTTTTGGCATCTATGCATAATCTAGAAATGCTTTGGATCAAGTATAGAACAAGTAGTTAATGGTTACTTTTAAGAAGAAGGTATGCATATTGATAAACCTTTGCTTTAGTAGCTTGACTTGATATCATATTACTTCTAGCATTTGTATGGATATCAAATCATTTTAAATAAATTTGAAATCATGCTAAAAGTTTTTAAATGATCAATACTTTATATTTTGAAAATCATAAATATCTTGAAAAACTCAAATCTTTGATTTCAGACTTAGAATCTATGTTCATATCTCAAAAATTGTCTGAAATTATGATGCTTGTGCTTTCATACTTTATTCCTCAATAAATACATATTTTTAAGGGGGAATAACATTTAGGGGGAGCATCCAAAGATTTGTTATCATGCTTTAAATGTTTTCTTGATATCATACTTTATTTATATTGCTCTAATACTCCTTCTTGTTTTCAAATCTATTTTTCTTGAGGGGAGTTACATTCAATTGGTATCAAAATTTATATCTAATCCTAGTAACTGCTTCGGATTGGGTTAGTCACCATGGCCGTCCGTCCATAGGAGCTAAGTAGGGTTTAAAAACCCTCTCTTCCCTTTGATTAGGGTCTCTTATGACGTGTTGGGATGCCGCTGTGACCTTATCCCATGAATAAGTAAGATGAATGGATAATATACATTAAATTATTTCTTGCATATGCATATCATTTTGTGCTATATCATGTTCAATTTATAATAATTTCAAGTAGTATCATGATTAATTAATTTCATGTATTGATTTTGATGATCTAGTTACTATTCATTCCACCTTCATTCCCATTTTGTATTGCCTTTCATCCTTTTTCATGATGACAAAAAGGGAGAGAAATATGTTAAGTATGAAAAAGGGGAAAGATATGATAAACATGAAAGATTTTATGTGAAATGAATAAAAATACAAAAGGAGAACAAGAAAGCAAAATGTTTTACTCTTCTAGGGAAGAATTAGTAAGGGGAAGAATGTTTAAGATTTTTGCATGTTTTGAAGAATTTTTGAAAATTTTTTAGATCATATTTTGAGGGAGAGCTTGATACTTATTGATTTTGAGCTTACATATTTATACTATTGTTAATCTTTTTAAGCTTACCCTTTTTTTTTGAAAGGGATATGCCCTACAAGCCAATCTATGTTGTATCTCCCAAACCATTGTAATTGATAATTTTCTAAATAAAGGCATTATTTTTTATCATACGCTGTGTTTATACTATATGATGAACCCCATAGATTAGGGCTATGATTTTAGGGTTATGATGAGATCATACCAGTGAGACCTAAAATCTTAAAACCTTAATCTAAAGTATTCCTAGTCAAAGGAACCCTGAGTAGGGGATCAGGGTTTTCCGGTAAGACTAGCACATCCCATGTATACCAGAAAGGGTGACTGCTCCCACAGTCACTTGTGTATGACACTAATACTGGGATGTGGGTGCTCATTGGAGAATGAGTTCACTGATATGATCCAACTTGAGAATATCTAATGGAGTCTTAGCTACATGTCAATAGAAGGTTCTCATAGTGGGAGTGGTACAAGTAATCTTTTGACCTTAGACTGCCATAAGTACCTTATGTACATGAACCCATTCTTTGGTTCAAATCCTAATCATGACACTAAGTCATGCACAGGATTGATACTGGGAATGGTGAATTGGATATGAAGGTAATGAGTAGGTCAACAAGGAATCGATCACTCTTAGTAAGAGGAGATTGCATCTAGCTAGTTAACAATCGGATGATGATTCAGGGAATCTTTGATCAAAGTAAAGATATTAGAGATGGTTTCTAATATCAAGATAATTGAATCATCGATATAAGATTGAGCTAGAAATAAATATAATATTGGATTTGACATATATCTATATCCATAGTTATATTTTGGGTGCGGGCTGATCGAAAGATTTAATTGTACGGTAACTCTCTACTGAAGGGTAATTTTGGTATTTCATCATAATTTCCATATCTTCCGAGTAGACATGAGACGTTGCTAGACGTCAATCTTGTCTTGTGGGTTGATCAAATTCAAGGATCATTTATTAGGAAGAGTCCTAATTTGACCTAAATCGATTAAAAAGAGTTCTAATCAAATTAGGTCAACTTGTATTCGAACCCACTGCTGGCTAGATGTGGAACCCAATGGGTCACACACTTAAGAGGATTGATCAAGAGTTTAATTTGGAATTAAATCATCTTTGCAAGATAACACTCTAGCAGGTGTTGCAAATCCTAGCTTCTATTCGAATCGGATTCGAATTAGGGTTCCGGATTGGTTCAAATTGGGTTCTAATTGGATCTAATTAGACCTTAATTATGAAAATAGGATTATGGATAACCCTATTGGCTAGCCATGTAACTTGGCTAGCCTCCCCACTTGGCCCCCTTGCTATTTCACGCCAAATGCCAAGAGTCCATGCACATATGGACTCTTGGCGCGCCATTTGGAAGAGTCCATGGCGCATGGACTCTTGGCGCGCCCCACTAAAATCTCTGATGATTTTATTTGGGGCGGCCTCCTTTCTTAGTCATTAGCGCCTCACATACCTTCCTTTGGATGGGAATCCAATGGCTGGAAGTCTTTTAAGAAAGACAAAAGTCGCTGTTTTCTCTCGGGCGCACGAAATAACATCTCTTCGGAGATGAAAAGTTGCGACCCCTTTTCTTTTTAAACACCGCGGTTTTTTCTTTAAGAAAAGCCATGGGATTTAATTTGGAAGGCCGTGAGATAAAAGGATGGGGCATGAGAAATTGAGAAGGGCATGAGAAAGTATTTACGGAGATGTGTGTAGGCGCCTATCTGAGAATTATTTAAAGGGTCAGGAAAATCAGAACAATGTTAATGTTTTTTCTTTCTTCCTCTCCTGAAGACTCTTTTATTTTTTTCTTGCTCTTGCATTGTTTCCTTTACAGAGTACACCTCTGTCGAAACTCTGCTACTGAACAAGAATAAAAGTAAAAGTCTCCGACGGTAAAGGAAAGAAAGGAGTTCTGATTTGTTCCTTTCTTTCTTACATTAAGACATCATTGTCTTAATTTCTTCTCCAACTTAAGACAAGCCTATGTCCTCTTAGGACAAGGTCTTTTCTTCAAGACAAGGGTGTCTAAAGGGCCAAGGTCTTAGTGGAAGGAGGAGAAGAGGTCAAGGAAAGGGAGGCAAGTTTTTTATGTGGAGGAATTCAAGCCATAGTCCAAGCAATTGAGTTCTAGGAAGAAGAACTCAATAGAACGAACCATTGAAAAGAAGATAGAGTTGTCTTGATCACTGCTCTGTGTGGATCACCATCGGAGGGCGGACACTTGGATGCCTGGTGAATTTAATCAGCCCCTTCAACATCAACTTTATTGGAATTAGCGATCACAGGTTGGTACTCTAATTCTAACAATGTATGTTTATATGTTTAATATATGTTTTAATCCTGAATAAGGAGATCTTGACTAAGGGATTATGGTGCAAATTTCATCATTTAGAAATTACACTTTCGCTGCGGTGCACCGAAATCCCAACAGTGGTATCAGAGCCACCCTTATTACAGTTAAAACATATGAAAATTTTTATGTGGTTTTGATGTAGTGTTACATGTTAGGGTTTTCAACCCTTTAATGCTAATAACACTTAGCATATTTTTGTTGCAAATATGTTTTGGTGTATGCCACTAGTTAGGGTTTATTCACTCAAACCCTAATTATTATAGAGATATGATTAGTTTTGAAGTCATCATACTGAAATAAGGTTGCCCTGGCATAATGATGGATCCATTATGTGGTAAATGGTTATCCTAGTATGATGACACACTTAGCACATATTTGTTTTTATCTGAGTGATATGGTTGTGATATGTTCTACAAGAATGTGCTGGCAATTTTATATAGCCCTCTTCTTAAAATTATATTAAGTCATAGTATATTTAACTGATAAGCATCACTAGTCATGATGAACAATTGATCATTCGGTGTCTAGAAAAGTGGTTCTGGGAAGGTAAAGAGAATCGTGGTTTTTAATTGGTTCCGTTGACTGACCTGGCCAATTTTTATTAGTGTCTAGGAAAGCAACGGGGGGACTCCCACATCTCTTCCACTTGCCTGGCTGATTTGATTATATTTAAATCTTGACTTAAATGCTTAGTGTTAAAAAATGCTATATATTGGCCTTCCTTCATGCTAGATCATTATTGTGTTATGAACCACATTAGGTTTGTTGTGTTATCTGCAAGACCTAATATGGTGATTGACATAATACTGGTCTAGTGCATAGATATGCTTACAGTATATTCAGTACAATGCCTTGTTGTGTTATCTGCAAGGGCATTATATTTGAATACTGACTGTATAGAAATGAAAGGGTCTTGACATAACTAAAACATTATGGTTTGTTGTGTTTTCTGCAAGACTTATAATGTTCTAGAGGCCAAGTTATTTTTGAGAATTATATGAGATATAATTGGAAGAGTTTCCTACCTTTAAGCTTATAAAAGATTTGTTGTGTTATCTGCAAGATCTTTTATAAGTTATTGGGATCTCAATCTCACTAAGAAAATCGATCAGGGTTCTTCTCGATTATCATAGTGAGGGCTATGATTTTTGATAAAATAGTGGGAGACAAAATTAAATTGAAGACCTAATTTAATTATGAAAGTCATTTCATGGTTGTTTGCTTATGTATTGTTCTTTATTAAATGTAGATAAATGTCATCTTCATTATCACTACGAAGCATCTTAGATACCAACAAATTGACTGGTCCAAACTATGTGGACTGGTTGAGAAACTTAAAGATTATACTGAGTTCAGAAAAACTTTTTTATATTCTTGATACCCCTAGTCTTAATCCACTAGGGGATGATGCCACACAGGAAGACATGGCCACATACAAAATGTGGCAGAATGACTCCCTCACTGTCAAGTGTATCAACTGGCCTCTATGACCAATAAGTTACAGAGGCAGCATGAAAGCATGGATACTCAATCCATAATGCTCAATTTAAAAGAGCTTTATGGAGAACAAAGCAGAACTGCTAGATACGAAATATCTAAGCAGTTATTCTGTGCTAGGATGACAGAGGGTACATCCGTTCAGGATCATGTCCTGAAGGTAATTGACTTAATCACCAGATTGGGTCAATTAGGGTTTATTATGGATGGGGAGCTGAATCAGGATTTAATCCTGCAATCACTCCCGGAGTCATTTTCTCAGTTTGTCTTGAATTATCACATGAACAAACTGAACACTTCCTTGCCTGAGCTGTTAAATATGTTAAAAACAGCAGAGAACCATGTTAAGAAAGAAAAGGCTCCACTTCTTCTTGTTGATAAGACCAATAAGAAGAAATCAGGCAAAAAGGGTTTTAGCAGGAGGCTAAACCTTAAGGGTGGCATCAATAAGAATAAGAAAGGAAAGAAGGCCTCAAAACAGTCAACCTGTTTCTTTTGCGGCAAAGCGGGACATTGGAAAAGGAATTGCAAGGCTTACCTTGCAACTGTGAAGCCTGGTGCGGCAGATGCACCAAAAGGTATGTATGAGATACATACTATATTGACATTAAATTCATCTATATCAAATACTTGGGTATTGGATACCGCTTGTGGTTACCATATATGCAAATCTTTGCAGGACCTCCACAAGCTTAAAGTATTGAAGGAAGGCGACTTCAATCTCTACGGTGCTGGTGGTGATATCATCCAAGCAGAAGCTGTAGGGACCTATATTATGAAGTTGCCTTCAGGGAAGATCTTGGAGTTAGAAAATTGTTACTATATGCCAAAGATTATTAGGAACATTATATCTATTCCTTTGTTATTAAGACAAGGATATGTAATGGATGTAATGAGCACTGGTTGCTCGATAATGTTATCTAATAAAATTATTTGTTCTGGCATATTTAGCAATGGGCTCTTAACTCTTTCTTCCAATGATAGTATTTTTCATGTCAATAATAAAATGAAAAGAAAAGACTTTAATGATACTTTACTTTGGCATCATCGACTTGGTCATGTTAATGAGTCTAGGATAAGCAAGTTATACAAGGAAAAATTCCTTGATCCTTATAAGTATGAATCATTAGGAACTTGCGAATCATGTCTCATGGGTAAGATGACCAAGACTCCATTCACTGGACATGGAGAAAGGTCAACTGAGTTATTAGGACTTATACATACTGATGTATGTGGTCCAATGACAACTCAGGCCAGAGGAGGATACTCATATTTTATCACTTTTACAGATGATTTATCTAGGTTCGGATATGTGTATCTTATGAAACATAAATCTGAAGCCTTTGATAAATTTAAGGAGTATCAAAGTATGGTCGAAAAACAAACTGGAAAAAGTATTAAAGTTCTTCGTTCTGATCGAGGAGGAGAATACTTATTCACGGAGTTTTTAGACTATCTTAAAGTTAATGGAATTCTTTCTAAATGGACCCCTCCTTATACACCACAGCTAAATGATATAGCTGAAAGGAGGAATCGTACCTTATTAGATATGGTACGATCCATGATGTGCTTCACAAATTTACCCATTTTTTTCTGGGGTCATGCCCAAGAAACTGCTGTTTACATTCTGAACAAGGTACCTTCTAAATCCGTTGTTAGTACTCCATATGAAATTTGGAGTGGAAAGAAACCATATCTTAAATATTTCAAGGTATGGGGATGTCCAGCTTATGTTAAAAGAAATTTTGGACATAAGTTGGAACCTAGAGCAGATAAATGTCTATTTGTAGGATATCCTAGATAAGGTAGAGGATATCTATTCTACCATCCTACTGAACAAAAGATTTTTGTCAGCAGGCATGCCACTTTTCTAGAAAAGGAGTTCATTTTAGAAAAGGGCAATGGTAGAACTATTGAACTTGGAGAAGTACAAGAAACACAGATAGACAATTCTCAACCATTAGAACATATAGTTAGGACAGAACCAGAACACAAAACTCCTCCCCGTAGGTTTGATAGAGTGCCACGGGCACCTGAGAGGTATGGGTTTATTATTGAAAATAATGAAGCCCAAGTCATTCAAAATGATGAACCTCTGACCTATACGGAAGCTATCTTGAGTACTGATTCAGATAGATGGCAAGAAGCCATGGAATCCGAAATAGACTCTATATTTGTAAACCAAGTATGGTCTTTGGTTGATGCACCAGAGGGTATTAATCCTATTGGGTGCAAATGGGTCTATAAGAAAAAGATTGGGGCTAATGGCTAAGTTGAAACCTATAAAGCCAGATTAGTGGCTAAAGGTTTTAGACAAAAACAGGGAATTGATTATGATGAAACATTCTCACCTGTTGCCATGCTCAAATCAATATGGATTTTACTTGCTATAGCAGCATACCACGATTATGAGATCTGGCAGATGGATGTAAAGACTGCATTCCTCAATGGTTTTCTTGAGGAAGAAGTCTACATGTCACAGCCAGAAGGTTTTATTTCAAAGAATAAACCTAATCAAGTATGCAAGCTAAAGAAATCCATTTATGGATTAAAGCAAGCTTCCAGGAATTGGAACATCCGCTTTGATGAAACTATTAAAAAGTTTGGTTTTATCAAAAATGTGGATGAACCCTGTGTTTATAAGAAGACTAGTGGGAGTGCCATAGTCTTCTTGGTTCTGTATGTAGATGACATACTCCTCATTGGGAATGATATCCTAATGTTGCAATCAGTCAAGGTTTGGCTATCAAACCAGTTTTCCATGAAAGATTTGGGAGAAGCATCCTATATACTAGGTATTAAGATCTATAGAGATAGATCTAAGAGGATGCTAGGTTTATCCCAATCTAGGTACATTGACTTAGTGCTGAAAAGATTCAGCATGGATGGAAGTAAAAGAGGTTATCTTCCTATGAGTCAAGGCATACATATTTCTAAAAGGATGTCTCCTAAGACACCTGAAGAAAGAAATAGAATGAATTCTATACCCTATGCTTCAGCAATAGGGTCTATAATGTATGCCATGTTGTGTACTAGGCCTGATGTGGCATATGCTTTAGGCATTGTCAGTAGGTTTCAGGCTGATCCAGGAGAGGATCATTGGAAAGCAGTTAAAAATATTCTTAAGTACCTAAGAAGGACTAAGGATATTTTTCTGGTTTATGGTGGTTCTGATCTTAAACTAGAAGCTTATTCTGATTCTAGTTTTCAATCAGACCCTGATGATAGCAAATCCATTTCGGGATATATTTTTACCCTAAATGGTGGAGCAGTGAGTTGGAAGAGTACCAAGCAGCAGACTATAGCTGACTCAACCATAAAGGCAGAATACATAGCTGTTAGTGAAGCCGCCAAGGAAGCAGTCTGGATGAAGAAGTTCATCATAGAGTTGGGTGTTGTTCCTGAAATTGAAAACCCGGTGAGACTTTACTATGACAACACTGGGGCTGTTGCTCAAGCTAAGGAACCAAGAGCTTATCATAAGTCCAAGCACATTCTGAGATGCTTCCATCTCGTCCGAGAAATAGTAGAGAGACAAGATGTCTACATAAATAGAGTTGATACAAAGAACAATGTAGCAGACCCGTTCACTAAGGCTCGACCACAGCGAGATTTTGATCGCCACCTCGAATGTATGGGATTAAGATTTAAAGGCGATTGGCTTTAGTGCAAGTGGGAGATTGAAAGGGATATGCCCTACAAGCCAATCTATGTTGTATCTCCCAAACCATTATAATTGACAATTTTCTAAATAAAGGCATTATTTTTCATCATATGCTGTGTTTATACTATATGATAAACCCCATAGATTAGGGCTATGATTTTAGGGTTATGATGAGATCATACCAGTGAGACCTAAAATCTTAAAACCTTAATCTAAAGTATTCCTAGTCAAAGGAACCCTGAGTAGGGGATCAGGGTTTTCCGGTAAGACTAGCGCATCCCATGTATACCAGAAAGGGTGACTGCTCTCACAGTCACTTGTGTATGACACTAATACTGGGATGTGGGTGCTCATTGGAGAAAGAGTTCACTGATATGATCCAACTTAAGAACATCTAATGGAGTCTTAGCTACATGTCAATAGAAAGTTCTCATAGTGGGAGTGGTACAAGTAATCTTTTGACCTGAGACTGCCATAAGTACCTTATGTACATGAACCCATTCTTTGGTTCAAATCCTAATCATGACACTAAGTCATGCACAGGATTGATACTGGGAATGGTGAATTGGATATGAAGGTAATGAGTAGGTCAACAAGGAATCGATCACTCTTAGTAAGAGGAGATTGCATACAGCTAGTTAACAATCGGATGATGATTCAGGGAATCTTTGATCAAAGTAAAGATATTAGAGATGGTTTCTAATATCAAGATAATTGAATCATCGATATAAGATTGAGCTAGAAATAAATATAATATTGGTTTTGACATATATCCATATCCATAGTTATATTTTGGGTGCGGGCTGATCAAAAGATTTAATTGTACGGTAACTCTCTACTGAAGGATAATTTTGGTATTTCACCAGAATTTCCATATCTTCCGGGTAGACATGATACGTTGCTAGATGTCAATCTTGTCTTATGGGTTGATCAAATTCAAGGATTATTTATTAGGAAGAGTCCTAATTGATCAAATCGGGTAAGCCCGATTTGACCTAAATCGATTAGAAAGAGTTCTAATCAAATTAGGTCAACTTGTATTCGAACCCTCTGCTGGCTAGATGTGGAACCCAATGGGTCACACACTTAAGAGGATTGATCAAGAGTTTAATTTAGAATTAAATCATCTTTGCAGGATAACACTCTAGCAGGTGATGCAAACCCTAGCTTCTATTCGAATCGGATTCGAATTAGGGTTCCGGATTGGTTCAAATTGGGTTCTAATTGGACCTAATTAGACCTTAATTATGAAAATAGGATTATGGCTAACCCTATTGGCTAGCCATATAACTTGGCTAGCCTCCCCACCCACCCCCTTTGCAATTTCATGCCAAATGCCAAGAGTCCATTCGCATATGGACTCTTGGCGCACCATTTGGGAGAGTCCATGGTGCATGGACTCTTGGCGCGCCCAACTTAAATCTTCGATTATTTTTTTTGGGGCGGCCTCCTTTCTTAGTCATTAGTGCCTCACATACCTCCCTTTGGATGGGAATCCAACGGTTGGAAGTCTTTTAAGAAAGGCAAAAGTCGCTGTTTCCTCCCGGGCGCGCGAAATAACATCTCTTCGGAGATGAAAAGTCGAGACCCCTTTCCTTTTTAAACACCGTGGTTTTTCCTTTAACAAAAGTAGTAGGATTTAATCTGGAAGGCCGTGAGATAGGAGGATGGGGCATGAGAAATTGAGAAGGGCATGAGAAAGTATTTACGGAGAGGTGTGTAGGCGCCTATCTGAGAATTATTTAAAGGGTCAGGAAAATCAGAACAATGTTAATATTTTTTCTTTCTTCCTCTCCTGAAGACTCTTTTATTTTTTTCTTGCTTTTGCATTGTTTCCTTTACAGAGTACACCTCTGTCGAAACTCTGCTACTGAACAAGAATAAAAGTAAAAGTCTCCAACGGTAAAGGAAAGAAAGGAGTTCTGATTTGTTCCTTTCTTTCTTACATTAAGACATCATTATCTTAATTATTTCTCCAACTTAAGACAAGCCTATGTCCTCTTAGGACAAGGTCTTTTCTTCAAGACAAGGGTGTCTAAAGGGCTAAAATCTTAGTGGAAGGAGGAGAAGAGGTCAAAGAAAGGGAGGCAAGTTTTTTATGTGGAGGAATTTAAGCCATAGTCCAAGCAATTGAGTTCTAGGAAGAAGAACTCAATAGAAGGAACCATTGAAAAGAAGATAGAGTTCTCTTGATCACTGCTCTGTGTGGATCACCATTGGAGGGTGGACACTTGGATGCCTGGTGAATTCAATCAGCCCCTTCAACATCAACTTTGTTGGAATTAGCGATCACAGGTTGGTACTCTAATTCTAACAATGTATGTTTATATGTTTAATATATGTTTTAATCCTGAATAAGGAGATCTTGACTAAGGGATTATGGTGCAAATTTCATCATTTAGAAATTACACTTCCGCAGCGGTGCACCGGAATCCCAACATTTTATACTTAAAGATTTTGTCATTATCAAAAAGGGGGAGATTGTTGACTCTGGTCTTGATTTTGATGATTGATAAAATATTTAAGTATATATGAGTACTAATGCATGTTAAAAGTGTTTAGTAGTTTCAGGTACTCATTAAATGTTGAAAGATTGAAAAGATTGTCATTCAGTTGAAGAAATCCAAATTTAGATAAAAAATCTACTCAAAAAAGTCTTCAATAGTTGAAGATTGCTTGATGGACATATGAATTCAATACAAACTTGATTCAGCACAAGATCAGAAGTTTTGAAGAAAATCACAGTGATGTGTCGACTCAATGTGCCGACACATGGATTGATATGCAGAAAATTTTTTTTTTCTGGCACGCTGAAGTGTCAACACATGAACAGTGAAGTGTCGACTCAAGGCCTGAGACCAAATAGAAGATAGAACGAGATAATTTCAAAGATTGGTCATGTGTCAACTCACGGACTCCAAGTGTCAACCCTATGTGTCGACACATGACCTGAAGTGTCGACACCTGAACGGATGACAGCTCTGTAATAGCTAGCTTTCTGAAGAACAGAACTTCTCCAAAATATCTGTAACAGCTAGTTTTTCCTCTCAACAGTCTCTAATGGTCATTTAAGGTTTGGAGAGCTATATAATCAACACAAATCAAATGGAAAGGCAATCCTTTGAGAAGAAAAGTTCTATACACCTTAAGGATTCATATTTTGAGAGAGTTGAGCCTTCAAGCATCCAATTTCAAAGAAAGCTTCCATGTCCACAACATTAAGCTTCATTCAAAGGCTTCAACAAATTGAAAACAAAGCTTCTTCAACATTATCCAAGAGCTTCAAAAAGATATTTGCTTTATTTTAGAAAGCTTTCATTGTTTCTTTATTTCAAACTCATATTTCTTGTAATGGTTCTTGGTTAGCCTATTATAAAACCAAGTGAGGTTATTGGTAAGCCATGGAAAACCAATTAGGTTGGTGGTTAGCCTGCAAAACCACTATGGTTCTTGGTTAGCCCAGAAAATCAAGGGAGGTTGTTGGTTAGCCTTATGAAAACTAATTAGGTTCTTGGTTAGCCCGTAAAATCAAGTGAGGTTTTGACTTGTGAGCCTTGTGAAAACAAGTTGGGTTTTGATTAGTGAGCCCAGAAAACTAATCGACTGTAATCATTGAATTATAGTGAATTCTCAAGGGGATCTTGGGGAGTGGATGTAGGTGCCTTGGAGTACACCAAACCACTATATATCTTTGTATTTATGATTGCTTATGTGATTATTTTTTTTTTGCATTTACTTTGTTAATTTCGCTACATATTATTTTGAAGCACACAAATACATTGCCAAAACACAAGCATTGAATTGATTTAGCACATACTTGCTTTAGTTTATTGCAAATAGTTTGAAAGTTTTATAAAACCCAATTCACCCCCCCTCTTGGGTTGCATCATCTCTGGGCAACAGCAACTAAAGTTGGTTTCTTGCTAAACAAGGAGATTAAGTTAACTCTAAGAAATTGGCAAGTTCCACTTGTGCTTTTTCTATCTAATTTACACCCAGCAAAATCAGCATCAGAATATCCAATTAAATCAATAGATGAATTTCTAGAATACCACAAACCAATATCAATTATACCAAACAAGTATTTAAATGTGTGCTTAACAGCCAACAGATGAGATTATTTAGGATTATACTGATATCTAGCACACATACAAATACTAAACATGATATCTAGTCTATTAGCAGTCGGATATAATAAAGTGCTAATTATTCCTCTATATAATTTTTGATCAATTGATTGTTCATCCTTATCTAGTCTCCATTCCAAACTTCTTTGAGATTTCTCTTGAATACTTAGCTTGGTTAATGAAGATTCCATCTTTGGTTTGCTTGATTTGGAGTCCAAGAAAATAGTTGAGTTCTCTCATCTTGCTCATTTTGAACTCTCCCTATATAAGCTTGGAAAACTCTTAACATAGAAGTTCAGTAGTAGCACCGAATATGATGTTATCAACATAAATTTGTACTATTAACAAGTCATCATTTTTCTTCTTCA
This sequence comes from Areca catechu, assembly GCA_021397845.1. Classification (NCBI taxonomy): domain Eukaryota; kingdom Viridiplantae; phylum Streptophyta; class Magnoliopsida; order Arecales; family Arecaceae; genus Areca; species Areca catechu. The sequence goes on along the minus strand of CM038051.1, from coordinate 92,016,448 downwards.
GAAATAATGTAGTGTCAATATGGCCTCTAGAGAAATCATTTTCATTTAAAAACTTGCTGAGTCTTTCATACCATGCTCAGGGTCCTTGTTTTAAACCATAAAGTGCTTTGTATAGTTTAAAAACATGATCAGGATGTGCATGATTTTCAAATCCAGGTAGTTGTTCAACAAATACTTCTTCAATAATAAAACCATTTAAAAAAGTACTTTCAACATCCATTTGAAATAATTTGAAGTTCACAAAACATACAAATGCTAAAAGTATTCTAATTGTCTCAAGTCTAGCAACAGGAGCAAAGGTTTCATCAAAATCAATCCCTTTTTCTGATTGTAGCCTTTGGCATCTAGCCTAGCTTTATTTCTAGTTACAATATCATTTTCATCCAATTTATTCTTAAATACCCATTTTATGCCAATAATTAAAACATTAGATGGTCTTTCTATTAGTGTCCAAATATTATTTCTTTCAAATTAATTTAATTCTTCTTGCATGGCATTTATCCAATTAGGATATTTTTCAGCATATTCAAAATATTTTGGTTCAACTTGAAAAACAAAAGCAATATAATCACATTCATTTCTAATTGAAGATCTTGTTCTTATCCCTTTTGATGGATCACCTAGGATTAATTTCTTAGGATGTCCATGAGCAAACCTCCAATCCTTTGGTAGATCTTGATGCTTTAATGTAAATTGTATGGATTCTTCTCTTTCATTCTTGTCTTGATCTTCTTTACTTTGTTGAGAAGGTTGATCATCAAATGTCAGCTTCTTTAACTTTTCAGCACCTGCACATGCATCATAAGTATCATCTTTTCTAGAGGATTTGTTAGCAGATTCTTCAAAGACTACATACACAGGCTTCTCTACTACTAAGGTTCTCTTGTTAAAAACTCTGTATGCCCTGCTTAATGTAGAGTATCATAAGAAGATATCTTCATTAGACTTGGCATCAAATTTTTCTAATTATCTTTACTATTATTCATGATAAAGCATTTATAACCAAAAACACCAAAATACTTTAAAGTTGGTTTTTTTTTATTCCAAAGCTCATAAGGAGTTTTCTTTAAAATTGGATGAATTAAAACATGATTTAAGATATAACAAGTAGTATTAATCACTTCAATCCAAAAATATCTTGGCAAATCATTTTCACAAAACATAGTACGTGCCATTTCTTCTAAAGTATGAGTTTTTCTTTCCACAACCCCATTCTGTCGAGGTATCCTAGGTGCAGAAAAATTGTATTCAATTCCTTTTTCATTGCAAAAGTTTTCAAAATCCTAATTTTCAAATTCAGAACCATGATCACTATGAATGCAAATAATTGAAGTACCTTTTTCATTTGAAACTTTTTGATAAAACTTCATAAAAGCTGAAAATGATTCTTCTTTGTGAGCAAGAAATAAAACCCATGTAAACTGTAAAAAATCATCCACTATAACTAATCCATATCTTTTACCTCCTAGGCTAGATATCTTAGTTGATCCAAAGAGATCCATATGGAGTAGTTCTAATAGCCTAGAAGTTGTAACAAAATCTTTAGGTTTAAAAGATGTTTTTACTTATTTTCCAAATTGGCATGCTTCACAAATTTTATTTTTTTCAAAACTAAGTTTTGGTAAATCTCTTACTAAATCCTTTTGCAAAGTTTTGATAGTAAAAACATGCTTGCATGACCTAATCTATGATGCCAAAGCTAACTAGTCTCATTAATAGTAGAATTCATTGCAACCACGCATTCTCCATTAGGCAAAGATAGATTATCCAAATTAATAACGTAGATATTATCATGCCTTTTTCTAATGAATTTCACTCCATTTTCATCGCTACTAGAAATCATGCAAAAAGATAATTTGAAAACTATTTGAAAACATTTATCGCAAAATTGTTTAATACCAAGAAGATTATGCTTTAAACCTTCAACTAAAAGAACATTATCAATCCAGGTAGAAGGGGTGATGTGAACCTTACCAATACCAATGATTTTTCTTTTATCATTATCACCAAAGGTTATGCTCCCTCTATTTATTGCTTCAAAAGAGGTGAATTGCTTCACATCTCCTATCATGTGCCTTGAGCAACCACTATCAAGATACTACAGTCTTTTCTTCTCATTGGTTGCAAGACACACCTGCAAAGTAAATTAAGTTTTGTTTTTAGGTACCCAAGCCAACATGGATCCTTTAGGGTTAGTATTAAAAGTGGTTCTTTTTGGAATCCAAATCCTTTTAGAATCGTTACTTTTTCTTAAATTATATTGAAAAGCTTTATGACCTATTCTTTTGCAAGAATAGCATGTAATGCTAGATGATGCAAGTACAAAAAAATTTTTGAAATACTTTTGCTATTTTTATATTAACTCCTTGAATGATTTTGATGATAACAAAATATTGAAGCATGCATTTGTTTTACTAACAACTCTCCAAGTGCTTTACAAGTTTTTGTAGGATCACATTATTGCTCAAATTACAATTCCTGCAATATGAGTTATGTCATGAGTTGTGCTATAAGTATGTCATGTAAAGAAGAGCCCAAAAAAAAAGTAAAGTAAAAATCTTGAAAATGAGTTACTTCTGAGTGTGTTTCAAGCTTAAAATTTCTTAAAAATTGTTGTTAGAAGAGTTGGAGAGTCTCTTGAATGTTTGAAGTCTTGCTGGATGATTTTTGAAAAAGAACTAATAATTCAATATAAAACTCATTCGAGCCAACCCGAGTAAAGGAGCCGACTATTGTTCATGGCACGCATGAAGATTTATGGCATGCAAATATCCGAGCTGACTCGTCTAGAGTACTATTTTCTGAATCAGACAGGAGAGCCGACCCGAAGGAAGTCCTAGCCGACTCTATCATTCTGCCAGACATCCGAGTTTACTCTTCAGAAGTTCAAGCTGACTCCTCTAGAGTCCAGAAAGAACGATTCTGAGACAACAGCCAAGCGAGCCGACTCTAATGAAAAGAGCCGACTCTTCTAGAGTGCAGTTTTGAAGACCTGTGAATTCGAGCCGACTCGAACTAAGACGAGCCGACTCTTCTAGAGTAAGGAATTAGAACACTATGTAACCGAGCTGACCCAAATGAAATGAGGTGACTCGACCAGAACTTCTTTGAGGATCCAAGCCAACTCGAGGGATCTGAGCCGACTCAAAGGTTGATTCCAACAAGTAACGGCTAGTTCCAGAACACCATTTTTGAATTTAAAAAGTGCTCCAACTATCAAATGTCACATCCCAATGGTCTACAATGACTAAAATCACCTAAGAAGAGTACAAGACTCTATAAATTAGGGATTGAGATAACTTTTGAAGAAAGAATGCTTAGTTGAATATTTATTAAGCTTGTGAGCATTCAAGTCAGTCTTCAAGTCTTCACCAACTCTCATCTAAAGTTTGAAGCATACTTTGAAGAAGTTGAAGAAGCCTTTAAAGTGTATTGAGGAGTAATTAAAAGGGCTTCTCTCGAGCTACATCGACAACCATCAGACAACATCTGTTTGTCATTTTGTTGCTTGTTATTTTCAATTCTTTTTCTGAATTATTGGGTTATTAGTGAGTCCGGTTTAAAAACCAAATAGGTTCTTTATTAGCCTGTGTAAAACCAAGTGTTTGGTTCTTGGTGATCCTACTAAAACTAAGTGTTGGGTTTCTTTGGTGAGTCCAGTTTAAAAACCAAAGGGTTTTGGGTTTGGATTATGATCCTGATAAAACAATCCTACTGTATTCTTGTTAGAATATAGTGAAAATTTGATTGGGGAGAAGTGCGTAGGATCGTTGGTGAGCCTAGAAGTCACCTAAATTAGGGTACTATTTTTCTTTTTGGTATTTTTTCACTAGGGGTGGCGAAGGAATAATGGGGTTGGAAGACAGGGTTTGGAACTCATGAACTTTTGGACTCATCCAAACGAAGAGACCTCTCACCTCTAGGGCATTACACCCTCCTCGATACTTGGAGGCGCTAGGATGAATTTCAAAGTTTACGAGGGGATAAAGAAGATGGAATGGGAAGGGGGATAACTAGGGCATCACGCCCATGCCCGAAGGCGAAGGATAGAAGAATCACTCTTCTAAAAAACTTAAATTTTTTTCTCCAAAAACATTCTTTTTACAAAGGACTGAGGGTGATATTTATAAACCTGTCCAACCCTCGTTTGAATTTGAATATAGGATAAAAAGATAGAGATGACTCAAATTCAAATACAAGATAGGATAAGATAAGCCTATCCATATCTCAATCCTAACCAACCAAATCCTTATTTAAATTTTAAACAAAAGATAAAATCCCAAACTACTTTATTCTGGATATGCTTCGAGATTCGTGCAGCTTCAGGATTCGTGCTTGCTCTAGGATCAGTGCTGCTCTGGGATCAATGCGGCTTTGAGATCAGTGCTTCTCTGAGATCCCCATCATTCCCCTGTGGTGGGGAGAACTCGACTCCATCGAGTCAGGATCACGAGGAGCTTTATTGAACCCATCCAAAGGCTCTACTTTGAGATCTGTGCCACTTTAAAATCCACGTAGCCTTGAAATTGTGCAGCTCTAGAAACTATCCCAAATTATTTTTTTCTCCATTTTTTTTTATTCATTTTTTTTCTCTATCTTTTTTTTTTTTTTAATTCCCTCATGCTCTAGAAGTCTGCAAACAGGTAGGCATCTTGCTTTAAGAAGCATGCAGGGAGTCTTGCTTTGAAATCCGTGTGCTTTCACGTTCGTGCACATCTTCCCTATCCATGGACTGACTGATGCAAGGGAGGTCTTCCGAGGGTAGATCCGATGGTTTCTCGTCGGAGGCGGTGATGAACTGAAGGTGGCGGCACGGAGAGGAATGTGGTCGGCACGGTGCTTGGGGAAATGGCCGACAGAGGGGCGGAGGATGTTCTTGGCCGGTGCCAATGGAGTCATGGGGGGGTCTTCCGGTGGGATTGGGTGTTGGCCGGAGGAGGAGTCAGAGTGGACGGCCTTGAGGGGGTGGAGGGCACCGGTGGCGATGACGTCAGGCTTCATGGGAGGCAGAGAGGTGGGGGGGCGCTCGGCCTGGGAGAAGCAGTTCGATCTGGGCACCATGGGCATCGACGAGGGCTGGTGATCGGATCTGGATGGGTGGTCCTCGGATGGCGATGAGGATGCTAATGAGCAATGAGACGACATGCGAGAACTTAGAACCGGAAGATCGTACGAAAGCTCTGGGAGATAGCGGAGGGGATGGTGAGGGCAGCGAAGATTGGGTCGATGGTCTTTCCTTTCTGGGATCCACCTGCGTCGATGCCGCCGGTTGTGATGGGGGATCGGTAGCCAGGGTTCTCTACTCCAGAAAGCGACTTGCATTATCGGATCAGGCACTAGAGAAGAAGGCGGACAGTGGAGACAACTTCGGGTGGATCCAGAGATGATGGGCGATCGGATGAGTCCATCGATGGAAAAGCTCTCGGTGAGGCAAACCATGGTGCGGGCCAGCGAGGTCCAAACGTCTGCGAGGTGAGATAGATGGAGACCGTGCGAGGAAGTCCAAAGCTTTAAGCTGGAAATTGGAGCTCATCCATGGGATCGGGAAGCACTCATAGTGGAAGTAACGCATGCCGACCTTGCCGAAGTACCCGAGGTGATACTTGTCGAAGAGGATGCGGTGGTGGTGCAGGCTGCCGGCGTTACAGCGGGGTGCTTCCGTTGCTTACTGATGTGGCTATGCTTGGCGCTCACATGGCCGTGCTTCTTCTTTTTAGGGACGGCTAGGGGAGCACCCGTGGGGGGTCAGCGGATGAAGACGAGATCGCTGCTGTGGATGGCCATGAGCCAGCCAAGGCGATTGCAGATCTTGGGGATGACCGGATCGGAGGGGAAGATGGGCACACGGTGGCTGCGGTAGTTCACCGGAGAAGGTGGAGGGACTGTGGTGAGGTGATGGTGGCAGTGGGCAATGGATCATAGGAGAGGGTAGACACTGGTTGGGAGATTCTTCTTTTTTTTTTTTTTTTTTTGAAATGGTGTTGAATTTGGAATAAAAATGGATCGGTGCGGTATGAAGTGGAGGGACTCATTGAAACTGGTGAGAAAGAAGGAGAACCTGGAGTACCCTAATTTATTTATGCTCTGATACCAAAATTGATGGGGTAGAAGTGCGTAGGATCGTTGGTGAGCCTAGAAGTCACCTAAATTAGGGTACTATTTTTTTTTTTTGGTATTTTTTCACTAGGGGTGGCGAAGGAATAATGGGGTTGGAAGACAGGGTTTGGAACTCATAAACTTTGGGACTCATCTTAACGAAGAGACCTCTCATCTCTAGGGCATTACACCCTCCTCGATACTTGGAGGCGCTAGGATGAATTTCAAAGGTCATGAGGGGATAAAGAAGATGGAATGGAAAGGGGGATAACTAGGGCATCACTCCCATGCCCGAAGGCGAAGGACAAAAGAATCACTCTTCTAAAATACTCAAATTTTTTTCTCCAAAAACTTTTTTTTTATAAAGGACTGAGGGTGGTATTTATAAACCTATCCAACCCTCATTTGAATTTGCATACAAGATAAAAAGATAGAGATGAAGCAAATTCAAATACAAGATAGGATAAGATAAGCCTATCCATATCTCAATCCTAACCAACTAAATCCTTATTTAAATTTCAAACAAAAGATAAAATCCCAAACTACTTTATTCTGGATATGCTCCGAGATTCATGCAGCTTCAGGATTCGTGCTTGCTCTGGGATTAGTGCTGCTTTGGGATCAATGCGGCTTCGAGATCAGTGCTACTCTGAGATCCCCATCAAAATTCTAAGTGGTATCTTGGGTAGTGGACGTAGGAGCTAGGGTACTTCAAACCACTATAAACCTGCTATGTTTGCATTGTGATTTTTTTCCTTGCTTCTGCTTCTGCTTTAATTATCTAAATCACATCACCTAACACTTCAACGAAGTTTTTAAAGAGCACATATCTATTAAAATTTTAAAATTCCCAATTCATCCCCTTCTTGGGAAAGCCACCTGGGCAATAACTGGTATCGGAGCAGTGTCTCTGAATACAATTGGACTAAAGATTGATGGCTCATCCCATGAGTACTTCCTTGGTCGAAGGCCAATCCACTAATAGACCCCCACTATTCATAGGCACGAATTACTCATATTGGAAAGCTAAAATGAAGAGGATTGGGATGAACAACATATCTGTCGATTTTCAATTATGGAAGATCATTCTCAAGGGTCCACAAGCACCCATGATAAAAATTGATGGTGTGGATGTCCCAAAGCCTGAAAAGGATTGGGATGAACATGACATGAAAATGGAGGAATTGAATGCCAAAGCCAAGAACTTATTATACTATGCTTTGGATGCTAATGAGTTCAATTGAATTTCTACTTGCTCTTCTGCAAATGAAATTTGGGATAAACTCGAAGTGACTCACAAAGGAACTTCCCAAGTGAAGACTTCAAAACTTAATCTTCTAGTACATAATTATGAGTTATTTAAAATAGAACAAAATGAATTTATCTCTACCATGTTTTTTCATTTTACAGATATTATTAATGGTTTGAAAACTCTTGGCAGGGTCTACTTAAATGCTGACTTAGTACAAAAGATCCTTATATCACTTTCAGACAAGTGGGATGCCAAAGTGACTGCCATCTAGGAAGCGAAAGATCTAAATACTTTATCTCTGGATGAACTGATGGGTTCTCTCATCACACATGAACTAGCCATGCAGCATAGGACTGATGATGATCAAAGTAGAAGAAAATAATTACCTTTAAAGCTACATTGGATTCAAAGAAACATGATGAGGAATTGAAAGATGATTGCAGCTCCTCTGAAGATGACATAGAAGATGAAGACATCGCAATGGTCATGAGGAGATTTAGAAGAATCATGGAAAAGAAAAAAGGAAGGTATTATAGAAAATTTCATAAGAAAAGGGAGTACAGCAAGGACAAGGACAAAGGAAAAGAAAAAGAAAATGATCAAATGCTCATCTTCTACGAGTGTAAGAAACTTGGGCACACACATCTGTCCTGAATATCCTCTACTAAAGAAAACCTTCAAGAAAAAGAAAAAAAGGCAATGGTTGCTACTTTGAGCGACAGCGAGGAGTCGACTTTAACTGAAGAAGAAGAGATCACAAAAACTGCTAACTTGTATCTTAAGGGTCTCGAAGATGAGGTATTATCCCCCGAACCTCAAATTTAATTCACTTTTGATGAATTAAATTCTACATTTCATGACTTATTATCTAAATTTTAAAAGGTTGGAGTAAAGATTAGAGCTTTAAAGAATATCAATGAATCTTTACAAAAGGAGAAAGAAGAGATTTTAGAAAAGAACAATTTACTGCGTAAAAAGTTAAGTATCTTTTCTGAAAATAACAAGGTTTTAGAAATTGAGAAAAATATATATCTTAACAAAAAAAAAGCCTTGACTGATGAAAATAATGATTTAAAAAAGGAGGTTGAAAAGCTCAAGCCTTTAGTTGAAAAACTTACTTTATCTTCAAACAAGCTTGAGTTAATTTTAAAAAATGAAAGAACTTCTAGAAATAAAGCTGGAATTGGCTTCAATTCTTCTAATTCAAATGAAATTTTAGCTACTACCTTTGTGACTTCAAAAGCTTATGTTCTAAATTCAATATCTCAAAAAGCTTTTGCAACAAATATTTCTGCATCCACTTCTAAAGCTATAATGTGTGCACCTAAGATTTCAAATAGAAAATCATTTATTTCCAAAGAAACTACATCTGCATCTTATGCTTCTACAATTAGAACTACAAAATTTTCATCTTTTTAAAATTCTAGAATTGTTTGTTATGCATGTAAAGGGTTAGGACATAATGCCTTTCAATGGAATATTATTGGAAATGTTAAAAATTAAGAAAGATTTAGGTTCTCAAAGGAATTACCTCTACTAACCTATAAGGACCCAAGTTAGCTTAGGTACCTAAAAGAACTTGTTGATTATTTTGCAGGAATGTCTTGTAGCCCAAAAATTAAAGAAAAGATGGTATCTGGACAGTGGCTGCTCAAGACATATAATGGGTGACAAAGATCAATTCATCACCCTAGAGATGAAAGAAGGAGGTATGGTTACTTTTGGAGATAATGGCAAGGGAAGAATAATTGGAATCGATAAAATCAAAATAACCCCCTATACATTTATTAAAAATATATTGCTAGTAGATAAATTGAAGCATAATTTGCTAAGTATTAGTCAATTATGTGATAAAGGCTTCAAGGTTGTCTTTGAATCATCTATGTATATTGTACAAACTCTCTTGATTCTAGCAACAAATTCATTGGACATAGACTTGGAAATCTTTTTGTGGTGGATCTTAATGATCTAGCCATATCTAGTAGTTCCAGTCTAGTAGCAATAAATTCTAAGACCAAGGAGTCTTGTTTACTTTGGCATAGATGATTACGTCATGCTAGCATGCATACTATTGCCTAGTTAATTTCTAAAAATCTAATTAGAGGCATGCCTAAGTTTAAAGTAGATTTTGATCATGTTTGCAACGTATGTCAAATGGGTAAACAAACTAGGGAGAGTTTTAAATCCAAAAATATGATTTCAACTTCTAGACCCCTTGAGCTGCTTCACATGGACTTATTTGGACCAACTACGACTACAAGCCTAGGTGGTATGAAATATGCTCTTGTGATAGTAGATGATTTCTCTAGATTTACTTGGGTCTTGTTTATTGCTCAGAAAGATGAAAGTTTTAAAGTTTTTCAAAAACTTCACAAAAAAGTTTCAAATCAGAAAAATCTTTTAATAGTTTCAATTAGAAGTGATCACGGTATGGAATATGAAAATCAATTTTTTGATAATTATTGCATAGAAAATGGCATTGATGACAACTTTTCTGCTCCTAGAACACCATAACAAAATGGTGTTGTAGAGAAGAAAATTAGGACTTTGAAAGAAATGGACCGAACAATGTTGTGTGAAGGCAATCATTCAAGGTACTTTTGGACAGAAGTGGTGAACACTACTTATTATATTTTAAATCGTGTTTTAATTTGTTCAATTTTAAAGAAAACCCCTTATGAGCTTTGGAATGAAAAGAAATCTAATATCAATTACTTTCATATTTTTGGCTATAAATGCTTTATGCTGAATAATGGTAAGGATAATCTTAGAAAATTTGAAGCTAAGTCTGATGAAGCAATTTTTTTTGGTTATTCATTACGAGCAAAGCATATATAGTATTTAATAAAAGAACTCTAACTGTAGAAGAGTCAATGCATATTATTTTTTATAAAACTAATCCCTCACCTTCAAAGAAAGAAGAGTGGAAGATATGAGCATACATGAAAGACCAATCGAAGAAGAAGAAATGGTAAGTAAGGATCATGCTGATCTACCAAGAGAATGGAGGTATGTTACTTCTCATCCAAGAGACTTAATTATTGGTGATCTTTTACAAGGTGTTAGGACTAGATCATCACATAGAGATGCACAATATTACCCAGCCTTTGTCTTACAAATAGAACCCCATTGCTTAGAAGAAGCTGAAAATGATCCAAACTAGATGATGGCCATGCATGAAGAACTAAACCAATTTAAAAGAAATAAGTTATGGACCTTAGTTGATAGTGTTGGAATTCTTCCAGGAATAGAAAAATTGCAATCGAACAGGCATCAACAGCCTGTCGCAGCGAAAACAGATATAAAAATAATTTATATCTAATCATGCAATTCTAAAATAAATATAATTTATTTATCAAAAATTTCTAACATGCTACAATATATGAGAAAAATATCAGATCTGAAATAAAAATTATTTTAAGCATAAAATACTTACCTGGATCGCTATCTATGACTGCTCTAAAAAGCATGTAGATCCGTTATTAAAAAGTCAAGATTCTGTCGAAGCAGCACAAATGCCCGGCCTCTGCTGGTATCTACACGAAGCTCTCGTAACTGAGTCATAGAGGGCACCAGACTGCTAGATCCTCGCAGCCCTCTCCTCTTTCAGCAAATTGCCTGCTTTAAAAGTTGTGCCAATCCGAATCCGAACTGGCTTTCGGCTTCTATCTTGCAAATCGGACTATGTAAGACCTTTGGACCCTTTTCTCTTTTCTTTCTTTTTTAGAACAACTCTTTCAATCTCTCAGAAGGAAGAAGGAATCATAAAAAGGGAGAAGAGGAGAACTTGGAGCTAGGAGAGAGAACCTCAAGTGTTCTTGGCCAAGAGAAGAAAGATGCCCACAAATATTCATGGCAAATTTCTTATCTCATAGTGGTTGGCCACTTCTCATCTATTTTAAATTCAAGTTCTCCCATCCCTTTAAACCAAAACACCGGTATTTCAATTTCAACCAGTTAAAAATTAAGAGGAGTAGAAGAGGACTCTTCCCTCTCTTAATTTCTCCATTCCAAATCACACCCTCCTTTTGTCGTACAAATATTCTCCATACCAAAACAAGGATAAGCCTCTTAGTTTTTGTCTTACAAAAATTCTCCACTCCAAAATAAAAGGATTTTGAACTAATCTAGTTTAGGTTTTTAAGAGTAGAAGAGGACTTTTCCTCCTCTCTTATTTCTCCATGCCTAAACTAAATCAGTGCCCATTATTCTCATGCTCTACTATTTGCCACACAAAATAAATGGGACCCACCCTTTGGCATGTGGAGGGAAGGGAAGACAAAGAGAGAGAGTCCCAGTCTAACTGGACTCTAGGTCATGGTCCAAATGTGATGATTTTACAGTCAAACTGAAGCCGATTTTAAATCCAATCAAACCATTTCAAAGTGAACATTGACCCAACTCAACTAGGATTATTAATTGAGTCTAACATAATTTAATTAAATCTAATTTAGTTTAATTAGCAATTAATCCATAACTAATTAATTGTAACATTTATAATTAGGTAAAATTGATTTATTGATTGGTTACTTGAGCTCCTAATGTGTGTGACCCCTAAGGTCCTATCCTGTCTGGTAATGAGACATGCTATAATCTTCATTATACATCATCGAAACTCCTTTCGATGGACTGAAACAATTTCAGCTCAATCCTAATTAGGATCATCGATCTGAAAATGATCCTAACGGGCTCTCATAATCCACTAGTGACACCTAGCAGTATGTAGTGGCAACCCAGCAAAATAAGATTGAAACCCCTAGGTATAGTTACCATGTGATTCGGTTTCTCTATCAAAATCCTGGCATGATGTTGGTTACGGATACTCGTCAAACCCATCAGTCATATGCTTAACTTGATTGATTCAAGTCCAATTGTGATACTAATGAAAACACCTTTTCATGATCACCCTACTATGGCCATAGATTTCTAGACTTAGTCTTATTAAGTTTGCATAGGATTATACTTTACTACTAAGGCTGATAGATCCTTACAAGTGAACACCATACTCCTACAATAAATTTACTATAGCCAACGAATGCCATAAGGTCCCGTATGGATAGGAAACATGTGATTGTGTTGTCAAACTACAGCAACCTTATTGTGAGTAGTTGAGACACTCTAGGTCAAGGAACTATTCACACGACTACAACATCAAGAAGTTATCGACGAGTGAGTTGTCATCCGTATAACTTCCTGTACATGGTCACACTCAGTATCGTTGATCTCTATCAACTACATGCACTCTCACTCTAGTGTCACCACACTATAGGTTAGAGACTTATCTACCCTAAAAGGGAAGTGATCTGTGCACCAATTTTAATGAATCAATCACCGTCCTCATGATATTCCAATAATCAGGAGCTTTTAGGAGTTAATCTATAAAGACACATACCTCAGATTCTCAACTCTTGAAAATATATGTCATTGTCCATTAACTCCATAGACGATTCATAGACACAACAATATGAATGAAACTAATGCCCTTTTATTAACAAGGAAAATTAAGTACAAAGTTCTACCCTAAAATAAAAATGTGTCAAGCCAACATAGCTTTCAGGGCATATATCTAACAATCTCCCACTTGTAATAAAGCCAATTGGCTACATATCTAACTCCCATTTTCTCAAAGTAGACTTCAGCCTTCTGATGGCTCAGAGTCTTAGTTAGTGGGTCTGCCACATTGTCCATGGAGTCTACTCTTCGCACCTCAACATATTTCTTCTCGAGGTAGTCGCGTATGATATGAAACCACTGCTCAATACGCTTAGACTTCTAGTGAGACCTGGGCTCCTAAGCAAGAGCTATTGCACCATTATTGTCACAATATATGGGGATGGCATCAAATGGCATCACTCCAAGCTCCGCAACAAACTTTTTGTACCAGAAGGCATATTTTGTAGCTTCAGAGGCAGCGATGTACTCTGCTTTCATTATTGAACAATATGATGTACTCTGCTTTCTCTATGAAAGACTTAGCTTCAGATGCTTTCCCTAAGTCTTTCATAGAGAATTTCTTAGATAACCAACTTTTGATTGAAGTCAACATGGGAATATCATTCCCAATAAGGAGGATGTCATCCACATACAATACGAGGAATGTCACTACCCTCCCATTGGCCTTCCTATAAATACATGGCTCATCCTCATTACTGATAAAATCAAACAATTTGATTGCATCATCAAAACGAGTATTCCCACTTCGAGAAGCTTGCTTCAATTTGTAGATTGATCTATGTAGCTTGCAGACCTTATGATCTTCATTATTGGAAGTGAAACCCAAAGGCTGCTCCATATAGATATATTCCTCATGATATCCATTAAAGAATGTAATTTTAATATCCATCTACCATATCTCATAATCATGATATGCTGCAATTGCAAGCAATGTATGGATGGATTTCATCATAGCTACAAGTAAAAAGGTATCATGATAGTCAATGCTTTCACGTTGACTATACCCTTTCATCACCAACCTTGCTTTAAAGGTCTCTACCTTACAATATGAACCAATTTTTCTTTTGTAGATCTATTTACAACCAATAGGTACAATACCCTCTAGTGGATCCACTAAGGACCAAACTTGGTTAGAATGCATAAAATCAATTTCTGACTTCATAGCATTCAACCATTTCTTAGAGTCAATGTCTGACATCGCCTTATCATAAGTCTTAGGATCAATCAATTGATCCTTATCCTTAACAAGAAACATTTCTTTTATATCCTCTATAAGCATACCCAAGCACCTTTCAGGAGGTTTGGAGACTCTAATAGCCCTTACGAGGTGGAAGAGCATTTACGTGTATTGGTTGATTTGGTTCGATCTGATCTCCAGCTGGCTTCTCTTCAAAGACTTTCTCATCAAGCTCAATTAACCTCCCACTACCACCTTCCTGAATAAACTGTTTTTCAAGAAATGTGGCATGTCTGCTCACAATCACATTATGATCTTCTGGAAGGTAAAAATAATATCCTAAAGTTTCTTTAGGATATCCTATAAATCGAGCTTTCATAGATCTAGATTCCAACTTGTCCACCATTAGACTTTTGACATAAGCAGGACATCTGCAAATCTTGAAATGGGCAAGACTTGTGATGTGGAGGCAAGGGGGTTAGGGCTAGGGATGCTGGGATGGATGCTTATGATGCAAGGAATTTCTTTTTTTATGTTTGATGAGTTTTAGATATTTTTTTTTTTTAGGATTTTGATTCCCGATCACAAGCAAAGGTAAGAAATACGAAGAACAGTAATGAAAGCTTACGCTAGTAGTTCAAAGCCCTAAAAGTAAAAACGAGAACAGGACCCCGAGATTAGGAAACCCCAGTAGGACTAGCTCGACCTACAATATCTACTTAGGAGATAAAGAAAAAGAAAACCTCAAAATTCTGAAGCGCCTGGTGCAGAGATCGCTCAACTCGATGGATGCGGCCTGGATGCCCGAGCAGTCGAACCAGTGGGAGCACTGGCTTTTGGTCGAGAGGTTACGATGGCAAAGCTTACTGTCTCCAATGCCCGAGATGCCAGGGAGGACCTGTAGGCAAACAAATGAAAGGTCAGCGAAATGTGGAGATGCACGGAAAGGAATTGAGTTAGAGTTGGGAAGGGGCTTCGAGCCTGGTGTCCGGCTGGATTTTGAAGTCGAAGTTGGAGATAACTTGGGGCCTCGCACCCCGCGACATCCCGGAGGATGAAGGAATGTGGCCTCACACCACGTGACGTCCTAGAGGATGAAGGATTCGCATGCCCTGGGGTGACGGACAGGTAGCCTCACCCACTCGACATCCCTTGGGATGAATGCAATTCCACTCAAACCTAGCCTAAGAGATAATGGTTGGAGGGTGGAAGAAACTCAAACATTTCATTAATCACTCAATCATTCATTTTTTTTTTACAATGGAGGGGGTTGGGCCCTTTAAATAGGCACCCAAGGCCCATTTTGAAATTCAAATGCAAGAATACAAAATTTCTTCTTCTTTTTCTTGAATGGGCATGACATGAAGCAAGGCTAGGAGGAGGGATCATGGCACCTTGAAGTTGGAAAGAATCTTCATTGTTTTGGAAAAAGACATGAAGAGGGGCTTGTAGCATGGCTTATGTTCTTCTTCCTTCCTTTGTTGCACACCCTTTCTTTGGTATAAGGCTTGACATGGGGAGTGTTAGGAGGAGGCGCCCAAGGATCTTGTCTCTTCCTTCCAAAGAGGTTGAAGAAATTTGAGAAGAAGATTTGATTAGAGGGCTTGAAGCAAGGGATTTGAATTCCCAACTTCAACTCCCATTGACTTCCACCTTGGCCGACCACCCTTGCATGGAAATGAGCTTGATAGGTGGAGGGGAAAAAGGCAAGAGCCAAGTGAAGTGGTCCTCCCCATTGGGCATCCTTGCATGCCAAGTGTGCTGCCCAAATGGCAAGATGTCATGGCGCCATGTAGGATGCACAAGTGGGCCCTGAGCTGACTTAGCTTCTTTCCTTACTTGCATCCAAGGAGACTAAGTTTTAAGACCCACTCTTGCAATTGACCCATACTTCTAAGAGACTCAGACTAGACTCGATTTATGACTCGACTTAGTACAGGACTCAATTTTACCTAATTGGTCAAGGTACAGACTCAATTCAAAGCAAAAGACAATTACAAATTTGAGGCTTGAAGCCTTATTACAAGACACAAAGAAGTGGAACCCTAATCTGAGATCCATAGAGGATTGAGGAGCCTCTATCAGATCCTGTTGCCCACACCAATTCTCCCGGGATGGGAGGAACTCGACCCTGTCGAGTAAGGGTTAGTCTGGCTTTGGTACCTCTCCAGGATATCGGGGTCGATGCACTGCAAGTCCTCCCGGGTGATCCACGAGTCATCAGATTCAGGTCGACCTTGCTATCGGACCAATTAACGTTGATAGCCTTTGCCCCGGGTAGTGATAGCTTGGTCATCCAGGACACGCTCGATCCGCTCTCCTCGCTCAGGTATATTTGGAGTTGGACACTCAGGTTCAGGTTCACTATCAAAAGGGAGGTCAGGCCCAAATGGCTCACTGGTTATATTTGCGGGTTCTCTATACTCGTCTAAGTCAGAGATATTGAATGTCGAGCTAATTCCATAATCCGGAGGTAATTCTAGCACATAGGCATTAGGGCCCATTCTCCTAATCACTTTAAAGGGACCCACCCCACGAGCATGCAGCTTCTTAATGGTTCCCGGTGGAAATCGTTCAGGCCGAAGCCTAATCATTACAAAATCCCCTATTTCAAACTCTTTGGTTTGCTTTCGGGAATCAACCAAATTATTAAAAAATTCATTTAATGCATAATCCTAACATGATGAAAAATGCATACTCAACTATGCAATCTTATTGAGAAAAATTTTAATGGACTCCTAGGGTCTAAACCTAACAAACTTTTGACTCTCTAGGTTTGACCCTAGTCTGGTATGCACAAGAAAAATTATTAAGGATCCCTAGCAAATGCCATAAAGTATACCAGAAGTAGAGGGCAAAAGGGATGGGCTCTAAGGAGTCATGCATTCTGGTAATCTCAATAAAAAGTAACCCCATGGCTCTAGAAATGTGAGAGGGTTCAGGGAAGGGTAGGAAATAGGAATCGGAGTCTTGGGGTGGCTTATGGAAAACATAAAATAGACCTGGGTTATTCAGAATGACCTTAAAATTTGGGCATCGTTCTATAGGTGTCATATGCTCCACTTGTTCCGGTAGATCTTGGGGCTCGCTAGGGTCAATCCCACAGTGAGGAAGCTCCCTCTTCTCCGAGATAATCGATTTTAATGTCCAATCGACTAGTGACAAGCGGGAGAAGAATCATCTTCACATTCCTAAAAGAACCGAGGCTACAAATCGGGGATCTAATTGAAGATTAGGGCTAGAGCTTCTTTTGCTCACTGAATGTGATAACCTATCCGAATCTGGTAAGAACTTTTTATAAAAATTTAAGATTAGAAGAATAGCATGTTGAGTCTATATTTAAAGGAAAGAGGATTATTATGATGGAAAAAACTTAGTAACCTACTAGAGATGCTGAACAAGGGCTTGAAACACTTGGTTTTGAAAGACAGAAAAAACCCTCAGAACAATTTTAAATAGAGAGGATGTGAATGGTATTGGTAATGTAATGACCAATACATTATCCCTTGAGATGAGATTGTTACATAATTTTATCAGTAGGATCTTTCTCCTGAGAACTGGAAGATTTGATTGGATAAGTGAGAAGGATCTTAGTTTTATGGGACATGTAATTGAGGGGGAGGCCCTTAACTTACCTCACATCATGCTTATGCAAATGAAAGAAGCTGTCAGGAAGGTAAAGGCCTGTTTGCCTCATGGTATGGTTCTTGCCCTATTCTTCCGAGCCTCTAGAGTAAACCTTGATGGTGAAGATGGTAGGCCCCTTCACCATACTAATACCAGTTGACTCCGTTATTGATTTTGATGATAAGAAAAATGCTTAAGTATAGTTGAGTACTAATGATTTTCTTGAAGTATGTTTTTATAGAAAAAGATGCTCATCAACTTGACAAAAATTTGCTTGATTGAAGAAGACCCAATTGAGATAAAAAAATCTGCTTAAAGAAGACTTTGATAGTTGAAGATTGCTTGAATGGATATATGAGTTCAACACAGACTTGTTTCAGCACAAGTTAGATATTTTTGAAAGAATTTCAGAGATGTGTCGATTCAAAGTGTCGACACCTACAACTCAAGTGTCGACACATGACAGCAAAGTGTCGACACAAGCCATCATGCAGAGATAGTTTCGGTTGGCATGGCTAAAGTGTCAACACATGGATGTGTTGTGTCAACCTAAAGAGTCGACACATGAATCAACTCATCACTTGAGATTTTTGGATTACAAAACTTGCTGAAGTTGAAGATCTGGGTGAAGTGTCGATACATAGATGCCAAGTGTCGACTCATAAGTCAATTTACCAGTAGAAGTGTCAACTCACCTGAGAATTTCAGAAAGCTACATTGAAAACTTTTAAACTAGGTGTCGACTCAAGGAGTGCATGCGTCGACATGAAGTGTTGACTCATAGCCTGAAGTGTCGACACATGGAGTTCTGGAAACAGTAACAGCTAGATTTTCAAAGACAGAACTCGTACCTCTTGGCTCCCAATGACTAGTTTTTCATGTCTAATGTTTATAAAATGAATTTGAGGCCTTAGAAAGGTATTTATATGATTCAAATCAAATCAAAACATATGTTGTTGAAAAAGGAATAACCAAGAGAGAAGAAAAGAAGAGCATTCACTTCTATTCATTGAGTTCAACTACTTTCAAGCAAAAGCAAGTCTCCAAGCATTCAAGAGCCTTCAAGAGCATTCAAGATCAATCATTCTTGAGCAATTAAAAAGGCTTCATCAAGTTGGAGGCAGCACTACATCGAGCTTCAAAGAGATACCCACTTTTTATTAGAAAGCTTTTATTATTTCTTTACTTCAAACTATACTTATTGTAAGGGTTTTTGGTTAGCCTATTGGAAAACAAAAGAAGGTTATTTATGAGCCTTTGAAAACTTATTAGGTTCTTGGTTAGCCAGCAAAATCAAGGGAGGTTGTTGGTGAGCCTTAAAACTATTTAGGTTTTTGGTTAGCCCGTAAAACCAAGTGAGGTTTTGACTTATGAGCCTTGTGAAAATAAGTCGGGTTTTGATTAGTGAGCCCAGAAAACTAATCGGCTATAATTAGTTGAGATTATAGTGAATTCTCAAGGAGATCTTAGGGAGTGGATGTAAGTGCATTGGATAGCACCGAACCACTATACTTTATTATGTTTGTGATTGCTTGTCTCTTCTATTTGCTCTTACTTTTATTGCTTTATATTTTCGCTGCACACTTACTTAAGAGCACTTCATTTGTATTCATAGTACTTAATTTAATTATTGGATTGGATCACATACTCTTACATTCCATTAATAATTTTTAGAGACCCAATTCACCCCCCCTCTTGGGTTGCTTACTAGGCAACAAGTGGTATTAAAGCCCTATTCTCAGTTTATAGGTCCAACCACCTTGAGTAAAGATCTATAGCAGCCCCTATTGGTACTAGTGTAGTTGAGGGACAAGCCTCAAATAGACCTTCATTTTTTAATGAATCAAACTATACTTATTGAAAAACTAGAATGAGAATATGCATGCATTTTATTGATTATAACTTATGGAAGGTAGTTGTTAAAGGTCCACATATTCCTTTGATTGTGGTTAATGGTGTTTCCATCCCAAAGCTCGAAGATGATTGGGATGAAAATGATATTAAACAATCCAAGATCAATGCAAAAATAATGAATCTCCTTTATTATGTATTAGATCCTAGTGAATTCAATAGAATATCTACTTGCACATCTATGAAGGAAAATGGGATATCCTTGAAGTTATCCATGAGGGTACCGATCAAGTGAAAAATACTAAAGTTAACGTGTTAGTGCACACATATGAAATGTTTCAAAAGGAACCTAATGAGTCTATCACTGATATGTACACTAGATTTACAAATATTGTAAATGGAAAGAGAAGTTTAGAAAAAATAATATCTAATGCTGATCTTGTCAACAAAATCCTCAGGTCACTTACAACCTCATGGGATCCGAAGGTGATTGCCATTTTTTTTATCTAAAGATGTTGACAAGCTACCATTGGAGCAGCTAGATGGATCGCTCATAACTTATGAGCTAAATTTGAAGCAAAAATCTATGGATATGGATAAGAAGCAAAAGGGGATTGCATTCAAATCAACCATACAAGAAGAATCCTCAATCGATGAATCCAGAGAAGAAGAAGATGAAAGTGAAGAAGCATTTCTTGCAATAAAATTTAGAAGGTTCATAAAGAGAAGAAAGTTTCTTTACAAGAAGAAGTTCCAATCAACTAAATAGAAGGGAAAAGAGAAAGGAAAAGAAAAAAAAATGAAAAGGAGAAGGAGATACCTACATGCTTCGAGTGTAAGAAGCTGGGACACTATAAATTCGACTGCCCTCTCGTAAAGAAGTCAAGGAAGAAATTAAGGAAAAAGGCTATGATGGCTACCTGAAGTGATAGTAAGGACTCCAGAGCAGAAGAAGAACAAGCTGAAATTGCAAACCTATGTCTCATGGCACATCAAGAGCAGGAAGAGGTAACTTCTAATACAGAAATAGATTTTACTTTTGATGAATTAAGAAATGCTTTTGATGAATTAATGTATGATTACAAACTGATTTTAACTGAAAATAGAAAGTTGAAAAATCATGCAAATAGTTTTTCTCATGAAAACAATTATCTTTTAAATGAAATTAGTGATTTGAAAACCAAACTAGATGTTTTAGAAAAGAAAAACAATGCTTTAACAATGAAAAATGATATTTTAAAAAGATCCAAAACTATCATTTCAAATGGTGATCTTTTGAAAAAAAATAAGGATTTAGAATTAGAAAACAAAAGGTACAAAAATAAGTTTGACAAAATGAAACCTTTTGTTGAAAAGTTTACCTATAGCTTAGAAAAATCAAATCTTCTTTTAAACAGCCAAAAGAGCAATTTTTAACAAAGGAGGATTAGGTTATAGACCCCAAAGACAACAAAAGTATTTCAAAAACTTTTTTTGTACCTGCATCATCTAGTATAACATGTTTTCATGTAAAAAACAAGGATACAAAGCTTTTCAATGCAATATGAGAAAAATTAATATTTATGGAAAAGTTTTGGTTCTAAAAGAAACCAATTTAAGTGCTAACCCTAAAGGATCCAAGTTGGCTTGGATACCTAAAAACAAAGCTTGATTTGTATTGTAGGTGTGTCTTGCAACCAAGGAAAATAAAAGACTATGGTATCTTGATAGTGGTTGCTCAAGGCACATGACGGGAGATGTGAAGCAATTCACCTCTCTTGAAGTAATGAATGGAGGGAGTGTGACCTTCAGGGATAATGGTAAAGAAAAAATCATTGGTATTGGTAAGGTTCATATTACTCCTTCTACATGTATTAGTAATGTACTTTTGGTTGAAGGTTTAAAGCATAATCTTTTAAGTATTAGTCAATTTTGCGATAAAAGTTTTCAAGTTATTTTAAAATTATCTTATTGCATGATTGCTAGTCCTGATAAAAATGGAGTACAATTCATTGGAAAAATGCATGGTAACATTTACTTGGTAGATTTAGATGATCTATCTTTGCCTAATGGAGAATGCCTAGTTGCAATGAATTCTACTAAAGATGAGACTAGTTGGCTTTGGCATAGAAGACTAGGTCATGCTAGTATGTATTTACTTTTAAAACTTTGCAATAAGGATTTAGTAAGAGAAATACCAAAACTTATTTTTGAAAAGATAGAGTTTGCCAAGCTTGTCAATTTAGAAAATAAGTCAAAACTTCTTTCAAACCTAAAGGTTTTGTTACTACTAGTAGGCCACTAGAAATACTTCATATGGATCTCTTTGGACCAACTAGAACATCCAGTCTATGAGGCAAGAGATATGGATTGGTTATATTGAATGGTTTTTCAAGATTTTCTTAGGTTTTCTTTCTTGCTCATAAAGATGAATCATTTTTTGTATTTGTAAAGTTTTACCAAAAAGTTTTAGATGAAAAAGGTACTTTAGTTATTTGTATACGTAGTGATCATGGTTCTGAATTTAAAAATTAGGATTTCAAAAATTTTTATGATGAAAAAGGTATTGAACATAATTTTTCTGCACCTAGGATACCTCAATAGAATGGGGTAGTAGAAAGAAAAAATCGTACATTAGAAGAAATGGCATGCACTATGCTTTGTGAAAATGATTTGCCAAGATATTTTGGACTGAAGCTATTAATACTGCTTGCTATATTTTAAATCGAGTTTTGATTCGCCCTATCTTAAAGAAAACTCCTTATGAACTTTGGAATCAAAGAAAACCAACTTTAAAGTATTTTTGAGTTTTTGGTTGTCAATGTTTTATCTTAAATAATGGCAAAGACAATCTTGAAGATTTTGATGCCAAGTCTGATGAAGGTATCCTTTTATGATACTCTACATCAAGCAGGTCATATAGAGTTTTTAACAAAAGAATCCTAGTTGTAGAGGAGTCTGTACATGTAGTTTTTGAAGAGTTTGCTAACAAATCTTCTAGAAAAGATTATACTTCTAACGCATGTGCAGGTGTTGATAAGTTACAAAAGTTGACTTTGAATGATCAACCTTCTCAACAAACTGAAAAAGATCAAGACAAAAATGAGAAAGGTGAAAACACTCCAAAGCACCAAGATCTACCTAAGGAGTGAAGGTAGCTCATGGACATCCTAAGAAATTTATCCTAGGTGATCCATCTAAAGGCGTAATAACTTGAGCCTCAATTAGATATGAATGTGATTATATAGCTTTTGTTTTTCAAGTAGAGCCTAAATGTTTTGAAGATGCTGAAAAAGATCCTAAATGGATAAATCTATGCAAGATGAATTAATTCAGTTTGACAGAAATAATGTTTGGACATTAATAGAAAGACTATCTAATGTATCTGTTATTGGCACTAAATGGGTGTTTAGAAATAAGTTAGATAAAAATGGAATTGTTATTAAAAATAAAGCTAAGATAGTTGCCAAAGGCTACAATCAGGAGGAAGGAATTGATTTTGATGAAATTTTTGCTCCTGTTGCTAGACTTGAGGCAATTAGACTACTATTAGTATTTGCTTTTTTATGAATTTCAAACTCTTTCAAATGGATGTTAAAAGTACTTTTCTAAATGGCTTTATAATAGAAGATTTTTTTGTTGAACAACCACCTAGTTTTGAAAATTACGCACATCCTGATTATGTTTTTAAATTGCACAAGGCACTTTATCGTTTAAAGCAAGCACCTCGAGCATGGTATGAAAGACTCTGCAAATTTTTAATTAAAAATAAATTTTCTAGAGGCCATGTTGATAAAACTTTATTTCTAAAGAAGAAAAATTATTATTTATTAGTAGCACAAATCTATGTTGATGATATTATTTTTGATATTACTAATGAGATTTGTTATTAAGACTTTGCTAAGCTAATGTAGGGTGAGTTCAAAATGAGCTTGGTAAATCTATAGATCAAAAATTATACAGAGATATGATTGGCTCTTTATTGTACTTAATTGCTAGTAAACCAGATATAATGTTCAGTGTATGCATGTATGCTAGATATCAATATGAACCTAAGGAATCACATATGTTGGCTGTTAAGTGCATTATTAGATACTTATCTAGTACAATTGATATTGGCTTATAGTATTCTAGAGATTCATTTGCTGAATTAATTGGATATTTTGATGCTGATTTTGTTGGATGTAAATTAAATAGAAAAAGTAATAGTGGAAATTGCTAATTTCTTGGAGTTAACTTAATCTCTTGGTTTAGCAAGAAACAAACTTCAGTTGCACTATCCGCAGTTGAAGCTGAGTATATTGCAGCAGGAAGTTATTGTGCTCAAATCTTATGGATTAAGCAATAACTTGAAGATTTTGAAATCAAATTAACTAGTACACCTATAAAATGAGATAATACTAGTGCTATTTGCTTGACTAAAAATTCTGTTCAACATTCTAGAAGTAAACACATTGAAATTAGGCATCATTTTATTAGAGATCATGTTGAAAATAATAATGTTGTGCTTGAATTTATTTGTACTGAATTGCAAATAGCTGATATTTTAACTAAGCCTCTCAAAGAAGATCGATTCAGTATGATTAAAAGAGAACTTGGGATCATTAATCCTTTTGATTAAAATTTTCAATTCTTTGACTCAAAATAGATCAAATTTGACATCAATCTCATTGAATTTCATTGTATTTCTTGTGATTTTGATCTGCACTTCATTCTCTAGATTTTCGATTTTAAGTCGATGTGTCGACACATGTATGTGTCGACACATGGGACTGTGTCATGAGTCGACACATGAACGGCTGCAGACCGAAGATAAGGGTAGAATCGAAACATTTTCTTCCCCATTTTTTCTCCCAACTCGAGCCAACACTTGCCCTAAGTCCATTCTAACTACTCCTTTCCTCAAAATCTCAGCTCAAACCCCCTCTAATCTTCGTTTTGGATGGTTTTTGGTTCAGATTTTATGACATTCCCTCTCCCATTTCCATTTTGAACCATAAAAATCCATGGTTTCTTCTCCATTCACATTCAAACCTCTCATCTGTGCAATGGGACCAAGGAAACAAGTCGTTCATCACCCTCGGCCATCCAACCATGAAGATGAAAGAAAGACTAAAGCTAGACATAAAGCCATAGCTCTAGATCCACCTGTTTGTCCACTTTTCACTGCTTCCAGTCATATGAATTCGAAGATAGTTATCGAAGGATGCCGTGTAGACTTTGGATTTGTTGACCAGCAGCATTTCCGGATTGGTCAGTGGATTAGAGATGCTGGTCTGACTTCTTTCTACTCATTGAGTGAGAGATTCAACCTGGGCCTTATATGAGAGTTCTACGGATCCTTAGCCCAAGGCAATGATGGGTGGTTAGCTCAGGTCCGAGGTAGAGATATCCCAATAACTGCAGAGATCTTGAGTAGAGTATGGGATATACCCTTGATCGGATCAGTAGTTGACAGTCTGATGGACAGATTTAGTGGACTCCAATGTATTTTCGAGTCAGATATTCTACCTGAGGGAGACACTATTCTAGCATCAGGTCTTTCTACTGAAATGAGACTATTACATCACATTGTCACCCGGATTATTCTACCGAAGACCGGATGGTTTGATTACATCACAAAGAGAGAGTTGCTCATGACGGTCTCCTTAGTTTAGCACACTCCAGTTTGCCTTCCGGTACTCATGATACATCAGATGATGGAGGCATCGACCAGTCAGAGACTTTGCTTATCCTACGGGATGGGGTTGACTCTACTTTTCAAAGCGTACGTGTGACATTTGATGATGAGCCATTCTGGATGCTTCTACATACTGATGTCTATGACATCAGGTCACTACACCAGATGGGATATCAGTTGGTCAAAGGCCAGTGGAGATGGAGAGTATCAAGATAAGCTGATGACAGAGATGATGACACTATAGAGGAGGAGCGTATATTTTCAAGCAAGGTAGGGCTTCAGAGGCACATCTTCCAGAGATTCAGCCTGAGCTAGCAGCATAGCCAGAGTCTACTCCTCAATCTGAGCCAACTACCCAGCCTCAGCCAGCCTAGTCAGATGCTCCAGGAGTTTCAGAGGTCTTATAGACAGAGTCAGTCGCATAGAGGTGGATATCATGATTGTCTGATAGTGACTTGACTGTTTCATTATTGAGATGACAGAGAGCCATAAAGGATTGAGAGATGGCATCTCCGCTATTTTGTCTGCACTATCCATACCCTCTTCTAAGAGTATTCCCGACTCATCTGTTCCAATTCCACCTGCACCAGGACCAGAGATTGACACTAATGGTGAGACTGACTTTGATAGTTTCGACTTTCCAGACTTGATGTCAGAGCTAGCAGTAAAGATGGCAGCAGACTTACCTAGGAGTCCCATTCGAGATCCTTCCAGTTCACCCATTCAGACTCCTATTCTATCTACTTTACCATCTAAATCTGATGATCATTCTGCCATACCTATCCTTTCACCTATTATTGATACTCTCATTGTTGACTCACCGATTATTAATACACCTACTATTTCTTCAGCTAATATGCCTATCATCGATATGCCGATCATTTCTTTAGCTGATACACCAATTTTTGATTCACTTGTAGCTGATACACCATCCTTGCATACATCCTCTCTTATTCGGGAGCTAGGTTTCTACACACCTAGTTTCCATTATCTTGATTCCGGACCTTCATTCGATCGTACACCACATCCGATAGTTGTAGAGACTGTTGCTCCAATCTATTCTGTTCCTACTAATGACATAGCCTCCACTTCTTCTGCTTTAGCTAAAAGCAGGACCTATGTTCGACACAGAGGACATGGTCATCAAACTCCTACGCAATCGACTAGGTCTCATCTTCAGGATCTCAGATCGATGTGGCCCCGAGCTCGTGCTTTCACTAATACTGGACTGATAAAGATCGGATCTTCAGAGGATGAGGATTAGGATAGTTTTATGTTTAGATAGTTTGCTTTTTTGCACTTTTTTTATGTTTTGATGTTCTCTTTATATACAAATTCTGACCTTGTATGAAATTTTATGTTGTACTTCATGTTATGAATTCAAATGAATGAAATGCATTAATTACCTTCAGTACTTCATTGTCTTCGTTTATGAATGAATGGATGAATGAATTTTTATATTGTACTTCAATGTTTTATCTTGAATGACTTACTGATTATTCTCTTCCTTCCTTTTTAATGATAGCAAAAAGGGGAGTAATAAGACTAAAGTATAAATGTGTTTGAAAATTCTTTTGAGATTTGTTTGAGCTTGAATTGAAATTTCTTTACAAAATTCATTAAGTAAGGGGAGTAATACCTCCTTTGTATTGAAAATCAATTTTGAATTGAATTTCATGTCAAATCTTTTCTTTAGATGTTTAAAAAGATGTTTACAAATTCTTTTACGAATCATCTATTCAGGGGGAGTCTAGTCTATTGCTGAATTTGTCTCTCCTGAGCATATTTTCTTTTAGAGTATCATGATACATGAATTTATCACTTATATATATTCCAAGCTCTGATACTCTTAGCCATTATAATACTCTTGCTCTGATACATCATTTTCAATATCTCAACACCTATTGAAATTAGCTCTCACACCTTGAAAAGTTCTTTTGAAAGCTTTTTATGTAATTTATACTTTAAAGGTTTTATTATCATCAAAAAGGGAGTGTTTGTTGACTCCATTATTAATTTTGATGATAAGCAAAATGCTTAAGTATAAGTTGAGTACTAATGATTTCCTTGAAGTATATTTTTATAGAAAAAGGTGCTCATCAACTTGACAAAACTTTGCTTGATTGAAGAAGTCCCAAATTGAGATAAAAAAATCTGCTTAAACAAGACATTGATAGTTGAAGATTGCTTGAATGGACATATGAGTTCAACACAAACTTGTTTCAGCATAAGTTCAAATATTTTTGAAAGAACCTTAGTGATGTGTCGACTCAAAGTATCGACACCTACAACTCCAGTGTCAACACATGACAGTGAAGTGTCAACACAAGTCGGCATGCAGAGATAGTTTCAGTTGGCATGGCTGAAGTGTCAACACATGGATGTGTTGTATCGACTCAAAGTGTCGACACATGGATTAGATCATCGCTTGAGATTTTTGGATTACAGAACTTGCTGAAGTTGAAGATCTGGTTGAAGTGTCGAAACATGGATGCCAAGTGTCGACTCATAGTGTCGACTCACCAGTAGAAGTGTCAACTCACCTGAGAATTCCATAAAGCTACATTGAAGACTTTTGAACTAGGTGTCGACTCAAGGAGTGCATGTGTCGACCTGAAGTATCGACTCACAGCCTGAAGTGTCGACACATGGAGTTCTGGGAATAGTTACGGTTAGCTTTTCAAATGCAGAACTCATCCCACTTGGCTCCCAAGGCTAGTTTTTCATGTCTAATGGCTAGAAACTGAATTTGAGGCCTTGGGAAGGTGTTCATATGATTCAAATCAAATCGAAACATATGTTATTGAAAAAGGAATAACCAAGAGAGAAGAAAAGAAGATCATTCACTCCTATTCATTGAGTTCAACCACCTTCAAGCAAAAGCAAGTCTCCAAGCATTCAAGAGCCTTCAAGATCAATCATTCTTGAGCAATTAAAAAGGCTTCATCAAGTTGGAGGTAGCACTACATCGAGCTTCATAGAGATACCTACTTTTTATTAGAAAGCTTTCATTGTTTCTTTACTTCAAACTATACTTGTTGTAAGGGTTTTTGGTTAGCCTATTGGAAAACCAAAGGAGGTTATTAGTGAGCCTTTGAAAACCAATTAGGTTCTTAGTTAGCCCGTAAAACCAAGGAAGGTTGTTGGTGAGCCTTAAAACTATTTAGGTTCTTGGTTATCCCGTAAAACCAAGTGAGGTTTTGATTTGTGAGCTTTGTGAAAACAAGTCAGGTTTTGATTAGTGAGTCCAGAAAACTAATTGACTATAATTGGTTAAGATCATAGTGAGTTCCCAAGGGGATCTTGGGAAGTGGATGTATGGTGGGGGCACTAGGATCAGACACAGATTACTGGGCCCTATTTGGTTTACTTGTCATGTGTCACAATTTTGTAAAAAAATAAGATTAAGTTGTAATAAGGTGAGACTAGTTGATTTATCTCGACCTAGTCCAGTATATTAAGTCCTATATATCAATATGAGTCCAAATTTTGTACAAGAGAGGAGGTTACCCTATTTTAGAGTTCCACCAAGCCTCATTCAGGAGTCAGAGGCAATTACATCAGCTTATGGGAGCTCAATTGACACCTAGGAGCCCTAAATGCCCTCTAGATGCTCTCCAAGTATCCTAATTCCCTCCAAATGCCATTTTAGATGCCAGATTCCCTCCAGATGGTTTTGGAATATTCTATATGCTAGGATCCCATATTTTTTAGGTTACCCCAGCACTCCAGGCCTTCAAATTCAAGCCCAGGAAGCAAGCCCAAGCAAGAAGAACCAAGATTCCAAAGAATATGCTGATACCAGGGCACCTAGCTTCCAAGGCCCAAAG
Source organism: Areca catechu (assembly GCA_021397845.1). Taxonomy (NCBI): domain Eukaryota; kingdom Viridiplantae; phylum Streptophyta; class Magnoliopsida; order Arecales; family Arecaceae; genus Areca; species Areca catechu. Next base: position 91,987,502 of record CM038051.1, on the reverse strand, counting down.
CCTATGCACCAATCAAAAGGAGGATGACCCTTTGCTGCCCCTTGAAGCCCAACACACTTAGGATAGGCGTCCTCCATGAGTTGACCAAGTCTAACATTGTGGAAGAGTTCAAATATAAGGAGTTTGAGTTTTTATTTCATTCAACTTGTATACTTCTAGTTCTAGGTTTATTTTATAGTCTTTCTCCCACTTAAATTATGTAAATATATTCTAACTAGGAGAAGACTTGTAATCCCTTTAGGAGAGGGCATGGGAACTCTATAAACACCCCACCCCTCCCCCTTTTGTAATCATCTCTTTCTTATGAATATAACTTGCTGAAATTTTGAGTTATTACCTTGTGTTGGTGTTTTTGGTTTTGGTTCTTTACTTTGAGTGCTCTCCTTGTATGCCCTAGCCGAATCCCTACTACCCTAGCATCCTTTTGCATCCCTGGAGATCAGCCACGCCCAAAAAATGATGCCCTAGCTGCTGCCCCAATCAAGCAACTACTTCTTCCCCGAGACATCAACACCTAAACCTAATTCTTCTGAGTGCTGTGTGCCCCCTTCGATTGCATATTCTTCAAATCACTGATTGGTAACATCCTTCCCTTCTTTTAATTTCTGATTTGATGAATATCATCTATCCTAAATCGGGAGTTTCTCAACTCTCGGATCCTAGCTATTTCATTAGTTTGCATTGAAAGGGATATGCCCTACAAGCCAATCTATGTTGTATCTCCCAAACCATTGTAATTGACAATTTTCTAAATAAAGGCATTATTTTTCATCATACGCTATTTTTTTTATTATTATATGATGAATCCCATAGATTAGGGCTATGATTTTAGGGTTATGATGAGATCATACTAGTAAGACCTAAAATCTTAAAACCTTAATCTAAAGTAATCCTAGTCAAAGGAACCCTAAGTAGGGGATCAGGGTTTTTCCGATAAGACTAGCATATCCCGGGTATACTGGAAAGGGTGACTGCTCTCATAGTCACTTGTGTATGACACTAATACTGGGATGTGGGTGCTCATTGGAGAATGAGTTCACTGATATGATCCAACTTGAGAACATCTAATGGAGTCTTAGCTACATGTCAATAGAAGGTTCTCATAGTGGGAGTGGTACAAGTAATCTTTTGACCTGAGACTGCCATAAGTACCTTATGTACATGAACCCATTCTTTGGTTCAATCCTAATCATGACACTGAGACATGCATAGGATTGATACTGGGAATGGTGAATTGGATATGAAGGTAATGAGTAGGTCAACAAGGAATCAATCACTCTTAGTAAGAGGAGATTGCATCCAGCTAGTCAACAATCGCATGATGATTCAGGGAATCTTTGATCAAAGTGAAGATATTAGAGATGGTTTCTAATATCAAGATAATCGGATCATCATTATAAGATTGAGCTAGAAATAAATATAATATTGGATTTGACATATATCCATATCCATAGTTATATTTTGGGTGCAGGCTGATCGAAAGATTTAATTGTACGGTAACTCTCTACTGAAGGGTAATTTTGGTATTTCACCAGAATTTCCATATCTTCCGGGTAGACATGACACGTTGCTAGACGTCAATCTTGTCTTGTGGGTTGATCAAGTTCAAAGATCACATGTTAGGAAGAGTCCTAGTTGATCAAATCGGGTAAGCCTGGTTTGACCTAAATCGATTAGAAAGAGTTCTAATCAAATTAGGTCAACTTGTATTCGAATCCACTGCTGGCTAGATATGGAACCCAATGGGTCACACACTTAAGAGGATTGATCAAGAATTTAATTTGGAATTAAATTATCTTTGCAGGATAACACTCTAGCAGGTGTTGCAAACCCTAGCTTCTATTCGGATCGGATTCGAATTAGGGTTCCGGATTGGTTCAAATTGGGTTCTAATTGGACCTAATTAGACCCTAATTGAGAAAACGGGAATGTGGCTAACCCTATTGGCTAGCCATGTAGCTTGGCTAGCCTCCCCACCCGCCCCCTTTATTTTTCCATGCCAAATACCAAGAGTCCATGCGCATATGGACTCTTGGCGCGCCTTAAGGAAGAGTCCATGGAGCATGGACTCTTGGCGCGCCCCAAAATTTCTCCGATGTTTTTATTTGGGGTGGCCTTCTTCTTAAGCAATTAGCGCACCATCTCTCCCCCCTTGGATGAGAATCCAATGCTGATGGGATTTTGAGAAAGAAGGAAAGCGCAAACTCCTCCCGGGCGCGCGAAATAACATCTCTTCGGAGATGAAAAGTCGCGACTTCCTTCCTTTTAAAATACCGCAGTTTTTCCTTTAAGAAAAGCCGTGGGATTTAATCTGGAAGGCCGTGAGATGGGTGGATTGGGCGTGAGAAATAGAAAGGGGCGTGAGACAAAGTGGAATGGGGTTTACGGAGAGTTGTGTTCTTCTGAGAAGACATCTCTCTGTAATCTATTTAAACAACAGAGGTCTCGGGTGTTTAAACTAATGAACAACAGAGTTTATTTTATTGTCTTTTCTTTCCAGAAAACTGATTCCTCCTTGGCTTGTTTAGGACAAAGAGAGTTTCCCTCTTACAGAGTTCTCTTCTCTGTTGAAACTCAAGTCCAAAACAAGAGATAGGAAGAATCTCTTGATCGGTAAAAGAAAGGAACTCCTACTCTGTTTCTATTTCCTTTACTTTAAGACATTAGTGTCTTAAATCCATCTCCTCCTTCAAGACAAGAGTTTTATTCTTAGGACAAGGTCTTAAGAAAGGGAAAGGAAGAAGGAAGAAAGGAAGTAAGGAGCCCCTACCCTGAAGTTTTAGAGCCATAGTCCTCTTGAGTTATAGGATAAGAATTCAAGTGAGGGAATTTTGAAGAAGCTTGCATCTTGATCAGTCATCTTGTGGATCACCATTGGAGGGTGGACATTTGGATGCCTGGTGAAATCAAAAGAAGCATTCAACACCAAGTTCTGATTCTACATCAAAATTGGACTTAGCGTTAAAAGGTTGGTGCCCTAATTCTAACAATATTAGTTTGTATGTTTTAATTCTGAATAAGGAGATCTTGGCTAAGGGATTTTGGTGCCAATTTCATCATTTTTGAAATTGCACTTCCGCTGCGCTGCACTGGAATCCCCAACAGTGGTATCAGAGCCATCCTTATTACAGTTAAAACATATGAAAATTATTTATATGCGTTTTTGTTGTAGTATCGCAATTAGGGTTTTAAACCCTTGAATGCTGACACACATAGCATAAATTAAGGAATGCATATATGATAATTAATGTTTTGATGTATGCCACTAATTAGGGTTTTTCACTCAAACCCTAATTATTATAGAGATATGATTAGTTTTGAAGTCATCATACTGAAATAAGGTTGCCCTGGCATAATGGTGGATCCATTATGTGATAAATGGTTGTCCTAGTATGATGACACACTTAGCACATATATGTTTATCAGAGTGATATCATTATGATATGTTTTTATAAAATGTGCTGGCAATTTTATAAAGCCCTCTTCTTAAAATTATATTAAGTCATAGTATATTTAACTAATAAGCATCACTAGTCATGATGAACAATTGATCATTGGTGTCTAGAAAGGTGGTTCTGGGAAGGTAAAGAGAATCATGGTTTTTAATTGGTTCCGTTGACTGACCTGGCCAATTTTTATTGGTGTCTAGGAAAGCAACGGGGGGACTCCCACATCTCTTCCACTTGCCTGGCCGATTTGATTATATTATATCTTGACTTATATGCTTAGTGTTAAAAAAAAAATGCTATGTGTTGGCCTTCCTTCATGCTGGATCATTATAGTGTTATGAACCACATTAGGTTTGTTGTGTTATCTGCAAGACCTAATAGGGTGATTGACATAATATTGGTGTAGTGCAAAAATATGCTTGCAGTGTATTCAGTATAATGCCTTGTTGTGTTATCTGCAAGGGTATTATATTTGAGTACTGACTGTATAGAAATGAAAGGGTCTTGACTTAACTAGAACATTATGGTTTGTTGTGTTTTCTGCAAGACTTATAATGTTCTAGAGGCCAAGTTATTTTTGAGAATTATATGAGATATAATTAGAAGAGTTTCCTACCTTTGAACTTATAAAAGATTTGTTGTGTTATCTGCAAGATCTTTTATAAGTTATAAGGATCTCGATCTTACTAAGAAAAACCGATCAGGGTTCTTCTCGATTATCATAGTGAGGGCTATGATTTTTTGATAAAATAGTGAGAGACATAGTTAAATTGAAGACCTAATTTAATTATGTAAGTCATTTCATGGTTGTTTGCTTATGTATTGTTCTTAATTAAATGTAGATAAATGGCATCTTCATTATCACTGAGAAGCATCTTAGATACCAACAAATTGACTGGTCCAAACTATGTGGACTGGTTGAGAAACTTAAAGATTGTACTGAGTTCAGAAAAACTTTCCTATATTCTTGATACCCCTAGTCTTAATCCACTAGGGGATGATGCCACACAGGAAGATGTGGCCACATACAAAATATGGCAGAATGACTCCCTCACTGTCAAGTGTATCATATTGGCCTCTATGACCAATGAGTTACAGAGGCAGCATGAAAGCATGGATACTCAATCCATAATGCTCAATTTAAAGGAGCTTTATGGAGAACAAAGCAGAACTGCTAGATACGAAATATCTAAGCAGTTATTCCGTGCTAGGATGACAGAGGGTACATCTGTTCAGGATCATGTCCTGAAGGTAATTGACTTAATCACCAGATTGGGTCAATTAAGGTTTATTATGGATGGGGAGCTGAATCAGGATTTAATCCTGCAATCACTCCCTGAGTCATTTTCTCAGTTTGTCTTGAATTATCACATGAACAAACTGAACACTTCCTTGCCTGAGCTGTTAAATATGTTAAAACAGCAGAGAGCCACGTTAAGAAAGAAAAGGCTCCACTTCTTCTTGTTGATAAGACCAATAAGAAGAAATCAGGCAAAAAGGGTTTTAGTAGGAGGCTAAACCCTAAGGGTGGCATCAATAAGAACAAGAAAGGAAAGAAGGCCTCAAAACAGTCAACCTGTTTCTTTTGCGGCAAAGCGGACATTGGAAAAGGAATTGCAAGGCTTACCTTGCAACTGTGAAGCCTGGTGCGGCAGACGCACCAAAAGGTATGTATGAGATACATACTATATTGACATTAAATTCGTCTATATCAAATACTTGGGTATTGGATACCGCTTGTGGTTACCATATATGCAAATCTTTGCAGGACCTCCACAAGCTTAAAGTATTGAAGGAAGGCGACTTCAATCTCTATGGTGCTGGTGGTGATATCATCCAAGCAGAAGCTGTAGGGACCTATATTCTGAAGTTGTCTTCAGGAAAGATCTTGGAGCTAGAGAATCGTTACTATATGCCAAAGATTATTAGGAACATAATATCTATTCCTTTGTTATTAAAACAATATGTAATGGATGTAACGAGCACTGGTTGCTCGATAATGTTATCTAATAAAATTATTTGTTCTGGCATATTTAGCAATGGGCTCTTAACTCTTTCTTCCAATGATAGTATTTTTCATGTCAATACTAAAAGGAAAAGAAAAGACTTTAATGATACTTTACTTTGGCATCATAGACTTGGTCATGTTAATGAGTCTAGGATTAGCAAGTTATACAAGGAAAAATTCCTTGATCCTTATGAGTATGAATCATTAGGAACTTGCGAATCATGTCTCATGGGTAAGATGACAAAAACTCCATTCACTGGACATGGGAAAGGTCAACTGAGTTATTAGGACTTATACATACTGATGTATGTGGTCCAATGACAACTCAGGCCAGAGGAGGATACTCATATTTTATCACTTTTACAGATGATTTATCTAGGTTCGGATATGTGTATCTTATAAAACACAAATCTGAAGCCTTTGATAAATTTAAGGAGTATCAAAGTATGGTCGAAAAACAAACTGGGAAAAGTATTAAAGTTCTTCGTTCTGATCGAGGAGGAGAATACTATATCCACGGAGTTTTTAGACTATCTTAAAGTTAATGGAATCCTTTCTGAATGGACCCCTCCTTATACACCACAGCTAAATGGTATAGCTGAAAGGAGGATTCGTACCTTATTAGATATGGTACGATCCATGATGTGCTTCACAAATTTGCCCATTCCTTCTGGGGTCATGCCCTAGAAACTACTGTTTACATTCTGAACAAGGTACCTTCTAAATCCGTTGTTAGTACTCCATATGAAATTTGGAGTGGAAAGAAACCATATCTTAAATATTTTAAGGTATGGGGATGTCCAGCTTATGTTAAAAGAAATTTTGGACATAAGTTGGAACCTAGAGCGGATAAATATCTATTTGTAGGATATCCTAAAGAAGGTAGAGGATATCTATTCTACCATCCTACTGAACAAAAGATTTTTGTCAGCAGGCATGCCACTTTTCTAGAAAAAGAGTTCATTTTAGAAAAGGGAAATGGTAGAACTATTGAACTTGGAGAAGTACAAGAAATACAGATAGACAATTCTCAACCATTAAAACATATAGTTAGGACAGAACCAGAACATAAAACTCCTCCTCGTAGGTCTGATAGAGTGCCACGGGCACCTGAGAGGTATGGGTTTATTATTGAAAATAATGAAGCCCAAGTCATTCAAAATGATGAACCTCTGACCTATACGGACTATCTTGAGTACTGATTCAGATAAATGGCAAGAAGCCATGGAATCCGAAGTAGACTCTATGTATGTAAACCAAGTATGGTCTTTGGTTGAGGCACCAGAGGGTGTTAATCCTATTGGGTGTAAATGGGTCTATAAGAAAAAGATTGGGGCTGATGGCCAAGTTGAAACCTATAAAGCCAGATTAGTGGCTAAAGGTTTTAGACAAAAACAGGGAATTGATTATGATGAAACATTTTCACCTGTTGCCATGCTGAAATCAATTCGGATTTTACTTGCTATAGCAGCATACCACGATTATGAGATATGGCAGATGGATGTAAAGACTGCATTCCTCAATGGTTTCCTTGAGGAAGAAGTCTACATGTTACAGCCAGAAGGTTTTATTTCAAAGAATAAACCCTAATCAGTATGCAAGCTAAAGAAATCATTTATGGATTAAAGCAAGCTTCCAGGAGTTGGAACATCCGCTTTGATGAAACTATTAAAAGGTTTGGTTTTATCAAAAATATGGATGAACCCTGTGTTTATAAGAAGACTAGTGGGAGTGCCATAGTCTTCTTGGTTCTGTATGTAGATGACATACTCCTCATTGGGAATGATATCCCAATGTTGCAATCAGTCAAGGTTTGGCTATCAAACCAGTTTTCCATGAAAGATTTGGGAGAAGCATCCTATATACTAGGTATTAGATCTATAGAGATAGATCTAAGAGGATGCTAGGTTTATCCCAATCTAGGTACATTGACTTAGTGCTGAAAAGATTCAGCATGGAAGGAAGTAAAAGAGGTTATCTTCCTATGAGTCAAGGCATACATCTTTCTAAAAGGATGTCTCCTAAGACACCTGAAGAAAGAAATAGAATGAATTCTATACCCTATGCTTCGGCAATAGGATCCATCATGTATGCCATGTTATGTACTAGGCCTGGTGTGGCATATGCTTTAGGCATTGTCAGTAGGTTTCAGGCTGATCCAGGAGAGGATCATTGGAAAGCAGTTAAAATATTCTTAAGTACCTAAGAAGGACTAAGGATATTTTTCTGGTTTATGGTGGTTCTGATCTTAAACTAGAAGCTTATTCTGATTCTAGTTTTCAATCAGACCCTGATGATAGCAAATCCATTTTGGGATATATTTTTTATCCTAAATGGTGGAGCAGTGAGTTGGAAGAGTACCAAGCAGCAAACTATAGCTGACTCAATCACAGAGGCAGAATACATAGCTGTTAGTGAAGCCGCCAAGGAAGCAGTCTGGATGAAGAAGTTCATCACAGAGTTGGGTGTTGTTCCTCAAATTGAAAACCAGTGCCACTTTACTGTGACAACACTGGGGCTGTTGCTCAAGCTAAGGAACCGAGAGCTCATCATAAGTCCAAGCACATTCTGAGACGCTTCCATCTTGTCCGAGAAATAGTAGAGAGACAAGATGTCTACATAGATAGAGTTGATACAAAGAACAATGTAGCAGACCCGTGCACTAAGGCTCTTCCACAGCGAGATTTTGATCGCCACCCGAGAGTGTATGGGATTAAGATTCAAAGGCGATTGGCTTTAGTGCAAGTGGGAGATTGAAAGGGATATGCCCTACAAGCCAATCTATGTTGTATCTCCCAAACCATTGTAATTGACAATTTTCTAAATAAAGGCATTATTTTTCATCATACGCTATTTTTTTTTATATTATATGATGACCCCCATAGATTAGGGCTATGATTTTAGGGTTATGATGAGATCATACTAGTGAGACCTAAAATCTTAAAACCTTAATCTAAAGTAATCCTAGTCAAAGGAACCCTAAGTAGGGGATCAGGGTTTTTCCGATAAGACTAGCATATCCCGAGTATACTGGAAAGGGTGACTGCTCTCACAGTCACTTGTGTATGACACTAACTGGATGTGGGTGCTCATTGGAGAATGAGTTCACTGATATGATCCAACTTGAGAACATCTAATGGAGTCTTAGCTACATGTCAATAGAAGGTTCTTATAGTGGGAGTGGTACAAGTAATCTTTTGACCTGAGACTGCCATAAGTACCTTATGTACATGACCCATTCTTTGGTTCAATCCTAATCATGACACTGAGACATGCACAGGATTGATACTGGGAATGGTGAATTGGATATGAAGGTAATAGTAGGTCAACAAGGAATCGATCACTCTTAGTAAGAGGAGATTGCATCCAGCTAGTCAACAATCGCATGATGATTCAGGGAATCTTTGATCAAAGTGAAGATATTAGAGATGGTTTCTAATATCAAGATAATCGGATCATCATTATAAGATTGAGCTAGAAATAAATATAATATTGGATTTGACATATATCCATATCCATAGTTATATTTTGGGTGCAGGCTGATCGAAAGATTTATTGTACGGTAACTCTCTACTGAAGGGTAATTTTGGTATTTCACCAGAATTTCCATATCTTCCGGGCAGACATAACACGTTGCTAGACGTCAATCTTGTCTTGTGGGTTGATCAAGTTCAAAGATCACATGTTAGGAAGAGTCCTAGTTGATCGAATCGGGTAAGCCCGGTTTGACCTAAATCGATTAGAAAGAGTTCTAATCAAATTAGGTCAACTTGTATTCGAATCCACTGCTGGCTAGATATGGAACCCAATGGGTCACACACTTAAGAGGATTGATCAAGAGTTTAATTTGGAATTAAATCATCTTTGCAGGATAACACTCTAGCAGGTGTTGCAAACCCTAGCTTCTATTCGGATCGGATTCGAATTAGGGTTCCGGATTGGTTCAAATTGGGTTCTAATTGGACCTAATTAGACCCTAATTGAGAAAACGGGAATGTGGCTAACCCTATTGGCTAGCCATGTAGCTTGTCTAGCCTCCCACCCGCCCCCTTTATTTTTCCATGCCAAATACCAAGAGTCCATGCGCATATGGACTCTTGGCGCGCCTTAAGGAAGAGTCCATGGCGCATGGACTCTTGGCGCGCCCCAAAATTTCTCCGATGTTTTTTTTGAGGCGGCCTCCTTCTTAAGCAATTAGTGCACCATCTCTCCCCCCTTGGATGAGAATCCAATGGCTGATGGGATTTTGAGAAAGAAGGAAAGCGCAACTCCTCTCCTCCCGGGCGCGCGAAATAACATCTCTTCGGAGATGAAAAGTCGCGACTTCCTTCCTTTTAAAACACCGCGGTTTTTCCTTTAAGAAAAGCCGTGGGATTTAATCTGGAAGGCTGTGAGATGGGTGGATTGGGCGTGAGAAATAGGAAAGTGGCGTGAGACAAAGTGGAATGGGGTTTACGGAGAGTTGTGTTCTTCTGAGAAGACATCTCTTCTGTAATCTATTTAAACAACAGAGTCTCGGGTGTTTAAACTAATGAACAACAGAGTTTATTTTATTGTCTTTTCTTTCCAGGAAACTGATTCCTCCTTAGCTTGTTTAGGACAAAGAGAGTTTCCCTCTTACAGAGTTCTCTTCTCTGTTGAAACTCAAGTCCAAAACAGAGATAGGAAGAATCTCTTGATCGGTAAAAGAAAGGAACTCCTACTCTGTTTCTATTTCCTTTACTTTAAGACATTAGTGTCTTAAATCCATCTCCTCCTTCAAGACAAGAGTTTTATTCTTAGGAGGACAAGTCTTAAGAAAGGGAAAGGAAGAAGGAAGAAGGAAGTAAGGAGCCCCTACCCTGAAGTTTTAGAGCCATAGTCCTCTTGAGTTTCTAGGATAAGAATTCAAGTGAGGGAATTTTGAAGAAGCTTGCATCTTGATCAATCATCTTGTGGATCACCATTGGAGGGTGGACATTTGGATGCCTGGTGAAATCAAAAGAAGCATTCAACACACCAAGTTCTGATTCTACATCAAAATTGGACTTAGCGTTAAAAGGTTGGTGCCCTAATTCTAACAATATTAGTTTGTATGTTTTAATTCTGAATAAGGAGATCTTGGCTAAGGGATTTTGGTGCCAATTTCATCATTTTTGAAATTGCACTTCCGCTGCGCTGCACTGGATCCCCACACATGCATGAGTTGCCTGCGATCCGATGATTCTTTGCTTTGCACTGCTAGACTTTTAGCTAGTTCTTACTATTTTTGGAAATCTAGCCTACAAATAAAATTATAAAAATTATAAAAAAATATTATTATTTTTCATGCATGTTTAGCAGTCTTAAAGCCATCCCGCATCAATGTAGGTGCATTGGATAGCACCGAACACTGTACTTCTTTGTGTTTGTGATTGCTTGTCTTTTCTATTTGCTCTTACTTTTATTGCTTTATATTTCCACTATACACTTACTTAAGAGCACTTTATTTGCATTCATAGTACTTAGTTTAATTGTTGGATTGGATCACATACTCTTGCATTCCATTAATAATTTTTAGAGACCCAATTCACTCCCCCCTCTTGGATTGCTTACTGGGCAACAATACCTACACTTCCAAATCCTTGCAATGAATGGGATATCAACTTACTGAAGGAGCATGGAAGAGAAAAAGAATAGATGTGAGAGCTATAGAATCTTCCAATAGTGACGATGATGATGAGTAGCTACCCTGAGAGATTATCACTGATACTACTACTCCTTCCACCCTTGAGGAGACTGCTGCCACTACTACTACCTCTACAGCTGATTAGCTTGCTACTGAGCCCATTGCTTTTGATACTGTGGAGACTGAGCATATAGATTATGGGAGTGCCAGGATCTCTCCATCACTAGCTTCTCCACCAGCACTTTTTGCTCAGGGACCATTAGTTGATTCATCAAGAGTTTCAATGTCTTAGAACTTTATTGCAGATCAGATGATATCACTCACTGAGACCCTGACCAGCTCTATGAGTTCGATGTTTGGTGAGCTTCGCCAAACAGTCGATAGCAGACTTGATGAGATCAGTGATGAGGTTAGACAGTTGCACTCTAGAGTTGACATCATTGAGTCTACCATACCTGCACCATAGATTGACATTCATCCTATATCTGATTCTCTCAGGATAGCTACTGAAGATAACCAAAAATCTATTGACCAAGCATAGAAGAATTCAAAGCTGAACTAAGAGAGATGAGATTCAAAATGGGATCACTAGAGGCTACAAGAAAATGGAAGATGACTACACAAAAGGGATTGGCATTTTGAGATCAGAGTTTGGAAGACTTAGAGGTTTTGCAGAGGCATTTGCAAATGCCCAAGCAAGTGAACTGGTTGCACTTAACACTGGGATAAAGAAGGTGGAAGAAGAGCTTAGTTCTATCTAGGTGAACCTTATTGAGCTTACTACTACTGTTATAGCTTCCTTTGCTTCTAGATAGTCCTAACCTGCGCGCCACCTCCTAGTCAGCCTACACCACACCCTAGGCAGCCTGCACCACATCCTAGACTGGAGGCTTCTCAGCCACCTTTTATTGATCCTATCTCTTCAATGCCACCACCTAGACAATCAACTAGCACTAGTAAAAAGATTAAAGTAGAACCAATAGACCCTATTATAAAATTGCCTAGTGAAAGTAGAATATTGCTTGTATCTTTGCTTTCAATCTTTCGTAATTTGTATTGAAAATTTTGTGAATGAAATGAAAGCTTCTTTATCTTACTCGATGTGTTTATGAAATGTGTTAGCACAATACTTTGCAATGATATATTTGCTCTGATGATTTTGATAATAGATTATCAAATCTATAGTCAAATTATCTCAAACAATATTTTCAATTTCTCATTTTATTTCAAAAACTAGCTTTGTGTACTTAATAACCACCAGCACTTTTTGCTCAGGGACCATTAGTTGATTCATCAAGAGTTTCAGTGTCTTAGGACTTTATTGCAGATCAGATGATATCACTCACTGAGACCCTGACCAGCTCTATGAGTTCGATGTTTGGTGAGCTTCGCCAAACAGTCGATAGCAGACTTGATGAGATCAGTGATGAGGTTAGACAGTTGCACTCTAGAGTTGACATCATTGAGTCTACCATACCTGCACCATAGATTGACATTCATCCTATATTTGATTCTCTCAGGATAGCTACTGAAGATAACCAAAAATCTATTGACCAAAGCATAGAAGAATTCAAAGCTGAACTAAGAGAGATGAGATTCAAAATGGGGTCACTAGAGGCTACAAGAAAAATGGAAGATGACTACACAAAAGGGATTGGCATTTTGAGATCAGAGTTTGGAAGACTTAGAGGTTTTGAAGAGGCATTTGCAAATGCCCAAGCAAGTGAACTGGTTGCACTTAACACTGGGATAAAGAAGGTGGAAGAAGAGCTTAGTTCTATCTAGGTGAACCTTATTGAGCTTACTACTACTGTTATAGCTTCCTTTGCTTCTAGATAGTCCTAACCTACGCGCCACCTCCTAGTCAGCCTACTCAGCCTACACCACACCCTAGGTAGCCTGCACCACATCCTAGACTGGAGGCTTCTCAGCCACCTTTTATTGATCCTATCTCTTCAATGCCACCACCTAGACAATCAACTAGCACTAGTGCAAAGATTAAAGTAGAACCAATAGACCCTATTATAAAATTGCCTAGTGAAAGTAGAATATTGCTTGTATCTTTGCTTTCAATCTTTTGTAATTTGTATTGAAAATTTTGTGAATGAAATGAAAGCTTCTTTATCTTACTCGATGTGTTTATGAAATGTGTTAGCACAATACTTTGCAATGATATATTTGCTCTGATGATTTTGATAATAGATTGTCAAATCTATAGTCAAATTATCTCAAACAATATTTTCAATTTCTCATTTTATTTCAAAAACTAGCTTTGTGTACTTAACAAAGCGGAGATTGATTTCAACTGATTACCTTTTTGATTATTGACAAAAAGGGGGAGTATGTATAATTGTGCATGAAAAATATATAAATAAGGGGGAGAATGATACAAATATTGTATCTTGCTTATTTATATTTGCTCTGATAGACTTGAAAATTGCTTTGACATAATTGACAATTGTTTACAATGATACTTATTGATTCCTTGTTGGTCAAAAGCTCTGATATGTAATGTTTTCCAAAGAGCTCTGATACTCTGTCTATATGCAAGCTTTGATACACTAATACATATAAACATATAAGAGCTCTGATACATGTATAGTTTTTCCAATATAAAAGCTCTGATACATGTATAGTTTTTTCCAATATAAAATCTCTGATACATGTTAATATTTAACTTCAATTATACTCATACATGTAATTATAAAGTTTTAACATGCCCAGTATTTTGTCATCATCAAAAAGGGAGAGATTGTTGACCCCTTGAATGATTTTGATGATAACAAAATATTAGAGCATGCATTTGTTTTACTAACAACTCTCCAAGTGCTTTACAACTTTTGTAGGATGATTTTATTGCTCAAATTACGACTCCTACAATCTAAGTTTTGTCATGAGTTATGTTGTAAGTATGTCATGTAAAGAAGAGCTCAAAAAAAATAGTAAAGTAAAAATCATGAAAATGGATTTCTTCTGAGAGTGTTTCAAGCTTAAGATTTCTTAGAAATTATTGTTAGAAGAGTTGGAGAGTCTTTTGAATGTTTGAAGTCTTGTTGGATGATTTCTAAAGAAGAACTGAGAATTCAATGTAAAACTCATCTGAGCCGACTCGAGTAAACGAGCCGACTCATGTTCATGGCACGCATGAAGATTTCTGGCATGTAGATATCTGAGCCGACTCAGATGAACTGGAGCTGACTCATCTAGAATACCATTTTCTGAATCAAACAGGTGAGCCGACCCGAAGGAAGTCCGAGCCAACTCTATCATTCTGCCAGACATCCGAGTAGACTCTTCAAAAGTTCGAGCCAACTCTCTAAAGTCCAAAAGGAATAGTTCTGAGATAACAGCTAGGCGAGCTGACTCTAATGAGAAGAGCCAACTCTTACAGAGTGCAATTTTGAAGACCTGTGAATCTGAGCCGACACGAACTAAGGCAAGCTGACTCTTCCAGAGTAAGAAATTAGAACACTACGTAACCGAGCCGACCCGAATGAAATGAGGCGACTTGACCAGAACTTCTCTGAGGATCCGAGCTGACTCGAGGGATCCGAGCTGACTCGAAGGTTGATTATAGGCAGGTAATGGCTAGTTCCAGAACACCATTTTTGAATTTGAAAAGTGCTCCAATGGTCAAATGTTATATCTCAATCATCTACAATGACTAAAATCACCTGAGAAGAGTACAAGACTCTATAAATGAGGGATTGAGATAACTTTTAAAGAAGGAATGCTTAGTTAAACATTTATTGAGCTTGTGATCAAGAGAGCAAAAAATAGAGCAATCAAGTCAGTCTCCAAGTCTTCACCAACTCTCATCTGAAGCTTGAAGTATACTTTGAAGAAATTGAAGAAGCCTTTGAATTGCAATTAAGAGGGCTTCTCTTAAGCTACATCGGCAACCATTAGACAACATCTACTTCTCATTTTATTGCTTGTTCTTTTCAATTCTTTTTCTAAATTGTTGGGTTATTTGTGAGCCCGGTTTAAAAACCAAATTGATTCTTGGTTAGCCCATGTAAAATCAAGTGTTGGGTTCTTGGTGATCCTGCTAAAACCAAGTGTTGGGTTTCTTTGGTGAGTCCGGTTTAAAAACCAAAGGATGTTGGATTTCGATTATGATCCCGGTACAACAATCCTACTGTATTCTTGTTAGAATATAGTGAAAATCCTAAGTGCTATCTTCGATAGTGGACATAGAAGCTGGGGTGCTCCAAACCACTATAAACCTGCTACGTTTGCATTATGATTTTTCTCCCTGCTCCTGCTTCTGCTTTAATTATCTAAATCACAATACCTAACACTTCAAAGAAGTTTTTAAAGAGCATATATCTATTAAATTTTTCAAATTTCTAATTCAACCTCCTCTTGGGAGGCCACCTGGGCAACATTTTGAGGTCTATAACCTAATCGAGCTTTATTAAAAATAGCTCTTTGATTGTTTAAAAGAAGATTTAACTTTTCAAAATTGTATGTAAATTTTTCAACAAAAGGTTTTATCCTATCAAGCTCATCTTTATATTGCTTATTTTCTATTTCAAGATCTTTACAATTCTTCAAAAGTTCATTATTTGAAATAAATATTTTAGGTCTTTTTAAAACTTCATTTTTCATAGATAAAGCATTATTTTTCTTTTCTAAGATATCAATTTTGTTTTTCAAATCATTGACTTCATTTAAAAGAGTAGTGTTTTCATGTTAAAAAGTGTTTGCATGCTTTTTTAACTTTCTGTTTTCAGAAATCATCACCTTATGGTCATGCATCAATTCATCAAAAGCAATCCTTAATTTATCAAAAGTATAATCTACTTCAAGATCAGAATTTACCTCTTCTTCTTTATATTGTAGTGCTATTAAACATAGATTGGCGATTTCGGTTGATTTTTCATCTGAACTGGAGTCCTTATTATCACTCCAAGTCACCATCATTGCATTTTTTCTAAGCTTTTTCCTTGATTTCTTTAGGAGACGGAAATCAAACTTGTAATGTCCCAGCTTCTTACACTTAAAGCAGATAGGTACCTCCTTGTCCTTGTCCTTTTCTTTTTTCTTTTTCTTTTTCCTTTTCTTTACTTGGTTGAAACTTTTTCTTGTAAGGGAATTTCTTTCTCCTCATGAATCTTCTGAATTTTCTTGCTAAAAGAGCTTCCTCACTCTCATCTTATTCTTCTTCTTATAATTCTTCATTTGAGGATTCTTCTTGAGTAGTAGACTTGAAAGCTATCCCCTTTTTCTGCTTGTCTAATTTCATAGATTTTTGTTTCAAATTTAGCTTATAAGTCATGAGCGATTCTACTAGTTGCTCTAATGGTAGTTTATGAACATCTTTGGCTTATTGTATGGCTGTCACCTTTGGATCCCAAGATGTTGAAAGTAACCTAAAAATTTTGTTAATAAGATTGGCATTAGACATAATTTTACCTAAACTTTTCATGCCATTTACAATGTTTGTGAATCTAACGTACATGCCAGTGTTAGATTCATTTGGTTCCATGTAGAACATCTTATAAGTGTGCAGTAACATTTTAACCTTAGTGTTCTTCACTTGATTAGTACTCTCATAGGTAACCTCAAGTGTGTCCTATATTTTTTTGACATATGTGCATGTAGAAATCCTATTGAACTCACTAGGATCTAATGCACAATAAAGGAGATTCATTGCTTTTGCATTGATCTCAGATTGTTTACTATTATTTTCATCCCAATCCTCTTCAAGCTTTGAGATGAAAATACCATTAACCACGATCGAAGGAATATGAGGACCTTTATCAACTACTTTTCATAAATTATAATCTATAGAATGCATGTAAATTCTCATTCTAGTTTTTCAATAAGTATAATTAGTTCCATTAAAGTATGGAGGTCTGTTTGAGGTTTGTCCTTTAACTACACTAGTACTAAAGAGGGTTGCCATAGATCTTTACTCAAGGTAGTTGACCTATATACTGAGAACGTGGCTCTGATACCACTTGTTGTCCGGTAAGCAACCTAAGAGGGGGGGTGAATTAGGTTTCCAAAAATTACTTGCAAGATTATGTGCCAATATAGATATTAAATTAAGTACTAGTGTGAGGTGAAATAGTATACTCTTGAAGAGTATGCAATAGAAAAATAAATGCAACAAATATAAGAGCAAGTAAATAAATCTAGAAATAATCACAAATATAAGCCAAGTATAGTGGTTCAATGCTTTCCAATGCACCTACATCCACTTCCCAAGGTCCACTTGGGAATTCACTATAATCTCCCATGATTATAGCGGATTAGTTTTCTGGGCTCACTAATCAAAACTCCATTTGGTTTTTATAAGGCTCACCAAAAGAAACCTCTTGATTTTCAAAGGCTAACCAATAACCTCCTTAGTTTTCAACTAGGCTTACCAAAAATCTCCTTGGTTTTCAACTAGGCTAACCAAAAATCTCCTTGATTTTCAAATAGGCTAACCAATAACCTCCTTAGTTTTCAAATAGGCTAATCAATAACCTCCTTGGTTTTGTTCTTAGGCTCACTGAAAACCTTTACATCAAAGATATGAGATAAAGTAAAGTAAACAAGGAAAGCTTTCTAATAAAAAGCTGATATCTCTTTGAAGCTTGGAGAAGTTGCTTATCTTGAACTTGATGAAGCCTCAATCAATGCTCAAAGGTGTTGGACTTGAATGCTTCTTGATAGCTTTGAATGCTTGGAGACTTCTTTTTGCTTGAAGGTAGTTGCTCTAAATGAATGGTAGTGAATGCACTTGCTTCTCTTTCTTTTTTTTATTCTCTTTTTATCCTCTTGTGTTTTAATTTGATTTGAATCACTTAAATACCATCCCAAGGCCTCAAAGTCAGTTTATGACCGTTAGACATGAAAAACTAGCTATTGAGAGCCAAAAGGGCTGAGTTCTGTATTTGAAAAACTAGCCATTATTGTTCTCAGAACTCCAATTTCGACACTTCAAGCTGTGAGTCGATACTTAGGATCAACACTTAAGTCCCATGAGTCAACACCTAGTTCAAAATTCTTCATTGAAGCTCTCTGGATTCTCAGATGAGTCGATACTTCTTTAGGTGAGCTGACACTTGAGTCAACACTTGACATCCATTAGTCGACACTTCAAGCAAGTCTTCAACTTTGACATGTTCTGTAAGAAATTTATCTTAGGCCTTGAGTCGATCCTTGAGTCGATACCTTGAGTCGACACTTGAGTGGTATGAGTCGACACTTCAGCTATGCCATCTAAAACACTTTCTACATGCTAGCTTGAGTCGATACTTGCATACCATGAGTTGACACTTGAACTATGAGTCGTCACTTTGAGTCAATATTTGTTGAGATTTCTTCAAAAATCACCAAACTTTTGCTGAGACCTTTTTGAGCTGAACTGTTTAAGTCATTTAAAGCATTTCTCAAGCACTTAAGTCCATTTATAACTGATCTTTCATCCATACAAATGGCTTCTTCATCATTTGATAAGTAATCCAATTTAGTTGTTTTGATGAGTACCTTTTTCTATTAAACACACTTCAAGGAACATGTTAGTACTCAACTTATACTTAAGTGTTTTGCTTACTATCAAAATCAATGACGGAGTCAACAAGGTTTAGGTTTCATGTCGCAAGGATCAGAGCCCTTAGTTGCATGGTCTTGACATGGCGGTGCACCACAGGGTGTGGAGCCTAGTGGAGCATGCATTGTGCAGAACGTGTGGGTGGCACATTATAGAGTTTGAATTTTTTGATTGGACGTGTCCCACTTCTGGGAAGTTGCAGGAAGTTGGGAGCTTCCATGTCATAATTTGTTCCTTTGCTGATTCTCTCTCTATTGCTTGCAGCAGGAATTCCAAACTCAGCAGGGTAGCGGGAGCTCCATCCCGGGAACCTGACCCCGGAAGTGGGAGCATGACTTCGGCTTGGTGCTTGACCAAGGATGCGGGGGGCCACCATCGAAAAGCTTGAGCATCACCCCAGTCGGGAGCTGATCTCAGATAGAGGGCTCGTTGATGGGGACATCACTAGCACTGATCCCGAAATAGTATTGATCTTGGAGCAGCACTGATCTTGAAGCAGCATGAAGTTCGATGTAGCACATATTTCAATAAATTCAAATTCAAAAAAATATTAGTTGATTAGGATTAGTTATTTGAAATTTGATTTAGGATTAGGTTGGTTAGGATTAAGATTTGGATAGGCATTATCTTGTATTTGAATTTGAACCATCCTTATCTTTTTATCTTGTATTCAAATTCAAATGAGGGTTGGAAAGGTCTATAAATATCATCCTCGGTCCTTTGTAAAAAAATAGTAAGGTGAATGAAAATGAGTTTTTTTAGAAAAGTGTGATTTTTTCTTTCACTTCGTAAGGAGAGGGTGTGAGGCCCCATCCTAGGACATGATGATAGGTCATGTCTAGTTATCCCCTTCCTTGATTCAATTTTCTTTACCCCCCAAGTCCTTTGAGATTCACCCTAACACCTCCAAGTATCGAGGTGGATGGAATGCCCTAGAGGTGAGAGCTATCTTCGTTAGTGTGAGTCTCAAAGTCCATGAAAGTCCAGATTTTCCTACCCTCCATCTCCATTTTTTCTTCGCCACCACCATAAAAAAAAATTAAAAAAAATAGGATTCCCTAATCTTCGGTGACTTCTCAACTCACCGATGATCCTCTCCTGATCCAATCCCATATCAATTTGGTATCAGAGCTAGAAAATTAGGATACGGTTCATCATCCCAATTCCCATCATCGGCCCGTCTTCTCTCTCCCTTGTTTTTGCTCACTGCCGACCTCTTTGGCCACCACCAAGCTAGTCCATTATCCCATCGACGCTCTTACTGCCATCACCCAATCATTGATCCCTCCGACCACTGAGCCGCTCAACCGATCTTCTCATCGACAGCACCTGCCATCACTGAGATATCCATCAAGATCTATCTTCGAGAAGTCCAGCGAGTCAGGATCCAGCATGGTGACCACATATAGCCCTTCAGTGCCACCCTAGCCATCAACAGAGCCACACACTCCATCAAATTGCCTTCCTAAGGTCTTCCCAGGTTCCTTCTTCCCTGCCAATCAACATCCACTACCACGCTTGAGCGAGGACTCCGCCCCATCCACAGATGCCATCGTTGACTAAGTCTGACCCCTCCTCCATCCCCTTCAATCTGATTACACCAAATGGCTCGGGAAAACCCAAATCCTAGGGTTTCTCAAAAACTCACTAGGGTTCTTCCCTCTTCGCCCACTACGCACTCTTTCCTGCCATGGCCTCCTTCATCGCCATCCATCACGCTGGCAACTCCATGCTCGTCATCACCCTATCCAAGGTTTGCCTTCCCCTCTCCCTCCCCTCCTCCCCTCTCCTCATCAAAACCTTAAAGCTCTCGCCATTCCCCTCCTGGACCCTCGCTTCTCAATGCCTCTCCACCTCCTCCGCTGCCCCTAACTTCCAACGGCCACCTTCGTCCGACCCCTGTGCCTTCCCCACCGACCGCTGTGCTAATCCTGGCAGTTGGCACCCTCAGAACCACCAACGGCCCCCATTCAGCCACCGCCTCCCTGTCGATAATAGCCCTCCCATGGATTACAGTTGTCTCCCCCATTAATGGCTCGCCACCTCTGGCTAACCCCGATGTGGTGCCTCCTCCAGGTCCCATCGATCTCATGGCCCTCTATAGAGAGGGGAAGAACAACGAGGCTGTCAACTTCTTGAACTAGGGCATCCATCTCCACTGCCTGCAACCGAACGAAATAGCCACTGTTATGCCACCAATCGGATCTCCACCATTGCCAGCTACTACCCACCTCCCATCGTCGATACCGATGAAGACCACCGGTTCTGTCAAAGATGTCGGTGAAGACCTCGGTTCCTTCCCTGTTCTTGGTTCGAATCCATGGAGGAGAAGCTTCATCGCACGAATGTGAATGCATCACACATTCGTCAAAGCAGCTATGCTCCCTGTTGCTAACTTTCATGCTGGCCACATGGATTCCAGAGTTGCATGAGTTTCAAAGTTGCACGAAGTTCAAAGCTTCATAGATTTTAGAGCTGCATAGTTTTCAAAGCAGGATAAAATTAAAGCATAGATCTCAGAGCACACAGTCCGTGCTGATCCAAACTCGACAGAGTCAAGTTCTCCCCACCTCAGGAAAATGATGGGGACATTGCTAGCACTGATCTCAAAATAGCACTGATCTCGAAGCAGCATTGATCTTGAAGTAGCATGAATCTCGATGCAACACAGATTTCAATAAATTCATATTCAAAAAAGAAATAGTTGATTAGGATTAGTTATTTGCAATTTGATTTAGGATTAGGTTGGTTAGGATTAAGATTTGGATAGGCCTTATCTTGTATTTCAATTTGAACCATCCTTATCTTTTTATCTTGTATTCAAATTCAAATGAGAGTTGGAAAGGTCTATAAATACCACCCTCAATCCTTCGTAAAAAAATAGTTTAGTGAAAAAAATGAGTTTTTTTATAAAAGAGTGATTTTTTTCTTTTGCTCCGTAAGGAGAGGTGTGAGGCCCAATCCCAGGACATGATGATAGGTCATGTCTAGTTATCCCCTTCCTTGATTCCATCTTCTTTACCCCCATGTCATTTGAGATTCACCCTAACACCTCCAAGTATCGAGGTGGGTGGAATGCCCTAGAGGTGAGAGGTCTCTTCATTAGTGTGAGTCTTAAAGTCCATGAAAGTCCAGATTTTCCTACCCTCCATCTCCATTTTTCCTTTGCTACCACCATATAAAAAAAATAATAAAAAAAAAATAGGATACCCTAATCTTCAGTGACTTCTCAGCTCGTCGACGATCCTCTCCATATCCCATCCCACATCACTCGCCTTATGAGCATGGCCCTGACTGGGAGCTGATCTCAGAAGGAGGGCTCACCCTTGGAAAGCATTAGCACGACCCCAGTCGGGAGCTGACCTCGGACGAAGAGCTCACCTTATAAGCACGACCCTTGTTGGGAGTTGACCTTGGATAGAGGGCTCTCCCTTGGAAAGCATGAGCATGACCCTGGCCAGGAGCTGACCTCAGATAGAGGGCTCACCTTATGAGCACGATGCTGACTGGGAGCTAACCTCGAATGGAGGGCTTGCCCTTAGAAAGCATGAGCATGACCCTAGTTGGGAGCTGACATCAGACGGAGGGCTCTCCTTATGAGCATGACCCTGACTGGGAGCTGACCTCGGATGGAGGGCTCGCCCTTGGAAAGTATGAGCATGACCTCGACCAGGAGTTGACCTCAGACAGAGGGCTCGCCTTATGAGCACGACCCAGACTAGGAGTTGACCTTGAATGGAGGGCTCACCCTTGGAAAGCATAAGCATGACCCTAGCCGAGAGCTGACCTCAGATGGAGGGCTCACCTTATGAGTACGACCCTGACTAGGAGTTGACCTCAGATGAAGTGCTCGTCCTAGGTAAGCATGAGCATGATCCCGATCGGGAGCTGACCTCAGATGGAGGTCTCGCCTTATGAGCATGACCCCGACTTGGAGCTAACCTAGGATGGAGGGCTCACCTTTGGCAAGCATGAGCACGATCCCAGCTAGGAGATGACCTTAGATGAAGGTCTCGCCTTATATGCATGACCCCGGCTGGGAGCTGACCTTGGATAGAGGGCTTGCCTTTGGCAAACATGAGCATGTCCCCAGCTGGGAGCAAACCATAGACGAAGAGCTCGCCATATAAGCACGACCCCGGTTGGGAGTTGACCTCTGGCAGAGGGCTTGCCTTTGGCAAGCGTGAGCATGACCCTGGCCAGGAGCTGACCTCAGACAGGGGGCTCACCTTATGAGCATGACCCCAGCCTAGAGCTAACCTCAGACAGGGGCCTCACCTTATGAGCTTACCTCGAACGAAGGGCTCACCCATGGGTCTTCATTTGGGCACCGTATCTAGGTGGCACTTCCCACACGCATGGTTGCTAGTTGTCACCATCATGGGCTCCATGTTAGTGGTTGTGCCATATCAGATGCCCCCCACTCTCAAGCCCGAAGAACGAAGCGGTGCTCGAGGCGATTGGAGTAATGATTGCATTGACATGGAGGGGCACACTTCCTATGCCATAAATGCCTCGAGCATCGATGCCTCGGAGATCATACATCCACCCCAACGAAGTGGTTCCATGTCAATCTTCCTTTAAGGATACCATAACTACTGCATTGGGATAGATGCGGGTGCCTCCGAATTGTTGTATCACCCTCAGCGGATGCCGACGTGTGGCAAGCTTCGGTTGTCTAGGGAGATGAACAGGCACATGTCTTCAACTCGTACGAGGCGATGAGACTCTACAGGTGCTTGAAAGGGACTTGCCCTCCTATCCTTTCACTCATTAAGAGTGTTCCGAGCGCAGAAGGCCGTAGAGTCCAACTTCTTCCTTAGTCTTTTTCCTTGCCCCAGGGTTCGAAGTCCCTAGCAGGTTAGACCTCTCCCTCCTTCTCTTTTATCCTTCTCCTTCCTTTCCCTCTTCTATTCTTCTCCTTCAACCTATGCTGAAGGAGAGCTCTTGTTAGGTCTCTAGGCTTCCTTCTTCTTTGCCTTCTTTCTCCTTTTCACCATGAGTTTTTTCGGTGGAGGGTACCGTCGCCCAGATTTTTCTGGTGAGGCAGGTCCATCCCAATTGAGGCCTCTTTCCTCAGATAGCGAGGAGGAGGATGTTTTTTTTATGAATTACAGGGGTCCCTGCAAGTCGGTGATTATCATTGGATGCCTTGCATCTCCTCCTCCTCCTCCTCCTTTTGCTCCCATCAGGAAGTCGGGCGGTTCCGTTGGCATTACTTCGGTGATGATTGGTGAGGACCTCCTCCATGTCCATAATGCATTTAGGGTCCCTAACTAATACGGGACAAATAAATAAATAATAATAATAGTAATTAATATTTTTTTATATTTTCATATTTTAAAGGATAGCTCAAAGGAGATAGTAAAAGAAACTAATAAGTCTATTACATGTACAAGTAAACCTATAAAGCAATTAAAAGTAGGACCTGGTGGTTGAGAAACCACCGTAAACTAGGATCTATTCAAGAAGACAGAAATTATGAGAACGAAAAAGTTTAGTTGTACCAACGTAGATCACTCTCTTGATGTAGACTTGTCAGGACTCTCAAGATCGTAGAGACAGGATTTCGAGATCTTGCTTTCGGGCTCCAATTTTCCATGCAATGCTGGTTTGGAGGAAAGAAAACATGGCTTCAATTCTTGATCACCTGCATACTCAACTAAGAAATACAAATTAAGAAGCAACAAATGAAAGGAAAGAATGAAAGAAAGAAGGGTTTAGAAATGGTGGATTTGGATTTTTGATAGCTTCGATAAATAGGGCCTCACACCTCGTGATGCTCCAAAGTAACCAAGGAAGGGCCTCACACCCCACGATGCACACATCAAAGGAAAAATTCAGCAAAATTTTATTGTATTTCAATAATAATTTCATGAATTACAAGGGGGGCTGGTGGGGTATTTATAGACCCCCAACCAATGAAGTAAGGGACTCGGATACAAGACTCTTGTTCCCTTTGAACTATAACTCCTAGAATCCTTGCTTATGATGTCATGAACTCTTATCTTTGAATTCTCCTTGGGCTTCATCAGCTTGGGTGATATCTGGAGTGGATTTTATCTGAGTTGGGCAGCAAAAGAGTGGGAGAGAGGAGAAGTCCTTCTCTCTTACTCATCTTAAAAGTGGCGACAATTAATTGAGATGGGGCTACTTTCCCTTCTTGGCATGAACTCTATCTTGGTGCTAAAATAAGTATCCTTGATAAGATTATTTGAATGCTGGATAAACCTTGGAAGGATTAAGACTCCTTTGAATTTAAATGAAGCTTCATCTAATCTTGGATTCTCCCATTTGAATTTTGAAGTCATGCTTGAGTTGGCCAGCTATTTGGAGTGGGCGACCATCTAGAGGATGAGAGGGGTGCTAGATAAGAAGCAGAGTCCTTCTGCTTTACTTCTTTTAAATGTCTTCTTAGATTCTAAAAAGAGCAATGAAAAGGAAATTGAATGGCACCACTTTTGGATAAATTCAAACATCATCTGATGTCTTGATGTCTCAATGTCCCGTTGTCTTGATGTCTGGATCTCCTAATTTGTTATATGTCCAAACACAAATGACAAGCCGATGTCCCCTAGTGATGTGGCAGGTGTTGTCCAGAAGTCTTGCAAAGGTGGTGCCAAATAGGATGACATGTGGCAAGAAACTTGTACTAGCACATGGAGTCACATGGGCTTGTCTTGAGCTAGCATATGGGTCTTCGATTAGATACACATTGATGCACATGGGTCTTCAATTGGGTCCCTTCTTGTAATACAGGACTCAATGACTTAACTAATTACATGGACTCAATGAATAATTAACCATCTGATAACTAATTGAACCAACCATGCTTAATTACGCTTTCAAAATAAAAACCCAATTAAAGTTGGTAAAAAGGGCTAATTAAATTAGACCACTAAGATCCTAATTGGGTAATTAGGGTTTGACTCAATTAGGGTTTCAACTTAACCTGGTAAAAAGGGTTTTACCCCAAACAAAACAAAACCTTAATTACAATTGATAAAAGGGATTTACCCTAACTAAACCAAATTAACAAAATTTAAAATAAAATATTTATATGGTAAATAGGGTTGGGTTCAGGGTTTTACTCACAGGTGATTCACAGGGATGTGGGTTCAACCTGTCGACTACTTTTGGCCCTGGTGCCCGCACCAATTCTCCCGTGGTGGGAGAATCTCGACCCTATCGAGTATGGGTCAATTCCACTATTATAATACTCTAGTAAGTCAAAGGAAACTCTTTGCAAGTCCTCTCTGGTGATCCAAGAATCATCAGACTCATGTCGTCCTTGCCAACGAACCAGATATCACTGGTAATCTTTGCTCAGGGTAGCGATGATCTTGTCATCCAAGATCATTCGATCTTGTCTCTTCGGGTTGGAGGTTTGGCAGATGGACACACTTGGGTTAGTTCACTCTCAAGGACTGGATTAGGCCTAAATGGCTCACTAGGAATCAATGTTGGTTCCCTATACTCGATATGATCTGAAACATTGAAGTTATTGCTAATGCCTAGTTCAGGTGGTAACTCGAGCACATAGGCATTAAGTCCTATTTTTTTAATTATTTTGTATGGTCCACTACTATGGGCATATAATAGTTCCAGGTGGGAACCATGACAAAGTCTCCTTCATTGTATTCCTTTGAGTCTTTTTTTTTTTGAAAAGATTCATTACTTTCATTAATATATATATTTTTTATCATTATTCACATAAACCCTAAGCTACAGCTGGGTTTGTCCTTTGGTCAGGTGGGTGACATGCATATGAGAACGGTGCATGGATTCCTGCTAAATGCCATAGGGTTTTCCAAAAGTAAGTGGCAAACCTAATATGCTCAAAAGATGTATGCAACTTACTAACCTCTATAAAATGTAATCTAATGATCCTAGAAATGCTGGAAGCTTTAAAAAAAGATAAAAAATAAGAATTGGGTTTGGGGTTGACTTGGTAGGGTAGGAAATAAGAAAAGAGTTCAGGGATTGGTCCTAAACTAATGGGGTTGACCTTAAAGGTTTAGGATATTTATACAGGGTCTGTCCTATAAAAGAATAGGTCAGTAATCTCAGGGAAGAGATCTTCAATTAGAGTCAAAGGGGTGACTTCAGCCTGAGGGTACCAGACTAAAGAAATCATGTCCTCAATAGGCTCTATGACTTAAGTCTCTTCTTGTATTTCCTCAGGTAAAGTCTCATCAGTAGGGTTAGGTTACACTTGGATCTCTTTTCCTAAGGGTCCTACTAGTATAGTTTCAGTCAGGGTACGGTCATGATCAACTAACTCTGGGTTGGTTTCAGTCTGGGTATGGTTAGGGTTAGCTATCTTTGTGTTGGATTTAGTTTAGGTACCTATCAGGTCAGCTATAGGTATCTCCTCTTCTTCCTTATACTCATTTACTAAGCTCACATCAGCTTCATAAACTTCTTCCTCAATGGCATCTTGGTGGACTAATGGAGTAGTAAGAGTAGGTCGGTTAAGGGACAACTAGCTGGCTCCAGGGTTTTGACTAGGAGCACTAAACCTAGTAGGTTCAGGTTGACATTGAAGTAAAAGTGGACTAATACAAGGCTCATATCTATGACTACAAAGCCTTTGGGGTTCAGGCTGACTTAGGTAAACTTGACTAGCACTAGGTAGATACCTATGGGTTATAGGTTCTTGGGCTCATAGGGCATGGGTTTAGACCTATGGGTTATGGATCTGGGTTCGTAGGAGGTGGGTTCAAAGGATCTGGGCACATAGGAACTAGGTTCATATGATCTGGGTAGATACTTTTCTCCATGTTTAAGTTTCATGTCACTCCAAGTAGTTATAGGTATGTCTCTTCTTCGTTTGATCATTCTTTCAACATCATCCCAATAAATTATAGCCTAACGTACTAATTTATGTTTAGGAATCTTAAACATTCTTTCATCAGACACTAGTTCTCTCTCAAAATATAGATCCATATCACTTTTCCAATCAATATAATCCTCAAGATCAAGATCACCACCAAAAATAGGTGCTGATAAACTAAAGTTCCTAGTGGCTCTCTCATCTTGGTCTATGGAATCATAATTGGGTCTCCTATGGTTAGTCTCCCAGATGGGGTCATGGCGAGGAGCTATCCTAGGGTTGGGAGGTATAGGACATGGGGTCTCAAGTTTAGGTTCAGTACGAGTCTTATGGGTTTTTTCTAGGTTACCTAATCGGTCATCTAGTTGGTCAAACCTAGTGTTAAGTTGTCCTAACTATTCAGTCAAAGTCCTAAAGAAGGTCTCAAGGTTAGACTCCATGTTCAAGCTAGGTTAGGTTTGGGTTTGAACTATTTATATTAGTCTCCTAATCTAGGGGTCATGCAATGCAAACACATCGAACTCAACTCGGACTAGGGTTTCCTAGAGCTCAAGTAGAATGGGTCAGCTCAACTTACAGTCAATTCAATAATTACCCTATCCACTGGCCAGGTAAGAGTTAGGGTCGTGGGAGGCTCCCCCTGCTCTCATAGGATCCTAATTAAAAACCATGAAACCACTTAGGGCATTTGCCTTTTGACCTCTAGCCTTAGACACGAGGTTCAAGTGATAATCAGAGGATTGGGTGCACTAGCTTACACACAATACTTAGAACCCGACCTATTGGTGTCCCTAGCTCACTAGAGCAAATTATGTCTAATCAATTTTAATTAGGGCTAGGATCGATGCAAAGGTGGTGATTGTGGGCTAACGAAGGGCGATGAAATCCCTCCCTTATGTAGATATTGAATGCCCTTAAGATTAGGTTTAAATGATTCACACACAAGATGAAACCCTAATATGCAAATAAACAAAAATAGAAGAAAATGAAAATTAATTTCTTTTTTCTTCATATAGAACTGATGTGGGACAAATAAATAAATAATAAAAATAGCAATTAATATTTTTTTATATTTTCATATTTTAAAGGAGAGCTCAAAGGAGATAGTAAAGGAAACTAATAAGTCCATTAACTGCACAAGTAAATCTATAAAGCAATTAAAAGCAAGACCTGGTGGTTGAGAAACCACCGTAAACTAGGATCTATTCAACGAGACAGAAATTATGAGAAGGGAAAAGTTTAGTTGTACCAACGTAGATCACTCTCTCAATATAGATTTGTCAGGACTCTCAAGATCATAGAGACGGGATTTTGATATCTTGCTTTCGGGCTCCGATTTTCCACAAAATACTAGTTTGGAGGCAAGAAAACCTGGCTTCAATTCTTGATCACCGACACACCCAACAATGAAATATGAATTAGGAAGCAACAAATGAAAGGAAAGAATGAAAGAAAGAAGGGTTTAGAAATGGTGGATTTGGATTTTTGATGGCTTGGATAAATAGGGCCTCACACCCCGCGATACTACAAAGTAACAAAGGAAGGACCTCACACCCCACGATGCACACAGCAAAGAAAAAATTCAGCAGAATTTTGTTGTATTTCAATAATAATTTCATGAATTACAAGGGAGCTGGTGGGGTATTTATAGACCCCCAACCAGTGAAGTAACGGACTCAGATACAAAACTCTTGTTCCCTTTGAACTACAACTCCTAGAATCCTTGCTTCTAGTGTCATGAACTCTTATCTTTGAATTCTCCTTGGGCTTCATTAGCTTTGGCGATATTTGGAGTGGCTTTTATTTGAGTTGGGTGATAAAAGAGTGGGAGAGAGGAGAAGTCCTTCTCTCTTACTCATCTTAAAAGTGGTGACACTTAATTAAGATGGGGTAACTTTTCTTCTCCCTTCTTGGTGTGAACTCCATCTTGGCACTAGGATAAGTATCTTTGATAAGAGAACTTTATTTGAATGCTGGATAAACCTTGGAAGGATTATGGCTCCTTTGAATTTAAATGAAGCTTCATCTAATCTTGGATTCTCCCTTTTAAATTTTGAAGTCATGCTTGAGTTGGCTGGCTATTTATTGTGGGTGACCATCTAGAGGATAAGAGGGGTGCTAGATGTGAAGCAAAGTCCTTCTGCTTTACTTTTCTTAAATGTCTTCTTAGATGCTAAAAAGAGTGATGAAAAGGAAATTGAATGGCGCCACTTTTGGATAAATTCAAACATTATCTGATGTCTTGATGTCTCAATGTCCCATTGTCTTGATGTATGGATGTCCCGATTTGTTATATGTCCAAACATAAATGACATGCCAATGTCCCCTGGTGATGTGGCAGGTGTTGTCCAGAAGTCTTGCAAAGGTGGTGCCAAATAGGATGACATGTGGCAAGAAACTTGCACTAGCACATGGAGTCACATGGGCTTGTCTTAAGCTAGCACATGGGTCTTCGATTAGATACACATTGATGCACATGGGTTTTCAATTGGGTCCTCTCTTATAATCCAGGACTCAATGACTCAACTAATTACATGGACTCAATGAATAACTAACCATCTGATAACTAATTGAACCAACCATGCTTAATTAGGCTTTCAAAATAAAAACCCAATTAAAGTTGGTAAAAAGGGCTAATTAAATTGGACCACTAAGATCTCAATTGGGTAATTAGTGTTTGACTCAACTGGGATTTCGACTTAGCCTAGTAAAAAGGGTTTTACCCCAAACAAAACAAAACCCTAATTACAGTTGGTAAAAGGGATTTACCCTAACAAAACCAAAATAACAAAATTTAAAATAAAATATTTACATGGTAAACAGGGTTGGGTTTAGGGTTTTGCTCATAGGTGATCCACAGGGATGTGAGTTCAACCTGTCGACTTCTTTTAGCCCTGGTCTTGCACCACTGACTCCATTTGACTTTTTATTCTAAGACCGAAGGAATGGGTCACTTCTAGTGGCCCGGGCCGAATCATCCTGTATGAAGACTTCTTCTTCGAGGGTCTTCATCTTCCTTTCCATCCCTTTTTTTTTTCTTTTCTGAGCAATTATCGCTTAGTCCCGACCCAACTTGCTTCCAATGCTATCCAGACTATCTTTTGCTTTATTGTCCTCTACCACTTCCATGAGATTATTGCCCATTTCTCTCTCTTCAGGGCCTTGTTCATCCTAAAGCACCACCCATCTGATAAGGAGTGGTGGTTAGTGGACCCCCGCTCTGGGACCCACAAGCTTGACCTGCTTTCTTCCATCAGTGGATGGAAGGTAAGGTTCTTGTTTGCCTTAGTTAAGGGGGTGAATTGGATTTGGAGTGACCTAGACCGCTCCCCTAATCGATAATCTACTGTCAAGTCGGTTGAAAAAGAGATATTTGATCGCTTGTTATTTTTGAGGTTCCAGCCCTTCAAGATTTGCTGACTGAGCAAAACCTCATCGATGCCGGGGTCAGCCAGGCCCCACCTCAGGATAAGGCTTGATATCGGACTTCTTTTTCTTTTGAGTTTGATTTCTAGCTT
Source organism: Areca catechu (assembly GCA_021397845.1). Lineage (NCBI taxonomy): Eukaryota > Viridiplantae > Streptophyta > Magnoliopsida > Arecales > Arecaceae > Areca > Areca catechu. The sequence goes on along the minus strand of CM038051.1, from coordinate 91,956,492 downwards.
TGATAAGTGATTGACCAATCATTTTGTGTTACACAGGGATGAAGTTCTTGATGGATGAGCTTCTTGGCATATCCAGGAAGAGGGCTGCCTTTGCAGGGCTTGAATGGGAGCCTGTGAAGAAAGCCCAAGAGCAGCTGGTATGGAGGCCCACAGGTGAGCCTTCCAGGATGGGGCCTCTTGCTGTACCGGCCATGCCTGGGCTGGCATTCCATCCTTTAGCTCGCAGGCCCCAAAGGGATGCCCGACCAATAGAGGGGGCCATGCCAGCACCTCCGATGGCCCCCACCCGAACTGAAGCTCCACTATAGTCAGAGGTGGAAGAGGTGGTGAGAGATGCCACCACAAAGAGCCTGGACCCACCATCTAGGGACAGACCTACTGCCAACTGGTCTGCCATCACCGTGCCCCCACCGGCCACTTCCTTAAAAACCTTAAAACCATTCGGGACATCGAGGTCGGGGTCAAAGAAGATATCCCTCATCAAGCCCTGGGATGCTAGGTTGGTGAGGGATGGAAAGTTGGTCGAGGAGGTCCTGATTGCCCTCGCCCAGTAGCTGGACCACCAAGAGAGGACCGGTCGGCAAGTAGTGGATGTCTTCATTGGGGTGTTCCCCCTACTCTTCTCGGTATGTTACCTTCCTGGTTACTGAATTCTTTCTTTCTTGTTTGTAGAGATACTAACCATGCTCTTCATGCAGGTGGCCCTTGATGTTTAGCTCCTCAGGGACTCCTGCCAGGGGCTGATAAAATAGGAGTCCCACCTTTGCAAGGAGAGGGATGAGGCCCGGGCTTTGGTTGCCCGGGCCCAAGAACTGGAGGGCCAGGTGAAGGCCCTCCAAGACAAGCTGGCCAACTCTGAGGTGAGGGTGACCGGCTTGGAGAAGAAATCCACTGAGCTTAAGACTACCCTAAAGGAAGAGAAGGGGGAGAACCTCTGCAAAGCTGAGAAAGTGGCTACCTCTGCTATAGAGGTAGCCTGCCTAGAGGGAAGGGCACAGACTCTCAAGGCTCAACTTGAAGAGGAAGCGGCAAAGATCATGGTAGGCTTGGAGAAGGCCACGATGGCCATTGCGTTGATGGAGGTGGCCAAGAAAGAAGTCACCGAGGCTGTCCCCAAGTTCAAGGCATCCAAGGCCTTTAAGGATGAGGTCACCGAGGTGATGTTGTACTCTTACCACTAGGGGTTCATCGACTTCCAAGGTAAGGCCATTCGTCTCCTCGAATTGAAGGGGATGGAGGATATCCTCCCCAAGCTGCCCTTCCTTGTTCGACCGAGAAGGCCTACCATGGAGACGCAGCCAGAGCAGGAGCTAGAGGTTACCAAAGTCGAAGTCAACGCTGCTACTGCCTAGGACACACCTCCATCAAAAGGGGTCACTCACTAGCCAGGAAAGGAGACAGTAAGTGAGGCTTGAATTTTTTCTTCTTTTCTTGTAACTTAGATTTTCTGGGAGGCTTCCTGGCCTATCGACAGCCTTTATAGGATGAAAAGAAGGCATTGATTGATGAAAATATATTTTCTTTCCAATTGATGTGCCCCATCCACCTGTCTTTTTTTTTTTTTTTTGCTTTGAGACACTTCCAAAGAATCCTTTAGAGTATGTGAGGGACTTATCTTTGTAATGAAGAAATAGCCCAACTAGACTAGTGTACTTAGCCTGGACTTATCTTTTCTTCTCTTCTTTTTTTTTGGAGAAGAGATAAGCTTCATGGTCACTGTATGTGCATGCCTCTCCCAGGCCTTAATTGCTCCAGGTTGACTCTAGAATCTTAGGATCAGCATGAAGGTTTCTGGGAACACTTCATCCCCATTCTTCTGGTCTCGAAGTTGCACAGACCTGAGTGCAGGATTTCTAGAGCTTCTTGATTTGCCAAGCTGAGTCAAGCAGTAGATGTTGGGATTTCAGGGATTTCCTAATTGACATCTCCTAACTATGAGCATGGTGGTTGAATGCAGGGCTTTTGGAGTCTCCCGGCTTGATTTGCCAAATTATCAGTCAAGTAGTAGATGGTGAGATTTTAGAAGTTTTTCAGCTGACATCTCCAAACTGTGAGCAAGGCTGTTGAGTGCGGGTCTTCGTATGTTTCTCAACTTTGAGTGTAGGGCTTCGTAAGTTTCCCAACTTTGAGTATGGGGCTTCATAAGTTTCCTTAGTTTTGGTGTGGGGCTTTATAAGTTTTTTGGCTTTGGAGTGCGAGGCTTCATAAGTTTCCTGGCTTTGAGTGCGGGGCTTTGTAAGTTTCTCGGCTTGAGTGCGGGGCATCATAAGTTTTCTAGCTTTGAGTGCGGGGCTTCATAAGCTTCCCGGCTTTGAGTGTGAGGCTTCATAAGTTTTCTAGCTTTGAGTGCAGGGCTTCATAAGTTTTTTGGCTTTGAAGTGCTGGGCTTTGTATGTTTCCCTTTGTAAGTCTTACTAGTTGCCGTGCGAGGCATAGTGTGGTAAGCCCTTAGAACACTAGGAAGTTCTTCGACCCAACACCCTTGGCTTCATCCAGCATGGTGTGGAGCCCTTACAAGATGGTTTGGTTGGTCACCTCAACCTTTTCGTTGGTCAGAGGGTGAGCCACCGAGGTGAAGCGATGGCGGATGTTGAGGTCGGCACAGAACTCCTCGAAAGCCTGATTATCAAACTACCATCTGTTGTTAGTGATGATTGAGTGCAGGAGTCTGAATCGATAGATGACTGACTTCTAGAAGAATGATCTGACTTTAGCCTTAGTGATCCGTGCAAGGGATTCTGCCTCGACCCACATGGTGAAGTAGTCGATGGCCATAATCAAAAAGTTTCATTGGCCATACATGGGAGGAAAGGGACCTAGGACGCCAATTCCCCACTAGGCAAATGACCACGGGGCTGATAGCTAGGAGAGTGGGGCAATCGACTATCACTAGATTTGGGCATGGCGCCGATAGCGGTCACACTTCCTCACGAAATCAACGACGTCCTCCTGCATGGTCTCTTAGAAGTACCCTTGCTAGAGTGCCTTGTAAGCTAGCATCCTGCCCCTAACATGATTCCCGTAGATGCCCTCGTGTATCTATCAAAGCACATAAGTAGCTTTTGAGGGCTTCAAGCACTTCAGTAGGGTGTAGGAATAAGACCTCCGATAAAGCTGCCCATCTATCATCACATATCGTGCAGCCTTCTTTTTAAGGAGGTTGGCTTCCTTGCAATCTTTAGGTAGGGCAGCTTTAAACTAGGACATGTAGTCCCAGAGGGGCTCTCGATCCTGCTGGTGGATCGAGAAAAGGCTATCAACTTCATGTGGCACCTTTCTATATACATCAAAGTATACCACAAACTTTTTCTCCAGTTGGAAGGAGTCAATGCTTTCTGACTTGAGTCTAGAGAACCAAGCTCGAGCAACCTTTCAGAGGGTAGCCAGGAATATAATACAGAGTAGAGCATCGGTGGCCTCCTGGAATATCATAAGGGCCTTGTAGCTTTTCAGGTGGTCCAGGGGGTCAGTTATCCCATCGTAGGGGTCAACCTAGGGCATGTGGAATTAGCTAGGGTTTGGTTCTTCTTGGATTCAGCGAAAGAAGGAAGGATGGGTGTCATAACTTGTGGGCTTGCTGGGAGAGCCCTTAATCTCAGCAAACTGGAAGGACATGTCAGCCAACTTGCACTCTTACTCTTCGAGGCACCTCTTCACCTGGAGGTGGATGGCCTTGTTGTGGACCCCTCGACGGAGGCCATCAGGGGTGAAAGAGGTATGGAGTAGGGCAACTCTCACCTGAGTTCCCGGCCACATCGGTACCGTCGATGCAAGTATGCACCATGGTCCAAGATCGGGGAGTGGCTCTCTCGATCGTTCAGGCCATCGTGCTGCTTCTTTCCAATCGCCCGGTGGTCTCCCAATGGGTGGGAGGCCAAATGCAACTGCCCCTCATGGAAGGATTGTAGGCTGGTATGGGGATCGGCAGCATGGGCCACCGATGTCCCTAGCTGCTGCTATGTTGCCAGGGACCGGTATCTTTGATAAAATTGGCATACCACCGTAGCTAGGGCATGGTCCTGCTGAGCCAGTGCAATGATCTAGGGATCCATTAGAGGTGGTGGTGGTGGAGAGGGGAGCTCTCCCTCAGGGCTCTATAGGTTGCCATGATGAGGGGGGCCCCCTGCTTGACTGGTGGAAGCCTCATGCGAACGTGTTGTCAACATGGAGTTGTGGGCTTCTGCAGATGCTTTGCTGGTGGTGGGGGACTCATTGTCAGACTTCCCACAATCATCGATGTTCTCCTTCCTTCTTAGTGTGCCAATCTATTATTGATAAGATCACTGGTGCGCGCCACTACGCACTGATTTGAAACCTTAAATCCACTACTCTAAGGGTAGAATAATGGGAGTAAAGGTCGAACCCACAAGGACTTTGGATTATATCGAAAAAAATTTTTTGAAGAGAAAACTTATATTTAACTAACTAAAATAGATAATGAAAGAGTATAGATGCAATAAATAAAAATCTCAGAATTCCAACTAGTTACTTGCTAGGTGGGCTGGCACTCCACTTCTATATAAATGATTTGTGTATCCTGATCCAGATATAACCTATTCTTGGCGAAGATGACTCGTACCTGTTCGATCATGGCCCGTTCTCCTGGAATATCGATTAGTCAAAAATCGGTCACATACAAATTATAAAAATCCTTTTTAGAAATAATTTATTCCAAGAGAATAAACTGTTCCTATCGAATACAGCTTGTCCCAAGAACATAAACTTTGCCTAATAAGAATGATTGACTCATAAAAATATTGACAAGAAATTTAGGCTTTTATTTCATAGAAAGTAAGCATAGAAGATGAAAAATAAAATAAACCAAAAAAACCCCCTATGCCAAGCACTACAGTGGAATCCCAGGAAGATAACTCAGCCTTTCATCCTAGACATCAGCTTTGCAGAAATACAGGAATTAGAAGTGGAATGGAAGTGGGATGAAATACAAAGAGAGGCAGAATGGAGTTGGAGTGGATGGGGCGCAGAATGGAAGTCTCTCGAATCCTCCTCTGGAGCTGAGAATGACTGAAAACTTTATTGATGGAAAACATCGTGTTAGGCCCGTGTTGGAACTGTGGTGATTTCTTATCTTAAGCTGCTGAAAAATCTCGGTGATATCTCCTTATCCTCGCACCTATTTGTGTGATCCCAACAAACTCCTCCACGTCGGTGAACCAACCCCGCATTCGTTTCTCCTTCCACGATCATATCTCCATTTCAAAAATCAAACTCAAAATCTAGTTATGTCACATTTTCGACCTCCCTATCCCATTCGGACATCCTGTCATAAGCTAATAACTTCGTGGTGAATGGCAATGTCTAAAAAGAAGCCCATGATGATCTTGAGGTAGGGAAGATGCATGGGTGGCTACCTAATGGGTCTAGATTGGCAGCAGGAAAAGGATGTGACCGATGGCTTTAATGGAGAAGAGAGGAAGATGAGCAACAAGCATGGGAGATGGCAACTCCGACTACCGGCAGTGAGTCGGACAGTGGAAGTCGGCATGGGACAGTGAGGAAAGGCCGGCGGTGGAGCGAACGGTGGCTGGCGGTGCAAGATCTGGCTTCCCGGCGGTGAGGGCGGTGGTTCCGATGGAAAGGGAGGCTTTGCACATTGATGATAAAATGAAGATGGGCAACAGCCCTTTTTCAACCACATTCCGGTCGAATGGAGCTTCTCCAGCTGGCGATGAGGTGCTCCGCCGACTCCGACGACCATGGGGCATCTCTCCGGCAAGTTCTGGAGCAAACAGTGGAAGGTGGTCCACAATTCTGCTCCGTGGACCGTAGGTAATGACAGCGGTGGACCGACGGGTTATTTATGGACCAGTCAACCGGTCCATAGTAAACTGGCTGAATGCTTTTAAGTTCTGCTCCAAAAAATGTGCTGCTTTGAAAACCATGCTAAATTCTTCTAAAATTGATTTCAGGCTCATATGAACTTTGATTTGGGTTCGATTTGCACCGTTGGATTCAATAATTCAAGCTCTACACATTTATGAAATCAATTTCTACAAAATACTATATAAAACTATTAATTTCAACCAAATAAAGTTGGGTTAATTATCATTATTTTAATAATTATCACACCCCCCAACTTGAACTTTGCTCATCATCGAGTAAAGAAAATGAATTAGTGTTGTGTACTAACCTGGTCCATGAAATGAAAATCATCTTACTAACTCTAAAATCAGAGGATACTTGGTTAGACCATTAAAAATGTATCTCATTGGATTACCAATTCCATCCATTTAGTGGTAGAGTGAAGTCCACCCATTTAGTCATAGACTGAAGTCCATGAAAGTTTTAAGAGTTTTTCTTTTCCGAACTTCCTATCTCACTCTCTAAATCTTCCAACTTACTTTGATTTTGGTGTAATATTTATTTAGTCCCCTTTTTTTTTCTTTTTCTTTTTTTTAAATAAATCATAAAGTCAGTGCAATGTCCTAACATTTTGCTTTCTAGTTAACCCTTGTAGCGAGCTTTAAGCCAATGACTCCCAAACTAGTTGGCTTTAGGGCATTAGGTGTAAAACACCCCTCGAGCTTACTAACTTGAGTTAAAAAGGTTTCAAGTCAAGACTAACTCTACAAAAGATTCCTTTACATCCCCATATTTTGATGCGAACAACAACGCTTACTTAGGCAAAGGGGCCCATTTACTCAGTAAGAGATGCTAAAAACCTTTATTATTAAACTTGGGACTCTTAATGATGCTTATACCATTATAAGTAGGATTCATTATCAAGATCAATAGACAGAAAGGTCTGGAATTAGTCAAAAAAGAATTTATGGTCTACACTCTACCATTTATAGGGTTTCCTTGATAAATCATCCCTCAGTATCTCTAAAATTGTCTAGACCGTTAATCACTCCTTATTTAGGGAGCTTGATTATTTTCAATTCAAGACAAAGCTTATACACAAAAATTGATTAAAGTTTTACTCAAGGATTAGATTAATTTAATTATCCCCCCTAACTTAATTTTCATTGTCCCTAATGAAAGAGGATACTAGTAATGTAATGGCACGGAAGGATACCACCTGGTAGGGTATGAACATTAGATATCTTGTTATTTCCATGTTCCTCGCAATCTTCTTCCTCTAGATTTATTCTAAAACCAAAGAACACAAGGTTAAAACTAAAAGCATGAACTAAGGCAAGAACTAGGCTGCATCCCAGGAGTGCTAAGTTTAAAGTCGTCAGCCAAATGCTAAGAGGGAGTGTTACTAATATTGAACTTAAGTACATCCCTCAAGAAAATTTTAAAAGACAGGCCAATCAGGAGGCCTTGTCAACATGGCGAAAAAATATTCATAGAGTATTCTACGACGACGATTATCCTTGATCCAGAAAATACATGAGGTAAGCTTGCTAGACCAAGACTGAAAAATTCTAGAACAATTTTGTTGAAGATTAGGAAGGGATTGGGTATGTTGGGCTGAGAGTGGGGGTGGGAGGTTAAAATTTTTTTTATCTCTAGAAAGGTCTACCCTAATCCCATTCTCAAGTATGTTATGTCTTGACATCATCCCTTCCTGATGGCACTTTATCCAAGTTAATTGTAGGTCTATCGCCATACATCATTTCAGAATAAAAGATAGATTTTGGAGGCGATCTTCAAAAGTAGTGCCAAATATAGAAAAATCAGTGACAAACTCTTCAAGATCATTATCTTTCTTTTCATAAAGATTCCATCCAACAGCTTGTCTATACATCCTTAGAACACCAACTATTAGGTCTTCCTGATTAGAGATCACTGGTAGGGTGTCAGTAGGTGTGACAGGAAGCGGTATCAATTCTAAATCTAGTGTTGATTCTATCGGAGGAGCTATTAGGGGCCTAGGTGTTGGCTCAACTTGTTTCGTCAAAAGTGGGGTGGGTTTGAAAAGTGGGGTATCCCTCCCTATGATATCTTCATCTTCATTACAATCATCTACCCACATTGAGCCATATAGGGATCTAAGGGATCTAATGAGTTCTGGGGATAACTAGAAGGTATGGCTTCCCCTATTGTGTTATTCTGTTGTGGTTCTTGGGGAGCCTCAATTAATTCCATCATATCATCAAAGGAAGTCATCGGTGAGTAAGATGATGATGGAAGTAGTTCATCCCACCAGTTTGGTTTCTCTGCCTCAATCAAATCATATATATTAAGCTTATTGATAGATTGTTGCTGAGGCATGATTGGTTGTTGATATTGGGCAAATCTATTGGCTTCTAGGTTAGTCTAAGGAAGAGGTGGGTTCTGACTAATTTTTCCAATCCAGTCTAGTGCTTGTAAAACCTTTCCTGAAAAGATAGGCTATAAGGAGTAGGAGTAGGTTGACCATCTGAATAGAATGGATCATAATAGGAAGCATCTGCGAACAAAGGTCTTTAGTGTATCGGGATAACTACTGGGTGTAGTTGCCAGGAAAAATCTAATTGAACCCCCAACCTGGGTTGTAAGCATCAAAATTTAAATTTTCTCCTAGTCTATAAGCCATATGAGTTTGATCTTGATAAATTTGGTCAAACCTAGACTCAAAAAATTTGTACATGGTTGGATATTTTATTTTATTTTATTTTATTATGTTTTAAAAAGAGAAGGGGGAAGGAAAGAAAAGGTCTAAAGACAAACTCCTAAGAGGGTCCTAGACTAGAGAAAAGAAAAGAAATTATTTTAATTAACCCTTTTTTTTTCCAAAACAAGTGAAATAATCAAAATCACTATCCTAGGGTTAACCTGGATATAGACAGCTCCTAACTGATCCAAGGTTACCTTCGAGCACTCCAAGCCCAAAATCAACTAACTGACTTGGCCAGGTATGTGTAAGGTTGCTGGGGGTCCTCCCGTTTCTTGCCTTAGCACCAATTGAAATTGGCCAGGTAAGCGAACGGAACCAATTAAAGAACCACCTTCCTTCGAGCTCTTGTCTTTGAACCACTTTCCTTAGACACCAAGTAGCTAAATGATCTGAGCCCGGTTCAACTCTAGGGTTCCCTTATCCTATTGAGCTCAAAATTCCTAGGGTTGACGTCTAATTGATTTTAAATTTAAGGTTTGGGTCAATGCAAATGCTGGGTGGTGGTTTGTGGGCTAAGGGTGATGAATTCCCCACCTTATCTAATTAATTGGGTAATACCTTTAAGTTGATTATGGATTTATGAAATGCAACAAGTATGGTGTCCAAAATAAAAGTTTTAAACAAACAAAATGAAACTAAATTTTTTTTTTTTAAAGTTTAGGGATTAAGTCTCTAATCCTAATAAATTATGAGATGTCAGGTAAGTTTTTTTCTTTTTTTGGTTTTGCAGAAAAAAATAAATTTGCCTAAGTCAATCTAAAGATGGAAAGCACAAAGCATAAAATTTTTCTTCTCAACCTTTTTGTACCCTAGGATAATCATTCAACAAAACTTCCTAGTTATACCAGGGCAACCTTATGTCAGGGCACTTAAGATCAAAAATTTTAATTTTATTTTTTTTAATTTTCAAATTTTAAATTTTGAAATTTGAGTTTTTTTTTTGAAATTCGAATTTAAATTTTTTAAAAAAATTTAAATTTTTTTATTTGTTTTAGATTTTTGATTTTTTTTATTGATTTTTGATTTTTTGATTTTTTTTTAAAAATAATGCCAAAAGTCTCCGGCAATGGTGCCAAAAATCTGGTGCGCGTCGCTACACACCGATTTGAAACCTTAAATCCACTACTCTAATGATAGAATAATGGGAGTAAGGGTCGAACCCACAAGGACTTTGGGTTATTTCAAAAAAGAATTTTTGAAGAGAAAACTAATATTTAATTAACTAAAATAGATTAGATGCAATGAATAAAAATCTCGGAATTCCAACTGGTTACTTGCTAGGTGGATTGGCACTCCACTTCTATATAAATGATCTGTATATCCCGATCTAGATATAACCTATTCTTGGCGATGACAACCCGTACCTGTTCGATCATGGCCCGTTCTCCTGGAATATAGATTAGTCAAAAATCGATCACATACAAATTATAAAAATCTTTTTTAGAAATAATTTATTTCAAGAGCACAAACTATTCCTATCGAATACAGCTTATCCCAAGAACATAAACTATGCCTAATAAGAATGACTGACTCATAAAAATATTGACAAGAAATTTAGGCTTTTATTTCATAGAAAGTAAGTACAGAAGATGAAAAATAAAATAAACCAAATAAACCACCTATGCCAAGCACTACTGTGGAATCCCAGGAAGATAACTCAGCCTTCCATCCTATACATCAGCTTCGCAGAAATACAGGAATTGGAAGTGGAATGGAAGTGGGATGAAATACAAAGAGAGGCGGAATGGAGTCGGAGTGGAATGGGGCGCAGAATGGAAGTCTCCCGAATCCTCCTCTAGAGCGGAGAATGATCGAATATTTTATAGATGGAAAACACCATGTCAGGCCTGTGTGGGAACTGCGGTGATTTCTTATCTTAATCTGCGAAAAAATCTCGATGATATCTCCTTATCCTCGCACCCGTTCGCGCGATCCCTGCAAACTCCTCTGTGTCCACAAACCAACCCCGCATTCGTTTCTCCTTCCATGATCATATCTCTATTTCAAAAATCAAACTCAAAATCCAGTTATCCCATCGCATTTCCGACCTCCCTATCCCATTCAGACATCCCATCATAAGCTAATAACTTCGCGGTGAATGGCAATGTCTGAAAGGAAGCCCATGATGATTTCTTGGTGGCGAGGGCAGCTTCGCACGATGAAGATAAAATGAAGAAGGGTAGCAGCCCTTTTCTAACCACTGTCCGGCCGAACGGATCTTCTCCTGTCGGCAATGAGGTGCTCCGCCGACTTCGGTGACCATGGGGCATCTCTCCGACAAGTTCTGGAGCAAACGGCAGAAGGTGGTCCACGGTTCTGCTCCGTGGACCATGGGTAATGGCAGTGGTGGACCGGCGGGTTATTTGTGGACCAATCAACCGGTCCACAGTAAACCGACCGAATGCTTTTAAGTTCTGCTCCAAAAAATGTGCTACTTTGAAAATGTGCTAAATTCTTCTAAAATTTATTTTAGGCCCATATGAACTTCAATTTGGGTCCGATTTGTGCCGTTGGATTCAATAATTCAAGCTCTACACATTTATGATGTCAATTTCTACAAAATACCATAGAAAACTATTAATTTTAACTATATAAAGTTGGATTAATTATTATTATTTTAATAATTATCAATCACCATGGCCTATAGCTCTAACATGGCATGAACTTGTTGGGCTCCCATTGGGTGCTCGATCCTCTTCCGGTGTGGCCTACAAAAAAGAGAATGATGAGGGGCGAACTCTAACTAACGATGGATGACATGAAAGGGATGAACATAAAGAAAAAATATAGATTAAAGAGGGAAAATTTTTTTTTTGATTTTAATGGTTTTGTTCTCGAAAGAAAGCATGACTAGGTTAGGATTTTCATGTAACAGTTAGGGTTCTACCCACATACTAGAAACTATCAAAGAAATAAAAAAAAAGGATCCTAGGACTAAGAAATCCTATTAGGAACATGCTCGGCTTCAACACATCAGAAAAAGTGAGATGGGATGGGTTAGTATTACCTAGCAATTGTGCTCTGAATGTCATAGAAGAGATCGCTCCACTCAGATCGGTGCTTAGATGAAGAAGTCACTTTCTCACGGATCTGTCAATTTTTATTAGCTGGTTTTGGGGGCAAGGAAGAGTTCATCCAAGGTTCATTTTTCCTGAGGGATCCTGCAAACGTCAAGGGTTAGATACGTAGAAGAAGGAAAAAATACTAAACTAAAAGTAGGAAGAAGATTGAAGGCCAAAAAAATTGCTGAAAATGGTGGAAGGCCTGCTGGAAGAGAAGACGCCTGGCTCTTTTGGAGGGGTGGCCTGGAAGGAGGAGGGTGCTTGGCCTCCTGGCTGTGGAGAAGAAATTGCACTCCTTGGACTTGATGAAGAACCTGCAGCCTAGGGTTTTGATGGGGGAAGAAGGGGTGGCCAAGGGTGGAAGAAAGAAGGGGGCGGCCTTGGGCTTGGAAGATGAGAGGGTGTCCAAGGTCTTGGATGGGATGGAGGTCGGCTTGGGTTTGCTTGAAGGTGAAGATGTGTTGGGCAGCTAGGGTTTGTAAGAAAGAAAAAAAGAAAATGGGCTTCACACCCACTCCTTCACGGAGGTCGATGTTTTCAAAGAACAAAGGCAAATAAGAAATAACTCAAGTTTTCATTCAATAAACACTCATTAATTATAAGAGGGTAGAGGGGTGGGGTATTTATAGACCAACCAGCCCTTTCCCTATCAAAATAGGAGTACACAGTGTGAATAGGATTAGGAGAACAAAGTTGAGTAGAATAAGGAGTACCTAGTTTGAATAGAATTGGTAGACTAAAATCCTTGTAGGACTTGGACATCAACTCCTTCTTGGACTTGGAAGCTTTGACTTTTCTCCATGGGTTTGGACTGGTATGAAATTCTTGTTGGGCTTGGATTGGTTGACTCCTTAATGGGCTGAGAGGTTTGACTTTTCCACTGCCTGGTGGGCTTGGACTAGGAGGGAAACCATTCATGGGGGCTTAACTAGGTTGGGCACCAAATGCAAGATGGGCCTATGGGCTGGGGCGCCAAAGGCTAGGAGCTGGGGCACCAAGAATTTGGGCTGGGGTGCCAAGAGTAGAGGCCTAGGGCACTAAGCTTTGGAAGCTTGGAGTGCCATGTACTAGTGGTACTAGGGCAGCTTGAAAGGGGCCCAGGCGCTATAATCTTAGGGCTGGAGTGGGGGTCCAGGTGCATGAACTAGGATGGCTTGAGTGGGGGTCTAGTAGCACTCCTCTTGATCTTGACTTGAATGAAAGAGATCAAAATTTACAAGACTCAAATGGGCCTAATTAACAAGACTCAGAATAGGCATAGTAAAATAGATGGACTCACTATTATTACATGGACTCAATTGACTATCTGGTCTCAAGTGACTAAAGAGACTTAATTGATTCACTTTATTATAGGACTCTGCATTTATTATAGGACTCAATTTGCTTGATGAACTCAACTCAAAATGATTGATTACCCAACACATGAATCATAGATCTAATTAGAACTTTACAATATGGGTCTGATCCTGACATCCTCATCAATTCTCCTGGGGTGGGAGGAACTCGATCCTGTCGAGTAAAAGATCAATTTGGCTCTGGTGGGTCTAGGTTGAGGCATTGTGGATCCTCTTGAGTGATCCATGAGTCCTCAAATCTCAGTCGACCTTGCCAATGAACCAAGTAGGTTGGTAGCCTTTGATCCGAGTACTAGTGGCTTGGTCATCCAGGTACGCTCAATCATTTTCCATCCCAGGCTAATTTAATGGAGACTCAGGGATGGGTTTGCTCTTAAAGAAATGATCAGGCTCAATAGGCTCACTGGGTATCATTGCCGGCTTCCAATACTCAACTAAGTCTGAGATATTGAAGGTTGAGCTTAATGCCTAATTCGGGTGGTAACTTAGGCACTAGGTCCAATATTTTTTTATCACTTTGATGGGTTCAGCTCTATGGACAAGGAACCTATCAATCCAAAATCTTCCTAGCAAACTCTTTGACTCTTTTCAGGAATTAACCATGTTGTTTTATAAATCATTGATCACATTAATCTTATGATTAATTCCTCATGCAAATCTCTAATCATGTAGTGCAAATGACTTAGACTAACATCTCATGCAAGCAAATGACTCATACCAATATCTAATGGACTACGAACTTGACTAAACCTTAAACTACAACTAGGCTTGACCCTTGGTCGATGAATGTGTTGCCCGATAAGCAACCCAAGAGGGGAGATGAATTGGGTTTCTAAAAATTACTTGCAAGAATGTGTGTCAATTCAAATATCTAATCAAGTGCTAGTGTCAGGTGTAAGTGTATGCTCTTGAAGAGTATGCAGCAAAAATACAAATGCAACAAATATAAGAGCAAGTAAAGAGAGCAATAGACATTCATAAACACAAGCCAAGCATAGTGGTTCGGTGCTTTCCAATGCATCTATATCCACTCCCCAAAGTCAACTTGGAAATTCACTATAATCTCCTACGATTATAGCGATTAGATTTCCAGGCTCACTAATCAAAACCCTTTTGGTTTTTAAAAGGCTCACCAAAAGGAACCTGGTGTGGGCATTAGGGCTAAAAGAAATCGACAGGTTGAACCCCCATCCATGTGGATCACCTGTGAGTAAAACCATGAATCCAAATCCTATTTATCATGTAAATATTTATTTTAAATTCTGTTATTTTAGTTTAGTTAAGGTAAACCCTTTTTACCAACTATAATTAGGGTTTTGTTTATTTTGGAATAAAACCCTTTTTACCAAGTTGAGTCAAAACCTCAATTGAGTCAAACCATATTTACCCAATTGGAATCTTGGTGGTCCAATTTAATTAGCCCTTTTTACCAACTTTAATTGGATTTTTATTTGAAATCCTAATTAAGCATGGTTGGTTCTTTTTTAGTTATTAGTTGGTTAAATCATGTGGTTAGTTATTCATTGAGTCCTGTATTACAAGGGGCATCCAATTGAAGACCCATGTGTGTCCAATTGAAGACCCATGTAACTCAAATCAAGACCCATGTGCTAGCTCAAGACAAGCCCATGTGACTCCATGTGCTAGCACAAGTTTCTTGCCACATGTCATCCTATTTGGTGCCACCTTTGCAAGACTTCTGGACAACACCTGCCACATCACCAGGGGACATCAACACATGGCATGTCACTTGTGTTTGGACATGCAATAAGATTAAGACATCACCACATGACAACACCCTTTGGTCGGCCACTTAAGAAGGAGTTAGCGCCTCTTTTTTTTTTTAAAGAGGAGTAAAGTAGAAGGAGATCTCCAAATTGGCGCCCTCCCACTCCATTCCTTCACACCAAAACCAAGAAAGAAAATGGCAAACATTTTAAGGAGTTTCAAGTCATCTCAAGTCATCCAAGTGGAGAAGGTTGGAAGGTTTTCCTACTTTAAGAGTTTTGATAAAACAAGTTGGAAGCTGCTTAAGTTCCTGTGACTCAAGAGTCTCACCAAATCTCTTGAGTCTTCTTCATTCCAAACTAAAAAGTCCACTCACATACATAAGTCCAGATCATCCCAACAAGCAAGAGTCCAAGATGCCCAGAAGTAGGACTCTAGGAGTTGTAGTCCAAGGGAGCACAAGATTAGTGTTTATGTTCCTTACATCACTGGTTGGGAGTCTATAAATACCCCACCAGCCTCCCTTGTAATTCATCAGTTATTCATCAATATACAATGAAATTCTATCAAATTTTCTCATTTGCTATGTTCATCGCGGGGTGTGAGGCCCTTCCTTTGTTCTTTGGAACATCGCGGGGTGTGAGGCCATACTTATCCAGCCATCAAGAAATCCAAATCCACCATTTCTAAACCTTCTTTTATTTCATTCTTTCCTTTCCATTACTTCTTTTAATTCATGTTTCTTTCTTTGTTGAGTGTGCAGGTGATCAAAAATCAAAGCCAGGTTTTTTTGCCTCCAAACCAGCATCGCTTGAAAGATCACAGCCCGGAATCGAATTCTTGAAACCCTATCATGAAGATCTTGAGAGTCCCATCAGATCCGATTCAGAGGAGCATATCTTCATTGGTAAAATCTAAACTCATTCCCTCCTCATAATTTATGACTCATTGAATAGATAACCCTAGTTTACGATGGTTTCTCAACCACCAAATTCTGTTTTCCTAGTAACTTTGTAGGCTTACTTGCGGGCAAATCTAGAACTAGTTTCCTGTTCTGTCTCCTTTGAAGTCTTCTTTTAAAATCTAAAAATATAAAAAATTAGTTTCTAATTTTTCTCTGTTAATTAGTTTTTAATTTCAGTAATTTAGTTTTGGTTTTTTGTCCTGCATCAATTTTTACTATCAAAGCATGGTTAAACTAGGATTTAATTGCTCTTGTGCTGAAATTTTTTGCAACTTAGTTCTCTTTAAGTACTAGGATCGGGTGCTTCACCATGGCCATCCGGTATAGAAAAAAATAGGGCTGCAAGACCCTCACAACCCATTAAAATGAGATTTCCTATGGCATGTAGAGGTGCCACTGTGAATTGACCCTTGAAGAAGAAAATAAAGAGATATGCATCTTTAGGTTTTAATTTCTGCATCTCTGCCAACTTAGTACATAGTTAATTATTTTAATTGTTTCTATCTGTTAGTAATTCATAAAAATATGATTTATATTTTGATGGATTCCCTATAATTGAATGTCATCTCTGCCAACTTAGTACATAGTTAATTATTTTAATTGTTTCTATCTGTAAGTAATTCATAAAAATATGATTTATATTTTGATGGATTCCCTATAATAGAATGTATTTTTTAGAATTTTCTCATGAATTATTTCGATCTATAGATTTTCCACCTACCAAAATACTACCTAAGAACAGTTCTACCCTGGTTTTCAGCAAAGCTAATTTCAGCGAGTTTAGGATTCTTTTAGTAAATTTTTTTTGTATATTTTAATATTTACTACATATTAGATACTTATCTACAGAATATATTCTTGTTAAAAGAAAAAAAATTAATTAATTTTTATTTTTGCTTATTTGCATATTAGGGATTCATCTTATGTGTGCATCATTTAAACCTAATCTTTAGGGCATTCAATATCAACATAAGGGAGGGATTTCATTACCCTTCCTTAGCCTACAATCACGACCTTTGTATCGATCCTGGCCCTAATTAAAATTAATTAGACTTAATTTGCTCTAGTGAGCTAGGGACACCAACAGGTCAGATTCTAAGTATTGTGTGTAAGCTAGTGCACCCAATCCTCTGATTATCACTTGAACCTGGTGTCTAAGACTAGAGGTTCAAAGGCAAATGCCCTAAGCGGTTTCATGGTTTTTAATTAGGATCCTGTGAGAGTAGGGGGAACCTCTCATGAACCCACATTGTACCTGGCCAGTGGACAGGGTAATTATTGAATTGGCTATAATTTGAGCCGACCCATTCTACTTAAGCTTTAGGTCTAGGAAACCCTAGTCCAAGTCTTGTCTGTGTGTGCATTGCGTGACAACTAGGTCAGGCACACCCTATTAGTTTCACCCAAACCCAATCCAATTTAGTCATGGATCCCAATTTTGAGACCTTCCTTATGACCTTCACTGAACAATGTATCCAAATGAACCATAAGTTTGATCGACTGGACCAATGATTAGGAAACCTAGAGAAAACCCGTAAGACCTGTCCTGAACCAAAATTTGAAGTATCCCCTGACCCATTCCTAGAACCCAACCCTAGGATAGCCCCTCACCATGACCCAATCTGGGATCTTAGTTTGAAGAGATCCAATTATGATTTCATAGACCAGGATGAGAGAGCGACTAGGTATATTAGGTTAGAAGCACCTACCTTTGGTGGTGATCTTAATCTTGAGGATTATCTTGATTGGGAAGAAGGTATGGATCTATATTTTGAGAGGGAACTAATGTCTGAAGGAAGTCAGTTTAAGTTTGCTAAGCTTAAATTAGTACGCGAGGCTAGAATTTATTGGGATGATGTCGAAAGAATGATCAAATGAAGAAGAGACATATCCATAACTACCTACGGTGACATGAAACTTAAACTTAGAGTAAAGTACTTACCCCGATCCTATGAACCTAGATCCATGATCAATAGATCTGTGCCCATGTCCTATGAGCCCAAGAAACCTATAACTCCTAGGTATCAACCTAGTGCTAGTCAGGTTTTCCTAAGTCAGCCTGAACCCCATAGGCTTAGTAGCCCTAGATTTGAGCCTAGTATTAGTCCACTTCCACTTCAATGTCAACCTGAACCTAATAGGTTTAGTGCACCAAGTCAAAACCCTGGAGCCAGCCAATTGCCCCTTAACTGACCTACTCTTACTACTCCATTAGTCTACCAAGATGCCACTGAGGAAGAAGTGCATGAAGCTGAGGTGAACTTAGTGGATAAGTATGAGAAAGAAGAGGAGATACATATGGCTGACCTAGAATTAGCTAACATTGACCATATCCAAACTGAAGCCAGCCTAGAGTTAATTGACCCTGACCAAACTAAAACTATGCTCTTAGGATCCTTAGAAAAAGAAATCCATGAGGAACCTAACCCTACTACTGAGATCTTATCTAGGAAGACTCTAGAAAAGTGTCAAGTCATACAGCCTAGTCCTAAAATTCAGGAGCCAGAAGGGCTTATTGAGAACTAGATTTTTCCAAACCAGCAACCTCAGGAAGAATTCACTCCATCAGTCCCAATTGAAGATCTTTTTCCTGAAATTACTGACCCATTCTTCTATAAAGCAAACACTGCAGAAATACCCCAAACCTTTAAGGTTAACCCCATTAGTCTAGGACCAATCCCCGAACCCTTTTCTTATTTCTTACCTTACCAAGTCAGCCCCGAACCCAGTTCTTATTTTTTACCTTTTCCTAAAGCTTCCAGCATTTCTAGGATCATTAGTTTACATTTTATAGAAGTTAGCAAGTTGCATAAGCCCATTGAGCATGTTAGGTTTACAACCTATTTTTGGTAGACCCTATGGCATTTATTAGGAGTGCATGTTATGTTTTCATCTACATGTCACCCACCGACCAAGGGTCAAGCACAGAATTGAAACTAAGAACTTAAATAGACAAAATAATAATAATAATAATAAATAATTTTCATTATGAATGCATAGTTGAGTCTATTAGATATTTGCAGAGTCATATGCACAATATATTAAAGAATTATATAAGAATCATATGGCTAATTCAAGAAAAAAACTCAAAGAATTCAATGAAGGAGACTTTGTTATAATTAGGCTATGACTTGAACTAGTTATGTACCCATAGTAGTGGACCATACAAAGTAACTAAGAAAATAGGACCTATTGCCTGCGTGCTTAAATTGCCACTTGAACTAGGCATTAGCTCTACTTTCAACATTTCAGACCTTATCGAGTATTGGGTGCCAACGTTGATTCCTAGTCAGCCATTTGGGCCTAATCCAGTCATTGAGAGTGAACCAACCCAAGTGTGTCCACCTACCATACCACCAGCCTGGAGAGACAAGATTAAGCAGATCTTGGATGACAAGATCATTGCTACCCAAAGTAAAGAATACCAGTGGTATCTGGTTCATTGATAAGGATGACCTAAAATTGATGATTCTTGGATCACTAGAGAGGACTTGCAGAGAGTTGACCCATACTTCCTAGAGCGCTATCATAGCGACATTGACCCATACTCGACAGGGTCGAGTTCCTCCCACCCGGGAGAATTGGTGCGAGCACCAGGGCTAAAACAAATCGACAGGTTGAACCCATATCCCTATGGATCACCTGTGAGTAAAAGCCTGAACCCAAACCCTATTTATCATGTAAATAATTATTTTAAATTCTATTATTTTGGTTTAGTTAGGGTAAACTCTTTTTACCAACTATAATTAGGGTTTTATTTATTTTAGGATAAAACTTTTTTTACCAAGTTGAGTCGAAACCCCAATTGAGTCAAACCCTATTTACCCAATTGGGATCTTAGTGGTCTAATTTAATTAGCCCTTTTTACCAACTTTAATTAGGTTTTTATTTAAAAGCCTAATTAAGTATGGTTGGTTCAATTAGTTATTAGTTGGTTAAATCATGTGGTTAGTTATTCATTGAGTCCATGTAATTAGTTGAGCCATTGAGTCCTGTATTACAAGAGGCATCCAATTGAAGAACCATGTGCATCCAATTGAAGACCCATGTAACTCAAATCAAGACCCATGTGCTAGCTCAAGACAAGCCTATGTAACTCCATGTGCTAGCACAAGTTTCTTGCCACATGTCATCCTATTTGGTGCCACCTTTGCAAGACTTCTGGACAATACCTGCCACATCACCAGGGGACATCAACACATGGCATGTCAATTGTGTTTAGACATGCAATAAGATTAAGACATCACTACATGACAACACCCTTTGGTCGGCCACTTAAGAAAGAGTTACCGCCTCTTATTTTTTTAAGAAAAGTAAAGCAGAAGGAGATCTCCAAATTGGCGCCCTCCCACTCCATTCCTTCATGCCAAAACCAGGAAAAAAATTAGCTAACATTTCAAGGAGCTCCAAGTCATCTCAAGTCATCCAAGTGGAGAAGGTTGGAAGGTTTTCCTACTTCAAGAGTTTTGATAAAATAGGTTGGAAGCTGCTTAAGTTCCTTGGACTCAAGAGTCTCAGCAAAACTCTTGAGTCTTCTTCAATCCAAACTGAAGAGTCCACTCACATACAGATGTCTAAATTAGTCCAACAAGCAAGAGTCCAAGATGCCCAGAAGTAGGACTCTAGGAGTTGTAGTCTAAGGGAGCACAAGACTAGTGTTTGTATCCCTTACATCACTGGTTGAGAGTTTATAAATATCCCACCAGCCCCCTTGTAATTCATTAATTATTCATCAATATACAACAAAATTTTGTCAAATTTTCTCCTTTGCTGTGTGCATCGTTGGGTGTGAGGCCCTTCCTTTATTCTTTGGAACATCGTGGGGTGTGAGGCCTTACTTATCCAGCTGTCAAGAAATCCAAATCCACCATTTCTAAACCTTCCTTTCTTTCATTCTTTCCTTTCCATAGATGCTTTTAATTCGTGTTTCTTTCTTTGTTGAGTGTGCAAGTAATCAAGAATTGAAGCTAGGTTTTCTTGCCTCCAAACTAGAATCGCTTGAATGATCAAAGCCCAAAATTGAATCATGAAACCCTACCATGAAGATCTTGAGAGTCCCATCAAATATGATTCAGAGGAGCGTATCTTCGTTGGTAAAATCTAAACTTATTCACTCCTTATAATTTCTGACTCGTTGAATAGATAACCCTAATTTATGGTGGTTTCTCAACCATCAAATCCTATTTTTTCTAGTAACTTTGTAGGCTTACTTGTAGGCAAATACTAGAACTAGTTTCCTATTCTATCTCCTTTGAAGTCTTCTTTAAAATCTAAAAATATAAAAAAATTAGTTTCTAATTTTTCTCTATTAATTAGTTTTTAATTTCAGTAATTTAGTTTTGGTTTTCTATCCCACATCAAAACCTCTTGGTTTTCAAAGGCTAACCAATAACTTCCTTGGTTTTCAATTAGGCTTACCAAAAACTTCCTTGGTTTCAAGTAGGCTAACCAAAAATCTCATTAGTTTTTAACTAGACTAACCAAAAACCTCCTTGGTTTTTAACTAGGCTAACCAAAAACCTCCTTGGTATTGTTCTTTGGCTCACCAAAAACCTTTACAACAAAGATATGAGATAAAGTAAAGCAATAAGAAAAGCTTTCTAATGTAAAGCTGATATCTCTTTGGAGCTTGGAGAAGTTGCTTGTCTTAAACTTGATGAAGCCTCAATCAATGCTCAAAAGTGTTGGACTTGAATGCTTCTTGATAGCTTTGAATGCTTGGAGACTTCTTTTTGCTTGAAGGTAGTTGCTCTCAATGAATGGGTGTGAATGCACTTGCTTTTCTCTTCTTTCTTTTGTTTTCACTTGTTCTCTTTTTTATTATATTTCTTGTTTTGATTTTCCTGAATTCAAATCACTTAAATACCATGTCAAGGACTTAAAGATGATTTATGACCATTAGACATGAAAAACTAGCTATTGGGAGCCTAGAGGGCTGAGTTATGCATTTGAAAAACTAACCGTTACTGTTCCCAAAACTTTAAGTGTCGACACTTCAAGCTGTGAGTCGACACTTAGGATCGACACTTAAGTCCCATAAGTCGACACCTAGTTCAAAAATCTTCATGGAAGCTCTCTGAAATTCTCAAGTGAGTCGGCACTTCTTTAGGTAAGTCGACACTTAAGTCGATACTTGAATTCATGAGTCGACACTTCAGGCAAGTCTTCAACTCTAGCATATTTTATAAGAGATTTTTCTCAGGCCTTGAGTCGATCCTTGAGTCGACACCTTGATTCTACACTTGAGTGGCATAAGTCGATACTTCAGCCATGCTATCTGAAACTCTTTCTGCATGCTGGCTTGAGTTGATACTTGCACTGCCATGAGTCGACACTTGAACTGTGAGTTGACACCTTGAGTCGATACTTGTTGAGATTTCTTCAAAAATCACTAAAACTCCACTGAAATCTTTTTAAGCTGAACTCTTTAAGTCCTTTCAAGTGCTTAAGTCCATTAATAACTGATCTTTCTTCTATAGAAATGGTTTCTTCATTATTTGACAAGCAATCCAATTTAGCTATTTTGATGAGTATCTTTTTCTATTAAACACACTTCAAGGAACATGTTAGTACTCAACTTATACTTAAGTATTTTTGTTATCATCAAAATCAATAACGGAGTCAACAGGATGACATGCAGATGAAAACTTGGCATGCACTCCTAATAGATTCCATAGGGTCCTCCAGAAATAGGATGCAAACCTAACATGCTCAATGAATGTATGCAACATGTTAACCTCTATAAAATGCAATCGAATGGTTGGAGAAACATAAGAAGCTTTAGAAAAGGGTAGGAAATAGGAACTGGATTCAAGGTTAGCCAGGTAGGGTAGAAAATAAGAGGAGGATTTGGGGTTGATCGGATAGAGTAGGATATAAGAAGAGGTTTCAGGGATTAGTTTTAGACTAATGAGGTTGACTTTACAGGTTTGATGTACATCTACAGGGTCTGCCTGATGGATGAATGGGTCATTAATTTCAAGGAAGAGAACTTCAATTAGGATCAAAGAAGTGACTTTATCCTGAGGGTACCGGATTAAAGAAATCATGTCCTCAATAAGTTCCTCGAATTCCTGAATTTTAGGACTAGACTCTATAATTTGGCTCTCCTCTAGGATTTCATCAGGTAAGGCTCTAGTAGCAGTATCTGGGTTCTCTTCCTTTAACTGTTCTTCCAATACAATTTTAGTCCGGGGATTCTCTTGGTCAACCAATTCTATGTTTACCATAGGTGTTTCCTCTTCTCCCTCATGTTCATCTATTAGGTCTGTTCCTGCTTCATACATTTCTTCTTCAATGTTATCCTTAGAAATAATTAGGATAGAAGGGGTGGGTCGACTCAGGGGAATTTGGCTAGGTCCTAGTTTCTGATTAGGGGCACTAATCCTAGTGGGTTCAGGTTGACTAAGGGGAAGTGGACTAATATTGCACTTATATCTAGGGGTACTAATCCTCTTCGGTTCAGGTCGACTAAGGGGAACTGGCCTAGTACTGGACTCATATCTAGGGGTACTAATCCTATGAGGTTGGGGCCAACTAAGGGTTATAGTTCCCTTGGGTTCATAGGATATGGGTTCAGCTCTATGGGTTATGGGTCTACTAGGCTCATAAGATATGGATAGGTACCTTTTCCTAAGTTTTCTTTTCATGGCTCTCTAGGTGACTATGGGTATATCTCCTCTTTGTCTAGTCTTTCTTTCAACATTCTCCCAGTATTGTCTAGCCTGGCAGACTAACCTAAGTTTGGCAAACTTATATTTCCTTTCCTCACTCATCTCATCATGTTCAAAGTATTGGTCCATACCTCTTTCCCAATCAATGTAACCTTTATAATCCAAATCGCCACTAAAGGTAGGTGCTTCTGGCCAAAAGTTCCTAGTGGCTCTCTCGTCCTGGTCTATGAAATCATGATTAGGTCTCCTATGGTTTGTCTCTTAGATTGGGTCAGGGTATAGGGCTCTCCTAGGGTTGGGATCCAAGAATGGGTTAGGGTATGGGGCTCTCCTAGGATTTGGCTCTAGGAATGGGTCAGGGTATGGGGCTCTCTTAGGGTTGGGCTCCAAGAATTGGTCAGGGTGTTGGGCTCTCCTAAGATTGGGCTCCAAGAATAGGTCAGGGTGTTGGGCTCTCCTATGGTTGGATTCCAAAAATGGGTCAGGGTGTTGGGCTCTCCTAGGATTGGGAGGTGAAAGAAGAGGTGACTCTAGTTTAGGTTATGGATGGCTCTTACAGGTTCTCTCTAGGTGTCCTAATCGATCTCCCACTCGGTCAAACCAATGGTTTAGTTGGCATACTTATGGTTCATTTGGTCAAACCTATGGTTCATTGGGGTTGTCAATTGGGCAAACTGGTCATTCATAGTCTTCATTAAAGTTTCAAGAGTGGGTTTCATCGTTGAACTGGGTTAGGGTTTGAGGCTATAGGTATTGGGATCCTAATCTAGGGGTCATGCAACAAGCACACAAGAGTTATGCATTCTAGGGTTTGCTAGACCTAGAGTCCAAGTAGAGTGAGTCAACTCAACTTACACCCAGCTCAACAATTAATCCATCCACTGGCCAGGTAAGAGGTGGGGTGATGGGAGGCTCCCCCTGCTTGTCATGGGGTCCTAATTAAAAACCACCAGTCCACTTAGGGCATTTGCCACTAGACCTCTAGCCTTAGACACCAGTTTCCAATAATAATTAGAGAATTGAATGCACTAGTCTTCTCACAAGACTCGGACCTGACCTGTTGGCATCCCTAAATCAGTTAAGTTTCTACTTGGTTTTATTAGGATTAGGTTTGAATGCAGGGTGGTTGTTTTGGGCCCAGGAAAGGTGATGAAATCTTTTCCTAACCTGATAGAGTAAAGTGCCCTTACATTAGTTTTATGCAAAATGATGCACACACTTATGAAACCCTAATGCAGTCTAAAATCAAGAAAATTCAGAAAATATTTTTTTTTTATGTTTTATGCAGATGGTGAATTTAATTTTAATTAATTAATGTGTAATTAAAGTGGCTTGGGTTTGAGGGGTTTGATGGTTGGTTAAGTTTCAGTCCTAATCTAACAAGCAGAAATTTCAGCAAGTTAGTCTTTAGGTTTCATGCAAATTTTGTTTTCTATTTTCAGATCAAAAAAATTTATAAAAAATATAAAAAAATAGAAGACTAAATAGGAATCAACTGATGCAAAAATCATAGGAAAACAGCAAGAATTTAATGGAAAATTAGACCTATATTTTGTCTAGCATGCAAAATTCAGCATGCAGAATTTTTTGTTAGGGTTTTTTCTCATATAGATTTCACCTTGTTTTCATATCAGAAGAAATAAAGAAATTAAGGACTGATTGTGTGGATGATTGATGCAAAGAACAGGGAAAAATAGATTCATTTTAATGAAAAAACAGCCCTATGTTTTGATGCATATATAGAATTCAACATGCAGAAAATCTAAACTATGATGTGGGAGCATGTCCTAATCTTGCTCTGGTACCAAAATGATGAGGGACGAACTCTAACTAATGATGGATGACATGAAAGGGATGAACATAAAGGAAAAAGAATAGATTAAAGAGGGAAATATTTTTTTTTATTTTAATGGTTTTGTTCCCAAAAGAAAGCAAGACTAGGTTAGGGTTTTCATGTAACAGTTAGGGTTCTACCCACATACTAAAAACTATCAAAGAAATAAAGAAAAAAAAAATCCTAGGATTAAGAAACCCTATTAGGAACATGCTCGACTTCAACACATTAGAAAAAGTGAGATGGGATGGGTTAGTATTACCTAGCGATGATGCTCTGGATGTCGTAGAAGATATCGCTCCACTTGGATTGGTGCCTGGATGAAGAAGTCACTTTTCCATCGATCTGTTAGCTTTTTATCAACTGGTTTTGGGGGCAAGGAAGACTTCATCCAAGGTTTATTTTTTTGGAGGGATCCTACGAATGTCAAGGGTTAGATACGTAGAAAATGGAAAAATACTAAAATGGAAGTAGGAAGAATATTGAAGGCCAAAAAAAATTGCTGAAAATGGCGGAAGGCGTACTGGAATAGAAGACACCTGGCTCTTTTGGAGCAGTGGCCTGGAAGGATGAGGGCACCTGGCCTCTTGGTAGTGAGAGGAACTTGCACACCTTGAACTTGATGAAGAACCTGCGGCCTAGGTTTTGATGGGGGAAGAAGGAGCGGCCAAGGGTGGAAGAAAGAAGGGGGCGGCCTTGGCTTGGAAGATAAGTCGGCATCCTAGGTTTTGGATGGGATGGAGGTCGGCTAGGGTGTTGACCTCTTGAGTGATTATGATGATAACAAAACATTGGAGCATGTATTTGTCTTACTAACAACTCTTCAAGTGCATTACAAGTTTTTGTAGAATGATCTTAATGCCGAATTGCAACTCCTACAACCTTGTTATATGTTATGTGTTGCATTGTAATTGTTTCATGTAAAGAAGAACCCAAAGAAAGAATAATGTAATATTCATGAAAAAGGGTTACTTCATTGTATTTTTCAAGCTTAAATTTCTTTAGAATTTATTATTAGTTGAGTTGGGAAGAGTCTTAAGTGTTGAAGAGTTACTGGATGAATTCTGGAGAAGAGTTAATTTTTTTATTGGAAATTCACTCGAGATAACTCGCATGAAGAGAGCTGACTCTAATCCCTGGCATAGTTGAAAGATTCTGGCATGCAGAGATCTGAGCCAACTCGAAGGAACCTGAGCCGACTCTTCTAGAGCTTCATTTCTTGAATCAGAAAGGTGAGTCGACCCGAAGGGAGTCCGAGCCGACTCAACCATTAAGTCAGGCATCTGAGTCGACCTATCAGGCATCTGAGTCGACCCTTCAGGCATCCGAACCGACTCCTCCAGAGTCCAGGAAAAATCAGTTATGAGAGAACAGCCAGGTGAGCCGACTCTACTGAGAAGAGCTGACTCCTCCAGAGTACAACTTTGAAGACCTATGAATCTAAGCTAACTCGACTGAGGCAAGTCGACTCAACCAGAGTAAGGAATCATCGATACTTAAGATCCAAGCCAACTTGATTATTGTGAGCCGACTCGACCAGAGTGAAGAATCAACTCTCTAAGGATCCGAGCTGACTCGAAGCATCTGAGCCGACTCGAACATCGATTCCAGGCAAGTAATGACTAGTTCTAGAACTTCATTTTTAAGTTTAAAAAGTGCTATAATGGCCAAATGTCAAGTCCCAATGGTCTACAATGACTATATCCACCTAAGAAAAGTACAAGACTCTATAAATGAGGGATTTGGACAACCTTTGAAGAAGCTAATGCTTAATTGAACATCAAATAAGCTTGTGAGCAAGATAACACAAAGAAGAACATTCAAGTCTACCTTCAAGTCTTCACCAACTCCAATCAGAAGCTCGAAGCACTTATTGAGGAAGAAGAGGAAGCCATTGAAGTGCATTAAAGCCCATTTAAGAAGGCTTCTCTTAAGATGCAACTACAACCATCAGACAACTTGGGTTTGTCATTAGTTATTTACTTTCTTTTAACTCTTTATGAATTTGTGGGTTATTGGTGAGCCCAGTTTGAAAACCAAGTTGGGTTGTTAGTGATACCGTTTTAAAACTAACGTTGTAAGGATTTTTGGTGAGCCTGGACAAAATCAAGGTTGGGTTCTTGGTGATCCTATTCAAAACCAAGTTGGGTTCTTAGTGATCCTATTAAAAACCAAAAGTCGGGTTTTTGGTGAGCCCGGTTGAAAAACCAAGTTGGGTTTTGGGTTGTGAGCCTGGTAAAATAATCCGACTGTATTTCGGTGGTGAATATAATGGAAATCCCAAGTGGTATCTTGGATAGTGGACATAGGAGCGAGGTTGCTCCGTACCACTATAATTTGTTGAGTTTGCATTGTGCTTTTTCTGTTTGTGTTTGCTTCTGCTTTCAATTCTTTGAAACACAGCACCTCCACACTAAAGTTGATTTTAAAAGAGCATAGAATTTCAAGTAACAAGGTTGGAATCGGTTATATTTCTTCGAATTCAAATAGAATTTTAGCTACTAGATTTGTATCTTCAAAAGCATTTGTATCAAAATCTATTTCTCAAAATGCTTTTGTATCATATGGTTGTACATCAGCATCACATGCTTCTATATCTAGAATTTCAAAGTTTACATCTTTTCAAAATACTAGAATTGTTTGTTATGCATGTCATGGGGTTGGACACAAATTCTTCCAATGCAATCTGTTAAAGAAAAATGGAAATAGAAAGAATAGAATTTGAAAGATTTGGGTTCTCAAAGGAACCACTTCTATTAACCTGCAAGGATCAAGGTAGCTTGGGTACCCAAAGAACTTCTTGATTGTTTTGCATGAATATCTTGTAGCCCAAAAAATGAAGAAAAGATGGTATCTTGATAGTGGCTATTCAAGAATTATGACGGATGACAAGGATCAATTCATCACCCTAGAGATGAAAGAAGGAGGTATGGTAACCTTTGGAGACAATGGTAAGGGAAAAATAATCAAAATTGGTCAGATAAAATTAACCCCTCTACTTTTATTGAAAATGTATTACTAGTAGACAAATTGGAGCATAATTTGTTAAATATTAGTCAATTGTGTGATAAAGGTTTCAAGGTGGTCTTTGAATCATCTATGTGTAAAGTAACAAACTTACTTGATTCTAGCAATAAATTCATTGGACATAGACTTGGAAATATCTATGTGATAGATCTAAATGATCTAGCCATGTCTAGTAATTCCAGTCTAGTAGCAATGAATGCTAATACCAAGGAGTCTTGTTTACTTTGGTATAGACGATTAGGTCATGCTAGTTTGCGTACTATTGCGAAATTGATTTCCAAGAATCTTGTTAGATGTTTACCAAAATTTAAAGTAGATTTTGAACATGTTTGCGATGCTTGCAAAATGAGTAAACAAACTAAGGGGAGTTTTAAAGCTAAAAATATGATTTCAACTTCAAGACCTCTTGAACTACTTCACATGGACTTATTTGGACCAACTAGGATCACAAGCCTTGGTGGTATGAAATATGTACTTGTGATAGTAGATGATTTTTTAAGATTTACATGGGTCTTGTTTATTACACACAAAGATGAAACTTTCAATGTTTTAAGAAAATTTTATAAGAAAGTTTTAAACCAGAAAAACCTTTCAATTATTTCTATTAGAAGTGATCATGGTACAGAATTTGAAAATCAATTTTTTGATGATTATTGCATAGAAAATGGCATTGATCATAACTTCTTCGCTCCTAGAACACCACAACAAAATGGTGTTGTAGAGAAAAAAAATAGGACTTTGGAAGAATGGCCCGAACAATGTTATGTGAAGGCAATCTTCCAAGGTACTTTTGGATAGAAGAGGTGAATACTGCTTGTTATATTTTAAACTATGTTTTGATACGTCTAATTTTAAAGAAAACCCCTTATGAGCTTTGCAATGAAAAGAAACAAAATATTAATTATTTTCATGTTTTTGGTTGTAAATGCTTTGTGCTGAATAATGGAAAAGATAGTCTAGGAAAATTTGATGCTAAATCTGATGAAGCAATTTTTCTTGGTTATTCAATACATAGCAAAGCATATAGAGTATTTAATAAAAGAACTCTAATTATTGAAGAATCTGTACATGTTATGTTTGATGAAACTAATCCCTTATCTTCCAAGAAAGAAGAGTGTATAGATAATGATGCAGGTACACTTGTAAAGAAAATCGAAGATATGAGCATTCAAGAGAGACCAACTCAAGAAGGAGAAGAGATGGTAAGGATTATGATGACCTACCAAGAGAATGGAGGTATGTAACTTCTCATCCAAGAGATTTAATTATTTAGAACTAGGTCATCACATAGAGATGCACATGATTACCTAGCATTTGTATCATAAATAAAGCCATATAGTTCAGAAAAAGCTAAAAATGACCCAAACTGGATGTTGGCCATGCATGAAGAACTAAACCAGTTTGAAAGAAATAGCATGTGGACTTTAGCTGATAGACCATCAGACCATCCCATTATAAGAACCAAATGGGTCTAAAGAAATAAACTTGATGAACAAGGTAATATAGTTAGAAACAAAGCTAGATTAGTAGCCAAAGGGTACAACCAGAGGAAGGAATAGACTTTGATGAAACCTATGCACCCATAGCAAAACTAAAAGCCATAAGATTACTACTTGCATTTGCTTGCTACATGAATTTCAAACTTTTTCAAATGGATGTAAAAAGTGTATTTTTAAATGGTTTTATATTAGAACAAGTTTTTATAGAATAGCCACTAGGTTTTGAAAGTCATGCTTTTCCAAATTATGTTTTTAAACTTAATAAAGCATTGTATAGACTTAAACAAGCACCTAGAGCATGGTATGATAGATTGAGCAAATTCTTACTTGAAAATAATTTTGCAAGATGAAATGTTGATAAAACTTTGTTTATTAAAAAAAAAAATAATGACATGTTAGTTGCACAAATTTATGTTGATGATAATATATTTGGTGCAACTAATGAAACTCTTTGTAAACAATTTGCTAAGTTGATGCAGGATGAATTTGAAATGAGTCTATTGGATGAAATAAATTACTTCCTTGGACTTCAAGTGAAGCAAATAAAGGAAAGGATCTTCATAAACCAAGCCAAATACATTAAAGAAATCATCAAGAAGTTTGGTATGGAGATAAGCAAAGAAGCAAGCACACCCATGAGTCATACCTGCAGATTAGATAAAGATGAAGATGGCAACAACATTGATCAAAAGCTCTATCGAGGTATGATCGGATTATTATTGTACTTAACTGCTAGTAGACCTGATATCTTGTTTAGCATATGTATTTGTGCTAGATTTTAATCTAATCCAAAAGAATCACATATGCTTGCTGTAAAAAAAATTATAAAATATCTAAGAGGAATAAGTAAATTAGATCTATGGTATTCAAAGTAATCTTCATTGAATTTAATTAGTTTTTCTAATGCTAATTATGGTGGATGCAAAATAGATAGAAAGAGCACTAGTGGTACATGCTAATTTCTAGGGTTGAATTTAGTCTCATGGCATTGTAAGAAACAAAATTCGGTAGCACTATCTACTATTGAGGCAAAGTATGTAGTTGCTGGGAATTGTTGTGCACAAGTACTTTGGATTAAACAATAACTAGAAGACTTTGATGTTAAACAATCCAAAATTCCTATCAAATGTGATAACACAAGTGTTATTAATTTGTCTAAAAATCCAATTCAGTATTCTAGAACAAAGCATATAGAGATTAAACATCATTTTATTAGTGATGGGATATCAACAAGAAAAAAATATTTTTTAACTAATTCTCTTGATATTTTTTTCAGCTAAAATAGTGTACTTGGGATTAATGAGAACCTTGGAATGAAGCCCACCAAACCCTTGAAGACAAAGACCAATTCATGAAGTTGACTCATGAAAGAAGGCCGCCAGTCCCTTGAGTCGACTCAATCCAGATCAAGATCAACTTCAAGCATGCCTAAGTCAAAGACCAAGCAAGTCAAGATACCACCTTTTGAAGCCCATGATGCAATCTCTTAGAAGCCCATTTTATTCTTCACATGGGACATATTTTGGGAGACATGAGAAACAACACATCAAGCATTTTGAGGAGAAGCATGGGACCACTCCTCACTCACCCAACAACCCCCCAACCAACTTGCCAAGTGGGATGCTGCATCACATGACACCTAGGGCTCCACATCAGCAATTAGAAGCCATGACAAAGCCACCTAGGTTCCACAAGCAAGTTGTTTCAACCTCTTACCTAGAAGTTGTTTCTTGTTGCAACTATGTAACCAAAGGAGTTGGATTTAACTAGAAATGGTTAGCTAACCTAACTCCACCTCCCCTCCTCACTTTGGATGACCCCTAAGGCTATAAATAGGGCCCAAGGCTCCCCTTGTAAGGCATTCCAAGTATGAAATATTTTGAGAATTAATGAAGGTTTTTTCTTGTTGAGTTCTATCTTGAGTTCTTCTTGTATGGAGTGATTTAGTTTTTCTAGTTGGAATGATTTAGTCCTTTAAGTTGGAGTGTTTAAATTCATGTTTGAGAAGGGAGTGAGAGGTCCTTTGAGTGCTTGAAAGGTGGAGTGCTCTTTGCTTGATCCAAGATCCAAGCATCATTCCTTAAAGGTGCTGGTTTCTACTTCCTTGTTTTCCCTTTCTTCTTCTTCTTGTTTCCATTCCAATTTTGAGTTCTCCTTCCATGCCTAATCTCTGATTTGATGCAGGTTTTCTCTGATTTTCTAAGTTCAAGATGAAGGTCTCCAAGCCAAGGATCATGGCCCAGGTGAGTCCTAAAGGTAGGGAGTGCTAGTCTTATGATTTAGACCTCAATCCTTGAGTGAAGAGAGCTCCTTCTTCTACCAAATAATTAGCCATCATTGTTGGTACGAAAACTCTTCCTAACTTCATTAGATCTGATCATTTGAAGGTTAACTTGCCCTAGTAGTGATGGTTTCCTTGCCATAAAGATCCTAATCTCTATTTTGAACTAGATCTACATTTCGGGTATTGAAATTTAGATCAACTAGTCTCCTTATGAAGATTCTTTTCTTGGATTAATTTAGACCATTTATTTGATAATTAATTGCTCAAGTTTGCTTTCTGGTTAGCCTACTAAAACTCTCCATTCATTATTTTATTTTCGTCCCCCATCAATTTTGGTATCAAGAGCTTAAGGTTCTACTAGGTTAAGTGTTTGATTGCTGAAATTTCTATTCTAGTATTCACCCAAATATTTCATGAATTTTATTAATTTTTTTACATTACAGAAAAATCCACAAAAATACTTTTCTAGTACCTTAGTATGTTAGGATTCAAAATTTAAAATTCAAAAAATTATTTTCTATTTATTTCTGGATTTAAAAATATGAGATCTTAGATCATTTCTGAAGTTCTGTCCAGAATTCTGTTTCTGCCTTCCATTTCATTTAATTTTCAAGAAAATATAAAAATATTTTTCTAAAATTTTTAATTTTTAGATCTGAGATCTAGAATTTGATTTTTATTATTTCCCACCAGATTTTTGAATTTTAGAATGATCTAGAGTTAGGAATTTGAAATTTGAATTTAGGTTGTCAAGAGTTAGCTAAACTGCTGGAACCTTTTAGCATGTGCTTTCAAACTACCTTCTCAACCAAAATTCGTATTAATCTGAAGTCAAAACTTTAAAATACAAGAATTTTTATCTGAGAGTTAACCAAATCAATTTTATTTTAAATTTTTTGATTTTTTAAAAGATTAAATTTTAAATTTTTAAAACGAGCTAGTTGAAAGTTGTTCCCTGCTGAAATTTTTTTACAACTAGATTTCAAACCGAATTTCTTAACCAAATTCTAGGAATTAAATTTCAAGATTTAGCATCTAAAATATTTTCCAAGGGATCTAACAATTAAAATTTTAATTTTGATTTTTTTGAAATTTTAAAATTTAAATTTCAATTTTTTTTTAAAAGCTAGTTGACTAGAAGTTGTTAGGGCTGAAACTATCATGCAACAACTCTAACTTCTAGAATGAATTTTAATCCTAATTCAAGATTTAAATTTTAAAATTTGATTTCTGAGATCTAGACTTCAAAATCTAAGTTTTTCAATTTAATTTTTTAAATTTTAATTTTTTTTTAAATTCGGGTTTGAATCACATGTTTGTGCTAATACTAGTTATCTAGTTGATGAATTGTTGTGCATCCATTCCTAAATCTAATTAAGGGCATTCAATCATAACATAAGGAAAGGAGGTCATTACCTTTCCTTGGCCGAAAACAATCACCCACATTTGCATTGACCTAAACCATAATTGAAATTGAGTAGGAACGTAAAGCTCGGGACACCCACAAGTCGGGTTCAAGTACAAGGTAAGACAAAGTATTATTTGAGTTTGTACTTATTCCTTAAAATTGGTGTCTAAGGTAAGAGGTCAAATGGCAAACATCTTAAGCGGACTTGTGGTTTTTAATTAGGACCTCGTGAAAGTGAGGGGAGCCTCCCGCAACCCCACCTCTTACCTGGCTAGTGGACAGGATAATTATATACTTAAGTAGTACCTAGTTAAGTCTTGTATTTTGAACTTTTAGGTCTAGGAGCCCTAAAAGTTAGGTTTGTACTGTTTGTTTTGAAGCTCCATACCAATAGTCCCATACTCAGTCTGTTTTATCCATGGACCCTAATCTTGAATTCTTTTTAAGAACCCTGATTAAAAGGTTTGATATCATAAATGGGCAATTAGGGCAAATGAGAAAGGAATTAGGTCAAGTGAAGAACCATGTTGGGATACTTGAAGAGACCCCAATGACCCCCACCAAACTTGAGTCACTTAGGTCAATTCCTTGAGGTCCAAGAGTCCATCATCATGAATTCACTACTGAATACAATTCAAGACAACTTCACCATGACTTCATAGAAGAAGCCCATAGGATCCATGCTGAGCCTGAATCACCTAATCCACCTCCCCTTGGTCCAAGAGTCCAATGTCATGATCTCACCCCTAAGTATAACCCTAGATACCCCTACAAAGACTTTGTCGATCAGGAGGAGAGAGTCCTTAGGAACAATGAACCCTATGCACCCACTTTTGATGGAAACCCTGAGGTGTATGTCGATTGGAAAGAGAAAATGGATCAATATTTTGAATTTGATGAAATGTCAGAAGTAACAAAGTGTCAATTTGCCAAATCAAAGTTAATCCGACATGCTAAAGCAAATTGGGGAGAAGTTAAGCGAAAAAGTTATTATAGTGGGGATAAAATAAATACTTGGAGAAAAATGAAGAGTAAACTGAGGGAAAAGTACCTAGGTAAATATTATGAGCAAAAACTTTTAGACCAATGGTATAAATTGAGACAAGATGATACACCTATATTTGATTATATTGCCAAATTCAATAAGTATGAGGGAGATGAAGAAAAGACCAAACCCATAGAAAAATTAGAAGAAAAATCTCCTGAACCTATTGAAGAATTTAAGGATAAAATAGAATCAAAGTGTTGTCCAAATGAAGGGCTAGAAAGAGAAAATCCTAAACTCATTGAAGAACTTAAGGAAGAAGCTGGGTCTAACCTTATGGATGAATATGATCAAGAACAATTATTTGAAGATAAAATAATTATCCAGCCTAAAGAAATCAATAACAGGGATGATCAAAATGATATCCAAGAACAAAGCCATGAAGAACAATTCGAGAAGATAATAGAGGACCCAGAATTAATCACTGTTGAGGATTTACATCTAGAGATTAATGAAGGATTACCTAATGGGGTATTGACCATCAAAGAAAATCTAGAACCAAGTCCAAAGGATCAACTCCAAGAAATTATGGAACCTGCAAAAGAATTTAACATGAAGATTAGAAGTGAAGAGATGGTAGGAATTGAAAGATGGAAGTGTAAGAGAAGGAAGATGGAAATTGAATTCCCTGATAATTGTCCAAAGCTTGGTTCACCCTTCTGGAACATTCCCAATCCTAATCCAACCAGCTGGGACATCCACCATACAATTGATCAGGTCCCAGCAATATTCAACAGTTACTTTTGGAAGACATTATGGCATTTATTGGACACCAAACTAAGATTCACCGCCACCTATCTAAAGTTGTGTGCCAAAGTTTTCAAAGCCATTTAGGGGAATATTGGAAATTAGGAACATTTGTTTATTAGCAATAAAGTTTAGTTCATAGATAATAAAGTCTATCAGAGCTTGTTTTATGTTGGTGTCATTTATGTTTTATCATTTGATGTCATTTGACTTTCCCATGCATAAGTGTCCATGACTGCGAGAGTCATATGCATGCATGATTAGTAAGAAAATTTGATCAATGAAATTAACAAGCATATGATCAACTCACATAAAAGAGCCAAAGAATTTCA
This sequence comes from Areca catechu, assembly GCA_021397845.1. NCBI lineage: Eukaryota > Viridiplantae > Streptophyta > Magnoliopsida > Arecales > Arecaceae > Areca > Areca catechu. The sequence goes on along the minus strand of CM038051.1, from coordinate 91,920,965 downwards.
GGAAGGAGACTATGTCATGGTAAGGCCAAACCTGAACGATTATATGCCCGTGGTGTAGGTCATTTTCAAAATAGTAAGGAGAGTTTGGACCTAATATGTGCTAGATTGACCATTCGACTTTGGTATCAGTTCTACTTTCAACAATTCAGATCTAGGAGGTTAAAGGAACCAACAATGATACCTATTGAGCCCTTCGAGCCTGATTCTATCTTTAAGAGTGAGCTAACCCATGAGTGTCCACCAGCCAAGTTACCAAAGCAGTAAGATAGGATTGAGCGAATCTTAGACAATAAGACTATCACTACCCAAAACAGGGACTATCAATGCTACTTGGTTCATTAGCAAGGATGCCTTGATTCTGTAGACTAATGGATTACTTGAGAAGACCTACAGAGAATCGACCAGACCTACTAGAGTATTACCAAAGTCAAACTGATTCCTACTCGACGGAGTCGAGCTCTTTTCCACCCCTGGAGAACAGATGGGACATCAATTAGAAAAATATATTTTTCAACTAATTCTCTTAATATATTTTTCAGCTAAAATAATGTACTTGGGATTAATGAGAACCTTGGAATGAAGCCCACCAAACCCTTGAAGATAAAGACCGATTCAAGAAGTCGACTCATGAAAGAAGGCCGCCAGTCCCTTGAGTCGACTCAATCCAGATCAAGATCAACTTCAAGCATGCCTAAGTCAAAGACCAAGCAAGGAAAGATACCACCTTTTGAAGCCCATGATGCCACCTCTTAGAAGCCCATTTTATTCTTCACATGGGACATATTTTGGGAGACATGAGAAACAACACATGAAGCATTTTGAGAGGAAGCATGGGACCACTCCTCACTCACCCAACAACTGCCCAACCAACTTTCCAAGTGGGATGCCACATCACATGACACCTAGGGCTCCACATCAGCAATTAGAAGCCATGTCAAAGCCACCTAGGTGCCACATAGCAAGTTGTTTCAACCTCTTACCTAGAAGTTATTTTTTTTGCAACTATGTAACCAAAGGAGTTGGATTTAACTAGAAATGGTTAGCTAACCTAACTCCACCTCCTCTTCTCACTTTGGATGACCCCTAAGGCTATAAATAGGATCCAAGGCTCCCCTTGTAAGGCATTCCATGTATGAAATATTTTGAGAATTAATGAAGGTTTTTTCTTGTTGAGTTCTATCTTGAGTTCTTCTTGTATAGAGTGATTTAGTTCTTCTAGTTGGAGTGATTTAGTCCTTTAAGTTGGAGTGTTTAAATTCATGTTTGAGAAGGGAGTGAGAGGTCCTTTGAGTGCTTGAAAGGTGGAGTGCTCCTTGCTTGATCCAAGATCCAAGCATCATTCCTTGAAGGCGCCGGTTTCTACTTCCTTGTTTTTCCTTTCTTCTTCTTCTTGTTTCCATTCCAATTTTGAATTCTACTTCTATGCCTAATCTCTGATTTGATGCAAGTTTTCGTTGATTTTTCAAGTTCAAGATGAAGGTCTAGGGAGTGCTAGTCTTATGGTTTAGACCTCAATCCTTGAGCGAAGAGAGCTCCTTCTTCCACCAAATAATTAGCCATCATTATTGGTAGGAAAACTCTTCCTAAGCTTCATTAGATCTGATCATCTGAAGGTTAACTTGCCCTAGTAGTGATGGTTTCCTTGCCATGAAGATCCTAATCTCTATTTTGAACTAGATCTACATTTCGGGTATTGTAATTTAGATCAACTAGACTCCTTATGAAGATTCTTTTCTTGTATTAATTTAGACCATTTATTTGATAATTAATTGCTCAAGTTTGCTTGCTGGTTAGCTTGCTAAAACTCTCCATTCATCATTTTATTTTTGTCTCCCATCAATTAGGGATCATGTTTTGAATAGTGATATTATGCTTGAATTTGTTTCTACTGAAAATCAACTTGCTGATATTTTCATTAAACCTCTTAACTTAGATAGATTTCAATTGATTAGAGGTGAATTAGGTCTATGTGAACCTTTTTAAAAAACTTGACCTAATTCTTCAAAACTAAGGAAACATTATCTAGAAAGCCTCCAACATCAAATTAAAGACAATGACAATTTCTCTTAGTATATACCTTTCCTTTGAGACCATTTTTGAATTGTCTAGAACCTTTTATGTAGTTTTGGTTTGAGTCGACTAGAGCTACAGTGCTCAAGTCGAGCTGACTCAAATTGCGCGTTAAGCATTTTTATATAAAAAACTCCAGAACCCTTCTTAGAGCCATAGGTTCATTTAGTCCCTAGCAGAGCTCTTATTCACTCTCTCCAAGCTTAGAACCTCAAATTCCTACCGTAGATTCTCCTAAAATCCATTCCATCCAAACCTAATTGGTCCTATTGGCTCCGAAGAAGGCTGTTGGCAAGAGATCTCGACAAGCTGAGCCTCTTATTGAAAGAGAAAGAAGAACAAAGAGATGGCAAGAAGTGCCAACTCGGACTGATGAAGTGGAAGAACAAGAAGACAATGAAGAAGATCAAACTCCATCCCCCGTGCAACCACGATCGATCATTCTGATAGGGAATCGACCCGTGACTACTGGTAGGAAAATTAATTTCACATTTTTAGAAAACTAGGGTTTCTGGATTGGTAATTGGATAAAATCTTAGGGCTTGGAATTTTTCTGCACTTTGGATTTACCTACATACCCTAGCCTAGTCAGAACTTTCTATGAAAACCTAAGCCTAGAGGAAAATGACGTTACTTCAATTGTTAGAGGGGTTAGAGTGACTGTGAATGAAGAATGTTTGAGCCAAGTTCTCCAAATGCCAAGCAATGGAAGCTGTCATCTCGTTATGAGGGAAAGACAAAGGACTTTGAGGCTAATCTTAGAAACCAATATTGTGGATGAGATTTCTAATGTAAAGGCTAATGTCCTTTTCCTAGAGATGAGGCTACTTCATAACATTGTTGGCAGAATATTTTTCCCACGCACTGCTAGATTTGACTAGGTTAGCAAGAGAGATTTGGTCTTCATGAGATATATGATTGAGAGGGAGGCCCTCAAACTCCCATACATTATGCTGACTCAGATAAAAGATGCAATTAGGAAGGCCAAGGCATGTTTACCCTACGGTATGGCCTTCACACTCATTTTTAGACACTATGGTGTTGAGATTAATGGGGAGGACAGTAGGTTATTACACCATACTGATACCTACTCAGCTAAATTACTTCAACATATGGGTTATCATCAGGTTAAGGAGGCTTGGTTGAAGAAGGGATCAGATCAGAGGGCTGAAGCATCATCAAATGATGATGAGGAGCATGAGGAGCAGCTACTTGAGGAGATTGGGACTGCTACTAAGCCTTCTACACTCGAGGAGACTACTACTACTGCTGTTGCTGAGCTTACTATTACTGATGCTGAGGAGTTAGAGCATTAAGAGAGGAGTCCTAGGACTTTTCTAGGATCTCCACTAGCACCAGCATCTCCACCAGCACCAGCATCTCCATGTACTTCAGTACCTGTACCTCCAGTGCCAACACCTGCAAAGACTGCTACACCAGCTTTAGGTCCATCTACTGATATTCCAGGTCCATCTACTATTACTTCAGGACCTTCTGTGTCTCATGAATTCTTTGCCTAGCAGATGAGATAGCTATCTTAGACCCTGACCAGCTCCATTGGTTAGATGTTTGGCGAGCTTCGTCAAATAGTCGACACCAAACTTGAGGAGATCTATGGTGAGATTAGACAGCTGCACTCCAGGGTAGACAGTGTTGAGTCTGCCAGACCACAGCCATAGATTGATATACAGGTACTATCAGACTCCCTCATGATAGCATCAGATGACATCCGACAGACTGTAGCTCATAGCATTGATGAATTTAGATCTGAGTTGTGAGAGATGAGCTATAGGATGGGATCTATTGAGCAAAGCAGAAAGATGAAAGATGATTATACAAAAGGAGTGGAAATTCTCAGAGAAGAATTTGGAAGAATGAGAGGATCAGTAGAGGCTTATATTAAAGCTCAGGCAAGTGATCTCATTGCTCTCCAATAAGGAAACTAGAAGAATCAGACAGAGCTGAGCACAGTATGGGTTTTTCTAGCCAGGCTATCTTCAGACATTTAGGCTCTTGGAGCAGCTAGACCTACACCTAGTCAGCCTGCACCTCATCCTCGATAGCCTGCACCACACTTTAGACAGCCTCCACCTCAGTCAACTCAGCCACCACCTTTTGTTCCTCCTGGTTTATTTGATCCAAAACCTATCTCTTCCAAACCACAACCTGAAACATCCACTAGCACTAAAGGATCTTTTAGTATACCTAAATCTTGGCTAGGTAGATCTGAACCTGTTGACTCCATTATTGATTTTGCTGATAAGCAAAATGGTTAAGTATAAGTTGAGTACTAATGATCTCCTTGAAGTGTATTTTTATAGAAAAATGTGCTCACAAATTTGAAGAAGTTTGTTTAATTGAAGAAGCCAAGTTTACATGAAAAGAATTGCTCAAAGAAGACTTGGACAGTCAAAGGTTGCTTGAATGGTTAATTGAGTGAAGTATAAATCTATTTCAGTACAAGTTCAAACATTTCTATGAAGATTTCAGTGAGGTGTCGACTCAAAGTGTCGACACATGACACCAAGTGTCGATACATGGAAGTGAAGTGTCAACTCAAGCAAGTACGCAAAGAATGTTTCAGATGGCATGACTGAAGTATCAACACATGGACTTGAAGTATCAACTCAAAATGTCGACACATAGATCAGCTCATCGCCTGAGATTTTCAAGCCACAAAACTTGCTGAAAATGAAGAACTGCAGAAGTGTCGACACATGAAAGCAAAGTGTCGACTCAAAGTGTCGACTCACCTGAGAAAGTGTCGACACATATGAGATTTCCGGAGAACCAGATTGAAGTTTTTTAAACTGTGTGTCGACTCATAAAGTTCAAGTGTTGACTCACAATCTGAAGTATCGACACATGGAGTTTTGGGAACAGTAACGTCTAGTTTTTCAAATACAGAACTCGACCCTTTTGCCCTCCAACAACTAGTTTTTCAAGTCTAACAGCTAGAAAATGGATTTGGGGCCTTGGGAAGGTATTTATATGCTCCAAATCAAATCAAAAGGAATATTATTGAATATTATTCATGAGAATGAAATAGAAGCATTCAAGAGAGAAGAAAAGAGAGCATTCACTCCTATTCATTGAAGATTCAACCACTCTCAAGCAAAAGCAAGCCTTCAAGCATTCAAGATCCTTCAAGAGCATTGAAGGTCAACCATTCTTGAGCATTCAAGAGGCTTCAACAAGTTCAAAAGCACCACTACATCAATCTTCAAAGAGATACCCGTTTTTTATTAGAAAGCTTTTATTGTTTCTCTACTTCAAAAACTTATTTGTTGTAAAGATTCTTGGTTAGCCTATTGTAAAACCAAGGAAGGTTATTGGTGAGCCTTTGAAAACCAATTAGATTTTTTGTTAGTGTGGAAAACCAAGGGAGGTTGGTGGTGAGCCTTAAAACTATTTAGGTTCTTGGTTAGCCCGTAAAACCAAGTGAGGTTTTGACTTGTTGGCCTTATGAAAACAAGTTGGGTTTTTGATTAGTGAGCCCGCAAAACTAATCAACTGTAATCGGTGGAGATTATAGTAAATTCTCAAGGGGATCTTGGGGAGTGGATGTAGATGCATTGGATAGCACCGAACCACTATGTTTCTTGGTCTTTGTGGTTGATTGTTCTCTCTACTTGCTCTTTCATTTATTGCTTTTTATTTTCGCTGCACTTTTACTTAAGGGCATTACATTTGAATTCTTAGTACCTTGTTTTATTGTTGAATTGGATTGCATAGTATTGCATTGCATCAAGTAAATAATTTTTAGAGACCCAATTCACCCCCCCCTCTTGGGTTGCTTACTAGGCAACAAGTGGTATCAGAGCCCTGTTCTTAGTGTATAGGCTTTACCACCTTGAGTAAAGATCTATGGCAATTCCTATTGGTACTAGCATAGTGGAGGGTCAAGCCTCAAATAGACCTCCATTTTTCAGTGGATCAAATTATACATATTGGAAAATTAGGATGAGAATTTATATGCATTCTATTGATTATAATTTATGGAAAGTTGTAGATAAAGATCCTCATATTCCTTCGGTCTTGGTTAACGGTATTTCTATCCCAAAACTCGAAGAGGATTGGGATGAAAATGACATTAAGCAATCCAAAATCAATGCTAAGGCAATGAATCTCCTTTATTGTGCATTAGATACTAGTGAATTCAATAGGATATCTACATGCACTTCTGCCAAAGAAATATGGGACATACTTGAAGTTACCCATGAGGGTATCGATCAAGTGAAGAATACTAAGGTGAACATGTTAGTGCATACTTATGAAATGTTCCGAATGGAACCTAATAAGTCAATCATTGACATGTACATTAGATTTACAAATATTGTAAATGATATGAGAAGTCTAGGAAAAATAATATCTAATGTTGATCTTGTAAATAAAAATCTCAGGTCACTTTCAACATCATGGGATCCGAAGGTGACCGTAATTCAAGAAGCAAAGGATGTTAACAAGCTACCTTTAGAGCTGCTGGTTGGATCGCTCATGACTTATTAGCTGAATTTGAAACAAAAGTCAATGGACATGGACAAAAAGAAAAAAGGGATAGCACTCAAATCAAACATACAAGAAGAATCCTCAATAGATGAGTCCGAAGAAAAAGAAAAAGAAAAGGAAAAAAAAATACCAACATGCTTCGAGTGCAAGAAGCCGGGTCACTACAAGTTTGATTGCCCTCTCCTCAAGAAGTCAAGGAAGAAATTAAGAAAGAAAGCAATGATGGCCACCTGGAGTTATAGTGAACACTCCAGTTCTAAAAAAGAGCAAACTGAAGTTGCAAATCTTTGTCTTATGGCACATCAAGAGCAATATGAGGTAAATTCTGATACCGAAATAGATTTTACTTTCGATGATCTTAGAAATTCTTTTGATGAACTTATGCATGATTATAAACTAATTTTATGTGAAAATAAAAAGTTGAAAAAGCATGCAAACAGTTTCTCTATTGAAAACAATTCTTTGCTAAATGAAGTTAATAATTTGAAAACTAAATTAGATGTTTTGAAAAAGAAAAACAATGCTTTGACAATGTAAAATGAAGTTTTGAAAAGATCCAAGACTGTTATTTCAAATGGTGATCTTTTAAAGAAAAATAAAGATTTGAAATTAGAAAATGTAAAGTACATAAATGAACTTGATAAAATGAAGCCATTTGTTAAAAAATTTACTTATAGTTCAGAAAAATTGAACCTACTTTTGAATAGCCAAAGAACCATTTTCAATAAAGCAGGATTAGGCTATAGACCATAGAAACAACAAAAGTATTTCAAAAACTTTTTTGTTCCTGCATCATCTAGCATAACTTGTTTTTCTTGTAAGAAGCAAGGTCATAAATCTTTTCAATGCAATTTAAGAAAAATCAATTCTTTTGGAAAAGTTTGGGTTCCAAAAGGAACCATTTTAAGTGCTAACCCTAAAGGAGACAAGTTAGCTTGGGTACCTAAAAACAAAGCTTGATTTTATTGCAGGTATGTCTTGCAACCAAGGAGAACAAAAGACTTTGGTATCTTGATAGTTACTCAAGGCACATGACGGGAGATGTGAAGCAATTCACTTCTCTTGAAGCATTGAATGGAGGGAGTGTGACCTTCGAGGATAATGGTAAAGGAAAAATTATTGGTATTGGTAAGGTTCACATAACTCCTTCTAGTTGTATTAGTAATGTACTATTAGTTGAAGGTTTGAAGCACAATCTTTTAAGTATTAGTCAGTTTTATGATAAAGGGTTTCAAGTCATTTTAAATCATCTTATTGCATGATTGCTAGTTCAGATATAAATGGAGTACAATTCATTGGAAAAATGCATGGAATGTTTATTTAATGGAGAATGCCTTGTTGCAATGAATTCTACTAAAGATGAGACTAGTTGGCTTTGGCATAGAAGATTAGGGCATGCTAGTATGTATCTACTTTCAAAACTTTGTAAAAAAAATTTAGTTAGAGATTTACCTGAACTTTGTTTTGAAAAAGATAGAGTTTGTTAAGCATGTCAATTTGGAAAATAAGTTTAAACCTCTTTCAAACCTAAAGGCTTTGTAACTACTAGTAGGCCACTAGAACTACTCCATATGGATCTCTTTAGACCAACTATAACATCAAGTCTAGGAGGCAAGAGATATGGATTAGTTGAAAGGAAAACCAGTGTACCGGATGCCTACCCTAGGCATGCTACACTAGGGAGTAGGTATTGCATAATTAAAATTTTTAAACATGCATACGGAAAAACATACTCATGCACAGGATCTAACATAAACATGATGCATGAAATAAATATAGAGGCATGTTAAGGCAAGTACAATAATTATAAACAACATGATAATTACTAGATCTAATCATGTGTGATAACAAAAATAAATAACATACCTTATAGAGCTTCTTTTAATAGCAAATCAGGGCCGCCGGTTGAACTCCTTCAACAGCAAATTAGATCTGCAACTGCAAGAAGAAGAAAGGATCAGTCCAATCTCTCAAGGTGTCCAAATGTCCACCCTCTAGAGTATCCACGCACGAGCTCTCACTGATCCAACTCCCGGAAGGATGCTAGTCCTCCACGAATCAATGACAGGTCACGTACATGTGGAGTTGGGAAAATCAAAAGGATCTTCACGAACGGTCTTCCCCAAGACCGTCCCAACTCCACCAAAAGCATATGATGCCCTTTTTCTTTCTGTCTCTCAGATCACTAACTGCTCCTCTCAAAAACATATGCTCTATTTTCTTTTCCTCTCAAATACAACTCTCAGCCTTCTTCATCCTCTCTTGCTCCCTCATACGGCCAGCAACCCCAAGATGAAAACCAGATACACACCAGGCGAAAAAATGTGTGAAGGCAAGAAAACACCGTAAGAAGAAAATCGGATAAAATCAAACTCTTTGAAAGACTCTGGACCAGTTAAAATGCTGAAATCACTGGCTTAGATCAGTGGAGATTGCTGGGAACTCGCTGGCAGATGAGAACAAAATCACCGTGTAAACTAAAGACCAAGAGATAGGAATGAATCACCATGAAAACAATAGGGATCAAGAGATGGGATTGATGTGCGGGAGAGAAAAACCGTGAGACCCTCTCTAATGGATCAACATCTGAAATCCAAGTAGCAACCAAACTCTTGCGATCTTATCCCAAGCTAATCTGATCAACTTGTTTTTAAAATCACATCCAATCAGTGAAAACCAAGAGTAGAGAAATAGGGCAAGTCCAAACCAGTGATAAAAAAATGGCTGGGAGAGAAAATACCGTGAAATCATACCATGATAAAAATCGATTCATCAAAACAAAAATTGGTTCAATAAAAAAAACCCCCGGTCCGACCAAACCTGATCAATAAGAACATCGGGTCCTGACTTGGTCTACCAGGAACAGTTCCTGGTTGACCCAAACCAATCCTGGTCGATCCAAATCAGACTAGATTGATCAGAAAAAAATCCAATGTGTGCTCAAATTGAACATTTGACCTTAATACCGAAACGATCCCAATCGTTGATCGATTCTCGGATTAGGAAGAAATTCTCTATGATGTGTAACCTCATAGGTTCGAACCTAAACGGTAGCACTGGAATACTTCCAGTACTAGCATAAGATACCATCTAGCAATGGGTCCCAACATCCGGATAGGTCGATGATGTGAGAGCAATCTATCGAACCTTTGGCATATGGTTACCGTATAATTCATTCCTTTGACCTCTAATACTCAAGATGATCTAGGGTTAGACTGCTAACCCTAACTGAGTCAATCTACAATATGTCTCAACCTCGCAAGTCTAGTGACTCCTCACTAGGACTATCCCAGTCGAGGATTTGCTAAATTGAGACACTGCGAGATATTCAATCCAAACAACTTGGACAGGTCAATTCCATCTTGGTCCACCACTGCTTCATAAGTACTTGCTTGTACCTAGAAACCTTCCATCACTGGATTAGAATTCCAGGTAGTTTGGCACCAAAGCATAAGGAGTTGCTTGCAAGTTACCATGGTGACCTCAGGTCAGAGGGACACATATACCCATATCCAATCGCGAGCAATCCTTTGGCAGAAAGGAGCTCCACGGAGTCACGTTCAATGAGATGTCACACATCCCACTTGCAGATCATATCAATGTCACCACACTCCTTTGGTCAAGAGGATAACCAAACGATGTGAACCATAACAACCTACACTTGATACATTACCGTCCTGTACAATGTATCCTTTGTTTGTGAAACTTTTTAAAGGACCACTCGATATATCCTCTCTATATCGAAGTTAGTGCAGTCCTAAGGACTTCATCACATAAATAGAGTTCATTACAGGAAAATGAATAATGTGATGAGCTACCAAAATATAGTTTTATTAATTCATATATAATTATAATATTGAGTACAACTGCCTACATCCTAGGCAATTGGCTTTGGGACACAACTCCCAACATTAGTCATAGTGGATGATTTTTCGAGATTTACATGGATTTTTTTTATAGCACATAAAGATGAATCATTTTCTGCATTTATAAAGTTTTATCGAAAAGTCACAAATAAAAAAGGTGTTTCAGTTGTTTGCATTTGCAGTGATCATGGAACTGAATATGAAAATCAAGATTTCAAAAACTTTTGTAATGAAAAAGGAATTGAACACAACTTTTTTGCACCTAGGACACCTCAGTAGAATGGGATAGTAGAAAGAAAAAAATTATACTTTGAAATAAATTGTACACACTATGCTTTGTAAAAATGATTTACCAAGATATTTTTAGGCTGAAGCTATTAATACTACATATTACTTTTTGAATCGAGTTTTAATCCGCCCTATTTTGAAAAAAACTCCTTATAAACTTTGGAATCAAAGAAAACCAACTCTAAAGTATTTCCAAGTTTTTGGTTGCAAGTGTTTTATCTTAAATAATGAAAAAGATAATCTTGGAAAGTTTGATGCCAAGTATGATGAAGGTATCTTTTTAGGATACTTTACATCAAGCATGGCATACAGAGTTTTCAATAAAAGAACCTTGGTTGTAGAGAAATCTGTACATATTATTTTTGAAGAATCTACTAACAAATTCTCCAGAATAAAGGATACATTTGATGAATGTGCAGGTACTGACAAGCTTCAAAAGTTGACACTAAATGATCAACATACTCAGCCAAGTGAAAAAGATCAAGACAAAGGTGAGAAAGATGAAGATGCTCCAAAGCACCAAGATCTACCTAAGGAGTGGAGGTATGCTCATGGGCATCCTAAAGAATTAATCCTAGGTGATCCATCTAAATGGGTAAGAACTTGAGCCTTAATTAGAAATGAATGTAACTATATAGCTTTTGTCTTTCATGTTGAGCCTAGATGTTTTGAAGAAGCTGAAAAAGACCCTAACTGGATTAATGCCATGCAAGATAAACTAATTCAGTTTGATAGAAATAATATTTGGACATTAATAGAAAGACCATCTAATATTTTCATTATTGGCACTAAATGGATATTTAGGAATAAATTAGATAAAAATGGATTGTTGTTAGAAATAAAGCCAAGCTAATTGCTAAAGGCTACAACCAAAAGGAAAGGATTGATTTTGATGAAACTTTTGCTCCAGTTGCTAGACTTGAAGCAATTAGACTATTATTAGCATTTGCTTATTTTATGAACTTTAAACTATTTTAAATGGATGTTAAGAGTGCTTTTCTAAATGGTTTTATAACAGAAAAGGTTTTTGTTGAACAACCACTTGATTTAAAAATCATGCACATCCTGATCATGTTTTTAAATTGCACAAAGCACTTTATGGATTAAAGCAAGCACCTAGAGCTTGGTATGAAAGACTCAACAAATTTTTAATTGAAAATAAATTTTCTAGAGGCCATGTTAATAAAACATTACTTTTGAAAAAGAAAGATAGTGATTTATTAGAAGTACAAATATATGTTGATGATATCATTTTCGGTGCTACTAATGAAATTCTTTGTCAAGAGTTTGCTAAGCTAATGGAGGGTGAGTTCGAGATGAGCATGATGGGAGAACTCAATTTCTTTCTTGGGCTTCAAATCAAGCAAATCAAAGATGGAATCTTCATCAACCAAGCTAAGTATATAAGAGAAATTATAAAGAAGTTTGGGATGGAGACTACTAAATCGATAGGTACGCCTATGAGCCCTTCTTGTAGACTTGATAAAGATGAATACGATAAATCAATAGATCAAAAGTTATACAGAGGTATGATTGGCTCTTTACTGTACTTAACTGCTAGTAGACCAATATAATGTTCAGTGTATGCATATATACTAGATATCAGTCTGAACCTAAAAAATCACATCTATTGGTTGTTAAGCGCATTACTAGATATCTATCTGATACTATTGATATTGGTTTATCGTATTCTAGAGATTTATCTGCTGAATTAATTAGATATTCTAATGCTGACTTTGCTGGTTGTAAATTAGATAGAAAGAGTACTAGTGGTACTTGCCAATTTCTTGGAGTTAACTTAATTTCCTGGTTTAGCAAGAAACAAACTTTAGTTGCACTATCCACAACTGAGGCTGAGTATATTGTAGCAGGAAGTTGTTGTGCTCAAATCTTATGGATTAAGCAACAACTTGAAGATTTTGGAATCAAGTTGACTAGTACACCTATAAAATGTGATAATACCAGTGCTATCTTCTTGACCAAAAATCCTGTTCAACATTCTAGGAGTAAACATATATAAATTAGACATCATTTTATTAGAGATCATGTAAAAAATAATGATGTTGTGCTTGAAATTATTAGTACTGAATTTCAATTAGCTGATATTTTGACTAAACCTCTTCTGGAAGATCGATTTTGTATAATTAGAAGAGAGCTTGGGATCATTAATCCTTTTGATTAAGTTTTTCCTAGATTTGACTCAAATCAATCATATTTGACATCAATCATTGCTAATTTTATTGAATTTCATTGAATTATCCTTGATTTTGATCAAACCTTCAATCTCTTATTTTTTGGTTTTTAAGTCGATGTGTCAACACATTCGTGAGTCGACAAATGAACGGTAGTAGACCGAGAATAAGGGCATTCCGAAGCATTTTTTCTCATTTTTTTCTTTCCTCTCGAGTCGACACATGCCCTAAGGTACTCCTCACTCCTCCTTCCCTCTATTTCATGATTTAAACCCTCTGATTTTTTGTTTGGAGCACTTTGTTGTTCAGATTTTGCTACATTTTTTCTTCCATTTGCAATTTGAGCCCTAGAAACACTAGGTTTTCCCTCCAAACTTGCCCAAATTCTTATTCTGTGCAATGGGACCCCGAAAACAAGTAGTCTGTCATCCTCGTCTGTCCAATCAGGAGGAAGAACGAAGAATGAAGGCCAGACACGAGGCTAGAGCTCCAGATCTGCCTACACAACCTCTTTTTGTAGCTTCTAGCTGGATGAGTTCGAAGACCATCGTCGGGGGATAACGAATAGACTTTAGTTTTATCGACCAGCAGCACTTCAGGATCAGACAGTGGATTCGAAAGGCTAGTTGGACATCTTTTTGCTCACTGAGCAAGAGATATTACCCCGAGATTATTAGGGAGTTTTATGGATCACTAGCCCGTGGGTCTGATGGTTGGATGAGAGGCCAGGATATCCTAATTTTATCAAAGACATTGAGCAGTATTTGGGACATTACAATAATTGGATCAGTGGTGGATAGCCTAATGGATAGAGTGAGTGGTCTCCAGTGTATCTTCGAGTCTAATATTTGGCTTGAGGGAGCCACCATACCTACATCCTGTCTGTCAGTAGAGATGAGATTATTGCACCATATTGTCGCCCGGATACTTCTGCCAAAGACCGGATGCTTCGATTACATCACTAAGCGGGAGTTGCTAGTGATGGTCTCATTAGTTCAGCGCACACCCATCTGCCTTCCCGTGCTCATGGTTCACCAGATGTTGGAGGCATTGATGAGTCAATGACTCTGCCTACCCTATGGGATGGGGTTGACTATGCTATTCAGGGAGTATGGCATCAGCTTTGAGGACCAGCCCTTCCGCATGCTACTTCATACTGATGTGTATGACATCAGGTCATTGCACAAGATGGATTATCATCTATTCCGAGACCAGTGGAGATGGAGAGTATCTGGTCAGGTCGATGACAGATGATGATGATGATGATGCAAAGGAGGAGTGCATCATTATCAGCAAGGCAGGACCTATAGTGAGTCAGCCTAAGATAGCAGCACAACTAGAGGCTGCATCTCAGTTTGAGCCTACTACTTCAACACAGCCTTAGCTAGTTCAGACGGAGACTCCAAGAGTTTCAGATAGCTTATTGGACAAAGTCAGATGCATTGAGATAGACATTTTGATCATGAGACAGCATCTTGACTACTTCATAACTGAGACCAGAGAGAGCCATAGTGGACTGAGTGATGGCATCTCAGCTATACTGACCGCATTGTCCAGACCTTCAGTGAGTACTCCAGTTGCTGATACAGCTCCACCTGCTCCTGCACCTGTTGTTGATGATGATGGAGATGATGAGGAGACTGACTCTGATGGATTCGACTTCCCATATCTAATTTCAGAGCCAGTGGCAGATGTGATGGCAGACTTGCTCAGGAGTCTTACTCATGACCCTTCTAGTTCACCTACCTAGACTCCAATCCTATCTTCTCCTCCTTCCAGATCAGTTGATCATATTTCGATTTCTATACTTTCACCAGTTATTGATTCTCCTGTTGTTCATTCACCTATTATTGATACACCCATGATTGACACTCCTATCATTGATTCGCCGATTACAAACTCATCCATTCATTCTTCAGCTGATACACCTACCTTTGATATACCTATTGTATCATCAACTAATACGCCTATTTTTGATACACCATCTTTTGATACTCCTACCATTCATATATCCTCACTTATCCGAGATCTTGGTTTTTACACACCTGGCTTTTAGTATCTTGACTCCAGTCCATCTTTTGATCGTACGCCACTTCCGGCAGTCACAGAGACTATAGACCCGATCTGTTCTATTCCTATGGAGGACATTGCTTTCACCCCTACTGCTCCAGCCATAGGTCGGATGTATGCTTGATGCAGAGAACGTAGTCGTCGTACCCCTCCACGACTGACCAGGACCGACTCCGAGATCTCAGATCAATGTGGCCTTAGGCTCGATCTTTTACTGATACAGGATCGATTGAGATTAGATCGCCTTCTGATGATGATGATGTGGATGAGGATTCAGATATCTATGTATTTCTTAGATAGTTTACTTTTGTGCATCTTTTGTATTTTTATTTGTTGTACAAATTCTGACTTGACATGAAATATCATGTTGTACTTCATGTTTATGATCTTAAATGAATGAAGTTGTTTAAATTTTATTGGTATTTCATTGTCTTTATGAATGAATGAATGAACTTTTATATTGCACTTTAATGCTACATCTTGAATGTATTGCCTATTTGTCTTCCTACCTTTTTAATGATAACAAAAAGGGGGAGTAGTAAGATTAAAGTATAAATGTGATAAGAGTATTTGAAAATTTATTTTGAAAACTTGAATTGGAAAGTATTTACAAATTCCTTATGTTAGGGGGAGCAATATTGTGTTTATATTGAAAATCCTTTTTGAATTGAATTTATTCTTAAATTCCTTCTTTGAATGTTTGAAAAGATATTTACAAACTATTTTATGGATCATCAATTCAGGGGGAGCCTTGTTTTATTGCTGAATTTTTATCTTTCCTAAAACATGTTTTCTTGTAGAGTATCATGATACATGTGTTTATGTCTTATATATCCCAAAGTTTTGATACTCTTATTCATTATAACAAGCTTTGACATTCTTAATCATGATATCACTTTTATTCTGATACATCATATCATTATTGCAAATTACCTTGATACACTTAATGCATTTAGCTCTATGCACCGTGATGGATTCTCTTAAATGCTTTTTATGCAATTTATACTTAAAGGTTTTGTCATCATCAAAAAGGGGAAGATTGTTGACTTCGTTATTGATTTTGATGATAAGCAAAATGGTTAAGTATAAGTTGAGTACTAATAATCTCCTTGAAATGTATTTTTATAGAAAAAGGTGCTCACAAATTTGAAGAAGTTTGTTTGATTGAAGAAGCTAAGTTTTTATGAAAAGAACTGCTCAAAGAAGACTTGGACAGTCAAAGGTTGCTTGAATGATTAATTGAGTGAAGTATAAATCTGTTTCAACACAAGTTCAGATATTTCTGTGAAGATTTCAGTGAGGTGTCGACTCAAAGTGTCAAAACATGATACCAAGTGTCGATACATGGAAGTGAAGTGTTGACTCAAGCCGGTACATAAACAATGTTTCAGATGGCATGGCTGAAGTGTCAACACATGGACTTGAAGTGTCGACTCAAAGTATCGACTCAAAGAGTCGACACATGGATTAGCTCATCGTCTGAGATTTTCAAGCCATATAACTTGCTAAAAATGAAGAAATGCAGAAGTGTCGACACATGGAAGCAAAGTATCAACTCAAAGTATCGACTCACCTGAGAAAGTGTCGACACATATGAGATTTCCAGAGAACTAGATTGAAGATTTTTGAACTGAGTGTCGACTCATGAAGTTCAAGTGTCGACCTGAAGTATCGACTCACAGCCAGAAGTGTCGACAAATGGAGTTTTGGGAACAGTAACGACTAGATTTTCAAATGTATAACTCAACCCTTTTGCCCTCCAACGGCTAGTTTTTCAAGTCTAACAGCTAGAAAATGGATTTGAGGCCTTGGAAAGGTATTATATGCTCCAAATCAAATCAAAAAGAATATTATTGAACATTATTCACGAGAATGAAATATAAGCATTCAAGAGAGAAGAAAAGAGATCATTCACTCCTATTCATTGAAGATTCAACCACTCTCAAGGAAAAGCAAGCCTTCAAGAATTCAAGAGCCTTCAAGAGTATTGAAGATCAACCATTCTTGAGCATTCAAGTGGCTTCAACAAGTTCAAAAGCACCACTACATCGTGCTTCAAAGAGATACCAGGTTTTTATTAGAAAGCTTTTATTGTTTCTCTACTTCAAAAACTTATTTGTTATAAGGGTTCTTGGTTAGCCTATTATAAAATCAAGGGAGGTTATTGCTGAGCCTTTGAAAACCAATTAGATTCTTGGTTAGCCCCGAAAAATCAAGGGAGGTTGGTGATGAGCCTTAAAACTATTTAGGTTATTGGTTAGCCCGTAAAACCATGTGAGGTTTTGACTTGTTTGCCTTGTGAAAATAAGTTGGGTTTTTTATTAGTAAGCCCGCAAAACTAATCAACTGTAATCGGTGGAGATTATTGTGAATTCCCAAGGGGATCGTGGGGAGTGGATGTAGGTGCATTGGATAGCACCGAACTACTATATTTCTTGATCTTTGTGGTTGATTGTTCTCTCTACTTGCTCTTTCATTTATTTCTCTTTATTTTCACTGCACTTTTACTTAAGGGCATTATATTTGAATTCTTAGTACCTTGTTTTATTGTTGAATTGGATTGCATAGTATTGTATTGCATCAAGTAAATAATTTTTAGAGACCCAATTAACCCCCCCTCTTGAATTGCTTACTGGGCAATAGAACCCATTAAAGAAGAACCTATTATAGAAGAGCCTGATGATTGTGACTAGACTAGTGTTTGTATTTCTGCTTTCAAACTTTTGTAATCTTTATTGAAAATCTTTGAATGCAATGAAATTATTTGTTTCTCACTTCTTATGTTTGCAATCATATTTGTGCACTATTAATTTTATATCAATTTATCAAATTCTTTTAAGAAAGTCAAATTATCTCAAACAATCTTGACAGTCTTCTCTATCTATTTCAAAAATCTAGATTTGTGTACTTAACAAAGTGGGGGAATGATTTTTATTGAATACCTTTTTGATTATTGACAAAAAGTGGGAGAATGGTTTTGTTAATGTTTGCATGGAAAATTGGCAGAAGAAACAAATGAAAAAGAATATTTTTTAATGAAAATCATGTTGTTTTAAAATTTTCAGAGCATACAAAAAGGGGGAGAAAATTTGTTGAAACTAGATGGCTTGAATTTATCCTATTACATGCTCTCAGATATTTGCAAATTTGCTCTAATTAGAACTTGCTATAAGCATTTGTTGATATCTCAAGACTTGATACCTTTTGCCAACCTAAAACTCTGATACATTTTAGGCAAAAATAGCTTTTCATAAGTGTTTATTATGATACATACTAAACTTATTTCAAAAACTCTGATACATTGTCTATATGCAAGCTCTGATACATTGATTTCAAAAACATTCTTGGTATACGTCTCATACATGTCAATATTTACTTCCAAATATATTTATACATGTAATTGTAAAGTTTTTCCATGCCCGGTGTTTTGTCATCATCAAAAAGGGAGAGGTTGTTGACCCTTTGAGTGATTTTGATGATAACTAAACACTGAAGCATATATTTGTCTTACTAACAACTCTTCAAGTGCATTACAAGTTTTTGTAGGATGATCTTAATGCCCAATTGCAACTCCTACAACCTTGTTATATGTTATGTGTTGTGTTGTAAATGTTTCACGTAAAGAAGAACCCAAAGAAAGATTGATGTAATATTTATTGAAAAGGGTTACTTCTATGTGTTTTTCAAGCTTAAATTTCTTTAAAATTTGTTATTAGTTGAGTTGGGAAGAGTCTTAAGTGTTGAAGAGTTGCTGGATGAATTCTGGAGAAGAGTTAAAGTTTTTATTGGAAATTCACTCGAGCTAACTTGCATGAAGAGAGTCGACTCTATTCCATGGCACGATTGAAGGATTCTGGCATGCAGAGATCTGAGCCGACTCGAAGGAACCCGAGCCGACTCTTCCAGAGCTTCATTTCTTGAATCAAAAAGGTGAGCCAGCCTGAAGAGAGTCCGAGCCGACTCAACCATTCAGTCAAGCATCCTAGTTGACCCATCAGGCATCTAAGTCAACCCTTCAAGCATCCGAGCTGACTTCTCCAAAGTCTAGGAAAAATCAGTTCTGAAAGAATAGCTAGGCAAGCCGACTCCACTGAGAAGAGTCAACTCCTCCAGAGTACAACTTTGAAGACCTGTAAATCCGAGCCGACTAGACTGAGGCTAGCTGACTCAACTAGAGTAAGGAATCATTGACATTGATGATCCGAGCAAACTCAATTGTGGCAAGCCGACTTGACCAAAGTAAAAAATCAACTCTCTGAGGATCTGAGCTGACTTGAACATTAATTCTAGGCAAGTAACAGCTAGTTCCAGAACTTCATTTTTAAATTTAAAAAGTGCTCTAACAGTCAAATGTCAAGTCTCTATGGTCTACAACGACTATATCCATCTAAGAAGAGTACAAGACTCTATAAATAAGGCATTTGGACAACCTTTAAAAAAGCTAATACTTAATTGAACATTAAATGAGCTTGTGAGCAAAAGAGCACAAAGAAGAACATTCAAGTATGCCTTCAAGTCTTCACCAACTCTAATCAGAAGCTTGAAGCACTTATCGAGGAAGAAGAGGAAGCCATTAAAGTACATTAAAGCCCATTTAAGAAGGCTTCTCTTGAGATGCAACTACAACCATCAAACAACTTGGGTTTGTCATTAGTTGCTTACTTTCTTTTAACTTTTTGTGAGTTTGTGGGTTATTAGTGAACCCGGATTAAAAACCAAGTTGGATTGTTAGTGATCCCATTTTAAAACTAACATTGTAAGGGTTTTTGGTGAGCTCGATCAAAACCAAGGTAGGGTTCTTGGTGATCCTGTTCAAAACCACGTTGAGTTCTTGGTAATCCTATTCATAACCAAGAGTTGGATTTTTGGTGAGCCCTGTTGAAAAATCAAGTTGGGCTTTGGATTGTGAACCTAGTAAAACAATCCGACTCTATTCCGATGGTGAATATAATGGAAATCCTAAGTGGCATCTTAGGTAGTGGATGTAGGAGCAAGGTTGCTCCGAACCACTATAATTTGCTATGTTTGCATTGTGCTTTTTTTGTATGTGTTTGCTTCCACTTTCAATTCTTTGAAACACAGCACCTCCACACTAAAGTTGATTTTAGAAGAGCACATATCTGTTCAAATTTTTTAAATTCCCAATTCACCTCCCTCTTGGAAAAGCCACCTGGGCAACATGGGGTTTGCCTGGAGGGGAAGAGATGTTAGGCAGTTAGGGTTTGTAAGAAAGAAAAAAAGAAAATGGGCCTCACACCCACTCCCTCATGGAGGTCGATGTTCACAAGGAATAAAGGCAAATAAGAAAGAACTCAAGTTTTCATTTAATAAACATTCATTAGTTACAAGAGGGTAGAGGGGTTGGGTATTTATAGATCAACCAGCCCTTTCCCTGTCAAAATAGGAGTACACGGTATGAATAGGATTAGGAGAACAAAGTTGAGTAGAATAAGGAGTGCATAGTTTGAATAGAATTGGTAGATTGAAATCCTTCTAGGACTTGGACATCAACTCCTTCTTGGACTTGAAAGCTTTGACTTGTCTCCATCAGCTTAGACTGGTATGAAATTCTTACTGGGCTTGGACTGGTTGACTCCTTGCTGGGCTGGGAGGTTTGACTTTTCCACTCCCTGGTGGGCTTGGACTAGGAGGGGTGCCATTAATGGGGGCTTGACTAGGCTGGGTGCCAAATGCAAGATGGGCCTATGGGTTAGGGCGCCAAAGGCTAGGAGCTGGGGCACCAAGAACTTGGGCTGGGGCTCCGTAACTAAAGGCCTAGGGCCTAAGCTTTGGAAGCTTGGGGCACCATGTATTAGTGGGCCTGGGGCAACTTGAAAGGGGCCCAGGTGCTAGGATCTTGGGGCTGGAATGGAGGTCCAGGTTCATGAACTGGGATGAATTGAGTGGGTGTCCAGTAGCTATCCTCTTGATCTTGACTTGAATAAAAGAGACCAAAATTTATATGACTCAAAAGGGCCTAATTGACAAGACTTGGAATAGGCCTAATAAAATAGATGGACTCACTATTATTACATGGACTTAATTGACTATCTGGTCTCAAGGCACTAAAGAGACTCAACTGATTCACTTTATTACAGGACTCAATTTGCCTGATGGACTCAACTCAAAATGACTGATTATCCAACACATGAATCAGAGATCTAATTAAAACTTTACAATTTGGGTCCGATCCTGGTATCCTCATCAGAGAAGACCCAAGCCGGGGATTCTGTTGGGTACACTCTGATGTTCAAGTCAGTTGGGACGATCAAGAGGAATAGAACCTCTGTGCTGGAGAGCTCGGGATCTCTCCATGTAAAGGGTGTATGATGAGATGTAAGTAATATAATTGAATTGGAAAGACAAGATCAAGTAGAAATCAGAGAGCTGGGAGGTTTTCCTGGCTGGTTGTTTGCTCGTTTGCTCTTTGAGTCTTACCAATTGCCTCTTTTTTTCCTCGAGGGTCCTTCTATTTTTATATGGGTAGGAGTGGCCCAGACCAAGTCTAGGGCTTCATTGAGATGTCCCTTTCCTGGTTTCCTTTTTGGAGGGGTTTTTCATTGTCTACAGCCTCCCCCTATCAGATCGGTCCTCTAGAGGAGATCCTTCTATTGAGGTTAATTGCGGGTGTAGTACATATCTTGTCCCTCTGGTGGTGCAATTTCTCGTGGGAGGGGCAAGTGCCATGCTGTTGAGCCCTGAGCCATGGTGGAGCATTTCTATTCCAGGAGGGACTATCGAAGTGTTGCAGGGCATATGGCCTTAATGGAATACTCTTCTTAGAGGAGGTTCAGGTTTTATGTTGCGAGGATCGGAGCCCTCGACTGCACAGTCATTGACATGGCGGTGCACCATAGGGTATGGAGCCTGATAGAGCATGCATTGCACAGAACGTATGGGTGGCGTGTTGCAGAGTTCGAATTTTTTGGTAGGGTGTGTGCCACTTCTGGAAAGTTGTAGGTAGCTGGGAGCTTCCATGTCATAATCTGTACCTCTACTGATCCTCTCTCTTTGGCTTATGATAGGAATTCTGTTCTCAGCAGGGTAGAGGGAGCTCCATCTTGGGAGCCTGACCCCAGAAGCGGGAGCATGACTTCGGCTGGGTGCTTGACCCTGGATGCGGGGGGGCAACTTTGGAAACATGAGCATGACCCCGACTAGGAGTTGACCATAGACAGATGGCTTGCCTTATGAGCATGGCCTTAGCAAGGAGCTAATCTCGAATAGAAGGCTTGCCCTTAGAAAGCATGAGGATGACCCCGACCAGGAGCTGACCTCAGATGGAGGGCTCGTCTTATGAGCATGACCCCGGTTGGGAGCTGACCTCGGATGGAGGGCTCACCCTTGGAAAGCATAAGCACGACCCTGACCGGGAGTTGACCACAGACGAAGGGCTCGCCTTATGAGCATGACCCCGACTGGGAGCTGACCTTGGATGGAGGGCTTGCCCTTAGAAAGCATGAGCACGACCCCGGCCAGGAGCTGACCTCAAACGGAGGGCTCACCTTATAAGCACGACCCCGACTAGGAGCTAACCTCGGATGGAGGGCATACCCTTCGAAAGCATGAGCATGACCCTAGTTAGGAGCTGATCTTAGTGATGGAGAACACAGTGCATGCAAGTGATCATCATAAAGAAGAAAGCAATTTTAGATTAATTTGAGTATGATCTCAAGTTTTATGATACTTCTATTCCCGAAAATGAGCTAAGAAACATGCAAGTTAATCTATGATGATCAAAGATACAATCCCCATAAAGTTAAACCCTCAAGAAAAATAAGAAAGTAGGATCGCAAGGATTAAGAAACCTTAACTAAAACATGCTCGATCTACCCTTCAACAAAATAGATCCAGGGGAAGGGAAGGGTTTGGGAATACCTGGAAATAATTATTCCTTCTCTTGAAAGCCAAGAGATCACACAATCTCTTGAAGGATGTGCCTAGATGAAGAGGCTAGGTTTCCCTGAACCCTTGTCTCCTGGCTAATGGTTCAGTTACCAAAGATGACCTCCTCTCTAGGGTGTGGTACCTGAGGGATCCTACAAACACCAAGGGAAAGAGATCCTTTGATTAAAGAAAGCAAAGATATGCAACAAAAGACACTTGAAGATAGGAGAGAAGATGGAGAAGGCTTGAAGATGAAGCCACAGCTTGGTGTAGACCCTGGTGTGCTTGAGGTTGCCTACACTCCTAGCTGGAAGGGAGATGCCTGTATTGTCTTGGACTGGAGGAGGACCTGGCAGCCTAGGGTTTTGGTGGAAGGATGGTTGGTGGCCTAGAATTTTTGATGGAAGGAAGAGGTGGCTAAGTGGGATGATGGATGGGGCGTTTAGGGCTTGAAGATGGATGGGCATCTAGGGCTTGAAGATGGAAGAGAGTGGTCAGTTGGTTTGGGCCTCTCACCCTCTCCATCACGAAGTGTCAATGCTCATGGAAAAGGAAACTAGAAGAAAAAGAACTCTTTTGTTTATTAATCATTCATTAATTCTTTACAAGAGGAAGGATGGGTATTTTTAATTTACCTAGGCCTCTTAGACTCCCTATCAAAGTTGGAGTATATACATGGAAAAAAGGGGGCGCCCACTTGTTTGAGTGGGATAAGGAGGCTTTATTCCTTGCTGGACTGGGAGTGTTGACTCCTTACTAGACTGGGAGGCTTGACTCCTTGCTGGACTGGGAGTGTTGACTCCTTGCTGGACTGGGAGGCTTGACTCCTTGTTGGGCTGGGAGGCACCAACTCCTTGTGGGCTTGGGCAGCTCCAATTACATGTGGGCTTAGGCGGCTCCAATTACTTATGGGCTTGGATGGCTTGAGTGAGGCCTAGGTGCATGAAGTCTTCATTCGCTACTTCAGTGGGATCTGGTGACTCTCCTCTTGGACTTAACTTGAATAAAAAAAATTAAAATTACATGACTCAAATGAGAAAATGGACTCAATTGACTTAATGGACATAATTGACTTAATGGACTTAATTGACTTAATGGACTTAATTGACTTAATGGACTCAATTGACTCACTTTATTACAGGACTCAATCTTTATTATAGGACTTTAGTGACTCAAGACTGATGGACTCAAAGGTAACATACTCCCAATACATCAATCAAAGATCCAAATGGAACCCTGCAATCTGTTTCTGATCCTGGTGCCCTCACCAATTCTCTCAGGGTGGGAAGAACTCGACCATGTTGAGTAAAGGTCAATCTATCTCTGGTACATTTCTAATAGATCCGGGTTAATTGGTTGCAGGTCCTCTCGGGTGATCCATGAGTCCTCAGATTTCGGTCGACCTTGCCAACGAACCAGGTATCATTGGTAACCTTTGTTTTAGGTAGTCATTCTTGGAATTCTCTCAAGAATAAGAAAGTATGTTGAATAAAATCAGGCATCAAATATCTGACCAGTGGAAGCAGATATAAAAATAATTTTATATCTAATCAAGCAAATCATAAATAAATCTAATTTATTTATCATAAATTTCTAACATGCTGAATAACATGAGAAAAATATTAGATCTGAAATAAAAATTAATTTAAGCATAAAATACTTACCTGGATCGCTATCCGGGCCTGCTTTGAAAAGCATGCAGATCCGCTACTAAAAAGTCAGAGCCGTGCAATCGCCCGGCCTCTACTGGTATCCACATGAAGCTCTCATAACTGAGTCATAGAGGGCACCGGATTGCTAGATCCTTGCAGCCCTCTCCTCTTTCAACAAATCGCCCACTTTAAAACTGTGCCGATCTGAATCTAGACCAGCTTTCGGCTTGTCTTGCAATCTTAGATCTGCAAGACCTTGGACCCTTTTTCTCTTCTTTCTCTAGTATAGCATCTCTCTAGATCTCTCAGAAGGAAGAAGAAAGCATATAAAAGGAAGAGGAGATGTTGGCCTTAGGAGAGAGACTCCCTGGAAGATATCCAAGAAGAAGCATGCCTAAAAATAATTCACGCCAATATTTCTTCTCATCTATTCGGCCACCCTTTTCTCTCCCCTTTTATATTTATTTCATGGAAAAAGTCTCCTCCTTTAATTAAAATAAAATACCGATGTTTCAATTTTAGTCGATTAAAAATTAAGAGGAGTGGAAGAGAAAGACTCTTCCCTCTCTTAATTTCCTTCATGCCAAATCCATATTTGCGCCCACCTATTTCATGCCTCCTCTCTTTTGTCGCCCAAAATAAATGGGACCCACCCTTTGGCATGTGGAGAGAAAGGGAGACAAAGAGAGAGAGTCCCAATCTAACTGGACTCTAGGTCATGGTCCAAATGTGATGATTTTACTGTCAAACTAAAGCCGATTTTAAATCCGATCGAACCATTTCGAAGCAGACATTGACCCAACTAAACTAGGATTAATTAATTGAGTCTAACTCAATTAAATTAAATCTAATTTAAATTAATTAAAAATTAATCCATAATCAATTAATTGTAACATTTATAATTAGGTCCAAATTGATTTGCTGATTGGTTACTTGAGCTCCTAATATGTGTGACCTCTCAGGTCCTATCCTGTTTGGTAATGAGACATGCTATAATCTCCATTATACATCATCGAAACTCTTTTCGATGGACTGAAACAATTTCATCTCAACTCTAATTAGGATCATCGATCCAAAAACGATCCTAACGGGCTCTCATAATCCACTAGTGACACCTAGCAGTATGTAGTGGCAACCCAGCTGAATAAGATTGGAACCCCTAGGTGTAGTTACCATCTAATTCGGTTCCTCTATCAAAATCTTGACATGATGTTGGTTACAGATGATACTCGTCAAACCCATCAGTCTTATTCTTAACCTAATCGACTCAAGTCCAATTGTGATACTAATGAAAATACCTTTTCATTGTCACCCTGCTATGGCCATAGACTTCTGGACTTAGTCTCATTAAGCTTGCATAGGATTATACCTTATTACTAAGGCAGATAGATCCCTACAAGTGAACACCCTACTCCTACAATAAACTTACTGCAGCCAACGAACACCGCAAGGTCCCATATGGATAAGAACTATGTGATTGTGCTGTTAAATTATAGCAACCTTATTATGAGTAGCTGAGATACTCTAGGTCAAAGAACTATTCACATAACTACAGCATCAGGAAGTTATTGACGAGTGAGTAGTCATCCGCATAACATCCTGTACTTGGTCACGCTCAGTACCATTGATCTCCATCAACTACCTGCACTCTCACTCTAGTGTCACCACACTGTAGGTCAGAGACTAATCAACCTAGAAAGGAAAGTGATCTGTGCACCGATTTTAATGGATCAATCACCGTCCTTGTGATATTCCTACAATCGGGAGCCTTTAGGAGTTAATCTATAAGATTCTCAACTCTTGAGAATATATGTCATTGTTCATTAACTCCATGGATGATTCACAGATACAATAATATGAATGAAACTAATGTCCTTTTAATTAATAAAAAAAATTAAGTACAAAGTTCATACCCTAAAATTAAAATGTGTCAAGCTAACATGGCTTTCAAGGCATACATCATACAATCTCTCACTTGCACTAAAGCCTATTGTCTACATATCTAAGTCCCATTTTCTCAAAGTGGACTTCGGCCTTCTGTTGGTTCAAAGTCTTAGTCAGTGGATCTGCCACGTTATCCGTGGAGTCTGAAAGGATTATGTCCTAAAGGCCAATCAAAATGTTGTATTTCGATGAGATTTTCTTTTGTATCCCAAACCAGTGTATTGACATTATCAATTAATAAAGAAATTTTATTTTCATCATACGCTGTGTATTATTAATTTTATTAAGATATGATAAATCCCATAGATTAGGGCTATGGTTCTAGGGTTATAATGAGATCATACCAGCGAGACTTAAAGCCTTAAAACCCTAATCTAGAATATTCTTGGTTGATGGGATATTGAGTAGGGGATCAATGTTTTCGGTAAGTCCAACACATCCTATGTATGCTTGGTGAAGAGGGTGACTGATCTCATAGTCACTTGTGTTTGAGACTAATACTAGGATGTGGGTGCTCATTAGAGAATGAGTTCACTGAATAGATCCAGCTTGAGAATATCTAATGGAACCTTATTTGTTTGTCAATCGATAGTTCTCATAATGGGAGTAGTGCATGTGGTCCTTTGACCTGAGACTGCCATGGTACCTTGTGTGCATGAATCCATACTTTGGTTCATACTCAATCATGACACTGAGTCATGCATGGGGTGATACTGGGTATGGTGGATTGTATATGGAGGTTGTGAGTAGGTCAAAAAAAAACCGATTAACCCTAGTAAGAGAGAAGCACATCCAGATGATTTCAATCAAATGAAGATTCAGGAAATTTTTGATCAAAGTATGAACATTAAAAATAGTTTCTAATGGTTCATTAATGAATCATCATTATCAGATTGAGCATGGAATGAATATGAAATTGGATTTGACAAGTATCCATATCCATAGTCATATTCAGGGTGCAAGTAGATCGAAGGACTGAATTGCCCGGTAACTCACCACTGAAGGGTATTTTGGTAAATCTACCAAAATTTCTCATCTTCTGGGTAGGCATGACATGTTGCTAGACATCAATCTTGTCTTGTAGGTCTTAATGAACCAATTGATTTGGTTTCATGAGTCAATTCGATGTGTGATTCGAATTAGATAATTAGGTGAGCTAATTTGACCTAATTAGGTCAATCGGGTTCGATCAAATCGAATCGGCTCAAACCTAAACCTACTGCTGGCTAGATGTGGAACCCAATGGGTCACACACAATAGATACTTGATCAAAGAAGTCATTCATGATTTAATTAGGATCATAGGATCCTAATTGGTTAGCCGGATTACATACTAGCATATGTAGGCTAACCTAATTCCTAACCCAATTGGATTGGGTCCAGTTGCTTGCTAATTGGGCTAACCTAATTATGGAAAACCTAAATTAGGTTGAGTCCTAACTGGGGCTAGCCTAATCAAAGATAAATCTAATTTTAATTTGGATTTACGGGCATTTTAGGTGCCATACATGAAGAGTCCCAATGGCATAGGACTCTTGGTACCTAAATGATACCTTAACTTCAAAAGGGCATAGAATGAGCTATAGATCTCTGATTTGAATATAATTTATATGGTCAGAAAGAAAATTTTATGTTTTTTCCAATGATCCCATATTGTCTATGTTTTGACTGGTCCACATTCTTTAAAATTTGCATGGAAGAAGGATGGTGCGCGTGGTGCATGAAGCATGTGGCATGCGGCTCTGATGGAGAGTCCTTCTGCTATCAGAAATCTTCATAATCTTCGATGTTTGGAGATTGAAGAGGTGCCTCATGGCTTCATAGGGACCAATAATTGATGTGTGGCAAGTGAGAATTTGTCCAGATAAAAGAAGGGATATGAATAAGGCCTTCGGTGCATGAATGGGCTTATTAGATATGATTTTTCAAGCTAGATAACTTCTCTTCGATCTTGAAAAACCATATCTGATAAGTTGATGGGAGGACATATCACATGCCCCTCTTGTATCTATAAATAGGGGGCGGTGAAATGAGTCTGATAATGAAGAATTCCATCAAAGTATTATTCTGAGTGTCTCTCTCTCCCTCCTTTCTTTAAGACAAGACTTGTCTTGTTAAGACAAGGTATTTTCTAATAGGACAAGGCTTTGTTTTAGGACATAAGCCTAAGGGGTCCTAGAGGAGGGTTGTCCTAAAACCAAGAGTGGTTTAGGAGAGTGTCTTTAGTGCCCTACAGTAGGACAGGGTGTCCTATAGTGGTCAATAGACCAAAGGCTACCGAAAGAGTTCCACTTCTCCAAGCAACTTGAAGAAGGAGTTCTTCCTTGGTCCGAGTTTCGTGTGGATCACCGTTGGAGGGTGAACGTTTGGGCACCTGGTTGAGAAGGCTGAATCAGGGTTTTCTTCATCAGATTGGATACTAGCGGTTCAGGTTGGTGCCTAAACTCTAGTTTATATTATATATGCATGTTTGTATGTTTTAATTCCTAGTAAGGAGGTCTTGGGTTAAGGGTTTGGTAGTGGTTTCATAATAAATTTTTGAAATCTATGCTTTTGCCCTGGTCACCAAAACCCTTATAGTGGTATCAGAGCCACCTTATTAGGGCTAAATCATACAAAATTTGAAGTTACCCAATTTTGTAGGACTCTTAAGGATGCCCATTTTGGTAGGACTCTACAAAATTTGAAGTTGCCTAATTTTGTCAGACTCTTGAGGTTGCCCATTTTTGTAGGACTCTACAAAATTTGAAGTTTCCCAATTTTGTAGGACTCTACAAAAGTTTAAAGTTACATATGATTGATATGTTTATGCATATATGTATGCCACTGGTTAGGGTTTTCACTTAAACCTTAACCGATATAGAGATATGTTTAGCTTTCTAGTCATCATACTGAAATAAGGTTGCCCTGGTGTTGGGAATTGTGTCCCAAAGCCAATCGCCTGGGTTGTAGATGGTTGAGCTCAATATTGTACTCTTTCTTTGAATTAATAAAATATTATTTTTGGCAACTCATCACATATTGTATTTCCCTGAAATGAACTCTTTCCATGTGATGAAGTCCTTAGGACTACACTGACTTCAATACAGAGGGGATGTATCGAGTAGTCCTTAAACCCTGTTCACAACCAAAGGATACATTATACTGGACGGCAATATATCAAGTATAGGTTGTTATAGTTCACATCGTTTGGTTGTCCTCTTGACCAAATGAGTGTAATGACACTGATATGATCTGCAAGTGGGATATGTGATATCTTATTGAACGTGACTCCGTGCAGCCCCTTTCTGCCAAAGGGATACTCACGATTGGATATGGGTATATGTGTCCCTCTGACCTGAGGTCATCACAGTAGCTTGCAAGCAACTCCCTGTGCTTTGGTGCCGGACTACCCGGATTTTTAATCCGGTGATGGAAGGTTTCTGGGTACAGGCAAGTACTTGTGGAGCAGTGATAGACCAAGATGGAATTGACCTGTCCAAACAGTTTGGATTGAATGTCTCACAGTATCTCAATTTAGCAAATCCTCGGCCAGGTAGTCCTAGTGAAGAGTCACTGGGCTTGCGAGGTTGAGACACGTAGTGGACTGACTCTGTCTGGGTAGGCAGCCCAATGGTGCGAGCACTAGAATCAGAAGAAGACTTCAGGGTTCCATCTGGATCCTTGAATGACCTTGCCCAAAGATTAGGGTTTGTAATAAGGGTTGACTTGGTCAACTCAATTTTAATCTTAAGTCTATATTTCCCTGCAATTTCAATTTTGTTGAGTCATGTTGACTCAGTACAAGTCCTAGTAGTGGTCTAGGTCTTCTCCAGGTTGGTGCCATTTTTCCAACCAAGTCAAGGCCCAAGCAAGTGGGTGCCACACTCCCAGCCACACGCCAGAGCCCATGAGGTGCCACATCCCTTGCCCAGTGTGCCTTGGTCCCCACATCACAAGAAAGCAGGTCCCTTCTTTCATGCGCCACTTAAGGAGAGATCAATCTAGGATCCTCAATCCAAGGGGGTGCCCAAAACAATTTCCATAAGAGCCAAGCTATGAAAAGAAAGGAGCAACACTTTGGGAGCAAGACTAGGAGGCACCAAAATACTTCCAAATAAAACCAAGCATGGAAGGAAAATGCTTGTCTTGGAGAGCAAGGCTAGGAGGCGCCATCTTCTTGCCATTTGAAGCCACCAATCAACATTTAAGGAAGCTTTTGGCCGGCCATTATGAGGAGGATTTGATTCTACACGCCTAATTGAGAGTCCATCCCATTAGTCCCACATGGGAAGATGTAAAAACCTGATTTCTTGTAAAGGTCTATAAAATAGACCAATCTTATAAGTTTTCAAAACAATGATGAATGAAATCAATTTCTTTGTGAGCAACTTTGTGTTTCTCTCTTCCGCACTTGTATTCGAGTGTTGAGCTCCGTGAGGGAGTAAATCCGGGTTCCCTAGGAACCTTGAGGAGGTGTGAGATCTCCAACCCCAAAATCCTAGCTTAGTCCACCCATCTCTACTCCACCACCACCAAATCCTAGCCTCTACACCATCTCCAAGGTCCTTCTTCCAAAGGGTGGCCAACCACCAGGACCCTAGTCCAGCCATCTTCAAGTCAGCTACCACTGCTTCAGAGGCCACCAGCATCTAGGTTCAGATCAACTGTTTCAACTACAGAGCAAGTTCAAAGAAGAGTCAGATCAATATCAAGATCTCCGGAACTTCTACATCCAACAATCTTCATTAAGTTCTCAGGTTAGTATCTTTCTTTGAGTTTCTGGTTCTTCTTTTATTCTTCTTCTTCCAGATCCTGAGTTCGAGAAGAAGGCCAACCTTGCCATAGGACTACAATCCGAGGATCCATTGCGAAGATACCCCGTCTCCAAGGATCCTACAATCTGTTCGAGAGTGTCCTTCAATTGAAGCAACGAGAGATATCACAGTCAGGTATAAAACCTTCTCTTCTCTCTTCGTCTGTTTCTTGAAAGAGGAGTAAACCCTAGGTCTGGAGGTTTCTCAATCCCCAGCGATCCTACTTCTGAGTTACTTTGATAATCCACTCCTTTTAATTATGCTTTCTGTCATTTCTTAGTTTCTTTCAACATTAGTTTATCTTTCCTTTGAGTCAAAGCCGACTTCTGAAAAAATATATATATATATAAAAAAATACATTAATTTTAATTTGCTTCCGCATTCCACATATTCGTTCTGCATCACCCAATCTCAGTTGTCCTGAGCATTAGAGGTCAAAGGGATGAATTATACGGTAACCATATGCCAGAGACTCGATAGTTTGCTCCCACATCTTCGACCTATCCGGATGCCGGGACCCATTGCTAGATGGTTTCCTGTGCTGGTACTAGAATTTTTCTAGTGCTACCATTTAGGTTCGAACCTATGAGGTCACATGCCACAAAGGATTACTCTCTGATCCGGATACCGATTACGATTGGGAATCATCTCGATTTTATGGTCACAGTATTTTTTTAGCACTCTTTTCCTCATCTTGCCCTTGTCTGTGTCAACCGAAAATTGTTTCGGGCTGACCAGGACTGCGCTAGGTTTTTTCTAAATCAGTTTTGAACTGATTAAGAGTTCATTTTGGCCTCCAATTGGTTGTGAACCAATTGTAATCCCTTAAACCAATTCAATTGGATTTGAACCGGTTCAATTGGATTGAACTGCCGCTGGGTTTAAATGGGATTGGACCATTTTTTGGTTGAACCGGTTTCCACGTTGTTTTTCACTGATTGGAATTCCATTCGTCCATAGGCCTTTTTGACCGAAAATGCTGGAGGCCAAACGACGCCTCTTCTTCTCCCTCCATCGCTGCTTATTAACCTTGTTTAATGGCTGATTAATTTGGATAAATGGCAGCCGGTGCCTTCTTGATTTCCTAGCCTCTCAATATTCTTCTCTCTGCTACCTATATAAACCAAAGTCATCCCCTATTTCAGGTGGTTAAGTTTTCACCGAGCAACAGATTTTTCGGGTGGAAATTCTTTTGTTGGGCATTGTCTTTCCCCCTGTTTGAGAGCTTGGTCCTATCTTCCATTGGGTGCTGGGATTTGGAGTGTGTGAGGAAGAGTTACAAGGCCCATTTCCTTGTCCATTAGAGTGCTCAAACCCAGGACTGCAGCAAGGCCTGGTTGCTGCCATCCACTGTGACTGTATCATCTTCCAGCGGCTAGCACCATGCCTGGAGAGGGATCGGAGAATCCCGGGCATGTCTCCCCTCTAGAAGGAGTACCCTTCTACTCCTAGGAGCAAGCCTCGCGAGCTGGGATCGCTGCTACAGCTCTAAACACGACGAACAACCAGCTATCCTGTTTAACTGCAGATTTTCTTATAGCAGACTTTGGCAATTTTCTATATTTTTTTTAGCTTGTTTTGGTTGCAGATATCAGTGGCAAATCGAAGCAGACTTCTCCACCTTGTCACTGCTGAAATTTGGAAGCAAATGGAGGTCCGGAAGCCAATGTTCCGACGACATTTTGCAACCCATAAACAGAGCTTGTTTTCAGCCCAAGCAAGAAGAAGGCTGGAATAGTTTTATTCCAGCTATTCCATCCTATTCCAGCTTTATCCCAAAGTTATTCCAGCCAGAATAAAATATGAAAAAAAAAAAATTTTAATCATGCATGAATAGAATTTTTAATTCAACTTTTTTATAAATATTTTATATCATAATACATGCCTTCATGCAACTAGAATAGATTAGTTTCTGGACGGAGCAGATTTTCGCTGCACGAATTTTTAAAAATATTTTTAAAATCCATTCTGCTCCCGTAGCTGTTTGTATGCCTAGTGTAGGATCATGTCAAACCACCTGCACTATTTTCTTTCACCTGGCATAATGGTGGATCCATTATGTGGTAGATGGTTGTCCTAGTATGATGACACACTTGGCACATTATAAAATGATATATGATGCATGGTTGATGAATGGTAATATTAGAATGTGCTTTTGTTTAAATTGGCCTCTATTAAAATTATATTAAGTTGTAGTGTCATATACCAAAAGCAAAATAATCAAGATGATTAGTTGATCATTCGGTGTCTAGGAAAAGTGGTTAATGATCGGTAAAGAGGACGTGGTTTTTAATTGGTTCCATTGACTGACTTGGCCAATTTTTATTGATGTCTAGGAAAGCAACGGGGGGACTCCCACTACTCTCCCATTTACCTGGCCGATAAGATTAACTTAATTCTTGATTAATATGCTTAGTGTAATTTCACTACATTAGGCCTTCCTTCATGTTAGGTCATTATTATGTTATGATCCGTATTAGGTTTATTGTGTACACACAAGGCCTATTATGGTAACTAACACAATTTTGGCCTGGTGCATTTGATGCTTATGACATGATTTAATATAATACTTTGTTGTGAACACATAAGGATATTATTATTACAATCATGACTACAAAGGAATGAAGGGTCTTATTTAACTAAAAATATTATAGTTTGTTGTGCACACACAAGGCTATTAATATTTTAGAGGCCAGGTTTTGTTGAGAATTGTATGAGATACAATTAGAAAGAGTTTTCCTACCTTTGAACTTATAAAAGATTTGTTATGTACATACAAGGTCTTTTATAAACAATTAGGATCTCAACCCCACTAAGAAAACCAATTAGGATTTCTTGATCATCATATAGAGGGTTATGATGCTTGATAAAATAGTGGGAGACATAATTAAGTTAAAATCCTAATTTAATTATGTTTTGTCAACATTGGTTGTTTGCTTATGTTATGTTCTTTGTTAATGTAGATTAAATGGCCTCTTCACTCTCACTCCGTATTATACTTGATGCCAATAAATTGACTGGACCAAACTATGTTGACTGGTTGAGAAACCTAAAGATAGTACTCAGCTAGGAAAAACTTTCTTACATTCTTGATACCCCTACCTTGGAACCTTTAGGGGAAGATGCCCCGCAAGAGAAAAAGACCACATACAAGATGTGGCAAAATGACTCACTCACTGTCAAATGTATCATGCTTGCCTCTATGACCAATGAGTTGCAGAGGCAACATGATAGCATGGACACTAACTCCATACTGCTCGATCTAAAAGAGCTATATGGAGAACATAGTCGAACTGCTAGATATGAGATATCTAAGCAGTTGTTCCGTGCGAGAATGACAGAAGGTACATCTGTACAAGACCACGAACTGATGGTTATTGACCTGATCACTCGATTAGGTCAATTGGGTTTTGTTATGGATGGGGAGTTGAATCAGGATTTGATCCTGCAGTCACTCCTGAAGTCATTTTTATAATTTATTCTTAATTATCATATGAACAAACTTAACACTTCCTTGCTTAAGCTGTTAAACATGTTAAAAATAGCAGAGAAGCCATTTAAAGAAAAATAAGGCTCCACTTCTTCTTGTGGATGGGATCAACAAGAAGAAGTCAGGAAGAAAGGGTTCTAAGAGGAGATTGAACCCAAAAAGGGGCATCAAGAAGAAGAAAGGAAAGAAGGCCTCCAGATAGATGACCTACTTTCACTATGGCAAGCCGGAGGAACTACAATGCTTACCTTGCAGGTGTGAAGCCTGGTGCATCAGATGCACCAAAAGGTATGAAAAAAGTTCATACTATTTTGTCATTGGATTCTTCCATTTCAAATACTTGGGTATTGGATACCACCTATGGTCATAATATCAGCAAATCATTGCAGGGGCTACAAAGGCTTAGAGTATTAAAGGAAGGAGACTTCGAGCTCTACGGTGCTAGAGGAGAGTCCATCCAAGCAGAGGCCATAGGGACTTATATCTTGAAGTTACCTTCGGGGAAGATTTTAGAGCTGAGAGATTATTACTATATGCATAAGGTCATTAGAAATATCATTTCTGTACCCTTGTTACTTAGACAAGGTTATACTATAAATGTGATGAGCAATTGTTGCTCAATCAGCTTTTCTAATAAAATTATATGTTGTGGTGTATTTTGCAATGGTCTTTTAACTCTATTCACTAATGACAATATACTTCATGTAATTAACAAACGAAAGAGAGATGATGTAAACAATACTTTACTCTGGCACTGTCAGCTTGGACATATTAGTGAGACTAGGATTAGCAAGTTATACAAGAAAAATTTTCTTAATCCTTATGATTATGAATCATTAGGAACTTGTGAATCATGTCTCATGGGTAAAATGGCCAAAACTTCATTTAATGGACATAGAGAAAGGACAACTAAGTTATTAGGACTCATACATAAAGAAAGAAAGGACAACTAAGTTATTAGGACTCATACATAAAGATGTATGTGGGCCTATGACAACTCAGGCCAAGGGTGGATACTCTTATTTCATCAAGTTTACTGATGATTTTTCAAGGAACAGATTTGTGTATCTTATGAAACATAAGTCTGAAGCCTTTGATAAATTTTTAGAGTATCAAAGTATGGTAGAGAAACAAATGAGGAAAAGTTTTAAAATCCTTTGATCAGATCAAGGAGGCGAATACTTATCCACCAAGTTTCTCGATCACCTTAAAGAAAAGGGGATTATCTCTGAATGGACCCCTCCTTACACACCACAATTAAATGGTGTTGCTGAAAGGAGGAATCGTACCTTATTAGATATGGAACGGTCCATGATGTGCTTCATAGAGTTACCTGTTTCCTTCTAGGGATATGCCTTCGAAACCGTGGCTAATATCTTAAATAGAGTACCATCTAAATCTGTCTCTAGCACTCCATATGAGATATGGAGAGGTAAGAAATCCAATCTTAAGTATCTTAAGATATGGGGATGTCCAGCCTATGTCAAAAAAAATTTTGGACATAAACTGGATGCTAGAGCAGATAAGTGTCTATTTTTAGGATATCCTAAAGATAGTATATGATATCTGTTCTACCACCCTACTGAACAAAAAGTTTTTATCAGTAGGCATGCCACTTTTTTGGAGAAAGAGTTCATCCTACAAAAGGGCAGTGGGAGAAATATTGAACTTGAAGAAGTTCAACAAATAGATACATCTCAACCAAATGATAATATAGTTAGTATAGAACCAGAACACACCACTCCTATCCGTAGGTCTGATAGGGTGCGTCATGCACCTGAGAGGTATGGGTTCATTATTGAAAATAATGAAGCCCGGATCATTGAAAATGATGAGCCTCAAACTTATATGGATGCTATCATGTGTAGGGACTCAGACAGATGGCTGGAAGCCATGAGATCCGAAATGGACTCCATGTATGTCAACCAAGTATGGACTTTGGTTGATGCACCAGAGGGTGTTAATCCTATTGGATGCAAATGGGTCTATAAGAAAAAGATTGGGGCAGATTGCCAAGTCGAAACTTATAAAGCCAAATTAGTGGCTAAGGGTTTCAGACAAAAACAAGGAATAGATTATGATGAAATATTTTCTCCTGTTGCCATGCTCAAATCTATTCGGATCATGCTTGCTATAGTAGCATATCATGATTATGAAATCTGGCAGATGGATGTGAAAACCGCATTCCTTAATGGTTTTCTTGAGGAAGAGGTCTATATGTCACAGCCGAAAGGTTTTGTCTTGGAGACTAAACCTAATCAGGTATGTAGGCTAAAAAAATCCATTTATGGATTAAAGCAAGCATCTAGGAGTTGGAACATCCGATTTGATAAGACAGTCAAAGAGTTTGACTTTATCAAAAATGAGGATAAACCTTGTGTGTACAAGAAGACTAGTGGGAGTGCCATAGTTTTCTTGGTTCTATATATGGATGACATACTCCTCATTGGGAATGATATCCCAATATTACAATCAGTCAAGGTATGGTTATCCAAACAGTTTTCCATGAAAGACTTGGGAGAAGCATCCTATAAGGATGCTAGAAGGATGCTAGGCTTATCCCAGTCTAAGTACATTGACCAAGTGCTAAAGAGATTTAGCATGGAGGGAAGTAAAAGAGGTTACTTGCCCATTGGTCATGGCATACATCTTTCTAAGAAGATGTCTCCTAAGACACCTGAAGAAAGAAATAGAATGAGTTCTATACCTTATGCTTCGACTATAGGATCTATAATGTATGCTATGTTATGTACCAGGCCTGATGTGGCATATGCCTTAGGTATATCTAGCAGATTTCAGGCTGATCCAGGAGAGGATCACTAGAAGGCTGTGAAAAATATTCTTAAGTACTTGAGAAGGACTAAGAATATTTTTCTGATATACGGAGGATCTGATCTTAAACTGAAAGCTTATTTAGATTTTAGTTTTTAATTGGATCTAGATGATAGCAAATCTATTTCAGGATATGTTTTTACCCTAAATGGAGGAACTGTAAGCTGGAAGAGTTCTAAATAGCAGACTGTAGCTAACTCAACAACTGAGACAGAATACATTGCTATTAGTGAAGCTATCAAGGAAGCTGTCTGGATGAGGAAGTTCATCTCAGAGTTAGGCGTTGTTCCAGAGATTGAAGGTACAGTATCACTTTACTCTGATAATACTGGAGCCGTCGCTCAAGCTAAGGAACCTAGAGCTCATCATAAATCAAAGCACATTCTAAGACGCTTCCATCTCATTCGAGAGATTGTTGAAAGATAAGAAGTCTGCATTAAAAGAGTAGAAACGAAGAACAACATAGCAGACCCGTTCACTAAGGCTCTACCACAACGGGAGTTTGATCGCCACCTTGATTGTATGGGGTTAAAATTTAAAGGTGATTGGCTTTAGTGCAAGTGGGAGATTGAAAGGATTATGCCTTAAAGGCCATCGAAATGTTGTATTTCGATGGGATTTTCTTTTGTATCCCAAACCAGTGTATTGACATTATCAATTAATAAAGCCATTTTATTTTCATCATACACTGTGTCTTATTAATTTTATTAAGATATGATGAATCCCATAGATTAGGGCTATGGTTCTAGAGTTATGATGAGATCATACCAGTGAGACCTAAAGCATTAAAACCCTAATCTAGAAAATTCCTGGTCGATAGGATATTGAGTAGGAGATCAATGTTTCCCGTAAGATCAGCACATCCTATGTATGCTTGGTGAAGAGGGAGACTGATCTCACAATCACTTGTGTTTGACACTAATACTAGGATGTGGGTGCTCATTAGAGATTGAGTTCACTGAATGGATCCAGCTTGAGAACATCTAATGGAACCTTATCTGTTAGTCAATAGATAGTTCTCAAAGTGGGAGTAGTGCATGTGGTCCTTTGACGTGAGACTGCCATGGTACCTTGTATACATGAATCCATACTTTGGTTCACACTCAATCATGACACTGAGTCATCCATGGGGTGATACTGGGTATGGTGGATTAAATATGGAGGTCGTGAGTAGGTCAAAAAGAAATTTATCAACCCTAGTAAGAGGGAAGCGCATCCAGATGATTTCAATCAAATGAAGAGTCAAGAAATCTTTGATCAAAGTATGAACATTAGAAATAGTTTCTAATGGTTCATTAATGAATTATCATTACCAGATTGAGCAAGGAATGAATATGTAATTGGATTTGACAAGTTTCCATATCCATAGTCATATTCAGGGTGCAAGTAGATCGAAGGACTGAATTGCCTGGTAACTCACCGCTGAAGGGTATTTTGGTAAATCCACCAAAATTTCTCATCTTCCGAGTAGGCATGACACGTTGCTAGATATCAATCTTGTCTTGTAAGTCTTCATAAACCAATTGATTTGGTTTCATGAGTCAATTCGATGTGTGATTCGAATTGGACAATTAGGTGAGCCAATTTGACCTAATTAGGTCAATCAGGTTCTATCGGATCGAATCGGCTCAAACCTAAACCTACTGCTGGCTAGATGTGGAACCCAATGGGTTACACATAATAAAGACTTGACCAAGGAAGTCATTCAAGATTTAATTAGGGTCATAGGATCCTAATTAGTTAGCCAGATTACATACTAGCATATGTAGGCTAACCTAATTCCTAACCCAATTGGATTGGGTCCAGTTGCTTGCTAATTGGGCTATCCTAATTATGGGAAACCTCAATTAGGTTGAGTCCTAAGTGGGACTAGCCTAATCAGAGCTAAATCTGATTTTAATTTGGATTTAAGGGCATTTTAGGTGCCATACATGAAGAGTCCCAATAGCACAGGACTCTTGGTACCTAAATGATACCTTAACTTCAAAAGGGCACAGAATGAGCTATAGATCTCTGATTTGAATATAGTTTATTTGGTCAGAAATGAGATTTTATGCTCTTTCCAATGACATCCATATTTCCTATGTTTTGTCTGGTCAACATTCTTTGAAATTTGCATGGAAGAAGGATGGTGCGTGCGGTGCATGAAGAGTAGCAACTCTTCATGTGGTGTGCGGTTCTGATGGAGAGTCCTTCTGCTATCAGGACTCTTCATAATCTCCGATGTTTGGATATTGAAGAGGTACCTCTTTGCTTCCTAGGGACCGGTAATTGATATGTGGCAAGTGAGAATTCGTCCAGATAAAATAAGGGATGTGAATAAGGCTTTTGGTGCATGAATGGGCTTATTAGATATGATTTTTAAAGCCAGATAACTTCTCTTCGGTCTTGAAAAATCATATCTAAAAAGTTGATGGGAGGACATATCACACGCCCCTCTTGTATCTATAAATAGGGAGCGGTGAAATGCATCTGATAATGAAGAATTCCACCAAAGTATTATTCTGAGTGTCTCTCTCTCCCTCCTTCTTTCTTTAAGACAGGACTTGTCTTGTTAAGACAAGGTCTTTTCTAATAGGACAAGGCTTTATTTTAGGACATAAGCCTAAGGGGTCCTAGAGGAGGGTTGTCCTAAAACTAAGAGTGGTTTAGTAGAGTGTCTTTAGTGCCCTACAGTAGGACAGGGTGTCCTATAGTGGTCAATAGACCAAAGGCTGCCGAAAGAGTTCCACTTCACCAAGCAACTTGAAGAAGGAGTTCTTCCTTGGTCCGAGTTTCGTGTGGATCACTGTTGGAGGGTGAACATTTGGGTGCCTAGTGGAGAAGAAGGCTGAATCAGGGTTTTCTTCATCGGATTGGATACTAGCAGTTTAAGTTGGTGCCTAAACTCTAGTTTATATTATATATGCATGTTTGTATATTTTAATTCCTAGTAAGGAGGTCTTGGGTTAAGGATTTGGTAGTGGTTTTATAATAAATTTTTGAAATCTACGCTTATGCCCAGGTCACCAAAACCCTTACAGAGTCTACTCTTTGCTCCTTAATATATTTCTTCTCGAGGTAGTCGTGTATGATATGAAATCGCTGCTCAAAATGCTTAGACTTTTGGTGAGACCTTGGCTCCTTAGCAAGAGCTATTGCATCATTGTTATCACAATATATAGGGATGGCATCAGATGGCATCACTCCAAGCTCTGTAATGAACTTTTTGTATAAGAAGGCTTCTTTTGTAGCTTCAGAGGCAGCGATGTAATCTGCTTTCATTGTTGAATCTACTATGATGGGCTGCTTGAGACATTTCAAACTAGTTGCCCCACCATTGTACAAAAACACAGACCCTGATGTAGACTTTCTATCATCTGGATCAGACACAAAGTCTGAGTTTGTGTATCCCTTTATCCCTAATTCTGAACTCCCACCGAAGACTAAGAACAAATCTTTAGTCCTTCTCAAGTATTTAAGAATGTTCTTCACAACTATCCAATGTTCTTCACCTGGATTTGACTGATATCTACTCGTGACACTCACAGCAAGAGCTATACAGGTCGAGTACATAACATGACATACATAAGGCTTCCAATTATCGAAGCATATAGAATCTTGCTCATGCATCGAATCTCTTCAGGTGTGTTGGGACCCATTTTCTTGGAGAGATTAATGCCATGCCCAAGAGGTAACAATCCTCTTTTAGAGTTCTCCATGTTGAATATTTTCAGCACTTCCTCTATGTATAATTTTTATGAAAGGCCAAGCATCCGATTAGATCTATCTCCATAGACCTTAATCCCCAAAATATAAGATGCTTCACCTAAGTCTTTCATAGAGAATTCCTTAGATAACCAACTTTTGACCAAAGTCAACATGAGAATATCATTCCCTATAAGGAGGATGTCATCCACGTACAATACGAGGAATGTCACTGCCCTCCCACTGGCCTTCCTGTAAACACATGGCTCATCCTCATTTTTGAAAAAAATCAAACGATTTGATTGCATCATCAAAATGAGTATTCCAACTTCAAGAAGCTTGCTTCAATCCGTAGTTTGATCTATGCAGCTTACAGACCTTATGATTTTTATCATTGGAAGTGAAACCTAAAGGCTACTCCATATAGATATCTACCTCAAGATATCCATTCAGGAATGCAAATTTCACATCCATCTGCCATATCTCATAATCATGATATGCTACAATTGCAAGCAATGTATGGATGGACTTCAGCATAGCTACTAGTGAAAAGGTATCATGATAGTCAATGCCTTCACGTTGACTATACCCTTTCGCCACCAACCTAGCTTTAAAGATCTCTACCTTACCATCTGCACCTATTTTCCTTTTGTAGATCCATTTACAACCAATAGGTACAATACCCTCTGGTGGATCCGCTAAGGACCAAACTTGGTTAGGTAAAAATGCATTGAATCATTTTTTGACTTCATAGCATTCAACCATTTCTCGGAGTCAATGTCTAACATCGTCTCATCATAAGTCTTAGGATCAATCAATTGATCCTTGTCCCCAATAAGAAACATTTCTTTTATATCCTCTTTAAGCATACCCAAGTACCTTTCACGAGGTTTGGAGACTCTAATAGACCTACGAGGTGGAAGAGCATTTATGTGTATTGGTTGATTAGGTTCGATCTATTCTATAGCTAGCTGTTATACAGAGACTTTCTCATCAAGCTCAATTAACCTCCCACTATCACCATCTTGAATAAACTATTTTTCAAGAAATGTAGCCTATCTGCTCACAATCACATTATGATCTTCTAGAAGGTAAAAGTAATATCCTAAAGTTTCTTTAAGATATCCTATAAACCATGCTTTCATAGATCTAGATTCCAGCTTGTCCGCCATTAGTCTTTTGACATAAGCTAGACATTCCCAAATCTTGAAATGAGCAAGACTTGGTTTCTTACCATGCCAAATCTCATATGGTGTGGTAGGAACAGATTTAGATGGAACCCTATTTAGAATATAAATTGATGTTTGTAGGGCATCTCCCCAAAGAAATAAAGGCAAGTCAGTAAAGCTCATCATGGATCAGACCATATCTAATAATGTCATGTTTCTCCTCTCAGATACCCCGTTAAGCTGAGGCGTACCTGGTGGAGTCCATTATGAGACTATGCCATTGTCCTTAAGATAACCTAAAAACTTCCTACTAAGGTATTCTCCTCCCCGATCTGATCGAAGAACCTTAAGGGTTTTACCTATTTGTTTTTCTATCTCATGTCTGAATTTCTTGAACTTTTCAAAAGCTTCAAATTTGTCTCATAAAAAATACATAACCATACCATGAACAATCATCAGTAAAGGTTATGAAGTAGTAAAAACCACCCCTGGATTGCACATCAAATGGACCACACACATCAGTGTGTACTAGGGCAAGTAATTCTGTGGCCATCTCCCCATGTCCTATAAAGGGTACCTTGGTCATTTTTCCTTGAAGATATGACTCACAAGGTGGGTATGATTCAAAATTAACTGAATCTAGGATCCCATTCCTTTCCAGTTTATTAATTCTGTCCTCACCTGTATGATCGAGCTTTAGATGCTACATAAATTTATCATTTAGGTCATCCTAGGACATTTATGTCCTATGGCTTTCACTTTAATTTTCTTGCTAATGTTCAAAGATGCATCGACATGCAAATGATAGAGACTGTCTATTAAAATAGCTTTTGCAACCAATTTATTTTTGAAATAAATACTACAAAAGTCTTTATTGAATATAAATTCAAATCCTTTCTGTGCTAGCATAGAGACAGAAATCAAATTTTTACTAGCTCTAGGCATAAAATACAGTCACTAAGAACTAATCTAAATCCTAAAGGTAACACCAGAGAATATGATCCAACAGCTTGAGCAGCAACTTTTGCTCCATTTCTGACACGTAGGACCATCTCACATTCTCTCAACATTCTACTTCTTTCCAGACCCTGCATTGAAATGCATATATAAGAACTAGAGCCAGAGTCTAAAATCCAGCTGGAAGTAGATGAAACCATTAGGTTAGATTCAATAATGAGTATAGGCTTACCTTTAGAAGGCACATCCTCCTTCTATTTCTTTAGGCTTTCTAGGTAGAGAAGACAATTCCTTTTCTAGTGGCTATCTGTGTTGTAGTGGAAACATTTCCCTTTGCTAACCTTGGCTTTCTTGGAAGCGTCCTTCTTCTTTTGCTTCTTCGCAGGTTTCTTCTTCTTCCAAGTAGACTTTCTTTTGGAGGAAGATTGCTCCATGGAGTAAACAGAGCCCCTTGAACTCTTCAGGGTCCCCTCATTACTTACCAGTATGTCTAATAATTCAGGCAAAGTATAATTTAATTTGTTCATATTATAGTTCATTACAAACTGAGCATATGAACTAGTCAAGGA
The DNA here is from genome assembly GCA_021397845.1 of Areca catechu. Taxonomy (NCBI): domain Eukaryota; kingdom Viridiplantae; phylum Streptophyta; class Magnoliopsida; order Arecales; family Arecaceae; genus Areca; species Areca catechu. The sequence continues at coordinate 91,876,988 of CM038051.1, read as the reverse complement.
CTGGAGGATCAAATCCACCTGAAGCTCCTTATGAATAGGAATGCCCAGCTTCTCAAGCTATTCAATATCCTGGATCATTATTAAACAATGATCATGCATTGATTGCCCTTCACGCATCTGGTTGTTGAAAAGCCTTTTTGACACTTCGAAGCATGCAATCTGACTTTGTTCACCATATAACACTTGTAGGTGAATCAAAATCAATTTAGCAGTTGGCATATCCTCATGTTGGCTCTGCAATTCATTTGACATTGAGGCCAACATATAACACTTAACCTTATTATCATCTTCCATCCATTTATCATATGCAGTCGTTTGCTAAGCATTTGGATGGTCAAGTAAGACAGGGACTTTTTAGTCAAGCACATAGCCCAACTTTTCATAACTCAAAATAATTTTGATGTTTCTCAACCAATCTTTAAAATTGAGGCCAACTAGTCGATTTATCTCTAGAATATGGACTAAGGGATTTGAAGCAAATATTGTTAACTATAAGAGTAGAAGATTCAAATTAGATTCTTTATACTTAATCAAAAAAATTATTCTTGGGTCTTTAAGAAATAATTTTAGAACTTCCACTTTTTTCTTGGATCTCTCACACTCCCCGTGGGGATGCAAAAACCTATGACTCTAGGTTTCTAGTGGGTACTACGGTCCCATCGATGTGCGACACCTCATATTATCCGGTTATTGGTAACATGCTACACCAATAAGTGGCCAACTCTTGTCCAATGTATCTAATACAAATTGTAGCTCTTGGTCTCTAAATCATGGAACTTCAACGTGCCCGTTTATTGGTCTAATCATTAGTTAAGTCAAACCCACCATTCCTACTAAACAAAGCCATCATTGAGTCCCTCAATGTGCCCATTTATTGGGCCCAACCCCATCAGTACCTAGCAACATCTCATGCCTAATAGGGTGGTTGTGTCTTCCCAATGCAACTAGACCACTGTAACCAATAGAGAATAATCAATACCAGTATGACACTGCACACCTATAATGGTGGAAGACCTATGACTTAATTTTTATTGGGAGCTTAGGTTCAGGTCTCTTCTAAATTGATCAGCTAAATCATGACTAACCAATTACATTCAGTCAGCACAATTTCATGTCTAACTAATTACATTAGGTCAGCACAATCTCATGTCTGACTTAATATAACCAGCATGGGTGAACTCAAATCAAAAGTGACCCTTTTGAAAACTTAATCAACCAAATTGGCTAAGTTAGCTTGATCCATGGGAGGGTTCTATCAATTTACCCTCTTTCCACTAGTTAGTTAAGAAAGAGTTAGCCCCAATTAACAAACCATGATCGAAACCTTCCTTAGACACCAATTGACTGACAAGATTAAAATAGGTCCTCTAATGACCTAGGCTCATCACTGAGCCGAATTAGGTCTTAACTTATCGATTTACTATCAAATGAATCGATTTGACCAGACTATATCTAAAAATAATTTTGAGCACACTTGACCTAACCCAAATCATTATCTGATTAGGTTAAGTCACTTGCTCAAAATCATATTAGGGTTACTAGTTGATCTAATCAAGCCCTAATCATGCAACCCAATCTCTAGACCTAATTTGTTCAACCCAAACCCTCATGCAGTTAATTTGATTTTCTAGATCAAATCAATTTTAAAATTAGGTTCAAGTGTATGATTTTAACGGCTTATGATCATGAATCATATTTAAGATCTAAACCTTAAATTGGTGCATCGCATACATCAATATCAATAATCATAAATCGATCAAAAACCCTTTTGAAAATCCTTTTTCAAAACCGATATACATCAAAGTAGGACAACCTTTTCACTATAGGGGGTAAACCCTATAGCAGGACAACCTTATGTCACTTTGTACAATCTTTGATCAATTTAATTTTAGATTATTAAATTTAATTTCAGATCTGAAAATTATGATTTTAATTTCAAAAATAATTTTTCAAAACATAAAATTCTACACTAGGACAATCTCATGTTCAACATAGATCTAATACAATCATAATCATCTATCTGATCTAATTATTTTTCAGATCTGATTCTCATGCATGCATGTTAAAGAGAGAACCATGGCTCTGATACCACTATTGGAATTCTCCGAGAAATAGGAAAGTATGTTGCATAAAATCAGGCATCAAAAGTCTGACTAGCAAAAGCAAATACAAAAATGGTTTTATATCTAATCATGCAAATCATAAATAAATCTAATTTATTTATTACAAATTCCTGACATGCTGAATAACATGAAAAAAATATTAGATCTGAAATAAAAATTATTTTAAGTATAAAATACTTACTTGAATCGCTATTCGGGCCTACTCTAAAAAGCATGCAGATCTGCTATTGAAAAACCGAGATTCTGTCAAAGTCGCGCAATCGCCCAACCTCTGCTGGTATCCACACGAAGCTCTCACAACTGAGTCGTAGAGGGTACCAGACCGCTAGATTGTTGTAGCCCTCTCCTCTTTCAGCAAATTATCCGCTTTAAAAACTATGTCGATCCGAATCCGGACCAGCTTTCGACTTCTATCTTGCATTCTTAGATCTGCAAGACCTTGGACCCTTTTTGTCTTCTTTCTCTAGTAGAGCATCTCTCTAGATCTCTCAGAAGGAAGAAGAAAGCATATAAAAGGAAGACGAGATGTTGGCCTTAGGAAAGAGACTCCTTGGAAGACGTCCAAGACGAAGCATGCTCAAAAATAATTCATGCCAATATTTCTTCTCATCTATTCGGCCACCCTTTTCTCTCCCCTTTTATATTTATTTCATCATAAAAGCCTCCTCCTTTAATTGAAACAAAATACCGGTGTTTCAATTTCAATAGGTTGAAAATTAAGAGGAGTGGAAGAGGACTCTTCCCTCTCTTAATTTCCTTCATGCCAAATCCATATTTGCACCCACCTATTTCACGCCTCCTTTCTTTTGTCACCCAAAATAAATGGGACCCACCCTTTGGCATGTGGAGGGAAAGGGATACAAAGAGAGAGAGTCCCAGTCTAACTGGACTCTAGGACATGGTCCAAATATGATGATTTTACAGTCAAATTGAAGTCGATTGTAAATCCGATCAAACCATTTCTAAGCGGACATTGACCCAACTCAACTAAGATTAATTAATTGAGTCTAACTCAATTAAATTAAATTTAATTTAAATTAATTAATAATTAATTTATAATCAATTAATTGTAATATTTATAATTAGGTCAAATATTAATTATAACACTTACAATTAGGTCCAAATTGATTTGCTGATTGGTTACTTGAGCTCCTAATGTATGTGACCCCTCAGGTCCTATCCTGTCAAGTAATGAGACATGCTATAATCTCCATCATACATCATCAAAACTCTTTTCGATGGACTGAAAAAATTTTAGCTCAACTATAACTAGGAACATCGATCCGAAAATAATCCTAACGGGCTCTCATAATCCACTAGTGACACCTAGCAGTATGTAGTGGCAACCCAGTAGAATAAGATTGGTACCCCTAGGTATAGTTACCATGTGATTCAATTCCTCTATCAAAATCCTGACATGATGTTGGTTACGGATACTCGTCAAACCCATCAGTCTTATACTTAACGTAATCGACTCAAGTCCAATTGTGATACTAATGAAAACATCTTTTCATTATCACCCTGCTATGGTCATAGACTTTTAAACTTAGTCTCATTAAGCTTGCATAGGATTATACCTTACTACTAAGGCAGATAGATCCCTACAAGTGAATACCTTACTCTAATAAACTTACTACAGCCAACAAATATCGCAAGGTCCTGTATGGATAGGAACCATGTGATTGTGCTATCAAACTACAGCAACCTTATTGTGAGTAGCCGAGACACTCTAGGTCAAAAAACTATTCACACAACTACAACATTAGGAAGTTATCAATAAGTGAGTAGCCATCTGTATAACTTCCTGTACTTGGTCATGCTCAGTACCGTTGATCTCTATCAACTACCTACACTCTCACTCCAGTGTCACCACACTGTAGGTCAGAGACTCATCTACCTAAAAAGGGAAGTGATATGTGCACCGATTTTAATGGATCCATCACCGTCCTCGTGATATTCCAATAATCGGGAGCCTTTAGGAGTTAATCTATAAAGACACATGCCTCAAATTCTCAACTCTTGAGAATATGTGTCATTGTCCATTAACTCCATGGATGATTCATAGACACAATAATATGAATGAAACTAATTCCCTTTTAATTAATAAGAAAAATTAAGTACAGAGTTCATGCCCTAAATTTAAAATATGTCAAGCCAACATGGATTTCAGGACATACATCTAACAACAATAACCTGGTCATCCAGAATACGCTCGATCCTTTCTCCTCTCTCAGGCCAATTTATTGGTGGACACTCTGGGATGGGTTCACTTTTAAGAATATGGTCAGGTCCAAATGGCTCACTGAGTATCACTACCGGCACCCAATACTTAACTAGGTCTGTTATGTTGAAGGTTAAGCTAATGCCTAATTCAGGTGGTAACTCAAGAACATAGGCATTGGGTCCAGCTTTCTTAATCACCTTAAAGGGTCCAGCTCCACGGGCATGTAACTTTTTTATGGTCCCTAGGGGAAACCACTCAGGTCTAAGCCTAGTCATCACAAAATCCCCCTCAACAAATTCTTTAGTTTGTTTTCGAGAATTAGCCATTTGTTTATAAGTATCATTGCTCAAATTAATCTTACTGCTAATTTTCTTATGCAAATCCCTAACTTGCTGTGCAAATGATTCAGCTGACTTAGAGACTTGTGCATGTATGGGCAAAGGGATAAGGTCTATGGGTCTGTTAGGCTTATAACCATGGACAAGCTCAAATGGACTCTTGATTGTGGACCTATTGACTGAATTGTTGTAGGCAAATTTGGCTCTAGATAACAAAAGGTCCCAATTTCCAGTGTTTTCACCTACAAGACATCTTAACAAATTTCCAAGACTTCAGTTCACTACATCTATTTGGCCATTGATTTGTGGGTGGTAGGAGGTAGCAAATTTGAACTTAGTTCCTAACATGTGCCAGAGGGTCTTTCGAAAGTAACTCATGAATTGGACATCCCTATCAGACACAATGGATTTAGGAAGGTCATGTAACCTAACCATGTTATCAAGAAAAAGTTTGGCTACCTTGGAGGCATCAAAAGTTTGGAAACATGGTATGAAGTGTGCCATCTTAGAAAACCTGTCGACCACAACACAAATAAAATCATGTCTCCTTAAGGGCTTAGGCAATCCTAACACAAAATCCATTCTAAGGTCTTGCCAAGGATAGTCAAGTACAAGTAAAGGGGTATACAAGCCAGTGTTTTGCTTTTGCTATTTGAAAACAGCACAAGTTCGATACCTTACGATAATTTGGGCAACATCTGTTTTTATGCTTGGCTAATAGAACTAGTCTTCAATAGCTAGAATGGTCTTGTTCTTGCCAAAGTAACTAGCTAGACCTCCGGCATGGGTTTCCCAAACTGGAAATTCTCTAAGGGAAGTCCTGGGAATATACAACCTATTGTCCTTGAAGAGGTAACCATCCAGTAGGGTATACTCACTATGCAAACTAGAAAGTTCTTATTTGATAGACTGACAGGTCTCACTAAAGTCAGGACAAGTTTCATATTCATCCTTTAATTTGTCAAATCCTATGACTTCAGTACTAAAAGAGTATAAAAGCAGGGATCGACAACTAAGGGCATCATCAACCTTATTTTCAATACCAGCATGGTATTTCAGAACAAAGGTGTAAGCTTGAATGTATTCTACCCACTTACTATGCCTAGGGTTCAGTTTCTTTTGGGAATTGAGGAATCAGAGTGCTTCATGATCAGAGTATAAAACATACTCCTGTAGTAGTAGGTAATGTCTCTAATATCTCAGGGCTTGAAATACGGTGTAAAATTCCTTATCATAGGTTGAGTACCTAAGCTTATCCTCATTCAATTTCTCACTAAAGAAGGCTATGGGATGACTCTCTTGACTTAGGACTCCTCATATACCAATTCCAGAAGAATCATAAGAAACCTTAAAAACCTTGAAGAAATTGGGTAACCTCAAAATGGGTGCTTGGGTCATCTTTTCCTTAATGTCTAGGAAGGCTTTGTCTATAGCTTTGGTCTAATCAAAGGTTCACTTCCTAATGCAGTCAGTGATGGGTGCAACAATTGAGCTATATCCTCGAATAAAATGTCTATAGAAGGTAGCAAGGCCATGGAAGCTACGCACGTCATGGACACTAGTAGGTACTGGCCACTCAACTGTGGACTTAATCTTTTTTGGATCAGCTGATACTCCTTCGGGGGTCACTATAAATCCTACGAAGATGAATCTATGGGTCAAGAACTCACATTTCTTCGAATTGGCATAGAGGCTATCTTTCCTAAGGTCTTGACAAACTTGTTGGATATGGCTTAGGTGGTCTTTCTTAGTCCTATTATAGATCAAGATATTATCAAAATAAACCATAATAAATTTTCAAATGAACACTCTTAGGACTTGGGTCATGATCCTCATGAATGTAGTAGGGGCATTGGACAATCCAAAAGGCATCACTACCCACTCACAAAGACCATCCTTAGTCTTAAAAGAAGTTTTTCACTCATCACCAAGTCTGATCCTAACTTGGTGATAGCCGCTCTTAAGGTCAATCTTAGAGAAAATGGTTGCTCTAGCCATCATGTCTAGCATGTCATCCAAACGGGGAATGGAGAATCTATACTTAACCGTTATCTTGTTTATGGCATGACTATCAATACATATTCTCTGAGTGCCATCTTTCTTAGGGGTTAAAAGGTCAGGTACTACACATGGGCTCAGACTCTTCCTAATAAATCCTTTCTTAGGAGTTCCCTAACTTGTTTTTGTAATTCTAAGTGCGCCATGGGATTCATCCTATAATGTGGGAGGTTTGGCAAAGTGGCTTCTGGGACTAGATATATGGCATGTTGCACATCCCTTGAAGGTGGTAGGTGGTCAGCAAGATCTTCGAGAAACACATCTTGAAACTCTTTCAAAAATTCCACAACTTCCTGAGGATGCTCTCTCTGGGTTTGATCATGAATTTCCTTAGTAGTTAACATCCAAGCTGATGAACCCTCAGTAATCTCATGTTCTAGTTCCTTAGCATTGATTAGATTTAATTCTAGTTTTTTCTCTTTCAGGTTGTTAGATCCCATCTTGATGTTATCCTTAGGGGGGTTGGGTTTATCATAATCTTCTTCCCATGGTAGTTAAAAGAATAGGAATTGGATCAGCCATACAGGGTAGCATCATGGTCATACGGCCAAGGTCTACCTAAGATAATACTACTAACCCTCATAGGAAGGACATCACACCACACCTTTTCTTGATAGGATTGAAGTTGGATCATGATTTGGCATCTAAGTTTGATGGGGATGGAAGTTGAGTCTATCCAAGATACCTTATAGGGATTGAGATGGGGAACAGGAGATAAACCAAAGGTTTTGATAGCACTAGTTGAGATGGCATTCACATAGCTCCCACTATCTATGATGATCTTACATACCTTATCCCCTAACTACACAAAGGTCTATAGGATGTTGGTCCTACTCCAATCCTCTTGTTCCTTAGTTTGGGCTAAGATACATCTAACAACTTCCAACAAATCAGATGACTAAATGACTTCCTCATCTCCTTCATACTCATCCACCAAGTGTATTCTAGCTTCATACACTTCTTTCTCAACTTCTTCAGTGAGTTCAGGATCTTTTTCCTCGAGCTATCCTATGTGTAGGGATTGGGTTGGGCATTAACTAGCACAGTATCCCACTTTATGACATCTAAAACAGGTAGTATTAGGGTGGGGATTCCTCTGAACTTTAGGTGCCTTAACCTTATCATCCTTACGGGTCAATGGGGTGCTAGGATTGAGCTGGCTTAAGTGTACTTGGCTAGATCCTAGTTTCTGATTAGGGGCACTAGTGATGCAGAACTAAAATTGCATGCAGATTATTTTTGTATTTTTATATATTAATTTAAATATTTGAATCCTGAAGAACAAGCCATGAATCTAAGTAAAGAAAACTATGCAAAATAAGAAGCTAAAGTATGCAAAGTAGAACCTAAAAAGCAAGAAAAAAGAGGATCACCGAGGTTGAGAAGTCTCGGTTCGGCTAGTTCATCCTCAATAAAGCATCTTGTAGGTAGAGGGGATGTACCTGACAATGGTTGATGTGCCTTGTGCAGATCGTATGCGAAGGGATCGCTCTCACTCCTAGATGCGGCCTGGAAAATAAAGCCAGAGACCTGTGGATTCTCGGCTTTCTACTCGATGATCCGATTATGGCCCAGCTAGAGTCGTTGGATTCGTAGAAGCTGAGGGACCTACAGACAACCTTCCAAGGGTTAAAAAACATAGCAGAAATAAAGTGATAAAGGGAAAACAGCAAGGAGAAGAGGTTGTTTGAAGAGGGCGGCTAGGGTTTGGAAGCAAGTTGGTGGCTGGAAGCAGGGCACAGAACACTGGGAAGAAGAAGGGCTCACACAAAATCCCTTTTAGCACACAGCAGGTAGCACACAATAATTGGAGGAATTCAATATCATTTCATGAATAATAGTTATTAAATTTTCATACAAGGGGTCCCTTATATAGAGTCATGAGACTTAGGGCCCAAGCAAAAGAAAATAAGGAAAATAAGTAGGTTTGCCACCTACTTCTGGAAGACCTTATGGCACCTACTAGGCACCCATGATAAGTTTTCATGCTCTGCATGCCATCCTCCGACCCAAGGTCAAACCTAGAGAGCCGTAGTTTGTTAGGTTTAGACCTAGGGTTCCTTTGAATAAAGTCCATTCTTTAGGAATGCATCGTCAGTCGAGTTTAGGACATTGTCTTAGATTTTGGTTAAGTGAGAATACCAGGAGTTGGGATTTGTATTTACCCAGGGCTAAATTTGCATATAATGTTTCGATCAATAGGTCTATAGGCTAGAGTCCATTTGAAATTGTTCATGGATACAAGCCTCACACACCACTTGATCTGATTTCACTATTAGTCCACACACACAAGTCTCTTGATGCACTTGCATAGCATGTAAAAGACTTGCATAAAAAAATTCATGCCAAAATAAATTTAAGTAATGAAACTTATAAGAAGTTGGCTGATTCTCAAAGACGAGTCAAAACTTTTGTTGAGGGAGACTATGTAATGATTAGGTTAAGGCCTGAACGGTTTCCTCTTGGAACCGTTAGAAAGTTACATGCTAGAGGAGCTGGACCATTTAGAGTGGTGAAGAGAGTAGAATCCAATGCCTATGTGCTCGAGTTACCTCCAGAACTAGGCATTAGCTCCACTTTCAACATTACAGACCTAGTAGAGTATAGGAAGCCAGCTGTGATTCCCAGTGAGGCTTTTGAACCTAATCCTGCTCTTGAGAGTGAACCTGACCCTGTGTGTCCACCAACAAACTGGCCTATGAGGAAAGAGCAGATTGAAAAGATCCTGGATGATCAGGTTATCTCTACTCGTAATCAAGGATACCAAAGATACCTGGTCCGCTGGCTAGGAAGTCCAGATTCTGATGACTCTTGGATCTCCCGAGAAGAGTTACAAGAGCTGGACCCAGACCTCTTGGAGAGATACCAGAGCCAACTTGATCCATACTCGACAGGATCGAGTTCCTCCCACCCTGGGAGAATTGGTGCGGGCACCAGACTCAGAAGAAGACTTCAGAGCTCCATCTGGATCTCTGATTAACCTTGCCCGAAGAATTAGGATTTTTGGTTTGTAATAAGAGTTGACTAGATCAACTCAATTTAACATGAGTCTACATTACCTACATTTTATTTTGTTGAGTCATGTTGACTCAGTAGTGGACTAGGATTTCAACCTGGGGTGTTACATTTTCTCCCAAGACCAAGCAAGTGGACACCACACTCCCAGCCATACGCCTGAGTCCAGGGGGCGCCATATCTACATCCAGCAGCCTTTGGTCCCCACTCCACAGATAGCAGCTTCCTTCTCTCATGCGCCAGATGAGGAGAAATCCACCAAGAGTCCACAAATCAAGGGGGCGGCCAAGACTTTCCCAAGAGAACCAAAGTAAAGATGGGAAGAAATTTTCTCGGAGAGAACTTCAAGGAGGTGCCCACTACCTGCCAAAAAAATCCAAAACAAAGATGGGAAGGACCTTGACTTAGGGAGGAAGAAAAGGAGGAGTCCAAAAGAGTTGATCCATGGAAGGAAAAAAATTCTCTTGAAGATCCATACAAGGAGGCGCCATCTACCTGCCTTTTATAACCCAAATCAAATTTTTTGGTACTTTGGCCGACCATATGTGTATGATTTTTCCTGATTTGTAGATCCCCTCCTTTAGTCCCACATGGGAAGATGTAAAACCCTACTCCCTTGTAAAGCCTTATAAATTAAACCCCTCTTGTAAGTTTAAATCAATCAGATGAATGAAGCCAATTATTTTTTAGCAAACTTTGTGTTTTCTCTCTTCCGCACTTGCATCCAGGTGTTGAGCTCCGTGAGGGAGTAATTCCGGGTTTCCCAGGAACCTTGAGGAGGTGTGAGATCTCCAAAACCCAAACCCTAGGTTAGCCACTCCACTCCCAAACCCTAGCCGCGATCACCCTTCTCTTTCCACCAAGCCCTAGTCTATTCCACTTCTCACGGCCACCCTCTCCAAGTCCAGGCCGGCCACCAGCATCCAGCTCCAGTCCAGATACTTCAGATCTACAGCAGTTCTAAGAGAAAGACAGATCGACCTCCAGGAGAATCCTGATTTCAGCAACTTCAGCTTTCAAGTTCTTCAACCTGGTAAATCTTTTCTTGAGTATCTGAAATCCATCACTTGTTCCTCTTCTTTCCCAGATCTTGAGTCCAGGAGAAGCCGACCAAACCACAAGACCAGTATTGGAGGATCCATTGCGAAGATAGCCGACTCCGAGGATCCCACAATCTGGTCGAGAGAGTTCTTCCACCAAAATCCTGAGAAGATCACTGTCTGGTTAGTAAACCATCTCTCCTCTCTATTTCTGTTCTGTTGAAAGTTCAGAGCGAAACCCTAGGTCTGGGAGTTTCTCAACCCCCAGCGATCCGTTACTTCTGAACTACTCTGATAATTTAGTTTCATCTAAATTGTGCTTTCAATCCTTACCTAGTTTCCTTCAACTTAGTTTAGCTTTACTTTGAGTCAAAGCCAATTTCTGAAATTAAAAAAAAAAAAAAGAATTAATCTTAAATTTACTTCCGCATACGCTTCTTTGTTCTTTGTTCTGCATCAGGAAGGGGTGTGCCGGCGTGTGATCATCAACTCCTCATGCATGGGCCGACTTCATGATCCTCCAAGTAATCCTAGGTGGCGAAATCCAAGGTGTGACTATGACTCCATGCGGCTGCTGAGGTGGCATGCTGGGTGGTGTCTTTCACATGCTTGAGTCTTCTTCGACTGGGCTTGACTCGATACAAACTCAATATAACTAGACATGATTACAAGACTCAGAATATGATTAGCTCAACTTGAGCTAACTTGATCAACTGATCCAAAACCCTAATGGTATGGATCAAATGCTACATATAGGACTCAATTGTGAAAAGACCAAAAAACATGACTCAAGGGCCAATGTGGGGACTCAAATAGGCTTAAGCCCTTATTACAAATGAACTCAAACACTACTAAGTAATCCATAGAGGGTTGAGAAGCCTCTACCTTATTCTGGTGCCTCTGGTGTCCCCACCAACTAGTTCTAGTGGGTTCAGGTTGATGGATTATGGGTACCCTCTGGAATCTCTCATAGTCTTAGCTATCTGATAAGCCTACTTAAGATCATGGACCTCTCTCAAAAATAATTCTTTCTGAATGTCCTCACGTAGTCCAGCCCTAAACCTAGATAGGTAAACAGCTTCAGACTCATCTATACTACACCTCATGACAAATTCATCAAATTTGGCTATGTACTCAGACACAGTCTTGTTTCCCTAACTCAGCCTCTACTAATGATCTAGAAGTCTCTAGTGATAGGATATAGGGAGGTACTTTTCTTTAAGCTTAAGTTTCATGGCTTTTTAGATAGCTATGGGTATGTCTCCTCCTGGTCTAGACATCCTTTCAACATTCCCCCAATATAATCTAGCCTGGCAAACTAACCTGAGTTTAGCAAACTTAAACTTCCTCTCTTCAAACATTTCATATCACTCAAAGTACTGGTCCATATCTCCTTTCCAATCAATGTATACCTTAGGGTCAAGCCTGCCATCAAATGTAGGTGCTTCTAACCTAATATTCCTAATGGCTCTCTCATCTTGGTCAATGAAATCATGATTGGGTCTCCTCAAATTAAGCTCCAAGATTGGGTCATGGCATGGGGCTCTCCTATGGTTAGGAGGTGTGGGAAGAGGTCTCTCATGTTTAGGTTTAGTATGGGTCTCATGGGTTCTCTCTAGGTTTCCAACATGCTCCTTCATTTGATCAAACCTATTGTTCAATTAGGCAAATTGTTCAGTCATGGTCTTCAGTAAGGTTTCAAAGTTAGGTTCCATGGTCAGACTAGGTTGGGTTTGAGACTGCTAGTATTGGACTCCTGATCTAGTGGTCATGTAACAAGCACACAAATCATTTTAGGATTTTGCTAAACCTAGAAGCTTAAGTAGAATGAGTCAGCTCAACTTACAACCAAGTCAACAGTTATCCTTTTCACTCGCTAGGTAAGAGGTGGGAGTGTGAGAGGCTCCCCCTGCTCTCACAGGGTCCTAATTAAGTAACCACAGCTCCACTTAGGGCATTTGCCTCTAGACCTCTAGCCTAGACACCAATTTCAAGAGATAAGTGATGAATTGAGTGTACTAGCTTTCTCGCAATACCCTGAACTGGACCGTTAGTGTCCCTAGTTGCTTTTGGATTCTACTCAATTTTAATTAGGCTTGGGATCGAAATGAGGGTGGTTGTTTTGGGCTAAGAAAAGGTGATGAAATCCTTTCCTTATCTGACAAAGTGAAATTGCTCTTAAGTGAATTCAATTATGCATGCACACATGAAATATGCAACATGAAACTAAAATCAGAAAAATATGCAAAAATAATTTTTTTTCTGTTTTTTTTATGAAAATGGTAGATTTAACAAAGACTAATAACATTTAATTAAGTGCAAAGAAAACTATGTTTTGAAGGTTTCGCTGCAAACAAAACTCAGCCCTAATCTAGTTATGCAGAAATTTCAGCAATGTAGACTTTAGGGTTTCATGCAGATTTTTTTTTGTATTTTCAGATCTGAAAATTAAAAGAAAATTTCATAATTAAAGAAGATTAATTATTTGATTGATGGATACAAAGATTGGTGATAAACAAAAGGGTTTTAATGAGAAACAAGTCCTAGGTTTAGACTACTATGCAGAAATTTCAGCATGCAGAATTTTCTAATTACTATGCATGAACATGTCCTAAACCATTCTCTGATACGAAAGATGATGGGGAATATAGGGCATGCAAGCGATTATTATAAAGAAGAAAGCAATTTCAGATTAATATGAGTTTGATCTCAGGTTTTATGATGCTTCTATTCCCAAAAATGAGCTAAGAAACATGTAAGTTAATCTATGATGATCAAAGTTATAATCCCCACAAAGTTTAACCCTCAAGAAAAATAAGAAAGTAGGATCACAAGGATTAAGAAACCCTAACTAGAACATACTCGATCTACCCTTCAACAAAATAAAGGTAGGGGAAGGGTAGGGTTTGGGAATACCTGGCAACAATTATTCCTTCTCTTGAAAGTAGCGGGATCACATAATCTCTCAAAGGATGTGCTTGGATGAAGAGGCTAGGTTTCCCTGAACCCTTGGCTCCTGGCTGGCAGTTCCATTGCCAAAGATGACCTCTTCTACAGGGCATGGTACCTGAGGGATCCTGCAAACACCAGGGGAAAGAGATCCTTTGATTAGGGAAAGCAAAGGTGTGCAACAAAAGACATTGGAAGATAGGAGAGAAGATGGAGAAGGCTTGAAGATGAAGCCACGGCTTGGTGTAGATCTTGGTGTGCTTAAGGATGCTTGGACTCCTGGCTAGAATGGAGATGCCTACAATGTCTTGGACTGGAGGAGGACCTAGCAGCCTAGGGTTTTGGTGGAAGAATGGTTGGTAGCCTAGGGTTTTGGATGGAAGGATGGGTCGGCCAAGTGGGATGATGGATGGGATGGCTATGACTTGAAGATGGATGGGATGGCTACGGCTTGAAGATGGAAGAGAGTGGTTGGTTGGTTTGGGCCTCTCATCCTCTCCCTCATGGAGTGTCAATGCTCAAGGCAAAGAAAATTAGAAGAAAAAGAACTCTTTCATTCATTAATTTTTCATTAATTATTTATAAGAGGGAGGAGGGGTATTTATAATTTACCTAGGCCTCTTAGACTCCCTATCAAAGTTGGAGTATATATATGGAAAAAAGGGGGTGCCCACTTTTTTGAGTGGGATAAGGAGGCTTGATTCCTTGTTGGACTGGGAGGCTTGATTCCTTGTTGGACTGGGAGGCTTGATTCCTTGTTGGACTGGGAGGCTTGACTCCTTATTGGGCTGGGAGGCGCCAATTCCTTGTGGGCTTGGGAGGTGCAAACTCCTTGTGGGCTTGGGTGGCTCCAATTACTTGTGGGCTTGGGTAGCTTTAATTACTTGTGGGCTTGGGTGGCATTAGTGAGGCCCAGGTGCATGAAGTCTTCATTCCCTGCTTCAGTGAGGTCTGGTGACTCTCCTTTTGGACTTGAATGAAAGAAATCAAAATTACAGGACTCAAACGAGCAAATGGACTCAATTGACTTAATGAAATTAATGGATTCAATTGACTTAATGGACTCAATTAACTTAAAGAACTCAATTGACTCACTTTATTATAGGACTCAATCTTTATTACAGGACTCAAGTGACTCAGGACTGATGGACTCAAAGGTGACATACTCTCAATACATCAATTAGAGATCCAAATGGAGCCTGGAAATCTTTGTTTGATCCTAGTGCCCTCACCAATCAGACGAAGGGCTTGCCTTATGAGCACAACCCCGGCTAGGATCTGACCTCAGATGGAGGGCTCGCCCTTGGAAAGCATGAGCATGATCTCGGTTGGGAGCTAACCTCAAACGGAGGGCTCATCTCATGAGCACTATCTTAGCTAGGAGCTGACCTCGAACGGAGGGCTCGCCCTTGCAAAGCATGAGCACAACCCTGATCGGGAGCTGACCTTAAATGGGGGGCTCTCCTTATGAGCATCACCCTGGCTGGGAGCTAACCTTAGATGGAGGGCTCGCCCTTAGAAAGCATGAGCATGACCCCAGCCGGGAGCTGACCTCAGACGGAGGCTCGTCTCATAAGCACGACCCTGGCTGGGAGCTAACCTCGGACAGAGGGCTCGCCCTTGGAAAGCATAAGCACGACCCCAGCCAGGAGCTAACCTAAGATAGAGGGCTCGCCTTATGAGCACGACCCCAGCCGGGAGCTGATCTCAAATGGAGGGCTTGCCTTTGGCAAGCATGAGCATGACCCTGACTAGGAGCTGACCTCAGATGGAGGGCTCACCTTATGAGCACTACCCCGGCTATGAGCTAACCTCAGATGGAGGGCTCACCTTTGGCAAGCATGAGCATGACCCCGGCCAAGAGTTGACCTTAGACAGGGGACTTGCCTTATGAGCACGACCCAAGTTGGGAGCTGACCTCGGACAGAGGGCTTGCCCTTGGGTATTAATTTGGATGCCGTATCCAGGTGGCACTTCCCATCCACGCAGCCGCCAGTTATTGCTGTCATGGGATCCACGTCAGTGGTTGGGCCACATCAAAACCTAACAACAAAAATCCAAATTTCAGATCACATTAAAACTGATAACAAAAAAACAAGAACAAAAAATGCAACAACTATAACAAACTCCTTAAAAGTAGAAATGTTGTCATTGAAGCTTGACGTGAAGTTGCTTGAATGCTTCAATGATTGCTCTTTAATGCTCTCTTTGTTTCTCACTAATTGCTTCAAGAGAGTTGGTTAGAAAGTAGTTAGAATCTTTTGAGTTTTCAATCAAAACTCTCATTTTTCTGAATATTCCTTTTATTCTCAATGATTATCAATGAATGTATTGATTTTTTAGCTTAATTTTTATTCCAAACCTCTTGCCATGAATTCCTGTTAATTTAGAGGCTCTTCTAGCCATTTCTAGCTATTAGAAACTAAAAAATAGTCGTTGGAATGCCTTTTCTGATGCGGGATGACTCTAGGACTGACATGAATGCAGGAAATAATAGTAACTAATTTTTTTGTAATTTTTTTAAGATTTAAACTGGTGGCTAATGTCCCAAAAAATTGAAAAGACTAGCAAGAAAACTAGCAATGAAAAGAACTAAAGTACCCACATATGAACTCATGTAGAATAATAAAAGAAGGACCTCGAGGGTTGAGAAATCACTGGTTGGGATAGCTTACCTTCAATGAAATCAGAAATCAGAAAGGGAATGGATTGTATCGAACAATGATATGAAGATCCTATCGAAGATGGAGTCACTATGCACTCTGGATCATCACCTGGAAGATTAGCCCGTTGTTCCATGGATCAGTCAGCTCTCTTAAGTTGTTCCAAGAGGTAGAGAGGGCCTCCTCCTTGGAGGTGAACACCATGGGGATCCTGCACACATCAAGGGGTGAATAAAAGAAAGATCAGGAAAGCAAAAATAAGAATTAGGGTTTTGAAGGAAAATGAGAGTGAAGTGGTTGATGCTGGTGGCTTGGAGTGGAAGAAGAACTCCTGGCTGGGGTTGGCTAGGGCTCTTGCACTTGGGCATGTTAGGGCTTGGATGATGGATGCTTTGGGCGGCTAGGGTTGGAGAGATTAGGGCACTAGGTCTCACACACACTTCAAAGAAGAGCACAAACTAACAAAAGAAAATTTCACCATAGTTTATTTCATGAATAAGATATTTTTAAAAGAGGGGGAGGGATGGGATATTTTTAGATTCACCCAGGGCCCTTTCCCTGTCAAAATTGGATTACAAGTTTGAATGGGACAAGGAGTGCAAGGTTTAACTAGAATTATAAGTACATAGTTTGATTAAAATTAGGAGGCCTAAATTCTAGTAGGACTTGGACATTGGACTCCTTGTAGAACTTGGAAGTTTTGACTTTTCTCCATGGGCTGGGGCTGGGATGAAATCCTCTTGGGCTACTTTGACTTTTCCACTCCCTACTCGGCTTGGACTTGGGCGCCAACCTTATTGGGCTAGGCTTGGTGGGGCGCCATTCCTTGGTGCACTTGGATTGGGATGGGCACCAACTCTTGGGCTTTGACTAAGCTGGGGTGCCAAATGCAAGAATGGGCCTGAGGGGGCGTCCTTCACTTGTAGGCCTGAGGCACTAATTCTTGGGGAGCCTGGGGTGCCAGGGCATGAAGAGGTCTAGAAGTCCAAATGCTGGGCTGGAGACTTGAGTGTGGGTCCAATGGTTCCTCCTGAATGTGGGTCCAATGGTTCCTCCTCTTGAATGAAATACACACAACTCTTGACTAAACTAAAATAACTGAACTCAAATGACAGGACTTAATGGACCTAGTGAATCCAACGAACTCACTTTATTATAGGACTCAAAATTAAATTCCATTACAGGACTCAAAATAAACTTAAGGATTCATGAGGTCGAGACAACTCACTTGAACTTCTTGCCTCAACTTATTACATGACTCATTTGATGGACTTTATTACAGGACTTAGCAAAAAAATTGATCAACACATGACTTAGAGAACAAATTGAAGCTTGAAGTCTATGTCTGATCTGATGTCTCCATCAATTCTCCCAGGGTGAGAGGAACTCGACCCTGTCGAGTAAAGGTTGATCTTGCTCTGGTACTGCTCTGACAGGTCTGGGTTGAGGCATTGAAGATCCTTTCGAGTGATCCATGAATCCTCATATCTCGGTCGACCTTGCTAATGAACCAAGTGATATGGAAGCCTTTGATCCAGGTACTAATGGCTTGGTCATCCCTGATACCTCAATCTTTTTCTTTTATAGGCTAATTTGATGGTGGACACTCAGGGTTGGGTTCCCTCTTAAAGAAAGGGTCAGGCTCAATCTCACTGGGTATCATTGCTGGCTCCCTATACTCAACTAAGTCTGATATATTGAGGGTTGAGCTTAATGCCTAATGAGGTAACTTAGGCACTAGGTCCAACTTTCTTTATCACTTTGATGGATCCATTTCACAGGTATGTAGCCTAATTGTTACAATATTTTCCTAGCAAACTCTTAGACTCTTTTAAGGAATTAACCATGTTCTTATAAAAATCATTGCTTACAGTAATCTTATGATTAATTTGGTGTGAGCACTAGAATCCGATAGAGGCTCTTCAACCCTCTATGGATGTCTAACTAGGGTTCCAATTTTTCGGATCTTGTAATAAGGCTTCAAGCCTAAGCATTATAATTTTTTTTTTAGTCATGAATTTAGTCTCAATTGCTTTTGTTTAGTCCTGTCATTGACCAATTTGGTCAAGTTGTGTCCTATATTAATTCCAGTCTGAGTCTGGGTCCAAACCGGAGTGGTCTTTAAGTCCAGCTCAACTACTATTGGGCCAAGCCTTGAAGGATGACATTTTCAGCCCTGGGGCACCACTTCACCATCCCATGTGGCACCACCTCACCTTGCCAAGTGGGCGGCACAAGTCTGATTTCTTGGGCGCCAAAGGAGACGACATCACAAGATCCTTTCCTCCCTTCCCCCATCAAGCTACTTGCTAAAGGAGTCATGGGAGACCAAGGAAAGGTTGAAGACATAGGCCTTGCCTCGAGCCCCATATCATGTTTCTCTCCAAAGTTGGGTGGGCAACCAAAGAAAGAAGAAAGACACAAGCCTTGCACCAAGCCCCATATCTTGTTTCTCTCCAAAGAGGGGTGGGCGACCAAGGAAAGAAGGAAGACACAAGCCTTGCATCATGCCTTCTTTCCAAAATGAGTGATCAACTTTCCAATTTCAAGGGTGCCAAGATCCTTCCTCTAAGCCTAAAATCAAGCCATGCCAACTTCATGCAAAGCCTTGGTCGGCCAAGAAGAAGGGAATGCAGATTTTGGCATTTTTTTAAAGAGAAGACATGTAATTTTTTATTTGAATTTGAAAAGGATCCTAAGGTGCCTATATAAAACACCTTACCCCTCATTTGTATGGCTAATCTTGATGAATTAAAAAGAAAAATATGTGAGAGCTACTCTTCATGTTAGTTGCCTTCGTTCCTTAAGAACATCGATCTCCGTGGGGGAGCGCCTTCACCTTCGGATGTCGAGAGGTGTGAAGCCTCAAGTTACCTTCTCTTCCATGCAAGCCATCCTCCATCTTCAAGTTCAGAGTCCATCGGGATAACCCATCTTGGCGCCTAGCAAGAAGACCCTCCATCATCACCCTCTTCAACCTTTCTTCCTTTAGTTTTTCCTGCTTTTTGTTGATTCCTAATCCTCCTCTTGATTGCTCACAGGTCCTCCAAGTACCACGGATACAGAGTTGGTCCTCCTTGCCTTCGAGACCTTCGGACGAAAAGCCAACGCATCCATGGGGTTGAAGGCTCGATCATCCAGGCTGCATCCATGAGAGTGAGTGAACTCAGCATCGGGCACATCAGAGCTTTGTAAGGTTTCCTGCCCTAAACTCCTAAGTTGGTATTGAATCAAGAGATAAGTCCTACGGGGTTTCTTAATCCCGGGGTCCTCTTCTTATACTTGTTTAGGGACTTACTTGCTTGAAGTTCTTATTATTCTAGAAATCCTAGATCTACTCTTATTTGTCTTCGAGAATCCTAAATACAAAAAAAAACTAAAAAATCACAAAGAACAAAATCACTTGCATCATTCCTCTAATCTTGCATCTAGTTAGTCCCGCATCATAATTCCTCATGCAGATCTCTAATCATGCAGTGCAAAAACTCATAACACCTAATGCAGGCAAATGACTCATGCCAACACTTATTGGTATGCAGACTTGATTAAATCCTAAGCTACAACTATGGATTTGTCCCTTGGTCAGGTTGGTGACATGTAGATGAGAATGGTGCATGCACTCCTACTAAATGCCATAGAGTATGCCGAAAATATGATGCAAACCTAACATGCATAATGAATGTATGCAGTATGCTTACCTCTACAAAATGCAATCTAATGATCCTAGAAATGCTTGAAGTTTCTGAAAAGGGTAGAAAATAAGAAGTGGGTTCAGGGTTAGTCTAGTAGGGTAAAAAATAAGAAGTGGGTTCAGGGTTAATCAAAAAGAGTAGGATATAAGAAGGGGTGTCAAGGATTAATCCTAGACTAATGAGGTTGACCTTGTGGGGTTGATGTATACCTATAGTGTTTGCATTATGGATGAATGGGTCATTAATATTAGGGAAGAGATCAATTGGAGTCAAAGGAGTGACTTCATCCTGAGGGTATTGATTTAAAGAGATTAGGTCCTTAATAAATTCTTTTGGCTCTTGAATCTCAGGAGTAGACTCTATACTCGGGCTTTCTTCTAGTGTCTCCTCAGGTAAAACTCTAGTAGCAGTATCAGGGTTCTCTTCCTCTAATTGCTCTTCCACTACAACTTCAATTTGAGTAGGGTCAGGGTTAACTAACTTTGGGTTGGCTTTGGTTTGGGTAGGCTCAGGGTTAACTAACTCTAGGTTGGTTTCAGTTTGGATATGGTCAAGATCAGCTAATTCTGGATTAGCTTTGGTCTGGGTATCTACTGAGTCAACTAATTCTAGGTCATCTATAGGTAACTATTCTTCTTCTTCCTCATACTCGACCACTAAGCTCACATCATCTTCATATATCTCCTCTTCAAGGTCATTCTGGTGAACCAATGGGGTGGTAAGAGGGGGTTGGTTAAGGAAAAATTGACTAGTGTCTGGGGTTGCAGGGGTGGGTTGACTAAGAGATACCTGGCTAATACTTGGTTCATCTCTAGGGGTACTAATCCTATTGGGTTGAGATCGACTCGGGTTGGATTGGCTCGGACATACCTTATTAGGTCCTAGGGTTTGGCTATAGGCAATGGGAATTAGCTGGTCAAAAGGAAGTCGGCTATGTTTGGGCTTGGGTTCAAGGGTTATTCTTGTTGGACTTAGATTGACTGATCATGAGTTCCCTCTGATATGACTCAAATTCCCTAGATATGTGATAGGCTTCCTCTAGGTCCTGAATTTGCCATTGAGATAGTTCCCACTGGATATCTTCACGAAAGCCATCCCTAAACCTAGATAAGGTCACTGATTTGGGTTCGTCTAGGCAACGCCATCTGGCATACTCATCAAACTTGGTTAGGTATTCGGACACAGACCTATTTCCCTCATTTAATCTTTGCCATTAGTCTAGAAGGCACTGTTGGTAGTATGGGGGAACATATTTTTCCCTAAGTTTCAGTTTCATAACCATCCACGTGGTTATGGGAGCTTTGTTTCATGTCTGATTAGGCGCTCTACGTCTCCCAAGTATAACCTAAGATGGTCGGTTAACCTTAGTTTGGCAAATTTACATCTCTTTTCCTCACTTAAATCATGCCATTCGAAAAATTGTTCCATGCCTCCTTCCTAATCTATATAGGTCTTGGGATCTAGGGTGCCATCAAAAGTGGGTGCGTCTATCCTGAGGCTCCTAAGAATCCTTTCATCCAGGTCTCGGATATCATAATTGGGCCTCCTAGGGTTAGGTTCCTAGAATAGGTCATGGCATTGGGATCTCCTAGGGTTGGGCTCCGAGTAGGGGTCATGGTATGGGGTTCTCCTAGGGCTAGGCTCAAACTTAGGTCTGGGATGGGTTTTAGGGGTTTTCTCTAAGTTTCCTAATCGGTCATCTATCGAATCAAACCTATGGATCATCTGGTCCATCTAGGTGGTCAATTGGGCCATTTGGTCACTTAAGGTCTTCATTAAGGTTTCTATGGTTACTATAGTGGACTCCATGATTAGGCTGGGTTGGGTTTGGGACTACTGGTGAGGTTAGACTCCTAATCTAGGGATCATGCGATCAATCAAATAAGAAGTTAGAAGCAGTCAAGCATACAAGGTTAACACGTACTAGGGTTTGCTAGACCTAGAGCCAAAACCTAATGAGTTAACTCAACTTACACTCAACACAGCACCTTATCCTTTCACTGGCCAGGTAAGAGGTGGGGTGGTGGGAGGCTCCCCCTACTTGTGACAGGGTCCTAATTAAAAACCACCAGTCCACTTAGGGTGTTTGCCACTAGACCTCTAGCCTTAGACGCCACTTTCAGTAATAAATGATGTGTTGGGTGCACTAGTTCCCTCACTAGACCCGGACCCGACCTGTTGGTGTCCCTAAAACTATTAGGTTGCTAGTTAATTTTAATTAAGGCTTGGGTTTTGATGCTGGGTGGTTGTTTTGGTCCCAGGACAGGTGATGAAATCCAGCCCTGATCTGATAGAGTAAAATTGCCCTTAAGATTAGTTTAATGATATGATGCACAATCGATGAACCCTAATGCAATCTAGTAACAAAACAAAAAATTAAAAAAAAGAAAAATTATCTTTTTTATGAGATGGCAACTTAATTGTAAGTGGGTTAGGTGAGGAAACAAAATTGGCTTGGGTTTGGGGGGGTTTGGATGTAAGTTAAGTTTGGTTCTGTCAGATATGCAAAATTCACATAAACTAAAATTATGGGTCTATTTTATGCAAAATTTGGTATGGTTTTCAAAGAAAAAAATTCTAAAAAAACTTAAAATAGAGTACTATCAGTGAGGATAATTTCTACCAGATTTCATGCAAAACCAAATTTGTATGATGATGCAAAACCTAAGGTTTCTAACTAGATATAGAAAACTCAGGATTCTAGTCAGGGATTCTAAGATGCAGGCTTTTTTTGTACTTTTTTGTTTATGTAAAATTAATTAAATAAAGAGATAATTATTAGGACGAACAAGAGAGTATGATGTGCAAATTTTAGAGAAAAATAAAATACCTAAGATGATGAAACAGTTCTAAACACGGACCCCTTATGCAGATGATAGGATGCAGATTTTTGTTAGAGTTTTATTTTTACTATTTTTTGTTTATTTTCAGATTTGGGAAATTCTACAAAAATAATATAAAAATAGAGGACAAAATAGAGGATATTCACCATGAAAATAAAAAAAAAATCAAAATATTTGATGGGGGAAACAATCCTATGTTTTGAGGTGTTATGCAAAATTCAGAATGAAAAAATCTTAACTAGGATGCAAGAACATGTCCTAATCCTGCTTTGATACCAAAATTTATGCGGGATGACTCTAGGACTGACATGAATGAAGGGAATAACAGTAATTAATTTTTTGTACTTTTTTTTAAGATTTAAATTGGTGGCTAAAGTCCCAAAAAATAGAAAAGACTAGTAGGAAAACTAGCAATGAAAAGAATTAAAGTACCAACATATGAACTCATGTAGAATAATAAAAGAAGGACCTCGAGGGTTGAGAAACCCCTAGTTAGGATAGCTTACCTTCAATGAAATCAGAAATCAGGAGGGGAATGGATTGTACTAAACAATGATTTGAAGATCTTGTCGAAGATGGGGTCACTCTGCACTTTGGATTGTCGCCTAGAAGATTAGTCTGTTGTTCCATGGATCAGTCAGCTTTCTCCATTTGGTCCAAGAGGCAAAGAGGGCCTCCTCCTTGGAGGTAAACACCACGGGGATCCTGCACATGTCAATGGGTCAATAAAAGAAAGATCAGGAAAGTAAAAATAAGAACTAGGGTTTTGAAGGAAAATGAGAGTGGAGTGGTTGATGCTGGTGGCTTGGAGTGGAAGAAGAACTCCTGGCCGGGGTCAGCTAGGGCTCTTGAACATGGGCATGTTAGGGCTTGGATGATGGATGCTTTGGGTAGCTAGGGTTGGAGAGATTAGGGCACTAGGTCTCACACACACTTCAAAGAAGAACACAAACTAACACAAGAAGATTTTACCAGAGTTTATTTCATGAATAAGAGATTTTTACAAGAGGGGGATGGGTGGGTTATTTATAGATTCACTCAAGGCCCTTTCCTTGTCAAAATTGGATTACAAGTTTGTATAGGACAAGGAGTACAAGGTTTAA
Source organism: Areca catechu (assembly GCA_021397845.1). Taxonomy (NCBI): domain Eukaryota; kingdom Viridiplantae; phylum Streptophyta; class Magnoliopsida; order Arecales; family Arecaceae; genus Areca; species Areca catechu. The sequence goes on along the minus strand of CM038051.1, from coordinate 91,852,940 downwards.
CTAGAATTAGGAGTACAAAGTTAGATTGAAATTAGGAGGCCTAAATTCTAGTAGGACTTGGACATTGGACTCCTTGTAGAACTTGGAAGCTTTGACTTTTCTCCATGGGCTTAGGCTAGGATGAAATCCTCTTGGGCTGCTTTGACTTTTCCACTCCCTGCTGGGCTTGGACTTGGGCACCAACCTTGTTGGGCTGGGATTGGTGGGGTGCCATTCCTTGGTGGACCTGGACTGGGATGGGTGCCAAAACTTGGGCTTTGACTGGACTGGGGAGCCAAATGCAAGAATGGGCCTGAGGGGGCGCCCTTCACTTGTAGGCCATGGGGCACTGATTCTTTGGGAGCCTAGGGTGCCAGGGCATGAAGAGGCCTGGGCGTGCAGATGCTTGGCTGGAGACTTAAGTGTGGGTCTAATGGTTCCTCCTCTTGAATGAAACACACATAACTCTTGACTAAATTAAAACAACTGAACTCAAATGACAGGACTCAATGGCTTAGTGAATCTAACTAACTCACTTTATTATAGGACTCAAAATTAAATTCCATTATATGACTCAAAATAAACTTAAAAACTCATGAGGTTGAGACAACTCACTTGGACTTCTTGCCTCAACATATTACAGGACTCAATTGATAGACTTTATTACAGGACTTAGCAAAAAAACTGACCAACACATGACTTAGAGAATAAATTGAAGCTTGAAGTCTATGTTTAATCTGATGTCCCCATTATTTTCTTTGAAACTTAGAAGTCTACAAAACTAGCTATTGAAGTGCTGTTAGAGGGTCATGAGTTGGCTTGCCTGATGAGAAGTTGACTCACCTGAAGAAATTTAAAAATCCTATCTTCTGTATCTCTAAGAGAGTCAGCTCTTCTATTTCTGGAGTCGGCTTTTCTGCCTATTCCAGAAAATCTATCTTTCTATATCATTGAGAGAGTTAACTTAACTGTCTAAGAGTTGGCTCATCTAAGTATCTTAAAAATTTAGTCTTCTATTTTTTCTAAGAGAGTCGGCTCTTGCTTATAGAAATCGGCTCGCCCATCTAAGATAAAAAAAATTTCCTTTGTTCCACTAACAGAGTCAGCTTACTTTTCACACAAGTTAGCTCTTTTGCATTCTAGTTCTTTGTGCCATTTTTAGATCATGCTAGAGTCAGCTCTAACTTGTATGGATCAACTCTTCATTTCAAACATAGATTCTAACATACCTTTCTCTTTAATTAATGTTCTTTTGAGCTCATGACACTTTCCAAAGTCAATGAATTAATCTCTAAACATAATTGTTCTCTACAAAAATATTCTTAAATAGATTGAAAGATATTAGTATATTTTTTATGCTCTAATATTTTATAATCATCAAAATCATTTCCCAGATCAACAATCTCTCCCTTTTTGATGATGACAAAATACTAGGCATAGAGATTAAAAAACTTTACAGTATAAAACATATCAAAGTTTTAAACTGTATAGTGTAAAATATATCAAAGCTTTATAGTATGTATATTAGAGTGTTTATCATGTATCAGAGTATATTAATATATTAGAGCAAGATTGGAGAATTTATCATGTATCAAAACAAAGTGTATGCATGGGTACAAAGCTTATCAAATGTATCAGAGCTATAGGTATGTGTATCAGAGCTATAAATATTAGCATGTATCAGAGCTTATAAGGTGTATCAGAAATGTATCAGAGCTTGTATATTTAAATGTATCGAAGCTATATATATATTCAATTATCAGAGCTTAATATGTTTCAGAGCTATACCATAGATATATTAGAGTTAATGTATCACAACAATATTAATTTATTAAATTTTGTACCAAGCTCCCTCTCAATTTACCTTTTCTTTATGATTTTGTATTAGAGCAAAAATAGATTTGTGTCAGAGTGAAAGGAATCAAAAAAGTCTTGTATTAGAGCAAAAAGATCTTCAATTATATATCAAAGCTTAATTTTTTAATCTCATATACTCATGTCTTTCTCTTTCTCTCCCCTTTTTTATATATCATTTTTTAATCTTGCCATCAGCATGTAAGGTAAAAATTATGGAACATTGTTCAAACATATTAAAGAAGTCAAATGCCATAATTCATGTCATTCATCAATACATAAGACCAAAAAGTAACTTTAGTATATAAGTCAGTACAAAGGAGAACATCAAAATGAACACAAAATATTTAGTACAATATAAATGTAAACATGATACTATAGATAAAAGTAAATATATAGATCCTAATACATAGAACCTAATAAGCTAAGATATCCTAGTTTGAGTTTGAAAACTCTATAAAAGGAGTAGGAGCAGCTGAGAAAGATGAGGCTCCCTTGGTACTGCGGGTCCTCAAAGCAGGTTCTGAAGATAGGTGGGAAAACAGTGCCTAGGCACACTATGGAGCTAAATGGGGGTCGAGTAGATGTCGACTGAGACTGCCATCCTGGGAGCTAATTAAATGATGAACTAGAAGGTATGCATCTAATCAGAAGGACCCTATCTCCAACTCGATCCGATGTATGCCCTAAGGAATAGCTCCTATCGCACCAGCTTCATTGACCATAAAACTATCCATCTTCTTCAACATCTTATCAACATTCTTCTAAAAGGTTGTAATGTTGGATGACAAGTCTATAAAATTTGGTCACTATCATAGGCGGTCAAAAAAAATAACCAACTCAAATTATATAGATAGAGTGAGTTGGGATCATATCCATAGGGACCAATTTGGATTATCTTTACTTTTAATTAGAATTTTATTTAGAGTTCTAATTAGATTACAAAAGTTAGAAATAAGAACTAAAAATATGATTAAAACTAGAAATTAAAAGGAAATAAAAAGTTTTAATTAAATTAAAATAATAAGTAACAAGCAACTAATTAAATTGCAAAATATAGATGTCTCAGTATATTATTTCAATTTCTTTTAATAAAATATAAATTAATTTTCTATTATGTAATTAGTAAAAGTATGATTATTATCTAGAATATAACCTATCTAGCTAGATACAAATCTATCCCTTTGTAGTCATAAGGCATTCAAAGATTAACTCCTGAGCATAACCTATTTCACTAGATACAAATGTGTTCTTATACAATCATAGACTATTCAAAGACTCAAATCTCAGAAATAATTAAAATATCCTCTAATATGGATTCTAAGAATAATCTATCTCATTAAGCATGAATCATATCCTTAGATCACGACTCATCTTTATGTAATCAAGATTATTCAAAAATCTAAATTATAATTCAATTAGGATGCACAATACTTGAAATAATAAAAAATAAATTTTATTCACGAAGAAATGATCATTACAATCAAGAACTAATTACATGAAAAAAATTAAAATATTAAATATTAAAGAACCTCCTCTACTTTCCTGGAGACTTAGAGATCAACCGTGCATGGTGTGCACAAGTATCATCTTTACAGATGGAAGATGAGAAAAAAGAAGCACCCCTACCAACCTCTTTCCCATCGAAGCACCTTACATGATTGAAATAATAAAAAGAAAATAATAGAAACTAGCAGACAGCTTGGTTCATTTGTTATTGCTCATGGTCCCCTTAAATAGGCCTTAGAATAGGCCAAATCCTTGTCAAATTTGATTGCAGATCCTATTACAATTGTTATTTGATTTCTTAGGAGCTTCTCTACCATTTAATCATCATCAAAATGCCCAAATCTATGCTGATCATACCCAAATCCACCATGTAATATCCAAGATCAAACCAGATTTGATGTTGGCCATCAGATGGTGTGTTCTATTGGTTCAGGGTTGTCTAATCGCTGTAAACAAGCCTTGAATCAAGCTTGGATATTCTTTTGTAGGTCGGATCATTTGCCTACCATCGGATTAGGCCATGAAATGCATTTTACCTATCTGATTGTTGCCCAGGTGGCTACCCAAGAGGGGGGTGAATTGGAAAATTAAAAATTTAAAGCAAGTAATGTGCAATTAAAATCCCTTAGAAGGTGTTAGGTGTTGTAACAGAGTTATAATTTGTAGAAGCTAAAAAGAAGTAAAGAAGCACAACACAAACACACCAAATTTATAGTGGTTCGGAGCAACCCAGCTCCTACGTCCACTACCAAGATACCACTTGAGATTTTCACTAAATTCATACCCGAATACAGTATGATTGTTTTACAGGATCACAATCCAAAATATCTACACTTTGGTTTTACAGGATCACCAAAGAAAACCCAACACCCTTTGATTTTAACAGGCTCACCAAATAAACCTAACTTGGTTTTACCAGGATCACCAAGAACCCAACACTTGGTTTTTATCAAGGCTCACCAAGAATCTATTTGGTTTTTCAACCAGGCTCACCAATAACCCAACAATTCAAAAATGAATTGAAAGAAATGCAACAAAAATGACAAACTCAATTTGTTAGATAGTTGCCAGTGTAGCTTGATGGAAGTCCACTTGAATGCACTTGAATAAGATTTAATTGCTTCAGTGGCTTCTTTCCAAAGTTGCTTCAAACTTCAAATCAGAGTTGGTGAAGTCTTGAAGTCTAGCTTGAATGCTCTTGTGCTCTTTTTCTATTTTTTGGTTGGATATTCAATGAAGCTCTCTTAACTTTAAAGAACTCTCTTTATCTCTTGTCTTTAAGAAAATTCAAATCCTTCAAATATAAAGTCTTCCATCACTCCAAGGCAGTTAGAGACATTTTTGACCGTTGGAATGTGACTTGTGATTGTTGGAGCACCTTTTAGCATTCAAAAATAAATTCTAGAACTAGCCGTTAGATACTTGAAAATGACGTTCGAGGCAGCTCGGATTCCTTCAAGTCGGCTCGGATCCTTTGAATTGATAGGTCGAGTCACCAAATCTACATTGCAGTCGACTCTTTGTCTTAGGGTGCAAAACATCACTCTAGACGAGTCGGCTCTTGATAGCTCGGGTCGGCTCGAACTTCTTTCTTTGAAAAACTTGAACTCGAGGAGTTGGCTCTTTTCAACTTGGGTCGACTCTTCTTCTCAGGTTTGGAAATCCTCACTCTAGAAGAGTCGACTCGAAGTAGTTCAGGTTGGCTTGCTTTCTTAGGCTTTCATAATTAGGTCTGGCAGAGTCGACTCTTTCTGGTTCGGGTCGGCTCGCCTGGCTGTTCTCAGAAATCTTTAGAAATTAAACTCTAAAAGAGTTGGCTCGGACCGATTCCAGTCGACTCGGATTCATTAGAGTCGGCTCGATTACCTTCGAGTCGGCTCGAATTGCTGTGTTCCAGAATCCTTGCTGCGTGCCAGTAAGTGGAGTCGGCTCTTCAACAAGTTGGGTCGGCTCGAGTATCTTCTTTAGGATTTTTACACTTGAACTTAAAGAAAATCTCTTACCAACTCTTTATATTTTCAAGCATACCAACTCAAAACTAATTTCAAGGCACACACACACAGAAGTAACCCTTTTTCACATGATTTTTTCTTAGCTTTTTCATTGAGTTCTTCTTTTACAAAAACACATTACCACACAACTCAAACAAGAAAAATAGAGGTGTAGGAGTTGAAGTTTGAACATTTAATTCATCCTACAAAACTTGTCAAGCACTTAAAGAGTTGTCAGAAAAAAATACACATGCTCAAATATTTGGTTATCATCAAAATCACTTATGGGGTCAACAATCTCCCCCTTTTTGATGATGACAAAATACTGGGCATGAAAAATCAATATAACACTTTATAATTACTTGTATAATCATATTTGCAAGTATATATGAACAAGTAAAACAAGTTGACTTCAATTAGTGCCAAATAATGAAAGGAGAATTAGGGTAGAGAAAGGTAATCTCCCCCTCAATAAGATACTCCATGATTTGGCTTACTTTCAATGTGTTTTCAGAGCTCACAATGTTTCAACATTAAGCATCAAAGCTATTAAAAGTCAAAACTTAAAACATTATGTATCACAAATATGTATCGTTATGTATCAGAGCCTCTTAAATATATATCATAATGTATCAGAGCTTAATTTGACTTTAGCTTTCAGGCTTTATACATTAGAGCAAATATATAATCATGAAAATATTTTCTCCTTTTCATTCTTTTCATGTAAATATTTTACAGCATACCATTTTCCCCCTTTTTGTCAGTCAATCAAAAAGGTAGAGTAGGAGTTAAGCTTAGATTTTAAAATAGAATGATATGGTATTTAAAATTTGTTTGAGATAATTTCACTTTCTCATATTTATCTTGAAATTCTAATTAAAATATCAGTCAATGTATGAACAATTGATCATAAACATTCATAGAGAAATAGAACAAAATATGTACTTTTCATTTCATTAAAAAAGTTCAGTACAAAGTACAAAGTGAAGAGTAATATACTAAATCACTATCTAAGTTTACTCTAGGATGTGAAGGTTGATCGGGAATCTGAATGCCAGGAGGTAGAGAAGCAATTGGGTCAACAAATTATGGTATATCATGGGTTCCTTGTGGCCTAAGGTGAAGAGCAGGTTGTCTAGGATGAGTAGAATGACTAGGAAAAGGTGTAGAAGGAGGAGGAGGAGGAGCGCTCTAAGCAGCTTGAGTTTCTTCAATCTTAGTCATTATCTTCCATAAGAAGATGTTCATAGTTTTGAGTTCTGCTTCCATTTTCTTTGTTCTTTTACAGGCAATTAAATCTTCTATTGATTCCTTTATTTGTGCCACTTCTTTTTGCAATGTAAACAATTTTGTGGCTTGAGCATTGGCAAATGCCTCTGCTGATCCTCTTAATCTGCCAAACTCACTTCTAGTTATACCAATACCTTTGGTATAATCATCTTCCATCCTTTTTCCTACTTCAACTGACCCCATTCTTATTATCAAGTTGTCCATTTCAGTTCTATATGCTTCAAGAACTTGAGTGATTGAGTTTTTGGTAGATTCAAAACTTGATGCAATCAATTGAAGGATTAGCTATAGATTAGTTTCTATTGCACTAGTTGCAGTTTTGGAGGTTTCAAGTGTATCTATTCTTCTCTTCAGATCATCTATCTACCCTCCAAATTGAGTTAGTCTATCATCAACTGGCTTTTGAAGTTCTCCAAACATTGTAACCATTGATGACTTGATAGATTCAGTCATCTTATTCATTGTTGTGTCATGAAGTCTTGTAACAATGAATTATCTACAGCAAGGGTAGTAGTGTGACTTTGAATTGGAACATCAGTAGACTGAGTAAAAGTTGCTGTACCACATGGTATATCAGGCATATATGGTACTAATATGTCCAAAAAAAAGGTGTCGAAGTTTACTTGTACTGATGATCACATCTATGGCTGTGGTTCTGGAATATGCACTGTAGTGTCTTCACCAGCCTCTAATTCTGTTTGTTCTTGAATCTCTTCAGTTTCTTCAACTATTGGAACATCGATTTTCTTTCTCCAAGTGCCATCTGACAATAGATATCCCATTCTTTGAAAAGTTTTTGCAATGTATGTATCGGCATGGAGTAGTGTCTTGCTGTCCTCCCCTGTCAGATCTATATTTGCATTTTGAAAAAAGGGAGATAAAACCATTCCATAGGATAGACATGCCTTGACTTTTCTTATTGCCTCCTTCATTTGGCAAATCATAATTGCTGGAAAATTGATCTTATCACCATTAATCAAGAGCTCCATAAAGCACATATCTCTTTCACTAACCCAATCAAAACGTCCAATTCTAAGTAAGAAGATCTTGCTAATAAAATTATGTAGAATTCTCATCTCAATAGATAACATGCTTGCCTTGAGAATCCCTATCTTGTTTACCTCAGTTCTCTCTAAAACTGTTTACAGTGCCTTGGTTCTATCTTTCAGTACTAAATACTCTGTGCCTTCAAAAGGCATTTCCAAAACACTTCCCAGAATTTTGGCAGATATAATTATCCTTCTTCCCTTAAGAAAAGATTCAATGAAGTTTTCTCCAAACCTTAAATTTTCATAGAACATTCTTACGAGGTTTGGGTAGATTTTAACATCTAGAGAACACAAATTCCTCCATCCTTGATTTTCAATAAAATTGCCAATCACAAGGCCTATCTCCTTCAAATATTCAAATAAAATCCATCTACCCATGGTGATTGGTCTCATACCTAGAGAGATTTGGTGACTGGGAGAAGTTGGACTAGCTTCTTCTTCAGACTGAGGAGGATTCTGGGAAACAGGGTCTTCTCAAAATTTCCTCCTTTCTTGCGGAGCCGCATCACTAACTCCTCCTGATTTCTTTCCAACAGCTCTTTTTGGTGCCATAGAGTGAAGAAATTCAAATTACGATGCTGTTCTTGGATGTTGGAAGTATTTGAAAAGTTTTTAGAAAGTGACATAATAGGGTTTAGGAGTAAAAATGGGAAAACCAAACCCTATTGCTAAAACTAAAAAGAGACGGCTTGACATCCGAGCTGGCTCGACCAACAGTTCATTTGCTCGAGTCGGCTCGACCAAAGGGAGCACAAAAATAATAATTTTATATTTCAATCAAAGCTCATTTTATCACAAAATCTGAATTAGGAAGTTATCTAGATAATTTGTCCTTAAGATTATGGGAGTATTTCTAGAGAGGGTCACATAATCCTAGTTCATTTCTAATCATTATAAATCTATCAAACTTCAATGGTTTGGTAAAAATATCAGTAAGTTGGTTTTCAGTTGGCACGTATTCAACAATAATATCATTATTCAATACATGTTCTCTTATGAAATTATGCCTAATTTCAATGTGCTTTGTTCGTGAATGCTGAATAGGTTTTTTGTCAAATTAATGACTCTTGTGTTATCACATTTGATTGGAGTTTTGAATAGTGTAACACCAAAGTCTTCTATTTATTGTTTAATCCATAACACTTGAGCACAACAACTACCAGCAATAGCGTACTCTGCCTCAGCAGTGGACAATGCTACAAAGTTTTGCTTCTTACAGTGCCATGGAATTAAATTCAACCCTAGAAATTAGCATGTAACACTAGTGCTCTTTCTATCAATTTCGCAACCAGTATAGTCAATATCAGAAAAACCAATTAAGTTCAAAGATGATTCTTTAAAATACCAAAGACCTAAATTACTTATACCTTTCAAGTATTTAAGAATTCTTTTAACAGCAAGCATATGTGTTTCTTTATGATTGCATTGAAATCTAGCACAAACACATACATTGTACAAGATATCAGGTCTACTGGCTATTAAATATAAAAGGGATCCGATCATACCTTTATAAAGCTTTTGGTCTACATCAGATCTACTTTCATCTTTGTCTAGTCTGTAGGTAGTGCTAATGGGTGTGTTAGTCTCTTTGCTTGTTTCCATGCCGAATTTCTTGATCATTTCTTTGATGTACTTGGCTTGGTTTATAAAGATTCCTTCCTTCATTTGTTTGACTTGTAATCTAAGGAAGTAGTTGAGCTCACCCATAAGGCTCATTTCAAACTCACCCTGCATCAGCTCAGCAAAATTTCCATAAAGATTTTCATTAGTTGCACCAAATATTATATCATCAACATAAATTTGTACAACTAACATATCATTTTCTCTATTTTTAATAAAAAAGGTTTTGTCAATATTTCCTCTTTTGAAATCATTTTCAAGTAAAAATTTGCTCAATCTATCATACCAGGCCCTAGGTGCTTGTTTCAAGCCATACAAAGCTTTGTTCAATTTAAATACATGATTTGGAAAAGCATGATTTTCAAAACCTGATGGCTGTTCTACAAAAACTTGTTCAAAAATAAATCCATTTAGAAAAGCACTTTTGACATCCATCTGAAAAAGTTTAAATTCATGTAGCAAGCAAATACAAGAAGTAATCTAATGGCCTCTAGTCTTGCTATGAGAGCATAAGTTTCATCAAAATCAATACCCTCTTATTGATTGTATCCTTTTACTACCAACCTTGCTTTATTCCTTATAACCTTGCCATTCTCATCTAGTTTGTTTTTATAGACCCATTTGGTTCCTATGATTGGATGGTCTGTAGGTCTACTAACTAGTGTCCAAATATTATTCCTTTCAAACTAGTTTAATTCATCATGCATGGCCATCATCCAGTTATGATCAGTTTCAGCTTCTTCTAAACTGTGTGGTTTAATTTGAGATACAAAGGCTAGGTAGTCATGTGCATCTCTATGTGCTGACCTAGTCCTAACACCACGAGAAGGATCACCAATAATTAATTTTTTGGGATGTGAAGTTACATACCTCCATTCCTTTGGTAAATCAGCATGATCCTTGCTTACCATTTCACTTCCATCTTGCGTTGGCTTGTCTTGAATGCTTAGATCTTCCATTTCCTTTTGTAAAGTACCTGCATCATTATCTACGCACTCATCTTTTCTAAATGATGAGGGGTTAGCTTCATCAAAGATAACATGAATTGACTTTTCTACAGTAAGAGTCCTTTTGTTAAACACTCTATATGCTTTGCTATGTAAGGAATAACCAAGGAATATTGACTCATTAGATTTTGCATCAAACTTTCCTAGGTTATCTTTGCCATTATTTAACACAAAGCATTTACACCCAAAATTATGAAAGTAATTGATATTTGGTTTTCTTCTATTTCAAAGCTCATAGGGGGTTTTCTTTGAAATTGGTCGTATTAAAATTTGATTTAAAATAAATGGGCAGTGTTCACCGCTTCTACCCAAAAGTACCTTGGAAGATTACCATCACATAACATCGTTCGAGCCATTTCTTCCAAAGTCCTATTTTTCCTCTATATAACACCATTTTGTTGTGGTGTTCTAGGAGCGGAGAAGTTGTGATCAATACCGTGAATAGTGTAATACTCATCAAAAAATTGATTTTGAAATTCAGTTCCATGATCACTTCTTATTGAAATAACGAAAAGATTTTTCTCATTTAAAACTTTCTTATGAAATTTTCTAAATACATCAAAAGTTTCATCTTTATGTGTAATAAATAACACCCATGTGAATATAGAAAAGTCATCTACAATCACAAGGCCATATTTCATACCTCCTAGGCTTGTGATCCTAGTTGGTCCAAATAAGTCCATGTGAAGTAGCTCAAGGGGTCTGGTTGTTGAAATAATATTTTTCGATTTAAAACTCCCCCCTAGTTTGTTTGCCTAATTGACAAGCATCACATATATAATCAAGATCTACTTTAAAATGTGGCAAACCTTTAACTAGATTCTTTGAAATTAATTTGGCAATTGTACATATGCTAGCATGACCTAATCGTCTATGCCATAATAAACATGACTTCTTGGTCTTAGTATTCATTGCTACTAGACTGGAGCTACTAGACATGGCTAGATCATTTAGATCTACCATATAAATGTTTCCAAGTCTATGGCCAATGAATTTGTTGCTAGAATCAAGAGAGCTAGTTATTATACACATAGATGATTCAAAGATAACTTTGAAGCCTTTACCACATAATTGACTAATATTCAATAAATTATGCTTCAATTTATCTACTAGCAGTACATCTTTAATAAAAGTATAGGGGATTATTTTGATCTTACCGATTCCGATTATTCTCCCATTGCCATTATCTCTAAATGTAACCAATCCTCCTTCTTTCATTTGTAGGGTGATGAACTGATCTTTGTCACCCGTCATATACCTTGAATAGTCAATGTCAAGATACCATCTTTTCTTTAATTTATGGGCTGCAAGACAATCCTGCAAAACAATCAAGGAGTGATTTTTGGTACCCAAGCTAACTTGGGTCCTTTCGGGTTCCCTTTAGAACCCAAATGATTTTATATTTCAATGCACCAATTATGAGATTTTTTAATGAATTGCATTGATAAGATTTATGCCCAAATTTATAACATGCATGACAAATAAGTTTATCATTTTTGAATGATGCATGCTTTGAAGCTGTAAAAGATGTAGAAACAGAAATATTCGGTTTGAAAGATTTTTGCATATAATTCTTAGGAACATATTTCAAGCCATTTGAAATAGATTTCGACGGAAAAGCTTTTTCAAATTTAACATTTAAAGCTAAATATTTTGAAGATATAAATCTTGTTACTGAAATTTCTTTATCATTTAAAGTATTAAATCCAATTCCAACTTTACTTTTCGAATTCTTTTGTTCTTTCAAAATTAGCTCAAGCTTATTGGAACTCAAAATAAGTTTTTCAACTAAAGGTTTAATCTTTTCAACCTCTTTTTTCAAATCAATATTTTTGACAACTAAAATATTGTTTGTCTCATTTAAAGCATTTTTATCATTATTCAAAATAATAACATTTTCAGAAAAGTTATTCAATTCTTTTTGCAAAATGTTATTCTTTTCAAAAATTTCATTCTTGTCTTTCAATAAAACATTATTTTGTTTCTTCAAAGATTTAATTTTAACCCCAGCTTTCTTAAATTTGATAAGTAAATCATGAAATACTGAATTCAGTTCATCATATGAAAATTCAGTTTGTAGCTCAGGGGATGATACCTCATTTTCAAGACCCATCAGACATAGATTTATAGATTTCATGGTCTCTTCTTCTTCTATTGATGAGGACGCTTCGCTGTCGCTCCACGTCACTACCATAGCTTTCTTTTTCTTTTTCTTAAATCCCTTTCTCAATAATGGACAATCTGGTCAGATGTGCCCTGGCTTTTTGCATTCATAACAGGTGGGCACTTCTTTTTCTTTTCTTTATCTTTGTCCTTCTTCTTACTGAAATCTTTGTTCTTATGGAATTTTTTGAAGTTTCTTCTTTTTCTTCTTCTCAAGAACCTTCTAAATTTTCTGACGACCATGGCAACATCTTCGTCTTCCATGTCGCTTTCAGTAGAGGAGCTTTCTTCTACCAATCTTCATCCTTTCTAGAATCCATAGCAGCTTTGAAGGTGATTGATTTCTTCTTCTTTTGATCATCTTCAATTCGGTGTTGCATGGTCAGTTCATGTGAGATGAGAGATCCTATCAGTTCATCCAACAATAGAATATTCAAATCTTTTGCTTCCTGGATGGCAGTCACTTTCGAATATAAGGATCCTTTTGAATGACCTTCCATAACTGAAAATCAACTACTTGAACATAAATTTTCATAATAGCTTTCCGGCATGCATAATTTGTGCCAGTGAAAAGTGGAGGTCAATTAGTTGATTGGCCTTTCGCCAAGGATATACTCATTGGATGAGCCATCAATCTTTACTCTTATGTATTCTGAGACACTGCTCCGATACCAGTTGTTGCCCAGGTGGCTATCCAAGAGGGGGGTGAATTGGAAAATTAAGAATTTTAAGCAAGTAATATGCAATTAAAATCCCTTAGAAGGTGTTAGGTGCTATGACAGAGTTATAAATTGCAGAAGCTAAAAAGAAGTAAAAAAGCACAACACAAACACACCAAATTTATAGTGGTTCGGAGCAACCCAGCTCCTATGTCCACTACCCAAGATACCACATGGGATTTCTACTATATTCACACCCGAATACAGTAGGATTGTTTTATAGGATTACAATCCAAAACCTCTACACTTTGGTTTTACGGGATCACCAAAGAAAACCCAACACCCTTTGGTTTTAACAGGCTCACCAAAGAAACCTAACTTGGTTTTACCAGGATCACCAAGAACCCAACACTTGATTTTTATCAAGGCTCACCAAGAACCTAGTTGGTTTTTCAACCATGCTCACCAATAACCCAACAATTCAAAAATGATTTGAAAGAAATGCAACAAAAATAACAAACTTAATTTGTCGGATAGTTGCCGGTGCAGCTTGATGGAAGTCCACTTTAATGCACTTGAATAAGCTTTAATTACTTCAGTGGCTTCTTTTCAAAGTTGCTTCAAACTTCAAATCAAAGTTGGTGAAGTCTTGATGTCTAGCTTGAATGCTCTTGTGCTCTTTTGCTGTTTGTTGGTTGGATATTCAATGAAGCTCTCTTAACTTTAAAGAACTCTCTTTTTCTCTTGTCTTTAAGGAAATTCAAATCCTTCAAATATAAAGTCTTCCAATACTCCAAGGCAGTTAGAGACATTTTGACCATTGGGATGTGACTTGTGACCGTTGGAGCACCTTTTAGCATTCAAAAATAAATTCTGGAACTAGCCGTTAGATACCTGGAAACGATGTTCAAGTTGGCTCGGATTCCTTCGAGTCGATAGGTCGAGTCACCAAATCTTCATTGCAGCCAGCTCTTTATCTCAGGGCGCAAAACATCACTCTGGATGAGTTGGCTCTTGATAGCTCGGGTCAGCTCGAACTTCTTTCTTTGAAAAACTTGAACTCGAGGAGTCGGCTCTTTTCAGCTTGGGTCGGCTCTCCTTCTCAGGTTTGGAAATCCTCACTCTAGAAGAGTCGGCTCAATGCAGTTTGGGTCAGCTCACTTTCTAAGGCTTTTAGAATTAGGTCTGGCAGAGTCGGCTCTTTCTGGTTCAGGTCGGGTCGCCTGGCTGTTCTTAGAAATCTTTAGAAATTGGACTCTGGAAGAGTCAGCTCGGACTGATTCCAGTCGACTCGGATTCATTAGAGTCAGTTCAGTTACCTTCATGTCAGCTCGAATTGCTGCGTTCCAGAATCCTTGCTGCATGCCAGTAAGCGGAGTCGGCTCTTCAACAAGTTGGGTCGGCTTGAGTATCTTCTTCAAGATTTTTATACTTGAACTTAAAGAAAAACTCTTACCAACTCTTTACATTTTCAAGCATACCAACTCAAAACTAATTTCAAGGCACACACACAGAAGTAACCCTTTTTCACATAATTTTTTCTTAGCTTTTTCATTGAGTTCTTCTTTTACAAAAATACATTATAACACAACTCAAACAAGAAAAATAAAGGTGTAGGAGTTGAAGTTTGAACATTTAATCCATCCTACAAAACTTGTCAAACACTTTAAGAGTTGTCAGAAATAAGTACACATGCTCTAATGTTTGGTTATCATCAAAATCACTTATGGGGTCAACACTGATCATGCTTCAAAATAGTGCCCAAATCTTCCAAACTACTTGATCATGTGTTTAACCGTTGGCCCTAGCCGATGGATATGGAATGGAGAAGCCATAGTTGCATGAATGCATGTGAAATGCAACAGCCATCATCTAATGGTGCAAACAACCTTTGCCTAGTTTCTGCCTAGCATGCGCCATGATGACCAAGAGGCACTGTTCCATGAGCAGTGCCACACCCCTTATGGATCGAGCGACTGGTCCATCATGGATCAACTACTTTAAAATTCATTTTGTGCTTGATTTTTAATAGAATTTGACTTGATTTTGGATCTATTTTTAGCTAGATTTGAGCCTCAATTTGCGCCACCTTTGAATTTTCATTTAGGATTTATTTGGAGTCTGATTTGCTTCCAATTTGAGTCCTTTTAATCTATAAATCATGATCATTGCACTAATGATCATGTTTCCTTTAAAAGATAAATAAAAATAGTAATTCTTAAAGAATTGGAACAAATTGGTCTATATATTGATATTTTTATTAGTATATTTAATATACTCATCACACCCCCTAACTTGAACTTTGCTCATCCTTGAGTAAAGAAATAATTTAGAATAAGGTACTTTTTAGCTTAGAGTTTCAAGTTTCATTAAGCAATTTTCTTTAAAGGGCCATTGACATTTAGTAAAATAAGAGCGAGATATGTCATTGGAGTATTAGTACCCATCCAATATAAAAATAAATAAAAATTATTAAACTTTTTCTAAACTTTTTTTAAATTATACTTACCTTTATTTCTAAATCATTAACCTTTGCATGGGCTAAGGTATTGTTACTTTGTATTTCATTTATTATAGAAGCATCTTCACATTGCCCACATTTTGACATGAACAATAATGGTTAGATGAAGGGGCCTGATAACTCGATAGGAGATCAATGTTTAGATCTTACTTTTTTTAAAAAAAGTTGTACTGCTTTCGGGTGTCTTAAACCCTTAAGCTTTTTGTTTGATCCATGTAATGAGTTTTCAGTCAATGACTCCCAAATTAGATGACTTTAGGGTACTAGATATAGAATACCCCTCGGACTTACTTGCTCAAGTCAAACAAGCTACGAGTTAAGACTAGCCTTATAATGAGCTTCTTTAACCTCCTCACCTTTTGATATAAACTTCAATGTTTACTTAGGCAATTAAGCCTAGTTACTTAGTAAGAAGTACTTAAAATTATTTTATTTTTATTTTATTTTTTTATGAAGAAATGTATAGTTATCCTACTATATCCCATTAGAAGTAAATTATTCATTATGCTAGTAGAAGAACTTAGAAATACTCAAAGAAAAATATTTATGTTCTAGACTTAACTTTCTATCATGTTTTCTTATTACTTGATCCCTCAATATCTTATAAATCTTTTGATTTGAGTGTCAATTTATTTTAAAAAAATTTGCTTAGTTCAGTTTAATTCTTAAGCATAATCAGGTGCCTAAACACTAAATACTAACTTATTTGAGAATTTAAATTTTATTTTTATTATTTATTCTCCCTAACTTAATCGACATTGTTCTTAATGGAGAAAGAAAAATAAAGCAAAGAGGGTGGAAAGAAGATATGTCACTTAAGGTCAAGCTACTCCAAACTTGATAATAATTTGGGATGGAGGTGGCTTAAAAATGATATTCCAAATCTTTAGGATGGAGTAGCTTTGGCCATCAAAACCTAAAAAAAAAAAGAAAAGAAAGAAAGGAATTAAGGATGTTGAAATGCCTTCCAACAAATATAAAGTTTAACTCTTCAGCCAAGTGCTATAAGCGAGTCCCACTTATAACTAACTTTAATATATCCCTCAAAGTTTCAAAGGGGCAAGGCCAATCAAGAGGCTTTGTGATGGGGACATCGAGCAGATCCTAGCCAGTCCAGATCTCGGTGCTAGCCCAACACGAATCCAAAAGACACTAGTAAACATGAATCTTGAAGATGTCAGCCAACACGAATCTTGATGGATTTTATGGGTGTATGAGGGATTTGGGATATCTCCGAATTGGAGATAAGTTTATTTTTTTTATTTTGATTATTTTGACTTATCTTATTGGTATTTTGTTTTGATTGTTTTTGTTAGGATTAGATCTTGGATCCTTATTTAAAGGATTATAAACTTCTTCCGATGGTGATCAGTATTTTGGAAATTAAAAGAAAACTCTTTCTTTCTCTGATCTCCTACATCTCTACCCCTCTTCTACTTCCCCTCTTCCTGGTTCTTCCTCTCGCTCCTCTCCCTCTCCTCTATGTTTTCCCTCCCCACTTCTGCTTCTCTTCCAAGTGACTCAACCGAAATGATGCCCTCGACCAACCAGAGCCACCCACATCCTCCCCTCCAAGCGGTGCCTCCAAAGCCGCCTGAATCCTCTATGGCCCTCCTCCCATCCAGAGACGTCCACTATTAGATCCACCATCTCCGCCTCTCTTCTATCCAAAAATTCATAGCAGTCGATGACCAGGAATCCACCGATCGCATCAATCCATATCCGATCCTCCCTCCATTCGTGATCATCGTCTCCACCCGTGCAAGCCATCGCCAACCGCCTCTACCATAGACCTCCACACGACATCTTCCACCGGAACTCCTTCCTGTTGCCGTCACCAGCCGCCTCCACCATGACCACCGTCGTCCATTCCGCCGTCGCCGCCCAACACCAACACCGGCGAATCTATCTGCAAGCCCTTTGGTTTTTTGCTATTGATCCATTGAGAGGAAGCGGCTCAGCATGAACATGAAAGCAATTCATGTCCCTGCTGTCGACTTCTGAATAACACAGATCTCAAAGCAATTTCGAAGATCTGTGAAGCATAATTTCCAGAGCAGATTAAAACTACCTCATGGATCTCAGAGCATTGGGTTTACTGGTTTCTATTTATTTTATTTGATTTGGGATTGACAATATTGCTTATTTTTGGTGATTCAGGTCCAACGACTTCTAATCCATCTCGTTCATGAACTACTGGTCTGGATTTTGACTACCTCTAGACGATCTCACTCTTCCAGAATTCATGATATTCCATGTTCGGGTGAGACCACTTTGGTAACATAGTATAGATCTAATCAATTGATGGATTATTAAATGTCATATCTTTTATTTAATTAGATCTAATTTTATTGAAATTGGACAGCCCTAACCTAGTGGTCGTTCCCTAATGATTAATGGTCCAATATCTCGAATATTTTGACTGTGCATGTCGATCGACCTAGATTGGATCTTAATTTGACTAGGATTATTTCTTAGTTTAAATTCTTTATTGCATTGATTATTTGCTAGTCTTTATCTTTAATTACTTCATTAATTATTTCACTGATCTCATTAAGGTCCTTAGGTCTAGGATTTATTGGTCTATCCTGCATCAGTTTTTGGTATCAAAGCAATAGGTTAGGTTAGGGTCAATCTCATTGAATTATTAAAATTAAAATTAAAAATTAAAATTTTAAAAAAAATATTGTGCATGACAACTAGGTCAGGAATCAAGTATCAATCAGAACTTTCTTCCTTAGATAATAAAATGGATCTTAGTTTAGAAGCTGCCCTTTAGGGAATCATTGATAAACTTGAAGCAATTGATAGCAAGTTAGGATCTTTAGATGCAAGGCTAGGAACCCTTGAGAAGGAACAACTAGTGAACACAAATCATCCTATTCAAAACTCTTCATCAAGAGTTACAGATCCTAGAGATCTTAGAGACCGAAATGACTACCCGAGTTATGATGGTGGTCGTACTCATACCCTTTGACCTGACCCTAGGGATCAACATGAGTATCCAGGTTTTGATGTAGGTAGTCATCAAACACTTCGACCTTATCACAACCCAATTGATCAGGATGAACGAATCATGAGGAGTGTTAAGGTTGACGCCCTGAGTTTCGTAGGTCACCTGGACCGCAAATAATAGATTGACTGGGAAGCTGATATGGATCATTATTTCACTTGGTATGACATGTCTGAGGATAGGAAAGTTAGGTTTGCCCAAATGAGGTTGTTGGGTCAAGCCAAATTATATTGGAACAATGTCCAAAGATTAGCCACTCATAGGAGACAGGATCCCATTGGAACATGGGATGGGATGAAGGATAAGCTTCATGAGAAGTATCTTCCTGCATCTTATCAACAGCAACTCTTGGACCAATGGCAAAGGTTGATCCAGGGAACCAAATCTGTAAATGATTAGATTGATAAATTTGATGAATATCTTATGCGATGTAATATGAATGAAGACCCATCTGTCAATTTATCCCGGTTAAGATCTGGTCTGAGAGTAGATATTCAAAAAAATTATTTATGAGAGAGGTTTATAGTCTAGAGCAAGCATATCAATTAGCCCAGGACAATGAAAGATTCTAGAGGATGTCTCTCACACGTAGACTTGAACCTTCTAGACCAAGAATTTTAGGTTCAAGGCCTAGCATGAATCAAGCCCCAACTGGTCCACAACCTAATATGAGTCAGACCCCTGGTAGTCAACCCCCGTCTACAACCTTACCAATTAAGAGAGATGAAAAAGGAAAAGGAATTATAGGAGAGACTTTCCGAAGAAATAGCTCTGAGATCCAGTGCTTCAGGTGTAACGGAATAGGTCATGTGGTTAGTCAATGTCCATCTAGAACAATACATATAGGGTTACTTGATGAACATGAAGATCTAGGTAATGTCCTTGAAGAGGAAGTCTACACTGCTGACCCAGGATTAGTTGATGCCTATGAAGAATATGACCATAATGCTAGAGTTGAAGAACGATTAGGAGTGGTTAGGTGCATAATGACCCAACCCAAAAGTGAGGACTGGCACAGGACCACTATCTTTCATACCTTTATTGGTCAAGGTGATAAGATATGTAAGGTAATCATTGATAGTGGTAGTTGCATTAATGCTATCTCCATCGATACCATTTCGTGCCTAGGATTAACACTTGTAGACCATCCAAGTCCGTATAATGTGGCCTGGGTAGATGCTTCATCTATCCCAATAGGACATAAGTGCTTTGTCCCAATTAAATTTCAATCATATCAAGATAAAATCTGGTGAGATGTATTACCAATGGAAGTGGGTAGCATTATTCTTGGCAGACCTTGGCTCTTTGATCATGATGTCACTCTTCATGGCCGATCTAATATCTGTACATTCATGAATCATGGAAAAAGGGTTACTATTTATCCTTCACATCCTAAAGCTACCAAGAAAGCTATAGACAGAAACCTTAATCTTTAAAGGCAAAAGAAAAGTCTACACATAATCCATCTTTGTAATAATAGCTCGGTAAATAAATCTATTGGTGTGAGTCCATTTGAAGTTATTCATGGTTGTTGTCCTAATGAGATTAGTGGAAAAACAAATATAAGTAATCAAATGAATAAATGATTAGCAGATTCTCACCAGCAAGTTAAGGATTTTGCTGAGGGTGATCATGTCATAATTAAGGTTAGATCTGAACAGTTTCCATCAGTAGGCCCATTCAAAATCTTAAAGAAAATTGGACTGAATACATATGTTATTGATCTACCATTTGATTATGGGAATTGTCCTACTTTCAATATTTTGGATCCTATTGAATATGAAGAACCAGCATTGACACCTAGTGATCCATTTGAGCCTGCACCTTTCTTTAAGAGTGACCCACCTCTTGAGAGCCCACTAGCCTAAATGAGAGGAAAGCACGATGTGATCGAATATATTTTGGACGAGCAGATCAAGTCTTCAAGGAGTCAAAATTGCTATCGCTACCTGGTTCACTGGCAAGGCAGGCCGAAGTTAGCATTCCTGAATTACTGAAGAGGAGCTACAAAAAATTGATCCAAATCTATTTGAGTACCTCCAGCCTGACTTGACGGAGTCGAGATCTCTCCATCCCAGAAGAAATGATGGGGACATCGAGCAGATCCTAGCCAATCCAAATCTCGGTGCCAACCTAGCACGAATCCTAAAGACACCAATCAACATGGAACTTGAAGATTTCAGCCAACATGAATCTTGATGGATTTTAGGGGTGAATGAAGGATTTGGGATATCTCCGAATCGGAGATAAGTTTATTTTTTTTATTTTGATTATTTTGAGTTATCTTATCGGTATTTTGTTTTGATTGTTTTTGTTAGGATTAGATCTTGGATCCTTATTTAAAAAATTGTAAACTTTTTCTGATGGTGATTAGTATTTTGGAAATTAAAAGAAAACTCTTTCTTTCTCCGATCTCCTGCCTCTCTGCCCCTCTTCTACTTCCCCTCTTCTCGATTCTTCCTCTCACTCCTCTCCCTCTCCTCTATGTTTTCCCTCCCCACTTCTGCTTCTCTTCCAAGTGACTCAACTGAAATGATGCCCTCGACCAACCAGAGCCACCCATATCCTCCCCTCCAAGCAGCGTCTCCATAGTCACCTGAATCCTCCGTGGCCCTCCTCCCATCCGGAGATGTCCACCGTCAGATCCGCCATCTCCGCCTCTCTTTTATCTAGAAAATTCAGAGCAGCCGACGATCGAGAATCCACCGATTGTGCCGATCCATATCCGATCCTCCCTCCATTCACGATCGTCGTCTCTGCCCATGCAAGTCATCGCCAGTCGCCTTCGCCGCAAACCTCCACGTGACACCTTCTACTGGAACTCCTTCCTGTTGCCATCACCAACCGCCTCCACCATGACCACCGCTGTCCATTCCGCCGTCGCCGCCCAATGCCGACACTGGCAAATCCATCCGCAAGCCCTCTGGTTTTTGATGTTGATCCATGGAGAAGAAGTGGCTCAGCACGAACGTGAAAGCAATTCACATCCCTCTGCCGACTTCTGAACTGCACATATCTCAAAGTAGTTCTGAAGATCTATGAAGCATAGTTTCCAGAGCAGATTGAAACTACCTCATGGATCTCAAAGCATTGGGTTTACTGGTTTCTATTTATTTTGTTTGATTTGGGATTGACAATATTGATTGTTTTTGGTGATTCAGGTCCAATGGCTTCTGATCCATCTCGCTCATGAACCACTGGTCTAGATTTTGAGTACCTCTAGACGATCTCACTCTTCCAGAATTCATGATATTCCATGTTTCGGGTGAGACCACTTCGATAACTTAGTATAGATCTAATCAATTGCTAGATTATTAAATGTCCTATTTTTTATATATTTAGATCTAATTTTATTGAAATTGGACAGTCCTAACCTAGTGGTCGTTCCCTAATGATCAACGGTCCAATATCTCGAATATTTTGATTGTGCATGCCGATCGGGTCAATTCCTAGATTGGATCTTGATTTGACTAGGATAATTTCTTAGTTTAAAGTATTAATTGCATCGATTATCTGCTAGTCTTTATCTTTAATTACTTCATTAATTGTTTCATTGATCTCATTAAGGTCCTTAGGTGGTGCGGGCACCAGAATCAGAAGAAGACTTCAGGGTTCCATCTGGATATCTGAATGACCTTGCCCGAAGATTAAGGTTTGTAATAAGGGTTGACCTGGTCAACCAAATTATTTTATTTCTTTGAGTCTACATTTCATTTTGTTGAGTCATGTTGACTCAGTCTAAGTCCAAGTCAAGTCCTGGTTGGCGCCATTCCCTAGGGCATCATTTTTTCTTCCAAGGCGAAATGCAAGTGGACGCCACACTCCCAGCCACACTCCCAGGACCAGTTGGTGCCACATTTCATCCTAGTGTCCCTGGTCCCCACGCCCAAGAGAGCAAGAAAATTTTCTTAGGAGAAGTCAAGGAAGGCGCCCACAAGCTGCCAAAAGTAACCAAGCTAAAGGAGCAGGGGATTTTCTTGGAGAAGACTTCAAGGTAGGCGCCCACACCTGCCTAAAGTACCTGGCTATGAATGGAAGGAGCCTAGTCTTGGGGAGAAAGACTAGGAGATGAGTATTTTCTTCCAAGAAAGAGCAAGTCATGGAAGGAAAACCCTTGACATAAGGAGAAAGACTAGGAGATGAGTATTTTCTTCCAAGAAAGAGCAAGTCATGGAAGGAAAACCCATGACTTAAGGAGAAGAACTAGGAGGTGCCCCACATACCTGCCATATGAAGCCATCACCTTGCATTTGAGGCCGCCCACTCCAAGGAAAGAAGCCTGGTCGGTCAAGGGAAGGTTTTTCATGCTTAGGATGAATGTTTTGTCCCACATGAGAAGTAGTGTAATTTTGTTTCTCTTGCAAGGTCTATATATTAGACCCTTATGTAATCTTTTGATTTTAATGAATGAGTAAATGAAATCTTTTCTTGTGTTGAGCAACCTTGTGTTCTCTTCTTCCGCATTTCTTTGAGTGTTGAGCTCCGTGAGGGAGTAAATCCGGGTTCCATTGGAGCCTTGAGGAGGTGAGAGATCTCCAAAGTTACCAAAACCCTGCCCCGCTTTCATCCCTGGCCGCCAACCCTAATTTCCTTTCATCATCCTAGCCGCCAACACCCAAATTCCTAAACCCTATTCCCACTTCATTCAAGGCCGCCATCTCCTTCTCCAAGCCACCACCCTACCCGCCAAACCCTCTAAATCCACTCCATCTTCCACCGCCACCTCCATACTCTTCCCTCATCTTCAATGTTCGAGCAGTCCGGAGCTATCCCAGGTAAAGGTCTCTTCCTTGAGTTTCTCACATCCTTATCTTGTTCTTCATCCTTTCCAGATCCAGAGTATGAGAAGAAGGCCAACATTGCTATAGGACTACAATCCGAGGATCCATTGCAAAGATACCCCATCTCCAAGGATCCTACAATCTGCTCGAGAGTGTCCTTCAATTGAAGCAAAGAGAGATATCACAATCAGGTATAAAACCTTCTCTTCTCTCTTCGTCTATTTCTTGAAAGAGGAGCAAACCCTAGGTCTAGGGGTTTCTCAATCCCCAGCGATCCTACTTCTTTATTACTCTGATAATCTACTCTTTTGAATTGTGCTTTCTTTCAGTGCATATTTTCTTTCAATATTACTTAGCCTTGTTTTTGAGTCAAGCCAACTTCTAACAAAACACAAAAAAAATTAGTCTTAATTTACTTCCGCATCTCATCATCTTATTTGTTCTGCATCATTAGGTCTAGGATTTATTGGTCCGTCCAGCATCAGTTTTTGGTATCAGAGCAATAGGTTAGGTTAGGGTCAATCTATTTGAATTATTAAAATTAAAATTCAAAATTAAAATTATTTTTAAAAAAAAATCTTGTGCATGACAACTAGGTCTGGAATCAAGTATCAATCAGAACCTTCTTTCTTAGATAACAAAATGGATCCCAATTTAGAAGATGCCCTTCAGGGAATCATTGGTAAACTTGAAGCAATTGATAGCAAGTTAGGAACTTTAGATGCAAGGGTAGGAACCCTTGATGGTGTGGGCACCAAGATCAGATTGAGGCTCCTCAACCCTCTGAGGATCTCGGATTAGTATTTCATCTTTTGGGTCATATAATTAGGCTTCAAGCCTATGTAATTCTTTACTTTGAGTCATGTACTTTTGTTTTAGTCCTGTACCATGGCCAATGTGGTCAAGTTAGGTCAATAAACCTTGTATTTAGTTGAATTGATCCAAGCCCGAGTCTACTTGAAGATTGGACCCAAGCTTGTTTGAAGAAGAAGTGGACATTGAGTCTAGTCCAATTACTATTGCGCCAAGCCATGAAGGATGCCAATTCAGCCCTGGGGAGCCACCTCATCATCCCATGAGGTGCCACTTCACCTTGCCAAGTGGGCGGCACAAATCTAGAAGATGTGCTAATTTCTTGGACACCATCAAGCCGAAGGAGACAACATCACTTGATACAAGCCTACCTTTCCTCCCCCTATCATGCTTATCTCCAAAGATGGGTGGCCGGCCAATGAAAGTCAATGGGAGTTAGAGATATGTGGAGACAAGTTCCTTGCTTCAAGCCCCCCATATCAAGCCATCTTCCCAAAATGCATGGTCGGCCATGGAAGGTCAATGGGAGTTAGAGATATGTGGAGACAAGTCCCTTGCTTCAAGCCCTCATATCAAGCTTTCTTTACAAAGTATTTGATCAGCTATGAAAGGAAGATCAAGAGTCCAAGGGTGCCAAGACAACCTCCATCTTCCAAGCCCCATATCATGTTTCTCACCAAAGGTGGGTGGGTAACCAAGGAAGGAAGAAAGACACAAGCCTTGCTACAAGCCCCATATCATGCCACGCCCAATCACAAGCAAGCTTTGGTTAGCCAAGGAGAAGGGATTTTAGATTTTTTTTGGTGCCTTTTCAAGAGAAGAGATGTAATTTTCTTTTGAATTTGAAAAAGGGTCTTAAGATGCCTATATAAAGGACCTTACCCCTCATTTGTATGGCTAATTCTGATGAATGAAAGAAAATATTTTGAGTGCTACTCTTCTAGTTATTGCCTTCATTTCTTAAGAAAGTCGATCTCCGTGAGGGAGCGCCTTCGCCTTCTAGCGTCGAGAGGTGTAAGGCCTCAAGTTACCTTCTCTTCCATGCAAGCCATCATCCATCTTGAAGTTCGGAGGCCATCTGGATGATCCATCTTGGCACCTAGCAAGAAGATCCCCTATTCACCACCATCTTCAACTTTTCTTCCCTCATTGATTCTTGTTTCTTGCTAACTCCCAACATTTCTCTTGATTGCTCGTAGGTCCTCTAGGTGCCACGAATACAGAGTCGGTCTCCCTTGCCTTCGTGACCTTCGGATGGAAAGCCGGCACATCTGCAGGGTTAAAGGCTCGGTCATCCATGCTGCATCCATGAGAGCAAGTGAACTCAGCATCGGGTGCATCAAAACTTTATAAGGTTTGCCACCCTAACTCCTAAGTTGGTATTGATCCGAGAGTTAAGTCCTTCGGGATTTCTAAGTCTCGGGGTCCTCTTCTCATCCTGTTTAGGGGCTTACTTGCTAGTTTGAAGTTCTTATTATTATAAAACCCTAGATCTACTCTTGCTTATGTTCGGGAATCCTTAACCTCATTTAAAAATCTAAAAATCATAAAAAAAAAATCACTTGCATCATCCTAGCATCTAGTTAGTCATGCACCACTTGACGAGGAACATCAAGTGAACACAAATCATCCTATTCGAAACTCTTCATCAAGAGTTACAGATCCTAGAGACCCTAGAGATCGAAATGACAACCTGGGTTATGATGGTGGTCGTACTCATACCCTTCAACCTGACCCTAGGGATCGACATGATTATCCAGGTTTTGATGTAGGTAGTCATCAAACACTTTGACCTTATCGCAACCTAATTGATCAGGATGAATGAATCATTAGGAGTGTTAAGGTTGACACCCCAAGATTCATAGGTCACTTGGACCCCAAAGAATACATTGACTGGGAAGCTGATATGGATCATTATTTCACTTGGTATGACATGTCTGAGGATAGAAAAGTTAGGTTTGCCCAAATGAGGTTGTTGGGTCAAGCCAAATTATATTAGCACAATGTTCAAAGATTAGCTACTCATAAGAGACAGGATCCCATTGGAACATGGGATGAGATGAAGGATAAGCTTCATGAGAAGTATCTTCCTGCATCTTATCAATAGCGACTCCTGGACCAATGGAAAAGGTTGACCCAGGGAACTGGATCTGTAAATGATTACATTGATAAATTTGATGAATATCTTATGCGATGTAATGTGAATGAAGACCCGTCTGTCACTTTATCCTAGTTTAGAGCTGGTCTGAGAGTGGATATTCAAAAAGAATTGTTTATGAGATAGGTTTATGATCCAGAGAAAGCATATCAATTAGCCCAGGACTATAAAAGATTCTAGAGATGTCTATCATCATAGACCTAAACCTTCTAGACCAGGAATTTTAGGTCCAAGGCCTAGCATGAATCAAGCCCCAACTGTTCCACAACCTAACATGAGTCAGACCCCTGGTAGTTGACCCCCGTCTACAACCCCACCAATTAAGAGAGATGAGAAAGGAAAAGGGATTATAGGATAGACTTCCCGAGGAAGTAGCTCTAAGATCCAATGCTTTAGGTGTAATGGAATAGGTCATGTGGTTAGTCAATGTCCATTTAGAACATTGCATATAGGGGAACTTGAAGAATATGAAGATCTAGGTAATGTCATTGAAGAGAAAGTCTACACTGCTGACCCAGGATTAGTTGATGCCTACAAAGAATATGACCATGAGGCTAGAGCTGAAGAACGATTAGGAGTGGTTGGGTGTGTAATGACCCAACCCAAAAGTGAGGACTGGTGCAAGACCACTGTCTTTCATACCTTTATTGGTCAAGGTGATAAGATATGTAAGGTAATCATTGACAGTGGTAGTTGCATCAATGCTATCTCCATCGATACCATTTTGCGCCTAGGATTAACACTTGTAGACTATCTGAGCCTGTATAATGTGGCCTGGGTAGATGCTTCATCTATCCCAATTAGACAAAGTGCCTTGTCCAGATTAAATTTTAATCATATCAAGATCAAATCTGGTGCGATGTATTACCAATGGAAGTGGGTAGCATTATTCTTGGCAGACCTTGGCTCTTCGATCATGATGTCACTCTTCATGGCCGATCTAATATCTATACATTCATGAATCATGGAAAAAGGTTTACTGTTTATCCTTCACATTCTAAAGCTACCAAGAAAGCTATAAACAAAAACCTTACTCTTCAAAGGCAAAAGAAAAGTCTCACATAATCCATCTTTGTAATAATAGCTCAGTAAATAAATCTATTGGTGTGAGTCCATTTGAAGTTATTCATGGTTGTTGTCCTAATGAGATCAATGAAAAAACAAATATAAGTAATCAAATGAATAAACGACTAGCAGATTCTCACCAGCAAGTTAAGGATTTTGCTGAGGGTGATCATGTCATAATTAAATGAAAATCTCAAGTGGTATATTAGACAATGGAAGTAGGAGCTGGATTGCTCCAAACCACTATAATTTGCTTATGTTTGTGCTTGTGTTGTTTGTGATCTTTATTAGCTTCCGTATTTGATTCTTAACTTACATCACTCACCACACTAAGAATTATAAAAAGAGCACATACTTGAGAAAGTTTTTAATAACCCAATTCATCCCCCCTCTTGGGTTGGCCACTTCGGCAATAACTAGTATCAGAACAGTGTCTTTGAAATTTATTTGGAGTAAAGATTAAATGGCAAACCCATGAGTACTTCTTTGGCCGAAGGCCAATCCATAAATAGACCTCCACTTTTCACAAGCACTAACTATACCTACTGGAAAATCCAAATGAGAATTTACATACAAGCAGTAGATTTTTAGTTATGAAAAATCATCTTAAAAGGACCTCACACACCCACGAAGAAGGTTGATGGCATGGACGTCCCAAAACCTGAAGAGGAATGAGATGATGTTGACCCCTGGAATGATTTTGATGATAACCAAACATTGGAGCATGTATTTAATTACTAAGTCTTTTCAAGTATTTTCTAAGTTTTTGTAGGATGTTTTATATGCAAAACCGTTCTTTCTACAACCTTGGTGTATGACAAGTTTATCTTTAGAAATTCTCTATGTTAAGAAGAGCGCTAAGAAAAATCAATCATGCATTTATGAAAATAGGCTATTTCTTTAAAGTTTTCTAGTTTAATACTCTCAAGATCAGACTCTGAAGGAGTTGGAAAGTTTTTGTGTTTATTTGAAGTCACCAGAAGAAGTCTGAAGAAGATTGAACATTTTTTGGAGACAAATCACTAGAGCCAACCATTGCAGAAGAGCCGACTCAAAGTTTGGCATGGCAAGCAATATTCTGGCATGGAGACATCTAAGCTGACTCGAGTCTAAAGAGCAGACTCTAGTAGAGTGTGATATCTGAAGTTCTGAGAATTTGAGCTGACTTGAAGTATCCAAACTGACTCAACCAGAGTGAAAGTTTCTCAGATAGTCAACCGAGCAGACTTAAGTACTGAAGAGCTGACTCTTTCAAAGTGTTGAAAATCTCAGTTTTGAAGAACCAGCCAAGCGAGCCGACTCAAAGCAGAAGAGCCGACTCGACCAGAGTGAAGTTTTGACCTACCTGAGGAACCGAGCCAACTCGAGCTATTCGAGTCGACTCGAATGACTATTTCAGGTGAGTAATGGCTAGTTCCAGAACTCTTATTTTGAATCCAAAATGATCTTTAATGGCTATATTTTGAATGCCAACGGTCTACAATGGCTATAACCTTCTGAAATCAGTTGAAGGGAGTATAAATAAGGGATTTGAATCACTTTTGGATAAGTTAATGAGAGATAAATATGCTTTTACTGAATATTTGAAAGAACACTCAAGAGAGCATTCAAAGCAAGCACTCAAGACTTTACCAACTCTGATCAAAATCTTGAGGCATTCATTAAGGAAGTTAAAAAGCCTTGAAGAGCATTCAAAGTGCAATCAAGAGGGCTTCTCAAGTGCTACAACTGCAACCATCGGACAACTTCGGTTTGTCATATTGTTGCTATATTTTACTAACTCTTCATTTGAGTTGTTCCAAGTATAGTAGGGGCTGTAGCTTGGACTTGTAAAGGTTATTAGTGAGCCTTGAAAATCAAGTGTAGTGGGTTGTTTGTGATCCCATTTAAAACTAACATTATATTAGATTTTTAGTGAGCCCGGGATAAAACCAAGTTTGGGTTTTGGATTATGAGCCCGTGAAAATAATCTGACTGTATTCCGAGGGTGAATATAGTGGATGTCCCAAGTAGTATCTTGGATAGTGGACGTAGGAACAAGGTTGCTCCAAACCACTATAAAAATTGCTATGTTTGTGATTGTGTTTCCTATTCTTACTTGCTTTCGCAGTAGTTAATTTAATTCACAGCACATACCATACTAAGAACTTAAAAAGGAGCACATACTTGCAAAAATTTTAAATACCCAATTCACCCCACCTCTTGGATAAGCCACCTGGGCAACAACTGGTATCAGAGCAGTGTCTCTGAATTATTTTTAGAAAAAAGATCTTATGGCAAACCTTATAAATACTTCTTTGGTCGAAGGCCAATCCATAAATAGACCTCCACTATTCACAGGCACTAACTACACTTACTGGAAAGCCCGAATGAAAATATATATTCAGGTTGTAGACTTTCAATTATGGAAGGTCATTCTTAAGGGACCTCACATACCCATGAAAAAGGTTGATAGCATGGATATCCCAAAACCTAAAGAAGAATGGGATGAACACGATATGCAAATGGGTCAGCTGAATGCCAAATCCATGAACTTGTTATATTATGCTTTGGATGCCAATGAATTTAATCGAATTTCTACTTGCACACCAGCAAAAAAAATTGGAATAAACTTGAGGTAACCCATGAAGGAACTTCCTAAGTGAAAATCTCAAAGATTAATCTTCTTGTACATAATTATGAACTGTTTAAGATGGAACCCAATGAGACTATTTCTGTCATGTTCTCATATTTATAGATATTATTAACGGTTTGAAGAGTCTTGGAAAGATTTATTCTAATGTAGATCTCGTGCAGAAGATATTGAGATCACTTCTAGATAAATAGGACTCGAAAGTAACCGCTATCCAGGAAGCAAAGGATTTGAATACTCTACCATTGGATAAGCTATTAGGTTCCCTGATCACACATGAGCTCACTATGTAGCATAGAAATGAAGATGACATCAAAAAGGAAAAGTTAATTGCCTCAAAGCTGCTGTAGAGATAAAGAAATAAGAAGAAGAAATCGATGAAGAAAGCCCCTCCTTCGAAGATGATCTTGAAGACGAAGACATTATACTTGTAGTGAGGAGATTTAGAAAGTTTATGGACAAGAAAAAGAAAGACATTGGAGAAAGTTCCATAGGAAAGGAGAATACAGCAAGGACAAAGAAAAGAAAAAAGAAAAGGATAAAGAGCAATAGCCCATTTGCTATGAATGCAAGAAACCTGGGCATTTCAGATTAGATTATCCAAATTTGAAGAAAACTTTCAAAAATAAGAAGAAGAAAGCTATGGTTGTGACTTGGAGAGATAGTGAAGAGTCCACTTCAAATGTGGAAGAAGAGACCAGCAAAATAGCGAACATATGCCTAATGAGTCTTGAAAATGAGGTAATGTCCCCTGATCCTCATGATGAATTTACTTTTGAAGAGCTAAATAATGCATTTCATGAATTATTAACTGAATACAAAAAGGCCAGTTTGAAAAAAAGTCTTTGAAAAATAGCAATAATATTTTGATGAAAGAAAAAGAAGAGATTTTAGAAAAGAATAAGATTTTACAAAAAGAATTTAGTGGCTTTTCTGAAAAATATACTGCTTTGAAAATTGAAAAGAATGATTTTCTTGAGAAAAACAAAGCTTTATATGTGAAAATGTTGGCTTGCAAAAAAAAGTTGAAAAACTTAAACCTTTAGTTGAAAAGCTAACATTGAGTTCAAATAAACTTGAATTGATTTTAAAAGATCAAAGAGACTCTAGTAACAAGGCTGGAATTGGTTATAATTCTTTACAAACAAATAGAATTTCAGCAACAAAGTTTATACCCTCAAAAAGCTTATGCACCTAAGTTTTCAAATCAAAAGTCTTTTGCATCAAATGTTTTTACTTCTGCTATAAAGCTTCTACATTTGTTCCTTTGAAAAATTCAAGAATTATTTATTATGCATACAATGGGGTTGGTCATAAGTCATTTCAATGCAATTTCAAAAGAAATATTAGAAATAAGATTAGAAATATTTGGGTTCTCAAAGAAACCACTTCTACTGACCTGCAAGGACTCAAGAAAGCTTGGGTACCTAAAAAAACTCCATGACTATTTTGTAGGAATGTCTTGCAACCCAGAACATAAAGAAAAGATGGTATCTAGATAGTGGCTATTCAAGACACATGACGGGTGACAAAGAGCAATTCATCACCCTAGATATGAAGGATGGAGGAATGGTCACTTTTGGTGACAACGGCAAGGGAAAAATAATTGGCATCGGTAAGATCAGAATAACCCCTTCTACATTCATTGAAAATGTATTGCTAGTTGACAAATTGAAGAATAATTTATTAAGTATTAGTCAATTATGTGATAGAGGTTTCAAGGTTGTCTTTGAATCTTTAATGTGCATTGTAACTAACTCACTTGATTCTAGCACTAAGCTCATAGGTCACAGACTTGGAAACATATATATGGTAGATTTGAATGATCTAGCATGTCTAGTAGTACAAGTCTTATTACAATTAATGCTAAAACCAAGGAGTCTAGTTTACTTTGGCATAGGAGATTAGGTCATGCTAGCATGCATACAATTGCTAAATTGATTTCCAAAGATCTAGGTAGAGGTTTACCTAAATTCAAAGTTGATTTTGAACATGTTTGTGATGCATGCCAACTAGGTAAACAAACTAGAAGGAGTTTTAAATCAAAAAATATGGTTTCACCTTCTAGACCTCTTGAACTACTACACATTGACCTATTTGGACCAACTAGGACTACAAGCCTAGGTGGTATGAAATACAGACTTGTGATAGTAGATGATTTTTTGAGATTTACCTAGGTTTTATTTATTGCACACAAAGATGAAGCATTTAAAGTTTTCCAAAAATTTTATAAGAAAGTTTTAAATCAAAAAAATCTTTCAGTTATTTCAATAAAAAGTGATCACGACATAGAATTTGAAAATCAGTATATTGATGATTATTGCACTGAGCACGGCATTGATCATAACTTCTCTACTCTTAGAACACCATAGCAAAATGTTGTTGTAGAGAGGAAGAATAGGACTTTGGAAGAGATGGCCTGAACAATATTTTGTGAAGGCAATCTTCCAAGATACTTTTGGGCATAAGTAGTGACACTGCTTGCTACATCTTGAATCATGTTTTGATAAGACCGATTTTAAAGAAAAAACCTTATGAACTTTGGAATGATAAGAAATCAACATTAATTACTTTCATATTTTTGGTTGTAAATGCTTTATGTTAAATAATAGAAATGATAACCTAGGAAAGTTTGATGCAAAATCTGATGAAACTATTTTTCTTGGTTAATCAATCAATAGCAAAGCTTATAGAGTATTTAATAAAAAATATTAACAGGAGAAGAATCTGTTCATGTTATCTTTGATGAATCTAACCCCTTACCTTTTAGAAAAGAAGAGTGAATAGACAATGATGCAGGTACACTTGATCAAGCAATGAAAGATATGAGCTTGAAGGACAAACCAACTCAA
This sequence comes from Areca catechu, assembly GCA_021397845.1. Classification (NCBI taxonomy): domain Eukaryota; kingdom Viridiplantae; phylum Streptophyta; class Magnoliopsida; order Arecales; family Arecaceae; genus Areca; species Areca catechu. The sequence continues at coordinate 91,819,984 of CM038051.1, read as the reverse complement.
GAAGGAGAAGAAATGGTAAGTAGAGATCATGGTGATCTACCAAGAAAATGCAGGTATGTAACTTTACATCCTAGAGATTTAATTATAGGTGATCCCTCACAAGGTGTTAGGACTAGGTCATCACTTTGAGAAGCATATGATTATCTAGCTTTTGTTTTACAAGTAGAACCACATAGTATAGAAGAGGCTAAAAATGATCCTAATTGGATGATGGCTATGCATATAGAACTTAACCAATTTGAAAGAAATAATATATGGACTTTAGTAAATAGACCCTCAAACCATCCAGTAATAGGAACCAAATGGGTTTATATGATTAAGTTAGATGAAAAAGGAAATGTAATTAGAAATAAAGCAAGAGTAGTAGTAAAAGGTTATAATCAAGAAGAATAAATAGATTTTGATGAAACGTATGCACCTGTAGCAAGATTAAAAGCCCTTAGATTATTACTTGCATTTGCCAGCTACTTGAATTTCAAATTATTTCAAATGGATGTAAAAATTATATTTTTGAATGGTTTCATTTCAGAAAAAGTTTTTGTAAAACAACAACCAGGTTTTGAAAGTTATACTTTTCCAAATCATATTTTTAAACTTAATAAAGCATTGTATGGATTAAAACAAGCACCAAGAGCCTAGTATGATAAATTAAGCAAGTTCTTACTTGAAAAAAATTTTGTTAGAGGCAATGTAGATATAACTTTATTTATCAAAAGGAAAGAAAATGATATGTTAGTTGTACATATTTATGTAGATGACATTATTTTTGGTGCAATTGATTAGAATCTATGCAAAGAATTTGCTGAGTTAATGTAGGGTGAATTTAAAATGAGCTTGATGGGTGAACTAACCTACTTCCTTGGACTCCAAATTAAGTAAACAAAAGAAGGAACTTTTATCATCCAAGCAAAGTACATCAAGAAAATCATTAAGAAGTTTGGTATGGAGTCATAATTTCATGCCATAATTAGTGGTACATGCCAGTTTCTAGGTTGAGCATAATTTCATGGCACTGTAAGAAACAAAACTTTACAGCACTATCCACTGCTGAGGTAGAATATATAGCTGCTGGGAGTTATCGTGCACAAGTGTTATAGATTAAGTAACAACTAGAAGACTATGGTGTTATTCAAGTTAAAATTCCTATCAAATGTGATAACACAAGTACTATCAATCTTATAAAAGAATCATATTCAGCATTCAAGAACAAAACATATTGAAATTAGACATTACTTTATTAGGGATCATGTACAAAATGGAGATATTGAACTTGAATTCATTTCAACTGAAAATCAACTTGCTGACATTTTTACTAAGCCACTTAATGAAGAAAGATTTGAAATGATTATAAGTGAATTATGTTTATGTGATCCTTTTCAGATTTTTGATCTAATTTCTTCTAAAATTAAGAAAAATTATCTAGAAGACCTCCTACATCAATTTTAGGATAATGACCACCTTATCTAGTATGCTACTATCCTCAGAAATCTTTTTGGTAGCTTTTTAGAACCTTTTTGTGCATTTATGCTTGAGTCAACTCAAGCAGACATGCTTCTGGTCGAGCCGACTTGGTTGTCGGGTTAGGTCTTTTTATATAAAGCGGTAGAACTATTTTAGAGCATCTACCCTACCTTTAAGCCCTAACCAGAGAATAAAGCTCTTCCATTTCTTCTAGGGACCACATCTACCCCACCTTCCTTGAACTTCAACCTCTCCTACTCTTGATTTCCAAAATGGCTCCAAGAATGGCTGTACGGAAGAGAGCAAGCCATGTGGAATCGAGTGAACAAAGAGAAAGAAGAAGAAAAAGAAGAGAAGAAGAGTCAACTCCTGCACAGTAATAAGAAGAACTTGGAAATGAGTCTCCTTCACCCCAAAGACAGGTAATTTCAATGGCTAACCAACCTGTCACTAGTGGGAGAAGAATATTGTTTTCATTTCTTAAGGAATTGGGAGTGGGAATAGGGGATTGAATTGAGAACCAAGGTTGGGCCTACTTCTATTCATTAGACACCCCTACCTACCCTAATATGGTGAGAAACTTCTTTTAGAATCTAACTCTGGTTGAATATCACATTCAATCTATAGTAAAAGGAGTCAGGGTAAAAGTTGATGAAGAAATCTTAAGTAGGATCTTGCAAATGACAAATGAAGGTGTGAACCACTTGGTGTTGAAGAATAAACAGAGGACTCTAAGGCTAATTTTGGAAAGATCTGATATGGACATCATTAAGAATGTGCAGGCTAATATGCTTTCCTTGGAAATGAGATTACTGTACAATATAATCAGCAGGATCTTCTTGCCTAGGATCGGACACTTTGATTGGGTAAGCGAATGGGACCTAGTGTTTATGAGACACTTGATTGATGGGGAGGCCCTCAATCTACCATATATTATATTAGTACAGATGAGGGAGGCAGCTAGGAAAGTAAAAGCTTGCATGCCCTATGGAATGTTTTTTACACTGCTCTTTTAGGAGGCTGGGATAGATCTTACTGGAGAGAATGGTAGACCACTTCATCATACTGACACTTATTCGATGAAATCCCTTCAAAGGATGAGTTACCTCCTAGTTGAAGGAATTTGGTCGATAAGGATGTCTGGATAGAAAGCTGCTACATCTTCAGATGAGGACGAGGATGATGATGATCAGACAGTGCACCTAGCTACTGACACTGAATTGGTACTGTTAGAGGTGATGATGTTGATGATGGTACACAGATTGAGACTGAGGAGCAGGAGAGACAGCCTGGCAGTCCTAGGACACCACCTACACATTCTATTGGACATGCTCCAGGACCATCTACTTCAGTTCTGACTGCTTCCTAGGCATTTATTACCCAGCAGGGAAAAGGCAAAGACAGAAGAGAAAAAGGGAAGGCGGCGCTGACAAGGCGACCGGTCAGGCCTCGGGCCCAGTGAGAGTGCTCTCTCTCCCAAGCATGGGCGCCATCCATCTATAGGGCCTATTCTGTCAGAATCGTGCCCCTCGGCTGTGGAGCTTGTCGGGCCGATGCAAGTGATATTCCGCGTGCAGCTGCCCTCCGTACGGGGTGCCATCTGGGACTCATACGGCCCGAGGGATGGCCTCGGGGCCCGCGACTCTTCCTTGAGATCTTCTTCGTACGGGCGACCTGACCTCGGCCGAGGTGGACCCATCTCCGGGGGCCACCTGGCGAAGAGCGAAGGACCAGCCGACCTCGGCCTAGGTGCACCCCTCCCGGGTGGACACCTGGCGAGGTGGCAGGAGGTCGCCTGGACTCGGCCGAGGTGGGCCCATCTCCGGGAGGCCACCTGGCAAGGGGGCGAAGGACCAGCCGACCTCGGCCTAGGTGGACCCCTCCCGGTGGACACCTGGCGAGGTGGCAGGAGGTCGCCAGGACTCGGCCGAGGTGGACCCATCTCCGGGAGGCCACCTGGCGAAGGGCGAAGGACCAGCCGACCTCGGCCTAGGTGGACCCCTCCCGGGTGGACACCTGGCGAGGTGGTAGGAGGTCGCCTGGACTCGGCCGAGGTGGGCCCGTCTCCGGGAGGCCACCTGGCAAGGGGGCGAAGGACCAGCCGACCTCGGCCTAGGTGTACCCCTCCCGGGTGGACACCTGGCGAGGTGGCAGGAGGTCGCCTGGACTCGGTCGAGGTGGACCCATCTCCGGGAGGCCACCTGGCGAAGGGAGAAGGACCAGCCGACCTCGGCCTAGGTGGACCCCTCCCGGGTGGATACCTGGCGAGGTGGCAGGAGGTCGCCTGAACTCGGCCAAGGTGGACCCGTCTCCGGGAGGCCACCTGGCGAAGGGCGAAGGACCAGCCGACCTCGGCCTAGGTGGACCCCTCCCGGGTGGACACCTGGCGAGGTGGCAGGAGGTCGCCTGGACTCAATCGAGGAGGACCCGTCTCCGGGAGGCCACCTGGCGAAGGGCGAAGGGTCGGCCGACCTCGGCCCGGGCGGACTCCTCCTGGGCATGGGCGCCATCGAGTTGGTAGAGGAGCTCCGATCCGAGCTCGACCTCGGCGGGGGCAGTTTGCCTTAGAGAATTGTCGGGCGCTGTAGTCTTGTCGAACTTGGTCTTGAAGATGTGGCGCTGACTCGGCCGAAGAAGCCTCCACGTGGCCCGAGCACATTCAGTGGTACTTGAGCCTGGCCACGTCACTGTCACGGCTATAACAGTTGCCCCCCAGCCCGCCGTTCCGTCGGGGCATCGTAGAACGGAACGTCGGGATTAAATGCGGACATGACGTGGGGAGGCGAAGATCTTGCATCATAATTGCCACGATCCTCATCGCCGTGGCTCGATGCGACTGAAAACCTATGGGAGCCGCCACGCGTCGCCCACTTGCCTGCAATAAATGCATCTCTTCGAGGCAGAGGCCGTTGCTCTGCTAACGAGGCATCGATGTCAGGCATGCGCCCACGTGGCGATCGTCTAGTGGCCCGAGGCGGAATGACCGGTACGGCCGCTGTCTGCTGAGTTTGAAAGGGAGGGGACTTTCCAGAACGAGGCCTTTTCCCCTTGCTTCGTGGGCGGTTTGCTGCAGGCTAACTCCTGTTGCCCTGCGCTCGTCTGGCATATTTTCGGTGAGTGCCGTCATCTTCTCCGGCTCCCCTCCTTCCCTTTCTTTTTCTTTTCTCTTTGATCCTCCATTCTTCTCTTTTCCATGGCGCGCCGTCGCCATGTCTCTTCCAACCCGGATGAGGCCGGTCCATCCCAGCCGAGGACTCCATCTTCTTCCTCCTCAGATGAGGAGACGATCCCGGAGGAGATCCGCCGGCGTCTGCAACCCGGGGTGTCACCATTGGCATCCCTAGGGGATCCGGCCTCCTCCGGTTGCTCCTGCCGTGCCCCTTCGCTCTCTTCCGGCTCTTCCTTCTCTTCCTGCTCCTCCTTCTCTTCCTACTGGTCCCTCCGGTCATGCCTCCACCATGACCGAAGGCGATCTTTCTCTGCTCCAGGATGCTTACGGCATCCCGGGGTCCATTCGCTTGTTTGTTCCGCGGTCCGGGGAGCGCGTCACCATGAGTGGCCCCGGCCGCATAGCCTTCTACGAAGACTTCCTCCTTGGGGGTCTTCGGTTTCCTCTGCACCCCTTCTTTCTTTCTTTCCTCAGCCATTTCCGGCTTGTCCCGGCCCAGCTGGCTCCCAACGCCATCCGGGTCATCTTTTTTTTCATTATCTTCTGTCACTTCCATGGGTTCGTTGCCCGTTTCTCCCTCTTCAGGGCCTTGCTCACCCTGAAGAAGTGCTCCACCGATGATGGCTGGTGGTATATTTCGCCCCGGCCCAGGTGTCTCCGGTTCGACATCCCTTCCTCGGTGAAGGGCTGGAAGAGCCGATTTTTCTTCGCCTCAGTCGAAGATGTCGACTAGGCCTGGAGTGAACCGGACCGGACTCCGAACCGGAATTCTCGGGTCGAGTCGGCGGACCAGGAGTCCTACTCCCAGCTCCTGAGCGACGTGGTCCCGGCACTCGATGTTCTGCTTTTGGAGCAGAATCTTTTTGAGACCGGGATCAGTCCCATCCGCGAGACTGGTGAGATTCGGCCCCACTCTGACTTCTGCCACCTTTTTCTTCAAGACCGAGCTGGCTGACTTTCTGTTCCTTTGTGCTGCAGGGATGAAGTTTTCGCTGGAGAACCTCCTGGAGGGCACAGCCCAGCAAGATGTCATCGAGGTGGACGAGCCCGCGGTGAAGAGGGCCCGTACTGAGGCGAGCCGGGAGGTCGTGGCGGCGACCGCACCCAGCACGATTGCTGTCGCTCCCCCGCCCAGGCTGCCCCAGGGCGGGGCCACTGATGCCTCGGCCGCGCGACCTGGTGGCGCCGCTGCTGAGAGGGCTCCACCACCTGTAGCTCCATCCGGTGTCGGTCCCGTCATCGCCGCTGCCTCGACAGTGCAGCCGGTGGCCTCCGCCAGCCCATCGACCGCGAAATCAGCTGAGGGGGCGGCCAACGCAGGAGCCGGCCGGACACCTCCGGCACCTGTGATCACCCACCAGGACTCGGTCATCCACGACAAAGGGCTCGCGGAGAAGATCATGGAGTATGCCTCCACCGCCCGGGACCGCCGAGCTCGGGGCGGCCGGGACTACGCAGATGCCCTGCTCGGGATCCTCCCGCAGCTTTTCACGGTAAGCCCGAGCTCCTTCCTTCCTTTTCTTTCAAGACCTAATTTTTTTTATCCTGACCTGGTTTGCTCTTGTTGGCGCAGATCGGGAACGACGTTCTCCTACTGAGGAACTTCCTCGTAGGGAACGCACAGAGGGACGCCGAGAAGGAGAAGAAGCTCGGCAAGCTCGCGGCCGACGTCAAAGACCTCATGGAGAAGGGGATCGAGCTACGAGCCAACAACCAGGCCCTCCAGTCCGACCTGGCACGTTCCGAGGGGCGGAACAAGGAGTTGGAGGCTTCCTTGTCGGAGGAGCGGACCTCCCACCAACGCCGCACGGAGGAGGACGTGGCGGAGAGGGCTCGCCTGCAGGCCCACTCCCAGTGGCTGGAGCGCCAGTTGGAGGAGGCCCGGCGAGACGCGAGCGCGGCGAGGGACCGAAGTGCGTACATCAACGGACTCCTGGAGGCCGCAAAGCGGGAGGCGCAGGAGGCCGTCCCAAAATTTCGGGCTTCCGATGAATACACGTCGGAAGTCTGGGAGGCCACCGTGGACTCCTTCCTGAAGGGGTTCCAGATGTGCCGGGAGAAGGTGGGGGCCCTCTTCCCCGAGCTCGACCTCAGCGAGGTGGTGATCGGAGGCAGAAGGCAGGGAGTCGAGAGAAGGGCCTCCGGTGTGGCCGATGCAACTCCTGCGGCGCCGTCGACTAGCAGAACTGCGACTCCGGAGCAGCCTCAAGAGCCGGCCATCGTAGAAGTCGAGGATGCAACGCCTGCGCCCCCGGCAGAGGGCTCCGACCCTGCACCCCACTAAGCCCGGCGCCTTCTTCCTGCTTTGTAGTGTCTTTTCTTTTCCTTCTTCTATATTTTCTTCTTTTGGGGACTCCCGGCCTGTCGGGACTCCCGGCTTGTACTGATCCTTTGTATCAATTAAAACTTTGGTTTGATAAAATTTCGAGTTCATCCTATCTCACCTTTCTTTTTCCTTCTTTCTGAGATGTTGGCATGGAATGCTTGAAGCGATTGTAGGCCTGGTCCTTCCATTGCTCAAATCGAAGGTTGGGGCCTCCCGGATCGCGTGGCGGCAAAGTAGGCCTTAAGCGGATCCGTCTTTGGGATTGCCCTCATACTTGCGCAGGCGACACGATTTCTGCACCGCCTTCCAGGCCGAAGCCCAGGATCTCCGGACTGAGCTCGATGCCGCAGGCTTTCTCAAGCCTTACGCGGCTTGCTGAGCTGTTCTCCGGGCTTTCATGGGCGAACTGGGTTCTGTGCCACCTTCCAGGCCGAAGCCCAGGATCTCCGGACTGAGCTCGATGCTGCAGGCTTTCTCAAGCCTTGCGCGGCTTGCTGAGCTATTCTCCGGGCTTGTGTGGGCGAACTGGGTTCCGTGCCACCTTCCAGGCCGAAGCCCAGGATCTCCGGACTGAGCTCGATGCCGCAGGCTTTCTCAAGCCTTGCGCGGTTTGCTGAGCTATTCTCCGGGCTTGTATGGGTGAACTGGGTTCTGCGCCACCTTCCAGGCCGAAGCCCAGGATCTCTGGACTGAGCTCAATGCCGCAGGCTTTCTCAAGCCTTGCGCGGTTTGCTGAGCTGTTCTCCGGGCTTGTGTGGGCGAACTGGGTTATGCGCCACCTTCCAGGCCGAAGCCCAGGATCTCCGGAGTGAGCTCGATGCCGCAGGCTTTCTCAAGCCTTGCACGGTTTGCTGAGCTGTTCTCCGGGCTTGTGTGGGCGAACTGGGTTCTGCGCCACCTTCCAGGCCGAAGCCCAGGATCTCCGGACTGAGCTCGATGCTGCAGGCTTTCTCAAGCCTTGCGCGGTTTGCTGAGCTATTCTCCGGGCTTTCTTGTCGAAGTGAGAAGGGAGTGTTTGAAGCGGGGGAACTTTATTACAGGAGCAGGGAACCTTACATTACTGATAGTACATCCTCAGGTTCGAAGCGTTCCACGTCCGGGGGAACCTGGCACCCCCCAATTCCTCCAAGTAATATGCGCCATGAGGGAGGGCCTCTGCCACCTGATATGGGCCTTCCCAGTTGGGCGAGAGCTTGCCGCATTCCCGTGGCTGGGAAGCTTCAGCGCGCCGGAGGACCAAGTCTCCGGGACGGAAAACCTTCGGCCGCACTTGGGAGTTGTAATACCTGGCCACGCGTTGCCTGTACGCCGCCATTCGAATTCGGGCTTTGTCCCTCGTTTCCTCGAGAAGGTCAAGGTTGAGCATCATGCTGGCTGGGTTTTCTGTCTCGTCATATTGCTCCACACGCAGTGTGGGTAGGCTGAGCTCGATCGGGATGACTGCCTCGGCTCCGAAGACGAGGTTGAACGGGGTTTCGTCGGTAGCCGTCCTCGGGGTGGTGTGGTATGCCCAGAGGATGCTGGGGAGCTCGTCGGCCCACCTGCCCTTGGCCTGGTCCAGCCGCGTGCGGAGGCCCTGAAGGATGGTCCTGTTCGTGACTTCGGCCTCCCCTTTGGTCTGGGGGTGCACCACCGAGGTAAAGCGATGCTTGATTCCGAGGTCGCTGCAGAATTCTTCGAACTCCCGGCAGTCGAACTGGCATCCATTGTCAGTGACCACGGTGTGGGGGAGGCCGAAGCGGCAGACGATGGACTTCCAAAAGAACTTGGTGACGTTTGCTTCGGTGATCCTCGCCAAGGATTCGGCCTCGACCCACTTCGTGAAGTAGTCGATGGCCACTATCAAGAACTTCCGCTGGCCAGACGCCGGCGGGAATGGGCCCAGGAGGCCCATCCCCCACTGGGCGAACGACCAGGGGGCTGAGAGCTGGGAGATTGGGTTGGAGGGCTGCCGTTGCACCGTGGCGTGACGCTGGCACCGGTCGCATTTCTTCACGAAGTCGGCGGCGTCTTCCTTCATCATCTCCCAGAAGTAGCCCTGACGGAGGGCCTTGTATGCTGATGCCCTGCCCCCCACATGGTTCCCGCAGACGCCTTCGTGGATTTCCTAGAGCACAAGCTTGGCTTCCGTGGGTCCTACGCACTTGAGGAGGGGGTAGGAGTAGGATCTTCGATACAATTGCCTGTCCATCAGGATGAACTGCACGGCCTTCTTCCTGATGAGGCCAGTCGCCTCGCGGTCCCCCGGCAGGGTGCCATTGGTGATGTATGCGGCGTACTTGTCTATCCAGCTGGGTTCATGGCCGACCTGGTGGACCTTCACCGATGCCTCGAGGCTTGGGACCTCAAGGCGCTCCACGTAGGCGCGTCCCAGCATCGTGTCCGGCAGGGTCGCCAGTCGAGAGAGAGCATCCGCGCGGGCATTCTCCCCGCGGGGGATATGGAAGATGTTGAAGCGTCGGAATCTGGGCGCACCCTCTTTGACGAGCTCCAAGTATCTCGCCATTTGGGGGTCATGTGCGATGTACTCCCCGGACACCTGCCCCGCCACGAGCTGGGAATCAGTGAAAGCCTTGAGGTTGGTTACGCCCATCTCGTAGGAGACTCTCAGTTCGGCAAGAAGTGCCTCGTACTCCGCCTGGTTATTTGTCGCGGGGAATTGGAAACGGAGTGCGCATTCGGCGACGACCCCGTTGCTGTTGGCAAGGATGAGCCCAGCCCCGCTCCCGCTGGAGTTTGAGGCTCCGTCTACATGGAGGATCCAGGTGTCCTCTCCGGGCTCGTCGGTGCCTATCTCCATCGACCGGCCTGAGGGGCCTTCCTCGGGCTCCTTGCCCAAGCCTGCACATTCGACCAAGAAGTCGGCTAGCACCTATGCCTTCATGGCCGACCTTGGCCTGTACGTAATGTCGAACTCACTGAGTTTCAGTGCCCACTTTGCCAATCGTCCCGAGGTGTCGGGTCGGCTGAGTACTGCTTTCAGCAGTTGATCCGTCAGGACAGCGATGGGGTGCGCTTGGAAATAAGGCCTGAGACGCTGGGCAGACACTATTAGCTCAAAAACGAGTTTCTCGGGCCGAGAATACCTGAGCTCCGCATCACGAAGAAATTTGCTGGTATAGTACACCGGTCGCTGGGCCCCCTAGCCGTCGGTTCGAACCAAGACTGAGCTGATGGCTTCCGGGGTAACCGCTAGATAGAGGATAAGCTCCTCTCCCTCCTCGGGCCTGGACAGCAATGGTGGCGATGCGAGGGTCTTCTTCAGCTCCTCGAAGGCCTGCTGGCATTCCTCGGTCCAAGCAAAGTCATTCATCTTCCTCAGTACCTTGAAGAAGGGGCGGCAACGGTCCGCCGACCTGGAGATAAAATGGCTGAGGGCCGCAACTCGACCGGTTAGTTGCTGCACTTGCTTCTTGGAGGCGGGCTGCTCCATATCCAGGATGGCCTGGACCTTCTCCGGGTTGGCCTCGATTCCTCTTTGGGTCACCATAAATCCTAGGAATTTCCCGGCGGAGATGCCAAAGGCGCACTTCGCCGGGTTCAGCTTCATCTGATGGCGTCGGAGGTTGCCGAAGGTCTCTGCCAAGTCAGCCACGTGATCCGACTCAGGTTTGCTCATTACCAGCATGTCGTCCACGTACACCTGCATGTTGCGACCGATCTGGTCTTTGAAGATTCTATTGACCAGGCGCTGGTATGTTGCCCCCGCATTCTTGAGACCAAATGGCATCATCCTGTAGCAAAAAGTTTCGCGATCAGTTATGAAGGCGGTGTGCTCTTCGTCCTCCGGGCTCATTCGGATCTGGTTGTATCCGGAGAAGGCATCCATGAACGACAGGAGGCGATGCCCCGAGGTGGTGTCGACCAGCTGGTCGATCTTTGGAAGAGGGAAGCTGTCCTTTGGGCAAGCTCGGTTGAGGTCGGTGTAATCCACACAGATCCTCCACTTACCACTACTCTTTCTTACCATGACCATGTTTGCCAGCCAGCTGGGGTACTGGACCTCCCGCATAAAACTGGCGGCGAGGAGCTTCTCCACTTCCTCGTTGATCGCCTTCTGCTTTTCCATGGCGAAGCTTCTCTTCTTCTGGCGGACCGAGCGGCAATTTGGGTCCACGTTTAGCCTGTGCATGATGACCTCGGGCAGGATGCCCGGCATGTCAGCTGCTGACCAAGCGAACACGTCAGCGTTGGCATGGAGGAACTCCAGCAGGCGGGTTCGTTCTTCCTCAGGGAGCTGGGCCCCGACTTGCACCGTCTTCAGGGGATCCGAACCGAGGGGAAAAGTCAGCAGGCGCTCTACGGGCCCTCCCCTGGGTTCCTTCTCTCTCAGATCGAGGTCATCGATATCATGGGCGAGCTCCGGGCTCCTGGCGCCCAGGACCGTCTGAAGGCAGAGCGGGACTGGCTGGGTCGTCCCCTTCATCTCCCCGAGCCCGGAAGGCGTGGGGAACTGTACCAACAGCCTTCTTGTGGAGATGGTGGCATCCAGTTGGTTGAGCACGGGATGCCCGAGGATGGCGTTGTAAGGCGAGGGGAACCTGACGATGGTAAATGTTATTAGGACGGTCGCCTGCCGGGGTGGGGATCCGGCGGTGACCGGGAGAGTGATCTCCCCCTCGACCCCCACGGAGTCCCCTGTGAAACCTACCAGGGGGGTGTGCACCAGTTTCAGCTGATCGTGGGACAAGTTCATGCGGGAGAAAGCGTCGTAAAAAAGTATGTCAGCCGAGCTTCCACTATCAACCATGATTCGATGTACAGGATGCTTCGCGATGGTCATCTCGACCACCACGGCATCGTTGTTTACATTGTCATTTCCTTCCCCCCCCCGGGGAGGGATTACATCCTCCGGGTTCCCGACTTCCCAGGTTCTCTTCATCGCTCGACCGGACCCGCGTGAGATCATGCCCACGGGCTTCTCCGTTGGGTGGTTGTCGATCGCAGGGACGGGCGGTAAGGCCGCGAGCGGCTGCCCTTCAGAGGGGGCCTCGTTCTTGATGAACTTCCTGAGGTAACCCCTCCTAATCAGCTCCTCGATCTCCCACTTCAGGTGGCGACACTCCTCTGTGTCGTTCCCGTGCTCGCGGTGGAACTGGCAGTACTTCGATTTGTCTCGGACGGCTCTCGGGTTCTGAGGAGGAGGTTGGCGGAGGTAGTGCTCGCCCTCGATTTCCATGAGGATCTTCGTCCGAGGTGCGAGGAGAGGGGTGTACCTCCACTCGGGAGTGGCCTCGCCCCTTGGCCTTGGATTCGGGCGAGGGTCGGCAGACGACCCGGGCCTCCGAGCTCCCGGGGCGTCCCTTGGGAGCGGCTTCTTCGGAGCCTTCCCGTCTAACTCTCGACGGGTGCGGTCAGCCTCCTCCGCTCGGATGTATTTGTGGGTGCGGAGGAGGAGCTCGGAGTACGTCCTGGGCGGCTTCTTGTCCAGGGAGTAGGTCAGGCGGGACATCTTGAGCCCGTGCTTCAAAGCCAGCATGGCGACGGGCTCATCCAAGCTGTAGATCTCCAGGGCCGCGGTCTTGAACTGGGTGATGTAGTCCCGGAGCAGCTCCTGGTCCTGCTGGCGGATGGAGAAGAGGCTGTCCACCTCTCTCGGCACCTTTCGACAAGCGTCGAAGTGTGCCACGAACCTTCCTTCCAGCTGATGGAAGGAGCAAATGGATCCGGGCTCAAGGCGGGTGAACCAGACTCGAGCGGCCTTCCGAAGGGTTGCCGGGAAGGGGATGCACAGGAGAGCGTCAGTGGCCCCCTGGACCCTCATGAGGGCTTTGTAGCTCTCCAGATGGTCCAGGGGGTCGGTGGTCCCGTCGTAGGGATCCACCTGCGGCATGCGGAACCGTTGCGGGATCGGTTCCGCCTGGATTTCTTCAGAGAAAGGGGGGCGGGAGTCGTAGCTCGTCGAGACTGCCGATGAGTTCTGCAGGTCGGCGAATCGACGGGCGAACTCCGCCAGCTTGTGCTCATGCTCCTCCAGGCGCCTCTCGGCCTGGCGCCTGATGGCTTCGTCGGTGGAGTCTTCCACCGAGACTGCGGGTGAAGGGGGCGCCGATCGGTCTCGGCGCGAGGTCTGGCCTCGGCGTCGCTTGCTGCGATGCGCTGTTTCGGCCCTGTCGGCTGGGGATCGGCTCTCGTGATCCTCCGAACTGGAGTAGTTTCTCTTTGCGGGAGCTTGGTGGCTCCCCCGGGGGTTGGAGGCGGCCCTCGAATGGGATGGCCTGCCCTGGATGGAGCACAGGCTCCCACGCTACCCCGCGGCTTAGGCCGCGGGGGTCCCTCGCTGTGGCTGGGTGGCCAGGGACCGTTGCTGATGCTGAAGCTGCCGGACTGCTGAGGTCAAGGTCTGCAGCTGCTGGATGATGGCCGCAAGGGGTCCGTCCGCCGGGGTAGGCTGCTGTGCAAGAGGAGGGGGAGCCGGAAGCTCCCTCTCTGGGCTGAGGGCCCCTGGGGGGGAGTGAACCTCCCCCATGCGGCTGATGGACGCCTCGCGGCCACGAGTGACCACCATCGTCAGAGAGCACGACACCTGCAGAAAGCTGGCCCCCGCTCGGTTGGGTGTCCTGCCCCCCTTCCTGGCACGCCAATCTGTTGCCGCTCTCGTCGCCGCACCCGTGCCACGGATCCGTCGATCCCTCCTGACCGCCTGGCGAGGGAGCCTCCCTTCCTGCGGCGAACCTGCGAAAAAGGGGTTAGAAGACCCTGGCCGGGGATCCCGACGAGGGAGCTCCGACGGTCAAGTCAGTAGACGACGAGAAGGAATAGACTCTCCAGACGGATCCCCGAAAGGGTTCCAGACTTAGAGAGTTTACTAGTGAGAGAGATGCTCTGGGGACCAGAATCTCGGCTGGGCCTCCTTGCCGAGCTCACCCCCAGTGATTCCCTCTCGGGATCTCTGGATTTCACTCTCCAGAGCGAGGCCTTTTACCGTTGCTTCTCCTTTGTCCTCGAGCTTGTTCGCTTACCTCTGTTGTCCCCAGATTCCTCCCTCTTTATCTCCTTTCGTCGTGCGCTTGTCTTTTCCTCCTGGGAGACTCCCCTCCCCTGTCTTCTTCTCTTTTCCCTTTTCGGTGAAGGGGGGGCAGGCGGCTTTCCGACCTCGTCCACCGAGCCCAGCAGGGAAAAGGCAAAGACAGAAGAGAAAAAGGGAAGGCGGCACTGACAAGGCGGCCGGTCAGGCCTCGGGCCCAGCGAGAGCACTCTCTCTCCTAAGCATGGGCGCCATCCTTCTATAGGGCCTGTTCTGTCAGAATCGTGTCCCTCGGTTGTGGAGCTTGTCGGGCCGATGCAAGTGATGTTCCGCGTGCCGCCGCCCTCCGTACGGGGCACCGTCTGGGACTCATATGGCCCGAGGGATGGCCTCGGGGCCCACGACTCTTCCTTGAGATCTTCTCCGTACGAGCGGCCTGACCTCGGCCAAGGTGGACCCATCTTCGGGGGCCACCTGGCGAAGAACGAAGGACCAGCCGACCTCGGCCTAGGTGGACCCCTCCCGGGTGGACACCTGGCGAGGTGGCAGGAGGTCACCTGGACTCGGCTGAGGTGGGCCCGTCTCCGGGAGGCCACCTGGCAAGGGGGCGAAGGACCAGCCGACCTCGGCCTAGGTGGACCCCTCCCGGGTGGACACCTGGCGAGGTGGAAGGAGGTCGCCTGGACTCGGCCGAGGTGGACCTGTCTCCGGGAGGCCACCTGGCGAAGGGCGAAGGACCAGCCGACCTCGGCCTAGGTGGACCCCTCCCGGGTGGACACCTGGCGAGGTGGCAGGAGGTCGCCTGGACTCGGTCGAGGTGGGCCCGTCTCCGGGAGGCCACCTGGCAAGGGGGCGAAGGACCAGCCGACCTCGGCCTAGGTGGACCCCTCCTGGGTGGACACCTGGCGAGGTGGAAGGAGGTCGCCTGGACTCGGCCGAGGTGGACCCGTCTCAGGGAGGCCACCTGGCGAAGGGCGAAGGACCAGCCGACCTCGGCCTAAGTGGACCCCTCCCGGGTGGACACCTGGCGAGGTGGCAGGAGGTCGCCTGGACTCAGCCGAGGTGGACCCGTCTCCGGGAGGCCACCTGGCGAAGGGTGAAGGACCAGCCGACCTCGACCTAGGTGGACCCCTCCCGGGTGGACACTGAAAGGATTATGCCCTATAAGCCAATATCTGTATCTCCCAGACCATTGTAAATTGACAAATTAATAAAGGCAATAATTTTTCATCATTCGCTGTGTCATTATATGATGAACCCCATAGATTAGGGCTATGGTTGTAGGGCTATGATGAGATCATACCAGTGAGATCTAAGGCCTTAAAACCCTAATCTAGAATATTCCTAGTCATAGGAACCCTGAGTTGGGGATCAGGGTTTCCGGTAAGACTGGCACATCCTATGTATGCTGAAAAGGGTGACTGCTCTCACAGTCATTTGTGTAGGACACTAATACAAGGATGTGGGTGCTCATTAGTGAATGAGTTCACTGAATAGATCCAGTTTGAGAACATCTAATGGAGCCTTAGCTGCATGTCAATAGATGTTTCACATAGTGGGAGTTGTACAAGTAGTCCTATGACCTGAGACTGCCATAATACCTTATGTACATGAACCCATGCTTTGGTTCAATCTCAATCATGACACTGTGTCATGCACGAGGTTGATGCTGGGTATGGTGAATTGTATATGAAGGTAATGAGTAGGTCAACAAGGAATTGATCACTCCTAGTAGGAGGAGATTGCATCCAGCCAAATTAGGTCAGATGATGATTCAGGAAATCTTTGATCAAAGTACAGATATTAGAAATAATTTCTAATATCGAATTAATTGAATCATTAGTGTATGACTGAGCTGGGAATGAGTATAAACTGGATTTGACATGATTCCATATCCATAGTTATATTCGGGATGCAAGATGATTGAAGGATCGAATTGTACGGGAACTTTCCACTGAAGGGTAGTTTTGGAATTACACCAGAATTTCCATATCTTCCGGGTAGACATGACACGTTGCTAGACGTCAATCTTGTCTTGTGGGTTGATCAAATTAAATGGTTTAATTGGATCACTAATTAGGAGGAGTCCTAATTGACTGACTCGAGTTAGCTCGATTTGACCTAAATCGATTAGAATGAGTTCTGATCAGATTAGGTCAACTTGCACTCGGACCCACTGCTGGCTAAGTATGGAACCCAATAGGTCACACACTTAGGACAGATAATCAAGGATTTAATTTGGAATTAAATCTCGTTTGCAGATGAACACACTAGCATGTGTTGCAAACCATGACTTCTACTTGAATCGGATTCGAGTTAGGGTTCCGATTTGGTCTTTTTTAGATCCAAATTCATTCCGGTTTGAATCTAATTGAAGATACAAAATGTTGGGCTAACTATAGGCTAGCAATTGGGCTAACCTAAGAGGCTAAACCCCTTTCCCACATCGCCTAAAACCCCTCCCCCTCTCTTCCCACGCGCGCGCGCAAGGAGAAGAGTCCACACGCGCGTGGACTCTTTCCAAGACGCGTCTTTGCGTGAAAAGAAAGAAAAAACGTCGGTGATTTTTGAAGAGGCGTGGAAGAGAGTCCACCTAGGCGTGGACTCTCCAAAAAAGGGGAAAATACTGTGAAAAAGAAAAGAAAAAAACACCGAAGGGGCGCGACTCTTCTTTTTGCGCGCGCCCTTCTGTATTTTTCACGATCCATCTTCGCGTCTTCCCATCCCAAAGGCCGTGAGATTAATCCCAAGGGCCATGAGATAAAGAGAGAAGACGTGAGAAGGGAGAGAGGGACGTGAGAGGATGTTTTCAGATGAGAAGGCGCCTCTCTGTCGCCTATTTAAGAAGAAGGCTTCACCGTAAAATTGTATTCCAGATTTTCTACGGCGAAGCCTTGCTTCTCTTTCCTTCTCCCTCTCCAGAAGATTGTTTGCCCCTCCTCTCTTTCCTCTTTGATTCCTTTACAGAGCCTAGGCTCTGTCGAATCTCAGAACAGAAGGAGAGTCAGAGAGAGAAACTCTCCGATGGTAAAGGAAGAAGGCGCCTCTTTTGTTTCTTTCTTACATTAAGACAACTTTGTCTTAATTTCTTCTCCCTCCAAGACAAGCCTTGTCTCATTTTAGGACAAGGGCTTATTCTTAAGACAAGAGTGTCTTAAGGGGCCAAAGCTGCTAAAAACTAGGAGAAGGGTAAGAGAGAAAGTTTTAGTCCCCGTTTGGCTAGAGGTGTCCTAGCCAATAGCCCATATATCAAGTTCTTGGGGTAGAACTTGATTGGAAGGAACCCAATTGAGGAGTCACTGTCTTGATCATCTGCCCGTGTGGATCACCATCGGAGGGCGGACAAGTGGACGCCTGGTGTGTTCAAAAGGTTACACTATTTGGAGTTTATTTCTACATCAGATTGGATATAGCGATCTGAGGTTAGTATCTAAACTATGTTTAAATTTGGACATGCATGTAGTCATAAGTTTTAATTGCTAATAAGGAGATTTTGGGATTAGGGTTCGGACCTGATTTCATAAAGTTTTGAAATCCACACTTCCGCACTGGTTCCCGAACCCAACAGTGGTATCAGAGCCTCCTTATTAGGATTAAAAATTATGCAGATCAATTCATGATGTAGTATCATGTTAAAGTTTTTATATTGATGCACAAGGCATGTCTTTGATTGAACATGAGTTTGATGATTGCCACCAGTTAGGGTTTTCCACTGAAACCCTAATTGTCTTAGAGATATGATTAGCCCTGGAGCCATCATACTGAAATAAGGTTGCCCTGGCATAATGGTGTATCCATTATGTGGTAAATGGTTGTCCTAGTATGATGGCACACATTTCACATATTTGCTTAGTTTAAAGCATGTATTAATATATGTGATAGCTTTTAATTGAATGTGCTGGCATTGCATGAACCCCTCTTAAAATTATATTAAGTGGTAGTATAGTTAACCGATAAGCATTATTAGTCATGATGGATAATTAGTCATTTCGGTGTCTAGAAAGGTGGTTCTGGGAAGGTAAAGGGAATCGTGGTTTTTAATTGGTTCCGTTGACTGACCTGGCCAATTTTAAATTGGTGTCTAGGAAAGCAACGGGGGGACCCCCACATCTCTTCCACTAGCCTGGCCGATCTGATTGATTTAACTCTTGACTAACATGCTTGGTGTTAAAATACTATTATTGGCCTTCCTTCATGATAGGTCATCATTGTGTTATGATCTATACTAGTTTTGTTGTGTACACACAAGACCTAATATGGTGACTAACATAATTTTTGGCCTAATACAATTATTTGTTTATGGCATGATTTAAAGTAATATTTTGTTGTGTACACACAAGGGTATTACTATTAAAGTCATGACTATATGGCTATGAAGGGTCTTACTTAACTAAAATATTATAGTTTGTTGTGTATACACAAGGCTATTAATATTTTAGAGGCCGAGATAAGTTGAGAATTGTACAGGTTACAATTGGAAAGAGTTTTCCTACCTATGAACTTATATAAGATTTGTTGTGTACACACAAGGTCTTTTATAAGGGATTGGGATCTCAACCCCACTAAGAAAGATCAATTAAGATTTTCTCGATCATCGTATAGAGGGTTATGATGCTCGATAAAATAGTGGGAGACATAATTAAATTAAAGTCCTAATTTAATTATGTGTTGTCATTTCATGGTTGTTTGCTTATGTTTTCGTTCTTTGTTTAAATGTAGATAAATGGCCTCTTCACTCTCACTCCGTAGTATTTTAGATGCCAACAAATTGACTGGGCCTAATTATGTTGATTGGTTGAGAAATTTGAAAATAGTACTCAGTCAAGAAAGAATTTCCTATATTCTTGATACCCCGATTTTGGAACCACCAAGGGAAGATGCCTCGCAAGAGGAGAAGACCACATATAATATGTGGCAAAATGACTCACTTACTGTCAAATGTGTTATGCTTGCCTCTATGACTAACGAGTTGCAGAGGCAGCATGATAGCATGGATACTAACTCCATACTGCTAAATTTAAAAGAGCTTTATGGAGAACACAGTAGAACTGCTAGATATGAAATATCTAAGCAGTTGTTCCGTGCAAGGATGACAGAAGGTACATCAGTACAAGACCATGTATTAAAGATAATTGATCTAATCACTCGATTAGGTCAATTAGGTTTTGTAATGGATGGGGAGTTGAATCAAGACTTGATCTTGCAATCACTCCCAGAGTCATTTTCACAGTTTGTTCTTAATTACCATATGAACAAACTTAATTCTTCCTTGCTTGAGCTGTTGAATATGTTGAAAACAGCAGAGAGCCATGTAAAAAAAATAAGGCTCCAGTTCTTCTTGTGGATAAGAAGAAGACAGGCAAAAGGGGTTCCAATAAGAGGATGAATCCCAAAGGGGGCATTAAGAAGAAGAAAGGAAAGAAGGCCTCCGGACAGATGACCTGCTTTCATTGTGGCAAGCCGGGTCATTGGAAAAGAAACTGCAAGGTTTACCTTGCAAGTTTGAAGCCTGGTGCATCAGAGGCACCAAAAGGTATGAAAGAAGTTCATACTATTTTGTCATTGGATTCTTCCATTTCAAATACTTGGGTGTTGGATACCGCCTGTGGTCATAACATCTGCAAATCATTGCAGGGACTTCAGGGGCTTAAAGTATTGAAGGAAGGTAACTTTGAGCTCTACGGTGCTGGAGGGGACCCCATCCAAGCAGAAGCTGTAGGGACTTATGTTTTGAAGTTACCTTCAGGGAAGATCTTGGAGCTAAGGAATTGTTACTATATGCCAAAAATCATTAGAAATATCATATCTGTACCCTTGTTACTTAAACAAGGATATACTATGAATGTAATGAGCAGTGGCTGCTCAATTTCTTTATCTAATGAAATTATATGTTATGGCATATTCTGCAATGGTCTCTTAACTCTTTCCACTAATGACAATGTTTTTCATGTTTCTAACAAACGGAAAAGAGATGATGTTAACAATACCTTACTTTGGCATTGTCGACTTGGACATATTAGTGAGACTAGGATTAACAAGTTGTACAAAGAAAATTTCTTTGATCCTTATGACTATGAGTCATTAGGAACTTGTGAATCATGTCTCATGGGTAAGATGACCAAGACTCCATTTAGTGGACATGGAGAAAGGACAAAAGAGTTATTATGACTCATACACACAGATGTATGTGGGCCTATGACAACTCAAGCCTATGGTGGATACTCATACTTCATCACATTTACTGATGATTTTTCAAGGTATGGATTTGTGTATCTAATGAAACATAAGTCCGATGCTTTTGAAAAATTTTTAGAGTATCAAAGTATGGTAGAGAAACAGACAGGAAAAAGTATAAAGATCCTCCGATCAGATAGAGGAGGTGAATACTTATCCACTGAGTTTCTTGATCACCTTAAAGATAAGGGGATCATCTCTGAATGGACTCCTCCTTACACACCACAATTAAATGGTGTTGCTGAAAGGAGGAATCGTACTTTATTGGATATGGTACGGTCCATGATGTGCTTCACGGAGTTACCTTTTTCTTTCTGGGGATATGCTTTGGAAACAGCAACTTATATCTTGAATAGAGTACCATCTAAAACTGTCTCTAGCACTCCATATGAATTATGGAGAAGTAAGAAGCCCAATCTTAAGTATATTAAGATATGGGGATGTCCAGCCTATGTAAAAAGGAATTTTGGACATAAACTAGATGCTAGAGCAGACAAATGTCTATTTATCGGATATCCTAGAGATAGTATAGGATATGTGTTCTACCACCTTGCTGAACAAAAAGTATTGGTCAGTAGGCATGCCACTTTTATGGAAAAGGAATTTATCCTACAAAAGGGCACTGGTAGAAATATCGAACTCAATGAGATTCAACAAATAGACACTTCTCAGTCAAGTAACAACATAGTTAATATAGAACCTGAACACACTCCTATCCGTAGGTCTGATAGGGTGCGACAGGCACCTGAGAGGTATGGGTTCATAATTGAAAATAATGAAGCCCAAATCATTCAAAATGATGAGCCTCTAACCTATACGGAAGCAGTCATGAGTAGAGACTCAGACAAATGGCTGGAAGCCATGAGATCCGAGATGGACTCCATGTATGTCAACCAAGTATGGTCTTTGGTTGATGCACCAGAGGGTATTAACCCTATTGGGTGTAAATGGGTCTATAAAAGGAAGATTGGGGCAGATGGCCAAGTTGAAACTTATAAAGCCAGATTGGTGGCTAAGGGTTTCAGACAAAAACAGGGAATAGATTATGATGAAACATTTTCCCCTGTTGCCATGCTCAAATCTATTCGGATTATCCTTGCTATAGCAGCATATCATGATTATGAGATCTGGCAAATGGATGTAAAAACTGCATTCCTCAATGGTTTCCTTGAGGAAGAGGTTTATATGTCACAACCATAAAGTTTTGTCTTGGAGACTAAACCTAATCAGGTATGTAGGCTAAAGAAATCCATTTATGGATTAAAGCAAGCATCCAGGAGTTGGAACATCCGATTTGATAAAACAGTCAAAGAATTTGATTTTTTCAAAAATGAGGATGAACCTTGTGTGTACAAGAAGACTAGTGGGAGTGCCATAGTTTTCTTAGTTCAATATGTTGATGATATACTTATTATTGGGAATGATATCCCAATGTTACAATCAGTCAAAGTGTGGTTATCGAAACAGTTTTCCATGAAAGTCTTAGGAGAAGCATCCTATATACTGGGTATAAAGATCTATAGAGATAGATCAAGAAGGATGCTTGGCTTGTCCCAGTCTAGGTACATTGACCAGGTGCTAAAGAGATTTAGCATGGAGGAAAGTAAAAGAGGTTACTTACCTATTGGTCATGGCATACGTCTTTCTAAGAGGATGTCTCCTAAGACACCTAAAGAAAGAAATAGAATGAGTTCTATACCTTATGCTTCGGCTATAGGGTCGATTATGTATGCTATGTTATGTACCAGGCCTGATGTGGCATATGCCTTGGGTGTAACCAGTAGATTTCAGGCTGATCCAGGAGAGGATCACTGGAAGGCTGTGAAAAATATTCTTAAGTACCTGAGAAGGACTAAGGATATTTTTCTAATATACGGAGGATCTGATCTTAAACTAGAAGCCTATTCAGACTCTAGTTTTCAATCAGACCCAGATGATAGTAAATCCATTTCAGGGTATGTCTTTACCTTGAATGGTGGAGCAGTAAGTTGGAAGAGCACTAAACAGCAGACTGTAGCTGACTCAACTACCGAGGCAGAGTACATAGCTGTCAGTGAAGCCGCCAAGGAAGCTGTCTGGATGAAGAAATTCATCACAGAGTTAGGAATAGTTCCTGAGATTGAGAACCCGGTGCCACTCTATTGTGATAACACTGGAGCAGTTGCTCAAGCTAAGGAACCGAGAGCCCATCACAAGTCCAAGCACATTCTGAGACGCTTCCATCTTGTCCGAGAGATAATCGAAAGACAAGAAGTCTGCATCAATAGAGTAGATACAAAGAACAACATAGCAGACCCGTTCACTAAGGCTCTACCACAGCGGGAGTTTGATCGCCACCTCGATTGTATGGGGTTAAAGAATAAGAGCGATTGGCTTTAGTGCAAGTGGGAGATTGAAAGGATTATGCCCTATAAGCCAATATCTGTATCTCCCAGACCATTGTAAATTGACAAATTAATAAAGGCAATAATTTTTCATCATTCGCTGTGTCATTATATGATGAACCCCATAGATTAGGGCTATGGTTGTAGGGCTATGATGAGATCATACCAGTGAGATCTAAGGCCTTAAAACCCTAATCTAGAATATTCCTAGTCATAGGAACCCTGAGTTGGGGATCAGGGTTTCCGGTAAGACTGGCACATCCTATGTATGCTGAAAAGGGTGACTGCTCTCACAGTCATTTGTGTAGGACACTAATACAAGGATGTGGGTGCTCATTAGTGAATGAGTTCACTGAATAGATCCAGTTTGAGAACATCTGATGGAGCCTTAGCTGCATGTCAATAGATGTTTCACATAGTGGGAGTTGTACAAGTAGTCCTATGACCTGAGACTGCCATAATACCTTATGTACATGAACCCATGCTTTGGTTCAATCTCAATCATGACACTGGGTCATGCACGAGGTTGATGCTGGGTATGGTGAATTGTATATGAAGGTAATGAGTAGGTCAACAAGGAATTGATCACTCCTAGTAGGAGGAGATTGCATCCAGCCAAATTAGGTCAGATGATGATTCAGAAAATCTTTGATCAAAGTACAGATATTAGAAATAATTTCTAATATCGAATTAATTGAATCATTAGTGTATGACTGAGCTGGGAATGAGTATAAACTGGATTTGACATGATTCCATATCCATAGTTATATTCGGGATGCAAGATGATTGAAGGATCGAATTGTACGGGAACTTTCCACTGAAGGGTAGTTTTGGAATTACACCAGAATTTCCATATCTTCCGGGTAGACATGACACGTTGCTAGACATCAATCTTGTCTTGTGGTTTGATCAAATTAAATGGTTTAATTGGATCACTAATTAGGAGGAGTCCTAATTGACTGACTCGAGTTAGCTCGATTTGACCTAAATCGATTAGAATGAGTTCTGATCAGATTAGGTCAACTTGCACTCGGACCCACTGCTGGCTAAGTATGGAACCCAATGGGTCACACACTTAGGACAGATAATCAAGGATTTAATTTGGAATTAAATCTCGTTTGCAGATGAACACACTAGCATGTGTTGCAAACCATGACTTCTACTTGAATTGGATTCGAGTTAGGGTTCCGATTTGGTCTTTTTTAGATCCAAATTCATTCCGGTTTGAATCTAATTGAAGATACAAAATGTTGGGCTAACTATAGGCTAGCAATTGGGCTAACCTAAGAGGC
This sequence comes from Areca catechu, assembly GCA_021397845.1. Classification (NCBI taxonomy): domain Eukaryota; kingdom Viridiplantae; phylum Streptophyta; class Magnoliopsida; order Arecales; family Arecaceae; genus Areca; species Areca catechu. The sequence continues at coordinate 91,796,151 of CM038051.1, read as the reverse complement.
TAAACCCCTTTCCCACATCGCCTAAAACCCCTCCCCCTCTCTTCCCACGTGTGCGTGCAAGGAGAAGAGTCCACACGCGCGTGGACTCTTTCCAAGACGCGTCTTTGCGTGAAAAGAAAGAAAAAACGCCGGTGATTTTTGAAGAGGCGTGGAAGAGAGTCCACCTAGGCGTGGACTCTCCAAAAAGGGGAAAATACCGTGAAAAAGAAAAGAAAAAACACCGAAGGGGCGCGACTCTTCTTTCTGCGCGCGCCCTTCTGTATTTTTCACGATCCATCTTCGCGTCTTCCCATCCCAAAGGCCGTGAGATTAATCCCAAGGGCCATGAGATAAAGAGAGAAGACGTGAGAAGGGAGAGAGGGACGTGAGAGGATGTTTTCAGATGAGAAGGCGCCTCTCTGTCGCCTATTTAAGAAGAAGGCTTCACCGTAAAATTGTATTCCAGATTTTCTACGGCGAAGCCTTGCTTCTCTTTCCTTCTCCCTCTCCAGAAGATTGTTTCCCCCTCCTCTCTTTCCTCTTTGATTCCTTTACAGAGCCTAGGCTCTGTCGAATCTCAGAACAGAAGGAGAGTCAGAGAGAGAAACTCTCCGACGGTAAAGGAAGAAGGCGCCTCTTTTGTTTCTTTCTTACATTAAGACAACTTTGTCTTAATTTCTTCTCCCTCCAAGACAAGCCTTGTCTCATTTTAGGACAAGGGCTTATTCTTAAGACAAGAGTGTCTTAAGGGGCCAAAGCTGCTAAAAACTAGGAGAAGGGTAAGAGAGAAAGTTTTAGTCCCCGTTTGGCTAGAGGTGTCCTAGCCAATAGCCCATATATCAAGTTCTTGGGGTAGAACTTGATTGGAAGGAACCCAATTGAGAAGTCACTGTCTTGATCATCTGCCCGTGTGGATCACCATCGGAGGGCGGACAAGTGGACGCCTGGTGTGTTCAAAAGGTTACACTATTTGGAGTTTATTTCTACATCAGATTGGATATAGCGATCTGAGGTTAGTATCTAAACTATGTTTAAATTTGGACATGCATGTAGTCATAAGTTTTAATTGCTAATAAGGAGATTTTGGGATTAGGGTTCGGACCTGATTTCATAAAGTTTTGAAATCCACACTTCCGCACTGGTTCCCGAACCCAACAGACACCTGGCGAGGTGGCAGGAGGTCGCCTGGACTCGGCCGAGGTGGACCCGTCTCCGGGAGGCCACCTGGCGAAGGGCGAAGGGTCGGCCGACCTCGGCCCGGGCGGACTCCTCCTAGGCTTGGGCGCCATCGAGTTGGTAGAGAAGCTCCGATCCGAGCTCGACCTCGGCGGGGGTAGTTTGCCTTAGAGAATTGTCGGGCGCTGTAGTCTTGTCGAACCTGCTCTTGAAGACGTGGCGCTGACTCGGCCGAAGAAGCCTCCACATGGCCCGAGCGCATTCGGTGGTACCTGAGCCTGGCCACGTCACTGTCACGGCTGTAACAACGTGCTAGATTTTAATCAAACCCTAAAGAATCACATATACTTGCTATTAAAAGAATCATAAAATATCTTTAAAAAATAAGCAATCTTGGTCTATTGTATTCTAAGCAATCTTCATTAAATTTAATTGGATTTTCTAATGCTGATTATGGTGGATGTAAACTAGATACAAAAAGCACTAGCGGTACTTGTCAATTTCTAGGGTTGAACTTAATTTCATAGCACTGTAAGAAATAAAACTCTATAGCACTATCTACTGTTATGGCAGAATATGTAGCTGCAGCGAGTTATTGTACACAAGTGTTATGGATTAAGCAATAATTAGAAGACTATGGTGTTATTCAAATAAAAACTCTTATTAAATGTGATAACACAAGTGCTATTAATCTAACAAAGAATCTAATTCAGCATTCTAAAACAAAACATATAGAAATTAGACACCACTTTATTAGGGATCATGTACAAAATAGAAATATTGAGCCCGAATTTGTTCCAACAAAAAATTAATTAGCTGACATCTTCACTAAACCTCTTAATGAAGATAGATTTTAAATGATTAGAGGAGAATTATGTTTATATGACCCATTTTAGTAATTTTTGACCTAATTTGTTCTAAATTAAGGAAAATTATCTAGACAACCTCCTTAACCAATCTGAAGTAGATAACCACCTTATTTTGTGTGTTTCTAGGTCTATATACCTTTTTATTAGGTTTTTAAAGCTTTTTTATTGATTCTTGCATGAGTCGACTCGAGCGAACTAGGCTTTGGCCGAGCCGACTCGGATATTAGGATAACCTTTTTTTGTATATAACATGTAGGACCTGAACTTAGGGCATATACCTTTCCTATTGAACCCTAACCGAGCCATACAAAAAACCTTTCAAACCTAGGGACCACATCTCTACCCCATTTTCCTTAAGATCCACTCAATCCACCTTCTCCCACCTTTGATTCCGACCAATGGAACCAAGAATGGTTGTTCGAAAGAGGGCAAGATGTGCAGAATCAAGCAACCAAAGAGAAAGAAGAACCAGGCATCGAGAAGAAGAGTCGGCCCGAGCCCAAGAGCAAGAAGAGCAAAGAAATGAGTCTCTACCGCCCCCTAGACAAGTAATTTCCATGGCTAATTGCCTAGTTACTAGTGGAAGGCGGGTAGATTTCTCATTTCTTGAAAGTTTATGGCTAAGAATAGGTGAATGGATAAACAATCAGGGTTGGAGTCATTTCTATTCATTGGATACACCTACATATCCTAATTTGGTGAGTTTCTTTGAGAATTAATCTTTTGGAGAATATCATATATAGTCCATAGTTAAAGGAGTAAGAATGGTAGTTGATGAGGACAAACTTAGCAGTGTGTTACAGATGCCCAAAGATGGACTGCACCACTTGGTTTTAAAGGATAAACAAAAAACTCTTAGAACCATTTTGGAAAGAAAAAATGTAGATGGGATTAGTAATGTACAGGCGAATAAGCTTTCATTGGAGATGAGGCTCCTGCATAATATGATTAGCAGAATATTTCTACCTAGGACAGGCCATTTTGACTGGGTTAGTGAGTGTGACATGCATTTATGAGGCATATGATTGAGGGGGAGGCCCTCAATCTTCCTTTTATCATGCTAGTGCAGATTAGAGAGGCAACGAGAAGAGTGAAGGCTTGCCTACCCTATGGCATGGTGTTTACACTACATTTTTAGGAGTCTTGGATTTATCTGACAGGGGAGGATGGATGTCCACTTCACCACACATACCGTTACTCGATGAAGTCCCTCCATCAGTTGGGCTATCACCAAGTGGAAGGAGTTTGGATGAAGAAGATGTCTGATCAGAGAGTGGCACATGACTCTGACTCTGATGATGATGATGAGGCTGCACAAGCTACTGAGACTGCTACTGCTAATAGAGATGCTGAGGATGATGGAGATGATGATGATGATGATTTGCATTCTACTGATGAGGAGATTCAGGGATTGACTAGAGCTACTAGATAAACTGGCAGCCCCAGGACATCACCTGCACCATCAGCTGGACCTGCACCTAGACCATCGACTTCAGCACCGCCGACTTCCATGGATATCATTGAGCAGCTTACTTGCTTCACTAACACTCTGACAGCTATCTTTAGATCCATGTTTGACGAGCTACGTCAGACAGTGGGCCACGGGCTTGAGGAGTTTAGAGGACATATGAGAGAGCTTACCTTGAGGATGGAGTCAGTTGAGGCACAACAATAGATGCAAGATGAGCAGAATGCAGACATCAGAGACCTACGTTCAGATATTGGATGACTCAGAGGAGTAGCAGATGCATTTGGTGATGCAGGATAATAATTAAAATTAAACTATTGATATTAATAACTAATTAGCAGAGAAAAATAAAATCTAATTTTTTTGTTATATTTTTTCAGATTTTAAAAGAAGACTTGAAGGAGACAGTGAAGGAAACTAGTTATAATATCTACCCGCCAGTAAACCTATATTAACTAGGAAAGCAAGACTTGGTGGTTGAAAAACCATCATAAACTAAGATTTATCTATCAACGAGTCAGACAATAATGAGAAAGGAATAAGTTTCGATTTTACCAACGAAAAAATGCTCCTCTGAATCGGATCTGACAGAACTCTCAAGATCTTCATGGCAGGATTTCAAGAACTCGATCCCAGGCTTCGATCTTCCGTGCGAAGCTGGTTTCGAGGAAAGAATACCTAATCTTGACTCCTGATCACCTGTGACACTTAACAATGAAAATCATGAATTAAGAAGCAGCAAAGAAAAAAGAAAGAATGAAAGGAAAGGAAAGCTTAGAAATGGTGGTTTTTGGATTTTTTGGTCGGCTGGATAGGTAGGGCCTCACACCCCTCGATGTTTCATAAAACAAAGGAAGGGCCTCACACCCTGCGATGCACATAGCAAAGGAAAAAAATTTGATAGAATAACACTCTTATTGATTAATAATAATTGATTAATTACAAGGAGGGCTGGAGGGGTATTTATAGACCCCCAACTAGTGATGTAAGGGATATAACTACTAGTCTTTTTTCCCCTTAGACTACAACTCCTAGAATCCTACTTTAGGCAGCCTAGACTCTTGTTTGCTGAAATGATTTGGACTCTTTCAAAAGTGGGCGATGTTGCCCAGGTGGCTTTCCCAAGAGGGGGTGAATTGGGAATTTAAAAAGTTTAAGCAATTATGTGCTCTTTGAGAATTTCTTGAAGTGTTAAGTACTATGATTGAAATAATTAAAAGCAGAAGTAAAATATAAAAAGAATGCACAACACAAACACAAAAAAACTTATAGTGGTTCGGAGCAACCCAGCTCCTACATCCACTACCCAAGACTACCACTTGGGATTTCCACTATATCCCCCACTAGAATACCGTCGGATTGTTTTAAAAGGCTCACAATCCAAACCTCTATGCTTTGGTTTTTAAACCAGGCTCACCAAAGAAACCCAATACTTGGTTTTAACAAGATCACCAAGAACCCAACACTTGGTTTTAATACAAGCTAACCAAGAACCTATTTCATTTGTAAACTAGGCTCACCAATAACCCAATAATTCAAAAAGAATTGCAAAGAGAAAGCAACATAATAACAAACAAATTTTGTCGGATGATTGCCGATGCAGCTCCAGAGAAGCCAAATTGATTGCACTTCAATGCACTTGGTTGGCTTCTTCAACTTCTTCAATAAATGCTTCAAGCTTCAAATATGAGTTAGTGAAGACTTGAAGACTATGTTGAATGATCTTCAATGCTCTCTTGCTCACAAGCTCAAGTAAGCATTAAATATACATTCCATCTTTTTTTAAAGTAGTTAATATCTCCCAAATATATAATCTTGTACTCTTCTTAGATGATTTTAGTCATTGTAGATCATTGGGATGTGATATTTGACCATTTGAGCACTTTTTGGATTCAATTTTCAAGTTTTGGAACTAGCCATTATAGGCCTGAAATCGATCTTCAAGTTAGCTCGGATCTACTGGAGTCGGCTCAAATCCATAGAGTAGTTCTGGTCTAGTTGGCTCTCTTCAATTGAGTCGGCTAGGTTTCTCAGTAGCTTGATTCCTTACTCTGGAAGAGTTGGCTTGCCTTACTTCGAGTCGGCTCGGATTCACAGGCATTCAAAAATCTAGTCTAGAAGAGTCGGCTCTTTCTCATTGGAGTCGACTCGGTTAGCTGTTCATTCAGAACTCTTTTTCTGGACTCTGGAAGAGTCGGCTCGAACTTCTGAAGGGTCGATTCGGATGTTTGACTGAATCATAGAGTTGGCTTGAACTTTCTTTGGGTCGGCTTGCCTATCTGATTCAGGAAATGGTACTTTGGATGAGTCACCTTGGGTCCTTTAAAGTCGGCTCAAATATCTGCGTGCCAGAAATCTTTATGCATGCCATGTGCCAGAGTTGGCTCTCTTCTCTTCGAGTTAGCTCAGATGAATTCTTCAGTGAATTATCAGTTTTTCTCCAGAAATCATCCAGCAAGTCTTCAAAGTCTTAAGATGCCTTCAAACTCTTCTAACCATATTTTTAAGAAATTTTAAGCTTGAAACACATCTAGAAGTAACCCATTTTCACCTTTTCTTTGGATTCTTCTTTACATGAATCATTTACAATACAACTCATTTCAAAAACTAAGGATGTAGGAGTTGTAATTGTGCGTTAGAATCACCCTACAAAAACTTGTAACATACTTGAAGAGTTATTAGTAAAATAAATGCATGCTCCAATGTTTGGTTATCATCAAAATCACTTATGGGATCAACAATCTCGTTATTTTTGATGATGACAAAACACTAGGCATGAAAAATTCTTTACAATTACATGTATAACTGAATTCAAAAGTGAGCATTAACATATATTAGAGCTATTTGTATTTGCAAGTACGTATCATAGCTTTTTATGAAAAACAAATTATACAGTATCAGTGTCAGTGCTTTCATATGTATCAGAGTGTTAAAACTAGCATTTTCACAAAGTATCTGAGCTATTAATGTATGCAAAGTATCAAGGCTCAATTTTGCAAAGTATCAAAAATGTACCAGAGTTGAAAAGTATCAGAGTTAATGCTTTAAGATCTTCAAGGTAAGTTTACAAGTTTTGAGAGCATAGAGCATGAACTAAAGGTGAGTTTCAACAAGTTTTCTCCCCCTTTTTCTTTCATATTTATTCTCTCATTTACTTTCTTTCATTTTCATGCATTTCTAAACATTCTCCCCCTTTTTGTCAGCAATAAAAAAGGTGTTTAATTGATTTTTCAGAGCTCAATTTTTATAATAGAAAGAGAAATTTGATAATATTTGTTTGAGATAATTTTACTTTCTCTTCTCAACTTTGATATTCTAATTAAAATTTATTTTGAGAGTATTGCACAAGCTCAATTCATACACAGAAGATATGCCAAAAATGTATTCATTGCATTCATAAAATTTTATTATAAATTACAAAAGATTGAGATTAAAAGTCTATTCACTATCACTAGGTATATCTACCTTAGTACTAGTAGATGGCCCAAAAGGTGGTACAAAAGATGGTCCAAAAGATGGCATTGAGGCTACTGGGTCCACATACTGTGGCTCAAAATCTTGGGGCCTAAGAAGAGGAGCTGGCTGCCTAGGGTGTGGAGTAGAGGTAGGTCCAGGTTGAGGTGCAGGTTGAGGTCTAGGTACAGGCCGAGGTCTAGGAGAGGCAAATGCTAAAATGACAGTGGTGGAGAGTTGATCAAGTTTAAATTCAACTATATCTATCTCTTCATTTAGCTTCTTCACCTCAGTGTTCAATGCAATTAGTTCAATAGCTTGGGCATTCGCAAATGCTTCAGTAGAACCTCTAAGTCTTCCGAACTCAGACCTAAGGATCTTTATGCCCTTGGTTTAGTCCTCTTCCATTATTTTGACTTTTTCCATACCTTCCATTCTAAATCATAACTCCATCAGCTCTGTTCTAAATTCTTCTATGCTTTGTTCAATTGATTGTTTTATAGTTTCAGAGGTAGATTGGAGTGTAGCTACTAGGGGTTGTGTGTCAAGTTGAGAGGCAAGTCTAGATGACTCAAGTGAGTCAACTCTAGTGCATAGCTCTCTGACCTTAGTGCTGAGCATCTCTAATCAAGTGTCCACTGACTGGTGAAGCTCACCAAACATACTAGTCAAAGAGCAGGTTAGTGTATCTGCAAGTCCTCTTATCTGCTCGGTAATGAACTTTTGAGTCACTGTAATAGAAACAATAGATGGTCCCGGAATAAATTCTGAAACTGATGGAGCAGGTGAAACCAATGGAGATGAAGGTATACGTGGAGAAGCAGATGAAGGAGAGATCCTAGGACTCCCCTCCTCAGTAGGCATAGTCTCCATAGCCTCATGTGCAGCTGGCTTAGGTGCAACAGCCTTAGTAATAGGTACATCAATGACATGCTCTAAAGGCTCCAATGTAGATGGTGCAGCAGTATCAGAAGTGATCTCTCTAGGTATTTCTACACTCTCATCATCATCATCATCCTCTGTGCTAGAATCTCCTATGGCTCTTGCATCAAACCCTTTCCTTTTCTAGAATCCTCCACTAAATTCATAACCCATGCACTGTAAAATCTTGGAGGAATAAGTATCAGTATGATGAAGAGGTCTTCCATCTTCTCCTTCAAGGTTGATTCTGGAGGCTTCGAATAGCAATGTTAGTACCATGCCATATGGCAAACAGGCTTTAACCTTTTTAACTGCTTCCCTTATTTGCATAATCATTATATTTGGTAAATTGAGGGCCTTTCCCTTAATGATATGCTCCATGAAATACAAATCTCTCTCTTTAACCCAATCGAATCTTCCTATCCTCGAAAGAAAGATCCAACTGATAAAATTATGGAGCAACCTCATTTCTAGTGAGAGAGTGTTTGCCATGACTATTCCAACCCCAGTAATGTCTTCTCTATTCAGTATGGTTCTTAGGGTTTTCTCTCGGTCCTTTAGTACCAAATGCTTTGACCCTTTTGCCGGCATTTCTAGCAGGCTACTTAGTCTCTCTTCAGTGACAATTACCCTCTTTTTTTTCACTGTGGATTCTATATGATTGGCTTCAAGCCTCAAATTTTAATAGAATGCTCTCACTAATGTTGGGTAAGTAGGCATATTTAATGAACAAAAGAATCCTCACCCCAATTCTTCAATGGAATCTCCAATTTTCAGCCCTAATTCTTTCATAAAAGTAAAAATAATTCTTCTACCACTGGTAACCGGGCGATTGGACATGGAAATTACTTGCATTGGAGAGGTGGTGGCAGTAGCTGGTCCTCTTTTTTCTTCTTCCCTCTGTTCTTCTCTTTCCACTACTCAAGTCGGCTCTTCTTGCCGATGCTTTGTCCTTCTTTCTGTATCAGCAGTGGGAATAATCCTTTGAGAGCATTTTTTGACAGCCCTCTTAGATGCCATTGCCTAGATTTGGGAGAAATTTGAAGATTGGAACTTAGAAGGAAGGATTTTGGAAGAATGGGAGAGATATCGAGATGAATGGTAGGGTTTAGAGTGGAAATAAAAAGCATGAAATCTTGGAACAGGTTATTAGGCTATATTAAAAAATAGTTTTCCCGATATCGAGTCGACTCAGCTAATCATAAAATTACTTGAGTCAACTCAACTAGAGCAAAACTAGAAACATCAGAGATTCGAGTCGGCTTGACCTGAGCATAATTGCTCGAGTCGACTCGAACAGAAACTTTCTACAAAAGTTGAAATTGATCAGAAATGAAAATAAATTTAGGAAAATCTCATGGAGAGATGCTCAAAGAGATTGAATTGATGTAAGAGGTTTTCTAGATAATTTCTCCTTAATTCTGAAGGGATTATGTCTAGAAGGGATCACAAAGACCTAATTCTCCTATAATCATCTCGAATCTATCTTGGTTGAGTGGCTTAGTGAAAATGTCAGCAAGTTGGTTTTCAGTAGGGATGAATTCTAGTTCAATGTCACCATTCAAAACATGATCTCTAATAAAATGGTGTCTAATCTCTATGTGTTTAGTTATTCAATACTGAATTAGATTTTTAATTAAATTTATAGCACTTATATTATCATATTTGATAGGAATTTTAGATTGTATAATACCAAAGTCTTCTAGTTATTTTTTAATCCATAACACTTGTGCGCAACAACTCCCTACAGCAACATGCTCTGCCTCAGTAGTAGATAGTGCTACCGAGTTTTGTTTCTTACAGTGCCATGAGATTAAATTCACTCCTAAAAATTGGCATGTGTTACTAGTGCTTTTTCTATCAATTTTACAACCAGCATGATCAGTATCCAAAAATCCAATCAAATTCAATGAAGAATGTTTTAAAAACCATAGACCTAGATTGCTTGTTCCTTTCAGATATCTTATAATTCTTTTAACAGCAAGCATATGTGATTCTTTAGGATTAGATTGGAATCTAGCACATATACATATGCCAACAAGATATCAGGTCTACTTGCAGTTAAGTACAGTAATGATCCAATCATACCATGATAGAATTTTTTATCAATGTTGGATCCATCTTCATCTTTATCCAATCTGCAGCTTGGGCTCATTGGTGTGCTCATTTGTTTGCTTGACTCCACACCAAACTTCTTGATAATTTATTTGGTGTATTTGGCTTGGTTAATGAAGATTCCTTCCTTTGTTTGTTTCACTTGAAGTCCAAGGAAGTAGTTAAGTTCACCCATTAGGCTCATTTCAAATTATCCGTATATTAACTTAGAAAATTATCTACAAAGAGTTTAATTAGTTGCACCAAATATAATATCATCAACATAAATCTGTACAACTAATAAATCATTATCCTTCTTCTTGATGAAAAGAGTTTTATCAACATTTTCTCTTGTAAAATCATTTTCAATCAAGAAAGTGCTAAATCTATCATACCAAGCTCTACGTGCTTGTTTCAAACCATACAATGCTTTATTGAGTTTAAAAATATGATTTGGAAAAGCATGACTTTCAAAACCTGGTGCCCGTTCTATAAAAACTTGTTCGGTATAAAACCATTCAAGAATGTACTTTTCACATCCATTTGAAAAAGTTTGAAATTCATGTAGCAAGCAAATGCAAGAAGTAATCTAATAGCTTCTAGTCTTGCTACCAGTGCATACGTTTCATCAAAATCTATACCTTCTTCTTGGTTATATCCCTTAGCCACTAATCTAGCTTTGTTTCTAATTATGTTGCCTGGTTCATCTAATTTGTTTCTATAAACCCATTTGGTTCCTATGATGGGATGGTCTGATGGTCTTTCAACTAAAGTCCATACCTTATTTCTTTCAAACTGATTTAGTTTTTCATGCATGGCCATCATCCAATTAGGGTCAGATTCAGCTTCTTCTAAGCTATGAGGTTCTATTTATGACACAAAGGCTAGGTAGTCATGTGCATCTCTATGTGATGACCTAGTCCTAATACCTTGTAAAGGATCATCAATAATTAAATCTCTAGGATAAGAAGTTGCATACCTTCATTCTTTTGGTAGATCAGCATGATCCTTACTTATTATTTCTTCTCCTTCTTGAGTTGGTTTTTCTTGTATGCTCATGTGAGGGGTTAGTTTCATTAAAAATGACATGCATAGATTCTTCTACGGTAAGAGTTCTTTTGTTAAATACTATATATGCTTTCCTATGTAATGAATAACCAAGAAAAATTGCTTCATCAGATTTAGCATCAGATTTTCCTAGATTATCTTTACCATTATTAAGCACAAAGCATTTACAACCAAATACATGAAAGTAATTAATGTTGGATTTCTTTTCATTCCAAAGCTCATAGGGGGTTTTCTTCAAAATAGGATGAATCAAAATGCAGTTCAAGATATAACAAGCAGTGTTCACCGCTTCTACCCAAAAGTACCTTGGAAGATTTCCTTCACACAATATTGTTCGGGCCATCTCTTCCAAAGTTCTATTTTTTCTCTCTATGACACCATTTTGTTGTGGTGTCCTAGGAGCGGAGAAGATGTGATCAATGCCATTTTCTATGCAATAATCATCAAAAAATTGATTTTCAAATTCCATGCCATGATCACTCCTAATTGAAACTATTGAGAGATTTTTCTAATTAGAAACATTTTTGTAAAATTTTTGAAAGACTTTAAAAGTTTTATCTTTATGAGCAATAAACAAAATCCAAGTAAATCTAGAGAAATCATCTACTATCACAAGTGCATATTTCATACCACCTAGGCACATGGTCCTAGTTGGTCCAAATAAGACCATGTAAAGTAGCTCAAGGGATCTAGTAGTTGAAATCATAATTTTAGATTTAAAACTTTTCCTAGTTTGTTTACCCATTTGGCATGCATCGCAAACATAATTAAAACTACTTTAAATTTAGGCATGCCTCTAACTAGATTCTTGAAAATTAGCTTGGCAATAGTATGCATGCTAGCATGACCAAATCATCTATGCTAGAGTATGCAAGACTCCTTGGTCTTAGCATTCATTGCAACTAGACTGGAACTACTAGACATGGATCATTATGGTCTATCATATAAATATTTCCAAGTCTATATCCAATGAACTTGTTGCTAGAATCAAGAGAGTTTGTGACAATACACATAGATGATTCAAAGACAACCTTAAAGCCTTTATCACATAATTGACTAATGCTTAACAAATTATGCTTCAATTTGTCTACTAGCAATACATTTTCAATAAAAGTACAGGGGGTTATTTTGATCTTACCGATTCTGATTATTTTTTCCTTGCCATTATCTCCAAAAGTAACCATACCTCCTTCTTTCATCTCTAGGATGATAAATTGATCTTTGTCACCCGTCATATGCCTTGAACAGTCACTATTGAGATACTATCTTTTTTTCAATTTTTGGACTACAAGACATTCCTGCAAGACAATCAAGAAGTTCTTTTAGGTACCCAAGCTAACTTGGGTCCTTGCAGGTTAGCAGAGGTGGCTCCTTTGGGAACCCAAATTCTTTTAATTCTATTATTAGAATATGCATTTTTCTTTACTGAATTACATTGAAAAAGTTTATGTCCAACTCCATGACATGCATAACATGTAATTCTAGAATTCTGAAAAGATGTACGAATTGAAGTTCTAGATGTTGATGCAGATATAAGACTTTTTCTCATAAAAGATTTTCTATTTAAATTCTTAGGTACATATAATGTAGCTTTAGAAATTGATGCAGAAGGATTAGATACAAAAGCTTCTTGAGATATTGATTTTGGAACAAAAGCTTTTGGTGTCACAAAAGTAGTAGCTGAAATTCCATTTGAGATTGAAGAATTGAAACCAATTCCAGCTTTATTTCCAGAAATTCTTTGATCTTTTAAAATTAACTTAAGCTTATTTGAAGATAAGGTTAGTTTTTCAATGAGTGGCTTGAGTTTTTCAATCTCCTTTTTCAAGTCATTATTTTCAATAGTTAAAGCTTTGTTCTTGTTAAGACATGCATTGTTTTCAATTTTCAAAGCTTTGTATTTTTCAAAAAAGACATGTAAATTCTTTTGCAATAGATTATACTTTTATAAAACCTCTTCTTTCTCTTTTTGTAAAGAATCATTGATATTCTTTAAAGCTCTTATCTTTACTCCAGCCTTTTTGCATTCAGATAGTAGATCATGAAAAGCAGCATTTAATTCATCAAAAGTAAATTCTAATTGAGGTTCGGGGGATGTTACCTCGTCTTCGACACCCATTAGACATAAGTTAGTAGTTTTCATGGTCTCTTCTTCTTCAAATGAAGTCGACTCCTCGCTGTCGCTCCATGTAGCAACCATAGCTTTCTTTTTCTTCTTCTTGAAAGATTTCTTTAACTAAGGACAGTCGGGATGAATGTGCCCTGGTTTCTTACATTCATAGCACGTGGGCATCTATTCTTTATCTTTTTCTCTATCCTTGTCCTTGTCCTTGGAGTGCTCACCTTGTTTATGGAATTTTCTATAGTATCTTCCTTTCTTCTTTCTCATAAACCTTCTAAATCTCCTCACAACCATAGCAATATCTTCATCTTCTAGATCGTCTTTGGAGGAGATGCAGTCATCTTCCAATTTCTCATCTTTCTTTGAATCCAATGCAGCTTTGAAGGCTATTGCTTTCTTCTTCACTGATCATCATCAGTCCTATGCTGCATGGCTAGTTCATGTGTGATGAGTGAACCTATTAATTCATCCAGAGGTAAGGTGTTTAGATCTTTTGCTTCCTGGATGGCAGTCACTTTAGCATCCCACTTGTCTGGAAGTGATCTGAAATCTTCTATACTAGATCAGCATTTGAATAAACCCTGCCAAGACTTTTCAAACCATTAATAATATCTATAAAGTGAGTAAACATGGCAGATATAGTTTTAGTTGGTTCCATTTTGAAAAGTTCATAACTGTATATAAGAGATTAATTTTCAAAGTCTTCACTTGGGAAGTTCCTTCGTGGGTCACTTTGAGTTTGTCCCAAATTTTCTTTATAAAAAAGTAAATGAAAATTTGATTGAACTCGTTAGCATCCAAAGCACAGTATAATAGATTCAAGGCTTTGGCATTTAATTCTCCCATCTTCATGTCATGTTCATCCTAGTCCTCTTCAGGCTTTAGGACATCCATGCCATTAATTTTGGTCATGGGAATATGTGGCCCTTTTAGAATGACCTTCCATAATAGAAAATCAATAGCTTGAATATAGATTTTCATTCTAGCTTTCGAATAGGAATAAATTATGCCCGTGAAGAGTGGAGGTCTATTGATAGATTGGCCTTTGACCAAAGATTTACTTATGGGATGAGCCATCAATCTTTACTCTAAATGTATTCAGAGACACTGCTCTAATACTAGTTATTGCCCAGGTGGCTTTCCCAAGAGGGGGTGGTGAATTGAAAATTTAAAAAGTTTAAGCAATTATGTGCTCTTTGAAAATTCCTTCAAGTGTTAAGTGTTGTGATTGAGATAATTAAAAGCAGAAGCAAGATATAAAAAGAATGCACAACACAAACACAAGAAATTTTATAGTTGTTTGGAGCAACCCAGCTCCTACATCCACTACCCAAGACTACCACTTAGAATTTTCACTATATCCCCCACTGGAATATAGTTGGATTATTTTAAAAGGCTCACAATCCAAACCTTTACACTTTGGTTTTTAAATCGGGCTCACCAAAGAAACCCAACACTTGGTTTTAATAGGATCACCAAGAACCCAACACTTGATTTTAATAGGATCACCAAGAATCCAACACTTGGTTTTAACACAGGCTAACCAAGAACCTATTTGGTTTTTAAATCGAGCTCACCAATAACCCAACAATTCAAAAAGAATTGCAAAGAGAAAACAACAGAATGACAAACAAATTTTATCAGATGGTTGTCGATGCAGCTCAAGAGAAGCCCAATTGATTGCACTTTAATGCACTTGGTTGGCTTCTTCAACTTCTTCAATAAATGCTTCAAGCTTCAGATATGAGTTGGTGAAGACTTGAAGACTATCTTGAATGATCTTCAGTGCTCTCTTGCTCACAAGCTCAAGTAAACATTAAATATACATTCCTTCTTTTTTTTTAAAGTAGTTCAAATCTCGTAAATATATAGTCTTGTACTATTCTCAGATGATTTTAGTCATTGTAGACCGTTGGACGTGACATTTGACCATTGGAGCACTTTTTGGATTCAAATTCCAAGTTCTGGAACCAGCCATTATAGGCCTGAAATCGATCTTCGAGTCGGCTCGGATCTACTTGAGTCGGCTCGGATCTACTCGAGTCAACTCAGATCCATAAAGTAGTTATGGTTCAGGCGGCTCTCTTCAATTGAGTCAGATAGGTTTCTCGGTAGCTTGATTCCTTACTCTGGAAGAGTCGGCTCGCCTTACTTCGAGTCAGCTCGGATTCACAGGCATTCAGAAATCTAGTGTGGAAGAGTCGGCTCTTTCTCATTAGAGTCGTCTCGGTTGGCTGTTCACTCAAAACTCTTTTTCTGGACTCTAGAGGAGTCGGCTCGAACTTTTGAAGGGTCAACTCGGATGTTTGACTAACTGATTGAGTCGACTCGGACTTCCTTTGGGTCAGCTCTCCTGTCTGATTCAGGAAATGCTACTCTAGACGAGTCACCTCAGGTCCCTTAGAGTCGGCTCGAATATCTGCATGCCAAAAATCTTCATGTGTGCCATGTGCCAGAGTCGGCTCTCTTCTCTTCAAGTCAACTCGGATGAATTCTTCAGTGAATTATCAATTTTTCTCCATAAATCATCTAGCAAGTCTTCAAAGTCTCAAGATGCCTT
The DNA here is from genome assembly GCA_021397845.1 of Areca catechu. Classification (NCBI taxonomy): domain Eukaryota; kingdom Viridiplantae; phylum Streptophyta; class Magnoliopsida; order Arecales; family Arecaceae; genus Areca; species Areca catechu. Next base: position 91,780,441 of record CM038051.1, on the reverse strand, counting down.
CAAACTCTTCTAACCATTTTTCTAAGAAATTTTAAGCTTGAAACATATCTAGAAGTAACCCATTTTCATAATTTTTACTTAACCTTTTTCTTTGGGTTCTTCTTTACATGAATCACTTACAATACAACTCATTTCAAAAACTAAGGATGTAGGAGTTGTAATTGAGCATTATAATCATCCTACAAAAACATGTAATACACTTGAAGAGTTGTTAGTAAAATAAATGCATGCTCCAATGTTTGGTTATCATCAAAATCACTTGTGGGGGTAACAGGTGACAACTTGAGGCTTCTCATCCAAAGTGGGCGCCCAAGTAGTGGATTGGTGAGATGGCTTGATGTAGGGTCAAGATGCTCGATCACTTGGCCTTGTTTGCTGGACTCTAGAGTCTAAATAATGTGGACGTCTACAGGTGAGTGGACTCCTCAGTCTGGATTGAAGAAGACTCAAGAGTTTTGGTAAGACTTTTGAGTTCTTGAGACTTAAGCAGCTTCAAACCTGTTTGAGTGAAATGCTATGGTAGAGAACCTTTGAACCTCTTTTATTTAGTGAATGGATACCTTGGAACTCTGTTTGAAGTGGGCGATAAGAAGGAGTGGAATGCTTAGCCGACTTCTCTACTTTTGGCATGAATTAATTTGAGAGGAGCGGCACCAAGGATGAGAGTCCTTCACACTTACTTATCTTAAAAGGAGGGGCTCCATATATGTCTCTCTCATAGGCTGACCAAGATATAAATGATATGGCAAATGTGTTGTCTTAATGGCAAGCAAATTTTAGACATATCATGTGCTCTTGTCCTGGTTGAAGTGCCAAGCAGTGTTGTCCCAAAGACATGTCCAAACATGACATGTGTTGATGTCCAAATCCTTGAAAAGGTGGTGCCAAGAAGAGGTTGTGACTTGGGCTGGCACATGAGGTCACATGGGTCTTTAATTGGATGCACATGGGATGTTGTCTTGGGTCCCCTCTTTAATACAGGACTCAATGACTCAACTAATTACTTGGACTCAATGAATAATAAATCACATGACTCAACTAAATAACCAACTCTAAGCGCAACTTGATCAAATTGATCAAAAGGCATAACCAATAAAATAAAATGGCTTAAGTTGGTAAATAGGGTTTGGCCCAAAATAGGTTTTGACACAATCGATAAATGAGGTTTTTATACAAACCCTAATTTGGTAAAAGGGGTTTGGCCACAAAGGCTAAAAATAAAAAAATCCTAATTATAGTTGGTAAAAAGGATTTACCCTAACTAAACCAAAATAATAGAATTTAAAATAAATATTTACATGGTAAGAAAAAGGGTTTTGGTGCAGGGTTTTACTCACAGGTGATCCATAAAGATGTGGGTTCAACTTGTCGATTTCTTTTAGCCCTGGTGCCCGCACCAATTCTCCCCGGGTGGGAGGAACTTGACCTTTTCGAGTCTCCACTATTATAATACTCTAGTAAGTCAGGGGCAACTTTTTGCAAGTCCTCTCTGGTGATCTAAGAATCATTAGATTCAGGTCGTCCTTGCCAACGAACCAGATATCACTGGTAATCTTTGCTTTGGGTAGCGATGATCTTGTCATCCAAGATTCGCTCGATCTTGTCTCTCCGGGCTGGTAGTATAGCAGGTGGACACACTTGGATTGGTTTACTCTCAAGGACTGGATTAGGCCCAAATGGCTCACTAGGAATCAATGTTGGCTCCCTATACTCAATAAGGTCTGAAACATTGAAAGTAGAGCTAATGCCTAGTTCAGGTGGCAATTCAAGCACGTAAGCATTAGGTCCTATTTTCTTAATTACTTTGTATGGTCCACTACTACGGGCATGCAATTTTTTCATGGTTCCAGGTGGGAACCATTCAGGTCATAATCGAACCATAACAAAGTCTCCATTGTATTCCTTGAGTATTCTTTTAGTATCAGCCATATGTTTATAAGAATCATTGCTTTCATTAATTTTATTACTTATCTCTTTATGCAACTCTCTAACATGTTCAGCATATGACTCAGCAGATTCAGATATACGTTCATGCATGGGTAAAAGAATGAGGTTTAGAGGATTTCTAGGTTTGTACCAATGAACAATTTTAAATGGAATTTTTCCCGTAAACCTATTCACTGAGCTATTATATGCAAATTCAGCTCTAGACAATAATAGGTTCCAATTGGCAGTATGCTCTCTAACTAAGCTTCTCAGTAAGTTTCCTAAGCCTCGATTCATAACTTCAGTCTGGCCATCAGTTTGAGGGTGATAAGATATGGAAAACTTAAGTTTTGTCCCTAATAAGTGCTAGAGTGTTTTCCAGAAATAACTGGTAAATCGGACATCTCTGTTAAAAACTATTGTCCTAGGTAAACCATGCAGTCTAACTACTTCATTTAGAAATAGCTTGGCTACCTTAGAAGCATCATAGGTTTGGGAACAAGGCAGGAAATGTTCCATCTTTGAAAACCTATTGACCACTACAAATATAGAATCATTTTTCCTTAATATCTTAGGTAATCCAAGAACAAAGTCTATGCTAAGATCTTGTCGTGGACAATCTGGTACATGAAGAGGGGTGTATAAGCCAGTGTTCTGCTTTTGTTGTTTAGCAACAGCACATGTTCTACATCGAGCTACAACTTAAGCAACATTCCTCTTAATACTCGGCCAATAGAATTGGTCTTCTAGTGCTAAGATTGTCTTATTTCAACCAAAATATCCAGCTAAACCTCCAGCATGCGTTTTCCAAATCAAGAAGTCTCTAAGTGAAGTGTTTGGAATACAAAGCTTACTCTCCCTAAAGAGGTACCCATCTTGAATTGTGTACTCACTATATGAACTAGTTGGTCCTTGCTTAACAACCTTGTAGATTTTACCAAAATCATCACAGTTATTATACTCATCCTTTAATTTCTTAAATCTAACTACTCTAGTACTAACACAATTCAAGAACATAAATCTCCTACTCAACACATCAGCAACTTTATTATCAGTACTCGATTAATGTATTAAAATAAAAGTATAGGCCTAAATGTATTCAACTCATTTTCCATGCCTAGAATTCAACTTCTTTTGCGAGTTAAGGAACCTAAGAGCTTCATGATCAGAATACAGTATGAACTCTTGCGATAGTAAATAGTATCGCCAATACCTAATGATGCAGAACTATTCATGCATGCTAATTATTTTTCATGTATTAAGCATTAAGTTAGGAGTTTATATCCCAAATTTCAAGCCAAGATTCGAAGTAGGGAATTTTATAAAAATTCTAGAAGCAGATGTATGCAAAAATAGATCCTACAAGTGAAGAAACAGGAACACCAAGGCTAAGAAGCCCTAGTTAGGACTAGCTCTTCTGCAATACTGCTACCTGATGAGTCTAGGGGGTGTACCTGGTAGAGATTTGAAGATTGATCCATGAAGAGTTCGCTCTATGCTCGACGGATGCGGTCTGGAAAAAAAAGCTATCGACCCTACAGATTCGCGGCTTTCAATCCAGTGACCCGAAAGCTTGTCGATTGGAATCCTGGATTCATGAACTCTGAGGGACCTGTAAATCACCATTCAAGGGTTAGAAAATAAAGAAGAAAAAAGATTAAATCGCTGAAAGAAGAAGAGAAGGAAGGGAAGGAAGAGGGACAGCTAGGAAGATGAAGAGGCTATCGGCTTGGAGGCGGGGCGCAGGGATCACACAGATATCCTAAGGGATCACACAGATACCCTAAATCACATAGAAAACTTCTCACATAATTTTGAGGAACTCAACAATAATTCATTCATCAATAATCAGCAATAATACATGAGGGGGGGAGGGGCCTTTATATAGGCATACAAGTTAGGGCATACAAGATATTTTATATGGTCTTCCTTTTCCTTTACAAACTCTTCCACAAGTCCTCTCCCAAATAGGTTTAAATTTCATCTCCCAACTAGGATTACTCCTCTCCTCCTCTTTGACTTGGTCTTCTCCTTCTCTTTGACTTGGTCCAAGGGGGGTAATCATAAGGGGGTGCCATATGGAGGGTGACCATAAGGTGGGGTGCCATATGAAGAACTTTGGGCTTTTTGGCTTTGGGCAGCCCACTTCAGTGCTGGGCTGGGTCTTTTAGGATTTCTTTCAGTTGTCCATCTCCTCATGGTAGGCTGATGTACTTGTCATCCAGGTCTTCAATGATAGCTCCAAGAATCCTTCTATGCTTCCCAAGTTGTATAATTACGTGGATGACTGGATTCCATGCAGTGGTTATAGTATTATGCTAATTGGCTTCATAAGTGACTTGAGTCTTCATACAAAATTGGACTGGACTCAATATAAGACTTACAAAATTGGACTGAATGCATAAAACTCAAAACTTACAGGACTCATAAGACTCACTAAGCAACCAAAACTTGACTCAATACTCTAATTACAGGACTCAACTGTAGAAAGGCCCTAAATAGGACTCAGAGGCCAAAATACAGACTCAAGAGTAACAAGGCCTGAAAAACAAACTCAAGGTCAAAATACAAAACTCAAATGGTTGACATAGACAAATTATTGGACTCAAAACTCAGGGACCCATAGTACACCAGGGTTGACCTGATGTTCCCATTAATTCTCCAGGGGTGGGAGGAACTCGACTCCATCGAGTAAGGGTCGCTCTGGCTCTGGTATCGCTCAAGGAGGTTTGGGTTAAGGTGTTACAAGTCCTCTCAAGTAATCCATGAATCATCGGATTCTGGTCAACCATGCCAACAGACCAGGTAGCATTGATAACCACAGCCCCGGGTCATGATAGCTTGATTGTCCAAGTTACGCTCAATCCATTTACCTCTCTCAGGCTAATTTATAAGTGGACACTCTGGGTTAAGTTCGCTCTCAAAGGATGGAGTAGGTTCAAAACCTCACTAGAAATCACTACTGGTTTCCTATACTCAACCAAGTTAGCAATATTGAAAGTAGAGCTAATGTCAAAATTCGAGGGCTGATCTAGCATCTAAGCATTGGATCCTACCTTCTCTATCACTCGAAAGGGTCCAGCTCTACGAGCATGAAGCTTCTTAACCATAACAGAATCTTCTACATTAAATCTCTTAGCTCTCTTTTCGGGAATTAGCTAGTTTGATTCAAAATTAATGCTTAATGTGAATGATGCACCTGACTTGTACTGACACCTAACAAAAATGCAGACTCAACTATACATTCCTATTGAGAGGAACTTTATTGGACTCTTCTGGGCCTAAACCTAATAGACTATAGGTTCTCTCGGTTTGACCCTGGTTTGACATGCACATGAAAACTTATAATGAACTTCTAGTAAATGCCAGAGGGAATGCAAGAAGTAAGATGCAAACCTAATATGTACAATGAATGTATGCAACATGAAAACTTCTATAAAATGTAATCTAATAATGAGAAAGTTAGGAGAAGTTTCGGAAAAAGGTAGAAAATAAGAAGTGGATTCAGGGTTAGTCTAGTAGGGTAGAAAGTAAGAAAAGGGTTCAGGGTTGATTGGATAGAATAGGATATAAGAAGGGATGTCAGGGATTAGTCCTAGACTAATAAGGTTGACCTTATGGGATTGATGTACATCTACTAGGTTTGTATAATGGAAGGATGGGTCACTAATTTCAGGGAAGAGATCTTCGATTGGGGTTAATGGAGTGACTTCATCCTGAGGGTGTTGATTTAAAGAGATCAGGTCCTTAATGAATTCTTCTGGTTCTTGAATCAAAGGACTAGACTCTACAATTGGGCTTTCTTTTAGTGGCTCCTCAGGTAAGATCCTAATAGTAATATCTAGGTTCTCTTCTTCTAATTAGTCTTCCATTACAGGTTCAGTTTGGGTGGGGTCAGGGTCAACTAACTTTGGATCGGCTTTACTTGGGTATCTACTAGGTCAACAAATTCTAGGTTGGCTTCTACCTGGATATATACCTGGTCAACTAATTCTTGATCTTCTATAGGTAACTCCTCTTCTTCTTCCTCATACTGTCCCACTAAGCTCATGTCAGCTTCATATACTTCCTCTTCAATGTTAGCTTTGTGAACCAATGGGGTAGTAGGAGGGGGTTGGCTAAAGAAATATTGACTAATGACTGGGGTGGGGGTGGGTTGACTAAGGGGTTCCTGACTAATACTAGGCTCAACATTATGTTCAGACTCATCTTTATCTAACTCACCTAGGTGTAGGGTGCTGACTAGACACTGGCTAATAAAATGGCCTAGTTTGCGACATCTAAAACACACTCTTGGGGGATTAAAACTTCTCTGAACCTCTATAGACTTGCCTTTATCCCCTTTATGGGCCATAGTGGTATTGGACTGGTTAGAATCTGATCCTGGGCTAGGGGCACTAGTCCTAAAGGGTTTAGGTTGACAAAAGGGAAGTGGGTTACTATTGGGTTCATATCTAGGGACTATGGGTTCTTGGGGTCTGTAGTGCAAGGGTTCAACTCTATGGGTCTTGCCTAGGGTTCCTAATTGGTCTCCTACTTGGTCAAAACTATGAATTGCTTGATTACTTGATTGGATCAGTTGGTCAAGCTTATGGTTCAATTGTTCACCCATGGCTTTTATGAGGGCTTCTAGATGGGATTCCATGGTTGAACTGGGTTGGGGTTTAGACTTTTGGTATTGGGTTCCTAGTCTAGTGGTCATGCAAACAAGCAAACAATCAAGGTGAAATGATGCAGCCAAGCATGCAAAGGTTAGTACAAACTAGGGTTTCCTAGACCTAGAGTCAAAACTGAGTGGGTCAGCTCAACTTACACTTAACCCAGCAGTTAGTCCTTCCTCTAGCCAGGTAGAGGGTGGGAGTGTGGGAGGCCCCTCTGCTTTCGTAGGGACCCAATTAAAAACCATAGCACCACTTAGGTCATTTAACTCTGGACCGTCAGCCTTAGACACCAGATTTCAGTAATAGCCACAGGATTAAATACACTAGTTGGCCCACACAGTTCGGACCCGACTTGTTGGTGTCACCTAGCCCACTAGGAAAAATTAAGTCTATTTAATTTTAATTAAGATTTAGGTTAGAATGTAAGGGGGTTGTTTTGGGCCCATGACAGGTAATGACCTCCTGCCCTAATCTAAGAAAGTAAAATTGCCCTTAAGATTGATTTAATAAGATGATGAACACACTATGAAACCTGATGCAATCTAAAACACTATAGAAAATAAAAGAAATTTTGTCTCTTTTATGAAGTTGCAGCTTAAATTTAAGTTGGTTAGGTTATCAAACAAAATTGGCCTAGGTTGGGAGGGGTTTGGTAGTTGATTAGGTTTAGTTTAGTGAGATATATAGAAACTAAAATTAGGGTTTGGTTTGATGCAGAAGTTAGCATGGATTTCAATACAAAAAGATTCTAAACAATTTAAAGAACATAGAATGACATGTGATTATGATTCGTATCAAATTTCATGCAAAACAAAAATGCTATGATGATGCAAAACCTAGGGTTTTTAACTGGGTGTAGGAAAGAATAGAATTCGGGTTATGGATTTTAGGAAGTAGGTTTCCTTACTATTTTTAGATTAAGAAAAATCAAAAAAATAGAGGAAGAATTAATGGTTACTCAGTCCAAAAATTAGATAGAAACAATAACTCTAAGATGGGAAACATGACCTAAACTTGGAGTCCTAATACAAAATAGGATGCAGAGATTTTTTAGGGCAAAAAAAAGTAGGCATGAAAAAACTTTTACTAATAGAAATAAATCATGAAGAATTTTCTAAAAATACTAAAAACTATGTTGGATCTAACAAAAGAAAAATCAGAATTTTTTTGATCTACCTACATATAGAAACGGGAAAAACAACATACCATGTATAGGAATGACATGATGCAGAAACTAGCCCTAAACATGCTCTGATACCAAATTTATGCGAGACTATTCATGCATGCCAATTATTTTTTGTGTATTAAGCATTAAATTAGGGGTTTATATCCCAAATTTCAAGCAAAGATTTGAAGTAGGGAATTCTATAGAAATTCTAGAAGTAGATTCATGCAGAAATAGATCCAACAAGTGAAGAAACAGGACCGCCAAGGCTAAGAAGCCTTGGTTAGGACAAGCTCTTCTGCAATACTGCTACCTGATGAGTCTAGGGGGTGTACCTGGTAAAGATTTGAAGATTGATCTATGAAGAACTCGCTCTATGCTCGACGGATGCAGCCTAGAAAACAAAGCTATCGATCCTACGGATTCGCGACTTTCAATCCGATAACTCGAAAGCTTGTCGATTGGAATCCTGGATTCGTGAACTCTGAGAAACCTGTAAATCACCATTCAAGGGTTAGAAAATAAAGAAGAAAAAAGGTTAAATCGCTGAAAGAAGAAGGGAAGGAAGGGAAGGAAGAGGGGCGGCTAGGAAGATGAAGAGCCTATTGGCTTGGAGGCGGGGCGCAGGGATCACACAAATACCTTAAGGGACACACAGATACCCTAAATCACATAGAAAACTTCACACACAATTATGAGCAACTCAAGAATAATTCATTCATGGGGAGGGGAAGTGACCTTTATATAGGCATACAAGTTAGGGCATACAAGATATTTTACATGGTCTTCCTTTTCCTTTACAAACTCTTCCACAAGTCCTCTCCAAAATAGGTTCAAATTTCTTCTTCCAACTAGGATTACTCCCGTTCTCCTCTTTGACTTGGTCTTCTCCTTCTCTTTGGCCCAAGGGGGGTAATCATAAGGGGGTGCCATATGGAGGGTGACCATAAGGTGGGGTGCCATATGAAGAACTTTGGGCTTTTGGGTTTTGGGTGGCTCACTTTAGTGCTGGGCTAGGTCTTTTAGGATTTCTTCTAGTTGTCATCTCTTCATGGTGGGCTGATGTACTTGTCATCCAAGTCTTCAACGATAGCTTCAAGAATCCTTCTATGCTTCCCAAGTGGCACAATTATGTGGATGACTGGATTCCATGCAGTGGTTGTAGTATTATGCTGGCTGGCTTCATAAGTGACTTGAGTCTTCTTACAAAATTAGACTTGACTCAATATAAGACTTACAAAATTGGACTGAATGCATAAAATTCAAAACTTATGAGACTCATAAGACTCACTAAGCATCCAAAACTTGACTCAATACTCTAATTACATGACTCAATTATAGAAAGGCCCTAATATGACTCAGGGGCCAAAATACAGACTCAAGAGTAACAAGGCCTGAAAAACAAACTCAAGGCCCAAATACAAAACTCAAATGGCTAATATACGCAAATTATTAGACACAAAGACAAAATTTGCATCATGGCTAGGGACTCAAAACTCAGGGACCCATAGTAAACAAGGTTGACCTGATATCCCCATCACCTAAGTGATTGAACCACCGCATATAGTTCCTTATCATAAGTAAAATATTTTAACTTAGCATCGTTCAATTTCTCATTAAAGAAAGCAACCGGGTGATCTCTTGACTCAAGACTCCTTCAATTCCTATCCCTGAGGCATCACAAGCAACCTCGAAGAATTTCGAAAAATCAGGTAGCCTCAAAATTGGGGCTTGGGTCATTTTATCCTTAATATCTTCAAAAGACCTATTGGCTTTTTTTGACCAGTCAAACGCTCCTTTCTTCATACATTCTGCAATGGGTGCAACAATCATACTAAACCCTCGAATAAATCTTCTATAGAAAGTAGCTAATCCATGAAAACTTCGAACATCATGAACATTCTTAGGAATAGACCACTCAACTATGGATTTGATTTTCTTAGGGTCTGCCAATACTCCTTCAGCAGTTACTATAAATCCTAGGAAAATAATCCTTGGAGTCATAAAACTACATTTCTTCAAATTTGCATAAAGATTATCTCCTCTAAGTACTTGACAAACCTGCTGAAGATGGTTTAAGTGATCCTTCTTATTCTTACTATATATGAGGATGTCATCAAAATATACTACCATAAATTTTCTAATAAATGACTTTAATACTTGAGTCATAATTCTTATAAAAGTACTAGGTGCATTTAATAATCCAAAAGGCATCACCAACCATTCGTACAAGCCATCCTTGATCTTAAATGCAGTCTTCCATTCATCCCCGGGCCTAATTCTAACATGATGATAGCCACTCTTAAGGTCTATCTTTGAAAATATTATAGCACCGGCCATCATGTCTAGCATGTCATCAAGTTGGGGTATGGAAAACCTATACTTCACTGTAATCTTGTTGATGGCTCTACTATCAACACACATGCACCAAGTGCTATCCTTTTTAGGAGTCAAAAGGGCTGGAACAGCACATGGGCTCAAACTTTCCCTGATAAATCCTTTTCCAAGAAGATCCTCAACTTGCCTATGCAATTCTTTATGCTCGGTAGGATTCATCCTATAGTGAGGTAAATTCGGCAAGGTAGCTCCTAGGACCAAGTCTGTAGCATGTTGTATGTCCCTTAATGGAGGTAAACATTTAGGGAGGTCTTCTAAAAATACATCCTTAAATTCTTGTAGGAAATCTAAAATTTTCTTAGGATGTTCTTTTTGGGGTTCATCATGAACTTCTTTGGCAGTCAGCATCCAGACTGTTGAACCTTCAATGACTTCATGTTCTAACTCCTTACTAGTAATTAGGTTCAATCTATGTTCTTTCTATTTCAAATGACTAGACCCTCTTTTAGTATTATCTTTGAGTTGGGTCGAGTTGATCACAATTCTCTTTTCATGGTATTTGAATGCACATGAGTTTGATCAGCCAAAGAGGGTTGCATCATGATCATATAACCACGGTCTACCTAGTATGATACTACTAACCCCCATTGGAATCACATCATACCATACTTTCTCCTGGTAAGATTGAATTTGGACTGGGACCTGGCATTGTAACCTAAGAGGAATGGATGTCATGACAATCCAAGATACCTTATATGGGCTAGGAAGTGGCACTGTGGGTAAGCCTAAGCTCTTAACAACATTAGTAGATATTGCATTCACACAACTCCCACAGTCTATAATGATTTTATATACTTTATATCCTAACTTAATAAAGGTTTGTAAAATGTTTGACCTACGCCAGTCCTTATTCTTCTTGGTTTGAGCCAGAATATACCTAACTATACCTAGTAGGTCAGATGACTCTATGTGCTCTTCATCATCTTCATACTCTTCTACCAAGTCTTCCTCAGCTTTATAAATTCTCTTCAAATTCCTCAATATTTTCCAGATTCTCTTCTTCACATTCACCAATATGTAAAGTCCTTACTGGGCAATCAATAGCAAAATGACCTATTTTATGACACCTAAAACATATTATGTTCTGGTTCTTATCTCTTTGGACTATAGGTGCCTTTCCTTTATCATCCCTACGGGCTGGTTGGGAGGCAGGACTTGGTCGGCTAGGTGGAAATCGGCTAGGGTTAGGTCTACTTCTAGAGGTATTGAATCTATTCGGCTCAGGTCGATTGGTAACAGGTCTCCTTTGAAATCGTTCACAATCCTTAGCAATTTGGTAAGCCTGATGTAAATCACTAACCTCTCTCAAAAATAGCTCCCTCTGAATATCTTCATGTAAACCAGCTCGAAACCTTGACAAGGTGACAACTTCTTATTCAACTATACTACACCTCATAACGAACTCATCAAATTTGGCAATATAGTCAGCCATAGATTTATTTCCTTGAGTCAATTTTTGCAATTGATCTAATAATTTTTGTTCATATGAGAATGGTAGGTATTTCTCCCTAAGCTTCACCTTTATTGCTCACCATGTGTCTATAGGTAAGTCACCTCTCTATTGATTCAGTCGCTCCACAATTTTTCAATACAGCCTAGCTTGTCAAACTAGCCTAAGCTTAGCAAATTTGAGCTTTCTCTCCTCCAACATTTTGTACCATTCAAAATACTGGTCCATATCACTCTCTCAATCAATATAGACCTTAGGATCTAAACTACCCTCAAACGTGGGTGCGTCTAATTAAATGCACCTAAGAATCCTTTCTTCCTGGTCATTCACATCAAGGGTGCGGTGCCTAGGAATTGGGTCAGGAGTAATTTCCCTATGTTGGGCTCTAGCAGGTTCTCTATATTGACCTCTTAGATCTGGGGAAGTGAGTTAGGCTTGTGGAATTGGGGGAATGGGTCTAGGCATCTCAAAGCTTTGACCAGGGGAGTGGGTCCAGGTATTTCAGGATCTGATCTAGTCACATGGGATTCTTCAAGGTTACATAGTCTATCTTTCACCTGATCAAACCTGATTGTGAGCTGTCTAAGCTGATCAATTATAGTCCTCATAAAATTTTCCATATTAGGGTCCATGGGTGGATTGGGTCGATTTTGGGTAGGCTGATATGGTGTGCCTGACCTAGTTGCCATGCAATGCAATCACATAAAACTCGACTCAGACTAGGATTTCCTAGACCTAGAGTTCAAGTAGATGGGTCAACTTAAATTATAGCCAATTCAATAATTACCCTGTCCACTGGCCAGGTAAGAGGTGGGGTCGTGGGAGGCTCCCCCTTCTCTCACAAGGTCCTAATTAGAAATCATGAAACTACTTAAGGCATTTGCCTCTGGACCTCTAGTCTTAGATACCAGATTCAAGTGATAATCAAGGGATTGGGTGCACTAGCTTACACACAATACTTGGAACCTGACCTGTTGGTGTCCCTGACTCACTAGAGAAAATTAAGTCTAATTGAGTTTTAATTAGGGTGAGGCTCGGATCCAAAGAAGGTTGTTGTGGACACAGGATAGATAATGAGCTCCTGCCCTGATTTGAGATGCTCAAGTGCCCTTAAGATTAGGTTACTTGATGATGCACACACAAGATGAAATCTTGGATGCAATCAAAATAAAATAATTAAAATAATAGAAAATAAAATTAATTATTATTTTTTTGTATTTTGTTCTTTTGTTTTTAGCAAAGATATAGTTTGCAGAAAAATACCTAAGATGCAGGAAATTAAGATATGCAAGATTTATGCAAAAAGAACCCTAAACTAGAATTGCTGAAATTTAGGATAGATCTATTCTCAAAAAGTATTCTGGTTAGCAGAAAATTTACATATCAAAATAATTCATGAGAAAATTTTAAAAAATACTATGAATTATGATTGATCTAGATAAATAAGAATTAGATGATTCTAAGTTACCTACATATAGAATCAATCAAAACAACAGACTATATACTGTGATGGATGTGATGCAGAAAATAAATCCTAAAGATGCCTATCTCTTTGTTTTCTTCTTCAAGGGTCAATTCATAGTGGCATCTCTATTGTTGACCCCATAAATTATTTTGATGTTAACCAAGTATTTGAGCATGTATATTTATTTCTGACAAATCTTCAAGTATTTTACAAGTTTTTGTAGGATGACTTAATTTGTTCAAACTTCAACTCCTACATCATTGTTTCTTGTTTAAGTTGTGTTGTAATGTATTTTTGTAAAGAAGAACCCAATGAAAAAGCTAAGAAAAAATTATGGATAAAGGGTTACTTCTTTGTATGTGTGTGCCATGAACTTATTTTGAGTTGGTATGCTTGAAAATGTAAAAAGTTGGTGAGAGTTTTTCTTCGAGTTCAAGTATAAAAATCCTGAAGAAGATACTTGAGCCGATCCAGCATGATGAAGAGCCGACTCCACCAACTGGCACGCAGCAAGGATTCTGGAACACAGCAATCCAAGCTGACTCAATGAAAAGCAAGCCGACTCCAGTAAATTCAAGTCGACTGGAATCAGTCCAAGCTGACTCCTCCAAAGTCTAGTTTTTGAAGATTTCTGAGAACAGCCAGGCGAGCTGACTTGAACCAGAAAGAGTCAACTTTACCAGACTTAATTTTGAAAGCCTAAGAAAATAAGCCGACCCAAACTGCATTGAGCTGACTCTTCTAGAGTGAGGTTTTCTAAACCTGAGAAGAAGAGCCAACCAATGATCAAAAGAGCCGACTCCTCGAGTTCATGTTTTTCAAAGATTCAAGTTCGAGTCGACCCAAGCCATAAAGAGCCGACTTATCTAGAGCAAAGTTTTGTGCCCTGAGATAAAGAGCCAACTGCACTGAAGATTTGGCGACTCGACCTATCGACTCGAAGGATTTGAGCCGACTCGAAAGAATCCGAGATGACTCGAACATCATTCTCAAGTATCCAACGGCTAGTTTCAGAAATTATTTTTGAATGTCAAAAAGTGCTCCAACAGTCACAAGTCATTCTCCAATGGTCTACAATGGCTAGAACTATCTTGGAATGATAGAAGACCTTAAATTTGAAGGATTTGAACTTCCTTGAGGCAATCAATTAGAAAGTTCTTCAAAAGAGAGAGAGCTATATTGAATATCTTACCTACCAACAGTAAAAGAGCACAAGAGCATTCAAGTCAGCCTTCAAGTCTTCACTAACTCAGATCTGAAGCTTGAAGCAACTTTTTGAAGAAGCCACTGAAGTAATTAAAGCTTATTCAAGCACATTCAAGTGGACTTCCATCAAGCTGCACCGGTAACTATCCGACAAATTGAGTTTGTCATTTTTGTTGCATTTATTTCAATTCAATCTTTTAAATTATTGGGTTATTGGTGAGCCCGGTTGAAAAACCAAATAGGTTCTTGGTGAGCCTTGATAAAAATCAAGTGTTGGGTTCTTGGTGATCTTGTGAAAATCAAGTTAGGTTTCTTTGGTAAGCCTGTTTAAAACCAAAGGGTGTTAGGTTTCTTTGGTGAGCCTGTTTAAAACCAAAGGGTGTTGTGTTTTCTTTGGTGATCCCATTAAAACCAAAATGTAGAGGTTTTGGATTGTGATCCTACAAAACAATCTTATTGTATTTGGGTGTGAATATAGTGAAAATCTCAAGTAGTATCTTGGATAATGGACATAGGAGCTGGGTTGCTCAGAACCACTATAAATTTTGTGTGTTTGTGTTGTGCTTCTTTGCTCTTACATAGCTTCTACAATCTATCATCTTATCACGGCACCTACCACTTGCAAGGAATTTTTAATTACACATAATCTTGCCTTAATTTTTTAAATTCCTAATTCACCCCTCTTGGGTAGCCACCTAGGCAACAACTGGTATCAGAGAGGTGTCTCTGATCATACTAGAATAAAGATTGATGGCTCATCCCATGAGTACATCTTTGATGGAAGGCCAGTCAACTAATAGACCTCCACTCTTCATAGGCACAAATTATTCTTATTGGAAAGCATGAATGAAAATCTATATTCAAGCTGTTGATTTTCAATTATGGAAGGTCATTCTTAAAGGGCCAAGTATCCCCTTGATCAAAGTTGATGGCGTGGATGTCCCTAAGCCTGAAGAGGAATGGGATGAATATGGCATGAAATTAGGGGAATTGAATGCCAAAGCAATGAACTTGCTTTACTGTGCTTTGGATTCAAACGAGTTTAATCGAATTTCCACTTGCTCTTCAACAAAGAAAATTTAGGATAAACTTGAGGTGACCCATGAAGGAACTTTACAAGTGAAAACTTCAAAGATAAATCTTTTAGTGCATAATTATGAATTGCATAAAATGGAGCCTAATGAAAGTATTTCTGCCATGTATACTAGATTTACAGATATCATTAACGATTTAAAAAGTCTTGGCAGGGTATGCTCAAATGTTGATTTAGTACAAAAGATATTGAGGTCACTTTCTGACAAATGGGACCCCAAAGTCACTGCCATCCAGGAAGCTAAAGATTTGAACATTCTATAAACGGATGAATTAATGGGATCTCTCTTCATACATGAACTAGCCATGCAGCATAGAACTGATGATGATCAGAAAAAGAAGAAAACAATTGCATTCAAGGTTGCATTAGAATCAAAGGATGATGAAGAGATAGAAGATGACTCCTCCTCCGAAGAAGACGATCTTGAAGATGAAGACACTGCAATGGTCCTAAGGAGATTCAGAAAGTTTATGGGAAAGAAGAAAGGAAGGTTTAACAGAAAATTTCATAAACGAGGAGAGCATTCCAAAGAAAAGGACAAGGACAAAGATAAAGATTAGGAACAAGTCCCTACCTATTATGAATGTAAGAAACAAGGGCACATTCATCCGGACTGTTCTCAATTAAAAAAAAAAATAGAAAGAAGAAAAAGAAAGTGATGGTTGCCACGTGGAGCGATAGTGAAGACTCCACTTCGACTGAAAAATAAGAGACCACAAAAACAACTAACTTATGTCTAATGGGTCTCAAAGATAAGGTAAATTCTCCGAATACATAAATTGAATTCATATTTGAAGAGTTAAATTCTGCATTTCATGATCTTTTATCTGAATTTAAAAAGGCTAGAGTAAAGATTAGATCATTAAAGCATTTCAATGATTCTTTACTCAAAGAAAAAGATGAGATATCATAAAAGAACATTTTATTGCAAAAAGAACTTCATACCTTTTCTGAAAAATGCAATATTTTAAAAACTAAGAATAGTAAATTTCATGACAAAAATAATATTTTACTGAAAGAAAATAATGAGCTGAAAAAGGAGGTTGAAAAACTCAAGCCGCTTGTCAAAAAATTAACTTTATCTTCTAACAAGCTTGAGTTAATTCCTAAAGATCAAAGAATTTCTGATAATAAAGCCGGAATAGGTTTTAATGCTTCTAATTCAAATTATATTTCAGCAACTACATTTGTGAAAAAAAAGGGTTTTGTTCCTAAGTTTACTTCTCATAAAACTTTTGTGACAAAAGGTTCTACTTCCATTTCAAAACCTACTTTATATGTTCCAAAAAACTTAAATACAAAACCTACTATTTCTGCACTTCATGCATCTAGAATTTCTAAGTATAGAACATTTCAAAATTCTAGAATTAGATGTTTTGCTTGCAAAGAATTAGGACATAAAGCTTTTAATTGCAATATTATTAGAAATATCCATAATAGATCAAGAAAAGTTTGGATTTCCATAGGAACCACCTCTACTAACTTGCAAGGACCCAAGTTAGCTTAGGTACCTAAAAGAACTCCTTAATTTTCTTGTAGGAATGTCTTGCAGCCTAGAAATTGAAGAAAAGATGGTATCTGGACAATGGCTATTCAAGACATATGACGGGTGACAAGGATCAATTCATCACCTTGGAAATGAAAGAAGGAGGTATGGTTATTTTTGGAGACAATGGCAAAGAGAAAATAATCAGAATTGGTAAGATCAAAAAAATCCCCTGTACTTTCATTGAGAATGTATTGTTAGTAGATAAGTTGAAGCATAATCTATTGAGTATTAGTCAACTGTGTGATAAAGGATTCAAAGTTATCTTTGAATTATATATGTGTATAATAACAAACTCTCTTGATACTAGTAGTAAATTCATTGGACATGGACTTGGAAATATTTATGTGGTAGATCTAAATGATCTTGCCATGTCAAGTAGTTCCAGTTTAGTTGCAATGAATGCTAAGACCATGGAGTCATGCTTATTATGGCAAAGACGATTAGGTCATGCTAGCATGCATACTATTGCCAAATTAATTTTCAAAAATCTTGTAAGAGGCATGCCTAAGTCTAAAGTTGATTTTGATCATGTTTGTGATGCATGCCAAATGGGTAAACAAACTAGGGGGAGATTTAAATCCAAAAATATGATTTCAACTTCTAGACCTCTTGAGCTACTTCACATGGACTTATTTGGACCAACTAGGACCACAAGCCTAGGAGGTATGAAATATGCCCTTGTGATTGTAGATGATTTTTCTAGATTTACATGAGTTTTGTTTATCGCACACAAAGATGAAACTTTCAAAATATTTAGAAAATTTCATAAAAAAGTTTCCAATTAGAAAAATCTTTCAATAATTTCAATTAGAAGTGATCACGACACCGAATTAAAAAATTAATTTTTGATGATTATTGTACAAAAAGTGGCATTGATCATAACTTCTCCACTCCTTGAACACCACAATAGAATGGGTTGTAGAGAGAAAAAATAGGACTTTGGAAGAAATGGCCAGAACGATGTTATGTGAAGGTAATCTTCCAAGGTACTTTTGGGCAGAAGTAGTGAACACTGCTTGTTATATTTTAAATCGCATTTTGATCCATCCTATTTTGAAAAAAAACTCCCTATAAGCTTTGGAATGAAAAGAAACCCAATATAAATTATTTTCATGTGTTTGGATGCAAATGCTTTGTACTTAATAATGGTAAGAATAATCTAGAAAAATTTGATGCTAAATCTGATGAAGCAATTTTCCTTGGCTATTCACTACATAGCAAAGCATATAGGGTTTTTAATAAAAAGACACTTACTGTTGAAGAGTCAATGCATGTTATCTTTGATGAAACTAACCCTTCACCATCTAGAAAAGATGAGTGTATTGACAATGATGCAGGTAATATTCAAAAAGAGATGGAAGACATGAGTATTGAAGAAAGACCAATTGAAGAAGGAGAAGAAATCGTAAGTAAGGATCATGCAGATTTACCAACTGAATGGAAGTACGCTACTTCCCATCCTAAAGAATTAATCATTAGTGATCATTCTCAAGGCATTAGGACTAGGTCTCCACATAGGACTGCACATGACTACCTAGCATTTATATCTCAAATAGAGCCCCACACTTTAGAAGAAGCTGAAAATGATCCAAACTGGATGTTAGCCATTCATGAAGAATTGAACCAGATTGAAAGAAATAAGGTTTGGATACTAGTCGATAGACCTAAAGACCACCCAATTATAGGAACCAAATGGGTCTATAGAAATAAACTAGATGAACAAGAAAATGTTATTAGAAACAAAGCTAGATTAGTGGCTAAGGGATATAGTCGAGAAGAAGGTATTAATTTTGATGAAACCTATGCACCCATAGCAAGACTAGAAGTCATTAGATTACTTCTTACATTTGCTTGCTACATGAACTTTAAAATTTTTCAAATGGATGTGAAAAGTGTATTTCTAAATGGTTTTATCTCAAAACAAGTTTTTGTAGAACAAGCATCGGGTTTTGAAAATCATGCTTTTCCAAACCATGTGTTTAAATTGAACAAAACTTTGTATGGTTTGAAACAAGCCCGTAGAGCATGGTATGATAGACTTAGCACCTTCTTGATTGAAAATGATTTTTCAAGAGGAAATGTTAATAAAACCCTTTTCATTTAAAAGAAAGATAAAGATATATTAGTTGTACAAATTTATGTCGACGATATTATATTTGGTGCAACTAATGAAAGTTTTTGTAAAAAATTTGCTAAGCTAATGTAGGGAGAATTAGAAATGAGCCTAATGGGTGAACTTAATTACTTCCTTTGACTTCAAATAAAACAATCAAAGGAAGGGATCTTCATTAACCAAGCCAAATATACCAAGGAAATAATCAAGAAGTTTGGTATGGAGACGAGCAAACATATGAGCACACCCATGAGCCCTTCTTGCAAATTGGACAAAGATGAAAGAAGATCCATTGTTGGCCAAAAGTTATATAGAGGTATGATCATATCCTTATTATATTTAACTACAAGTAGACCGGATATCTTGTATAGTATATGTGTATGTGCTAGATTTTAATATGATCCTAAAGAAACACATATGCTTGCTATTAAAAGAATATTAAGATATTTGAAAGGTACAAGTATTCTAGGTCTTTGGTTATCAAAAGAATCATCTTTAAATTTAATTGCATTCTCTGATGCTGATTATGCTGGTTGTAAAGTTGATAGAAAAAGTACTAGCAACACATGTCAGTTTCTAGGGTTGTATTTAATCTCATGGCACTGCAAGAAAAAAACTTGGCAGCACTTTCTACTATTGAGGTAGAGTATGTTGCTGCAAGAAGTTGTTGTGTACAAGTGTAGTAGATTAAACAACTAGAAGATTTTGGTGTTACACAATGCAAAATTCCTATTAAGTGTCATAACACAAGTGCTATAAATTTAACCAAAATTCCTATTCAGCATTCGACGACTAAGCACATAGAGATTAAACACCATTTTATTAGAGATCATGTTTTGAATGGTAACATTGAACTAGAATTTATCCCAACAGACAAACAATTAGCTGACATCTTTACGAAGCCACTGAATCAGGATAGATTTGAATTACTTAGAGGAGAATTAGGACTTTGTGATCCTATCTAGATTTAGTCAACCTAATTTCCTTCAGAAACTAAGGAAAAATTATCTACAAAATCTCCTACAATTATTCATTTGAACAACTTTCCTTGAATTTTCATTGTATCAAATACAATTTATGAATCACTTGATTTTATGTGGAAAGTTTCTGTTCGAGTCAACTCGAGCAATTTTGCTCTGATCGAGCTAGCTCAAATGTCTGAGTTCTCTGCCTATCACTCTGGTCGAGCCGACTAAGACTTTGCGTAGCCAACTCGGTATTCTAATCATTCTGAGTTCGCTCTGGTCGAGTCGACTTGGATGTTTCTAGGGTTGGGCGAGCGGACTCAAAAGTCGGGAAATCGCTATTTAGGTAGTTCTGAACTATCTTTTCTAGGTACTTCACTCTTCATACTTTACTTCAAACTCACTCTATTTCTCTCGAAAACTTTACCAAACTCCCAAAAACCATTCCCTAGAGCCTAAATTTCCTTAATTCCACTATAATGGCTTCTCAAAAATCTATAAGGAAGGTTCTTCAGATTGGTGAATCAAGCGATCGCAGTGAAGATAAAAAAGAAAAATGGGAAAAGAGGAAAAGATCTACTCCAGTGCAACTAGAAGAAGAAACTCCTCCTCCCGGACAATGTGTCTCAATGGTCAACCGACCGGTCACTTACAGAAGAAGGATCGACTTTGTATTCCTAGAAGAAATGCGATTGAAAATTGGAAATTGGATAGAAAGTCAAGGCTAGAAGCACTTTTGTTCTTTGGACATCTTGACCTACCCTTCACAGGTATGCATTTTTTATAAAAATATTGTTATCAAAGAATTTCACTTGGAATCTACTGTCAAGGAAAAGAAAATAATTGTGGATGAAGAATGGCTGGGCAATTTGCTCCAAATGCCTATGAATAGCGCCACTGAGCTTCTTCTTCTACCGGACAAGGAATATATTCTAAAGCTGATTTTGGAAAAAGAAGATGTGAGCTCCATCCAGCATGTACAAGCCAATTTACTATCAAAGGAAATGAGGCTTCTGCACAATATGATCAGTAAGATATTTCTTCCCAGGATTGGCTGCTTTGATTGGGTTAGTGAGAAAGATATGATCTTTATGGGATACTTGATTGAAGAAAGGCCTCTCAACCTTCCCTATATAATGATGATTCATATGACTGAAGCAGCAAGAAAAGTCAAAGCCTATCTACCCTACGATATGGTTTTCACTCTATTGTTTGAAGAAGCAGGAGTTGACTTAACCAATGAAATAGGCAAGCCATTACATCACTTTAATATCTACTCCTTCAATTCACTGAAAAGAATGGGTTACAAACAACAAGAAGGAGCATGGATAAAGAGGATGCCTAGTCAGGTCGCTGCTACCTTTTCTAATAATGATGAAGCTGCTGCTGAGAAAGAACTAAAAGTATAATGATTACTCCATCTGACCTCAAGAAGTTAATATTTCAGAAGATGGAAACAATTTCAAGCTCATTGACAAATCACATGAATTCTGTAATTGAGGAAATAAGAAATTCAGTTGACATCAGCTTGCAGGAATTGAGATCTAAACAAAAGCTTTACTAGCAGAAAATTGAAAAAGAAATGGAGGATTTTAAGGAGAGATCAGAAGCATCCTACTGCAATCCCAGAAGGAAACAATTCCCACTAAGATGCTCCTGAACAGATCATCAAATAGTTGAAAGGTTTATGCCCTATAAGCCAATATTTGTATCTCCCAGACCATTGTAAATTGACAAGTTAATAAAGGCAATATTTTTCCATCATTCGCTGTGTCATTATATGATGAACCCCATAGATTAGGGCTATGGTCCTAGGGCTATGATGAGATCATACCAGTGAGATCTAAGGCCTTAAAACCCTAATCTAGAAAATTCCTAGTCATAGGAACCCTGAGTTGGGGATCAGGGTTTCCGGTTAGACTGGCACATCCTATGTATGCTGAAAAGGGTGACTGCTCTCACAGTCACTTGTGTGGGACACTAATACAAGGATGTGGGTGCTCATTAGCGAATGAGTTCACTGAATAGATCTAGTTTGAGAATATCTAATGGAGCCTTAGCTGCATGTCAATAGATTTTTCTCATAGTGGGAGTTGTACAAGTAGTCCTATGACCTGAGACTGCCATAATACCTTATGTACATGAACCCATGCTTTGGTTCAATCTCAATCATGACACTGGGTCATGCACGAGGTTAATGCTGGGTATGGTGAATTGTATATGAAGGTAATGAGTAGGTCAACAAGGAATTGATCACTCCTAGTAGGAGGAGATTGCATCCAGCCAAATTAGGTCAGATGATGATTCAGGAAATCTTTGATCAAAGTACAGATATTAGAAATGATTTCTAATATCGAATTAATTGAATCATTAGTGTATGACTGAGCTGGGAATGAGTATAAGCTGGTTTTGACATGTTTCCATATCCATAGTTATATTCGGGATGCAAGATGATTGAAGGATCGAATTGTACGAGAACTTTCCACTGAAGGGTAGTTTTGGAATTTCACCAGAATTTCCATATCTTCCGGGTAGACATGACACGTTGCTAGACGTCAATCTTGTCTTGTGGGTTGATCAAATTAAATTGTTTAATTGGATCACTAATTAGGAGGAGTCCTAATTGACTAACTCGAGTTAGCTCGATTTGACCTAAATCGATTAGAATGAGTTCTGATCAAATTAGGTCAACTTGCACTCGGACCCACTGCTGGCTAGGTATGGAACCCAATGGGTCACACACTTAGGACAGATAATCAAGGATTTAATTTGGAATTAAATTTTGTTTGCAGATGAACACACTAGCATGTGTTGCAAACCATGGCTTCTACTTGAATCGGATTCGAGTAAGGGTTCCGATTTGGTCTTTTTTAGATCCAAATTCATTCCGGTTTGAATCTAATTAAAGATTCAAGCCATTGGGCTAATAGTAGGCTATCAATTGGGCTAACCTAAGAGGCTAAACCCCTTTCCCACATCGCCTAAGCCCCTTCCCCTCTCTTCCCACACGCGCGCGCAAGGAGAAGAGTCCACGCGCGCGTGGACTCTCTCCAAGCGGCGTTTTTGCGTGAGAAAAAGAAAAAGGGTCGGCGTTTTGGCTGAAGGGGCGTGGAAGAGAGTCCACCTAGGCGTGGACTCTTCAAAAACGGGATTACCGTGAAAGAAAAGAAAAAAAAACACCAAAGGGGCGTGACTCTTCTCTTCTGCGCGCGCCCTTCTGTGTTTTTCGCGACTCTTTCTTGCATCTTCCCATCCCAAAGGCCGTGAGATTAATTCAAGGGCCGTGAGATGAAGGGAAAGGACGTGAGAAGGGAGAGAGGGGCATGAGAGGGTGATTACAGATGGGTAGGCGCCTCTCTGTCGCCTATTTAAGGAGAAGACTTCACCGTAAAAAGAATTCTAGTTTTTCTACAGTGAAGCCTTGCCTTTTTTTTTTTCCTCTCCCTCTCCAGAAGATTGTTTCCCCCTCCTCTCTTTCCTCTTTGATTCCTTTACAGAGCCTTGGCTCTGTCGAATCTCAGAACAGAAGGAGAGTCAGAGAGAAACTCTCCGACGGTAAAGGAAGAAGGCGCCTCTCCTTTCTTTCTTACATTAAGACAATCTTGTCTTAATTTTCTTCTCCCACCAAGACAAGCCTTGTCTCATTTTAGGACAAGGGCTTATTCTTAAGACAAGAGTGTCTTAAGGGGCCAAAGTTACTAGAAGACAAGGAGAAGGGTAAGAGAGAAGGTTTAGTCCCAGTTTGGCTAGAGGAGTCCTAGCCAATAGCCCATATATCAAGTTCTTGGGGTAGAACTTGATTGGAAGGAACCCAATTAAGGAGTCAGTGTCTTGATCATCTGCCCGTGTGGATCACCATCGGAGGGCGGACAAGTGGACGCCTGGTGTGTTCAAGAGGCTACTCAATTTGGAGTTCATTTCTGCATCAGACTGGTAATAGCGATCTGAGGTTAGTATTTAAACAATGTTTAAATTTGGACATGCATGTAGTCATAGTTTTTAATTGCTAATAAGGAGTTTTGGGATTAGGGTTCGGACCTGGTTTCATAAATTTTTGAAATCCATGCTTCTGCATTGGTTCACGAACCCAACAATGGTATCAGAGCCACCTTATTAGGATTAAAACTTATGCAGTTCAATTCATGTTTTATTAAATGATGTAGTATCATGTTAAAGTTTTTATATTGATGCACAATGCATGTCTTTGATTGAACATGAGTTTGATGATTGCCACCAGTTAGGGTTTTCCACTGAAACCCTAATTATCTTAGAGATATGATTAGCCCTGGAGCCATCATATGAAATAAGGTTACCCTGGCATAATGGTGTATCCATTATGTGGTAAATGGTTGTCCTAGTATGATGGCACACATTTCACATATTTGCTTAGTTTAACGCATGTATTAATATATGTGATAGCTTTTAATTGAATGTGCTGGCATTGCATAAATCCCTCTTAAAATTATATTAAGTGGTAGTATAAGTTAACCGATAAGCATTATTAGTCATGATGGATAATTAGTCATTTCGGTGTCTAGAAAGGTGATTCTGGGAAGGTAAAGGGAATCGTGGTTTTTAATTGGTTCCGTTGTTTGACCTGGCCAATTTTAAATTGGTGTCTAGGAAAGCAACGGGGGGACCCCCACATCTCTTCCACTAGCCTGGCCGATCTGATTGATTTAATTCTTGACTAACATGCTTGGTGTTAAAATACTATTATTGGCCTTCCTTCATGATAGGTCATTATTGTGTTACGATCTATACTAGGTTTGTTGTGTACACACAAGACCTAATATGGTGACTAACACAATTTTTGGCCTAATACAATTATTTATTTATGGCATGATTTAATGTAATATTTTGTTGTGTACATACAAGGGTATTACTATTAAAGTCATGACTATATGGCTATGGAGGGTCTTACTTAACTGAAATATTATAGTTTGTTGTGTATACACAAGGCTATTAATATTTTAGAGGCCGGGATAAGTTGAGAATTGTACGGGTTACAACTGGAGAGAGTTTTCCTACCTATGAACTTATATAAGATTTGTTGTGTACATACAAGGTCTTTTATAAGGGATTGGGATCTCAACCCCACTAAGAAAAACTAATTAGGATTTTCTCGATCATCGTATAGAGGGTTATGATGCTCGATAAAATAGTAGGAGACATAATTAAATTAAAGTCCTAATTTAATTATGTATTGTCATTTCATGGTTGTTTGCTTATGTATTGTTCTTTGTTTAAATGTAGATAAATGGCCTCTTCACTCTCACTCCGTAGTATTTTAGATGCCAACAAATTGACTGGGCCTAATTATGTTGATTGGCTGAGAAATTTAAAAATAGTACTCAGTCAAGAAAGAATTTCCTATATTCTTGATACCCCAATTTTGGAACTACCAAGGGAAGATGCCTCGCAAGAGGAGAAGACCACATATAATATGTGGCAAAATGACTCACTTACTGTCAAGTGTGTTATGCTTGCCTCTATGACTAATGAGTTGCAGAGGCAGCATGATATCATGGATACTAACTCCATACTGCTCAATTTAAAAGAGCTTTATGGAGAACACAGTAGAACTGCTAGATATGAAATATCTAAGCAGTTGTTCCGTGCAAGGATGACAGAAGGTACATCAGTACAAGACCATGTATTAAAGATAATTGATCTAATCACTCGATTAGGTCAATTAGGTTTTGTAATGGATGGGGAGTTGAATCAAGACTTGATCTTGCAATCACTCCCAGAGTCATTTTCACAGTTTGTTCTTAATTACCATATGAACAAACTTAATTCTTCCTTGCCTGAGCTGTTGAATATGTTGAAGACAGTAGAGAGCCATGTAAAGAAAAATAAGGCTCCAGTTCTTCTTGTGGATAAGAAGAAGACAGGCAAAAAGGGTTCCAGTAAGAGGATGAATCCCAAAGGGGGCATTAAGAAGAAGAAAGGAAAGAAGGCCTCCGGACAGATGACCTGCTTTCATTGTGGCAAGCCGGGTCATTGGAAAAGGAACTGCAAGGTTTACCTTGCAAGTGTGAAGCCTGGTGCATCAGAGGCACCAAAAGGTATGAAAGAAGTTCATACTATTTTGTCATTGGATTCTTCCATTTCAAATACTTGGGTGTTGGATACCGCCTGTGGTCATAACATCTGCAAATCATTGCAGGGACTTCAGGGGCTTAAAGTATTGAAGGAAGGTAACTTTGAGCTCTACGGTGCTGGAGGGGACCCCATCCAAGCAGAAGCTGTAGGGACTTATATTTTGAAGTTACCTTCAGGGAAGATCTTGGAGCTAAGGAATTGTTACTATATGCCAAAAATCATTAGAAATATCATATCTGTACCCTTGTTACTTAAACAAGGATATACTATGAATGTAATGAGCAGTGGCTGCTCAATTTCTTTATCTAATGAAATTATATGTTATGGCATATTCTGCAATGGTCTATTAACTCTTTCCACTAATGATAATATTTTTCATGTTTCTAACAAATGGAAAAGAGATGATGTAAACAATACCTTACTTTGGCATTATCGACTTGGACATATTAGTGAGACTAGGATTAACAAGTTATACAAAGAAAATTTCTTTGATCCTTATGACTATGAGTCATTAGGAACTTGTGAATCATGTCTCATGGGTAAGATGACCAAGACTCCATTTAGTGGACATGGAGAAAGGACAAAAGAGTTATTGGGACTCATACACACAGATGTATGTGGGCCTATGACAACTCAAGCCTATGGTGGATACTCATACTTCATCACATTTACTGATGATTTTTCAAGGTATGGATTTGTGTATCTAATGAAACATAAGTCCGAGGCTTTTGAAAAATTTTTAAAGTATCAAAGTATGGTAGAGAAACAGACAGGAAAAGTATAAAGATCCTCCGATCAGATAGAGGAGGTGAGTACTTATCCACTGAGTTTCTTGATCACCTTAAAGATAAGGGGATCATCTCTGAATGGACTCCTCCTTACACACCATAATTAAATGGTGTTGCTGAAAGGAGGAATCGTACTTTATTGGATATGGTACGGTCCATGATGTGCTTCACGGAGTTACCTTTTTCTTTCTAGGGATATGCTTTGGAAACAGCAACTTATATCTTGAATAGAGTACCATCTAAAACTGTCTCTAGCACTCCATATGAATTATGGAGAGGTAAGAAGCCCAATCTTAAGTATATTAAGATATGGGGACGTCCAGCCTATGTAAAAAGAAATTTTGGACATAAACTAGATGCTAGAGCAGACAAATGTCTATTTATAGGATATCCTAGAGATAGTATAGGATATCTGTTCTACCACCCTACTGAACAAAAGGTTTTGGTCAGTAGGCATGCCACTTTTATGGAAAAGGAATTCATCCTACAAAAGGGCACTGGTAGAAATATCGAACTTAATGAGATTCAACAAATAGACACTTCTCAGTCAAGTAACAACATAGTTAATATAGAACCTGAACATACTCCTATCCGTAGGTCTGATAGGGTGCGACAGGCACCTGAGAGGTATGGGTTCATAATTGAAAATAATGAAGCCCAAATCATTCAAAATGATGAGCCTCTAACCTATACGGAAGTAGTCATGAGTAGAGACTCAGACAGATGGCTGGAAGCCATGAGATCCGAGATGGACTCCATGTATGTCAACCAAGTATGGTCTTTGGTTGATGCACCAGAGGGTATTAACCCTATTGGGTGTAAATGGGTCTATAAAAAGAAGATTGGGGCAGATGGCCAAGTTGAAACTTATAAAGCCAGATTGGTGGCTAAGGGTTTCAGACAAAAACAGGGAATAGATTATGATGAAACATTTTCCCCTGTTGCCATGCTCAAATCTATTTGGATTATGCTTGCTATAGCAGCATATCATGATTATAAGATCTGGCAAATGGATGTAAAAACTGCATTCCTCAATGGTTTCCTTGAGGAAGAGGTTTATATGTCACAGCCAGAAGGTTTTGTCTTGGAGACTAAACCTAATCAGGTATGTAGGCTAAAGAAATCCATTTATGGATTAAAGCAAGCATCCAGGAGTTGGAACATCCGATTTGATAAAACAGTCAAAGAATTTGATTTTTTCAAAAATGAGGATGAACCTTGTGTGTACAAGAAGACTAGTGGGAGTGCCATAGTTTTCTTAGTTCTATATGTTGATGATATACTTCTTATTGGGAATGATATCCCAATATTACAATCAGTCAAAGTATGGTTATCGAAACAGTTTTCCATGAAAGACTTGGGAGAAGCATCCTATATACTGGGTATAAAGATCTATAGAGAAAGATCAAGAAGGATGCTAGGCTTATCCCAGTCTAGGTACATTGACCAGGTGCTAAAGAGATTTAGCATGGAGGAAAGTAAAAGAGGTTACTTACCTATTGGTCATGGCATACGTCTTTCTAAGAGGATGTCTCCTAAGACACCTGAAGAAAGAAATAGAATGAGTTCTATACCTTATGCTTCGGCTATAGGGTCGATTATGTATGCTATGTTATGTACCAGGCCTGATGTGGCATATGCCTTGGGTGTAGCCAGTAGATTTCAGGCTGATCCAGGAGAGGATCACTGGAAGGCTGTGAAAAATATTCTTAAGTACCTGAGAAGGACTAAGGATATTTTTCTTATATACGGAGGGTCTGATCTTAAACTAGAAGCCTATTCAGACTCTAGTTTTCAATCAGACCCAGATGATAGTAAATCCATTTCAGGGTATGTCTTTACCTTGAATGGTGGAGCAGTAAGTTGGAAGAGCACTAAACAGCAGACTGTAGCTGACTCAACTACCGAGGCAGAGTACATAGCTGTCAGTGAAGCCGCCAAGGAAGCTGTCTGGATGAAGAAATTCATCACAGAGTTGGGAGTAGTTCCTGAGATTGAGAGCCCGGTGCCACTCTATTGTGATAACACTGGAGCAGTTGCTCAAGCTAAGGAACCGAGAGCCCATCACAAGTCCAAGCACATTCTGAGACGCTTCCATCTTGTCTGAGAGATAATCGAGAGACAAGAAGTCTGCATCAATAGAGTGGATACAAAGAACAACATAGCAGACCCATTCACTAAGGCTCTACCACAGCGGGAGTTTGATCGCCACCTCGATTGTATGGGGTTAAAGAATAAGAGCGATTGGCTTTAGTGCAAGTGGGAGATTGAAAGGTTTATGCCCTATAAGCCAATATTTGTATCTCCCAGACCATTGTAAATTGACAAGTTAATAAAGGCAATATTTTTCCATCATTCGCTGTGTCATTATATGATGAACCCCATAGATTAGGGCTATGGTCCTAGGGTATGATGAGATCATACCAGTGAGATGTAAGGCCTTAAAACCCTAATCTAGAATATTCCTAGTCATAGGAACCCTGAGTTGGGGATCAGGGTTTCCGGTTAGACTGGCACATCCTATGTATGCTGAAAAGGGTGACTGCTCTCACAGTCACTTGTGTGGGACACTAATACAAGGATGTGGGTGCTCATTAGAGAATGAGTTCACTGAATAGATCCAGTTTGAGAACATCTAATGGAGCCTTAGCTGCATGTCAATAGATTTTTCTCATAGTGGGAGTTGTACAAGTAGTCCTATGACCTGAGACTGCCATAATACCTTATGTACATGAACCCATGCTTTGGTTCAATCTCAATCATGACACTAGGTCATGCACGAGGTTGATGCTGGGTATGGTGAATTGTAAATGAAGGTAATGAGTAGGTCAACAAGGAATTGATCACTCCTAGTAGGAGGAGATTGCATCCAGCCAAATTAGGTCAGATGATGATTCAGGAAATCTTTGATCAAAGTACAGATATTAAAAATGATTTCTAATATGGAATTAATTGAATCATTAGTGTATGACTGAGCTGGGAATGAGTATAAGCTGGTTTTGACATGTTTCCATATCCATAGTTATATTCGGGATGCAAGATGATTGAAAGATCGAATTGTACGGGAACTTTCCACTGAAGGGTAGTTTTGGAATTTCACCAGAATTTCCATATCTTCCGGGTAGACATGACACGTTGCTAGACGTCAATCTTTTCTTGTGGGTTGATCAAATTAAATGGTTTAATTAGATCACTAATTAGGAGGAGTCCTAATTGACTAACTCGAGTTAGCTCGATTTGACCTAAATCGATTAGAATGAGTTCTAATCAAATTAGGTCAACTTGCACTCGGACCCACTGCTGGCTAGGTATGGAACCCAATGGGTCACACACTTAGGACAGATAATCAAGGATTTAATTTGGAATTAAATCTCGTTTGCAGATGAACACACTAGCATGTGTTGCAAACCATGGCTTCTACTTGAATCGGATTCGAGTTAGGGTTCCGATTTGGTCTTTTTTAGATCCAAATTCATTCCGGTTTGAATCTAATTGAAGATTCAAGCCATTGGGCTAATAGTAGGCTAGCAATTGGGCTAACCTAAGAGGCTAAACCCCTTTCCCACATTGCCTAAGCCCCTTCCCCTCTCTTCCCACGCGCGCGCGTAAGGAGAAGAGTCCACGCGCGCGTGGACTCTCTCCAAGCGGTGTTTTTGCGTGAGAAAAAGAAAAAGGATCGGCGTTTTGGCTGAAGGGGCGTGGAAGAGAGTCCACCTAGGCGTGGACTCTTCAAAAATGGGATTACCGTGAAAGAAAAGAAAAAAAAACACCGAAGGGGCGCGACTCTTCTCTTCTGCGCGCGCCCTTCTGTGTTTTTCGCGACTCTTTCTTGCGTCTTCCCATCCCAAAGGCCGTGAAATTAATTCAAGGTCCGTGAGATGAAGGGAAAGGACGTGAGAAGGGAGAGAGGGGCGTGAGAGGGTGATTACAGATGGGTAGGCGCCTCTTTGTCGCCTATTTAAGGAGAAGACTTCACCGTAAAAAAGAATTCTAGTTTTTCTACAGCGAAGCCTTGCCTTTTTTTTTTCCTCTCCCTCTCCAGAAGATTGTTTCCCCCTCCTCTCTTTCCTCTTTGATTCCTTTACAGAGCCTTGGCTCTGTCGAATCTCAGAACAGAAGGAGAGTCAGAGAGAAACTCTCCGACGGTAAAGGAAGAAGGCGCCTCTCCTTTCTTTCTTACATTAAGACAATCTTGTCTTAATTTTCTTCTCCCACCAAGACAAGCCTTGTCTCATTTTAGGACAAGGGCTTATTCTTAAGACAAGAGTGTCTTAAGGGGCCAAAGTTGCTAGAAGACAAGGAGAAGGGTAAGAGAGAAGGTTTAGTCCCAGTTTGGCTAGAGGAGTCCTAGCCAATAGCCCATAAATCAAGTTCTTGGGGTAGAACTTGATTGGAAGGAACCCAATTAAGGAGTCAGTGTCTTGATCATCTGCCCGTGTGGATCACCATCGGAGGGCGGACAAGTGGACGCCTGGTGTGTTCAAGAGGCTACTCAATTTGGAGTTCATTTCTGCATCAGACTGGTAATAGCGATCTGAGGTTAGTATTTAAACAATGTTTAAATTTGGACATGCATGTAGTCATAGTTTTTAATTGCTAATAAGGTGTTTTGGGATTAGGGTTCGGACCTGGTTTCATAAATTTTTGAAATCCACGCTTCCGCACTGGTTCACGAACCCAACAATAGTCATTTGACACTCCTACTCCTATTCTTTCATCTGATCCATCCAAACCTGTTGAGACCAAGAAGAAACCCAAAACCAAGAAGACTTAAACTTTTAGAGCCCCTGTTAGAACTAGATTCAGGGATTTAAGGTTTAAATCCCTGAAAACTAAGTCCTCCGATAAGGTTATTGAGGTAGGCTCCTCTTCTTCTGCTGAAGATGAAGAAGAATAGTTTATTAGTCTTTTGGGTATATTTCTGATCTTGTTAATGTTCTACCTTTTATATTTTGCAATATAAATGTACTTTCCTTATCACTTTGTATCGTAATATTCTCAGTGAAATGAAAGATCTTTTAGCAATTTTTTTTTTTTTTATTGACATATACTATCTGATACAATACTTTGATACAACTGTGATGATTTCTAATTAGAATTTTCAATCTGAGAAAATGAAATTATCTCAAATAAATATTAAAGACTTTCTCAATCTATTTCAAAATCTGAGTTTTATTTGAAACCACCTTTTTGAGTGATTGACAAAAAGGGGGAGAAATATGAAAAATGTGAAGAATGAAAAATGGGAGAAATATGAAAAATGCGAGAAATGGGAAATCAGTATTTATGTTGAGGTATTTATATTAAGCCTCCTACCAACTACTCTTAAAGAGCATAAAAAGAATGAATAAGGGAGAGCACAAAAATGATAGTATTCAAAAAGACTTAATGCTTAAATTTCTTTAAAACCTAGAGAATGGGGGAGATTCTCTTGAAATGGTTTTGCTCTGATTAATATTCAAATTAATCTTAATTCTCTGATTGCTATTAATTATGTCAATACTTTTTCAAACTCTGATACTCCATGTTTTGTGCTAATTATAATATTATGAAGCATGAAAAGTTCAATACTTTGCTGATATACAATGATATCACCTTTTGAGCTCTGATACTTATTTACCAATTCAATTAGCTCTGATACATGTGAATACTTAACTTTTGAATACTTTTATACATGTAAAGTGTAAAGAGTTTTTCATGCCCAATATTTTGTCATCATCAAAATGGGGGAGATTGTTGACCCTATAAGTGATTTTGATGATAACCAAATATTGGAGAATGTATATTTATTTCTAACAACTCTTCAAGTATTTCACTAGTTTTTGTAGGATGAATTAATTTGTTCAAACTTCAACTCCTACACTATTGTTTCTTGTTTGAGTTGTGTTGTAATGTATTTTTGTAAAGAAGAACCCAATGAAAAAGCTAAGAAAAAAATACGTATAAAGGGTTACTTCTGTGTGTGTGTGCCATGAACTTATTTTGAGTTGGTATGCTTGAAAATATAAAAAGTTGGTGAGAGTTTTTCTTTGAGTTCAAGTATAAAAATCCTGAAGAAGATACTCGAGCCAACCTAGCATGATGAAGAGCCGACTCCACTTACCGGCACGCAGCAAGGATTCTGGAATGCAGCAATTCGAGTCGACTCGATAGAATGCAAGCCGACTCCAGTAAATCCAAGTCGACTGGAATTAGTCCGAGCCAACTCCTCCAGAGTCCAGTTTTTGAAGATTTCTGAGAACAGCCAGGCGAGCCGACATGAACCAGAAAGAGCCGACTCTGCCATACTCAATTTTGAAAGCCTGAGAAAGCGAGCCTACCTAGACTGCATCGAGCTGACTCTTCTAGAGTGAGGTTTTCTGAACCTGAGGAGAAGAGCTGACCAATGATCAAAGAGCCGACTCCTCGAGTTCAAGTTTTTCAAAGATTCAAGTTCTAGCCGACCCGAGACACAAAGAGCTGACTTGTCCAGAGTGAAGTTTTGCACCCTGAGACAAAGTGTTGAATGCACTGAAGATTTGGCGACTCAACCTATCGACTCGAAGGATCTGAGCTGACTCGAAGGAATCCGAGTAGACTCGAACATCATTCTCAGGTATCCAATGGCTAGTTCCATAAATTATTTTTGAATGCCAAAAAGTGCTCCAATGGTCACAAGTCATTCTCTAATGGTCTACAACGGCTAGAACTATCTTGGAATGATAGAAGACCTTAAATTTGAAGGATTTGAACTTCCTTAAGGCAATCAATTAGAAAGTTCTTCAAAGGAGAGAGAGCTACATTAAATATCTTACCTACCAACAGCAAAAGGGCACAAGAGCATTCAAGTCAACCTTCATGTCTTCACCAACTCAGATCTGAAGCTTGAAGCAACTTTTTGAAGAAGCCACTGAAGTAATTAAAGCTTATTCAAGCACATTCAAGTGGACTTCCATCAAGCTGCACTGGCAACTATCCAACAAATTGAGTTTGTCATTTTTATTGTATTTATTTCAATTCAATCTTTTGAATTGTTGGGTTATTGGTGAGCCCGTTTGAAAAACCAAATAGGTTATTGGTAAGCCTTGATAAAAACCAAGTGTTGGGTTCTTGATGATCCTATGAAAACCAAGTTAGGTTTCTTTGATGAGCCTGTTTAAAACCAAAGGGTGATAGGTTTCTTTGGTGAGCCTGTTTAAAACCAAAGGGTGTTGGGTTTTCTTTGGTGAGCCTGTTTAAAACCAAAGTGTAGAGGTTTTGGATTGTGATCCTGCAAAACAATCCTACTATATTCGGGTATGAATATAGTGAAAATCCCAAGTGGTATCTTGGGTAGTGGACGTAGGAGCTGGGTTGCTCCGAAGCACTATAAATTTTATGATTGTGTTGTGTTTCCTTGTTCTTACTTAGCTTCTGCAATCTATCATCTTGTCACAGCACCTACCACTTGCAAGGAATTTTTAATTTCACATAATCTTGCCTTAATTTTTTAAATTCCCAATTCACCCTCCTCTTGGGTAGCCACCTGGGTAACACCTACATGCCATAAGAAATCTTGTTTAAATGGGAGGTCAAGGTCTTGTAGCCCTACTTTTTTCTATGACTGAATAGCCATGGTGAAGCACTCGATCCGAGTACTTAAAGAGAAACTAAATCAACACAAGAGAGATTAAATCCTAGTTTAACCTACTCTAATACTAAAACTGATATAGATTAATAATTAAATTAAACTACTAATATTAATAACTAATTAGTAGAGAAAAATAGAAACCAATTTTTTTTGTTATATTTTTTCAGATTTTAAAGAAGTCTTGAAGGAGACAGCGAAGGAAACTAGTTATAATTATCTACTCGCAAGTAAACCTAAAAATTAACTAGGAAAGCAGGACTTGGTGGTTGAAAAACCATCGTAAACTAGGATTTATCTATCAACGAGTCAGAAAATAATGAGAAAGGAATAAGTTTCAATTTTACCAACGAAGAAATGCTCCTCTGAATTGGATCTGACAGAACTCTCAAGATCTTTACAGCAGGGTTTCAAGAACTCTATCCCAGGCTCCGATCTTCCGTGCGAAGCTGGTTTCAAGGCAAGAATACCTGATCTTGACTCCTGATCACCTGTGACACTCAACAATGAAAATCATGAAATAAGAAGCAGCAAAGAAAAAAGAAAGAATGAAAGGAAAGGAAGGTTTAGAAATAGTGATTTTTGGATTTTCTGGTCGGGTGGATAGGTAGGGCCTCACATCCCTCGATGTTCCATAGAACAAAGGAAGGGCCTCACACCCCATGTTGCACATAGCAAAGGAAGAAAATTTTGATAGAATAACACTCTTATTGATGAATAATAATTTATTAATTACAAGGGAGGTTGGAGGGGTATTTATGGACCCCGAACCAATAGTGTAAGGGATACAACGGCTAGTCTTTTTCTTCCTTGGACTACAACTCCTAGAATCCTGCTTTAGGTAGCCTGGACTCTTTTTTGCTGAAATGATTTAGACTCTTTTCAAAGTGGGAGACAACTTGAGACTTCTCATCCAAAGTGGGTGCCCAAGTGGTGGATTGGTGAGATGGCTTGTGTAGGGTCAAGATGCTCCATCACTTGGCCTTGTTTGCTGGACTCTAGAGTCTGGATAATGCAGATATTTACAGCTGAGTGGACTCCTCAGTCTGGATTGAAGAAGACTCAAGAGTTTTGGTAAGACTATTGATTCTTGAGACTTAAGCAGCTTCCAACCTGTTTGAGTGAAATGCTATGGTAGAGAACCTTTGAACCACTTTCATTTAGTGAATGGATACCTTGGAACTCTCTTTGAAGTGGGTGACAAGAAAGAGTAAAATGCTTGGCCGCCTTCTCATACTTTTGGCATGAATTAATTTGAGAGGAGGGGTGCCAAGGATGAGAGTCCATCACACTTACTTATCTTAAAAGGAAGGGCACTAATTAAGTCTCTCTCATAGGCCGACCAAGATATAAATGATGTGGAAAATATGTTGTCTTAATGGCAAGCAAATTTCAGACATATCATGTGCTCTTGTCCTAGTTGAAGTGCCAAGCAATGTTGTCCCAAAGACATGTCCAAACATGACATGTGTTGATATCCAAATCCTTGAAAACGTGGCACCAAGAAAACGTTGTGACTTGGGCTAGCACATGGGATCATATGGGTCTTTAATTGGGTGCACATGGGATGTTGTCTTGGGTCCCCTCTTGTAATACAGGACTCAATGACTCAACTAATTACATGGACTCAATAAATAACAAATCACATGACTTAACTAAATAACCAACTCTAAGCCCAACTTGATCAAATTGATCAAAAGGCATAACCAATAAAATAAAATGGGTTGAGCTGGTAAATAGGGTTTGGTCCAAAATAGGTTTTGACACAATCGATAAATGGAATTTTTATACAAACCCTAATTTGGTAAAAGGGGTTTGGCCCCAATGGCTAAAAATTAAAAAATCGTAATTACAGTTGGTAAAAAGGGTTTACCCTAACTAAACCAAAATAACTTAATTTAAAATAAATATTTACATGATAAAAAAAAAGGATTTGGATTTAGGGTTTTACTCACAGGTGATCCACAAAGATGTGGGTTCAACCTGTCAATTTCTTTTAGCCTTAGTACCTGCACCATTTGGTACCTAGCAGATTGCTACACTGCACAGTATACAGTAGGGAGTTCAAGGGATTACCACTAAGCTACGGACTATTTGGGTATTCTTGTCTAGATTGCAGTC
Organism: Areca catechu; assembly: GCA_021397845.1. Classification (NCBI taxonomy): domain Eukaryota; kingdom Viridiplantae; phylum Streptophyta; class Magnoliopsida; order Arecales; family Arecaceae; genus Areca; species Areca catechu. The sequence goes on along the minus strand of CM038051.1, from coordinate 91,743,828 downwards.
TACCGCTGAAGCTTCTGGAGCATCAGCTTCTAGGCCGCCACCTGCTCAGTCTCCACCTCCTCCTTATTCCAGTCAGCCATCACCTCTCGCTACACAGCCTCCTCCACCACCTATAGATGTTCCTAGCATACCTTCTGACATTAAAGTTGAGCCTACTCCTGCTAGTTCCAAACCTAAAGCTAGGCCAAAACAAAAATCCACTAGACCTGAGGCTCCCACAAGGACTAGATTTAGAGATCTTAGGCTCAAACCATTAAAAACTAAGACCTCTTCCACTATTTTAGAGATAGGTTCTTCCTCTAGTGAGGAAGAAGAGTAGTTTTTGTATCTTTTTGTTCTTGTTTCTTTTGTTGGATGTATCTTGTATCTTCTTGATGATTGTATTGTGTATCTTTTTGATAGCTGTATCAAAGACTTCAATATATATATATATCGTTCACCCTTTGTTCTACATATCTTTTTATCCTTTTAACAATTCTATGATGCTTATAACTTGAACTCAAATAGGGAGTTTCAAACAACTTTCATTGGAAAAGAACATAAAAGATTAATAAGAATACCAACATTACTATGAGAAGGTGAAATTATCTTGTTAATTCTCTTATTCTATTTCAAAATTTATTAGATGCTTTGTTCATCTTTTTTGTTGATGACAAAAAGATGGAGTGATAAATGATGTGCACAGAAAATTCAAAGAACATAAAATAGGGAAAGATAGTAGAGAAGATTATACATTGAAAAATAGAAAATCATTAAAATGTGCAAAGAAATGAATGAAACAAGGGGAGTTATCCCAATTATTTAAAATTTGCTCTGATCAAAATTTGCTCTAATACATCTTCATTAGTCTCTAATAGCTCTAATACATGTTTGCTAGCTTTGATACTTTCTCCTACCTTAATCTCTGATACATTCTTCAATATAATTGCAAGCTCTGATACATTTTGATATCCAACTTGCCTTGATACATTATTGACTTCAATACATTTTAGGCAAAAATAGCTTTTGATAAATATTAACTCTGATTCATATTGGCTATTTCAAAAAGCTCTGATATCTTTTTGATAATCTCTAATACTTTCTAATACATTCTTGACACTTGTTGATATATATGGATATACATTAATTTTAAAATCATACACAAGTTACCTTGATACATTTAAGTGTTCATATACTCATAATTGTAAAGTTTCCTTTTCCATGCCCAGTGTTTTGTTATCATCAAAAAGGGAAAGATTGTTGATCCTTGGAATGATGTTGATGATAACAAAATATTGGAGCATGCATTTGATTACTAACCATTTCCATGTATTTTAGAAATTTTTATAGGATGATTTTAATGTACAACCACTCTTCCTATAATTTTGATGTATGTCAAGTTTATTTTTTAAAAAGTATTATGTAATGAAGAGCCCTAAGAAAAATCACTTGTGTATTTATGAAAATGGGCCAATTCAATGTAATTTTAAAGTTTAAAATACTTAGTTTAGGCTTTAAAGGAGTTTAAGAATCTTTGAAGTTGGTTGGAAGTCTTTAAAAGAAATCTAGAGAAGTTTGAAGGGTTCTTGGCAAAAATCACTCGAGCTGACTCAAAGCAGAGAGCCGACTCAATGTTCTAGCAAGGCACTAAGCTTTCTAGCATGCAAACATTCGAGCCAACTCGAGAGTGAGAGCTGACTCAGGCAAAGTTCAATTTCTAAAGTTCTGAGATTTCGAGCTGACTCGAAGAAAGTTGAGCCGACTCATCCAAGAATGAAATTTCTTAAATAGACAATCGAGTTGACTCATGTGCAGATGAGCCGACTCTTCCAAAGTGATGAAAAACTAGTTCTGAGAAAATTAGCCATCCGAGCCGACTCGACTGAGAAGAGCCGACTCGACTAGAATGAAAATTTAGCAGGACTAAGCATCCGAGCCGACTCGATCCATCCGAGCTGACTCGAGCACCTATTCTAGGAATGTAACGACTAGTTCCATAACTATCTTTTTGAATCCAAAAAGTACTCCAACGGTCATTTTTCGAATCCCAATGGTCTACAACGATTATATCCTCTTGGAATCAATTCAAGACACTATTTATAAGAGATTTGAACAACTTTTGAAGAAGTTAATGAGCCTTTAATGAGTTTTTAAGAAAACATTCAAGAGAGCCTTCAAGCAAGTACTCAAGACTTCACCAACTCTCATTAGATTCCTGAGTCATTAATTAAGGAAGATAAGAAGCCTTAAAGAGCATTCAAGGAAGGAATCAAAAGGGCTTCTCAAGAGCTACAACTACAACCACCCGATAATGATCGGTTTGTCATTAGTGTTGCTTTATTTTAACTCTTTATTTGAGTTGTTCCAAGTACAGTAGGGGTTGTAACTTAGGATTTGTATAGGTTTTTGGTAAGCCTTTGAAAATCAAGAGTGGGTTGTTAGTGAGCCCGTGAAAACTAACAGTGTATTGGGTTTTTAGTGATCCCGGTGAAAAACCAAGTTAGGTTTTGGATTATGAGCCCGTGAAAACAATCCGGTGTATTCCAGGATGAACATAGTAAAAATCCCAAGTGGTATCTTGGGTAGTAGGCGTATGAGCTGGGTTACTCCAAACTACTATAATTTGCTTATGTTTGTGCTTCTATTGTTTGTGATCTTTATTAGCTTCTGCATTTGATTCTTAGCTTACATCACTCACCACACTAAGAATTATAAAAAGAGCATATACTTGAAAAAAAATTTAATAATCCAATTCACCCCTCCTCTTGGGTTGGCCACCAGGACAACACTTTGACATACACAGAGTGGATCAATAAGTCATGGTACACTGACAACATGTCAACCCTTCACACAAGCCAGTGAAGCAGAAGAAGTAAAACTTCTTCCCTGAATGCCAATGAGCCATCAAGCAAGAAGTTGATAAGCTACATATCGCCAGATTCATCCATGAGGTCAACTACCTTGAATGGCTAGTAAAAATTGTTGCCTAGTGTAGCAACCCAAGAGGGGGGGGAATTGGACTTCTTAAAAATTGAAATTCTAAGACAAGTATGTGCTTGAACTAAGGTTCTTGTGTAACAATGTGATTATGCTCAATAATGATATACAACAAAATTGTAAAGCAAATGCAATGTAAATCAAAGCAAATAAAAAAAAAGAGCAAGCAATCACAAACACCAAGATGTATAGTGATCCAGTGCACTTCAAGCACCCACATCCACTCTCCAAGCTTCCCCTTGAAAATTTTCACAATAATCTATCCAAGATTATAGCCAACTTGTTTTCAAAAGCTCACAAGTCAAACCTTGTTGGTTTTGTCATCTAGGCTTACCAACAATCTTTACAACTTGTTTTTAATCCGAGTTCACAAGTCAAACCCTAGTTGGTTTTGTCCCTTATGCTCACCAACCTTCTTTAATACTACTTTCAATACCTTTGAAACTAGTAACAATAAATAAGATAAAAAGTACAAATATAAGCTCAAGAAAGAACTCTCAAAAGAGTAGATATAAATATCATTGAAGCTCTTCTTGAATGCTTGAGTTGTCTCCTTCTTGGAACCTCTTCAATGCACACTTTTGGCTAATGATTTGAAGGTTCAACAGCACAAAAATGAAGGCTTTTTCAGGTGAAATCTTCTTTAAAGGCTCACTCAAGTCTTTTCAAGCTTTTCTCAAAATATAAGCTTTATCTCTTGTGATTCACTTTTTCTCTTGTGTCTTCAATGAGTTTGGTGAGTGATAAATAGTCTAAAAACCTTCAAAAAGCTGTTGGAGACCGTTAGAGTGAAGAAACTAGCCGTTTAGAGCCGTTTGGAATCAATTCTGAACTTCTAGAAAACTAGCCATTGACTAAGTGTTGACACTTGATTTGTTCATGAGTCAATCAGTGAGTCGACACTTGGATCAACGCCAAGTGTAAATTTGAATTTTCTAACATTTTGCTTCACTTCTGATCTTAAGCTATGAGTCGACCTGTGAGTCGATACTTGAACTCTGTGAGTTGACACTTGGGTCGACACTTCAGTCAGCACTAGGCAAAATGTCCATGGAATGGCATGTTCTATCCTTTTTTTATCTCAAGCCATGAGTCGATCTGTGAGTTGACCTGTGAGTCGACACTTAGGTTGACACTTGAGTCAATACTTCATTGAGATCCAAAAATCATGTTTTGTTCAATTCTGTTCTCAAGCCTTGAGTCGATTTGTGAGTCGATACTTGAACTCTATAAATCGAAACTTTGAGTCGACACTTGGCATGCCAGCTTAAAATTCTACGTGCCAACCTTCAAGGTGTCGACACTTGCTCCATGAGTCGACACGGTGAGTCGACACTTAGGTCAACACTTGCTCTGTGCCATTTCCAAAATATGTGACAAACTTCAAAACTTTCAAATTTTGTCCAATTGACTTCTACTTCCTTCTCCATAAAGTCCAAAGTGATTATTTTAAAGTCATTCCAAGGTAAGAAAACCTCTCAAACATTGAAATTCATCTTGCTTTGATATCCATAATATTTATTTTCTTGAGTGGAAAATTTGAAGTACCTGTGACCTAAAATTCACAACTCCAACTGAACCATTAGTCCAAAATATATACTCAATATTTTGTTAATCATCAAAATCAAGGGCCAAAGCCAATAATCCTCCCCTTTTTGATGGTGACAAGACTTTAAGTATATAAGTATTTAAGTTCAAAAATTGACTATTGTAAATAAGCATTGTATCAAAAACACTAAAAATGTGAACAAGTTCACCAAATCATCTTTACAATTGTCATCAATCAAGGTTCATACAAGTATTACAAGAGTTTCAAGATTAGATTTTCTTAATTTCTCCCGCTACCTTAAGTAACTTGTGAATTCTTGAAAATTTTGAAATAGAGCTTATATAGTATCTTTCTTACTCCCCCTTTTTGTCATCATTAAGCATTAAAAGGGATTTCTCCCCCTAAATTAGTGCTTTAGTCAAAATAAAACATCAATTAGACAAAAAGAGAGTAATCAAGCAATTTTCATAACTGAAAAATAGAACTTTCATAGATAAAGAGTTTCAGTACAGCATAGCAAATGACATTCATGAACTAAAAATACAAGGGAACTATATAACATAACATGAAAAAGTACATGAAATGCAGATAGGATATCTGAGAGGCTAATCCTCATCAGAAGGAAACTCCAAAACAATGGGTGCCATGATCCTAGAGGATGAGGATCTATGAGTATAGTATCCTAAGAAGATACCCTCATCTAACTTGGTATCAAATTTACTTAAATTATCTTTGCCATTATTTAGAATGAAACAACGGCATCCAAAAATATGAAAATATTTAATAGTAGGTGTCCTACCTTTCCAAAGCTTATAAGGTATTTTTTTCAAAATAGGTCAAATTAAAACATGATTCAAAACATAGCATTCAGTATTTATGGCTTCCATCCAAAAATATCTAGGTAAATCAATTTCATAAAGCATGGTGCATGCCATTTCTTCTAATGTCCTATTTTTTTTTCTACTATCCCATTTTGTTGAGGTATCCTAGGTGCAGAAAAATTATGATGAATGCCATTTTCATTACAAAAAGTTTCAAAATCATGATTTTTAAATTCAGTACCATTATCACTACGTAAGAAAATAATTAAAATACCTTTTTTATTAAAACCTTCTAATGAAATTTAATGAATGTAAAAAATACTTCATCTTTGTGAGCTAAAAATATTATCCATGTAAAACGGGCGAAGTCATCTACAATTACTAGCCCATACTTCTTTCCTCCCAAACTAGTTATTCTAGTAGGTCCAAAGAGATCCATATGAAGTAATTCTAAGGGTCTAGTAGTAGACACTACTTATTTAGGTTTGAAAGAAGATTTTGTTTGTTTTCCAAGTTGACATGCGCTACAAATCTTGTCCTTTTCAAAAGTGAGTTTTGGCAAATCTTTTATAAGATTTTTTTTGTTCAATTTTGAAAGTAAATGCATGTTTGCATGCCCTAGTCTATGATGCCAAAGCCAACTAGTTTCATTAATCTTGGCTTCCATTGCCACAAGGTATTGACCATTTTACATAGGTAGATCATCAAGATCAACCATGTAAATGTTTCCATACCTATCACCAATAAACTTGATGCCATTGTCATCTAGACTAGATATTATGCACATAGAAGATTCGAAAACAACTTTAAATCCTTTGTCATAAAACTGACTAATACTAAGAAAATTATGTTTTAAACCTTCAACAAATAAAACATTATCAACATAAATAGAGGAGATGATATGGGCTTTGCCGATACTGACTATTTTGCCCTTTCCATTATCACAAAAAGTCACATTTCCATCATTTAAAGCTTCTAGAGATAAGAATTGCCTTACATCTCTAGTGATGTGTCAGCAACCGCTGTCAAGGTACCATAATCTTCTTTTGTTCTTGGTTGCAAGATACACCTACAAAATAAGTCAAGTGGAAACTTTAGGTACCCAAATCATCTTTGATCCTTTAAAGTTAGTTGAATTGGTTTCTTTTGGAACCCAAACTTTTTTAACTTTGTTTAATTTTTTTTATCACATAAATATGATTAATGTCCTAATTTACCACATGCATAACAAGTAATGTTAGAGGATGCAGGTACAAAAAAATTTTAAAATATTTTTGTTGTTTTTGTGGTTTAAAACCCAATCCTGCTTTGTTAAAAAATTTTTTTGGCTATTTAAAAGCATATTTAGTTTTTCAGAGCTATAAGCAAATTTTTCAACAAACGGTTTTACTTTTTCAAGTTCTTCTTTGTATTTTTTATTTTCTTGTAAAAGCTCTTTATTTTGTTTAGTAAGTTTTTCATTTATTTCAAAAACTTTATCCTTTTTCAAAGAATCTTTTTCTTTCAAAAATTCTTCTTTTTCATTTTTCAAGGAAATAATTTGATCATTCAACTTTTTATTTTCTTGAAGTAAACTGTCATTTTCTATCAAAAACTTATCATTTGATTTTGAAAGCTCTAAGTTTAGCTTTTTCAATTCTTTGTTTTTCATTTTAGGTTTTTGATATTCTATAACTAATTCATCAAAAACATCATGTAATTCATCAAATATAAAGTCATTTTCAGGTTCAGACCTACCTCGTCATCATTGGCCATAAAGCAGAGGTTGGCCACTTTTTGTTACTCTTCATCAAAGCTTGAATCTTTGCTCTCACTCCACGTTGCCATCATAGCCTTCTTCTAAAATTTCTTCCTTTTTGAGAGTCGGGCAATCCATTTTGTAATGTCTAGGCTTTTTGCATTCAAAGCATATGGGTTGCTCTCTTTCCTTTTCTTTCAATTTCTCCTTGTTGAGCTCTCTTCTTTGAGGCTTTTTCTTATAGTTATACCTCCTCTTTCTCATGAATTTCTTGAATTTTCTTGAGATGAGGTTTATTTCATCTTCCTCATCTGAATCATCTGAATCGTCACTAGACTCCTCCTTGGTTGTGGACTTGAATGCAATGGCTTTCTTTTTCCTTTCATTGTCCACTATTTTTTGCTTCAAGGATAGCTCATAAGTCATCAAAGAACCCAAGAGCTGCTCTAGTGGAAGAGTATTGACATCCTTAGCTTCTTCAATGGCGGTGACTTTAGGATCTCATGAAGCTGTAAGAGACCTGAGAATTTTGTTAACAAGTTCAGTATTAGAAATGACTTTTTCCAAACTTCTCATGCCATTAACAATATTGGAGAATCTAGTATACATTTCACTAATAGTTTCATTGGGTTCTGTTGCCCAGCAAGGTAGTCCAAGAGAGGGGGTGAATTGGATATTTTAAAAAATTAAAACAGTTATGTGCTGAACTTAGAGTGTTTGTATAGCAAAGTGATTGTGCTAAATGAAATATTTAGTAGAAGTAGCAAATTAAGTACAAAGTAATAAAGAGCAAGTGAAGAAAGAAGCAAACAACCACAAACACATAGATGTATAGTAGTTCGGTGTACTCCAAGCACCTACATCCACTCTCCAAGCCTTTCCTTGAAAATTTTCACTGTAATCTATCCAAGATTACAGCTGACTTGTTTTCTAAGGCTCACAAGTCAAACCTTGTTGGTTTTATCACTTAGACTCACCAACAACCTTTACAACTTATTTTTAATCTGTGTTTACAAGTCAAATCCTAGTTAATTTTATCTCTTAGGCTCACCAACAACCTTTAACACTAGTTTCAAAACCTTTAAAACTAGCAACAACAAATAAAAGTAAGTATATAGAAATAAGCATAAGAAATAGCTCCTAAATGAGCGGAAATAAATGTCCACGGAGCTCTTCTTGAATGCTTATGTTGTCTCCTTCTTGGAATCTTTGAATGCACTCTTTTTGGCTAATGATTTGAAGGCTCAAAGCTTAATTGAAGACTTTTTTAGGTGGAATCGACTTTTTAGCTCACACTTGACTTTTCTCAAATGATAAACTTTGTCTCTTCTTGGATTCTTGTCTTCAATGAGTTTGGTGAGTGATAAATAGCTCAAAAATACTGAAAAAATCATTGGAGACCGTTAGAGTGAAGAAACTAGCCATTTGGTGCTGTTTGAAAATAATTCTGAAATTCTGAAAAACTAGCTGTTACATTAAGTATCGATACTTGAATTTCTTCATGAGTCGATCTATGAGTCGACACTTGGGTCAACACTAGGTGTAAATTTGAATTTCCAGGGTTCTGCTTTGCTTTTGCTCTTAGGCTTTGAGTCGATCTCTGAGTCAACACTTGGATTTGTGAGTCGACACTTAAGTCTGTGAGTCATTCTTCTGAGTCGACACTAGGCAAAAAAGACATTGAAATAGCATGTTCTATTCATTTTATGTTCTCAGGCCTTAAGTCAACATGTAAGTCGACACTTGAAGCTTGTGAGTCAACACTTGAGTCTATGAGTCGACCTATGAGACGACATCTAGCGTGCCATCAAAAACTTTGCATGCCAGCCTTTTGAAGTATCGATACTTTCTTCATGAGTTGTCCTGTGAGTCGACCTATGAGTCGAAACTTGATCCATGAGTCGACACTTTGAGTCGACACTTGCACTATGCCATTTCAAAAAGTATGCCAAACTCTAAAATTTCTAAATTTTGTCCAAGAACCTCTTACACTCATCTACATAAGGGCCAAAATGATCATTTTATCAATATTCCAAGGTGAGAAGATAACTTAAACATCGAAATTCACATTGCTTTGATGTTAGCAATTTTGATACATTCGAGTGAAGAAATTGATATACCTATATCCTGAAATTCATACTTCAATTGAAACATTAGTCCAAACATATACTCAACATTTTGTTATTCATCAAAATTAGGAAACCAATGCCAACAATCTCTTCCTTTTTGATGATGACAAAATTTTGAGTATATAAGCATATAACCTCCAAAATTTAACTAGTATAGTATCAAAGATTATAAAATTGAATGAATCTTTCAAAACATCTTCATATTCGTCAACAAACAAAGTTCACACACATATTTTGGTGAGAATGAATCAAATTATTAGTTCACACAGTAATGTTTAAAGAGTTTCAAGGTTAGAATTTCTTAATTTCTCCCCCTATTTTAAGTAAATTATGAATTCTTGAAAAATTTTGAATTTGTTGCTTCTCTAATCTTTTCTACTCCTCCTTTTTGTCATCATTAAGCATTAAAAAAGAAAGGATTTCTCCCCCTAACTTTATGCATAAAACAAATTATTAAATAAACAAAAAGAAGAGTAACATAACATACCATGAAGCAAATTTTATAACAATAAAAGATAACCTTCATTAATAACTAGTTTTAGTACAACAAGACATAACATACCACCAATAAGAGAACATAACATAACATCATAACATATAACAAAAGACATACAGATAAGTATTTGAGAGGCTAATCCTCATCAGAAGGGAAGTCAAGTACAATGTCGACCTAGGAGTCTTATGCAGCATGCTCCTGGTCTAAGGGAAGGGCCTGATCTAGCTACGACTCTGGTAGTCTTAGCAGCACGAATAGCAAGTGTCTCCGCTGGAGTCTCATAAGCAAAAGTAGAGTCAAACTGAGTATCAGTGGGAGCATCCGGAGTCTGATCAGGAATAGCAGGAGTTTGATCCTCCTTACTGACAATCTGATAACCAGCTGCCTCATCACCACCATCACTGTCAGAGTCACCATCACCATCTGCTGCACCATCGCCATCACTAGCTGTACCATCACCATCCAGAGCAGTATCACCACTGGCAGTGTCATCATGAGTAAGCTCATCATGGACCTGACAGTGATGAGCAGCTCCATCAATATGACTCCTCCATCACCATCCATCACTAGCTGCTCATCATGGACCTCCTCTCTCTAGAACTAAGCTCTCCACACTCAAAGGCAGTCCTCTTCTTGCAAAACACAACTTGCTTTTTGGGTGCCATACTAGGACTAACAAGAAGAGAGAGGGTGAACCAGAAGAGGAAAGAACCAAGATGAAAGTGGACCTAATGAGGGAATCATACCAAAGAGGAGAGAAATCAGTGGAAAAGAGAGTGAAACTTGAAGGGATGAGGAAGAACCAAACCAGAGTGGACCAAGGGAGAGAGGAACGGTTTGGAGGGAGGAGAAGCAAGAGTGAAACAAAAAAATTGGGCCATAACCACTAAAAATCACATGGTATAGAGAAGAAAAATGGACTAAAAACAAATCAAAACAAGGGAGAAAGAAAAAGATTACCCAAAACAAGAAGGTCAAGAGCAGGAATCCACAGTTCTTGGGGCTTTGGATGGCTTTTGGGGATCACACGAGGAAGAGGACGGTGAAAAAAGAATGAGAAAAGGACTTACGGGATGCCCTAAAAACACAGTCAGTTGGTCATGAGTCGATACTTTGAAAATTCTTCAAGTGTCGACACTTCGAGTGAGTCGACACTTGGGCATTTTTCCAAGTGTCGACACTTGGTCAAGATTTTAGAATAAATTGAAATAAATTTTTAAAATTTCAAAGAAGTGTCTAGGAGCCATTCTAAGATGTAATTGAAAGGATTTTAAAGCAATTTGAAAGGATTCAACAAGAATTTTAAGAGACTTTAAACGAAAGGGTCAATGATTCCTAACTCTCTTCTAATCATGCAAAACCTTTCTTTGCTAAGGGGTTTAGTGAAAATATTAGTAAGTTGTCTATCAGTATACACAAAATTAGGCATTACATCACCATTTTGCACATTATCTCTTATGAAGTGATGTCTTATTTTAGTGTGTTTGCTTCTTGAATGTTGAACTAGATTTTTAGTTAGATTTATTCACTAGTATTATCACATCATATGGGGTTTTTTTAAATTTTATGCCAAAGTCTTCGAATTGTTGTTTGATCCATAGGATTTGAGTACAACTTCCAGTTCTATATATTCGGCTTCTGCTGTAGATAGAGCAACTGAATTTTGTTTCTTGCTAAACCATGAAATCAAATTCACTCCAAAAAATTAACAGGTTCTACTTGTACTTTTTCTATCTAGTTTGCATCCAGTAAAGTCAGCATCAAAATATGCAATCAATTCAATAGATGAGTGTCTAGAGTATCATAGTCCAATATCAATTATGCCAGACAGATATCTAAGTATTCGTTTAACAGTCAATGATGAGACTCTTTGGAGCAGACTGATATCTAGCACACATACATATACTAAACATGATATATGGCCTACTTGCAGTTAAATATAATAGTGAACCAATGATACCTCTATATAATTTTTTATCTACATTTTTACCTGATTCATTTTTATCAAGTTTACAAGAAGGGCTCGTAGGAGTACCTAGTGGTTAGGTGCTCTCCATCCCAAACTTCTTTAAGATTTTTTTTGTGTACTTAGCTTGGTTGATGAAGATTTTTTTTTTGGTTTGCTTGATTTGGAGTATGAGAAAGAAGTTTAAATCTCTCATCATGCTCATCTCGAACTCAACCTATATAAGCTTGGCAAACTCTTGATAAAGAATTTCATTAGTAGCACCAAAAATGATATTATCAACATAAATATGTACTACTAATAAATCATCATTTTTTTTTTCAAAAATAGTAGTGTCAACATTGCCTTTAGAAAATCCATTTTCAAGCAAAAAAGTACTTAGTCTGTCATACCAAGCTCTTGGAGCTTGTTTTAAACCATACAAGGCTTTATAAAGTTTAAAAATATGATTAGGGCATTCACGATTTTCAAAACCAGGGGGCTATTCAACGTAAACTTCTTCAATAAAACCATTCAAAAAGGCACTTTTGACATCCATTCGAAATAACTTGAAATCCATAAAACAAGCAAAAGCAAGTAACAATCTAATTGCTTCTAATCTGGCAACAGGTGCAAATGTTTCATCAAAATCATTACACTCTTCTTGATTATGCCTTTTACAACAAATCTAGCTTTATTTCTAGTTACTAAGTTGTTTTTATCAAGTTTATTTCTGAAAACCTATTTTGTTCCTATTATTGAAATATTAGAAGGTCTTTTAACTAAAGTCCAAACTTTATTTCTTTAAATTAATTTAATTCATCTTGCATAGCATTTATTCAGTTTGAATCTTTTTCAGCTTCTTCAATTGATTTAGGTTCTACTTGAGATACAAATGCTAGATAATCACAAACATTTCTTATTGAGAAATGAATACTTATCCCTTTTGATGGATCACCAATGATAAGTTCCTTAGGGTATCCATGGGCATACCTCCATTCTTTATGCAATGGTTTGGGTGTTGATGCTCCAATTTCTTGTACTTGTTCTACATTTCCTTGATCACCATCTTGTTCTTTGGAAGCTCCTTCATTGATTGTCATTCTTCCAAACTTTTGAATACATGTTTCATCACCAAGAGTATCTTCTTTTTTAGAAGATTTTTCATTAGTTTCATCAAACACTACATAGATGCATTATTCAACTACAAGAGTTCTTCTATTAAAGACCCTGTATGCCTTGCTAGAAGTAGAGTATCCTAAGAAGATACCCTCATCTGACTTGGCATCAAATTTATTAAGATTATCTTTACCATTGTTTAGAATGAAACAACAGCATCCAAATACATGAAAATATTTTATAGTAGGTTTTCTACCTTTCCAACATTCGTAAGGCATTTGCTTTAAAATCAGATGGATTAAAACATGATTCAAAACATAGCAAGCAGTATTTATGGCTTCTATCTAAAAATATCTAGGTAAATCATTTTTACAAAGCATTGTACGTGCCATTTCTTCTAGAGTCCTATTCTTTCTTTCAAACACCCCATTTTGTTGAGATATCCTAGGTACAGAAAAATTATGATTAATACCATTTTCACTACAAAACATCTCAAAATCATGATTTTCAAATTCGGTACCATGATCACTATATAAAAATAATTGAAACACCTTTTTTATTTAAAACTTTCTTATGAAACTTAATAAATGTAGAAAATATTTCATCTTTGTGAGCAAAAAATATTATCCATGTAAAATAAGAGAAGTCATCTACAATTACTAGACCATACTTCTTACCTCCCAAACTGGTTGTTCTAGTTAGTCCAAAGAGGTCCATGTGAAGCAATTCTAAGGGTCTAGTTATAGACACTACTCCTTTTTGTTCGAAAGAAGATTTTGTTTATTTTCCAAGTTGACATGTACTACAAATCTTATCTTTTTCAAAAGTAAGTTTTGGCAAATCTTTTATAAGATTCTTTTTGTTTAATTTCGAAAGCAAATGCATACTTGCATGCCCTGGTCTACGATACCAAAGCAAACTAGTTTCATTTGTCTTGACTTCCTTAGCCACTAGGAATTGACCATTTTGCATAGATAGATCATCATGATCAACCATGTAAATGTTTCCATGCCTATGACTAATGAACTTGATGCCATTGTCATCTAAACTAGATACCATGCATATAGAAGATTCAAAAACTATTTTAAATCCTTTGTCACAAAATTGGCTTATACTAAATAAATTATATTTTAAACCATCAATAAATAAAACATTATCAACATAAGTAGAAGGGGTGATATGGATTTTACTGATTCCGATAATTTTGCCCTTTCCATTATCACCAAATGTCACGTTTTCACTATTTAAAGCTTCTAGAGATGAGAACTGCCTTACATCCCCAATCATGTGTCTTGAACAATCACTGTCAAGATACCACATTCTTCTTTTATCCTTGATTGCAAAACACACCTACAAAATAAGTCAAGTGAAAACTTTAGGTACCCAAGTCATCTTGGGTCCTTTTAAGTTAGTTGTAGTGGTTCCTTTTGAAACCCAAACCTTTCTAACAGCATTCAATTTTCTTTTATCACACATATAGAATTTGTGTCCAAATTTACCACAAGCATAACCAGTAATGCTAGAAAAAGCATGTACAAAGAAATTTTTAAAATATTTTTGCTGCTTTTGTGGTTTAAAACCTAAGCCAATTTTATTAAAGACTGCTCTTTGGTTGTTTAAAAGCATGTTTAGTTTTTCAGAACTATACGTAAACTTTTCAACAAATGGTTTCACTTTTTCAAGTTCTTCTTAGTATTTCTTATTTTCTAGCAAAAATTCCTTATTTTGTTTAGCAAGTTTTCATTTATAGTAAAAATTTTATGCTTCTTCAAAGAGTCTTTTTCTTTCACAAGATCTTCTTTTTCCTTTTTTAAGACAATGATTTGTTTATTCAAGTTTTTGTTTTCTTGAATCAAACTTTCATTTTCTATTAAAAACTTATTACTTGATTTTGAAAGCTCTAAGTTTTGCTTTTTCAAATATTTGTTTTCAATTTAAGTTTTTGATATTCCATAACTAATTCATCAAAAACATCATGTAATTCATCGAATGTAAATTCATTTTCAGGTTCAAGGCTTACCTCTTCTTCATTGACCATAAAGCAAAGGTTGGCCACTTCATGCTATTCTTCATCGGAGCTTGAGTCTTCACTCTCGCTCCATGTTACCATCATGGCCTTTTTCCTAAATTTCCTTTTGCTCTTCTTGAGTACGGGACAATCCATTTTATAGTGTCCAGGTTTCTTACACTCAAAACATATTGATTGCTCTCTTTCCTTTTCTTTTTCTTTTTCATTGCTATAATCTCCTTTTTGTGGCTTTTTCTTGTAATTGAACCTCTTTCTTCTCATGAATATCTTAATTTTTTTTTGAAATGAGAGCTGTCTCATCTTCTTAATCCTCTTCATCAGATTCATCACTTGACTCTTCCTTGGTTGTGGACTTGAATGCAATAGCTTTCTTCTTCTTATCATTGTCCACCATTTTCTGGTTTAATAATAGTTCATAGGTAATCAATGATCCCAAGAGCTGCTCAAGTGAAAGAGTATTGACATCTTTGGCTTCTTCGATGACAGTGACTTTAGGATCCCAAGAAGCAGGAAGAGACCTAAAAACTTTGTTAACAAGTTCAGCATTAAAAAATACTTTTCCTAAACTTCTCATGCCATTAACAATGTTTGTAAATATAGTATATATTTCACTAATTATTTCAATTGGTTCCACCCTAAACATCTCATAAGTATGAATGAGCATATTTACTTTGGTGGTCTTCACTTGATGTGTACCCTCGTGGATAATTTCAAGTGTATCCCAAATTTTTTTGGCAGATGTATAGTTGGATATTCTATTAAATTTACTTGGATTAAGTGCACAAAATAATAAGTTCATGGCCTTAGCATTAAGCTCTGCTTGCTTAATGTCATTCTCATCCCAATTTTCTTCTAATTTAGAGGTGGGAATGCTATTAACCAAGACAATGGGCTGATGAGGGCCTTTAACTATAGTTCTCTAAATGTTATAATCAATAGCTTGAATATATATGCGCATATGTGTCTTCCAATAAGTATAGTTTGTGCCATTAAATAGTGAGGGACGATTTGAGGCTTGTCCTTCTACAATACCAATACCGATTTGGGCTACCATGATCTTTAACTCAAGATCGTTGGACCTACAAGCAGAGTACCAAGATCTGATACCACTTGTTGCCCAGTAAGGTAGCCCAAGAGGGGGGTGAATTGGATATTTTAAAAAATTAAAAAAGTTATGTGCTGAACTTAGAGTGTTTGTGTAGCAAAGTGATTGTGCTAAATGAGATATGCAGCAGAAGTAGCAAATTAAGTACAAAATAATAAAGAACAAGTGAAGAAAGAAGCAAACAACCATAAATATATAGATGTATAGTGGTTTGGTGCACTCCAAGCACCTACATCCACTCTCCAAGCTTTTTCTTGAGAATTTTTACTATAATCTATTCAAGATTATAGTCGACTTATTTTCTAAGGCTCATAAGTCAAACCTCAATGATTTTATCACCTAAGCTCACCAACAATCTTTATAACTTGCTTTTAATTCGGGCTTACAAGTAAAACCCTAGTTGGTTTTATCTTTTAGGCTTACCAATAATCTTTAGCACTAGTTTCAATACCTTTGAAACTAGCAAAAACAAATAAAAGCTAGTACACAGAAATAAGCACAAAAAATAGCTCCTAAATGAGCAAAAATAAATGTCGATGAAGCTCTTCTTGAATGCTTGAGTTGTCTCCTACTTGAAATCTTTGAAAGCACTCTTTTTGGCTAATGATTTGAAGGCTCAAAACTGAGTTGAAGACATTTTCAGGTGGAATCAACTTCTTAGCATACACTTGTTTTTTCTCAAAAGATAAACTTTGTAACTTATTAGATTCTTGTCTTCAATGAGTTTGGTGAATGATAAATAGCTCAAAAATACTGAAAAAACTATTAGAGACCATTAGAGTGAAGAAACTAGCCGTTTGGAGCCGTTTGGAAATAATTCTGAAATTCTAAAAAACTAGCCATTACACTAAGTATCGATACTTGGAATTTGTGAGACGACACTTAGGTCGACACTGTTGAAATTCTCCCAGGAATAGAATATTGTATTAAATCAGGAATCAAAAGCCTGATGCAGCGGAAGTAGATATAAAAACTACTTTATATCTAAGCATGCAATTTCCAAATAAATCTAATTTATTCAAAATAAATTCTTAAACATGCTATAATAGATGAGAAAAATATCAAATCTAAAAATAAAATTATTTTGAACAAAAATAACTTACCTGGATTGCTATCCTGGCTTGCTCTGACAACTATGCTGATCCACTTTTAAACCAGGATTCTACTAGAGCCGTGCAAACATCCAGTCTCTGCTGGTATCCATACAGAGCCCACGTAACCGAGTCGTAGAGAGCACTGGACTACTAGATCCTTGCAGCTCTCTCCTCTTTCAGCAAATTAGGTGCTTCAATAAATGAGCCAATCTGAATCTAGACTGGCTTCTTCTTGAACTGGCTTCCATCTTGCAATCTTAGATCTGCAAGACCTTGGACCTCTTTCCTTCTTCTTTCTCTTGTGATGAACACCTCTCCAAACTCTTAAGAGAAGAACTAGACCTCACACAAGGAAGGAAAAAATACCAAAAGGAAGAGGACAACTCCATGCCCAAGAGAAAGCCTCCGGAGTTCACGCCCAAAAGAAAAAAAAACTCATGGTCGGCCACCCCTTCTCCTCCTTTTATAACTCACTTCTCCCATCTCTCCAAGCTAAAAGACTAGAGTTTAATCTAAATTGGTTAGATTTTAAGAGGAGTAGAAGAGGACTCTTCCTTCTCTATTTGTTTCATGCCAAAATCCTTTTGCGCCCACCTGGCTTTCATGCCAATTCCTTTTGTCGCACAAAATATTGGGCCCACAAGCCTGGCATGTGGAGAAATGGGGAGATATGGAGAGACAGTCCCAGTCCAATAGGACTCTAAGTCATGGTCCAAATTAAATGATTTGACAGTCAAATCAAAGCCAATTTTAAACCCAATCAAACCCATTTCGAAAAAGCTATTGACCTAACTCAATAGGATTAGTTAACTGAGTCTAACACAATTAAATTAAATCAAATTTAATTCAATTAATAACTAATCCATAATTTGTTAATTGTAACATTTATAATTAGGTCCAAATGTACTAAAATTGGTAAGTGCCAAATTTAGTAACATTTTGATTTGCTGATTAGTTACTTAAGCTCCTAATGTGTGTGACCCCGTAGGTCCTATCCTGTTTGGTAATGAGACATGCTATAATCTCCATTATACATTATTGAAACTCCTTTCGATGGATTGAAATAATTTCTGTCTAACCCTAATTAGGATCATCGATCCGAGAACAATCTTAATGGGCTCTCATAATCCACCAGTGACACCTAACAGTATGTAATGGCAACCCAGCAGAATAAGATTAGAATCCCTAGGTGTAGTTATCATGTGATTCAGTTCCTCTATCAAAAATCCCAACATGATGTTGGTTACGGAAACTCGTCAAACCCATCAATCATATGCTTAACTTAATCGACTTAAGTCCAATTATGATACTAATGAAAATACCTTTTTCATTATCACACTGCTATAGCCATAGACTTCTGGACTTAGTCTTATTAAGCTGCATAAGATTATTCCTTACTACAAGGCTGATAGATCCCTATAAGTGAACACCATACTCCTACAATAAACTTACTGCAGCCAACAAATACCGCAAGATCCCGAATGGATAGGAACCATGTGTTTGTGCTGTCAAACTACAGCAACCTTATTATGAGTAGCTGAGACATTCTAGGTCAAGGAACTATTCACAAAACTACAGCATCAGGAAGTTATTAACAAGTGAGTAGTCATCCGTATAACTTTTTATACTTGGTCACGCTCGATACTGTTGATCTCTATCAACTACCTGTACTCTCACTCCAATGTCACCACACTGTAGGTCAGAGACTCATCTATCCAAAAAGGGAAGTGATTTGTGCACCGATTTTAATGGATCAATCATCATCCTCGTGATATTCTAATAATCAGGAGCTTTTAGGAGTTAATCTATAAAGACACATGCCTCAGATTCTCAACTCTTGAGAATATGTGTCATTGCCCATTTACTCCATGGACGATTCATAGATACATCAACATGAATGAAAATAATGCCCTTTTTATTCATAAGAAAAATTAAGTATAAAGTTCATGCCCTAAAAAATTACAATTGTGTCAAGCCAACTTGACTTTTAGAGCATACTCTAACAATCTTCCACTTGCACTAAAGCCAATTGGCTACATATCTAAGTCCCATCTTCTCAAGGTGGACTTCAGCCTTTTGCTAGCTCAGAGTCTTAGTCAGTGGGTCTGCCATGTTGTCCATGGAGTTTACTCTTCGTACCTCAACATACTTCTTCTCAAGTAGTCGTGTATGAGACTTGGGCTCCTTAGCAAGAGCTATTGCACCATTATTATCATAATATATAAGGATGGCATCAGATGGCTAAAAGGAACTATTCCCAGGGGCAACACATGCATTTTAAAACTTTTCTAAAGGCATGCAATAGTGGAAAGCGATAAAACTATTTTATCTCAAGATGTTAATCTAAATAACACAATCCCCTAACCAGGATCTAGATGCATCTAGAGTAATGTAAATATGAAATCATGCAAATATTGTATGAAAAATAGAACAATTCTAGAAATCACACAATGATGCAGCAAAGAAAATTATGTCATACATAAAATAAGCATATACCTTGGTGACGTTAACTAGGAAGAACCGGAAGTTGCAGAAATGCCCGCTTCTCAGTCACGATCCCAAGGACGGCACTGACCTGTAGAAAAAGTCTGGCTCTACAAGCAGCACTCGTGTACCGCCTCTACAGGTGGTTCACATAGTGTAGCACGATTTCTTCTCCTTCCTTTGAGGTGCTAGCCCCTATGAAAACTTTGTCGGGTGGACTCCTTCTTCAACTCCTTGAAGACAAGTGGGACACCTTCAACTCCTTGAAGTGCCGATTGCTGCAACAGTGCTGGAATAGAACAAAAACTCTCCCAGTTCTCTCTATCCCAAACCTTCAATAGAAGGTATGCACTCAGAGATCTTATCCAAAACTCACTCAATCCCGGAGATCCAATCTCACAATCTCTCAAGGATCAAACAAAATCTTTAACCAAGGAATATGGCAAAGTCTCAACCTTGATCTAGATTTCTGGGTGTGGAATGTGAGGAGCATTGAATGTCAACTCTTGACCTTCTTTAGCACTGCTTTTATAACAGCATCCCTAAAAATAATTAAGAGGACATAATGATATATTAATGAGCAGTTTTGGGATCTTTTGAGATTCTAGGGAGGTTAGAAGTCCCTTGGAATTCAGCAACAGCAATTATTAAAATTCGAAACTCCCAGCATTAAATCTCATTACTATTATAGCATTTAATGAAGCATTCATAAATTTCAGCAGTCCGTCAGATGAGCCGACTCGATCATTCGAGCCGACTCGATCATTCGAGTCGACTCGATCATTCGAGTCGACTCGGCTCGAGTCGACTCATTCAAAAAGAGTCGGCTCGAACAGAAGTTTAATAACACCTTGTCAAACAAGTCCAGAATGATTTTCAATCATTCGCATGCTAACAAAGCAAGAAGAAACCCTCGGTGTGTGACCCCATAGGTTTAAACATTAAACCGGTAGCATGGGAACATTTCCAGTACCAGCCAAAGTTGCCATCTAGCAATAACACCCAGCGTCTAGATAGGTTGAAGGTTGCAGAACAACATGAACCTGTCAAATATGGAATAATATTGAACTTATTCTTTGAACCTCCTAATGCTCCAGATGGCATACGGTTAAACTGCCTAATCCTAATCAGTCCATTTTATTATGTCTTAAATAAAGAATCCCTGTAACTCCTTACAAGGAATTCCCTGGCCAAGGTCTTTCTCAATTGAGGCATATTAAGCATTCAACCCAAAACATTTAGAGAGGTCAATCCTATCTCGATCCTACTACCGCTATACAAGTACTTGACTGTACCCAGTAACCTTCCATCATCGGATTAGAAATCCGGGTAGTCCGGCACCTAAGCATAGTGAGTTGCTTGCAAGCTGCCATAGTGATCTCAAGTCAGAGAAATAATTCATGTCCACATACTAATGCAAGACTCCTCTTCGACAGAAAGAGAATCTCGCATAAGAGTCACGTTTAGTGAAATGTCAAACACAACACTTGTATATCATACCAATGTCTCTACATTTCTTGGTCAAGAGGATAACCAACCTATATGACATACAACAATCTATACTTGATACATAATCATCCTATAATAATGTATCATTCTATCATGAACAATTTAAGAACTACTCGATATATCCTTTCTATATCGAGTACAAGGAAGTTCTAAGGACTTCATCACATAAGAGTTCACATTAAGGAAAATGCACCTGTGATGAACTGCCAAAAGATAACTTTTTTTTATATCAAAATTCATATCCAATATACAAATAGCACAACCGTCTACAGCCTAGATGATTGGCTTTGGAACACAATTCCTAACAACTCCCACTTAGACTAAAGCCAATCAGTACAAAATCACATTTTCATTTTCCAATTACAATCTTTAAACTCTTGAATTCCGATTGCTTTAGTGAAGAAGTTGACCAGATTTTCCTTTCCATCGATCTTCTGAAGGTCGATGTCCCCACTTGCCATAATCTCTCACACGAGGTGGTAGCGGCACAGAATGTGCTTGGTACACTGATGGGACTTTGGCTCTTTGGCTTGAGCTATGGCTCCAGTGCTATCACAAAATATCGGAACAAGGCCATCCAAGGAAGGTAACACTCCCAGCTCGCCTAGGAACTTTCATAGCCACACAGCTTCCTTCGCTGCAATGTATTCTACTTCGCAAACTGAGTCTGCCACTATTTGTTGCTTGGAACTTTTCTAGCAGATGGCTCCTCCATTTAGTGTGAATACAAAGCCCGACACACTTTTGCTATCATCTCTATCTGACTGAAAACTTGAATCGGTATAACCGACAAGTTTTAAGTCAAGCTCTCCATAGATAAACCATTTGTCTTTAGTATTTTTCAAATATTTTATGATGGTTTTTACCACCTTCCAATGTACTTCACCTGGGTTAGACTAGTATCTGCTTACTACTCCTAGTGAGCATGCCACGTCTGGTCTAGTACATGTCATTGCATACATTATATATCCCACTGTTGAAGTATATGGAACTCTACTCATACGCTCTCTCTCCTCAGGAGTTGATGCACAATCCTTTTTGGAGAGAGTAATTCCATGGGCTATCAAAAGATAGCCTTTCTTGGAATTTTCCATGCTAAACCATTTCAGCATGATATCAATGTACGTTGACTGGGACAGTCCCAGAAGTCTCGAAGATCTATCTCTATAGATCTTTATCCCTAGGATGTAGGAGGCTTTACCCAAGTCCTTCACAGAGAACTGAGATGACAACCAGACTTTTATTCCCTGCAGTGCAGGGATGTCATTCTCGATTAAGAGAATGTCATCCACATACAATACAAGGAATATAACTACAAAACCATTAGCCTACTTATAAATGCAAGGTTTTTCTCCATTCTTAACAAAGCTATACGACTTGATACACTTATCAAATTGCATGTTCCAACTCCGAGATGCCTGCTTCAGTCCATAGATAGATCTTTGGAGCTTGCAAACCTTTCACTCATCTATAGATGTGAACCCCTCAGGTTACATCATATGCACCTCTTCTTCCAGCTCACCATTTAAGAAGGCTATTCAGACATCCATTTCCTAGATTTCATAGTCGAAGTATGCAGCTAAAGCAAGCATAATCTGAATTGATTTGAGCATTGCCACAGGAAAAAATGTCTTGTCATAGTCAATACCATAATGTTGACGATACCCCTTGGCAACTAAACGGGCTTTGTAGGTCTCCACCCTTCTGTTTGCACCCCGTTTCCTTTTGAAAATCCATCTACACCTAATGAGTTTTATCCCTTCAGGTGGATCAACTAATGCCATACATTATTGATCTCCATGGACTCCATTTTGGATTTCATGGCTTCTAGCCACTTATTAGAGTTTGACCTTTATAGAGCATTCATATAGGTAATCGAATCCTCATTATTTGTATGAAGTTCAATGGGATCTCTGTTCTGGACCAAGAAACCATAATATCTATCTGGTTGATGCGGTACTCTACTAGATCTCCTTAATGGGTGCTCCATGGGCTCCATATTTGAATTTGTCAAATCCGGATCTGAAGTATCTCATAAACGTGCTGGTTCTTCTACCTATTGAACTTTACTAAGTTCAATCTTAGTAGCTACAGTTCCTTCACTAAGGAACTCCTTTTCCAAAAAGATAGTCCTAAGACCGACAAACAGCTTTTGTTCATCAGGCAGGTAAAAGAAATACCCTTTAAACTCTTTTGGATACCTAATGAATAGGCACTGGTCAGACCTAGGTCCTAGTTTATCAGTCTGCAAATGCTTAACATAGGCCGGATACCCCCAAACCCTAAGGTATGAGAGCACCGGTTTCTATTCAGACCACATCTCATATGGAGTCCTGTCCACAGACTTGCTAAGAGACCTATTAAGAAGATAACAGGTAGTCTGCAGGGCATAACCCCAGAAAGAGATAGGCAGAGTGGTAAAGCCCATCATGGACCGTACCATATCCAACAAAGTCCTATTCTTCCTTTCAGACACACCATTCAGTTGGGGTGTCCTCGGAGGTGTCCATTAACAGAGAATCTCATTCTCTTGAAGATAAGTTAGAAACTCACTGGAAAGATATTTGCCTCCTCGATTAGATCGAAGAGTCTTTATACTCTTTCTAGTTTGCTTTTTAACTTCATTATGATATCATTTGAACATTTCAAAAGACTCAGACTTATGTCTCATAAGATAGACATAACCGAACCTAGATAGGTCATATGTAAAAGTAATGAAATAATTATACCCACCTTTAGCAATGACATTCATAGGTCCACATACATCTGTATGTACTAGACTTAGAATTTCTTTGGCTCTTTCACCTTTTTCAAAAAAAGATGACTTGGTCATTTTTCCAAGTAAACAATATTCACACGTAGGTAATGATTCAAAATTATTTACCTCTAAGAAACCTTCTTGTCTTAACCTATTAATCCTTTTCTTGTTTATATGACCTAGCCTACAGTACCAGAGATAAGCATCGCTGACATTATCTATTCTAGGGCATTTGCTTGTCGTGTACATTACACTCATAGACTGTGATAGCAAATAAATACTATTTACCAAATTTCTATTCATTACAACTGAACCATTTAAAGTAATGTTGCAAACATTTCTCTTTATTGAAAGTTCAAAACATTCTTTGGCCAACAAGCCTACAGAGATAATGTTTATAAGAAATGCAGGACAATAATGGCAGTCATGTAAAATGATTTTATAATATTCAAAAACAAGAGAAAAGTCTCCTAATGCCAGAATTGGAACTCGACTTCCATCTCCAACATTCAGAAACCTTTCGCCATCCTCGATTCTCCTACAAATTCGAAGTCCCTGCAATTTATTGCGAATATGGTAAGGACTCCTAGTACCAAGTACCCAATTAGTAATATCACAAAAAGAATAGGTACATGGATTAATCTTATAAATACCTTGAGCAACAATATCTTGCTGCTTCCTCTTCTTTAGCCTGTTTGGGTCAAGGGATGCAATATACAGAGGACAATTTCTCTTCCAGTGACCCTGCTTCTTACAATAGAAAAACTCCACCTGACTCTGATCTACCTTTTTCTTCCCAGCCTGACTGGCCCCACCAACACTCTGCACCTTTTTGGTCTTTTTCTTTTTATTTTTCTTTCCCTTCCCAAGGGGATGATGCACTGCCCTATTTCCTCCCACCAAGTACACCAACACCATATTGAGGTTGTAGTCCTTCTCATAGTTCTGTAGTAACTCTAACAGACTGTGGTAGTTCACTACAGGCCTCTGCATCCAGAAGTGATCAAGGAAACCAAGATAAGAAGGGGGTAGAGAATTCAATATAGCATCTTTTCCCAGCTGTTCATATAGGGGACATCCAAGTTTGGCCAAGCATTCAAATAACTCGGTCGTGTACAATACATGATCAGTTATTGATGCCCCATCTCATATATGGGCATTATAGATGGCACAGGAAGTCCTGTACCGCTCTACATCATCATGTGTGCCAAAGGATTCCCATAACTTTTACAAGATTTTCTCCAGTTGGGCCTTCTCGAATTTGCGACTAAACTCGTCGTTCATATTCACTAGCATAATGCAACGTATATTAGTTCTATCAGAAAGCCACTTCTGATAAGTGTCCCTGATAGATATACGAGCATTGGTTGCGAAGACCTCAGGTGCTAGATTCGATACAACATACAGGATCCTTTTGTGCTATAAGACAATCTTAAGCCTTCGATACCAATTATCAAAGTTTGGGCCAGAAAGTATTTCATTGTCAAGCAATGAGCAGGGGGACAAGTTGACAGACATTTTCCTGAAAGGAAAACCATAAGACTAATTAGTATATATATTTCAATTTTAATCCTAAAGACATGGACTTAAGTCTAAAGGTCCTCCCACATATTTTATCCAGATTAGTAGCCTCTACCTCCAGTCTGAGGAATTACACTTAATTCCTTAGTGGGTACTAGAATCCTAAAGGTGCCATATGAGCCTGACTTTGGCCGGCTCACCCACGTGAACCTAAAGGTAGGTTCAATTAAATAATTGCTTCTTCTAAGCAATTTCTAGTATTTCAAATTTTGCCCCAGAGCACTTCAATCGGCCTTTGGGCTTCCTGCTAAAGAAGGTCCTAGTTAGGTCCAACCATTAACATGACTAAATTCAGTGCTTCTAACTAATGAATATCAAGCCCGACTTTGGCCAGCTCACCAACCACCATTAAGAGAGTTGCACTGAGCCATCATATTATGAATGGCAATTCCAATAGCCTGATGACCACCCATACTTTGGTACTGCCGATGATCACCCAACTAAATGATACATTGCCAATCCAACTTAATGGGAGGCTAAGATTTAGGTTATCACATAACTTAGTCTTTTTATGGACCTAATAATTTAGAGAATTTAAATTTTGTGACATTTGAGATGAAGACATGGACCTTGATCAAGAAAACTCCCACCAAATACTTAGAGGGTTTCTAGATCAATTTGGTCCATAGGCACCTATAAACCAATCAAACTGATTAACCTTAGTTGACATGGGTCAACTCGAATCAACAGATAATCTAATTTGATTTGATTCACCATATTAGCCAGGTAAGTAAGATCAAGGGATGGGTTATGCCAAGTAAGCCTCTTGCCTTAGACACCAGCCATAAGTTGGCCTGGTAAGAGTTAGCCCTAAATAACCTTGATCACAATTGTCAAACTTACCTTAGACACTAAGTGGTTTACTAGACTCAATTAGACTAACCTAAAGATCCAGGCTCACCACGAAGCCATGAATCAAGTCCATTTAGATATATGGACTGATCTAACTAACTATTAGAGAGATCTATAGAGGAGAGACCTAATTCAACTTTTGATTAGTCTTTTCTCTATTTAATCCATTCATCTAAACCTAGGTCTAACCTATTTAAGGATCCAATTCTAGTTAACCCAATCAACCCATGATTTATGAATCATAACTTAAGATTAGAATCATATCCTAAATCTTAAAATTATACATCTTAATTCTTAATTAAATATATCACACTATTTAAAATATTTTCAAAATGAAATAAAATAATTTCATAAAAATTTGAAGCTTAAAATTACTATTTCATAGCTTTCTGGTCGAGTCAGCTCTTGCAGATCGAGTCAGCTCTTCCAGAACACACATTTCTGGTAGAGTCAGCTCTTCTGCTCGAGTCGGCTCTTTGAGTCAGCTCTTTCGCTCGAGTCGACTCTTTCAGAATATAGATTTCTGATCGAGTCAGCTCTTCTGCTTGAGCTAGCTCTTCTAGTCAGCTCTTCTGCATGAGCCAGCTCTTTCAGAACATAATTTTTTCAAACTTTAGTCATTTTCACTTAAACTTTTCAAAGTTTTAGATCAAACTTCTTTTAGATCTTATCTAAACATAGTTATGATCTATAAACCAAATATTAAAATAATTCTAATCCATTAAATTTTTCACTTTCTTCTTCATAAGGTCATGATGCAGGGACACCCCTACATGCCATAGGAGAATCCCTTGGAATGGGAAGAGATGGTCTTTAAACCATGCTTCTCTCCTATGACCAGACGGCCATGGCGAATCCACCTTAATCCGAGTACTACATGAAGGAAATCAAATCGATTTCATAAAAAAATATTAAATGAGATGCATACACAACCTGGCTCTGATACCAATGAAAGGAACTATTCCTAGGGGCGACACATGCATTTTAAGACTTTTCTAAAGGCATGCAGCAGCGAAAAGCGATAAAACCATTTTATCTCAAGATATTAATCTAATTAATACAACCCCCTAATCAGGATCTAGACGTATCTAGACTAATGTAAATATGAAATCATGCAAACATTATATAAAAAATAGAACAATTCTAGAAATCACACAATAATGCAGCAAAGATAATTATGTCATACATAAAATAAGCACACACCTTGGTGATGTTCACCAGGAAGAACAAGAAGTTATAGAAATGCCCGCCTCTCAATCATGATCCCAGGGATGGCACTGACCTGTGAAAAAAGTTTGGCTCTGCAAGTAGCACTCGTGTACCGCCTCTATGGGTGGTTCACACCATGTAGCATGATTTCTTCTCATTCCTTCGAGGTGCTAGCCCCTACGGAAACTTTGTCGGGTGGACTCCTCCTTCAACTCCTTGAAGACGTGTGGGACATCTTCAACTCCTTAAAGTGTCAGTTGCTACAACAGTGATGGAACAGAACAAGGATTCTTTCAGTTCTCTCTATCCCAAACCTTCAGTAGTAGGTATGCATTCAAAGATCCCACCCAAAACTCACTCTATCCCAGAGATCCAATCTTATAATCTCTCAAGGATCAAACAAGATCTCTAACCAAGGAATATGGCAGAGTCTCAGCCTTGATCCAGATTTTCAGGTATGGAATGTGAGGAGCGTTGAATGTTAACTCTTGACCTTCTTCAACCCTACTTTTATAACAGCAGCCTCAAAACAATTAAGAGGACATAATGAGAGATCAATGAGCAGTTTTGGGATCTCTTGAGATTCCAGGGAGGTTAGAAGTCCATTGGAATTTAGCAACAGCAATTATTAAAACTTGAAACTCCCAACATTAAATCCCATAACTATTACAGTATTTAATGAAACATTCTTGAATTTGAATAGTCCGTCAGACAAGTCGACTCGACCATTCGAGTCGACTCATTCAAAAAGAGTTGGCTCGAATAGAAGTTTGACAACACCTTGTCAAACAAGTCTGGAATGATTTCCAATCATTCACATGCCAATAAAGCAAGAAAAAACCTCGATGTGTGACCCCATAGGTTCAAACACTAAATCGATAGCACGAGAACATTTCCAGTACCAGCCAAAGTTGCCATCTAGCAATGACACCAGGCATCTGGATATGTTAAAGGTTGCAGAGCAACATGAACCTGTCAAATATGGAATAGCATTGAACTTATCCCTTGAACCTCCTAATACTCCGGATGGCATAGGGTTAAACTACCCAACCCTAATTAGTCCATTTCAATATGTCTCAAACAAATAATCCCTGTAACTCCTTACAAGGAATGCCCTGACCAAGGTTTTTCTTAATTAAGGCATATTAAACATTCAACCCAAACCATTTAGAGAGATCAATCATATCTTGATCTTACTACCGCTACACAAGTACTTGACTGTACCCAGCAATCTTTCATCACCGAATTAGAAATCTGGGTAGTCCGGCGCCTAAGCATAGTGAGTTGCTTGCAGGCTGCCATAGTGATCTCAAGTTAGAGAAATAATTTATGTCCACATTCTAAAGCAAGACTCCTCTTTGGCAGAAAGAGAATCTCGTATGAGACTCATGTTCTGTGAAGTGTCAAACGCAACACTTGCATGTTACACTAATATCTCCACATTCCTTAGTTAAGAGGATAACCAACCTATATGACATACAACGATCTATACTTGATACATAGTCATTCTATAACAATGTATCATTCGATCATGAACAATTGAAGAACTACTCGATATATCCTCTCTATATCGAGTACAAGGAAGTTCCAAGGACTTCATCACACAAGAGTTTACATTAAGAAAAATGCACCTGTGATGAACTGCCAAAGATAACTTTTATTTATATCAAAATTCATATCCAATATACAAATAGCATAACCATCTATAGCCTAGATGATTGGCTTTAGGACAATTCCCAACAATGACATCACTCTAAGCTCCGCAATGAGCTTTTTGTCCTAGAAAGCTTTTTTTACAGCTTCAAAGGTAGTGATGTACTATGCTTCCATTATTGTATCTGCTATGATGGGCTGCTTGGAACTTTTTCAACTAATTGCACCACCATTGCACGAAAACACAGACCCTGATGTAGACTTTCTATCATCAGGATCAGACAAAGTTTGAGTTTGTATATCCCTTTATCCCTAATTCTAAACTCCCTCCAAAGACTAAAAATAAATCTTTAGTCCTTCTCAAGTATTTAAGAATGTTCTTCACAACTATCCAGTGTTCTTCACCTGGATTTGACTGATATCTGCTCGTGACACTCACAGCAAGAGCTATATCAGGTCAAGTACACAACATGGCATATAAAAGACTTCCAATTATCGAAGTATATAGAATTTTGCTCATGCATTGAATCTCTTCAGGTGTGTTAGGACACATTTTCTTGGAAAGATTAATACCATGCCGAAGTGGTAACAATCCTCTTTTAAAGTTCTCCATGCTGAACCTTTTCAACACTTCCTCTATGTATAATTTTTGTGAAAGGCCAAGCATCCGATTAGATCTATCTCTATAGACCTTAATTCCCAAAATATTAGATACTTCACCTAAGTCTTTCATAGAGAATTCCTTAGATAACCAACTTTTGACTGAAGTCAACATTGGAATATCATTTCCAATAAGGAAGATGTCATCCATGTACAATACGAGGAATGTCACCGCCCTCCTACTGGCCTTCCTGTAAACACATGGCTCATCCTCATTCTTGATAAAATAAAATGATTTGATTACATCATCAAAACAAGTATGCTAACCTTCAAGAAGCTTGCTTCAATTCATAGATTGATCTATGCAGCTTGCAGACCTTTTGATCTTCATCATTGGAAGTAAAACCCAAAGGCTGCTCCATATAGATATCTTCCTCAAGATATCCATTCAAAAATGCAGATTTCACAACCATCTACCATATCTTATAATCATGATATGCTGCAATTGCAAGCATTATACGAATGGATTTCAGCATAGCTACTGTGTGAAAAGGTATCATGATAGTCAATGCCTTCGCGTTGACTATACCCTTTCACTACTAACCTAGCTTTAAAGGTCTCTACCTTACCATCTACACCTATTTTCCTTTTGTAAATCCATTTATAACCAACAGGTGCAATATCTTTTGGCGGATCCACTAAGGACCATACTTGGTTAGAATGCATTGATTCAATTTCTAACTTCATAGCATTCAACCATTTTTCGGAGTCGATGTCTGACATCACCTCATTATAAGTCTTAGGATCAATTAATTGATTCTTGTCCCCAACTAGGAACATTTATTTTATATCCTCTTTAGGCATACCTAAGTACCTTTCAGGAGGTTTAGAGACTCTAATAGACCTGCAAGGTGGAAGAGCATTTATATGAATTGGTTGATTGGGTTCGATATGATCTTTAGTTAGTTGCTTTTCAGAGACTTTCTCATCAAGCTCAATTAACCTTCCACTATCACCTTCCTAAATAAACTATTTTTCAAGAAATGTAGCATGTCTGGTCATAATCACATTATGATCTTTTAGAAGGTAAAAGTAATATCCTAAAGTTTCTTTAGGATATCCTATAAACCAAGCTTTCACAAATCTAGATTCTAAATTATCTACTATTAGTCTTTTGACATAGGCTCCACATCCCCAATCTTGAAATGAGCAAGGCTTGGTTTCTTACCATGCCAAATCTCATATGGTGTGGTAGGAACAGATTTAGATGGAACTCTATTTAAAATATAGATTGAAGTTTGCAGGGCATATCCCCAAAGAAATAAAGGCAAGTCATCGAAGCTCATCATGGATTGGACCATATCTAATATTATTTCTCCTCTCAGACATCCTGTTGAGTTGAGGCATACCAGGTAGAGTCCATTGTGAGACTGCCATTGTCCTTAAGATAACCTAAGAATTTCCTACTAAGGTATTCACCTCCTCGATCTGATCGAAGAACCTTAAAGGTTTACTTGTTTATTTTTCTACCTCATGTCTGAATTCCTTGAACTTTTTAAAAGTTTCAGATTTGTGTCTCATAAGAAACACATAACCATACCATGAACAATCATCAGTAAAGGTTATGAAGTAGTGAAATCCATCCCTGGACTACACATCAAATGGACCACACACATCGGTGTGTACCGGGGCAAGCAATTCTGTGGCCCTCTCTCCATGTCCTACAAAGGGTAACTTGGTCATTTTTTTTTAAGACATGACTCACAAAGTGGATATAATTCAGAATTAACTGAATCTAGAATCACATCCCTTTCCAGTTTGTTAATTCTGTCCTCACCTATATGATCGAGCTTTAGAAGCCACATATATTTATCCTTTAGGTCATCTCTAGCACATTTATGTCCTATGACATTCACTTTAATTTTCTCTTTAATATTCAAAGATGCATTGGCATGCAAATGATAGAGACTGTCAATTAAAATAGCTTTTATTGAGAATTGTGTTCCAAAGCCAATCGCCTAGGCTGTAGATGGTTGTGCTCAGTATTATAATTCATATATAAATTACTAAAACTTTATTTTGGCAGCTCATCACATTATTCATTTCCATGTAATGAACTCTATTTATGTGATGAAGTCCTTAGGACTGCACTAATTTTGATATAGAGAGGATATATCGAGTAATCCTTTAAAAAGGTTCACAACCAAAGGATACATTGTATAGGACGGTAATGTATCAAGTGTATGTTGTTGTGGTTCACATCGTTTGGTTGTCCTCTTGACCAAAGGAGTGTGGTGACACTGATGTGATCTCCAAGTAGGATGTGTGACATCTCATTGAACGTGACTTCGTAGAGTTCCTTTCTGTCAAAAGATTGCTCGCGAATGGGTATGGGTATATGTGTCCCTCCGACCTGAGGTCACCATGGTAGCTTGCAAGCAACTCCCTGTGCTTTGATGCCGAACTACCTGGATTTCTGATTTAGTGATAGAAGGTTTCTGGGTACAGGCAAGTACTTATGGAGCAATGGTGGACCAAGATGGAATTGACCTGTCCAAATTGTTTGGATTGAATGTCTCGCAGCATCTTAATTTAGCAAATCCTCGACCGGGGTAGTCCTAGTGAGGAGTCACTGGACTTGCGAGGTTGAGATATGTTGTGGATTGACTTAGTTAGGGTTAGTAGTCTAACCTTAGGTCATCTTGAGCATTAGATGTCAAAGGGATGAATTATACGGTAACCATATCCCAGAGGTTCGATAGATTGCTCTCGTATCTTTGACCTATCCGGATGCCCAGACTCATTGCTAGATGGTATCTTGTGCTGGTATTGGAAGTGTTCCAATGCTACCGTTTAGGTTTGAACCTTTGAGATCACATGCCATAGAGAATTTCTTCCTGATCCCAGAGCCGATCAACGATTGGGAATCATTTCGATATTAAGGTCGAACGGTGTAATTGAGTACACATTGGATTTTTTCTGGTCCACCTGGTCTAATTTGGATCGACCAGGATTGGTTTGGGTTAACCAGGAATTGTTCCTGGTAGACTAGGACTGGACTTGGTTTTCTTACTGATTGGGTTTGGTCGGACCGGGGTTTGTTGAACTGGTTTTTGGGTTTGATTGAACCAATTTTATTACATGGTTTTATTTTTCTCCTATCAAACTTTAAAACACCGATTTGAATATCTTCCCCCTGCTTTGTTTTGCCGTATTTCATCGTGTGGATGAGATAAGGACTAATGTTGATCGGATGTGCATGTGATTATCTTTTTGCCAACAATCTGGATTGGGTTTCACGTTGGCCTCTCCCCACACGTATTTCTTCTCTCTCGGTCGCTAGTTTTCACCGTGTGATTTTGCTTGCCTTGTTATCATCCTGTGGCCGTTCCCAGTTCTTTGAAACTGATCCTAATCCTATTCAAAAGAGTAGATTTTAGCTAGACTTTTCTCACGATGATTTCTCTGGACTCTCTCACGTTGATTTCCCAGTTTACATGGTGGTCTTCCTGTACGTCTTCCTTTTCTTTTGGTCGATGCCTTCACGGGATTTCTTTGCACCTCTATTTTTATTTTGCTGGCTGGCCATGAGATGTGGTGAGGGAAGAGAGGAAGTAACAGGGCATGAGAGGGAAAAACAGAGCATGTGAGAGCGTACAAGGGAAGTAACAGAGGGATCTGTGAGAGAGAGTTTTATGGGATGAAAGTTTGAATGCTGAAATTCATTCAGCATCCATTTGCAATTATCCCTTATTTTTGAGTTTCTTTGTGTGCTCATGGTGGATTTTGGGTGGTCTTGGAGAAGATTGTTCGTGAGGACTTTTGGCTTTCCCTTCTCCACCTATCCGAGACCTTTCATTAATACCTGGAGGACTAGCATCCTTCCAGGAGTTGGATCAATGAGAGCCCGTGCATGGATCCTCTAGAGGGTGGACACTTAGACACCTCGAGAGATTGGATCAATCTCTTGTTCTTGCTATTACAGATATAATTTATTGTTGAAGGAGTTCAACCGGTTGCTTTGATTTGCTACTGATATGTTCTGAAGACTGAGGGAGTCAGCTTCGATCAGGTTTATTATTTATTTTTGTTATCATGCATGCTTAGATCTAGATTTTATCATACTGTTTATATTTATTGCACTTGCCTATACATGCCTTGTATTTGTTATATGTATCATGTTATGTTAGATCCTGTGCATGAGTAAGTTTTTTTCGTATGCATGATTAAAATTTTTAAATATGCAATACCTACTCCCTAGTGTAGCATCCCTAGGGTAGTCATCCGTTGCACTGGTTTTCCTTCAGCTTTTGCAACCAATTTATTTCTCAAATAAATATTACAAAAGTCTTTATTGAATGTAAATTCAAATCCTTCCAGTGCTAGCACAGAGATAAAAATCAAATTTTTACTAGCTCTAGGCATAAAATAATAGTCACTAAGTACTAATCTAAACCCTAAAGGTAACACCAGAGAATATGATCCAACGGCTTGTGCAGCAACATTTGTTCCATTTTTGATACGTAGGACCATCTCACCTTCTCTTATCATTCTACTTCTTTCCAGACCTTACATTGAAATATATATATGAGCAATAGAGCCAGAGTCTAAAATCCAACTAGAAGTAGATCAAACCGTTAGGTTAGATTCAATAGCGAGTATGGACTTACCTTTAGAAGGTGCATCCTCCTGTTTCTTTAAGCTTTCCAAGTAGAGAGGATAATTTCTTTTCCAGTGGCCATCTGTATTGCAGTAGAAACATTTTCCTTTGCTGTTCTTGGCTTTCTTAGGAGTGTCCTTCTGTTTGTTTTCCTTCTTCTGCTTCTTTGCAGGTTTCTTCTTCTTCCAAGTAGACTTTCTTTTAAAGGAAGACTGCTTCACAGAGAAAACAGAGCCCCTTGAACTCTTCAGGGTCCCCTCATTGCTTACCAACATGTTCAATAATTCAAGTAAGGTATAATTCAACTTGTTCATATTATAGTTCATAACAAACTAAGCATATAAACTAGTCAAGGACTGGAGGATCAAATCTACCTGAAGCTCCTTGTGAATAGGAATGCCCAGCTTCTCAAGCTATTCTATGTCCTTGATTATTGACAAACAGTGATTGTGGACAGACTGCCCTTCATGCATCTTATTATTGAAAAGCCTTTTCAACACCTTGAAGTGCGCAATCCGACTTTGTTCACCATATAACTCTTACAGGTGAATCAGAATCGATTTAGCAGTTGGCATATTCTAATGTTGGCTATGCAATTCATTTGACATTAAGGCCAACATGTAACACTTAACCTTATTATCATCTTCCATTCATTTTTCATATGCAGTCGTCTGACAAGCATTTGGATGGTCAGGTAAAACAAGGGGTTCCTGGTCAAGCACATAGCCCAACTTCTCATAACTCAAAATAATTTTGATATTTCTCAACCAATCTTTGAAATTAAGGCCTACAAGTCAGTTTGTCTCTAGAATACGGACTAAGGGATTTGAAGCAGACATGGTTAATTGAAGAGTAGAAGATTCAAATTATATGCTTTACACTTAATTATAAAAATTATTCTAAGGTCTTTAAGAAATAATTTTAGAACTCCCACTAATCCCCATAATACTCCCCTTAGAGATGGCAAACCCTATGACTCTAGGTTTCTAGTGGGTGCTACGATCCCATCGATGTGCAGTACCTCACCGTGCCAGGTTATTGGTAACATGCTACACCAATAAGTGGCCAACTCTTGTCCAATGTATCTAATACAAGTTGTAGTATCTTGGTCTCTAAATCATGGAACCTCAACGTGCCCGTTTATTGGTCCAATCATTAGTTAAGTCAGACCCACCATTCCTGCTAGACAAAGCCATCATTGAGTCCCTCAACATGCCTGTTTATTGGACCCAACCCCATCAGTGCCTAGCAACATCTCATGCTTAATAGGGTGGTTGTATCTTCCCGATGCAACTAGACCACTATAACCAACCGAGAATAATCAATACCAGTAGGACACCCACACACCTACAATGGTGAAAGACCCAAGACTTAATATTTATGGAGAGCTAAGGTTCATGTCTCTTCTAAATTGATCAGCCAAATCATGTCTAACCAAATATATTAAGTCATCATAATCTCATGTCTGACAGCATGGGTGAACTCAAATCAAAAGTGACCCTATTGAAAATTTAATCAACTAAATTGGCCATGTCAGTTTGATACATGGGAGGGTTCTGCCATAAACCCTCTTTTCACCAAACTAGTTGGTTGAGAAAGAGTTATCCCCAATTAAAAATCATGATCAAAACCTTTCTTAGACATCAATTGATTGATAAGATTCAATTAAGTCAATCTAGTGATCTGGGCTCAATACTAAGCCAAATTAGGTCTTAACTTATCAATTCACAATCAAATAAATTAATCTAACCAGACATCATCTAAAAATAATTTTAAATGACTAGACCTAATTTGTTCAACCCAAACCCTTATGCACATAATTTGATTTTCTGGATCAAATCAATTTTAAAATAGGTTCAAGTGCATGATATTAATGGCTTATCATCAAGAATCAAATTTAAGATCTAAACCTAATTAGGTGCATCAGATACATCAACATGTTAGATCATATAATTAAACTACATCTAATGTAATTAAATAGATCTAAAACATGCTTAACAACACATCACATATATAATCATAAATCGATCAAAAACTTTTGAAAATCATTTTTCAAAAACAGGTTTACATCAAAGTAAGACAACCTTTGTACTATAGGGGGTAAACCCTATAGCATGACAACCTTATAATCACTTTCTGCAACCTTTGATCAATTAATTTTTAGATTATAATATTTAATTTCAGATCTAAAAGTAATGATTTTAATTTTGAAAATAGTTTTTCAAAACATAACAAGTCCATACTAGAACAACCATATATTCAGCATAGATTTGATATAATCATCATCTATCTTTCTTATCTGAATATGTTTTAGATCTGATTCTCATCCATGCATGTTAAAGAAAGGAGAACCATGGCTCTGATACCACTGTTGGAATTCTCCCAGGAACAAAATATTGCATTAAATCAGGAATCAAAAGCCTAACGCAGTGGAAGTAGATATAAAAACTACTTTATATATAAGCATGCAATTTTCAAAAAAATCTAATTTATTCAAAATAAATTCTTAAACATGCTGTAATAGATGAACAAAAGATTAGATCTAAAAATAAAATTATTTTGAACAAAAATAACTTACCAAGTTGTTATCCTGGCCTGCTCTGAAAATTATGCTAGTCTGCTTTTGAACCAAGATTCTACTGGAGCCATGCAAACACTCGGCTGTTGGGAATTGTTGGGAATTATGTCCCAAAGCAAATCGCCTAGGCTGTAGGTAGTTGAGTTGAGTATTGTACTTTGTATGAATTAATAAATATTATTTTGGTAGCTCATCACATTCTTACTTTTCCCTGTAATGAACTCTTTTTCATGTGATGAAGACCTTAGGAATACACTGACTTCGATATAGAGAGGATATATCGAGTGGTCCTTAAACTAGATTCACGACCAAAAGATACATTGTACTGGACGGCAATGTATCAAGTGTAGGTTGTTGTGGTTCACATCATTTAGTTGTCCTCTTGACCAAAAAAGTGTGGTGACACTGATCTGATCTATAAGTGGGATATATGATATCTCATTGAACATGACTCCGTGCAGCCCCTTTTTACCAAAGGGATACTCACGATTGGATATGGGTATATGTGTCCCTCCGACCTAAGGTCATCATGGTAGCTTGCAAGCAACTCCCTGTGCTTTGGTGCCAGATTACCTGAATTTTTAATCCGGTGATGGAAGGTTTCTGGGTACAGGCAAGTACTTGTGGAGCAGTGGTGGACCAAGATGGAATTGACCTATCCAAATTGTTTAGATTGAATGTCTCGCAATATCTCAATTTAGAAAATCCTCAATCGGGGTAGTCCTAGTGAGGAGTCACTGGACTTACGAGGTTGAGACATGTTATGGATTGACTCAGCTAGAGTTGGCAGTCTAACCCTAGGTCATCCTGAGCATTGGAAGTCAAAGGGATGAATTATATGGTAACCATATGCCAGAGGTTTGATTGATTGCTCTCGCATCTTCGACCTATCCGGATGCCAAGATCCATTGCTAGATGGTATCTTATGCTAGTACTGGAATTGTTCCAATGCTACCGTCTAGGTTCGAACATATGAGGTCACATGCCATAGAGGATTTCTCCCTGATCCAGGTACCGATTTATGATTAGAAATCATTTCGGTAACGATTTGATTGTGCACGCGTTGGACTGACCCAATTTTGGATCGATCAGAAATTGTTCGGGTCCACCGGGAATTGTTCCTGGGTGACCAGGACTTGACCAAGCCTTTTATAAATTGGATTTTGAACTAATTGAATTATGAACCGGTTTAGAACCATTTAGGGATTTTTGAACCAATTGTGAATTGGTTTTGAACCCATTTACACACTGAAAAGGCTTGGGCGAACAGGGTCTTTTTCTCTCACGTTTCCACTGGTTTTGGCTGGAAATTAACCCCTATTTATTGCTCTTCATTGCTTTGTTGAAGACGAATTTGATTCGTTTTGAAACCTACTGCCTTTTCATATTCCCAGCAGGTCTCCTCGGCTCCCAAAATCAGCATTTTCTTTGTTTCACGCTGATTTTATTTATGGGCTGAAAATCGCTGAGTGAGTGTGCTATTTTTGAGAGCTTCCATCAATGATTTTGGGCCTGAGTTCTTTGTGAGAGATTGGGAGAGAAAGAGTTCCTTAATCCCCTGTTTTGTTGGTGCTCGAATTGGTGGAAGATAATATTATTTTGGAGAAAACGATCACAGAACAGTGTTCTGTTTTTCTTCCTCCTCTCTCATCGTTTGAGTGTTTTTCGGTGACTAGCATCACGCAAGAAGCCAGATCAGAGAAGCCCAGGCCTATCCCCCCTCTAGAGGGTGTTCTCTTGAGCACCTGTGAGCTTTCAGTTCCTCCATTGTTGCTCTTGGAGAAGAGGTAAATCAACGTTTCAAACGGCTACTGGAAGAAGAAGATAGGAATAAGGTTATTCCAGATATTCCAGCTATTCTAGCAGTTATCCTTGTTTTATTCCAAGCAGGAATAAGGTAAAATTTCTGGTTTTAATTTTTATGCAAGCCTAAATCTAGGTTTATAAAATTGTTTATAAATATTACATACCAATTTCATGTCTTCTTTTGCCTATACATGTATCTTGAAAATGTTAGTTCCTGTGCAGAGTATTTTTATTTTCGCTGTTATTTTAAAATTGTTTTAAAATACAACCTACTCCTTGCCCTGTTGCATGTTTAGTGTAGGCTCTTGCAACCCCGTTTTTCTTTCAGTGGTATCAGAGCTTAGGTTCTGGTATAACATATCTTGGTTGCATGTATAATTGATTAAAATGTTTAATCTATTGTATCTAAATCATAGGGTATGATTAGGAAGTACTTTTAGGAACCTAGTTGAGACCTTCACCATGACCATGTGTCTTTGGTATGATGCGGTTCATCTGTGTCAGCCTCTTCAGAAGGATCCTTTAAAAAAATCAAAAGACATGTAATATTTATAAACAATTTTATAAACCTAGATCTAGGCATGCATAAAAATTAAAACCAAATATTTTACCTTATCTCTACTTGGAATAAAATAAGGATAACTAAATAACTTTATTCCTGTCTTCTTCTTCCGGCAGCCGTTTGAAACATTGATTTTCCTCTTCTCCAAGAGCAGCAATGGAGGAACTGAAAGCTCACAGGTGCTCAAGAGAACACCCTCTAGAGAGGGGACACGCCTAGGCATCCTCTGATCTAGCTTCTCGTGCAATGCTAGTCACCGGAAAACACTCAAACGATGAGAGGGGAGGAAGAAAAACAGAACACTCTGTTATGTGATCATTTTCTCCAAAACAATATTATCTTCCCCCAATTCGAGCACCAACAAAACAGGGGATTAAGGAACTCTCTCTCCCAATCTCTCATAAAGAACTCAGGCCCAAAATCATCGATGAAAGCTCTCAAAAATAGCACACTCACTCAGCGATTTTCAGCCCATAAATATAATCAGCGTGAAACAAAGAAAATACTGATTTTGGGAGCCGAGGATACCTGCTGGGAATATTAAAAGGCAGTAGGTTTCAGAATGAATCAAATTCATCTTCAACAAAGCAATGAAGAGCAATAAACAAGGGTTAATTTCCAGCCAAAACCAGTGAAAACAGGAGAGAAAAAGACCTTGTTTGCCCAAGCCTTTTTAGTGTGTAAATGGGTTCAAAACCGGTTCACAACTGGTTCAAAAATCCCAAAATGGTTCTAAACCGGTTCACAATTCAATTAGACCAAAATCTAATTTATAAAAGGCTTGGTCAAGTCCTAGTCACCCAGGAACAATTCCTGGTGGACCCGAACAATTTCTGATCGACCCAAAACTGGATCAGTCCAACATGTGCTCAATCAAACCGTTACCAAAATGATTTCTAATCATAAATCGATACCTGGATCAGGGAGAAATCCTCTATGATGTGTGACCTTATAGGTTCGAACCTAGGTGATAGCACTGGAACAATTCCAGTACCAGCGCAAGATACCATCTAGCAATGGGTCTCGGTGTCCGAATAGGTCGAAAATGTGAGAGCAATCAATCGAACCTCTGGCATATGGTTACCGTATAATTCATCTCTTTGACCTCCATTGCTCAGGATGACCTAGGGTTAGACTGCCAACCCTAGCTGAGTCAATCCACAACATGTCTCAACCTCGCAAGTCTAGTGACTCCTCACTGGGACTACCCCGACCGAGGATTTGCTAAATTGAGACACTGCGAGACATTCAATCCAAACTATTTGGATAGGTCAATTCTATCTTGGTCCACCACTGCTCCATAAGTACTTGCCTGTACCCAGAAACCTTCCATCATTGGATTAGAAATCCGGGTAGTCCGGCACCAAAGCACAGGGAGTTGCTTGCAAGCTACCATGATGACCTCAGGTCGGAGGGACATAGATACCCATATCCAATCGTGAGTATCCCTTTGACAGAAAGGGGCTATACGGAGTCACGTTCAATGAGATATCATATATCCCACTTGTAGATCACATCAGTGTCAGCACACTCTTTTGGTCAAGAGGATAACCAAACGATGTGAACCACAACAACCTACACTTGATATATTGCCGTCCAGTACAATGTATCCTTTGGTCGTAAACCTGGTTTAAGGACCACTCGATATTTTCTCTCTATATCGAAGTTAGTGTAGTCCTAAGGACTTCATCACATGAAAAAGAGTTTATTACAAGGAAAAGTAAGAATGTGATGAGCTGCCAAAATAATATTTATTAATTCATACAAAGAGTACAATACTCAGCTCAACCTCCTATAGCCTAAGCGATTGGCTTTGAGACACAATTCTCAACAACTCCCACTTGTACTAAAGCCAATCAGAACAGTATCTAATACCATTTTCCCTTTTACAAAAGTCGAACTCTTTTATTCCGAGGGCTTTAATAAAAATATCGGCCAAATTTTCCTTTCCATCAATCTTCATAAGATTGATGTCGCCTCGTTCTACGATCTCTCGTACGAGGTGGTAGCACCATAGAATATGCTTGGTGTGGTGATGAGCTTTCGGCTCCTTAGCTTGAGCAATGGCTCCAGTGCTATCACAGTACATTGGAACAAAACCATCTAGGCAAGATGCCACCCCTAGCTCTCCAAGGAACTTCCATAATCACACAGCTTCCTTTGCTGCATCTGATGCTGCAAGGTACTCTGCCTCGCATACCGAGTCTGCAACAGCCGCCTGCTTGGAACTTTTCCAGTAAATCACTCCTCCATTCAGGGTAAATACAAATCCTGACACACTCTTGCTATCATCTCTATCTGATTGGAAACTGGAGTCAGTATACCCCACAAGTTTCAAGTCAGATTCTCTATAAATCAGCCATTGATCTTTAGTATTTCTTAAATACTTTAGGATGGACTTAACCACCTTCCAATGCACCTCACCTAGGTCAGACTAGTATCTACTCACTACTCCCAGTGAGTATGCCACGTCTGGTCTAGTACATGTCATAGCATACATGATAGAGCCTACTACAGAAGCATAAGGTATTCTACTCAAGCGCTCTCTTTCCTTAGAAGTTATCGCACAATCCTTCTTGAAAAGAGTAATTCCAGAACCTATCGGAAGATAGCCTTTCTTGGAATTTTTTATGCTGAACCATTTCAGCACGGTATCAATGTATATAGACAGGGACAATCCCAGAAGCCTCTTAGATCTATCTCTAAATATCTTCATACCCGGTATGTAAGAAGCTTCACCCAAGTCCTTCATGGAGAACTGAGATGATAACCAGACCTTTATTCCTTGTAATGCTGCGACGTCATTCCCGATTAAGAGAATGTCGTCAACATACAGTACCAGGAATACAATTACAGAACCATTAACCCACTTATAGATGCACGATTCTTCTCCATTCCTAACGAAGACATACGATTTGATACACCTATCAAACCATAAGTTCTAACTTCGAGATGCTTGCTTGAGTCCATAAATGGACCTCTACAACTTGCATACTTTTGACTCATCTGAGGATGTGAACCCTTCAAGTTGTATCATATACACCTCTTCTAAATCCCCATTTAGGAAAGCAGTTCAGACATCCATCTGAAAATATACTGCTAAAGCAAGATGATTCGAATGGACTTGAGCATTATCATAGGGGAAAAAGTCTCATCATAATCAATACCATATTGCTGACGATATCTCTTGGCAACCAGACGGGCTTTATAGGTCTCCACCTTCCCATCAGCACCCCTTTTCCTCTTGAAGATCCAATTACACCTAATAGGTTTTATTTCTTCAAGCGGATCAATCAATGTCCATACATTGTTGATCTCCATGGACTCCATTTCAGATCTCATGGCTCCAAGCCATGCCTTAGAGTTAGATCTCTGAAGTGTATCCATATAGGTGATCGGATCCTCATTATTCTCATCGAGCTCAATGGGATTGCCGTCCCGAACCAAGAAATCGTAGTATCTGTCCGCTGACGCGGTACTCTATCGGATCTCCTAATAATGGATCTGCGTGTGATCCAATCATAGCCGGTTCTATGATGTCCTTAGAGTGTACAGGTTCTTCTACTGGCTGAACTTCACCAAGTTCAATCTTAGAGGCTACAGTCCCTTCTTCAAGGAACTATTTTTCCAAAAAAATAGCCCTAAGAGCAACGAACACTTTCTGTTCATCCTCCAAGTAGAAGAAATACCCTTTGGTTTCCTTAGGGTAACCAATAAACAGGCACTGATCAGACCTAGGACCAAGTTTATCTGAGTCTAAATGCTTTACATAAGCCGGACAACCCCAGACCCGAAAGTGTGAAATTGAGGGCTTACGTCTAGTACATATCTCATATAAAGTAGAGACAACTAACTTACTCGAAACATTATTTAACAAGTGACAAGCTGTCTCAAGTGCATATCTCCAAAAGGATAGCGGCAGAGTTACAAAGCCCATCATGGATCGAACCATGTCCAACAGGATTCGATTCCTCTTTTTGGACACACCATTCAACTGTGGTGTTCCTAGAGGAGTCCATTGAGAGAGAATCCTATTCTCTTCAAGGTATGTCAAAAACTCAG
This sequence comes from Areca catechu, assembly GCA_021397845.1. Classification (NCBI taxonomy): domain Eukaryota; kingdom Viridiplantae; phylum Streptophyta; class Magnoliopsida; order Arecales; family Arecaceae; genus Areca; species Areca catechu. The sequence goes on along the minus strand of CM038051.1, from coordinate 91,700,513 downwards.
TAGATAGGTATTCACCACCTCGATCAGATCGAAGGATTTTAATACCTTTTTCAGTTTGTTTCTCTACTTCATTACAATATCGTTTGAACATTTCAAACGACTCAGATTTATGTCTCATCAAAAAGACAACCAAATCTCGAAAGGTGGTCTATAAACGTAATGAAATATCTATATCCACCTCTGGCACTAACTGTCATGGATCCACGTACATCAGTATATATGAGACTCAGAAGTTCTGTATCTCGTTCACCTTTTTCGGTAAAAGGTGACTTGGTCATTTTACCAAGTAAATAGGATTCACAAGTAGGCAGTGATTTAGAATCACTGACCTTGAGGAGGCCTTCTCCTCGCATCTTGTTTATCCTATTCTGATTAACATGACCTAGCCTATAATGCCAAAGATACAGATCACTGACATTTTCTAACCTTGGGCGTTTGCTAGATGTGTACATTACACTAACAGGCCGTGACAGTACATAAATGTCATTATTTAACTTAGCTTTCATTATCACAAAGTTATTCAAATAACTTGGCAAATATCTCCTTTTATTGATAGTTCAAAATCATAATTGGCCAAAAGGCCTACAGAGATTATGCACATAATGAAACTAGGACAGTAATGACAGTCGACTAACTCGACAGCACAGGACTCAAAAACAAGACTCAGAAGTCCGACCGTCAGTATTGGAACATGATTTCCATTCCTGACACTCAGGAACTGTTCCCTATCCTTGAATCTCCTGCTAACTTACAGTCCCTGTAACGAATTACAAACATGAACAGGACTATCGGTATCCAATACCTAGTTAGCAGTATCACAAATAGAGAAATTATAAGGTTTTATCATATAAATACCTTGTCCAGTAGTCTACTACTTTTCCTTCCTTAGCCTGTTCGGGTCTAGGGATGCTTGGTAAAGAGTACAGTTCCTCTTCCAGTGTCCCCGCTTCTTGCAGTAGAAGCACTCTACAGTAGATTGGTCAGCTTTCACTTTCCTGGTATGACTCGGGCCAAAAGCATTCAGCACCTCCTTTCCCTTCCTTTTATTCTTCCCTTTCTTAAAGGGACGACAACCTTTAGAACCTCCCACTAAATTTACCACCCCCTTGTTAAGTTGGTCATCTTTCTTGTAAGTCTGCAGTAATCCCATCAAACCATGGTAATTGACTGCAAGCTTGTTCATTTTGTAATGGTTGAGAAAGTCAAGATAGGAGGAGGGCAGAGAATTCAAAATCGCATCCTTGCCGAGCTGCTCATGCAAGGGACATCCGAGCTTGCCCAGCTTTTCAATCAGCTCGATCATGTACAATACATATCAGTGACGGAACCACCATTCGGCATCTTGGCATTGTAGATGGCACAAGATACTTTGTACCACTCTACATCGTCTGGCATGCCGAAAGATTCCTTCAACTTTTGAAGGATCTTATCTGGTTGGGCCTCCTCGAACTTGCGACTAAACTTGTCGTTCATTGCCACTAGCATAATGCATCAGACAGTAGTCCGATCAGAAACCCACTTCTAATAAATGTCCCTGACCGAACTCCGAGCATTAGCAAAAGGGATTTCAAGTACCGGATCTGTTATCACATAAAGGATCCGTTCATGCTCCAGGACAATCCTCAACTTTTGATACCAGCTATCAAAGTTGTGACCCTTCAACTTCTCGTTATCGAGAAGTGACCAGAGCGAAAGATTTGAAGACATCTGAAAGGAAAAATAAGACCATATTAGAGTATGAATTAATCAATTAACCAAAAGACTTGGACTTTAGTCTAAAGGTCTCTCCCACTAATTTTTCAGATTGGGAGCCTCTAACTCCAATCCGTGAAATCACTATTTCATAGTGGATACTGAAATTCAATAGACCACGTATAAGCCCGACTATGGCCAGCTCACCCATACACGCCTAAAGGTAGGTTCACCAACCAACGTTGGTTCCTATGCGGAGTATTTTTTAGGCTAGTCTGATCGAGTCTGGTAAACCGGTTGGTGTCAAGGTAGGTTTGGCATAGTGATCATGGTTGTATAAGGCTACCTCTTTCCTGGCCAACTTGGTTGGTGTCTAGGAAAGATGGTTAATAGCATATACTCACCCATGATCTCACCTACCTGGCCAGTCGTGTCGACCAAAACTGATTAGAAAAGCTCATTGACTCGAGTTAACCCATGTCACCCAGGTTGATCAGTCTCACTGATCGGTAGGTGCCCATGGATCAATTGTTGAATTGATTCAACCCTCCAAAAAACTGATTCATTCACTAGGAGGATGATCCATGTTCTTCTCTTATTCATCTATCATAACCTAAAATCCTCTAAAATTATTAAGTCCTGAAAAAGACTAAGTCAAAGAGTTGATGGTATCTTAGCCTATCATTAAGTGGGTTAGTAATGTGTCCTTTAACTTGGTGTTCTTCCTATGCGGATATTTTTTTTTCTGCTGTTATTTTAAAATTATTTTAAAATACAACCTACTCCTTGCCCTGTTGCATGCTTAGTGTAGGCTCTTGCAACCCCATTTTTTTTTCACCAGCCTCTACTGGTATCCACACAAAGCTCGCATAACCGAGTTGTAGAGAGCACTAGACTGCTAGATCCTTGCAGCCCTCTCCTCTTTCAGCAAATCAGGTACTTTAATAACTGTGCCGATCCGAATATAAACCGGCTTCTTCTTGAACTGGCTTATATCTTGCAAACTTAGATCTGCAAGACCTTGGACCTCTTTCCTTCTTCTTTCTCTTGTGATGAACACCTCTCCAAACTCTTAAGAGAAGAACTAGACCTCACACAAGGAAGGAAAAAATATCAAAAGGAAGAGGACTACTTCATGCCCAAGAGAGAGAGCCTCTAGAGTTCACACCCAAAAGAAAAAAAAACTCGTGGTCGGCCACCCTTTCTCCTCCTTTTATAACTCACCTAAATTGGTTAGATTTTAAGATGAGTAGAAGAGAAGGACTCTTCCTTCTCTCTTTGTTTCATGCCAAAATTCTTTTTGCGCCCACCTAGCTTTCATGCCGACTCCTTTTGTCGCACAAATTATTGGGCCCACAAGCTTGGCATGTGAAGGCATAGGAAGATAAGGAGAGAGAGTCCCAGTCCAATAGAACTCTAAGTCATGGTCCAAATTAAATGATTTGACAGTCAAATCAAAGCCAATTTTAAGCCCAATTGAATCCATTTCGAAAAGGCTATTGACCTAACTCAATTATGATCAATTAACTAAGTCTAACTCAATTAAATTAAATCTAATTTAATTCAATTAATAACTAATCCATAATTTATGAATTGTAACATTTACAATTAGGTCCAAATGTACTAAAATTGGTAAGTGTCAAATTTAGTAATATTTTGATTTATTGATTGGTTACTTAAGCTTTAATGTGTGTGACCCCTCAGGTCCTATCATGTCTGGTAATGAGATATGCTATAATCTCCATTATACATCATCAATACTCATTTCGATGGACTGAAACAATTTCTGCTCAACCCTAACTAAGATCATCGATCCGAGAACAATCCTAATGGGGTCTCACAATCCACCAGTGATACCTAGCAGTATGTAGTGGCAACCCAGCAAAATAAGATTGGAACCCCTAGGTGTAGTTATCATGTGATTCGGTTTCTCTATCAAAAATCCCAACATGATATTAGTTATGGAAACTCGTCAAATCCATCAGTCATATGCTTAACTTAATCGACTCAAGTCTAATTATGATACTAATAAAAACACCTTCTTCATTATCACACTGCTATGGCCATGGACTTCTAGACTTAGTCTTATTAAGCTGCATAGGATTATTCCTTATTACTAAGGCTGATAGATCCCTATAAGTGAACACCCTACTCTTACAATAAACTTACTGCAGCTAACAAACACCGCAAGATCCCGAATGGATAGGAACCATGTTTTTGTGCTGTCAAATTGTAGCAACCTTATTGTGAATAGCTGAGACACTCTAGGTCAAGGAACTATTCACGCAACTACAGCATCAGGAAGTTATTGATAAGTGAGTAGTCATCCATATAACTTCCTGTACTTGGTCATGCTCGATACCGTTGATCTCTATCAACTACCTACACTCTCACTCTAGTGTCACCACATTGTAGGTCAAAGACTCCTCTACCCAAAAAAGAAAATGATCTATATACCAATTTTAATAGATCAATCACTGTCCTCGTGATATTCCAACAATCAGAAACTTTTAGAAGTTAATCTATAAAGACACATGCTTCAGATTATTAACTCTTGAGAATATGTGTCATTGTCCATTAACTCTATGGACGATTCATAGACACATCAATATGAATGAAAATAATGCCTTTTTTATTCATAAGAAAAATTAAGTACAAAGTTCATGCCCTAAAAAATTATAATTGTGTCAAGCCAACTTGGCTTTTAGGGCATACATCTAACAGACACTAGGTGTAAATTTGAATTTCCAGGGTTCTACTTTACTTTTGCTCTCAGGCTTTGAGTCGGTCTCTGAGTCAACACTTGAGTCTGTAAGTCGTTCTTCTAAGTCGACACTAGGCAAAAAAGACCTTGAAATAGCATGTTCTATTCATTTTCTATTCTCAGGCCTTGAGTCGACCTGTGAGTCAACACTTGAGTCTGTGAGTCGACACCTGGCATGCCATCTAAAACTTTGTGGCCAGTCTTCTGAAGTGTCGATACTTTCTTCATGAGTTGTCCTGTGAGTCAACCTGTGAGTCGACACTTTGAGTCGACACCTGCACTGTGCCATTTCAAAAAGTGTGCCAAACTCTGAAATTCCAAATTTTATTCAAGAACCTCTTAGACTCATCTTCATAAGGGCCAAAGTGATCATGTTATCAATATTCCATGGTGAGAAGACAACTTAAACATCGAAATTCATCTTGCTTTGATGTTAGCAATTTTGATACACTTGAGTGAAGAAATTGATGTACCTATATCCTGAAATTCATACTCTAATTGAAACATTAGTCTAAACATATACTCAATATTTTATTATTCATCAAAATCAGGGAGCCAAAGCCAGCAGGTTCCATCCCAAACATCTCATATGTATAAATGAGCATGTTTACTTTGGTGATCTTCACTTGATGTGCACCCTCATGGGAACTTCAAGCATATCCCAAATTTCTTTGGTAGAGGTACAATTTGTGAATGAGCATGTTTACTTTGGTGATCTTCACTTGATGTGCACCCTCATGGGTAACTTCAAGTATACCCCAAATTTCTTTGGCAGAGGTACAATTTGATATTCTATTAAATTCACTTGGATCAAGTGCACAGAATAATTAATTCATGGCCTTAGCATTAAGCTCTGCTTACTTAATGTCATTCTCATCCCAATCTTCTTCTAGTTTAGGGGTGGTAATAACATTAATCAAGACAGTGGATTGATGAGAGCCTTTAACTATAGTCCTCTAAATATTATAATCAATAGCTTGAATGTATATACACATGCATGTCTTCCAGTATGTATAATTTGTACCATTAAACAGTAGAACGGTTTGAGGCTTGTTCTTCTACAATACCTACACCAATTTGGGCTACCATTAGATCTTTGACTCAAGATCATGAGATCTAAATACTGAGTACCAAGCTCTGATATCACTTGTTGCCCAGTGTAGCAACCCAAGAGGGGGGTGAATTGGATTTCTTAAAAACTTAAATTCTAAGGCAAGTATGCGCTTGAACTAAGGTTCTTGTATAACAATATGATTGTGCTCAATTATGATATGCAGCAGAATTGTAAAGCAAATGTAATATAAATCAGAGTAAATAAAGAAGAAAGAGCAAGCAATCACAAACACCAAGATGTATAGTGATTCGGTGCACTTCAAGCACCTACATCCACTCTCCAAGCTTTCCATTGAGAATTTCCACTATAATCTATCCAAGATTACAGCTAACTTGTTTTCAAAGGCTCACAATTCAAACCTTGTTGATTTTGTCACCTAGGCTCACCAACAATCTTTGCAACTTATTTTTAATCTGGGTTCACAAGTCAAACCCTAGTTGGTTTTATCTCTTAGGCTCACTAATAACCTTTAATATTATTTTCAATACCTTTGAAACTAGTAACAACAAATAAGATAAAAAGTACATATATATAAGCTCAAGAAAGAACTCTCAAAAGAGTAGATATAAATGTCATTGAAGCTCTTCTTAAATGCTTGAGTTGTCTCCTTCTTGGAACCTCTTTAATGCATACTTTTGGCTAATGATTTAAAGGCTCAACAGCATAAAAATGAAGGCTTTTCAGGTGGAATCTTCTTTAAAGGTTCACTCAAGTCTTTTCAAGCTTTTCTCAAAAAATAAACTCTCTTATGATTTACTTTTTCTCTTGTGTCTTCAATAAGTTTGGTGAGTGATAAATAGTCCAAAAACCTTCAAAAAAATCGTTGAAGATTGTTAGAGTGAAGAAACTAGCCATTTGGAATCAATTCTGAACTTCTGAAAAAATAGCCATTGGACTAAGTGTCGACACTTAATTTGTTCATGAGTCGATCTATGAGTCGATACTTGGGTCGACATCGGGTATAAATTTGAGTTTTCTAACATTCTGCTTCACTTTAGGTTTGAGGCTATGAGTCGACACTTGAACTCTGTGAGTCGACACTTCAATCAGCACTTGGCAAAATATCCATGGAATGGCATGTTCTGTCCTTTTCTTGCCTCCGGCCATGAATCGATCTATGAGTCGACCAGTGAGTCGACACTTAGGTCGACACTTCACTAAGGTCCAAAAATCATATTCTGTTTAATTCTGTTCTCATGCCTTGAGTCGATACTTGGCATGCCAGCTAAAAATTCTGCATGCCAGCCTTCAAGGTGTCGACACTTAGGTCAAGACTTGCTCTGTGTCATTTCCAAATGTGTGCCAGACTTCGAAACTTTCAAATTTTATCCAATTGACTTCTAATTCCTTCTCCATAAAGTCTAAAGTGATTATCTTAAAGTCATTCCAAGGTAAGAAAATCTCTCAAACATTGAAATTCATCTTGCTTTGATATCCATAACTTTGATGCTCTTGAGTGGAAAATTTGAAGTACCTGTGATCTAAAATTCACAACTCCAACTGAACCATAAGTCCATACATATACTCAACGTTTTGTTAATCATCAAAATCAAGGGCCAAAGCCAACAAATGTGGTACTCATCAAGAAGGCAAATGGTAAATAGAGGTATGTATTGATTTTACTAACTTAAATAAGGCCTTCCTGAAAGATAGCTATCCTTTGACCTGGATAGATCAACTAGTTGACTCTATGTCAGAACATGAGTTGCTTGATTTCATAGATGCTTTCTCTAGATATAATCAAATTGGATGGCCCTAGATGATAAAGAAAAAATATCCTTTACCACATACCAAGGGCTTTACTACTATAAAGTGATGCTCTTTGACCTGAAAAGTGCAAGGCCCATATACTAGCATCTTGTCAACAAAGTCTTTAAAGACCATATTGGCCACAATATCGAGGTGTGTGTTGATGATATGCTGATAAAAAGTTGACAGGTAGAGTATCATGTAGCATGCCTCAAGGAAACCTTTCAAACCTTGAGAAAGTGCCACATTAGGCTCAACCAAGCCAAATGCACCTTCGGTATATCGTCCGAGAGGTTCTTCAGTTTCATGGTCTAGCACCGTGGAATCGAAGCCAACCTGAAAAAGCTTCGAGCCATCCTGGAGATGTTGCCACCCAAGACTTGGAAAGAAGTGTAGCACCTAGTAAGGCACATAGCTACACTGAGCAAGTTCATCGCTAGATCAGGTGACAAGTACTTATCCTTTTTTAAAGTCCTAAGATAAATCAAGAACTTCCATTGGATGGAGGAGTGCTAGACCACCCTCGAAGAGCATCGCACCTACCTAGCCGCTGCTCCTCTCCTAAGGCTAATAGAGGGAAAAATGTTATACCTGTAATTGGCCATATCCTTGATCATGGTAAGCTCAGTCCTCGTCTAGGAAGATAAAGCAAAAGTTAGTGTACTATACCAGCAAGTTGCTAAAGGACAAGAAGACCTACCATACAAAGATGGAAAAGGTCACTTATGCTCTCTTGGTCTTGGTCTGGTAACTCCAACCCTATTTCCAGTCATACTTTGTTACTAGATCTCCCCTCACTAAAGCTAAATCAATGCCAAGGAGGATAGCCTTGGATCCCCTTTTAAAGGGAAAAGCCATCATAAATTCTTTCCTTGCCTTGAGGATGCCATGAATGCGGCATGTGGTGACCTCTCACCCACCAACCCACCATGCACTTCTTTTAAGGAGCACTGCCACTCTAGACCAACACCAGGATCTCTCGGGCACGTAGTCAAGTTTACTCCTCAACTCAAGACCCTCCGTACTTGAATTAAGGAGTAGGAGGCAAATGATATAGGAGCCAACCCCACCCTCGGCATCCTGAGGCTCGGCAAACTGATCTTCACCTCTGGTAGCCAGGACCTACTATCCTTCAGATGGAGTAGAATCATGTCTTGAGCCCCTCAACTCTACTGACCCTTGGTTTTGATAAGGGCGCTCGAGCTGATCCTAGACCCTTGTGTATAAGAGCTAACAAGGATTCAGGCAATGTTCCTTAGGGCGACCGAAGGAAGAACCGACCTACACTCATCTACATGCACCTAATTACATGATTACGAGACTATATCCCATAATCTTCAATAAATCCTTGCAATTAAGAGGAGTATAACTAAATCTCATGCAATGATCAATATCACCATTAAAAAACATGATCGACTCTGTGCAAAAGATAATTTCAATTAAAGGGAAGATGTTCTATATGAAAGGAAAGATCTCCGAACAGCCCGTGCAATAGGGATCTTCAGTCTATCATTTCTTGCCAAACCCACTAAGAGTTTTTCATCCCAAAAATAACCTTATCTCTTGCCTATAAAAATGAACACCCTAGAAGCTCCCAAGGAATGTCAAGAACACGATCTCTCTCTACTCTTCTTTTCCTTTTTTTTCTTTCTATTGCCTATATCCTGACTTGAGCATCGAAGGATCCATGCCAGAACAACTTCCGACTAAAACTTTCTTGTTGATTCAATATATGAGCGTCGTCTCTCCAGCCATCTCCAATATTTGGGTGGGAAGCAACGACAACAATCATAGAAAACTTTTCTAAGCTTTCCTAAGGACTAGTTGTTTCTGTTTGACATGCGCATTCAAACAAATCAGAAGATATAGAGACAATCTAACTTTCAAACTTAAAATTCTGCAGATTTAAGCTTTAAAGAAAATAAAAGGAAAAAATTAATGTGGCTTGAATATCAGCAAGGACACGGATTAAACAATTCAAGCTTTGCCAGCAGTGCAATTGGCTCACACAATAACCCATCATCAAAAGTTGCAGTAATCACAGTACTGCAGACACATGGATTTGGGGAAAAAACAGCAGGAAAAGAAAATTAAATACACCAAAACAGACAATAAGTAATAGTGACTTTTTGAAAGTCATTAGTTAATTATTTCGAAACATATCATGCACCTTCATCGTATTACCTTAAGTATCGATGATCAAGAATGCTTAACCTATTTTCACCAATTGGCTGCTTAGGTTGCCACCACCAAATGGAGGCAGTGGATAGCGGTCAATAATGGCTTCTCAACAATCTCCCCATCTAAAGTCCTATTCGACTTGTCTGTGACAACTTCTCAACCATATTCCATGCCCCATTCTACTTGTCTCTAACGTAAAACAAATTGCATGCTTGCAGCCGGAGTCATTGTTTGAGAAATACAACAGTAAGAAGCTGCTATAAGTGGGGTTACACAAGAGGGATTAAACTATTTTTTTATAAAATTATTCTTATTTTTATTTTTTTTATTTTTATTTTTTTTTTTATACATAACACCATTTTGGCTTTAATCTCATAAAAATACTCTTCACATATTTGCAAAACAACATATTTCTTACCCCGGAGATGCTCTAATAGAATACAAGTTAAATTTTCATCAACCATGATGGTATATTCACAATGTCTTTTTTTTTTCCCTTCTCTCCTAGGTTGATCCTTGGGGTTCTAGCCAATCATCACATATGCTTTTTGATACTTATTGTTGACTTAAATCTTCTTGCCACTAGATTTAATAGCTTGATTCCATCTTGATTTTGACGACCTGTGCGGGAGCAATTTTGATCACTAGCTATAAGCTGCCAATTATCGTATAAAAGAAATGGAAAGAAATCTAATAAAACATTATGACTAGTGAAAATCAGAATTTTTTTGAAATAAAAAGGTTTTAATCATCAAATACAAAAATATGAAGTCTTCTGTGCAATTATTCTATAATGAAAGAGAAGATATGTAAAACACCAAAAACATAAGTTCTAGCATGGGTGCTCTCGTGTCAGGCATGTGGCAGTAGACTGCAGAAGAGCCTGAGCACTGCCTAAGGCTCTTCTTTTAAAGGCTTGATTTAGAATTCATCTGCACACTGCATTAAGTTCCATAGAACTCAATGCTAGATATTTCTACAAAAAAGGATCTTTGGTAAATAGGTGGAATAGAAAGTAAAGATGTTACCACCGATGACCTTCGGAAAATAAAGTTGTCACCATCGATGACCTTCAACAATGCCTTGTATGTGAGTATTGCTTTGACCAACTTCACTAACAAAGTCATCCAACAGATGAGGTTTACCATTAGCGGTTAACATGATGATCTGCTGGTAGTTGTAATATTTAGTGCTAACATACAAGCAAACAAAATAGTTGTTGTTACAATACCAAACTCTAATCTATGATGTACTCGTAGAAAGTTCTCCCAATAGTAGTGATAAATACTACGAAGCAAACAAAGTAGTCATACCATTACAATAGCCTAGCCATGATCCTATTTGTTAGCAAGCTAGATTACCAGTGCAGCCCTTGAAAGAAAATCAGAAGAAACAAAATTGGCAACCCGCGAAAAGCTTGTCAAAAACCAGTGATACTAACCTAAATTTCTTTGAAGACTAATCAAAGAAAAAAAAGACAGTTTGCAGCTATCCAGATCCATTCCTGTTCCATTATGTTGCAGATATCGAATGCCATGACAGGCTTAGTTCAACCCCATTTGAAAAGGCCAAGCGTACTGCCATTCTCCAGTGCAGTTTCTTCCGAGGAGCCCGAGGAGCTATCCATATTATCATCAGAGCTGCTGTCCGGATTTAGCTGCATGCGCTGAGCATTTTCAGCAACCCATTTGGCAACTTCAGGGGTTGATGCCCAATCAGTCAATGCTTCGCTGGTCGATTCATGCGTGAAGTCCTCCCACTCTTTCTTAGAGAACTTCCGTGTGGGCATCCTATGGTAGGTCGAGTAGTAGTCCTCATATTGATGTGCCATTCTTTTGTAGGGGGATGAGTAGGCATGTCCTGCAGGAACAAAATGAAAAGAACACATCCACTCAGAAATTACAGGCAGGAAGTGTAGCTTCTATACAACAAAGAGAGTTCTACATGCCCTAAATTTTGACAAGCTCAATCCATCTTGTTATACGTGCAGCAGTAGAATACAGGCATCTTGCAGCGGCATCTTGCAGCATTGCACATGTTTTCTTCACATATCAAGTTGTCAGAACACAAATAAAGCAACTGAAAAGTTGCAAAAAATTACTGATGATTGATATACATAGATAGCCATAACAATCAAATCTTATTTGGTGGGGTTTTTTGGATCCTTTTTGAGAGGAAGGGCTTCATGAATCCTCATCCACCAATCATTAGTGTCTAGGGTCATCTCTAATGTTATTATTTCAAGCTTTTCCATACACTTTCTTACAACTTCCGACAATATTAGTTCAGATCTATCTCCTTTTCCTACATCTTTCAACACAGATTGATGCACTCCCCCTTTATGTAGTCCTCTTGAAACTCCATTGCACATGTTCATGGCATCTCTATCAAGGTCTGCTGTATTGACCTGTACCACCACCATACCAACAATACCATACCAGTACTAAAATTCAATTCATTATATGAACTGAACAGGTCTATGCTCTCCAAACAGAGCAAAACCGCCTCAAACCATCCAGTTTCAAGCAGTACCATGGATGGAAGTGAGCAAAAACTTTTGAGAGCCTTTGCAACATGGGTGCATACCATATTGTACTGACCATGTTATATCAAACTAACAACGTGCTGGTGCGGTTCCTAGCCAAATTTGTGGACCTTGATCTCTATTGATTCTCCATCACTCTGTCTTTAACTTATGCAACTCCAACAAATCTTCTAATATGCCTATCATTGTTTTTCAACAAATAAAACCTACTAAACTTCTGGTGATTGTTCAGCTCTATAGAGCTAGTATGTTGTTCTAGAATTCAGCTGGCAGCAGACAATATATATCCATGGCCCCAAAGTCCAGCAATCATTAATGTAAGAGGAAGAAGGTTAAACTTTTCTCACAGGAGGCCCCAAAGTCTAGCACCATTATTTTTCTTAAAGAACCTGCACTTTAAAGTTTCCAAATTTTAAAAAAGTTAGAAAAAAGTAAACCTTAGATGATATGATTGTCCAACACCCAAATGATCCACTATAGGAGTTGGGATACCAGATCTATACAGTGATAACGCAGCAGAAGCACCAGCTGATGTTGAAAATTTTCTGTCAAGCCAAAACAGTCAATTATCATGAGGCTTCCTAAACCTCATACATAACAAAGCTACAATGCTTTCAAAAAGGTGAGTTATGACCTCCAGGGTTTTAAGAGATAACATTGTCTGCGAAACAAGAAAGAATGGGAAAGGAAAGGAAAGAAAGGGAGAACTGGGACCAGGGTTTTAAATCCATTAAAAGTTGGGATTCTGCTTATCACCTCCTAGGAAAATTGCTGAATCTTGTATAAGAACAAGCACACAGAATCATGTATCAAGTAAATTACTAAGGGTCTGTTTGGAAAGAAAAGGATTGGCCAAACTCCTATAGGATTTAGGAATCCTATGGATAAAAATCTCATGTCCTTTCGTTAGCATTGTTTGGATGATTTAACTGTAGGATAAAAGAACTACAAGAAGTGGCTAATCCCAAGAAGAAAAAAAAAAATCCCTGGAGGTCATTTTTTTTTATGATTATCAGGCTCGCACCTCCATCGTCTCCTACCCCTTCACCCAGGCCATCTCCTCCCCCACCCACACCACCACCCTCCCCCTCTTCCACCTCCTCCCCCTCTCTTGCCTTTGGCCCCTCTCCTTCCTCGCCCTCCACCTCCTCCTCTCCCTCCCCTCACCAACAGCCTCCCCTCCCGCACTCCAATCTCTCTCAAGTGCTCTCCTTCGCCACCGATCTCCAAAGAAGACAATGAAATGAAAAGAAAACAAAGCAAAATGAAAAACAAAAATCACTCTACATGGAAAAAAATGTCTTACCATTCAATTTTTCCATCTTTACTTTGTTTTTGTTGATTTTTTCTATATTTTCCCCCAGTTTTTCCTCTGTTTCTTATGCCCTTAGGAGTCTCAATCGGTGGGCGGCTTGGAGCGGCCAAATAGGGAAAGCTTAGACAATGGCTAGGGATTTGTGTAGGTTGTTTATATATGAGTTTAAATAAATATATTAGCAATTAATTAAAGTATAGATAATTATGGTCTATTGGTTAAGGTAGTGATTAGGCTATCTAAAAATTTAAAATTCAAATCCTTATACCCTCCTATTATTTATACATTTTTATAAAAAAATATTTTATATATATTTATTATTAAAATTAAATAAAAAGTTATTATATATTTTTACACATATATTTTCAATAATTTTATTATACATATAATTAAGTTTTAGTGGGAGGTATTCAAGTGGAAAATCTCAAATCCAAACGGATTTTAATTTTAAATTCCAAACTCTTTCCAAATCTTATAGGGTACTGCTAAACAAGTTAAAAATAGTATTGAGTATGGATCAGGTTGGCCAATATCCATACTTATCCCATAATTAATTAAAAATTTCAAACTCATACTCATGCAATACCTGTCTCGGATCGAGTTGGATCGACCACATAAGAGGGATTAAATTCCAAAAACACATATTAACTTTTCTTAATACGAATTATTTTGTAATTTTAATGCTCGATATGATATATTGACAATGATAGGTTTAGTATTTTAGTAAAACAAGGGATAGAGAGGGAAAGGGGAAGTGTGCTTAGGCCAGGGATATGAGGCCCGAACTAGCAAACTTAACGATCGGCCCGTAACTAGGAATATGAAGCCCCAAAGTTAATTAGCCAGGTCAGACGATCCAATAACATGCACCATCCAACCGTTCATCAAAATGGTATGGTTAATCACCATGGGGCCATTCCTTGACCCCAACAACGAACAGCTTAAATGGCCCCAACAACGAATAGCTTGGTAAGCTGATTAAGCAGCCTACTAGCTAGCACTTACAGAGTAGATCCGCCATGTACTCGCCAACCATCTATCGGATTAGATCTCTATGCGAAGACAGCTCCAAATGCTATTGAACAGTTCTGGTATTAGTACGTCGACCATTCGTCAGATAAGGATCCTGGTCGAAGAAAGACTCACTATGGCTCCAATGCTATCAAGCAAGACAATATTTCTAGCAAATGGTCAACCTTATCTTTTAGCTGACCCCTCGTCGAGAGGAATAATGCCTTCCCCGACCAACCAGCTAGGCACTAGACCTCCAACTAACCCCCAATACAAGTAAGGCTCGACCGCATACCTGCTATGGGGGAGGTCGCTTCATTCGTCCAACCACTCACGGGAAGACGGGCACCCATTCCAATCAGTCGGACCCAGCCGAGCACCAAACCACCGAATACCCGCCTCCAAACAAGTCTAGGTAACGGCTAACACCTAGTATCTAAAAGCTATCAGCAACCGCTCAATGATCGCTCATCAAAATTGACCACGCACTCAGTGCACGACAACCCCTTGTCCCATCCACCCGTCCACCGGAAAAAATATCGTGATCGATCAAATCATGCTGGATGTCATCCCTCGACTATCTTCATCTAACCTGGCCTCGGCAATAATTGACTCCCCCATCCTAGCGGTTCCAAGGTCATTAGATGCATTCCACCTTTAACTAGGGCCACTCGAACAAGTCCCCCTAGGCGACCAAGCCTCGAACTCAAAAGAAGCTTGGTCGCCTAGGGATGCTAATTTAGGCCATGATCTTCACAGCTTCATGGATGCTTTTTTCGATTATAACCAAATTCAGATAGCTCCCGAAGATGAGAAAAAACTACTTTTATTACTGACCAAGATCTTTTCTATTACAGGGTTATGCCATTCAGTCTGAAAAATGCAAGTACAACTTACCAACACCTGATGAATAAAATCTTCAACAACCATATCAGACAAAACATGGTGTACATGGACGATATACTCATCAAGAGTAAAGTTGCCAAGACCCACATTAATGATCTCCAAGAAGCCTTCACCATCCTTCAAAAAAATCAAATGAAGCTGAACCCTACTAAATGGACCTTCAAGGTGGCCTCGGGTAAGTTCCTCAATTTCATGGTCTCAACCGAGGGATAGAAGTCAAGCCATAAAAAATCAAAGATGTCTGCAAGATGGCCCCCCAAAGATAATCAAAGTTGACCAACACCTCACTAGAAAAATCGCAGCCCTCAATCAATGTCTCCAGGTCGGCCAAGTGATGCCTTTCCTTCTTCCAAACCTTGAAGTAGCCCAAGAACTTCCAGTGGACCAAAGAATGCCAAAAGACTTTCGAAAACCTCAAAAGCTACCTTAGTTCCCCCAACTATTGGGCAAGCCAAATGCAGGCGAGAAGTTGTTCCTATATCTAGCTACCTCGTTCCTGGCAATGGGCACAATGCTGATCCAAGAGCGAGACAATTTAAAAGCCAATTTACAATATCAATTATATCCTACGGGATGCAGAGATCCGATACTCCAAACTGGAAAAGCTGGTCTATACCTTGCTTATCGCTACTCAGAAGCTCCGGCCTACTTCCAAACCCACACCATCACCCTCCTCATCGATCAGCCCATGAAGAGCATCCTACACCAACCTGACATACAAAGCACATTGCCAAGTGGGCAATCGAACTTCCTGAGTTCGACATTAAATTCCAACCCCAACAATCGATTAAGGCTCAGAGCCCTAATCGAACTTCCTGAGTATTGACCAACTTCTTGGTAGAGTACCATCTCGACGAGCTAGCTGAATCAAAAGTGGAACCTTCAACACTAGTGCAAGACTACGCTCAAAGCCCTAGCAACACTTGAAAAATTTACATTGATGGATCATCCAACTCCGAAGGATCAGGAGCAGCGATGGTCATCATGTGCTGAAAGGGATCATCATGAGCCTGAAAGGGGTCATCGCCAAGCATGCCATACACTGAGTTTCCAGCAACAAACAGTGAAGTCAAGTATGAAACCCTGATTGCAGGACACGAGGTAGCCAAGGATTTGGGAGTGCAAGACCTAAAAGTCTACAGTGACTTCCAATTGGTCATTGGGCATATTAAGGACGATTACAAAGCTCGAGAAAAAAAAATGGTGAAATACCTCTAGAAGGTCAAGGATTTGACCTGTCTTTTGCAACTTCAAGGTCCAACAAATTTCTAGGAAAGATAACTCCCGAGCCGACTTGCTAGCTAAAGCGATGAATACTATATGTCTACACCAATAGCGCTGCCCAGAGATGACTACTTTGAGTTGGTTAAGAGGCCAATTATCAAGGAATCGACGGAAGTGATGCAGTTGGATAATTAGCCCTGTTGGATCAATCGCTGATCAACTTTTTGGAGAATGACACGATTCCTGCAAATCAAAAGGAAGCTCGCAAGGTGAAGTATCAAGCCTCCCGATATCTCCTACATGAAGACAAGCTCTACAAGAGATCATTCACTTTGCCCCTCAGATGCCTATGCCCATCTAAGGTTGATTATATATTGAAAGAAATCCATGAAGGGATATACAGTGACAATATTGAAAAGAAGGCGCTAGCATTAAGCTCCTCCGATAAAGTTACTGGCCCATAACGCAGAGAATGCAGAAGATTTTGTCACACGATGCAATACTTGCCAAAGAAATTCGAATATCCAATACCTTCTCGCTACGCTAATTATCCCCATATACACCCGTTGGCCTTTTGCATAAAGGAGGATTGGGCATCCTCGGCCCGATCCCACTTGCCTCAGGATAGTAGAAGTTCCTACTGGTTGCTGTAGATTATTTTACAAAGTGGATGAAGGTCGAGCCTCTAGCCTATATCATCGAGACCAAGGTGATAGACTTTGTATGGAAGGCTATAATTTGCCATTTCGATATCCCCTGAGCACTAATCATCAATAATGGACGACAATTCAACGGAACCAGATTCAAAGAATTCTGTGAAGACCAGGAAATCTTGCATCACCTCACTTCAATAGCTCACCCCCAAGCTAATGAAGAGGCTAAGGTTACAAACTGAACCCTTCTCCAAGGGATCAAAAAAAGATGGCAAAGCCAAAAGTTCGTAAGCCAACGAACTTATCATGCGCTTTGAATATATCAGACGATACCAAGAGTTCCAATGGAAGAAACACCCTTCAACATGCCTGGCCTTCGAGACCGAAGCCGTGATACTAGTCAAGCCTGGAGTCCCATCTACATGGGTCGTAAACTTCGATGAACAGACCAATTCGTAAAGGCGATTCTCGAACTACCTACTGGACAAAGATCGGGAAAGAGCATCCATCAGAATGGTGGTGTACCGGCACAATGTCGTCCACTACTTCAACTCCAGAGTCCGAAGCAAAACCTTCAAAGTTGTAGACTTGGTACTATGCCAAGCGGAAGTCTCCCAACTCGGCCAAAGAGGCAAACTCTCACCAAACTGAGGACCCTATATAGTGAAAGTTGTCAAACCCGAGACCTACCAACTGAAGCAACTGGATGGAACCCCTATACTCCGACCTTAGAACTCAGCTAATCTCCAAGTGTATCACCAGTAATGTACTCCCACTTGCTAAATAAAAAATCATTTTCTATACCTATCTTTACCAATTGACAGAGAACTACGAACCCTAACGATGAAAGCTTCCGAGCCGAACTCAAGTCAGGCAAAACCTAAAGCTCATTGGACAGGGACCTTGATAGGAAACCTAAAGCTCATAAGATGGAAATCTTGATCGGAAGCCTAAAGCTCGTCGGAAGGGGATCTTGATTGGAATCCTAAAGCTCATCGCAAGGAATATCGAATCGATACCGGGCCCCATACTAATCATCGACCAGTATAGTACCATATCACTGGTACCGTACCGCACCATATCGGTACGTGATAGTTATTAAAAATATTATTTCTAACCCAACTTTAAATAATTAAGATTGATGCTTTTATACAGTATTTTGCTGAAAATGACTCATTAATGAGAAGAGCTCGACTTTAGAAGTCCAACGATGCAAACGGCACTCAAATCCGACTCGAAACAAGCTCAGAAATGAATTTTAAAGAATTTAACAAGGAAATGCCAACATAAGCTCAGAAATAAATGCAACATTTATCGAACATGGTTGTATGGAAATTAAGGGTCTGACTAAACTAAGACATTATTGTTTGTTGTGATTAACACAAGGCTTTAAGTATCTTAGAGACAAGTGTTATGTTGAGAGTTGCATGGGTTGCAATTGGAAAGGAGTTTTCCTACCCTTGAACTCATGGGTGTTTGTTGTGATTAACATAAGGCATTCGTGAGAAATTAGGATTTCAACCCCATTAAGGAAGTCCTATGAGGGTTTTCCCGCTTATCATATTTGAAGGTTATGGTATTCGAAAAAAATAATGAGACATAATTAGATGCAAGTCTTTATCTAATTATGAATATCATCATAAGTAGTCTGCTTACAGTTGTTCTTTATTTAATGTAGATTTTATATTATGGCTTCTACTCTTTCACTGTGGGGCATCTTGGATGCCAACAAGTTGACCAATCCGAATTATGTGGACTGGTTGAGAAACCTGAGGATTGTATTAGCTCAGAAAAAGCTTGCCTATATCTTCAATTCTCCTGACCTAGATCCGGTGGAGAAGATGCTACTAAGAAGAAAAAGGCCACATAAAATATGGCAGAATGACAGCATGACTGTCTAGTGCATCATGTTGGCATCTATGAGCAATGTGTTGCGGAGGCAACATGAGAAATGGAACCTCGGTCCATATTGCTCAATCTTAAAGAGCTTTATGGAGAGCATAGTCGGAATGCTCGATATGAGACATCAAAGCAGTTGTTCCGAGCATGCATGAGGACTCTTTCATTCAGGCACATATCCTCAAGATGATTGACCTAATCACTCGATTAGGTCAACTGGGGTTTGTGATGGACGAAGAGCTTAATTAGGACTTAATCCTGCAGTCACTCCTGGATTCCTTCTCGCAATTTGTCATGAATTACCATATGAACAAACTGAATATATCATTGCCTAAGCTGCTGAATATGCTCAAGATAGTAGAGAGCCACTTCAAAGGTGATAAGGCTCAGCTTTTTCTGGTTGATGGAAAGAAGCAAGCAATGAAGAGGGCTTAAAGAGAGAGGAACCCTAAGAGTAGCTTCTAGAAGAGGAAGTCGAGGAAGCCCTTTACTGATGGGACTTGCTATCACTGTGGGAAGCAAGGGCACTGGAAGAAGAATTGCAAGTTATATCTTGCAAGTCTGAAACAGGAAGCTGATGGAGCATCTAAAGGTTTATACATGATACAAACAAACTTGTCATTGAGTTCTTCAGTTTCTAATTCATGAATATTGGATACCGCATGTGGGTTTCATATCTGCAAGTCATTGCAGGGGTTACAGAGACCTAGAAGCTTGAAGAAGGATAACTTCAAGCTATTTGGCATGAGTGGTGAACCCATTCAAGCTGAAGCTATTGGCACCTATCTATTATTATTGCCATCAGGCAATATTCTTGAATTAAAAGATTGTTATTATGTACCCGACATAAAAAAAAATATTATTCATGTACCTTTGTTGTTGAAACAAGGTTATCAAATAATTTTGACAAGCCATGGGTGCTCAATTTTCTTGTTAAAGAAATTCTTTGGTCATGGTTCATTTTTTTCACGGTCTTTTGATTCTATCACTCAATGATGAGGTTATGCTTGTTGAGAACAAGAAAAGAAAGAGATGATGTGAACGTCACGTATCTTTGGCATTGTCGTTTGGATCATATCAACATGTCCAGGAGAAACAAGTTGTACAAAGATAATTTCTTTAAACCTTTTGACTATGAATCATTAGGAACTTGTGAGTTCTATATTATGGATAAGATTACCAAGTCTCCATTCATAGGATATGGAGAAAGCTCAACTGAGTTGTTAGGTCTAGTACACATATATGTGTGGTCCTATAACAACCCAGGCCAGAGAAGGATACCTTATTTCATCAATTTTATTGATAATTTATCAAGGTTCGGATATGTATATCTTATGAAACACGTACGAAGCCTTTGATAAATTTAAAAAGTATCAAAATGATGTTAAGAAACAAACTGGGCATAGTATTAAAATCCTTCGATCTGATCGAGGAGAAGAATATTTATCTAGTAAATTTCTCGATCTTAAAGACAAAAATATTCTCTCTGAATGGACCCCTCCATACACACCATAGTCAAATGGTATAGTAGAAAGGAGAAATCATACCTTGTTGGACATGGTACGGTCCATGATGTGCTTCATGCATCTTCCAGTATCCTTCTAGGGTTACGCTCTAGAGACTGCTACCTACATACTGAACAGGGTGCCATCAAAGGTAGTTAAAAGCACTCCATATGAATTATGGAAAAGAAAAAGATCAAGTCTTAAGTATTTTAAGATTTGGAGTTGCCTTGCTTATGTCAAGAATGTTTTTGGACATAAGCTAAGTGCTAGGGTTGATAAGTTAGGTCTATAAGTTATCTAAAAGAAGGTATGGGTTATGTCAGTAGGCATGCCACGTTCCTGGAAAAAAAGTTTATCCAAGAAGGGGGTAGTGGATGGATATTTGAACTTGAAGAAGTTCAACCTACACCTAAAGCAATTCCTTAACCAGATATTCCTAAGGTTCAGGAAAAACCACAACACACCTCTCCGTAGGTCAGAGAGTGCGAAGTGCACCTCTCAGATATGGCTTTGTCATTGGGAATGACAATGAAACCAGTATCATATAGGATGATGATCCTGTGACCTATACAGATTTTGTCATGAGTAGAAACTGACAAATGGCTAGAAACTATGAAATCCGAAATGGACTCCATGTACTGTAATTAGGTTTGGATATTAGTTGATCTATCTGAGGGAGTAAACCCAATCGGATGTAAATGGATCTTCAAGAAGAAGATAGGAGTAGATGGTCAAGTAGACCTACAAGGCCAGGCTAGTGGAAAAAGATTTCAGACAAAGACATGGTATTGACTATGATGAAACTTTTTCAGTAACCAGCTCAAGTCCATTTGGATATTGCTTGTCATAGCTGCATACTATAACTATGAGATCTGGTAGATGGACGTAAAGACTACTTTCTTTAATAAATATCTTGAGGAAGAAGTCTATATGTCACAGCCAGAGAGGTTTGTCTCAAGTGATGGACCAAACCAAGTATGCAGGCTTAAGAAATCCATTTATGAATTGAAATAAGCATCGAGGAGTTAGAACATCCACTTTGATGAGATGATCAAAGAGTTTGGTTTCATCAAGAATGTGGATGAATCGTGTGTATATAAGAAAACAAGTGGAAGTGCCCTTTTTTTTCTTAGTTTTGTATGTTGATGACATACTCATCATTGGGAATAATATACCAATATAGCAATCGATCAAATCTTGGATATCAAAGCAGTTTTGCATGAAGGATTTGGAAGAGGCATCCTATATACTAGGTATAAAGATCTCTAGAGATAGATCTAAGAAGATGCTAGGCTTATCCCAATCCAGGTACATTGACTTAGTATTGAAAAAATTCAACATGGAGTGAAGAGAGGTTACTTACCTATGAGTCAAGGCATACATCTTTCCAAAAAGATATCTCCTAAGACATCAGAAGATAGAGAGAGGATGAGTTTGATTATATATGTTTCGACTGTATGATCAATTATGTATGCCATGTTATGTACCAAGCCTGATGTTGCTTATGCCTTGGACATGGTACGCAGGTTCTAAGTTGATCTATATTCTTAAGTACCTAGGACTAAAGATGTTTTTCTAGTATATAGTAGATCAGAGTTGAAACTAGAAGTGTATACTGATTCTAGTTTTCAATCAGATCCAGATGATACCAAATCTATTTCAAGATATATATTCACCCTATATGGAGGTGCAGTGAGTTGAAAGAGTACAAAGTAGTAAAATGTAGCTGACTCAGTCACTGAGGCAGATTACATAGCTGCAAGTGAAGCTGCAAATGATGCTGTGTGGATGAAGAAATTCATCATAGAATTGGACATGGTTCCTGCTATACAACAATCGATGCCACTTTATTATAATAACATTAGAGCTGTTGCACAAGTTAAGGAACCAAGGTCTCATCAAAAGTCCAAGCACATCCTAAGATGCTTCCACCTCATTCGAGAGATCATAAAAAGACGATGTTGTCATCGAATAAATAGGTACAAAGAACAACATAGCAGACTCATTTACTAAAGCACTACCACAGCAGTAGTTTGATCATCACTTAGATTGTATGGGTGTAAGATACAAGGGTGATTGACTTTAGTGCAAGTAGGTAATTGAAAGAATTGTCTTAAAAGTCAATCTTTGTACGGGCATTTCTATAATTTTTCAACTCATGTATGATATTATTTATTAATAAAAGGCAATTGTTGATTCGTCACACTATATCTTATCAAGATTATGATGAACCCCATAGATTAGGGCAATGAAAATAAGGTTATGAGGGAGATCATAATGATGAGACCTAAGTTCCTATAAATCCTAATCCTAAAATGTTCTTAGTCGTTGGATCATCGATTCGAGGATTGATGTTTTCGGAAAGACTAGCACATCCTATATATGCTCAATGGAGAGGGTGGTTGATCTCATAGCCACTTGTGCAGGGACATTAACACAAGAATATGGGAGCTCATTAGGGTATGAGTTACTGAACTAATCCATCTTGAAACATCTTATGGAGATCTTATCATGTGTCAAAATATAGTTCTCATAGTATGAGTTTTTCTAATGATCCTTAGACCTGAGATCACCATGGTTCCTTATGTACAAAATATCATGTTTTGGTTCATACTCATTCATGACAAAGAGTCATGTATGGGGTGTTCTCGAATATGGTGGATTATGCATGAAGGATATGAGTGGATCAACAAAGAATCGATCATTCCTAGTAAGAGAAATTATCCCATGTAATCTCTTCAATTGTTGACTCAAGAAGTCTTTGATCAAAGCAAGATAAGATTATAAAGGATTTCTAATCTTTCATCGATCGAGTCTTCATCATCAAATTGAGATTCGAAAGGATTAAGAACTAGGATTTGGCAATTCTCTATACCCATCACTTATTCAGAATAAAGGAAGATCAAAGGATTGAATTACATAGTAACTTTCCACTAAAGGGTATTGATATGGCAAGATCGCTAACATGGAGCGTACATCAACCCAGCTGGCAGCCAGGCGGTGCCATGTAGCGTTCTCCTCCGACCTCTCCTACCAAGTAGCTTGACCAACATCACGCCCACCTCGGTCCGAGCTCGACACCTCTTCCCCTTCGCCAGGTGTCAACCCAGGCGGGGTCCATCTCGGTCGAAGTGGGCCTGCCTTTGCTCCTCCGCCAGGTGGCACCCCTAGATGGGTCCACCTCGATCGGAGTCGAGCCTAGCACCTCTGCTCCTTTCGCCATGTGGCGCCCCCAGACGGGTCTATCTCGGTTGAAGTCGAGCTTGCCTCTGCCCCTTCGCCAGGTATCAACCCAGGCGGGGTCCACCTCGGCCGAAATGGGCCTGCCTCTGCCCCTTCGCCAAGTGTCGACCCAGGCGAGGTCCACCTCGACCGAAGTTGGCCTATCTCCTCTCCTCCACCAGGTGGCACCCCCAGATGGGTCCATCTTAGCCGGAGTCGAGCCTGGCACCTCTGCTCCTTCCGCCAGGTAGCGCCCCCAGACAGGTCCACCTCGACCGAAGTCGAGCTTGCCTCTGCCCCTTCGCCAGGTGTCGACCCAGGCGAGGTCCACCTCAATCGAAGTGGGCCTGCCTCTGCTCCTCCGCCAGGTGGCAACCCCAGATGGGTCCACCTCGGCCGGAGTCGAGCCAGGCACCTCTGCTCCTTCTGCCAAGTGGCATCTCTAGACGGGTCCACCTCGGTCGAAGTCGAGCTTGCCTCGGCCCCTTCGCCAAGTGTCGACCCAGGCGACGTCCACCTCGACCGAAGTGGGTCTGCTTCTGCTCCTCCGCTAGGTGGCACCCCCAAATAGGTCCACCTCGGCCGGAGTCGAGCCTGGCACCTCTGCTCCTTCCGCCAGGTAGCGCCCCCAGACAGGTCCACCTCGACCGAAGTCGAGCTTGCCTCTGCCCCTTCGCCAGGTGTCGACCCAAGCGGGGTCCACCTCAACCAAAGTGGGCCTGCCTCTGCTCCGCCAGGTGGCAACCCCAGATGGGTCCACCTCGGCCGGAGTCGAGCCAGGCACCTCTGCTCCTTCTGCCAAGTGGCACCTCTAGACGGGTACACCTCGGTCGAAGTCGAGCTTGCCTCGGCCCCTTCGCCAAGTGTCGACCAAGGCGACGTCCACCTCGGCCGAAGTGGGCCTGCTTCTGCTCCTCCGCTAGGTGGCACCCCCAAATAGGTCGACCTCGGCCGGAGTCGAACCTGGCACCTCTGCTCCTTCCGCCAGGTGGCGCCCCCAGACAGGTCCATCTCAGTCGAAGTCGAGCCGTCCCCGTGAGGCATCCGCGAGGTCGAGCCACAAGCCCCGAGGACGCTGCTAAGGATAGCGCGCGTAGGGCGGCGCGTCCAGTACGACGTCCCCAGGCCTGTAACGGTGCACGAAATCTCGTTTGCACTAGTTTAGGAGGGACATCTCGATCGAGGAACCAGATCCGGCGACCTGACCTGAAATACCCCGAAGGGGAGGGCCACGGTCAACACCTTAAACCCGGGCATGCTCACGCGTGGATCAAGATCCTGCCCGGCTACCCCTTTCGTGACTACACGGTGGACGAGACAGGCTCGCCACTTAACTACCAACCATAGGAGGAGACGACCTCAAGAGAACAGTCAATAAGCGCCACTGACCTCCAAGGCCTTCCCAGGAGGGAGAATCGAGGCACCAAAGTATCCAACAATCTCAAAAGGGCACCACCGGCATTAAGGAAGGTAAGCAATCGAGAGGGCAAACACACGCACGAAGAGAGGAGGCGACTCTGAGACAGAAGCTCCAAAGGAACTCGCAGGAGTGAGCTCGACGAGCCTAGTGGCGGGAACCGGAGTGCTAGTCCCACTCATTCTCACTCATCTTCTCATCAAAGATTCCTCTAAGCACGGAGACCCAGCAGGAATCCGTCTTAGTGGATCTGTTCAACTTTACCGCTCTCTAACTTGACCATCGGAGTGCCCTCGCCGGGATCCCCGGCCCGGGTCTCTAACCTCGTTTTGCAGATCCGGAAGTGTTAGGATTCCGCAGCAAAGGGGACCGCAGTCCGGCGCCAACTTACAGCTACAGACCACAGTAGTAAGATCGGCAACAGATTGGCGCGCCAGGTAGGGGGGACGAAAGCTCCTACGCGAACAAGCCCCTTACGAGCTTGAGAACGGCTCAACCCCAAGCATGGTGGTGACTCGCGGACGTGAAGCCTCCACCAGCCGGGCAGGAGAAGTTCCCTCTCCTCCGGGCCCCCGCAGCCCGAAAAGGAAACTTCCCGCTCCTCCTGCTCCTCAGTTGCCCTCGGCAGACGGTAAGTATGCTGCTATTGTCCAGTAGCTGCAGATGCTGACTGCGGCCATGAGATAGCTGCAGCATCAGCAGCGTTCCCTGGTTACTCAACCCCAGCCAGGGGCCCCTGCGGAAGCCTGCGCTCCATCCAAGGCAGGTCGTCCCATCCGCGGGCAGCAACCAATCCCCGCGAGAGTCATTAGACCCTTACGAAGAGGAATCACACTGGGTCGGCGGACCACGAGAGCCGATCCCCGGCAGACGACAATGATGCTGCCAAGCGCAGCAAGCACCGCCGGGGCAAGGCCCCTCGCCACGACCCATCGACGCTTTCTTCTCCAGCGGCCTCAGTGGAGGGTTCCACTGATAAGGCCATCAGGCGTCTAGCCGAGAGGCGCTTGGAAGAGCAAGAGTGCAAACTGGCAGAGCTCTCCCACCGGTTTGCCAACATGCAAGGCTCCCCCAGCGAGCCAGTGGGCTATAATACCCGACCACCCTTCTCCCGGAAAATCGAAGAGGAACCAATTCCGAGTCGGTTCCGCATGCCTCAGGTGGATCCCTATGATAGGACCACCGACCCTTGGACCACCTGGAGAGCTAAAAAACTCTCATGAGAGTGCAGGGGGTGACGGACGCCCTCCTGTGCATCGCCTTCCCGGCCACCCTCCGGAAGGTCGCTCGAGTTTGGTTCACTCGCCTCGAGCCCGAATCCATCGACTCTTTCCAGCAGTTAGAAGGAAAGTTTGTGGTGCACTTCGACGCTTGTCGAAAGGTGCCAAGGGAGGTGGATAGCCTCTTCTTCATCCGCCAACATGATCAGGGCTTCTGCGGGACTGTCACCTGCTTCAAGACTGCTGCCTTGAAGATCTATAGTCTGGACGAGCCCGTCGCCATGCTGGCATTGAAGCGAGGGCTCAAGACCTCTCGACTGACATAGTCCTTGGACAAGAAGCCATCCAAGACTTACTCTGAACTCCTCCGCGTCCACAAGTAAATCCGAGCTGAGGCTAACCGTACAAGGAGAGAGCTGGACGAGAAGCCTTTGAAGAAGCCTACCCCAAGGGACGCACCTGGAACCCGAAGGCCCGGGCCACCTGCAGACTTCCGGTCGGGACCGAAGCTGAAGAACGGTCCCGCTCCAGAGCAGACCTTCATTCCCCTATTGCTCCAAGAATGAAGATTCTCATTGAAATCGAAGGCGAGCGCTACTTCCACCGACCTCCTCAGAACCCGAAGAACCGTCGCGACAAGACAAAGTATTGCCAGTTCCATCGCGACCACGACCACGAGACAGAGTGCCATAACCTGAAGAGGGAGATTGAGGACTTGATCAGGAGGGGCTATTTCAAAAAGTACGTGGGAAGAGGCCCCGGCGGAGGACCAGCCACTTGTGGCCCTTCCCCCCATTCCTGCAGTCGACAACCGCCCTACGGAGAAGTCGGTGGGCATGATCTCTTGGGGGATATGGCGTGCATCGAAGAGGGCCCGGGAGGGAGGAGACTTGGAAAATGTACTCCTCTTTGAAAAGGGGAAGGGAGGTAAAGAAAATGTAAATAACGATGCGGTAGTGGTCGAGATGACCATCACTAAGCATCCTGTACATCAAATTACGGTTGATAGTGAAAGCTCCACTGACATACCTTTTTACGATGCTCTCCCGGATGAACTTGACTCATGATCGGCTAAGGCCAGTGCACACCCCTCTCGTGGGTTTCACCGGAGATTCTGTAGGAGTCGAGGGAGAGATCACTCTCCCTGTTACCGCCGGGACTCCACCCCGGTAGAGCACGGTCATGATGACCTTCACCGTCGTCCGACTCCCGTCACCGTACAATGCTATCCTGGGCCGCCCAGGGCTCAACCAACTTGACGCAGTCATCTCTACCAAAAGATTGTTGGTGCAGTTCCCCACCGTTTTTGAGGTAGGAGAGATGAGGGGGCAGTTCAGCCCGTCCAGCATTGCTTGCAGGCTGTCCCAGGAGCGCGGAGTGCTGAGCTCGACGCCGACGTCGACAACCTCGACCTGAGAGCACAGGATCCCAGGAGTGGTCCCGTTGAGCGCATGCTAACGTACCCCCTTGGCTCGGACCCACAGAAAATGGTACAGATAGGAGCCCAGCTCCCAGAAGACGAGCGGGCTCACTTGCTGAATTTCCTTCGAGCGAACGCAGATGTGTTCGCCTGGTCCACGGCAGATATGCCAGGTATTCCCCCGAAAGTCATCACCCACCAGTTGAAGATCGATCCAAAGCACCGTCCAGTTCAGCAGAAGAAGAGTTTTGTTGCAGAAAGACAGAAGGCGATCAATGAAGAGGTGGAGAAGCTCCTCACTGTTGGCTTCGTACGAGAGGTGCAGTACCTCAGTTGGCTGGCAAACGTGGTGATGTCAAGAAGAACAGGAAGTGGAGGATCTGCGTGGACTATACCGACCTCAACCGAGCTTGGCCGAAAGATAGCTTCCCCCTTTCGAAGATCGACCAGCTCGTGGACACCACTTTGGGACACCGCCTCCTCTCCTTCATGGATGCCTTCTCCAGATACAATCAACTCCGGATGCATCCAGAAGATGAGCACACTGCCTTCATCACGAATCGTGGGATATACTATTACAAGATGATGCCCTTCGGTCTGAAGAACGCCAACGCCACGTACCAGCGGTTGGTCAAGGTCTTCAAAGACCAAATTGGCCGCAACATGCAGGTATACGTGGATGACATGCTCGTGATGAGCAAGCCGACCTCAGACCATGTCGACGACCTGACGGAGACCTTCCGCAACCTTCGCCTCCACCAAATGAAATTGAACTCGACGAAATGTGCTTTTGGTGTGGCGGCGGGGAAGTTTCTTGGTATCATGGTGACCCAGAGAGGGATAGAAGCCAACCCGGAGAAGGTTCAGGCGATCCTTGACATGGAGCAGCCCACCTCCAAGAAGCAAGTCCAGCAGCTCACTGGCCGGATAGCAGCCCTGAGCCGGTTCATTTCACGGTCTGCTGACCGTTGCCAGCCCTTCTTCAAGGCGCTGAAGAAGATGCACGACGACTTCTCCTGGACGAAGGAGTGCCAAGAGACGTTCGAGGAACTGAAGAAAACCCTGGCGTCACCACCGCTACTCTCCCGCCAGAGGGAGAAGAGCTCCTCTATATGGCAGTCACTCCAGAGGCCGTCAACTCGGTCCTAGTCCGGACGGATGACAAAGGGATCCAGAGACCAGTATACTATACAAGCAAGCTTCTCCGCGATGCGGAGCTCAGGTACTCTCGATCCGAAAAATTGATTTTTGCACTAATTATGTCGGCCCAGCACCTCAGGCCTTATTTCCAAGCGCACCCAATCGCGGTCCTAACAGATCAACCGTTGAAGGCCATGCTCAGCCGACCTGACACATCTAGATGCCTGGCGAAGTGGGTGCTGAAGCTCAGCGAGTTCGACATCGCCTATCAACTGGGTCAGCCATGAAGGCGCAGGTACTGGCTGACTTTTTGGTTGAGTGCGCAGGCCTAGGCGAGGGGCCGGAGGAAAGCCCCCAGAACTGACAGCCAGGCCCTAAACCGGAGGACATCTAGGTCCTGCATGTGGATGGAGCCTCTAACTCTGGTGGAAGCGGAGATGGGCTCATCCTCGCCAACAGCGAGGGAGTTGTCGCCGAGTGTGCGCTCCGCCTCCAGTTCGTCGCCACCAATAACCAGGCGGAGTATGAAACGCTTCTCACGGGACTGAGTCTCCCACGAACTGGGCATGACCAGCCTGAGGGTCTTCACAGATTCGTAGCTGGTGGCTGGGCAGGTCTCAGGGAAGTATGAGGCACGAGACCCTCAAATGTCGAAGTATCTGGAGTTGGTGCGTGCGAGCACGGCGGGCTTCAAGTGTTTCAGCATCTCCCATATCCCGCGCGCTGAAAACGCCCGCGCTGACGGCATCTCCCGGCTGGCAACCTTGCCGGACTCATCATTGGGCCGCGCCTACGTCGAGCATCTTCAGGCTCCAAGCTATGAAGCCTCCAGAGAAATCCAGCAGGTCACCCCGGAGCCCAGCTGGATGAACATGTCAAGTATATTACCGACGGTACCTTGCCCGAGGATCGGATTGAAGCCGGCCTCATCAAAAGGAAGGCCGCGCGCTTCGTGTTGATGGATGGACTGCTTTACTGGAGGTCTTACTCCTATCCACTCCTCAAGTGTTTGAGGCCCACGGAGGCCGCACTCGTGCTCCAGGAGATCCACGAAGGCCTCTGCAGGAACCATGTGGGAGGCAAAACTCTAGCGTACAAGGCCCTCCATCAAGGATACTTTTGGGAAACGATGAGGGAGGACGCAGCCAACTTTGTCAAGAGGTGTGATCGCTGTCAACGTCACACCGTCGTGCAATGCCAGCCAGCTACACCGCTCTCCCAGCTCTCTGCCCCCTGGCCGTTTGCCCAGTGGGGCATGGACCTCCTCGATCCCTTTCCTCTCGTATCCGGGCAGCGTAGGTTCTTGATAGTCGCTATCGACTACTTTACGAAGTGGGTCGAGGCCGAGCCGTTAGCCCGGATCACGGAGGCGAATGTCAGCAAGTTCCTCTGGAAGTCAATCATATCCCGCTTCGGGCTCCCCCATACCATCATCACTGACAACGACGCCAGTTCGACTGCCGAGAGTTCGAGTTCTGCAACGACCTCGTCATTCATCACCGCTTCATCTCGGTGGTGCATCCTCAAACCAATGGGGAAGACGAAGTAACCAACCAGACCATCCTGCAAGGGCTCCGGACTAGATTGGATCAGGCCAAGGGAAGATGAACTGAGGAACTGCCCAATGTCCTGTGGGCTCTGGACTAGATTGGATCAGGCAAGGGAAGATGGACCGAGGAACTGCCCAATGTCCTGTGGGCGTACCACACAACCCCGAGAGAGCCATGAATGAAATCCCATTCAACCTCGTCTTCGGTGCAGAAACAGTAATTCCGGTGGAACTCAGCCTACCAACATTGCGCGTGGAGCAATACGCCGAAGCTGAGAACCCAGCACAGCTACTGCTCAACCAAGATCTCAAGAAAACGAGGGACAAGGCTCGGGTTCGGATGGCGGCCTACCGGCAACGGGTGGCCATGTATTACAACTCCAAGGTGAGACCGAAGTACTTCCGCCCAGGAGACTTGGTGCTGCGCCGTGCTGAAGCTTCCCAACCTCGAGAGTTCGGTAAGCATACTCCAAACTGGGAAGGCCCCTATAGGGTGGTCGAAGCACTCCCAAACGGTGCCTACTATCTTGCCGAGCTCGACGGGGCTCGATTTCCACGGACGTGGAATGCCGCAAACTTGAGGATGTATTACCAAATGATGTAAGGCTTCCTGAACTTGATTCTATTTCGTAGGACTAGCATCGCCCGGTCTTAAGTTTGGCGAACAAAGGCGAGGCAGAAGCCCCGCGAGCAGTCCGCGAGAAATGCAAGATCCCGGAGTTCAGTCCGGAAGGCCGCACGGAATCCAGTTCCGGCATGAGGCCCTGGACTTCAGTCCGGAAGGTGGCACAGAATCCAGTTCCTCCACGAGATCCCGAACTTCGATCTGGAAGGTGGCACGGAACCCAGTTCCTCCACGAGATCCCGGGGTTCAGTCCGGAAGGCTGCACAGAATCCAGTTCCGGCATTAGGCACCGGAGTTCAGTCCGGAAGGTGGCACGGAACCCAGTTCCTCCACGAGATCCCGGGGTTCAGTCCGGAAGGCCACACAGAATCCAGTTCCGGCATTAGGCACCGGAGTTCAGTCCGGAAGGTGGCACGGAACCCAGTTCCGGCAACCAAAGTCCTGGTGCCAAAGACCTATAAAACATAAGCCAGCAGCCCCAGGGGTGCCTTCCCGAAGCCTGGAGGTCTCCTAAGTCTAGGAGTCAAAGTTAAACTGCAAATTGAAGTTGCAGGCTCTGGGCTCCCACAAGGGACAGTGGCAAACATCAATAAGAAGATCAAGCACACCACTAACAGGCAGCAGAACACAATATCAAGGCAAAAGCAATGAAGAATGAAGAAAAAAAGTTCTCATTTCTAATGTGAAGGTTTCTTACAAGTAAAAGGGTCCCGACAAACCGGGTGGCCCAGAAGAACAAAATAGAAATCCTATGCTAGAATACAAAACAAATGATCCGGGGTCACTCCTCCGCTGCCGGTTCCCCCCCAGGCTGAGAAGCGACCACGTCACCGGCTGCCTCCCTAGAAGGTTGCCCGGTAGCCTCCTCGCCGGTAACCTCTTCAGGCTGCTCCCTAGGGCCGCCCAGGTCGACCCTAGTCAGATCGAGCCCGGGAAAAAGGGAAGCCACCTTCTCCCGGCAGACTCCGAAGCCCTTCAGAAAGGAGTCCACGGCGGCCTCGTGTATCTCCTTCTGGAACTCCAAGGCATCCCCAGGAAGGAGAATCGAGGCACCAAAGTATCCAACGATCACAAAAGGGCACCACCAGCATGGAGGGAGGTAAGCAATCGAGAGGGCAAACGCACGCACGGAGAGAGGACGCGACTCTGAGACAGAAGCTCCAAAGGAACTCGCAGGAGCGAGCTCGACGAGCCTGGTGGTAGGAACCGGAGTGATAGTCCCTCTCGTTCTCATCAAAGATTCATCTAAGCACAGAGACCCAGCGGGAATCCGTCTTAGTGGATCTGTTCCACTTTATCGCTCTCTAACTTGACCGTCGGAGTGCCCTCGCCGGGATCCCCGGCCAGGGTCTCTAACCTCGTTTTACAAGTCCGGGAGTATTAGGATTTCGCAGCAAAGGGGACCGCAGTCCGGCGCCAACTCACAACTGCAGGCCACAGCGGTAAGGTCGGCAACAGGTATTTTCATAATTTCGACCAAATTTTTCATCTTCCAAGTAAGCATGACACGTTGCCAGATATCAATTATGTCTTATAGATTTTCATCAATCAAATTAGTTGGATTCACGAGTCAATTTAAAAATTTGTTCAAATTGGCAACTTGGATCAGCTTGATTTAACCTAATTAGGTCAATCGGTTATGATCGGATCGAAACAACTTGGACATAGACCTACTGCTAGCTAGATGTGGAGCCCAAAGGGTCACAGACACTAGGAAATTGGCTAAGTCAATTGGATTTTAGTTAGGTTCATTGGATCCTAATAGACTAGCTAATTTGTATACTAGCATATGTATGCTAGTCTAACTCCTAACCCAATTGGATTGGATCAATTTGTTTGCTATTTGGGCAAACCAATTTAAGTGGAACATAGATTTGGTTGAGTCTTAATTGGGATAACATTTATCTATATTTATTTGGATTTTATTAAATATTATCCATGGATTATGGAAGAGTCCAAATGGGATTGGACTCTTGGTGCCATATTGGCATGCACTGAGTTTAAAGGGTACAAAAAAGACCAAGAGTCCTTCGGCAACTTAATCACCTATTCTAGATAAGTGCTAGGCCTCTCTCCCTTATCTCCATGCCCATTTGGATTGAGTTTAAATGGTCAGAACATTGCATTTGGCATGGAAAAGGTGGCATGCAAAATGAAGGGATACGTCCCTCCATGTTTGGCGCACAATCATAAATCCAGAAGTCCAACTTGAAGGCTTATGGTTCTCTGATACATCCTTTGGAATTCCACGTCCCTTAGCCAAATTTTGACAAATAACTTGGCACATGGCAAGTGGAAAAATTGTTGGAAAATTAAACACATCTTTCGGCGTAGTGATATGATATATTAAGATGAAACCTTTCACCCAAGGGACTCCTGCTTGAAGAGTCTTATCTGATCATTGAAAAATCAGATCAAGGGCTGAGAAAAAGATTTATCAGGCACCCCCTCACTCATTATATATTGGCATCAGTATTTTGACACCAAAACATCTGAAAGAAATCCTCTTCCTTTTATGACAGTTTTCTTTAAGACAAGGCTTGTCATTTTAAGACAAGAGCCTAGGAAGCAGGGGTTTCCGAGCCATGCCGAACCGGCCAATTCGGGGCGTGCCGAATCGGCCGATTCGGGGCGTACCGAACCAGACAGGTGGCCGGCCGGCCGGCACGATTCGGCCTTAAAAAATGGCACATCCCCATTAAAAAACAAAAAAAATATTTACCGCACCGAACCGGACCCGAACCATACCTGAACCGGGGCGACCGGACCCAAACCAATCGAAACGAGCCCGAACCGACCGGTTCGGCCCGGTTCAACCCGATTTGGGTCGGTACGGCTGGGAGGGGGGGCAAATTTTTTGGATTTGTCACATGGATACTGTAGCCATGTGACCTTTCGGAAAGGGAGGGCTTGCCTTGCTTTTTAAGGAAGAAGCAGAGAGCTCGTAAAAGCTCTCTGCTACAGAGCCGTGGAAAGAAAAAACGAGCCAAAAAAAATTCGTGGATCATTTTCAATCCAATTCAACATACAAAAATCGACGAGGAAGGTAGAATCAAGGTACGTATACCTTTCTTTTTCCATATTTTCATCTTTCGTATCGTTATTTTTTGTTAAAATCCGTGCAAAATAAAAAATTAAAAAGAAATGCTATCAAAATTTATTTGTTGGCTATGATTTTAGAGTATGTGGTAGATCTAGGATAGATCTACAAATGATACTAAAATCTAAATTTTTTGTTAAGTATATAATTTTTTAAATTAAGAATTAATTTCGGATTAATAAATTAATTAAAAAAATAATTAGAAAAAAAACTGTAATTATAAATTATTAATTTAGGGCTTGTAAGCTACTTTCACTATAAATTTCATGTCGATTTATTCAAGTTTTGTGCATCTCATGAATAGTGTCCATAGATCTTAAATTGAAAAAAAATTGACTTTTAATGTATTTCTGAAATCTTAAAAAAATATATGTAGCATGTATGATGGAATCCTACATGAATCTAAAATTTAATATTTTTTTTATTTTTCTTTATTTTTTGAATTTTTAAATAAAAAAATAAAATAATAAAATAAATTTTAAAAATTAAGTTAATAAACTGTTAATTAATAAACATTATTGACCTTATATGTAATTTAAATATTCAGGTATGAATCTATTAAGGAGAAAGAAGGATCCGGAGAGGGACATTGGCTGGTCACATGGAGAGATGATCTCGAGTCGGCATCACTGGAGGTGTAAATGGTGTAATACGGAATTCAAAGGTGGGGGGTAACAAGATTGAAGCAGCACTTGGCTGGCGACTATTTTGATGTATCTGCATGCCGACAGTGTCCACAGGAGGTCCGTCAGCTGATGATGAAACACTTTGTTGATTTTAAAGCTGGGAAGGAAAGAGCAACAAAGAAGGCAAAGGTGGACTGTAGAGCCGCAGAACCACATTCTTATTACTCCAGGAAGTTAGAGGGAGCATCTATTCCTTCTGATGAGGAGGCACAGATGGAGGCTGCTATTCAGGCAAGCTTGTGTGAGCAGAGGCAGCAGGAGGAGGTAGCCAGGCATAGACAGCGATTCGGGCCATCAGCTTTTGAGTCAGGATCGGGATCCGCTTCTGCTAGTACTCCAGGAGAGTTTAAGACAGTTTAAGATGACCTCCTCAGTTAGAGAGCCCGTCAGAAGAGGCACCAGCCATATTGCATCCATGTTGGAAGCATTTGGCAGTGGGAGGAAGTCTTCCCAGGGACATTCCAGAGGGAGCCACAATCCATGATGTCGATCCACATGCATTTTCCAGTAGAGATTCCAAGCAACAGAGGATTGACACAATGCTGAAAAAGGATAAGAAGAAGGCCGCCGCCATCTCCTCCTGGTTTCATTTCAGTCATATCCCAGCCCATGCAACAGACAATCCATATTATCGCTCTGCTATTTCATCTATACAGGCTGCTAGTGCAGGTGTAGATCCTCCATCATCGAGGGATATCTATGGTCATCTTCTGGATAGCAATAAGGAACTAGAAGGATGGATATCCTCATATCAGAGCAAGTGGCCCGTGTATGGATTGACGGTGATGTGTAATGGTTGGACTGGTCCTACTAGATGGAGCATCATCAATTTCTTGACTTATTGTGATGGGAAGACTTTTTTCCAGAAGTCTATTGATGCTTCAGATCAGGTGCACGACGCCAGTTATATCCTTAGATTGATGGAGGTGATTGATCAGGTAGGAGAGCATAATGTCGTGCAGGTCATCACTGATAATGGACCACAGTACAGGACCGCAGGGCAGATCTTGATAGAGAGGGGCCGCATATTTTTTAGATCTCTTGTACTGCACATTGTATAGACCTCATGTTGATGGATATTGATAAAATTCGCAGGGTGCAGAAAATTGTTGAGCTAGCACAGTCTATCACCAAATTTATATATAACCATACATGGATCTTATCATTGATGAGGAGCTTTACATGGAAAAAATATTGAGACCGGGGGTCACACAGTTTGCAACTAATTACATTGCACTTGATAGTCTTCTTAACAAGAAACCAGAGCTGCGTCAGATGTTTGTCAGGACTGGCAAAAAAGCAGATATGCCAGGACAAATACTGAGAGAAGCAATGTGGAAAATTTAATGAAGAGACAGACATTCTGGCAGCGGGATGAGAGGGTGGTGGAGGCTATCAAGCCTCTATATGAGGTACTTCGTGCCGTGAACTTCGAGAAGTATGCTCAAGTGGGCTTTTTATATTTAATGATGCAAAGGGCAAAGAAAAAGATCCAGGAGGCAGATCCATCACATGCATATGAGTATATCCGGATCATTGATGGACGGTGAAGTTATCAAATGAGTTCGAATTTGCATCTAGCAAGTATATAGTAATCTATGAAGAATCTAAAAATTAAGTTTCAATTAGATTCATACAAGTACGCTTGACTAATTCTTAAAATATATATGCAGCTTACTATCTAAATCCGAGATTTCAGTACTCCGTACAAAACATTGGCATGGATGAGGATCTTATGTCTGCCTTACGCAATATTATATATTAGATGGAGCCCGATCTAGATATCACTGCTATGTGCCTTGAAGTAAGTTAGGTTGAAATTATTGAATGATTTTTAAGAGCATTAATTTCAACAAGCTAACAAATTTTTTTTTCTGGCAAACGAAATTTTTTAGGGATGACAGATTCATTTGGATCCACTGTAGCGGTCAGAAGAAAATCAAAGATAAATCCTGGTACGTACTACTAAGGAGTAAGTCTAATATTATATCAGGATTAAATTTTTTATTTTGCCAAATCTAAAATTCTAAATGATGTAATGTCTTTTACAGCTGAATGGTGGTGCATTTTGGTGGATCTGCTAAAAATTTGAAGGTTCTTGCAGTGAAGATCCTCTCCCAGACGGTGTCATCCAGTGGATGTGAGCGCAACTAGTCTACATTTGATCTTATCCACTCCAAGCAGAGAAATTGTCTGAAACAGAAACACCTCAACAATCTTGTGTATGTACACTATAATTTAAGGTGGAGACTAAAATGTATTCAAGAAGTAGAATTGAAATATCCAACCCTACTACAAGTTCATATGTTGATGAGGATGAAATCCAATGATTGGGTGGGTCATGGGTTAGCAGCAGACGCCAAAGCTTGATGAGCCAGGATCGCCTCCTCAACCAGCCAGTTTTGTAGCTAGTGAGGCTAGGGTGGATACTGGACAATGGGCAACAAGTCATATTCCTCATAGGGCTCTAGCAGATACAGCACATCGTCCGTCCCCACCATCTAGTAAACCTAGAGACAGGAAAAGGAAAGGCAATTGCACCTCCATCGAAGCACTCAGAATACATTCATCCACTTCTGAAACATTCAGAAACAAAGTGGAAGCAACTCGGCAAGTTGAAGGACTTCTCTTTAACTTCATCACATGTTCAAAAAAAAAAAAAATAGAAAATAGAAGAAGTTTCGAGCTGAGGTGACTTAAAGGATTTACTTCATTAATAACCAATGGTTCATTACAAGTGTCTCTGGGCCCCGACATGCCGAGCAACCCAGGCCAAAGATAAAAAAGGAAAGTGACAAAAGATTCCTACCCTACTTAGTCGGTCCCTTCCCATGACGGTGCGCCGGCGGGACATCATCCTTCGGAGCCTCAGGCTGCACAGCTTCGGCATCAGCTTCGACGACCACCGGCGAAGCAGGATCGGAGGCTACGGCCGGCTCCTCAACAGTCCTCGAGACCGGGACTGGTCCACCCTCCGAAGTCCCAGGATAGGTGAGGCAGCTTCGACTCTCGTCCGGGACGAAGCCCTCCACCTTAGAGTGCAGATACATAAAACCCTTATAGAAGAAGTCCAACGCCGTCTCATGGAACTCAACGGCGAACTCCTCCAAAGCCTTGTACTTCACCACAGCCTCTATGGCCCTTCTCAACAGCCTCTGCCCGGCCGACTGCCTCGGCGGCGCACTTCCTTGCCATCTCCGCCGACTCGGCCGTCACTGCTGCCTCCTCAGCAGCGACGGTCCTCTTCTCCGCAGCGGCCAATCTCTCCCTTGCCACCTCCAATTCGACTTGAAGAGATTGGGCCCGCTCCTTTTACCGGACGGCTTCGGTATTGAAGTCTCTCAGCCTTGACTCAGTGGCCTTGAGCTCCTCTACCTTACTTTTTGACCGGCTCCGTTCCCGGTCCAAACTCTCCTGGAGCTCCTTCGAGTGCCTTTCAGCACTTGTGAGTTCCTTTTGAAGCTCCTTGCTCTTCAAGCTCCCAAGAGGCGTCATTCTTCTCTCTCAACTCGGTCTTCAAAGACTCAAGCTCCATTGCTCGCTGCCGGTCCTTCAACCAATTGTTGCAGCAATCCCTGATCAGAAGAAGCTCAGCCCCGAGATGCACCGAAGGAGACGTTAGCGACGAATATAAAGGGAAGAAGGAATGAAATGAAGATACCTACCGAGAAGAGATGGGGGAATGTGCTGCCGATCGCATCCCCCAACAGTTTTCCGGCTTTCTCCCTCCGGTCGCATGATTGGATTGCGAAATCCATCATGCGCTCCGCCAGCACCTGGTCCCGGACTAGTGAGACATTCGGTGCCAGTTTGAATGGGACTCGGCAGTAGTCCCTCTCTTTCTTGCTTGGCCTAGAAGCGGAGTCACCCACTCCGCCAGCAGAAGAGGCTTCGAGGCCTGGTGGGAGCTTGGCACCTCCTTAGACGGTGCTCCCGGCACCGGCTCTGTTCCTCCTTGCTCCTCCTCGACAACAATGACCTCCGGAGGAGGAGACATCATGACGACAGCTGTGGCGGCGGCCCTGGCCCGGGGGACCACCTCAGGCTCCGGGGTAGAGGCCGGCTCTCGTCGCCTCGGCCACTCCGGCATGGGCTCAGCAGCCCTCTGGCCCAGCTCGGGCTTCACCTCGACCGCCCTCTTGCTCAGGGACGGTCTCGGCTTCCTTTCTACTTGGCTCAGCCGGCGCGGTGGGAGCAGTCGCCGCGCCGCTCTCGTTGCGAGCCCTCTTCGAGGGGGTCTTGCCCACTACCGCTGGAGGACCCCTCTTCTTGGTGATCGAGAGCAGGTCATCCAGTGAAAACTTCATACCTGCACACAGAAGGAAAGTCAGTTCCAAGTTCAAAAAGACAGACAAGACACAAGGAGAAAAGTTCGAGCCGAACTCATCCAACTCCCTCGTTGGGTCGACCCCGGCCTCGAAAAAGTTCTGCTCTGACAACAGAACCTCGAGAGAAGGAATCTGGACGGTGCGGAGCTGCTCAAAGACCTCTCAGTCAGCTGCCTCGACCGCGGAGTTCCGGTTAGGGGACCGATCTAGGTCGCTCCAAATCCAGTCGACCCCCTCGACCGTTGCAAAAAAGTATTTACTCTTCCATCCTTTGATGGAAGAGGGGACTTCAAATTTGATGCCCCTCGGGCGAGAAGAGAGACCACCACCCCTCCTCGGAAGGGTGGCGCTTCAGGGTGAAAAAGGCCCTGAGCAAGAAAAAACGAGCTACAATCCCGTGAAAGTGACAGAGTACTATGAAGAAAAAAAAAGTCTTCACAGCATTCGGGACGAGCTGAGTAGAAACGAGACGGTAATTGCTCAGCACTGATAGGAAGAACGGATGGAAAGGAAATCGAAGTCCCCTTGCGAAGGTCTCTTCGTAGAGGGCTATCCGGCCCAGGCCACTGGAGGTGACTCATTCCCCCGGTCGAGGGACCAAGAGCCGGACGGAGTACGGGATGCCATAGACATCCTGAATGGTCGCTAGTTCCTCGATAGAGATTGTTGAAGCAATCCCGCCAGAACCTGTTGACCGAGCAGGTTCGGGGACGGGTTCAGGTGGAGGGGGACTAGCTCTGGGCTCCCAAATGACTATCCCAGTGGCCGAACGCTTCATGCTAAGTTCGAAGCATGTTTCTTCCCCCTCATCGGAGGAAAAAGAAGGTGGCCTCGACCTAGAAGGCCCCGCCTCGCCCTGGTTGGTTGAGGGACGGAAGTTGGGGCCGAAACGAGACATCTACAAAGATAGGAAGATGAAGGCTGAAGAAGAAAAAGGCGGACTGCATCCGAGAAGGCCCTAAGCTCAAAGGGAAATTATGCTCTGCTAGGAGATGGGGGAAGAAAGAGACGAACCTGGTTTTGGGGGAGTCTAAGGTGGTCGGGGGAGAAGAGAAAACTTCGGTACGATGGTGGGCACGCGAGATTTGAAAGAGAAGGCATTTTGGAAAAATCAGCCTTTCATTTCGAAGTGACCCGATGTCTAACCGTACTGTTACAGCATCTCCGCCAACAGATGTGCGCCACGTGTCAACCATCGATAAAAGGGACGCCCCGTATCGACAGCGACCGCTCTGAATTCCGTGCCAGCAATAACTGCTCCTCGGACGTGGCCACGTGGCTCCTCCGCGCTGGCTTGGAGAAACCGCCTTACGAAGAGCCAGCGATCGTGGTCATTATTGCGCTGGATCCATGCCTTTCCACGTCAGCACCGCAATTACTCCGCCCCAAGCACCGCACGCCAATGGGCCTCGAGAGTGGTGGGCAAATGATGTAGCGAGATCACTGACGTGAGACCCCAGTCAGATGCCACGTCGGATAAAGCTGCCACGTGGGACGTCTCAGCCCGGACTCCTTCGCCCGGCCTCGCTCCCTCCGGGTCGAGACGTCGAGGCCAAAGTCAAGCTCCGCCTGTCCTTCCGGCCACGCTCCCTTCGGGTCGAGATGCAGAGGTCGAAGCTGAGCTCCGCCACTCCTTCGCCCGGCCGCGCTCTCTCCAGGTTGAGACACCGAGGTTGAAGTCGAGCTCCGCCACTCCTTCGCCCGACCGCGCTCCCTCCGGGTCGAGACGCCGAGGCCGAAGTCGAGCTCCGCCCCTCCATCCGGCCGCACTCCCTCCGAGTCGAGACACCGAGGCCAAAGTCGGGCTCCGCCGCTCCAGATCGGCTCCACCTCGAACGAAGAGATCTATAGCTGAAGGAGGTCGCCGTTCTCCCTGGACGACGGCCCGACGCTCGACCACGAAAATACGCCTGCCAGGCAGTGATAATGATCCAAGCGGCCACTTACACCAAAATAGAAGGAATCCTCCTATCGAGGCTCTGCATTCTCCACCAACCGGCTGCACCCTCCAGAATTGGAAATCAACCAGTAGATCCGAATCAGGAGGCGGCGGCTAGTCAATCAAGATCCTGCAAAGTTGTCCAAAAAGAAGCGACCAGAAGGAATGTCAGCACGAACGGTAGCTTTCTTACCACCAGAATGAAAAGGCAACCCGTCCACGGCACGAAACATCGCCGCACGTGCCCATAAGCATGGGAAAGATCCCGAGGTAAGTGATGGGCAACGCCCAAGCAAAAGAGATCTCCCAGGTTCAAACGAGGTACACACGCACACATTCAAGCGAAGCTTCAGTCGAGCGAGGTCCAGCAAGCAAGAAGGGGGCAATGCACAGGAAGATAACGGTCGAGGCTACCACGAAACCCCCAGAAGGGGTCTAAATGGATACAGCCACCTAGTTCGAGCTTTCCTCTACTGTCACTCCCATGATCTGTGCTCAGCCCGCTCGCACTCTTTCACTTCACAACTTCTCCTAGCGTGGAGTCCATACTCAGGGCTCGACCAGGAGAATCTGTTCCCCTGGATCGTTATTGACTTGACCGTCAGAGTGCCCCCGCCGGAATCCCCGGCCCGGTGACTGACTCTATTTTGCAGGTCCGGGAGATCAAGCAGGATCCTAAGCGATAGAAGCGCGTTCCGACCTCGACCTCAGCTACAGGCCACGACGATCTTGACGGCAACAGTTTTCTTTTGGGTTATTTGAGATAAGGTAATTAAAAGAAAGGTTAATTAGGTTAGGAGTTGGTTTATAAAAAAAAAAAGAAAGATTTTTTTTATTTAAGAAAAAAATAAGGAAATCAAATAATTAAGGCAACTAAAAAAAAGGCAATGATACTAAAAGAGTAATTACTAAAATAATTTTTTTTTTAAAAAATATATTTTTTTAAAAATAATCATGCCTAGATCCCTAGCAACGATGCCAAAATTTGATCGTTGTCGTAGGCGATCAAAAATAAAACCTACTTACTACCATAGCTAGTGGTGAGTCAAGATCGTATCCTTAGGGATCAAAGGTAATTATTTCATGAAAAAAATAAAGAAAGATAAATATTTAGATTTAAAAAGATGGATAATGGTCTAATTAAAACTAGTCAATTTAAATCAAATATAAGATCGAGGGGTTAAATGATAAAAAGATGTCTTCGGGTTTCCAGGTAATCACGAACATAAATCATGCATATATTCTAATCTAAGCATCAAAATCCATAATTGTTTTAGAATCCTTCAAACTCATCCATAGCATAGACTATCTTATTAAGTACAAACCATATCTTGCTAGAATCATGGCCCGTTCCACAAGTATAATAGGCTATCCAACAATTAAATTGAAAAGATCCTAACAAGATAAGTGGATGAAAATCCTAGAATCAATTATCTATAATAAGCATGAATCATATCATGGTAGGATTATGATTCCCCCACCAAGACAATTAATTTTAGGAGATCA
Organism: Areca catechu; assembly: GCA_021397845.1. Taxonomy (NCBI): domain Eukaryota; kingdom Viridiplantae; phylum Streptophyta; class Magnoliopsida; order Arecales; family Arecaceae; genus Areca; species Areca catechu. The sequence goes on along the minus strand of CM038051.1, from coordinate 91,657,803 downwards.
AATAAAAAAGAGTTTAAAAAAATTTAAAGCTTTATTTAATTGCATCGAATAGAAAGATAAAAACAAACTAAAATTTGGAAACCTGTACTTTTCTATAGACTGTACCTCAATCGAGCATGGCTTTTGATAAAAACAAACTAAAATTTGGAAACCTGTACTTTCCTATAGACTATACCTCAATCGAGCATGGCTCCTGGATACATCTTCTTGGAGACTCGGTGCTCTATTACAACACCTCCTCCCTTGAAGAACTTTTTTTTTATTCCTCTCCCTCTATCTCAAAACCTAAACTAATTACAAGAAAAAAAATAAAATACAATTTACTAGTAGAATTGATGATGGCTTTCTGGCTTCCTGGGATCCTCCTTTTATAGAGCTCGTCTAGGGCTTTCGATCAAATTTGGAGTCAATCTAGCTTAAAATCAACCATATATCACGAGAAATCTCAGCCATCTAATGTGCAATTTGTTGGATCGACCACCACATTCCTTCCTTCTCAGTTACACAGAGTCCCAACTCACTAAATCCTGGATGCTAAGATCCCCTCTTTAACTAGGATTGGGACTCTACTTCTCCTAATTTCCAGTGCATTGGATGGGCGGTGGCGTGAGATGGTGGCTAGCAATGGGCGGTGGTCGGAGGAATGAACACAGGTAGTTTGGGTGGTGGCTGAATAGAAAACAGAGAGAAGGGCTTGGGAATAGCCGCATCATGGCCTTTTTGGCTGGCAGCATGTTCTCGGCGTCTCCTCCGGCCACGGGCAGCGACGGGTGGTGATGGGCGGTGGATGACGGTGAGGGGATGGCAGCAGTGGCAGATGGATTCCAAGAAAAAACTAAAATGGCTATGATGATTTCCTGTAGCTTTTTCGATAATGATGGGTGCTCGGTGGCTCTCTTCGATGGCGGGCATCTCTTAGTGGCATGGGGAAGGTATCCGATGAATTCTCTAATGAAGAAATGGCTCAAGGAGGTTGATGGTCCACGGGACGGCCCCGTGGACCGATGGCCATGGTTGCAAGTGGACCGTTTGGGAGTTTATGAACCAAGCAATCGATCCATAGTAGATTGGTTGCTTTAATATTCATGCACTTTCTTTAATAAACTTTAAACTCTGATTTCAGGCTCATTTGAACTTCGATTTGAGTGTTGCTTGCACCGTTAGACTCCAAAAATTGAGCTCTTTCAATCCATGGACTCCTTTTCTGCAAAACACTAATAAAAAATATTAATTTTTAGTAAATATAGATTAGTTAATATTTATTTTACTGGTTAAATTAAGATAATTAATAGACTCATCACATGAGCAAGTAAGCTCAGGGGGTATTCTATCCTAGTACCCTAAAGTCATCTAATTTCGGAGTCATTGGCTAAAAACTTGCTACATGGTTCAAACAGAAAGCTTAAGGGGTTAAGATATTAACTAGTAGTATAATATTAAAAAGAGAGTAAATTCTAAATATTGGTCTCCCACCAAGTAACCAGGCCTCATTGCCTCAGGAAGCAATGATGTTCATGTCAAAAGTGGGCGATGTGAAAATACTTTTATAATAAATGATGGAAGTAATAATACATTAGTCCATGTGAAAGTCAATGATTTAGAGATCAAGGTAGGGATAATTTAGAAAAGGTTTAGAAAAGGTTTAAAGTTCTTCACTTAATTTTTATATTGATAAAGTACTAATATCCCAATGATATACCTCACTCTCGCTCTACTGAATATCAATGGGAGTTTGAAGAAAATTGCTAGGTGAAAATTGAAACTCTAAGCTAAAAAGTATCTACTAACTCTGCTTCCCACCTATACACCAGAGTTTGCTATAGGAGGCACTCCTATGGTGGTACCTACAAAAAAGCCCATCGAGGTGGTCCCGGCATGGGCACTCCGATGCTCAAGTCAGTAAACAAGAAACAATAAAAAAAATTGAGCAAAATAATGAGAAAAGAGAGCGAGCTCTATATATATGAGAGCATACCTTGGGGACTCCCTGGGAGTCCCCTTTTGTAGGTAGATGGAGAGGGCATTTTGAAAAATATAGAAATTCTTAGTGGGATTTGGTGAGAAGTGAGTGGGCTGTTAGAATATCTATTTCCAATTAAATGAGATCTTATCTCTTCTGCTTGGGGCTTTGTCTCTTCTTCGTTGCCAGTTGCACTCAATAATGGTGATGGGGATTGTTGCTTGGAATGTGTCACATTCCTCTTAATTGAGAGGATTTGTTGAAGATTACTAGATATATTCTCCTAATCATGTCACTATATGCAAGGCAATGAACATCGACTTATTTGCTTTTCTAGTTGCTTGTAAGTATTTTACTAAGAAATTTCCCTCTTCCTATAGGTGAACCAGTTTGAAGATGAACCAGGTTGAGGGTGTTTTTACTAAGGCATTTCCCTCTTCTCGGGTTCATGGGTCCTGGGATGGACCTAGTTCTCTTGTTGATGCCAAGGGTTGGTTGGAGCCGAAGATCTTCGGGGAATGGCCTTTGTTGGTGCACCGAGACTCAATTATTGAAGGCAAGGTGGGCCTATGAGAATGCTGAGGTTCAGCTAGGATGAAGCTCAGATAGAATAAATATGACTTGGGCTAAGGGTTGAGGCTCTACCAGAATAAATATAAATTGGGCAAAGGGCCGAGGCTCTACCAGAATGAATATAAATTAGGTAGAGGGTTGAGGTTCTGCCAGAATGAATATGACTTGGGTAAAGGACCAAGACTCTACCAAAATAAATATAAATTGAACATAGGGCTAAGGCCCCGCCAGAATGAATATGAATTGGGCAAAGGACCGAGGCCCTGCCAACATGAATATAAATTGGGTAGAGGGTCGAGGCTCCACTAGAATGAATATAGATTGGTTAAGAATCTGTCATGTTGAAGACCCAGCATGGGGGTATGTCAGGCTAAGTCACATTTAGGCTAAGGCTTAGTACTTAGCCATAATGAAGATTAACTAGCTGAAGAGATCAATCATGTTGAGGACCAAAGATGAGAGTCTTGCCAGGCATAGTTAGGCCAAGGCTCAATACTTAGCCACAATGAAGACCAATTGGCTGAAAAGATCAATCATGCCAAGGATCCAGGATGAGGGTTTTGCCAAGCTAAGGCAAAGTTAGGTCGAGGCTCAATACTTAGCCATAATGAAGATCAAGTAGCTAAAGAGATCAATCATGCTGAGGACCTAGGATAAGGGTCTTGCCAGGCTAAGGCATATTTAGATCGAGACTTAGTACTTAGCCATAATGAAGATCAACTTGCTGAAAAGATCAATCATCTTGAGGACCCAGGATGAGGGTCTTGCCAAGCTAAGGCATAGTTAGGTTGAGGCTCAATACCAAAACTCATTCAGAAGGGGCTATCCTGGATGTCAAGGGGGGGAAGGTCCCTTATCAAGTTTGAAAGAACTCGATGATATAGCTCTACCTCCAAATGCCGGGGTGAATCTCCTATGAAGCTATTTGAAGAGTTATTATGCATAGATGGAATGTAACTAGCGTTGTTCCACCTGCTCTTCAAAAGATAGCCTTGATGACATTGTCTTGTCATTGTTTTAGTTGTCTGGTTAATGTTCTATTTAAGAAAGTGCTTTTATATAAATAATTTGAACAAGAAAGGCCTGATGCTAAGGGTCGATGATGCCAAGAAAGACCTAAGCATGGCCTTAGTTCATCTGGGAGATGGCCAACAGTTGCTTGTGCCTTTGCCCTTCTTGAGAATCTTCAAAATTCTAAGGGTGGAAGGTTTACCCCATATTAACTACCCCCTACTCTTTAGTCTAAGTAGAAAGCATCTCACATTGAACGGTAGATCTAGCTACACACCCAAGGATAGCCATAATCAGTCATCTTGATTTATATTAGAGAGTAAAGATGCAGTAGGCTTCCTTGATGCCCTTGTAAGTAGTGATACTTTAAATTTTGTTGGACCGATCAAAGGTCCTCAAGATTTTGGTTAGTCAAAGGTTATTGAAGAGTAACTATTTGATCAATGGCTATTTGGAATCATAAGTGCAAGTGCTGAGTCACCTTGGGTTTCTAAAAATAAATGCCAACCAGAGGCTTATAGAATAAATGCCCATCAAAGGCTCACTTCATATAATAAATGCCAATCAGAGGTTTATAGTATAAATGCCAATCCGAGGCTTTCTAGCATTGAATATGAGGCTCGACCGAAGACTTTCAAGCATTAAATTTTCACATCTCAGCTAAAGACTTTCAAGAGATGACCATCTGCCCAGAGTCTTTTAGATGAGGGCTCGGCAAAAGGCTTTCAGGTGTTAATTATAGGGTCGGTCAAAGACTTTCAAGCCTTGAATCTTCACATCTTAGCCAAAGATATTCGAGAGTTGAGCATCTGCCTAGTGGCATTTGGACGAGGGCTGGCCAAAGGCTTTTGAGTATTGAATATTTACATCCCAACCAAAGGCTTTCGAGAGTTGAGCATCTACCTAGAGGTTTTTGGACACAGACCCAACCAAAGGATTTTGGGCTTTAATTATGAGGCTCGACCAAAGGCTTTCGAGCATTAAATCTTCACATCCCAGTCAAAGACTTTAAGGAGATGAGCATCTATTGAGTGGCATTTTTGATGCAGAACTGGTCAAAGGCTTTCAAGTGCAAATTATAAGGCTTGCTCAAAGGTTTTGAGCATTGAATCTTCATGGCCTGACCAAAGACTTTCGGGAGTTGAGCATCTACCTAGAGGCTTTTGAATGTTGGCCTAGCTAAAGGTTTATGGGCACTGATTATGAGGCTCGACCAAAAGCTTTCAAGCATTAAATCTTCACATCCTGACCAAGGGCTTTCTGGAGCTAAGCATCAACTTGGAGGCTTTTGGACATGGGCCCAGCCAAAGATTTTTAGGTGTTGATTATGTGGCTCAATCAAAAGCTTTCAAGCATTAAATCTTCACATCCTAGTTAAAGACTTTTGGGAGTTGAGCATCAGCCCAAAGACTTTTAGATGTAGGCCCAGCCCAAAAATTTTAGATACTGATTATGAGGCTCGGTCAAAGGCTTTAAAGTGTTGAGGCACAGGCCAATCAAAGACTATTTTGGAGCCATTCTACACCCTATAAATTAACAGAAATACACAGAATCTTAATACAAACCCTCTTAAAAAATGGAGAATACCTAGGCTAAGGTAGAGAGGGTCTCCTTTGATTAATTGGCTAAGGTATTTCAGTTCGCCATTGTATGAGAAAGTCAATTATGAGGCAATGATGGCTAGAATGAAAGATTTGTGTTAGGACTGCCAACCATCACGTGGATGTTTGGAACTCAGCAACAAAGACCTCCACCAAGTTTTATATTGATCGGAGTTCGTTTGGGTAACCAAATACTAAACCCTAGCAACCTTTCATGTCCTCCCTAGGTATAGATTTTTTCTGTGGCCTAGTACTTCGCACGCTAGTGTCAAAATCCCACTTTGTATGAGCCCTTGAACCTTTACGATGAGTCTCCACTAGTTTCAAACCAGAAACCCACCTATCCACATCCTGGAGATAGCCCAAATCAATATGAATAATAGCAAATGAGTCATCCTAGATGGATAAGGATTCCTTGGTTAAACTAGTCCACCCACCAAGGTAATCTTGCACCCACCTTAAATTAGTGCCTCCTACTAAATTTAGGATGAGAAGTCCTCTAAGAAGGCTCTTAAAGTGCCTATCAACTATTTGAAACTTGACTTGAAATAGGAAAGGGGTGAACACCAAATCTCCATGCAAAACAATCGCTAGCGCTAAACAATCTAGCGCTCCAACAACAAGTCCTTCTACCTTGGGACTTTTGGGTGCTACTTGGACAAGCTTCTCAATGTGAAAACTCTAGATAAAGAGGCTTCTTGCTGCTGCAAAAATACTACACAAAATACCTAGGAGGAGAGAAAATCCGAGGCACCAAAAACACCTAGCACAAAATTGCCAATAGTGCTAAAACCTTTGTGCAACAATCCTTTTGGCATTACTTCTTCTTGCTGCATGACATTTCTTGATGGCATAAGGAGAAGAGGAGAGAGAGGAAAGAGAGAGGGATTTAGAAAGAATTAGAGATCTCTTTGATTTTCTTGGTAATAGCTTTACATAAGGTCCCTTTTTATAGACAAAGGGTTCTCCTAATCCAAATAGGACTAGACACAAATCTAAATCCAACTCTCATTCTCCTAAGGTTAATACAATTAGGAGAGCACTCATCCAAACCCATATACACCCATGTCTTGACCTACTCTCATACCCACTTGGATCCAAATCCAATCCAACATGGATTAGCCCCCTCAAGACCCAATATCCTAGACCTTAAGCCCATGGAGAGTCGAACCTCTACCCTAGGACCAAACCGATCCTAGCTCTAGGATCCAAACTGATCCTAGACTCTTGGGGTCATCACCATGACTCTTCTCCTAGCCTTCTAAGGCTAGCCTTCTAAGGCTTGGAAGTATCACATTTATCCTAACAATTTCTACCTTGGTGCCCACAAGCCTTGGCACACTCATGATCATGATCCTGCTACTACTGTGTGCTTTGACAGCTCCCTGTACAAATCCCATAATCAATGCTATGCCCTTGACCTTTGAAGCTCTCTTGGAGGCCACTGGGGCATCCATCTCCACCTGGGATAAAGGTCCTTTCTTGCATCTTGGCACCCTCTGGTATCATATTGGCTCTGTTCTCCTTTGCACTTGCACCAATCGTAGTTTTAGCTTCTCCTAAAGAAATTGTAGCTCGCCTATCCTAGCTTGGAACCACTTATCTCTTGTGGGACTTACTTCAGCCTCCTCATAGGCATCTAGGTCCTCTCTTACTATAATATATACATGTAACACCATCTCCTCAAGACCATACCTCTATAGTGCGCATACATCCTATATTGATCTGTGTAGTGTATCACCACCACTGGTGCTAAAATTTTATACCTTCCCCAACATCTCTCAAATTTGAACTCATGTCAAACCTCCCTCCATATGTGAAGGAAACTTTGGACAATGCTCCACCTAAATCTCAACTCCTAATACTTCTGCCAAAAGAAAATCAAAAATCGAAGTTTGCTATCCAATGCAGCCTTATTAGACCTCCTGCTACTTCTCCTTCGCCACTAATACCATTTCAGATTCTCCTTACCTCCCGAGCTCTTCCAAAACCACCAAGAAGTCCTCTTTTGAACTAGTAATGAAAGTCATGAAATTAGATCCTTCCTTTTCTCCCATGCACCTCTTCCTAAGTGGATAATTCTGCTTAAAGTGCCCTACTTTATTTCACTTGAAGCACCTTGCCTCCTTGCTAGCTTTTCAAGATTTAGACCGTCCCCTTTGCTTGCGACCAACCTTCCCTCTCTTGGGCTTCTCTTCAATGACCACACCCTCTTAGGAAACTTCATACTTTGTCATCTGTTCCTTCTGCTCGTTAAACCTAAGAACTGAAACTCTCCTTATAGTGTAGCATCTCCTTACCGTATAATAGAATCATCACCAATAGATCAAAGCTACTAGGTAGCAAGCATAGCAAGAGAAAGCTCTTGTCCTCCTCTTCCATCTTCTTTACTCTAAGGTTTAGCAACTTCATGCTTATCTGGTCAAACTGCTGAATATAACCAACTACATCCATGCCTTCCTGCATCTGAAAGCTGTATAGTTGTTTCTTCAGTATCAACTTGTTACACATATTCTTTTCTATGTACATGGTGTGCAACCTTAACTATAACCCCTTGGGTGACTTCTTCTCTAACATGCCATACAACACCTCATCCAGCAAATATCCCCTGATCATCAAACATGCTCTCTTCTCTAGTGAAATCCATTACTTTTCTGTCATATCCTCTGGCTTTTCCTCCAAAGTCAAATCCAATCCAAGTTAGAGCAGCAAATCCTCCACCCTCACCTTCTACATCGACAAACTTTCCTTCTTATCAAACTTCTTAAACTTTACCTTCATCCCGTTGCTCATGGTGATACCAAAAATCAACCACAAATAAACTACAAGATAAAATGAGAAAATACTGTGGAATAGGGTGTACAGAATTTTTGGATGATAATCTTCACTTCCCATACATCTTTTGACTCTGATACTAGTTGTTAAGATTGCCAACCTTTATGTAGTTGTTTAAAACTCAGCAATGGACATCTCTACCAAGTTTTGTATTGATCAAAGTTCATTTGGATAGCCAAATGCCAAATCCTAGTAGCCTTTCATGTGCTCTCTAGGTATAGAATTTTTTTTGCAGCCTAGTATTTTACACACTTGTGTACAAATCCTACTCTGTTTAAGCCCTTGAACCTCTAGGATAAGTCTCCACTAGTTTTAGACCAAAAACCCACCTATCCACATTCTAAAGATAGTCCAAACTAATCTGGACAATAGCAAATGATGAGTTCTAGTTAGACTAGGACTCCTTGGTCAAACCAGTCTACTCGCCAAGGCTGATCTTGCACCTAACTTAAATAAGCACCTCTTACTCAATTTAGGATGAGAAGTCCTCTAAGAATGCTCTTGAAGTGCCTATCAACTACTGGAAACTTGACATGGAATAGAAAAGGGAAAAAACCAAATCTCCATGAAAAACAATAGCTAGTGCTAAACAATATAGTGCTCCAACAACTTGTGCATGATGAAGTCCTACCTTGGGACTCTTGGGCAATACTTGGAGAGGCTTCTCATTGTGAAAACTACAAATAAAGGGGTTTCTTGCTGCTACAGAAATACTACACAACTTGGGAGAGAGAATCCCAAGTACCAAAAATATCTAGCACAAAATTCCTTATAGCGCTAAAAACTTTGTGCTAAATCCTTTTGGTGTTACTTCTTGCTGTGTGATGTTTCATGATGGCTTGAGGAGAAAGGGAGAGAGAGGAGAGAGGATTAAGGGAGAATTAGAGATCTCTCCGATTCCCTTGGCAATAGATTTACAAAAGGTCCCATTTTATAGACCAATGGGTTCTCCTAATCCAAAATAGGATTAGATACATAAACCTAAATCTAATTCTAATTCTTCCAAGGCTAATCCAATTAGGAGAACATTTATCTAAGCCTATGTACACCCATGTCTTGACCCATTCTCATAGCCACTTGGATCCAAACCCGATCCAATATTGATTAACCCCCCTCAAGACCTAATATCCTGGACCTGGAGCTCGGGGAGGGCCAAACCTCCATCCTAGGATCAAATCAGTCCTAACCTTAGGACCTAACTGATCCTAAACTCTTAAAGTCATCACTATGACTCCTCTCCTAACATCCCAAGGCTTAAAAGCACCATATTTATCCCAACAATTTGAAGGCTCTATCTCGATCTTAGGCAAATATTTATGAACGCTAACTTTGATCTGAGGCAAATAACTTAGAATGCCTAATATGATCCGAGGAAAAAAATTTTAAGAATACCGAATATGACCTAAGACAACTTTTTGAGAATGTCCAATATAATCTAAGGTAAAATTTTTAGACCAATATGATCTGAGACAACTTTTTGAGAATGTCCAATAATCTAAGAAGAGTACACACCATCACGTGGGGGTGCTGCTGCCCGAGCCCCAACGACGAGAAAAGTATGGCTAAGAGAAGGGCTGGAGAACCCATAACTTCTATTCAAGAAGATAATCAAGGGATCAGTTCCCACAAAATGATGCATGGTTATAATCCTAAATGTTGAAAACTATGATGTATGCGGTATTCTAATAGTAATGGAAGCTCAGCTGATGTTTTGCATTATGATGCTCTCGTAAAAATGGAATATCCACTAATCAGTTGGGCAGAGTACACTCTCGTGGTCGGATTCACGAGGGATTCAATCCAAGTAGAGAGAGTCGTCACTTTGCTTGTAAGAATGGGGCATTATCCTAGCCAATCCATCACCCAAGTGCACTTCCTTGTCGTCCGAGCACCTCCGATCTACAATACCATCCTTGGATGGCTAGGCCTTAATACTTTCCGAGCAATTGTGTCAACTTATTGCTTGAAAATCAAGTTCTCAACAGTGCATGGGATCGAAGAGGTTCGCGGGGATCAGAGCTTAGCACGTCATTGCTATCATATCGAGCTCCAAGGAACCAAGGCTACTAACGCCTACCCGATTGAAGGCCTAGACACCCATGACAACCTGGCCAAGCAATGAGGACAATCGGTCAAGGACCTCATCCCTATATCCCTAGTAGACGGGAACTTGAAGCACACGATCCGAATAGGCTCTAATCTAGATTAGGTAACCAAAAATCAACTAATCTCGTTCCTGCAGAAAAATGCTGATATCTTCACCTAGACACTAGTAGATATGCCAGGCATCGATCTCTTAGTAATGGTGCACCAATTGAATTTAGACCCGAAGCAATAGCCCTTCAAATAGAAGAAAACTTTGCACCCGAGGCAATAACCAAGGTTGACAAGTTGCTCGACACTAGTTTCATCAGAAAGACATACCTGGAATGGATCTTTATATGGTCATGGTGAAGAAGACAAATGGCAAGTGGCTAATCTGCATCGACTTTACTAACCTCAACTAAGCATGCCCGAACGATAGCTACCTGCCTTAGAGGATTAATCAAATAGTGGATGCTAATTCAGGCCATGACTTTCTTCATGGATGCTTTTTTCGATTATAACTAAATCCGGATGGCTCCCGAAGATAAGAAAAAAACTATTTTTATTACTGACCGAGATCTTTTCTATTACAGGTTAAGCCATTCAATCTGAAAAATGCAAGTACAACTAACACCTGATGAATAAAATCTTCAACGACCATAACAGACAGAACATGGTGTACATGGACGATATACTCATCAAGAGTAAAGTTGCCAAGACCCACATTAACGACCTCCAAAAAGCCTTCACCATCCTTCGAAAATATCAAATAAAGCTAAACCCTACTAAATGGACCTTCAAGGTGGCCTTGAGTAAGTTCCTCAATTTCATGGTCTCCACCGAGGGATAGAAGTCGAGCAAGAAAAAATCAAAGCTGTCTGCAAGATGGGCCCCAAAAGATAATCAAAGTTGTCCAACACCTCACTAGAAGAATCGCAGCCCTCAATCAAATTGTCTCCAGGTAGGCCAAGTGGTGCCTTTCCTTCTTCCAAACCTTGAAGTAGCCCAAAAACATTCAGTGCCAAAGAATGCCAAAAGACTTTCGAAGACCTCAAAAGCTACCTTAGTTCCCCCAACTATTGGGCAAGCCGAACCCAGGCGAGAAGTTGTTCCTATACCTAGCTACCTAATATACAAAGCACATCACCAAGTGGGCAATCGAACTTCCTAAGTTCAACATTAAATTCCAACCCCGACCATCGATTAAGGCTCAGATATTGACCAACTTCTTGGTAGAGTGTACCATCCCGACGAGCTGGCCGCATCAAAAGTAGAACCTTCAACACTAGTGCGAGACTCCGCTCAAAGCCCTACCAACACTTGAAAAATATATGTTGATGGATCGTCTACTCCGAAGGATCAGGAGCAGGGGTGGTCATCATGAGCCTGAAAGGGGTCATCGCCAAGCATGCCATACACTGAGTTTCCAGCAACAAACAATGAAGTCAAGTATGAAACCCTGATCACGGGACACTGGGTAGCCAAGGATTTAGGAGTGCAAGACCTAAAAGTCTACAGCAACTTCCAATTGGTCATTGGGCATATTAAGGACGATTACAAAGCTCAAGAGAAAAATATGGTGAAATACCTCTAGAAGGTCAAGGTTTTGACATGTGTCTTTTACAACTTCAAGGTCCCACAAATTTCTAGGAAAGATACTCTCGAGCCGACTTGCTAACCAAAGCGGTGAATACTACACGTCTACACCAATAGCGCTGCCCAGAGATGACTACTTTGAGTTGGTAAAGAGGCCAGCAAGGAATCGACAGAAGTGATGCAATTGGATAATAAGCCCTATTGGATCGATCCGCTAATCAAATTTTTGGAGAATGACACGCTTCCTGCAAATCAAAAGGAAGCTCGCAAGGTAAAGTATCAAGCCTTCCGATCTCCTGCATGAAGACAAGCTCTACAAGAGATCATTTGCTTTGCCCCTCAGATGCCTATGCCCATCTAAGGCTAATTATATATTGAAAGAAGTCCATGAAGGGATATACAGTGACAATATTGAAAAGAAGGCACTAGCATCAAGCTCCTCCGATAAAGTTACTAGCCCATAATGCAGAGAATGCAGAAGATTTCGTCACGCGATGCAATACTTGCCAAAGAAATTCGAATATCCAATAGCTTCTCGCTACGCTATTTATCCCCATATACACCCGCTGGCCTTTTGCACAGAGGAGGATTGGGCATCCTCGGCCCGATCCCACTTGCCTCAGGAGAGCAGAAGTTCCTACTGGTTGCTATAGATTATTTTACAAAGTGGGTGGCGGTCGAGCCTCTAGCCTATATCATCGAGGCCAAGGTGATAGACTTTGTATGGAAGGCTATAATTTACCATTTCGAGATCCCCTGAGTACTAATCATCAATGATGGACGACAATTCAACAGCGCCATATGCAAAGAATTATGTGAAGACCAGGAAATCTTGCATCACCTCACTTCAATAGCTCACCCCCAAGCTAATGGAGAGGCTAAGGTTACAAACCGAACCCTTCTCCAAGGGATCAAAAAAAGATGGCAAACCCAAAGGTTCGTAAGCCAACGAACTTCATCATGCGTTTTGAATATATCAGACGATACCAAGAGTTCCGACAGAAGAAACACCCTTCAACCTGCCTAGCCTTCGAGACTAAAGTCGTGATACCCATCAAGCCTGGAGTCCCGTCTACATGGGTCGTAAACTTCGATGAACAAACCAATTCGTAAAGGCGATTCTCAGACTACCTACTGGACAAAGCTCGAGAAAGAGCATCCATCAGAACGGTGGTGTACTGGCACATTGTCATCCGCTACTTCAACTCCAGAGTTTGAAGCAAAACCTTCAAAGTTGGAGACTTAGTACTATGCCAAGCGGAAGTCTCCCAACTCGGCCAAAGAGGCAAACTCTCACCAAACTGAGGACCCTATCTAGTGGAAGTTGTCAAACCCGAGACCTACCCCCAACTGGATGGAACCCCTATACTCCGACCTTAGAACTCAGCTAATCTCCAAGTGTATCACCAGTAATGTACTCCCACTTGCTAAATAAAAAATCTTTTTCTGTACCTATCTTTACCGATTGACAGAGAACTATGAACCCTAATGATCAAAGCTTCCGAGCCGAACTTAAGTTAGGCAAAACCTCTCCTACAGCTCGTCGGATAGGGACTTGATAGGAAACCTAAAGCTCATCAGATGGGAATCTTGATTGGAAGCCTAAAGCTCGTCGGATGGGGATCTTGATCGGAATCCTAAAGCTCATCGCAAGGAATATCGAATCGGTACCGGGCCCTGTACCAATCACTGATCGGTACGGTACCTATCGTACCGGGTCCACAAAATCTTAAAAAAACTCCTTCCCTATCCATAAAAAAATTGACCTAGATCGGGTACGAACCGGACCCAAACCGGGCCGAGCTAAGCCCAAACTGGGCTAAACCAGACGATATGCACTGGTACCAAACCGAACCATACCGATATGTGATAGTTATTAAAATTTTATTTCTAACCCAACTTTAAATAATTAAGATTGATGCTTTTATACAGTATTTTGCAAAAAATGATCCATTAATGAAGAGCTCGATTTTAGGAGTCCAACAGCACAAATGGCATTCAAATCGGACTCAAAACAAGCTCGAAAATAAATTTTAAAGAATTTAACAAGGAAATGCACGAATTTTGTCGGTCTACAACTCGCCCGGTGGTCCACAGGAAGCCATTACCGCGGTCCACGAAAAAGAGCCGTGGACCGCGAAGCTCGATTTGAGCCGAAACTTGCTAGAGTTGTTGCCCCGTCGCCGCCCAAGCCTCCGGCGCCTCCCTTGCCAGTCGGAGAAGCCTCCCTTGACCGAAAAATTGGCCGAAAAAGCCAGCGATCTCTTGCTTCCTCACTACCATTCCACGGTTTCCATGGCCGGAAAAGCTGCCGGCGCCGCTCCCTTCGCCACTGAGATGCCCATGGCCTGAAAAGCCATCTTCCACCAGTTTACGGCTACCATCCGAGCCATCTCAATTCCAAGCATCAGTCACACAGATGCCATCCGAGGCCATCCTTGTTCCCTGTTCTGCTCACCGGCCATTCCTATGGAACTGCATATGCTCGGTCCTAGAAGATCAATGTGAAGCCTCACCGTCGTCGTCCTCCCTGCCACCGTGCCTTGTTCTGTGTTCCAAGGCAAGCTGTCGCCACCCACCATCATCGTCGGCCATTGGAACTGAAGTCACCACCACCTGCTGCGAGCTCAACGGACACAATTGACATAGCCGAGATCATTGGGACAGTTTGGAGATCGATGAGTTTAGTTGGAACGGATTGGTCCGGAGATCGTTGGATTTAAACAAAATGAGCAGGAAGCTATTGGGATCGTTTGAACTGACTGGGAGTTGGAACAGCTGGATCATTGCAAACTGAATTTTGGAGTTCAGTTGGATTTGTCGGAACGGTGGAACTGCAAATTGGTTGGGTTGATGCCTATAAAAGGGAGTCCATCGATCAGTCCTAGGGCATCAAGTCCATAAGCCCATAGCCCCTCTCCACTCCTCTCAATTCGTTCTCCACTCCACTCCATTTCTCTCCTCCATTTTTCCTTTCCTTCCTACCATTCTCTCGGCTCTCCACCGCATCACCGGACTGCTCCTCGGATATGCTGCAGTTTCACTCTGGAAGCTTGTTTGGGAAAGAAAGTTTATGTTTGTTTTCTTTTGATGTACTCCTCATTTTATGAAATGAAAAGAGCTTTCAATTAATTCATGTTTTTCTTTATCTTGTTTGAAGCAGGTTCATGAGCAGTGAAAAGCTTTAGAGGTAAATTACTCTACGTGAATATAATTTTGCTTGATCTATTCTCAAAAGGGACGGGCCGTGATCTACGAGTACGGGCCATGCTCTCACTAAGATAGATCATATCTTGATTATTTTCACTGCTAACTTTCTCTACGTAAATATATAATTTTGATTGATCTATTTCCAAAAGGGACGGGCCGTGATCCACAAGTACGGGCCGTGCTCTCGCTTAGAAAAATCATATCTGGATTATTTTTACTATTATTTTGACTGATCTATTTCCAAAAGAGACGGGCCGTGATCTACGGGTATGGGCCGTGCCCTCGTTAAGATAGATCATTCCTGGATTAATTTCACTGCTAATTTCCTGAAAATTTCTTTTTCTATTACGCATATCTGGATGATTTTACTTTTGAAATAACTCAAAGGTCCCTGTGGATTCGACCCTTACTCTCACTATGCTTCATAAGAATAGTGGAATTAAGGTATGAAATCGGTGCGTTGCGACGCGCATCAGTACAGAATATAACTTTTTTTATTGTTTTTCAATGGTCCGGCATTTCGGACCATTTTTAATAGGTGAACCATACTGGTTCTTAGCTGGTACGGTACCGTACGCCCCATACCGGACGGTACGGGATTATACGCAAACCCTGGCTCATCAGATGGGGATCAGATATCCTTAAAAACTCATGTAAACATCTATAAGAATACAAGCACAAAAATACAACCAAGTAGTTCAAAACCCAACAAACAAATAAGCATGAACAAAAAATATAAAGAATTGTTTATTTCATTAATAAATTCTGATTGCACATGTTCATAGCCTCGTAGCTAATTACTTTGTTTTATGGATTCCTTAAGTATAGGCAAAAGATAGTGGCATCCTTCAAAGGGTTGGACTCCGCGTCTTTCAAGCACCCTCTGGAGCAACAAAGTTTTTCCCCAAAAAGGCAACAAGACACCTCTCCCGTACCCGAAAAGTAGCCAACACCGCGTGATGCACGGATGACCGGCGTAAAACACGACGCAACCCTCCTTTACATGAAGTTGAGAAGATGAAGAGCACATCTCAACCAGCAAGAGGCGAAGCCAAGACTAGGAAGGCACCAGGGAAGCCGAAAGACTATCCCCTAACTATCGCCTAAGGCGAGGGTGAACGCGCCATCTCTCCATTGAAGCACAGGCCTTGCCTAAGGACGAATTAGGTGATGAAGCATGTAGGCAGATCCCCCCTCGAATTCCATTTATCAACCAGCGATGGTTGCAGCAGCGTAGCTGGAGCACTGACCATTTTCAATACCTCCCATTCCAATGTGAACATCTATCAATCTGTTTACGAAGCAACCTCCCTGCAGAAAACCCCTCCATTATGAAAGGGTGCCCTATGACCCAAGCACCTATGTCAAGAGCTAGGTATGGCACCTTTCCATACATTTCAATAATGGACAAATGTCACGAGATTTGTTGTCACCCCTCTTTATTAATGGAGAAATTCAGAGAAAACTAGCCGTGCCCATGCCCAGCCAACGTAGATAGACGTCCTTTTCTCATGAATTAGATGTCTTTGGGAAGGGAAATCAGAGTAGCAAATGTCCATATCGAGAACCCTATCCCCTTAGGAGTGGCATCATAAAGACACATCACCCAAGGATCGTGCCCGACCAGAATTTTCTTAGAAACTAGGTTTTATGACAACCAGCACTCTTGGCCATACAGCATCCCATGATTTGGGAGAACATCAAGATGCCCACTAGGTAACAATGCATTAAATGCGCTCGGAGGAAAAATATATATAGCTCCCAGTAATATTTGATCGGTCAGATTTCCAAGGTCACTCAGTATCCATGCCTCCAAGTAACCTTTGATCGATCAGAGCCCTAAGACCACAGCATCCATGGCTCCAAGTGACGTTTCATCAATCAGCCCCAAGACCACTCTGCACCCATGGCTCGAAGTGACCTTTGATCGGTCAGAGCCCCAAGGCTACTCAGTGCCAATGGCTCCAAGCAACCTTTGATCAATCAGAGTTCCAAGGCCACTTAGCACCCTGGCCCCAAGCAACCTTTGATCAATCAAAGCCCCAGGACCACAGCACCCATGGCCCCAAATGATTTTTGATCAATCAAAACCCTGACTTTTCAATGATCTCTGGTTGGACAAAGCCATGAAGATCCTTGATCTGTCCACTAAGGGTTTGAATCTTGAGTATTGTTGGTGAAAAATATGATCGAGCCAGACATGGGATCCATAGCAGCAAAAGCGGCCCATTAACTAGGTAGCATGACTGTCAATCAAAGATATAAGGCCCAAGTTGGCTAGATCCAAGGGCCCAATATAGCACAGCTCCTGGCCGCGCAAAGGCAGCATCGACCGAGGCCACCATAAAGTTGCTGACTATGCATTGAGCCAAGAGAACATGAAGCAGATAAGGCTTCCATGATTGGTAGACCATTCAAATATCGATGCACCATTTGCTCAATAAATTGAGCCCCTGGTTAACAGGAATCGTCGACTCTAGCACCACCAGGCAAGACAATGCTACAAGCATAAGATCGGCCTCACCATTCAATCGACCGCTCATCAGGGGGGATGTCTCTCCGATCGATCAAGCCAGCCACTCTGAACCAGGCTCAGTTACCTAAAAGGTATTAGTGAGCCCACGCCGACCATTCATAAGGTGCTCGGCCATAAATCTCCAAGCAAGCATCAGCAGCGACCAACTCCTGTACTTGAAAGGTATCAACGAGCCAATGCTGACCGTTCATAAGGCACTAGACCATAAATCTCTAAGCAGACATCAGCAGCGACTAACTCATACCCGAAAGGTATCAGCGAGTCTATGCCAACCGTTTATAAGGTGCTCGACCATAAACCTCCGAGCGGGCATCAACTATGGCCAATTCCTGTACCCAAAGATATCAGCAAGCCCATGCTGACTGTTCATAAGGTGCTCAACCATAAGCCTTCGAGCGGGTATCGACAACTACCAATCCTGTACTTGAAAGGTATCAGCGAGCCCTTGCCTACCATTCATCAGGCTGGATCATGCAACCGACACGAAGGAGCCTTCCCGCCAGAGACATCCTGATCGATTGTTCATCAGGCATCAATGCCATTCAACCAATCATTCCCGACCGATCGAGCATCAGCATAGACCGATCCTTGCAAGTCCTATGGCCTCTATCTTATCAAATGCGCCTTTCCCTCAGGAATCGCTCAATCAAGCCTCCTCAGCCAGCCAGGCCTCAAATGCCCTGAAAACACCCAAGCCGACGGAACCAAAGGTGATGCATCTACCTTTAGCCCCCAAGGCACAACACTCTAATGTTCACTACCATGGCTTCTACCATGTGGCTAGACTCCTATCATGTCCCAAAATCTCCAAATCATTGCCAGATTTAAGCAAATAAGAGAGGCATGCTTGTTCCATGTTGTAATCCGGGCCATCATTTAATGAAGCTGGCATATCTTAAGCTAACAACAAAGTTGTATTTAAAAGAACAACACTGTATTTAAAGGAACAACACGTACCCTGCCAGCAAGCAAGCCCCAGGCGACACACAAAGCCCCCTATCACCTTTTACAGGATCCAACAAAATCTTCAGTCTCTAAAGTGGCCCTGAATCTCTACCTATAAAAGAGACTTCATGCGAGTCCTCAAGGTATGCATGCTCTCCCACTTATGCTCACACCGTCGGTCCGATACTGACTTGAGCATCGGAATGCCCTCATCAAGGCCATCACTGGCAGGGTTTTTGCAAGTACCACTTCCCGAAGAGCCGCCTACATAATTTACTCCAGCACTTCCTCCGGTGCTTGACAAATTTCGGTACCAACAAGTGCAATCACTCTGGCACTACAGCGATCCATGATCGATCCGGTGTCCTTCAATCGACTCCAAACAAAGGGGAACCATCCAGTCATTCAAAGTAACAAAAATATTCAAATCACAGAAAAAATAAAAGTGAAAATAAAGATTTCATTGCATTACGATAAAAGGGCCCGGAGGCTACTAAAGACAATTGCTGAGAGCTAAGTAACATGCAAAAGAAGAAGAAAATCTTTTCTTACAAAAGAGGCTAATCTCCTTCGGCCCCCAAGTCTGCAAACTCTGCCCTGCAGGTCAACTGATCCTTGGTCTCTGGATCCTCTGCAAATTCTATCTCATGGATTGGCTGATCTTCCCCGACCCCCAAATCCTCTAAGAGTTCTATCTCGGGGGATGACACCACGAGATGCACGGTGAGGGATAACAAACTCTAAAAATTCGTACGGGTCCTCACAAGTTTCCACATAAAATACGAGCAAGTCCCTCCCAAAAGGAGGTAAGCGAGAGAGATCGACGTACGGATAAAGAATCCGAACGATATTCTTGTAGTTGGATTACCCGATGCAATGGCCAAAGACGAACACGTCGCGCACCTTCTCCAAAAGATAATCATATTCACCGAAAGTTCCCTACATCCCTTAAGCTCCCATCGCATGATGGCGCATCTCTGCATGAGGCTATCTGCCCGATTGATAAGCAACTGAGCTAGTCTCAATTCAACCTCGGAGTCAATCACCACGCCTTTACTCATATGGTGCATCACCATTCAAGGCAGCCTACTTAACTGAGAAGAAACCATGACAAGTTGCCTTGATGCGGCTTCAGAGCTGGTCGCCATGCCTTTATCCCTCAATGATCTCCCAAGGCTAGCGATCTCCCGAGCCCTCAATGATCTCCCAAGGCTAGCGATCTCCCGAGCCCTACGCAGCTCATTTTGAAGCTGTATCGTCCGAGCAGTCGACTCCCACATCTTCCCGAATACCAGAAACAAATACAAGGCAAAGATCTCTTCTTAAGCCGATCAAAGTTGACTGCACATTCGAATCACCTTAGCAGCCGCATCCCAAGCCACCCTATCAACTATTCCCGACAACCTCTTCGACTCCTCGACGAACCTAGCTTTGTCGAAGACATGCACCTTACCCCTCGATTGAAGGCATTCAATTTTCTCATTCGCCTTCTTAAGCACCTCCTTCAATAATTTTCTTTTTCGAGTGGTGGCTTTTTTACTTGCCACTTTGGCTTTCCTCTTTAAGCTATCAATGTGGGCCCTAATTTCTATGACCCTTGGAAGAGGTTGGACAATGAAGGGCTTGCCCGATGAAGGCTCGGCATCCTGAATGCAATCATGCTATTAAATAAATGATACGAGACACGGAAAGGAAAATTTCATTCCATTCCATCGATAAAAAGTTCTTTTGCAAGGATAAGAAAGAAATGAAAAGCTACAAGTTTAAGAAAAAAAAATGAAAAGCTACTAGTTTAATCCCTGACTTTTGCTTTGGGGTCAGCAATGGCGAGAGTGACCTCGGGGGGAGCAACTGTGCCTTCGACTGAAGAAAGCTCCGGATATGGCAACGGGTTCGGTTGAGGGTTCGAGCGTAATAATGGGCATTATGACCTTCATGCTCAGGCAAGGGTTCCCCCCCAACTCTTCTTACTCATCCAAAATGTGATCCAATCCCGAATGCTAGGCCGCAACCTAGGTATGGCAAATCGGCAATCGTATTTGCCTAATTTGTAGCCTTCTTCGAAGGCCTCCTCACTAAATTTCACGGTGGTCAGCGTAGAATTCCTCCGATGTGCGGAAGACCGCCATTGCCCATGCTTTTGCTACTGCAAAGTCCACGAAAGCCTTGTATTCCCCCATGGCTTTTGCTACTGCAAATTCCTCTTTGGCCTTCACCACCTCCACCTCCCTCTTCTCTTTCTTCGAAGCTAAATTGGCCTTCTCCTTGGCCAAATCAGACTCCACCTTGGTAAAATCAATCTCTACCTTGACAAGCACCTCTTTCCGGTGCTTCAACATGGCCTCCACCACCTCAACTCTTTGGCGGGCCTCCACAGCAGCATCTTCGAATCACCTCTATTGATCAAGGGCCTTTGTTCCCTCCAATGTTGAGTTCATCAGAATAACCATGGAATGCACTAACTGCAATAGAGCTAGGCATTGAAAAAAGCAGAGGAAAAAGAAAAATAAGGGCTAACCAAAAAGTACCGCTGCATTACCCTCACCTAGTGTTTCATTAGGTCCGAGAAGCACATTGCATTTACTCTCTCCAACTTTGCCGGAAGCAGTCCTCTCAAGGTCCCGAGCAATCTTTAAGTCTTGGAGGGATGCACCTGCTTGGCCATCCTTCGAGGGGAGCTCGCAATCGGACAAGCACCCCGAGGCTACCTCGACCAGAGTAGAGGTGAAAAATGAGTGACCGGTGCAGGGGACGAGGCCGACAGGGATAGCATAGCGACGGTCTCCAAGGCAGCCTCGATCGTGACCGGGGAAGCTAACTCGACTGAAATCTCCCTCAGATCAAGTTCTGTAAACCTTTAGATGCTATGGCAGAAGCCCAAGCCTCCCTCTTCTAGGCTAGGGACTTCTACAGCTTGGCTAGGTCCTCAAGCCTCATCTACGGTCATACCACCGATCAAAACAAAAAAAATGAATGAAATGATGAAAAAAAAATGAAAAATCCTAAACTCACCCCAGGGATGGCCTGGCTAAGCCCGCATTAGAGAGGGCATCCTCGGACAGTTGCCTCGAAGGAGGGACCATAAAATCCCGAAGGGCTTTGAAATGCTCCCTTCCTCAGCACTCTACTTAGGAACATCGAGAATACAAGCTTTCGGTTGATCCCAAGGTCATTGGATGCATTCCACCTTTTTTAACTAGGACCGCTCAAACAAGTCCTAGCCGACCAGGCCTTGAACTCGAGAGAACTCGGACACTCAGGACGAGCGGCAGGCCCTTAGACGGTACATTCCTTTGGACCCTCCAAAGGCCAATCTCTGATGCTCATTGCCATAGCCTGACAGTCTATATGATGAGCCCTGTCACTTTTCACTAGATCCGCCGAGATTTTTGTCATTCCAAAAATATCCTTGTCCTTCACTTAAAAATGGGAATCCCCTGAGAACCCTTAAGCACGTAAATCTTTCTGCCACATTCCTCATACTGTTGTATCCAAAAGCTGACTTGAGCATCGAAGGGCCCATGCTAAAGCTATCTCTGGCCAAGACTTTTTTGCAAGTTCCGCCTCCCGAAGATCCACATGCACTACTTGCTCCAATATCTCCGGCATTGGACAAATTTCAGCACCAACACATACATATATCGAACAACTCAGAACATCGATATGGGACCCCATATTTTGATCTAGACTTGACAAGATTTTAGTGAAGATCCCCTCATGCACCCTTGATAAGACAAAATGCTCGTTGCCGGATGGCCTACCTAGGGGCCTAGGCAGTGCTTAGGCAATCAAAGCCCTTGCTGGCTAGGTATTGCTTAGACACTTTAGCAACACTGAAAGGGAAACAAATCTTATCTAGAGAAGTTATTGTTAAATATATAAGAGATTCATCATTTTAAATTGCTTAGAATTATGAAGGTGCAACATTCTCACCTTGAAAGTTTTATTAAAAATTCAATATCTTAACTCTAAGATTTTTGCTCTTCTCCTATTTTACAAATTCCATGATATGCAGAGTTCAATAAAAATTTAGCTAATCTTATCACTTCCAACATGAATTTGAGAAGATCATAACATATTAGCAGACTACATGACTAGTGTTTCATTACCCTATCCAAAGGCCAACAACTAATATGAGGATTTTATCTTTTGACTGTATCTAATTCAATAATTATAACTTTTAAATGGCTTAAAATCAAAAATTACTTAAAATAAGTAAGAAGTTTCTAATAACCAAAGGGGAAATCCATTTTCTACATTTCAATGATCATATATGGTAGCTTGCATGCTTAACAATAACTATATTCCAGAAAAAAGAAAAAGAAAAAAATACACAAATACAGGTAAATTTTTATCGATACCTTTTACAGGTAAGTTGGACCAAGAATATGGACTAGAGGGTGCCAACACAATTCTATCCTTCTTGGTTGAACGACTCAAGAATTCAGCATGTCTGTTACTAGCACACGTTTGCCGAGCCCCTTGATACCATGAACTTCCTTTCATCAATCGTGTTTGCCTCCTACATGAAAAGACACAAGTCTTTCAGACTTTTAAGTAAACAATGGAAGATAGAGATACTATCAGAACTTACATTGTTGATGCACGCCGCCACCTTATCAAAGTGACAAGAAAGCAGATACTCCAAGAAATAACCAACACAGCCAATGCCAAAGGAGCATCCAGAGTGCTCTGGCAAGAAATTCACAAAAGGAAAATTCAAGAGGCAAGGCAATACTTTGTGGCACAAAAGAGAAAGAAGTCCGATAACAAGGATAATCAAACATGATAAATTTATCTTAGGTTATTTAAAATAAATCTATACATTTCTTTTTCTAGTTCCTATCTTAAAATAAATTTATACACTTTACCACCATTTAGAAGTGATGAGAGAGCAGATACTCCAAGAAATAACCAATGCAATCAACACCAAAGGAGCATCCAATGTACTCTAGCCGAGCGGTTTAGAATTGCAACTCTCGAGCCGAGCGATTTAGAATTGGGTCTACTTTGCATGGAATAAAAACTGTAGGACAACCAAAAAAGCAAAAAAGAAAAGCCCAAGCAGAGAGATTTGGTCTTAAAGTACACTCCCCAATTAATGAGGCAAAGAAGAGGCTCGGTTAGAGAGATTTGCTCCAAACTCAAAGACTAGGACTACCAAAGAAAAAAAAGAAAGGCAAGAGAATTCAGATGTTTGCAAATATCTGGCACCTCTGAAGCCAATGGCAAGGCCAACTCTGAACTGAAGATGGCTTCTATAGCTAACGCCAGATAAGAGGCTAGAGGAATGAAGGCTCTTTGTGGCCTTCACGTATTTTGTATGCTTTGTTGCCTTCTTATGCTCCTGATTGTTGTCTTTGCAGTGTAGCATATTTTGCACCTTTCTTTTTTTTTTTTTTGGGTCTCACGAGTCTGGATCGGGTGGGAGGTGGTTAGAGGATGGTGGGCAGCAGCAAGATGGCAAGAAGAGAGAGAGAGGAGGAGATCACGAGTGGTTTTTTTTTCATGAGAGAGAATTGAGAGTGGTCGGCAAGAAGATAGAGGGGTTGGGTGGCCGCTAGGGTTGTGGAGAGAATGGAGGCTCTAATACCATATTAAGAGTAAAGAAAAGATTGTTCTTCATTGAAGTTAGGGCCTTAGATGCCTTTAACTAGAGTACAGGATAATCATATATGGTAATATGTGATTCCTAATAGGACTGCAGTAATATTCTCATAAGACTAAGACAAAATATGATGTTCTACGAAATAATATAAGTTGCTCTCTTTCCTCGTTCTAACAATCTCTATCAAAAATTTATCTCGTTTTCTTTTGTTTTGTTTACAAAACCCTAAAACAAACATTTATTTCAAGTTTCAACAAAATTGTTTTCTTTTTAAATTGAACACAACCAAGTCCACATGTCCTCAAGGATTCGATACCTGACTCACAATAGTCTATACTATAGTCGAATCAGAGTTAATTATCTTTGGTGTCCATGACAGCACCATTCATCAAGTTGCATCACAGACAAGAAGCCATGTTGCAACTATCAAAGGTCCATGTCATGAATCCTACCATTTATTCCTTCAGTTCCACTGTTCCAGGCTTCCAACTTTTCTCCTCCTTGCAATTTCAAGATAAGTCTTTCCTCCATGCTTCTTGATATTTTAGCAAACATCTAATGCAGCACCGCAGCCAATGTCACCTTAATCTTCAATATGCATGTCCATATTCTCCATCAGCTCTCCACCACTCTTTCTCGGCCAGTGCAGCTCCTAGATTTCTGCTAAGCTCATCTTACATGTCCAGGCCTTATATATTGCCCAAAACCCTAATTCATGCAAAACTGCTACATTTGGTCAAAAAGAATGCAATCATAACAGAATAACCCAAAACCACCCATCCACTTTGTCCACAACCCTCTGTTTCTAATAGAGATTTGCTTCTGCCTTGTAAAACTAAGAGAAACCTCAGATGGGTGGCAATGGCAGCTAAAAAATTGCTAGCACTCTCAAATCCAACTCAATAAGGTTGGCCCTCAAAAACTAGATAGAAATGAATGACATATGAACATCCTCGAATCAGAACCCAACAACCTGATTATCCTACTCAGACTACGTTGAGTATAAGAATGTCTATTTATTTATGAATATTGATGTGGAGAATAACCCCCTGCCATCAATGTCCCGAGAGATCTTCGGTATCCATACTATTCACCTAGTTGGCCCTTGGTCACAGACCATCATCTGCAGCCCCTTCTCGCTACCTTCGGCCTAGCTGAACCTCAATCATAGATCGACCCTCAACCGCCAAGGGAAAACTCTGGTTCACAAGACAAATAGGGGGAGTGAAAACACTCTTTTCCTAATAGCATAAACCTCAGGGAAGGTAGATACACACCCTAAGTTCGATCCCATGGACCCTCAACCCTCCAAGTCCTTTAGTCCCCTGGACCCTCAACCCCAATGTGAGTATTCAGGCCAACCCTGAACCCTTGTACCAAGGGACAAGTGAGGCTCTTCAGCAACACTTTATAAGGCAGTCCAAGGAGGAACTACCCAACACCCATTTCCATGCACCCTTTCATGCGAACAGACAGACAAATCCCGTAATCCACAGCAAATTCCTGTAATTAATGGGAACGTGACCAGACCCATACAGTGGTCCACCTCAACATTGAAGAACATAGCTGGCAGTGCAAAAGGGACAAATTTCTAATCAATAAGGAATAGATAATCCGGAAACAAAACGAGATTCTCTAATGCCATATGGGATAAAATCCTCTAAACAATCACTTCCTGTCAGGCATGCTAAGGACTTTCCCTCTTCCGAAAATGCCCTCACCTAGCATCCTTTTCATCTGTTGCCACTATCTTTGCCTCTGCAATCTCGGTTGACTCCATGAAAAAGTTGAGGTAGTGAGCCAACTGCACGATAAAACCATTGCCAAGAAGACAAACAAGCTACTTAAAAGAATGAATATTTTCATACCTAGATAATCGACTCAAAGGCCCTAGGCCTAAAAATCTCGAGGTCGGCCTCATGTATTCTACATACATCAACAGGCTAAAGAAGAGACCGAATTTGTTCTTTTGCCCACCTGAGATCCTCGGGGAAACTCGAAACTAGTAGTTCCTTTGAAGCCTCGGCAGAATAGCCAGGCTTCAAACTAGCGACCTTGAGAAACTTCATGGTGGCTCTCCGCAGCTTCTCTAAGTCACTTGAATCCATTTGATTCTTAACCTGAAAGTCGCCAAAAACTTCATCAAAAATCACCTCCCTTATCTAAAATCACCTTACCGAAAATCACTTTCCAATGAACAAAAACTGCTCTTCACCAAATTAGAACAACAGTGTCGCCTACCTTACCAAAAATCACATGACTCATTA
The DNA here is from genome assembly GCA_021397845.1 of Areca catechu. Lineage (NCBI taxonomy): Eukaryota > Viridiplantae > Streptophyta > Magnoliopsida > Arecales > Arecaceae > Areca > Areca catechu. The sequence goes on along the minus strand of CM038051.1, from coordinate 91,631,576 downwards.
GAAATAACTCTCCAATGAGCAAAAACCTCTCTTTATTAAATTAGAACAGCAGTGATCGAGGGCTAGCTTTAAAACCCCTGAAAAAGGAGAAAGGCATGTTAATTTCTCCCTTTTCCCCCAAAAAGCGCATAATTACGGCATGCAATAGTCTTTTATTTGCTAGTCCACCATGTTCCATTTTTGAAAATTTCTCAGGTCTAGCATAATTTCAGGATCCCTTAGGCATGGCACCAAGTCTACTCAATCCGAAATCCTTCGTATTCGAACTATGGAGAGGAAGGCATGTGATGTGGGGGCTAACCCCCCACCATCAATATTCCGAGAGATCTTCAGTATCCACACTATTCGCCCAACTGGCCCTCGATCACAGACCATTTGCAGCACCTTCTGGCTACCTTCAGCCTGGCTAACCCTCGACCACCAAGGGAAAACTCTGGTTCACAAAAGAAATAGGGGCTGTGAAAACACTCTTTTATTAATAGCATAACCCTTACAGAAGGTAGATACATGCCCCGAGTTCGGTCCCATGGACCATCAGCCCTTCAAGTGCTTCGGTCCTCTGGACCCTCGACCCTAATGTGGGTATTCGAGCTGACGTTGAACCCTTGTACCAAGGGGCAAATGAGGCTCTTCAGCAAACACTTTATATGGCAGTCCAAGGATGAACCACCCGATGCATATTTCCATGCACCCTTTCATGTGAAGAGGCAGACAAATCCCGTAATCCATAGCAAATCCCTGTAATTGATGGGAACATGACCAGACCCATGTAGCGATCCACCTCATCATTAAAAAAACATGGCAGGTAGCGCAGAAAAGACAAATTCCCAGTTAATAAGGAATAGACATTCTGGACACGCAACGTGATTCTCTGACGCTGCACGGGACAATCCTCCAAACAGTCACTTCCTGAGGACTTTCTATTTTCTGAAAATGCCCTCATCGTTCGTCTATAAAAGTGGGTTCTCTGAAAACCCCCAAGGTTGATCCTCTCAAAACCCCCAAGGTTGATCCTCTCTACAAGATCCTTTCTCTGAGACCTCTCTTGACTCCACTCTTCTTTCATTTTGTGGCCTGCATCCAACTTGAGCATCAGAGAACCTTTGCCAGAGCAACCTCCGACAAGGGCTTTTCTTGCAGGCACAGCCACAAGCATCACTCCTCTAGCAATTTCTGGCGCCCAAGCAGGAAGCAGTGTCATCAAATATAATTTAAAAATTAACAAAATCAAGAAAGATACCTAATTCTGGAGATTTCATATCTTGTCCATCATGAACTACTCATTCATTTCCTATCAGAATTCAAATCCCACTTTAGTGTAGATAAATTTTTGGTCAAGTTAGGATTAGCACAAGAGAAAGCGGTGGAAAACAGATTTGGTATTCATAACCCACTTTTCATCTCATTGAATTTCTAGGCTATTAATTTCAACATCCGGCTTAAGTATTCACCTCAGAAATGTAAATTGATCCATCTTCTGAATTTCATCAAAGGAACTGAATCTTGTTAGCCTGTGATGGGAGTTGTTTGGTGGAGGTCAGGGAATGATATAAAAAAATAAAATTCAGATCTTGACGTATTTAGATTAACAGTTCTGCCACATGCTTTCTGGATGATCCCCCTACATAAAGGCTAGAATTAACAATGCTCCTTGGAGGCTAGCAAAACAATTTGAAAAAAAATAAGTCTATAAAGTAGAGGTCCCTTCTATACAATCAAGTCATGCTTCACTCAAGTATTTTATACATCCTAAAAAAAGCAAACTTATGGGGACAGGAAACATATTTTAGCTTCATCTGGCCTCCCTAATCACCCCTTCCCCTCCCAAAATTTGCCTCCCATCACCATCTGTATATAGATAGTCAAATACCTTCTTACATGCACACAAAATGCTTGAAAGGCAGACATTGCATGGCACAATACTAAAATAAATATCTAAACTTACAATGCCAATCCACTAAATACATGTTATCAAATTAAATTTGTTTTCTAGCTTTAATCAATTTTACAGAAAGACAAGTAGACAACTCAAACACGTTATTTTTATTCAGAATATTATATATGATCTTAGGTCATAATTAAATTCCACAAGCTAAAATTTCTGACATGCATGTCTATTTAGACATCCAACAAAGGTAGGATTATACAAATTATAGAGTACTGAGGAGTTGCTATATGATTTAAGCTTGCTTAAAACATCATACCGAAGATTCTGATTTAAGAGATAACAATGGCAATTCAACTTGAAGTTTAAATTACAAAATTCATAGACAGAAAGAAATATAAGATGTTACAAGTCAAGTTGATGCAGATAATGAAATATTTAATAAAACATTTCTACAGAAGCACCCAAGGAACTCAGAACCGGTACCGGGTCCCGTACCAGTCACCAACCAGTATGGTACCATACCATACCATACCGGGCCCGTACCATATCGTACCGGCCCCATACCGTACCATACCGGTCCCGTACCGTACCGTACCGGTACCGTACCGAGCCCATAAAATCTTAAAAAAATTCCTTCCCTCCCTATCAAAAAATTGTTTAACCTGAATTTGGCACAAGTTGGACTCGAACCGGACGGTACGGTACCGTACTATACGAAATATAATTTTTTTAATAGTCCGGAGTGCCAGACCATTTTTTATATGTATCATACCAACTCTTGGCCAGTATGGTATAGTACACCCAGTACCGAGCGATATGGGATGGTACCGCAAAGGTGCAAAGCAAACCATGGGAGCACCTCTTTATTGAATTAATATTCATGCCTTCAGTAGTAGAGTGTATGATAGAAAACTAATTCGTCAATCACTAATTCTTTAACTTTTTCCTATTTAAAAAAATTTGGCAGCCTGAGATTATGTAACTTAATTCAACATCAATATTGCATTAAAACATGAACAGATTCATGTAACCCTGGAAAATGTGGAGCTAGTTAAGCAGTACTATGGCTGTAAATTTGCCAGCTCCAAATAGTTAGGACAAGGCTCAACGGTGATACTTATGGTTACTAACTACAGTTGTCAAAATAAGGTTCTTAACAAATTGAGTTAAGCTTAAAAATTAGCAAGTCAATGTCATTCTTATATAGTCTGACTGAATAGCAAAAAGTTAACATTCAGTGGACAAACATTGTGAAGTCCTACATTACAAGACAATAAAAGTATATTTAAGTTGTTGAGATTCATGATGAACATTGACCCAAGGAACATCTCAGGAAAGGGCATACCTGAAAAACAAATACCACAGAAATAATGCGCATTGCCCACTTCACAAATTGGGCTATACCAGAATCTACATTGCCATCTTCTGAAAGGACGAATTTCCGCACAATCCAGTATCCTAAAGCTGCTCCTGCTAAGATAATTCCTACTAATAGAAAAACTGAAACCTGTGATCAAGAAAAGGCTAAGCTTGTGAGATTTAATAATTCATTAAATGAAATGAAAAACAATAAACAGCATGAACAACAAGAACCATAAAATATGGACATCAACAATTTAATAGAATTTTTGTTACCATGGTAATGGCAAACATAGTGACAACCACCATGTGCTATGAGATTCATCATGTGCATATTAAGGTGCATAGACAAGTGTTGTACAGCACCACTGCAAGTGGCTTATCAACCATTACAAAATCCTCTCTACAAACTATAATCTCATGAATAAGAACATTAGGCTCAGTACCAATCTCCATAGTATAGTTAAATACAAATGTGACACATAAAGCAATTAAATTCTGGGATTTCTCATTTCTCCTCTCAGATATGAATTTTAACATTCTCAAATTGCATAAAGCAACATACAATGCATGTAGGAAGATAAACTTGATAGATTTCACCTTATATCAAGGTACATGAATTTCTATGTAAAACACAGACAAGATGCAGAACACTCTCTGCAAAGTAAAAACTCATGAATAGGAACATCACACTAATTACTGCACTCTGTAATATGGTGACATGCAAATGTGAGACACATAATTCAAATATTTTCCTAACTGAAGATGGTTTCAGATCGCAAAGAATATCATGGCCATTACAGCCTGGGATTTCTCTTTTTTTTTCCTTGAATATGAAAGATACTTCTAGTCTTCTACTACAAGGTATAAAGAGCGAGAACATGAAACTAGGTACCAAATTCCATGACACAGTGGCAGAAAATGTGGTGCAGAAAAATTCACAATATTTTCCTTATTGAAGACAGTTTCATATCATAAAAGAATATAGAGAAACTACTGCCTGGTTTTTCTCATTTTCTCATCTTAGATATGCATTTTAACATTATTAAATTGCATAATGCAATATATAAGTTGTCTAGAAGGATAAAACCAATAGCCTAACCTTAATTTTGATCAGATATAAATATCTCACAAATTTATATCTCCAACAAAATACTACAATCAAAGAGATTCAGGCCTACCACCACATAATAGTCTTAATAAGGAAAAAGAAAGTCTGTGATGAACACCACAGTTCAACAAATTTGCCACCCTTACATGTGATGACCCTTCTAATAAACAAAATTTATTTTAAATCATATCATAACAATAACCATTGTCCCAACAATATGGTTGGCTCTACAAATCCTCAGTAACAAGTATTTCTATTTAGAGCTTCCCTTGATGTTTTATTGGAGCATTTTAGGTTTTTCCATAACCTTTCTCTTTAACATTCATCCATGCTACATTACGTCTTCCCCTCTTCCTAGTTTCTATTAAAGTACCCCCTTCATTTAAGCCACCTGATATCTTTGTTTTACATGCCCAAACAAGTATTTCTATTTAAAGCTTCCCTTGATGTTTTATTGGAGCATTTTGGGTTTTTCCATATCCTTTCTCTTAAACATTCATCCATGCTACATGACATCTTCCCCTCTTCCTGATATCTTTGTTTTACATGCCCAAACCATCATAACAGTACCCAAAAATTCATTCTACAAGAACAGTTAAAAGAATAGACCTCTATTAAAGCTAATAAATACCCCGGTTAACACATTTAGGGGATATTAGAGTACAATATAAGTTCTTGTAAAGCATTAGTTAAACTGATAAATAAACTAAATGAGAAAAGTTGGTTATCATATAGAGCATAATAGATCCATTGATGCACAGGAATCTTTCAAAGACCTATATCACTATTTTTGGTTCTTAGTTATTTAGGACTTTATTCTTTAATTTGTATACTTTTACTTGTACAATGAAGATTAAAGGATCTAATCTTAAGTCTGGAGGGTTTTAACTAGCCCACGAATCATGATGTGGCAAGTTAAAAGCATATTCACACAACAACTTATGTTGTGGGCCCATTCCAAGGGTTTGGCCAATGAATAGAAAGATAACAAAGAAAGAGAGATATAAATAGAAAGATCCCCTTCTCACTTGTGCAACAACTTGCCTCTCCACCCATTCCCCTTCAAAAGAAGGGTTACATTTGGGATTTTTAGAACATTGTTAGGTTTTGCTTATTGAGTCTTAAGTTGTATATTGGGCTTGTGCATTAAAAATTGGAAGATTATAAGGTGTTCTCTCTCTGAGTCTCTAGCACTTCATCTCCATATCTTACTGTTACATCCCTATTTCTCCCACTACTCCACCCATTGTCTTCTCTTTCACATTTCTCGTGCCTTCTTTTATTCATTTGTCACTCTCTACAAACGCAAAAAAAAAAGTCATGACATACCTAATCTAAATTATCTCTGCTTGAGGTTCCTTATAACAGCCCTAATGCTAAGATCTTGCATCAGCCCCTCATCACCAACTGATAAGAGAAACCAGATGAAACAGGTTGACTACTGTCTGCAACTAAAGATAGGTGGTTTTAGTTAAGGATAGCAACAGGTCGGCTAATGCCCGTACCCACCTCACAATCGGAAACCTCAAACCCATACCTGCCTTGGGTCGGTTCAAGCTGGGTAGAGTAGATGGAGTGGGTTGTGGCAGGTCGGGCTAGGTAAACTAGAAAGGATGGGTTATAGAAGGTCGGGTCAGGCAAAATTTTGAAGAAGGTAAAGCCTCAAAGAAAAGGAAAACAATTTTACAATTTGTTGTTTCCTTTGCCAATATGATACATTACAATAAAGAACTTGATTGATTTTTAGACTGAACTTGATCACCTCCTCAGAATTAATCAACAGTGAGTAGTAATGGCTCTAGCTTCATAGGCAATCTCAACATTTTGAATCCACTAGCAGCTGGACTGGTCACGTTCATTGTAAATTCCATTGTCTTGATAGCTATTCTAATAAATCCCAAAATCTATGATATGCTTATACTATTCCTAATGACCTCATGCTTGTAGGCTTACTCTATATCACTATAGTGGTCTCCAGGTTACCCTCCAAGTCCATACCAAGAGACAAAAATAGTTGATGGCATGCATGCACAAGTGTGTGTGTGTATATATATAAATATATGTTTTCTTCCATGGCATGAGGTCTTATGCAGATACTCATCTAGAAATAGTGTTTCATTTCAGTCCACATGTTCCAGCCAACAACCCATAATAATCTTAGCCAAAGTTAAGATTTTGTTTCGATTGCGGGCCGGCATTTTACCTCTAATCATTCACCTCCTTACAAAATTTCTAATATACAAACGACCAGCATCATTTGTCAGACCTAGGACATTGTAAGGCAAGTTGAAGCAAATATCTTTACATTATAAGCCTCTTTTACCCAAAGACTACACCAATCAAATCACTATATCTCTTTTTTTTTTTTTTTTTTTGGATAAGACGGAGCACTTATACAAGTCTAGTATGATTGTATGAATACAACCCTAAAGGTCAAAAAACAAAATGTCATGGAATAGCAGCAAAACGGCCTCCATGCTCGTCCACATCACCTCTTCAGAGTGCTCTGCAACAAAGAAGGCAACCCAATCAGCCGTACTGTTCGCCTTATGAAAATTATGCCTGATGACCAAAGAAGTACAATCCCGCAGCATTTTCTAAATGTCATGCAGAAGTAGGTGACTAGCAGTAGTCCTTACCTAGCCTTGAATCCAACCCGCTACCATGGTTGAATCACCCTCAATGATAAGGCAGTTAGCACCCAAGGTCAACCTCGCATAAGTGATACTTTCCCATGCCGCCTACAACTCAACACCCAAGATTGTGGAGTCGAAGAGATGCCTGCCACCCCCGTGGCCACCAACCTCGAATCTAACCCACGGATAAGCCCGCAAATGGGTCGGGTTGACCCGTGACCCAACCCAACCCAACCCAACCCGCATAGACCCGATATGACCCATTTTCAAGGAACCGTAGATTCAGGTCAGATCCTAAAATTAGACCCATTCATTTTTCCAGGTCGGATCTAGGTTTACTGAATTCAAACCCGATTCAACTCAATCCACCCCAAACCTGGTAATATCATTATGATTCAAACTTATTTGGACTTCTAAGTTGTAAATTAAGACTTTTATATATCATGTTTTTAATATAAAAATAGATTTATAATTATTTTTATATCCTAATTTATTTTGAGAGTATTGTTTCTTGTTTATTTATGTGATTAATAATAGTTGGCTATGTGAAAATTAAAACATAATTGTCTATATTTGATTTGGACTCATCCAAATCTAAATTTTTTTTGTTGGAACTAGGTTATATGTCATCCCGATCCAACCCGAATGACCTGTTGGATCAAAAATTTTGACCATAGACTCGGCCCGAACAGACCCGATCTTCTATCGGATTGGATCCAGGTCTAATAATAGGACCCGATCAAAGAACTGGGTCGGGTCGATGTCACTCATGACCTAGTCCGACCCAATCCATATTCATCCCTACCAGGGATGACAAACCCTGCTCCTCTGCTACCCATGACACTGCCATCAAAATTGACCTTGAAGTATGCCGAGGGTGGGGGCTCCCATAAAATAAACACCCTACGAGTCATTGCAGGAGCAAATTGGGAGTCCAAGGAATCCGTGGTCCTCAAGGCCAAGTCAGTTGATAACAAGTGAGCGATCTCAGCAACCTAACTCAAGGCTCCTTCCAAGACAAATCTAGATGGTGGCCTCGATACGAACACCACACTATTCCTAGTCAGCCAGATATTATAAGCGATGTAAGGCACTCATATTCTCTATAGTGGTCTCAATGCTAGCACCCCATCATAAGGCCTCAAGGAAGGCCTGTACCGATGTCTCCATCTAGGCTACCATCAGAAGGAAGCTAGTCAACCACCAGACCTGCACCGCTCTCGGGCAACAGAAAAGGACGTGCTCCACAATCTCATCCTCCCTCCTATAGTAAGGATAGGTAGGTGGAAGAGCCATGCCCCTATCTTTTAATACAGCACTAGTGGGAAGACAGGCCAAGCAACCTTCCACAACTAAGCTCACTCTTAATGAACTCTGAGTCTCCAAATCCATGCACCATCCAACCTCCTGATGGTTCCCTCCTATACAAAGCATAAAGGTCTCTCGTTGCCACCCTAGGGCTATGATCTCCATACCCTTACATCCTAGCTACGATGCATAGGAATTGCTTAAGATAGAATCCTCTCAATCGATTGATCCCCAAAGAGCAAGGTCACTACCACAAAGCTCCAACACCTCCTCTGCCCCACATGAACATCGGTACCATAAGTCCGCAATCCATATTTAGCCCTTATCATTGAGCTCCATACGTTATCAAACTGAAGGAGGAATCTAGCTATATGCCAATTGATTAGGGCTTCTCGCTTGGTAAAAAAAGACTGCCAAGATCCCCATCGCTCATTAGTTGGCAGATCACACCCCAAGCTAAAACATGCACACCTCTTCCCCCTGGATGTAAGCCCTACAGAAAGCTCCAAACGTGCTGCTCAAGCCTCACCAAGCACACTTTTAGAAGTACAATATTTGATAGAAGGTAAACAGGTATGGAACTAAGAACAAATCTCACCAGAATCACTTCGCCCATCAAGGATAGTGCTTTAGCTTGCCAGCCCTCAAGCCTCACCTAGATCGCCCGCTCCACTCCAGAGCACTCCATCCTCTAGAGTCTCCTATTGGTGATGGGCAAACCCAAATAGTGCAACATCATGCTCTCCTACACAATACCCAACATCTCTCGAATCGCCTATCTCAGCTGGGTCCTTGTCTTCGGGCTAAAGTATATCACAAATTTAAGCATATTCACCTTCTACCTCAATGTCAAGCAGTACTCCGAATTCCTCACAAAGCTAACTACATTCTGGATGGATGCCCAGCTACCAATAGGAAGTCATCTGCAAAGAGTGTGTGAGATGGGCTGGCCCCCTAGGGCCAGTATATAGGGATCTAAAATTGGCCTCATAAATGCAATCCGCAAGGCACATGACAGTGCATCAACATATATAATAAACAAGAGAAAAGGGGGCAACCTTGCCGAAGCCCAACTGTCGATTGCAAGAAATCTATCAGGGTGCCGTTGATCATCAATGCAAAAGTAAAAGCCTTGATGCATGCTATGATCTAGTTGATCCACCGCCTATGAAATCCATAACTCGCCAACTCCTACTGCATAAATTGGCAGCCGAGGTTCTCGAAAGTCGAAACCATCCCAAACTGCTCGATTCAGGGCATACCGAACCGTACCGGCCAAGAATCGATACAGTTTGGCCATAAAAAATGTTTCGGAACCTTGAACCATTCAAAAAACCCCATATTAGACCGATATAGTATGGTACAATACCGTACCGATGCATTTTGCCCGGTTCAGTCTGGTGCAAACTGGGTTTGGATCCAGTTTGGGTCCAATTCAGGTCAAACAATGTAGCCATGGAGAAACAAGGGGATTTTTCTTAATCTCACGGACCCGATACGGGCCCAGTATGATACCATATGGTACCGTACCATATCATGCCGATCAGTGACCGATACGAAGCCCGGTACCGGTTCAATATTCCTTGCTGCTAGCTTATTATGTCGTAGGCTCTCTCCGTGTCTAGTTTGATCGCCATAAGGTTGCAGCGGACCAGAGCTCCAAAAAGGTCATGCATAAACTCTTGAGCAATTAACACATTATGGACGATGCTACACCCACCAACAAAAGCACCCTACCTTAAACTGATAAGACAAGGAAAGATCAGCTTCATCCAACCACCAAGATCTTGGCACACACCTTATACCGAACGGGGCACAAGCTGATCGATCCATAATGGCTCGACTTCAATGCATTCCGCCTCTTCAGCATAAAAGTAATGGTCCTCTTCCAAGTCTCTAGCATGCACCCAGTGATAAATACCTGCTGAACAGCCTCCACCACCTCGAACTATATAATAACCCAATGCCACCTAAAGAACAGGGGAAACCATTCGGAGCAGGCACCTTGTCTTTTGTTAAGGACCAAAGCGCCTCTCGAACCTCCACCAACATAGCCCCAGTTAAAAAAGCATTCTCCTAATTGGAGACCTAGTTAGTGGGTGGTGGGCTTCACAAAAATGCCGTCTCCACCAAATCAGCCATCCACCTCAACCTAAAGTATGAAGGTCTCCTACCTGATATCCTCCTCTCCATCCACCCACTATCTCTTGCTATCCCTCAGCAAGCAAACTTGGTTCCTATGCCTCCTGATTAGCATGGCTTGGTAAAAGAACTTGGTATTCCTGTCACCCTCCCTCATCCACTGAATCCACAATTTCCATTTCCACAAAGTCTCCTACTGCCTCAATAAAGAATGATGCATTGAGAGCTTCCTTCTTATCTTCCCTCAACTAGAGCTCAGATTGCCAAACTCTCTTCAAGCCACCTAAAAATGTTGCCAACCTCAACTCAGTTCTACCAAAGAAGCCTATACCTCGACAACTCTAGTCCCTAAGTCACCCGATACCTAGCATCCCCTCCTATTGGTAACCTCTAAACCTCCTACACAATGTCCCATTATCAAAGGTAGCATAACCAAAACTTCTCAAACTGGAATGGGCTCCGATAGGAGATAGTATCATCGATCATGATTAAAACTAAGCAGTGATCCGACATAATCCTCGAAAGGTGGCACACCTGATAGTCCAAAAACATTTGAATCCAACTGGCAATAGTAAAGGCTCTGTCGATCCTCTCTCAGACCCGAGCTCTGCCATGCCAATTGTTGCACCATGTAAACCTGGGTCCAGCAAAGCCCAAATCCACTAATCTATTCATTCAAATGAACTCCACGAATTCCCTTGATTTAATATTGTCAACATCGTGCCTACCCCCATCTTCTCTAAGCCACATCAATACAATTGAAGTCGCAACCACAAGAGAGGAGATGCCTTGTTCAACTATTTTAGACACCTCAACTCCAGGAAATCCCTCGATTTAATGTTATCAACATCGAGCCTACCTCGCATCTTCTCCTAGGGCCCATCAATAATTGAAGTCGCCATCCACAATGGAGGGGATGCCTTGTTCAACTAGTTTAGACACCTTAAACTACAGCTCCCTCCTCTCCTTGTACTCCATACTAGCACAAATACTAGATAAAAGCAAAGGATTACTATTCAATTTAGAAATCATCAAAGCAACTTGATGCGTACCAAATCGATTATGGGCGACTGTAGCATTGAATGATGAGATTTTTAGCAGTCTCTAGACTTAGTTCAACCATTGATTGTTTAAAGGCTTCGATTTCGACCACCCCGGGGTTGGATATTTGGAGCCAAGGGCATTGATTGCCTCAAAACTCTGAGCAATCATGAATCGGTCACTTGGAGCTCGGGTTGTTGATCGCCTTAGAGCTCTAACCATCACGAGTTGGTCCTTTGGAGCCAGGGATGCTGATCGCCTTAAGGCTCCAACCAATCACGAATCGATCACTTGGAGTTTAGGTGTTGATCGTCTTAGATCTCTGACCGATGGTGAGTCGGTTCTTTGGAGCCAGGGGCGCCAATCGCCTTAAGGCTCAGATCTAGGGATGGCAATGGATTGGGTTCAGGCCGGGTACATAACTATCCAAACCCAAACCCGAATACTCAATAAACTATCCAAACCCGGCCCAAATACTATCGGGACTGGATTTTTTTATCCAAACCCATCTCAATCAGGCATCGGTAATTCGGATTTACCCGGCCCGAACCCAATTGAGTCATATTAAATATTTTTGACATTTTTATCAACTTTAAATCATCTACCATTTTATAAATCATACAGACATTAAACAAATAAAATTTAACTACATTTTTAGTTCAACACCAATCCAAGAGGAAGAGCCACCGAAGAGGAAGAAGGGAGCTAGAGATTAATCGAAGATTACCGATTACAAATTACAATTTACAATTACCTTATGAAAAATAATGATTATGGTAAAGAATTTAAGTATTTTAAAATTTAATAACTAATAAATAATAATTAATATAATATATTTAATATAATATATGTTAATTATATATATTTATATATTAAAATAATTCAGGCCGGGTTCGGGTGGGTGTATATCTACCCAGTCCCGGCCCAAACCCACAATTAAGCATTCGGGTTATCCAAACTCGATCCAAACCCAATCAAAGCATTGACTACCCGGCCCAATCGGGTCGGGTCAGGTATCCATGAATTTGGGTTTTGTTGCCATCCCTACTCGGATCCAAGGTTCCGGTACCAGTACTGGAACTGGATCCCGTACCGGTGGTTGGCCGGTATGGTATGGTATCGAAACCGTATCGTATCGTGTGTCAGTATGGTGAGGCATGCCGAACCGGCATGCCATTTTTTTAAAAAAATTATTAAATATTTTTAGATCTAAATAGATGTTTGTTAATGCTAATTGATGTTTATATCACTTCAAAACACTATAAAATGCTATCTATCCTCCAGCCATGATATATTATTTTTTAAGAAATTCCTATAAAGTAAGATTACCAGCAATTAATTAAAGTAAAAGATGAAATATGAACATAATTACATACGATATTTAAAATCAAATCGAGTATTGAAATCTATAAATATCGGGATCATTAACGTACTCAGTAGAAAAATCAGTAAATCTCTCTAACTAGGAAGCATGATAATCCTGTAAACTCATTCCAAGAGATATGCATGATGGATCGTAACTCATCACAGATCCCTCGCTGAGATCTCGATTCTGAGAAGTATCCAGAGACTAATGATATGGCTGTGCAATAGTCCATCCAAATATATAGACAGCAAAATTATATACGTAAGATGCTCCGGACTGCATGGGATAATAACTACTAGAAGATGATGTCCCGGATATATCATATCCATATCAATATGGATCATAAACTACCGGTGCCAGCACGTAAGAGGATCTAGAATACGAAGATGATCCTGATACATTCATGGATCCTATTCCACGTGCAAGATCTATAACTACATCGTATGCTAAACGATCTCCTGGAGCCCATCGTCTATATGGAATCGTATCATCGCATTCTTTACCAACTAGTGCACCATAATCTTTACCCTGTATGACGTGAATAAACTGCGACTCACCAATGAATCGAGAATGAATAGTCGATTGCATCTCCTATCCTCCGACCCTTCTCTAATCAAAGTAGATATGCATGAAAGGTCACTTTTTCTTCAATATTAGACCTAGAGTACTATTCATAAGATGCATCAAAACTCGGATAAATCAACACAAAATTTATAGTAAAAATAGTTTACAAGCCCTAAAAAAATAATCTATTATTATATTTTTTTAATTAATTATTTTATTTTTTATTAATTTTTAATCTAAAAATATTTTTTAATTTTAAAAATTATATACGTAACAAAAAATATCTTAGCATCATTGTGTAAATCTTTTATAGATCTTCAACATACTCTAAAACTGTACCAAAATAAAAAATTTTGACAACATTACTTATTTTTTATTTTTCATGAATTTTAAAAAGAAGAGGGGAGAAAAAAAGAGAGAAGGAAAGGTTTTATATACCTTAAATCCACCTTTTTCCTTGCTATTTTAGTATTTGATTGGCTTGAAATACCGAAAAAATGAGTTTGGAAGCCCTCTTTCCCTCCTGTCAAAACTGAGAGACCGAGAAGCTCTCGGTTGCTTAATAACAACCCCCTACCCATGTTACTGTAGCAATAAAAAATTAAACCGGACCGAACCGACCCGAACCATGCCTAAATCGACCGTACCAACTAGTTCAACGCTGTTCAAGCCTGATTCATTATTTTTTTAGTTTTGAAATGGGGAGAAGTGGTTTTAAAAGCCGAACCATGCCGAATAGACATCGATCCGGTTTGGTTCGGCTCGAACCGGCATGGTTTGACGAATCTTAATCCTGCTACTCAAGATCAACTTGAAAAACTATTCGAACTCGACTCGAGCTCGATAATAACCAAGTCAAATCAAGCTTGAACTCGAGTCGAGCTCGAGCAGCTCAGCTTATTTGCACTCTAATCAAGTTAAAGCTATTTTATCTCAAATGCCTTGGTAAAATAAGTATTAAATCGAGGACAAGTAGTCCCAAAAAATACCTCGGCCACTCCATAAATTAATTCTAACTTCTCACAAATATCTTTTTCAACCTCCTACTCCTTATGGGATAGGGGTGGCCCCTTTTTTTAGTTGGGGCTTTAAAAAGATATCTTTTGTTAATTGAAATAACATGATTCATCTTATACTTACATGCCAAATGAAGAAGAGTGGGAGGTAGCGAAAGATATTTGTGAGTTATTTTATAATATGACTGAGATTTTCTGAGACTACCTATCTCACAATTACTAGTTATTTTATCATGTATGAGATAAAAATAGCATTGACTAAATGGCTTAAGTCTGCATCTAAATTAATTAGAAATACAGCATCAAGTATGTTAGAAATGTTTGATGGTTATTGTAACATAATCCATGGCATCATAGGAGTCGCAGATTTCTTGGATCCAAGATTCAAGATGAAATTATTGGAGTGGATGTTCACCCAAATCTATATCGATAGAGTTTTATATAAAATTGCAAGGATTAAAATATTTATCATGAATTGCTTAATGAGTTCGATAGATTGACACCTAATGCTTGCTCCTCTTGTACTTTCATCTTTTACTGCTGAAGCTACTCAACATATGAAAAAAAGATTTTCTGACTTGGATCTATTTGTTAGTAGTGACAAAAAATTTGCAAATATGAAAGTGGAGTGGATCGCTACATCGCGGATGGGTGTTGGCTGTTGCCAAGAATTGGGAATTTTGAAATTTTGGCTTAGTGGAAAAACAATAGAGTCAAGTATCCTACTTTGAGGTTGATTGTTAGGTATATGCTAGCTATTCCTGTATCAACAATTACTTCAAAATTAGATTTTAGCATAAGTGATAAATTGTTTAGTCCACACTGTGTTACACTTCATTGAAAAACATTGAAGGTATTGACATATGCTCAAAATTGGTTAGAGGCTGAACTTAAAGGAAAGTAAATTGCTTTTTTCATTCATTAAGTCATTTTGTTTATTATATTATATATTCTATTCTATACATTATTGAGTCATGGAGTTTATTTTTCTTCATAATTTTTTAGGTACCACTCTCAAGACCTGAATTCCTTTGGTCATCCTCAACTGCTCTTAGTAAAAAAGACCTTGGCCATGCAGAGAAGAAAAATAAACTCCATTTGATGGTAAAGATGGCACTGCCATGCTTGGAGTGATTGATGTGGCTTTTCTGTCAGTATACTTTCTATACATTATGAAAGTGGAGTGGATCGCTACATCGCGGATGGGTGTTGGCTGTTGCCAAGAATTGGGAATTTTGAAATTTTGGCTTAGTGGAAAAACAGTAGAGTCAAGTATCCTACTTTGAGGTTGATTGTTAGGTATATGCTAGCTATTCCTGTATCAACAATTACTTCAAAATTAGATTTTAGCATAAGTGATAAATTGTTTAGTCCACACTGTGTTACACTTCATTGAAAAACATTGAAGGTATTGACATATGCTCAAAATTGGTTAGAGGCTGAACTTAAAGGAAAGTAAATTGCTTTTTTCATTCATTAAGTCATTTTGTTTATTATATTATATATTCTATTCTATACATTATTGAGTCATGGAGTTTATTTTTCTTCATAATTTTTTAGGTTCATCTGCACCACCATAACGTAGCACAATTCAAACTATCATTTATGATTATGATGATAATGAAAAGAAACTTTTGTGATGGATTATGAGAAAGATTAATGAAGTGAAGGGCTACAAGTACATGCTTAGTTGCTCCATTTTTTTGTTGATTTCTTTTTTTTTATTTTAGGGGAAATGACTTCCTAGAGAACAATAATTTTGTTTTTGTTTATATTACTGTTGAAAACTTGGTTTGCAATGTTCTATATGTTAGACTCTTATTTTGTTCAATACTATGGTTTGTCATTTGTCTACTTAATTAGGCAGGTCCTATTATGTTCAATGTTCATTGTTTTTCTCCAAGTTGGAAAATAGAATGTAAAACCTAATATCTTCACTGTTGGATTACTTTTTGAAGAATGCAAAACTGGGTATAATGGAATTCATGTTATAGAAGAATGGATAAACAGTGGTTATTTGGAAGAAATGATTGAAATGAAAATTAATCATTTAGTCCTCAATGCTTTTTGAAAAATATGTTTTATGATGAATTATGAGAAGCTATACCCTTCTCTTGAATGTGATGTAGAATAGAAGAAAATTTAGAGAGAGAATGATTTGATCAGTTTAGTCTTTGGGGAAAAAAAAAAAAAGGTTACAATTTAACATATTTGCTTACTACAATCATGTAAACATTTGCTTTAGCTTGACTTACAATGTCATATGCTTGGAAGGTCTAACAAATGAAGCTGATCTTCTGTATATTGGAAATTGTATTAGTAAGGAGGTGAATGGATTAGAGACAAAATTCAGCAATCAAACAAAATCTTAAATTTGGCAAAGATTAATATGGCTTGCTAGAACATATAGATTGAAATGAAAGGTTATTCTAGATGAATATCTGTATAAGAGTTGCACACTGTGAAAAGGTCATATAAATACAAAATTCATGCTTGTGAGGACAGCCCTGTTGTTTTTACGGTTCTGGGATCATGATTCCCAATTAAAAGAAAGCAACTATTTGTAGCTCCTGCTATGGACTTGAAGGGTAATCTGGAGACCACTATGGTGATATAAAATAAGCCTAGAGCATGAGATCATTAGGAATGGTATTAGCATATCCTTCAAATTTTGGGATCTATTGTAGACAAAATAAAAGCCAGCGAGTCAATGGATTACACTGAATGGGACTAGTCCAGTTGCTAGTGGAATAAAAATACTAAGACTACTTATGAAACCAGAGCCATTACTTCTCATTATTGATTCATCAAAAGAACCAATAATTCTCAAGAGGTAATCAAGTTGCAATCTGAATAACAATCAAATTCTTTACCGTAATCTATCATGTTGGCAAAGGAAACAGTAGATTGTATAATTGTTTTCCTTGCTTCTAACTTCTTCAAAATTTTACCCAATCCACCCCGTCTAGTTTACCCGACCTGACCTGCCACAACCCACACCATCTACTTGAACCAACCCAAGACAGGTAGGTACCCTTCTCTCTCTCTCTCTCTATGCACGTATGTATATATATATATATATTCTCTCTCTACCACTATCTCCCATCAGACACCTCCTAGAGGCCCCCCTTCTCTCCTCTCTCTTCCCCCATCCCACAAGATCCCTCCTAGTGGACCCCTTCTCTCCACACCTCTCTCCCTCCCCACATCCTATAACCTAGCCAGCCCCAATATCTTTGTGGCCTAGATTTCCAATGCCCCAATGGTCCACACTCTTGACGCAAAGCATGGGTGATCTCATCTTTGACCCCATCTCCCCACTTTTGAGGGAAAGCATGGGTGACCATGTCTTCACGCTCAATGCCCCTACAAACTCTAGCCCAATCCTTAAGAGCAGTTGTGGAGGGTCCCATTGGTCATCCAATGGGACCTGGAATGTAAAGGAGAAATATGACCAATGGGACCTGGAATGTAAAGGAGAAATCTTGGCTGGCTCATCTTCTCTTCACCCTCCCTCCCTCTCTCCCTCTCCTCATACCCATCACCCATTCCATGCCAGGCAACCCCATTGCAAATTCTCCATTCACCGCCTTCACCACTCCTAGTGATGACACCAAGGAATCTGATGTTTGGGCTTGGGTTGGGCCCGCTCAGGCTCAATTCAATCAGGTCCATTGGGGCATCAAGCTGGGCTTGTTCAGGCTTGGGTCGGGCTCAAGCCAGCCCTTAGAAAAAATTTTCAGGCTTAAGCCCAACCAAGGGCTCAAGCATGAGAAAAGCCCGTCCAAGTCCAATTCTGGCCCTCTCTCTCACCCAAACTAGTGGTATTTATACCTTCTTTTCTTTGGCATATGACATAAAAAATATGTAAGACATGCTTCCCCAATCCCCACTTCCCCAATCACGTTTAACAATACCCTGACTACCAGTATTATTTAGGGTGACAAATTCTGTTGTTTTCACATTGCTTTTATTTTCTTTTCTCTATTTTCTGAAAGAAGATGCAGGCTGCATTTTCGTCTATTCTCTATTCTTATAGAGTTAAATGCAACTCTACAAGAGCATTGATTGATACATAGGTCTGTAGTCATCAAATCTTAATATAAAAATAAATGATAATTGGTTATATTTATCAATGATAGTGCTTAAATTTAATGGCAGTGCAATACTGATATAAATTAGATGCCAACCTTGGGCTCAAACCACCTGCCATGGTGCTCACCATCTGCTGAATGTCATGAAACATCTCAATCGCTATGTATCTACAAGTCGCTTTTTCTAAAACTGGTCTCACAAGGAAATCACCTTCAATATGCTCCAAATAAAAGCAAAGAGATGAGAAACTTCACCCATGACAACTCAAGGTCAGTGCAACATAATCTGAACATCAACAAGAAACATAATTCAACTCACATTTCAAGAGGTTATTTTCAAGGCCTAAAAAACATCTATAGATATCTTTTAGGAATAAGCTCAGTTTTGAGATCCCTCACAATGGTTAGCATAATTAAGACATTGGCAAAGACTAATGAGAAATGGGAGTCCACTAAATTCCTCATGACACCAGTCATACTATAGACAACTACTACAGCTACAACACAGATCATAAATGACAAAGGATGTCCATCTTATAACCAAGGGAACAGATAATTTGTGCAGATGATGATAACCCAGGGAACAGAAAATTTGTGCAAGATGATGATATGATTTACTTTTATGGGCAGATGTACTAATCTTCAATCAACTCCAATTTTCAGCAACAAACATCACACAATTAATTAAAAGATTCTCCTCCCTTTGCAAAAACAGAGGAACATGTAAAGAACTAAAAGCAAAATAAAGTAACCCTAAGGATAGAATAGCAACAGCATTAATTTTTGAATAAACATTGAAATGCAAGCAGACTATTCTGATTTTATATACAAGTGACGAAATATTACAACTAATGCTGCTCAAGACAAAGAAAATCACAAACATAAATGACTTACAGGATTATGCATCTCTTCACTCAGCCCAAAATTCACAAGAATGGAGCTGACCACCGTGGAGAAATAGTGTGCAATATAGGAACCGACACCAATCTGGTAAAAAACAAAAAGTGAGGCCCTATAATTAGAGGGAGAAACCTAAAATGTGATTATTAACTTTAGTTAGGAAAAAAAACAAAAAAGAAATAACAACTTGACTATAATATGGCAGCACATTACCACAGATCCATAAATTGTTAGATACAGGATGTTTTTCCTGCCCATGGGTAGCAACTTCATCCCCTACAAATGTTTTAAGACTAAAATTAATACTCAATAAGGATAAAACACCTAGTATTCCCAAAAGCAGAACGCAAGATACAATAGCAACCAACATTTCTGCACAGCAGTAAAAAAGGACAGTTTTGAGAAAAGAATATTAGCAACCATCCATGCTCCAGCAAATTATATAAAAAGATCTAGTGCCTGAACAAGTGAAGAGACTATTTTCAAATGAAATTTCATAAAAATAATATATTGATAGATAAATAAGACATGCAAAACACTAGTAGCGATCAGGAACTGACCTTAATAGGTCCAGGCCCAAGGCTTGACACAAATCCACTATATAAGTTATCTTACTTGAACTAGTTAAACAACATAATCAAAGGATATAGAACAATACTAATAATCCTTGTTCCTTGTTAACAGTATCTGTTATGGAAACTGCTTGCTCAAGTCTCGAGGATCAACTGGACCACCGACTATGGAGGAACCGAACCACGAACCACTGAGTAACCAGACCGCCATCTACACCACCAAATAAGGAGAAGACGACTACCAATTATTGGTCCACCAGGCAACCGACTGAGTGCAAGATGGCTGAATCAACCACTACACCGACTATCAACAACACCCTGTACCAGGAGACCACAAGCAGCCGGAACCCACTAACATCCCTTCACGCACATCCACCGAGTAAATACTCGGGCCCAATTAACTACCCAGGTAGCTTTAGTCGAAAGCGCCAGGATACAATTTCAAGGCTCCCCTTTCCAAGAAGGTTCCTCTCATTCGGCAACAAGAAGTTCTCCCAATATCGGAATCCAAGATATCCAAATAATTGACAAAGACAAACTGACTACAACTATCCTAGCAGAGATTGTGGTGGACAAGATTATGATGGATAGGACCAGGGTTCACCGAACCGTGCCGAACCGGCCAGTTCGGGACGTACCGAACCAGACCAGCCCCGAACCGGACCAGCGGCCGGCCGGCACGGTTTGGCTTTAAAAAACGGCACTGCCGCTTTAAAAAACAAAAAAAAAAAACCTTACCGCACCGAACCGGGCCCGAACCGGTGCGAACCGGACCCGAACCAGTCAAAACGGGCCCGAACCGGCCGATTCGGCCCGGTTCGGCTCGGTACAGCTTGTGAAGAGGGTGGGGGTAATTTTTTTTTTGATGTCACATGGCTACACTGTAGCCATGTGATGTTTTGTCCAGGGGGGGAAGATGCCTTTCCTTAATTATAAGGAAAGGCACACAGAGAGCTCTTACGAGCTCTCTGTATTCTCTACAACAGCGCACGGTGGAAGGAAAGCAGAAAAAAAAAATTTGCAGGGTCAATTTCAACCCAATTCAACCTGCAAAAATCGAAGGGATAGGTAGAATCAAGATCCATATACCTTTCTTTTTCCATACTTTCATCTATCGTAGCATTAAATTTTGTTAAAATCCATGCAAATTAAAAAATTAAGAAGAAATGCTATCAAGATTTATTTGTTGGCAATGATTTTAGAGTATGTGGTACACAATGATACTAAAATCTTAATTTTTTGTTAAGTATATAATTTTTTTAATTAAAAATTAATTTCGAATTAATAAATTAATTAAAAAATAATAATTAGAAAAAAAAACTGAAATTATAAATTATTAATGTAGGGCTTGTAAGCTACTCTCACTATAAATTTCATATCGATTTATTCAAATTTTGTGCATCTTATGAATAGTGCCCGTAGGTCTTAAATTGAAAAAAAAATTGACTTTTAATACATTTCTAGGACCTTAAAAAAATATATGTAGCATGTATGATGGAATCCTACATGAATCTAAAATTTAAAATTTTTTTTATTTTTCTTTATTTTTTTGAGTTTTTTAAATAAATTTTTTTTAAAAAAATTAAATTTTAAAAATTAGGTTAATAAACTGTTAATTAATAAAGATTATTATTGACAATTTAAATATTCAGGTATGGATCCATCAAGGAGGAAGAAGGATCCAGAGTAGGATATTGGCTGGTTATATGGAGAGATGCTCTCGGATCGGCATCACTGGAGGTGTAAATGGTGCAATACCGAATTTAAATGTGGGGGGTAACAAGGTTAAAGCAGCACTTGGCTAGCGGCTATCCTGATGTATCTGCATGCCAATAATGTTCACAAGAGGTCCGTCAGTTGATGAAGAAACACTTTGCTGATTTTAAAGCTGGAAAAGAAAGAGCAGCAAAGAAGAAAGCAGAGATGGACCACAGAGCTGCAGAACCACACTCTTATCACTCCAGGGAGTCAGAGGAAGCATCTATTCCTTCTGATGAGGAGGCACAGATGGAGGCTACTATTCAGGCGAGCTTGTATGAGCAGAGGCAGCAGGAGGAGGCAGCCAGGTATAGACAGCGATTCGGGCCATCAGCTTTTGAGTCAGGATCAGGATCCGCTTCTGCTAGTGCTCTAGGAGAGTCTGAGACAGTTTATGAGGACCTCCTCAGTCAGAGAGCCCACCAGGAGAGGCACCGGCCGTATTGCATCCATGTTGGGAGCATTTGGCAGTAGAAGAAAGTCTTCCAGGCCCAGGAACATTACAGAGGGAGCCACTATCCATGATGTCGATCCACATGCATTTTCCAGTAAAGATTCCAAGCAACAGAGGATTGACACAATGCTGAAAAAGGATAAGAAGAAGGATATGTGACGAGCCATCTCCTCCTGGTTTCATTTCAGTCATATCTCAACCCATGCAGCAGACAATCCTTATTATCGCTCTGCTATTTCATCTATACAGGCTGCTGGTGCAGGTGTAGATCCTCCAGCATCAAGGGATATATATGGTCATCTTTTGGACAGCAATAAAGAAAAGCTAGAAGGATGGATATCCTCATATCAGAGCAAGTGGCCTGTATATGGATTGACGGTGATGTATGATGGTTGGACTAGTCCTACTAGACGGAGCATCATCAATTTTTTGACCTATTATGATGGGAAGACTTTTTTTTCAGAAATCTATTGATGCTTCAGATCAGGTGCACGACGCTAGTTATATCCTCAGATTGATGGAGGAGGTGATTGATCAAGTGGGAGAGCATAATGTCGTGCAGGTAATCACTGATAATGGACCACAGTACAGGGCCGCAGGACAGATCTTGATGAAGCGACGGTCGCATATTTTTTGGATCTCTTGTACTGCACATTGTATAGACCTCATGTTGATGGATATTGGTAAAATTCGCAGGGTGCAGAAGATTGTTGAGCTAGCACAGTCTATCACCAAATTTATATATAACCATACATGGATCTTATCATTGATGAGGAGCTTTATATAAGAAAAATATTGAGACCGGGGGTCACACAGTTTGCAACTAATTACATTGCACTTGATAGTCTTCTTAACAAGAAAGCAGAGCTGCGTCAAATGTTTGTCAGTCAGGACTGGCAGGAGAGCTGATATGCCAAGGCAAATACTGAGGGAAGCAATGTGGAGAATTTAGTGATGAGACAGACATTCTGGCAGCGAACTGAGAGGGTAGTGGAGGCTATCAACCCTCTATATGAGGTACTTCGTGTTGTGGACTCCGAGAGGTATGCTCAGATGGGCTTATATTTCATGATGCAAAAGGCAAAGGAAAAGATCCAGGAGGCAGATCCATCACATACATATGAGTATATCCGGATCATTGATGGACGGTAAAGTTATCAAATGAGTTCGAATTTGCATCTAGCAAGTACGTAGTATTTTATGAAGTCCCTAAAAATTAAGTTTCAATTAGATTCATACAAGTACCCTTGACTGATTCTTAAAATATATGTGCAGCTTACTATCTAAATCTGAGATTTCAGTACTCCATACCAGACATTGCCATGAATGAGGATCTTATGTCTGCCCTGCGCAATGTTATATATAAGATGGAGCCCGATCCAGATATCACTGCTATGTGCCTTGAAGAAGTTAGGTTAAAATTATTGAATAATTTTTAATAACATTAATTTCAACAAGCTAACAAATTTTTTTCTGGCAGACAATTTTTTAGGGAGGGCACAGATTCATTTGGATCCACTGTAGCGATCAGAAGTAAATCAAAGATGAATCCTGGTAAGTACTACTAAGGAGTAAGTCTAATATTATATAAGGATTAAATTTTTTATTTTGCCAAATCTAAAATTCTAAATGATGTAATGTCTTTTGCAGCTGAATGGTGGGTGCATTTTGGTGGATCTGCTAAAAATTTGAAGGTTCTTGCAGTGAAGATCCTCTCCCAGACGGTGTCCTCCAGTGGATGTGAGCGCAACTGGTCTACATTTGGTCTTATCCACTCCAAGCAGAGAAGCCGTCTGAAACAGAAGCGCCTCAACGATCTTGTGTATGTACACTATAATTTAAGGTTGAGGCTAAAATATATTCAGGAAGAAGTAGAATTGAAATATCCTGATCCCACTGCAAGTTCATATATTGATGAGGATGAAGATCCAATGATTGGGTGGGTCATGGATTAGCAGCAACAACAGCCAGAGCTTGATGAGCCAGGATCGCCTCCTCGACCAGCCAGTTTTGTAGCTAGTGAGGCTGGGGTGGATGCTGGACAATGGGCAACAAGTCATATTCCTCACAAGGCTCCAGCAGATACAGCACATCGTCCGTCCCCACCATTTAGTAGACCTGGAGACAGAGAAAAAGGAAAGGCAGTTGCACCTCCATCGGAGCACTCAATCTACTCAGATTTAGATACCAGAGACAGTGATGATAGTGCTTCAGATAGTGGAGGATCTAGTGATCAGGGAGGGGCAAGAGGACAGGAGTCGTAGCCACCTAGTCCTCTTCGATTCACTGGGAAGTCGCAGTTTTTCCATGCCACGCAAGATACAGATCATGGAGCACCATCTGATAGACCTCGTGGTGATACGATTCCATATAGACAACGGACTCCGCGTGGTCATTCGGGACACGATACAGCTGCAAATCTTGCACGTGGAGTAGGATCCTTGGATGTATCTAGATCATCCTCATATTCAGGATCCTCTTATCCGCAACTACCGGCAACTTATGGTCCATATGATCCTATGGCGCATCCGAGATGTCAGCATCCAGTGGTTATTATCCCGGAGCATCTTATACATCTGATTTTGTCGCTGGTATATTTGGATTCCCCCTGCACCTGCACTGCCATATCATTAGTCTCTGGACAGCTCTCAGAATTGGGACATTAGTGAGGGATCTGCGATTACTTATGACCCATCACGCATACCTCCTGGGATGAGCTTAGAGGAGTATCATGCTGCGTGGCAGGAGGGACATGCCGAATTTTATACAGAGTACATACATGATCCCTATATTTATGGACATCGTCACCATACCCGATTCTAGACATTGGTATGTAATTATATGTTTATGTCATATTTTACTTTCATTAATTGCTGATAATCTTAGTTTAATTATCATTTTTTTTATATCAATTGAAAATAGTCCTAAATATTAGTATTTAGTCCTAAACCCTAAAGCGGTACACCATCCTAAACTCTAAATCCTAAACCGGCCTAAACCCTAAATCCTAAACGGCTAAACCCTTAAAAAATAAACCCTAAACCCTAAACCTTTAAAAATTAAAATAAAAACCTTAAAATTACAAAAAAACAAAAAAAAAATCAAAAAAAAATTTGGGCATACCTGTTTGGACCGGCAGTCCTGCCGTACCGTGTGTCGACACGGTACGGTACGGTACCGAACCGGTACCGACCGGCCACCGGTACAGCACCTGGTACCGGTACCGGTACCGGGAACCTTGCCCTAAACCCTTAAAATTAAAATAAAAACCTTAAAATTACAAAAAAAATTCAAAAAAAAAATTTTAGGCATACCGGTTTGGATCGGCATGCCCTGCCGTACTGTGTCGGCACGGTACGGTTCGATACCGAACCGGTACCAGCCGGCCACCAATACGGCACCCGGTACCAGTACCGGGAACCTTGGATAGGACCACTGCAATGACCACAAACCCAATAGAAAAGATTCCAAAGACAAGATCCCAACATTCCACCAGAAATCTGTTATACATAATAGAGGAGGCCACCTCCTAAATGGCATTTGGTTACTCTGCATAGCCCTATATATTGATAAGAGAAGATCCCAATAGTAAGGGCTAAACACCCTTCTCTCACACTCACAGTCTCTCCATTGTTGCTCTCAGCTCCGACTATTGTAGCCTATCTCATCCTTTTACTAACTTGAGCATCGAAGGATCTCCACCTGCCACCACCTGTTAAGGGACTATTCTTGTAGATTCCCATTCGTGAGTACCCAGGAGCAGCACATCTTCCCACCAGAGAAGGCTAGAAGACCCTTAGGCATCGCCCCGACAATTCCTTAGAGGCAAAGAAATTTAAATAAAAAGCCTTTCAATTCATGCTACTAGACGGACAACTCCACAAGAGGTCTTTCTCGTTCCCGCTACTCAGGTGCCTGTGGCCTACTGAAACCAGCTACATACTTCGAGAGATACATGAAGAAATCTACAAAAATCATTTAGAAGGAAGGTCCCTAGCTTATAAAGCTTTAAAACAGGAATACTACTGGCCTATCATGTGAGAAGACACCATGGAGCTAGTTCAAAAGTGCAACCAGTGCTAGCGCTACACTAACATCCAACGGCAACGAGCAAGCCAATTGGCCTAGCTCTCTTCTCTCTCTGGCCCTTTGCTCGATGAGGAATCGACATACTCAATCTATTTCCCAACAACAGGCCAGCGAAAGTTCTTAGACATCACCATCGACTACTTCACCAAATGGGTGGAGATAGAATCCTTGGCACACATCACTGAGAGCAAAGTCAAGAATTTCTTCTGAAAATCCATCATTCATTGATTCAGGCTTTCTTATATTATCATCACCGACAATGCCCAATAGTTTGATAATTGGGCATTTAGGGACTTCTATGCTGAACTCCACATTTAACACAAGTTTACATCCGTTCAGCACCCTCAATTAAATGGGGAAGGGGAAGTCACGAATTAGACTATTCTTCAAGGGCTCAAAACCAAACTAAACAAGGCCAAAGGCAGATGGACAGAGGAGCTACTCGAAGTGTTATAAGCATACTATATGACTTCTCGGACATCAACTAACAAGACTTCCTTCAACTTGACTTTCGGCATTGAAGCAATGATCCCCATCAAGATCAGACTTCCAACTATGCAGATTGAGCACTTCGATGAGTCAAGCAACTCGAACCGACTAAGGGCCAACCTCAACTTAATAGAAGAGACTCGAAATCAAGCCCACCTGTAGATAGCAATGTACCGACAATAAGTTGCTCAGTACTACAATTCCAGAGTAAGGTCAAAAATTTTGTCTAGGAGATCTTGTGCTATGACATGCAGAAATCTCAAGACCCACCGAGCGAGGCATGCTATCTCCAAACTGAGAAGGGCCTTACCGGATAGCTGAACCTTTCAACGAGGAGCTTATCAGATAGAGGAACTCAACAGGACACCAATCCCTTGGACTTAGAATGCTGAAAATCTTCGAATATATTATCAATAATGTAACTATTTTCATTCGGCAATATAAAGAAATTTTCTCCAACAATGTTCCTATAGGTCTTGTTTTAGTGCTCAAATATTCAATCGTCCAGCACCAAGCATACTAAAGCTTCTCACTCCCCTCCGGCTGACTCACACCCAGTCAAAAAAGATGGTCACGCTCATCACCTCCATCTTGGATCTCACTCTCATCCAGCCGACTAACACCGGTCAAAGATGGCGACGTTCACCACCTCCATTTTGGATCTCACTCCCATCCGACCGACTAAAATCCAGTCGAGAAAGATGGCTACGTTCTCACATCTCCATCTTACTCGGGATCCCACTCCCCTCTCGCCGACTAACATCCGATCGAAAAAAATGGCTACGCTCACAACCTCCATCTTGGATCTCCCTCCCTTTCTCATTCAGGTCTCACTCCCACTCTCATCCAAGTCTCACTTCCATTCTTATTCAGGTCTCACTCACATTCTCATTCAGGTCTCATTTCCATTATTATTTGAGTTTTATTCACATTCTTGTTCGGGATCTCACTCCCCTCCGGTTGCTTGACAATCGGTCAACAAAGAAAAATGGCTGCCAAGTTAGTTGACTTGTACCCAACCACTCCTATTCTTGTTTGGGATCTCACTCCCCTCCGACCATTTGACAATCGATCAACAAAGAAAAATGGCTGCCAGGTTAGTTGACTTGTACCCGACAAACCCACAACGATGACCAAAATATACCTGGTCAAAGTTCTTGGCAATCGGCTAATCTTTGGAAGAAAGCCAACTGACTGAGAAACTTTGCAAGAATTCATTCATAATTGCAAACAAATAGTTGAAGACGAGCACTAGAAAAAGGACGTTTTAATTAATTTGGAAAGATTCTTATAAAAGTCGGACCAAATCCAAGTACACAAAAAGGTCAAGGAAAAGAAATGAAAAAATACAAGTTTCTTCGTCACTGACAGCTTTCCAAGTCCGATACCCGATCTTCATAGCCGATAGCTTCTTACGATAATCAGGCTCCGGGCATGACCGCCAAGGGAGCAAGCTAGGAGCTTGCTCTTCAAAGGAGCAAGCTTGAGATGAGGAGCCCGGTTAGAGAAAACCGAGCATGCACCGACGATATTTGAAGAGAATGTTCCACCTACATGCTTTCGGTTCCCATCCGGTCCTACCCCATGCCATCTGCCTCTTCTTCATCCGATTCCTTGGCTCCTTCCAACACTTCGACAGGCTGCATCAGCCCCTTTCCCGCTCGATGATAGCTAATGCGGAATTTGAAAGATTAAGCTAAAGCACTCCGCCAAGGCTAGCTCCAACAAAAATGGTAGGGAGATGACCCCTATTTATGCCCTACCACAGGCTAGGCATGGCAATGGGCCAGGTTCGTGCCGGGTGCATAACTACCCAAACCCAAACCCAAATATTCAATACACTGCCCAAACACTATCGGGACTGGGTTTTTTTACCCAAACCCATCTCAATTAAATATCAGGTAATCGGGTTTACCCAGCCCGAACCCAACTGAATCATATTAAATATTTTTTTATTTTTATGAACTTTAAAATAATCTACAATTTTATAATTATACATACATTAAACAAATAAAATTTAACTACATTTTTAGTTCAACAGCATTTAATTTCATATTCAATCAAAATTTATATTATGAAGTTGATAAACTATTAATTATGATCTTATTTTGAATTCACCCTGAATAGAATAGGATGAAAAAAAAATTTCCAATATATATATATATATATTGATTAGGGTATAGGGTTCAAGTATTTTAAAATTTAATAACTAATAATTATAATTAATAAAATATATATTAATTATATATATATTTAAATATTAAAAAATAATTCGGGCTGGGTTCGGGTCGAATGTATATCTATCCAGTCCCGGCCCAAATCCAAAGTTAAGCATTCGGGTTTTACCCAAACCCGGCCTAAACCCAGTCAAAGCGTTGACTACCCCGCCCAATCGGGTCGGCGCGGGTACCCATGGATTTGGATTTTATTGCCATCCCTACCACAGGCTACCAACCCTGACATGTAGTGCAATTTAGAAGGAAGAACTGAGCAGCCGCTCGAAGTTAATGCCACAATAACTCCAACCTCTAGGACCAATGCAGGTAGTTGGAAGTCAAACCTTATCTACCACGTGGCGCGACTATACTGATCGGGAAGAGCGATTGTTAAAAATAATAAATGGGCCACGTTTTTTAGCACGGGTTATTCTCCAACAAAATAGTGAGCTCAAGAATCAGTTAACTCATCCAGTTAATGACAAGAATGGCCAAACAATTCAGCTAGCACTTGGCTGAAACCCCTGCGCAGGCGTCCTACAGCTCGACTCCAAGCAGCAACTGACTTCCTAAAGTCAGCTACAACTCCAAGTCCTGTAAGGTAACTTACTCGGCTGCAAGACAAAGAGGTTTTTATTCGGCCAAAATTACCTCTTCGATTCTATTACTCGATTGCGAACCTGTGCTATGGTTGGAGTTAGCATAGTTACCTACTGGGACAAAGATATTCCCTGGCTAATGGACCTTACTAGTTCTACGTCATGGATGGGTCACTTGCATGACCAAGCTCAAGGAGTTTGCCCTGCATGACTAGAATTTTAATGACTAAGTCGGTTAATTCTTTTCAACTCCAATCAGTTACTCGACAAGCATTCACAAACATATCATTGAAGAAAAAGTTGCTTTCATTAATGATAAAATATTTGCAAGGACTTAGACTAAAAGGCCGAGAAAGAAAATGAGGAATACATAAAGGAAGAAGAAAATTTCCTAAGTCTAAGCTTCAGGAGCGGTAGCTAGTTCTTCGAGAACTATTTCATTAACCACCCCTTCTCCTTGCTCTTATCCTTTGCCTTCTACCTCTCTCAGCACCAAAATGTTGCTCATGTCCAACTCGGGATAGGCCTGAGCAATCATGTCCCAGCAATCAGTGAAGCCAAAAATGTAGGTGTCCACTCCAGCCGCGATGGCATCATCCTCAAAGTCCTTCAACTCCTTATAGTCATGCACCACTCGAGCTACAGCAGTGGCTGCTTGTTCTTCAGCCACCCTCACCTTCTCTTCCGCCGAGTGGAGGCCTTCGGCTTGTGCAAGCCGGGCTTCCACCTTAGCCAATTGTGCTTGCTTCTCCGCAAGTGACTTATCTTTCTCTGCTACTCAGGCCTCTAGCTCTCAGATAGCAGTCTCCGAAGCAGCCCAGAGACCAGCCAATTCCTCCTTCAACTTCCACTCATGCTCCAGGGCAGCTTAGATGACCCTGTCGCAACCTTCCACTTTGGCCTCCAACTCTCTTAATTGCGCAATCAGGGAGTGACAGAATTCAATGAAGGACTAAAACTTTTCCCGAATGGCAATTGCATCGTGGATAAGCTACACAACAAAGGAACACCGAGTTAGTCAATCGAGTATACATTGACTAACTGAAAGAAGAAAAGGAAAGAGATAAGACTGAAAGGGATATGCCCTACAAGCCAATCTATGTTGTATCTCCCAAACCATTGTAATTGACAATATTCTAATAAAGGCATTATTTTTCATCATACGCTGTGATTATTATTATATGATGAACCCCATAGATTAGGGCTATGATTTTAGGGTTATGATGAGATCATACCAGTGAGACCTAAAGTCTTAAAACCTTAATCAAACAATATTCCTAGTCGAAGGAACCTTGAGTAGGGGATCAAGGTTTTTTCCGGTAAGACTAGCACATCCTATGTATACTGAATAGGGTGACTGCTCTCACAGTCACTTGTGTATGACACTAATACTAGGATGTGGGTGCTCATTAGAGAATGAGTTCACTGATATGATCCAACTTGAGAACATCTAATGGAGTCTTAGCTACATGTCAATAGAAGGTTCTCATAATGGGAGTGGTACAAGTAATCCTTTGACCTGAGACTGCCATAAGTACCTTATGTACATGAACCCATGCTTTGGTTTAATCCTAATCATGACACTGAATCATGCACAGGATTGATACTGGGAATGGTGAATTGGATATGAAGGTAATGAGTAGGTCAACAAGGAATCGATCACTCTTAGTAAGAGGAGATTGCATCTAGCTAGTTATCAATCGGATGATGATTCAGGGAATCTTTGATCAAAGTAAAGATATTAGAAATGGTTTCTAATATCAAGATAATTGAATCATCAATATAAGATTGAGCTAGAAACAAATATAATATTAGATTTGACATATATCCATATCCATAATTATATTTTGGGTGCAGGCTGATCGAAGGATTTAATTGTACGATAACTTTATACTGAAGGGTAATTTTGGTATTTCACCAGAATTTCCATATCTTCCGGGTAGACATGACACGTTGCTAGACGTCAATCTTGTCTTGTGGGTTGATTTGAATGATCACTTATTAGGAAGAGTCCTAATTGATCAAAATCGGGTAAGCCCGATTTGACCTAAATCGATTAGAAAGAGTTCTAATCAAATTAGGTCAACTTGTATTCGAACCCACTGCCGACTAGATGTGGAACCCAATGGGTCACACACTTAAAAGAATTGATCAAGAGTCATTTGCATGAAGACACTCTAGCAAGTGTTGCAAATCCTAACTCCTATTCGAATCGTAATCGAATTAGGGTTCCGAATTGACTCGATTTGAGTTCTAATTGGATCTAATTAGACCTTAATTGAGAATTTAGGGATATGGCTAACTCAATTGGCTAGGCCACTTCCCCACCCGCCCCCTTTCCCTTGCACGCCAAAAACACCAAGAGTCCATGCGCTTATGGACTCTTGGCGCGCCATTTGGAGGAGTCCATGGGCGCATGGACTCTTGGCGCGCGCCCACTTAATTCTCCGATGAATTAAGATGGGGCGGCCTTCTTCTTAGTATTAGCGCCTCATTTGTCCATCCTTGGATGATAATCTAACGGGTGGAGAGGTTTTAAGAAAGAAAGGAAGCGCAGTTTCTTCCCGGGAGCGCGAAATCAGATCTCTTCGGAGATTCAAGTTTCGCGACTTCTTTCTCCTAATCATCGCGACTTCTTCCTTTGAGAAAAGCCGTGAGGATTGATCTGGAAGGCCGTGAGAATTAATCCAGAAGGCCGTGAGAAGAAGGAAAGGGCGTGAGAAGAAGGAAAGGGCGTGAGAAAATTGTTTACGGAGAGTTGTGAGGGCGCCTCTCCGAAAACTATAAAAAAGGGGGTGGGAATCAGAACTCGATGATGTGTTTTTTTTTTCTTCCTCTCGTGAAGACTCTTTCTCCCCTTCTTGTTTTGCATTGTTTCCTTTACAGAGTAAAACTCTGTCAAAACTCTGCTACTAAACAAGGTTAAGAGAGAGTCTCCGACGATAAAGGAAAAGAAGAGTTCTGATCCAATTCTTTTCTTCCTTACATTAAGACATCTTTGTCTTAATTTCTCCACCAATTAAAGACAAGCATTAATCTTCTTAGGACAAGGTCTTACTTTCAAGACAAAGGTGTCCTAAAGGTTCTAAGTCTTGGTAGAAGGTGGAGAAGGGGTAAGAAGGAAGAAGACACACCTTTGAGTGGAAGATTTCCAGCCATAATCCAAGTATTGAATTCCTGGAAGAAGAATTCAATTGAAGGAACCATTGGAACAAGGAGTCAGGATCTTGGTCATTGCTTTGTGTGGATCACCATCGGAGGGCGGACACCTGGACGCCTGGTGAACTCAAATAGCCCGTTCATCTTCAAGATTAAATCTTCATCAAATTGGAATTAGCGATTACAGGTTAGTACTCTAATTCTAATTTGCATAAGAATGTTAGTCTTCATACATTTTAGTCTTATTAAGGAGTTCCTGGTTTAGGATTTTTGTGTATATTAATTTCTATATTTTGAAATTACCCTTCCGCTGCGTTGCACCGGATCCCAACAAAGACAAACTTATCCCGACTAATGTCGAGAAGAGGCTAGCAATGATGTCATCTATAAGATGATCCCTTGG
The DNA here is from genome assembly GCA_021397845.1 of Areca catechu. NCBI lineage: Eukaryota > Viridiplantae > Streptophyta > Magnoliopsida > Arecales > Arecaceae > Areca > Areca catechu. The sequence continues at coordinate 91,598,412 of CM038051.1, read as the reverse complement.
CTCCACGTCCCGCAGGAGCACTCTTTTGGACAACTCCTAGGCCATGTAGGAGTTATGAGGGCAGAGTCATTAGCACCGATGTCAACTCAATGCGCATAGGAGTTATGAGGGCAGAGTCATTAGCACCGGTGTCAACTCAGGGCGCATACTCATCACCTTCCCTACTACAGGTGATGTCAACAGGAGACGCCAAGGGTGTTGCAAGGGGCCCTTCCCCTTGTAGGTTCCGGTTGCCAGTAAAGTCAGGGGGGCCTAAGGAATCACTGCCCTCGAGGATGCGGCCTCCACTGATGTCGAAGGAGTTAGAGCCGGAATCGAAGATGGACGTCCTGAAGTCGATTCCCGAAAAACTGTGCAGGGGATGGCAGCGGCCACCGACTCATCACCCACAGCGGCAGAGTCCTTTCTCAATGATGAGCTCTTTGGTTGGGGCAACAAGGCCCTGGTAGCTACAAAGGGGGCCCCCTTGCTGTCCTGGTAGCTACAGAGGGGGCCCCAATAGAGGGCCTTATTGGGGCCCCTGGTAGCTACAAAGGGGGCCTTCAATTATTGGCTCTCAAGAGCCACTCTCTTTTTCATTGCTGCTGCCTCATGGAACCTCTCGACTGAAAGCTTCTTCATACCTGCGAGACGAATAATTGATCAAGCCAAAGTTCAAATTTAAAAAAGAAAGAAGATGTCGAAAAAAGCTTACCGAGAGAGTTACTCAGGCTGAGCCCGAGCCTGTGAAGATTCTTCTCAGTTAGAAACTCCTGGAGAGAACCTTTTATCAACCATTAACTTGTGGAAGTCCTATTGGTCAGCATCGAGGACCAAACTGTTCTTGTTCAGGGCAAGATTCGGCTCCCCCAAATCCATTCCTTTCCCCAAGGTTGGTTAAAAGACAAAAAAGAACCTCCACTTCTAGTCAAGAATGGAAGAGGGGAGACCACGAATGAAGGCTCACCTATGATGGGGACCGATAAACCACCAGCCTTGAACTTTGGAATGCTTCTTCAATATGAAAAGGGCCCATAATAAGGACATCCGAGGCCAGATATCAGAAAAGTAATAGAGGATGAGAAAACAACAGCAAATTCGGATAGAATTTGGCACTAGTTGTGCCGAAACGATTTGATGAAAATCAAGGATATTTGCAAGGAAAGGGTGAAGAGGAAACCAAAGACTAGTACAAAGGAATTCTTTGTACACAGCCATTTGGTCAACCGAACAAGAGGTTACTCGGTCCTCTAGTCCAGAGGCATGGATGTGAAAGGTACTCGAAAAGTTATATGTATCACACAACAGCATGACCTTGGCTTCAGTTATGATGGTCATCGGGCCAGCCGAAACACCCTCCCGACCACCAAAATGCCCCTCTGCCAAAGTTGAACCCCAAGTTTCATCCTAGAATGACATTTTTCGGATTACAAGCAAGAAGAAAATCAAAGAGAAGAAAGGGAAATCCATTCACCTAGGAACGGGATGAAGGCAAAAGATAAGGAATTGAAAGCCACAAGGAGAAGAGAAAAATCCCTGCGAAAATCCTAGGAAACTTCTAAAGAAGAAGACTCTCAAAGGATTGTGAAGAAAACCAAGAAAAAAAAAAGAGAACCAACCTGGGAGTGGAGCATTTGGGGAGCTGAAATCCTCCTCTCCGATTTCTCTTCGGGCACTCGAAGTCACAACAGTCTAGCAACAAGAAAGCGATGGCGAGGAGAATATCATAGCCATCTCGGATCGAAGCTTCAACCCTAGCTAAGACCCTCATATTTCGCCACGTGGCCATTCCCACTAAGCAATGCCGTGCCACTTCGAAAGCGCAACCGACCAATTAACTCTTAGCACCGAGTTCTGCACGAATCATTTAAACACCATGTTGTCAAACCACATGGCACCATCCTGCTAGCCAAGAAAATTGGATGGATCGTTGTCACTCCAGGAGTTATTACGCAATACCTTTGAGCATTGTGCCAATAATTCTCTTCCACAAATGAGGTGACAAAACAGCTGATGATGGTTTACAAGGAGCTAGTCAATGTCCAAAAAATGAAAAGATCTACTCAACTTTCGAGGCCGATAGAGTAATTACTCCCTTCATCTATTTACAACAAAGCTCAACAACATTACTCGGCAATGCTTTAGACTCAGGAGTGAAAGGCATCTGTTATGGCAACTGCTTACTCGATCTCAAGAACCAACGAAACCACTAACTATAGAAGAGCTGAACCATCAACTAAGGAGTAACCGGACCACCATTTATACCACCGAATAAGAAGACGATTACTGGTTATTGGTCCACCAGGCAATTGACCAAGTGCAAGATGGCTAAATCGACCGCCACGCCAACTATCAACAACACCCTATACCAAGAGACCTCAAGTAGTCGGGCCCGACTAACATTTCTTCATCCACATCCATCGAGTAAATACTCAGGCCCGACTAACTACCCAGGTAGCTTTAGTCGGACATGCCAAGATACAATGTCAAGCCCCCCTCTCCCAAAAAGTTCCTCTAATTCGGCAACGAGCAAGTTTTCCCAATACTCGGAATCCATAACACCCGAATAATTGACAAAGGCTGATTGACTATAACTATCCCGGCAAAGATCGTGGTGGATAGGACCACTCCAATAACCACGAACCCAACAAAAAAGATTTCAGGAAACAAGATCCCAACACTCCACCAGAAATCTATTACATATGTCAGAGGTCACCTCCCGAACAGTATTGGTTACTTCGCGTAGCCCTATAAATTGGTAAGAGGGAATTCCCGATAGTAAAGGCTGAACACCCTTCCGTCATGCTCACAGTCTCTCCATTGTTACTCCCAGGTCTAATTGCTATAGCCCATCTCATCCTTTCACTGATTTGAGTATTAAAGGATCCCCTATTGGCCATCACTGATCAAGGGATTGTTCTTGCAGGTTCCCATTCATGAGCACCCAAGAGCAGCACCTCTTTCCACCAAAAAAGGCCAGACCTTCAGGCACTACTGTAGTCCGTAGAGGGTGATTTGTCAGCAACAACATCCATTTTTCTTAATAGGAAAATGTTATGAGAAATAACGAAGGAATTCTAAAAAAGAATGAACAACATGAAGACAGATTTCGTGATTATCATATTTCTAGTTACAAAGTTTGATCTCACCCTTGATTGGACATGGTACCTGAAATAGAATAATCAAAACAACAAGCATAATCCCTAAAGCCATTGAACTGCTATAGTAGAATGGGACCCAATTGCTTATAATTGGTGCAAAGAGCAGCAGAAGAAATCCAATACCAAGGAAAGCCAAACGCCATTGTTGAAACTCTGCATGTGAAGAAGCAAGAAAAACAAGCTTGAAAATCAAATTGCCTCAGTGATAAGAACAACTTAGGAACAAATTAAAGATAGTCATCCATAACTGATTTTATAAAATGATAAGATAAATTAGTAAATAACATTTTACCTTCCTTAATGGAGATTGTGCACGAAGTAGATGTTTTATCCTTAAAATTAACATCAATGTATCGGTTTTCATAAGGTGATATCATAGCACTCCACTGACCCTTTTGAAGAAATTGCCATTCGTCCATCTCACATAGACACAATCCAATAGAAACGTTCCTGCAAAGATTCCAAAATGGGAAATTCAAAAAAATTAGTAAACTGTAGCAATAGTAAATGACAGTCTAGTGCTTGAGGCTCCCATAGCCTTACCCCCACTTGCGAAGAGGTTGTTTCCATGTTTCAAATGATGATCGCCAGGCCACAATGGAGCAACTTTACCATTGCACCAAGGCACACCCTCTAAAGTGTAGCAATAGTAATTCTTTGAAACTATAGTTCTATCAAAGATATACTAAAAAATATGATTGTATTATTTGTAAAACTTTGTTTATCAGCATATATATGTATATATATTTGTAATATTTTGTCAAATATGTATTGGACACTAAAAAAGTCAAAAATATAACATACCAGTGGAAGCAAACCTCAATTTTTCCATGAAGCCTTTCAGGTAGTGCTTTTGAAACTTTTAATGTAACATGCCTAGAACTGGCATAGCTCCTAAGGCTTAACCTTGATATGCTAGTGATGCGAACTCGCTCACACAAATATCCACCATGGTGCATTGGAACAAAGTGAACAATTGGCTTTCCAATATTAACATCTGTGATCCCATGAATCCAAGATATCAACTACCAAACAAAAAATTATTTTTCAATCTCAATAAAGGCTATAGAGAATATTGAGTATGCCATAAAGACTGGCAAAAGATTCAGAAAGAACATGCCTAATTTGCAAAGACTGAAACTTCATAAGCATATAACAGCTTCAAATAAAAAGTAGTGAAATAACCAGCAAGATACAAGTCACTGCCAGCACTAACAAAATACATTTGATTAGCTACCATATAAGATATTCCAGGTCACCTTTAGAAGCGAAGCAGCCAACCAAAATTTAGATTACAGAATAAAGATGACGTAGAGGTAACAGCCCTCAAAAATTTGTCCAAACCAAGTCATTGCAGTTGGGTGGTTGCCAACTATGTAAAGCATCACAAACAATTATTTTTCCATGGTAAGGAGGAGGGATAAACATGTCTTAGGACAAAAATCATAAACTGAAAAAGAACGATTAAGCATTTAGGGGTGTGGTGCAAAAATTGCTGAAATAGTGAAGAGAAAGAACTACACTGATGGACTCAGTTAGAGAACTTCAAGCATCTGGAAAATAAGTAAATAACTAACCAAAGGCTGTAATTCATCGAATGAGACAATTTGCTTATCTGTTTGAGCTGCTAAACGCATTTAAAAAACTAGTCTTTTTACATCTTGAAAATCCTTTTAAGACATCTCCTAGTCTAGTGATGTCATTAATATCAACCAAGACCATTCAAGAATGACAATTGGGTGATACATTAGTTGCAGCAACCTTTTTGCTTGGTACACAAGATTAGGTTCCAGAAATCTGGTTGTTGTCCACGTATCAAGGATGTCAACTATCTCAAGCAGTTCTATTAAAAGATATACATCCAAAGAATCAAGGCTTGGGTGACATGGATTTGAATATCCACATAAGCAGTAGAGCACAAAAAACATATTAAAATGATTGGTACCATTTTCTTGGGGAGCTTTCGTAACTATTTAGCTTTTTAAAACAATTTTGGACCAATTTTCAGGCAATGCAACATAAGTCTTTTACTGATCTTGTAATAAAAGAAAATATAACTATATCCATTTCCAATATAATCTGTGCACACCAATGACTTCTTTGTGGAAGTAATATGCATAGCCACTTTCCTTGGTATGCCTTATGTAGTTATATAAAACATTCAACATTCTTGACTGTTTGAGCCCAATACTAGTTTTCAAAATCAAGAAAATTAGAATTGACTCCTCCAGGATGGTGTACAAGAATACCCCCACATAACTGGCAATTATCTAACAATGAAAAGATTCTCAAAAATTCAACATGGCACCTTTAAAAATATCAAGTCAGCATCTCTCCACATCTTCTTTTCCTTTTTGTTTGTATGCATATGAAGAAGGGAAAGCACAAAATCAAAAAGTTTGTGGATTCAAAATAAATGGGAAGTCTTCCACCACACTCCAAACCAAAGCCATTTTTTTGCTTCAACAGAGCAAACAAAAAACAATCAAAATCCAAAAGTTATAATTTGCAAATTATGTTTCCAATAGTCAGGGATAAGAAGCTTACTCTCAACTTTTTTAATCCAACCAATAACTATTACACCTCATAATAGAGCAAGCCATACCACATAACTACCCCAATTTAACTTAAAACTATCCTGTGTTTATCCTTTTGTCAACTGTTAGATTTGTTCCTTATGAAGTAAGGAGAGCTGTGGTTTGGAAGTTTCCCCATTGAAACAGAATGAAAAGCAAATAAAATTGGATAATGAAAAGAGAAAGCATTAACAAACTTATCACCTAGACCTCCTCCTTTGTGCAGACTATTTTTCAGGAGTTCCGCCACCCGCATTTTTCAGGAGAAAGCATGAACAGACCTTCTCCTTTTCCCCTGTTTATTTTTTACTTGTTCTTCTCACCCATTTGGAATAAAAATCTGAAGTTAAATCAGTGAGGCAGTGCTTGGGCAAGAATGAACATGGGTGCTCCAAAACACAAGAGCTAAGTCTACTTCATGAATGAAGGCTGGAATAGAATATAAACTCAAGGTTTGTGTTCAATCGGATGTTTGATTTGCCAACACATAACATAATCATATTTTCATCGAATCACCATTCCCTTGAATAGACAAATTGTGATTCCAATCTTACATGGGAGAAATTGTTATTTCCATTCATAACAGTGGGAAAGAATGATATTTTAGTATACAATGTTCAAAGTACAACATGGAAAGGAATGATATCTTTCGTATGGACTAGTTGTTGGTATTTATGGCATAAAACAAGAATGAATGATTTGATTAGGGCTTGAAAATAAAAAGCATCACATAACGTTGCTATTCTTCAGTTAAAAATATATTTAAATTAATATAAAATTGATTCCCTTCCAGAACATAACTGGCTAACTTAAACATTACAATGGAATTACCTTTCCTTTATTATGTATTCCTTCATTTCACTCCCAAACAATGGAATAGTAATGTTAATTCAAGTTCCTCGGTTTTTAAGGGTGAAAGTGAACACTCGAATATAAATACAAAACCTAACTAATAACTATATCCATATCCATATCCAAAAAACTGGACAAGGAAGGATGTTGATAGACAATAATCCAACTTGTGTCCTTTTATCCATTTCTATTTGCATTATCATTGTCCATATAGTTATATCTTTGATCCAGTGATTCATAAAATTTAACCATCCAATTTATATCAGCATTTATCCAATTTGTGTGTGTGCATATATACATATACATATGTATATATAAGTTTAAAACAAATATAGATATAAATTTTAGTATCTAATTATTATCCATATCCACGTCTATATTCATCAAATATAATTGGCTATGGATATGGATATACTGATACTCAATCCGTATCTGATCAGTTAAGGCCCTACTTGTTTCCCATCCCCATTTCATCATGATTTCCATTCTGTTCTATTTATTCCAACAAACCAAACATGATGAAAAGGTCTCCAAGCAAATGGAATTGTGAGAGGAGACATCAATGATAGGTTGCTGGTTGTTACTAGTCAATAAGAAAGATCCCACGATTCCAAAGTCTGAGCAAGTTTTCTTTTCTAGTCAATAAGAAAGATCCCACGATTCCAAAGTCTGAGCAAGTTTTCTTTTTTAAACTGCAAAAGCAACCTTGCATGTCCCACATGTTTCCAACAACCCAAGGAAGACCTGCATGTCCCATATGATTCTAACAAACCGAGAAGCACACCTCAAGATTTTAGGGATATCGATCTATCTAAATTACCATACCCATTCAAGATTTGGTGAAATCCCACAAACCAGCCACCGAAAAAAAAAATTTCCATGATTTTAAAAAGGGGGCAACATAATGCATGGATTAGTCAAACCACAGTCCGATATAGCGAAAATCAGATACTTGGAGTAGCAATAGTCACCCCAAAACCTCCACAGCTCAGCTATTGAACAAGCAACCTCGAAGGTTCCAAAAGTATGCCGCACCTAACTAAAAAAAGGTTAAACCACCAGGAAATTAAAGCAACAAACAAAAAGAACACCAAAAACAAAAGAATATGTATGCCAATCTTAGGTCACAGGTTAAGAATATACAAGCTGAGAATTTGGAAGCCCAATGAATATCCTTGACAAAATTCGCCATGGAATAGAGCTTCTGCTTAGGCTGCAATTTGATTGCAGAATAAGCAAACCTAGAGAAAATAGAATAACTTGCTCCTAACAACACTCTTCTCCAGAATAAAAGACACCAACCAATGTGGTGGAATAGTTTACTCCAGATTAGGTAGAAAGTAGCTTACTATTTTTTTTTCAAATGTTCACCGTGCCTCAGAATAAATTGGTTAGTTTTCAAGAGGTTTAAAGTGGAATAATTTGATTAAAAGGACCTTTGTTCCATCTAACTCTCCTTGAAGCCCAAACCAAATGCAAACTTAAAGACTCAAGCATTTCTTTTGACTTAACATCTCCAATAAAACTTTTGATGATGATCTCAGTTACACTGATACTTTCTGAACTAATGTTAGAACCTCTCAAGAAACAAATTAGAATTTTCCAAGGGTGAGATGACAGTTCCTAGAGCACCTGTTGCCAATCAAGTTCTTTTAAAAAATATTATGGCAATAAGAGAAAATATTTGCTTCTGAAAAAGAAAATCCTTTGATGGATTCCAATCAATGGGATTTTTAAAAAAAAATCAGGACATATCATGTCATACTTGCCTATCTTATTGCAAGAGCTAGCCAATCAGTATATGTTAGGCAGCAATAGGGAACACAACACACTGTTTCTAATCTCAAAATTTTCCATTACAAAAAATTCAAAAGATACTAGTAAATTTTTGAGACCCTAACAAGCTAATTGTTAGTCTCATTTAAAGTACAACTTTCCAATCATTTCCTCAACAATTTGCAATCATATATCCACAAGTTCTTGCATAAATCGACTGATTACCACTTTGACCATGGATCATGCATGTGGAAATATTACAATTATAGCCAAATTCTATATTTACAGCTAGAAAACTTTAGTAATGACAAACTTGTGCACTCCACTATCAAGAAAAGAATTCTTAGTAGGCCTTATTTTCACCATGATTTTCATAAATAATTGTCAGAATTAACATCTGAAAAACAAGAAAAGGGTTGAGGGAATCAGTTCAGGAGGAATTTTCAATTAACGATGTTAAGTTGTTCTGTTCTTTCCTTATGTTGTTTAAATTTGTATTTGAACATATGAAGATATGCCTAAGGACCATATAGATCGAAAGTTGGGTCTTGTGTGGGAACCTATTGTTGAATGGATATTACATAAGAAAATACAAGAAGGTAACACAAATGATTAGGAAAGACAAATAAGGCATGGTAACCTTTTTGCATGTGGCTTTAACTGATTCCCCATGATCCTGTTAAAAAATTCAAAAAAAGAAAAGGCCAAACCTTTCAAGGAGAAAACTGTTCCTATATTATCACTTCCCCTCTTGTGCCTTTCCTTTTTGAGGTTTTAATAGATTCTGCAAAATCTAAAAAGAAATATAGGAGGATATTTTTGAAGGGAGAATTCAATTCTGCTAAGATGTTTCTCTTTGACCCCTGCCCAAGATCGATCATATAAATCATGACACGCAGGCACATGGTAATTTTGATCTGCTTGATTTGAAAGGCCGATGAACCTTCTAAGAGACTTATCAAAAAGCTGCTGAAAAGAAAAATAAGAAAAATTGAACAAGATTAACCCATACAAGCAGGACCAAAGCAAAAATGAACATGAAGGACAGGGTAGGGTAGGGTAGCATTGACGACAACATCCTAAGACTTACTAAGGTGGCGAAATCTCAACAACTTCCTCAATGCCAAGTCGAAAGAAATAGCAACTAACATGGCCAGAACTGCCCTAAATCCCGATCTTGGAGACCTGGAAGCAGGAACCATCATCAATTCACATGAAACTATACAATGTGTGGTTTATTCGGAAAACCAATAAGTAACATCAAGACCCTGGCAACTTCATAAACCCTAGAGAATTCCAGCAAATCCGCAGAAGAATCCCAATCCATGAAGCGGAGAAATCAAGAAAACAACATGCATTTAAATTTAGACCCGAAAAATTTTGAATTAAACTGGTTGAAGCGTTTTTTTTTTTTTTCCTCCTCTCCTCTTAAACAAATACGAAGCGGAAGAGAAGTACCTTTGAAAGGAGTCGTCTGCTGCTGTTGGCTCGAACAGAGGAAGAGGAGTGGGATCAATGAGAAAAGGAAGAGGAGAAGATAGGAACAAACGGCGCAGCCTCCCATCTCTGTTCTCTCGCTCTTTCGCCCCTCGCCCCTGCCACGCTAGAAAGAGAGAGGGAGGGCGCAAAGTCGCGTTGCTTTCTCTTTCCCCTGTCAATAAATAATAATAAAAACAACGAATGAATGATTAAATAATTAATTTTTATTATTGTCATTATTATTATTATTGATATTAAAATTCGTTAAATATTAAAAGATAATCTAAATTTGGTAGAGCCGGCAAAAAATATTACAGTAAAAAATACATGGTACCTATAAAAAAGTTTGATAATTTCCATGATGATACGCCGGCATTCAAGTCGTTATCGATATCTACTATAGTGTAAATGGGAAAGCTTATACTTATCTTTAGAAACTAATAGCAATACTCATTTACAAGTAAAAATTCAAGATAGTTTGATGATAGTTATATTATATATATATATATATATATATATATATATATATATATATATATATATATATATATATATATATATATTAATTTAAAAATTAAGCGATCTTTATTTATTTATTTAAAATTTGATATTTTTATATATTTTTTTAAAGATCAATACAAAAAACTTGATTTATATATTCAAATGAAATAAATTTGAAATAAATCAAACTTAAAATGAACCCGAAATTGAGAAAAAGGACTTAGCACCATCCAGGCTTCACTTCTTAGAATCCCTTTAGAGGCTTTATATAGAGAGAGAGAAGAAGGAATCAACGCATGAATGACTAGTACAAAAATTTTGAAAAGGGAGAGGAGATCTTGTAACAAAGCAAAGTGGTTCTTTTATTCTACACATTTCTTATATTTTTTTTATTTTTATATATAATAAAAGATTATACATTTAGTTATGAATTCTTTATTTACTTTCTTTTATTTGCTTTCTATTATGCTCTAATATTAAATTAATATTGTTGCTGCCTGGATCGTCGTGGTCTGTAGCTCTGACGTGTCGGGTTCCCGTCGGATCCTTGGTTCCTGTCTCGCGGTCGGCTTACTAGCTTGCTCGGGAATCCTGCAAGATAGAGAAAAATCTTAGACCGGGGATTCCGGCGAAGACACTCCGACGATCAAGTCAGTGGGACGATCAAGGAAAACAGATACCTCTGTAGCGGAGAGCTTGGAAGACTCTCCGCGTCGAGAGGGTGATAAAAGAGAAGATAATAATACAAGAATAAAAGAGTCTTCGTTGCTCTTCTTTTTTATTTTCTTCGCTTACCATTTCTTACCTTTTTTTACAGGTCTTTTATAGACGGGAGGCTTTTCAGAGGATTCCAGGCTCTCTCCTTCGAAAGAGGCTTTCCATTGCCCGTTGTTGCCTCTCTGTCGGACTGGTTCTATACCTGAGCCCCAGCCATAACGGGATGTTGCCACTTTTGAGAAGGCCATCCGGGTGCTATAGGGCATAGGGTCGTAGGGGGACCCCCTTCTCTGGGAGGTCCAGGCATCCTGTCATGGAAGCTGCAGTCTCCCAGTCGTGCAGTCGTCAACGTGTCGGCATACCGCAAGGCTGGGAGCTTGGCATTGTCCGGATCATGCAGATCGTGCGAACGACGCGCCGCAGGGGGCCCTGCGCCGATGGCAGGGTATGCGCCACCTCTTGGAGGCTCAGGGTGGCCAGGTACTTCGCTGCCTTTTGCTTTGAATTATGGGTTCCCCTCTCTTTGCGCCTTTAGCGAGAAACTATGCTTCTGGTAGGGGGTCTGCTTCGGAGAGGCGGACTCGACCTCGACTAAAAGCTGTCCTTAGATGGGGGCTCGTCCAATGAGCCCTGCCTCGACTGGGAGCTGACCTCGGAAGGGCGGTCCCTTCTGGAGAGGCAGACTCAACCTCGACCGGGACCTGACCTCGAACAGGGGGCTTGCTCAATGAGCCCTACCTCAACTGGGAGCTGACCTCGGAAAAGTGGTCCCTTCTGGAGAGGAGGACTCGACCTCGACTGGGAGCTGACCTTAGACGGGGTCCTGCCCAATGAGCCCTGCCTCGACTGAGTGCTTACCTCGACAGGGTGGTCCGCTTTGGTTCTTCGTCATGCGACCTTGCCCAGGTAGTGGGTTTCTCGCCACTGTGGCCATCCGCAAGCTCCACATCAGTGGATGTCGCCACACTAGTCCACATCAGTGAATGTTGCTATATCAAATATAAAGGACAATTCTTGCTTTTTGGAAACATGCCGTGATCTATAGATACGGGGCGTGTCGAGGGAAGGAGAATTGCGCACCTAGTACTTTCCGAAGATGCGTCCTGATATGTTAAAGATACGGAGCATACCAATGGAAGACAAGTACTTTCCTAAGATTAATTACAATTATAAAAATGATACACCTTATGCTTTCTACAGACGTGCCATGATCTACTACGAGTATGGGACGTGTCAAGGAAAGGCAGGTATTCTTCTAAGTTAAATTATAAAAGAAATACAACTCTATTAGTTACAAGATTAATTTACAACCTCCGGGATATATACTTTTACGAGATCCCATTATTATAATAGTTTAATTTCTATTTACTTTTTATTTTTCTTTTCAAGTAAACCAAATTATTGTTGTTTATTCTTTTTCAATCATAACTTAGTCCTTAGATCTCTAAGAATATGATTCCAACTTGACGCGGGACACGAGCCCGAATTAATTTTATTCCAAGGAGATCGGATCGTTGGTCGCTAGGAAACGACCCTAGGCTAGGCTAAACCAAACCAAATTATTTTTTTTCAAATTCAAATGAATCCAATTTTTTTATTCAAATATTTTTTTTCTATTTTCATTTCCTTTTTTATACTAAAAAAAACCATACTTTTTTTTCTCTCTGTATTTTCTTTTTCTTCCTCACGGCTTTTCTCTTTTTTTCATGATTTTCTCTCTCTTTTTTTTTCTTTATTTTTTTTCAAGTGAAGTCGGCATTGCCATGCCAGCTATGCTTCTCCGACCGTGCGGAGACATGGAACCCCGTGGGCAGGGAAACCGGCGGGCTCTCCACCGGCAATGCTAGCGGTGAAGTAAGATGGTGGCTCGGGGAACGATGGTGCGGTGGCGGTGGGGGCGCGGGCGGCAGTGGGGCGCGGGCGACGGCCTTCTGATGTAGAAGAGGGGAGCTCGCCTTCACCGTCGGCTCGGAGGACGGAAGACCGGCGGGATTGTGCTGGGAAGGAGGCGGCAGCATGGAGGCGGTGGCGAGAATCCATTGATGGCGACAGTCCGGCGATTGGGTGGCTCGGGCACTGGCAGTCTCGGCGAGATCTGTGCACAGGGGTGACTGAGCCGTTTTGGATGGTCGATGGCATGGATCTTTCATATCGATGGCGCGGCGGAGAGTGGAGGAATGGCGAATTTGGACGACGGCTGTGGGATGAACTTGGCATCGTTGGTGCAAGATGGTGGCAGCAAGGAAGAGTCCAGTGGAATGGCTGGTTCGGTTGGGTGATTCACAGGTTGGAGAAAGAAAATAGGGAAGAAGGGAAATCCGGGAGAGAACCCAGAGAGAGGAATAGAGAAAGAGAGAAAGTCCCAGAGAAGAAAGAAAGAGAGAAAGTCCCAGAGAAACCAAAATTGGTGCGGTACTAAATGCTCTGATACCAAATTTGTGCGGTACTGAATGCTCTGATACCAAATTGGTGTGGGACCGTTGATTGTTAAGAAATGATCGCTAGATTAGGGTGTCCAATTTAATTAAATTAAATCTAATTAAATAGAAATAAAACCAACAATTGATTGGGTCAGGTTATCGAAATGGATCTCACCCGAAAACACGGAACCTCATGAAATTTGGAAGAGGGAGATTGTCCTGAGGTCGTCCAAAATCCGGACCAATAGTTCACGAACGAGATTGATCTGAAGCCGTTGGACTTGGAACACCAAAAATAAGCATTATATCAATCCCAAATCAAATAAAAATTAATTAAAATCCAATGCTTTGAAATCTATGCTCTGAGATCCGTGAGGCTTTGGGATCCGTGTGCTTTGGGATCCGTGCGGTGCAGAAATTGGCAGCAGAGAACTAAATGCTTTCACATTCGTGCAGAAGCTTTTCTTCTCCACGGATCATACCAAGAAACAGGGGAGGCCGGGGCTTGCGGCTGGGTTCGCCGGCGACAGTATTGGGTGGCGGATGGTGGAGATCGGTTGGAGGGAGGGAGATTCGATGGCCGTGGAGGGCACGGCAGCGGGGAGGAGTTCGGCTGCAGCGACGGTGACGCGTGGGAAACCGACGGTCGGAAGGGAGGAGGAGGCCGACGGAAGGCTTCGCATGGAGGCCGGTGGCAGAGGCGGCTGGCAATGGCAGAGCGGAGGAATTCCAGCGGGAGGCTTCATGGGAGGGGCGCTCGTCTGCAGGCCGTGCAGATCGAGGTTCGACGGTGACGAGGCTTGGGGTTTGGCCGTGCGGTGGTGGGAGACGGTCCGACGACGGTGCTGGGTGGAGCCGGTTCGGTTGTGGTCGTCGGTTGGAGAGGCGGGAGAAGATCCGGCGGAAGGCTGGCTCTCTGGTGGGCTGAGATCGGGTTTGATTTCTTCGGTTAGTTGATTCGGGAGAAGTCACTTGGAAGAGAAATAGAGGAGGGAAAACATAGAGAAGAGAAAGAGTAAAGAGAGAGAGAGGGAGAACCGGGAAGAGAGGAAATAGAACCAGGAAGAAGATGGATCCCAAAAGAGACGGAGAGGGGGAAGAAGAATCGAGAAGAAGAGAGGGGGAAGGAATCGGGACGCACCCTGAATTCTTTTCTCAAATAATATTCGCTAAATTTTATTCATGAAGAAACATCTTAAATAAACAAGCAACCGATAAAAACAAATCTCTAAATAACCTCAAAGTAATCGGAATGACTAAGGTATTCCGATAACTCTAAAAGAAATAAGAAACTAATCTCCGATTCGAAGATATCCCAAATCCCACGTACATCCATAAAATAAATAAAATAAATACATCAAGATTCGTGCTGGGCTGGCACCGAGATCTGGGCTGGCTGGATCTGGATCTGGATTGGCTGGATCTGGATTGGCTGGATCTGCTCAATGTCCTCATCATTTTTCCTGTGGTGGGGAGAACTCGACTCCATCGAGTCAGGCTGGAGGTGCTCAAATAGATTTGGATCAATGTCCCCATCATTTTTCCTGGAGTGGGGAGAACTCGACTCCATCGAGTCAGGCTGGAGGTGCTCAAATAGATTTGGATCAATGCCCTGTAGCTCCTCTTCAGTAATCCAAGAGTCTTCTGACTTCAATCTGGGATCAATGTCCTATAGCTCCTCTTCAGTAATCCAGGAGTCTTCTGACTTCGATCTGCCTCGCCAGTGAACCAGGTAACGGTAGCAATTTCAACTCCTCCTAGACTTGATCTTCTCGTCCAAAATACATTCAATCACATCGTGCTTTCCTCTTATTTGGAAAGGTGGGCTCTCAAGAGGAGGGTCACTCTCAAAGAATGCAGGCTCAAATACATCATCAGGTGTCAATGCTGGTTCTTTATATTCAATTAGATCCAAATTATTAATCAAATTAACTCCTAATTGTTTTTCAGCTCTAACCTTATGGTCATGTTCTTCGTAGGCATCAGCTAATCTTGGGTCAGGATTGTAAACTTCTTCTTCAAGGACATCACCTAGATTCTCATGTTCTTCAAGTGTCCCTATATGCAAGGTTCTAGACGGACATTGACTAGCTACATGACCTATTTCATTACACCTAAAGCAGTGGATCTTAGAGCTACTTCCATGGGAAGTCTCTCTTATAATCCCTTTTCCTTTGTCATCTCTAATTGGTGGGGTTGTAAACGAGGGTCGGCTACCAGGGCTACCAGGGTTCTGACTAATATTAGGTTGTGGACCAGTCGAGGCTTTATTCATGAGGGCTCCTATCCTTGCATCTAAAGATCCTAACTTGCTATCAATTTCTTCGAATTTATCTGGGACCGCACTCCTGTCACTTAGGATCCTGCTAGGATGCCCGGACCTGCAAAACTGAGGAGACCCGGGCTGGTGATCCCGGCGAGAGCACTCCGATGCTCAAGTCAGTGGCAATCCAGGGGAACAGATCCTTTCGGTCGAGCCCCAAAGGTGGACTCTACGCTAGGAGGAGAACTTGTGAAATGAGAGAGTGCGAGTGGGTCGAGAGCAGAATATGGGGATGGTAGCAAAGGAGAGCCCGAGCTGGGTGGCTGTGTTTGTCAAGACTCTTCTCATGGGTCTCCGGTAGCCTAGAGCGATGGTCTTCCTGTGCACTGCCCCCACTTGCTCAAATTCACTGGTTGACTTTCTCTTTTGAGGGGTGTAGGCGGTTGGTAGGGAGCGCAACACCTTGATCGGTGGAAACTCTTTCCTTCTTGGCATATGTGATGGCTGGAACCATTATTGTGGCCTGGCAGGCGCTCCTTTATAGTCCTTGGATGGCTCGCTACCGTCCAGGGGAGCGGTAACATCCTTCGGCTGCAGGTCTCTTCGTCCGAGGTGGAGCCGATCTGGAGAGGTGGAGCTCGACTTCGGCCACGACGTCTCAACCTGAAGGGAGCCAACCTGGCGAAGGAAAGGCGGAGCTTGACTTCGGCTACGGCGTCTCCACTTGAAGGGAGCCAGCCTGGCAAAGGAGAAGTGGAGCTCGACTTCAGCCACAGTGTCTCGACCCGAAGGGAGCCAGCCTGACGAAGAAAAGACGGAGCTCGACTTCGGCCATGGCATCTCGACCCGAAGGGAGCCAGCCTGGTGAAGGAGAGGCAGAGCTCGACTTCGACTATTGCGTCTCGACCCGAAGGGAGCCAGCCTGGTGAAGGAGAGGCGGAGCTCGACTTCGACCACGGCATCTCGACTCGAAGGGAGCCAGCCTGGAGAAGGAGTCCGAGCAGAGGCATCCTACGTGGCATCTTCGTCCGACATGGCATCTGACAGGGTTTGACATGGGTTCCACGTCAGTAATCCTGCCACATCACTTATATTCTTAATTTAATTTAATTTTCTCTCACATCTAGTTAACTAATTAAAAACTTACCTAAAAATAACCTAATATAAAAAGAAAACAAGGACACTGCATAATACTTAATTAAAATAGAAAAACTAATTAAGCCTTAAAAACTTATCACTTATATTAGACATCTTCTTTTTCTACATTGCATATTTTATAAAATATCTTAAAGACACTAAATCCTAAACAACATAAAATGGAGATTTCTTCACCCTTCCTTGACCCACAAACCATTATCTTGCATATTGTATTAACCTAAGCCTTTAATCTAAAATCAATTAGATATTGGCACCTAAGGATTTTCGAGCTCACTAGAACAAGAGATCCTAAGAGTTAGACCGGGTCAGGATTAGCTGGTTAATTGGTACCTAGAAAAGGGATTAAAGGATAATGTAGCCCTGAGAAAAGGTGGTTCTTTAATTAGTTCCATTGTCTGACATGGCCATTTTATTTGGTGTCTAAAAAAAGTAATTAGGGAACCACCACCGATCTTATCTTTACTTGGCTGGTTGGCTAGTTAGTTTCTGACTTGGAGGTCTCGAAGGTGACCTTAGAATAGTTAGAAACTATCTAGAATTAGGAAACCCTAGAATAGAGAGTCCATTGTATGCTAACTAATTACAATTAACATAGAACTTAGGATAGAGAGTCCATTGTATGCTAACTTGATTACAATTAACATAGAACTTTAACTATTAATTCTTCTCTATCTCTCTAAATTCTAGGATTTCTTAAGCCTTCCTCTTTAGATTGTTCTCTATCTTTCTTCTTTCTTCTTTTCCCTTCTTCTTTTTAAAATAATAATTAAAAAAATTAGAAGATGATTGCTCTGATTTAGGACCTTTGATTAAATATTCAACACTATTAGAACAATCCAATAAATTAGAGCAATGCTAGGAACATAGATCTCGATAGCAGAGTGAATAAGTTATCTCGTGCATTAGACAGCAGACTGGACCCCTTGTCTTATAAATTAGATAATCTACTAGCTATTAGACACTCTTCCACTCATTTTTTCCTAAACAATATGCATGCTCTATATATTCGAGCCCAACTCACTTTGTGAATGATGCCCAGCTGCGTATCAATTTTTTGAGTCTAGGTATGACCAAGTTTATCAAGATGAAACCTACATAGCTTACGGACCAAGAGAGAACCTATACATTAACACTACAACCCAGGTTGAGGGGCTCAACCAGATTTTTCGTGGTAACTACATCTAGTGGTTATCCCAGTAATATAAAGACCTCCATTCATAGATGTACCTTATTACAATCAGCCATATACATATTATTAACCTTTTTCTACTCTTTATAGCCTATCATTTAAAGAGAATGTTCTGCAAGTAATAAATGGATAGAATGAATTGATTAGGACCCACCTCCCCAATAGACCAACCTAGATGTCGATAAGTTTGCTCAATTTTAATAACTAATCATGCCTTAATAGTAATCCATCGATGAGTTAATGAATCAAACTGATTGATTATTAATTGAACTTAATGAGGAGGAAGGAGAGTTGCCTAGTCAGCCCAAGAGTAACTTAGAGGGACACTACCAAGCTAAATATTTTAGTGGCCCTTTAATTTTTTCTGAATAATTGACTATAACTCTCATAAATGAATTGATCATAGAACAATCCTGCACCATCATAGAGACTAATATAGATAATTTGATTAAGACAAAAATATATAGAAAGAAATTAAACTGGCAGGATGAACCACTTTCATGATCATCCTACTCACCTATGACCTCTTTCCCAAGTACCCTAAAATCATCCACTTATTTTTATAGGAAGAAAGAATAAATAGATAACATGACGAAAATAATTGAGACTTTCCAAGAACCATAACAGAATAACATAATAGGGGAAGCCATACCTCCAATTTGCCCCCAGAAATTGTTAGACCCATGTCCTCCACTTTGGATTGAATAATATGAGCTAGCACCTAGTCTTCCAATAACTCCCTTGTTAGAATCACCACTTGATATAGAATTGAAGTCACTTCTTGTCACACCTTCTAATACCCTACTAGTGATCCCTAACCAGGAAGATTAAATAGTTGGTGTTCTAAAGATGCATAAAAAGATTATTGGATGTGATATCTCTAAAATGAGAAATAACGATTTTAAGAATTTTATAATCGATTTCTCTATGTTGGCACTAATTTCGAGGATTTCCTCTAAAAACTATCTGCTATCCTAAAATGATGTATGGAGATAGACTTATAGTTAACTTGAACAAATTGCCATAGGGAAAGGGATTAAGGTAGATCTAGCTAGACTTAGAAAAATTTTCAAGTTACCACTCCCACTCTAGGCCCATCACATACAATCCCTTCCTGATCTTTATCCAAATTATAATAATATTTTCGAATCTTGGTCTAGCATGCTTGCATTGCACACTCTATTGATATGGGTTAATCATCGTAAAACACTTTATGAATGTTTTTCTGCCATGATGACAATGCCTCCTAATTGGTCATGTCTTTTGAAAATCTTAAGACATCCAAGTTCAATATTAGTAACACTCCCTTATAGCATCCAGCTGAAGATGTTAAACTTAGCACTTATTAGGAACCCAACAATTTCATTTTCTTTTAACTTTATTTTAATGTAGTTGTAGAAACCTATGAGGAAGGAACAAGAATCCATGAATCCATGAAGCCCTCTTCAACTCTCGAAGCATACTTACCCCTGGTGCATGCTCTCCCTTTCTTTTAGTTGCTTATTTTATTTCCCTACTCCATTAGGGAGAGAAAAATAACTTATTTAAATCCTTGAGTATGGTTAGAAATAATTATGTTTTGTGTACCTGACTGTTATCTCAATTTGAAGTTACATAGGCATCCTAATCAATGATTGATTAATGGTCTTAATAATTTTAGAGATACTAAGGGATAATTATTAAAAAAACTCAGTAAATGGTAGGGTTTAGACCAAAAACAATTTTTTAAAGCAATTCTAGAACCTTTTGACCATTAATCTCAATAAAGAATCTACTCTATGGGGATATGAATGGAAAGTCAAGGTACGCAAAAGTTTTCTTTATATATATAAAAAAAGGTTTTGGATTCTCACTAAGTAATCGGGCCCCTTCGTCTAAGTAAGCGTTATGGTTCACATAAAAAGTGAGATGCTAATACTTAAGAGGCTAAGATATTGTACTGAACTTTTCTTAAAAAAAGAACCAACTAGCAAAAAGACGCATCACCAAACATGTAACAAGTTAGAGGAGTCAAAGAGTGTGATAAAAAGTTGGCAAAAGAACTCTAGAAATTTCTATGTGATATGGTGACATCCGCTGACGTGGAGCCTATGAACTGATATGGTGACATCTGCTGACATGGAGCTTGCGGGCAGCCACGACGGTAAGAGACCCGTCACCTGGGCAAGGCTACATGATGAAGAACCGAGGCAGACCACCCTGCCGAGGTCAGCTCCTAGTTGAGGTAGGGCTCATTGGATGGGCCCCCCATCTGAGGTCAGCTCCCGGTCGAGGTCGAGTTCATCCCTCAAAGACAAGCCCCTTGGTTGAGGACAACTCCTAGTCAGAGTTGAGCTCATGCTTCCAGGTGTTAGGCCCTTCCAAGCCATGAATTGGAATCCAAGACTAGGTTGGCTCGAGTAAAGGTTGTTGGTGAGTCTAAGTGAGAAAACCAACTTTGGATTTGACTTGTGAGCCTTTAAAAATAAGTTGGCTATAATCTAGGTTGATTATAGTGAAATTTCTAATAGATAGCTTGGGGAGTGGATGTAGGTGCTTGGTGTGCATCGAATCACTATAAACCTTTGTATATGTATATGTTTTCTTTGCTCTCTTGCATTTGCTGCTTATATTCATAGCATTGCATCTTATTCATTGTATGCTCATTTGCATTGCTTCACAAACACTTTAAAGTGCAGCACATATTTGCTTTAAATTTTAAAGAAACCTAATTCACCCCCTCTCTTAGGTTGTTATGCTGGGCAACAATCAATTTGCTTGCTATTTGGGCTAACCAATTTAAGTCAAACTTAGAATATGTTGAGTCCTAATTTGGGCAACATTTATCTATATTTATCTGGATTTTATTGAACATTATCCATAAATTATGGATGGGTCCAAATGGGGTTGGACTCTTGGCACCATATTGACATGCACCAAGATTAAGGGATGCAGAAAGGACCAGGAGTCCTTCTGCCACTTAATCACCTATTCCAGATAAGTGCTAGGCCTCTCTCTCTTATCCCCAAGTCCATTTGGATTGGGTTTAAATGGTCAAAACATGGCATTTGGTATGGAAAATGTGGTGTGCAAAATGAAGGGACATGTATCCTTTCATGTTTGGTGCATAATCATAAATTCAGAAGTCCTACTTAAAGGTTTCTGGTTCTTTGATACATCCTTTGGAATCCTACATCCCTTAGCTAGATTTTGATAAGTAACTTGCCACATGGCAAGTGAAAAAATTGCTAGAAAATTGAAGAGAGACATATATATCTCTTGGTGCAGTGATATGACATATCAAGATGAAACCTTTCACCCAAGGGACTCCTTTTGTTTGAAGGGTCTTATCTGATCATTGGAAAATTATATCAAGGGCTAAGAAAAAGGTTTATCAAGTGCCCCCTCACTCATTATATATAGGCATCGATATTATGATTCCAAAATATTCAAAAGAAATCCTTTCTATCTCTCTTCCTTCTTTTAGGATAAAAAGTCTTCTTTAAGATAAGGCTTGTTATTTTAAGACAAGAGCCTAGAAAGAGATATAGAAAGGATAATCAAATTCTGAAAGAGGATTTAGAGAGGTCTCTGAGTACCCTATAGGAGGGTAGGGGTCCAGCAAAGGGAGAAAGGCCGCTAAATGAAAAAAGGTTACCGAGAAGAGTCCTAGTAAAATAAGCAAGCTCGATAGGAGTGCTTCCTTGGTTCGGTTTCTATGTGGATCACCTCTGGAGGGTATATACTTGTGTGCCTTATGAAAATTAAGGAGTATAGCACTCTAGGTATTCTTCTATAACCCTAAAGTTATGATTTATTGTTGTTATGGCCAAGTGGTCCTTGGTTATAGGTTTCTAGCTAATTAGGATTTCAATAGTAAAAATTTTTGAAATCCAATCTTTCGCTACATCAACACTAACCCAATAGTGGTATCAAGCCATCTTGATTCATGCAATTAGTAGTCATTTTAGTGTTAATTGCTTGCTTTGCTATGACTCTTGCATGATTAGTTCATATTACATGTGTAATATGCCATGTTCATGGTTACTGCTTTAGATTGGGTTAGTCACCATGGCCGTCTAGTCATTGGAGCTAAGTAAGGTTTAAAGGTCTTCTCTTTCTATTCAATGGGGTCTCCTATGACGTGTTGGGATGATGCTATGGTCTTATCCCATGAACAAGTGAGATGAGTGGATTATTATTTTAATCATACTTTGGTTATGCATATTAGAGTTAATATGCTTATTTATTGGAATATGTGTCATGTTGGCAAGTTTAATTAGGATGCATTTGAGACCATCAAAGCACTCACAAAATTATATTTTGTCATAGTGTAAGATAATCATAATGCAAATCCGTTTAGGATTTGATTAGCAAATTGGTGTCTAGGCAAGTGGTTCTAGGAAGGTAAAGGAAATGAGGTTTTTAATTGGTTCTATTGTTTAATCTGGCCAATTCATTTGGTGTCTAAAGAAAGCAACAAGGGGACCCCCTCATCTCTCCCACTTACCTGGCCAATTTGGTTATATCTAGACCTTAAATTGAAAATGCTAATTGATTAAGCACACTACAAATTGCCTTCTTTCATGTTAAGCCAAATTAATGTCAAAAACTATAGTAGGTTTGTTATGATTAATACAAGGCATACTCTAGGGTTTGATATGATATTGACTTGGTGAATTTTATGCTTTATGGCATGATTGGTGGTGTTGCTTTATTGTTATTGATACAAGGACAATATTTATCAAACATGGTTGTATGGAAATGAAGGATCTGACTAAACTAAGATATTATAGTTTATTGTGATTAATACAAGGCTTTAAGTATCTTAGAGGCAAGTGTTATGTTGAGAGTTGCATGGGTTGCAATTGGAAAGGAGTTTTCCTACCCTTGAACTCATGGGTATTTGTTGTAATAACACAAGGCATTTGTGAGAAATTATGATCTCAACCCCATTAAGGAAGCCTTGTGAGGGTTTTCCCGCTTATCATAGTTGAGGGTTATGGTATTCGAAAGAAAATAATGGGAGACATATTTAGATGCAAAAGTTTATACTAATTATGAATATCATCATGAGTAGTCTGCTTATAGTTGTTCTTTATTTAATATAGATTTTGCATTATGGCTTCTACTTTTTTACTGTGGGGCATCTTGGATGCTAACAAGTTAACTAGTCCAAATTATATGGACTGGTTGAGAAATCTGAGGATTGTATTAGCTCAGGAAAAGCTTGCCTATATCCTCAGTTCTCCTGACCTAGATCTGGTAGGAGAAGATGCTACTAAGGAGAAAAGGGCTATATAAAAAATATGATAGAATGATAGCATGATTGTCAAGTGCATCATGTTGGCATCTAGGGCAATGAGTTATAGAGGCAATATGAAAAAATGGAATCTCAGTCCATATTGCTCAATCCTAAAGAGCTTTATGGGGAGCATAGTCAGACTGCTCGATATGAGACATCAAAGCAGTTGTTCCAAGCATGCATGAGTGAGGGCTCTTCCATTCAAGCACATGTCCTCAAGATGATTGACTTGATTACTCGATTAGGTCAACTAAGATTTGTGATGGATGGAGAGCTTAATTAGGACTTATCATGCAGTCACTCCTGGATTCCTTCTCGCAATTTGTCATGAATTACCATATAAACAAACTGAATATTTCATTGCCTAAGCTACTGAATATGCTCAAGATAGTAGAGAGCCACTTCAAAGGTGATAAGGCTCAACTTCTTCTAGTTGATGGAAAGAAGAAGCAAGTAATGAAGAAGGGTTCAAAGAGGAAGAGGAATCCCAAGAGTAGCTTCTAGAAGAGGAAATGATGCGGCACGCATATGATTAATGTTTTGAATATGGGGTTTGTAGAGCAATGAAACCTAATTATACTTAGCATTGTACTCATCTTAATAAGATTTAAGGATTATATGAAAAGGGACTATTACATGATTAGACACAACTCTAAAACTAAGAAGGAAGAAGATCTAGACAATAGGGGCTAATGATTGAGGACTTACCTTGATGAGTTTTCCAACCTTCCTATGATTCAAAACTTAAAACTACTGATGCTCTGGACTGGAGAACTTGGATAACAGTGATCAGAACCCTAGACTTGGGCTTCAGCTTGTTGGTTCATTGTCAAGGGAAACCCTGTTCACAACTCAAGGACTTCGAAGGACCCTGCAATGAAGATCAAAGTTAAGGTTGAAGGATGCCAACATAAAGAAGGGATGGGAGAACTTGTGAACAAAGAAAAGATAATTGAGAAGATCTGGCCGACTTCAATGCCTTTGCCTTGAGCTTGGATGATGAATTGCTAGGGAAGAGAGTGGCTTTGGGCGTGGAAGAAGAAGATAGGAAAAATTTCACACATAAAACTCAAGACAACTTCACTTCAAACTTCATTCATTTCCAAAATCAATCTCTTTTACAATGGTCGTCCAAGGCTTTTAATAGCCTCACAAAGCTAGCTTTTGAAATTTAAAAACTCCAAATCGAGGAGGATTACAAGGGGGGTTGGAGGATTTGGTGGAGAGTTTGGAAGGATGTGGGGGGGTTGGAGGATTTGGTGGAGGACTTGGAGGGATGTGGCCAACCTCCTTGAATTTGAATCTCCCTTGTTGGCGCCCAAAGGGTGATGAGGTGGCTGGTGAAGTGGCACCTGATGACGTGGCATGGTGAGGTGGTCTTCTACTTGGATAAGAATGACATGTGGCGCCCAGTGGTCCTAGTTGATGGTCATTTTCTCTTGCTTGGTTGATGTGTCTTCTCTTCTTCATGTGGTCAAATTCTGGGGTCTAGAATTTGAGTCTTGTTGCTGGCTTTCATGGCTTTAAGACTTGATTAGACTTAACTCAACTGAATTAGACTTAACTCAACTGAACTGACTTGATTGACCTGGACTTTAAAACTTGAAATGGACTTACAAGAAATGAAATTTTAAAAGTAATTACAGGACTCAATAAACACTCTTGATTTGAAACTCAAAATTAATTACAGGACTCTTGAAAAGGAAATGACTCTTGAAAATAAAATATTTTTGAACTAAAGGATACAAGGTAACCTAATTATCTTCGATCCAAATTGGGATAAGGCTAACCTTGTTGGAGTAAAGTTTCTTTCGGCTTCTGGTGTCCACACCAGGAAAAAGTCGAGGAAGCCCTTTACTGATGGGACATGCTATCACTATGGGAAGCAAGGGCACTGGAAGCAGAATTGCAAGTTATATCTTGCAAGTCTGAAATAAGATATTGGTGGAGTATCTAAAGGTTTGTACATGATACAAACAAACATGTCATTAAGTTCTTCAGTTTTTGATTCATGGATATTAAATATTGCATGTAGGTCTCATATCTGTAAGTCATTGTAGCGGTTATAAAGACCTAGAAGCTTGAAGAAGGGTGACTTCGAGATATTTGGCATGAGTGGTGAACCCATTCAAGCTGAAGCTATTGGCACCTATCTGTTATTATTGCCATCGGGCAATATTCTTAAATTAAAAGATTGTTATTATGTACCCAACATTATAAGGAATATTATTTCTGTACCTTGTTGTTGAAACAAGGTTATGAAATAAATTTGACAAGCCATAGGTTCCCAAATTTTTTTTTAAAGAAATTCTTTGGTCGTGGTTCATTTTTTTCATGATCTTTTGATTCTATTACTCGATGATGAGGTTATGTTTGTTAAAAACAAGAAAAGAAAGAGAGATGATGTGAATGTCACTTATCTTTGGCATTGTCATTTGTGTCATATCAGCGTGTCCAGGATGAACAAGTTGTACAAAGATAATTTCTTTGAACCTTTTGACTATGAATCATTAAGAACTTGTGAGTCATATATCATGGATAAGATGACCAAGTCTCCTTTCATAAGATATGGAGAAAGTGCAACTGAGTTGTTAGGTATAGTACACACAGATGTGTGTGGTCCTATAACAACCCAGGCTATAAGAGGATACTCTTATTTCATCAATTTTATTGATAATTTATCGAGATTCGGATATGTATATCTTATGAAACACACATACGAAGCCTTTGATAAATTTAAAGAGTATCAAAGTGAGGTTAAGAAATAAACTGGACATAGTATCAAAATCCTTCAATCTAATCGAGGAGGAGAATATTTATCTAGTGAATTTCTCGATCATCTTAAAGACAAAGGTATTCTTTCTGAATGGAGCCCTCCATACACACCATAGTTAAATAGTATAGCAGAAAGGAGGAATCATACCTTGTTGGACATGGTACGGTCCATGACGTGCTTCATGCATCTTCTAGTATCCTTCTAGGGTTATGCTCTAGAGACTGCTACCTACATACTGAATAGGGTGCCATCAAAGGTAGTTAAAAGCACTCCATATAAATTATAGAAAGGGAAAAGGCCAAGTCTTAAGTATTTTAAGATTTGGGGTTTCTCTGCTTATATCAGAAATGTTTTTGGACATAAGCTAAGTACTAGGGTTGATAAGTGTAGGTCTGTAAGTTATCCTAAAAAAGGTATGGGATATGCTTTCTACCACCCTACTGAGTAAAAAGTCTTTGTCAGTAGGCATGCCACATTCTTGGAAAAGGAGTTTATCCAAGAAGGGGGTAGTGAGTGGATATTTGAACTTAAAGTAGTTCAACCTATACTTGAAGCAATTCCTTAACCAGATATTCCTAAGGTTCATGAACAACCACAACACATACCTCCTCTCTGTAGGTTATAAAGAGTGCGAAGTGCACCTCTCAGATATGGCTTTGTCATTGGGAATAACAATGAAGCCAGTATCATATAGGTTGATGATCCTGTGACCTATATAGAAGCTGTCATGAGTAGATACTCTGATAAATGGCTAGAAATCATGAAATCCGAGATGGACTCCATGTATTGTAATCAGGTTTGGACATTAGTGATCCATCCAAGGGAGTAAACCCAATCAGATGTAAATGTGTCTTCAAGAAGAAGATAGGAGTAGATGGTCAAGTAGAGACCTACATGGCCAGGCTGGTGGCAAAATGTTTTAGACAAGGACATGGTATTGACTATGATGAAACTTTTTTACAAGTAGCCATGCACAAGTCCATTTGGATATTGCTTGCCATAGCTGCATACTATGACTATAAGATCTGGTAGATGGATGTAAAGACTACTTTCTTTAATGGATATCTTGAGGAAGAAGTTTATATGTCACAACCAGAGGGGCTTGTCTCAAGTGAGAGACCAAACCAAGTATGCAGGCTTAAGAAATTCATTTATGAATTAAAATAAGCATCGTGGAGTTGGAACATCCACTTTGATGAGATGATCAAAGAATTTGGTTTCATCAAGACTGTGGATGAGCCGTGTATGTATAAGAAGACAAGTGGGAGTGCCCGTTTTTTCTTAGTTTTGTATGTTGATGACATACTCATCATTTGGAATAATATATCAATGTAGCAATCGATCAAATCTTGGCTATCAAAGTAGCTTTCCATGAAGGATTTAGGAGAGGCATCCTATATACTAGGTATAAAGATCTCTAGAGCTAGATCTAAGAAGATACTAGGCTTATCCAAATTCAGGTACATTGACTTAGTGTTGAAGAGATTCAACATGGAGGGAAGTAAGAGATGTTACTTACCTATGAGTCAAGGCATATATCTCTTTAAAAAGATGTCTCCTAAGACATCAGAAGATAGAGAGAGGATGAGTTTGATTCCATATGTTTCGGCTGTAGGATCAATTATGTATGCCATGTTATGTACCAGGCCTGATGTTGCTTATGCCTTGGATATAGTAAGCAGGTTCTAGGCTAATCCAGGAGAAGATCATTGAAAAGCTATGAAAAACATTCTTAAGTATCTGAGAATGACTAAAGATATTTTTCTAGTGTATGGTGGATCAGAGTTAAAACTAGAAATGTATACTGATTCTAGTTTTTAATCAAATCCCGATGCTAACAAATCTATATTAGGGTATGTCTTCATCCTATATGGAGGTGCAGTGAGTTGGAAGAGTATAAAGTAGTAAACTATAGCTAACTCAGTCATTGAGGTAGAGAACATAGCTACAAGTGAAGCTACAAAGGATGCTATGTGGATGAAGAAACTCATTATAGAATTGGGTGTTGTTTCGATTATATAACAATCGATGCCACTTTATTATGATAACATAAGAGCTGTTGCACAAGCTAAGGAACCAAGGTCTTATCAAAAGTCCAAGTACATCCTAAGATACTTCCACCTCATTTAAGAGATCATAAAAAGATAAGATGTTGTCATCGATTGAGTAGGTACAAAGAATAGCATAGCAGACTCATTTACTAAAGCAGTACCACAGTAGTAGTTTGATCGCCACTTAGATTGTATGTATGTAAGATACAAGGGTGATTGACTTTAGTGTAAGTAAAAGATTGAAAGAATTATATCCTAAAAGTTAATCTTTGTATGGGCATTTCTATAATCTTCCAACTCATGTATGATATTATTTATTAATAAAAAGCAATTGTTGATTCTGAAGGGAAAAAAAGTAAAGGAAAGCAGGCATGCAAGGTAGAAACATGGTATTTTAAAACTATTTTAAAATATGCAGTGGAAGGCTTGGTAGATAGATCAAAATGATCTACCGATTTGCCTGCAACAGGACCTAGATAACAGTATAGCATGCTATAAAATATCAACAGCAAGAAAAGGTCAACAGGCATCAAGGTACCTTATCGCTATACCTTAAAAATGGAGGTAGTGAAAAGCTCTCAAGACACACGCACGTCTGGCCTCTACGAGTAGTTCACATCGAGGCTCGACTCTGATCAACTCCCTCAGAGTGCTAGCTCCTTAGGATCCTTCAGGCTGATCTTCTTCTTCTCGAGAGACAAGGAGGAGAGGTAGAACCCTCTCTAACTAGCTCTCTTTCCAAGACCTAGCTTGAGTGCTAGGTATTCACACACCCAATCCCAAATCCTCACAAAGCCCCTTTTTCTTTCTAGTTTTTCAACCAACCAGTAGCCCCTAAAACAACCTTTATTTATAGAGGCAGCTATAAGAGGGAGAAAGAGGAAGGAGGAGTGATTGGGGGAGAAGGTCAAGGGCCATACCAAATGGGTCCAAGCTAAAAAGGCAAGCATGACCATCTTACCATGAAAGCCTGGAGCCAAAAATGCTCAGAATTTGAAATTCGAATTCAAAATTCGAAGTCAAAACCTTTCATGAAAACTTTCCAAAATTTTTGCTCGTTAATCAAGTGTCGACACTTCAAACATGGTCAATCACATTGACCTCCAGTGATGACAAACAATTCTCAATCGTTGATCAGCCTTTAGATCATATAGAAATCTTTATGGTGTGTGACCCTATAGGTTTGAACACTAAGCCAGTAACACTGGAACACTTCTAGTACTAGTTGAAGTTCTCATCTAGCAATGATACCCGACATCTGAATAGGTCGAAGATTGCAGAGCAACTTAAAAGAACCTCTGGCATATGGTTACCACATAATTCTTCCCTTTGACCTCATAATGCTCAGGATAACCTAGGGTTCGACTGCCAACCCTAATTTGGTTCATCTAGATTGTGTCTCAATCTTACAAGTTCTGTGACTCCTCACAAGAACTACCCTGGCCAGGATTTTGTTAAATTGAGATACAGCGAGTCATTTATTCCAAACTATTTGGAGGTGTCAATTCCATCTTGATCCACCATCGCTCCACAAGTACTTGACTGTACCCAAAAACCTTTCATTACTGTATTAGAAATCCAGTAGTCCGATATCAAAGTATAGTGAGTTGCTTGTAAGCTACCATGATGATCTCAGGTCCGAGGGATACATATACTCATATCCCTTCACGAGCAACCCTTTGACATAACGGAGCTCTGTAGATGGTCACGTTCATGAGATGTCATACATTTCACTTGTATGTCATATTAGTATCACCATACTCCTTGGTCAAGAGGATAACCAACCAATATGAGATGCAACAACCTATACTTAATACATCGTCGTCCTATAATAATGTATCATTTGGTTGTGAACCGGTTTAAGAACTACTTGATATATCCTCTTTATATCAACTATAATATAGCTCTAAGGACTCCATCACACAAGAGTTCTTTTCAAGAAAATGCACATGTGATGAACAACCAAAAGAATAACTTTTATTCATTAAGAAATTCATATACAATTACAAAATTAGCATAACCATCTACATCCTGGATGATTGGCTTTGGGACACAATTTTCAATAACTTCCACTTGGACTAAAGCCAATCGGTACCGAATCTTATTCCCATTTTTTATTTATAATTGTCAAACTCTTGAATTCTGATGGCTTTAGTGAAGGGGTTTGCTAGGTTCTCCTTTCCATCGATTTTCTAAATATCAATATCACCTCATTCACGATCCATCGTACAAGGTGATAGCACCACAGAATGTGCTTTATGTGGTGATGAGACTTCGGCTCTTTGGCTTGAGTAATGGCTCCAGTGCTACCACAATTCACCGAAATAGGACCATCCAGGGAAGGTGCCACTCCCAACTCACCAAGGAACTTCCGTAACCACACAGCTTCCTTCGTTGCATCTGATGCTGTAATGTATTCTGCTTTGCATACTAAGTTTGCCACAGTGGGCTACTTAGAACTTTTCCAACAGATCGCTCCTCCATTTAGGGTAAAGATAAATCCTGACACACTCTTGCTATCATCCTTATCTGACTAGAAATTGGAGTCAGTATACCCCACAAGTTTTAAGTCAGGTTTTTCATAAATCAGCCATTGGTCCTTAGTATTTTGAAATACTTAAGGATGGTCTTTACCACTTTCCAGTGACCTTCACCTGGGTCAGACTGGTATCTGCTCACCATGCTCAGTGAGTATGCCACGTCTAGTCTAGTACACGTCATGGCATACATGATAGAATCCACTACGAAGCATACAAGATTCTACTCATATGCTCTCTCTCCTCAGGCACAATTCCTTTTGGAGAGAGCAATTCCATTACCTATCGAGAGATAGCCTTTCTTAGAATTTTCCATGCCGAACTACTTCAACATAGTATCGATGTACGTAGATTGGGATAGTCCCAGAAGCCTCTTAGATCTATCTTTGTAGATCTTCGTACCCAGTATGTAAGAGGCTTCACCCAAGTCTTTCATTGAGAACTGAGATGACAACCAGACCTTTATTCCTTGCAGTGCTGGGATGTCATTCCCAATTAAGAGAATGTCATCCACATATAACACAAAAAATACAATAACATAACCATTAACCTATTTGTAAATGCAAGGCTCTTCTTCGTTCCTAACAAAGCCATACAACTAATATACTCATCAAATTGCATGTTCCAACTTCGTGATGCTTGCTTCAGTCCATAAATGGACTTCTGAAGCTTGCACATCTTTGACTCATCTATGGATGTGAACCTTTCAGGTTGTATCATATATACCTCCTCTTCCAGCTCACCATTCAGGAAAGCTGTTCGGACATCTATTTGCTAGATTTCATAGTCAAAGTGTGCCGCTAAAGTAAGCATGATCCGAATGGATTTGAGTATTGCCACAGGAGAGAACGTCTCGTCATAGTCAATATCATAACGTTGACGATACCTCTTGGCAACCAGACGGGCTTTATAGGTCTCTAACTGCCTATCTGAGCCCCTTTTTCTTTTAAAAATCTATTTGCACCTAATGGATTTTATCCCTTCAGGTGAATCAACCAAGGTCCATACATTATTGATTTCCATGGACTCCATTTCGAATTTCATGGCTCCCAGCCATTTCTTAGAGTCGGACCTCTGCATCGCATCCACATAGGTGATCGGATCCTCATTGTTCTCATCGAGTTCAATAGGATCACCATTTCGGACCAAGAAACCATAGTATCTGTCCGGTCGACTTGGTTCCTTACCGGATCTCCTTAATGGTTCCTGTATGGGCTCAGTGATGGGGACACCAACAGCACAAATCTTGGAGTAGCACAGATCTCGATATAGATAAATTTAAATTCAAGAATAAGTTGTTTTAGAATTGGAGTTTTAGGATAAGTTTGTTTTTTTAAAAATAAGTTTGTTAGGATTATGATATCTGAGTTTGTTAGGATTTGAATAGGCCTTATCTTATATTTGTATTTGAACCATCCTTATCTTTCTATCTTGTAATTCAAATGAGGGTTGGAAAGGTCTATAAATACCACTCTCATTCCTTTGTAAATGGAACGTGAATGAAAATGAGTTTTTAGAGGAGAGTGATTCTTCTTTTTTACTTCGCATGGAGAGGGTGAGAGGCCTAACAATCGCTCTGTAAGGAGAGCACGAGAGGTGCAACCCCAGGACATAATGCGAAGTCATGTCTAGTTATCCCCTTCCTTGATTCCACTTTCCCTACCGCCCTTATGTCCTTTGAGATTCACCCTAACAGCTCTAAGTGGCGAGGTGGGTGGGATGTCCTAGAGGTGAGAGGTCTCTCCGTGAGTGTGAGTCCCAAAGTCAATGAGAGTCTAGATTTTTCCTACCTTCCATCTTCATTGTTCCTTCACCACCTCTCTACAAAAAAAAAATCAAAAAAAATATTATACCCTAATCTTCAGTGACTTCTCAGCTTACCGACGATCTTTCCCCTGATCCCGTATCCCATCAATTTGGTATCAGAGCATGGTTGCATGAGTTGCATCATAATGGTAGCAAGTATGTCTCTCTTTAAGTACTTGAATTGGGTGCTTCACCTGGACCGTCCGATCATAGAAGAGAAGTAGGGCTGCAAGACCCTCTCTTCCCATTCAATAGAGTCTCTTATGGTGTGTAGGGGGAATTGAACTGTGAAGAAGAAAACAAAGAGAAAACTCATTTAGGACTTAGTTTCTGCATCCCATAATTTCAATATATGATCTATTAATTTAATTGTTTTTACATGTAAAAAATTCAAAAAATTCTGATTCTTATTTTGTTAGATTCATCACATTTGATACTATTTTTTGGTATTTTCTCCTAATTCATTTTGGTCTATAGATTTTTGCACATCTATTTTTCTGCTTGAGAATAGTTCTTCCGGTCTAATTTCAGCATTGTTTAGTTAGATTGTGTTGTTGCATTTATTTTAAACTACTAAAGAGTGACAATATCATAAGATAAGGAAAGGAGGTCATTACCTTTTCTTGGTCCAAAAATAACCAACCACATTTTGCATCGAACTCAAACCTTTTAATAAAATTGAGTAGCAACCTAATTAGAATTAGGGACACTAATAAGTCAAGCTCAATTAGTATGTTGAGACTAGTGTGAATCATTTCTTCATCCACTTTTGAAAATTGGTGTTTAAGGCTAGAGGTTCAAAGGCAAAATGCCTTAAGTAGATTTATGGTTCCTTAATTGGGTCCTCGTGAAAGCACGGGGGCTCCCATAATCCCACCTCTTACCTGGCCAATTGAAAGGGCATTTGTAGTCTTGATCTATACCGAGTCAATTCATACTACATTGAACTTCTAGGTCTCGCAAAACTTAGAACAAGTCTTTATATTAAATGATTACTAGATCAGGAACTCCATACCAGCATTCACAAGACCAACCCAGTTCTACCATGGACCCCTATCTGGAAGCTCTAATAAGAACTATGACTGAGCAGTTCAAGCAATTAAATAATAGGTTTGATTAAATAGAAGAGAGGATAGGAACTCTTGAAGAAACCCGTATGATCCCTACCGAGCTACAATCACCCAGATTGCCATCCATCCATCCTAGAGTCCAATGCCAGGAACATACTCCTGACCCACATCCAAGGAGACCACATCATGTTATGTTGACCAAGATGAGAGAGCCCTTAGAAACATTCGTTTAGATGCACCCGCATTCGATGGAAACTTGGATCCTAAGGTGTATATAGACTGGAAAAGTGATATGAATCAATACTTTGATTGGTATGAAATGTTAGAAGATAGAAAATTTAAGTTTGCCAAACTTAGATTGGTCTGTCAGGCTAGATTGTATTGGGATAATGTTGAGCGCATTGGATGACAGAGAGGTGACATGCCCATAGCCACTTTGAGAGCTATGAAGGTGAAGCTTAGGGAGAAGTATTTACCAATGTCCTATAAACAAAGACTCTTGGATCAATGGCAATGATTAAGTCAAGGAAATAAGACGGTGTCAGAGTATATTGCCAAGTTTGATGAGTTCGTCATGAGATGCAGTGTAGTTGAGTTAGAAGCTGTGACCTTATCTAGGTTTAGAGCAGGTCTTTGAGAAGAAATCCAGAGAGAGTTATTTCTTATAGAGGTCCATGATCTAGACCAAGCCTACCAAATTGCTAGGGATTGTGAAAGATTCCAGAGGAGACCCATTTTCTGCTGACTCGAGTTTAATTCCCCTGGATGTAGACCCAGCCCAAGCCCAAGCCCATCCAACAGACCCAATTCTACTACTCCATTAGCCCATAGAGATAACAAAGGAAAGAGCCCTGAAGTCCAAAGAGAGGGTAGTGTCCATTATTTTAAGTGCCACAATGAAGGTCACATTACAAGCCAATGTCCCACCAGAGCGTTACACATAGGAGAAATAAAAGAGGAGATCCCTGAACCCATAAAAGATTATGAGGAAGAGGTATATAAGGCCGGTGTAAACTTAGCTGATGAGTATGAAGGAGATGAAGAGATCATAGACTCATCAGAATTTCTAGGAGTTGTGAGATGTATCTTGACCCAGGCTAAAGAGCAAGAAGATTGGCATAGGACCAACATCCTACAAACCTTTGTTAAGATATGAGAAAAAGTTTGCAAGATCATCTTAGATAGTGGAAGTTGTGTCAATGCCATATTGACAAGTACAGTCAAGAATTTAGGATTGGCTACTCTATCCCATTCCAACCCATATAAGGTATCTTGGATAGTTCGACCTCGATTCCCATCAAATTTAGGTGCCAAATCACAATCCAAATCCAGTCATACCAAGATAAGGTTTGGTGTGATGTTCTTCCCATGGGAGTAAGCAGCATTATATTAGGTCGACCATGATTGTATGATCATGATGCTATGCTCTATGGTCACTCTAATTCTTGTTCTTTTACTCGTAATGGAAAGAAAATTGTAATCAATTCCTCACCACCCAAAGACCATGTTAAGAGAGGATCAAGTCACCTGAGGGACAAGACACAAGGAATAAACATGATCGGTGCTAAGGAATTGGAGTAAGAGCTTATGGTAGTTCACCTGTTTGGATTTTGACAACTAACACTACAGAAAAACTGAGCTACACCCACATAGAAAATACGTAGATAAAAGCTTAAAAAATGTAGATATATGTCTACACCCATATTGGTACATACATTTGGTTAAACATGGGTATATCCGGCGTGGCTATAGCTTATATCCACATTTTTTTTTCCGTATGTATAGACGTGCTTTACCCACGTATTATCTAACGTAGGTAAGATTATATACGTGGGTATAAATATAGTCTATACCCTCCTTTATAAAATGTGGGTAATTAAATATATATGAATTAGAAACATGGGTAATTAAATACATACGAATTAGAAACATGGGTAATTAAATACATACGAATTAGAAACGTGGGTAATTAAATACATACAAATTAGAATTCGTTGGAATTAACAAAGTAGAAGTATAAATGAACCTATACTATCAATAATAAAACATAGGTATATAATTAAATATAATCATGCTTAATCCAATTTCAAAATATGGATCATCTGTAATAACAAATAAAATAAAAAGACATAAAATAACTATAAACAAGATAATTTTCATCATTATATTAAATATAGTTTAACATATACAGTGATAGTCTTACAAAAATATTGTCTCAATAACTTTATTAATTTCATCAAAATATAAAGAACAACAAACAAAACATAGTACTGATTTCAAAAGAAAGTAAATACTAGAATTCAAAATATATCATAAAACAAGTTCCAATAATTTTGCTACACCATAAAGAGAATAAAGATATATAAAGTAAACTTTGTAAAATCTCCATTTCTTCCTTGACACCTTCCATTATATCACCTGAATCTGCAAAAATAAAGGAATCATATAAATATACATCATTTCAGAGATAGTATAAATCATTATTAAACTAATAATGTACACATATACATACATAATCTTTTCATCAAATAATGTGAGTGCCCACAACATATTTCATTAAAGATCGACTTTTGTCCTTTACAAGAAATAGAGCATCGAGCTCAATTGCATAAGAAACAGAAACCTCACAAAACACATCTCTTAAACTTTTGTCCATCAATATCTTGTCTTTATCATCAAAAATAAATATTCCTTTGCCTACTTCTTTCTGTGAGATATCCAATAAAATTACTTCTTCACCCTGCAAATACTGATTTCATATAATATAATGAATAAGTCATGATGATCACCACTTAATAACATTGAACCATTCTGTTTAAATCTATAAATTCATTAAAATAAATTTCACTTATAATTTTAGATGATTCAAGAATGGGTAATATGTTCACTTGAGATAAGTTTAGTTCAACTCTATCACCATTCTAGAAATAATAGAGTTAGCAAACTTTCTTAAAAAATATTAAATTACAAGTATTGCATAAAATAATGATATCATAGATACCTCTGGATTATATTTGCTACTAACAGATGATATTTTATCTATTTTTGGTGAATGATCATTAGCTTCTTTCATGTTGGCAATACCCTATTAATAAATAAGTATAATAACAGGTTAAATTCATCAATCAAATAGCAAGTAGAATGAATGATCATCGGATTTTTCCATGACATTTTTATATTTTCAAAAAAATTAAAACAATTCTGAAAATAAAGATTAAGTTATCCATTCTCATTCATATAGAAATAAAAAAAGAATTATACGTACTAAAATACTCACCGAAATTGTTGAACCATAAATATTTTCTACTTGGACTTGGAGAGTTCCAACTTTACCTGCCAAGTTATTAACCATTTCATGCAAACTCTCATTTTCCTTTTTCAAGACTTTATTTGTTGCTTTAGAGCCCCATAATGAACTGGGAGTTGGTCCTCTCCCTAAACAATGGATCATGTCTGGTCTTTCTTTACCAAACTATTTAGAAAATACTTCATCCCCTTCTGCATCTTTAAACATTTTCTTTTGATTCCAGTAAATATGTATATATTAATTACATGAAATAAATATTATAATAAAAAATAAGATAGACTTATAGTTTAATTGACTAATAAAGGATACTTATAACTAGTCTAACAGCAACATCATTTATAGGTTTACCATTCTTTCTAGTACAAGTATTCACCCACATGCCGGGATGGCTCAATTTTTTTCTTGTCCTTTTGAACTGAGTATACAAAATAAGAAAAAATTAGTCGAACATAATATATATATTTATCAGAGCAAGCATTTAAAAAAATTTGGATGTGTTTCATATATAGGTGATTGATTTGCACGAACCTCCTTGTTCCTGCACAACAGGGATACTTGTACTTCTTCTTGCAGTCAATATTGATATTTGCCCTTTTCTGTCATTGTTCCATATATACCAAAATTTAAAACTGACATTAACTATTATAAAAAATTGATCTTAACCAATGAAAAATAACAATTCTATATACCTGCCATTATAAAGTAGACCAATTATCTATAGCTTCATTTCATTGAGCCTCTGGGACATTCTTAGGTACTTCACCTTATTTTTCATATTTTTATCAATTTCTTATTAAGTATTTTTTTCTTAAACGGTACTTCATTCCTCTCCATTTTTTTTCCAAAGTCTTCATTGCAAAATTATAATGCTCATCTCCAACATCATACTTTTTTTGAAATTAAAAAATATTATTAATACATCATAAAAAGAAGTGCTAAATCATAGATGAAATAGAAATCAATATCACCTTCGTGTATTCCCAAAGTTCAAATTTAGTGGTCTTAGATATCTTTCACCGATCATTCACACTAACTGGCAGCTGCTCATAAAATTTTGTTAGGCTAGTCAAAAAGCTCATAAATGATTGCCCACCATCCCCAATTGGCTGTCCATACTCATTCCACTCTACATGAATCATCTTATCAGAATCCATCGTATGCACATCTTTCATTTGTGTCTCACCACGATACTTCTTAGGAGGTGGCTCTTCAGGTTAGGATATCTCTTCCTCTTTAAGGCTACACCAGTATCATCCTCATGTATAATGCTCTGCTCATCAATGACTTGCCTAGTTGAACTCCTTTTTGCACATCCAACAAAATCTAAACCAGCCAAAAAGGAATCCAACTTTTCCATTGTAAACCGATGATCATTAAGCTGAATAAATAAAAATCAATAAATAATTTTGGAATGCATATAAAAATTTGGTAAGAAGTTAAAAGTATTAGAATATACAAAAGAAGGAATCTTATTTGGAGAGAGAGTTGTGAAAGCATCCTGCATAAAATGATAGATATAATATGAAACAAAGTATCCACAATTATTTTCATTTGGTTGCATTGGTACTTGTTATTATTAAGGCTGCAAATAGGTCGGGTTGACCTGTGACTCGATCCATTTAGACCCGATCCAACCTGTTTTTATGGATCCGTGGATCCGGGTTGGGTCCTAAAATTAGATCGATTCCATTTTTCGGATCAGGTCTGGGTTTACTGAATTTAGACCCGGCCCGACCCAATTCGAACATACTAATACTGTTAGAATTATATCTATTTGAACCTTTAAATTATAATTTAAAACTTGTATGGAACTAGTTATAATTATTTTTATATCTTAATTTATTTTAAAAATAATATTATTTGTTATCTATTTTATAGTTAATAATAGTTAGCTATATAATAATTAAAATATTATTATCTATATTTTATTTGGATCATATTTAGATCCAAATTTTGTAGATTAGAACCATATTATTTATGGACCCGATCCAACCCGAATGACCTGTTGGGTTGAAAATTCTGATAGTAGACCCGACCCGACCCGACCCGACCCAATTTTCTAGTGGATTGGGTCTGGATCTACTATTAGGACTCGATCAAAGAATCGGTTCGGAGCGGGGTCACTCAAGACCCGATCCGACCCGACCCATTCGCACCCCTAGTTATTATTAAAATTTAAACAAAAGGATTAATGACTATTATGCTCTATGTTTCATGTAAATAAATTATTTTGATTTAAAAATATAACATAACTATCTTTGGGGCTATCAGTGGCATATTCCATATTGCTTTTGCATCTTTTGACTTCTTTTCACAATCATATATATCAAAAACTAGGCTGCAAATAGAGAAATACAAACAGTCTAAATATATTTATATGAATCGACTATGAAAACCAAAGTTAAAAATAGAAATCATAAGTAGATCTTGTTCTTGATCTATCTCGAGCCCTTACAATTACCAAATTTTTATTTCTAGCCCTACAAAAAAAGATAAAATAGTCATCGCTTTTGTTTATATAATAAATATCATATTAAGATAAGATCTAGATCACTTACATAGACTTTCCGTTGATGTAACAAATATATTTGTAACAACATCTATAATTAAAAGAAATGATATTGGTACAGTAAAACCAAGCAATAAATAGAAACTTTATTTATATATACATCAAAATATATAAGAAATATTAAAATAAATAACAAATACCATTCAACATAACCAAACAACCTTTCCAATATAGTTAACAAAAAAAAGTATAAACACCATTCGATATATAGTTAAAAAAATAATAACTAATACAATTGAACATAATCAAACAAGTCTTCCATACATAGTTAACAAATATTCAAGGAAATACATTATTCATATATGGATATATATACATGGATAACTACGTTACAATCTCAATTCCTTGAATATCATCTCTTTCCCATGTTACATTCTCATCATCAACATCGATCTCATTGTCATAATTGGTAGCTTGGAGATCTATTTGTTGCTCAATTTCCAAGCCTTTATCAGCATCATTGAAGTCCTCGTTCATATCAAAGTAATCTCTTGGCTTTGTCTTTCTAACTACATGCCATCCACTTTCTTTTGGATCTTTTACATATCATACTTGCTCCACTTGATTAGCTATTATAAAAGGCTCTGAAGTATGCAATTTATAATTAAAATTTACCAGTGTCAAGTCCTCGTCTTGTTTGACACCTCGATTAATATCCATCCATTCACATTTAAAGAGCAAAAATTTCATCTTATCATAATAATTTAACTCTATAATCTCATCTAAGACTCCATAATAGGTCATATTAGTATGTATTGGATTATTATCTCTTGTACTAGAGAAGCTTGCTGTTTTAGCTGATATCACAATGCCACTATTTTGAGTTTTCCTTCCGTGCTCAGCGCTTTTTGTATGAAATCTAAATCCATTAATTAAACATCAATTGTATTTGATGACTATATTAATTGGATGTTTTGTTAGACAATGAATAATAGCTGGTAGATCTTCTTTTCCTTGATCTTGTAACCCTTGAACTTATAAAAAAGATATTATATTATTCAATCAGTGATCATACACCTTTTTTCATAAGGCAAAAATTAAGAAAATAATGATACATTATGTACATGTCTAGAAATCATTGGGGAAACTTGTTCATATAAATAGTTTCAATATCTCTTTTTGATGAACGAGGTCATTCTCTTTGGATCAACTCGAAGTGCATCCTTAACATAGAAAACAATATTGTGTAAGTTTTGTAGTAACAACTACAAATTTCATAATATAATGAAATTAAAAAAAAATACTTTTTACTTATAATGCATATGACTGAACCTCCTCTTGATTGAATAATATATATGGATAAGCTTGATCCAACTCCATATTATCCTTCTTACAAGAACTCCCAGCATCTAAAGGGTCGACCTATGCTAATGCACATTTGTCTCAAAGTATCAACTTCGATACAATCATCATTTCTTCCACGTCTATTTAGCTATGCCTCAACATCATCATCTAAGAATCTTGATGCAAAGGCCACTGTTTCCACAACCAAATAACTATTTGCAATTGAACCTTTTGGTTGTGCTTTATTATGCACATATGATTTCAATTTCATCAAGAACCTATCATCATGACCACTAAATTTTACTAGTCTACAATACATAAAAAATAAAAAATACAATAAACTAAAAACACATCAAATTTAAAACATACCTTTTAATTGGATACATCCATCGATAATTAACTGGACCAGCAAGTCAAGTATCATATGGCAAATGAACAAGCAAGTGAACCATCACATCAAAGAAACTAAGAGGGAACAACATCTCCATATGACATAAAAGAACTGAAATCCTTTGATCAAGTAAATAAAAATCATTTGCTGAAGAAGTATTTGAGCACAATTGCAAGAAAAACTTGCTTAATTCAGTGACTATCCACTTAACTTCCTTGCTTTTTATAGATCGGATTGCTAGTGGAAGTAGTTGTTGCATAATTACATGACAGTCATGACTTTTTAGCCCCCATATCTTTTCATGAACTGGGTCAACATGCCTAGAGATATTAGCTGCATACCCATCAGGAACCTTCATATCTTTAAGAACTTGGCACATACTTTCCTTCTCCTTTTTACTTAATGTAAAGCGAGCTGGTGGCAACAAGATCTTTTTCGGACCTACAAATTTGAGATGAAGAGATGGTCGTATATTTAATTCGACTAAGTCTTGTCGAGCTTTCAAGCCATCCTTACTTTTACCATCAATTTTCAATAATGTTCCAATCAAACTGTCAAAGACATTCTTTTCAATGTGCATTACATCAACGTTATACCGAACAGGTAATAACTTCCAATATGGCAAATCAAAAAAGATACTCTTTTTTTTTCATGCCAGGTATTTATCTTTTTCAACATTATCAGGCTCTTCTATAGTATTTCTCTTCTTTGATTTCTTTTGCTTTGGTGCTCACTTCAAATTCTTGCTTGACTTCCTTTTTCTTTTTTTCAAATTTGTAGAAGATTCTGAGATAAAAGTAAGACCATCTAGTTGTTGGAACACATCACTCCTAAAAGGCAGAGTAGGTACATCTCTCATATCTTCTTCCTTATAAAAAAATCTTGATTTCATTCATCAAAATTTATGATCCTTGTCCAACCACCATCTATGACTAGCATAATAATGTTTTCTACATGAATATAACCAATCAGAATATGTATCTTTATTACATTATGGACATGCCAATCGTCCTTTCGTGCTCCAACCTGATAAGTATCCATATGCTGGAAAATCAATTATGGTCCATAATAATGCAGCACGCATGTTGAACCTTTCACCTCTCGAAGCATCATATGTGTCAACCCCATTTCACAAAATATTTAATTCATGAATGAGAGGTTGTAGGTAAACATCAATGTTGTTACCAGGTCCATGTGGACTTGGTATAAGTAAGGATAGGAATATATTAGGCCATTTCATACATTCCCGTTGTGGCAAATTATAAGGCAGCAAAATAACCGGCCAAATGCTATAGCTTACACTCATATTACCAAAAGGATTAAACCCATCACTTGCCAAGCCAAGATGAACATTTCGAGAGTCAAATCCAAAATCATCAATGACATCAAGAGATTTCCAACAAGATGAATCACTGGATGTCTCAAGATACCATCTACTTTTCGTTCTTCTTTATGCCACATCATTTTTGTAGCCAATTCAGAACACTGGTATATCCTCTGAAGTCTTGGAATTAATGAAAAGTAACGAAGGATCTTTTTAGACTTTCTTTTCCCTTTATGGCCATAACAACTTTCTTTTTCAATCCATCTATCCTCTCCACATTTTGGACAACTTATACGATCTTTATTCTCCTCCCCCCAATACAAAATACAATCATTTGGACATGCATCTATCTTTTCATAACTATAACCTAATGTAGCAACAATCTTTTTAACTTCATTATACGAATTTGGATGTGCATTTTCATGTGGAAGAAGGGGTTTATACAACTGCATCATCAAATCAAAATCCTTTTGGGAAATTCTAGTCATGCACTTAATGTTGAATAGATGGAGAACAAAAGAAAGTTTCTTGAAACTCTTACAACCTTCAAATAATGGTTTTTGTGTATCTTCAAGCAACTTCTTTAATCTATTTAAAAATTTATCTCCATCTGCTAGACCAGTATTACCATATTTAAATTCGTTGTCATCGTCAGCTGTAGCTTTAAGTGCATCTAGTATCATTTTATGTATGCCGTCATCCTTAGTGCAATCTCCACTTGTACTATTTATATTAGAAAAAATACTATGAGCTAAAATACCAGAACGCAATTTCCAAAGTCTCTGATCTTTAATAACTCCATTAAAAGCTAAATGTACTCTAATTGTATCTTTGTCATGGATCATACCACAAACACACTATAGACAAGGACACTTAAATGTATCTCTTCTCAATCTCCAACATGCATACTTGACAAATTCATCAACTCTCTTCAAGTACTCTACTGTTCCCCTAAAAAGAAAAATATTGAGAAAAATGAGAATCTATGTATATATAAATTCTAGCCTTAAAAATCAATCTTCGATACCTTGGTAGATTTAACCAGTTCCAATCTATGTTCATATATATATATATATGTATCTAAAATAAACATCAAAAAATAAAAATAAGTAAAGGATACTGAGATAATTTTTTTTTGAAAGGCTAACATACAATGATCACTAACAATAAGCAAGCATACCTTGAGCTGCGCTCCTCCGCTTGGCGGTAACAAAGCAAGGAGAACGAAGGTCTCGAATTTGTATTTAAAAGCTTCATGATAGAAATTAGACTCGGGCGAGTAGCCAAACAACCTTACCTAGTAGATAATTTGAACCATCACAATGATTGCCACATCATAGCCGTTCATCCAATTGATCAATCAAATTGCAAAGCAAATGTATGATAGATAACAGGCATCTCTCAATTGATTTTGAATTATTTTCTCAAGACTTGACTTATTGTAACCATTATTTATTAGTAGCATTCCTATAACAATAGTGACTTTATTAAACAAGATATGCTCTACTTGCCTGAACTCTATTCTTCTAGTGAAGAATCCTTAAGGGAAGTTAAAATGTCCTAATATGCTACATGGCATCCTGTTCATTATAGCTCTTCATAGAAACCAATAAGAGTCAAATATGTGATAGTGCAGAAAATAATAAAAGGGATAATATAAATGCACATCTAGAAGATTACAATATCACATACATATAGATTGGAATTAACATTCTCATTCTATATA
This sequence comes from Areca catechu, assembly GCA_021397845.1. NCBI lineage: Eukaryota > Viridiplantae > Streptophyta > Magnoliopsida > Arecales > Arecaceae > Areca > Areca catechu. The sequence continues at coordinate 91,554,216 of CM038051.1, read as the reverse complement.
AATGACAAATACACCACAACCATTGAACTGCTATGTCATGTTATCAAAGTCAAACCAAGTTCCTGGAGTACCCAACATATCTTCGCTGCATTTTTAGGCTATCAAATGTTCAATATTAAGTTAAATCATGCAGATTTCACATTTTTTAAGAAAAATAAAAAATATCTGTTAAATATGAGCATCCATCTTGAACCACCACTTCTGCCATCTTTGATAGAAGAACTGTGGAAATCCTTAACAAAATATTAATCAATTTCATACATACACAAACATATAAGCAGCATGAGAGGAAACCACCAGCCTGCAAAATTTTAGCGGGTCACAAACCTACAGTTGATAATTGCCTAATTTTGGGGGCTAACAGTGGAGGTCTTTATAGATAGCTTCAGCATTCTCTCCCTACCTTTTTCCTTTCCTAAATGCAAACTCAAAAATTTATTATTAGAACCCTTGAAAAGATCAAATATTGACGTACACAAATATAGGAAGGGCAATAAAAAATAAATGTTAGCACTGACAGGAAGGGCGATGATATTTTTGCCTCTTACCTGCCAGAAAGCCCACTTCAAGATACCCAAGCCAAAGATTCTAATTTACCATATACAAAGATATATTTACAAATTAGTTAGCAATTTTTCCTTGACTAATTTAAAGGGGAAAAAAGGAAATGTTTCGGCCAACTTTGATTTAAAATAATTGTTTTCTGAATCTTACGATCTAGATCATAACTGCTTGAATAGGGAAAGGTTGCAAGTGATGGCTGCTTGAATAGGGAACCGGAGGATATGTGTGTGTGGCTATGCAAAGAAGCAGAAAAATCAATCTCGAGGATACTTGGAACAAGCAAGAACCTTGGAAGTAGGTGGGAAAGACACTTTTGGAGAGGATTCAAAGTGGGTTCCATGTGCCAAGTAGAAGATTCTGGATGATAAGAGCTTGATCAGAATGATTCTAGATGGTTTCAATTAGGTGTGCACATAATTCAGGTTAAAGTTAGAGGCAGCTAAGTATCAGACCCATCCCAATCAGTTCTAAGTTTTGGAACCAGAACTGAAACAATCCATGTTGGAACCAAACTGAACCCATGCAACCAAAATCAGGTTGGATCTGATTGGTTCTTGAGATGTCAAAAAAAATCTCTACAAATAGCAAACTTATCTATTATTTCTAACAAGAATGCCCAATAAGGCCAGTCGTGTACAAGAAAAGCCAAAAAATAAAGCATAACAACTGAACTTGAAAGACAAACTACAAATATGGGATTAATATGTTATAACGACAAGAAGACCAAATATTCCATTCAACCAGAGTCACCCAGAAAGATTTTAGCAACCACATAAATTCATATGATGTGTAAGATCCTTCATATCCTTCTTTTAAGTTGGTATGGTTTAGATTATAAAAGAGATCTACCGTACACTATTATAGTAAAATATAGAACTTGTTGGGATTGTATAGGATTTAGCGATGGATAGGGGCAAATGAGAGAGAACGGGGAAGCTAGACTTATAATTTGCCATTGACTCATGCTGTATGTACACAATCTATGTGCTAATGTCACTTCTTTTTTCAAGGATCATGATCTTAAAATCATTTTATACCAACAACCAGACAATCAACATGCCAAAACATATATGGATAATGTTTTAATTTATCAAGGCTTTTTGGCAGGTAATCACATCCATCTCAATGACAATGAAGTCATGAAACCAGAAAATAACTGACTCCCACATGAATTAAAGTGTCAAGCAGCGCAAGTTGTATCGTGCATAAATAAACAGACACTCAAAAACAAAAAAACTATTGGGTAGGTGGATTCACATCCCATATGACCTACATGGTTCTTGGTATTTGTTTAAGAAATTTGGTAAATATGATACATTACATACTGCATCAAGGCCTTGCTGGCACCATACTTAATATTTCCCAGTGCTTGCCATGCCAAGGTGCCAGTGCATGCCGAGTGTGCTAAGCAATGGCACAGCATGGCATGGTACATATTGTGCCAGTGCCAAACTGGCAGCTCAGTGACATGCGATTCATAAATCCATGGATTCCCGTGGAGTTGGAAAGAGTCTACATGTAGAGGGTAGAATGCAAGTCATATAGAGAAATACATTTATTTACGAGGAAGTAATCATATTAGAAAAAGCCACGACACTGGCATAGCATGGCATGGTACATATTGTGCCAGTGCCAAACTGGCGGCTCAGTGACATGCGATTCATAAATCCATGGATTCCCCTGGAGTTGGAAAGAGTCTACATGTAGAGGGTAGAATGCAAGTCATATAAAGAAATACATTTATTTACGAGGAAGTAATCATATTAGAAAGAGCCATGATGAAGTACAACACTAAATAGATTTTGTGTACGGTTGTTAAATTGATTTACTCATCAAGTTCTGAATATTTAGGCTTCCTTCAGGATTTGATCTAACTTCTAGTTGACTCATGTTATGATTTTTAGATGTAATTAGTTTCTATGATTTAGTGAAAGAATCTTGTTCTGTAGAAAAGCATTGTGTATGTGCAATCATGCAAAAATAATCAGTAAAAGAAGACCATGTTGTAAATTGTAATAATGCAAATGATGAGAGAAAAAGGCACCGATGGAAAGCAAAGAAGCAATTGAGTTATAGGCTATACTTCACTAGGTGGAAAGAAGAAGCTCCACCAAATTTCAGCCCTTTCAAAGTCACCAAATTCTCCATTCACAATAAGCACAGTGTTGTAAATAATTGAGCCAATCGAAAACATTTCCTCTCACATTTCGAAACCTCCCAGAAGAGTTGAGATTTTGCATCGTCAACCTCCAAATCACTGATCGAAACCTCCCCGCTCACCTCGCCGTGACTCGTCGAGCCTCGCCTCGCTGAGCAGCGCCGCGCCTCGCCGAGCGTCACCGCGCCTCACCGAGCATCGCCGCGTTTCGCCGTGCTCTGTTACGAAGGAGAAATACATAGACTCGGGTAGCCACCTCATGTCGCCTCGCCGCGCTCCGTTATGAAGGAAAATACCTAGACCCTCGCAGCGATGTATGTCTATTGTAGAGAGACGTAAATGAGATGTGCATGAAACCGGGGAAGTTGTTGACATTGGGAAAGTTGTGGTAACCGATTGAACTTATTGAATCTGGATTCGAATCTGATTGGGCTTATCGACTCTGGGTCCGAATTCGATCGAATTTAATCTGAAAAAACTCTGCAGTTTGAACCCTGCATCAAGCTTGATTGTTTACGATTATACCAAACTCAATTTAAATTTAATTTTAAAGAAATTAACAAATGAGTTTAATTGTATCAGAAATTGAACTATAACATGCTAACTTGACTCAAACCCAAAATAAATTTAAACTAATCCAAAAAAAACCAAATCTTTAGTTTAATAATACGTTATTTGTATAATTGTATAAATATATCAAAGTTTTTATTGACTTGGGCTTCATAGGTTGAAATTAATTTAGAGCATGTTTTGGTGATTCAAGCTTGATTTATATCGAACTTTCAAGCTTGATTTTACAAGCTATCTATTTATTTGCTAAAATCTTTCCTGAAGTATTTATACATTACTACTACTACTACTATTATTATTATTAAAAATAGTCAGCAAAGCTTCTAGGTAATTCTAGATATTTTATTTTTGTTATTATTATTTATCTATTTTGATAACATGTTCTCTAGCTTCCTATCAATAAGAGGTGATCATGGACTGGACTTGGACATAGAAAATACCAAAATTTAGATAAGCCCACCCTAAATCCAACTAAAAGTAAGGCTGCAAATGGATCGGGTTGACCCATGATCCAATCCAATCTGTTCCATTTAGACCTGATCCAATCCATTTTTATGGACCCGTGGATCCAGGTTGGGTCCTAAAATTAGACCTGTTCCATTTTTTGGGTTGGGTCTGGGTTTACTGAATTTGGACCCGACCCGACCCAACCCAATTCAAACATATTAATAATGTTAAAATTATATTTATTTGGACCTTTAAATTATAAGTTAAATCTTGTATGGAACTTATTTTCAACATAGAGATAGAGTTATAATTATTTTTATATCTTAATTTAATTTAAAAATAATATTATTTGTTATCTATTTTATCGTTAATAATATTTAGCTATTTAATAATTAAAATATAGTTATCTATATTTTATTCAGGTTATATTTATATCCAAACTTTTTAGAATAGAATGGGATTATTTATGAACCCGATCCAACCCGAATGACCCGTTGCTAAAAATATGGACATATTGAATTCTTTAATTATACTTAGTTAGTGGGAGTGACTTTGTAAGTATAGTATAATTATAATGTAGTGTAATTACATTTTTAATATTTAAAATATAAAATATAAAATAATATATTATAATAAATTATAAAATATGTCATATTACATTACGTTATATTACATTATATTATATTATATTATTTAAATATATATTATATTATATTTTTAGTCAGGTCTCGGGTTTGGATATTAAATATCAAGATCCGATCCATTTATGTTAAAGTTAATCGGATCCGAGTCTAGAATAGCTCCAGACCTGGGATCAGTATTAATTTTTTTGGACACTCTTTTCTTGGCATACCAACATTTATCTATTATATTTGATTTAATCATATTTAATAGTTGAAACATAAGTTACAAATTAATTATAGCATTTTCACATTTGCCAAACATGAATATATATAACATTTTTTTAGAATTTGAACTTTTACTCATGTATATATTTTACGTGTCTAAAAATCATGGGTGTATATGACTTTTTTTGTAGTGTAAGGAAGTTTAGGATCAACCCTATAAGAAACAGCCCCAGGAAGTGTTGAGGTTTCTAGAGGAGTTTCAAGATATTTTCCCAGAAGAACTTCCTAATCACCTTCCATCCTTAAGAGATATTCAACATGCCATAGATTTGATCCCAGGATCCACATTACCGAACCTTCCCCATTATAGGATGAATCCTATAGAATATTCTGAGTTACAACGACAAGTTGGAGAACTTATTCAAAAGGGATTCATTAGAGAAAGCTTGAGCCCATGTGCAGTACATGCCCTTCTGACCCCTAAGAAAGATGGCACGTAGAGAATGTGTGTAGATAACCAAGCCATAAATAAGATCACCATTAAGTATCGCTTCCCTATTCCTCGTTTGGATGACATGTTAAATATGATGGCCGGAGCCAAATTTTTCTCCAAAATCGACCTTAAGAGTGGCTATCATCAAGTAAGAATTAGGCTCGGGGATGAATGGAAAACTGCTTTCAAAACCAAAGATGGCTTATATGAGTGGGTAGTAATGCCTTTCGGTCTGTCCAATGCACCTAGCACCTTCATGAGGATTGTGACCCAAGTTTTGAGGACATTTATTGGAAAGTTTGTAGTGGTCTATTTTGATGATATTCTCATTTATAGTAGAATGAAGGAAGACCACTTAAACCATCTTAGGCAAGTTTGCCAAGCTCTTAGACAAGATAGTCTCAATCCCAACTACAAGAAATGTGAATTCATGATCCAAAGAGTTATCTTTCTAGGATTTGTTGTCACCACTAAAAGAGTGTCTGCCAACCCTAAAAAAGTCAAGTCCATAGTTGAGTGGCCGGTTGCCAAAAGTGTCCATGATGTTCGAAGTTTTCATGGTCTAGCTACTTTCTATAGGAGATTTATTTGAGGATTCAGTACCATAGTGGCACCCATTACCGACTGCATTAGAAAGGGAACCTTTGAATGGACAAAAGCCACTGATAGAGCCTTCATAGAAATCAAGTAAAGGATGATACAAGCACTTATTTTGAGGTTACCCGATTTTTCAAAGGTATTTGAGGTTGCTTGTGATGCCTCTGGAGTAGAAATTGGAAGAGCTTTGAATCAAGAGAGTCATCCAATAGCATTCTTTAATGAAAAGTTGAATGAGGCAAGAATGAGATACTCGACGTATGATAGGGAATTGTACGCGGTAGTTCAGTCTTTGAGGTATTGGAGACACTACTTACTACCACAAGAGTTCGTTCTTTATTTCGATCATGAAGCTTTACGATTCCTTAATTCTCAAAAGAAATTGAACCCTAGGCACGGGAAATGGATAGAATTCATTCAAGCGTATACCTTTATTCTAAAAGATCGTGCCAGCACTAAAAAGAGGCTTGCAGATGCACTGAGCCAACAATCCATGCTTTTGACCTTGGTTAGCACTAAAGTTGTAGGGTTTGATAGATTGAAAGGAGAGTACCCTAAGTGTCCAGACTTTAGTGACATTTATCAATCCCTCTAATAAGGACCATCTAGTGCATATAGTGACTATACTCTCCTAGATGGATTTCTTTTCAAAGGAAATCAGTTGTGTGTCCCCCGAACTTCTATTAGAGAGTTTTCGATCTGGGAAGTTCATGCTGGAGGCCTAGCAGGTCATTTTGGTAGAAATAAAACCATCATAGCAATAGAAGACCAATTCTTTTGGCCTGGCCTCTAGAGGAATGTAGCCCAAGTTATGGTGCAATGTCGAACATGTACCGTTGCCAAATAGCAAAAGCAGAATGCTGGTTTGTACACTCATCTACTAGTTCCTGATTGTCCATGGTAGGATCTTAGTATGGACTTTGTACTAGGACTCCCAAAGACCTAAAGGTGACATGATTCCATCTACGTTGTAGTTGATCGATTTTCTAAGATGGCTCACTTCATTCCATGTTCTCAAACCCTCGATTCTTCAAGAAAGGCTAAGCTTTTCCTTGATGAAGTGGTTAAGCTACATGGTTTATCCAAAACCATTATGATAGATAGAGATGTTAGGTTCACTAGTTACTTTTGAAAAACCCTTTGGCATATTCTAGGAACCAAACTGAAGTTCTCCACAGCCTACCATCCTCAAACTGATGGCCAAACTGAAGTCGTTAACCGGAGTCTAGGAAATCTGCTAAGATGTCTAGTTAGTGATAGTATGAGAAATTGGGATCTCTTACTACCTCGTGCCGAGTTCGCTTATAATAGCTCAATCAATAGATCTACTAGAAAGAGTCCTTTTAAGGTGGTCCATGGTTACAAACCTAGGAAGCCTATAGATCTCATTCCATTACCCACACATGAGTTTCTGAGTTTGCTGAGTCATACGCACAGCATATTGAGGACTTGCATAAAGAAATCAGTAAAAAAATCAACATGAGCAATGAAACTTACAAGCGTATGGCTAATTCACATAAGAAATTCAAAGAATTTTATGAAGGAGACTTCGTGATGGTTAGACTAAAACCCGAATAGTTCCCACCGGGAACCATGAAGAAATTACATGCCTGCGATGCAAGGCCATTCAAAATCCTAAAGAAAATTGGACCTAATGCATATATATTGGAACTACCATCTGACCTGGATATCAGCTTGACCTTCAATGTTTCAGACTTAGTAGAATATAAGGAGCCAATATTGATACCTATTGAGCCTTTTAGGCCTGAACCTATCATTGAGAGTGACCCTCTCCCCGTGTGTCCACCAGCAACTATACCGGAGTGGCGAGACTGGATTGAGAGAATTCTGGATGACAAAACTATCACTACCAGGAATAAAGACTATCAACGCCATTTGGTGCGATGATAAGGTCGACCAGAATATGATAATCATGGATCAATCGGGAGAATCTACAACGAATCAACCCAAACTTGTTGGAATACTATCAGAGTCAGATTGACCCATACTCGATAGGGTCGAGTCTTTCCACCCCAGGAGAATTCGTACGGGCACCACAGCTCGAAAAAGAATTCAATCCAATCTAATCAAGCCAGATTCTTTATGGATCTCAATGGAGTAAGTTAAGTCTACCTTTGATTTCTATTTTATTTCTTTAATTAAAACTTGAGTCTTGTAAATAGGGAAGTTTATGCCTTTAATTGAGTTTGAGTCCTATAATTAGGATTAGGGCCATGTCAATTTGGTCTTTTGAGTCAAATTGGGTTCAATTTGACTTTGTAATTTTTAATTTCCTAAGTTGGTCCAAGAAGGGTTTGAATTGGGTTCAAGATAAGCAAGAGGACAAACCATGCCAAGGTGGGCACCACATCATCAAGTCTACTTGAAGGCCATGTAATCTTCAAATCCTACATGGAGGACACCTAAGCATGCCACATCACCAAGCTTTGGGCGACCAAAATTTGAATTCAAATGCAAGGAGGCCGACCACCATTTTCTCTCCATATCAAGCATAGTTTCAACTCCCCTTCCTGAGGGCGGTGTTGATTGGCTACCATGATGGTGGGGAAGATCGGCAGGGTGGGGCTTTGGGGAGGAAACAGCGACAATGTCGGGCTTCACGAGAGGCAGAGAGGAGGGGAGCTCAGCCTGGGAGAAGCGGCAGCTGGAGATGACTCTAGGCGGAGGGGCGTCGACTACTGCGATGGTTCCGTTCTGGTGATGGCGGATGGAAGAGATGGGCGGTGGTCATTGGTTGGGGATGGGGACATCATGGAAGAGGGGGAGGGCCTCGATTTGCAATGCCACGACTGTGCTAGAGGAAGGGAGCTCCGCTAGGAGGCAGTGGCGGTAGATTAGATCTACAAGCTGATATGGAAGTGGAGGAGCTGGAGGCAGTCGGGCATCTCGAGCCGTTGGAGCTTGCGGGGAGGATTAGTCGGCAATAGTGCTAGGGAGGCAATAGTGGCATGGGGACCGGCTCGAAGGTGATGCGGGCAACACAGGAATGTCGATGGTTGGGGCGGTGTTCGATCGGTGGGAGAGGGACTGCACGATGAGAAGGGATCCGGTGGGGCATCCAATTAATCTGCAGCACAGGGAGGGGGGAAATTTTGATCGGCATTGGAGGTGCAAGGCGGTGGTCGTCAGCTTGATCGTGGACATCTTTGGACAGGAAGAAGGCAGTAAATGCTGAGGCAGAACAGGGGCGACCGGTGTTCATCTCGGCTGTCCATGGATCTCTCCGATCAGGGGAATGCAGTGAATGATGATGGCATGCTCGGCGTGGGCAATCATCCGGAGGAGTCCGGCATCATCGATCGGAAGGTAGGATGGGATGGCTCCGGTTAGGGGTGATGTTGCTCATAGGTGGAAGAAGTTCGATGGCTGGGAGCAGAGAAAGAAGTGGAGTTGGTGGTGACGATCATGGATCATCACAGCGAGGAGGATGTGGCGGCTGGGGATCTGACTGGATCCAGTGAGAAGATGAGGGTGAAGGCAGTCGTCGATGGTTCGGATGGCTCGAGGAGCTGAGAGGTTATTGTTGATGAAGATGGCATCGAGGTCCTTGTCGAAGAGAGCCATGGGGACACCTCCCTTGAAATCGTTGAAGCGAAGGTCGAGGTACTTGTGCGACGGGAGATGTGTGATGTGGGAGAAGGGAAGAGATGGGGATGATGGAGCGAAAAGGGATCTGGTAAAGGATCTGGGAAGGGATCGGGAAGGGATCTGGTAAAGGGTTGGAGAAGGGTCGCAATCGTATGGGCAGTGGATCAAGGGCTAGGGAGGGAGAATGGTGGAGCTGGTGAAGGGACCTTGGATGATTCGGGAAGAAAAAAATATACCCTAATTTTTCTAGGCTCTGATACCAAATTTGATGTGGCATGAGATGAATGATTTCTAATTTAGTGGATGATTTAATTTGTCGAGCAATGATCCCTATGAACATAAACTTAATTCAATCACAAAATGGCAAAGAGTCATATGAAGGGAAAACTAAAAATAGGTTAACTCAAACTAAGGCTGCATGTTCATCCATGAAGATTGGACCTAAGGCTTGTGAAACCATCCTATCTAGGGCATAGACCATTCAAAGATTCAGACCTAAGAAATAAGGAGGTTTTTTTTTTTTTTACTAATATTGATGTCTCATGCCATTGGTAGGGATTCAATTTCAGTTTTCTTGAATTGAGATTGGTACTAGAAACTATCACTTCAAGAGATGCAGACCTCTGGCTTGAAAGGTTCCAAAGGCAAGGCCAACTTCCTCTTCAACTTGTGATCTTGGGGAACCCTAGAAAGAAAAAGGATTAAAGACTTGAGATGATAAGAAAAAATGAAAGTTACTAAAACTTCAAGGAAGAATAATATGATGGAGTTGGAGGAGATCAAGTGGCTTCATTCAGTGTCTAGAATGTAATCTCCTTGGACTCCTTGAACTGCAACTGGAGTTGGCGTCCCATGATAGTAAGGAATGGCATCCAAAATCTGCTGTAGAAGCCTCTTTGAAGATTGGAGTTGGCGACCTTGAAGAGAGGAAATGGTGAAGAAGCCTTGGTTGGGATTTGGAAGAACTTCTTTGGATGGTGATGGGGCATCTTCAAGCTAGAATATGATGGCCGGAGCCTCTTTAGAAGGACATGTTTGATATGATGGCTGGAGCCTCTTTTGATTGGATGCGGTTCACTAGAGTCCCTGCTGATCCAAACTCGACGGAATCGAGTTCTCCCCACCTTAGGGAAATGATGGGGACATCACCAGCATGGATCCCGGAGCAAGCACAAATCCTGGAGCTGCATGAATCTCGGAGGATATCCAGAATAAATTTGTTTGGGATTTATCTTTATCTTTTATTTGAATTTTGAATTAGGATTTGATTAGTTAGGATTAAGATATGGATAGGCTTATCTTATCCTATCTTGTATTTGAATTTGAATCATCCCTATCTTTTTATCTTGTATTCAAATTCAAATGAGGGTTGGAAAGGTCTATAAATACAACCCTCAATCCTTTGTAAAAAAATAGTTTGGTCAATAAAGAGGAGTGTTTAGAAAAGAGTGTTTCTTTTTGTTCACCCTGCATGGGGAGGGTGAGAGGCCCATCTTTCCTTCGCCTTCGGGCGTTGAGGGGTGTGAGACCCTAGTTATCCCCTTCCACGTCGAGTCCCCTCTATGGTCTTAGGGATTTTCCTTTATGGCCCCAGGTAGCAATTTGGGTGGGATGCCCTAGACTCTGCATGTAGTGAGATGGGTGGGATGCCCTAGGCTACATATAGTGGGATAGGTGAGATACCCTAGAGGTGAGAGGTCTCTCTGTGAATGTAAATCCCCAGTCCGAGAATGTCCAATTTTTCTACCCTCCATCCCCATTGAGCCCTGCCTCGATTGGGAGCTGACCTCGGAAGGGCGGTCCCTTCTGGAGAGGCAGACTCGACCTCGACCGGGAGCTGACCTCGGTGGTGTGGGCACCAGGATCCAACAGAGGCTCCTCAACCCTCTATGGATCTCAGATTAGGGTTCTACTTCTTTGTGTCTTGTAATAAGGCTTCAAGCCTCAAATTTGTAATTGTCTTTTGCTTTGAATTGTGTATATACCTTGACCATTAGGTCAAATTGAGTCCTGTACTGAGTCGAGTCACAAATCGAGTCCAGTCTGAGTCTATTAGAAGTATGGGTCCATTGCAAGAGTGGGTCTTAAAATTAAGTCTCCTTGGAAGCAAGTCGGAAAAGAATCCAAGTCAACTCAGGGCCCACCTGTGCATCCTACATGGCGCCATGACATCTTACCACGTGGGAAACACACTTAGCATGCAAGGACGCCCAATGGGGAGGACCACCTCACTTGGCTCTAGCCTTTTTCCCCTCCCCCTATCAAGCTCATTGCCATGCAAGGGTGGTCAGCCAAGGTAGAAGTCAATGGAAGTTGATGTAGGGAATTCAAATCCCTTACTTCAAGCTCTCCAATCAAGCCTTCTTCCCAATTTGCTTCAACCTCTTTGGAAGGGAGAGACAAGAGCCTTGGGCGCCTCCACCTAACACTTCCTATGTCAAGCCTTATACCAAAGAAAGGGTGTGCAACAAAGGAAGGAAGAAGAACATAAGCCATGCTACAAGCCCCTCTTCATGTCTTTTTCCAAAAGAATGAAGATTCTTTCCAACTTCAAGGCACCATGATCCCTCCTCCTAGCCTTGCTTCATGCCACGCCCATTCAAGGCTAGCACTTGGTCGGCCAAAGGGAGAAGAAAGTCAAGGTTTGGGCACCCATTCAAGAAAAAGAAGAAGAAATTTTGTATTATTGCATTTGAATTTCAAAATGGGCCTTGGGTGCCTATTTAAAGGACCCAACCCCTCCATTGTAAAGGGAATTGATGATGAAATGAAAAGAGCCTGAGTTTGTTTCTCCTCCAACCATTGTCTCCTAGACTAGGTTTGAGTGAAGCTTCCTTCGTCCCTAGGGACGTCGAGTGGTGTGAGGCTACCTTTTCGTCGCCCCAGGGCATCGCAAGTCCTTCATCCTCTTGGAAGTCGAGTGGTGTGAGGCCAGATTCCTTCGTCCTCCGGAATGTTGTGGGGTGTGAGGCCCCAAGTTATCTCCTTCTTCGACTACGGAATCCAGCCGGACATCGGGCTTGAAGCCACTTCTCAACCCTACCATAGTTCCATCTCGATACTTCTCTCCACTCCGCTAATCCCTACTTTGCTTGCCTACAGGTCCTTCTTGGTATCACGGGCACCAGAGACGGTCTGCTTTGCCATCGCGACCACCCGATCGAAAGCCGGCGCATCCACGGGTTCGACTGCTCGGGCATCCAGGCCGCATCCGTCGAGTTGAGCGATCTCTGCATCGGGTGCTTCAGACATGTGAGGTTTGCCCCTATCTCCTAAGTAGGTATTGCGTATCGAGCTTAGTCCTATCGAGGTTTCTTAATCCCGGAATCTTGTTCTCATTTTCACTATTTAGGGACTAAATTTTCTAGTGTAGGCTTCTATTATTCAGTTTCTCCTATTTCTAATTTTTGTTTGTGATCGGGAATCAAAACCTTATAAAAATATCTAAAACTCATCAACTATAAAAATCCCATTGCATCATAAGCATCCATTCTAGCATCTCTAGCCCTACTCTTCTCCCCTGCATTATTAGTGGTATCAGAGCTTCGTTCCACATCACTCAGACAGGGGGCTTGCCTAATGAGCCCTGCCTCTACTGGGAGCTGACCTCGGAAAGGTGGTCCCTTTTGGAGAGGAGGACTTGACCTCGACCTGGAGCTGACCTTAGACGGGGTCCTGCCCAATGAGCCCTGCCTCGACTGAGTGCTTACCTCGGTAGGGTGGTCCGCTTTGGTTCTTTGTCATGCGGCCTTGCCCAAGTGGTGGGTTTCTCACCGCCGTGGCCATCTGCAAGCTCCACATCAGTGGATGTCGCCATACCAGTCCACATCAGCGGATGTTGCTATATCAAATATAAAGGACAATTCTTGCTTTTTGGAGACATGCCATGATCTATAGATACGGGGCATGTCGAGGGAAGGAGAGTTGCGCACCTAGTACTTTCCGAAGATGCGTCATGAGCATGCCCATGGAAGACAAGTACTTTCCTAAGATCAATTACAATTATAAAAATGATACACCTTATGCTTTCTAGAGACATGCCATGATCTACTACGAGTATGGGATGTGTCAAGGAAAGGCAGGTATTCTTCTAAGTTAAATTATAAAAGAAATGCAACTCTATTAGTTACAAGATTAACTTACAACCTCCGAGATATATACTTTTACGAGATCCCATTATTAGAATAGTTTAATTTCTATTTACTTTTTTTTTTCTTTTCAAGTAAACCAAATTATTGTTGTTTATTCTTTTTCAATCATAACTTAGTCATTAGATCTCTAAGAATATGATTCCAACTTGATGCGGGACACGAGCCCGAATCAATTTTTATTCCAAGGAGATCGGATTGTTGGTCGCTAGGAAACGACCCTAGGCTAAGCTAAACCAAACCAAATTATTTTTTTTCCAATTCAAATGAATCCAATTTTTTTATTCAAATATTTTTTTTTCTATTTTCATTTCCTTTTTTATACTAAAAAAAACCATACTTTTTTTCTCTCTGTATTTTCTTTTTTTTCCTCACGGCTTTTCTCTTTTTTTCTTGATTTTCTCTCTCTTTTTTTTTCTTTATTTTTTTTCACGTGAAGTCGGCATTGCCGTGCCGGCTATGCTTCTCCGACCGTGCTGAGACACGGAACCCCACGGGTAGGGAAACCGACGGGCTCTCCATCGGCAAGGCTAGCGGGGAAGGAAGGGAACGATGGCACGGCGACGATGGGTGCATGGGCGGCAGTGGGGCACGGGCGGCGGCCTTCCGATGGAGAAGAGGGGAGCTCGCCTTCACCGTTGGCTCGGAGGATGGAAGACCGACGGGATTGTGTTGGGAAGGAGGTTGAGCATGGAGGCGGTGGCGAGAATCCATTGATGGCGGCAGTCCGATGATTGGGTGGCTCGGGCACTGGCAGTCTCAGTGAGATATGTGCACAGGGGCGGTTGAGCCATTTTGGACGGTCGATGGCATGGATCTTTCAGATCGATGGCGTGGTGGAGAGTGGAGGAATGGTGGATTTGGATGACGGCTGTGGGTGGAACTTGGCATCGTTGGTGCAAGATGGTGGCAGCAAGGAAGAGTCCAGTGGAATGGCTGGTTCGGTTGGGTGATTCATATGTTGGAGAAAGAAAATTGGGAAGAGAGGAATAGAGAAAGAGAGAAAGTCCCATAGAAGAAAGAAAGAGAGAACTAGAGAAACCAAAATTGGTGCGGTACTGAACGCTCTGATACCAAATTGGTGCGGTACTGAACACTCTGATACCAAATTGGTGCGGAACCGTTAATCGTTAAGAAATGATCACTAGATTAGGGTATCCAATTAAATTAAATTAAATCTAATTAAATAGAAAAAAACCAGCAATTGATTGGGTCAGGTTATCGAAATGGATCTCACCCGAAAACACGGAACCTCACGAAATTTGGAAGAGGGAGATCGTCTTGAGGTCATCCAAAATCCGGACCAGTAGTTCACCGGCGAGATTGATCTGAAGCCGTTGGACCTGGAACACCAAAAACAAGCAATATATCAATCCCAAATCAAATAAAAATTAATTAAAATCCAATGCTTTGAAATCTATGCTCCGAGATCTGTGAGGCTTTGGGATTCGTGCCCTCTGGGATCCGTGCAGTGCAGAAATCGGCAGTCCACAGTCTTAGAATGTCCAATTCTTCTACCCTCCATCCCCATTGTTCCTTCACCACTCTCTTACAAAAAAAAATCAAAAAAACTTGATACCCTAATTTTGGTGACTTCTAGGCTCGCCAACGATCCTACCCCCATCTGTCCCCCATTAATTCCATATAGCTAGCAACCTCCTATGACATTCTCCATGTATTTCAAATTTTCAAACTTGTATTGGAGGCTTATAAATAACCCTCCAAACCCCTCTTGTAAAGACAATTTTGATGAATGAAAATTTTAGATTTCTACTTCCATTTGTGTTTGTGCAAATGTCCTCCAAGAGGGAGAGGGTGAGAGGCCCATAGGTTCTTCATTTGGTCAACTTAGCTACCTTCAACTCCACCACATTCCAACAAAGGAGACGCCCCTTCCATCAACCAAAACCTTCCTCCCCCATCCACCAAACCAAGTAGTCATCTTCTTCAAGATTCAAAGCCGCCAACACCTCTCTTCAAGGAAGTCATTCTACATCAGTTTGGAGTAGCCATCTTCTTCCTTCAAGAGATGCCAACCTGAATGTAGTCAAAGAACTCCAATCAGCTCCCATTCAACGCGCCATCTCCTTCACTTTGCCCTCCAACAACTTCAACCAAACCACCAACAAGCTTCCTTCTTTAATCCATTTTACATTCCCTTCCTCCTACCTTTCCAAGTCACTGACTCCCCATCTTTTCAGGATCCTCCATGATTGCGAGCTGAAGAGGAGGTTAATCTTGCCATGGGAACCATCTAAGCTAGAAGTCACCTTCCATGGTGTGATAGTTTCAAGTCCTATCCAAAGAGTGCTGAAATTGACTCACCATTACAAGTGTGGGACTTCAATATTGGTAAGTAAACCTTCCTTTATTCTTAAGTTTGAATATTTGAATGGTCTAAGCCCTAGTTCGAATGGTTTCCCAACCGTTAGGTCCAATCTTCATGGATTAAACATGAAGCCCTAGTTTGAGCTATCCCTTATTTAGTTTTCTTTCATATGAATCCCTTGTTATCTTATGGATGAATTTGTTTATGCTAGTAAGATTCATTGCTCAACCAACTAATTAATCATCTAGGTTAGAACTCATCTTTGCATGCCACATCAAATTTGGTATCAAAGCCAGAGGATCAAGGGTATTCTATATCTTTCCTTTTTTTCACTATTCTCATTATTCTCATTATCCCGATCTTATTCCTCCTTTATTCCAATCTTATTCCCATCATCTTCTTCCTAAACTATATGAATCACCCTAGAACCCCCACCTTGCCCCAAATCCCACCATGCTCCAAGATCCCCCTCCCCAGCCCCAACAGCAACCGCAACCCTAACCCCAATCCTAGTCACCGGCCGGGGAAGAAGATGTCACCACACCGCTTTCATCGCCCCTGGACACCTTGATATCTTTGTTCATCTCACCGACACCTCTACTCATCTCCCATCAACACCCTTGCTGTCACGAACACCCGATCCTCTCGATCGAAACCATCGTTGCCTCCACTCCTTTGATCGGTGCCTCCACAGCCACCGACTGTGGCTATCCCCTCTGCCCGTGAAGCAGCCCATCTTTTCCTTCACCCACCACCGTCCGAAGCCCCAGCCCTAGATCTATGCAATGCCTCCCACCTGCTCTCCTCCCTGCTCCCTGCCGGCAAGCTGGCCTTCCTCCCGTCCATGCTGACCCCTCACCATCGCCAATGGGAGTCCATGCAGCCAGCCATCCGCAATCTCCCGCACTATAGCCATCTTCCCAAACTCCCATCGTCGACAAGCCTCATCATCGCCTTCATTCCCAGCGATGTCACTGACGAAAGCTTGCCCGATCTGTCCTCCAAAGCCTCCCCTGTTCCTCCATTTATTGGTCCGAAGGAGGAAGAAGAAGCTGCATGGTCTAAAAACAATTGCCCCTCCCTATCATCGACTTCAGACTTGCATAAATTTCAAAGCTACACACATTTCAAAGCTGCATGGATTTTAAAGCTATACGAGTTTCAAAGCTACATGGATCTTAGAGCTATACGGATCTTAGAGGTGCATAGATCTTAGAGCAGAGCTAAAAAAATCATTTTGCAGGCCATGCGCATCCTGGAGCTAGAAGATTGCTGACCTTGACTCGACAAAGTCGAGTTCTCCCCATCTCAGGAGAATGATGGGGACACCAGCAACACAGATCTTGGAGTAGCATAGATCTCGATATAGATAAATTTAAATTCGAGAATATGTTGTTTTAGAATTGGAGTTTTAGGATAAGTTTGTTTTTTAAAAATTAGTTTGTTAGGATTATGATATCTGAGTTTGTTAGGATTTGGGTAGGCCTTATCTTGTATTTGAATTTGAACCATCCTTATCTTTTTATCTTGTAATTCAAATGAGGGTTGGAAAGGTCTATAAATATCATTCTCAATCCTTTATAAATGGAACGTGAATGAAAATGAGTTTTTAGAAGAGAGTAATTCTTCTTTTTTGCTCTGCATGGAGAGGGTGAGAGGCCCAATAATCACTCCGTAAGGTGAGCATGAGAGGTGCAACCCCAGGACATGATGCAAAGTCTTGTCTAGTTATCCCCTTCCTTGATTCCACTTTCCCTACCGCCCTCATGTCTTTTAAGATTCATCCTAACAGTTCCAAGTAGCTAGGTGGGTGGGATGCCCTAGAGGTGAGAGGTCTCTCTGTGAGTGTGAGTCCCAAAGTCCATGAGAGTCTAGATTTTCCTACCTTCCATCTCCATTGTTCCTTCACACCTCTCTACAAAAAAAAAAAAAATAGGATACCCTAATCTTCGATGACTTCTCAGTTCGCCGACAATCCTTTTCCTGATCCCGTACCCCATCACTCAGGGTGTGATCTAATCACAACCGGTTCTATGTTATCCCTTAAGTGTGTCGGTTCTTCTACTTGTTGAACTTCACTAAGTTTGATCTTAGCAGCTACAGTTCCTTCACCAAGGAACTCCTTTTCCAAAAAGATAGCCCTAAGACTGATGAACAACTTTTGTTCCTCAGCCAAGTAGAAGTGATACCCCTTAGACTCTTTTGGATACCCAACAAATAGGCACCGGTCAGACCTAGGTCCAAGTTTATCCATTTCTAAACATTTTACATAAGCCGGGCATCCCCAGACCCAAAGGTATGAGAGTATCGGCTTACGTCCAGTCCATATCTCATATTGGGTTTTGCTAACGGACTTACTCGAAGCCCTATTCAAAAGGTAACAGGCAGATTCCAGAGCATATCCCCAAAAGGATAGCGACAGAGAAGCAAAGCCCATCATGGATCAAACCATATTTAACAGGATTCGATTCCTCCTTTCAAACACCATTTAACTGAGATGTCCCTGGAGGTGTCCACTAAGAGAGAATCCCATTCTCCTTGAGATATGTCAGAAACTCACCAGAAAGGTATTCACCATCTTGATCTGATCGAATGGTTTTGATACACCTTCCAGTTTATTTTTCTTCTTTACTACGATATCGTTTGAACATTTCAAACAATTCAGATTTATGTCTTATCAAGAAGACATAACCATACCTCGAAAGGTTATATGCAAATATAATGAAATACCTGTACCCACCTTTGAAACTAATATTCATGGGTCTGCATACATCAGTATGTACGAGACTCAGAATCTCTGATATTGGGTGTTTGCTGGATGTGTACATTATACTAACAGGTCGTGATAGTACATAAATGCCATTGTTGATATGTCTAATCATCACCACATAACCATTCCAAATGATTTTGCAAATGTTATTCTTTATTGATAGTTCATAACCATACATGGCCAGTTGGCCTACAGAAATGACATTCAAGATAAAAGATGGACAATAATGACACTCACTCAAAATGATTGTATAGGACTCGAAAACTAGTTTGAGGACTCCCAACGCCAGGATTGGAACTTGGCTTCGATTTCTCATATTCAAGAATCTCTCGCCATCCTCGAATCTTCTACTAACTTGAAGTTCCTGCTAGACATCAATTATGTCTTATAGGTTTTCATCAATCAAATTGGTTGTATTCATGTGTCAATTTAAAAATTTGTTTGAATTGGAAACTTGGGTAAACTTGATTTTACCTAATTAGGTCAATCGATTGTGATCGAATCGAAATAACTTCGACATGGACCTACTGCTAGCTAGATGTGGAGCCCAAAGGATCACACATACTAGAAAATTGGCCAAGGAAGCCAATTGGATTTTGGTTAGGTTCATTGGATCCTAATAATTTATATACTAGCATATGCATACTAGCCTAACTCCTAACCCAATTGGATTGGGTCAATTTGTTTGCTATTTGGGCTAACCAATTTAAGTAGAACATAGATTTGGTTGAGTCCTAATTGGGGTAGCATCTATCTATATTTATTTGGATTTTATTGAATATTATCCATGGATTATGAAAGAGTCCAAATGGGATTGGACTCTTGGTGCCATATTGGCATGCGCTGAGATTAAGGGGTGCAAAAAAGACCAAGAGTCCTTCGGCCACTTAATCACCTATTCTAGATAAGTGCTAGGCCTCTCTCCCTTATCCCCACGCCCATTTGGATTGGGTTTAAATGGTCAGAACATTGCATTTGGCATGGAAAAGGTGGCACATAAAATGAAGGGATGCATCCCTTCATGTTTGGTGCACAATCATAAATCCAGAAGTCCTACTTGAAGGCTTCTGGTTCTTTGATATATCCTTTGGAATTCCATGTCCCTTAGCCAAATTTTGATAGGTAACTTGACACATGGCAAGTTGAAAAATTGTTGGAAAATTGAAGAGACACATATATATCTTTTGGCATAGTGATATGACATATTAAGATGAAACCTTTCATTCAAGGGACTCCTTCTACTTGAAGAGTCTTATCTGATCATTGGAAAATCAGATCAAGGGCTGAGAAAAAGGTTTATCAGGCACCCCCTCACTCATTATATATTGGCATCGATATTTTGATGCCAAAATATCCGAAAGAAATCCTTTCTATCTCTTTTCCTTCTTTTAGGACAAAGTTTTCTTTAAGACAAGGCTTGTCATTTTAAGGCAAGAGCCTAGGAAGAAATATAGGAGGGATAATTGGATTCTAAAAGAGGATTCAAAGAAAAGTCGCTAAATGAAGAAAGGTTGCTAGGAAGAGTCCTAGTCAAATAATCATGCTTGATAGGAGTGCTTCCTTAGTTGGATTCTTGTGTGGATTATCTTTGGAGGGCATATACTTGTGTGTCTTATGAAAATTAAGGAGTATAGTACTCTAGGTATTCCTTTATAACCCTAAACTTATGATTTATTAGTTATTTTGGTCAAGTGGTCCTTGGGTCTAGGGTTCCATTTAATTAGGGTTTCAATAGTGAAAATTCTTGAAATCCAATCTTTTTCTATGTCAGCATGAACCTAGCACTCCGTTTGATGCCTCATCCTTCATAGGTAGATGTTCAACCAGAGTCATGAAGGGTTCGATTACTAACTTTGATCTTGGGGTAAGCCATTTTTGATCTACAACTTGACACTTTTTCCAAACCAATATCAGCTCTATCTCCATACATTATTTCAATATTATAAATAAATTTTGGAGGCATTCTTGAAAATAGTGCCAAACACAAAAATTAGTTATAAAAATTTTAACTTTGTTATCCCCTATATGTGCAATGTCCCACCCAACAGCTTCTTTAAATGCTTTTAGAACACCTACAACTTGGACTTTCCAAGTGTATATTACCAGTAAGGTATCAGCGGATGCAGTAGGAGTGGCTTCAATTATGGATCATGTGGTGATTCTAGTAAGGGAGCTGTTTCTGGTCTGGGCGATGACTCATATTTCTTGATCCAAGGTGAGGTGGAGTTGGGATAGGGTGTTTCTACTAGGTCATTCATCTATAGGGTACATCCCTCTATATCAAGATCATCCATCTAAAAGTGAGCCAAACTAGGGTTTAACAAATCATGGGGGGAACTTTCATGCATGTCTTCCTCTATTACATTATACATTTGTGATTCCTAGGAAGTCTCAATAATTCTATCATTACACCTATTTGTTCTTCCTTCCCATTGAAAGTAATGGACAATACTAGGGTCTTGGGCTTGGGGCCATAGGTAAGTTGGGTGATGATGGAGTTGTTCATCACTCTATTTTGATTTTTCTTCATATATTTCTGCCTTAGTCAAATTATCTAGGTTGGTCTCTTTAGTTATGCATGGTTGTTCTATAACCGATTCATTTCCTGGAGCTATAATCGACTATTTAGGGATAGTCACATGATATTAAAATTTTTAGTTAGGTATTGTCCCTCAGGATAACTCTCAAGTTGACTAGGCAACTCTTCTTCACTCGTAGCTAATTAACAAACCACCTTCCTTTAGGGCTACATCATCCTTGAATCCCCTTCTTAGATACCAGTTAACCATTTAATTTTGAGCTAGTCCAACTCTTAAGGTCTCTTGTCCTATTGAGCTCGAAAATCCTTAGAGGCCAATATCTAATTAATTTTAGATTAAGGCTTGAGTTATGCAGTATGTAGGGTGGTGGTTTATGGGCCAAGAAAGGGTGATGAAATTCTCACCTTATGTTGTTTAGGGGTTATGCCTTTAAAGTGTTTTATGAAAATGCAATTTAAATCAAACAAGATGTCTAAACAAGTTTGGAAGCTTTATAAAGTTTATTATTTATTTTTTTAAATTACTTTAGTTTTATGGAAAGTGTCTTATGGTTTTCTTTTGGGTTATTTGAGATAAGTTAATTAAAAGAAAGGTTAATTAGGTTAGGAGTTGGTTTATAAAAAAAAGGAAGATTTTTTTATGTTAATAAGAAAATAAAGAAATACAATAATTAAGGTGATGTGGCACCTCCGCTGACATGGAGCCCGCTGGTGTCCATGCTAGCAAGAGATCTGCCACCTAGACGTGGTGGTCTGGTGAGGAGCCAAGGCAAGCCCTCCTGCCAGGGTCAGCTCCCAGCTGTAGTCATGCTCATGAGGCAAGCCCTCCGTCTGAGGTCAGCTCCTGGTCGGGGTCATGCTTGTGCTGCCAAGGCGAGCACTCTTACCGAGGTTAGCTCCCAGCCGGAGTCATGCTCATGAGGCGAGCCCTTCGCTTGAGGTCAGCTCCCGACCGGGGTCATGCTCGTGCTCGTGCTCCCAAGGCGAGCCCCCCTACAAAGGTCAGCTCTCAGCCAGAGTCATGCTCATAAGGTAAGCCCTCCATCTGAGGTCAGCTTCTGGCCTGGATCATGCTCATGCTGCCATGGCGAGCCTTCCTACCGAGATCAGCTCCCAGCCGGAGTCGTGCTCATGAGGCGAGCCCTCCATCTCAGGTCAGCTCTCGGTTGGGATCGTGCTCATGCTGCCAAGGTGAGCCCTGCTACCGAGGTTAGCTCCCAGCCGAAGTCATGCTTGTGAGGTAAGCCCTCCGTCTGAGGTCAGCTCCTGGTCGGGGTCGTGCTTACGCTACCAAGGGCGGGCCTCTCAAAAGGAGGTCTCTCCCTACCATGCAAAGGCTAGAATCCCTGCCAGCGATGGAGGGAAAGATCAACAAAAACTCAAACCATGGTA
This sequence comes from Areca catechu, assembly GCA_021397845.1. Taxonomy (NCBI): domain Eukaryota; kingdom Viridiplantae; phylum Streptophyta; class Magnoliopsida; order Arecales; family Arecaceae; genus Areca; species Areca catechu. The sequence goes on along the minus strand of CM038051.1, from coordinate 91,531,752 downwards.
TGGGGGTCCCTATCCACCTGCAACCTCCGGGGGGTGGTGCAGGCCTTGCCATTAATTCAAGCTTTATGACATGCTGCCCGCATGCTCTGCACAAGGTGAGTTCTGCCAGGCATGAGGCCTTGTAATGTGCCACCATGTCCACCACCGTATGACTTGAGGATGTTGACCCACGCGGCGTGAGACCTAGAGTTCCTGCCAGAAGGAGGATCCTTGTCCCCAACAATATGCCTAAGATGGAAAACCAAACCTAATTTTCGGACCCCTAGTGCAGAAATAGCATGCAGATTTTTGTTAGAGTTTTATTTTTACTATTTTTTTATTAATTCTTAGATCTAAAAATCCACAAAAATAACAAAAAAATAGAGCACAAAATAGAGGATATTCATCGTGAAAATTAGAAAAAAAATTGAAACATTTGATGGGAGAAACAATCCTATATTTTGACTGATTATGCAGGACATAGCATGCAGAATCTAGACATGATGCAAGAACATGCCCTAATCCTAAGCTCTGATACCAAAATTGATGAGGAACATGATTCTAATATGATGCAGGATGATATACAAGGGATGAACATGAAGAAAATCAGATTAAAGCAAGCAAATATTTTTAGAGTTGTTTATAGTTTTATTCCCGAAACTAGACAAGACTAAGTTAGGGTTATCCTGTATCAATTAGCATCCTACCCACATATTAGATCAATCAAAGACAAAAGACAATTAGGATCCTAGGTTTAAGAAGGCCTATTAGGAGGATGTTCAACTTCAGGAAATTAGAAAAAGTGAGAAAGGAAGGGGTCTACATACCTAACAATAATTTGCTTGATGTCGCAGAAGAGATCTCTCAACTCAGTTCGGTGCTTGGATGATCCGATTACTTTTTCATGGATCTACTAGCTTTTTATTAGCTTTGTTCAGGGGCAAAGAAAACTTCATCTGGAGGGCGTGGCACCGGAGGGATCCTACAAACGTCAAAGATTAGGATGATAGAAGATGAGAAAAGTATAGAATAGAAGATTGAAGAAGGGAAGTGTGGGCTATTGTTGCTGTCGGCGGTTTGCTTGGGGCTTGGTGTTAGGCGCTTGGGGTTTGAGGATGGAGGCTGAGGTGGCTTGGAGTTGAGGGAAGAGAGAGAGTAGCAGGGGTGACTAGGGTTTGCACACACACAAGTAAACACGGGTCTCACACCCACTCCAAAAGGAGATAAATTTTTATAAAAAAATTTAGAAGAGTTTATTTCATGAATAAGAGATTGATTATAAGACAGGGAGGGGGTGGACATTTATACGCTCGCCCAGGTCCCTCTCCTTATCTAATTAGGAGTACAAATCTTTGTAAAAATAAATCTCAAAATAAACTTGGACTGGAAGACTGGTCTCATGGTAAAACTAGGTTGCCTGATTCCTGGTAGAAGTGGGCTGGCTGACTCCCCCTTGGACTGAGAAGCTTCCTTGGGATTGGGCTAGATGGGGTGTCACTCATAAAAGGGGCTTAGGCTGGGGTGCCATATCTTGAAGGGCTTGGGAGGGGGCGCTAGCTTTAGTGGGCCAGGGTAGGGTGCCAAGGCCTGGGCGCTGATACTGGGTAGGGCGCCAATCTGGGAGGGTGCTCCTCCTGGGCTTGGTGGCATGAAGGCCCACCTCTTGGGCGGCATAGCTAGGAGGGGCTTGGCAGGGGTCCAGGTACTTGAAATTAGCTCTGGTGGAGTGGCTTGGTAAATGCTCTGGTCTAGTAATCCTCCTGTTGTACAAAACTTGACTAGAAACAAACTTACAGAACTTAAATAAACTTATGGATTCATGAGGTTAAGACAAGGGATTCACTAGACTTAATGGACTTCTTGTCTCAACTTATTACAGGACTCAATTATTGGACTAACTTTATTACAGGACTTGACACATTATTAAAGGACTCAAAATTGACCAACACATAACTTAGAGAACAAAATTGGAGCTTGAAATCTTTAACTGATCTGATGTCCCCATCATGCTCACAGCTCGGAGGCGACACCAAGGTGCCATCTACTGCGTGACTCACAACTTGGCACACCAATAAGCTTGGCACCCCATAGCCTCATGGCCTCACTCACAGCCCAGAGATGGCACCAAGGTGCCATCTACCACGTGACTCACAGCTTGGGAAATCGAGAAACTCGATACCCCTAGCCTCGTTCATAGCCCGAAGATGGTAGTGGGATGCTGTCTACTGCGTGACTCACAGCTTGGCACACCAATAAGCTCGGTGCCCCATAGCCTCTGGCCTCGCTCACAGCTCGGAGGTGACACCAAGGTGTCGTCTACCATGTGACTCATAACTTGGCAAATTAAGAAGCTCGACGCCCCCAGCCTTGCTCACAGCCCGGAGGCGGCACCAAGGTGCCGTCTACCACGTGACTCATAGCTTGGCACACCAAAAAGTTTGGTGCCCCACAGCCTCATGGCCTCGCTCATAGCCCAGAGGCGGCACTAAGGTGCTATCTATCACATTACTCATAGCTTGGCAAATTAAGAAGCTTGGTGCCTCAGCCTCGCTCATAGCCCGAAGATGGCAGCGGGATGCTGTCTACCACGTAACTCACAGCTTGGCACACTAATAAGCTCGGTGCCCCATAACCTTATGGCCTCGCTCATTGCCCGAAGGTGATACCAAGGTACCATCTACCGTGTGACTCATAGCTTGGCAAATCCTGAAGCTCGGTGCCCCCAGCCTCACTCATAGCCTGGAGATGGCAGTAGGATGCCATCTACCGCATGACTCACACCTTGGTATACCAACAAGCTTGGCACCCCATAGCCTCATGGCCTCGCTCACAGCCTGGAGGCGGTACCAAGTGTCATCTATCGCATGACTTACAGCTTGGCAAATCGAGAAGCTTGGCACCCTCAGCCTCGCTCATAGCCTGGAGATGGTAGTGGGATGCCGTCTACTGCATGACTCATAACTTGGCAACTTGAGAAGCTCGGCACCCCCAGCCTCGCTCATAGCCCGGAGGCAGCACCTAGGTGCCATCTACCGTGTTACTCATAGCTTGCCAAACCAAGAAGTCCCGTGCTCTATGGCCCTGCTTCCAAGGTCAGGAGATGCCATCAGCCTCACCTTTGAGGTTAGGAGGCATCATCGATCCTGCCTCTAGAGTCAGGGGACATCAGTAGCCCCATGTTTTGGAGCCAGAGATCCCAAAGCCTTTGCTCTAGAGCCGGGGTGCTCTGGAAGCCCCACATCGAGCTACTCTGCTTATAGTCCAGAGATGCCGATGGGAAACTCTTGAAGACCCATTGTCTACCACTCGACTCACAACTCGGTAACCCAAAAGACTCCATAAGCCACTTGCACTCAAGCCCGCATGACCCCGAGGTCAGCGAAATAGAGGTGAGATGCTAGCAGAGTACCCCGAGCTGGCGTCAAGATTCCAGCATCACCCCACGATAGCCGAAGCCCCAGGGTGGGCTCATGATGATCATGAAAGTCTATCTCTCAGCCATGAAGACTCTAAGAAGCAGAAGGCAAAGAAAAGCAGAAAACACAAGGCATTCTGGCTGAGGGGAAAGGAAAAGTTGTACTGATTAGGGCATTCTTCACATCGAAAAAGTGCTCCCGATGGCCTGGGAAGCCATACAACCGATGCAAGACCAAAAAAAAGAGAAAAAAAAGGAAAAAAAGAAGAGGGAGAGGTACATAATGATTAAGGAAAAAATAAACTTTCATAGATAAAAAAACTCTTACACTATGAAAACACCTGATAAGTCGGGAAGTTTATTTTTTAGAGTCCCATTTACAAAATGAAGAGAGAAAAAGGGTTGCCCAACCAATGGGCAGATCCCCTCTGGCTTTGGACTCTATCCTCGTGGACTAGTGGGAGACATTCCAGTTCCTCTACTCGAAAAAGTAGGTGCCTTTCCTCAAGGGCACCTTGGACCCCGGACGATAAGGGTCCAATGCCGCCTCTACTGCCCTGTCCTTGGAGGTCACCAGTCTTGTGATTCCAAAGGCAGCTTCAGTAGCTTTATGTTAAGCCCCCTCTGCTAGCGCTAGGGCGACCGTGGCCTTCTCCACAGTGACCATGACCCTGGTCGCCACCTCCTCTTCGAAGACCTCCGATCTTGTAAACTGAGGGATGGCCTCAATAGCCCCCTCTTTTAGCCTCGGGGGCCTCTCCCCCTCTTCATCCTTCGAGGGAATTTCAAGCTTGATGGATTTATTCTCCCAACCAGATGCCCTCGCCTTGGCAACATCCAGTTGCTCCTGAAGAGCCTTCACATGGCCCTTCAGTTCCTTGATCCAGAACCTGAAGTCCATTAGAAGCCCTCTCTCAACACAGGCCCATGGAGAGGGATTGAAGGGGAAGGACATGAGAAGCAGGGCTCCAAAGCTTAAAGCAGGAGGGGGATTAGAAAAGAAAGGAGGGAGGAAGTGCACGGTGGGAAGTTGGTCACCTGCACTCAAAAGGCCTTTAAAAAGATGGAGCAGGTCCTTTGCAATAAAGCCTGCCACCCCTATCACCTCGTTTTACCTAAAGGCATGCACATCTTCAAATCCCTAGCCAACCAGGAGATGCCATGCACTGGCATCGGGTGACCTCGATGCTTCAGTTCGTGGGGCAGTTATTTCGATCCAGATGGGGCATTTATGACCCCTTTTAAAGAAAGGCGACGTGGCATCACCCCATTAGAGTGGAGGAGCAGTCTCTGGGGTGAAGGCATTTGAGGCATTGATGGAACAGTAGGTATGCCCCTCCATGTCATCACGATCATTACTCCCTTCGCGCCGAGCACCATTTCATCCTCTAGGCTCGAAAGTGGGGGGCATCTGATGTGGCACCTCCACTGATGTGGAGCCCATTGCTAGCCATGCTAGCAAGAGATCCGCTACCTAGACATGGTAGCCCGATGAGGAGCTAAGGTGAGCCCTCCTGTCGAGGTTAGCTCCCAACCGGAGTCATGTTCATGAAGCAAGCCCTCCATCTGAGGTCAGCTCTCGGTCGGGGTCATGCTCATGCTGCCAAGGCGAGCCCTCCTACCGAGATTAGCTCTTAGCCTGAGTCATGCTCATGACATGAGCCCTCTGCCTGAGGTTAGCTCTTAGCCAGGATCATGCTCATGCTCCCAAGACAAGCCCTCATGCTGAGGTCAACTCCTACTCGGAGTCATGCTTATGAGGCGAGCCCTCTGTCTAAGGTCAGCTCCCGACCGGGATCATGTTCATGCTGTCAAGATGAGCCATCCTACCGAGGTTAGCTCCCAGTCAAAGTCGTGCTCATGAGGTGAGCCCTCTGTCTGAGGTCAGCTCTCGACCGGGGTCATGCTCATTTTGCCAAGGCGAGCCCTCCTACCGTGGTCAGCTCCCAATCGGAGTCATGCCCGTGAAGTGAGCCCTCCATCTGAGATCAGCTCCCGATCTGGGTTGTGCTCATGCTGCCAAGGATGGGCCTCCCGAAGGGAGGTCTCTCCCTACCATGAAAAGGCTAGAATCCTTACCAACGATGAAAGAGGGAAAGATCAACAGAAACTCAAACTATGACAAGGGGGTCCTTGTCCACCTGCAACCTCCGGGAGGTGGTACATGCCCTTCCATTAATTCAGGCTCTATGACACGCTGCTCGCATGCTCTACGCAAGATGAGTTCCATCAGGCCCGAGGCCCTATAATGTGCTACCACATCCACCACCATATGACCGGAGAACGCTGACCCACGCGGTGCATGACCTAGTGTTCCCTCTAGAAGGAGGATCCTATCGAGGCCCCAGGCCCTGCAACACATCGATGGCACCTCCTGAAATAGAAGCACTACATCATGGCTCGGGGCCCAAAAAAAGGGGCATGGCACCCTCAAGGGGACACCAGGACAAAGCCCCCAGACTAGCTCTGGACCATTAGAGATACAGAAGAGTAAAGAGAAAAGGTAAGGGAGGTAAGGAGAACAAAAACACTAAGCAAGAAGAGCGGGGATAGGTAAGCAAGCAACCGAAAGCTTAGCGACCAAGGAACTGGCCAGAGAACCTCCCCGCTCCCTGCTCTCCATTTCTTCTTTCTACTATTTGAATATTACTATCTTGTCACCCTCGAGGCAAGGGAATCCCCCAAGCTCCCCATCTCAGAGGTTCTGTTTTCCTCGATCGTCCCACTGACTTGATCGTTGGAGTGTCCTCATCGAAATCCCCGGTCCGGGTCTCCTCTATTTTGCAGGGTAGCGAATCCAGGAGTCGACTGGAGAGGGGAGGATCTAGCCCCTGATGGTGGGGCCCGCCCGATGCATTGGAGTTGCAGGCCATGGCGATCTTGGCAGCAACATAAGGCAACTAAAAAAAGGCAATGATACTAAAGAGAGTAATTACTAAAATAATCTTTTTTAAAAAATTATTTTTTTCATAAAATAATCATGTCTAGATCCCTAGCAATGGTGCCAAAATTTGATCACCATCGTTGGTGATCAAAAATAAAACCTACTTACTACTATGGCTAATGGTAAGTCAGGATCGTATCCTTGAGGAACAAAGGTAATTATTTCATGAAAAAAATAAAGAAAGAGATAAATATTTAGATTTAAAAAGATGGATAATGGATTAATTAAAACTAATCAATTTAAATCAAATATGAGATCGAGGGGTTAAATGATAAAAAGATGTATTTGAATTTTCAGGTAATCATGAACATAAATCATGCATATATTCTAATCTAAGTAATCAAAGTCTATAATTATTTTAGAATCCTTCATACTCATCCATAGCATATACTATCTTGTCAAGTATAAACCATATCTTGCTAGAATCATGGCTCATTCCACGAGTATAGGCTATCCAATGATTCAGTTGAAAAGACCCTGATAAGATAAGTGGATGAAAAATCTAGAATCAATTATCTATATTAAGCATGAATCATATCATAGTAGGATTATGATTCATCCCACCAAGATAATTAATTTTAGGAGATCAAATAAAAAATAGTTTAAAAGAAATTTAAAGCTTTATTTAATTACATCAAATAGAAAGATAAATACAGACTAAAATTTGGAAACCGGCACTTTCCTATAGATTGCACCTCAATCAAGCATGGCTCCTGGATACATCTTCTTGGAGACTCGGGGATCTATTACAACTCCTCCTCCCTTGAAGAACTCGTTTCTTTATTTCTCTCCCTCTATCTCAAAACCAAAACTAATTACAAGAAGAAATATAAAATATAATTTACTAGTAGAATTGATGATGGCTTTCTGGCTTCCCAGGGTCCTGCTATTATATAGTTCATTTAGGGCTTTCTTCCGATAAAATTTGGAGTCAATCTAGCTTAAAATCAACTATATATCATGAGGAAAAATCTTAGCCGTCTAATATGCAAATTGTTGGATCGACCATCGCATTCCTTCCTTCTCAATTATATAGAGTCTGAACTCACTGAATCCTGGATGCTGAGATCCCCTCTTCAACTAGGATTGGGACTCTACTTCTCCTAATTTCTAGTGCAATGGATGGGCGGTGGTGTGAGGTTGTGGCTGGCAATGGGCGGTGGTGGGAGGAATGAACACAGGTAGTTTCGGTGGTGGCCGAATAAAAAACAGAGAGAAGAAGTGATGCGAGACAATTATGAAAACATAATCTACTAATTATTAACCTAATTAATAAAGAAAAATAAGGATTAATTTTTTTATAATTTTTAATTTTTTTAATGACTTAAAGGAAGTAATTATGGAAACTAGTCAACTAGTTTATGCCCGCACGAGTATATCTAATCAAAGTAACTAAAAAAAATAGGATTTGGTGGCTTAGGAGCCACCGTAGGCTAGGGTCTACTTTTAAAAAAGTCAGAAAATAAAAAGTAGGAAAGGATTGTTGAATTTTACCAATGATGAATTTTTTCTCTGAAGTAGATTTATCGGAACTCTCAGGATCTCGCGACAGGGCTTCAAGATCTCGATCTTCGGGCTCCAATCTTTTGTGATATCAGTTTCAAAGCAAGAATACCTCGACTTTAGTTCCTGATCACCTGCAATCACTCAACAAAGAAAGATTTCAGTTAGAAAGAAGCGAAGAAGGAAAAAAATGGAAAAGTGAAAGAGAAGAGGAAAGGAAGTGGTCGGTTAGGGTTTTTCTGATGTCTAGACAAGTAGGGCCTCACACCCCGCGATGCTTCGAAGAAGAAAAGAAAGGGTCTCATACCCCGTGATGCACATAGCAAAGAAAAAACAATTGGAAAGAATGTCACTTTATTTCATTAATAATCATTAATTATACGGGGGGTTGATGGAGTATTTATAGACCAACAACCAGAGGTATATGGGTTACAAAGATTAGTGTTTGTTTCCCTTAGGCAACAACTCCTGAAGACCTTGCTCTGGGTGTCTTGGACTTCTGCTCTTGGGCTAATATGGGGCTCTCTCCAAGGTGGGCGACATCATAGGCTTCTCATCGAAAGTGGGCGCCAAAGAGGAGGATTGATGAGGTGTCATGATGAAGGACCAAGATTGCTTCATGGATTACCCTGATTGCTGGACTCTAGAGTCTAGATGATGTGGGCTCCTACAGGATGGTGGACTCTCTAGTATGGATAAAAGAGAACTCAAGAGTTCTTATAGGATTCTTGAGTTCTCTAATCTTGAGCAACTTGTAACCTGTTTGATTAAAACACTTAAGGTAGAGAACCATTGAATCTCCTTCACTTTGGGCGATCAACTAGGCTTGAAACTTCTTGGAAGTTGGCATCAAAGAGAAGAAGAGAAGCTTGGCCGACTCCTTGATTTTGGCATGAATTTATTTGAGGAAGATGGCACCAACTTGAAGACTCCTTCTCCTTTACTTATCTTAAAAAGAAGGGGTGCTAAACTTGATTTCATTTGGCCGACCAAAAGGGTGATATGGCAAGTGTGGCATTGTCTTGATGAAGTGCCAAGTGGTGTTGTCCCGATAAAGTGTTAAGTGATGTCCAAACATTGCATGTGATATTGTCCAAATTCTTGAAAAGGTGGTGCCAAGAAGTGGTTACATATGACAAATGACTTGGGTCCCCCTTGTATTACAGGACTTAACTAACTAACTAATCACATGATTTAACCAACTAAAAACCAACTCTGAGCCCAACTTGATCAAATTGATCAAAAGTCATAGACATGTAAACAAGTGGTTCAACTTGATAAAAGGGGTTTGCCCTAAAAGGCTAAAAAAATAAAAACCCTAATTACAGTTGGTAAAAAGAGCTAAACCTAACTAAGCCTAAATATGAGAATTTAAAATAAAATATTTACATGTAAAAGGGGTTTGGGTTTAGGATTTTATTCATAGGTAATCCACAGGGATGTGGGTTCGACCTGTCAATCTTTTCTGGCCCTAGTGTTCATACCAATTCTTCTCGGGTGGGAGAAACTTGACCCTGTCGAGTTTGGGTCAACTTTGCTATGATAACGCTCTAGTAAGTCTGGGTCAACTCTCTACAAGTCCTCTCTGGTGATCCAAGAATCATTAGTCTCGAGTCATCCTTGCCAACAAACCAGATATCGCTGGTAATCTTTGCTTCGGGTAGCAATTATCTTGTCATCCAAGATCCGCTCGATCTTGTTTCTCCGGACTAGTGGTATGGCAGATGGACACACTTGGGTTGGCTCACTCTCAAGGACTAGATTAGGTCCAAAAGGCTCACTAGGAATCAACGTTGGCTCCCTACACTCGATAAGGTTTAAAACGTTGAAAGTAGGACTAATACCTAGTTCAGGTGGTAACTTGAGCACGTAGGCATTAGGTCCAATTTTTTTAATTACTTTGTATGGTTCAATACTAAGGGCAAGTAACTTTTTCATGGTTCCAGGTGAAAACTGTTTAGGTGTAGCCTAACTATGACAAAGTCTCCTTCATTAACTTCTTTGAGTCTTTTTCTTAAATTAGCCATATGTTAATATGATTCTTATGCAATTCTTTAATATGTTCAACATATGACCCTGCAAATGTCTAATAGACTCACTATGCATTACTAGTGAAGAAAATTTATTTATTTATTTATTTATTATTTTTAAATCTTTTTAAATCCTTAATTTCAATTCTATGCTTGACCCTTGGTCGATGGGTGACATGCAGATAAAAATTTAACATGCACTCCTAATAGATGCCATAAGGTTCTCCAAAAATAAATGGCAAATCTAACTAGGTCAAAGGTTTGATAAAACATGCTAATCTCAACAAAGTGTAACCTAATTGTTCTGGAAACTTTGGAAACCTCAGGGAAGGGTAGAAAATAAGAAGTGGATTTGAGGGTGACTTGGTAGGGTAGGAAATAAGAAAAGGATTCGGGAATTTGTTCTAGACTAATGGGGTTGACCTTAAGGGTTGGACATAGATTCACACCCACAGGCACTAAAAGGTCCACTTGATGAAAGAATGGGTCAGTAATATCAAGAAAAAGATCTTCAATTGGAGTTAAAAGGGTGACTTCTGCCTGAGGGTACTGGATTAAATAAGTCAAGTCCTCACCAATTACTTCGGGTTCTGGAATTTCAGGGCTAGGCTCTTTGATTTGAGTCTCTTCTAGTGTTTCCTCAGGTAGGGTCTCAATAATAGGGTTCGGTTCCTATTGGATCTCTATTTCTAAGGATCCTACCAGTATAGTTTCAGTCAGGGTACGGTCATGGTCAACTAACTCTGGGCTGGCTTCAGTCTGGGTGCCTACCGGGTCAGCTAATTCTGGGTTGGCTTTAGTTTGGATATGGTTAGGATTATCTAACTTTGGGTCTATCTCCTATATCTCCTCATCTACATACTCATCTACTAAGCTCACATCAGTTTTATAAACTTCTTCTTCAATAGCATCTTGGTAAACTAATGGGGTAGTAGAGGTGGGTCGACTAAGGAGAAATTGACTAGGATCTAGGCTAGTAGGGGTAGGTCGGCTTGGATTAGGGTTGAGTCGGCTTGGGTGAGAATTGGGTTGACTCTGCTGAGGAATGGGTCAACTCGGGTGGACTAGACTAGATCCTAATTTTTGATAAGGCACACTAATCCTAATGGATTCAGGCCAACTAATTGAAACTTGATTAGCATTAGATTGATTCCTAGGGGTTATGGGTTCTTTAGGTTCATAGGATATGGGATCAGATCTATAGGTCATGGATCTGGGTTTGTAGGAGCTGGGTTCAAAGGATCTGGGTGTATAGGAACTAGGTTCATATGATCTGGGTAGGTACTTTTTCCTAAGTTTAAGTTTTATGTCGCTCCAGGTAGTTATGGGTATGTCTCTTCTTTATCTGATCATTCTTTCAACATCATCCCAGTAAATTCTAGCCTAGCATACTAACTTGGGTTTAGCAATCTTAAACTTTCCTTCCTCAATCATTTGATCATTCTCAAAATATAGATCTATATTTCTTTCCCAATCAAGATAATTTTCAAACTCAGGATCACCACTAAATTTAGGTGCTTCAACCTTAAAGTTCCTAATGGTTCTCTCATCCTGGTCTATGAAATCATAATTGGGTCTCCTATGGTTAGATTCTTAGGTTGGGTCATAGTGTGGGGCTCTCATAGGGTTGGGAGGTGTGGAGAAAGGCGTCTCAAGTTTAGGTTCAGGACGAGTTTTACTGGTCCTCTCTAAGTTTCCTAGATGGTCATCTAATCAGTCAAACTTATTGTTCATCAGGGCAAATTGATCATTCATGGTCCTAAGGAAGGTCTCATTGCTGGACTCCATGGCCACACTAGGTTAGGGTGAGACTACTGGTATTGGGTTAGACTCCTAATCTAATGATTATGCAATGCAAACACATAAAATCGAATTAGGGTCTCCTAGACCTAGAGTTCAAGTAGAATGGGTTAGCTCAAATTACAACCAATTTAGCAATTACCCTATCGACTGGCCAAGTAAGAGGTGGGGTCGTGGGAGGCTTCCCCTCTCTCGCAGGGTCCTAATTAAAAATTACGAAACTGCTTAGGGTGTTTGCCTTTGGATCTCTAGCCTTAGACACCAGATTCAAGTGATAATCAAAGGATTGGGTGCACTAGCTTTCACACAAAACTTGGAACCTGACCTGTTGGTGTCCCTAGCTCACTAGAGCAAATTAAGTCTAATTGATTTTAATTAGGGTAGGCTCGGATGTAAAAGAAGGTTGTTGTGAGCCCAGGACAGGTGATGAGATTCTGCCCTGATCTGAGATGCTTAAGTGCCCTTAAGATTTGGTTACTTGATGATGCACACACAAGATGAAATACTAATATGCAATGAAGTAATAAAATAATTAAAATAGCAAAAAAATAGAAATTATTTTTTTTATATCTCAAAATTAAATTTCAGATCTAATCCAATCTCGGGATATCACGTCTGGTCGTAGCTCATTACTCCCATAGGTCGTGACAGTATCAGGAGGCTTGATTTCCTTCCACCAAAAAATAGCAAATAATTTTTTTTAATCTGATTTTTTTTGATATTAACAGAGTATTAACAAAAAAATTATTTCTAATTTTTTTAGATTTTTTTAGATAGGTTTTATGTAGTTTTAATTTCAGTCTAATTCTAGGTATGCAGAAATTTCAGAACTAGAAGTTAAACCTTAGTTTAACTTTCGCTCTGATACCAAAATTGATTCGGGATAATTATGAAAACCTAATCTACTAATTATTAACCTAATTAACAGAAAAAAATAGCGATTAATTTTTTTTATAATTTTTAATTTTTTTTAATAACTCAAAGGAAGTAATTATGGAAACTAGTCAACTAGTTTATGCCCGTAGAAGTAGATCTAATTAAAGTAACTAAAAAAATCAGGATTTGGTGGCTAAGAAACCACCGTAAACTAGGGTTTACTTTCAAAAGAGTCAGGAAATAAAGAGTAGGGAAGGATTGTTGAATTTTACTAACGAAGAATTTTTTCTCTGAAGTAGATATGTTGGAACTCTCAAGATCTCGCGGCAAGGCTTCAAGATCTCGATCTTTGGGCTTCGATCTTCCGCAATATCGATTTCAAGGCAAGAACACCTCAACTTTAGTTCCTGATCACCTGCAATCACTAAACAAAGGAAGATTTCAGTTAGAAAGAAGCAAAGAAAAAAAAATGGAAAAGTGAAAGAGAAGAGGAAAGGAAGTGGTCGATTAGGGTTTTTCTGATGTCCGGATAAGTAGGGCCTCACACCCTACGGTGCTTCGAAGAACAAAGGAAAGGGCCTCATACCCTGTGATGCTCACAGCAAAAAAATAATAATTGGAAAGAATGTCACTTTATTTCATCAATAATCATTAATTATATTGGGGGGTTGATGGAGTATTTATAGACCAACAACCAGAGGTGTTTGGGTTACAAAGACTAGTGTTTGTTTCTGTTGACTCCATAGGTGATTTTGATGATAACCAAATCTTGGAGCATGTATATTTATTTCTGACAACTCTTCAAGTGTTTGACAAGTTTTTGTAGGATGGATTAAATGTTTAAACTTCAACTACTACACCTCTGTTTTCTTGTTTGAGTTGTGTTGTAATGTGTTTTTGTAAAGAAGAACCCAATGAAAAAGCTAAGAAAAAATCATATAAAGGGGTTACTTCTGTGTATGTGTGCCTTGAAATAAGTTTTAAGTTGGTATGCTTAAAAATGCAAAAAGTTGGTAAGAGTTTTTCTTTAAGTTTAATTGTAAAAATCCTGAAGAAGATACTCGAGCCGACCCAACTTATTGAAAAGCCAACTCCACCTACTGGCACGCAGCAAGGATTCTGAAATGCAGCAATCCGAGCCAACTCGAAGGTAACCGAGCCGACTCTAATGAATCCAAGTTGATTGGAATCAGTCCGAGCCGACTCTTCCAGAGTTCAGTTTCTGAAGATTTTTGATAACAGCCAGGCGAGCCGACCAGAACCAGAAAGAGCTGACTCTGCCATACCTAATTCCGAAAGCCTGAGAAAGCAAGCCAACCCAAACTGCATCGAGCCGACTCTTCCAAAGTGAGGATTTCTGAACCTGAGAAAAAGAGCTGACCCAAGCTGAAGAGAGCCGACTCCTCGAGTTCAAATTTTTCAAAGAAAGAATTTCGAGCCGACCCAAGCTATCAAGAGCCGACTCGTCCAGAGTGATGTTTTATGCTCTGAGACAAAGAGCCGACTGCAATGAAGATTTGGTGACTCGACCTATCGACTTGAAGTATCCTAGCCGACTCGAGCAAATCCGAGTTGACTCGAATGTCATTTCCAGGTATCTAACGGCTAGTTCCAGAATTTATTTTTGAATGCTAAAAAGTACTCCAACGGTCACAAGTCACATCCCAACGATCATAAACATCTCTAATTGCCTTGGAGTGATGGAAAACTTTATATTTGAAGGATTTGAATTTCCTTAAAGAGAAGAGATAAGAGAGTTCTTAAAAAGAAGAGAGAGCTTCATTGAATATTCTACCAACCAACAGTAAAAGAGCATAAGGGCATTCAATCTAGACTTCAAAACTTCACCAACTCTGATATGAAGTTTAAAGCAACTTTGAAAAGAAGCCATTGAAGCAATTAAAGCTTATTTAAGTGCATTCAAGTGGACTTCCATCAAGCTACACCGGCAACTATCTGACAAATTTAGTTTGTCATTTTTGTTGCATTTCTTTCAATTCATTTTTGAATTGTTGGGTTATTGGTGAGCCCGGTTGAAAAACCAAATAGGTTCTTGGTGAGCCTTGATAAAAACCAAGTGTTGGGTTCTTGGTGATCATGGTAAAACCAAGTTAGGTTTCTTTAGTGAGCCTGTTAAAACAAAGGGTGTTGGGTTTTCTTTGGTGATCCTGTAAAACCAAAGTGTAGAGATTTTGGATTGTGATCCTGTAAAACAATCCTACTATATTCGGGTGTGAATATAGTGAAAATCTCAAGTGGTATCTTGGGTAGTGGATGTAGGAGCTGGGTTGCTCCGAACCACTATAAATTTGGTGTATCTGTATTGTGCTTCTTTTCTTTTTTTTAGCTTCTGCAATTTATAACTCTATCACATCACCTAACACCTTCTAAGGGATTTTAATTGCACATTATTTGCTTCAATTTTTTTTTAAAATTCTCAATTCACCCCCCTCTTGGGTAGCCACCTGGACAACAGTTTTCTTTAGGCAACAACTCCTGGAGACCTTGCTCTGGGTGTCTTGGACTCCTACTCTTGGGCTAATCTAGGGCTCTCTCCAAGGTGGGTGACATCATAGGCTTCTCATCCAAAGTGGGCGCTAAAGAGGAGGATTGATGAGGTGTCATGATGAAGGGCCAAGATTGCTTCATGGATTGCCCTGATTGCTGGACTCTGGAGTCTAGATGATGTGGGCTCCTGCAGGATGGTGGACTCTCCAATCTGGATAAAAGAAAACTCAAGAGTTCTTATAGGATTCTTGAGTTCTCTAATCTTGAGCAACTTGTAACCTGTTTGATCAAAACACTTAAGTTAGAGAACCATTGAATCTCCTCCACTTTAGGCGATCAACTAGGCTTGAAACTTCTTGGAAGTTGGCATCAAAGAGAAGAAGAGAAGCTTGGCCGACTCCTTGGTTTTGGCATGAATTTATTTGAGGAAGATGGCGCTAACTTGAAAACTCCTTCTCATTTACTTATCTTAAAAAGAAGGGGCGCTAAACTTGATTTCATTTGGCCGACCAAAAGGGTGATATGGCAAGTGTGGCATTGTCCTGATGAAGTGCCAAGTGGTGTTGTCCTGATAAATGTCAAGTGATATCCAAACATAGCATGTGATGTTATCCAAATTCTTGAAAAGGTGGTACCAAGAAGTGGTTGCATATGACAAGTGACTTGGGTCCCCCTTTTATTACAGGACTTAACTAACTAACTAATCACATGATTTAACCAACTAAAAACCAACTCTAAGCCCAACTTGATCAAATTGATCAAAAGGCATAGATATGTAAACAAGTGGTTCAACTTGGTAAAAGGGGTTTGGCGCAAAAGGCTAAAAAATTAAAACCCTAATAGTTGATAAAAAGGGCTAAACCCAACTAAGCTTAAATATGAGAATTTAAAATAAAATATTTATAGGTAAAAGGGATTTGGGTTCAGGGCTTTATTCACAGGTGATCCACAGGGATGTGGATTCGACCTGTCAATCTTTTTTGGCTCAGGTGTCCACACCTAGAAGGGCTTGGAAATAGCTGAATCATGGCCTTTTTGGCTGGCAGCATGTTCTCGGCATCTCCTTCGACCAAAGGCAGCGATGGGTGGTGGATGACGGTGAGGGGATGGCAGCGTGGCAGATGGATTCCAAGAAAATATTGAAATGGCTATGATGATTTCCTAAAGCTTTTTCGGTAATGATGGGTGCTCGGTGGCTCTCTCCGGTGGCGGGCATATCTCAGTAGCACGGGGAAGGTATCTGGTGAATTCTCTAATGATGAAATGGCTCAGGGAGGTTGGTGGTCCATGAGACGGCCTTGTGGACTAGTGGCAGTGGTTTCTAGTGGACCGTTTAGGAGTTTATGAACCAAGCAATCGGTCCATAGTAGATTGGTTGCTTTAATATTTATGCACTTTCTTTAATAAACTTTAAATTCTGATTTTGGGCTCATTTGAACTTCGATTTGAGTGTTGCTTGCACCGTTGGACTCCAAAAATTGAGCTCTTTCAATCCATGGACTCTTTTTCTGCAAAACACTAATAAAAAGTATCAATTTTTAGTAAATATAGATTAGTTAATATTTTTTTTAATAGTTAAAATAAGATAATTAATAAACTCATCACATGATCAAGTAAGCTCATGGGGTATTCTATCCTAGTACCCTAAAGTCATCTGATTTTGGAGTCATTGGCTAAAAACTTGCTACATGGTTCAAACAAAAAGCTTTAGGGGTTAAGATATTAAATAGTAGTATAATATTAAAGAGAGAGAGAGAGTAAATTCTAAATATTGGTCTCCCACTAAGTAACCAGGCCTCATTACCTCAGGAAGCAATGATGTTCATGTCAAAAAGTGGGCGATGTGAAAATACTTTAATAATAAATGAAGGATGGAAGTAATAATACATTAGTCCATGTGAAAGTCAATGATTTATAGATCAAGGTAGGGATAATTTAGAAAAGGTTTTGAAAAAGTTTAATGTTCTTCACTTAATTTTTATATTGGTAAAGTACTAATATCCCAATGATATACCTCACTCTCTTTCTACCGAACATCAATGGCAGTTTGAAGAAAATTGCTAGGTGAAAATTGAAACTCTAAGCTAAAAAGTATCTATTGACTCTGCTTCCCACCTATTCACTAGAGTTTGCTATAGGAGGCACTCCTATGGTGGTACTTATAAAAAAGCCCACCAGGATGGCCTCGGCATGGGCACTCCGATGCTCAAGTCAGTAAACAAAAAATAATAAAAAAAATTGAGCAAAATAATGAGAGAAAAATAGAGCGAGCTCTATATAAATGAGAGCTTACCTTGGGCACTCCCAGGGAGTCCCTTTTTATAGGTAGATGGAGAGGGCATTTTGAAAAATATAGAAATTCTTAGTGGGATTTGGTGAGAAGTGATTGGGCTGTCGGAATGTTTATTTCCAATTAAATGAGATCTTATCTATTCTGCTTGGGGCTTTGTCTCTTCTACGTTGCCAGTTGCACTCAATAATGGTGATGGGGATTGTTTCTTGGAATGGATCATATTCCTCTTAATTGAGAGGACTTGTTGAAGATTACTAGATATATTCTCCTAATCATGTAACTACATGCAAGGCAATGAACATTGGCTTATTTGCTTTTCTAGTTGCTTGTAAGTATTTTACTAAGGAATTTCCCTCTTCCTTTAGGTGAACCAGTTTGAAGATGAACCAGGTTGAGGGTGTTTTTACTAAGGCATTTCCCTCTTCTCAGGTTCACGGGTCCTGGGATGGACCTAGCCTTTTGTTGATGCCAAGGGTTGGTTGGAGTTGAAGATCTTTGGGGAATGGCCCTTGTTGGTGCACCAGGACTCAATTATTGAAGGCAAGGTGGACCTATGAGAATGCTGAGGTTTAGCCACGATGAAGCTCATATAGAATAAATATGACTTGGGCTAAGCATCGAGGCTATGCTAGAATGAATATAAATTGGACAGAGGGCTGAGGCTCTACCAGAATGAATATAAATTAGGTAGAGGGTTGAGGCTTTGCTAGAATGAATATGACTTGGGTAGAGGACCAAGACTCTACCAACATAAATATAAATTGGGTAGAGGGCTAAGGCCCCGCCAGAATGAATATGAATTAGGCAAAGGACCGAGGCCCTGCCAACATGAATATAAATTGGGCAGAGGGCCGAGGCTCTACTAGAATGAATATAGATTGGTTAAGAATTTGTCATGTTGAAGACCCAGTATAGGGGTCTGCCATGCTAAGGCACAGTTAGGCCAAGGCTTAGTACTTAGCTATAATGAAGATCAACTAGCTAAAGAGATCAATCATGTTGAGGACCAAAGATGAGAGTCTTGCTAGGCTAAGGCATGGTTAGGCCAAGGCTCAATACTTAGCCATAATGAAGACCAATTGGCTGAAGAGATCAATCATGCTAAGGATCCAGGATGAGGGTTTTGCCAAGCTAAGGCAAAGTTAGGTCGAGGCTCAATACTTAGCCATAATGAAGATCAAGTAGCTAAAGAGATCAATCATGCCAAGGACCTAGGATGAGGGTCTTGCTAGGCTAAGGCATAGTTAGGTCGAGACTTAGTATTTAGCCACAATAAAGATCAATTTGCTGAAGAGATCAATAATATTGAGGACCCAGGATGAGGGTCTTGCCAAGCTAAGGCATAGTTAGGATGAGGCTCAATACCTAAACTCATTCAGAAGGGGCTATCCTGGATGTCAAGGGGGTGAAGGTCCCTTATCAAGTTTGAAAGAACTCGATGATATAACTCTACCTCCAAATGCCGGGGGTGAATCTCATATGAAGCTATTTGAAGAGTTATTATGCATAGATGGAATGTAATTAGTGTTGTTCCACTTGCTCTTCAAGAGATAGCCTTGATGACATTATCTTGTCATTGTTTTAGTTGTCTAGTTAATGTTCTATTTAAGCAAGTGCTTTCATATAAATAATTTGAACAAGAAAGGCCTGATGCTAAGGGTCGGAGATGCCAAGAAAGACCTAAGCATGGCCTTAGTTCATCTGGGAGATGGCCAATAACTACTTGTGCCTTTGCCCTTCTCGAGAATCTTCAAAATTCTAAGGGTGGGGGGTTTACTCCATATTAGCTACCCCCTACTCTTTAGTCTAAGTGTATAGCATTTTACATTGAAGGGTAGATCTAGCTACACACCCAAGGATAGCCATAATCAGCCATCTTGATTTATATCCGAGAGTAAAGATGCAGTAGGCTTCCTTGATGCCCTTACTAACTAGTGATACTTTAAATTTTGTTGGACTGATCAAAGGTCCTCAAGATTTTGGTTAGTCAAAGGTCATTGAAGAGTAACTATTTGATCAATGGCTATTTGGAATCATAAGTGCAAGTGCTAAGTCACCTTGGGTTTCTCAAAATAAATGCCAATCAAAGGCTTACCTTAGGATAAATACCAACCAGAGGCTTATAGATAAATGCCCATCAAAGGGTCACTTCATATAATAAATGCCAATCAGAGGTTCATAGTATAAATGCAAATCCGTGGCTTTCTAGCATTGAATATGAGGCTCGACCAAAGACTTTCAAGAATTAAATTTTTACATCTCAGCCAAAGACTTTCAGGAGATGAGCATCTACCCAGAGTCTTTTAGATGTGGGCTCGGCCAAAGGCTTTCAGGTATTGATTATAGGCTTGGTCAAAGACTTTCAAGCCTTGAATCTTCACATCTTAGCCAAAGATATTCGAGAGCTAAGCATCTGCCTAGTGGCATTTGGCCGAGGGCTGGCCATAGGCTTATGGGCACTAATTATAAGGCTCAATCAAAGGCTTTTGAGTGTTGAACCTTTACATCCCGACCAAAAACTTTCGAAAGCTGAGCATCTGCCAAGAGGCTTTTGGACACGGGTCCAACCAAAGGCTTTTGGGAGCTGATTATCAGGCTCGGCCAAAGGCTTTTGAGTATTGAATCTTTACATCCCAGCCAAAGGCTTTTGAGAATTGAGCATCTACCTGGAGGCTTTTAGACATGGACCCAGCCAAAAGATTTTGGGTTCTAATTATGAGGCTCGACCAAAGGCTTTTGAGCATTGAATCTTTACATCATAGTCAAAGACTTTAGGGAGAGAGCATCTACTCAGTGGCTTTTTTGATGCAGGCATGGTCAAAGGCTTTCAGGTGCTAATTATGAGGCTTGCCCAAAAGTTTTTGTGCATTGAATCTTCATGGCATGACCAAAGGATTTCGGGAGTTGAGCATCTACATGGAGGCTTTTGAATGTTGGCTTGGCCAAAGGCTTGTGGGCACTGATTATGAGGCTCGACCAAAAGGTTTCAAGCATTAAATCTTCACATCTTGACCAAGGGCTTTCGAGAGCTAAGCATCTACTTGGAGGCTTTTGGACATGGGCCCGGCCAAAGATTTTTACGTGTTGATTATGTGGCTCGATCAAAGGCTTTCGAGCATTAAATCTTCACATTCTAGTTAAAGGCTTTTGGAAGTTGAGCATCCGCCCAAATACTTTTGGATGTAGGCCCAGCCAAAGAATTTTGGATACTGATTATGAGGCTCAGTCAAAGGCTTTAGAGTGTTGAGGCTCAGGCCAATCAAAGACTATTTTGAAGCCATTCTACACTCTATAAATTAATAGGAATACACATAATCTTAATACAAACCCTCTTAAAAGATGGAGAATACCTGGGCTAAGGTAGAGAGGGTCTCTTTTGATTAATTGGCTAAGTTATTTTAGTTTGCCATAGTATGAGAAAGTCAATTATGAGGCTATGATGGTTAGAATGAAAGATTTGTGTTAGGACTGCCAACCATCACATGGATGTTTGGAACCAAGCAACGGAGACCTCCACCAAGTTTTATACTGATCGAAGTTCATTTGGATAGCCAAATACCAAACCCTAGCAACCTTTCATGTCCTCCCTAGGTATAGATTTTTTTTGCGGCCTAGTACTTCGTATACTAGTGTCAAAATCCCACTTTTTTTGAGCCCTTGAACCTTTATGATGAGTCTCTACTAGTTTCAAACCAGAAACCCACCTATCCACATCCTGGAGATAGCCCAAATCAATAAGGATAGTAGTGAATGAGGAGTTCTAGATGGATAAGGATTCCTTGGTCGAACTTGTCCACCCACCAAGGTAATCTTGCGCCCAACTTAAATTAGTGCCTCCTACTAAACTTAGGATGAGGAGTCCTTCTCTAAGAAGGCTCTTGAAGTGCCTATCAGCTATTTGAAACTTGACTTGGAATAGGAAAAGGGTGAACACCAAATCTCCATGCAAAACAATTGCTAGCGCTAAACAATCAAGCACTCCAACAACTTGTGCATGATGAAGTCCTTCTACCTTGGGACTCTTGGGTGCTACTTGGATAGGCTTTTCAATGTGAAAACTCTAGATAAAGAGGCTTCTTGCTGCTACAAAAATACTACACAAAATACCTAGGAGGAGAGAAAATCCCAGGCACCAAAAACACCTAGCACAAAATTGCCAATAGTGTTAAAACCTTTGTGCAACAATCCTTTTAGCATTACTTCTTCTTGCTGCATGACATTTCTTGATGGCATAAGGAGAAGAGGAGAGAGAGGAAAGAGAGAGGGACTTAAAAAGAATTAGAGATCTCTTTGATTTTCTTGGTAATAGCTTTACATAAGGTCCCTTTTTATAGACAAAGGGTTCTCCTAATCCAAATAGGACTAGACATATAAATCTAAATCCAACTCTCATTCTCCTAAGGTTAATCCAATTAGGAGAGCACTCATCCAAGCCCATATACATCTATGTTTTGACCCACTCTCACACCCACTTGGATCCAAATCCAATCCAACATGGATTAGCCCCCCTTAAGACCCAATATCCTGGACCTTAAGCCCATGGAGGGTTGAACCTCCACCCTAGGACCAAACCGTCCTAGATCTAGGATCCAAACTGATCTTAGACTCTTGGAGTCATCATCATGACTCTTCTCCTAGCCTTCTAAGACTTGGAAGTATCACATTTATCCTAACATCTTTACCTTGGTGCACATAAGCCTTGGCACACTCATTATCATGATCCTGTTACTCCTGTGTACTTTGATAGCTCCATGTACAAACCCCATTATCAATGCTATGCCCTTTACCTTTGAAGCTCTCTTGGAGGCCACTGGGGCATCCATCTCCACCTAGGATAAAGGTCCTTTCTTGCATCTTGGCACCCTCTGGTATCATATTGGCTTTGTTCTCCTTTGCACTTGCACCAATCACAATTTTAGCTTCTCCCAGAGGGATTGTAGCTCACCTATCCTAGCTTGGAACCACTTATTTTTCATGGGGCTTACTTCAGCCTCCTCATAGCCATCTAGGTCCTCTCTGACTATAATATATACTTGTGACACCATCTCCTCAAGGCCATACCTCTCCAGTGCTCGCACATCCTGTATTGATCTATGTAGTGTATCACCACCACCAGTGCTAGAATTTTATACCTTCCACTGCACCTCTCAAACTTGAACTCATGTCAAACCTCCCTCCATATGTGTGTCAGAAAATGTATCCTAAAGCCAATCATCTAGCTTGTAGATGGTTGATCTATTGTTGTAAATATATGTGAATTATATTGAATAAAATATTTATTCTGGCTGTTCATCATATTTTATATATTCTTGTAATGAACTCTTGTGTGATGAAGTCCTTAGGACTACTTTGATGTGATATAGAGAGGATATATCATCTAGTTCTTAAATTCGTTCACGACCAAATGATACATTTTCATAGGACGATAGTATATCAAGTGTAGGTCATTGTATGTCATAGTCGTTGATTGTTCTCCTAACCAAGAAGTGTAGAGACACTAGTATGGCATACAGGTATTGTGTATGACACTTCACTGGACATGACCCATCCATAGAACATTCTTTCTACTAAAGAGTAGTTCACATTAGGATATGGATATAAGTGTTCCTCTGACTTGAGATCACCATGGTAGCTTGCAAGCAACTTACTGTGCTTAGGTACCGAACTACTCGGATTTCTAATCCAGTGTGAAAGGTTGTTGGGTACAGTCAAGTACTTGTATAGCAGTGGTTGGATCAAGATAGGATTAATCCCTCCAAAAGAGTTTGGAGTGAATGACTTATTATGTCTCAATTAAGTAAAACCTTGGCCAAGGTAGTCCTTGTAAGCAGTTACAGGGATTTTGAGTTTAAGACATATTATGATGGACTATTCTAGGGTTGGCCAGTTAAACCCTAAGTCATCCAAAGCATTGAGAGTTAAAGGAATGTATTATATGATTATCATATCTATTTGGTTCTTGATAGTTGTTCTGAAATCTTTGATCTATCTAAATGCTACGTGTCATTGTTAGATGGCAACTTTGGCTGGCACTGGAAGTGTTCCAGTACTACCGGTTTAGTGTTTGAACCTATGGGGTTGCACACCATAGGAATTTCTGATTGACCTAATGGCTATTGAACGATTGGGAATCATTTTTGGACTCTTTGGATAATTTGATTGTCCATCTACATTTCAGAGTCAACTAGAGTTATGAGTCGACTCAGTTATAGAGATTTGATGATTTGTCAAATATTGACACGTCATGTTATAAATATTGTGAAAAAGGTTATAATTACTAAATGTTAGTAATTATATGGAGGGTTAGTGGAATTGTGATTGCTTGATTAACTCAATTTGATTGAGCAATCTAGTTTAAGTCAAACTGAATGTGATTCGGTTTGGGCTCGGGTAAGGTCTAATGTGATTGGGCTGAATTATTACATCCCATTTCAAATTTAAGTTTAAATTATGAATTTAAAGTTTGATTTAAGTTTTAAACTCAAAACTTAGGTTGAATTTGAAAGGATGTAACTCCCATGGGCTTGAATGTTTTTTAACCCCCCCATCTTATGTTACTCTCCTCTTTTCTTCCCCCCCCCACTTACCTACATATGGGGGCTTAATGAGGACGTGAAGGTGAGTGATTTTTGAAGTTTATTTGCTAGAAAGTCTTTAAAAATGAGAGGTAAAAGGAAAAAGAAAGAAGAAAGCTTGAACCTTTGTGTGGGGAAGAAAGGTTTGGATTTGGGTGTGTGCTGCCTAATGTTTTAAGCTTGGAAAGAGTGTCTTGGGAAGGGTTCTTGAGTGCACTTCCTACATCCTCCATAGTGCTTCTTCATCTCCTGGAGCATCCCAAAAAGGAAGAAGAAGAATAGTCCATAAGCTAATTTGTTCCGGCAAAGCTAGCACTTCAAAGGAAGAAGGTCAAGGAAGAAATCCGGTCTGGATTACCTATAGAGGCCAGACACATGTACGGCTTCTAGAGTGATTGTCTTCCTTGGTGAGCTTTTCCTCAACACGGTGAGTGTCATCGGATTAAAGGTAAGGCACTTGGTG
The DNA here is from genome assembly GCA_021397845.1 of Areca catechu. Taxonomy (NCBI): domain Eukaryota; kingdom Viridiplantae; phylum Streptophyta; class Magnoliopsida; order Arecales; family Arecaceae; genus Areca; species Areca catechu. The sequence continues at coordinate 91,507,366 of CM038051.1, read as the reverse complement.
AGTTTTCTAAAGAAGTATTCTTTGGTTAGTGCATCGAACATAGAATGATTCTATATAATGCACAACTTTGTGTGCTTGTATTGTCTTTCATTTACATGTTAATATTCATACATGATCCTGTTTGTAGGCCCATATTAGAAATGTTCTAATATTATATGTTAATTAATATTATTAATCTAGTTTTCTGCTGCAATGCAAGGTTAAAAATTTTTAAAGTTGCATCACTATTGCCTACATAATGTTTCCTTATAATGTGAAGGAAACTTTGGACAATGCTCCACCTAAATCTCAACTCATACTTCTACAAAAAGAAAATCAAAAATCGAAGTCAGCTATCCAATGCAGCCCTGTTAGATCTCCTGCTGCTTCTCCTTCGCCACTGATACTATTTTAGATTCTCCTTACCTCCCGAGCTCTTCTAAAACCACCAAGAGGAAGTCCTCTTTTGAACTAGTAATGAAAGTCATGAAATTAGATCCTTCCTTTTCTCTTATGCACCTCTTCCTAAGTGGATAATTATGCTTAAAGTACCATACTTTATTACACTTGAAAAACCTTGCCTCCTTGCTAGCTTTTCAAGACTTGGACCATCCCCTTTGCTTGCTACCATCCTTCCCTCTCTTGGGCTTCTCTTCTATGACCACACCCTCCTGGGAAACTTCATACTTTGTCATCTATTCCTTCTGCTCGTTAGACCTAAGAACTAAAACTATCTCCTTATAGTGTAGCATCTCCTTATCGTACAATAGAATCATCACCAACAGATCAAAGCACTTATCCTCTTCCATCTTCTTTACTCTAAGGTTTAGCAACTTCATGCTTTTCTGGTCAAACTGCTGAATATAACCAACTACATCCATGCCTTCCTGCATCTGAAAGCTGTATATTGCTTCTTCAGTATCAACTTGTTATACATATTCTTTTCCATGTACATGGTGTGCAACCTTAACTATAACTCCTTGGATGACTTCTTCTCTAACATGCCATACAATACCTCATCCAGCAAATATCCCCTAATCATCGAACATGCTCTCTTCTCTAGTGAAATCCATTGCTTTTCTGTCATATCCTCTAGCTTTTCCTCCAAAGTCAAATCCAATCCAAGTTAGACAAGCAAATCCTCCACCCTTACCTTCTACATCGACAAGCTTCCCTTCGTATCAAATTTCTTAAACTCTACCTTCATCCTGTTGCTCATGGTGATACCAAAAATCAGCCATAAATAAACTACAAGATAAAATTAAGAAAATACTGTGGAATAGGTTGTGCAGAATTTTTAGATGATAATTTTTACTTCCCATACATCTTTTGACTCTGATACTAATTATTAAGATTGCCAACCTTTATGTGGATGTTTAAAACTTAGCAATGGACATCTCTACCAAGTTTTGTGTTGATCAAAGTTCATTTGGATAGCCAAATGCCAAATCCTAGTAGCCTTTCATGTCCTCCCTAGGTATAGAATTTTTTTGCAGCCTAGTATTTTATGCACCTGTGTCCAAATCCTACTCTATTTAAGCCCTTGAACCTCTAGGATGAGTCTCCACTCATTTTAGACCAAAAACCCACCTATCTACATTCTAAAGATAGTCCAAACTAATTTGGACAATAGCAAATGATGAGTTCTAGTTAGACTAGGACTCCTTGGTGAAACCGGTCTACCCGCTAAGGCTGATCTTGCACCCAACTTAAATCAGCACCTCTTACTTAATTTAGGATGAGGAGTCCTTCTCTAAGAATTCTCTTGAAGTGCCTATCAACTACTAGAAACTTGACATGGATTAGAAAAGGGGAAAAAACCAAATCTCCATGTAAAACAATAGCTAGTGCTAAACAATCTAGTGCTCCAACAACTTGTGCATGATGAAGTCCTTCTACCTTGGGACTCTTGGGCAAACTTGGAGAGGCTTCTCAATGTGAAAACTCCAAATAAAGGGGCTTCTTGCTGTGATGGAAATACTACACAAAATACTTGGGAGGAGAGAGAATCCCAAGTGCCAAAAATATCTAGCACAAAATTCCTTATAGCGCTAAAAACTTTGTGCTAAGTCCTTTTGGTGTTGTTCTTGCTGTGTGATGTTTCATGATGGCATGATTGAGAAAAGAAGAGAGAGAGGAGAGAGAGGGATTTAGGGAGAATTAGAGATCTCTTTGATTTCCTTGGCAATAGGTTTACATGAGGTCCCTTTTAATAGACCAATGGGTTCTCCTAATCCAAATAGGATTAGATACATAAACCTAAATTTAATTTTAATTCTTCCAAGACTAATCCAATTTGAAGAGCACTTATCCAAGCCTATGTACACCCATGTCTTGACCCATTCTCACACCAACTTGGATCCAAACCCAATCCAATATTGATTAGCCCCCCTCAAGACCTAATATCCTGGATCTTGAGCCCGGGAAGGGCCGAACCTCCACCCTAGGACCAAATCGGTCATAGCCTTAGGACCTAACTAATCCTAGACTCTTAAAGTCATCACTATGATTCCTCTCCTAACCTCCCAAGGCTTGGAAACACCACATCTATGTGTTGGGTTCGGAAACCAGTGCGGAAGTGTGGATTTCAAAACTTTATGAAATCAGGTCCGAACCCTAATCCCAAAATCTCCTTATTAGCAATTAAAACTTATGACTACATGCATGTCCAAATTTAAACATAGTTTAGATACTAACCTCAGATCGCTATATCCAATCTGATGTAAAAATAAACTCCAAATAGTGTAACCTTTTGAACACACCAGGCGTCCACTTGTCCGCCCTCCGATGGTGATCCACACGGGCAGATGATCAAGACAGTGACTCCTCAATTGGGTTCCTTCCAATCAAGTTCTACCCCAAGAACTTGATATATGGGCTATTGGCTAGGACACCTCTAGCCAAACGGGGACTAAAACTTTCTCTCTTACCCTTCTCCTAGTTTTTAGCAGCTTTGGCCCCTTAAGACACTCTTGTCTTAAGAATAAGCCCTTGTCCTAAAATGAGACAAGGCTTGTCTTGGAGGGAGAAGAAAATTAAGACAAAGTTGTCTTAATGTAAGAAAGAAACAAAAGAGGCGCCTTCTTCCTTTACCGTCGGAGAGTTTCTCTCTCTGACTCTCCTTCTGTTCTGAGATTCGACAGAGCCTAGGCTCTGTAAAGGAATCAAAGAGGAAAGAGAGGAGGGGGAAACAATCTTCTGGAGAGGGAGAAGGAAAGAGAAGCAAGGCTTCGCCGTAGAAAATCTGGAATACCATTTTACGGTGAAGCCTTCTTCTTAAATAGGCGACAGAGAGGCGCCTTCTCATCTGAAAACATCCTCTCACGTCCCTCTCTCCCTTCTCACGTCTTCTCTCTTTATCTCATGGCCCTTGGGATTAATCTCACGGCCTTTGGGATGGGAAGACGCGAAGATGGATCGTGAAAAATACAGAAGGGCGCGCGCAGAAAGAAGAGTCGCGCCCCTTCGGTGTTTTTTCTTTTTTTTTCATGGTATTTTTCCCCTTTTTTGGAGAGTCCACGCCTAGGTGGACTCTCTTCCACGCCTCTTCAAAAATCACCGGCGTTTTTTCTTTCTTTTCACGCAAAGACGCGTCTTGGAAAGAGTCCACGCGCGTGTGGACTCTTCTCCTTGCGCGCGCGCGTGGGAAGAGAGGGGGAGGGGTTTTAGGCGATGTGGGAAAGGGGTTTAGCCTCTTAGGTTAGCCCAATTGCTAGCCTATAGTTAGCCCAACATTTTGTATCTTCAATTAGATTCAAACCGGAATGAATTTGGATCCAAAAAAGACCAAATCGGAACCCTAACTCGAATCCGATTCAAGTAGAAGTCATGGTTTGCAACACATGCTAGTGTGTTCATCTGCAAACGAGATTTAATTCCAAATTAAATCCTTGATTATCTGTCCTAAGTGTGTGACCCATTGGGTTCCATACTTAGCCAGCAGTGGGTCCGAGTGCAAGTTGACCTAATCTGATCAGAACTCATTTCGAATCGATTAAGGTCAAATCGAGCTAACTCGAGTCAGTCAATTAGGACTCCTCCTAATTAGTGATCCAATTAAACCATTTAATTTGATCAACCCACAAGACAAGATTGACGTCTAGCAACGTGTCATGTCTACCCGGAAGATATGGAAATTCTGGTGTAATTCCAAAACTACCCTTCAGTGGAAAGTTCCCGTACAATTCGATCCTTCAATCATCTTGCATCCCGAATATAACTATGGATATGGAATCATGTCAAATCCAGTTTATACTCATTCCCAGCTCAGTCATACACTAATGATTCAATTAATTCGATATTAGAAATTATTTCTAATATCTGTACTTTGATCAAAGATTTCCTGAATCATCATCTGACCTAATTTGGCTGGATGCAATCTCCTCCTACTAGGAGTGATCAATTCCTTGTTGACCTACTCATTACCTTCATATACAATTCACCATACCCAGCATCAACCTCGTACATGACCCAGTGTCATGATTGAGATTGAACCAAAGCATGGGTTCATGTACATAAGGTATTATGGCAGTCTCAGGTCATAGGACTACTTGTACAACTCCCACTATGTGAAACATCTATTGACATGCAGCTAAGGCTCCATTAGATGTTCTCAAACTGGATCTATTCAGTGAACTCATTCACTAATGAGCACCCACATCCTTGTATTAGTGTCCTACACAAATGACTGTGAGAGCAGTCACCCTTTTCAGCATACATAGGATATGCCAGTCTTACCGGAAATCCTGATCCCCAACTCAGGGTTCCTATGACTAGGAATATTCTAGATTAGGGTTTTAAGGCCTTAGATCTCACTGGTATGATCTCATCATAGCCCTACAACCATAGCCCTAATCTATGGGGTTCATCATATAATGACACAGCGAATGATGAAAAATTATTGCCTTTATTAATTTGTCAATTTACAATGGTCTGGGAGATACAGATATTGGCTTATAGGGCATAATCCTTTCAATCTCCCACTTGCACTAAAGCCAATCGCTCTTATTCTTTAACCCCATACAATCGAGGTGGCGATCAAACTCCCGCTGTGGTAGAGCCTTAGTGAACGGGTCTGCTATGTTGTTCTTTGTATCTACTCTATTGATGCAGACTTCTTGTCTTTTGATTATCTCTCGGACAAGATGGAAGCGTCTCAGAATGTGCTTGGACTTGTGATGGGCTCTCGGTTCCTTAGCTTGAGCAACTGCTCCAGTGTTATCACAATAGAGTGGCACCGGGTTCTCAATCTCAGGAACTACTCCCAACTCTGTGATGAATTTCTTCATCCAGACAGCTTCCTTGGCGGCTTCACTGACAGCTATGTACTCTGCCTCGATAGTTGAGTCAGCTACAGTCTGCTGTTTAGTGCTCTTCCAACTTACTGCTCCACCATTCAAGGTAAAGACATACCCTGAAATGGATTCACTATCATCTGGGTCTGATTGAAAACTAGAGTCTGAATAGGCTTCTAGTTTAAGATCAGATCCTCCGTATATTAGAAAAATATCCTTAGTCCTTCTCAGGTACTTAAGAATATTTTTCACAACCTTCCAGTGATCCTCTCCTGGATCAGCCTGAAATCTACTGGCTACACCCAAGGCATATGCCACATCAGGCCTGGTACATAACATAGCATACATAATCGACCCTATAGCCGAAGCATAAGGTATAGAACTCATTCTATTTCTTTCTTCAGGTGTCTTAGGAGACATCCTCTTAGAAAGACGTATGCCATGACCAATAGGTAAGTAACCTCTTTTACTTTCCTCCATGCTAAATCTCTTTAGCACCTGGTCAATGTACCTAGACTGGGACAAGCCAAGCATCCTTCTTGATCTATCTCTATAGATCTTTATACCCAGTATATAGGATGCTTCTCCCAAGTCTTTCATGGAAAACTGTTTCGATAACCACACTTTGACTGATTGTAACATTGGGATATCATTCCCAATAATAAGTATATCATCAACATATAGAACTAAGAAAACTATGGCACTCCCACTAGTCTTCTTGTACACACAAGGTTCATCCTCATTTTTGAAAAAATCAAATTCTTTGACTGTTTTATCAAATCGGATGTTCCAACTCCTGGATGCTTGCTTTAATCCATAAATGGATTTCTTTAGCCTACATACCTGATTAGGTTTAGTCTCCAAGACAAAACCTTCTGGTTGTGACATATAAACCTCTTCCTCAAGGAAACCATTGAGGAATGCAGTTTTTACATCCATTTGCCAGATCTCATAATCATGATATGCTGCTATAGCAAGCATAATCCGAATAGATTTGAGCATGGCAACAGGGGAAAATGTTTCATCATAATCTATTCCCTGTTTTTGTCTGAAACCCTTAGCCACCAATCTGGCTTTATAAGTTTCAACTTGGCCATCTGCCCCAATCTTCCTTTTATAGACCCATTTACACCCAATAGGGTTAATACCCTCTGGTGCATCAACCAAAGACCATACTTGGTTGACATACATGGAGTCCATCTCGGATCTCATGGCTTCCAGCCATTTGTCTGAGTCTCTACTCATGACTGCTTCCGTATAGGTTAGAGGCTCATCATTTTGAATGATTTGGGCTTCATTATTTTCAATTATGAACCCATACCTCTCAGGTGCCTGTCGCACCCTATCAGACCTACGGATAGGAGTGTGTTCAGGTTCTATATTAACTATGTTGTTACTTGACTGAGAAGTGTCTATTTGTTGAATCTCATTGAGTTCGATATTTCTACCAGTGCCCTTTTGTAGGATAAATTCCTTTTCCATAAAAGTGGCATGCCTACTGACCAAAACTTTTTGTTCAGCAATGTGGTAGAACACATATCCTATACTATCTCTAGGATATCCGATAAATAGACATTTGTCTGCTCTAGCATCTAGTTTATGTCCAAAATTCCTTTTTACATAGGCTGGACATCCCCATATCTTAATATACTTAAGATTGGGCTTCTTACTTCTCCATAATTCATATGGAGTGCTAGAGACAGTTTTAGATGGTACTCTATTCAAGATATAAGTTGCTGTTTCCAAAGCATATCCCCAGAAAGAAAAAGGTAACTCCGTGAAGCACATCATGGATCGTACCATATCCAATAAAGTACGATTCCTCCTTTCAGCAATACCATTTAATTGTGGTGTGTAAGGAGGAGTCCATTCAAAGATGATCCCCTTATCTTTAAGGTGATCAAGAAACTCAGTGGATAAGTATTCACCTCCTCTATCTGATCGGAGGATCTTTATACTTTTTCCTGTCTGTTTCTCTACCATACTTTGATACTCTAAAAATTTTTCAAAAGCATCGGACTTATGTTTCATTAGATACACAAATCCATACCTTGAAAAATCATCAGTAAATGTGATGAAGTATGAGTATCCACCATAGGCTTGAGTTGTCATAGGCCCACATACATCTGTGTGTATGAGTCCTAATAACTCTTTTGTCCTTTCTCCATATCCACTAAATGGAGTCTTGGTCATCTTACCCATGAGACATGATTCACAAGTTCCTAATGACTCATAGTCATAAGGATCAAAGAAATTTTCTTTGTACAACTTGTTAATCCTAGTCTCACTAATATGTCCAAGTCGACAATGCCAAAGTAAGGTATTGTTAACATCATCTCTTTTCCGTTTGTTAGAAACATGAAAAACATTGTCATTAGTGGAAAGAGTTAAGAGACCATTGCAGAATATGCCATAACATATAATTTCATTAGATAAAGAAATTGAGCAGCCACTGCTCATTACATTCATAGTATATCCTTGTTTAAGTAACAAGGGTACAGATATGATATTTCTAATAATTTTTGGCATATAGTAACAATTCCTTAGCTCCAAGATCTTCCCTGAAGGTAACTTCAAAACATAAGTCCCTACAGCTTCTGCTTGGATGGGGTCCCCTCCAGCACCGTAGAGCTCAAAGTTACCTTCCTTCAATACTTTAAGCCCCTGAAGTCCCTACAATGATTTGCAGATGTTATGACCACAGACGGTATCCAACACCCAAGTATTTGAAATGGAAGAATCCAATGACAAAATAGTATGAACTTCTTTCATACCTTTTGGTGCCTCTGATGCACCAGGCTTCAAACTTACAAGGTAAACCTTGCAGTTTCTTTTCCAATGACCCAGCTTGCCACAATGAAAGCAGGTCATCTATCCGGAGGCCTTCTTTCCTTTCTTCTTCTTAATGCCCCCTTTGGGATTCATCCTCTTATTGGAACCCCTTTTGCCTGTCTTCTTCTTATCCACAAGAAGAACTGGAGCCTTATTTTTCTTTACATGGCTCTCTGCTGTTTTCAACATATTCAACAGCTCAGGCAAGGAAGAATTAAGTTTGTTCATATGGTAATTAAGAACAAACTGTGAAAATGACTCTGGGAGTGATTGCAAGATCAAGTCTTGATTCAACTCCCCATCCATTACAAAACCTAATTGACCTAATCGAGTGATTAGATCAATTATCTTTAATACATGGTCTTGTACTGATGTACCTTCTGTCATCCTTGCACGGAACAACTGCTTAGATATTTCATATCTAGCAGTTCTACTGTGTTCTCCATAAAGCTCTTTTAAATTTAGCAGTATGGAGTTAGTATCCATGCTATCATGCTGCCTCTGTAACTCGTTAGTCATAGAGGCAAGCATAACACATTTGACAGTAAGTGAGTCATTTTGCCACATATTATATGTGGTCTTCTCCTCTTGCGAGGCATCTTCCCTTGGTGGTTCCAAAATCGGGGTATCAAGAATATAGGAAATTCTTTCTTGACTGAGTACTATTTTCAAATTTCTCAGCCAATCAACATAATTAGGCCCAGTCAATTTGTTGGCATCTAAAATACTACGGAGTGAGAGTGAAGAGGCCATTTATCTACATTTAAACAAAGAACGAAAATATAAGCAAACAACCATGAAATGACAACACATAATTAAATTAGGACTTTAATTTAATTATGTCTCCCACTATTTTATCGAGCATCATAACCCTCTATACGATGATCGAGAAAACCTTAATTGATCTTTCTTAGTGGGGTTGAGATCCCAATCCCTTATAAAAGACCTTGTGTGTACACAACAAATCTTATATAAGTTCATAGGTAGGAAAACTCTTTCCAATTGTAACCTGTACAATTCTCAACTTATCTCGGCCTCTAAAATATTAATAGCCTTGTGTATACACAACAAACTATAATATTTTAGTTAAGTAAGACCCTTCATAGCCATATAGTCATGACTTTAATAGTAATACCCTTGTATGTACACAACAAAATATTACTTTAAATCATGCCATAAATAAATAATTGTATTAGGCCAAAAATTATGTTAGTCACCATATTAGGTCTTGTGTGTATACAACAAACCTAGTATAGATCGTAACACAATGATGACCTATCATGAAGGAAGGCCAATAATAGTATTTTAACACCAAGCATGTTAGTCAAGAGTTAAATCAATCAGATCGGCCAGGCTAGTGGAAGAGATGTGGGGGTCCCCCCGTTGCTTTCCTAGACACCAATTTAAAATTGGCCAGGTCAGTCAACGGAACCAATTAAAAACCACGATTCCCTTTACCTTCCCAGAACCACCTTTCTAGACACCGAAATGACTAATTATCCATCATGACTAATAATGCTTATCGGTTAACTATACTACCACTTAATATAATTTTAAGAGGGGTTCATGCAATGCCAGCACATTCAATTAAAAGCTATCACATATATTAATACATGCTTTAAACTAAGCAAATATGTGAAATGTGTGCCATCATACTAGGACAACCATTTACCACATAATGGATACACCATTATGCCAGGGCAACCTTATTTCAGTATGATGGCTCCAGGGCTAATCATATCTCTAAGACAATTAGGGTTTCAGTGGAAAACCCTAACTGGTGGCAATCATCAAACTCATGTTCAATCAAAGACATGCCTTGTGCATCAATATAAAAACTTTAACATGATACTACATCATGAATTGAACTGCATAATTTTTAATCCTAATAAGGAGGCTCTGATACCACTGTTGGGTTCAGGAACCAGTGCGGAAGTGTGGATTTCAAAACTTTATGAAATCAGGTCCGAACCCTAATCCCAAAATCTCCTTATTAGCAATTAAAACTTATGACTACATGCATGTCCAAATTTAAACATAGTTTAGATACTAACCTCAGATCGCTATATCCAATCTGATGTAGAAATAAACTCCAAATAGTGTAACCTTTTGAACACACCAGGCGTCCACTTGTCCGCCCTCCGATGGTGATCCACACAGGCAAATGATCAAGACAGTGACTCCTCAATTGGGTTCCTTCCAATCAAGTTCTACCCCAAGAACTTGATATATGGGCTATTGGCTAGGACACCTCTAGCCAAACGGGGACTAAAACTTTCTCTCTTACCCTTCTCCTAGTTTTTAGCAGCTTTGGCCCCTTAAGACACTCTTGTCTTAAGAATAAGCCCTTGTCCTAAAATGAGACAAGGCTTGTCTTGGAGGGAGAAGAAAATTAAGACAAAGTTGTCTTAATGTAAGAAAGAAACAAAAGAGGCGCCTTCTTCCTTTACCGTCGGAGAGTTTCTCTCTCTGACTCTCCTTCTGTTCTGAGATTCGACAGAGCCTAGGCTCTGTAAAGGAATCAAAGAGGAAAGAGAGGAGGGGGAAACAATCTTCTGGAGAGGGAGAAAGAAAGAGAAGCAAGGCTTCGCCGTAGAAAATCTGGAATACCATTTTACGGTGAAGCCTTCTTCTTAAATAGGCGACAGAGAGGCGCCTTCTCATCTGAAAACATCCTCTCACGTCCCTCTCTCCCTTCTCACGTCTTCTCTCTTTATCTCATGGCCCTTGGGATTAATCTCACGGCCTTTGGGATGGGAAGACGCGAAGATGGATCGTGAAAAATACAGAAGGGCGCGCGCAGAAAGAAGAGTCGCGCCCCTTCGGTGTTTTTTCTTTTCTTTTTCACGGTATTTTTCCCCTTTTTTGGAGAGTCCACGCCTAGGTGGACTCTCTTCCACGCCTCTTCAAAAATCACCAGCGTTTTTTCTTTCTTTTCACGCAAAGACGCGTCTTGGAAAGAGTCCACGCGCGTGTGGACTCTTCTCCTTGCGCGCGTGCGTGGGAAGAGAGGGGGAGGGGTTTTAGGCGATGTGGGAAAGGGGTTTAGCCTCTTAGGTTAGCCCAATTGCTAGCCTATAGTTAGCCCAACATTTTGTATCTTCAATTAGATTCAAACCGGAATGAATTTGGATCCAAAAAAGACCAAATCGGAACCCTAACTCGAATCCGATTCAAGTAGAAGTCATGGTTTGCAACACATGCTAGTGTGTTCATCTGCAAACGAGATTTAATTCCAAATTAAATCCTTGATTATCTGTCCTAAGTGTGTGACCCATTGGGTTCCATACTTAGCCAGCAGTGGGTCCGAGTGCAAGTTGACCTAATCTGATCAGAACTCATTTCGAATCGATTAAGGTCAAATCGAGCTAACTCGAGTCAGTCAATTAGGACTCCTCCTAATTAGTGATCCAATTAAACCATTTAATTTGATCAACCCACAAGACAAGATTGACGTCTAGCAACGTGTCATGTCTACCCGGAAGATATGGAAATTCTGGTGTAATTCCAAAACTACCCTTCAGTGGAAAGTTCCCGTACAATTCGATCCTTCAATCATCTTGCATCCCGAATATAACTATGGATATGGAATCATGTCAAATCCAGTTTATACTCATTCCCAGCTCAGTCATACACTAATGATTCAATTAATTCGATATTAGAAATTATTTCTAATATCTGTACTTTGATCAAAGATTTCCTGAATCATCATCTGACCTAATTTGGCTGGATGCAATCTCCTCCTACTAGGAGTGATCAATTCCTTGTTGACCTACTCATTACCTTCATATACAATTCACCATACCCAGCATCAACCTCGTACATGACCCAGTGTCATGATTGAGATTGAACCAAAGCATGGGTTCATGTACATAAGGTATTATGGCAGTCTCAGGTCATAGGACTACTTGTACAACTCCCACTATGTGAAACATCTATTGACATGCAGCTAAGGCTCCATTAGATGTTCTCAAACTGGATCTATTCAGTGAACTCATTCACTAATGAGCACCCACATCCTTGTATTAGTGTCCTACACAAATGACTGTGAGAGCAGTCACCCTTTTCAGCATACATAGGATATGCCAGTCTTACCGGAAATCCTGATCCCCAACTCAGGGTTCCTATGACTAGGAATATTCTAGATTAGGGTTTTAAGGCCTTAGATCTCACTGGTATGATCTCATCATAGCCCTACAACCATAGCCCTAATCTATGGGGTTCATCATATAATGACACAGCGAATGATGAAAATTTATTGCCTTTATTAATTTGTCAATTTACAATGGTCTGGGAGATACAGATATTGGCTTATAGGGCATAATCCTTTCACTATGCTAACAATTTGAAGGCTCTGTCTTGATCTTAGGCAAATATTTATGAATGCTAACTTTGATCTAAGACAAATAACTGAGAATGCCTAATATGATCCGAAGAAAAAATTTTTAAGAATACCCAATATGATCTAAGACAACTTTTTGAGGATGTCCAATATAATCTAAGGTAAAATTTTTAGACCAATATGATATGAGACAACTTTTTGAGAATGTCCAATAAAATCTGAGATAACTTTTTGAGAATGCCCAACATAATCTAAGGCAATTTTTTGAGAATGCCCAATATAATATGAGGCAAAATTTTTAAGAATGCCCAATATGATCTGAGATAATATGTAATATCCAATATAATTTGAGACAACTTTTTGAGAATGCATAATATAATTTGAGGCAAGATTTTTAAGAATGCCCAAAATAATTGATCGCTATCATAGGCGATCAAAAATAATTCACCAACTCAACTCTATAGCTAGGATGAGTCAGGATCGTATCCTCAGGGATCTTTGGGCTAAGTTATAATTTAAAATGAAAAGAAAAGTAATTGCTGTTGTGTGAAAATAAAAGTGAGCAAGAAATAAACTACTCCTAAGGTGAAGAAAGTGAGAGGGAGTATTTCAAGAGAGGAAGAGTAATTATGCAGTGCCAAATTGTATTTCTCTTATAACTAAAATGCAATTAGCTTTAGAGATTTACCTATCTTTCCTTGGCATGCCCTGTACCTGTAACAGATCACGGTGCATCTTCAGAAGGCATTACATATCCAATTCTTCTTTTCTCGACATGCTTTGTATCTGTAACAGATCATGGTACATCTTCGGGAGGTGCTAGGTATCTAATTCTTCTTTTCTCAGCATGTCCCATATTCATAATAGATCATGATGCATCTCCAAAAGTAAGAATTGTCCCTAAGATCAATCTAATAATAAAGCATAAAAAATGAATAAAAGAGAACCAATAAATTTAGAAAGGAAAACGTACTCTTTTATTGCAGAATAAGAATTACAAAAGACTGAAGAACCTGCTTTTCCCTTCCGTACTTCTATACCAACCCACTTCTAAGTTGATCCCCTCCCGTCGCCTATGTAAAGGCTTTAGAGGGACTTTAGGGAGTTGCTTGTCCTAGGTAGAGGTATAGGAGCTTTTTTATAGGATTTAATAGAGAGGAGATCTTCATGGGTTTTTGATGTGGGACTAAACAAAAGAATTATATAGGTGGCTAGGATTTAATTTTACAAGGATCAATGGTTCGATGGGTGTGAATAGGCCAAATCCTAATGGTAGTAGGCTTCCAACTCCTGTTCCAACTGGTGTTTGATTTGTCAACTTCTTCCCAGCTCTTGGATTTGGATCAATGGGTCAGAAATCATGTAAAATCAACCAGGCCATAGGCTGCTCTAAGATCCATGCTATCCTTTGCATTGATGGTTCTGGAATCGCTTGATGCTACCGCCAACTCCTCGGATCGTGGCTATCGAAACTTGGATCTTTGCCAAAATTTTGTCGACCTCTCCTACGTGCCGCCAAGACCCACTGCTGGTGTTCCCTTGCACCATCGTGAAGAAGGTCAGTGAAGAAGAGGAGGCATGGTGGTCATGGAGACGATGGCAGGCCATGAGGAGATGATGGATCGACTGGTTGGCCAGCTACAGGAAGGATAACCAAAGATGATGACAACCAGTGATGGAGATGGGTAGATTCTTGATCAATAGGTGGAAGGAGGATTAGTTGGGGAAGATGATGGATGATAGGTGGCTTCGATAGCTTTTTTAGGCTGAGGAATGCTCGCATAGTGGCTTTCCGAGTTAAGGATGGTGTTTCGTCATCTTTGGCAGCGACAGGATGCTGTTTCGGGCTAAAAACCCTCATGATCCATGGTTCTGCACTATGGACTGGTGATCATGGCTGCTGGCAATCCATCAAGCATTTCGTAAACCATTCAACCGGTCCATGATGGGCTGGTTACTTCAATAACTATGCAAATCTTTAATAATTCTTCAAAAATCGATTCTGAGCTCATTTTAAATCAGATTTGCTTTATATTTGTTTTGTTTGAACCCATAAATCAAGCTCTTTGAATTGGTGATCTTCTTTTCTACAAATGATATATAAAAATATTAATTTTAGATAAATAAAGATAATTTAATTATTAAATTAATACTTTTTTATGTATGTATAATATAGTTTTCATACTCCTCAACTTGAACTTTGCTCGTTTTCGAGTAAAATAGATAGATTAGCCATATATATCAATTCATCCTTAAATTGGAGGTTAATCTAGGTAGTCCTAAAGGTAGTTGATACTTGGCCAGACCATTACTAAGATACTTCTTCGGATTTTTAATCCAACCCAATTAGTGGTTGGGTAGTGCCCATAGAAATTTTTAGAGTTTTTTTACCAACTTTCCACCTCACTCTTTGAATCCTCTAACTTTCTAGGGATTTATTAAAGTACCTTTTTTGCCAGCTAGTTTTCTCCCTTTCTTCTTCTTTCTTCTCTTTTTTTTCTCTTTTTCTTTTTCTTTTTTTTGAGTATAGTTTCATGTCTTGGTCTCTTAAGTATTAATATCCTTACCTTTCGATGTGAACCACAATGCTTACTTTGGCAAAGGGTCCCGGTTACTCAATGAGATACCATAGCTGAACAGATTTCTTGAGCTTCTCACCTTTTGATATGAACTATAATGCTTACTTAGGCATAGGGGCCCGATTACTCAATAAGAGTTTAATCAAAGCTATGAGGTGGGACTAACTTTTTTTTTTCTTTTTTTTTCAAGGAAAAATTTTAGCATACTGGATCTCTTGATTTATACCCCCATAAAATAGATTCTTCATTGAGATCAATGGTCAGAAGGTTTTAAAATTACTTCATAAAATTATTTATGATCTAAACCCTGTTATTTATTAAGTTTCTTTAATAATTTATCCCTCGACCATTAATCAATCATTGATTAAAGTATCTATGTAACTCTAATTTGAGATAATAATTAGCTACACATAACATAATCATTTCTAACCACACTCGAAGATCTAATCAAGTCAAGTTTTTCTCCCTCCAACTTAATTGACATTGTCCTCGATGGAGTAAGAAAGATAATAAGCATAGAAGAAAAAGAGAGAATACACCTAGGGTATTGACTCCTGTCTTGATTTTGATAAATAATAAAATACTTAAGTATATTTGAGTACTAATTATGTGTTAAAAGTATGTTTATCAGAATAAGGTACTCATCAAAGTTATAATGTATTGAAGAATTCAAAATGCTTGTCATCTTATTGAAGAAGTCACTTATATTGATGGACTTTCAAGTTATATGGATCTTGGCATATAAGAATGACTTTGAAAGACTCAAATTTTGAATTTGGACAAGTTTCAGCAATGTTTCAGCCATGTGTCAACTCATGGAACTCAAGTGTTGACTCAAGGTATCGACTTACAGAAGCTTAAGCTGATACATAGAAAATGTTTGCCGGCACACTAAAGTATCAACTAATGAATTACCAAGTATCGACTCAAGTGTTGACTCATAGTCAGCCAAGTGTCGACTTAAGGCCTGAGACTGAAAAGAAGATAGAACATGCTGATTTCAGGAATTTGTCCAAGTATCGACTTATGAAGATGAAGTGTCAACTCAAATATCACTCACCAGAAGAAGTATCGATGCACTAGTGCATTCTAGAGAGCTTTAAAAAACTTTTTTGACTCAAGTGTCGACTCATAATCTAAAATGTCAACTCTAAGTGTCGACTCATTGATTGAAGTGTCAACACTTGCAAGTCTGAGTGAACAGTAATGGCTAGTTTTTTTGAATCACAAAACTTCTCCAATTTGTGTCTAATGGCTATTTTCTCCTCTCCAATGGCTATAAATGTCTTTTAAGGCTTGGAAAAGAATTTAAAGCCCACAAGAGGGAAGTAATTAATGAAGAACTAATTACAAACATCAAAAGCATTCAATACTTTTGAGTGAAGTTGAGCCTTCAAGCATTCAAGTTTCAAAGAGAGCATTCAAGTCCACATCATTCAAGCATTGAATGAGGGTTTAATAACTTGGAGACAAGCTTCTCAACAACATTCAAGAGCTTCATTAAGTTTATTTTTTTTTGAGAAAGCGTATTGTATTTTTATATTATACTTGAGTTATTTTGTTATTACTAGTTTCAAGGGTATTTAAACTAGTATTGAGGTTTATGGTGAGTCTTGAGTGAAAATCAACTTGGTTTGTTGGTGAACCTTGAGTGAAAACCAACTTAGGTTGTTGGTAAGCCTTGTATGAAAACCAACTAGTTTTTTGGTTAGCCTTATGAAAACTAAGAAATTTTGATTAGTGAGCCCAGAAAAGCTAATATATTATAATCAAGGTTGGATTATAGTGAAATACCTAAGAAAAGTTTGGAGAGTGGATGTAGGTATTTTGGAATACACCAAACCACTATAAAATTTTTATATTTGTGATTGCTATTTACTTTTTCTATATTTACTTTACTACTTTTGCTGCATATTTTCATTAAGCACACAAACACTTTGGAAAACACTAGCACCTGCTTTTAATTCTTGCAAAAAGTTTTTAGAAACCCAATTCACCCCCCTCTTGGGTTAAGGCAACAAGTGGTATCAGAGCCTTGTACTCAGTTAAGTAGGTCTAATCGCCTTGAGTAAAAGATCTATGGCAGCCCCAATGGTACTAGTGTTGTTGATGATCAAGCCTCAAATAGACCACCATTTTTCAATGGCATAAATTATACATATTGGAAAACTTGCATGCGCATCTATATGCATTTTATTTGCTATAATCTTTGAAAATTAGTAGTTAGAGGTCCACATGTTCCTTCAATTATGGTTAATGGTGTTTTCCTTCTAAAGCTTGAAGAAGATTGGGTTGAAAATGACATTAAGCAATCTGAGCTTAATACCAAAGCAATGAACTTGCTTTATTGCACAATGGATCATAGTGAATTCAATAGGATTTCTATATATACTTTGGCAAATGAAATAGGGACACACTTGAGGTTATACATGAGGGTACCCATCAAATAAAAACATAAAGATAAATATGCTTGTGTACACATATGAAATTGTTGACCTCTGGAATGATTTTGATGATTATAAAATATTGGAGCATGCATTTGATACTGATACCTTTTAAGTGTTTAAGAAGTTTTTATAGGGCATTTTTGATGTACAATCATCAATCCTATGTTTCTCAAAACCATTGGAATGTATCCATGTATTCAAGAAAAAGTTTTATGTAATTTTCAATCATTTAAGAGCCCTAAGTAAAGTCAATTGTATATTCATGAAAAAGGACCAAATCAATAGAATTTTAAGTACAAATATTTTAGAATAGATATAGAAGTTGTTTGGAAGAAGTTTGAAGCTGTTTGGAAGCCTTTGGAGAAGTTTTACTTGAGCTGACTCTAATAGATAGAGCTGATACATTTCTTGGCACGGCACAACACTTTTCTGATACAAAATATTCGAGCCGATTCTAAGAAGATCAGAGCCGACTCTCACAGAGTGACAGAAAATTGGTTCTGAGATTTCAGTAATTCGAGCCAACTCTAATTTGACATGAGCCGACTCTCACAGATCACAGAATTACTTCACTGACAATCCAAGCTGATTCAAGCTCTGCGAGTTGACTCGAATCCTAGGATTTCAACAGTAACGGCTAGTTCCATAATTCAAATTTCTTGAAGTTAAAGCCTCCCAGGCTAGTTTTTGATTTCTAAGAGATTCTAACGGCTATATTCATCTGGGAATAATTCAAGAAGCTATAAATGAATAATTCAAGAAAAGAAAAATAACTTTTATGGAGTTTTTATGAGAGTATTGAATATTCTAAGAGCTTTCAAGTAAAATCTCAAGTTCTCCAACAACTTTCAACTACATTCTTGAGTTAATCTTTGAAGAGTTAAGAGAGCCTTGAAGAGCATTAAAGGAGCATTCAAGAAGGCCTCATTAAGAGCTTCAACTGTAACCATTCAACATATTGGGTTTGTTTTAGTGTTATTTCTTTTGATACTCTATTTTTGAGTTGTTACAAGTATAGCAAGTGGCTGTAGCTTGTGAATTTGCTTTAGGTTATTTGTTAGCCTTGAAAATCAAGTTAGGTTGATAGTGAGCCCGGGAAAACTAACTTTGTATTGGGTTTTGGATTGTGAGCCCATAGAAAAACAATCCGACTGTATTCGGAGTGAATATAGTGAAAATCCTAAAAGTGCACCTTGGATAGTGGATGTAGGAGATGGGTTACTTCGAACCACTCTAAATCTTGTGGTGTTTGTGTTTGCTCTTGCTTTTGCATTATTATTTACTTATGCACGAATACTCTATTGACTTCACTCACCATGCAAGGTTTCAAAAGGCACATACTTGCTAAATTTTTTCAAACCCAATTCACCCCCCTCTTAGGTTGGCCAATTAGGCAACAAGTGGTATCAGAGCCATGTCTCAGTGCCATTAATCTAACAATTAAGAAAAAAGTTCTATGGCAACCCAAATGAGCACATCTTTGGCCGAAGGTCAATCAAGTAATAGATCTCTACTGTTCACTGACACCAATTATACCTATTGGAAAGCTAGGATACAAATTTATATACAAGCTATTAATTTTTAATTATAAAAAATAATCTTGAAAAGACCATACATACCTATAAAGAAAGTAGATGGAATAGACATCCCTAAATCGGAAGAGGAATGTGATGAATATGACACGAAAATGGATGAACTTAATGCTAAAGCCATGAACCTTCTTTATTATGCTATGGATGTAAATGAGTTTAACTAGATTTTCACTTGCACTTCGGCAAAGAAAATTTGGGATAAACTACATGTTACATATGAGGGTATTATCCAAGTAAAGACCTCTAAAATTAATATACTTGTGCACAATTATAAGCTTTTCAAAATGGAACCAAAAGAGACCATATCTAAAATGTTTGCCAGATTTATAGATATTATTAATGATTTGAAAAATCTTGGCAGGGTATATTCCAATGCTGATATGGTACAAAAGATTCTTAGATCCTTACCGGATAAATGGGATCCCAAGGTCACTGCAATACAAGAAGCCAAGAACTTAAACACACTTGTACTTGATGAACTTCTTGGTTCTTTGATTACTCATGAATTGACAATGCAATGCCATAGCGAAGATGATAATAAGAAAAAGAAATCAATAGCATTCAAGGCTGCAGCTGAGATCAAGAAGCAAGAAGAGGAAAAAGAAGAAGAAAGCCCTTCCTCGGATGAAGAACTAGGAGATGATGATATAGCGCTAGTTATGAGAATATTTCGAAGAATTATGGATGTCAAGATACTGGAGGAAGCACCTTAGCAAAGGTGAACAAAGCAAAGAAAAAGAGAAAAACAAAGTCAAGGAAAAGGAGCAACTACCTATTTGTTATGAATGTAAGAAGCCGGGGCACTACCGTTCTGAATGTTCTACACTAAAAAAAGGATACAAGAAGAAGAAAAAGAAAGCAATGATGGCTACATGGAGTGACAGCGATGAATCTACTTCCAATGAAGAGGAAGAGACATCAAAATTAGCAAATATATTCTTAATGGATCTAGAAGATGAGGTAATATCTAGTGAGCCCATTTATGAATTTACTTATGATGAATTGCATACTATTTTTCAAGAACTTCTAACTGAATATAAGAAGGCTGATTTGAAAATCAAAACTTTAAAAAATAACTATGACATATTATTGAAAGAAAAGAATGAAATTTCTGAAAAGATTAATCTTTTACAAAAGGAATTACGCAATATTTCTGAAAAATGCAAAGTATTATAAGCTGAAAAAGATGAATGTTTTGAAAAGAATAAAGGTTTGCAAAATAAAATGAATAGACTCAAACCTCTTATTGATAAATTAATTTTAAGTTCAAACAAATTTGAGCTAATCTTGAAAAATCAAAAGAAATCAATGATAAGGATGGAATTGGGTATAATAAAATGCATATAAATAGATTTCTAGCTTCAAAACCTTATGCATCAAAATTTTCAGCATCCATTTTTTTTCAAAAGTCAAATGTAGTTTGTTTTTGCTATAATAGGGCTGGACATAAAGCATATGAATATAATCTAAGATGAAAAAAGAAAAAATAAAGTGAAGAAGATTTGGGTTCCTAAAGGAATCATAGCTATTAACCATCAAGGACCCAAGAAATCTTGGGTACCTAAAAACTCTACTTGATTGTTTTGCAGGAATGTCTTATAGCCCAAAATTCAAAAAAGAGATGGTATCTAGATAGCAGCTATTCAAGATATATGATGGGTGACAAAGATTAATTTATCATCCTTGAAATGAAAGAAGGTGGAATGGTTATATTTGGTGATAATGGTAAGGGAAAAATCATTGGGATTGGTAAGATTAAAATTATCACTTATACTTATATTAAAAATGTGTTGCTAGTAGACAAATTGAAGCATAATTTATTGAGCATTAGTCAATTATGTGATAGAGGCTTCAAAGTTTTATTTGAATCTTTAATGTGCATAGTAACTAGCTCTCTTGATTCTAGCATTAGGTTTGCTGGTCATAGACTTAGAAATATTTATATAATAGATTTGAATGATCTAGCTATGTCAAGTAGTACAAGTCTAGTGGCTATGAATGCTAAAACCAAGGAATCTAGTTTACTTTAGCATAGAAGATTGGGTCATGCTAGAATGCATACTTTAGTAAAATTAATTTTCAAAGACTTTGTTAGAGGTTTATCAAAGTTTAAAGTTGATTTTGATCATGTTTGTGATGCATGTCAATATGGTAAACAAACTTGGAAGAATTTTAAATATAAAAATATTGTTTCAACATCAATACCCTTAGAACTGCTACACATGGACTTATTTGGACTAACTAGGATCACAAGCCTAGGAGGTATGAAATATAGACTTGTGATAGTAGATGATTTTTCAGGATTCACTTGGGTTTTATTTTTAGCACATAAAGATGAAGCCTTCAAAGTTTTTCAAAAATCTCACAAAAAGATTTCAAATCAGAAAAATCTTTTAATTATCTCAATTAGAAGTGATCATGGTACTAAATTCAAAAATCAATACTTTGAAGAATTTTGCACAGAACATGGCATTGATCACAACTTTTCAGTCCCTAGAATACCATAATAAAATGGAGTTATGGAAAGAAAAAATAGAATATTGGAAGAGATGGCCCGAACCATGTTGTGTGAAGGCAATCTTCCAAGGTACTTTTGGGTAGAAGCTGTGAATACTGCATGTTACATATTAAACCATATTTTGATTAGACCAATTTTGACAAAAACCTCCTATGAGCTTTGGAATGATAGAAAACCAAATATTTATTACTTTCATATTTTTGGATGTAAATGTTATATCTTGAATAATAGAAAAGATAACTTAGAAAAGTTTGATACAAGATCTGATCAAGGTATATTTCTTGGATATTCAACCACTAGCAAAGCATATAGAGTTTTTAATAAAAGAACTTTAACTATTAAAGAATCAATTCATGTTATTTTCGATGAATCAAACCTCATACCTTCAAGAAAATAAGAGTGTATTGATAATGATACAGGTTTCCTAAGTGATGGAGTAAAGGACATGAGCTTGAAAGAAAAGCAAGTTGAGCAAGAAAAGGAGAAGATAAGTACAGAACATGATGAGCTACCAAAGGATTGGACGTATGCACATTCTCACTCTAAAGAATTAATTATTGGTGATCCCTCTCAAGGAGTAGCAACTAGGTCATCTTTTAGAGACCTTTGACTATTTAGTATTTTTTTCTTAAGTTGAACCCAACTGCATAGAGAAAGTTGAAAATGATCCATATTGGATGATGGCTATACAGGAGGAACTTAATCAATTTGAAAGGAACAATGTATGGACCTTAGTAGCAAGACCTAAGGAACATCCTGTTATAGGTTCTAAATGGATTTTTAGAAATAAATTAGATGACAAAGGCAATATAATTAGAAACAAGGCCATATTAGTTGCTAAAGGATATAACCAAGAGGAAAGAATTTATTTTGATGAAACTTATGCACCTGTAGCAAGATTATAAGCCATAAGACTCTTACTTGTATTTGCATGTCACATGGAATTTAAACTTTTTCAAATGGATGTAAAAAGTACTTTTTAAAATGGCTATATTAAAGAAGAAGTTTTTGTAAAACAACCTCCCAATTTTGAAAATCACTCTTTTTCAAATCATGTTTTCAAACTAAACAAAGCTTTAATGGTTTAAAACAAGCACCTAGAGCATGGTATGAGAGGTTGAGCAAGTTTCTTTTAGAAAATGATTTTAAAAGAAGTAGAGTAGATACAACATTGTTTATCAAAAGAAAAGATCATGAATTATTATTTATACAAATATATATTGATGATATAATCTTTGGTGCAACTAATGAAACTTTATGTCAAGAATTTGCCAAGCTTATATAGGAAGAATTTGAAATGAGAATGATGGGTGAACTCACTTTTTTCCTTGGACTACAAATCAAACAAACAAAGTGATGGGGGACGGGCTGGGGATGGATTGTTGGCAAGCCTAAAAGTCACCAAAATTAGGGTATCACTAGTTTTTCTTTTTTTTTTTTTTAATTTTCTATGGACGTGGCGAAGGAACAATGGAGATGGAAAACAGGGGTCGGGCTTTCATGAACTTTGGGACTCACACTCACGGAGAGATCTCACATCTCTAGGGTATCCCATCTCACTAATGGAGCAATACAAAGAGATCTCACATCTCTAGGACATCCTACCTACCTTACTAATGGAGCCATACGGAGAGATCTCATACCTCTGGGGCATCCTACCCACCTCACTAATGAAGCTGTTAGGATGAATCTCAAAGGATATGAGGGTGGTAATGAAGATGGAATTAGGGAAGGGGATAACTAAACATGACCTCGCATCATGTCCGGGGGTTCCACCTCACGTGCTCTCCTTGCGGAGAGAAAAGTGGGCCTCTCACCCTCTCCATATGGAGCGAAAGAAGAATCTCTCTTCTCAAATTTTCATTTCATTTGAATTAATTTTTTCATACATGAAGGGGTCCTTTTATAGTTGACCCTAGCCCTTGAATTACATGGAAATAAGAGAAAAGATGGGAGGTGCCACATTATTACCTTGTAGGTGGAATGAAACATGGAGAGGATCAAGGGATGGCACCACCTATCTTCCATAAAGGGTTGGGCAGTATAAGAAAAAATCTCATGAATCAAGAAAAAAAGGGAGGGTGCCCATATACTGCCTAGTCTGCCTGGACACCGTATGAGTTTCTTCCATCATCTCTTCGATAGTCCACAACTTCCATATGGGGCGTTGATCTATTTCCTTTTGGGCTTGGATGATGTCATGAAGATCTTGGGATACCTAACAGGGTGGATGACGCCTGCTGTGACTGGATTCCATGTGGCTACTGAGGTGGCTAGGCTCTCGAGTCCCCATCACAAAGGAAGGGATATTCATCAACCAAATAAAGTACATCAAAGAACTCTTGAAGAAGTTTGGGATAGAATCTACAAAGGAAATTGGCACACCCATGAGCCCAACCTGTAAACTTGAGAAAGATGAGTAAGGTAACAAGGTTGATCAAAAATTATATCGAGGTACGATTGGATCTCTACTTTATTTGACTGCAAGTAGACCTAATATACTGTTTGGTGTTTGTAATGTGCAAGATTTCAAGCTAATCCTAAAGAATCACATATACTTGCTGTTAAGAGAATCATAAGATATCTTAAAGGTACATCAAACTTAGGATTATGGTACTCTAAACCTTCATCTTTAAATTTAATAGGTTATTCAGATGCTGAATATGGTGGTTGTAGAATTTATAGGAAGAGCACTAGTGGCACATGTCAATTTCTAGGGTTAAACTTAATCTCATGACATAGTAAGAAACAAAACTCCATGGCATTATCTACTGCTGAGGCAGAGTATGTGGCTGTAGGGAGTTGTTGTGCTCAAGTTTATGAATTAAGCAACAACTGGAAGATTATAGTGTTATTCAATCTAAAATTCCAATCAAATGTGATAACATAAGTGCTATCAACTTAACAAAGAATCCTATTCAGCACTCAAGAACTAGATCTATTAAAATTAGACATCATTTTATTAGGGATCATGTTCAAAATGGTGATATTGAACTCAAATTTATTTGTACTGAAAAATAACTGACTGATATCTTTACTAAACCCCTTAGTAAGGATAGATTTCAAATGATCAGAGGAGAATTAGGCCTTTGTAATCCTTTTTAGAATTTCAACCTAATTTCTTCAAGAATTAAGGAAAATTTATCCAGAGGACCTCTATCACCTATTTAAGTTAGATACATACCTTTTCTAGTATTTTTCTAAGGATAAAAATCATTTTCCTAAATTCTTGAACTATTTTCCTTGATTTTGCTCGAGCCGACTCGAGCAGAAAGAGCTGTCTGGGTGAGTCGACTTGGATGACGAATTTATTTAAGGACCGTAAGCCCTAAAATTCTTTTTACCTTACTGTTTCCTTTTGAACCCAAACCTAAAGAGAGACCTTTCCCCTTTAGCCCTAGGGACCACTCAAATCCTTCAAAATCCCTTAGATCCTAGATCAATGGCACCCAAGAAGGCAGTGGCAACAAGGAAATGGATGGCTCCAAGCACTGTTCAAGCAGAAAGAAGATAAAAAAAAAGACAAGATGAGCCGACTCCACAGGAACCATAAGCTCCACCTCCCTTTAGCGACAAATCATTTAGATGGGCAACAGACCAGTAACCTCAAGTAAAAGAGTTGATTTTGGATTTCTTGAACAACAACATTTTTGCATTGGAGATTGGATAAGAGCATGGGATGGGAGTTTTTCTATTCTTTGGATGTCCCCACATATCCCATACTAGTTAGTCATTTTTTGGGCACCCATCTTTTGGCACCCACTAGTTCCTCTCTACCGTGAAAGGAACTACCATTTCAGTGGATGAAGCTAGGTTAAATAGAGTTCTACAAATGTCCAAGACTGAAAAATGTTACTTG
Organism: Areca catechu; assembly: GCA_021397845.1. NCBI lineage: Eukaryota > Viridiplantae > Streptophyta > Magnoliopsida > Arecales > Arecaceae > Areca > Areca catechu. The sequence continues at coordinate 91,481,924 of CM038051.1, read as the reverse complement.
AACATCAAGGATAGGCAAAATACTTTAAGAACTATTTTAAAATGAAGGAATGTAGAAGGCACCTCCAATGTTCAAGCTAATAGACAATCACTTGAGATGCGCCTGCTCCATAATATCATTAGTAGGGTGTTCTTGTCCAAGACAGGGCATTTTGATTGGGTGAGCGAGCGTGACCTTATGTTCATGAGATACATGATTGAGTGGGAGGCCCTCAATCTACCATTTATCATGATGACATAGATCAGAGATGCAGCTCATAAGGCTAGAGCATGTCTATCCTATAGGATGGCCTTCACCCTACTATTTCAGGACCGTGGTATTGACCTATCTGGAGAGGATAGTAGACCCCTTCTGCACACTGATAGATATTCAGAGAAGTCACTTCACAGAATGGGGTACCATAAAGTTGAAGGTGTGTGGGTAAAGAAAGTATCAGGATAGAGAGCAATTCACTCTGATGATAATGAGGATGATATCCTAGATGATGTTGAGACTACTGAGCATACTAGAGATGACGAGGATGAGCATGATGATGAGGCTGGACCCTCAGAGCCATCACCTGCCACACCACCTCCATCAGTACCTTCAGAGCCTAGCACAGGTGGATAGTAGCATGATTTTGAGTAGATGAGGATACTTAAAGATGATATTTTTGCTCTCAGATATGATCTTTAGATAGTTCGAGAAGAGGAACACTCATGGATTAATCAGCTGTAGACTGAGGTTAGAGATAGTTTTAGCAAGATTCTAGTAGCTCTACATCAGAGTACCTCAGCTGGACCTTCTGGATCACCTCCTCTGCCACCAGATGATGGATAGGATTATGGACACACTACTGATTAGTAGGCTGATGTGCATTCTACAGATCCACATGTCATGGACACACTAGCATCAGAGACAAAGTAGCATGAGCAGAGCATCCCTGATACTCTTTCCACTCAGATTCTCTCTGGGACCAGCACTCTTGCATTATCTGATGCTTTTACTAATCAGAGGATTCCATTGATTTCGCTTCTGAGCCAGAGCCTACTCCTCCACCAGCACCTACTGAAGCCAGACCTACACCTAGATAGTACATAGATCTAGAGCTCTTGCTAGACCTAGAGCTGGCCCTTCCCTTAGGACCAGAAACATGACTCATTAGACTCCTAGATCATCTGCTTCTAGGGTTATGGCTATTATTGTATTAGATCTTCCATCTGATGAGGACTAGCCTCACAGATGTCTTGCTTTTGTTATGCTTCATATATGTTATTGTGTTACATGTACTGAACTGAAATTTCACTATTTATGACAGTCATGTTTACTTCTTTTTTACTCTCTAAATGTGTGATGATATATAATTTTATAGTAAGGGGGAGCATTTATACCTTTTGTTGATGACCAAAAGGGGAGTAATATAATGTGATGCATGGAAAATGATAATACAATGTGATGCATGGAAAATGATAATATTATGTGATGCATGGAAAATATGAAAAAAATATGAAATTACAATGGAAAATGTGTGATGCAAGGAAAATTATAATATGCAATGTGTGTGAAAAATGCTTGAGCAAGGGGGAGTATATCTCAAAAAATTACAATGAGCCTTGGAATACTTCTAAAAATTTGAAAATTATAATGAAAAATCAGCTAGAATGTATTGACAGCCTTAACAATTCACTCAACATCTCTGACACCTCAGTTAACTTATAAAGCTCTGACACTTCAGTTAACTTGTAAAATGAACTCTTATGTCTTCTTACAATATACCAAACATTAGATTGAACATAAATCATAACTTAAATTGCTTGATATGACATACTGTATAGCATATTCTAAACTCACTTACTCTGATACAGTTGCAAATATAAAGGAACTTATTCTTTCCATGCTTAATGTTTTATCATTATCAAAAAGGAGAAGATTGTTGATCCCTAGAATATTTTGATGATTACAAAATATTAGAGCATGCATTTGATACTGATACCTTTTAAGTGTTTAAGAAGTTTTTGTAGGGCATTTCTGATGGACAATCATCAATCCTATGTTTCTCAAAACCATTGGAATGTATCCATGTATTCAAGAAGAAGTTTCATGTAATTTTCAATCATTTAAGAGCCCTAAGTAACTTCAATTGTATATTCATGAAAAAGGGCCAAATCAATGAATTTTAAGTATAAATATTTTAGAATAGGTTTAGAAGTTGTTTGGAAGAAGTTTGAAGCTATTTGGAAGCCTTTGGAGAAGTTTCACTCGAGCCGACTCTAATAGATAGAGTAGATACGTTTCTTGGCACGGTACATCACTTTTCTGATACAAAACATTTGAGCCAACTCTAAGAAGATCAAAGCTGACTCTCATAGAGTGATAGAAAATTGGTTATGAGATTTTAGTAATTCGAGCCAATTCTAATTTGACATGAGCCAACTCTCACAGACTACAAAATTACTTCACTAACAATCTGAGCCGACTCAAGCTCTCGAGCCGACTCGAATCCCAGGATTTTAATAGTAACGGCTAGTTCCAGAATTCAAATTTCTTGAAGTTAAAGCCTCCAATGGCTAGTTTTTGATTTCCAAGAAATTCTAATGACCATATTCATCTGGGAACACTTCAAGAAGCTATAAATGAAGGATTCAAAGAAAGAAAAACAACTTTGTGGAGGTTTTATAAGAGTATTGAATATTCTAAGAGCTTTCAAGTAAAAACATAAGTTCTCCAATAACTTCCAACTACTTTCTAGAGTAATCTTTGAAGAGTTAAGAGAGCCTTGAAGAGCATTGAAGGAGTATTCAAGAAGGCCTTATTAAGAGCTTCAACTGCAACCATTCAATACATTGGATTTGTTTTAGTGTTGCTTCTTTTGATACTCTATTTTTGAGTTGTTACAAGTATAGTAGGTAGCTGTAGCTTGTGAATTTGCTTTAGGTTGTTGGTTAGCCTTGGAAATCAAGTTGGGTTGTTAGTGAGTCCTAAAAAACTAACTTTGTATTGGATTTTGGATTGTAAGCCTGTAGAAAAAAATCTGACTGTATTCGAAGTGAATATAGTGGAAATCCTAGGAGTGCACCTTGGTGTTTGTATTTGCTCTTGCTTTTATAATGTTATTTACTTCCGCACACAAAACTCTATTAACTTCACTCACCATGCAAGGTTTCAAAAGGCATATACTTGCTAAATTTTTTCAAACCCAATTCACCCCCCTCTTGGGTTGGCCAACTGGGCAACATAAATGTTTAGAATGGAGCCTAATGAATCCATTACTGATATGTACACAAGATTTACTAATATTGTTAATGGAATGAAAGTCTTCGCAAAGTAATGTCTAATGCTGATTTAGTTAACAAAATTCTCAAGTCTTTGCATCTTCATGGGATCCAAAGGTGATGGCAATCCAAGAAGTGAAGGATGTTGAAACATTACCTTTGGAGCAGCTTATTGGTTCACTCATGACTTATGAATTGAACCTAAAGCAAAAAGCAGTGGATGCAGATAGAAAAAAGAAGACAATTGCCCTCAAATCCACTACACCAATGGAACCTTCAAGTGAGAAGGTTGAAGAAAGTGAAAATGAAGATGAGGAGGCTCTAGTGGCTAGAAAATTTAGAAGATTTATGAGGAAGAAGAAGTATTCATACAAAAAGAAGCCACACAAAGAAAAGCCTAGTAAAGATAAAGGCAAGGACAAAGAAAAGGAAAAGGAGAAGGAGAAGGACCAACCCATTTGTTTTGAATGCAAGAGGCCCGGTCATTACAAGTTTGATTGTCCTCTCCTCAATAAGCTCAAAAAGAAATACAAGAAGAAGGAAGTGATGGCTACTTGGAGCGAAAGTAAAGATTCTAGCTCGGAGGAAGAAGAGCAAGAAGTTGCCAATCTTTGTCTCATGGTAATGAAAATTAGGTACAATCTGAATATGAATTTATTTTTGAAGAGCTTAGAGATGTTTTTGAAGAACTTGTGCATGAATATAAATTATTAAAAATTGAGCACAAAAAATTAAAAAAGCAAGCTGATTCTTTTGCTTTTGAAAACAACAATCTTGGAAATGAAAATAAAGAATTAAAAGCCAAGGTTGCTATTTTGGAAAAGGAAAAGAATGCTCTCTCAAAAGAAATAGAAGTTTTAAAAAGATCCAAGGTTCTTGTTTCAAATGATGAGTTCATGAAAAAGAACAAAGACCTTGAGTTGGAAAACAAGAAGTTTAAAGAAGAGCTTGATAGAGTCAAATCTTTTGTTGAAAAATTCATGTTTAGTTCTGTAAAGTTGAATTTACTATTAAATAGTCAACGTGCAGTTTTCAACAAAGCTGGTGATGATGGGCTGAAATTCATTAGAAATAGGAATGACAACATCTATTTAGTTGATCTTTATAATCTTCCTATACAAGATGGTGAATGCCTAGTTATAATGAATGCCATAATCAATGAGACTAACTGATTATGGCATCGTAGATTAGGATATACAAGAATGCATTTATTTTTCAAACTATATAAAAAGGATTTAGCTAAAGATTTGCCAAAATATAGATTTGAAAAAGACAAGATCTGTGATGCACGTCAATTTGGTAAACAAACAAGAACTTTTAAATCTAAAGAAATTATTTTAACTACTAGGCCACTAGAACTACTCCATACGGATCTTTTTGGGCCAACTAGAACCACAAGCCTAGGAGGCAAGAGATATGCTTTAGTTATAGTTGATGATTTCTCTCGTTTTACTTGGATTTTATTTTTAGCTCATAAAGATGAATCTTTTTCTACTTTCATAAAGTTTTATAGAAAAGTTTCAAATAAAAAATGTACTTCTATTGTTTATATTTTTAGTGATCATAGAACTGAATTTGAAAATTAAGATTTTAAAGATTTTTGCAATGAAAAAGGTATTGAACATAATTTTTCTGTACCTAGAATACCTCAACAAAATGGGATAATAGAAAGAAAAAATAGAACTTTAAAAGAAATGGCACACCCAATTAATGCGGGATGATGGTGATGAGGATGAAAATGAAGAAAAACAACAAACTAATGATTTTAATGAATTTCAGATTTTTTTATGAAGGTTATGTTCCTGAAAAGAGAAAAAGAATGATTAGGAGATGATGTAAGGACCAAACTACTACTACTTGTAGTTAAGAACACTCAAAGAGACAAAAACAGTGTCGACTCCATTATTAATTTTGATGACAAACAAAATACTCAAGTATAAGTTAAGTACTAACTATTTCTTTAAAGTATATTTTTATAGAAAAATGTACTTATCAATTCAACAAGATTTGATTGTTTGTCAAAAATGAAGAAGTCCCTTTCATGAATGAAAGATCGGTTTTAAATAGACTTAAGTACTTAAAGATTGCTTGAAAGGACTTAGATAGTCCAGCACAATTTGGTTTTAGCAGAGGTTTAATGGTTTTTGAAGAAATCTCAGCAAGTGTCGACTTAAAGTGTCGACTCACAACTCAAGTATCGACTCATGACGGTGGAAGTATTGACTCAAGCCGGTATATAGAAAGAGTATCAGATGGCACAGCTGAAGTGTCGACTCATGCTAGTCAAGTGTCGACTCAAGGTGTCGACTCAAGGATCGGCTCAAGGCCCGAGAAAATTTTGATGAACCCTGGCTCCTGTCCTACAATTGATGCATGCATTTGCTGTAGCTAGGAAGGGTTGGTCTAGAATAATGGGAACATGTCTTGGGTTGCTACTCAATTCCATGTCGAGGACTAAGAAGTCAACTGGAAAATAAAACTCATCTACCTTGACTAAGACATCCTCAAGCATCCCATGTGGAACCTTAACTGATCTGTTGCTAACTACAAGGAGATGACAGATCAATTAAGGTACCATGTGGGATGCTTGAGGATATCTTAGTCATGGCATGTATTTGCTGTAGCTAGGAAGGGTCGGCCTAGGATAATGGGAATGTATCTTGGGTTGCTACTCGATTCCATGTTGAGGACTAAGAAGTCAACTGGAAAATAAAACTCATCTACCTTGACTAAAACATCCTCAAGCATCCCATGTGGTACCTTAACTGATCTATCAGCTAACTGCAAGGTGACCAAGTAGGTTTCAATTCTCCTAGTCTAAAGAGTTCATACACCAAACTAGGTAGAAGGTTTCACTGGCCCCTAAGTCCAGGAGAGCTTTTTCAACATGAAAGTTTCCTATGATACAAGAAATAATGGGAGCTCCTAGATCCTTGAGTTTCGAAGGGATGGTGTGCTGGAAGATAGAACTAGCATGTTCCATAAGGTATACTTTCTTTGGGATTTGTGATCAAGATTTACATTTTTGGGTGCACAAATCTTTCAAAAATTTAGCATATGCCAGAAAATGTTTGATTGCATCCAGGAGGGGAAGATTAATTCAAACTTTCTTAAATAATTCTAGTGCCTCCTCGAGTCCTCCTTTCTTCTTCTTAGTAAGAATAGGGGCTTTAAGGGCATCTAGGTATGGTACTTTGGGCAAGTAAGGTGGTTCTGGTATATTCGGTTCATCTTCTTTTTTCAGCTCCTCCTTGTTCCTAGATGGTTCTGATTTAGGTTGGGTTGGAGGTGTGGGGCCGGTCTCATTGGTTCTGCTAGGTTGCTCGATGACCTTTCCATTCTTCAGAGTCATTACTGATTTGGCATGCTCAGAAAATGTTTCTAGGATATTGGAGCCTTCAGCCATGAATTATCCTCTCAGGTTGCTCTCAGGTTAAGATGGTAATTACCTTCTTCCCTTCTACACAGACTTGCCACTAATTGACCAATTTGTGTTTCTAACCTAGCGATGGATTGTGTATGAGAACTGATTATTTGGGAGTGGGAGGTGAGGGTCTAAGTGTTGACCTCATCCGGTCTAAAGCCTTTAAAACTTTCTCCTCAAAGGTTGAGCTATAGCTAGTGGGGGACGGTTGAGGGGTGTTTTGGTACTACGGGTGAGGTATATTCCTATAGTTAGTTTCTTGGTAGTGTGGTCTTAATGGAATCGGGGCTGCAGGTGGCTATGGTTTTCATAAGAAATTAGGGTGATTTCCCTAACCTGGGTTGTAGGTGTTTGAATATGGATCATTTCTTGGTCAACAAGCTTGTTGGGCTTGAGCTTGTTGAACCTATTCATGGACAAATTTAGAAAACTGGGCAGCTGTTGGACACTCTATGACATAGTGGGTAGTGCTAGAGCAAATTGCGCAAACTTCTTGTTGCACACTAGATATAAGTGGGGTAGGAGAATGTCCCTTACTAAACATGTGATCCATCCTTTAGGACAGCTCATCTACTATCTTTAGTGACATCTCATTCATTTTATTGTGGATATCTATGTGGTGACCAACTTCATAGATTCCATCCTTTTTTTGAGGAGCAATGAGTCTGTCACTACCTGAGGCAGACATATGGTATAAAGAATTTTCACTTAATATTTCAAATAATTGCCATGCCTCATCTTCACTTTTAAGCATGAAAGTTCCTCCGCATGAGGCATTGACATCTGCCAGTATTTTTCTAATAGGCCATCATAGAAATACTTGACCAATTGCCTCTTTGGAACTGCATGATGTGGGCACTTTCGGATTAGGTCCTTTAGCCTCTCCCATGTTTTATGAAACATTTCCCCTTCCATCTGGAAAAACTAGTTATGGCTTTTCTAATCTGGTTGGTTTTTTCTATAAAAAGTATTTCTTGAGAAATTCTCTTTGGAGTTGGTTCCATGTTGATATAGTTACTGAATCTAAGGTACTCAGCCAATATTTGGCTTTGTTCTTAAGCGAAAATGGAAAAAGCTTTAACTTAAGGGCATCATTAGAGAAATTTTGGATTTTAACTATAGAGAAAATATCATGAAATTTACCTAGGTGCTTATAGGGGTCCTCGTTGCTAAGTTCATAGAAAAATGGTAGCATTTGAATAACACTAGACTTGATCTCATATTGGGTGGCCTCCAAAGGAGGTGCTTGGATGCATGGTGAGTATGAGTACGAAGATGTGGTAAATATTTTCTTAATGGGTGCGAAAGGTTGTCATCACTAGGGTCAACAATATTTATAGCCCGGATTGACCTAAGGGTCTTCTCTAACTCTTCATCAAATGTTGCAAGTCGGGTTGTAGTGATCATCGACCTAGCAAGCAACCAAATAGTCTAGGTAAGGCAATCCTAGGTGTTGCCGCTAAGACTGTTGTGGCCCGTAGCTGCTGTCGGCGCCGGAGTGTACTCCTCCTGCCGCCCGCCGTTCTCGAGTCTTGGACCTCCATGCTGAGTGTAGCCATCTTGCCACTCAGCATTCCTCCACTCCCGGACCTGCGAGATAGGGGTTAGAGACCCGGGCCAGGGTTTTCCGGTAGGGGAACTCCGACGATCAAGTCAGTGATGATCCAAGAGAGTAGATCCTCCTGGTTGGACCCCTCTTGATGGACTCTGCACTAGGAGGAGTGGAAAATATGTGTGAAGGTGAAAACGTTGCACGAGGAGAGTGATAGCGGGGATAGAGGGGTGCCTTGTTCCTCTGCCTCTCCTTGTGTCCCTTGTTTTCCTTCAACTATGGTGGTAGTGGTGCTTCACCCTCTTGGTCGGGCTCACGCTTGTGCTTTTCTTTTTTTTCTTTGAGTTGTTGTGTTACCTCTGAGTTTGTTGCAAACTAGGTTACCGTTGGGTGCTTGTCTCGGGATCCCCGCCGAGCTGTCAGGTGCATGTAGCGATGTCCCGAGGAGTCTTTCCTGATTCATTATAAGGAGAGTTGTCAGGCACTTCGACACTCCTCTTGGTTGCCTCATTATGGAAAACTTGGCAGTGCCTCGAACGGCGGGCCGCCGCCCATGGGATTTGAATCTCCCGGTTGGCTTCCTTTCTTGGGTGATCTGAGTGGTTAGTGATGAGTGTGGCATCTCGATCAACATGCTGCTTGCCTTTCTGGTGTAACTGGCAGTCACAGGTGGTCAGTATGGCCTGGAAGGTGCTTTAGTGTAGTCCTCGGGTGGCTCACTAGTGTTCTGGGCTGGTGAGGACCTCATCCGGGCTGGGGCCGAGCTGGAACGGCAGGACTTCCTCCGACCTAGATGCTTCGAGCTTGCGAGGGTGCCTTGGTGGAGGAGGGCAGAGTGCGGGCCCAGTCCGGAGGGCGCGCGCTCGGAGAGGCTCCACATCGACGGGTGAGTGCTGGGCTCGACCTCGACTGCAGAGCACTAACCTCCGAGGGTCTCACTTCGAAGGGTGGGAGGTGGACCCGGTCCAGAGGGTGCATGCTCGGAGAGGCTCCATAACGGTGGGTGAGCTCTTGGCTCGACCTCGACCGTAGGGCAATAGCCTCCGAGGGTCTCGCTCTGGAGGGTGGAAGGCGGACCCGATCCAGAGGGCACGCGCTTGGAGAGGCTCCACATCGACGGGTGAGCTCTTGGCTCGACCTCGATCGCAGGGCACTAGCCTCCGAGGGTCTCGCTCTGGAGGGTGGAAGGCGGACCCGGTCCAGAGGGCGCGCACTCAGAGAGGCTCCATATTGGTGGGTGAGCTCTTGGCTCAACCTCGATCGCAAGGCACTAGCCTCCGAGGGTCTCACTCTGGAAGGTGGAAGGCAGACCCAGTCCAGAGATCGCGCGCTCGGAGAGGCTCCACATCGGTGGGTGAGCTCTTGGCTCGACCTCGACCGCAGGGCACTAGCCTCCAAGGGTCTCGCTCTGGAGGGTGGAAGGTGGCTCTGACCTAGGTGTCCCGAGCTTGCGGGCATGACCTGGCGGAGGACTAAGCTCGGCTTGTTGTTCTGAGGGAGCTCAGCTCAGCTCGGTAGTGGGATTCGGGCTTGAGAATTGATGTGGCATCTTTTCTTTACATGGCGCCTGCCGGTTCCTCCACGTCAGTGATCCCTTCACATCATTTGTTCCCTACTCTTGAGGCCCATTAGTGCACGGCACTCGGGTCGAAGGGAGTAATTGCGGTGCTGACATGGAAAGGCAACAATCTAGCATGATGATGGCCATGATTGCTGGCGCTCGAGGACTGACCCTGCGGACCAATGCGGGGATGCCATGTGGCCATGTTCGAGGAGTAGTTAATGTTGGCACAGAATGCAGAGTGGCCGGGATGCCATTCTCACCGATGGACAGCACGTGGCGTAGATCCTTTGGCGGAAGGGTTGAATCGGTACGAATCCCTCGGGTCATTTCGAAATAAAAGGAGAGCCTTACCCGAACCATCCATTCTTTTTGAATTCTCCATGCCTGCTGCTGCTTCGCCCAAGCTTCTTCCTCCTTCCAGTCACCTCGAATTTTCTAAGGCAACAGGTCAGCTTCTTCTCCCTCCTTCCCCTGCTAGAATAGGGTTCTTTCCCGGGGTCTGGAGTCTTCTTTAGGTTGAGTCTTTTCTTCCATCCTTTACTCCAAGTCCTTCCTTCCCCTCGTTCTTGAGGATGTCCCATTTTGGTCTGGGCTTCCGCCCCTCCACTGATCAGGGCGAGGCCGGTCCCTCCGAGCGGAGGCCAGCATCATCTTCTTCTTCTTCTGATGGAGAGGAAGATGCAACTCGCTTGAGCTTAGTAGGAGGCATCCTCCCGGTCCGGTGCTCATCAGGGAACCAAAATCTAGCCCTTCTTTGCCTCCTCCTTCTCCTTCTATCCCCGTCTCTGAGTCAGTCCGGTCCACAGGTCCTGGTGGGGTCGCCTCGACGATCACTGTCGGTAAACTGAGGACCGTCTGGGATGTCTATGGCATCCCGTCTTCCGTTCGGCTCATGATCCCCCAGTCGGGGGAACGGGTCACTTCTAGTGGCCCGGGCCATCTTGCATTTTATGAGGGAACCTTCTCTAGGGGTCTCCAATTTGCCTTCCATCCTTTCTTCCTGTCCATCTTGGATAATTATCGTCTGGTCCCTGCACAGCTAGTGCCAAACACCATTAGGGTCGTTTCTCCCTTCATTGTGCTTTGTCACCTCCACGGGTTCGTTGCCTCCTTTTCCTTGTTTAGGGCTTTCTTTGCCTTGAAGCGCCACCCAACCGAGGATGGGTGGTGGTCCTTGTCCTCCCGCCCAAAGGGCATCAAGTTCGAACTTCCCTCTTCCATCATGGGATGGAAGAGAAAGTTTTTCTTTGTTGAGGTCGAGGGGGTCGACTGGGTCTGGAGCGATCCGGACAAGTCTCCCAACCGAAATTCTGTGGTTGATGCGGCTGACTGGGATGATTATGAGCAGCTCCGCACCGCCTAGATTCCTCCTCTGGAGGTCCTGTTGTCTGAGCAGAACCTTGCCGACTCCAGGGTCAACCCAACGAATGGGTTGGGTGAGTTCGACCTGAACTTTTCTTTTCCTTTTTCCTTGCACTTCTTGCATTATTCCCTATAGATTCTAACTGTTATGCGGTCTGCATGCAGGAATGATCTTCTCCGAGAATGACCTCCTAGCAATCATCAAGAGGCCACCGACCGAGATGGCCGGGGAGCCTTCGTCGAGGTGGGCATGGAGTGAGAGCGCCCCTGCGACCGCTCCCATGATAGTGATCGGTCTGAGCTCGGCAACTCCAGCGAGTCCGAGTTCAGAGGTGTCCCGCGCTGCTCCTGTGCCGGTGGAGAGGGCAGCTTCCACGGCACCAAGGCCAGCCCAGCAGGCCCCCATTGTAGAGCCTGAGGTAGTCGTCCGGGTGAGGGCTGCAGCTGCTACCGCTGCACCCTACCGTCCTCCGAGTCTGCCCATCACCGATGTCAGGGGTGAGGAGGCCCGGGCTGCGACCAGGGTCATGACGGAGGTGCCGCCTGCACTGGCACCAGCTTCTCAGCCTACCTTCCAAGGTCCTTCAATCAGCGGGGCGAGGTCGCCCGCCCCAGGAGAGGGCAGGAGGGAGGAGGCACGATGCCACCTCCCCTTCAGGATGGGGCCAGAGAGCTCTTTCCTCCGGAGCCCCGAGTTGGCCAAGCATATGATGGATTTCTCAATCCAGCTATGCGACTGGCAAGAGATGGCCGGGATGCGGCTGGCCGACATCATCAGCAACATCTTTCCCCAGCTGTACTTGGTGAGTTATCCCCCTCTTTCTTTTCTTCTTCTTCTTCTTCTTCTTTTTTTTTTTAGTTGACCTCGTTTCATGGTGCAGATTGTCGTCAAAGCCCTCTACATCAAGGGCTGCTACCAGAGCTGGGAGCATCTCGAGCGACAGCAGGCCACCGAGATCGAGTCTTTAAAGGCCGACCTGAAGGGGAAGGTTAGGGCAAACAGGGTCCTTGAGTTGAAGGTCAAGGACCTTGAGAAAGAGCTCATCGATGCTGAGGGACGAGCGAAGGCACTCCTGATGGCTTGTGACCTAGAGTAGAGCCATTCGAAGAAGGCGATCGATGACCTCTCCATCATCGAGAAAATGCTTAACTGGTACAGTGCCGAGGCCGATCGGCACAAGGAGATTGCCCAAGCTACCTAGGTGGAGCTGGCAGCTGTGAAGAAGAAACTTGCCGCTGTTGAGAAGGCGGCAGAGATGGCAGCCAACTCGGCGGAGGCAGCCAGGTCGGAGGTCGCCGAGTCGAAGAGGGTGGCCGCTGAGGCCACAAAGGGGGCTGAGGACGCCGTCACCAACTTCAAGGCTTCAGAGGAGTTTGTCGCTGAAATCCAGTAGATGGCATCAGATTCTTTTTGTAAGGGTTTCATGTATTTGCACGGCCGGGTGGAGGCACTTATCCCTGGCAAGGACCGTGGTTGCCTCAGGTATCCTTTGACCTTGAAGGTGGAGGCTGACGAGGAGGTCACCGCGGGAGCCGTGGGCCCAGAGCCTTCGACACCAGCTGAGGGTGATCCTCTCGAAGTTAGGGCAGCTCAGCCGGAGACTTCTCGGCCTCAGGATCCAATAGTGAAATCGACCGGCGTGGAGTGACCCTTTTCTTCCTTGTCTTATTTTGTACTTGTATTTCTTGCTTTCAGCCAGGATCACCCGGCATGTCGAGGGCCCAGGAAACACTTGTAATTTGTGTTTAGTTAATGAAACTTAAGTTTCTTTGCCATCTATTTTCTTTCACTCCCTTCTCTTTTCTTCCTTTCTTCTCTCTTTTCTTTCTTCTCTTTTTTTATTTTTATTTTTTATGGGGATATCAGAGAGAAGGGCTGCACCTTGCTTGGGGCCAAGTTATGACACTTGAGAGCTGCTGGGCTCGAAAGTGTTGCTGACTGAGAGCCATGCAGCTCGGAGGTCCCTTGGATGGAGATCTGAGCTCCGGTCTTGAGTGGGCATCCTGGAGCTGGGCTTAGGGATGTTGGTGATTGAGAGCTACTTGGCTCAAAGTTCTCTTGGCCGGAGATCTGAGCTCCGGTCTTGAGAAGGTATCTTGGAGCTGGGCTCGGGGATGTTGGTGACTGAGAGCTGCTGGGCTTGAAGTTCTCTTGGCCAGAGATCTGAGCTCCGGTCTTGAGAGGGCATCCTGGAGCTGGGCTCGGGGATGTTGGTGACTGAGAGCTGCTTGGCTCGAAGTTCTCTCGGCTGGAGATCTGAGATCTGATCTTTAGAAGGCATCCAGGAGCTGGGCTCGGGGACGTTGGTGACTGAGTGCTACTTGGCTCGAAGTTCTCTTGGCTGGATATCTGAGCTCCGGTCTTGAGAAGGCATCCTGGAGTTGGGCTCAGGGATGTTGGTGACTGAGAGCTGTTGGGCTTGAAGTTCTCTTGGCCAGAGATCTGAGCTCCGGTCTTAAGAAGGGAAATTGGTAGCTTCAATGATGCTGTATTTTCCTCTTGTTCTCTCTTTCTTTCCTTCCCCTCTCTTCTTTCTTTTTTCCCCCTTTTTTTTTTAGAGTGGGGAGATCAGAGAAGAGGATGCTGGTTGTGCCCCCATTTTGTTCTCTTTCATTCCTTCTATTGTCTTCTTTTCGAGTGGGGAGATCAGAGAAGGGGGTTACCGGGCTCCCCCCTTTGTTCTCTTTCTTTCCTTCCCCTCTCGTCTTCTTTTCAAGTAGGGAGATCAAAGAAGGGGGTTACTAGTCTTGGTTGCCTTGGAGCTAGGCTGGAGGCCTTCCTAGACGTGGAGCTAGGCTCGGGCCCAGGGGTTGCTTGAGATCTTGGCTCAGGTCTTTGGTGCCTTAGAGCTAGGCTCGAGGTGTTGATGGGAGCTACATGGCCCCATAATCTCTTGGCATCTCAGAGCTGGGCTCGGAGATGTTTGAGATGGTGAGCGGCTTGGCTCGAAGTTTTCTTGGTCAGAGATCTGAGCTCCAGTCTTGAGCCGGCGTCCTGGAGCTAGGCTCGGGGACGTTGTTGAATAGGAGCTACCTAGCTCAAAGGTCTCTTAGCCGGAGATCTGAGCTCTGGTTTTGAGTTGGTGTCCTGGAGCTAGGCTTGGGGACGCTTAAGTTTGGGAGCTACGTGGCTCGAAGATTCTTTGACGTCATGGAACTAGGCTCGGGGATGCTTGGAATTGGAGCTACGTGGCTCGAAGTTCTTTGACGTCCTGGAGCTGGGCTCGGGGATGCCTGGAATTGGGAGCTACGTGGCTCAAAGATTCTTTGACATCCTGGAGCTGGGCTCGGGGATGCCTGGAATTGGGAGCTACGCGGCTCGAAGATTCTTTGACATCCTGGAGCTGGGCTCGGGGATGCCTGGAATTGGGAGCTACGTGGCTCGAAGATTCTTTGACATCCTGGAGCTGGGCTCGGGGATGCCTGGATTTGGGAGCTACATGGCTTGAAGTTCTTTGATGTCTTGGAGCTAGGCTCGGGGGCACCGTCGATTCTTTCCTGCAAGACGCGCGGATACCCATGCGAGGAAAAAATCATTATTATGATTGTTGGCAAGGGAACTTACCTTATTGGGGGCGTCTTTGTAGGCTACAGGCCCTCCTCCCTCGGGGGAGCCTGACGCCGTCGAGTTCCTCGAGGTAATGGACCCCTCGTGATGGAGCTTCGACCGACTCGTGGGGGCCTTCCCACGGTGGCTCGCGACCATCGTCCCGGCATTCGTGGCATCTTTATTTACCTTTCTCCTTTGCTCTCTTCTCCCCTCATGGCAGGGCGATTACTCTTGGGGTCCCCTACCCCCGAGTCTTCTTAGACGCACACACAATTCTCCTTGTAATCACGCCCACCACTTTCACGGTGGGGTGACTGTCGGTGGTCGAAGCTGACGGGAGAGCGGCGAGTGCTTGGGACCTTGCTTGAGGCCTGCCCCCCGTGCAAACCTTTGAAGGAGAGCCTCCTTGATGAGCTTCTCGATCTCCTACTTACGGTTGCGACATTTTCGATGCCATGGCCATGATAGCAGTGGAAGCGATGATACTCCACCTCGCCGCAACCAGTGAAGGGCTTCACCGGTGGTGGGTGTTGTAGTCCGGTGGCTCGCCGGCTGAGCCTCATATGCTAATGAACCGGCGGAAGAATCATGCCATCTTGCGCTCATGCTTTTCCAGGCGCACTTTTGCTATGTGCCTGATGGTTTCGTCAGTGGATTCCCCATCGAATGGGGTGGAGGGGGTGACGTCTTGGAGAGGCCTAGAGAAGATCGCCAATCTCTTGACCTTTGTAGCTTGCGTCGTCACCGTTCTTCCATGATATGTTGACCTGTGAGGAGGTGGAGGACTTAGTCACGCTCATCCTACCCCCCTTCCTGGCATGCCAATCTGTTGCCGCCAAGACTGTCGTGGCCTATAGCTGCTATCGACGCCGAAGTGCGCTCCTCCTGCCGCCCATTATTCTCGAGTCCTGGACCTCCGTGCTGGGTGTAGCCATCTTGCTACTCGGCGGTCCTTCACTCCCAGACCTGCGAGACAGGGGTTAGAGACCCGGGCCGGGGTTTCTGACGGGGGCCCTCCGAAGATCAAGTCAGTGATGATCTAGGGGAATAGATCCTCCTGGTCGGACCCCTCTTGATGGACTCTGTACTAGGAGGAGTGGAAAATGTGTGCGAAGGTGAAAACGTTATAGGGGGAGAGTGATAGCGGGGATAGAGGGGTGCCCTGTTCCTCCGCCTCTCATTGTGTCCCTCGTTTTCTTTCAGCTATGGTGGTAGTGGCTCTTCACCCTCTTGGTCGGGCTCGCGCTTGTGCTTTTCTTTTTTTTCTTTGAGTTGTTGTGTTACCTCTGAGTTTGTTGCAAACTAGGTTACCGTTGGGTGCTTGTCTTGGGATCCCCATCGGGTTGTCAGGCGAATGTGGTGGTGTCCCGAGGAGTCTTTCCTAATTCATTATAAGGAGAGTTGTCAAGCGCTCTGGCACTCCGCTTAGTTGCCTCATTCCGAAAAACTTGGCAATGCCTCGAACGGTGGGCCGCCGCCCGCGGGATTCGAATCTCCTGGTTGGCTTCCTTTCTTGGGCGATCTGAGTGGTTGGTGATGAGTGTGGCATCTCAATCAACGTGCTGCTTGCCTTTCTGGTATAACTGGCGGTCACAGGTGGTTAGTATGGCCTGGAAGGTGCTTTAGTGCAGTCCTCGGGCATCTCGCCGATGTTTTGGACTGGTGAGGACCTCGTCCAGGCTGGGACCGAGCTGGGATGGTAGGATTCACTCCGACCTAGATGCTTTGAGCTTGCAGGGGTGCCTTGGTGGAGGAGGGCAGAGTACGGGCCCGGTCCGGAGGGCGCGCGCTCGGAGAGGCTCCATATCGACGGGTGAGCACTAGGTTCGACCTCGACTACAGGGCACTAACCTCCGAGGGTCTCACTCTGGAGGGTGAGAGGTGGACCTGGTCCAGAGGGTGCATGCTCGGAGAGGCTCCACATCGGCGGGTGAGCTCTTGGCTCGACCTCGACCGTAGGGCACTAGCCTTCGAGGGTCTCGTTTTGGAGGGCGTAAGCCGGACCCGGTCCAGAGGGCGCGCACTCGGAGAGGCTCCATATCGGTGGGTGAGCTCTTGGCTCAACCTCGACCGCAGGGCACTAGCCTCTGAGGGTCTCGCTTTGGAGGGCGGAAGGCGGACCCGGTCCAAAGGGCGCACGCTCGGAGAGGCTCCACATCGGTGGGTGAGCTCTTGGCTCAACCTTGACCGCAGGGCACTAGCCTCTGAGGGTCTCGCTCTGGAGGGTGAAAGGCGGACCCGGTCCAGAGGGTGCATGCTCGGAGAGGCTCCATATTAGCGGGTGGGCTCTTGGCTCGACCTCGATCGCAGGGCACTAGCCTCCGAGGGTCTCGCTCTGGAGGGCGGAAGGCGGCTCTGACCTAGGCATCCCGAGCTTGCGGGCATGACCTGGCAAAGGACTGAGCTCGGCTTGTTGTTCTGAGGGAGCTCATCTCAGCTCGATAGTGGGATCCAAGCTGGAGAATCGATGTGGCATCTTTTTTTGACATGGCGCCTGCCGGTTCCTCCACGTCAGCGATCCCTTCACATCACTAGGCTATTAAGTTTTTTTAATGTATTTTATTAAAGAGGAGAAAGGGGAAGAAGAGAGAAGAAATATTGAGAAGAAGACTAAAGGTGAGAGCCTAAGGAGTCCTAAAGCTAAGAGTAATAGAGAAGGAGTATTAGTTAAAGTTTCAGTTTAATTGCAAACAAGTTAGCAGTCAATATACTCTCTATCCTAGGGTCCCTAGTTCTAGACAGCTCCTAACTATTCCAAGGTTGCCTTCGAGCCTTCGAAGTCAGATACCAACTACCCATTGGCCAGGTAAGGGTAAGGTCAGTGGGGGTCCCCCCGTCGCTTTCCTTAGATACCAAATTAATTGGTCAGGTTAGACAATGGAATCAATTAAAGAACAACCTTTCTTTAGAGCTATGTCATCCTTAAATTCCTTTCCTTAGACACCAGTGAGCTAGTTGATCCTAAGCTAGTCCAACTCTTAGGATCCTTTGTCCTTAGTGAGTGCGATAATCCTTAGGGGCCAATATCTTTTTAATTTTAAGTTAATGCTTAGGTCAATGGAATATGCAGAGTGGTGGTTTGTGGACCAAGGAAGGGTAATGATATCCCCACCTTATGTTGTTTAAGGATTTCATGCCCTTAAGATGTTTTATGATTTATACAATGCAAAGAAAGCAGATGTCTAGTATAAGTTGTTAGTTTTTAAGGGTTAATTAGCTTCTTTATTTTAATTACGTGTTATGAGGTGTCATGTTTTTTTTTTTAGGTTACATTATTTTTAATCAAGTTTTTAATTTAGTTAATTAAGTATGAAAAAGAAAGCTAATTTAGATGAGCAAATTAAGTGGTTAAGAGAGTAGTAAAAAGTAATTAACTAATTTTTTTTATACTTTTTTATTTGATTTTTAAATCACAACCATTTCTATGGTCCTTGACAATGGTGCCAAAATTTGATCGGTATTGTAGGCGGTTAAAAATAATTCACCAACTCAACTATATAGCTAGGGTGAGTCGAGATCGTATCCTCAGGGACCTTAGGGCTAAGTTATGATTTAAAAAGAAAAAAAAATGTTGTTGTGTGAAAATACAAGAGAGCAAGAAATGAACTACTCCTAAGGTGAAGCAAGTAAGAGGGAGTATTTCAAGAGAGGAAGAGTGATTGTGTAGTGCCGAATTGTATTTCTCTTATAACTAAAATGTAATTAGCTTTAGAGATTTACCTATCTTCTCTTGGCATGCCCCGTACCCATAACAGATTATAGCACATCTTCGGGAGGTACCAGGTATCCAATTCTTCTTTCCTTGGCACTCCCTGTATCTGTAATAGATCATGACACATCTTTGGAAAGCAAGAATCATCCCTAAGATCAATTTAATAATAAAGCATAAAAAATGAATCAAAGATAACAAATAAATTTAGAAAGGAAAACATACTCTTTTATTATAGAACAAAATTACAAAAGACTAAAGAACTCGCTCTTCCCTTCCACACTTCTGCACTAACCTATTTCTAAGTTGATCTCCTCCTGTCTCCTATGCAAAGGCTCTAGAGGGACTCTGGAGAGTTGCTTACCCCAGGGAGAGATATAGGAGCTTTTTTATAGGATTTAATAGGGAGGAGATCTTCATGGATTTTTGATGTAAAACTAAACAAAAGAATCATATAGGTGGCCAGGATTTAATTTTACAGGGATCAATGGTTAGATGGGTGTGAATAGGCCCAATCCCAATGGTAGTAGGCTTCCAACTCCTATTCCAACTAGCATTTGACTGGTCAACTTCTTTCTAGCTCTTGGATTTGGATCAATGGGTCAGAAATCATGCAAAATCAACTAGGCCATAGGCTACTCTGAGATCCATGCTATCCTTTCCACTGATGGTTCTGGAATTGCTCGATGCTACCGCCATTGCCTCGGACCGTGGCTGTCGAAACTTGGATCTTTGCCAAAATTTTGTCAGCCTCGCTCATGCACCACCAAGACCCATTGCCGGTGTTCCCTTGTGTCACCATGAAGAAGGTCGGTGAAGAAGAGGAGGCACAGTGGTCATGGAGACTGATGGTAGGCCATGGAGAGATGATGGAGTGATGGGTTGGCTGGTGACGGGAAGGATAATCGGAGATAGTGACAACCAGCATCGGAGATGGGTAGATTCTTGGTCAACAGGTGGAAGGAGGAATAGCCAGGGAAGATGATGGATGATGGGCGGCTTCTGGCAGCTTTTTCAGGCTAAGGAATGCTCACACGATGGCTCTTTGGGATGGGGATGGTGTTTTGTCATCTCCGGCGATGGCGAGACACTATTTTGGGCTAAAAACCCCTCACGATCCATGGCCCTATGCCGTGGACCGACGATCATGGCTACTGGTAGTCCATCGAGCATTTTGTAAACCATTCAACTAATCCATGGTGGACTGGTTACTTCAATAACCATGCAAACCTTTAATAATTCTTCAAAAATTGATTATGGGCTCATTTTAAATCAGATTTGCTTCAAACTTATTTTGTTTGAACCCATAAATTGAGTTCTTCATGTTGATGATCTTCTTTCTTACAAATGATGTATAAGAGTATCAATTTTGGATAAATAAAAATAATTTAATAATGAAATTAATATTTTTATATATATGTATAATGTAGTTATCAATAGTCTAAGACAACTTTTTAAGAATTTTCAATATGCTCTAAGGTAAAATTTTAAGAATGCCATGTGTTCAACTCAAACTATGCCCATACTTTGCTAGACTCGGAGGGGCATTTGATGTTGACCCCTTGCTTCATGAAACATATGTCATTATACAAAGACATACAGATTAAATAATAAACTAAGAATTCTATTAAAAAGTAAAGTTAAATTTTTGATAGATTAGAGGAGTTCAATGGTCCAAATAGTTAAGTCCCATAAAATTTTTGGATTCTCCGCTAAGCTACTCCCCAATAACAACTTCTGATCACCATGCCATAGGTTGAAATAAAGGTTCTCCAAAAAAATTAAATTTAGATGAAAGCTTAGGTAACTGGTCGATGGAGGTGAATGTGTCATAAAGAAAGCATATTGAGTCATGTCATTATGCAAAAGCTTGAAAATTAAATAATGAATTGGAAACATTTAAAGTAAAATTCATGTTAGTGATAAATTAAGGGAGTTCCATGGTTTGGATGGTAGAGCTCCATTGAGATTTTTAGACTTGCTGTCGGATCATCCCTAGTGATGGCATTTATCTCCCATGCTGTAGATTGGTCTTTTGTAGCTTTTTATATGCTAGCAAATTGGTGGACTGGAGAAATTCCTTAGCCTAGGTGGTGGAGTCCCATCGGGCTTCTTGGACTTGCTATCGAATCATCTTCTAGTGATAACATTCATCATCTTGGTTCTTGGCCACTTTTTCATAGCTTTGTAAACTTACAATCCTGCAAGAAAGGATAGAATGGCAAACAAGGGTTCTTTAGAAAAATTAAATTTAGATAGGGGTTCAGGTGATGAGTTAATGGGGGAGTATTGACCCCTTGAGTGATTTTGATGATAACAAAATATTGGAGCATGTATTTGTCTTACTAACAACTTTTTAAGTGCATTACAAATTTTTGTAGGATGATCTTAATGCCAAATTACAACTCCTACAACCTTGTCATATGTCATGTGTAATGTTATAAAAGTTTCATGTATAGAAGAACCCAAAGAAAGATTGATGTAATATTCATGAAAATGGATTACTTCTATATATTTTTCAAGCTTAAAATTCTTTAGAATTTGTTGTTAGTTGAGTTAGGAAGAGTCTTAAATGACTAAGAGTTGCTGGATGATTTCTGGAGAAGAGCTAAAGTTTTTATTGAAAATTCACTCGAGCTGACTCATGTAAGGAGAGCCAACTCTAATCCATGGCACGGTTGAAGGATTCTGGCACACAGAGATCTGAGCTAACTCGAAGGAACCCGAGTCTACTCTTCTAAAGCTTCATTTCTTGAATCAGAAAGGTGAGTCGACCCTTCAGGCATCCGAGCCGACTCCTACAGAGTACAGAGAAAATTAATTCTGAGAGAATAGCCAGGCGAGCTGACTTTACTAAGAAGAATCGATTTCTCTAGAGTACAACTTTGAAGACCTGAGAATCCGAGCCGACTCGATTGAGGTGAGTTGACTTAACCAGAGTAAGGAATCATCGACACTGAGGATCCGAGCTGACTTGATTATGGCGAGCCAACTCAACCAGAGTGAAGAATCAACTCTTTGAGGATCTGAGCCGACTCGAAGCATCCGAGCCGACTCGAACGTCGATTCCAGGCAAGTAACAACTAGTTCTAGAATTTTATTTTTAAATTTAAAAAGTGCTCCAATGATCAAATGTCAAGTCCTAATGGTCTATAATGACTATATCCATCCAAGAAGAGTACAAGACTCTATAAATGAGGGATTTGGATAACCTTTGAAGAAGTTAATGCATGATTGAACATTAAATGAGCTTGTGAGCAAGAGAGCACAAAAAGAACATTTAAGTTAGCCTTCAAGTCTTCACCAACTCCAATCAGAAGCTTGAAGCACTTATTGAGGAAGAATAAGAAGCCATTGAACTGCATAAAAGCGCATTTAAGAAGGCTTCTCTTGAGCTGCAACTGCAACCATCAGATAACTTGGGTTTATCATTAGTTGCTTACTTTTTTTTAACTCTTTTATGAGTTTGTGGGTTATTGGTGAGCCCGATGTAAAAACCAAGTGTGGGTTGTTAGTGATCCCATTTTAAAACTAACATTGTAAGGATTTTTGGTGTGCCCGGTCAAAACCAAGGTTGGGTTCTTGGTGATCCTGTTCAAAACCAAGTTGGGTCTTGGTGATCCTGTTCAAAACCAAATGTTGGGTTCTTGGTGATCCTGTTCAAAACCAAGTTGGGTTCTTGGTGATCCTGTTGAAAACCAAGTGTTAGGTTTTGGATTGTGAGCCTGGTAAAATAATCCGACTGTATTCCTATAGTGAATATAGTGAAAATCCCAAGTGGTATCTTGGATAGTGGACGTAGGAGCGAGGTTGCTCCGAACCATTATAGTTTGCTATGTTTGCATTATACTTTTTCTGTTTGTATTTGCTTCTTCTCTTAATTATTTGAAACACAACACCTCCATACTAAAGAAGATTAAAAGAGCACATATCTGTTTAAATTTTTTAAAATTTATGATTCACCCCCCTTTTGGGAAAGCCACCTGGACAATAATTGGTATCATAGCAGAGTCTGAAATTCAATTAAAGTTAAGATTGATGGCTCATCCCATGAGTACCTCCTTGGCTGAAGGCCAATCCACTAATAGACCTCCACTATTCAGTGGCACGAATTATTCTTACTGGAAAGCTAGAATGAAGATATACATTCAAGCAGTTGATTTTTAGTTGTGGAAGGTCATTCTTAAGGGTCCACAAATACCCATGATTAAAGTTGATGGTGTGGATGTCCTAAAACTTGAAGAGGATTGGGAAGATCATGACATGAAAATGGGTGAACTAATGCCAAAGCCATGAACTTACTATATTATGCTTTGGACATAAATGAGTTTAATCAAATTTTTGTTTGCTCGTTTGCAAAAGAAATTTGGGATAAATTTGAAGTGACCCATGAAGGAACTTCCCAGGTGAAGACCTCAAAAATCAATCTTCTAATACATATAGCTATGAATTATTTAAGATGGAGCAAGATGAAACTATCTCTGCCATGTTTTCATGATTTATAGATATTATTAATGGTTTGAAAAGTCTTGGTAGGGTTTATTCTAATGCAAACTTAGTACAGAAGATTCTAAGATCACTTCCGGATATATGGGACCCCAAAGTAACTACCATCTAGGAAGTAAAAGATCTAAACACACTAACTCTGGATGAACTGCTGGGTTCTCTCATCACACATGAACTAGCCATGCATCATAGGAATGAAGATGAACAGAAAAAGAAGAAAACTATTACCTTCAAAGCTGTATCAGAATTAAAAAAACAAGATGAGAAATCGGAAGATGACTGCTCCTTCTTCAAAGATGACTTAGAAGATGAAGATATAGCTATGGTCATGAGGAAATTTAGAAGATTTATGGAAAAGAAGGGAAGGTACTTCAAAAAATTTTACAAGAAAGGTGAAACAGTAAGGACAAGGAAAGAGAAAAAGAAAAGGATCAAATGCCCACATGTTATGAATGTAAGAGACCTGGGCATATCCATCCAGATTGTCCTTTGTTAAAAAAAATATTTAAGAAGACAAAGAAGAAAGCGATGATTGCTACTTGGAGTGACAGTGAGGAGTCGACTTCAACAGAAGAAGAAGAGACCACAAAAACTGCCAATCTATGCCTTATGGGTCTCGAAGATGAGGTAATGTCCCCTGAACCTCAAGCTGAATTTACTTTTGATGAACTAAATTCTGCATTCCATGATTTGCTTTCAAAATTTAAAAAGGTTGGAATAAAAATTAGAGCTTGAAAGAACAATAATGCTTCTTTGTTAGAAGAAAAGGAAGAGATTTTAGAAAAGAACAAGTTATTGTAAAAAGAATTAATTATCCTTTTTGAAAATAACAAAGCTTTGAAAATTGAGAAAAATCTATATCTTGAGGAAAACAAAGCTTTGATTGATGAAAATAATGGTTTAAAAAAGAAGATGGAAAAACTCAAGCCTTTGGTTGAAAAGCTTACTTTAAGTCCAAATAAGCTTGAGTTTATTTTGAAAGAGCAAAGAATTTCAAGTAATAAAGCTGGAATCGGGTATAATTCTTTGAATACAAATAGAATTTTCGCTACTAAATTTGTATCTTCAAAAGCATTTATACCAAAATCTATTTTTCAAAATGCTTTTGTATCACATGGTTCTACATGTGCATCACATGCTTCTACATCTAGAACTTCAAAATTTACATCTTTTCAAAATACTAGAATTGTTTGTTATGCATATAATGGGGTTGGTTATAAATTTTTTCAATGCAATTTGTTAAAGAAAAATTGAAATGCAAAGAATAGAATTAGAAAGATTTGGATTCCCAAAGGAACTACCTCTGTTAACCTGCAAGGACCCAAGGTAGTTTAGGTACCTAAAAGGACTTCTTGATTATTTTGTGGTAATGTCTTGTAGTCCAAAAATGAAGAAAAGATGGTATCTGGACAGTGGCTCTTCAAGACATATGACGGGTGACAAAGATCAATTCATCACCCTAGAGTTGAAAGAAAGAGGTTTGGTAACTTTTGGAGATAATGGCAAAGGGAAGATAATCGGAATTGGTAAGATCAAAATAACCCCCTTTACTTTTATTGAAAATGTATTGCTAGTAGACAAATTGAAGCATAATTTGTTAAGTATTAGTCAATTGTGTGACAAAGGCTTCAAGGATCAATAGTTCATATATTATGAGTGCAAGAAATCAGGGTATTACCAATCTGATTATTCAAAACTAAAGAAAGCATACAAGAAAAGCAAAAAAAATGAGAGCTATAGTTGCTACATAGAGTGATAGTGATGAGTCAAGCTCTAATAAAAAGAAAGAATAAATGAAATCAACCAACCTATGCTTGATGGCTTTAGAAGATGAGGTATATGCAAAATTCAATATAGAATTTGCATTTAATGAGCTTCATTCTACTTTGTATGATTATTAGCTGAATTTAATAAGCTATGAGTAAAGAACAAAACTTTAAAGTAGTCAAATGATGTGCTACTAAAAGAAAGCGATGATCTTTAAAGAAAAATGAAAAAAAAATGTTGTAAAAAGTGATGAATGATATATTTGAAAGAAACAAGATTTTCGAAAAGGAAAAGAATGCAGGGTTTGATAAACTTAAAGCTTTAAAGCAAGAAAATGAAAATCTAAAAATGGAAACTTAAAAACTTAAATCTTTGATTGATAAGGTGCTATTGAGTTCAAATAAACTAGAGTTAATCCTTAAAAGCCAAAGGGAATCAAATGATAGAGCTATAATTAGGTATAACTAAAATTTCAAGAACAAATTTTCTGTAACTAAGTTTTCAGCATCTAACAAAGTGCAAAAATCAAATATAATTTGTTTCTATTGTAAAGGAATTTGGCATAAAGCATATAAATGTAGTTTAAGAAAGAGAAATGGAAGTAGAGTTAAAAAATTTGGATCTCCAAAGGAACCATGATGACTAACCCCAAAGGATCTAAGAAAGCTTGGATATCTAAAAATCTTAATTTATTTTGCAGGAATGTCTTGCAGCCTAAGGATCTAAAAAAGATGGCACATGGATAGTGGTTATTTGAGGCATATGACAGGTGATAAGGAATAATCCTAGATCCTAGAAAATAAAGAAGGTGGCATTGTAACCTTTGGTGATAATGGAAAGGGAAGAATCATTGGTATTGGTAAGATCAAAATCATCCCTTCTCCATTCATTAAGAATATACTGCTAGTAGATAAATCGAAGCATAATTTATTGAGTATTAGTCAATATATGACAAAGGCTTCAAAGTTATGTTTGAATCATCAATGTGCATAGTTACTAGTTCTTTTAATTCAAGCATTAAGTTTGTAGGACATAAACTTAGAAACATATATATGGTAGACTTAAATGATTTAACAATGAAGAGTAGTACTAGTCTAGTGGCCATGAATGCTAAAATCAAGAAAACTAGTTGCCTTTGGCATTGAAGACTTGGACATGCTAGCATGCATATATTATCTAAATAAATCTTTAAAAATTTAGTTCAAGGCTTACCAAAGTTAAATTTTGAAAATGATCATGTATATGATGTTTGTCAATTTGGTAAATAAATTAGGGGGAGTCTATAATCTAAAAACATTGTTTTAACATCTAGACCCTTAGAGCTACTACACATGGATTTAGTTGGACTATCTAGGATCACAAGCCTGGAGGTAAGAAATATGGACTTGTGGTAGTTGATAATTTTTTTAGATTCACTTGGATACCATTTTTGGCACATAAAGATAAGAAATTTACTATTTTTAAAAAAATTCATAGAAATGTTTTAAATTAAAAAAAATCTTTCAATTATATCAATAAGAAGTGATCACAATACAAAATTTAAAAATCAAAATTTAAAAAAAAAATATAATGAACATGGCATTGATCATAACTTCTCGTTTTTAAGAACACAATAACAAAATGATATTATGGAGAGAAAGAATAAAAAATTGAAATAGATGACCAAACAATATTATGTGAAGGCAATCTGCCAAAGTACATTTGAGTTAAAGTTGTGAACATATATGTTATATTCTAAATCAGGTTCTTATTAGACCTTGATGTGGCATTATTGTTGACGTGGAACCTATGATGGCCCTAGCTGGCGGCTGCACAGGTGGAAAGTGCCACCTGGATGCGGCGACCAAGATCCAGAGTCGAGCCGCCCTCGTGCTTGGAGTGCACTCTCATCTTCCAGAGTGGATCCCCTAGCTAGGGTTGCGCTCTAGCCTTCCGGGGTCGAGCTTCCAAGATAAAGCTCCCCCATCATGCCGAGGTCGAGCCTCCAATCGAGGTCAGCTCCCATCCAGGGTCGAGCTCCCGACCGAGTTCATGCTTCCACCATCTAAGGTCGATCCCCCGACCGAGGTCAGCTCCCATCCAGGGTCAAGCTCCCGGTCATGGTCGTGCTCCCGCCATCTGAGGTTGAGCCTCCGATCGAGGTCAGCTCTCCTCTAGGGTCGAGCTCCTGGCCAAAGTCATGCTCCTACCATATGAGGTCAAGCCCCCGACCGAGGTCAGCTTCCATCCAGGGTCGAGCTGCTGGCCGAGGTCATGTCCCGCCATCCAAGGTTGAGCCCTCGGTTGAGGTCATGCTCCCGCCATTCGGGGTCGAGCTCCCGAGATAGAGCTCCCCCCTCTTGCCAAGACTGAAGTTCCTGCCAATAGCCAAAAGGGGAGGATTAGTAGAGGCTTAGACCGTGGCATGGAAGTTCCTAGCTACCTATAACCTCCAGGAGGTGGCACATACCCTATCAGAGATTCAAGTTCTATAAATGCACTACCCGCACGTTCTACGCAATGTGTGCTCCACCAGGCTCTAAGCCCTGTAGCTCACCACCATGTCTATGGCCGTGCAACCGGGAGAGCTCCAGTCCTCGCAACACGAAACCTGTACCTCCTTCAAAAGGAGTATTCCATTAGGGCCCTAGGCCCTGTAATACTCCAAAGGTCCCTCCTGGAATAGAAATGCCCTATCATGGCTCGGGGCTCAGCGGCACGGTGCCTTCACCTCTCATAAAAAACTGTACCACCAGAGGAACAAGATCTGTACTATGCCGACAAACACCTCCAATAGAAGGATCTCCTTCCAAGGACTGGTTTGATAGGCAGGAGGCCACAGACAATGGAAAACCCCTTTCAAAAGGGGCACCAGGAAAGTGTTGGTATAGCCCCAGATTTGGTCTGAGCCATTTCTCTCATATAATATGAAAGAAGGGAACTTAAGCAAGGAGAGAGGCAACTAGTAAGACACAAAGAGCAAACAGGCAAGGAACCAGCCAAAAGAGCCTCCCTTCTCTCTAATATCCACCTTACCTTATCTTTCCATTTCTTAAATCTTATCTTTCATTCTCTACATGGAGAGGTTCCAAGCTCTTCGTCATAAAGGTTCTGTTCTCCTTGATTATCCTAACTGACTTGGTCGTCGGAGTGTCCCCGCCAGAATCCCTGACTCAGGTCTCCTCTTTTTTATAGGTCACACTAATTCTGGAGCTGACCAGAAAGAGGACCAAGCACCTAGAGGGAGCCCGATGCACCCATGACATGTCAGAGCTATGGGCCACAATGATCCAGGCGACAACAGATTGGCACACTAGATAGGGAGGATAGGAAAAATGCCATTGATTATGGAAGGTCTGGCGTAAGTCCCCCTCTACAAGAAGGACACCCGTGGACATCTATGGCCTCATGGTGACAACGCACACATGGGAGGCTTTCGCCAGTCGCGCAGGTGGCACCCCTCACCATGGTGACCCATAGAGCCTTGAGGGGGAGCTCCCTATTTCACCGGCACCACCTTCAGTGGATCCCCAGATCACTGCACTCACCTAGCAGGTCCATGCCTTGGTTGCGGCGATGCGTTAGCTCCATCAGCGACACTGGTCCTTGGTAACTCAATGGCAACCAAGGATGCTGGCGGCCCATGCCATCGACCCCCATACCAGCCTATGGTCCTTCGGGGAGGGGCCATTACATGTAGCCTCCCACCTATGGAGAGACCATCAGATGATTGGGAAGAAGCACCGAGATGGCCCAACCAGCTGGAAGAGCCACTCCCTAACCTCGAACCATGGTGCATGCTCGCATTGATGGCACTGGCATGGTCGAGAACTCAAGCGAGAGTTCTTCCACCCCATGCCCCCTTCACCCTTAACGGCCTCTACCGAAGGGTCCACAGACGAGGCCATCTACTGTCAGGCAAAAAGGCACCTTGAAGAGCAAGAGCACAAGCTGGTTGACCTGTCCTACCAGTTTGTCGAGATTTAGAGCTCCCCTAGTGAGCCCACGGGTTACGACACCCATCCACCCTTCTCTCATAGAATCCAAGAGGAACTGATCCCTAACAAGTTTTGCATGCCCCAGGTAGACCCCTACGACAGGACAACCAATCCCTTGGACCACTTGGAAAGCTATAAGGCCCTCATGAGGGTCCAGGGAGCCTTCGACGCTCTCTTTTGCATCGCTTTCCCAGCACCCTTCAGAAGGTTTCACGAGCCTGGTTCTCCAGACTCGAGTCAAAAAGCATTGACTCCTTCAGACAGTTGGAGAAAAAGTTTGTGGTGCACTTTGATGCATGTAGAAAGGTGCCACATGAGGTCGATAGTCTCTTCTCAATCTGCCAATAGGATCAAGAGCCCCTCCGGAACTACGTGTCCCGGTTTAAAGCTACCTCCCTAGAGATCTATCACCTTAACGAGCCAGTCACCATGCTGGCCCTTAAGAGGGAACTCAGGACCTCCTGCTTCACCTACTCCCTCGATAAGAAACCTCTGAAGAGTTGCTCGAAGCTCCTCCTCTGGGCCCATAAGTACATCCGTGAAGAGGAGGCTGATCATACCAGAAGGGAGCTGGATGGGTGGCCACTAAAGAGGCAGGCCATAGGGGAAACATTTAGCCCCCCAATCCTGAAGGCTATGCTGGCCTTGTGGATGGGGGCTAGGCCTAGAGTCGACCATACCAAAGAAAAAAAGTTCACTCCTCTTCTTACCTCAAGAGCAAAGATCTTGATAGAGATTGAGGGTGGGCACTTCCTACATTGTCCTCCTCCACTAAGGCTGTTCGTTGGATACGATAGATCCCATTACTACCACTTCCATCAGGACCACGTCCATGATACTGAGGAATGCCACCACCTGAAAAGAGAGATAGAAGACTTGATTAAGTGTAGCTACCTTAGAAAGTACATGGAGGGAGGAGTTGCCATAGTAGCCTAGAATGAAGAGCCCCGATCGATCACCATCGACAACCACCCCATTGAGAAGCCGGTGACGATGATCTCCTGGGGGACAGGGAGAAGCTCGAAGAGGGCTTGGGGAGAGAGGGAAGTGATGATGTACTCCCCTGCATGGGAGATGGGCTAGCTAGGATAGATAATCCAAATAATGATGCTATCATCATAGGAATGATGATAGCTAAACATCCTATAAAAAGAATCATGGTTGATAGCAGAAGCTCTACCGACATCCTTTTTTATGATGCTTTTGCAAAGATAAACTTGTCCACTGACCAAATAAAATTGGTATTCATGTCCTTAGTGGGCATCACCAGGGATTCGATCGGAGTTGAAAGAGAGATTACACTCCCAATAACTGTCAGGATGCCACCTCGATAAAGCACCGTGTTGACAATATTCACTATCGTGAGACTTTCTTTGCCTTACAATGCAATCCTGGGGCATCCCGAACTCAATCTGCTTGATGCTACCATCTCCACCAGACATCTCCTCATCTAGTTCCCAACTTCTTGGGAGATCGAAGAGATGAGAGGGTCTCGGCAACCAATCCAACACTATCTACAGACCATCCCAAGACTACGAGGGACTAACCAGAGCCCAGCCATTAACCAACCGAGCATGACAGAGCTAGAGCCAAAGGTGGTGTAGGGCGGATGTCAAACGCCTGCAGCGACCAAAATCCCAGCTCAGCGAGAACGGGTTCTGAGAATTCTTAGATGCTAGGATTGAACAAGATGGGGAAGATCCTTTGAAACCTGCAACGATCAAGCACTGGAAAGGCAGCATGATTCCTCACGTTGCCAGCCCTCTACCGAATTTCAATCCGGGTCTTCACGAACGGAAGGGACGAACGATGGGTTTCTCACCGTGAGTCCCTGTTTTTTTTTTTTTTTTTTTTATCAAGAACTTGGAACGGAAGGAAGAGATTCCTCACGAAATCATCTTCTCCAACCAGGCTTTCGACCTGGTGTGCGCAAGGGGGAAAAAGGTGGCCGGTGGCCTTCCAATGAAACATCCAAACAACAACACCGTGCAATGGAAAAATTCCCAAAACAAAAACACACTGCTTCATTCCTTGGTTCGAGTTTTAAAAAAAAAACAATACAAGTTAATGTCCCCCACGTGACTAACAAGGAGGGAGAAAAAAAAAAAAACCACTAAATGTTCTCCACGTGACTAAAGGGAGGAAAAACAAATGTAAACAACTCCAAACGCTGACCCTTGCATGAAACTCTTCAAACAGATTTTTTTTTTTTTAAAAAAAAAAATCAAGAGATCACGTCACTAATAAATTATAATAATAATAAGACTAAAGACTCCGGTGTTTTCCCGGATCCGAAACTCCACGGGCACTAATAGTGTATTGGGCCTTCGGCCCAATTCTCGATTAATTGTTTTCATCTCAAAAATGGGTCAGATTTGAAACTTGCTTCCCTTGAAGGCATCTGGACCTGCGCATGTTTCCTGCTGGCGAGGCTGGCGACCCCAAACGTCATGGGTCAGAAGCTGAACCAAAACGTCTGGGTTGGGCTTCGCCGAACTATCACCGAGCTGTCCTGATATATGAGTCAGCTGATCAGGTTCAATATTCATCTCGATGTCTGCATCACTCTCCCCTTCCTCTGAAAAGCTTGTCCTCAAGCTTGAATTATCACCTGCATAAGGGGTTAGATGTCGAATATTGAATACATCAGAAATAAGGACATCGTTTGGTAATTCAACTCGGTAGGCATTGTCACTAAATTTCTCCAACACTTGACAAGGACCAATTTTCTTTGGTTTGAGTTTGGTGTAGGCCCCCTGTGGATATCGTTCTCTTGGCAAGAAGACCCATACCAAATCACCAACCTCAAAAGTTTGCTGTCGATGTGTCTGATCAGCCTTAGCCTTATACTTGGCATAATTTTGCTCTAGATTGGCTTTAATAGTTGCGTGCACCTCACGTAGATCAGCCACTCGATCTTCTATCTTCTTACTTGATTTGTTTGGCACGTCAACAGGTAAAATATCAAGTGGTCCTCTTGGCAGAAATCCATACAATACCTGAAAGGGTAAAAAACCAGTAGAACGGTTCACCGAAGAATTGAACTCAAACTCAATCTTTGGCAAACATACATCCCAATTTTTAAATTCTTGCACATTGGCTCTCAACAAGTTACCATGACTTCGGTTGACAATCTTGGTTTGCCCATCGATCTGAGGATGATAGGGACTACTGAATTTTAATTTTGTACCCAATTTTTTCCATAATTCATGCCAAAAATGCTCCATAAACTTGCTATCTTGGTCCGAAACAATCGACGATGGTAACCCATAATGTCAAACAACTATAGAAAAATAAAGATCAGCTACTTTCGACGCATCAAATATTGTTTTGCATGGCAAAAAACAGGCCATCTTGCTGAACCGATCTACGACTACCATAATTGAGTCTAGACCTCTCACTGTTCGTGGTAAACCTACAACAAAATTCATAGATACCTCTCGCCACGGCTCATCTGGAATCGGTAAAGGGGTATATAAACCTTGATTTGTATCTGATCCTTTGGATTCCTTACACAAATGGCATCTCTTCATAAAGGTTTTGACATTTCGGTCAAGCCCAGGCCAATAAAACCGTTGACGAATTAACCATGCAGTTTTGTCTCTTCTAAAATGTCCTTGATTATGCAGCTCCTGAATAATCAATACACGCAGTGAAGTGTTAGGAATACAGAGACAATTACCACGGAACAAATATCCATCATGTAGGATGAAGTCAGATCGACCTCCAGCTTCCAATTCAGTCACAATGCTCTGGAAATGCTCATCTGCACGGATATCATCCTTCATGCTTTCAAACCCAAGGGTATATACTTGCATAGCACCAATCAATAAACTCCGTCTACTTAATGCATCTGCTACTTTGTTCAAAGTGCCTGACTTATGCTTGATACTGAAAGTATACTCCTATAGAGTACTTACCCATTTTGCATGTTTGGAGCTTAACTTATGCTATCCCTGTAGAAATTTTAATGCTTGATGATCTGAGTATAGCACAAATTCTCGCTGGATCAAGTAATGTCGCCAATGTTGCAATGACCTCACAATGGCATATAGCTCCAAATCATAAACCGAATACATCAGTTTGGCTCCTCCAAGCTTCTCACTGTAGAAAGCAACGGGTCTCCCATCTTGGCTGAGTACTACGCTAATCCCAGTCTTCGAAGCATCATAATCCACTTCGAATACCTTGTCAAAATATGGAAGAACCAAAAGTGGTGCTTGGGTCAACTTGACTTTCATCTTATCAAATGCTGCCTGAGCAGTGTCATTCCATCCAAACTGATTTAATTTCAACAAGTCTGTTAAGGGTGCAGCAATCTCACTATACCTCTTCACAAACCTTCTGTAAAAACCCGCAAGATCCAAAAAGGATCTCAATTCAGTCAAAGTAGTAGGTGCTGGCCAGTCCACTATCGCTCGCACCTTACTTTCATCTGGAAGAATTCCATCACCAGTAACAACATATCCTAGAAAAATTAATTTGTCTACCATCCAAATACACTTCTCTGGGTTAGTAAAAAGCTGGTTTTCACGTAATACTGTTAGAACTTGTGAAACATGCTCAACATGCTCTTGTGCTGTCTTACTGTATATCAATATATCATCAAAGTATGCAACAACAAAAAAACTAAGGAATGGACGCAAAACCTGGTTCATTACTCGCATGAATGTACTAGGCGCATTAGATAGCCCGAATGGCATCACCAACCATTCATACAGGCCTTCCTTTATCTTGAAGGCTGTCTTCCATTCATCACCTGGCTTCATTCTGATATGATGGTACCCACTTTTCAAATCAATCTTAGTAAAGAACATGGCACCACTCAACTGATCTAGCATATCATCCAGCCTCGGTATTGGAAATCTATATTTCACAGTAATTCTATTTATTGCCCTGCTGTCAACACACATACGCTATGAACCATCCTTTTTCGGCACCAAAAGTGCTGGTACCGCGCACAGGCTAATGCTTTCCCATACAAAGCCTTTGTCTAAAAGATCTTGAACTTGCCTCTTCAGCTCCTCATGCTGCTGCGGGGTCATTCGATAATGAGCCTTATTCGGCAACACAGAACTCGAAATCAGATCAATCTCATGCTAAATATCTTGAAGTGGTGGCAAACCCGCAGGAAGCTCACTTCGTACAACATCTCAAAATTCCTCCAAAACTGACACCAACTCTTGAGGAAGATCATGTAGCTCCTGCTCCCCATTCTGGCCAAACTCTTCTGGCTTACTAACGAGGGCAAAATAGAAATCTTCTCCCTCTAAACTCGCCTCAAACTCCCTGCTTGGCAAACAAATTACTACCTTCTATTCAGCCATGTCTTGCAGCGATTTCAAGATCACTTTTCTCCCATCTGGTCGCAGCATATAAGTATGAGTGTAACCATTATACACTGCTTTATTATCAAACTGCCAAGGTCATCCCAAAATGATGTGTGTCGCATCCATCGGTACAACATCAGCTACTATTGACGTCTCAAGCTGAGGACCAAAAGACAAGGCCAACCTACAACGTCGACTGACCTGAATATCTGCATCCCGATTTACCCAGCCGAGCTTGTATGGTTGAGGATGGGGCTCAGTCATCAACCCTAATTTCTTCACAACTTCCTTATCAATCACATTCTCCCAACTTCCAGAATCAATAATTACCTTGCAAGTTTTACCAGCTACAGTGCACTTTGTTGAGAAAATATCATGCTGAAGCCAATCTCCACCAGCTCTTGGTGCAAGACACATCCTCCTAATGATCAGACTCTCTCCCTGGATGTGGTCTGGGTCAATCACATACATCTCATCCTCAAACTCCTCATCCTCGAGAAATTCAACTTCCTGCTCCTCCTCCATAAGTAACTGGGTATGCGCCTTGGGAAACTCATTGGCATAATGTCCTAGGTCATGACACCGATGGCAGCGAACATTGGCTCGATTGCTGCCTACCCTCTGCTGGGGACCTGAAGCCCCACTCGGCACTGTAGGTCTCGGAGGAACTACTGAAGTTTGTTGCCTCACCACAAGAGGTGCACTCCTACTACCAGAACTCTGCCCCGAAAACTGACCAGATAATTTTCCTCTACTCTGGAACCCTCTATTCCGCATTAGACTCCGCTCCACTGCTTGCACCCGCATGTATGCATCACCAACACTGTCAATCCGATGCAGAGCCAACACATCCTGGATCGGGAATCGCAATCCAAGCAAATACATAGCTACCAACCTCGATTTTGACTCCATCAATCGGTTTCGAGCTACCAGTCGGTAGAACTCCGTAGTATAATCTTCCATGCTTCGATTTTCTTGTGTTAAACCATGTAATTTAGAATAAAGGACCTGTTCATGGTTCGGAGGAAGGAACTCCTGATTCATCTCCTGCTTCAAGGCTGCCCATGATGCAATTGGAGGCCTCCCATCCATATACCTCCGGTAGTGCTGTGCATTGATGCGTGTCGTAATGCACCGATTTAGAACCTTAATTCCACTACTCTAAAGGATAAAATAGCGGGAGTAAGGGTCGATCCCACAGAGACTTTGGGGTTATCTTGAAAAAGGATTTTTTTTTGATTTTAAATAAACTAAAACTAATGCAAAAAAAAATAGATGCAAATAATAAATTTATGAAAATAATTCAGATATGACCTATCTCAAGAGTACGGCCTGTACCCATGGATCACGGCCCGTCCCTTAGGTATAGGTCAGTCAAAATTAATTCACTACGACTTACCTTAAACGCTAATCCAACATGACTCCAGCATAACTAAAATAAAAATAAACAAACATGGATTAATATAAAGCAAATAAATATTTATTCCATAAAAGATTGGGGTACAAGGAAAATAAAAGAAAAGCAAGGGAACAAGGGTCCCTTTCTCCCTTTTTATCTGACTCTGACTCTCTGTGACAGCAACAGGTGGAACTACGGACAGCAAGTGGAACCTCCCCAAAAATTTTCTTTTTTTTAGAAGAGAATCACCGAGGTATTTATAGATGAAAAATATCGTGTCGGGTCCATGTGGGAAGCACGGTGATTTTCTCATCTCAATCTGATTTTCAAACTCTGCGCTATCTCATCTGATTTTTTTTACGATCATCCCCATCTCAAAAATCAAACTCAAAAAATTCTATCGCATAATCCCACGTCCATCCAGCGTCGTCCGACATCTCTTCTCGTTCCGATACTTTCTTGTTTTTGGACATCCCGGTCTGAACGACGGTGACAAGCAGCTGGGCAGATGGTGCTGCGGCGAACGGTGGCTGGTTGCTCGCGGCTCGCAGATGGTGGAGGCGGCTTCGACGGACAGTAGAGGGGCAGACACTGCTCGTTGATGGAGGCGGACATGTGGCTGGGGAACACGGCTCGCGGCAGAGGCGGCTTCGCACGGGCAGACGGGCACTGCGGGCAGGGAGGCGTGGCTGGGGCGGAGACGGACACGGCAGCGGGCGGAGAGCGGAGACGGCAGCGTGGTAGTGGGTGGACGGCGCGCAGCTCCAGTTGGGCATGGCTGGGCAGCGGATGGTGGCGTGGCCGTGGCTTCGTACGACGCTGCCGGTGGCTCGTGGATGGCGGTGGAGGGCGGACGCGGCTACAGCAGACAGCGTGGCTCACGGTGGCGAAGGCGGCTTCGGACGGGCGGACGTGGCGCAGGGGCGGACATGCGGACGGCGCGGAGTGCAGTTGCAGGCGACGACTTCGGCGGATAGCGGAGGCATGGCCGTGGGCGGACGGTGCTACGGACGGTGCTGTGGACGGTGTGGTCGTGGAGGGGGCGATGGCGCTGCGGCTGGGGTGGACGGCGGTGACAGCTGGGCGGCGAACACGGTGTAGGTGGACGGCGCTGCGGGCATGGCTTGCGGCGGCGGAGGCGCTGCGGACGTGGGCTTGGGCGAAGCCGGCTTCCGACCATTTTTTGGCCGAACGGTGAGTCTCCAGCCAGCGAGAATGTTGGCGACGGCTTCGACGATGCCGGGGGAAGCTCTCCGGAGAGTTTTGGCGCGATCGGATCACGGTGTCCACGGCTCTGCCCATGGACCGGCAGCAATGGCTACCGTGGACCAAGTGATCGTGCGGTGGACCTTTGAGCCGGTCCACCGTGAGCCATTAAAATTTTAAGGCAATGCTCCAAAAACCGTGCGGCTTTGAAATCCATGCTAAAATCTTCTAAAATTCATTTCAGGCCCGTTCAAAGTCCGAATTACATTCCGTTTGCGACGTTGGACTCCTAAAATCAATATCTACACGTTTATGGAGTCAATTCCTGCAAAGTATCACAAAAAGTATTAATTTTAATCAAATAAAGTTGGGTTAATTTTCATTATTCTAATGTCTAACACACCCCCCAACTTAAACTTTGCTCGTCCTCAAGTAAAGGAAATGGATGAGTCTTGTGTACTAAGATGGTCCATGAAATGAAAATTATTGTACTAACCCTAAAATCAAAGGATACATGGTTAGATTATTAAAAAGGTACTTCATTGGATTACCAATTCCATCCATTTAGTAGTAGAATAAAGTCCATAGAAGTTTTAAGAGTTTTTTTCGTTCCCAACTTTCTATCTCACTATCTAAATCTTCCAACTTAGTTTGGTTTTGGTGCAATATTTATTTAGTCCCCACTTTTTCTTTTCTTTTTTTTTTCTTTTCTTTTTTTTTTTTTAATGTAAAGTCAGTGCAATGTCCTGACACCTTGCTTTCTAATTAACCCTTGTAGCGAGCTTTAAGCCAATGACTCCCAAACCAGTTGACTTTAGGGCATTAGGTGTAAAACACCCCTCGGGCTTACTGACTCGAGTTAAAAAGGCTAAGTCAAGATTAACTCTATGAAAGATTTCATTACATCCCCACCTTTTGACACGAACAACAACGCTTACTTAGGCGAAGGAGTCCGGTTACTCAGTGAGAGATGCTAAAAATCTTTATTAACCTCAAAAATTTTTTAACTGGGGACTTTTTATAATGCCTATACCAAAATAAGTAAGATTCATTATTAAGATCAATAGGCCGAAGGGTCTGGAATTACTCTTCTAAAATTTTCTGGACTACACTCTACCACTTATAGGATTTTCTTGATAAATCATCCCTCAGTATCTCTAAAATTTTCTAAACCATTAATCACTCCTCATTTAGTGAGCTTGATTATTTTTCAATTCGAGACAAATTTTCGTATACAAAAACTGATTAAAATTTTATTCAAGGATTTGATTTAATTAATTAGATTACCTTACCCCCCCAACTTAATTTCCATTGTCCCTAATGGAAGAGTATACTAAAAACATAATGACAAAGAAGGATATAACCTGGTAGGGTATGGAATTGGATGTCCTTGAATCACCATGTTCTCGCAATCTTCTTTTATTACTCCATTTATTCTAAAAACAAAGAACTAGAAATTAAAATCTTAATGCAAAAACTAAGGAAAGAGCTGGGCTGCCTCCCACGAGCGCTAAGTTTATAGTCTTCAGCCAGACCTAGTTGATTTTCACAGCAACACTAGGTGTTCAAGATCAAGAGTTTCAACAACTTCTCCATCGCTGATTCCTTCAATGTACGGTTTCAAATGCTGGCCATTCACCTTAAAAATATTCCCTTGCTTAGGATCCTTAAGTTCAACAGCTCCATGGAAAAATACTTGAGTTACTACAAAAGGTCCATCCCATCGTGAGCAGAGTTTTCTGGGAAAAAGACGTAACCTAGAGTTGTAGAGCCACACTTTTTGATTAGGCTCAAATGATTTTCTATTAATGAATTTGTCATGATAAGCCTTTGTTCGAGCCTTGTAAATTTTTGAACTCTCATACGTCTCATTTCGTAACTCTTCCAACTCACTTAACTGAAGTTTTCTATGGGAACCTGCATTCTTTATGTCAAAATTAAATTGCTTGATAGCCCAAAATGCACGGTGTTTTAATTCAACAGGTAGGTGACAAGCCTTTCCAAACACTAACCGGTACGGAGACATTCCTAGAGGGGTCTTGAAAGCAGTTCGGTAAGCCCATAAAGTATCATCCAAACGTTCGGACCAATCTTTCCTATCGGGTCTTACCGTTTTCTCAAGAATGTGCTTGATCTCTCTATTTGAAACTTCAACCTGACCACTAGTCTGAGGATAATATGGTGTGGCTACTTTATGGGTAATTTCATACTTTTTCATCAGTGTGTCAAAGTATCTATTTGTAAAATGCGCACCCCCATCACTAATAATGGCCCTTGGGCACCCAAACCGACTAAAGATGTTATGCTGAATGAACTTGATCACAACTTTGTGATCATTAGTTCGAGTTGCCACAGCTTCAATCCATTTCGAAACATAATCCACTGCTACCAAAATGTACTCAAATCCAAAGGAAAGAGGAAATGGTCCCATAAAGTCAATACCCCAAACATCAAAAATTTCAACAACTAAAATGG
The DNA here is from genome assembly GCA_021397845.1 of Areca catechu. Lineage (NCBI taxonomy): Eukaryota > Viridiplantae > Streptophyta > Magnoliopsida > Arecales > Arecaceae > Areca > Areca catechu. The sequence goes on along the minus strand of CM038051.1, from coordinate 91,442,852 downwards.
GGTTTAGGGGCATCATATCTTTTCATGAAATATTCCCCCTTTGTTGACACTTGAGACAATTACGGCCAAATTCATGTGCATCTTTAAAGAGAGTTGGCCAATAAAATCCACTTTGCAGCACCTTTGCTGCAGTTTTTCTCCCACTAAAGTATCCCCCACATGCAAGAGAATGACAAAAATTGAGTATACTCTTGAATTCACTCTCAGGGACACATCGCCTGATCACTTGATCTGAACAGTGTTTAAACAATTCAGGTTCCTCCCAAAAGTAATGTTTGATTTGCAAAAATAACCTATCTTTTTCTTGTTGTGACCAGTATGGAGAAACTTGCCCTGTTACGAGATAATTCACAATATGGGCAAACCAGGGAAGATTGCTGGTAGAAGAAATTGAGAAGAGTTGCTCATCAGGAAACCTATCTCCAATAATTTTCTTGTTGTATTCTACTAAGATCCTAGAAATGTGATCTGCTACCATATTTTCGGAACCTTTCTTATCTAAAATTTCTAAGTCAAATTCCTGTAACAAAAGGATCCATCGAATCAGTCTAGGCTTTGTATCCTTTTTGGATAGCAGATGTCTTAATGCAGCATGATCAGAGTAAACTAGGACCTTATACCCTAATAAATATGATCAAAATTTTTCTAGGGTGAATACAACTACTTGTAACTCTTTTTCAGTAGTGGTATAGTTCATTTGTGCATCTGAAAGAGTTTTACTAGCATAGTAAATTACATGGGGTTCCCTATTGAGCTTCTATCCTAAAACAGCTCCTACAGCATAATCAGAAGCATCACACATGATTTCAAATGGCAGAGTCTAATCTGGAGGCTTGATGATAGGTGCAGTGGTCAAAGCAGTTCGAAGAATGTAAAAAGCGGTCAAACATTCTTTACTAAAATCAAAGGTCTTGTCTTTGGCAAGTAAATCACACAATGGTCGAGAGATTTTGCTGAAATCCTTGATGAATCGTCTATAAAAACCAGCATGGCCAAGGAAGGATCGTACTTGTCTAATCGAGGTCGGGGGAGGCAATTTCGAGATTAATTCAACTTTAGCCTTGTCAACTTCAATCCCTCGCTCAGAAACAATGTGTGCGAGTACATTTCCCTCATGAACCATAAAATGGCTCTTCTCCCAACTTAAGACTAAGTTGGTTTCTATACAGCGTTTCAATACCTTAGCCAAATTATGGAGACAGTCCTCGAATGAAGATCCAAAGACAGAAAAATCATCCATAAACACTTCAAGGAAATGACCAACCATATCGGAGAATAAGGCCAACATACATCGTTGAAAGGTGGCTGGTGCATTACAGAGACCAAAAGGCATACGCCTGAATGCAAACATTCCAAAAGGGCAAGTAAAGGTGGTCTTTTCTTGGTCTGCAGGAAATACTGGAACCTGGTTGTATCCTGAATATCCATCCAGGAAACAAAAGAAACTCTGCCCTGCTAGTCGTTCTAGAATTTGATCAATAAAAGGCAGAGGGAAATGATCTTTCCTAGTAATAGCATTCAATTTCCGGTAATCTATATACACTCTCCAACTAGTGGTTGCTCGGGTAGAAATTGACTCACCCTTTTCATTTTGAATGATAGTAATTCCTGACTTTTTAGGTACTACCTGAGTTGGACTGACCCATTGGCTATCCGAAATTGGGTAAATAATGCCGGCATCCAACCATTTAACCACTTTTTTTTAACAATTTCCCGCATGTTTGGATTTAGCCTCCGTTGCATGTCCCTATGTGGTTTAGCTTTTGCTTCACAGTGAATGTGGTGCATGCAAACAGAAGGGTCAATTCCCTTAAGATCAGCTATTGTCCATCCTATTGCCTCTTTATGTTCCCTGAGTACATCCATCAATTTTTGTTCCTGATCAGAGGTCAAAGTAGATGCAATGATTACCGGAAGGGTATCATTGGATCCAAGAAAAGAATACTTTAACTTGTCAGGAAGAGGCTTCAATTCCAGATTGGGTGGTGCTTCTAAGGATGGCACTAAAGGGCTTGATTGAGTCGGTAATGATTCATATTTCACAGTCCAAGGAGGAATGGTGCTAAACTTGGGTGGCTCTAACAAAGCATTCACTTCATTTGCATATTCATCAACATCAAAATTGTCAGTTCCAAAATGTGTCAAACATGCTTGCAAGGGATCCGAATCAAGCAACACAGGAAGATTCCTATTTACTACTTCTTCTATCATGTTTACTTCGTTATGATCATAAGAGGGTGGTCCTTGGCATGCATTAAAAATATTCAACCGCATTTTCTTATTCCCAAAAGAGACGTCCATAACCCCTGTTCTGTAATTTATGCAAGCATTAGCGGTAGCTAGGAAAGGTCTTCCAAGAATGATGGGTATCTGATTAGGGTTATCGCTAGATTCCATGTCAAAAACAAGAAAATCAACCGGGAAGTAGAACTCATCTACTTTTACCAACACATCCTCGAGCATTCCATGGGGTGCCTTGACGGATCGATCAGCTAACTATAAAGTCACCGTCGTGGGTTTTAATTCTCCAAATTTAAACAGATCATACACTGAGCCTGGGAGAAGGTTTACACTCGCACCTAAATCTAACAAGGCTTTCTTAATTCTAAGGTCCCCTATGACACAAGAGATAATTGGGGTACCTGGGTCTTTGAGTTTGGGTGGAGCTATTTGCTGAAAAACTGAGCTGGCTTGCTCAGTTAAGAGGATTTTCTTAGGGATATGTGCCTTAGATTTCCGTTTTTGAGTGCACAAATCCTTAAGAAGTTTGGCATAAGCCGGTACTTGCTTGATGGCATCGAAGAGAGGTAAATTGATTTGGACTTGCTTGAATAATTCAAGCATCTCATTCATTTTTAAATTTTTCTTATCCAATGGTAAAGGTGACTCCAAAGCACTAGGGAATGGAGCCTTAGGTACAGGTGCTTTACCAATGGATTCCTTCTCCTCTTCATTCTTTTTCTCTGGCTCTACTTCTTGGGTCGGGTCAGGTTGATCTAATGTTTTTCCACTTCTTAAGGTGATAACAGATTTAGCGTGTTCAGGAAAATTTTCAGGTCCAGTGGAACTCTCAGCCATGTATTGACCCTTGGGATTGATAATGGGCTGGCTAGGCAACTTACCTTCTTCTCTCTGATTGAAAGCTGTAGCTAGCTGACCTATCTGAGTCTCTAGCTTGGCAATGGGTTGGGTATGGGAGTGTGGGATTTGGGTATTCATGTTCAGCCCCTCCTTCAAAGTTTGAAGGATTTTTTCTTGAAAGGAAGAATCAAGATTGCTTGGCGGAGGTTGTGGAGGCTGTGGGGCATTTTGATATTGTGGAAATGTCATGCTTTGAAATTTGGTCTCCTGATAGTTGGGCCTAACGGAAGAATTGATTTCGGGTTGGGGTTTCCAAGAAAAATTCGGGTGATTGCGCCAGCCGGGATTGTATGTGTTCGAATAAGGATCGTTTCCTGGTCTAGGAGCCATTCGGGTTTGAGCTTGATGAGCTTGCTCTTGAAGGAGCTCAGGAAATTGGTAAGCTGATGGACAATCACCTAAGGTGTGGGTGGAACTCGAGCAGATAATACAGACTTCATGAGTAGGATGAGATGAGGAGGAATTATTTCCAGCTTGCAAAAGTTGGTCGAGCTTCTGAGATAGCTCATCAACCTTGCTGTAGATGTCTACAGCACGACCAACTTCATACATACCTCCTCTCTTGGGTTCTACAGGTCCTGTGGGAGGATCTCTACGGGCAGCTGACATATGATGTAGAGAATTTTCACTTAAAGTTTCAAACAATTGCCATGCCTCATGTTCATTTTTAAGCATGAACGTTCCTCCACATGAGGCATCCACCATTTGCCGGTGCCTTTCTGACAAACCGTCATAGAAGCACTGGACTAATTGCCATTTGGGTATGGCATGGTGTGGACATTTTCTAATTAGCTCTTTCAACCTTTCCCAGGTTTCATGAAACATTTCTCCATCTAATTGGGAAAAACTAGTAATGGCTTTTCTAATTTGATTCGTCTTTCCTATGGAAAAATATTTCTTAAGGAACTCCCTCTGAAGTTGATCCCAAGTTGAAATTATCACAGTGTCTAGGGAATTCAACCAATATTTGGCTTTATCTTTCAGGGAAAAAGGGAATAACCTAAGCCTTAAAGCATCGTCGGAGAAATTTTGGATCTTAACAGTGGAACAGATTTCTAGAAATTCATCTAGATGTTTATATGGGTCTTCAGTCGCAAGTCCGTAAAAAGAGGGTAACATCTGAATCATACTGGACTTGATTTCGTACTGGATGGCATCTACAGGGGGTACTTGGATACAAGGTGAATAAGTGTATTTTGAAGGAGTGAAGTACTCCTTCAGCGGAGGGTCAATTCCTTGATTAGGATCCATAGTACCTGGGCTGGTTGCTCTACTGGAGCCCTTGATTTTGGGATCTAGGGATATATGTTTAGGTTCTCGAAGTCGGCGCCTAGAATATATTAACATACACCCTCCCTCCTAAAGCAAACAGCAATCAAAGATTTTTTTTTTTTAATTGGAAAGGTGAAGAATGAGAAGAGGTCTAAAGGAGAAGTTTCTAAGAGAGTCCTAAACTAGAGTGAAGAAAGTTAATTAAATTTATTTATTTATTTTAATCAAACAAGTGAAATAAATCAAAATCACTATCCTAGGGTTAACCTGGATCTAGACAGCTCCTAACTGATCCAAGGTTACCTTTGAGCACTCCAAGCCCAAGATCAATTAACTGACTTGGCCAAGTAAGTGTAAGGTTGGTGAAGGTTCCCTTATCGCTTGCCTTAGACACCAATTAAAAATTGGCCAGGTAAGCGGAACCAACTCACTTCCCTTCGGGCTCTAGTCCCTGAACCACTTTCCTTAGACACCAAGGAATTAAATGATCTGAACCCGGTCCAACTCTAGGATTTCCTTGTCCTATTGAGCTCGAAATCCTTAGGGTCGACGTCTAATTAATTTTAAAATTAAAGGCTTGGGTTAATGCAGATGCTGGATTGATGATTTATGGGCTAAGGAAGGGTATTGATCTCCCCACCTTATCTGATTAATGGGTTGTGTCCTTAAGATATATTATGAAATTATGAAATGCAACAGCTAAGGTGTCCAAAAAGTTATAAACAAACAAAATTAAACTTAATTTTTTTTTAATTTTGATGATTAAGTATCTGATCCTAATAAATTATGAAATGTCTGGGTAATATTTTTTTGGTTTTGCAAAAAAAATAAATTAACCTAGGTGAATCTAAAAAAATTTTGTGTTCAACCTTTTGTACCCTAGGACAACCATTCAACATAACCTCCCAGTTATACCAGGGCAACCTTATGTCAGGGCACTCAAGATCGAAAATTGAAATTTTTTTTTAATTTGAATGTAAAATTTTGAAAATTGAATTTTTTTTTTTTTTTGGATTTTTGGATTGTTGAAAAATTTTTTTTTTCAGAATAACGCCGAAAGTCCCCGGCAACGGCACCAAAAATCTGATGCGTGTCGTAATGCACCGATTTAGAACCTTAATTCCACTACTCTAAAGGGTAGAATAGCGGGAGTAAGGGTCGATCCCACAGAGACTTTGGGGTTATCTTGAAAAAGAATTTTCTTTTGATTTTAAATAAACTAAAACTAATGCAAAAAAAAATAGATGCAAATAATAAATTTGTGAAAATAATTCAGATATGACCTATCTCAAGAGTACGACCCGTACCCGTGGATCATGGCCCGTCCCTTAGGTATAGGTCAGTCAAAATTAATTCACTATGACTTACCTTAAACGCTAATCCAACATGACTCCAGCATAACTAAAATAAAAATAAACAAACATGGATTAATATAAAGAAAATAAATATTTATTCCATAAAAGATTGGGGTACAGAGAAAATAAAAGAAAAGCAAGGGAACAAGGGTCCCTTTCTCCCTTTTTATCCGACTCTGACTCTCTGTGACAGCAATAGGTGAAACTACGGACAGCAAGTGGAACCTCCCCAAAAATTCTCTTTTTTTTCAGAAGAGGATCACCGAGGTATTTATAGATGAAAAATATTGTGTCGGGTCCGTGTGGGAAGCGCGGTGATTTCCTCATCTCAATCTGATTTTCAAACTCTGCGCTATCTCCTTATCTGATTTTTTTTTACGATCATCCCCATCTCAAAAATCAAACTCAAAAAATTCTATCGCATAATCCCGCGTCCATCCAGCGTCGTCCGACATCTCTTCTCATTTTGATACTTTCTTGTTTTTGGACATCCCGGTCTAAACGACGGTGACAAGCAGCTGGGCAGACGGCGCTGCGGTGAACGGTGGCTGGTTGCTCGCGGCTCGCAGACGGTGGAGGCGGCTTCGGTGGACAGCAGAGGGGCAGACACTGCTCGTTGGCGGAGGTGGACATGCGGCTGGGGAACACGGCTCGCTGCAGAGGCGGCTTCGCACGGGCAGACGGGCACTGCGGGCAGGGAGGCGCGGTTGGGGCAGAGACGGACACGGCAGCGGGCGGAGACGGCAGCGTGGCAGTGGGCGGATGGTGCGCGGCTCCAGCTGGGCACGGCTGGGCAGCGGATGGTGGCGTGGCCGTGGCTTCGTACGGCACCGCCGGTGGCTTCGCACGGCGCTGCGGTGGCTCACGGACGGCGGTGGAGGGTGGATGCGGCTGTAGCGGACGGTGTGGCTCGTGGAGGTGAAGGCGGCTTCGGACGGGTGGATGTGGTGCAGGGGCGGACACATGGACGGCGTGGAGTGCGGTTGCAGGCGGCGACTTCGGTGGACAGCGGAGGCATGGCCATGGGCGGACGGTGCTGCAGACGGTGCTGCGGACGGCATGGCCGTGGAGGGGGCGATGGCGCTGTGGCTGGGGCGGACGGCAGCGACAGCTGGGCGGTGAACACGACGGAGGCGGACGGCGCTGCGGGCGTGGCTCACGACGGCGGAGGCGCTGCAGACGTGGGCTTGGGCGGAGCCAGCTTCCGGCCATTTTCTGGCCGAACGGCGACTCTCCGGCCGGCGGGAAGGTTGGCGGCGGCTTCAGCGATGCCGGGGGAAGCTCTCCAGCGAGTTTCGGCGCGATCGGAGCACGGTGGTCCACGGCTCTGCCCGTGGACCGGCAGCAATGGCTACCGTGGACCAAGTGATCGTGCGGTGGACCATTGAGCCGGTCCACCATGAGCCATTAAAATTTTAAGGCAATGCTCCAAAAATCGTGTGGCTTTGAAATCCATGCTAAAATCTTCTAAAATTCATTTCAGGCCCGTTCAAAGTCCGAATTACATTCCATTTGCGACGTTAGACTCCTAAAATCAAGATCTACACGTTTATGGAGTCAATTCCTGCAAAGTATCACAAAAAGCATCAATTTTAATCAAATAAAGTTGGGTTAATTTTCATTATTCTAATGTCTAACATGCATGCCACCAAGCCGCTGCTCGATCTCGGAATCGGATTGTGATAAGTGGCACTTGCTTGTTCTAAGGCACTTCTTTCAGCCAAAAAACATCATCAACCTACAGGGTCCAATCCATATACTCATCAAGATTCAAACCACCTCTGAACTCCGGTATTTCAATCCGAAACCCGGACTCCCAATGAGTTTAATTGTCATGCATAGGCGGCGGTCTGAAATACCTGGGAAGTGCTACATCACGCCGCGGTTGCTGCCCTCTTTGCAATGGTGGAGGATCTTCAATATTCTGGAAAGGGTCGGCATCACCTCCTCGATGTTCGTCAGGTACATTGCGATCTTGATGAGGTATAGCACGATCTTGTGCCTCCAACCATGCCATCATTGCTTGCAAAATAGCCATCATCTGCTGCTGGGTCTCCACAACGTCATGAAGAGAAGGCTCCTCGTTGTTCCGCTCCATGGTTGCCGCAGAATTTTTTTTTTTTTTAATCTAGAACGGATCAAGGACATATCAAGAACGGATCAGGGACAGATCAAGAACGGATCAAGGCCCTGATCATGAATGGATCAAGGCTCTGATCAAGAATGGAACCTGGCTCTGATACCAAGCTGGTGCAGGGCAGATGTCAAACGCCTGTAGCAACCAAAACCCCGGCTCAGCGAGAACGGGTTCTGAGAATTCTTGGATGCTAGGATTGAACAAGATGGGGAAGATCCTTTGAAACCTGCAACGATCAAGCGCTGGAAAGGCAGCGTGATTCCTCACGTTGCCAGCCCTCTACCGGATTTCAATCCGGGTCTTCACGAACGGAAGGGATGAACGATGGGTTTCTCACCGTGAGTCCCTGTTTCTTTTTTTTTTTTTTTATCAAGAACTTGGAACAGAAGGAAGAGATTCCTCACGGAATCATCTTCTCTAACCAGGCTTTTGACCTGGTGTGCGCAAGGGGGAAAAAGGTGGCCGGCGACCTTCCACGGAAACACCCAAACAACAACACCGTGCAATGGAAAAATTCACAAAACAAAAACACACTGCTTCTTTCCTTGGTTCGGGTTTTAAAAAAAAACAATACAAGTTAATGTCCCCCACGTGACTAATAGGGAGGGAGAAAAAAAAAAACCACTAAATGTTCTCCACGTGACTAAAGGGAGGAAAACAAATGTAAACAACTCCAAACGCTAACTCTTGCATGAAACTCTTCAAACGGTTTTTTTTTTAAAAAAAAAAAAAATCAAGAGATCACGTCACTAATAAAATTATAATAATAATAAGACTAAAGACTTCGGTGTTTTCCCGGATTCGAAACTCCACGGGCACTAATAGTGTATTGGGCCTTCGGCCCAATTCCCAATTAATTGTTTTCATCCCAAAAATGGGTCAGATTTGAAACTTGCTTCCCTTGAAGGTGTCTGGACCTGCGCACGTTTCCTGCTGGCGAGGCTGGCGACCCCAAATCGTCATGGGCCAGAAGATGAACCGAAACGTCTGGGTTGGGCTTCGCCGAACTATCACCGGGCTATCCTGATATATGAGTCAGCTGATCAGGTTCAATATTCATCTCGATGTCTGCATCAAAAGAGCAGCCCGGTTGAGCCCCTACTGTCTTTTCCTCTAGGAGAGGATCCCCTGAAGACCATGCAAGTGGGAGCCCTACTACCCGAGCAGGAGAGGTCCTATCTGCTCAGCTTCCTACAGGACAATACAGACATCTTTGCTTGGACCACAGCAAACATGCCGGGGATCCCCTTAGAAGTAATCACTCATAAGCTGAATGTCAACCCTAATAGCCACCTAGTCCAGTAGAAGAAGAGGAGTTTTGGCCTAGAGTGGCAGAAGGTGATTGACAAGGAGGTCAGAAACTCCTCGCAGTAGGCTTCATCAATAAGGTATGGTATCTTGACTGGCTTGCTAATGTAGTGATGGTCAGGAAAGCTTCTGGGAAGTAGAGGATCTGCGTGGACTATATCAACCTCAATCAGGCATCACCGAAGGATAGCTTCCCACTTTCCAAGATTGACCAACTAGTGGATGCAACCTTGGGCCACAAGCTTCTTAGCTTCATGGATGCATTCTCCAGATATAACCAAATTTGCATGCACTTGAAGGATGAGGAGCACACGGCATTCGTGATTGAAGAGGTACGTACTATTACAAGATGATACCGTTTGGTCTCAAGAATACAGGGACCATGTACCAACACTTGGTCAATAAGGTCTTCAATGACCAAATCGATCGCAACATGCAGGTCTACGTGGAAGACATGCTCATCATGAGCGGCCAGGAGTCAGATCACATCGTCGACCTGGTGGAAGCCTTTGACAACCTTCACCTTTACTAGATGAAGCTGAACCCCACCAAATGCGTATTTAGCATTATGGCAGAAAAATTTCTAGGATTCATGGTCATCCAAAGGGAGATAGAGGCCAACCCTAAGAAGATCCATGCAATTACTGACATGAGACGTCCTATCTCTAAGAAGGAGGTTTAGCGCCTGACTAGATGCATCATGGCATTAAGCCATTTCATCTCGCATTCTGTCGAGTGCTTCCAACCATTCTTCAGGGTGCTATGCAAGATGCATGACTTCACCTAAATGAAGGAGTGCCGGGATGCTTTCGAGGGGCTGAAGAAGCTCCTCGCCTCCCCGTCGTTGCTATCTAGGCTAGAGTTGGGGAAAGAGCTCCTCCTATATCTGGTGGTCTTACTAGAGGTGGTCAGCTTAGTGCTAGTCTGCACCGATAAGTTTGGCTCCCAGCGGCCAGTCTACTATACCAACAAGCTACTTTGCAATCCAGAAACCAGGTACACTCAATTCAAAAAGATTATCTTCGCACTTATTGTATCTGTGCAGCATCTCAAGCCCTACTTCCAAGCACATTCGATGGCAGTCCTTACTAACCAGCTTCTGAGGGCCATCCTAAGCCACCTTGACACATCAGGATGCCTGGCCAAGTGGGCAACGAAGCTCAATGTTGCCCAGGTGGCTACCCAAGAGGGGGGTGAATTGAGAATTTAAAAAATTTAAATAGATAATGTGCACTTAAAAAGTTCCTTTTTGAGTGTTAGGTGCTATGGCAAAATAATAACTTACAGAAGCTAATAAGATCAAAGAAGCACAACACAAACACATAGACATTTATAGTGGTTCGGAGCAACCCAGCTCCTACATCCACTATCCAAGATACCACTTGGAATTTCTACTATATTCATACCTGAATATAGTAGGATTGTTTTACACACTCACAATCCAAAATCTCTGCACTTTGGTTTTGCCGGGATCACCAAAGAAACCCAACACCCTTTGGTTTTAAGCAGGATCATCAAAGAAACCCAACTTGGTTTTCACAGGATCACCAAGAACCCAATACTTGGTTTCAACTAAGGCTCACCAAGAACCTATTTGGTTTTTCAAATAGGCTCACCAATAATCCAACAATTCAAGAATGAATTGAAAATAAATGCAACAATAAATGACAAACTCTAATTGTCTGATAGTTGCCGATATAGCTTGAGAGAAGCCCACTTGAATATACTTCAATACTCTTTAATAGCTTCAGTGGCTTCTTTCCAAAGTGCTTCAAGCTTCAGATGATCGTTGGTGAAGACTTGAAGGCAGACTTGAATGCCCTTAGTGCTCTCTTGCTTGTTGGTAGGCTGGATATTCAATAAAGCATTAAAAACTTTGAGGAACTTACTATATCTTACTTTAAGGAAGTTCAAATTCCTCAAATACATGGTCTTCCATCACTCCAAGGTAGTTTGAGATGTTGTAGACCATTGGGATGTGATATATGACCGTTGAAGCACCTTTTTGCATTCAAAAAAGAATTCTGGAACTAGCCGTTATGTATCTGGAAATGATATTCGAGTCGGCTCGGATTCTTCGAGTCGGCTCGGATCCTTCGAGTTGATAGGTCGAGTCACCATTTCTTCAGTAGGGTTGGCTCTCTGTCTCAGGGTGCAAAAACTTCACTCTGGATGAGTCGGCTCTTGATAGCTCGGGTTGGCTCGAACTTCCATCGTTGAAATCAATGAACTTAAGGAGTCAGCTCGCTTTTACTTGGGTCAACTCTTCCTCTCAGAATCAGAAACCTTCACTCTGAAGGAGTCGGCTCGTTGCAGTTCGGGTCGGCTCGCTTTCTCAAGTCTTCAAATTTATTCTAGCAGAGTCGACTCAATCTGGTTGTGGTCGACTCGCCTGGCTATTCTTAGAAATCAATAGATATGGACTCTGGATAAGTTGGCTCGATTCTACTTTAGTCGGCTTGGATTACTGCATGCCAGAATCCTTGGTGCGTGCCATGAGGTAGAGTCGGCTCTTCTTCAGATTGGGTCAGCTCGAGTCACTTCTTCAGAATTTTTACAACTAGACTTGAGATCACTCTCACCAACACTCAAACTTTTCATACAAACCAACTCAAAATAAATTTAAGGCACAACTGACATAGAAGTAACCCTTTTACATGATTTTTCTTAACTTTTTCTTTGGGTTCTTCTTCACAAAATCCGATTAAAACACAACTCAAAACAAGAAGTATAAATATAGGAGTTGATGTTTGAACAAAGAATTCATCCTACAAAAACTTGTAAACCACTTGAAGAGTTGTTAGTAAAATATGTGCATGCTCCAATATTTGGTTATCATCAAAATCACATATGGGATCAACAATCTCTCCCTTTTTGATGATGACAAAACACTGGGCATGAAAAAATAAGATAAGACTTTACATTTACAAATTTACTTGTATGATTGTATTTGCAAGAGTGTATAAACAAGTAAAAAGAATTGACACAAATTTTGAATAATACATATTTAAGATATGCTCAACTATTAATGTCAAACCATGGAAGGATAATTAGAGCAGTGTGAGGTAATCTCCCCCTCAATAAGATACTCCATGTTTTAACAGACTTTCTATACAAGTTCAAAGCACAAAAGTTTCTAAGATAACTTTATGTATCGGAGCTTAAAACATTATATATCAGAGTAAGAGGATCTTTAAACATCAAGGCATTTTGAGTTTCATGTATCAGAGTATAAGCAAATAGATTTTATCCTTTTGAAGATTTATGTATCAGAGCAAAAATTAAAAAAAATCTTATCCTTTTCATGCAAGAATATCATCATGAATTTCTCCCCCTTTTTGTCAATCAATCAAAAAGGTGAAGTTAGAATGAAGCTTAGATTTAAAATATAATGAGAAAGTATTAAAATTTGTTTGAGATAATTTCACTTTCTCACATTCAATTAGATATTCTAATTAGAAAACATTCCAGTTGCATCAAGGACATTGCATAAGTACAAGAATAGTTCATGACAAAAGAACACTTTCATTTCATTTAGAGATTTTCAATACAAAGAACAAAATATGAAAGAAAGTACATTTAGTCACTATCTATATCTACTCTAGGGTTGGTTGATTGACCCGGAATTTGAATACTAGGAGGTATAGCGGCTATGGGGTCAGCATCTAATACATCAGATGGTGGAGGAGTAGAATAAGATCCCTGAGTCCTAAGATGTAGAGCTGGTTGTCTGGGATGAGCAGACTGACCAGCAAAAGATGATGGTTGTGGCCAAGGTCTAGATTGAGGAACACTAAATGCAGCAATGACTCGGCTTGATAATTGACCTAGCTTGAATTGAAGTGTGTCCACTTATTCATCCACCTTCTTTCGAGATTTATGTAGTTGGACCAATTCAGAGGCTTGCTCATTTGCAAATGCTTCAGCCAAACCCCTCAATCTTCCAAATTCAGCTCTCAATACCCCAATTCTTTTTGTATAATTCTCTTCCATCCACCTTCCTTCTTCTACTGAATCCATTATGATTCTCAAATTGTCCATTTCAATTTTGTATGCCTTAAGTGTTTGACTGACAGAATTTTTAAGAGTTTCAGAGCTGGATGAGATCAATTGAAGAATAGGTTGAAGGTTTGGCTTAGTTGCACAGGTTGCATTTTTGGAGGCTTCAATAACATCTACTCTGCTCCGCAGATCATCAATCTATCCTCCAAACTGATTTAGTCTCATATCAACAGACTGTCAAAAGTTGTCAAACAAATTTGTCATAGTAGAAGTGATTGAATCAGTAAAATTACCCATTTGTTATGAAATGAAGTCTTGCAATGCTGAAGTATCAACAATGGGTGCAAGAGTAGCAGTACTAGGAGCAGGAACATCAATAGTTGGCTGAACATAAACAGGAGTAGAAGGAGTCAAGTCAAGCACTGAAGTATCAGGAAATGGAACATCAAAACCAGTAAGATCAGGTGAGCCTGGCTGAGGTTTTGACTCAGGAATGGGCATAGAAGTGTCTTCATCAGCTCGTACCTCACCTCCTTCTTCAACTTCTTCAATTTCAGCAATATTATCAGATTTCTTTTTCCATATACCATTAGAAAACAAATAACCCATCCTTTGTAATATTTTTGCAGTGTAAGTATCCATTGATGGGAATTCTCCCATGGTCTCGGAGTTCATGCAGCATGCAGAATTGACTTTCAAAATAAAATTTCATAGCATGATACCCTAACATGTATAACATGTATAGAAATCTCTAATTCCCAGGAACTCCTTGTGCAATATCAACTAATGAATCATAAAAAGAGTCAAGATAAATACCTGGATCGCTGAAACCCAACTTTTCCACAAGGTTCACAAGCGCAAACCTTCCAACGATGATCCACACGAAACTCGGACCAAGGAAAAACTCCTTCTTCAAGTTGCTTGGAGAAGTGGAACTCTTTCGGCAGCCTTTGGTCTATTGACCACTGTAGGACACCCTGTCCTACTGAAGGGCACTCAAGATACTATCGTAAACCACTTTAGGTTCTAGGACTACCCTCCTCTAGGATCCTACAGGCTTATATCCTAAAACCATGCCTTGTCCTAGTGTAGAAGAACTTGTCTTAACAAGACAAGTCTTGTCCAAAAATACGAAGGAGGGAGGGAGAAAGTGGAAGACTCTCAAACAAACTCTCGGAAAAATAAAAACACTGATCTCAGAAGACCGAAGAAGAAGAAGTCATGTTTCTCATATCACTATACCTCCTATTTATTATCTTAGATGGGGTATGAAATGCATCTCGACAACACTTATCAGATATAAAATATCATATCTGATCGGACTCTTCGGGAATGGAGAGTCATATCTGTGTTCTTTCACTTACCAGATCAATCCCCATCGTTCCATGTGTCAAATATTGGTTTCTGAGATAGGGAGACAACTCTTCTAATCTGAAGTAATGCGAGGCTTGAAGAGTTTCAGAGGTAGAAGGACTCTGCCCTCTGTTGTGCGTGCGTATATGAAGAGGCGCGACTCTTCATGTGTGCGCCACCTTTCACTCCTCTTCAAGCCATCCCATTCAAACTTTAAACTGGTCTTTTGACTTGTCAAGGCATGGGGATTGAGCTAAGAGGCACCTTCTTGATGAAACTTTTAGAGTCTCATTTGCAGAAGGACTCTCAGTCCATCTGCGCGCCACACTTTCCCCCGGGTGCGCCAAAGGGCATTAATAGTCTTTCCCTTTTCATTTAGTCACCCAAAGCATCAAATTAACTTGGTCAAACATATTCAATATGGGTCTCATTGGAAAGGGCATCAAATAAGCTTTCTAATCATATCTTTTTTTTTTAGATCAGAGGTCTGTAGCTCTTTCCATGCCTTTTTGAAGTTAAGGTATCATTTAGGTACCAAGAGTCCCATGCCATTGGGACTCTTCATATATGGTGCCTAAAATGCCCAAAAATCCAAATAAAAATCAGATCAAGCTCTGATTTGGCTAGCCCCACTTAGCACTCAACCTAATTTAGGTTCCCCATAATTAGGTTAGCCCAATTAGCAAGCAACCGGACCCAATCCAATTAGGTTAGGAATTAGGTTAGCCTACATATGCTAGTATGCAATCTGGCTAACCAATTAGGATCTTATGACCCTAATTAAATCATGAATGACTTCCTTGGCCAAGTCTCTATTGTGTGTGATCCATTGGGTTCCACATCTAGCCAGCAGTAGGTTTAGGTTTGGCCAATTCGATCCGATCGAACCCGATTGGCCTAATTAGGTCAAATTGGCTCACCTAATTGTCCAATTCGAATCACACATCAAATTGACTCATGAAACCAAACCAATTGGTTCATGAAAACCTATAAGGCAAGATTGATATCTAGCAATGTGTCATGCCTATCCAGAAGATGAGGAATTTGGTAAAAAATATCAAAATACCCTTTAGTCGTAAGTTACCGTGCAATTCAATCTTTCGATCTCCCATTATCCCGATTAAGTGATAGGTATGTATAGATGTCAAACCCTAACACTTCATGATATCGAATCTTAGCTCGATCATGAGGACTCAGCTGATGATTGATTAGATTCCACTAATCTCATCTTGCTTTGATCAAAGGCTCCTTGAGTCACTCATCGAAGAGATTGCATGGGATAACAATTCCTCTTACTAGGAATGATCTATTCCTTGTTGGTCCACTCACATCCTTCGTACACCTTCCACCATACCCAGAACACCCCGTACATGTCACAATGGCATGAATGAGTATGAACCAAAGTATGGCTTAGTGTGCACAAGGAACCATGGTGACCTTAGGTCTAAAGATCACATGCACAACTTCTACTCTGGGATCTATCTTTTGACAAGTAGTAAGACTTCCATAAGATAGTCCCAGTACGGATCAGTCCAGTGTACTCATACCCTGATGAGCACCCTTATCCTTGTATTAGTGTCTCTACACAAGTGGTTGTGAGATCAACCACCCTCATCAACTTAGCATACATACGATAAGCTAGGCTTTCCGGATTCATCGATCCCCGAATCGATGGTCCAATGACTAGGAACATTCTAGATTAGGGTTTCTAGGAAATTAGGTCTCACTGTTATGAACTCCATCATAACCCTAACTCCATTGCCCTAATTTATGGGGTTCATCATAATCAATAAGAAAATATGACACAGTAGTATATGATGAATCAAATGCCTTTATTAATATGAAAGTATGTCATACATGAGTTGGAAGTTTACAAAAAGGCCCTTATAGTGATTGGCTCTTAGGGCACTTTTTCTATCAAACTCCTACTTGCACTAAAGCCAATCACCCTTGTATTTTATGCCCATACAATCTAAGTGACGATCTAACTACTGCTTGGCTAAAGCTTTAGTGAATGTGTCTGCTATATTGTTCTTTGTGTCAACTCGTTCAATGATGACATCTTGTCTTTTAATAATCTCTCGAATGAGGTGGAACCGTCTTAGAATGTGCTTGAACTTGTGATGAGACCTTGGTTCTTTAGCTTGTACAACAGCCCCAGTGTTATCACAATATAATGGCACTGGCTGTTGTACATCTGGAACCACGCCCAATTCCATGATGAATTTCTTCATCCAGACAGCTTCCTTTGCGGCTTCACTAGCAGCTATGTACTCTGCCTCAGTGACTGAGTCAGCTACTGTTGGCTGCTTTGTACTTTTCTAACTCACTGCACCTCCATTCAGGGTGAAGACATACCCTGATGTGGATTTGCTATCATCTAGATCTGACTGAAAACTAGAATCTGTATAACCTTATAGTTTCAACTCAGATCCACCATATACTAGAAAAATATCTTTAGTCCTTCTCAGGTACTTAAGAATATTTTTCACAGCTCTCCAATGATCCTCTCTAGGAACTGCCTGAAACCTGCTCACTATGCCCAAGGCATATGCAACATCGGGTCTGGTACATAACATGGCATACATTATCGATCCTACAGTCGAAGCATAAGGAATCATAGCCATCCTCTCTCTTTCTTCTGATGTCTTAGGAGATATTTTCTTAGAGAGATGTATGCCTTGACTTATAGATAAGTAACCTTTCTTACTTCCATCCATGTTGAATCTCTTCAACACTAAGTCAATGTACTTAGATTGGGATAAGCCTAGCATCCTCTTGGATCTATCTCTATAGATCCTTATACCCAGTATATAGGATGTTTCTCCCAAATCCTTCATGAAAAACTTTGATGATTATCAAGTTTTAACTGATTGCAACATTGGGATATCATTCCCAATGATCAATATGTCATCCACAAACAAAACTAAGAAAACAATGGCACTCCCACTTGTCTTCTTATACACACATGGTTTATCTACATTTTTGATAAAACTAAATCCTTTGATTATTTCATCAAAATGGATGTTCCAACTCCTCGATGCTTGCTTAAGTCCATAAATAGACTTCTTTAACATGTATACCTAGTTTGGTCTCCAACTTGAGACAAACCCCTCTGGCTATGACATATAGACTTCTTCCTCAAGGTTTCCATTGAGGAAAGCAATCTTTACATCCATTTGCCAGATCTCATAGTCATGGTATGCTGCCATGGCAAGCAATATCCAAATAGACTTGAGCATGGTTACTGGAGAAAAGGTTTCATCATAGTTTATACCATATTTTTGTCTAAAACCTTTTGCTACCAGCCTAGCCTTATAGGTCTCAACTTACCATCTGCTCCAATCTTCTTTTTGAAGACCCATTTACACCTTATCAGGTTAATTCCTTTAGGTGGGTCTACTAAGGTCCAACCTGATTGGAATACATAGAGTCCATTTCAGATTTCATGGCACCAAGCCACTTGTCAGAGTCCCTACTCTCAACAGCTTCCGAATAGGTCACAGGATCATCATCCTGTATGATATTGGCTTCATTGTCATCCCCGATGACAAAGCCATATCTGAGAGGTGCTCCCCGCACCATCTCTGACCTTTGGAGAGGAGGTGTGTATTATGGTTGTTCTTGATCTATAAGAACCTCTGGTTGAGGAACTTCACTTAAAGGCTCATTAGTTTGTTGGTTCTGTTCTTCACATAACTCAAGTGAAGAACCACTACATCCTTCTTGGATAAACTCATGTTCCAAGAATGTAGCATGCCTACTGACAATTATCTTCTGCTCAGTATCATTATAAAAGAGGTATCCCTTACCTTCTTTTGGGTAACCAACAAACCTATACTTGTCAGCCCTAGCACTTAACTTATGCCCAAAGTTATTCTTGACATAAGCATAGCAACCCCAAATCTTTAAGTACTTAAGACTTGGTCTTTTACCATTCCATAACTCAAATGGAGTGCTATTTACTGACTTAGATGGAATCTTGTTTAATATGTATGCAGCAGTCTCCAAGGCATGTCCCTAGAAGGAAATGAGAAGATTTGTGAAGCTCATCATGGACCTCACCATATCTAACAAGGTGCGATTTCTTCTTTCTGCCACTCCATCTAATTGGGGTGTATAAGGAGGGGTCCATTCAAAAATAATGCCTTTATCCTTGAGATGGTTCAAAAACTCAATAGACAAGTATTCCCCTCCTCGATCAGACCGAAGAGCTTTAATACTAAGTCCAGTTTGTCTTTCAACCATACTTTGATATTCTTTAAATGTATCAAAGGCTTCGGACTTGTGTTTCATAAGATACACATAACCGAACCTTGATAAATCATCGATAAAAGTGATGAAATAAGAATATCCTCCTCTGGCCTGAGTTGACATAGGTCCATACACATCAGTATGTACAAGCCCTAACAATTCAGTTGCCCTTTCTCCATATCTAGTGAATGGAGACTTGGTCATTTTCCCTTTGAGGCAAAACTCACAAGTTCCTAATGATTGAAAATCATCAAGATCAAAGTAATCCTCTTTGACTAACTTGTTTATCCTTGATGAAAGGATTATGCCCTATAAGCCAATATTTGTATCTCCCAGACCATTGTAAATTGACAAGTTAATAAAGGTAATATTTTTTCATCATTCGCTGTGTCATTATATGATGAATCCCATAGGTTAGGGCTATGGTCCTAGGGCTATGATGAGATCATACCAGTGAGATCTAAGGCCTTAAAACCCTAATCTAGAATATTCCTAGTCATAGGAACCCTGAGTTGGGGATCAGGGTTTCCGGTAAGACTGGCACATCCTATGTATGCTGAAAAGGGTGACTGCTCTCACAATCACTTGTGTAGGACACTAATACAAGGATGTGGGTGCTCATTAGCAAATGAGTTCACTGAATAGATCCAGTTTGAGAACATCTAATGGAGCCTTAGCTGCATGTCAATAGATGTTTCTCATAATGGGAGTTGTACAAGTAGTCCTATGACCTGAGACTGCCATAATACCTTATGTACATGAACCCATGCTTTGGTTCAATCTCATTCATGACACTGGGTCATGCACAAGGTTGATGCTGGGTGTGGTGAATTGTATATGAAGGAAATGAGTAGGTCAACAAGGAATTGATCACTCATAGTAGGAGGAGATTGCATCCAGCCAAATTAGGTCAGATGATGATTCAGGAAATCTTTGATCAAAGTACAGATATTAGAAATGATTTCTAATATCGAATTAATTGAATCATTAGTGTATGACTGAGCTGGGAATGAGTATAAACTGGATTTGACATGATTCCATATCCATAGTTATATTCGGGATGCAAGATGATTGAAGGATCGAATTGTACGGGAACTTTCCACTGAAGGGTAGTTTTGGAATTTCACCAGAATTTCCATATCTTCTGGGTAGACATGACACGTTGCTAGACGTCAATCTTGTCTTGTGGGTTGATCAAATTAAATGGTTTAATTGGATCACTAATTAGGAGGAGTCCTAATTGACTGACTCGAGTTAGCTCGATTTGACCTAAATCGATTAGAATGAGTTCTGATCAAATTAGGTCAACTTGCACTCGGATCCACTGCTGGCTAAGTATGGAACCCAATGGGTCACACACTTAGGACAGATAATCAAGGTTTTAATTTGGAATTAAATCTCGTTTGCAGATGAACACACTAGCATGTGTTGCAAACCATGGCTTCTACTTGAATCGGATTCGAGTTAGGGTTCCGATTTGGTCTTTTCTAGATCCAAATTCATTTCGGTTTGAATCTAATTGAAGATTCAAGACATTGGGATAATAGTAGGCTAGCAATTGGGCTAACCTAAGAGGCTAAACCCCTTTCCCACATCGCCTAAGCCTTTTCCCTTCTTTTCCCACGCGCGCGCGCAAGGAGAAGAGTCCACGCGCGCGTGGACTCTCTCCAAGCGGCGTTTCTGCATGAGAAAAGAAAGGAAGTCGGCATTTTTTGGCTGAAGAGGCATGGAAGAGAGTCCACCTAGGCGTGGACTCTTCAAAAATTGGAATTACCGTGAAAAAGAAAAAAAAAAAAACACCGAAGGGGCGCGACTCTTCTTTCTGCGCGCGCCCTTCTGTGTTTTTTCATGATTCTTCCTTGCGTCTTCCCATCCCAAAGGCCGTGAGATTAATCCCAAGGGCCATGAGATAAAGGAAAAGGACGTGAGAAGGGAGAGAGGGACGTGAGAGGATGATTACAGGGAAGAAGGCGCCTCTCTGTCGCCTATTTAAGGAGAAGACTTCACCGTAAAAATTATTCCAGATTTTCTACGGCGAAGCCTTGCTTCTTTTCCTTCTCCCTCTCCAGAAGATTATTTCCCCCTCCTCTCTTTCCTCTTCGATTCCTTTACAGAGCCTAGGCTCTGTCGAATCTCAGAACAGAAGGAGAGTCAGAGAGAAACTCTCCGACGGTAAAGGAAGAAGGCGCCTCTCCTTTCTTTCTTACATTAAGACAATCTTGTCTTAATTTTCTTCTCCCTCCAAGACAAGCCTTGTCCCATTTTAGGACAAGGGCTTATTCTTAAGACAAGAGTGTCTTAAGGGGCCAAAGTTACTAGAAGACGAGGAGAAGGGTAAGAGAGAAGGTTTAGTCCCAGTTTGGCTAGAGGAGTCCTAGCCAATAGCCCATATATCAAGTTCTTAGGGTAGAACTTGATTGGAAGGAACCCAATTAAGGAGTCAGTGTCTTGATCATCTGCCCGTGTGGATCACCATCGGAGGGCGGACAAGTGGACGCCTGGTGTGTTCAAGAGGCTACTCAATTTGGAGTTCATTTCTGCATCAG
Source organism: Areca catechu (assembly GCA_021397845.1). Classification (NCBI taxonomy): domain Eukaryota; kingdom Viridiplantae; phylum Streptophyta; class Magnoliopsida; order Arecales; family Arecaceae; genus Areca; species Areca catechu. The sequence goes on along the minus strand of CM038051.1, from coordinate 91,421,484 downwards.
ACTGGTAATAGAGATCTGAGGTTAGTATTTAAACAATGTTTAAATTTGGACATGCATGTAGTCACAATTTTGATTGCTAATAAGGAGATTTTGGGATTAGGGTTCGGACCTGATTTCATAAATTTTTGAAATCCACGCTTCCGCACTGGTTCCCGAACCCAACAGTGGTATCAGAGCTTCCTTATTAGGATCAAAACTTATGCAGTTCAATTCATGCTTTATTGAATGATGTAGTATCATGTTAAAGTTTTTATATTGATGCACAATGCATGTCTTTGATTGAACATGAGTTTGATGATTGCCACCAGTTAGGGTTTTCCACTGAAACCCTAATTGTCTTAGAGATATGATTAGCCCTGGAGCCATCATACTGAAATAAGGTTGCCCTGGCATAATGGTGTATCCATTATGTGGTAAATGGTTGTCCTAGTATGATGGCACACATTTCACATATTTGCTTAGTTTAAAGCATGTATTAATATATGTGATAGCTTTTAATTGAATGTGCTGGCATTGCAAGAATCCCTCTTAAAATTATATTAAGTGGTAGTATAGTTAACCGATAAGCATTATTAGTCATGATGGATAATTAGTCATTTCGGTGTCTAGAAAGGTGGTTCTGGGAAGGTAAAGGGAATCGTGGTTTTTAATTGGTTCCGTTGACTGACCTGGCCAATTTTAAATTGGTGTCTAGGAAAGCAACGGGGGGACCCCCACATCTCTTCCACTAGCCTGGCCGATCTGATTGATTTAATTCTTGACTAACATGCTTGGTGTTAAAATACTATTATTGGCCTTCCTTCATGATAGGTCATTATTGTGTTACGATCTATACTAGGTTTGTTGTGTACACACAAGACCTAATATGGTGACTAACACAATTTTTGGCCTAATACAATTATTTGTTTATGGCATGATTTAAAGTAATATTTTGTTGTGTACACACAAGGGTATTACTATTAAAGTCATGACTATATGGCTATGAAGGGTCTTACTTAACTAAAATATTATAGTTTGTTGTGTATACACAAGGCTATTAATATTTTAGAGGCCGGGATAAGTTGAGAATTGTACGGGTTACAATTGGAAAGAGTTTTCCTACCTATGAACTTATATAAGATTTGTTGTGTACACACAAGGTCTTTTATAATGGGATCTCAACCCCACTAAGAAAGACTAATTAGGGTTTTCTCGATCATCGTATAGAGGGTTATGATGCTCGATAAAATAGTGGGAGACATAATTAAATTAAAGTCCTAATTTAATTATGTGTTATCATTTCATGGTTGTTTGCTTATGTATTGTTCTTTGTTTAAATGTAGATAAATGGCCTCTTCACTCTCACTCCGTAGTATTTTAGATGCCAACAAATTGACTGGGCCTAATTATGTTGATTGGCTGAGAAATTTAAAAATAGTACTCAGTCAAGAAAGAATTTCCTATATTCTTGATACCCCAATTTTGGAACCACCAAGGGAAGATGCCTCGCAAGAGGAGAAGACCACATATAATATGTGGCAAAATGACTCACTTACTGTCAAGTGCGTTATGCTTGCCTCTATGACTAATGAGTTGCAGAGGCAGCATGATAGCATGGATACTAACTCCATACTGCTCAATTTAAAAGAGCTTTATGGAGAACACAGTAGAACTGCTAGATATGAAATATCTAAGCAGTTGTTCCGTGAAAGGATGACAGAAGGTACATCAGTACAAGACCATGTATTAAAGGTAATTGATCTAATCTCTCGATTAGGTCAATTAGGTTTTGTAATGGATGGGGAGTTGAATCAAGACTTGATCTTGCAATCACTCCTAGAGTCATTTTCACAGTTTGTTCTTAATTACCATATGAACAAACTTAATTCTTCCTTGCCTGAGCTGTTGAATATGTTGAAGACAGCAGAGAGCCATGTAAAGAAAAATAAGGCTCCAGTTCTTCTTGTGGATAAGAAGAAGACAGGCAAAAGGGGTTCCAGTAAGAGGATGAATCCCAAAGGGGGCATTAAGAAGAAGAAAGGAAAGAAGGCCTCCGGACAGATGACCTGCTTTCATTGTGGCAAGCCGGGTCATTGGAAAAGGAACTGCAAGGTTTACCTTGCAAGTGTGAAGCCTGGTGCATCAGAGGCACCAAAAGGTATGAAAGAAGTTCATACTATTTTGTCATTGGATTCTTCCATTTCAAATACTTGGGTGTTGGATACCGCCTGTGGTCATAACATCTGCAAATCATTACAGGGACTTCAGGGGCTTAAAGTATTGAAGGAAGGTAACTTTGAGCTCTACGGTGCTGGAGGGGACCCCATCCAAGCAGAAGCTGTAGGGACTTATATTTTGAAGTTACCTTCAGGGAAGATCTTGGAGCTAAGGAATTGTTACTATATGCCAAAAATTATTAGAAATATCATATCTGTACCCTTGTTACTTAAACAAGGATATACTATGAATGTAATGAGCAGTGGCTGCTCAATTTCTTTATCTAATGAAATTATATGTTATGGCATATTCTGCAATGGTCTATTAACTCTTTCCACTAATGACAATATTTTTCATGTTTCTAACAAACGGAAAAGAGATGATGTAAACAATACCTTACTTTGGCATTGTTGACTTGGACATATTAGTGAGACTAGGATTAACAAGTTATATAAAGAAAATTTCTTTGATCCTTATGACTATGAGTCATTAGGAACTTGTGAATCATGTCTCATGGGTAAGATGACCAAGACTCCATTTAGTGGACATGGAGAAAGGACAAAAGAGTTATTGGGACTCATACACACAGATGTATGTGGGTCTATGACAACTCAAGCCTATGGTGGATACTCATACTTCATCACATTTACTGATGATTTTTCAAGGTATGGATTTGTGTATCTAATGAAACATAAGTCCGAGGCTTTTGAAAAATTTTTAGAGTATCAAAGTATGGTAGAGAAACAGACAGGAAAAAGTATAAAGATCCTCCGATCAGATAGAGGAGGTGAGTACTTATCCACTGAGTTTCTTGATCACCTTAAAGATAAGGGGATCATCTCTGAATGGACTCCTCCTTACACACCACAATTAAATGGTGTTGCTGAAAGGAGGAATCGTACTTTATTGGATATGGTACGGTCCATGATGTGCTTCACGGAGTTACCTTTTTCTTTCTGGGGATATGCTTTGGAAACAGCAACTTATATCTTGAATAGAGTACCATCTAAAACTGTCTCTAGCACTCCATATGAATTATGGAGAGGTAAGAAGCCCAATCTTAAGTATATTAAGATATGGGGATGTCCAGCCTATGTAAAAAGAAATTTTGGACATAAACTAGATGCTAGAGCAGACAAATGTCTATTTATGGGATATCCTAGAGATAGTATAGGATATCTGTTCTACCACCCTACTGAACAAAAGGTTTTGGTCAGTAGGCATGCCACTTTTATGGAAAAGGAATTCATCCTACAAAAGGGCACTGGTAGAAATATCGAACTTAATGAGATTCAACAAATAGACACTTCTCAGTCAAATAACAACATAGTTAATATAGAACCTGAACACACTCCTATCCGTAGGTCTGATAGGGTGCGACAGGCACCTGAGAGGTATGGGTTCATAATTGAAAATAATGAAGCCCAAATCATTCAAAATGATGAGCCTCTAACCTATACGGAAGCAGTCATGAGTAGAGACTCAGACAGATGGCTGGAAGCCATGAGATCCGAGATGGACTCCATGTATGTCAACCAAGTATGGTCTTTGGTTGATGCACCAGAGGGTATTAACCCTATTGGGTGTAAATGGGTCTATAAAAGGAAGATTGGGGCAGATGGCCAAGTTGAAACTTATAAAGCCAGATTGGTGGCTAAGGGTTTCAGACAAAAACAGGGAATAGATTATGATGAAACATTTTCCCCTGTTGCCATGCTCAAATCTATTCGGATTATGCTTGCTATAGCAGCATATCATGATTATGAGATCTGGCAAATGGATGTAAAAACTGCATTCCTCAATGATTTCCTTGAGGAAGAGGTTTATATGTCACAGCCAGAAGGTTTTGTCTTGGAGACTAAACCTAATCAGGTATGTAGGCTAAAGAAATCCATTTATGGATTAAAGCAAGCATCCAGGAGTTGGAACATCCGATTTGATAAAACAGTCAAAGAATTTGATTTTTTCAAAAATGAGGATGAACCTTGTGTGTACAAGAAGACTAGTGGGAGTACCATAGTTTTCTTAGTTCTATATGTTGATGATATACTTCTTATTGGGAATGATATCCCAATGTTACAATCAGTCAAAGTGTGGTTATCGAAACAGTTTTCCATGAAAGACTTGGGAGAAGCATCCTATATACTGGGTATAAAGATCTATAGAGAAAGATCAAGAAGGATGCTAGGCTTGTCCCAGTCTAGGTATATTGACCAGGTGCTAAAGAGATTTAGCATGGAGGAAAGTAAAAGAGGTTACTTACCTATTGGTCATGGCATACGTCTTTCTAAGAGGATGTCTCCTAAGACACCTGAAGAAAGAAATAGAATGAATTCTATACCTTATGCTTCGGCTATAGGGTCGATTATGTATGCTATGTTATGTACCAGGCCTGATGTGGCATATGCCTTGGGTGTAACCAGTAGATTTCAGGCTGATCCAGGAGAGGATCACTGGAAGGCTGTGAAAAATATTCTTAAGTACCTGAGAAGGACTAAGGATATTTTTCTTATATACGGAGGATCTGATCTTAAACTAGAAGCCTATTCAGACTCTAGTTTTCAATCAGACCCAGATGATAGTAAATCCATTTCAGGGTATGTCTTTACCTTGAATGGTGGAGCAGTAAGTTGGAAGAGCACTAAACAGCAGACTGTAGCTGACTCAACTACCGAGGCAGAGTACATAGCTGTCAGTGAAGCCGCCAAGGAAGCTGTCTGGATGAAGAAATTCATCACAGAGTTGGGAGTAGTTCCTGAGATTGAGAACCTGGTGCCACTCTATTGTGATAACACTGGAGCAGTTGCTCAAGCTAAGGAACCGAGAGCCCATCACAAGTCCAAGCACATTCTGAGACGCTTCCATCTTGTCCGAGAGATAATCGAGAGACAAGAAGTCTGCATCAATAGAGTGGATACAAAGAACAACATAGCAGACCCGTTCACTAAGGCTCTACCACAGCGAGAGTTTGATCGCCACCTCGATTGTATGGGGTTAAAGAATAAGAGCGATTGGCTTTAGTGCAAGTGGGAGATTGAAAGGATTATGCCCTATAAGCCAATATTTGTATCTCCCAGACCATTGTAAATTGACAAGTTAATAAAGGCAATATTTTTTCATCATTCGCTGTGTCATTATATGATGAACCCCATAGGTTAGGGCTATGGTCCTAGGGCTATGATGAGATCATACCAGTGAGATCTAAGGCCTTAAAACCCTAATCTAGAATATTCCTAGTCATAGGAACCCTGAGTTGGGGATCAGGGTTTCCGGTAAGACTGGCACATCCTATGTATGCTGAAAAGGGTGACTGCTCTCATAATCACTTGTGTAGGACACTAATACAAGGATGTGGGTGCTCATTAGCAAATGAGTTCACTGAATAGATCCAGTTTGAGAACATCTAATGGAGCCTTAGCTGCATGTCAATAGATGTTTCTCATAATGGGAGTTGTACAAGTAGTCCTATGACCTGAGACTGCCATAATACCTTATGTACATAAACCCATGCTTTGGTTCAATCTCATTCATGACACTGGGTCATGCACAAGGTTGATGCTGGGTGTGGTGAATTGTATATGAAGGAAATGAGTAGGTCAACAAGGAATTGATCACTCCTAGTAGGAGGAGATTGCATCCAGCCAAATTAGGTCAGATGATGATTTAGAAAATCTTTGATCAAAGTACAGATATTAGAAATGATTTCTAATATCGAATTAATTGAATCATTAGTGTATGACTGAGCTGGGAATGAGTATAAACTGGATTTGACATGATTCCATATCCATAGTTATATTCGGGATGCAAGATGATTGAAGGATCGAATTGTACGGGAACTTTCCACTGAAGGGTAGTTTTGGAATTTCACCAGAATTTTCATATCTTTCGGGTAGACATGACACGTTGCTAGACGTCAATCTTGTCTTGTGGGTTGATCAAATTAAATGGTTTAATTGGATCACTAATTAGGAGGAGTCCTAATTGACTGACTCGAGTTAGCTCGATTTGATCTAAATCGATTAGAATGAGTTCTGATCAAATTAGGTCAACTTGCACTCGGACCCACTGCTGGCTAAGTATGGAACCCAATGGGTCACACACTTAGGATAGATAATCAAGGTTTTAATTTGGAATTAAATCTCGTTTGCAGATGAACACACTAGCATGTGTTGCAAACCATGGCTTCTACTTGAATCGGATTCGAGTTAGGGTTCCGATTTGGTCTTTTCTAGATCCAAATTCATTCCGGTTTGAATCTAATTGAAGATTCAAGACATTGGGCTAATTGTAGGCTAGCAATTGGGCTAACCTAAGAGGCTAAACCCCTTTCCCACATCGCCTAAGCCTTTTCCCTTCTTTTCCCACGCGCGCGCGCAAGGAGAAGAGTCCACGCGCGCGTGGACTCTCTCCAAGCGGTGTTTCTGCATGAGAAAAGAGAGGAAGTCAGCGTTTTTGGCTGAAGAGGCGTGGAAGAGAGTCCACCTAGGCGTGGACTCTTCAAAAATTGGAATTACCGTGAAAAAGAAAAAAAAAAAACACCGAAGGGGCGCGACTCTTCTTTCTGCGCGCCCTTCTGTGTTTTTTCATGATTCTTCCTTGCGTCTTCCCATCCCAAAGGCCGTGAGATTAATCCCAAGGGCCGTGAGATAAAGGAAAAGGACGTGAGAAGGGAGAGAGGGACGTGAGAGGATGATTACAGGGAAGAAGGCGCCTCTCTATCGCCTATTTAAGGAGAAGACTTCACCGTATGAAATTATTCCAGATTTTCTACGGCGAAGCCTTGCTTCTTTTCCTTCTCCCTCTCTAGAAGATTGTTTCCCCCTCCTCTCTTTCCTCTTCGATTCCTTTACAGAGCCTAGGCTCTGTCGAATCTCAGAACAGAAGGAGAGTCAGAGAGAAACTCTCCGACGGTAAAGGAAGAAGGCGCCTCTCCTTTCTTTCTTACATTAAGACAATCTTGTCTTAATTTTCTTCTCCCTCCAAGACAAGCCTTGTCCCATTTTAGGACAAGGGCTTATTCTTAAGGCAAGAGTGTCTTAAGGGGCCAAAGTTACTAGAAGACGAGGAGAAGGGTAAGAGAGAAGGTTTAGTCCCAGTTTGGCTAGAGGAGTCCTAGCCAATAGCCCATATATCAAGTTCTTAGGGTAGAACTTGATTGGAAGGAACCCAATTAAGGAGTCAGTGTCTTGATCATCTGCCTGTGTGGATCACCATCGGAGGGCGGACAAGTGGACGCCTGGTGTGTTCAAGAGGCTACTCAATTTGGAGTTCATTTCTGCATCAGACTGGTAATAGAGATCTGAGGTTAGTATTTAAACAATGTTTAAATTTGGACATGCATGTAGTCACAGTTTTGATTGCTAATAAGGAGATTTTGGGATTAGGGTTCGGACCTGATTTCATAAATTTTTGAAATTCATGCTTCCGCACTGGTTCCCGAACCCAACACTTGACTCACTGATATGGCCTAACCGGTAATGCCAGAAATATATGATATTGACATTATCTCTTTTTCTCTTCTTGTCATCTACAAGAAGTATTTCATCATTGAGTACTAAACTTAGAAGATCATTCATAAAGCAACCATGCTTAAATATTGTATTATTATGAAGAATAGAGCAGCCACTGCTCTTTACACTTATTTCATATCCTTGTTGTAATAACAAGGGTATAGAAATAATGTTTCTTACAATATTTGGCACATAGTAGCATTCTTCCAACCTTATGATATTATCCAAAGGTAATAACAGAAGATAGGTACCCACAGCTTCAACATACATGGGTTCTCCATTTTCCCCATATAATTTGAAGTCACCTTTCTTCAAATTTCTAATTCTGTGGAGTCATTGTAAAGATTTACAAATATGTGACCCACATACGGTATCTAATACCCATGAATTAGAAATAGATTCACTCAATGATAAATTGGTTTATATCATGTACAAACCCCTAGAGCACTACTTGCATCTAGCCTCACATTTGCAAGACAAGTCTTGCAATCCTTCTTCCAATGCCCAAACTTGCTACAATGGAAACAGGCTCCATCAGCCTTCTTCTTCAACTAGTCCACAGTTTGAACCGATTAACTTATTAGCATCCAAGATGCCACTCAGTGATAAGTTTGAAGCCATTAATTAAATATTCTATATTTAATTAAAGAACAATATTAGCAGACCACTCAAGATGACATCTATAACTAGATAAGGACTTTCTATCTAATTATGTCTCTCACTATTTTTTTCAAATACCATAACCCTCAACTATGGTAAGCGGGAAACCTTTCTTGGTTTTCTTAGTGGGGTTGAGATCCTTATTCCTCATAAGTGCCTTGTGTATGCACAACAAACACACATGAGTTCAAAAGTAGGACAATCTTTTCAATTGCAACCTGTGCAATTCTCAACAATTATCTTTGCCTTTAAGACACTTATGGCCTTGTGTATGCACAACAAACCATAATGTCTTAGTTTAGTCAGACCCTTCATTTCCATATAGCCATGATTGAATTATGTTACTCTTGTGTATGCATAACAAAGCAACATTTCCAACCATGCCATAAAGCACTAAGTCCAACAAGACAAATCTTATATCAAACCCTAGAGTAGGCCTTGTGTATGCACAGCAAACCTACTATAGTCTTGACATAAATTTGGCTTAGCATGAAGGAAGGCAAAATATAGTACACTTAATCAATTAGCATTACTAAATTAAGATTTAGATATAACCAAATTGGCCAAGTGAGTGGAAGGGGTGAGGGAGTCCCCCCGTTGCTTTCCTTAGACACCAATTAGATTGGCCAGGTCAGTCAATGGAACCAATTAAAAATCTCATTCCCTTTACCTTCCCAGAATCACTTGCCTAGACACCAATTGGCTGATCAAACCCTAACCGATTTTGCTTTTTGACTAAGTTTTATACTATGACTAAATATGGTTTTTGATGAGGGCTTTGATGGTCTCAAAACACATTCTAAAACTATCATGATAATAATATTTATTACTACTAGTATAAACATAAACATGATATCCAAGTTTATAACAAATATAAATCCAATGCATATCACTCTAGCATATGCATTAAAATTCATGTCATCAAGCATATTACCCTAATATGCAAATCAAGATATGATAAAATACCATTCACCTCACTTATTCCTGGGATATGGCCATAGCGGCACCCCTACATGCCATAGGAGACCCATTGAATGGGAAGAGAGGGCCTTTAAACCCTAATTGGCTCCTATGACCGGACGGCCATGGTGACTAACCCAATCCAAAGTAGTTATTTGGTTCATGCATACTTTCATATTGACATAATATCATACATATGAACATGGTCGAGTCGACTCGATAAGGTTCGGGTCAGCTCGATAGTGGAATTTAATCAAACTCCAAAATGATTCATAATTGGAATGCCACAAGGATGGCTCTGATACCATTGATGGGAATTCTCCCAGGGTCCCGGGGATCATGCAGCATGCATAATTGACTTTCAAAATAAAATTCATAGCATGATACCCTAACATGTATAACAAGTATAGAAAATCCTAATTTCCAGGAACACCTAGTGCAATATCAACTAATGAATCATAAAATAGAGTCAAGATAAATACCTGGATCGCTGAAACCCAACTTTTTCACAAGGTTCACAAGTGCAAACCCTCCAACGGTGATCCACATGAAACTCGAACCAAGGAAGAACTCCTTCTTCAAGTTGTTTGGAGAAGTGGAACTCTTTCGGTAGCCTTTGGTCTATTGACCACTGTAGGACACCCTGTCCTACTGAAGGGCACTTAAGACACTATCCTAAGCCACTTTAGGTTCGAGGACTACCCTCCTCTAGGACCCTATAGGCTTATGTCCTAAAACCAAGCCTTATCCTAGTGTAGAAGAACTTGTCTTAACAAGACAAGTCTTGTCCTAAAACAGGAAGGAGGGAGGGAGAAAGTGGAAGACTCTCAGACAGACTCTTGAAAAAATAAAAACACTGATATCAAAAGATCGAAGAAGAAGAAGTCGTGTTTCTCATTTCATCGTATCCCCTATTTATAATCTCAGATGGGGCATGAAATGCATCCCAACAACACTTATCATATATGAAACATCATATCTGATAAGACTCTTCGAGAATGGAGAGTCATATCTATGTTCTTTCACTTACCAGATCAATCCTCATCATGCCATGTGTCAAATACCAGTTTCTGAGATAGGGAGATGCCTCTTTTAATCTGAAGTAACGCGAGGCTTGAAGAGTTTCAGAGGTAGAAGGACTCTGCCCTCTATTGTGCGCGCGTATATGAAGAGGCGCGACTCTTCATGTGTGCGCCACCTTTCACTCCTCTTCAAGCCATCCCATTCAAACTTTAAACTAGTCTTTTGACTTGTCAAGGCATGGGGATTGAGCTAATAGGCACCTTCCTGATGAAGCTCCTAGAGTCTCATCTGCAGAAGGACTCTCAGTCCATCTGCGCACCACACTTTCCCCCGGGTGTGCCAAAGGGCGCCAATAGTCTTTCCCTTTCAATTTAGTCACCCAAAGCATCAAATTAAATTAGTCAAACATATGAAATATGGGTGTCATTGGAAAGGTCATCAAATAAGCTTTCTGACTATATCTTTTATTTTCAGATCAGAGGTCTGTAGCTCCTTCTGTGCCTTTTTGAAGTTAAGGTATCATTTAGGTACCAAGAGTCCCATGCCATTGGGACTCTTCATATATGGTGCCTAAAATGCCCAAAAATCCAAATAAAAATCAGATCAAGCTCTGATTTGGCTAGCCCCACTTAGCACTCAACCTAATTTAGGTTTTTCATAATTAGGTTAGCCCAATTAGCAAGCAACCGGACCTAATCCAGTTAGGTTAGGAATTAGGTTAGCCTACATATGCTAGTATGCAATCTGGCTAACCAATTAGGATCCTATGACCCTAATTAAATCATGAATGACTTCCTTGGCGAAGTCTCTATTGTGTGTGATCCATTGGGTTCCACATCTAGCCAGCAGTAGGTTTAGGTTTGGCCGATTTGATCTGATCGAACCCAATTGACATAATTAGGTCAAATTGGCTCACCTAATTGTCCAATTCGAATCACACATCGAATTGACTCATGAAATCAAACCAATTGATTCATGAAAACCTACAAGACAACATTGACATCTAGCAACTTGTCATGCCTACCCGGAAGATGAGGAATTTAGTGAAAAATATCAAAATACCTTTCAGTAGTAAGTTACCGTGCAATTCAATCTTTCGATCTCCCATTATCCTGATTAAGTGATAGGTATGGATAGATGTCAAATCCTAACACTTCATCATATCGAATCTCAGCTTGATCATGAGGACTCAGTTGATGACTGATTAGATTCCACTAATCTCATCCTGCTTTGGTCAAAGGCTCCTTGAGTCACTCATCGAAGAGATTGCATGGGATAATAATTCCTCTTACTAGGAATAATCGATTCCTTATTGGTCCACTCACATCCTTCGTACACCTTCCACCATACCTAGAACATCCCATACATGTTGCAATGGCATGAATGAGTATGAACCAAAGTATGGCTTAGTGTGCACAAGGAACCATGGTGACCTCAGGTCTAAAGATCACATGCACAACTTCTACTATGGGATCTATCTTTTGATAAGTAGTAAGACTTTCATAAAATAGTCCTGGTGCAAATCAGTCCAGTGTACTCATACCTTGATGAGCACCCTTATCCTTGTATTAGTGTCTCTATACAAGTGGTTGTGAGATCAACCACCTTCATCAACTGAGCATATATATGATAAGCTAGTATTTCTGGATTCATCGATCCTCGAATCGATGGTCCAACGACTAGGAATATTCTAGATTAGGGTTTATAGGAAATTAGGTCTCACTGTTATGAACTCCATCATAACCCTAACTCCATTGTCCTAATTTATGGAGTTCATCATAATTAATAAGAAAATATGATACAGTAGTATATGATGAATCAAATGCCTTTATTAATATGAAAGTATGTCATACATGAGTTGGAAGTTTACAAAAAGGCCCTTATAGTGATTGGCTCTTAGGGAACTTTTTCTATCATCCGTGTGTTGTAGATGTCTACTGTCTTCATTACTTAGGTCCACATGTGCTGCTTGGAAAAACAGAGTTAATACCATTGCATAAGGCAAACAGTCTTTCACTTTCCTTATAGCCTCCTTCATCTGTGATAACATTATAGCTGGAAGATTAACTTTATCTTCATGTATCACTAATTCCATAAAGTACAAATCTCTTTCACTAACCCAGTCAAAACGACCTGTTCTGGGTAGGAAGATTCTACTTATAAAGCTATGAAGAAGCCTCATTTCCAAGGATAGTGAGCTGACTTTTATAATTCCTATTTCATTTACATCTTCTTGTTCTAGAACAGTCTGAAGTGCCTTTGTTCTATCTTTTAGAACTAAATGTTCTATTCCTTCATATGGCATTTCAAGCATGCTGCCTAGACTTTCTGTAGAAATAATGATTCTCTTTCCCTTTACCACAGACTCTATATGTTGTTCTCCAAATCTTAGATTCTCATAAAAGATTCTGACAAGGTTGGGATAAGTATTAACATTCAATGAGCACATGAAATCCAAGCCTTGGTTCTCAATTAGGTCATCAATAATTAAACCAATTTTCTTAAGAAACTCAAATAAGATCTGTCTACCTGTAGTGACGGGCCTCATTGCGATAGAAATTTGGTGACGAGGAGAGGGTTGGCTAGGTGCTTCAACTGATTGAACCGGAACCCTTGAAGAGCCTTCTTCTTGAAATTTTGAATGTCTCTCCTGTGGAGCTTGTTCAACATCCTGACGAGACCTCTTTCCAGTTGACTTCCTAGGAGCCATTCCCGTAGATAGCAGTTTTCCAAGGAGTTTGGAAGGGAAGGATTTTTGGAAACAATGTCTCGGAGTGAAAGAACGAAGAGTTCAGGAAAAGGTTGGAAAGAAATAACCCTACGGCTCGACTTAAAAGAGAGTCGGCCCGAAATCCGAGTCGGCTCGACAAACAAGTCATATGCTCGAGTCAGCTCAAGCAGAGGGAGCACAAAAGTGAATTAAAGCCTTTACTCAAAAATTTTCACATAAAACAAATGGAGAGTGGAGGATATCTTGATAATGTTTCCTTAATTTTTTAAAGGAATTTAGGTTGAGGTGTCTAAAATGGGTCACACAAATCTAGTTCACATCTAATCATTGCAAATCTATTATAATTTAAAGGTTTGGTAAAAATATTAGCAAGTTGGTTTTCAGTTGGCATAAATTCAAGTACAATATCATTATTCAATACATGATCTCTAATAAAATGGTGCCTAATTTCAACGTGCTTGGTTCTTGAATGCTAAACAGGATTCTTAGTTAAATTTATAGCACTTGTGTTTTCACATTTGATTGGAATTTTGGATTGTATAATACCAAAGTCTTCTAGCTATTGTTTAATCCAAAGCACTTGAGCACAACAACTACCGGCAGCAACATACTCTACCTCAGCAGTGGATAATGCTACAGAGTTTTGTTTCTTATAGTGCTATGTGATTAAATTCAACCCTAGAAATTGGCATATACCACTAGTACTCTTTCTATCAATTTTACATCCAACATAGATAGCATCCGAAAAACCAATTAAATCTAAAGATGACTCATTAGAGTATCAAAGACCTAAATTACTTGTACCTTTCAGATGTTTGATAATTCTTTTAACATCAAGCATGTGTGATTCCTTAGGATTTGATTGAAAATGAGCACTCACACATACATTATACAAGATATCAGGTCTACTAGCAATAAGATATAATAGAGATCCGATCATACCTCTATATAGCTTTCGATCAATATTGGATCTATTTTTATCTTTGTCCAATCTGCAGGTAGGGATTATGGGTATGCTAACTTCTTTGCTTGTTTCCATGCCAAACTTTTTGATTATCTCGTTGATGTACTTGGCTTGGTTTATAAAAATCCCTTCTTTTGTTTGTTTTACTTGTACTCCAAGGAAGTAGTTGAGTTCACCCATAAGGCTCATTTCAAATTCATCCTGCATTAACTCAAGAAATTCTTCACAAAGATTTTTATTAGTTACACCAAATATGATATCATCGACATAAATCTACACAACTAACATATTAGTGCCTTTTTTCTTAATGAAAAGAGTTTTATCAACATTTCTTCTTTTGGAATCATTATTAAGTAAAAACTTGCTTAGTCTATCATACCAGGCCCTAGGTACTTGTTTCAAACCATATAAAGCTTTATTTAATTTAAACATATGATTTGAAAAAGCATAATTTTCAAAACCTGGTAGCTATTCTATAAAAACTTGTTAAAAAATAAATCAATTTAGAAAAGCACATTTTACATCCATTTGAAAAAGTTTAAAATTCATGTAACAAGAAAATACAAGAAGTAATCTAATGGCCTCAAGTCTTGCTACAGGAGCATAAGTCTCATCAAAATCAATACCCTCTTCTTGATTGTACCCTTTAGCTACCAACCTTGCTTTATTTCTTATAACCTTACCATTCTCATCTAATTTGTTCCTATAGACCCATTTGGTTCCTACGATGGGATGGTCTAGAGGTCTATTAACAAGTGTCCAAACATTATTCCTTTCAAACTGGTTTAATTCTTCATGCATGGCCATCATCCAGTTTGGATCAGTTTTAGCTTCTTCTAAACTATGTGGTTCAATTTGTGAGACAAAGGCTAGGTAGTCATGTGCATTTCTATGTGCAGACCTAGTCCTAACACCATGAGAAAGATCCCCAATAATTAGATCTTTAGGATGTGAAGTTACATACCTCCATTCCTTTGGTAAATCAGTATGATCCTTACTTACCACTTCATTTCCATCTTGTGTTGGCTTGTCTTGTATGCTTAGGTCTTCTATTTCCTTTTGTAGTGTACCTGCATTGTTGTCTATACACTCATCTTTTCTAGATGGTGAGGGGTTAGCTTCATCAAAGACAACATGAATTGACTCTTCAATAGTAAGAGTTCTCTTATTAAATACTCTATATGCTTTACAGTGCAGTGAATAACCAAGGAATATAGATTCATCAAATTTTGCATCAAATTTTCCTAGGTTATCTTTACCATTATTCAACACAAAGCATTTACACCCAAAAACATGAAAGTAATTAATATTAGGTTTTCTTCCATTCCAAAGCTCATAGGGGGTTTTCTTTGAAATTGGGCATATTAAAACTCGGTTCAATTTGTAATAGGCAGTGTTCACTGCTTCTGTCCAAAAGTACCTTGGAAGATTGCCTTCATACAACATGGTTCGGGCCATTTTTTTCAAAGTCCTATTCTTTCTTTCTACAACACCATTTTGTTGTGGTGTTCTAGGAGTGGAGAAGTTATGATCAATGCCATGCTCAGTGCAATATTCATCAAAAAATTGATTTTAAAATTCAGTTCCGTGATCACTTCTTATAGAAATAACAGAAAGATTTTTCTCATTTAAAACCGTCTTGTGAAATTTTTGAAATACATCAAAGGTTTCATCTTTATGTGCAATACCCAAGTGAATCTTGAAAAGTCATCTACAATCACAAGGCCATATTTCATACCTCCTAGGCTTGTGGTCCTAGTTGGTCTAAATAAGTCTATGTGAAGTAGCTCAAGGGGTCTAGTAGTTGAACTAACATTTTTTGATTTAAAACTCCTCCTAGTTTGTTTGCCTAATTGATAAGCATCACATACATAATCAAGATCAACTTTAAAATGTGACAAACCTCTAACTAGATTCTTTGAAATTAATTTAGTAATTGTATGCATGCTAGCATGACCTAATCATCTATGCCAAAGTAAACATGATTCCTTGGTCTTAGCATTCATTGCTACAAGACTGGAACTACTAGTCATGGCTAGATTATTTAGATCTACCACATAGATATTTCCAAGTCTATGACCAATGAATTTGTTGCTCGAGTCAAGAGAGTTAGTTACTATACATATAGATGATTCAAAGATAACCTTAAAGCCTTTATCACAAAGTTGACTAATACTTAATAAATTATGCTTCAATTTATTTACTAGCAACACATCTTTAATAAAAGTATAGGGAGTTATCTTGATCTTACCGATTCTGATTATTTTTTTCTTGCCATTATTAACAAAAGTAACCGATTCTCCTTCTTTCATTTGCAGGGTTATGAACTGATCTTTGTCACCCATCATATGCCTTGAATAGCCACTGTCTAGATACCATCATTTCTTAGTGTTCAGCGCTGCAAGATAATCCTGCAAAATAGTCAAGGAGTGGTTTTAGGTATCCAAGCTAACTTGGGTCCTTTCGGGTTAGCAAAATTGGTTCCTTTTGGAATCCAAACAGTTATATATTTTGACGCATCGATCTTGGAATTTTTCAAAGAATAGCATTGATGAAATTTATGCCCAAATTTATGACATGCATAGCAAACTATTTTATCATATTTGAATGATGCATGCTTTGAAGCTTTAACTGATACAGAAATGGATATGTTTGGTTTGAAAGATTTTTTAGCAGAATTCTTAAAAACATACTTTAAGCATTTTGAAATAGAATTTGATTTAAAAGATTTTTGAGATTTAATATTTGAAGTTGAAGTTTTTGAAGATACAAATTTTGTTGCTGAAATTTGTTTAACATTTAAAGCATTAAATCCAATTCCAGCTTTGTTTTTTGAGTCTCTTTGCTCATACAGAATTAGCTCAAGCTTATTAAAACTCAAAGCAATTTTTTCTACAAAAGGCTTAAGCTTTTCAATCTCCTTTTTTAAATCATTGTTTTCAGCAACTAAACCTTTGTTTGTTTCAATTAAAATATTCTTTTCATTTTTCAAAGCAATAACATCATCAGAAAAGACATTCAATTCTTTTAGCAAAGTGTTATTCTTTTCCGAAGTTTCATCCTTATCATTTAGTAAAAAGTCATTTTGTTTCTTCAAGAATTTGATTTTAACCCTAGCTTTCTTGCATTCAATAAGCTGATCATGAAAAGTAGAACTCAATTCATCATAAGTAAATTCAGTTTGAAGCTCAGGGGATGATACCTCATTCTCAAGCCCCATTAGACATAATTTCGCAGATTTTGTGGTCTCTTCTTCTTCAGTAGATGTGGATGCTTCGCTATCACTCCACGTTGCTACCATAGATTTTTTTCTTTTTCTTGAAGCTCTTTTTCAATAAAGGACAGTCTAGTTGGATGTGCCCTGGTTTTTTGCATTCATAGCATACAGGCACTTCTTTTTCCTTCTCTTTTTTCATGTCCTTTTCTTTGTTGTATTCTCTATTCTTATGGAATTTTTTAAAGTTTTTTCCTTTTCATCTTCCCAAGAACCTTTTGAATCTCCTAACGACCATGGCAACATCTTCATCTTCCATGTCACTTTCAGTAGAGGAGCATTCTTCTTTCGATTCATCATCCATTCTTGAATCCATAGTAGCTTTGAAGGTAATAGATTTCTTCTTCTTTTGATCATCCTCAGTTCTGTGCTGCATGGTCAGTTCATGAGTGATGAGATATCCTAGTAGTTCATCCAGTAGTAAAGTATTAAAATCTTTTGCTTCATGGATGGCGGTCACTTTTGGATCCCACTTGTCCAGAAGAGATCTTAAAATTTTCTGCACAAGGTTTGCATTAGAATATATCCAGCCAAGACTTTTTAACCCGTTAATAATATCAGTAAAACATGAAAATATGGCAGAGATTGTTTTATTAGATTTCATTTTGAATAATTCGTAACTATACACAAGAAGATTAATGTTGGCTCCACCCAGTGATTTTGATGAATAACAAAACATTGAGTACATATTATATTCTAATGTGAATTTCAAGTTGTGAGTTTTCAGGCAGAAAGCATCTCAAAATTCCAAATATTTATGGTGTATGGCACGCATTGGCATGGAGCAAATCTCACA
The DNA here is from genome assembly GCA_021397845.1 of Areca catechu. NCBI lineage: Eukaryota > Viridiplantae > Streptophyta > Magnoliopsida > Arecales > Arecaceae > Areca > Areca catechu. Next base: position 91,403,370 of record CM038051.1, on the reverse strand, counting down.
TATCCGGGCAGCCTCTTCATTAAAAAAGGGCTTACAATTACTTAATCATTATGTGTTTATGCTTTCATGAACATCATTTTTTTATTTCAAGGCTTTTACTCTTGATTCTGGATGTTTTCAGTCTCAAGTGTCGACACCTGGACAGTCAAGTGTCGACACTTCAGCATTTGGCACGGACAAAAATCCTTGGCATGCCAAGTGTCGACACCTAGAATTCAAGTGTCGACACTTTCAAGTGTCGACACTTCAGCATTTGGCACGGACAAAAATCCTTGGCACACCAAGTGTCGACACCTAGAATTCAAGTGTCGACACCAAGTGTCGACACTTAGGTTTCAAATGTCGACTCAAGGCCTGAGAATTTTGAAAATATAGAACTTGTTGGTTCGAGGATTTTTGTGTCAAGTGTCGACACCTGTGCATCAAGTGTCGACACTTGAATGATCAAGTGTCGACTCCCAGAATTCAAGTGTCGACACCTGACAGCCAAGTGTCGACACCTGACAGCCAAGTGTCGACACTTGCAGCCTGACAGCTCTAACGGATCTATTTTTCTGGCTTGCAGAAATGAGTTTTCAAGCTCCAAACAGCTATTTCCAATGCTCCAATGGTCACAAACCATTTTTAGAAGGTTTTTGGTGTATTTAATCTCCACCAACCTTATTTTAAAGAAAGGAAAGTGAGAAGAAGTCAAGAGAAAAAAGAGAGAAGTCTATTCAAGAGCATTCAAGTCCACTCAAAAGCCAAAAAGCCATTATTCTCTCCAAACTTCAAATCAAAAGCCTCTTCTAGCTTGATTCCACTGAAAAAGCCTACTTGCTCAACTCTACTACATTCCAAAAGGAGGCAACTTGAAGAAGAGTGAAGTCAAAGCATCCCTTGGGCTTCAAAGATTCCAATCCACTCTTGAAGAGAGTTTGTTGTAGCATTTAAATTTCATATCTAATTTGTTGTGCTCTAACCTTGCTTTCAAGGGTGTCTTGAAAGAAGGTTATTATGGTTTGTTGGTGAGCCAAAGTATTAAAACCAACTAGGGTTAACTTGTGAGCCCGAAGACAAAACAAGTAGTTGGGTTTGTTGGTGAGCCTAGGTGATAAAACCAACTTAGGTTTTTGACTTGTGAGCCTTGTAAAAACAAGTCAACTGTAATCTGGTGTGGATTATAGTGGAATTCCCAAGGGTGGCTTGGAGAGTGGATGTAGGTGCTAGGTTTGCACCGAACCACTATATATCTTGTGTTTGTGTGTGATTGCTTTTTTCTTTTTGCATTCTTTAATTAAGTGCTATCATCTTGCATCTAATTAATTGTTACTCACAAGCACCACTAGACCTTTTGTTTTATTGTGTTAAATTTTTTAAAAGACCCAATTCACCCCCCCCTCTTAGGCTCCATTTCTGGGCAATAAGTGGTATCAGAGCACCGGTACTCTCTTGTAGGTCCAAGGATCTTGAGTAAAAGATCATGGCAGCCCCAATAGGCATGGGTATTGTTGAAGGTCAAGCTTCAAACCGACCCCCACTGTTTAATGGCATAAATTACACATACTGGAAGACACGCATGTGCATATTTATACAAGCTCTTGATTATAATTTGTGGAGAACAATAGTAAAAGGTCCTCATCAGCCTACAATGATGATTAATGGCATTCTCACCCCTAAAATGGAAGATGATTGGGATGAGAGTGACATTAAGCAAATTGAGCTTAATGCAAAGGCAATGAACCTTTTATTCTGTTCTCTTGATCCTAGTGAGTTTAACAGAATATCCAACTGTCTCTCCGCAAAGGCGATTTGGGATACACTTGAGGTTACCCATGAGGGTACACACCAAGTAAAGACCACTAAAGTTAACATGCTAATTCACACTTATGAAATGTTTAAAATGGAACCTACTGAGTCTATCAGTGAAATGTATACTAGGTTCACAAACATTGTGAATGGTATGAAAAGTTTAGGTAAAATAATTTCTAATGGTGAACTTGTAAATAAACTTCTCAGGTCTCTACCAGCTTCATGGAATGCAAAGGTCACTGCAATTGAAGAAGCAAAAGATGTCAACACTCTCCCGCTGGAACAACTATTGGGCTCTTTAATGACATACGAACTATCTCTCAAACAGAAGAACGGAGAGGTGGACAAAAAGAAAAAGACAATAGCTTTCAAATCCTCTACCAAAGAAGACACGAGTGAAAACTCTGAAGAGGATGACAAAGAAGATGAAACTGCTATGTTAGCAAGGAAATTCAGAAGGTTTATGAGGAAAAAGAAATTCAATTACAAAAAGAAACCTCTGAAGGGTGAGTCCAGTAAAGAAAAAGATAAGGAAAAGAAGGAGGAGCAGCCCACATGTTTTGAGTGCAAAAAGCCAGGGCATTTCAAGGTAGACTGCCCCTTACTAAAGAAAAGCAGAAGAAAGTTAAGGAAAAAGGCCATGATGGCAACCTGGAGCGAAAGTGAAGACTCCAGCTCTGAGGAAGAACAACAGGAAGTAGCAAATTTCTGTCTAATGGCCGATCAAGAAGAGGTATATTCTGAAACCGAAAATGAATTATCTTTTGATGAGCTTCATGAAATTTTTGATGAACTAGTCATAGAATTTCAAAAATTAAAGTCAAAATATAAAGACTTAAAGAAGCAAAATCTGGAACTAGCTAAAATAAATAACAACCTTTCAAATAAGAATGAATACCTTCTAATACAAAATAAAAATCTAAATGATAAGATTATGGGTCTTGAAAATGAAAAGAATATACTTGAAAAGAAAAGTAGCTTACTTTCAAATGAAAAATTGTCAAGACAACACAAGGAAATTTTAATGGAAAATAAAAAATATAAAGAAGAAATCGATAAACTAAAGCCTTTTGTCGAAAAATTTACTTACAGTTCTAAAAAATTGAATTTACTGTTAAATAACTAAAGAGCAGTATTTGACAAAGCTGAATTAGGATTCAGAACTCATAAGAAACAGAAACTCCTTAAAAATTTCTTTGTACCTGCATCTTCTTCAATTACATGCTATACTTGTGGTGTTATAGGACATAAATCTTACATATGCAACAAAAGAAAATTAAGAAAAACTAAGAAAGTTTGGGTTCCAAAAGGAACCAATACCACTAACCAAAAAGGACCCAAGATGGCTTGGGTACCTAAAGTCTTCACTTGATCTTTATTGCAGGTATGCCTTGCAACCAACAAGAAGAGAATGTGGTATCTTGATAGCGGTTGCTCAAGGCATATGACAGGAGATGTGGAGCAGTTCTCATCACTCACATATCAAAATGGTGGCAATGTAACTTTTGGTGATAATGGAAAGGGAAAAATCATCGGTATTGGTAAAATCCATATCACCCCTACCTCTTATATTGATAATGTTTTATATGTTGATGGTTTAAAACATAACTTGCATAGTATTAGTCAATTTTGTGACAAAAATTTTAAAGTTGTTTTTGAATCTTCTTTGTGCATTATTTCTAGTCTAGATGACAATGGCATTAAATTCATCGGTCATAGGCATGGCAATATTTATATGGTTGATCTTGATGATCTCCCTATTCAGAAAGGTCAATGTCTAGTGGCAATGGAAGCCAAGATCGATGAAGCTAGTTGGCTTTGGCATTGTAGACTAGGACATGCTAGCATGCATTTAATTTCAAAACTTAGCAATAAGAATTTAGTAAAAGATTTCCCTAAACTAAATTTTGAAAAAGATAAGATTTGCAGTGCATGTCAACTTGGAAAACAAACAAAATCTTCTTTCAAACCTAAAGGAGTAATCTCTACATCTAGACCTTTAGAATTGCTTCATATGGACCTCTTTGGGCCTACTAGAACATCTAGTTTGGGAGGTAAGAAGTTTGGTCTAGTCATTGTAGATGATTTCTCACGTTTTACATGGGTCATGTTTTTAGCACACAAAGATGAAACGTTTTCTGAATTCATAAGATTTCACAAAAGAGTTTTAAATGAAAAAGGTGTTTCAGTAATTTCCTTAAGAAGTGATCATGGAACTAAATTTGAAAATGCCGATTTTAATAAATTCTGTATTGAAAATGGAATTAATCATAATTTTTCTGCACCTAGGACACCTCAACAAAATGGGGTAGTAGAAAGAAAAAATAGAACTCTTGAAGAAATGGCACGCACCATGCTTTGTGAAAATGATTTGCCTAGATACTTTTGGGCGGAAGCCATAAATACTGCATGCTATATCTTAAATCGTGTTTTAATTCGACCGATTTTAAAGAAAACTCCTTATGAGCTTTGGAAGGGTAGAAAACCTTCAATCCGTTATTTTCATGTTTTTGGTTGCCGTTGTTTCATCTTAAACAATGGTAAAGACAATCTAAGTAAATTTGATGCCAAATCAGATGAGGGAGTCTTTCTAGGCTACTCCACATCTAGTAAGGCATACAGGGTCTTCAACAGAAGGACACTTGTTGTTGAAGAATCCATTCATGTAGTATTTGACGAAACTAACCAAAAATCTTCAAGAAAAGAAGATGTACTTTTTGATGTAACAGGTAACAAGAAGACTGAAGAAAGAAACAACAATGAAGAACTTACCAAGGAACAGAATGATGATCAGAACACTGACAAAGATCAATCACAAGGTGATGAAGATATCTCAACTGTTGATCCTTTACCAAAAGAATGGAGGTATGCTCTTGGACACCCAAAAGAACTAATTATAGGTGATCCATCTAAAGGTGTAAGTACTCGATCATCTCTTAGAAATATTTGTGACTACTTAGCTTTTGTGTCTCAAATTGAACCTAAAACTATTAACGAAGCTGAATGTGATAGTAATTGGATAAATGCTATGCAAGATGAACTTAATCAATTTAAAAGGAACAATATTTGGACACAGTAGATAGGCCCTCAAACACATCAATTATTGGCACAAAATGGGTTTTTCAAAACAAACTTGATGAAAATGGAATAGTAATTAGAAATAAAGCTAGACTAGTTGCCAAAGGATACAATCAGGAGGAAGGGATAGATTTTGATGAAACATTTGCTCCTGTGGCTAGACTTGAGGCAATTAGGCTACTATTAGCTTTTTCCTATTTCATGAACTTTAAACTGTATCAGATGGATGTTAAAAGTGCTTTCTTGAATGGATTAATTGAAGAAGAAGTTTATGTTGAACAACCCCCTGGTTTTGAAAATTCTGAATTTCCAAATCATGTTTATAAACTTCATAAAGCTTTATATGGATTAAAACAAGCTCCAAGAGCTTGGTATGATCGTTTAAGCTCTTTTCTGCTAAAAAATGATTTTACTAGAGGAAATGTAGATAAAACATTATTTTTAAAGAAAAAGAATGATGATCTCTTAGTAGTACAAATCTATATTGATGATAAAATATTTGGTGCTACTAATGAATCTCTTTATCAAGATTTTGCAAGTCTAATGCAGGGTGAGTTCGAGATGAGCTTGATGGGAGAACTAAATTTCTTCCTCGGACTCCAGATAAGGCAAACCAAAGAGGGGATCTTCATCAACCAAACAAAATATACAAGAGAAATACTCAAGAAGTTTGGGATGGAGAATACTAAGCCATTAGGTACCCCTATGAGCTCTACATGTAGACTTGACAAGGATGAATCAGGTAAATCAATTGATCAAAAATTATATCGTGGCATGATTGGTTCGTTATTATATCTTACTGCCAGTAGACCAGATATCATGTTTAGTGTCTGTATGTGTGCTAGATATCAGTCAAATCCTAAAGAGTCTCATCTTTTGGCTGTTAAACGCATATTTAGATATCTATCTAGCTCAATTAAAATTGGTTTATGGTACTCTAGAGATTCTTCATGTGATTTAATTGCTTATTCTGATGCTGATTTTGCTGGATGTAAACTTGATCGTAAAAGTACTAGTGGAACCTGTCAGTTTCTTGGAGTAAATTTGATCTCCTGGAGTAGCAAGAAACAGAACTTTGTTGCTCTATCTACGGCAGAAGCCGAATATATAGCAGCTGGGAGCTATTGTGCTCAAATCCTCTGGATCAAACAACAACTCAAAGACTTTGGCATTAAATTAACTAAGACACCCATAAGATGTGATAATACTAGTGCAATCAACTTATCTAAAAATCCAGTGCAACATTCAAGAAGTAAACACATTGAAATAAGACATCATTTCATAAGAGATCATGTACAAAACTCAAATGTAATTCTTGATTTTGTCTGTACCAATGATCAATTAGCTGATGTGTTTACAAAGCCTTTGAGTGAGGATAGGTTTTGTCTGATTAGAAGAGAGTTAGGTGTAATTGATCCATTCTCCTAGGACTCTCTTAGTATCTTTTTACCTAGTCCTAAAAGCTCAATATTTATTGTTTAAAACCCCAAGAAATTTTTTTAAATTTTTTTTTTGATTTTTCTCGAATTTTCTTGGCCAAGTGTCGACACTTGGAAAGTGTCAAGTGTCGACACCTGACCAAGTGTCGACACTTGACAAATTCGAAGTGTCGACACTTACGAATCTGAACTATTTTAAAACGGGCCGAACGAAGGGTTTTTTGAAAATTTTCCTTCCCCAAATTTCTTGGAACAGTGGTCCCCCCTGTCCAAACCTGTCTTTTCACCCTTCAATCCGTCTCAAATCAGGTATTTTCCCTCTCTAAATTCATTTTTATTTCTCCTTGTTTTTAATTTTATTATTTTTAAACCAAACGATCATGTTTTAGGTTTTCCAAACATTTTTCTTCAATCTAACCGGATTTTTGTGTGTTTTAGTAAATTTCTAAAACTCCATTTGAGGGAATCTTGTTTTAGATTTGTTTTTCTCGAATTTCCCTCATCTTTTGGATGTTTTTCAATCCTTTTTCACAAAAATCACTATTTCATCAATTTTGGGCAAAATAAAATGGGTTTTCATCTAATTTAAGTATAATAAATCCTTTTATTGATGATTAGGAAGGATTTCTAGTATTGCATTTTGAATATTTTCGCCTATTTGCAAAAACCCTAAATGCTTAAAACCTAAATCCCATAATTTTTGATTTTTTTTTTCTTTACAAAAATAAATTTTTTTTGGGATTCAAATGTGCTCCACCCAACACAAATTTTTCCTACAAATTTTTACTCAAAAATTTTGTCATTTGATCAAAACTTATTGATTCTGGTTTTCGAAACCAATTTGAACTCTAATCTCAACCTATGGCCAGTCCTTTGTTCTGAACCCTTTTTCATTCTTCCTGGTCAGTTAGCTGATATGGGTCCTAGGAAGAGACTTGCAGTTAGAGCGAGGGCTAGTCAGGGTAGTGAGAGGAGATCGAAGGCCAGATTCGATCCTGCTCCGCAGAGCAGTTCAGCCACTCCGAGCTCCCCCCTGCAGAGAGGATGGCAGGGAAATCAGTAGCTTCAGGGAGGAGAGTAGATCTACACTGTTTCGACATGCACCATTTTGGCATTAGAGAGATACTCTCAGATGCAGGATTAGTACCCTTCTGCACCATGCAGGAGAGATACTATCCTCACCTGGTGAGGGAGTTTTACGGTGCTCTGGACTGTCGACGACTCTTATGGACGACATCCATCAGGGGTACACAGATTTCATTGACTGATGAGTTGCTGAGCCGAGTATGGGAGATACCCCGGAGAGGAGTCTGTGCTTTCTCAGTTGATGATAGAGAGGCAGCTTTCAGATGCATCCTTGAGCGAGAGGATGTTCGTGGTATCTCAGTAGTTATCGTGAACCAGTTATCTTTAGAGATGCGACTGCTGCACCACATTACCGCACGGATCCTTCTACCAAAGACTGGCAGATTCGATTTCATCACAGAGAGAGAGCTGATGTTGATGACCAGTCTGATCGAGAGGAGACCAGTTGATATACCAGCCTTGATGCTGTCACAGATGCATGATGCTGCCACTCAGCGCCGACACTGTTTGCCATATGGGATGGCACTGACCCATCTTTTCAGAGCTTGTGGAGTATCATTGGAGGGGGAGATCCCCAAGGAGATACTGCACACAGATGTATATGATGAGAGGTCATTGCACCGCATGGGTTTCAGGATGGTTGGAGGTCGATGGGTTCGGAGAGAGTCTGGCCAGGAGCCAGATGAGGAGGATGAGATTCGAGAGGCTGAGGCTGGACCATCTGAGCCAGCAGTCCTTCCTCCAGTGGATGTACCATCGACACAGGCAGAGCACCTGTCACCTGATGCTTCAGTTCCTCCACCACCATCTACCAGATTATCCTTTGAGGAGCATGCCAGAGCACAGTTTACACAGATTAGAGGAGAGGTGACTCAACTGCATAGCGAGGTCGAGCTTCTATGAGCACAGACTACCTCAGAGCATGCTGAGATCCGCAGATCCATGGAGGAGGGATTTACATGTCTTGAGAGTCTTCTGAGATTACTTATACCTCATGCTGCACCTGCTCCTGCTTGATCTGATGATGATGATGATGATGATGACGGTGGCGATCACCAGAGCGACCATGCTGATATTGCTGACGGAGGTGATCAGGATGTTGACCGAGCCACTGAGGTGGTAGGCACTGACAGCGACAGTGTAGGCGGAGCTGATGCTTATGAGGTGGTCAGTCGAGATCCTCCTACTACACCTGCTCCTTCTACTGCTCTAGTTGACTTTGTTCCGGATCCTATTGAGCCAGCTGATCGTCTTTCGCCTCCTACCAGATCTTCTAGGGTTGTACCCGCTTTTGGTCCTGCTGGCCGTACCAGGAGTTTTAGAGCTTTAGCACCTCCTAGGGCATTAGCGACTAGATCTAGGATTAGTGCTCCTTTTAGTCTTGATGTTCCATCTGATGAGGACTAGCCTCACAGATGACTGTTTCAGATCTCTTTTTTGTTTGATATATGTATGTTTCAGTTTTATTTGTACTGAAAACTTATCACATATATATATATTGTTATCTTAAACCTTTTGTACTTCAGTTTGTCATATTTTAGCTCTGATATAATGGGATATTTTAACTCTGATACAAGCACAATTTCAGTTATGATATTTGTTTCTATACTCTCTTTTTGTATACATGCTAATTGAAAGGGGGAGGTTATTTTCTTATGATTGACAAAAAGGGGGAGAGAAAAAAAGCAATGTTAAAAAGTAATGTTAATTGTTATGAAGAAAAAGAGTGATAATGGATGTTTAATTGTTTTTGAGAATTTGAGAACAAGTTTTTTTTAAGAAAAAGATGCATTATATTGTTTTGAAGTTTACCTTAATAAGAAGTATCTAATTAAGGGGGAGATTGTTTCCTATTAATTAGAAAACTCATGGTTTGAACTATGTTGTCTCTTTTTCTCAAGGTTTTGTCATAATCAAAAAGGGGGAGATTGTTGGCTCCACCCAGTGATTTTGATGAATAACAAAACATTGAGTACATATTGTATTCTAATGTGAATTTCAAGTTGTGAGTTTTCAGGCAGAAAGTACCTCAAAATTTCAAATATTTATGGTATATGGCACGCAATGGCACGGAGCAAATCTCAAATATCCGGGCAACCTCTTCATTAAAAAAGGGCTTACAATTACTTAATCATTATGTGTTTATGCTTTCATGAACATCATTTTTTTATTTCAAGGCTTTTACTCTTGATTCTGGATGTTTTCAGTCTCAAGTGTCGACACCTGGACAGTCAAGTGTCGACACTTCAGCATTTGGCATGGACAAAAATCCTTGGCACGCCAAGTGTCGACACCTAGAATTCAAGTGTCGACACCAAGTGTCGACACTTAGGTTTCAAGTGTCGACTCAAGGCCTGAGAATTTTGAAAATACAGAACTTGTTGGTTCGAGAATTTTTGTGTCAAGTGTCGACACCTGTGCATCAAGTGTCGACACTTGAATGATCAAGTGTCGACTCCCAGAATTCAAGTGTCGACACCTGACAGCCAAGTGTCGACACTTGCAGCCTGACAGCTCTAACAGATCTATTTTTCTGGCTTGCAGAAATGGGTTTTCAAGCTCCAAACGGCTATTTCCAATGCTCCAACGGTCACAAACCATTTTTAGAAGGTTTTTGGTGTATTTAATCTCCACCAGCCTCATTTTAAAGAAAGGAAAGTGAGAAGAAGTCAAGAGAAAAAAGAGAGAAGTCTATTCAAGAGCATTCAAGTCCACTCAAAAGCCAAAAAGCCATTATTCTCTCCAAACTTCAAATCAAAAGCCTCTTCTAGCTTGATTCCACTGAAAAAGCCTACTTGCTTAACTCTACTACATTCCAAAAGGAGGCAACTTGAAGAAGAGTGAAGTCAAAGCATCCCTTGGGCTTCAAAGATTCCAATCCACTCTTGAAGAGAGTTTGTTGTAGCATTTAAATTTCATATCTAATTTGTTGTGCTTTAACCTTGCTTTCAAGGGTGTCTTGAAAGAAGGTTATTGTGGTTTGTTGGTGAGCCAAAGTGTTAAAACCAACTAGGGTTAACTTGTGAGCCCGAAGACAAAACAAGTAGTTGGGTTTGTTGGTGAGCCTAGGTGATAAAACCAACTTAGGTTTTTGACTTGTGAGCCTTGTAAAAACAAGTCAACTGTAATCTGGTGTGGATTATAGTAAAATTCCCAAGGGTGGCTTGGGGAGTGGATGTGGGTGCTAGGTTTGCACCGAACCACTATATATCTTGTGTTTGTGTGTGATTGCTTTTTTCTTTTTGCATTCTTTAATTAAGTGCTATCATCTTGCATCTAATTAATTGTTACTCACAAGCACCACTAGACCTTTTGTTTTATTGTGTTAAATTTTTAAAAGACCCAATTCACCCCCCCCTCTTGGGCTCCATTTCTGGGCAACAATTAATTTTTGAGGACTTCACTTGGAAAGTTCTTTCGTGGGTCACTTCAAGTTTATCCCAAATTTCTTTTACTGAAGAGCAAATAAAAATTTGATTAAACTCATTACTGTCCAAAGCATAATATAAAAAATTCATTGCTTTGGCATTTAACTCATCAATTTTCATGTCATGTTTGTCCCAATCCTCTTCAGGTTTTGGAACGTTCACTCCATCAATTTTAACCATAAGGATATATAGACCCTTCAGAATGACCTTCTATAATTGAAAATCAACTATTTCAATATAAATTTTCATTCTAGCTTTCCAGTATGCATAATTTATGCAAGTGAAGAGTGGAGGTCTATTAGTTGATTGGCCTTCAGCCAAGGATATACTTATTGGATGAGCCATCAATCTTTACTCTAATATAATCAGAGACACTACTCTGATACCAGTTGTTGTCCAGGTGGCTACCCAAGAGGGGGTGAATTGGGAATTTAAAAAATTTAAGTAGATAATGTGCACTTAAAAAATCTCTTTTTGAGTGTTAGGTGCTATGGAAAAATAATAACTTACAGAAGCTAAATAAGATCAAAGAAGCACAATACAAACACACAAAAATTTATAGTGGTTCGGAGCAACCCAGCTCCTACAACCCCAGATACCACTTGGGATTTCTACCATATTCATACCCGAATATAGTAGGATTGTTTTACAAGCTCACAATCCAAAACTTCTATACTTTGGTTTTACCGGGATCACCAAAGAAACCCAACACCCTTTGGTTTTAAGCAGGATCACCAAAGAAACCCAACTTGGTTTTCACGGGATCACCAAGAACCCAATACTTAGTTTTAACTAAGGCTCACCAAGAACCTATTTGGTTTTTCAAACGGGCTCACCAATAACCCAACAATTCAAGAATGAATTGAAAATAAATGCAACAATAAATGACAAACTCTAATTATTTGATAATTGCTGATGTAGCTTGAGAGAAGCCCACTTGAATGTACTTCAACGCTCTTTAATAGCTTTAGTGGCTTCTTTCCAAAGTGTTTCAAGCTTCAGATGATCGTTGGTGAAGACTTGAAGGCATACTTGAATGCTCTTAGTGCTCTCTTTCTTGTTGGTAGGTTGGATATTCAATAAAGCATTAAAAACTTTGAGGAACTTTCTATATCTTATGTTAAGGAAGTTCAAATCCCTCAAATACATGGTCTTCCATCACTCTAAGGTAGTTTGAGACATTATAGATAATTGGGATGTGACATATGATCGTTGGAGCACCTTTTTGCATTCAAAAAAAGAATTCTGGAACTAGGCATTATGTACCTGGAAACGATATTTGAGTTGGCTCAGTTTCTTCGAGTCGGCTCTAATCCTTTGAGTTGATAGGTCGAGTCACCATTTCTTTAGTAGGGTCAACTCTCTGTCTCAGGGTACAAAAACTTCACTCTGGACGAGTCGGCTCTTGATAGCTCGGGTCGGCTCGAACTTCCATCATTGAAATCAATGAACTCGAGGAGTCGGCTCACTTTCTCAGGTTTTCAAAATTTGTTCTGGCAGAGTCGGCTAAATCTGGTTGGGGTCGGCTTACCGGCTGTTCTCAGAAATCAATAGAAATGGACTCTAGACGAGTGTTGACCTCATAAGTGATTTTGATGATAACCAACTAAATATTGGAGTATGTACATTTATTTCTAACAACTCTTTAAGTGTTTTACAAGTTTTTGTAGGATGAGTTAATTGTTCAAACTTCAACTCCTACACCTTGTTTGAGTTGTGTTGTAATTTATTTTTGTAAAGAAGGACCCAATGAAAAAGCTAAGAAAAAATCATGTAAAAAGGGTTACTTCTATGTGTGTGTGCGCCTTAGAATTAATTTGAGTTGGTATGTTTGAAAAGTTATAAGAGTGTTGATAAGAGTTTTTCTTTGAGTTCAATTATAAAAATCCTGAAGAAGATACTCGAGACAACCTAGCATGTTGAAGAGCCGACTCTACTTCATGGCACGCAGCAAGGATTCTGGTACGCAGCAATTCGAGCCGACTCAAAGGTAACCGAGATGACTCCATTGAATCCAAGTCGACTGGAATATATCCCAATCGACTCCTCCAGAGTCCAGTTTTTGAAGAATTCTGAGAACAGCCAAGCGAGCCAACCCGAACTAGAAAGAGCCGACTCTGCCAGACCTAATTTTGAAGACCTGCGAAAGTGAGCCAACCTAAACTGCATCGAGCCGACTCTTCCAGAGTGATGATTTCAGAACCTGAGAAGAAGAGCTGACCAAAGATCAAAAGAGCTGACTCATTGAGTTCATGTTTTCAAAGATATAAGTTCGAGCTGACTCATCAATTTCATGTTTTTCAAAGATATAAGTTCGAGCCGACCCGAGCTATCAAGAGCCGACTCGTCCAGAGTGAAGTTTTGCACCCTGAGACAAAGAACCGACTGCACTGAAGATTTGGCGACTCGACCTATTGACTCGAAGGATCTGAGCCGACTCGAAGAAATCCGAACCGACTCGAACATCGCTTTCAGGTATCCAATGGCTAGTTCAAGAATTTATTTTTGAATACCAAAAAGTGCTCCAACAGTCACAAACCACTTCCCAATGGTCTATAATGGCTAGAACTATCTTAATATGATGGAAGACCTTATATTTGAAGGATTTAAACTTCCTTGAAGTAATAACTAAGAAAGTTCTTCAAAGTTTTGAGAGCTATATTGAATATCCTACCTACCAAAAAGAAAGAGAGCACAAGATCATTCAAGCAAGCCTTCAAGTTTTCACCAACTCTGATCTGAAGCTTGAAGCAATTTTAGAAGAAGCCACTGAAGCAATTAAAGCTCATTCAAGTGGAAGTCAAGTGGGCTTCTATCAAGCTGCACCGGCAACTATCTGACAAATTGAGTTTGTCATTTATTATTGCATTTACTTCAATTCCATTTTTGAATTGTTGTTGGGTTATTGGTGAGCCCGGTTGAAAAACCAAATAGGTTCTTGGTGAGCCTTGATAAAAACCAAGTGTTGGGTTCTTGGTGATCCTGGTAAAACCAAGTTAGGTTTCTTTAGTGAGCTTGTTCAAAACCAAAGGTTGTTGGGTTTTCTTTGGTGATCCCATTAAAATCAAAGTGTAGAGGTTTTGGATTGTGATCCTGCAAAACAATCTGACTGTATTTGGGTGTGAATATAGTGGAAATCCCAAGTGGTATCTTGGGTAGTGGATGTAGGAGTTGGGTTGCTCCGAATCACTATAAATTTTATGTGTTTGTGTTATGCTTACTTGACTCTATTTAGCTTCTACAATTTAATACTCTGTCACAGGACCTACCACTTATAAGGGATTTTTAATTACACATTATCTACTCTAAATTTTAAATTTCCAATTCACCCCTCTTGGGTAGCCACCTGTACAACAACTGGTATCAGAGCAGTGTCTCTGAATACATAAGAGTAAAAATCGATGGCTCATCCAATGAGTACGTCCTTGGCCGAAGGCCAATCAACCAATAGACCTCCACTCTTCACTGGCACAAATAATGCATACTGAAAAGCTAGAATGAAAATTTATGTTCAAGAAGTTGATTTTTAGTTGTAGAAGGTCATTCTAAAGGATCCTTATATCTCCATAATTAAAATTGATGGAGTGGACATTCCAAAACCTGAAGAGGATTGGGACGAACATGACATGAAGATGGATGAGTTAAATGCCAAAGCAATGAATCTCTTATACTATGCTTTGGATAGTAATGAGTTTAATCAAATTTCTATTTGCTCATCGGCAAAATAAATTTGGGATAAACTCGAGTGACCCATGAAGGAACTTCTCAAGTGAAGTCTTCTAAAATTAATCTTCTTGTGCATAGTTACAAATTATTCAAAATGGAACCTAATGAAACAATCTCTGCCATGTTTTCACATTTCGCTGATATTATTAATGGTTTAAAGAGTCTTGGTAGGATATATACTAATGCAGATCTAGTACAGAAGATTCTGAGATCTCTTCCAGATAAATGAGATCCGAAAGTGACAGCCATCCAGGAAGCAAAAGATTTGAACACCTTACTACTGGATGAACTACTAGGATCTCTCATCACACATGAACTGACCATGCAGCATCGAACTGAAGATGATCAAAAGAAAAAGAAATCTATTGCCTTCAAAGTTGCTATGGATTCTAGAAAGGATGAAGAATCGGAAGAAGAATGCTCCTCTACTGAAAGCGATATAGAAGACGAAGATGTTGCCATGGTCATTAGAAAATTCAGAAAGTTCTTGGGAAGAAGAAAAGGAAGACATTTTAGAAAATTCCATAAGAACAAAGAATTCATAAAGGAGAAGGACAAGGAAAAGGAAAAAGAGAAAGAAGTGCCCACCAGCTATGAATGCAAAAAGCCAGGCACATCCGACCAGATTGTCCATTATTGAAGAAGGGTTTTAAGAAAAAGAAAAAAAAAGCTATGGTAGCAATGTGGAGCGACAACGAAGTGTCCTCATCCACTGAAGAAGAAGAGACCACGAAATCTATAAATTTCTATCTGATGGGTCTTGAAAATGAGGTATCATCCCCTGAGCTTCCAACTGAATTTATATATGATGAATTGAATTCTGCATTTCATGATTTATTTATTGAATTCAAGAAAGTTGGGATTAAAATTAAATCCTTGAAGAAACAAAATGATGTTTTATCAAAAGACAAGGATGAGATTTCTGAAAAGAATAACATTTTGCAAAAAGAATTGAATATCTTTTCTGATAATATTATTATTTTAAAAAATGAGAAAAATGCTTTAAATGAGACAAACAAAATTTTAGTTGTCAAAAATGTTGATTTGAAAAAGGATGTTAAAAAGCTTAAGCCTTTAGTAGAAAAACTTACTTTAAGTTCTGACAAGGTTGAGCTAATTTGAAAGAATAAAAATATTCAAAAAGTAAAGCTGGAATTGGATTTAATTTAAATGCCAAAGGGATTTCAGCAACGAAATTTGTATCTTCAAAAGCTTCAGCTTCAAGTGCTATACTTCAAAAAACTTTTCAATCGAAATCTATTTCAAATGGCTTGAAGTATGTTCCAAAAAATCCTATTCAAAAATCTTTCAAACCAAATATTTCTGTTTCTGCATTTTTTAAAGCTTCAAAGCATGCATCATTTAAAAGTGACAAAATTATTTGTTATGCATGTCATAGATTTGGACATAAATCTCGTCAATGCAATTCCTTGAAAAATTTCATGATTGGTGCATTGAAATATAGAATTGTTTGGGTTCCAAAGGGAACCAATTTTGCTAACCTGAAAGGATCCAAGTTAGCTTGGGTACCTAAAATCACTCCTTGACTGTTTTGCAGGACTGTCTTGCAGCCCACAAATTAAAGAAAAGATGGTATCTTGACAGTGGCTGTTCAAGGCATATGACGGGTGATAAAGATTAGTTCATCACCCTACAAATGAAAGAAGGAGGATTAGTTACTTTCAGAGATAATGGCAAGGGGAGAATAATTGAAATAGATAAGATTAAAATAACCCCCTATACTTTTATTGAAGATGTGCTGCTAGTAGATAAATTGAAGTACAATTTATTGAATATTAGTTAATTATGTGATAAAGGCTTTAAGATTATCTTTGAATCATCTATGTATGTAGTAACTAACTCTCTTGACTCTAGCAACAAATTCATTGGTCATAGACTTGGAAACATCTATGTGGTAGATCTAAATGATCTAGCCATGACTAGTAGTTCCAGTCTAGTAGCAATGAATGCTAAGACCAAGAAGTCATGCTTATTATGGCATAGATGATTAGGTCATGCTAGCATGCATACAATTGCCAAAATAATCTCAAAGAATCTAGTTAAAGGTTTACCACATTTTAAAGTTGATCTTGATTATGTATGTGATGCTTGTCAATTAGGCAAACAAACTAGGGGGAGTTTTAAATCAAAAAATATTATTTCAATAACTAGACCCCTTAAGCTACTTCACGTGGACCTATTTGGACCAACTAGGACCACAAGCCTAAGAGATATGAAATATGGCCTTATGATTGTAGATGACTTTTTAGATTCACATGGGTATTATTTATTGCACATAAAGATGAGACTTTTGATGTATTTTGAAAATTTCATAAGAAAGTTTCAAATAAGAAAAATCTTTCTGTTATCTCTATAAGAAGTGATCATGGAACTGAATTTCAAAATCAATTTTTGATGAATATTGCACTGAGCACGGCATTGATCACAACTTCTCTGCTCCTAGAACATCACAACAAAATGGTGTTGTAGAGAGAAAGAATAGGATTTTAGAAGAAATAGCCCGAACCATGTTGTGTGAAGGTAATCTTCCAAGATACTTTTGGGCATAAGCGGTGAACACTGCCTGTTACATATTAAACCGAGTTTTAATAAGACCAATTTCAAAGAAAACCCCCTATGAGCTTTTGAATGGAAGAAAACCGAATCTTAACTATTTTCATATTTTTGGATGTAAATGCTTTGTGATGAACAATGGTAAAGATAACCTAGGAAAGTTTGATGCAAAATCTGATGAATCTATATTCCTTGGTTATTCACTACATAGTAAAGCATATAGAGTGTTTAATAAGAGGACTTTTACTGTAGAAGAGTCAATTCATGTTATTTTTGATGAAGCTAACCCCTCACCATCTAGAAAAGATGAATGCATAGATAATGATGCAGGTACACTACAAAAGGAAATAGAAGATCTAAGCATTCAAGACAGCCAACACAAGATGGAAATGAAGTGGTAAGCAAGGATCATATTGATTTACCAAAGGAATGGAGGTATGTAACTTCACATCCTAAAGATTTAATTATTGGTGATCCTTCTCATGGTGTTAGGACTAGGTCAGCACATAGAGATGCACATAACTACCTAGCCTTTATCTCACAAATTGAACCACATAGTCTAGAAGAAGCTGAAACTAATCATAACTGGATGATGGCCATACATGATGAATTAAACCAGTTTTAAAGAAATAATGTTTGGACACTTGTTAGTAGACCTACAGACCACCCAATCATAGGAACTAAATGGGTCTATAGGAACAAAATAGATGAGAATGGTAAGATTATAAGAAATAAGGCAAGGTTGGTAGCAAAAGGGTACAATCAAGAGGAGGGCATTGATTTTGATGAAACATATGCTCCTGTAGCAAGACTAGAATCCATTACACTACTTCTTGCATTTGCTTGCTAGATAAACTTTAAACTCTTTCAAATGGATATCAAAAGTGCTTTTCTAAATGGATTTATTTCTGAACAAGTTTTTGTAGAACTGCCACCAAGTTTTGAAAATTATGCTTTTCCAAATCATGTGTTTAAATTGAACAAAGCTTTATATGGATTGAAACAAGTACCTAGGGCCTAGTATGATAGACTAAGCAAATTTTTACTTGAAAATGATTTCAAAAGAGGAAATGTTGACAAAACTCTTTTTATTAAAAACAAAGAGTATGACATGTTAGTTGTACAAATTTACATTGATGACATTATATTTGGTGCAACAAATGAAAATCTTTGTGGAAAATTTGCTGAGTTGATGCAGGGTGAGTTTGAAATGAGCCTTATGGGTGAACTTAATTACTTCCATGGGCTACAAGTCAAACAAATGAAGGAAGGAATCTTTATAAGCTAAGCCAAGAACATTAAAGAGATAATCAAGAGATTTGGCATGGAAACTAGCAAAGAGGCTAGCACACCCATGAGCACTACCTACGGATTAGACAAAGATGAAAGTAGATCTAATGTTGACCAAAAGTTATATAAAGGTATGATCGGATCTCTACTGTATCTTACAGCTAGTAGATTGATATCTTGTACAGTGTATGTATATGTGCTAGATTTCAATATAATCATAAAGAAACACATATGCTTGCTATTAAAATAATTTTCATATATTTGAAAGGTACAAGTAATTTAGGTCTTTGTTATTCTAAAAAATTATCTTTGAATTTACTTGATTTTTGTGAAGCTAACTATGCTGGTTGTAAAATTGATATAAAGAGCACTGATGGTACTTGCCAATTTCTAGGGTTGAATTTAATTTCATGGCACTGTAAGAAACAACATTCTGTAGCATTGTCCACTGCTAAGGCTGAGTACATTGCTGCGGTAGTTGTTGTGCTCAAGTATTATGGATTAAACAACAACTAGAAGACTTTGATGTTACACAAGTTAAAATTCCAATCAAATGTGATAACACAAGTGCTATTAATTTGACAAAAAATCATGTTCAGCATTCAAGAACTAAATGTATTGAAATTAGGAACTATTTTATAAGAGATCATGTATTGAATAATGATATTATACTTGAATTCATGCCAACTGAAAACCAACTTGCTAATATCTTTACTAAACCTTTGAATTTTGATAGATTTACAATAATTAGAAGTGAACTAGGATTGTGTGACCCACTCTAGAAACACTCCCATAATCCTAATGACAAGTTATCTAGGTGATCTCCTAATCCCAAAATTTATGTTAAATGAGCTTTGATTGAAATCCAAAAATCACTTTTGTGCTCCCTCTGCTTGAGCCAACTCAAGCAGATGACCTATTGGTTGAGCCAGCTCAGATGTCAAGTCGTCTCTTTTTAGTTTGAGCTATAGGGTTTTTCTTTCCCATTTCTATTCCTAAACCTTACTCTCCTTCCCTCCAAGAAACTTTCCAAATACTTCCTACTTCCAAAAACCACTTCGAAACTCAAGTGTACTTTTGCAATGGCACCAAAGAGGGCCGTTAGAAAGAAATCAAGTCGGGATACAAAAGCTGCTCTGCAAGAAAGGAGAACAAAGTTTCGAGAAGACAGTGCTTCCCGAATTCCACCTCAATCAGAGGAAGAACCAAGTCCAGTTTATCCTAGCCACCAGATTTCCTTAGGTATGAGACCTATTACTACTGGAAGAAGGATTTTGTTCGAATACTTAAAGGAAATAGGTTTTGTTATTGGAGATTTCATTGAGAATCAAGGGTGGAGAAACATGTGTTCCTTGGATGTTAAAATTTACCCAAACCTAGTCAGAACTTTCTATGAAAATATGAGGTTTGGAGAGAACTTTATTGAATCATCTATTAAGGAAAAAAGAATTATAATATCTACTGAAATTCTTGGAAATGTTTTGGAAATGCCATTTGAGGGCACTAAGTACTTAGTCCTAAAAGACAGAACTAAAGCTTTGCAAACAGTACTGGAAAGGACTGAAGTAGATGAAATTGAAATTCTCAAGGCCAGCACATTGTCAATTGAAATGAGAATTCTTCACAGTTTTATCAGTAGGATATTTTTACCCAGAACTGACCATTTTGATTAGGTAAGCGAGTGGGATCTTTGCTTTATGGAGCTGCTAATCAATGGTGACAAAATTAACTTGCCTGCTATCATGATTTGTCAAATGAAAGAGGCAATGAGAAAAGTTAAAGCATGTCTACCTTATGGTATGGTCCTCTCACTTTTCTTTCAAAGTGCAAATATAGATTTGACAGGAGGGGATAGCAAAACCCTCCTTCATATCGATACCTATACAGCCAAAACTTTTCAAAGGATGGGTTATTTATTATCTGAAGGAACTTGGAGAAAGAAGTCTGATGCTCCAATAGTTAAAGAAATAGAGGAAATACAAGAGCAAGGTGAAATGGAGACTGGTGAAGAAACTTCAATGCAAATTCCAGAGTCACAGCCACAGCTAGGGTCTCTAGTCTAGATAGACTTTGATGCATCATTTCTAGATATTTCAATGCCTGATATGCCACCTAGCACACCTATCTACACCCAGGACACCACTGATACTCCGGTCATAGTCATGCCACCACTACTCCTGTTGTGGATACCATAATATTACAAAATTTTATTGCACAATAGTTAGGCAACTTAACTGAAACTATTAATTCCTCAATGTCTACTATGTTTGGAGAATTTTGCAAATCTGTTGATGAGAGACTCAATCAGTTTGAGGGACAGATAGATAATCTGAAAAGCAGAATTGACAACATTGAAACCTCCAAGACTATAGCACATGCAACTGAGACAAATTTGTAACCTATTCTTTAGTTAATTACTTCAAGTTCTGAAAAAATCGAGAAATCGGTTACCCAAGTACTTGAAGCTTGTAGAGTTGAGATGGATAATTTAAGAATAAGAATGGGGTTAGTAGAAGCAGGAAAAAGAATGGAAGAAGACTACACCAGAGGTATTGGAATACTTAGAAGTGAGTTTGGGAGATTGAGAGGCTCGGCAGAAGCGTTTGCAAATGTACAAGCCACGAAAATCTTTACATTGCAAAAGGAAGTTGCACAAATAAAAGAATCAATAGAAGATTTGGCTGCTTCCAAAAGCACAAAGAAAATAGAAGCCGAATTGAAATCTATGAAAAGTTTTTTATGGAAAATGATGATTAAAATTGAAGATATCCAAGTTGCTCAAAGTGCTCCTCCCTCTTCTAGACCTTTTCCTAGTCAATCTGTTCATCCAAGACAACTTGCTCCACACTTTAGGCCATAAGGATCCCACAATATCCTAGAATATATTGACCCAATTGCTTCTTTGCCACCTGGCAGTCAAATTTTGGATCAACCTCCAAAAGTAAACTTAGACAGTGACTAAATGTATTGCTTTTCATTTTGTACTTTGCATTGAACATCCTTCAAATGAAATAAAAATACACTTTTTGTCTCTTAAATTGTTCTATTTCTATTATGCAAATGAATGTTTTTGTTCAATTGTTCATACAATGACTGATTCAATGACTGATTTTTTAATTAGAATTTCAAGTTGAATATGAGAAAGTAAAATTATCTCAAACAAATCTTAAATACTTTCTCATTCTATTTTAAAATCTGAGCTTGACTCTTACTCTACCTTTTTGATTGATTGACAAAAAGGGAGAGAAAGTTATGAATATATTGCATGAAAAGGATAAAATATGTTCATGTTTGTATATTTGCTCTGATACATAAAGATTGAATTGAATATATTTGCTCTGATTCATAAAGATTGAAAGCTCTGGTACATAATGTATATGAAAGCTCCGATAATGTTTTAAATGCTTTACACTCTGATACTTAATAAGCTATGAATATTTAAACTTCGGTTAGAAACTTTTGAGCTTTGAAGTATGAAATTGCATAGAAAGTGTGTCAAAACATGGAGTATCTTATTGAGGGGGAGACTACCTCTCATTGCCCTAATTTTCCTTCCATAGTTTGGCACTAGTTGAAGTAATTTTTTACTTGTTCATATATTCTTGCAAATATAGTTATACAAGCAATTGTAAAGTTTATCTTGCTTTTTCATGCCCAGTGTTTTGTCATCAACAAAAAGGGGGAGATTGTTGACCTCATAAGTGATTTTGATGATAACCAAACATTGGAGCATGTACATTTATTTCTAACAACTCTTCAAGTATTTTACAAGTTTTTATAGAATGAGTAAATTGTTCAAACTTCAACCCTATACCTTTGGTATGTTTTACTTCTATGTGTGTGTGTGCCTTAGAACTAATTTGAGTTGGGTTTGAAAAGTTATAAGAGTGTTGGTAAGAGTTTTTCTTTGAGTTCAATTATAAAAATCCTGAAGAAGATACTTGAGCCGACCCAGCATGTTGAAGAGCCGACTCTACTTCATGGCACGTAGCAAGGATTCTGGTACGCAACAATCCGAGCTGACTCGAAGGTAACCGAGCCGACTCCAGTGAATCCGAGTCGACTGGAATATGTTTGAGCCGACTCCTCCAGAGTCCAGTTTTTGAAGATTTCTAAGAATAGCTAGGCGAGCCAACCCGAACCAGAAAGAGCCGACTCTGCCAGACCTAATTTTGAAGACCTGAGGAAGAAAGCCGACCCGAACTGCATTGAGCCGACTCTTTCAGAGTGATAATTTCAGAACCTGAGAAGAAGAGCCGACCAAAGATCAAAAGAGCCGACTCCTCGAGTTCAAGTTTTTCAAAGATATAAGTTCGAGCCGACCCGAGTTATCAAGAGCTACTCATCTAGAGTGAAGTTTTGCACCTGAGATAAAGAGCCGACTGCATTGAAGATTTGGCAACTCAACCTATCGACTCGAAGGTTCTGAGCCGACTCGAAGGAATCCTAACCGACTCGAACATCGCTTGCAGGTATCCAACGGCTAGTTCTAGAATTTATTTTTGAATGCCAAAAAGTGCTCCAACGATCACAAACCACTTCCCAATGGTCTACAATGGCTAGAACTATCTTGAAGTGATGGAAGACCTTATATTTGAAGGATTTGAACTTCCTTGAAGTAATAACTAAGAAAGTTCTTCAAAGTTTTGAGAGCTACATTGAATATCCTACCTACCAAAAAGAAAGAGAGCACAAGAGCATTCAAACAAGCCTTCAAGTCTTCACCAACTCTGATCTGAAGCTTGAAACAATTTTAGAAGAAGCCATAAAGCAATTAAAGCTCAATCAAGTGCAAGTCAAGTGGACTTCTATCAAGCTGCATCGGCAACTATCCAACAAATTGAGTTTGTCATTTATTGTTGCATTTACTTCAATTCTATTTCTGAATTGTTGTTGGGTTATTGGTGAGCTCGGTTGAAAAACCAAATAGGTTCTTGGTGAGCCTTGATAAAAACAAAGTATTGGGTTCTTGGTGATCCTGGTAAAACCAAGTTAGGTTTCTTTGGTGAGCCTGTTCAAAACCAAAGCGTGTAGGGTTTTCTTTGGTGATCCCGTTAAAACCAAAGTATAGAGGTTTTGGATTGTGATCCTGTAAAACAATTTGACTGTATTCGGATGTGAATATAGTGAAAATCCCAAGTGGTATCTTGGGTAGTGGATGTAGGAGTTGGGTTGCTCTGAACCACTATAAATTTTGTGTGTTGTGTTGTGCTTACTTGACTTTATTTAGCTTCTGCAATTAATACTTTGTCACAGCACCTACCACTTATAAGGGATTTTTAATTGCACATTATCTGCTCTAAATTTTAAATTCCCAATTCACCCTCCTCTTGGGGAGCCACCTGGGCAACAACGAGTTGGCTCTGTTCTACTTGAGTTGGCTCGGATTGCTGTGTGCCAGAATCCTTGGTGCATGCCATGAGGTAGAGTCGGCTCTTCTTCAGACTAGGTCGGCTTAAGTGACTTCTTCAGGATTTTTACAACTAGATTTGAGAACACTCTCACCAACACTCTCAAACTTTTCATACAAACCAACTCAAAATAAATTTAAGGTATAGCTCACATAGAAGTAACCCTTTTACATGATTTTTCTTAACTTTTTCTTTGGGTTTTCTTTAAAAAATCTGATTAAAATACAACTCAAAACAAGAATTATAAATGTAGGAGTTGATGTTTGAACAAAGAATTCATCCTACAAAAACTTGTAAACCACTTGAAGAGTTGTTAGTAAAATATGTGCATACTCCAATGTTTGGTTATCATCAAAATCACTTATGGGGTCAACGCTCAACAAGTTCAACATCACTTGCCATCCACGGCCAGTGCAAAATGCTCAAGTCCTTGCTGATTTTCTAGTAGAGTGCACCTGGGCGACCAAAGACCTAGAGGAGGTAGACGAGTGAGCTGAGCCTGGGCAAGACTTGGCCCTGAGAGTGATGACATGGATTCTCTATGTTGATTATGCATCCAATGTCAGAGGGAGTGGAGCCAGACTTATCCTCACCAACCCTAATGGTGTCATCATTGAATGCACATTGCAGTTCCTCTTCAAGGCAACCAACAATCAAGTTGAGTATGAAGCACTCCTCATGGGACTAAAAGTATCCCACGAGCTGGGCATAAGGTGCTTAAAGGCTTTACAGATTCGTAGCTTGTGGTGGGCCAAGTCTTCAGCAAGATGAAGATCGGGATCCCATGATGGTGAAGTATCTGGACAAGGTATGCTCGTATACAGCAAACCTCTAGCACTTCAGCATTTTTCACATCTCTCATGCAAAGAATGCCCGGGCCAATATCCTCTCCAGGTTGGTGACCCTGTCAGATTCATTACTAGGGCATACCTTCATCGAATATCTAAAGACCCCCAACTTCGAGTATATAGTAAAGGTCTAATGAGTCACCTACGAGGCAAGCTAGACGGACCCCTACATCAAATACATTACCACTGGTGCCCTACCCGAGGATTGCAAGGAAGCCAGCCTCCTCAAGAAGAAGGCAGCATGGTTCGTGCTGATGGATGGGTAGCTTTATTAGAGGTCTTATTCTTACCACATACTGAAATGCTTGAGGCCCTTAGAAGCCACCTACGTGCTCCAAGAGATTATGAAGGCGTCTGCAGAAATCATGTGGGGGGTAGGACTTTAGCTTATAAGGCACTACGGCAAGGATACTTCTGGGAGACCATGCAGGAAGATGTCATGGGTTTTATGAGATGTGACTACTGTCAGCATCACGCTTACATCCAATGTCAGCCGGCTACCCCGCTCTCCCAGTTATCGATCCCATGGCCATTCGCTTCATGGGGAATGGACATCCTAGGTCCCTTTCCTTCCATGTCTGGTCAACAGAAGTATTTGATTATGGCCATCAACTACTTCACTAAGTGGGTCAAGGCTGAACCCCTGGCATGGATCACTAAAGCCAAGGTCAGATCCTTCTTCTAGAAGTCAGTCATCTACTATTTCAGACTCCTGCACTCGGTCATCATTGACAATGGGTGGTAGTTCAACAATCAGGCTTTCGAGGAGTTCTGAGTCGACCTCAACATTTGCCATCACTTCACTTTGGTGGCTCACCCTTAAACCAATGGGGAGGCTGAGGTGACCAACCGAACCATCTTGCAAGGGCTTTGCACCAGACTGGACGAGGCCAAAGGTTGATGGGTCGAATAGCTCCCCAATGTGTTGTGGGCTTACCACACTACACCCCACACGGCAACTGGTAGATGCCCTTCAACCTCATTTTTGGTGCTGAAGCTATGATTCCAGTGGAGGTGGGTTTGCCCACACTACGGGTAGAGCAGTATAACGAAGTTGAGAATCTAGCCCGCCTCCTTCTCAACCTGGACCTTTTGGATGAGATAAGGGACAAAGCTCGACTCCGGATGGTAGCATATCGGCAACAGGTAGCATGCTACTACAATGCTCGCATTAGGCCCAACACATTCCATCCAGGCAACCTGGTTGATGGGGCAAGCATATGATTAATGTTTAGATTATGGTTTGTAGAGCAATGAGACCTAATTACACTAGCATTGTACTCATCATAATAAGACTTAAGGATTACACGAAATGGAACCTTTACTTGATTAGACACAATCCTAAACTAAGAAGGAAGAAGATCTAGATAATAGGGGCTAATGATTATGGACTTACCTTGATGAGCTTTCCAACCTTCTTTTGATTCATACATTGAAACTACCAACGCTCTAGACTGGAGGACTTGGATAACAAAGATCAGAACTCTGGACTTGGACTTCAGTCTGTCGGTTCATTGTCAAGGGGGAACCCGGTTCTCAACTCAAAGACTTCGAAGGACCCTGCAATTGAAGATCAAAGGTTAAAGAAGAAAGAGACAAATGTAAAGAAAGGTTGGGAGGATTTGTGAACAAAGAAGAAATTGCAGAAGATCTGGCCGACTCCAATGCCTTCGTCTTGTACTGGAATGGTGAGTTGCTTGGAGAAAAAAAAAATTGGCTTTGGCATGGAGGAAGAAACTTTCACACAAGAATACAAGACAATTTGCTTCAAAACTTCACTTATATTTCATTCATTTTTCAATCCCCTTTACAATAGGCATCCAAGGCTTTTAATAGCCTCACAAAGCTAGCTTTTGAAATTTAAAAACTCCCCAAATTAAGGAGGATTACAAGGGGGTTGGAGGATTTGATGGAGGGTTTGGAGGGATGTGGGGGGAGTTGGAGGATTTGGTGGAGGGCTTGGAGGGATGTGGCCGACCTCCTTGAATTTGAATCTCCCTTGTTGGCGCCCAAAGGGTGATGAAGTGGCTGGTGAGGTGGCACCTCTGGCTGATGACGTGGCATGGTGAGGTGGTCTTCTAATTTCAAGATAACATGTGGCGCCAAGTGGTCCTAGTTGATGGTCTTTTTCTCTTGCTTGGTGGTGTGTCTTCTCTTCTTCATGGGGTCAAATTCTGGGGTCCAGAATTTGAGTCTTGTTGCTGGCTTTCATGGCTTTAAGATTTGAATAGACTTAACTTAACTCAACTAACCTAGACTTTGAAACTTGAAATGGACTTACAGGAAATGAAATTTTAAAAGTAATTACAGGACTCAATAAATATTCTTGATTTGAAACTCAAAATTAATTACATGACTCTTAAAAAGGAAATGACTCCTGAAAAGGAAATAAAACATTTTTGATCTAAAGGATACAAGGTAACCTAATTATCTTCGATCCAAATTGGGATAAGGCTAACCTTGTTGGAGTGAAGTTTCTTTCGGTTTCTGGTGTCCACACCACTGGTCCTCGGGCGAGTAGAAGTATCCCAACTAGGAGAATGCGGCAAACTATCCCCGAACTAGGAAGGCCCCTATAAGGTGGTCGAGGCTCTACCGAACGGAGCCTACTACCTCACTATGCTCAACAGTGATCGGTTCCCTCGGACATGGTATGCCAGTAATTTATGGATGTACTATCAATAATGTAAGGCTCTCCCTTAATTATTAAAGTTCTTTATTGGAGTAACACTGTCTTCGACCTGTGCAGGAACTCACTCGCCTGAGTCCAAGTCCAGCGAACAAAGCCAGGAAACTTATGAAGTCTCGCATCCAAAGCCAGGAAACTTACAAAGCCCTGCACTCCAAAGCTGGAAAACTTACGAAGCCCTGCACCCAAAGTCGAGAAACTTATTAAGCACCACACTGAAAGTCAGGAAATTTACGAAGCCCCATACTTAAAGCTGGGAAACTTATGAAGCCCCGCACTCCAAAGCCAGGAAACTTATGAAGCCCCACACTCCAAAGCCAAGAAACTTATGAAGCCCCGAACTCCAAAGCCAGGAAACTTATGAAGCCCTGCACTCCAAGTCTAGGGACTCCTGAAGCCCTGTACTCAACTGCCTTACAGTCTGGAGATGTAAGCTGGGAAACTTTCAAAGCCTTGTCATCTACTGCTTGACTCATAGTTCAGCAAATCAAGCCAGGAAACTCTAGAAGCCCTGCACTCAAGTCCACAAGACCTCAGGACTAGCAAAGTGGGGATGAAGTATTATCAGAGTCCTCCAAGCTGATCCCAAGATTTTGGAATTAGCCCAGAATGATCATGACCTGGGAAGGCTCGTGCTTGGCAAACCGTGGAGCCTATCTTCCAATCATGCAAAAGGGCAGAGAAGCTGAAGGGAGAAAAGAACGAGACAAAGATTCATCAACTGAGTAAGACTCAGCCTTCATTGCATGAGCAAGCCCTTCAAAATATGGGACATTCCAGTTTCTTAAGGAATACTTCAAAAAAAAGAAAACAAAAAGAAGAAAGAGAGAACAAAGGAAAAAGGAAAGGGACACATCAATTAGGAAAAGTTGTATTCATTTATCAAAGTTCTTTTTACATTAGTCAAGGCTCCCAATAGGCCGGGAAGCCATTCGAAAACTTAAACATGGAGAAAGAAGAAAAATATTTGATAATTGAAGAAATAATGTATTCATTGATCAAAACTTTTCTTTACAACATTAAAGACTCCCAATAGGCTAGGAATTCCTTCCAGATTCATTTACAAAAAGAAAGAAAGGAAAATCCTAACTATGTCGAGGTCGTCGGCTCCTTTCCTGGCTAGCAAGTTGCTTCACCCAATGTGGCATGGCATCAGATGGAGGGACAGCCCGGGCGGTGGCGTCTGCAGCTTCAACCTCCTCTCTAGACTCCGGCTCTAACTCCAGCTCGACCTCGGTAGCATGCCTTCTCGGTGCCCTGGGGATAGGTAGTTCAGGGGGGAAATTGTCTAGCCCCTTCAGCCCGAAGAGTCGGCTTGATGTGGAGTAGAGCTCTGATACCAATAACGATGTAGGGGAAGTAGGGCTAGAGATGCTAGTATGGATGCTTATGATACAAAGGAACTTTTTTATAGTGATGAGTTTTAGATGTTTTTTTTTAGGTTTTGATTCCTAATCACAAACAAAGACTAGAAATAGGAGAAACTGAATAAAAGAAGCCTACACTAGCAAATCAAGTCCCTAAATAGTGAAATAAGAGAACAGGATCCCAGGATTAAGAAATCTTGGTAGGACTAAGCTCGATACACAATACCTACTTAGGAGATAGGGGCAAACCTCACACGTCTGAAGTGCCCGATGCAGAGATCGCTCGACTCGATGGATGCAGCCTGGATGCCTGAGTAGTCGAACCCGCGGATGCACCGGCATTCAGTCGGGTGGTTGCGATGGCAAAGCAGACCGTCTCCGGTGCCCGTGATACCAAGGGGGACCTGTAGGAAACACAAAGGAGGGATTAGTGAAATGAAGCGAAGTGTCGAAATGGAACTAAGGGAGGTTTGAGAAGGGGCTTCGAGCCCGGTGTCCGGCTAGATTCCAAAGTCGAAGAAGGAGATAACTTGGGGCCTCGCACCCCGTGACATCCCGGAGGACGAAGGAATGTGGCCTCACACCACTCGACGTCTTGGAGGACGAAGAACTTGCGACGCCCTGGGGCGACGAAAAGGTGGTCTCACACCACTCGACGTCCTTGGGGATGAAGGAAACTTCACTCAAACCTAGTCTAGGAGACAATGGTTGGAGGAGAAACAAAACTCAAGCTCTTTTCATTTTAATCATTCAATTTTCTTTACAATGGAGGGGTTGGGTCCTTTAAATAGGCACCCAAGGCCCATTTTGAAATTCAAATGCAGGAATACAAAATTTCTTCTTCTTTTTCTGAATGGGCACCCAAACCTTGACTTTCTTCTCCCTTGGCCGACCAAGTGCTAGCCTTGAATGGGCGTGGCATGAAGAAAGGCTAGGAGGAGGGATCATGGCATCTTGAAGTTGGAAAGAATCTTCATTGTTTGGAAAAAGACATGAAGAGGGGCTTGTAGCATGGCTTATGTTCTTCTTCCTTCCTTTGTTGCACACCCTTTCTTTGGTATAAGGCTTGACATGGGGAGTGTTAGGTGGAGGCGCCCAAGGATCTTGTCTCTCCCTTCCAAAGAGGTTGAAGCAATTTGGGAAGAAGACTTGATTGGAGGGCTTGAAGCAAGGGATTTGAATTCCCCACTTCAACTCCCATTGACTTCCACCTTGGCCAACCACCCTTGCATGGAAACGAGCTTGATAGGGTGAGGGGAAAAAAGCTAGAGCCAAGTGAAGTGGTCCTCCCCATTGGGCGTCCTTGCATGCCAAGTGTGCTGCCCAAATGGCAAGATGTCATGGCGCCATGTAGGATGCACAGGTGGGCCCTGAGTTGACTTGGATTCTTTCCCGACTTGCTTCCAAGGAGACTAAATTTTAAGACCCACTCTTGCAATGGACCCATACTTCTAATAGACTCAGACTGGACTCGATTTGTGACTTGACTCAGTACAGGACTCAATTTGACCTATTTGGTCAAGGTACAGACTCAATTCAAAGCAAAAGACAATTACAAATTTGAGGCTTGAAGCCTTATTACAAGACACAAAGAAGTGGAACCCTAATCTGAGATCCATAGAGGGTTGAGGAGCCTCTGTCGGATCCTGGTGCCCACACCACGGCTGGCCTTACCTTGGAAGTCATTGAACCCCTTATGGTAGGAGTCCAAGACTACCTCAATGACCTCATCTTGGAAGGTTTCCAACACCTTGAATCACAAGATAGCTTCGATGGCTTCCTTCTTCATCGCCTCCATCAATGTAACGATCGCCGTGGCCTTCTCCAAGGTCACCACAACCTGGGCCACTTTCTCTTTGAGTTGAGCCTAGAGAGTCTGCATCCTTCCCTCCAAGCGGGCTACCTCCATCGTAGAGTTGGTCTCCCACTCTGCTAGGTGAAGGGTCTTCCCCTTCTCTACCTTCAGAACCCCATCGAGCTCGGTGGACTTCTTCTCCAGCTCCATCGCCTTCGCTTCGGAGCTAGCTAGTTCGGCCTGGAGGGCCTTCACCTGAACCTCCAGTTCTTGAACCTAGGCAGCCTGAGTCTATGCTTCATCTCTCTCCTTGAGAAGATGGTAGTCCCACTTCATCAACCCCAAGCAAGAATCTCGGATGAGCTGAATGTTGGCAACCACCTGTAACAGTCGCATAGAGAAAGTTAATCAATATCTACATGGACAGAAGAGGAAAATAAGGTAACCAAGAAAATGGCTTACCGAGAGAAGTTGGAGGAACACCCCGGTGAGAATGTCCACTAGTTGCCAGCCGCTTTTCTTCTGGCAATCTTGTGGCTGGATGATGGCATTCATAAATTCCTCTACCAGTTTCCCGTCCCTCATCAGCATCGTATCCCGGGGCAAGCAAAGCAATATCTTCTTCATCCCTGACTTCGATGTCGTGGATGGCTCTATGGGCTCTGGCATGGCCATTGGCGAAGGTGCGGTGGCTGTGTGCTGGTGTCCAGTGGCTCCGTGCACTGGCGGTAGGGCCGGCCTCTCCGTGGTGGTGTCTTCTACCACCTCCACCACCTCCGGCTGAAATGGAGCTTCAGTTCATGGAGGAGCCACTGAGGCTATTGGCGTAGTCCCCTCCATAGATCTGCCCCATCCCTGGGCCTGCGAGTAGTGGGTTGCGCCTTTGGATCGGGTACAGTAGGCATCGCAGAGGGCCTCTCATCAGGCCTCCACATCGAGTCCTCCTGGGCCTTCTTCGCGGGCTAATCTTCGGGCCCCACGGAGATAGCCCTTGGTGGGGGCACCAGGATCAGACACAGATTACTGGGCCCTATTTGGTTTACCTAGCCATGTGTCAAATTTTGTAATCAACTAGAATTGAGTCCTGTAATAAGTGAGGTTAGTTGATTTGTCTCAACCCTCAACCTAGTTGGTATTTGAGTCCTGTAAATCAGTTATGAGTTTAGTATGAGCCCAATTTTTATACAAGAGAGGAGGTTACCCTATTTTGGAGTTCCACCAGGCCACATCCAGGAGTCAGAGGCCACTACATCAGTCCATTGGATTTTGTGTGACAACCCAGGATCCAAGATGCTTCCGGAAACCCTGATTCCTTCCATATGTCCTCCAGATGCCCAAATTCCTTCCAGATGCCAGAGCATATTCTCAGAATAGGGCACCCATGATTCCAGAGATCCACCTGCATCCAAGCCCAAAGAAATCAAGCCCAGGTGCCAAGCCCAAGCCCTTAAGAAGCAAGATTCTAGGGAATATTCTGCTACCAGGCTAACAGGCCACCCTAGCTTCCAGAGACCCAAACCCATGCACCCAAGCCCCTTTGGGCCGGCCCCTTGCTGATCTAGAGGTCCAACATGCCCCTCTAGGCATCCTTGAAGTGTTGACCAAGTCCAAGAGGTGTCCTTGAGTGGGAATAGTCAAAGCATGAAGGAAGAAGGAGAAGACTAGGTCAATTCCTAACCTAATAGGGATTTGTTTTTCTAACCTAGCTAGGAAAGGACTTGTCTTCAATTGGGAAGAAATTGTAACCCAAGTGTAACCATGGTTAGTGAGGGCATGGGAACTCTATAAATACCCTACCCCTCCCCTCTTGTAAGCATCTCTTTCTTATGAATACAACTTGCTGAAATTTGAGTTATTACCTTGTGTTGGTGTTTTATTTTGGTTCTTTAGGTTATGTTCTTGTGTTTGGACGAATTCCTTGCTGCCCTAGCATCCTTCCACACCCTAAATCACTGCCATCCAAGCCTTCACACGTCATGAAGGAGTGCCCTAGGCCGTCGAGCAGGGAGATCTTCAACAAGCTTCAAACAGCCTAGCTTCTAAACCCTAACCTGATTCCTTCTAAACTCAGTTCATTTTTTATTTTTTATTTGCTGTTTTGATTAACCTTGACACTTGTAGGATCCCGAGGTGCTTCCCCTCCCCTGAGGAGGCCTTCTTTACTGCCGAACCACCCAGATTTGCCATCAGATTTAAGGGAAACAAGGCTTCTTCTTCTAGGCTCTGAACAGAGTTGTGAGTGATCTCTTCTGCTACTGAATTTCAATCTCTGACTAGTAAGAAACCTTCCCATCTCTTATTATCTAATTTAAAGAAGAAAAGCTATCCTAAACTGGGAGTTTTTCAACTCTCAGGTCCTGGTTATTTTATTAGTTTGCATGAGTTCGCTTGCGAACCGATGATTCTTTGTACTACTAGACTTTCCGCTAGTTCTTACTTTATTTTGGAAATCTAGCCTACAAATAAAATTATAAAAATCACAAAAAAAAATTATTTTACTATTCTCCATGCATGTTTAGTAGTGTTATAGTCATCCCACATTAGTTTGGTATTAGAGCGGGTTTAGGATAGTTTTTATCTGCATTGCATTCACAAACCCTAATTTCAGCATTCTGTCCACTGCATTAGATATCAGTTTTGCATTTATTTTCAACCATCTAGGAATTTTATTTTCTTTGAAATTTGCATGAATTGTTTTTTTGAGTCCACTATTTAATCAAAATTTTTAATTAATTCTACAGAAAGCCTAATTATTAAAATTTGGCATTGTAGAAACCCTAACAAAATCCTGATAATTTCTATAGCAGTCCAAAAACACCCTAGGTTTTCATTATCATATGATTTTTGTTCTACATGAAGTTGGTAGGTTTTATCAAAATCGTCCATCCTCTGTTTCAATTTTTTTTGATTTTTTATGCATCAGGATCTATGTCAAACTCTGCATCATTTGAACCCTAATTTTTCTGATTTCTGCTATTTCTGTATATTAACTCAACCTAACCTAATCAACTTCCAAACCCCCAATCCCAAGACAAACCTTGTTTGCTAACTTAGTAAACTTAAACTTAACTTGACATCTCATAAATTAATTAAAAATCATTTTATTTTTGATTGTTTTAGATTGCATCAGGACCATTGATTGTTCATCATCTATTAATCTAATCTTAAGGGCAATCTATATAACATCAGGGCAGGTCCTGGGCCCAAAATAACCACCCAGCATTTCCAACCAAGCCTTAATTAAAATCAATTAGACCTAATTTGCCCTAGTGGGCTAGGAGACATCAACAGGTCAGGTCCGAGCTGTGTGGGCCAACTAATGCATTTAACCTTTTAGCTATTACTGAAAGCTGGTGTCTAAGGTTGGGGATCCAGAGTTAAACGACCTAAGTGGTGCTGTGATTTCTAATTGGGTCCCTACGAAAGCAGGGAGGGCCTCCCACACTCCCACCCCCTACCTGGCCAGTGGAAGGACTAGCTATTGGGTTAGGTGTAAGTTGAGCTGACCCACCTAGTTTCTGGCTCTAGGTCTAGGAAACCCTAGATTATACTAGCCTTTTCTTTTCTTTTGCATGCTGGTTGCATCATTTCATTTTGATTGTTTGATTTGTTGCATGACCACTAGATTAGGAACCCAATATCAAAAGTCCAAACCTCAACCCAGCCCAACCATGAATCCCACTTTGGAGGCCATCCTAGCATAGCTTACCCAAATGAACCAAGCCAATATCCAAACCCAAGCCCAGCTTGCCCAGTTAACTACCCAAATGAACCAAGCCAATGTCCAATCTCAAAATCAGCTTACCCAAATAGACCGTAGGTTTGACCAATCCAATACTAAGCTTGACCGAATGAACTATAGGTTCAACCAAGTAGGAACCCTAGGCAAGACCCATAGAGCTGAACCCCAGGAACCCATAGTCCCTAGATATGAACCCAGTAGTAGCCCATTATCCCTCAGTCAACCTGAATCCTATAGGATTAATACCCCTAGATTTGAACCCATAACCTTTAAACCCATAACCTTTGAACCCATAACCCTTAGTTTACCCAACCCTGTTACCCAAGACCTTAGTCAATTTCCTATTAGCCAAACCCCTTTTACCCCATGGTTCACCAAGATTACTTAGAAGAAGAAATATATGAGGCTGACCCAAGTCTGGTAGAGGAGTATGAAGATAATGAGTCTATTGAAGATCTAGAAGACTACCCTATAGAAGACCCAATGTTAGCTGATCCAGTAGAAACCCACGTAGAAACCAATCCAATGTTAGTTGAATCAATAGATACCCAGGTAGAAGCCACCCTAGAAGCAGTTGACCCTGACCATACCTAAGTAGTAGCCAATCTAGATTTAGCCAACCTTGACCATAATCAGTTAGTGGCCGACCCAGAGTTAGATAACCCAGATCACACCCAGGCAATAATGGAAGAGCAGTTAGAGGAAAGGAACCCAAATCCTATTACTAGAGAACCACCTGAGGAAACTTTAGAAGATGACCTAATTGTAGAGCCTAGTCCTAAATTTCTTGAACCAAAAGACTTTATTAAGGATTTGGCTTATCAGTACCCTCTGGATGAATCCCCTCCCATAGTTCCCATTGAGGGCCTCTTTCCATAAATTCTTGATCCATTCTTCCATCATAAAAACCCATTAGATATACAACAATCCCATAGGGTCAATCTCATTAGTCTAGATTTAATCCCTGACACCCCTTCTTATATCCTAGTCTATCCAATTAACCTCGAACCCTTTTCTTACTTTCCATCCAATCGGATTAACCCTGAATCCACCTTATATTTTCTGCCTTTTCTTGAGTTTACATGTTGCATTCATTTATTGCCCATGTTAGGTTTGTGTTGGGATATCCTAGTTTAGCTATAAACCGAACTTCGGTTCGACTGGTCGAAGCCCGTTTCTCCGGACTACGGACTTCGGACCAAGCAAGGGACAGGCCAACTGCAGGGAACCCAAGGCTTCATACCGGACCATAACATCCAGAGGTTGGACCTTCGGTTAACATCTTCGACCCCGGTCGAAGATCGAACTACTCATCGACTTCCAAAGGCACGTACTTCAAACCCCGTCGTGGATACGAACTTCGGCCATGGAAAAATACCAAGTCTTCGACCCACGCAAGGGAATAATCGACATTCATCATGCCATGATCATGGCGCGCAACTCCTACTGCCACGCCTCCGATCTGGCCAGAATCGCTCAATGACAACCCATAATCGCCAATCATGGGAGGGATTGGCTCCCCATGATCTCCGAAAAAAGTGCGGGACGTAGGCCGGAGGCCTTCTTTAAATAAGGGTAAGAAGGATGGCTCGAGAGGTACGCGAACATCCCTGCTCACATACGCTTACGATCTCCACGAGCCTTTTCTCTCCCATTCTCTACACCTTCCCCATTCTGTGGCTTGGATTCGTCAATGACTTAGGCATCGGAGTGTCCTCCGCCAGAACAACTCTAGCAAGGGACCTGTTTTGCAGGGGAACCAGGGAGCGGTCCTGCGACGCAGCGGCTCCGATCGGCCGAACCAGGGATCCCATGCCAACAGATTGGGGTGCCAGGTAGGGGGGCGTTAACATTTTTTAAGCTCCCTCCTAGAAAAGGGGAAGAAAAAAAATGTTTTTGATGGCAAGAGGAAAAGCTCCAATTGCCTCTACAAGCCGGAGTAATGCTCCATCTTAGGGGGGTGCACCCCCGAAGGAGAACGATGCTCCACCTCCCATAGTTATTATGGGAGTACGACAGTTTGAAGCTCTTATGAACCAGGTTGCCAACCTTACGACCATGGTTCAAGAATTCCAAGACAGAGCCTTTCCGGTGGGAAACCCACCGGCTATTTCTAGACATAGCTCTCGATCCCGAAGAAGGAGAGCTTCACTAGAGGACTCCGTGCATCCCTCCCCCCATTCTTGGCCCTCTCCCAAAGGCCGAACTTCGAGATTGCCCAGGTCCGCCAATTCCCCACACAAAGGGAAAAGGCCTACGCAAACTCCCTCACTCTCCTCCGGAGACTCCACTTCTGTGAAGAGTGCGCCGAAGCAGACTCTCGATTATGATGGAAGGTTTAGAGCCATCGAGTCAGAGATGACGAAGGTGCGAGAGCACAGGATGCGGGATCTTAAGGATCCCGACGACCTGATTGTGGGTGACTTATGCCCACCCTACACCGACCGCATCATGGCCGAGGTCATCCCTTGGCACTTTAGGGTTCCCCAGATGGAGCCCTACGATGGCAACACCGACCCCCTCGATCATTTGGGCAGCTTCAAGGCCTATATGATGATTTAAGGAGCTTCGGACGCGATGTACTGCTTGGCATTCCCAGCTACCTTGAAAAAGTTCGCTCAGATGTGGTGTTCGAAAAGCAACTGGGGAGAAATATGGAGGCTTATGTTGATGACATGATCGTTAAGAGCCTCCACTGGAGAGATCACATCCGTGACTTGGAGGAATCATTCAGCGCTCTCTGGCACTACCATATGAAGCTAAACCCGGCAAAGTGTGCCTTTGGGGTCACTTCGGGCAAATTCTTGGGCTTCCTTGTCACCAAACGAGGGATTGAGGCAAACCCTGAGAAGATTCAAGCCTTGAAAGATATGAGACATCCCTCCTGCCAAAAGGAAGTCCAGCAGTTGATAGGGAGGATTACCTACCTGAGCAGATTTATCTCTCGGTCAGCCGAGAAATGTCTTCCATTCTTTAAGGTACTCTGGCAATCAAAGGGCTTTGAATGGTCCGAAGACTGTCTTGCTGCCTTTGAGGAACTAAAGAAGTATCTGGAGACCCCGCCATTGCTCTCCAAGCCAAAAGAAGGCGAGGTCCTCTACCTGTACCTCACCGCTTCAGATGAAGCAGTAAGTTCGGTTCTTGTCCAGAAAAAGGAAGACAGGTCTCACAAGCCCATCTACTACATCAGCAAGGTCCTGCATGACATAGAAATGCGATATGCAAGGATGTAGAAGCTAATCTACTCTTTAGTGATTGCGGCAAAGCAACTATGGCCATACTTTTAGGCCCACACCATCGTGGTGCTAACTGATCAACCTCTGAAGGCCATTCTCTGATCTCCGGACACCTCTGGAAGGATAGCTAAGTGGGTTGTGAAGCTAAGTGAATTTGACATCAGCTTCCAACCTCGAGCGGCTATAAAGGCCCAGGTGCTCTCTGATATTTTGACTGAGTGCACCTGGAAGTCCGAAGACAAAGCATCTTCGGTAGAAGAAGAAGCCCCGAAGGGGACAAAGTCCATTTGGGTGCTTCATGTGGATGGAGCTTCCAATGCTACTGGATGCGGGGCTAGACTCATGTTAGCTGAACCTGACGGCCATACCATAGAGTACGCACTCTGTTTCTCCTTCCACGCCTCCAATAATCAGGTCGAATATGAAGCCCTGCTCGC
Source organism: Areca catechu (assembly GCA_021397845.1). Classification (NCBI taxonomy): domain Eukaryota; kingdom Viridiplantae; phylum Streptophyta; class Magnoliopsida; order Arecales; family Arecaceae; genus Areca; species Areca catechu. Next base: position 91,365,433 of record CM038051.1, on the reverse strand, counting down.
CGAACTTCGAATTGCCAAAGATCTAGGAGTCCAGCAACTTCGGGCCTTCTCAGATTCCTAACTGGTTATGAATCAAGTCAATGGAGAATATGCAGCCAAAGATCCAACCATGGTGCAATACCTGGAGAAGGTATGGGCTTTATCTTCCCAATTGGAACATTTTGAGATCATCCATGTTCCACGATCAGAGAACTCCCGGGTGGATGCACTGTCTCGACTGGCAACTACAGCACCGAAGTCCCTCGGGCGCACCTTTGTTGAACATCTTGAGACTCCTAGCATAACCGAAGAGGTTGTAGAGGTGCGCCAGATCAACACTGAGCCAAGCTAGATGGATCCCATCATCAGATTCCTGAATGAAGGAGAATTACCGAAAGATAAGGCAGAGACCAAGAAGATCCGCTGGATGGCATCCCAGTACGTCATCTTAGACGGAACCCTCTACAAGAGATCATTCTCCCAGCCACTGCTAAAATGCTTAGGACCCATCGATGCAGATTATGCTTTGAGAGAGGTCCACGAGGGCATATGCGGTGATCATTTGGGAGGCAGATCTCTGGCGTACAAGATCATTCGACAGGGATATTATTGGCCCTCCATCCAGAAATATTCAGCTGATTTCGTGCGGAAGTGCGACCAATGCCAGAGGTATGCCAATGTACAGAGACAACCTGCGAGTCACCTGACTCAACTGGCAGCCCCATAGCCTTTTGCCCAGTGGGGGATGGACATTCTTGGTCCATTCCCACCAGCATCGGGGCAAAGGAAGTTTCTCCTAGTGGCCATCGACTATTTCACGAAGTGGGTAGAAGCCGAACCTTGGCCTAGATCACAGAAGGCAAGGTGGAAAGCTTTGTAAAAAACTCCATCATATTCAGGTTCGGCATCCCACATGTCATCATCATGGATAACGGGAGATAGTTCGACAATCCGAAGTTCAAGGACTTTTGTGCTCGGTACCATATCCAGCATCGACTGACATACTTGCTCATCCATAGTCCAACGGAGAAGCCGAAGTCACCAACCAGACCATCCTCCATGGTCTGAAGACAAGGTTGAACGCTACCAAAGGGCTTTGGGTCGAAGAACTGATCTCCATTCTTTAGGCGTACCGAACTATCCCGAGAATGGCCACCGGCGAATCTTCGTTCAACCTGGCCTACGGTACCGAAGCCGTATTACCTATCGAAGTCTTCCTACAGTCCCTGATAATTGACAACTATGAAGAGCATGAGAATTTCGATCGCAGAAGGATTGATCTAGATTTGCTATCAAGCACTAGGCTACAGGCCTAGATAAGGATGGCGGCATACCAGCAGAAGGTCGCCAAGAATTACAACTCAAGGGTGAAGGAGCAAACTTTTTGCACGGGGGACATGGTATTACGAAAGGCAGAGGTATCCAGACCAGCAGAACACGGTAAACTCTCCCCCAACTGGGAAGGTCCATATCAAGTCGAAGAAGTCATTCGACCAGGGACATATCGACTCAAGACCCTGGAGGGGAAAGCCCTGTCCCGGCCATGGAATGTACAAAACTTTCGCAAATACTATCAATAAAAGAGTTCTTGAAATTCTTGTGCAAAGCTTCTTAACCCTACTCAACTCAGAATGGCTAGTTGCATCGACTGAACGACAACAGCCTGAGTGACCCGATCTAAAAAATCGATCAACTATGCAAAGGAGAGTCTGATCCACTCACCTTATTGGTATGCCCGATGAGTGCAATGGATGGTCTAACCAGGCCACCAAAAAGATCAAAGGTACAGGGATGGTTATCGTAACCTACCCTATGGTAAATCTGAACATACGTCGAGGTGGGCCTGAACAGCCTACCTTAATCACGACAGAAAGTGCACAAGGACAATGTAAACACCTTACCCTATAGAAAACTAGAACATGTGCCTAAAAGGACCACTGTCGTCCTTTTTGTCAACAACAGACATTCTTAGAATGGTCCAATTGACCTCACTTCTTCTCTATAGACCGAAAGTGGTATGCGGAGTCTACACTATAGACAAATCATGATGTAACACATCGCAAAGAGTACATGGGAAGAGGTAACAGAAAAGATTTTTCATTCCTTTCAAATTTTTACACAAAAAAAAAAGAAGAAAGGAAGAAACTCTCATAAGGAGAGACAAAAAAAAAAAAAAAAAACAGGAGCAGTAGAGAGATATGGGAAATTTTCAATAACTCCCCATCGGGTTTTTCCCGTACCGGCGGGGAGAGATCTGGTGGGACGATGAAGGGCCCCCGGGGTTCCTGTTCGAACTCGAATCCGACCCCTCATCAAAGTCAGAATCGAATTCGTGGCCGGGAAAGGGAACGGAGCGCTTGATGTTGTCCAGGCCCTTCAAGTTATAAAACTTGGAGGCCTTCCTCCGACATTCCTAAAACCCCTGGTGGAAGGAGTCCAGAGCCACCCTGGTGAGTTCGTCCTTGAAGGCGGCAGAATCTTTGAAGTTTGAGATGGCATCCATCGCCTCCCTCCTCACTTCCTCCACCGTCGTGGTCGCCATTGTGACTTGGGCCCAAGCCTCCCTCAACTAAGCCTCCAACAGGCAGACCTTCCTCTCGAGGCGGTCCACGAGAGGCTCCTCTTCATTGTCCTCTGGCCCAGGTGACTCCAAACTTCGCTTCCTTTTCGGGTCGATAGCCCTCCTCTTCGCCGCACGACGAAGCTCAGAAGTGTTGAACCTTATTGTTAATGGAGAGAAGAAGCCTACGGAAATGATGGCCTTTGACAGCGGAGGGCAGGGTCCTATTTATAGAAACCCTACACCCACGACCGACTACGGGGTGGCATGACCCATGTCCTTCCCAGCCGCATCAGAAAGCGCCAAGTATCTGGGCAACGCTTTGAGAACCAGAAAAGTTGCTCGGAGCCATCCCCGGGACAACAACTGCCATCGCTTCGAATCCGGAGAAATCCTCATCATGCGACGGCATCATTAATGACTCCTTCTTGGAAAAAGGAGACCCAGCGGCTCGCAAGGTGCAAGAAATCTTGACTGTACAAATATCGACGTGCCACATGGGCAACAATAATCACCATCAAATCTCCCTGATCACAGATTAGCGGGGAAATGACTCTTGTCTGCCCCAACGGACAAGCTTAACATCTGAAGGAAGGTGACAGTCTTCGGTAATAGAGTTCTGATCCATTCCAGGGTCTGCCCTCATCGATTAAACGACCTTCGAATACGACTATTCGGCTAACCGTAAGAAAGAATGGTAAAACTATTTTGAGCTACACATGAAGCACGACATGGCGTATGCAAAGGAAGGAAAATTCATTCCAAAATCTAGAAAAGTTGTCATACAAAGTTCGTTCATAAAATAAAAAGAAAGAAGGAAAATACATCCACAGTGACCCAAGTCACTCAACATCAGCAGGAGAAGGCTCCACACCATAGGACTGGAGCACCTTATCAATTTGCTCTGAGAGGACCTCGTCAATCTAGGCCGGGACCAGAGAACCTTCAGCTTGGACTCCTCCAGCCTGAGTTTCCTCCTGAACCGGGGCTAGAGTCAGGGTCACCTCCAGATTTTCGACTGGGGTAGCAGCCTCCTCCTTCGGACATGGCACCTCCTCGGTCTCTACCATGGCAATGGCCCCCTCCACTTCCTCTTCTTCTCCAGCTATATCAAAGGGTGGAATGCTGGAAAGGTCGAGATGAGGGAAGGCCTCCTTCACCCTGGAGAGTCCGTCATTGAAGCCGTGCTAGTAGCCTTACAAAGTTACTTCATTGATCTCTGCATGGAATTGCGGAGATGTCTTAAAGTTCGCCACAGCATCATCTACCTGCTTCTTCAAAGATGCGAACTCCCTCTTGGCAGCTTCGGACTCCAGGACCGTCTCTTCGGCCCTCCTGGAAGCCTCCTCCACTGCCTTGGTCAGGCTCTTTATCTTCTCCTGATCCTCCCTGGTAACCTGCTCCAAGGATTTGACTTGATTCCTGCTCCTTCTCCACCCTGCCTCTTGCCCCGTCATTGTTACATGAGCACTTCTCAGTTTGCCCTTCAGTTTGTGAACTTCATCATTCATCTGGGCAAGACGGTCCTCCATGGACTGCTTCAGCTCCTCGGCTACTTCCTTGGCAGCCCTAGTAGTCTGAAGCTCCTCCTTAAGGTCATGGATGAGGCTGTCTACATTCCCTAGGCTCTCCTCCATGAAGGTGAGGTCGTAGACCAACTACAGCAAAAAAGAGAGATCATGAATCGAACAATTCTCAAGACAAAGAGAAGTGGCAGGATCATACCTGTTGCAAGGCAGAGAAGGCAGATTCGGACACCCTGGGAAGGCTCCAATTCCAGAAAATAGCCAAGTTATGAGGCAGGAGCGTACCCTTCAATGACTGCTTGGCTACGGCCGGGACCAGCAGTCCCCCCAAAGGCAAAAGCTCTGAGAGGTTCATCGAACGGACTCCGGTTGGGGAGGCCCGTAGGTGAACTCTCCTTCGACTTGCCGCGCTTCACCCCTATCAGTAGTAGGGGGCAAAACGGTGGCATATTTGCTCCCTGAGGTGGGCTCCCCACTGTACGAACTGGGAAAATAGCCGTCGGCGGAGCTTCGACTGGATGGGGTCTTGACGGAGCCCCTTCCGCAGTTACTACATCTTCCCCTGAGGTCCCCCGAGAAGACGAAGTGCCTTGGTCCCCTTCGGGACCATCCCTACGAGCTCTCTTCTGAACCGCAGACCTGGTAGGAGGGGCCTGTGCCACCCTCTTCTCTAAAGTCTAACAGAGCCAGCTCACGCCGGGCTTTATCCCGCCACCTGCAAGCAAAGGATTTCACTTCAATTGATTGGGCTATAATAAATCCAAGAAAGAGGAGCAGAAATCCCTATTGCTATACCTAATGAGGGGAATCTGCTAATTCCCACCCGGTGGAGATTTCCCTCCAATAATTCCCAGATGCGGGCAACTTCGAAATTGACCAGGAGATCGTAGTCCGACTGATCAGCCGCCAAGACTTTCTTTCTGTCATTGGCCGTCAGGCGAGGCTTCTTCCACACCGTATCGAAGCCCCATGAATTAAGAGACAACACAAATACAAAAATGGGTTTCCACCCGTGGATGGTGCTGGGCATATCCTTGATAACCCTACGGCCTGATCTAGGGCCAATCACCCACCATCTGTTGATGTGGAAATCCTTCTTGAGGATGAAAAGGGCCATGAAAAAATTGGTCCTAGGATCTATGTTCGCGATGTTGCACATAACCAGGAACCCACAGATGTTCTTGATGCTGTTCAGAGTCAACTGCGCTGGCACCACTTGGTACAAGCAGAAGATCTTGATGAAGAAAGGGTGCAGGAGAAACCGAAGACCAGCTTTCAGGTGATCTTCGTATACGGCTAGGCACCTATGGGGAGGTTCGTTCACCCGCTCCTCAAGCACGGGAAGGATGAAAGAAAAATCCTCAGGATTGTGGTAGTGTTCCCAAAGGACTGCCTTGTCCTGAGAAACTGAGCTGGGGACCGACTCCGGACCTACTATGTCTTCGGCCCCGAGGGCCCAACCTTTTCCCCTGACTCTCTACGGTCCCTTCCATGACAAAGGAATGAAGCAAGGAGCAGGAAGAAGATTCTACCTGAGGAATAGACTAGTAGTCCAGAACAGTTTGAGCGGAGGATGAGATGAGGTTGAAGAAGCTTCCTTGGCCAGACCTTCGCCCTTCCCCAAAAGAAAAGTAGGGGTCTCTAGAGCCCCGCCGGGATTAAATTGACTCAAGGTTATCCTGGGAGGTAACCCACCTACAACTGACTGCCATGATAAGATATACCCTTCATCTAATGGATGGAGGACAGCCACCACAACCATCCAAATCCCAACCAAAAGATTGCCTTTACCATCGTGCAATGGAAAAAGAAAAGGTGACCCCAGGGCCACCCACTTTTTCTTCCTTTCCCAATTCGGGAGTGACACCTGTCCACCATCTGATTATCAGATTATGATGGACAATCCAATCAAGGATCCCGCAATCATCCACTACACCGTCTCTCAAGAGGAAAATGACAAGGCATTAATACTCTCACTTCTCTAGGCAAATCTCCGCTTCGAAAACTGAGAGTAGGGGGGCAACTGTTGGAATATCCTGGTTTAGCTATAAACCAAACTCCGGTTCGACTGGTCAAAGCCTGTTTCTCCGGACTATGGACTTCGGACCAAGCAAGGGGTAGGTCAACTATAGGGAACCCAAGGCTTCATACCAGACCATAACATCCAGAGGCTGGACCTTCGGTTAACGTCTTCGGCCCTGGCCGAAGACCGAACTACTTATCGACTTCTGAAGGCACGTACTTCAGACCTCGCTGTGGACACGAACTCCGACCTCGGGGAAATACCAAGTCTTCAGCCCACACAAGGGGAAATTTGAAGCTTGGACCACAATCTATTCCAGAAAGGCAATAGTAACCAACGGTTACAATCGACACTCATCATGCCATGATCATGGCATGCAACTCCTGCTGCCACACCTCCGATCTGGCCAGAACCGCTCAATGACAATCCACGATCACCAATCATGGGAGGGATTAGCTCTCCATGATCTCCAGAAAAAGAGCGAGACGTAGGCCGGAGGCCTTCTTTAAATAAGGGTAAGAAGGATGGCTCGAGAGGTACACGAACATCCCCACTCACATACACTTACGATCTCCAAGAGCCTTTTCTCTCCCATTCTCTACACCTTCTCCATTCTGTGGCTGGGATCCGCCACTGACTTAGGCATCGAAGTGTCCCCCGTCGGAACAACTCTGGCAAGGGACCTATTTTGCAGGTGAACCAGGGAGCGGTCCTGCGATGCAGCGGCTTCGACCGGCCGAACCAGGGACCCACGCCAATAGTTTGCATATTACTTTTGGTATACTTTGTGGCATTTGCTAGGAGTACATAGTAAATCTTCATGTGCATACCATGATAGGTTCAAACCCAAAGAGTTTATAGTCTATTAGGTTTTGTCCCTTAGAGTGTCCAATAAAATTTCCTTTGATAGGGATGCCTAGTCGAGTCTATTAGGTATTAGTTGAGTCCAATAAAGGCATAGCATGAATTACATGTCTGCACCTGCACTACCCTCTACACAGCATAAACATATGAAAATTAGTCAAAAGCTGAACATAACTAATGAACTAACTAACAACTTGGCTAATTGTTAAAAGAAAGATAAAGAATTTTGCAGGAAATTTTGTAGTTGTAAAGAATTTTCTGCCCGTGAAGCTGGCCCATCCAAAATAATGAAGAGTAATGGACCCAATGCCTATGTGTGTGAGATACTACCTGCTTTAGGTATTAGCTCCACCTTCATCATCTCAGATCTTATAGAGTCTAGGGAGCCAGCAGCGATACCTAGCGAGCACCTTGAGCCTATCCCTCCCTCTGAGAGAGAACCCACCCCAGAGTGTCCACATATAATTGGCCAAATAGTGAGGAAAAGATTGAGAGAATCCTGGACGATCAAGCCATATGTACCCAGAATCGTGGCTATCAGAGACACTTGGTCCGGTGGCAAGGTCAGCTAGAATCTGAGGACTTGTGGATCACCCGTGAGGATCTACAGTGCCTCAACCCAGACCTACTCGAGCACTATGAGAGCCAAGTTATCCCACACTCGACGGGATCGAGTTCCTCCCACCCTGGGAGAATTGGTGGGGGCACCAGAATCAGACACAGATTACTAGGCCCTATTTAGTTTACCTAGCCATGTGTCAAATTTTGTAATCAACGAGAATTGAGTCATGTAATAAGTTGAGGTTAGTTGATTTGTCTCAACCCTCAACCTAGACAGTATTTTGAGTCCTGTAAATCAGTTATGAGTTCAGTATGAGCCCAATTTTTGTACAAGAGAGGAGGTTACCCTATTTTGGAGTTCCACCAGGCCACATCCAGAAGTCAGAGGCCACTACATCAGCCCATTGGATTTTGTATGACAACCCAGGATCCAAGATGCTTCCGAAAACCCTGATTCCTTTCAAATGCCCTCCAAATGCCCAGATTCCCTTCCAAATGCCAAAGCATATTCTCAGAATAGGGCACCCATGATTCCAGAAGTCCACCTGCATCCAAGCCCAAAGAAATCAAGCCAAAGTGCCAAGCCCAAGCCCTTAAGAAGCAAGATTCTAGGGAATATTCCTGCTACCAGTCTAACAGGCCACCCCAGCTTCCAAAGGCCCAAACCCATGCACCCAAGCCCCTTTGGGCCAGCCCCTTGCTGCTCCTACAGGCCCAACACACCTCCCTAGGCATCCTTGAAGTGTTGACCAAGTCCAAGAGGTGTCCTTGAGTGGAATAGTCAAAGCATGAAGGAAAAAGGAGAAGACTAGGTCAATTCCTAACCTAATGGGGATTTGTTTTTCTAACCTAGCTAGGAAAGGACTTGTATTCCAATTGGGAAGAGGACTTGTAACCCAAGTGTAACCATGGTTAGTGAGGGCATGGGAACTCTATAAATACCCCACCCCTCCCCCTCTTTTAAGCATCTCTTTCTTATGAATACAACTTGCTGAAATTTTGAGTTATTACCTTGTGTTGGTGTTTTGTTTTGGTTCTTTAGGTTGTGTTCTTGTGTTTGGACGAATTCCTTGCTGCCCTAGCATCCTTCTACACCCTAAATCACTGCCATCCAAGCCTTCACATGTCCAAGAAGGAGTGCCCTAGGCCACCGAGCAAGGAGATCTTCAACAAGCTTCAAACAGCCCAGCTTCTAAACCCTAACCTGATTCCTTCTAAACCCAGTTAATTTTCTATTTTTTATTTGCTGTTTTGATTAACCTTGATGCTTGTAGGACCCCCGAGGTACTTCCCCTCCATTGAGGAGGCCTTCTTTGCTATCTGGACCACCCAGATTTGCCATTAGATTCAAGGGAAACAAGGCTTCTTCTTCCAGGCTCCGATCAGAGTTGTGAGTGATCTCTTCTGCTACTGAATTTCAATCTCTGACTGGTAAGAAACCTTCCCATCTCTTATTATCTGATTTAATGAAGAAAAGCTATCCTAAACTGAGAGTTTCTCAACTCTCGGGTTCTGGTTATTTCATTAGTTTGCATGAGTTTGCCTGTGACCCAATGATTCTTTGCACTGCTAGACTTTCCACTAGTTCTTGCTTTATTTTAGGAATCTAGCCTGCAAATAAAATTATAAAAATCACAAAAAAAAATATTTTACTATTTTTTATGCATGTTTAGCAATCTTAGAGTCATCCCACATCAGCCCTCTTCCTCGACATGCTGAGGAGTTGGCTTATGGTGAACTTCATCTCTATGATATAAAAAGAAATTGGTTAGTCCCTTGTTGAAGCCGAATCTACTTGGAAGAAAAAGAGGCTCGACATCGAGCCTTACCTTGAGGTTGGGCCTGGCTGACCCCAGCATCGATGAGATTTTGCTCGGTCAGCAGATCTCGAAGAGCCGGGACCTCAGAAGTGATGAGCCGATCGTACACTTCTTTGTTGGCTAGCTCGATAGTAGATTGCCAGTTGGGGGAGCAGTCTGGGTCACTCCAAACCTAGTCCACCCCCTCAACCGAGGTGAACAGGAACCTGATCTTCCATCCCTTGATGGAAGAAGGCAGGTCAAGCTTGATGGTCCCCGAGCGGGGGGCCACAAACCACCACCCATTGTCAACTGGGTGGCACTTCAGGGTGAACAAGGCCCTGAAAAGAGAGGAACTGGCTATAATCCTGTGGAAGTGGCAAAGGATGATGAAGCAAAAAAATAATCCTGACGGTATTAGGGGTAAGTTAGGCTAGGACCAGACGGTAATTATTCAGGAAGGAAAGAAAGAAAGTGTGGAAGGGAAGATGGAGGCCTCCAAAGAAAAATCTTTGTATAGGGTAATCCAGCCCGGGCCACTGGAAGTGACCCACTCCTTTGGTACTAGGTGTAAGGATTTTGGTGACCAGGACGGAAGCATGGATTTCAAAAATTTATTATGAAACCACTACCAAACCCTTAACCCAAGATCTCATTACTAGGAATTAAAACATACAAACATGCATATATAAGATAAACTAGAGTTTAGGCACCAACTTGAACCGCTAGTATCCAATCCGATGAAGAAAACCCTGATTCAGCCTTCTTCTCCACCAGGCGCCCAAATGTTCGCCCTCCAACGGTGATCCACATGAAACTCGGACCAAGGAAGAACTTCTTCTTCAAGTTGCTTGGAGAAGTGGAACTCTTTCGGTAGCCTTTGGTCTATTGACCACTGTAGGACACCCTGTCCTACTGTAGGGCACTAAAGACACTCTTCTAAACCACTCTTGGTTTTAGGACAACCCTCTTCTAGGACCCCTTAGGCTTATGTCCTAAAACAAAGCCTTGTCCTATTAGAAAATACCTTGTTTTAACAAGACAAGTCTTGTCTTAAAGAAAGGAGGGAGAGAGAGACACTCAGAATAATACTTCGGTTGAATTCTTTCTTATCAGACTCATTTCACCGCCCCCTATTTATAAATACAAGAGGGGTGTGTGATATGTCCTCCCATCAACTTATCAGATATGATTTTTCAAGACCGAAGAGAAGTTATCTGGCTTGAAAAATCATATCTAATAAGCCCATTCATGCACCGAAGGCCTTATTCACATCCCTTCTTTTATCTAGACGAATTCTCACTTGCCACATATCAATTACCAGTCCCTAGGAAGCCAAGAGGTGCCTCTTCAATCTTCAAACATCGGAGATTATGAAGAGTCCTGATAGCATAAGGACTCTCCATCAGAACCGCGCGCCACATTAAGAGTTGCGACTCTTCATGCACCGTGCGCTCCATCCTTCTTCCACACAAATTTTAAAGAATATTGACTAGTCAAAACATAGGTAATATGGGTGTCATTGGAAAGAGCATAAAACTTTCTTTCTGACCATATAAATTATATTCAAATCAGAGATCTATAGCTCATTCTGTGCCCTTTTGAAGTTAAGGTATCATTTAGGTACCAAGAGTCCTATGCCATTGGGACTCTTCATGTATGGCACCTAAAATACCCTTAAATCCAAATTAAAATCAGATTTAGCTCTGATTAGGCTAGCCCCACTAAGGACTCAACCTAATTTAGGTTTTCCATAATTAGGTTAGCCCAATTAGGAAGCAACCGGACCCAATCCAATTGGGTTAGGAATTTGGTTAGCCTACATATGCTAGTATGTAATCCGGCTAACCAATTAGGATCCTATGACCCTAATTAAATCATGAATGACTTCCTTGGCCAAGTCTCTATTGTGTGTGTCCCATTGGATTCCACATCTAGCTAGCAGTAGGTTTAGGTTTAAGCCGATTTGATCCGATCGAACCCGATTGACCTAATTAGGTGAAATTGGCTCACCTAATTGTCCAATTCGAATCACACATCGAATTGACTCATGAAACCAAATCAATTGGTTCATGAAGACCTACAAGATAAGATTGACGTCTAGCAATGTGTCATGCCTACCCGGAAGATGAGAAATTTTGGTGGATTTATTAAAATACACTTCAGTGGTGAGTTACCGGGTAATTCAGTCCTTCGATCTACTTGCACCCTGAATATGACTATGGATATTGATACTTGTCAAATCCAATTTCATATTCATTCCTTGATCAATCTGATAATGATGATTCATTAATGAACCATTAGAAACTATTTCTAATGTTCATACTTTGATCAAAGATTTTTCGAATCTTTATTTGATTGAAATCATCTGGATGCGCTTCCCACTTACTAGGGTTGATTGATTCCTTTTTGACCTACTCACAACCTCCATATGCAATCCACCATACCCAGTATGGTGCGGGCACCAGACTTAGAAGAAGACTTCAGAGCTCCATCTGGATCTCTGATTGACCTTGCCCAAAGAATTAGGGTTTTCTGGTTTGTAATAAGGGTTGACTTGATCAACTCAATTTTAGCTTGAGTCTGTATTCCCTGCAGTTTATTTTGTTGAGTCATGTTGACTCAGTAATGGTCTAGGACTTCAACCTGGGGTGTCACATTTTCTCCCAAGGCCAAGCAAGTGGGCACCACACTCCCAGCCACACGCCTTAGTCCAGGGGGTGCCACATCTCCATCCAGTAGGCTTTGGTCCCTACACCACAAGATAGCAGGTCCCTCCTCTCATGCGCCACTTAAGGAGAAGACAATCTGGGAGCCACAATTCAAGGGGGCGGCCAAGGTGTTTCCATAAGAGCCAAGCTATGAAAAGAAAGGAGCAAAGCTTGGGGAGGAAGACTAGGAGGCGCCCAAGTAATTCCAAATAAAACCAAGTATAAAAGGAAGGAAATTTCTCTTGAAGTGCAAGGTTAAGGAGGCGCCCAAATACTTCCAAATAAGACCAATCATGGAAGGAAAAATATTTTTTCTTGAAGATCAAGGCTAGGAGGCGCCACCCACTTTCCTTTTGAAGCCACCAATCAACATTTGTGGAATCTTTTGGCCAGCCATAAGTGTAGGGATTGATCCTACAATCCTAATTTGAAGATCCCCTCCTTTAGTCCCACATGGGAAGATGTAAAACCCTACTCTCTTGTAAAGTCCTATAAATTAAACCCTTCTTGTAAACTTTAAAGTAATCTGATGAATGAATTAAAATTTTTGTGTGAGCAAACTCTGTGTTTTCTCTTTTTCGCACTTGCATCCAGGTGTTGAGCTCCGTGAGGGAGTAAATCCGGGTTCCCCAGGAACCTTGAGGAGGTGTGAGATCTCCAAACCCCAAACCCTAGGTGATGGGGAACTAATATGCATGCAATTTTTTTTGTATGTTTTACATGTTGAGTTAGGTGATTAATTCCCAAATTTCAGATCAAAATTATTTGTAGGGAATTTTGTATGAATTTTTGAAGATCAGCATGCAGATTAGGACCTAGAAAAGTAGCAAAGAAGGACCGCCGGGGCTGAAAAGCCTCGGTTAGGGCAAGTTCTCCTACAATAAATCTACTGGAGGTAGAGGGGTGTACCTGACAATGTCTGTGAAGATCGTAGCGAAGGGGTCTCTCGTTCCTCGATGGATGCGGCCTGGAAAACCGAGCCAAAGACCCGCGGATACCCATTTTTCTGCTCGGTGATCCGATTGAGGCTTGGCTGGAGTCGTTGGATTCATAGGAACTCAGGGACCTGCAAACGACCTGTCAGGGGTTAGAAAGCTCACAAAGAAACAAGAAAACAAAGTAAAAACAACAAGGGAAGGCTTCTTTTGGAGTGGGCGTCCAAGGATCTGGAGGGTTTGTTGGCAGCAGGAAGATGATTGCAAACACCGGGAAGAAGAACTCTCACAAACCCCTTTATGCACACAGCAAGGTATCACACCACTCAATAGAAGAACTCAAGGTTTTCATTCATCAAAAATTCATACAAAATTCCCTACAAATAATTTTGATCTGAAATTTGGGAATTAATCACCTAACTCAACATGTAAAACATACAAAAAAATTGCATGCATATTAGTTCCCCATCATTTGGTATCAGAGCTTAGATTAGGGCTTGTTTTCTGCAATTTTTCAGTCCGTATATACTCTATTATTTTAATTATTTATCCCTTTTATAAACTCCAAAAATTATGAAATTTATTTTCCTAGATTTATCATAATTCACAGTAATTTTAAAAGTTTTTCCAGATTTTATTATGGCCTGTGAATTTTCTGCAAGCCGAAATAGGGCCTGCAAATTTTCGGCTCTATTTTTTTTAGCAAGACAAGTTTGGAAGTTTTAGGGTTTTGTTTAGGAGTTTTTGCATATTTCTTAATTTTAGTATATTTCTGGTATATTAGGCCATGATTTGCAAGTTTTCTTCTATTTAAAAAATACCAAAAAAAAATACATATTTTCCAAAAATACCAAAAAAAATATCTAAACCCTAATTTGCATCCTCATCTGCCTGCCATCATTGCATAATTTACTTTTAAGGGCACTCTTGCTATATCAGATGGGGGGAGGATTTGATCACCTCTCCTTAGCCCAAAACCACATCCCTTGCATTCAGTCCCAAGCCTTAACCTAAAATTAATTAGACTTAATTTGCCCCAGTGGGCTAGGGACACCAACTGGTCGGGTCCGGGCTAGTGTTAGATCACTGTGTCAAGTTAACCTGTGTGTGCCTTGTGCTCAGTGTCTAGAACGGTGGTTTAGGGATTCAATCCCGAAGGGCTTGTGTGCTGGTCCGCCTACCTGGCCAATCTCTGATTGGTGTCTAGGATTGGCAATCAGGGACCTAACACTCCCCTTACACATGGCTGGCTGAGTACAGGGTTACTATAGGCTAGTTTGCCACCCTGATTGAGCATCTAGTTTGGACTCTAGGTCTAGTCAGCTATAGTCGGTCTGATCGAGTCTTGCATGAGCACTAGATTAGGAGTTTCATATCACCCACCTCCTTCACAAATGTCTGAACCCATGGAAAATTTACAAGCCCAAATAAAAGCCCTAGCTGATCAAATGGCCCATATGACTACCCAGTTAACTCAGTCTGCTACCCAAACCAACAATAGAATTGACCATCTTGCCAATAGGTTTGACCAGTTAGGAGGCCGTGTAGGGACCATAGCAAGAACCCATGGGTCACGATCTGAGCCAGATCCTGAGTCCCCTCAACCTAGGAGAACCCCAAACCCTGATCTATACCATGAGGTCGAACCTAGGAGAGCCTCTTATCCTGACCCGTACTACAATCCTCAACCTAGGAGGACCCCAAACCCTGATCCATACCGAGAGGTTGAACCTAGGAGAGCCCCTCAGCCTGACCCATACTATAATCCTAAACCTAGGAGGACCCCAAACCCTGAACCATATCGTGAGGTTGAACCTAGGAGAGCCACTCAGCTTGACCCATACTATGATACTGAACCTAGATCCTATGACTCTAGATCCTATTTACCCACATCCTATAAGCCTAGTATACCCACAACCTATAGATCTTATGACTTCAAATCCTCTGACTCTAAAATCTACGAACCCATATCCCATGAGTCCAGTAGACCCAAGACCCATAGAGCTGAACCCAAATCCTATAACCCCAGATCTTATGATCCTATGACCCATAGATCTGCTCCCTTATCCTATGAGTCTAGGGAGCCCATAATCCCTAGATATCAATCTAGTACTAGTCAGGTTTTCCATAGTCAACTTGAATCCCATAGGATTAGCACCCCTAAATATGAGCCCAGTAGTGAGCCACTACCCCTTAGACAACCTGAACCTACTAGGAGTAGTGCCCATAATCAGAAACCAGGACCTAGCCAATTTTTTCCTAGCCGACCTTCTCCAACCATTCCTGAGATTGACAAGGCTTACATTAATGCGGAAGTGTATGAAGCTGATGCGAGCCTAGTGGATGAGTATGAAGGAGAAGAGGAGACACCTTTAGTAGACCTAGAATTAGCTGACCCAGTAGATACCCAGGTAGAAACCACCCTAGAGCTAGTTGACCTTGACCACATCCAACCTAAAGCTATAGTGGAAGAACAATTAGAGGAAGAGAACTATGATACTAGGATTTTACCTGAGGAAACTCTAGAAAAGGATCTAATTGTAGAGCCTATTCCTAAATTGCATGAACAAGAAGACTTTATTCAGGATTTGGCTTACTTAACCCATTGCCCTCAAGATGAATCCCTTCCTGCCATTCCTATTGAAGATCTCTTCCCAGAAATTGTTGACCCATCCTTCCATAGCATGGACCTTTTCATGCCCATAGAATTTCCACAATCTCATAAGATTAGCCTCATTAGTCTAGGATTAGTCCCTGACATGCCTTCTTTTATTGAACTTTATCCAACTAACCTTGAACCTTTTTCCCTACCCTACCAAACTACTTCTAAACCCACTTCCTATTTTCTACCCTTTCCTGACACCTCCAGCATTTCTAGGATTATTAGATTGCATTTAACTGAGATTAGCATACTGCATGCATTTATTACGCATGTTAGGTTTGCATTATACTTCTGGCATACCCTCTGGCATTTGCTTGGAGTCCATTGTAAATACTCTTGTGCACACCACACTAGGGTCAGACCTAGAGAGTCTATAGTCTCTTAGGTTTAGGCCCATAAAAGTCTAATAAATTTCCTTCGATAGGAATGCAAAGTTGAGTGTATTAGGTGTTAGTTTGAGTCCTTTGCATCATTTTATTAGGAGTCTGCATGTGCCCAGCATGTTCACCACCTATACTAATTTTAAACAAACTGGCTAATTCCCGAAGATGGATCAAAAAAATTTGATGTAGTGGATTCTATCTTGGTTAGGCTTAGGCCTAAAAGAAGCTTCATGCTCGCAGAGCCGGACCTTTTAAAGTGATAGAGAAGGTTGGATCAAATGCCTAGGTGTTAGAATTGCCTTCGGATTTGGGCATTAGTTCTACCTTCAATATAACAGACCTGGTTGAGTATAGGGAACCGGCAGCGATACCTAGTGAGGCCTTTGGACCTATTCCTTTTCATTGTGAGTGACCCTAACCTAGAGTGTCCACAAACAAATTTGGCCTGAGAGAGGAGAACGGATCGAGCGTATCCTGGACGATCAAGCCATCACGACCCAGGGCCATGTCTATCAACGCTTCCTGGTCCGATGGCAAGGCCGGCCAGAGTCGGACGATTCATGGATTTCTCGAGAGGACTTGCAATGCCTCAACCCAGACCTTCTCGAGAGATATGTGAGCCAGTCTGACCTTCACTCGACAGGGTCGAGTTCCTCCCACCCTGGGAGAATTGGTGGGGACACCGGAGGCACCAGAATAAGATAGAGGCTTTTTCAACACTCTGTAAATTGATCAATAATTTATGAGTCCATCTGTAATAAGGGCTTAGCTCATCTGAGTCCATTTTAGTTGTTATTTGAGTATTTTTAGTTGTTATTTCAGTTCTGTACTAGTCAGCTCATGTTGAGCTAGTTCAGTCCAATGCTAGTCAGCTCATGTTGAGCTAATTTTATTTTTTTGAGTCCTGTCCAAGCATACTGAAGACTCAAGACTATATCATACAAGTGAAGACCAAGTCCAACTAGATTGAAGACATGGAAGTATAGCACAAGTCCAACCCAGCTTGAAGATTTGAAGACCCCAGGAGGAAAATTCAGAAACCCTGATTTCTTGCAGATGCCCTCCAGATATCCAGATTCCCTTCCAGATGCCAAAGTATATTCATAGATAAGGGCATCCATGATTCTAGAGGTCTATCTACATCCTAGCCCAAAGAAATCAAGCCCAGGTGCCAAGCCCAAGCACCTAAGAAGCAAGATACCAGGGAATATTCCTGCTACCTGGCTACCAGGCCACCCCAGCTTCCAGAGGCCCAAACCCATGCACTCGAGCCCCTTTGGGCCGGCCTTTTGCTACTCCTAGAAGCCCAACACGCCCCCCTAGGCGTCCTTGGAGTCTTGACCAAGTCAAGAAAATTTTTAGGGATTTTTCTACCTAATATTTCCTTATTTTCTAGCTAGGGTTTGAGAGGGAAAAGGATTCTTATATAAAGACTTATGTACCCTTACTTGGAGCCCAAGGTTAAGGGTCTATTTAAGGGACGCTAGCCTCTTGTATGAGGAGAATTTTTGATGAATGAAAACCTTGAGTTCTTCTATTGAGTGGTGTGATACCCTGCTGTGTGCATAAAGGGGTTTGTGAGAGTTCTTCTTCCCGGTGTTTGCAATCATCTTCCTGCTGCCAACAAACCCTCCAGATCCCTGGATGCCCACTCCAAAAGAAGCCTTCCCTTGCTGTTTTTACTTTGTTTTCTTGTTCCTTTGTGAGCTTTCTAACCCTTGACAGGTCGTTTGCAGGTCCCTGAGTTCCTATGAATCCAACAACTCCTGCCAAGCCTCAATCGATCACCGAGCAGAAAGCCAGGTATCCGCGGGTCTTTGGCTCGGTTTTCCAGGCCGCATCCATCGAGGAACGAGAGACCCCTTCGCTGCGATCTTCACAGACGTTGTCAGGTACACCCCTCTACCTCCAGTAGTTTTATTGTAGGAGAACTTGCCCTAACAGAGGCTTCTCAGCCCCGGCGGTCCTTCTTTGCTACTTTTCTAGGTCCTAATCTGCATGCTGATCTTCAAAAAATCATACAAAATTCCCTACAAATAATTTTGATCTGAAATTTGGGAATTAATCACCTAACTCAACATGTAAAACATACAAAAAAAATTGCATGCATATTAGTTCCCCATCATTTGGTATAGCAAATGATGGAGAACTAATATGCATGCAATTTTTTTTGTATGTTTTACATATTGAGTTAGGTGATTAATTCCCAAATTTCAGATCAAAATTATTTGTAGGGAATTTTGTATGAATTTTTGAAGATCAGCATGCAGATTAGGACCTAGAAAAGTAGCAAAGAAGGACCGCCGAGGCTGAGAAGCCTCGATTAGGGCAAGTTCTCCTACAATAAAACTACTGGAGGTAGAGGGGTGTACCTGACAACGTCTGTGAAGATCGCAGCGAAGGGGTCTCTCGTTCCTCGATGGATGCGGCCTAGAAAACCGAGCCAAAGACCCGCGGATACCCGGCTTTCTGCTCGATGATCCGATTGAGGCTTGGCTGGAGTCGTTGGATTCGTAGGAACTCAGGGACCTGCAAATGACCTGTCAGGGGTTAGAAAGCTCACAAAAGAACAAGAAAACAAAGTAAAAACAGCAAGGGAAGGCTTCTTTTGGAGTGGGCGTCCAGGGATCTGGAGGGTTTGTTGGCAGCAGGATGATGATTGCAAGCACCGGGAAGAAGAACTCTCACAAACCCCTTTATGCACACAGCAGGGTATCACACCACTCAATAGAAGAACTCAAGGTTTTCATTCATCAAAAATTCTCCTCATACAAGAGGCTAGGGTCCCTTAAATAGACCCTTAACCTTGGGCTCCAAGTAAGGGTACATAAGTCTTTACATAAGAATCCTTTTCCCTCTCAAACCCTAGCTAGAAAATAAGGAAATATTAGGTAGAAAAATTCCTAAAAATTTTCTTGACTTGGTCAAGACTCCAAGGATGCCTAGGGGGGCGTGTTGGGCTTCTAGGAGCAGCAAAAGGCTGGCCCAAAGGGGCTCGGGTGCATGGGTTTGGGCCTCTGGAAGCTGGGTGGCCTGGTAGCCAGGTAGCAGGAATATTCCCTGGTATCTTGCTTCTTAGGTGCTTGGGCTTGGCACCTGGGCTTGATTTCTTTGGGCTAGGATGCAGATGGACCTCTGGAATCATGGATGCCCTTATCTATGAATATACTTTGGCATCTGGAAGGGAATCTGGGTATCTGGAGGGCATCTGCAAGAAATCAGGGTTTTCTGAATTTTCCTCCTGGGGTCTTCAAATCTTCAAGCTGGGTTGGACTTGTGCTATACTTCCATGTCTTCAATCTAGTTGGACTTAGTCTTCACTTGTATGATATAGTCTTGAGTCTTCAGTATGCTTAGACAGGACTCAAAAAAATAAAATTAGCTCAACATGAGCTGATTATCATTGGACTGAACTAGCTCAACATGAGCTGACTAGTACAGAACTGAAATAACAACTAAAAATACTCAAATAACAACTAAAATAGATTTAGATGAGCTAAGCCCTTATTACAGATGGACTCATAAATTATTGATCAATTTACAGAGGGTTGAAAAAGCCTCTGTCTTATTCTGGTGCCTCCGGTGTCCCCACCACTAGGTTAGCCACTTCACTCCCTAACCCTAGCCACCCATCATCCTTTTCTTTCCACCAAGCCCTAGCCTATCCAACCTCTCACAGCCACTCTCTTCAAGTCCAGGCCGACCACCAGCATCCGGGTCCAGTCCGGATACTTCAGATCCAGAGCAATCCCCAGTGGATGTCAGATCAGCCTCTAGGAGAATCCGGATTTTAGCAACATCAGCTTTCAAGTTCTTCAAATCTGGTAAATCCTTCCTTGAGTATCTGATTCCATCACTTGTTCTTCTTCTTTCCCAGATCTTGAGTTCAGGAGAAGCCGACTCAGCCACAGGACCAGTATTGGAGGATCCATTGCGAAGGTATCCGAATCCGAGGATCCAATAATCTGCTCGAGAGAGTTTTTTCACCAAACTTTGTGAAGATCACTGTCTAGTTGGTAACCCATCTCTTCTCTTTATTTCTATCATGTTGAAAGTTCAGAGCGAAACCCTAGGTCTGGGAGTTTCTCAACCCCCAGCGATCCGTTACTTCTGAACTACTCTGATAATCCAGTTTTATTTAAATTGTGCTTTCAATTATTATCTAGTTTCTTTCAATTTAGTTTAGCTTTCCTTTGAGTCAAAGCCAATTTCGAAAAATATATATATATAAAAAAGAATTAATCTTAATTTATTTCTGCATCGCATCATCCTCTTTCGTTCTGCATCATTTTATGGTATCAAAGCCCAGTCTAGGATTTCTGTTTGCTTGCTTGTTTTAAGTCTCTCTCCTTTTACTTTGTCTGCTCGAAGTAGACTCCCCAGGACGTCCGGTCCTAGGAATGAAGCGAGGTGCAAGCCTCCTCTTCCCATTCCATGGGGTGTTCCTAGGGCGTGTAGGGGATCCGTTGGATTACAACTTCGTAGCAGGAATTGTAAATGGGGGAAGCACCATGTTTTCAGTCTGTAACTATCCTGTTGCAGGAATTGTTTCTCAGTGCAGATAACTCTGAATTGCATGATTTTTACTTTTTTGGAACCAGTATAATTGAAGCTATTTTACCTAATTTTCCTGTGATTTATTGGTTTTCGTAAAATTTCTGAGAGTTAAATTACTGCAACTCTATTTTTGTGTTCTGCAATGCAATTATTTTGAGTGAACATCTCCTAATTCATCCTAAGGGCATTTGAGCATCTAAGATAAGGGGAGGAGTTGATAACCTCTCCTTAGCCCAAAACCACCACCCACTCATTCGATCCTAAGCCTAACTTTAAAATTTATTAGACTTAATTTGCCCTAGTGGGCTAGGGACATCAACAAGTTGGGTCAAGGCTAGTGTTGAGTCAGTTTGTCTAGTTACTCTGTGTGTGCTTTGTACTCAGTGTCTAGAATGGTGGTTCAGGGACTACGTCCCGAAGGGCTTGTATGCTGGTCCGCCTACCTGGCCAATCACTGATTGGTGTCTAGGATTGGCAATTAGGGACCTAACACTCCCCTTACACCTGCCTGGCTGAGTCCCGAGTTACTATAGGCTAGCTTGCCAATCTGATTGGGCATCTAGTTTGGGCTCTAGGTCTAGTTAGCCCATAGTCGTTCAGTTGAGTCTCATTTTGTGTATTTGCTTGCACCATCATGTCTACCCGGAATGGAGTACCCTACCAACCTGGTCAAATCCAACCTGATTTAGAGGCCATGGTTAGAGCTCTTACTGAGAGTATGAACAAATTGAGTCAGGATGTGACTGCCACTATTGCCCAGTTTAAAGAACAAGTCCATGAGAATTTTGCCCAGCTTAGGGATCGAGTCCAAGTACTTGAGGAACCTAGGCATCAGAATTGGACTCCTGACCCAGATTTTAATGTGCCTCAACCTCACCCACACCAAGATCCTAGAAGACCTTTATATAGAGATCCTGAACCTAATCATAGGAGGCCTGACCCAGAACCTGAAGATAGAGATGATAGGTTCATTCAGAACATCAAATTAGATGCACCCACTTTTGATGGTAGCTTAAACCCTAAGGTGTATTCTGATTGGGAGGGTGAGATGGACCAGTACTTTGAGTGGTATGCCATGTCTGAGGAAAGGAAGTTCAAGTTTGCCAAGATGAAGTTAGTACGTCAAGCTAGGTTATACTGGGGGAACATTGAGCTAACCACTAGAAGACGAAATGTAGAGCCCATAACCACTTGGCAGGGTATGAAAGAGAAACTTAGAGATAAGTACCTATCCATTTCATACCAGCAGAATCTGTTAGACCAATGATAGACTTTGAAACAAGGGAACCGATCTGTATCAGACTACATAACCACCTTTGATGAATACCTGATGAGATGTGATGTGAGTGAAGCCCATGAGGTCACTTTCTCTAGGTTTAGGGCTGGACTTAGGGAAGATATAAAGAGGGAGTTGTTTCTGAGAGAGGTTACTGACCTAGACCAAGCCTATCAGATTGCACTGAACACTGAGAAGTTTCAAAGAGGACCCATGCCTCCTAGGGTTAGTGCCCCAATCCCAAGAAATAGACCTAGCCAAGTTACCCCTAGCAAGCCTAATCAGGGTATTCCCACCCCTAGGCCCATGGACAAAGGTAAGGCACCTGACACCCAGAGAATCCCTAGTATCATCTATTTTAAGTGCCAGAAGCCCGGTCATATCTCCAACCAGTGCACAGCCATAGTTTGTTTTAAGTGCCACAAGGTAGGTCATGTTTCTAGCCAGTGCCCTCGTAGATCCCTTTACATAGAAGAAGCAGAAGAAGAGAGTTCCGGACCCAATGAAGAGTTTGAAGAAGAAGTTTATGAGGCCGGAATGAATTTGGTCGATGAGTATGAAGGATAGGAGGAATCCACAGAGTCTGACCAATTAGGGGTTGTGAGATGCATCCTATCCCAGAATAGAGTTCAGGAAGATTGGCGTAGGACTAACATCCTACAGACTTTCCTTAAACTAGGGGATAAGGTATGTAAAATCATCATAGATAGTGGGAGCTGTGTGAATGCCATTTCTGCTAGTACTGTCAAAATGTTAGGCTTAATCCCAGTCCCCCACCCCAACCCCTATAAGGTTTCTTGGGTAGACTCTACCTCTATACCCATCCAGTCTAGATGTTAGGTCCAAATCCAAATGCAATCCTATCAAGAGAAGATTTGGTGTGACGTCTTGCCCATGGGGGTGAGCAGTATAATTCTTGGAAGACCTTGGTTGTATGATCATGATGCCACCCTCTTAGAAAAATCCAACACCTGTGTCTTTAGTTTTAATGGGAAGAAAATCACAATCCATTCAGTCCCTCCTAAAGACAAGGTAGCTAAAGGAACCAATAAGGTCAGAGAAATGAAGACTGGAGTGAACCTAATTAGTGCTAAGGATCTAGAACAGGAAATTCATAGTGGTTCACCTATTTGGATGTTGACTGCTAAGGAACTTAGGACTCCTACACCCTCAGAGCCTCCTCAGGAAGTTAAACCTTTGTTAGAAGAATTTGAGGATGTTTTTCCCGAGGATCTGCCAGACCACCTTCCACCTCTTAGGGATATCCAGCATTCCATAGATTTAGTCCCAGGAGCTACTTTACCCAACTTGCCCCATTATAGGATGAATCCATCTGAGCATAAGGAACTGCAAAAGTAGGTTGGAGAATTATTGTGGAAGGGGTTCATTAGAGAAAATCTTAGCCCTTGTGCAGTCCATGCACTTCTAACCCCGAAGAAGGATGGCATGTGGAGGATGTGTGTTGATAGTCGTGCCATCAACAAAATCACAATCAAGTATAGGTTCCCCATCCCTAGACTAGATGACATGCTAGATATGATGGCCGGTGCAATGGTTTTTTCTAAAATTGATCTCAAGAGTGGCTATCATCAGGTTAGGATTAGACCAGGGGATGAGTGGAAAACCGCTTTCAAAACTAACGATGGTCTCTATGAATGGGTTGTTATGCCTTTTGGGTTGTCCAATGCCCCTAGTACTTTCATGAGGATTATGACCCAGGTACTTAGAGCTTTCATAGGGAAGATTGTAGTGGTCTATTTTGATGACATCCTGATCTATAGTAAGCCCCCTGCAGACCACCTAGGCCACCTTAGACAAGTCTGCCAAGTTTTGAGGAATGATAGTCTCTACAGTAATCTCAAAAAGTGTGAATTCATGACCAGTAGAATTATCTTCCTTGGTTTTGTAGTAACCCCTGACGGCGTGGCTGCCAATCCAGAAAAGATTAGGTCCATAGTAGAATGGCCAGAGCCGACCAGTGTGCATGAAGTCAGAAGTTTCCATGGCTTGGCTACCTTCTATAGGCGATTCATCAAGGGGTTTAGTACTGTAGTTGCTCCTATCACAGACTGTATTAGGAAGGGAGAATTCCAGTGGACTAAAGTAGCCCATAAAGCCTTCCTGGATCTTAAGGATAGGATGACCCAGGCACCCATTTTGAGGTTACCAGACTTTTCAAAAGTATTTGAGGTTGCCTGTGATGCTTCAGGAGTAGGTATAGGTGGAGTCCTAAGCCAAGAGAACCATCCCGTAGCATTCTTTAGTGAAAAACTTAATGATGCTAAGCTTAGGTATTCTACCTATGATAAGGAATTTTATGCGGTAGTGCAAGCTTTGCGTTACTGGAGACATTATTTGCTACCGCAAGAATTTGTGCTATTTTCGGGCCATGAGGCTCTTAGATTCTTGAATTCCCAGAAGAAGCTTAACCCTAGGCATGCTAAGTGGGTAGAGTATATCCAGTCCTATACTTTTGTTTTGAAGCATAAGGCTGGGTCAGAAAATAAGGTAGCTGATGCCCTTAGTCGTCGATCTTTGTTGTTGAATTCTATTAGGGCTGAAGTCATAGGGTTTGAGCAAATCAAAGAGGAATATGAGTCATGTCCGGATTTTAAGACTGTGTACCAGGATCTAACTCAAGGACCATCTAGTGACCATAAGGATTATACCCTTTTAGATGGCTTTCTGTTCTTTAAGAATAGGCTTTGCATCCCTAAAACTTCTCTTAGGAAATTTTTGATTTGGGAAATTCATGCTGGAGGTTTAGCTGGCCATTTTAGAAAAGACAAGACCACCCTGGCTATTGAAGACCACTTTTTCTGGCCTAGTTTAAAAAGAGATGTAGCACACATTGTGGCTAGGTGTCGGACCTGCGCTGTTGCCAAACAGCGAAAACAGAACACCAGCCTTTATACCCCACTCCCTGTCCCAGATCGTCCTTGGCAAGATGTGAGCATGGACTTTGTGTTAGGTTTGCCTAAGACCCAGAGGAGGCATGACTCTATCTATGTTGTAGTCGACCGATTTTCCAAGATGGCCCATTTCTTGCCTTGTTCCCAAACATTTGATGCGTCTAAGGTAGCCACCCTGTTCTTTAATGAGATAGTTCGACTCCATGGCCTACCTAAGACAATTGTTTCCGATAGGGATGTCCGGTTCACCAGTTATTTCTGGAAAACCCTTTGGCATAAGTTAGGGACAAAGCTTAAGTTTTCAACTGCCTATCATCCCCAGACTGATGGCCAAACTGAAGTAGTGAACCGTAGTTTAGGCAATCTGTTAAGGTGTCTTGTTGGTGAAAACATTAGGAACTAGGATTTGTACTTTCCTAGAGCTGAATTTGCATACAATGACTCGGTCAATAGGTCTACGGGTAAGAGTCCATTTGAAATTGTGCATGGTTACAAACCTCACACACCTCTTGACCTAGCTCCTTTACCAGTCCACACATGAGTCTCCGAGTCTGTCGAAGTTTTTGCACAGCATATAAAAGACTTGCATAAGGAAATTCAAGCCAAAATAAATTTAAGTAATGAAACTTATAAGAAGTTGGCTGATTCTCAAAGGCGAGTCAAAACTTTTGATGAAGGAGACTATGTAATGATTAGGTTAAGGCCTGAACGGTTTCCTCCTGGAACCATTAGAAAGTTACATGCTAGAGGAGCTGGACCATTTAGAGTGGTGAAGAGAGTAGGATCCAATGCCTATGTGCTCGAGTTACCTCCAGAACTAGGCATTAGCTCCACTTTCAACATTACAGACCTAGTAGAGTATAGAGAGCCAGCTGTGATTCCCAGTGAGCCTTTTGAGCCTAATCATGCTCTTGAGAGTGAACCCAATCCTGGGTGTCCACCAACAAACTGGCCTGTGAGGAAAGAGCAGATTGAAAAGATCCTGGATGATCAGGTTATCTCTACTCGTAATCGAGGATACCAAAGATACCTGGTCCGCTGGCAAGGAAGGCCAGATTCTGATGACTCTTGGATCTCCCGAGAATAATTACAAGAATTGGACCCAGACCTCTTGGAGAGATACCAGAGCCAACTTGATACATACTCGACAGGGTCGAGTTCCTCCCATCCCGGGAGAATTGGTGCGGGCACCAGACTCAGAAGAAGACTTCAGAGCTCCATCTGGATCTCTGATTGACCTTGCCCGAAGAATTAGGGTTTTCTGGTTTGTAATAAGGGTTGACTTGATCAACTCAATTTTAGCTTGAGTCTGTATTCCCTGCAGTTTATTTTGTTGAGTCATGTTGACTCAGTAGTGGTCTAGGACTTCAACCTGGGGTGTCACATTTTCTTCCAAGGCCAAGCAAGTGGGCGCCACACTCCCAGCCACACTCCCAGCCACACGCCTGAGTCCAGGGGGTGCCACATCTCCATCCAGTAGGCTTTGGTCCCCACACCACAAGATAGCAGGTCCCTCCTCTCATGCACCACTTAAGGAGAAGACAATCTGGAAGCCACAATTCAAGGGGGCGGCCAAGGTGTTTCCATATGAGCCAAGCTATGAAAAGAAAGGAGCAAAGCTTGGGGAGGAAGACTAGGAGGCGCCCAAGTAATTCCAAATAAAACCAGGTATAAAAGGAAGGAAATTTCTCTTGAAGTGCAAGGTTAAGGAGGCGCCCAAATACTTCAAAATAAGACCAATCATGGAAGGAAAAATATTTTTTCTTGAAGATCAAGGCTAGGAGGCGCCACCCACTTTCCTTTTGAAGCCATCAATCAACATTTGTGGAATCTTTTGGCCGGCCATAAGTGTAGGGATTGATCCTACAATCCTAATTTGAAGATCCCCTCCTTTAGTCCCACATGGGAAGATGTAAAACCCTACTCTCTTATAAAGTTCTATAAATTAAACCCTTCTTGTAAACTTTAAAGTAATCTGATGAATGAATTAAAATTTTTGTGTAAGCAAACTCTGTGTTTTCTCTCTTCCACACTTGCATCCAGGTGTTGAGCTCCGTGAGGGAGTAAATCCGGGTTCCCTAGGAACCTTGAGGAGGTGTGAGATCTCCAAACCCCAAACCCTAGGTTAGCCACTTCACTCCCTAACCCTAGCCGCCCATCATCCTTTTCTTTCAACCAAGCCCTAGCCTATCCAACCTCTCACGGCCACTCTCTTCAAGTCCAGTTCGACCACCAGCATCCGCGTCCAGTCCGGATACTTCAGATCCAGAGCAATCCCCAGTGGAAGTCAGATCAGCCTCCAGGAGAATCCGGATTTCAGCAACATCAGCTTTCAAGTTCTTCAAATCTGGTAAATCCTTCCTTGAGTATCTGATTCCATCACTTGTTCTTCTTCTTTCCCAGATCTTGAGTTCAGGAGAAGCCGACTCAGCCACAGGACCAGTATTGGAGGATCCATTGCGAAGGTATCCGAATCCGAGGATCCAACAATCTGCTCGAGAGAGTTCTTCCACCAAACTTTGTGAAGATCACTGTCTGGTTGGTAACCCATCTCTTCTCTTTATTTCTATCCTGTTGAAAGTTCAGAGCGAAACCCTAGGTCTTGGAGTTTCTCAACCCCCAGCGATCCGTTACTTCTGAACTACTCTGATAATCCAGTTTTATTTAAATTATGCTTTCAATTATTATCTAGTTTCTTTCAATTTAGTTTAGCTTTCCTTTGAGTCAAAGCCAATTTCGAAAAATATATATATAAAAAAAAGAATTAATCTTAATTTATTTTCGCATCGCATCATCCTCTTTCGTTCTGCATCACAGTATCACCCCATGCATGACTCAGTGTCATGATTGAGTGTGAACCAAAGTATGGATTTATGCATATAAGATACCATGGCAGTCTCAGGTCAAAGGACCGCATGCACTACTCCCACTATGAGAACTATCTATTGACAAATAGATAAGGTTCCATTAGATGTTCTCAAGCTGGATCCATTCAGTGAACTCATTCTCTAATGAGCACCCACATCCTAGTATTAGTGTCAAACACAAATGACTGTGAGATCAGTCACCCACTTCACCAAGCATACATAGGATGTGCTGGTCTTACCGAAAATATTGATCCCCTACTCAATATCCCATCGACCAGGAATATTCTAGATTAGGGTTATAAGGCTTTATGTCTCACTGGTATGATCTCATCATAACCCTAGAACCATAGCCCTAATCTATGGGGTTCATCATATCTTAATAAAATTAATAAGACATAGCATATGATGAAAATAAAATGCCTATATTAATTGATAATGTCAATACACTGGTTTGGGATACAAAAGAAAATCTTGTCGAAATAGAACATTTCGATTGGCCTTTAGGGAATAATCCTTTCAATCTTCCACTTGCACTAAAGCTAATCACCTTTAAATTTTAACCCCGTACAATCGAGGTTGCGATCAAACTCCCGCTATGATAGAGCCTTAGTGAATGGGTATGCTATGTTGTTCTTCATTTCTACTCATTTAATGCAGACTTCTTGTCTTTCAACAATCTCTCGAACGAGATGGAAGCGTCTTAGAATGTAATGGGGGACCCGAAACCCATTCGGGTTTCTCTTTTTATTTTTTTTAGAATTTTTTTAGTTATTCCCGCTATTCTGCCTATCCCTTTTATTCCTATTTCATTCCAGGTTTATTCCCGAGTTATCCCTCTGCTATTCCTGTCTTCTTCTTCCTCAAAACCATCGCCCAGAACTCTGATTTTTCCGTTGCCGGTCCCAGATCCACCATGCCCGATCCCGGGCCGTCTCCGCCGGCCCGCCCGCCGGCCCCGCCCTCGTCGGAAACCCCGGTGTCCGCCTCCTCGTCCACGAAAGATGAAGGGTCGGCCATGGGAAGACCAACCGTCGCCCATGACCCTCCACCGCTACCGCCCGCCCGGCCGCCCGCCTGCCGCCACCCGCCGCCCCTAGCCCCTGCCCGGCCGGTCGGAGGCCTCGCCAGTGCCAAGCCGCAGCCCACGGCCACGGAAGGTGAACGGGCGCTCGTGATGCCCCATGCCACCCGTCCGTGCCACCCCGCCGCCGCCGCCCGCCCGTGGCGCACCGCCGTGCTGCCCCGCACCGCCCGCTGGGTCGGCCGCCAGAGATCCCGCCCCCTGTTGCTCGGCCATGAAGGAGTTTTCTACACGCTTCTCAAAGCAGCCCAAGAAGCTTCTCACGCTTCTCAAAGTAGCTGGAAGGAGACTGTTCTGCATGAATTTTGAAGCGCCACGAATTTCAAAGCGAAGGGGGATTTCAAAATTCAAATAAACAGGATTTATTTGGTATTTTTTTTAATGAATGTAATTTGGGAAATTTGGGATTTTGATTTTGAATTTGAATTCAAAATCAAGGGATGATTTCAGGGGATTTTATTTTTGAATTTCAAAAGGGATTTGGGCATCTATAAATACCCATACTCCTTTTGTAATAAAGTAGTTGATGAGAAATGAATTTTTGAGGGTTTTTCTACTTGTTTGTGGTTCTGGGCCGAGGCCCCAACTTGCCTTCATCCTTCGGGACGTCGAGGGGTGTGAGGCCCCAGGTATCTCCATTCTTTTCTCCCATCTTCATGTCTATCCCTATTTCCTCTCGCGACCTTGAGATTCATCTTAGTGCCTCCAAGTATCGAGGAGGGTGTAATGCCTTAGAGGTGAGAGGTCTCTTCGTTAGGATGAATCCCAAGGTCCATGAGTTCCAGTCCCCTATCTCCCATCCCCGTCCTTCCTTCATCACCTCCACCAAGAAAACTGAAAATCAAAAGAGTCTAGCTATTTTAGGACTTTCGGGGTCATCCTATCCTAGTCCCGGGAGGCTTCTTAGCCCTCCCACGATCCTTGGTTTGCTTTAGATTTTTTTTCCTATTTCCGAATAACCCCAGGTTTCTTCGTGTCCGCCATCACCACATCAAATTGGTATCAGAGCCAGCAGCGGACTAGGATTTGCTTCGTCCTCAAACTCGTCGGAGTCGAGTTCTTCGCGCTGCAGGAGAATAATGGGGGACCCGAAACCCATCCGAGTTTCTCTTTTATTTTTTTTAGAATTTTTTTTAGTTATTCCCGCTATTCTGCCTATCCCTTTTATTCCTATTTTATTCCAGGTTTATTCCCGAGTTATCCCTCTACTATTCCTGTCTTCTTCCTCAAAACCATTGTCCAGAACTCTAATTTTTCCACTGCTGGTCCCAGATCCGCCATGCCCGATCCTCGACCATCTCCGTCGACCCGCCCGCTTGTGCCCGCCGGCCCCGCCCTCACCGGAAACCCCGGCGTCCGCCTCCCCGCCCGTGGAAGACGAAGGGTCGGCCGTGGGAAGACTAACTGTTGCCCATGGCCCTCCGCCACCGCCGCCCACCTGCCGCCACCCGGTCGCCCGCTTGCCGCCACCCTGCCGCTCGCCGCCCCTGGCCCCCGCTCGGCCGGTTGGAGGCCTCGCTGGTGCCAAGTCGCCGCCCACGGCCATGGAAGGTGAACGGGCACCTGTGACGCCCCGTGCTGCTCGTCCATGCCACAGTGCCGCCCCGTCGCCGCCGCCCGCCCGCTGGCGCGCCGCCGTGCCGCCTCGCCGCCGCCTGCTGGGCCGGCCGCCGGAGATCCGGCCCCCCTGTTGCTTGGCCATGAAGGAGTTTTCTGCACGCCTCTCAAAGCAGCCCAAGAATCTTCTCGCACTTCTCAAAGCAGCTGGAAGGAGACTGTTTTGCATGAATTTTGAAGCGACATTAATTTCAAAGCGGAGGGGGATTTCAAAATTCAAATAAACAAGATTTATTTGGTATTTTTTTTAATGAATGTAATTTGGAAAATTTGAGATTTTGATTTTGAATTTGAATTCAAAATCAAGGGATGATTTCAGGAAATTTTATTTTTGAATTTCAAAAGGGATTTGGGCATCTATAAATACCCATACTCCTCTTGTAATAAAGTAGTTGATGAGAAATGAATTTTTGAGGGTTTTTCCACTTGTTTGTGGTTCTGGGCCGAGGCCCCAACTTGCCTTCGTCCTTCGGGACATCGAGGGGTGTGAGGCCCTAGGTATCTCCATTCTTTTCTCCCATCTTCATGTCTATCCCTGTTTCCCCTCGTGACCTTGAGATTCATCCTAGCGCCTCCAAGTATCAAGGAGGGCGTAATGCCTTAGAGGTGAGAGGTCTCTTCGTTAGGATGAATCCCAAGATCCATGAGTTCCAGTCCCCTGTCTCCCATCCCCGTCCTTCCTTCGTCACCTCCGCCAAGAAAACTGAAAATCAAAAGAGTCTGGCTGTTTTAGGACTTTCGAGGTCGTCCTATCCTAGTCTCGGGAGGCTTCTTAGCCCTCCCACGATTCTTGGCTTGCTTTATGTTTTTTTTTCTATTTTCGAATAACCCCAGGTTTCTTCGTGTCCGCCATCACCACATCAGAATGTGCTTTGATTTGTGATGAGCTCTAGGTTCCTTAGCTTGAGCGACGGCTCCAGTATTATCACAGTAAAGTGGTACTGGACCTTCAATCTCCGAAATAATGCCCAACTCTGAGATGAACTTCTTCATCTAGACAGCTTCCTTGGCAGCTTCACTAATAGCAATGTATTCTACCTCAGTTATTGAGTCAGCTACAGTCTGCTGTTTAGAACTTTTTCTGCTTACAGCTCCTCCATTTAAGGTAAAAATATATCTTGAAATAGATTTGCTATCATCTGGATCCAATTGAAAACTACAATCTAAATAAGCTTATAGTTTAAGATCAGATCCTCTGTATATCAGAAAAATATCCTTAGTCCTTCTCAAGTATTTAAGAATATTTTTCACAGCCTTCTAGTGATCCTCTCCTGGATCAGCCTATACCTAAGGCATATGCCACATCAGGCCTGATACATAACATAGTATATATTATAGATCCTACAGCCGAAGCATAAGATATAGAACTCATTCTATTTCTTTCTTCAGGTGTCTTTGGAGATATCTTCTTAGAAAGATGTATGCCATGACCAATGGGCAAGTAACCTCTTTTACTTCCCTCCATGCTAAATCTCTTTAGCACTTGGTCAATGTACCTAGACAGGGATAAGCCTAGTATCCTCCTATGATGCGGGACTAATATGCATGCAATTCTTTTTGTATGTTTTATATGTGGGGTTAGGTGATTAATTCCCGAATTTCAAATCAAAATTAATTTTAGGGAATTTTATATGAGTTTTTGAAGCCAAGCATGCATATTAGAACCTACAAAAGTACTAAAGAAGGATCGCTGGGGCTGAGAAGCCTCGGTTAGGACAAGTTCTCCTACAATAATAAGACTGGAGGTAGAGGGGGGTACCTGACAACATCTGAAGTGCCCGGTGAAGATCGTAGCAAAGGGATCTCTCGTTCTTCGATGGATGCAGCCTGGAAAACCGAGCCAAAGACCCACGGATACCCGATTTTTTGCTCGGTGGTCCGATTGAGGCTTGGCTGGAGTCGTTGGATTCGTAGAAACTCGGGGACCTACAAATGACCTGTCTGGGGTTAGAAAACTCAGAGGAAATCAAGAAAACAAAAGAAAATAGCAAAGGAAAGAAAGTTTTGGAGGGGACTGGAAGGATGGTTGGCGGCAGGAAGATGGTTGCAAACACCAGGAAGAAGAACTCTCAAACCCCTTAATGCACACAACAATGTAATCACACAAAACAATAGAAGAACTCAAGGTTTATTTCATATATCAAAATCTCCCTTCATACAAGAGGCTAGGGTTCCTTATATAGACCCTTAACCTTGGGCTCCAAGTAAGGGCACATTAGTCTTTACATAAGAATCATTTTCCCTCTCAAACCCTAGCTAGAAAATAAGGAAACATTAGGTAGAAAAATCCCTAAAAATTCTCTTGACTTGGACAACACTCCAAGGATGCCTAGGGGGGCGTGTTGGGCTTCTAAGAGTAGCAAGGGGCCAGCCCAAAGGGGCTCGGGTAAATGGGTTTGGGCCTCTGGAAGCTGGGGTGGCCTGGTAGCTAGGTAGCAGGAATATTCCCTGGTATCTTGCTTCTTAGGGGCTTGGGCTTGGCGCCTGGGCTT
Organism: Areca catechu; assembly: GCA_021397845.1. Taxonomy (NCBI): domain Eukaryota; kingdom Viridiplantae; phylum Streptophyta; class Magnoliopsida; order Arecales; family Arecaceae; genus Areca; species Areca catechu. The sequence goes on along the minus strand of CM038051.1, from coordinate 91,332,628 downwards.
GATTTCTTTGGGCTAGGATGCAGATGGATCTCTGGAATCATGGATGCCCTTATCTATGAATATACTTTGGCATCTGGAAGGGAATTTGGGCATCTGCAAGAAATCAGGGTTTTCTGAATTTTCCTCTTGGGGTCTTCAAATCTTCAAGCTGGGTTGGACTTGGGCTATACTTCCATGTCTTCAATCTAGTTGGACTTGGTCTTCACTTGTATGATATAGTCTTGAGTCTTCAGTATGCTTGGACAGGACTCAAAAAAATAAAATTAGCTCAACATGAGCTGACTAGCATTGGACTGAACTAGCTCAACATGAGCTGACTAATATAGAACTGAAATAACAACTCAAAAGACTCAAATAACAACTAAAATGGACTCAGATGGGCTAAGCCCTTATTATAGATGGACTCATAAATTATTGATCAATTTATAGAGGGTTGAAAAGCCTCTATCTTATTCTGGTGCCTTTGGTGTCCCCACCAATTCTCCCGGGGTGGGAGGAACTCGACCTTGTCGAGTGAAGATCAGACTGGCTCACATACCTCTTGAGAAGGTTTGGGTTGAGGCATTGCAATTCCTCTCGAGAAATCCATGAATCGTCCGACTCTGGTCGGCCTTGCTATCGAACCAGGAAGCGTTGATAATCAAGGCTCCGGGTCGTGATGGCTTGATCGCCCAATATACGCTCGATCCGTTCTCCTCTCTCAGGCCAATTTGTTAGTGGACACTCTGGGTTAGGGTCACTCATAATGAAAAGGAATAGGTCCAAAGGCATCACTAGGTATTGCTACCAGTTCCCTATACTCAACCAGGTCTGTAATATTGAAGGTAGAACTAATGCCCAAATCCGAAGCCAAGTCTAACATCTAGGCATTTGATCCAACATTCTCTATCACTTTAAAAGGTCCAGCTCTGCGAGCATGAAGCTTCTTTTAGGCCTAAGCCTAACCAAGATAGAATCCACTATATCAAATTCTTTGATCCATCTTCGGGAATTAGCCAGTTTGATTAAAATTAGTGTAGGTGGTGAACATGCTGGGCACATGCAGACTCCTAACAAATGATTCAAAGGACTCATACTAACACCTAATAGACTTGACTATGCATTCCTATTGAAGGAAATTTTATTGAACTCTTTGGATCTAAACCTAAGAGATTATAGGTTCCCTAGGTTTGATCCTAGCTTGACATGCACATGAAAATTTACAGTAAACTCCTAGCAAATTCCAAAGAGTATGCCAGAAGTAAGATGCAAACCTAACATGCGTGATGAATGCATGCAGTATGCTAATCTCAGTTAAATGCAATCTAATAATCCTAGAAATGCTGGAGGTGTCAAGAAAGGGTAGAAAATAGGAAGTGGGTTCAGAAATAGTTTAGTAGGGTAGGGAAAAAGGTTCAAGGTTAGTTGGATAAAGTTCGATATAAGAAGGCATGTCAGGGACTAATCCTAGACTAATGAGGCTAACCTTACGAGGTTGCGGTATATCTATGGGGTTTGCATAATGGAAGGATGGGTTACTAATCTCAGGGAAGAGGTCCTTAATGGGAACTATAGGAGGGGACTCATCTTGAAGGTATTGATTCAAAGAGATCAGGTCCTTAATAAATTCTTCTGGTTCTTGTATTTTTGGACTAGGCTCTATAATTTGGCTCTCCTCTATGGTTTCCTCAAGTAAGGCTCTAGCAACAGTACCTTGGTTCTCTTCCTCTATTTGTTCTTCCACTATAGCTTTGGGTTGGATGTGGTCAAAGCCAACTAGCTCTGGGTTGGTTTCTACCTGGGTATCTACTAGGTTAGCTAATTCGGAATCTACTAAAGGTGTCTCCTCTTCTCCCTCATACTCATCCACTAAGCTTGCATCAGCTTCATACACTTCTGCATTAATGTCAGCCTTGTGAATCTCAGGGATGGTTGGAGAAGGTCGGCTTGCGAAAAATTGGTTAGGTTCTGGTCTCTGATTATGGGTACTACCCCTAGTAGGTTCAGGTTGTATAAGGGGTAGTGGCTCACTACTGGATTCATATTTAGGGATACTAATCCTATGGGGTTCAAGTTGACTTGGGGAAGCATGACTAGTACTAGATCGATACATGGGGGTTATGGGCTCCCTAGGTTCATAGGATAAGGGTGCAGATCTATGGGTCACGGGATTATAAGATCTGGGGTCATAGGATTTGGGTTCAGCTCTATGGGTCTTGGGTCTACTGGACTCATGGGATATGGGTTCGTAGATTCTAGAGTCAGAGGATTTGGAGTCATAAGATCTATAGGTTGTGGGTATACTAGGCTTATAGGGAGAGGGTAAATAGGATCTATCTTCCTGGTCTACAAAATCTTGATTGGGTCTTCTAGGACAAACCTTAGGGATTGGGTCATGACGATGGGCTCTCCTAGGTTCAGCCTCAAGGTATGGATCAAGGTTTGGGGTCCTCCTAGGTTCAGTATCATTGTATGGGTCATGACGATGGGCTCTCCTAGGTTCAACCTCTCGGTAGGGATCAGGGTTTGGGGTCCTCCTAGGTTCAGTATCATAGTATGGGTCATGACGATGGGCTCTCCTAGGTTCAACCTCACGGTAGAGATCAGGGTTTGGGGTCCTCCTAGGTTCAGTATCATAATAAGGGTCATGACGATGGGCTCTCCTAGGTTCAACCTCATGGTAGGGATCAGGGTTTGGGGTCCTTCTAGGTTCAGTATAATAATAAGTGTCATGGTGATGGTCTCTCCTAGGTTCAACCTCACGGTAGGGATCATGGTAAAGGGTCCTCCTAGGTTGAGGGGACTCAGGATTAGGCTCAGACTGGGTCCTATGTGTCTCCTCTAGGGTTCCTAGTCGGGCATCTATTTGTTCAAGCTTCTGGGTCAATTGGGCATTTGCTTGCTCAAACCTAAGATTGAGGGTTTGGACTAACCTTTCTCCAAGGGCATCAAATTTGGCATCAAAATGGTCCATGGATTCAAGGAGATGGTGAATGAGATGGGACTCCTGATCTAATACTCATGCATGACTCGATCAAACTGACTACAGCTGACTAGACCTAGAATCCAAACTAGATGCTCAATCAGGATGGCAAACTAGCCTATAGTAACCCTGTACTCAGCCAGGCAGGTGTAAGGGGAGTGTTAGGCCCCTGGTTGCCAAGCCTAGACACCAATCAGAGATTGGCTAGGTAGGCGGACCAGCACACAAGCCCTTCGGGATTGAATCCCTAAACCACTGTTCTAGACACTGAGCACAAGGCACACACAGGTTAACTTGACACGGTGATCTAATACTAGCCCGGACCCGACCAGTTGGTATCCCTAGCCCACTAGGGCAAACTAAGTCTAGCTAATTTTAGGTTAAGGCTTGGGACCGAATGCAAGGGATGTGGTTTTGGGCTAAGGAGAGCTGATCAAATCCTCCCCCCATCTAATATAGCAAGAGTGCCCATAAAAGTAAATTATGCAATGATGGCAGGTAGATGAGGATGCAAATTAGGGTTTAGATATCTTTTTTGGTATTTTTGGAGAATATGTAATTTTAATTTTTTTTTTAATTTTGGTATTTTTTTAAATAGAAGAAAACTTACAAATTATGGCCTAATATGCAGGAAACATACTAAAATTAAAAGATATGCAAAAGATGCTAAACAAAACCCTAAAACTTCCAAACTTGTCTTGCTGAAAAAAACAGAGCTGAGAATTTGCAGGCTGTATTTCATCTTGCAGAAAATTCACAGGCCGAAACAAAATCTGAAAAAATTTTAAAAATTATTGTGAATTATGTTGAATCCATAAATATAAATTTCAGAATTTTTGGAGTTTTGTACAGGGATAAATAATTTAAATAATAGAGCATATACGGACTAAAAAATTGCAGGAAATAAGCCCTAATCTATGCTCTGATACCAAATGATGCGGGACTAATATGCATGCAATTCTTTTTGTATGTTTTATATGTGGGGTTAGGTGATTAATTCCTGAATTTCAGATCAAAATTAATTGTAGGAAATTTTATATGAATTTTTGAATCCAAGCATGCAGATTAGAACCTAGAAAAGTACTAAAGAAGGATCGCCGGGGCTGAGAAGCCTCGGTTATGGCAAGTTCTCCTACAATAATAAGACTGGAGGTAGAGGGGGGGTACCTGACAATGTCTGAAGTGCCCGGTGAAGATCACAGAGAAGGGATCTCTCGTTCCTCGATGGATGCGGCCTGGAAAACCGAGCCAAAGACCCGCGGATACCCGGCTTTCTGCTCGGTGGTCCGATTGAGGCTTGGCTGGAGTCGTTGGATTCGTAGAAACTCGGAGACCTGCAAACAACCTGTCAGGGGTTAGAAAACTCAGAGGAAATCAAGAAAACAAAGGAAAATAGAAAAAGGGAAGAAAGTTTTGGAGGGGGCTGGAAGGATGGTTGGCGGCAGGAAGATGGTTGCAAACACCGGGAAGAAGAACTCTCAAACCCCTTTATGCACACAGCAGGATAATCACACAAAACAATAGAAGAACTCAAGGTTTATTTCATATATCAAAATCTCCCTTCATACAAGAGGCTAGGGTCCCTTAAATAGACCCTTAACCTTGGGCACATTAGTCTTTACATAAGAATCCTTTTGCCTCTCAAACCCTAGCTAGAAAATAAGGAAACATTAGGTAGAAAAATCCCTAAAAATTCTCTTGACTTGGCCAACACTCCAAGGATGCCTAAGGGGCGTGTTGGGCTTCTAAGAGCAGCAAGGGGCCAGCCCAAAGGGGCTCGGGTAAATGGGTTTGGGCCTCTGGAAGCTGGGGTGGCTGGTAGCCAAGTAGTAGGAATATTCCCTGGTATCTTGCTTCTTAGGGGCTTGGGCTTGGCACCTGGGCTTGACTTCTTTGGGATAGGATGTAGATGGACCTCTGGAATCATGGATTCCCTTATCTATGAATATACTTTGGCATCTGGAAGGGAATCTGGGCATCTGGAGGGCATCTGCAAGAAATCAGGATTTTCTGAATTTTCCTCCTAGGGTCTTCAAATCTTCAAGCTGGGTTGGACTTGGGCTATACTTCCATGTCTTCAATCTAGTTGGACTTGGTCTTCACTTATATGATATAGTCTTGAGTCTTCAGTATGCTTGGACAGGACTCAAAAAAATAAAATTAGCTCAACATGAGCTGACAGCATTGGACTGAACTAGCTCTACATGAGCTGACTAGTACAGAACTGAAATAACAACTCAAAAGACTCAAATAACAACTAAAATGGACTCAGATGGGCTAAGCCCTTATTACAGATAGACTTATAAATTATTGATCAATTTATAGAGGGTTGAAAAGCCTCTATCTTATTCTGGTGCCTTTGGTGTCCCCACCATCCTAGATCTATCTCTATAGATCTTGATACCCAGTATATAAGATGCTTCTCCCAAGTCTTTCATAGAAAACTGTTTAGATAACCATACCTTGACTGATTGTAACATTGGGATATCATTCCCAATGAGGAGTATGTCATCCACATACAGAACCAAGAAAACTATGGCACTCCCATTATTCTTCTTGTACACACAAGGTTCATCCTCATTTTTGATAAAGTCAAACTCTTTGACTGTCTTATCAAATCGGATGTTCCAACTCCTAATGAATTTCTTCAGTCTACATACCTGATTAGGTTTAGTCTCCAAAAGACAAAACCTTCTAGCTATGACATTTAGACCTCTTCCTCAAATAAACCATTAAGGAATGCGGTTTTCACATCCATCTGCCAGATTTCATAATCATGATATGTTGCTATAGCAAGCATGATCTGAATAGATTTGAGCATGGCAACAGGAGAAAATGTTTCATCATAATCTATTCCCTGTTTTTGTCTGAAACCCTTAGCCACTAATCTGGCTTTATAAGTTTCGACTTGGCCATCTGCCCCAATCTTTTTCTTATAGACCCATTTGCATCCAATAGGGTTAACACCCTCTGGTGCATCAACTAAAGTCCACACTTGGTTGACATACATGGAGTCCATTTCGGATCTCATGGCTTCCAGCCATCTGTCTGAGTCCCTACTCATGACAGCATCCGTATAGCTTAGAGGCTCATCATTTTCAATGATCCGGGCTTCATTATTTTCAATAATGAACCCATACCTCTCAGGTGCATGACGCACCCTATCAGACCTATGGATAGGAGTGGTGTGTTCTGGTTCTATACTAACTATGTTATCATTTGGTTGAGATGTATCTATTTGTTGAACTTCTTCAAGTTCAATATTTCTCCCACTGCCCTTTTTTAGGATGAACTCTTTCTCCAGAAAAGTGGCATGCCTACTGACAAAAACTTTTTGTTCAGTAGGGTGGTAGAACAGATATCCTATACTATCTTTAGGATATCCTACAAATAGACACTTATCTGCTCTAGCATCCATCTTATGTCCAAATTTTTTTTTGATATAGGCTGGACATTCCCATATCTTAAGATACTTAAGATTGGATTTCTTACCCCTCCATATCTCATATGGAGTGCTAGAGACAGATTTAGATGGTACTCTATTTAAGATATTAGCCACGGTTTCCAAGGCATATCCCTAGAAGGAAATAAGTAATTATGTGAAGCATATCATGGACCGTACCATATCTAATAAGGTACGTTTCCTCCTTTCAGCAACACCATTTAATTGTGGTGTGTAAGGAGGGGTCCATTCAGAGATAATCCCCTTTTCTTTAAGGTGATCGAGAAACTCGATGGATAAGTATTCACCTCCTCGATCTGATCAAAGGATTTTAATACTTTTCCCCGTTTGTTTCCCTACCATACTTTGATACTCTAAAAATTTATCAAAGGCTTCGGACTTATGTTTCATAAGATACACAAATCCGTACCTTGAAAAATCATCAGTAAACATGATGAAATAAGAGTATCCACCCTTGGCCTGAGTTGTCATAGGCCCACATACATCTGTATGTATGAGTCCTAATAACTCAGTTGTCCTTTCTTTATGTCCACTAAATGGAGTCTTGGCCATTTTACCCATGAGACATGATTCACAAGTTCCTAATGATTCATAATCATAAGGATTAAGGAAATTTTCCTTGTATAACTTGCTAATCCTAGTCTTACTAATATGTCCAAGCCGACAGTGCCAGAGTAAAGTATTGTTTACATCATCTCTCTTTCGTTTGTTACTTACATGAAGTATATTGTCATTAGTGGATAGAGTTAAAAGACCATTGAAAAATATGCCACAACATATAATTTCATTAGAAAAGCTGATTGATCAACCATTGCTCATCACATTCATAGTATAACCTTGTCTAAGTAACAGGGGTACAGATATGATATTTCTAATGACCTTAGGCATATAGTAACAATCTCTCAGCTCTAAAATCTTCTCCGAAGGTAACTTCAAGATATAAGTCCCTACGACCTCTGCTTGGATGGACTCTCCTTCAGCACCGTAGAGCTCGAAGTCTCCTTCCTTCAATACTCTAAGCCTCTGCAGCCCCTGCAATGACTTGCAGATATTATGACCACAGGCGGTATCCAATACCCAAGTATTTGAAATGGAAGAATCAAATGACAAAATAGTATGAACTTCTTTCATACCTTTGGTGCATCTGATGCACCAGGCTTCACACCTGCAAGGTAAGCCTTGCAGTTCCTCTTCCAATGACCTGGCTTGCCATAGTGAAAGCAGGTCATCTGTCCGGAGGCCTTCTTTCCTTTTTTCTTCTTGATGCCCCTTTTTGGGTTCAATCTCCTCTTGGAACCCTTTCTGCCTAACTTCTTCTTGTTGATCCCATCCACAAGAAGAAGTGGAGCCTTATTTTTCTTTAAATGGCTCTCTACTGTTTTTGACATGTTTAATAGCTCAGGAAGGGAAGTGTTAAGTTTGTTCATATGATAATTAAGAACAAACTGTGAAAATGACTCCGGGAGTGACTGCAGGATCAAATCCTGATTCAACTCCCCATCCATAACAAAACCTAATTGACCTAATCGAGTGATCAGGTTAATAATCATCAGTACGTGGTCTTGTACGGATGTACCTTCTATCATTCTCACACGGAACAACTGCTTAGATATCTCATATCTAGCAGTTCGACTATGTTCTCCATATAGCTCTTTTAGATTGAGCAGTATGGAGTTAGTGTCCATGCTATCATGTTGCCTCTGCAACTCATTGATCATAGAGGCAAGCATGATACATTTGATAGTGAGTGAGTCATTTTGCCACATCTTGATGTGGTGTTTTCCTCTTGCAAGGCATCTTCCCCTAAAGGTTCCAAGATAGGGGTATCAAGAATGTAAGAAAGTTTTTCCTAGCTGAGTACTATCTTTAGGTTTCTCAACCAGTCAACATAGTTCGGTCCAGTCAATTTATTAGCATCAAGTATACTACGGAGTGAGAGTGAAGAGGCCATTTAATCTACATTAACAAAAAACATAACATAAGCAAACAACCAATGTTGACAAAACATAATTAAATTAGGACTTTAACTTAATTATATCTCCCACTATTTTATCAAGCATCATAACCCTCTATATGATGATCGAGAAACCCTAATTGGTTTTCTTAGTGGGGTTGAGATCCTAATTCCTTATAAAAGACCTTGTGTGTACACAACAAATCTTTTATAAGTTCAAAGGTAGGAAATCTCTTTCCAATTATATCTCATACAATTCTCAACAAAACCTGGCCTCTAAAATATTAATAGCCTTGTGTGTGCACAACAAACTATAATATTTTTAGTTAAGTAAGACCCTTCATTCCTTTATAGTCATGATTATAATAATAATATCCTTGCGTGTTCACAACAAAGTAATACCACTGTAAGGGTTTTGGTGACCAGGGCAAAAGTGTGGATTTCAAAAACTTATTATGAAACCACTACCAAATCCTTAACCCAAGACCTCCTTACTAGGAATTAAAACATACAAACATGCATATATAATATAAACTAGAGTTTAGGCACCAACCTGAATTGCTAGTATCCAATCCGATGAAGAAAACCCTGATTCAGCCTTCTTCTCCACCAGGTGCCTAAACGTTCGCCCTCCAACAGTGATCCACATGAAACTCGGACCAAGGAAGAACTCCTTCTTCAAGTTGCTTGGAGAAGTGGAACTCTTTCGGCAGCCTTTGGTCTATTGACCACTGTAGGACACCCTGTCCTACTATAGGGCACTAAAGACACTCTCCTAAACCACTCTTGGTTTTAGGACAACCCTCCTCTAGGACCCCTTAGGCTTATGTCCTAAAACAAAGCCTTGTCCTATTAGAAAAGACCTTGTCTTAACAAGACAAGTCTTGTCTTAAAGAAAGAAGGAGGGAGAGAAAGACACTCAGAATAATATATCGGTGGAATTCTTTCTTATCAAACTCATTTCACCGCCCCCTATTTATAGATACAAGAGGGGTGTGTGATATGTCCTCCCATCAACTTATCAGATATGATTTTTCAAGACCGAAAAGAAGTTATCTAGCTTAAAATATCATATCTAATAAGCCCATTCGTGCACCGAAGGCCTTATTCACATCCCTTCTTTTATCTGGACGAATTCTCACTTGCCACATGTCAATTACCGATCCCTAAGAAGCCAAGAGGCACTTCTTCAGTCTCCAAACATCAAAGATATGAAGAGTCATGATAGCAGAAGGACTCTCCATCAGAACGGCGCGCCACATGAAGAGTTGCGACTCTTCATGCACTGCACGCGCCATCCTTCTTCCATGCAAATTTCAAAGAATTTTGACCAGTAAAAATATAGGCAATATGGGTGTCATTGGAAAGAGCATAAAATTTCCTTTCTGTCCATATAAATTATATTCAAATCAGAGATCTATAGCTCATTCTGTGCCCTTTTGAAGTTAAGATATCATTTAGATACCAAGAGTCCTATGCCATTGGGACTCTTCATGTATGGTTCCTAAAATGCCCTTAAATCCAAATTAAAATCAGATTTTGTTCTGATTAGGCTAGCCCCACTTAGGACTCAACCTAATTTAGGTTTTTCATAATTAGGTTAGCCTAATTAGCAAGCAACCGGACCCAATCCAATTGGGTTAGGAATTTGGTTAGCCTACATATGCTAGTATGTAATCCGGCTAACCAATTAGGATCCTATGACCCTAATTAAATCATGAATGACTTTCTTGGCCAAGTCTCTATTGTGCATGATCCATTGGGTTCCACATCTAGCCAGCAGTAGGTTTAGGTTTGAGCCGATTCGATCTGATCGAACCCGATTGACCTAATTAGGTCAAATTGGCTTACCTAATTGTCCAATTCGAATCACACATCGAATTTACTCATGGAACCAAATCAATTAGTTCATGAAAACCTACAAGATAAGATTGACGTCTAGCAGCATGTCATGCCTACCCGGAAGATGAGAAATTTTGATGGATTTACCAAAATACCCTTCAGTGATGAGTTACCGGGCAATTCAGTCCTTCGATCTACTTGCACCCTAAATATGATAATGGATATGGATACTTATCAAATCCAATTTCATATTCATTCCTTGCTCAATCTGATTATGATGATTCATTAATGAACCATTAGAAACTATTTCTAATGTTCATACTTTGATCAAAGATTTCTCGAATCTTCATTTGATTGAAATCATCTGGATGAGCTTCCCTCTTACTAGGGTTGATCGATTCCTTTTTGACCTACTCACAACCTCCATATGCAATCCACCATACCCAGTATCACCCCATGCATGACTCAGTGTCATGATTGAGTGTGAACCAAAGTATGGATTCATGCATACAAGATCCCATGGCAGTCTCAGGTCAAAGGACTACATGCACTACTCCCACTATGAGAACTATCTATTGACAAACATATAAGGTTCCATTAAATGTTCTCAAGCTGGATCCATTTAGTGAACTTATTCTCTAATGAGCACCCACATCCTAGTATTAGCGTCAAACACAAGTGACTATGAGATCAGTCACCCTCTTCACCAAGCATACATAGGATGTGCTGGTCTTACTGGAATCATTGATCCCCTACTCAATATCCCATCGACCAAGAATATTATAGATTAGGGTTTTAAGGCTTTAGGTCTCACTGGTATGATCTCATCATAACCCTAGAACCATAGTCCTAATCTATGGGGTTCATCATATCTTAATAAATTAATAAGAAACAGCGTATGATGAAAATAAATGCCTTTATTAATTGATAATGTCAATACACTGGTTTGGGATACAAAAGAAAATCCTATTGAAATACAACATTTCGATTGGCCTTTAGGGTATAATCCTTTCACTAGGATGGAGAGTCGGATGGAACCAAGGATCCCATACACGCTCTGGATATGGAGGAGGTCCTCACTGGTCATTGTCGAAGTAATGCCAACGGGACTGGCTGACTCCTTGATAGGAGGAGGAGGAGCTGTAGGGGATCCTATGACTATCCTCGTCCAGTAAGGATCCTTGTGGATTGCTACAAGAACTTCCACCTCCTCGCTATTCGAGGAAAGAGGCCTCGATCATGATGGCCCCGCCTCACCAGAATAATCCGGGCAGTGGTGCCCTCTACCAGAGGGACTCATTGAGGAAAGCAAGAAAGAAGAAGCAAAGGAAAGATAGAAAGCTCGCAGAACTCTATGAGATCTCCTCCAGCATAGGCCGAAGGAGAAGAACGGGAAAAGAAGAAAGGAAGAAGAAGAAGGAAATAGGAATGAGAGGGCTGACCTACTAAGACTCCAAACTCTTGATCAAAGGAATGGGAGAGAGATGGAAGAAAGGAGCACCGTAGAAAAGCCTTGTCTCCTTTGCACAAAAAACTCTTAAGGGGCGAAAGGACAAGTCCCTTTCAAAAGCCTGCAAATCCCCGTTTCCTCGTACCAGTTGAAGGCGGGTACCCTTTCTCTTGCCTAGCCAACTAGAGCCTGCCATATGATGAGATCTGCCGGAGGCAACGCTTCGATTTGAAGGTGATCACTTCGGACCAGGAACTGCAATTATGACCCCCTTTGAAAGGGCTGACATGGTGTCACCTCGTTGGTGCTGAAGCATGATCTTCGGGGTGCCGGTGCTTAAGGCATTAATAATGTAGGAGGAGCATCCTTCCACATCAGCATGATCGTTACTCCCTTCGCCCTGAGTGCGGCATCGTGCTCTGGGCTCGAGAGTGGGGGGCACTTGATGTGGCATTATCACTGATATGGAACCTATGATAGCCCCAGCTGGTGGCCGCAATGGTGGAAAGTGTCACCTGGATGCGGTGGCCAAATGAAGATCCAGAGTCGAGCCACCCTTGTGCTTGGAGCGTACTCTCATCTTCGGAAGTGGATCTTCCAACCAGGGTTGTGCTCCCGCCTTCTGGGGTCGAGCTCCCAAGATAGATCTCTCCCATCCTGCCGAGGTCGAGCCCCCAGTTTAGGCTAGCTCCCATCCCGGGTTGAGCTCCTAACCGAGGTCATGCTCCTGCCATCTAAGGTTAAGCCCCTGACTAAGGTTAGCTTTCATCCAGGGTCGAGCTCCGGATCGAGGTTGTGCTCCAGCCATTTGAGGTCCAGCCCCCAGTCGAGGTCAGCTCCCATCCAAGGTTGAGCTCCAAGCCGAGGTCATGCCCCCACCATCTGAGGTCGAGCCCTCGATCAAGGTCAGCTCCCATCTAGGGTCGAGCTCTCGGTCAAGGTCGTGCTCCCACCATCCGAGGTCGAGCCCTTGACCGAGGTCAGCTCCCATCCAAGGTCGAGCTCCTTAACAAGGTTGCGCTCCTGCCATCCAGGGTCGAGCTCCCAAGATAGAGCTCCCCCCTCTTGCCAAGACCGAAGTTCTTGCTAGTAGCCAAAAAGGGAGGATCAGCAGAGGTTCAGACTGTGGCATGGAAACTCCTAGCTATTTGCAACCTCTAGGAGGTGGCACATACCCTATTGGAGATTCAAGCTCTAGAAACATGGCACTCGCATGTTCTGCACAATGCATGCTCCACCAGGCTCCAGGCCCTGTAGTATGCTGCCATGTCTATGGCTGTGCAACCAGGGGAGCTCTAGTCCTCGCGACTCGGAACCTGTACCTCCTCCAAGAAGAGTATCCCATTAAGGCCCCAGGCCCTACGACACTCCGATGGTTCCTCCTGGAATAGAAAAGCCCCACCGTGGCTTGGGGCTCAGTGGCATGATGCCTGCACCTCTCATAAGAAACTACACCACCAGTAGGACAAGATTTGTACTACACCAGTGAACACCTCCAATAGAAGGATCTCCTTTTGAGGACCGGTCCAATAGGGGGGAGGCCACGACAAAGGAAAACCCCTTCCAAAAGGGGCACTACGAAAGTGATATCTCGATAAAGCCCCAGATTTGGTCTGGGCCATTCCTCTCATATAAAATGAAAGAAGAGACCTCTAGCAAGGAGAGAGGCAACTATAAGATAAAAAGAGCAAACAAGCAAGGAACTAGCCAAGAGAACCTCCTTGCTTTCTAATCTTCACCTCACCTTGTCTTTCCATTTCTTAAATCTTATCTTTCATCCTCTACATGGAGAGGTCCCAAGCTTCTGTCATAGAGGTTTTGTTTCCCTTGATCATCCCAACTAACTTGATCATTGGAGTGTTCCCACCAAAATTCCTAGCCCAGATCTCCTTTTTTTGCAGGTCACACTAACTCTAGAGTTGACCGGAAATAGGACCAAGCATCCAGAGGGAGCCCGATGCACCTATAACATGTCAAAGCTATGGGCTACGATGATCCAGGCAGCAATAGACCTATTCTAAAGAAACCCCCTTATGAGCTTTAGAATAATAGAAAGCTTAATATAAGTTATTTTCATGTATTTGGTTATAAATGTTTTATCTTAAACAATGGATAAAATAATCTTAAAAATTTTGATGCTAAATCTGATGAAGGAATTTTTCTTGGTTACTCAATTTCAAGCAAAGCTTATAGAGTTTTCAATAAAAAGACTTTAACTGTGGAAAAATCTATACATGTTATATTTGATGAATCTAATCCTTCTTCTTCTAGAGAAGAAGAGTGCATAGAAGATGATACAGGTGTAATGAACAAAGAGATGAAGTATTTGAGCTTGAAAGGCAAACAAATTGAAGAAGAGAAGGAAGAGGTAAGCAAAAAGCATGGGACTTACTTAAGGAATGGAGCTATGCATATCACCATCCTATGGATTTAATTATAGGTAATCCCTCATAAGGTATTAGAACTAGATTTTCATTTAGAGACACTTTTGATTACCTCAATTTTTTTTTTTTCAAATTGAACCCAATTGCATAGAGGAAGCTGAAAAAGCTCCAAATTAGATGATGGCTATACAAGAGAAGTTGAATCAATTTGAAAAAAAATAATATTTGAATCCTAGTTAGTAGACCTAAGGAACAGCTAGTCATAGGTATTAAATAGATATTTAAGAATGAATTAGATGAAAAAGGAAACATAGTTAGAAACAAAATAAGATTAGTGGCCAAAAAATATAATCAAGAAGAGGAAATATATTTTGATAAAACTTATGCATTTGTAGCAAGATTAGAGGCCATTAAACTTTTACTTGCTTTTGCATGTTACATGAATTTCAAATTATTTTAAATGGATATAAAAAGTAATTTTCTAAATAGATATATTTCTAAAATATTTTTGCTGAGTAATGTCTAGATTTGAAAATTATAATTTTTCTAATCATATTTTCAAATCAAACAAAACTTTGTATGGTCTTAAATAAGTACCTAGAGCTTGGTATAAAAGACTTAGTAAATTTCTACTTGAAAATAACTTTTCTGAAGGAAGTATAGATACAACCCTATTCATTAAAAGAAAAGATGATGAAATGTTAGTTATATAGATCTATGTTGATGATATAATCCTTGGTGTAAGTAATGAAAATCTTTACCAAGAATTTATTAAGCTTATGTAGGATAAATTTGAAATGAGTACGATGGGTTTGCTGATATTCTTTCTTGAATATAAAATTAAACAAACAAAGAAAGGGATCTTCATCAATCAAACCAAGTACATCACGAAACTATTAAAGAAGTTTGGGATAGAATTTGCAAAAGAAATTGATACACTAATTAGCCAAACCTGTAGGCTTGACAAAGATGAAGAAGGCACTAACATTGATCAAAAGTTATATCAAGGTATGATTGGATTCTTTGATGAGGGACGAGATTCTAATATGATGCAGGATGATATGCAAGGGATGAAGATGGAGAAAATAAGATTAAAGCAAGCAAATATTTTTGGAATTTTTATGATTTTGATTTTTGAAACTAGCCTAGATTAGGTTAGGATTATCCTGTATCAATTAGCATCCTACCCACATGCTAGATTAATCAAAAAGAAAAGAAAATCAGGATCCTAGATCTAAGAAGGCCTATTAGGAGCATGTT
Source organism: Areca catechu (assembly GCA_021397845.1). Taxonomy (NCBI): domain Eukaryota; kingdom Viridiplantae; phylum Streptophyta; class Magnoliopsida; order Arecales; family Arecaceae; genus Areca; species Areca catechu. Next base: position 91,317,313 of record CM038051.1, on the reverse strand, counting down.
CACCTTCAAGAAATTAGACAAAAAGAGATGGGAATTAGGTTTAAAATACTAGGCAATGATTTTTAGTTATTGTAGAAGAGATTGCTCCACTCAGATCGGTGCCTGGATGATCCAATCACTTTCTCGCGAATCTGTCGACTTTTTATCAGCTTCGTTCGAAAACAAGGAAAACATCATCTAAGGGGCGTGGCACTGGAGAGATCCTGCAAACGTCAAGGTTAGTTAGAGAGGAAACAAGAAAACAAAATATGGATTAGGGTTTGAAGGAAGAAGAAAGCCGGGTTTCTGGTGTTGGCGGCCTTGAAGTGGAAGAAGAACTCCTTGCTGATGGATGGCTAGGGCTTTGATCTTGGGGCATGTTAGGGTTGGAAGAGGGTTGCTTTGGGCGGCTAGGGTTTGCTAGGGTTAGGGCACACAAGTCACTCACACTCACTTCAAAGGACACAACAAGCTAACAAAAAAAATTCTCCAGAGTTTTATTTCTTGAATAAGAGTTATTCTACAAGAGGGGGAGGGGTGGGGTATTTATAGATTCATCTAACCCTTTCCCTCTCAAAATTTGATTACAAGTTTGCACGGGACAAGGAGTACAAGGTTTTACTAGAATTAGGAGTACCAAGTTTGATTGAAATTAGGAGGCCTAAATTCTAGTAGGACTTGGTCATTGGACTCCTTGTAGAACTTGGAAGCTTTGACTTCTCTCCATGGGCTTGGGCTGGGATGAAATCCTCTTGGACTGCTTTCACTTTTCCACTCCCTACTTGGCTTGGACTTGGGCTAGATGGGGTGCCACTCATGAAAGGGCTTGGGCTAGGGTGCCATCTCTTGAAAGGGCTTGGGCTAGGGCACCACATCTTAAAGGGCTTGGGAGGGTGCTCCACTTGGGCTTGGCGGCATGAAGGTCCACCTCTTGGGCGGCATAGCTAGGAGGGGCCTGGCAAGGGTCCAAGTACTTGAACTTAGTTCTGGTGGAGTGGCTTGGTAAATGTTCTGGTCTGGTAATCCTCCTCTTGTACAAAACTTGACTAGAAGCAAATTTACAGGACTCAAATAAACTTAAGAACTCATAAGGTTGAGACAAGTCAATTGGACTTCTTGCCTTAACTTATTACAGGACTCAATTGTTGGACTAACTTTATTACAGGACTCAAAATTAAATTCCATTACAGGACTCAAAATTGACCAACACATGACTTAGAGAACAAAATGAAGCTTGAAGTCTATGTCTGATATGATGTCCCCATCAATTCTCCCGAGGTGGGAGGAACTCGACCCTGTCAAGTAAGAAAGTCGATCTGGCTCAGGTACTACTCTGACGAGCATGGGTTAAGGCATTGCGGATTTTCTCGAGTGATCCATGAATTCTTAGATCTCGGTCAACCTTGCCAACAAACTAGTGATATGGAAGCCTTTGATTTGGGTACTAGTAGCTTGGTCATCCAGGATACGCTCAATCTTTCCTCTTACAGGCTAATTTGATGTGGACACTCAAGATTGGGTTCGCTCTCAAAGAAAGGGTTAGGCTTAATCTCACAGGGTATCATTGCTGTCTCCCTATATTCTACTAAGTCTGAGATATTGAAGGTTGAGCTTAATGCCTAATGAGGTAACTCAGGCACTAGGTGCAATTTTCTTTATCATTTTGATGGATCCAGCTCATGGGTATGTAGCTAATCATCACAAGATTTTCCAAGCGAACTCTTAGACTCTTTTCGGGAATTAACCATATTTTTATAAAAATCATTGCTTACATTAATCTTATGATTAATTCCTCATGCAGATCTCTAATCATGCAGTGCAAAGACTCACCAACTCTTATTGATAAGCAGACAAGACATCTAATATAGGCAAATGACTCAAGCCAATACATATTGATATGTAAACTTGATTAAACCCTAAACTACAACTATGGGTTTAACCCTTTGTCAGGTGGGTGACATGCGGATGAGAATGGTGCATGTACTCCTACTAAATGCCATAGAGTATGCCAGAAATAAGATGCAAACCTAACATACACAATGAATGTATGCAGTATGCTTACCTCTATAAAATGCAATTGAACGGTTAGAAAAACATGAGAAGCTTCAGGAAAGGGTAGAAAATAAGATGTGGGTTCAGGGTTAGTCTGGTGGGATAGAAAATAAGAAGGTTCGGGGTTAATCGGGTAGAATAGGATACAAGAAGGGATTTCAGGGATGAGTCCTAGACTAATGAGGTTGACCTTATAGGGTTGATGTATACCTATAGGGTTTGCATAATGAAAGACTGGGTCACTAATTTCAGGGAAGAGATCTTCAATTGGAACTACAGGAGGGGATTCGTCCTGAGGGTACTGATAAGCCAAATCCTCAATAAAGTCTTCTGGTTCATGAAATTTAGGACTGGGCTCTATAATTGGGCTTTCTTCTAATAGGTCCTCAAGTAAGATGCTAATAGTAGTATCTGGGTTCTCTTCCTCTAACTAGTCTTCCACTATAGGTTCAGTTTGGGTGTGGTTAGGATCAACTAATTCTGGGTTGGTTTCAGTCTGGGTATCTACTAGGTCAACTAATTCCAGGACTTCTATAGGTATCTCTTCTTCTTCCTCATAATCGCCCACTAAGCTCACATCAGCTTCATATACTTCCTCTTCAATATCATTCTTGTGAACCAGTGGAGTGGTATGAGGGGGTTGTCTAAGAGAAAATTGACTAGAGTCTGGGATAGCATAGGTGGGTTAACTAAGGGGTACCTGACTAATACTATGCTCAAATTTAGGGGTACTAATCCTATGGGGTTCAGGTTGATAAGGGTTGGCTTGGCTCAGACTGGATTGGCTCGGACATACTTGACTATGTCCTAGGGTCTAGCTAGGGGTAATGGGACTAGGCTGGTCTAAAAGAAGTCGGCTAGGTCTGGGCTTGGGTTCAGGAGGGTTACTCTTGTTGGACTTAGATTGACTGATCATGAGTTCCCTCTGATTTGACTCGAATTTTCTAGCTATGTGATAGGCTTCCTTTAGGTCCTAAATTTGCCATTGAAACAGTTCCCACTGGATGTCCCTACGTAGGCCTGCTCGAAACCTCAATATGATCTTAGACTCAGGTTCAACTATGTTACATCTCCTAATAAACTCATTAAATCGGTCAATGTATTCAAATAGTTTTTTTACCCTATCTCAATTCGTATCATTGTTCTAAAAATTTATGCTCATAGGATAAGGGTTCAGCTCTATGGGTCTTAGGTTTACTGGGCTTATAGGATATGGGTGCATAGAATCTGGGTGCATAGGAGCTAGGTTCATGTGATCTGGGTAGGTACTTCTCTCTAAGTTCAAGTTTCATATCGCTCCAAGTTGTCATGGGTATTTTGATGGGGAACTAATATGCATGCAATTTTTTTTATATGTTTTATATGTGGGGTTGGGTGATTAATTCCTGAATTTCAGATTAAAATAAGTTATAGGGAATTTTATATGAATTTTAGAAGATCAGCATGCAGATTAGGACCTAGAAAAGTAGAAAAGAAGGATCGCCGGGGCTGAGAAGCCTCGGTTAGGGCAAGTTCTCCTACAATAAAACTACTGGAGGTAGAGGGGTGTACCTGACAATGTCTGTGAAGATCGCAGCAAAAGGGTCTCTCGTTCCTCGACGGATGCGGCCTGGAAAATCGAGCCAAAGACCCGCGGATACCCGGCTTTCTGCTCGGTGATCCGATTGAGGCTTGGCTGGAGTCGTTGGATTCGTAGGAACTCGGGGACCTGCAAACGACCTGTCAGGGGTTAGAAAACTCACAAAGGAACAAGAAAACAAAGGAAAAATAGCAAGGGAAGGCTTCTTTTGGAGTGGGCGTCCAGGGATCTGAGATGCTTGTTGGTAGCAGGAAGATGATTGCAGCACTGGGAAGAAGAACTCTCGCAAACCCCTTTATGCACACAGCAGGGTATCACACAACTCAATAGAAGAACTCAAGGTTTTCATTCATCCAAAATTCCCTCATACAAGAGGCTAGGGTCCCTTAAATAGACCCTTAACCTTGGGCTCCAAGTAAGGGTACATAAGTCTTTACATAAGAATCCTTTTCCCTCTCAAACCCTAGCTAGAAAATAAGGAAATATTAGGTAGAAAAATCCCTAAAAATTTTCTTGACTTGGTCAAGACTCCAAGGATGCCTAGGGGGGCGTGTTGGGCTTCTAGGAGCAGCAAAAGGCCGGCCCAAAGGGGCCCGGGTGCATGGGTTTGGGCCTCTGGAAGCTGGGGTGGCCTGGTAGCCAGGTAGCAGGAATATTCCCTGGTATCTTGCTTCTTAGGGGCTTGGGCTTGGCACCTGGGCTTGATTTCATTGGGCTAGGATGCAGATGGACCTCTGGAATCATGGATGCCCTTATTTATGAATATACTTTGGCATCTGGAAGGGAATCTGGGCATCTGGAGGGCATCTGCAAGGAATCAGGGTTTCTGATTTTTCTCCTGGGATCTTCAAATCTTCAAGCTGGGTTGGACTTGGGCTAAACTTCCATGTCTTCAATCTGGCTGGACTTGGTCTTCACTTGTATAATATAGTCTTGAGTCTTCAGTATGCTTGGACAGGACTCAAAAAAATAAAATTAGCTCAACATGAGCTAACTAGCATTGGACTGAACTAGCTCAACATGAGCTGACTAGTACAGAAGTGAAATAATAACTAAAAATACTCAAATAACAACTAAAATGGACTCAGATGAGCTAAGCCCTTATTACAGATGGACTCATAAATTATTGATCAATTACAGAGGGTTGAGAAGCCTCTGCCTTATTCTGGTGCCTTTGGTGTCCGCACCAATTCTCCCGGGGTGGGAGGAACTCGACCCTGTCGAGTGAAGATCAGACTGGCTCACATATCTCTTGAGAAGGTCTGGGTTGAGGCATTGCAAGTCCTCTCGAGAAATCTATGAATCGTCCGACTCTGGCTGGCCTTGCCATCGGATCAGGAAGCATTGATAGTCACGGCCCCGGGTCGTGATGGCTTGATCGTCCAGGATACGCTCGATCCGTTCTCCTCTCTCAGGCCAATTTGTTAGTGGACACTCTGGGTTAGGGTCACTCACAATGAAAAGGAATAGGTCCAAAGGCCTTACTAGGTATCGCTGCCGGTTCCCTATACTCAACCAGGTCTGTAATATTGAAGGTAGAACTAATGCCCAAATCCGAAGGCAAGTCTAACACCTAGGCATTTGATCCAATCCTTCTCTATCACTTTAAAAGGTCCGGCTCTGCGAGCATGAAGCTTCTTTTAGGCCTAAGCCTAACCAAGATAGAATCCACTACATCAAATTCTTTGACCCTTCTTTGGGAATTAGCCAGTTGTTTTAAGATTAGTGCGGGTGGTGAACATGCTAGGCACATGCAGACAAATGATGCAAAGGACTCATACTGACACCTAACAGACTCGACTATGCATTCCTATCGAAGGAAATTTTATTGAACTCTTTGGATCTAAACCTAATAGATTATAGGTTCTCTAGGTTTGATCCTAGCTTGACATGCACATGAAAATTTACAGTGAACTCCTAGCAAATTCCAAAGAGTATGCCAGAAGTAAGATGCAAACCTAACATGCGTGATGAATGCATGCAGTATGCTAATCTCAGCTAAATGCAATCTAATGATCCTAGAAATGCTGGAGGTGTCAGGAAAGGGCAGAAAATAGGAAGTGGGTTCAGAATTAGTTTGGTAAGGTAGAGAAAAAGGTTCATGGTTAGTTGGATAAAATAGGATAAAAGACGGGGTGTCAGGAACTAATCCTATACTAATGAGGTTAACCTTATGAGGTTGAGCTATATCTACAGGATTTGCATAATGGAAGGATGGGTCACTAATTTCGGGGAAGAGGTCCTTAATGGGAACTATAGGAGGGGACTCATCTTGAAGGTATTGATTCAAAGAGATCAGGTCCTTAATAAATTCTTCTGGTTCTTGTATTTTTGGACTAGACTCTATAATTTGGCTCTCCTCTATGGTTTCCTCAGGTAAGGCTCTAGCAGCAGTACCTAGGTTCTCTTCCTCTATTTGTTCTTCCATTATAGCTTTAGGTTGGATGTGGTCAAGGTCAACTAGCTCTGGGTTGGAATCTACCTGGGTATCTACTGGGTCAGCTAATTCTAGGTCTACTAAAGGTGTCTCCTCTTCTCCCTCATACTCATCCACTAGGCTCACATCAGCTTCATACACTTCCACGTTAATGTAAGCCTTGCGAATCTCAGGAATGGTTGGAGAAGGTCGGCTAGCAGGAAATTGGTTAGGTTCTGGTCTCTGATTATGGGTACCACTCCTAGTAGGTTCAGGTTGTATAAGAGGTAGTGGCTCACTATTGGGTTCATATTTAGGGATACTCATCCTATAGGGTTCAAGTTGACTAGGGGAAGCATGACTAGTACTAGGCTGATACTTAGGGGTTATGGGTTCTCTAAGCTCATAGGACAAGGGTGCAGATCTATGGGTCATGGGATTATAGGATCTGGGGTCATAGGATTTTGGGTCAGCTCTATGATCAGGTTCTAAGGTTGGATCAAGGTATGGGGTCCTCCTAAGGTTGGGCTCTCTATATGGGTCAGGATATTGGGTCCTCCTAGGATTGGACTCCCTATATGGGTCAGAATACTGGGTTCTCCTAGGGTTGGACTCCCTATATGGGTCAGAATATTGGGTTCTCCTAGGGTTTGACTCCCTATATGGGTCAGAATATTGGGTGTTGGGTCTACTAGGCTCATAGGGTATGGGTGTATAGGATCTATGATCATGGGATCTAGAGTCATAGGATCTAGGTTCATAGGTTATGGATTCATAAGTTCTAGGTTCATAGGATTTAGAGTCATAAGATCTATAGGTTGTGGGTATACTAGGCTTATAGGGAGAGGGTAAATAGGATCTATCTTCTTGGTCTATAAAATCCTGATTGGGTCTTCTAGGACTAACCTTAGGGATTGGGTCAGGATGATGGGCTCTCCTAGGTTCAGCCTCAAGGTATGGATCAGGGTTTGGGGTCCTCCTAGGTTGAGGATTGTAGTACGGGTCAGGATAAGGGGCTCTCCTAGGGTCGACCTCATGGTATAGATCAGGGTTTGGGGTCCTCCTAGGTTGAGGGGAGTCAGGATCTGGCTCAGACTGTGACCCATGGGTTTTTCTTGGGGTCCCTACCCGGACTTTTAACTGATCAAACCTATTGGCACGATAGTCAATTCTATCATTGGTTTGAATACGAGACTGAGTTAACTGGGTCATCTGGATAGTTATCTGGGCAATTTGATCAGCTAGGGCTTTTATTTGGGCTTGTAAATTTTCCATGGGTTCAGACATTTATGAAGGAGGTGGGTGATATGAAACTCCTGATCTAGTGCTCATGCAGGACTCGATCAGACCGACTATAGCTGACTAAACCTAAAGTCCAAACTAGATGCTCAATCAGGGTGGCAAACTAGCCTATAGTAACCCTGTACTCAGCCAGGCAGGTGTAAGGGGAGTGTTAGGTCCCTGATTGCCAATCCTAGACACCAATCAAAGATTGGCCAGGTAGGCGGACCAGCACACAAGCCCTTCGGGATTGAATCCCTAAACCACCGTTCTAGACACTAAGCACAAGGCACACACAGGTTAACTTGACATAGTGATCTAACACTAGCCCGGACCCGACCAGTTGGTGTCCCTAGCCCACTAGGGCAAATTAAGTCTAATTAATTTTAGGTTAAGGCTTGGGACTGAATGCAAGGGATGTGGTTTTGGGCTAAGGAGAGGTGATCAAATCCTCCCCCCATCTGATATAGCAAGAGTGCCCTTAAAAGTAAATTATGCAATGATGGCAGGCAGATGAGGATGCAAATTAGGGTTTAGATATTTATTTTTTTTTTTTAGTATTTTTGGAAAATATGTATATATATATATATATTTTTTTTTTTGGTATTTTTTTTAAATAGAAGAAAACTTGCAAATCATGACCTAATATACTGGAAATATACTAAAATTAAGAAATATGCAAAAACTCCTAAACAAAACCCTAAAACTTCCAAACATGTCTTGCTAAAAAAAACAGAGCTGAAAATTTGCAGGCCCTATTTCGGCTTTCAGAAAATTCACAGGCCATAATAAAATCTGAAAAAAGTTTTAAAATTACTGTGAATTATTATAAATCTAGGAAAATAAATTTCAGAATTTTTGGAGTTTTTAACAGGGAGAAATAATTAAAATAACAGAGTATATACGGACTGAAAAATTACAGAAAATAAGCCCTAATCTAAGCTCTGATACCAAATGATGGGGAACTAATATGCATGCAATTTTTTTTATATGTTTTATATGTGGGGTTGGGTGATTAATTCCCGAATTTCAGATTAAAATAAGTTATAGGGAATTTTATATGAATTTTAGAAGATCAGCATGCAGATTAGGACCTAGAAAAGTAGAAAAGAAGGATCGCCGGGGCTGAGAAGCCTCGGTTAGGGCAAGTTCTCCTACAATAAAACTACTGGAGGTAGAGGGGTGTGCCTGACAATGTCTGTGAAGATCGCAGCAAAAGGGTCTCTCGTTCCTCGACGGATGCGGCCTGGAAAATCGAGCCAAAGACCCGCGGATACCCGGCTTTCTGCTCGGTGATCCGATTGAGGCTTGGCTGGAGTCGTTGGATTCGTAGGAACTCGGGGACCTGCAAATGACCTGTCAGGGGTTAGAAAACTCACAAAGGAACAAGAAAACAAAGGAAAAATAGCAAGGGAAGGCTTCTTTTGGAGTGGGCGTCCAGGGATCTGAGATGCTTGTTGGTAGCAGGAAGATGATTGCAGCACTGGGAAGAAGAACTCTCGCAAACCCCTTTATGCACACAGCAGGGTATCACACAACTCAATAGAAGAACTCAAGGTTTTCATTCATCCAAAATTCCCTCATACAAGAGGCTAGGGTCCCTTAAATAGACCCTTAACCTTGGGCTCCAAGTAAGGGTACATAAGTCTTTACATAAGAATCCTTTTCCCTCTCAAACCCTAGCTAGAAAATAAGGAAATATTAGGTAGAAAAATCCCTAAAAATTTTCTTGACTTGGTCAAGACTCCAAGGATGCCTAGGGGGGCGTGTTGGGCTTCTAGGAGCAGCAAAAGGCCGGCCCAAAGGGGCCCGGGTGCATGGGTTTGGGCCTCTGGAAGCTGGGGTGGCCTGGTAGCCAAGTAGCAGGAATATTCCCTGGTATCTTGCTTCTTAGGGGCTTGGGCTTGGCACCTGGGCTTGATTTCATTGGGCTAGGATGCAGATGGACCTCTGGAATCATGGATGCCCTTATTTATGAATATACTTTGGCATCTGGAAGGGAATCTGGGCATCTGGAGGGCATCTGCAAGGAATCAGGGTTTCTGATTTTTCTCCTGGGGTCTTCAAATCTTCAAGCTGGGTTGGACTTGGGCTAAACTTCCATGTCTTCAATCTGGCTGGACTTGGTCTTCACTTGTATAATATAGTCTTGAGTCTTCAGTATGCTTGGACAGGACTCAAAAAAATAAAATTAGCTCAACATGAGCTAACTAGCATTGGACTGAACTAGCTCAACATGAGCTGACTAGTACAGAAGTGAAATAACAACTAAAAATACTCAAATAACAACTAAAATGGACTCAGATGAGCTAAGCCCTTATTACAGATGGACTCATAAATTATTGATCAATTACAGAGGGTTGAGAAGCCTCTGCCTTATTCTGGTGCCTTTGGTGTCCGCACCATATTTTTCTTATTAGTCTGTTCAATCGTTCAACCTGAGGCCAATGTACTCTAGCTTGGTGAACTAACCTAAATCTAGAAAACTTGAACTGACTTTTTTTAGGTATTTGTTCCTCCTCAAAATACAGATCCATATTTTCCTTCCAATCAAGATAATCCTCAAAATCAAGATCACCACCGAAGGTAGGTGCTTCTAACCTAAAGTACCTAGTGGCTCTCTTATCCTGGTTTGTGAAATCATGATTGGGCTTCCTATGATTGGGCTCCTGGTATGGGTTAGAGTATTGGGCCTCCTAGGGTTGGGCTCCAAGTATGGGTTATGGTATGGGGTTCTCCTAGGGTTGGGCTTTGAGTATGGGTCAAGGTATTGGGCTCTCCTAGGGTTGGACTCAGGTTTATGTCTGGGATGAGTTTTAGGAGTTTTCTCTAGGTTTCCTAATTGATCTCCTACCTGATAAAATCTATGGGTTATTTGGTTATTTGATTGGATCAGTTGGTCAAATCTATGGTTTATTTGGGTGGTTAATTAGGCACATTATTCATTGAAGGTCTTCATTAAAATCTCAAAATTAGATTCCATGGTTGGGTTGGGTGGTATTGAGACTATTGGTTGAGCTCCTAATCTAATGCAAACAATCAATCAAGGGATTATGATGTAGTCAAGCATACAAGGTTAACATGTACTAGGGTTTGCTAGACCTAGAGCTAAAGTAGAATGGGTCGACTCAACTTACACTCAACTCAGCAACTAATCCTTCCATTGGCCAGGTAAGAGGTTGGGTGGTGGGAGGCTCTCCCTGCCTATGATAGGGTCCTAACTAAAAACTACCAGTCCACTTAGGGCATTTATCTCTAGACCTTTAGCCTTAGACACCAATTTTCAGTAATAGTTGGAGAATTGAATGCACTAGTTTACCCACACGACTCGGACCCGACCTGTTGGTGTCTCTAGCTTACTAGAGCAAATTAGGTCTAATTAATTTTAATTAGGTTTAGGTATGGATGCAAGGTGATTATTTTGGATCCAAGACAGGTGATGAATTCCTACCCTGATTTGAGATAGAGAGAATGCCCTTAAGATTGATTTAGTGCAAAGATGAACACACAATGAAACCTGATACAATCTAAAACAAAATAGTGAATAAAAATTTTTTTTGAACATTTTATGAGGTGGAAATTTAGATTTGAGTTGGTTAGGTGAGCAAACAGAATTGGCTTGGGTTTGAGGGGGGTGGTTTGGAGGTAAGTTAGGTTTGGTTTAGTCAAGTATGCAGAATTAGCAAAAATTGAGATTTTTTTGTTCGGATTTGATACAGAAATTAGTACAGATTTCAATGTAAAAAAATTCTAAAAAATTTAAAAAATAGAGAATGACGTGTCAGGATGCTTCCTACCAAATTTCATGCAAAAAAAAAATGGAACGATGATGCAAAATCTAGGGTTTCTAACTAGGTGCAAAAAAGATAGATTTCCAATTAGGGTTTCTAGGATGCCAATTTTTGTATAATTTTCGGTTTTGTAAAATCTGAGAAAAATATCAGTAAAACAGAGGGCGCAACACAGATGATGTGATGCAAATTTTAGAGAAAATTAAAATTCCTAAGTTGATGAAACAGATCTAAACTCAGACCCCTAATGCAGATGACAGGATGCAAGTTTTTGTTAGGGTTTTGTTTTTTGCCAATTTTTGTTTATTTTCGGATCTGAAAAATTCCAAAAAAATAACAGGAAAACATAGGACAAAACATATACAAAATGACGTGAAAATCAGAGAAAAATAAAATCTTTTTGATGGGTAAACAGCCCTATGTTTTGAGGGGTTACGCAAAATTCTGGATGCAGAAATCTGAACTACGATGCAAGAACATGCCCTAAACTAGTCAATCTAGGCAACATTGAGGGTGGTTAAAATCATGGAGATGAGATGATCAGGGATGATCTTTGAAGGGATCTGGTCCTTGCCTCAGACATCAGATCCATGAGACCATGCGGTGAGGCTAGCACGTGAGTTGAAGAGGGCATGCTAGGAGAGGCATAGGAACTCTTTAAAAGACTTCATATCATGCCATGTCGGGCATTGAGGTTACTAGAATAGCTTTAGTAACAACTTTGCCAAGGGAGCAGCACTTGCTAAAAGCTTTGTCCTTGGCGGGAATGCCGAATGTGCTAGTCAAAGCCATTGGTTGGGGTGGTTGCCAAACTAGTCAGAACCAAGCGAAAAAGAACTTGATGCCATGAGGCCTTCGAGGCTGAGGCTTTCTCTGACTAAAGCTTTCATGGCCAAGGGGAGCTTAATGCCACAAGAAGAGGTCACAAGGGGTTTACAGCTGAAGCTTTTTCCACTCAATGTTTTTTTGACTAAAGCTTGGTGTTGCATCCAGACAAAATACAACAAGCTTGAATTAAAAGAGAAATGGATCGAGGTGTTTTGATTTAACTCTCCGCTATCTTCTAGGTGGAACTGAGTGTTGAGGTGGCTTCAAAGCTCGTTAATGGTGTCTGGACTGGAACAGATGTAATTTGAAGGAAGGCTAAGTGAAGAGAGGACTGGAACCAGAAAGAGAGCGAGAGTGATCCCCTCTTCATCGTGCTTAGTGGTATTTATAGGCCTCATACTTAACCGCTTATAGCTGGCACCCAGCTGTTAAGCGATTAATTTGGGACTAAAGCACGTGCAACAAAAAGACTGCATCATTTAAACATTGATCAATTTTACCTCTCCTAAAAGTCAATCAATTTTGAGCCTATCGAGAATTGATTAGCTTCATACTTCTTGAGTGTTGAACAGCCTTATGCCTTGTATCTCTTGGGCATTGATCAGACTTGTGCCTATTGGGCATTGATCAGACTTGTGCCTCTTGGGCATTGATTATATTTGTACCTGTTGGGCATTGATCAGCCTTACGCCTCATGGGTGCTGATCATACTTATGCCTGTTGGGTATTGATCGGCCTTACGCCTCTTGGACGTTGATCAGCCTTGTGCCTCTTGGGCATTGATTGGCCTTACGCCTCTTGGACGTTGATCAGCCTTGTGCCTCTTAGGCATTGATCATATTTGTGCCTATTGGACATTGATTGACCATATTCAAATCTTCGGCAAGTGAGCATAGACAGACCAATCAGAGTAAACTTGTCGTATCCCAATACTAGTCCCCCCAGTTTCTGAGTTTATTAATGGAAAATCAGAAACTGTCAGAAGCTTCCATTCTTAGGGAGCATGCTTATATGACGTGTCAAACTCTGATAGGGGAGGCGATTATAAAAACTAACAGCCATATCCTGCTCTCATCATTGTAATTTTGAAATTCAAAAAAGGTCGAAAGATCTTTGTAAAAAAAAAAAATGCATCCTTCCTATCAGTCGAATGTTGCCATCGGATTATGAAGGGTCATTTCGGTCCTTCTAGGAGTGTTATCTTTTAACCAGATATTTGTCAACAGGTGTCTCGATCTAGATCAATCTCGTTACTCGAGAGAAATCTTGGACCGTTGAAGGGCACTATATAAACACCATCCTCCTAAAGAAAATAGGTTTTTCGCCATTTCTGCTTCTTCACTTTAGGAGCAAAAGAAATCCCTCATGTCGGCCTCTCATTCTTCTCCTTTTTCTTTAAGTTAATCTTCTTTTACTTCCTTCATCATGGCTAGAATTTTAGAGATCAATTGTACCGAAAATCCTGAAAACCCTGAAGAATCTACTTCCTAACAGTAGAAAAAATAAGTTGAGTCAATGAAGATAGGGGATATTAGGTCTTCCTTAACTGAACATTGAATCTTAGCATTGAAACAATACTATAATATTTTGGATGAGTATGTTGTTATCCTCCTTAGTTCCAAGGAACAAATAGATCGGAATCCACCTGGCAGCTTGACCATCTACGAAGAACACCTAAGGGCCAGTCTTAGATTTCCAATTCATCCTTTTTTCCTCACAATCTTTAGACTATATCGAGTATTACCTTCTCAACTGACTCCTAATAGTATTCGAATCATTTGTGCATTCCTGATTCTTTGCAAAGACTCGGATATAATCCCTAAGACTTCCCTTTTTACCACTTTGTTCATATTAAAACAGGACTTTCATGGCCATGGGTGGTGGGTAATCAACCCACGCCATGGTCAGAAATTCATTTCGGGGCTTCCTTCGGCCATTCTGGTTGGAAATCCTGTTTCTTCTACATTATCTCCAAAATTCCCTGGAACTTTACCATCAATCATAGGGAACCCCGACTAACTCCTAATGACGGTAAGAAAGTATTGCCAGCCGATCAAGAAGACTACGAGAAGATTATGGGGATGGAGATTTCCCTGATAAGAGAACTTATTGATGAAAGAAGGCTTTTTTCAGCGGAAATCAGCCCCAAACCTTCTTTAGGTACCTTCATTGTTGATGTTACTTCTTCATTCTTTTCTCAACAATCAATCTTAATCTTTAACTTCTCAATTATTGCAGATATGTCAGTCATGGTGGACGTTCGGAAGCTTCGAAAACTTTTGAAGAAAAGAAAAGCAGAAGCCACCTGCTCTATTCAGGAAGAAAAAAGAATCAAAAAGCCGAAGAAGACAAATCCAATAAACCAAATAGCTTCAGCAGTTGCTGCGGGTCTTAATTCTCTAATTCTAATAGCCAGTGTGTCAGAGGATGATGAAGTCCCACCATCAACATCCCTTCAACCACCAATACAGGAAAGACAACCGATAGAAATTTCAAGAGCTGACCCATCATCTTTCCCTACTGACCAAATTGATAAGGGCAAAGCTCCGATGATGGAGGAAGAAGAAGAAGAGAGAGAGCCGTCTATGAATATCATGACCAACTTCTTTGTTTATGCTGATGATTCGGGTCTAAATGATCCGATGCTAGCCCGTCACCTTCTGAAGTCAATAATCATTCCAAGAGACTGGGAAATAACTAAGTCCCAGCAAATTGATGACACCATCTTGTTGCTTCATCCCACATTGCTAAAGGTATGAACCATACTTGTATTCTAAGTAATTAAAGAGTTAATCATCTTCTTTCCTTTTATTAAATCTGACTAACACAAAATGTGAATAAATAGCTTATCCATGGAATCAGTATCATGGATGAAAGTTTGAAAAACTTTGATCAGTTTCGCAAAACCATGTGCAACGAAGTGAACGTTGCAAAGGTAGAAAAAGAGGTCGCGGAAGAACTAACGAATGCCATGAAAAGAAAATTAGAAGAAACGGCAACCAAAACATCGGCTTTAGAGATATAACTAACACGATCGAAAATGAATGACATGGAGTCAAAATTGAAAAAGAAAAATAAGAAAATTCGATCAATGTCTATTAACTTAGAGAGGGCCAAAGAAAAGATTGAAGTGGCTGAAGAGAAGGTTTTAGCAGCTGAAGAGAAGGCTCTAATGGCAACAAAAAAGATCGAACAAGCCGTTGAAGAGGCCGTCGATGGAGCTGTAAAGAAATATGTCCAATCTAAAGCTTTCAACGATAAACTCCATGAAGCAAGAGTTGAGAGCTACAACCTTGGTCTCACTGATTGCTTGACAAAGGTAAAGAAATTTTATCCAAATTTAGATACTTCAAGAATAGAGGAAGACTCAGATGAAGAGGATTCCGATGAAGAAGACTTGGATAAAGAAGACCAGGTCGAGGAACAAGTCATAGACCAAACCGAAAAACCAGTCAAAGACCAAATCAAAGGATCGGCACCAGATGCTCAAATTCTAGAAGAAACTTCACTAGTTTCTTTTGTAAACCAAACCGAAATAGAGGAAGGTTCAGTCGAAATAAATGTAACAGACTAATGATGTAAGAACTTATTTTGCTTTTAATGGGAAATGAAGAATCTTTCTTTTTAGCAGTGTTTATCGGATTACAAAAGTTCTACTTTTTATAAATGGAAAAATTCTCTAAGTATAAAATCATCAAATTAACAAAGAAATTTTGAAAGAAGACCAATTTAAGCATGAAATTATCCGACCAAATTATAAACATTAACCATTATTCAGAAAAATTTAAATGAACCAATTCCAAACAAGCTTATTGAACAATAATTTTTAACAGAACAACTCGATCGAAAAACAGGGTTTCTAACTTCCCGAATATTTAGGAAAATAATCTCTAAGTTATCTAAGCCTTTAACTCACTTATGGATAATATAATACTTTAATCTAACTTACTGAATATCCTTTCATTTCTTCATATACTTTAAAAGGAAGAGAACTTTCATGAGAAAAACTTTTCCAAACAAAGTAAGTAATCATACCAACTTTGCCATATATCATTTTTCTGTTAGAAGAAGAGTTATTCGACGGGCCGTGGAACTGTATTTGTCAGTATTAAAAGGCCGTACAAGATTTGAATTTAAACCAAATACCATGGTATATAAATTTTTTTTTATAATTGACTCTCTAAGAATTAGAAGCGGTGCACGGACTTTTACCAAATCAGGATCTTAAACGTGTCAAAATCTGAGAATGTCTCGGAATTTGGATTGTAAATCATGACCGTTAGGACTCTCTATATATAGAGGCCCTAGGTTTAGGTCATTGAGCTAATTCTTGTCCCAAGTATTTCAAGTTTCTCCCCTTCTTAGAAACTCTTTGTTTCCAAAAATCTTCATCGTATTTGAAAAATGAAGTCAGGTAATAAAAAACTTCATCAGACATCCGCAAGGAAGGCTGGACCAGTACAATTCAGAGAAGCGAGATCATGTGTAAGAAGAAGGCATTTATCGAAAAGCAGTTCTGATAAACTGGAAATTCCTGAATATGTTATCTCTTCAACTAAGGAAGAAGAACAAGAGCCTTCCAACCCACTTTCAAAAGAAAAAGGTTATGATACATCCACTAGGCATATTTCAACGGAGAAAGGAAAATCTCTTGTGGAGGAACCATCTGATCCAAACAAAGATAAATCCACTCGAGTGCTTATCGCTGATACAAGTGTTAACAATCCCAAGCTGACAAAAACTATACTGCAATCTACCATTCTTCAGAAAGACTGGGAGGCAACAATCAAACTCGGAGTGAAAGAAAGTCTGTCTTCCATTTATCCCGGAGTAATGAAAGTAAGTAGTACTTTCCCTTTCCAAAACAATTTATTCGTATTTTGCTGATGTTCCAAATATTCTATCCAGTTTGTTAGTGATTTCTCTATGATTGTAGAGAGTTGGTGTCAAACAACTAACCTCCAAGAAGATCTTCAAAAACAATTAGCAGCAGCCATGGAGGAAAAACACAAAGCTGTCACTGATCAGAAAACCTTTGAATCAAGAGTTGTCCTATTGACTACAAAGATCTTGTCTCTGCAAAATCAACTAAGACAAACTGAAAGGTATGCCCGGTAGCTTGTGGATGACGAAGCCAGAAGAAGAAAAACACTTCGGCAGGCAGATGAAGCCATAGAGGAAAAAACTTGATTGTATGAACAAGTGTTGAAGCAAAAATCCTTATTGGAAAAGTGGATGACATTTCTTGAAAGGAAATTGAAACAAACCGAACAAGAAAATGCTTCACTGATCTAACGGAGACATCTTGTGATCGAAGAATTCAAAAAGTTCGAAGCCTTTAGCAATGGGATGGAGCGAGTAGGAGCCAAAGGCTATGAAATTGGCTTTAAAGATTGTATCAACAAGGTCAAGGAACTATATCCTGACCTGGACTTCTCCTCCATTTGCAAAGATTATTTTGTAGAAGAAGAAAAAGAAAAACTAGCCGATGACCCAGCAATTTCATCTGTCCCGGAGACATTTGAACAAGAGAAAACTTTAGGTGACCAAGTCAATCAGGGAAAGGTCGAATAATGTCTATAATAGAGAACTAGCAGCAATCATAGTTTATCACTGCTTCTCCCTTTTTTTTTTTTTGTAATTAGAATATCAATGAAATCTTCTATTTCCCTTCAATATACCAAATCATACTTTCAATATTTAAGATATTTCAAGATAACATTATTGATAAAATAATAAATCACACTGCTCACTGTTACTTTTCAATTAATCAGCAAATTATTCTGATCATCAAGTACCGATGAGTTAGTAAGTTAGACCAACTCAACCTGTCGGATTGTGATCAGCTTATTAGGCCAAACTTTTGATCAGTTATTCTGATCATTGAGTACCGATGAGTTAGTGGGTCAAACTAACTCGATTTGTCGGGTTATGGTCAGCTTATCAGGCCAACCTTTTGATCAGTTATTTTGATCATTTAATACCGATGAGTTAGTGGGTCAGACTAACTCGATTTGTCAGGTTATGATCAGCTTATCAGGCCAACATGTCATTCCTTTATTTTCTAAAGGATATTTCATTTTCAAATTTTTCCTTCATATGAAAGGAAAAAGAGAAAGAGGATATCTTTATTGATGGTATTTATGTAGTCTACATTCCAAGGTCTTGCCAATGGATAACCATCTAGATTTTCTAGTTGATAGGTTCCATATTGCACAACTTCAGTGATACGATAAGGGCCTTCCCAATTTGGGGCAAGTTTGCCCTGCTCAGCTGGTCTGGATACAGTTGTTCGGCATAGAACAATATCTCCAATCCGAAAGATTCAAGCCTTCACCCTTGAATTATAATATGCGCCACCCTTTGTCGGTAAGCGGCCATTTTTAGTTATGCCTGTAACCTGGAATTTTCAAGCAGATCAAGATCACTTCTCCTTCGATCATTATTATTATACTCTTCAAAGCAATCAGTTCTTCTAGAATGAAGGATAATCTCTATAGGTAACATCGCTTCACTCCCATAAGCAAGATTAAATAGAGATTCACCCATGGTAGATCGAGGAGTTGTTCGCTAAGCCCATAGAACAGAGTTAAGTTCATCGGCCGAAGCTCCTTTGGCTTCATTTAATTGTGTTTTCAGTCCATGAAGGATTGTCCGATTAGTTACCTCAGCTTCTCCATTAGCCTAAGGGTGTCCCACAGATGTTAACTTATGAAGAATACCATATTGAGTACATAAATTCTTGAACTTCTGATTATCAAACGGCCTCCCATTGTCTGTAATGATTGCATGAGGAATTCCAAACCTATATATGATAAAGTTTCTGACAAATATTTCAACTTTTGCTTCAGTGATCAAAGCTAAAGGCTCAGCTTCTACCCACTTTGTAAAATAGTCAATATCAACAATCAGAAATTTTCGCTACCCAGAGGCTGGAGGAAATGGACCAATTATATCCATTCCCCATTGAGAAAATGACCAAGGAGCCTTTAACTGTGTTAGCTGACTGGCAGGACGGCTTTGAATATTTGCATATCTTTGGCAGGGATCATATTTTCTTACAAAATCTAAAGCATCCTTCTGTATAGTCAGCCAGTAATACCCTTTCCTTATAATTTTAGAGGCTAAAGATCTTCCTTCCAAATGATCACCATATATTCCTTCATGCACTTCTTTAAGGGCATAATTTGCATCCGAAGGAGATAAATACTTCAACAATGGCTGGGAAAATGAATTTTATATAACAAACCATCCTGGATAACATATTGAGAAGCAGTCTTTCGGAGTTGCTTAGCTTCTAGATTATTTTCGAGCAATACTCCTTCAGTCAGATATTTGACTATTGGACTCATCCAATCTATTTCTGGCTCTATTTGAAGAACTTTTTCTTTTTTAGTTGTTGAAATACTTGGAGTCTCCAGATTTTCACAAAAGTCCGACCCATTTGGTCAAGTGTAGAAGTAGCCAATCTGGACAATGATCGGCTTAAGAATTTTCAATTCTAGGGATGTGACTGATATCCCAAGAATCAAAATAAGCTCCAAGTTTTCGAACCTTCTTCAAATATAAAGCCAAAGTGGCATCGCGAAGTTCAAAATCTCCTTTAAATTGGTTGACGACCAAAAGTGAATCAGATAATACTTTCAACTTTCAGACATTCACCTCGTTTGCGATTCTTAAACCAGCCAGGAGGGCTTCATATTTAGCTTGATTATTGGAGACCTTGAAAGAAAATCAGAGTGCATACTCTATGATATCTCCATTTGGGCTAGACAAGATCAACCCTGCCCCACAACCAGAAGAATTTGAAGCTTCATCTACATGTAAGATCGAAAGTGTATCAGTCAACTCTATTTCATCAGATGATTGGATTTCCTTCTCATTGTCACCCCAAGTACATTCAGTTATAAAATTAGCCAGTACTTGAGCTTTCATTGTAGATCGAGGCTGATAGGCGATGTCATATTCACTCAATTTGACTACCCATTTTGCCATCCGGCCAGAAGTATCAGGACATTGTAGAACCATCCTCAGAGGTTGATCAGTCAGTACAATAATATGATGGGACTGAAAATATAGTCTGAGGTGTTTGGCAGAATCAATAAAGTATAAATATCTTCTACAGTTTTGGATACCTCGTCTCCACATCATGAAGAACTTTACTAATGTAATAAATGGGCTTATGTGATTCATCAGAGTCCTTTCTAACCAACACAGAACTAATTGCTTCATCTGATGTAGCCAGATAAAGATACAAATCTTTCCCTTCTTGAGGTTTAGACAATATGATCAGATTCATTAAATACTTCTTAAGCTCTTCAAATGCTGACTGATAATCGTCCGACCAATTAAACTCCTTGGTTTGCCATAAAGCTTTGAAAAAAGGCAAACATTTCTCGGCTGAACGAGAAATAAATTGGCTTAAGGAAGCAATTCATCCAATTAACTGTTGAATTTCCTTTTTATTAGCTGGAGGCCTCATATCCAAGATGGCTCGGATTTTCTCTGGGTTAGCTTCAATCTCTCGCTTCGTAACCATGAAGCCTAAAAATTTTCCAGAAGTTACACCAAAAACATATTTGGTCTGATTTAACTTCATCTGATTTCGCCGCAAAATATCAAAGGCTATTTGCAAATCTTTAATATGATCATCCGACTGATTGATCTTGATAATCATATCATCTACATATACCTCCATAGTCTTTCTGATTTGATCCTCAAAGATTTTGTTTACTAATCTCTAATAAGTAGCTCCAGCATTTTTGAGACCAAATGCATCACCCTGTAACAATATATACCTCGATCTATGATGAAAGATATTTTTTCTTCATCTTCTAGGCTCATCCGTATCTGATTATATCCAGAAAAAGCATCCATAAAACTTAAGAATTTATGCCCAGTCGTTGCATCAACCAGTTGATCAATTTTAGACAAAGAAAAACTATCTTTTGGACATGCCTTGTTAAGATCAGTATAATCTATGCATATCCTCCATTTTTCATTAGCTTTCCTGACCATTACAACATTGGCAAGCCAGTCAGGATAGTGAACCTCCCTGATAAACCCAGCATCAAGCAATTTGGTCACTTCTTCGTTGATAACTTTTTATCTTTCTGGGGCAAAATTTTGCTTCTTTATCGAACAGGCCGACTAAGTGGATTAACTTTGAGCTTATGCATAATCACTTCAGTGGGAATTCCCAATATATCGATAGCTTTCCATGCAAAATATCAGCATTTGTTTACAAAAAATCAATCAACTTCTTTCTCTGATCTTCGATAAGTGAACTTCTAATTTGGACAGTTTTAGTAGGGTCATCCTTTGTCAAAGGAATATGAATAGTCCTTTCCATTGATATGCTGACTCCCTTGATCGGATCGCGTGGATCCATTTGTTCGGAGGTGGGCTTGTTGATTGACTGTTGATTCTGGATTGTCAAACATTGATGAGCCATCTATTGGTTTCCCTTTACTTCTCCAATCCTGTTTTGGGTTGGGAATTTCATTAACAAATGGTATGTTGATACCACAGCTTGAAACTTATTTAGGGTAGGCCTTCCCAAAATAACATTATATGCAAAAGGAATTCGAACAATCATAAAAGTAAGAGAAAAAGTTCTCTGCTTTGGCACTGTCCCTAGAGTCACGGGAGTGTGATTTCTCCCTCTACTCCTACAGAATTTTCACCAAACCCAGTTAACGGTACATGAATTCTTCGTAGCTTATCAGTCAACAAATTCATCTTGACAAATGCATCGTAAAGCAAAATCTCAGTGGAACTTCCATTATCAACCAAAATTCTATGTACATCATAATTCACGATTATCATGAAAATCACTACAGTGTCATTATGCAGTATTTGAACGCCTTGCAAATCATCATCAGAAAAGATAACACTTCCTCGAAGCCTTTTGGAACTTCGATCATCTTCATAACAGGCATGGAAAATCATTCTAACCGATCCATCAATCAGTTGTTGGTTTTGGAGCTCCGTCCCATCAGTGATCATCCTTGGGACTGTAGACCCTGGCACCACCATCTCAATTGGTTGGTTTTGGTTTTGATTCTGGACATATCTACCTAGGTAACCTCGCTTGATCAGATCTTCAATCTCATCTCTTAATTGAATACATTCTTCTGTTGTATGCCCATGATCGCGATGATATCGATAGTATTTGGCCTTATTACGCACAGCTGGTGGGGCTCTCATCGGCCTTGGCCTTTGAAGAAAGTTCTCTTTCTCAATTTCCATCAAAATCTTCTCTCTTGGAAGAGTTAAAGGGGTATAAGCATCAAATCGATTGACGTAATTCCTACCGACCAATTTCCTTGGCTTTTGACCTTGCCATTGGATCGATCGGACTCCAGGTGGTCGGAACTCATCCTCCTTGGCCTTCTTCTTACTTGGCCTCGATTCTTTCTCTACTTGTCGCCGGCTCAGGGCTTGCTCTTCGGCCTGAGCATACTTTTGAGCACGGGCCAATAACTCTGAATAATTGATCGAAAACTTTTTATCCAAGGAGAATGTGAATCTAGAGGCTTGCAAGCCTTTCTTCATTATAGACATCGCCACATATTCATTGAGATCTGGGATCTCCAACATGGCAGAATTAAACCTCTTGATGTAATCTCTCAAAGACTCCCCTTCCGACTGCTAAATAAAGAATAAGCTATCATAATTTCTGGGCATTTCCTGCTTGTCCTGAAGTGGGAGACAAACAACTTTTCTAATTGACTAAATGAATGGATGGTGTCTGGTTGCAGACTAGAATACCACATCCTCGCTAGCTTCTTCAAGGTTGCAGGGAAGGCAGGGCAGTGGAGTGCATCCGATGCTCCTTGGATCAACATATGAGCTTTAAAGCTGCCTAAATGATCCAAGGGGTCGGACGACCCATCATACAGCTTAATTTGTGGGACCATGAAATGATGTGGAATTCTCTCTTCCATAACCTTCTTAGAAAAAAGGGGCAAGATGTCGCAACTTGGTGTTGCATCCTCTGCTTTCCTCTGCTCAATAACTTTGGCAATTTGTAACTCCAGCTTTTTGAACTTTCTATCGAAATCATCAACTCTTGCAAGATGTTGGACCTGGGTACTATCATGGGTTGATTCTCCAGACGACACTGAATGAGATCGTGGATGTTTCCCTTTATTCCGCTTCTTGGTGTGATGGTGAGATAGATGATGGTGCTTTGAAGGGGATGGTTGACCTGAAGAACATTGATAAGATAAATATCTTTTGGGACTGAGATATTTACTTATCTGAAGAGAAGGTTGCCGGCTAGTTCTTGATGCAGCAGGCCATAATGATTCCCTCATAGTAATTTCTTGAAGGTTCTGTATTACCGCAGTAAGTACTTCTACTTTATCGAACAGAGTGTTTAACCTTTCTTGATCAATGTATCCAACAGGATGAGCTTCCACCCTCTCACCAAGAACAAGATCATTTTCCTTTGAAGATGGGGAACATCTCTTGTAGGTAAATTTCCTTTCCTGGTCTTCACCATGCTTCCTTCCAGATTCTTGAAACTCTTTTCACTGAGTTTCTCCTACTTGGCACGCCAATCTGTTGCATCCAGACAAATTACAATAAGCTTAAATTAAAAGAGAAATGGATTGAGGTGATTTGATCTAACTCTCCGCCATCTTCTAGGTGGAACTGAGTGTTGAGGTGGCTTCAAAGCTCGTTAATGGCATCAGGACTGGAACATATGTAATCTGAAGGAAGGCTAAGTGAAAAGAGGATTGGAACCAGAAAGAGAGCGAGAGCGATCCCCTCTTCATCGCGCTTAATAGTATTTATAGGCCTTAGACTTAACCGCTTATAGCTGGCACCCAGCTGTTAAGTAGTTAATTTGGGACTAAAGCACGTGCAACAAAAAGACTGCATCATTTGAACATTGATCAGTTTTACCTCTCCTAAAAGTCAATCAATTTTGAGCCTGTCAAGAATTAATCAGCTTCATACTTCTTGAGTGTTGAACGGCCTTATGCCTTGTGCCCTTAGACTTGTGCCTATTAGGCATTGATCAGCCTTGTGCCTCTTGGGCATTGATCATATTTGTGCCTGTTGAGCATTGATCGGCCTTACGCCTCATGGGCGCTGATCATACTTGTGCCTGTTGGGCATTGATCAGCCTTACACCTCTTGGATGTTGATCAGCCTTGTGCCTCTTGGGCATTGATCATATTTGTGCTTATTGGGTATTGATCGACCATATTCAAATATTTGGCAAGTAAGCATAGACAGACCAATCAGAGTAAACTTGTCGTATCCCAACACTTGGGAAGCTTGGTGCTACATAGCTTTCATGGCTAAGGAAGTTAATGATGCTACCATTGGCAATGCCAGAGGTAGAGCTCGGGTGGCCTTCATTGGCTAGGATGAAACAGACTTGCTCTCTATAGACAAGGAGGATATAGAGGTGAAAACCCTCGGTGACTCTCTAGCCAGTATTTCCTTGGGCGGTGGACCTCCACCAGCTTCTCACGGATAGAGATTGAAACAGAGGTGGTTGGCTTGAGGCAATGGAGGCCAGAGGAATTCCCACAGGCCTTTAATAGATGGGGAGGAGGCGGCTACGAAGAGAGTTTTTGACAAGTTCTCTTAGTTGGAGATGAGGCAGAGGTGAGGAAGCTTCCAAAGGTTTGGTTGTAAGACAGTATTGGGAGTGACGAGGGGTCAAAGAGACACCCACTACCTCTTTCCTTTTCTCTTTTTTTACTCTCTTTTTTCTTTTTTCTTCTTCTTTTTCCCTTCTCATTTTTTCTTTCTTTTTCTTCTTTCTTTTCTTCATTTTTTTTAATGGTGGCCTTGTCATTTATCTAGGTACCATTTCCCCTACTAGAGAGGATGATGAACATACCTATTAAAATTTATAGACCATGACCTAGCCTAGCTTGAACCCCCAGCTAAGCATTGTTAGTTTGGCAGTTTTGGAGCAAGGCCTCCAGTAGATTGGCTAGCCTGCTAGGAATTGATAGTGCCAAAATGCCAACTGGTCATACCGCTAGGTGGTGTTGACGAGGTGGTGGCACTGAAGTGCCAATTGCTCACATCACTAAAGGTGTTGATGCTCAGCTTAACACTTCTTTAGAAAGACAATAGGTGAATAGATGAACTTTGTTCTATTTGATGGTGTTGAAATCCTGCCCGAATGCCAGAGTGAGTTGGAGGAGTGCTCATGGTTGTTCTTGCAAAAAAGTCTTCCCGATGGAGGGTATAGCGAAGACCCTCTAATACTCAAGTCACATAAAATGGAAGTGGAGTGGTGTCGACATTCTACTCAATGATTCCCTCCAACTCAATGTTTCCTTCCAAAAATGGATAAACAGTAGCCCGTCATTTCCATAGATGGTGCCATTTTATTGACACTACTTCCCTTTTGTATGCTAAAGTTTACTGTAGGAGGCACTCGTGTGATAGTACCTACAAAAAAGTCTACCAAAGATGGTCCTGGTGGAGACACTCTGATGCTCAAGTCAGTAAATAGGCAATAATAAAAAGAAATTAAGTGGAATAATGAGAGAAAGAGGGAGAGAGAGATCTATATATATGAGACTGTACCTCGAGGGTTCCCAAGGAGTTCCCTTTTATAGGTAGATGGAGAGGGCATTTTGGAGAATGTAGAAACCCTTAGTGGAGTTTGATGAGAAATGAGAGGGTTGTTAAAATGTCTATTTCCCATTAAATGAGATCTTATCCCTTTCGCATTGGGTTTTGTCTCTTCTGCATTGTTAGTTGCACTCATTAATGGTGATATGGTTTGTTGCCTAAAATGGATCACATTCCTCTTAATTAAGAGAATTTGTTGGATATTATCGGATATATTCTCTTGGTCATGTCATTGTATGCATGCGAATAAGCATCGACTTATTTGTTTTTAGGTGAACCAGGATGAAGGTGAACTAGGCTGAAGGTATTTTTACTAAGGCATTTCCCTCTTCTTAGACTCATGGATCCTGAGATGGACCTAGTTCTCTTGCCAATGCTGAGGGTTGGTTGGAGCCAAAGATCTTTGGCTCAATTGTTAAAGGCAAGGTGGGCCTTTGAGGATGCTAAGGTCAGCTAGAATGAAGCTTACCCAGAATGAATATGACTTGGGCAAAGAGCGGAGGCTCTGCTAGAATGAATATGAATTGGATAGAGGGCCGAGGCTCTGCTAGAATGAATATGAATTTGGGAAAGGGGCCTAGGGGTGCAAATGGATCGAGTCAGACCGAGTCATGAGTGACCTCGATCTGACCCAGTTCTTTGATCAGGTCCTAATATTAGACCCAGGCCCATCCCACTAGAAAATTAGATCAGGTCGGGTCGGGTCCACTATCAAAATTTTCAATCTAATGGATCATTCAGGTTAGATCAGGTCCATAAATAATCTAGTTTTAATCTAAAAATTTGGATCTAAATATGATCCAGATAAAATATAGACAACTATATTTTAATTATTACATTGCTAACTATTACTAACCATAAAATAGATAACAAATAATATTATTTTTAAAATAAATTAAGATATAAAAATAATTATAACTCTATCACTATGTTAAAAATAAGTTTCATATAAGTTTTAAATTATAATTTAAGATCCAAATAGATATAATTCTAACAGTATTAGTATATTTGAATCGAGTCGAGTCGGGTCCAAATTTAATAAACCTAGATCCGACTCGAAAAATGGAATAGGTCTAATTTTAGGATCCAACTCGAATCCACAGATCCATAAAAGTGGGTTGGATCAGGTCTAAATGGGTCGGGTCAGGTCGGGTCACGAGTTAACCTAACCCATTTCTTGCCTCTTGGTCATGTCATTGTATGCATGCGAATGAGCATCGACTTATTTGCTTTTAGGTGAACCAGGATGAAGATGAACTAGGTTGATGGTATTTTTACTAAGGCCTTTCTCTCTTCTTAGACTAATGGGTCTTGAGATGGACCTAGTTCTCTTGCTAATGCCGAGGGTTGGTTGGAGCCAAAGATCTTTGGCTCAATTGTTAAAGGCAAGGTGGGCCTTTGAGGATACTGAGGTTTAGCCAGAATGAAGCTTACCTAGAATGAATATGACTTGGGCAAAGAGTTGAGGCTTTACTAGAATGAATATGAATTGGATAGAGGGACAAGGCTCTACTATAATGAATATGAATTGGGCAAAGGGTTGAGGCTTTGCCAAAATGAATATGACTTGGAAAGAGGGCCGAGGCTCTGCTAGAATGAATATGAATTGGATAGATGGTCGAGGCTTTGCGAGAATGAATATGAATTGAGTAGAGGTTCAAGACTTTGCTAGAATGAAGATGGATTGGTTGAGGATCTATCATGTCGAAGACTCGGTATGGGGGTCTGCCAGGCTAAGGCATAGTTAAGCCGAGGCTTAATACTTAGCCATAATAAAGATCAACTAGCTGAAGTGATCAATCATGCTAAAGATCTAGGATGAAGGTCATGCCAGGCTAAGGCACAATTAGGCTAAGGCTCAATACTTAGCCACAATGAAGATTAACTAGTTGAAAAGATCAACAATGCTAAGAATCCAGGATGAGGGTCTTGCCAATCTAAGGTATATTTAGGCCAAGGCTTAATACTTAACCATAATGAAGATCAACTAGTTGAAGAGATCAATCATGCTGAGGACCCAGGATGAGAGTCTTGTTAGGCTTAGGCATAGTTAGGTCGAGGCTCGGTACTTATCTATAACAAAGATCAACTGGTTGAAGAGATCAATTATGCTAAGGATCCAGGTTAAAGGTCTTGCTAGGCTATGACATAGTTAGACCAAGGCTCAATACTTAAACTCATTCAAAATGGGCTATCTTGGATGTCAAGGGGGTGAAGGTCCCTTATCAAGTTTGAAAGAACTTGATGATATAGCTCTACCTCCATATGCCAAGGGTGTACCTCATATGAAGCTATTTGAAGAGTCATTATGCATAGATGGCATGTAACCGGTATTGTTCTACTAACTATTCAAGAGATAGCCTTGAGGACACTATCCCATTATTATTTTAGTTGTTTGGTTGATTTTTTATTTGAACAAGTGCTTCTCATATAAATAATTTGGATATGAAAGGCCTAACAGTGAGAGTCGGTGATACCAAATCTTTGAAATTTAGAGAGTAGGGGTTTACCCCACTCAGTATCTAGCTCTAAATCCTTTCTTTACTCGAGAACAAACAAAGTTGAAGTTGGGGGGTGTGATAAGTTCTACAAACATGTCAATAAAAGTCACAATTTATAAATCAATTCATCTTTATTTTTTAAAAATTGATGCTTCTATTTATCTTTTACAAAAAAATGCCTATTAATTCAAAGGGCCCGATTTACAAGTTAAAAGAAAGAAAATTGAACTCAAAATGAAGACAGAAAGGAGATTCAAAGGGGCCTCAGAATCTAGCCTAAATTTAGCGTAAGACAAATCCAATACTGATCCAAAATCTAGCCTAATTTAGCCTAAAAAGGGTACCTGGTTTACCATGGACCGACCACTTGGTCCATAAGATCGAGTATGTGGTCCATAGACTTATCGCGGCTCATGCAAGGGTTATTATGGACCACCAAAATAATGCGCCACTCAGTCCATGGAAATGTTTGTCGCAGTCCATGGAAATCAGCATGGTCTTTTATTGCAGTGTAGGGGCTAGGCGGAAGAGCTTTTTGCTATCAGATAGCCAGGCAAGGAGTTTGGGATGATCCAATTGCTACAATACATTCCAATTGGATTTGGGATTTGATGAGGCTTGATGTGGTAGGTTTTTGGGCATCTAATCAAGATCCAATGGTAGAAAACCTCTCAACTGGTCAAACATCGATTTGGAGGAAGATTTAACAGCTATATCAATTGGAATTAGGCATGTTCACGATAAAGATGTCCCTCTATCCCTCTTTTCCCTATTTAACATCCATCCAACCATTTATTCTTTGGAAAATCAAATCCTAGCCATTCATTCATCCCTTTTATTTAGTCCCACATTAGAAAAACCTGAAAACCTCCTCCATACTAGCACCTATAAAAATGGCTCCTATATCTCCACCAAGGGAATCAAGCCTGAAAGCTTGAACCCCTGGAATCCTTCCAAAACCTTGCATAGAGGGAGAGTAAGGGATCAACTCATGAGTAGCTACTTCAACGGTCTCGAAAGGGGAGAGAATCTTGTAACAAAGCATAGCGGTTTTATTATTCTAAGCTTTCTTTATATTTTTTTATTTTATTCAACAAATAAAACTTATGCCTTTGCTTATTAAAGTATCATGAGTTCTTTATTTATTTTGTTCAACAATAAAGATTATGCCTTTACCTTTCAAAATATCATGAATTCTTTATTCTCTTTTATTTATACTTACATGCTAGATTAAGATTAGGGACAACCTTTACTTTCCAGAGATGCATCATAATCTATGGGTACAGGGCATGCCGAGGAAAGAAGAGTTGTTATCATGTACTTTTCAAAGATGCACCGTGATCTATGGATACGGGATGTGCCGAGAAAAGATAGATACTTTTCTAAGCTTGATTATAAATATTTTATTCCATAAAAAAATATAACTCTATCTTGTTCAAGATTAACTCATAACCCCCGAGATACTTACTTTATATGAGATGCAACTTTTAGAATAGTTTATTTTTTATTTACTTTTGTTTGTATTCAGCAACAATCTTTTCTTTTATTGTTTTTGCAATCATAACTTAGTCTTAGGTCCTTGAGGATATAATCCTAACTTATTCTATCTATGCAGTTTGAGTTAGGTTTATTTTTGACCACCCACGATAGTGATCACTTGTATTGAGCTAGATTTGAGTCCAAAGAGGTGAGATTGGATCAAGTTATGGGTGTACATGGGCTTGGATGAGCACAATCTCACATTGGATTAGCCATAGGTGTTTTTGGATTAGGTCACATTGACCATGTATAAATATACATTATATTTGGTTTTAGATTGATCCAAGACAAATACAAATCATTTTCTCCCTCACTTTCTCTCTTTTAAACTCTCTCTCTCCTTGATTCCTCTCAACACCATGAAACCTAGGGGTTTCTTGCCACCACCTCCAAATAAGGAAACAAGAGAAAGGAGACACTAGGGTTTCTAGCACCCCTAAGCCTTGCCGCTAAGGAGCCTTGCTTCATCCTTGCTGCCATCCAAAGGGAGTTCCACACCCTTTACTCCCTATTCTGAGGTCTGATCTAGTGGTGTTTCAGATTTGGAAGAGAAGAGGAGGATCTTAAAGGCTACACCAAAGGTATAATATCAAGATCTACAAGTGCTGATTTTTTGTAGTCTATTTTGTTGTTTTGTATTTACCTTGTCATCAAAGTCCTACATAGTCCCTTGTTGCTGGTTCCAAGATCACCACAATAGAAAAAGAGGTTCCCTACAAGCTCCTCCATAGACATTTCCTAAGATATCCATATCAAACAAGATTTTTAATCTCTCTTCAATTGATAATAGTCTTCGGTATCATGGCTAGTTCCGGTGGAATTGGCAGTACTTGCTTTTATCATAGAAGGTTAGAGGCTTCATCGAATTAGGCATTCATAAATATTGCTCTCCTTCAATCTCCATGAGAATTTTAGATCTAGGAGTGAGAAGAGTAGTGTAGTTGTCAGATTTGCTAGCAAGGTTCCTTGGCTTGGGACTCTATCGGAGGGATGAGTTGGACTTGTCAAATTAGGCTCTGCTGGACTCTCCCCGGGCTTGCTTCTTCCTCGACTTCCGGTTGGTCTTTTATCAAGTGAGATCCCCTTTGTCTATGCAAATACTTTTATGCATGGATCAGCATTTCTGAATAAGACTTGTAGGAAGTCTTATCTATAGAGTAGGTGAAGCAAGAGGTGTAGAGTCCTTTTTTCAAGGCCAGCATGGCCACACACTCATTCAAATGGAAGACTTCCAATATGGTTGCCTTGAATCAGGCATGTATTCTTTCAAAGATTCTCCATCTTGCTGATGGATGGAGAAGAGATTATTGGCCTCTCATGGCATCTTTTAACTAGCATTATGATGGGGACATCACCCCAGCACTAATCTTGCAGATGGATATCATTTTTTTGGTAAAACAATGGGTGCACGGGGTATGTAAAAATTTAATCTCTGACTCATTTGAATCGAAGTTTTTAGGATTAATTTATTTAAGTTATTTAGGATTTGTTTTATCAGATCTCTGAGTTAGTTGAGAGTGGTTTCGATTATTTTGAATTTGTTTAGGATTTATTTTTTTCCTGCAGTTTATTCCTTTAAAGGTTGTAAAGCTCTTGGGAGGTGGATCGACATTTTTGGAATAAAAAAAGTTTTCGAGTTCTTCTTCTTTCCTCCAATTCTTCCCCTCATCTCCTCTTCTCTCTTCTCCTCCCCTAATCTTCTTTCCCCTCCTCTCTACTTCCCTTCCCTGTTCTTCCTCTTACTCTATTCTAGCCAATATCAAACACCTGGTTCCCCTTCAAGCCATTGTCAAGAATTCCAAAATCATCCGAAACCTTTACCCGTCACCCCTATTTTCCCACACTTTCGAATCGATCCATCCTCATGCCTCCCAGAACCCACCACCACCATCATCCACTGGCCTTTCTCCACTCTCCATCACCCCCACCTATAAGTGGGAACCCAGTGTCGCCCTCTCCTTCCACAAGACTGAGAGGAACCCCACCCACTTTGGCTGATCCCAGGTCGATCATCAACAATCCAGCCAATGGCCTCCACCTCCTCTCCATCCAACGACCCACGATGCCAACTCCCGACCACCAAACCCACCATCCCATCATCTTCCAGCTGACTCCAGCTCGATTCCCGCTTCCGACTTCCACCGAACACCAATGACCGCCGCCCATCTCTTCCGTCCACCATCACCAGAATAAAACCATCGACTATTGCTCTCCCGCCTCTAATCGATGCCCTATCATCTAAGATGCTGGCTCCGCCTCCTTCCTCATCGCTCATGCCCCTCCCATGGTAAAGCCGAGCTCTATAATAGGGCCTCAGAATCGAGCTCTTGCACCTCTGTCCCACTGTCGATTGTTCCACCCTTCTCCGACGATGGTTCTCTTGAGGATGTTGGTGAGGTTCCACTGGAACCTTGCTCTGCAAGCCCTCCTCTATTCCACAGCCTCTATCCATGGAGAAGAAGTATCCCACACGATCATGAAAGCCATTCTAGCCTCTATTACCGACTTCAAGCCTTACACAAATCTTAGAGCTACACCATCTTCAGAGCAGAGCCTCCTCTTTGCTTCAGCCCACTTAGATTTATTTGGATTTATCTTATAATCATGGGTTAACAAATTTTTTTCTTGTATTTGGTGATCCAGATCCTATGGCTTCTGATCCACTTCGCTCATGAACCACCAGCCCAAAATTTTGACTGGCTCTAGGATGATCTCCCTCTTCCAGGACTCGTGACATTCCATGTTTTGGTGAGAACTCTTCACTAATTTAGCATAGATCAATTACTGGAATCATTAATTATCCTATCTTCAATTTAGTTAAATCTAATTTCATTGAAATTGGATAGTCCTAGCTTAGTGGTCGTTCCTTAACTTTCAGCTATCTAATTTCTTGAGATTTTAACTATGCATGCCGATCGAGTCAATTCCTAGATCAGACCTTAATTTGACTAGGACTATTTCTTAGTTTAAATTCTTACCTGCCTTGATTATTTGCTAATATTATCTTTGAATACTTTGTTAATTGCTTCACTAATCTTATTAAGGGTCCTTAGGTCTAGGATTTGTTGGTCCATCCCGCATTAGCTTTTTGATATTAGAGCATAGGTTAGGTTAGGGTCATTACATTTTAATTACATTTGAATTATTTGCATTAAAATTTAAAAAAAATAAATTAAAATTAAATTAAACTAAAAAAATTGATTATATGTTAAATACATTAATTGGACACCTTATTTGTTGCATTGCATTTTCATAATTAATCTAAGGGAATAAACCACTTAATCAGATAAGGTGGGGAGTTGATTACACTTCCTTAGCCCATAAATCACCAACCTCATCAACATTGACCCAAACTTCAAAATTAAAATCAATTAGACGCTAACCCTAGGGACATCTAAGCTAATTAGGACAAGAATACCTAAGAGTTATACCAAGCTTGTTTTGACCATTGAATTGGTATCTAGGAAAGTGGTTTAGGGATCTTAGTCTTGAAAAAAGGTGGTTACTTAATTGGTTCCATGTTGAGAATTGTGTTCCAAAGCCAATTGTCTAGACTATAGATGGTTGTGCTATTTTGTAATTGCATATGAATTTCTTAATGAATAAAAGTTATTCTTTTAGCTGTTCATCATATATGCATTTTCTTGAAAAGAACTCTTGTATGATGGAGTCCTTAGAACTACATTATTTTTGATATAGAGAAGATATATTGAGTAATTCTTAAACTGCTTCACAACCAAAGGATACATTATTATAGGACGGCGATGTATCAAGTGTAGGTTGTTGTATGTTACATTTATTGGTTGTCCTCTTAACCAAGGAGTGTAGAAATACTGATGTGACATACAGGTGAAATGTTTGACATCTCACTAAACATGACCAGCTGTGGAGCTCCTTTCTACCAAAGGGTTGCTCGCGAAGGGATATGCATATATGTGTCCCTCAGACCTGAGATCACCATGGTAGCTTGCAAGCAACTCACTATACTTTGGTACTGAACTACTTAAATTTCTAATCCAGTGATGAAAGACTTCTGGGTACAGTCAAGTACTTGTGGAGTGGTGGTGGATCAAGATGGGATTGAATCCTCCAAATGGTTTGGAGTGAATGACTTACTATGTCTTATTTTAGCAAAACCTTGGCCAGGATAGTTCTTGTGAGGAGTCACAGAACTTGTAAGGTTGAGACATGATCTGGATGTACCAGGTTAGGGTTGGCAGTCAAACCCAAGGTCATCCTAAGCATTTTAAGGTCAAAGGGATGAATTATGCCATAACCATATACCAGAGGTTCTAGAAAGTTGCTCTGTAATCTTCGACCTATCCGAATATCGGGTATCATTGTTAGATGATGATTTTGACTGGTACTGGAAGTGTTCCAATGCTACCGACTTAGAGTTTGAACCTATGGGGTCACACACCATAAGGGTTTCTATCTGATCTAAAGGCTGATCGATGATTGAGAATCGTTTGCCATTATTGGAGGTCAATATGATTGACCATGTTCCAAGTGTCGACACTTCCAAGTGTCGACACTTGAAAGTGTCAACACTTGCAAGTGTCAACACTTAGAAAGTCGACACTAGGAAGTGTCGACACTTGGCTATGATGAGCAAAAATTATGAAAAAAATTTTTGGAAAGTTTTGACTTCAATTCGAATTTCAAATTCTAGTTGGTTTTGGCTCCAAGCCTTCATGGAATGATGGTCACTCTTTAGAATATTTTGACCTTAATTCAAATTTTGGCTGGTTTTGGCTCCAAGCTTTCATGGAATATGGTCATTCTTGCCTTATGAGCTTAGAGCCAATTTAGTATGGCCCTTGACCTTCTCCCCCAATCATTTGTCCTTCCTCTTTCTCTCTCTCCTGGCTACCCATATAAATAAGGGTTGTTTTAGGGGCTGCTGGTTGGTTGAAGAGTTTTCTTATTGAATAAGATTGCTGACATTCTGAGAGAGAAAAGAAAAGGGACTTGGGAGGACTACGATTTTGGGTGTGTGACTACCTAGCACTCAAGCTAGGTCTTGGAAAGAGAGCTAGTTAGGAAGGGTTCCATCTCTCCTCCTTGTCTTCCAAGAAGAAGTAGATAGCCTTAAGGATCCTAAGGAGCTAGCACTCTGAGGGAGTTGATCAAAATCGAGCCCTGGTGTGAACTACTCGTAGAGGCCAGACACGTGTGTGGCTCGAGGGCTTTTCATAACCTCCTCCTAAAGGTATAACGATAAGGTATCCTTATGCTATCACCTGCAATTAGTTTCAAACACTCAAGTTAGATGGTTATAGAAAGAAAAAGAAGATGGAAAAGGAGGAAGGAAAGAGAGTTGGAAGATGGCGGCTAGGATTTTCTGATTGTTGGATATGTATAGGATAACTAGGGCCTCACACCCCGCGATGCTCTGAAGAATAAAAGAATAGGGCTTCACACCCCGCGACGCACACAGCAAAGGAATTGATAGAATGTTGGCTTTATTTCATCAATAATCATTGTTTTTACAAGAGGGATTAATGGTGGTATTTATAGACCACCAACAAGAGCTGTATGGGTTACAAAGTCTTGCATGGTTTCCCTTGGGCAACAACACCTTGAATCCTTGCTTTTGGCATCATGAACTATGGCTTTTGATCCTTCCCTGGACTTTATCTGGCTTGGGTGGCATGTAGTGGTAGGCTTTATCCAAGTGGGCGATGAGAAAGAGATGTGGCACCTCATATAAATGTGTGACAAAAATAATACTTCATAATGGGTGACAAGATGAGATGAAGTGCCCTTCTCGTTTACTCCTCTTAATTTTGGCAATTTCTTGAATGAATGGGGTGACAAAAATAAGATGGCGTCAACTCTTCTTTGACGTGAATCCCTTTTGTATTTGAAGATAACTCCCACTTGAATTTGAAATGGAACTCCTTAGATTGGAACTCTTGAAAAAATTATCTTGATCCACTTCTAGATGGGCATCCCTTGGAGAAGGAATACTTGGCCGAATACTTCTTGGATTTGGGCAACAAGAAAAAAAAGGATGGATGGTGCTAAGGCTTGGACTTTTTCTACTTTACTCATCTTAAAAAAAAATGGCGCTAATTTCTTTCTCATGTGGCCGACCAACACAAGTGACATGGCACGTGTTGTTGTCCAGGATGATGTGGCAAATGATGTCCAACCTTGATGCATGTGGCATGTGACATAGGTTGATGATGTGGCATGACATGGCAGTAAGATGACATGTGGCAATTAACTTGGGCATCCAAGATGAGGTGGCACATGTGAAGGTGGGGTGCCAAGAGGTAGTTGGCACATGGCTTGACTTGGGTTGCACATGGAGTCACATGGGTCTTGACTTGGGTTGCACATGGAGTCACATGGGTCTTGACTTGGGTCCCCTCTTGTATTACAGGACTCAACTAACAATTACAAGACTCAACCAACTAATTAATTAAAGTCCAACTTGATCAATTGGAACCCAATTTGATAAAAAGGCATACTGACTCATAATTAAACCATACCATACTTAATTAGGCTTGCAAATATAAAACCTAATTAAAGTTGGTAAAAAGGACTAAATAACACTAGACCATTATAACATAATTTATGACCCAATTAAACTTAGGGTTATTTTACAGACTCAATTTTGGGTCCAGGGTTTTTACAGATGACTTAATTTTGGGATTTAGGGCTAAACCCAACTAAGCTAAAATAATAGAATTTAAAATAAATATTTACAAGTGATCTGGGGCTTGGGCTTAGGGCTTCATTCACAGGTGATCCATAGGGATGTGGGTTCGACTTATCAATTTCTTCTGGCCCTGGTGTCCACACCAATTCTTCCTGGGTGGGAGGAACTTGACCCTATCGAGTATGGGTCAACTTTACTTTGATAGTGCTCTAGTAAGTCTGGGTCAATTCTTTGCAAGTCCTCTCTGGTGATCCAAGAATCATCAGTCTTGAGTCATCCTTGCCAACGAACCAGATATCGCTAATAGTCTTTGCTCCGAGTAGCGATAATCTTGTCGTCCAAGATTCGCTCGATCCTGTCTCTCCGAGTTGGTAGTATGGCAGGTGGACATATATGGGTTGGCTCACTCTCAAGGATTGGATTAGGCTCAAAAGGCTTACTAGGAATCAATGTTAGCTCCCTATACTGTATAAGGTCTGAAATGTTGAAAGTAGAACTAATGCCTAGTTCAGGTGGTAACTCAAGCACGTAGGCATTAGATCCAATTTTCCTAATTACTTTGTATGGTCCACTACTATGGGCATGTAACTTCTTCATGGAACCATTCAGGTCGTAGCTTAACCATAACAAAGTCTCCTTCATTGAATTTCTTTGAGTCTTTTTCTTGGGTTAGCTATATGATT
Source organism: Areca catechu (assembly GCA_021397845.1). Taxonomy (NCBI): domain Eukaryota; kingdom Viridiplantae; phylum Streptophyta; class Magnoliopsida; order Arecales; family Arecaceae; genus Areca; species Areca catechu. The sequence goes on along the minus strand of CM038051.1, from coordinate 91,280,377 downwards.
CTATGCAATTCTTTAATGTGTTGTGCATATGACTCTACAAACATCTAATAGACTTACTATGCATTACTAGTGAAGAAATTTTATTTATTTATTTATTTATTTATCTTTTTAAGTCCTTAATTTCATTTCTGTGCTTGATCCTTGGTCGGTGGGTGACATGCAGATAAAAACTTAACATGAACTCCTAATAGATGCCATAAGGTTCTCTAGAAATATGTGGCAAATCTAACAAGGCTAAAGGATTGATGAAACATGCTAACCTCAACAAAGTGTAACCTAATGGTTCTACAAACATTAGAAACCTCAGGGAAGGGTAGAAAATAAGAGGTGGATTTGGGGGTGACTTGGTAGGGTAGGAAATTAGAAAAGGGTTCGGGAATTTGTTCTAGACTAATGGGGTTGACCCTAAGGTTTGGACATTGAGTTACATGAACAGGTAAATAAAGGTCAGCCTTATGGAAGGATGAGTCAGTGATTTCAGAAAAAAGATCTTCAATTGGGACCATAGGGGTGAAGTCTTCTTGAGGGTACTGGACTAAATAAGTCAAGTCTTCACTGATTACTTCAGGACTAAGCTCTATAATTTGACTTTCCTCTAAAGTCTTCTCAGGTATAATTTTAATAGTAGGGTTAGACACCTCATGGTTCTCTTCTTCTAAGGATCCTTCCAGTACAGCTTCAGTCTTGGTAGGGTCAGGGTCAACTAACTCTGGGTTGACTTTAGCTTGGGTATGGTCAGGATTATCTAACTCTGGGATTATCTCTTATATCCCTCATCTACATACTCATCTACTAAGCTCACATCAGCTTCATAAACTTCTTTTTCAATAGCATCTTGGTGAACCAATGGGTAGTAGAGGTGGGTCGACTAAGGGAAAATTGACTGATTTTGGGGTTCTGACTAAGTGTACTGATCCTAGTGGGTTCGGGTTGATGGATTATGGGTCTCTTAGCTTCATAGGATATGGGTTCAGCTCTATGGTTTATGGGTCTACTGGTTTTCTCTAGGTTTTTGAATCGCTTATCTAGTCGGTCACACTTATTGTTCATCAGGGCAAACTGATCATTCATGAACCTCATAAAGGTTTCAAAGTTATACTCCATGGTCAGACTGGGTTGGGTTGGGTGAGACTACTGGTATGGCATTCCTGAATTAGTAGACATGCGATGTAATTACATAAGAAAATCGAACTAGGGTTTCCTAGACCTAGAGCTCAAGTAGAATGGGTCAGCTCAATTTACAACCAAATAAGCAATTATCCTATCCACTAGCCAGGTAAGAGGTGGGGTCGTGGGAGGCTCCCCTTGCTTGTCATAGGGTCCTAATTAAAAACCATGAGTTTGCTTAGGGCATTTGCCTCTAGGTCTCTAGTCTTAGACATCATATTCAAGAGATAATCAAAGGATTGGATATACTAGCTTTTTTACAATACTTGGAACCCGACCTTGTTGGTGTCCCTAAACAAATTTCAACTCCTACATTTTCATTTCTTGTTTTAAGTTGTGTTGTAATTGAATATTGTAAAGAAGAACCCAAATAAAAAGTTAAGAAAGATCATAAAATTGGGTTACTTTTAAATGTGTTTCAAGCTTTTAGTCTCTTAGAAACTTGTTGGAATTGAAGACATCTTGAAGCTTGAAGACTTGTTAGATGAATTCTAGAGAAAGATTGAGAAAATCATTGAAACATTCATCTGAGCTTACTCGAGGAGAAGAGAGCCAACTCTGGCACATGACACGCATAAGAATTCTAGCACGTAAAGATCCGAGCTGACTCTAAGGGACCCGAGTTGACTCGACCAGTGTATTATTTGCTGAATCAGACAGGGGAGCCAACTTTATCACATGGTCAGACATCCGAGCCGATGCTTCAGAAGATCGAGCCGACTCCTCTAGAGTCCAAAAAATGCTTCTGAGAACTGCAGCCATCTGAATCGACTGGAATGGAAGTTAGCCGACTCATCTAGACTGACATTTTGAAGGCCTGAGGATCCGAGTAGACTGGAATCAAGGCGAGCCAACTCTTACAAAGTGAAGAATCAAGATACTCTGCAGATGAGCCGACTGGATTGAAGAGAGTCGACTCAACCATAACTCCTCTAAGGATCCGAGCCGACTCGAGTGATCCGAGTCGACTCGAAGGTCGATTTTAGACTTGCAATGGCTGGTTTCAGAACTCAGAATTTGAATCCAAAATTTGCTCCAATGGTCAAATGCCAAATCCCAATGGTCTACAATGACTTAAACTTCCTTGGAATGATGGAAGGTCATATATTTAAGGGATTTGAACTTCTTGGAAAAAAGTTTTAGTAAGTTTTTTTTAAAAAGAGAAGAAAGTTTTCAAAGAGTTAATGCTTTATTGAATATCCAACTAACCAAAAAAGAAGAGAGCACTAAGAGCATTCAAGATAGCCTTCAAGTCTTCACCAACTCTTATCTAAAGCTTAAAGCATTTAGTAAAGAAGCAAAAGAGGCCATTAAAGTATATTGAAGTGCATTCAAGTAGGCTTCTCTCAAGCTGCATCGATAACTACTTGACAAAAATTTGTTTGTCATTCTGTTGCTTTTCTTTTCAATTCATTCTTGAATTGTTGGGTTATTGGTAAGCCTGGTTGAAAAGCCAAATAGATTCTTGGTGAGCCTTTGTTAAAAATCAAGTGTTGGGTTCTTGGTGATCCTGGTAAAACTAAGTTAGGTTTCTTTGGTGATCCTAGTAAAACCAAAGTGTAGAGGTTTAGATTGTGAGCCTGTTAAAACAATCCAACTATATTCTGATAGGGGATATAATGAAAATACCAAGTGATAATCTTGGATAGTGGATGTAGGAGCTAGGTTACTCCGAACCACTCTAATTGTTGTATATTTGTGTTGTGCTTCTCTGATTTATTTTTGCTTCTGCAGTTAATTACTTTATCACAGCACCTAACACTTTAAAAGGGATTTCAAAGAGCATATAATTGCTTAAATTTTTAATTCCCAATTCACCCTCCTCTTGCTTAAATTTCTGGAATGAAATTTAGTAGACTTCATCATCACCATCCATCCTCTGTTCCAGATTTTTTTTGAAATTTTTATGCATTAGGATCTATGTCAAACTCCGTAATAACTGAAACCCTAATTCATTGATTTCTGTGACATTCTGCATCTTGACTCAACCTAACCTAATCAACTACCAAACCCCCAATCCCAAGCCAAACTTTATTTGATAATCCCAGTTAACTTAAACCTACTTGACACATCATAAATCATTAAAAAAATATTTTATTTTATGATTGTTTTAGCTTGCATTCTGGCCATTGATTGCCATCATTTTAACCTAATCTTAAGGGCAACTCAAAATCTCAGATCAGGGCAAGATTTCATCACCTGTTCTGGGCCCAAAACCACCATCATTATACTAACCCAAGCCTAATTAAAATCAATTAGACCTAATTTGTCCTAGTGGGCTAGAAGACATCAACAGGTCGGGTTCGAGCTGTGTGGGCCAACTAGTGCATTTAACCTTTTAGCTATTACTGAAAGCTGGTGTCTAAGGCTGGGGGTCCAGAGTCAAATGATCTAAATGGTGCTGTGGTTTTTAATTGGGTCCTTGCGAAAGCAGGGGGGCCTCCCACACTCCCACCCCCTACCTGGCCAGTGGAAGGATTAGCTATTAGGTTAGGTGTAAGTTGAGCTGACCCACCCAGTTTCTGGCTCTAGGTCTAGACAATCCTAGATTATACTAGCCTTTTCTTTCTTTTTTGCTTGCTTGGTTGCATCATTTTATTTTGATTGATTGATTTGTTGCATGACCACTAGATTAGGAACCCAATATCAAAAGTCCAAACCTCAGCCCAGCCCAACCATGGAACCCACTTTAGAGACCATCCTAGCTCAACTTGCCCAAATGAATGCTCAAACCCATGCCCAGCTTACCCAAATAAACAAGTCCAACACCCAAACCGAAAATTAGTTAGCCCAGACCCAAAATCAGCTAGCCCAAATAAACCATAAGTTTGACCAATCCGATTCTAAGCTTGACCGAATGAACCAAATATTCAACCAAGTAGGAACCCAAGGAAAGGCCCATAGAGCTAAATCCCAGGAACCCATAGTCCCTAGATGTGAACCCAGTAGTAACCCACTACCCCTTAGTCAACCTGAACCCTATAGGATTGATACCCCTAAATTTGAACCCATAACCTTTAAACCCATAACCTTTGAACCCATAACCCTTAGTTTACCCACCCCTGTTATCCCAGACCCTAGTCAATTTTTCATGAGCCAAACCCCTCTTACCACCCCATTGGTTCACCAAGATGACTTGGAAGAAGAAATATATGAGGCTAACCCAAGTCTGGTAGAGGAGTATAAGTCTATTGAAGATCTAGAATAGTACCTTATAGAAGACCCAGGATTAGTTGATTATGACCAAACCCAGGTAGTAGCCAATCTAGATATAGCTAACCTTGACCATAATCAGTCAGTGGCTGACCTAGAATTAGATAACCCAGATCACACCCAAGATGCAATGGAAAAGCAATTAGAGGAGATTTTAGAAGAGGATCCAATTGTAAAGCTTAGTCCTAAATTTCCTAAGCCAAAAGAGTTTATTGAGGACTTGGCTTATCTCACCCAGTACCCTCAAGAAGAAGTCACTTCCTTGATCCTAATTGAAGATCTTTTTCCTAAAATTAGTGACCCATTCTTCCATAACGCAGACCCAGTAGATAAACACCAACCCCTTAAGGTCAATCTTATTAGTTTAGGATTAATCCCTGACATCCCTTCTTACATCCTAGTCTATCCAATCAATCCCGAACCCTTTTCCTGCCAGACTAACCCCGAATCCACCTCTTATTTTTTGCCTTTTCTTGAGTTTTCTTATATTTCTTTAACCATTCACCTGCATCATGTAGAGGTTTGTATGTTATATTCATTCCTTGCACATGTTAGGTTTGCATCATACTTCTTGCATACCCTTTGACATTTACTAGAAGCACATAGTAAGTTTTCATGTGCATGTCATGCAAGGGTCAAACCTAATAAATCTATAATCTGTTCGATTTTGTCTCGTAGAGTTCAATAAATTTCTTTATAAAGGATGTCTAGTCGAGTCATTTAGGTGTCAATCCCGAGTCCAATAAAATTTACAGTCCAAACCCATTTGTCTGCACCTGCACTACCCTCTGCACAGCATATGCATATGGAAATTAGTCAAAAGCTGAACATAACTAATGAACTAACTAACAACTTGGCTAATTCCCAAAAGAGAGATAAAGAATTTTGCAGGGGCTTTTGTAGTTGTAAAGAATTTTCTGCTCGCAAAGCTGTCCCATCCAAGATAATGAATATCTATGGACCCAATGCCTATGTGCGTGAGATACTACCTAATTTAGGTATTAGCTCCACCTTCATCATCTCAGATCTTATAGAGTCTAGGAAGCCAGCAGTGATACCTAGCGAGCACCTTGAGCCTATCCCTTCCTTTGAGAAAGAACCCACCCCAAGTGTCCACCAACCAATTGGCCAAATAGTAAGGAAAAGATTGAGAGAATCCTGGACGATCAAGCCATATGTACCCGGAATAGAGGCTATCAAAGGTATTTGGTCCAGTGGCAAGGTCGGCCAGAATCTGAGGACTCGTTGATCACTCATGAGGATCTGCAGCACTTCAACCCAGACCTACTCGAGCGCTATGAGATCCAAGTTATCCCACACTTGATAGGGTCGAGTTCCTCCCACCCCGGGAGAATTGGTGGGGGCACCAAGATCAAACACAGATTACTGTGCCCTATTTAGTTTACCTAGCCATGTGTCAAATTTTGTAATCAACTAGAATTGAGTCATGTAATAAGTTGAGGTTAGTTGATTTATCTCAACCCTCAACCTAGTCAGTATTTTGAGTCATGTACATCAATTATGAGTCTAGTATGAGCCCAATTTTATACAAGAGAGGAAGTCACCCTATTCTGAAGTTCCACCAGGCCACATCCAAGAGTCAGAGGCCTCTACATCAGTCCATTAAATTTTGTGTGACAACTCAGGATCCAAGATTCTTCCAGAAACCCTGATTCTTTCCATATGTCCTCTAGATGTCCAGATTCCTCCCCAGATGCCAGAGCTTATTCCTAAACTAGAGAATCCATGATTCCAGAGGTCCACCTGCATCTCAGCCTAAAGAAATCAAGCCCAGGTGCCAAGCCCAAGCCCTTAAGAAGCAAGATTCCAGGGAATATTACTGCTACCAGGCTACCGGCCACCCTAGCTTCCAAAGGCCCAAACCCATGCACCCAAGCCCCTTTGGGCCAGCCCCTTGCTGCTCTTAGAGGCCCAACATGCCCCGTAGGCATCCTTGAAGTGTTGACCACATCCAAAGAGGTTTAACCAAGTCCAAGTTGAAGAGAAGAAGGAGAAGACCAAGTTTATTCCTAACCTAGTTGGGATTTCTAATCCTTTTAAACTTTGTAATTCTAACCTAGCTAGGAAAGGACTTGTATTTCAATTGGGAAGAGGACTTGTAACCCAAGTGTAACCATAGTTAGTGAGGGCATGGGAATTCTATAAATACCCCACCCCTCTTTCTCTTGTAAGCATCTCTTTCTTATGAATACAACTTGCTGAAATTTTGAGTTATTACCTTGTGTTGGTGTTTTGTTTTGGTTCTTTAGGTTGTATTTTTGTGTTTGGACGAATTCCTTGCTGCCCTAGCTTCCTTCCACACCCTAACTCATTGCCATCCAAGCCTTCACACATCCAAGAAAGAGTGCCCTAGGCCGCCAAGCAAGGAGATCTTCAACAAGCTTCAAACAGCCATCTTCTAACCCTAATCCTGATTCCTTTCAACCCATAGTTCCTTTTCTTATTTTTTAATTGCTGTTTTGATTAACCCTAATGCTTGTAGGATCCCCGAGGTGCTTCCCATCCCCTGAGGAGGCATTCTTTGCTGCCCAGACCGCCCAGATCCACCATCAGATTCAAGGAAAACAAGGCTTTTTCTTCAAGGCTCCGATCAGAGATGTGAGTGAACCCTTCTGCTACTAAAATTTAATCTCTGACTGGTAAGAAACTATCCCTTCTCTGATTATTTGATTTTGATGAAGATAAACTATCCTAAACCGAGAGTTTCTCAACTCTTGAGGCCTGGATATTTCATTGGTTTGCATGAGTATGCCTGCGACCCGATGATTCTTTGCACTGCTAGTCTTTCTGATAGTTTTTACTTTACTTTGAGAATCTAGCCTGCAAATAAAATTATAAAAATCATAAAAAAAATATTTTACTATTTTTCATGCATGTTTAGCTGTCTTAGAGTCATCCCGCATCAGAGAGGCAGTAAGAAAGATCAAGGTATGCTTGCCATATGGCATGGTATTTACATTATTATTTGAAGATGCTGGAATTGATCTGACAGATGAAGTCGGCAATCCACTTCACCACTTAGACACCTACTCAATTAACTCTCTTAGGAGAATGGGATATCAATTGCAAGAAGGAGTCTGGTTGAAGAAAATAACTAGTCAAATGACTGCCACATCATCAGATGATGATATTGATGAACCTCCTGTTGATGACCCAAATGAATCTGAAGATAATGATGAAGACACTTCTGAATGTTCAATGAAAACTCCATCTAAACTTAAAGATTTTATATCTCAACAGATGGAAACAATTTCTGAATCTCTTACAAGCCACATCAACTCTGTACTTAGCAAATTATGCCAATTAATTAATGACAGCTTGCAAGAAATTAAGGCAGAACAGAAGTTATACAAGGAAAATATGCAAAAAGAGGTGGACAATTTTAAAGAAGAAATTCAAAGTATCCTACTGCACCCAACTAAGAAAACCTTCATTACTGAGGATGCATCCATACAGATCAGCAAAGAGTCACCAACACCTTCTGCTTAACCATTTCCTGTTCCTTCAAAGTTTCCTTCATCTGATCCTCCATCATCCAAAACTGAATCCACTCTATTCAAGAAGAAACCAAAAATCAAGAAAACTAGCACACTTGTAACCCCTGTTAGAACCAGATTTAGGGATCTTAGGTTCAAACCTCTTAAGACCAAAACTTCAGATAGGGTATATATGTTGCCTCTTCCTCTAGTGAGGAAGAACAATAGGATGTTTGGATACACTTTTTGGTTTAATGATCATATCATTGTACTTCTGACCATGCCTACAGTACTTACTCTATACTTTACTTCCTATCTTCTGTAATCAAGAAATTTTGTGAATGAAAAGAAAGAAATTTTATCTTACTAAATGATGATTGTACTTTCTTTCATATTTTGTACCTTATATTGAACATTTTAAATGAAATGGAAGTTATTTCGGTATTTGCTAGAACTGTCTTGAATTATTTTAAGCTTATGCAATGTCTAGAATACCAATGTGATAAATTTTAATTAGAATATCCAAATGAAATTGAGAAAGTGAAATTATCTCAAACAAATATTAAAATCTTTCTCATTCTGTTTCAAAATTTTAGCTTTATTGTAATACATTTTTGATTATTTGACAAAAAGGGGAAGAACGTTGAGCTCTCATGAAAAATCTGAGCTAATAAGAGAATTTTAAGCTTCCTTGAAATTATTTATAATTGGTTCCAAGCATTGGAAAGTTATTCATAAAGTGCTTGAAAAGAATGAAAAAGGGGGAGCGTATAAGTGCTTGTGTTTAAATGAGCCTAATTATTTCAAAATTTAAAAACCTATGGAAAGGGGAAAAAATTTATTGAAAACAAATGGCTTTTGCTCTAAACCTACATTTTGCTCTGATTGCTCTAAATTCTTGCTCTATAATTATCTTTAATTTTTTCAATTTTAAATTATGATACTTCATGTTTGTGCTATTTCTGATACTTTGAAGCATGCAAAGTTTAATACTTTAATACACACTAAAGCACTAACATTGCCACTGTATAGTTTCCTTACAAGAGCTCTGAGATTTATTTGCAAATATAATTAACTCTGATACATGTGCATACTTACTTTCAAATATGTTTATACTTGTAATTGTAAAGATTTTTTCATGTTTAATATTTTGTCATCATCAAAAAGGAAAAGATTGTTGACCCCATAAGTGATTTTGATGATAACCAAATATTGGTGTATGCATTTGTTTTACTAACAACTCTTCAAGTCATTTATAAGTTTTTGTAGGATAAATTCATTGTTCAAATTTCAACTCCTACATTTTCATTTCTTGTTTTGAGTTGTGTTGTAATTGAATGTTGTAAAAAAGAACCCAAAGAAAAAGTTAAGAAAGATCATAAAATGGGTTACTTCTAAATGTGTTTCAAGCTTTTAGTCTCTTAGAAACTTGTTGGAATTGAAGACATCTTGAAGCTTAAAAACTTGTTGGATGAATTTTGGAGAAAGATTGAGAAAATTGCTAAAACATTCATCCGAGCCAACTCGAGGAGAAGAGAGCCGACTCTGGCACATGGCACGCATAAGAATTCTAGCTTGCAGAGATTCGAGCCAACTCTAAGGGACCCGAGCTGACTCGACCAATGTATTATTTGCTAAATTAGACAAGCAAGCCGACCCGAAGGAAGTCCTAGCCGACTCTATCACATGGTCAGACATCCGAGCCAACTTTTCAGAAGATTGAGCCGACTCCTCCAGAGTCCAGAAAATGCTTTGAAGAATAGCAATCATTCGAGTCGATTGGAAGGAAGTTAGCCGACTCGTCCAGACTAACATTTTGAAGGCCTAAGGATCTAAGTGACTGGAATCAAGGCGAGCCGACTCTTACAGAGTGAAGAATCAAGATACTGTGCAAATGAGCTGACTGGATTGAAGAGAGTCGACTCAACCATAACTCCTCTGAGGATCCGAGCCGACTCGAGTGATTCGAGTCGACTCGAAGGTCGATTTCAGACTTGCAACAGCTAGTTCTAGAACTCATAATTTGAATCCAAAAAATGCTCCAATGGTCAAATGTCATATCCCAACGGTCTACAATGACTTAAACTACCTTAGAATGATGGAAGGCCATATATTTGAGGGATTTGGACTTCTTGAAAAAAAGTTTTAGTAAGTTTCTTGAAGAAGAGAAGAAAGTTTTCAATGAGTTAATGCTTTATTGAATATCCAACCAACCAACAAAGAAGAGAGCACTAAGAGCATTCAAAACAGCCTTCAAGTCTTCACCAACTCTTATCTGAAGGTTGAAGCATTTAGTAAAGAAGCAAAAGAAGCCATTAAAGTGCATTGAAGTGCATTCAAGTGGGCTTCTCTCAAGCTGCATCGACAACCACTCAACAAAACTTTGTTTGTCATTATGTTGCTTTTTTTTTCAATTCATTCTTGAATTATTGGATTATTGGTGAGCCCGGTTGAAAAACCAAATAGGTTCTTGGTGAGCCTTTGTTAAAAATCAAGCGTTGGGTTCTTGGTGATCCTGGTAAAACCAAGTTGGGTTTCTTTGGTGATCTCGCTAAAACCAAAGTGTAGAGGTTTGGATTGTGAGCCTGTTAAAACAATCTGACTGTATTCCAGTGGGGGATATAGTGGAAATCCCAAGTGATAATCTTGAGTAGTGGATGTAGGAGCTGGGTTGCTCCGAACCACTATAATTATTGTATGTTTGTGTTATGCTTCTCTGATTTATTTTTGCTTCTGCAGTTAAGTACTTTATCACAGCACCTAACACTTTAAAAGGGATTTCAAAGAGCACATAATTGCTTAAGTTTTTTAATTCCCAATTCACCCTCATCTTGGAAAAGCCACATGGGCAACAAGTTTCAAACACTCAAGTTAGATGGTTGTAGAAAGAGGAGGAAGATGGAAAAGGAGGAAGGAAAGAGAGTTGGAAGATGGCGGCTAGGATTTTCTAATTGTTGGATATATATAGGATAACTAGGGCCTCACATCCCGCGATACTCCGAAGAACAAAGGAATAGGGCCTCACACCCCATGATGCACACAGCAAAGGAATTTATAGAATGTCAACTTTATTTCATCAATAATCATTGTATTTACAAGTGGTAATGGTGGTATTTATAGACCACCAACATGAGTTGTATGGGTAACAAAGTCTTGCATTGATTTTTCTTGGGCAACAACATCTTGAATCCTTGCTTTTGGCATCATGAACTCTGGCTTTTGATCCTTCCCTGGACTTTATCTGAATTGGGCAGCATGTAGTGGTAGGCTTTATCTAAGTGGGCGATGAGAAAGAGATGTGGTGCCTTATATAAATGTGCGACAAAAATAATACTTCATAATGGGCGACAAGATGAGATGAAGTGCCCTTCTCGTTTACTCCTCTTAATTTTAGCGATATCTTGAATGGATGGGGCGACAAAAATTAGATGGCGTCAACTCTTCTTTGACATGAATCCCTTTTGTATTTGAAAATAACTCCCATTTGAATTTGAAATGGAACTCCTTAGATTGGAACTCTTGAAGAAATTATCTTGATCCTGTTCTGGATAGGCATCCCTTGGAGAAGGAATTCTTGGCCGAATACTTCTTGGATTTGGGTAACAAAAAAAAGTGGATGGATGGCACTAAGGCTTGGACTCCTTCTGCTTTACTCATCTTAAAAAAAAATGGTGCTAATTTCTTTCTCATGTGGCCGACCAACACAAGTGACATGGCATGTGTTGTTGTCCAGGATGATGTGGCAAATGATGTCCAAACTTGATGCATGTGATATGTCCAAACTTGATGCATATGGCATGTGACATAGGCTGATGATGTGGCATCACATGGTAGCAAAATGACATGTGGCAAGTGACTTGGGCATCCAAGATGAGGTGGCACATATGAAGGTGGGGCGCCAAAAGGTAGTTGGCACATGGCTTGACTTGGGTTGCACATGGAGTCACATGGATCTTGACTTGGATCCCCTCTTGTATTACAAGACTCAACCAACTAATTAATTAATGCCTAACTTGATCAATTGGAACCCAATTTGATCAAAAGACATACTGACTCATAATTAAACCATACCATACTTAATTAGGCTTGCAAATACAAAACCTAATTAAAGTTGATAAAAAGGGATAAATAATATTGGACCATTATAACAGAATTTATGACCTAATCAAAATTTGAATTTTTTTACAAACTCAATTTTGAGTTCAGGGGTTTTTACAGACGACTTAATTTTGGGGTTTAGGGATAAACCCAACTAAGCTAAAATAATATAATTTAAAATAAATATTTACAAGTGATCTGGGGCTTGGGCTTAGGGCTTCATTCACAGGTGATCCATAGGGATGTGGATTCGACCAGTCAATTTTTTTTGGCCCTGGTGTCCGCACCACTGTGGCTTACCTGATCAACTGTATGCCTCTCTAAGTTCTTGGCTTCAAGTCTCCACTTAAATATTTGTAAGGAAAGACTTAATATATTGTGCCACCCCATAATTTTGGCTATTTGTTTTGCTCGGAATCATACACTATTTGTTGGTAAACTAGATCCTCAAGCTCTAAAATATATTTTTGTGGATTATTCTATCATTAAAAAGGGATATAAATGCTATCACGCACCTACTTGATAGATGCTCATCATTATGGATGTGACTTGTTGGGATATCTCGGTTCAGCTATAAACCAAACTCCAGTTCAACTGGTCGAAGCCTGTTTCTCCGGACTATGGACTTCGGACCAAGCAAGGGACATGCCAACTGTAGGCAACCCAAGGCTTCATGCCAGACCACAACATCCGGAGGCCGGCCCTTCGGGTAATGTCTTCGGCCCCGGCCGAAGACCGAACTACTCATCGACTTCTGAAGGCACGTACTTCGGTCCCCGTCGTAGACATGATCTCCGGCCCCGGGGAAATACTGAGTCTTCGGCCCATGCAAGGGAAAATTCGAGCTTGGACCGCGATCTGGCCCAGAAAGGCAACTGTGACCAACGGTTACAATCGACACTCATCATGCCATGATCATGGCACGTAACTCCTGCCTCCACGCCTCCGATCTGGCCGGAACTGCTCAATAACAACCCACGATCGCCAATCATGGGAGAGATTGGCTCCCCATGATCACCGAAAAAAGAGCGAGCCGCAAGTCAGAGACCTTATTTTAAATAAGGGTAAGAAGGATTGCTGGAGAGGTACGCGCGAACATCCTCGCTCACATATGCTTACAATCTCCAAGAGCCTTTTTCTCTTCCACTCTCCGCACCTTCTCCATTCTGTGGCTGGGATCCACCACTGACTTAGGCATTGGAGTGTCCCCCGCCGGAACAACTTTGGCAAGGGACATATTTTGCAGGTAAACCAGGGAGCGGTCCTGCGACGCAGTGACTCCGACCAGCTAATCCAGGGACTCCACGCCAATAGATTGGCATGCCAGGTAGGGGGCCGTTAACATTCTTTAAGCTCCCTCCCAAACAAGGGGAAGAAAAAAGTTTTTGATGGCAAGAGGAAAAGCTCCAATCGCTTCTACAAGCCGAAGTCATGCTCCGTCTCAAGGGGGTGCACCCCCGAAGGAGAACGATGCTCCACCTCCCACAGTTGTTGTGGGAGTATAGCAGTTTGAAGCTATTATGAACCAGGTCACCAACCTTACGGCCATGGTTCGAGAATTCCAAGACAGAGCCTTTCCGGTGGGAAACCCATCGGCTGCTTCTAGACATAGCTCTCGATCCCGAAGAAGGAGAGCTCCACAGGAGGATTCCACGCATCCCTCCCCCCGTTCTCGACCCTCTCTTGAAGGCTGAACTTCAAGGTTGCCCAGGTCCATCGATTCCTCACACAAAGGGAAAAGGCCTAGGCAGGCTCCCTCACCCTCCTCCGGAGACTCCACTTCTGTGGAGAGAGCACCGAAACAGACTCCCGATTATGATTGGAGGTTCAGAGCCATCAAATCAAAGATGGCAAATGCACGAGAACATAGGATGCAGGATCTTAAGGATCCTGATGAATTGATTATGGGTGACCTACACCCACCCTACACTGACCGCATCATGGCCGAGGTCATCCCTCGGCACTTCAGGGTTCCCCAGATGGAGCCCTACGATGGCACCACCGACCCCCTCGATCATTTGGGTAGCATCAAGGCCCATATGATGATTCAAGGAGCTTCGGACATGATGTACTGCTTGGCGTTCCCGGCTACCTTGAAGAAGTCCGCTCGGATGTGGTACTCGAGCCTGCACCCAGGTACCATCGATTCCTTTTTCGAGTTAGAAAAATTATTTGTCTTGCATTTCAGGACCTGCTGCAAGTCTCCTCGGAATACGAACACACTGTTCCTCCTTCACCAGAACGAAGGAGAAAGCCTGCGAGATTATATCTCCAGGTTTAATGCGGCCATGCTTGAGATCTCGGATCTCAACGAGCACATGGCCATGTCAGCACTGAAGAAGGGGCTTCATACCTCTAGGCTTACATTCTCCCTGGATAAGAAGTTCCCTAAAAGCTATGCTGAGCTCCTATCAAGGACTCAGAAATACGCCGATACTGAAGAGCAGGCGGTGAATCGATGACTGATTGAAGGGAAACCCCCTTCAAAAAAGAAGAATAACAGGGGACAAGGTCCCCAAACTTCTAATAACAACGGCGGCAAATATGCAGACCGCCAAAGAAGTCCTCCCAAGCACAGAGCATTGGGAGGAAGATTCGATTCCTACACCCCTCTCAACCTCCCTCGAGAGAAGATCCTCATGGAGATAGAAAAAAAAAACTATCTCCAACAGCCCCGTCCCATAAAGGCCTCCTCTTTCGTCAGGAACAGGAACAAATATTGCCGATTCCACCGGGACCACGGCCATAACACAAAAGAATGCATCCAGTTGAAGGATGTAATTGAGGATCTCATCAATAGAGGGTACCTAGGATGGTATATCGGTTGCCAAGGCCCCCGGTCGGAAGCAACTGTTCCCCAGCCACCTCCTGAAGAGGCCGAATTACCAAATCAAAGGCCCACCAACAGAGGTGTAGGGATAATACACCGACCCACCAACTGGAGAAGGGATGAGGACGATGCCCCAAAGCGACTTAAAGACAACAATGCCATCCTCTTCTCCGACGATGACCTTGCGAGAGTTCGACTCCTACATGATGATCCTCTTGTAATTTCGACCGTAGTGGCCAATTATGATGTACAGCGGATCCTTGTTGATAATGGAAGTTCGAATGATGTCTTGATGTATGATGCATTCTCTAAAATATGTTTACCTAGATATCAATTGCAAAGATCCCCCATACCACTTTCTAGTTTTGGGGGTAATCAAGTTTATGCCGACGGGAAAATAGTGTTGCCTGTAACCCTCAGCACCGAACCTCGACAAAAGATACTATCGATCAACTTCACGGTAGTCCGGATCCCCTCAGCATACAATATTATTCTAGGGTGGCCTGCCTTGAACAAGTTCCGGACTATGATCTCCTCTCACTACCTCTTGGTATGCTTCCCCACCAGGAATGGTGTTGGAGAAGTTAGAGGGAACCAGAGGACGGCACGACAGTGTCTGATGATTGAAGACAAGCATTTCAAGGATTCGACAACCCCGGATCAGCTGGATCCGAGAGATGAAACTACAAATCTTGGTGAGCCCATGGAGAAGACCATCCCAGTACCTTTGCAAGAGGAAGATCCCTCCAAAGTTATGCAGATCGGGAGCGTACTTGATGAGGAAACCAGAACGAAGTTGATCCATTTTCTCAGGGACAACGTCGATGTCTTCACCTGGTCAGCTTCGGACATGCTTGGGATTCCTGCCGAAGTGATTACTCATCGACTGGAAGTAATCCCTGGGTACAAGTCGGTGCGGCAGAAGAAGAGGAGCTTCATCTCCGAAAGATAGCAAGCTGTAGACAAAGAGGTTGGCAAGCTCCTCAAGGCAGGGTTCATCAAAGAGGCTCGCTATCCTGAGTGGTTGGCCAATATGGTGATGGTGAAGAAAGCTAGTGGCAAGTGGAGGATTTGCATCGACTATACAGACCTCGACAAGGCTTGCCCAAAAGATAGCTTCCCTCTCCCAAAGATTGATCAACTTGTTGACGCTACCACTGGCCACCAGTTGCTGAGTTTCATAGACGCCTTCTCCGGCTACAATCAAATTAGAATGGATCCATAAGATGAGGAGAAGATGGCTTTCATCACTGATAAAGGTCTCTACTGCTACAAGATGATGCCGTTTGGCCTCAAGAATGCTAGAGCAACATTTCAAAGACTCATCAACAAGGTGTTCGAAAAGCAACTAAGGAGAAATATGGAGGCCTATGTTGACGACATGATCATCAAGAGCCTCCTCTAGAGAGACCACATCCATGACTTGGAGGAATCATTCAGCGCTCTCTGGAGCTACCATGTGAAGCTAAACCTGGCAAAGTGTGCCTTTGGGGTCACTTCGGGCAAATTCCTGGGCTTCCTTATCACCAAACAAGGGATCGAGGCGAACCCTGAGAAGATTCTAGCCTTGAAAGATATAAGACATCCCTCCTGCAAAAAGGAAGTCCAGTAGTTGACAGGAAGGGTTGCCTCCTTAAGCAGATTTATCTCTCGGTCAGTCGAGAAATGTCTTCCATTCTTCAAGGTACTCCGGCAATCAAAGGGCTTCGAATGGTCCGAAGATTATCATGCTGCCTTTGAGAAACTGAAGAAGTATCTGGAGACCCCGCCATTGCTCTCCAAGCCAAAAGAAGGCGAGGTCCTCTACCTGTACCTCTCTGCTTCTGATGAAGCAGTAAGTTCGGTTCTTATCCGAAGGGAGGAAAAAAGGTCTCACAAGCCCATCTACTATATCAGCAAGGTCCTGCATGACACAGAAACATGATATACAAGGATGTAGAAACTGATCTATTCCTTAGTGATTGCGGCAAAGTGACTACGGCCATACTTTCAAGCCCACGCTATCGTGGTGCTAATTGATCAACCTCTCAAGGCCATTCTCCGATCTTCGGACACCTCTGGAAGGATAGCCAAGTGGGCTATGAAGCAAAGTGAATTTGACATCAACTTCCAACCCGAGCGGCTATGAAGGCCCAGGTGCTCTCCGATTTTTTGGCTGAGTGCACCTGGAAGTCCAAAGACGAAGCCTCTTCGGTAGAAGAAGAAGCCCCGAAGGAGACGAAGTCTGTTTGGGTGCTTCATGTGGATGGAGCTTCCAATGCTACTGGATGCAGGGCTGGACTCATGTTGGCCGAACCTAACGGCCATACCATAGAGTACGCACTCCGCTTCTCCTTCCACGCCTCCAATAATCAGGTCGAACATGAAGCCCTACTTGCCAGACTTCGGATTGCCAAAGATCTGGGAGTCCGACAACTTCGAGCCTTCTCAGATTCCCAACTGGTTGTGAATCAAGTCTATGAAGAATATGCAGCCAAAGATCCAACCATGGTGCAATACCTGGAGAAGGTGCGGGCTTTATCTTCCCAACTAGAACACTTTGAGATCATCCATGTTCCACGATCAGAGAACTCCCGGGCGGATGCACTATCTCGACTGACAACTACAGCACCGGAGTCCCTTGGGCGCATATTTGTTGAACATCTTGAGACTCCTAGCATAGTCGAAGAGGCTGCAAAGGTGCGCTAGATCAACACTGAGCCAAGCTGGATGGATCCCATCATCAGATTCCTGAATAAGGGAGAACTACCGGAAGATAAGGCAGAGGCCAAGAAGATTCGCTGGATGGCATCTCAGTACGTCATCTTAGATGGAACCCTCTACAAGAGATCGTTCTCCCAGCCACTGCTAAAATGCTTAGGACCCACCAATGCAAATTATGCTTTGAGAGAGGTCCACGAGGGCATATACGGTGATCACTTGGGAGGTAGATCTCTGGTGTACAAGATCATTCGATAGGGGTATTATTGGCCCTCCATCCAGAAGGACTCAGCTGATTTCATGCAGAAGTGTAACCAATGCCAGAGGTATGCCAATGTACAGAGGCAACCTGCGAGTCACCTGACTCAACTGGCAGCTCCATGGCCTTTTGCCCAGTGAGGGATGGACATTCTTGGCCCATTCCCACCAGCATCAGGGCAAAGGAAGTTTCTCCTAGTGGCCATCAACTATTTCACGAAATGGGTAGAAACCGAACCATTGGCCCAAATCATAGAAGGCAAGGTGAAAAATTTTATAAAAAATTCCATCATATTCAGGTTCGGCATCCCACATATCATCATTATGGACAACGGGAGACAATTTGACAATCCAAAGTTCAAGGACTTCTGTGCTTGGTACCATATCCAGCATCGACCGACATCCGTTGCTCATCCACAGTCTAACAGAGAAGCCGAAGTCACCAACCGGACCATCCTCCATGGTCTGAAGACAAGGTTGAATGCCGCCAAAGGACTTTGGGTCGAAGAGCTAACCTCCATTCTCTCGGCATACCGAACTATCCCAAGAACTGCCACCGGCGAATCTCCGTTCAACCTAGCATATGATACCGAAGCTGTACTACCCATTAAAGTCTCCCTACAGTCCCTGAGAATTGACAACTATGAAGAGCCTGAGAATTCTGATCGTAGAAGGATTGATCTGGATTTACTATCAAGCACCAGGCTATAGGCCCAGATAAGGATGGTGGCATACCAGCAAAAGGTCGCCAAGTATTACAACTCAAGGGTGAAGGAGCAAATTTTCTACACAGGGGACATGGTATTGCGAAGAGTAGAGGTATCCAGGCCAACGGAACAAGGTAAACTCTCCTCCAATTGGGAAGGTCCATATCAAGTCGAAGAAGTCGTCCAACCAGGGACATATCGACTCAAGACCCTGGAGGCGAAGGCCCTGTCTCGGCCATGGAATGTACAAAATGGTGCGGGCACCAGACTCAGAAGAAGACTTCAGGGCTCCATCTGGATCTCTGATTGACATTGCCCGAAGAATTAGGGTTTTCTGGTTTTGTAATAAGGGTTGACTTGGTCAACTCAATTTTAGTTTGAGTCTGTATTTCCCTATAATTTAAATTTTGTTGAGTCATGTTGACTCAATACAAGTCCTAGTAGTGGTCTAGGTCTTCTCCAAGGTGCCACATTTTCTCCCAGGACCAAGCAAGTGGGCGCCACACTCCCAACCACATGCCAGAGTCTAGGAGGCGCCACATCTCCATCCAGTGTGCCTTGGTCCCCACACCACAAGAAAGCAGGTCCCTTCTTTCATGCACCACTTGGGGGAGAAATCCATCAAGATACCTCAATCCAAGGAGGAGCCAACTTCTTTCCAGATAAACCCAAGTCAGGATGGCAAGAATTTTTCTTGAAGAGAAGATCAAGGAGGTGCCCCACAATGTTCCATAAAAACCCAAGTTATAAAAGGGAAGAGAGCATGTCTTGGGGAGAAAATCAAGGAGGCACCCAAAAGTTTCCTAAAGTGCCAAAGCCATGAAAGGAAGAAGCCTAAACTTGTGGAGCAAGACTAGGAGGTGTCCAAAAGAGCCAAACCATGAAGGGAAAATCCTTGATTCATGGAGAGATACTAGGAGACACCCCCACTACCTGCCAAAAATGCCCAAAACAAAGATGGGAAGGGCCTTGACTTAGGGAGGAAGAAAAGGAGGAGTCCAAAAGAGTTGATCCATGGAAGGAAAGAAATCCTCTCTTGAAGACCCAAGCAAGGAGGCGCCATTTACCTGCCTTTTATAACCCAAATCAAATTTTTTTGGTACCTTGGCCGACCATATGTGTATGGATTATCCTGATTTGTAGATCCCCTCCTTTAGTCCCACATGGGAACATGTAAAATCCTACTCCCTTGTAAAGCCCTATAAATTAAACCCCTCTTGTAAGTTTAAAGGAATTAGATGAATGAAAGAAATTTTTTTATGAGCAAACTTGTGTTTTCTCTTTTCCACACTTGCTTCCAGGTGTTGAGCTCCGTGAGGGAGTAAATCCGGGTTCCCCTGGAACCTTGAGGAGGTGAGAGATCTCCAAAACCCCAAACCCTAGGTTAGCCACTCCACTCCCAAACCCTAGCCGCCATCACCCTTCTCTTTCCACCAAGCGCTAATCTATTCCACTTCTCACGGCCACCCTCTCCAAGTCCAGGCCGGCCACCAGCATCCAGCTCCAGTCCAGATACTTCAGATCTACAGCAATTCTAAGAGGAAGTCAGATCGGCCTCCAGGAGAATCCTGATTTTAGCAACTTCGGCTTTCAAGTTCTTCAACCTGGTAAAATCTTTTCTTGAGTTTCTGAATTCCATCATTTGTTCCTCTTCTTTCCCAGATCTTGAGTCCAGAAGAAGCCGACCAAACCACGAGACCAGTATTAGAGGATCCATTGCGAAGATAGCCGACTCCGAGGATCCCACAATCTGCTCGAGAGAGTTCTTCCACTAAAATCCTGAGAAGATCACTGTCTGGTTAGTAAACCATCTCTCCTCTCTATTTCTGTTCTGTTGAAAGTTCAGAGCGAAACCCTAGGTCTGGGAATTTCTCAATCCCCAGCGATCCGTTACTTCTGAACTACTCTGATAATTTAGTTTCTTCTAAACTGTGCTTTCAATCCTTACCTAGTTTCCTTCAACATAGTTTAGCTTTACTTTGAGTCGAAGCCAATTTCTAATATATATATATATAAAAAAAAGAATTAATCTTAATTTTACTTCCGCATACGCTTCTTTGTTCTTTGTTCTGCATCATTTTGGTATCAGAGCTTTCGTTCTGCATCACAAAACCTTCACAAATACTATCAATAAAAGAGTTCCTGAAATTCCTGTGTAAAGCTTCTCAACCCTACTCAACTCAGAATGGCTAGTTGCATCGACTGAACGACAACAGCCTGAGTGACCTGATTGAAAAAATTGGTCAATTGCGCAAAGGAGAGTCTGATCCACTCACCTTATCAGTATGCTCGACGAGCGTAATGGATGGTCTAACCAGGCCACCAAAAAGATCAAAGGCACAGGGATGGTTCTCGTAACCTATCCTATGGTGAGTCCGAACATGCATCGAGGTGGGCTTGAACAGCCTACCTTAATCACGACAGAAAGTGCACAGGGATGGTGTAAACACCTTACCTTATAGAAAATCTGAACACATGCCTAAAAGGACCACTGTCATCCTTTCTGTCAACAATAGACATTCTTAGAACGGTCCAACTGACCTCACTTCTTCCCTATAAACCGAAAGTGGTCTAAAGAGTCTACATTACAGACAAATCATGATGCAACACATCGCAAAAAGTACACGGGAAGAGGTAACAGAAAAGATATTTCATTCCTTTCAATTTTTTTTTTACAAAAAAAGAAAAGAAAAGAAAAGAAGAATCTCTCCTAAAGAGATAACAAGAAAAAGAAAAAGAAATTCTCATAAGGAGAGATACAAAAAAAAGGGGGGGGGGGGGGCAACAGTAGCAGAATGATGTGGGAAATTTTTAATAACACCCCGCCGGGTTTTTTCCTTACTGGTGGGGAGAGATCTGGTGGGACGACGAAGGGCCCCCAGGGTTCCCGTCCGAACCCGAATCCGACCCCTCATCAGAGTCGGAATCAAATTCATGGCCGGGAAAGGGAACGGAGGGCTTAATGTTGTCCAGGCCCTTCAAGTTATAAAACTTGGAGGCCTTCCTCCGACATTCTCGAAATCCCTGGTGGAAGGAATCCAGAGCCACCCCGGTGAGTTCGTCCTTGAAGGCGGCAGAAGCCCTGAAGTTCGTGACGGCGTTCGCCGCCTCCCTCCTCGCTTCCTCCGCCATCGTGGTCGCCACCGTGACTTGGGCCCAAGCTTTCCTCAGCCGAGCCTCTAACAGGCAGACCTTCTTCTCGAGATGGTCCACGAGAGGCTCTTCTTCTTCGTCTCCCGGCCCAAGAGACTCCGGACTTTGCTTCCTTTTCGGGTCAATGGCTCTCCTCTTTGCCACACGGCGGAGCTGAGAAGTGCTGAACATCATTATTATTAATGGAAGGAAGGAGTCTACAAAACGATGGCCTTGGATAGCAGAAGGCAGGGTCCTATTTATAAAAACCCTACACCCATGACCGACTACGGGGAGGCATGCCCCACGTCCTTCCCAGCTGCATCAGAAAGTGCCACATATCTGGGCGATGCTTCGAGAACCAGAAAAGTCACTCAGAGTCATCCCTAGGACAACAACCGCTATCACTTCGAATCCGAATAAATTCTCATCATGCGACAGCATCATTAATGGTTTCTTTTTGGAAAGGAGAGACCTGACGGCTCGCAAGGCGCAAGAAATCATGATGATATAAATATCGACGTGCCATGTGGACAACAATGATTACAATCAAATCTCCCTGATCACTGATTGGCGAGGAAATGACTCTTGTCCACCCCAACAGACAAACATAACATCTGAAGGAAGGTGACGGTCTTCGGCAATGGAGTTCTGGTCCATTCCGAAGATCATCCTTATCGACTGAACGGCCTTCAGATGCAATTGTTCGATTAATCAAAAGAAAGAACGTTAAAACTGGTTCTTATCGACTGAACGGCCTTCGGCTACGACTGCTCAACCAAATAGGAAAGAGAACGGTAAAATCGGTTCTTATCGACTAAATGGCCTTCGGACGCGACTGTTCAATTAATCAGAAGAAAGAACGATAAAACCGTTTCGAGCTATACATGAAGCACAACATGGCATATGCAAAGGAAGGAAAATTCATTCCAAAATCTAGAAAAGCTGTCAAACAAAGTTCATTGATAAAACAAAAAAGAAAGAAGGGAAATACATCCTGAGCGACCCAAGTCACTCAACATCAGCAGGAGAAGGCTCCACACTACAGGACTGGAGCACCTTATCAATTTGCTCTGAGAGGACCTGTAGGCTCAGGTAGGCAACCCAAGATGGGGGTGTGAATTTGAGTTTATAAAACTTTTGTACTATTTGCAAAGTGTGAACTAAAGCAAGTATGTGCTAATGCAATTCAAGTACTTGTGTATTTCAAATAAATGCAGCGGAAATAAAGAAATAAAAGCATAAGGAGAACAATCACACAAACACAAAGATTTATAGTGGTTCGGTGCCAACCAAGCACCTACATCCACTCCCCAAGCCACCCTTGGAAATTCCACTAAGTTTGGTTTTATAACTTAGGCTCACCAACAACCTTTACAACTTGTTTTGTCTTCGGGCTCACAAGTCAAACCCTAGTTGGTTTCAAGGTTCATCAACAACCACCCTTGGTTTTACAGGATAACCAAGAATCTAAACAACTTGTTTTGGCTTCAGGCTCACAAGTAAAACCCTAGTTGGTTTCAAGGCTCACCAACAACCACTTTGGTTTTCAAAGGCTTACCAAAAACCTCTTTGGTTTTCCAAGGCTCACCAAAAACCTTAAGTAAAACAAGTTAAGAGCAATATGAAAAGAATACAATTTAAAGCTTTCTAAAATAAAGCAAATATCTCTTTGAAGTCCTTGAATGTTGATGAAGATCTTGTCTTCAAGTTGTTGAAGCCTTTGATTGATGCTTGTGGATGTAGACTTTGATTTGCTCTCTTTGAAACTTGGAAGCTTGAAGGCTTTGAATCACTCAACTCTTGAATCCTTTAAGAATATTCAATAAACTCACCAAATGATTACTTCTCCATTTGATTCTTGATGTTCATATAGCCTCCCAACACTTAAATGACCGTTTATAGCCATTAGGGAGGAAAATATGGCCGTTGGAGCTAAGTTGGAAAAGTTCTGTAGCCCAGAAAACTAGTCGTTACTGTTCAAGTGTCGACACTTCACCTCCAGGTGTCGACACTTCAGTTTCAAGTGTCGACACTTCATTCACCAGGAATCGACACTTCACTTCCAAGTATCGATACTTCAGCTCCAAGTGTCGACACTTGATTGAAAGTGCTTTCTGAAGTTTTCTGTTTATCTCAGGCCTTGAGTCGACACTTCACTTTTCAAGTGTCGACACTTGATCCTCAGGTATCGACACTTCATTTCCAGGTGTCGACACTTGCCTGTGCCATTGCTGAAACATCTTCAAATTGAAACTTTAACCTCCTCAAGTTCTTCCATATTAATTCCAAAGTCCATATACTTGATTTTCCATTAATTTGACTTTTTCAACTAAAATACAAGCATTTCTTCATCCAACATAGTTGAGTACTAAGATCTGAAAAATACACTTAAAATATAATTAGTACTCATATATACTTAAACATTTTGTCAATCATCAAAATCAAGACAGAGTCAACAATCTCCCCCTTTTTGATGATGACAAAACCTTTAAGTATATAAAAAGGGTAAGCTTAAAAAGATTAACAATAAGATAAACATGTAAGCTCAAAACAATAAGCACCAAGCTCCTCCTCAAAATATGATCCAAAAAAAATCTTTAAAAATATTTTTCAAAATATGCAAAATTTTCAAATTTTTAAAATTTCTTCTTCTTACTAATTCTTCCCTTTAGATAAAAATATTTTACATTCTTCTCTCCCTTTTACACTTTATTTTATTTTTCAAATGATTTTTCATGTTTATCCAATCTTTCCCTTTTCATACTTAACAATTTTCTCCCTCTTTTTGATATCATGAAAAAGGGTGAAAGGCAATACAAAGTGGGAATGAAGTCGGAAAGAATAACAAGTAGGTCATCAAAATCAATGCATGAAATCAAATAATTATGATATAAATTGAACATGATACCATTTGAATGTAACTCTCCTAAAAAAAATTAGATTTGAAAACAAGGAGAAGGAATATCAGAACAATGTAAGTACAACATGATATCAAGCAAAATATTCAAAGCATCAAATATATGATAACAAATCTTTAGATGCTCTCCCTAAATGTTATTCCCCCTTAAAAATATGCATTCATTTGAGGAATAAAACATGAAAGCACATGCATCATAATTTCAAACAATTTTAGATGGAACGTAAATTCTACGTCTGAAATCAAAGATTTGAATTTTTCAAGATATTTATGATTTTCAAAATACAAAGCATTTATACCACTTAAAAACTTTCAACATGATTTCAAATTCATTTAAAATGATTTGATATCCATACAAATGCTAGAAGTAATATGATATCAAGTCAGCTACTAGAGCAAGGGTTTATCAATAGGCATACCTTCTTCTTAAAGATAACCCTTAACTACTAGTTCTATACTTGATCCAAATCATTTATAGATTATGCATAGATGCCAAAAATAAAAACATATAAATCATAGCATTTCACTTGAAATAATTTAGAAACTACATTAATCAAAATCAAGTGAAGATCTAATAATCACAAGTTTGACCATGAGAGCTTGAAATCCATCAATATCAAAATGGTCATGATCACAACAAATGATTATTAGTCTAAGCTTGATTTTAATCAATTACTTAAAATATTTTTCAAAGCAATATGCATCTTTAAAAGTATGTTTCATGAAATACATTAATCAAAATCAAGTGAAGGTCTCACAATCACAAGTTTAATCATGATAGCATGAAATTCATTAACATCAAGAAGTCCATGATCATAACCAATGATTATAAGTCTAAACTTGATTCTAATTAATCATTTAAAATAATTTTTAAAGTAATTGATGCAATAATTATAACAAAAAACTTAACTACATTTTCAATCATGGAAGGAGATGTTTAGAATTTACCAATATACATAATCCTTCCTTTTATCATTTAGTCCAAAATGTAGCTTATCCACTTCTTCAAATTATCTTGTACAGCCATTTTTTTTTAAGAACTTCCTTTCTTCATGTTGGGCTGCAAGACATTCCTGCAAAACAAACTAAGTGGATATTTTTGGTACCCAAACTTTCTTGGGTCCTTTATGATTAGTAATTATGGTTCCTTTTGGAATCCAAACTTTTCTTAATATAGAAGGATAAGCATTAAAACCATATTTATAAGATAAATTGAAAGAAGCAAGAATAGAGAAATTCTTCAAAAATTTTTGCTTCTTTTCCTTAACCAAAATATTTTTCTTATTCAAAACTTCATCACATAAATCTTTCAAAACAATATTTTCTTTTTCTAAAAATTCTTTTTCTTTAGAAAAATTATTCTTTTCATTTTTCAAAATATCAATCTTGGCATTTAAATCATCATTTTATTGGTAAGATTGGTGTTATCAAGAGAAAATGAATCTACATGCTTATTTAATTTCTTGTGCTCAATTTTTAGCAATCTATATTCATGCACAAGATCATTAGATGTATCATGTGATTC
Organism: Areca catechu; assembly: GCA_021397845.1. NCBI lineage: Eukaryota > Viridiplantae > Streptophyta > Magnoliopsida > Arecales > Arecaceae > Areca > Areca catechu. The sequence goes on along the minus strand of CM038051.1, from coordinate 91,254,330 downwards.
TTTAAAGATAAAATCATAATTATTTTTAGCACATACCTTTTTCTCATTTGTCATGAAGCAAAGATGGGCAACTTCATCACCCGTACTTGAATCTTCGCTATCGCTCCAAGTTGCCATCATTGTCTTGAATTTCTTTTTGGCTTTGAAAGCCATTATCTTCTTTTCTATATCAGCTTCTACTATCCTTTGCCATAAGTTCAACTCATAGGTCATGAGTAAATCGATAAGCTCCTCCAAAGGTAAGGTTTCTACATCTTTAGCTTCTTGGATCGCCATCACCTTTGGATCCCATGTTTTGACAAGGATCTAAGAATTTTGTTCACCAAATCAGCATTAGTATAGATTTTGCCAAGATTTTTCTATTCATTAATAATAGTCATAAATCTAGTATACATATCAGAAATAGATTCATAGTACATCATTTCAAAAATTTCAAAAGAATGTACAAGCAAATTAATTTTAGAATTCTTCACTTGAAGAGTACCCTCATGAGTAACTTCAAGTATGTCCCATATTTCCTTCGCCGATGTTCATGTAGAAATTTTATTAAATTCATTTAAGTTCAATGTATAATAAAGCAAGTTCATTGTTTTAGCATTGATTTCAGTTTGTTTAATGTCATATTCATTCCAATCCTCTTCGAGCTTTGGAATGGAAATGCCATTAACCAAAATGGAAGGAATATGAGGACCACTAATAATGATTTTCCAAAGATGATAACTAATAGATTGAATATGGATGCGCATGCAAGTTTTTCAAAATATGTAATTTATGCCATTGAAAAATGGTGGTCTAACACTAATACCTACAAGGGTTGCTATGAACTTTAGCTCAAAATCGTTAGATTTTCAAATAGAGCACCTGCTCTGATACCAATTATAGACTCAGGTAGGCAACCCAAGAGGGGGGATGAATTGGGTTTTATAAAACTTTTGTACTATTTGCAAAGTGTGAACTAAAGCAAGTATGTGCTAATGCAATTCAAGTGCTTGTGTATTTCAAATAAATGCAGCGGAAATAAAGAAATAAAAGCACAAGGAGAACAATCACACAAACACAAAGATTTATAGTGGTTCGGTGCCAACCAAGCACCTACATCCACTCCCCAAGCCACCATTGGGAATTTCACTAAGTTTGGTTTTATAACTTACGCTCACCAACAACCTTTACAACTTGTTTTGTCTTCGGGCTCACAAGTCAAACCTTAGTTGGTTTCAAGGCTCACCAATAACCACCCTTGGTTTTACGGGATAACCAAGAACCTAAACAACTTGTTTTGGCTTCAGGCTCACAAGTAAAATCCTAGTTGGTTTCAAGGCTCACCAACAACTACTTTGATTTTCAAAGGCTTACCAAAAACTTCTTTGGTTTTCCAAGGCTCACCAAAAACCTTAAATAAAACAAGTTAAGAGCAATATGAAAAGAATACAATTTAAAGCTTTCTAAAATAAAGCAAATACCTCTTTGAAGCCCTTGAATGTTGATGAAGATCTTGTCCTCAAGTTGAAGAAGCATTTGATTGATGCTTGTGGATGTAGACTTTGATTTGCTTTCTTTGAAACTTGGAAGCTTGAAGGCTTTGAATCACTCAACTTTTGAATCCTATAAGAATATAAAAGAAACTCACCAAAGGATTACTTTCCCATTTGATTCTTGATGTTTATATAGCCTCCCAACACTTAAATGACCATTTATAGCCATTAGGGAGGAAAATATGGCCATTGGAGCCAAGTTGGAGAAGTTCTGTAGCCCAGAAAACTAGCCATTACTGTTCAAGTATCGACACTTCACCTTCAGGTGTCGGCACTTCAGTTTCAAGTGTCGACACTTCATTCTCTAGGTGTCGACACTTCACTTCCAAGTATCGACATTTCAGCTCCAGGTGTCGACACTTGACTGAAAGTGCTTTTTGAAATTTTTTGTTTGTCTTAGGCCTTGAGTCGACACTTCACTCCTTCAAGTGTCGACACTTGATCCTTAGGTGTCGACACTTTATTTCCAGGTATCGACACTTGCCTGTGTCATTGCTAAAACATCTTCAAATTGAAACTTTAACCTCTTCAAGTTCTTCCACATTAATTCCAAAGTCTATATACTTGATTTTCCATTAATTTGACTTTTTCAACTAAAATACAAGCATTTCTTCATCCAACATGGTTGAGTACTAAGATCTGAAAAATACACTTAAAATATAATTAGTACTCATATATACTTAAACATTTTGTCAATCATCAAAATCAAGACAGAGTCAACAGGACCTCGTCAATCTGGGCCGGGACCGGAGAACCTTCAGCTTGAACTCCTCCAGCCTGAGTTTCCTCCTGAATCGGGGTCAGAGTGAGGGTCACCTCCGGATTTTTGACTGGGGTAGCAGCCTCCTCGTCCAGACATGGCACCTCCTTGGCCTCTACCATGGCTTCGGCCCCCTCCACTTCCTCTTCTTCTCCAGCTATATCGAAGGGTGGAATGCTGGAAAGGTCGAGGTGAGGGAAGGCCTCCTTCACCCTGGAGAGTCCGTCATTGAAGCCGTGCTGGTAGCCATACAAAGTTACTTCATTGATCTTCGCTTGGAACTACGGAGACATCATGAAGTTCGCCACGGCATCATCTACCTACTTCTTCAAAGACATGGACTCCCTCTTAGTAGCTTCGGACTCCAGGATCGCCTCTTCGGCCCTCCTGGAAGCCTCCTCCGTCGCCTTGGTCAGGCTCTCTATCTTCTCCTGATCCTTCCTGGCAGCCTGCTCCAGGGATTCGACTTGCTTCCTGCTCCTCCTCCACCCTGCCTCTTGCCCTATCATTGTTACATGAGCACTTCTCAGTTCACCCTTCAATTTGCGAACTTCATCATTCATCCAAGCAAGATGGTCCTCCATGGACTGCTTCAGCTCCTCGGCTACTTCCTTGGCAGCCCTGGCAGTCTGAAGCTCCTCCTTAAGGTCATGGCTGAGGCTGTCCACATTCCCCAGGCCCTCCTCCATGAAGGTGAGGTCGTAGACCAACTACAGCAAAATAGAGGGGTCATGGATCGAACAATTCTCAAGACAGGGAAGTGGCAAGGATCATACCTATTGCAGGATAAAGAAGGCAGAATCAGACACCCTGGGAAGGCTCCGATTCCAAAAAATAGCCAAGTTATAAGGCAGAAGAGTACCCTTCAACGCCTGCCTGGCTACGGCCGGGACCAGCAGTCCCCCCATAGGCAAAAGCTCTGAGAATTTTGTCAAACGGACTCCGGCTGAGGAAGCCTCGCATGCGAACTCTCCTTTGACTTGCCATGCTTCACCCCTATTAGTAGCAGGGGGGCAAAACGACGGCACATCCGCTCCCTGAGGCGGGCTCCCCGTTGTGCGAACTGGGGAAACAGCCACCGGCGGAGCTTCGATTGGATGGGGTCTTGACGGAGCCCCTTCCGCGACTATTACGTCTTCCCCTAAGGTCCCCCAGGAAGACGAAGTGCTTTGGTTCCCTTCAGGGCCATCCCTCTGAGCTCTCTTCCAAACCGCAAACCAGGTAAAAGGGGCTTGTGCCACCCTCTTCTTCGAAGTCTGACGGAGCCAGCTCAAGCCGGGCTTCATCCCACCACCTGCAAGCAAAGAATTTCACTTCAATTGATTGGGCTACAATAAATCCAAGAAGAGGAGTAGAAATTCCTATAGCTATACCTAATGAGGGGGATCTGCTAATTCCCGCCCGGTGGATATTTCTCTCCTCCAACAATTCCCGAATGGGGGCAACTTCAAAGTTGACTAGGAGGTTGCAGTCCGACTAATCGGCCGCCAAGACTTTCTTCCCATCATTAGCAGTCAAGCGAGGCTTCTTCCACACCATATCGAAGCCCCATGAATTAAGAGACAACACAAACATAAAAACGGGTTTCCACCAGTGGATGGTGCTGGGCATATCTTTGATAACCCTACAGCCTGATCTAGGGCCAATCACCCACCACCCGTTGCTGTGGAAATCCCTCTTGAGGATGAAAAGGGCCGTGAACAAATTGGTCCTAGGCTCTATGTTCATGATGCTGCACATAACCAGGAACCCACAGATGTTCCTGATGCTATTCAGGGTCAACTGCGCTGGCACCACTTGGTACAAGCAGAAGATCTTGACGAAGAAAGGGTGCAGGGGAAATCGAAGACCAGCTTTTAGGTGATCTTCGTATACAGCTACGGCTAGGCACCTAGGGGGAGGTTCGTTCACCCGCTCCTTGCATGCGGGGAGGACGAAGGAAAACTCCTCAGGAATGCGGTAGCATTCCCAAAGAAGGACTGCCTTGCCCTGAGAAACCGAGCTGGGGATCGACTCTGGACCTACTATGTCTCTGACCCCCAAGGGCCCAACCTTTTTCCCCTGACTCTCTACAGTCTCTTCCATGACAAAGGAATGAAGTAAGGGAGCAGAATGAATAATCTACCTGAGGAATAGACGGGTAGTCCAGAATAATTTAGGCGGAGGATGAGACGAGGTTGAAGAAGCTTCCTTGGTCGGACCTTTGCCCTTCCCCAAAAGAAAAGTAGGGGTCTCTAGAGCCCCGCCGGGGTTAGATTGACTCAAGGTTACCCTGGGAGGTAACCCACCTATAACTGATCGCCAGGATAAGGTATACCCTTCATCCAACGGACGGAGGACAGCCACCACAACCATCCAAATCCTAACCAAAAGATTGCCTCAACCATCATGCAACGGGAAAAGAAAAGATGGCCCCAGGGCCACCCACTTTTTCTTTCTTCCCCAATATGGGAATGACACCTATCCACCATCTGATTCTCAGATCATGATTGACAGTCCAATCAAGGATCTCGTAATCATCCACTGCACCGTCTCTCATGAGGAAAATGATAAGGCATTAATACTCTTACTTCTCGAGGCAAATCTTCACTTCGAAAACTGAGAGTATGGGGGGCAACTGTTGGGATATCCCGGTTCAGCTATAAACCAAACTCCGGTTCGACTGGTCGAAGCCCGTTTCTTCAAACTACAGACTTCGGACCAAGCAAGGGACAGGCCAACTGCAGGCAACCAAAGGCTTCATACCGGACCACAACATCCGGAGGCCGGCCCTTTAGGTAACGTCTTCGGCTCCGGTCGAAGAATGAACTACTCATCGACTTTCGAAGGCACGTACTTCGGTCCCCGTCATAGACATGATCTCCGGCCCCGGGAAAATACTAAGTCTTCGGCCCACACAAGAAAAAATCCGAAGCTTGGACCATGATCTGGCCTAGAAAGGCAACTTGACCAATGGTTATAATCGACACTCATCATGCCATGATCATGGCACGTAACTCCTGCCTCCACGCCTCCGATCTGGCCGGAACCGCTCAATGACAACCCACGATCGTCAATCATGGGAGAGATTGGCTCCCCATGATCACTAGAAAAAGAGCGGGCCACAGGCCGGAGGCCTTCTTTTAAATAAGGGTAAGAAGGATTGCTGGAGAGGTACGCGTGAACATCCTCACTCACATACGCTTACAATCTCCAAGAGCCTTTTTCTCTTCCACTCTCCACACCTTCCCCATTCTGTGGCTGGGATCCGCCACTGACTTAGGCATCGGAGTGTCCCCCGCCGGAACAACTCCGGCAAGGAACCTATTTTGTAGGTAAACCAGGGAGCGGTCTTGTGACGCAGCGACTCCGACTAGCCGATCCAGGGACTCCACGCCAACATGACCTTTCAAGAAATGGAGCCTTACTATGGGATGCAACAACTCTCTAGCCTTTTGGTTGGGCCAAGTGGTGTCTTTATGTTATATGAGTTCTTGACCACACTGTCTGGAGGCTCTTGGCATGATGGGGGAGAAGATTCATATTAGTGATGGTAGGAATAAAAAAGTAGCGACTAATGATACACAAGAGGATACTAGTGATGCATAGGGTGATGGTATTCAAGGGGAGTAGAGTGAGGCTATTATGCATTCTCCAAACATCTAAGCTTCTGCCTCGAGCATAGCTCCATCCAGGCCTTCTACATCCTTCCCTTCCTCTATGAATAATAGTAACGACCATATTTGCTCTAATTTAGATATTCCTATTGCTAAACAAAAATGTTCCTACCTGATCATTCCTCCTTCTCACTATCATTATGATATATTTAACTATGTATCCTATAAACTCCAGTCTCCTTCTTATAAATCATTTATAGCTGCATTAGAATCTTTTAGCATTCCCACTAATTAGAAGGTGGCTATGGCAAATCCAAATTGGAGGTAGGTGATGATAGAGGAGATGAGTTCTTTATCAAAGAACCATACATGAGATTCAGTGTTGCCTAGTGATGAAGCAACCCAAGAGGGGGGGTGAATTGAATTTTATAAAATTTTTTGAACTATTTCAACAAGTATGTGCTAATTGCAATTAAGTACTTGTATTTTTCCAAAGTGTTTATATGCTTAATGAAAATATGCAACATAATTAACAAAATAAATGCAAGAGTAAATAAGTAATAAATAAGAGCAATCACAAATACAAGAATATATAGTGGTTTGGTGCACTCCACGGTACTTACATCCACTCTCCAAGTTTTTCTTAGGAATTTTACTATAATCACCAAGATTATAATCGATTAGTTTTCTAGGCTCACTAATCAAAATCTAACTTATTTTCTCGGGCTCGCAAGTCAAAACCCCTTATTGGTTTTATAACTTAGGCTAACCAACAACCTCTGATGATTTTACGGGTTCACTAATAACCTATATTGGTTTTATGGGATCACCAACAACCTATGTTGATTTTACGGGATCACCAACAACCTATGTTGGTTTTATACAAAGGCTCACCAAAAACCTCTTTGGTTTTCCAAGGCTTACCAAAAATCCTAATAAACAAAGTAATCACAACATGAAAAGAACACAATAAAAGTTTTCTTAAACAAAGCAAATATCTCTTTAATGCCCTTGATCATTGATGAAGAACTTGTCTTCAAGATGTTGAAGCCTTTGAATGTTGATGAAGATGTGGACTTGGAGCTTTTCTATCAATCTTGGAAGCTTGAAGGCTTAAACCACTCAAAATAATGAATCCTTAAGTGTATTCAATAAAACTCCTCAAATGATTACTTTTCCATTGATTTTTGGTGTTTATAAAGCTCTCCAAACCATAGATGACCGTTTATGACTATTGGGGATGAAAATCTAGCCGTTTGAAGCAAGTTAGAGTCAATTCTGTACTTCTGAAAACTTAGCCATTATACCAAGTGTCAACACTTGAATTTCTTGAATTTTTTTCATGAGTCAACCTCTTGAGTCGATACTTCACCATGAGTCAATCTCTTGAGTTGACACTTTGGTCAACTCAAGGCAAAAATTCTGGTTTGATACTGTTCTGTATTTTTCTTGTTCTCAGGTCTTGAGTCGACACTCGAACTTCTTCATGAGTCGACACTTGCTTGTGCCAGTGCTGAAACTTGCTGAAACTTCTCCAAAACTGACTTTTAGCCTCTTCAAGTTCTTCCATATTAATTCTAAAATCCATATACTTGATTTTTCATTAATTTAAGGACTTTCTTCAACTGAAAACATGTATTTCTTCATTCAATATGGATGAGTACTAAGATATGATAAATATAATTAAAAATATAATTAGTACTCATATATACTTAAACATTTTATCAATCATCAAAATCAAGATCAGAGTCAACAATCTTTCCATTTTGATGATGACAAAACCTTTAAGTATATTAACAGGGTAAGCTTAAAAAGATTAACAATAAGATAAACATGTAAGCTCAAAATCAATAAGTATCAAGCTCCCCCTCAAAATATGATTTTAAAAATATTTTCAAAAATCATTCAAAATTTGTAAACATTCTCCCCCTTGCTAATTCTTTCCTTAAGATTATAACATTTTACTTTCTTCTCCTCCTTTTGCATTTTTTTTTATTTTTCATATAATTTTTTATGTTTATCATATCTTTTCCTTTTTCATACTTAACATATTTATTTTCCTTTTTGTCATCATGAAAAAGGATGAAAGGTAATACAAAATGAGAATAAAGGTTGAAAGAATAGCAAGTAGATCATTAAAACAATACATGAAATCAATTAATCATGGTACCGATTAAATATGATACTAATTGAACATGATACCACAAAAATGACATGTATATGTAAAAAATAATTTAATATATATTAGCTCTAATATGCATAACTGATAGCAAGACAATAGTCCATTCACCTCACTTGTTCATGGGATAAGGCTACAGTGGCATCCCAACACGTCATAAGAGATCCCATTGAATGGGAAGAGAGGGTCTTTAAACACTACTTAGCTCCTATGACTGGATGGCCATGGTGACTAATCCAATCCGAAGTAGTACTAGGAGCTCTTCTCTCTCCTTTTTTAAGATTCTTAATAAATCTTGATACCAATTGAATGTAACTCCCTTCAAAGGATTAGATTTGAAAATAAGGAGAAAGAGTATCAAAGCAATATAAGTATGATATCAAAGAAAACATTGAACGCATCATATATGACAATAAATCTTTGGATGCTCTTCCTAAATATTATTCTTCCTTAAAATATGCATTTATTGAGGAATAAAACATGAAAGCACAAGCATCATAATTTCAAACAATTTGAGATATGAACATACATAGTAAGTCTGAAATCAAAGATTTGAGATTTTCAAGATATACATGATTTTCAAAATACAAAGAATTGATCATTAAAAATTGTTAGCATGATTTCAAATTTATTTGAAATAATTTGATATCTATATAGATGCTAGAAGTAATTTAATAGAAAGTCTAGCTACTAGATTAAGGGTTTATCAATGTGCATACCTTCTTCTTAAATGTAACCCTTAACTACCAGCTCTATACTTGTTCCAAATTATTTCTAGTCTAAGCATAGGTACAAAATAGAATACATTTTATGAAAACCATATGATTTGAAATGATTTTGATTAGCTATACAAAAGTTAGAAGTAATCTAGTACCAAGTTTAGCTGTTGGAGTAAGGATTTATTAATATACATACCTTCTTCTTAAATGTAATTCTTAACTACCAGTTCTAGTCTTGATCCAAATCATTTCTAACTTAAGCATAGATGCCAAAATTGAAAACACATAAATCATAACATTTCACTTGAAATAGTTTAAAACTATATTAATCAAAATCAAGTGAAAGTCTGATAATCACAAGTTTAATCATGAGAGCATGAAATCCATCAACATCAAAAGGTTCATGATCATAATAAATGACTATTAGTCTAAATTTGATTCTAATTAATTAGTTGAAATAATTTTTAAAGTAATATACAACTTTAAAAACATTTTTCATGAAATAATTTAAGATACATTAATCAAAATCAAGTAAAGGTCTTATAATCACAAGTTTAATCATGATAGCATGAAATCATCAACATCAAAAAGTTTATGGTCATAATAAATGACTATTAGTCTAAACTTAATTCTAATTAAATATTTAAAATAATTTTTAAAGTAATTGATGCAATATTTATAACAAATATTCAACTATATTTTCAATTATGGAAGGAAATGTTTAGAATTTACCAATATGTATAATCCTTCCTTTACCATTTAGTCCAAAATGTAGCTTGTCCACTCTTTGTATTGTCATGTACAATCACCTTTCAAAAACTTCCTTTCTTCACGTTGGGCTGCAAGACACTCTTGCAAAATAAACTAGGTGGACAATTTTGGTACCCAAACTTTCTTGGATCCTTTAGGGTTGGTAAATATGGTTCCTTTTGAAACCCAAATTTTTTTTAATTTATAAGGATATGCATTAAGTCTAAATTTTTCATATTTAAAGCATACAATATTGGAAGAAGTAGCAACAAAGAAATTCTTATTTTTCAACTCAAGATTTTTATTTTTCTTTAAAAGCTCATCATTTGATACAAAAATCTTGGATCCTCTTAAAATTTCTATTTCATTTAATAAAATATTTTTCTCATTTGAGCACTTATTGCATAACTCTTTCAAATCAAAATTTTCTTTTTCTAAAATTTCTTTTTCTCTGGAAAGATTATTTTTATCAATTTCTAAAACATCAATCTTTACATTTAAATCATGGTTTTTATTAGAAAGATTGATGTTTTCAAGAGAAAAAGAGTCAACATGCCTTTTTAATTTCTTGTGATCAATTTTTAGCAATTTGTAATCATACACAAGATCATTAAATGCATCATGTACTTCATCAAAGGTAAAATTATATTCATTTTCAGCACATACCTTTTTCTCATTTGCTATGAAATAAAGATTGGCAATTTCTTGTTCTTTCTCCGAACTAGAATCTTCACTATTGCTTTAAGTTGCCATCATTGTCTTGAATTTTTTTTTGATTTTGAGGGCTATTATCTTCTTCTTTTCTTTATTAGCAACCACTTCTTTGTGCCATAAATTCAATTCATGGATCATGAGTGAACCAATAAGCTCCTTCAAACATAGGGTATCAATATCTTTGGCTTCTTGGATCGCCGTTACCTTTGGATCCCATGATATTGGCAAAGATCTAAGAATTTTATTAACCAAATCAGCATTAGTATAGACTTTGCCAAGACTTTTCAGTTCATTAATAAGAATCATAAATCTAGTATACATATCATATATAGATTCATAGTGCAGCATTTTAAATATTTCAAAAGAATGTACAAGAAAATTAATTTTAGTATTCTTCACTTGAAGAGTATCCTCATAAGTAATGTCAAGTGTGTCCCATATTTCCTTCACTATTTAGCATATGAAGATCCTATTAAATTCATTAGGGTCCAATGCGCAATAAAGCAAGTTCATTGCTTTGGTATTAAGCTCAGATTGCTTAATATCATTTTCATCCCAATCCTCTTCGAGTTTTGGAATGGAAATGTCATTAACCAAAATTGAAGGAATATGTGGACCATTAACAATCATTTTTCAAAGATAATAATCTATAGATTGAATATAAATGCGCATGCATGTTTTCCAATATATGTAATTAGTGCCATTAAAAAATGTTGGTCTAACATTAATACCTACAAGGGTTGCCATGATCTTTTACTCAAAATCATTAGATTTTCAAACAAAGTACCGGACTCTGATACCAATTGTTGCCCAGTGATGAAGCAACCCAAGAGGGGAGGTGAATTGGATTTTATAAAATTTTTTGAACTATTTCAACAAGTATGTGCTAATTGCAATTAAGTACTTGTGTTTTGCCAAAGTGTTTGTATGCTTAATGAAAATATGCAATGAAATTAATAAAGTAAATGCAAGAGTAAATAAGCAATGAATAAGAGCAATATTAAATAGAAGAATATATAGTGGTTCGGTGCACTCCATAGCACCTACATCCACTCTCCAAGTTCTCATTGGGAATTTCACTATAAGCACCAAGATTGTAGTTGATTTGTTTTTCGAGCTCACTAATCAAAATCCAACTTGTTTTCTTGAGCTCACAAGTCAAAACCCCTTGTTGGTTTTATAACTTAGGCTAACCAATAACCTCCGATGGTTTTACGGGTTCATCAACAACCTATATTGGTTTTATAGGATCACCAACAACCTATGTTGGTTTTACACAAAGGCTCACCAAAAATCTTTTGGTTTTCTAAGGCTCACCAAAAATCTTAATAAACAAAGTAAGCACAATATGAAAAGAATACAATAAAAGCTTTCTTAAACAAAGCAAATATCTATTTGAAGCCCTTGATTATCGATGAAGAACTTGTCTTCAAGATGCTAAAGCCTTTGAATGTTGATGAAGATGAAGACTTGGAAGCTTTTCTCTCAATCTTGGAAGCCTGAAGGCTTGAACCACTCAAAACAATGAATCCTTAAGTGTATTCAATAAAACACTCCAAATGATTACTTTCCCATTTCATTTTTGGTATTTATATAGCTCTCCAAACCTGATATGGCAACATCGCTGACGTGGAATGTATATCAGATCCAGCTGGATGCCACCAGTGCCACATAGATTTTTCTTTCAAAATCCTCAACCGAAGCTGGCAGCCCCTGCTCCCTCGCCAGGTGGCACCCCAAGACGGGTCCACCTCTGTCGAGGTCGAGCCTGGCGCTCCTGCTCCTTCGCCAGGTGGCACCTCAAGAAGGTTCCACCTCGGTCGAAGTCAAGCCTTCCTCTACCACTTCGCCAGGTGTATACCTAGGAGGGGTTCACCTCGCCCGAAGCTGGCAGCCCCTGCTCCCTCGCCAGGTGGCACCCCAAGATGAGTCCACCTCGGTCGAGGTTGAACATGGCACTCCTACTCCTTTGCCAGGTGGCAACCCAAAATGGATCCACCTCGGTCAAAGTCGAGCCTTCCTCCGCCACTTCTCCAGGTGTCCACCTAGGAGCGGTCCACCTCGATCGAAGCTGGCAGCCCCTGCTCCCTCACTAGGTGGCACCCAAAGACGGGTCCACCTCTATCGAGGTCGAGCCTGGTGCTCTTGCTCCTTTGCCAGGTGGCACCCCAAGACGGGTCCACCTCGGCTGAAGTTAAGCCTTCCTCCGCTACTTTGCCAGGTGTCCACCCAGGAGGGGTCCACCTCGACCGAAGCTAGCAGCCCCTGCTCCCTCGCCAGGTGGCACCCCAAGACGGGTCCACCTCTATCGAGGTCGAACCTGGCACTCCTACTCCTTCACTAGGTGGCACCTGAAGATGGGTCCACCTCGGCTGAAGTTGAGCCTTCCTTCGCCACTTCACCAGGTGTCCATCCAGGAGGGGTCCACCTCGACCGAAGCTAGCAACCCCTGCTTCCTCACCAGGTGGCACCCCAAGATGGGTCCACCTTTACCGAGGTCGAGCCTGGCGCTCCTGCTCCTTCGCCAAGTGGCAACCTAAGATGGGTCCACCTCGGTCGAAGTCGAGCCTTCCTCTGCCACTTTGCCAAGTATCCACCCAGGAGGGGTCCATCTCGGTCGAAGCTGGCATCCCCTGCTCCCTCGCCAGGTGGCTCCCTAAGATGGGTCCACCTCTATCGAGGTCGAGCCTGGCACTCCTGCTCCTTCGCCAGGTGGCACACCAAGATGGGTCCACCTCGGCCAAAGTCGAGCCTTCCTCCGCCACTTCGCCAGGTGTCCACTCAGGAGGGGTCCACCTCGGTCGAAGCTGGCAGCCCCAGCTCCCTTGCCAGGTGGCACCCCAGGATGGGTCCACCTCTGCCGAGGTCGAGCCTGGCGCTCCTACTCCTTCGCCAGGTGGCACCCCAAGACGGGTCCACCTGGGTCAAGGTCGAGCCTTCCTCCGCCACTTAGCCAAGTATCCACCCAGGAGGGGTCCACCTCGGTCGAAGCTGGCAGCCCCTGCTCTGTCGCCAGGTGGCACCCCAAGATGGGTCCACCTCTGTCGAGGTCGAGCCTGGCGCTCCTGCTCCTTCGCTAGGTGGCAACCCAAGACGGGTCCACCTCGACTGAAGTCGAGCCTTCCTCCGCCACTTCGCCAGGTGTCCATCCATGAGGGGTCCACCTCGGCCGAAGCTTGCAGCCCTTGCGCCCTCTCCAGGTGGCACCCCAGGACAGGTCCACCTCTGTCGAGGTTGAGCCTGGCGCTCCTGCTCCTTCGACAAGTGGCACCCCAAGATGGGTCCACCTCGGTCGAAGTCGAGCCTTCCTCCGCCACTTCGCCAGGTGTCCACCCAGGAGGGGTCCACCTCGACCGAAGATGGAAGCCCCCTGCTCCCTCACCAGGTGGCACCCCAAGATGGGTCCACCTCTGCTGAGGTCGAGCCTGGTGCTCCTGCTCCTTCGCCAGGTGACACCCCTTGACGGGTCCACCTCGATCGAGGTCGAGCCTTCCTCCACCACTTTGCTAGGTGTCCACCCAGGAGGGGTCCACCTCGGTCGAAGCTGGAGGCCCCCTACTCCTTCGCTAGGTGGCACCCCAAGATGGGTCCACCTCAGCCAACGTCATCCTTCCCCTGCAAAGCCTCGAGGAGGCAGAGGCACGGGTCACGAGGTCGCCACTAGAATCTACATGCATCGTATCCTATACAGGGTTCCAGTATGGCCTGCAGCGATGCATGGAACCTCATTTACATCAGTTAAGCGGGGCCCCATATTGAGGAATAAAATCCTTGTGGGCAGGGGACTGAAACATTGGAAACCCACCGTCAATGCCCCGAAAGAAGGGCTCCCGTGCTTGGCTCGAGGTCTTGCCAGTTTCCCCCTTTCGTGATAATGCGATGGACGAGATGCACCGGCCACTTAACTCCCAGACTCGAAGGAGAAAGGGTGAAAGGATCCAGAGATCTCCGGGAGCCTCCGAAGAGGAGATGGAGGACAAAGATGGTCCGGTGGTATAAAAGGGATGGTAAAAGTGGACGGAAGGGTAAGCAAAAGAAGAGGGAAGGATACCGAGAAAATGATCCTAGGATCCCCAGAAGTCCTCATGCGTAAGCTCGGTAGACCCAGCATAGGAGGCTAGGATTCAACCCCTCTCTTCCTCGCACTTCTTTCATCAAAATTTTCTCTAAGCACGAGAATCCATCGGAAACCCGCCTTAGTGGACCTATTCCATCTTGCCGCTCTCTAACTTGACCATCGGAGTGCCCCCGCCGGAATCCCCAGCCCGGGTTTATGACCTTGTTTTGCAGGATCGAAGGCTCGGAGATCTCGAGATGGGAGAGTCCGAGAACCGGTGCTAGCTCACAAGCTACAGGCCATCGTGGTAAGATCGGCAACAGATTGGCATGCCAGGAAGGGGGGCAGAACAGCAACCCCTGCACAAACAAGCTCTCTGTGAGCAAGAGTGTACATCGACCATGGTGGTGACACGTGGATGCGAAGCATCCACCAGCTTAGCAGGAGAGGTTCCCTCTCCCCCAGGCCCGCGTAGCCCGGAGAGGGAACTTCCTGCTCCACCTCCTCCCCCTCTGCCATCCTCGATGGATGGTCTTTTCATAGCCATCGTCCAATAGCTGCAAACACTGACTACAGCCGTGCGGCAGCTGCAGCACCAGCAGCACTCCTGGGCCACTCAGCCCCAGCCAGGGACCCCCGCGGCCCGAGCTGCAGGCCCCCACAGAAGCCTGTGCTCCATCCAAGGCAGGCCTTCCCATCCACGGGCGGTAACCAATCCCCGCGGGAGTCATCAAACTCCTGCAAAGAGAAACCACACCGGTTCGGCAGATCACGAGAGTCGATCCCCGGCTAACGATGCTGAAGTAGTACGGTGCAGCAGGCACCATCGGGGCAAGGCCCCTTGCCGTGATTGATCGACACCTCCTTCTCCGGCAGCCTCGGTGGAAGGCTCCACCGATGAGGCCATCAGGTGCCTTGCCGAGAGGCATTTGGAGGAGCATGAGCACAAGTTGGCGGAGTTCTCCCACCATTTTGCCAACATGCAGAGCTCCCCAACCGAGCCAGTGGGCTACAATGCCCAACCACCCTTCTCTCAGGAAATCCAAGAGGAATCGATCCTGAATCGGTTCCGCATGCCTCAAGTGGATCCCTACGATGGGACCACTGACCCCTTAGACCACTTAGAGAGCTATAAGGCTCTCATGAGGGTCCAGGGAGCGACAGATGCTCTTCTGTGCATCGCCTTCCAGGCCACCCTCCGGAAGGCCGCTCGAGTTTCGTTCACCCGCCTCGAGCCAGAATCCATCAGCTCCTTCCACTAGCTAGAAGGAAAGTTTGTGGCACACTTCAATGCCTGCTGAAAGGTGCCGAGGGAGGTGGATAGCCTCTTCTCTATCCTCCAGCAAGACCAGGAGCCACTGCGGGACTACGTCACCCACTTCAAGACCGTAGTCCTGGAGATTTATAGCCTAGATGAGCCTGTCGCCATGCTGGCATTGAAGCGAGGGCTCAAGACCTCCCACCTGACGTATTCCCTGGACAAGAAGGCCCCCAAGACATATTCCGAGCTTTTCCTCTGCATCCACAAGTACATCCATGCTGAGGAGGTTGACCGTACCAAGCGAGAGCTGGACGGGAAGCCTCCAAAGAAGCCTGCCCCAAGGGATGTCCCTGGGACCCGGAGGCCTGGACCACCTACAGACTTCCGTCCGGGTCCGAAGCTGAAGAATGGTGCTGCCCTGGAGCGAACCTTCATCCCTCTCCTCGCTCCCAGAATGAAGATCCTCATGGAGATTGAGGGTGAGCACTACCTCCGCCGACCTCTTCCTCAGAATCCAAGGAACATCCGCAACAAGATGAAGTATTACCAGTTTTACCGCGAGCACGACCATGACACGGAGGAGTGCCGTAATCTAAAATGGGAGATCGAGGAGCTGACCAAGAGGGGCTACCTCAGGAAGTTCGTAAGGAATGAGGCCCCGACGGAGGGCCAGCCACTCACGGCCCTTCCCCCCATCCCTGCGATTGACAACCGTCCTACGGAGAAGCCGGTGGGCATGACCTCTTAGGGGATAGGGCATGCGTTGAAGAGAGCCCGGGAGACGGGAGACCCGGAGAATGTACTCCCCTTTGAAAAGGGGAATGAAAGTGAAAATGTAAATAATGATGCAGTGGGGGTCGAGATGACCATCGCTAAGCATCCTGTACATCATATTATGATGGATAGTGGGAGCTCTACTGACGTACTTTTTTATGATGCTTTCTTCCAGATAAATTTGTCTCATGATTGGCTAAAGCCAGTGCACACCCCTCTTGTGGGCTTCACCGGAGATTCTGTGGGGGTCAAAGGGAAGATCACTCTCCCTGTTACTGCCAAATCCCCATCCCGGCAGAGCACAGTCATGATGACGTTTACCGTCATCAGGCTCCCATCACCTTACGATGCTATCCTGAGCCATCCAAGGCTCAACCAGCTGGACACGGTCATTTCCACCAAGAGATTGCTGGTGCAGTTCCCTACCGCCTCTGGGATGAGAGTGATGAGAGGGATGGCCCAACCTGCCCCGCATTGCTTGTAGACGGTCCCAGGGGCACGGGGTGCCGAGCTCTGCTCTGACATCGATGACCTCGATCTAAGAGTGCAAGACCCCAGGGGAGGCCTCGTAGAGTGCTTATTGACATACCCCTTTGGCTCGGACCCTCAGAAAATGATGCAGATAGGAGCCCAGCTCCCGAAAGATGAGCGGGCTCGCTTGCTAGATTTCCTCCGGACGAACGCTAATGTGTTCGCCTGGTCTGCTATAGACATGCCAGGTATCCACTCGGAGGTTATCACCCACCAACTGAAGATTGATCCAAGGTGCCACCCAGTCTGCCAGAAGAAAAGAAGTTTTGTTGCAGAGAGACAGAAGGCCATCAATGAGGAAGTGGAAAAGCTCCTCGCCGTCGGCTTTGTGCGAGAAGTACAGTATCCTAGTTGGCTGGCAAACGTGGTAATGGTGAAGAAGAGCAACGACAAGTGGAGGATCTGTGTGGACTACACCGACCTCAACCGAGCTTGCCCGAAGGATAGTTTCCCCCTTCTTAAGATCGACCAGCTTGTGGACACTACCTCGGGGCATCGTCTCCTTTCTTTTATGGATGCTTTCTCCAGGTACAACCAGATCCGAATGCACCCGGAGGACATGGAGCACAAAACCTTCGTCACCGATCGCGGGACCTACTGCTATAAGATGATGCTATTCGGCCTCAAGAATGCAGGTGCCACGTAATAACGTCTGGTCAACAAGGTCTTCAAAGACCAAATTGGCCGCAACATGCAGGTGTACATGGACGACATGCTGGTGATGAGCAAGCCAACTTCGGACCACGTAGGCGACCTGGCGGAGACCTTCAATAACCTCCATCTCCACCAAATGAAGTTGAACCCAGTGAAGTACACTTTCGGCGTATCCGCGAGGAAGTTCTTGGGCTTCATGGTGACCCAAAGAGGGATAGAGGCCAACCCGGAGAAGGTTCAAGCAATCCTAGACATTGAGCAGCCCACCTCCAAGAAGCAAGTGCAGTGACTCACCAGCCAGATAGCCATCCTAAGTCGGTTATCTCAAGGTCCGCTGACCACTGCCAGCCCTTCTTCAAGGTGCTAAGGAAGATGCATGACTTCGCTTGGACGAAGGAGTGCCAGGAGGTATTCGAAGAGCTGAAGAAGATATTGGCATTACCGCCATTGCTTTCCTGGCTGGAAGAGGGAGAGGAGCTCCTCCTGTACCTGGCGGTCACACCAGAAGCCGTCAGCTCGGTCCTGGTTTGGATGGATGACAAAAGGACACAGAGGCCGATGTATTACACGAGCAAACTCTTCCGCGATGCAGAGCTCAGGTATTCTCGATCTAAGAAACTGATTTTTGCACTAATCATGTCCGCCCAGCATCTTAGGCCTTATTTCTAAGTGCACCCCATTATGGTCCTGACGGATCAACTACTGAAAGCGGTGCTCAGCCGACCTGACACGTTTGGGCGCCTGGCGAAGTGGGAGCTCAAGCTCAACGAGTTCGACATCACCTACCGGTCGAGGTCGGTCATGAAGGCACAGGTACTTACTGATTTCTTGGTTGAGTGTGCAGGCCTAGGTGAGGGGTCGGAAGAGAGCCCCCAAGACTGACAGCCAAAGCCTAGACCAGGGGAAGATGTATGGATCCTTCATATGGATGGAGCCTCTAACTCCGGCGGGAGTGGAGCCGAACTCATCCTTGCCAACGATGAAGGGGTCATCGCCGAGTGTGCGTCTGCTTCCAGTTTGCCGCCACCAATATCCAGGCGAAGTATGAAGCACTCCTTACGGGGCTAAGAGGTTCCTGTGAGCTGGGCATGACCTGCCTCAGGGTCTTCACCGACTCGCAGCTGGTAGCCGGGCAGGTCTCGGGGAGTATGAGGTGCGGGACCCCCAAATGGTGAGGTACCTGGAGCTCGTACAAATGAGCATGACAGGTTTTAGGCGCTTCAGCATCTCCCATATTCCTCGTGGGGAAAACACTCGTGCAGATGCCCTCTCCCGCATGGCAACCCTGCCGGACTCATCACTGGGCCGTGCTTACCTCGAGCATCTTAAAGCCCCGAGCTATGAGACACCCATTGAGGTCTAGCAGGTCAACCCAGAGCCCAGCTGGATGGATAAGTACATCGAGTACATCACCAACGGTACCTTGCCAGAGGATCACGTGGTGGCCGGCCTCATTAAGAGGAAGGCCGCATGGTTCGTATTGATGGATGGGCTACTGTATCGGAGGTCCTACTCCTACCTACTCCTCAAGTGTCTGAGACCCACCAAAGCTGCCCTCGTGCTCTAGGAGATCCATGAAGGCATCTGCGGGAACCATGTGGGGGGCAGAATGCTAGCGTATAAGGCCCTCCGTCAAGGCTATTTCTGGGAGACAATGAGAGAAGACTAGCTAACTTCATGAAAAGGTGTGATCGATGTCAGCGACATGCTGTGGTGCAGCGTCGACCTGCCGCTCCACTCTCCCAGCTATCCGCCCTATGGCCATTCGCTCAGTGGGGCATGGATCTCCTCGAACCTTTTCCCCTGGTGTCCGGGCAATGAAAGTTTCTGATTATGGCTATCGACTACTTCACGAAGTGGGTTGAGGCCGAGCCCTTGGCCTTGATCACGGAAGCAAATGTCACCAAATTCCTTTGGAAGTCGATTATCAGCCGCTTCGGTTTGCCCCACACCATCATCACCGACAATGGATGCTAGTTCGACTGTCGGGGGTTCAAGGAGTTTTGCGATGATCTCGGAATCCATCATCGTTTTACCTTGGTGGTGCATCCTTAGATAAATGAAGAAGCCGAGGTAACGAACAGGACCATCCTGCAAGGCCTCTGAACAAGATTAGACTAGGCCAAGGGGAGGTGGGCAGAAGAGCTCCCAAGCATCCTTTGGGCATACCATACTGGTGTAAGGCGGATGTCAAACGCCTGCAGCGACCAAAACCCTGGCTCTGCGAGAACGGGTTTTGAGAATTCTTGGATGCTAGGATTGAGCAAGATGGGGAAGATCCTTTGAAACCTGCAACGATCAAGCGTTGGAAGGGCCACGTGATTCCTCACGTTCCCAGCCCTCTACCGGATTTCAATCCGGGTCTTCACGAATGGAAGGGACGAACGATGGGTTTCTCACTGTGAGTCCCTGTTCCTTCTTTTTTTTTTTTTGTTTTCTCTTGAACAAGAACTTGGGACGGAAGGAAGAGATTCCTCACGGAATCGTCTTCTCCTAACTAGGCTTTCGGCCTGGTGTGCGCAAGGGAAAAAAGAGTGGCCGGCGGCCTTCCACGGAAACACCAAAAACAACACATCATCCAAAGGAAAAATATTCCCAAAACAAAACAAAACAACGCTTCTTTGTATTCCTTGGGTTCCATTTTAAAGAATCAATAATGTTGTAAAGTCCTCCACGTGACTAAAGGGAGGAAATACAACAAATGTAAACAACTTAACACGCTAACTCCATGCGTGAAATATTCAAATGGGTTTTTTTTTTTAAAAAAAAAAAATCAAGAGATCACGCCACTAATAAAATTATAATAATAATAATAAGACTAAAGACTCCGGTGTTTTCCTCAGATCCGAAACTCCACGGGCACTAATAGTGTATTGGGCCTTCGGCCCAATTCCCAATTAATTATTTTCATCCCAAAAACGGGTCAGATTTGAAACTTACTTCCCTTGAAGGCGTCTGGACCTGCACACGTTTCCTGCTAGCAAGGCTGGCAACCCCAAATCGTCATGGGCCGGAAGCTGAACCGAAACGTCTGGGTTGGGCTTCGCCGAACTATCACCGGACTGTCCTGATATATGTGTCAACTGATCAGGTTCAATATTCATCTCGATGTCCGCATCACTCTCCCCTTCCTCTGAAAAGCTTGTCCTCAAGCTTGAATTATCACCTGCATAAGGGGTTAGATGTCGAATATTGAATACATCAGAAATAAGGACATCATCTAGTAATTCAACTCGGTAGGCATTGTCACTAAATTTCTCCAACACCTGACAAGGACCAATTTTCTTTGATTTAAGTTTGGTGTAGGCCCCCTGTGGATATCGTTCTCTTGGCAAGAAGACCCATACCAAATCACCAACCTCAAAAGCCTACTATCGACGTGTTTGATCAGCCTTAGCCTTATACTTGGCATAATTTTGCTCTAGATTGGCTTTAATAGTTGCGTGCACCTCATGGAGATCAGCCAATCGATCTTCTATTTTCTTACTTGATTTGTTTGGCATATCAACAGGTAAAATATCAAGTGGTCCTCTTGGCAGAAATCCATACAATACCTAAAAGGGTGCAAAACCAATAGAACGGTTCACCGAAGAATTGAACTCAAACTCAATCTTTGGCAAACATACATCCCAATTTTTAAATTCTTGCACATTGGCTCTCAACAAGTTACCAAGACTTCGGTTGACAGTCTCAGTTTGCCCATCGGTCTGAGGATGATAGGGACTATTGAATTTTAATTTTGTACCCAACTTTTTCCATAATTCATGCCAAAAATGCCCCATAAACTTGCTATCTCGGTCCGAAACTATCGACAATGGTAACCCATAATGTCGGACAACTGTAGAAAAATAAAGATCAGCTACTTTCGACGCATCAAATATCATTTTGTATGGCAAGAAACAAGCCATCTTGCTGAACTGATCTACGACTACCATAATTGAATCTAGACCTCTCACTATCCGTGATAAACCTACAACAAAATTCATAGATACCTCTCGCCACGGCTCATCTGGAATCGGTTAAGGGTTATATAAACCTTGATTTGTATCTGATCCTTTGGATTCCTGACACAAACGGTATCTCTTCACAAAGGTTTTGACATCTCGGTCAAGTCCAGGCCAATAAAATCGTTGATGAATTAACCATGCAGTTTTGTCTCTTCCAAAATGTCCTTGATTATGCAGCTCCTGAATAACCAATACACGCAGTGAAGTGTTAGGAATACAGAGACAATTACCACGGAACAAATATCCATCATGTAGGACGAAGTCAGATCGACCTCCAGCTTCCAATTCAATCACAATGCTCTGGAAATGCTCATCTACATGGATATCATCCTTCATGCTTTCAAACCCAAGGGTATATACTTGCATAGCACCAATAAATAAACTCCGTCTACTTAAAGCATCAGCCACTTTGTTCAAAGTGTCTGACTTATGCTTGATGCTGAAAGTATACTCCTGTAGAGTACTTACCCATTTTGCATGTCTGGGCTCAACTTATGCTGTCCCTGTAGAAATTTTAATGCTTGATGATCTGAGTACAGCACAAATTCTCGCTGGATCAAGTAATGTCGCCAATGTTGCAATGACCTCACAATGGCATATAGCTCCAAATCATAAATCGAATACAACAGTTTGGCACCTCCATGCTTCTCACTGTAGAAAGCAACGGGTCTCCCATCTTGGCTGAGTACTGTGCCAATCCCAGTCTTCGAAGCATCACAATCCACTTCGAATACCTTGTCAAAATTTGGAAGAACCAACAGTGGTGCTTGGGTCAACTTGACTTTCATCTCATCAAATGCTACCTGAGCAGTGTCATTCCATCCAAACTGATTTAATTTAAACAAGTCTGTTAAGGGTGCAGCAATCTCACTATACCTCTTTACAAATCTTTTGTAAAAACCCGCAAGACCCAAAAAGGATCTCAATTCAGTCAAAGTTGTAGGTGCTGGCTAGTCCACTATCGCTCGCACCTTACTTTCATCTGGAAGAATCCCATCACCAGTAACAACATATCCCAAAAAAATTAATTTGTCTACCATCCAAATACACTTCTCTGGGTTAGCAAAAAGCTGGTTTTCACGTAATATTATTAGAACTTGTGAAACATGCTCAACATGCTCTTGTGCTGTCTTACTGTATATCAATATATCATCAAAGTATGCAACAACAAAAGAACTAAGGAATGGACGCAAAACCTGGTTCATTACTCGCATGAACATACTAGGAGCATTAGATAGCCCGAATGGCATCACCAACCATTCATACAGGCCTTCCTTTGTCTTGAAGGCTGTCTTCCATTCATCACCTGGCTTCATTATGATCTGATGATACCCACTTTTCAAATCAATCTTAGTAAAGAACACGGCACCACTCAACTGATCTAGCATATCATCCAGCCTCGATATTGAAAATCTATATTTCACAGTAATTCTGTTTATTGCCCGGCTGTCAACACACATACACCATGAACCATCCTTTTTCGGCACCAAAAGTGTTGGTACCGCACACGGGCTAATGCTTTCCCGTACAAAGCCTTTGTCTAAAAGATCTTGAACCTGTCTCTTCAGCTCCTCATGCTGCTGTGGGGTCATTCGATAATGAGCCTTATTCGGCAACACAGAACCTGAAATTAGATCAATCTCATGCTGAATATCTCGAAGTGGTGGCAAACCCGCAGGAAGCTCACTTCGTACAACATCCCGAAATTCCTCCAAAACTGACACCAACTCCTGAGGAAGATCATGTAGCTCCTGCTCCCCATTCGGGCCAAACTCTTCTGGCTTACTAACCAGGGCAAAATAGAAATCTTCTCCCTCTAAACTCGCCTCAAACTCCCTGCTTGGCAAACAAATTACTACCTTCTATTCAGCCATGTCCTGTAGCAGTTTCAAGATAACTTTTCTCCCATCTGGTCGCAGCATATAAGTATGAGTGTAACCATTATACACTGCTTTATTATCAAACTGCCAAGGTCATCCCAAAATGATGTGTGTCACATCCATCGGTACAACATCAGCTACTATTGACGTCTCAAGCTGAGGCCCAAAAGACAAGGCCAACCTACAACGTCGACTGACCTGAATGTCTGCATCCCGATTCACCCAAC
Organism: Areca catechu; assembly: GCA_021397845.1. Taxonomy (NCBI): domain Eukaryota; kingdom Viridiplantae; phylum Streptophyta; class Magnoliopsida; order Arecales; family Arecaceae; genus Areca; species Areca catechu. Next base: position 91,230,689 of record CM038051.1, on the reverse strand, counting down.
CGAGCTTGTATGTTTGAGGATGGGGTTCTGCCATCAACCCCAATTTCTTCACAACTTCCTCAGCAATCACATTCTCCCAACTTCCAGAATCAATAATTATCTTGCAAGTTTTACCAGCTACAGTGCACTTTGTTGAGAAAATATCGTGCCGACGCCAATCTCCACCAGCTCTTGGAGCAAGACACATCCTCCTAATAATCAGACTCTCTCCTTGGATGTGGTTTGGGTCAATCACATACATCTCATCCTCGAAAAATTCAACTTCCTACTCCTCCTCCATAAGTAACTGGGTACGCGCCTTGGGGCACTCATTAGCATAATGTCCTAGGTCATGACACCGATGGCAGCGAATATTGGCTCGATTGCTGCCCACCCTCTGCTGGGTACCTGAAGCCCCACTCGGCACTATAGGTCTCGGAGGAACTGCCAAAGTTTGTTGCCTCACCATAGGAGGTGCTCTCCTACTACCAGAACTCTGTCCCAAAGACTGACCAGATAATTTTCCTCTACTCTAGAACCCTCTATTCCGCATCAGGCTCCACTCCACTGCTTGCGCCCACATGTGCGCATCACCAACACTGTCAATCTGATGCAGAGCCAACGCATCCTGGATCGGGAATCGCAGTCCAAGCAATTACATGGCTACCAACCTCAGTTCTGACTCCATCAATCAGTTTCGAGCCACCAGTCGGTAAAACTCTGTAGTATAATCTTCCACGCTTCGATTTCCTTGTGTTAAACCATGCAATTTAGAATAAAAGATTTGTTCATGGTTCTGAGGAAGGAACTCCCGATTCATCTCCTGCTTCAAGGCTGCCCATGATGCAATTGGTGGCCTCCCATCCATATACCTCCGGTAGTGCTGTGCATGCCACCAAGCCACTGCTCGATCTTGGAATCAGATTGTGATAAGCGGCACTTGCTTGTCCAAAGGCACTTCGTTCAGCCAGAAAACATCATCAACCTGCAGGGTCCAATCCACATACTCATCAGGATTCAAACCACCTCTGAACTCCGGTATTTCAATCCGAAACCCGGACTCCCAACGAGTCTGATTGTCGTGCACAGGCGGCGGTCCGAAATCCCTGGGAAGCACTACATCACGCCGTGGTTGCTGCACTCTTTGCAATGGTGGAGGATTTTTAATATTCTGGAAAGGGTCGGCATCACCTTCTCGATGTTCATCAGGTACATTGCAATCTTGATGAGGTATAGCACGATCTTGCGCCTCCAACCGTGCCATCATTGCTTGCAAAACAGCCATCATCTGCTGTTGGGTCACCACAACATCACGAAGAGAAGGCTCCTCGTTGTTCCGCTCCATGGTTACCGGCAGAATTTTTTTTTTTTTTATAATCAAGAATGGATCAAGGACAGATCAAGAATAAGAACAGATCAAGGCTCTGATCAAGAACGGATCAAGGCTCTGATACCAAGCTGGTGCAGGGCGGATGTCAAACGCCTGCAGCGACCAAAACCCCGGCTCTGCGAGAATGGTTTCTGAGAATTCTTGGATGCTAGGATTGAGTAAGATGGGAAAGATCCTTTGAAACCTGTAACGATCAAGCACTAGAAGGGCCACGTGATTCCTCACGTTGCCAGCCCTTAACCAGATTTCAATTCGGGTCTTCACAAATGGAAGGGACGAACGATGGGTTTCTCATCGTGAGTCCCTGTTCCTTTTTTTTTTTTTTGTTTTCTCTTGAATAAGAACTTGGGACGGAAGGAAGAGATTCCTCACGAAATCATTGTCTTCTCCCAACCTGGCTTTTGGCCTAGTGTGAGCAAGGGGAAAAAGAGTGGCCGGCGGCCTTCCACGGAAACACCTAAAACAACACACCGTCCAAAGGAAAAATATTCCCAAAACAAAACAAAACAATGCTTCTTTGTATTCCTTGGGTTCCGTTTTTAAAGAATCAATAATGTTGTAAAGTCCTCCACGTGACTAAAGGGAGGAAATACAACAAATGTAAACAACTTAACACGCTGACTTCAACACGCTAACTCCATGCGTGAAATATTCAAATGGGTTTTTTTTAAAAAAAAAAAAAAATCAAGAGATCACGCTACTAATAAAATAATATAATAATAATAATAAAACTAAAGACTTCGGTGTTTTCCCCGGATTCGAAACTCCATGGGTGCTAATAGCGTATTGGGCATTCGGCCCAATTCCCAATTAATTATTTTCATCCCAAAAATGGGTCAGATTTGAAACTTGCTTCCCTTGAAGGCGTCTGGACCTGCGCACGTTTCCTGCTAGCGAGGCTGGCGACCCCAAATCGTCATGGGCCGGAAGCTGAACCGAAACGTCTGGGTTGGGCTTCGCCGAACTATCACCGGGCTATCTTGATATATGAGTCAACTGATCAGGTTCAATATTCATCTCGATGTCCACATCACATACTACCCCAAGGACAGCCATGGATGAGACCCCTTTCAATCTTGTCTTCGGAGTGGAAGTGGTTATTCCAGTATAGCTCAGCCTGCCGACCTTGCACGTGGAATAGTACGATGAGGCAAAGAACCCGGTGCATCTGCTACTGAACCTGGACCTCCTTGAAGAAACGAGGGATAGGGCCCGAGTTCGGATGGCTGCTTATCGGCAATGAGTGGCCAGATACTACAACTCCAGGGTGCGACCGAAGTCCTTCCGCCAGGAAGATTTAGTGCTACGCCGTGTTGAAGCTTCCCAGCCATGGGAATGCAGTAAGCTCTCCCCAAATTAGGAACGCCCTTATAGAGTGGCAGAGGCACTTCCTCACGGGGCATATTACCTGGAGGAGCTAGGCGGATCCTGGTTTCCGTGGACTTGGAATGCCTCAAACTTGAGGATGTATTACCAATAGTGTAAGACTCCTTAAACTTCAACAATAAAATCCTTTTTCATAAAATGCCTATTCTTGTCTCGTAGGACAATTGCCATCCAGCTCTAGATTCGGTGAGCATGGGCATGGCGAAAGACCCGCGGAGGTGCGAAGTCCCCTTCCATAGAAACCCCGGAGTCCAGTCCGGAATGTCGCACGGAATTAAATTCCGACATGCGACCCTAGAGTTCAGTCCAGAGGAGGTCCCAGAGACTTAGGTCCTGGTCCTACTAATCCCGAAGAACAGCTCAGTAGGTCATGCAAGGCTCAACTCTAGCCTGCGACCCCGGGGTTCAGTCCGGAAGTTCGCATGGAACCTGGTTCCAAAGCGAAGTCCCGGACCTCAGTCTGGAAGGTGGAGCAGAACCCAGTTCACCCACGAAATCCCAGAGTTCAGCTTGGAATGCACCACGGGACTCAGTCCCGGTGGCTGGCACCGGGGTTCAGTCCAAAAGATGCACAAAAAAAGGGGAAGAAAAGAGAAGTGAGAAGAAGAAGAAATGAAGTAATGGAAAAAGATTTTCATTTTTGATAAAGGTTTCCTTACAAAAGAGGGCCTCGACAGGTCGGGTGGCCCAAAGAAAAAAAAAAAAAACAAGTTCATACAAAGGCGAAATGAAAGTGGAAGCCGCAGGGCTACTCGGCTGCAGCCGCATCCCACTCCGGCTAGGGAGCGCCCTCGTCGTCGATGGCATTGTCAAAAGGCTATCCGGGGACCGCCGCTTTGGCACCCTTCACAGCTGAAGCTCCCTCGCCGGGCTCCTCCCTCCGGCCGCCCAGGATGACTCCGCTGAGATCGAGCTTGGGAAAGAAAGAACTCACCTTTTCCCGGCACACCTCAAAGCCCTTCAGGAAAGAGTCGACGGCCACCTCATGCAGCTCTGCCTTGAACTCCTCAGATGCCCGCAACTTTGGCATGGCCTCCTGTGCCTCCCTCTTGGACGCCTCCAGTAGCCCGTTGATGTAGGAGTTCTTCTCCTAGGCTACACTAAGCTCCTTGAGGACTTCCTCGACCCGGCGTTCCAATGACCGGGATTGAGCCCTGAGGCATGACGCCTCTACCGCATCATCCTCGGTGCAGCGTTGGTTCGAGATCCTCTCCTTAGATAGAAAGGTCTCCAGTTCCCTCACGCACCCCTCGGCATGACCCAGGTCTGCTCGAAGGGCCTGGTTGTTCTCTCGCAGCTTGACCCCCTTCTCCATAAGGTCCTTCACGTTAGCTACAAGTTTGCCGAGCCTTTTCTCCTTCTCAGCATCTTTCTTGGTGTTGCTGGAGAAGAAGTTCCTTAGTAGCAGCAAGTCAAAGAAAGGACGGGATGTTAAAAAGATCCAACTGGAACATTAATAGAGGAGAGCTCGGAGCTTACCGTGAAAAGCGGAGGGAGGATCCCAAGCAGCGCATCGGTGTAATCCCGGTCGCCCCTCAGACGGCGGTCCCGGGGCATGCTCGCAAACTCCATCATCTTCTCAGCGAGCCCTTGATTGCAGATGACGGAGGAGCTAGAATTGAGTCCCGAGGGTGGAGGGTGAGCATCGACAGCAGGCTGAGTGGCTATCCCTCCGCTGGGTGGTGTGGCCACCAATGGGGCTGCTATTACCCTGGTGGCCACCGTGGAGATGATCGATGTAGCGGCCAGAGCAGGCGTCACCCAAGGGGGTTCCAGCCTCCTCTCTCCCCCGACCCTGTCAAGCTCGACGACGGGGACATCGGGCGCACGAGACTGAGGCAGCCTGGGAGCAGGACTCGTTGCCTCGGGGCCGGTAGCAGCAGGGGTGGGCGCGGGCCCCTGGCTCACCTCAGTACGAGCCCTCTTTGCTAGAGCCTCCTGGGTCCCCTCAGCGGCGTCCCTTCTCCGGGCGCCCTCCATTAAGCTTTTGACAGAGAACTTCATACCTGAAGGAAAGAGACGATTAGTCTAGTTTGAAAGGAAAGAAGCGCAAAGCGGAAAGCAAGGGTGAAAGAAGAAGATCCGGGGCCTCACCCAACTCCCGGATAGGACTGATTCCTGTCTCGAATAAATTATGCTCCGAAAGTAGAACATCAAGAGCTGGGACCACGTCACCCAGCATCTGCGTCTAGACCTCTTAGTCTACCTCCTCAACCTGGGAGTTCCGGTTCGGGGACCGGTCCGGCTCACTCCAGGCCCAGTCGAAATCCTTAACCGAGGTGAAGAAAAAGCGGTTCTTCCAACCCTTGATCGAAGTGGGGAGGTCAAACCTAAGGCACCTAGGTCGGGGTGAAAGATACCACCAGCCATCATCGATAGAATAGTGCTTCAGGATGAAGAGGGCCCTGAATAGTGAGAGACGGGCAACAAACTCGTGAAAATGACAAAAAATGATGAAGGCGAAGATGACCTGGATGGCATTGGGAGACAACTGGGCCGGGACTAGGCGGAAATGACTGAGAAAGGAAAGGAAGAAAGGATGAAGAGGAAAATGGAGACCCCCAACAAGGAAGTCCTCGTAGAAGGCGACCCTCCTAGGGCCACTCGAGGTTACTTGGTCTCTAGGTCCTGGGAGTGAAAGACGGATCGACTCTGGGACCCCATATGTGTCACGGATCCAGGAAAGATCGTCTCCAGTCATCATCAAGACGTAACCAGAAGGACCAAAAGAAGCGGCCTCTGCCACTGGAGGAGGAAGGGCAGAGAGGGGGCGTGCGGAAACTATGAGGGGAGACCTAGGACCCCTAGGGACGCCTATGGTCACAGTCCCTGGCCGGAGCTGCCTCCAGACCTCAACCGGAATCTCTTCCCCCTCTGAGGATGAAGATGATGGAGTCCTCAACCGGGAACGATCGGCCTCGTCCGGGTTTGAAGAAACATGACGGCGACGCACCATCGAGGAAGAAGAAACAAGAAGGAGATGGGTTCGGAGTAACACAGAGTGGGGAGATAAAAGAAGAAGGGAAAATGTCGCAGGCACTCACCGAGATGCTTTGTACCGAAGGATTGGCAACCCCTGGGAGATGAAGAGAGATCGCTGCAATTGCCGACGATGTGTGAGAAAACTGAGAGACCTCATTTCCAGAAAGTACCACTCCTTCTCAAACTCAATCAACAGCAGCCGTACGCCGCTTTCCATCCTGGGCCATCAGATAACTGCCACATGGAGGAACGCCCGACATCGATGCTTCGGTCCGATGGAAACTGCGATGGTTTCAAAACGGCGTATTAATGGCCCATCAGACACGCGCATGTGGCAGCCTCCCATAGGGCCTCGGGCACAACAGAAGCGGCGGCAGCAGTCATGGGAATTATGGCACAGGATTTTTGTCTTTTCCACGTCATCTCTGCAATAAATCCCCACGCCCCTAGCCACGATGCTTCATTGGACCTGGGGATGGGGGGCAACTGATATGGCAACATCGCTAACGTGGAATGTGTGTCAGATCCAGCTGGAATGTAGACTCATCAGATGTGTTAGGATTTGTGAGATGTATCATGACACAGACCAAAGAGCAGGAAGACTGGAGTAGGACTAGCATCCTACATACATTTGTCAAAATAGGAGAAAAGGTCTGTAAGATCGTGATCGATAGTGGAAGTTGTGTCAACGCCATTTCCACTAGCACTGCCAAGAGTCTAGGATTATCCACTGAACCACATCCCAATCCATATAAGGTATCCTGGATCAATTCCACTTCTATCCCAATCAAGCAGAGATGTCAGGTCCGAATCCAACTTCAGTCCTATCAGGAACGAATTTGGTGTGATGTGCTCCCTATGGGAGTAAGTAGCATCATCCTAGGTAGGCCATAGCTGTTTGACCATGATGTGACAATTTTTGGTTGATCAAATTCCTGTGCTTTCAATTTCAATGGCAAGAAAATTGTCATTCATCCAACCCAGCCTAAGGACAACACCAAAAGAGGAGCTAGCAGCCTGAAAGAAAAAAGGACTGGATTAAATTTGATAGGTGCAAGAGAATTAGAAAAAGACATTAATGAGGGAGCACCTATTTGGATGGTAGCTGCTAAGGAAACTAAGGACCACACCCCTGTAAAATACCTGCAAGAGGTGGTCCAATTATTTAAAGAATTTGAAGACGTGTTTCCCGAGGACCTACCCAATAGTCTTCCACCTTTAAGGGACATACAGCATGCCATAGATTTAGTCCCTGGCACGACTTTACCTAATTTGCCTCATTATAGGATGAATCTAACTGAACATCAGGAGTTACAAAGGCAAGTTAGTGAACTTCTTAGAAAGGGGTTTGTTAGAGAAAGTTTAAGCCCATGTGCAGTCCCTGCCTTGTTAACCCCTAAGAAGGATGGTACCTGGAGGATGTGTGTAGATAGCCATGCCATCAACAAGATTATTGTCAAATATAGGTTTCCAATCCCAAGACTGGACGATATGTTAGACATGATAGCCGGATCAACGATTTTCTCCAAGATAGACTTAAAGAGTGGCTATCACCAGGTTAGGGTTAGTCCTGGAGATGAATGGAAGATCGCTTTTAAGACTAAAGATAGATTATATGAGTGGTTAGTCATGCCGTTCGGTCTGTCCAATGCACCCAGCACCTTTATGAGAATTATGAATCAGGTGTTGACAACTTTCATCGAGAAAATTGTGGTGGTCTACTTTGATGACATTCTTATCTATAGCAAGACTAAGGCAGACCATTTAACCCACCTAAGGCAAGTTTGCCAAGTCCTTAGAAAGGATAGCCTCTATGCCAATATCAAGAAGTGTGATTTCTTAACACATAGAGTTATCTTTCTAGGATTCGTAGTCACATCTGAAGGAGTGTCCGCTAACCCTACGAAAATTAAGTCCACAGTAAAGTGGCCTGTGCCCAAAAGCATCCATAATATCCGTAGTTTCCACGATTTAGCCACCTTCTATAGGAGATTCATTAGAGGGTTCAGTACGATAGTGGCTCCAATCACTGATTGTATTAGGAAGGGAACTTTTGAGTGGACTAAAGCAGCAGACAAAGCCTTCCTAACAATTAAGGAAAAAATGACACACGCACCCGTCTTGAGGTTACCCGATTTTACCAAAGTGTTCGAGGTTGCTTGTGATGCTTCTGGGGTAGGAATTGGAGGTGTCTTGAGTCAAGAGAATCACCCAGTAGCATATTTCAGTGAAAAGTTAAATGAAGTGAGACTAAGGTATTCCACCTATGATAGGGAGCTGTATGCGGTAGTTCAGGCATTACGTTATTGGAGGCATTATCTTCTACCACAAGAGTTTGTCCTATTTTCTGACCACGAAGCTCTTAGGTTCCTTAGTTCTCAGAAGAAATTGAACCCTAGGCATGGAAAATAGGTAGAGTTCATACAAGCTTATACGTTCGTATTGAAACATCGTGCCGGTACTGAAAATAGGGTTGTCGATGCGTTGAGTCATCGTTCCATGTTGTTGACTTCTGTGAGCACTGAGGTAGTAGGGTTTGATAGATTGAAAGAGGAGTATCCTACATGCCCTGATTTTGGTAACATCTATCGATCCCTTCAACAAGGACCATCTAGTAAGCATAGTGATTATACCCTTTTAGATGGATACCTTTTCAAAGAAAATCAGTTGTGTATTCCCAAGACCTCTGCTAGGGAATTTCTGATCTGGGAAGTTCATGCTGGAGGCTTGTCAGGACATTTTGGTAGGAATAAGACCATCTTAGCAATAGAAGACCAATTCTTTTGGCTTGGTCTCAAAAGAAATGTGGCCCAGATTGTAGCTCAGTGCCGTACCTGTGCTGTTGCAAAATAGCAAAGACAGAACACCGGTCTGTATACACCCTTACCTGTCCCTAATTGTCCATGGCAGGATATCAACATGGATTTTGTAGTAGGCCTCCCTAAGACGTCTAGGAAGCATGATTTTGTCTTTGTGGTTGTCGATCGTTTCTCCAAGATGGCTCACTTCATTCCTTGTTCTCAAACTTTAGATGCTTCGAAGGTGGCCAAGCTTTTTCTCGATCAGGTCGTTAGGCTTCATGGTTTACCCAAAACCATTGTGTCCGATAGAGATGTCAAATTTACTAGCTATTTCTGGAAAACCCTCTGGCACATGTTCGGTACCAAGCTGAAATTCTCTACTTCCTATCATCCTCAAACCAATGGCCAGACAGAGGTAGTAAACTGAAGCTTAGGAAATCTGTTGAGATGTTTAGTTGGTGACAACCTGGGAAACTGGGACCTATTACTTCCTCGTGCTGAATTTACCTACAACAACTCAGTTAATAGGTCTAGTGGGAAAAGTCCGTTCGAAGTGGTCCATGGATACAGACCTAGGAAACCTTTAGACCTAGCTCCATTACCCACACATGCACGAGTGTCTGAGTCTGCTAAGTCATATGCACAGCATATTAGGGAATTGCATAAGGAGATTAGCCAAAAGATCCAATCGAGCAATGAACTCTATAAGCATATGACTAATTCACATAAACAGTTAAAAGAATTTAATGAAGGGGACTTCGTTATGATCAAATTTAAACCTGAAAAGTTTTCGCCGGGAACTATGAAGAAACTCCATGCCCGGGGAGCCGGACCTTTCAAAATAATAAAGAAAATTGGACCTAATGCTTATGTATTAGAATTACCACCAAGTTATGGCATTAGTTCAACATTTAACATTTCAGACTTAAAAGAATACAAAGAACTTGCATTGATACCTGGTGAGCTTTTTGGTCCTAATACTTCTTTTGAGAGTGAAGCCCCAAAAGAATGCCCACCACCGAGTGTTCCTGAGCGAAGGGAGAAAATTGAAAGGATCTTGGATGACCAGATCATTATCACTAGAAATAAGGGCTACCAACGTTATCTGGTTAGATGGCAAGGATGTCCTGATTCTGAAGACTCCTGGATCACTCGAGAGGACCTACAACAAATCGATCCAGATGCATTAGAAGCTTATCAGGCTAATCCTTACTCGACAGGGTTGAGTTCCTCCCCCCCCGGGAGAATTGATGTGGGCACTAGAATCAGGAAAAGACTCCAACCAATTCAGGTCAAGTCTGAGTCCTTGTGGTTGGAGTAGCAAAAGAGAAGTCCTGTAATTTTTCTTTTTTTTTTAGTCCAAATAATCTTGTAGTTAATTTCGAGTCCATGTTGGGTCTGGTTTAATATCTTAGTTAACCCTGCAATTGAGAGTTGGGTCCAGTTAAATCAAGCCCAATCCATGAGTCCATGAAGCATCAAGACAAGAAGAAGCCACCTCATCAAGTGACCCCCACCTTGTGCCACATGTCAAAAGCTCCAATGGATGTCGCCACCTCAACAAGTGGTCCCCACTTTATGCCACATGTCAAGAGCTCCAAAGGACACCGCCACCTCATCAAGTGGTCCCCACCTTGCACCACATGTCAAGCTTTGAAGGAGTTTCAAGCAACAAATGCCACCATATCCTCCAACTCCCCACATTTCAAGCAACAAATGCCACCATATCCTCCAACCCCCCTTGTAATCCTCCTAATCTTATGGGTTTTCAAATTTTAAAAATGTTGTAAGGCTTCTATTTAAGCTATGGGATGCCCCATTGAAAAGGATGGTTAATGAATGAAGTTGGTATTTTTTTCTATGTGTTTTTTTCTATGTGTCTATGTGGTAGCTTAGCCTTTCTCTCCCTCCACGCCAACCCTAATCTTTCCTTCTTCCATTCCCAATGCCAAAGACTTCCTCTTCTTTCATAACTTCAAACTAGCTCCAGCGTTCAAGGGTGAATCAAGAAGATCATCACAAGGCGACCAACCTACTCCACTTCAAGCATTCTTTCTTGAAGCCAAGATGGATCTCCTTCAATGCCTCTCCACCCTTCTTTCTTTTCTCTAGTTGATTGCTTGTTAAGTCACTCATCTTAGGGTTTCTTTGTTGCAGGGTTCTCCGGGATTCCGGCTTCAAGAGGAAGGTTTACTTGCCATAGATCCAGAAAACAAGAGGGGCCTTCAGTGGTATTATGTTCATGTCATCCGGGAGACCTCTTCAAGAGTGAATCTATTCTAATTGAAGGGCCAATGTCAGGTTTGTCTAGTATTGATTAAGTCTGCAATGTTAAATTAGACCTAGCTTGGCTTGCGGGGTTCTCTTCTAGTCATATTCCTTTCTTATTCTGAGAGTCTCGATCACTAGGTTTATGTTAGATCCTTCGAGCTTCTTCACTAGATCTCTTTAATAGTTTATGTTGAGTTGTTTATATGCAAATAAGGAATTGCTTGGTTAATCATTTGCTAATCTCCATTAGGGTTGCATAGTTTCATTTTACATTCTACACCACTAGCAGCCCCTGCTACCTCGCCAGGTGGCACCTCAAGATGGGTCCACCTCTATCGAGGTCGAGCCTAGCACTCTTGCTCCTTCGCCAAGTGGCAACCCAAGACGTGTCCACCTCGGCCAAAGTCGAGCCTTCATGTGCCACTTCGCTAGATGTCCACCCAGGAGGGGTCCACCTCGGTCGAAGCTGGTAGCCCCTGCTCCCTCGCCAGGTGGCATCCCAAGATGGATCCACGTCGATCGAAGTCGAGCCTTCCTCCACCACTTTGCCAGGTGTCCACCCAGGAGGGGTCTACCATGGCCGAAGCTGGCAGCCCCTGCTACCTCGCCAGGTGGACCCCAAGACGAGTCCACCTCTGCCGAGGTCGAGCCTGGCGCTCCTATTCCTTCGCCAAGTGGCACCCCAAGATGGGTCCACCTCGACCAAAGTCGAGCCTTCCTCCACCTCTTCGCCAGGGTCCACCCAGGAGGGGTCCACCTCGACCGAAGTTAGCAGTCCCTGCTCCCTCGCCAGGTGGCACCCCAAAACGAGTCCACCTTTGCTGAGGTCAAGTCGGCGCTCCTGTTCCTTCGCCAGGTGGCACCCTAAGACAGGCCCACCTTAGCCAAAGTCGAGCCTTCCTCCGCCACTTCGCCTGGTGTCTACCAAGGAGGGATCCACATCGATCGAAGCTGGCAGCCCCAGCTCCCTCGCCAGGTGGCACCCGAAGATGGGTCCACCTCTACCGAGGTCGAGCCTGGCGCTCCTGCTCTTTCACCAGGTGGCACCCCAAGATGGGTCCACCTTGGTCGAAGTCGAGCCTTCCTCCGCCACTACTTCAGGTGTCTACCCAGGAGGGGTCCACCTCGACTGAAGCTGATAGCCCCTACTCTCTCTCCAGGTGGCACCCCAAGATGGGTCCAACTCTGCCGAGGTCGAGCCTGGAGCTCCTGCTCCTTCGCTAGGTGGCAACCCAAGACGGGTCCACCTCGGTCGAAGTCGAGCCTTCCATCGCCACTTCGCCAGGTGTCCACCCAGGAGGGGTCCACCTCGGTCGAAGTTGGCAGCCCCTGCTCCCTCGCCAGGTGGCAACCTAAGATGGGTCCACCTCTGCCGAGGTCGAGCCTGGCGTTCTTGCTCCTTCGCCAGGTGGCACCCCATGACGGGTCCATCTCTATCGAAGTCGAGCCTTCCTCCGCAACTTCGCCAAGTGTCCACCTAGGAGGGATCCACCTCGATCGAAGCTGGCAGACCCTGCTCCCTCGCCAGGTGGCACTCCAAGATGGGTCCACCTCTGCCGAGGTCGAGCCTGGCACTCCTGTTCCTTGGCAGGTGGCACCCCAAGATGGGTCCACCTCAGCAAAGTTGAGCCTTCCTTTGCCACTTCGCTAGGTGTCCACCTAGGAGGGGTCCACCTCAGCCGAAGCTGGTAGCCAATGCTCCCTCACCAGGTGGCAGCCCAAGATGGGTCCACCTCTGTCGAGGTCGAGCCTAGCGCTCCCGCTCTTTCGCTAGGTGGCAACCCAAGACGGGTCCACCTCGGTCGAAGGCGAGCCTTCCTACGCCACTTCGCCAGGTGTCCATCCATGAGGGGTCCATCTTGGCTGAAACTGGAAGCCCCTTCTCTCTCGCCAGGTAGCACCCCAAGAAGGGTCCACCTCTGCCGAGGTCGAGCCTGGCGCTCCCGCTCCTTCGCCATGTGTCACCCCAAGATGGTTCCATCTTTATCGAAATCGAGCTTTCCTCCGCCACTTCGCAAGGTGTCCACCCAGGAGGGGTCCACCTCGATCGAAGCTGGCAGCCCCTGCTCCCTCGCCAGGGGGCACCCCAAGATGGGTCCACCTCTGTCGAGGTTGAGCCTGGCACTCCGGCTCCTTCGCCAGGTGGCACCCCAAGACGGGTCCACCTCGGCCAAAGTCGAGGCTTCCTCCACCACTTCACCAGGTGTCCACCCAGGAGAGGTCCACCTCGGTCGAAGCTGGCAATCCCTACTCCCTCACCAGGTGGGACCCCAAGACGGGTCCATCTCTGTCGAGGTCGAGCCTGGCACTCCTACTCCTTCTCCAGGTGGCACCCCAAGACGGGTCCACCTCGATCGAAGTCGAGCCTTCCTCTGCCACTTCGCCTGGTGTCCACCCAGGAGGAGTCCACATCGGCTGAAGCTGGCAGCCCTTGCTCCCTCACCAGGTGGCACCCCAAGACAGGTCCACCTCTATCGAGGTCGAGCCTGGTGATCCTGCTCCTTTGCCAGGTGGCACCCCAAGACGGGTCCACCTCGGCTGAAGTCGAGCCTTCCTCCGCCACTTTGCCAGGTATCCACCCAGGAGGGGTCCACCTCGGCCGAAGCTGGCAGCCCCTGCTCCCTCGTCAGGTGGCACCCTAAGATGGTTCCACCTCTACCGAGGTTGAGCCTGGCGCTCCTGCTCCTTCACCAGGTGGCACCCCAAGACGGGTCCACCTCGGCCGAAGTCGAGCCTTCCTCCACCACTTCGCCAAGTGTCCACTCAGGAGAGGTCCACCTCGATCGAAGCTGGCGGCCCCCTGCTCCTTCGCCAGGTGGCACCCCAAGACGGGTCCACCTCGGCCAAAGTCAGCCTTCCCCTGCAAAGCCTCGGGGAGGCAGAGGCACGGGTCATGAGGTCATCACTAGAATCAGCATGCGTCACTTCCCGTATAGGGCTTTAGCACGGCCTGCAACGGTGCGCGAAACCTCATTTACATCATTTAAGCGGGACCCCATGATCGAGGAATAAAATCGTTGCGGGCAGGGGCCTGAAACACTGGAAACCCACCGTCAACGCCCCGAAAGAAGGGCTCCCGTGCTTGGCTCGAGGTCTCGCCAATTTCCCCCTTTCGTGACAATGCAGCAGACGAGACGTGCCGGCCACTTAACTCCTGGACTTGAAGGAGAAAGGGGAAAAGGATCTAGAGATCTCCGGGAGCCTCCGGAGAGGAGACGGAGTCCAAAGATGGTCCGGTGGTATAAAAGGGATGGTAAAAGTGGACAAAAGGGTAAGCAAAAGCAGAGGGAAGGATACCGAGAGAACGATCCTAGGACCCCAGGAAGTCCTCAAGCGTAAGCTCGGTAGACCCAACGCAGGAGGCTGGGCTTCAACCCCTCTCTTCCTCGCACTTCTTTCATCAAAATTTCCTCTAAGTATGGGAATCCATCGGAAACCCGCCTTAGTGGACCTGGTCCATCTGCCGCTCTCTAACTTGACCGTTGGAGTGCCCCCGCCGGAATCTCCAGCCCGAGTCTCTGACCTTGTTTTGCAGGATCGAAGGCTCGGAGATCTCGAGGTGGGAGAGTTCGAGAACCGGAACCAGCTCACAAGCTACAGGCCACCATGGTAAGATCGGCAACAAAACTATAGATGATCATTTATGATTGCTGGAGATAAAAAACTAGCCATTTCAAGCAAGTTGGAGTCAATTCTATACTTCTGAAAAACTAGCCGTTATACCAAGTGTCGACACTTGAATTTCCTGAATTTTCTTCATGAGTCGACCTCTTGATTCGATACTTAGGTCAGCTAAAAGCAAAAATTCTGGTTTGACACTGTTCTGTATTTTTCTTGTTCTCGGACCTTGAGTCGATACTTGAATTTCTTCATGAGTTGACACTTGCTTGTGCTAGTACTGAAACTTGCTGAAACTTCTCCAAAATTGATTTTTAGCCTCTTCATGTTCTTCCATTTTAATTTTAAAGTCCATATACTTGATTTTCTATTAATTTAAGAACTTTCTTCAACTGAAAACATATATTTCTTCATTCATCATGGATGAGTACTAAGATCTAATAAACACACTTAAAAATATAATTGTACTCATATATACTTAAATATTTTGTCAATCATCAAAATCAAGATCAGAGTCAATATTTAGTGACTCTACCTAGCAGGAAGCAACTAGTAGACTGTAAATAGGTGTATACAATAAAACATAATATCAAAGGCAAACTTAAGAGGTACAAGGCTCATCTAGTGGTAAAAGGATATACATAGACATACGGCATCGATTATGATGAGACCTTTGCCCCTGTGATAAAAATAAACTCAGTGAATACTTTGATTTCATGTGCTGCTAATTATGGCTGAGAGCCGTATCAGCTAGATGTGAAGAATGCTTTTTGATCTTCATGGAGATCTTTAGGAGAAGGTTTATATCCAGATTCTTCCTGGATTTGTGAACAGAGCTACGACAGGAAAGATGTGCAGATTAAGGTGCTCTCTTTATGACCTCAAATAGTTTTTTCATGCCAGGTTTAAATGCTTCAGCCGGGTCATGCTTAAGATGCAATATTCATAGAGTAATACTGATCATACTCTATTTTATAAGCATACTTGTGAAAAGAGAGATATCTTAATAGAATATGTTGATGACATAATTGTCACAAGGGATGATCCCAAGGAGATTGCATGGCTTAAATGAAATCTGGCTTGCAAGTTTGAGGTTAAAGACTTGGGACTGTTAAGGTATTTTTTGGATGTTAAAGTCTCTAGGTCATTTCATGGTATTTTTTGACTTAACAAAAATATATTCTTGATCTTTTTAGTGAGACTAGGATGTTAGGGTATAAACTAGTTAACACTCCCATTGATCAGAATCACGAGTTAATGGCAAATGATAGAGCTCCTATTGATCATGGGCAATATCAGCGACTGGTAAGGAAATGATTTATCTTTCTCATACTAGATCGGACATTGCCTTTGCAATCAGTGTCATCAGTTAGTTTATGTATGATCCACGAGAGCAACATATGGAGACAGTATATCGGGTACTACGCTACCTGAAAATGTATCCTAGATGGGGATTATTATTTTTCCGACATGACTCCTTGAGGATAGAAGCATTTACTGATGCAGACTGAGCAGGCTTACTAGATGATCGGCGCTCCACTATTGGTTACTGTACATTCGTTGATGGTAATTTAGTCACTTGGAGAAGTAAGAAGCAGTCAGTTATAGCCAGATCAACCATAGAGGCTGAATATAGAGCAATGGCTCAAGGAATCTGTGAGCTTCTCTGGCTACAAAAATTATTCCAAGAGCTATACCTTATGAAGAAGTCTTCTATGATACTATACTGTGATAATAAAGTGGCAATTAAAATTATGAATAATTTAGTATAATAAGATCATACCAAATATATTGAAATTGACCATCACTTTATTGAAAAAAAGGTGACCAGTAAATAGATTTGCATCTCTTTTATCCATTCAGTTAATTAAGTGACAGATATTCTAATAAAAAGACTAAGTGAATCTTCTTTTTTATTACTTATTAGCAAGATGGATCTTCATGATATCTTTATCTGATCTTGAAGAAAAATATTAGAAAGTCTTCATATATATATATATATATATATATATATATATATATATATGATTTTTTATTATTTTCTTTTCTTAGTTTTCTTCTTTCTAGTTTACTGTTCTACCTTCTTAAAATCTGTATCTTCTTTATATGTATTCTGATCATACATCCCTAGCTTTACTTTCTTGCCTTCCAAAGATCTATATTTTCTTTATACAGTAATTCTATACGAATAAATCATCCATCCATTTGCTTCGCCAATACCAAGATAGATTATCACATCAATTCCGGTGCCATGTGAGTTTCGGACACAGGTGAGCCGGTGCAACCACCCGGAGAATTGGTAAAAATTGTAAGAGGGATTGCTGCTGAAGAGCATTAATTCTGTTTTGCACGGTGATACCATTGATCTTGCAGCCGGAAACGGACCGGTTTGCCACCACATGCATGTTTGGCCCTCCAGCCTCCGCGGTTTGCGACGCGGCCAAGTAGTTGAAGATGTGCGACCGAGCGCGGGATGTCGCTCCGCCAACTCTTCTAACCGTTTCCTCTCTGCTCCCGTCGCTCCCAGCCGCCCATTCCTGCCCACCCTAACCAACAGAATGGTCGCTTGCTGGCCGTAGTCCTGTATATATCATTTTAATTTTTTCCTCCCTTTCCTTAAAGCGATCCTCCTCTTCCAAGGCCGCCTCCACCTTTCCCACTTCGTCGAGCTTGAGGCCGGTCAGCCCCGTCTTGGAGAAGATGGAAGCTGGCATGACAGATGCCCCGCATTACCAGGGCACATACAGCCCCGTGAACACAAGCTACGACGGGAAAATCTGCGACACAAAGGACGCCATCAAAATCGCCTCCGACGGCGTCTTCCTCAACGACCCGTCCCTCGACTACGCTTTTCCTGTCCTCCTCCTCCAGCTCCTGCTCATCGCCGTCACCTCCCGCCTCGTCTACGCCCTCCTCCGCCCCCTTAAGCAGCCGCGCGTCGTCTGCGACATCATCGTATGTTGTTGCTTTTTTCCTTTCTCCTCTCTTGTACTCTTTAGTCTCATATGATGATGATGAGTGATCAATGGTGTACGTACGTGCGTGGCTGCAGGGCGGCATACTCCTCGGGCCTTGTTTCCTTACCCGCAATTTGGATTTTAGGGCCCGGTTGTTCCCCTACAAGTCGTTCGGCCAGCTCCGCACCCTGGCTTCCT
This sequence comes from Areca catechu, assembly GCA_021397845.1. Taxonomy (NCBI): domain Eukaryota; kingdom Viridiplantae; phylum Streptophyta; class Magnoliopsida; order Arecales; family Arecaceae; genus Areca; species Areca catechu. The sequence continues at coordinate 91,213,107 of CM038051.1, read as the reverse complement.
TCGGGCTCATGTTCAAGCTCTTTGTGATGAACGTGAAGATGGACCCGTCCATCATTCTGAGGCCCGGGAAGAAGGCCCTCTCCATCGGCCTCGCCAGCATCCTCGTGCCCTTCGGCGTCCAGGCCGGCCTCACCCAGATGCTCAGGGAAAACAACCGGATCGATCCCAACTTCGCCACCAGCACCTTCCTCGGCTTCATCGCCATCTGTCTTAGCACCACGACCTACCCTGTCCTTGCCGACCTTTTGGACGAGCTCGGCCTCCTCAACACCGAGCTCGGCCGCCTCGCCATGTCGTCGTCGTCCGTCAACAGCGCTGTGGGATGGTTCATCTTGGTCCTCTTCTCCGCCATCAAGCTGTCTGGCGGGGAGTCGTTTCATGCGGTCCATTCGCTGGCGGCGTGTTCCGCCCTCGTATTGTTCGCCGTGTTCGTGTTCCGGCCCTGCATGCGGTGGATCGTCCGGCGGACCCCGCGAGGCGGGCGGGTCGGAGGCGGGGCCATCATGGTCATTATGGCGGCCGTTTTGCTGTCGGGCTTGTACAGCGACATCATCGGGGCGACGTTCATCTTCGGCCCCATCGTTCTGGGGCTCGCCGTGCCGGACGGCCCCCCCCTCGGGGCTCAGCTGGTGGAGAAGCTGGACATGATCGTGACGGAGATGTTGATGCCCCTGCTCTTCCTGTCGGGAGGTCTGATCACGGACATCTCGAGACTCGCGGACCATGACAGCATCCACGTTTCGGACTCGACCATGTGGTTGTTCATCATCGCGCTCATCGGCTTCGTCGCCAAGCTGGTGTCGACGCTGGTGCCCGCCATGTTCTACGACATATCACCACACAATGCCTTGCTGCTGGGCCTCATCATGAACTTCAGAGGAATGATAGAGATGGCTCTCTTACTCAACTTCAGGTCTTTCAAGGTGAAGAATTTAATTAATATTTATGCATGTAGATAGTTATGACGTACGTATTTAATTAGCGATCGAGCTCGGTTACTCACCTAAGGAGTCCATCTCCAGATCCTTGATATCGGTAGCTACACGGTTCTGATATCCGCCATTGTGTTGATGACGGCGATCGCCGTCCCGCTGGTGAAACGCTACTACGATCCCCTGAGCGTGAATTACGTGGTGGGGCGGTGCAGCATCGAGCAGCTGAAGCCCCACGCGGAGCTGCGCATCCTGGCATGCATGCACGACGAGGACGCCGTGCCGGCCATCATCAACCTTCTGGAGGCGTCGTGGGTGGAGGGGGCGAACCCGCTGTGCGTGTACGCGCTGCACCTGGTGGAGCAGCTGGGCAGCGCCAGCGCCAGCCTCATCGCCCACAAGAACAACAAGGACTTGGATCCCAGCAAGATGGGCCACCTCCTCAACGCCTTGGTCCACTACGAGCAGTTGAAGAAGGGCAATGTCGTCGTGCATCCCTTCACCGCCATCGCCCCCTACAAGACCATGCACCAGGACATCTGCTCCCTCGCCTTACACAAGAGCGCCGCCATCATCGTCCTGCCCTTCATCATCAACAAGGACTCCACCGCGGATGCCGACCGAACCATCCGATCCATCGTCCCCAGCGTCTTGTCCCAGGTGAGACATAAATTTATATATATATATATAATTTATTTATTTATTTTTATACTTATGAATGCAAACAGGCTCCTTGCTCCGTGGGAATTCTCGTCAGCAAAAGCGCGGGTGGCCAGGTGCTGCCGACCCCCGGCCATTTCCAGCAGCACATGGGGGTGCTCTTCTGGGGCGGCCCCGACGACCGGGAGGCGCTCTCGTACGCCTCCCGCATGGTCTACCACAAGGGAGTCCAACTCACCGTCATCCGCTTCGTGCTGGCGAACGACCACAAGGACAACGAAGCCATCGAGAAGCTCAAGTCTGAGAACATGAACAACGAGCACCTCAGGCTCCAGGAAGTGGTGGCCAAGGACATGGAGCAGACCATCTCGGCCATCAGGTCCATTGATAGCCAGTTCGACCTCGTCATCGTGGGCAGGCAGCAGGGCTCGTCCTCGCTCCTAGTACAAGGGCTGGCGGAATGGAGCGAGTACCCTGAGCTCGGGGTGGTGGGAGACATGCTTGCATCCTCGGATTTCCATAGCTTTTCCACCGTCCTTGTCGTGCAAAGGCATGATGGTTCAAAATAAAAGTTGAAGGGGCAGCGAGAACACTAGGCGTCTTACACGTTTTCGACCAAAGTTAAATTGCAGGTTAGCGTTTGAAAAAAAAAAAAAAGAAATACGGCAGCAAAGTTGGCCGAATCACAAATAAAAGAATAACATAGAAATTACCTTCGCACCGACAAAATACAGGACGCCCCTAAATTTCACGGTGCCTCACGCCTCTAAATTTCACGGTGCCCGTGTGTTGTCACTGATTTCATTGAATCATTAATGACAGTTTTGGGTGAGGAGAGTTGGGTTCGAAACGGAAAGAAAAATAAATGACTTTTATTTAAATTATTTGATCGAAAGGAGTTTCAATTCCATTTTAATACTAAAAGAAAGATGAAAGCTTTAATCTCTCAAAATTCGATACTAACTCTTCCATGAATTTAAATAGGTTCTGATTTCGGTTTCAATCATGAATAAAACTTGTCAAGAATATATGGTTATCCTAATTTGATTGTTGTAATCTGATTGGAATTTATGTCGTCATTAATTTAGAATAATTTCGTTTTGATTCTGCCGTTAAGAAATGAGATATGAGATCTCCTGGTTCTCTAGTTGATTGAGATCATATATGCCGCTAGGTATGGCTTGAGAAAATCGAATACATTCCCACGACTAAACTATGCTAAATCAACGACTCCTTATTCCCAAGCGTGGGAGCTGTTGTGGCAAGCCGCTGACGTTGCACCCATGCTCGACATAGCTGATGAGGTAGCAGAAATCGCCACATGGCTAGCTCCCGTCCGAGGTGAGTTCTTGTTCGAAATGAGCTCCCGTTCGAGATAAGCTCCTGGCCAAAAAGAGCTTCAGTCTAGTAGAGCTTTCGATTGGACCAAGCCCATGAAGATAGGAAAGCATCTTCTTGACCATAGCGGAAGGTACAGTAGAAGGCGAGACACGATCCCCGGAAGACAAATGCAAGAGAGGCCTGGATGATGACACAGGGGCACGATGTCGCCATCTCTACTAGACCGGCCGCAACTCTCATAGGGACACGTGCTCCATCGGGGCTCCAGGCCCTACAGCATGCCATCCGCACCCCTTGCAAGAGAAGCACTCCACCAGGGCTCCAGGTCCTGTAACACGCTATCTATACTTCCTGCAAGAGGAATGCTATATCAGGGCTCCAGATCCTGTAGCACGCCGTCTACACCCCTTGCAAGAGGAACGCTCTACTAGGGCTTTAGGTCCTGTGGCACGCCATCTGCACCCCCTGCAGGAAGAGGCTCTACAGGGGCTCCAAGCCTTGTGGCATCCCGCCTATGCCTTTTGCAGGGGATTGCTCCACCAGGGGGCAGGCTCTATAGAATGTCAACTACATACCCTACAAGAAGACCCTCTCCCAGGAATCTCAGACCCTATCCGACGGGGCTTTAACGAACTTGTATCCCTTATGCAGGAAATGCCCCTGGAGAAGCACCTAACCGAGGCTCCAAACCCAGTCTAGTAGAATCAACTTCTATATAATAGTAAGAGGGACCTCCGGCGAGAAGGGATGAGAAAAAGGTAAATGGCTGAAGTAGTAAATAACCCCTAGTACCGAAGAAACTCTAGTTTTCTATTCTCTTCTATCTCCCTCTACATGGAAGCATCCCAAGCCTCTATCATAGAGGGACTGTTCTCCTTGGTTACCTTACTAACATGACCATCGAAGTGTTCCCACCAGGATCCCTGGCTCGGGTCTCCTTTTTTTTGCAGGATCGACCTGCCGTAAGGATGTGAGGATGAAGAGCCTGATATCTCCAAGGGAGGCCAACTTCAACTAGATCCCACCAGAGCTCTAGGCCACAATGATCTAGGTGATAATAGAATGGCGTGCCAGGAAGGGGGTTGAGGCTGACACAATTTGCTCTAGCCAAGAATCACCAATCGAACTCCAGTGATCTCATGGTGGTGATCCGTGTGCTGGAGGATTTCGTCAGCCATAGGGGAGGCCCATCCCACCGTGGTGACCAATGTAGTCAAGAGGTGGAGCTCCTTGCTCCATCGCCTCCACCTCCAGTTGATCAACCCATGTAGATCGCCGTACTCACGCTGAGGTCCAAGTCCAGATTACGATGGTGCGCCAGCTACATTACCAACACTGGTCCCTAGCAACGTAGCAACAGCTACAGACACTTGTGGCCCATAACACTGATCCCTGCACTAGCTTGAGGTTCTTCCAGGAAGGGGCATGCCATGCATAGGCAGCATCATATCTACGGGGGAGCATGTAGGTGGCTAGGAAGAGGTGTTGGGATGGTTTAGCTAATTGGGAGAGCCACTCCTCGATCTCAAACCACGGCACTATATTGCATCGATGGTGTTGACATGGTAGGGGCTGAAGCATGAGTTCTTCCAGTCATCGCCTTCTTCTCTCTCAATGGCCTCCATGGATGGGTCGATCGGTGAGGCCATCCGACAGCGGGCAGAGAAGTACCTTGAAGAGCAAGAGCATAGACTGGCTGATCTTGCCCATCATTTTATCGATATTCAAGGCTCCCCATGCGAGCACACAGGCTACGATGCTCGCCCTCCTCTCTCCCATAGAGTACATGAGCAACCGATCCCTAGTCAGTTTTGCATGTCCCAAGTGGATCCTTATGATGAGATCATGTTGACCCCATAAGTGATTTTGATGATAACCAAATATTGGAGCATGTACATTTATTTATGACAACTCTTCAAGTATTTTACAAGTTTTTGAAGGATGGATTAAATGTTCAAACTTTGACTCCTACACCTCTGTTTCTCTTGTTTGAGTTGTGTTATAATGTATTTTTGTAAAGAAGAATCCAATGAAAAAGCTAAGAAAAAAATCATGTGAAAAGGATTACTTCTGTGTGTGTGTGCCTTGAAATTAGTTTTGAGTTGGTATGCTTGAAATTTGTAAAGAGTTGGTAAGAGTGTTTTCTTAAGTTCAAATATAAAAATCCTGAAGAAAATACTCGAGCAGACCCAACATGTTGAAGAGCCGACTCCGTTTACTAGCACGCAGCAAGGATTCTGGAATGCAGCAATCCGAGCCGACTCGAAGGTAACCGAGCTGACTCCAATGAATCTAAGTCGACTAGAATCAGTTTGAGCTGACTCCTCCATAGTCCAGTTCTGAAGATTTCTGAGAACAGCCAGGTGAGCTGACCTGAACCAGAAAGAGCCGACTCTGCCATATCTAATTTTGAAAACCTGAGAAAGTGAGCCGACCCGAACTGCATCGAGCCGACTCTTCTAGAGTGAGATTTTTCGAACCTGAGAAGAAGAGCCGACCCAAGCTAAAAAGAGCCGACTCCTCGAGTTCAAGTTTTTCAAAGAAAGAAGTTTGAGCCGACCCGAGCTATCAAGAGCCGACTCATCCAGAGTGATGTTTTGTACCCTGAGATAAAGAGCCGACTGCACTAAAAATTTGGTGACTCAACCTATCGACTCGAAGCATCCGAGCCGACTCAAAGGAATCCGAGCCGACTCAAACATCGTTTCCAGGTATCTAATACCTAGTTCCAGAATTTATTTTTGAATGCCAAAAGGTGCTCCAATGGTCACAAGTCACATCCCAACGGTCAAAAACATCTCTAACTACCTTGGAGTGATGGAAGACTTTATATTTGAAGGATTTGAACTTTCTTGAAGCAATGAATTAGAGAGTTCTTCAAAGAAAAGAGAGCTTCATTGAATATCCTACCAACCAACAGCAAAAGAGCACAAGAGCATTCAAGTCAGACTTCAAGTCTTCACCAACTCTGATATGAAGCTTGAAGCAACTTTGGGAAGAAGCCATTGAAGCAATTAAAGCTTATTCAAGTGCATTCAAGTGGACTTCCATCAAGCTGCACCGGTAACTATCCGACAAATTGAGTTTATCATTTTTGTTGCATTTCTTTCAATTCATTTTTGAATTATTGGATTATTGGTGAGCCCGGTTGAAAAACCAAATAGGTTATTAGTGAGCCCAGTTGAAAAGCCAAATAGGTTCTTGGTGAGCCTTGATAAAAATCAAGTGTTGGGTTCTTGGTGATCTTGGTAAAACCAAGTTAGGTTTCTTTGGTGAGCTTGTTAAAACCAAAGGGTGTTGGATTTTCTTTGGTGATCCCGTAAAATCAAAGTGTAGAGGTTTTGGATTATGATCCTGTAAAATAATCCTACTGTATTCGGGTGTGAATATGGTGGAATCCCAAGTGGTATCTTGGGTAGTGGACGTAGAAGCTGGGTTGCTCCGAACCACTATAAATTTGGTGTATTTGTGTTGTGCTTCTTTACTCCTTTTTAGCTTCTGTAATTTATAACTCTGTCACAGTACCTAACACCTTCTAAGAGATTTTTAATTGCACATTACTTGCTTTAAATTTTTAAAATTTTCAATTCATCCCCCTCTTCGATAGCCACCTGGGCAACATATCACAAATCTCCTTGACCACCTCAAGAATTACAAGGCTGTCATGCAAGTTCAAGGGGCCACTGACACCCTCCTCTGCATTGCCTTCCCAACTATGCTTTGCAAGGCAGCTCGAGTCTGGTACTCCCACATCGAGCCAAGAGCATCGACTCTTTCGAGTAGCTAAAGAAGAAGTTCATGGCACACTTCGATGTTTGCTGGAAGGCATCGTAAGGCTGTCAACCTTTTCTCTATCCGATAGGAAGATCATGAGTCCCTCCGGGACTAAGTGGTCCGATTTTAGGTGGCCACCCTGAAGATCTACAATCTAGATAAGCCCGTCGTATGCTGGCATTGAAGAGAGGACTCAGGACCTCCTGCTTCACTTACTCTTTTGATAAAAAGTCTCTAAAGTCCTACTCTGAGCTCCTCCTCCATGTCCATAAGTACATCCAAGAGGAGGAGGTCGATCATACCCAAAGGGAGTTAGATGGGAGGCCCCTGAAAAGGCAAGCCCAAGGGGAGGTGAATGGGCTACAAGGGCCCAAGGCTGCCCCAACCCCCCAAACGGGCCCTAAGCCGAGGGATGTTCCAACTAAGGATGAGAAGTACACACCTCTCCTTGCCCTGAGAGCCAAGATCCTAATGGAGATTGAGGATGAGCATTACCTACATCACCCTCTCCCACTGAAGCTATCTAGTGGATATGACAAGTTTCGATACTGTCAATTCCACCATGACCATGGCCATGACATCAAGGAATGCCACCATCTAAAAAAGAAGATCAAGGAGCTGATCAAGCAAGGCTACCTCAAAAAGTTCGTGAGAAGAAGGGCTTAGCCCGGAACCCAGAGCGTCGAGGCACGCCATGCTACCATCGATAACCAACCCATGGAGAAGCCGATGGGAATGATCTCCTTGGGGGCAGGTTGAGAACTAAAGAGAGCTAGGGCATGGGAGAGGACTGATGTTACACTTTGCTTCATGAGAGAAGAGCTAGCTGGGATAGAAAATCCAAATAATGATGCTGCTGTCATAGAAATAACAATAATAAAGCACCCTGTAGGAAGATGATGGTGGAGAAATGGTAGATGTGGTGGATCGTGCTGAGATGGTGGCCGATGGTGTTGATCGATGTGAGCTCGATGACGGGGTGGATGGCATCAACCATGGCTACGATGGACATGGTGAATGGCCATGGCTATGGGCGAAGAATGGCCATGGCGATGGGTGGAGAAGGGAGGAGTAGCAACTGATGCTCGATTTGGAGAAGCAAGATGGCAGCATTGGTGAATCGAGGTAGAGATGGGTTCGGGATAGATAAAGATAGTTGGCGATAGTCATGGTGGGTGATGAGGCATCTTGGGCCGTAAATGAAGAAATCTAGTGGCTGGTGGTGGTGTTCATGGCAGAAAGGAGGGGAAATGGATAAACGATTGGTAGGGAGCTTTAGAGGTGCTACAGGCTAAGGAGGTGGCGACATGATAGTTCTGGTATCTTGGGTTAGTGGTGATGGTAGCGAGCTATGACACCGAGTAGAACAGGGCCCAAATCCATCCATGGTCGATGGCTACCATAGGCTATTTAAAATCTTACGATTCAAGCAATCGGTCCATGGTGGACTGGATATTTTAATGTTCATGCAAATCATTCAATAAATCTTGAAGTTCAATTTTGGGCTCATTTTAAGTCTAATTCACTTCAAACTTATTTTATTTGAATCCATAAATTGAGCTCTTTGCATTAGCAATATTCTTTCCTATAAATGATATATATAAATATTAATTTTAAATAAATAATTATAATATAATTCTTAAATTAATACTTATATATATGTATATAATGTAATTATTATACCCTCCAACTTGAACTTTGCTAGTCGTTGACTAAAGCAGATAAATTAGATATGTATACAAACTCATCCTTAAATTAAAAGTTGACTTAGGCAATCCTAAAAGTAGTTGATACCTGGCTAGGCCATTAAAAGGGTAAATCATTGGATCATTGAGTTAACCCAATTAGAGGTTGAGTATTGACCATAGAAATTTTTGAAGATCTTCCTTACCATCCTCCCAACTCACTCTTTAGGTCCTCTAACTTTATTTGAGTTGGATTTGTGGTGCGGGCACCAGACTCAGAAGAAGACTTCAGGGCTCCATCTGGATCTCTGATTGACATTGCCCGAAGAATTAGGGTTTTCTGGTTTTGTAATAAGGGTTGACTTGGTCAACTCAATTTTAGTTTGAGTCTGTATTTCCCTGTAATTTAAATTTTGTTGAGTCATGTTGACTCAATACAGGTCCTAGTAGTGGTCTAGGTCTTCTCCAAGGTGTTACATTTTCTTCCAAGGCCAAGCAAGTGGGCGCCACACTCCTAGCCACACTCCCAGCCATACGCCTGAGTCCAGGGGGTGCCACATCTCCATCCAGCAGGCTTTGGTCCCCACACCATAGATAGCAGCTCCCTTCTATCATGCGCCAATTGTGGAGAAATCCACCAGGGGTCCACAAATCAAGGGGGCGGTCCAAGACATTCCCAAAAGAACCAAACTATGAAAGGGAAGAAATTCTCTTGGAGAGAAATTCAAGGAGGCGCCCATTACCTGCCAGAAATACTCAAAACAAAGTTAGAAGGAGCCATAACTTGGGGAGAAAGAAAAGGAGGTATCCAAAAAGGGTTGAGCCATGGAAGGAAGGAGATTTCTCTTGAAAAAGCAAGGTTAGGAGGCGCCCTAATCATTCCAACTAAAGCCAGATATAAAAGGCAACAAATCTTCTCTTGGAGGGCAAGGTTAAGAGGCACCCAAACACTTCCAGATAAGGCCAAGCATAGAAGGAAAAAAATATTTTCTTGGAGGTCAAGACAAGGAGGCGCCACCCACTTTCCTTTTTGAAGCTTCAATCAACTTTGGAATTAATTGGCCGGCCATATGAATAGGGATTGATATCCTAATTTGAAGATCCCCTCCTTTAGTCCCACATGGGAAGATGTAAAACCCTACTCTCTTGTAATGGCCTATAAATTAAACCCCCATGTAAGTTTGAAAGAAATCAGATGAATGAAAGAAATTTTTTTTATGAGCAAACTTGTGTTTTCTCTTTTCCGCACTTGCTTCCAGGTGTTGAGCTCCGTGAGGGAGTAAATCCGGGTTCCCTTGGAACCTTGAGGAGATGAGAGATCTCCAAAACCCCAAACCCTAGGTTAGCCACTCCACTCCCAAACCCTAACCGCCATCACCCTTCTCTTTCCACCAAGCCCTAATCTATTCCACTTCTCACGGCCACCCTCTCCAAGTCCAGGCCGGCCACCAGCATCCAGCTCCAGTCCAGATACTTCAGATCTACAGCAATTCTAAGAGGAAGTCAGATCGGCCTCCAGGAGAATCCTGATTTCAGCAACTTCGGCTTTCAAGTTCTTCAACCTGGTAAAATCTTTTCTTGAGTTTCTGAATTCCATCACTTGTTCCTCTTCTTTCCTAGATCTTGAGTCCAGGAGAAGCCGACCAAACCACAGGCCAGTATTGGAGGATCCATTGCGAAGATAGCCGAATCCGAGGATCCAACAATCTGCTCGAGAGAGTTCTTCCACCAAAATCCTGAGAAGATTACTGTCTGGTTAGTAAACCATCTCTCCTCTCTATTTCTGTTCTGTTGAAAGTTCAGAGCGAAACCCTAGGTCTGGGAGTTTCTCAACCCCCAGCGATCCGTTACTTCTGAACTACTCTGATAATTTAGTTTCTTCTAAACTGTGCTTTCAATCCTTACCTAGTTTCCTTCAACGTAGTTTAGCTTTACTTTGAGTCGAAGCCAATTTCTGAAATATATATATAAAAAAAAAAAGAATTAATCTTAATTTTACTTCCGCATACACTTTTTTGTTCTTTGTTCTGCATCATTTTTGGTATCAGAGCTTTCGTACTGCATCATTTTTGGTATCAGAGCCCTGTCTAGGATTTCTGTTTTGATTGCTTGTTTGAGTCTCTCTCTTTTTACTTTGTCTGCTCGAAGTAGACTCCCCAGGATGTCCGGTCCTAGGAATAAAGCGAGGTGCAAACCTCCTCTTCCCATTCCATGGGGTGTTCCTAGGGCGTGTAGGGGATCCGTTGGATTACAACTTCGTAGCAGGAATTGTAAACGGGGAAGTACTCTATTTTTAGCCCGTAATTGCCCTATTGCAGGAATTATTTCTCACTGCAGGTAACTTCAAATTTGGTGATCTTTGTTTTTTTGAAACCAGTATAATTGAAGCTATTTTGCATAATTTTCCTGTGATTTATTGGTTTCCGTGAGATTTCTGAGAATTAAATAACTGCAACTCTATTTTTGTGTTTCTGCAATTCAATTATTTTTGAGTGTTCATCTCTTAATTCATCTTAAGGGCATTTGAGCATCTAAGATAAGGAAAGGAGTTGATAACCTCTCCTTTGCCCAAAACCACCACCCACTCATTCGAACCTAAGCCTTTAATCTTAAAATTAATTAGACCTAATTTGCCCTAGTGGGCTAGGGACACCAACAAGTCGGGTCTAGGCTAATGTTGAGTCAGTTTGTCTAGTTACTCTGTGTGTGCTTTGTACTCAGTGTCTAGAATGGTGGTTCAGGGATTCTATCCTGAAGGGCTTGTGTGCTGGTCCGCCTACCTGGCCAATCTCTGATTGGTGTCTAGGATTGGCATTTAGGGACCTAACACTCCCCTTACACCTACCTGGCTGAGTCCTGAGTTACTGCAGGCTAGCTTGCCACTCTGATTGGGCATCTAGTTTGGACTCTAGGTCTAGTGAGCCAGTAGTCGCTTTAGTCTAGTCACATTCTGTGTGCTTGCTTGCATCATCATGTCTGCCCGGAATGGAGTACCCTACCAACCTAGTCAAACCCAACCAGATTTAGAGGCCATGGTTAGAAATCTTACCAAAGTATGACCAAATTGAGTCAGGACATGAATGAGGGTTTTTCCCAGTTTAGGGATCGAGTCCAAGTACTTGAGAAACGTAGACATCAAAATTGGACCCCTGATCCAAAATTTAATAGGCCCCAACCTCACCCATGCCAGGAACCTAGGAGGACCTTATACCATGATCCCGAGCATAACCTTAGGAAGCCTAACCATGATATCTATAGTGTGGATCGTGTCTATGAGAGGTCCTTACAATATTCTAGACCAGTCACTCAACAACCCCAGTCTTCTAGATCAAACCATTTAGATCCACACCCATGCCCAAGTAAGGTCTCTACTAGCTTGAAACCCAGTGTGACCCAGGTTCCTATATCTCAAGAATGTTTGTTTTGTGGAGAAAGAGGCCATAAATCTAGTCAGTGCCCATGCATAGGACTGGCTTATGCACAGCTAAGTGGTAAGAATCCTAAGGATGACATTAATGAGGGAGAACCCAAGCCTACCAATGAGGAAGAACGGTTAGGTATGACAAGCCTAGAATCAGTTGACCCGATTACCACTGACCCGAAACCCATTGAAGATGGCATCGAGGAAGTATATGATGTTGGCTTGAGTCTAGTTGATGAATGTGAGGGGGAAGAACTTGAAGAATGCGACATTGATACTATTGGTTCCTTACCTGAGGAGACCTTGGGAAGCAACCAACTGATAGGACCTAGTTCAGAAATTCAAGAGATTTGTGAGAACTAGGTTCCTTTAGTCAAATACCCCCAGGAAAAACTCATAGTGTTAGCCCGAGCTATTAGTTCGTACCCTCTAATGACAGTCATTCCCCAAGTACCAATTGAAGATCTTTGCACTGAACTGTTTAAGTTTGCCCACCCTATGGTAGATTCTCTCCTTAGGATGACTGAATCAAGCCTCTTACAATTGGACCTTGTCCCATGCCCAGCCACTAAGGTCTCTCCCGTAATCTCAGTTGAACATCCTTGTCTTGAGCGGATTGATTCACCCAGTCCTGTAGAAGTCCTCCTTATGGCCCCAAACCCCTACCTTTGCATGACTGACCTACCCTTCTATAGAGTATACCTTTCCACACCCATAGGTCAAATTTCAAGTCTTGAGGTCATCATCCATAGGCCCTCCCATGAATCATTCTCTAATCCAGTTCTTGAGAAAGTGGATTATTTTTTGCTTAGAGAACAAATCTTTACTATTGCAATCACATGTCCTAGGCTACTTCCCGAACCATCTCTGATCCATTCCTGGGAGTAGCAAACTTTTCCTTTCGTAAGGATGACTAGTTGACACTCATAGATCACCATTCAAACCTTCAGGTCACCATCTTTAGTCAACAGGTAATTCGAGACTCCACCTCATATCTCCTCCCTTTCTTTAGGACTTCCAATGCTTCTTACACCATCCAAGTATACTTTGTCGAAGCCTTTAGAGTGAACCACGTGTCAGAACCTATTAGGTTTGCCACCTACTTTTGGAAGACCTTATGGCACCTACTAGGCATCCATAATAAGTTTTCATGCTCTGCATGCCCTCCTCCGACCCAAGGTCAAACCTAGAGAGCCTTAGTTTGTTAGGTTTAGACTTAGGGTTCCTTTGTAATAAAGTCCATTCTTTAGGAATGCGTCGTCAGTCTAGTTTAGTTTTCTTGACCCTTTACTAGGCTTTGGCTCAGATTTTGGTTTGATTGAGAGCACCAGGAATTGGGATTTGTATTTTGTCCAGGGCTGAAATTGCATTCAATGTTTCGATCAATAGGTCTATAGGCTAGAGTCCCTTTGAAATTGTTCATGGATACAAGCCTCACACACCACTTGATCTGATTTCACTATTAGCCCACACACACAAATCTCTTGATGCACTTGCATAGCATGTAAAGGACTTGCATAAAGAAATTCATGCCAAAATAACTTTAAGTAATGAAACTTATAAGAAGTTGGCTGATTCTCAAAGACGAGTCAAAACTTTTGTTGAGGGAGACTATGTAATGATTAGGTTAAGGCCTGAACGGTTTCCTCCTGGAACTGTTAGAAAGTTACATGCTAGAGGAGCTGGACCATTTAGAGTGGTGAAGAGAGTAGGGTCCAATGCCTATGTGCTCGAGTTGCCTTCAGAACTAGGCATTAGCTCCACTTTCAACATTACAGACCTAGTAGAGTATAGAGAGCCAGCTGTGATTCCCAGTGAGCCTTTTTGAGCCTAATCATGCTCTTGAGAGTGAACCCAACCCTGTGTGTCCACCAACAAACTGGCCTGTGAGGAAAGAGTAGATTGAAAAGATCCTGGATGATCAGGTTATCTCTACTCGTAATCGAGGATACCAAAGATACCTGGTCCGCTGGCAAGGAAGGCCAGAATCTGATAACTCTTGGATCTCCCGAGAAGAATTACAAGAATTGGACCCAGACCTCTTGGAGAGATACCAGAGCCAGCTTGATCCATACTCGACAGGGTCGAGTTCCTCCCACCCCGGGAGAATTGGTGCGGGCACCAGACTCAGAAGAAGACTTCAGGGCTCCATCTGGATCTCTGATTGACATTGCCCGAAGAATTAGGGTTTTCTGGTTTTGTAATAAGGGTTGACTTGGTCAACTCAATTTTAGTTTGAGTCTGTATTTCCCTGTAATTTAAATTTTGTTGAGTCATGTTGACTCAATACAGGTCCTAGTAGTGGTCTAGGTCTTCTCCAAGGTGTTATATTTTCTTCCAAGGCCAAGCAAGTGGGCGCCACACTCCTAGCCACACTCCCAGCCATACGCCTGAGTCCAGGGGGTGCCACATCTCCATCCAGCAGGCTTTGGTCCCCACACCATAGATAGCAGCTCCCTTCTATCATGCGCCAATTATGGAGAAATCCACCAGGGGTCCACAAATCAAGGGGGCGGTCCAAGACATTCCCAAAAGAACCAAACTATGAAAGGGAAGAAATTCTCTTGGAGAGAAATTCAAGGAGGCGCCCATTACCTGCCAGAAATACTCAAAACAAAGTTAGAAGGAGCCATAACTTGGGGAGAAAGAAAAGGAGGTATCCAAAAAGGGTTGAGCCATGGAAGGAAGGAGATTTCTCTTGAAAAAGCAAGGTTAGGAGGCGCCCTAATCATTCCAACTAAAGCCAGATATAAAAGGCAACAAATTTTCTCTTGGAGGGCAAGGTTAAGAGGCACCCAAACACTTCCAGATAAGGCCAAGCATAGAAGGAAAAAAATATTTTCTTGGAGGTCAAGACAAGGAGGCGCCACCCACTTTCCTTTTTGAAGCTTCAATCAACTTTGGAATTAATTGGCCGGCCATATGAGTAGGGATTGATATCCTAATTTGAAGATCCTCTCCTTTAGTCCCACATGGGAAGATGTAAAACCCTACTCTCTTGTAATGGCCTATAAATTAAACCCCCATGTAAGTTTGAAAGAAATCAGATGAATGAAAGAATTTTTTTTTATGAGCAAACTTGTGTTTTCTCTTTTCCGCACTTGCTTCCAGGTGTTGAGCTCCGTGAGGGAGTAAATCCGGGTTCCCTTGGAACCTTGAGGAGGTGAGAGATCTCCAAAACCCCAAATCCTAGGTTAGCCACTCCACTCCCAAACCCTAACCGCCATCACCCTTCTCTTTCCACCAAGCCCTAATCTATTCCACTTCTCACGGCCACCCTCTCCAAGTCCAGGCCGGCCACCAGCATCCAGCTCCAGTCCAGATACTTCAGATCTACAGCAATTCTAAGAGGAAGTCAGATCGGCCTCCAGGAGAATCCTGATTTCAGCAACTTCGGCTTTCAAGTTCTTCAACCTGGTAAAATCTTTTCTTGAGTTTCTGAATTCCATCACTTGTTTCTCTTCTTTCCCAGATCTTTAGTCCAGGAGAAGCCGACCAAACCACAGGCCAGTATTGGAGGATCCATTGCGAAGATAGCCGAATCCGAGGATCCAACAATCTACTCGAGAGAGTTCTTCCACCAAAATCCTGAGAAGATCACTGTCTGGTTAGTAAACCATCTCTCCTCTCTATTTTTGTTCTGTTGAAAGTTCAGAGTGAAACCCTAGGTCTGGGAGTTTCTCAACCCCCAGCAATCCGTTACTTCTGAACTACTCTAATAATTTAGTTTCTTCTAAACTGTGCTTTCAATCCTTACCTAGTTTCCTTCAACGTAGTTTAGCTTTACTTTGAGTCGAAGCCAATTTCTGAAATATATATATATATATATAAAAAAAGAATTAATCTTAATTTTACTTCCGCATACGCTTCTTTGTTCTTTGTTCTGCATCATTTTTGGTATCAGAGCTTTCGTACTGCATCAATTTGTTATCCTTTTACACTTTAGTCTTCTCTCTTTTTTTTGGAAAAGAGTCTATTGCAGTGCCTTAACCTCTTAAATATTAGCATCCTCACCATTTAACATGAACCACAATGCTTACATAGGCATAGGGGTCTGGTTACTCAATGGTGAGTCATTGCTTAATAGATCTCTTAGCCTTCTCACCTTTTAACACAAACCACAATGCTTACTTAGACGAAGGAACCCGATTACTTAGTAAGAGCCCAAGAAGAGCTGTGAGGTCAGACTGACTTTTTAATAATTTATTTATAAAGGACTTTTTGTATATCCTGACCTTTCCACCCATACTCTTAGAAAGTAGATTCTTTATTGAGATAAAAAGGATGAGAATTCTAGAATTACTCTTTTATGTGGCAGGATCACTAACATGTAACCCATGTTAGACCCAGTCAGATGCCATGTCGGAGGAAGCTGCTATGTCAGATTTTTCTTCAGACTCCTTTGCTAGGTGGCTCCCTCGAGGTCGAGAAGCCATGGTCGAAGTTGAGCTCCGCCTCTCTCCTGACTCCTTCGCCAGGCGGCTCCCTAGAGGTCGAGATACCATGGCCAAAGTCGAGCTCCGCCTCTCTCCATACTACTTTGCCAGGTGGTTTCCTCGAGATCGAGATGCCAAGGCCAAAGTCGAGCTCTGCCTCTCTCCGGACTCCTTGCTAGGTGGCTCCCTTGAGGTCCTGTGGCCGAAGTCGAGCTCCGTCTCTCTCCGGACTCTTTTGCCAGGCGACGCCTATGAGGTCGAGACGCCGTGGCCAAAGTCGAGCTCCACCTCTCCGGACTAGCCCCATCTCAGACGAATGGACCAGCAACTGAGGGACGTCGCCGCTCTCCTTGGGTGACGATAAGCCACCCAAGGACTACGGAGAGGCACCTGCCAGGCTGCAATAATTACCCCACCTACCACTTACACCAAAAAGGAAGAGGTCCCCCAATCGAGGCACTGCACTCCCTACCAACCGTCTGCACCACCCATAAGAGGAAATCAATCCAGAAGATTCAAATCTAGGGGGTAGCTGTCCCCCGATCAAGGCTCTGCCAGGCTTCCCGAAATGGAGTGACCAGAAAGAATGTCAGAGTGCATGATAATTCCTTATCGCAAATAAGGAAAGGCATCTCGTGTATGGCACGAAACCTCGCCGCACGCACCTGCAAGCAAGGGGAGGATCCCAAGGTAGGCGTTTGGCAGCCACCCTGACTTAAAAGAGCTCTCCAAGGTTCCAAGAAAAAGGTAAGCAAACTAACGGGAAAGAAGGGTGGCAACAAGAGAGCAACTGAGAGACTAAGGCTGCTGGAGATCCACCGAAAGGGTCTCGACGGACACAGCCTTCCTGCCCAAACTCTCCTCCGTCATCACTTCTCCTGCTCCACTCACAACTCATCCATATTCTCACAGCTTATTACTTTCTCCTCCTAGCATGGAGTCCATTTATGGGGCTCAACCAAGAGGATCTGTTCCCCTGGATCACCGTTGACTTGAGCATCAGAGTTCCCCCACCGGGATCACTGGCCCGGGTCTTCTCTGTTTTGCAGGTTCGAACATGTAGGTAGGCCCAGAGCGACAAGGACATGATCCGAGGTCATCTTTAGCTACACGCCATGACAGTTTAGGCGGCAACACTCCTAAAATTTGGTTTAGTCAAAACCTTACCATTTGTTGGATTTTCTTAGTGATTTGTCCCTTGGTATCTCCAAAACTATCTAGATCATTATTTAATCATTGATTATGGTACCTAATTAACTTCAAATCAAGATAAAATTTGGATACATAAAATTAATTACTTCTAGTTATACTTGAAGATTAATTAGATTAGTTATTCTTTTCCTCTAACTTAATTGATATTGTCCACAACGGAGAAAGAAAATAAAAGATGCAATATCTAAAACAGAATAGGAAATAATATACCTAACCTAATATATTCTTGATCTAGCAGGTGTTTTTAGTTATCCTTGAAGATTTGGTTATCCCTCCAACCAAGTTACCTATTTTAAAAAGAAAATAAAAGTGAGATTAAGTTTAAAAAACTGGGTTGCCTCCCATGAGTGCTAAGTTTAAAGTCTTTAACTAAACTTAGTAGATCTTTTAAATTATGCTAGTTGATACATCTACTAAATTATTGGATATACATAGCCATGGCGGATGGTTGGATAAAGTCCAATGAGTAATGTTTCACACTATATTTCTTTTATATATTTCTAAAGGATGTATCTCCTAATAGTTGGCTCCAAGAGGTGGCTTGATGTATAGGATAGATGTCATTTCTAGTGCAGGGGCTAGATAAATATTGGAGGACTCTATAACTTCCTCATACCTTAGTATCCAAGGTGAATCTAACAGGTCATTCAGCTTCTCTATTTTATCAATTCTAGTATAATTTAGATATTTGCAAGAAGGATGCTCAGTAAAGTTGTTAGGGCTATCGTTCTTAAAGACTACATTACTTGGTTCTTGAAGTGACATTTTGGTTGGGCAGTCTATTGGTGAATTAGTAATTATCTCTCCAATAGCTTCTTTGGATTTATTTTGTAAACCTACAAGTTGGGTTTCCTAGTTAGAGATTGCATCATGTTCCAATAATGGATCCTTTAACATGACTAGGAGTAGCTCTTGTTTCAGTATAGGTAGGGCCTCTAATGAAGAAGCTATTGGTGTATTAGAGGGAGGGACAATTTACTCATATTTCATGGTCCATGAAGGAGTGGAGCGGGGTGGCTTTAACAGTGTATTCACTTCATCCATGTAGCCATCTATGTCAAACCTGTCCATATCAAAATGGGCTAGACAGGCTTGTAGAAGGTCTTGTGAGGGCATGTTAGGGGTGGTTTCTTTTACAAGTTCCTCTAGTACATTTACTTTATTAAACTCATCACTTTGTGGTCCTGTGATAGCATTAAACACAATCAACCTTAGCTTTTTATTTTCAAATGACAAGTTGGCTTCCATCCTATAATTGATATAAGCATTGGTTGTTGCAAGAAAGGGTCAGCCTAAAATGATTGGGATTTGACTAGGGTCACTTCTCAATTCTATATCTAATATAATAAAATCTACAGGGAAGTAAAATCCATCCACTTTGACTAACACATCTTCAATTATCTCTAGTGATACTTTAAGAGATCTATGATGTGGGACAAAAAAATTACTAATATTTAAACCTAATTAACAGAGAAAAAAATAGATATTAATTTTTTTAGATTTTTAGAATTTTAGAGACTCAAAGTATTTAATAAAGAAAGACTAGTCTACTAGCTATTACCTGCAAAGTAAACCTAACAAAGTAAACTAGAAAAAATAGGACTTGGTGGATGAGAAACCATCGTAAACTAGGGTTATCTATTCAACAAGTCAGAAATTATGAGGAGAGAATAAGTTTAGATTTTACCAACGAAGATATGCTCCTCTGAATCGGATCTAACGGGGCTCTCAAGATCTTCACGGTAGGATTTCAAGAATTCAATTCTGAGCTCCAATCTTTTGAGCGATGCTGGTTTGGAGGCATGAAAATGTGGCTTCGATTCTTGATCACCTGCACACTCAACAAAGAAAGAAACATAAATTAAAAGTAGCAATGGAAAGGAAAGAATGAAAGAAAGGATGATGCAAAACGAAAGCTCTGATACCAAAAATGATGCAGAACAAAAGAGATGATGCGATGCATAAGTAAATTAAGACTAATTCCTTTTATTTTTTTTTATATATATTTTTAGAAGTCGGCTTTGACTCAAATGAAAGTTAAACTAAATTGAAAGAAACTATATAATAATTGAAAGCACAATTCAAAGAAACTAGATTATCATAGTAGTTCAGAAGTAAAGGATCGCTGGGGGTTGAGAAACTCCCAGACCTAGGGTTTCGCTCTGAACTTTTAACAGGACAGAACTAAAGAGAAGGGAAGGGTTATGTACCAGGCAGTGATCTTCACAGAGTTTGGTGGAAGGACTCTCTCGAGCAGATTGTTGGATCCTCGGATTCGGATATCTTCATAATGGATCCTCCAATATTGGTCCTTTGGCAGAGTTGGCTTCTCCTGAACTCAGGATCTGGGAAAGAAGAAGAACAAGTTAAGGAACCAGATACTCAAAGAAAGGATTTACCAGATAAGAAGAACTTGAAAAATTGATGTTGCTGAAATCCTGATTCTCCTGGATGATGATCTGACTTCCACTGGGATTTGCTCTGTATTCGAAGTAGCCGATCTGGACCTGGATGCTGGTGGTCGGCCTCTACTTGGAAGAGAGGGGCCGTGAGATGATGAGGTAGATTAGGGTTTGGATGATTGGTGGAATGAAGAAGATGATGGCGGCTAGGGTTTGGAATTGAAGTGGCTAACCTAGGGTTTTGGTAGGGTTTTGGGGTTGGAGATCTCACACCTCCTCAAGGTTCCTAGGGAACCTGGATTTACTCCCTCATGGAGCTCTACACCTGAATACAAGTGCGGAAGAGAGAAAAACAAAGTTGCTCACACAGAAATTGATTTCATTCATCATTAAATTCAAGAGTTACATAGAGTTGAATATATAGACATAACAAAGAAATAAAATTTCATACACTTCCCATATGGGACTAATAGGACTAACCCACACTTTAGGCATCAAATTCTCTTCCCAAGACTCCTTTCATGAGTGGGCAGCCCAAAAACTCCAAGAAAACTTGAAAATCAGCTCCAAATAGCAGGTTATGGGGGTGTCTCCTAGTATCTCTCCATGAATTAAGGATTTTCCCTTCATGGTTTGGCTCTTTTGGACACCTCCTAGTCTTGCTCCACAAGTTTAGGCTTCTCCCTTTCATGGCTTTGGCACTTTTGGAAATTTTTGGGAACCTCCTTGAATTCCTCCCCAAGACATGCTCTCTTCCATTTTATAACTTGGATTTTTATCGAACATTGTGGGGCACCTCCTTGATCCTCTCTTCAAGAAAAATTCTTGCCATCCTGGCTTGGGTTTATCTGGAAAGAAATTGGCTCCTCCTTGGATTGAGGTATCTTGATGGATTTCTCTCCCAAGTGGTGTAAGAAAAAAAAGGAACTTACTTCTTGTGGTGTAGGGACCAAAGACACTGGATGGAGATGTGGCGCCTCCTGGACTTTGGCGTGTGGCTGGGAGTGTGCCGCCCACTTGCTTGGGCCTGGGAGAAAAAATGTGGCACCCTGGACCTTGACTTGACTGAAAAAAAAGTGGCACCAACCTGGAGAAGACTTAGACCACTACTAGGACTTGTACTGAGTCAACATGACTCAACAAAATTTAAATTACAGGGAAATACAGACTCAAGACTAAAATTGAGTTGACCAAGTCAACCCTTATTACAAAACCAAAAAACCCTAATTCTTCGGGCAAGGTCAATCAGAGATCCAGATGGAGCCCTGAAGTCTTCTTCTGAGTCTGGTGCCCGCACCAATTCTCCCGGGATGGGAGGAACTCGACCCTGTCGAGTATGGATCAAGCTGGCTCTGGTATCTCTCCAAGAGGTCTGGGTCCAATTCTTGTAATTCTTCTCGGGAGATCCAAGAGTCATCAGAATCTGGCCTTCCTTGCCAGCAGACCAGGTATCTTTGGTATCCTCGATTACGAGTAGAGATAACCTGATCATCTAGGATCTTTTCAATCTGCTCTTTCCTCACAGGCTAGTTTGTTGGTGGACACACAGGGTCGAGATCACTCTCAATAACAGGATTAGGTTTCAAAGGCTTACTAGGAATCACAGCTGTCTCCCTATACTCTACTAAATCTGTAATGTTGAAAGTAGAGCTATTGCCTAGTTCTGGAGGCAACTCGAGCACATAAGCATTGGATCCTACTCTCTTCACTACTCTAAATGGTCCAGCTCCTCTAGCATGTAACTTTCTAACATTTCTAGGAGGAAACCGCTCAGGCCTTAACCTAATCATTACATAGTCTCTCTCAACAAAAGTTTTGACTCGCCTTTGAGAATCAGCCAACTTCTTATAAGTTTCATTACTTAAAGTTATTTTGGCATGAATTTCTTTATGCAAGTTCTTTACATGCTATGCAAGTGCATCAAGAGACTTGTGTGTGTGGGCTAATAGTGACATCATATCAAGTGGTGTGTGAGGCTTGTATCCATGAACAATTTCAAAGGGACTCTAGCTTATAGACCTATTGATCGAAACATTGAATGCAATTTCAGCCCTGGACAAAATACAAATCCCAATTCCTGGTGCTCTCAATCAAACCAAAATCTGAGCCAAAGCCTAGTAAAGGGTCAAGAAAAACTAAACTAGACTGATGAC
The DNA here is from genome assembly GCA_021397845.1 of Areca catechu. NCBI lineage: Eukaryota > Viridiplantae > Streptophyta > Magnoliopsida > Arecales > Arecaceae > Areca > Areca catechu. The sequence goes on along the minus strand of CM038051.1, from coordinate 91,191,091 downwards.
ACATTCCTAAAGAATGGACTTTATTCCAAAGGAACCCTCGGTCTAAACCTAACAAACTAAGACTCTCTAGGTTTGACCTTGGGTCGGAGGAGGGCATACAGAGCATGAAAACTTATTATGGATGCCTAGTAGGTGCCATAAGGTCTTCCAGAAGTAGGTGGCAAACCTAATAGGTTCTAAGGAGTCTTGCAACCTAGAAATCTCAGTAAAGTGTAATCCCATAGCTCTAGAAACATGAGAAGATTCAGGAAAGGGTAGGAAATAAGAATCAAAGTTTTGAGGTGGCTTATAGGAAACAAGAAACATACCTTGGTTATTCAGGACGACCTTAAAATGAGGACATTGTTCTATAGGTGCACTCATCCAAACCTCATGATTTGCCCTAGGAGGGTCTACAAGTGCAAGTTCTAGGATAGGCTGGGTGTTCCTAGAAGGTGGAAGGTTATCAGGAAGGTCTTTGGAATGTTTATCTAGAAAGTCCTCTAAGCTACTATCTTTTTCTTGTTCTTGGACCTTCTCAATGGGCAATTCTTATGAACCCCTTCCTTCTTCACACTTCTCTACCAGATTTGACTCAGGGGTGTCTTCTTTGGATTCCTCAATGAGTTCAGGGGTAATCTCACTTAAACTTTCATTTAGTGTAATTTTCTCTTCCTGAACTTCCTCAAAAGGGTCTTCTCTTAGGGTTAGCTCCTGAATTCCTTGAGTGGCAGGGGTCCCCTCAATAACCCCATTAGGTAGGAGTTGGTTAATTGAATTATCGGGAGAGATATCCTCAAATTCTTTTTCTTCATATTCATCTATCAAACTTATGTCAGGCTCATATATTTCTTCCTCAATCTCACTGAAAGGTTCTAATATATTCTCCTTTGATTCCTCTTTAAGTACGGCTCTGGTCGGGTCAACTAATTTTGGGATGGCCATGCCTAACTCCTTCTCAGTGTTATCCTTCTGGTCAAGAGGTGACACAAGTGGGAATTGACAAACAAAAGTCTGGTTCACTACGGGTGTCGGATCAATCGGAACTTGACTCAAGTTGGTAGAGGTTGGCTTTAAGTCCAAAGTATTTGATTGGTTATATCTTAAAGACCACTCATAGTCTTGGGCTTCTTGGTAGGCTCGGTCTAACTTATTGGTCTTTTCAAGGCATAGCTTCCTATAAATGTCTGGGTGTAGCCCAACCCTAAACCTCGATGTGATCTGAGCTTCGGTCTCAATGGTATTGCATTTCATGTCATACCACTGGAAGTCCTCGATATATTTAGACACAGGCCTATTACCTTGTCGCAATTGGTACCATTGGTATAAAAGTTTTTTCTCATAGGATCTACCTAGGTACCTATCTCTCAACTTACTTCTCATATCTCTCCAAGTATATATTTCCTCTTTTCTTTGATAACACTCACGCTCAATAGCATACCAATGCGACCTAGCATATTTGGTGAACTTGGTTTTGGCTAACCTAACTTGTCCTAATTCCGATATGTTAGTGCACTCAAAATACCGATCCATTTGTTCTTCCCACTTAATATATGTCTCTTGTCTTCCATCAAAAGTGGGTGCATAAGGTTCGGTGTTCCTAACGGGTCCCTTCTCTGAGTCAACCAAGTATGGGTATAGGCTCCTAGGGCTAGACTCAGGGGCAAGATCATGGTCATAGGCTCTTAGATCAAACCTGCAATGATTAGGTTCAGGATCCCTGTATAAAGGTCTCCTAGGCTCTGGGTGTGGGTGAGGTTGAGGTCTACCAAATTCTGAGTCAGGGGTCCAATTTCGGTGCCTAGGCTCCTCAAGTACCTGGGCTCGGTCTCTAAACTGGGCAACAGTATCAGTTATATCCTGACTCAATTTGGTCATGCTTTCAGTAAGAGTTCTAATCATGGCCTCTAAATCAGGTTGGGTTTGACCAGGTTGGTAGGGTACTCCGTTCTGGGTGGACATGATGATGCAAGCAAGAACACCAAATGAGACTCGACTGAAATGACTACGGGCTAACTAGACCTAGAGCCCAAACTAGATGCCCAATCAGAGTGGCAAGCTAGCCTGTAGTAACTTGGGACTCAGCCAGGCAGGTGTAATATGAGTGTTAGGTCCCTAATTGCCAATCCTAGACACCAATCAGTGATTGGCCAGGTAGGCGGACCAACACACAAGCCCTTCAGGACGTAGTCCCTGAATCACCGTTCGAGACACTGAGTACAAAGCACACACAGAGTAACCAGACAAACTGACTAAACCCTAGGCTGGACCTGACCAGTTGGTGTTCCTAGCCCACTAGGGCAAATTAAGTCTAATAAATTTTAAAATTAGGCTTAGGATCGAATGAATGGGTAGTGGTTTTGGGCTAAGGAGAGGTTATCAACTGCTCCCCTTATCTTAGATGCTCAATTTCCCTTAAGATGAATTAGGAGATGATCACTCAAAAAAAAAAAATTGAATTGCAGAAACACAGAAATAGAATTGCTATAATTTAACTCTCAGAAATTTCACAGAAACCAATAAATTACAGTAAAATTATGTAAAATAGTTTCAATTATACTGGTTCCAGAAAAATAAAAATCATGCAATTTAGAGTTACCCACAATGAGAAACAATTCCTGCAACAAGAAAGTTACAGACTGAAAATAAAATGCTTCCCCCGTTTACAATTCCTGCTACGAAGTTGTAACCCAGCGGATCCCCTACATGCCCTAGGAACACCCCATGGAATGGGAAGAGGAGGCTTGCACCTCGCTTCGTTCCTAGGATCGGACTTCTTGGGGAGTCTACTTCGAGCAGACAAAGTAAAAAAGAGAGACACTCAAAACATGCAAGCAAGTCAGAAACCCTAGACAGGGCTCTGATACCAAAATTGATGCAGAATGAAAGCTCTGATATCAAAAATGATGCAAAACAAAAGAGATGATGTAATGCGTAAGTAAATTAAGACTAATTCCTTTTGTGTTTTTTTTTTTTTATATTTTCAGAAGTCGGCTTTGACTCAAATGAAAGTTAAACTAAATTGAAAGAAACTATATAATAATTGAAAGCACAATTCAAAGAAACTAGATTATCATAGTAGTTCAGAAGTAAAGGATCGCTGGGAGTTGAGAAACTTCCAGACCTAGGATTTCGCTCTGAACTTTCAACAGGACAGAACTAAAGAGAAGGGAATGGTTATGTACCAGGCAGTGATCTTCACAGAGTTTGGTGGAAGGACTCTCTCGAGCAGATTGTTGGATCCTCAGATTCGGATATCTTCGCAATGGATCCTCCAATACTGGTCCTTTGGCAGAGTTGGCTTCTCCTGAACTCAGGATCTGGGAAAGAAGAAGAATGAGTTAAGGAACCAGATACTCAAAGAAAGGATTTACCAGATAAGAAGAACTTGAAAAATTGATGTTGCTGAAATCCTGATTCTCCTGGATGATGATCTAACTTCCTATGGGATTTGCTCTGTATTCGAAGTAGCCGATCTGGACCTGGGTGCTGGTGGTCGGCCTCTACTTGGAAGAGAGGGGCCGTGAGATGATGAGGTAGATTAGGGTTTGGATGATTGGTGGAATGAAGAAGATGATGGTGGCTAGGGTTTGGAATTGAAGTGGATAACCTAGGGTTTTGGGGTTGGAGATCTCACACCTCCTCAAGGTTCCTAGGAAACCTGGATTTACTCCCTCACGGAGCTCAACACCTGAATACAAGTGCGGAAGAGAGAAACACAAAGTTGCTCACACAGAAATTGATTTCATTCATCATTAAATTCAAGAGTTACATAGAGTTGAATATATAGACATAACAAAGAAATAAAATTTCATACACTTCCCATGTGGGACTAATAGGACTAACCCACACTTTAGGCATCAAATTCTCTTCCCAAGACTCCTTCCATGAGTGGGCAGCCCAAAAACTCCAAGAAAACTTGAAAATCAGCTCCAAATGGCAGGTTATGGGGTTGTCTCTTAGTATATCTCCATGAATCATGGATTTTCCCTTCATGGTTTGGCTCTTTTGGACACCTCCTAGTCTTGCTCCACAAGTTTAGGCTTCTCCCTTTCATGGCTTTGGCACTTTTGAAATCTTTTGGGTACCTCCTTGAATTCCTCCCCAAGACATGCTCTCTTCCCTTTTATAACTTGGATTTTTATGGAACATTGTGGGGCACCTCCTTGATCCTCTCTTCAAGAAAAATTCTTGACATCCTGGCTTGGATTTATCTGGAAAGAAATTGGCTCCTCCTTGGATTGAGGTATCTTGATGGATTTCTCTCACAAGTGGTGTAAGAAAAAAAAGGAACTTACTTCTTGTGGTGTAGGGACCAAAAACACTGGATGGAGATGTGGCGCCTCCTGGACTCTGGCGTGTGGCTGGGAGTGTGGCGCCCACTTGCTTGGACCTGGGAGAAAAAATGTGGCACCCTGGACCTTGACTTGACTGAAAAAAAAGTGGCACCAACCTGGAGAAGACCTAGACCACTACTAGGACTTGTACTGAGTCAACATGACTCAACAAAATTTAAATTGCAGGGAAATACGGACTCAAGACTAAAATTGAGTTGACCAAGTCAACCCTTATTACAAAACTAGAAAACCTTAATTCTTCGGGCAAGGTCAATCAGAGATCCAGATAGAGCCCTGAAGTCTTCTTCTAAGTCTAGTGCCCGCACCAAAGGAGGGTTTAGAAATGGTGGATTTGGGTTTCTTGATGGCTGGATAAATAGGGTCTCACACCCCGCGATGTTCCAAAGAACAAAGGAAGGGCCTCACACCTCGTGATTTACACAGCAAAGAAGAAAATTCGACAGAATTTTGTTCTATATTGATGAATAATTGATTAATTATAAGGAGGGCTTGATGTAGAACAAATAAGATGATGCGATGCGGAAGTAAATTAAGACTATTTTTTTTTTTTTTTTTTGTGTGTTTTGTTAGAAGTTGGCTTGACTCAAAAACAAGGCTAACTAATATTGAAAGAAAATATGCACAGAAAGAAAGCACAATTCAAAAGAGTAGATTATTAGAGTAATAAAGAAGTAGGATCGCTGGGGATTGAGAAACCCCCAGACCTAGGGTTTACTCCTCTTTCAAGAAACAGACGAAGAGAGAAGAGAAGGTTTTATACCTGACTATGATATCTCTCTTTGCTTCAATTGAAGGACACTCTCGAGCAGATTGTAGGATCCTTGGAGATGGGGTATCTTCGTAATGGATCATCGGATTGTAGTCCTATGACAAGGTTGGCCTTCTTCTCGTACTCTGGATCTGGAAAAGATGAAGAACAAGATAAGGATGTAGGAAACTCAAGGAAGAGACCTTTACTTGGGATAGCTCCGGACTGCTAGAACTTTGAAGATGAGGGAAGAGTATGGAGGTGGTGGTGGAAGATGGAGTGGATTTAGGGTTTGGCTGGTAGGGCGACAGCTTGCAGATGAAAAGGACCTAGGGCTTGATATAGTGGGCGGTGGCTTGGAGAAGGAGATGGCAGCCTTGAATGAAGTGGGAATAGGGTTTAGGAATTTGGGTATTGGCGGCTAGGATGATGAAAGGAAATTAGGGTTGGCGGCCAGGGATGAAAGCGGGGCAGGGTTTTGGTAACTTTGGAGATCTCTCACCTCCTCAAGGCTCCAATGGAACCCGGATTTACTCCCTCACAGAGCTCAACACTCGAAGAAGTGCGGAAGAAGAGAATACAAGGTTGCTCAACACAAGAAAAGATTTCATTTACTCATTCCAAATCAAAAGATTACAAAAGGGTCCAATATATAGACCTTGCAAGAGAAACAAAATTACACTACTTCCCATGTGGGACTAAACATTCATCCTAAGCATGAAAAACTTTTCCTTGACCGACCAGGCTTCTTTCCTTGGAGTGGGCGGCCTCAAATGCAAGGTGATGGCTTCATATGGCAGGTATGTGGGGCACCTCCTAGTTCTTCTCCTTAAGTCATGGGTTTTCCTTCCATGACTTGCTCTTTCTTGGAAGAAAATACTCATCTCCTAGTCTTTCTCCCCAAGACTAGGCTCCTTCCATTCATAGCCAGGTACTTTAGGCAGGTGTGGGCGCCTACCTTGAAGTCCTCTCCAAGAAAAATCCCCTGCTCCTTTAGCTTGGTTACTTTTGGCAGCTTGTGGGCGCCTTCCTTGACTTCTCCTAAGAAAATTTTCTTGCTCTCTTGGGCGTGGGGACCAGGGACACTGGGATGAAATGTGGTGCCAACTGGTTTTGGGAGTGTGGCTGGGAGTGTGGCGTCCACTTGCATTTGGCCTTGGAAGAAAAAATGATGCCCTAGGGAATGGCGCCAACCAGGACTTGACTTGGACTTAGATTGAGTCAACATGACTCAACAAAATGAAATGCAGACTCAAAGAAATAAAATAATTTGGTTGACCAAGTCAACCCTTATTACAAACCCTAATCTTCGGGCAAGGTCATTCAGAGATCCAGATGGAACCCTGAAGTCTTCTTCTGATTTTGGTGCCCGCACCAATTCTCTCGGGGTGGGAGGAACTCGACCCTGTCGAGTAAGGCTTAAGTTGGCTCTGGTATCTCTCCAAGAGATCTGGATCCAACTCTTGTAATTCATCTCGGGAGATCCAAGAGTCATCAGAATCTGGCCTTCCTTGCCAGTGGACCAGGTATCTTTGGTATCCTCGATTACGAGTAGAGATAACCTGATCGTCCAGGATCTTTTCAATATGTTCTTTCCTTACTGGCCAGTTTGTTTGTGGACACACAGGGTTGGGTTCACTCTCAAGAACAGGATTAGGCTCAAAAGGCTCACTGGGAATCACAGCTAGCTCTCTATACTCTACTAGGTCTTTAATGTTGAAAGTGGGGCTAATGCCTAGTTCTGGAGGCAACTCGAGCACATAGGCATTGGATCCTACTCTCTTCACCACTCTAAATTGTCCAGCTCCTCTAGCATGTAACTTTCTAATGGTTCCAAGAGAAAACCGTTCAGGCCTTAACCTAATCATTACATAGTTTCCCTCAACAAAAGTTTTGGCTCGCCTTTGAGAATCAGCCAACTTCTTATAAGTTTCATTACTTAAATTTATTTTGGCATGAATTTCTTTATGCAAGTCTTTTATATGCTATGCAAAAACTTCAGCAGACTCGGAGACTCGTGTGTGGACTGGTAAAGGGGCTAGGTCAAGAGGTGTGTGAGGTTTGTACCCATGCACAATTTCAAATGGACTCTTACCTGTAGACCTATTGACTGAGTCATTGTATGCAAATTCAGCCCTAGATAAGTACAAATCCCAATTCCTAGTGTTTTCACCAACAAGACATCTTAGCAGATTGCCTAAGCTATGGTTCACTACCTCGATTTGGCCATCAGTTTGGGGATGATAGGTAGTTGAAAACTTAAGTTTTGTCCCTAACTTATGCCAAAGGATTTTCCAAAAATAGCTGGTGAACCGGACATCCCTATCTAAAACAATTGTCTTAGGTAGGCCATGAAGTCTAACTATCTCATTAAAGAACAAGGTGGCTACCTTAGACGCATCAAAAGTCTGGGAATAAGGCAAGAAGTGGGCCATCTTAGAAAATCGGTCGACTATGACACAGATAGAGTCATGCCTCTTCTGGGTCTTAGGCAAACCTAACACAAAGTCCATACTCACATCTTGCCAAGGACGATCTGGGACAGGGAGTGGGGTATAAAGGCCGGTGTTCTGTTTTTGTTGTTTGGCAATAGCGTAGGTCTGACACCTAGCCACAATGTGTGCTACATCTCTTTTTAAGCTAGGCCAGAAAAAGTGGTCTTCAACAGCCAGGGTGGTCTTGTCTTTTCCAAAATGGCCTGCTAGACCCCCAGCATGAATTTCCCAAATCAAAAATTCCCTAAGAGAAGTTCTAGGGATGCAAAGCCTATTCTTAAAGAACAGAAAGCCATCTAAAAGGGTATAATCCTTATGATCACTAGATGGTCCTTGAGCTAGATCCTGATACACAGTCTTAAAATCCAGACACGACTCATATTCCTCTTTGATCTGCTCAAACCCTACGACTTCAGCCCTAACAGAATTCAATAACAAAGATCGACGACTAAGGGCATCAGCTACCTTATTTTCAGTCCCAGCCTTATGTTTCAAAACAAAAGTATAGGGCTGGATATACTCTACCCACTTAGCATGCCTAGGGTTAAGCTTCTTCTGGGAATTCAGGAATCTAAGAGCCTCATGGTCAGAAAATAGCACAAATTCCTGCGGTAGCAAATAATGTCTCCAGTAACGCAAAGCTTGCACTACTACATAAAATTCTTTATCATAGGTAGAATACCTAAGCTTAGCATCATTATGTTTTTCACTAAAGAATGCTACTAGATGATTCTCTTGGCTTAGGACTCCACCTATACCTACACCTGAAGCATCACAGGCAACCTCAAATACTTTAGAAAAGTCGGGTAACCTCAAAATAGGTGCCTGGGTCATCCTATCCTTAAGATCTAGGAAGGCTTTATGGGCTGCTTTAGTCCACTAAAATTCTCCCTTCCTAATACAGTCTGTGATAGGAGCAACTACAGTACTAAACCCCTTGATAAGTCATCTATAGAAGGTAGCCAAGCCGTGGAAACTCCTAACTTCATGCACACTGGTCGGCTCTAGCCATTCTACTATGGACCTAATCTTCTCTGGATCGGCAGCCACGCCGTCAGGGGTTACTACAAAACCAAGGAAGATAACTCTACTGGTCATGAATTCACACTTCTTGAGATTACCGTAGAGACTATCATTCCTCAAAACTTGGCAGACTTGTCTAAGGTGGCCTAGGTGGTCTGCAGGGGTCTTATTATAGATCAGGATGTCATCAAAATAGACCACTACAAACTTCCCTATGAAAGCTCTAAGCACCTGGGTCATAATCCTCATGAAAGTACTAGGGGCATTGGACAACCCAAAAGGCATAACAACCCATTCGTAGAGACCATCCTTAGTTTTGAAAGCAGTTTTCCATTCATCCCCTGGTCTAATTCTAACCTGATGATAGCCGCTCTTGAGATCAATTTTGGAAAAAACCATTGCACTGGCTATCATATCTAGCATGTCATCTAGTTTAGGGATGGGGAACCTATACTTGATTGTGATTTTGTTGATGGCACGACTATCAACACACATCCTTCACGTGCCATCTTTCTTTGGGGTCATTAGTGCAGGGACTGCACAAGGGCTAAGACTCTCTCTAATGAACCCCTTCCTCAACAATTCTCCAACCTGCTTTTGCAGTTCCTCATGCTCAGATGGATTCATCCTATAATGGGGCAAGTTGGGTAAAGTAGCTCCTGGGATTAAATCTATGGAATGCTGGATATCCCTAAGAGGTGGAAGGTGGTCTGGTAGATCCTCGGGAAAAACATCTTCAAATTCTTCTAGCAAAGGCCTAACTTCCTGTGGAGGCTCTGAGGGTGTAGGAGTCCTAAGTTCCTTAGCAATCAACATCCAAATGGGTGAACCACTATGAATTTCTTGTTCTAGATCCTTAGCACTTATTAGGTTCACTCCAGTCTTCATCTCTTTGACCTTATTGGGTCCTTTAGCGACCTTGTCCTTAGGAGGGACTGAATGGATTGTGATCTTTTTCCCATTAAAACTAAAGACACAGGTATTGGATTTTCCTAAGAGGGTGGCATCATGATCATATAACCAAGGTCTCCCAAGAATTATACTACTCACCCCCATGGGTAAGACATCACACCAAATCTTCTCTTGATAGGATTGCATCTGGATTTGGACCTGACATCTAGACTGGATGGGTATAGAGGTAGAGTCTACCCAAGAAACCTTATAGGGGTTGGGGTGGGGGACTAGGGTTAAGCCTAACATTTTGACAGTGCTAGCAGAAATGGCATTCACACAGCTCCCACTATCTATGATGATCTTACATACCTTATCCCTTAATTTAAGGAAAGTCTATAGGATGTTAGTCCTATGCTAATCCTCCTGAACTCTACTCTGGGACATGATGCATCTCACAACTCCTAACTGGTCAGACTCTGTGGGTTCCTCCTCTCCTTCATACTCATCAACCAAGTTCATTCCGGTCTCATAAACTTCTTCTTCAAATTCCTTATTGGGCCTGGAATTCTCTTCCTCTCCCTCTTCTATGTAAAGGGATCTACGTGGGCACTAGCTAGAAACATGACCTACCCTATGGCACTTAAAATAGGCTATGGCTATACACTGGCTGGAGATATGACCTGGTTTCTGACACTTAAAACAGGTGATACTAGAACTAGGGGTTCTCTGGGTGTCAGGTGCCTTACCTTTGTCCATGGGCCTAGGGGTGGGAATACCCTGAAAAGGTTTGCTAGGGATAACTTGGCTAGGTCCATTTCTTGGGATTGAGGCACTAACCCTAGAAGGTATAGGTCCTCTTTGAAATTTCTCAATGTTCAATGCAATCTGATAGGCTTGGTCTAGGTTAGTAACCTCTCTCAGAAACAACTCCCTCTTAATGTCTTCCCTAAGTCCAGCCCTAAATCTAGACAAAGTGACCTCATGGGCTTCACTCACATCACATCTCATCAAGTACTCATCAAAGGTGGCTATGTAGTCTGAGACAGATCGGTTCCCTTATTTCAAGGTTTGCCATTGGTCTAACAGATTCTGCTGGTATGAAATGGGTAGGTACTTATCTCTAAGCTTCTCTTTCATACCCTGCCAAGTGGTTATGGGCTCAACATTTCGTCTCCTAGTGGTTAGCTCAATGTTCCCCCAGTATAACCTAGCTTGACGCACTAACTTCATCTTGGCAAACTTGAACTTTCTTTCCTCAGACATGGTATACCACTCAAAGTACTGGTCCATCTCACCCTCCCAATCAGAATACACCTTAGGGTTTAAGCTACCATCAAAAGTGGGTGCATCTAATTTGATGTTCCGAATGAACCTATCATCTCTATCTTCAGGCTCTGGGTCAGGCCTCCTATGATTAGGTTCAGGATCTCTGTATAAAGGTCTTCTAGGCTCCTGGTGTGGGTGAGGTTGAGGCACATTAAAATCTGGGTTAGGAGTCCAATTCTGATGTCTAGGTTCCTCAAGTACTTGGACTCGATCCCTAAGCTAGGTAAGATCCTCACAGACTTGATCCCTAAATTGGGCAACAGTATCAGTCATATCCTGACTCATTTTGGTCATACTTTCGGTAAGAGTTCTAATCATGGCCTCTAAATTAGGTTGGGTTTGACCAGGTTGGTAGGGTACTCCATTCCGAGTGGACATGATGATGCAAGCAAGCACACCAAATGAGACTCGACTGAAATGACTACGGGCTAACTAGACCTAGAGCCCAAACTAGATGCGCAATCAGAGTGGCAAGCTAGCCTGTAGTAACTCGGGACTCAGCCAGGCAGGTGTAAGGGGAGTGTTAGGTCCCTAATTGCCAATCCTAGACACCAATCAGTGATTGGCCAGGTAGGCGGACCAGCACACAAGCCCTTGGGGATAGAATCCCTGAACCACCGTTCTAAACACTGAGTACAAAGCACACACAGAGTAACTAGACAAACTGACTCAACACTAGCCTAGACTCGACCAGTTGGTGTCCCTAGCCCAGTAGGGCAAATTAAGTCTAATTAATTTTAAGATTAAAGGCTTAGGTTCGAATGCACAGGAGGTGGTTTTGGGCTAAGGAGAGGGTCTCAATCCTCCCCTTATGTTGCAACTTTGGTGCCCTTAAGATAGATTCAATTTATGCACACTTAAAAAAAAAAATAGCTTGCAAAAATAAAAAAAAGTAGAACAGTGGTAAAATTGATCTCAGAAAATCTACAGAAATTAATAAATCATGAGAATCTTATGTAAATTACTTTCAATTATAATGGTTCCAGAAAAACAAGAATTACTTAATTTGGAATTTTTTGTAGGGAGAAACAATTCGAATAACAGGGCATCTACTGGCAGAAAACAGAACGTGTGTCCCGTTTACAATCCCTGCCTAGAAGTTATAACCCAGCGGCACCCCTACATGCCCTAGGAACCCCCGTGGAATGGGAGGAGGAGGCTTGTGTCTCGCTTGTTCCTAGGATCGAACGGCCAGGGGAGTCTACTCCAGGCAGCAAAAGTGAAAAGGAACGAAAAAATAATCAAACAAGCAAGAACCCTAACAGGGCTCTGATACCAAAAATGATGCAAAACAAATAAGATGATGTGATGCGGAAGTAAATTAAGACTATTTTTTTTTTTTTTTTTTTTTTGTGTTTTGTTAGAAGTTGGCTTGACTAAAAAATAAGGCTAACTAATATTGAAAGAAAATATGCACTGAAAGAAAGCACAATTCAAAAGAGTAGATTATCAGAGTAATAAAGAAGTAGGATCACTAGGGATTGAGAAACCCCCAGACCTAGGGTTTACTCCTCTTTCAAGAAACAGACGAAGAGAGAAGAGAAGGTTTTATACCTGACTGTGATATCTCTCTTTGCTTCAATTGAAGGACACTCTCGAGCAGATTGTAGGATCCTTGGAGATGGGGTATCTTCGTAATGGATCCTCGGATTGTAGTCCTATGGCAAGGTTGGCCTTCTTCTTGTACTCTGGATCTGGAAAAGATGAAGAACAAGATAAGGATGTAAGAAACTCAAGGAAGAGACGTTTACCTGGGATAGCTCCGGACTGCTCGAACTTTGAAGATGAGGGAAGAGTATGGAGGTGGCGGTGGAAGATGGAGTGGATTTAGGGTTTGGCTAGTAAGGCGGCAGCTTGCAGATGAAAAGGACCTAGGGCTTGATATAGTGGGCGGTGGCTTGGAGAAGGAGATGGCGGCATTGAATGAACTGGGAATAGGGTTTAGGAATTTGGGTGTTGGTGGCTAGGATGATGAAAGGAAATTAGGGTTGGTGGCCAGGGATGAAAGCGGGGCAGGGTTTTGGTAACTTTGGAGATCTCTCACCTCCTCAAGGCTCCAATGGAACCCGGATTTACTCCCTCACGGAGCTCAACACTCAAAGAAGTGCGGAAGAAGAGAACACAAGGTTGCTCAACACAAGAAAAGATTTCATTTACTCATTCCAAATCAAAAGATTACATAAGGGTCCAATATATAGACCTTGCAAGAGAAACAAAATTACACTACTTCCCATGTGGGACTAAACATTTATCCTAAGCATGAAAAACTTTTCCTTGACCAACCAGGCTTCTTTCCTTGGAGTGGGCGGCCTCAAATGCAAGGTGATGGCTTCATATGGCAGGTATGTGGGGCACCTCCTAGTTCTTCTCCTTAAGTCATGGGTTTTCCTTCCATGACTTGCTCTTTCTTGGAAGAAAATACTCATCTCCTAGTCTTTCTCCCCAAGACTAGGCTCCTTCCATTCATAGCTAGGTACTTTAGGTAGGTGTGGGTGCCTACCTTAAAGTCCTCTCCAAGAAAAATCCCCTGCTCCTTTAGCTTGGTTACTTTTGGCAGCTTGTGGGTGTCTTCCTTGACTTCTCCTAAGAAAATTTTCTTGCTCTCTTAGGCATGGGGACCAGGGACACTGGGATGAAATGTGGCGCCAACTGGCCCTGGGAGTGTGGCTGGGAGTGTGGCGTCCACTTGCATTTGGCCTTGGAAGAAAAAATGATGCCCTAGGGAATGGCGCCAACCAGGACTTGACTTGGACTTAGACTGAGTCAACATGACTCAACAAAATGAAATGCAGACTCAAAAAAATAAAATAATATGGTTGACCAGGTCAACCCTTATTACAAACCCTAATATTCGGGCAAGGTCATTCAGAGATCCAGATGGAACCCTAAAGTCTTCTTCTGATTCTGGTGCCCGCACCAGGGCTGGTGGGATATTTATAGACTCCCAACCAGTGTTGTAAGGGACACAAACACTAGTCTTGTGCTCCTGTAGACTACAACTCCTAGAGTCCTACTTCTGGGCATCTTGGACATTTACTTGTTGGGCTGATATGGACTTTTGTATATGAGTGGACTCTTCAGTTTGGATTGAAGAAGACTCAAGAGTTTTGGTAAGACTCTTGAGTCTTAGGAACTTAAGCAGCTTCCAACCTGTTTTATTAAAACTCTTGAAGTAGGAAAACCTTCCAACCTTCTCCACTTGGATGACTTGAGATGACTTGGAACTCATTGAAATATTGGCCGATTTCTTTCTTGGTTTTGGCATGAAGGAATGGAGAGGGAGGGCGCCAATTTGAAGACCTCCTTCTGCTTTACTCTTAAAAATAATAAGAGGCGCTAACTCCTTCTTAAGTAGCCGACCAAAAATAATAAAACACATGGCATGTGAGATGTCCAAAAAAAAGTGACATGGCATGTGTTCTTATCCCAAAATGAAATGTCCAAATGGTGTTGTCCCAATGACATGTCCAAACTTGACATGTGTTGATGTCCAAATCCTTGAAAAATAATGCCAAGAAGAGGTGACTTGGGCTAGCACATGGATTGTCTTGAGTCTTCAATTAGGTGCACATGGAATGTTGTCTTCGATCCCCTCTTGTAATACAGGACTTAATGACTCAACTAATTACATAGACTCAATGAATAACTAACCACATGATTTAAACAACTAATAACTAATTGAACCAACCATACTTAATTAGGCTTTCAAATAAAAATCCAATTAAAGTTGGTAAAAAGGGATAATTAAATTGGATCACTAAGATCCCAATTGGGTAAATAGGGTTTGACTCAATGGGGTTTCGACTTAACTTGGTAAAAAGGGTTTTATTCCAAAATAAATAAAACCCTAATTACAGTTGGTAAAAAGGGTTTACCCTAACTAAACCAAAATAACATAATTTAAAATAAAATATTTACATAGTAAATGGGGTTGGGTTCAGGATTTTATTTACAGGTGATCCACAGGAATGTGGGTTCAACCTATTGACTTCTTTTAGCCCTGGTGCCCACACCAATCTATCAGCTAATTATAGGATTATCGATGTAGGCTTTAGTGCTCCAAATCGAAAAAGTTTATATACTAAACTTGGAAGGAGGTTGACACTTGCTCCTAAGTCCAGTAGGGCTTTCTTAATGGTTAGGCCCCCTATAATATAAGAAATTATAGGGGTACCAAGATCCTTAAACTTGGGTAGAGTTGTGTGTTGAATGACTGAGCTAGCTTGCTCAGTGTGGCAGACTTTCTTTGGGATGTTTGCGTAAGATTTATGTTTTTGGATGCACAAATCCTTCAAAAATCTAGCATAGGTTGGGACCTACTTGATGGCATCTAAAAACAAAAGATTGATATGGACTTGTTTGAATAATTCAAACATTTCATTCATCTTAGCGCCTATCTTATTCAAAGGTAAAGGTTTTTCTAAAGAACTTGGGTATGAAACTCTAATTGCAAGTGCTAGAAAAATTGGTTCATTCCTCTCCTTAAGTCTTTCTTATCGTCAGGTAATTCGAGTTTATTTTGGATTAAGGTTATTAACATATTGATTCTTTGTGGTTGCTCCAAAATCTTTCCACTTCTAAGGATCATTATCAATTTAGCTTGCTCGGGATGAGGTTTATGAACATTGGAGCTTTCAGCCCTATATTGCCCCTTTGGATTACTAGTAAGTTGGCTAGGCAAATTCCCTTCCTCCCTCTTGTAGATGGCTGTAGCTAGTTGGTCGATTTGAGCCTTTAGCTTAGCTATAGATTGTGTGTGGGAGTCTAAGGTTTGAGAGTTGGTTTCTAGTCTAGCCAAAGATTGTAGAACTTTCTCCTCAAAATTGGAGTTATAGTGGCTAGGATAAGGTTGTGGGGTATCTTGAAACTAAGGGTATGATGTATTATTGCACTAGTGATTGGGTTTATAAGAAGTTGGGTTGATCACAGGTTGTTGTTTTCACAAGAAACTCCAGCGATTCCTCTATCCTAGATTATACATTTTGAGTATGGGTTGTTTTTTGGTCTAGGAACATTATGGGTTCGGGCTAGGTGGGCTTGTTCCTATACAAGTTTAGGAAACTGATGGATTACTGAGCAATCACCTATAGTCCGAGCAGGACTTAAGCAGGTTATACAAACAACTTGGGATTGTGTACTGTTGGAGCTCTCCCAGGAATAGTAAATTACAAATGATTAGGCATCAATAGCCTGTCGCAGCGGAAGCAGATATAAAAACTAATTTATATCTAATCATGCAATTCATAAATAAATCTAATTTATTTATCATAAATTTTTAACATGCTAAAATATATAAGAAAAATATCAGATCTAAAATAAAAATTATTTTAAGCATAAAATACTTACCTGGATCGCTATCCTGGCCTGCTTTGAAAAGCATGCCGATCTGCTTCAGAAACCGGGATTCTATCGAAGCCGCGCAATCGCCCGGCCTTTGCTGGTATCCATACGAAGCTCTCATAACCGAGTCATAGAGAGAACCGAACTGCTAGATCCTTACAGCCCTTTCCTTTTTCAGTAAATCACCAGCTTTAAAAATTGTGTCGATCTGAATCTGGGACCGGCCTTTCTTAAACTAGCTTCTATCTTGCAATCTTAGATCTGCAAGATCTTGGACCTTTTTATCTCTTCTTTCTTTTGTAGAATAACTCTCTGGATCTCATAGAAGGAAGAAGGAAACAAAATAAAAGGGAAGAAAAGAACTTGGCACAAGGAGAGAGAATCTCAAGTGCAGATGCCCCAAAAGAAAAGCTCACGGCCAAAAGGAAAAACCACATGGTCAGCCACCCTCTCTCCCTATTTATTTTCATAGTAAATCCCCTCCTTTTTTATTTCTCCATGCCAAAACACCAGTGTTTTATTTCAACCGGTTGAAATTTAAGAGGAGTAAAATAGAAGGACTCCTCTTAAAATCCTTTCACACCAATTATGAATTAGTGCTCTCCTCTTTTCATGACCCAAATTATTTGTCGCACAAAATACTTGGGGCCCACAATGATGTGTGGAGACAAGGGAAGACAAGGAGAGAGAGTCCTAGTCCAACTGGACTCTCATACATGGTCCAAATTAATTGATTTGACAATCAAATCGAAGCCGATTTTAAATCTGATCGAACCATTTCGAAGAGGACATTGACCCAACTCAATTAGAATTAATTAATTGAGTCTAACTCAATTAAATTAAATCTAATTTAATTTAATTAACAATTAATCCATAATTAATTAATTATAATATTTACAATTAGGTCAAATCTTAATTGTAACACTTATAATTAAGTCCAAATGTACTAAAATTTTCAATTTTAGTAACATTTTGATTTGCTGATTGGTTACTTGAGCTCGTAATGTGTGTGACTCCTCAGGTCCTATCCTGTCTGGTAATGAGACATGCTATAATCTCCATTATATATCATCGAAACTTCTTTTGATGGACTGAAACAATTTCACCTCAACCCTAATCAGGATCATCGATTCGAGAATGATCCTAATGGGATCTCATAATCCTCTAGTGACACCTAGCAATATGTAGTGGCAACCCAGCAGAATAAGATTGGAACCCCTAGGTATAGTACCATGTGATTTGGTTCCTCTATCAAAAATCCCGACATGATGTTGGTTATGGAAACTCGTCAAACCCATCAGTCATATGCTTAACTTAATCGACTCAAGTCCAATTATGATACTAATGAAAACATCTTTTCATTTTCACCTTACTATGGCCATAGACTTCTGGACTTTGTCACATTAAGCTGCATAGGATTATTCCTTACCACTATGACCGATAGATCCCAACAAGTGAACACTCTACCCTACAATAAACTTATTGGAGCCAACGAATACTACAAGGTCCCGTATGGAGAGGAACCATGTGATTATGTTGTCAAACTATAACAACCTTATTATGAGTAGCTGAGACACTCTAGGTCAAAGAACTATTCATACGACTACAGCATCAAGAAGTTATCGACGAGTGAGTAGTCATCCATATAATTTCCTGTACTTGGTCATGCTCAGTATCATTGATCTCTATCAACTACCTGCACTCTCACTCCAGTATCACCACACTATAGGTCAAAGACTCATCTACCCTAAAAGGGAAGTGATCTGTGCACTGATTTTAATAATCAATCACCGTCCTTATGGTATTCCAACAATCGAGAGCTTTTAGGAGTTAATCTATAAAGACACATGCCTCAGATTCTCAACTCTTGAGAATATGTATCATTATCCATTAACTCCATGGACGATTCATAGACACATCAATATGAATGAAAATAATACCCTTTTATTAATAAAGAAAATCAAGTACAAAGTTTATGCCCTAAAAATAAAAATGTGTCAAGCCAACTTGGCTTTCAGGGCATACATCTAACAATCTCCCCCTTTCACTAAAGCCAATTGGCTACATATCTAAGTCCCATTTTTTCAAAGTGGAGTTTTGCCTTTTGCTGGCTCAGAGTCTTAGTCAGTGGGTTTGCCATGTTATCCGTGGAGTCTACTCTTCGTACCTCAACATATTTTTTCTCGAGGTAGTCGCGTATGATATGAAACTGTCGCTTAATATGCTTGGACTTCTGGTGAGACTTGGGCTCCTTAGCAAGAGCTATTGCATCATTATTGTCACAATATATGGGGATGGCATCAGATGGCATCACTTCAAGCTCTGCAACAAACCTTTTATACCAGAAGGCTTCTTTTGCAGCTTCAGAGGCAGTGATATATTCTGCTTCCATTATTGAATCTGCTATGATGGGCTGCTTAGAACTTTTCCAACTAGTTGCCCCACCATTGCATAAAAACACAGACCCTGATGTAGACTTTCTATCATCAGGATCAGACATAAAGTCTTAGTCGGTATATCCCTTTTCCCTAATTTCAAACTCCCTCCAAAGACTAAGAACAAATCTTTAGTCCTTCTCAAGTACTTAAGAATGTTCTTCATAGCTATCCAATGTTCTTCACCTGGATTCGACTGATATCTGCTCGTGACACTCACAGCAAGAGTTATATCAGGTCAAGCATACAACATGACATATATAAGGCTTCCAATTGCCAAAGCATATAGAATCTTGCTCATGTGTTGAATCTCTCGGTGTGTTGGGACACATTTTCTTGGAGAGATTAATGCCATGCCGAAGAGGTAACAATCCTCTTTTAGAGTTCTCCATGCTGAACCTTTTCAGCACTTCCTCTTTGTACAATTTTTATGAAAGGCTAAGCATCCGATTAGATCTATCTCTATAGACCTTAATCCCCAAAATATAAGATGCTTCACCTAAGTCTTTCATAGAGAATTCCTTAGATAACCAATTTTTGACCAAAGTCAACATGGGAATATCATTCATAATAAGGAGGATGTCATCCACATACAATACGAGGAATGTCACTGCCCTCCCACTGGCCTTCATGTAAACACATGGCTCATCCTCATTCTTGATAAAATCAAATGATTTGATTGCATCATCAAAATGAGTATTCCAACTCCGAGAAGCTTGCTTCAATCCGTAGATTGATCTATGCAGCTTGCAGACCTTATGATCTTCATCATTGGAAGTGAAACCCAAAGGCTGCTCCATATAGATATCTTCCTAAAGATATCCATTCAGGAATGTAGTTTTCACATCCATCTGCCATATCTTATAATCATGATATGCTGCAATTGCAAGCATTGTACGGATGGATTTCAGCATAGCTACTAGTGAAAGGTATCATGATAGTCAATGCCTTCATGTTGACTATACCCTTTCACCACTAACCTAGCTTTAAAGGTCTCTATCTTACCATCTGCACCTATTTTCCTTTTGTAGATCCATTTACAACTAATAGGTACGATACCCTCTGGTGGACCACTAAGGACCATACTTGGTTAGAATGCATTGATTCAATTTCTGACTTCATAGCATTCAACCATTTCTTGGAGTCGATGTCTGACATCGCCTCATCATAAGTCTTAGGATCAATCAATTGATCCTTGTCCCCAACTAGAAACATTTCCTTTATATCCTCTATAAGCATACCCAAGTACATTTCAGGAGGTTTGGAGACTCTAATAGACCTACGAGGTGGAAGAGCATTTATGTGAATTTGTTGATTGGGTTCGATCTGATTTATAGCTGGCTGCTCTTCAGAGACTTTCTCATCGAGCTTAATTAACCTCCCACTATGACCTTCCTGAATAAACTATTTTTCAAGAAATGTTGCATGTCTGCTTACAATCACATTATGATCTTCTAGAAGGTAAAAGTAATATCATAAAGTTTCTTTAGGATACCCTATAAACTGAGCTTTCATAGATCTAGATTCCAACTTATTCATCATTAGTCTTTTGACATAGGCTGGACATCCCAAAATCTTGAAATGGGCAAGACTTGGTTTCTTATCATGCCAAATCTCATATGGTGTGGTAGGAACAGATTTAGATGGAACCCTATTTAAAATATAAATTGAAGTTTGTAAGGCATATCTCCAAAGAAATAAAGGCAAGTCAGTGAAGCTCATCATGGATCGGACCATATATAATAGTATCTTTTTCTCCTCTCAGACATCCCGTTAAGCTGAGGCGTACCAGGTGGAGTCCATTGTGAGACTATACCATTGTCCTTAAGATAACCTAAAAATTTCCTACTAAGGTATTCACCTCCCTGATCTGATCGAAGAACCTTATGGATTTTACCTATTTATTTTTCTACCTCATGTCTGAATTCTTTGAACTTTTGAAAAGCTTCAGATTTGTATCTCATAAGAAACACATAACCATATCGTGAACAATCATCAGTAAAGGTTATGAAGTAGTAAATATCATCCCTGGATTGCACATCAAATGGACCACATACATCAATGTGTACCAAGGTGAGTAATTTTGTGGCCCTCTTCCCATTTCCTACAAAGGGTAACTTGGTCATTTTTTCTTGAAGACATGACTCACAAGATGGATATGATTTAGAATTAACTGAATCAAGGATCCCATTCCTTCCAGTTTATTCTATCCTCACTTATATGATCGAGCTTTAGATGCCACATAAATTTATCATTTAGGTCATCTCTAGCACATTTATGTCCTATGACATTCACTTTAATTTTCTTGTTAATATTCAAAGATGCATCGATATGCAAATGATAGAGACTGTCAATTAAAATGGCTTTTGTAATTAATTTATTTCTTAAATAAATACTACAAAAGTCTTTATTGAATATAAATTGAAATCCTTTCTGTGCTAGCCAGAGATAGAAATTAAATTTCTACTAACTCCAGGCACAAAATAATAGTAACTAAGTATTAATCTAAACCCTAAAGGTAATACAAGAGAATATGATCCAATGGCTTGAGCAGCAACTTTTGCTCTATTTTCGACACGTAGGACCATTTCACCTTCTCTTAGTATTCTACTTCTTTTCAGGCCCTGCATTGAAATGCATATATGAGCACTAGAGCCAGAGTCTAAAATCCAACTGGAAGTAGATGAAATCGTTAGGTTAGATTTAATAATGAGTATAGGCTTACCTTTAGAAGGCACATCCTCCTTCTATTTCTTTAGGCTTTCTAGGTAGAGAGGACAATTCCTTTTCTAGTGGCCATCTGTATTGCAGTGAAAACATTTTTCTTTGCTAACCTTAGCTTTCTTGGAAGTGTCCTTCTTCTTCTATTTGTTTTCTTTCTTTTGCTTCTTTGCAGGTTTTTTCTTCTTCCAAGTAGACTTTCTTTTGGAGGAAGACTGCTCCATAGAGAAAACAGAGCCCCTCAAACTCTTTAGGGTCCCCTCATTGCTTACCAGCATGTTCAATAATTCAGGTAAAATGTAATTCAACTTGTTCATATTATAGTTCATTACAAACTGAACATATGAACAAGTCAAGGACTAGAGGATCAAATCCACCTGAAGCTCTTTATGAATAGGAATGCCCAGCTTCTCAAGCTGTTCATGTCCTTGATCATTGTTAAACAATGATCGTGGATTGACTACCCTTCATGTATTTTGTTGTTGAAAAGCTTTTTCGACACCTCGAAGTGTGCAATCTGACTTTGTTCACCATATAACTCTTGTAGGTGAATCAGAATCAATTTAGCAGTTGGCATATCCTCATGTTGGCTCTGCAATTCATTTGACATTGAGGCCAACATGTAATACTTAACCTTATTATCATCTTCCATCCATTTTTCATATGTAGTCATTTGATGAGCACTTGGATGGTTAGGTAAGACAAGGGGTTCCTGGTTAAGCACATAGCCCAAGTTCTCAGAGCTCAAAACAATTTTGATGTTTCTCGACCAATCTTTAAAATTAAGGCCTACAAGTCAATTTGTCTCTAGAATACATACTAAGGAATTTGAAGCAGACATGGTTAACTGCAAGAGTAGAAGACTCGAATTAGATACTTTATATTTAATTATAAAAAGTATTCTAGGGTCTTTAAGAAATAATTTTAGAACTCTCACTATGTTTTCGGATCTCTCACACTTCCTGTGGAGATGCAGAAACCCTGCGACTCTAGATTTCTAGTGGGTGCTACGGTCCCATCGATGTGAGGCACCTCATCGTGCCCGGTTATTGGTAACATGCTACACAAATAAGTGGCCAACTCTTGTTCAATGTATCTAATACAAGTTGTAGCAACTTGGTCTCTAAATCATGAAAGCTTAACGTGTTCGTTTATTGGTCCAATTATTAGTTAAGTCAGACCCACCATTCCTGCTGACAAAGCCATCATTGAGTCCCTCAACGTGCCTGTTTATTAGGCCTAACCCCATTAGTGCCTAGCAACATCTCATGCCTACTAGGGTGGTTGTGTGTTCCCGATGCAACTAGACCACTGTAACCAGCTGAGAATAATCAACATCAGTAGGACACCCACACACCTACGATGGTGGAAGACATAAGACTTAATATTTATTGGGAGCTTAGGTTCATGTCTCTTCTAAATTGATCAGCCAAATCATGGCTAACCAATTACATTAAGTCATCACAATCTCATGTCTGACTAATTACATTCAGTCAGCACAATCTCATGTCTGACTAAAATAACTAGCATGGATAAACTCAAATCAAAAGTGACCCTTTTGAAAACTTAATCAACCAAATTGGCCAGATCAGTTTGATCCATGGGAGGGTTTTGCCAATATATCCTCTTTTTGCTAAACTAGTTGGTTGAGAAAGAGTTAACCCCAATTAAAACCATGATCGAAACATTCCTTAGACATCAATTGATTGAGAAGATTCAATTAGGTCATCTAATGATCTGGGCTCATCACTGAGCCAAATTAGGTCTTAACTTATCAATTCACAATTATGAATTAATCCAACCATACTACATCTAAAACCAATTTTGAGCATACTTGACCTAACCCTAATCATCATCCGATTAAGTTAAGTCGCTCAAAATCAAATTAGGGTTACTAGTTGATCTAATCAAGCCCTAATTACCGTAGCCCAATCTTTAGACCTAATTTGTTCAACCCAAACCCTCATGCACCTTATTTGATTTTCTAGATCAAATCAATTTTTAAAATTGGTTGAAGTGAATGACATTAATGGATTATGATCATGAATCACATTTAAGTTCTAAACCCTAATCTGGTGCATCACATACATCAACATACACAATCATAAATCGATCAAAATTCTTTTGAAAACCCTTTTCAAAACTAGGTATACATCAAAGTAGGACAACCTTTGCACTATAGGGGTAAACCCTATAGCAGGACAACCTTATGTCACTTTGTGCAACCCTTGATCAATTAAATTTTAGATTATTAATTTAATTTTAGATTTGAAAATTATGATTTTAATTTCAAAAATAATTTTTCAAAACATGAAATTCTATGCTAGAACAATCTCATGTTCAACATAGAACTAAAAAATCATAATCTATCTATCTGATCTAAATATTTTTTAGATCTGATTCTTATCCATGCATGTTAAAAAGAGAACCGTGGCTCTGATACCACCGTTGGAGTTCTCCCAGGAATAGTAAATTACAAATGATCAGGCATCAATAGCCTGTCACAGTGGAAGCAGATATAAAAACTAATTTATATCTAATCATGCAATTCATAAATAAATATAATTTATTTATCATAAATTCCTAACATGCTAAAATATATAATAAAAATATCATATATGAAATAAAAATTATTTTAAGTATAAAATATTTACCTAGATCGCTATCCTGACCTGCTTTGAAAATTATGCCGATCCGCTTCTAAAACTAGGATTCTATCGGAGCCACGCAATCGTCTGACCTCTATTGGTATCCAGATGAAGCTCTCATAACAGAGTCATAGAGAGCACCGGACTACTAGATCCTTGCAGCCCTCTCCTCTTTTAGCAAATCACCCACTTTAAAAACTATACCGATCCGAATCTAGGACCAACTTTTCTTAAACTGGCTTTTGTCTTGCAATCTTAGATCTACAAGACCTTGGACCTTTGTCTCTCTTCTTTCTTTTGTAGAATAACTCTCTAGATCTCATAGAAGGAAGAAGGAAACAAAATAAAAGGGGAGAAAAGAACTTGGCACCAGGAGAGAGAATCTCAGGTGAAGACGCCTCGAAAGAAAAGCTCATGGCCAAGAAGAAAAACCAAATGGTCGGCCACCCTCTCTCTCTATTTATTTGCATGGTAAATCTCCTCCTTTTTTATTTCTCCATGCCAAAATATTGGTATTTTATTTCAACCGGTTAAAAATTAAGAGGAGTAAAACAGAAGGACTCCTTCTCCTCTTCAAATCCTTTCATGCCAATTATGAATTAGCGCTCTCCTCTTTTCATGCCCCATATTATTTGTCACACAAAATACTTGGGGCCCACTATGGCATGTGGAGATAAGGGAAGACAAGGAGAGAGAGTCCCAGTCCAATTGGACTCTCATACATGGTCCAAATTAATTAATTTGGTAGTCAAATCAAAGCCAATTTTAAATCTGATCGAACCATTTCGAAGAGGACATTTTCCAACTCAATTAGGATTAATTAATTGAGTCTAACTTAATTAAATTAAATCTAATTTAATTTAATTAATAATTAATCTATGATTAATTAATTGTAATATTTATAATTAGGTCAAATCTTAATGTAACACTTACAATTAGGTCCAAATGTACTAAAACTTCCAATTTTAGTAACATTTTGATTTACTGATTGGTTACTTGAGCTCCTAATATATGTGACCCCTTAGGTCCTATCCTGTCTGGTAATGAGACATGCTATAATCTCCATTATATATCATCGAAACTCCTGTCGATGGACTGAAACAATTTCAGCTCAACCTTAACCAGGATCTCAATCTGAGAATGATATTAATGGACTCTTATAATCCACCAGTGACACCTAGCAGTATGTAGTGGCAACCCAGCAAAATAAGATTGGAACCCCTAGGTGTAGTTACCATGTGATTCGGTTCCTCTATCAAAAATCCTGACATGATGTTGGTTACGAAAACTCGTCAAACCCATCAGTCATATGCTTAACTTAATCGACTCAAGTCCAATTGTGATACTAATGAAAACATCTTTTCATTATCATCCTGCTATGGCTATAGACTTCTGGACTTAGTCACATTAAGCTGCATAGGATTATTCCTTACTACTAAGGCTGATAGATCCCTACAAGTGAACACTCTACCCTACAATAAACTTACTGGAGCCAACGAATACTACAAGATCCCGTATGGATAGGAACCATGTGATTGTGCTGTCAAACTATAGCAACCTTATTGTGAGTAGCTGAGACACTCTAGGTCAAAGAACTATTCACAGACTATAGTATCAGGAAGTTATCGACGAGTGAGTAGTCATCCGTATAACTTCCTGTACTTGGTCACACTCAGTATCGTTGATCTCTATCAACTACCTGCACTCTCACTCCAGTGTCACCATACTATAGGTCAAAGACTCATCTATCCTAAAAGGGAAGTGATCTGTGCACTGATTTTAACGATCAATCACTGTCCTTATGATATTCCAACAATCGAGAGCTTTTAGGAGTTAATCTATAAAGACACATGCCTCAGATTCTCAACTCTTGAGAATATGTATCATTATCCATTAACTCCATGGATGATTCATAGACACATCAATATGAATGAAAATAATACCCTTTTATTAATAAAAAAATCAAGTACAAAGTTTATGCCCTTAAAATAAAAATGTATCAAGCCAACTTGGCTTTCAGGGCATACATCTAACATGTCCTTGGGGAAGAGGTGTGACTGACTTGCAAGAATCGATCGAGTTTTTGGGATAGTGCACCCATAGTCTAGGATAGTGTGTCAACCTTGCTGTTGATGTCTACAAAGTGGCTTACCTCATATATTCTACTTCTTTTAGAATTTAGCCTGGGTGTTTCCTTATATGTGATAGATATGTAGTACAAAGAGTTTTTGCTTAGGATCTCAAATAGTTGCCAAATCTCATGCTCGCTCCTAAGCCAGAATGTCCCACCACAAGATGAATCAACCATTTACATGTGCTTCTTTGACAATCCATTATAAAAGCACTGGATTAGTTGCCATTTGGGTATGGCATGGTGTGGACACTTGCGGATGAGTTCGTTAAGCCTCTCTCAGGTTTCATGGAATATTTTTCCATCCAATTGGAAAAAACAAGTTATGGCTTTTTGGATCTAATTTGTTTCTCTAAAAAAAATATTTCTTAAGAATTTTTTTTGTAGTTGGTCCCGGTTGAAATGGTCATAGAATTTAATGAACATAGCTAATATTTGGCCTTGTCCTTAAGTGAGAAAGAGAATAATTTCAACCTAAGGGTCTCATCATATAGATTTTGAATTCTAACAATAGAACATATCTCAATAAATTTATCCAGATGTTTATAAGGATCCTCTTGACTAAGTCCATAGAAGGATGGTAGATTTGTATGACACTGGACTTAATCTCATACCGGGTTGCCTCTATAGGAGGTGCTTGGATATGCGAAGAATATGTATATGATGAAGGGATAAAGTACTTCCTCAATTGGTGTGGTGGATCGGTCTTACTATGTGTATCCATAGTTTAACCTTAGTTTATGATTTTGATATTTTTTAACTTTTTTTTATTTTTTATTTTATTAAAGAGTAGAAGGGAGAAGAAAGAGAAGAAAGAGAAGAAGTCTAAAGATATGGCCTAAGGAGTCTTAGAGCTAAGAGGGATAGAGAAGAATAGTTAGTTTCAGTTTTATGTTAATTGCAATCAAGTTAGCACATAATGGACTCTCTATACTAGGGTTCTTTAATTTTGGATAGCTTCTAACTATTTTAAGGTTGCCTTTGAGCCTTCCAAGTCAAAAACCAACTAGCCAACTAGCTAGGTAAGGGTAAGGTTGGTGAGGGTCACTTGTTGTTTTTCTTAGACTCCAAATAAATTGGCCAGGTCAGACAATAGAACCAATTAAAGAACCACCTTCCTTCAGGGCTACATCATTCTTGAACCCCTTTCCTAGACATCAGTTGACTAGCTAATCCTAACTCACTCCAGCTCTTTGGGTCCCTTGTCCTAGTGAGCTAGAAAGTCCTTAGGGGTCAACATCTAATTGATTTTAATTATAGGCTTAGGATAATGCAATATGAGGGTGATGATTTATGGATCAAGAAAGGATAATGAAATCCTCATCTTTTATTATTTAGGGGTTAGTGCCCTTAAGATGACTTATGTAGATGCAATGAAGTACAAATAGATGTTAAAACAACTTAGTTTAGGTCTCTTAAAAAACCTAATAAATTATTAATTTTTTTTAGTATTTTTCTCTTTTTCTTTGGTGAACTAACTATGCCAATGATCCCTGGTAAAGGTGCCTATTGACCCCATAAGTGATTTTGATGATAATCAAATATTGGAGCATGCATTTATTTTACTGACAACTCTTCAAGTGTGTTACAAGTTTTTGTAGGATGATTCTAACACTCAATTATAACTCCTACATCCTTAGTTTTTGAAATGAGTTGTATTGTAAATGATTCATGTAAAGAAGAACCCAAAGAAAAGGTTAAGTAAAAATCATGAAACTGGGTTACTTCTAAATGTGTTTCAAGCTTAAAATTCCTTAAAAATATGGTTAGAAGAGTTTGAAGGCATCTTGAGACTTTGAAGACTTGCTGGATGATTTCTGGAGAAAAACTAATAATTCACTAAAGAATTCATCCGAGCTGACTCAAAGAGAAGAGAGCCGACTCTGGCACATGGCACACAAGAAGATTTCTGGCATGCAGATATCCAAGCCGACTCTAAGAGACTCGAGGTGACTCATCCAGAGTACCATTTCCTGAATCAGACAGGTGAGCCGACCCAAAGAAAGTCTAAGCTGACTCTATCATTCAGTTAGACATCTGAGTCGACCCTTCAGAAGTTTGAGCTGATTCCTCCAGAGTCCAGAAAAAGAGTTCTGAGTGAACATCCAACTGAGCCGACTCTAATGAGAAAGAACTAACTCTTATATATTGGATTTCTGAACACCTATGAATTTGAGCCAACTTGAAGTAAGGTGAGCCAACTCTTCCAGAGTAAGAAATCAAGCTACTGAGAAACCTAGCCGACTCAATTGAAGAGAGTCGAATGGACCATAACTACTCTATGGATCCGAGCCAACTCGAAGATCGATTTCAGGCCTATAACGACTAGTTCCAAAACTTAGAATTTGAATCCAAAATGTGCGCCAATGATCAAATTGTTGGAAATTATGCCCCAAAGCCAATCACCTAAGCTGTAGGTGGTTGAGCTGACTATTATACTCTTTATATGAATTAATAAATATTATTTTGGCAGTGCATCACATTCTAACTTTTCCCTGTAATGAACTCTTTTTCATGTGATAAAGTCCTGAGGACTACATTGACTTCGATATAGAGAGGATATATCGAGTGGTCCTTAAACTAGGTTCATGATCAAAGGATACATTGTACTGGATGGCAATGTATCAAGTGTAGGTTATTGTGGTTCACATCGTTTGGTTGTCTTCTTGACCAAAAGAGTATGGTGACACTGATGTGATATGCAAGTGGGATATATGATATCTCATTGAACGTGACTCCGTGTAGCCCTTTTCTACCAAAGGGATACTCACGATTGGATATAGGTATATGTGTCCCTCCAACCTGAGATCATCATGGTAGCTTGCAAGGAACTCCCTGTGCTTTGGTGCCGGACTACCCGGATTTCTAATCCAGTGACGAAAGGTTTCTGGGTACAAGCAAGTACTTGTGGAGCAGTGGTGGACCAAGATGGAATTGACCTATCCAAATAGTTTGGATTGAATGTCTCATAGTGTCTCAATTTAGCAAATCCTTGGTTGGGGTAGTCCTAGTGAGGAGTCACTGGACTTGTGAGGTTGAGACATGTTGTGGATTGACTCAGCTAGGGTTAGCAGTCTAACCCTAGGTCATCCTGAGCATTGGAGGTCAAAGGGATGAATTATACGGTAACCATATGCCAGAGGTTCGATTGATTACTCTCACATCTTTGACCTATCCAGACACCGGGACCCATTGCTAGATGGTATCTTGTGCTGGTACTGAAATTGTTCCAATGCTACCGCCTAGGTTCGAACCTATGAGGTCACACGCCATACATGATTTATCCTTGATCCAGGTACTCATTTTTGATTGAGAATCATTTTGGTAACGGTTTGATTGAGCACTCTTTGGATTGACCTAGTTTTGGGTCGATCAAAAATTATTCGGGTCCACCGGGAATTGTTCCTGGGTAACCAGGACTTGACCAAGCCTTTTATCAATTGGATTTTGATCTAATTGGATAGTGAACTGGTTTAGAACTGATTTGGGATTTTTATACTTGTTGTGAACTAGTTTTGAACCATTCACACGGTAATAAGGCTTGGGCGAACATGGATTTAAAGCATCTTTTCTTCTCCCGTTTCCAATCAATTTTTGGCTGGAATTAAACCTTCATTTATTGCTCTTGATTGATTCTTTGAAAATGAATTTTGATTCATTTTTCTTACCTGCTGGCCTCTCGCATTCCCTGCGTGTCTTCTAAGCTCCAAAAAAAATGACCGGTTGAATTGTTCTTATTGGTTATAAAGTTCTAGGTGCTGAAAATGCTGTGGTGGTCTTCTCCCTTTGAGAGCTTCTACTATTCTTTCCACCGGTGTTTTTGAGCCTAAGTTCTTGTGAGAGATTGGGAGAGAAAGACTGCATTGATTCCCTATTATTTGTGCTCAATCAGTGGAAGAAGAAAATCTGCTTTGGAGAAAACAAATTACAGAACAAGGAGTTCTATTTTTCTTCCTCCCTCTCACCGATTCAAGGTTTTCCGGTGACTAGCATCGCGGAGAAGCAGGTTCGGAGGAGCCCCAGGCATGTCCCCCCTTTAGAGGGTGTTCTTATGAGCACCTGAGAGCTGCATCTACCTCCACTGTGCTGGTTTTCTTTGCTCTATTTTTGATTGCAGATTCATCATTCAGAAATTCATGAGCACCTAGGACTTCAACATTGTTGATAGAACTATCCAATAGCTCTCCATTGAAGCCACTTTTGTCAACAAGTTCCCTTGCCATTGTTGCAGCAGTAAAGACCAAAAGATTTCCATTTGGTTTGGGTTTGCTACACTTGGAAGAGAGGAAGAAGAAAGCATTTCAAAAGGTTGCTGGAAGAAGAAGAGTGGAATAAGGTTATTCTAGATATTCCAGCTATTCCAGCAGTTATCCCTGTTTTATTCCAAGCAGGAATAAGGTAAAATTTATGATTTAAAATTTTCATGCATGCTTTGATCTAAGTGTTTATAAATATTACATGCCCATTTCTTGCCTTCTTTTGCCTGTATATGCATCTTGAAAATGTTGGATCCTGTACGGAGTAGGTTTTTCGCTGCGATTTTAAAATTATTTTAAAATACATACCTACTCTTTGCCCTGTTGCATGCTTAGTGTAGGTACTTGGAACCCTATTTTACTTTCATAAATGTCACATCCCAATGGTCTATAATGACTAAAATCATCTGAGAAGAGTACAAGATTATATATTTAAGGGATTTGAACTACTTTAAAAAAAGAAGGAATGAATATTTAATGCTTACTTGAGCTTGTGAGCAAGAGAGCACTGAAGATCATTCAAGATAGTCTTCAAGTCTTCACCAACTCACATATGAAGCTTGAAGCATTTATTGAAGAAGTTGAAGAAGCCAACCAAGTGCATTGAAGTGCAATCAATTGGGCTTCTCTTGAGCTGCATCGGCAACCATCTAACAAAATTTGTTTGTCATTATGTTGCTTTCTCTTTGCAATTCTTTTTGAATCATTGGATTATTGGTGAGCCTGATTTAAAAACCAAATAGGTTCTTAGTTAGCCCGTGTTAAAACTAAGTGTTGGGTTCTTGGTGATCCTGTTAAAACTAAGTGTTGGGTTTCTTTGGTGAGCCCGGTTTAAAAATCAAAGTGTAGAGGTTTGGATTATGAGCCTTTTAATACAATCCGACTATATTCCAGTGGGGGATATAGTGAAAATCCCAAGTGGTAGTCTTGGATAGTGGATGTAGGAGCTGGGTTGCTCCGAACTACTATAAAATTTCCTGTGTTTATTTTGTGCATTCTTTTTATATCTTGCTTCTACTTTTAATTATTTCAATCACAACACTTAACACTTCAAGAGATTTTTAAAGAGCACATAATTGCTTAAACTTTTTAAATTCCTAATTCATCTCCCTCTTGGGAAAGCCTCCTGGGCAACAGTGCCAAAACTTGATCACTATTGTAGGTGGTCAAAAATAATTTCACCAACTTAAACTATAGTTAGGATGAGTTAAGATCGTATCCTTAGGGATCAGTTGGGATTATGTTCATATTCAAGATTATTTTGTTAGAGTTTTAATTATGTTAGGAAGATGAAAGAGTTGGAATATGTTTATAGCTAAGAACAAGAATTAAACTAAGCAAGAAATTAACAAGAATATAAAAGATGTCTTTGATATAGATTTGGTATTTAGTATTATATTAAGTATTTATCCATTATGTAATTATTTAATTATGATTGATCACCGAGCATAGCCTATCTTATTGGATACGAACTTTAATCTACTCTTACATAGCTGTAGGCTATTCAAAGTCTCTAATCATGTAAATAAATTTTTTTATAATCAAATTCTGAGTATAGCCTATCTCGCTAAGCATGAATCGTATCCTGGGATCATGACTTGTTTCTACATAGTCATAGGCAATTCTAAAATAATTTTATTCATGAAAAGTAAATATTATAATTAAGCACTAATTACATAAAGAAAAAAATATAAAACATAAATAACAGAAATCTCATTTACTCCCCAAAGATGGGAATTCCTTAGCTGCATATGATATTCCCTTTCTCTCTCTTTATGCAAGGCCCTAAAGGAATTTTGGGGGTTGATACCTCTAGGTAGAGGTAAAGAAACCTTTTTATAGGTGTTAATAGAGAAGAGATGTTTGTATTTTTTTGATATAGGACTAAAGGGAGAAATTATAGTAATGGATAGGATTTGTTTTTTACAAAATCAATGGTTGGATAGTAAACCAAATCTCAGTTAAAGTAGACTTTAGAATCCGGATCCAAATTAATGTTTGACAAATCAAGATCTTTCCGGCCATTGGATTTAGATCAAATGTCCAAAAATCATTACATCACCCATGATCAGGCCAAACTCTAATTGGGTTTAATTTTGGTCATCATATTGAGATCCAATGGCTAGATTGCATTGCTTGTCTTCTTCCTTTAATCGATAGTGAACAGAAAGGGGGATGAGCAGCAACAACTTGGCATGGTGAGGAGGAGAATAATGGCATGGGTTATGATGGGTGTGCCAGTGGCAACATTTCAACGGTGAGCATCAATGATGATGGGTTGAAGAAGATGATGGTGGAGAAGTGGCAGATGTGGCGAATCATGTTGAGATGGTGGCCAGTGGTGTTGATCGAGGTGAGCCCGAAGCTAGAGAGGATGGCAGTAGCCATGGCTATGATGGAGATGAACAGCCATGGCTATGGGCAGAGAATGGCCATGGGAATGGGTAAAGAAGGGAGGAGTGGCAATCGATGCTCGGTTTGGAGAAAGAAGATGACGATGCTAGTGAATCGGGGCAGAGATGGGTTTGTGATAGATGAATATGACTTGCAAAAGTGATGGTGGGCGGCATCTTAGGTCAATGATGAGGCATCTCGGATCGGCGTTGAAGAAATCTGGTGGCTGATGGTAGTGTTTCATGGCAGAAAGGAGGGGAGATGAAGAGATGGGTGGCATCTTGGGTCGGCCATGAGGCATCTCGGGCCAGCGATGAAGAAATTTGGTGGCTGACGGTGGTGTTTCATGGCAAAAAGGAGGGGAGATGGAGAGGTGGCCAGTAGGGAGCATTGGAGGCAATACAAGCTGAGGAGGTGGTGGCACGATGGTTCTGGCATGACAGTTATGGTGTCTCGAGTCAGTGGTGATGACGGTGAGTGATGGCACCGAGGGGAACAAGGCCCAAATCCAATCATAGTCCATGACTCTGAGCTGTGGACCGATAGACATGGCTACCATAGACCATTTAAAATCTTATGAACCAAGCAATCAGTCCATGGTGGACCCGCTACTTTAATATTCATGCAAATCCTTCAATAAATTTTGAACTTCAATTCTGAGCTCATTTTAAGTCTGATTCGCTTCAAACTTATTTCATTTGAATCCATAAATTAAGTTCTTTGTATTGGCAATATTCTTTCCAACAAATGATATATAAAAATATCAATTTTAAATAAATAAAGATAATTTAATTCTTAAATTAGTACTTATATATATGTATATAACATAATTTTTAGCAATCTAGTGCTCTTTGCTTGGATTTGTTTGATACCTACTCGTAACACTTATAGCTAGGGCTATATTAGTTATGTACATAACATGGCATACATGAGGTTCATAATTATCAAATCATAAGGGATCTTGCTTATCCACTGAATCTTCTTAGGTGTGCTAGGACACATCTTCTTTGTGAGATTTATGTCATGTCTGAGGGGTTGAAGTCTCCTCTTAGAGTTCTCCATGTTGAGACTTTTTAGTACTTTCTTTATGTATATTTTTGTGATAGGCCAAGCATCTTATTTGGTCTATCTCTATAGACCTTAATTCTACAATGTAAGATACTTTGCCTTGGTCTTTCATGAAAAATTTCTTGGATAACCAATACTTAACCAAGGTCAGTATGGAAATATCATTCCTAATAAGGAGGATGTCGTCTACGTATAATAAAAGGAATGTCACGGTTGTTCAATTGACCTTCTTATACACACAAGGCTCCTCCTGAATCATAATGAAATCAAATAATTTGATCGCATCATTGAAATGAGTGTTCCAATTATAAGAAGCTTGCTTTAGCTTATAAATAGATTTATGTAGTTTGCAGACTTTTTGATCTTCATCACTAGAAGTGAAACCCAAGGGCTACTTCATATAAATATTTTTCTCAAGATATCCATTAAGGAATACCATTTTCATATCCATTTGCTAAATTTTATAATTATGAAATGCTATAATAGAAAATAGTGTGTAGATGGATTTTAACATGTTAACTAGTAAAAAGGTATCTTGGTAGTCAATACCTTCATACTGACTATACCCCTTCACCACTAGCCTAGCTTTACGTTTCTACCTTACTATCTATGCATATCTTCCTTTTGTAGATTCATTTACATCCAATGGGTATAATACCCTCTGGTGGATCCACTAAGATCCAAACGTAGTTCTAGTGCATTGAGTCAATTTCTTACTTTATAGCACTCAACCATTTTTCAGAGTCAATGTCTAATATTGCCTCATCATAGGTCTTAGCATCAACTACTTGATCACTATCTCCCACAAAGAACATTTTCTCTATATTCTTTGTAAGCATACTTAAGTATCTTTTAGGAATTCTTCTTCCATCTCTCTATCTCTCATAAGGAACACTTCTTCTAAATCCTTTATAAGCATACCTAAATACCTTTCAGCATGATGGGAGATTCTGCTAGACCTACGAGGTGGAGAAGGTGGAGCTACACTAATTGGCTCAACTATAATAGGTTCAATATGTTCTATAGCACACTGCTCAACGGAGACCTTCTCTTTGAGCTTAATTGTCTCCCATTACCACCATCTTAGATAAATTATTTTTCCAAGAATATGACATTTTAGCTTACAATCACATGAAATAAAAATAGTATCCTAATGTCTCTTTAGGATACCTTATAAAATAGGCTCTTATAGCGTAGCCTCTAACTTATCCACTTGTTACATTTTGATATGAGCCGAACATCCCCAAATTTTGATATGACCAAGACTCAGTTTCTTACCATCTCTTATGGTGTGGTAAGAATGGATATAGAGGGAACCCTATTCAATATATAAGGTGTAGTAGTAAGGCATGACCCCAAAGATATAAGAATAAATTAGTAAAGCTCATCATGCACTGGACCATATCCAGTAGGGTCTTATTTCTCTTTTATGATCTCCTTGAGCTGAGGCACACCAGGTGGAGTCCACTATGAGAATATGCCATTACCATTGAGATAACCTAGAAATTTCTCACTAAGATATTTCCTTGCCTGATCTAATCGAAAAACCTTAAGGAGTTTTTTGTTGCTTCTCTACTTCATGTCTGAATTCTTTGAGCTTTTCAAATGCTTCAGACTTATGTCTCACAAGAAAAACATTACTGTACCATGAGTAATCATTGGTAAAAGTTATGAAGTATTGATAACTATCCCTAACCTATACATCAAATGGCCCACATACATTAGTATGTACTAGGGCAAATACCTCAGTGGCCCTCTCTCCATATCCCATAATTGGTAACATGGTCATCTTTTCTTGAAGGCAAAATTCACAAACTGGAAATGAATCAGAATTCAATGAGTGAAGAACATCATCCTTCTCTAGTTTATTTATCTTGTCCTCACTAATATGACCAAGTCTTAGGTTTCACATGTACTTATGATTCAGGTCATCTTTAGGTCTCTTCTAACCTAGGGCACATTAATTGATTTATCAGCTTGAAAATGGTAGAGACCATCAGTCATAAAGCCATGTGCAACCCACTTATTTTCCAACTAAATGGAATAGTGGTCTTTATTAAAATTGAAACTATATTCTTTCTATGCTAATATAGATGCAGAAATCAATTTTTTGCTAGTAACAAATACATAATAATTATCTCTAAGCATTAAACAATAACCAGATGATAATTAAAGAGGGTAGGTGTTGATCTCGAGAATGATTTTGATGATTACAAAATATTAAAAAATAAATACTATACTAATACTTTTCAAATTGTTAAGAATATTTTTTATAGAGAGCTTTCTAATGGACAATCATTAATTAAAATCTTTATAGATCATTAAAATTATTTGTGAGCTATTAGAATGAGAAGTCAGCTCTCAAGGATCATTATAAACCTTTATGTATCATGGCAAATCCTTTTAGAGAGTCTTTGTATCACGGAAAGCATAAAGAGCTTAATTTTTATAATTAAAAGTGTTTGAGTTGGTTACAGAGTTTATGTATATCCTTAGAAATCATTGGAAGTGTTTTGAAAATATTAAAGAGCCAAGTTGCTTAAAAATCCTTGAAAAATAGAAGTTTTGGTTGAAAGAACTGACTCTAGCATGGTATGGTGGCATAGCATGCAAAATTGGCACTATTCAAGAGAGTCGACTCTTGAAGTTAGAGTCTTCTCTCTCAAACAGGCAGAGAGCATATTTTCTAGACACAATTCATAAGAGCCTTCTCTCTTAGACAGGCAAAAACATAAAATTTTGATCCAGTTTAAAAATTGACTCGTAAAAAATGAGCCTTCTCTCTTAGAAAGATGGAGAGCTTGTTATCAAAATATGCTATAGGCAAGCTGACTCTAAGCCCATGAATTGCTCTAGTAATTACTAGTTCCAGAACTCATAAATTTCAACTTTCAAGATTTCTAATAGTTATTTTTTGCTTTCCAATGTCTTTAAATAGATAGAAATGACAAAGAACTAATGAAAAAATATTTGGAGAAATGTAAAAGAAATAATTAAAGTCAAAATACCAATATTCTTTAGAAGATTCCTTGCTAATCATTGCAAACAAGGGAGAACTCAAGTGTTGTCACTTGAAAACTCAACAGAAGCATAACTCTTTCCCCGGTACTTTTTTGAAACCTAAGTGAGCTACTTAGAGAGCATTAAAGATCAGTCGTTAAAGAGTTAAAGAGTCTTTAAGAGGAGCTTCAAAGGTAACCTTCCACTCTTTTAAGAGTTTGTTTAGTTGCTCTATTTTTATATTTTGAGCTATTATTTATTTTAGTTGGGAGCTGAAACTTGAGATTGGGTTTCAGTTTTGATTGGTTGATCTTGGAAAACCAATTGGATTATTTGTGAGCTCGAAACAAAAATATTGTATTAGGATTTTGGTTTGTAAGCCTAGGATAAAATAAATGGACAGTATTCTTGTAGGAATATAGTAGAAGTCTTAAGAGATCCTTAGATAGTGGAAGTAGGAGCTGGAATTGCTCTAAATTATTATAAATCTTATAGTATTTAAATGCTTGCTTGTCTCTTTATCTTTCTTATATTTCAGTATTTGCACATATCACTTGATACAATATTTGGCTTACACTCTTTATTTAAATTTCAAAGGCACATACTTGTTTTAATTTTTGAAAATCCAACTCATCCCCCTCTTAAGGTGTCAGTCTAGGCAATAAGTGGTATCAGAGCCATGTCTTAGTATCATTAGCCTATCGATTAAGAGAAAAGATTATGACAACCTACATGATCACATCATTGGCCAAAGGACAATCTAGCAATAAATCTTCACTATTCAATGAGACCAATTACACATAATGAAAATCCAGAATGAGGATTTATATTCAAGAGATAGACTTTCAATTATAGAGAGTTATCATTAAAGGTCCTCACATACCTGTAAAAGAAGGTTGATGGCATTGACATCCCAAAATTGGAAGATAAATGGGATGAACATGACATGAAGATGGCTGAGCTAAATACAAAAGCCATGAACCTTTTGCATTATGTACTAGATCATAATGAATTCAACTAGATTTTTACTTGTAATTCTGCAAAGAAAATTTATGATAGACTTCAAGTTACACACGAAGGCACTAACCAAGTTAAAAACTCAAAAATTAACTTGCTTATGCATAATAAAAAAATATTCAAAATAGAACCTACTGAAACTATTTCAGAAATGATCACATGCTTTATTGATATTATCAATGATCTCAAAAGTCTTGGCATGACTTACTTTAAGATATATTGTTAAAAAGAAGAATAATTAAAGTTAAACTAGACAATAAATTATTGCCCTAAGAACAAGCAATTTAAAACTATATAAAACTCAGATCAACGGTATTTAAAAAAATACCAAGATTAAGATAGTTCTCTTAAAACATATGAGATTTATATGCAATAAATATAATAGGATATCTTACAAAATTACCAAAGAATGAACTTAAATTATTTATGAAAAAATACTTATGAAATAAGCCAAATCAAAATCTTGAGAGAGTTAGACCTTTTATGGAGGCAACTTCAATGGTTTGGAGTCATGATGATTTGGACTTTGGATGTTGAAATCTAGAAATCGACTCTTTAATTAATTGGCTTCTTCATGGAAGGCTCTTGAAGATGAGGATTAGATGTTGAAGAACCTAGAACTCACTTGCAGACAAGATGCAAGGATTAGGAGAATCTAAGGATTGATCCAAGCTCCAAAACTCCTTAAGAAACTTCAAAAAGATTTATGTAGCTTTATGAGATTTTAGGGAACAGGGTTACATAATTGATGGTGGGTTTGAGCATGATATGGATATCAGAAATTACTTAGGATTTCATGCATGATCTTTTTATAAATTTATAGTAGAAGTGAATCTATTTTAAAACTATTTTAAATAGACAATATGTATTTAAATAATTTTAATAAATTCAAAGTAAGATTGTAACATGATATGAAATATAGAAAATAAAATTAGCATACATCGAACCACCCGATGCATGCATGCTATAGATCTAATCTACAAATAATATAAAATTTAATTTCATACATGATCGTGGATCAATGATCACCGCTGTTCATGGCACATGGTAAAAGCTCTTTATATCACATCGCAGCTACATAGGATGTTCGACTTCAATGAATCATCCACATGAAGCCCAATGTGATTAATCTTCTCAAACTACTGGATCCACGCGAAGGCTACTGGATGGCTAAAAATAATTTATTTCTTAGATTTTCTTAAGCCTTCCAAGAAACTAGAAGAGGATGAAGAGGTCTGGATCAAGGAGGAAGAAAACAAAAAACAAGAAACTCTTTTCACTTATTTTTCTCTTATTTTTTCTCCCTTCAACCCTTGCTCCCTAAAGAATCTCTCACACCCATCCATAATTCATGCTCCCATTTTTTCTTATTTTCTTGGTAATTTACTTCAAGTTTTTTTATGATAATTGATCTCTTAATGTTGTATATATGACAAAAAGATGAAGTAAGATTTTATTGATTAAATGAAGGATTAGATTAGGATAAGGAGATGATATTTGAAAAGGATTGGGTGTTATATTTTCAATAAAACTCTAATTAAATTCAAATAAATTCAAATTTAATTCAAACAAATATTAATAGAAATAAAAATGAGGGAGGATAAAAAATTAATTTTTTTTATAGATAATTTATGAAAAAAATTCTAGGAAGGTATGAAAAATCTTTAGGAAAGAAAACAAGTTAGACTAGGTAAGGATTTGATCAAGTTTTGATCAAAATTAGTTAGGAACCAAAACCATTTGGTTATAACTAATTTAACCAACTTGGACTCAACTCAATTAGGTACCAATTAGATAATGTATTTTAAATTTAAATTGCAAGTGAATGGTATGCAAGGTAGCACGTTCAGCAAGTACGGGTTGATTCCACGAGGAATTGGATGTATGAACTATGTTCAAATCCTTGCTCAAGTAAGCTTTAACAAAGATGGAAAGAGATTGTTTCATTACTTTTTACTTTAAGCAAAAATTAAATAAATTGAAGAGATAAATAATCTAAAAATCTAGGATTTTTGAATTTTCTAGACTAATGACTTAGAGAGCCTTTTTCTGATTTCTCTCATAATATCCTTTCAACTTCTTTCTTTATGTTAATCAAGTATGGATTATGAAGATATTTTAACCCAACAATAATCCATTAAGGTTCTTACAAGGAAGAAGAGAAAATGATTTAAAAATATTATGAGCTTTCTATCTATTATCCTTCTTGCACCAAATCAAGTATGAACTATGAAGGAATTGAAATCCAACAATAGTCTATCAAGTCTCTTAGTAAGAAATTAAATAAAAAGATATGCGGAAATTAAACTAGCATAATTATAAAAATTAAATTATAAAAATTAAATTAAAAAAAAATAACTAAAATAAGAAGAATAAAATTTTATTTCTAAGAAATTTGAGTACACAAAAATATGTTTAACTCCTAAGCCATGTACAGGGCTTGGAATTAAAAAAAATAAAAATTTTTAGAACCTGATAGTGACTTGTTTTCTCTCAGCTCACTCTCCTTCTCGTATGTTGGAAGGGTGGAAGAAAATAGGAGGTGCCTTTTCCATGAAGTATACAGGTCTTTTTATAGGTGTTAGGAGAGAAGGATTGTTTACATTCTTCCAATATGCGATTAAAAAAATGAAGAGATTTCTATTTTGGATGAATCTAGCCATAATTCTCTTTCTAATACATTGATGAATCTAGATGCAAATTCCCTTCAAATTTATTAACGAATCTGGTCCCAAATCACTTTCAAGTTCATTGGTGGTCCACATGAAGGCTTCTTATGGACTAAGTTGCTGGATCATGGTGGACTAGTTGCATGTGGACTTTTTTGGACCACCTTTAAGATGGGCGTTGGGCTCTAATTATTCATTATTTGGACTCTAACTTGTGTCCTTTAGGCCTATAGATTAGGCTTTTTGTTATGGTGCACCTCTTTCCTGCAAATATAAGAAAAAGTATCAATTCTAAATAATAAAGATAACTTGATCTTATAAATTGATGCTTGTTGCCCAGTGTAGCAACCCAAGAGGGGGGGTGAATTGGGTTTTTAAAAAATTTAAATTCTAAGCAAGTATATGCTGAACTAAAATTCTTGTGTAACAAAGTGATTGTGCTCAATAATGATATGCAACAGAATTGTAAAGCAAATCAATATAAATCAGAGCAAATAAAGAAGGAAGAGCAAGTAATCACAAACACCAAGATGTATAGTGGATCGGTGCAAACCAAGCACCTACATCCACTTCCCAAGCTTTTTCTTGAGAATTTCTACTATAATCTATCCAAGATTACAGCCAACTTGTTTTCAAAGGCTCACAAGTCAAATCTTATTAGTTTTGTCACCTAGGCTCACCAACAACCTTTACAACTTATTTTTAATCCGGGTTCATAAGTCAAACTCTAGTTGGTTTTATACCTTAGGCTCACCAATAATCTTTAATACTAGTTTCAATACCTTTGAAACTAGTAACAACAGATAAGACAAAAAGTATAGATATAAGCTCAAGAAAGAACTCTTACAAGAGTAGATATAAATGTCATTGAAGTTCTTTTTGAATGCTTGAGTTGTCTCATTCATGGAACCTCTTCAAAGCACACTTTTGGCTAATGATTTGAAGGCTCAACAGCATAAAAATGAAGACTTTTTTAGGTGGAATATTTTTTAAAGCTCACTCAAGTCTTTTATTAAAAGATAAACTTTGTCTCTTATGATTCACTTTTCTTTTCTTATCTTTAATGAGTTTGGTGAGTGATAAATAGCCCAAAAACCTCCAAAAGCTGTTAGAGACCATTAGAGTGAAGGAACTAGCCATTTGGAATCAATTTTGAACTTTTGAAAAACTAGCCATTGGACTAAGTGTCGATACTTGATTTGTTCATGAGTCGATCTATGAGTCGACACTTAGGTTGATACTTGGGTTGACACCAGGTATAAATTTGAATTTCCAGCATTTAGGTTGATACTTGGGTTGACACTAGGTGTAAATTTGAATTTCAAGAATTTTGCTTCACTTCTGGTTTCAGGCTATGAGTCGATCTATGAGTTGATACATGGAATTGTGAGTTGACACTTGGATCGACACTTTGATCAGCATTAGGCAAAAATGTCCATGGAATGGCATGTTCTGTCCTTTCTTATCTCAGGCCATGAGTCGATCTGTGAGTAGACTTGTGAGCTGACACTTAGGTTGACACTTGGATCGATATTTCACTGAGATCCAAAAATCATGTTTTGTTAATTCTGTTCTCAAGCCTTGAGTCGATCTGTGAGTCAACACTTGAACTCTGTGAGTCGATACTTTTAGTTGACACTTGGTATGCCAACTGAAGGTTCTGCATGCTAGTCTTCAAGGTGCTAACACTTGCTCCATGAATCGACATAGCAAGTTGACACTTAGGTCGACACTTGCTCTGTGCCATTTAAAATATGTATGCCAAACTCCGAAACTTTCAAATTTTATCCAATTGACTTCTAGTTCCTTCTCCATAAAGGCCAAAGTGATTATCTTAAAGTCATTCCAAGGTAAGAAGACCTCTCAAATATTGAAATTCATCTTTCTTTGATATCCATAACTTTGATACTCTTGAGTGAAAAATTGAAGTACCTGTGATCTAGAATTCACAACTCCAATTAAAACATTAGTCCAAACATATATTCAACATTTTGTTAATCATCAAAATCAAGAGCCAAAGCCAACAATCTCCCCCTTTTTGATGATGATAAAACTTTAAGTATATAAGCATATTCTCAAAAGAATTGATAAGTTCATTGAACATGCTTCACAGTTATCAAAGTTTATACAAGTATTTCAAGTGAGAATGCATCAGATTATTAGTTCATACACTAATATTTCAAGTGTTTCAAAGTTAGATTTTCTTAATTTGTCAATTTCTCCCCTTATCTTAAGTAACTTATGAATTCTTGAAAATTTTGAAATTGTGCTTATATAGTCTTTCTTACTCCCCTTTTTGTCATCATTAAGCATTAAAGGGATATCTCCCCCTAAATTAGTGCTTTAGACAAACCAAACTGTTAATAGACAAAAAAAAGAGTAATGAAACAATTTGCATAACTAAGAAACATAAATTTCATAGATAAGGAGTTTCAGTACAATATAGCAAATGACATACATGAACTGAAAATACAAGCATAAACTAGAAATACAACAAGGGAACTACATGAAATGTAAACATAACATAACATAACATAATCTGTGAGGCTACTCCTCATCAGATGGAAACTCTAAAATAATGGATGCCATGATCCTAGAGGATGAAGATCTAGGAGTCTTATGCAACATACTCCTAGTCCTAAGGGAAGGTCCAAATCTATGTATGACTCTAGTGGTCCTAGTGGCATGAGAAGTAAGGATCTCTATAGGTGCCTTATAGGCTAAAACAGTGTCTCTCTGAACATTAGTAGGAGCAGGAACATCTGGAGTCTAATCAGGAACAACTGAAGTCTGATCCTCTTTACTGACAATCTGATAACCACCACCTGCACCATCATCACCATCACTGTCATTGCCACTATCTGA
The DNA here is from genome assembly GCA_021397845.1 of Areca catechu. NCBI lineage: Eukaryota > Viridiplantae > Streptophyta > Magnoliopsida > Arecales > Arecaceae > Areca > Areca catechu. The sequence continues at coordinate 91,147,724 of CM038051.1, read as the reverse complement.
ACCATCACCATGATCATCACCATCATCATCAGCAGTGCCATCAAGTGCATCATCATCACCATCTGCTGGTAGAGGAGGAGGTGGAGGAACTAAGGGTCCAACTGGAGGCAATAGTGATCTCAACAAGTCTCTGAGCTCAATAAATCTGGCCTCCATGGTCTGTCGAATGCCCGTGAGCTGCTCATCTATGTGAGATCTCAGTCCATGTAGCTCTAACTATAATATGGTAGTCCTAACAGACAACCCTAAAATCTCCTTCCGAACTCTAGTAATCTATGCAGTGATCCACTCCTTGAAGGTAGAATCTATAGCTGTGGAGTCTCAAGAGGTTGTAGCATGAGCATGTGCAAGTGTAGAGGGCTCTGACCCAAGACTATAGCAAGCATAGGTCTGGGGGGACTAATCTGTAATGCAGGTCCAGAGGGTCCTGCCTCAGCAGCTCTCAGCTCATCCTCCTCGTCTGGCTCCTGGCCTGACTCCCGTCTAACCCACCTGCTACCAACTCTCCTGAATCCCATGCAATGTAGAGATTTCTCCTTGTAAGTGTCTATATAGAGAATCTCTTTGGAGGCCTAGTCCTCTAGTGGGATACCAAAAGCTCTGAAGATCCTAGTCAACCCCATACCATATGGTAGGCACATCTCTATTGGGTGGCTACCTCACCCATCTGGTGAACCATAATCATGGGTAGGTTGATGGCCGTCCGCTGTCTCAGAGCGACCATCAAAACCAACTCCCGCTCAGTGATGAAGTCGAATATGCCAGTCTTTGCATCTCCAAAGATAACTGGTTTGCTGACACAACTGATACTCCCTTGATGTCCTCACACTCCAATATGCATCTGAATGCAGCATCTCTATCACTTACTTAGTTTGCTGCTAAACCATGTAGTGAAATCTCTCAAACTCTACTAAGGGTCTCAGGGGTCACTAGAATCTCAACACCCCTGACTCGAGCTCTCCACCTGATGCCATCAGTAGCCATGCTTCCGTAAAACTTGCACATCAAGTGTGGGAAGTACCTCTCTCTCATGGTACATAAGGGTACAAGGCTTGCTGCTCTTAACAAATCTCCAATGATGAACCCCTTTGAATCCCAAAACTAAAGATCAACTCTTCTCTCACATGCTATAACTTTCCTACAACTCTCTCTACTATGGGGGATAACTGTTGAGGGGGTACTCTGTTTGCCTGCTGATCTTCAGTCTGCTCGTGATGTATGGCTGGATCTTGTTGGGCCTTAGACCTCCTCTCCTAGGAACTCGGCTCGCCTCGCTTGAAGGTGGACCATTTCTTGCAGAACACAACTTGCTTCTTAGGTGCCATGACCACTAGAACACAAGGATCAGACCGGAAGGAGGATCGGACCAAAGAGAAGGAAATCAGGCCAAAACACAAGAGAATTGGGCAAAGAGAGAGAGGAACTAGAAGGAATAGAGAGAAATTGAAAGAAATGAGGGAAAAACTAGAAAGAAAAGAGGGAGAATCAGACCAAAATAGTGGAAGAAGAAAGGATTTTACCCAGAAATGGAAGGTTAGGTTCGAAAGTGTATTGTTTATGGGGGATTGGAAGGTTTTAAGGACCACATGGAAGAGGGGAGAATGAAAAAACAAGTGAAAAAATCATTTAGATGATGCCCTAAAAAAGAAATCGATCCGTTTATGAGTCAACACTTAGAAAATTGTTCAAGTGTCGACACTTCGATGAGTTGATAATTGGGCAATTTTACAAGTATCGACACTTGGTCATTTTTAGGAAAAAAAATTAGAATAAAACTCAATAAATTTCCAAAAATTAGGAAAGTGTCTAGGGACTATCTTAAGATATATTTGAAAGAATTTTGAGGCAATTATAAGGATTTCAACAAGAATTTGAAAGATTTTAGTCAAAGGAATCAATGATGCCTAACTCTCTTTTGATTATGCAAAACCTATCTTGACTAAAATGTTTTATCAAAATATCAGCTAATTGTCTATCAGTGCACACAAAATAAAGCATTAATCACTATTTTGCATATGATCTCTTATGAAGTGATGTCTTATTTCAATATGTTTGCTTCTTGAATGTTGAATTGGATTTTTAGTTAAATTAATAGCACTAGTATTATCACATCTTATGGATGTTTTATTTAACTTAATGCCAAAATCTTCGAGTTGTTGTTTCATCCATAAGATTTGAGCACAACAACTTCCAGCTGCTATATATTTGACTTCCACCATAGATAGAGCAACTAAATTTTGTTTCTTGCTAAACCATAAAATCAAATTCACTCCAAGAAATTGACATGTTCTACTAGTATTTTTTCTAACTAATTTATATGCTACAAAGTTAGCATCAGAATAGGCAATCAATTCAATAGATGAATCTCTAGAGTACCACAATCCAATATCAATTATGCTAGATAAATATTTAAGTATGCGCTTAATAGTCAATAAATGAGATTTTTTAGGAGCAGACTGATACTAGCACAAATACATACACTGAACATGAAATCTGGCCCACTAGCAGTTGTTGGCATGCCAAGGTAGAGTCGATACATGTAATTTAAAACTTTTCTAAACAACATGACGCAGCAAAAGAAGATAAAACATTTTTATCTATACATGTTAATCTAATTAACATGCACTCTACACATATCTTTATGCATATAGAGTAATACATGTATGAAATCAACCATGCAAATTATGTAACTCATAAAACCATACATTGAATCACACAAAAGGATGTCGAAGAACATATCTTTATATCCATGAGATAGGAGTATGAACCTTATCTGCGAGGTGACAATCACCAGGAGAGGAAGTACTCCAAGGAAGAAGACAAGCCCTATGAGTAGCATAGATGTCTTGCCTCTACAGGTGGTTCACATCAGGGTAAGGGGATTTTTCTCCTTCCTTCAAGGTGCTAGCCTCTTCGAAAATAATGTGGCAGTGGTGGACTCCTTCTTCAACACCTTGAAGAACTAGTTGCTGAATAGATGGAACAAAGGACCCAAGAACCCTTCCCAAAACACTCTGTCCCAAACCTTCAACAGAAGGTATGCACACAGTAATCCCAAACCCAAACCTCACACTAACTTGAGATCAAATCTTACAATCTCTCAAAGGTCAAGACTTCTGACCATGAAGAAAGTGGCAGAGTCTCAATAACAATGAAGAAAGAACCGTTCCATTTCTTTCAGCCCTCAAAAGTCTTTTATACATAAACCATAATGGAGAGATGAATCAAAGATAAAGAGGGAGTTTTTGGAGTCTCTTGGGATTCAAGGATGTTACAAACCCTTGGACTTTAGCAACCGATGCTGATTAAAACCTTGAAATGCCAACCATTAAGTGCCATAACCCTTATAGCTATTAACGAAGCATTCTTGGATTTTCAGCAAATTCTGTTAGACAGGTCAACTCATCTCGGGTCTACTCACCTCGGGTCGACTCTATTGGCAATTTTGACAACTTTTTGTTAAAGTCCGGAATGATTTCTAATCGTTCCAAACCCAACAAATCAAGAAGAAACCCCATGGTGTGTGACCCCGTAGGTTCAAACATTAAACCGATAGCACAGGAACATTTCCAGTACCAGCCAAAGTCACCATCTAGTAATGACACCCGGTATCCAGATAGGTCGAAGGTTGCAAAGCAACAAGAACCTATCGAATATGGAATACCGCTAAACTTATTCCTTTAATCTCCTAATGCTTCAGATGGCTTAGGGTTAAACTGCCCAACTCTAATCAGTCCATCTCAATATGTCTCAAATAAAGAATCCCTGTAACTCCTTACAAGGAATGCCCTGGCCAAGGTCTTTCTCAATTGAGGCATATTAAGCATTCAATCTAAACTATTTGGAGAGATCAATCTTATCTTGATCCTACTAACGCTACACAAGTACCTAACTTTACCTAGCAACCTTCCATCACTAGATTAGAAATCTGGGTAGTCCGGCACCTAAACACAGTGAGTTGCTTGCAAGCTACCGTAGTGATCTCAAGTTAGAGGAATAATTCATATCCACATTCTAATGCAAAACATCTCTTTGACAGAAAGAGAATCTCGCATGAGAGTCATGCTCAATGAAGTGTCAAACACAACACCTGATGTCATACTAGCATCTCCATGCTACTTGGTTAAGAGGACAACCAACAGACATGACATCAACGACCTACTCTTGATACACCATCATCCTGATATAGCATATCTTTTGGTTGTGAACCAGTTTATGCAATACACGATGCATCCTCTCTACATCGCATACGAGGTAGCTCAAAGGACATCATCTCACAAGTGTTTAATTAGGAAGATGACATGTGATGAACAACCAGAATAAACTTTTTATTCAATTCAATAATACATATACATGAGTCATACAATCATCTACAACCTAGATGATTGGCTTTGGGATACACATTTCCTAACAACTCCCACTTGGACTAAAGCTAATTAGAACAAAATCTGATTCCCATCTTCCATTTACAGTCATCGAGCTCTTGTCTTCCAATGGCTTTAGTGAAGGGGTCGGCTAGGTTCTCCTTACCATCGATCTTCAGAAGCTTGATGTCACCTCGTTCAACAATCTCTTGGACAAGGTGATAATGGCGCAGAATATGCTTGGTCCGCTGATGTGATTTTGATTCTTTGGCTTGAGCTATGGCTCTAGTGCTGTCACCATACACCGGAATAGGACCATCCAAGGAATGTGCCACTCCCAGCTCGCCTAAGAATTTTTGCAACCAATAGCCTCCTTTGCTGCATCCGATGCTGCAATATATTCTTCCTCGCAAATAGAATCAGCCACTGTATACTACTTAAAACTTTTCTAGTAGATTGCTCCACCATTAAGAGTAAACACAAAACCAGACACACTCTTACTATCATCACTATCTAACCAAAAACTGGAGTTAGTGTACCCCACAAGTTTTAAGTCAGAATCTTCATGAATAAGCCATTGGTCCTTAGTATTTCTCAAATACTTGAGGATGTTCTTAACAACTTTTCAATGGGCTTCACCTGGGTCAAACTGGTATATACTCACTACCCCTAGTGAATATGCCATGTCTAGTCTAGTGCATAACATAGCATACATAATAAAACTCATTGCCGAAGCATATGGAATCCTACTCATATGCTCTCTCTCCTTAGAAGTTGCTGCACCATCCTTCTTGGAAAGAGTAATTCCATGATCTATCGGAAGATAGCCCCTTTTGAAATTCTCCATGCTGAACTGCTTCAGCACAGATTCTATGTACATAGATTGGGACAGTCTTAGAAGCTTCTTAGATCTATTTCTATAAATCTTCATACCTAGTATGTATGAGGCTTCACCCAAGTCTTTCATAGAGAATTGAGATGAAAGCCATACCTTTATTCCTTGTAATGCTGGAATGTCATTCCTGATTAGGAGAATGTCATCCATATACAAAATAAGAAATACAACTATAGAACCTTTTTCCTATTTATATATACAAGGTTCCTCTTCATTCCTAACGAAGCCATACGTCTTAATACATTTATCAAAATGCATGTTCCAACTTCAAGAAGCCTGTTATAATCCATAAATGGACCTTTGAAGCTTGCACACTTTAGACTCATCTATGGATGTGAACCCTTCAGGTTGCATCACATACACCTCCTCTTCCAGCTTACCATTTAGGAAAGCTATTTGGATATCCATTTGCTAGATTTCATAATCTAAATGTGCTGTTATAGCAAGCATAATCCGAATGGACTTGAGCATTGCCACAGAAAAAAAATGTCTCGTCATAGTCAATACCATAATGCTGACGATACTCCTTGGCAATCAGATAGGCTTTATAGGTCTCTACCTGCCCATCTGCCCTTGCTTCCTCTAGAAGATCCACTTGCACCCAATGAATTTCATCCCTTTAGGTGGATCAACCAATGTCCATACATTGTTAATTTTCTTGGACTCTATTTCGAATTTCATAGCTCCCAACCATAACTCAGAATCAGCTTTGACATTTCATCCATATAGGTGATCGGATCCTCGTTGTTCTCATCGAGCTCAACAGGATCACTATCTCGAACCAAGAAACTATAGTATCTATCCGGTTGACATGGTACTCTACCAGATCTCCTTAATGGTTGCACTATGGGCTCTGGATCTGATCTAATCAAATCCAGTTCTATAGTGGCCTCAGAGTGAGACGCTTTTTCTATCTGTTGAACTTCTCCAAGTTCAACCTTAGCAGCTTGAGTGCCTTCACCAAGGTACTCCCTTTCTAAAAATGTTGCTCTAAGACTAACGAACAACTTTTATTCCTTAGGCAGATAGAAATAATATTTTTTGGATTCTTTGGCATACCTAACAAAAAGACATCTATCAGATTTGGTTCCTAGCTTATCTATCTCCAAACGTATGACATAAGTCGGACACCCCGAAACCCGAAGGTTAGAGAGAGTTGGCTTACGTCCAGTTCATATCTCATATGGTGTTTTATCAATGGATTTACTTGGAACCCTATTTAGAAGGTAAGATGTTGACTCAAGAGCATATCCCCATAAGGACTCAGGCAGACTTGCTTAGCCCATCATGGATCGAACCATGTCCAACAAAGTTCGATTCCTTCTTTCAAACACACCATTTAACTAAGGTGTCCATGAAGGAGTCCATTGAAAGAGAATTTCATTCTTCTCAAGATAAGTCAGAAATTCCCTAGAAACATACTCACCACTTCGATCTGATTGAAAGGTTTTAATAAACTTCCCAGTTTATTTTTCAGCTTCATTACGATAATGTTTGAACATTTCAAATGAGTCAGATTTATATCTCATTAGGTAGACATAACCGTACTTCGAAAGGTCATCTGTGAATATAATGAAATAATTATACCCACCTCTTGCACTAATATTCATAGGTCCACATACATCAGTATGTACTAGACTTAGAATATCACTGACTTTTTCACCCTTTCCAGTAAAAGGTGACTTGGTCATTTTTTCAAGAAAACAAGATTCACAAGTTGATAAAGATTCACTCTTAGTGATATATAGGAGACCTTCTTCCATCAACTTATTTATCCTATTCTTGTTTATATAACCTAGCCTACAATGCCAGAGATAAGTATCACTAACTTTGTCTAACCTAGGGCATTTATTAGTAGTGTACAATACAGTAACAGGCTATGATAGTACATATATGCCATTCTTCACTTGTCCAACCATCATATTAGAACCATTCAACATGATTTTACAAATATCATTCTTTATAGATAATTCATAACCATCTTTGACCATCAGGCCTACAGAAATGATATTCACTAAAAAGAAAGGACAAAAATGATAATCATTATGAATGATAGTACAAGACTTAAAATACAAAGAAATAGTTCTTAACACCAGAATTGGAGCTTGACTTCCATTCCCAACATTCAGAAACCTTTCACCGCTTTCAAATCTCCTACTAACTTGAGGTCCCTGCAAAGAATTGTAAATGTGATAAGGACTTAGGGTATCTAATACCTAGCTAGTAGTATCATAAATAGAAAAACTACAAGGATTTATCATATAAATATCTTGATCAGCAATAGCTTGCTACTTTCCCTTCCTTTGCCTGTTCGGATCTAGAGTAGCAAGGTAAGCATAATAGTTTTGCTTCTTGTGACCCGGCTTCTTACAGAAGAAGTACTTTGCCTGACTCTTGTCAGCCTTCACCCTCCTAGTCTAAGTATGTCCAGCACTTTGCACCTTCTTATTTTTCTTATTCTTTCTCTTCTTCCCTTTCCCAAAGGGATGACGTCTTGCTCCAAGATCTCCCACCAGATTCACAAATTCCTTATTGAGGTTGTAGTCTCTCTCATAAGTCTGCCGTAACCCTAACATCTCATGATAGTTTACTGCAGGCCTATTCATTCTAAAATTATCGAGAAAGACCTGGTAAGAAGGGGGCAGAGAATTCAGTATCGCATCCTTACCGAGCTGCCCATGCAAAGGATATCCGGTTTGTCCAAACACTTAAATAACTTGATCATGTACATTAAATGATCAGTTACTGGAGCTCCATTATGTATACGCATGTTATAGATGGTGGAAGAGATTTGGTATCTTTCTATATCATTCGAAGTGCTAAAAGACTCCTTTAACCTTTCAAGAATCTCCTCTGGTTGGGCCTCCTCAAATTTGTGACTGACAGTGCCACTTCTAGTAAGTGTCCCTAACAGTGCCACGACGTTGGGGGCTGGGATCTCAGTTGCCAGATCGGTTATCACATAAAGGATCTGCTCATGCTCCAGGACTATTTGAGTCTTCGATACTAGCTATTGAAGTTAGGTCTAGAAAGTTTGTCGTTATCTAATAATGACTGGAGCAACAAAGTGATCGACATTATCTGAAAAAGAACAAGAACTATTAGTATATGAATCATTTCAAACATCCTAAAGACATGGATTTTAGTCTAAAGGCTTCTCCCATTATTTTATTCAGACTAGTAGCCTCTACACTCTAATCCGAAGAATAATATTTATCCTTTAGCAGGTATTAGGATCCAATAGACTATATGTTGCCACTCTCGCCGCCGCGCCCGTGGCTCCGGTCCGTGGATCCTTCCTGACCGCCTGGCGAGGGAGCCTCCCCGGCTGCTGCGAACCTGCAAGAAGGAGTTAGAAGACCCTGGCCGGGGATCCCGGCGAGGGAGCTCCGACGGTCAAGTCAGTAGGCGACGAGAAGGAACAGACTCTCCAAGGCGGACCCCCCGAAAGGGTTCCAGACTTGGCGAGTTTACTAGTAAGAAAGGCACTCTGGGGACCGGAAATTCGGCCGGGCCTCCTTGCCGAGCTCACACCGAATTATCCCCTCTCGGGATCTCGGATCTCTCTCTCTCGGAGTGAGGCCTCTTGCCGCTGTTTTCCTCCTTGTCCCCAGGCTTGTTCGCTTACCTTGTCATCCCCAGATTCCTTCCTTTTATCTCCTCCCGTCGTTCGCCTGTCTTCTCCTCCTGGGAGGCTCCCCTCCCCCGTCCCTTTCTCTTTCCCCTTTTCGGTGAGGAGGGCTAGGCGGCTTTCCGACCTCGTCCGCCGAGCCCAGCAAGGAAAAGGCAAAGTTAGGAAAGGGGGGCGGGCGGCGCTGGTAAGGCGGCTGGTCAGACTTCGGGCCCAGTGAGAGCGCTCTCTTTCCCAAGTGTGGGCGCCATCCGTCTATGGGGCCTGTTTTGTCAGAATCGCGCCTCTCGGCTGTGGGACTTGTTGGGCCGAGGCAAATGGTGTTCCGCGTGCCGCCGCCCTCCGTACGGGGCACCGTCTGGGATTCGTACGGCCCGAGGGATGGCCTCGGGGCCTGCGCCTCTTTCCCTGGGACCTTCTCCGTACGGGTGGCCTAACCTCGGCCGAGTTGGGCCCATCTCCGGGGGCCACCTGGCGAAGAGCGAAGGACCAGCCGACCTCGGCCTAGGTGGACCCCTCCTGGGTGGACACCTGGCGAGGTGGCAGGAGGTCGCCAGGCTTCGGCCAAGGTGGGCCTGTCTTCGGGGGGCCACCTGGCAAAGGGGCGAAGGATCGGCCGACCTCGGCCCAGGTGGACCCCTCCTGGGTGGACACCTGGTGAGGTGGCAGGAGGTCGCCTGGCCTTGGCTGAGGTGGGCCCGTCTCCGGGGGGCCACCTGGCAAAGGGGCGAAGGATCGGCCAACTCGGCCCAGGTGGACCCCTCCTGGGTGGACACCTGGCGAGGTGGCAGGAAGTCGCCTGGCCTTGGCCGAGGTGGGCTCGTCTCCGAGGGGCCACCTGGCAAAGGGGCGAAGGATCGGCCGACCTCGGCCCAGGTGGACCCCTCCTGGGTGGACACCTGGCGAGGTGGCAGGAGGTCGCCTGGCTTTGGCCGAGGTGGGCCCGTCTCCGGGGGGCCACCTGGCAAAGGGGCGAAGGATCGGCCGACCTTGGCCCAGGTGGATCCCTCCTAAGAGGACACCTGGCGAGGTGGCAGGAGGTCGCTTGGCTTTGGCCGAGGTGGGCCCGTCTCCGGGGGGCACCTGGCAAAGGGGCGAAGGATCGGCCGACCTCGGCCCAGGTGGACCCCTCCTGGGTGGACACCTGGCGAGGTGGCAGGAGGTCGCCTGGGTTTGGCCGACCTCACTTAGGCAGACCCCTCCGGGTTTGAGCGCCAACAAGGTGGTAGAGGAACTCCGAGCCGAGCTCGACCTCGGCAAGAGCAGTTTGCCTTAGAAAGTCATCGGGCGGTGTGGTCTTGCCGAACCTGGTCTTAAAGACGTGGCGCTAACTCGGCCGGAGAAACCTCCACGTGGCTCGATCGCATTCGGCGGTATCTGAGCCTGGCCACGTCTCTGTTACGGCCGTAACAGTTGCCCCCCAGCCCGCCATTCCGTCGGGGCGTCGTAGAATGGAACGTCGGGATTAAATACGGACATGACGTGGGGAGGCGAAGATCTTGCATCATAATTGCCACGATCCTCGTCGCCGTGGCTCGATGTGCCTGAAACCCTATGGAAAGCCGCCACGCGTCGCCCACTTGCCCGCAATAAATGCGTCGCTTCTAGGCAGAGGCCGTTACCCTGCTAACGAGGCATCGGTGTCGGGCGTGCGTCCACGTGGCGATCATCCAGTGGCCCGAGGCGGAATGATGGGTACGGCCGCTGTCGGCTGAGTTTGAAAGGGAGGTCGGCTGAGTTTGAAAGGGAGGGGACTTTCCAGAACGAGGCCTTTCCCCTTGCTCCGTGGGCGGTTCACTGCAGGCTAACTTCTGTTGCCCTGCGCTCGTCTGGTATACTTTCGGTGAGTGCCTCCATCTTCTCCGGTTCCCCTCCTTCTCTTTCTTTTCCCTTTGATCCTTTGTCCTTCTCTTTTCCATGGCGCGCCGTCGCCATGTCTCTTCCAATCCGGACGAGGCCGGTCCATCCCGGCCGAGGACTCCATCTTCTTCCTCCTCAGATGAGGAGATGATCCCGGAGGAGATCCGCCGGCGTCTGCAACCCGGGGGTGTCACCATTGGCATCCCTAGGTGGATCCGGTCTCCTCCGTTGCTCCTGCCGTGCCCCTTCGTTCTCTTCCTGCTCTGCCTTTTCTTCCCGCCGGTCCCTCTGGTCATGCTTCCACCATGATCGAAGGTGATCTTTCTCTGCTCCGGGATGCCTACGGTATCCCGGGGTCAATTCGTTTGTCTGTTCCGCGGTCCGGGAGCGCATCACCATGAGTGGCCCCGACCGCATAGCCTTCTACGAAGACTTCCTCCTTGGGGGTCTTCGGTTTCCTCTGCATCCCTTCTTCCTTTCTTTTCTCAGCCATTTCCAGCTTGTCCCGGCCCAGCTGGCTCCCAATGCCATCCGGGTCATCTTCTCTTTTATAGTCTTTTGTCACTTCCACGGGTTCATTATCCGTTTCTCCCTCTTCAGGGCCATGTTCACCCTGAAGAAGTGCTCCATCGATGACGGCTGGTGGTATATTTCGCCCCGGCCCAGGTGTCTCCGGTTTGACCTCCCTTCCTCTGTCAAGGGCTGGAAGAGCCAGTTTTTCTTCGCCTCAGTCGAAGATGTCGACTGGGCCTGGAGTGAACCGGACCGGTCTCCGAACCGGAACTCTCGGGTTGAGTCGGCGGACCAGGAGGCCTACTCCCAGCTCCTGAGCGACGTGGTCCCGGCACTCGATGTTCTGCTTTCGGAGCAGAATCTTTTTGAGGCCGGGATCAGTCCCGTTCGCGAGACGGGTGAGATTCGGCCCTACTTTGACTCCTGCCCCCTTTTTCTTCATGACCGAGCCGGCTGACCTTCTATTCCTTTGTATTGCAGGAATGAAGTTTTCACTGGAGAGCCTCCTGGAGGGTGCAGCCCAGAGAGACATCCCCGAGGTAGAAGAGCCGGCGGCCAAGAGGGCTCGTACCGAGGCTGGCCGAGAGATCGCGCCGGTGACCGCACCCAGCCCGATGGCCGCCACTCCCCCGCCCAGGTTGCCTCAGGGCGGGGCCGCTGATGCCTCGGCTGCCCGACCTGGTGGCGCCGCTGTTGAGGGGGCTCCACTGCCCGAAGCTCCGTCCAGCGCCGGTCCCATCATCGCCGCTGCCTCGATGGCGTAGCCTGTGGCCACCGCCGGCCCATCGACCGCGGCCTCAGCTGAGGGGGCAGCCGCCGCAGGAGCCGGCCTGATAGCTCCGCCACCGGTGACCACCCACCGGTGTTCGGTCATCCGTGACAAAGGGCTTGTGGAAAAGATCATGGAGTATGCCTCCACCGCCCGGGACCGCCGAGCTCGGGGCGGCCGGGATTATGCGGATGCCTTGCTCGGGATTCTCCCGCAGCTCTTCACGGTAAGCCCGAGTGCCTTTTTCTCTATTTTTTCAAGATCTAGTCTCCTTTTCTCTCTGACCTGGTTTGTTCTTGTTGGTGCAGATCGGGAATGACGTTCTCCTACTGAGGAACTTCCTCGTAGGGAACGCAAAAGGGACGCCGAGAAGGAGAAGAAGCTCGGCAAGCTCGCGGCCGATGTCAAAGACCTCATGGAGAAGGGGGTCGAGCTGCGAGCCAACAACCAAGCCCTCCAGTCCGACCTGGCGCGTTCCGAGGGGCGGAATAAGGAGCTGGAGGCTTCCTTGTCGGAGGAGAGGCTCTCCTACCAGCGTCGCACGGAGGAGGACGCGGCGGAGAAGGCTCGCCTGCAGGCCCACACCCAGTGGCTGGAGCGCCAGCTGGAGGAGGCCCGGCGAGATGCAAGCACGGCGAAGGACCGGAGTGCGTACATCAACGGACTCCTGGAGGCCGCGAAGCGGGAGGCACAGGAGGCCATCCCGAAGTTCCGAGCTTCCGACGAGTACACGTCGGAGGTTCGGGAGGCCGCCGTGGACTCCTTCCTGAAGGGGTTCCGGATGTGCCGGGAGAAGGTGGGGGCCTTCTTCCCCGGCTCGACCTCAGCGGGGTGGTACTCGGAGGCAGGAGGCAAGGAGTCGAGAGCAAGGCCTCCGGTGCGGCCAACGCCACTCCTGCGGCGTCGTCGACTAGCGAAGCCGTGGCTCCGGAGCAGCCTCAAGAGCCGGCCGCCGCAGAAGTCGAGGATGCAGTGCCTGCGCCCCCGGCGGAGGGCTCCGACCCCGCGCCACACTGAGCTCATTGTCTTCTCGCCTACTTCGTCGTTGTAGTCGTGTTTTCTCTTTTTCTTCTTTTTGGGGACTCCCGGCCTGTCGGGACTCCTGGCTTGTACTGGTCGCTTGTATTAATGAAGCTTTAGTTTGACCAAACCTCGAGTTCATCCCATCTCCCTTCTCTTTTTCCTTTTTTCTGAGATGTTGGCATGGAATGCTGGAACGATCGCAGGCCCGGTCCTTCCATTGCTCAAATCGAAGGTTGGGGCCTCCCGGATCGCGTGGCGGTAGAGTAGGCCTTAAGCGGGTCCATCTTTGGGATTGCCTTCACACTCGCGCGGGCGACATGGTTTCTGCGCCGCCTTCCATGCCGAAGCCCGGGACCTCCGGATTGAGCCTCGGAGCCGCAGGCTTTCTCAAACCTTGCGCGGCTTGCCGAGCTGTTCTCCGGGCTTGCATGGGTGAACTGGGTTCTGCACCACCTTCCAGGCCGAAGCCCAGGATCTCTGGACTGAACCCGATGCCGCAGGCTTTCTCAAGCCTTACGCAGCTTGCCGAGCTGTTCTCTGGGCTTGCATGGGCGAACTGGGTTCTGCGCCACCTTCCAGGCTGAAGCCCAGGATCTCCGGACTGAACCCGATGCCGCAGGCTTTCTCAAGCCTTGCGCGGCTTGCCGAGCTATTCTCCGGGCTTGCGTGGGCGAACTGGATTCTGCGCCACCTTCCAGGCCGAAGCCCAGGATCTCCGGACTGAACCCGATGCCGCAGGCTTTCTCAAGCCTTGCACGGCTTGCCGAGCTGTTCTCCGGGCTTGCGTGGGCGAACTAGGTTCTGCGCCACCTTCCAGGCCGAAGCCCAGGATCTCCGAACTGAACCCGATGCCGCAGGCTTTCTCAAGCCTTGCATGGCTTGCCGAGCTGTTCTCCGGCTTGCGTGGGCGAACTGGGTTTCGTGCCACCTTCCAGGCCGAAGCCCAGGATCTCAGAACTGAACCCAATGCCGCAGGCTTTTTCATCGAAGTGAGAAGGGAGCGTTGAAGTGGGGGAACTTTATTACGGGCGCAGGGAACCTTACATTACTGATAGTACATCCTTAGGTTCGAGGCATTCCACATCCGGGGGAACCTGGCACCTCCCAACTCCTCCAAGTAGTATGCGCCATGAGGGAGGGCTTCTGCCACCCGGTATGGGCCTTCCCAGTTGGGTGAGAGCTTGCCGCATTCCCGTGGCTGGGAAGTTTCAGCGTGCCGGAGGACCAAATCTCCGGGATGAAAAACCTTCGGCCGCACTCGGGAGTTGTAATACCTGGCCACACGTTGCCTATAAGCCGCCATTCGAACTCGGGCCTTATCCCTCGTTTCCTCGAGGAGGTCAAGGTTGAGCATCATCCTGGCTGGGTTCTCTGTCTTGTCAAATTGCTCCACACGCAGCGTGGGTAGGCTGAGCTCGATCGGGATGACTGCCTCGGCTCCGAAGACGAGGTTGAACGGGGTTTCGTCGGTAGCCATCCTCGGGGTGGTGTGGTATGCCCAGAGGATGCTGGGGAGCTCGTCGGCCCACCTGCCCTTGGCCTGGTCCAGCCGCATGCGGAGACCCTGAAGAATGGTCTTGTTCGTGACTTCGGCCTCCCCATTGGTCTGGGGATGCGCCACCGAGGTAAAGCGATGCCTGATGCCGAGGTCGCTGCAGAATTCTTTGAACTCCCGGCAGTCGAACTGGCGCCCGTTGTTAGTAACCACGGTGTGGGGGAGGCCGAAGCGGCAGACGATGGACTTCCAAAAGAACTTGGCGACGTTTTCTTCGGTGATCCTCGCCAAGGGTTCGGCCTCGACCCACTTTGTGAAGTAGTCGATGGCCACTATCAAGAACTTCCGCTGTCCAGACGCCGACGGGAATGGGCCTAGGAGGTCCATCCCCCACTGGGCGAACGGCCAGGGGCTGAGAGCTGGGAGATTGGGTTGGAGGGCTGCCGTTGCACCGTGGCATGACGCTGGCACTGGTCGCACTTCTTCACAAAGTCAGCGGCGTCTTCCTTCATTGTCTCCCAGAAGTAGCCCTGATGGAGGGCCTTGTACGCCAATGCCCTGCCCCCCACGTGGTTCCCGCAGACGCCTTCGTGAATCTCCTGGAGCACAAGCCTGGCCTCCGTGGGTCCTACTCACTTGAGGAGGGGGTAGGAGTAGGATCTTCGATACAAGTGCCCGTCCATCAGGACGAACTGCACGGCCTTCTTTCTGATAAGGCGAGCCGCCTCGCGGTCCTCCGGCAGGGTGCCACTGGTATGTATTCAGCATACTTGTCCATCCAGCTGGGTTCGTGGCTGACCTGATGGACCTCCACCGGTGCCTCGAGGCTTGGGATCTCAAGGCGCTCCACATGAGTGCGTCCCAGCATCGAGTCCGGCAGGGTCGCCAGCCGAGAGAGAGCATCCGCGCGGGCATTCTCCCTGCGGGGGATATGAAAGATGTTGAAGTGCCGGAATCTGGACGCGCCCGCTTTTACGAGCTCCAAGTATTTCGCCATTTGGGGGTCATGTGCGACGTACTCCCCGGATACCTGTCCTGCCACGAGCTGGGAATCAGTGAAAGCCTTGAGGTTGGTTACGCCCAGCTCGCGGGAGACTCTCAGTCCGGCGAGGAGTGCTTCGTACTCTGCCTGGTTATTTGTTGCGGGGAATTGGAAACGGAGTACGCATTCGGTGATGACCCCATCGCTGTTGGCTAGGATGAGCCCAGCCCCGCTCCCGCCGGAGTTTGAGGCTCCGTCCACATGGAGGATCCAGGCATTCTCTCCAGGCTCATCGGTGCCTATCTTCATCGGCTGGCCTGAGGGGCCTTCCTCGGGCTCCTTGCCCAAGCCTGCACGTTCGACCAAGAAGTCGGCCAGCACCTGTGCCTTCATGGCCGACCTCGGCCTGTACGTAATGTCGAACTCGCTGAGCTTCAGTGCCCACTTTGCCAATCATCCCGAGGTATCGGGTTGGCTGAGCACTGCTTTCAGCGGTTGATCCGTCAGGACAGCGATGGGGTGCGCTTGGAAATAAGGCTTTAGACGCTGGGCAGACACTATTAGCGCAAAAACGAGTTTCTCGGGCCGAGAATACCTGAGCTCCGCATCGCGGAGAAGCTTGCTGTTATAGTATACCGGCCGCTGGACCCCCTGGCCATCGATCCGAACCAAGACCGAGCTGACCGCTTCCGGGGTGACCGCTAGGTAGAGGGTAAGCTCCTCCCCCTCCTCGGGCCTGGACAGCAACGGTGGCGACACAAGCATCTTCTTCAGCTCCTCGAAGGCCTTCTGGCATTCCTCGGTCCAAGCGAAGTCGTTCATCTTTCTCAGCACCTTGAAGAAGGGACGGCAGCGGTCTGCCGACCTGGAGATAAAGCGGCTAAGGGTCGCAACTCGGCCGGTGAGTTGCTGCACTTGCTTTTTGGAGGCGGGCTGCTCCATGTCCAAGATGGCCTGGACCTTCTCTGGGTTGGCCTCAATTCCTCTTTGGGTCACCATAAATCCTAGGAATTTCCCGGCGGAGACACCAAAGGCGCACTTCGCTGGGTTCAGCTTCATCTGATGGCGTCGGAGGTTGCCGAACGTCTCCGCTAAGTCGGCCACGTGGTCCGAATCGGGTTTGCTCATCACCAACATATCATCCACGTACACCTGCATGTTGCGGCCGATCTGGTCTTTGAAAATTCTATTGACCAGGCGCTGGTACGTTGCCCCCGCGTTCTTGAGGCCGAATGGCATCACCCTGTAGCAAAAAGTTCCATGGTAAGTTATGAAGGCGGTGTGCTCTTCGTCCTCTGGGCTCATTCAGATCTGGTTGTATCCGGAGAAGGCGTCCATGAACGACAGGAGGCGATGCCCCGAGGTGGTGTCGACCAGCTGGTCGATCTTTGGAAGAGGGAAGCTGTCCTTCGGGCAAGCTCGGTTGAGGTCGGTGTAGTCCACACAGATCCTCCACTTACCACTACTCTTTCTTACCATGACCACGTTTGCCAGCCAGCTGGGATACTGGACCTCCCGCACAAAACCGACGGCGAGGAGCTTCTCCACTTCCTCGTTGATCGCCTTCTGCCTTTCCATGGTGAAGCTCCTCTTCTTCTGGCGGACCGGGCGGCAACTTGGGTCCACGTTTAGCTTGTGCATGATGACCTCGGGCGGGATGCCCGGCATGTCAGCTGCTGACCAGGCGAACACGTCAGCGTTCGCGTGGAGGAACTCCAGCAGGCGGGTCCGTTCTTCTTCAGGGAGCTGGGTCCCGACTTGCACCGTCTTCAGGGGATCCGACCCGAGGGGAAAAATTAGCAGGCGCTCTACGGGCCCTCCCCTGGGTTCCTTCTCTCTTAGATCGACGTCGTCGATATCGGGGGCGAGCTCCGCGCCCCGGGCGCTCGGGACCGTCTGGAGGCAGAGCGGGACTGGCTGAGTCGTCCACTTCATCTCCCCGAGCCCGGAAGGCATGGAGAACTGTACCAACAGCCTTCTCGTGGAGATTGTGGCATCCAGTCGGTTGAGCCCGGGACGCCCGAGAATGGCGTTGTAAGGCGAAGGGAGCCTGACGATGGTAAATGTTATTAGGACGGTCGCCTGCCGGGGTGGGGATCCGGTGGTGACCGGGAGAGTGATCTCCCCCTCGACCCCCACGGAGTCCCCTGTAAAACCTACCATGGGGGTGTGCACCGGTTTCAGCTGATCGTGGGACAAGTTCATCCGAGAGAAAGCGTCGTAAAAAAGTATGTCAGCCGAGCTTCCACTATCCACCATGATTCGATGTACAGGATGCTTCGCGATGGTCATCTCACCACCATGGCATCATTGTTTACATTGTCATTACCCTCCCCCCCCCTCGGGAGGGATTACATTCTCTGGGTTCCCGACTTCCCTGGCTCTCTTCGCCGCTCGACCGACCCCGCGCGAGATCATGCCCACGGGCTTCTCCGTTGGGCGGTTATCGATTGCAGGGATGGGCGGTAAGGTCGCGAGTGGCTGCCCCTCCGAGGGGGCCTCGTTCTTGACAAACTTCCTAAGGTAGCCCCTCCTAATCAGCTCCTTGATTTCCCGCTTCAAGTTGCGACACTCCTCCGTGTCGTGCCCGTGCTCACGGTGGAACTGGCAATACTTTGATTTGTCTTGGACGGCTCTCGGGTTCTGAGGAGGAGGTCGGCGGAGGTAGCGCTCGCCCTCGATTTCCATGAGGATCTTCGTCCGAGGTGCGAGGAGAGGGGTGTACCTCCGCTCGGGAGTGGCCTCGCCCCTCGGCCTTGGATTCGGGCGAGGGTCGGCAGATGGCCCGGGCTTTCGAGCTCCCGGGGTGTCTCTTGGGGGCGGCCTCTTCGGAGTCTTCCCGTCTAACTCTCAATGGGTGCGGTCGGCCTCCTCCGCTCGGATGTACTTGTGGGCACGGAGGAGGAGCTCGGAGTACGTCCTGGGCGGCTTCTTGTCCAGGGAGTAGGTCAGGCGAGATGTCTTGAGCCCGCGCTTCAAAGCCAGCATGGCGACGGGCTTGTCCAGGCTGTAGATTTCCAGGGCTGCGGTCTTGAACCGGGTGATGTAGTCCCGGAGCAGCTCCTGGTCCTGCTGGCGGATGGAGAAGAGGCTGTCCACCTCTCTCGGTACCTTTCGGCAAGCATCGAAGTGTGCCACGAACTTTCCTTCCAGCTGATGGAAGGAGCAAATGGATCCGGGCTCGAGGCGGGTGAACCAGACTCGAGCGGCCTTCCGGAGGGTGGCCGGGAAGGCGATGCACAGAAGAGTGTCAGTGGCCCCCTGGACCCTCATGAGAGCTTTGTAGCTCTCCAGATGGTCCAGAGGGTCGGTGGTCCCGTCGTAGGGATCCACCTGCGGCATGCGGAACCATTTTGGGATCGGTTCCACCTGGATTTCTTCAGAGAAAGGGGGGCGGGAGTCGTAGCCCGCCGGGTCTGCCGACGAGTTCTGCAGGTCGGTGAATCGGTGGGCGAACTCTGCCAGCTTGTGCTCATGCTTTTCCAGGCGCCTCTCGGCCTAGTGCTTGATGGCTTCGTTGGTGGAGTCTTCCACCGAGACTGCGGGTGAAGGGGGCGCCGATCGATCTCGGCGTGAAGTCAGGCCTCGGCGTCGCTTGCTGCGATGCACCGTTTCGGCATCGTCGACCGGGGATCGACTCTCGTGATCCTCCGAACCGGAGTAGTTTCTTTTTGCGGGAGCTTGGTGGCTCCCCCGGGGATTGGAGACGGCCCTCGGATGGGATGGCCTGCCCTGGATGGAGCGCAGGCTCCCACGCTGCCCCGTGGCTCGGGCCGCAGGGGTCCCTGGCTGCGGCTGCATGGCCAGGGACCGCTGCTGATGCTGAAGCTGCCGGACCGCCGAGGTCAAGGTCTGCAGCTGTTGGATGACGGCCGCAAGGGGTCCGTCCGTTGGGGTAGGCTGTGGTGGAAGAGGAGGGGGAGCTGGAAGCTCCCTCTCCGGGCTGTGGGCCCCTGGAGGGGAGTGAACCTCCCCCACGCGACTGGTGGACGCCTCGCGGCCATGAGTGACCACCATTGTCAAAGAGCGCGACACCTGCAGAAAGCTGGCCCCCGCTTGGGTTTGGTGTCCTGCCCCCCTACCTGGTGCGCCAATCTGTTGCCGCTCTCGCCGCCGCGCCCGTGGCTCCGGTCCGTGGATCCTTCCTGACCGCCTGGCGAGGGAGCCTCCTCGGCTGCTGCGAACCTGCAAGAAAAAGTTAGAAGACCCTGGCCGGGGATCCCGGCGAGGGAGCTCCGACGGTCAAGTCAGTAGGCGACGAGAAGGAACAGACTCTCCAAGGCGGACCCCCCGAAAGGGTTCCAGACTTGGCGAGTTTACTAGTAAGAAAGGCACTCTGGGGACCGAAAATTCGGCCGGGCCTCCTTGTCGAGCTCATACCGAATTATCCCCTCTCGGGATCTCGGATCTCTCTCTCTCGGAGCGAGGCCTCTTGTCGCTGTTTTCCTCCTTGTCCCCAGGCTTGTTCGCTTACCTTGTCGTCCCCAGATTCCTTCCTTTTATCTCCTCCCATCGTTCGCCTGTCTTCTCCTCCTGGGAGGCTCCCCTCCCTCGTCCCTTTCTCTTTCCCCTTTTCGGTGAGGAGGGCCAGGTGGCTTTCCGACCTCGTCCGACGAGCCCAGCAAGGAAAAGGCAAAGGTAGGAAAGGGGGCGGGCGGCGCTGGTAAGGCGGCCGGTCAGACTTCGGGCCCAATGAGAGCGCTCTCTTTCCAAGTGTGGGTGCCATCCGTCTATGGGGCCTGTTTTGTCAGAATCGTGCCTCTCGGCTGTGGGACTTGTCGGGCCAAGGCAAATGGTGTTCCGCGTGCCATCGCCCTCCGTACGGGGCGCCGTCTGGGATTCGTACGGCCCAAGGGATGGCCTCGGGGCTTGCGCCTCTTTCCCTGGGACCTTCTCCGTACGGGTGGCCTGACCTCGGCCGAGTTGGACCCGTCTCCGGGGGCCACCTGGCGAAGAGCGAAGGACCAGCCGACCTCGGCCTAGGTGGATCCCTCCTGGGTGGACACCTGGCGAGGTGGCAGGAGGTCACCTGGCTTCGGCCGAGGTGGGCCCGTCTTCGGGGGGCCACCTAGCAAAGGGGCGAAGGATCGGCCAACCTCGGCCCAGGTGGACCCCTCCTGGGTGGACACCTGGCGAGGTGGCAGGAGGTCGCCTGGCCTTGGCCGAGGTGGGCCCGTCTCCGGGGGCCACCTGGCAAAGGGGCGAAGGATCGACCGACCTCGGCCCAGGTGGACCCCTCCTGGGTGGACACCTGGCGAGGTCACAGGAGGTCGCCTGGCCTTGGCCGAGGTGGGCCCGTCTCCGGGGGCCACCTGGCAAAGGGGCGAAGGATCGGCCGACCTCGGCCTAGGTGGACCCCTCCTGGGTGGACACCTGGCGAGGTGGCAGGAGGTCGCCTGGCTTTGGCCGAGGTGGGCCCGTCTCCGGGGGCCACCTGGCAAAGGGGCGAAGGATCGGCCGACCTCGGCCCAGGTGGATCCCTCCTAAGAGGACACCTGGCGAGGTGGCAGGAGGTCGCCTGGCTTTGGCCGAGGTGTGCCCGTCTCCGGGGGGCACTTGGCAAAGGGGCGAAGGATCGGCCGACCTCGGCCCAGGTGGACCCCTCCTGGGTGGACACCTGGCGAGGTGGCAGGAGGTCACCTGGGTTTGGCCGACCTCACTTAGGCGGACCCCTCCGGGTTTGAGCGCCAACAAGGTGGTAGAGGAACTCCGAGCCGAGCTCGACCTCGGCGAGGGCAGTTTGCATTAGAAAGTCATCGGGCGGTGTGGTTTTGCCGAACCTGGTCTTAAAGACGTGGCGCTGACTCGGCCGGAGAAACCTCCACGTGGCTCGATCGCATTCGGCGGTATCTGAGCCTGGCCACGTCACTGTTATGGCCGTAACACTATACATGAGCCTAACTTTGGCTGACCAACCCACATGTATCTAAAGGTAGGTACAATACCAATTGCTTCTCTAAGCAATTCCTAGTATTCATTTTTCTCCAGGGGTCCTCACAATCAGCCTTTGAGCCTCCTATTGAAGGTCCTGGTTAGGTCCAATCATTAACATGATCAAATTCAATGCTTCTAACTAACCCATGATCAAGCCCGACTTTGGTCAGCCCACCTAATCATGTGTTAAGATAGTCGCATTGAGCCATCATATATTGAATGGCAATTCTACTTGCCTGATGACCACCCATTCTTTGGAACTATCGATGATCACCAAACTTATGGACTCATTACCAATCCAACTTAATTGGAGAATAAGACTTAGGCTATCACATAACTTAGTCTTTTTATGGACCTAATAATTTAGAGGATTTAAATTTTGTGACATTTGAAAAGAAGGCATGGACCTTGATCATGAGAACTCCCACCAAACTCTTAGAGGGTTTCAAGATCAAATAGGTCCATGGGCACCTTGAACCAGTGAGATTGATTAACCTTAGTTGACATGGGTCAACTCGAATCCATGGATAATCTAATCAAGTCTGATTCATCACATTAGCCAAGTAAGTAAGATCAAGGGATGGGTTATGCCAGGTAAGCCTCTTATCTTAGACACCAACCATGAGTTGGCTAGATAAGAGTTAGCCCCAAAGAACTTTGATCACCAATGTCAAACTTACCTTAGATACTAAGTAGTTTACCGGACTCAGTCATACTAACCTGAAGACCCAGGCTTACCACAAAGCCATCAATCAAGTCTATTTAGATGTATGGATTGATCTAACTAACTATTAGAGATATCTATAGAGGAGAGACCTAATTCAACTTTTGATTAGTCTTGTCTCTAATTAATCCATTCATCTAAACCTAGGTCTAACCTATTTAAGGACCCAATTCTAGCTAACCCAATTAACCCATGGTTTATCAATCATGACTTAAGATTAGAATCACATCCTAAATCTTAAAAGGTTTCAAAAATATAACTTAATTCTCAATTAAGTATAACATGCTAATTGAGACAATTTCAATTAACCCAAATTTAAAATAATTTCAAAAACAAGTGAAACAATTTCATAAAAACTATGAACTTTAAGTTTATTGTTTCAAGATTTCTGATCGAGTCAGCTCATGCAGGTGCGAGTTGGCTCGTCTGCCTAAGCAGAAGCTAGTAACTTGAAAATTCATCCCTTTTCACTTGAACTTTTTAAAGTTTTAGATCATGCATCTTTTAGATCTCATCTAAACATAGTTATGATCTACAAATATAGATTAAAACTACTTTAACCTATCAAATCCCTCACTTTCTTTTTCATAAGATCATGATGCAACGTCACCCCTACACGCCATAGGAGAACCCCACGGAATGGAAAGAGATGGCCTTTATGATGCAGGATAAATAATTAAAACTAAATTACTATGATTAAGATCTAATTATCTGAGGAAAGTAGAGAATATTTTTTTTATATTTTTTCAAATTTTTAAAGAAGACTTGAAGGTGACAGTAAAGGAAACTAGTTTAATTAACTACCCACACAAGTAAACCTAACAAAATAACTAGGAAAGCAGGATATGGTGGCTAAGAAACCATCGAAACTAGGGTCTACTTATCAACTCTTTAAAAATTAAAGAGAAGGGAAGAGGTTTAAAGTTTGCCAATGAAGATCGCTTCTTTAGATCTAGCAGGACTCTCAAGATTATTATGGTAGAGTTTCAAGATCTCGATCTCGGGATCCGATCTTCCATGTGATGGCGATTTTAAGGCAAGAATACTTGTCTTTGATTATAGATCACCTGCAAACACTCAACAATGAAAATAAAAGTTAAGAAGTAGCAAAGAAAGAAAAATAAATGAAAGGGAAGGGTTAGAATAAATGGCTAAGTTTTCTTGTCGGCTGGATAGGTAGGATAACTAGGGCCTCGCACCCCATGATGTTCCGAAGAACAAAGAAAAAGAGCCTCACATCCCGTGATGTTCCGAAGAACAAAGGAAAAGGGCCTTTCACCCATCGATGCACATAGCAAAGGAAATTCGACAGCATGTCTTTATTGATAAATAATAATAATAATTACAAGGGGGGTTGATGGGGTATTTATAGATCCTTAACCAGTGGTGTAAGGGATTGAAATACAAGACTTTTTCTCCCTTGGACTATAACTCCTAGAATTTTGGTCTAGGCAGCCTGGACTCTTCAATCTGGATAGGAGAAGACTCAAGAGTTTTGGGAACTTAAGTTGCTCTGAACCTGTTTGATCCAAACATCTGTGGTAGAGAACCATTGAACCTCCAACATTTGGGTGATCAAATATTTTAGAACTCCTTGAAAGTTGGCGTGAAAAAAATGCTTGGCCGACTCTTGGAATTTTTTGGCATGAAATTCTTGAGTGGAGGCACCAATTTGAGAGAGTCCTTATTTACACATCTTAAAATTAAGTTGGCATGAAATCTTGAGTGAGAGGGTGCCGAGGATGAGACTCCTTCTTATTTACTTCTCTTATAAAGAAGTTGGTGCTAACTCCTTCTTAAGTGGCTGACCAAAGAGGATTTATGGCTTGTGTTGTCATGTGATGATGTCCAAATAAAGTGACATAGAGTGTGTTGGCATGATATGTCCAAATATGACATGTGTTGATGTCCAAATTCTTGAAAGATGGTGCCAAGAAAAGGGTTGCACATGCTAAGTGACTTGGGTTAGCACATGGAGTCACATGACTTGTCTTGGGCTAGCACATGGCTTGTCTTAGGCTAGCACATGGGTCTTCAATTTGGTCCTCCTTGAATTACAAGACTCAATAACTAACTTTTTCAAGACTCAAAACCAAATAACTAAAGCCCACTTGATCAATTGAAACCCAATTTGATCAATAGGCAAGACCTCATGTAACAAAAAAGAATAAATTGGTAAACAGGGTTTGGCCCAATGGGGTTTTGACTCAATGTGGTAAAAAGGGTTTAGCCTAAAAGGCTAAATAACAAAACCCTAATTATAGTTGGTAAAAAGGGCTAAACCTAACTAAGCCAAAATAACAGAATTTAAAATAAAATATTTACATGGTAAAAGGGGTTTGGGTTCAGGGCTTTATTCATAGGTGATCAATAGGGATGTGGGTTCAACCTATCGATATTTTTTGGCCATGGTGTCTACACCAATTTTTCCTGGATGGGAGGAACTCGACCCTATCGAGTATGGATCAATGTCACTATGATAGCACTCTAGCAAGTCTGGGTCAACTCTCTGCAAGTCCTCTTTGGTGATCCAAGAATCATTAGTTTCAGGTCATCCTTGCCAATGAACCAGATATCGCTGGTAATCTTTGCTCCGGGTAGCAATGATATTGTCATCCAAGATCCACTCAATCTTGTTTCTCTAGGCTGGTGGTATGGCAGGTGGACACACTTGGGTTGGTTCACTCTCAAGGACTAGATTAGGCCCAAATGGCTCACTAGCAATCAACGTTGGCTCCTTGTACTTAATAAGGTTTGAAACGTTGAAAGTTGGACTAATACCTAGTTCAGGTGGTAACTTGAGCACATAGGAATTAGACCCAATTTTCCTAATCACTTTGTATGGTCCACTACTACAGGCATGTAACCTTTTCATGGTTCCAGGTGGGAACCATTCAGGTCATAGTCTGACCATGACAAAGTCTCCTTTATTGTATTCTTTGAGTCTTTTTTCTTTTTTCCTTTTTTTTATTGACTTACATGTAAACCCTAAACTATAACTGAGTTTGACCCTTAGTTGGTGGGTGACATACAGATGAAAATTTAACATGCACTCTTAATAGATGCCACAAGGTTCTCCAAAAATAAGTGGCAAATTTAACAAGGCTAAAAGATTGATGAAACATGCTAACCTCAATAAAATGTAATCTAATGGTCCTAGAAACATGGAAAACTTTAAGAAAAGGTAGAAAATAAGAAGTAGATTCGGGGCTAGCCTGGTGGGGTAGGACATAAGAAAAGGGCTCATTGAACAATCCCTGACTAATGGGGTTGACCTTAAAGTTTAGACACTGATTCATACCTACAGGGAATAAAGGGTCAGCTTGAAGAAAGAACGAGTCAAGAATTTCAGGAAAAAGTTATTTAATTAGGACAGATGGAGTGAATTCTTCCTGAAGTTGCTGGTTTGGAAAAATCAAGTCCTCGCTGATTACTTCAGGACTAAACTCTATAGCTTGACTCTTTTCTAGTGTTTCCTCAGGTAAGGTCCTAGCAGTAAGGTTAGACTCCTCATGGATCTCCTTTTCTAAGGGTCCTACTAGTATAGTTCAGTCAGGGTACGGTCAGGATTATCTAACTCTGGTCTGGCTTCAGTTTGGGTGACTACTATGTCAGCTAATTTTGGGTTAGCCATATGTATTTCCTCTACTCCCTCATACTCATCCACTAAGTTCACCTCAGCTTCATACACTTTCACTTCAATGTCATCCTGGTAAACCAATAGGGTAGTAGGAGTAGGTCGATTAAGGAAAAACTGGCTAGGATCTAAGTTAGTAGGGGAAGGTCGACTAAGGGGAGGTGGACTAATTCGGAGGTTCTGTAGGTGCACTGATCCTAGTGGGTTCGGGTTGATAGACTATGGGTTCCTTGGGCTCATAGGATATGGGCTCAGATCTATAGGTCATGGATCTAGGCTCGTAGGAGCTTGGTTCAAAGGATCTAGGTGCATAGGAACTAGGTTCATATCTGGGTAGGTACTTTTCCC
The DNA here is from genome assembly GCA_021397845.1 of Areca catechu. Classification (NCBI taxonomy): domain Eukaryota; kingdom Viridiplantae; phylum Streptophyta; class Magnoliopsida; order Arecales; family Arecaceae; genus Areca; species Areca catechu. Next base: position 91,121,549 of record CM038051.1, on the reverse strand, counting down.
TAAGTTCAAGTTTCATGTCACTCTAGGTAGTTATGGGTATGTCTCTTCTTCGTCTGATCATTCTTTCAACATCATCCCAATAAATTCTAGTCTGGCATACTAATTTGGGTTTAGCAATCTTAAACTTTCCTTCCTCAATCATTTAATCCTTATCAAAATATAGATTCATACCTTGTTCCCAATCAATATAATCCTCAAGATCAAGATCACCACCAAATTTAGGTGCTTCTACCCTAAAATTCAGTGGCTCTCTCATCCTGGTCCATAAAATCATAATTGGGTCTCTTATGGTTAGTCTCTCAGATTGGGTCATGGTATGGGGCTCTCCTAGGGTTGGTGATGCAGGACAAATAAATAAATAATAAAAAAATAGTAATTAATATTTTTTTTATATTTTCATATTTTAAAGGAAGACTCAAAGGTGATGGCGAAAGAAACTAATTCAATTATCCGCATAAGTAAACCTATAAGTAATTAAAAAGTAGGACCTGGTGGTTGAGAAGCCACTGTAAACTAGGATATATTCAACGAGTCAGAAATTATGAGAAGGAAAAAAGTTCAGTTGTACCAACGAAGATCGCTCTCTCAATGTAGATCTGGCAGGACTCTCAAGATTGTAGCGACAGGGTTTCAAGATCTTGCTTTCGGGCTTCGATCTTCCATACGATGTCGATTTTGAGGCAAGAACACCTTATCTTGATTCCTGTTCACCTGTAATACTTAACAAAGAAAGATGCACGAATTAAAAATAGAAAAGAAAAGAAAAGAATGAAAGAAAGGAAGGTTTAGAAATGGTGGATTTGGATTTCTTGATGGCTAGATAAGTAGGGCCTCATACCCCGCGATGTTCCATAAAATAAAAGAAGGGCCTCACACCCCGTGATGCACATAGAAAGGAATAAAATTTGACAGAATTTCATTGTATATTGAGGAATAATTGATGAATTACAAGGGAGGCTGGTGGGGTATTATAGACTCCCAACCAGTGATGTAAGGAACACAAACACTAGTCTTGTGCTCCTTTGGACTACAACTCCTAGAATCTTGCTCTTAGGTGTCTTGGACTCTGCTTGCTGGGCTGATCTGGACTCCATTCAAAGTGGACAAAATCTTGAGGCTTCTTATCTCATTTGGGCACCCACGTGTTGGATTGATTAAGTGGCTTGATGTGAGGTCAAGATGCTCCATCACTTAGCCTTTGATGCTGGACTTTAGAGTCTGGATGATGTGGTTGTCTGCATGTGAGGGACTCCTTAGTCTGGATTGAAGAAGACTCAAGAGTTTTGGTGAAACTCTTGAGTTCAGGAGATTTAAGCAGCTTCCATCCTGATTGCTTGAAACTCTTGAAGTAGAAGACCATTGAACCTTCTCCCCTTAAGAGATTAAAATTCTTAAAACTCTTGCTTGGCTGATTTCCTTGTAATTGGCATGGAACACTTGAGTGGGAGGGTGCCATCTTGGGGAGTCCTTCTACTTTACTTATCTCGAAAGGAGGGTGCCAATTTTGCTTTCATTTGGTCGACCAAAAATAATAAAACACATGGCATGTGGGATGTCCAAACAAAAATGACATGGCAGTGTTCTTGTCCCAAAATGAAATGTCCAAATGGTGTTGTCCCAATGACATGTCCAAACATGACATGTGTTGATGTCCAAATCCTTGAAAAATGGTGCCAAGAATAGATTGTGACTTGGGCTAGCACATGGGTTGTCTTGAGTCATCAATTGGGTGCACATAGGATGCTGTCTTGGGTCCCCACTTGTAATACAAGACTCAATGACTCAAGTAATTACATGGACTTAATGAATAACTAACCACATGATTTAACCAACTAATAACTAATTGAACCAACCATACTTTATTAGGCTTTCAAATAAAACCCCAATTAAAGTTGGTAAAAATGGCTAATTAAATTGGACCACTAAGATCCCAATTGGGTAAATAGGGTTTGACTCAATTAGGGTTTCAACTCAACTTGGTAAAAAGGGTTTTATCCCAAAATAAAAAAAAACCCTAATTATAGTTGCTAAAAAGGGTTTACCCTAACTAAACCAAAATAACAAAATTTTAAATAAAATATTTACATGGTAAATAGGGTTGGGTTCAAGGTTTTACTTATAAGTGATCCACAGGGATGTGGGTTCAGCCTGTCGATTTCTTTTAGCCCTGGTGCGTGTACCAATTCTCCCCGGGTGGTAGGAACTTAACCCTATCGAGTATGGGTCAATTTCACTGTTATAATATTTTAGTAAGTCAGGGGCAACTCTTTACAAGTCATCTTTGGTGATCCAAGAATCATCAGACTTAGATCATCCTTGCCAACGAACCAGATATCGCTGGTAATCTTTGCTCCAGGTAGCAATGATCTTGTCATCCAAGATCCATTCGATCTTATCTCTTTGGGTTGGCAGTATGGTAGGTGGACACACTTGGATTGGTTCACTCTCAAAAACAGGATTAGGCCCAAATGGATCACTAGGAATCAACATTGGCTCCCTATACTCGATAAGGTTTGAAATGTTGAAAGTAGAGATAATGCCTAGTTTAGGTGGCAATTCAGGAACATAGGCATTAGGTCGTATTTTCTTAATTACATTGTATGGTCCACTACTACGGGTATGCAATTTTTTCATGATTCCAGGAGGGAACCATTCAGGTCGTAATCGAACCATAACAAAGTCTCCTTCTTTGTACTCCTTGAGTCTTCTTTTAGTATCAGCCATAGGTTTATGAGATTCGTTGCTTTCATTAATTTTATTACTTGTCTTTTTATGCATCTCTTTAACATGTTCAGCATATGACTCAGCAGACTCTGAAATACGTTCATGCATTCATAAAGGAATGAGATCTAGAGGTTTTCTAGGTTTGCACCCATGAACAATCTCAAAAGGACTTTTTTCGGTAGAATTATTTACTAAGCTATTATATGCGAATTCAGCTCTAGATAGTAATAGGTCCCAATTGGCTGTATGCTCTCCAACTAAACTTCTCAGTAAGTTTCCTAAACTTCGATTCACAACTTCAGTCTGGCCATCAATCTGAGGGTGATAAGATGTGGAAAACTTAAGTTTCGTCCCTAATAGGTGCTGGAGTGTTTTTCAGAAATAACTGGTGAATCGGACATCTCTGTCGGAAACTATTATCCTAGGTAAACCATGCAATCTAACTACTTCATTCAGAAATAGCTTGGCTATCTTAGAAGCATCATAGATTTGGGAACAAGGAAGGAAATGTGCCATCTTTGAGAACCTATCGACCACTACAAATATAGAATCATTTTTCCTTAAGGTCTTAGGTAATCCAAGGACAAAGTCCATGCTAAGATCCTGCCATGGACAATCTGGTACAGGAAGAGGGGTGTATAAGCCAGTGTTCTGCTTTTGCTATTTGGCAACAGTTTAAGTTCTACATCTAGCTACAATTTGAGCAACATTCCTTTTAAGACTCGGCCAATATAATTGGTCTTCTAGTGCTAAGATTGTCTTATTTCTACAAAAATGTCCAGCTAAGCCTCCAGCATGTGTTTACCAAATCAAGAAGTCTCTAAGTGAAGTTTTGGAATACATTGTTTACTGTCCTTAAATAAGTAACCATCTTGAATAGTGTACTCACTATATGAGCTAGTCGGTCCTTGCGTAACTACCTTATAAATTTCTCCAAAATCATCATAATTCTCATATTCATCCTTCAATTTCTCAAATCTGACTACTCTCATGCTAACACAATTCAAGAGCATAAACCTTCTACTCAATGCACCAGTAACTTTATTATCAGTACCCGATTGATATCTTAAAACAAAAGTGTAGGCCTATATATATTCAACCCATTTTCTATGCCTAGAATTCAACTTCTTTTGCGAGTTAAGGAACCTAAGAGCTTCATGATCAGAATATAATACAAACTCTTGTGGTAGAAAATAGTGTCGCCAATATCTAAGTGCTTTAACCACCGCATACAATTTCTTATCATAAGTAGAATATTTTAATTTAGCATCTTTTAGTTTCTCGCTAAAGAATGCAATCGGGTGATTCTCTTGACTCAAGACTCCTCCAATTCTTACCCCTGAGGCATCACAAGCAACCTCAAAGACTTTCAGAAAATCGGGTAGCGTTAGAATTGGGGCTTGGGTCATTCTATTCTTAATCTCTTCAAAAGCCCTATTGGCTTCCTTTGACTAGTCAAATGCTCCTTTCTTCATACAGTCTGTAATAGGTGCAACTATCATGCTAAACCCTTGAAAAAATCTCCTATAGAAATTTGCTAATCCATGAAAACTTTGAACATCATGAATATTCTTAGGGATAGGCCACTCAACTATGGATTTGATCTTCTCGGGGTCTACCGATACTCCTTCAGCAGTTACTACAAAACCTAGGAAAATAATCCTTGGAGTCATAAAACTACATTTCTTCAAATTCGCATAAAGATTATCTCCTTTAAGTACTTGACAAACTTGCTGAAGATGGTCTAAGTGATCCTTCTTATTCTTACTATATATGAGGATATCATCAAAATATACTACCATAAATTTTTCAATAAATGATTTCAATACTTGAGTGATAATCCTCATCAAAGTACTAGGCGAGTTCGATAAACCAAAAGGCATCACTAACTATTTGTATAAGCCATCCTTGGTCTTAAATGTAGTTTTCCATTCATCCCGGGCCTAATTTTAACCTGATGATAGCCACTCTTAAGGTCTATCTTTGAAAATATGGTAGCATCGGCCATCATGTCTAACATGTCATCAAGCCGGGGTATGGGAAACCTATACTTCACTGTAATCTTATTGATGGTTTTACTATCTACACACATACACCAAGTGCCATCCTTTATAGGAGTTAAAAGGGCTGGAACAGCACATGGGCTTAAACTTTCCTTGATAAATCCTTTCCTAAGAAGATCCTCAACTTGCCTATGTAACTCCTTATGTTCAGTAGGATTCATCTTATAATGAGGTAAATTTGGTAAAGTAGCTCCTGGGACTAAGATTATAGCATGTTGTATGTCCCTTAATGGAGATAAACAATCAGGGAGGTCTTCTAGAAATATGTCCTTGAATTCTTTAAGGAAATCTAAAATTTCCTTAGGATGTTCTTTCAGGGGTTCATCATGAACTTCTTTAGTAGTCAGTATCCAGACTGTTGAACCTTTAGTGATTTCATGTTCTAACTCCTTAGCAGTAATTAGGTTCAATCTGGGTTCTTTCTCCTTCAAATGACTAGACCCTCTTTTAGTATTGTCTTTGGGATGGGTCAAGTTGATCACAATTCTCTTTTCATGGTGTTTAAATTAACACGAATTCGATCGGCCAAAGAAGGTTGCATCATGTCATATAACAATGGTCTGCCTAATATGATGCTACTAACCCCCATTGGAATTACATCACACCATACCTTCTCTTGGTAGGATTGAATTTGGACTGGGACCTGGCATTGTAACCTAATAGGAATTGATGTAGTGTCAATCCAGGATACCTTATATGGGCTAGGATGTGGAACTGTGGGTAAGCCTAAGCTCTTAATAGCATTAGTAGATATTGCATTCATACAACTCCCATTATCTATAATGATTTTGCAAACTTTATCTTATAGCTTAATAAAAGTTTGAAGGATATTCGTCCTACGCCAGTCCGCATTATTCTTAATTTGAGCTAGAATATGCCTAACTACACCTAGTAGGTCAGATGACTCTATGGGCTCTTCATCACCTTCGTACTCTTCTACCAAGTCTTCCTCAGCTTTATAAACTTTCTCTTCAAATTCTTCTACATTCTCTACATTTCCTCCTCATATTCACTTATATGCAATGCTTGAACAGGACAGACAGCAGTGAAATGACTCATTTTATGGTACTTAAAACATACAGTATTTTGATTCCTATCTCTAGGGACCATGGGTGCCTTTCCTTTATCTTCCCTATAAACTGGTTGAGAAGTAGGATTGGGTCAGCTAGGTGGAAATCGATTAGGGCTAGGCCTTGTTCCAGGGGTATTAAACCTATTTGATTCAGGTCTATAGGTAACAGGTCTTCTCTGGAAGCGTTCACAATCCCTAGCAATCTGGTAAGCCTATTCCAAATCATTGACTTCTATTAAGAATAATTCTCTCTAGATATCTTCATGCAAGCCAGCTCTAAACCTCAACAAGGTGCAGCTTCGGACTCGACTACACTACACCTCATAATGAACTCATCAAATTTGGCAATATAATAAACTATTGATCTATTTCCTTGAGTTAATTTTTGCCATTGATCTACTAGTTTTTGTTCATATAAGAATGGTAGATATTTCTCCTTAAGCTTTACCTTCATGGCTCGCCATGTACCAATAGGTAGGTCACCTCTCTGTTGGTTCAGTCATTCTATATTTTTCTAATATAATCTAGCTTGTTGGACTAGCCTAAGCTTGGCAAATTTGAATTTTCTTTCCTCCAACATTTTGTACCATTCAATGTACTGGTCCATATCACTCTCCCAATCTGTATAGACCTTCAGATCTAAACAACCCTCAAATATGGGTGCATCTAATCGAATGCTCCTAAGAATCCTTTCTTCCTGATCATTCACATCAGGGATGTGGCACCTAGGAATTGGATCAGGAGTAATTTCTCTATGTTGGGCTCTTTGACTTGGGTAAGCAGGTTCTCTGTATTGACCTCTTAAATATGGGAGAGTGAGTTGGGTGCATGGAATTGGGGGAATTGGTCTAGGCATCTCAGAGCTTTGACCTAGAGGAGTGGGTCTAGGAGTTTCAGAACTTTGACCTGGGTGAATGGGTCTAGGTGTTTCAGGATCTGATCCAGTCTCATTGGATTCTTCAAGATTACCTAGCCTCTCTTCCACTTGGTCATACCTTGTAGTAAGCTGAGTAAGTTGATCGATCAGTTATTGTTCTCAAAAAAATTTCCATATTAGGGTCCATGGGTGGATTGGGTTGGGTTTGAGGAGGCTGATAGGGTGTGCCTGACCTAGTTGCCATGTAATGCAATCATACAGGACTCGACTCAGACTAGGATTTCCTAGACCTAGAGCTCAAGTAGAATGGGTCAGCTCAAATTAAAGCCAATTCAATAATTACCCTGTCCACTGGCCAAGTAAGCGGTGGGTTCGTGGGAGGCTCCCCTTGCTCTCACAGGATCCTAATTAAAAATTACAAAACTGCTTAGGGTGTTTGCCTCTAGACCTCTAGCCTAGGCACCAGGTTCAAGTGATAATCAGAGGATTGGGTGCACTAGCTTACACACAATACTTAGAACCCGACTTGTTGGTTTCCCTAGCTCACTAAAGCAAAATTAGGTCTAACTAATTTTAATTAGGGATAGGATCAATGCAAAGGTGGTGATTGTCGGCTAAGGAAGGGTGATGAAATCCTCCCTTATGTAGATATTGAATGCCCTTAAGATTAGGTTTAAATGATGAACACACAAGATGAAACCCAAATATGCAAATAAACAAAAATAGAAGAAAATAAAAATTAATTAATTTCTTTTTTAACAAGAATATATTCTGCAAATAAGTATCTAATATGCAGTAAATATTAAATATGTAAAAAAAATTTTACCAAAAGAACCCTAAACTTGCCGAAATTAGCTTTGCTGAAAAATAGGATAGAACTGTTCTCAGGTAGTATTTCGAGATGCAAAAAATATATAGACTGAAATAATTTTTGATAAAATTTTAGAAAATACTTTCAATTATAGGGAATCCACCAAAATAAAAATCTAATTTTTTTGAGTTATCTATATATAGAAACAATTAAAACAACATACTATGTACTAAGTTAGCCGAGATGCAGAAATTAAAATCAAAAGATGCCTATCTCTTTATTTTCTTTTTCAAGGATTAATTCACAGTGGTACCCCTACACGTCATAGGAAATCCTATTTGAATGGATTGTGAGGGTCTTGCAGCCCAACTTTTTCCTATGACCGGACGGCCATGGTGAAGCACCTGATCCGAGTACTTAAAAAGAACTAAGTGCACAAGAGAGATTAAACCCTAGTTTAACCTGCTTTGATACCAAAACTAATGCAGGACAAATAAATAAAATAATAATAATTAATAGTAATTAAATTTTTTAATATTTTCAAATTTCAAAGGAAGACTTAAAGGTGACGACGAAGGAAACTAATTTAATTACCCATACAAGTAAACCTATAAAGTAATTAAAAAGCAAGACATGGTGGTTAAGAAACCACTGTAAACTTGGATCTATTCAATGAGTCAAAAATTATGAGAAGGAGAAAAGTTCAGTTGTACCAACGAAGATCACTCTCTCGATGTTGATTTGGCAGGACTCTCAAGATCGTAGCGACAAGGTTTCAAGATCTTGATTCTAGGCTCCGATCTTTTGTACGATGCCGGTTCCAAGGCAAGAACACCTGATCTTGATTCCTGTTCACCCGTAACACTCAACAAAGAAAGATGCATGAATTAAAAATAGCAAAGGAAAGAAAAGAATGAAAGAAAGGAAGGTTTAGAAATGGTGGATTTGGATTTCTTGACGGCTGGATAAGTAGGGCCTCACACCCCGCGATGTTCGGTAGAACAAAAAAAGGGCTTCACACCCTGCGATGCACACAGCAAAGGAATAAAATTTGACAGAATTTTGTTGTATATTGATGAATAATTGATGAATTACAAGGGGGCTAGTGGGGTATTTATAGACTTCCAACCAGTGATGTAAGGGACACAAACACTAGTCTTGTGCTCCCTTGGACTAGAACACCTAGAATTCTACTCTTGGGTGTCTTGGACTCTACTTGCTGGGCTAATCTGGATTCCATTCAAAGTGGGCAAAATTTTAAGGCTTCTTATCTCATTTGGGCGCCCAAGTGTTGGATTGATGAAGTGACTTGATGTGAGGTCAAGATGCTCCATCACTTAGCCTTTGATGCTGGACTCTAGAGTCTGGATGATGGGGTTGTCTGCAGGTGTAGGACTCCTCAGTCTGGATTGAAGAAGACTTAAAAGTTTTGGTGAAACTCTTGAGTTCAGGAGATTTAAACAGCTTCTATCATGATTGCTTGAAACTCTTGAAGTAGAAGACCATTGAACCTTCTCCCCTTAAGAGATTAAAATTCCAAGAACTCTTGCTTAGCCAATTTCCTTGTAATTGGCATGGAACACTTGAGTGGGAGGGTGCCATCTTGGGGAGTCCTTCTACTTTACTTATCTCAAAAGGAGGGTGCTAATTTTGCTTTCATTTGGCCGACCAAAAATAATAAAATACATGGCATGTGGGATGTCCAAACAAAAGTGACATGGCATGTGTTCTTGTCCCAAAATGAAATGTTCAAATGGTGTTGTCCCAATGACATGTCCAAACATGACATGTGTTGATGTCCAAATCCTTGAAAAATGGCACCAAGAAGAGGTTGTGACTTGGGCTAGCATATGGGTTGTCTTGAGTCTTCAATTGGGTGTACATAGGATTCTATCTTGGGTCCCCTCTTATAATACAGGACTCAATGACTCAACTAATTACATGGACTCAATGAATAACTAACCACATGATTTAACCAACTAATAACTAATTGAACCAACCACACTTAATTAGGCTTTCAAATAAAAACCTAATTAAAATTGGTTAAAAGGGCTAATTAAATTGGACCACTAAGATCCCAATTGGGTAATTAGGGTTTGGCTCAATTGGGATTTCGACTCAACTTGGTAAAAAGGGTTTTATCCCAAAATAAACAAAACCCTAAATATAGTTGGTAAAAATGGTTTACCCTAACTAAACCAAAATAATAAAAATTAAAATAAAATATTTACATGATAAATAGGGTTGGGTTCAGGATTTTACTTACAGGTCATCCACAAGGATATGGGTTCAGCCTGTCAATTTCTTTTAGCCCTGGTGCCCGCACTAGTTGGGCTCCAGGAATGGGTTAAGGTATATTTCAAATTTAGGTTCAGGACGGGTCTTACGGGTTTTCTCTAGGTTCTCTAATCGTTGGTCTAGTCGTTCAAACTTATGGTTCATTTGGATACATTATTCAATGAAGGTCCTAAGGAAGGTCTCAAAATTGAGATCCATGAAAAAATTGGGTTGGGATTGGGTGAGATTACTGGTATGGGCTCCTAATTTAGTAGCCATGAAATGCAAACAAACAAAAATCTGAACTAAGGTTTCCTAGTCCTAGAGCTCAAGTAGAATGGGTCAGCTCAAATTACAACCAATTCAGCAATTATCCTATCCACTAGCCAGGTAAGAGATGGGGTTATGGGAGGCTCCCCTGCTCTCGTAGGGTCCTTATTAAAACCACGAATCCACTTAGGGCGTTTGCCTCTGGACCTCTAGCCTTAGACCGCAGATTCAAGTAATAATCAAAGGATTGGGTGCACTAGCTTATACACAATACTTGGAACCCGACCTGTTGTTATCCCTAGCTCACTAGAGCAATTAAGTCTAATTGATTTTAATTAAGTTAGGATCGATGCAAAGGTGATGGTTGTGGGCCAAGGAAGGGTGATGAAATCCCTCCCTTATGTAGATGTTGAGTGCCCTTAAGATTAGGTTTGAATGATGATAATAAGCATATGAAGATGCAATTAGGGTTTCCAAGTTTTTTTTTTAGCAAAGATATATTATTTTGCAGAAAAGTACCTAATATATAGGAAATATGTAAGAAATTAAAATATGCAAAATTTATGCAAAATGAACCCTAAACTAGAATTGCTAAAAATTCAGGGCAGAACTATTCTCAGGCAGTAAATTAAAGATTCAGATGACTTAAATTCTGAATTAAATTATGAGAAAATTTTGATAAATACTATCAATTACGAGGAATCCATCAAAATAAGAATCAATTTTTTGATCTTTCTATATATATAAATAACTAAAATAACAGACTATATACTGGAATGGATGTGATGCAGAAAATTAATTCTAAAGATGCCTATCTCTTTGTTTTCTTTTTCAAGGGTCAATCACATTGGCACCCCTACACGCCATAGGAAATCCCTTTTGAATGGGATGTGAGGGTCTTGCAGCCCTACTTTTTTTTATGACCGGATGGCCATGGTAAAGCACCCGATCTGAGTACTTAAAGAGAAACTAAGTCCTAACCTAGTATGCAAAAATTTCAGCACAAGAGCGATTAAACCGTAGTTTAACCTTCTCTCTGATACCAAAACTGATATGGGATAAATAATTAAAACTAAATTATTATGATTAAGATCTAATTATCTAAAAAAAATAGAGAATAATTTTTTCATATTTTTTTAGATTTTTAAAGAAGACATGAAGGAGATAGTAAAAAAAACTAGTTTAGTTAACTACTTGCACAAGTAAACATAACAAAATAACTAGGAAAGTAGGATCTGGTGGCTAAGAAACCACTGAAACTAGGGTCTACTTATCAACTCTTTTGAAATTAAAGAGGAGGAAAGAGGTTTAAAGTTTACCAACGAAGATCGCTTCTTTAGATCTAGCAGGACTCTCATGATTGTCATGGCAGAGTTTCAAGATCTCGATCCCAGGCTCCGATCTTTCATACGATGCCGGTTTCAAAGCAAGAATACCTGCCTTTGATTCTAGATCACTTGCAAACACTCAACAATGAAAACTAAAGTTAAGAAGCAGCAAAGGAAGGAAAATAAATGAAAGGGAAGGGTTAGAAAAAATGGCTAGGTTTTCTTATCGGCTGGATAGGTAGGATAACTAGGGCCTCTCACCCCGTGATGTTCCGAAGAACAAAGGAAAAGGGCCTCACACCCCCTGATGTTTTGAAGAACAAAGGAAAAGGGCCTCACATCCCTCGATGCACATAGCAAAGGAAATTCGATAGCATGTCTTTATTGATGAATAATAATAGTAATTATAAGAGGGGTTGATGGAGTATTTATAGACCCTCAACTAGTGGTGTAAGGGATTCAAATACAAGACTTTTTCTCCCTTGGACTACAACTCCTAGAATTTTTGTCTAGGTGGCCTGGATCTTCAGCCTGGATAGGAGAAGACTTAAGAGTTTTGGTGAAACTCTTGAGTTCTGGGAACTTAAGCAGCTCCGAACCTGTTTGATCCAAACATCTGCAATAGAGAACCATTGAACCTCCTCCATTTGAGTGATCAAATATTTTAGAACTCCTTAGAAGTTGGCATGAAAAAATGCTTGGCTGACTCTTGAAATTTTTTGGCATGAAATTCTTGAGTGGAGGCACCAATTTTGGAGAGTCTTTCTTATTTACACATCTTAAAATTAAGTTGGCATAAAATCTTGAGTGAGAGGGCGCCAAGGATGAGACTTCTTCTCATTTACTTCTCTTAAAAAGAAGTTGGTGCTAACTCCTTCTTAAGTGGCTGACCAAAGAGGATTTATGGCATGTGTTGTCATGTGATGATGTCCAAATAAAGTGACTGGAGTGTGTTGGCATGATATGTCCAAACATGACATGTGTTGATATCCAAATTCTTGAAAAGTGGCACCAAGAAAAGGTTTGCACATGCTAAGTGACTTGGGCTAGCACATGGAGTTACATGACTTGTCTTGGGCTAGCACGTGGCTTGTCTTGGGCTAGCACATGGGTCTTCAATTTGGTCCCCCTTGAATTATAGGACTCAATAACTAATTTTTACAAGACTCAAAACCAAATAACTAAAGCCCACTTGATCAATTGGAACCCAATTTGATCAATAGGCAAGACCTCATGTAACAAAAAAGAATAAATTGGTAAATAAGGTTTGGCCCAATGGGGTTTTGACTCAATGTGGTAAAAAGGGTTTAGCCCAAAAGGCTAAATAACAAAACCCTAATTATAGTTGGTAAAAAGGGATAACCCTAACTAAGCCAAAATAATAGAATTTAAAATAAAATATTTACATGGTAAAAGGGGTTTGGGTTCAGGGCTTTATTCACAGGTGATCCATAGGGATATGGGTTCAATCTATCGATATTTTCTAGCCCTGGTGTCCATACTACTTTAAACCATACTTTTTCTCCTATGATCGGACAGCTATGGTGAATATACCTTAATCCAAGTATTTTGTGAAGGATATCAAACCGATTTCATACAAAAGTATTAAACTATTCATGCATTCAACCTGGCTCTGATATCACTGTCGGCATGCCGAGGTAGAGCCGATACATGCAATTTAAAACATTTCTAAACAACATGATGCAGCATAAGAAGATAAAATATTTTTATCTAAACATGTTAATCTAATTAACATGGGCTCCATATAGATCTTTATGCATATAGAGTAATACATGTATGAAATCAAGCATGCAAATTATGTAACTCATAGGACCATTCTTTGAATCACACAAAAGGGCCTCGAAGAACATATCTTCATACCCATGAGATAGGAGTACGAACCTTATCTGCGAGGTGACAATCACCAGGAGGAGAAGTACTCCAACGAAGAAGACAAGCCTTGTGGGCAGCACAAACGTCCTGTCTCTACAGGTGGTTCACATTGGGGTAATTGGATTCTTCTCTTTCCTTCAAGGTGCTAGCCTCTTCGGAAACAATGTGGCAATGGTGGACTCTTTCTCAACACCTTGAAGAACCAGTTGCTGAATAGATGGAACAAAGGACCCAAGAATCCTTCCCAGAATACTTTGTCCCAAATCTTCAACAGAAGGTATGCACACAGCAATCCCAAAACACAAACCTCACATTGACTCGAGATCAAATCTCATAATCTCTCAAAGGTCAAGACTTCTGACCAGGAGAAAAATGGCAAAGTCTTAATAACAATGAAAAAGGAACCGTTCCATTTCTTTCAGTCCTCAAAATGGTCTTTTATACATAAAACCATAATGGGAAGATGAATGAGAGATAAAGAGGGAGTTTTTGGAGTCTCTTAGGATTCAAGGGTGTTACAAACCCTTGGACTTTAGCAACTGATGCTGATTACAATCTTAAAACACCAACCATTAAGTGCCATAACCCTTACAGCTATTAATGAAGCATTCTCGGATTTTTCAACAAATCCCATTAGATGGGTCGACTCACCTTGGGTCGACTTGCCATGGATCAACTCGTCTCGGGTCGACTCTATTGGCAGTTTTGACAACTTCTTGTCAAACAAGTCCAAAACGATTCCTAATCATTCTAAAGCCAACAAATCAAGAAGAAACCCCACATATGTGACCCTATAGTTTCAAATACTATACTGATAGCACAGGAACATTTCCAGTACCAGCCAAAGTTGCCACTAGCAATGATACCCGGCATTCGGATAAGTTGAAGGTTGCAGAGCAACAAGAACCTGTCGAATATGGAATACAATTGAACTTATTCCTTTAATCTCCTAATGCTCCAGATGGCTTAAGGTTAAACTGTCTAACTCTAATCAGTCCATCTCCATATATCTCAAACAAAGAATCCCTGTAACTCCTTATAAGGAATGCCCTGGCCAAGGTCTTTCTCAATTGAGGCATATTAAGCATTCAATCCAAACTATTTGGAGAGATCATTCCTATCTTGATCCTACTACCACTATACAAGTACTTGACTGTACCTAGCAACCTTCCATCAATGAATTAGAAATCTAGGTAGTCTAGCACCTAGGCACAGTGAGTTGCTTGCATGCTACCATAGTGATATCAAGTTAGAGGAATAACTCATGTCCATATTCTAATGCAAAACATCTCTTTGGTAGAAAGAGAATCTCGCATGAGAGTCACACTCAGTGAAGTGTCAAACATAATACATGATGTCATACTAGCATCTCTATGCTACTTGGTTAAGAGGACAACCAATATACATGACATCAATGACCTACTCTCGATACACCATCATCTTGAAATAGCATATCTTTTGATCGTGAACCAGTTTATGAACTACACGATGCATCCTCTCTACATCGCATAAAAGGTAGCTCAAAGGACATCATCTTCCAAGAGTTCAATTAGGAAGATAATATGTGATGAACAACTAGAATAAACTTTTTATTCAATTCAATAATATATATACATGAGTCACACAATCATCTACAACCTAGACAATTGGCTTTGGGACACACATTTCCCAATAGCAGTTAAGTATAATAATGAACCAATGATACCTTTATATAGTTTTTTATCAATATTTTTACTTGATTCATCTTTATCAAGTTTGCAAGAAGGGCTCATAGGAGTACCTAATGACTTAGTTGTCTCCATCCCAAACCTCTTTAAGATTTTCTTTATGTACTCAGCTTGGTTGATGAAGATCCCTTCTTTAATTTACTTGATTTAGAGTTTGAGAAAGAAATTTAGCTCTCCCATCATGCTCATTTCGAACTCACCCTATATAAGCTTGGCAAACTCTTGATAAAGTATTTCATTGGTAGCACCGAAAATGATATCATCAACATAAACTTGCACTACTAATAAATCATTATTCTTCTTTTTCAAAAATAGTGTAGTATCTACATTGCTTCTAAAAAAATCATTTTCAAGAATAAATTTACTCAATCTATCATACCAAGCTCTTGGAGCTTGTTTTAAACCATACAAAGCCTTATGAAGTTTAAAAACATGATTAGGGCATTCATAATTTTCAAAACCAGGGGGTTGTTCAACATATACTTCTTCTTTAATAAAACCATTTTGAAAAGCACTTTTGACATCCATTTAAAATAATTTAAAATTCATATAACAAGTAAAAGCAGGTAATAATCTAATTGCTTCTAGTCTAGCAACAGGTGCTAATATTTCATCAAAATCAATACCTTCTTCTTGATTATAATCTTTTACTACTAATCTAGCTTTATTTCTTGTTACAATTCCATTTTTATCAAGTTTATTTCTAAAAACCTATTTTGTTCATATTATTGAAACATTAGGTGGTCTTTCAATTAAAGTCCAAACTTTATTTCTTTTGAATTGATTTAATTCATCTTGCATAGCATTAATCCAATTTGTATCTTTTTCAGCTTCTTCAATTATTTTTGGTTCTACCTGAGATACAAAAGCTAAATAATCACAAACATTTCTAAGAGAGAAATGGATACTTACCGCTTTAGATGGACCACCAATAATAAGTTCTTTGGGATGTCCATGGGCATACCTCCATTCTTTAGATAATGTCTTGGGTCTAGATGAAGCTCCAACTTGTACTTCTTCTTCATTGTCTTGATCACCTTCTTGCTCCTTAGAAGGTTCTTCATTGATGGTCATTTTTCCAATCTTTTGTATACTTGTTTCATCATCAAGAACATCTTCCTTTCTAAAAGATTTTTCATTATTCTCATAAAAAACAACATGGATGGACTCTTCAACTAGAAGTGTTCTTCTATTGAAGACCCTGTATGCCTTGCTAGAAGTAAAGTATCCTAAGAACATACCCTCATCTGACTTGGCATCAAATTTACTTAAATTATCTTTGCAATTATTTAGAATAAAACAACAGTATCTAAAAATATAAAAATATTTGATAGTAGGTTTTCTACCTTTCCAAAGCTCATAAGGTATTTTCTTCAAAATTGGTCAGATTAAAACACAATTCAAAATATAGCATGCAGTATTTTTAGCTTTCATCCAAAAATATCTAGGTAAATCATTTTCACAAAGCATGGTGCGTGCCATTTTTTCTAATATCCTATTCTTTCTTTCTACTATCTCATTTTATTGAGATATCCTAGGTATATAAAATTTATGATGAATACCATTTTCATTGCAAAACATTTCAAAATCATGATTTTCAAATTTAGTGCCATGATCACTACAGAAAGAAATAATTGAAATACCTTTTTCATTTAAAACCTTTTGTGAAACTTAATGAATGTAGAAAATGTTTCATCTTTGTGAGCTAAAAACATCTCCATGTAAAACGAGAGAAGTCATTTACAATTACTAGCCCATACTTCTTGCCTCCCAAACTAGTTGTTCTAGTAGGTCCAAAGAGGTCCATATGAAGTAATTCTAAGGGTCTAGTAGTAGATACTACCCCTTTAGATTTGAAAGAAGATTTATTTGTTTTCCAAGCTAACATGCATTACAAATCTTGTCTTTTTCAAAAGTGAGTTTTGGCAAATCTTTTATAAGATTCTTTTTATTCAATTTTGAAAGCAAATGTATACTAGCATGCCCTAGTCTACGATGCCAAAGCTAACTAGTTTCATTGATCTTGG
This sequence comes from Areca catechu, assembly GCA_021397845.1. Classification (NCBI taxonomy): domain Eukaryota; kingdom Viridiplantae; phylum Streptophyta; class Magnoliopsida; order Arecales; family Arecaceae; genus Areca; species Areca catechu. Next base: position 91,104,480 of record CM038051.1, on the reverse strand, counting down.
CTTTCTTTGCCACTAGGTATTGACCATTTTGCATAGGTAGATCGTCAAAATCAACCATGTAAATGTTCCCATACCTATGACCAATAAACTTGATGCCATTATCATTTAGACTAGACATAATACACATAGAAGATTCAAAAATCACTTTAAATCCTTTGTCACAAAATTAACTAATACTAAGCAAATTATATTTCAAACCTTCAATAGATAAAATATTATTAACATAAGTAGAGGCGGTGATATGGACTTTACTGATACCAACTATTTTGCCCTTTTCATTATCACCAAAAGTCACATTTCCACCATTTAAAGCTTCTAGAAATGAGAATTGCCTTACATCTCCAATCTTGTATCTTGAGAAACCGCTATCAAGATACCATAATCTTTTTTTGTCCTTAGTTGCGAGACACACCTACAAAATAAATCAAGTGGAAACTTTAGGTACCCAAGTCATCTTGGGTCCTTTAGGGTTAGTTGAATTGGTTCCTTTTAGAATCCAAACTTTTCTAACTTTATTCAACTTTCTTTTATCACATAAGTATGATTTATGTCCTAATCTACCACATGCATAACAAGTAATGCTAGAGGATGCAGGTACAAAAAAATTTTTGAAAAATTTTTGTTGTCTTTGAGGTTTAAAACCTAATCTTGCTTTGTTAAAAATTGCTCTTTAATTATTCAAAAGTATATTTAATTTTTATGAACTATAAGTAAATTTTTCAACAAATAGTTTTACTTTTTCAAGTTCTTCTTTGTGTTTCTTATTTTCTTGTAAAAGCTCTTTGTTTTGTTTAGTAAGTTTTTCATTTGTTGCAAATACTTTATCCTTTTTCAAAGAATCTTTTTCTTTCAAAAATTCTTCTTTTTCATTCTTCAAGGAAATAATTTGATCATTCAATTTTTTATTTTCTTGAAGTAAACTATCATTTTCTATCAAAAACTTATCATTTGATTTTGAAAGCTCTAAGTTTAGCTTTTTCAATTCTTTGTTTTTCAATTCTATAACTACTTCATCAAAAACATCATGTAATTCATCAAATGTAAATTTATTTTCAGTTTCAGATCTTACCTCTTCATCATTGGCCATAAAGCAAATGTTGGCCACTTCTTGTTGCTCTTCATCAGAGCTTGAATCTTTGCTCTCACTCCACATTGCCATCATAGCCTTCTTTTTAAGTTTCTTCTTGCCCTTTTTGAGAGTGGGACAATCTATTTTGTAATGTCCAGGCTTTTTACATTCAAAATATATGGGTTGCTCCCTTTCCTTTTCTTTCTCTTTCTCCTTATTGGGCTCTTCTCTTTGAAGCTTTCTCTTGTAATTGTATCATCTCTTCTCATAAATTTCTTGAATTTTCTTAAGATGAGGGCTGTTTCATCTTCCTTATCTTCTTCATATGAATCATCACTGGACTCCTCCTTGGTTGTGGACTTGAATGCTATGGCCTTCTTTTTCTTTTCATTGTCTATTATTTTTTGCTTCAAGGACAACTCATAAGTCATCAATTAACCCAAGAGCTACTCAAGTAAAAGAGTGTTGACATCTTTAGCTTCTTTAATGGTGGTGACTTTAGGATTCCAAGAAGCCAGAAGAGACCTGAGGATTTTGTTAACAAGTGCAGCATTAGAAATGACTTTTCCCAAACTCCTCATGCTATTAACAATATTAGTGAATCTAGTATACATTTCACTAATAGTTTCATTTGGTTCCATCCTAAACATCTTATATGAATGAATTACCATGTTTACTTTGGTGGTCTTCACTTGATGTTTATCCTCATGGATAACTTCAAGTATATCCCAAATTTTTTTGGTAAAGGTATAATTTGATATTCTACTAAATTCACTTCGGTCAAGTGCACAAAATAATAAATTCATGGCCTTTGCATTTAGCTCAGCTTGTTTAATAACATTCTCATCCCAATCTTCTTCTAACTTAGGAGTGGGAATGCCATTAACCAAGACAGTGGGCTAATGAGGGCCTTTAACTATAGTTCTCCAAATGTTATAATTAATAGATTGAATGTATATGCGCATGCGTGTCTTCTAGTAGGTATAATTTGTACCATTAAACAGTGGAGGATGGTTTGAAGCTTGTCCTTCTACAATACCTGTACCAATTTGGGCTGCCATTAGATCTTTGACTCAAGATCGTGAGATCTAAACACTGAGTACCAAGCTCTGATACCACTTGTTGCCTGGTGTAGCAACCCAAGAGGGGGGGTGAATTGGATTTCTTAAAAATTTAAATTTTAAGCAAGTATGTGCTGAACTAAAATTTTTATGTAACAAAGTGATTGTACTCAATAATGATATGATGCAGAATTGTAAAGCAAATGCAATGTAAATCAGAGCAAATAAAGAAGGAAAAGCAAGCAATCACAAATACCAAAATGTATAGTGGTTCAGTGCAAACCAAGCACCTACATCCACTCTTCAAGCTTTTCATTGAAAATTTTTACTATAATCTATCCAAGATTATAGCCAACTTATTTTCAAAGGATCACAAGTCAAACTTTGTTGGTTTGTTACCTAGGCTCACCGACAACCTTTACAACTTGTTTTTAATCCGGGTTCACAAGTCAAATCCTAGTTGGTTTTATCTCTTAGGCTCACCAACAATCTTTAATACTAGTTTTAATACCTTTGAAACTAGTAACAACAGATTAGACAAAAAGTATAGATATAAGCTCAAGAAAGAACTCTTAAAAGAGTAGATATAAATATCATTGAAGCTCTTCTTGAATACTTGAGTTGTCTCCTTCTTGGAACCTCTTTAATGCACACTTTTGGCTAATGATTTGAAGGCTCAATAGCACAAAAATGAAGGCTTTTTTAGGTAAAATATTCTTTAAAGCTCACTGGTGCGGGCACCAGACTCAGAAGAAGACTTCAGAGCTCCATTTGGATCTCTGATTGACATTGCCCGAGAAATTAGGATTTGTAATAAAGGTTGACCTGGTCAACCAGTTTATTTATTTCTTGAGTCACCATTTAAATTTTGTTGAGTCATGTTGACTCGATGCAAGTCCCGATGTGGTTTCAATTTGGTCCAAAATGGTGCCACATTTGTCTTCCAATCAAATCAAGGTTCAAGCAAGTGGAGGCCATACGTTAAGCCACACGCCCAGCCACACTCCGAGCACACGCCAGAGTCCAGGAGGCACCATAGAGGCATCCCAGTGTCATGGTTCCCACATCCAAAGAAGAAAAAATCAAATTGGAAGCTAATTTAAAGGAGGCGCCCATACCTGCCAATTTTGTCTAAGCAAAGAAGGAAAAGACTTCTCTTGGAGAAAAAATCAAAGAAGGACATCCAATTGAAGTTCAAATCAAAATCAAAGAGCTTAACTTGGAGTGGAAGAAAAGAAGAAATGCCATAAGAAGAAGAGGACTCCAAATCCAAATCCAACTCCAAAGGAGGCGCCATAAAAATTCCAAAAAAAAAATTCCTTTATGGCCGTCCCAAATTTTTTTTGAACTCTTGGTCAGCCAAGAGAGGAGATTTTCTACCTAATCTAGAGGTTGGAGGAGTTTAGTCCCACATGGGAATTTGTACAAGCTTGGAGAAAATTTTAGGTCTATATAATAGACCCCTCTTTGTAACTTTAAAAATCAATGAAGAAAAATTATTTTTGCTATTCTCTTGTGTTGAGTGACCTAGGTTTCTCTTCTTCCGCACTATTCTAAGTGTTGAGCTCCGTGAGGGGGTAATCCGGGTTCCATTGGAGCCTTGAGGAGGTGAGAGATCTCCATCTTTATCCAAAACCCTAGGTTAGCCACTTGAAATTCCAAAACCCTAGCCGCCCTTCATTATTTTCAATCCATCAAACCCTAGCTCCATCCATCTCCCACGGCCTCTCTCTCTCTACAAGTCCAGGCCGTCCACCTTCATCCAGATCCAGTCCGGCTACTTCAGATCCAGAGCAAGTTCCAAGGAAAATCACATCAACATCCAGGAGAATCCAGTTTTCAGCAATTTCAATCTTCAAGTTCATCAACCTGGTAAATCTTTCCCTTGACTCTCTGATTCCATCAATTGTTTTTCTTCTCTTCCAAATCTTGAGTTCAGGAGAAGCCAACCCGCCAAAGGACCAGTATTGGAGGATCCATTACGAAGATATCTGAATCCGAGGATCCAACAATCTGCTCGGGAGAGTTCTTCCACCAAAATCTGTGAAGATCATTGTCTGGTTAGATAAACCATCTCTTCTCTTTATTTCTGTTCTGTTGAAAGTTCGGAGCGAAACCCTAGGTCTGGGAGTTTCTCAATCCCCAGCGATCCGTTGCTTCTGAACTACTCTGATAATTTAGTTTCCTTAAAATTGTGCTTTCAATTATCATATTAGTATCTTTCAATGTTAGGTTAACTTTTCTTTGATTTGAAGCCAACTTCTACAAACATATAAAAACAATAAAAAAAAAAAATAGTTAATCTTAATTTACTTCCGCATCGCATCCCTTTATTTGTTCTGTATCATTTTTGGTATCAGAGCCCAGTCTAGGGTTTCTGATTTGCTTGCTTGCTTTGATTGTTCTTTTTTTATTTTGTCTGCTCGAAGTAGACTCCCCAGGACGTCCGGTCCTAGGAACTAAGCGAGGCGCAAGCCTCCTCCTCCCATTCCACGGGGTGTTCCTAGGGCGTGTAGGGGATCCATTGGGTTATAACTTCGTAGTAGGGATTATAAATGGGGAAGACAATCTAGTTGCAGCCCGTAATTACCCTGTTGTCTAAATTATTTCTCCCTGCATAAAACTCTGAATTGCATGACTTTTGCTTCGTTGAAACCAGTATAATTGAACCTATTTTCCATAATTTTTCTGTGATTTATTGGTTTCGGTAAAAATTCTGAGCATTAAAATACAACAACTCTGTTTTTTGTATTCTGCAATTCAATTCTTTTTGGAGTGATCATCTCATAATTTACTTAAGGGCAATTGAGCATCTAAGATAAGGGGAGGAGTTGATTACCTCTCCTTAGCCCAAAACCACCATCCAATCATTCGAACCTAGACCTAATTTAAAATCAGTTAGACCTAATTTGCCCTAGTGGGCTAGGGACACCAATTGGTCGGGTCTAGGCTAGTGTTGAGTCAGTTTGCCAAGTTATTCTGTGTGTGCTTAGCACTCAGTGTCTAGAACGGTGGTTCAGGGATCCATTCCCGAAGGGCTTGTGTGCTGGTCCGCCTACCTGGCCAATCACTGATTGGTGTCTAGGATTGGCAATCAGGGACCTAACACTCCCCTTACACCTGCCTGGCTGAGTCCTGAGTTACTACAGGCTAGCTTGCCACTCTGATTGGGCATCTAGTTTGGACTCTAGGTCTAGTGATCCAGTAGTCGATTTAGTCTAGTCTCATTTTGTGTGCTTGCTTGAATCATCATGTCTACCAGAAATGGAGTGCCATATCAACCTGGTCAAACCCAACCTGATTTAGAGGCCATGATCAGAACTCTTACTGAAAGTATGGCTAAAATGAATCAGGATATGACAAACACTGTGGCCCAGTTTAGCGCACAAATTCATGAGGATCTTACCCAACTTAGGGACCGAGTCCAAGTACTTGAAGAACCTAGACATCGGAATTGGACTCCTGACCCCGATTTTAATGTGCCTCAACCTCACCCACATCAGGAGCCTAGAAGGCCTTTATATAGAGATCCTGAACCTAATCATAGGAGGCCTAACATAGAGCCTGAAGCTAGAGATGATAGGTTTATCAGGAACATCAAATTAGATGCACCCACTTTTGATGGTAGTCTGAACCCTAAGGTGTATTCTGATTGGGAGGGTGAGATGGACCAATACTTTGAGTGGTATGCTATGTCTGAGGAGAGGAAATACAAGTTTGCCAAGATGAAATTAGTGCGTCAAGCTAGGTTATACTGGGGGAACATTGAGCTAACCACTAGGAGACGGAATGTTGAGCCCATAACCACTTGGCAGGGTATGAAAGAAAAACTGAGAGATAAATACCTACCCATTTCATACCAGCAAAACCTGTTAGACCAATGGCAAAAACTGAAACAAGGAAACCGATCTGTCTCAGACTACATAGCTACTTTTGATGAATACCTAATGAGATGTGATGTGAGTGAAGCCCACGAAGTCACTTTGTCTAGATTTAGGGCTGGACTGAGGGAAGATATCAAGAGAGAACTATTTCTGAGAGAGGTTACTGATCTAGACCAAGCCTATCAGATTGCACTGAACACTGAGAAATTTCAGAGAGGACCTATACCTTCTAGGGTTAGTGCCCCAATCCCAAGGAATGGACCTAGCCAAGTTATCCCTAGTAAACCTTTTCAGGGTACTTCTACCCCTAGGCCCATGGACAAAGGTAAGGCACCTGACACCCAGAGAACCCCTAGTTCAAATATCACCTGTTTTAAGTGTCAGAAACCAGGTCACATTTCCAGTCAGTATACTGCCATAGCCTGTTTCAAGTGTCATAAGGTAGGTCATGTTGCTAGCCAGTGCCCACGGAGATCCCTTTACATAGAAGAGGGAGAGAATGATAATTCCGAGCCCAGTGAGGAATTTGAAGAAGAAGTTTATGAGGCCGGAATGAATTTGGTTGAGGAGTATGAAGGAGAGGAGGAACCCAATGAATCTGACCAATTAGGAGTTGTAAGATGCATCCTATCCCAGAATCTAGTTCAAGAGGATTGGCGTAGGACTAACATCCTACAGACTTTTCTTAAATTAGGGGATAAGGTATGTAAGATCATCATAGATAGTGGGAGCTGTGTAAATGCCATCTCTACTAGCACTGTCAAGATGTTAGGCTTAATCCCAGTTTCCCATCCCAACCCCTATAAGGTTTCTTGGGTAGATTCTACCTCCATACCCATCCAGTCTAGATGTCAAGTCCAAATCCAAATGCAATCTTATCATGAAAAGATTTGGTGCGATGTTTTACCCATGGGGGTGAGCAGTATAATTCTCGGAAGACCTTGGTTGTATGATCATGATGCCACCCTCTTAGGAAAATCCAATACCTGTGTCTTTAGTTTCAATGGGAAGAAGATTACGATCCATTCCGTTCCCCCTAAGGACAAGGTAACTAAAGGAGCCGGTAAGGTTAAGGAGATGAAAACTGGAGTGAACCTAATCAGTGCTAAGGATCTAGAACAAGAAATTCATAGTGGTTCACCCATCTGGATGTTGACTGCTAAGGAACTTAGAACTTCGGAACCCTCAGAGCCTCCTCAAGAAGTTAAACCTGTGTTAAAAGAATTTGAGGATGTCTTTCCCGAGGATTTGCCAGACCACCTTCCACCTCTTAGGGATATCCAGCATGCCATAGATCTAATCCCAGGAGCGACTTTGCCCAACTTGCCCCATTACAGGATGAATCCATCTGAGCATGAAGAACTGCAAAAGCAGGTTGGAGAATTATTGAGGAAGGGGTTTATTAGAGAAAGTCTTAGCCCTTGTGCAGTCCCAGCCTTACTAACCCCAAAGAAAGATGGCACATGGAGGATGTGTGTTGACAGTCGTGCCATCAATAAAATTACAATCAAATATAGGTTTCCCATCCCTAGACTAGATGACATGCTTGATATGATGGCTGGTGCAATGGTTTTTTCTAAGATTGATCTCAAAAGCGGCTATCATCAGGTTAGGATTAGACCCGGGGATGAATGGAAAACTGCTTTCAAAACAAAGGATGGTCTTTATGAATGGGTTGTTATGCCTTTTGGGTTGTCCAATGCCCCTAGTACCTTCATGAGAATTATGACCCAGGTACTTAGAGCTTTCATAGGAAAATTTGTGGTGGTCTATTTTGATGACATCCTGATCTATAGTAAGACCCCAGCAGATCACCTAGGCCACCTTAGAGCAGTCTGCCAAGTTTTGAGGAATGAGAGACTCTACGGTAATCTTAAGAAGTGTGAATTCATGACTAGTAGAGTTATCTTTCTTGGTTTTGTAGTAACCCCTGACGGCGTGGCGGTCGATCCTGAGAAAATTAGGTCCATAGTAGACTGGCCAGAGCCAACCAATGTGCATGAAGTTAGAAGTTTCCACGGCTTGGCTACCTTCTATAGGCGATTCATCAAGGGGTTTAGTACTTTAGCTGCTCCTATCACTGATTGTATTAGGAAGGGAGAATTTCATTGGACTAAGTCAGCCCATAAAGCCTTCCTAGATCTTAAGGATAAAATGACCCAGGCACCCATTCTGAGATTACCCGATTTTTTTAAAGTATTTGAGGTTGCCTGTGATGCTTCAGGTGTAGGAATAGGTGGAGTCCTAAGCCAAGAGAATCATCCCATAGCATTCTTTAGTGAAAAACTTAATGATGCTAAGCTTAGGTATTCTACCTATGATAAGGAATTTTATGCGGTGGTGCAAGCTTTGCGTTACTGGAGACATTATTTGCTACCGCAGGAATTTGTACTATTTTCGGACCATGAGGCTCTTAGATTTCTGAACTCCCAAAAGAAGCTTAACCATAGGCATGCTAAGTGGGTAGAATATATCCAGTCCTATACTTTTGTCCTGAAACATAAGGCTGGAGTTGAGAATAAGGTAGCTGATGCCCTTAGTCGCCGATCTCTGTTATTAAATTCTGTTAGAACAGAGGTCATAGGGTTTGAGCAAATCAAAGAGGAATATGAGTCTTGTCCGGATTTCACAACTGTGTATCAGGATCTAGTTCAAGGACCATCTAGTAATCACCAGGATTATACCCTTGTAGATGGTTTTTTGTTCTTCAAAAATAGGCTTTGCATCCCTAGAACTTCTCTTAGGGAATTTTTGATTTGGGAAATCCATGCTGGAGGTTTAGCCGGCCATTTTGGAAAAGACAAGACCATTCTAGCTATTGAAGACCACTTTTTCTGGCCTAGCTTGAAAAGGGATGTAGCTAATATTGTAGCTAGATGTCGAACCTGCGCTGTTGCCAAACAGCGAAAACAAAACACTGGACTTTATACCCCACTCCCTGTCCCAGATCGTCCTTGGCAAGATGTGAGTATGGATTTTGTGTTAGGTTTACCTAAGACCCAGAGGAGACATGATTCTATCTGTGTCGTAGTCGACCGATTCTCTAAAATGGCCCACTTCTTGCCTTGTTCCCAAACCTTTGATGCGTCTAAGGTAGCCACACTTTTCTCCAATGAGATAGTTAGACTCCATGGCCTACCTAAGACAATCATTTCAGATAGGGATGTCCAGTTCACCAGTTACTTTTGGAAGACCCTTTGGCATAAGTTAGGGACAAAACTTAAGTTTTCAACTGCCTATCATCCCAAAACTGATGGCCAAACTGAAGTAGTGAACCATAGCCTAGGAAATCTGCTGAGATGTCTTGTTGGTGAAAACACCAGAAATTGGGATTTATACCTACCAAGGGCAGAATTTGCGTACAATGACTCGGTCAATAGGTATACGGGTAAGAGTCCATTTGAAATTGTACATGGGTACAAACCTCACACACCTCTTGACCTAGTCCCTTTACCTGTCCACACTCGAGTCTCCGAATCTACTGAGAATTTTGCACAGCATGTAAAAGACTTGCATAAAGAAATTCATGCCAAAATAAATTTAAGTAATGAAACTTATAAGAAGTTGGCTGATACTCAAAGGCGAGTCAAATCTTTTGTTGAGGGAGACTATATGATGATTAGGTTAAGGCCTGAATGGTTTCCTCCTGGAACCGTTAGAAAGTTACATGCTAGGGGAGCTGGACCATTTAGAGTGGTAAAGAGAGTAGGATCCAATGCCTATGTGCTCGAGTTGCCTCCAGAACTAGGCATTAGCTCTACTTTCAACATTACAGACTTAGTAGAGTACAGGGAGCCAGCTGTGATTCCTAGTGAGCCTTTTGAGCCTAACCCTATCATTGAGAGTGATCCCGACCCTGTGTGTCCACCAACAAACTGGCCTGTGAGGAAAGAGCAGATTGAAAAGATCCTGGATGATCAGGTTATCTCTACTCGTAATCGAGGATACCAAAGGTACCTGGTCCGCTGGCAAGGAAGGCCAGATTCTGATGACTCTTGGATCTCCCGAGAAGAATTACAAGAATTGGGCCTAGACCTCTTGGAGAGATACCAGAGCCAACTTGAGCCTTACTCGACAGGGTCGAGTTCCTCCCACCCTGGGAGAATTGGTGCGAGCACCAGACTCAGAAGAAGACTTCAGAGCTCCATTTGGATCTCTGATTGACATTGCCCGAGAAATTAGGGTTTGTAATAAAGGTTGACCTGGTCAACTAGTTTATTTATTTCTTGAGTCACCATTTAAATTTTGTTGAGTCATGTTGACTCGATGCAAGTCCCGATGTGGTTTCAATTTGGTCCAAAATGGTGCCACATTTGTCTTCCAATCAAATCAAGGTTCAAGCAAGTGGAGGCCACACTCCAAGCCACATGCCCAGCCACACTCCGAGCACACGCCAGAGTCCAGGAGGCACCACAGAGGCATCCCAGTGTCATGGTCCCCACATCCAAAGAAGAAAAAATCAAATTGGAAGCTAATTTAAAGGAGGCGCCCATACCTGCCAATTTTGTCTAAGCAAAGAAGGAAAAGATTTCTCTTGGAGAAAAAATCAAAGAAGGACATCCAATTGAAGTTCAAATCAAAATCAAAGAGCTTAACTTGGAGTGGAAGAAAAGAAGAAATGCCATAAGAAGAAGAGGACTCCAAATCCAAATCCAACTCCAAAGGAGGCGCCATAAAAATTCCAAAAAAAAAATTCCTTTATGGCCGTCCCAAATTTTTTTGATCTCTTGGTCGGCCAAGAGAGGAGATTTTCTACCTAATCTAGAGGTTGGAGGAGTTTAGTCCCACATGGGAATTTGTACAAGCTTGGAGAAAATTTTAGGTCTATATAATAGACCCCTCTTTGTAACTTTAAAAAATCAATGAAGAAAAATTATTTTTGCTATTCTCTTGTGTTGAGTGACCTAGGTTTCTCTTCTTCCACACTATTCTAAGTGTTGAGCTCCGTGAGGGGGTAATCCGGGTTCCATTGGAGCCTTAAGGAGGTGAGAGATCTCCATCTTTATCCAAAACCCTAGGTTAGCCACTTGAAATTCCAAAACCCTAGCCGCCCTTCATTATTTTCAATCCATCAAACCCTAGCTCCATCCATCTCCCATGGCCTCTCTCTCTCTACAAGTCCAGGCCGTCCACCTTCATCCAGATCCAGTCCGACTACTTCAGATCCAGAGCAAGTTCCAAGGAAAATCACATCAACATCCAGGAGAATCCAGTTTTCAGCAATTTCAATCTTCAAGTTCATCAACCTGGTAAATCTTTCCCTTGACTCTCTGATTCCATCAATTGTTTTTCTTCTCTTCCAGATCTTGAGTTCAGGAGAAGCCAACCCGCCAAAGGACCAGTATTGGAGGATCCATTACGAAGATATCTGAATCCGAGGATCCAACAATCTGCTCGGGAGAGTTCTTCCACCAAAATCTGTGAAGATCATTGTCTGGTTAGATAAACCATCTCTTCTCTTTATTTCTGTTCTGTTGAAAGTTCGGAGTGAAACCCTAGGTCTGGGAGTTTCTCAATCCCCAGCGATCCGTTGCTTCTGAACTACTCTGATAATTTAGTTTCCTTAAAATTGTGCTTTCAATTATCATATTAGTATCTTTCAATGTTAGGTTAACTTTTCTTTGATTTGAAGCCAACTTCTACAAACATATAAAAATAACAAAAAAAAAATTAGTTAATCTTAATTTACTTCCGCATCGCATCCCTTTATTTGTTCTGCATCACTCACTCAAGTCTTTTCTCAAAAGATAAACTTTATCTCTTATGATTCACTTTTTTTCTTTTTATCTTCAATGAATTTGTTGAGTGATAAATAGCCCAAAAACCTCCAAAAAATCATTGGAGATTGTTAAAGTGAAGAAACTAGTTGTTTGGAGCCATTTGGAATCAATTTTGAACTTCTGGAAAACTAGCCATTGGACTAAGTGTCGATACTTGATTTGTTCATGAGTCGATCTGTGAGTCGACACTTAGGTTGACACTTGGGTCAAAACTAGATGTAAATTTGAATTTTCAACATTTTGCTTCTCTTCTGATCTGAGGCTATGAGTCGATCTATGATTCAATACTTGAAATTGTGAGTCAACACTTGGGTCGACACTTCGATCAGTACTAAGCAAAAATGTCCATGGAATGGCATGTTCTGTCCTATTCTTATCTCAAGCAATGAGTCGATCTGTGAGTCAACATGTGAGCCAACACTTAGGTCGATACTTGAGTCGACACTTCACTGAGGTCCAAAAGTCATGTTCTATTCAATTATGTTCTCAGGCCTTGAGTCGATATTTGAGTCGACACTTTGAGTCGACACGTGGCGTGCCAGCTGAAAGTTTCGTGTGCCAGTCTTCAAGGTGTCGACACTTACTCCATGAGTCGACACGGTGAGTCAACACTTAGGTCGACACTTGCTCTGTGCCATTTCCAAAATATGTGCCAAACTTTGAAACTTTCTAATTTTATCCAATTGACATCTAGTTCCTTCTCCATAAAGGCCAAAGTGATTATCTTAAAATCATTCCAAGATAAGAAGACCTCTCAAACATTGAAATTCATCTTGCTTTGATATCCATAACTTTGATACTCTTGAGCAAAAAACTTGAAGTATCTGTGACCTAGAATTTATAACTCCAATTGAAACATTAATCCCAACATATACTCAATGTTTTGTTAATCATCAAAATTAAGGGCCAAAGCCAACAATGTTTCTATGGCTAGATTTATGAATTTATCACACCCCACAACTTGAGTCTTACTCATCCTTGAATAAGAATAAAAGATAGTTCATGAATTGCTTATTAGAAAATAATTGAGGGCCTACCAAAAACTCTTAATACCATACACAAGTTTGCTCGGATTTAAAGGTTGTTCTTATACCCTTTTTATAAATAGAAGATTTCCCATAAGATAGTAGATGAAACAACTCATTGGGATATTAATAGTTTCTAGTAAATTGGTTAAGTACAAATGCCTCATTTTTTCATGATCACTCTTAACCAACTCCTATTGTTATTTCCAAATCTTCTACTCCCTAAAGTAGTGAGAGATTGTTTTGGTGCAAGTATGTTCCTTTTATTATTACACTTTTTTTTTCTTTCTTTTTTTATACAGATGGTGCAATGCCTTAATCTCTTATACTTTCTATCTAATTGATGCAGGATTAAATATGCATGCAAAGTATTTTTTCGTGATTAAGCATGAAGTTAAGGTTTTAGATCCCGAATTTCAAGCCAAGATTCAAAGTATAGAATTCTATGAAAATTCTGGAAGTCATGTATGCAAAAATAAATCCTAAAGTAATAGATAAGCAGGATCACCAAGGTTGAAAAACCCTAGTCAGGCTAGCTTTCTTACAATACCAGTACTGATGAATCAAGGGGGTGTACCTGGCAATGGTAGAAGCACTTGTTGAAGATCGTTCCATGAAGAGATCGCTCACGCTCCTAGATGCGGCCTGGAAGAAAAAGCTTCTGATCCTGCAGATTTGTGACTTTTTGCTCAGTGATCCGATGGCTGATTAGAAGGTATCTGATAACTACATTAAGCATAAATATAAAAGTATTAGTTTAATATTAAAATATCATTTTTCCTTCAAAATTAATACTTTTATATGTCATTTATAAGAAAGAACATCACCTTTATAGAGAGCCCAATTTTAGAAGTCCAATGGCATGAACGACACTCGAATCGGACTTAGAACGAGCCCAAAATGAATTTTTGAAGAATTAACTAAGAGTTTTGCACGAAGTTTAAAGCAGCTGATCCATAGTGGATCGACCGCTCGGTCCATTTCCCAGCCCGTGGGCTGCGATCTGCCATTGACGTGGTCCACGAAAGTAGAGCCATGGACCGCACTACCCCAGTCATGCCGAGACTTGCTGGAGAGCTGTCCCCACCGCCGGGGAGGTCGCCGGCATGCTCACCACTAGCTGGAGAAGCCCCGGTGGCCGGAAAAACACTTCCAAAGGGGGCTGCTGTTCATTCTTCTTCTCTCTAGGCCGAACTTCACCGAAACCACCATCCCATGCCGCTAGACTTCCTACCCAGTCCACTGCTGGCCGGAGATGATGGCAAAGTGCTCTTCCTCACTGTCGGGAGGGTCCTTACGGTGAGTTGCAGCCATGGGAGATTTCTTTTGGTCTGAACCAACTATGGACCGAACCATGTGCTGGGTTGGACCAAATCGGGGAGAAAATTCCAAAGCTTCACCGAATGAGCTGGAGATCGATGGGAGCTCGAGCTTCGTTGCAATGGTGGAGCGATACTATTGTTCTGTTGGGCTGGTGCAACGGTGGAGCGAGTTGGTTCAACGATGGAGCAGGTTGGTTCAAACGGTGGAGCGGGTTGGGAGCAGGGCGAGCCTATAAAAAGGGGTCCAGGGGAGCCAGATGGGGGGTATTCGATCATCCGGGGGGTCATTCGGGCATTCAACCAGTCGAGCATTTAGCCAGTTCTCTTCTTCCCCAATGCTTTTCCTCTCTGTGCTTTCTTATTCTCCATCACAGAGAGTGGTGTTTCGTCTCCATTCCACACCACAGAGAGCTTTCTTTCCACCAATCCAGCTTGATCATAGAGATTGACCACATCCCAGCTTCCAGTCCATCTCTCAGTTCTCTCAAACTCTTGGATCAGTCACAATCTAGAGATCCATTGTTTCTTCCCTGTGGTTCTTTTGGTTTTCTACTATTCTAGTTATCCCAACCTTATTCCCACTATTCCAGCACTATTCCAAGCTTATCCCAATCCTATTCGAGTAGTCATATTCTCTACCAATCAGCGCCATCTTCAACTTTTGAGCATGCAGAAGTCACTGGAGCCGGAACTTCACTTGGGAAAAGGGGATTTTTATTTTTGGTTGTATTACTTTGATGTACTCCCTTTTACATGAAATAAAAGTATCTTTTGATTAATTCATGTTCTTTTGCTTTTAAATCAGATGCGTTATTAGGGCAAAAGCTTTGGAGGTAAGTCAAGTGAAATTACTCATGATTGATCTATTCCCAAGTGGGTACAAGTTGTGCTCTCATGAAATAGATCATATCTAGGTTATTTCACTAGCATTTAGATCAATCTATTCCCAAAAAGGGACTGGCCGTGATTCACGGATACGGGCTGTGTTCTCACTCGGATAGATCTTTACTTGAGTTACCTTTATTGCTAATTACTTGTTAATCTCCTTTTTAGTTTTAAGATTTCAATTTCTGTTGCCCATTTATTGTTTTCAAAGTAATCAAGAAAGTCCCTATGGATTCGACCCTTGCTCCTACTATCCTATTTTAGAATAGTAGTTTTAAGGTAATTAAATTAGTGTGTTGCGATGCGCATCAGATTTTTGGCGCCGTTACCGGGGACCGGGGACTTTTGGCATTATTTTGAAATTTTCAAAAATTCAAAAAATTTCAAATTTCAAAAATTCAAAAAAATTTCAAATTTCAAAAATTCAAAAAATCTCAAATTTCAAAAATTCAAAAAATCTCAAATTTCAAAAATTCAAATTTTTGGTATTTTTGTTTTGTTCTATTTGATCTTCTTTTTAGAATTACTTAGGTAAACTTACTTTCCTGCAAAATCAAATCAAAAAAAAAAAAATCATAATTCATTAGGGAATTAGATACTTAACCATCAAAATAAAAAAAAAAAGTAATTAGTTTAGTTTAATTTTGTTTGATAATTTCAAGATATGGACACCTTGCTTAGTGCATCCATTTCATTTTTTCATAATTCATCTTAAGGGTACTTACCTCATTAATCAGATAAGGTGGGGATTTCATTACCCTTCCTTGGCCCACAAATCATTTCCATCATTTGCATTCACCTAAGCCTCTAACCTAAAAATCAATTAGACGCCAGCCCTAAGGAATTCGAGCTCAATAGGACAAGGGAACCCTAGAATTATACCGGGTTCAGGTCAGTTAACTACTTGGTGTCTAAGGAAAGTGGTTTAGGGACAAGAGCCCGAAGGGAGATGCTTTGGTTCCGCTTACCTGGCCAATTTTTAATTAGTGTCTAAGGCAAGTGATAAGGGAACCTTCACCGACCTTACACTTACCTAGCCAAGTTAGTTGGGTGATTTTGGACTTGGAGTGCTCAAAGGTGACCTTGGAACAGTTAGGAGCTGTCTAGGTCTAAGCTAACCCTAGGATAGAGTTGTGTAAATTGTTTGTGTAAATTGTTTGAAGATAAAAAAAAGAAGAAAAAAAAATTCATCTAGTTTTAGGATTCTCTTTGGAGTCTTTCCTTTAGAACTTTTCTCATTTTTGCATAAAAAAAAATCTTATAAAAATTCTGAACTACTGTTGTTTGCTCTAGAATACCATTGTAGGGTGTATGTTAGGTCGTCGGTCACTAGAACTGGAACTTGTACCCCTAGACCTAGAAATTGATAAAACTTATAGAGTAAACAAATCAGGTACTATGGACCCCAACCATGAAATTGATCCTCCACGTCAATTGAGAGAGTACTTTACTCCTTCAAAGTATACCTATTCACCTTGTATCCAAGTACCTCCAGTTGAGGCTGTACAGTATGAAATTAAGTCTAGCATAATCCAGATGTTACCATCTTTCTATGGACTTACAAATGAAGACCCTTACAAACATTTAGTGAGTTCCTGGAAATATGTTCAACCATCAAAATCCAACATTTCGCTGATGATGCTCTTAGGCTTAAGTTGTTCCCTTTTTCCTTAAAAGATAGAGCTAAGTACTGGTTGAATTCCCTAGACACTATAACAACTTCAACTTGGGATCAACTTCAGAGGGAATTTCTTAAGAAGTACTTTCCAATTGGAAAAGCAAACCAAATTAGAAAAGCCATAACCAGTTTTTTCCAATTAGATGGAGAGATGTTTCATGAAACATGGGAGAGATTAAAGGATCTGATTAGAAAATGTCCCCATCAAGCCATATCGAAATGGCAATTGGTTCAATGTTTTTATGATGGTCTGTCTGAAAGATACCGGCAAATGGTAGATGCTTCATGTGGAGGAACATTTATGCTTAAAAATGAACATGAAGCTTGGTAGCTGTTTAAAGCCCTTAGTGAAAACTCATTACATCACATGTCTGCTGCCCGTAGAGATCCTCCCTTAGGACCCAAGAGAGGGGAAATGTATGAATTAGGTCACTCTGTAGACATCTACAGCAAGGTAGATGAATTGTCCCAAAAGCTTGATCAAATTCTACAAAGTGGAAATCTTTCCTCCTCACCTCATCAAAACCTTCATCAAAACCATGATGTTTGCATCATTTATTCAAGTCCTACCCATTCGATAGGTGATTGTCTATCTACCTATCAATTTCCCAAGCTCGTTCAGGAATAAGTCCATCATGCACGAACCTGTATGGTTCCTAGACCAGGAAATGACCCATTTGCAAATACTTACAATCCTGGCTGGCAAAACCATCCAAATTTTTCTTGAAAACCCCAAGCTGCTAATAATCCAACACCAATTAGGACCAACTATCAGGAGACCAACTTTGGAAATATGCCTTATTCCCAATACCTGAGTGCTCCACAACCTCCACTGAATAATCATGGTTCTACATTTGAAGAGAAGGTACTTCAAGCATTAAAAGGGCTAGAAATGAACACCCAACTCCTTCACTCTCACACACAATCCATTGCAAAGTTAGAACCCAAATAGGTCAGCTAGCTACATCTTTCAATAAAAGAGAGGAAGGTAAGTTGCCTAGTCAGCCCATCAGTAACCCAAAAGGATATTACATGGCTGAAAGTTCTACCAAACCTGAAACATTCCCAGAACAAGCTAAATCAATCACAACTTTAAGAAGTGAAAAAATAGTGAATCAGCCTGACCTGACCCAAAAATTTGAGTTGGCTAAGCTAGAAGATGAAAAGAATGAAGAGAGAAAGGAACCTATTTGCCAAGCACCAACACCTAGGGCTCCATTTCCTAAAGCCTTAGAATCACCTGTATTTTTGGATAAGAAGAGCCTAAAAATGAATAAAATGCTTGAGCTGTTCAAACAAGTCTAGATAAACCTACCTCTTCTTGATGCCATCAAACAAGTGTCAGCTTATGCCAAATTCTTTAAGGATCTGTGCACACAAAAACAAAAATCTAAGGCACACATACCGAAAAAGATCCAGTTGACTGAGCAAGCGAGCTCAGTTTTTCAGCAAATTGTCCCACCCAAATTGAAAGACCCTGGTACCCTAATTATTTATTGTGTCATAGGGGACCTCACAATCAAGAAAGCTTTACTAGATTTGGGTGTGAGTGTGAACCTTCTCCCAGGCTTAATGTATGATTTATTTGGATTTGGGGAATTGAAACCCACGTCGGTAACATTGCAGTTAGTAGATCAATCAAATAAGGTATCCCGTGGATTATTACAGGATGTGTTAGTGAAAGTCAACGAGTTTTACTTTCCTGTTGACTTTCTTGTCCTGGATATGAAGTCTAGCGGTAATCCTAGCCAAATACCCATTATTCTTGGAAGACCTTTTCTAGCTATCGCTAATGCCTGTATAAATTGTAGGATAGGGGTTATGGATGTATCTTTTGAAAATAAAAAGATGAGATTGAATATTTTTAATGCATCCCAAGGACCACCTGTATTTGATGAAGTGAAAATGCTTGATGAAGTTATAGATAAGAAACTCCCCATTTTACTCGAGTCGGACCCTTTGCAAGCATGTTTGACACATGTTGGAACAAATGAGTTTGATGAAGTGAGTGCTTTGTTGGAGCCACCAAAGTCTAACACTACTCCTCCTTGGACTGTCAAATTTGAACCTTTACCGACTCAATCAACCCCTTTAGTGCCATCCTTAGAAACACCACCCATGCTAGAGTTGAAGCCTCTTCCTGAAAAGTTAAAATATTCTTTTCTTGGACCCAAGGATACCCTCCCTGTGATCATTGCATCCACTCTAACCCCAGATCAAGAAGAGAAATTGGTGGAAGTACTTATGGAACATAGAAAAGCAATAGGATGGGCAGTAGCTAATCTTAAGGGAATTGACCCTTCTGTTTGCATGCATCATATTCACTGTGAGCCTGAATCTAAACCACATAAGGATATGAAACGAAGGCTTAATCCGAACATGAGGGAAGTTGTTAAGAAAGAAGTGGTAAAATGGCTCGATGCTGGAATCATTTACCCAATCTCGGATAGCCAATGGGTCAGTCCAACTCAAGTAGTACCTAAGAAGTCAGGTATTACTGTTGTTGAGAATGAAAAGGGCGAGTCAATTCCTACTCGAATGACAACTAGTTGGAGAGTGTGTATAGACTATCGAAAACTGAATGTTGTCACTAGGAAAGATCACTTTCCTTTGCCTTTCATTGATCAAATTTTAGAACGGCTAGCTGGGCAGAATTTCTTCTATTTTCTAGATGGATATTTAGGATATAACCAAGTTCTGGTATTTCCTGCTGATCAAGAAAAGATCACCTTTACCTGCACCTTTGGAACATTTGCCTTTAGATGCATGCCATTTGGTCTGTGCAATGCACCAGCCACTTTTCAATGATGTATGCTATCCATATTTTTTGATATGGTTGGTCAATTTCTTGAGATATTTATGGATGACTTTTCAGTGTTTGGATCTTCATTTGATGATTGTCTCCAAAACTTGACTAAGGTTTTGAAACAATGTATAGAAACGAACCTAGTCTTAAGTTAGGAGAAGAGCCATTTTATGGTTCGTGAGGGAATCGTGCTCGGACATATTATTTCAGAGCGAGGGATTGAGGTTGACAAAGCTAAGGTAGAATTGATCTCAAAATTGCCTCTCCCGACCTTGGTTAAACAAGTACGATCTTTCCTTGGTCATGCTGGATTTTATAGACGCTTTATCAAGTATTTCAGCAAAATTTCACGACCTTTATGTAATCTGCTTGTTAAAGACAATCCATTTGATTTTAAAAGGAATGTATGGCTGCTTATGACATTTTGAGAACTACTTTGACCATTGCACCAGTTATCAAGCCTCCCGATTGGACTTTACCTTTCGAAATCATGTGTGACGCCTTTGATTATGCTGTAGGGGCAGTTTTAGGATAGAAGTTTAATAAGGAACCACATGTGATTTATTATGCTAGTAAAATTTTTTCAGATGCATAAATAAACTACATCATTACTGAAAAGGAGTTGCTAGCAATTGTTTTTTCCCTGGAGAAATTCTGATCATTCTGTTAGGGTCTAAGATCTTAGTGTATACTGATCATGCAGCATTGCGACATCTGCTATCTAAGAAAGACACAAAGCCTAGACTGATTAGATGGATCCTTCTACTATAGGAATTTAACTTAGAAATCTTAGATAAGAAGGGTTTTGAAAATTTGGTAGCAGATCATATTTCTAGGATCTTAGTAGAATGCAACAAAGAAATAATTAGAGATCAGTTTCCTGATGAGTAGCTTTTCTCTATTTTGTCTGATGGCCTACCCTGGTTTGCACATATTGTTAATTACTTAGCAACAGGGCAAGTTCCTTCCCACTGGTCCAAACAACAAAAAGATAGATTTTTCTTACAAATCAAATATTACTTTTGGGAGGAACCTAAGTTGTTTAAGTACTGTTCAGATCAAGTGATTAGAAGATGTGTCCCTGAGAGTGAATACCAAGGCATACTCACTTTTTGTCATTCTCTTGCTTGTGGGGGATACTTTAGTGGAAGGAAACTGCAGCAAAAGTGCTGCAGAGTGGGTTTTACTAGCCAACTCTTTTTAAAGATTCACATGAATTTGGCCATAATTGTCTGAGATGTCAACAAATGGAGAATATTTTGCGTAGAGATATGATGCCTCTGACCCTTATTTTAGTGGTTGAGATTTTTGATGTCTGAGGTATTGATTTCATGGTGCCATTTCCTTCTTCTTTTGGGTTTGTGGTGTAGAATGTAAAATGAAACTATGCAACCCTAATGGAGATAAGCAAATGATTAACCAAGCAATTCCCTATTTGCGTATAAATAATTCAACATAAACTATCAAAGAGATCTAGTGAAGAAGCTCGGAGGATCTAACATAAATCTAGTGATCGAGACTCTCAGAATAAGAAAGGAATAGGACCAGAAGAGAACCACGCAAGCCAAGCTAGGTCTAATTTAACATTGCAGACTTCATCAACACTAGACATACCTGACATTGGTCCTTCAATTAGAATAGATTCACTCTTGAAGAGGTCTCCCGGATGACATGAACATAATACCACTGAAGGCCCCTCTTGTTTTCTGGATCTATGGCAAGTAAACCTTCCTCTTGAAGCTGGAATCCCGAAGAACCCTGCAACAAAGAAACCCTAAGATGAGTGACTTAACAAGCAATCAACTAGAGAAAAGAAAGAAGGGTGGAAGAGGCATTGAAGGAGATCCATCTTGGCGTCATGGTGGAAGGCTTGAAGTGGAGTAGGTTGGTTGCCTTGTGATGATCTTCTTGATTCACCCTTGAATGCTGGAGCTAGTTTGAAGTTATGAAAGAAGAGGAAGTCTTTGGCGTTGGGAATGGAAGAAGGAAAGATTAGGGTTGGCGTGGAGGAAGAGAAAGGCTAAGCTACCACATAGACACATAGGAAAAAAAACATAGAAGAAAAATACCAACTTCATTCATTAACCATCTTTTCAATGGGGCATCCCATAGCTTAAATAGAAGCCTTACAACATTTTTAAAATTTGAAAACCCATAGGATTAGGAGGATTACAAGGGGGGTTGGAGGATATGGTGGCATTTGTTGCTTGAAACTCCTTCAAAGCTTGACATGTGGTGCAAGGTGGGGACCACTTGATGAGGTGGCGATGTCCTTTGGAGCTCTTGACATGTGGCATAAAGTGGGGACCACTTGTTGAGGTGGCGACATCCATTGGAGCTTTTGACATGTGGCACAAGGTGGGGGTCACTTGATGAGGTGGCTTCTTCTTGTCTTGATGCTTCATGGACTCATGGATTGGGCTTGATTTAACTGGACCCAACTCTTAATTGCAGGGTTAACTAAGATTTTAAACCAGACCCAACATGGACTCGAAATTAACTACAAGATTATTTGGACTCAAAAAAAAGAAAAATTACAGGACTTCTCTTTTGCTACTCCAACCACAAGGACTCGGACTTGACCTGAATTGGTTGGAGTCTTTTCCTGATTCTAGTGCCCACATCAATTCTCCCGGGATGGGAGGAACTCGACCCTGTCGAGTAAGGATTAGCCTGATAAGCTTCTAATGCATCTGGATCGATTTGTTGTAGGTCCTCTCGGGTGATCCAGGAGTCTTCAGAATCAGGACATCCTTGCCATCTAACCAGATAACGTTGGTAGCCCTTATTTCTAGTGGTAATGATCTGGTCATCCAAGATCCTTTCAATTTTCTTCCTTTGCTCAGGAACACTCGGTGGTGGGCATTCTTTTGGGGCTTCACTCTTAAAAGAAGTATTAGGACCAAAAAGCTCACAAGGTATCAATGCAGGTTCTTTGTATTCTTTTAAGTCTGAAATGTTAAATGTTGAACTAATGCCATAACTTGGTGGTAATTCTAATACATAAGCATTAGGTCCAATTTTCTTTATTATTTTGAAAGGTCCAGTTCCCCGGGCATGGAGTTTCTTCATAGTTCCCGGCGAAAACCTTTCAGGTTTAAATTTGATCATAACAGAGTCCCCTTCATTAAATTCTTTTAACCATTTATGTGAATTAGTCATATGCTTATAGAGTTCATTGCTCGATTGGATCTTTTGGCTAATCTCCTTATGCAATTCCCTAATATGCTGTGCATATGACTCAGCAGACTCAGACACTCGTACATGTGTGGGTAATGGAGCTAGGTCTAAAGGTTTCCTAGGTCTGTATCCATGGACCACTTCGAATGGACTTTTCTTAATAGACCTATTAACTGAGCTGTTGTAGGCAAATTCAGCACGAGGAAGTAATAGGTCCCAGTTTCCCAGGTTGTCACCAACTAAACATCTCAACAGATTTCCTAAGCTTCGGTTTACTACCTCTGTCTGGCCATTGGTTTGAGGATGATAGGCAGTAGAGAATTTCAGCTTGGTACCGAACATGTGCCAGAGGGTTTTCCAGAAATAGCTAGTAAATTTGACATCTCTATCAGACACAATGGTTTTGGGTAAACCATGAAGCCTAACGACCTGATCGAGAAAGAGCTTGGCCACCTTCGAAGCATCTAAAGTTTGAGAACAAGGAATGAAGTGAGCCATCTTGGAGAAACGATCGACAACCACAAAGACAGAATATGCTTCCTAGACGTCTTAGGGAGGCCTACTACAAAATCCATGCTGATATCCTGCCATGGACAATCAGGGACAGGTAAGGGTGTGTACAGACCGATGTTCTGTCTTTGCTATTTTGCAACAGCACAGGTACGGCACTGAGCTACAATCTGGGCCACATTTCTTTTGAGACCAGGCCAAAAGAATTGGTCTTCTATTGCTAAGATGGTCTTATTCCTACCAAAATGTCCTGACAAGCCTCCAGCATGAACTTCCCAGTTCAGAAATTCCCTAACAGAGGTCTTGGGAATACACAACTGATTTCCTTTGAAAAGGTATCCATATAAAAGGGTATAATCACTATGCTTACTAGATGGTCCTTGTTGAAGGGATCGATAGATGTTACCAAAATCAGGGCATGTAGGATACTCCTCTTTCAATCTATCAAACCCTACTACCTCAGTGCTCACAGAAGTCAACAACATGGAACGATGACTCAACGCATCAGCAACCCTATTTTCAGTACCGGCACGATGTTTCAGTACGAATGTATAAGCTTGTATGAACTCTACCCATTTTCCGTGCCTAGGGTTCAATTTCTTCTGAGAACTAAGGAACCTAAGAGCTTCGTGGTCAGAAAATTGGACAAACTCTTGTGGTAGAAGATAATGCCTCCAATAACGTAATGCCTGAACTACCGCATACAGCTCCCTATCATAGGTGGAATACCTTAGTCTCGCTTCATTTAACTTTTCACTGAAATATGCTACTGGGTGATTCTCTTGACTCAAGACACCTCCAATTCCTACCCTAGAAGCATCATAAGCAACCTCGAACACTTTGGTAAAATCGGGTAACCTCAAGAGGATTGGAGCCACTATCGTACTGAACCCTCTAATGAATCTCCTATAGAAGGTGGCTAAACCGTGGAAACTATGGATATCATGGATGCTTTTGGGTACTGGCCACTCTACTATGGACTTAATTTTTGCAGGGTCAGCGGACACTCCTTCAGATGTGACTACGAATCCTAGAAAGATAACTCTATGGGTTAAGAAATCACACTTCTTGATATTGGCATAGAGGCTATCCTTTTTAAGGACTTGGCAAACTTGCCTTAGGTGGGTTAAATGGTCTGCCTTAGTCTTGCTATAGATAAGAATGTCATCAAAGTAGACCACCACAAATTTCCCGATGAAAGTTGTCAACACTTGATTCATAATTCTCATAAAGGTGCTGGGTGCATTGGACAGACCGAACGGCATGACTAACCACTCATATAATCCATCTTTAGTCTTAAAAGTGGTCTTCCATTCATCTCCAGGCCTAACCCTAACCTGGTGATAGCCACTCTTTAAGTCTATCTTGGAGAAAATCGTTGATCCGGCTATCATGTCTAACATATCGTCCAGTCTTGGGATTGGAAACCTATATTTGACAGTAATCTTGTTGATGGCACGGTTGTCTACACACATCCTCCAGGTGCCATCATTCTTAGGGGTTAACAAGGCAGGGACTGCACATGGGCTTAAACTTTCTCTAACAAATCCCTTTCTAAGAAGTTCACTAACTTACCTTTGTAACTCCTGATGTTCAGTTGGATTCATCCTATAATGAGGCAAATTAGGTAAAGTCGCGCCAGGGACTAAATCTATTGCATGTTGTATGTCCCTTAAAGGTGGAAGACTATCGGGTAGGTCCTCGGGAAACACGTCTTCAAATTCTTTCAATAATTGGACCACCTCTTGCAGGTATTTTACAAGGGTGTGGTCCTTAGTTTCCTTAGCAGCTACCATCCAAATAGGTGCTCCCTCATTAATGTCTTTTTCTAATTCTCTTGCACCTATCAAATTTAATCCAGTCCTTTTTTCTTTTAGGCTGCTAGCTGCTCTTTTGGTGTTGTCCTTAGGCTGGGTTGGATGAATGACAATTTTCTTGCCATTGAAATTGAAAGCACAGGAATTTGATCGACCAAAAATTATCACATCATGGTCAAACAGCCATGGCCTACCTAGGATGATGCTAATTACTCCCATAGGGAGCACATCACACCAAATTCGTTCCTGATAGGACTGAAGTTGGATTCGGACCTGACATCTCTGCTTGATTGGGATAGAAGTGGAATTGATCCAGGATACCTTATATGGATTGGGATGTGGTTCAGTGGATAATCCTAGACTCTTGGCTGCACTAGTGGAATTGGCGTTGACACAGCTTCCACTATCGATCACGATCTTACAGACCTTTTCTCCTATTTTGACAAATGTATGTAGGATGCTAGTACTACGCCAGTCTTCCTGCTCTTTGGTCTGTGTCATGATACATCTCACAACTCCTAACACATCTGATGAGTCTACATTTTCTTCATCTCCTTCATACTCATCAGCTAAGCAATCCCCTGCTTCATAAACCTCCTCTTCATTATTCTCCAGGGGTTCTGATTCTTCTTCTTCTTCTACCTCCCCTATATGTAAAGCTCTAGAGGGACATTGGCTCAGGAAATGACCGGGTTTAAGACACTTATAGCAGACTCGCTCCCTCTCACCTCGAACTTTAGGGCTCTTTCCTTTGTCTTCTCTAGGAATTGAAGGAATGGCAGGGTTAGGTATAGGGGTTGGATTCGAGCTGGGTCTTGGTCTATTGGCTATATTAGGGACTGAACTAGGTCGACTAACAGGAGGATTAAACCTAGTGGGCTCTGGTCGCCCAAATGAAGCTCTCCTCTGAAACCTCTCATAGTCCATGGCAACTTGGTATGCATGTTCTAAATCATGGACTTCTCTCAAAAATAATTTCCCTTTTATATCTTCATTCAATCCTGATCTAAACCTCGATAAAGTGGCTACCTTAGATTCGACTACGTTGCATCGCATTACAAACTCATCAAATTTAGCAACGTATTCAGAAACGGTCTTATTTCCTTGTGTCAATTGCTGCCACTGATCTAACAACCTTTGCTGATAAGATATAGGCAAATATTACTCTCTAAGCTTTCTCTTCATGTCTCTCCAGGTCGCTATAGGTAAGTCTCCCCTCTACCTAGCTATGCGTTCGACATTTCCCCAATACAACCTAGCCTGACGGACTAGTCTGAATTTGGCAAACTTGAATCTTCTCTCTTCAGACATATCATACCAGTCAAAATATTGGTCCATGTCAGCCTCCCAGTCTATGTACACCTTAGGATCTAGGCTTCCCTCAAAGGTTGGTGCATCTAGACGGATATTCCTTAAGGCCCGATCATCCTGATCAAAAGTATCATGGCGAGGTCTTCTAGGATATGGCTCTGGAGTGTGATCAGCATAATCCTGATGTGGCCTTCTATGAATTGGATCAGGTGTATGTTCCTGTCGTTGGGCTCTAGGGTGAACTGAAGGTAATCTGGGTGAAGGTGGTTCAGTTGGGGTCAACCTAGATTCCTCTAGGGTTCCTATCCTTTCCTCGAACTGATCAAACCTAGCATCCAAACATTCCAGTCGCTCAATCATAGATCTCATAAGGGTTTCCATACTAGTGTCCATGGATGAACTTGGTTGGTCTTGTGAAGGGTGGTAAGGAGTTCCTGATCTAGTTGTCATACAAACAATTAGACTCAAATTCGGGCTAAGGATTTCTGGACCTAGAGTACGAATTAGAGATCTAATTAAAAGGACCAACTAGCTAGTAGTAACTTACGTGACTTGGCCAGGTAGGTGGGAAGGGGAGTGGAGGTCCCTGTTCTGCCAACCTTAGACACCAATCTGTGATTGGCTAGGTAGGCGGACCAACCCACAAGCCCTAATACACTAATCCTAGACACCAAGCCCGTAAGCACACACCAATTAGTGGACACAATTAACTTGACCCTAATCCGAACCCGACTCGTTGGTGTCCCTAACCCACTAGGGTGATTAGGTCTAATTGGTTTTAATTAAGGATTGGGATCGAGATGATGGGTTGTGGTTTTGGGCTAAGGACAAGTGATGAATTCTTGCCCCCATGTCATATTGATGCCCTTAAGATGTTTTCAAATGAATGCAAAATATTTTTTTTTTTTTATTTTATGAGCTGACTTAATTATTTGACTTGATTAGTTTTCAAACAATTTCAAATTCAAACTTAAATTTTAAAATTTAAAATTCAAACTTCAAGTTTTAGATTCTAGAATGATAGAATTCAAAATTTTAAAATTTAAAATTTGAACTTCAAATTCAAAAAATTTTCTGAATTTGGTTCTTGCTGGAATTTCAGTTCAGACTGAATCTCAAAGAGTATTTCGAATGCTATAAATTCTAACAATCTAAATAAAATCTGAAGAATTTTTGAAAAATAATATGAATTATGAGGATCCTAGCAAAACAAAAATCAGAAAATTTAGATCTGTATATAAAGAGAAACAATAAAAACAACAGACCATGTACTATAGACTATTTCAGCAGGACAAAAGATTGAAGTAGGAATTTTCATTTTTTTTTTTTGTTTTTTTTTTCTAATGATGAAATTTAATATGGTGATAACTGACTAAAAAAGAAACAAGAAAAAAAAAAATTTCAATAAGAAATTAGCGACTTGCCTTTGGAGCTGCAGATGGATTACAGTAAGCAGATGCAAATTTTCAGTAAACAGAACCTAATCAAACAAGTGCATTGGCTTACCCAAACTTCAATCTAAAAATTCACGTCTGGCCAGGGGCTCATTATTCCCATGGGTCGTGACAGTGTACTGGAGTACACCCACTCAGGAGACATGAATTTTAGAACTTGCTTGGATTTTTAAAAAAAAACTAGATAACAAGTATGCATGCAACATATCTAAATGCAGGAAATTATCCGACCATGCTCAGATAACAAGAATGGTGTAGAATGTAAAATGAAACTATGCAACCCTAATGGAGATTAGCAAATGATTAACCAAGCAATTCCCTATTTGCATATAAATAACTCAACATAAACTATCAAAGAGATCTAGTGAAGAAGCTCGGAGGATCTAACATAAACCTAGTGATCGAGACTCTCAGAATAAGAAAGGAATAGGACCAGAAGAGAACCACGCAAGACAAGCTAGGTCTAATTTAACATTGCAGACTTAATCAACACTAGACATACCTGACATTGGCCCTTCAATTAGAATAGATTCACTCTTGAAGAGGTCTCCCGGATGACATGAACATAATACCACTGAAGGCCCCTCTTGTTTTCTGGATCTATGGCAAGTAAACCTTCTTCTTGAAGCCGGAATCTCGGAGAACCCTGCAACAAAGAAATCCTAAGATGAGTGACTTAACAAGCAATCAACTAGAGAAAAGAAAGAAGGGTGGAAGAGGCATTGAAGGAGATCCATCTTGGCATCATGGTGGAAGGCTTGAAGTGGAGTAGGTTGGTCGCCTTGTGATCTTCTTGATTCACCCTTGAACACTGGAGCTAGTTTGAAGTTATGAAAGAAGAGGAAGTCTTTGGCATTGGGAATGGGAGAAGAAAAGATTAGGATTGGTGTGGAGGAAGAGAAAGGCTAAGCTACCACAAAGACACATAGGAAAAAAAATACATAGAAGAAAAAATACCAACTTCATTCATTAACCATCTTTTCAATGTGGCATCCCATAGCTTAAATAGAAGCCTTACAACATTTTTAAAATTTGAAAACCCATAGGATTAAGAGGATTACAAGGGGGGTTGGAGGATATGGTGGCATTTATTGCTTGAAACTCCTTCAAAGCTTGACATGTGGTGCAAGGTGGGGACCACTTGATGAGGTGGTAGTGTCCTTTGGAGCTCTTGACATGTGGCATAAAGTGGGGACCACTTGTTGAGGTGGCGACATCCATTGGAGCTTTTGACATGTGGCACAAGGTGGGGGTCACTTGATGAGGTGGCTTCTTCTTGTCTTGATGCTTCATGGACTCATGGATTGGGCTTGATTTAACTGGACCCAACTCTCAATTGCAGGGTTAACTAAGATTTTATACCATACCCAACATGGACTCAAAATTAACTACAAGATTATTTGGACTCAAAAAAAAAAAAATTACAGGACTTCTCTTTTGCTACTCCAACCACAAGGACTCGGACTTGACCTGAATTGGTTGGAGACTTTTCCTATTCTAGTGCCCACATCAGTTTGAGTATATTCTGGTCACAGTTGATTATGTGTCTAAATGGATCAAAGCCATAGCTACCCGAACCAATGATCACAAGGTTGTAATCAAGTTCATTCAGTGTAACATCCTTAGTCGGTTTGGATGCCCAAGGACAATTATTAGTGATGGGGGTGCACATTTCATAAATAAACATTTTGAAGGATTAATGAAGAAATATGGAATTACACATAAGGTAGCCACACCTTACCATCCCTAAACTTGTGGCCAGGTTAAAGTATCAAACAGAGTAATTAAACACATCCTGGAGAAAACGGTAAGGCTCGACAGGAAAGATTGGTCAGAACATTTGAATGATGCATTATGGGCTTATCGGACTGCCTTTAAGACTCCCCTAGGAATGTCTCCATACCAGTTAGTGTTTGGCAAGGCATGTCATTTACCGGTAGAATTAGAACATCATGCATTTTTGGCTATCAAGCAATGTAACTTTGATCTGAAGACTGCGGGTTCTAATAGAAAACTTCAATTGAGTGAATTAGAAGAACTGCGAAATGAAGCTTATGAAAGTTCAAAAATTTATAAGGCTCGAACTAAGGCATATCATGATAAATTCATTAATCAAAAAATGTTTAAGCCTGATCAGAAAGTGTGGCTCTACAATTCTAGGATGCACCTTTTTCCTGAAAAACTTCGCTCACGATGGGATGGACCCTTCATCATTACTCAAATATTTCCTCATGGCACTGTTGAACTTAAAGATCCCAAATAAGGAAATATTTTTAAAGTGAATGGCCAACGCTTGAAACCCTATGTTGAAGATAATCATGATGGAAAAATTGTTGAAATTCTTGACCTTATAGACCAAGTACTACCATTAGCTGAGTCTGGCTGAAGACTTTAAACTTAGCACTCCTGGGAGGCAACCCAGTTTATACTTTTAATTTTTAACTAGTTTCTTTTCTTTTCTTTTTAGAAGAATAAAGTGAGGGAGTACAGCAACAAAGGAACCTGCTACTTCATGAAACCTTCAAAGCACATTTTTCCAAGGTGTATTCTTTCCTATTATACTTCTCATTTTCTTTCCTACTCCATTGAGGACAATGTCGATTAAGTTGGGAGGGGAAGATTAACTTGACTTGCTTAGAACTTCGAGTGCGGTTAGAAATGATTAGGTTATGTGTACCTAATTATTATCTCGAACTGGAGTTACATGGGCACCTTAATTAAATGATCGATTAATGTTCTAGATAATGCTAGAGATGCTGAGGGATAAATTATTAAAGAAATTCAATAAATGGTAGGGTATAGATCATAAATAATTTCATGGAGTAATTCGAAATCCTTTTGACCATTGATCTTAATAAAGAGTCTACTTTATGGGGATATAAATCAAAAGATCAAGTATGCTAAAGTTTTTCTATTTGAAAGAAAAAAAAAAGTTAGTCTGGTCTTACAGCTTTGCTTGAACTCTTACTAAGTAACCAGGCTCCTTCGCCTAAGTAAGCGTTGTGGTTCGCATCAAAAAGTGAGAAGGTCAAGAAATCTGTTAAGCAATGGTACCTTCCTGAGTAACCGGGCCCCTTTGCCTAAGTAAGCATTGTGGTTCGTGTCAAAAGGGAAGAATACTAATACTTATGAGGCTTGGATATAACACATAAAAAAAAAATGAAGGGAAAAATCATCTTGCAGAAAGGTATTGAACTAAACCCCAGAAAGTTAGAGGATTTTAAGAGTGAGATGGAAAGTTGGCAGAAGAAGAACTCTAGAAATCTTTATGAGCTCTACCTGACCACTAAAAGAGTTGAATTAATAATCCAATGAAGTATCTCAGTAATAGTCTGACCAGGTATCATCTACTTTAAGGGTTGCTTGAGTTAACATCTAATTCAAGGATGGGTTGATACACATGGATAATCTATCTGCTTTACTCAAGGACAAGCAAAGTTCAAGTTAGGAGGTGTGATAACTACATTAAGCATAAATATAAAAGTATTAATTTAATATTAAAATATCATTATTCCTTCAAAATTAATACTTTTATATGTCATTTATAGAAAAGAATATCACCGTCATAGAGAGCCCAATTTTAGAAGTCCAATGGCTTGAACGGCACTCGAATCGGAATCAGAATGAGCCCAAAATGAATTTTTGAAAAATTAACTAAGAGTTTGCACAAAGTTTAAAGTAGCCAATCCATAGTGAACCGGCCGCTCGGTCCATTTCCCAGCCCGTGGGCCACGATCTGCCATTGACGCGGTCCACGAAAGCAGAGCCATGGACCGCGCTGCCCCAGTCATGCCGAGACTCGCCGGAGAGCTGCCCCCACCATCGGGGAGGTCGCCGGCATGCTCACCACCGGCCTCAGAAGCCCCGGTGGTCGGAAAAATACTTCCAAAGGGGGTTGCTGTTCATTCTTCTTCTCTCTTGGCCGAACTTCACCGAAACCATCATCCCACGCTGCCGGACTTCCTACCCAGTCCACCGCTAGCCAGAGATGACGGCGGAGTGCTCTTCCTCACCGCCAGGAGGGTCCTCACGGTGAGTTGTAGCCATGAGAGGTTTCTTTCGGTCTGAACCAACTGTGGACCGAACCGTGTGCTGGGTTGGATCGAACCGGGGAGAAAATTCCAGAGATTTGCCGGATGTGCTGGAGATCGATGGGAGCTCGAGCTTCATTGCAATGGTGGAGCGGTATCTATTGTTCTGTTGGGCTGGGGCAACGGTGGAGCAGGTTGGTTCAACGGTGGAGCGGGTTGGTTCAAACGATGGAGCGGGTTAGGAGCAGGGAGAGCCTATAAAAAGGGGTCCAGGGGAGCCAGATGGGGGTATTCGATCATCCAGGGGGTCATTCGGGCATTCAACCAGTCGAGCATTCGGCCACTTCTCTTCTTCCCCGGTGCTTTTCCTCTCTGTGTTTTCTTCTTCTCCATCATAGAGAGCAATGTTGCGTCTCCAATCCACACCACAGAGAGCTTTCTTTCCACCAATCCAGCTTGATCATAGAGATCGACCACATCCTAGCTTCCAGTCCATCCTCAGTTCTCCCAAACTCTCGGATCAGTCACAGTCCAGAGATCCATCGTTTCTTCCCTGTGGTTCTTTTGGTTTTATGCTATTCCAGTTATCCCAACCTTATTCCCACTATTCCAGCACTATTCCAAGCTTATCCCAATCCTATTCCAGCAGTCCTATTCTCTACCGGTCAGCGCCATCTTCAACTTTTGAGCATGCAGAAGTCACTGGAGGCCAGAACTTCACTTGGAAAAAGGGGGTTTTTATTTTTGGTTGTATTACTTTGATGTACTCCCTCTTACATGAAATAAAAGTATCTTTTAATTAATTCATGTTCTTTTACTTTTGAATCAGATGCATTGTTAGGGCAAAGCTTTGGAGGTAAGTTAAGTGAAATTACTCATGACTGATCTATTCCTAAGTGGGTACAGGTTGTGCTCTTATGAGATAGATCATATTTAGGTTATTTCACTAGCATTTAGATCAATCTATTCCCAAAAAGGGACGGGTCGCGATTCATGGATACCGGCTGTGCTCTCACTTGGATAGATCTTTACTTGAGTTACCATTACTGCTAATTACTTGTTCATCTCCTTTTTAGTTTTGAGATTTCAATTTATGTTGCACATTTATTGTTTTCAAAGTAATCAAGAATGTCCCTGTGGATTCGACCCTTGCTCCTGCTATCCTATTCTAGAATATTAGTTTTAAGGTAATTAAATCGGTGCGTTGCGACACGCATTAGTATCCTCGAACTTGTGGGAACTGAGAGACCTACAAATCACCATTTGGGGTTAGAAAACTAAGAGTACGAAGACTGAATAATTGAAATAAGGGAAAAGAAAGGCTCTTGGATGATGGCGGCCAAGGGTTGGAAGGAAGGGGCAGCTAGGGTTTTGATGTTGTAGATGGAGGTAGGGCGCAGGATCAAGAAGAACTCGTATACAACTCGCACACAGCACGCACACAGCAAAGAGAGAAAGCTTAAATTTAATTCATCAATATTCTGAAATTACATGAGGAGGGGAGGCCTTTAAATAGGCTTACAAACTTGGGGCTCAAGTAAGGGTATTCATGAAAAATTACATTAGTCCTAAACCCATACAAAGACATAGACTAGGTCTCTCCACTTTTGACTGAGCTTCTCTCTCTCCCTCTCCTTCTCTTGGTCAGCCAAAGAGGGGTGCTCTAAGGGAGGCTGACCAAGGGGGGTGACCATAAGGGTTGGCGCCCCTCTTGATGCTCCTCATGGGCCTTGGGTGGCCCAGCATGCTCCAGGCTACGATCCAGGGTTCCAAGGCCTTCAAATTCTCTTGCTAGGTCTTCCATGGTCTTTAAGTGTGGCTCCATGACTTCAAGCTGGCTAGATATTCGATTATCTTTAGTCTTCTACTTGAAAAATTTGACTGGACTCACTATAAAATTTACGGGACTCAGAAAATGACTAGCTCAACATGAGCTGACTTGACTGATAAACTTCAAAACATACAGGACTCAAAACTTGACCTGACTCAACTGACTTGGCACTCTAAATACAGGACACAAGTATGGACAGGACTCCAATGGACTTACTCACAAAACTCAAATGAACTCACTCAAATTGACTAAATCCTAATTATAAATTAAACAAAACTTGGACTCACATCCTAAACTCTAATTTGATAACCACAGAGGGTTGAAATGCCTCTACCAAAGTCTGGGGCCTCTGATGTCCCCATCACTAATCCTTGTAATAAGTTTTCGATCAATGTCTCCAAGACCAGTTGACCTTAGGGAATTAGGTGTAGAATACCCCTCGAGCTTACTGGCTCGAGTCAGAAAGGCTACAGATCAAAACTGGCTATATAGCAAAGTTTGTTCACATCTTCACTTTTAACACAAGACTCAATGCTTACTTAGGTGAAGAGGCTCAATTACTCGGTGGAATAATATTTAGAACCTACTTTTATTATCTCATTTTTCTTTTTTTGACAAATAAAGGAAACTTTGCATTTGTTAACACCCACACACACCCAAGAAGTAGATTCTTCTTTGATGCAAATAGGAGGGTTAGAATAATCCAAAAATTGATTTCATTCTTACTTACTTTTTACTTGAGTCTATTAATATTTTCTCCCTTAGTATTTTAAAAATTATCGAGATTGTTCAATCAATTACTTATCAAAGTGTATGATTTATCCTAAGTTTGAGATCAACAAGTGTATGAATAAGAAAGTGAAGGTAGCTCCAATAATATACTTATTCTTCTTATTATTTGTCCATAAATAAAAATAATTTCTAAATGTAAGCATAATATGGGATAAAAAGTAACGAAAACACCTGAGAAGAAATTTTTATTGAGTTCTCCCCCCAAGTTAGCCAATAGAGCTCATTGAATCAGGATCTGATAAACCTAACCATATTAAAAAAAAATAATTAAAAAGAAAGGAGTTGGGTCCCTGAGTGCTAAGTTTAAAGTCTTCAGCCAGACTAATATTAATAGCAGGCTAACTAAGATATGCTAGTTCATAGAGAACCATGGCTTCCTCAATAGATTCTGTGAGCAATTCCAAGAATGGTTTTAATCTTTGACAATTAACTTTGAAAACAACACCATTGCTTTGGTTTTTAATACATATAGTCCCATATGGAAAGATTTCTTTAACCAAGAAAGGTCCTATCCATCTAGATCTAAGCTTTCCAGGAAAAAGATGTAACCTCGAATTATATAAGAGGACTTTCTATCTAAGAGTAAAAGATTTTCTGAGAATTGCTTGATCATGAAATAATTTTGTTCTTTCCTTGTACACCCTTGCATTCTCATAAGCTTCATTTCTAAGTTCTTCTAATGCATTAATATGAAGCTTCCAATGATTTACGGCTATGTCCAAGTCTATGTTTAATTTTTTAATTGCCCACATAGCTTTGTGTTCTAATTCAAAGGCAAGTGACATAGTTTTCCAAATATAATTCTATAAGGAGACATTCCTAGGTTGGTGTTGTAGGTGGTGTGGTATGCCTAGAGTGCATCAACTAATTTCAAAGACCAATCTTTTCTATTGGTATTAACAGTTTTCTCCAAGATTTATTTGATTTGTCTATTGGACACTTCTACTTGCTCACTAGTTTGAGGATGATAAGGTGTGGCCAATTTGTGGGTAATATTATATTTTTGCATTAATATGGTAAAGGATCTGTTGCAAAAGTATGTTCCTCGACCACTAATGATTGCTCTAGGAGTACTAAAATGGGAGAGAATATTTTTCTTAAGAAATTTAATGATCACTTGGCTATCAGTGGATCTACATGGAATAGCTTCTACCCACTTAGAGACATGATAATTATCTTATATACACATATAAAATTATTAATTTAATAATTAAACTATCTTTATTTATATAAAATTGATATTTTATATATTATTTGTAGGAAATAGGATCGTCATTATGAATAGCTTGATTTTTGAAGTCCAACGATATAAACGACACTCAAATCATACATCAGATGAATCCAAAACTGAATTTTGGAAGTTTATATAAGGAATACATAAATATTAAAGCAGACTGACCACTTGGTCCATATACCGTTGACCGGTCTACAACTACCATTAACTGTGGTCCATGGCTAGGCTTCATGAACCATAGGTGATTTTGAGGCTTTGCTGGCCAAGACGAAGGCCAGCGACCATCTAACAGCTTCCAGCAACTATCCTGTGAACTCCGACGACCACCTATCACCATCCAAGCACCGCCCAATCACCAATCTTTATGGTTCCATCATCAATCACAAGATTCCGTCGCTGCCCACCACCACCGTCCTCCATGCTACCCTATCGAGCATCCCTTTCATCACCAGCCATCTCCCCGAGCCACGGCCAACACCAACTCGCTAGAGAAGCCCATCATATATCCTTCCCTGTATTCTATCACCCTACCATCGTGCAAACTAGTTGTTGGCCATCCTCAACCCCCATCGCCAACCACCACCTCCCCTCGTCCGCCGGCTGCCATTTGCCTCTAATCTGCCTTGTAACTACCCCTCTCTACCACCATCTTCTTCAACTACCCAGCCACTGTGAACCACCTGCTACCCATCCAACCGCCGGTCGACCACCGCCATCTCACCACCATGCAAAACTAGGAGAAGGGAGTCCAAGTCCAATTGGGGTTCAAGGATTTGGAGATTTGAGAGTTTGGATTGGACTCTCTCTACCAGAGAAGGAAGGAGGCAATGATAGTTTCATCTAATCATACATCGGATGGTCGAAGATTCATTAGCAGTATCTAACCAATTTGGAGCCTGATTGAATCCAAATTTGATCAAGTAGAAGCCCTAGACAAGCTCTATTTAAAGGACCCCTGGGTTACAGAAGAGGGCATCTTGGAGAGAGGAGTATGGTATAGGGTAGGAGGTCTAGCTTTGGATTGCAGGCTGGCCTCTAAGTGTGAGATTTCTTAGAGGAGAAGCTATGCCATCTATGCCATCTTTTTACCTACACCGATCTCCAGATCAAGATCCAAGGAGGAAGAAGTAGAGAAAGCTAGTTCACTCTGAGGAGTACTTAGGAAGAAGGGAGTTCTCGACCATCTTCCTGATGAGGCTACACTAATCTACTTCTAATTTTTGTTACTATTTTTCTTAGTTTATTTAGTTATTATTTTTAATTTCTTATAATTAAATATTTTTTTAATTAATGTAATATTTATTTTTATGTACTTTAATTTTTTGTTTTCAATTCTATTGTGAGTAGATGCTAAGATCTGATTGGCAGATAGACCATATCCTAGTTTTATTTTTCTATCACACTTTTAATTTTTATTTACCCAACTTCAAACTATTTTTCTTTTCTTTTTTTAAAATCAAAGTTTTCAAATCATATTAAGCATTTCCTTCTTCGTGGATTCGATCTGACTCATCCTTTCTACATATTTTTGATTATATTTATAAGTCAGTTTAATTAAACTGATAGCCACGGTGTCTTAATATCATTATGGCCTATCAAGTTTTTGGCACCGTTGTTTGGGAGGGCATGAATGCTAACATTTTTTATCTCTTTGATTTCTTATAAATTTAGTGTACTAATTTTTTTCTTATTTTTTGTGTAGATAAAAAAACTCAGAAAAAGAAAAAAAGGAAAAAAAGAGAAGGAAATTTCTACGATTTTGGTGAGATCAATCCTAACCCTAGATTAATTCCTTTTTTTAGTTACTCCTAATTAACTTTTTTCCTTTTCATATAAACCCAAAAAAAATTTCTTTTTTTTCTTATGATTAGTCACTTTGTCAAATCTTCCTTAATTTTTTTTCCTTTTAAATTTATTTCCTTCTCTATTATTGCTAGCATAAAAGAAAAAAATGGTTTTTCTTTTAAGTTTTTTTTCCTTTTTCAAATTACTCTTTTAGTTTCTTCCTTTTTAACCAAAGTTTCCCTAACTCAAATTAGCATAACATAAAAAGAAAAAAATTATTAAATTTAAACTCCTTCCTTTTCAAGTGAACCTAAATAAAAAGAAAAAAATCATTGACCATTTAAATAACTACCTTAAATATTAGATTAGATTCTCTGCTTTAATTTAGGATCTCTATTTGCTTTATTTGTTTAACCTAATTATAGTTTTTTTCTCATATTTAATTAACCAAGATTGAAAGCTAACTTTTATTTCTCTTTCTTGAATTACCATAACACAAAAAGAAAACAAAAAAAATTGCATAACACTTAACTAAAATAGAGTAACTAAATAAAATTTAAAAAATTACTACTTGTTCGGGACATCTCTCTGTCATTGCATGGCATATTTTCATAATATATCTTAAGGGCAATAACCCAATAATAAGATAAGGTGAGGATTTGATCACCTTTCCTTGGCCCACAAACCACCACCCCGCATTCAGCATACCTAAGCCTGCTAAGTAAAATTAACTAGATGTTAGCCCCCAAGGAACTCGAGCTCAATAGGACAAGCACCCGAAAGACTTGGACCATGTCAAGATTGGCTAATTACCTGGTGTCTAGGAAAGGGGTTCAAGGATGATGTAACACTGAAGAAAGGTAGTTTTTAATTGGTCATGTTGATTGACCTGGCCAATCTAATTATGTCTAAGAAAAGCAACGAGGGGACCCCCACTGATCTTATCCTTATCTGGCTAGTTGATTAGTCAGTTTTTGACTTAGAGGGCTCCAAGATTACCTTGACAGTTAGGAGCTATCTAGATTTAGGATAACCCTAGGATAGAGAGTCCATGTATACTAACTTATTTGTAAATCATACCAAACCCTAACTAACTCTTTTTCTCTCTCTTAGCTCCAGGACTCTTTAGGCCCTTTTCTTTAGAACTCTTCTCCTCCTTCATCTCACCACTCCTCTTAAAATAATAATAATAATATATATATATATAATAAGAATTACTTTGATCCAAATCTTTGATTGCATATCCCAATAATCAGAATAATTTGATAGACTGAATAAGTACCAAGAGAATGAATCATTATAGTAGAGTACCCTTTCTCTCGGCATACCAAATTTATTCAAGCCCCATCCACTTTGAGAGTGCCATTGGGTATTAATCTCTTGAGTTTAGGTATGACCGAGTTTATCAGGATCAAACCCAAACAACCTACAACTCAAGAGATAATCCATACTATAATGCCTATAATTCAGGTTGGGGGGCTCAACCAGATTTTTTGTGGCAACTATACCCAGTGGTTATCCCAGCTACCTAAGGATCTATGTTTATAGAGGAACCCTATTATGATTAGCCCTATCCCCATTATCAACCTTCTCTAACTATTTATAGCCCATTATTCGAAGAGAAGGTTTAGCAAGCACCATACCGACCTCCCTTACAAACCAACCTAGATGTTGATAGGTTTGATCAATTTTAATAAATGATTATAGTCCAACAGCTATCTATTGATAAGCTAATGGATCAAATTGATCAATGATTGATTGAGCTCAATAGAGAGGAGGGAGGTGAACTACCTAGTCAATCCGAGAGTAACCTACAGGGACCATACCAACTCAAAACTTTAATGACCCTCTAACTTTTCCTGCACAATCAACTTTGACTCCCAGGAATGAATTGGTTTTATAACAACTCTGCACAACCATAAGGACCAATATAGATAATTTGGCTAAGATAGAAAAATATATGAAAATATTAAACTTGTGAGATGAACCAATTTCATCATTACCCCACTCACCTATGGCCCCACTCCTTAGTGCCCTAGAATCATCTATGCCTTTTAATAGGATGGGAAAATAGATTGATGCAATGATAAAATTGGTCAAGACTTCCTAAGACCCATAAATGCATGACTTAATAGAGGAAGCCACCCCTATAGTTCTCCTCCAGGATTTGTTAGATCTCTATCTGGCTTAGTTAAGGGTAGGTGATTTTAATATAGATGGGTACGGTACTAAGTGAATAACTTAATACAAATATCCCACTTTGAAACTATCCCACTTTTGATTGATGAATAATAAGAGCCATCACCTAGTCCACCAATAGCCTCCTTGTTAGAATCACCACCTGATCTAGAACTCACTTCTTGATGTACCCAGTGAAACTTTTCTAGTGGGTCTTACCTAGGAAGTCCAACTTAGTGGTATTTTAAAAGCACATAAAGAAGTTATCTGGTGGGATATTACTAAAATGAGGGATCAAGATCTTAAAAAATTTATAGTTTATTTCTCTATATTCAACCCCAATTTTGAGAATTGCCTCCAAAATATTTTCATGATATTAAAACAATGTATGGAGACAAGACTTATATTAATCTAGAAAAGGTGCCCAGATTTAAAATAGAAAGGTACATTGACTAAACACATCATGCCTGAGAAGAGTAAGATAGACCAACCCATAATTGAAAAAAATTTTAAACTACCACCTCCAATCTTGGCCCAACAAATACAATCCCTTCCAAGGTATTTTATAAACTATAACAATATCTTTAAATCCTGAAATAACATGCTTGCCCAATGTATTTTATTGATTCGGGCTAATCATCATAGAGTACTCTATGAACGGTTTTCTGCCATGATGACAAGGCCTCCTGATTGGCCTTGTCCCTTTGATGTTATGAGGGATGCATTAAATTTAATCATCTATTGGACTCCCTCATAATGTCTGGTTGAAAACGTTAAACTTAGCGCTGGTTGGGAGGCAACCTGATAATCTCTTTTTTTTCTTTAGTATTATTATAGGAACTTAGATGGAAGTACAATAGCCCACTGCTTTACAAACCCACTACTTCATGAAGCCTTCTTCACCTCCCAAAGCTTATTCACTCCAGGTGTACTCTTTCCTATTCCTTTTTACATATTGCACCCTTTATTTTCATTCTCTATTAAGGAAAATATCGATTAAGTTGGGGGGAGAGAAGAACTAATCTAATTAAGTACTTAAATATAACTAGAAGTAATTAGTCTTATATCCAAACTTTGTCTTGATTTGAAGTTAATTAGGCACTTTAACCAATGATTGATTAACATCCTAGATAGTTTTAAACATACTAAGGGGCAAATTACTAAGAAAACCTAAAAAATGGTAGGGTGTTGACCAAGTTAAATTTTGGAAGTGATTTGAAAACTCCCTCCCGTCTAATCTCAATAAAAAATCTGCTTATTAAGAGTAGGGATGAAAATGTTGAGATATACAAAAAGTCCTTAAAAAAAAATTAAAGAGTCGGTCTAACCTCATAGCACTTCTTGAACTCTTATTGAGTAACCGAGCCCCTTCGTCAAAGTAAGCATTATGGTTCGCATCAAAAGGTGAGAAGGTCAAGAGATCTGTTAAGCAATAGCACCCTATTGAGTAATCGAACCCTTTCACCTAAGTAAGCATTATGGTTCACATCAAAAGGTGAGGATGCTAATACTTAAGAAGTCAAGACATTGCACTAGATTTTTAAAAAAAAGAAAAAAAATAGAAGAAAAAAGAAAAAAGGGACTAAAGTATAAAAAGACAACAAACCTGACTCAAATCGAGTTAGAGGAGTTAAAGAGTAAGTTGAGAAAATAGTAAGGAAGACCTCTAAAGATTTCTATGGTCAATACTCAACTACTAATTGGGTTGACTCAGTAATTCAATGAAGTATCTTTTTAATAGTCTGGCTGGATATCCTGCCTTTAGGACTGCCTAAGTCAACTTTCAATTCAAGGATGAGTTTGCATATATGCTAATTCATCTACTTTACTCGAGGATGAGCACAGTTTAAGTTGGGGGGTGTGATAACTATATTATACACACATATAAAAATATTAATTTAATAATTAAACTATCCTTATTTATATCAAATTAATATTTTTATATATTATTTATAAAAAATAAGACCGTCATTATGAAGAGCTTGATTGTTGAAGTCTAACAGTGTAAACGGTACTCAAATCAGACTTTAGATGGACCCAAAACTGAATGTTAGAAGTTTATATAAGAAATACACAAATCTTAAAGCAAACTGGCTACTTGGTCCACCATGAACTGGT
Source organism: Areca catechu (assembly GCA_021397845.1). Lineage (NCBI taxonomy): Eukaryota > Viridiplantae > Streptophyta > Magnoliopsida > Arecales > Arecaceae > Areca > Areca catechu. Next base: position 91,062,729 of record CM038051.1, on the reverse strand, counting down.
CGCTTGGTCCATATACCACCGACTGGTCTACAACTACCATTAACTATGGTCAATGGCTGGTCTTTGTGGACCATAGGTGATTTTGAGGCTTTATCAGCCCAGAGGAAGGCCGGTAACCAACTCAGAGCTTTCGGTGACTATACCATGAACTCTAATGACCACACATCACCATCCAAGCACCGCCCAATCACCGATCTTCATGATTCCATCAACAATCACAAGATCCCATTGCTGCCCACCATCGTTGTCCTCCACACCACCCTGTCGAGTGTCCCTCTCATCACTGGCCATCTCCTTAAGCCACCAGCCAGCACCAACTCACTAGAGAAGCCCATCATCTATCCTCCCCTGTGTTCTGTCACCCTACCATCATGCAAACTAGTTGTTGGTCATCATTAATTGTTGCCCAGGAATTTCACACCCATCGCCGGCCACCACCTCCTCCCCTCGTCCGCTGGCTACCATTTGCCACTAATCCACCCTGCAAGTACCCCTCTCCACCACCATCTTCTTCAATCACCCAGCCATTATGAACCACCTGTTGCCCATCCAACCGGTGGACGACCATCGCCCAACACTGATGCCATCTCACCATCGTGCTAAACTAGGAGAAGGGAGTTTAAGTCTAATTAGAATTTAAGGATTCGGTGATTTGAGAGTCTGGATCAGACTCTCTCTACCAGAGAAGGAAGGAGGCAATGATCATTTCATCTAATCATACATCGGATGGTCGAAGATTCTTCTGGCGATAACTAGCCAATTTGGAGCCCGATTGAGTCCAAATTTGATCAAGTGGAAGTCCTAGATGAGCTCTATTTAAAGGACCCCTAGATTATAGAGGAGTGCATCTTGGAGAGAGGAGTACGGTATAGGATAGGAGGTCCATCTTTGGGTTGCAGGTTGGCCTCTAAGAGTAAGGTTTCTTAGAGGAGAAGCTATGCCATCAATGCCATATTTTTGCCTACACTAATCTCCAGATCAAGATCCAAGAAGGAAGAAGCAGAGAAAGCCAGTTCACTCTTAGGAGTATGAAGGAAGAAGGGAGTTCTCGACCATCTTCTTGACAAGGCTACACTGATCTACTTCTAATCTTTGTTACTATTTTCTTTAGTTTATTTAGTTGTTATTTTTAATTTTATGTAATTGAATCTTTTTAATTGATATAATATTTATTTTTATGCACTACAAATTCTTTTTTTAATTTTATTGCAAGTAGATGCTAAGATCTAATTAGTAGATCGATTATATCCCAATTTTATTTTTCTATCACACTTTTAATTTCTATTTACCCGATGTCAAACTATTTTTTTTTTCCTTTTTTAAAATCAAAGATTTCAAATCATATTAAGCATTGCCTTCTTTGTGGATTCGAACCAACTCATCATTTCTATATATTTTTTATTGTATTTAGAAGTTGGTTAATTAAATTGATAGCTATGGTGTCTTAACAATAATATTATGGCCTATCAAGATGTAATTGATAGCCACCAAAATATACTCATTTTTAAAGAAGTTTGGAAATGGTCCCATAAAATCAATATTCTAGACATCAAAAATTTTAACCACCAAGATTGGATTGAGTGGCATCATGTCTTTCTTGGTGATCCAACCCATTTGTTGGCACTGAGCACAACTTTTATAGTACACATGTGTGTCCTTAAATAAATTGGGCCAATAAAATCTACATTAGAGGACTTTGGTAGCTATCTTCCTGGATGCGAAGTGACCACCACATGCTTGGTCATGGCAAAATGATTGAATACTTATCTAGGACACACCACCTATTGATCTGATCAAGACACTATTTAAACAGGTATGGATCATCCCAAATGAAGTACTTCACTTGGAAAAAGACTTTATGTTTATCCTGAATAGTCTAATGAGAACAAACTTTACTGATGGCTAAATAATTTACAATATCAGCATACCATGGTTCAGTGGACATAGATATGAGTTGTTCATCAAGGAAAAATTTATTGACAGGTGGTTCACTAGATGGTGTGACTATGATTTGGGATAAGTCATCAGCTATAGCATTCTCTATTCCTTTCTTATCCTTAATTTCTATGTCAAATTCTTGAAGGAGCAAGATTCATCATATTAAGCATGCCTTAGTGTCTTTCTTTGTTAGGAGATATCTAATGGCTGAGTGGTCAGTATAAACAATCGTGTGTGACCCAACCAAGTAGGATCTATTTTTTTTTTAAAAAAATATAATAGCTAGGAACTCCTTTTTAGTGGTCATGTAATTACGTTGTGCATCATTTAAGATTTTACTTGCATAATAAATAACTCTAGACAACTTATTAATCCTTTGACCTAAAATTGCTCCTATAGCATGATCGGATGCATCGCACATGAGTTCAAATGGTTCACTCCAGATAGGTGGATGAATGATGGGAGTAGAAATCAGTGCCTTTTCAAGGAATTTAAAAGATTTTAGGCACTTAGGAGTAAACTCAAATTTTGCTTCCTTCGCTAACAAATTTGTTAATGGATGAGCCACTTTTCTAAAATTGAGTATGAATCTTCTATAAAATCCAGCATGTCCTAAAAATGATTGAGTTTCTTTGATAGACTTGGATGGTGGAAGACTTGCAATTAGGTCAACTTTGGCCTTGTCAACTTCTATTCCCTTTTTCGAAACTACATGGCCAAGAACTATACCTTCTTTAACAGGAATTGACATTTTTCTCAATTAAGAACTAAATGCTTCTTCTTATATCTTTCTAGAATTAGTCTCAAATAATTTAAACATTTAGAGAACGTAGGGCCAAAAATAGAAAAGTCATCCATGAAAATTTTTAAAAATATTTCAATCATGTAAGAAAAAATGTTGATCATACATCTCTGAAAGGTTGCCGATGCAATACATAACCCAAAAGGCATGCACCTATAAGTAAAGGTTCTAAATGGATAGGTGAATGTAGTCTTTTCCTTTTCTTCAGGAGCTATAAGGATCTGGTTATAGCTAGAGTATCCATCAAGAAAATAATAAAATTCTTATCCAGCTAATTTCTTTAATATCTGGTCAATAAATGGCAAAGAAAAGTGATATTTTCTTGTTGCTGCATTCAATTTTCTATAGTCTATGCATACCCTCCATCCCATTTGGATCCTAGCTGGGATATATTCATTTGCTTCATTATGGACCACTATTACCCCAGACTTTTTGGGTACCACTTGTACAGGGCTTATCCATGAGCTATTAGAAATGGGGTAAATAATTTCATTATCTAGTAACTTCAAAATCTTTTTCATGACTACACCCTTCATGGTTGGATTTAATCTTCTTTGGGCATCTCTAGTTGGTTTAGCCTCTTCCTCTAGGTATATCCTATGTTGAACTATGGAAGGGATTATTCCCTTAATGTCTGCCATGGTCCAGCCAATTGCTTTTCAGGATAGTTAACAACTTATCCTCTTATTTAGGATTTAGGTCCGAGGCAATAATTATATGCAAGGTTTCTGCTGGATCTAAATACACATAAGGTGTTTGGGGAGGGATTTTAATTCTAATTTGGGTGCTGCCTCTATTGATGGCTTGGTTGATGGTTTAGCCATTTTCATGAGTGTTTCAGTGGGAGGCTCCCATCTTTGGCTATTCTTATTATCTTCAAGTATTTCATTTATGTTCTCATATTCATGGATTGGCCAGAGACTAGACTCAAGATCGACTTCCTCACCTCTAATGTCTATGGATTCATAAATTTCATCTTGGATTAGATTTACATTAGCATGCTTGGTGGATTCCTATTCTAAATTTAACATATTTAGCTCAATAATCATGTTCCCAAAGGATAGCTTCATAAGTCCATTCCGATAATTGATTTTAGCATTAGTAGTAGCTAGGAATGGTCTTCTTAAAATAACTGGGATATGGCCCTTAGGATTTAATACTAGTTCATTCTCCAAAATGATGAAATATATAGGGAAGATAAAATTGCCAACCTTAATTAGAACATCCTCTACCATTCCTTTAGAAATCTTAAAGGATCAGTCTTCTAATTGTAATGTATCCCTGTTGGCTAAAGTTTTTCCAGTCCCAATTACTCATAAACTAAATAGGGCAGAATATTTACATTAGCCCCTAAATCAAGTAAGGCCTTCTTAATATGGGTTTCTCCTATGACACATGAAATTGCTGGAGATCCTGGATCCTTATATTTTATGGGTATGTGACTTAACAAGTATGAGCTCACACTTGCTACTAAGAAAGCTTTCTTTGGTATATTGGCAGTCCTTTTCTTAGTATAAAGGTATTTTAAGAATTTTGCATAAGTTGGAACCTGTTGGATCATGTCTAGTAGAGAAATATTTACTTGAACATGCTTAAATACCTCTATTTATCTAAATATTTTGATTATTTATTAGACCTTAGTCGATTTGAAAAAGGAGCTCTAGAATTTATGGGCACCTAATTTGGTGTACCATTAGTTTTAGAAGCTTGAGTTTGTAAGGTAGGTTGTTCATTAGGTGACTCAGTAGATAAATCCTCTATAGCATCGAATGTATGTACCTTATTATCCACTTGTTTTCCTGATCTTTAAGAGTGAATAGCATTCACTTGATTAACTTGGTTTCCTTAGTGTGGTCGACCATTTTGGTTTCTTGGGTTGGGCTTAGGTTGACTAGGTATCCTACCTCGTTCTCTTTCATTAATGGTAGATGCTAGTTGACCCACCTTTGTTTTCAAATGGGCTACAGCCTTGGAGTTAGAGTTTAGGAGTTAGCTTATGATTTGCATAAAATTACTTAATGTAGCATGGGTGTCAGCATTGGATTTGGCTAGGACTTCCAGGCTTTTCTCCAAAGAACTAAGTTTCTTATCATTGTTATTAAAGCCTGGTGGTGGTGGGTTATTCATCATAGGGTTAGGCATTGGGTTTTGTTGATTGAAGCTAGGACGACCTATATTTGGGTTTTATGACCAAGAAAAATTTGGATGATTCCTCCATCCTAGGTTATATGTTGGTGTATAGGGATTGTTCATTGATCTCTGGCATGTGGCATTCACCTGTGCATATCCATTCTCTATTGGATTCATCAGGAGAGGACATTCCTCAAGAACATGGTATGGTGCATTGCACATGTTGCACATGGGTGCAGATACTTGGTTCACACTAGCTACTTTCTAAGGCCTCTAACCTACATGTCAAGGTTGCAATTTTGGCCTCTGTAGCTAAGGAAGTCTGAATTTGGTGTATTCCACCTCTCGAAGGTGTGGATCTTTCTGGTTTCATAGTTGTTTTCAAGTGTAAGTTCTTTTCAGCTAGGTCCTCTAGAAATTGCCAGACTTTATTAGATTCCTTATGTTGGGAATTGTGACCCAAAACCAATCGCCTGGGTTGTAGGCGGTTGTGCTCAGTATTGTACTCTTTTTATGAATTAATAAAATATTATTTTTGGTAGCTCATCACATACTTAATTTCCCTGAAATGAACTCTTTCCATGTGATGAAGTCCTTAGGACTACACTGACTTCGATACAGAGAGGATGTATCGAGTAGTCCTTAAACCCTGTTCACAACCAAAGGATATATTGTACTGGACAGCAATATATCAAGTATAGGTTGTTATAGTTCACATCATTTGGTTGTCCTCTTGACCAAATGAGTGTGGTGACACTGATGTGATATGCAAGTGGGATATGTGATATCTTATTGAACGTGACTCCGTATAGCCCCTTTCTGCTAAATGGATACTCACGATTGGATATGGGTATATGTGTCCCTCTGACCTGAGGTCATCACGGTAGCTTGCAAGCAACTCTGTGTGCTTTGGTGCCGGACTACCCGGATTTTTAATCCGGTGATGGAAGGTTTCTAGGTACAGGCAAGTACTTATGGAGCAGTGATGGACCAAGATGGAAATGACCTGTCCAAATAGTTTGGATTGAATGTCTCGCAGTATCTCAATTTAGCAAATCCTCGGCCGGGGTAGTCCTAGTGAAGAGTCACTGGGCTTGCGAGGTTGAGACACGTAGTCGACTGACTCAGTCTGGGTTGGCAGCCCAATCTCAGTCGTCATGAGCATTAGAGGTCAAAGGGATGAATTATACGGCAACCATATGCCAGAGGTTCGATAGTTTGCTCCCGCATCTTCGACCTATCCGGATGCCGGGACCCATTGCTAGATGGTTTCCTGTACTGGTACTAAAATTGTTCTAGTGCTACCGTTTAGGTTCGAACCAATGAGGTCACACATCACAAAGGATAACTCTCTAATCCGGATACCGATTATGATTGGGAATCGTCTCGATTTTATGGTCACAGTATTTTTGAGCACTCTTTTTTTGTCTTGCCCTTGTCTTTGTCAACCAGAAATTATTCCGGGCTGACCCGCGCTGCGCTAGGATTTTTCTGAATCAGTTTTGAACTGATTCAGAGTTCGTTTCAGCCTCCAATTGGTTGTGAACCAATTGAACCAATTTTATTGGGCTTGGACCGATTCAATTGGATTGAACCACCGTTGGTTAATTGAACCAATGGGTTGGTTTATTTGTTTGGACCATTTTTTTGGTTTCCACGTTGTTTTTTCTCCCCTCGTGACCGTTTACACGGTATTTATACTAGGAGATTTTCTAACGCTGGAGAAGGACAAATGTTGGAAGCCCAAACGACCGAAGGCCAAATGACCAAACCTCCTCTCCCTGGCATCTCTTCCCCTCCTCCAACTGGCTGGCTTTAATCCTGGATTAAAGGCTGGTTAATTGGGTGATCAACCGTAGCTGTTCCCAGCCTCTCCACCTCCCCGTCTCTCCACCTCCCTCTCCCTATTGCTATCCTATTTAAACAATAGCATCCCTGTTTCAAAGGAGTTAGTTTTTTCACCGTGAGAACATTTCAGAGGGAGAATTGAGGGTCTTCGTGGTTTGTTCTAATCTTCTTCTTTGAGAGGCTTAAATGGAGAGCTTTGGGACTGGGTTTAGGAGCTTGTGAGGGAGAGAAACAAGGCTTTAAATCCCATTGTTTCAAGTGCTCAAGTTCTGCCCTGTTGCAGAAATTCTGTGACCGTGAAGCTTTCTTCCAGTGGCTAGCACCGCGCGTGGAGAAGGATCCGAGAGCCCCGGGTGTGTCTCCCCTCTAGAGGGAGTATCCTTCTACTCATAGGAGCAAGCTACGCCGACCGGGATCGCCCCAACTGCTCCAAAATGAAGGCCAAAGCCTGTTGGCCAGTTCTACTACAGAAATCTGGCAGCAGACTTTGGTGATTTATTATAATTTTTTGGCTTACATTTGGTTGCGGTTATCGGTGGCAAATCAAAGTAGACTTGTCCAAGTTGCTGCTGCTCAAATTTGGGAGCAAACGGAGGTCCGGAAGGAGGTGTTCCGATGACATTTTGCAAGCCAAAAATAGAGTTCCAAGGAGGAAGATGACTGGAATAACTTTATTCCAGTTATTCCAGTCTATTCCGGGTTTATTCCAGAGTTATTCTATGCAGAATAAAGGTATGGAAAATTAATTTTTTAATCATGCATGGATAGACTTAATTGTTTAATATTTTGTAAATATTTTATATGACTATACATGCCTAAATGCAACTAGATTTAGATTAGTTCCTGGCGGAGTAGATTTCCGCTGAACGAATTTTAAAAAATATTTTAAAATCCATTATGCTCCCATAGATATTTGCATGCCTAGTGTAGGATCTTGTCAAACCACCTGCATAGTTTTCTTTCAGTGGTATCAGAGCCAGGTTACATTTGTAATCTAATCTAGTATGCATGTTTATAGATTAAAAATTGTTTAATCTTAGAAATGTATCAAGTTTTCTTTTTGGAACTTAGTTGAGACCTTCACCATGACCGTTTATCTTTGACACGATGCGGATCATCTGTGTTGGCCTCTTCAGAAGGATCCTTAAAGAATATTAAAAATTAAAAATTATTTTAATTTGGTGATACATGTTTTAGGCATGTTTATAAAATATTTGTAAAATATTTTGATGCATGATTTGTTATGTAAAAATATGTTTTACATAAAGACTTAATTAAAAAATATTTTAATTAAGTGTTTGGCTTATTAAAATTTTTTTTTAGGTTTATGAAATCTAATCAGATTTGCATAAGCCATTTTGGGTTAATTGGATTAGCTGACTAGTTGGGTCCATAACTGGGTTAGACCTAATTTTAGTTGAACCGGATAATTAGAAGATTAAACAAAAGTTGTTTAAGGTCCTTCTTTAGACCTATCTAATAGTTAGATTAGTTGATCCGTTCATCTAAAATGGATCCAATTAGTGGCTCAGTGGACGCCCGAGTCTTTAGGCTAGTCTGATCGAGTCTGGTAAATTGAATGGTGTCGAGGTAGGTTTGGCATTGTGATCATGGTTGTATGAGGCTACCTCTTTCCTGGCCAACTTGGTTGGTGTCTAGGAAAGATGGTTAATGGCGGATACTCATCCATGATCTCACCTACCTGGATAATCGAGTCGACCAGAACTGATTGGAAAAGCTCAATGACTTGAGTTAACCCATGTCACCCAGGTTGATTTGTCTGACTGATCTATAGGTGCCCATGGATCATTTGTTGATTTATTTCAACCCTCCTAGAATCTGATTGATTCAGTGGGAGGATGATCCATGTCCTTATCTTTTTTCTTCTGTCACAACTATAAAAAAAAAATCCTCTAAAATTATTAGGTCCTTAAAAAGACTAAGTCAAGGAGTTGATAGTGTCTTAGCCTCCCATTAAGTTGGATAGAAATGTGTCCACTAGCTTGGTGTGCATCGGCAGTTCCATAGAACGGGTGTACATCTGGCGACTAGAATTTCTATCTGATCGATGATGGTTCAGTGCAACCTCCTTAACGGGACCAGGTGGGCTGGCCATAGTTGGGCTTGGTCTTTAGTTAGCTGGAAGCATTGGATTTGTCATTTTAATGGTTGGACCTAACCAGAGACCCGCAATAGGAGGCCCCTACGCCGATTGGGGTGCTCTCTGGGGCAAAATAAATACTGAAAATTGTTTAGGGAAACAATTGGTTTACAAACCTACCTTTAGGCTCGTATGGGTAAGCTGGCCATAGTCGGGCTCATACGAGGCCTATTGGATTTCAGTACCCACTTGACAAAATGTTTTCACGGATTGGAGTTAGAGGCTACTAATCTGAAAAATTAGTGGGAGAAACCTTTAGACTAAAGTCCAAGTCTTTTGGTTAAGTTATTAATTCATAAACTAATTTGGTCTTATTTTCTTTTCAGATGTCTTCAAATTTATCGCTCTGATCACTTTTCGATAACGAGAAGTTAAAGGGTCACAACTTCGATAGTTAGTATCGAAGATTGAGAATCGTTCTGGAGCATGAATGGATCCTCTATGTAATAGCAGATCCGGCACTTGAAATCCCTCCCGCTAATGCAAGGAGTGCGGTCAAAGATGCTTATCTGAAGTGGGTCTCTGATCGGACTACTGTCCGATGCATTATGTTAGCGACGATGAACGACGAGTTCAGTCGCAAATTTGAGGAGGCCCAACCTGATGAAATCCTTCAAAAGTTAAAGGAATCCTTTGGCACCCCGGATGATGTAGAACGGTATAAAGTATCTTGTGCGATCTACAATTCCAAGATGCCGAATGGTGGTTCAGTCACTGATCATGTATTGTACATGATCGAGTTGATTGAAAAGTTGGGCAAACTCGGATGCCCCTTGCATGAGCAGCTCGGCAAGGATGCGATCCTAAATTCTCTTCCCTCCTCCTATCTTGATTTTCTTGATCATTATAGAATGAACAAGCCTGCAGTCAACTACCATGGTCTTTTGGGATTACTGCAGACTTTCGAGAAAGACCACCAACTGAATAAGGGGGTGGTGAATTTAGTGGGAGGAAGTAGAGGTCGTCGTCCCTTTAAGAAAGGGAAGAAGAAAACAAATAAGAAAGGAAAGAAGGTGCAGAATGTTCCTGGCCCTAGTCAGACCAGGAAGTATAAGGCTGATCAATCTTTTGCAGAATGTTTCTACTGTAAGAAGAAGGGACACTGGAAGAGGAACTGTCCTCTTTATATTGTGTCCCTTGATCCGAACAGGCCGAGGAAGCAGAAGTCTGCTGAACAAGGTATTTATATGATAAAACCTTGTAATTACTCAATTGTTGATACTGCTAACTGGGTATTGGATACTGGTAGTCCAATTCATGTTTGTAATTCGTTACAGGGACTTTAAGTTAGCAGAAGATTTGAAGATGGAGAACAGTTTCTGAGCGTCGGGAATGGAAATCGTGTTCCAGTACTAGCGATCGGAGTCCTGCATCTTGTCTTTGAGTCTTGTACTGTCGAACTAGTCGACTGTCACTATTGTCCTAGTTTCATTATGAGCATAATCTCTGTAGGCCTTTTGGCCAATTGTGGTTTTGAACTATCAATAAAAGGAGATTTTTGCAATGTTATTTTGAATAACTCTGTTATAATGAAAGCTAGATTAAATAATGGCATATACGTACTATCAAGGCCTGTTAGTGTAATGTACACTTCTAGCAAACATCCAAGGTTAGATAATGTCAATGATTTGTATCTTTGGCACTGTAGGCTAGGTCATATTAACCAAAATAGGATAAACAAGATGCGAGGAGATGGACTTCTCGAGGTCGGTGATTCTGAATCACTGCCCACTTGTGAATCCTGTTTACTTGGTAAAATGACCAAGTCACCTTTTACTGGAAAGGGTGAACGAGCTACAGAACTTCTAAGTCTAATACATACTGATGTATGTGGACCGATGTCAGTTAGTGCCAGAGAAGGATACAAATATTTCATTACTTTTACAGATGACTTTTCAAGATTAGGTTATGTCTTTTTAATGAGACATAAGTTTGAATCGTTTGAAATGTTCAAACGATATCGTAATGAAGTAGAAAAGTAAACTGGAAAAAGTATTAAAACCCTTTGATTTGATCGACGTGGTGATACTTATCTGGTGCTTTTTTGACATACCTTGAGGAGAATGGAATTCTCTCTTAGTGGACTCCTCCAGGAACACCACAGTTGAATGGTGTGTCCGAAAGGAGGAATCGAACCTTGTTGGACATGGTTCGATCCATGATGGGCTTTGCAACTCTGCCGCTATCCTTTTGGGGATATGCGTTTCAGACAGCCTGTTACTTATTAAATAATGTTCCAAGTAAGTCTGTTGTCTCCACTCCGTATGAGATGTGGAATGGACGTAAACCCTCAATCTCACATCTTCGGGTCTGGGGTTGTCCGGCTTACGTAAAGCATTTAGACTCAGACAAACTTGGTCCTAGGTCTGACCGGTGTTTATTCATTGGTTATCCTAAGGAAACCAAAGGGTATTTCTTCTACTTGGAGAATGAACAAAAGGTGTTCGTTACTCTTAGAGATATCTTTTTGGAAAAGGAGTTCCTTGGAGAAGGAACTATAGCTTCTAAGATTGAACTTGATGAAGTTCAGCCAATAGAAGAACCTACACACTCTAAGGACATCGTAGAACTGGCTATGATTGAATCACACCCAGAATCCATTAGGAGATCCAGTAGAATACCGCGTCAGCCAGACAGATACTGCGGTTTCTTGGTTCGGGATGACGATCCCATTGAGCTCGATGAGAACAATGAGGATCTGATCACCTATATGGATGCACTTCAGAGATCTGACTCTGAGGCATGGCTTGGAGCCATGCGATCCGAAATGGACTCCATGGAAATCAACAATGTTTGGACATTGGTTGATCCGCCTGAAGGAATAAAATCCATCGGGTGTAAATGGATCTTCAAGAGGAAAAGAGGCGCAGATGGGAAGGTAGAGACCTATAAAGCCTGTCTGGTTGCCATGGGGTATCGTCAGTGATATGGTATCGATTATGACGAGACTTTTTTCCCTGTGGCAATGCTCAAGTCCATTCGGATCATGCTTGCTTTGGCAGCATATTTTGATTACGAAATCTGGCAGATGGATGTCCGAACCGCTTTCCTAAATGGGGAGCTGGAAGAAGAGGTGTATATGATACAGCCTGAAGGGTTCACATCCACAGATGAATCAAAAGTATGCAAGTTGCAGAGGTCCATCTATGGACTCAAGCAAGCATCTCGAAGTTGGAACTTACGGTTTGATAGGTGTATCAAATCATATGGCTTCGTTAGGAACGGAGAAGAACCGTGCATCTATAAATGGGTTAATGGTTATGTGATTATATTCCTAGTACTGTATGTTGATGACATTCTCTTAATCGGGAATGATGTCGCAGCATTACAAGGAATAAAGGTCTGGTTATCATCTCAGTTCTCCATGAAGGACTTGGGTGAGGCTTCTTACATACTAGGTATGAAAATCTATAGAGATAGATCTAAGAAGCTTTTGGGACTGTCCCAGTCTACGTACATTGACACTGTGTTGAAACGATTCAGCATGGAAAATTTCAAGAAAGGCTATCTCCCGATAGGTTCTGGAATTACTCTTTCCAAGAAGGATTGTGCGACAACTCCTGAGGAAAAAGAGCGCATGAGCAGAGTATCTTATGCTTCTGCAATAGGCTCTATCATGTATGCTATGACTTGTACTAGACCAGACGTGGCATACTCACTAGGAGTAGTGAGCAGATACCAGTCTGATCCAAGTGAGGCACATTGGAAGATGGTTAAGTCCATCCTTAAGTATTTAAGAAATACTAAAGATCAATGGCTGAATTATGGAGAACCTGACTTGAAACTTGTGGGGTACTCTGACTCCAGTTTCCAGTCGGATAGAGATGATAGCAAGAGTATGTCAGGGTTTGTATTTACCCTGAATGGAGGAGCGATCTGTTGGAAAAGTTCTAAGCAGGCAATTATTGCAGACTCGGTATGCGAAGCAGAATATATTGCAGCATCAGATGCGGCAAAGGAAGCTGTGTGGTTGCGGAAGTTCCTTGGAGAGCTAAAGATGGCACCTTCCCTAGATGGCCATGTTCCGGTGTACTATGACAGCACTGGAGCCATTGCTTAAGCTAAGGAGCCTAAAGCTCATCACCGCACCAAGCACATTCTGCGGTGCTACCACCTCGTACGAGAGATCGTGGAACGAGGCGACATCAATCTTCTGAAGATCGATGGAAAAGAAAATCTGGCTGACCCCTTCACTAAAGCCCTCAGAATAAAAGAGTTCGACTATTGTAAATGGGAAATGGGTATTAGATACTCTTCTGATTGGCTTTAGTACAAGTGGGAGTTGTTGGGAATTGTGTCCCAAAGCCAATCGCCTGGGTTGTAGACGGTTGTGCTCAGTATTGTACTCTTTTTATGAATTAATAAAATATTATTTTTGGTAGCTCATCACATACTTAATTTCCCTGAAATGAACTCTTTCCATGTGATGAAGTCCTTAGGACTACAATAACTTCGATATAGAGAGGATGTATCGAGTGGTCCTTAAACCCTGTTCATAACCAAAGGATATATTGTACTGGACAGCAATATATCAAGTATAGGTTGTTGTAGTTCACATCGTTTGGTTGTCCTCTTGACCAAATGAGTGTGGTGACACTGATGTGATCTACAAGTGGGATATGTGATATCTTATTGAACGTGACTCCGTGCAGCCCCTTTCTGCTAAAGGGATACTCACGATTGGATATGGGTATATGTGTCCTCTGACCTGAGGTCATCACGGTAGCTTGCAAGCAACTCCCTGTGCTTCGGTGCCGGACTACCCGGATTTTTAATCTGGTGACGGAAGGATTCTAGGTACAGGCAAGTACTTGTCGAGCAGTGATGGACCAAGATGGAATTGACCTGTCCAAATAGTTTGGATTGAATATCTCGCAGTATCTCAATTTAGCAAATCCTCGGCCGGGGTAGTCCTAGTGAAGAGTCACTAGGCTTGCGAGGTTGAGACACGTAGTCGACTGACTCAGTCTAGGTTGGCAGCCCAATCTCAGTCGTCATGAGCATTAGAGGTCAAAGGGATGAATTATACGGTAACCATATGCCAGAGGTTCGATAGTTTGCTCCCGCATCTTCGACCTATCCGGATGCCGGGACCCATTGCTAGATGGTTTCCTGTGCTGGTACTAAAATTGTTCTAGTGCTACCATTTAGGTTCGAACCTATGAGGTCACACGCCACAGAGGATAACTCTCAGATCTGGATACCGATTACGATTGGGAATCGTCTCGATTTTATGGTCACAGTATTTTTGAGCACTCCTTTGCCCATCTTGCCCTTGTCTTTGTCAACCAAAAATTGTTCCGGGCTGACCCGCGCTGCGCCAGGATTTTTCTGAATCAGTTTTGAACTGATTCAGAGTTCGTTTCAGCCTCCAATTGGTTGTGAACCAATTGAACCAATTTTATTGGGCTCGGACCGGTTCAATTGGATTGAACCACCGTTGGTTAATTGAACCAATGGGTTGGTTTATTTGTTTGGACCATTTTTTTGGTTTCCACGTTGTTTTTTCTCCCCTCGTGATCGTTTACACAGTATTTACATTGGGAGATTTTCTAACGCTGGAGAAGGCCAATCGTTGGAAGCCCAAACGACCGAAGGCCAAACAACCGAACCTCCTCTCCCTGGTGTCTCTTCCCCTCCTCCAACAGGCTGGCTTTAATCCTGTATTAAAGGCTGGTTAATTGGGTGATCAACTGCAGCTGTTCCCAGCCTCTCCACCTCACCGTCTCTCCACCTCCCTCTCCCTGTTGCTGTCCTATTTAAACAACAGCGTCCCTGTTTCAAAGGTGTTAGTTTTTTCACCGTGAGAACATTTCAGAGGGAGAATTGAGGGTCTTTGTGGTTTGTTCTAATCTTCTTCTTTGAGAGGCTTAAGTGGAGAGCTTTGGGACTGGGTTTAGGAGCTTGTGAGGGAGAGAAACAAGGCTTTAAATGCCATTGTTTCAAGTGCTCAAGTTCTGCCCTGTTGCAGAAATTCTGTAACCATGAAGCTTTCTTCCAGCAGCTAGCACCGCGCGTGGAGAAGGATCCGAGAGCCTGGGCATGTCTCCCCTCTAGAGGGAGTATCCTTCTACTCCTAGGAGAAAGCTACACGGACCGGGATCGCCCCAACTGCTCCAAAATGAAGGCTAAAGTCTGCTGCCCAGTTCTGCTGCAGAAATCTGGTAGCAGACTTTGGTGATTTATTATAATCTTGTTGGCTTATATTTGGTTGCAGTTATTGGTGGCAAATCGAAGTAGACTTGTCCAAGTTGCTGCTACTCAAATTTGGGAGCAAACGGAGGTCCAGAAGGAGGTGTTCCGATGATCTTTTGCAAGCCAAAAACAGAGTTCCAAGGAGGAAGACGACTGGAATAACTTTATTTCAGTTATTCCAATCTATTCCAGGTTTATTCCAGAGTTATTCCAGGAAGAATAAAGGTATGGAAAATTAATTTTTTAATCATGCATGGATAGACTTAATTGTTTAATATTTTGCAAATATTTTATATGACTATACATTCCTAAATGCAACTAGATTTAGATTAGTTCCTGGCAGAGCAGATTTCCACTGAACGAATTTTAAAAAATATTTTAAAATCCATTCTGCTCCTGCAGATATTTGCATGCCTAGTGTAGGATCTTGTCAAACCACCTGCATAGTTTCCTTTCACCTTATACATAAATTGACCCCAGCACATGGTTCTTAAATTTGAATCTAGACCTTCATATATTATTTAGCATAGCCTCCTAGTTTCTATTCCATGGTGTGGGCATTGGGTCAAGAGGTTTTTTAAGCGGTCGAAGTATTTCCAGAATGACTCGCCAGCTAGTTGATAGAATTGGTTTATTTCATTTCTAATTCTAGCTATTTTATGATAAGAAAAATATTTTTTTAGGAATACTCTTACAAAGCCCTCCCAGATCTTGACAAATAGATTTGGAAGACTATAGAGCCACTTTTTGGCATTATCCTTAAATGGAAAAATTGATAAGTCGCAGCTTGATTTCATCCTCTAACAATTGTTGCAGCATCATGGTTGCAGAAACCTTTTCAAATTCTCTAATCAATTATATGCATCCTCTATTCCAGTAAATTTTGGAAGTATATTAATGATCTGAGGTTTGATTTCAAAATTATTTGCAGTGGGTTGGGGCAATCTTATGCAAGAATGTTGGACGGAACTGACTGGATAACATAAATCCTTAAGGATTTGGGATTGATTTGTTACATCCATTATAGAGGTCGTAGGATTTGAAATAAGAATTAAATCAGTTCTAACTAGTCGACCTGATATCCTTCTCCATACAGTAGTGGAGAATTTATTATATTTACTATGTCTTCTATTTTTATAGGATTTTGTATATATATATATATAATTTTCTTCCAAGGTTCTAGTTTAATTCAACCTTTTCATATCCTAGGACAACCATGCAACATAACTTCCAGTTATGTCAGGACAACCTTATATCAGGGCAATCAAGATTGAAAAAAATACCTAAAATATTTTTTTTTTTTTTTTTTTTTGGTGAAATAGAGAAGAGAAGAAGGAAGACTTTTAAAGATGAGAACCTGGAGATTATATATATATGTTTTCAAATAAGTTTTGCACAAAATTAATTCTATTCTAGGGTTGCCTAGAACTAGATAGCTCCTAACTGTTCCAAGTCGACCTTTGAGTACTCCAAGTTCGAACCAATTTACTAAATTGTCCAGGTAAGTATGAGATTAGCGGGGGTCCCCCTGTTGTTTTCCTTAGATACCAATTAGATTGGCTAGGTCAACAAATGGAACCAATTAAAGAACCATTTTTCTTTGGGACTAAGATCCCTGAACCACTTTCCTTGACACCAATTCAATGATCAAAACTAGTTTAATACAACTCTTAGGTGTCCTTATCCTAATGAGCTCAGGTGTCCCTAGGGTCAACGTCTAATTAATCTTTTTTATAGGCTTGGGTTAATGCTAATGAAGAAGACTTGTTTGTGGGCTAAGGAAGGATAATGAACTCCCCACCTTATCTTGTTTAGGTTTGTACCCTTAAAGTAATTTAAAAATACTTATGCAAAACCAAAAAGTATAAACAAGTTTAAATTAAAAACTAATACTAAACTAAAATCAAAATAATATGCTAAAATAAGAAGGAATAATTTAAATTATGTACCTGGCTTCCAGCACTTACCAAACAAACATAAAGAAGTTAGAAAGATCATATTAAAGTTAAACTAAAAGCACAAAGAGCAAGAATTTTGAAATATAATTTAAAACACATCAAATCCCCGACAATGGTGCCAAAAATATGATGTATTTTAAATTTAACCACAAGTGCATGGTATACAGGGTAGCATGTTCAGTGAGTATGGGTTGATCCCACAAGGAATTGGATGTATGAACTGTATTCAAATCTTTGCTCAGACGAGCTTTAACCAAGATGGAAAGAGATTATTTTTTTACTTTCTACTTTAAGCAAAAATTAATTAAATTGAAGAGATAAATAATCTAAAAATCTAAGACTTTTGAATCCACTAAACCAATGATTTAGAGAGCCTTTCTATGATCTCTCTTAAAATGTCCTTTTAATTTCTTTCTTTGTGTTAACCAAGTGTGGATTATGAAGAGATTTTAATCCAGCAATAATCCATCAAGGTTCCTACAAGGAATAAGAGAAAAGGGTTTAAAAATATTATGAGCCTTCAATCTGTTACCCCTTCTTGCACCGAATCAAGTATGAATTATGAAAGGATTAAAACCCAACAATAGTCCATCAAGTCTCTTAGCAAGAAATTAAATAGAAAGATGGACTCCAAAAAAACTAAAGACCCAAGAAGAGATTCTAAGAAAGGGCTTCTAATCATAGTCTAGCTTCATCGCAATCCTAAGAGATTTGCTTAGCCAGACATGATCTAAATTAATACTTTAAAATTATTTAAAAATATAAAATAAATTCTACACTACTTCTAGAATTTAAATTATAAAAATTAAAGATATGTAGAAATTAAACAAGCCTAATTATAGAAATTAAATTATAGAAATTAATTATAAAAATTAAATTGCAAGAAAATAATTAGAACAAGAAGAATAAAATTTTATTGCTAAGAAAATTAAAATACAAAAAAAAAATATGTTTTACTTATAAGCCATTAATAGGGCTTGGAGTTAAAAAAATAAAAAATTTTAGAACCTGATAGTAGCTCTTTTTTCCTTAGCTCACTCTCCTTCTCATATGTTGGAAGGGTAGAAGAAAGTGGGAAGTGCCTTTTCCATGACGTATATAGACCTTTTAATAAGTATTAGGGGAGAAGGATTATTTATATTCTTTTGATATGGGACTAAAAAAATGAAGAGATTTACATTCTGGATGAATCTAGCCATAATTCTCTTTGTAATACATTGATGAATGTAGATGCAAATCTCCTTCAAATTCATTAATGAATATGGTCCCAAATCTCCTTCAAGTTTATTGGTGGTCCACATAAAGGCTTCTTATGGACCAAATTGCTGGTTCATGGTGGACCGGTTGCATGTAAGATTTTTTGGACCACCTTTAAGATAGGTGTTGGGCTCTAATTCTTCATTATTTGACTCTAATTTGTATCCTTTAGGCCTGTAGATAGGGCTTTTTGTTATGGTGCACCTCTTTTCTGTAAAATATAAGAAAAAGCATCAATTCTAAAGAATAAAGATAACATGATCTTATCAATTGATGCTTCTATGGCTAGATTTATGCACTTATCATTAGGCTTAATTAAATCCTAATTAAATCTAAAATTAAATAATCCCAAATCTAAATCAAACCATAATCAGAAATCTTTATCAATTAGGTCATCGAATAATCTAATTAGGTAAAATCCAATTAAACCAAATTTAATTAGACTTAACCTAAAACTCTTTTCTTAATCAAATTAAGTCAATTAGCAATCAAATTACTAATTAATCATATTATAATTAATTAATTATTAATTTATAATATTTATGCAGGGTTAATTATTCATCATATTTATAATTTTGCCACTAAATGATTCTTAATCATTAATCAACCATAATGATAATTCAAAAACTTCTTATTTGTATCATCCCATAGGTTCGAATACTAAGCTGGCAGCCTAGGAACCAATTCCTAAACTAATCAATATGACCATCTAGCAATGGTGCCTAACATCTGGATAGGTCAAATGTTCACAAAGCAACATTCAAAAACCCAGATATATGGTTTCCATATAAGTCATCTCTTTGATCCTAATGCTTAGAATGATTTTAAAGTTAACTGCAAACTCCAAATAATACATCTAAATATGTCTCAACCTACTAAGTTCTATGACTCCTTACAAGGATTGCCTTAGCTAAGGTCATGCGAAATTGAAACATAGTAGAGCATTTTCACCAATACCTTGGAGTGATCAATCCTATCTTGACTCATCACTGACTTAATAAGAACTTGATTGCACCCAATAACCTTTCGTCACTCAATTAGAAATCTAGGTAGTCAGCACCTAAATACAATGAGTTGCTTGTCAGTCACCAGGTTATCTCAAGTTGGAGAGATACTTATATCCATATCCTTTTGAGAGATACTCTTGATAGTAGAGTACTCAATAGAGTTGGTTATATTCGATGCAATGTACACCTACACTCACCTACATACCATACCAGTGTCTTCACATTCCTTAGTTATGAGGATAACCAATCTATATAGTATACATTGAGCTATACTTGATAAACGTTGTCATCCTATGTAACAATGTATCATTTGGTCACAAACATGTTCAAGAACTACTTGATAAATCTTTTTTTATTGAATTGCAGTAGTTCTAAGGACTTCATCTCAAAAGAGTCCATAGGAAGATGCAAAAAGAGATGCACTACCAAAAATAACTTTTATTTCATTAATGATTTATGTACAAATTATAAAATGCTCAACCATCTATAATCTAGATGATTGGCTATAGGACACATTTCCTAACAACTATCACTTAGAATAAAGCCAATCAGAATAGTATTGAATACCCATCTTCTACTTGCGATCATCGAACTCTTTGATTTTGAGAGCTTTAGTAAATGGATCAGCCAAGTTCTCCTTTCCGTCAATCTTTTAAAGATCAATGTCATCTTGATCCACTATCTCCCAAACAAGGTGAAAGCGATGCATAATGTGCTTGGTTTGCTAATGAGCCTTTGGTTACTTCGCTTGAGCTATGGCTCCCGTGCTATCACAATATAAAGAAATTAGGCGATCAATGGAAGATGCCACTCCTAGGTCGGTGATGAACTTCCACGGTCAAATGACTTTCTTTGTAGCATTAGATACCGTAATATACTTCACCTCACATACAGCATCAGCTATAGTGTGCTGCTTGAAACCTTTTTAATAGATAGCTCCTCCATGTTTGGTAAAATATAATCTGACACACTTTTACTATCATCCCTATATGACTGAAAACTTGAGTCAGTATAACCAACTAGTTTCAAGTCAGAATCTCCATAAATAAGCCACTAGTTATTATTATTACTCAAATACTTAAGGATGATTTTTGTGACCTACCAATGGTTCTTACCTAGATCAGATTGGTATCTATTCACTACTCCTAGTGAGTATGCCATATCTAGTCTCATACATATTATAGTGTACATGATAGATCCCACTACTTAGACATATAGAATCCTACTCATGTGCTCTCTCTTTTAAGGATTTGTTAAAGAATCCTTCTTAAGAAATTAATTCCATGGCCTATCAGAAGATAGCCTTTCTTGGAATTCATCATGCTAAACTACTTCAGCACAATCAATGTACATGGATTGGGTCAACCCTATCAACCTTTTAGATCTATCCTTATAGATCTTCATCCCAAGGATGTAGGATGCTTTTCCAAAGTCTTACATAGAGAATTAAGAAGATAGCCATACTTTTGTTCCTTTCAATGCAGGAATATCATTCCCGATTAAGAGAACGTGATCCACATACAAAATAAGAAATACTATAACTAAACTATTAGTCTATTTATATATGTAGGGATCTTCTCTATTCTTAACAAAGCCAAACATTTTGATCATTTATCAAAATTTATGTTCCAACTTCAAGATGCCTACTTCTATCCATAAATAGATCTCTAAAGCTTGCCCACCTTTGTTTCATCTATGGATATGAACCCTTCAGGCTATGTTATATACACCTCTTCTTCTATCTTTCCATTTACGAAAGCTATTTTTACATCCATTTACCATATTTCATAATCAAGATGTGCCGCTATCATAAGCATGTTCTAAATAGATTTAGGCATTATCATAGGCAAAAATATCTCATCATAGTCAATACTATAATGCTAATGATATCCCTTGATAACTAGATGAGCTTTATATGTCTCCACCTTCCTGTATACATCCCTTTTTCTTTTGAAAATCTACTTACACCCTATGGATTTTATCCCTTCATGTGGATCAATGAGTATCCATATATTGTTGGATCAACGAGTATCCATACATTGTTGACTTTCATGGACTCTATTTCAGAATTCATGGCTTCTAGCCATTTATCAGAGTCAGCACTCTGCATCCATCCATATAGGTGATTGGATCCTCATTATTTTCATCAAGTTCAACAAGACTACTATCCCGGACCAAGAAATCATAGTATTTATCTAGTTGATGCAGTATCCTACCAAATCTTCTTAAGGTTGTCTCCATAATAGGCACTGAATCTGATTGAGTTGGTTCAGTTAATTATGTCAATTTTTTTACTTATTGAACTTCTTCAAGTTCAACCTTAGAGGCATTAGTTCCTTCCTCGAGGAACTCTATTTTCAAAATTCATCAGTATGGTAGAAGAAATAACTCTTAGTTTCCTTCGAGTATCCTATAAATATATACCTATCAGACTTAGGCCCAAGCTTGTCTATTTTTAAACATTTGACATAAGCTGGACATCTCCAGACCCTAAGAAATGAGAGTACCAGCTTACATCTTGTCTATATTTTATATGGAGTTTTATCTGTAGACCTGCTAGGAACTCTATTTAGAATATAACAAGCTAACTCTAATGCATGTCCCTAAAAAAAGATAGGCAGACTCATAAATTCCATCATGGATTGAATCATGTCTAACAAGGTTCGATTCTTCTTTCAAAAACTCTATTATGTTGAGGTGTCTAGGGAGGAGTCCATTATGAGAGAATCCTATTATCTTCTAAATATGTCATAAATTCACTGGTAAGATATTCACCTCCTCTATCAGATCAAAGAATTTTAATATATTTACCAGTTATTTCTCTACTTCATTATGAAATTGCTTGAATATCTCAAATAACTTTGATTTATGTCTTACCAAGAAGACATACCCATAACTTGATAGGTTATCAATAAACGTGATGAAGTAGTAATATCTACCTATGGATAAAGTGTTCATGGATCCACATATATCAGTATGTATTAGACTTAGAACCTCAATGGCTCTTTCACCCTTTCCAGTAAAATGTGACTTAGTCATCTTTTCAAGAATATAGGGTTCATAAATCGGCAATGATTTAAAATCATTGATCTTGAGGATTCCCTCTTTAGATAACCTATTCATCATATTCTTATTAATATAACCTAGCCTACAATAACAAAGGTATACATCAAACACATTTTTAATTCTAGGATATTTATTGGATGTGTATATTACATTTACAGGCTATGATAAAATATAAATATCATTCTTCAGTTGTCCATGCATTATAGTAATACCATTCAAAATGATATAATAATAACTATCTTTAATTGAGAAATGATAACCATTTTTAGTCAAAAGGCTTACAAAAATTATATTCATAAAAAAACTAGAATAATAGTGACAATCACCTAAAATAATGGTACTAGAATAAAAATAAGCTTGAGTATTCCTAAAGCTAAAACTGGAATAGATATTCCATCTTTAATATTCAGGAATTTCTCACCATTTTTGAATCTTCTACTAACTTGAAGTTCCCGCAATGAATTGCAAATATTAATAAGGCATCCATATCTAATACCTACATAGCAGTATTATAAATAGAAAAATTACAAGGTGTTATCATATAAGTATCTTGTCTAGCAATGACTTACTGGTTCTTTTTTCTTGGCCTGTTCGGGTCTAGTGAAGCAATATAAAGAGGATAATTTCTCTTCCAATATTCCTGCTTCTTACAGTAGATACATTCAACTTGAGTTTGGTCAGCTTTCAACTTCCTAGTTTGATTTGGCTTAGTCATCGTAGCACTTTGCACCTTTTTTTATTTTTTCTTCATCTTTTTCTTAAAGGGATAACTTCCTATTGATCCTTCCACTACATTCACCAACCGCTTATGGAGTTGATGATGCTTCTCATAGGTCTATGGTAACCCCAATAGACCATGGTTGTTTTGATGGTGAAACTCATTCGATGAACAATTGATGATGAACGATCCGGCGATCCCATGCCCAGCAGAAGCAATCCAAGTGCATGAATGACCGTCTTCCAGCGATCTAAAGATGATCACGGTAGGATACAGGTTGAACAAAGATCAATCGATCCCTTGGATTGATTGAGAAATAAAGGAGAGGGAAATGAGAGAAACGAGATTTGGAAGAATGGAGGGAGTTCTTGATTTCGGTTGTTTTCTTGGATTGTTACAAAAATACCTTCTCTCTCTTGCCTTCACCTCATAACTATCCCAACTTATATATATATATATATACCTAGATCGCAAAGGACCTAGCCCCCAAAACTTCCTAGAGTGGCAACATGTGATTCAAATGATCCCGTCATCCGAGTCGGCTCGAATCCTTTGAGTTGACTCCATGCTGCAGGAAGCACTCTGGACGAGTCAACTCTAAGGCCTAGAGCCGACTCGTCCAGACCACAGTTTACCTATTCTGCATAATTGAGTCGACTCCTAGTGATCCGAGCCAACTCTCAGCATTACCAAGCCAACTCCCAGCAGTCTGAGCTGATTCTCAATAAAACTCCTCCCTGCATCCATGCTGTGCCAACCATTAAAGTCGACTTTAACCAGAACCGAGCCGACTCTATTATCCAGACTGACCAAAACTCAGTCTAACATCTAGGACTCATCCCAGACTCACTCCTAGTCCTAGATATATTATGTGTGACCATGATAAACCGGACAAACCTGAACCTTGGACCATTCCCTTGGAATCTTGGATGCACCACCTGAGACTCAACAATCTCCACCTTGGTGCTCCAAGATTACAGTTTATTACACCAGACACCTCAGACCCATCAACCACATACATGAATGAAACTTTCTCCCGGTAGAGCCTTTGTAAGTGCATTATCCTGGTTCTCCTTTGTATGGACCTTCACCAGTGCCACTTCTCCTTCCTCCACCAGCTCTTTGATCTTGTGGTACCTTACATCTATATGCTTTGTGCGCGCATGATAAACTGGGTTTTGAGTCAAATGTATGGCACTCTGGCTATCACTGTGTAGGACCACCATACACTATTCCACTCCCATCTCAGCAACTAGCCACCTCAGCCATAGTGCTTGCTTTGCAGCCTCTGTAATACCTATATACTTAGTCTCTATTGTAGATAGAGAAGTGATAGGTTGAAGGGTAGATCTATAAGAAACCGGTCCACCATGTAAGCAGAAGATATAACCTGTAGTAGACCTTCTTGTATCAAGATCACCTGCATAACTTGCATCTACATACCCTTCCAAAGGACTCCAACCTCCGTATAACTTTTCGGAGTTCCTTCCTTGTCCTTCTGGCTGCCCACCAAATATCAGTCCATGTTTTGAGTTCCCTGTAGATACCTCAAAATCCACTTCAATGTTTTCTAGTATTTCTTTCCAAGATTTTTCATGTACCCGCTCACCTGGCTTATAGCATATGCTATGTGTGGCCTACAATGCACCATAGCATACAAACACTGCCTACAACATTTGCATATTGAACTCTCTCCATGTACTTTCTCTTCTCATCTATCTGGGGGCTTTGAATCATAGAGAGAATATGTGCCCTGATAATTGTGTCTCCACTGGTTTGGCCTTCTCTATCCCAAACCTCTCAAGAATCTTCTTGATATAACCTCCTTGTGACAAATGGAGAATTCCCTTGCTTCTATCTCTGCAAATCTCTATTCCAAGGATTTTCTGAGCTGGACCCAAATCCTTCATCTTAAATTCTTTAGATAATGCTTTCTTCAGCTAATTTACATCACTCATACTTCTGCTGGCTATCAACATATCACCACATATAGAAGTAGATACAAAGCATTATCATTATCCATGTCCTTGACATACACACAAAATCATGTTCACACCTGAGAAACCCAAGGCTTAAAATAAAAGCATGTTCTGATACCACTGGCGAGGTGATTGTTTCAGACCATACAATGACCTCTAGAGTAAACATACCTTATCCTCCTGTCCATCTTTTATACAGCCATCAGGTTGCTTCATATAGATCTTCTCATCCAGACTTCCATGTAGAAAGGTTGTCTTCACATCCATCTGCTCTAATTCCATACCATGTTCTGCCACCAATGATAGTAACACTCAAATTGAAGTATGGCATACCACAAGAGAAAATATCTCAGTGTTGTCAACTCCTTTCCTTTGTGAGTATCCTTTTGCTACTAGCCTTGCTTTATATCTCACTCCACCTTGCTCTGAAGGTACTATTTTCTTTGTGAACACCCATCTGGAGCCAATTGCATGAGCATCTTTAGGCAGATCCACCAATTGCCATGTCTTGTTCCTCCTGAGAGATTCCATCTCTTCCATCATGTCTTGTATCCATGATTCTTTATCTGTACTCTCCATGGCCTCCTTGAATGTTTCTAGATCTCTATTCATAGATATGAGAGCATAAGATATATTCTCATCCATGCCATATCTCATCGGCTTCTGAATTATGCATTGAGGTTTATGCAATGCCACTCCCCTTGCATTATCCTGCAAGTCTTCTATTTTTGGCTATTCCTGCACTTCACTTTGAATAACTAATTTTCCTTTTTGATCCTTCATCACAAGAGAACCTTTCCAGCCTAACTCCACCTCAACTGAAACACCCTTGCCAGTGGATGTAGACGGCCTATCCTCCACCTGTGAAGGACAGTCACTGTTGTTCACCTTTGAAGCTGCAATTCCATCCGTACTCCATGATCTCTCCAAGATCCTCCTTTCATCAAATATAACATCCCTATTGATCATTGTCTTTTGAGATTATGGATCCCATAATAGGTAACCCTTGACTCCCTGTGGATATCTAATGAAGATCATCTTCCTTGACTTAGAGTCCAAATTACTCCGTTTAATTGCCTCCATATGTTCATAGGCCGAGCAACCAAACACCTTCAAGTGACCAAGCTCCACCTTCTTCCCACTCCAAGCTTCCTCTGGAAGTCCTCCATCCAGCTTGAAATGAGAGGACCTATTTACAAGAAAACATGATAGAGTAATAGCATCACCCCAAAAGGTTTTTGGCAGTGATGATTGTAGCTCATACTCCTTGCCTTCTCCAATAGTGTTCGATTCATCCTTTCCATAACACCATTCTACTGTGGGGTCATCTTTACTGTGTAATAACGTTAATCCTATTTTCCTCACATTAATTCCTAAACTCTTCACTAGAGAACTCCCCACCATTATCTGACCGAAGGCACTTCACATGTTTTCCCGTCTCCTTCTCTACCTCAGCCCTCTAGGCTTTGAACCGAGCAAATACCTCTGATTTTTCTCTCATCAGATACACCCATAATTTCCTAGAGAAGTCATCAATGAAGGTAACAAAATACCTTGCTCCACCCCTGGATAAAACAAGTGTCGGTCCCCATACATCCGAGTGAATTAGTTTTAAAACATCCTCACTCTACTTGGTACCGCTGGCAAACTTTACCCTATGCTGTTTGCCATAAATGCAAGGCTCACACAGGTCATTTCCATCCTTCTTCGGTACTAGAAGGTTTTCTCTTCTACTTAATTCCATGAGCCCTCGGTCACTCAAGTGACCCATCTGATAGTGCCATAACTGGTAGGAGAGCTTCTCCTCCTATGCTACTGCAAGCACCTCTACACTATCATTCACCATTGGGCCTTCCATCTTGTATATATTATTGCTCAATCTTCTTCCTTTCATCACCACCAAAGCTCTCTTGGTTATCCTCAAATATCCACTACCAGACCGATAACTGAAAGCATAACCTTGCTCTTCCAAGTAGCCCAAAGAAATCAAATTCTTCTTTAATTTTGGTACATGCTTGACATTTGACAGAGTCCTTATCACTCCATCATACACTCTCACCTTAACGGTACCAACTCCAGCCACCGGACAAGGGTGATCATCACCAAGGCTTACACTACCTCCATCTGATTTATCATAGGTATCAAACCACTCCCGATATGAGGTATAGTGATAAGAGCATGCTGAATCCAACATCCAAGTATTATCCCAATCAATCGATCCATCTAAAGCTATCAGTACATCTTCTCTACTACCTTCAGATACACTTATACCACTAGTGTTAGTCTTCCTTTTCTCGATCTTCCAAAGAGGACAATTCCTTTTGAAGTGACCATACTGATGACATTTGAAGCACTTCAATCCCTTCTTATTGCCTTGAAACTATGATCTGCCCCTTGATTTTCCTCTAACCCTTTCCTTTGATCTTCCTTGCCTTTCATTCACAGCAAGAACCTCTAAGTTAGGATTTTCTTTGCAGATCTTTTCCCTTTGCTCATTTGATCTGAGCACTCCAACAACCTCTTCATAGATCAGGGTTTCCTTCCCATACACCAAGGTTGTTATAAGACCATCATATGTCAGGGTTTCCTTCCCATACACCAAGGTTGTTATAAGACCATCATATGATCTCGAGAGCGAACACAATAGCAACAATGCCCGATCCTCCTCATCGATTTTTATATCCATATTCATAACCTCTGAACATACCTGGTTGAACCTTTGAATGTGAGCAATGAGATCTCCTCCTTCAGGCATTCTTAGACTATATAGATGCTTCTTCAACCACAGCATGTTTGTCATGTTCTTGCCCATGTATGTGTTCTCCAATCTCAACCAAAGACCCTTTGCCGTAGTCTTGGTACATACCTTTGGCATAACTTGATCTGCCAAACACGTCCTGATGGTATTGAAAATATCTCTTCTAGCTCTTCCCAATCCTCAACACTGACCTTTTCCGGTCTCTCTTTGACCAAGACCTTGTAGATCCTCTGTTGAACCAGCAAGTCTTTTACTCTGTTGCCATAGAGTAAAATTCTCCTTGCCATCATACTTCTCGAAATCCACCTTGAAACTACTTGATGCCATTACCACAATCAAGTAGAATCAATATGTACTAGATCTTACCTTCTAGTACTTCTTGGATGTAAAGATCTTTCTTCCTTCATGCAACCTTGCTCTGATACCAAATTGATGGTGAAACTCATTCGACGAACAATTGATGACGAACGATCCAGCGAACCCATGCCCAGCAAAAGCAATCCAGGTGTGCGAATGACCCTCTGCTAGCGATCTAAAGATGATCACGGCAGGATACAAGTTGAACAAAGATCAATCGATCCCATCGATTGATTGAGAAGTAAAGGAGAGGGAAAGAAGAGAAACGAGATCTAGAAGAATGGAGGGAGTTCTTGATTTTGGTTATTTTCTTGGATTGTTACAAAATGACGTTCTCTCTCTTGTCCTCACCTCATAACCATCCCAACTTACATATATATATATACCTAGATCGCAAAGGACCTAGCCGCCAGAACTTCCCAGCATGACAACACATGATTCAAATGATCCCCTCATCCGAGTCAGCTCGAACCATTTGAGTTGACTCCATGCTGTAGGAAGCACTCTGGACGAGTCGACTCTCAAACCTAGAGCTGACTCGTCCAGACCGTAGTTTACCTATTTTGTAGAACCGAGCTGACTCCTAGTGATCCAAGCCAACTCTCAGTAGTACCAAGCTGACTCCCAGCAGTTCGAGCCGACTCTCAACAAAACTCCTCCCTGCATCCATGCCATGCCAACCATTAAAGTCGACTCCGACCAGAACCAAACCGACTCTAATGTCCAGACTGACCAAAACTCAATCTAACATCTAGGACTCATCCTGGACTCCTTCCTAGCCCTAGATACATCATGTGTGACCATAATAAACTGGACCAACCTGAACCTTGGTCCATCCCCCTGGAATCTTGGATGCACCACCTGAGACTTAACATGTTTATCATAAGCATTATCATTCTGTAATGATCAAGGAAGTCAATGTAGGATTTTTATAAAGAATTAAGGATTGCATCATTCCCCAATATTCATGCAAAAAAAATCCAAGTTTGCCTAGGCACTCAATCAAATTGATCATGTACAATACATGATCAATGATCAAGGCCCCTTTTCTCACCCTTATGCTAAAAATGGCATAAAAAAAATTGTACCTTTCAATATTATTGAGAGTGCCGAAGGCTTTTTTCAATACTTGAAGTATGTCTTCCAATTGGGCATCCTTAAACTTGTGATTCAATTCATTATTCATGAATGCCTGCACAATACAATAGAATGTGGTTCGATCACTGAGCCACTTTTGATAAGTATCTCGGATTGCACTACAAGCATTCTGAGTAGGCTCCTCAAGTGCTGAATTTGTCAGCATATACAAGACCATTCATGCTCTAGGACTATTTTTATCTTTCGATACTAGCTATCAAAATTGGGTCCCATTATCTTTTCAACATTTAGTAATAAATGGAGCAACAAAATGGTGGCCATATTAATCTAAAAGGAGAACAAGACCTAATTAGTATATGAATCATTTAATCATAAAGACTTGGACTTTAGTCTAAAGGTTCTTCCATTATTTTTGATCAAATTAGTAGCCTCTACCTCTAATTTGAGGAATTGCACCAATTTCTTAGTGGGTACCAGAATCCAATAGATTGCATATGAGCCCAACTTTGGCCAGCTTATCCTTGTGCATCTAAAGATAGGTTCTTAACCTATTATTTCTCTAAAAAGATTTTGATAATAATTTTTCCCTATGAACTAATTAGTAAGCCTTTGGGCTACCACTAGAAATCCTAATTAGGTCCAATCGTTAACATGACAAGATTAAATGCTTCTAGCTAATGAAAGCCAAGCCTGACTTTGGCTGGCCAACCTAGCCATCATTTAGAAAGAAGGACTATGCCATCATAATATGAATAATCATCTCAATAGCTACATGAGAACCAGGTCTATGAACCTCCAATGATCATCTTAACTATTAGACTCATTATCACTCTCTTAATGGGATGCCATGACTCAATTATTTTCATAATTTTGTCACTTAAGAGACTTGATAATTTTTGAGGATTTAATAAAAGAAAAAAAAAGACATGGACTAATCAACAATCCTCCTACTGACTTCATCAAGTGATGAGGGTTAAATCACATTAGTCCAAGGACACCTAGATCAGTTAAAGTGATCTTCCTTACTAGAAGGGTTAACTTGAACTAATGAGCTATCTAATCAAATTCTGATCGACCATATTAACCAAGTGAGATAAATGGAAGGGTTCTGCCATTAACCTTTTCTCTTAGACACCAAACAAGTTGCCTGGTAAGAGATAGCCCTAATTAATGACTATGATCAAAATGCCATACTTACCTTGGACACCAATTGGTTCATCAAATTTGATTAGACTAGTCTAAGGACTCGGGTATGATCACTGAGCTTAAGGACTTGGGTCCAACCATTGAGCCATAATCAAGTCCATTTATTATAATATGGACTTGATCAAGCTATCACATAGATTTGATCTAAAAAAAATTGATTTAATCCTAATCAACTTTTGGTTAGATTAAATTCAATTCTCTATTAGGTCCATATTATTCTAAATTTTTATCCTAGGTCTAACCTAGTTATTTGAACTAATTCAAGCTAACCCAAAGCCCATGATTTATGAAATATGATTAGATCTTTAATTTATAATTCTAAATCTAATATAAGACCTCTTAATTTTAGCAATTAATCAAGATTAATTTTGCTAAATTTTAGATCTAAATAATTTATATGCATCACATATATATTAAAAACTTTTAGATCTCAACTATACAATATAGTCTTATGCTGAAATTAATTTTATATTTTATAACAAATCCTAATACATTAATTTTAAATCAAAATTAGAAAATTAATAAATATTAAATATCTAGAATTAGATTTAATTATTGAAATAATTTTAATAATTTTTTTCTCACCTCATTTGTTTATGGGATATAACTACAAGCTGCACCCCTACATGCCATAGGAGACCCGATTGAATGAAAAGAGAGGGCCTTTAAACCCTGCTTTTCTTTTATGATCAGACAGCCATGGTGATCAACTTAATCCAAAGTAGTTACTTGGATTAAGATTACATCTAATATGTAAGGTTCTACATCTACATATCATGTTATGAAAACCTCTCATTCTGATACTACTGTTGAAAATCATCTAAGATTTCATGCATAGTCCTTTTTATATAAATTTATAGTAGAAGTAAATATTTTAAAACTTTTTTAAAAAGAAAACATATATTTAGAATAATATTAATAAATTCTAAGCAATATTGTAATATGATATGTAGTATAGAAAATAAAATTAGCATGCATCGATCTACTCAATGCATGTTGTAGATCTAATTAATAAATAATATAAAATCTAATTTTATATCTGATCATGGGTCAACAATCACCATTGTTAATGGCATGTGGTAAGGGCTTTCCACATTACTTCATAGCTACACAGGATATCCGGCCTCTATGAATTGTCCACATGAAGTCCCGATGCGATCAACCTTCTTGGACTGTTATATCCATGTGAAAGCCACTAGATGGCTAAAAATAATTTATTTTTTAGATTTTTTTAAGCCTTCCAAGAAATCCAACAAGAGAATGAAGTGGTCTAGATCAAGGAGGAAGGAAAAAAATAAGAAACCCTTTTCTACTATTTTTCTCTTATTTTCTCTCTCCCTTCAACCCTTGCTCCTAAAAGAATATCTCATGCCCATACAGAATTCATGTCCCCTTTTTCTCTTATTTTCTTGATAATCTTACTTCAGTTTTTTTATAATAATTTGTATCTTAATATTGTATATATGATAAAAAACTAAAGTAAAATTTCATTGATTAGAGGAGGGATTAGATTAGGATAAGGTGATGTTATTTGAATAGGATTGGATGTTCTATTTCCAATAGAACTCCTCTAATTGAGTTCAAATAAATCCAAATTTAATTCACATTAATCCTAATCTAAATGGGAATGAGGGAGGACTAAAAGAAATAATTTTTTTCATGGATTTCATGAAAAAATTCAAGGAAAGCATGGAAAGTTTTTAGAAAAGAAAACATGTTGGACTAGATAAGGGTTTGATCAAGTTTTGGCCAAAATTAGTTAGGAATGAAACCTAATTTGATTATAACTAATTTAACCAACTTGAAATCAATCCAATTAGGTTTCAATTAAGCTTAATTAAATTTTAATTAAATCTAAAATTAACTGAACCCAAGTCTGAATTAAACCATAATTAGAAATCCTTAGCGATTAAGTTATTGAATAACCTAATTGAGTGAAATCCAATTAAACCAAATTCAATTAGACTTGACCTAAACATCTTTGCTTAATCAAATTAAGTCAATTAGCAATCAAATTACTAATCAATCCTCTTATAATTAATTAATTATTAATTTATAATATTTGTACAGGGTTAATTGTTCATCATATTTATAATTTTGCCATTAAATGATTTTTAATCGTTAATCAACTATCATGACTGGTCAGAAACTTTTTATGTGATCCCATAGGTTCGAACACTAGACTGGTAGCCTAGAAATCAATTCTTGAACTAATTGATTAGACCATCTAGCAATAGTGCCCAACATTTGGATAGGTTGAATATTCACAAAGCAACATTCAAGAACCCAAGCATACAATTTTCATATAATTCATCCCTTTGACCCTAATACTTAAAATGATTTTAGAGTTAATTATCAACTTTGAATAATTCATCTAAATATATCTTAATTTGCTAAATCCTGTGACTCCTCACAATAATTGCCCTGGCCAAGGTCTTGCTAAATTGAAATATAGTAGAGAATTTACTCCAATACCTTGGAGTGGTCAATCCCATCTTGACTCATCACTGACTTAACAAGTACTTGATTAGACCCAGTAACCTTCTATCACTAGATTAGAAATCTAAGTAGTCTAGCATCTAAGTATAATGAGTTGCTTGCAAGTTACTATGGTGATCTCAGATCGGAGGGATACTTATACCTATATCCTTCTATGAGATACTCTCGATAATAGAGTACTCAATAGAGTTGGTCACATTCAATGCAATGTATATATATACTCACCTGCATGCTATACCAGTATTTCCACACTTGGTTATGAAGACAACTAATCCATATGGCATACAATAACCTATGCTCAATAAACGTTATCGTCCTAGGTAATAACATATCATCTGGTCGCAAATATATTTAAGAACTACTCGATAAATTCTTCTTTATCAAATTACAGTAGTTCTACGGACTCCATCTCAAAAGAGTCCAAAGACAGATACAAAAAGAGATGAACTATAAAAATAACTTTTATTTTATTAATAATTTATGTATAAATTATAAAGAGCTCAACCATATACAACCTAAATGATTGGCTATAGGACACATTTCTTAATAGTGGATGGGTGGAGAAGCTTGGTAGAGGTGGCACTATACAAAAATCTTGGTTCAAAATTCTTTAGATGTAGGAGTTGATTCAACAAGACATGGAAATTTTTTAAAAAATAATTTTGAAGCTAGATCTGTAAGTTATAGAAGAAGCTTCTAGACATTGGACTCCCAGGAAAAAAGTAGAAGGTGATTGGACATGGGTTTAGGGATTTATGGAGGCTGGAAGGTTGCTAGCATAGAAATCTGGGAGCAGGACATGAAGAAGAACAAAGTACAAAGATGGGTCTCTCACCCTCCCTAGTGGGTGCTATGGATCTCTCACCCTCTCCCTCTTAGAGTAATCACACTATATTTGGTAAAGAAAAAAATAGATTAGTAATTTTCATTAATTTAATAACTTGAGTACATCCCTTTTTATCGAGTCCTAGTCTAAGTAGAAATATAAGTTCCAAATCCAATACAAATCTATAATGACTAAAGACCTGACTTATGAAGATTCCTAAGTATGGAATGACACTTAGGAGGGTGCCACATTATTTTCCATGCCTTACAAAAAGGGATGGCATAAATATGGGATAGCAAGAATGGGGAGGTGCCAATCTAAGCTATGTTCATACTAGTTTCTCCAATAAGTCACATTCATACTTTGGTTCTAGTACTTAATCAAAATAACTTAATTAAATCAAGATAATTAGAGATAAACTTGATTTAACTCAAAATATAGACTCAATTGTGTAAAATATGATAAAATTGACTTTGACTTGACTAGACTAGACTGAAATTGAATTGATTGACTTTAATCAGCTACTTATGGCCTCTAGTATGCTGCTTCCTTAATCCATATAGGTTATGATTTGATGATTTCCTTTTGGTTGCTATGATGTCTGTACCAAGAACCTCACCATTAACTAAAAAAAATAAAGAAGTAGAACCTAGCCATGATTCTTGAGCACTTAATTAGAGGTTAACTAGAGTCCATTTAGAGAGCCTATAGGCTAGAATAAGAGGGGCCCAGCTCGGCCCTATCCAAACTAGGGCACAGGTCTAGATGATTCCATGGCCGATGTGAAGAAAGTGGAGAGAGGGGTGATAGCGGTGATCTTGAGCAGAAGCAATGGGCAATGAAATCTAGCGTAAGAGGACCAAGGTAGATATATAGTGTGCTAACTTAATGGAGGCCAGAACTCGACATCCACTCTAGATGCCATAATTATCCAACCTTTGCATTCCTCTTAAAAAGTTTTAGGCACCCAAGATCCAAATCCCTCAGCTGGCTTCAAGAATGTGGCAGAAGACAAGTGGGTATCTCCAACTGGTGTTTGAATAAATCAGACACACCAACATTTCAAACCCAACAACCCAAGCAACAAAAATATCCTCATCACAAAAATGAACCCTAATTCATGGAAAAAGAAAAACCTCCAAATGCCCTTAAGAGAAACTCATCTCAACAACCAAAAATAATGAAACAAAGAAAAAAAATATCATGTAGAAATTGAACCATATAAGATGGGAAGAATGAAGAAGGACCTATTTCTAAACTGAATAAGATGGGAAGAATGAAGAACTTTAATCCATCCAAGAGACCATCATTCGTGGAAGACTGGAGTAGAACCAAAACCCTAGGGTCAAGGAAAGGAAGGACCAGGAGTTTTAGAGGGGGAGAGGAGACTCGAAATGATGAGATTGGAGGGAGAGTGGAGACACGAACCAAGGGTTTTGGGAGAAACCCTAGAGAGGGAAGAAATGCATAACTTGGAGGGGGTGAAACGAAGAGATTGGAGGTGGAGAGGAGACTCAAAACCAAACCCTGCCCCCCCAACTCCTCATCTATTTCCTCTTCTATTGAAGCATGGTCTTCTATGAGAGAGAGAGAAAGGAGGGTGGCCTACCAGATCTAGCGAGGATGGCATCCTTCGGTGCATAATAGATTCCATCGACCAATATCCTCCATAAGCTATGGTGGGGAAAGAGAGGCCGGCAGTGGCAAGGTTGTGGGAGGGGAAGAAAGAGATAGTGATAAAGATAGGGTAAGGTGGTAGGAGGGGAAGAAAGAGATAGAGATAGGGAGAGGGAGAAGATGGGGGGTTGGTAATGGGGTCAACGAGGAAGAGGGGATCAGAGGAGGGTTTCTTTTGTAGAACTAGCTAAGTGGGTGATCAAAATAAATTCCAATATTATATTTTGTTTACATTTAATGTGTTTTAATCAAATTTGGAATTGGTCCAGATCTGTGGTTGGTTTTTTTTTGACACTCCTCTATTGGCACCAATCACTTTCCACCAATACTTAGTATACTTTTAAGTAGATTTGAATTATTCTTGTTTATCCATTAATAGATTTGATATACTTATATTTAATTATTAAAATATAAGTTAATAATTAATTATAGCATTTTCATGTTTGACAAATATGGGTACATACAATCTTTTTTTTAGAATTTGATCTTTTACCCATGTATGTACTTTACGTGACTAAAAAGCATGGATGTATGTGACTTTTCTTGTAGTGATTATTTGAGCCTGATCAACTATCAAGATAGACTTAGTAAAGCATGCTAGAATACAATGTCAAGGCCTTCTCGCTTGGTAACAAGCAAGTTAACTTGACACCCGGAGTCCATGATGTCTGAGCAAGTGACATCGAGCAAGTGATAGGAGCCAACCAATCATAGCTATCCTAGCAAAGATCATATCAGATAAAGTGTGGTAGTCTTGATCTCAACAAAACTTGCTATACTAATGGAAAGATGCCAATAGAAAGGATTCTAAGAGACAGGATCCTAATATCGTACCAAAAATTTGTTATTCATGTCAGAGGAGGCCACCTTTTTAATGATATTTAGTTATCCTACATAACTCTATAAATTAGTATGAGAAGATCCCTGATGAGATACATGACATTTGATGAGAAGATTAAATATACCAATAAGAAGCATCAATTTGCATACCAATTCATCCTAATTCTTTAAGAATTGATACTTCTTGTATTTTATAGGAAAGATGATCACAAGTATAAAGAACCCAATTTGCAAGTTAAAATGACTCAAATTGAGAGTAAATCAGACTTATATTGAAGACCAATTAAAGATCCAAAGGTGGCCCACATGCCAAATTCTAGCTCAATTTGAACCTGAAAACCAATCTAGAATTGGCATGAAATCCATTAAAATTTGGCCCAACATCAGTTTTAAAGTAGCCGGTCTACCATGGAATGGTCGCTTGGTGCATTCACCTGATGTCATAATCTAGGAAGAATCCCAGGGGGTTTACATCATGGTGCATGCTGGGTAGTCTCCTTTGAGCACTATCCGATGGTAGGCTAATGCAGGACATAGGGCATGCAAGTGATCATCATAAAGAAGAAATCAAGTTTGGATTAATATGAGTATTATATCAGGTTTTAATGTGGCTTGATTCCCGAAACAAGTTAAGGAACATGCAAAGAGGTTCTACGATGATCAAAATTAGAATCCCATAAAGTTATCCCTCAAAAGAAAGAAAGCAGGATCTCTAGGATTAAGAAACCCTAATTAGAACATGCTCAATCTACCTTCAACAAAATAGATCTAAGAGATGGGAAAGGTTTGAAATACCTAGAAATGAAGATCTCCTCTCTTGAAAGTAGTGGTATCACTCGACCTCGAAGGATGTGCCTGATGAACATGCTAATTTTCCCTTGAACTCTTGGCTCCTGGCTGGTACTTCAATTGTCAAAGAGGACCTCCTCTACAGGGCGTAGTACTAGAGGGATCCTACAAACACCAATGATTAAAGATTTATGAAGTAGTAAAAGAAAATATGAAAGGAAAGTGGGAAGTAAAGAAAAGGGAGGAGGGGCACTTTGATGCTGGCAGCTTAGAGGATGATGAACACCTGGATGTAGAGCGGCTGCCTGGAGGAACAAGATGTTCGGGGCTCTGATGTGGGCGGCCTGGAGGAGTGGATGTGCCAGGTAATTTGGAGGAAGGAAGGGGCGGCCTAGGGCTTTGGAGGAAGAAAGGGTGGGCGGCCTAGTGATTTGGATGAAGGGATATGGTGGACTAGGGTTTGAGATGGAAGGGTGGGGCGGCCATGAGTTTGGAAGAATGATGGGATGCCTAGGGTTTGGAAAGAAGAAAGATGTGGGGGGGCCTCGGGTTAGGAAGAAGGAACTTGATTGGGTTGGTTGGTTGGTAGACTAGGTTTGGTTGTGTCTCACACCCTCTCCCTCATGGAGCGTCTATGGTTGGGCCTCACACCCTCTCCCTCATAAAGCATCAATGCACTAGGCATGGAAGTAAAAGAAAATCCTCAAATTTTCATTCAATAATCATCATTACAAGAGGGAGGAGGGGAGGGGTATTTATAGATTCACCGAGCCCTTTCCCTGTCAAAGTTGGAGTACAAAGTTTGAGTGGGATTAGGAGGCCCCAGGTAACTCCTTGTTGGACTTGGAGACTTGAGTTCATGAAGGACTTGGACTGCTTACTCCTTGTTGGACTAGGAGGTTTGACTTTTCCTTGTGGGCTTGGGCTGGGGTGCCAACTCTTATGGGCTTGGGACTTGGGGGCAGCATCCATTGTGGGCTTGGACTGGGAGGTGCCATGCATTGTGGACTTGGACTGGGAGGCATCATTCCATGTGGGCCTAGGTGGGCACCAAATCCATATGGGCCTAGGGTGCCAAGTGCTTGGGGTTTGGATGACATGAATGGGGCCCAAGCACAGGGGCTGGGATGGCTTGAATGGGGGCCTGATGACTCTCCTCTTGGACTTAACTTGAATGAAAGAAATCCAAAATTACAAGATTCAAATGAACTCACTTGACTGTACTGAAAACAAAAGGACTCAATTGACTTAATGGATTCAATTGACCCACTTTATTATAGGACTCAATTTCTTTATTACAGGACTCAAGTGACCATAGACTCAACTGAAAAATGACAGACTTCCCAACATATTAATTAGAGATCCAAATGGAGCCCTATAATCTTTGGCTGATCCTAGTGTCCTCACCAATTCTCTCGGGGTGGGAAGAACTCGACCCTGTCGAGTATAGATCAATTTGGCTCTAATACTCCTCTAATAGGTCTGGATCAATGCCCTACTGGTGCGGGCACCAAGGTTAAAAGAAGACTTCAATCAAACCTAAGCAACACCAATTCCTTATGGATTGCAAATTGAGTTCTAACCTTATTAACTTGTTCTTAGTCTGAGTCTTGAGTCTAGTTAATTATTCTTGTATCATGAATTTTATGTTTGAGTCTTGCTAAGTATTAGGTCTTGAAGCCTTGGGTCAATTGAGTTGTAAGAGTCAAATGTATTCAAGTCCAAATTGAGTTGTAATTTTTCTTTTGAGCTTGAGTCAAGCCCAACCAAGGGAGCATATAATTGGACCATGGAATGAACCAAAGCTACATCAAGTAAATCTTCAAATCAAGGGTGCATGAAATAAGAGCCATTGGATGGAATGAAACTTTGATTGAAGCCACCTCACCAAACACCTTATCCAAGAGAATGGACACTTGGCACCCATACATGAAGATTTTCATATTTGGATACTTGGAACCCATACATGAAGAATTTCAGATTTGGACACTTGGCACCCATGCATGCAGATTTTCAGATTTGGACACTTGGCATCCATATATGAAGATTTTCAGATTTAGACACTTGGCACCCATGCATGCAGATTTTCAGATTTGGTGCCCCCTTTTCATGAATTTTGAAATTCAAATATGTAACTACATTTCCCCCTCTTTTATGTAAAATTTGAATTTCAAATGGGACTTAGAAGGTTATAAATAGGTCCCTAATCTCTTTGTAAAAGGATGCTTTTGAATGAATGAAATTCAAAATTTTCTTATCTCCATTTGTGTTTGCAAATGACATCCATGAGGGATTGAGTGAGAGGCTCAACCAAGTGCTTTAGTTCTCAAATTCCAGCAAAAGTTCTTCTTTCATTGACGCCTACCTCATCTTCAAGATCAGCCGGCCACACTCCACCTAGATCATCAACAATCCTCTACTCCCTCCCTTCCATTATTTCTATTCCATGCTATCTTCAAATTTTCCCACAATACTAATGGGTGTTCTTGCAGGATCCTAACGAGTACCTGATCCAGGATGAAGTCCTCCTTGCCCTCAACTCAGCAAGGACCTCTACTTCCAATAGGTGGTTTGGTTTGATCATTCAATCGCTAGTCTTGAGAGTTCCTGTAGTAAGGTTAGTGTAGGATCTTTGAAAGT
Organism: Areca catechu; assembly: GCA_021397845.1. NCBI lineage: Eukaryota > Viridiplantae > Streptophyta > Magnoliopsida > Arecales > Arecaceae > Areca > Areca catechu. The sequence goes on along the minus strand of CM038051.1, from coordinate 91,022,980 downwards.
CATTATTGGTCTCTAAACCCTATCCTTACCTCTTGAGGTCTATGATTCTGAATAGTGTAAAGTCCTAATTAGATGGTTTCTCTAGCCACGTAGGTCCTTATTTCTTAACTTAATCTAGATTTGCACTGCGAAGCATTTTAGCCTTCCAATTTAGTCTTCTTCTATGCATCCAAATGACTCCTCTTTGAATGAATTATAATCATATGTTTAGAGTTTAATTAGATTAATTGCTTTAGTCATTCATGCCATATTTCCTATATGTATGCTGCATCACCTACAGATCCTCTCGGGTGATCCACGAGTTCTCAGATTTCAGTCGACCTTGCCAATGAACTAGATAGCACTGGTAACTTTTGTTCCGGGTAGTAATAGACTGGTCATCCAGAATACGCTCATTCCTTTTTCCTCTCTCAGGCCAATTTGTTAGTGGATACTCTAGGATGGGCTCACTCTCAAGAATGGGGTCGGTCCAAAAGGCTCATTGGGTATCATTGCTGGCTCCCTATACTCAACTAGATCTAAGATGTTGAAGGTTAAGCTAATGCCTAATTCGGGTGGTAACTCGAGCACATAGGCATTGGATCCAACTTTCTTAATCACCTTAAAGGGTCCAGCTCCACAGGCATATAACTTTTTCACGATCCCCAGGAGAAACCGCTCATGTCTAAGTCTAATCATCACAAAATCTCCTTCAGCAAATTCTTTAATTCAATTTTGGGAATTAGCCAGTCATTTATAAGTTTCATTACTCAATTTAATCTTACTGCTAATTTCCTTATGCAAATCTCTAACATGCTAGGCAAATGACTCAGACTAACACCTAAGGTTCAACTATGCACTCCTATCGAAAGAAATTTACTAAGTCTTCAACTACAACTTTGTGCTTGACCCTTGGTCGGTGGGTGACATGCAGATAAGAATTTCACATGAACTCCTAATAAATGCCATAAGGTCTTTCAAAAATAGGTAGCAAACCTAACATGCTCAAAGGACTGATGCAACCTGCTAAACTCAACAAAGTGTAATCAAGTGGTCCTAGAAGCATTGGAAGCCTTAGGATAGGGTAGGAAATAGGAAGAGGATTCGTCGGATAGCTTTTGATCAATGGGGTTGACCTTAAGGTTTGGACATAGATTTATCTCTACAGGCATAGGGTAGGGTGAAAAATAAGAAGAGGATTCATCGACTAGTTCTTGACTCATGGAGATGACCTTAAGGTTTGGACAATGATCTACAGGTAGCAAAAAGGTCCACCTTATGGAAGGATAAGTTGGTAATTTCAAGCAAGGGATCTTTAACCAGGACTAAAGGAGTGAATTCTTCCTGAGGGTATTGAATTAAAGGAACCAAGTCCTCACTAATTTCCTCTAATTCTTGAGTTTCAGGACTAGGCTCTATAATTGGATTCTCTTCTTGTATTTTCTCAGGGATATCTTCAATCTGGGTATCTTCCTGGTCAACTTCTGGGTCTACCCTACATACTTCTTCTTCAATATCAACCTTGTGAAAAAATGGGGTAATAGGGAAGGGCCGGCTAAGAGAAACTTGACTAGTACTTAGTGAAAGGAAACCAGTGTATCGGACGCCAACCCTAGGCATTCTACACTAGGGAGTAGGTATTGCATAATTAAAATTTTATTAACCATGCATACGAAAAAACCTATTCATGCACAGGATCTAACATAAACATGATGCATGTAACAAATACATAGGCATGTATACGCAAGTGCAATAATCATAAACAATATGATAATTTCTAGATCTAAACATGCATAATAGCAAAAAGTAAATAACATACCTTATAGAGCTTCATTTAACAGCAAATCAAGGTAGCTGGTTGAACTCCTTCAATAGCAAATCAGATCTGGAAACATCAAGAAGAAGAGAGGATCGGACCAATCTCTCGAGGTGTTCAAATGTCCACCCTTTAGAGTATCCATGCACGGGCTCTCGCTGATCTAACTCCTGGAAGGATGCTAGTCCTCTGGCAATAAAAAATAGTGCACGGCTATGTGGAGCAGGGAAAACCAAAAGGATCTTCACCCACGGTCTTCTCCAAGACCGCTCAAACTCCACCAAGAAGCACACACCGGAAAACAAAAAATAGGGAGGAAAATCATGGGATGCTCCATGAATTTCTGCACTCAAAATTCATCCCAAAAAAACTTTTGCACAAAAACACTGTTACTTCCCATGTTCTTTCTCCCTTTCTTTCTCCCACGCTCTGTTTCTTTCCATCTCAAAAACAAAACCACAGGCCTTCAACCAAGAATTAAAGGGGCTAAGAAAATCCGTGAAGGCAGGCAACACAACGAGAGAGAGTCCAGAGAAAAACACCGTGAGAGGAAACTGGATAAATCCAAAATTTTTTGGAAAGGCCCTTGATCGGTATAAACACATGGGAACACAAGCAGCATTTGATCTCATGCTATCCTCATCCCATACAAGTGATAAACAGGGCAACCGAGAGAAGGGAGTTTGGATAACAAAAAAAAACAACATGGAACCAAGGAGATCATCATGAGAAAAGGATTCTGCAAAGGTGTAGCAAAAATGAAAATAGGGAAACCATGAAGACTTCAAACCGGTGATTTAAAAATTGATGGGAGAAAACAAAATCATGTAAACATCCCATGTATTTTTAAAACGGTTCAGCAATCCAAAAAATTGGTTCATTAAACCCCTATTCGACCAAATCTGATCACAAAGAAAAATCGGGTCCAGTCCAAGTCTACCAGGAACAGTTCCTAGTTGACCCAAACCAATCATGGTCGATCCAAATCAGATCAGGTTGACCAAAAAAAATCCAATGTGTGCTCAATTAGACCGTTTGACCTTAATATCAAAATTATTCCTAATCGTTGATTGACTCCTAGATCAAGAAGAAATCCTCTATGGCATGTGACCTCATAGGTTCGAACATAAATGGTAGCACTGGAACACTTCCAGTACCAGCACAAGATACCATCTAGTAATGGGTCCCGGCATCCGGATAGGTCGAAGATGCAAGAGCAATCTATCGAATCTCTGGCATATGGTTACCATATAATTCATCTCTTTGACCTCCAATGCTCGAGATGACCTAGGGTTAGACTGCCAACCCTAACTGAGTCAATCCACAACATGTCTCTACCTCACAAGTCCAGTGACTCCTCACTAGGACTATCCTGGCCGAGGATTTGCTAAATTGAGACACTGCAAGACATTCAATCCAAACAATTTGGATAGGTCAATTCCATCTTGGTCCACCACTGCTCCATAAGTACTTGCTTGTACACAGAAACCTTCCATCACCGGATTAGAAATCCGGGTAGTCTGGCACCAAAGCATAGGGAGTTGCTTGCAAGCTACCATGGTGACCTCAGGTCGGAGGGACACATATACCCATATCCAATCGCGAGCAATCCTTTGGCAAAAAGGAGCTCCATGAAGTTATGTTCAATGAGATGTCACACATCCCACTTGCAGATTACATCAGTGTCACTACACTCCTTTTGTCAAGAGGCAACCAAACGATGTGAACCACAACAACCTACACTTGATACATTGCCATCCTGTACAATGTATCCTTTGGTTGTGAACATTTTAAAGGACCACTGGATATATCCTCTCTATATCAAAGTCAGTGCAGTCCTAAGGACTTCATCACATAAATAGAGTTCATTATAGAGAAATGAATAATGTGATAAGCTGCCAAAATAAAATTTTATTAATTCATATACAAATTACAATATTGAGCACAACTGTTTACAGCATAGGCGATTGGCTTTGGGACATAATTTTCAACAACTCCCACTTGTACTAAAGCCAATCAAAACAGTATCTAATACCGATTTTCCTTTTATAATAGTCGAACTCTTTGATTTCGAGGGCTTTAGTGAATGGGTCGGCCAGATTCTCCTTTCCATCAATCTTCATAAGATTGACGTCGCCTCATTCCACAATATCTCACATGAGGTGATAGCATCGCAGAATGTGCTTAGCGTGGTGATGAGACTTTGGCTCCTTAGATAGAGCAATGGCTCCTGTGATGTCACAATACATTGGAACAGGACCATCTAGGGAAGGTGCCACCCCTATCTCTCCAAAGAACTTCCATAACCACATGGCTTCTTTTGTTACATCTGATGCTGCAATGTACTCTACTTCGCATACCGAGTCTACAATTGTTGCCTACTTGGAAATCTTCCACCAGATCGCTCCTCCATTCAGGGTAAACACAAACCCTGAAACACTATTGCTATCATCTCTATCGACTGGAAACTGGAGTCAGTATACCCCATAAGTTTCAAGTCAGGTTCTCCATAAATCAGCCATTGGTCCTTAGTATTTCTCAAATACTTCAGGATGGTCTTAACCACCTTCCAATGCACCTCACCTGGGTTAAACTAGTATCTGCTCACCACTCCTAGTGAGTATGCCACGTTGGGTCTAGTACATGTCATAGCATACATGATAGATAGAGCCCACTCTAGAAGCATAAGGAACTCTACTCATGCGCTCTCTTTCCTCAGGAGTTGTTGCACAATCTGATGTAGGACGAAGGACACGAAGAAAACCTATTGTTATTTTGAAAAGAGGAAAAACACCTAAAGCAAACCAAGGATCGTGGGAGGGCTAAGAAGCCTCCGGGACTAGGATAGAATGACCCCCGAAAATCCTAAAACGACTGGGCTCTTTTGTTTTTTTTTTTTTTTTTTTAAATTTTTTTCTTGGCGGAGATGGTGAAGGAACGATGGGGATGGGAGGCTGGGACGGGAACTCCTAGACCTTGGGACTCATCCTAACGAAGAGACCGTCCACCTCTAAGGCATTACGCCCTCCTCAGTACTTAGAGGCGCTAGGATGGTTCTCAGGGTCGCGAAGGACGGGGGGTGGGGAAGAACTCCTAGACCTTGGGACTCATCCTAGCGAAGAGACCGTCCACCTCTAAGGCATTACGCCCTCCTCAATACTTAGAGGCGCTAGGATGGATCTCAAGGTCACGAAGGACGGGGGGGGGGGAAGAACTCATGGATCTTGGGACTCACCCTAATGAAGAGACCGTCCACCTCTAAGGCATTACGCCCTCCTCAGTACTTAGAGGTGCTAGGATGGTTCTCAAGGCCACGAGGGGAAGGCGCGAAGGTGGGAGGGAGAAAGGAGATACTTGGGGCCTCACACCCCTCGACGTCCCGAAGGACGAAAGAAAAAGGGCCTCAGCCCAGAACCACACACTGGAAGAACACTCAAAAATTTCATTCAACTATATTTTTTTTACAAGAGGAGTATGGGAATTTATAGATGCCCATATCCCTTTTGAAATTCAAAAATAAAATCCCCTGAAATCTTCCCTTGATTTTGAAATCAAATTCAAAATCAAAATCCCCAAATTTCCCAAATTACATTTATAAAAAAATTACCAAATAAATCCCATTTATTTAAATTTTGAAATCCCCTCCGCTCTGAAACTCGTGCAACTCCAAAAATCGTGCAAATCAACTCTTCCTCCACCGCTTTGAGAAGCGTGCAGAAGCTTCATTTGGCTACTCTGAAAAGCATGCGGAGGCTCCTTCACGGCCGAGCAACAGGGCACTTGGACCTTTGGCAACCACTTTGAAAAGCATGCAGAAGCTTCATTTGGCTACTCTGAAAAGCGTGCGAAAGCTCTTTCACGGCGAGCAACGGGCACCTGGATCTTCGGCACCCAGCCCAGCGGGCGGCGGCGGGGCAGCCTGGTGGCGCGCCGGCGGGCGGACGGCGGCGGCAGGCCGGCACGGCGGTGGGGCGGCACGACGGCGGCGGCGAACGGCGGCGGCGGTCGTGGATGACCGTTGGTCTTCCACAGTCCGCGGGTCTTCCCACGGGCATGAGGCCCAGCGGGCGGCGGCGGGGCGACCTGGTGGCGCGCCGGCGGGCGGACGGCGGCGACGGGGCGGCACGGCGGCGGGGCGGCACGACGGCGGCGGCGAACGGCGGTGGCAGCTATGGATGACCGTTGGTCTTCCACGGTCCGCGGGTCTTCCCACGGGCGTGAGGCCCAGCGGGCGACGGTGGGGCGGCCTGGTGGCGTGTCGGCGGGCGGACAGCAGCGACGGGGCGGCACGGCGGCAGGGCGGCATGACGGCGGCGATGGCCGTGGATGACCGTTGGTCTTCCATGGTCCGCGGGTCTTCCCACGGGCGTGAGGCCCAACGGGATGCCGGCGGGGCGGCCGGGCGGCGGATCGGCGGAGCGCCGGTGGGCGGGCGGCGGTGTCGGGGGTCGGGCACGGTCGATCGCGGACCGGTGGGGCAAAAAAAATCAGAAAAAAAAGCCTCTGTGATTTTTCTGGATGTTGAAGGAGATAGGAATAGCCTGGAATAAAGTTGGAATAACACCGGGATAACATGGGAATAAAGGGAATAGGTGGAATAGCGGGAATAACTAAAATACAAAAATTCTAAATTTTTTTTTTTTAAATTCTAAAAAAAAAAATTAAAAAGATGAAACCCGGATAGATTTCGGGTCCCCCATCATAATCCTTCTTGGAAAGGTAATTCCAGAACCTATTGGAAGATAGCCTTTCTTGGAATTCTCCATGCTAAACCATTTCAGCAAAGTATCAATGTACGTAGACTGGGACAATCTCAGAAGCCTCTTAGATCTATCTCTATAGATCTTCATACCCAGTATGAAAGAAGCTTCACCCAAGTCCTTCATGGAGAACTGAGATGACAACCAAATTTTTATTCCTTACAATGCTGCGATGTCATTCTCGATTAAGAAATGTCATCAACATACAGTACCAGGAATACAATCACAGAACCATTAACCCACTTATAAATGCAGGGTTCCTCTCCATTCCTAACGAAGCCATACGATTTGATACACCTATCAAATCACATGTTCCAACTTCGAGATGCTTGCTTGACTCCATAAATGGACCTCTGTAGTTTGCACACTTTTGACTCGTCTGTGGATGTGAACCCTTCAGGCCGTATCATATACACCTCCTCATCCAGCTCCCCATTCAGGAAAGTAGTTCAGACATTCATTTGCCAGATCTCATAGTCAAAATGTGCTGCCAAAGAAAGCATGATCCGAATGGACTTGAGCATTGCCACAGGGAAGAACGTCTCATCATGATCGATACCATATCGCTGATGATACCCCTTTGCAACCAGACAGGTTTTATAGGTCTCTACCTTCCCATCTGTGCCCCTTTTTCTCTTGAAAATTTACTTGCACCCAATAGATTTTATTCCTTCAGGTGGATCAACCAATGTCCATACATTGTTGATCTCCATGGACTCCATCTCAGATCGCATGGCTCCAAGCCACGTCTCAGAGTTAGATCTTTAAAGTGCATCCATATAGGCGATCGGATCCTCATCATTCTCATCTAGCTTAATGGGATCACCGTCCTGGACCAAGAAATCATAGTATTTGTCCGACTAATATGGTACTCTACCGGATCTCCTAATAATGGGTTCCAGGTGTGATCCAATCATAGCCAGTTCTATGATGTCCTTAGAGTGTGCAGGTTTTTCCACTGGTTGAACTTTACCAAGTTCAATCTTAGAGGTTACAGTTCCTTCTCCAAGGAACTCCTTTCCAAAAGACAGCCTTAAAAGCAATGAACACTTTCTGTTCATCCTCCAAGTAGAAGAAATACCCTTTTGTTTCCTTAGGGTATCCAATAAACAGGCACCGATCAGACCTAAGTCCAAGTTTATTTGAGTCTAAATGCTTTACATAAGCCGGACAATCCCAAACCCGAAGGTGTGAAATTGAGGGCTTACGTCCAGTACATAACTCATATAGAGTGGATATAATAGACTTACTCGGAACATTATTCAGCAAGTAACAAGCTGTCTCAAGTGCATATCCCTAGAAGGACAGCACAGAGTTTCAAAGCCCATCATGGATCGAATCATGTCCAACATGGTTCGATTCCTCCTTTCAGACAAACCATTTAATTGGGGTGTTCTTGGAGGAGTCCATTGAAAGAGAATCTCATTCTCCTCAAGATATGTCATAAACTCACCGGATAGGTATTCACCACCTCGATCAGATCGAAGGGTTTTAATACTCTTTCCAGTTTGTTTCTCCACTTCATTACGATATCGTTTGAACATTTCAAATGACTCAGATTTATATCTCATTAAGAAAACATAACCATACCTGGAAAGGTCGTTTGTAAATGTCATGAAATATCTATATCTACCTCTGGAACTAACTGTCATGGGTTCGCATACATCAGTATGTACAAGACTCAGAAGTTCTGTAGCTCGCTCATCGTTTTTAGTAAAAGGTGACTTGGTCATTTTACCAAGCAAATAGGGTTCACAAGTGGGCAGTGAGTTAGAATCATTGACCTCGAGGAGGCCTTCTCCTCGTAACTTATTTATCCTATTCTGGTTAACATGACCTAGCCTATAGTGCCATAGATTCAAGTCACTGACATTTTCTATCATTGGGCATTTGCTAGATGCGTATATTACATTAACAGGCCATGATAAAACATAAATGGCATTATTTAACTTAGCTTTTATTATCACAAAGTTATTCACAATAACTTGGAAAAAATCTCCTTTTATTGAAAGTTCATAACCACAATTGGCCAATAGGCCTACAGAGATAATGCTCAAAATAAAACTAGGACAATAATGACAGTCGACTAATTCAACGGTACTAGATTCAAAAACAAGACTCAAAACTCCGACTGTTAGCACTGGAACACGATTTCCATTTTCGATGCTCAGGTACTGCTCCCCATCATCGAATCTCTTGCTAACTTGCAGTCCGTACAACGAATTGCAAACATGAATAGGACTACCAGTATCCAATACCCAGTTAGTAGTGTCACAAATAGAGAAATTACAAGGTTTTATCATTTAAATACCTTGTGCAGCACCCTGCTGCATTCCCTTCCTTGGCCTGTTCGGGTCTAAGGATGCCTGATAAAGAGGACAGTTCCTCTTCCAGTGTCCCTGCTTCTTACAATAGAAGCACTCTGCACTAGCTTGATCAGCTTTCACTTTCTTGGTCTGACTAGGGCCAGGAGCACTCTGCACCTTCTTTCCCTTACCTTTCTTCTTCTCTTTCTTAAAGGGACGATGACCTCTAAAACCTCCCACTAAATTCACCACCCCTTTATTCAGTTGGTGGTCCTTCTCATAAGTGTGCAGCAACCCCATCAAACCATGGTAATTGATTGCAGGCTTATTCATTCTATAATGATTGAGAAAATCAAGATAGGAGAAGGGTAGAGAATTCAGGATTGCATCCTTGTCAAGTTGCTCGTGCAAGGGACATCCAAGCTTACCCAATCATTCGATCATCTCGATCATGTACAATACATGATCAGAGACCGAACCACCATTTTGCATTTTTGCATTGTAGATGGCACAAGAACTTTGTACCGCTCCACATCGTCTGGCATGCCAAAAGATTCCTTCAACCTTGGAAGAATCTTGTCTAGCTGGGCCTCCTCGAATTTGCGACTGAACTCGTCGTTCATCACCGCTAACATTATGCATCAGACAGTAGTCTGATCAGAAACCCACTTCAAATAAGTATCCCTGACCAAACTCCGAGCATTGGCAGGAGGGATTTCGGGTGCTAGATCCATTATCACATAAAGGATCCACTCGTGCTCCAGGACTATCCTCAATTTTTGATACCAGCTATCGAAATTGGGACCCTTTAACTTCTTGCTATCAAGAAGTGACCGGAGCAAAAAGTTTGAAGACATATGAAAGGAAAATTAAGACCAAATTAGTATATGAATTAATCAATTAAACCAAAAGACTTGGACTTTAGTCTAAAGGTCCCTCCCACTAATTTTTTAGATTGGGAGCCACTCCAATCCATGAAATCATCATTTCATAGTGGGTACTAAAATCCAATAGACCATGTATGAGCCCGACTATGGCCGGCTCACCCATACGCACCTAAAGGTAGGTTCTCTAACCAATTGCTTCCCTAAGCAACTTCTAGTAATAAATCTTGCCTCATAGAACCCCCAATCAGCCTTGGAGCCTCCTATTACGGGTCTATGGTTAGGTCCAACCATTAATATGACAAATTCGATGCTTCCAGCTAATGAATGACCAAGCCCGACTTTGGCCGGCCCACCTGATCACCGTTAAGAAGGTTGCATTGAACCATCATCTATGGGAGAGTAATCCTAGTAATTAGATGCACACCCATTCTATGGAACTACCGATGTACACCAAGCTAAAGGACTCATTACTAACCCACTTAATGGGAGGCCGAGACACCATCAACTCATTGACTTTGTCTTTTTCAGGACCTAATAATTTTAAAGAATTTTAATTAAATTATGACAGAAGAATAGAGAGGAGAACATGAATCAACCTCGCACTGATCAAATCAATACTCATGAGGGTTGAACTAAATTCAACAAGTTGGTCCATGGGCACCTAAAGATCAGACAGGCTGATCAACTTGGGTGACATGGGTTAACTCGAATCAATAAGCTATTCTAACCAGTTCTAGTTGACCGGATTGGACAGGTAGGTGAGATCATGGGTGAGTATCCTCCATTAACCATCTTTCCTAGAAACCAACCAAGTTGGCTAGGAAAGAGGTAGCCTCATGCAGCCATGATCAAAACTGCCAAACTTGCCTAGACACCAAACGATTTACTAGACTCGATTAGACCAGCCTAAGAACTCGAGCTTTTCTCAGAGCCACTAATTAGATCCATTTTAGAAGAATGAACTAACCCATCTAACTATTAGATAGATACTAAAGAGAAGGTCCTTAACCAACATTTGATTAGTTCTCTTAAGTATAATTCAACTAACCTTAGGTCTAACCCAACTAACGGACCCAATCAGACAGTTAATCCATTTAACCCAGATGGCTTATTCAAATGATATTAGGTTTCATAACCCTAATCTGGCTTGTCATTTAATTAATCTTTTAATTCATAATTGTTAGATTATAAGCCAACTTTTAATTAAAACATTTTAATTAAATTCATGTAAAATCATTTTACATCTTTCATGCATCATATCTAATCCTATCATATCAATTTATAATATTACAAGCCTTAAACTTTTAGACATGCCAATGTATAATCATGTATCAGGATTAAAATATTTTTAATACTATAGGTTTCCTTTAAGGATCCTTCTGAAAAGGCCAACATAGATGAACAGCCTCGTGCCATAGAAAATTAGGGGTTTTAAATCCTGATCAATCTCTATGGACACACGGCCATGGTGAAGGTCTCAACTAGGTTCCTAAAAATAATCCCTAATCTAGATACAGATCCAACAATACATGCAATCATGATATGCTACATAAGAACCCGTGGCTTTGATCCCATTGAAAGGAAACCAGTGCATTGGACGCCTACCCTAGGCATTCTACACTAAAGAGTAGGTATTGCATAATTAAAATTTTATTAAGCATGCATACGGAAAAACCTACTCATGCACAGGATCTAACATAAACATGATGCATGTAACAAATACATAGGCATGTATAGGCAAGTGCAATAATCATAAACAATATGATAATTTCTAGATCTAAACATGCATGATAGCAAAAAATAAATAACATACCTTATAGAGCTTCCTTTATCAGCAAATTAAGGCAGCAGGTTGAAGTCCTTCAACAGTAAATCAGATCTGGAAATAGCAAGAAGAAGAGAGGATCGGTCCAATCTCTTGAGGTGTTCAAATGTCCACCCTTTAGAGTATCCAAGCATAGGCTCTCGCTGATCTAACTCCCGAAAGGATGCTAGTCCTTCGGTAATCAAAAACAGGACACGGCCATGTGGAGCAGGGAAATCCAAAAGGATCTTCACCCACGATCTTCTCGAAGATCGCTCAAACTCCACCAAGAAGCACACAATGAAAAACAAAAAATAGGGAAGAAAATCACTGGATGCTCCATGAATTTCTGCACCCAGAAATTCATCCCAAAAAAACATTCTCACGGAAACTCTGTTACTTCCCCTGTTCTTTCTCCCTCTCTTTCTTCCATGCTATGTTTCTTTCCATCTCAAAAACAAAACCACAAGCCTTCAACCAAGAATTAAAGGGGCTAAGAAAATCCATGAAGGCAGGCAAGACAAGGTGAGAGAGTCTAGAGAAAAACACCGTGAGAAGAAACTGGATAAATCCAAATTCTTTTGAAAAGGCCCTTTATCGGTTTAAACACATGGGAATGCAAGCAGCATTTGATCTCATGCTATCCTCATCCCATACAAGCGATAAACAGGGCAACTGAGAGCAGGGAGTTTGGATAACACAAAAAAACAACAACGTGGAACCAAGGAGATCATCGTGAGAATAGGATTCTGCAAAGGTGCGGCAAAAACAAAAAGGGAAACCATGAAGACTTCAAATCGGTGATTTTAAAAATTGCTGGGAGAAAACAAAATCATGTAAACATCCCATGTATTTTAAAACGGTTTAGCAATCCAAAAAATCGGTTCATTAAACCCTGATCCGACCAAATCTGATCACAAAGAAAAATAGGATCCAGTCCTGGTCTACCAGGAACAGTTCCTAGCTGACCCAAACCAATCCTGGTCGATCCAAATCAGACCAAGTTGACCAGAAAAATCCAATGTGTGCTCAATTAGACCATTTGACCTTAATACCGAAATGATTCCCAATCGTTGATCGGCTCCTGGATCAGGAAGAAATCTTCTATGGCATGTAACCTCATAGGTTCGAACCTAAATGGTAGCACTAGAACACTTCCAGTACCAGCACAAGATACCAACTAGCAATGGATCCCGACATCCGGATAGGTCGAAGATGCGAGAGCAATCTATCGAATCTCTGGCATATGGTTACCGTATAATTCATCCCTTTGATCTCCAATGCTCAAGATGACCTAAGGTTAGACTGCCAACCCTAATTAAGTAAATCCACAACATGTCTCAACCTTGCAAGTCTAGTGACTCCTCACTAGGACTACCCTGGTCGAGGATTTGCTAAATTGAGACACTACGAGACATTCAATCCAAACAATTTTGACAGGTCAATTCCATCTTGGTCCACCACTGCTCCACAAGTACTTGCCTGTACATAGAAACCTTCCATTACTGGATTAGAAATCCGGATAGTCTGGCACCAAAGCATAGGGAGTTGCTTGCAAGCTACCATGGTAACCTCAGATCAGAGGGACATATATATCCATATCCAATCGTGAGCAATTATTTGGCAAAAAGGAGCTCCATAGAGTCACGTTCAATGAGATATCACACATCTCACTTGCAGATCACATCAGTGTCACCAAACTCCTTTCGTCAAGAGAACAACCAAATGATATGAACCACAACAACCTACACTTGATACATTGCCATCCTGTACAATGTATCCTTTGGTTGTGAACCTTTTAAAGGACCACTCGATATATCCTCTCTATATCGAAGTCAGTGCAGTCCTAAGGACTTCATCACATAAATAGAGTTCATTACAGGAAAATGAATAATGTAATGAGCTACCAAAATAAAATTTTATTAATTCATATACAAATTACAATGCTAAGCACAATCGCCTACAGCCTTGTGATTGGCTTTGGGACACAATTCCCAACACTTAGGTTATATCCAGGGGTACTAATCTTATTGGGTTCGGGTAGATGGGCTCTAGGTTCCCTCTGCTCATTGGACATGGGTAGGTACCTTTCCCTAAGCTTGCTTTTCATGACTCTTCAGGCAGCTATGGGTATGTCTCCTCTTTGTCTAGTCATCCTTTCAACATTATCCCAGTATATTCTAGCCTAGCGAACTAACTTGAGTTTAGCAAACTTAAACTACCTATCTTTAGTCATCTCATCCCATTCAAAGTATTGGTCCATATCTCCTTCCCAATCAATGAAGCTTTAGGATCAAGACTGCCACCAAAAGTAGGTGCCTCTAACCTAATGTTCCTAATGGCTCTCTCATCCGGTCTATGAAATCATGATTGGGTCTCCTCTGATTAAGCTTCCAGATTGGGTCTTGGCATGGGGCTCTCTTAGGGTTTGGAGGTGTGGGACATGGTGTCTCAATTTTAGGCTCAATATGAGTCTCAGTGGTTCTTTCTAGGTTTCCAATATGTTTCTCCAATCAATTGAACCTATTGTTCAGTTGGGTGCTAAATTGGGTAAGCTATTTAGTAATGGCCCTTAGTTGGGTTTCAAGGTCAGACTCCATGGTCAAATTGGGTTGGGGTTGAGACTGATGGTATTGGGCTCCTAATATAGTAGTCATGCAATAAACACACATATTGTTCTAGGGTTTTCTAGACCTAGCAGCTCTAGTAGAATAAGACATCTCAACTTACAACCAATTCAACAATTACCTTTTTCACTGGCTAGGTAAGAGGTGGAAGTGTGGGTGGCTCCCCTTGCTCTTGTAGGGTCCTAATTAAGTAACCACAGCTTCGCTTAGGGCGTTTGCCTCTGGACCTCTAGCCTAGACACTAATTTTAAGAAATAACTGAAGGATTGGATGCACTAGCTTTCTCACAATACCATGAACTGGACCTGTTGGTGTCCCTAACTCAATTAGGTTGCTACTTGATTTTAATTAGGCTTGGGTTCGATTTAGGGTGGTTGTTTTGGGCCAACGAAAGGTAATGAGATCCTTCCCTTATCTGAAATAGAGAGTACCTTTAAATGATTTAATTATGCATGAACACACATGATATGCAACATGAAACTAAAATCAAAAAATACAGAAAATAAAATATTTTCTTTTCTATTTTTTATGCAAATGGAAGATCTAACAAAGGTTAATATCAGTCAGTTAAATGCAAAGAAAAATTAAAGCTTGAAGGTTTTATTGCAAACAAATTTTAGCCCTAAACTAGTTATGTAGAAATTTCAACAATGAGACTTTAGGGTTTTATGTAGATTTTTTTTTGTGTTTTCAGATCTGAAATTAAGAAAAAATTACAGAAATTAAAGATGATTAAGTTTGGGTTGGATAGATGCAAGAATTGAAGATGATCCAATGGTTTTAGTGAAAGTAATTCCTAGGTTTTAGAACTAGTATACAGAAATTTCAGCAATATAGATTTAGGGTTCATGCAGACTTTTTTTGTGTTTTTCTGTATTTTGCAGGTCTGAAAATTAAAGAAAATTTGCAGAAATAAAGGATAATAATTTTGTGAATAAGAGATGCAAAGATGAATGATAAACAGCAAGGTTTTAATGAAAAACCAGCCCTAGGTTTAGAATACTATGCAGAATTCAGCATGTAGAAATTTCAAAGTATGATGCATGAACATGTCCTAAACATGCTCTAATACCAAAATTGATGCAGGACATAGGGCATGCAAGTGATCATCATAAAAAGAAGTCAAGTTTGGATTAATATGAATATGATATTAGATTTTAAAGTGGCTTGATTCCCGAAACAAGTTAAGGAACATGCAAAGAGGCTCGACGATGATCAAAATTACAATCCAATAAAAAGTTATCCCTCAAAAGAAAGAAAGAAAGCAGGATCTCTAGGATTAAGAAACCCCAATTAGAACATGCTCGAGCTACCTTCAACAAAACAGATCTAAGAGATGGGAAAGGTTTGAAATACCTGGCAATGAAGATCTCCTCTCTTGAAAGCAGTGGGATCACTCGACCTCGAAGGATGCGCCTGGATGAAGAGGCTAATTTTTCCTAAAACTCTTGGCTCCTGGCTAGTGGTTCAGTTGTCAAAGAAGACCTCCTCTACAGGGCGTAGTACTAGAGAGATCCTGCAAAATGTTGGCGAGTGAGACCGCGCTCCACCCTACAGAATGTCCGGGATCAACTTGATGCTGCCATGGCCATGAAAGGAACCATCACCAGGGAAGGATTAGGGCACACCATCCGCTCCCTGTCGCGGAGGCGTGCCCCCATGGGCCTACAAACACCTGAGAGAACTAGAGAGAGGGTGAAGAAGAAGAACACCAAACCTTGGAAGAGAAAAGGGATCTCTTCTATTCTCAAAACCTCACTACTCTCTCACACATGTACAAGATAGAAGATACATATATATACCCTAGGCCATAACCGACCTAGTCCTCAAAACACTCCTCCCTAGGCTAACTCATAAAGTCTGTAACCCGTCAGATGAGTCGACTCGACCAGACTATGAGCCGACTCGACCAGAACTATATCCTGCTGTCGGCCTGCAGGAATCGGCACATACAGTGACCGAGCCAACTCTTGCAGATCCCAAACTGACTCCAACCTCAAGACCCACAAACCCGAATCTCGAGCCTGATGGGGACCTGAGAGCCCAGCCACCTCAGCAGTGAAGAGGAGTCCCAATCACATCCGGGATTGCACCACCTAGGATTACATGGAGGATCACATGAAGATGGCCCGTGCATGACCACATGCCAGCACACCCCTTCCACCCTCCAAGCACATCAACTCCACACGCCATCAAGTGAGAAAGGAAGGTCAAGTGGATAAGCATGAATCCCCTGATTCATGCTAAGCAGCTAAGGAAAGATGTGGTCCCCCCCAAGTCCAAAAGAGCAGGTGTTTGGCGCCCACATGGTCCCCCCTTGGTCCCCCTCTTCTTTGCTTATTTTTTCATGAGTTTTTTTGGAAATTATATAAAACCTTCCATGTTGTCATTCAGCAAATCAGGAAGGATTGTGGTGCATATTTTTTTTTTACTTTCTTCCTAAGTAATTGGTCCCTATATAAGGACCCCTCTCTTGTATTGAAAGTAATGAAATTGAATTTTTGAGAAAGAGTTTGGTTCTGCCTCCATTTGGAGTGGGCTTAGGCCTATTTTGCCTTCACCTTCGGGCGTCGAGGGGTGTGAGACCCTATGCCTTTATCCTGCGATACATCGAGGGGTGTGAGGCCCTGTTTGCCTTTGTCCTGCGGGATATCGAGGGGTGTGAGTTCCTGTTTACCTTTGTCCTGCGGGACATCGAGGGGTGTGAGGCCATTCTTGCCTTTGTCCTTCGGGACATCAAGGGATGTGAGACCCTAGTTATCCCGTTCTTGACCCTCAACCCTGGAGAGTCCTCAGCTCTCCGACGATCCTTCCATCCTAGTCCCCCATCAATTTGGTATCAAAGCGGGAGAGGATTAGGGTTGAAAAAGTAAAAAAGAAAAAGCAAAAAAAAAAAAATTATTGATATGGGTAACCGCTATTTCCTTTTTTTCTTCCCCATTTTATTTTTGTTTTTCTTGCTATCCTCTATTTATCACCATCTTATCCTCGACTTATTCCCATCATCCCCTTCATCCATCCGCCTCTCTGTTTCCTATGAAAAGTGTCTCCCGACACCGCTGTTCACCACGGCACCGTCTCCCACTTCGGATCCAAGGGAAGAACCCCCCCAATCGACACCCCTCCGCTTGGAGTCATCTCCAGTCACCACTTCTCCTAGGCTGAGCCCCGCCCTATGCCATAGAGCCACGTGTCCGCGCCCCCGATCGTCTTCCTTTATCGTCCGCTCGTCGATCCCATCACCCGCCGGACTGCCCTCCGAACGCCGTCCCCTCCCATGGCCACCTCCTTCCTCCCATCTAGATATGATTTCCGACCGTCCCCCGCCTTGACCTTCCTTCCTACAAATGGTGGTCCGAATTCCTCCATGGCGTTGTCCTCATCGGCCACGGCGTCTTCTTCAACGGCACCATCTGCTCTACCACTGCATTCAGTCCAGCCACCATCACGACCACGACGCCAATGTCCTCCATCTCCACCCGCACTGATTCAGCCAACGCCACCGTCTCTTCGTGTCATCCGGCCCAACCACCGACCTGCTCCCCGGATCGCTCCTCCCCTGTTCCATCCTCCACCGACCTACTCCTCACCACTGCAATGCCCCGGATGCCCCGTTCCACTGACCTGCTCCCCGTATCGCTCATCCCCTGGTCCATCCTCCACCGACCTGCTCCTCACCGCTGTGATGCCCCGAACGCCCTGTTCCTCCGACCTGCTCCCCGGATCGCTCCTCCCCTGTCCTCCTCCACCCGTCGTCTACCTCCCCGTTCCAAGCTCCTCCCTTTGCCATCAGCTATCGGAACCCCTCCCATGCTGGCCATTTCTCCCCATGTCACCAACTCTGCCCAGCACTGTCGCCGTGAAACTCCCTCCGTGAGCCTCCCTCTTTCTGGTTCAGTCTGTGAGGAAGAGGAGGGGCACCGCACGAACGTGAAAGCAGTTGCCCCTTCCTTTGCCGATTTCAATGTTGCACACTCTTCAAAGCCACACAGATTTTAGAGCTATATGGATCGCAGAGTTGTATGGATCTCAAAGTAGGACTGATGGAAAAAAAAATCTGGATTTGTTTGAGAAAAAAAGGAAAAAAAAATCTAAAGGTTATCTCAATCTGTAGTTTGGAGTCCAAGAGAAATAATATCAAGCTCAAGACGGGAGACTTGAAGCCAAACTAGACGGAGTCAAGTTCTCCCTACTCTAGGGGAATGATGGGAACCCGATAGTCCAGCCACTTCAGCAGTGAAGAGGAGTCCCAGCCACATCCGGGATTGCACAACCTAGGATTACATGGAGGATCACATGAAGATGGACCGTGCATGACCACATGCCAGCACACCCCTTCCACCCTCTAGGCACATCAACTCCACACACCATCAAGTGCGAAAGGAAGGTCAAGTGGATAAGCATGAATCCCCTGATTCATGCCAAGCAGCTAAGGAAAGATGTGGTGCCCCCCAAGCCCAAAAGAGCATGTGTTTGGCACCCCACATGGTCCCCCCCTTGGTCCCCCTCTTCTTTGCTTATTTTTTCTTGAGTTTTTTTGGAAATTATATAAAACCTTCCATGTTGTCATTTAGCAAATCAGGAAGGATTGTGGTGCATATATTTTTTTTACTTGCTTCCTAAGTAATTGGTTCCTATATAAAGACCCCTCTCTTGTATTGAAAGTAATGAAATTGAATTTTTGAGAAAGAGTTTGGTTCTGCCTCCATTTGAA
This sequence comes from Areca catechu, assembly GCA_021397845.1. Classification (NCBI taxonomy): domain Eukaryota; kingdom Viridiplantae; phylum Streptophyta; class Magnoliopsida; order Arecales; family Arecaceae; genus Areca; species Areca catechu. Next base: position 91,004,087 of record CM038051.1, on the reverse strand, counting down.
GTGGACTTAGGCCCATTTTGTCTTCACCTTTGGGCATCGAGGGGTGTGAGACCCTTTGCCTTTATCCTGTGGGACATCGAGGGGTGTGAGGCCCTGTTTGCCTTTGTCCTGCGGGACATCAAGGGGTGTGAGGCCCTGTTTGCCTTTGTCCTGCAGGACATCAAGGGGTGTGAGGCCCTGTTTGCCTTTGTCATTTGGGACATCAAGAGGTGTGAGGCCCTGGTTATCCCGTTCTTGACCCTCATCCCTGGAGACTCCTCAGCTCTCCGACGATCCTCCCATCCCAGTCCCACATCAGAGCCCATGGAGTGCCGAACTCCACCCTAGTACCAAACCCATCCTAGACACCCATGAACATATCGTGAGCCCCGTGGAACACCTCCAGGAACTGCTTAGAACGCCTCCAAGCACCCAGGGATCATCTCTAGCATCCCTACCATGGTCTCCCAAGTCTCTCCAAAGCTTGGGAGCATCATGCAAATCCCAACAATCTCCATCTTGATGCCCCCAAGCTTTGGCAAACCTGGCAATGTCCTCTCCTCTGCCAACTCTCTTCAACTGCTGATATCACCTGGAGACCACTAGGATGACTACCTCTATAGCTGAAGACCCTAGCTTGTATCCTGGCACCATTGATTGTTGGCTTCCTTTTGTCTGGCTATTACATCAGTCTATTCTTGGACTTCCATGGAGAGAACCCAGCAAACTTGAACCGGCACTGGCTATAACTGGAGCTCTACCTAATACAACTCCTCAGAGCCATGCCAATCTCTGCACACTCTGCTCCATCTGGCTAAGTGCATCCTTGGCGCTCATGCTAGGATATGGTCCTCCTTGCACCTCCCACTCTGAACTCGTGTCAAAAAAAAAACTGCTCCACCCATGAAGCCACCTGTCACCTGGTGCTCCACCTGAGACTGAAGTCCTCCTGATGCCATTGAAAGAAATCTCGAGGCTAGCAACTCAACACTGCCCTGTTGATCCTGCACCTAAACCTCGTACCCAATCGCTGCCTCCTCGGACCCTTCGCACACCGCGGACCTCTTCAAGACTATTTCGGATACTATACAACCCTGTAGGAACCTCCAAAACCTAGGAGCTCATCCCCAACTCCTCAGATCTAGCAACTGAACCTAGTAACCATTTCCACCTGGCTATTGCATAATATCCCAGCCTGTCTCCCGACTGCATGATAACCCTGGCAATCCCTGAAACCTATCCTCGGTCTCCTTGAGTAGCCAGCCCCATCAGCTTCAATCTTTGTCCCTAGGCCAATGCTGCCATACCAGGACACTCCAGAATGCCCGATACCCTGACGCTCCTTGATACTATTTGCTGTCTCCCTGAGCTACCCCTAGCACCGCCACTGCTGATGTACCCGAGTCTCTTGAGGTGCTCCCTGAGACCTGTCCCTAGTCTTCTTGAGCTGCCAGCCTCCATCAACCTCTACTGATGTACCTCCATGGTGCTCCCTGAGACTTGTCCCCGGTCTTCCTGAGCTGCCAGCCTCCATCAACCTCTGCTGATGCACCCGATCTCCCTGAGCTAATCAACTCCCAAGACCCATCTCCATTGACACAGGATACCACATCCACATACAGCTCCATCACGATCAAGGTAGCTGGAGTACTATCGATCACTCTCTTCCACAGTGACCAAGAGCCAGGTCCACTATCGATTGAGCTACCACTCATGCCCTGAAAGATCTCCGATATGTATCACTCCACCTATGCTAAATCACAGATCACCCGACTTGCCATCACTCCATAGCACAAGACCCACAGCTCTGCACCACCGTCGCGAGCACCTGCACCAACGAATCCATTATCCTTAACAAGATCCACTCCACCAGCAGACCTCCACACTGCTCTCAATACCACAAACCTCTGTCCACCACGGAGAGTCAAAGATGGAACCATCCTGCTCGTGCTGCCCACACACACGGCCGCTGCATCACGATTTTCACATCACCTGTGATCTGAATCCATCACTGAATCCACCTAGCTCAACATGAAAAGCTTGAAAAATAGAATCCAATGATGCAAACAGGGCTCAAATCGGAGTTCAATTGAGCCTAGAGTCATCGAAAAGCCAATTAGCACAAATTTCAAAGCAAAGTTATTTGAATGTACCGGTCCACCATGAACCAATCCACCGGTTCACGTATGATTTTTGGGTCTATCGTTGCCATTGCTATCGGTCCACGGTAAAGAACCGTGGACCATAGCTTCTCTCGGCCACCACTATCACCTCCGGCCACCGGCCCTTGCCTCCGGCGACTATCCCGCACCTCCGACAACCACCAGCTGTCTTGCTGTGCCTCTAGCAGTCGCCCGCATGACCGTGATGCGTGAGATCTGCAGCGGATCAGATCTGCCACACACCGCTGCATCGGGCATCGACGAGCTTGTGTCCTGCAGTGCCCTGCTACCAGCGAGCCCACCCCCTGATGCCATGCCCGTGCTCTGTGCCACACCCACGACCGGTGGGCATAATCTACACCGCGCCCGTGCCCAGCATAGCCATGCTATCTCCTCGCCCAAGCCAACTCTATGATAGAGCTGGCTCTGTGATGCTCGAGCCAGCTCTGTGATGTCCGAGCCGACTCTGCTGCAACCAATGCAACCTACGTCTTCTCTACCCGAGTCGACTCGATGATGCTCAAGCGGACTCTGCGATGCTCTGTGACCGGTGTTCACATCTTCTTCCTGGTAGCCATACCATAGATCATGCCCTCATGGATGGCCACTCTCTCCACCACCGCGGCCATCGCATATCGGCACAAGGGAGGAATGTCGCTCCCTCCGATCCATGCCAACATGATATGGATTTTCATCCATCATCGCTGAGCCATCCAGATCTGCTGAAATCATCTTCATCTCCATCGGAGATCCATAGATCCAGACTCCATGACTCCTCAGGCCAATGATCCTCCATAGCTTTCAGATCCACCAATCTGAACTCTAGCCATGCCATCGTGATCTGGATCACGTCCGTCGCCATGGGGCCATCTGCCAGATCTCCATCTCTGGCACGATCCAGAATTTTCTCCCAGGGAGGGTAGTAGGCCCTCACCTCCGATCTCATTCCCCGACAAGATCTCCAGCAGATCCATGCTTCCGATTTGCACACCTCTAATCTCACCTCCACGAGATCTCCGATAGATCCACGCTTCCGATCTGCACCACTGTAGCCTCCTCTAGATCTCACAACCAGAGATCTGCTTCTTCTTCCCTTCTTCCTTTATGCCATAGCATCAAGGTACTCTGATACCAAATTGTTGGTGAGCGAGACCTCACTCCATCATACGGAATGCCCAGGATCAACTTAACGCCATCATGTCCATGAAAGGAACCATCACCAGGGAAGGATTGGGGCACACCATCCGCTCCCTGTCGCGGAGGCGTTTCCCCATGGGGCTACAAACACCTGAGAGAACTAGAGAGAGGGTGAAGAAGAAGAACACCAAACCTTGGAGGAGAAAAGGGATCTCTTCTATTCTCAAAACCTCACTACTCTCTCACACACGTACAAGATAGAAGATACATATATATTCCCTAGGCCACAACCAACCTAGCCCTCAAAACACTTCTCGCCAGGCCAACTCATGAAGTCTGTAACCTGTTAGATGAGTTGACTCGACCATACCATGAGCCGACTCGACTAGAACTCCATCCTGCTATCGACCTGCAGGAGTCGGCTCCTACAGTGACCGAGCCGACTCCTACAAATCCCAAATTGACTCCAACCTCAAGACCCACAACCTGAATCTCGAGCCCGTGGAGTGCCGAACTCCACTCTAGGACCAAACCCATCCTAGACACCCTGGAACACACCATGAGCCACCTGGAACACCTCTAGGAACTGCTTGGCACACCTCCAAGCATCCAAGGTCGCCTCTAGCATTCCTGCCATGGTCTTCCAAGTCTCTCCAAAGCTTAAGAGCACCACACAAATCCCAACACAAATACTAATGATTAAAGATCTATGAAGTAGTACAAGAAAATATGAAGGGAATATGGGAAGTAAAGAAAAGGGAGGAGGGGCACTTTGATGCTGGCGGCCAGGAATGATGAATGCCTGGATGTGGAGGGGTGGCCTGAAGGAGGAAGACATCTAGGGTTTTGATGTCGGTGGCCTAGAGGAGTGGATGCACTAGGTAATTTGGAGGAAGGGGCGGCCTAGGGCTTTGGAGGAAGAAAGGGTAGGTGGCCTAGGGATTTGGATGAAGGGATATGGCGAACTAGGGTTTGGAGATGGAAGGGTGGGGTGGCCATGAGTTTGGAAGAAGGATGGGATGCCTAGGGTTTGGAAAGGAGAAAGATATGGGGTGGCCTAGGGTTAGGAAGAAGGAACTTGTTTGGGTTGGTTTTGTTAGTAGACTGGGTTTGGTCGGGTCTCACACTCTCTCTCATGAAGTGCTTATGGTTGGGCCACACAGATAAGGACATAATTATACATTGTATTTCTCCATATATTTAGTTTATTTGATATATTTATTATCTCATTGGAATGATTAATATATAAGTTTATGTTTAAAAATTAATTTTCAGAATTATTTAATTTTATCCTTTTTACTTCTTGCAGATTTTTTAAAAATTATAGAGTTAGAATTGGAAGAAATGGTCTTCAATAAAGTTGTAGAGCATGATTTTTGAAATTCAACGGCATAAACGGTGTGCAAATCGGACTTCAATTGAACCAGGAAATGATTTTTGAAGGAATTAATAAGTTATCATGAATTAGCATGCTTTTTAAATCATGGGATTTAAAGCAAGTTGGTTCATTAAGCAGCAGATGGTCCATTTTCCGCCATTGGACCACAGGCCAAACTAAACTCCTTTCTTGCCGGGGAAGATGCCGGAGCCCGTCTTCTCATTGCCGGGACCCTCCTCGACAGTTGGTGAACCCTCCCATGCCGGAGAAATCCAAGAAAAAGCCACCATTTTCAGCTACCGTTCACCTTCCAAGCTGCTCAATCTGTCATCTCTTCCGTTGGCACCCATCATCATCTTCACCATTTGTCGCTGCTTTGGGTCATCTTCTTCACAAAAAAAACCGAGTCATCTTCTCCCTGCAGCCACCACCGTCTTCTCCCTGCTCCGGTCTCCATCAAGGTGCTATTCTTCCCTACTACTACCAATCCACCTCGATCATTCCCACGGTCGGGAGAAGCCCCTGTTCAAGATCGTTCCACCACAGTGAGTCACCATGCATAGTCTACCCGCCGTTGTCGGGAGACGGGAGCTTGGATGTCCGAAGATGAAGAGTTCGGAAGAATTATTCCCACGGACTCCAATGGATACGGGATAATGCAATGGGGTGGTTGTGTTTGTTACGTGAACGAAGGCAGAGTACCAAAAGGAGTTGATACCAAAGCCCTGCACGATTTCTCATGGGTCCGACTCCCTTATAAAAAATGTCGTAGCCTAACATTGGAAGGGAAGAAAAAAAAAAAAAAAAAAAAGCAGAAAAGGGTAGCATAATATTTTGTCGAGCAAAGAGTTCAGCGCAGAACAGCAGTGAAATATTTTTACAGTACGAAAAGAGATGGAAATCAAATTAATTTTATATTATTTTTTTTTCATGATTGAATAATTTTTTTGTTTCGATTCAAGGGACAGCTAGCTATAATAGCATAGTGGTAAGATTTTGATATTAATTTAATATTATTTTTTTGCTGGATATCTGTGTTTTCTAATTTTTATTGTTGATTGATTGTATAGTTTAATTGATTAAGAGGCATATTAATTGATTGTCTACGTGATTGAATGCCAAACTAAGTTCGTAATCCATAATTGTTTTGCAACTTGGTTAAAATAGTACTTAGGCAAAATGATTATGATCCCAGTTTTTATCTTTGTATAAAAAAGAAACATAGTGTGAATTAAATAATTTATGCTTGTCAAATTGTTGTTTATCCTTAGTTTCATCCTAATATTTAATGCTATCAATGAATGCTTGTGGATTGCTTAATACCAATTGGTTCATTGGTAAGAATTTAATTTAGGTGCTTGACTTGAATTAATGATGAAGGGATGATTAGATTTATTGATGGGGGACTAATATGCATTCAATTCTTTTCGTATGTTTTATATGTGAGGTTAGGTGATTAATTCCCAAATTTCAGATCAAAATTAGTTGTAAGAAATTTTATATTAATTTTTGAAGCCAAGCATGTAGATTAGAACCTAAAAAAGTACTAAAGAAGGATCGCCGGGGCTGAGAAGCCTCGGTTAGGCCAAGTTCTCCTACAATAATAAGACTGGAGGTAGAGAGGATGTACCTGACAACGTCTGAAGTGCCTGGAGAAGATCACAGTGAAGGGATCTCTCGTTTCTCGACGGATGCGGCCTGGAAAACCGAGCCAAAGACCCGCAGATACCCGGCTTTCTGCTCGGTGGTCCGATTGAGGCTTGGCTGGAGTCGTTGGATTCGTAGGAACTCGAGGACCTGCAAACGACCTGTCAGGGGTTAGAAAACTCAGAGGAAATCAAGAAAACAAAGGAAAATTGCAAAGGGAAGAAAGTTTTGGAGGGGGCTAGAAGGATGGTTGGCAGCAGGAAAATGGTTGCAAACACCGGGAAGAAGAACTCTCAAACCCCTTTATGCACACAGCAGGGTAATCACTCAAAGCAATAGAAGAACTCAAGATTTATTTCATATATCAAAATCTCCCCTCATACAAGAGGCTAGGGTCCTTTAAATAGACCCTTAATCTTGGGCTCCAAGTAAGGGCACATAAGTCTTTACATAAGAATCATTTTCCCTCTCAAACCCTAGCTAGAAAATAAGGAAACATTAGGTAGAAAAAATCCCTAAAAATTCTCTTGACTTGTCCAACACTCCAAGGACGCCTAGGGAGGCGTGTTGGGCTTCTAGGAGTAGCAAGAGGCTGGCCCAAAGGGGCTCGGGTGCATGGGTTTGGGCCTTTGGAAGCTGGGATGGCCTAGTAGCCATGTAACAGGAATATTCCCTGGTATCTTGCTTCTTTAGAACTTGGGCTTGGCACCTAGGCTTGATTTCTTTGGGCTAGGATGCAGATAGACCTCTAGAATCATGGATGCCCTGGTCTATGAACATACTTTGGCATCTGGAAGGAAATTTGGGCATCTGGAGGGCATCTGCAAGAAATCAGGGTTTTCTGAATTTTCCTCCTAGGGTCTTCAAATCTTCAAGCTGGGTTGGACTTGGGCTAAATTTCCATGTCTTCAATCTAGTTGGACTTGGTCTTCACTTGTATGATGTGGTCTTGAGTCTTCAGTATGCTTGGACAGGACTCAAAAAAATAAATTAGCTCAAAATGAGCTGACTAGCATTGGACTGAACTAGCTCAACATGAGCTGACTAGTACAGAACTGAAATAACAACTCAAAAGACTCAAATAACAACTAAAATAAACTTAGATGGGCTAAGCTCTTATTACAGATGGACTCATAAATTATTGATCAATTCACAGAGGGTTGAAAAGCCTTTATCTTATTTTGGGGCCTCTGGTGTCCCCACCAATTCTCCCTGGGTGGGAGGAACTCGACCCTGTCGAGTGAAGATCAGACTGGCTCACATATCTCTCGAGAAGGTCTGGGTTGAGGCGTTGCAAGTCCTCTCGAGAAATCTATGAATCATCCGACTCTGGCTGGCCTTGCCATCGGACCAGGAAGCATTGATAGTCACGGCTCCGGGTCGTGATGGCTTGATCATCCAGGATACGCTCGATCCGTTCTCCTCTCTCAGGCCAATTTGTTAGTGGACACTCTGGGTTAGGGTCACTCACAATGAAAAGGAATAGGTCCAAAGGCCTCACTAGGTATCGCTGCCGGTTCCCTATACTCAACCAGGTCTGTAATATTGAAGGTAGAACTAATGCCCAAATTTGAAGGCAAGTCTAACACCTAGGCATTTGATCCAACCTTCTCTATCACTTTAAAAGGTCCGGCTCTGCGAGCATGAAGCTTCTTTTAGGCCTAAGCCTAACCAAGATATAATCCACTACATCAAATTCTTTGATCCATCTTCGGGAATTAGCCAGTTTGTTTAAAATTAGTGTAGATGGTGAACATGCTGGGCACATGCAGACTCCTAACAAATGATTCAAAGGACTCATACTAACACCTAACAGACTTGACTATGCATTCCTATAGAAGGAAATCTTATTGAACTCTTTGGATCTAAACCTAAGAGATTATAGGTTCCTTAGGTTTGACCCTAGCTTGACATGCACATGAAAATTTATAGTGAACTCCTAGCAAATTCCAAAGAGTGTGCCAGAAGTAAGATGCAAACCTAACATGCGTGATGAATGCATGCAGTATGCTAATCTCAGTTAAATGCAATCTAATAATCCTAGAAATGCTGGAGGTGTCAGGAAAGGGCAGAAAATAGGAAGTGGGTTCATAATTAGTTTGGTAAGGTAGAGAAAAAGGTTCATGGTTAGTTGGATAAAGTAGGATAAAAGACGGGGTGTCAGGAACTAATCCTATACTAATGAGGTTAACCTTACGAGGTTGAGCTATATCTACAGGGTTTGCATAATGGAAGGATGGGTCGCCAATTTTGGGGAAGAGGTCCTTAATGGGAACTATAGGACGGGACTCATCTTGAAGGTATTGATTCAAAGAGATCAGGTCCTTAATAAATTCTTCTGGTTCTTGTATTTTTGTACTAGACTCTATAATTTGGCTCTCCTCTATGGTTTCCTCAGGTAAGGCTCTAGCAGCAGTACCTAGGTTATCTTCCTCTATTTGTTCTTCCATTATAGCTTTAGGTTGGATGTGGTCAAGGTCAACTAGCTCTGGGTTGGTTTCTACCTGGGTATCTACTGGGCCAGCTAATTCTAGGTCTACTAAAGGTGTCTCCTCTTCTCCTTCATACTCATCCACTAGGCTCGCATCAGCTTCATACACTTCCGTGTTAATGTAAGCCTTGTCAATCTCAGGAATGGTTGGAGAAGGTTGGCTAGGAGAAAATTGGCTAGGTCTTGGTTTCTTATTATGGACACTAATCCTAGTAGGTTCAGGTTGCCTAAGGGGTAGTGGCTCACTACTGGGCTCGTATTTAGGGGTACTAATCCTATAGGATTCAAGTTGACTAGGGGAAGCATGACTAGTACTAGATTGATACCTAGGGGTTATGGGCTCCCTAGGCTCATAGGACAAGGGTGCAGATCTATGGGTCAGGGGATTATAGGATCTGAGGTCATAGGATTTTGGGCCAGCTCTATGGTCAGGTTCTAAGGATGGATCATGGTATGGGGTCCTCCTAGGGTTGGACTCCCTATATGGGTCAAGATATTGGGTTCTCCTAAGGTTGGACTCCTTATATGGGTTAGAATATTGGGTTCTCCTAGGGTTGGATTCCCTATATGGGTCAGAATATTGGGTTCTCCTAGGGTTGGACTCCCTATATGGGTCAGAGTATTGGGTTCTCCTAGGATTGGACTCCCTATATGGGTCAGAGTATTGGGTTTTCCTGGGTTCAGTATCATAATAAGGGTCATGGTAAGGGGTTCTTCTAGGTTCAGTATTATAGTATGGGTCAGGCTGAGGGGCTCTCCTAGGTTCAACCTCTCGGTATGGATTAGGGTTTGGGGTCCTCATAGGTTAAGGATTGTAGTACGGGTCAGAATAAGGGGCTCTCCTAGGTTCACCTCATGGTATAGATCAGGGTTTGGGGTCCTCCTAGGTTGAGGGGACTCGGGATCTGGCTCAGACTGTGACCCATGGGTTCTTTGTATGGTCCCTACACGGTCTTCTAACTGGTCAAACCTATTGGCAAGATGGTCAATTCTATTGTTAGTTTGGGTACCAGACTGAGTTAACTGGGCCATGGATTGGGTTAGTTGCTCAGTGAGTGCTTTTATTTGGGCTTGCAAATTTTTCATGGGTTCAGACATTTGTGAAGGAGGTGGGTGATATTAAACCCCTAATCTAGTGCTCATGCAAGACTCGATTAGACCGACTATAGCTGACTAGACCTAGAGTCCAAACTAGATGCTCAATCAGGGTGGCAAACTAGCCTATAGTAACCTTGTACTCAGCCAGGCAGGTGTAAGGGGAGTGTTAGGTCCCTGATTGCCAATCCTAGACACCAATCAGAGATTGGCCAGGTAGGCGGACCAGCACACAAGCCCTTCGGGATTGAATTCCTGAACCACCATTCTAGACACTGAGCACAAGGCACACATAGGTTAACTTGACACGGTGATCTAACACTAGCTTGGATCCGACCAGTTGGTGTCCCTAGCCCACTAGGGCAAATTAAGTCTAGTTAATTTTTAGGTTAAGGCTTGGGACCGAATGCAAGGGATGTGGTTTTGGGCTAAGGAGAGGTTATCAACTCCTCCCCTTATCTGATATAGCAAGAGTGCCCTTAAAAGTAAATTATGCAATGATGGCAGGAAGATGAGGATGCAAATTAGGGTTTAGATATTTTTGGTATTTTTGGAGAATATGTAATTTTTTTTTGGTATTTTATTAAATAGAAGAAAACTTGCAAATTATGGCCTAATATGCATGAAATATACTAAAATTAAAAGATATGCAAAAAATGCTAAACAAAACCCTAAAACTTCCAAACTTGTCTTGTTGAAAAAAAATAGAGCCAAAAATTTGTAGGCTATATTTCGGCTTGCAGAAAATTCACAGGCCATAATAAAATCTGAAAGAATTCTTAAAATTACTATGAGATATGATGAATCCAAAATAACAAATTTCAGAATTTTTTGAGTTTTTATCAGGGATAAATATTTAAAATAACAAAGCATATAAAAACTAAAAAATTGCAGAAAAGAAGCCCTAATCTAAGCTTTGATACCAAATGATGGGGGACTAATATGCATGCAATTCTTTTTTTATGTTTTATATGTGAGGTTATATGATTAATTCCCAAATTTTAGATCAAAATTAGTTGTAGGGAATTTTATATTAATTTTTGAAGCCAAGCATGCAGATTAAAATCTAAAAAAGTACTAAAGAAGGATCGCCGGGGCTGAGAAGCCTCGGTTAGGGCAAGTTCTCCTACAATAATAAGACTGGAGGTAGAGGGGGTGTACCTGACAATGTCTGAAGTGCCCGATGAAAATCACAGCGAAGGGATCTCTCGTTCCTCGATGGATGCGGCCTGGAAAATCGAGCCAAAGACCCGCGGATACCCGGCTTTCTGCTCGGTGGTCCGATTGAGGCTTGGCTGGAGTCGTTGGATTCGTAGGAACTCGGGGACCTGCAAACGACCTGTCAGGGGTTAGAAAACTCAGAGGAAATCAAGAAAACAAAAAAAAATTGCAAAGGGAAGAAAGTTTTGGAGGGGGCTAGAAGGATGGTTGGCGGCAGGAAAATGGTTGCAAACACCAGGAAGAAGAACTCTCAAACCCCTTTATGCACACAGCAGGGTAATCACTCAAAGCAATAGAAGAACTCAAGGTTTATTTCATATATCAAAATCTCCCCTCATACAAGAGGCTAGGGTCCTTTAAATAGACCCTTAATCTTGGGCTCCAAGTAAGGGCACATAAGTCTTTACATAAGAATCCTTTTCTCTCTAAAACCCTAGCTAGAAAATAAGGAAATATTAGGTAGAAAAAATCCCTAAAAATTCTCTTGACTTGGCCAACACTCCAAGGATGCCTAGGGGGGCGTGTTGGGCTTCTAGGAGTAGCAAGAGACCGGCCCAAAGGGGCTCGGGTGCATGGGTTTGGGCCTTTGGAAGCTGGGATGGCCTAGTAGCCATGTAGCAGGAATATTCCCTGGTATCTTGCTTCTTTAGAACTTGGGCTTGCCACCTGGGCTTGATTTCTTTGGGCTAGGATGCAGATGGACCTCTAGAATCATGGATGCCCTGGTCTATGAATATACTTTGGCATCTGGAAGGGAATCTGGGCATCTGGAGGGCATCTGCAAGAAATCAAGGTTTTCTGAATTTTCCTCCTGGGGTCTTCAAATCTTCAAGCTGGGTTGGACTTGGGCTAAACTTCCATGTCTTCAATCTAGTTGGACTTGGTCTTCACTTGTATGATATGGTCTTGAGTCTTCAGTATGCTTGGACAGGACTCAAAAAAATAAAATTAGCTCAACATGAGCTGACTAGCATTGGACTGAACTAGCTCAACATGAGCTGACTAGTACAGAACTGAAATAACAACTCAAAAGACTCAAATAACAATTAAAATAAACTCATATGGGCTAAGCCCTTATTACAGATGGACTCATAAATTATTGATCAATTCACAGAGGGTTGAAAAGCCTCTGTCTTATTTTGGGGCCTCCGGTATCCCTACCAATTAATGATGGGGGACTAATATGCATGCAATTCTTTTTGTATGTTTTATATGTGAGGTTAGGTGATTAATTCCCAAATTTCAGATCAAAATCAGTTGTAGAGAATTTTATATTAATTTTTGAAGCCAAGCATGCAGATTAGAACCTAAAAAATTACTAAAGAAGGATCGCCGGGGCTGAGAAGCCTCGGTTAGGACAAGTTCTCCTACAATAATAAGACTGGAGGTAGAGGGGGTGTACCTGACAACATCTGAAGTACCCGGTGAAGATCACAGCGAAGGGATCTCTCGTTCCTCGATGGATGCGGCCTGGAAAACCGAACCAAAGACCCGCGGATACCCGGCTTTCTGCTCGGTGGTCCGATTGAGGCTTGGCTGGAGTCGTTGGATTCGTAGGAACTCGGGAACCTGCAAACGACCTGTCAGGGGTTAGAAAACTCAGAGGAAATCAAGAAAACAAAGGAAAATTGTAAAGGAAAGAAAGTTTTGGAGGGGGCTAGACGGATGGTTGGCGGCAGGAAAATGGTTGCAAACACCGGGAAGAAGATCTCTCAAACCCCTTTATGCACACAGCAGGGTAATCACTCAAAGCAATGAAGAACTCAAGGTTTATTTCATATATCAAAATCTCCCTTCATACAAGAGGTAGGGTCCTTTAAATAGATCCTTAATCTTGGGCTCCAAGTAAGGGCACATAAGTCTTTACATAAGAATCCTTTTCCCTCTCAAATCCTAGCTAGAAAATAAGGAAACATTAGGTAGAAAAATCCCTAAAAATTCTCTTGACTTGGCCAACACTCCAAGGACGCCTAGGGGGCATGTAGGGCTTCTAGGAGCAGTAATGGTACGGGCACCAGACTCAGAAGAAGACTTCAGAGCTCCATCTGGATCTCTGATTAACCTTGCCCGAAGAATTAGGGTTTTTGGCTTGTAATAAGGGTTGACTTGATCAACTCAATTTTAGTTTGAGTCTGTATTACCTGCAATTTTTATTTTGTTGAGTCATGTTGACTCAGTAGTGGACTAGGGCTTCAACCTGGGGTGTTACATTTTCTCCCAAGGTCAAGCAAGTGGGCACCACACTCCCAGCCACACTCCTAGCCATACGCCTGAGTCCAGGGGATGCCACATCTCCATCCAGCAGGCTTTGGTCCCCACACCACAGATAGCAGCTCCCCTCTTTCATGCACCAATTGAGGAGAAATCCACCAAGGGTCCACAAAATCAAGGGGCGGCCCAAGACTTCCCAAAAGAACCAAACTATGAAAGGGAAGAAATTCTCTTGGAGAGAAATTCAAGAAGGCGCCCATTACCTGCCAGAAATACTCAAAACAAAGATAGAAGGAGCCATAACTTGGGGAGAAAGAAAAGGAGGTATCCAAAAAGGGTTGAGCCATGGAAGGAACGAGATTTCTCTTGAAAAGCAAGGTTAGGAGGCGCCCTAATCATTCCAACTAAAGCCAGATATAAAAGGCAACAAATTTTCTCTTAGAGGGCAAGGATAAGAGGCGCCCAAACACTTCCAGATAAGGCCAAGCATAGAAGGAAAAAATATTTTCTTGGAGGTCAAGACAAGGAGGCGCCACCCACTTTCCTTTTGAAGCTTCAATCAACTTTGGAATTAATTGGCCGGCCATATGAGTAGGGATTGATATCCTAATTTGAAGATCCCCTCCTTTAGTCCCATATGGGAAGATGTAAAACCCTACTCTCTTGTAATGGTCTATAAATTAAACCCCCATGTAAGTTTGAAAGGAATCAGATGAATGAAACCAAATTTTTTTAGTGAGCAAACTCTGTGTTTTCTCTCTTCCGTACTTGCATCCAGGTGTTGAGCTCCGTGAGGGAGTAAATCTGGGTTCCCCAGGAACCTTGAGGAGGTGTCAGATCTCCCCAAGTCCAAACCCTAGGTTAGACACTTCTACTCCAAACCCTAGCCTATTCCACCTCGCACGGCCTCTTTCTCCAAGTCCAGGCCGACCACCAGCATCCAGCTACAGTCCGGATACTTCATATCCAAAGCTCTTTCCAGAGGGAGTCGAATCAGCCTTCAAGAGAATCCAGATCTCAGCGACATCAGCCTTCATGTTCTTCGAACTGGTAAATCCTTTCCCAAGTCTCTGAATCCATCACTTGTTTTTCTTCTTCCCAGATCTTGAGTCCAGGAGAAGCCGACCCAGCCACGAGACCTGTATTGGAGGATCCATTGTGAAGATAGCCGAATCCGAGGATCCAACAATCTGCCCGAGAGAGTTCTTCCATCCAAATTCTGTGAAGATCACTGTATGGTTGGTAACCAATTTCTCCTCTCTATTTCTGTCTTGTTGAAAGTTCAGAGCGAAACCCTAGGTCTGGGAGTTTCTCAACCCCCAGCGATCCGTTACTTCTGAACTACTCTGATAACCTAGTTTTTCTAAATTGTGCTTTCAATCCTTACCTAGTTTCCTTCAACTTAGTTTAACTTTACTTTGAGTCAAAGCCAATTTCTGAAATATAAAAAAAAAAAAAAAAGAAAAAAAGGAATTAATCTTAATTTTACTTCCGCATATGCTTCTTGTTCTTTGTTCTGCATCATTTTTGGTATCAGAGCCCTGTCTAGGGTTTCTGTTTTGATTGCTTGTTTGAGTCTCTCTCTTTTTACTTTGTCTTCTCGAAGTAGACTCCCCAGGACGTCCGGTCCTAGGAACGAAGCGAGGTGCAAACCTCCTCTTCCCATTCCACGGGATGTTCCTAGGGCGTGTAGGGGATCCGTTGGGTTATAACTTCGTAGCAGGAATTGTAAACGGGGAAGTGCTCTATTTTTAGCCCGTAATTATCCTGTTGAAGGAATTATTTCTCATTGTAGTTAACTCCAAATTTGGTGATTTTTGTTTTTCTAAAACCAGTATAATTGAAACTATTTTGCATAATTTTCCTGTGATTTATTGGTTTTAGTGGGATTTCTGATAATTAAATTACTGCAACTCTATTTTTGTTTCTGCAATCCAATTATTTTTGAGTGTTCATCTCTTAATTCATCTTAAGGGCATTTGAGCATCTAAGATAAGGGGAGGAGTTGATAACCTCCCCTTAGCCCAAAACCACCACCCACTCATTCGAACCTAAGCCTTTAATCTAAAAATTGATTAGACCTAATTTGCCCTAGTGGGCTAGGGACATCAACAAGTCGGGTCAAGGCTAGTGTTGAGTCAGTTTGTCTGGTTACTCTGTGTGTGCTTTGTACTCAGTGTCTAGAATGGTGGTTCAGGGATTCCATCCCGAAGGGCTTGTGTGCTGGTCCGCCTACCTGGCCAATCTCTGATTGGTGTCTAGGATTGGCATTCAGGGACCTAACACTCCCCTTACACCTGCCTGGCTGAGTCTTGAGTTACTACAGGCTAGCTTGCCACTCTGATTGGGCATCTAGTTTGGGCTCTAGGTCTAGTTAGCCCGTAGTCGTTCAGTTGAGTCACATTTTGTGTGTTTGCTTGCATCATGTCTACCCGGAATGGAGTGCCCTACCAACCAGGTCAAACCCAACCTGATTTAGAGGCCATGGTTAGAGCTCTTACTGAGAGTATGAATAAACTGAGTCAGGATGTGACTACCACTGTTGCCCAGTTTAAAGAACAAGTCCATGAGGATTTTGCCCAGCTTAGGGATCGAGTCCAGGTGCTAGAGGAACCTAGGCATCGGAACTGGACTCCTGACCTAGATTTTAATGTGCCTCAACCTCACCCACACCAAGAGCCTAGAAGACCTTTATACCGAGATCCTGAACCTAATCATAGGAGGCCTGACCCAGAACCTGAGGATAGAGATGATAGGTTCATTCGGAACATCAAGTTAGAAGAACCCACTTTTGATGGTAGTTTAAATCCTAAGGTGTATTCTGATTGGGAGGGTGAGATGGACCAGTACTTTGAGTGGTATGCCATGTCTGAGGAGAGGAAATTCAAGTTTGCCAAGATGAAATTAATACGTCAAGCTAGGTTATACTGGGGGAACATTGAGCTGACCACTAGAAGACGAAATGTAGAGCCCATAACCACTTGGCAGGGTATGAAAGAGAAGCTTAGAGATAAATATCTACCCATTTCATACCAGCAAAATCTGTTAGACCAATGGCAGACTTTGAAATAAGGGAACCGATCTGTTTCAGACTACATAACCACCTTTGATGAATACCTGATGAGATGTGATGTGAGTGAAGCCCATGAGGTCACTTTGTCTAGATTTAGGGCTGGACTTAGGGAAGACATTAAGAGAGAGTTGTTTCTGAGAGAGGTTACTGACCTAGACCAAGCCTATCAGATTGCACTGAACACTAAGAAGTTTCAGAGAGGACCCATGCCTTCTAGGATTAGTGCCCCAATCCCCAGAAATGGACCTAGCCAGGTTACCCCTAGCAAGCCAAATCAGGGTATTCCCACCCCTAGGCCCATGGACAAAGGTAAGGCACCTGACACCCAGAGAAACCCTAGTATCATCTGTTTTAAGTGCCAGAAGCCCGGTCATATCTCCAACCAGTGCACCGCCATAGCTTGTTTTAAGTGCCATAAGGTAGGTCATGTTTCTAGCCAGTGCCCTCGTAGATCCCTATATATAGAAGAGGGAGGAGAAGAGAATTCCGAGCCTAATGAGGAGTTTGAAGAAGAGGTTTATGAGGCCGGAATGAATTTGGTTGATGAGTATGAAGGAGAGGAAGAATCCACAGAGTCTGACCAATTAGGAGTTGTGAGATGCATCCTGTCCCAGACTAAAGTTCAGGAAGATTGGCGTAGGACTAACATCCTACAGACTTTTCTTAAACTAGGGGATAAGGTTTGTAAAATCATCATAGATAGTGGGAGCTGTGTAAATGCCATTTCTACTAGCACTGTCAAAATGTTAGGCTTAACCCCAGCCCCCCACCCCAACACCTATAAGGTTTCTTGGGTAGACTCTACCTCTATACCCATCCAGTCTAGATGTCAGGTCCAAATCCAAATGCAATCCTATCAAGAGAAGATTTGGTGTGATGTCTTGCCCATGGGGGTGAGCAGTATAATTCTTGGAAGACCTTGGTTGAATGATCATGATGCCACCCTCTTAGGAAAATCCAACACCTGTGTCTTTAGTTTCAATGGGAAGAAAATCACAATCCATTCAGTCCCTCCTAAGGACAAGGTAGCTAAAGGAACTGTAAGGTCAGAGAAATGAAGACTAGAGTGAACCTAATTAGTGCCAAGGATCTAGAACAAGAAATTCATAGTGGTTCATCCATTTGGATGTTGACTGCTAAGGAACTTAGGACTCCTACACCCTCAGAGCCTCCTCAGGAAGTTAAGCCTTTATTAGAAGAATTTGAGGATGTTTTTCCCGAGGATCTGCCAGACCACCTTCCACCTCTTAGGGATATTCAGCATTCCATAGATTTAGTCCCAGGAGCTACTTTACCCAACTTGCCCCATTATAGGATGAATCCATCTGAGCATAAAGAACTGCAAAAGCAGGTTGGCGAATTGTTGAAGAAGGGGTTCATTAGAGAGAGTCTTAGCCCTTGTGCAGTCCCTGCACTTCTAACCCCGAAGAAGGATGGCATGTGGAGGATGTGTGTTGACAGTCGTGCCATCAATAAAATCATAATCAAGTATAGGTTCCCCATCCCTAGACTAGATGACATGCTTGATATGATGGCCGGTGCCATGGTTTTTTCTAAAATTGATCTTAAGAGTGGCTATCTTCAGGTTAGGATTAGACCAGGGGATGAGTGGAAAACAACCTTCAAAACTAAGGATGGTCTCTTTGAATGGGTTGTTATGCCTTTTGGGTTGTCCAATGCCCCTAGTACTTTCATGAGGATTATGACCCAGGTACTTAGAGCTTTCATAGGGAAGTTTGTAGTGGTCTATTTTGATGACATCCTGATCTATAGTAAGACCCCTGAAGATCACCTAGGCCACCTTAGACAAGTCTGTCAAGTTTTGAGGAATGATTGTCTCTACGGTAATCTCAAAAAGTGTGAATTTATGGCCAGTAGAATTATCTTCCTTGGATTTGTTGTAACCCCTGACGGCGTGGCTGCCGATCCTGAAAAGATTAGGTCCATAGTAGAATGGCCAGAGCCGACCAGTGTGCATGAAGTCAGAAGTTTCCATGGCTTGGCTACCTTCTATAGGCGATTCATCAAGGGGTTTAGTACCGTAGTTGCTCCTATCACAGACTGCATTAGGAAGGGAGAATTTCAGTGGACCAAAGCAGCCCATAAAGCCTTCCTAGATCTTAAGGATAGGATGACCCAGGCACCCATTTTGAGACTACCGGAATTTTCAAAGGTATTTGAGGTTGCCTGTGATGTTTCAGGAGTAGGTATAGGTGGAGTCCTAAGCCAAGAGAACCATCCCGTAGCATTCTTTAGTGAAAAACTTAATGATGCTAAGCTTAGGTATTCTACCTATGATAAGGAATTTTATGCGGTAGTGCAAGCTTTGCGTTACTGGAGACATTATTTACTACCGCAAGAATTTGTGCTGTTTTCGGACCATGAGGCTCTTAGATTCTTGAATTCTCAGAAGAAGCTTAACCCTAGGCATGCTAAGTGGGTAGAGTATATCCAGTCCTATACTTTTGTTTTGAAGCATAAGGCTGGGTCTGAAAATAAGGTAGCTGATGCCCTTAGTCGTAGATCTTTGTTGTTGAATTCTGTTAGGGCTGAAGTCATAGGGTTTGAGCAAATCAAAGAGGAATATGAGTCGTGTCCGGATTTTAAGACTGTGTACCAGGATCTAACTCAAGGACCATCTAGTGAACATAAGGATTATTCCCTTTTAGATGGCTTTCTGTTCTTTAAGAATAGGCTTTGCATCCCTAGAACCTCTCTTAGGGAATTTTGATTTGGGAAACTCATGCTGGAGGTTTAGCTGGCCATTTCAGAAAAGATAAGACCACCCTGGCTATTGAAGACCATTTTTTCTGGCCTAGCTTAAAAAGAGATGTAGCACACATTGTGGCTAGGTGTCGAACCTGCGCTGTTGCCAAACAGCGAAAACAGAACACCGGCCTTTATACCCCACTCCCTGTCCTAGATCGCCCTTGGCAAGATGTGAGCATGGACTTTGTGTTAGGTTTTCCTAAAACCCAAAGGAGGCATGACTCCATCTGCGTTGTAGTAGACCGATTTTCCAAGATGGCCCATTTCTTGCCTTGTTCCCAAACATTTGATGCGTCTAAGGTAGCCACCCTGCTCATTAATGAGATAGTGTGACTCCATGGCCTACCCAAGACCATTATTTCAGATAGGGATGTTCGGTTCACCAGCTATTTCTGGAAAACCCTTTGGCATAAGTTAGGGATGAAACTTAAGTTTTCAACTGCCTATCATTCCCAGACTGACGGCCAAACCGAAGTAGTGAACCGTAGTTTAGGCAATCTGTTAAGGTATCTTGTTGGTGAAAACATTAGGAACTGGGATTTGTACTTACCTAGAGCTGAATTTGCTTATAATGACTCGGTCAATAGGTCTACGGGTAAGAGTCCATTTGAAATTGTGCATGGTTACAAACCCCACACACCTCTTGACCTAGCTCCTTTACCAGTCCACACACGGGTCTCCGAGTCTGCCGAAGTTTTTGCATAGCATATAAAAACTTGCATAAAGAAATTCAAGCCAAAATAAATTTAAGTAATGAAAATTATAAGAAATTGGCTGATTCTCAAAGGCGAGTCAAAACTTTTGACGAAGGAGACTATGTAATGATTAGGTTAAGGCCTGAACGGTTTCCTCCTGGAACCGTTAGAAAGTTACATGCTAGGGGAGCTGGGCCATTTAGAGTGGTAAAGAGAGTAGGATCCAATGCCTATGTGCTCGAGTTACCTCCAGAACTAGGCATTAGCTCCACTTTCAACATTTCAGACCTAGTAGAGTATAGGGAGCCAGCTGTGATTCCCAGTGAGGCTTTTGAACCTAATCCTGCTCTTGAGAGTGAACTTGACCCTGTGTGTCCACCAACAAACTGGCCTGTGAGGAAAGAGCAGATTGAAAAGATCCTGGATGATCAGGTTATCTCTACTCGTAATCGAGGATACCAAAGATACCTGGTCCGCTGGCTAGGAAGGCCAGATTCTAATGACTCTTGGATCTCTCGAGAAGAATTACAAGAGTTGGACCCAGACCTCTTGGAGAGATACCAGAGCCAACTAGATCCATACTCGACAGGGTCGAGTTCCTCCCACCTTGGGAGAATTGGTGCGGGCACCAGACTCAGAAGAAGACTTCAGAGCTCCATCTGGATCTCTAATTAACCTTGCCCGAAGAATTAGGGTTTTTGGCTTGTAATAAGGGTTGACTTGATCAACTCAATTTTAGTTTGAGTCTGTATTACCTGCAATTTTTATTTTGTTGAGTCATGTTGACTCAGTAGTGGACTAGGGCTTCAACCTGGGGTGTTACATTTTCTCCCAAGGTCAAGCAAGTGGGCGCCACACTCCCAGCCACACTCCCAGCCATACGCCTGAGTCCAGGGGGCGCCACATCTCCATCCAGCAGGCTTTGGTCCCCACACCACAGATAGCAGCTCCCCTCTTTCATGCGCCAATTGAGGAGAAATTCACCAGGGGTCCACAAAATCAAGGGGGCGGCCCAAGACTTCCCAAAGAACCAAACTATGAAAGGGAAGAAATTCTCTTGGAGAGAAATTCAAGGAGGCGCCCATTACCTGCCAGAAATACTCAAAACAAAGTTAGAAGGAGCCATAACTTGGGGAGAAAGAAAAGGAGGTATCCAAAAATGGTTGAGCCATGGAAGGAAGGAGATTTCTCTTGAAAAGCAAGGTTAGGAGGCGCCCTAATCATTCCAACTAAAGCCAGATATAAAAGGCAACAAATTTTCTCTTAGAGGGCAAGGTTAAGAGGCACCCAAACACTTCCAGATAAGGCCAAGCATAGAAGGAAAAAAATATTTTCTTGGAGGTCAAGACAAGGAGGCACCACCCACTTTCCTTTTGAAGCTTCAATCAACTTTGGAATTAATTGGCCAGCCATATGAGTAGGGATTGATATCCTAATTTGAAGATCCCCTCCTTTAGTCCCACATGGGAAGATGTAAAACCCTACTCTCTTGTAATGGCCTATAAATTAAACCCCCATGTAAGTTTGAAAGGAATCAGATGAATGAAACCAAATTTTTTTAGTGAGCAAACTCTGTGTTTTCTCTCTTCCGCACTTGCATCCAGGTGTTGAGCTCCGTGAGGGAGTAAATCCGGGTTCCCCAGGAACCTTGAGGAGGTGTGAGATCTCCAAAACCCAAACCCTAGGTTAGACACTTCTACTCCAAACCCTAGCCTATTCCACCTCCCATGGCCTCTTTCTCCAAGTCCAGGCCGACCACCAGCATCCAGTTACAGTCCGGATACTTCAGATCCAAAGCTCTTTCCAGAGGGAGTCGAATCAGCCTTCAAGAGAATCCGGATCTCAGCGACATCAGCCTTCAAGTTCTTCGAACTGGTAAATCCTTTCCCGAGTTTCTGAATCCATCACTTGTTTTTCTTCTTCCCAGATCTTGAGTCCAGGAGAAGCCGACCCAGCCACGAGACCAGTATTGGAGGATCCATTGCGAAGATAGCCGAATCCGAGGATCCAACAATCTGCCCGAGAGAGTTCTTCCACCCAAATTCTGTGAAGATCACTGTCTGGTTGGTAACCCATCTCTCCTCTCTATTTCTGTCCTTTTGAAAGTTCAGAGCGAAATCCTAGGTCTGGGAGTTTCTCAACCCCCAGCGAT
Organism: Areca catechu; assembly: GCA_021397845.1. Taxonomy (NCBI): domain Eukaryota; kingdom Viridiplantae; phylum Streptophyta; class Magnoliopsida; order Arecales; family Arecaceae; genus Areca; species Areca catechu. The sequence goes on along the minus strand of CM038051.1, from coordinate 90,982,077 downwards.
CCGTTACTTCTGAACTACTCTGATAACCTAGTTTTTCTAAATTGTGCTTTCAATCCTTACCTAGTTTCCTTCAACTTAGTTTAACTTTACTTTGAGTCAAAGCCAATTTCTGAAATATAAAAAAAAAAAAAAAAAAAAGGAATTAATCTTAATTTTACTTCTACATACGCTTCTTGTTCTTTGTTCTGCATCAAGTAAGAGGCCGGTCCAAAGGGGCTCGGCTGCATGGGTTTGGGCCTTTGGAAGCTGGGATGGCCTAGTAGCCATGTAGCAAGAATATTCCATGGTATTTTGCTTCTTTAGAGCTTGGGCTTAGCACCTGGGCTTGATTTCAAGCCCAAAGAAATCAAGCCCAGGTGCCAAGCCCAAGCTCTAAAGAAGCAAGATACCAGGGAATATTCCTGCTACATGGCTACTAGGCCATCCCAGCTTCCAAAGGCCCAAACCCATGCACCCGAGATTGAATGTGGGCATCTGGAGGGCATCTGCAAGAAATCAGGATTTTCTGAATTTTTCTCCTAGGGTCTTCAAATCTTCAAGCTGGGTTGGACTTGGGCTAAACTTCCATGTCTTCAATCTAGTTGGACTTGGTCTTCACTTGTATGATGTGGTCTTGAGTCTTCAGTATGCTTGGACAGGACTCAAAAAAATAAAATTAGCTCAACATGAGCTGACTAGCATTGGACTGAACTAGCTCAACATGAGCTGACTAGTATAGAACTGAAATAACAACTCAAAAGACTCAAATAACAACTAAAATAAACTCAGATGGGCTAAGCCCTTATTACAGATGGACTCATAAATTATTGATCAATTCACAAAGGGTTGAAAAGCCTCTGTCTTATTTTGGGGCCTTCGGTGTCCCCACCATTTATCTAGCTCCTAGGTAAGTCATCGACTAAGTATTCAGAGAAAGAATATTATGTTTATAAACCGATGATCAATCTGCTAACTAGAACAAAAAACTCCTTGAATCGAACTTATGTTGAAATTGAAACAAATCTAAATTTAATTAATGTTTTTCCTTATTTACGTAATTAGTTAGTTATTTTCATAATTATTCAAAACCCCCCATTTAGTTACATAATTTGATTATCACATTCAATCTCTAGGGTTTGACCTGGACTCACTAATATTACAAGAAATAATATAAGAATTAGTGAACAGTAATTAATTTTGGTGAATTCGATAAGCATAAAAGATTTTTGGTTTTGCGCTAGTTAGCAGATTGATCATCGGTATAAAAATATATTATTCTTTCTCTGAATATCTGTGTTTCCTAATTTTTATTGTTGATTTATTGTGTAGTTTAATTGATTAAGTGGCCTATTAATTGATTGTCTACATGATTGAATGCTAAACTAAGTTCGTAATCCGTAATTGTTATGCAACTTGGTTAAAGTAGTACTTAGGAAAAATGATTATGATCCCAATTTTCATCTTTGTCTAAAAAAAAAACATAGAGTGAATTAAACAATTTATGCTTGTCAAATTGTTGTTCATCCTTAGCTTCATCATAGTATTTAATGCTATCAGTGAATGCATGAGAATTGCTTAATACCAATTGGTTCATTGGTAAGAATTTAATTTAGGTGCTTTACTTGAATTAATGAATGTAGGGATGATTAGATTTATCTAGCTCCTAGGTAAGTCATCGGCTAAGTATTCAGAGAAAGAATATTATGTTTATAAATCGATGATCAATCTACTAAATAGTGCAAAAAACTCCTTGAATCGAACCTAAGTTGAAATTGAAACAAATCTAAATTTAATTAGAGTTTTTCCTTATTTACGTAATTAGTTAGTTATTTTCATAATTATTCAAAACCCCCCGTTTAGTTACATAATTTGATTATCACATTCAATCTCTAGGATTTGACCTGGACTCACTAATATTACAAGAAATATTATAAGAATTAGTTAACAGTAATTAATTTTGGTGAATTTGACAAACATCAAAAATTTGGCACCGTTGTCAAGGACTGAATTTTTTTTAATCAAATTATTTGTGGTTTGCAGGTCTTAAGTAAGCACTTTGTTGGTAATTCTTGATGGTTTATAGTTTATGACTTGAACCTCTCATTTGGGTGAATTAAAATTTGATCCAGAAATTGAAAGAACTTTGCATAGATTAAGGAGAGAAGCTAGGCAAACTTCGATAGAGCGAACTTCAACATCTAGGAGAGAACTTGTTTCTTCGTCGGGCATCAGCATAGCTCTTGAATTAGATTCTGACAGTGGTTCAGAAATTGAGGAAGTCATGGCTACAAATAATAGAACTTTAAAGGAGTTGGCTATCCCTGATTTAAATCAACAATCTTTGTGCATTGAGTACCCTACTTTAGATGTTGTATTTGAATTGAAATCAGGACTAATACATTTATTACCTATTTTTCATGGTCTTGCAGGAGAGGACCCATACAAGCACTTAAAAGAGTTCCATGTGGTGTGTTCAAGCATGAAACTGCAAGGAATTTCGGAAGAACAAATCAAACTGAGAGCTTTTCCATTCTCTTTAGCAGACTTGGTTAAAGATTGGTTGTACTACCTTCCATCTAGTTTTATTGATTCATGGAATGAAATGAAGCGGTTTTTTTTAGAGAAATATTTTTCTACATCTAGAGCTGCCAACATAAGGAAAGAGATATGTGGTATTCAACAGAATAATGGAGAAATGTTGTATGAATATTGGGAGCGATTTAAGAGATTATGTTCTAGCTGCCCTCATCATCAGATTAGTGATCAGCTCTTGATTCAATATTTTATGAAGGTTTGATACCAATGGATAGGAGTATGATTGATGCTGCTAGTGGAGGTGCCTTGGTAAATCTAACGCCGGATGCTGCGAAGAATTTGATTTCCAACATGGCGACGAATTCTCAAAAATTTGGGAAAAGAACAGATCATATACTTAAGAGAGCGAATGAGGTAAATACATCTTCCCTTGAACAAAGAGTAGAAGAACCAACTTCTCTTATGCGTCAATTTGTTGTAGGAATTAAGGAGCAAGTCCAGGTATGTGGTATTTGCTCGGTTACGGGTCATGCTACGGATATGTGTCCAACTTTGTAAGAGGAAGAACCAATTTAGCAAGCAAATGTCATAGGTAGCTTTCCAGGGCAACCTCAACGTAGATATGATCCATATTCTAACTTGTACAACCCTGGATGGAGAGATCATCCAAATTTGAGCTATGAAAATCAAGCTACTCAGAATTGGTACCAACCTCCATTTCAAGCTAGGCAGCAAGTAAATCAAAGTCCAAATATGTCACTTGATGAGATTGTTAAGATGCTGGCAACCAATACACAACAATTTCAACATGAAACAAGAAACATCATTCAAAACTTGGAGAAGCAAATTAGTCAGCTTGCAACATCAGTGAGCAAGCTTGAGGCTAAAGACTCTAGAAAATTATCCTCTTAAATGATCATAAACCCACGTGAGAATGCGAGTGCTATTATACTACGAAGTGGAAAAGAAATTAAAGCTTCCATTCAGAAACCTTTAGAAGTGGCTAAGAAAGATCAAGTGGAGAAGGAGACCAAATTCAATGTTAAAAATTTTTCCAAGGAAAAATCTCAAGTTGTTGTACATAATTCTACTAATTCTGTTCCTCTTCCTTTTCCTAGCAGGTTATCCAAATTTAAGAAGGAAGATGAAGAAGGGAAAATCCTTGAGACTTTTCGGAAGGTAGAAGTAAATATTCCTCTATTAAATGCAATCAAGCAAGTCCCAAGGTATGCAAAATTTCTAAAAGAGTTATGTACTATGAAAAGGATGCCAAAAGGTAATGAGAAAATCAGTGTGGGAGAAAATGTGTCTGCAATGATTCAACATAAGTTACCTTCAAAATGCAAGGATCCAGGTATATTTACAATTCCATGTGTGATTGGTAATACTAAGTTTGAACATGCCATGCTAGATTTAGGTGCATCCATAAATGTTATGCCATATTCAATTTATGCATCTTTGAATTTGGGTCCATTAAAAAAAACAGGTGTAATTATCTAGTTAGCTAATCATTCTAATGCATATCTTGAAGGGATAGTTGAGGATGTTTTGGTACAGGTGAATAAGTTAATTTTTTTTGTTGATTTCTATATTTTGAATATGGAAGACAATACCTCTCCAAATCCTATCCCGATTTTATTAGGGAGACCATTCCTCAAGACAGCAAGAACAAAGATTGATGTCTATGATGGTACCCTTACCATGGAATTTGATGGGGAGATTGTAAAATTTAATATTTTTAAAGAAATGAGATATCCTAGTGACAGTCAATCTATATTTTCTATTGACATGGTAGATATGTTTGCACAAGAGGCATCTGAATTGACAGATATGGATGAAGCTGGTGTACAAAGAAGGTTGAAATTGCAAGAATTGAGGGAGTTAAGACTTGAAGCACATGAAAATTCAAGAATTTACAAGGATAAGACAAAGGCATTTCATGATAAAATGATTGTTAAGAAGCAATTTGTGGTTGGACAAAAAGTTTTGCTTCATAATTCACGACTTAAACTAATGCCTGGTAAATTACATTCTCGTTGGATTGGTCCTTTTAAAGTTACTAATGTGTTTCCTTATGGTGTAGTTGAAGTGCAGAGTTTTGAGACTAACAAAGTGTTCAAGGTGAATGGACATAGACTCAAACCATTTTATGAAGGTTTTAAAGAGCATACGATAAATGAAGTGCAACTGAAGGATCTAGTTTATTCAGATTGAGGAGAACTGCAATGTCGGGCTAATGACGTTAAACAAATGCGCTGCTTGGGAGGCAACCCAAGGGAGGCCAACTGGCCATGATCAAATTTGCATTCTTTATCCTTTGTCTATTTATATTTTTAGGCATTAAATCTATTTTTGTCTTTTCTTTGCATTTAGGCTTTGCATTGAGAGTTGGATAAAAAAAATAATTAAAAAAAAGAAGAAAAAAAAATATTTGAGTGTTTTTAAGATATTTTCCCAATGATATCTATGGATTTATGTGCTATAAACTTAGACTAAATTAAGATAAGAGTGTCATAATATGATTAAATAAATAACTTGCATATTTAGGCTAAAAGTTGACTTGAGCTTGATTTTGAAATGTATTAACTTATTTTGGTAGACCAAAAACGTGTTTGGGTGAGCTTTTAGACCTATACATATACTTGTTTCTATTATGAGTATGTTCATTCATATTAGGTTACTCTAGAACTTGCTTGTAAATGCTAGTCAAGGTTACTAAATTCACATGTACGCATAGAAATGATAATGGTATATAGGATTTTACACCACTTAGCTTAAATGGCCAACCTTGAATCAATTAACTTTAGTGAACCCACTTTGAGCTTTTAACCTCTTTTGTTGATTGAAGTCCATATTTATGAGCCTTGAGCCAATTTATTTTCCTTATATTTTACCTACCTCAAGAGCTAGTAGAGCATCGAGATTTGTTTAATGAGTTTTGAGACAAGGATGTGTATTGAATAGGTGTGGGGGGCTACTGTTGATTGCTATACCTCTCTTTTGAGCAAATGGAATGTAATGAGAGTAAGATGTTCTTGCCATGTTTCAATATCTCTTTTTGCTGAAAAAAAGAAAAAAAAAAAAAAAAAAAAAAAAAAAAAAAAAAAAGAAAAGAAGAAAAAAAAAAAAGAAGAAAAATAGAAAGTTATGATTGATGAAATAATAGGGAAGATTATAAATGTATGCGGAGATCAATATATCACTAAGACCTCCGGCAGCAAGTTCAGTTCAAAAAATCCGCATGTCTTATCAATTGTGCATAGTGTATACAGACATATGCTTCTTCATCATAAAACATTTTCAGTCTATGCAGTAGATGAGAAGAAGAAACTAGAAGGGTTGAATATTGGAGCATTTAATGTCTTGATTTACTCAATTTATGTCTTAATGCTCTATTAGTTTCTTTGGTTTTAACATCATTATCTATTTTTATTCCTACTCTTAACCTAAGCCCCATTAAAACCCTGATTAAAGACCATTGGATCTATGTGTGACAATTGATACAAGTGATAGAGATTGGATGAGCAAGCAAGCTTATGGTAGTGATTTAGTTTGAATTGAATTTTGAGTGAAATTCTTCTTTCATCCTTCAAACACTTAAGTGAATTGAGAGTGACCTATGAGTGTTTACCAAATTTGTTAATTACTTTTATTTTGAAGATTTCTTGTTTCTTTCGGTTTAAATTTGTTAAGTATATTTAATTCATATTGTGTTATATTATTTGAATTCTTGATTCTGTTTAAGATTTGTGGTATATAATATCTGTATGGTATTATTGGGGAAAATTAGTGGAAAATTAGTGAGTTGTGAGTTATCTTAGTGTGTTTAGTAAATTGTATAGCTAGTTGCCCGAGGATGTGCAAAAGTTAAGTGTGGAAAAATTTGATAAGGACATAATTATATATTGTATTTCTTCATATATTTGGTTTATTTGATATATTTATTATCTCATTGTGATGATTAATGCATAAGTTTATGTTTGAGGATTAATTTTTAGAATTATTTAATTTCATCCTTTTTACTTCTTGCAGATTTTTTAAAAATTATAGAGTCAGAAATGGAAGAAATGGTCTTCAATGAAGTTGTAGAGCATGATTTTTGAAATTCAACGGCGTGAACGATGTGCAAATCAGACTTCAATTGAATAAGAAAATGATTTTTGAAAACATTAGTAAGTTGTCGTGAATTAGCATGCTTTTTAAAGTATGGGATTTAAAGCAGGTTGGTTCATGAAGTAGTAGATGGTCCATTTTTCTCCATTACCACTGGTCCATGGAACAGATCCATGGATCACAGGCCAAAAACTAAGCTCCTTTCCTGTTGGGGAAGATGCCGGAGCCCCTCTTCTCATTGCTGGGACCCTCCTCGATAGTCGGTGAACCCTCCCATGCTGGAGAAATCCAAGAAAAAGACACCGTTTTCAGCCACCGTTCACCTTCCAAGCTGCTCAATCTATCATCTCTTCCGTTGGCACCCATCATCATCGTCACCGTTTGTCGCTGCTTTGGGTCATCTTCTTCACAGACCAAATCGAGTCATCTTCTCCCTGCGGCCACCATCGTCTTCTCCCTGTTCCAGTCTCCATCAAGATGCTATTCTTCCTTGCTACTACCAATTTGCCTCGATCATTCCCATGGTTGCGAGAAGCCCCTGTTCAAGATCGTTCCACCACCGTGAGTCGCCATGCATAGTCTACCCGCCGTTGTCGGGAGACGGGAGCTTGGATGTCTGAAGATGAGGAGTTCGGAAGAATTATTCCCATGAACTCCAACGGATGCGGGATAACGCAATGGGGTGGTTGTGTTGGTTACGTGAACAAAGGCAGAGTACTAAAGGTGTTGATACCAAAGCCCAGCACGATTTCTAACGGGTCCGACTCCCTTATAAAAAATGCCATAGCCTAACATCGGAAGGAGGGAGAAAAAAAAAAACCAAAAAATGGTAGCGGAATATTTTGCCGAGCAAAGAGTTCGGTGCAGAGCAGCAGTGAAATATTTTTTTTAGCAGAGAAATCATTACAGCATGAAAGGGAAGAAAATTAAATTAATTTTATGTTATTTTTTTTCTATGATTGAGTAATTTTTTTATTTTGATTCAAGGGACAGCTAGTTATGTTAGCATGGTTGTAAGGTTTTGATATTAATTTAATATTATTTTTTTGCTGGATATCTGTGTTTCCTAATTTTTATTGTTGATTTATTGTGTAGTTTAATTGATTAAGAGGCCTATTAATTGATTGTCTACATGATTGAATGCTAAACTAAGTTTGTAATCCATAATTGTTATGCAACTTGGTTAAAGTAGTACTTAGGCAAAGTGATTATGATCCCAGTTTTCATCTTTGTTTAAAAAAGAAACATAGAGTGAATTGAACAATTTAAGCTTGTCAAATTGTTGTTCATCCTTAGCTTCATGCTAGTATTCAATGCTATCAATGAATGCATGATGATTGCTTAATACCAATTAGTTCATTGGTAAGAATTTAATTTAGGCGCTTGACTTGAATTAATGAATGTAAAGATTGTTGCCGCCAAGATCTCCATGGCCTGTAGCTGCTGTTGGCACCGGGGTGTGCTCCCTTCGCTGTATGACGGTCTGGTGGTCCTGGACCTGCAAAACAGGGGTTAGTGACCCGGGCCAGGGTTTCCGGTGGGGGCACTCCAACGGTCAAGTCAGTGATGATCCAGGGGAACAGGTCCTCATAGTCGAGCCGCTCTTGATGGACTCCATGCTAGGAGGAGTGAATGGTGTGAGAATGGAATGCAAGTGTGTTGGGGGAAGAACGGCCTAGCTAGAGGGATTCTCTATATGGCCTTTTTGCCCGCCCTTGCTTGGGTTTACTTGTGGTGCTGTGCTCTCTGGTTGAGCTTGTACTTGTGTTTTTGTGTATTGCATGTTACCTCCTTTGTCTTGCTTCCTTCGAGCTTTGTAGTCTAGGTTAATGTTGGGCGCCTATCTTGGGATCTCCACCGGACTGTCAGGCATGTGCGGTAGTGTCTCGAGGCACCTTTCTCGATTCGTGATAAGGGAAGCTGCCATATGTTTTGACATTCCCTCTGGTCGCCTCATTTCGGGAAACCTGGCAGTACCTTGATCGAAGGGCCGCCACCCATGAGATTCGAATCTCTTGGTTGACCCCTTCTTTCGGGTGGTTCAGGTAGTTGGTGAGGAGCGTGGCACCTCGATCAGTGGGCTTCTCCACTTTCTGATGTAACCGGTGGTCGCAGGTGGTCATTGCGGCTTGGCGGATGTCTCAGTGCAGTCCTTGGATGGTTTGCCGGTGTCGTGGGACGGTGGTGCTATCCCTTCGTTCACCGATGCTTATGCCTGAGTTAGGGGCCGAGCTGGGGAAGCGAGGCTTGACTCTGACCCAAGCACCCAAGCTGGCGGAGGAGGGCAGAGTGCGGGCCTGGTCCAGAGGGCTCGATCTTGGAGAGGCTCCACGTGGCGGAGGAGGGCTGAGCTCGACTCTGACCACGGGGCTCGATCTTTGAGGGGCTCGCTTTAGAGGGTAAAGTGCAGGCCCGGTCCAAAGGGCTCGACCTTAGAGAGGCTCCACGTGGCGGAGGAGGGCTGAACTCGACTCCAACCACGGGGCTCGATCTTCGAGGGGCTCGCTCTGGAGGGCAGAGTGCGGGCCCGGTCCAGAGGGCTCGACCTCGGAGAGGCTCCACATGGCGGAGGAGGGCTACAGGGCTCGATCTTCAAGGGGCTTTCTCTGGAGGGTGCCGCTCGGCTCTGGCCTAGGCGTCTCAGGCTCGCGGGCTCGACCTGGCGGAGGACGGAGCTCGGCTTCGACGGGCGATCCCGTTCTCCCCGGGGAGCTCAGCCCGGTGAAGGAGCCCGAGCCAGGAATCCGACGCGGTGCCTAGCACGGTAGTTTTCTATGACATGGCATCTGACAGCTACTCCATGTCAGCGATCTTGCCACATCATTTGCCCCCCACTCCCGAGGCTCGTTAGAGCATGGTGCTCGGGTTGAAGAGAATAATTGCGATGCTGACGTGGAAAGGTGAGGATCCGGCGCAATGATGACTATGATTGCCAGCGTTCCATGGATCGATCCTTCAGTCTAGTGTGGGGGCACCACGTGGCCACATTCGAGGAGCAGTTAATGCTGGCACAGAATTCAGAGTAGTTGGGACGTCTTTTTCATCGACGGGTGGCACATGGTGCAAATCCGTTGGTGGAGAGGTCGCAATGGTACACATGTGCTGGGTCATTTCGAAATGAAAAGTTCTTACCCAAAACATCCATTCGTTTTGAACTCTTCGCACCCGCTACAGTACCCAAGTCTTCTCCCTTCTCCCGGTTGCCTCAGATCTTCTAAGGAACCCGGTTAGTTTCTCCTTTCTTCCTCCTTTATCAGAGTAGGGTCCTTCCTCGGAGTCTAGGGTTTCCCTTGGACCGAATCCATTCATTCATCTTCTTCTTTGAATCCCTTGCTTCTTTCCTTTTTGGGGATGTCTCGCTTCGGCCTGAACTTCTGTCCCATCACCAACCAGGGCGAGGCTGGTCCTTCTGAGTGGAGGCCAGCGTCTCCTTCTTCTTCCGGTGAGGAAGAGGATGCGGCTCGTTTTGAGTTTAGCAGGAGGTGCCCTCCTGGCCCGGTACTTATCAGGGGACCGGGGTCTGGCCCTTCCCATCCTTCTCATTCTCCTCCTTCTGAACTTGTTCTTGAGTCCGTCTAGTCCACAGTCCCCGGCGAGGTCGTCTCGATGATCACCACCAAGGAACTGGGGACCATCCGGGATGTCTATGGCATCCCACACTCTGTCCGACTTTTAATTCCTCATCCCGGGGAGCGGGTTACCTCCAGCCGCCCGGGCCGTATTGCTTTCTATGAGGAGACCTTTTCTGGGAATTTTTGTTTTCCCTTCCATCCATTCTTTATGTCAGTGTTGAATAATTATCGTTTGGTCCCAGCTCAGCTAGTACCAAATGCCATTAGGGTCATCTTCTCCTTTGTTGTGCTTTGTCACCTTCATGGATTTGTTGCCCGATTTTCTCTGTTCAGGGCTTTCTTTGCCCTGAAGTGCCACTCGACTGAGGACGGGTGGTGGTCATTGTCTTCCCACCCAAAGGGCATTAAGTTTGAGCTCCCTTCTTCCATCAAGGGATGGAAGAGCAAGTTCTTCTTTTCCACGGTTGAGGGGGTTGACTGGGTCTGGAGTGACCCGGATCAGTCCCCCAACTGAAACTCTGTGGTCGATGCAACTGAACGGGATGACTACGAGCAGCTCCGCACTGCCTAGATCCCTTCTCTCGAGACTCTGTTGTTAGAGCAGAATCTCTCTGAAGTTAGGGTCGACCCAACGAATGGGTTGGGTGAGTTCGATCTGAACTTTTCCTCTCTTTCCTTTTACTTATACTCCTTACATTGCTCTCTATGGGCTCTAACTATTGTATGGCTTATATGCCGGCATGATCTTCTCAGAAAGTGACTTGCTGGCGATCACTCGAAAGAGGTCACCAATCGGGCTGGTCAATGAGCCCCCATCGAGACAGGTCCGGGGTGGCAGCTCCCGTCGTAACGGCCGACCCGAGTCAGGAGGTGACTGAAACCGCTCTTGCCATGTCGGCTGGCCAGAATTCAGGGGCGACCAAAGCTGCTCCTGTGCTGGTGGAGAGGACGACGTCCTTGGCACCGGGGCAAGTCCAGCGGGTAGTTCGAAAGGTTCTGGGGCGGCACGGTCAATAGGGAACGACCTTCATTGTGGAACCCGACATGGTTGTCTGGGCAAGGGCCGCAGCTGCTGCCGCCACATCCCCCAGTCCTCCAAGTCCGGCTATGATCGAGGTCGAGGGTGGGGAGGTCCGAGCTGGAGCCAAGCTTGCGACCGAGGTGCCATCTGCAAGGGTGCCGAGTGCTCAGCCTGTCCCCGGGGGCCCTGCTACTAGTGGGGCAAGGGCTCCTACCCCTACTAGTGGGGCAAGGGCACCTACCCCTACCAGTGGGGCAAGGGCTCCTACCCCTACTAGTGGGGCAAGGGCACCTACCCCTACCAGTGGAGCAAGGGCACCTACCCCTGGGGAGAGCAGGAGGGAGGAGGCGTGGTGCCGACTTCCATTCAAGCTGGGACCGGAGAGCTCTTTACTCCAGAGCCCCACATTGGCCGAGCGCATGATGGATTTTTCAATCCATCCATGCGATCGGCAGGAGATGGCCGGACTGTGATTGGGGGATGTGCTTAGCGCCATCTTCCCCTATCTCTTCTCGGTAAGTGGCTCCACCTATCTTTCTCTCTTTCTCTTCATCTTTCTTTTTTTTTTTTTTGCTAACCTTTTACATGGTGCAGATCGGTACCGAAGCCCTCTTCATTAGGGACTGCTGTTGAAACTGGTAGCATATTGAACAGCAGCGGGCGGTTGAGATCGAGTCACTGAAGGCCGGTCTGAAGGAGAGGACCAAGGTGAACGAAATGCTCGGTTGAAGGGTCAAGGACCTGGAGAAGCAGCTCACCGACTCTAAGGGGTGAGCGATGGAGCTCCGGGAGGATCTTGACCAGGAGTGGAGCCACTCGAGGAAGAGTGCTAAGGAGCTCGCCCTTGTCGAGAAGAGGTTGAAGTGGTACGATGCCGAGGCCATTCGACACAAGGAGGCAGCTCAGTCTGCTCTGGTCGAGCTATCGGTAGGGAAGGAGCAGTTGGCCATGGCTGAAAAAGCAGCATAGGAGTCAGCCAGGTCGATGAAGGCGGCCAGAGGAGAGGCCGTCGAGGCGAGGAGGGATGCTGGAGAGGCTGTGGCCAGGTATAGAGCCTCGGAGGAGTTCATCATCGAGATTCATCAAATGGCATCAGACTCCTTCAAAGGTTTCATGTACTTGTGCGGCCGAATTAAGGGATTCATCCCTGATGAGGGCCGCAACTACCTCAATTACCCTCATGCCTCGGACATGGAGTCGGGTGTTGAAGAAGCTGTGTCACCTCCGAACCTTCTCCACTAGTCGAGGCTGGGACTGGGCCACTCGAGGCTGGAGCCGTTTAGCCAGAGGTTCCTCACACCTTCACTGCCCAGCCGGGGGGGCAGTTAGAGAGGAGTAATTTTCTTGTTTTTCTTTTTTGTACTTGGTCTGGGTCACCTTGCATGTCGGGGACCCGAAAATGTTTGTAACATACTTTTGTGAATGAAATGAGAGTTTTTCTGCCACCTGTTCCTGAGCACCGCCTGACTCTTCCCCCTCCTCACCTTCTCTCTTTTCTTCTTCTTCTCTTTTTTTTTTTATGAAATGAGTGATGAGATCAAAGAGGAGGGTTTCACCTTGTCTGGGATTTGGTCACCAGGCTTCAGCATCGGTGAGTTGGGCACAGGGTTTTGGCAGTTAAGAGTATCTTGGCTCAAAGTCTTCTTGGCCAGAGAGTTGGGCCTCGATCCAAGGTGCTTGAGGGCTGGGCTCAGGGCTTGAATGCCTTGGAGCTAGGCTCGAGGCCTTCTTGGCCAAAGAGCTGGGCTCAGGTCTTGGTGTCTCGGAGCTAGGCTCGAAGACCTTCTTGGCCGGAGAGCTGGACCCCGATCCAAGGTTGCCTGAGAGCTGCGCTCAGGTCTTGTCTTGGATCTAGGCTCGAAGACTTGCCATCCGGAGAGCTGGGCCCCGGGTCTTGTTCTCTGAGAGCTGGCTCAGGTCTTGGTGTCTCGAAGCTGGGCTCGAAGATGTTGATGACTTGAGAGCAGCTTGGCTCGAAGATCCCTTAGCCGGAGAGCTGGGCCTCGGTCTCAGGTTGCTTGAGAGCTGGCTCAGGTCTTGGCATCTCAGAGCTGGGCTCGAAGACGTTGATGATTTGAGAGCGACTTTGCTCGAAGATCCCTTGCCGGAGAGCTGGGCCCCGGTCTTGGGTTGCCTGAGAGCTGGCTCAGGTCTTGGCATCTCGAAGCTAGGCTCGAAGACGTTGATGATTTGAGAGCATCTTGGCTTGAAGATCCCTTGGCCAGAGAGCTGGGCCTCGATCTTGGGTTGCCTGAGAGCTGGCTTAGGTCTTGGCATCTCGGAGTTGGGCTTGAAGACGTTGATGATTTGAGAGCAGCTTGGCTCGAAGTTCCCTTGGCCGGAGAGCTGGGCCCGGGTCTCGGGTTGCTTGAGTGCTGGCTTAGGTCTTGGTGTCTTGGAGCTGGGCTTGAAGACGTTGATGATTTGAGAGCGGCTTGGCTCGAAGATCCCTTGGCCAGAGAGCTGGGCCCCGGCCTCGGGTCACCTGAGTGCTGGCTCAGGTCTTGGCATCTCGGAGCTAGGCTTAAAGATGTTGATGATTTGAGAGCAGCTTGGCTCGAAGATCCCTTGGCCAGTTAGCTGGGCCCCGATCTCGGGTCGCTTAAGAGCTGGCTTAGGTCTTGGCATCTTGGAGCTGGGCTCGAAGATGTTGATGATTTGAGAGCAGCTTGGCTCGAAGATCCCTTGGCCGAAGAGCTGGGCCCCAATCTCGGGTCGCCTGAGAGCTGGCTCAGGTCTTGGCATCTCTAAGCTGGGCTCGAAGACGTTGATGATTTGAGAGCAGCTTGGCTTGAAGATCCCTTGGCCAGAGAACTGGGCCCCGGTCTCGGGTCGCCTGAGAGCTGGCTCAAGTCTTGGTATCTCGGAGCTGGGCTCGAAGCCGTTGATGGAGGTTTCCTTGCAAGGCAGGTAGATACTTGTGCAAAAGAATAACTATTATTATTATTATTGGGGGAGAGCCTTACATTATTGATAATATCTTCGTAGATTGCAGGCATTCCATGTTCGAGGGAACCTGACGCCATCAAGATCCTCGAGGCGTTCCATGTGAGAGCTTCGGCCACCTTATAAGGGCCCTCCCAGTTCGGTGAGAGCTTGCTGCACTCTTGGGATTGAGATGCTTCGGCCCGACGTAGCACCAAGTCCCTGGGTATGAAGACCTTTGGCTTGACCCGGGCGTTGTAGTTCCAGGCTACTCATTGCCAGTATGCCGCAATCTGTTGCTACACTTTATCCCTTGTTTCTTCGAGAAGATCCAGGTTGAGCAAGAGGTGCACCGAGTTTTGTGCCTCGTCATATTGTTGCACTCATAGTGTGGGCACGTTGAGCTCGACCAGGATGACTGCCTCGATGCTAAAAACAAGGTTGAAGGGCATCTCGTCAGTTGCAGTTCTAGGCGTTGTCTGGTAGGCCCACAGAATGGTAGGGAGTTCTTCCGTCCACCTGCCCTTGGCTTGGTCTAGCCTGGTTCTGAACCCTTAAAGGATGGTCCGATTAGTCACTTCGGCTTCCCCGTTTGTTTGAGGGTGAGCTATCGAGGTGAATCGGTGTTGGATGCCGTGTTCGGCACAAAACCCTTCAAACTCCTGATTATCGAATTATCGTCCGTTGTCAGTGATGATACAATGAGGGAGTCCGAAGTGACAAATAATTGACTTCCAGAAGAACTGGCGGACATTGGCTTCCACGATCCAGGCTAGTGGCTCTGCCTCGATCCATTTGGTGAAGTAGTCGATCGCCACCAGCTCGAATCTTCGTTGCCCCGATGCAGGGAAAAATGGCCCCAAGATGTCCATCCCCCACTAGGCAAAAGTCCAAGGGGCTGAGAGTTGGGAGATCGATGCCACCGGCTGGCGCTGTATGTGAGCGTGATGCTGGCATTTGTTGCACCTTTTAATGAAGTCGGTGGCATCCTCCCTCATGGTCTCCAAAAAGTATCCCTGGTGAAAGGCTTTATAAGCCAGCGTTCTCCCTCCCACATGGTTCCTGTAAAGGCCTTTGTGTATCTCCTGGAGCACGAAAGTTGCCTCTGCGGTCCTGAGGCACTTCAAGAGTGGGTAGGAGTAAGATAGTAGTAAAGCGGCCCTCCATCAGAATGAATCGGGAGACCTTCTTCTTGACGAGGACTGCTTCCACGCGGTCCTCGGGAAGGGAGCCATCGGTGATGTACCTGATGTACCTATATATCTAGCTCAGCTCGGGGGTGACTTGGTGCACCTCCTCTAAGCCTTCGTAGCTTGGATTTTCGAGGTACTCGACATAGGAACGTTTCAGCGATGAGTCCGACAGGGTCGTGAGTCTAGACAGTGCATCTCCGCGTGCATTCTCCTCACGGGGGATGTGGAAGATGCTGAAGCATCGAAGGCCTATCGTGCTTGAGCGGACTCGTTCTACGTACTTCATCATCTGGGGGTCCTTGGCTTCATACTCTCCAGAGACTTGTCCGGCAACCAGTTGGGAGTCGATGAAGACTTTCAAATTCTGCACACCCAGCTTGCGGGAGACTCTTAGACCAGCGAGGAGTGCCTCGTACTCCGCCTTGTTGTTTGTCGCGACAAATTTGAAGCGGAGGGTGCATTCTGTCACAACCCCATTGCTATTGGCGAGGATGAGGCTGGCTCTACTCCTGCAAGAATTGGATGCACCGTCCACATGGAGGATCCAAGGCTCCTCCTGTGGTCCGATCTCCGTTATTATATGCTTTGGCTCCTTAGCAAATCCGGTGCACTCGACTATGAAGTCAGCTAAGACTTCGGCCTTCTGCGAGGACCTTAGCTGGTACACTATATCAAACTCGCTGAGCAGTAAGGACCACTTGGCCAATCTCACAAAAGTCTCGAGGTGGCTAAGTATGGTCCTCAGCGGTTGGTCCATCATGACCACTATCGAGTGCACTTGGATGTAGGGCCTGAGGTGCTTAGCAGACATTATTAGTGCAAAAATGAGTTTCTCGGAGCGAGTATACCCGATCTCCGCATCATGGAGGATTTTGCTGGTGTATTATACCATCTTCTGGGATTTGTCCTCGTCTGTGCGGATGAGAACTGAGCTGACGGCTCCGAGTGTAACCACCAGATAGAGCAGGAGCTCGTCCCCCTCTTCCGGCTTGGAGAGCATTGGGGGAGAGGCAAGAAATTTCTTCAGCTCCTCGAAGGCCATCCTGCACTCCTCTGTCCAGACGAAGTCGTGCATCTTGCACAGCACCTTGAAGAATGGAAGGCAATAGTCGGCTGATGCAGAACGAAAGCTCTGATACCAAAAATGATGCAGAACAAAAAAGATGATGTGATGCGAAAGTAAATTAAAATTAATATATTTTATTTATTTATTTATTTTCAGAAGTCGGCTTTGACTCAAAGGAAAGATAAACTAATGTTGAAAGAAACTAAGAAATGACAGAAAGCACAATTAAAAGGAGTGGATTATCAGAGTAACTCAAAAGTGGGATCGCTGGGGATTGAGAAACCCCAGACCTAGGGTTTACTCCTCTTTTAAGAAACAGACGAAGAGAGAAGAGAAGGTTTTATACCTGACTGTGATATCTCTCGTTGTTTCAATTGAAGGACACTTTCGAGCAAATTGTAGGATCCTTAGAGACGGGGTATCTTCGCAATGGATCCTTGGATTGTAGTCCTATGGCAAGGTTGGCCTTCTTCTCGAACTCAGGATCTGGAAGAAGAAAAACAAGTGAGGGATTCAGAGACTCAGGGAAGGATTTACCAGTTCGAAGAACTTGAAGGTTGATGTCGCTGAGATCCGGATTCTCTTGAAGGCTGATTCAACTCCCACTGGAAAGAGCTTTGGATCTGAAGTACCCGGACTGTAGCTGGATGCCGGTGGTCGGCCTGGACTTGGAGAGAGAGGCTGTGGGAGGTGGGATAGGCTAGGGTTTGGTGGAAAGAGAAGGGTGATGGCGGCTAGGGTTTGGGAGTGGAGTGGCTAACCTAGGGTTTGGGTTTTGGAGATCTCACACCTCCTCAAGGTTCCTGGGGAACCCGGATTTACTCCCTCACGGAGCTCAACACCTGGATGCAAGTGCGGAAGAGAGAAAACACAAAGTTTTGATCACAAAAAAATTGGGTTTCATTCATCTGATTCTTTTCAAACTTACATGGGAGTTTAATTTATAGGCCATTACAAGAGAGAAGGGTTTTACATCCTCCCATGTGGGACTAAAGGAGGGGATCTTCAAATTAGGATATCAATCCGTACTCATATGGCCGGCCAATTAATTCCAAAGTTGATTGAAGCTTCAAAAAGGAAAGTGGGTGGCGCCTCCTTGTCTTGACCTCTAAGAAAATATTTTTTTCCTTCTATGCTTGGCCTTATCTAGAAGTGTTTGGGTGCCTCTTAACCTTGCCCTCCAAGAGAAAATTTGTTGCCTTTTATATCTGGCTTTAGTTGGAATGATTAGGGCGCCTCCTAACCTTGCTTTTCAAGAGAAATCTCCTTCCTTCCATGGCTCAACCCTTTTTGGATACCTCCTTTTCTTCCTCCCCAAGTTATGGCTCCTTCTAACTTTGTTTTGAGTATTTCTGGCAGGTAATGGGCGCCTCCTTGAATTCCTCTCCAAGAGAATTTCTTCCCTTTTATAGTTTGGTTCTTTTGGGAAGTCTTGGGCCACCCCCTTGATTTGTGGACCCCTGGTGGATTTCTCCTCAATTGGTGCATGTAAGAGGGGAGCTGCTATCTGTGGTGTGGGGACCAAAGCCTGCTAGATGGAGATGTGGCACCCCATGGACTCAGGCGTATGGCTGGGAGTGTGGCTGGGAGTGTGGCGCCCACTTGCTTGGCCTTGGAAGAAAATGTAACACCCCAGGTTGAAACCCTAGTCCACTACTGAGTCAACATGACTCAATAAAATAAAATGCAGGTAATATAGACTCAAGCTAAAGTTGAGTTGATCCAGTCAACCCTTATTACAAGCCAAAAAAACCCTAATTCTTCGAGCAAGGTTAATCAGATATCCAGATGGAGCTCTGAAGTCTTCTTCTGAGTCTGGTGCCCACACCAATTCTCCTAGGGTGGGAGGAACTCGACCCTGTCGAGTATGGATCATGTTGGCTCTGGTATCTCTCCAAGAGGTCTGGGTCCAATTCTTGTAATTCTTCTCAGGAGATCCAAGAGTCATCAGAATCTGGCCTTCCTTGCCAGCGGACCAGGTATCTTTGGTATCCTCGATTACGAGTAGAGATAACCTGATCATCCAGGATCTTTTCAATCTGCACTTTCCTCACAGGCCAGTTTGTTGGTGGATACACAGGGTTGGGTTCACTCTCAAGAGCAGGATTAGGTTCAAAAGCCTCACTGGGAATCACAGCTGGCTCTCTATACTCTACTAGGTCTGTAATGTTGAAAGTGGAGCTAATGCCTAGTTTTGGAGGCAACTCGAGCACATAGGCATTGGATCCTACTCTCTTCACCACTCTAAATGGTCCAGCTCCTCTAGCATGTAACTTTCTAACGGTTCCAGGAGGAAACCGTTCAGGCCTTAACCTAATCATTACATAGTCTCCCTCAACAAAAGTTTTGACTCGTCTTTGAGAATCAGCCAACTTCTTATAAGTTTCATTACTTAAATTTATTTTGGCATGAATTTCTTTATGCAAGTCCTTTACATGCCATGCAAGTGCATCAAGAGACTTGTGTGTGTGGACTAATAGTGAAATCAGATCAAGTGGTGTGTGAGGCTTGTATCCATGAACAATTTCAAAGGGGCTCTAGCCTATAGACCTATTGATCGAAACATTATATGCAAATTTAGCCCTGGGTAAATACAAATCCCAATTCCTGGTATTCTCACTCAATCAAAATCTGAGACAATGTCCTAAACTCGACTGACGATACATTCCTAAAGAATGGACTTTATTCAACGGAACCCTAGGTCTAAACCTAACAAACTACGGCTCTCTAGGTTTGACCTTGGATCGGAGGATGGCATGCAGAGCATGAAAACTTATCATGGGTGCCTAGTAGGTGCCATAAGGTCTTCCAGAAGTCGGTGGCAAACCTAATAGATTCTGACACGTGATTCACTCTAAAGACTTTGACAAAGTATACTTGGATGGTGTAAGAAGCATTGGAAGTCCTAGAGAAAGGGAGGAAATATGAGGTAGAGTCTCGAATTACCTGCTGGCTAAAGGTGGTGACCTGAAGGTTTGAATGGTGATCTATGAATGTCAACTGGTCATCCTTACGAAAGGAAAAGTTTGCTACTCCCAGGAATGGATCAAGAGATGGTTCGGGGAGTAGCCTAGGACATGTGATTGCAACAGTTAAGGTTTGTTCTCTAAGCAAATAATGATCCACTTTCTCAAGAAATGGATTAGAGAATGATTCATGGAAGGGCCTATGGATGATGACCTCAAGACTTGAAATTTGACCTATGGGTGAGGAAAGGTATACTCTATAGAAGGGTAGGTCTGTCATGCGAAGGAAGGGGTCTGGGGTCATAAGGAGGACTTCTACAGGACTGGGTGAATCAATCCGCTCAAGAAAAGGATGTCCAACTGAGATTACGAGAGAGACCTTAGTGACTGAGCATGGGACAAGGTCCAATTGTAAGAGGCTTGATTCAGTCATCCTAAGGAGAGGATCTACCATAGGGTGGGCAAACTTAAATAGTTCAGTGCAAAGATCTTCAATTGGTACTTGGGGAATGACTGTCATTAGAGGGTACGAACTAATAGCTCGGGCTAACACTATGAGTTCTTCCTGGGGGTATTTGACTAAAGGAACCTGGTTCTCACAAATCTCTTGAATTTCTGAACTAGGTCCTACCAGTTGGTTGCTTTCCAAGGTCTCCTCAGGTAAGGAACCAATAGTATCGATGTCACATTCTTCAAGTTCTTTCCCCTCATATTCATCAACTAGATTCAAGCTAGCATCATATACTTCCTCGATGCCATCTTCAATGGGTTTCGGGTCAGTGGTAATCGGGTCAACTGATTCTGGGCTTGTCATACCTAACCCTTCTTCCTCATTGGTAGGCTTGGGTTCTCCCTCATTAATGTCATCCTTAGGATTCTTACCACTTAGCTAAGCACAAGCCAGTCCTATGCATGGGCACTGACTAGATTTATGGCCTCTTTCTCCACAAAACAAACATTCTTGCGATATAGGAACCTGGGTCATACTGGTTTTCAAGCTAGTAGAGACCTTACATGGGCATGGGTGTGGATCTAAATGGTTTGATCTAGAAGACTTGGGTTGTTGAGTGACTGGTCTAGAATATTGTAAGGACCTCTCATAGACACGATCCACACTATAGATATCATGGTTAGGCTTCCTAAGGTTATGCTCGGGATCACGGTATAAGATCCTCCTAGGCTCCTGGCATGGGTGAGGTTGGGGCCTATTAAATTTTGGATCAGGGGTCCAATTTTGATGTCTACGTTTCTCAACTACTTGGACTCGATCTCTAAGCTGGGTAAAATTCTCATTCATATCCTGACTCAATTTGTTCATACTTTCAGTAAGAGCTCTAACCATGGCCTCTAAATCAGGTTGGGTCTGACCAGGTTGGTAGGGTACTCCATTCCGGGTAGACATGATGATGCAAGCAAACACACCAAATGAGACTCGACTAAAACGACTACGGGCTAACTAGACCTAGAGCCCAAACTAGATGCCCAATCAGAGTGGCAAGCTAGCCTGTAGTAACTCGGGACTCAGCCAGGCAGGTGTAACGGAAGTGTTAGGTCCCTAAATGCAAATCCTAGACACCAATTAGAGATTGGCCAGGTAGGCGGACCAGCACACAAGCCCTTCGGGATAGAATCCCTGAACCACCGTTCTAGACACTGAGTACAAAGCACACACAGAGTAACTTGACAAACTGACTCAACACTACCCTAGACCCGACTTATTGGTGTCCCTAGCCCACTAGGGCAAATTAGGTCTAATTAATTTTAAGATTAAAGGCTTAGGTTCGAATGAGTGGGTGGTGGTTTTGGGCTAAGGAGAGGTTATCAACTCCTCCCCTTATCTTAGATGCTCAAATGCCCTTAAGATGAAATAAGTGTTGAACATTTAAAAATAATTGAATTGCAGAAACACAAAAATAGAGTTGCAGTAATTTAATTCTCAGAAATCTCATGGAAACCAATAAATCACAGGAAAATTATGCAGAATAGATTCAATTATACTGGTTTCAGAAAAATAAAAATCATCGAATTTGGAGTTACCTGTAGTGAGAAATAATTCCTGCAACAGGACAATTACGGGTTGAAAATAGAGTACTTTCCCGTTTACAATTCCTGCTACAAAGTTGTAACCCAACGGATCCCCTACACGCCATAGGAACACCCCATGGAATTGGAAGAGGAGGTTTGCACCTCGCTTCGTTCCTAGGACCGGACGTCCTGGGGAGTCTACTTCGAGCAGACAAAGTAAAAAGAGAGAGACTCAAACAAGCAATCAAACAGAAATCCTAGACAGGGCTCTGATACCAAAATTGATGCAGAACGAAAGCTCTGATACCAAAAATGATGCAGAACAAAAAAGATGATGTGATGCGGAAGTAAATTAAAATTAATATATTTTTTTTATTTATTTATTTTCAGAAGTCGGCTTTGACTCAAAGAAAAGATAAACTAATGTTGAAAGAAACTAAGAAATGACAGAAAGCACAATTAAAAGGAGTGGATTATCAGAGTAACTCAGAAGTAGGATCGCTGGGGATTTAGAAACCCCCAAACCTAGGGTTTACTCCTCTTTCAAGAAACAAACGAAGAGAGAAGAGAATGTTTTATACCTGACTGTGATATCTCTCGTTGCTTCAATTGAAGGACACTTTCGAGTATATTGTAGGATCCTTAGAGATGGGGTATACTCGAATTGGATCCTTGGATTGTAGTCCTATGGCAAGGTTGGCCTTTTTCTCGAACTCAGGATCTGGAAGAAGAAAAACAAGTGAGGGATTTAGAGACTCAGGGAAGGATTTACCAGTTCGAAGAACTTGAAGGTTGATGTCGCTGAGATCCGGATTCTCTTGAAGGCTGATTCAACTCCCACTGGAAAGAGCTTTGGATCTGAAGTACCCGGACTGTAGCTGGATGCCGTTGGTCGGCCTGGACTTGGGGAGAGAGGCCGTGGGAGGTGGGATAGGCTAGGGTTTGGTGGAAAGAGAAGGGTGATGGCGGCTAGCGTTTGGGAGTGGAGTGGCTAACCTAGGGTTTGGGTTTTGGAGATCTCACACCTCCTCAAGGTTCCTGGGGAACCCGGATTTACTCCCTCACGAAGCTCAACACCTGGATGCAAGTGCGGAAGAGAGAAAACACAAAGTTTTGCTCATAAAAAAATTGGGTTTCATTCATCTGATTCTTTTCAAACTTACATGGGGGTTTAATTTATAGGCCATTACAAGAGAGTAGGGTTTTACATCTTCCCATGTGGGACTAAAGGAGGGGATCTTCAAATTAGGATATCAATCCCTACTCATATGGCTGGCCGATTAATTCCAAAGTTGATTGAAGCTTCAAAAAGTAAAGTGGGTGGCGCCTCCTTGTCTTGACCTCTAAGAAAATATTTTTTTCCTTCTATGCTTGGCCTTATCTGGAAGTGTTTGGGTGCCTCTTAACCTTGCCCTCCAAGAGAAAATTTGTTGCCTTTTATATCTGGCTTTAGTTGGAATGATTAGGGCGCCTCCTAACCTTGCTTTTCAAGAGAAATCTCCTTCCTTCCATGGCTCAACCCTTTTTGGATACCTCCTTTTCTTCCTCCCCAAGTTATGGCTTCTTCTAACTTTGTTTTTAGTATTTCTGGCAGGTAATGGGCGCCTCCTTGAATTCCTCTCCAAGAGAATTTCTTCCCTTTTATAGTTTGGTTCTTTTGGGAAGTCTTGGGCCGCCCCCTTGATTTGTGGACCCCTGGTGGATTTCTCCTCAATTGGTGCATGAAAGAGGGGAGCTGCTATCTATGGTGTGGGGACCAAAGCCTGCTGGATGGAGATGTGGCGCCCCCTGGACTCAGGCGTATGGCTGGGAGTGTGGCTGGGAGTGTGGTACCCACTTGCTTGGCCTTGGGAGAAAATGTAACACCCCAGGTTGAGACCCTAGTCCACTACTGAGTCAACATGACTCAATAAAATAAAATGCAGGTAATATAGACTCAAGCTAAAGTTGAGTTGATCCAGTCAACCCTTATTACAAGCCAAAAAAACCCTAATTCTTCGGGCAAGGTTATTAAGATATCCAGATGGAGCTCTGAAGTCTTCTTCTGAGTCTGGTGCCCGCACCAATTCTCCAAGGGTGGGAGGAACTCGACCCTGTCGAGTATGGATCAAGTTTGCTCTGGTATCTCTCCAAGAGGTCTGGGTCCAATTCTTGTAATTCTTCTCGGGAGATCCAAGAGTCATCAGAATTTGGCCTTCCTTGCCAGCGGACCAGGTATCTTTGGTATCCTCGATTACGAGTAGAGATAACCTGATCATCCAGGATCTTTTCAATCTGCTCTTTCCTCACAGGCCAGTTTGTTGGTGGACACACAGGGTTGGGTTCACTCTCAAGAGCAGGATTAGGTTCAAAAGCCTCACTGGGAATCACAGCTGGCTCTCTATACTCTACTAGGTCTGTAATATTGAAAGTGGAGCTAATGCCTAGTTCTGGAGGCAACTCGAGCATATAGGCATTGGATCCTACTCTCTTCACCACTCTAAATGGTCCAGCTCCTCTAGCATGTAACTTTCTAACAGTTCCAGGAGGAAACCGTTCAGGCCTTAACCTAATCATTACATAGTCTCCCTCAAAAAAAGTTTTGACTCGCCTTTGAGAATCAGCCAACTTCTTATAAGTTTCATTACTAAAATTTATTTTGGCATGAATTTCTTTATGCAAGTCCTTTACATGCCATGCAAGTGCATCAAGAGACTTGTGTGTGTGGACTAATAGTGAAATCAGATCAAGTGGTGTGTGAGGCTTGTATCCATGAACAATTTCAAAGGGGCTCTAGCCTATAGACCTATTGATCAAAATATTATATGCAAATTTAGCCCTGGGTAAATACAAATCCCAATTCCTGGTATTCTCACTCAATCAAAATCTGAGACAATGTCCTAAACTCGACTGACGATGCATTCCTAAAGAATGGACTTTATTCAAAGGAACCCTAGGTCTAAACATAACAAACTACGGCTCTCTAAGTTTGACCTTGGATCGGAGGATGGCATGCAGAGCATGAAAACTTATCATGGGTGCCTAGTAGGTGCCATAAGGTCTTCCAGAAGTAGGTGGCGAGCCTAATAGATTCTGACATGTGATTCACTCTAAAGACTTTGACAAAGTATACTTGGATGGTGTAAGAAGCATTGGAAGTCCTAGAGAAAGGGAGAAAATATGAGGTGAAGTCTCGAATTACCTGCTGGCTAAAGGTGGTGACCTGAAGGTTTGAATGGTGATCTATGAATGTCAACTGGTCATCCTTACGAAAGGAAAAGTTTGCTACTCCCAGGAATGGATCAAGAGATGGTTCGGGGAGTAGCCTAGGACATGTGATTGCAACAGTTAAGGTTTGTTCTCTAAGCAAATAATGATCCACTTTCTCAAGAAATGGATTAGAGAATGATTCATGGAAGGGCCTATGGATGATGACCTCAAGACTTGAAATTTGACCTATGGGTGAGGAAAGGTATACTCTACAGAAGGGTAGGTCAGTAATGCGAAGAAAGGGGTCTGGGGTCATAAGGAGGACTTTTATAGGACTGGGTGAATCAATCCGCTCAAGAAAAGGATGTCCAACTGAGATTACGAGAGAGACCTTAGTGGCTGAGCATGGGACAAGGTCCAATTGTAAGAGGCTTGATTCAGTCATCCTAAGGAGAGGATCTACCATAGGGTGGTCAAACTTAAACAGTTCAGTGCAAAGATCTTCAATTGGTACTTGGGGAATGACTGTCATTAGAGGGTACGAACTAATAGCTCGGGCTAACACTATGAGTTCTTCCTGTGGGTATTTGACTAAAGGAATCTGGTTCTCACAAATTTCTTGAATTTCTGAACTAGGTCCTACCAATTGGTTGCTTTCCAAGGTCTCCTCAGGTAAGGAACCAATAGTATCGATGTCATATTCTTCAAGTTCTTTCCCCTCATATTCATCAACTAGACTCAAGCTAGCATCATATACTTCCTCGATGCCATCTTCAATGGGTTTCGGGTCAGTGGTAATCGGGTCAACTGATTCTGGGCTTGTCATACCTAACCCTTCTTCCTCATTGGTAGGCTTGGGTTCTCCCTCATTAATGTCATCCTTAGGATTCTTACCACTTAGCTGAGCACAAGCCAGTCCTATGCATGGGCACTGACTAGATTTATGGCCTCTTTCTCCACAAAATAAACATTCTTGCGATATAGGAACCTGGGTCACACTGGGTTTCAAGCTAGTAGAGACCTTACTTGGGCATGGGTGTGGATCTAAATGGTTTGATCTAGAAGACTTGGGTTGTTGAGTGACTGGTCTAGAATATTGTAAGGACCTCTCATAGACACGATCCACACTATAGATATCATGGTTAGGCTTCCTAAGATTATGCTCGGGATCACGGTATAAGATCCTCCTAGGCTCCTGGCATGGGTGAGGTTGGGGCCTATTAAATTTTGGATCAGGGGTCCAATTTTGATGTCTACGTTTCTTAACTACTTGGACTCGATCTCTAAGCTGGGTAAAATTCTCATTCATATCCTGACTCAATTTGTTCATACTTTCAGTAAGAGCTCTAACCATGGCCTCTAAATCAGGTTGGGTCTGACCAGGTTGGTAGGGTACTCCATTCCGGGTAAACATGATGATGCAAGCAAACACACCAAATGAGACTCGACTTAAACGACTACGGGCTAACTAGACCTAGAGCCCAAACTAGATGCCCAATCAGAGTAGCAAGCTAGCCTGTAGTAACTCGGGACTCAGCCAGGTAGGTGTAAGGGGAGTGTTAGGTCCCTAAATGCCAATCCTAGACACCAATCAGAGATTGGCCAGGTAGGCAGACCAGCACACAAGCCCTTCGGGATAGAATCCCTGAACCACTATTCTAGATACTGAGTACAAAGCACACACAGAGTAACTAGACAAACTGACTCAACACTAGCCTAGACCCGACTTATTGGTGTCCCTAGCCCACTAGGGCAAATTAGGTCTAATTAATTTTAAGATTAAAGGCTTAGGTTCGAATGAGTAGGTGGTGGTTTTGGGCTAAGGAGAGGTTATCAACTCCTCCCCTTATCTTAGATGCTCAAATGCCCTTAAGATGAATTAAGTGTTGAACATTCAAAAATAATTGAATTGCAGAAACACAAAAATAGAGTTGCAGTAATTTAATTCTCAGAAATCTCATGGAAACCAATAAATCACAGGAAAATTATGCAAAATAGATTCAATTATACTGGTTTCAGAAAAATAAAAATCATCAAATTTGGAGTTTCTTGTAGTGAGAAATAATTCCTGCAACAGGGTAATTATGGGTTGAAAATAGAGTACTTCCCCGTTTACAATTCCTGCTACGAAGTTGTAACCCAACGGATCCCCTACACGCCCTAGGAACACCCCGTGGAATTGGAAGAGGAGGTTTGCACCTCGCTTCGTTCCTAGGACCGGACGTCCTGGGGAGTCTACTTCGAGCAGACAAAGTAAAAAGAGAGAGACTCAAACAAGCAATCAAACAGAAACCCTAGACGGGGCTCTGATACCAAAATTGATGCAGAACGAAAGCTATGATACCAAAAATGATGCAGAACAAAAAAGATGATGTGATGCAAAAGTAAATTAAAATTAATATATTTTTTTTATTTATTTATTTTCAGAAGTCGGCTTTGACTCAAAGGAAAGATAAACTAATGTTGAAAGAAACTAAGAAATGACAGAAAGCACAATTAAAAGGAGTGGATTATCAGAGTAACTCAGAAGTGGGATCGCTGCAGATTTAGAAACCCCCAGACCTAGGGTTTACTTTTCTTTCAAGAAACAGACAAAGAGAGAAGGGAAGGTTTTATACCTGACTGTGATATCTCTCGTTGCTTCAATTGAAGGACACTTTCGAGCAGATTGTAGGATCCTTAGAGATGGGGTATTTTCGCAATGGATCCTTGGATTGTAGTCCTATGGCAAGGTTGGCCTTCTTCTCGAACTCAGGATCTGGAAGAAGAAAAACAAGTGAGGGATTCAGAGACTCAGGGAAGGATTTACCAGTTCGAAGAACTTGAAGGTTGATGTCGCTGAGATCCGGATTCTCTTGAAGGCTGATTCAACTCCCACTGGAAAGAGCTTTGGATCTGAAGTACCCGGACTGTAGCTGGATGCCGGTGGTCGGTCTGGATTTGGAGAGAGAGGCCGTGGGAGGTGGGATAGGCTAGGGTTTGGTGGAAAGAGAAGGGTGATGGTGGCTAGGGTTTGGGAGTGGAGTGGCTAACCTAGGGTTTGGGTTTTGGAGATCTCACACCTCCTCAAGGTTCCTGGGGAACCCGGATTTACTCCCTCATGGAGCTCAACACCTGGATGCAAGTGCGGAAGAGAGAAAACACAAAGTTTTGCTCACAAAAAAAATTGGGTTTCATTCATCTGGTTCTTTTCAAACTTACATGGGGGTTTAATTTATAGGCCATTACAAGAGAGTAGGGTTTTACATCTTCCCATGTGGGACCAAAGGAGGGGATCTTCAAATTAGGATATCAATCCCTACTCATATGGCCGGCCAATTAATTCCAAAGTTGATTGAAGCTTCAAAAAGGAAAGTGGGTGGCGCCTCCTTGTCTTGACCTCTAAGAAAATATTTTTTTCCTTCTATGCTTGGCCTTATCTGGAAGTGTTTGGGTGCCTCTTAACCTTGCCCTCCAAGAGAAAATTTGTTGCCTTTTATATCTGGCTTTACTTGGAATGATTAGGGCGCCTCCTAACCTTGCTTTTCAAGAGAAATCTCCTTCCTTCCATGGCTCAACCCTTTTTGGATACCTCCTTTTCTTCCTCCCCAAGTTATGGCTCCTTCTAACTTTGTTTTGAGTATTTCTGGCAGGTAATGGGCGCCTCCTTGAATTCCTCTCCAAGAGAATTTCTTCCCTTTTATAGTTTGGTTCTTTTGGGAAGTCTTGGGCCGCCCCCTTGATTTGTGGACCCCTGGTGGATTTCTCCTCAATTGGCGCATGAAAGAGGGGAGCTGCTATCTGTGGTGTGGGGACCAAAGTCTGCTGGATGGAGATGTGGCGCCCCCTGGACTCAGGCGTATGGCTGGGAGTGTGGCTGGGAGTGTGGCTGGGAGTGTGGCGTCCACTTGCTTGGCCTTGGGAGAAAATGTAACACCCCAGGTTGAAACCCTAGTCCACTACTGAGTCAACATGACTCAATAAAATAAAATGCAGGCAATATAGACTCAAGATAAAGTTGAGTTGATCCAGTCAACCCTTATTACAAGCCAAAAAAACCCTAATTTTTTGGGCAAGGTTAATCAGATATCTAGATGGAGCTCTGAAGTCTTCTTTTGAGTCTGGTGCCCGTTCCATCGACCGACCTCGAGATGAATCGGCTCAGGGTGGCAATACGCCCCGTTAGGTGCTGTACCTGCTTCTTGGAGATCGGGTGCTCCATGTCAATGATCGCTTGGACCTTCATTAGATTTTCTTCTATACCTCTCTAGGTAACCATGAAGCCGAGAAACTTTCCTGCCACCACTCTGAAGGTGCACTTCGCTAGATTCAGCTTCATCTGATGTTGCCGTAGGTTGTGGAATGACTCTGTGAGGTCAGCGATATGATTCGAGCTCGGCTTGCTCATGACAAGCATGTCATCCATATATACTTGCATGTTCCGGCCAATCTGGTCCTTGAAGACCTTCTTGACCAGACACTGGTACGTGGTTCCTGCATTCTTCAAACCAAAGGGCATCATCCTGTAGCAGTATGTCCCTTGGTCAGTGATGAAAGCGGTGTGCTCCTCATCCTCCGGGTGCATGCGGATCTGATTGTATCTCGAGAATGCATCCATGAAGGAGAGCAGCTTGTGCCCAGAGATGGCATCCACCAGTTGGTCAATCTTCGATTGAGGAAATCTATCCTTCGGGTATGCCTTATTGAGGTCAGTGTAGTTTACATAGATCCTTCACTTGCCATTGTTCTTCATTACCATCGCCATGTTCGCAGCCAGCTCGGGTATTGGACCTCTCGAACTAAACAGGCGGTTAGGAGTTTGTCCACTTCCTCCTTGATAGCTGTCTGCCTCTCCAGGGCGAAGCTTCTCTTCTTTTGCCGAACTGGCCTGTGCTTTGGGTCGACGCTCAATTTGTGAGTAATGATGTCAGGAGGGATACCCAGCATGTCCGCCATGGTCCAGGCGAATACATCTATGCTTGCCCACAGGAACTCCAGTAGTTAAGCCCTTTCCTCCTTGGGTAGTTGGGCTCCAATCTGCACCATCCTCATGGGGTCATCTCCGAGTGGATAAGAGAGTAGGCGATCGACCGGGCCTCCCCTAGGGTCTTGAGCCCTTTGGTCGAGATCATCTGCCTTGGGATCACCCTTGGGGACCTTGGCCCCAGGGAGGGTTTGGAAGTAGTGCTGCACCGGCTGGGGTGCTCCCCTCATCTCCCTGACAGCATAGGGAGTGAAAAACTGTACCAATAGTCTCTTGGTGGAGACAACGGTGTTGAGCAGGTTAGGCCCGGGTCGGTCCAGGATCACGTTATAGGCAGAAGAAAGCCTGACAACCATGAAAGTCATCATAACTGTGCTCTGTCGAGGTGGGGTCTCGGTAGTGTTCGGGAGAGTGATCTCTCCCTCCACCCTTATAGAATCATGTGTGAAGCCAACAAGGGGAGTATGTACAGGTTTGTGTTGATTGGGAGGAAGGTTCAACCTGGAGAAGGCATCATAAAAAAGCATATATGTGGAGCTCCCACTATCAACCATGTTGCGTTTTATAGGATGCTTCGCGATCATCATCTCGATGATCACGGCATCATTATTTACATTTTTCTCTCTATCTTTCCCTTCCCTCATAAAGGGGAGTACATTCTCAGGATGCCTTGCCCCTCGGGCCTTCTTGGGCGCGCGCCAGCTCCCCAAGAGATCATACACACCAGCTTCTCGGTAGGGCAGTTGTCGATTGTTGGAGCTGGTGGAAGAGCGACGAGTGCTTGGGATTCCACTTGTGGTATGCCCCCCACGAACATATTGAGATAGCCCCTCTTGATGAGTTCTTCGAATTTCCACTTGAGATTGCGGCATTCCTTGATGTCGTGGCCGTAGTCATGATGAAAATGACAGTACTTCACCTTGTCATGGCCAGTGGAGGGCTTCATCGGAGGTGGGCATCTTAGGTAGTCCTCGCCTTCGATCTCCATTAGGATTTTTGTCCTTGGGGCGAGGAGGGGATTGTAACTCTCCTCAGGAACGAGGGCGCCTTTCGATCTTGGCCCCCTCTGGGAGTTCAGAGCCTAAGGTCCTGGCTTCCGGGTTTCGGGCATCTCGGTAGGGGTTGGCTTCTTCAGTGGCTTTCCGTCGAGCTCCAGCCTCATACGATTCGCCTCCTTGGCATGGATGTACTTCTAGGCTCAGAGGAGGAGCTCGGAAGAAGTTTTCGGGGGCTTCTTATCAAGCGAGTTGGTTAGGCGGGAGGTCCTGAGCCCTCGCTTTAGTGCCAGCATGGCAACTGGCTCATCAAGGTTATAGATCTCCAATGTGGTAGCTTTGAAGCGGACCACATAGTCCCGTAGCGACTTGCGATCTGATGCTGGATGGAAAAGAGGCTGTCTGCCTCTTGTGGTAACTTCCGACAGGCGTCGAAGTGGGCCATGAACTTCTGCCCTAGCTGGACGAAAGAGTTGATGCTCTCCGGCTCCAAGCGGGTGAACCACACCCGGGTCGCCTTCCAAACAGTAGCAGGAAAGGCGACATAGAGGAGAGCGTCGGTGGCCCCATGGACCCTCATGAGGGCCTGGTAGCTTTCCAGGTGGTCTAAGTGGTTGGTGGTCCCATCGTAAGGATCCACCTGTGGCATACGGAACCGACTCGGGATCGGCTCCCCTTGGATTTCTTAGGAGAAAGGGAGATGGGTGTCATAGCCCGCTAGCTCGCTAGCTGAGCCCGGTAGATTGGCAAATCAACGGGATAACTCCGCCAAATTGCAGTCATGCTCCTCCAGGTGCTTCTCCGCCACGCACCTGATGGCTTCGTCAGTGGACCCCTCCACCAAAGGAGACGGAGAAGGTGATATGGGTGCATGGCACCTATGGTGGGGGGTCTTACTTTTCCTACCTCGATGGGGCATGGATATTGCCCGCCCGAGATTTGGTGAGTGGCTCTCCCTGTCGGCAGACCTGGCTCGTTGTCTTTTCGCCGGAGTTTGATGGCTACCCCGGTTGTCAGTAATGGCCTATGGCTGTGAAGGCCTTCCTTGGAAGGAATGCAGGCTATCACAGGGGGCCACGGCATGGGTCCCGGGAGTCCCTGGTTGCTGGTGGGTAGCCAAGGATCGGTGCTGGTGCTGAAGCTGGTGTACTGCTGTAGCAAGGATCTGCATTTGCTGGGGAGTGCAGCCAGCTGGGACTCCACCGGAGGTGGTAGAGCTGGAGCGGATGGCCCCGCCTCTGTGTTGTGTGGGTTCCCTCGGGAGGGGGAGTCCCCTGCATAACCGGTGGAGGCCTCTCGCGCCCGTGTCGTCACCATCCTCCCGTGGAACTTTCCTGTGAAAAAAAGGGGAGGTGTTGAACTAGGTCAAAGACTATTCACAGTACCCCCCTTCCTAGCATGCCAATCTGTTACCGCCAAGATCGCCATGGCTCATAGCTGCTGTCAGCGCCGGGGTGTGCTCCTTTCGCTGTCTGGCCATCCGGTGGTCCTGGATCTACAAAATAGGGATTAGTGACCCAGGCCGGGGTTTCCGGCGGGGGCACTCCAATGGTCAAGTCAGTGACGATCCAGGGAAGTAGATCCTCCTGGTCGAGCCCCTCTTGATGGACTCCATGCTAGGAGGAGTGAATGGTGTGAGAATGGAATGCAAGTGCATTAGGGGAAGAGCGGCCTAGCTAGAGGGATTCTCTGTGTGGCCTTTCCGCCCACCCTTGGTTGGGTTTGCTTATGGTGCTGTGCTCTCTGGTTGAGCTTGCACTTGTATTTTTGTGTATTGCATGTTACCTCCTTTGTCTTGCTTCCTTCGAGCTTTGTAGTCTAGGTTACCGTTGGGTGCCTGTCTTGGGATCTTCGTCGGACTGTCAGGCACGTGCAGCAGTGTCCCGAGGCGCCTTTCCCGATTCATAATAAGGGAAGCTATCATATGTTATGACATTCCCTCTGGTCGCCTCATTCTAGGAACCTGGTAGTACCTCGATCGGAGGGCTGCCACCCTCGAGATTCGAATCTCCTGGTTGACCCCCTCTTTTGGGTGGTTCAGGTGGTTGGTGAGGAGCGTGGCACCTCGATCAATGGGCTTCTCCCCTTTTTGGTGTAACCGGTGGCCGTAGGTGGTCATTGTGGCCTGGCAGATGTCTCAATGCAGTCCTCGGATGGTTCGCCAGTGTCGTGGGATGGTGGTGCTATCCCTTTGTTCGCCGGTGCTTATGCCTGAGCTGGGGGTCGAGATGGGGCTCGACTTCGACCCAAGCATCCCAAGCTCACAGGCTCGCCTCGGTAGAGGAGGGCAGAGTACGGGCTCGGTCCAGAGGGCTCGACCTTGAAGAGGCTCCATATGGCGGAGGAGGGCTGAGCTCGACTCCGACCACGGGGCTCAATCTTCAAGGGGCTTGCTTTGGAGGGCAGAGTGCAGGCCAGGTCTAGAGGGCTCGACCTTGGAGAGGCTCCACGTGGCGGAGGAGGGCTGAGCTTGACTCTGACCATGGGGCTTAATCTTTGAGGGGCTCCTCTAGAGGGCAGAGTGCGGGCCCGGTCCAGAGGGCTCGACCTCGGAGAGGCTCCACGTGGCGAAGGAGGGTTGAGCTCGACTCCAACCACGAGGCTCAATCTTCGAGGGGCTCGCTTTGGAGGGCACCGCTCAGCTCTGGCCTAGGCATCCTAGGTTCGCGTGCTCGACCTGGCGGAGGACGAAGCTCGGCTTCGATGGGCGGTCCCGTTCTCCCCAGGGAGCTCAGCCCGATGAAGGAGCCTGAGCTGGGAATCTGACGCGGCGCCTAGCACGGTAGTTTTCTATGACGTGGCTTCTGATAGCTACTCCACGTCAGTGATCTTACCACATCAGGGATGATTAGATTTATTTAGCTTCTAGGTAAGTCATCGGCTAAGTATTCAGAGAAAGAATATTATGTTTATAAACCGATGATCAATCTGCTAACTAGCACAAAAAACTCCTTGAATCAAACTTAAGTTGAAATTGAAACAAATCTAAATTTAATTAGAGTTTTTCGTTATTTACATAATTATTTAGTTATTTTCATAATTATTCAAAACCCCCATTTAGTTACATAATTTGATTATCACATTCAGTCTCTAGGGTTCGACCTGGACTCACTAATATTATAAGAAATATTATAAGAATTAGTGAACAGTAATTAATTTTGGTGAATTCGACAAGCATCACACACACCCTCTCTCTCACGGGGCATCAATGCACTAGGCATGGAAGTAAAAGAAAATACTGAAATTTTCATTCAATAATTCATCATTACAAGAGGGAGGAGGGGAGGGGTATTTATAGATTCACCCAGCCCTTTCCTTGTCAAAGTTGGAGTACAAAGTTTGAGTAGGATTAGGAGGCTCTAGGTAACTCCTTGTTGGACTTGGAGACTTGAGTTCTTGAAGGACTTGGACTGCTTACTCCTTGTTGGACTGGGAGGTTTGACTTTTCCTTGTGGGCTTGGGTTGGGGTGCTAACTCTTGTGGGCTTGGGACTTGGGGGCGGCATCCATTGTGGGCTTGGACTTGGAGGCGCCATGCATTATGGACTTGGACTGGGAGGTGTAATTCCATGTGGGCTTGGGGGGCACCAACTCCATGTGGGCCTGGGGCACCAAGTGCTTAGGGCTTGGGTGGCATGAATAGGGCCTAGGTGCATGGGCTGGGGTGGCTTGAATGGGGGCATGGTGACTCTCCTCTTGGACTTGACTTGAATGAAAGAAATCCAAAATTACAAGACTCAAATGAACTCACTTGACTGTACTGAAAACAAAAGGACTCAATTGGCTTAATGGATTTAATTGACCTACCTTATTATAGGACTCAATTTCTTTATTATAGGACTCAAGTGACTCTGGACTCAACTAAAAAATAACAGACATTCCAATACATTAATCAGAGATCCAAATAGAGCTCTACAATCTTTGGCTATTCCTGGTGTCCTCACCATAGGCAATGGGTTGGGAAATGAAGGAGGTAGCACCAGTGAAGGAAGATGGCAATGGCGATTGTCCTAGTGTCAAAGTGATGGCATGGCATATGGGTGCACCTGAGCTATTAAAAATGGTGACGGCAGCAAGGCAAAGCAGGAGGTTGATGACAAAGATGGAGGCTAACGGTGAAGATACTGGTGATGGTGAGAGGAAATCACACTGAAGGTAGTGGCACACGAAGGAGGGGCCCTGGCGGATGCACTTGTGCGTGATCAAATGGTGGGCTGATCTCCTTGGCACGGTCCAGCACAGGTGAAAGGTGACGACGAAGAAGGCTGTGGGGCTTCAGCAATGCCGACGATGGCAATGCATAGGAGCATGGTTCTGATAGGGCTTCTAGGCACATGATTTAGATAGTGTTGCCAAGTGCATTGAACATGTCCATCACTCGATCTATAGGGATTCCTGGGTGGTCTATAGAAATATTTAAGGCGGCGTTTATTGAACACACACTTCTTTTTAGCTGAGCGAGTTTATTGGGGCACTATCTAAAGGCTGAGAACAAATATTGGGCAACATCTAATGGTGGGGAACAAATCCTACTTGCTAACGGATTTAGACATGTGAAGCAAGCTAGAAACTACACCAATCAATGATCGAGAACTACCCCAAAGAATGATCTAATAGGCATAGTATATGCCAACATGATCTGGGATAGATTATGATGGATTGAGGAAAGCTTTGAGGCACCTGATCACCATCTAATGGGCAAAACAGATCTAAAGATTCAAAGCCAATTCTACTCCAAATTAAATGGGGATTTAGTCTATTCTAAGGCCTATTTTAAGGGGATCCCAAGGGAGAAGAAATCAAGCAAAGAGGCAACCACTAATATTTTATTTTATTTTATTTTTCTTTTAATTATGTAATGGGCTTCAATGGAAGAGAGATTGGCAGATTGATCTTTGATGTGGCATAACCACTGATGTGGAGTCCTGATGCGGGACAAAAAATCGATGTAACCTGGTTATTTGGAAAACAGGGAAACAATTAAACAAACTAGGACCGTGGGAGGGCTAAGAAGCCTCCCGGGACTAGGGCATACTGACTCTAAAATCCTAAGACAGCTAATCTCTTTTGTTTTCAATTTTCTGGGTGGATGTGGCGAAGGAAGGATGGAGATGGGGGACCGGGAAGTGGAACTCATGGCCCCGAGACTCACTCTAGCGGGGGACGCACATAGAATGTCAGGGGTCAAAGCCTAAAGCTACCCTCCCGAGGGATCATAGCACCAGCTACCCTGAGCATAAAGCTACCCTCCCGAAGGGGTCACAGCACCAGCTACCCTGAGCTCTCATCGAATCCATAATGCACACAGCAGGGCTCTCACATAGATACCCTAGGATGACTCTCGAAAGACACGAGAGGATAAAGAAGACGAGATAGGGGATAACTAGGATACTCATCGAACCCATAATGCACACAGCAGGGAATGCCTCACACCCCTCATCGAACCCATAATGCACACAGCAGGAAACAAAGGAAAATGGGCCTCAGCCTAGAACCAGAACTGGAACCAACCCAAAAATCTATTTCAACTCATCTCTGATTATTACAGGGGGAGAGGGGGCCTTTATATAGAAAAACCAAAACCCTCGGTTTCTTAGCCTCTAAGAAAACTAAAAAAGGAAAATAAATTACATCAAAATTTGTGTTGCATCAAAAGTGGTGCTGATCTACTTTGAGAAGCATGTCGGCTTGACGATATGCTCTAGAAAGCATGCTACTTTGAAATTTGGGCTACTCTGGAATCCGTGCAAACTCCTCACATGGCCGTGCGGAGGATGGATCGCCGGACAGAGCACATGGCCGGTGATTGGGAAGCAGGTGGCGGACGGGGCCGGTGGACGGGGCCAGCGGACGGTGAGCGGCGGACGGCTGGTGGTGGGCCACAGGGAAGGCGTCACATGGACTGGCACGGCACGCACAGCGTGCTGTTTGGTCTCCCACGGCTGTGGGAGACCTCCTGGGCCTGGCACGGCTAGTGGACGGCGGGGAAGGCCGTGGATGGCGGGAAGGTGGCCGGCGGACAGGCGGGCGGCGGTGTCAGGTGGTGGACGGCGGCGTCACACGGTTGCACCCGGGTAGACGGACGCCTCCCGCGTCCATTCGTCTTCCCACGGGTGTGGGCAGAGGTGGACCTCACCGACGGCCAGCGGGCGGCGAGAACGGCGATGGCAGCAAGCCGGTGGCAGCGGCCATGGGCCGCGGTGAGCGGACGCCTCCGCGTCCGTTTGTCTTCCACGGTGATTGGGCGGTGGCGGCGGCTTCTCTAGCGAGGGTGGGGGTCGGCGAACGTCGGCGGCGATTCGGCGGGGGTGGCCGGGGGTCGGGCGGTCCGGATCTGGGGCTGGAGGGGGCGGAGGCTAGGGTTTGGGCGTTCAAAAAATTTACGGGAGAAGATGGAATAGTGTAGGAATAGATCGGGAATAAGATTGGAATAAAGGTGCAATAGTAGGAATAGTTGGAATAGCGGGAATAGGAAAAATAAGAAAAATCTAAGAAAATAAAAGAAAAATGGAAAAATACCCGGACCTGCCCTGGATCCCCATCATTCTCCTCGATCGCGAAGAACTCGACTCTGTCAAGTTCAAAAAATGGAGCACACCCTAATCCACAACTAGCTCTGATACCAAAATTGATGCGGGACGAAAAATCGATGTAACCTGGTTATTTGGAAAACAGGGAAACAACTAAACAAATTAGGACTGTGGGAGGGCTAAGAAGCCTCCCGGGACTAGGGCATACTGACTCTAAAATCCTAAGACACTTGATCTCTTTTGTTTTCAATTTTCTCAGTGGATGTGGCGAAGGAAGGATGGAGATGGGGGACCGGGAAATGGAACTCATGGCCCTGAGACTCACTCTAGCACGGGACGCACATAGTCAGGGGTCAAAGCCTAAAGCTACCCTCCCGAGGGATCACAGCACCAGCTACCCTGAGCATAAAGCTACCCTCCCAAAGGGGTCACAGCACCTGCTACCCTGAGCTCTCATCGAATCCATAATGCACATAGCAGGGCTCTCACATAGATGTGCTAGGATGACTCTCGAAGGACATGAGGAGATAAAGAAGACGAGATATGGGATAACTAGGGTGCTCATCGAACCCATAATGCACACAGCAGGGAACGCCTCACACCCCTCATCAAATCCATAATGCAAACAGCAGGGAACGAAGGAAAATGGGCCTCAATCCAGAACCAGAACCGAAACCAACCCAAAAATCTATTTCAGCTCATCTCTGATTATTACATGGGGAGTGGGGGCCTTTATATAGAAAAACCAAAACCCTAAGTTTCTTAGCCTCTAAGAAAACTAAATAACGAAAATAAATTATATCAAAATTCATGTTGCATCAAAAGTGGTGCTGATATGCTCTGAGAAGCATGTCGGCTTGATGATCTGCTCCAGAAAGCATGCTGCTCTGAAATTTGGGTTGCTCTGGAATCCATGCAAACTCCTCACACGGCCGTGTGGAGGATGGATCGTCGGACGGAGCACATGGTCGGTGACTGGGAAGCAGGCAGCGGATAGGGTTGGCGGACGGTGAGCGGCGGATTGCTGGCGGTGGGCTGCAAGCGAGGCTGCACAGGGACTGGTACGGCATGCCCAGTGTGTCGTTTGGTCTCCCACGGTCGTGGAGACCTCCTGGGCCGGCGCGGCGTTGGACGGCGGGGAAGGCCATGGACGATGGGAAGGTGGCGGCGGACAGGCGAGCGGCGGTGTCAGGCGGTGGACGGCGGCGTCACACGGCCGCACACAGGCGGATGGATGGCTCCCGCGTCTGTTCGTCTTCCCACGGGTGTGGGCAACGGTGGACCTCACCGATGGCCGGCGGCGGCGGAACGGCGGTGGCAGCAAGCCGGTGGCGGCAGCGGCGGCAGCGGCGTGGGCCGCAGCGAGCGGACGCCTCCGCGTCTGTTTGTCTTCCACGGTGATTGAGTGGTGGCGGCGGCTTCTCCAGCGAGGGTGGGGGTCGATGAACGTCGGCGGCGGTTCGGCGGGGGTGGCCGGGGGTCGGGCGGCCCAGATATGGGGCCGGAGGGGGCGGAGGCTAGGGTTTCGGCGTTAAAAAAAATTCACGGGAGAAGATGGAATAGTGTAGGAATAGATCGGGAATAAGATTAGAATAAAGGTGGAATAGTAGGAATAGTTGGAATAGCGGGAATAGGAAAAATAAGAAAAATCTAAGAAAATAAAAGAAAATTGGAAAAATACCCGGATCTGCCCTGGATCCCCATCATTCTCCTCAACCGCGAAGAACTCGACTCCGTCAAGTTCAAAAAATGGAGCACACCCTAATCCACAACTAGCTCTGATACCAAAATTGATGCGGGACGAAAAATCGATGTAACCAGGTTATTTGGAAAATAGGGAAACAACTAAATAAATTAGAACTGTGGGAGGGCTAAGAAGCCTCCCAGGACTAGGGCATACTGACTCTAAAATCCTAAGACACTTGATCTCTTTTGTTTTCAAGTTTCTCGGTGGATGTGGCGAAGGAAGGATGGAGATGGGAGACCGGGAAGTGGAACTCATGGCCCTAAGACTCACTCTAGCACGGGATGCACATAGAAAGTCAGGGGTCAAAGCCTAAAGCTACCCTCCCGAGGGATCACAGCACCAGCTACCTTGAGCATAAAGCTACCCTCCCAAAGGGGTCATAGCACCAGCTAACCTGAGCTCTCATCGAACCCATAATGCACACAGCAGGGCTCTCACATAGATGTGCTAGGATGACTCTCGAAGGACATGAGGAGATAAAGAAGACGAGATAGGGGATAACTAGGGTGCTCATCAAATCCATAATGCATACAACAGGGAATGCCTCACACCCCTCATCGAACCCATAATGCAAACAGCAGGGAACGAAGGGAAACGGGCCTCAGCCCAGAACCAGAACCGAAACCAACCCAAAAATCTATTTCAACTCATCTCTGATTATTACATGGGGAGTAGGGGCCTTTATATAGAAAAACCAAAACCCTAAGTTTCTTAGCCTCTAAGAAAACTAAAAAAGGAAAATAAATTATATCAAAATTCATGTTGCATCAAAATTGGTGCTGATATGCTTTGAGAAGCGTGTCGGCTTGATGATTTGCTCCAGAAAGCATGCTGCTCTGAAATTTGGGTTGCTCTGGAATCCATGCAAACTCCTCACACGGTCGTGTGGAGGATGGATCGTCGGACGGAGCACATGGTCGGTGACTGGGAAGCAGGCGGCGGATAGGGCCGGCGGACAGTGAGCGGCGGATTGCTGGCGGCGGGCTGCAGGCGAGGCGGCACAGGGACTGGCACGGCATGCCCAGCGTGTCATTTTGTCTCCCACGGCCGTGGAGACCTCCTGGGCCCAGCGCGGCCGGTGGACGGCGGGGAAGGCCATGGACGGCGGGAAGGTGGCCGGCGGACAGGCGGGCGGTGGTGGCGGTGTCAGGCGGTGGACGGCGGTGTCACATGGCCGCATGCGGGTGGACGGACGCCTCCCTCGTCCGTTCGTCTACCCACGGGTGTGGGTGGCGGTGGACCCCACCGGTGGCCGGGCGAAGGCCGGCGGGGCGATGGGAACGGCGGTGCCGGTGGCAGTGGTGGCTGTGGGCTACGACGAGCGAACGCCTCCGCGTCCGTTCATCTTCACGGTGATTGGGCGGCGGCGACGACCTCTTCGGAGAGGGCGGGGGCCGACGAACATCGGCGGTTATTCGGCGGGGGTGGCCGGGGGTCGGGCAGCCCGGATTTGGGGTCGAATGGGGCGGAGGCTAGGGTTTGGGCGTTAAAAAAAATTCACGGGAGAAGATGGAATAGTGTAGGAATAGATCGGGAATAAGATTGGAATAAAGGTGGAATAGCAGGAATAGGTGGAATAGCAAGAATAGGAAAAATAAAAAAAATCTAAGAAAAAAAGAGAAAAATGGAAAAATACCCGGACCTGCCCTAGATCCCCATCAAGTCCATGATGGCAATAGCTGGCAACTATGCGGGTGGAAAGTGCCACCTGGATGCAGTGCCCAATTGAATACTGAAGGAGTGCCCTCCATTCGAGGTCAGCTCCCAGTCGAGGTTGTGCTCATAGGGCGAGCCCTCCACTTGAGGACAGCTTTCGATCGGGGTCGAGCTCAAATGTTCCAAGGTGAGCCTCCATCCGAGCTTAGCTCCTAGTCGGGGTCATGCTCATAGGGTGATCCCTTCGCCTGAGGTCAGCTCCTGGCTGGGATCGAGCTAATACGTGCCAAGACGAGTCCTCCATTCGAGGTTAGCTTCCAGCGGGGGTCGTGCTCATAGGGCGAGCCCTCCGCCTGAGGTTAGCTCTTGGCTGGGGTCAAGCTCAAGCATTCCAAGACGAGCCCTCCATCCGAGGTCAGCTCCTAGCTGGGGTCATGCTCATAGGGCGAGCCATTCGCTTGAGGTCAGCTCCCGGTCGGGGTCGAGCTCATGCATTCCAAGGTGAGCCTCCCGTCCGAGATCAGCTCCCAACTATGGTTGTGCTCATGGGCAAGCCCTCCATCTAAGGTCAACTTCCGGTCGAGGTCGAGCTCATGCTTGCTAAGGCAAGCCCTCCATTCGGTGTTAGCTCCTAGCTAGGGTTGTGCTCATATGGTGAGCCCTTCATCTGAGGTCAGCTTCCAGCTGGGGTCGTGTTCATGCATGCCAAGGTGAGCCCTCCGTCCAAGATCAGCTCCCAACCGGGGTCATGCTCATAGGGTGAGCCCTTCGTTTGAGATTAGCTCTCGGCCAAGGTGAAGCTTATGCGTGCCAAGGTGTCCCCCGCACCCGGGGTCGAGCGCCTAGCCGAAGTCATGCCTACACCCTCCAAAGGTGGCCCCCGCATCCGGGGTCAGGTGCCAAGCCGAGGTTGTGCTCCCACACCTAGAGTCAAGCACTCCAGGGTGAGCTCCCCCCTCTAATACTTTCATGTTTGGAGTTCCTGCCAGCAACCGAGAGAGGGAGGACCAGCAAAGGTACAGACTATGATGTGAAAGATTCTAGCTGCCTGCAATCCTCCAAAAGTGGTGCACGCCTTGCCGAAAAACTCAAACCCTGTAATGCACCACTCGAATGACTTGCACAATGCATGCCCCGCCAGGCTCCATGCCTTGTGGCACATCGCCATGTCAACAACCATGCAATCAATGATAGTGATCCTCGTGACACAAAACCTAAACTTCCTCCATGAAGAGCATCAAATGAAGGCCACAGGTCCTGTGACACACCGATGGTCCCTCCTAGAAGGGAAATGCCCCACCATGGCTTGGGGCTCAGCGGCACGGTGCTGCCCCTATGACGAGAAATTGCATCATCAGAGGGAA
This sequence comes from Areca catechu, assembly GCA_021397845.1. Taxonomy (NCBI): domain Eukaryota; kingdom Viridiplantae; phylum Streptophyta; class Magnoliopsida; order Arecales; family Arecaceae; genus Areca; species Areca catechu. The sequence goes on along the minus strand of CM038051.1, from coordinate 90,940,239 downwards.
AAGATCTATACTACGTTGGTGATCACCTCCAAATAGAAGGATCTCCTATAGAAGACCTATCCAATAGGGGGGAGGTTGTAGACAAAGGAAAACCCCTCCAGAATGGGAAGCAAGGAAAGGGAAAAATAGAAGAAAAGACTCCCGAGAAGGGAAAGAGGCAACAGGTAAGACTCAGAGAGCAAACGGGCAAGGAACCAACCAAGAGAACCTTCTAGCTCTCTGATCTCTACTTGCCTCTATCTTTCTATCTCAATTCCAATTTTTTCACCCTGTACATGGAGAGTTCCCAAGCTCTTCACCATAGAGGTTTCGTTCTCCTTGATCATCCCGAACTGACTTTACCATTGGAGTGTCCCCATCATAATTCCCAGCTTGGGTCTCCTCTTTTTTATAGGCCATGCCGGGAGAGGACCAAGCATCCAACGGGAGCCCGATAAGTTCGTGCCATCTTAGATCTATAGGCCATGGTGATCTTGGCGGTAATAGATTGGCACACCAGGTAGGGGGGTAGAATGAAGAACACCAACAAATATGGGAAGTCCAATAGTGAGTCCCCTACGACCAGCAAAGCCTCTGTTGAAGCCTAGGGCTTCATGGTGACAATGCGAGTGCACGAAGCTTCTGCCAGCTAAGCGGGGGCCCTCCATCGTAGTGACCTATATAGCCCTGAAGGAGAGCTCCCCTCTCCACCACCATCACCTCTGGTGGATGCCCAAATCCCTGTACTGGCCTAATTGGTCCATGCCTTGGCTATAGTAGTGTGCTAGATTTATCAGAGACATCAATCCCTGGCAACGTAGCAGTAGCTAGGGATGCCAGTGGCCCACACCGCCAATCCTCAAACCAGCTTGTGATCCTTCTGGGGGGACCATTGCATACGGTCTCCCACCAGTGGGGAGACCACCAGGCAACCAAAAAGAAGCCGCATGGTGGTCCGACTGGCCAAGAGAGCCACTCCTCGGTCTCGGACCATGGTGCGCACTCGCACCAGCAATGCTGGTGTGGCCGAGAACTCAGGCAAGAGTTCCCCCACTCCGCACCTCTTTCACCCCTAATGGCCTCTGCTGAGGGGTCCACAGACTAGGCCATCGACTGCCAGGTGGAGACGCACCTCAAAGAGTAAGAGTGCAAATTAGCCGAGCTCTCTTGTAGAGATTCAGGGCTCCTTCAGTGAGCCCATGGGTTACGACACCCGTCCCCTCTTCTCTCATAGATTCCAAGAGGAACCGATCCCCAGCTGATTCTGCATGCCCTAGGTTGATCCCTATGATGGGATGACCGACCCCCTGGACCACTTGAAAAGCTACAAAGTCCTTATGAGAGTCCAAGGGGCCACTGATGCTCTCCTCTACATCACCTTCTCGGCTACCCTCAAGAAGGCTACTCAAGCCTAGTTTTCTAGGCTCGAGTCCGAAATCATTGACTCCTTCCAGTTGAAGAAAATATTTGTGGCACACTTTGATGCATGCAGAAAGGTGCCACGTGAAGTTGACTGTCTCTTCTTAATCTGTTAGTAGGACCGAGAGCCCCTCCAAAACTATGTGTCCCGGTTTAAAGGCACCACATTGGAGATCTACCACATCGACGAGCCAGTCACCATGCTGGCCCTGAAGAGGGGGCTGCGGACCTTCCGCTTCACCTACTCCCTCGACAAAAAGCCTCCAAAGATCTACTCAGAGCTCCTCCTCTAGGCTCATAAGTACATGCATGCAGAGGCGGCTGACCACACCCAGTGGGTGCTAGATTGGAGGACCCTGAAAAGGCAGGCCATTAGGGAAGTGTCCACTCCCTTGGCTTAGAAGATGGCACTAGCCTCATGATCGGGGACAAGACCCAAAGTTGACCCCAACAAAGAAGAAAAGTTCACTCATCTCCTCACCTCAAGAGCAAAGTTCTTGATGGAAATCAAGGGCGAATGCTTCCTGCACCGACCTCCCCCACTGAGGCCATCCGCTATGATGCTGGACGACTCTAAGATTGCTAAACATGCAAGAAAAATAATAAACTAATTTGTTTATGATTTTTATAATTTAAGTTTACAGGCTATTCCCAAAATAAAGTAAGAACTAGCAATAATAATAGCAATGCAAAGCATCATGATCGCAAAATAACTCATGCAAGATAATGAAAGTCAGGACCTAGGAATTGAAAAACTCCTAGTTTAGGATAGCTATTCTTCATCAAATCAGATATCAAGAGAAGAGAAGGATATTACCAATCGATGATTTGAAGAACTTTCTATGAAGAGATCACACAGTACTCTGATTGGAGTCTAGAGGATGAAGCTAGGTTCCCTTGAATTTGATGATTGAGTTGGGCGATCCTGGAGGCAAGGAAAGCCTCCTCTGGGGAGGTGAAACACCTCGGGAATCCTACAAGCATTAGGGGTTAATCAAAATAGCAAGTAATAGAAGTAAAAGAAACTAGGGTTTGAAGAAAATCCAAATCAGGGTTTGAATGGTTGGTGGCTAGAAGCTTGATGAAGGTTCTTGCTTGGGCGGCCTAGGATTTTTTTCCTTGGACATGTGAAGACTTGGATGGCAGCAAGCTTGGGCATGGAAGGATTCTAGGGCAGCAAGGATGGCTAGGGCACACAAAGTAACTAGCAAAATACAAGAACACAATTCCAACACAAGAGCAAACTCAAATAAAATTCACCAGGATTTTGACATCATGAATAAAAGTTTTTACAAAAGAAAGAAGGGTGGGGTATTTATAGAGTCCCATGCCCTTATATAGTCCCATGCCCTCTCCTAACTAGGTTTACACTTAAGTTAAGAATAACCTCTCCTTAAGGCATTAGAAAAAGAATCCTTAATAGGTTAGGAAAAAAGCCTTAAGAGGTTAGGACTTTGACTAGTCTTCTCCTTCTCCCTTCATGCTTTGACCAAGTCTTCTACTAACCCTTGGACTTGGTCAACCAAGTGAGGATGCCTCTTTTAGGCATGTTGGGCTTCATGGGAGCAGCAAGGGCCAGCCAAGAGGTGAAGGGCGCATGGGCTTGGGCCTCTTGGAAGCTGTAGTGGCATGGTAGCATGGTAGCAGGAATACTCCTTGGAATCTTGCTTCTTAAGAGCTTGGGCTTGGTGCCTGGGCTGATTTCTCTTGGACTGGGGCATAGTTAGACTTCTGGATTTATGATGTGACTAGTCTGGAAATATACTCTGGCATCTGGAGGAGAATCTGGACATCTGGATAACATCTGGAGGGCTTCTGGGCATCATGCAGGAATCTTGGACCTTGGGATGGCATTGAAAGTCCAATTGGCTAAAGTGGGATCTTCTGGCTCTTGAATGAGACCTGGTAGAACTTCATAGTAGAGTATCCTCTTCTCTTGTACAAAATTAAACTCAAACTAGACTCATAATTGAAGTACAATACTCAATTTACTGACTAGGATTGAGGGTTAAGACAAATCAACTAATCTCAACTTATTACAGGACTCAATCTTAATTGATTACAAAACTTTCAAAACTTTGACACATGACTAAGTAAACCATATAGGATCTAGTGATTTGTATCTGATCTTGGTGTCCCCACCAATTCTCCCGGGGTGGGAGGAACTCGATCCCGTCAAGTAAGGGTCAATTTGGCTCAAGGAGGGTCTGGGTTGAGGCACTGCAGATCCGCACCAGCATTCCATAAGTCATCAGATTCTGGCCGACCTTGCCACCGGACCAAATACTGTTGACAATCTCTATCCCAGGTACCGATAGCTTGATCATCTAGAGCTCTCTCAATCTTTTCCTCACCATGAGGCCAAGTTTTATGTGGTGGCTCTGGGGTGGGTTCACTCACAAAGAAAGGGAGTGGCTCAAGGGGCTCGCTATGTATCACTGCTGGCTCCCTAGACTTTATAAGATCTGAGATGATGAACGTGGAGCTAATACCTAAATCAAGTGATATCTTAGGCACATATGCATTGGGTCAATTACTCTTCATTATTTTGGATGGGCCAGCTTTGCTAGTAGAAAATTCCTTTATCATCACATATTCCTCTGCATAAAATTCTTTATATTTCCTTTGGGAATTAGCCAAGTTGTTATTTAATTCATTACTTATGTTCAGCTTTTGACTAATTTCCAAATACAAATGCTGTGCAGAGGCTAGTGTAGGTGTAGATAAATGGGTTAGGACTGTGAATTTTATTGGACTCAAAACTAACACCTAATAGACTTGACTAGACTTCCTATCAAAGAAAATTTATTGGACTCTTTAGGTCTAACCTAACACACTATAGACTCTTTAGGTTTGACCCTAGCATGGCATGCACATGAGAATTTACTATGTACTCCTAGCAAATGCCATAATGTATACCAAAAGTAATATGCAAACCTAACATGTGCAATAAATGAATGAAACATGCAAACCTCTACATGATGCAGGTGAATGGTTAAAGAAATATAAGAAAACTCAAGAAAAACCAAAAAATACAAGGTGGATCGGGGTTAGTCTGATAGGGTAGAAAGTAAGAAGAAGGTTCTGGGTTGATCGGGTAGAATAGGAGATAAGAAGGGATTTCGGGGATGAGGCCTATACTAATGAGGTTGACCTTATGAGATTGATGCCTATCTAAAGGGTCTGTATAATGGAAGAAAGGGTCATTGATTTTAGGAAAGAGATCAATAGGAGTCAATGGAATGATTTCATCATGAGGGTACTGATTCAAATAGATCAAGTCCTTAATAAATTCTTCTGGCTCTTGAATCAAAGGATCGGGTTCTATAGTTGGGCTTTCTTTTAGTGTCTCCTCAGGTAAAACTCTAATAGTAGGATTGGGTTCCTCATAGTCTTCTTCCTTTAAGGGTTCTTCCACTATATGGTCAGCTAACTCTATGTCGATTACTGTCTGGGTATGGCTAGGGTTAGCTAAATCATGGTTGGCTCCTACTTGGGTATGGTCAGGGTCAACTAATGTTGGGTGGTCTTCTACCTGTCCAACCTATTGGTTACTTGGTTGTTGGTTTGGGTCAATGGTTGGTTTGGGTGGTTGATTGGGTAAACTGGGTTTGGGAATTGGATATTTTTCTGGGTCCATTATTCAATTGGGGCCTTAAGGAGGGTTTCTAGATTGGACTCCATGGTTGAATTGGGTTGGTTACACTGGACTTCAGACTCAACTAATTCTGGATTGGTTTTTATGGGGTTTGGTTATAGCCAACTACTTCTGGGTCTTCTATAGGTGTTTTTTCCTCTAGATCTTTAATAGACTCATCATCTTCATACTCCTCTACCAAACTTGGATCAGCCTCATATATCTCTTCTTCCAAGTCATCTTGATGAACCAATGGGGTACTAGGAGAGGTTTGGCTAAAGGAAAACTTGCTATTAACTTGGGTAACAGGGATTGGTTGACTAAGGGGTTCCTGACTATGGGCACTAATCTTAGTGGGTTTAGGTTGACTAAGGAAAAGTGGGCTAACACTAGATTCATATCTAGAGGTACTAATCCTATTGGGTTCAGGTAGACTAATGGAAACCTGATTAGCACTAAGCTAATACCTAGAGACTTTGGATTCCTGGGACTCATAGGATATGGGTTTACACCTATAGGGTATGGGTTCTTTGAACTTAGGTTGACTGAACATGAGTTCCCTTTATTTTGACTCAAATTCTAAGGCTATGTCTAGGAGTCATCTAGGTCTTGAAGTAGCCATCGAAATAATTCACCATGGATATCTCTACATAGGCCAGCTCGAAACATAGATATGATCTAAGACTCATGTTCAACTGTGTAACATGCCCCATAAAACTCATCAAATTGGTCAATGTATTCAGACACCATTTTGTTACCCTATCTCAAATCCCACCATTGTTCTAAAAGTTTGTTCCAATAGAATTTGGGGTTATTGCATCTGGGTGCATAGGGGCTAGAGTAGTAGGGTTTGGGTTCCTGGTATGGGTCATGGTATGAGGTTCTCCTAGGGTTGGGCTCTAAGTATAGGTCATAGTATTGGGTTCTCCTAGGGTTGGACTCCATGGTCACACTAGTTGGGTTGGGTTGAGGCTATTGGTATTGGATTTCTAATCTAGTGGTCATACAATCAAACAATTAATCAGAATGAGATGGTGCAGCCAAGCATGCAAAGGATCAATAATTCTAGGGTTTCCTAGACCTAGAGCCAAAATTGAATGGGTTAGCTCAACTTACACCTAACCTAGCAGCTAATCCTTCTTCTAGCCAGGTAGAGGGTGGGAGTATGGAGGCCCCCCTGCTTTCGCAGGGACCCATAAAAAACCACAACACCACTTAGGTCATTTGACTCTAGACCCTTAGTCTTAGACACCATATTTCAGTAATAGCCACAGGATTAAATGCACTAGTTGGCCCACACAATTTGGACTCGATCTGTTGGTGTCACCTAGCCCTTTAGGACAAATTAAGTCCAATTGATTTTAATTAAGGTTTGGGTGAGAATGCAAGGAGATTGTTTTGGACCCAGGACAGGTTATGACCTCCTGCCCTGATCTGAGATAAAGAAAGTGCCCTTAAGATTAGGTTAATCAATTGATGCACATTCAATGAGTCCTAATGCAAACTAAAACAATCAGAAAAGTAAAAATATTTTATGTGTATTTTATGAGGTGGCAAATTAGGTTTTGGTTGATTAGGTTAGCAAACAAATTGGGCTTGGGATTGGGGTGTGTGAAAGTTGGTTAGGTTTAGTTAAGTCAAGTGTGCAGAGTTTACAGAATTCTGAGATTTAGGGTTCAGATTAATGCAGTGTTTGACATGGATTTTGATGTAGAAAAAAATCAAAGAAACTCTAGGACAGAGCACGGATGGTGGTGATGATCTCTACCAAATTTGATGCAAAACTAAAATAATATGATGATGCAAATACTAGGGTTTTCAGATTGATGTAGGATTATCAAAATTTTAGTTAGGGTTTCTAATATAGAAAATTTTAGGACTTTTAATTTTCTATAAAATTAATTAAAAATTATGATAAAATAGATAACAAGACATAGAACACATCATGGAAGTCTCATAAGAAAATAAAATTCTTAGGTGGTCTAAATAAGATGAAAATAGACACATAATGTAGCTAGCAGGATGTAGAAATTAGGGTTTGTGATCCTAATGCAGATGAATGCTATTCTAAACCTGCTCTGATACCAAATTGATGCAAGAAGACTCTAAGATTGCTAAACATGCAGGAAAACTAGTAAACTAATTTTTTGTGATTTTTATAATTTAAGTTTGTGGGCTATTCCGAAAATAAAGTAAGAACTAGCAGGAATAATAGCAATGCAAAGAATCATCGAAATCGCAAAATAACTCATACAAGATAATGAAAGTCAGGAACTGGGAATTGAGAAACTCCCAGTTTAGGATAGCTATTCTTCATCAAATCAGATATCAAGAGAAGGAAAGGATGTTACCAATCAATGATTTGAAGAACTTCATATGAAGAGATCACACAGCACTCTGATTGGAGTTTGGAGGATGAAGCTCGGTTCCCTTGAATTTGGTGACTGAGTCGGGCGGTCCTGGAGGCAAGGAAAGCCTCCTCTAGGGAGATAAAACACCTTGGGGATCCTGCAAGCATTAGGGGTCAATCAAAATATCAAGTAATAGAAGCAAAGGAAACTAGGGTTCGAAGGAAATCCGAATCAGGGTTTGAATGACTGGCGGCTAGAAGCTTGATGAAGGTCCTTGCTTGGGTGGCCTAGGGTTCCTTTCCTTGGGCGCGTGAAGACTTGGATGGCAGCAAGCTTGGGTGTGGAAGGATGCTAGAGTAGTAAGGATGGCTAGAGCACACAAAGTAACCAACAAAATACAAGAACACAATTCCAACACAAGAGCGAACTCAAATAAAATTCACCAGGATTTTGATATCATGAATAAAAGTTATTCCAAGAGAAAGAGGGGTGGGGTATTTATAGTGTCCCATGCCCTCTCCTAACTAGGGTAAAACTTAGGTTAAGAATAACCTCTCCTTAAGGCATTAGGAAAAGAATCCTTAATAGGTTAGGAAAGAAAGCCTTAAGAGGTTAGGACTTTGACTAGTCTTCTCCTTCTCCCTTCATGCTTTTACCTAGTCTTCTACCAACCCTTAGACTTGGTCAGCCAATTGAGGATGCCTTTTTTAGGAATGTTGAGCTTCATGGGAGCAGAAAGGGCCAGCCAAGAGGTGAAGGGTGCATGGGCTTGGGCCTCCTGGAAGTTGGGGTGGCTTGGTAGCCTGGTAGCAGGAATATTCCTTGGAATCTTGCTTCTTAAGGACTTGGGCTGATTTCTCTTGGGTTGTAGCACAGTTGGGCCTCTAGATTTATGATGTGACTGGTTTGGGAATATACTCTGGCATCTGGACATCTCGAGAACATCTGGAGGGCTTTTGGGCATCATGCAGGAATCTTGGACCTTTGGATGGCACATAACGTCTAATTGGCTGAAGTGGGGTCTTCCGGCTCTTGGATGAGGCATGGTGGAACTCCATAGTGGGGTATCCTCTTCTCTTGTACAAATTGAACTCAAACTGGATTCATAATTGAAGTACAGGACTCAATATACTAACTAGGGTTGAGCGTTGAGACAAATCAACTAACCTCAACTTATTACAAGACTCAATCTTAATTGATTACAAAACTTTTAAAACTTTGACATATGACTAAGTAAACTATATAGGATCCAGTGATCTGTATCTTATCCTGGGGTCCCCACCATGCTGGATGCGACAGGTCTTGCTACTACCGCTTCCACCGGGACCATGACCATGACACTGAGGAATGCCACCACTGAAGAGGAAAATAGAGGACCTAATCAAGTGTGGCTACCTCGGCAAGTACATGGAGGAAGAGCCCCTCCAACAGCCTTGAATGAAGAGCCTGATTGCTTGCTATCAATAATCGGCACACTAAGAAGCCAGTCGGGATGATCTCCTGGGGGGCAGGGAGAAACCTCGAAGAGGGCTAGGGGAGAGAAGAGAATGATGATGTACTCCTTTATGAGGGAGAAGGGCTAACTAGGGTAGATAACCCAAATAATGATGCTATTGTCATCAAGATGATGATAGCAAAATATCCTGTAAAGAGAATTATGGTTGATAGTGGAAGATCTGCAAACATCATTTTTTGTGATACTTTTGCAAGGATGAACTTGTCCACTAACCAAATAAAGCTAGTATTCACGCCCTTGGTAGGCTTCACCAGGGATTCAGTTTGAGTTGAGGGAGAAATTACACTCCAATAACTACTAGGACCCACCTTAGCAAAGTATTATGTTGATAACATTCATCATTGTGAGGCTTTCCTTGCCTTATAATGTGATCCTGGGATATCCCAGACTTAACCTACTTGATGCCACCATCTCCATAAGATGTCTCCTCGTTCAGTACCCGACACCCTTGGAGATCGAGGAGATGAGAAGATCCCGCCAGCCAGTCCAGCATTGCCTGTAGACCATCCTAGGACCACAAGGGGCCGATCCGAGCCCAGCCATTGATCAACCAAATCTGGTGGAGACGGAGTCGAAGGGCAGACTAGTTGAGCCCTTGCTATCCTTCCCTTTGGGAGAGGACCCCTTATGGTGCGGGCACCAGACTCAGAAGAAGACTTCAGAGCTCCATTTGGATCTCTGATTGACATTGCCCGAGAAATTAGGGTTTGTAATAAAGGTTGACCTGGTCAACCAGTTTATTTATTTTATTTATTTCTTGAATCACCATTTAAATTTTGTTGAGTCATGTTGACTCGGTGCAAGTCCCAATGTGGTTTCAATTTGGTCCAAAATGGTGCCACATTTCTCTTCCAATCAACTCAAGGTTCAAGCAAGTGGAGGCCACACTCCAAGCCACACGCCCAGCCACACTCCGAGCACATGCCAGAGTCCAGGAGGCGCCATAGAGGCATCCCAGTGTCATGGTCCCCACATCCAAAGAGAAAAAAAATCAAATTGGAGGCTAAATTAAAGGAGGCGCCCACACCTGCCTAATTTACCTAAGCAAAGAAGGAAGAAAACTTCTCTTGGAGAAGAAATCAAAGAAGGACATCCAACCTACTCCTAATTGAAGTTCAAATCAAAATCAAAGAGCTTAACTTGGAGTGGAAGAAAAGAAGAAATACCTTAAGAAGAAGAGGACTCCAAATCCAAATCCAACTCCAAAGGAGGTGCCATAAAAGTTCCAAAACAATTCCTTTATGGCCGTCCCAATTTTTTTTGGACTCTTGGTCGGCCAAGGGAGAGGATTTTCTACCTAATCTAGGGGTTGGAAGAGTTTAGTCCCACATGGGAATTTGTACAAGCTAGGAGAAAATTTTAGGTCTATATAATAGACCTCTCTTTGTAACTTTAGAAAATCAATGAAGAAAAATTATTTTTGCTATTCTCTTGTGTTGAGTAACCTAGGTTTCTCTTCTTCCGCACTATTCTAAGTGTTGAGCTCCGTGAGGGGGTAATCCGGGTTCCATTGGAGCCTTGAGGAGGTGAGAGATCTCCATCTTTATCCAAAACCCTAGGTTAGCCACTTGAATTTCCAAACCCTAGCCACCTTTCATTATTTTCCATCCACCAAACCCTAGATCCATCCATATCCCACGGCCTCTCTCTCTCTACAAGTCCAGGCCATCCACCTTCATCCAGATCCAGTCTGGCTACTTCAGATCCAGAGCAAGTTCCAAGAAAAATCACATCAGCATCCAGGAGAATCCAGTTTTCAGCAATTTCGATCTTCAAGTTCATCAACATGGTAAATCTTTTCCTTGACTCTCTGATTCCATCAATTGTCTTTCTTCTCTTCCAGATCTTGAGTTCAGGAGAAGCCAACCCGCCAAAGGACCAGTATTGGAGGATCCATTACGAAGATATCCGACTCTGAGGATCCAACAATCTGCTCGGAGAGTTCCTCCACCAAAACCTGTGAAGATCATTGTCTGGTCAGATAAACCATCTCTTCTCGTTATTTCTGTTCTTTTGAAAGTTCGGAGCGAAACCCTAGGTCTGGGAGTTTCTCAACCCCCAGCGATCCGTTGCTTCTGAACTACTCTGATAATTAGTTTCCTTAAAATTGTGCTTTCAATTATCATATTAGTATCTTTCAATGTTAGGTTAACTTTCTTTGATTTGAAGCCAACTTCTACAAACATATAAAAACAACAAAAAAATTAGTTAATCTTATTTTACTTCTGCATCGCAGCCCTATATTTGTTCTGCATCATTTTTGGTATCAGAGCTTCCGTCCTGCATCAATTTGGTATCAGAGCCCAGTCTAGGGTTTCTGATTTGCTTGCTTGCTTGTTTTGATTGTTTTCTCTTTTTATTTTGTCTGCTCGAAGTAGACTCCTCAGGACGTCCGGTCCTAGGAACTAAGTGAGGCGCAGGCCTCCTCCTCCCATTCCACGGGCATTCCTAGGGCGTGTAGGGGATCCATTGGGTTATAACTTCGTAGCAGGGATTATAAACGGGGAAGACAATCTAGTTGCAGCCTGTAATTGCCCTGTTATCTGAATTATTTCTCCCTGCATAAAACTCCGAATTGCATGATTTTGCTTCGTTGAAACCAGTATAATTGAACCTATTTTCCATAATTTTTCTGTGATTTATTGGTTTCGGTAAAAATTCTGAGCATTAAAATATAACAACTCTATTTTTGTGTTCTGCAATTCAATTCTTTTTGGAGTGATCATCTCATAATTTACTTAAGGGCAATTGAGCATCTAAGATAAGGGGAGGAGTTGATTACCTCTCCTTAGCCCAAAACCACCATCCAATCATTCGAACCTAGACCTAATTTAAAATCAGTTAAACCTAATTTGCCCTAGTGGGCTAGGGACACCAATTGGTCGGGTCTAGGCTAGTGTTGAGTCAGTTTGCCGAGTTATTCTGTGTGTGCTTAGCACTCAGTGTCTAGAACGGTGGTTCAGGGATCCATTCCCGAAGGGCTTGTGTGCTGGTCCGCCTACCTGGCCAATCACTGATTGGTGTCTAGGATTGGCAATCAGGGACCTAACACTCCCCTTACACCTGCCTGGCTGAGTCCTGAGTTACTACAGGCTAGCTTGCCACTCTGATTGGGCATCTAGTTTGGGCTCTAGGTCTAGTTAGCCCGTAGTCGTTCAGTTGAGTCTCATTTTGTGTGTTTGCTTGCATCATGTCTACCCGGAATGGAGTGCCCTACCAACCTGGTCAAACCCAACCTGATTTAGAGGCCATGGTTAGAGCTCTTACTGAGAGCATGAACAAGTTAAGCCAGGATTTGACTGCTACTGTTACCCAGTGTAAAGAACAAGTCCATGAGAATTTTACCCAGCTTAGGGATCAAGTCCAAGTCCTTAAGAAACGTAGACATCAAAATCGGATCCCTGATCCAAAATTTAATAGGCCCCAACCTCATCCATACCAGGAGCCTAGGAGGACCTTATACCGTGATCCCGAGCATAACCTTAGGAAGCCTAACCATGATATCTATAGTGTGGATCGTGTCTATGAGAGGTCCTTACAATATTCTAGACCAGTCACTCAACAACCCAAGTCTTCTAGATCAAACCATTTAGATCCACACCCATGCCCAAGTAAGGTCTCTACTAGCTTGAAACCCAGTGTAACCCAGGTTCCTATATCGCAAGAATGTTTGTTTTGTGGAGAAAGAGGCCATAAATCTAGTCAGTGCCCATGCATAGGACTGGCTTGTGCACAGCTAAGTGGTAAGAATCCTAAGGATGACATTAATGAGGGAGAACCCAAGCCTACCAATGAGGAAGAAAGGTTAGGTATGACAAGCCTAGAATCAGTTGACCCGATTATCACTGACCCGAAACCAATTGAAAATGGCATCGAGGAAGTATATGATGCTGGCTTGAGTCTAGTTGATGAATATGAGGGGAAGAACTTGAAGAATGTGACATCGGTACTATTGGTTCCTTACCTGAGGAGACCTTGGAGAGCAACCAAGTGGTAGGACCTAGTTCAGAAATTCAAGAGATTTGTGAGAACCAGGTTCCTTTAGTCAAATACCCCCATGAAGAACTCATAGTGTTAGCCCGAGCTATCAGTTCGTACCCTCTAATGACAGTCATTTCCCAAGTACCAATTGAAGATCTTTGCACTGAACTATTTAAGTTTGCCCACCCTATGGTAGATCCTCTCCTTAGGATGACTGAATCAAACCTCTTACAATTGGACCTTGTCCCATTCCCAGCCACTAAGGTCTCTCCCGTAATCTCAGTTGAACATCCTTGTCTTGAGCGGATTGATTCACCCAGTCCTGTAGAAGTCCTCCTTATGCCCCAGACACCTCCCTTCGCATGACTGACCTACCCTTCTATAGAGTATACCTTTCTACACCCATATGTCAAGTTTCAAGTCTTGAGGTCATCATCCATAGGCCCTTCCATGAATCATTCTTCAATCCAGTTCTTGAGAAAAATGGATCATTATTTGCTTAGAGAACAAACTTTAACTGTTGCAATCACATGTCCTAGGCTACTTCCCGAACCATCTCTTGATCCATTCCTGGGAGTAGCAAACTTTTCCTTTTGTAAGGATGATCAGTTGACACTCATAGATCACCATCAACCTTCAGGTCACCACCTTTAGTCAGCAGGTAATTCGTGACTCCACCTCATATTTCCTCTCTTTCTCTAGGACTTCCAATACTTCTTACACCATCCAAGTATACTTTGTCAAAGTCTTTAGAGTGAACCACGTGTCAAAATCTATTAGGTTTGCCACCTACTTCTGGAAGACCTTATGGCACCTACTAGGCACCCATGATAAGTTTTCATGCTCTGCATGCCATCCTCCGACCCAAGGTCAAACCTAGAGAGCCTTAGTTTGTTAGGTTTAGACCTAGGGTTCTTTGGAATAAAGTCCATTCTTTAGGAATGCGTCGTCAGTCTAGTTAGTTATTCTTGACCCTTTACTAGGCTTTGGCTCTGATTTTGGTTTGATTGAGAGCACCAGGAATTGAGATTTGTATTTTGTCCAGGACTAAATTTGCATATAATGTTTCGGTCAATAAGTCTACGGGTAAGAGTCAATTTGAAATTGTACATGGGTACAAACCTCACACACCTCTTGACCTAGTCCCTTTACCTGTCCACACTCGAGTCTCCGAATCTGCTGAGAATTTTGCACAGCATATAAAAGACTTGCATAAAGAAATTCATGCCAAAATAAATTTAGTAATAAAACTTATAAGAAGTTGGCTGATACTCAAAGACGAGTCAAATCTTTTGTTGAGGGAGACTATGTGATGATTAGGTTAAGGCCTGAACGGTTCCTCCTGGAACTGTTAGAAAGTTACATGCTAGGGGAGCTGGACCATTTAGAGTGGTAAAGAGAGTAGGATCCAATGCCTATGTGCTCGAGTTGCCTCCAGAACTAGGCATTAGCTCTACTTTCAACATTACAGACTTAGTAGAGTACAGGGAGCCAGCTGTGATTCCTAGTGAGCCTTTTGAGCCTAACCCTATCATTGAGAGTGATCCCGACCCTGTGTGTCCACCAACAAACTGGCCTGTGAGGAAGAGCAGATTGAAAAGATCCTGGATGATCAGGTTATCTCTACTCGTAATCGAGGATACCAAAGGTACCTGGTCCGCTGGCAAGGAAGGCCAGATTCTGATGACTCTTGGATCTCCCGAGAAGAATTACAAGAATTGGACCCAGACCTCTTGGAGAGATACCAGAGCCAACTTGAGCCTTACTCGACAGGGTCGAGTTCCTCCCACCCTGGGAGAATTGGTGCGGGCACCAGACTCAGAAGAAGACTTCAGAGCTCCATTTGGATCTCTGATTGACATTGCCGAGAAATTAGGGTTTGTAATAAAGGTTGACCTGGTCAAACAGTTTATTTATTTTATTTATTTCTTGAATCACCATTTAAATTTTGTTGAGTCATGTTGACTCGGTGCAAGTCCCAATGTGGTTTCAATTTGGTCCAAAATGGTGCCACATTTCTCTTCCAATCAACTCAAGGTTCAAGCAAGTGGAGGCCACACTCCAAGCCACACGCCCAGCCACACTCCGAGCACATGCCAGAGTCCAGGAGGCGCCATAGAGGCATCCCAGTGTCATGGTCCCACATCCAAAGAAGAAAAAATCAAATTGGAGGCTAAATTAAAGGAGGCGCCCACACCTGCCTAATTTACCTAAGCAAAGAAGGAAGAAAACTTCTCTTGAGAAGAAATCAAAGAAGGACATCCAACCTACTCCTAATTGAAGTTCAAATCAAAATCAAAGAGCTTAACTTGGAGTGGAAGAAAAGAAGAAATACCTTAAGAAGAAGAGGACTCCAAATCCAAATCCAACTCCAAAGGAGGTGCCATAAAAGTTCCAAAACAATTCCTTTATGGCCGTCCCAATTTTTTTTGGACTCTTGGTCGGCCAAGGGAGAGGATTTTCTACCTAATCTAGGGTTGGAAGAGTTTAGTCCCACATGGGAATTTGTACAAGCTAGGAGAAAATTTTAGGTCTATATAATAGACCTCTCTTTGTAACTTTAGAAAATCAATGAAGAAAAATTATTTTGCTATTCTCTTGTGTTGAGTAACCTAGGTTTCTCTTCTTCCGCACTATTCTAAGTGTTGAGCTCCGTGAGGGGGTAATCCGGGTTCCATTGGAGCCTTGAGGAGGTGAGAGATCTCCATCTTTATCCAAAACCCTAGGTTAGCCACTTGAATTTCCAAAACCCTAGCCACCTTTCATTATTTCCATCCACCAAACCCTAGATCCATCCATATCCCACGGCCTCTCTCTCTCTACAAGTCCAGGCCATCCACCTTCATCCAGATCCAGTCCGGCTACTTCAGATCCAGAGCAAGTTCCAAGAAAAATCACATCAGCATCCAGGAGAATCCAGTTTTCAGCAATTTCGATCTTCAAGTTCATCAACATGGTAAATCTTTTCCTTGACTCTCTGATTCCATCAATTGTCTTTCTTCTCTTCCAGATCTTGAGTTCAGGAGAAGCCAACCCGCCAAAGGACCAGTATTGGAGGATCCATTACGAAGATATCCGACTCTGAGGATCCAACAATCTGCTCGGGAGAGTTCCTCCACCAAAACCTGTGAAGATCATTGTCTGGTCAGATAAACCATCTCTTCTCGTTATTTCTGTTCTTTTGAAAGTTCGGAGCGAAACCCTAGGTCTGGGAGTTTCTCAACCCCCAGCGATCCGTTGCTTCTGAACTACTCTGATAATTTAGTTTCCTTAAAATTGTGCTTTCAATTATCATATTAGTATCTTTCAATGTTAGGTTAACTTTTCTTTGATTTGAAGCCAACTTCTACAAACATATAAAAACAACAAAAAAATTAGTTAATCTTATTTTACTTCTGCATCGCAGCCCTATATTTGTTCTGCATCATTTTTGGTATCAGAGCTTCCGTCCTGCATCACCTTAAAGACTATGCAGGTGGGGACCCTGCTACTTGAAGAAGAGAGACCCCATCTACTCAGTTTCCTATGGGCCAATGCGGATGTCTTCGCTTGGACCACCACAGACATGCCTGGGATCCCACCAGAAGTGATCACCCATAGGCTGAATATCGATCCCAACTATCGCCCGATCTGGCAAAAGAAGAGGAGTTTCACCCCAGGGTGATAGAAGGTGATTGACAAGGAAGTTGAGAAGCTTCTTACAGTGGGCTTCATCTATGTGGTATGGTATCCTGACTAACTTGCTAACGTGGTGATGGTTAGGAAAGCTTATGAGAAGTGGAGGATCTGTGTAGACTATACCAACCTTAATTGGGCATGCCCGAAGGATAGCTTCTCGCTTTCCAAGATGATCAGCTGGTGGATGTGATCTCGGGCCACAAGTACCTTAGCTTTATGGATGCGTTATCCAGATACAATCAAATCTGCATGCATCCAAAGGACGAGGAGCATACGGCATTCATGATCGATAGAGGTACGTACTACTATAGGATGATACCATTTGGTCTCAAGAATACAGGGGCCATGTACCAGCACATGGTCAGCAAGGTCTTCAAGGACTAGATCAGTCGTAACATGCAAGTCTACATAGATGACATGCTTGTCATAAGCAGCCTAAAGTCAGACCATGTTGCCGACTTGGCAGAGGCCTTTGACAACCTCTGCCTCTACCAGATGAAGCTGAACCCTGCCAAATGCGTGTTTGGCATTGCAACGGGAAAGTTCCTAGGGTTATGGTAACCCAGAAGGAGATAGAGGCCAATCCCGGTTAGATCTAGGTGATCACCGACATGAGACAACATGTCGCCAAGAGGGAAGTTCAGTGCTTGACCAGGCACATTGTGGTGTTGAGCCATTTCATTTCAAATTCCACTGAGCGCTGCCAGTCATTCTTCAAGGTGCTGCACAAGATGCATGGCTACACCTTGATGGAGGAATGTTGAGAGGCTTTCAAAGGGCTGAAGAAGCTCCAAGCCTCCCTACTACTACTGTCCAGGCTAGAGCCAGGTGAAGAGCTCCTCCTATACCTAGCAATCTCACCTAAAGTGGTCAGCTCAATCCTGGTTCGTATCGATAAGGATGGCTCCTAGTGGCCCATCTACTACACTAGCAAGTTGCTCCACGACATGGAGACCAGGTACACTCAATCTAAAAAGATTATTTTTGTACTAATAGTATCTGCACAACATCTCAGGCCCTACTTCCAAGTGCATCCGATTGCTATCCTTTATGATCAGCCTCTAAGGGCCATCTTAAGCCACCTCGATACTTCAGGGTGCCTGGCCAAGTGGGTGATGAAGCTCAACGAGTTCGATATCACCTACTATCCATGACTGGCACAATAGGTGCAAGTGCTCGCCGACTCCTGGTAGATGTACTTGGGTAGAGGAGGATCCAGAGAAGGTGGACCAGCAAGCTGAACCAGGCTGGATCCAACCCTGGGAGCAATAACGTGGATCCTCCATGTTGACGGCACTTCCAATACTGGAGGAAGTGGAGCCAGCCTCATTCTTGCCAATCCTAATGGGATCATTATAGAGTATACACTGCATTTCCTCTTCAAGGCAACCAACAACCAGGCTAAGTATGAGGCACTCCTTGTGGGATTGAGGGTGTCCCATGAGTTGGACATAAAATGCTTGAAGGTCTTCATAGATTCTCAACTTGTGGTTGGCCAGGTCTCGAGAGACTATGAGGCCCAAGATCCCATGATGGTGAAGTATTTGGACAAGGTGCACTCGTATATAGCAAACCTCCAGCACTTCAGCATTTCTCACATCCCTTAAGTAGAGAATGCCCGAGCCGATGTCCTCTCTATACTAGCTAACCTGTCGAAGTTGTTACTAGGGCACACTTTCATCGAATATCTAGAGACCCCCAGTTTCAAGTCTGCAGTGGAGGTCAACAGGTTACTGTCGAACCGAGCTAGATGGACCCCTACATCAAATACATCACCACCGATGCCCTACCTAAAGATTACAAGGAAGCCAACCTTCTCAAGAAAAAGGATGCTTGATATGTGATGATGGATGGGCAGCTCTATCGGAGGAGATTTTAATTATGGCCATCGACTATTTCACCAAGTAGGTCGAGGCCGAACCCTTAGCCTGGATCATGGAGGCCAAAGTCAGATCCTTCTTCTAGAAGTCTGTCATCTGCTGGTTTGGACTTTTGCACTCAGTCATCACTGATAATAGATGACATTTCGATAATCAGGCTTTCAAGAAATTCTATGCTGACCTCAATATCCGCCATCGCTTCACTTTTGTGGCTCACCCTCAAACCAACAAGGAAGCCAAGGTGATTAACAGGACCATCTTGCAAGGGCTTCGCATGAGGCTGGCTGAAGCCAAGGGTCGATGGGCTGAAGAACTTCCCAGTGTGCTATGGGCTTATCACACTAGACCCCACACGACCACCGGTAAGATGCCCTTCAACCTTGTCTTCGGCACCAAAGCTGTGATTCCAATGGAGCTTGGTCTACCCATGCTACAGGTAGAGCAATATGATGAAGCTAAGAATCATGCCCATCTCCTCCTAAACCTAGATCTCTTGGATGAGACAAAAGACAAGGCCCATCTTCGGATGGTAGCCTACCGGTAGTGAGTGGCGCGCTACTACAACTCTCGCATAAGGCCCAAGGCATTCCACCCAGGTGACCTAGTCCTCAAATGTTCAAAGGTATCCCAGCAAGGAGAATGCGGTAAACTCTTCCTGAACTAGGAAGGCCCCTACAAGGTGGTCAAGGCTCTACCAGGCAGAGCTTACTATATAGCTGGGCTGGACGATGCCCGATTTATAAGAACATAGAATGCAAGCAACCTAAGGATGTACTACTAATAATGTAAGGCTTAATCTCAATTATTAAAGTTTCTTTTTGGTGCAACCTTGTCTTTCACTTGTGCAGGAATGCATCTGTCCGACTCCAAGTCCAGCAGACCAAAGTCAGGAACTTATGAAGCCCCATACTTAAAGCCGGAAAACTTATGAAGCCTCGCACTTAAAGCCAGGAAACTTACGAAGCCTTGCACTCAAAGCTAGGTAACTTACGAAGCCTCACACTTAAAGCCAGGAAACTTATAAAGCCCCACCTCAAAGTTGAGAAACTTATGAATCCCCGCACTCAAAGCGGGAAGCTTATGAAGCCCTGCATCTAGCTACCTTGCTCATAGTCCAGAGATGTTAGCTAGGAAATTTTTCAAATCCCACCATCTACTGCTTGACTCATAGCATGGCCAACCCAATCAAGAAGTTCTAAAAGTTCCACATCCAGTTGCCTTGCTCATAGTCCGGAGATGTTAGCTGAGAAATTCTTCAAATCCCACCATCTACCACTTGACTCACAGCATGGCCAACCCAATCAAGAAGTTCCAGAAGTTCTGTATCTGGCTATCTTACTTACAGTCTGGAGATGTCAGCTAGGAAATTCTTCAAATCCTACCATCTATTGCTTGACTCATAGCATGGCCAGTCGAATTAAGAAGCTTCAGAGGTCCGGCACTTAGTCACCTCGCTCACAGTCCAGAGATGTCAGTTGGGAAGTCCCTGGAATCCCACCATCTACCGTTTGACTCAGCTTGGCAAATCGAGCTCCTGAAGTCCTGCACTTGGGCATGCTTAACATCAAGGCAAGAAAAGCAGGGATGAAGTGTTCTCAGAAACCTTCATGCCAATCCCGAGGTTTCAGAATCAACCTGAAGCAACTAAGGACTGAGAAAGGCATGCACCTATGGTGACTCTAAAGTCTACCTCCTTACTGTGCAAAAAGGTAAAGGAATTGGAGAAGAAAGATAAGTCCAAGCTAAGTACATAGTCAGGCTAGGCTATTCCTTCATCACAAAGATAAGTTCCTCACAAACTCTAAAAAATCCTTTGCATGTATCTAAAAAAAAAGAAAAGATAAAAAAGAAAGAGAAGAAGAGAAGAAAAGGAGATAAATGAACGAGACAATAGTTGGAAGGAAAGAGATATTTTCATTGAAGAATATTTCCTTTACATCCTATGAAGGCTCCCGATAAGCTGGGAAGCCTTCCAAAATTAAAGTCACAAAAAGAAGAAAAAGAAAGGTTTAAGCCTTGCTTGCCGGGTTCCTTTCCTAGCAGACGAGCAACTCTTTCTGACAATGGTGGCGGGCCAGGATGGCAGCGACCCTGCCTTCGGCCATGATTGCCTCTGGCTCCATCCCGTGGTGGGTGTCCTTGGTCGCACTGGGAAGGGCAGCACGGGGAGAATGTTTTCCAGCCCTTCACTCTAAGGAGCCAGATGGCCTTGCCACATAAATTGTTGAACCCCTGGTGTTAGGAGACCAACACCACCTCGGCGACCTCATCCTTGAAGGCTTCAGATGCCTTGAACTTGGGGATGGCCTCGATGGCTTCCTTCTTGGCAATCTCCATCAGTGCGAGAGCCACCGTGGCCTTCTCCAAGGCAACCATAGTCTTGGTCGCCTCTTCATCGAGCTGCACCTGGAGGCTTTGTGCTCTCCCCTCTAGGCGGGCCACCTCCACGACGAAGGTAGCTAACTTCTCGACCCTGAGGATGCTCTCCCCCTTCTCTTCCTTCATGGCCATCTTTATCTCGGCAAATTTCTTTTCCAGGTCGATCACCCTCACCTCGATGCTGGCCATGGTGCGGACACCAGAGGTACCAAAATAAGGCAGAGACCTCTCAACCCTTGTGGATCACTTAATGACATTCGAGTCCATTGTAATAAAGCTTAGTTCAGCTAAGTTGTCTTTATTTGAGTCCTGTATTAGTCGGCTCATGTTGAGCTAGTCCAGTCCAGTGTTAGTCAGCTCATGTCGAGCTAATTTTTATTTTTTGAGTCCTGTCCAAGTACACTGAAGATCAAGACCACATCATACAAGTATAGACCAAGTCCAATTAGCTTGAAGACATAGAAGTTTAGCCCAAGTCCAACCCAACTTGAAGATTGAAGACCCTGGTAGAGAAATCAGAAACCTTGAAGCCCTGGACCGAAGCAGGAAGCAAACTGGGCCAGCCCAGGCCCAGGAGAGGAGCTAGGCCGCCAAAGCCTTGTGGTGACCACCCTTGGTCGGCCACTTAGGGTCACCCCCTTGGCCGACCAAGACAAGGAGTGAGGGAGAGTTCTTAGAGATTTTTCCTACCTAATGTTTTCTAATTTTCTAGCTAGGGTTTGAGTGGGAATAAAAGTCCTATGTATTTACTTTTATGTCCTTACTTGGGGCCCAAGACTATGGGTCTATTTAAAGGACCCTAGTCTCTTGTATGAGACATTGATTATTGATATGAAATTCTACTGAGTTCTTCTATTGCTGTGTGCCTCCCTGCTGTGTGCACCATGGGATCCTGTGCGCCTGAAGTTCTGTCGAAGAGCTACTCGAAGAAACCCAAGCCAACCAACCACTTTCAAACCTTTTCACCACATGTCCCTTGCTATTTCCTAAGATTTTTCTTGTTTCCCACCTTGTTTTTCTCACCTCCGATGGTTGTTTGCAGGTCCCTGAGTTCCTACAAATCCAACAACTCCAACCAGGCCGTAATTGGACCACCGAGCATTAAGCCAGGAATCCGTGGGTCTCTAGCTTGGTTTTCCAGGCTGCATCCATTGAGGACTAGTGATCACTTCACTGCGATCTTTACCAGGTGCATCAGACATTTCCAAGTAAAACCCTCTACCTCCAGTAATTTTATTATAGGAGAACTTGCCCTAACCGGGGCTTCTTAGCCCCGGCGATCCTTTTACCGCTTTCTTAGGTCCAAATCTGCATGCATAGTATATACAATTCATATAGAATCTCCTACAACTTATTTGATCCAATATTCAAGATTTAATTACTTCACCCCATATATAAAATTCACAAAAATAATTGCATGCATATCAGTCCGCATCATTTGGTATCAGAGCTTTCTGCATCCTTTACAGTCTGTATATGCTCTGTTCTTTTAATTGTTTCTCTCTACTCAGAACTCCAAAAATTCTAATTTTACTTTTTCGATCATAGTATTTCAAGTTATTTATAGGATTTTTGCAGATTTTATTTTGGTCTTTTAGTTTCTGCAAGCGAAATACAGCCTGCAAATTTTTGGCTCTATTTTTTTCAGCAAGACATCTTTGGAAGGTTTAGGATTTTGTTTAGCATCTCTTTGCATATTTTATTTTTAGTATGTTTCTAGCATATAAGGTCATTTGATGTAAATCATATCTCTACAAAAGGACAAAAAAAAATTAAAAAAAATTATATATATAAAAAGCTACCAAAACATCTAACCCTAATTTGCATCATCTGCTTGCCATCATTGCATAATCTACCTTTAAGGGCACTCTTGCTATACAGATAAGGGAAGGAGTTGATAACCTTCCTTAGCCCAAAACCACATCTCTTGCATTCGGTCCCAAGCCTTAACCTAAAATTAACTAGACTTAATTTGTCCTAGTGGGCTAGGGACACCAACAGGTCGGGTCCGAGCTAAGTGTTAGATCACTGTGTCAAGCTAGCTGTGTGCTTTGTACTTGGTGTCTAGAATGGTGGTTCAGGGATTCAGTTCCAAAGGGCTTGTGTGCTGGTTCGCTATCTGGCCAATCTCTGATTGGGTATAGGATTGGCAATCAGGAACCTAACACTCCCCTTACACCTGCTTGGCTGAGTACAGGGTTACTATAGGCTAGTTTGCCACCCTGATTGAGCACTTAGTTTTGGACTCTAGGTCTAATTAGCTGTAGTCGATTTGATCGGGTCTTGCATGAGCACTAGATCAGGGGTTTCATATCATCCACCACCTTCACAAATGGCTGAATCCATGGATCATTTGATGCTAAAACTGATGCCCTTGGAGAGAGGTTAGCCCAATCCATCAATCTTAGGCTTGATAAATCAGACACCCAGTTGACCCATAGGTTGAGCAAGCAAATGCCCAGTTGACCCATAGGCTGATCAATTAGATGCCCGACTTGGAACCCTAGAAGGAGACCACATAGGACCCAGCTTGAACCAGATCTTGAGTCACCTCCCCATCCTAGGAGAACCCCTCGCCATGACCCTTACTATGATACTGAACCTAAGAGGACCCCAAACCCTGATCCATTTTTTGAGGTGAACCTAGGAGAGCCCATCGTCATGATCCATTTATGATCCTGAACCTAGAAGGACCCTAACCCTGATCCTACCTTGAGGATGAACCTGAGGAGAGCCCGACGTCATGACCCAATCCCAGAGGTTCATCCTAGAAGACCCAATCAGGATTTTGTAAACCAGGAGGACAGATCCTATAGACACATTAAGCTTGATGGCCCCACTTTTGATGGTTGTTTTGATCCTAAGATCTATATAGATTGGGAAGGTGAGATAGATCACTATTTTGAGTGGTATGATATGTCGGAGGAGCATAAGTTTAGGTTTGCTAAGTTTAAGTTGGTCCGAGAGGCCAGGTTACATTGAGCTAGTGTTGAGAGAACCCTTAGACTAGGAGGGCATGATCTTATAGTCACCTGGTAGGCCATGAAGGGTAAGCTTAGGATAAAATATGTTCCACCATCATATCATTGTGGTTTACTGGATCAGTGGTAGCGATTGAATCAGGGTAGCAGGAGTATAGATGAGTACATCACAAAATTTGATGAGTATTCTATGCGATGTGATTTAGATGAGTCTGAGGATGTTGTTTTGTCTAGGTTTAGGGTTAGACTAAGAGATGACATTAAGAAGGAGCTCTATATGAGAGAGGTTAGAGACCTAGACAATGCTTACCAGATTGCTAGGGATCATGAGCATTTCTAGAGAGGGCCCGTCTACTGAAACCAGAGCCCACTAGATACCTAGTCAATACAGAGGAGATAACCAATCTACACAGAGCCAACCCATCCTAGCCAACCTAGTCCGAGTCGACCCAGTCCTAGTTAGCCAGGCCCGAGTCGACCCAGTCTAGTAACCCTATGGCCCGTAGGGATGATCAAGGTAAATCTGTAGAGGTCAATAGAAACTACACTCCCTAGAAGACCTGTTTTAGATGTAAGAAACCAGGCCACTTTATGAGCCAATGCCCAGTTAATGCCCTCCACTGGGGTGAGCATGTGGAAGAAGAGATTGAACCGTAGCTGAACTGAGGGAGAGATTTATAAGGCTGATGATCAGTTGATAGACGAGTATGAGGGTGAGGAGGAGGAACCTGAGTTTGAGAACCAATTAGGAGTGTGTTAGGTGCATCTTAACCAAAACCCCAGTTAAGAAGATTGGCGTAGGACTAGCATCCTACAGACTTTTGTTAAGGTAGGGGGTAAGGTACTTAAGATCATCATAGATAGTGGAAGTTGTATCAATGCTGTTTCTGCCAACACAGTTAAATCTTTAGGATTGACCACAGTTTCCCATCCCAGCCCTTACAAAGTTTCTTGGGTAGATTAAACCTCCATCCAGATTAAAGCTAGGTGCCAAATCTTAATTAGACTACAAACCTATGAGAAAAAGATTTGGTGTGATGTCATACCCATGGAAGTGAGTAGTATCATTCTAGGTAGACCTGGATTTTTGATCATGGATGCAACCCTGTATGGTAGAACAATATTTGTGCTTTTAATTACCATGGGAATAAGTTTGTTATCCACCCAGCTCCCCCTAGAGGACCTAGTTAAGAGGGGTTCTAGTAGCCTTAAGGACAAGAAACCTGGAGTTAATTTAATTAAGACTAGGGAGTTAGAAAATGAGATTGCTAAGGGTAACCCTATTTGGATCTTAACCACCAAAGAAATACATTAGCCGACCCAAAAGGAACACCCTAAGAAATTGTTGAAGCTCTGAAAGAATTTGAGGATGTCTTTCCTGAGGATTTACCTGATCAATTACCACCCCTTAGAGACATCCAACACGTAATAGACTTAGTCCCAAGAGCCACTTTACCAAACCTTCCTCACTATTGAATGAATCCCAATGAGCATCAAGAATTACAGAAACAAGTAGAAGAATTACTTAGGAAGGGTTTCATTAGGGAGGCCTGAGTCCATGTGCAGTCCTTGCTCTATTGACCCCTAAGAAAGATGGAACCTGGAGAATGTGCATAGACAGTAGAGCCATCAACAAAATAACGGTGAAATATAGGTTTTCCATCCTCCGATTGGATGATATGTTAGACATGATGGCTAGTGCCAAAGTTTTCTCAAAGATAGACCTTAAGAGCGGCTATCATCATGTTAGGATTAGACCTGGGGATGAGTGGAAAACTGCATTCAAGACAAGGATGGCCTGTTTGAGTGGGTTGTATTGCCTTTCGGACTTTTCAATGCACCAAGTACTTTCATGAGGATTATAACCCAGATACTGAAAGAGTATACCAAAAAATTTATTGTGGTCTACTTTGATGATATCTTGATTTATAGCAGGATTAAGAAGGACCACCTTAGTCATCTGAGGCTAGTATGCCAGACCCTTAGCGAGAATAGTCTCTATGCCAACCTTAGAAAGTGTGAATTCATGACATATAGGGTTGTCTTCCTAGGTTTTGTTGTCACCCCTGAGGGAGTTTCTGCAAACCCTAAAAAAGTTAGGACAATAGTTGAGTGGCCTACACCCACTAGTGTCCACGATGTGCATAGTTTTCATGGCCTAGCAACCTTTTACAAGAGATTTATTAGGGGTTTTAGTACAGTCATCGCACCTATCACTGCTTGTATTAGGTTGGGTACATTTGAGTGGACCAAAGCAGCGGATAAAGCCTTCCTAGAGCTTAAGGATAAGATGACCATGCACCCATCCTTAGATTACCTGACTTCACTAAGGTGTTTGAGGTCGCTTGCGATGCCTCGGGAGTAGGAATAGGTGGGGTACTAAGTCAAGAGAATCATCTTGTAGCCTTCTTCAGTGAGAAGCTGAATGAGGCTAAACTTAAGTACTCTACCTATGACAAGGAGTTTTATGCGGTAGTCTAGGTCCTTAGATATTGGAGACATTACTTACTACCGCAGGAGTTTGTCTTATTCTCTAATCATGAGGTACTTCGATTTCTAAACTCCCAAAAGAAACTTAATCCACGGCATGATAAATGGATCGAATACATCAGGATTATACCTTTGTGCTGAAGCACCGTGCCAGCACAGAAAATAAGGTAGCAGATGCCCTGAGCCATAGGTCTTTGTTGTTAGGATCAGTTAGCACCCAAGTCATAGGGTTTGATTGGTTAATTGATGAGTATGAAACCTGCCCAGACTTTGGAGACATTTACCGACCCTCAGGCTAGGACTATCAATATCCATAGTGAGTATACCATTCAGGATGGCTACCTTTTTGATGGGGAACTAATATGATGCAATTTTTTTTATATGTTTTATATGTGGGGTTGGGTGATAATTCTCGAATTTCAGATTAAAATAAGTTATAGGGATTTATATGAATTTTAGAAGATCAGCATGCAGATTAGGACCACTTTTCCCTAATCTTATATGAATTTTATATGAATTTTATATGAATTTCATAATTATTGATCAATTACAGAGGGTTGAGAAGCCTCTGCCTTATTCTGCTGCCTTTGGTGTCCGCACCACTTTTCCAAAACAATCGGCTCGTATACCTAAGACTTCCCTTTGAGAGTTCCTAATTTGGGAGATCCATGCTGGAGGTTTAGCTGGTCACTTTGGTAGAAATAAGATAATTAGCGACGAGGACCAGTTCTTTTGGCCATGATTGAAAAGGCATGTTACATAGATTGTAGCCAGGTGTAGAACTTGTGCTGTTGCAAAACAACAGAAGCAAAACATTGCTCTCTAACCACCTTTACCAGTGCCTGATCGCCCTTGGCAGGACCTAAGTATGGACTTTGTGTTAGGATTACCTAAGACCCAGAAGAAACATGATTCTATCTTTGTAGTGGTCGATAGGTTTTCTAAGATGGCTCACTTCATCCCCTGTTCCCAGACCTTTGATGCATCTAGAGTAGCCAAGCTTTTCTTAGATCATGTGGTTAGACTTCATGGCCTATCCAAGACCATCATATCTGATAGGGATGTTAGGTTTACCAGTTATTTTTGGAAGACCTTATGGCAACTGTTAGGGACCAAGGTTATGTTTTCTACAGCTTACCACCCTCAAAAGATGGCCAAACTGAAGTGGTGAACATAGTTTAGGAACCTCCTTAGATGCCTGGTAGGTGAACATATTGGAACTTGGGATTATTATTGCCTAGAGCAAAGTTGCCTACAACAGTTCAGTAAATAGGACAATGGGTAAGAGTCCTTTTGAGATAGTCCATGGGTACAAGCCTAATCGCTCCATTGATCTGATTCCTTTACTGTTCATGCATGAGTCTCAGAGTCTGTAGAATCATTCGCATAGCATATTAGAGACTTGCACAAGGATATAGCCAAAAGATTAACCTAAGCAATGAAACTTATAAAAAAATTGTTAATTTTGCGAAGAAGGATCAAGGAATTTGATGTAGGGGATTCTATCATGATTAGGCTTAGGCTTGAGCAGTTCCCACTCGAGACCACATTAAGAAGCTTCACGCTCGTGAGCCGGACCTTTTAAAGTGTTAAAGAAGGTTGGATCATGCCTTTGTGTTAAACTTGCCTTCGAATATGGGCAATAAGTTCTACCTTCAATATTACAGACCTGGTGAGTACAGGAAACTGGCAACGATACCCAGTGAGGCTTTTGGACCTATCCCTTCTGTTGAGAGTGACCCTTACCTAGAGTGTCCACCAATTAATTGGCCTGAGAGTGGAGAATGGATCGAGCATATCCTAGACGATCAAAGCCATTACAACCCGGGCCGCGCGCTATCAGCGCTTCTTGGTCCGATGGCAAGGCCGGCCAGAGTCAGACGATTCATGGATTTTCTCGAGAGGACTTGCAATGCCTCGACCTAGACATTCTCGAGAGATATTTGAGCCAGCCTAATCTACCCTCGACAGAGTCGAGTTCCTCCTACCTCGGGAGAGTTGGTGCGGACACAAAGGCACCATAATAAGTTAGAGGCTTCTCAACCCTCTATGGATCACTTAATGACATTCGAGTCCATTGTAAATAAAGCTTAGTTCAGCTAAGTTGTCTTTATTTAAGTCCTGTATTAGTCAGCTCATGTTGAGCTAGTCCAGTCCAGTGTTAGTCAGCTCATGTCGAGCTAATTTTAATTTTTTTGAGTCCTGTCCAAGTACACTAAAGACTCAAGACCACATCATACAAGTGAAGACCAAGTCCAATCAGATTGAAAACATGGAAGTTTCGCCCAAGTCCAACCCAGCTTGAAGATTTGAAGACCTTGGTAGAGAAATCAGAAATCCTGAAGCCCTGGACCGAAGTAGGAAGCAAACTGGGCCAACCCAGGCCCAGGAGAAGAGCTAGGCCGCCAAAGCCTTGTGGGAACCACCCTTGGTCGACCACTTAAGGTCACCCCCTTGGCTGATAAAGACAAAGAGTGAGGGAGTTCTTAGAGATTTTTTCTACCTAATTTTCAAATTTTCTAGCTAGTGTTTGAGTGGGAATAAGAGTCCTATGTATTTACTTTTATGTCCTTACTTGGGGCCCAAGACTAAGGGTCTATTTAAAGGACCCTAGTCTCTTGTATGAGATGATTGTGATATAAAATTCTATTGAGTTCTTCTATTTCTGTGTGCCTTCCTGCTGTGTGCATCAAGGGATCCTGTGCGCTTGAAGTTCTGCCGAAGAGCTACCCGAAGAAATCCTAGCCGACCAACCACTTTCAAGCCTTTTAACCCACACACCCCTTGCTGTTTCCTAAGATTTTTCTTGTTTCCCATCTTTTTTTTCTCACCCATGATGGTTGTTTGCAGGTCCCCTAGTTCCTAAGATCCAACGACTCCAACCGGGCCTCAATTAGACCATCGAGCAGAAAGCCGGGAATCCACGGGTCTCTGGCTTGGTTTTCCAGGCCACATCCATCGAGGATGAGTGATCCCTTTACTACGATCTCACCAGGCACATCAGACATGCCAGGTACACCCCCTCTACCTCCAGTAATTTTATTGTAGGAGAACTTGCCCTGACTGAGGCTTCTTAGCCCGACGACTCCTTTTTACCGCTTTCTTAGGTCCAAATCTGCATGCATAGTTTATAAAATTCATATAAAATTTCCTATAACTTATTTTGATCCGATATTCAGGATTTAATCACTTCATCAATATATAAAATCCATAAAAATAATCACATGCATATCAGTCCCGCATCAGGCCAGCTGGTCCTGGAGGACCTTCATTCGACCCTTCAGTTCTTGAACCCAGGTAGCCTGGGCCCGATCCTCGACCCTATCCTTTCGAAGGTGGAATTCCCTCTTCATCAGCCCCAGGCAAGAGTCCCTTAGGAGTTGAACATCGAGGGCCACCTGTATGAAGAACGACCATCATTGCCTTTGTAGATAAAAGAAAGAAAGTGAAGCAGCTAAGAAGGCAACTTACCGAGAAGAGTTGGGGGAATAGCCAGTGAAAAAATCAACCACTGGACGGTTGACCCTCTCCTGGTGGTCCAGTGGCTGGGCGAGGGTGGTCAGCACATCCTCGACCAGCCTCCCATCCTTTGTTAGCTTGGCATTTCAAGGCATGACAATGGATGTTTTCTTCGACCCCACCCTCGGCATCTCGAATAGATTCGAGTTTTTGGGGTTAGTGGCCGGCGGGGTCTTGGCAGTGGTAGATGTGTCAGTGATAGACCTATCATCGGTTGATGGTGCCAGGCTCTTTGTGGTGGTGTCTCTCTCAACCACCCCTCTCCATGCCTGCGCTACGGTGGAGCTTTGCTTCTTGCAGGGGCTACCGGAGGCATAGGAGCGGCCCCCTCTACAGGTCGATAGCCTCCTCCGAGGCTGCAGGCTAGAGGATGGGATGCCGGCCTAGGAATGACCGTGCAGCGGGAGGCCCCCTCCTGGCGGGCTCACCAGCGGGCCTCATCCCCGACTCCTCCTGGGTTCTCTTTGCAGGTTTTTCTTTAGGCCCTACAGTGGCAGCCACTTCATTCATGGATCATGTCTGAAGCTCTCCAGTGAGAACCTCATCTCTGTGGAATGCACGGAAGACTAGTTAGTCAGTTATCAAAAGCAGATGTCAAACTCAGAAAAAGAAAGAAGCCTGGCATCAAGCCTTACCCTGAGGTGGGGCCTAGCTGACTCTGGCGTCAGCTATGTTCTCCTTAGTCAGCAAATTTCGAAGAGCTGGAACCTTAGAAGTGACAAGCCGGTCGAATATCTCTTTATTGACCAGCTCGATTGCATCTTGTCGGTTGGGGGAGCCATAAACCACCACCCCTTGTCAGTCGAATATCTCTTTATTGACCTTCCATCCTATGATGGAGGAAGGCAGGTCAAGCTTGAGGATCTTTGGGCAGGGGGCCACAAACCACCACCCTTGTCAGATGGGTGGCACTTTAGGGTGAACAAGGCCCTGAAGAGTGAGAAATAGGCAATAATCCCATGGAAGTGGCAGAGAACAATGAACTAGAAGATAGTTCGGAAAACATTGGGAGCAAGCTGGGCCGGGACCAAGCAATAATTGCATAGAAAAGAGAGGAAGAAGGGATGGAAGAGAAGGAGAAGACCCCCAAAGAAGAAGTCTTCATACAGGGCGATTCGTTCCAAGCCATTGGAAGTAACCTATTCCTCTGTGATGTAGGAATATCAACAGCCAACCAGGATTTCAAGGTTCTAATATCTAAATCATGTGTGGTCAATTTTGGTGAGTCTTGTAATGAAGTCTAATTTTTGAGTCATGTAATAAAGTGAGTCAATTGGATTCACTAAGCCCATTGAGTCATATTTAGTCTATCAATTGAGTCCATTTATTTTATTCGACCTACTTTGAGTCTTGTCAGTTAGGCCCTTTGAGTCCTGTATTTGCTTTCAAGTCATGTTCAAGAGGAGAGCCAGTGGACCACCACTCAAGTCACCCAACCAAGCATCTAGACTCCATTCATGCTGCGCAGACCTAGAAGCCCTTGGCTTTCCAACTCATGAGGATGTGGCACCTAGGCCTAAGCCCATTCATATTGGCGCCCATGATTTGACCCAGTCCATGGCGCCGCATGTTTTTATCCAGTCCAAGATGCCCAAGACTTGACCCAGTCCAAGTGGTTGTCATCCCAGCCCAGTAAGAAGTCAACCAGTCCAAGCCCAGTCTAAGCCCAACAAGAATTTCATACCAGTCCAAGCCCATGGAAAAAAATTAAAGCTTCCAAGTCCAAGAAGGAGTTGATGTCCAAGTTCTACAAGGATTTCAGTCTACCAATTCTATTCAAACTATGTACTCCTCATTCTACTCAACTTTGTTCTCCTAATCCTATTCATATTGTGTACTCCTAGTTTGACAGGGAAAGGGCTGGATGAGTCTATAAATACCCCACCCCTCCCCCTATTGTAATCAATCTTTTTTTCATGAATACAATCTAAAGTTACTCTGGTGTGGGCACCAGACTCAGAAGAAGACTTCAGGGCTCCATCTGGATCTCTGATTGACCTTGCCTGAAGAATTAGGATTTTCTGGTTTTGTAATAATGGTTGACTTGGTCAACTCAATTTTAGTCTTGAGTCTGTATTTCCCTGCAATTTAAATTTTGTTGAGTCATGTTGACTCAGTACAAGTCCTAGTAGTGGCCTAGGTCTTCTCCAGGTTGGTGCCACCTTTTTCATGTCAAGGTCCAGGGTGCCACATTTTTCTCCCAGGCTCAAGTAAGTGGGCACCACACTCCCAGCCACATGCTAGAGTCCAGGGGCGCCACATCTCCATCCAGTGCACTTTGGTCCCCACACCACAAGAAAGCAGGTCCCTTCTTTCATGCGCTTAAGGAGAGAATCAATTTAGGATCCTCAATCCAAGGAGGCGCCAAAATATTTCCATAAGAGCCAAGCTATGAAAAGAAAAGAGCAAAACTTGGGGAGCAAGACTAGGAGGTGCCCAAATACTTCCAAATAAAACCAAGCATGGAAGGAAAAAAAATTTTCTTGAAGAGCAAGGCTAGGAGGCGCCACCTACTTACATTTTGGAGCCACCAATCAACACTTATGGAAGCTCTTGGCTGGCCATATGAGAAGGATTTGATTCTACAAGCCTAATTTGAGGATCCATCCTATTAGTCCCACATGGGAAGATGTAAAACCTTGACCTCTTGTAAAGACCTATAAAATAAACCCCTCTTGTAAGTTTGAAAGGACACTGATGAATGAATTCAATTTATGTGTGAGCAACTTTGTGTTTCTCTCTTCCGCACTTGTATTCAGGTGTTGAGCTCCGTGAGGGAGTAAATCCGAGTTCCCTAGGAACCTTGAGGAGGTGTGAGATCTCCAACCCCAAAACCCCAAAACCCTAGGTTAGCCACTTCCATTCCAAACCCTAGCCGCCCATCATCTTCTTCATTCCACCAAACCCTAACCTACCCCATCTTCTCACGGCCCCTCTCTTCCAAGTAGAGGCCGACCACCAGCATCCAGGTCCAGATCGGCTACTTTGAATACAGAGCAAATCCCAGAGGAAGTCAGATCAGCATCCAGGAGAATCAGGATTTCAGCAACATCAACTTCCAAGTTCTTCTTATCTAGTAAATCCTTCCTTGAGTATCTGGTTCCATAACTTGTTCTTCTTCTTTCCCAGATCATGAGTTCAGGAGAAGCCAACTCTGCCAAAGGACCAGTATTGGAGGATCCATTGCGAAGATATCCGAATCCAAGGATCCAACAATCTGCTCAAGAGAGTCCTTCCACTAAACTCTGTGAAGATCACTGTCTGGTCCATAACCCTTCTCTTCTCTTTACTTCTGTCCTGTTGAAAGTTCAGAGCGAAACCCTAGGTCTGGGAGTTTCTCAACCCCAGCGATCCTTTACTTCTGAACTACTCTGGTAATCTAGTTTCTTTAAATTGTGCTTTCAATTATTACATAATTTCTTTCAATTTAGTTTAACTTTCCTTTGAGTTAAAGCCGACTTCTGAAAGTATAAAAAAAAAAAAAGAAAGAAAGAAAAAAAAAATAAATTAGTCTTAATTCACTTCCGCATCACATCGTCTCTTTCGTTCTACATCAATTTTGGTATCAGAGCATTCATTCTTCATCATTTTTGGTATCAGAGCTTTCATTCTGCATCAATTTTTGTATCAGAGCCCTGTCTAGGGTTTCTAACTTGCTTGCATGTTTGAGTGTCTCTCTTTTTACTTTCTCTGCTCGAAGTAGACTCCCCAAGATGTCTGGTCCTAGGAACGAAGCGAGGTGCAAGCCTCCTCTTCCCGTTCCATGGGGTTTCCTAGGGCATGTAGGGATCCGCTGGGTTACAACTTCGTAGCAAGAATTGTAAACGGGGGAAGCATTCTATTATCAGTCTGTAACTGCCCTATTGCAGGAATTGTTTCTCATTGTAGGTAACTCCAAATTATATGATTTATATTTTGCTGGAACCAGTATAATTGAAACTATTTTACATAATTTTACTGTAATTTATTGGTTTCTATGGAATTTCTGAGAGTTAAATTATAGCAACTCTGTTTCTATATTTTGCAATTCAATTTTTTGAGTGATCATCTCCTAATTCATCTTAAGGGCAATTGAGCATCAGATAAGGGGAGGAGTTGATAACCTCTCCTTAGCCCAAAACCACCACCCATTCATTCGATCCTAAGCCTAATTTTAAAATTTATTAGACTTAATTTGTCCTAGTGGGCTAGGGACACCAACAAGTCAGGTCTAGGCTAATGTTGAGTCAGTTTGTCTAGTTACTCTGTGTGTGCTTTGTACTCAGTGTCTAGAACGGTAGTTCAGGGATTCTATCCCGAAGGCTTGTGTGCTGGTCCGCCTACCTGGCCAATCACTGATTGGTGTCTAGGATTGGCAATTAGGGACCTAACACTCCCCTTACACCTGCCTGGCTGAGTCCCAAGTTATTACAGGTTAGCTTGCCACTCTGATTGGGCATCTAATTTGGGCTCTAGGTCTAGTTAGCCCGTAGTCATTTCAGTCGAGTCTCATTTGGTGTGCTTGCTTGCATCATCATGTCCACCCGGAACGGAGTACCCTACCAACCTGGTCAAACCCAACCTGATTTAGAGGCCATGATTAAAACTCTTATCGAAAGTATGACCAAATTGAGTCAGGATACGACTGATACTGTTGCCCAGTTTAGGAATCAAGTCCATGAGGATCTTACCCAGCTTAGGGATCGAGTCCAAGTACTTGAGAAACGTAGACATCAAAATTGGACCCCTGATCCAAAATTTAATAGGCCCCAACCTCACCCATGCCAGGAGCCTAGGAGGGCCTTATACCGTGATCCCGAGCATAACCCTAAGCCTAACCATGATATCTATAGTGTGGATCGTGTCTATGAGAGGTCCTTACAATATTCTAGACCAGTCACTCAACAACCCAAGTCTTCTAGATCACGCCATTTAGATCCACACCCATGCCCAAGTAAGGTCTCTACTAGCTTGAAACCCAGTGTGACCCAGGTTCCTATATTGCAAGAATGTTGGTTTTGTGGAGAAAGAGGCCATAAATCTAGTCAGTGCCCATGCATAGGATTGGCTTGTGCACAGCTAAGTGGTAAGAATCCTAAGGATGACATTAATGAGGGAGAACCCAAGCCTACCAATGAGGAAGAAAGGTTAGGTATGACAAGCCCAGAATCAGTTGACCCGATTACCACTGACCCAAAACCCATTGAAGATGGCATCGAGGAAGTATATGATACTGGCTTGAGTCTAGTTGATGAATATGAGGGGGAAGAACTTGAAGAATGTGACATCGATACTATTGGTTCCTTACCCGAGGAGACCTTGGAAAGTAACCAAATGGTAGGACCTAGTTCAGAAATTCAAGAGATTTGTGAGAATCAGGTTCCTTTAGTCAAATACCCCCAGGAAGAACTCATAGTGTTAGCCCGAGCTATCAGTTCGTACCCTCTAATGACAGTCATTCCCCAAGTACCATTGAAGATCTATGAACTAGACTGTTTAAGTTTGCCCACCCTATGGTAGATCCTCTCCTTAGGATGACTGAATCAAGCCTCTTACAATTGGACCTTGTCCCATGCCCAGCCACTAAGGTCTCTCCCGTAATCTCAGTTGAACATCCTTATCTTGAGTGGATTGATTCACCCAGTCCTGTAGAAGTCCTCCTTATGGCCCCAGACCCCTTCCTTCGCATGACTGACCTACCCTTCTATAGAGTATACCTTTCCGCACCCATAGGTCAAATTTCAAGTCTTGAGGTCATCATCCATAGGCCCTTCCATGAATCATTCTTTAATCCATTTCTTGAGAAAGTGGATCATTATTTGCTTAGAGAACAAACCTTAACTGTTGCAATCACATGTCCTAGGCTACTTCCCGAACCATCTCTTGATCCATTCCTGGGAGTAGCAAACTTTTCCTTTCGTAAGGATGACCAGTTGACATTCATAGATCACCATTCAAACCTTCAGGTCACCACCTTTAGCCAGCAGGTAATTCGAGACTCCACCTCATATTTTCTCCCTTTCTCTAGGACTTCCAATGCTTCTTACACCATCCAAGTATACTTTGTCGAAGTCTTTAGAGTGAACCACGTGTCAGAATCTATTAGGTTTGCCACCTACTTCTGGAAGACCTTATGGCACCTACTAGGCACCCATGATAAGTTTTCATGCTCTGCATGCCATCCTCCGACCCAAGGTCAAACCTAGAGAGCCGTAGTTTGTTAGGTTTAGACCTAGGGTTCCTTTGAAAAAAGTCCATTCTTTAGGAATGCATTGTCAGTCGAGTTTAGGACATTGTCTCAGATTTTGGTTGAGTGAGAATACCAGGAATTGGGATTTGTATTTACCTAGGGATAAATTTCCATATAATGTTTCGATCAATAGGTCTATAGGCTAGAGTCCCTTTAAAATTGTTCATGGATACAAGCCTCACACACCACTTGATCTGATTTCACTATTAGTCCACACACACAAGTCTCTTGATGCACTTGCATAGCATGTAAAGGACTTGCATAATGAAATTCATGCCAAAATAAATTTAAGTAATGAAACTTATAAGAAGTTGGCTGATTCTCAAAGGCAAATGAAAACTTTTGTTGAGGGAGACTATGTAATGATTAGGTTAAGGCCTGAACGGTTTCCTCCTGGAACCGTTAGAAAGTTACATGCTAGAGGAGCTGGACCATTTAGAGTGGTGAAGAGAGTAGAGTCCAATGCCTATGTGCTCGAGTTGCCTTCAGAACTAGGCATTAGCTCCACTTTCAACATTACAGACCTAGTAGAGTATAGAGAGCCAGCTGTGATTCCCAGTGAGCCTTTTGAGCCTAATCCTGCTCTTTAGAGTGAACCCAACCCTGTGTGTCCACCAACAAACTGGCCTGTGAGGAAAGAGCAGATTGAAAAGATCCTGGATGATCAGGTTATCTCTACTCGTAATCGAGGATACCAAAGATACCTGGTCCACTGGTAAGGAAGGCCAGATTATGATGACTCTTGGATCTCTCGAGAAGAATTACAAGAATTGGACCCAGACCTCTTGGAGAGATACCAGAGCCAGCTTGATCCATACTCGACAGGGTCGAGTTCCTCCCACCCCGGGAGAATTGGTGCGGGCACCAGAATCAGAAGAAGACTTCAGGGCTCCATCTGGATCTCTGATTGACCTTTCCCGAAGAATTAGGATTTTTTGGTTTTGTAATAAGGGTTGACTTGGTCAACTCAATTTTAGTCTTGAGTATATATTTTCCTGTAATTTAAATTTTGTTGAGTCATGTTGACTCAGTACAAGTCCTAGTAGTGGCCTAGGTCTTCTCCAGGTTGGTGCCACCTTTTTCAAGTCAAGGTCCAGGGTGCCACATTTTTCTCCCAGGCTCAAGTAAGTGGGCGCCACACTCCCAGCCACAAGCCAGAGTCCAGGGGGGGCCACATCTCCATCCAGTGTACTTTGGTCCCCACACCACAAGAAAGCAGGTCCCTTCTTTCATGCGCCACTTAAGGAGAGATCAATTTAGGATCCTCAATCTAAGGAGGTGCCCAAAATATTTCCATAAGAGCCAAGCTAAAGAAAGTAGCAAAACTTGGGGAGCAAGACTAGGAGGCACCCAAATACTTCCAAATAAAACCAAGCATGGAAGGAAAAAAATTTTTCTTGAAGAGCAAGGCTAGGAGGCGCCACCTACTTACCTTTTGGAGCCACCAATCAACACTTATGGAAGCTCTTGGCCGGCCATATGAGAAGGATTTGATTCTACAAGCCTAATTTGAGGATCCATCCTATTAGTCCCACATGGAAAGATGTAAAACCTTGACCTCTTGTAAAGACTATAAAATAAACCCCTCTTATAAGTTTGAAAGGACACTGATGAATGAATTCAATTTATGTGTGAGCAACTTTGTGTTTCTCTCTTCCGCACTTGTATTCAGGTGTTGAGCTCCATGAGGGAGTAAATCCGGGTTCCCTAGGAACCTTGAGGAGGTGTGAGATCTCCAACCCCAAACCCGAAAATCCTAGGTTAGCCACTTCCATTCCAAACCCTAGCCGCCCATCATCTTCTTCATTCCACCAAACCCTAACCTACCCCATCTTCTCACGGCCCCTCTCTTCCAAGTAGAGGCCGACCACTAGCATCCAGGTCCAGATCGGTTACTTTGAATACAGAGCAAATCCTAGAGGAAGTCAGATCAGCATCCAGGAGAATCAGGATTTCAGCAACATCAACTTCCAAGTTCTTCTTATCTGGTAAATCCTTCCTTGAGTATCTGGTTCTATAACTTGTTCTTCTTCTTTCCCATATCTTGAGTTCAGGAGAAGCCAACTTTGCCAAAGGGCCAGTATTGGAAGATCCATTGCAAAGATATCCGAATCCGAGGATCCAACAATCTGCTCAAGAGAGTCCTTCCACTAAACTCTGTGAAGATCACTGTCTGGTCCATAACCCTTCTCTTCTCTTTACTTCTGTCCTGTTGAAAGTTCAGAGCGAAACCCTCGGTCTGGGAGTTTCTCAACCCAGCGATCCTTTACTTCTGAACTACTCTGGTAATCTAGTTTCTTTAAATTGTGCTTTCAATTATTACATAGTTTCTTTCAATTTAGTTTAACTTTCCTTTGAG
Organism: Areca catechu; assembly: GCA_021397845.1. Classification (NCBI taxonomy): domain Eukaryota; kingdom Viridiplantae; phylum Streptophyta; class Magnoliopsida; order Arecales; family Arecaceae; genus Areca; species Areca catechu. The sequence goes on along the minus strand of CM038051.1, from coordinate 90,901,841 downwards.
TTAAAGCCGACTTCTGAAAGTATAAAAAAAAAAAGAAAAAAAAGAAAAAAAAAAAAAATAAATTAGTCTTAATTCACTTCTGCATCACATCATCTTTTTCATTCTGCATCAATTTTGGTATCAGAGCATTCGTTCTGCATCATTTTTGGTATCAGAGCTTTCGTTCTGCATCATACTCTGTCAAATTATGTGGTGCGAGACTTGTTTGATTTTTCTTGTGAGCAAACCCTAGCTACCAACTATCCTTGTCCTTCCACTAAACCCTAGCCATCATCCAACTCCACCTAAAGCCCAAGGATGCCCACCTACCTACCAGGCATCCCCTTCTTCAACTGGCTGCCAGCCACCCGAAGCTTCCTCCACCCTTCACTCTTATCTCTTCCAGTGATGCAGAACAAAAGCTCTGATACCAAAAATGATGCAGAATGAAAACTCTGATACCAAAAATGATGCAGAATGGATATGTGGAATGCGGAAGCAAATTAAAATTAATGTATTTTTTTATATATATATATATTTTCAGAAGTCGGCTTTGACTCAAAGGAAAGATAACTAATGTTGAAAGAAACTAAGAAATGACAGAAAGCACAATTAAAAGGAGTGGATTATTAGAGTAACTTAGAAGTAGGATCGCTGGGGATTGAGAAACCCCAGATCTAGGGTTTGCTCTGAGTTTCAATGAAACAGACAAAGTGAGAAGGGAAGGTTCTTGTTACCTAGCAGTGATATCTCTCCATTTGGTGGAAAAAGACTCTCTCGAGCAGATTATTGGATCTCGGGAGTCAAGGTATCTTCGCAATGGATCCTCCGATAATGGTCCTTGGCAAAGTTGGCCTCTTCTTGAACCCTGGATCCTAGAGAGAAGAAGAACAAGGTTAGGAACAAGGGACTCAGGGAAAAGAGTTACCAGAGTATAAAAAAGGATGGGATCTGAAGGTCTTCAGCTGATCTGGAACTCCTAGGCTGCGGATTTGGGACTTCTTCTCCTGGATCTGCTGGATGGACTCTGAAGCAATGGTAGCTGACTTGAAGATGACTAGACTGGGGTCCTGGTGGTCGGCCACCCTTTGGAAGAAGAACCTTGGAGATGGTGTAGAGGCTAGGGTTTGGTGGTGGTAGAGTAGAGATGGGTCGACTAAGCTAGGGTTTTGGGGTTGGAGATCTCACACCTCCTCAAGGTTCCTAGGGAACCCGGATTTACTCCCTCACGGAGCTCAACACTCAGAATAAGTGCGGAAGAACAATACTTTGCTCAGAAAAAAGGGATTTCATTCATAAGATTTCATAAGATAAGTTCAAGTTACAAAAGGGGTCTAATATATAGACCTATAAGAAAAATCAAAACCATACAAGTTCCCATGTGGGACTAATAGGACTAATCTACACTTTAGGCATCAAATTCTCTTCCCTTGGCCAACCAAGACTCCTTCCATGAGTGAGCGGCCCAAAAACTCTAAGAAAACTTAAAAATAAGCTCCAAATGGCAGGTTATGGGGGTGTCTCCTAGTATCTCTCCATGAATCAAGGATTTTCCCTTCATGGTTTGGCTCTTTGGACACCTCCTAGTCTTGCTCCACAAGTTTAGGCTTCTTCTTTTCATGGCTTTGGCACTTTAGGAAACTTTTGGATGCCTACTTGATTTTCTCCCCAAGACATGCTCTCTTCCCTTTTATAACTTGGATTTTTATGGAACATTATGGGGCACCTCCTTGATCCTCTCTTCAAGAAAAATTCTTGCCATCCTGGCTTGGGTTTATCTGGAAAGAAGTTGGCTCCTCCTTGGATTGAGGTATCTTGATGGATTTCTCCCCCAAGTGGTGCAAGAAAAAGGGGAACTTACTTCTTATGGTGTGGGGACCAAAGACACTGGATGGAGATGTGATAGGGAGTGTGGCACCCACTTGTAGCTGGATCATGGAAGAAAAAAATGTGGCACCCTATGGCAAAGGGAATGGCGCCAACCTGGACCTGGGCTTGGACTGAGTCAACATGACTCAACAAAAATTGAAATGACAAAATTACAGACTCAAAATTGGGTTGATCAGGTCAATCCTTATTACAAACCCTAGTTTTCTCGGGCAAGGTCAATCAGAGATCCAGATGGAACCCTGAAGTCTTCTTCTGATTCTGGTGCCCGCACCATCCAGTTTATTATTTTTCTCATCATTTGTGACCCTAACCCCTGACGTTTGCAGGATCCCTCCAGTGAAACCATCCTCGAATAAAGTCTTCTTTGCCTCTAAACGAAGCTAATAAAAAGCTGACGGATCCACGGGAAAGTGACCGGACCATCCAGGCACCGATCTGAGTGGAGTGATCTCATCTACAGTATCAAGACATCATTGCCTGGTAAGTTAGTCCAATTCCTAACTCTCTTTATCTAATTTCTTAAAGTTAAACATACTCCTAATAGGCCTTCTTAGACCTAGGATCCTAATTTTCTTTTCTCTTTGATTGACCTAGCATGTGGGAAGGATGCTAATTGATACAGGATAACCCTAACCTAGTCTTGTCTAGTTTTGGAAATTAAACCATAACCGAATATGAAAATATTTGCTTGCTTTAATATGATTTTCTTTATGTTCACCCCTATCATATCATCCTGCATCATATTAGAATCCCGTCCCTCATCAATTTTGGTATCGGAGCAGGATTAGGGCATGTTCTTGCATCATAGTTTAGGTTTTCTGCATCCTGAAATCTGTGATAATTGTATAAACATAGGGCTGTTTACCCATCAAAACAATTTTTTTTCTCTGATTTTCATGATAATTAATCTCTGTTTAATCCTCTATTTTTTGTAATTTTCATGAAATCTTTCTGATATGAAAACAGGGTGAAACCTACATGAGAAAACAACCCTAACAAAAATTTCTGCATGCTGAACCTGTACTAGTAGTCTATATTTAGGTATGGTTTTCCATCAATTTCATACTATTTTTCTCTAAAATTTGCATCACATCATCTCTATCGAGTAATCTATTTTTCCAGCATTTTATCTAATTTTTACAGATTTAAAAAAATAAAAAAATCAACAAAACAAAAATCCTAACCAGAAATTCTGTCTTTCTGAAATTTTCTGCTCTGAAAATCATGCTAAACTCTGCAACAAATCAGAACATAAGAACTTTAATTTCTGTAATTTTTGCATACTTCACTTGATCAAACCTAATCAACTACCAAACCTCACCCAACCCAAGCCAATTTTGATTGCTCACCAAACTAATTTAAATTTAAGTCAGCCACCTCATAAACAAAAACAAAAAAAATTTCTGTTATTTTTCTAAATTTAGACTGCATTAGGGTTTTACAGTGTGTACATCATCTTGCATTAAACTAACCTAATGGCACTCTACTCTGTCATATCAAGGCAGGATTTCATCACCTGTCCTGGGCCCAAAACAATCATCGTCATACAAGCCCAAGCCTAATTAAAATTAACTAGAAACCTAATTGCTTTAGGGACACCAATACGTCGGGTCCGAGTCTAGTTGGAATACTAGTGCACTCAACCCTCCATTTATTATTGGAAGCTGGTGTCTAAGGCTAGAGGTCTAGAGGCAAATGCCCTAAGTGGACTGATGGTTTTTAATTAGGACCCTGCAACAAGCATGGGGAACCTCCCACCACCCCACCTCTTACCTGGCCAGTGGAAGGACTGAGTGTTGAGTTGGGTGTAAGTTGAGTTGACCCATTTGACTTTGACTCTATGTCTAGCAAACCCTAGTACGATTAACCCGTGTGTGCTTGGTTGCATCATAACTTTTGTGTGTTTGATTGCATGACCATTAGATAAGAAGCCCAATAACAATAGCCTCAATCCAACCTAACCTAGTGTGACCATGGAGCCCAACCCTAGGAGAGCCCAATACTCTAACCCATACTGGGAGCCCAACCCTAAAAGAACCCCACACCATGACCCATACTTGGAGCCCAACCCTAGAAGAGCCCCACACCCTAAACCAATTTGGGATCGTAGTGCAAGGAAACCCAATTATGACTTCATAGACCCGGATAAGAGAGCCACTAGGTACATTAGGCGAGAAGCACCTACATTTACTAGTGATCTTGATTTTGAGGATTATCTTGATTAGGAAGGAGATATAGCTTTGTATTTTGAGAGAGTGACTAGACAAAAAGGATCTGTCCCCATAGCCACATGGAAAGCTGTGAGAAACATACTTAAAGAGAAGTACCCTTCACTGCACCTTGCATCAATTTTGCATGAACCCAGAACCTAAGAACCCAGATCCTATGAACCCAGATCCTATGAACCCAGACCCTATGAACCCAGATCCATAACCCGTAGATCTGAACCCTTATCCTATGAGCCCAAGGGACCCATAAGCCCTAGGAGACCTGAACTCATAGGATTAATACCCCTAGATATGAGCCAAGTATTAGTCAGGAACCCCTTAGTCGACCCACCCCTGCTATCCTAGATACTAATCAATTTTCCCTTAGCCAACCCCCTCCTACCACCCCATTGGTTCACAAGGAAGACTTTAAAGAGGAGATATATGAAGCTGATGTGAGCTTAGTGGATGAGTATGAGGAAGAAGAAGAGGACATACCTATAGATGACCTAGAATTAGTTGATCTTGACCCTACCCAAACCAAAGCTAACTTGGAATTAGTTGACGCAGACCATATCCAGAAGAAACCAACCCAAAGATAGTTGACCTTGACCACACCCAGACTGAATATGTAGTGGAAGTACAGTTGAAGGAAGAGAACCAAAAGGTACCCAATCCTACTGTTAGAATAATACCTGAGGAGACTTTAGAAGAGAGCCCAATTATAGAGCCCAGTCCTGAGATTTAAGAGCCAGAATAATTTATTAAGAACCTGATCTCTTTAAATCAGTACCCTCAGGAAGAATCCCCTCCTATAGTTCCCATTGAAGATCTCTTTCTTGAAATTAATGACCCATTCTTCAATTATGTAGACCCTGTAGATAACCTAGTGCCTAAGTTATCACCTAATTAGGCATTAAGATCAACCTTCAATATCTCAGACTTAGTTAAGTATAGGGAGCCAACAATGATACCAAGTGAGTTTTGAGGCTGACCCTTTCTTTGAGAGTGAACCCAACCCCGAGTGTCCACCATTAATTTACCCTATAGAGGAAAGATTGAGCGTATCCTGGATGACCAAGCCACTAGTACCCAGATCAAAGGCTTCCATGTCACTTGGTTCGTTGGCAAGGTCAACTGAGATCTAAGGATTCGTGGATCGCTCGAGAGGATACGCAATGCCTCAACCCAGACATGCCAGAGTAGTACCAGAGCCAAATTGATCTTTACTCGATAGGGTCGAGTTCCTCCCACCCGGAAGAATTGATGTAGGAACATCAGGAGCCGACCAGGATTTCAAGCTTCCAATATCTGAATCATGTGTTTGTCAATTTTGTTAAGTCCTGTAATGAAGTCTAATTTTTGAGTCACATAATAAAGTGAGTCAGTTAGATTCACTAAGTCCATTGAGTCTTATTTAGTCTATCAATTAAGTCCATTTATTTTATTTGACCTACTTTGAGTCTTGTCAGTTAGGCCCTTTGAGTCCTGTATTTACTTTCAAGTCATGTTCAAGAGAAGAGCCAGTGGACCACTACTCAAGTCGCCCAGCCAAGCATCTGGAATCTATTCATGCTACCTAGACCTAGAAGCCCTTGGCGTCCCAGCTCATGAGGAAGTGGCACCCCATGCCCAAGCCCATTCATATTGGCGCCCATGCTTTGACCCAGTCCAAGGCACCCCATGTTTTGACCCTGTCCAAGATGCCCAAGGCTTGATCCAGTCCAAGTGGTTGTCATCCCAGCCCAACAAAAAGTTAACCAGTCCAAGCTCAGTCCAAGCCCAGCAAGAATTTCATACCAGTCCAAGCCCATGGAGAAAAGTCAAAGCTTCCAACTCCAAGAAGGAGTTGATGTCCAAGTTCTACAAGGATTTCAATCTACCAATTCTATTTAAACTATATACTCATTCTACTCAACTTTGTTCTTCTAATCCTATTTATACTGTATACTCCTAGTTTGATAGGGAAAGGGCTGGATGAGTTTATAAATACCCCATCCCTCTCCCTCTTGTAATCAATCTCTTTTCATGAATACAATCTAAAGTTACTCTGTCAAATTATGTGGTGTGAGACTTGTTTATTTTTTCTTGTGAGCAAACCCTAGCCGCCAACCTTCCTTCCCCTTCCACTAAACCCTAGCCATCATCCAACTCCACCTGAAGCCCAAGGATGCCCACCTTCCTCCAAACCAGGCATCCCCTTCTTCAACTGGCTGCCAACCACCTGAAGCTTCCTCCACCCTCCACTCTTATCTCTTCCAGTTTATTATTTTTCTCATCATCTATGACCCTAACCCATGACATTTGCAGGATCCCTTCGGTGAAACCATCCTCAGATGATGTCTTCTTTGCCTTCGAACGAAGCTGATAAAAAGCTGGCAGATTGTAGGAAAGTGACCGGACCATCCAGGCACTGATCTGAGCGGAGCGATCTCATCTATGGTATCAAGACATTATTGCCTCGTAAGTTTAGTCCAATTCCCAACTCTATTTATTTGATTTCTTGAAGTTGAACATGATCCTAATAGGCCTTCTTAGACCTAGGATCCTAATTTTCTTTTCTCTTTGATTGATCTAGCATGTGGGTAGGATGCTAATTGATACAGGATAACCCTAACCTAGTCTTGTCTTGTTTCAAGAATTAAATCATAAATAAATATGAAAATATTTGCTTACTTTAATCTAATTTTCTTCATGTTCACCCCTTGCATATCATCCTGCATCATATTAGAATCCTATCCCTCATCACTCTGATCCTGGAATAGAAAGCTGAATAGAGTTAGGGACCCTAAATGCTTTCTGGACATGGAAGAAATTCCCACCGGTCATCACTGAAGCAATGTCAGAGGGACTGCCAGACTCCCGGGCGGGAGCAAAAGAGGAAGGAGGTCCCAGCTCCCCGACGGGAGCAGAAGGAGAAGGTGGAGGAACCGCAAGGCATCCAATGATAATCCCCGGCTGGTGGGGACCCCTATGGACTACAAATGGAACTTCCTTCTCCTCGCTATCTAAGGAAGGAGGCCTCGGTTGGGATGGCTCCACCTCATCAGAAAAATCTATGCGACAGTGCCCACCCCTGAAGGAACTCATGTTGAGTGAAGAAGACAAAGCAGAGAAGGAAACCTAGAGACCTAACAAGGACTCTCTTTTAGCATAGCCTGAAGGAGAAGAACAGGAAAAACAAAGGAAGGAAGAAGAAGAAAGAGAAGTCTAACCTGCTAGAAACTTTGAACTCTGGAGCAAGGAGAAAGACTAGGGAAGAAGAAGAGCATTGCAGCCTTCTATGCTCGAAACACCCATAAGGGGTAATGGGGCAAAAGGGCAAGTCCCTTTCAAGTACCTATAGAGTCCCGTCACCTCGTACAAATGTAAGACGTGCACCTCCTCGTCTTCCTGGCCAACTGAAGCTCGCCACGTATCGAGACCTGCTGTGGGCAACTCTTTGACTCGAAGGTGCCCGTGTCAGTTTCGATACAGTAATTATGGAGTGCATAAAGGAAGGTTGACTTGGCACCACTTCATTGGGACGGATGCACGATCTCTACAGTGCCAGCACTTGAGGAATTAATGATGCAGAAAATGCATCCCTCCGTGTCAGCACGATCATTACTCTCATTGTCCCAAGCACCGCTTTGTTCCCTAGGCTTGAGAGTGGGGGACATCTAATGAGGCATAACCGCTAACATGGAGCCTATGATGGCAATATCTTGTAGCCGCATGATTGGAAAGTGACACCTGGATGTGGCACCCAATTGAAGCCCGAAGGTAAGCCCTTCGTTCGAGGTCAACTCCTAGCTAGGGTTGTGTTATAGGTCGAGCCCTCTGCCTGAGGTCAGCTCTTGGTCAGGGTTGAGCTCATGCATTCCAAGGTGAGCCCTCTCTTAAGGTCAGCTCCTGGTCAGGGTCGAGCTCATGCATTTCAAGGTGAGCCCTCCATCTGAGGTCAGCTCCTGAACGGGGTCAACTCATGCATTTCAAGGTGAGCCCTCCTCTGTTTGAGGTCAACTCCTAGCCAAGGCCATGCTTATAGGGCAAGCCCTCCATCTGAGGTTAGCTCTCGGCCAGGGTTGTGCTCATGCATGCCAAGGCAAGCCCTCCATCCGAGGTCAGCTCTTAGCCAGTGTCATGCTTATAGGGCGAGCCCTCAATCTGAGGTTAGCTCTTAGCCGGAGTCGAGCTTATGAGTTCCAAGGAGGCCCCCCCATAGCCGGGGTAGGGCGCTTAGCTGAAGTCATGCCTGTGCCCTTTGAAGGCAGCCCCCATATCTAGGGTCAGGTGCCCAGCTGAGGTCATTCTCCTGCTCCCAAAGTCAAGCACTCTAGGGCGAGCTCTCCCCTCTCTTACTACCAAGTTCGAAGTTCCCGCCAGCGATGGAGAGAGGGAGGACCAATAGAGGTACAGACTGCAATATGGAAGCTTCCAACTGCCTGCAATCCCCCCAAAGTGGTGTATACCCTGCCAGAAAATTCAAACCCTACAATGCACCACCTGCATGACCTGCATAATGCATGCCCCGCTAGGCTCCAAGCCCTGTGGCGCACCATCACATCAACAACCGTGCAACTGAGGACACTGATCATCATGACCTGGAACCTGAACTTCCTCCATGAAGAGTATTCCATTAAGGCTATAGGCCCTGTGACACACCGATGGTCCCTCCTAGAAGGGAAATGGCCTACCATGGCTCGGGGATCAACGGCACGGTGCTCACCCCTTTCATAAGAAATTGCACCACCAGAGGGATAAGATCTGTACTACACTCGTGATCACCCCTAAATAGAAGGATGTCCTCTAGAGGACCGGTCTAATAGGTGGGAGGCTGCAGACAAAGGAAAACCCCTCTAGAAATGGAAGCAAGGAAAGGGACATCTCAAAGAAGCCCCAGACTTGGTCTGGGCCACTCCTACTTATATAAAAATAGAAGAAAGGACTCCCGAGAGGGGAGAGAGGCAATGGGTAAGACTCAGAGAGCAAACGGGCAAGGAACTAGCAAAGAGAACCTCCTAGCTCTTTGATCTCTACTTGACTCTGTCTTTTCATCTCAATTTTATTGTTTTCACCCTCTACACGGAGAGTCCTCAAGCTCTTCTCCATAGAGGTTTGTTCTCCTTGATCATCTCGAACTGACTTGACCGTTGGAGTGTCCCTGTCAAAATCCCCGGCCCAGGTCTTATCTTTTATGCAAGCCACACCGGGAGAGGACCGAGCATCCAACTGGAGCCCGATAAGTCCATGGCACATCAGAGCTACAGGCCATAGCGATCTTGGCGGCAACAATTTTCTTCCTCATCTTCCTCCTATTGAAGATGAAGCGTGTAGACACCATGCCAGCTAATCTCCAAGTATCTAAGAGAGTAGAGGAGGTTCTTTTATAATTTATATTTAGTTTCCTTTTATGTAATTATGTTCTTAATTGTAATGATCTTTTCTTCACGACTAAAATTTATTTTTTAGTACTTCAAGTATTGTGCATCTTGATTGAACTATAATTTAGATTTTTGAATAGTCTAAGACTACATAGAGATGAGTCATGATCTATAGGTATGATTCATGCTCAGCGAGATAGACTATGCTCAAAATCTAGATTATAGGGTATTTTAATTATTTCTATGATTTGAATTCTTGAAAGCGTATGACTACATAGTGGCTGATCTATATCTAGTAAGATAGGTTATACTCAAGATTGAGATCTTGAATTGCCTATGTCTGTGTAAGGGCAAATCTATACCCGGCAAGATAGATTATGATCGGGATATCAATCATACTTTTATTAATTATATAATAAAAAACTAATTTATATTTTATTAATAGAAATCAAATAAAAATTCTGAGACATATATCTTATACTATTTAATTTTTTGCTTGATAATTATTATTTTAATTAAATTAGAATTTTTATTTTATTTTGATTTCTAGTTTTAATCACACTCATACTCTTTCCTAATCTTATTTTTGTAATTTAATTAGAATTGTAACTAAAATTCTTAATTAAAAGTAAACATAATCCCATTTGATCTCTAAGGATATGATCTTCACTCATCTTGGCTATATAATAGTGAGTTAGGTTTATTTCTGACCACCTATAATAGCATTCAAATTTTAGCACCATTGCCAGGGAGGACTTAAAGAATATGGTGGAAAATTAGTGAAAGAAAAACTTTGAAAATTTTGGCATCATATCTGCTCACCGTTGCCACTGTCTTCACCTCGACCTCCATCTTTACCATCGACCTTTTACTTTGCCTTGCTGTTATCACCATCTTTGCTTGCTTAGGTGCTCCCTTGTGCCATGCCATCACTTCATCATCGAGATGGTCATCGTTTCCATCTTCCTTCATCAGTGCTACCTCCTTCATTGCCCACCATTGAATAGTGCTCAAAGGAGACTACCTATCATGCACTGCAACATAGATCCCTTAGGATTCTTCCTTGATTGTGACATCAGGTGAATGCACCGAGTGGCCAGTCTATGGTAGACTAACTACTTTAAAATTGATGTTGGGCTGGATTTTAATGGATCTCAAGCCAATTTTGGGTTAGTTTTGGGGGCCAAATTGAGCTAGAAATTTGGCTTGAATTTGGGGCACATGTGGATCTCCATTTAGTCTTCAATTTAAGTTTAATTTGTGCCTAATTTTCTTCCTTTTATCATGTGAATTAGGCTTTTTATATTGGCAATCAACTTTCCTACAAAAGATAAATAAAAGCATCAATTCTAAAAGAATAAAGATAAATTACTTTACAAATTAATACTTTTATAAATATATTTATAGGACTAATCACAACCTCCAACTTAAATATTGCTCATCTTCAAGTAAAGCAGATAAATCAACAGTTTGTACAAACTCATTCTTGAATTGAAAGTTATCCTAGGCATTCCAAAAGGTAGTTGATACTCGGTTGACCATTAAAGATGTACTTCATCATATTATTAATTCAACCTAGTTAATGGTTGAGTGAAGCCAATAAAATTTTGAGAGCTTTTCTTTCACCAACTTCCAACCTCACTCTTTAAGTTCTCCAACTTGTTGTGGGTTCAGTATATTATCTTCTTACAATTTAGCCTTCTTATTCTTCTTCTTTTTTTAATAGAATCTAATGCAAAGTCTTAACCTCTTAGACCTTATCATCTTTGCCTTTTAATGAGAACCACAACAATTACTTAGGTGAAAGGGCCCGGTTACTCATTAAAGCACCATTCTTTAATAGATCTCTTGGCATCCTTGCCTTTTGATGTGAACTATAATATTTACTTAAGCATAGGGGCCTAGTTACTTAGTGAAAATCCAAGAAAAGCTGTGAGGTGAGACTGACTCTTTAACAGGTCTCTTGGCATCTCCACCTTTTGACATGAACTACAACACTTAGGTAAAGGGATCCGATTACTTAGTGAGATCATGCCAAATCTTTTTTTTCATTTTTCTTCTTTTTTTGAAAATATAAGGATAGATTTTGCATACCTTGACCTTTCCATCTATACCTCGATGAAGTAGATTCTTTATCAAGATCAATGGCTAGAAGGTTCTGAAATCACTTCAAAAAATTTTTCTAGTATAAACCTTACCATTCATTAAGCTTTCTTAATAACTTTTCTCTCGATATCTCTAAAATTATCTAGTTTGTTAATCAAACATTGATTAGGGTACCTATTTAACTTCAAATAGAGACAAAATTTGGATATACAAAACTAATTATTTCTAAACCTATTTGGAAACTTAATTAAATTAATTTTTCTCCCCCCAACTTAATTGACATTGTCTTTACTAGAGAAAGGAAAATAAAGGGTGCAATAAGGGATAGGAAAGAATACACCTGACTTATTGTGTTCGTGGTCCAACAGAGGTCTTCAAGCTTTAATTCTTCTATGAAAAATTTGGTTCTCCCTCAGCTTATCTACATATCTTAAAAATAAAGTAAACAAACTAAAAGGAAAATTAAGTTAAAAATTTTGTTACCTCTCAGGAGCACTAAGTTTAAAATCATTAGTCAGACTAAGTGGATCATTTAAATTATTTTAGTTGATATGTGCACTAAATTGTTAGGTACACCTAGCCATGGCAAATGGTTGGACGAAGTTCAATCAATAATGTTCCTCACTAGATTTCCTTGATATTCTTTATGTGCACCTATATGATGTATCTCCTGATAATTGGTACCAGGAGATGGCTTGAATTACAGGGTGGATATTATGTCTAGTATGGTGACCAGGTTGATAGTAGAGGATTCTATAAATGGTTCATGCTTTAGTATCCATGGTGGATCTAGTAAGTCACTCAGCTTCCTTATGTCATCAGATTTAGTATAGTTCAAAACTTATATGAAGGATCCTTAGTAAGGTGAGCAGGACTAATAGGCATAATGGCTATAGTATGTGGTTCTTGAGGTAGCACTTTGATTGGGTAGTCCATTATTGGGTTAGTGATTGTCGCTCTAATAACTTTTTCATATTTATTTTGTATACCAGCATTTTGGATTTTCTGGTTAGAGGTTACATCAAGTTCTAGGTGTTAGATTTCTCCTAGGAACAGAATATTGCATCGAAATTTGGACTCAAAAGTCTGATGTAGTGGAAGTAGATGTAAAAACTATTTTATATCTAAGCATGCAATTTATAACTAAATCTAATTTATTCATAAAAATTCTTAAACATGCTATAGTAGATGAGAAATATTTCAGATCTGAAAATAAAATTATTTTAAACAAAAATAACTTACCTATATCACTATCCCGGCCTGCTTTGAAAACTATGCTGATTCATTTTTGAATCGATGTTCTACCGGAGCCGCGCAATCACCCGGCCTCTACTGGTATCCACACAGAGCTTGCATAACTGAGTCGTAGAGAGCATCGGACTGCTAGATCCTTTCAACCCTCTTCTCTCTCAGCAAATTAGGTGCTTTAAGAAATGTGCCGATCCGAAACTAGATCGGCTTCTTCTTGAACTAGCTTTTATCTTGCAAACTGTGATATGCAAGACCTTGGACCTCTTTTTTTTTTCTTCCTCTTGTGAAGAATACCTCTCCAAACTCTTGAAGAGAAGAAATAAGCCTCACAAGGAAGAAAATCTTCATGCCCCAAAGAGAGAGAACCTCTGGTTAGCCACCCCTTTTTTTTTCTTCTTTTTTTTTTGGTCAGCCACCCTCTCCCCTTTTTATTTCTTATAGTGAAAACTTCTCCAACTCCTCCATGCCCAAAAACTAGAATTCAATCTAATCCAAAATTGGTTAGATTTTAAGAGGAGTAAAAGAGAAGGACTCTTCCTTCTCTCTTTGTTTCACGCCAACCTCTTTTGCGCCTCCTATTGTTTTTGCGCCAACTTGTTCTTGCTACACAAAACCTTAGGCCCACTTTGCTTGGCATGTGGAGAGGAGAGAGATATATAGAGAGAGTCCCAGTCAAATGGGATTCTTTGTCATAGGTCCAAATTAAGTGATTTGACAATCAAATCGAAGCCAATTTTAAACCCAATCGAAACCGTTTCGAAAAGGCTAATGACCGAACTCAATTAGGATTAGTTAATTGAGTCTAACTCAATTAAATTAAATCTGATTTAATTCAATTAATAACTAATCCATAATCTATCAGATCAAATATTAATTATAACATTTATAATTAGGTCCAAATGTACTAAAATTGGTAAGTACCAAATTTAGTAACATTTTGATTTGCTGATTGGTTACTTAAGCTCCTAATGTATGTGACTTCTCAGGTCCTATCCTGTTTGGTAATGAGACATGCTATAATCTTCATTATACATCACCAAAACTCCTTTTGATGGATTGAAATAATGTTTGCTCAACTCTAATTAGGATCATCGATCCAAGAACGATCCTAATGGGCTCTCACAATCCACCAATGACACCTAGCAGTATGTAGTGGCAACCTAGCAGAATAAGATTGGAACCCCTAGGTGTAGTTATCATGATATTCGGTTCCTCTATCAAAAATCCTGACATGATGTTGGTTACGGAAACTTATCAAACCCATCAGTCATATGCTTAACTTAATCGACTCAAGTCCAATTGTGAAACTAATGAAAACACCTTTTCATTATCACCCTGCTATGGCCATAGACTTCTGGACTTAGTCTCATTAAGTTGCATAGGATTATTTTTTACTACTAAGGCTGATAGATCCCTACAAGTGAACACCCTATTCCTACAATAAACTTACTGCAGCTAACGAACGCCACAAGGTCCTGAATGGATATGAATCATGTGTTTGTGCTGTCAAACTATAGCAACCTTATTGTAAGTAGCTGAGATACTCTAGGTCAAAGAACTATTCACACAACTATAACATCATGAAGTTATTGATGAGTGAGTAGTCATTCATATAACTTCCTGTACTTGGTCATGATCAATACCATTGATCTCTATCAACTACCTACACTCTCACTCTAATGTTACCCACTGTAGGTTAGAGACTCATCTACCCAAAAAGGGAAGTGATCTATGCATCCATTTTAATGGATCAATTACCATCTTCGTGATGTTCTAACAATCTAGAGCTTTTAGAAGTTAATCTACAAAGACACATGTCTCAGATTCTCAACTTTTGAGAATATGTGTCATTGTCCATTAACTCTATGGACGATTCATAGACACATCAATATGAATGAAACTAATGCCCTTTTATTTATAAGAAGAATTAAGTATAAAAATTCATGCCCTAAAAATACAATGTGTCAAGCCAAATTGGTTTTTATGGCATAAATCTAACAATCTCCCATTTGCACTAAAGCCAATTGGCTACATATCTAAGTCCCATATTCTCAAGGTGGACTTCAGCCTTTTTCTAGTTCAGAGGCTTAGTCAGTGGGTCTGCCACATTGTCCGTGGAGTCTACTCTTCCTACCTTAATATACTTCTTCTCGAGATAGTCACGTATAATATGAAATTGCTGCTCAATATGCTTAGACTTCTGGTGAGATATGGACTCCTTAGCAAGTGCTATTTCACCATGATTATCATAATATATGGGGATGGAATTAGATGGAATCACTCCAAGCTCCGTAACAAACTTTTTATACCAGAAGGCTTTTGTAGCTTCTGTGGCAACAATGTACTCTGCTTCCATTGTTGAATCTGCTATGATGAGTTGCTTGGAACTTTTCCAACTAGTTGCTCGCCTTTTGTACAAAAACACAGACCCTGATGTAGACTTTCTATCATCAAAATCAGACATAAAGTTTGAGTCTATATATCCCTTTATCCCTAATTCTGGACTCCCTCCAAAGACTAAGAACAAATCTTTAGTCCTTCTCAAGTACTTAAGATTGTTCTTCACAGCTATCCAGTGTTCTTCACCTGGATTTGATTGATATCTGCTCATTGATGCATGACTAATTATGCATGCCAATTATTTTTAATTATTAGGCATTAAGTTAGGAGTTTGTATCCTGAATTTCAAGCCAAGAAACTAAGTAATTCTAGAGCAATTCAGAAGCACAAGTATACAGAACTAAATCCTAAAAGTAAAGAAACAGGACCGCCAAGGCTAAGAAGCCCCGGTAGGACTAGCTCTTCTGCAATACCGCTATTAGAGGAGCCTAGAAGGTGTACTTAGCAGTGATTTGAAGATCAATCCATGAAGAGTTCGCTCATCGCTCCTGGATGCGGCCTGAAAAATCAAGCCGAAGACCTTGCAGATCCGCTGCTTTCATTTCGATGACCCGAAAGCTGGTTTGATGGAATCCTTGAATTTGTGAACTCTGAGGGACCTGCAAATCACCTATCAAGGATTAGAAAACAAGGAAGAAGAGGGTTAGATCACTGAAAGAAGAAAAAAAGGAAGGGAAGGATGAGGGGTGGCTAGGGCTTCTGGTTGGATGGCTTGGAGGTAGGGTGCAGGGGTTGGGATCACACAGATTCCCTTCATACAGAATTCACACAGAAATCATACAAAATTTTGAGGAAAACTCAAGAGAAATTCATTCATAATAATTGATCAAAATACATGAGAGGGGAGCCTTTATATAGGTATACAAGCTTGGGCTCCAAGTAAGGGCATACAAGTAAAACCCTAAGTATCCTTTTCCCACTCAAATACATGGAGATCTCCTCCCCCAAATAGGTTCAAACTTCCTCTTCTCACTAAGATTACTTATCTCCTTCTCTTTGACTTGGTCTTGGCCAAGGGAGGTGACCATAAGTGGGGCACCCAAAGGGAGGTGATCCTAAGGGTGGGGCACCAATTCATGAAGGCTTTGGGCTTTGGGTGGCCCACTTCAGTGTTGGGCTGGTTCAATGTTTCTTCCAGTTGTCCTTCTCTTGGCAGGCTGACGTAGTGATGATCCTTCTCATGTAATCCAATGTGGCACATCTAGATGTGACTGGGACTCCTTGAAGTTATCAAAATCTTGTTCTGGCTGGGGTCCATAAATGTCTTGAGTTTTCATATTTGACTGGACTCAAAATGAAACTTATAGGACTCAAAATGAAAAAGGGCTCAACATAAGCAGACTCATGACTTGACTCAACAGAACTTGACTTGACTTGACTCAACTAAACTTGACATATCCCAAGACTGATCCCAAAACCCTAATGGTATGGGTGACTGAATACAGGACTCAAATGTAGAAAGGCCTAAAACAGGACTCAGGGACCAGAATATAAACTCAAAATAGGACTTAGGGACCATAATACATACTCAAGTGGGCTAAGCCCTTATTACAAAATTGGACTCAGCTAATCAAACACTACTAAGATATCCACAGAGGGTTGAGAAGCCTCTATCTTATTATGGTGCCTCTGGTGTCCGCACCACTCATGACACTCACAGCAAAAGCTATATCAGGTCGAGTACATAACATGGCATATATAAGGCTTCTAATTGTCGAAGCATATGGAATTTTGCTCATGCGTTGAATCTCTTGAGGTATGTTAGGACACATCTTTTTGGAGAGATTAATGCCATGCCGAAGAGATAACAATCCTCTTTTAGAGTTCTCCATGCTGAACCTTTTCAGCACTTCCTCTATGTATAATTTTTGTGAAAGGCCAAGCATCCAATCAGATCTATCTCTATAAACCTTGATCCCCAAAATATAAGATGCTTCACCTAAGTCTTTCATAGAGAATTCCTTAGATAACCAACTTTTGACCGAAGTCAACACGGGAATATCATTCCTAATGAGAAGGATGTCATCCATGTACAATATGAGGAAGTCACCGCCCTCCTACTGGCCTTCCTGTAAACACATGGCTCATCCTCATTCTTGATAAAATCAAATGATTTGATTGCATCATCAAAATGAGTATTCCAACTCCGAGAAGCTTGCTTCAATCCGTAGATTGATCTATGCAGATTGTAGACCTTTTGATCTTCATCATTGGAAGTGAAACCCAAAGGCTGCTCCATATAGATATCTTCCTCAAGATATCCATTCAAGAATATAGTTTTCACATCCATTTACCATATCTCATAATCATGATATGCTGCAATTGCAAGTAATTTACGGATGGATTTTAGCATAGCTACTGGCGAAAATGTGTAATGATAGTCAATGCCTTCACGTTGACTATGCCCTTTCGCCACTAACCTAGCTTTAAAGATCATTATCTTAACATCTACACCTATTTTTCTTTTGTAGATCCATTTACAACCAATAGGTGCAATATCCTTTGGTGGATACACTAAGGACCATACTTGGTTAGAATGCATTGATTCAATTTTTGACTTCATAGCAATCAACCATTTCTCGAAGTCGATGTCTGACATCGCCTCATCATAAGTCTTAGGATCAATCAATTGATTCTTGTCCCCAACTAGAAACATTTTCTTTATATCCTCTGTAAGCATACCTAAGTACCTTTCAGGAGGTTTGGAGACTCTAGTAGACCTAGAGGTAGAAGAGCATTTATGTGAATTGGTTGATTGAATTTGATTTGATCTTTAGCTGGCTGCTTGATGGGGATCCAGCCATTGTCAGGGTATTTTTTCCCATAATTTTAAATTTTCTCGTATTTTTTTATGTTCCCTATTCCTACTATTCCACTTATCCTCGCTATTCTGGTTTTATTCTTGGTTTATCCCCGAGTTATCCCATCCTTATTCCATCTCCTGCATCCTTCTCTCATGATTTTTTAAAACTTTCGAACCCTAGCCGCCACCCCCTCCGACCCCAGATCTGGGCAGCCCAACCCCGGCCACCCACGCCGGATCGCCGCCGACACTTGCTGGCCCCCGCCCTCGCTGGAGAAGCCACCGCCGCCGCCCACGCCCATGGAAGATGAATGTTCGCGGGAAGACCAAACGTCACCCATGTCCCACGGCCGCCGTCACCGGCCTGCCACCGGCCGCCCGCTCGCCGCCCGCCGGCTCATGCCCAACCGCCGGAGGGCCCCGCTGGCGCCCTTGGGCCCCCGCTGGCGCCCTTGGGCCCCACTACCATGGGAAGCCCAAACGACATGGCCGTGCATGCCGTGCGGCCCCTGAGCCATCGCTTGCCGTTGCCGTCGCCGCCCACCTATCCGCTGGCCAACATCCTGCCGTCCCCGGCCTTCCCCGCCATCCACCGGCCATGCCTGCCCCTAGGAGGTCTCTCATGGCCGTGGGAGACCAAACGACATGCTGGGCGTGCCTTGCCGTTCGCGTGCCACCGCCTCGCCTATAGCCTATTTCCAGCCATCCACCGCTCGTCGTCCACCGCTCGCTTCCCGACCGTCCACTGGTGCCCCACCGGAGTTGGTTCCCTCCCTTCCACGGTCATGAGTTTGAGTTTGCATGGATTTCAGAGCAATCCAATTTTCAAAGCAGCACGCTTTCTGGAGCATATTATTAAGTCGACATGCTTCTCAGAGTAGATCAGCACCACTTTTGATGCAACACAAATTTTGATGTAATTTATTTTCCTTTTTTAGTTTTCTTAGAGGCTAAGAAACTGAGGATTTTGGTTTTTCTATATAAAGGCCCCCTCTTCCCCTGTAATAATCAGATGATTTGATATAAATTTGTGGTTCTCCATTGGTTCCAGTTCTGGTTCCGGGCTGAGGCTCGTTTGCCTTCGTTCCCTGCTGTGTGCATTATGGGTTCGATGAGGGGTGTGAGGCATTCCCTGCTGTGTGCATTATGGGTTCGATGAGCACCCTAGTTATCCCCTATCTCGTCTTCTTTATCCCCTCGTGTCCTTTGAGAGTCATCCTAGCGCATCTATGTGAGAGCCCTGCTATGTGCATTATGGGTTCGATGAGAGCTCAGGGTAGCTGGTGCTGTGATCCCCTGAGAGGGTAGTTGTGTGCTGTGATCCCTCGGGAGGGTAGCTTTATGCTTTGACCCATGACTTTCTGTGTGCGTCTCCCTATTAGAGTGAGTCCCAGGGCCATGAGTTCCATTTCCCAATCTCCCATCTCCATCTTTCCTTTGCCACCTCCACCAAAGAAAATTGAAAACAAAAGAGATCAGCTATTTTAGGATTTTAGTTTGAGTCACCCTAGTCCCGGGAGGCTTCTTAGCCCTCCCACGGTCCTTGTTTGTTTAGTTATTTCCATTTCCCAAATAATCCAGGGTTACATCAATTTTCGTCCCGCATCACTGCTCTTCAGAGACTTTCTCATCAAGCTCAATTAACCTTCCACTACCACCTTCTAAAATAAACTATTTTTCAAGAAATGTGGCCTGTCTGGTCACAATCATATTATGATTTGTTAGAAGGTAAAAGTAATATCCTAAATTTTCTTTAGGATATCCTATAAACCAAGCTTTCATAGATCTAGATTTTAATTTATCTGCCATTAGTCTTTTGACATAGGCTGGACATCCCCAAATCTTGAAATGAGCAAGACTTGGTTTCTTACCATGCCAAATCTCATATGGCATGGTAGGAATAGATTTAGATGGAACTCTATTTAAAATATAGATGGAAGTTTGTAAGGAATATCTCCAAAGAAATTAAGGCAAGTCAGTGTAGCTCATCATGGATCGGACTATATCTGATAGTGTCCTGTTTCTCCTCTCAGACACCTCGTTGAGCTGAGGCATACCAGGTGGAGTCCATTGTGAGACTATGCCATTGTCCTTAAGATAACCTAAGAATTCCCTACTAAGGTATTCTCCTCCCCGATCTGATCAAAGAACCTTAAGGATTTTACCTGTTTGTTTTTCTACCTCATGTTTGAATTTCTTGAACTTTTCAAAAGCTTCAGATTTGTGTCTCAAAAGAAACACATAACCATACCGTGAATAATCATCAGTAAAGGTTATGAAATAGTAAAAACCACCCCCAAACTGCACATCAAATGGACCATACACATCTGTGTATACCAGGGCAAGCAATTTTATGGCCCTCTCCCCATGTCCTACAAAGGATAACTTGGTCATTTTTTCTTGAAGACATGACTCACAAGGTGGATATGATTCAGAATTAACTGAATCTAGAATCCCATCCCTTTCCAGTTTGTTAATTATGACCTCATCTATATGATCGAGCTTTAGATGCCATATATATTTATTATTTAGGTCATCTCTAGCACGTTTATGTCTTATGGCATTCACTTTAATTTTTTCTTTAATATTCAAAGATGCATTGGCATGCAATGATAGAGACTGTCAATTAAAATAGCTTTTGCAACCAATTTATTTCCAAATAAATATTACAAAAGTCTTTATTGAATGTAAATTCAAATCCTTCCTGTTCTAACATAGAGATAGAAATCAAATTTTTACTAGCTCCAGGCATAAAATAACAGTCACTAAGTACTAATCTAAATCTTAAAGGTAACACCAAAAAATATGATCCAATGGCTTGTGCAGCAACTTTTGCTCCATTTCCGATATGTAGGACTATTTCAACTTCTTTTAGCATTCTACTTCTTTCCAGACCCTGTATTGAAATGCATATATGAGCACTAAAGCCAGAGTCTAAAATCCAACTAGAATTAGATGAAACCATTAGGTTAGATTCAATAACGAGTATAGACTTATCTTCAGAAGGTGCATCCTCCTTCTATTTCTTTAAGCTTTCCAGGTAGAGAGGACAATTTCTTTTCCAGTGGCCATCTGTATTGCAATGGAAATATTTTCCTTTGCTGACCTTGGCTTTCTTAGGAGTGTCCTTCTTCTTCTGTTTATTTTCCTTCTTCTACTTCTTTGCAGGTTTCTTCTTCTTCCAAGTAGACTTTCTTTTGGAGGAAGACTGCTCCAAAGAGAAAACAAAGCCCCTTGAACTCTTCAGGGTCCCCTCATGTTGACCCCATAAGTAATTTTGATGATAACCAAACATTGGAGCATGTACTTTTATTTCTAACAACTCTTCAAGTGGTTTACAAGTTTTTGTTGGATGATTTATTTGTTCAAACTTCAACTCCAACATCTTTACTTCTTGTGTTGAGTTGTGTTGTAATCTTGTTCTGTAAAGAAGAACCTAATAAAAAAAATAAGAAAAATCTATAAAAAAGGGTTACTTTTATGAGTCTGTGTGCCTTAAAATTATTTTGAGTTGGTTTGTATGAAAAATATAAAAGTGTTGGTGAGAGTTTTCTTTTAAGTTGAATTGTCAAAAATCTTGAAGAAGTCACTCGAGCCGACCCAGCATGTTGAAGAGCCGACTCCATCTCATGGCACGCAACAAGGATTCTGGTATGCAACAATCCGAGTTGACTCGAAGATAACTAAGCAAACTCTAGTGAATCCGAGTCGACTGGAATATGTCCGAGCCGACTCTTCCAAAGTCTAGTTTTGAAGTATTCTGAGAACAAGCCAGGTGAGCCGACCCGAACCTCAAAGAGCCGACTCTGCCAGACCTAATTTTGAAGACCTGAGAAAGCGAGCTGACTCGAACTGCAATGAACCAACTCTTATAGAGTAAAGATTTCAGAACCTGAGAAGAAGAGTTGACCCAAGTTCAAGAGAGCCGACTCCTCGAGTTTGAGATTTTCAATGACAGAAGTTTGAGCCGACCCGAGCTATCAAGAGCCAACTCATCCAGAGTAAAGTTTTGCACCCTAAGACAAAGAGCCGACTGCATTGAAGATCTGGCGACTTGAAGGATTCGAGCCAACTCGAAGGAATCCGAGCCGACTCGAATATCGCTTTCAAGTACATAATGGCTAGATCTAGAATTTCTTTTTGAATGCCAAAAAGTACTCTAACGGTCATATGTCACATCCCAAAGGTCTACAACACCTCAAATTGCCTAGAAGTGATGGAAGACCATATATTTGAAAGATTTAAACTTCCTAAAAGTAAGATTTTTTGAAAGTTCATCAAAGTTTAAGAGTTCATTGAATATCCTACCTACCAACAAGTAAGAGAGTACAAAAGCATTCAAGTCAGTCTTCAAGCCTTCAACAACTCTGATATGAAGATTGAAGCACTTTGAAAGGAAGCCACTGAAGCAATTAAAGCGCATTCAAGTGCAATCCAAGTGGACTTCTTTCAAGCTGCACCATCAACTATCCGATAAATTGAGTTTGTTATTTATTGTTGCATTTATTTCAATTCATTTCTTGAATTGTTTGGGTTATTGGTGAGCCCATTTGAAAAACTAAATAGGTTCTTGGTGAGCCTTTGATAAAAACCAAGTGTTGGGTTCTTGGTGATCCTGGTAAAACCAAGTTAGGTTCTTGGTGATCCTATGAAAACCAAGTTGTGTTTCTTTTGTGATCCTGTTCAAAACCAAAGGATATTAGGTTTTCTTTGGTGATCCCATTAAAACCAAAGTGTAGAGGTTTTGGATTGTGATCTTGTAAAACAATCCTACTATATTCGGGTGTGAATATAGTGAAAATCCTAAGTGGTATTTTGGATAGTGGACGTAAGAGCTAGGTTGCTCTGAACCACTATAAATCTTATGTATTTGTGTTGTGCTTCTTCATTCTTATTTAGCTTCTACAAATTATTATTCTGCCATAGCACCTAACACTTTAAAAGGATATTTTAATTGCACATTATCTGTTTAAATTTTTCAATATTCTAACTCAACCCTCTCTTGGGTAGCCACCTGGACAACAACTGGTATCAAAGTAGTGTCTCTGAATATATAAGAGTAAAGATTGATGGCTTATCTCATGAGTACATTCTTGGTGGAAGGCCTGTCAACTAATAGATCTTCACTCTTCATAGGCACAAATTATTCTTATTGGAAGGCTAGAATGAAAATCTATATGTAAGCCATTGATTTTCAATTATGGAAGGTTATTCTTAAAGGGCCACATGTTCCCATGATCAAAATTGATGGCGTGGATGTTCTTAAGCCTGAAGAGGAATGGGATGAACACGACATAAAATTAGGAGAATTAAATGCCAAAGCCATGAACTTGCTATACTGTGCTTTAGATTCAAACGAGTTTAATCGAATTTTTACTTGCTCTTCAGTAAAGAAAATTTGGGATAAACTTGAGATGATCCATGAAGGAACTTCCCAAGTGAAGACTTCAAAGATTAATCTTTTAGTAAATAGTTATGAATTATTTAAAATGGAGCCTAATGAAAATATCTCTACCATGTATACTAGATTTATAGATATTATTAATGGTTTGAAAAGTCTTGGCAGGGTTTACTCAAATGCTGATTTGGTATAAAAGATATTGAGATCACTTCCTGACAAATGGGACCCTAAAGTTACTGCCATCCAAGAAGCTAAAGATCTAAACACTCTATCGATGGATGAATTAATGGGCTCCCACATCACACATGAATTAACCATGCAGCATAGGACGGATGATGATCAGAAAAAGAAGAAAATAATTGCATTCAAGGCTGCATTGGAATCAAAGAATGATGAAGAGATGGAAGATGACTTTACCTCCTCTGAAGATAATCTAGAAGATGAAGAAATTGCAATGGTCGTGATGAGATTCAGAAAGTTTATGGAAAAGAAGAAAGGAAGATTCAATAGAAAATTTTATAAATGAGGAGAACATTCTAAAGAAAAGGACAAGGACAAAGAGAAATAAAAAGAAGTGCCTATGTGTTATGAATGTAAGAAACCAGGGCACATCTGTCCGGATTGTCCACTTTTGAAGAAATCTTTCAAGAAAAATAAAAAGAAAGCGATGGTTACCACTTGGAGCGACAGCGAAGAATCCACCTCAACTGAAGAGGAAGAGACCATGAAAGCAGCTAATCTATGTCTAATGGATCTCGAGGATGAGGTAACTTCCCCCAACAATCAAATTGAATTTAGTTTCGATAAGTTAAATTCTGCGTTTTATGATCTATTATCTGAATTTAAGAAAGCTGGAGTAAAGATTAGATTTTTAAAGAATAATAATGATGATTTACTCAAAGAAAAAGAAAAAAACTTAGAAAAGAATACTTTATTGCAAAAAGAACTTCATGACTTTTCTGAAAACTATGAAGTATTAAAAACTGAAAATAATGCTTATCATGAAAAAAACAAGGTTTTATTGAATGAAAATCTTGAGTTGAAAAAGGAGGTTGAAAAACTCAAGCCACTTGTTGAAAAGCTAACTCTATCTTTTAACAAGCTTGAGTTGATTCTTAAAGAACAAAGAATTTCTGGTAATAAAGCTGGAATAGGATTTAATTCTTTGAATTCAAATTATATTTTAGCAACTACTTTTGTGAAACAAAAAGATTTTGTTCCCAAGTTTACTTCTCAAAAAGCTTTTATGACAAAAGGTTCTACTTCCATATCAAAAACTACTTTGTATGTTCCTAAAAACTCAATTACAAAACCTGTTATTTCTATCTCATGCATTTAGAATTTCAAAGCATAAATCTTTTCAAATTTTAGAATCAGATGTTTTGCTTGCAAAGAATTTAGACATAAAGCTTTTAAATGTAATACTATTAGAAATGTCCACAATAAATCAAGAAAGATTTGGGTTCCCAAAAGAACCACCTCAGCTAACCTGCAAGGACCCAAGTTAGCTTGGGTACCTAAAAAAACTCCTTGATTATCTTGCAGGAATGTCTTACAGCCTAGAAATTAAAGAAAAGATGGTATCTTGATAGTGGTTGTTTAAGGCATATGATGGGTGACAATGATCGGTTCATCACCTTAGAAATGAAAGAAGGAGGTATGGTTACTTTTGGAGATAATGGCAAGGGAAAAATAATTGGAATTGGTAAGATCAAAATAACTCCCTGTACTTTCATTGAAAATGTATTATTAGTAGATAAATTGAAGCATAATTTATTGAGCATTAGTCAATTATGTGATAAAGACTTCAAGGTTATCTTTGAATCATCTATGTGTATAGTAACAAACTCTTTTGACTCTAGTAGTAAATTCATTGGACATAGACTTGGAAATATTTATGTGGTAGATCTAAACGATCTTGCCATATCAAGTAGTTTCAGTTTAGTTGCAATGAATGCTAAGACCAAGGAGTCTTGTTTATTATAGCATAGACGAATAGGTCATGCTAGAATGCATATGATTGCCAAATTAATTTCTAAGAATTTAGTTAGAGGCATGCCTAAGTTTAAAGTTGATTTTGATCATGTTTGTGATGCATGCCAAATAGGTAAACAAACTAGGGGGAGACAAATCCAAAAATATGATTTCAACTTCTAGACCTCTAGAACTACTTCACATGGACTTATTTGGACCAACTAGGACTACAAGCCTAGGAGGTATAAAATATGCCCTTATGATTGTAGATAATTTTTCTAGATTTACATGGATTTTTATTTATTGCTTACAAAGATGAAACTTTCAAAGTATTTTGAAAATTTTACAAGAAGGTTTTAAATCAGAAAAATCTTTCAATAATTTCAATTAGGAGTGATCATGACACCAAATTTGAAAATCAGTTTTTCGATGATTATTGTACTGAAAATGGCATTGATCACAACTTCTTCGCTCCTAGAACACCACAACAAAATGGTGTTGTAGAGAGAAAAAATAGGACTTTGGAAGAAATGGCCTGAATGATGTTATATGAAGGTAATCTTTTAAGGTACTTTTGGGCAGAAGCGGTGAACACTGCTTGTTATATTTTAAACCACGTTTTGATCCGTCCTATTTTAAAGAAAACCCCTTATGAGCTTTGGAATGAAAGGAAACCCAATATCAATTATTTTCATGTGTTTGGATGTAAATGCTTTGTTCTTAATAATGGTAAAGATATCCTAGGAAAATTGGATGCTAAATCCGATAAAGCAATTTTTCTTGGTTATTCATTACATAGCAAAGCATATAGAGCATTTAATAAGAGGACTCTTATTGTTGAAGAGTCAATGCATGTTATCTTTGATGAAACTAACCCTTCACCTTCTAAGAAAGAAGAGTGTATAGATAATAATGTAGGTATAATTCAAAAGGAGATGGAAGACATAAGCATACAAGAAAGACCAATTAAAGAAGGAGAAGAAACGGTAAGTAAAGATCATAAAGATTTACCAACTGAATGGAGGTACGCTACTTCCCATCCTAAAGAATTAATTATTGGTAATCCTTCTCAAGGTATTAGGACTAGGTTTGTACATAGAGCTGCATATGACTACCTAGCATTTGTATCACAAATAGAGCCTTACACCTTAGAAGAAGCAAAAAATGACCCAAACTAGATGATGGCTATGCATGAAGAATTGAACCAGTTTGAAAGAAATAAGGTTTGGACATTAGTTGATAGACCTAAAGACCACCCAATCATAGGAACCAAATGGGTCTATAGGAACAAATTAGATGAACAAGGAAATATTATTAGAAATAAAGCTAGATTAGTGGCTAAGGGATATAGTCAAGAAGAAGGTATTGATTTTGATGAAACATATACATCCGTAGCAAGACTAGAAGCCATCAGATTACTTCTTGCATTTGCTTGCTACATGAATTTTAAAATTTTTCAAATGGATGTAAAAAGTGCATTTTTAAATGGTTTTATCTCCAAACAAGTTTTTGTAGAACAACCACCGGGTTTTGAAAATCATGCTTTTTCAAACTGTGTTTAAACTTAATAAAGCTTTATATGGTTTGAAACAAGCCCTGGAGCCTGGTATGATATACTTAGCACCTTTTTGATTGAAAATGATTTTTCAAGAGGAAATGTTGATAAATTCCATTTTATCAAAAAGAAAAATAATGACATATTAGTTGTACAAATTTATGTTGATGATATTATATTTGGTGCAACTAATTAAAGTTTTTGTGAAGAATTTACTAAGCTAATGCAGGGAGAGTTTGAAAAGAGCCTAATGGGTGAACTTAACTACTTTCTCAGACTTCAAGTAAAGCAAACTAAGGAAGGGATCTTCATCAACCAAGCCAAATATATCAAGGAGATAATCAAAAATTTTGGTATGGAGACAAGCAAACAAATAAGCACACCCATGAGCCCATCGTGCAAATTGGACAAAGATGAAAACGGATCCAATGTTGACCAAAAGCTCTATAGAGGTATGATCGGATCCTTATTGTACTTAACTACAAGTAGACCAGATATCTTGTATAGTGTATGTGTATGCGCTAGATTTTAATGTAATCCCAAAGAAATACATATGTTTGCTGTTAAAAGAATATTGAGATATTTGGAAGGTACAAGCAATCTAGGTCTTTGGTTTTCAAAACAATCATCTTTAAATTTACTTGGATTTTCTGATGCTGATTATGCTGGTTGTAGAATTGATAGAAAAAGCACTAGCAGCACATGTCAGTTTCTAGGATTGAATTTAATTTCATGGCACTGTAAGAAACAAAACTTGGTAGCACTATCTAATGCTAAGGTAGAGTATGTTGCTACAGAGAGTTGTTGTGCACAAGTGTTATGGATTAAACAACAACTAGAAGATTTTGGTGTTACACAATACAAAATTCCTATCAAGTGTGATAACACAAGTATTATAAATTTGACTAAAAATCCTATTCAGCATTCTAGGACTAAGCATATCGAAATTAGATACCATTTTATTAGAGATCAAGTTTTGAATGGTAACATTGGACTAGAATTTATCCCAACCAAAAAATAATCAGCTGACATTTTTACTAAGCCATTGAACCAAGATAGATTTGAATTGCTTAGAGGAGAATTAGGGCTTTGTGATCCTTTCTAGATTAACCTAACTCAATTTCTTTTAAAATTAAGGATGAATTATCTAGAAAACCTCCTACATCTATTCATGACTATTGATCAACTTTCCTTGAAATTTTATTGAATCAAATTCAATTTCTAAATCATTTCTTTTTCTATGGAAAGTTTCTGTTCGAGTCAACTCGAGCAATTTTGCTTCGGTTGAGCTGGCTCGAATATCCAATTTCCCTGCTTTTGCTCTAGTCGAGCTGATTAGGTCAACTTGAAATCTAGTTAGTCGACTCGGTGTTCTGATTATTCTGAGTTCGCTCTGGTCGAGCCAACTCGGATGTTTTTATGGCTGAGCAAGCTGACTCGAATGTTAGGAAATCGCTATTTTAAATAGATCCGAGTAATCTTTTCTTGTACTTAACTCTTTCTATTTCACTTCAAACTCACTCTACTCCACTCAGAACCTTTACCAATCTCTCAAAAACCATTCCCTAAGACCTTAATTTCCTAAATCTTACTGCAATGGCTCCAAGGAAATATGCACGGAAGACTCCACAAGTAGCAGAATCAAGCAAATGCAGTGAAGATCTAAAAGGAAAAGGAGAAAAGAGAAAAAGGTCCACTCATGAAGAAGAAACATCCTCTCTGATTGGGAAATCCACTTCAATGGCCAACAAGCCTGTTACTTGCGGAAGAAGAATTGATTTTTCCTTCCTAGAAGAAATGGAAATGAAGATAGGGAGCTGAATAGAGAACCAAGGCTATAAATATTTCTGCTCTATGGATATTTTGACTTTCCCTTCTCTAGTATGAAATTTCTATGAAAACCTAATTCTTGAAGAGTACCATTTGGAATCAACTGTTAAAGGAATCAAAGTCATTGTGGATGAAGACAAGTTGGGCAATTTGCTTCAAATGCCAATGGACGGCGCCACCGAGGTTACCCTAACTGACAGAGAACACACTTTGAAGCTTATTTTGGAAAGGAAAAATGTAAGCTCAGTCCAACATGTTCAAGCCAACTTGTTATCAAAGGAAATGAGACTTCTTTACAACATGGTCAGTAGGATTTTTCTTCCTAGAACGGGTCGCTTTGACTAGGTGAGCGAAAAAGACATGACCTTTATGGGACATCTGATTGAAGAAGAACCTCTCAACCTACCGTTCATCATGATGATTCAAATGAGAGAAGTAGCTAGAAATGTCAAAGCATGCCTACCCTACGGTATGGTTTTTACCTTACTATTTGAAGAAGCTGGAATTGATCTAACCAATGAGATAGGCAATCCTCTACATCACTCTGACACTTATTCCTTCAATTCACTTAAAAGAATGGGATACAAATTACAAGAAGTATGGATAAAGAAGTTGTCTAGTCAGATTGCTACTACTTCGTCAGAAGATGATGAACCTGCTGATGTTGAAGCCAACAAGTTTGGAAACAAAGATGAAGACATATCTGAAGATAAAATGATTACTCCATCTGAGCTTAAGGAGTTGATATTTCAAAGGATGGAATCAATTTCTGAGTCACCGACAGGTCATATGAATTTTGCTCTGAATGATTTAAGAAGTTCAGTTAATACCAGTTTGCAGAAAATAAGATTAGAACAGCAGCTTCACAAGAAGAAAATAGAAAAGGAAATGGAGAACTTTAAAGAAGAAATAAGAAGTATCTTACTCCAATCTTCAAAGGAAACATTCATTGCTGAGGACAATCCTGTGCAGATCAACAAAGAGTTATTTTAGACTCCTGCTCATTCATCTCTTGTTCCTTCTGTTGATCTACCTAAACCTGTTGAGACCAAGAAGAAACCCAAAACCAAGAAGATTAAGACACTTAGAGCCCCAGTTAGAACTAGATTCAGGGATTTAAGGTTTAAACCCCTGAAAACTAAGACCTCTGATAAGGTTATAGAGGTTGGCTCCTCTTCTTCTAGTAAAGAAGAAGAATAGATTGTCTAGCTTGTCTTTTGCTTGTTTTTGTACTTCTCAACATGAATGCTCTACTTTTTATCTTCTACTCAATGAATGTACTTACTTTCTTTCAAACTCTGTATGGCAAATTTCTTAATGAAATGAAAGCTCGTTTAGTAATTTTTATTGCTGTCATGAGTTATCCTTCTATTCATACAATGCTTTTGATACAACTATGATAAATTTTTAATTAGAATTTCTAATTTGAGAAAGTAAAATTATTTCAAACAAATATTAAATACTTTCTCAATCTATTTTAAAATCTGAGCTTTATTAAAATTACCTTTTTGATTGCTTGACAAAAATGGGGAGAAATGGGAGAAATTAGAGAATAGCATCAATATGTTTAATCTATCATGAAAATTTTGATATCTATATTGAGCTTCCTACCAATTATTCTTAAAGTACATAAAAAGAATGAAAAAGGGGGAGCATAAAAGTGATAGTATTCAATTGAACCTAACTGCTATATTATTTTACAACCTAGAGAAAAGGGGAGATTTTCTTAAAGAATGGCTTTATCTCTAAATCCTTCTCTTGCTTCGATTGCTCTAAAATTAATCTTAATTCTGTCAAAATTTTAAACTCTGATACTTCATGTTTAATTCTAATAGTATGAAGCATACAAAGTCTAATACTTTGATATATACAAAAGCACTAACATCAATGATATGCAATTTTATAATTAAAGCTCCGATACTTATTTACAAATATAGTTAGCTCAAATACATGTGAATACTTACTTTCAAATACTTTTATATATGTAAGTGTAAAGAATTTTTCATGCCCAATGTTTTGTCATCATCAAAAAGGGAGAGATTGTTGACCCCATAAGTGATTTTGATGATAACCAAACATTGGAGCATGCACTTTTATTTCTAACAACTCTTCAAGTGGTTTACAAGTTTTTGTAGGATGATTTATTTGTTCAAACTTCAACTCCTACATCTTTACTTGTTGTGTTGAGTTGTGTTGTAATCTTGTTCTATAAAGAAGAACCCAATGAAAAAGTTAAGAAAAATCCATAAAAAAGGGTTACTTCTATGAGTGTGTGTGCCTTAAAATTATTTTGAGTTGGTTTGTATGAAAAATATAAAAGTGTTGGTGAGAGTTTGAGTTGAATTGTAAAAAATCCTGAAAATGTCACTTGAGCCAACCCAGCATGTTGAAGAGCCAACTCCACCTCATGGCATGCAACAAGGATTCTGGTACGCAGCAATTTGAGCTGACTCAAAGATAACCGAGCCAACTCCAGTGAATCCGAGTCGACTGGAATAAGTCCGAGCCGACTCTTCTAGAGTCTAGTTTTGAAATATTCTAAGAACAAGCCAGCCGAGCCGACCCGAACCTTAAAGAGCCGACTCTGCCAGACCTAATTTTGAAGACCTGAGAAAGCTAGCAGACCCAAACTGCAATGAGCCGACTCTTCTAGAATAAAGATTTTAGAACCCGAGAAGAAGAGCCAACCCAAGTTCAAGAGAGCCGACTCCTCAAGTTTGAGATTTTCAATGATAGAAGTTTGAGCCAACCCAAGCTATCAAGAGCTGACTTGTCCAAAGTGAAGTTTTATACCTTAAGACAAAGAGCCGACTGCACTGAAGTTCTGGCGACTCGACCTATCGACTCGAAGGATTCAATCCGACTCGAATATCGCTTTCAAGTACATAATGGCTAGTTCCAGAATTTTTTTTTGAATGCCAAAAAGTGCTCCAACAATCATATGTCACATCCCAATAGTCTACAACATCTCAAACTGCCTTGAAGTGATGGAAGACCATATATTTGAAGGATTTGAACTTCCTAAAAGTAAGATTTTTTGAAAGTTCTTCAAAGTTTCAAGAGTTCATTGAATATCCTACCTACTAACAAGCAAGAGAGCACAAAAGCATTCAAGTCAGTCTTCAAGTCTTCAACAACTCTGATCTAAAGCTTGAAGCACTTTGAAAGGAAGCCACTGAAGCAATTAAAGCGCATTCAAGTGCAATCCAAGTGGACTTCTCTCAAGCTGCACCGGTAACTATCCGACAAATTGAGTTTGTCATTTATTGTTGCATTTATTTCAATTCATTTCATGAATTATTTGGGTTATTGGTGAGCCCGTTTGAGAAACCAAATAGGTTCTTGATGAGCCTGGTAAAACCAAGTTTGGTTCTTGGTGATCCTATGAAAACCAAGTTAAGTTTCTTTGGTGATCCTGTTCAAAACCCAAGGGTGTTGGGTTTTCTTTGGTGATCCTGTTAAAACCAAAGTGTGGTGATTTTGGATTGTGATCCTGTAAAACAATCGTACTGTATTCAGGTGTGAATATAGTGGAAATTCCAAGTGGTATCTTGGGTAGTGAACGTAAGAGCTGGATTGCTCCGAACCACTATAAATCTTATGTGTTTGTGTTGTGCTTCTTCATTCTTATTTAGCTTCTGCAAATTATTATTCTGCCACAACACCTACCACTTTAAAAGGATATTTCAATTGCACATTATCTGTTTAAATTTTTTAATTTTTCAATTCACCCCCCTCTTGGGTAGCCACCTGGGTAACACCTCATTGCTTACCAACATGTTCAATAATTCAAGTAAGGTCTAATTCATCTTGTTCATATTATAGTTCATAACAAACTGAGCATATGAACTAGTCAAGGACTGGAGGATCAAATCCACCTGAAGCTCCTTGTGAATAGGAATGCCTAGCTTCTTAAGATGTTCTATGTCCTTGATCATTGACAAACAATGATCGTGGATGGACTGGCCTTCATGCATCTCATTGTTGAAAAGCCATTTTAACACCTCGAAGTGCACAATCCGACTATGTTTACCATATAACTCTTGTTGGTGAATCAGAATCGATTTAGCTGTTGGCATATCCTTATGTTGGCTCTACAATTTATTTGACATTGAGGTCAACATGTAACACTTAACCTTATTATCATCTTCCATCCATTTTTCATATACAGTCGTCTGACGAGCATTTGGATGGTCAGGTAAAACAAAGGGTTCCTGGTCAAGCACATAGCCCAACTTCTCAGAACTAAAAACAATTTTGATATTTCTCAACCAATCTTTGAAATTAAGGCCTACAAGTCAGTTTGTCTCTAGAATACGGGCTAAGGGATTTGAAGCAAACATGATTAACTACAAGAGTAGAAGATTCAAATTAGATACTTTATACTTAATTATAAAAATTATTCTAGGATCTTTAAGAAATAATTTTAGAACTCTCACAAATCCCCACAATACTCCCCTTTGAGATGGGAAACCCTATGAATCTAGGTTTTTAGTGGATGCTACGGTCCCATCGATGTGTAGCACCACACCATACCCGGTTATTGGTAACACACTACACCAATAAGTGGCCAACTCTTGTCTAATGTATTTAATACAAGTTGTAGTATCTTGGTCTCTAAATCATGGAACCTTAATGTGCTCGTTTATTGGTCCAATCATTAGTTAAGTCAGACCCACCATTCCTGCTAGATAAAGCCATCATTGAGTCCCTCAATGTGCCCATTTATTGGGACCAACCCCATCAATGCCTAGCAACATCTCATGCATAATAGGATGGTTGTGTCGTTTCGATGCAACTAGACCACTATAACCAGCCGAGAATAATCAACACCAGTAGGACAGCCACACACCTACAATGGTGGAAGATCCAAGACTTAATATTTATGGAGAGCTAAGGTTCAGGTCTCTTCTAAATTGATCAGCCAAATCATGTCTGACCAAATATATTAAGTCATCATAATCTCATGTTTGACTTAAAATATCTAGCATGGGTGAACTCAAATCAAAAGTGACCCTATTGAAAATTTAATCAACCAAATTAGCCAGATCAGTTTGATACATGGGAGGGTTCTGCCATGTACCCTCGTTCCACCAGACTAGTTGGTTAAGAAAGAGTTAGCCCCAATTAAAAACCATGATCAAAACCTTCTTTGGATACCAATTGATTGATAAGATTCAATTAGGTCAATCTAGTGATCTAGGCTCAATACTGAGCCAAATTAGGTCTTAACTTATTGATTCACAATCAAATGAATCGATTTGACCAGACATCATCTAAAAATAATTTTAAGGTGACTACACCTAATTTGTTCAACCCAAACCCTCATGCATCTAATTTGATTTTCTGGATCAAATCAATTTTAAAATAGGTTCAAGTGTATGACTTTAATGGCTTATGATCATGAATCAAATTTAAGATCTAAATATAATTTGGTGCATCACATACATCAACATGTTAAATCATATAATTAAACTACATTTAATGTAATTAAATAGATCTAAAACATGCTTAACAACACATCACATATGTAATAATAAATCGATCAAAACTTTTGTAAACCCATTCTCAAAAATAGATTTACATCAAAGTAGGACAACCTTTGATCAATTAGTTTTTAGATTATAACATTTAATTTCAGATCTAAAAGTTATGATTTTAATTTTGAAAATAGTTTTTCAAAACATAACAACTCTATGCTAGAACAACCTTATATTCAGCATAGATTTGATACAATCATTATCTAACTTTCTGATCTGAATATATTTCATATCAGATTCTCATCCCATGCATGTTAAAGAAAGGAGAACCATGGCTCTGATACCACTGTTAGATTTCTCCCAGGAATAGAATATTGCATCAAAATTAGGACTTAAAAGCCTGACACAACGGAAGTAAATATAAAAACTATTTTATATCTAAGTATGCAATTTACAAATAAATCTAATTTATTCATAATAAATTCTTAAACATGCTATAGTAGATAAGAAAAATTTTAGGTCTAAAAATAAAATTATTTTAAACAAAAATAACTTACTTGGATCGCTATCTTGACCTGCTTTAAAAATTGTGCTGATCCATTTTTGAATCGGAGTTCTATCGAAGCCGCATAATCGTCAGGTCTCTACTGGTATCCACACAGAGCTTGTATAACTGAGTCGTAGAGAGCACCTAACTACTAGATCCTTGTAGCCCTCTCCTCTTTTAGCAAATCAGGTGCTTTAGGAACTGTGCCGATCCAAAACTGGATAGGCTTCTTCTTGAACTAGCTTCTATCTTGCAAACTGAGATATGCAAGACCTTGGACCTCTTTTCCTTTTCTTCTTCTTGTGAAGAACACCTCTCTAGACTCTTGAAGAGAAGAACTAAGCTTCACAAGGAAGAAAAACTCCATGCCCCAAAGAGAGAGAACCTCTGGTCAACCACCCCTTTTTTTTCTTTTTTTTTGGTCGGCCACCCCTTTCCCCATTTTATTTCTTACAGTAAAAGCTTCTCCAACTCCTCCATGCCCAAATACTAGAATTCAATCTAATCCAAAATTGGTTAGATTTTAAAAGGAGCAGAAGAGGACTCTTCCTTCTCTCTTTGTTTCATGCCAACCTCTTTTGCGCCCCCTTTTATTTTTTTGCCAACTTGTTCTTGCCGCACAAAACCTTGGGCCCACTTTGCTTGGCATGTGGAGAGGAGAGAGTAAGGAGAGAGAGTCCCAGTCAAATGAGATTCTTAGTCATGGTCCAAATTAAGTAATTTGACAATCAAATCGAAGTCAATTTTAAATCCAACCGAACCTATTTCAGAAAGGCTATGACCTAACTCAATTAGGATTAGTTAATTGAGTCTAACTATATTAAATTAAATTTGATTTAATTTAATTAATAACTAATCCAAAATTTATTAGATCAAATATTAATTGTAATATTTATAATTAGGTCTAAATGTACTAAAATTTGCAAGTGCCAAATTTAGTAACATTTTGATTTGCTGATTGGTTACTTGAGCTCCTAATGTGTGAAACCCCTTAAGTCCTATCCTGTCTAGTAATGAGACTTGCTATAATCTCCATTATACATCATCAAAACTTCTTTCGATGGATTGAAATAATTTCAGCTCAACCCTAATTAGGATCATCGATCCGAGAATGATCTTAACGAGATCTCACAATCCATTAGTGACACCTAGCAGTATGATGCGAGAAAAAATATGAAAACTAATCTATTGATTATTATACTAATTAACTAAGATTAATAGTGATTAATTTTTTTTGGATTTTCAGATTAAAGACTCAAAGCAATCAAAATAAACAAGACTAGTCAACTAGTATATGCCTGTAATATTGAACTAACAAATCTAGTTAGGAAAAAAGGATTTGGTGATTAAAGAATCACCTTAAACTAGGGCTCTTACCTTTCAAAGGATTAGAAATTAAATGTTAGGAAAAGTTTTTTTTTTTTACCAATGAAGATTTTATGCGCTCTAGTTGTGTATCTGACAGGACTCTCAAGGATCTTGCGGCGGGGCTTCAAGATGGTCGATCTTCGGGCTCCAAACTTCAACGATGTTGATTCCAAGGCAAGAAGCACCCTTACTTTAGATTTCGATCACCTGCAATCTCTCAAAAAAAAATACTCAAGTCAGATGGTTGTAGAAAGAGGAAGAAGATGGAAAAGAAGGAAGGAAAGATAGTTGGAAGATGGCGGCTAGGGTTTTCTGATGGTTGGATATGTAGGGCCTCAAACCCCATGATGTTTCGAAGAACAAAGGTAGGTCCTCACACCCCGTGATGCACACAACAAAGGAATTGATAGAATGTTGGCTTTTTTTCATCAATAATAATTGCCATACAAGGGGGTTTAAGGGTGGTATTTATAGACCCTCCATACAAGGTAGCAAGATAACATTGAATTCTCTTTGATTGTGGGATAATTGAAGCTAACATAGGATTCTAATCTCCTCCTTGAAGTGGCTAAAATTTCTTGAATTTAAATTAGATAGGTGCTCCCTTGAAGTTGGATTCTTCTATGTGATGAGCAACAAAATGAGATAGGCGACAATAAGAAGTGAGATGGCATTCTTCCTTCTTGATTTTCAAATTCTTGAATTCAATTTTGAGAGTGGGCGACAACTTAAGAGAGATATGGCATCTAAACCTTTCCATCTTAACATTAATCCCTTCTTGGCATCCATGTTAATCCTCTTTCATTTGAAATAAGATAATCCTCCATCTTGAATTTGAAAGCTAATAAGATAATCCTTGGAACTTGGCTTGAATTCTGAATGGATCAGAGGTGGCGCTCCTCTTTATGTGGGTGACAAAATAATGATGAGAGGAGGCGCAAAAGAGATGAGAGTCCTACTTTACTTCTCTTAAATCCATCGGCAACTTGGAATTTAAATGAGGTACCCTCCTTAGATAAAATAGGATGAGGTCTTAATTATCTGATGTCCTGATGTTTGAATGTCTGGATGTCCGGATGTCTTGAAATCAAGTTGTAATTCCTAATTGGTGCTCCAAATGGATCCCATGTGATGGTGTGGTGCCAAGAATTGGTTAGGTTGGCACATGATGTGTTGGGTTGGCACATGGAGTCATATGGATCTTGTCTTGGGTCCCCTTTGTATTACAGGACTTAACTAATAATTGCAAGACTCGACCAACTAATTAATTAACCAACTAACTAATTACAAGGACTTAATTATAACTAATTTCAAGCCCAACTTAATCAATTGGAACCCAATTTGATCAAAAAGCATATTGACTCATAATTAAACCATACCAGACTTAATTAGGCTTGCAAATACAAAACCCTAATTAAAGTTCATAAAAAGGGCTAATTAATACTGGACCATTATAACAGAATTTATGACCAAATTATAATTAGGATTTTTTTACATACTCAATTTTGGGTCCTGGGGTTTTTACAGACTACTCAATTTTGGGATTTAGGGCTAAACCCAACTAAGCTAAAATAATAGAATTTAAGATAACTATTTTTAAGTGATCTATGGTTTGGGCTTAGGGCTTCATTCACAGGTGATCCACAGGGATGTGCGTTCAACCTATCATTTTCTTCTAGCTCTGGTGTCCATACCAATTCTCCCTAGGTGGGAGAAACTCGACCCTATCGAGTATGGATCAACTTTGCTTTGATAGTGTTCTAGTAAGTCGATATCAATCCTTTGCAAATCCTCTTTGGTGATCTAAGAATCATCAGTCTCGGGTCATCCTTGCTAATGAACCAGATATCGTTGATAATCTTTGCCCCGAGTAGCAATAATCTTATCATCCAAGATCTGCTCGATCCTGTCTCTCCAGGCTAGTAGTTTGGCAGGTGGACACATATGGGTTGGCTCACTCTCAAGGATGGGATTAGGCCAAAAAGACTTACTAGGTATTAGTGTTGGCTCCCTATACTCTATAAGGTCTGAAATGTTGAAAGTAGAACTAATACCTAGCTCAGGATGTAAATCAAGCACACAGGCATTAGGTCTAATTTTTCTAATTACTTTGTATGGTCCACTACTACAGGTGTGTAACTTCTTCATGGTTCCAAGTGGGAACCGTTCAGGTCGTACCCTTACCATAACAAAATCTCCTTCATTGAATTCTTCGAGTCTTTCTCTTGAAAAGATTCATTGCTTTCATTAATTTTTTTACTTATTTCTTTATGCAACTCTCTAATATATTCAGCATATGACTCAGCAGACTCTGAAATGCATTCATGCATGGGTAAAGGAATGAGATCTAAAGGTTTTCTAGGCTTGTACCCATGAACAATTTCAAAAAGGCTTTTCCCGGTAGACCTATTAACTGAGCTATTGTATGCAAATTCAGCCCTAGATAGTAATAGATCCCAATTGGCAGTATTCTCTCCAACTAAACTTCTTAGTAAGTTTCCTAGACTGCAATTCACCACTTCAGTCTGGCCATTTGTTTGAGGATGATAAGAGGTAGAAAATTTAAATTTCATCCCTAACAAGTGCTAGAGAGTTTTCCAAAAATAACTGGTGAATCGTACATCTCTGTCAGATACTATGGTCCTAGGTAAACTATGTAGTCTAACTACTTCATTCAAAAATAACTTGGCTACCTTAAAAGTATCATAGGTTTGGGAACATGGAAAAAAATGTGCCATCTTTGAAAACCAATCAACCACAACAAAAATTGAATCATGTTTCTTTATTGTTTTAGGTAATCCAAGAACAAAGTCCATGCTAAGATCTTGCCATGGACAATCCGGTACAAGAAGTGGGGTGTATAAGCTAATGTTTTGCTTTTGCTATCTAGAAATAGCACAAGTTTGACATCTAGCATATATTTGAGCAACATTCCTCTTAAGGTTCAGCCAATAAAATTGGTCTTCTAGTGCCAAAATTGTTTTATTTCTATCGAAGTGTCCAGCTAAATCTCCTACATTTGTTTTCGAAATCAAGAAGTCTCTAAGTGAAGTATTAGGAATACATAGCTTACTTTTCCTAAAAAGATAACCATCTTGAATAGTATACTCAATATATGAACTAGATGGTCCTTGTTTAACTACCTTGTAGATTTCACCAAAGTCTGAGCAATTTTATATTCATCTTTTAACTTTTCAAATCCCACTACTCTATTACTAACACAATTCAAGAGCATAAATCGTCTACTAAGTACATCAGCAACCTTGTTATCAGTACCCGATTACTGTCTCAAAATAAAAGTATAAGCATGTATATATTCAACCCATTTTCCATGCCTAGGATTTAATTTCTTTTATGAGTTAAGAAATCCAAGTGCTTCATGATTAGAATAAAGTACAAACTCCTGTGGTAGCAAATAGTGTCTCCAGTACCTAAATGCTTGAACTACTACATATAATTCCTTATCATAAGTCAAATATTTAAATTTAGCATCATTTAATTTCTCGCTAAAGAAAGCAACCGGGTGATTCTCCTGACTCAAGACTCCTCCAATTCCTACCCCTGAGGCATCCTCAAAAACTATAGAAAAATCGGGTAACCTCATAATTAGGGCTTAGGTCATCTTGTCCTTAATGTCATGAAAGGCCCTATTGGCATCTTTAGACCATTCAAAAGCTCCTTTCCTAATACAATCAGTTATAGGTGCAACAATCGTACTAAACTCTCAAATAAATCTTCTATAGAAGGTAGCTAAACCATGAAAACTTCGAACATCATGTATATTCTTAGGTATAGGCCACTCAATTATAGATTTGACCTTCTCGGGATTAGTAGATACTCCTTCAATAGTCTCTACAAAACCTAGAAAAATAATCCTCAGGGTCATAAAACTATATTTCTTCAAATTTGCATAAAGATTATCTCCTCTAAGAACTTGAGATACCTGCTGAAGATGGTCTAAGTGATCCTTCTTATTTTTACTATATATGACAATGTCATCAAAATATATTACTACAAATTTCCAATAAATGATTTCATAACTTATGTCATAATCCTCATAAAAGTACTAGGTGTGTTCGATAAGCCAGAAGGCATTACTAACCATTCATATAAGCCATCCTTAGTCTTAAATGCGGTCTTCCATTCATCCTCGGGCCTAATTCTAACCTAATGATAGCCACTCTTAAGGTCTATCTTTGAAAAGATGGTAATATCGGCTATCATGTCTAACATGTCATCAAGTCGGGGTATTGGAAATCTATATTTTACTGTAATCATATTGATGGCTCTACTATCGACACACATTCTCTAAGTGCCATCTTTCTTGGGAGTCAAGAGAGCTAGAATGGCACAAGGACTTAAACTTTCTCTAATGAAGCCTTTCCTAAGAAGATCCTCAACTTGCCTTTGTAATTCCTTATGTTCAGTAGGATTCATTCTATAGTGGGGTAAATTTGGTAAAGTAGCTCCTGGGACTAAATCTATAGCGTGTTGTATGTCTCTTAATGGAGGCAAACAATCAGGGAGGTCTTCTAGGAACACATCCTTAAACTCCTTAAGAAACTCTAAAATCTCCTTAGGGTGTTCCTTTTGTGGTTCATCATGAACTTCTTGAGCAGTTAGTATCCAGACTGTTGAACCTTCAATAATTTCATGCTCTAATTCCTTAGCAGTAATTAGGTTCAATCCTGGTTCTTTCTCTATCAAATGACTAGACCCTCTTTTGGTATTGTCTTTGGGTGGGGTCGAGTTAATCACTATTCTCTTTTCATGGTATTTAAAAAAATATGAGTTAATTCGACCAAAGAGGGTAGCATCATGATCATATAACTATGGTCTGCCTAATATAATGCTACTAACCACCATTGGTTTCTTGGTTGAAAGAGGGTAGCATCATGATCATATAACCATGGCCTGCTTAATATAATGACCAAAGATGATGCGGGACAATATGCAAAAATAAATTACTGATTTTAAATCTAATTTCAGAGATTAATCAGTGATTAATTTTTCTGAATTTTCAGATTAAAGACTCAAAGCAATCAAAATAAACAAGACTAGTCAACTAGTATATGCCTGCAATATTGAACTAACAAATCTAGTTAGGAAAAAAGGATTTGGTGATTAAGAAATCAACTTAAACTAGGGCTCCTACCTTTCAAAGGACTAGAAATTAAAAGTTAGGAAAAAAAAAATTTTTTTGACGAACGATGATTTTATGCACTATGGTTGTGGATTTGACATGACTCTCAAGGATCTTGCGGCAGGGCTTCAAGATGGTCAATTTTTGGGCTTCGAACTTCAACAATGTTGGTTCCAAGGCAAGAAGCACTCTTACTTCAAATCTTGATCACCTATAATCACTCAAAAAAAAAAAAACTCAAGTCAGATGGTTGTAGAAAGAGGAAGAAGATGGAAAAGGAGGAAAAAAAGAGAGTTGGAAGATGGCGGCTAGGGTTTTCTAATGGTTGGATATGTAGGGCCTCATATCCTGCGATGCTCTGAAGAACAAAGGTATGGCCTCACACCTTGCTATGCACATAGCAAAGGAATTGACAGAATGTTGGCTTTATTTCATCAATAATAATTATCATACAAGGAGGTTTAGGGGTGGTATTTTTAGACCCTCCATACAAGGTAGCAAGATAGCATTGAATTTTCTTTGAATAAAAGATAATTGAAGCTAACATAGGATTTTAATCTCCTCCTTGAAGTGGCTGAAATTCCTTGAATTTAAATTAGATAGGTGCTCCTTTGAAGTTGGATTCTTCCATGTGATGAGCGACAAAATGAGATGGACGACAAAATAAGAAGTGAGATGGCATTCTTCCTTCTTGATTTCTTGTTTATTGAATTCAAATTTGAGAGTGGGCGATAACTTGAGAGAGATGTGGCATCCAAACCTTTTCATCTTGACATTAATCCCATCTTGGCATCCATGTTAATCCTCTTCCATTTGAAATAAGATAATCCTCCATCTTGAATTCGAAAGCTGATAAGATAATCCTTGGAACTTGGCTTGAATTTTGAATGGATGAGAGGAGGCGCTCCTCTTTATGTGGGTGACAAAATAAGGGTAAGAGGAGGTGCAAAAGAGATGAGAGTCCTTCTACTTCACTTCTCTTAAATCCATCGGCAACTTGGAATTTAAATGAGGCTCCCTCCTTGGATAAAATAGGATGAGGTCTTAATTATCTGATGTCCTGATGTCTAAATGTCTGGATATTTGAATGTCTTGATGTTTGGATGTCTGGATGTCCGGATGTCTTGAAATCAAGTTGTAATTCCTTATTGGTGCTCCAAATGGATCCCATGTGATGGTATGGCACCAAGAATTGGTTAGGTTGGCACATGATGTGTTGGGTTGGCACATGGAGTCACATGGGTCTTGACTTGGGTCCCCTTTTGTATTACATGACTCAACTAATAATTACAAGACTTAACCAACTAATTAATTAATCAACTAACTAATTACAAGGACTCAATTATAACTAATTTCAAGCCCAACCTGATCAATTAGAATCCAATTTGATCAAAAGGCATACTGACTCATAATTAAACTATACCAAACTTAATTAGGCTTGCAAATACAAAACCCTATTTAAAGTTTGTAAAAAGGGCTAATTAACAATGAACCATTATAATAGAATTTATGATCCAATTGAAATTGAGATTTTTTTACAGACTCAATTTTGGATCCAGGGATTTTTATAAATGACTTAGTTTTGGGGTTTAGGGTTAAACCCAACTAAGCTAAAATAATAGAATTTAAGATAACTATTTACAAGTGATCTGTGGTTTGGGCTTAGGACTTCATTCACAGGTGATCCACAGGGAGTGGGTTCAACCTATCTTTTCTTCTGGCCGTGGTGTCCGCACCATACTATATAGTGGCAACCCAGTAGAATAAGATTGGAACCCCTTGGTGTAGTTATCATGTGATTCATTTCTCTATCAAAAATCCCGACATGATGTTGGTTACAGAAACTTGTCAAACCCATCAGTCATATGCTTAACTTAGTTGACTCAAGTCCAATTATGATACTAATGAAAATACCTTTTCATTATCACCCTGCTATGGCCATAGACTTCTGGACTTAGTCTCATTAAGTTGCATAGGATTATTCCTTACTACTAAGGCTGATAGATCCCTACAAGTGAACACCCTACTCCTACAATAAACTTACTGTAGCCGACGAACACCATAAGGTTTCGAATGGATAGGAATCATATATTTGTGCTATCAAACTATAGCAACCTTATTGTGAGTAGCTAAGACACTCTAGGTTAAAGAACTATTCACACAACTATATATCAGGAAGTTATTGATGGATGAGTAGTCATCTGTATAACTTCTTGTACTTAGTCATGCTCAGTACCATTAATCTCTACCAACTACCTGCACTCTCACTCCAGTGTCACCACACTGTATGTCAGAGACTCATCTATCCAGATAGGGAAGCGATTTGTGCACCGATTTTAATGAATCAATCATCGTCCTCATGATGTTCCAACAATTGGGAGGTTTTAGAAGTTAATCTATAAAAACATATGCCTTAGATTCTTAACTTTTAAGAATATGGGTCATTGTCCATTAACTCCATGGACGATTCATAGACATATCAATATGAATGAAACTAATGCCCTTTTTATTCATAAGAAGAATTAAGTACAAAAATTCATGCCCTAAAAATACAATATATCAAGCCAACTTGGCTTTTAAGGCATACATCTAACACTAGGAATGGATCTTGTAATGTAATTAAGAGTGGATTTCATTCCAATGTAGGTGGTATCTCCAATAAAGGAGCTATTGGTGTGTTAGAGAGGGGGCATTTGTTCATATTTCATGATCCATGGAGGAGTACAAATGGATGGTTCTAATAGTGCATTCATGTTTTCCATGTACCCATATATGTTGAAGTTGTCCATATCAAAATGAGCAAGACAGGCTTGTAGAAGGTCTTACAAGGGTATGGCAGGGATGGCTTATTCTACAAGTTCCTCTAGCATATTTACTTTACTAAATTTATCACTTTATAGTCCCATGATAGCATAGAATATATTTAACCTTAGCTTTTTCTTTTCAAATGATATGTCCATGGCTCATGTTCTGTAGTTAATGCAAGCATTGACTATTGCAAGAAAGGGTCGACCTAAAATGATTGGGATTTGACTAAGGTCACTTCCAAAATCCATATCCAAAATAATGAAATCTATAGAGAAGTAGAACTCATCTACCTTGACTAGTACATCCTTTATAATCCCAAGTGGTACCTTGAGAGATCTATCAGCTAGTTATAGGGTTATCGACATGGTTTTTAGTTCTTTGAATCCAAAAAGTTTATATACAAAACTTGGAAGGAGATTGACACTTGCTCTCAAGTCCAATAGGGCTTTTTTAATAGTTAGGCCTTCTATAACACAAGAAATGATAGGGATACTAGGGTCCTTGAGCTTAAATGGGGTTGCATGTTGAAAGACTAAGCTAGCTT
This sequence comes from Areca catechu, assembly GCA_021397845.1. NCBI lineage: Eukaryota > Viridiplantae > Streptophyta > Magnoliopsida > Arecales > Arecaceae > Areca > Areca catechu. The sequence goes on along the minus strand of CM038051.1, from coordinate 90,857,189 downwards.
GCTTAATGTGGCAGACTTTCTTTGGGTTGTGTGCTTGAGATCTACATTTCTTGGTGCACAATTCCTTCAAGAACTTGGCATAAGTTGATACATTTTTGATAGCATCTAAAAGGGAAAGGTTGATATGGACTTGTTTAAATAATTCAAGCATTTCACTGATCTTGACCCCCATTTTGTTTGAAGGTAGAGATTTTTCTAGTGCACTTGGGTATGGAACTTTAAGTGTAGGTGCTAGGTAGACTAGTTCAATCCTCTCTTTAGGGTCTTCCTTTTTATCATGTAATTTGAGTTTGTTCCAAGTTTGGGTTCCTGATGTATTGGCTCTTTTGATGGATCTAAGATCTTTCCACTTCTAAGGGTTATCACAAATTTGTCATGCTCAAGGAAGGTTTCATGGATGTTGAAGCTCTAAGCCATGTACTGCCCCCTTGGATTGCTAATAGGTTGGCTAGGTAGTTTCCCTTCCTCCCTTCTACTGATGGCTGTAGCTAGTTGGTTGATTCGTATCTCTAGCCTAGCTATAATTTTCATGTACGAGTCAAGGGTTTGAGAGTTGGTTCTATCCTAGCCAAAGCTTGTAGAACCTTCGCCTCAGAATCGAAATTATAGTTGTTAGGTGAAGGTCATGGGGCATCTTGATACTGAGGGTATAATGTATTTTGGAACTGCATCCCTTGATGATTAGATCGATGGGAAGCTAGGTTGACCATAGGTTGTTGTTTCCATGAGAAGTTTGGGTAATTCCTCGAGCCTAGATTATACATGTTAGAGTACAGGTTATTTCCTGGACTAGGAATAGTATAGGTTTGGGCTTGGCGGGCTTGCTCTTGTATAAGCTCAAGAAATTAATGGGCTGCTAGGCAATCATCGATAGCATGACTAGGACTCAAACAAATTATACAAACATCTTGTGATTATGCAAATAGGGAAGAGGTGTGAACAACTTGCAATAATCGATCGAAAAATTTATGGAATAGTGCACCTATAGTTTGGGATAGTGTATCCACCTTGCAATGGATGTCTACAGAGTGGCTTACCTCATACATTTCACCTCTTTTGGGATTTAACTTGGGAACTTCTCTAGATGTGGCAATGCTTAGGGTCTTGAATAGCTACCAAGCCTTATGCTTGCTTGTAAGCCAGAATGTGCCACCAAGGAACAGTCAACCATTTGTTTATACTTTTCTAACAATCCATCATAAAAAGCACTGGACTAATTACCATTGGGTATGGCATAGTGTAGATAATTATGAATGAGGTCTTTGAGCCTCTTCCAAGTTTCATGGAACATTTTACCATCTATTTGGGAAAAACTAGTTATAGACTTTTGGATCTAGTTTATTTTCTCAATTAGAAAATATTTCTTGAGAAATTATCCTTGTAATTGATTCCAGGTTGAAATAGTAATCATAAAAATATAACCAATATTTGGATTTAACTTTAAGTGAAAAAGAAAATAATTTGTGTTGCCCAGCTAAAGCAACCCAAGAGGGGGGGTGAATTGGGTTTGTAAAAAATTTTCAATGAATTAAAAATTAGGTGCTAGTGTGTTTCCAAGATGTTTGTGTACTCAATAATAATATGTAGCAGAAGTAATAAAGTAAATGCAAAAAAAATAATAAACAATCATAAACATGAAAATTTATAGTGGTTTGGTATATCTCAAAACACCTACATTCACTCTTCAAGCTTTCCTTAAAAATTTCACTATAATTCAACCTTGATTATAATAGATTAGCTTTTCAGGCTCATTAACAAAAATTTCTTGGTTTATACTCAAGGCTAAGTAAAAACCTAGTTAGTTTTTCACTCTAGGCTCACCAACGACCTTGTTGGTTTTCACACAGGGCTAACCAATAATCTCAGTACTAGTTTCAATCCCCTTGAAACAGTAATAACAAAATAACTGAAGTACAATATAAGAATACAATAATCTTTCTCAAAAAGCAAATAAACTCGATGAAGCTCTTAAATGTGATTGAAAAGCTTTGTCTTAAGGTTGTTGAAGCCTCAATCAATGCTTAAAGATATGGACTTGAAAGCTTTTTCTAAATTCAGTATGCTTAAAGGCTCAAATCTCTCAAAGTATTGAATGCTTGAAGGTTTTCAATGAATGCTCTCATTAGTTTTGCAAAGAATATATCCCTCTTGTGTTTGGTGGTGACTAAATACCATTCTAACCCCTAAAAATCCATTTATAGTTGTTGGAGAGGAGAAACTAGTCATTAGACATGAAATGGGAAAGTTTTGTATTTCAAAATCTAGCATTACTGAGCTGTTAGACCCATAAGTGTTGACACTTCAAACCATAAGTCAACACATGAGTCGACACTTGAGTTGACACTAGGTCAAGTATGTCTTCTAAAGCTCTCTAGAATGTATTGGTGTGTCGACACTTCTTCTAGTGAGTCAACCTTGAGTCGATACTTCATCTCCATTAGTTGACACTTGACCAAACTTCTGAAATCAGCATATTTTGTATCCTGTTTGGTCTCAGACCTTGAGTCAACACATGAGTCGACACTTGAGTCCATACTTAGCTATTCATGATTCGACACTTTTGCATGCCAGCTGAAATATTTTTTGCATATTAGCTCAAGCCTCTGTGAGTTGACACCTGAGTTGACTCTTGATTGAAATAGTGCTAAAACTTGTCCAAACTAAAATTTTGAGCACTTTAAAGTCTTTCTTATGTTCCAAAATCCATGTATCTTGAAAATTTATGAACTTAAGTGACTTCGTCAACTGAATGACAAGCATTTCTATCTTACAACACAAACTAACCTTGATGAGTACCTAAATATGATAAACACACTTTTAACACATAATTAGTACTCATATATACTTAAATATTTTATTATTCATCAAAATCAAGACAGGGGTCAACAATTTTAACTTTAGGATCTCATCAAGAAGATTTTGAATTCTAACTATAGAACATATCTCAAGAAATTCATCCAAGTATTTATATAGGTCCTCATGACTATATACATAAAAGGATGGTAGCATTTGAATAACTCTATAGGTAGATGGAGAGTATGTATATAGGGGGCATTGGGATACATAGTGAGTGTGTATATGGAGTGAAGTACTCCTTTAATTGGTGTGGTGGGTTGGTCTCGTTATATGTATCCATATTTCTAGCTCGGATTTCCTAAGGATCTTTTCTAGTTCTATATAGATTAATCCTAGCCTATTAAGTTTTTATATATTTTTATTTATTTATTTATTTATTAAAGAAAAGATAGGAGATGAAAGAAAGAAGCAAAAGAGACAAGAGTTCTGAAGATGCAAATCTAAGGAGCCCTAAAGCTAAGAGATAGAAGAATTAGTTAGGGTTTATAGATTGCAATCAAGTTAGCAAACAGTTGACTCTCTATCTTAGATTTAAACTAAATCTAGACAGCTCCTAATTATCGATGTTGCCTTGAACATAAATCTAGATAACTCCTAACTAGCTAACTAGCCAAGTAAGAGTAAGATTGGTGGGGTCCCCCCGTTACTTTTCTTATATACCAAATAAGTTGGCCAGGTTAGTCAATAGAATTAGTTAAATAACCCCCTTCTTTTAGGGCTACATCATTCTTGAACTCCTTTGTTAGATACAAGTCAACTAGCTAAAACTGACCTGATCTAACTCTTCTGAGTGCCTTGTCCTAATGAGCTTGAATACCTTAGAGGTCATTGTCCAATTGATTTTAGATTAAAGACTTGGATCGATACAATATGCAGGATAATGATTTGTGGGCCAAGGAAGGGTGATGAAATCCCCACCTTATATTGTTTAGGGGTTAGTGCCCTGATGATAGTTTATGAAGATGCCATGTAAAAAAAATAGACATCCAAACAAGTTAGTTTTATATTTTAAGTCTCTAAAAAAAATTTAATAAATAAATAAATAAATTTTTATTTAATATAAATAATTTTATTTTTTTATGAACTAATCATGCCAATAATTCCTAGTAATACTGTCAAAATTTAATCACTATCATAGGTGATCAAAAATAATTCACCAACTTAAACTATAGTTAAGATGAGTTAGGATTGTATCATCAGGGATTAGTTAGGACTATGTTAATTTTTAATTAGAATTTTTATTTATAATTTTAATTAAATTAAAAAAAGTTAGAAATAAGAAAGTGGGAATATGATTAAAACTAAAAATAAGAATTCAAATTAAATTATAACTAGAAAGCAAGCAATTAGTGGAATAAGAAAGATGACTTGGGTTTTGGTTCAAATTTTAGTATTGTTGGCTTTGGCCCTTGATTTTGATGATTAACAAAATGCTAAGTATATGTTTTAGACTAATGTTTCAATTATAGTTGTGAGTTTTTGGAAACAGGTACATCAAATTTTCTATACAAAAGTATCTAACTCACTCAATTTGAAGCTAAGTGATTTTTAGAGTTTTAGAAGTCTTCTTACCTTGGAAAGCCTAAAAATGGATCAATCTGGGCTTTATGAAGAAAGAGTTGAGGATTTATTAAAAAACACTTTGATTTTTGAAGCTTGGCATAGAGTTTTTTGAATGGCACTACCAAGTGTCTACTCATGGAACATGAAGTGTCGACACTTCAGAAGAACTGGCACGTAGAAAACTTCTTTGGCACGCCTTGAGTCGACTCACAGAAGTCAAGTGTCGACTCATGAAGAAGTCAGGTGTCAACTCACAAGATCCAAGTGTTTACTCATTGCTCGAGACAAAAGATGTTACAAAACTATGACATTTTGAGGATTTTGTCAAGTGCTGACCAAGGTGTCGACTCAAAAGACTCAAGTGTCGACTCACAAGCTCCAAGTGTCGACTCAGAGGTCGACTCATGACCTAAGAATAGAATGAAATAGAACCCTATTTTTTCAAAGAATTATATCTTAAGTCGACTCATGAAGATCCAAGTGTCGACTCATGAAGAAGTCAAGTATCGACTCATGAAGAACTCAAGTATCGACTCACAGATTCTGACAACAGTAATGACTATATTTTTTGAAGTACAGATTTGACTCCTAAAGGATCCAAACGGCTAGTTTTGCTCCACCAATGGTTATAAACCATTTTTAAAAGTTTTGGAAGTATTTAACTCTCACCAAACTCATTCATGAAGAACTAACTCACAAGAGACAAATTCTACCTTTGAGAATATCACTTCAAAAGTCAAAAAGAGAGCTGAAAAGAAGAATCTATCTAAAAAAGCTTTGAATCTTGCTATTGAGATGTCAAATCAACATTCCAAAAATGGTCTTTCAAAGAATCCAAGGAGAAGACAACTCAAGTAATCAAGAAGAGCTTCATAACTTCTATTTTTTACTCTATAGAGAGTTTTTCTTGTGTTTTATACTTGTACTCTTGCTTTTATTTGTTGTGACTAGTTTCAAGGGTATTTGAAACTAGGTGTTAGGCCCTTCCAAGCTGTGAATTGGAATCCAAGCCTAGGTTGGCTTGAGAAAAGGTTGTTAGTAAGCCTAAGTGAGAAAACCAACTTTGGATTTGACTTGTGAGCTCTTGAAAATAAGTTGGCAATAATCTTGGTGGATTATAGTGAAGTTTCCAAGGGATAGCTTGGAGAGTGAATGTAGGTGCTTGTTGTGCATGAATCACTATAAATCTTTTGTGTTTATGTGTATTCTTTCTTCTCTTGCATTTACTGCTTACCTCATATAGCATTGCATCTTATTCATATTGTGCTCATTTGCATTGCTTCACAAACACTTTAAGTTCAACATATATTTGCTTAAATTTATAAAGAAATCCAATTCACCCCTCTCTTGGGTTGCTATGCTAGGCAACAAGTGATATCAGAGCTTGGTACTTAGAATATAGGTCTAATTGCAGCCCAAATTGGTATTGGTATTATTGAGGGTCAAGCCTCAAACTATCCCCCATTGTTTAATGACACAAATTACATATATTGGAAGACACGCATGCGCATTTACATTCAAGCCATTGATTATAATATTTGGAGGACCATTGTTAAAGGTCCTCATTAGCCATCCGTCTTGGTTAATGGTATTCCCACTCTCAAATTGGAAGATGATTGGGATGAGAATTAAGCAAGTTGAGATTAATGCTAAGGCTATAAATCTACTATTTTATGCATTAAACCCAAGTGAATTCAATAGAATTTCAAATTATCTTTCCGTCAAAAAAATATGGGATACACTTAAAGTTACCCATGAGGGTACATATCAAGTGAAGACTATCAAAGTTAACATGCTCATTCATACTTATGAAATGTTTAGAATGGAACCATCTAAATCTATTAGTGAAATGTATATTAGATTTACAAACATTGTGAATGGCATGAGAAGCTTAGGAAAAGTCATTTCTAATGCTGAACTAGTTAATAAAATTCTCAGGTCACTTCCATCATCATGAGATCCAAAGGTAACAGCCGTTGAAGAAGCCAAGGATGTCAACACTCGTCCTCTTGAGCAGCTTTTGGGATCTCTCATAACATATGAGCTGTCCCTAAAATAGAAGGTTGCGGACAATGATAAAAAGAAGAAGACCATAGCATTTAAGTCCACAACCAAGGAAGATTTAAGTGATGATTTTGATGAGAAAGATGATGAAGATGAAATGGCTCTCATCTCAAGGAAGTTTAAGAGATTCATGAGAAAGAAAAAGTATAATTTCAAGAAGAAGCCTTAAAAGGAAGAGCCTAATAAAAAGAAAGAAAAAGAGAATGAAAGGGAGCAACCCATTTGCTTCGAGTGTAAGAAACCCGGTCACTTCAAGATGGATTGTCCCTTACTCAAAAAGAGCAAAAAGAAATTTAGAAAGAAAGTCATGATGGCAACTTGGAGTGAGAGTGAAGACTCAAGCTCCGATGAAGAGCAGCAAGAGGTTACCAATTTTGCTTAATGGCTAACGATGATGAGGTAGAATCTGAACCTGAAAATGAGTTTACTTTAGAAGAATTGCATGATATTTTGATGAACTTGTAGTAGAATATCAAAAACTTAAAATGAAAAATAGAGAACTAAGAAAGCAAAATTTGGAGTTGATTAAAATAAATGATAAGTCTTTGATAGAAAATGACTATTTTCTTCAAGTAAATAAAAAGTTAACTAATAAAATTACCTCTTTGGAAAAAGAAAAGGAAGATTTGAAAAAGGATAAGTCTTTTGCAACAAATAAAAAATTTGCTAAATAAAACAAAGAGCTTTTGTAAGAGAACAAGAAGTACAAAGATGAACTTGAAAAAGTAAAACCTTTTGTTGATAAATTTATTTATAATTCAGAAAAACTTAACATGCTTTTGAATAACCAAAGAGCTGTTTTCAACAAAGATAGATTAGGTTTTAGACTACAAAAATAACAAAAATATTTCAAAAATTTTTTTATACCTGCTTCTTCTACTATTACTTGTTATTCTTATGGCAAAGTAGGACATAAATCATATACAGGTTAGAAAAATTTGGGTTCTAAAAGAAACACATTTACTAACCCTAAAGGATCCAAGATGACTTGGATACCTAAAGTCTTTACCTTATTTATTTTTGTAGGTGTGTCTTGCAACCAACAAAAGAAGATTATGGTACCTCAACAGCGGTTGCTCAAGGCATATGATTGGAGATGTAGAGCAATTCTCATCTCTTGAGTATCAAAATGGTGGTAATGTAACCTTTGGTGATAATAGAAAGGGTAGAATCGTTGGTATCGGTAAAGTCCATATCATCCCCTTTACTTATATAGATAATGTTCTTCTTATTGATGGTTTGAAGAATAACTTGTTTAGTATTAGCCAATTTTATGATAAAGATTTTAAAGTTATTTTTGAATCTTCCATGAGCATTATATCTAGTCTTGATAACAATGGCATCAAGTTTATTGGTCATAGGCATGGGAACATTTATATGGTTGATCTTGATGATCGACTAGTGCAAAATGGTCAATAACTAGTGGCAATAAAAGCCAAGATCAATGAAACTAGTTGGCTTTGGTATCGTAAGCTAGGACATGCAACTATACATTTGCTTTCAAAACTAAACAAAAAGAATATCATAAAAGATTTGCCAAAACTTAGTTTTGAAAAGGACAAGATTTGTAGTACTTGCCAACTTGAAAAACAAACTAAATCATTTTTCAAATCTAAGGGACTAGTCTCTACATATAGACCCCTAGAATTACTTTATATGGACCTCTTGGGACCTACTTAAACAACTAGTTTGGGAGGCAAGAAGTATGGTCTAGTTATTGTGGATGACTTCTCACGTTTTACATGGGTCATGTTTTAGCTCATAAAGATGAAACATTTTTTGCATTCATTAAATTTTATAAGAGAGTTTCAAATGAAAAAGGTGTTTCAATTGTTTCTTTATGAAGTGGTATAGAAATTGAAAATTATGATTTTGAAAAGTTTTGCAATTAAAATGGTATTCATTATAACTTTTTTGCACCTAGGACACCTCAACAAAATGGGGTGATAGAAAGAAAAAATAGAACTATTGAAGAAATGGCACGCACCATGCTTTGCAAAAATGATTTGCCCAGATATTTTTGGATGGAAGCCATAAATACTGCATGCTATATTTTAAATCATGTTTTAATATAGCCTATTTTAAAGAAAATACCTTATGAGCTTTGGAAAGGTAGGAAACTGACTATTAAGTATTTTTATGTTTTGGATGCTGTTATTTCATTTTAAACAATGGCAAAGATAATCTAAGTAAATTTGATGCCAAGTCAGATGAGGATATCTTTTTAGGTTACTCTATATCTAGCAAGGCATATAGGATCTTTAATAGAAGAACACTTGTTGAAGAATCCATCCATGTTGTTTTTGATGAGACTAATGAAAAATTTTCTAGAAAGAAGATGTTCTTGATGATGAAACAAGTATTCAAAGGATTGAGAAAACGAGCATCAATGAAGAATCTTCTAAGAAGCAAAATGTGATCAAAATAATGAAGGAGAACAAGTACAAGAAGTTGGAGCCTCATCAACACGCAAGCCATTACCTAAATAATGGAGGTATGCTCATGGACATCCCAAAGAACTTATAATTAGTGATCCATCGAAAGGGGTAAGTACTCATTCCTCCTTGAGAAATGTATGTGATTACTTAGCTTTTGTTTCTCAAATAGAATCAAAATCAATTAAAGAAGCTAAAAATGATTGTAATTGAATAAATGCTATGCAAGATGAACTAAATAAATTCAAAAGAAATAATGTTTGGATTTTAGTTGAAAGACTTTCAAATGTTTCAATAATTGGAACCAAATGGGTTTTCATAAACAAACTTGGTGAAAATGGAGTAGTTACTAGAATTAAAGCTAGGCTAGTTGCCAAAGACTACAATCAAGAGGATGGATTGATTTTGATGAAACATTTACTCCTATTACGATACTTGAGGCAATTAGACTATTATTAGCGTTTACATGTTTCATGGATTTCAAACTATTTTAAATGGATGTCAAAAGTACTTTTCTGAATGGATTTATTGAAGAAAAAATATATTTAGATCAGCCCCCTGGTTTTGAAAGTCATGAATTTTTCAATCATGTTTTTAAACTCCACAAAGTTTTATATGGTTTAAAATAAGCTCCAAATGCTTGGTATGATAGATTAAGTAAATTTCTGCTTAAAAATAATTTTTCTAGAGGAAATGTAGACACTACATTATTTTTGAAAAAGAAGAATGATTATCTTTTAGTAGTATAAGTATATGTTGATGATATCATTTTCGGTGCTACTAATGAAATATCATGTCAAGAGTTTGCCAAGCTTATACAAGGAGAGTTCGAGAAGAGCATGATGGGAGAGCTTAATTTCTTCCTTGGACTCCAAATTAAGAAAACTAGAGAAGGAATCTTCATCAACTAAGCTAAGTATACAAGAAAAGTCTTAAAGAAGTTTGGAATGGAGATTACCAGATCAATAGGTACACCTATGAGCCCTTCTTGTAAATTAGATAAAGATGAATCAAGTAAGAGTGTAGATCAAAAATTATAAGAGGTATTATTGGTTCACTGCTATATTTTACTGATGGTATGCAGATATTATGTTTAGCATATGTATATGTGCAAGATATTAGTCTGCTCTTAAAGAGTCTCATTTATTGGCTGTTAAATGCATATTTAGATATTTGTCTGACATAATTGATATTGGACTTTGGTACTCTAGAAATTCATCTATTGAATTGATTTTATATTTTGATGCTGACTTTGCTCGGTGTAAACTTGATAGAAAAAGTACAAGTAGAACATGTCAATCTCTTGGAGTTAATTGGATTTCATGGTTTAGCAAGAAATAGAATTCAGTTGCTCTATTTATGGCGAAAGCCGAATATATAGTAGCTGGAAGCTGTTGTGCTCAAATCTTATGAATCAAACAATAATTTGAAAATTTTGGCATCAAATTAACTAAGACACCCATAAGAAGTGATAATACAAGTGTAATTAATTTGACCAAAAATCCTGTTCAACACTCAAGAAGCAAACATATTGAAATAAGACATCATTTCATAAAAGATCATGTACAAAATTATAATGTACTACTTGACCTTGTATGTACTGATAGTCAATTAGCAGATATTTTCACTAAATTTCTTAGCGAAGATAGATTTTGCATGATTAGAAGAGAGTTAGGTATCATTGATCTCTTTGATTAGAACTCTTTCAAACCTACTTTTTATTTGATTCCTTGAGCTTAAAATCCTCTTAATTTTATCTTAGGTCATTCACTAGAACCCCCTTAATTTTTGATAATTTATTAAAAACTTTCTGGATTTTTTTTCTGATTTTTTGGCCAAGTGTTGACACTTAAGTTTTTGGCCAAGTGTCGACTCACGTAAGTGTCGACACTTGACCAAAACCCAAGTGTCGAGTCACGAATGTCAAACTGTCTTTTAAGGGCATCAACAGGACCTTCCAAAATACTCTATTTTTTATTTTTCTCTCACCTAAGTGGTCCCCTTGTGTCTTCTTGGTCCCGCAACAGTTATCTCCCGGTCCTATCCCTCCTATTCATGTAAAATCCTCTCTTTTTCCTTTAATTTCATTCGGTTCTAGCCATTTTTTTTGGCTTCTTCATTTTCTTTTGGCCAAAATCCTTTTTCTCAGTGAATCCGACCATCCTTTTCTAAGAGAATCCGATCTCCCGGTCCAATCCTTTTCTCTCTGTGAATCCATTTCGGTTCTTGTGGTTGTTGGTGAAGATGAGACCTCATAAGCAAGTTGCTTCCCAGAAGAGGAGGTCAAGCCTAGCTAGAGAGGATCCTAGTCCAATCAAGAGGAGATCCAAGGCACGTTTCAATCTAGTTAGGGATTAGCAAAACATTGAGCAGGAGATAGTGCCCCCACAGCCGTCCCTTGCAGCGAAAAGAGTTTTTTGAAAAATTATTGCATGTGGATGCCAAGTCGATCAGGATTTTATAGATGAAGAGGGTTTTGGTATATGTGAGTTGCTTAGAGCTACTAGATTGATTTCATTTTCTTCCATGAAGGAAAAGTATTACCCTCATTTGATTAGAGAATTCTGTGAGAGCCTTGCCACTAATGGTCTCATGTGGAGTGCCGTGGTCCGAGGTGTCCGGATTCCTGTGACTCCGGACACTTTGAGCAGAGTTTGGGATATACCACTATGCAGCATTGCAGCTACTTGTGTTGATGATCGGGAGGCTGCATTTCAGTGTGTACTTGAGAGGGATGATGTGCAGGGTATATTGACCATCACTGCCAATCAATTATCTATTGAGATGCGATTACTACACCACATCATTCCATGCATCTTGCTCCTGAAGACTGGATGGTTTGATTTTAATACAGAGCGGTAGCTTACTTTGATGGTCTGCTTCACATAGAGGATGGCCATTAATATCCCTGCACTATGGTCTCTCAGATGGACGAGGCGGCCACTCAGTGATGGCCCTGCTTGCCCTACGGGATGGGGCTGACACATATGTTCTGAGCATATGGGATTCCTTTGGAGGAGGAGGCCTCCAGGGAGATGCTTCATACCGACATGTATGGTGAGCGGTCCTTGCACCAGATGGGTTATCAAGGAGTAGCAGGTCGTTGGGTGTGCAGGGAGTCAGGGCAGGAACATGACGAGGAGGATGACATTTGAGTAGTTGAGGCTAGCCTATCTGCATCTTAGTTTAGTCCTCCGGGTCCAGCAGATGCTCCTGAGCAGCATAAGCAGCACAAGCTAGTTAATCCTTCAGTTGCATCAGTTCCAGTTCCAGCACCTTAGTCCACTGTAAGGACTGATTTTGATCTTAAGGAGAGGATCACAGACTAGATTATGTGAGTAGCATCAGTTCTCTTCATGGTGTGATGAAGACTCAATTTGCGTAGATACAGGACATGTTGAGATCCTTGATGCCTTCTAGCACTTCTGGTTTGTTTGTACCTCCACCTCCTCCTACTGATGGTGATTCTGATGGTGATGACTCAGGTGGTGACACTAGTAGTGATAGTAGCAGTGATACTAATGGTGATGATGGGCATGATGGACAGTCTGGTGGTGCCAGTACAGTTCCAAAGGATCAGCCTCCAGCTCCTATTGCAGTTGATCCTACTCCAGTTCTAGATGATCCTACTCTGGCTACTGACTCCACTTATCAGACTCCGGTTGAGACTGCTAAGTTCCACACTACTAGGACTCGTAGGACCATAGAAAGATTCAGACCTTCACTTTGGACAAGGAGTCTCACCCACAAGACCCCTAGGACATCCTCTTCTCGGATCATGGTTCTGATTGTCCTAGAGATCCCATCTGATGAGGACTAGCCTCATAGGTGTCTATCCTGTTGTTATGCTTTCTGTTGTTATGCTTTCAATTATGTATCATCCTTTTTTAGTTATGTATCAGATTTTCTCTTTTTTATTGAAACTTTTTATTTGAATTGCACTAAAATGAAAGTTGCTTTTTTACTCATCATTTTTGTATTATTTTTCTCTTCTTTGTATGATGAATGCATAAATTGAGGGGGAGAAAGATAAGAAAATTACTTAACTTCAGTAATGATGACAAAAAGGGGGAGTAAGAAAGGATTAATTGTCTATATAAGCAATTTTTTAAATTTTCTTAAATCTTTGATACTATGCTTGGCACATCACCTAACATAGGGGAAGAGAAAATGAAATTTAACTTTGCTTGGCACATTACCCCTATGAAATTGTGTTGTATGAACTTTGATATGCTGAATTTGACTCAATTCACAATGAGCTTTAAGTGTATGTTCACTTGAAAGTGTGGTACAACACCTATAATTAAATTTAAATGCTTATATACTTAAGGTTTTGTTATCATTAAAAAGGAGAATATTGTTGGCTTTGGCTCTTGATTTTGATGATTAACAAAATGCTGAGTATATATTTTAGACTAATGTTTCAATTATAGTTATGAGTTTCAAGAAACAGGCACATCAAATTTTCTATACAAAAGTATCAAACTCACTCAATTTGAAGCTAAGTGATTTTTAGAGTTTTAGAAGTCTTCTTAACTTAGAAAGCCTTAAAATGGATCAATCTGGGCTCTATGAAGAAGTTGAGGGTTTATTGAAAAACACTTTGATTTTTGAAGCTTGGCATAGGGTTTTTTGAATGGCACTACCAAGTATCGACTCATGGAACATGAAGTGTCGACACTTCAGAAGAACTGGCATGCAGAAAACTTCTTTGGCATGCCTTGAGTCGACTCACAGAAGTCAAGTGTCGACTCACGAAGAAGTCATGTGTCGACTCATAAGATCCAAGTGTCGACTCATGGCCTGAGACAAAAGATGTTACAGAACTATAATATTTTGAGGATTTTGTCAAGTGCTGACTCAAGTTGTGGACTTAGAAGACTCAAGTGTTGACTCACAAGCTCCAAGTATCAACTTAGAGGTTGACTCATAGCCTAAGAATAGAATGAAATAGAACCCTATTTTTTTAAAGAATTATATCTTGAGTTGACTCATGAAGATCCAAGTGTCGACTCAAGAAGAAGTCAAGTGTCGACTCATGAAGATCCAAGTGTCGACTCATGAAGAAGTCAAGTGTCGACTCATGAAGAACTTAAGTATTGACTCACAGGTTCTAACAACAGTAATGGCTATATTTTTTGAAGCATAGATTTGACTCCTAAAGGCTCCAAATGTCTAGTTTTGCTCTACCAATGGTCATAAACTAGTTTTTGAAAGTTTTTGAAGTATTTAATTCTCACTAAATTTATTCATGAAGAACTAACCCAGAAGAGACAAATTCTACCTTTGAGAATATCACTTCAAAAGTCAAAAAGAGAGCTAAAAAGAAGAATCCATCTAAAAAAGCTTTGAATCTTACTGTTGAGCCTTCAAATCAACATTTCAAAAGTAGTTTTTCAAAGAATCCAAGTAGAAGACAACTCAAGCAATCAAGAAGAGCTTCATAGCTTCTATTTTTACTTTATAGAGAGTTTTTTTTGTGCTTTATACTTGTACCCTTGCTTTTATTTGTTGTGACTAGTTTCAAGAGTATTTGAAACTAGGTGTTAGGCCTTTTCAAGCCATGAATTGGAATCCAAGCCTAGGTTGGCTTGAGGAATGGTTGTTGGTGAGCCTAAGTGAGAAAATCAACTTTGGGTTTGATTTATGAGCTCTTGAAAACAAGTTGGCTGTAATCTTGGTGGATTATAGTAAAATTTCCAAGGGATAGCTTGGGGAGTCGATGTAGATGCTTGGTATGCACTGAACCACTATAAATCTTTTGTGTTTGTGTGTGTGTTCTTTCTTCTTTTGCATTTACTGCTTACCTCACATAGCATTGCATCTTATTCATACTATTCTTATTTGTATTGCTTCACAAATACTTTTAGTTCAGCACATATTTGCTTAAATTTTTAAAGAAACCCAATTCACCCCCCCTCTTGGGTTGCTACACTGGGCAACAAGTATTATATTTAGTATTTCTTCAATATGTAATTATTTAAACTATGATTCATCCCTAAGCATAACTGATCTTGTTAGGCATGGATCTTGATCCATCCCTACATATCCATTTTCTATTTAAAGGCTTGAATCATAAAAATAAAATATTATATAATCAAATTTTGAGCATAACTTATCTTGCCAAGTATGAATTGTATTCTTAGATCATAACTCATTTCTATGTGGTTATAAGCTATTCTAAAATATAATTATAGTCTAGATATGAAGAACAAAACTTGAAGTTTAAATCATTACAATCAAGCACTAATTATATAGAGAAAATTATAAAATATAATTATCAAAAACCTCATCTACTCCTCGAAGATGAAACTCCTTAGCCGCACATGATCCTTCCTTCCTTTCCCTCTATATGCAAGGCTCTAAAGGGATTCTAGGAGTTGATTGCCATGGTGAAGGCATGGGAGCCTTTTTATAGGTGTTAAAAGGGAGAGGGTTTATATGAGTTTTAGATATGGGACTAAACAAAGGGGATCATGAAGGGATAGAATTTATTTTTACGAGTAATGGAGGGTTGGATGGGTTTGAATAGGCCCAATCCTAGTAGATTTTGGCTTCAAATCCTCCTCTAAATTGACATTTGACCATCTACAGCTTTTCCAGTAATTAGATGAAGATCAATAGGGCCAAAACCCATTGTGGATCACTTGTTTAAAACCCAACTTCAATCGAGATTGATTATGGTCGTTAGATCAACAATTGGAAGTGATTGAACCATTGGATGGCATGCTGGAAATCCACTTTTATGTCCTTCTCCATGATAGGCTCACCTTGGACCATTAGATGGCCTTTGAAACATGCTGTTGATTGCTTGGTCGCATGTAGGAACCCATTTAAGAATAGCCTAGGGGATAGACCGTGTCATAGACTGACGAGAAGCTCCATTGAGCATGATTGAGCTTCCATGGATCCACCTCCACCACCGGTGCTACCATTGGATTTACTAAAGATTTCCTACCACTGCTACTACCAACATTGCTAAAGCCATCACCACCTTCACCATCATCTCTTGTGCAGATTCTCCCCTATGTCGTGCTATCACATTGTCAAAGTGGTGGGGACATCGGAGGCACCAGAATTAGATAGAGGCTTTTTAACCCTCTGTAAATTGATCAATAATTTATGAGTCCATCTGTAATAAGGGCTTAGCTCATCTGAGTCCATTTTAGTTTTTATTTGAGTATTTTGAGTTATTATTTCAGTTCTGTACTAGTCAGCTCATGTTGAGCTAGTTCAGTCCAGTGTTAGTCAGCTCATGTCGAGCTAATTTTATTTTTTTGAGTCCTATTCAACCATATTGAAGACTCAAGACCACATCATACAAGTGAAGACCAAGTCCAACCAGATTGAAGACATGGAAGTATAGCCCAAGTCCAACCCAGCTTGAAGATTTGAAGACCCCAAGAGGAAAAATTCAGAAAACCCTGATTCCTTGCAGATGCCCTCCAGATGCCCAGATTCCCTTCCAGATGCCAAAATATATTCATATACCAAGGCATCCATTATTTTAGAGGTCCATCTGCATCCTAGCCCAAAGAAATCAAGCCTAGGTGCCAAGCCCAAGCCCCTAAGAAGCAAGATACCAGAGAATATTCCTGCTACCTGGCTACCAGGCCACACCAGCTTCCAGAGGCCCAAACCCATGCGCTCGAGCCCCTTTGGGCTGGCCTCTTGCTGCTCCTAGAAGCCCAACACGCCCCCCTAGGCATCCTTGGAGTGTTGGCCAAGTCAAGAGAATTTTTAGAGATTTTTTCTACCTAATGTTTCTTTATTTTCTAGCTAGGGTTTGAGAGGGAAAAGGATTCTTATGTAAAGACTTATGTACCCTTACTTGGAGCCCAAGGTTAAAGGTCTATTTAAGGGACCCCAGCCTCTTGTATGAAAGCTAATTTTTGATATGAATTAAAACCTTGAGTTCTTCTATTGAGTTGTGTGATACCCTACTGTGTGCATAAAGGGGTTTGTGAGAGTTCTTCTTCCCGGTGTTTGCAATCATCTTCCTGCTGCCAACAAAACCTCCAGATCCCTGGATGCCTACTCCAAAAGAAGCCTTCCCTTTCTATTTTTCTTTTGTTTTCTTGTTCCTTTATGAATTTTCTAACCCCTGACAGGTCGTTTGCAGGTCCCTGAGTTCCTACGAATCCAACGACTCCAGCCAAGCCTCAATCGGATCATCGAGCAGAAAGCCGGGTATCCGCGGGTCTTTGGCTCGGTTTTCCAGGCCGCAACCATCGAGGAACGAGAGACCCCTTCGCTGCAATCTTCACAGACATTGTCAAGTACACCCCTCTACCTCCAGTAGTTTTATTGTAGGAGAACTTGCCCTAACCGAGGCTTCTCAGCCCCGGCGGTCCTTCTTTGCTACTTTTCTAGGTCCTAATATGCATGCTGATCTTCAAAAATTCATACAAAATTCCCTACAAATAGTTTTTATCTAAAATTTGGGAATTAATCACATAACTCAACATGTAAAATATAAAAAAAGAATTGCATGCATATTAGTCTCCCATCATTTGGTATCAGAGCTTAGATTAGGGCTAGTTTTCTACAATTTTTCAGTCTATATATGATCTGTTATTTTAATTATTTTTCCCTGATAAAAACTCCAAAAATTTTAAAATTTATTTTTATGGATTCTCATAATTCACAGTAATCTTAAGAATTTTTAATATTTTATTATGGCTTGTGAATTTTCTGCAAGCTGAAATACCGCCTATAAATTTTTGGCTCTATTTTTTCAGCAAGACAAGTTTGGAAGTTTTAGGGTTTTGTTTAGCATCTTTTGTATATCTTTTAATTTTAGTATATTTCCAGCATATTAGGCCATGATTTGCAAGTTTTCTTCTATTTAAAAAAATATATAAAAAAAAATTACATATTCTCCAAAAATACCAAAACATCTAAACCCTAATTTTCATCCTCATCTGCCTGCCATCATTGCATAATTTACTTTTAAGGGAACTCTTGCTATATCAGATGGGGGGAGGATTTGATCACCTCTCCTTAGCCCAAAACCACATCCCTTGCATTCAGTCCCAAGCCTTAACCTAAAATTAACTAGACTTAATTTGCCCTAGTGGGCTAGGGACACCAACTGGTCGGGTCCGTACTACGTGTCAGATCATTGTGTCAAGCTAACCCGTGCGTGCTTTGTGCTCAGTGTCTAGAATGGTGGTTTAGGGATTCAATCCTGAAGGGCTTGTGTGCTGGTCCGCCTACCTGGCCAATCTCTGATTGGTGTCTAGGATTGGCAATCAGGGACCTAACACTCCCCTTACACCTGCCTGACTGAGTACAGGATTACTATAGGCTAGTTTGCCACCCTGATTGAGCATCTAGTTTAGACTCTAGGTCTAGTTAGCTGTAGTCGATCTGATCAAGTCTTTCATGAGCACTAGATCAGGAGTTTCATATCACCCACCTCCTTCACAAATGTCTGAACCCATGGAAAATTTGCAAGCCCAAATGAAAGCCCTAGCTGATCAAATGGCCCAGATGGCTACCCAGATGACCCAGTTAACTCAGTCTCGTATTCAAACCAATGATAGAATTGACCATCTTGCCAATAGGTTTGATCAGTTAAAAGTCTGGGTAAGGATCCCAAAAAAAAACCCATGGGTCACAGTCTGAGCCAGATCCTGATTCCCCTCAACCTAGGAGGACCCCAAACCCTGATCCCTACCGAGAGGTTGAACCTAGGAGAGCCCATCGTCATGACCCATACTATGATACTGAACCTAGGAGGACTCCAAACCCTGATCCATACCTTGAGGCTGAACCTAGGAGAGCCCATCGTCATGACCCAATCCCTAAGGTAAGTCCTAAAAGACCCAATCAGGATTTTATAGACCAGGAAGATAGATCCTATTTACCCTCTCCCTATAAGCCTAGTATACCCACAACCTATAGATCTTTTGACTCCAAATCCTATGAACCTAGAACCTATGAATCCTTAACATATGAACCTTGATCCTATGACTCTAGATCCCATGATCATAGATCCTATGCACCCACACCCTATGAGCCTAGTAGACCCAACACCTAATATTCTGACCCATATAGGGAGTCCAACCCTAGGAGAACCCAATATTCTGACCCATATAGGGAGTCCAACCCTAGGAGAACCCAGTATTCTAACCCATATAAGGAGTCCAACCCTAGGAGGACCCAATATCCTGACCCATATAGAGAGCCCAACTTTAGGAGGACCCCATACCATGATCCATCTTTAGAACCTGACCATAAAGCTGACCCAAAATCCTATGACCCCAGATCCTATAATCCCATGACCCATAGATCTGCACCCTTGTCCTATGAGTCCAGAGAACCCATAACCCCTAAGTATCAATCTAGTACTAGTCAGGTTTTCCTTAGTCAACTTGAACCCCATAGGATTAGTACCCCTAAATATGAACCCAGTAGTGAGCCACTACCCCTTAGGCAACTTGAACCTACTAGGACTAGTGTCCATGATCAGAAACTAGGACCTAGCCAATTTTCCCCTAGCCGACCTTCTCCAACCATTCTTGAGATTGACAAGGCTTACATTAACACGGAAGTGTATGAGCTGACTCGAGCCTAGTGGATGAGTATGAAGGAGAAGAGGAGATACCTTTAGTAAACCTAGAATTAGCTGACCCAGTAGATACCCAGGTAGAAACCAACCCAGAGCTAGTTGACCTTGACCACATCCAACCTAAAGCTATAATGGAAGAACAAATAGAGGAAAAGAACCTAGGTACTGCTGCTAGAGCCTTACCTGAGGAAATCGTAAAGGAGAGCCAAATTATAGAGTCTAGTCCTAAAATACAAGAACCTGAAGAATTTATTAAGGACCTGATCTCTTTGAATCAGTACCCTCAGGATGAGCCTCCTCCTATAGTTTCCATTAAAGACCTCTTCCCTGAGATTAGTAACCAATCCTTCCATTATGCAAACCCCATAGATATACCGCAACCTCGTAAGGTTAGCCTCATTAGTATAGGATTAGTTCCTGACACCCCATCTTTTATCCTACTTTATCCAACTAACCATGAACCTTTTTCTCTACCCTACCAAACTAATTCTGAACCCACTTCCTATTTTCTGCCCTTTCCAGATATCTCCAACATTTCTAAGATCATTAGATTGCATTTAGTTGAAATTAGCGTACTGCATGCATTCATTATGCATGTTAGGTTTGCATTATACTTCTGGCATATCCTTTGGCATTTGCTTGGAGTCCATTGTAAATACTCTTGTGCACACCACACAAGGGTCAGACCTAGAGAGTCTATAGTCTCTTAGGTTTAGGCCCATAAAAGTCTAATAAACTTTCTTCGATAGGAATGCAAAGTCGAGTCTATAAGGTGTTAGTTTGAGTCCTTTGCATCATCTTGTTAGGAGTCTGCATGTGCCTAGCATGTTCACCACCCGCACTAATGTCAAACAAACTGGCTAATTCCCGAAGATGGATCAAAGAATTTGATATAGTGGATTCTATCTTGGTTAGGCTTAGGCCTAAAAGAAGTTTCATGCTCGCAGAGCCGGACCTTTTAAAGTGATAGAGAAGGTTGGATCAAATGCCTAGGTGTTAGACTTGCCTTCGGATTTGGGCATTAGTTCTACCTTCAATATTACAGACCTGGTTGAGTATAGGGAACCGGCAGCGATACCTAGTAAGGCCTTTGGACCTATTCCTTTTCATTGTGAGTGACCCTAACCCAGAGTGTCCACTAACAAATTGGCCTGAGAGAGGAGAACGGATCGAGCGTATCCTGGACGATCAAGCCATCACGACCCGGGGCCGTGACTATCAATGCTTCCTGGTCCGATGGCAAGGCCAGCCAGAGTCGGACGATTCATAGATTTCTCGAGAGGACTTGCAACGCCTCAACCCAGACCTTCTTGAGAGATATGTGAGCAAGTCTGATCTTCACTCGACAGGGTCGAGTTCCTCGCATCCCGGGAGAATTGGTGGGGACACCGGAGGCACCAGAATAAGATAGAGGCTTTTCAACCCTCTGTAAATTGATCAATAATTTATGAGTCCATCTGTAATAAGGGCTTAGCTCATCTGAGTCTATTTTAGTTGTTATTTGAGTATTTTGAGTTGTTATTTTAGTTCTGTACTAGTCAGCTCATGTTGAGCTAGTTCAGTCCAGTGTTAGTCAGCTCATGTCGAGCTAATTTTATTTTTTTGAGTCCTATTCAACCATATTGAAGACTCAAGACCACATCATACAAGTGAAGACCAAGTCCAACCAGATTGAAGATATGGAAGTATAGCCCAAGTCCAACCCAGCTTGAAGATTTGAAGACCCCAGGAGGAAAAATTCAGAAAATCCTGATTCCTTGCAGATGCCCTCCAGATGCCCAGATTCCCTTCCAGATGCCAAAATATATTCATATACCAAGGCATCCATGATTTTAGAGGTCCATCTGCATCCTAGCCCAAAGAAATCAAGCCTAGGTGCCAAGCCCAAGCCCCTAAGAAGCAAGATACCAGAGAATATTCCTGCTACCTGGCTACCAGGCCACCCCAGCTTCCAGAGGCCCAAACCCATGCACCCGAGCCCCTTTGGGCTGGCCTCTTGCTGCTACTAGAAGCCCAACACGCCCCCCTAGGCATCCTTGGAGTGTTGGCCAAGTCAAGAGAATTTTTAGGGATTTTTTCTACCAAATATTTCCTTATTTTCTAGCTAGGGTTTGAGAGGGAAAAGGATTCTTATGTAAAGACTTATGTACCCTTACTTGGAGCCCAAGGTTAAGGGTCTATTTAAGGGACCCTAGCCTCTTGTATGAAAGCTAATTTTTGATATGAATTAAAACCTTGAGTTCTTCTATTGAGTTGTGTGATACCCTGCTGTGTGCATAAAGGGGTTTGTGAGAGTTCTTCTTCCCGGTGTTTACAATCATCTTCCTGCTACTAACAAACCCTCCAGATCCCTGGACGCCCACTCCAAAAGAAGCCTTCCCTTGCTGTTTTTCTTTTGTTTTCTTGTTTCTTTGTGAATTTTCTAACCCCTGACAGGTCATTTGCTGGTCCCTGAGTTCCTACAAATCCAACGACTCCAGCCAAGCCTCAATCGGATCACCGAGCAGAAAGCCGGGTATCCGCGGGTCTTTGGCTCAGTTTTCCAGGCCGCATCCATCGAGGAATGAGAGACCCCTTCGCTGCGATCTTCACAGACATTATCAGGTACACCCCTCTACCTCCAGTAGTTTTATTGTAGGAGAACTTGCCCTAACCGAGGCTTCTCAGCCCCGGCGGTCCTTCTTTGCTACTCTTCTAGGTCCTAATCTGCATGCTGATCTTCAAAAATTCATACAAAATTCCCTATAAATAATTTTGATATGAAATTTGGGAATTAATCACATAGCTCAACATGTAAAATATACAAAAAAAATTGCATGCATATTAGTCCCCCATCACAAAGCTATCACTGCTTGCTTGCTAGATCAAGAAGCCTCATGCCCATGATTGTTCTTCATGCCCACTCCCAATTTTTTTCATGGTATTTCTTCCTTATTTCCATTGTAATAAGGCCTCCTTACATTGTCACACAATACCAAGAATCCCAATTAAAAGTGGCATGGATTTGGTTAGGGGATTAGGATAAATGGAAAAAGATTAGGATAAAGACAAGAGTTCAAATCCCATTCAAACTTCAATTTTTCTAAAATTCAAACTGTCGACTTCACTAATTGATTTTCATGATAAGAAAAATAGTTAAGTATAATTTGAGAACTAATGATTTGCTTTGAATGTGTTTTCATTGAAAGGATGCTCACAAAATTTGAAAAAGCACATTTATGTTGAAGAACCAAGGTTGAATGAAATGTTTGCTCAAAACAAGACTTGGACACTCAAAGAAATGGTTGAATGGATAACTAAGGTAAATGAAAATATGTTCCAGCACAAGTTCAGCAATTTCTATAATTTTTCAATGATGTGTCGACTCAAGATGTCGACACATGACATGATGTGTCGATATATTAAGAAGAAGTGTCGACTCAGGTCTGTACGCTAATGGCACAGATCAAGTGTCGACACATGGACTTTATGTGTCGATTTAAAGTATCAACACATGGATCAACACATCGCCTAAGACTTTCAAGCCACTGAACTTGCAGAAGTTGAAGGAATAGTTGATGTGTCGACACATGGATACAAGGTGTCGACTCAACTGAGAATGTGTCGACTCAACTGATTTTTTCAGAGAATCTGAATGGAGCAGTTTGAACTTGTGTCGACTCAAGAAGAACATGTGTCAATATTATGTGTCGACACATGAAGAGGAAGTGTCGACATATGGAGTTCTGGTAATAGTAACGACTAGTTTTTCCAAAAACATAACTCGTCCCAAAAGCCCCCAATGGCTAGTTTTTCAAGTGTAACAGCTATATTTTAATTTTGAGAGCTTAGGAAGGTATATAAAGGCTTCAAATCAAATCAAGAAGGTATGCATTGAATATCCTTAAAGAGTTTAGGGAGAAAAGAAGAAAGAAGAGCCTTAACTCCTATTCATTCAAGGTTCAACCACTCACAAGCTAAAGGAAGCCTCCAAGCATTCAAAGCCATCAAGAGCATTGAAGATCATTCAATCTTGGGCATTCAAAAGGCTTTAATAAGAGCAAAGCAACACTACATCAAGCTACATCAACTTATTTTATTTATTATTGAAAGCTTACATTGGTTCTTTATTTCTCTACCTTATATCTTGTAAAGGTTATGGTTAGCCTATTGGAAAACCAAGTGAGGTTATTGGTAAGCCTTGAAAACCAATTAGGTTGGTAGTTAGCCCACAAAACTACTAAGGTTCTTGGTTGGCCCAGAAAACCAAGGGAGGTTTTTGGTTAGCCCAAAAAATCAAGTGAGGTTGTGACTTGTGAGCCTTGTAAAACAAGTCGGGTTTTGATTAGTGAGCCCGGAAAACTAATCGGCTATAATCGTTTGATTATAGTGAATTCCCAAGGGGATCTTGGAAAGTGGATGTAGGTGTATTGTTGGCACTGAACCACTATAGCTTGTTGTATTTGTGATTGCTTGTTCTCTCCCTCCTTGCTCTTTACATTCTTGTTTATTGCTTTTAATTTTTGCTACACTATTACTTTAGAGCATTGCACATAAATCTTAGTACCTTGTTGAATTAAATTGCATATCTTATCTTGTGAAGTTTGCTACTTGTATTATCAAGCTTAGCTTTAAATTTTTTTTAGATATCCAATTCACCCCCCCTCTTAGGTTGCTCTCTGGGCAACAAGTGGTATCAGAGCGCTGTTCTTAGTGTATAGGCTTTACTACCTTGAGTAAAGATCTATGGCAGCCCCATTTGGTACTAGTGTAGCTGAGGGACAAGCCTCAAATAGACCTCCATTTTTTAATGGAACAAATTATACTTATTAAAAAACTAGGATGAGAATTTATATGTATTCTATAGATTATAATTTATGGAAAATAGTTGATAAGGGTCCTCAAATT
Organism: Areca catechu; assembly: GCA_021397845.1. Lineage (NCBI taxonomy): Eukaryota > Viridiplantae > Streptophyta > Magnoliopsida > Arecales > Arecaceae > Areca > Areca catechu. The sequence continues at coordinate 90,832,808 of CM038051.1, read as the reverse complement.
CCTTCGGTGGTGGTTAATGGTGTTTCCATCCCAAAACTTGAAGAGGATTGGGATGAAAATGACATTAAACAATCCGAGATGAATGCTAAGGCAATGAATCTCTTGTATTGTGCATTAGATCCTAGTGAGTTTAATAGGATATCTACATGCATGTCCATCAAAGAAATATGGGACACACTTGAAGTTATCCATGAGGGTACTGATCAAGTGAAGAACACTAAAGTCAATATGTTAGTGCACACATATGAGATGTTCCGGATGGAACCAAATGAATCTATCACTGATATGTATACACGTTTTACAAATATTGTAAATATTATGAGAAGTCTTGGTAAAGTCATATCTAATGCTGATCTTGTGAATAAAACTCTTAGGTTACTACCAACGTCGTGGGATCCAAAGGTGACCACAATTAAAGAAGCAAAGGATGTGGACAAGCTACCTCTTGATCAGCTAGTGGGATCACTCATGACTTATGAGCTCAATCTAAAACAAAAATCAATGGACATGGACAAGAAGAAGAAGGGGATTGCTTTCAAGTCTAATATTCAAGAAGAATCCTCGATCGATGAGTCCGAAGATGAAGAAGAAGAAGAAGGTGAAGAAGCCCTCCTTGCTCGTAAGTTTAGAAGATTCATGAAGTGGAGGAAGTTTCCCTACAAGAAAAAATTTCAATCCAAGGGAAAGGAAAAAGAAAAAGAGAAAGAAAAGGGAAAAGAAAAGGAAAAGGAAGTACCAATATGCTTCGAGTGTAAGAAGCCGGGACATTACAAATTTGATTGTCCTCTTCTCAAGAAATCAAGGAAGAAACTAAGGAAGAAAGCAATGATGTCCACATGGAGTGATAGCAAAGACTCAAGTTCAGAAGAAGAGCAGATAGAAATTGCAAATCTCTGCTTCATGGAACATCAGGACAATGAAGAGGTATGTTCCGACTCTGAAGTTGATTTTACTTTCGATGAACTTAGAAGTGCTTTCGAAGAGTTTGTGCATGATTATAAATTAGTTTTATCTGAAAATAAGAAACTGAAAAAGCATGCAAACTATTTTTCTTTAGAAAATAACTCTTTACTAAATGATGTTAGTGCTTTGAAATCTAAACTAGATGTTTTGGAAAAGAAAAATAATGCTTTAGCTATGGAAAATGAAGTTTTAAAAAGGCCTGAACAAATTGTTTGTAACAATGAGCTTTTAAAGAAAAATAAGGATTTAGAACTTGAAAATGCTAAATACAAAAATGAACTTGAAAAATTAAAACCTCTTGTTGACAAATTTACTTATAGTTAAGAAAAGTTGAATTTACTTTTAAATAATCAAAGAGTTATTTTTAACACGGCAGGTTTAGGATATAAACCACAAAAGCAACAAAAGTATTTCATAAACTTTTTTATGCCTGCATCATCCAGTATTACTTGTTTTACTTATAGAAAATTAGGTTATAAATCATATCAATGTAATTTTAGAAAAATCATGTCATTTGGTAAACTGTGGGTTCCAAAAGGAACCATTTTGAATGCTAACCTGAAAGGACCCAAGTTAGCTTGGGTACCTAAAGTCAAAGCTTGATCATATTGCAGGTGCATCTTACAACCAAGGAAAATAAATGAGTTTGGTATCTTGACAGTGGTTGCTCAAGGCACATGATTGGATATGTGAAGCAATTCACTTCTCTTGAAGCTTTGAATGGAGGGAGTGTGACCTTCGGTGATAATGGTAAAGGAAAAATCATTGGTATTGGTAAGGTTCACATAACTCCTTCCAATAGTATTCATAATGTACTGTTAGTAGAGGTTTAAAGCATAATCTTTTGAGCATTAGTCAGTTTTGTGATAAAGGTTTTCGAGTAGTTTTCAAATCATCATATTGCATGATTACTAGTCCTGATGTAAATGGAGTACAATTCATTGGAAAAAGGCATGAAAATATTTATTTAGTAGATCTTGATGATCTATCTTTATGTAAGGGAGAATGCCTTGTTGCAATGAATTCTACCAAGGAAGAGACTAGTTAGTTATGGCATAAAAGGTTAGGGCATGCTAGTATGTATCTCATTTCAAAACATAGTAAAAAAATTTAGTTAGAGATTTACTTGAAATTAGTGTTTAAAAAGATAGAATTTGCCAAGCATGTCAATTTGGAAAACAAGTCAAAACTTCTTTCAAACCAAAAGGATTTGTAACTACTAGTAGGTCACTTGAACTACTTCATATGGATCTCTTTGGACTACTAGAACATCAAGTCTAGGAGGCGAAAGATATGGATTAGTCATTGTGGATGATTTTTTGAGATTTACTTGGAGTTTCTTTTTAGCACAAAAAGATGAATCATTTTCTGTATTCATAAAGTTTTATAGAAAAGTTTCAAACAAAAAAGGTGTTCCAGTTGTTTGTATTCGTAGTGATCATGGAACCGAATTTGAAAATCAAGATTTTGAAAACTTTTTCAATGAAAAAGGTATAGAACACAATTTTTCTGCACTTAGGACACCTCAGTAGAATGGGATAGTAGAAAGGAAAAATCATACTTTATAAGAAATGGCACACACTATGCTTTGTGAAAATGATTTACCAAGGTATTTTTGGGCTGAAGCTATAAATACAGCCTGTTATGTTTTGAATCGAGTTTTGATATGTCCTATTTTAAAGAAAACTCCATATGAGCTTTGGAACCAAAGAAAACCAACATTGAAATATTTTTGAGTTCTTGGTTGTAAATGTTTTGTTTGGAACAATGGAAAAGATCATCTAGGAAAGTTTGATGCCAAGTCTGATGAAGGTATCTTCTTAGGATACTCTACATCAAGCAGGGCATACAAAGTATTTAACAAATGGACTTTAGTTGTAGAAGAGTCAGTGCATGTTATATTTGAAGAATGTTCTAACAAGTCCTTGAGAAAAGAGGATACATCTGATGATTGTGCAGGTACTGACAAACTTCAGAAGCTGACACTGAATGATCAAGCTCAACCAAATGAAGAAGAATAAGACAAGGATGAGAAAGAAGATGACACTCCAATGCATCAAGATCGACCTAAGGAGTGGAGGTATGCTCATGGACACCCTAAGGAATTAATCTTAGGCGATCCATCTAAAGGGGTAAGAACTTGAGCTTCTAGTAGAAATGAATGTGATTACATTGCTTTTGTATCTCAAGTAGAACCTAAATGTTTTGAAGAAGCTGAAAAAAACTCTAATTGGATCAATGCTATGCAAAAAGAATTAATCCAATTTGATAGAAATAATGTTTGGACACTTATAGAAAGACCATCTAATATTTTAATTATTGGCACTAAATAGGTATTTAGGAATAAATTAGATGAAAATGGTATTGTCATTAGAAATAAATCTAGGCTGGTTGCTAAAGGCTACAATCAGGAGGAAGAGATTAACTTTGATGAAACTTTTGCTCCTGTTGCTAGACTTGAAGCAATTAGACTAGTGTTAGCATTTTCCTGTTTTATGAACTTCAAATTATTTCAAATGAATGTTAAGAGTGCTTTCTTAAGTAGTTTTATAAATGAAAAGTTCTTTGTTGAACAACCACCTGGTTTTGAAAATCATGCACATCCTGATCATGTTTTCAAATTACATAAAGCATTTTATGGATTGAAGCAAGCACCTAGAGCATGGTATGAAAGGTTAAGCAAATATCTTATTGAAAATGAATTTTCTAGAGAAAATGTTGACAAAACACTATTTTTGAAAAGAAAAAATAATGATTTATTAGTAGTACAAATATATGTTGATGACATCATTTTTGGTGCTACTAATGAAATTCTTTGTCAAGAGTTTGCTAAGCTTATGCAGGGTGAGTTCGAGATGAGTATGATGGATGAACTAAACTTCTTTCTCGGACTCCAGTTCAAGCAAACTTCAGATGGTATCTTCATCAACCAAGCTAAGTACACAAGGGAAATTATCAAAAAGTTTGGGATGGAGACTACTAAACCAATTGGTATGCCTATGAGCCCCTCATGTAAACTTGATAAAGATGAGCGTAAATCTGTATATCATAAATTATACAAAGGCATGATAGGCTCTTTACTGTATCTGACTACTAGTATACCAGATATTATGTTCAGTGTTTGCATTTATGCTAGATATCAGTCTGAACCTAAGGAATCACATCTCATGGCTATTAAGCACATTATTAGATATCTGTCTGGTACTATTAGTATTGGTTCGTGGTATTCCAAAAATTCTTCTACTGAATTGATTGGATATTCTGATGCAGACTTTGTTGGTTGTAGATTAGATAGAAAGAGTACTAGTGAAACTTGTCAATTTTTTGGGGTTAACTTAATCTCATGGTTTAGCAAGAAACAAACTTCGGTTGTACTATCTACAATTGAGGCTGAGTATATTGCAGCAAGAAGTTGTTGTGCTCAAATCCTATGGATTAAGCAACAACTTGAAGACTTTGGAATCAAGTTGGCTAGAACTCCTGTTAAATATGATAATACCAGTGCTATTTGCTTGACTAAAAATCCAGTTCAACACTCTAGGAGCAAGTACATTAAAATTAGGCATCATTTTATTAGAGATCATGTAAAAAACAATGATGTTTTGCTTGAATTTATCTATACTGAATTTCAATTAGCTGATATTTTGACCAAACCTCTTTTGGAAGAACGATTCTGTATGATTAGAAGAGAGCTTAGGATCATCAATCCATTTGATTAAATCCTTCCCCCAATTTGACTCAAATTAGATCTATTCAACCCTATTTATGATAAATCATGATTAATCATTTTTAATTTTACTCCAAAAATATGTTATTTGAATTGATTTTGATCATTTAGAGAATTTTCTAACTTTTCAGTTTTTAAGTTGATGTGTTGACACATCATGTGTCAACACCAAAATGTGTCGACACATGCGTGAGCCAACACATGACCGATGGGAAACTAAGATTTAAGGGGTTTCCAAACTATTTTTCCCCCAAATTTATTTCTCCTCTGAGCCGACACATCGATTCCAGGTATCCATCCTATTCATCCTCTCATTTCCTTGCTTTTACCCACCATTTTCTTGGATTTGGAAGATCGATGGCCGTGTTTGTTGGATTTTCTCCTAGGTTTTAGCTCCTAAACCCTAGAAACCCTCTTTCTTCCACCAAAAACCTTGCCAAATCTTTGATTCTTGATAATGGGTCCTCGTAAACAAGTTGTTCGCCGACCTCGTCTGTCACAGCATGAAGAAGAGCGGAGAACGAAGGCACGACACGAGTCTAGAGCTCCGAATCCGCCTGCACGACCGTTGTTTCCACCTTCTAGCTGGATGAGCTCCAAGATAGTGGTTGGAGGATGCCTAGTGGACTTTTCTTTCTTAGACCAGCAGCATTTCAGGATTGGAGATTGGATTAGACATGCTGGATTGGTTACTTTTTGTTCGCTCAGCGAGAGATACTACCCAGGGTTGATGAGAGAGTTCTACGATTCACTTGCCCGAGTGTCTGATGGCTGGATTGCTCAGGTCAGAGGATGGGATATCCCCATCACTTCAGAGATTTTGAACCGAGTGTGGGATATACCCATGACTTGATCAGTTATTGATAGCCTGATGGACCGAGTTAGTGGTCTCCAGTGCATTTTTGAGTCCAATATCTTACCAGAGGGAGCCATTGTTCCAGCTTCAAGGTTGTCTGCGGAGATGAGACTGCTATATCATATAGTTGCCCGGATTCTTCTTCCGAAGATCGGTCAATTTGACTATATCACCGAGCGGGAGTTACTGATGATGGTCTCACTGATTCAGCGGATGCCGATTTGTCTTCCTGTTTTGATGATTCATCAGATTACTGAGGCATCGTCTAGTCAGTGGCTCTACTTGCCTTATGGCATGGGATTGACAAAACTATTTCGGGAGTATGGAGTCAGCTTCCAGGATGAGTCTTATCATACTCTGATCCATACTGATGTATATGACATCAAGTCATTGCATCGCATGGGTTATCATTTGGTCCGAGGCCAGTGGACATAGAGGATATCATGTCAGGCCGAGGATAGAGCTGATATTGATGAGGATATAGCAGAGGAGGAGCGGATTCTTTTAGGTGAGGTTGGACCGAGTGAGACACAGCCTGAGACGGTAGCACAGCCAGCTCAGCCTGATCCTTCTACATCTACCCAGCCATAGTCAGTGTAGACAGAGACTCCTAGTACTTCGGATACCTTAGAGGACAAAGTCAGATGCATAAAGATAGATGTATTTATCATGAGGTAGCGTCTAGACATTTTTATTGTTGAGACTAGAGAGAGCCACATTAATCTTAGAGATAGCATTTCGGCTATTCTCTCAGCACTGTCCAGAGCTTCGATGAGTACTCTTGCTGCAGACACTATTCCTGCTTCTGTTGATGTACTTGTCCCAGCACCAGCTGATGACCTTGCTGATATCGACACTGGTGTTGAGACTACTGTTAGAGATGGAGATACTGTTATTGGAGACATTGATGGAGACACGGAGACTGACTTAGACCATTTTAACATTGCTGATCCTATGTCAGAGCTAGTTGTGGAGGTGATGGATGATGTGCCTGCGAGCCCTGTTGTTGACCCATCCTTCTCACCTGTCTCGATTCCTGATCCATCCTCTCCTTCCAGATCGGTTGATCACACTCTAGTTTCAGTTCGTATTCCTATTCTTAGTCCTATTATTGATTTACCTACTGTTGATTCTCTTCACATTCATAGACGTATCATTGAGACACCCTCTTTTGATACATCCAGTGTAAATACCCCGATACCTTCCACAGCTGATACTATTGTTCTTGATATGCTTGTATAATCAGCTGTTACACCTACTTTTGATACTCCTACCCTTCATACTTCATCAGTCACTCGAGAGCTTGGGTTCTACACACCCGGTTTTCAGTATCTTGATTCCGGTCCTACTTTTGATCGCACTCCTGCTCCAGCTGTTGCTGAGTTGATTGATCCGATCAGTTTAGTTCCTGCGGAGGATGTAGCTCCTACTTCTAATGCTTCAGTCAGAGGTCGGACCTATATTCGTCGCAAAGGACGTGGACGCCGTACCCCTCAGCTTTCCAAGACCATACTTCGAGATCTTCAATCATGATGGCCACGAGCTCAATCTTCTTCTGATACCGGACCAATTGAGATCAGTTCATCTTCTGATGACTCGATGGATGGGGATTAGGATATTGATGTACTTCTAGATAGTTTTATACTTCTAGATAGTTTACATTTATGCTTATATGTACTTTTACCTTTGTTATGTACTTGATGTACAAGTTCCTGACATATATGAAAAACTTTTTGATTCCTCTTATCTTTGTGTTTGATGAGATTGAGAATTATATCTTGAATTGCTCTTATAATTCTATATCTTCACTCTTTATTGAATGTATTTCCTAAAGAAAAAGAGTGAGTAGTTTCAAAAACGAATTTATAAACTCTGATATATCTCGTATGTTTTTTCCTACCTTTCTAATGATAACAAAAAGGGGGAGTAACTTAGTGAGATTTAAGTATAAATATGTTTACTTCTCAAAACTAAAGGGGGAGTAACTTTTAATTTTAAGGATTTTTGGAAAACCTGAAAATCATTTAAAAAGTTTCTTAAGAAAGGGGGAGCTTTACATTATGTTCAATAAAAATCCTTTCGAAATGAATTTAATCATAAAAAAAAAAAACCCTCTTTCAATGATAGAAAATATCTTTTACAAATTTTGTTATGTATCATTGATTCAGGGGGAGATTTGTTGATTGCTGAAATTTCTTTGTAAAGTATCATGATACATGCACTCTATGAATTTAAATGTATATCAAAGTTTTGATACTTTCTAATCTTGCAACAAGCTCTAATTCTCTTACTTGTGGTCTAAATGATTATATCTTTAATGCAAGTAATGATTGATATATTTGATGCTTTTAATATTGTGCACCTTAAACAATTCTCTTAAAGCCTTACCTTTAAAGCAATTTATACTTAAGGGTTTTGTTATCATTAAAAAGGGAGAGATTGTTGACTCCACTAATTGATTATGATGATAAGCCAAACAGTTAAATATAATTTGAGGACTAATGATTTGCTTTAAGTGTGTTTTCATTGGAAGGATGATCACAAAATTTGAAGAAGCACATTTATGTTGAAGAACCAAGGTTGAATGAAATGTTTGCTCAAAACAAGACTTGGACACTCAAAGAAAAGGTTGAATGGATGACTAAGGCAAATGGAAATATGTTTCAGCACAAGTTCAGTAATATCTATATTTTTTCAATGAAGTGTCGACTCAAGGGGTCGACACATGACATGATGTGTCGACACATTAAGAAGAAGTGTCGACTCAGGCCGGTACGCTACAAAGTTTCAAATGGCACAGATCAAGTATCGACACATGGATTTTATGTGTCGACTCAAAGTGTCAACACATGGATCAACACATCGTCTAAGACTTTCAAGCCACAGAACTTGCAGAAGTTGAAGGAACAATTGATGTGTCGATACATGGATACAAGGTGTCGACTCAACTGAGAATGTATTGACTCAACTTATTTTTCTAGAAAATCTACATGGAGCAGTTTGAACTTGTATCGACATAAGAAGAACATGTGTCGACATTATGTATCGACACATGAAGAGAAAGTGTTGACACATGGAGTTCTGGCAACAGTAACGGCTAGTTTTTTCAAAAATAGAACTCGTCCCAAATGCCCCCAATGGCTAGTTTTTCAAGTGTAACAGCTATATTTCGATTTTGAGGGCTTGGGAAGGTATATAAAGGCTCCAAATCAAATCAAGAAGGTATGCATTGAATATCCTTAAAGAGTTTAGAGAGAAAAGAAGAGAGAAGAGCCTAAACTCCTATTCATTCAAGGTTCAACCACTCACAAGCTAAAAGAAGCCCCCAAGCATTCAAAGCCATCAAGAGCATTGAAGATCATTCAATCTTGGGCATTCAAAAGGCTTTAACAAGAGCAAAGCAACACTACATCGAGCTACATGTTTGCTTTATTATTGAAAGCTTACATTGGTTCTTTATTTCTCTATCTTATATCTTGTAAAAGTTATTGGTTAGCTTATTGGAAAATCAAGTGAGATTATTGGTAAGCCTTGAAAACCAATTAGGTTGGTGGTTAGCCCGTAAAACCACTAAGGTTCTTGGTTAGCCCGGAAAACCAAGGGAGGTTTTTGGTTAGCCTTATGAAAACCAATTAGGTTCTTGGTTAGCCCGGAAAATCAAGTGTGGTTGTGACTTGTGAGCCTTGTAAAATAAGTTGGGTTTTGATTAGTGAGCTCGGAAAACTAATTGGTTGTAATCGTTTGATTATAGTGAATTCCTAAGAGGATCTTGGGGAGTGTATGTAGGTGCATTGTTGGCACCGAACCACTATAACTTGTTGTGTTTGTGATTGCTTGTTCTCTCCCTCCTTGCTCTTTACTTTCTTGCTTATTGCTTTTAATTTCTGCTGCACTATTACTTTAGAGCATTGCACTTAAATCTTAGTACCTTGTTGAATTGAATTGCATATCTTGTCTTGTGAAGTTTGCTACTTGTATTATCAAGCTTAGCTTTAAATTTTTTTTAGAGACCCAATTCACCCCCCTATTGGGCACTCTAGGCAACACAAACTAATCCAAAAATTATCCTAATATTCCTAATCAAAGAAAGATTGAGGGAGGGTATGAAAACTAATTTTTAACATGGGAATTTTCATGCAAAAAATCAGATTGCATAAAAGAAAGTGTGAAAGATATCTTGGGGCCCTAGGGAAGGGGGTCTTAATTTTGACATTATCAAAATTGATCCTAATCCCAATTTAGTTTAATTTGATCTATTTAAATGACTTTAACCTAATCTAATTAGGCTTCAAATAAACTTAATTAATCAAAAATTAATCAAGTCTAAATCCAAATTAAATTAAGATCAAAATTCCTTAGCAATTAGAACATTAAATAGCCTAATTAGGTGAAACCCAATTAAATCAAATTTAATTAGTCTTGACCTAACCTCTTTGCTCAATTAAACTGAGTCAATTAGCAATAAAATCATAAATTAATTCTTTTTTAATTAATTAATAATTTATTTATAATATTTGAATAGGGTTAATTATTAATCATATTTATAATTTTATCACTGAATGATTCGTAATCATTAATCAGACATCATGATCGATCAAAAATTTCTATTATGTATGACCTTAGGGGTTCGAATACTAAGCTAGTAGTCTAGGAATTAATTCTTGAACTAATTAATGTGACCATCTAGTAATGGTACCCGACATTTAGATTAGTTGAATGCTTATGAAGCAACATTTAAGAACCCAAGTATATGATTTTGATATAATTCATCTATTTGACCTAATGCTCAGGATGACTTGAGAGTCAACTGACAAATCTTAAATAGTGCATCCAAATGTGTCTTAACCTAATAAATTCTGTGACGCCTCACAAGGATTGCCCTGGCCAAGGTTCTGCTAATTGAAACACAATTGAGCATATTCTCTAATAACTTGGAGTGGTCAGTTCCATCTTTTGACTACATCCAATAATCTTATATCACTGGATATAAAATTCAGGTAGTATAGTACTTAAGTATAGTGAGTTGCTTGCAAGTCATCATGATGATCTTAGATCAAAAAAAATTTATACCCATATCCTTCTAAATGAAACTCTTGATAATAGATTATACTCTATAGAGTTGGTCACGTTCAACGCAATGTACTCCTATACTCAGCTACATGCCATACCAGTATCTCTACACTCCTTGGTTATAAGGGCAACTAATCCATATGGCATACGATAACCTATGTTCGATCAACATTGTTGTCCTCAGTAACAACATATCGTTTGGTCATGAACATGTTTAAGAACTAATCAATAAATCTTTCTTTATTGAATTAAAGTAGTTCTAAAGATTTCATCTTAAAAGAGATCAAAAAATATGCATAAAAAGAGATGAATTACCAAAAATAACTTTTATTTTATTAATAATTTATATTCAAATTTATAATGAGCATAAGCATCTACAACCTAGATAATTCACTTTAGGATACATCTCCTAACACCTTCTTGGTCATCTTTCCTAACCATTGGATGATATCTTGACCTTTGATCTCCTTTAGGATCCATCCCTAGGGTGCATTTAGGAGAGTGAAGTCCTCACGATGAAGTGGCCTAGGATTTCTGGATCGATGGTAGAACTCCTTATCCTGCTTCTTTTTTTGCTATTACTGAGGGGGAAGGGTAGGATGGGAATGATCCTCTTGGGGATGTTTTCAATCTTCCTTCTCCTTTCGCTTTTCGACCAAGCCCTCATTGATATTGACATACTTTTTAGCATGGGCTAAGTGCTTAGAAAGGCTCTAGGAGAACTTCTTGGAAAGGAAGAAATAATAACTACCTCCATACAATTCTCTCTTCAATGCTAACATAGCGATGGAGGGTCTGACGACACAAATCTTGAGCATAGTTGCTTTGAAGCAGCCTATGTAGTGGCAAAAAGACTCTCCTTCCTCCGACTGGTCTAAGAAGAGAAAGTTGGAGCCTTGCTCAGGCCTCTTGCTACTCTAAAACTGGACCATGAACTATTGGTTGAATTCTTCAAAAGGAATGGATTGATCCTAGAGGGAACCAGGTGTACTAGGCTCTCACCACCTCCTTGAAGGTGGTTGGAAATGTTTTGCATATAAGGGCATCCTATTAGATGTATGCACTAGAAGCCAAGTTAGCATGCCATATTGTAACTTTTCTAGAACATAATTTTATATTTAATTCATTGAAATCAATAAAATTGGGCTTTATTCTTTTCATTCATATTTAATATTTTTATGAATCGTCTATATTCTGAGTTTTGAATTTGAGGCATGTGTCATTATACATTAACTCCTAAAAGCTTCCGATCATTGGATCATCATGATGATAGTGATTGTTCTATCAAGATTGGTGTACGAATTGCCTCCCTTCTAGTAGATGACTCTTGAGTTTTTAGTATAGAGATACTGGAGTGAGAGTACAAGTGGTTGTTAAAGAACATGGCACTAAGTGTGACCAAGTTCGAGAAGTCACAAGGATGTCTACTCACTTGTTAATGACTTCTCAAATGCTATAGTTATGTGAGTAATTCCTTGACCTGCAGTGTCTCGACTACTTATAGTAAGGTTGCTATGGTTTAACAGTACATTAACATGGTCCCTAGCCATTCAGAACCTTGGGTTATTCATGGGCTGCAGCAGCTTCATTGTAAGAGTAAGGTGTTCACTTATATAAGATCTATCGGTGTTAGTGGTTAAGGTATAATCCTTTGTAACTTAATCAGCTAAGTTCTTGAATCTGTGGCTACAATAGTATGATATTGAAAAAGAGTTTTCATAGAAATCATAATTGAACTCAAGCTAATTAAGTTTGACATATGATGGATGCTTAGGATTTGATGAGTTTCCATGACCTGCAGCATCCTATCAGGATTTTTAATAGAGAGATTTGATCACATAATAACTATACCTAAGAATTCATTTCTATTCTATTAGGTTACCAATACATACTTCTAAGTGTCACTGGTGGACTATAACAGCTCATTAGGATCATTTTCAGAACAACAATCCAAGTTAGGGTTGAGCTGAAATTGTTACAGTCCATCAAAAGAGTTTCGATGATACTATAATAAAGATTGTAATATATCTCACTACCAAATGGAATAAAACTTGAGGGGTCGCACATAATAAGAGTTGACCTAACTATGAGCATGGATCTATGTAAGAGTTACATATTTAATCCTGCCAATTTTAGCACCTACTAATTTTGGCACTTATTGAGTAGCACCTACTAATTTCAACACTTGCTAATATTATCTTGATGGACCTATTTATAAATATTATAATAATTATTGACTTTATTATTTAACTTAATTAAATTAGATTTAATAATTATTAACTTTATTTAAAGATAATTAGATTGGTAATTCATGTTTGACTTAGATTTTTGACCTAGTCAAATTGAGTCAATAGCCTTTTTGATTTTGGTTAAATCTACGTATAAAAAGGATTTCAAACTTAGTCAAAAATTAGTCAAAATTAACCAATAGCTAGAAAACCTAGTTGTTTAGGTCTCTCTTATCTCACATAGAAACAAAGAGGAGGGTGTTGAAAATGCATGCCTACTCTTGCCATGCATGGTGAAAAGAGGGAGGTGCCAAGTTGGTGTCCCTCTTTCTCATCTAGGACTCTCTCTCCTATTAGATAAAATTAGACTCTTATCTAAATTTGAAGTTTGATCAAATTAGATAAGAAACCAATTTTATTTGAATTTTTAAGAGGAATTTTTTAAGGAGATTTTTTTTGGATTTTAAGATATATAGAAACTAGGGTGCACAGAATTAATTCTAATATAGATCCCTTCCAAAATTTGTCCCAATTCTTTTCCTCCACAAAAAATAGAGTATAATGTTGGGTTCGGGAACCAGTGCGGAAGTGTGGATTTCAAAACTTTATGAAATCAGGTCCGAACCCTAATCCCAAAATCTCCTTATTAGCAATTAAAACTTATGACTACATGCATGTCCAAATTTAAACATAGTTTAGATACTAACCTCAGATCGCTATATCCAATCTGATGTAGAAATAAACTCCAAATAGTGTAACCTTTTGAACACACCAGGCGTCCACTTGTCCGCCCTCCGATGGTGATCCACACGGGCAGATGATCAAGACAGTGACTCCTCAATTGGGTTCCTTCCAATCAAGTTCTACCCCAAGAACTTGATATATGGGCTATTGGCTAGGACACCTCTAGCCAAACGGGGACTAAAACTTTCTCTCTTACCCTTCTCCTAGTTTTTAGCAGCTTTGGCCCCTTAAGACACTCTTGTCTTAAGAATAAGCCCTTGTCCTAAAATGAGACAAGGCTTGTCTTGGAGGGAGAAGAAAATTAAGACAAAGTTGTCTTAATGTAAGAAAGAAACAAAAGAGGCGCCTTCTTCCTTTACCGTCGGAGAGTTTCTCTCTCTGACTCTCCTTCTGTTCTGAGATTCGACAGAGCCTAGGCTCTGTAAAGGAATTAAAGAGGAAAGAGAGGAGGGGGAAACAATCTTCTGGAGAGGAAGAAGGAAAGAGAAGCAAGGCTTCGCCGTAGAAAATCTGGAATCCAATTTTACGGTGAAGCCTTCTTCTTAAATAGGCGACAGAGAGGCGCCTTCTCATCTGAAAACATCCTCTCACGTCCCTCTCTCCCTTCTCACGTCTTCTCTCTTTATCTCATGGCCCTTGGGATTAATCTCACGGCCTTTGGGATGGGAAGACGCGAAGATGGATCGTGAAAAATACAGAAGGGCGCGCGCAGAAAGAAGAGTCGCGCCCCTTCGGTGTTTTTTCTTTTCTTTTTCACGGTATTTTTCCCCTTTTTTGGAGAGTCCACGCCTAGGTGGACTCTCTTCCACGCCTCTTCAAAAATCACCGGCGTTTTTTTTTTTCTTTTCACGCAAAGACGCGTCTTGGAAAGAGTCCACGCGCGTGTGGACTCTTCTCCTTGCGCGCGCGCGTGGGAAGAGAGGGGGAGGGGTTTTAAGCGATGTGGGAAAGGGGTTTAGCCTCTTCGGTTAGCCCAATTGCTAGCCTATAGTTAGCCCAACATTTTGTATCTTCAATTAGATTCAAACCGGAATGAATTTGGATCTAAAAAAGACCAAATCGGAACCCTAACTCGAATCCGATTCAAGTAGAAGTCATGGTTTGCAACACATGCTAGTGTGTTCATCTGCAAACGAGATTTAATTCCAAATTAAAACCTTGATTATCTGTCCTAAGTGTGTGACCCATTGGGTTCCATACTTAGCCAGCAGTGGGTCCGAGTGCAAGTTGACCTAATCTGATCAGAACTCATTCTAATCGATTTAGGTCAAATCGAGCTAACTCGAGTCAGTCAATTAGGACTCCTCCTAATTAGTGATCCAATTAAACCATTTAATTTGATCAACCCACAAGACAAGATTGACGTCTAGCAACGTGTCATGTCTACCCGGAAGATATGAAAATTCTGGTGTAATTCCAAAACTACCCTTCAGTGGAAAGTTCCCGTACAATTCGATCCTTCAATCATCTTGCATCCCGAATATAACTATGGATATGGAATCATGTCAAATCCAGTTTATACTCATTCCCAGCTCAGTCATACACTAATGATTCAATTAATTCAATATTAGAAATTATTTCTAATATCTGTACTTTGATCAAAGATTTTCTGAATCATCATCTGACCTAATTTGGCTGGATGCAATCTCCTCCTACTAGGAGTGATCAATTCCTTGTTGACCTACTCATTACCTTCATATACAATTCACCATACCCAGCATCAACCTCGTACATGACCCAGTGTCATGATTGAGATTGAACCAAAGCATGGGTTCATGTACATAAGGTATTATGGCAGTCTCAGGTCATAGGACTACTTGTACAACTCCCACTATGTGAAACATCTATTGACATGCAGCTAAGGCTCCATTAGATGTTCTCAAACTGGATCTATTCAGTGAACTCATTCACTAATGAGCACCCACATCCTTGTATTAGTGTCCTACACAAATGACTGTGAGAGCAGTCACCCTTTTCAGCATACATAGGATGTGCCAGTCTTACCGGAAACCCTGATCCCCAACTCAGGGTTCCTATGACTAGGAATATTCTAGATTAGGGTTTTAAGGCCTTAGATCTCACTGGTATGATCTCATCATAGCCCTACAACCATAGCCCTAATCTATGGGGTTCATCATATAATGACACAGCGAATGATGAAAAATTATTGCCTTTATTAATTTGTCAATTTACAATGGTCTGGGAGATATAGATATTGGCTTATAGGGCATAATCCTTTCAATCTCCCACTTGCACTAAAGCCAATCGCTCTTATTCTTTAACCCCATACAATCGAGGTGGCGATCAAACTCCCGCTGTGGTAGAGCCTTAGTGAACGGGTCTGCTATGTTGTTCTTTGTATCTACTCTATTGATGCAGACTTCTTGTCTTTCGATTATCTCTCGGACAAGATGGAAGCATCTCAGAATGTGCTTGGACTTGTGATGGGCTCTCGGTTCCTTAGCTTGAGCAACTGCTCCAGTGTTATCACAATAGAGTGGCACCGGGTTCTCAATCTCAGGAACTACTCCCAACTCTGTGATGAATTTCTTCATCCAGACAGCTTCCTTGGCGGCTTCACTGACAGCTATGTACTCTGCCTCGGTAGTTGAGTCAGCTACAGTCTGCTGTTTAGTGCTCTTCCAACTTACTGCTCCACCATTCAAGGTAAAGACATACCCTGAAATGGATTTACTATCATCTGGGTCTGATTGAAAACTAGAGTCTGAATAGGCTTCTAGTTTAAGATCAGATCCTTCGTATATTAGAAAAATATCCTTAGTCCTTCTCAGGTACTTAAGAATATTTTTCACAACCTTCCAGTGATCCTCTCCTGGATCAGCCTGAAATCTACTGGCTACACCCAAGGCATATGCCACATCAGGCCTGGTACATAACATAGCATACATAATCGACCCTATAGCCGAAGCATAAGGTATACAACTCATTCTATTTCTTTCTTCAGGTGTCTTAGGAGACATCCTCTTAGAAAGACGTATGCCATGACCAATAGGTAAGTAACCTCTTTTACTTTCCTCCATGCTAAATCTCTTTAGCACCTGGTCAATGTACCTAGACTGGGACAAGCCAAGCATCCTTCTTGATCTATCTCTATAGATCTTTATACCCAGTATATAGGATGCTTCTCCCAAGTCTTTCATGGAAAACTGTTTCGATAACCACACTTTGACTGATTGTAACATTGGGATATCATTCCCAATAATAAGTATATCATCAACATATAGAACTAAGAAAACTATGGCACTCCCACTAGTCTTCTTGTACACACAAGGTTCATCCTCATTTTTGAAAAAATCAAATTCTTTGACTGTTTTATCAAATCGGATGTTCCAACTCCTGGATGCTTGCTTTAATCCATAAATGGATTTCTTTAGCCTACATACCTGATTAGGTTTAGTCTCCAAGACAAAACCTTCTGGTTGTGACATATAAACCTCTTCCTCAAGGAAACCATTGAGGAATGCAGTTTTTACATCCATTTGCCAGATCTCATAATCATGATATGCTGCTATAGCAAGCATAATCCGAATAGATTTAAGCATGGCAACAGGGGAAAATGTTTCATCATAATCTATTCCCTGTTTTTGTCTGAAACCCTTAGCCACCAATCTGGCTTTATAAGTTTCAACTTGGCCATCTGCCCCAATCTTCCTTTTATAGACCCATTTACACCCAATAGGGTTAATACCCTCTGGTGCATCAACCAAAGACCATACTTGGTTGACATACATGGAGTCCATCTCGGATCTCATGGCTTCCAGCCATTTGTCTGAGTCTCTACTCATGACTGCTTCCGTATAGGTTAGAGGCTCATCATTTTGAATGATTTGGGCTTCATTATTTTCAATTATGAACCCATACCTCTCAGGTGCCTGTCGCACCCTATCAGACCTACGGATAGGAGTGTGTTCAGGTTCTATATTAACTATGTTGTTACTTGACTGAGAAGTGTCTATTTGTTGAATCTCATTGAGTTCGATATTTCTACCAGTGCCCTTTTGTAGGATAAATTCCTTTTCCATAAAAGTAGCATGCCTACTGACCAAAACTTTTTGTTCAGCAAGGTGGTAGAACACATATCCTATACTATCTCTAGGATATCCGATAAATAGACATTTGTCTGCTCTAGCATCTAGTTTATGTCCAAAATTCCTTTTTATATAGGCTGGACATCCCCATATCTTAATATACTTAAGATTGGGCTTCTTACTTCTCCATAATTCATATGGAGTGCTAGAGACAGTTTTAGATGGTACTCTATTCAAGATATAAGTTGCTGTTTCCAAAGCATATCCCCAGAAAGAAAAAGGTAACTCCGTGAAGCACATCATGGATCGTACCATATCCAATAAAGTACGATTCCTCCTTTCAGCAACACCATTTAATTGTGGTGTGTAAGGAGGAGTCCATTCAGAGATGATCCCCTTATCTTTAAGGTGATCAAGAAACTCAGTGGATAAGTATTCACCTCCTCTATCTGATCGGAGGATCTTTATACTTTTTCCTGTCTGTTTCTCTACCATACTTTGATACTCTAAAAATTTTTCAAAAGCATCGGACTTATGTTTCATTAGATACACAAATCCATACCTTGAAAAATCATCAGTAAATGTGATGAAGTATGAGTATCCACCATAGGCTTGAGTTGTCATAGGCCCACATACATCTGTGTGTATGAGTCCTAATAACTCTTTTGTCCTTTCTCCATGTCCACAAAATGGAGTCTTGGTCATCTTACCCATGAGACATGATTCACAAGTTCCTAATGACTCATAGTCATAAGGATCAAAGAAATTTTCTTTGTACAACTTGTTAATCCTAGTCTCACTAATATGTCCAAGTCGACAATGCCAAAGTAAGGTATTGTTAACATCATCTCTTTTCCGTTTGTTAGAAACATGAAAAACATTGTCATTAGTGGAAAGAGTTAAGAGACCATTGCAGAATATGCCATAACATATAATTTCATTAGATAAAGAAATTGAGCAGCCACTGCTCATTACATTCATAGTATATCCTTGTTTAAGTAACAAGGGTACAGATATGATATTTCTAATGATTTTTGGCATATAGTAACAATTCCTTAGCTCCAAGATCTTCCCTGAAGGTAACTTCAAAACATAAGTCCCTACAGCTTCTGCTTGGATGGGGTTCCCTCCAGCACCGTAGAGCTCAAAGTTACCTTCCTTCAATACTTTAAGCCCCTGAAGTCCCTGTAATGATTTGCAGATGTTATGACCACAGGCGGTATCCAACACCCAAGTATTTGAAATGGAAGAATCCAATGACAAAATAGTATGAACTTCTTTCATACCTTTTGGTGCCTCTGATGCACCAGGCTTCAAACTTGCAAGGTAAACCTTGCAGTTTCTTTTCCAATGACCCGGCTTGCCACAATGAAAGCAGGTCATCTGTCCGGAGGCCTTCTTTCCTTTCTTCTTCTTAATGCCCCCTTTGGGATTCATCCTCTTATTGGAACCCCTTTTGCCTGTCTTCTTCTTATCCACAAGAAGAACTGGAGCCTTATTTTTCTTTACATGGCTCTCTGCTGTTTTCAACATATTCAACAGCTCAGGCAAGGAAGAATTAAGTTTGTTCATATGGTAATTAAGAACAAACTGTGAAAATGACTCTGGGAGTGATTGCAAGATCAAGTCTTGATTCAACTCCCCATCCATTACAAAACCTAATTGACCTAATCGAGTGATTAGATCAATTATCTTTAATACATGGTCTTGTACTGATGTACCTTCTGTCATCCTTGCACGGAACAACTGCTTAGATATTTCATATCTAGCAGTTCTACTGTGTTCTCCATAAAGCTCTTTTAAATTTAGCAGTATGGAGTTAGTATCCATGCTATCATGCTGCCTCTACAACTCGTTAGTCATAGAGGCAAGCATAACACATTTGACAGTAAGTGAGTCATTTTGCCACATATTATATGTGGTCTTCTCCTCTTGCGAGGCATCTTCCCTTGGTGGTTCCAAAATCGGGGTATCAAGAATATAGAAAATTCTTTCTTGACTGAGTACTATTTTCAAATTTCTCAGCCAATCAACATAATTAGGCCCAGTCAATTTGTTGGCATCTAAAATACTACGGAGTGAGAGTGAAGAGGCCATTTATCTACATTTAAACAAAGAACGAAAACATAAGCAAACAACCATGAAATGACAACACATAATTAAATTAGGACTTTAATTTAATTATGTCTCCCACTATTTTATCGAGCATCATAACCCTCTATACGATGATCGAGCAAACCTTAATTGATCTTTCTTAGTGGGGTTGAGATCCCAATCCCTTATAAAAGACCTTGTGTGTACACAACAAATCTTATATAAGTTCATAGGTAGGAAAACTCTTTCCAATTGTAACCTGTACAATTCTCAACTTATCTCGGCCTCTAAAATATTAATAGCCTTGTGTATACACAACAAACTATAATATTTTAGTTAAGTAAGACCCTTCATAGCCATATAGTCATGACTTTAATAGTAATACCCTTGTGTGTACACAACAAAATATTACTTTAAATCATGCCATAAACAAATAATTGTATTAGGCCAAAAATTATGTTAGTCACCATATTAGGTCTTGTGTGTACACAACAAACCTAGTATAGATCGTAACACAATGATGACCTATCATGAAGGAAGGCCAATAATAGTATTTTAACACCAAGCATGTTAGTCAAGAGTTAAATCAATCAGATCGGCCAAGCTAGTGGAAGAGATGTGGGGGTCCCCCCGTTGCTTTCCTAGACACCAATTTAAAATTGGCCAGGTCAGTCAACGGAACCAATTAAAAACCACGATTCCCTTTACCTTCCCAGAACCACCTTTCTAGACACCGAAATGACTAATTATCCATCATGACTAATAATGCTTATCGATTAACTATACTACCACTTAATATAATTTTAAGAGGGGTTCATGCAATGCCAGCACATTCAATTAAAAGCTATCACATATATTAATACATGCTTTAAACTAAGCAAATATGTGAAATGTGTGCCATCATACTAGGACAACCATTTACCACATAATGGATACACCATTATGCCAGGGCAACCTTATTTCAGTATGATGGCTCCAGGGCTAATCATATATCTAAGACAATTAGGGTTTCAGTGGAAAACCCTAACTGGTGGCAATCATCAAACTCATGTTCAATCAAAGACATGCCTTGTGCTTCAATATAAAAACTTTAACATGATACTACATCATGAATTGAACTGCATAATTTTTAATCCTAATAAGGAGGCTCTGATACCACTGTTGGGTTCGGGAACCAGTGCGGAAGTGTGGATTTCAAAACTTTATGAAATCAGGTCCGAACCCTAATCCCAAAATCTCCTTATTAGCAATTAAAACTTATGACTACATGCATGTCCAAATTTAAACATAGTTTAGATACTAACCTCAGATCGCTATATCCAATCTGATGTAGAAATAAACTCCAAATAGTGTAACCTTTTGAACACACCAGGCGTCCACTTGTCCGCCCTCCGATGGTGATCCACACGGGCAGATGATCAAGACAGTGACTCCTCAATTGGGTTCCTTCCAATCAAGTTCTACCCCAAGAACTTGATATATGGGCTATTGGCTAGGACACCTCTAGCCAAACGGGGACTAAAACTTTCTCTCTTACCCTTCTCCTAGTTTTTAGCAGCTTTGGCCCCTTAAGACACTCTTGTCTTAAGAATAAGCCCTTGTCCTAAAATGAGACAAGGCTTGTCTTGGAGGGAGAAGAAAATTAAGACAAAGTTGTCTTAATGTAAGAAAGAAACAAAAGAGGCGCCTTCTTCCTTTACCGTCGGAGAGTTTCTCTCTCTGACTCTCCTTCTGTTCTGAGATTCGACAGAGCCTAGGCTCTGTAAAGGAATCAAAGAGGAAAGAGAGGAGGGGGAAACAATCTTCTGGAGAGGGAGAAGGAAAGAGAAGCAAGGCTTCGCCGTAGAAAATCTGGAATCCAATTTTACGGTGAAGCCTTCTTCTTAAATAGGCGACAGAGAGGCGCCTTCTCATCTGAAAACATCCTCTCACATCCCTCTCTCCTTTCTCACGTCTTCTCTCTTTATCTCATGGCCCTTGGGATTAATCTCACGGCCTTTGGGATGGGAAGACGCGAAGATGGATCGTGAAAAATACAGAAGGGCGCGCGCAGAAAGAAGAGTCGCGCCCCTTCGGTGTTTTTTCTTTTCTTTTTCACGGTATTTTTCCCCTTTTTTGGAGAGTCCACGCCTAGGTGGACTCTCTTCCACGCCTCTTCAAAAATCACCGGCGTTTTTTTTTTTCTTTTCACGCAAAGACGCGTCTTGGAAAGAGTCCACGCGCGTGTGGACTCTTCTCCTTGCGCGCGCGCGTGGGAAGAGAGGGGGAGGGGTTTTAGGTGATGTGGGAAAGGGGTTTAGCCTCTTAGGTTAGCCCAATTGCTAGCCTATAGTTAGCCCAACATTTTGTATCTTCAATTAGATTCAAACCGGAATGAATTTGGATCTAAAAAAGACCAAATCGGAACCCTAACTCGAATCCGATTCAAGTAGAAGTCATGGTTTGCAACACATGCTAGTGTGTTCATCTGCAAACGAGATTTAATTCCAAATTAAAACCTTGATTATCTGTTCTAAGTGTGTGACCCATTGGGTTCCATACTTAGCCAGCAGTGGGTCCGAGTGCAAGTTGACCTAATCTGATCAGAACTCATTCTAATCGATTTAGGTCAAATCGAGCTAACTCGAGTCAGTCAATTAGGACTCCTCCTAATTAGTGATCCAATTAAACCATTTAATTTGATCAACCCACAAGACAAGATTGACGTCTAGCAACGTGTCATGTCTACCCGGAAGATATGGAAATTCTGGTGTAATTCCAAAACTACCCTTCAGTGGAAAGTTCCCGTACAATTCGATCCTTCAATCATCTTGCATCCCGAATATAACTATGAATATGGAATCATGTCAAATCCAGTTTATACTCATTCCCAGCTCAGTCATACACTAATGATTCAATTAATTCGATATTAGAAATTATTTCTAATATCTGTACTTTGATCAAAGATTTTCTGAATTATCATCTGACCTAATTTGGCTGGATGCAATCTCCTCCTACTAGGAGTGATCAATTCCTTGTTGACCTACTCATTACCTTCATATACAATTCACCATACCCAGCATCAACCTCGTACATGACCCAGTGTCATGATTGAGATTGAACCAAAGCATGGGTTCATGTACATAAGGTATTATGGCAGTCTCAGGTCATAGGACTACTTGTACAACTCCCACTATGTGAAACATCTATTGACATGCAGCTAAGGCTCCATTAGATGTTCTCAAACTGGATCCATTCAGTGAACTCATTCACTAATAAGCACCCACATCCTTGTATTAGTGTCCTACACAAATGACTGTGAGAGCAGTCACCCTTTTCAGCATACATAGGATGTGCCAGTCTTACCGGAAACCCTAATCCCCAACTCAGGGTTCCTATGACTAGGAATATTCTAGATTAGGGTTTTAAGGCCTTAGATCTCACTGGTATGATCTCATCATAGCCCTACAACCATAGCCCTAATCTATGGGGTTCATCATATAATGACACAGCGAATGATGAAAAATTATTGCCTTTATTAATTTGTCAATTTACAATGGTCTGGGAGATACAGATATTGGCTTATAGGGCATAATCCTTTCATATAATACATCTATAGAAATCTAAGAGGTAAGAGTTTTACAAAAAATATTATAAAAATACTCTTTCATTTTTTTTGTATTTAATTCCTTGAGAGAAAAGAAAAGAAGGCTGTTGAGTTCTAGTTTAGACTAGAAGAAGAAGGTCCATCTTTGTGCTTAAAGAAAGACCTACAAGGATTTAGCATTTCAGGGGTCTTGGTGATTTAGTGAGGAAGGCTCCGTGTGGTTACCAACAAAGGCCAAATGCATGCATGGCTCCGACAAATCCCGATAGATCTAATTAATTTGATAGATCGAGTACTAAAAGGAGTTAAGCGATCTAGGTAAGTGGATCCTTCATCTTATAATTTTATAAGATTTTAGATATGATATTATTATTATTTTAGTATATTAAAAGGTTAAATATATGATTTATGATTTAATTTTAAATAAGAATGCTTGTAAAAATTATTTTGCATTATCTCTACTTCCATTGCATCTAGGGTTTAGAACCTAGTTCTGCATGCTAGTCATCTATGAATGAATCCTAACAGTGGTGTTAGAGCCAGGTTTTGATTTGTTTGGAATAAAATCATATCAGAATCTCTTTTAGATTAGAAAAATCTAAATGAACTTGAACTAATTTATGATGATTGAAAATATTTTAATATCGCAATTTTTGCTATTTTTGAAAAATCAATTTTGAAACTAGTATTGATATGTTTAGATCAATATTTTTTGATATATGACTGATGAATCATGTTTGTAATTTAGATACAAATATAATAAAATTAATTTTATAAATAATTAATCAAAATTAATATAGCCAAGTACTCAGATTGGGTGCAACTACCATGGCCATTCGATCATAGGAGCCAAGTAAGGTTTAAAGGCCCTCTCTTTCTATTCAATGGGTCTCCATTGGTATGTAGGGGTGTTACTTGTGACTTGACCCATGAAGAAGAACATGGCTAGGTAATTAGATTCATATTTAGACCTAAAAAAATTTATATAAGATGTAACTTAAATGATTTGATCTAAAATAAGTTGTATGAGATGCATGAGTTAGGGTTTAGAATTGAACCAATAATTCATGATCATAAACCATTAATTTCATGAAATTAAATCTAATCTAAAATTGATCAAGGTTCTAAATTGTATTTTATGGATGTGGGTATGGGTGAATAAATTAGATCTAGTGATTAGGATCTTAATTAGATCAAAATAAAATCCTGTTTCAGTTTTGAGCAACTGGCTAAACCCAATCGGTGAATGGTTAGGATTAGGTCAAAGGGGCTCAAAATTGATCTTAGATGTTGTTTGGTCATATCGATTCATATTTGATGTGAATCGATTAATTAAGACCTAATTTGGCTTAGTGGCGAGCCCGAGTCATTAAGTTGACCTAATCGATTCTTATTGATCAATTGGTGCCTAACGCAAGTTCAGATCATGGTCATTTATTTGGACTAGCTCTTACCTGGCCAATTCAGTTGGTGTTTAAGGAAAGAGGTTTAAATGGCAAAACCCATCCATGGATCTAATTTACCTGGCCAACTTGGTCAATTAAGATATTGATTAGGTTGCTTTTAATTCAAGTTAACCCATGCCAACTAGTTTTGTCAGATATGAGGTTGTGCTGACCTAAACCTAGCTAGCTAGATATGTGATTGGGCTAACTAATTTAGAAAAGACATGAATCTAAACCTGATGAGGACATTGTCCAACATGGATTCTGATGTATACCCTTGAATAAACATATATATTTTTTTATCTAGGAGTATGGGGATTTGGCCTATTATTATTTTTTTTATTATTTTGTATCCAGCTCATACATAGATCTCAGAGCATGAAACTAGATTAGTTTAGAATATGTTTTATATTAGTCTACTTATTTCATAATAGTTTGGAGTCCTAGTATTTTGGTTAATTTGGTCTCTAATTTATTGGAGAGTCCTAGAGTTTTAGTCACCAATTTGTTGGGGATGGTAGTCTATTTAAAGCAGCCCTATCAATGGAATAAAGCAATCAACAAAGTGAATAAATTCTTTGGATTTTCTTGACTTCTTCCTTCCCCTATTCTCCTCTCTTCTTATCTTTTTCCTCTACTACTTCTCCTCCCATTCTTTCCTTACTTCTTCTTCCCCTCCTCTATTTCTTCTTCCCGGCTCCTCTTTATCTTCCTTTCAATCTCTTTTCCCTGCTCCTCAAAGCATCCTGCAGACCACTCATCCGAAAGCTCCCTATCGCAAATTTCCCATGCCTCTTTCTTTAAGCCGATGATCACCAGACAACTATCAACTCCCACCCTCCACCACTACCATCCTTACTAGAGGATGGTAATTCCATGCCACCCACTCCTTCTTCAAGCTCAATGAGATTCTTGACACCCTCATCAAGTTCTATCAGCTGATGACCACCACCATCAGATTGCCATCCAGGCCATTCATGCGATCCGTCCATGTCATCGTCCAAGAACCTCCCCATCATCCTCGACCTCCCGACCACCAATCTTACCAGAATCATCCCCAACACCACCTCCCTTCCATTCATGAGGAGATTCTCACTGATCGAGTTCCCACACCACCAGACTTCTGTAGCTTTACTTCTGACAATTGCTATGGAATTTGACACGTTGGACCCATGTTGCTCGTGCCACCACCCCTACTCAGCCGCCTGTGCTGTCAATCGTGCCACCCCTTCCTCCCAACCGTGCTACCAAGATCCTGTGTTGAACAACGGAACTTACTTGCAGCACTGCCTGTGCCAACATCCCAAAGCTAAGAACCATGTAGACAATCCCACTGGCATCTTCCACTCTGGTGAAAACCTCCTTAAAGAATTAACGATCGCATTATTTCCCAGCAGTTCATGCAAAGAAAACCTGAGTTTGCTCAGGTGGTCAATTAGTTCGATCATGTATAATACATGATTAGTGACTGACACCCTTCCCTCACCCTTGTGTTGAAAATGGCACAAGAAGTTTTTTACCTTTCAACATCATTGGAAGTACCAAAGGATTCTTTCAACACTTGAAGTATATCCTCTGACTAAGCATCCTCAAACTTGTAATTCAATTCATCATTCATGGATGCTTACATAATGCAATGGACATTGTTTCGGTCACTGAGCCACTTTTGGTTTAGTGTCTAAGATGATACCATGAGCATTTTGAGCAGGCTCCTCAAGTGCTAGATCTATTAGTACATACAAAATCCATTCATGCTCCAGGACTATTTTCAATTTTTGATGCTAGCTATTAAAATTTGGTTGCAATCATTTTTTATTGTCTAGCAATGGACGAAGTGACAAAATGGTGGCCATATTAATCTGAAAGGAGAACAAGTCCTAATTACTATATGAATCATTAAATCTTAAAGACTTGGACTTTAGTCTAAAGGTTCTCCCATTATTTTTGATCAACTTGGTAGCATCTACCTCCAATTCGAAGAATTGCACCAATTTCTTAGCAGGTAGCAGAATCCAATAGACTTCACATGAGCCCAACTTTGGCTAGCTCACCCATGTGCACTAAGAGTAGGTTCTTGACCAATTATTTCTCTAAAATATTTCTGCAAAAAATTTTGCCTCAGGAACAAATCAAGAAGCCTTTGGGATACCACTAGAAGTCCTGGTTAGGTCCAACCATTAACATGATAGGATAGAGTGCTTCTAGCCAATGATCTCCAAGATTGACTTTGGTAGGCCAACCTGACCATTATTTAGAAAGAAGTGACTAAGAATCATAATATGAATAATAATTTCAATAGCTAGATGAGCACTAGGTCTTTGGACCTCCAATGATCATCTTAACTATTGGACTCATTATCACTATCTTAATGGGAGACCATGATTCAATTATCTCCATAATTTTGTCACTTAAGTGATCTAATAATTTTAGAAAATCTAATTAGAGAAAAGAAAAGAAGATGTGGATTAATCAACAATCCTCTTACTGACTTCATCAAGTGATAAGGGTCAAATCACATTAGTCCAAGGGCACCTAGATTAATTAAGCTAATCTTCATTATTGGCATGGATTTGCTCGAATCGATGAGCTATCTAATCAAAATCCAATTGACTAATTGGTCAGATAAGTGAGATTGATGAGAGGGTTCCGCCATTAACCTTTTTTCTTAGATACTAATAGAGTTGGCTAAGTAAGAGGTAGCCCTAATTAATAACCACAATCAAATACCAAACTTACCTTAGGTACCAATTAGTTCATCGATTTTGAATAGACTAACCTAAGGACTCTAGTCTAACCATTGATCTAGAATTAGGTCCATTTGATAATATAGACTTGATCAACCTATCACTATAGAATTGATCTAAAGACCATTTTATCTATTCCTAATCAACTTTTGATTAGTTTAAATCAATTTCTCTAAGGTCCATATTAATCAAATTCTAACCCTAGGTCTAGCCTAACAATTTAACTTGATTTGAGCTAACCCAAAATCCAAGTTTTATGATTGACTTTTGATCTTTAATTCATAATTCTAGATCTAATCAACTCTTATTTCTAGCAATTAATTATGATTTATTTTATTAAAATTAGACCTAAATATTTTTGTATGCAACATATATCGATAAAATAATTTCAGATCTAGACTTCATAGTTTAGTGTAATTGCTAAAATTAAGTTTACAATTTATATTCTAAATATAAAACATGATGTAAATAACTTAATTTCATATTAATAATAGAAAAATAATCAAGATTAAACTACAAAAATTTAGATCTAAATTATTAAAATAATTTTAATTGAAATATCTTTTCACCTTGTTCATGGGATATAACCATAAGCAGCACCCCTATATATCATAAGAGATTCCATTGAATTAGAAGAGAGGGCCTTTAAATCTTACTTTTCTCCTATGACCAGATGGCCATGGTGATCAACCCAATCTATAACAATTAGTTGGATTAAGATTTAGATCTAGATCTAATCAAATCATGTCAAGAACCTAGGGCTCTGATACCACTATCAAAAAACTAGGACAAGATTTCATGCATAGTTTTTTTTTAAAAACTAATGGAAGTGAAATAGATTAAAATAATTTAATCATTAAATATGTATTAGAATAATTCTAAAAACCTATTCTATAGGATCATGACAGGATATTAATAGATTATAGATACTAAAAAAAAATTAGCATGTATCAATCTAATTGATCCATGCCATAAATCTAAAATATAACCAAAAATAGGATCGAATCCCATACCTCATCATGGATCAATGAACACCACTAGTAATGGAGAATGGTAAAAGGTCAATACATCTCCTCATAGATGTACAGGGTATCCTATCTCTACAAAAGGTTTATATAAATTTCCAAGAAATCACCTTTCCTAGAGTGCTAGCTCTATGTGAAGGCTATGAATGGCTGATCTAAAATCTTCTTTTAATTTTTTTGATTCTTCCAAGAAGATAAGAAGATGGATGATGAGGATCAGATCAAGAAAGAAAAAGAAACCCCTTATTTGGAATAAGAGTTTGACTCATTCTAAACCCATTCAATTTAAATTCAAATCAATACAAAAAAAATTCAAAATTTATCTTAATCTATCATAATTCAAAAGTGGCTGAGAGAAGGCATCAAACAAATTTTTGATGGAGAAAAATGAATAAAAGAATTAGAAAATTCATGGAGTACAAGGGAGTGCATTATCCAATTTTGACTCGATCAAACTAGATATAAAACAATATTAAAACTTTTTGAAAAAAATATTTTTACTTAATCACATTCAAAATGGATAATAAGGAGTGTGCTAATCATATTTTGGCATTAAGATTCTTCAAAAAAAATTCATTCTTGTATGGAGAACAAAGTGTCACAAAAGAAATATGTTCCTAGGTTTGACTTGGTCAACTTAATTTTAATTTTAATTTAATTTGAATTGACAAATTCAAATGACTTAAACAAATATAATTAGGCTCCATTTGAACTTAATTAATCATAGAATTAATCAAGTCTAAATCTAAATTACATTAAGATTAAAATTTTTTACTGATTGGGTCATCGAATGACCTAATCGATTGAAATCTAACTAAACCAAATTCAATTAGATTGACCAAATCTTTTCACTCAATTAATTGACAAAATTAGCAATATATTAATAATTAATTCTCTTAATATTAATTATTAATTAATTAATTACTTATTTATAACTTTTATAAAGGGACATTGTTGATCATATTTATAATTTTGCCACTAGACAATTCTCGATCAACCATAATGATTGATCGAAATCATCTATTGTGTGTGACCTTGTAGGTTCAAACCCTAAGTAGGTTGCTCAGGGATGATTTCTTGAGCTAATTAATACGACCATCTAGTAATAGTGCCTGATAGCTGGATGGGTCAAATGATGGTAAAGCAACATACAAAAATCCTGGCTATGGTTACCGCATAATTATCCCTTTGACCTAATACTTAGGATGAATTCAGAGTCTACTATCAACTCCAAATAAGTGTATCTGAATATGTCTTAATGTGCTAAATCTTGTAACTCCTCATTGGGATTATCTAAGTCTAGATTTTGCTAAATTAAAATACTACTAAGCATTTACTCCAGCAACTTAGAGTGGTCAATCACTTCTTGACTCAACACTGACATAACAAGTATTTGACTGCACCCAAAAACCTTCCATCATTGGATTAGATATCAAGGTAGTCCAGCACCAAAATATAGTGAGTTGCTTACCAAGTTACCATGATTGTCTCATATTGGAGGGACACTTATATCCATACCCCTTTTGCGAGACACTCTTAATAGCAGAGTACTCTATAGAGTTGGTCACTGTTTAGTGAGATATATTTCTCCACTAACATGCATGCCATACCAGTATCTCCACACTTTTTACTTAAGATGACAACCAACCTATATGGCACATAACGATCTATTCTCGATAAACATTATTGTCCTAGGTAACAAAGTATCATTTGGTCATGAACCATTTTAAGAACCACTCAATATATCCTCCTTTATCGAATTAATATAATTCTAAGGATTTCAACACATTAGAATTCATAAGAAGATGATAAATAGTGTTGATCTGCCAAAAATAATACATATTTTATTAATAATTCATATATATTTACAAGAAAAGTCAATCATCTATAACCTAGATGATTGGCTTTAGAATTCTTTGCTCAATAGGGGGTAGTTGTGGGACTGGTACAGGTGGAGGTACGACTGCAGTAGTCTCCAAAACAAACATAACCATAGAGGGAGCAAGCTCAAAGGGAGCCTCTAGTGCCTCAGGCTTGATGAATCTGACCTTTTTGAAGATAAAGAAAAGGTTTTGGCTTTTCTTTTCTTCTAGGCCATGGTCTTCCTTAACACCTCCAATTGCTTGAGCATCATATTTGTAAATCACATCATTTGATCAAAATAGATGAGAATTGCTAAAATAGTATGGGGAATAGAACAAAGCCTTAAACTCACCTACAGGGAGCCGTTCTGCTGTACAAAGAGTTTCTTTAGATAAAAGATGCTTCAGGCGAGGGACTTTGTAACCCTTAAGGATTCCAAAATGACTCTCCTCCTTAATAGTTAAATTGGGGAAATCCAAGGTGTAGGTTTCCAACGAACCTCAGCTTGGTAGGCCTCGGTCATCTATAAAAGGATAAGAAACAAATAGAAATTGTTCCTTCGACCCCTTGATGGCAGAAGGAACATCCTTGATTAGAGGCACAACACCCTTTTGGGAGGTGAGGTACAACCAAGCATTAGAATATGGATGTTTTTTAGTAATGAAGAGGGCACAAAATAGAGAGAAAGTAGGCTATACTTTAGCCAAAAAACAAATGACTAGAAACCCAACAATATGCCTAATGGAGTTTGGGATTAGAATACATAGAGGAACTATGTGGGACTTGAGGAACTTAAGAATGAATGGATAGAGAGGAAACCTTAATCCTGCCTTAAATGCCTCCTTGTAAATCCTAAGTCAGCTTGGAGGATTATCGATTTGACCATCAAGGCTAGGTAGCTCTAATTCAAGGTCCTTGGGGATACAATATGCCATCAAGTTAAGGATAGGTTCTCTTGGTCCATGGTAGACCGATACCACTCTAGGCCAAAGGTTCCTAGTATAGCATGCCCTTTGTGTATGGCATGGGGATCCTCTAATCCTTCCTTCTTTTTACCTCTCGATGGTCTCTACCTTCTAAAATTCTTAGGGTCTGACATTTGCTATGGGCTCAAAGAAGAAAGAGCAAATATGGGAAGGAAAAGAAAGTGTACTTAGAACTCAAGCAAGGTAAGAAACCAAAGGCATCAGAATCCCCAAGGATGACAACAAAGGAAGAAAGGTGAATAGAAAGAGAAGGACTAATGGCAAGAGCTGGGGATGATTGTCAGAAACCTTAGAAGAAGAAACTCCAAGTGAAAGCACAAAGAAAGCTGGGATGGTAGGCAGAGTTATCTTTTCAAATGGGGTGTGCAATCCCAAACGATCCCAAGCCATTCTATTGCCTCCATGAGGTAGAATCCTATTTACACTTGGCAACCATCAGTCAACCAAAATAAATGCTGCACACCCACTAAAGTGCCACCAAAGGCTATGAATCATGGTTCATTATTATCCCTGTCTATTCAAATCCATTTCGAAGGCAGCGTGTCTCGAACTTAGAAAAGGACCCTCATGTCCCTAACCCTTTTTTCTCTCTCAAAAAACTTCCATGATCTAATTGAAGCCTAAATCAGGAAGTCGAGGGGTATCTATTAGTAGGAATCATGTTCAAGCCAAGGACATGGGGCCCATAGTGGTGAAAGTGGCCCATTGGTCTGACTACATGGTCAGCAAATGGGGGTGCATAGTTCAAGATATATTCGACCTCGATGGACCAATGGTATACCATGATTGACCGTACATCGGGATAGAGAAAGCCATGCAGGCCAAGCCCGCTTTGGACCTATCAATCATGCACCAGCCCGAACTCTCATAAAGAAGGTGAAGCTATAATATCGATAGGTAGTCTTAATTTTGGCACACCGATATCCATTAGTTGAAACATCTGGTCGAGGAGAGACTAAACTTGATGCATCAGCCAAGGTGACACCACTGGCATCCAAACCCCCTATAAGGTGTAGGCTCAAGGCACCGATCGGCGAAGACTCCAAGCAACATGGGCAAGGCCCAGTTGTGCATCTACTATACACCTCAGCCCCTTAGCACCCATTCTGCTCTAATAGGTCTCGGTACATGCCAATCCTCGGAGCATATGTACCTAGGAAAATCTCAGCAACACCCTAGTGATAGGCATTGAACAGACCTCCAATCAAGCCAAACTAGATGATTAGCATGCAGCAGCCTCTTTACTTGACTGCTATGAATGCCCTGGTTAGCCAAGCCATGTCAGACGCCTTCCATCATATCCAATCAAGTGAGCCTTAGCAAAAACCAACGAAAGTATTCGAGGACTCTTTCTTGATCGACCGATGGACCCTCAAGCATTATGCCCATTCAAATATATATAGGCATCATCTCTCGACACCCACTACCATGGCCCTCAACACATGGCTAGCCTCTCCATCACATCTTAAAAATCTTTGATCATCACCAGATCCATGCAATTATGGGGGGCATGCTTTAACTAGCACAGTGACCCATGACACCATTAATGGAGCACAACAAGCCAAAGGCAAATGACAATAACACATTTAAGATGATGAGACATTCCTTGTCCACAAGTAAGACCCAAAAGACACGTGGAAAGTCCAGCCACTTTTCATCATATCCTCCTAAATCTCCATCATTACAAGGAAGCCTCTAGCCCATTGTGTATAAAAGAGGGCTCCAAGCAAGCCCTCAAGGTATGCATGCTCTCCTGCAAATGCTCCTCACACTATTGGTTTAGATACTGACTTAAGCATTGAAGTGCCTTCATCAAGGCCATTATCAGTAGAGTTTTTTATAGGTACCATCTTCCAAAGAGCTGCTTATGTCACTTACTCGAGCACCAATGACTCTAGCACTTAATGAATTTTAGCAGTAATAGGGTACATGGAGTGACCCGAAAACCTATAGCAAGGTGATATCAGATGTCAACTCCAAGAAATGGTTAGAGGCAATGAAGTCAGAAAAGGCTCAATGCACTCAAACCAAGTCTAGACCTTGGTAGATCCACTAGTAGGTATTGTACCTATTAGATGTAAATGGATCCTCAAGAGAAAGATAGGTGTAGATGAAAAGGTTGAAACCTTTAAAGCTACACTTGTGGTAAAAGATTATAGTCAGTGTGAAGGCATTGACTATCAAGATACCTTTTTATCTATGGCCATGTTAAGTACATTTGTACATTGCTTGCCATTGCAACATATCATGATTATGAGATACAATAGATAGATATGAAAATTGCTTTCCTAAATGAATATCTTGAGGAAGATATTTATATAGAGTAGCATTTAGATTTTACTTTCTGTTGCCCAGGTGGCTTATCCAAGGGGGGGGGTGAATTGGGTAATTAAAATTTTTGCATGTGCTCCTTTTCAAAGTTCTTAGTATGGTATGTGCTGTGAGTTAAGTGACTAATGCGGAAACAAGTAAGAACACAAGAAACACAATCACAAACACATCAAATTTTATAGTGGTTTAAATCAACCTAGCTCCTACATCCACTATCCAAGATACCACTTGGAATTTTCACTATATTCACCCTCGGAATATAGCCGCATTGTTTTCATGGGCTCACAATCCAAAACCCAAACTTGGTTTTATCTTGGGCTCACCAAAAACCAAATATAATGTTAGGTTTATCCAAGCTCATTAACAACCCACTCTTGGTTTTCAAAGGCTCACAAAAAACCTTTACAAACCCAAGCATAGCTCCCTCTGTACTTGGAACAATTTAAACAAAGAGTAGAAAAGACAAAGCAACTCTATGGCAAATCAAAGTTGCCGGATGGTTGCAGTTGTAGCACTTGAGAAGCCCTCTTGATTACTCTTTGAATGCTTTTCAAGCCTTCTAGCTTCTTCAATAAATGCCCAAAGATATCAAATGGAAGTTAGGTGTGTTCTTGAGTGCTCTCTTGAATGCTCACTTGAGTATTCTTATTAATTTTTCATTCACTTTTCATTCTCTTCTTTTAAAAGTGATTCAAATCCCTTAAATATATTTCCCTTAAATGATTTCAGGAGGATATAGCCATTGTAGACCGTTAGGATTGATAGTTGGAGACCGTTTTGGATTCAAAAAAAAAGTTCTGGAACTAGCCGTTACTCACCTGAAACCATCATTTGAGTCGGCTCGAATGGGTCGAGTCGGCTCGGTTCCTCAGGTAGGTCAAAACTTCACTCTGGTCTAGTCGGCTCGCCTGGCTAGTTCTTTAGAACAGAGATTTTTTGAATATTGGAAGGTTGGCTCTTTTGCACATGAGTCAGCTCGGCTGATTATGAGAACTTTCACTCTGGTCGAGTAGGTTCAACTTCCCTATCGTCGGCTCGAATTCTCAGAACTTTAGAAAACACACTTTACCAGAGTTGGCTCTTCATCCTCGAGTTGGCTCAAAGGTCTGCATGCCAGAATACTGTGTGCCATGCCAAACTTCAAGTCGGCTCTTCTGCTTTGAGTCAGCTCTTGAGACTTGTGTCCAAAAATTTTTCAAACTTCTCAGATTTCTTCCAAAGACATTCAATCAAGTACAGAAGCTCTCCAATTCCATCAAAGTTAAATCTAAGAGATTTGAACTAGAAAAATACATAGAGATAGCCTATTTACAAAATTGATTTTTCTTTGTGCTCTTCATTACATGATACAGTTCTACAAAATAAACTTGTCATACACCAAGGTTATAGGAAGAGTGGTCTTTCATTTAAAACATCCTATAAAAACTTAGAAAACACTTAGAAAGAGTTAGTAATTAAATGCATGCTCCAATGTTTGGTTATCATCAAAATCATTCTAGGGATCAACAATCTTCCCTTTTTGATGATGACGAAACATTGGGCATAGAAAAACTTTATAGTTATGAGTATAAATATTTAAACATCTCAAAGTAACTTGTGTATGACTTTAAACTTATATATATCAACAAGTATTATGAATGTATTGAAAGTATTAGAACTTATCAATAAAGTATCAAAGCTTTTGAATTAGATCTAATGTGTATCAAAGTTAATATATATCAAAAGCTATTTTTGCCTATTATGAATTGAAGTCAATATTGTATCAAGGCAAGTTGAATATCAAAATATTTTAGTGTTTGCAATTGTATTGAAAAATATATCAGAGTTTAAAGTAGCAAAAGGTACTAAAGTTAGCAAGAATGTATCAGAGCTACTATCAGAGCTATTAAAGGTAGTAGAAATATATCAGAGCTCAGAGTTAGAAAGAATGTATCAGAGCTATTAGAAGCTAGAGATGAATCAGAGCAAGTTATGATCAGAGCAAATTTAATCAAATTTTGAGTAACAGGGATAACTCCCCTTATTTCATGCACAACCATGCACATTTTCCATGTTCCATGCACATACATTACATGCTATTTTTCCATGCACATACAATTACTCCCCCTTTTTATCATTAATCAAAAAGGTTTTGTTTGAAAAATCTTTGACAATGCTTAATATGACTGCCCCTTAATAGTGAATTTTGAAATAGAATAAGAAGATTAATAACATTGTTTGAGATAATTTCACCTTCTCATAGAAATTTTCAAATTGCAAGTGTTCATTAGAATTCTCTTAAAGTGTTACTTCTCCTTGTTAGGTTAATTAATCATTCAAAGATGCAATAAGATATAATAAAGAAGTAAAGAACACATAGATTTGCAAATAAACATTTCATTTCTATAAAAAGAAGTACAATGCATCAAAATACAAAAGCTTGTTCTTCTTACAAGACACATCAAAAAGAAACAACAAAAAGATACACCAACTAGTCTTCTTCCTCACTAGAGGAAGTGCCTATTTCTAATACAATAGAGGAGGTCTTAGTTTTCATGGGTTTGAATCTAAGATCTCGATTTCTAGTTCTAGTTGGGGCCTTAGATACTTTAGATTTTTTCTTAGGCCTAGATTTGGGTTTGGCACTAGTTGGGGTAGGCTCTACTTTAACATCAGTAGGTGGAACAGGGGGCTGTGAAGCAAGAGAAGTTGGATCAAACAGTCCTAGTGCAGAAGGAGGTGGTGACCGAGCTAGAGGTGGTGGCCTAGAAGCTGATGCTCCAAAAGTCTCAAAAATAGATGATAATCTGGAAATGAATACCCAAAGTGTATCAACCTTGGAGGACAATCGTTGAACTCCCTGCTGAAGGCTATCCAATGAAGCAGTGTGTTGAGTAGCAAAAGCATCTGCTGCTCCCTGGACTCTGCCAAAGTCAGAATGCAAGTTTCTCAACGCATCATGAAAATCACCCTGCATCTGCGGTTGACTCTTAACTGCCTCAACTCTAGAAGTCAACTGACTCAGCTTTGTCCTGATCTCCTAAAGTCTAGTATCCACTATTTGATGAAGCTTGCCAAACATCGAAGAGAAGGTGCTTGTCAGAGACTCTGAAAGCTATCTCAACTACTGTCCAATAAAGGCCTATGAAGTAGTCGAAATAGTGGTTGATGCTGAAGGTGCTGATGGAGCAACTGAAGGTCCTAGTGGAGTCTTAGGACTACCAGGCTATCTCTCTATCTATCTCTGCTCCTCAGTCTCAGCCTCTGTAACATGATCATCATCACCTCTGTTAGTGGCAGTCTCAATATCAGCTAAGGGGTGCTTTGCCTGATCATCCTCATCCTCATCTGAAGAAGGGTGAACCACCCTCTGTCCTAACACTCTCTTCATCCAAACTCCCTCGACCTGATGGAAACCCATCCGCTGTAGGGACTTCATCAAATAGGTATCAGTATGATGCAGTGGTTTACCATCCTCTCCGGTAAGGTCGATCCCAAAATCTTGAAATAGTAAAGTGAAAACCAGCCTTAGGAAAGGCAGGCTTCACCCTCCTTGTTGCTTCCCTCATTTGAACCAGCATAATATATGGTAGATTGAGGGCCTCCCCCTCAATCAAGTATCTCATAAAGGCCAGATCTCGCTCGCTCACCCAATCAAATCGGCCTGTCCTCGGCAAAAAGATCCTACTAATCATGTTGTGTAATAATCTCATTTCCAGTGACAACATGTTAGCCTGCACATCGCCCACACCATCTACATCTCTTCTCTCAAATATGATTCTAAGGGTTCTCTTCTTATCTTTTAACACTAAATGATTTAGTCCTTCATTAGGCATGTGCAGAACATTGCTTAATCTTGCCTCATCTATAATTAACCTTACTATCTTGACAGTTGATTCACTGTGATACTCTCCAAGGGTAAGGTTTTCATAAAAGGTCCTTAGTAAATTAGGATAAGTCAGAGTGTCCAAGGAACAAAAGTCACTCCACCCTTGAGCCTCTATCCAATCTCTTATTCTTAGCCCTAGTTCTTCCAAAAATGAGGAAACTATTCTTCTTCCACTAGTAACTAGGTAGTTAGCCATTGAGATTACCTATCTCGATGAAGAAGGAGACTCATTCCTTTCTTCCTCTTGTTCTTGAATAGGGGTCAACTCCTTTTCTCTATATTTTGACCTTCTTTCCCTTTGTGCACTAGATTCTGCATGCCTTGCTCTTTTCTGTACTGTTATCCTTGGAGCCATAACTAGAAATCAAAGGTGGGAGAGAATGAAATTCAAGGAAGGTGGGGTAGCGAGTGTGGTCCCTAGGCTTTGGAAGTGTTTTTTTGGTAGTTCGGCTAAAGTTCAACAGGAAATATAAGCCCTAGGTTTGGTCCCATGGGTTATATAAAAATTCATATCTTGACATCCAAGTCGGCTCGAGCAAAAATTCTCAGAAAAGGTTCTAAAATACTCTAAAAGGTTTCTAATGATAGAAGGACACTATTTAAGGTGGTCATTATCCTTAAATTGATGTAGGAGGTCTTCTAGATAATTATCTTTAATTTTAAAAAAAATTATCTCAAAAATCCTAAAATGGGTCACATAACCCTAATTCTTCTCTAATCATTTCAAATCTTTTTTCATTAAGAGGCTTAGTAAAGATGTCAGCAAGTTGGTTTTCTATTGGAATAAATTCAAGTTTAATTTCTTCATTTTGTACATGATCCTTAATAAAGTGATGTCTAATTTCTACATGTTTTGTTCTTGAATGCTGAATTGAGTTTTTTGTCAAATTAATAGCACTTGTATTATCATATTTGATAGGAATTTTTGTTTGAATAACACCATAGTCTTCTAGTTATTGCTTAATCCAAAATACTTGTGCACAACAACTCCCTGCAGCTACATATTCTATCTCAGTAGTTGATAGTGCTATAGAGTTTTGTTTCTTATAGTGCTACGAAATTAAGTTCAACCCTAGAAACTGGCAAGTATCGCTAGTACATTTTCTATCAATTTTACATCCACCATAATCAGCATTAGAAAAACCAATTAAATTTAATGAAGATTGCTTAGAATACCATAGACCAAGATTACTTATTCCTTTTAGATATTTTATGACTCTTTTAACAATAATTATATGTGATTCTTTAGGATTTGAATGAAATCTAGCACATATACATACACTGAACAAGATATCAGGCTTACTTGCAGTTAAATACAACAATGATCTAATCATACCTCGATAAAGTTTTTGATCAATGTTGCCACCATCTTCATCATTATCTAATCTACAGGAGGGGCTCATGGGTGTGCTTATTTCCTTGGATGACTCCATACCAAACTTCTTAATGATCTCCTTGATATACTTTGCTTGGTTGATAAAAATTCCTTCCTTTGTTTGCTTAATTTGGAGTCTAAGGAAGTAGGTTAGTTCATCCATCAAGCTCATTTTAAATTCATCCTGTATCAACTCAACAAATTCTCTACAGAGATCCTTATTAGTTGCACCAAAAATAATGTCATCTATATAAATTTATACAACTAACACATCATTCTCTTTCTTTTTAATAAATAATGTTGTATCTACATTGCCTCTAGCAAAGTTATTTTCATGTAAGAACTTAATCTATCATACCATGCTCTAGGTGCCTATTTTAATCCATACAATGCTTTATTAAATTTAAAAACATGATTTGGAAGAGCATGATTTTCAAAACCAGCTGCTTGTTTTACAAAACTTCTTTTGATATGAAACCATTAAAAAATAAACTTTTTACATCCATTTGAAATAAATTGAAATTTATGTAGCAAGCAAATGCAAGTAGTGATCTAATGGCTTCTAATCTTGCTACAGGTGCATAGGTTTCATCAAAATCTATTCCTTTTCTTGATTATAACCTTTAGCAACTAATCTTGCTTTATTTCTAATTACTTTTCCTTTTTCATCTAACTTATTCTTATTAACCCATTTAGTTCCTATTACAGGATGGTCTGAGGGTCTGTTTACTAAGGTCCATACATTATTTTTTTCAAATTGGTTAAGTTCTTCATGCATGGCCATCATCCAATTAGGGTCATTTTTAGTTTCTTCTATGCTATGTGTCTCTACTTGTGAAACAAATGCTAGATAATCATATGCTTCTCTAAGTGATGACCTAGTCCTAACACCTTATGCGGGATCACCTATAATTAAATCTCTAGGGTGTGAAGTTACATACCTCCATACTCTTGGTAGATCACCATGATCTCTACTTACCATATCTTCTCCTTCTTGAATTGGTTTGTCCTTCAAGCTCATGTCTTCCATTGCTTGATCAAGTGTACTTGCATCATTGTCTATACACTATTATTTTCTAGAAGGTAAGGGGTTAGATTCATCAAAAATAACATGAATAGATTCTTCTATTGTTAATGTTCTTTTGTTAAAAAGTCTATAAGCTTTGCTATTGATTGAATAACCCAGAAATATAACTTCATTAGATTTTGTATCAAATTCTCCTAGGTTATCATTTTCATTATTCAACACAAAGCATTTACAACCAAATACATGAAAATAATGAATGCTTGGTTTTTTATCATTTCAAAGTTCATAGGGGGTTTTCTTTAAAATCAGACTTATCAAAATATGATTTAAAATGTAACAGGCAGTATTCACAGCTTCTATCCAAAAGTACCTTGGAATATTGCCTTCACATAACATTGTTCGGGCCATCTCTTCCAAAGTCTTATTCTTCATCTCTATAACACTATTTTGTTGTGGTGTTCTAGGAGCGGAGAAGTTATGATCAATGTCGTACTTAGTGCAATAATCATCAAAATACTGATTTTCAAATTCTGTGCAGTGATCACTCCTAATTGAAATAACTGAAAGATTTTTCTGGTTTGAAACTTTCTTGTGAAATATTTGGAAAACATTAAAAGCTTCATCCTTGTGTGCAATGAATAAAACCCAAGTAAATCATGAAAAATCATCTACTATCATAAGTTCATATTTCATACCACTTAGGCTTGTAGTCCTAGTTGGTCCAAATAGGTCCATGTATAGTAACTCAAGTGGTCTAGAAGTGACAACCAAATTTTTGATTTAAAACTCCCCCTAGTTTATTTTTCAATTGACATGCATTACAAACACGTTCAAAATCAACTTTGAATTTTGGTAAACCTTAAACTAGATCTTTAAAAATCAATTTAGCAATTGTATACATATTAGCATGACCTAATCTCCTATGCCAAAGTAAGCTAGACTCCTTGGTTTTAGCATTCATTGCTATAAGACTTGTACTACTAGACATGGCTAGATTATTCAAATCTACTACATATATATTTTCAAGTCTATGTCCAATGAGCTTAGTGCTAGAATCAAGTGAGTTAGTTACAATGCACATCGAAGATTCAAAGACAACCTTGAAGCCTCTATCACATAATTGACTAATACTTAATAAATTATGCTTCAATTTGTCAACTAGCAATACATTTTCAATGAATATAAAAGGGATTACTCTGATCTTACCGATGCCAATTATTTTTTCCTTACCATTGTCACCAAAAATGACCATTTCTCCATCCTTCTTCTCTAGGATGATGAATTGTTCCTTGTCACCCGTCATATGTCTTGAATAGTCGCTATCCAGATACCATCTTTTCTTTGTATTCTGGGCTACAAGACATTCTTGTAAGATAATCATGGAGTTCTTTTAGGTACCTAAGCTTTCTTGGGTCCTTGCAGGTTAGTAGGATTGGTTCCTTTGGAAACCCAAATTTTTTAAATTTTACTTTTATTCTTCTTTTTCATATTATATTGAAATGACTTATGACCAACCCCATTGCAAGAATTCTCTTCATCAAATAATTCTAGATTTTTGAAAAGGTACAAATATAGAAGCTCGATATGCAAAAGTA
Organism: Areca catechu; assembly: GCA_021397845.1. Classification (NCBI taxonomy): domain Eukaryota; kingdom Viridiplantae; phylum Streptophyta; class Magnoliopsida; order Arecales; family Arecaceae; genus Areca; species Areca catechu. The sequence goes on along the minus strand of CM038051.1, from coordinate 90,791,232 downwards.
GAAACATTTGATGCAAAAGACTTTTGATTTGAAACTTAGGAACATAAGTTTTTGAAGGTATAAATCTAGTAGCTGAAATTTCATTTGCATGCAAAGGATAATAACCAATTCCAGCTTTGCTACTTGAATCTCTTGGATCTTTTAGAATCAATTCAAGTTTGTTTGAACTCAATGTTAGCTTTTCAACTAAAGGTTTAAGTTTTTCAACTTCTTTTTGCAAGCCAACATTTTCTTCATATAAAGCTTTATTTTTCTCAAGAAAATCATTCTTTTCAATTTCCAAAGCTGTATGTTTTTTCAAAAAAGCCACTCAATTCTTTTTGCAAAATTTCATTCTTTTCTAAAATCTCTTCTTTTTATTTCATTAAAATATTGTTGCTATTTTCAAAGACTTTATTTTCAAATCAGCCATTATGTACTTAGTTAATAATTCATGGAATGTAGTATTTAATTCCTATAATGTAAATTCATCATGAGGTTCAGGGGACATTACCTCATCTTCAAGACCCATTAGATATATGTTTGCTATTTTTGTGGTCTCTTCTTCTTCATTTGAAGTTGACTCTTTGCTGTTGCTCCAAGTTGCAACCATTGCTTTCTTCTTCTTCTTCTTCTTATAAATTTTTTTTAGGTTTGGATAATCTGATCTAAAGTGCCCTGGCTTCTTGCATTCGTAGCAAATGGGCTGTTGCTCTTTGTCTTTATCTTTTTTTTTCTTTGTCCTTGATGTATTCTCCTTTCCTATGAAACTTTTTCCAATATCTTTCCTTTTTCTTGCTCATAAATTTCTTGAATCTCCTCACTACAAGTGCAATATCATCATCTTCTAGTTCATCTTCGGAGAAGGGGCTTTCTTCATCAATTTTCTCTTCTTGTTTCTGCAACTCTACAGCAGCTTTGAAAGCAATTGACTTCTTTTTCTTGATGTCATCTTCATTTCTATGCTACATAGTGAGCTCATGTGTGATCAGGGATCCCAATAGTTCATCCAGTGGTAATGTGTTGAGGTCCTTGGCCTCTTGAATTACAGTCACTTTTGGGTCCCATTTGTCTGGAAGTGATCTTAAAATCTTTTGCACGAGATCTGCATTATAATAAGTCTTGCCAAGACTCTTCAAACCATTAATAATATCTATAAAATGTGAGAACATGGAAGATATAGTCTCATTCGGTTCCATCTTAAATAGTTCATAGTTATGTATAAGAAGATTAATTTTAGATGTTTTCACTTAGGAAGTTCCTTCATGGGTTATCTCAAGTTTATTCCAAATTTCTTTTGCTGATGTGCAAGTAGAAATTTGATTAAACTCATTTGCATCCAAAACATAATATAACAAGTTCATGGCTTTGGCATTCAGCTCATCCATTTTCATGTCGTGTTCATCCTATTCCTCTTCAGGTTTTGGGACATCCACTCCATCATCTTTTTTCATGGATGTGTGAGGTCACTTAAGAATGACCTTCCATAATTGAAAGTATACTGCTTGAATATATATTTTCATTCACACTTTCCTGTAGGTGTAGTTAGTGCTCGTGAATAGTGGAAGTCTATATGTGGATTGGCCTTCAACCAAAGAAGTACTCATAGGGTTTGCTATATGATATTTACTCTAAGTAAATTTAGAGACACTGCTCTAATACCAGTTGTTACCTAGGTGGCTTACCTAAAAAGGGGGGTGAATCGGATAATTAAAATTTTTGCAAGTATGTACTCCTTTTCAAAGTTCTTAGTATGGTATGTGCTGTGAGTTAAGTGACTAATGCAGAAGCAAGTAAGAACATAAGAAACACAATCACAAATACAATAGATTTTATAGTGGTTCGGAGCAACCAAGCTCCTATATCCACTATCCAAGATACCACTTGGAATTTTCACTATATTCACCCTCGGAATACAGCCAGATTGTTTTCACGGGCTCACAATCCAAAACCCAAACTTGGTTTATCCTGGGCTCACCAAAAACTCAATACAATATTAGTTTTATCTAGGCTCACTAACAACCCACTATTGGTTTTCAAAGGCTCACCAAAAATCTTTAAAAACCCAAGTCACAGCTCCCGCTATACTTGGAACAATTTAAACAAAGAGTAGAAAAGACAAAGTAACTCTATGACAAATCAAAGTTGCCGGATGGTTGCAGTTGTAGCACTTGAGAATCCCTCTTAATTGCTCTTTGAATGCTCTTCAAGGCTTCTAGCTTCTTCAATAAATGCCCCAAGAAATCAGATGGCAGTTAGGTGTGTTCTTGAGTGCTCTCTTAAATGCTTGAGTGTTCTCATTAATTTTTATTCACTTATCATTGTCTTCTTTTAAAAGTGATTCAAATCCCTTAAATATATTTTGCTTAACTAATTTCAGGAGGATATAGCCATTGTAGACCGTTGGGATTCAAAAAGTGATCATTGGAGACCATTTTGGATTCAAAAAAAAAGTTTTAGAACTAGCTGTTACTCACATAGAACCATCACTCGAGTCGGCTCGGATGGGTTGAGTCGGCTCGGTTCCTCAGGTAGGTCAAAACTTCACTCTAGTTGAGTTAGCTCTTCTCCTTCGAGTCAACTCGACTGGCTGGTTCTTTAGAACAGAGATTTTCTAAATAATGGAAGTGTCGGCTCTTCTGCACATGAGTTGGCTCAGCTGACTGTAAGAAACTTTCACTCTGGTCGAGTTGGCTCGACTTTCCTTGAGTCGGCTTAAATTTTTAGAACTTTAGAAAACACACTCTACCAGAGTTGGCTCTTCATCCTCGAGTCGGTTCGAAGGTCCGCATGCCAGAATACTGCATGTTGTGCCAAACTTCGAGTCGGCTCTTTTCCTTTGAGTCAGCTCTTGAGACTTGTGACCAAAAACTTTCCAAACTTCTCAAGTTTCTTCCAAAGACATTCAATCAAGTCCAGAAGCTCTCCAACTCCATCAAAGTTAAATCTAAGAGATTTGAACTAGTAAAATACATTGAGATAGCCTATTTACATAATTGATTTTTCTTTGGGCTCTTCATTACATAATACAGTTTTACAAAATAAACTTGTCATACACCTATGTTGTAGGAAGAGTGGTCTTTCATTTAAAACATCCTACAAAAACATAGAAAACACTTGGAAAGGGTTATTAATTAAATGCATAGTCCAATATTTGGTTATAATCAAAATCATTCTAGGTGAAGTTGCCATCGACTGCTCCTCTACCAGTCCCTCCACAATCATTGTAGGTGAAGTTGCCATCGACTACTCCTCTATTCTTCATCACCATCACCACTTTCCTGGCTATCTAGTCAGATGGTGTCGATGCGAGGGAGCTTCGGTGATGGCTAGGTCAGGGGACTCCAACGATGGCAGTGGCACGAGGTGGTTTCGACAACAATCCTAGTGAAAATCTAGAGTTCGGCATGGTGGTGTTCGGGTGGTGGTGTTCTTGTTATCAAAGGAAGGAGAAAGATATGGTCCTGCCATTTGATTTCAATCCAATGGTCATAATTAAATCTAATTAAAAATAGGTCTGAGCATAGGCGACGAAGTGATTTTTTTTGACATTTGATCCAGATCCAGTGGTTGGAGAATTCTTGACCAATCAAATACCAGTTGGAGCAGGAGACAAAAGCCTAACACTATTGGGATTTGGCATATTCATATCTAACCATTGAGTCTTGTAAAATTAAATCTTAGCCACTATTTTGGTCCTCATATTTAGTCCCACATCAAAAAAACACAAAGACCTCTTCCCTGTTAAACCCTATCAAAAGGCTCCTATATCTTTACTTGGGAGCATTAGTTTTTATAGCAATTCTTGTACTAATTTATTTTTTTGCTCTCATGTTTAGATCATTGTATTAGGCTTAGAAAAAAGGGATTTATGGAGGGGATGCTAACAGTAGTGATGCATGGCTAGACTCCTTCAAACTGGAATGAAGATGAAGCCTACAATCAGGTTTTATTTTTCTTTTTGTACTTGATTCATATGTAATAAAAATCATGTTCTTCTTTTATATATCTTTTGAGTTATCTTTCTGATCAGGGTTTTGATTTGGCATACATGGCCTACACCCTCTATCGATGTGCCATGATCCTAAGATATGGTATATGCCTAAGAGAGGTAGATCATAGTATGATAGATCAGACCCATAACCTTGCAAATCAATTAAATAGTTTATACTTTAAGTGAATGTGTTGTGATCTCTAAAAATGACCCATTTTTAACAAGAGATAAATTATTCTAACACTAAATTTGCAAAAATTGTAAATATTGCAACATAAAGAAAAGAAGATAAAACTGTTTGCATGATGGATTTGTATTCCTAGATTACTTCTCCTACTATATCGATTTAATTAACTAATTAGTTGTTATCTTTTAATAATTATTGCCCTCAATCTAATTTTCAACAACCAATTTTTTTTTTGCTCTTTTTCATGAAATAATTGTCCTTGATCCCCGAGGATATGATCCCGATTCACCACTAACAATAGTAGTGAGTAAGTTTTATTTTGACCGCCTACGATAATGATCAAATTTTGGCACTATTATTAAGGATCTAGGCATGATTATTTTATAGAAAAAGTAAAAAAAAAAATTATTTTAGTTTTTTTTCTTTTTAGTTTATCGTTTCTTTTTTAGTTGCCTTAATTATTAGATTTCCTTATTTTTTTCACAAAAAAAATTCTTTTTTTTACAAATCAACTCCTAACCTAATTAACTTTTTATTATAGTTAAACTACCTTAAATAACTCAAAAAAAAAGCCTAAGATACTTTCTATAAAATTAAATTAATCTAAAGATTAGTTTGTCCCCCAGTTTAATTTCTCTATATATTTTTCTACCTTAGCCAAATTGTGAATATTGGTCATTACGGTTGTATAGAGTTGCTCTAAGACTATTTCATTCCTATGAGTTAGAGTTGATTATTTAGAAAAAATAGAGGATCATTAAAATCTTGAGCAAGGTATGGTCCCTCTAGGTAACTTTCGGGTTGACTTGGTAGTCCACCTCCCTCCTCTCTATTAAGTTTGATTAATCATTGATCAATTTGATCCATTAGCTTATCAATAAATTGTTGCTGAGCTATAATTCTTTGTTGAAAGTGAGTGAACCTATCAACATCCAAGTTGGTCTGTAGAGGAGGTGGGTATGATGCTTGCTAAACCTTCTCTTCAAATAATATGCTATAGGTAGTTAGAGAAGGTTGATATTTTGGATCAGGCATGTCATAATAGGATGTATTTATGAACAAAGGTCTTTGCATAATTGAGATAACCACTAGGTCTAGTTGTCACAAAATATTTGGTTAATCCCCCTAGCCAGAATTATAGGCATTAAAATATAGATTGTTTCCTAGTCTATAGAACATTTGGATTTGATCTTCATAAACTGGCTCATACTTAGATTTAGAAAATTGGTACGTAGCTGGGCATTCACTCATAAGGTCAATGGGGCTTGAAAAAACTTGGTGTGCCAGAAGAAAGGGTACTCTATAGAAACGATTCATATTCCTAGAACTGATTTAGTTTGTTAGATTATTCTAATTATTTGGATATATAATCAGGGTTTTAGATCAGAACAATCCTTATTTATTTATGCATTTATTTATTTATTTATTTTAAGAGAAGAGATGAGATAAAGAAGGAAGAAAGATAGAAAAGAGTTTTAAAGATGAGGGCCTAAGGGGTCCTAGAGCTAAGAGAGAGAAAAAAGAATTAGTTATGGTTTGATATTTTTTACAAACAAGTTAGCATAACATGGACTCTCTATCCTAGGGTTATCCTAAATCTAGACAACTCTTAACTGCCAAGGCTATCTTAGAGTCCTCTAAGTCAAAACCTAACTAATCAACTGATCAGGTAAAAGTAAGATCGATGTGGATCCCCCTATTGCTTTCCTTAAACACCAATTTGATTGGCCAGGTCAATCAATGGAACCAATTAAAAATCACCTTTCTTCACGACCACATCATCCTTGATGTCGGGATCTGGACAGGGCACAACAGAAGATCAGGTTTAAAAATTTTTATTATTGAAACCCTGATCAGTCGGAACCCTAAACCCTAGGATCACTTGATCATAACAACTAATAATCAAAACTTTAGGGTTATTGAAGAATCCCTAGAGTGCTATACTCCTTTATTTCCATAAGGCACATAAGTATATGCCCTCTAGAGGTAATCCATATAGGACCTGGACCATGGAAGCACTCCTACCAAGCTTGCTTATTTGACTTGGACTCTTCTAGTAGCCTTTCAAAATTTCAACCTTTGCTGGAACCCCTACCATCTTATAGGGCACTCAGAGACCTCTCTGAATCCTCTCTTAGAATCTGAATATCTCTCCTAATTTTCTTCCTAGGGTCTTGTCTTAAAATTACAAATCTTGTCTTAAAAGGATGAGCCTTGTCTTAAAAAGACAAGCCTTATCTTAAAAGGACAAGGAAGAAAAATAGAAATGGACTTCTTTCAGATCAGAATTCAATACCTAGCATCATATTACTAATGCTTATTTATAAAGAGGGATGAGGTGCTCTCTTTCTCTATCACTTGATAAGACCCTTCAAGGGGGTGAGAGGACTTATCTGTAATGTCCTTTCATGCACCAAGAGACATATAAATGTCTCTTCATTTTTCCAAGCAAATTCTCCATATGCCATGTGGCATATTACCGGTTATAAGATGGCTTAAAGGCATTGGACCCCAATGGATTCATTAGAGAAATTAAGAGTCTTCAAATAGGACTCTGGCCCCTTGAATCTGTGCCAAAATGAAGAGAGGCGACCCTTCAATGTGTGCGCTTCTTTTTCATGCCAATTACCAATTTTTGATCGATCAATGCCTATCTAATTAGGCATGGAGATAAGGAAAAAGGACTTAACATTTATCTAAAAAAGGTGTTTTAAAATCAGGACTCTTGGTCCTTCTGTGCCCCTTCATCCTTGGTTGACGCCAAAATTGGTGCCAAGTGTTCCCTCCATCTTGGACTCTCTCATAAGTCCAAGATAAGGCCCAAATAAATCCAGATAAATGCTGTCCTAATTAGGACACAATCCAATTTAAGTTTCACTTAAATTGGTTAGCCCAAATAGCAAGCTTATAAACCAAATCCAATTAGGTTAGGAGTTGGGCTAGCCAATATATGCTAGTATGTTAGTTAGCTAGCCAATTAGGATCCTTTGATCCTAATAAAAATACAATTGATTTCCTTGACCAATTCCTTAATGTGTGTGACCCTTTGGGTTGCATATCTAGCTAGTAGTAGGCATAGGTCCATGATGACAACCTTAAGTTTAACCACAAGTGCACGGTGTGCAGAGTATCACATCTAGTGAGTACGGATCGATTGATGTGGGACAAATATGAAAATCTAATTTATTGATTATGAACCTAATTAATAGTGAAAAATAGCAATTAAATTTTTTTATAATATTTAGATTTTTTTAGGACTAAAACTAGGCGATAAAGGTAACTAGTCAACTAGTTATGCATGTAAGTGTAGAACTAACAAAGTAACTAAAATAATCAGGATTTGGTGATTAAGAAATCACCTTAAACTAGGGTCTACTTTTAAAGATTAGAAACTAAGTGTTGGGAATTGTGTCCCAAAGCCAATCGCCTGGATTGTAGGTGGTTGTGCTAAGTATTGTACTCATTTTATGAATTAATAAAATAATATTTTTGGCAGCTCATCACATACTTAATTTTCCTGAAATGAACTCTTTCAATGTGATGAAGTCCTTAGGACTACACTGACTTCGATATAGAGAGGATGTATCATGTGGTCCTTAAACCCTGTTCACAACCAAAGGATATATTGTACTGGATGGCAATATATCAAGTATAGGTTGTTGTAGTTCACATCATTTGGTTGTCCTCTTGACCAAATGAGTGTGGTGACACTAATGTGATCTGCAAGTGGGATATGTGATATCTTATTGAACGTGACTCTGTGCATCCCCTTTCTGCCAAAGGGATACTCACGATTGGTATGGGTATATGTGTCCCTCTGACCTGAGGTCATCACGGTAGCTTGCAAGCAACTCCCTATGCTTTGGTGCCGGACTACCCGGATTTTTAATCCGGTGATGGAAGGTTTCTAGGTACAGGCAAGTACTTGTGGAGCAGGATGGACCAAGATGGAATTGACCTGTCCAAACAGTTTGGATTGAATGTCTCGCAGTATCTCAATTTAGCAAATCCTCGACCGGGGTAGTCCTAATGAAGAGTCACTGGGCTTGCGAGGTTGAGACACGTAGTCAACTGACTCAGTCTGGGTTGGCAGCCCAATCTCAGTCGTCCTGAGCATTAGAGGTCAAAGGGATGAATTATACGGTAACCATATGCTAGAGGTTCGATAGTTTGCTCCTGCATCTTCGATCTATCTGGATGCCGGGACCCATCGCTAGATGGTTTCCTGTGCTGGTACTAGAAATTGTTCTAGTGCTACCATTTAGGTTCGAACCTATAAGGTCACACGCCATAGAGGATAACTCTCTGATCCAGATATCGATTACGATTGGAAATCATCTCGGTTTTATGATCACAGTTTTTTTTTTTTGAGCACACTTTTCCCTGTCTTGCCCTTGTTAATGTCAACCGAAAAATGTTCCGGGTTGACCAGCACTGCGCCAAAATTTTTCTGAATCAGTTTTGAACTGATTCGGAGTTCATTTCGGCCTCCAATTGGTTATGAACCAATTTTATTCCCTGAACCAGGTTCAATTGGATTGAACCGTTTGGTTTAATGGGATTGAACCAAAATTGGGTTTGAACCAATTTTTGGCTTGGATCGGTTTAAGAGGTTGAACCAATGTTTTACTCCTTGGATCGTTTACACGGTGATACATGTTGGAGGAAAACTCCAAGCGACTGAAGCCCAAACGACCGAACAAATCGCTGGCATCTCTTCCTCCTCTCCCTCCACCGTTTGGTATTAATGGTTTATTAATCCTGGTTTAAGGCTTGTTAATTGGGTTAACCACCTGCTGCCCCTTGGCCTTCCATTGCTCCACCTCCCTCTCCCTCCTAGCAGCCTTTATAAACACCAAACCAGCATCCCTGTTCAGAGTTAGAGTTTAAAATAAGAGAAAAATTTCTCTTCACCGTGAGAGAGGCTTAAAGAGAGAGAGATTTGGGCATTCTTTGAGAGGCTTAAGGAGAGAACATCTGGGGCTAGGTTTAGGAGCTCTAGAGGGAGAGAAACAAGGCATTAATCCATTGTTTTGAAGTGCTCAAGTTCTACCCAGTGCTGTAGAATTCTGTGACCCTAAAGCCCTCTTCTGGCGGCTAGCACCGTGCGTGGAGGCGGATCCGAGAGCCCCGGGCATGTCTCCCCTCTAGAGGGAGTACCATTCTACTCCTAGGAGCAAACCATGCAAGCCGGGATCGCTCCAGCTGCTCCGAAACAAAGGCCAAAGTCTGCTGCCCAGTTCTGCTGCAGAAATCTGGCAGCAGACTTTGGTGATTTATTTTAATTTTTTGGATTAAATTTGATTACAGTAATTGGTGGCAAATCGAAGAAGACTTGTCCAAGTTGCTGCTACTCAAATTTGGAAGCAAACGGAGGTCCGGAAGGTGGTGTTCTGACGATATTTTGCAAGCCAAAAATAGAGTCCCAAGGAGGAAGACGACTGGAATAACTTTATTCCAGTTATTCCAGTCTATTCCAGGTTTATTCCAGAGTTATTCCAGGCATAATAAAAGGTATGGAAAATTATTTTTTAATCATGCATGGATAGATTAAATTGTTTAATATTTTATAAATATTTATTTGATTATACATGCCTAAATGCAACTGGATTTAGATTAGTTCCTGATAGAGCAGATACCCGCTGCGTGAATTTTAAAAATTATTTTAAAATCCAATTTGCTCCCGCAGATGTTTTCATGCCTAGTATAGGATCTTGTCAAACCACCGGCATAGTTTACTTTCAGTGGTATTAGAGCCATGTTGAATTTGTAATCTAATCTAGTATGCATGCTTATAGATTAAAATTTGTTTAATCTTAAAAATGTATCAAGTTTTCTTTTTGGAACCTAGTTGAGACCTTCACCATGATCGTGTATCTTTGACACGATGCGGATCGTCTATGTTGGCCTCTTCAGAAGGATCCTTCAAGAATATTAAAAATTAAAAATTATTTTAATTTGGAGATACATGATTTAGGCATGTTTTATAAATATTTGTAAAATATTTTTTGATGCATGATTTGGTATGTAAAATTGTTTTACATAGAGACTTAATTAAAAATGTTTTAATTAAGTGTTTGGCTTTTTAAAATTTTTTTAGGTTTATGAAATCTAATACAATTTGCATAAACCATTTTTGGGTTAGTTGGGTTAGCTGACTAGTTGGGTCCAAAACTGGGTTAGACCTAAGTTTAGTTGAACTGGATAATAAGAAGATTAAACAAAAGTTGTTTAAGGTCCTTCTTTAGAACTATCTAATAGTTAGATTAGTTGATCCGTTCATCTAAAATGGATCCAATTAGTGGCTCAGTGGACGCCCGAGTCTTTAGGCTAGTCTGATCGAGTATGGTAAACCGACTGGTGTCGAGGTAGGTCTGGCATTGTGATCATGGCTGTATGAGGCTACCTCTTTCCTGGCCATCTTGGTTGGTGTCTAGGAAAGATGGTTAATGGCGGATACTCACCTATGATCTAACCTACCTGGCTAGTCGAGTCAACCAGAATTGATTGGAAAAGCTCAATGACTTGAGTTAACCCATGTTACCCAGGTTGATCGGTCTGACTGATCTATAGGTGCCCATGGATCATTTGTTGATTTATTTCAACCCTCCTGGAATCTGATTGATTCAGTGGGAGGATGATCCATGTGCTTGTCTCTTTTCTTCTGTTACAACTAAAAAATCCTCTAAAATTATTAGGTCCTTAAAAAGACTAAGTCAAGGAGTTGATAGTGTCTTTGCCTCCCATTAAGTTGGATAGAATGTGTCCACTAGCTTGGTGTGCATCGGTAGTTCCATAGAACGGGTGTACATCCAGCGACTAGAATTTCTATCTGATCGATGATGGTTCAGTGCAACCTCCTTAACGGGACCAGGTGGGCCGGCCATAGTCGGGCTTGGTCTTTAGTTAGCTGGAAGCATTGGATTTATCATTTTAATGGTTGGACCTAACCAGAGACCCGCAATAGGAGGCCCCTTGGCCGATTGGGGTGCTCTCTGGGGCAAAATAAAATACTGAAAATTGTTTAGGGAAACAATTGGTTTGCGAACCTACCTTTAGGCTTGTATGGGTGAGCCGGCCATAGTCGGGCTCATGCGAGGCCTATTGGATTTCAGTACCCACTTGAGAAAAAGTATTTTCACGGATTGGAGTTAGAGGCTACCAATCTGAAAAATTAGTGGGAGAAACCTTTAGACTAAAGTCCAAGTCTTTTGGTTAAGTTATTAATTCATAAACTAATTTGATCAAATTTTCTTTTCAGATGTCTTCAAATTTATCGCTCCAGTCACTTCTCGATAACGAGAAGTTGAAGGGTCACAACTTCGATAGTTGGTATCGAAGATTGAGAATCGTTCTGGAGCATGAACATATCCTCTATGTGATAACGGATCCGGCACCTGAAATCCCTCCCGCTAATGCCTGGAGTGCGGTCAGAGATGCTTATCTGAAGTGGGTCTCTGATCGGACTACTGCCCGTTGCATTATGTTAGTGGCGATGAACGACGAGTTCAGTCACAAATTCGAGGAGGCCCAACCTGATGAAATCCTTCAAAAGTTGAAGGAATCCTTCGGCACCCCGGATGATGTAGAAAGGTACAAAGTGTCTTGTGCCATCTACAACTCCAAGATGCCGAATGGTGGTTCAGTCACTGATCATGTATTGTACATGATCGAGCTGATTGAATAACTGGGCAAACTCGGATGCCCCTTGCACGAGCAGCTCGGCAAGGATGCGATCCTGAATTCTCTTTCCTCCTCCTATCTTGACTTTCTTGATCATTATAGAATGAACAAGCCTGTAGTCAACTACCATGGTCTTTTGGGGTTGCTGCAGAATTTCGAGAAAGACCACCAACTAAATAAAGGGGTGGTGAATTTAGTGGGAGGAAGTAGAGGTCGTCGTCCCTTTAAGAAAGGGAAGAAGAAAATGAATAAGAAGGGAAAGAAGGTACTGAATGCTCCTGGCCCTAGACAGACCAGGAAGTATAAGGCTGATCAGTCTTCTACAGAGTGCTTCAACTACAAGAAGAAGGGACAATGGAAGAGGAACTGTCCTCTTTATATTACATCCCTTGATCCGAACAGGCCGAGGAAGCAGAAGTCTGCTGAACAAGGTATTTATATGATAAAACCTTGTAATTACTCAATTGTTGATACTACTAACTGGGTATTGGATACTGGTAGTCCAATTCATGTTTGTAATTCGTTACAGGGACTTCAAGTTAGCAGAAGATTTGAAGATGGAGAACAGTTTCTAAGCATCGGGAATGGAAATCGTGTTCCAGTACTGGCGATCAGAGTCCTGCGTCTTGTCTTTGAGTCTTGTACTGTCGAGCTAGTCGACTGTCACTATTGTTCTAGTTTCATTATGAGCATAATCTCTGTAGGCCTTTTGGCCAATTGTGGTTTTGAACTATCAATAAAAAAAGATTTTTGCAATGTTATTTTGAATAACTTTGTTATAATGAAAGCTAGATTAAATAATGGTATATACGTACTATCAAGGCCTGTTAGTGTAATGTACACTTCTAGCAAATGCCCAAGGATAGATAATGTCAATGATTTGTATCTTTGGCACTTTAGGCTAGGTCATATTAACCAAAATAGGATAAACAAGATGCAAGGAGATGGACTTCTCGAGGTCAGTGATTCTGAATCACTGCCTACTTGTGAATCCTGTTTACTTGGTAAAATGACCAAGTCACCTTTTACTGGAAAGGGTGAACGGGCTACAGAACTTCTAAGTCTAATACATACTGATGTATGTGGACCGATGTCAGTTAGTGCCAAAGAAGGATACAAATATTTCATTACTTTTACAGATGACTTTTCAAGATTCGGTTATGTCTTTTTAGTGAGACATAAGTCTGAATCGTTTGAAATGTTCAAACGATACCGTAATGAAGTAGAAAAGCAAACTGGAAAAAGTATTAAAACCCTTCGATCTGATCGAGGTGGTGAATACTTATCTTGTGCTTTTTTGACATATCTTGAGGAGAATGGAATTCTCTCTCAGTGGACTCCTCCAGGAACACCACAGTTGAATGGTGTGTCCGAAAGGAGGAATTGAACCTTGTTGGACATGGATCGATCCATGATGGGCTGTGCAACTCTGCCGCTATCCTTTTGGGGATATGCACTTCAGACGGCCTGTTACTTATTAAATAATGTTCCAAGTAAGTCTGTTGTCTCCACTCCGTATGAGATGTGGAATGGGCGTAAACCCTCAATCTCACACCTTCGGGTCTGGGGTTGTCCGGCTTACGTAAAGCGTTTAGACACAGACAAACTTGGTCCTAAGTCTGATAGGTGTTTATTCATTGGTTATCCTAAGGAAACCAAAGGGTATTTCTTCTACTTGGAGAATGAACAAAAGGTGTTCGTTGCTCTTAGAGCTATCTTTTTGGAAAAGGAGTTCCTTGGAGAAGGAACTATAGCTTCTAAGATTGAACTTGATGAAGTTCAGCCAATAAAAGAACCTACACACTCTAAGGACATCGTAGAACTGGCTGTGATTGAATCACACCCAGAACCCATTAGGAGATCCAGTAGAATACCGCGTCACCCGGACAGATACTACGGTTTCTTGGTCCAGGACGGCGATCCCATTGAGCTCGATGAGAACAATGAGGATCCGATCACCTATATGGATACTCTTCAGAGATCTGACTCTGAGGCATGGCTTGGAGCCATGCGATCCAAAATGGAGTCTAAGAAAATCAACAATGTTTGGACATTGGTTGATCCGCCTGAAGGAATAAAACCTATCGGGTGTAAATGGATCTTCAAGAGGAAAAGGGGCGCAGATGGGAAGGTAGAGACCTATAAAGCCCGTCTGGTTGCCAAGGGGTATCGTCAGCAATATGGTATCTATTATGATAAGACTTTCTCCCCTGTGGCAATGCTCAAGTCCATTCGGATCATGCTTGCTTTGGTAGCATATTTTGATTACGAGATCTGGCAGATGGATGTCTGAACCGCTTTCCTAAATGGGGAGCTGGAAGAAGAGGTGTATATGATATAGCCTGAAGGGTTCACATCCACAGATGAATCAAAAGTATGCAAGTTACAGAAGTCCATCTATGGACTCAAGCAAGCGTCTCGAAGTTGGAACTTACGGTTTGATAGGTGTATCAAATCGTATGGCTTCGTTAGGAACGGAGAAGAACCGTGCATCTATAAATGGGTTAATGGTTATGTGCTTGTATTCCTAGTACTGTATGTTGATGACATTCTCTTAATCGGGAATGATGTCGCATCATTACAAGGAATAAAGGTCTGGTTATCATCTCAGTTCTCCATGAAGGACTTGGGTAAAGCTTCTTATATACTAGGTATGAAGATCTATAGAGATAGATCTAAGAAGCTTTTGGGACTGTCCCAGTCTACGTACATTGACACTGTGTTGAAACGATTCAGCATGAAAAATTCCAAGAAAGGCTATCTTTCGATAGGTTCTGGAATTACTCTTTCCAAGAAGGATTGTGTGACAACTCCTGAGGAAAGAGAGTGCATGAGTAGAGTACCTTATGCTTCTGTAGTAGGCTCTATCATGATGCTATGACTTATACTAAACCAGACGTGGCATACTCACTAGGAGTAGTGAGCAGATGCCAGTCTGACCTATGTGAGGTGCATTGGAAGGTGGTTAAGTCCATCCTTAAGTATTTAAGAAATACTAAAGATCAATGGCTGATTTATGGAGAACCTGACTTGAAACTTGTGGGGTACTCTAACTCCAGTTTCCAGTCAGATAGAGATGATAGCAAGAGTGTGTCAAGGTTTGTATTTACCCTGAATGGAGGAGCGATATGCTGGAAATGTTCTAAGCAGGCAACTGTTGCAGACTCGGTATGCGAAGCAGAATATATTGCAGCATCGGATGCGATAAAGGAAGCTGTCTGGTTGCGGAAGTTCCTTGGAGAGCTAGGGGTGGCACCTTCCCTAGATGGTCCTGTTCCGGTGTACTGTGACAGCACTGGAGCCATTGCTCAAGCTAAGGAGCTGAAAGCTCATCACCGCACCAAACACATTTTGCGGCGCTACCACCTCGTACGAGAGATCGTGGAACGAGGCGACATCAATCTTCTGAAGATCAATGGAAAAGAAAATCTGGCCGACCCCTTCACTAAAGCCCCCAGAATAAAAGAGTTCGACTATTGTAAATGGGAAATGGGTATTAGATACTCTTCTGATTGGCTTTAGTACAAGTGGGAGTTGTTGGGAATTATGTCCCAAAGCCAATCGCCTGGGTTGTAGGCGGTTGTGCTAAGTATTGTAATCATTTTATGAATTAATAAAATAATATTTTTGGCAGCTCATCACATACTTAATTTCCTTGAAATGAACTCTTTCAATGTGATGAAGTCCTTAAGACTACACTGACTTCGAAACAGAGAGGATGTATCGAGTGGTCCTTAAACCCTGTTCACAACCAAATGATATATTATACTGGATGGCAATATATCAAGTATAGGTTGTTGTAGTTCACATCGTTTGGTTGTCCTCTTGATCAAATGAGTGTGGTGACACTGATGTGATCTGCAAGTGGGATATGTGATATCTTATTGAACGTGACTCCGTGCAGCCCCTTTCTGCCAAAGGGATACTCACGATTGGATATGGGTATATGTGTCCCTCTGACCTGAGGTCATCACGGTAGCTTGCAAGCAACTCCCTGTGCTTTGGTGCCGGACTACCCGGATTTTTAATCCGGTGATGAAAGGTTTCTGGGTATAGGCAAGTACTTGTGGAGCAGTGATGGACCAAGATGGAATTGACCTGTCCAAACAGTTTGGATTGAATGTCTCGCAGTATCTCAATTTAGCAAATCCTCGGCCGGGGTAGTCCTAGTGAAGAGTCACTGGGCTTGCGAGGTTGAGACACGTAGTCGACTGACTCAGTCTGGGTTGGCAGCCCAATCTCAGTCATCCTGAGCATTAGAGGTCAAAGGGATGAATTATACGGTAACCATATGCCTGAGGTTTGATAGTTTGCTCCTGCATCTTCGACCTATCCGGATGACGGGACTCATTGCTAGATGGTTTCCTGTGCTGGTACTAGAAATTGTTCTAGTGCTACCATTTAGGTTCTAACCTATGAGGTCACACACCACAGAGGATAACTCTCTGATCCGGATACTGATTACGATTGGGAATCATCTTGGTTTTATGGTCATAATTTTTTTTTTTTAGCACACTTTCCCTGTCTTGCCCTTGTCTGTGTCAACCGAAAAATGTTCCGGGTTGACCAGCATTGAGCCAGGATCTTTCTGAATCAGTTTTGAACTGATTCGGAGTTCGTTTCGGCCTCCAATTGGTTGTGAACCAATTTTATTCCCTGAACCATGTTCAATTGGATTGAACCATTTGGTTTAATGGGATTGAACCAAAATTGGGTTTGAACCAATTTTTGGCTTGGACCGGTTTAAGAGGTTGAACCAATGTTTTACTCCTTGGATCGTTTACACGGTGATACACATTGGAGAAAAACTCCAAGCGATCGAAGCCCAAATGATAGAACAAATCGCTGGCATCTCTTCCTCCTCTCCCTCCATCATTTGGTATTAACGGTTTATTAATCCTGGTTTAAGGCTTGTTAATTGGGTTAACCACCTGCTGCCCCTTGGCCTTCCGTCGCTCCACCTCCCTCTCCCTCCTAGCAGCCTTTATAAACACCAAACCAGCGTCCTTGTTCAGAGTTAGAGTTTAAAATGAGAGAAAAATTTCTCTTCACCGTGAGAGAGGCTTAAAGAGAGAGAGATTTAGGAATTCTTCGAGAGGCTTAAGGAGAGAACATCTGGGGCTGGGTTTAGGAGCTTTAGAGGGAGAGAAACAAGGCATTAATCCATTGTTTTGAAGTTCTCAAGTTCTGCCCAGTGCTGCAGAATTCTGTGACCCTAAAGCCCTCTTCCGGCGGCTAGCACCGTGCATGGAGGCGGATCCGAGAGCCCCGAGCATGTCTCCCCTCTAGAGGGAGTACCATTCTACTCCTAGGAGCAAACCACGCAAGCCGGGATCGCTCCAGCTGCTCCAAAACGAAGGCCAAAGTCTGCTACCCAGTTCTGCTATAGAAATCTGGTAGCAGACTTTGGTGATTTATTTTAATTTTTTGGCTTAGGTTTGATTACAGTAATCAGTGGCAAATCGAAGAAGACTTGTCCAAGTTACTGCTGCTCAAATTTGGAAGTAAACGGAGGTCCGGAAGGCGGTGTTCCGATGACATTTTGCAAGCCAAAAATAGAGTCCCAAGGAGGAAGACGACTAGAATAACTTTATTCCAGTTATTCCAGTCTATTCTAGGTTTATTCCAAAGTTATTCCAGGCAGAATAAATGGTATGGAAAATTATTTTTAATCATGCATGGATAGATTAAATTGTTTAATATTTTATAAATATTTTATTTGATTATACATGCCTAAATGCAACTAGATTTAGATTAGTTCCTGGCGAAGCAGATACCTGCTGCATGAATTTTAAAAATTATTTTAAAATACAATCTGCTCCCACAGATGTTTGCATGCCTAGTGTTGGATCTTGTCAAACCACCTGCATAGTTTACTTTCACTAAGGAGTAGGGAAAAGGATTTTGAATTTTACCAATGTCAAATTTTTCCCTCTGAAATAGATCTATTAAAACTCTCAGGATCTGTGGTAGGGCTTCAAGATTTTGCTCTTCGGGCTCCGATCTTCCACAATATTGGCTCCAAGGCAAGAACACCTCGACTTGAGTTCTTGATCACCTGCAATCACTCAACAAAGGAAGTTTTCAATTAGAAAAAAATAAGGGAAAGAACAGATGGAAAAGTAAAAGGGAAGAGGGAAGGAAGAGGTCGGCAGGGTTTTTCTGATGTCTAGATAAGTAGGGCCTCACACCCCGCGATGTTTCGAAGAACAAAGGAAGGGCCTCACACCCCATGATGCACACAGCAAAGGAAGAAAGTTTGATAGAATGTTTCTTTATTTCATCAATAAATCATTAATAATACAGGGGGTTGATGGGGTATTTATAGACCATCAATCAGGAGAGTAAGGGTTACAAAGACAAGTATTGTTTTTCCTTAGGCAATAACTCCTTGAATCCTTGCTTCTGGTATCTTCGACTCCTATATTTAGGTTGATCTGGAGCTTCCTTCAAAGTGGGTGACAATAATGAGAAGAGATGAGATGCAAATATGGCTTGGACTCCTTCTCATTTAACCATCTTAAAAAGTGGTGACACTTTGGTTTTGAGTTGGGCGACAAGAAGAAAATAAGATGAGGTGTGAGATGTAGAATCCTTCCCACTTACTCCTCTTAAAAAAAAGTGGTGACAAATATTAGAATAAATGGTGCTAAACTTGGTAAAAGGGGTTTGGCCCAAAAGGCTAAATAACTAAAACCCTAATTACAGTTTGTAAAAAGGGCTAAACCCAACTTGGTAAATATATATATACAGGTTTCATTTGGGTTTAGGAGTTTTTTTATAAACTCAATTTTGGATCTAGGGGCTAAACCCAACTAACCCTAATTAACAGAATTTACAATAAATATTTACAAGTAAAAGGGGTTTGGATTCAGGGCTTTATTCACAGGTGATCCACAGGGATGTGGGTTCGACCTGTCGATCTTTTCTGGCCCTGGTGTCCGCACCAATTCACCCCGGGTGGGAGAAACTCAACCCTGTTAAGTATGGTTCAACTTCGCTATGATAGTGCTCTAGTAAGTTTGGGTCAACTATTTGCAAGTCCATTCTAGTGATCTAAGAATCATCAGTCTCGGGTCGTCCTTGCCAATGAACCAGATATCATTGATAATCTTTGCCCCGAGTAGCGATAATCTTGTCATCCAAGATCCGCTTGATCCTGTCTCTCCAGGCAAGTGGTATGGCAGGTAGACACACTTGGGTTTGCTCATTCTCAAGGATTGGATTAGGCTCAAAAGGCTCATTAGGAATCAACATTAGCTTCCTATACTCAGTAAGGTCTAAAAAGTTGAAAGTAGGACTAATACCTAGTTCAGGTGGCAATTCAAGCATGTAAGCATTAGGTCCCATTTTTTAAATTACTTTGTATGGTCTACTACTACGGGCATGTAACTTCTTCATGGTTCTAGGTGGGAACCATTCATGTCGTAGCCTTACCATGATAAAGTCTCCTTCATTAAATTTCTTTGAGTCTTTTTCTCTTTTTTTTTCATTGATATGCATGTAAACCCTAAACAACAACTGAGTTTGACCCTTGGTTGGTGGGTGACATGCAGATGAGAATGGTGCATGAACTCCTACTAAATGCCACAAAGTCTGCCAGAAATAGGTTGTAAACCTAACATGCTCAATGGGCTTATGCAATATGCTAACCTCTACAAAATGTAATCTAATGGTCCTAGAAACATTGGAAGCTTTAGGAAAAGGTAGGAAGTAAGAAGTGGATTCGGGGGTGACTTGGTAGGGTAGTAAATAAGAAAAGGGTTCAGGGATTTGTCCT
The DNA here is from genome assembly GCA_021397845.1 of Areca catechu. Taxonomy (NCBI): domain Eukaryota; kingdom Viridiplantae; phylum Streptophyta; class Magnoliopsida; order Arecales; family Arecaceae; genus Areca; species Areca catechu. The sequence continues at coordinate 90,771,609 of CM038051.1, read as the reverse complement.
AGACTTACAAAGTTGACCTTAAGGGTTGGACATTGATTCATACCTACAGGGAATAATGGTCCACCTGATGGAAAAATGGGTCTTTAATCTCAAGGAAGAGACCTTCAATTGGGACCACGGGGGTGAAGTCTTTTTGAGGGTACTAGACTAAATAAGCCAAGTCCTCACCAATTTTTTCTTGCTCTTGGATTTCAGGACTAGGCTCTATGACTTGAATCTCTTCTAGTATTTTTTCAAGTAAGGTCTCAGCAGTAGGGTTAAGCTCCTCATGGGTCTCTTTTTCTAATGATCCTACCAGTACAATTTCAGTCAGGATATAGTTATGGTCAACTAACTCTAGGCTGGTTTCAGTCTAGGTGCCTATCAGGTCAGCTAATTCTAGGTCAAGCATAGGTATTTCCTCTTCTCCCTCATACTCACCACTAAGTTCACATTAGCTTCATACACTTCTTCTTCAATGTTATCTTTGTGAACCAATGGGGTAGTAGGAGTAGGTTGGTTAAGAAAAAATTAGCTAGAATCTAGGCTAGTAGGGGCAGATCGGCTCATATTAGGTTGAGTCGGCTCGGGTGAGAATTGGGTCGACTTTGCTGAGGAATGGGTCAACTCGGGTGGATTTGACTAGATCCTAATTTTTGATAAGGAGTACTAATCCTAATGGGTTCTGGCCAACTAAGCGAAACCTGACTAGCACTAGGTTAATACCTAGGGGTTATGGGTTCCTTGGGTTCATAGGATATAGGTTCAGATCTATGGGTCATGGATTTGGGTTTGTAGGAGTTGGGTTCAAAGGATCTAGGTGCATAGGAACTAGGTTCATATGATCTGGGTAAGTACTTTTCCCTAAGTTTAAGTTTCATGTCACTCCAGGTAGTTATGGATATGTCTCTTCTTTATCTGATCATCCTTTCAACATCATCCCAGTAAATTCTAGCCTGGCATACTAACTTAAGCTTAGCAAACTTAAACTTTCTTTTATTAGATACTAGTTCCCTTTCTAAACACAGATTCATACCTTCTTCCCAATCAATATAGTTCTCAAGATCAAGATCACCACCAAATGTAGGTGCTTCTATCTTAAAGTTCCTAGTAGTTCTCTCATCTTGGTCTATGAAATCATAATTGGGTCTCCTATTGTTAGTCTCTCAGATTGGATCCTAGTGTGGGGCTCTCCTAGGGCAGGGCTCTAGGAATGGGTCAGGGTGTGTTTCAAATTTAGGTTCAACATGGATCTTATGGGTTTTTTCTAGGTTTCCTAATCGTTGGTCCAGTCGATTAAACTTATGGTTTATTTGGGTACATTGTTCAGTGAAGGTCCTAAGGAAGGCCTCAAAGATGGACTCCATGGTCAAATAAGACTGGGTTGGGTTTGAGGCTACAAGTATTGGTCTTTTAATTTAGGGGTTATGCAATGCAAACACATCATTCTAGGGTTTCCTAGACCTAGAGCTCAAATATAATGGGTCAGCTTAAATTACAACCAATTCATCAATTACCCTATCCACTAGCTAGGTAAGAGGTAGGGTTGTGGGAGGCTCTCCCTGATCTCGCAAGGTTCTAATTAAAAACCATGAAACCGCTTAGGGCATTTGCCTCTGGATCTCTAGCCTTAGACACCAGATTTAAGTGATAATCAAAGGATTGGGTGCATTATCTTTCACACAATACTTGGAACCCGATCTGTTGGTGTCCCTAGATTATTAGAGCAAATTAAATCTAAATGATTTTAATTAGGCTAGGCTCGGATACAAAAATGGTTGTTGTGGGCCCAGGATAGGTGACGAGCTCCTACCCTGATTTGAGATGCTCAAGTGCCCTTAAGATTCAGTTACTTGATGATGCACACACAAGATGAAACCCTAATATGCAATAAAGCAATAAAATAATTAAAAATAGTAGAAAAATAGAAATTAATTTTTTTAATCTAAAAATTAAATTTCAGATATGATCTGATCTCAGGATATCATGTCCGATCGTAGCTCATTACTCACATGGGTCATGACAGTATACTTGCATATACCCGCTCAGGAGGCATGATTTCCTTCCACCAGAATACAACAAAAAAAGATTTTTTTAATCTAATTTTTTTGAGATTAACAAAGGATTAACAAATAATTTATTTCTATTTTTTTTGATTTTTTTAAAATGGGTTTTATATAGTTTTAATTTCAGTCTAGTTTTAGGTATGCAGAAATTTCAGAACTAGTAGTTAAACTCTAGTTTAACCTTTGCTCTGATACCAAAACTGATGCGGAACTAATATGAAAACCTAATTTACTGATTATAAACCTAATTAACAGTGAAAAATAGCAATTAAAATTTTTTATAATTTTTGGATTTTTTTAAGACTCTAAGTTGGCAATAAAGGTACTAGTTAACTAGTTATGCCTGCAAGTGTAGAACTAACAAAGTAACTAAAATAATCAGAATTTGGTGATTAAGAAATCACCTTAAACTAGGGTCTACTTTCAAAGATCAGAAACTAAGGAGTAGGGAAAAGGATTTTGAATTTTACCAACATCAAATTTTTCCCTATGAAGCAGATCTGTTGGAACTCTCAGGATTCCGTGGCAGGGCTTCAAGATTTTGCTTTTCGGGCTCCGATCTTCTACGATATCGGTTCCAAGGCAAGAACACCTTGACTTGAGTTCTTGATCACCTGCAATAACTCAACAAAGAAATTTTTCAATTAGAAAGAAATATGGAAAAGGAAAGATGGAAAAGTAAAAGGGAAGAGGGAAGGAAGAGGTCGGCTAGGGTTTCTCTGATGTCTGGATAAGTAGGTCCTTACACCTTGCGATGTTCCAAAGGACAAAGGAAGGGCCTTACACCCTGTGATGCGCACAGCAAAGGAAGAAAATTTGATAGAGTGTCACTTTATTTCCTCAATAAATCATTAATCATATAGGAGGGTTGATGAGGTATTTATAGACCATCAATCAGAAGAGTAAGGGTTACAAAGACTAGTATTGTTTTTTCTTAGGCAACACTCCTTGAATCCCTGCTTTTGGTATCTTAGACTCCTGTCTTTGGGCTGATCTAGAGCTTCCTTCAAAGTGGGCGACAATAATGAAAAGAGATGAGGTGCTAATATGGCTTGGACTCCTTCTCATTTACTCATCTTAAAAAGTGGTGACATTTTGGTTTTGAATTGGGCGATAAGAAAAAAATATGAGGCGTGAGATGTAGAATCTTTCCCACTTACTCCTCTTAATAAAAAGTGGCGACAAATATGAGAATAAATGGTGCTATACTGGGTAAAAGGGATTTGGCCCAAAAGGCTAAATAACTAAAACCCTAATTATAGTTAGTAAAAAAGGCTAAACCCAACTAGGTAAATATATATATACATGTTTCATTTAGCTTCAGGGGTTTCTTTACAGACTCAATTTTGGGTCCAGGGGCTAAACCTAACTAACCCTAAATAAAAGAATTTAAAATAAAATATTTACATGTAAAAGGTGTTTGAATTTAGGGCTTTATTCACAGGTGATCCACAGGGATGTGGGTTTGACATGTCGATCATTTCTGGCCCTAGTGTCCGCACCATCGATCCCATAAGAAATTTGTATTTGAACTATGTTCAAACCCTTGCTTAGGTAAGCTTCAACAAAAATGAGCAAAATTTAATTAAATGAAGAAGATATAATTAATGTAAAGATCTAGAACTTTTGAATACACTGGACCAATGATTTAGAAAACTTTTCTAAGGATCTCTCTAATAACATCTTCTCAACTTCTTTCTTTGTATTAACCAAGTACGGATTATGAAGAGATATAAACTCAACTATAACCCATCAAGGTCTTACAAGCAAGGAAGAAGAGAAAAGAATAAAAAAAATATTATTAAGCCTTCTATCTTTTACACTACTTGCATCGAATCAAGCTTGAATTATGAAGGGATTGAAACCCAACTATAATCCATCAAGTCTCTTGAAAAGAAGTTTAAAAAGAAAAAAAAACCTCTTAAAAATTAAAGCCCAAGAAAAATCCAAGAAAAGGGCTTCTAATCATGGTCTTGCTTCATCGCCAACTCTAGAGAGTTTGCTTAGCCATACATGATTTAAACTAAAAAAAATAAAATCAACCTAACTACTTGTTGAAATTTAAATTACAGAATTTAAATGTGAAAAAATAAAAACTAAACTAATTACAGGAATGTAAATTATAAGAACTAAATTACAAAAAATTAACCTAACATAATACTGAAATTAAATAAAAAAAATATAAGAAAAATTTAAATAAGAAAAATAAAATTTTTATAGCAAAGAAAATAATTTATAACAAAAGATTTAACTCCTAAATCATTAACAGGGCTTGGAGTTAAAATAAAAATAAAAATAATAAAAACTAAGGCTCTCTCTCCTTGATTTCTCTCCTTCTTATATGTTGGAAGGGTGGAAGAAAGTGGGATGAAGAGAGAGGGTGGAAAAAGGGGCAAGAAAAAAAGGGTGATGGGCTGGAAGTTGAATGGTCGATCGATAGATGTCTTCATAATGAGGAGAATGCATAGGGGTCCGTGTGGAAACTATGTTGGTTTCTTATCTTGATCCCCTTAATAGATTCACTTCTTATCTTTATCCCATATCTATTTTAGTTCTGTGTTCTTATCCGCATACCCATTTGACAACTGCACGCAATCTTTATTTTAAAATCAAATTTTTTTGATATTATCCCAAAATTCGTGATCAATCTTTCTCTATTTCTTTTTCCATTTGGACATGCAACCTCTTGATAGCATTTTGATTTACACCAGGGGCAGCGACGATATGGAGATGGAGGCGATGGTGCTGAGAAGATTGGATGGTGGTGGCAAACTCGGACATTAGTTGAAAATGGGTGCATGGTTGGTTGATGTGAAAAGAAGACTCCTTGGCAGCAATCATGGAGATCGATGGAAGGGAAAAACTAGGATGGTAGTAGCAGGGAGGCTCTGGGCATTGACATCTTGAACTGGTACAGGCGACAAAAAATGGGGTAGCTAGTTAAGAAGATGGGAAGAAGATGGACTGGTGATCTGGGATGTGTCGATTCTTGCAATCGGCGGTAGCAGTAATAAGGAAGATGATCATGTTGAGCTCACAGCAACTTCCCCATGACCTGTAATGGCTTTAGGATAGGGAAGTGATGGCCATGGAGATCTGGGAAGATTCGAAGAAGGAGGAGGCTTTTTCTATGGCTTCAAGTGGCATGTGGTGGCACGGTCAAGATGGTGAATAGAGGAAGACAAAGAGTAGCTTCGGATGATGATTTCTTCAATTTTTTTGACCATGAAAGGCTTCTTCGGTCATTAGGATGGTCCCAGCGAGAAGAGAGGGAGCTCCATCAGTTTCCCTGGTGAGAATGGCACTCGATTTGGACTGTGGTCCATGGTTCTGCTTTGTGGACAAACAGGCTAGTTTACAGTGGACCGGCACTTTAATTTCTATGCAATTCTTTGTTAATTTTTTCAAAATTCATTTCCTAGCTCTATTGAAGTCCAATTTGTGCACCATCCATGCCATTGGATCCCAAAAATTGTGTTCTTCGCATTGGTGGAGTTCTTTCATTAAGAATAATTTAATTTTAAATTTAATGCTTTTATGCTCTTATTACTCCCCTCAACTTGAATTTTGCTCGTCCTCAAGTAAAAGTAAGTTCATGAATTAATTAAGGAGGCTATCAAAAATTCTTAATACCTAACATAAGTTTACTTAGACTCAAAGGTTGTTCTCAGGCCCTTTTTGTAAGTAGAAGATTTTCTATTAGGTAGTAGATGAAAATGGTCATTGGGATATTAATAGCTTCAAGTAAATTGGTTAATTGCAAGCTCCTCATTTTTTCCAAATAATTCTTAACCAACTCCTATTGTTATTTTTAAATCTTCTACTCCTTTGGAGTGGTGAGATATTATTTTAGTGCAAGTATGTTCCTCTTAGTGCCACACTTTTCTTTCACATTTTTCCCTTCTTTTTCTTTTTTTTTCATTTTTAATACCAACCGTGCAATGCCTTAATCTCTTAAGCTTTCTATCTGACCTTTGTAACAAGTTTTCGACCAATGTGTCCCAGACCAGTTGGCCTTAGAGCACTAAGTGTAGAACACCCCTCGGGCTTACTAGCTTGAGTTAAAAAGGCTACAGATCAAAATTGGTTGTATAGCAAAATTTCTTCATATCTCTACATTTTGATTTGAGACTCAACCATTTACTTAGACGAAGAGGCCTGGTTACTTAGTAGAACAATGTTTAAGAATTGCTTTTATTATATATTTTTTCTTTCTTCTTTTTTTAATACAGGAACTTTGCATTATCAGCACCCACACACACCTAAGAATTAGATTCTTCTTCGATGCAAATAGGATGGTTAGAATTATCTAGAAATTGATTTCATTATTACTTACCATTTTTACTTGAGTCTATTAATATTTTATCTCTTAGTATTTCACAAATTATCTAGACTATTCAATCAATTACTTATCAAAAGTGTGTGATTTAACCTAAGCCAAGATCAATAAGTGTAAGAATATTAAGGTCAAGGTAGCTCCAAATATATACTTATTCAGTTTATTATTCCCCCTTGAATAAAAATAATTTCTAAATATATGCATGATATGGTATAAAAGGAAACAAAGATACCTGAGGAGAAATTTTATTGAGCTCTCCCCCCAACTTAGCCAATAGAGCTTATTTGAGTCAGGATCTGAAAAACCTAATAATATTAAAAAGAAAATAATTAGAAAGAAAGAAGCTGGGTTGCCTCCCAAGAGTGCTAAGTTTAAAGTCTTCAACCAGACTTGACAGTAGGCTAATCAAGATATATCGGTTCATAAAGAACCATGGCTTCCTCCACAGATTCTATGGGTAGTTCCAAGAATGGTTTTAATCGTTGACCATTAACTTTGAACGCAACACCATTACTTGGGTTTTCAATTTCTACAGCCCCATATAAAAATACTTCTTTAACTAAGAAAGGTCTTGTCCATCTAGACCTAAGCTTTCCAAGAAAAAGATGTAACCTTGACTTATATAATAGAACTTTTTTTTCAAAAGTAAAATATTTTCTATGAATCACTTGATCATGAAATACTTTTATTTTCTCCTTATACATCCTGGCATTCTCGTAAGCTTCATTTCTAAGTCTTCTAATTCATTGATCTGAAGCTTCCTATGATTTCTAGCTAAGTCCAAGTCTATGTTTAATTTTTTTATTGCCCACATAGCTATGTGTTCTAGTTCAACAAGCAAGTGACATGATTTTTCAAACACAATCATATAAGGAGACATTCCTAGGTTGGTCTTGTAGGCAGTGCAATATGCTTAGAGTGCATCAACTAATTTCAAAGACCAAACTTTTCTATTAGCATTAATAGTCTTCTCCAAGATTTGTTTGATTTATCTGTTAGACACTTCTACTTGCCCACTAGTTTGGGGATGATATGGTATAGCCAACTTGTGGGTAACATTATATTTTTTCATTAAAGTGGCAAAGGGTCGGATGCAAAAGTATGTCCCTCGATCAATAATGATTGCTCTAGGAGTACCAAAATGGGAGAGAACATTTTTCTTAAAAAATTTAATGACCACTTTGCTATCAGTGGATCTACATGGAATAGCTTCTACCCACTTAGAAACATAATCAACAACAACTAAAATATATTCATTTCCAAAGGAGTTTGGAAATGGTCCCATAAAATCAATCCCCCACACATCAAAAATTTTAATCGCCAAGATTGGATTGAGTGGCATCATGTCTCTCTTGGTGATTCGACCCATTTTTGGCATTGAGCACAACTTTTACAATACACGTGCATCCTTAAATAAGTTAGGCCAATAAAATCCACATTGGAGTACTTTGGCAGCTGTCTTCTTAGATGCAAAATGACCACCACATGCTTGGTCATGGGAAAATGATAAAGCACTTCTAATCTCATTATTCGGGACACACCTCCCAATGATCTGATCAGGACATTGTTTAAACAGGTATGGATCATCCCAGATGAAGTATTTCACTTAGGAAAAAAATTTGTGTTTATCTTGACTAGTACAATAAGAAGGAACTTTATCAATGGCTAAATAATTTACAATATTAGCATACCATGGTTTAGTGGATATAGACTTGAGTTGCTCATCAAGAAAGAATTCATTAACAAGTGGTTCACTAGATGGTGCGATTATGATTCGGGACAAGTGATCAGCTACAACATTCTCTGTTCCTTTCTTGTCCTTAATCTCCAGGTCGAATTCTTGAAGGAGCAAAATCCATCTTATTAAGCATGCCTTAGCATCCTTCTTTGATAAGAGATATTTAATGACTGAGTGATCAGTATAAACAATAGTGTGCGACCCAACTAAGTAAGACCTAAATTTTTCTAAGGCAAAGACAACTGCTAGGAACTCCTTTTTAGTGGTTGTGTAATTAAGTTGCGCATCATTTAAGATTTTACTAGCATAATAAATAACTTTAGGCAACTTATTAATCCTTTGACCTAAAACTGCACCTATAGCATGATCAGTTGCATCGCACATGAGTTCAAAGGGTTCACTCTATATAGGTGGATGTATAATGAGAGTAGAAATGAGTGCATTTTTAAGAAATTCAAAAGACTCCAAGCACTCAGGAGTAAACTCAAATTTTACTTCCTTTGCTAACAAATTTGTCAACAGACGAGCCACTTTGCTAAAATTGGGTATGAACCTTCTATAAAATCTAGCATTACCTAAAAATGAATGAATTTCTTTAACAAACTTAGGTGGTGGAAGACTTGCAATCAGGTCAACTTTGGCCTTGTCAACTTCTATTCCTTTTTTTGAAATTACATGGCCAAAAACTATACCTTCTCTAACCATGAATTGATATTTTTTCTAATTAAGAACTAATTGCTTCTCCTTACATCTTTCTAAAACTAATCTCAGATGGTTCAAACATTCAAAGAAGGTGAGGCTAAATATAGAAAAGTTATCCATGAAAATTTCTAAGAATCATTCAATCATATCAGAAAAAATGCTAATCATACATCTTTGGAAGGTTGCTGGTGTATTACATAATCCAAAGGGCATGCACCTATAAGCAAAGGTTCCAAATGGGTAGGTGAATGTAGTCTTTCCCTGATCTTCAGAAGCTATGGGGATCTGATTATAGCAAGAGTATCCATCAAGAAAATAATAAAACTCTTGTCCAGCTAATTTCTCTAACATTTGGTCAATAAATGATAAAGGAAAGTGATCTTTCCTTGTTGCTGCATTTAGGGTCTATGTGGAAACCATGTTGGTTTCTTATCTTGATCCCCCTAACAGATTCGCTTCTTATCTTTATCCCATATATATTTCAGTTTCATGTTCTTATCCCCGTACCCGTTTGACAACCGCACATAATCTTTATTTTAAAATCAAATTCCTTTGATATTATCCCAGAATCCATGATCGATCTTTCTCTGTTTCTTTTCCCATTCAGACATCCAACCTCCTGACAGCATTTCAATTTACACTAGGGGCAGCGACATTATAGAGATGGGGGCAATGGTGCTGAGAAGACCGGATGGTGGTAGGAAACTTGGACAGCAGTTGAAAATGGGAGCATGATCGACTGATGTGAATAGTGGACTCCTTGGTAGTAATCACGAAGACTGGTGGAAGGGAAGAACTAGGATGGCAATCGCAAGAAGGCTCCAGGTAACGACATCTTGGACTGGTGCAGGCGATGGAAAATGGGATGGCCAGCTAAGAAGATGGAAAGAAGATGGACTGGTGATCAGGTATGTGTCGATTCTTGCAATCGACGATGGAAGTAATAATGAAGAAGATCATGGTGAGCTCCCAGCAACTTTCCCCATGACTTGCAATGGCTCCAGGACAGGGATGCGATGGCCATGGAGATCTAGGTAGATCCGAAGGAGGATTTTCTGGTGGCTTCGAGCGGCAGGTGGTGGCATGATGAAGACGGTGAACAGAGGAAAATAAAGAGTGGCTTCGAACGGTGATTTCTTCAATTTTTTTGGCGATGAAAGGCTTCTCCTACTATGAGGAGGGTCCTGGTGAGAAGAGAGGGAGCTCCATTAGTTTCCCTAGTGAGAATGGCACTCGGTTTGGATTGTGATCCACGGTTCTATTCCGTGGACCAACAGGCTAGTTTACGGTGGACAGCACTTTAATTTCCATGCAATTCTTTGTTAATTCCTTGAAAATTCATTTCCCAGCATAATTGAAGTCCGATTAGCGCGCCGTTCACACCATTGGATCCTAAAAATCATGTTCTTTGCATTGGTGGAGTTCTTTCATTAAAACACTACACAAAAATATTAATCTTAATTAAATAAGAATAATTTAATATTTAATTTAATGCTTTTATTGCTAAATTTTATGCACTTATCAGTCCAAGCCAATTAGATCCAATCAAAACCAATTATTGCCCAGGTGGCTTCCCAAGAGGGGGGTGAATTGGGATTATGAAAAACATTAGTAAGTATGTGCAATTTGAAATCCTTTTGGTATTGTGGTGAATTATGAAATGCGGAAGCAAGTAAATAAATGCACTGAATTTAAACAAGCACAATCACAAACACAAGGAATTTAGAGTTATTCGGAGCAATCTGTTCCAACATCCACTATCCAAGCACCACTTGGGATTTCCACTACATCCCCCACCGAAATACAATCGAATAGTTTTAACAGGCTTACAATCCGAACCTCTACACTTTGGTTTTACCGGGATCACCAAAGACAACCCTCACTTGGTTTTAACACAGGCTAACCAAGAACCTAAATCCCTTTGTTTTTTAAAACCGGGCTCACCAAAGAAAATCCAAACTTAGATTTTAATAGGCTCACCTAAAAACCTTTAATACACTCTCAAGACATAGCCCCTTGTTGTTCTTAGAGAGAAGATAAGATAAATCAAATATATAAAGCAAATTTACAACAAACCAAATTTGTTTGAGTGTTGCTGATGAAGATCAAATTGAAGCCTAGCTTTAAATGCTCTTGAATGCTTTTTAAGCTACTTCTTTACTTCTTCAAAAGGTTGGATTCAATAATGAAAGTTAGTTGGTAAAGCTTTGAATCCTATCTTGAATGCTCTTGAGTGTGGGTTGGTGAAAGACTTGAAAACTCTTTAACTTCCAAAGAATAATCAATGAATAATCTATCAAAAATTCTTTAATCCTTCATAAATAGTCCTTTTACAGTCTTCAATCAAAAATAGCCATTGTAGGGCCCAGGAAACTGAAATAGAGCTGTTGGAGGGCTTTTGAAGTTCAAAAATGAGATTCTACAACTAGCCATTAGACTACAAAAACCTGACACTCGAGTTGGCTTGAGGTCCATGAGTCGGCTCGAAGTCCCAAACAACCCATATAGAAGTTCTATGTGAGTCGGCTCTTTTGGGTTAAGTCGACTCAGATTCTAAGTCAATGGAAAAACAAATTCTACAGGAGTCGGCTCTTCAAGGCTAAGTCGGCTCGAAGTCTCAATCACCGAAAACATAACTCTAGACGAGTCGGCTCTTCAGGGCTTGAGTCGGCTCGAGGTCTCAGTCACCAAAAACATAGGTTCTTCATCGAGTTGGCTATTGAGGCTTGAGTCAGCTTGAACTTCTGAAACTCTGAGATTTTTGTGCCATGCCAGAATAGGAGTCGGCTCTTGATCCATGAGTCGGCTCTCACAAAAATTCTTTTTATACTTCAAACTTCTCCAAACATTTTCAATTCAAGATTTCAACAGAAGCAAATCTTTCAAAAAGCTTCAAAGAGCTTGCTAAACATATCTAACCTACTTGCACTCATTTTTACTAATTTAGAGCCCTTTTTACAAGATTACATAAAGAAATAATTAGGGCTTTACAACTTGAAGTGTACAATGTTGAAATATCTTTCAACTAGTCAGAAAACCAACTAATGCAAAGATAAACACTTTCCTGCGAAACTTCTTAAGTGATTGAAAGAATTAGTAATACATATATGCTCCAATATTTTGTAATCATCAAAATCATTCCAGGGGTCAACAATCTCCCCCTTTTTGATGATGACGAAACACAGGGCATGAAAAGATTTAAAATACTTTACAATTATCTGTAATGATATACTATGTATGATATTCACATGTATCAAGATGTATTCAAAGTAGTGTGTATCAAACAAATAAAGTATCAAGTAGTATCAAAACAATGTATCATTTGTATCATTCATGCACTAAGTATCAAATCATCATAATACTAACTTCGCATTTGAAATAAGTTTTAATAAAAGCTTAACAAAAGCTCCCCCTTTCTTATATAATAATACTCTATTCACATTTTCATGCTCTTTTCATTTTTCATGCTCATCTCTCCTTTTTCATAATTTTCCATGCTCTTTTCATTGTCATGCATGCTCTTCTCCCCCTTTTTGTCATCAACACAAAAGTATATAATTTAGGGAGAATATTCATTCATATTCAATCATTCATATTGATCAAAACATAACATTTTCAAAACACAAATATATATATATATATATATATATATGTAAAGAGTCAATACAAGATGTTATACATTACAAAAGTGCTAAATCACACCAAAATAATATCACAAACAATAGGAAATGATAAAAAGTAAATTCTAAAGGTCAAAAGGATGGACTAGTCTCATCATCACTAGGTTCATCTTCATTAGAAGAAGAACCAACCTTTAAATACTAGGAGTAGGTTCAAATTTAAGGAACCTAGGTCTAAGGTCCCTAAGTCTAGTCTTAACAGAAGCTGAAGATCTAGAAGATCGAGGTCTAGATTTAGTTGGAGGCTTTGAAAAAATCATTATAGGTGTCGGCCATCCAAAAGGAGGATCATCAGATAATGCAAGGGTGCTAGTAGTTGATAGAATCTACGTCGCTGGAGTATCTGCAATGCTAGTGCTCTGACCCTGAGTACCATCAGTACCAAGCCCAATAGGAGTAGCTGTAGTATGAATGTCAGTGGTATGCTCTGTCTCTCCCTGTCCACAGTCTATATCATGAACATGTGGTCCTGGTGAAGATGGAGGATGTGCTGAATGACTGGTTGTCCTGATCTGTTGAAGAATCGATAAAATCTCCTAAAAGCCATCATGCATCTCAATCTAAAGTGCCACTATCATGGCATCTATCTCTATCCTACCTCTCTATAGAGTAGAGATCTCATCCAAAATAAGCTGCAACCTGCTATCATCACCTAAACCATCAGTAGTAGATCCTCTCACAGGTGAACGAGATGTAAAAGGTGCTGGCTCAGAAGGTCCAGCCTCATCAGTTTGTGGCTCAGCCTCAGTACCTTGTGCCTGACCCGTCTGGTCATCCCCATCTGACTCTCCATCAGAATGTGTCACTGGTAGTCTGGAAGTCATTATGATCTAGTCTCCATCAACCTTCAGAAATCCCATCCTGCTCAATCACTTAACATTATATCTATCTTTATGAAGTAAAAGCCTGCTATCCTCAACAGACAAATCTACTCCGACATCCTAAAATAGTAATATAAAAACCATGCCATAAGGAAGACAGGTACGTGCCTTATGAGCTACTTTCTACATTTGGGAAATCATGATATAAGGTAAGTTGAGGGCCTCCCCCTCAACAAAACATCTCATAAATACCAGATCCCTCTCACTAACCCAGTCAAACCTTCAAGTTCTAGGTAGAAAAATACAACTGATAATATTATGAATCAATCTCATTTCCAAAGATAATTGGTTTGCCTTGACATGCACTATACCAGAAACATCATTCCTCTCAAGAATAATTCTCAAAGTCTTCTATTTCTCCTTTAACACTAAAAAGATCTCTCCTTCCTTAGGAATTTGAAGAATGTCACTTAATTTTTGCTCATTTATCTTAATACATTTCCCTTTAACGGTTGATTCCACATGAAATCACCAAGGGACATATTTTCAAAAAATTATCTTACTAAATTTGGAAATGTAGGTAGATTCATCAAACTAAAAGATTTCCATCCTTGTACAATGAGCCAATCCCCAACACTTAAATTTTCTTGCTCTAGAAAAGCAAAATCAACACAACATTCAAAAGTAACTTTCCTATTCCCAATAAGAACAACTTGTCTTGGAGCTTCCGGAGCCTCTTCATGTTCTTCCTGTGGCTCTTCCATGGGATTTGAAGTGTCCAACCTCTTCTTTGTCCTTCTCTCCTCTGCTACGATATTCACAACCCTCTTTGCTTTCATCCTTATGGCTTTCATAGGTGTCATTTTGGTTGGATTAGGGTTTAGGAGAGGTTTGGAAGAGTGCTAAGGCTTTTCATAGGTTTGGAATAGAGAACGGTTGGAATATAATAGGAAAGGTGGAAGAAAATTGATTTTGAAACCTAACAATGGCCTATTTAAAAAGGTTCGGCCCGACTCTCAAGTCTGCTCGACAGAGCAACATGGTGCTTGAGTAAAAATCAAGGTTAAGGCTCAAAAAAATAAAAAAAATAAAAATCTACAAGTTACTTAACACTAGAGGAAGTGGTCATAAGCTCTAAAGCGAATTTTGAAACATTTAGATAATTTTTCCTTATTTTTCTAAAAAATTAGGTCAAAAACTCTTAATATGGGTCACACAGACCTAACTCACCTCTAATCTTTTTGAATCTATCTTGGCTAAGAGGTTTGGTAAAAGTATCAGTAAGTTGATCTTTTGTAGGCACAAATTCTAATTCTACAATATTATTTAAAATATGGTCTCTAATGAAATGATGTCTAATTTCTTTATGCTTTGTTCTAAAATGCTGAATTGGATTTCTAGATAAATTTATAGCACTAGTGTTATCACATTTAATAGAAATTTTAGACTGAATAACACCATATTCTTCTAGCTGTTGCTTGATCCATAACACTTGTACACAACAGCTTTCCATAGCCACATATTCTGCCTCAATAGTAGATAGTGCTACAGAGTTCTATTTACGGCAGTGCCATGAAATCAAGTTGACACCTAGAAATTGACAAGTGCCACTTATACTCTTTCTATCAATCTTACAGCCATCATAATCAGCATCAGAATAACTAATTAACTTTAAAGATGAATGTTTAGAATACCATAATCTTATATTACATGTGACTTTAAGATACTTAATGATTCTTTTAATAGCAATAATGTATGACTCTTTTGGATTTGATTGAAAGCGTGCACACATACAAACACTAAAAAGAATATTATGTCTACTGGCAGTTAAATAAAGTAGAGATCCAATCATAACTCTATATAATTTTTGATCAATAGTTGTGCGATTTTCATCTTTATCAAGTCTGCATGCATGATTCATGGGTGTTCCATCTTCTTTGCTTGATTCTATGCCAAACTTTTTGATAATATCTTTAATATATTTGGCCTGGTTGATTAGAATCCCTTTCTTTGATTATTTGATTTGAAGCCCGAGGAAATAGCTTAGCTCACCCATTAAACTCATTTCAAATTCACCCTGCATTAACTTAGCAAAATCTTAACACAAAGATTCATCAGTAGATCCAAATATTATATCATCAACATAGATTTGAATAACCAAAATGTCATCATTTTTCTTTTGAATAAACAAGGTAGTATCAACACTACCTCTTATAAAATCATTTCCAATTAAAAACTTAATTTATCATACCAGGCTCTAGGTGCCTGTTTAAGACCATATAAAGCTTTATTCAATTTGAAGATATGATTTGGAAAAGTGTGATCGGTAAAACCAGGTGGTTGTTCAACAAAAACTTCTTCAAATAGAAAATCATTTAAGAAAGCACTTTTTACATCCATTTGAAATAATTTAAAGTTCATAAAAATGCATATTCCAAGAGTAATCTATTAGCCTCTAGCCTAGCTACTGGTGCATAGGTCTTATCAAAATCTATTCCTTCTTCTTGATTGTAACCTTGAGCTACCAGTCTAGCCTTGTTCCTAATCACATTACCTTGCTCATCTAGCTTGTTTCTATAAACCCATCTAGTACCTATAACAGGGTAGTCATTTGGTCTTTCTATCAATGTCCAAACATTATTTCTTCTAAATTGGTTTAACTCATCATGCATAGCTAACATCCAATTATGGTCGGTTTCAGCTTCTTCTATAGTATGTGGTTCTACATGAGATATAAAAGCAATCAAATCATGTGCATCCCTTTGTGAAGCTCTAGTTCTAACACTTTGAGATGGATCTCCGATAATAAGTTCTTTAGGATGTGAGTGTACATACCTCCATTCTTTAGGTATATCATCATGATCTTTACTTACCACTTCTTCATGTTGTTCACTAGCTTGCTTATCTTTGATAGTCATATCTTTTAGTCCATGTTCAAGTGTACCTGTATCATCATCAGCACAGTCTTCTTCTCTAAAAGATGTTAGGTCAGTTTCATTGAAAACAACATAGATTGATTCTTCCACAATTAAAGTTCTTTTATTGAAAACTCGATAAGCTTCGCTATTTGTAGAATAACCAAGAAATATAGCCTCATCAAATTTTGCATCAAACTTACCAAGATTTTCTTTACCATTATTAAGAACAAAACATTTACAACTAAAAATATGAAAGTAATTGATATTAGACTTTCTATTGTTCCACATTTCATAGAGGGTTTTTCATATAATAGGTCTAATCAAAACTCTATTTAAAATATAGCAAGCAGTATTCACAGCTTCTATCCAAAAGTATTTTTAAAGATTTCCTTTACAAAGCATTATTCTGGACATTCTTTCAAAGTTCTATTCTCTCTCTACAATGCCATTTTGTTATGGTATTCTAGGAGCGAAGAAGTTGTGATCAATATCGTGCTTTGTGCAAAAGTGATCAAAATATTGATTTTCAAATTCTATACCATGATCACTATGAATAGATATAACGGAAAGATTTTTCAAGTTGGAAACTCTTTTGTAAAACTTTTTAAATGCTTTAAAAGTTTCATCTTTATATGCAATGAACAAAATCCAAGTGTATCTTGAAAAGTCATCTACAATCATAAGGCCATACTTCATACCACCTAGGCTTGTTGTCCTAGTAGGTCTGAAGAGATCCATGTGAAGTAGCTCTAAGGGTCTAGTAGTAAAAATAATATTTTTGGATTTAAAACTTTTTCTCACTTGCTTTCCTAATTGAAATGCATCACAGACATAATCAAAATTTACTTTAAACTTTGTAAGCCTTTAACCAAATCTTTTGAAATAAGTTTTGCAATAGTATCCATACTAGCATGTACAAGTCATCTATGCCATAGTAAACTTGATTCCTTACTCTTATCATTCACTGCCACAAGACTTGTATTTCTTGACATAGTTAGATCATTAAGATTACTACATAAATATTACCAAGTCTATATCCAATGAACTTTGTACTAGAGCCAAGAGGATCAACTACTATATACATTAAAGACTTAAAGAAAATATTAAAACCAATATCACAAAGCTGGTTGAAGCGTAAAAGATTATGCTTTAATTTTTCTACAAGTAGTACATTCTTAATAAAAGTAGGAATAATTTTGATTTTACCAATACCGATTATCCTTCCTTTGAGATTATTACCAAAGGTTACCATACCACCATCTTTTTGTTCTAGGGTAAAGAATTGATCAATGTCACCCGTCATGTATCTTGAGCAGCCACTATCAAGGTACCATCTTTTCTTTGCATTTATGGCTGCAAGACGTCCCTACAAAACAATTAAGTAATGGATTTAGATACCTAAGCTTTCTTGGTTCCTTGCAAGTTAGTCGGATTGGTTCCTTTTGGAACTCAAATTTTTTTAGTTTTCTTTTTGCCATTATATTTCAAATGACATTCAAAAGCTTTGTGACCAATATTGTTAGAAGCATAGCAGATAATTTTTGGTTTTGAATAAGAAGTATATGATGATGCAAACTTAGGTCTATGTTGCTTTGATATAATGAACTTAGGAGAATAAGAAGTGGATGCAAAAAACTTATTTGAATTTGAACTGTTATAACCAATTCCAAACTTGCTATTTGAATTTCTTTGATCTTTCAAAAAAGTTCACGTTTATTAGAGATTAAAGTTAATTTTTCAACCAATGGTTTAAGCTTCTGAACTCCCTTTTGCAAGTCAGTATTTTCATTTTGCAAACTTTTGTTCTTTTCAAGAAGTTCATCCTTTTCAAATTGAATAGTTTTAAGTCTTTCACAAATTAAACTTGATTTTCTTTGAAAAATCTTGTTCCTTTCGTAAATTTCATTTTTATCTTTTTCAACCATATCACAGTTATTTTTCAAATTCTTCATTTTCAAACCAATCTTTTTGTACTCTATCAATAGTTCACAAAAAGCATTATGAAGCTCATCATAAGTAAATTTTAGATTAGGTTCAGAAGTTATAACCTCATCCTCCAGACCCATAAGGCAGATTTGAGCAGTCTTTGTTGTATCCTCATCTTCTTCGGTTGATGTAGATTCATCACTATCGTTCTATGCCGCAAGCATTGCCTTCTTTTTCTTTCTCTTAACCATCTTTTTCTTGATTTTTAGGATAATTAGGACGTATGTGTCCTGGTTTCTTACATTCATAACAAATAGGAGTTTGATCTTTGTCCTTTTTCTTTGTCTTTTTCTCTTTCTTTTCCAAATTCTCCTCTTTTGAATTGCTTTCTCCATCTGTTAGTCCTTCTTCTGCCCATAAATCTCTTAAATTTTCTCATAACTAGGGCGATTTCATCATTTTCCAGATCATCATTATCAAATGTATCTGAATCTTCATCTTTGTCCTCTTCTGTTGCTTTAAATGCAATAGCCTTTTTCCTTTTTGAATCTTCTTCTGTTCTTTGTTGCATGGCTAGCTCATGAGTAATTAATGATCCCATCAGCTCATCCAATGGTAGGATGTTTAAGTCCTTTGCCTCTTGAATAGCTGTAACTTTTGCTTCCCATTTATCTGGTAAAGATCTCAAAACCTTTTGGACTAGATCAGCATTAGTATTTATCCTACCAAGACTTTTAAGATCATTTATGATATCAGTAAAATGAGTATACATAGCTGATATAGTTTCATTTGGATCCATTTTGAACAATTCATAATTGTGCACAAGAAGATTGATTTTTGATATCTTAACTTATGATGTGCCTTTGTGAGTGATCTCAAGCTTATCCCAAATTTCTTTAGCATAATTGCAAGTGAAAATTTTGTTAAACTCATTTGGGTCCAAAGTACAATAAAGTAAATTCATAGCTTAGGCATTTAGCTTGGCCAATTTCATATCATTCTCGTCCCATTCCTCTTCCCGTTTGGGAATCTCATCATCATTATTTCTAATAGTGGGTGTGTGAGGTCCTTTTAGAATTATTTTTCATAAATGGAAGTCTATGGCTTGAATGTATATTTTCATCCTAGCCTTCCAATATGTATAATTAATTATAGTGAAAAGTGGAAGTCTATTTGTGGATTGGCCTTCAGCCAAGGAGGTGCTCATAGGATGTGCCATCAATCTTTACTCTAAGGAATTTTCAGAGACTCTACTTTGATACCACTTGTTGCCCAGGTGGCTTCCCAAGAGGGGGGTGAATTGGGATTATGAAAAACTTTAGCAAGTATGTGAAATTTAAAATCCTTTTGGTGTTATGGTGAATTATGAAATGCGAAAGCAAGTAAATAAATGCACTGAAGTTAAACAAGCACAATCACAAATACAAAGAATTTAGAGTGGTTTAGAGCAATCCACTCCTGCATCTACTACCCAAGCACCACTTGAAATTTTCACTATATCCCCCATCGAAATATAGTCGGATTGTTTTAATAGGCTCACAATCCGAACCTCTACACTTTGGTTTTACCGGGATCACCAAAGACAACCCACACTTGGTTTTAACACAAGGCTAACCAAGAACCTAAATCCCTTTGACTTTTAGAACCAGGCTCATTAAAGAAAACCTAAACTTAGGTTTTAATAGGCTCACCTAAAAACCTTTAATACACTCTCAAGACACAGCCCCTTGCTATTCTTAGAGAGAAGACAAGATAAATCAAATATATAAAGCAACTTTACAACAAACCAAATTTGTTTGAGTGTTGCCGATGAAGATCAAATTGAAGCCTAGCTTTAAATGCTCTTGAATGCTCTTGAAGTTGCTTCTTTACTTCTTCAAAAGGTTGGATTCAAGAATGAAAGTCAATTGGTGAAACTTTGAATCCTATCTTGAATGCTCTTGAGTGTGGGTCGATGAAAGACTTGAAAACTCTTTAACTTCGAAAGAATAATCAATGAATAATCTGTCAAAAATTCTTTAACCCTTCATAAATACTTTCTTTTGTAGTCTTCAATCAAAAATAGCCATTGTAGGGCCTAGGGAACTGAAATAGAGTCGTTGGAGGGCTTTTGAAGTTCAAAAATGAGATTATGCAACTAGCCGTTAGATTGCAAAAACCCATCACTCGAGTCGGCTCGAAGTCTTTGACAACCCAAATAGAAGTTTTGTGCGAGTTGGCTCTTTTTGGTTGAGTCGGCTTGAACTCTTAGTCAATGGAAAAACAAATTCTGCAGGAGTCGACTCTTCAAGCCTGAGTCAGCTCGAAGTCTCAATCACCAAAAACACAAACTCTATACGAGTTGGCTCTTCTGAGCTTGAGTCGGCTCGAGGTCTCAGTCACCAAAAACATAGGTTCTTCATCGAGTCGGCTCTTGAGGCTTGAGTCAGCTCGAACTTCTAAAACTCTAAAATTTTTGTGCCATGACAGAATAGGAGTCGGCTCTTGATCCATGAGTCGGCTCTCACAAAAATTCTTTTTATGCTTCAAACTTTTCCAAACTTTTTCAATTCAAGACTCCAACAGAAGCAAATCTTCAAAAAAGCTTCAAAGAGCTTGCTAAACATATCTAACCTACTTGCACTCATTTTTACTAATTTAGAGCCCTTTTTACAAGATTACATAGAGAAAAAATTTTGGCTTTACAACTTGAAGTGTACAATGTTGGAATATCTTTCAACTAGTCAGAAAACCAACTGATGCAAAGATAAACACTTTCTTGCAAAACTTCTTAAGTGATTAAAAGAATTAGTAATACAAACATGCTCAAATATTTTGTAATTATCAAAATCATTCCAGGGGTCAATACCAATAGACCTAGTTAGGTCAAATTGAGCTAAGCTAAGTTACCAATTCGAACTAGCTTCCGAATTGACTCATGAATCCAATCCATTTGATCCATTAAAACCAATAAGACATGATTGACATCTAGCAATATGTCATGCCTACCCAGAAGATGAGAAATTTGATAAAAATTATCAAAATACACTTCAGCAGAAAGTTACCATGCAATTCAATCATTCACTCTCCCTTTATCTTGAATAAGTGATGGGCATGGATAAATGTCAAACCCTAGTACTTAATCCTTTTGAATCTTAATTCGATAATGAGGACTCGATCGATGAAAGATTAGAAACCATATCTTATCTCATCATGCTTTGATCAAAGACTTTCTAAGTCATCATTTGAAGAGATCACATGAGATAACTTCTCCTCTTACTAGGATTATTCAATTCCTTGTTGACCTACTCATTACCTTCATACACAATCCACCATATCCAGAAGCACCCTGTACATGACTTACTTGCCATGAAGGAGTATGCACCAAAACATGGGCTCATGTGCATAAAATACTATGGTAGTCTCAGGTCTAAGGATTACATGCACAACTCCCACTAAGAGAACATTCTTTTGACAAATAAGACTTCCATTTGATGTTCTCTTGTCGGATTAGCTTAGTGAACTTATACCCTAATGAGCACCCACATCCTTATATTAGTGTCCCTACACAAGTGGCTGTGAGACCAACCACCCTCTCTATCGAGCATACATAGGATGTGCTAGTCTTTTTATATTCATTGATCCCCGAATCGATTATCCAACAACTAGGAACATTTTAGATTAGGGTTTATAGGAGCTTAGGTCTCACCATTATGATCTCCATCATAATCCTAATTCCATTACCCTAGCCTATGGGGTTCATCATAATCTTGATAAGATGCATTTGTTTGATGAATCAAATACCTTTTATTAATAAATAATATCATGCATGAGCAAGAAGATCATAGAAATGCGCATATAAAGATTGGCTTTTAGGGCACCATTCTTTCAATCTCCCACTTGCACTAAAGCCAATTGCCTTTGTATTTTACACCCATACAATCTAAGTGGCAATCAAACTACTGCTATGGTAATGCTTTAGTAAATGGGTTTGCTATGTTGTTCTTTGTATCTACTCGTTCGATGACAACATCTTGCCTTCGAATGAGGTAAAAGCATCTTAGGATGTGCTTGGACTTATGATGAGACCTTGGTTTTTTAGCTTGCACAACAACTCTAGTGTTATCATAATAAAGTGGCACCGGTTGTTGTATAGTAGAAACCACATCCAATTTCGTGATGAATTTCATCATCCACACAGCTTTCTTTGTGGCTTCACTTGCAGCTATGTACTTTGCTTCAGTGACTAAGTTAGCTACAGTTTGCTACTTTATACTCTTTCAACTCATTGCACCCCCATATGGAGTAAAGACACATCCTGATATGGAGTTGCTATCATTCAGATTTGATTGAAAACTAGAATCTATATACCCTTCTAGTTTCAACTCTGATCCACCATATATTAGAAAAACATCATTAGTCCTTCTCAAGGACTTAAGAATATTTTTCATAGCTTTTTAATGATCCTTCCTTGGATTAGCCTAGACCTGCTTACTCTAACCAAGGCATAAGCATCATCTGGCCTGGTACATAACATGGCATACATAATTGATCCAATAGCCAAAGCATAAGGAATCAAACTCATTCTCTCTTCTTTTCTGGTATCTTAGAAGATATCTTCTTGGAGAGATGTATGCCTTGACTCATGGGCAAGTAACCTCTCTTACTTTCTGTTACAGCCGTGACAGTGACATGGCCAGGCTCAGGTACCACCGAATGCGCTCGGGCCACGTGGAGGCTTCTTCGGTCGAGTCAGCGCCATGTCTTCAAGACCAGGTTCGACAAGACTACAGCGCCCGACAATTCTCTAAGGCAAACTGCCCCCGCCGAGGTCGAGCTCGGATCGGAGCTCCTCTACCAACTCGATAGCGCCCAAGCCCGGAGATATCCGCCCAAGTGAGGTCGGCCAAAGCCAGGAGGCCTCCTGCCACCTCGCCAGGTGTCCACCCAGGAGAAGTCCGCCCGGGCCGAGGTCGGCCGACCCTTCGCCCTTCGCCAGGTGGCCTCCCGGAGATGGGTCCACCTCGACCGAGACCAGGCGACCTCCTGTCACCCTGCCAGGTGTCCGCCCAGGAGGTGTCCACCTAGGCCGAGGTCGGCTGGTCTTTCGCCCCTTTGCCAGGTGGCCTCTCGGAGACGGGTCCACCTCGGCCGAGTCCAGGCGACCTCCTGCCATCTCGCCAGGTGTCCACCCGGGAGGGGTCCACCTAGGCCGAGGTCGGCTGGTCCTTCGCACCCTTGCCAGGTGGCCTCCCGGAGACGGGCCCACCTCGACCGAGTCCAGGCGACCTCCTGCCACCTCGCCAGGTGTCCACCCGGGAGGGGTCCACCTAGGCCGAGGTCGGCTGGTCCTTCGCCCCCTTGCCAGGTGGCCTCCCGGAGACGGGCCCACCTCGGCCGAGTCCAGGCGACCTCCTGCCACCTCGCCAGGTGTCCACCCGGGAGGGGTCCACCTAGGCCGAGGTCGGCTGGTCCTTCGCTCTTCGCCAGGTGGCCCCCGGAGACGGGTCCACCTCGGCCGAGGTCAGGCCGCCCGTACGGAGAAGATCTCAAGGAAGAGTCGCGGGCCCCGAGGCCATCCCTCGGGCCGTATGAATCCCAGACGGTGCCCCGTACGGAGGGCGGCGGCACGTGGAACATCACTTGCATCGGCCCGACATGCTCCACAGCCGAGGGGCACGATTTTGACAGAACAGGCCCTATAGATGGATGGCACCCACGCTTGGGAGAGAGAGCACTCTCGCTGGGCCCGAGGCCTGACCGACCGCCTTGTCAGCGCCGCCCTCTCTTTTTCTCTTCTGTCTTTGCCTTTTCCCTGCTGGGCTCGGTGGACGAGGTCGGAAAGCCGCCTGGCCCCCCTTCACCGAAAAGGGAAAAGAGAAGAAGACAGGGGAGGGGAGTCTCCCAGGAGGAAAAGACAAGCGCACGACGAAAGGAGATAAAGAGGGAGGAATCTGGGGACAACGGAGGTAAGCAAGCAAGCCTGGGGACAAAGGAGAAGCAACGGCAAAAGGCCTCGCTCCGGAGAGTGAAAACCAGAGATCCCGAGAGGGAATCACTGGGCGTGAGCTTGGCAAGGAGGCCCAGCCGAGATTCTGGTCCCCAGAGCATCTCTCTCACTAGTAAACTCTCTAAGTCTGGAATCCTTTCGGGGGTCCGTCTGGAGAGTCTGTTCCTTCTCGTCATCTACTGACTTGACTGTCGGAGCTCCCTCGCCGGGATCCCCGGCCAGGGTCTCCTAACCCCTTTTTCGCAGGTTCGCCGCAGGAAGGGAGGCTCCCTCGCCAGGCGATCAGGAGGGATCGGCGGATCCGTGGCACGGGCACGGCGATGAGAGCGGCAACAGATCTATCTCTATAGATCTATCTCTAAGTATGTAGGCAACAGTTTCCACCATGTTGAATCTCTTCAATACTAAGTTAATGTACCTGGATTGGGATAAGCCAAGCATCCTCTTAGATCTATCTTTATAGATCTTTATAGCTAGTATATAGGATGCCTCTCCCAAATCCTTCATGAAAAACTGCTTTGATAGCCAAGACCTGACCGATTGCAACATTAGGATATCATTCCCAATGATGAGTACGTCATCGACATACAAAACCAAGAAAACAAGGGCACTCCCATATGTCTTCTTGTACATAAATGGTTCATCCACATTCTTGATGAAACCAAACTTTTTGATTGTTTCATCAAAATGGATGTTCCAAATCCTCGATGCTTGCTTCAATCAATAAATAGATTTCTTAAGCCTACATACTTGGTTTGATCTCTCACTTGAGACAAACCCCTCTGGTTATGATATATAGACTTCTTCCTCAAGATATCTATTAATGAAAGCAGTCTTTACATCCATCTACTAGATTTCATAGTCATAGTGTGCAGCTATGGCAAGCAATATCCAAATGGACTTGAGCATGGCTACAGGTGAAAAAGTTTCAACATAGTCAATACCATGTCTTTGTCTGAAACCTTTTGCTACTAGTCTAGCCTTGTAGGTCTCTATTTGACCATCTACTCCAATCTTCTTCTTGAAGACCTATTTACACCCAATTAGGTTTACTCTCTCAAGTGGATCTACTAATGTCCAAATTTGATTAGAGCACATGGAGTCCATCTCAGATTTTGTGGCTTCTAGCTATCTGTCAGAGTCTCCACTCATGATAGCTTCTGTATAGGTCATAGGATCATCATCTTGTATGATACTGGCTTCATTATCATTCCCAATAACAAATTCATATTTGAGAGGTGCACTTCGCACTCTCTTTGACATACAAAGAGGAGGTGTGTGTTGTGGTTGTTCTTGAACCTTAGGAACATCTGGTTGAAGAATTGCTTCACATGTCGGTTGAACTTCTTCAAGTTCAAATATCCTCTCATTGCCCCTTTCTTGGATAAACTCTTTTTCCAAGAATGTGTCATGCCTACTAACAAAGACCTTTTGTTCAGTGTGGTGGTAGAAAAGGTAACACATACTTTCTTTAGGATATCCTACAAACTTACACTTGTCAACCCTAGCACTTAGTGCATGTCCAAAAACATTCCTGACATAAGCAGGGCAACACCAAATCTTAAAATACTTAAGACGTGGCCTTTTCCCTTTCCATAATTCATATGGAGTGCTTTTAATTGTCTTTGATGGCACCTTATTTAATATTTAGGTAGCAATATCTAAGGCATAACCTTAGAAGGATATTGGAAGATCTGTGAAGTATATCATGGATCGTACCATGTCCAATAAGGATCGGTTCCTCCTTTTTACTACACCATTTAGCTGTGGTGTGTATGGAGGAATCCATTCAGAGAGTATGCCTTTGTCTTTAAGATGATTGAGAAACTCACTAGATAAGTATTCTCCTCCTCTATCAGATCGAAGGATTTTAATACTATGCCTAGTTTGTTTCTCAACCTCATTTTGATACTCTTTGAATTTATCAAAGGCTTCGTACTTATATTTCATAAGATACACATATCCAAACCTTAATAAGTCATTAGTAAAACTGATGAAATAAGAGTATCCTCCTCTGGCTTTGGTTGTAATAGGACCACACACATCTATGTGTACTAGATCTAACAACTCAGTTGCCCTCTCTTTATATCCTGTGAATGGAGAATTGATCATCTTACCCATGAGACAGGACTCACAAGTTCTTAATGACTCAAGATCAAAAGGCTTAAAGAAATTTTCTTTATATAACTTGTTTATCCTGGACACGCTGATACGATCCAAATGGCAATGCCAAAGATAAGTAACATTCACATCATCTATCTTTCTTTTCTTGTTTTTAACAAGCATATCTTCATCATTGAGTGATAGAATCAAAAGACCATTAGCAAATGTACCACAACCAAAGAATTTCTTTGAAAAGAAAATCGAGCATCTATGGCTCGATAAATTTTTTTAATAACCTTGTTTTAAAAACAAAGGTACAAAAATAATATTCTTTATAATGTTGGGTACATAATAACAATCTTTTAAATCAAGAATATTTCCCGATAGCAATAATAGCTGATAGGTTCCAACAGCTTTAGCTTGAATAGGATCACCACTAGCGCCAAACAGCTCGAAGTCACCCTACTTCAATCTTCTAGGTCTCTATGACCCCTACAATGATTTGCAGATATGAGACCCACATGTGATATCCAGTACTCATGTATCCGAAGCTAAAGAACTTGATGACAAGTTTGTTTGTATCATGTACAAATCTTTTGATGCTCCACCAGCATCATGCTTTATACTTACAAGATACAACTTGCAATTCTTCTTCCAGTGCCCTTTCTTCCCATAATGATTGCAGGTCCCATTAGTAGAGGGCTTCCTTGCCTTATTCCTCTTCTGGAAGCTACTCTTAGGATTCCCTTTTCTCTTGAACCCTTCGTCATTGCCTGCTTCTTTTCATTAACCAAAAGAAGATAAGCCTAATCACCTTTAAAGTGGCTCTCTATTGTCTTGAGCATATTCAGCAACTCAGGCAATGACATATTCAGTTTGTTCATTTGATAATTCATGACAAACTATGAGAAAGAATCTAGGAGTGAATGTAGGATCAAGTCCTGATTAAGCTCTCCATCCATCATAAACCCTAGTTGATCTAATCAAGTGATCAGGTCAATCATCTTAAGAACATGTGCTTAAACAAAAGAGCCCTCACTCATCCATGCTTGGAACAACTGCTTCTATGTCTCATATCGAGCAGTCTGACTATACTCTCCATAAAGTTCTTTAAGTTCGAGTAATATAGACCGAGGTTCCATTTTCTTATATTACCTTTGCAATTCATTGCTTATAGAGGCCAATATGATGCACTTGGTAGTCATGCTGTCATTCTGCCACATTTTATATATGGCACTTTCTTTCTCAGTAGCATCCTCTTTTATCGAATCTAGGTCAGGAGAATCGAGGATATAGGCAATCTTTTCTTGAACTAATATAATCCTCAGGTTGCTCAACCAATCCACATAATTTGGATTGGTTAACTTGTCGGCATCCAAGATGCCTCGTAGTGAAAGAGTAGAAGCCATAATGTAAAATCTACAGTAAAGAACAACTACAAGCAGACCACTCATGATGAGATTCACAATTAGACAAGGACTTTTGCATCTAATTATGTCTCATACTATTTTCTTTCGAATACCAAAACCCTCAACTATGGTAAGCAAGAAACCCTACCAGGGCTTCCTTAGTGGGGTTGAGATCCCAATTCCTTATGAATGCCTTGTGTTAATCACAACAAACACCCATGAGTTCAAGGATAGGAAAATCTCTTTCCAATTGCAACCCATGCAACTCTCAACATAATACCTTCCTCTAAAATACTTATAGCCTTGTGTTAATCACAACAAACTAATTAGGTCAAATTGAGCTAACTTAAGTTACAAATTTGAACCAACTTCCAAATTGACTCATGAATTCAATCCATTTGATTCATGAAAACCTACAAGACATGATTGATATCTAGCAACATGCCATGCCTACCTGAAAGATGAGGAATTTGGTAAAAATTATCAAAATATCCTTCAGAGGAAAGTTACCATGCAATTCAATCCTTCGATCTTCCTTTATCCCAAATAAGTGATGGGCATGGATAAATGTCAAACCCTAGCATTTAATCCTTTTGAATCTTAATTCGATAATAAAGACTTAATCAATGAAAGATTAGAAATCCTATCTAATATCATCATGCTTTGATCGAAGACTTCTTGAGTCATCATTCGAAGAGATCATATGGGATAACTTCTCCTCTTACTAGGAGTGATCGATTCCTTGTTGACCTACTCATTACATTCATACCAAATTCACCATACCAGAAGCACCCTATACATAAGTTAATTACCATGAATGAGTTTGCATCAAAATATGGGTTCATGTGCATAAGATACTATGGTAGTCTCAGGTCTAAGGATCATATACACAACTCCCACTAAGAGAACATTCTTTTGACAAGTAAGACTTCCATTTGATGTTCTCTTGTTGGATCAATTTAGTGAACTCATATCCTAATGAGCACCGACATCCTTATATTAGGATCCCTACACAAGGGGCTATGAGACCAACCACCCTATCCATCGAGCATACATAAGATATGCTAGCCTTTCTGAATTCATTGATCCTTGGATTGATTTCCAAGGACTAGGAACATTTTAGATTAGGATTTATAGGAACTTAGGTCTTGCCATTATGATCTCCATCATAACCCTAATTCCATTATCCTAACCTATGGGATTCATCATAATCTTGATAAGATGCAATAGTATGATGAATCAAATACATTTTATTAATAAATAATATCATACATGAGCTAGAAGATCATCAAAATGCCCATACAAAGATTAGCTTTTAGGGCACCATTCTTTAACTTGAATCCCTTTTCTAGATACCAGTCAATTAGCCAATCCTGAGTCGATCTAACTCTTCCAAGTGCCTTATCCTATTGAGCTCGAGTTCCTTAAAGGCTAACATCTATTTAATTTTAATTAGAAGGCTTAGGTTTGCAAGATGCAAGGTGATGGTTTATGGACCAATGAAGGGTGATGAAATCCGTACTTTATGTTGTTTAGTGATGTCGTCCTTAAGATATTTAATAGTAATATGCAATGCAAAAATGAAAGATATCCAATACAAGTAATAAGTTTTATAAGGGTTAATTATTTTCACTATTTTAGTTAAGAGTTATGTAGTATCTTAGTTTTCTTTTTATGTTATGTTATTTTAAGTAAGAGAAATCATATGTTAGTTTTAAGTTAGGTTAATATGTTGTGAGAGAAGCAAGACTAAATTAGGTTAGGCTTATAAAGTAACTAGAGATCCTATAATTAAAGAAAAAATTTAAATCTAGCATTTAAGGTAGTTAATAAAAAGATTAAGTGATTTTTTTTGGTTAGTTGGAAAAGAAAGAGAGCAACAAAAAAGGAAAATAAATCTTACCAAAAGGAATTTTTAGATAGATTTAAAAATGAAGTAGACAAATCAAAAGAAATAGAAAAAAGGACTTATTTTTTTGGTTAATTTGAAAAGAAAGAACTTAATTAAAAGTAGCCAATAAAAAAGAAAATAGATCTAGGATTAGGGTTGGTTTTATCAAAATTGTAGAACTTTCATTCTCTCCTTTTTTTTTTTCTTTTTTTATACAAGAAGAAAAGAAAAATATTTTGAAATCCATGAAGAAGGAAACACTTAGGATAATCTAAAATCTTTGATTTTACAAAGAAAAAAAAAATATTTTGAAGTTTGGAAATACCAATTAAAAGTACAAAGAATAGAAATTAAAACATTGGTATGTTCAATCTACTAATCAGATCTTTGCATATTCTTGCATAAAAATAAAAGACAGGAATTTAAATTGCATAAAATAAACTTTGCATTAATTAAAATTTAATTACAAAAAATTAATAACTAAATAAATAAAAAAAAGTGGTAATAAAGTATCTGAAGTTGATTTACCATATTCTCATTGAAAAGTTGGTTGATGTCACCTCACCTTCTTGCATCGTACTCTATGGAATGAACTAGGCTTTCTCTTCTTTTTTCTCTTTAGATCTTGATCTTGTGGATGGAATATGCTTGAAGATAGTATATTGCAAAACTATCCCCTAAGAAACCACACTTTTAGAGGCTGACCCACAACCCAAGCTATACTCTCTACCTTGTACTATACCCTCTCTCCAAGATGATCTCTTATATAGCTGAAGGGTCTTTTATATAGGTCTTAGAGAAGGTTGAATCAGTATAGGACTAGGAGTTAGACTCCTAGCAGAACTCCTAAAATTATTTTGGGCATCAGATCATATTAGATCACCATAAATTTGTCGATCAACATCTAAAATCGATTGAACCCAATGAATACCATCATATTAGCTTAAATCATGCTCAGATTTTCCCACATCAAGCTATGGCCATCAAATTAACTCATTTCATACTCCATCATGTGCTTTAACAGACCAAATCAAATCGAGAGTCATTATGTCTATCTAATTGGGTCATTATAGGGAAGCTTCTCACTTGTTGGATCAACACACAAAGCCGTCGATGATGGCAGATCATGGGAATGAGGTAGCAACGGTGAATCATGGTGGCTCAGGCCTGGGATTGTGATGATGTGCAAAGGGTGGTAAATCAAAATAGAAAGGAAGTGACGATGGGGTATGGCTGGTGACTGTGGGTAGAGATGGGGCATGGACTACGATTAAGAGGGAGAGATGATGGTTTGGTGGCTTGGAACAAGGAGGAGGGCAACTTAGAGGTGGTAATAATGGGGACAGGAAGGACGGCATTGACGATGTGGGAGGAGGAAGGCTATGAGTAGAGGGAAAGTCGGATCTTGGCAGCTATGGATATGGACTCGCGAGGAGAAGGCAACACACAGGGTAGAGGATGTTGGCTCAAAATGACTATGGTAGCATCTTAGGTTAGTGACGAGCGATGGGGAGTAGTAGGGTGGCATTTCATGATGTCGATGGGTGGCATGGTGGTGGACAAAGGTGGCAAGGCTATGGTGGAGATGGGAAGGAGACAATGCTAGAGATGGGGCAGTGGTGATGGGAAGACTAAGATGACCAATGATGGCAGTCGATAAGGGGTGGGGCAGTGACGACGTCATGGGTTGGTGATGCAACGATGAAGCGACGATGGCCGGTAGGGGCAGCTTGGGGCTCAGAAGGATCGGGGAAGATGTTGGTCCATAGAATTGAATCCATGGACCAGTGACCAGTCCATGGTGGATTGGCTACTCTAAAATTCATGCTAGTCATTTTTTTACTTGATTTTAGGTTCATTAGACCTTCGATTTGACTCATGTTTATGTTCTCTTGACCTACACATTGGCCTCTTCATGTTGGCAAGTGGCTCAATTATTAATTCAACCAAATTTCCTAGGTTCCAAAGTTTCAAACATCTCCACGAAATTAATTATACCTATGAAAGAGGAAGAAATATAAATTAAGTTTTTTCTTTAAATATTTTATTGGGTGTGCTCGAATTAATTTTTCTTGAATTTCATAAATATGCTCTAATTTCATATTTTTTAAAGATATTCTAAAAATAATTAATTTTGTAAGAAAGTTTAGATTAATTATAAAATTAAAATTTTTACAGATGTTAGCACCACTAATTACTTGAAATACTTGAAATAAATGTATAAATATGTGATTTATCATACCCTCCAACTTACTAATTGCTAGTCCCATAGCAATGTAATAAACACATAAGTATTAAATTATAACCATGTGTCGTTATGAGATTCCTTTACAAAAATAGTTCTAGGATTGGAAGTAAAAAGATCTAGCAAGTATCATTAAGTAAGTATTGAGTTTTAGAAATAAATTTCTCAGTCAGCATAATCAGAAACTTTCTTAGAATTCATTTAAAAATCTACAACACTTATGTTCATGAAGACTAACTTAGCATTTTGATGCTAATTTGTAAAGGACAAATTGATGCTGGATGACCTAATCTAGGAATGGAAAGGTAGGACTAATGCAATTTTTTTTCTTTTTATTTGTCTACAAATTGAAACTATAAATCAAAATTAGCTAACTCAATTTTTGTAAATGATTAATGAAGGGATTTAACTATAATCAATTTTTTATTTTTAAATAACTATAGACACTAATAAAAAAACCCAAGATCTTGAGAATAGGATCATGGATAATTGAGAAACTACCATAAGTTTAAACTCAGCACAAGAAATTAATATATAAATCTAATAAAATTGAATAATTATGCTCTCTACCAATATCAATTGAATATATATAAGTGGAAAGGGTGCTCACAAACTTGATCATGGTCGAATCTGGAAAAGGAGGCACTGACCAAGTCAAGTTGTGATCTTGGGTAGATGGTTAGTCCTGTAGAGTCTTTTGACATGGAATACCAACACAAAATAATTACAGTCAAGATTTTTCCAAATATGAACAAAGTTCAATTCGGTCCAATAAATCCAAAATTTGAAGTTGGTGTGGGACTCTAGGTTTGTTCTGATTGCATGTGAATTCCTTTGTTGGGCATGTGTTTTATCAACCATGTGATCAAGAAGCGATGGAGCTAATTAATAAAATAGAACCAAGCCATTCTTTTTCCAAAATAATTTGAAGTCAATAGATAGGGAAGACTTTGCTTTCACATTCATGTAGAGTAGTTGGGGCATTCATGATCGTGCCGAGTAGGGGAGGGGAAATTTTGGATGAGGAATCCGATAAGGGCTCATCGATGAACAAGACTGAGGTTGTCCCAGAGTGGAAGATGCCAATGGGACTGGAGATTGGGCAATCAATAGAGGAGTTCACCAACAATGGGAGATCAGGAAGGGCGTAATGTTCATGGATGGGTCTTGTGGATGGCTGTGACATAATCAACCATGTTCCAGGGATTGACGGTGGATGTGGGGGAGGAACCTAGCAAATCGGGCACAAATTTTAGTCACCAGAGATGGTAGGGGTGGCTCTGGTTCGGGCGGCGAGGGATTCTTGGTTGAGTGGTCTTTTCAAGGGTGGAAGATGGGGTTTAGAATGTGGGTTCTCTAAATGGAAAGGAGGTGGTGATGGGGATGATCACTGGTGAGATCAGTGGTTGGGAGGTTAGGGAGTTGGGCAAAGTGTTTGATGGTGGCCGATGGCTATGGAGAATGGAGTGGGTGGCCTTGATAGACTAATATGGGTGCTCAGATGTTAATGGCTATAGTGGCAGAGAAGCTCTTAGATCGGTTGATCTATAGGATGCTTTGAGTAGTAGGGAAAGGAGATTAAGAGGAAGAGAGAGAGGAAGAGAGGGGAAAAAGATGAGAAGGAAGAAGATGAAGAGGAAGGAAGAAGAAGAGAGAATATAGGATAGGAGGGAGTTAGGAAAATCCAATAATTTTATTCACTTTTTTGATTGCCTTATTCCATTGATAGGGCTACTTTAAATAGACTAGAATCCCCAACAAATTGGAGACCAAATTAACCAAAATACTAGGACTCCAGACTAATCTGAAATAGGTAGACTAATCTAAAAAAAATGCAAGATTAATCAATTTCATGCTCTGAGATATATGAATGAGCTAGATATAAAATAATAAAAATAAAAATAATATGTCCAATCCTCATACACGTGGATAAAAAATAAAAATACATATGTCTGATCAAGGGTGTGCATCAGAATCCATGCTGGGCGATGCTGATGGGGACACCAGAGGCACAAGAATAAGATAGAGGCTTCTTAACCATTTGTGGATTACTTAGTCATATTCAAGTCCATTTGTAATAAAGCTTAGTTCATCTAAGTTATTTTTTTTTTCACTTGAGTCTTGTACTAGTCAGCTCATGTTGAGCTAGTCATTTTTCGGAGTTCAGTACATGTCCAGTAACGACTCAAACAAGTGAGGACCAAGCTAGCCAAGTAAAGACCAACCCAACTAAAGCTAGGAGGATCATGGAAGGCCTAGGAGGATAAATCACAAGCCTCAGAGAAGAAATCAGAAGCCTGGGAGACAAGACCGAGACCCTGAAGCCCTGAAATGCAGCCTGGAGCAAATTGGGCTAGCCTAGGCCAGGAGAGGAGAAAGTGATGCCAAGGACTTATGCTCACCACCCTTGGTCAGCCACTAGGGTCACCTCCCTTGGCCGACCAAGGCAAGAAGAGGGAGAGAAATTTTAGAGATTTATTCTACCTATTCTTTTCTTATTTTCTAGCTAGAGTTGGGTGAGGATTCAAATTCCAATGTAATGTCGTTTTAACCTTACTTGGGGCCCAAGTCTAGGAGTCTATTTAAAGGGCCCCAGTCTCTTGTATGAAGAACTAATTTTGATATAAAATACAATTGAATTTTCTTCAATTGCTATGTGCTACCCTGCTGTGTGCTTGAAGGGATTCTTTGTGAGCCCTTCCTCTTCCCGGTGTCCTGCAACTACTTACTGCCGCCAGCCTGCTCTCCGAAACCCTAGCCACCCACTCCAAACAAACTCTTCCTTTTGCTGTTTTCTCTTTATTTCTTCTTCTCCTCTATGTTTTCTAACCCCTGACAGGTCGTTTGCAGGTCCCTCGACTCCAACGAGTTCGACGACTCCATCCAAGCCGCAATCGGACTATCGAGCAGAAAGCCGGGTATCCGCGGGTCTCTGGCTTGGTTTTCCATGCCGCATCTGGAGTGAGAGCGATCTCTTCACATATGATCTGCACCAGGCACTTCAACTATTGCTAGGTACACCCCCTCTGCCAGCCAATCCATTTATTGAAGATGAATGAGCACAATCGAGACTTCTCAGCCTCGGCGGTCCTCTTTCCTTTGGCTTTTAGGTCCTGTTATGCATGCTATAGCCTCTTATTTTTATATAGAACTCTTTACATCATTCCTTAGTTTGTTCTTTAGGATTAATCATACAACTTAATATTAAAAATATAAAAAAAATACTTGCATGCATATATAGGTTCTGCATCATTTGGTATCAAAGCCTGTTTTGGGCTCGGTTCTCTTTGGATACTCGGATCGGGTGCTTCACCTTGGCCGTCAGGTCATAAGAGATTATTAGAACTTCGAAACCCTCTTTCCCAATCGACGGGATCTCCTATGGTTGTAGGGGTGCCACTGTGAATTGGCTCGTGAAGAAGAACACAAGGAGTTCTTAGGGTATTTTTTATTTTTAGCCTTTTCAAATATATCATGTTATTTTAATTATTTCTGACTATACAGAATTCAGAAAATTCTGAAATTCATTTTCTTGGATTTCAAAGTATTTTTCAGAATTTTCTCAAGAATTATTTCTATCTGTGAAGTTTCTCCTAACCAAAACACTTCCTGAGAACAATTCTGCTCTATTTTGGCAGCAAACCCGATTTCAAAAAGTTCAGCATTTATTTAGTATAATATTTGCATATCTTTATTTTTAGAATATTTTCTGCATATTAGAGCATAATCTACAAATATCTTCCTATTTAAGAAAACTCCAAAAAAATAATTACATATATTCAAAAATACCAAAACATCAAAACCCTAATTTGCATCTTCATCTGCCTGCCATCATTGCATAATTTACTTTAAGGGCACTCTCTTTATGTCAGATAAGGGGAGGAGTTGATGACCTCTCCTTAGCCCAAAATCACACCTCATGCATTAGTCCCAAGCCTAATTTAAAATTAACTAGACTTAATTTGCCCTAGTGGGCTAGGGACACCCATCGGTCGGGTTCAGTCTTTGTGGGATGACTAGTG
This sequence comes from Areca catechu, assembly GCA_021397845.1. Lineage (NCBI taxonomy): Eukaryota > Viridiplantae > Streptophyta > Magnoliopsida > Arecales > Arecaceae > Areca > Areca catechu. The sequence goes on along the minus strand of CM038051.1, from coordinate 90,735,781 downwards.
CACCCAATTCATTTCCTATTACTAGATAGTGGTGTCTAGGCAAGAGGTACAGTGTCAAACGACCTAAGCGGATCGGTGGTTCCTTAATTGGGTCCCTGCGAGAATAGGGGGCCTACCACCATCCCACCTCTTACTTGGCCAGATTGAAGGATTAGGATTTGAGTTGTGTGTAAGTTGAGTCAACCCATTCTGTTTGGGCTCTAGGTCTAGGCAGCTATAGGTGAGTCAGTGTTGAGTCTTGCATGAGCACTAGATCAGGAGCATCATATCACCCACCATCTCCCCCTTTGGCTGAATCCATGGATAAGTTGGAAGCCCAAATTCAAGCCCTTGTAGACCAAATGGCCCAGATGACTACCCAGATGACTCAGTTGACCCAGTCCGATACCCGAACCCACGATAGACTTGACCACTTAGCCCATAGGTTTGAACATATAGACAACCGACTAGGAACCCTAGAGAAAACACTTAGGATTTAGACTAGATCCAAACCTGAGCCACCTTTACCCACACTATCCAAATTATATGAACCTAGAACCTATGTATCCAAAACCTATGAACATAGATCCTATGCACCCACTCCCTATAAGCCTAATAGACCCATGACCTATAGATCCGAACCCATAGGCCATAGATCGGAACCCCATAAGGCTAGTATCTCTAGATATGAAGCTAGTAGTAAGCCACTATCCTTTAGGCAACCTGAACCTACTAGGAGTAGTGCCCATAATCAGAAACCAGGACCTAGCCAATTTTTCCTTAGCCGACCTTCCCCTACCATCCCTTTGATTCACAAGGTTTACATTAAAGTGGAAGTGTATGAAGCTGATGTGAGCTTAGTGGATGAGTATGAGGGAGAAGAGGAGACACCTCTAGAAGACCTAGAATTAGTTGACCACATAGGTACCTAAGTAGAAGCCAATCTAGAATTAGTTGACCCTGACTATACCTAGCCTGATGTTGTAGTGGAAGAACAATTAAAGAAAGAGAACCCAGAAACTATTGCTAGAACCTTACCTGAGGAAACCATAAAGGAGAGCCAAATTTTAGAGTCTAGTCCTAAAATACAGGAACCATAAGAATTTATTAAGGACCTGATCTCTTTGAATCAGCATCTCCAGGATGAGCCCCCTCCTATAGTTTCCATTAAGGACCTCTTTCCTGAGATTAGTAACCCAACCTTCCATTATGCAAACCCTGTAGATATACCTCAACCTCGTAAGGTTAGCCTCATTGGTCTAAGATTAGTTCCTTACATCCCTTCTTTTATCCTACTGTATCCAACTAACCCTGAACCTTTTTCCCTACCCTACTAGACTAATTCTAAACCCAGTTCCTATTTTCTGCCCTTTTCTGATACCTTCAGCATTTCGAGGATCATTAGATTGCATTTAGTTGAGATTAGCATACTTCATGCATTCATTACTCATGTTAGGTTTGCATTATACTTCTATCATACCCTAAGGAATTTGCTAGGAGCCCATTGTAAGTTTTCATATGCATGTCAAGCTAGGATCAAACCTAGAGAACCTATAATCTCTTAGGTTTAGGACCAAAGAGTTCAATATAATTTCTTTTGATAGGAATGCATAGTCGAGTCTAATAGGTATTAGTCCTTTGTATCACCTGTTAGGAGTCTACATGTGCCCAGCATGTTCACTTCCTACACTAATTTTGAAAGAAACTGACTAATTCTTGAAGAAGGGCCAAGAAATTTGATGTAATGGATTCTATCTTGGTTAGGCTTAGGCCTAAAAAGAAGCTTCATGCTCGTGGAGCCAGACCTTTTAAAGTGATAGAGAAGGTTGGACCAAATGCCTATTTGTCAGATTTGCCTCTGGATTTGGGCATTAGTTCTACCTTCATTATTGAAAACCTGGTTGAGTATAGGAAACTGGCAACGATGCCTAGTGAGCCCTTTCGACCTACTTCCATTGTGAGTGATCCTAACCTACAGTGCCCACCAATTAATTGGCCCAAGTGAGGAGAACAGATCGAGTGTATCCTAGATGATCAAGCCATCATGACCCGGGGCCATGACTATCAACGCTACCTTGTCCGATGGCAAGGCTGGCCAGGGTCGGATGATTCATGGATTTCTCGATAGGACATGCAGCACCTCAACCCAGACCTTCTCAAGAGATATATGAGCCAGCCTGATCTTCACTTAACAGGGTCGAGTTTCTCCCATCTTGAAAGAATTGGTGGGGACACCAGAGGCACTAGAATAAGATAGAGGCTTCTCAACCCTCAATGGATTACTTAGTCATATTCAAGTACATTTGTAATAAAGCTTAATTCATCTAAGTTATTTTTTTTTTCACTTGAGTCCTGTACTAGTCAGCTCATGTTGAGCTAGTCATTTTATGGAGTTCAGTACATGTCCAGTAATGACTCATACAAGTGAGGACCAAGCCAACCAAGTGAAGACCAACCCAACCAAAGCTAGGAGGATCTTGGAAGGCCTAGGAGAAGAAATCACAAGCCTCAGAGAAGAAATTAGAAGCTCAGGAGACAAGCTCGAGACTGATGCAGAACAAGTAAGATGATGCGATGCGGAAGTAAATTAAGACTTTTTTTTTTTTTGTGTTTTGTTAGAAGTTGGCTTGACTCAAAAACAAGGCTAACTAATATTGAAAGAAAATATGCAATGAAAGAAAGCACAATTCAAAAGAGTAGATTATCAGAGTAATAAAGAAGTAGAATCGCTGGGGATTGAGAAACCCCCAGACCTAGGGTTTACTCCTATTTCAAGAAACAGACGAAGAGAGAAGAGAAGGTTTTATACCTGACTGTAATATCTCTCTTTGCTTCAATTGAAGGACACTCTCGAGCAGCTTGTAGGATCCTTGGAGATGGGGTATCTTCATAATGGATCCTCAGATTGTAGTCCTATGGCAAGGTTGGCCTTCTTCTCGTACTCTGGATCCGGAAAAGATGAAGAACAAGATAAGGATGTAAGAAACTCAAAAAAGAGACCTTTACCTGGGATAGCGCCAGACTACTTGAACTTTGAAGATGAGGGAAGAGTATGGAGGTGGCGGTGGAAGATGGACTGGATTTAGGGTTTAGCTGGTAGGGCGGCGACTTGCAGATGAAAAGGACCTAGGGCTTGATATAGTGGGCGGTGGCTTGGAGAAGGAGATGGCGGCCTTGAATGAAGTGGGAATAGGGTTTAGGAATTTGGGTGTTGGTGGCTAGGATGATGAAAGAAAATTAGGGTTGGCGGCCAGGGATGAAAGCGGGGCAGGGTTTTGGTAACTTTGGAGATCTCTCACCTCCTCAAGGCTCCAATGGAACCCGGATTTACTCCCTCACGGAGCTCAACACTCAAAGAAGTGCGGAAGAAGAGAACACAAGGTTGCTCAACACAAGAAAAGATTTCATTTACTCATTTCTAATCAAAAGATTACATAAGGGTCCAATATATAGACCTTGCAAGAGAAACAAAATTACACTACTTCCCATGTGGGACTAAACATTCATCCTAAGCATGAAAAACTTTCCCTTGACCGACCAGGCTTCTTTTCTTAGAGTGGGCGGCCTCAAATGCAAGGTGATGGCTTCATATGGCAGGTATGTGGGGCACCTCCTAGTTCTTCTCCTTAAGTCATGGGTTTTCCTTCCATGACTTGCTCTTTCTTGGAAGAAAATACTCATCTCCTAGTCTTTCTCCCCAAGACTAGGCTCCTTCCATTCATAGCCAGGTACTTTAGGTAGGTGTGGGCACCTACCTTGAAGTCCTCTCCAAGAAAAATCCCCTGCTCCTTTAGCTTGGTTACTTTTGGCAGCTTGTGGGTGCCTTCCTTGACTTCTCCTAAGAAAATTTTCTTGCTCTCTTGGGCGTGGAGACCAGGGACACTAGGATGAAATATGGCACCAACTGGTCCTGGGAGGGTGGTTGGGAGTGTGGCGTCCACTTGCAGTTGGCCTTGGAAGAAAAAAATGACGCCCTAGGGAAAGGCATCAACTAGGACTTGACTTGGACTTTGACTGAGTCAACATGACTCAACAAAATGAAATGTAGACTCAAAAAAATAAAATAATCTAGTTGACCAGGTCAACCCTTATTACAAACCCTAATCTTCGAGCAAGGTCATTCAGAGATCCAGATGGAATCCTGAAGTCTTCTTCTGATTCTGGTGCCCGCACCAGAGACCCTACGGCCCTGAAATGCAGCCTAAAGCAAATTGGGCCAGCCCAGGCCTAGGAGAGAAGAAAGTGGCACCAAGGACTTATTCTCACCACCCTTGGTTAGCCATTAAGGTCACCTCCCTTGGCCGACCAAGGCAATAAGAGGGAGAGAAATTTTAGGGATTTATTCTACCTATTTTTTCCTTATTTTCTAGCTAGAGTTGGGTGGGGATTCAAATTCTTATGTAATGACTTTTTAACCTTACTTGGGGGCCAAGTCTAGGAGTCTATTTAAAGGGCCCTAGTCTCTTGTATGAAGAACTAATTTTGATATGAAATACAATTGAATTTTCTCCAATTGATGTGTGCTACCCTGCTGTGTGCTTGAAGGGATTCTATGTGAGCACTTCCTCTTCCCGGTGTCCTGCAACTGCTTCATGCCGCCAGCCTGCTCTCAAAAACCCTAGCCGCCACTCCAAAAAACCTCTTCCTTTTGCTATTTTTCTTTTATTTCTTCTTCTTCTCTATGTTTTCTAACCCCTGACAGGTCGTTTGTAGGTTCCTTGACTCCAATGAATCCGACGACTCTAGCCAGGCAGCAATCGGACCATCGAGCAGAAAGTTGGATATCCACGGGTCTCTGGCTTGGCTTTCCACGCAGCATCTGGAGTGAGAGTGATCTCTTCATGTACGATATGCACCAGGAGCTTCAACCATTGCCAGGTACACCCCCTCTATCTGCCAGTCCATTTATTAAAGATGAACGAGCCCAATTGAGACTTCTCAGCCTTGGCGGTCCTCTTTCCTTTGCTTTTTAGGTCTTGTTATGCATGCTGTAGCCTCTTATTTTCATATAGAACTCTTTACATCATTTCTTAGTCTGTTCTTCAGGGTTAATCAAACAACTTAATATTAAAAATATAAAAAAAATACTTGCATGCATATATAGGTTCCGCATCAGATGCCCTCATTATTTCTCCTAGGGTGGGAAGAACTCGACTCCATCAAGTTAGGCTCTATACTGCTCAAAAAGTCTTAGATAATTTAGGAATCCTTTAACTCCAGCCTGCCTCACCAAGGAACAAATAGCCATGATAGTCTCAACCCCTAGTGATGCGGATCTAGGATTCATGCATGATTATTTTTGTAATTGTTTTTGATTAAGTTGTGTGTTTAATTCCTGAAGAATAGATCAAGAACCTAAGTGGAGAATTCTATGCAAGTAAGAAACTAAAGCATGCAAAGTATAACCTAAAAAGCAAAGGAAAGTGGACCGCCGAGGCTAAGAAGTCTCGGTTGGGCCAGTTCACCTGCAATAAAGTGTTTGGCAGGCAGAGGGGGTGTACCTGACAATGGTAGATGCACCGGTACAGATCATACACGAAGAGATCACTCTCATTTTGGATGTGGCCTAGAAAATCAAGCCAGAGACCTACAGATTCCCGACTTTCTATTTGGTGGTTTGATTGCTGCCCGGCTGGAGATGTTGGATTCATCGGAGTTGAGGGACCTGCAAACAGCCATTTTAGGGTTAGAAAACAAAGCACTGGTGGAGAGTAACTTAAAAAACTAGCAAAGGGAAGATGGGATTTGAAGTGGGCTGCTAGGGCTTGGAGATGCAGGTGGAGGTTGGAAGCAGGCACAGGACACCGGGAAGAAGAAGGGCTCACACAGAATCCCTTTTTAGCATAAGCAGGTAGCACATAGCAAGGTTGTAAACTCAATATTATTTCATGAAAAAGTTATTAAATCTTCATACAAGGGGTTCCTTATATAGAGTCATGAGACTTAGGGCCCATGCAAAAAAAAATATGGAAAATAATAGGTGACCACTTTCTTCCTAAAGTGTGGGGTTAAATACGTGGAAGAAAACACTCTCATGCCATACAAAATCCCTCCAAACAAGGTAGGTAGTGGACATCCAAAGGGGGGGACCACTTCTTTCCTAAGCAATCTGGTATGAATCAAGGGATTCATGTTTATCTATTTTGACTTTCCTTTCTATCATGCTGGCATATGGAGTTGGTGTGCTTAGGATGTGGAAGGGGTGTGCTGGCGTGTGGTCATCAACTCCTCATGCATGGGCTGACTTCATGATCCTCTAAGTAATCCTAGGTGACAAAATCCAGGGTGTGACTGGGACTTCTTATGGCTGCTGATGTGGCATGTTGGGTGGTGTCCTTCACATGCTTGAGTCTTCTTCGACTAGGCTTGACTCAATACAAACTTAATATAACTAGACATGATTACAAGACTCAGAATATGATTAGCTCAACATGAGCTGACTACTACAGGACTCAAGTGATAAAATAACAACTCGACTGGACTAAGCCCTTATTATAGATGGACTCGGATACTACTAATTAATCTATAGAGGGTTGAGAAGCCTCTGTCTAATTCTGGTGCCTCTGGTGTCCCCACCAATTCTTTCATGGTGGGAGGAACTTGACCCTGTCGAGTAAGGACCACACTGGCTCACATATCTCTTGAGAAGGTCTGGGTTGAGGCACTGCAGGTCCTCTCGAGAAACCTATGAATCATCCGACTCTAGCCAGCCTTGTCATCGGACCAGGTAGCGTTGATAGCCACGGCCCCGGATCATTATGGCTTGATCGTCCACGATATGCTCGATCCGTTCTCCTCTCTCAGGCCAATTTATTGGTGGACACTCTAGATTAGGGTCACTCACAATGGAAGGAGTAGGTTTAAAGGCCTCACTGGATATCATTGTCGGTTCCCTATACTCAACCAGGTCTACGATATTGAAGGTAGAACTGATGCCCAAATTCGGAGGCAAATCTAATACCTTGGCATCTGGTCCAACTCTTTCTATCACTTTAAAAGGTTTGGCTCTGTGAGCATGAAGCTTCTTTTTAGGCCTAAGCCTAACCAAGATAGAATCCACTACATTAAATTTCTTTGCCTTTCATCGAGAATTAACCAGTTTGTTTCAAAATTAGTGTAGGTGGTGAGCATGCTGAGCACATACAGACTCCTAACAGGTGATGCAAAGGACTCATACTAACACCTAACAGACTTGACTATGCATTCCTATCGAAAGAGGTTTATTAGGTCTGAACTATAACTGGGCATGGGGCATGAGTCCTGGTTGATGGATGACATGCAAAAGAAAATTTGCCAGGAACTCCTAATAGAAGCCAGAGGGACTTCCAAAAGAAGGTGGCAAATGAGATGGGCTCTAAGGATTCATGTAACTTGGTAACCCCAATAAAATGGAACCTAATGGTTCTAGACACATGAGATGACTCAAGGAAGGGTAGGAAATAGGAAGGGAATTCAGGAACTGATTCTGGATTAAAGAGACTGACCTTAATGTATGAGCATTGGGTTATGTCTTTAGGCAAGAAATGGTCCATGCTATGAAAGGATGGGCCAACAATTTATGGGAAGAGGTCCTCAATGGGAACTATGGGAGAGGGCTCACCCTGGGGGTATTGATTCAAAGAGGTCAGGTCCTTAATAAATTCTTTTAGTTCTTGTATTTTAGGACTAGACTCTATAATTTGGCTCTCCTCCATGGTTTCCGCAGGTAAGGTTCTAGCAACAGTCTCTAGGTTCTCTTCCTCTAATTGTTCTTCTATTATAGCTTTAGGCTGGGTATAGTCAGGGTCAACTAACTTTAGATTGGCTTCTACCTGGGTACCTATGTTGTCAACTAATTCTAGGTCTTCTAGAGGTGTTTCCTTTTCTCCCTCATATTCATCCACTAAGCTCACATCAGCTTCATACACTTCCGCTTTAATGTAAACCTTGTGAATTAAAGAAATGGTAGGGGAAGGTCGGCTAAGAGAAAATTGGCTAGGTCTTGGTTTCTGATTATGGGCACTACTCTTAGTAGGTTCAGGTTACCTAAGGGGTAGTAGCTCACTACTGGGCTCATATTTAGGGGTACTAATTCTATGGGGTTCAAGTTAACTAGGGGAAACCTGACTAGTACTAGGCTGATGCCTAGGGGTTATGGGCTCCCTAGGCTCATAGGACAAGGGCGCAGATCTATGAGTGCTGGGATTATAAGATCTGGGATCATAGGATTTGGGTTCAACTCAGTGGGTCTTGGGTCTACTGGACTCATGGGATATGGGCTCATAGGTTCTAGAGTCATAGGATTTGGAGTCATAAGATCTATAGGTTGTGGGTATACTAGGCTTATAGGATGCGGGTGAATAGGATCTAGAGTCATAGGATCTAGGTTCATAAGATTTGGAGTCATAAGATCTATGGGTTGTGGGTCTCTTGGATTGATAGGACTTGGGTAGGTACTTTCTCTTTAGTTCAAGTTTCATATCACTCCAGGTAGTTATGGGTTCGCGGCCTTCTAGCCTAAGTATTCTCTCAATATTATCCTAGTCTAACCTGGCTTGGTGAACTAACTTAGCTTTAGCAAACTTGAACTGACATCTTTCAGAATCGAAACCCATATTTTGTTCAAAATACAGGTCCATATCTCTTTCCCAAGCAAGATAATCCTCACACTCAGGATCACAAGATTTAGGTGCCACCAACACAACGTACCTAGGGGCTCTCCTAGGGTTGGTCTCCAAATAAGGGTCATGGTATGGGGTTTTCCTAGGGTTGGGCTCCATGGTTTCACTAGGTTGAGTTGGGTTGAGGCTATTGGTATTGGACTGGGTCATCTAGGTATTCATCTGGGCTATTTGGTCTACAAGGGCTTAAATCTTGGCTTCAAGCTTATCCATGGATTCAGTGAGATGGTGGATGAAATGGGACTCCTGATCTAGTGCTCATGCAAGACTCAACACTGACTCGACTATAGCTGCCTAGACCAAGAGCCCAATCAGAATGGGTTGACTCAACTTATACACAACTCAAATCCTAATCCTTCAATCTGGCCAAGTAAGAGGTGGGATGGTGGGAGGGCTCCCTTGCTCTCGCAAGGACCAAATTAAGAAACCACCAATCTGCTTAGGTCATTTGACACTGTACCTCTTATCTAGACACCAGTATCCAGTAATAGAAAATGAATTGGGTACAGTAGTCATCCCACAACGATGAACCCGACCGATGGGTGTCCCTAGCCCACTAGGGCAAATTAAGTCTAGTTAATTTTAGATTAGGCTTGAAACTGATTGCAAGGGATGTGGTTTTGGGCTAAGGAGAGGTTATCAACTTCTCACCTTATCTGATATATAGAAAGTACCCTTAAGGTATTTTATGTAATGATGGCAGGTAGATGAGAATGCAAATTAGGGTTTAGGTGTTTTTGGTGTTTTTGGAGAATATGTAATTTTTTTTTTTTATTTTGGGATTTTTCTAAAATAGAAAGATAATTGCAGATTATTATCTAATATGCAGAAAATATGCTAAAATTAAAAATATGCAAAGATTATACTAAAAAAACCTTGAACTTTCTGAAATCGGCTTTGCTACCAAACAGAGCAAAATTGATCTCAGGCAATGTTTTGGCTAGGAGAAAATCCACAGACCGAAATAATTCTTGAAAAAATTCTGAAAATTACTTTGAATTATGTGGAATCTAGAAAAGTAAATTTCAGAATTCATTGAGTTTTATGCAGGCACAAAAATTAAAATAATAGGGAATATATTAAAAAGGCTGAAAATGAAAAAAACCCTAAGGAACTCTTTGTGTTCTTCTTCAGGGGTCAATTCACAGTGGCACCCCTTCCTCCATAAGAGATCCCATTGATTAGAAAAGAAGGTTTTGTAGCTCTAATACTCTCCTATGACTGGACGGCCATGGTGAAGCACCCGATCCGAATATCCAAAGAGAACTGAGCCCAAACCTGGCTCTGATACCAAATTGATGCGGAACTAAGATGCATGCATGATTATTTTTGTAATTTCTTTTGATTAAGTTGTGTGTTTAATTCTAAAGAATAGATCAATAACTTAAGTAGAGAATTCTATGCAAGTAAGAAACTAAAGCATGCAAAGTAGAACCTAAAAAGCAAAGGAAAGAGGATCGCCGAAGCCGAAAAAGTCTCGGTTGGGCCAGCTCATCTATAATAAAGTATCTGGCAGGTAGAGGGGGTGTACCTGATAATGGTAGATGCACCTGGTGCAGATCGTACATGAAGAGATTGCTCTTACTTCGGATACGGCCTGGAAAATCAAGCTAGAGACCCGCAGATTCCCGGGTTTCTGCTTGGTGGTTCGATTGTGGCCCGGCTAGAGTCGTTGGATTCGTTGGAGTTAAGGGACCTGCAAATAGCCATTATAGGGTTAGAAAACAAAGCATAGGTGGAGAGTAACTTGAAAAACCAGCAAAGGAAGATGGGATTTGAAGTGGGCGGCTAGGGCTTGGAGATGCAGGTGGAGGTTGGAAGTAGGCTCAGGACACCGGGAAGAAGAAGGGCTCACACAGAATCCCTTTTTAGCACACAGCAGGTAGCAACAGCAAGGTTGTAAACTCAATATTATTTCATGAAAAAGTTATTAAATATTCATACAAGGGGTCCCTTATATAGTGTCATGAGACTTAGGGCCCAAGCAAAAGAAAATAAGAAAAATAATGGGTGACCACCTTCTTCCTAAAGTGTGGGGCTAAATACGTGGAAGAAAACACTCTCATGCCATACAAAATCCCTCCAAACAAGGTAGGTAGTGGACGTCCAAAGGGGGGGGACCACTTTTTTCCTAAGCAAGCTGGCATGAATCAAGGGATTCATGTTTATCTATTTTGACTTTTCTTTTTATCATGCTGGCATGTGGAGTTGGTGTGCTTAGGGTGTGGAATGGGTGTGCCGGCGTGTGGTCATCAACTCCTCAAGCATGGGCTGACTTCATGATCCTCCAAGTAATCCTAGGTGGCGAAACCCAGGTGTGACTAGGACTCCATTAGGCTGTTGAGGTGGCATGCTGGGTGGTGTCCTTCACATGCTTGAGTCTTCTTTGACTAGGCTTGCCTCAATACAAACTCAATATAACTGGACATGATTACAAGACTCAGAATATGATTAGCACAATATGAGTTGACTAGTACAGGACTCAAGTGATAAAATAACAACTCGATTGGCTAAGCCCTTATTACAGATGGACTCAAATACTACTAATTAATCCATAAAGGGTTGAGAAGCCTCTGCCTAATTCTGGTGCCTCGGGTGTCCCCACCACCTAGTGAACTTGATATGCTCATCCAAGATGCGATCGATCTAATCCTACTGCTCTTTCAATTTAGCTTGTGGACACTTAGGGTGAGGGTCACTCACAAAAGATGGTACAAGCTCAAATATATCACCAGATATTAATGCTAGTTCTTTATATTCAATTATATCTGATAATTGAAAGTTGAATTAATCTCATTGCTAGATGGTAGTTCATTAACATACATATTTGATCCAATTTTCTTTAAAATCTTGAATGTGCCTGCTTTTTGGACATGTAGCTTTCAAATGGTTCTTGGTGGAAATCACTTAGGTCTGACCTTAATCATGATATAATCATCCTTAGCAAAACTCTTGACTTGGTGAGAATCTATTAATTATTTATTTGATTACTAATATTAATTTATTACTGATCTCTTTATGTAGACTTCTAGTATACTTTACATAGGATGATGCTGATCTAATACTCTAACATGCATGAGGAGATGTACACTATTATTATTTATTTATTTATTTATTTTTATTTTATTTTTTTAAGTCTGGGCATTCATCATATTTTTCTTTTAACTATCAAAGTCCATAATTTATTATCAATAAGAGGTCTACATCAACTTTGGTGTCTACATCCGCTCCATATCATATAACAAAGGTGTAGGCCTGAAGGAACTCAATCCACTTTCCAGGTTTTAGACTTAAATTTTTTTGTGAATTGAAAAACCTAAAGGTCTCATGGTCTGAATACAAAATAAATTCTCATGAAAGTAGATAATGCCTCCAAAACTTAAGAACTTGGACCATAGCATAGAATTTTTTGGGATAGACAAGGTTTAATAAACACCTATACTTAAGAGGGATAGATGGAGTACTTTTTTAGGCCATATTATATGAACTTGAGTGGTCTACAAGTACTAAATCTAGGAGTGAAATATCATCAAGGGAGATGGTATCAATGCAGCTACCACTATTAATGTTTTCCTTGCATATGTTTATCATCTTAACTATCAAAGGTATGAAGAATAGTAGTGTTGCTCCAATCTTCAATCTTTTCAGGTTGGTTCAATACATATTTATATTCTTCTAGTTCTAGTTGTTCCTTAGGTGTAATGTTAATCAGGATTATGTCTTAGCTATCATAGATATCAGCTAATTCTAGATCCGCTATATAGACTTCTTCTTGAGGGTTATTTTTAGGATTTTAAATTTTAGATTTCCTTATAAATAGGATGGATGGGCAATGACTAGCAATATGGTCTAGTCCCTTGCATAAAAAATATTGAATTTTGAAATTAGCCTTCTTGATTGGCTATATCATAGGTCTAAGAGGAGTATGCCTAATCTGGTTAATATTGGCTTGATTTTCATTCAATTTTTCTATTCTTAATCCATACTCTTGATAACTATCAATCAAATCATCAATTTTTTAGTGAGAGCTTGAATGGATGCAGCTATTTGGTTAGGATCCATCTTACTATCTGAATTTAAGGACTTGGGATGATATTTTGCTCCTGACCTAGTGGTTATACAAGGGTCACAACAAGCTTTCTATTAATTTTCAAAGTGGACTAATTTTCTAGAGAAACCTAGTACCAATCTAGAATTTGATTTTAAAATTATCAAGATTAGATATCTTCCTTTCTGAATCTAGTTTTTAGATCTACAAATTATTTAATTTTTTGATAACCCTACTAACAGGAATTGACAAAAAATAGCTATTATGCAGTTCTGCAAGTTGCAGATTTCTATGCATAAAAGCAAAAATTTTAGGTCAAGTTAGCACGAATCCTAAAGTAGCTTCATTATTTTTCAGACATGGAAATTCTATAAATCGAGTCTAGTTTCTATATCCACTAATTTTATAATTTTTTGGTACTCCTAAAAATGGGACTTAGGGTTTGAACAGAGATTGTCTAAAATCACTAATTACAGAATTCTAGGAATAGAAGCTGAGAATCTAATTCTAATCTGACATGAATTTTAAAGCAGTTTTAAGAATCTACAAATTTAGAAATGTTAGGTTACGGATCTATTTTCCAATGAAGTAATTTTTATAATTTTTGGATGAATATGATGAATATGCTAAAAATGATTTTTTTAAAAATGCAATGCAAATATTCTTAACCTAACCAAAACAAAGCTAGGCTCTGATACCAAAATTTAATGCTGAAGCAGGATGACCTAATCTAGGGATGCAAAAATAAGACTAATGCAATTTTTTTCCTTTTTATTTATCAGCAAACTATAAATCAAAATTAGCTAAGTTAATTTTTTATATGATTATGGAAGGGATTAAGCTATAATCAATTTTTTTTAAAAAAAATACCATCAAGCACTAATAAGAAAATCCTAGATCTTTTGAATGGGATCATGGGTAATTAAAAAACTACCCATAAGGTTAGGCTCGGTATAAGCAATTAATATATAAATCTAATAAAATCTAAGAATTATACTCTCTTCTAATATCAATTAAATATATTTAAGTGTAAAATGTGCTCACAAACTTGATCATAGTCGAATGTAGAAGAGGCGGTGTTGACCAAGTCGAGTTGCGATCTTGGCTAGATGACAAGTGCGGTAGAGTCTTTGGACCTACAATACCAATGCAAAATAATGGCAGTCAAGATTTTTTCAAATAAGAACAAAGTTCAATTTGGCCCAATAAATCCAAAATTAGATATCGGTGTGGGATTCCGTGTTTGTTCCGATTGCATGTGAATTCCTTGGTTGAGCATGTGTTTTTTCAACCATGTGATCAAGAAGCGATGGTGGCAATTAATCAAATAGACCCAATCATTCTTTTTTTCCCAAAATAATTTGAAGTTGGTAGGTATGTAAGACTTCGCTTTCATGTTCATGCAGAGGAGTTGGGGCTTTCATGTTCATTCTGAACAAGGGAGGGGAAATTCGGTGGAGTAATCTAGCAAGGGCTTGTCGATGATCATGACTGAGGTTGTCACCGGAGTGGAAGATGCTGATAGGACTAGCCGGTGGGTAGTCAATGGAGAAGTTCACTGGTAATGGGAGAACAGGATGGGGGTAACATTCATGGATGGGTATCATGGATGACTACAGCATAGTCGACCCTGTTCCAAGGATTGGCGGTGGCCATGGGGAAGGACCCATGGCTAGGGATGCTTGGTTAGGTGGTCCTTTCACAAGAAGAAGATGGGGTTTGGAACGTGGGCTCTTTGGATGGAAGGGAGGTGACAATGGGGACAATCATATGTGAGATCGATGGTCGGGTGGTCAGGGAGTTGGATGGAGTGCTTGATGGTGGACGGTGGCTATGGGGAACGGAGTGGGTGGCCTTGATGGACTAATGTTGGTTTGGAATGTGGGCTGTTTGGATGGAAGGGAGGTGGCAGTGGGGACAATCACAGGTGAGATCGATGGTCGGGTGGTCAAGGAGTTGGATGGAATTATTGATGGTGGCCGGTGGCTATAGGGAATGGAATGGGTGGCCTTGATGGACTAATGTTAGTGTTTGGATGCTGATAGACCATGATGTTGTCATTAAGATACCATCGCTATTAGTTTAATAAATCCAACTTCTAAATTAAAAATTCATAGAAAAGCTAAGTCAGGTCAAATCCACAAGGAAGGTAGTATATTGAATGTTTTGAAATCCTTGATTTAAGAAAATAAAGAGGTCAAAGCTAGATAAACAGAAATTAAAAGTGCAAAACAAAAGAAAATATGTGGTAATAGGCTCTATTATTTAGACCCTAGCATTTACTTACAATGAAAATAAAAGACATGAATTTAAAGATGCAACAAAAGAAACTTTATATTAATTGAACTAGGATCCTATTACAAGAAAGTAAAAAGTATGCTAGAATAAAAGTAAAAGCAACTAAAAAGAAAGAACAATGATTAGAAGGAGGTCAATACAGCTTCGTCGGGAAGGTGGTCAATGAACGTCCTTCTTCCTTTGTACTCCTCATAGCGAACTAGGCCTCACTGCTTTTTTTTCTCTGGTTCTTGATCTTGAAGATGACGTCGGCTCAAAGATGGCGAAGGGGCAGCACTCCTCTCCAAGATACCCCACTCTTAGATATTAGCCTGTAGCCTATGTATTGCCCTCTACCTTTTTCCATGCTCTCTCCAGGAATATTTCTTCCTATGATAGGGGTCCTTTAAATAGATCTTGGCTATGGCTTCCTTCCAATCAATTTTGGACTCAATCAGACTCCAGATCAGCAACTTATCATGAGAATAAATCTGGACCATCCGATGTGTAGCTTGATGAGGTGATCGATGCTAACCTTCCTTCTCTGGCAATAGAGTTCAAGAGGGACTCTCATTGGATCTCCGAATTGAAGTCTGAATCCCTTTTCCATTAGGATTGTGCTTCTCCAAGCAAGGGGTGGTGGCAGGAGGCGGCAGTGGTTGTGTGGTGGCCGGCGACTATGGAAGGTGGATGGTGGATTAGGATGGACAAATAGGGAAGAGGGTGGCTGGCTACAATGGGATGGATGCCGGTGGTGGTGGACCGGACTAAAAGAGGGCCAGGATGGGGCCGTGGCTTGGTGTTGGTCGGTGATGGAGATGATGGTGAAAGTGAGCTTGGGGGTGGCAATAATGGTGGCCATGATGAAAGGTAGTTGACGATGATGGGAAAAAGAGGACAGAGGCTCTCGGCGACAGCCGACAGTAGCTAGCGAAGCTCAAAATAGTGATGGGCAGTGTGGCAACAGAATGATCGGCATCAAGTAGTGGAGAAGAAAGGTGTATGGCCAAAAAAGATGGGTCTCCCGCAGCATTCTGATGGCCGGATAGCCTCTCCCGGCCATGAGGAGGTTCCCTATGGTGAAGGGGATGGTTTCTGATGGGGACATCGACTAGCCTAGAATCTGAAGTAGCTTACCCAAGAACCTGAAGCCCAACCCAGCTCAGAAGCTGAAGCTCAGCCCAGCTCATAAGCTAAAGCTAGCCTAGAAGCTAAAGCTTGCCTAACCCAAAACTTGAAGCTAGCCCAGCCCAAACCCTAAAGCCAGCCCAGCCCAAACCCTGAAGCCCTAGATCCTAAAGTCAATTGATGCAGGAGCTATATATGCATGCAAGTATTTTTTTTGTATTTTTAATGTTAAGTTGGTGATTAATCCCGAAGAACAGACTAAGGAATGATGTAAAGGGTTCTATATGAAAATATGAGGCTACAACATGCATAATAGGACCTAAAAAGCAAAGGAAAGAGGACCGCCGAGGTTGAGAAGTCTCGGTTGGGCTCGTTCATCTTCAATAAATGGACTGGCAGGCAGAAGGGGTATACCTGGTAATGGTTGAAGTGTATGGTGCAAATCATACACGAAGAGATCGCTCTCAATCTGGATGTAGCCTGGAAAACCAAACCAAAGACCCACAGATACCTGGCTTTCTGCTCGGTGGTCCAATTGCGGCCTAGCTGGAGTCGTCGGATTCGTTGGAGTCGAGGGACCTGCAAACGACCTATCAGGGGTTAGAAAATATAGAGAAGATGAAGGAATAAGGGGAAAACAATAAAGGAAAGAGGTTGTTTGGAGTGGGCGGCCAGGGCTTTGGAGAGAAGGCTGGCGGCAGGAAGCAATCGCAGGACACCGGGAAGAGGAAGGGCTCACACAGAACCCCTTAAGCACATAGCAAGATAGCACACAGCAATTTGGAGAATCAAAGATTATTTCATATATCAAAATTAGTTCTTCATACAAGAGACTAGGGTCCCTTAAATAGACTCATAGTCTTGGACCCCAAGTAAGGATACAAAAGTGATTACATAGGAATCCTATTCCCACCCAAACCCTAGTTGGAAAAATAGGAAAAGTAGGTTGAAAGAAATCCCTAAATATTCTCTCCCTCTTCTTTCCTTGGTCGGCCAAGGGAGGTGACCCTAGTGGCTGACCAAGGGTGGTAAGCTTACTTCTTGGCACCACTTATCTCCTCACTTGGACCTGGGCTGGCCTAGATTGCTTCAGGCTACATTTTAGGGCTTCAAGGTCTTGGGCTTGACTCCCAGGCTTCTGATTTCTTCTCTGAGGCTTGTGATTTCTTCTCTTAGGCCTTCCATGATCCTCCTAGCTTTAGTTGGGTTGGTCTTCACTTGGCTCTCTTGGTCCTCACTTGTATGAGTCATTACATGTACTGATCTCCGGAAAATAACTAGCTCAACATGAGCTGACTAGTATAGGACTCAAGTAATAAAAAAAATAACTTAGATGAACTAAGATTTATTACAAATGGACTTGAATATGACTAAGTAATCCACAAAGGGTTGAGAAGCCTCTATCTTATTATGGTGCCTCTAGTGTCCCCACCAATTCTCCCTGGGTGGGAGGAACTCGACCTTGTCGAGTGAAGATCAGGCTGGCTCACATATCTTTCGAGGAGGTCTGGGTTGAGGCACTGCAAGTCCTCTTGAGAAATCCATGAATCATTTGACTCTAGCCAACCTTGCATCGGACCAAGTAGCATTGATAGCCATGACCCTGGGTCATTATGGCTTGATCATCCAGGATACACTTGATCTGTTCTCCTCTCTCAGGCCAATTTATTGGTGTACACTCTGGGTTAGGGTCACTCACAATGGGAGGAGTAGGTACAAAGGCCTCATTGGGTATTTCTGCCGGTTCCCTATACTCATCCAGGTCTGCGATATTGAAGGTAGAACTGATGCCCAAATTTGAAGGCAAATCTAACATAGGCATTTGGTCCAACCCTCTCTATCACTCTAAAAGGTCTGGCTCCGCGAGCATGAAGATTCTTTTTTTAGGCCTAAGCCTAACCAAGATAGAATCCACTACATCAAATTTCTTGGCTGTTCTTCGGGAATTAGCTAGTTTCTTTCAAAATTTGTATAGGTGGTGAACATGCTGGGCACATGCAGACTCCTAACAGATGATGCAAAGGACTCATACCAACACCTAATAGACTTGACTATGCATTCCTATCAAAGGAATTTTTATTAAACTCTTTGGACCTAAACCTTACAGATCATATGTTCTCTAGGTTTGGTCCTAGCTTGACATGCACATGAAAACTTACAATGGGCTCTTAGCAAAATCCATAGGATATGCCAGAAGTGCAATACAAACCTAACATGCATAATGAATGCATGCAATATTCTAATCTCAACTAAATGCAATCTAATGATCTTAGAAATGCTGGAGGTGTCTAGAAAGGGCAGAAAGTAGGAAGTGGGTTCAGAATTAGTCTGGTAGGGTGGAGAAAAAGGTTCCGGGTTAGTTGGATAAAGTATGATATAAGAAGGCATGTCAGGGACTAATCCTAGACTAATGAGGCTAACCTTACGGGGTTGCGGTATATCTATGGGGTTTGCATAATGGAAGGATAGGTTATTAATCTCAAGGAAGAGGTGCTTAATGGGAACTATAGGAGGGGGCTCATCCTAAGGATACTGATTCAAAGAGATCAGGTCCTTAATAAATTCTTCTAATTCTTGTATTTTAGGACTAAACTCTGTAATTTGGTTCTCCTCTATGGTTTCCTCAGGTAAGGTTCTATCTGCAGTATCTAAGTTCTCTTCCTTTAATTGTTCTTCCACTACAACTTTAGGCTGGGTATAGTTAGGGTCAACTACCTCTGGGTTGGCTTCTACCTGGGTATCTATTAGGTCAGCTAATTCTAGGCCATCTATAGGTATCTCCTCTTCTCCCTCATACTCATCCACTAAGCTCATGCAAGCTTCATACACTTCCACTTTAATCTTAGCCTTGTGAATCAAAGGGATGGTAGGGGATGGTTGGCTAATGGGAAATTGGCTAGGTCCGGGTTTCTGATTATGGGCACTAATCCTAGTAGGTTTAGGTTGCCTAAGGGGTAGTGGTTTACTATTGGGCTTATAGGTTATGGGTAAATATGATCTAGAGTCATAGGATCTAGGTTCATAGATTTTAGGTTCATAGGATTTGGAGTCATAAGATCTATAGGTTATGGGCATAGGTGGCTCAGGTTTGGATCTAGTCTAGGTCTTACGAGTTTTCTCTAGGGTTCCTAGTCGGTTGTCTATATGTTCAAACCTATAGGCTAAGTGATCAAGTCTATTGTGGGCTTGGGTAGTGGACTGAGTCATCTGGGTATTCATCTAGGTTAGCTGTTCAGTAAGGGCTTTAATCTGGGCTTCAAGATTGTCCATGGATTCAGCTAAAAGTGGAGATGATGGATAATATGATGCTCCTAATCTAGTGCTCATGCAAGACTCAATCAAACCAACTACAACTCCCTAGACCTAGAGTCCAAAAGTAGATGCTCAATCAGGGTGGCAAACTAGCCTATAGTAAACCTGTACTTAGCCAGGCAGGTGTAAGGGGAGTGTTAGGTCCCTGATTGCCAATCCTAGACACCAATCAGAGATTGGCCAAGTAGGCGGACCAGCACACAAGCCCTTCAGGACTGAATCCCTGAACCACCATTCTAGACACTAAGCACAAGGCACATACAGGTTAGCTTGACACAGTGATCTGACACTTAGCCCAGACCCGACCAGTTGTTGTCCCTAGCCCACTACGGCAAAATTAAGTCTAGTTAATTTTAAGTTAGGCTTGGGATGGAATGCAAAGATTGTGGTTTTGGGCTAAGGAAAGGTAATGACCTCCTTCCCTTATCTGGCATAAAGAGAGTGCCTTTAAAGTAAATTATGCAATGATGACAGGCAGATGAGGATGCAAATTAGGGTTTAGATGTTTTTGGTGTTTTTGGGGAATATGTAATTTTTTTTTTGTTTTGGAACTTTTCTTAAATAGAAGATGATTGTAGATTATGCTCTAATATGTAGAAAATATGCTAAAAATAAAGATATGCAAAGATTATACTAAAAAAAACCCTGAACTTTCCGAAATCGGTTTTGCTGCCAAAATACAGTAGAATTGTTCTTAGGTAGTGTTTCGTCTAGGAGAAAATTCACAGACCGAAATAATTCCTGATAAAATTCTAAAAAATACTTTGAATTTATGTGGAATCTAGAAAATTGAATTTCAGAATTTGCTAAGTTTTATGCAGGCATAAACAATTAAAATAACAAAATATATTTGAACAAGGTCGAAAAATGAAAAACCCTAAGAACTACTTGTATTCCTCTTCTCGAGCCAATTCACAATGGCAACCCTACCACCATAGGAGATCCCGTTGATTGGGAAAGAGGGTTTTGAAACCCAAATAATCTCCTATGACCGGATGGCCATGGTGAAGCGCCCGATCTGAGTATCCAAAGAGAACCGAGCTCAAAACAGGCTCTGATACAAATTGATGCGGGACTTATATATGCATGCAAGTATTTCTTTTATATTTTTAATGTTAAGTTGATGATTAATCCTGAAGAATAGACTAAGGAATGATGTAAAGGGTTCTATATAAAAATAAGAGGCTACAGCATGCATAATAGGACCTAAAAAGCAAAGAAAAGAGAACCGCCGAGGATGAGAAGTCTCGGTTGGGCTCGTTCATCTTAAATAAATGGACTAGCAGGAAGAGGGTGTGCACCTGGTAATGGTTGAAGCACCTGGTACAGATCGTACATGAAGTGATTGCTCTCAATCCAGATGTGGCCTGGAAAACCAAGCCAGAGACCCGCGGATACCCGGCTTTTTGCTCGGTGGTCCGATTGCGGCCTGGCTAGAGTTGTCGGATTGATTGGAGCCAAGGGACTTGCAAACGACCTATCAGGGGTTAGAAAACACAGAGGAGATGAAGGAATAATGGGAAAATAGAAAAGGAAAGAGGTTGTTTGGAGTGGGTGGCCAGGGCTTTGGAGAGCAAGATGGCGGCAGGAAGCAATCGCAGGACACCGGGAAGAGGAAGGGCTCACACAGAATCCCTTAAGCACACAGCAGGGTGGCACACAGCAATTTGGCAAATCAAAGATTATTTCATATATCAAAATTAGTTCTTCATACAAGATACTAGGGTCCTTTAAATAGACTCATAGTCTTGGACCCCAAGTAAGGATACAATAGTCATTACATAGGAATCTTATTCCCACCCAAACCCTAGCTAGCAAAATAGGAAAAATAGGTAGAAAGAAATCCATAAAACTTCTCTCCCTCCTCTTGCCTTGGTTGGCCAAGGGAGGTGACCCTAGTGGCCGACCAAGGGTGGTAAGCTTACTTCTTGGTGCCACTTATCTCTTCTCCTGGTCCTGGGTTGGCCTAGATTGCTTCACGCTACATTTCAGGGCTTCGGGGTCTCGGGTTTGACTCCCAGGCTTCTGATTTCTTCTTTAAGGCTTGTGATTTCTCCTCCTAGGCCTTCCATGATCCTCCTAGCTTTAGTTAGGTTGGTCTTCACTTGGCTGGCTTCGTCCTCACTTGTATGAGTCGTTACATGTACTGATCTCCAGAAAATAACTAGCTCAACATGAGCTGACTAGTACAGGACTCAAGTGATAAAAAAAATAACTTAGATGAACTAAGCTTTATTACAAACTTGAATATGACTAAGTAATCCAAAGAGAGTTGAGATGCCTCTGTCTTATTCTGGTGCCTTTAGTGTCCCCACCATTGATGAGGCATAGATTCTGATGCAGTATGGTTCACGATGTAGTACCTCGATCGGATGAATTTACCATTATTTTTGGATTGCTTTGTTTCGATGTTCTTATGATTTATTTTATCTCTTAGTTGGATTACTTTGTTTTCAAATAAATAGTTTGAATTTGTTATGGATATCTGAGATTAGGATATCGATATCTCAGATTAGTCTATTTAAATTCTTAATTCATTTGAATAAAGAGGGCGAAGAATATTTGGGAAGAGAAAACAAAAACTCCTGGTAGGAGAGGGTGTTGATGCTCTACATGGTCGCTTTGGGTAAGAGTAGGCGCTGAAGCCTGGGTGGGTAACCCAACCGTGGTTCTTCTTTTTTCTTCCTATGTTTTTCTCTCTATCTTTCTTCTTCATCTTCATCTATGTTTTTTCTCTTTTCCCCTCTCTATTTCCCTTCTTTTTCTAATATGAGAACCAAACCACCGTTCCATCTCCACAATGCAAGAACCCCGATCTTTGTCTTTGATTGCGGCCCATCGACAGTCGTCTGCACCTAAACAAGAGTCGATATTTCTTGGATCCATCCAAACTGCTAATCGGCCATGAGCGTTAGCATCTTCCACTATTTCACGCTGGCATCCCAAGAGAACACTAGTTTCGAGAGCACCGAACTGGTGGAGGAGGGCCCCTACATGGATCCCGTCTGCCCCATCCTCCACCCGCACCGTTTACTGATGAGGAGGACCCCTACCTAGATCCTATCAGCCCCATCCTCCACCCATGCCGTTTCATATCTGACCACTGCATCTCCATCGGATCTCCCCGGTGAAGGCTTCTGCCCCCCTCTCATCCATGCAGAAAGTCCCTTCGGTTCAACACAGACCATATCTGCTTATGCCCCACTGGATCTCCTCCCTACTTCCTGTCAGTCACCCATTCCCTTCGCCGGCCGTCAGACCAAGTCCACCACTACTGAGCCACCCAATCACCAAATTGCCACCATCAATGGAGTCGCACCACCGCTTCCATGCTGCCACCACCTTCCCAACACCATCTTCGGAGAAAAGCCCAACGGACTTTCGTCTGAAGGGCCCCTCCCTGTTCGGCATGTCGTGAAGGCACAAGAGCCCAGCACGATCATGAAAGCATAGCTGGCCCCTAATGCCGACTTTAGTTTAGGTAGGAAAAAATGTAAAAAATAGAAAATAAAAAAAAGAAAAGGAAATGCAAAAACAACATGAAAAAAAATATGAAAAAAAAGAGTGTATTTGAATAAAAAGATGGGATTGCTTGACCTAGCCTAAACATCATTTCCTAGTGACCAATGATCCAGCCTCTAAAAAAATAATCCTGATCAGGGTTTGTCCCGCACTAGTTTTGGTATCAGAGCGAGGGTTAGGTTAGGTTAGTCAATTTTTTTTTAATTACATTATTTGTATTAATAAAAAAGTTTGCAGGCCGTGCATCTTGGAGACGGAAGATTGCTGAAGCTTGACTCAACGGAGTCGAGTTTTTCCCACCTCAGGATAAGGATGGGGACATCGACTAGCCCAGAATCTGAAGTAGCCCAACCTAAAACCTGAAGCCAGCCCAGCCCAGAACCTGAAGCTAGCCCAGCCCAAACCAAGAAGCCCCAGATCTTGAAGTCGATGAGGCATAGATTCTGATACAGTATGGTTCCCGATGTAGCACCTCGATCAGATGAATTTATCATTGTTTTAGGATTGCTTTGTTTCGATATTTTTAGGATTTATTTTTCCCTTAGTTGGATTAGTTTGTTTTTAAATAAACAGTTTGAATTTGTTAGGGATATCTAAGATCAGGATATCGATATCTCATATTAGTCTATTTAAAGTCTTAATTCATTTTAATAAAGATGGCAAAGAATATTTTGGAAGAGAAAACAAAAACTCTAAGTAGGAGAGGGAAGAGAAAACAAAAACTCTAAGTAGGAGAGGGTGCTGATGCCCTACATGGTTGCTTTGGATAAGAGTGGGCGCTGAAGCCTGGGTGGGTAACCCAACCATGGTTCTTCTTTTTTCTTCCTAAATTTTCCTCTCTATCTTTCTTCTTCATCTTCATCTATGTTTTTTCCCTTTTCCCCTCTCTGTTTCCCTTCTTTTTCCAATCTGAGAGCCAAACCACCGTTCCATCTCCACAATGCCATAACCACCATCTTCATCTTTGATTGTAGCCCATCGAGAGTCGTCCGCACCTTAACCAGAGCCAATCTTTCTCGGATCCGTTCGAACTACTAATCGGCCGAGCATTAGCATCTTCTGCTGTTTCCTGCTGGCGTCCCACGAGAACACCGATTCCAAGAGCACTGAACTGGGGGAGGAGGACCCCTACCTGGATCCCGTCCGCCCCATCCCCCGCCTGTGTCATTTCAGATCCGACTGCTGTATCTCCACCGGATCTCCCTCGTGAAGGCTTTTACCTCCCTCTCATCCGTGAAGAAAGTCCCATCGATCTGACACAGCCCAAATCCGCCCGTGCCCCACCGGATCTCCTCCCTACTTCCTGTCAATCACTCGTTCCCACCACCGACCATCAGACCAAGTCCACCACTATCGAGCCACCCAATCACCGGACTACAGCTGTCAATGAGTCGCGCCACCGCCTCCATGCTGCCACTGCCTTCCCAACACCGTCGCCGACGAAAAGCCCACCGGACATCCGTCCGAAGGGCCCCTCCCTTTTTGTCATGATCATGAAGGCACAAGGGGCCAGCACGATCATGAAAGCATAGCCAGCCCCTAATGCCAACTTCAGTTTTGGCAAGAAAAAAAAATAGAAAAAAAAGAAAAGGAAATATAGAAAAAAATGTGAAAGAAAAATATGAAAAGAAAAGAGTTTATTTGAATAAAAAAATGGGATTCCACTCCTGCTTCCAAGTAATGCTTAATCAATAGGCTGCCCATCATCATTGCCACATAAGTAATATATAACTTACGAAATCAATTCACGTATTGCTGTCCATACGAAGGTCAACATCCTGAAACATTAAGGGCTGCCAATAATATAAGCATAGCACATAACAGTTGCCTTAACTACTATTACAAATATATAGTTACAAATTATGGCTCAAGACAGCAAAACTAATGTCACTTGAGCATCACGGCTACAAGAGGAAAATAACAAATGTGTAATTCTACTCCTGCCTCCCAGCAATGGCCAATCAATAGGCAGCCCATCATCATTGCCAAAACCAATGCAAAAACCCCAAATAATGCATATAAACATACCTCATCACACAACATGAAGAAGCTGTGTAAGAAAAACTTGGAAAACATTTACAAGAGATAAAAACACAGACAAAAACATTTTATAAGCACTTATTATAAGTAAACAATGGTAATAAATACAAGCTTAAATGAAAAATAATCACTGAGATGGAACTCAACACAGCATCATGGGCAGCATCTGATATAAGTATGGGCAGCATGTGATATAAGTAAGACAGTCCCGGTTACAACATAAAAAACTTTTGGATGTATGAAATATTGTTTGTTTGTCTCCTGGCAAACAGTTAATGATAATGAAATAAAAGTATGCAACATAGAAGGAAGAACAAAATATGGGCTACCCGTAATTATAGTAGACAGTAACAACTTCAAAGACACATGGTAACATAAATCTTCTATTGATAACAAGCATCTTGGCAACATTAATATAGTTGCTGCACAACTGAGAAAGGCTAAGGGCAAAGAATATGAAAAAGAACATCATTTTAAAAAGAATAAAGGTCAAGAGAAATGTTCACATTTATGTTCTCTCAGATGCTTCAAGGCTCAAATCAATTAGAGAGATCCCCTATATATGATCTTGACCCAAAATCTAGATGAAACAAAAAAACACGGCAAGCAAGGAAACAATAAGACATGTTTCAAGTCGAACTGCAAATCACTGTACCAGAGAACAATAAGATAGCCATCATAATGGATCCCTCTCATACCATTAAATTAATAATATTCAAACAAAAGCCAAAAGTGTTGGCAAATATGTTGCTACTACCAGTTGTCTCATAACATGGCTAAATTTTGTGACAACATGGTGGAAGAAAATAAATTAAAGCATTAACAAGGCAATCGGACAAAATCTTTAGTTATTCTCTCACCATAATTTTGAGATGATATCCATTGATCATATCTCTAATAATTGAGAATAAATCATTAATGCAAGCATGGATAGAACAATTTTTTACAGCATGAACTGAATTCCAAATGAGCTTTAGGTCATAGAATTTTTAGTGCTGATGGAAAGAAAAGATATATAGCATGTCAACAAAATAATTTTATTCAAGAAGGTACAAGCCTACTAGTAAAGTCTCTTGATAGTTATAGAAAAGGTATTTTATCATGAGTCATAAGCTACGGAACAAGAACCGAGTATCAAGTAGAGTATGAAGGCATTAAAAAAAGATCATCAAACATATGTTACAAAAATTTATCATATGATATAGATTAATTGATATAGCAAAGTTATTAATAACCAGCAAATAGAAGTCTAAATTAATGAGATAGCAAAAATAACAGGCATTTAGTATCAGTAAGATTTTTCATGAGATGATGTTTTGAACCCATTCATTGCAGTACACATAGCCTTAAGAAGTTGAATGTCTATAAGATTCAATAGATATCCAGTTATATAATTTATATGCTGACACTTAGGCTGCCAAAACTTGTAATTTTAATTTTGGACTGTGGATTTCTCATACCGGTAATTTCTCTTTTGCTTTTAAAATCATGCAGCTGGAATGAAAGAACAGAATTGAACTTATTTAAGCTTAAGAAACATAATCAATAAGTCAGAAATATATATGAAATAACACAAGATGCTGTTACGAATCTAACAGAAGAAGAGAATGTACTTGTATAATATACCACCTAGACCTGTCTTGTAATCAAAGAAAAATCAACTCGAAGCATATTGCATAACAATCAGATCCACAGCCAAAATTAGTACTCTAGCTCATAACAAAATTGTCATAACATATGATAGCTTACCTTCCCAAAGTTGAGCAAGGGCTACCCCCATTTCCAACATTGCACAAAATCTGTCCTATAACAATCAAAAGACCAGTTTTGTATCGCCATCCATATGAAAAGTCCATATCATTGGCAAAACATTATGGGCTACCAACAAATTAAGCATAGCATACACTGAGGCTGCCATAGCAACTTGTATAAATGAATATATACAAAATATGGCTCAGGATAGCAAAATTAATTTCATTTGAGCATCACGACTATAAGAGCTAACAACAAATGTGCAATTCGACTCCTGCCTCTCAGTAATGCTCAATCAACAGGCAGCCCATCATCATTGCCAAACGAATAATACATTCAGGAGTTATTTTAGGGAGGCTCTCGAATTTTTGCATGCACTCATCAATTGAATGCATCGTAGGATGAGCAACATGATTCCTCCTTAGAATCTCATTAGCTATTTCCAATCTCTTTTTACCTTGTTCCACAAAATGTAGAAGGGCATCAGCTGCATCAGTAGAGAGCCTAGTCATACTTGCTGTAGGAGTGATGGATGCTGACCTTTTCCTCTTGCCAGTACTAGAGGAAGGACATGCATCTAGAGGACATTCTGTGGCCATGGTCGAGGCACATGTCGTTGGGCTGGTGGGGGATACATCTTCAAATTTATCAAAGGGTCCGGAGGATGAGTTGGAGACTTCACCACTTTGTTGTGATGGTTGTGCAACATTGAAGTCCTCTAAATTTATTGTATCCACTCTGTCGTTCGAGGTATCATTGTCGGATACCCCCTCTAGAATAGCGGATGTATCCCCATGGCGACCCGTGGCCGTATTCTTGGAAAACAGGATGTCCATGTCATCGTATGCCAGAAAGGGCTTACCCTTTATGCGAGCGTACTCTTTGTTTACATGTTATAATAAATAAAAAGTAATTAATATAGTGTTATCTAAAGAATGCTACATCCGATATCCACATCGATCAACAATTCACTGAGATGACCTCCTCCCACATCTGCTCATCACCATATGTCGGAACCTTTAGTATTGGATCTCATCCCCAGTTAGATTGATTAGATAAATTATAATACAAGTCAAAGGTCTTCTTAAGGACCTTCAACCGATTCTTGAAGTTCATATGATTGAAGGACTTATTTGTCCTTTCATTGAACGAAGTATTCATTTTCTTCCATGTATCTTGTGTGAAAGTACCATTATGATAGTTACCTTCATCGTTCTCTTGTCGCATTAAGGAAAGCATGATCATATCAAGAGCATCGGTCCAGTAAGGTGCTCTACTATGAGATGATCCTTTCCTTGGGTCTACTGATTGATAGGATTTTTTGGATTTTTGCATACTTTCAACTATATACCTAAAGTAACACAAGTAAGAAAAAATTGATATGTATTGTTAATATTTATTTCCTAATCATGCAAAATTAAATGATAACAATGACATGTTACAAAACAAAAAAATAAATCCACCAAAAAATGAATGTGGCAAGACATGTACTTGCAATAAAAGTAATACATACTTTAATAAATTGAAAAACAAATATCTGCCTCAAAAGAAACAACATAACCAAGGCCAATTATATTTTCAAATATAACAAAGGTGACATGAAGCACCATGGTTAAACAAAACCAACATTAGACCAGCTTCAAACAAGACTGGAACTTGTTCTATTTCCACCCTAAAAAATTACCAAACTTAAGTACAAAGAGACAATAGGACATTAATTAGCAAAGAAAAGAGCCATATGACCACTATCATTCCTGACACATACATTGTCTTAGCCAATCCCAACTCCCACAGTAAATCTTATTTCTTTATTAGGATATACTGTCCATAATGATGCAAATTTTCAAGTGTATCAAACTTTCTTGCCTCTAAATTGCAGCATCCCTTAAGTACTAATCTAACATGTTAGCACAAGAAAACCATATTTCATATATATATATATATCTTTAACCAAATTTTAGCAAGAACAACTACGAACAGCCACAGTTCATACAAGTTGCCTAAATTAGATTAAACATCAAGATATAAACTTTAATAAAAAATAAAATCAATCAAAAGATGTGGAGGCTTTAAAAAAATCCACAGGCTGAAATAATTATATCCTAAAGCCTTGGAGAAGTTTTAATTAAATAAATAAATAAATGGAGGAACCCTAACTTGCGAGGTCAGCAGCGGTGAGGGAAGGTGTGTTGGATAGAGAAATCGGCTACCGAGGGAAGGTGGGTTGGATAGAGAAATTGGCTACCGAGGGAAGGTGGCGAGAGAAGGTACAAGGAGAATAATGGCAAGCAGGGGAGTAGGAAGAGGATAGGGATGGGGATTAAGGCTCCTTAAGGTGAGAGGAAGAGGCCATGGGGGAGGGGCTATGGCTACAAAATACTTACCACCAAGAAGATGCTACAATGGAGCCTCGGAGCCCTAGAATATGAGATGAAGTGGGTGCGGATCACTCAAACCCTAATCGATGGAGGAAAAGAGAGTGAGTCAAAGAAGACGGGCAATCGAAACAATGGCCACATAAAACCCTTTTTTATTTTTCTCCACTACCATTGGAATAAGAAAAGTGAGAATAGGGCTATTCCATGGGGGCATGGAATAGCAAAATGGGAATAAGAGCCATTGATGGGAATATGAATTCTCATGGGGCCCGACCAACTTTTTATACCTGTTTGGCAGAATAGCTTGGAATAAGGGCCTATTCCATGCCCTATTCCAGCATCCAAACACTACCTAAGACAACTTGATCATGACAACTAATAAATCAAAATTTTAGGATTGTAGAAGAATACCTAGAATGCTATACTCCTTTATTTATACAAGGCATACAAGTGTATGCCCTCTAGAGGTGACCATATAGGAACTACACCAAGGAAGCACTCCTACCAAGCTTGCTAATTTGACTTGGACTCTTCCGGTAGCCTTTCAGACTTTCACCCTTTATTGGAACCCCTACCCTCCTATAGGGCACCCAGAGACCTCTCTCAATCCTCTATCAGAATCTAAATATCCTTTCTAATTTTCTTTCTAGGGTCTTGTCTTAAAATGATAAGTCTTGTCTTAAAATTACAAGTCTTGTCTTAAAATTACAAGTCTTGTCTTAAAATTACAAGTCTTGTCTTAAAATTACAAGTCTTGTCTTAAAAGGTCAAGCCTCGTCTTAAAGAGACAAGCCTTGTCTTAAAAAGACAAGGAAGAAAAATAGAAATGGACTTTTTTCGGATCAGAATTCAATATTTGGCATCATATTACCAATGCCTATTTATAGAGAGGGATGAGGTGGCTGATAAGTCTTTTTCTCAGCCCCTTGATAAGACCCTTCAAACAAAAGGAGTCTTTTGGGTGAGATGACCTATCATGAAATAATGTCCTTTCATGCACCAAGAGACATATAAATGTCTCCTCATTTTTCTAGCAAATTCTACAAATGCCATATGGCATATTACTGGTTATAAGATGGGTAAGAGGCATGGGACCCAAATGGATGCATCGAAGAAATTAAGAGTCGTCAAATAGAAGGACTCTAGCCCCTTGAATCTGCACTAAAATGAAGAGACACGACCCTTCATTATGCATGCTTCCTTTTCATGCCAATTAACAATTTTTGATCTGTAAAAGCCCATCCAATTGGATGTGGAGATAAGGGAAAAAGGCTTAACATTTATCTAGAAAAGGTGTTTCAAAAGCAAAAGGACTCTTGGCCCTTCTGCACCCCTTCATCCTTGGCACACGCCAAAATTGGTGCCTAGTGTTCCTTCCATCTTGGACTCTCTCATAAGTCCAAGATAAGGCCCAAATAAATCTAGATAAATGCTATCCTAACTAGGACATAACCCAATTTAAGTCTCACTTAAATTGGTTAGCCCAAATAGCAAGCTAATAAACCCAATCCAATTAGGTTAGGAGTTGTGCTAGCCAACATATGCTATTATGTCAATTATTTAGCCATTTATGATCCTTTGACCCTAACAAAAATATAATTGACTTTCTTGGCCAATTTCCTGATGTGTGTAACCCTTTGGGTTCCAAATCTAGCCAGTAGTAGGTCTAGGTCTAAGCCAATTCGATCTAATCGAAACCAACTGACCTAATTAGGTCAAATTGAGCAGACCTATGTTGCCAATTTGAACTAGCTTCCGAATTGACTCATGAATCCAATCCATTTGATTCATAAAAAGCTACAAGACATGATTAACATCTAGCAATGTATCATTCCTACCTAAAAGATAAGAAATTTTATAAAAATTATCAAAATATTCTTTAGTGAAAAGTTACCGTGCAATTTAATCCTTCAATCTCCCTTTATCCTGAATAAGTGATGGGCATGGATAAATGTCAAACCCTAACACTTAATTATTTTGAATCTCAATTTGATAATGAAGATTCTGTCAATGAAAGATTAGAAACCCTATCTAATCTCATCATGCTTTGATCAAAGACTTCATAAGTCATCATTCGAAGAGGACACATGGGATAACTTCTCCCCTTACTAGGAATGATCGATTCCTTGTTGACCTACTCATTACCTTCATACACAATCCACCATATCCAAAAGCACCCTGTACATGACTTAATTACCATGAATGAGTATGCACCAAAACATGGATTCATGTGCATAAGATACTATGCTAGTCTCAAGTCTAAGGTTCACATGCGCAACTCCCACTAAGAGAATATTCTTTGACAAGACTTCCATTTGATATTCTCTTGTCAAATTAGTTCAGTGAACTCATAGCCTAATGAGCACCCACATCCTTGTATTAGTGTCTCTACACAAGTGTTTGTGAAACCAACCACCCTCTCCATTGAGCATATATAAGATGTTCTAGTCTTACCGGATTCATTGATCCCCGAATCGATTATCTAATGACTAGGAATACTTTAGATTAGGGTTTATAGGATCTTAGGTCTCCTTGTTATGATCTCCATCATAACCCTAATTCCATTACCCTAACCTATGGAGTTCATCATAATCTTGATAAGATGCAGCAGTATAATGAATCAAATAATTTTAATTAATAAATAATATCATACATGAGCTAGAATATCATAGAAATGCCTATAAAAAGATTGGCTTTTAGGGCACCATTCATTCAATCTCTTACTTGTACTAAAGCTAATCGCCTTTGTATTTTACACCCATATAATATATGTGGTGATCAAATTGCTGCTTTGGTAGTGCTTTAGTAAATGGGTCTGCTATGTTGTTCTTTGTATCTACTCATTCAACGAGAACATGTTGTCTTTCTATGATCTCTAGATCAAGGTGGAATCATCATAGGATGTGCTTGGACTTAGATGAGACCTTGGTTCCTTAGCTTGCACAACAGCTTCAATGTTATCATAATTAAGTGGCACCAGTTGTTGTATAGCAAGAACAATGCCCAATTCCGTGATGAGTTTCTTTATCCACACAACTTCCTTTGCATCTTCACTTGTAGCTTTGTACTCTACATCAGTGACTGAGTCGGCTATAGTTTACTGCTTTGTATCTTCCAACTCACTATACCACTTGTAGGGTGAAGACTTACCCTGATATGGATTTACTATCATTTGGATCTGAATTAAAACTAGAATCTATATACTCCTCTAGTTTCAACTATGATCCACTATATATTAGAAAAACATCTTTAATCCTTCTCGAGTACTTAAGAATATTTTTCACAACTTTCAATGATCTTCCCTTAGATTAGCCTTGAATCTGCTTGCTATGCCCAAGGTATAAGCAACATCGGGCCTGATACATAACATGGCATACATAATTGATCCTACAGCCAAAGCATAAGTAATCAAACTCATTCTCTCTCTCTTCTAGTGTCAAAGGAGACATCTTTTTGGAGAGATGTATGTCTTGACTTATGGGCAAGTAACCTTTTTTACTTTCCTCCATGTTGAGTTTCTTCAACATTAAGTCAATGTACCTAGATTGGGAAAAGCCAAGCATCCTCTTAGTATCTCTATAGATCTTTATACCCAGTATATATAATGCCTCTCCCAGATCCTTCATGGAAAACTACTTTGATAGCCAAGACTTGATCGATTGCTACATTGGGATATCATTTTTAATGATGAGTATGTCAACGACATACAAAACCAAGAAAACAAGGGCACTCCCACTTGTCTTCTTGTACACACACAGTTCATCCATATTCTTGATGAAACCAAACTCTTTGATTATTTCATCAAAGTAGATATTCCAACTTCTCGATGCTTGATTCAATCTATAAATAAATTTCTTAAACCTGCATACTTTGTTTGGCCTCTCACTTGAGAAAACCCCTTTGGTTATGACACATAGACTTCTTCCTCAAGATATCCATTAAGAAAAGTAGTCTTTACATCCATCTACCATATTTTATAGTTATAGTATGCAGCTATGGTAAGAAATATCTAAATGGGCTTGAACATGTCTATTGGTGAAAAGGTTTCATCATAGTCAATACAATGTCTTTGTTTGAAACCTTTTGCCACCAGCCTAGCCTTGTAGGTCTCTATTTGACCATCTGCCCTAATCTTCTTCTTGAACACCCATTTACACTCAATTGGGTTTACTCTCTCAGGTGGATCTACTAATGTCCAAACCTGATTAGAGTACATGGAGTCCATCTTAGATTTCATGGCTTCCAGTCATCTGTCAGAGTCTCCACTCATGACATCTTCTATATAGGTCACAGGATCATCATCCTGTATGACATTGGCTTCATTATCATTCCCAATAACAAAACCATATATGAGAGGTGTACTTCACACTCTCTAACCTACAGAGAGGAGGTGTGAGTTATGGTTGTTCCTGAACCTTAGGAACATCTGGTTGAGGAATTACTTGAGGTGTTAGTTAAACTTCTTCAAGTTCAAATATCCACTCACTATCCCTTTCTTAGATAAACTCTTTTTCCAAGAATGTGGCATGCCTATTGACAAAGACCTTTTGCTTAGTAGGATGGTAGAAAAAGTAACCCATACCTTCTTTAGGATATCCTACAAACCTAAACTTGTCAGCCCTAGCACTTAGCTTATATCAAAAAATATTCCTGACATAAGCAGGATAACCACAAATCTTATAAATACTTAAGACCTGGCCTTTTCCCTTTCCATAATTCATATGGAGTGCTTTTAACTACCTTTGATGGCACCCTATTTAATATGTAGGTTGCAGAATCTAGGGCATAACCCCAAAAGGATACTAGAAATCTGTGAAGCATATCATGGACCGTTCCATGTCCAACAAGGTTCGGTTCCTCCTTTCTGCTATACCATTTAGCTGTGGTTTTTATGGAGAAGTCCATTCAGAGAGTATGTCTTTGTCTTTAAGATGATCAAGAAAATCACTAGACAAGTATTCTCCTCTATTAGATCAAAGAATTTTAATACTATGCCCAGTTTGTTTCTCAACCTCACTTTGATACTCTTTGAATTTATCAAAGGCTTCAGACTTGTGTTTCATAAGATACACATATCTGAATCTTCATAAGTCATCAGTAAAACTGATGAAATAAGAATATCCTCCTCTAGCCTAGATTGTCATAGGACCACACATATCTATGTGTACTAGACCTAATAACTCAGTTGCCCTCTCTTCATGTCTTGTGAATGGAGATTTGGTCATCTTACCAATAAGACAGGACTCACAAGTTCCTAATGACTCAAGATCAAAAGGTTCAAAGAAATTTTTTTTGTATAACTTGTTTATCCTGGACTCACTGATATGGCCTAAATAGCAATGCCAAAGATAAGTGACATTCATATCATCTCTCTTTCTTTTCTTATTTTTAACAAGCATAACTTCATCATTGAGTAAAAGAATCAAACGACTATTAGCAAATGTACCACAACCAAAGAATTTCTTTGAAAGGAAAATTGAGCACCCATGGCTCGACAAATTTATTTCATAACCTTATTTTAAGAACAACGGTATAGAAATAATATTCTTTATAATGTTGGGTACATAATAACAATCATTTAATTCAAGAATATTGCCCGATAGCAATAATAGTTGTAGGTGCCAATAGCTTCAGCTTGAATGGGATCACCACTAGTGCCAAACAGCTTGAAGTCACCCTTTTTCAATCTTCTAAGTCTATATGATCCCAGTAATGACTTGTAGATATAAGACCCATATGCGGTATCCAATACTCATGTATCAAAAGCTGAAGAACTCAATGATAAGTTTGTTTGTATCATGTATAAATCTTTTGATGCCCCACCAGCATCATGCTTCATACTTGCAAGATACAACTTGTAATTCTTCTTCTAGTGCCCTTACTTCCCACAATGATAGCAGGTCCCATTACTAGAGTGCTTCCTTGCCTTCTTCCTCTTCTGGAAGCTACTCTTAGGGTTCCTTTTTCTCTTTGAACACTTCTTCATTGCTTTCTTCTTCTTTCCATTAACCAAAAGAAGCTGAGCCTAATCACCTTTAAAGTGGCTCTCTACTATCTTGAGCATATTCAACAGCTCAGGCAATGACATATTCAATTTGTCCATGTGATAATTCATGAAAAACTATGAGAAGGAATCTGGGAGTGACTGTTGAATTAAGTCTAAATTAAGCTCTCTATCCATCACAAACCCTAGTTGACCTAATAGAGTGATCAAGTTAATCATCTTAAGGACATGTGCCTGAATAGAAGAGCCCTCAGTCATCCATGCTTGAAATAACTGCTTCAACATCTCATATCAAGTAGTCCAACTATGCTCTCCATAAAGCTACTTAAGATTGAGCAATATGGACTGAGGTTTTGTTTTCTCATATTGCCTCTGCAATTCGTTGCTCATAGAGGCCAACATGATGTACTTGATAGTCATGCTATCATTCTGCCACATTTTATATGTGGCTCTTTCCTTCTTAGTAGTATCCTCTCCTATCGAATCTTGGTTAGGAGAATCAAGGATATAGGCGATCTTTTCCTGAACTAATATAATCTTCAGGTTCCTTAACCAGTCTATATAATTTAGACCAGTCAACTTGTTGGTATCCAAGATGCCTCACAGTGAAAGAGTAGAAACAATAATGTAAAATCTACATTAAGTAAACAACAACTATAAGTAGATCGCTCATGATGATATTCATAATTAGATAAGGACTTTTGCATCTAATTGTGTCTCCCATTATTTTCTTTCGAATACCATAACCCTCAACTATGGTACGTAGGAAACCCTACCAGGACTTTCTTAGTGGGGTTGAGATCCCAATTCCTCATGAATGCCTTGTGTTAATCCCAATAAACATCCATGAGTTCAAGGGTAGGAAAATCCCTTTCCAATTGCAAAGCATGCAACTCTCAACAAAACACCTGCTTCTAAGATACTTATAGCCTTGTGTTAATCACAACAAACTATAATATCTCAATTTAGTCAGAACCTTCATTTCCATACAGCCATGTTTGATAAATGTTGCCTTTGTGTCAATCATAACAAAGCAACACCACCAATCATGCCATAAAGCATAAAAATGCACCAAGACAAATATCATATCAAACCCTAGAGTGGGCCTTGTGTCAATCACAACAAACCTACTATAGATTTTTGACATGGATTTGGCTTAGCATGAAGGAAGGCAATTTTTAGTGTGCTTAATCAATTGGCATTTTCAATTTAGGGTTTATATATGACCAAATTGGCCAAGTAAATGGAAGAGATGAGGGGGTCCCCCTGTTGCTTTCCTTAGGCACCAATTAATTGGCCAGGTTAGACAATGAAACCAATTATAAACCTTATTCCCTTTACCTTCCCAGAACCACTTGCCTATACACCAATTGGCTGATCAAACCTTAATCAGATTTGCATCATGATTCACTTATAATATGACTAAATATAATTTTCATGCGGGCCTTTAAGGTCTCAAACACATCCTAATTAATTATGTCATCATGACACTCATTCTAGCAAACAAGCATATTAACCTTAATATGCATAACATAAGAATGATTATAACAATAATTCGTTCACCTCACTTGTTCAAGAGATAAGGCCACAGCGGCATCCCTACATGCCATAGGAGTTCTTATTGAATGGGAAGAGAGGGCCATGAAACCCTAATTAGCTCCTATGACCGGACGGCCATGATGACTAACCCAATCCGAAGTAGTTACTAGGACATAACATATCTCATATATAATATGAACAAATCATGCATCGATTCATAGCATAGCAAGAAATCAACACTTAAGAGATTACTAATTGCATGCATCAAGGTGGCTTTGATACCACTATTGGGATCCAGGTAGGGCACAATGGAAGATCGGGTTTCAAAATTTTTATTATTGAAACCCTGATCGGCGAGAACCCTAAACCCTAGGACCACTTGATCATGATAACTAAAAAATCAAAGTTTTAGGGTTATAGAAGAATACTTGGAGCACTATACTCCTTTATTTCGATGAGGCATACAAGTGTATGCCCTCTAGAGGTGATCCACATAGGAATTGGACCAAGGAAGCACTCCTACCAAGCTTGCTTATTTGACTTGGACTCTTTCGGCACCCGTTCGGACTTTCACCCTTTGCTGGAACCCCTACCCTCCTGTAGGGCACTCAGAGATATCTCTAAATCCTCTTTCAAAATTTGAATATCCCTCCTAATTTTTTTTCTAGAGTCTTTTCTTAAAATGACAAGTCTTGTCTTAAAAGGACAAGCCTTGTCTTAAAGAGACAAGCCTTGCCTTAATAGGACAAGGAAGAAAAATAGAAATGGACTTCTTTTGGATCAGAATTCTATACCTGGCATCAAATTACTGATGGCTATTTACAGAGAAAGATGAGGTTCATATAAATTTCTTTCTCAGCTCCTTGATAAGACCCTTCAAGCAGAAGGAGTCTTTTGGATGAGAGGACTTATCATGAAATGTCCATTCATGCACCAAGAGACATATAAATGTCTCTTCATTTTTCCAGCAAATTCTCCACATTCCATATGGCATATTACTGGTTATAAGATGGCTAATAGGTATGGGACACCAAGGGATGCATCAAAGAAATTAAGAGTCTTAAATAGAAGGACTCTGGCCCCTTGAATCTATGCCAAAATGAAGAGACATGGCCCTTCATTATGCGTGCTTCTTTTTCATGCCAATTACCAATTCTTGACCGGTCAAAGCCCAACCAATTGGGCATGGAGATAAGGAAAAAAAACTTGATATTTATTTGGAAAAGGTATTTTGAAAGTAGAAGGACACTTGGTCCTTCTGCGCCCCTTCATCCTTGGCGCACGCCAAAATTGGCACCAAGTGTTCCTTCCATCTTGGACTCTCTCATAAGTCCAAGATAAGGCCCAAATAAATCTAGATAAATGCTGTCCTAATTAGGACATAACCCAATTTATGTCCCACTTAAATTGGTTAGCCCAAATAGCAAGCTAATAAATCTAATCTAATTGGATTAGGAGTTGGGCTAGCCAGCAAATGCTAGTATGTCAATTAGCTTGCCAATTAGGATCTTTTGATCCTAATAAAAATATAATTGACTTCCTTGGCTAATTTTCTAATGTGTGAGACCCTTTGGGTTCCATATTTAGCCAACAGTAGGTCTAGGTTCAAGCCAATTCGATCCAATTAAAACCAATTGACCTAATTAGGTCAAATCAAGCTGACCTAAGTTGCCAATTCGAACCAACTTTCGAATTGACTCATAAATCTAATCCATTTGATTTATGAAGACTTACAAGACATGATTGACATCTAGCAATATGTTATGCCTACCCAAAAGATGAGATATTTGATTGAAATTATCAAAATACCCTTTAGTAAAAAGTTACCATGCAATTTAATCCTTCGATCTTCCTTTATCCCAAAAAAGTGATGGGCATGGATAAATGTCAAATCCTAGCACTTAGTTCTTTTGAGTCTCAATTCGATAATGAAGACTTGATCGATGAAAGATTAGAAACCCTATTTAATCTCATCATGCTTTGATCAATGACTTCCTGAGTCATCATTCGAAGAGATCATACGGGATAACTTCTTCCCTTCTAGGAGTGATCGATTCCTTGTTGACCTACTCATTACCTTCATACACAATCCACCATATCCAGAAGCACCCCGTACATGACTTAATTGCCATGAATGAGTATGCACCAAAACATAGATTTATGTGTACAAGATCCTATGGAAGTCTCAGGTCTAAGGATCACATGCACAACTCCCACTAAGAGAACATTCTTTTGACAAGTAAGACTTCCATTTGATATTCTTTTATTGGATTAGTTTAGTGAACTCATAGCCTAATGAGCACCTACATCCTTGTATTAGTGTCTCTATACAAGTGGCTATGAGACCAACCACCCTCTCCATCGAGTATTCATAAGATGTGGAAGTCTTAGCACATTCATTAATCCCTGAATCGATTATCCAATAGAAATATTTTAGATTAGGGTTTATAGGAACTTAGGTCTCACAATTATGATCTCTATCATAACCCTAATTCCATTGTCCTAACCTATGGGGTTCATCATAATCTTGATAAGATTTAGTAGTATGATGAATCAGATTCCTTTTATTAATAAATAATATCATACATGAGCTGGAAGATCATAGAAATGCCTATACAAAGATTGGCATTTAGGGCACCATTCTTTCAATGCGTACCTTTGTCTCAAATGATGGCACGTGAAAATCTAAACCTAGACAAGATATTCTTTTGAGCAAAATTGATAACTACCTTATGGTCATTGGTTTGGGTTGCCATTGCCTCAATCCATTCGAAACATAATCGACAGCCACCCAAATGTATTCAAAACCATTGGAGGGTAGAAAGGGCCCCATGAAATCAATTCCCAAAACATCAAAGATTTCAACTACTAAGATGGGGTTTAAAGGCATCATGTCCTTTATTGAAATATTTTCTAAGGCTTGACATTTAGGACATTCTTGACTAAATGTATGGGCATCCTTAAATAATATGTGCCAGAAAAATCCACTTTGCAACACCTTAGCTACAATTTTTCTATTAAAGAAGTGTCCTCCGCATGCGAGAGTGTGACAAAAATTTAAGATACTCAGTTGTTCAGACTCAGGGACACATCTATGAATGATATGATCAGTGTAAACTCAAAAAAGCTCCAGATCTTCCCAGAAATAATATTATTTCTGGGCAAAGAATCTATCCTTTTCATTCTTAGACCAACTATCCGAAACTTTTCCAACCACTAAATAATTGACTATATCTGCAAACCAAGGAGCTTTTGCATGTGGCATTGCTAGGAGTTGTTCATCAGGAAAAGATTCTTCAATTACTGTCGATTGAAAATTATTTACTAGGATTCTAGATAGATGGTCTGCTACAAAATTTTTTAATCCCTTCTTATCTTGAATCTCAATATCAAATTCCTGTAGCAATAAAATCCATCTAATCAAACATGGTTTAGTATCTTTCTTTGAGAGTAGGTATTTCAAAGCTGAGTGATCCGAATAAACCATGATCTTGGACCCTAATAAATAAGATCAAAATCTTTCTAGGAAAATACTACAGCTAATAACTCTTTCTTGGTGGTGGTATAATTCTTTTGGGCTTCATTCATATTTCTACTAGCATAATAAATTACTATAGGATGTTTGTTTACCCTCTAGCCCAAAATAGCTCCTATGGCAAAGTCCGAAGCATCACACATTATCTCAAAAGGTAGTGACCAATCGGGGGGTTGGATGATCGAGGCTTTGGTCACAGATTTTAAAAATTCATAGGCCTTAAGATAGTCTTCCTCAAAGTCAAAGGGGATATCCTTAGTGAGTAGATTACATAAAGGACATGATATTTCAGAAAAGTCTTTGATGAAGCAATGGTAGAATCCAACATGGCCAAGAAAAGATCGAATTTGTTTGATAGAATTGGGTGGAGGAAGTTTAGAAATCAATTCAACTTTAGCTCTATCAACCTTAATCCCTCTTTCTGACATAATATGCCCTAAAATGATCCCTTCTTGAACCATGAAATGACTTTTCTCCCAGCTTGAAACTAGATTGGTCTTAATGCATCATTTTAATATCATCTTCAAATTATTGAAGCAACTCTCAAATGATTCTTCGAAGACTGAAAAGTCATCCATAAAAAATTCTAGGAAATCACCCACCATATATGAGAAAATCGATATCATACACCTTTGAATGGTTGCAGGTGCATTACACAATCCAAAAGTCATTCTTTGAAAAGCAAAGGTTCCATAGGGATAGGTGAAAGTTGTCTTTCTGTGGTCTCCAAGATAGATTGCTACTTGATTATATTTGGAGTATCCATCTAAAAAGCAAAAATATCATTGGCCAGCAAGTTTTTCTAAAATTTAGTCAATGAAGGGTAAGGGGAAATGGTCTTTGTGGGTGGCTGCATTGAGTTTTCTATAGTTAATACAGACATGCCACCTAGTGGAAAGTCTCATTGGCACTAGATCCCCTTGGTCAGTATGGACAACCATGAGTCTAGATTTCTTGGAAACAACTTGAGTGGGACTCACCTAGTGGCTATCAGAGATGGGATAGATGATACCAGCATCTAACCATTTAATTACTTCCTTCTTGACCACTTGCTTGTTTGGATTGAGCCATCTTTGCATTCCTCAGGTTGGTTTGGCATTATCCTTTTTATAAATATGGTGCATGTAAATTGATGGACTAATACCTTTCAAGTCAGCAATGGTCCAACCTTTGGCCTCCCTATGTGTCTTTAGAACATTCATTAATTGATCTTCCTGCTCATGGGTTAGGTTCGAAGCAATTATTATTGGCAAGATTTTTTCATGTCCTAAGAATATGTACTTAAGTGATTTGGGCAAAGGTTTCAATTCTAATTATAAAAGGACCTAAGTCGAAGGATGTAATGGTGTAGCTCATAGATCAGGTAGAGGTTCGTTATCATTGACCAAGGTCATAAAGATGATGGGTGAGGTGACTTAATCAAGACATTCACCTACTGGACTTGGGTTTCTTCAATAAGCTCATTATCATCCATCAAATTGGAGGAAGAATCAGACTCAACTAGTTTATTTATCAGCTTAATCATAGAACAGCTTTCCTCCTCTTGAACAAATTTTAAGGCATTAAAGATATTGATTTTTACCTTTTGATCTCCAAAAGAGATGTCGATGGCTCCTATTTTATAATTAATATTGGCATTCGTAGTGGCAAGGAATGGATGACCTAAAATTATGGGATTTTTATTTATCTCCTGGGATGGTTCCATGTCAAGTATTAGGAAGACTACCAGAAAATAACTCTAGTTTACTCTAACAAGAACATCCTCAATCAAACCATGTGGAGTCTTAATAGATCTATCTGCTAGTTGTAAGATGACTAACGTAGGTTTTAGTTCTCCTATCCCAAATTTCTCATAAACTGAGGTTGGAAGATGGTTCAAGCTATCTCCTAAATCCAATAAGGCTTGATCAAAGGTGATGCCTCCTATAACATAGGAAATAAAAGGAGAACCAAGGTCTTTCATCTTTTAAGGTAATTGGTTTAACAGGACTGCACTTATAACCTCAAATAATATAATTCTCTTCGTACTACGTGGCTCATATTTTTGGGTACAAAGTTCTTTGAAAAATTTAGCATAAGCCAGAACATGCTGAATTACATCAAGAAGTGGTAAATTTATATGTACTTGCTTAAATAATTCCATCAATTTCTCGTTACGTGCACCTTGCTTTTTGCATGAGGAGATGGCTTCTAAGGTTGAATGGAATGGAACTCTAGGTTTATATGTATTAGGCAACTCATCTACTCTCTTTTTCCCTTGATCTTTCTCATCCAAATTTAGGCTAGCATCAATACCTATTTCGGGCTCAAGTTCTTTCACTAGGTTAGTCTCAGTATGAGCCTCTCCTTTTAAGTTCAACTTTTGGCTAGCATCAGTACTAGCCTCTTTCATCGGGTCTATGATATAGTGATGGGATTCTAACAGGATGCAGAGGAGGAACATAAAATATACAGTAAATTAATTTCAGATTTTATTATGATTAAATTCTTGAAATAGGTCAAGACTAGGTTAGGCTTTTCTAGTAATGGTTAGAATCCTACCCACAGCTAGAACTATCAAAGAGACAAAGCAAATAAAGGATCCTTGGACTAAGATGGCCTATTAGGTACATGCTCTACTTCAACAAAATAGAAAAAGTGAGAAGGGAAAGGTTCTACATACCTAGCAATGACTTTCTTGATGCCAAGGAAGAGATCACTCCACTCATATTAGCACCTAGATGATCGAGTCACTTTCCTGTGGATCCATTGACTTTTTATCAAATATATTTGAAGGCAAAGAAGATCTCATCTAGTAGGCATGGCACT
This sequence comes from Areca catechu, assembly GCA_021397845.1. Taxonomy (NCBI): domain Eukaryota; kingdom Viridiplantae; phylum Streptophyta; class Magnoliopsida; order Arecales; family Arecaceae; genus Areca; species Areca catechu. The sequence goes on along the minus strand of CM038051.1, from coordinate 90,692,799 downwards.
AGAGGGATCCTGCAAACATCAAAGATTAGGCTCACAGATGATGAGAAAAATAATAAACTAGAAGAAGGACAAGTGGAGGGATGGATGGGTTCTTAGAGATGGCTAGCAGCTAGATGGAGATGGAGGATGCCTGGCTTGGAGGAAGATGGGACATCTTAGGGCTTTTTCTAGGATGGTGGATAGCTAGGGCTTAGTGGAAGAGAGGGTTGTTAGGCAACTTGGGTTTTGCACACAAGAAAAATAAAAATGGGTCTCACACCTACTCCACTTGGAGGAAACAATTTGAAAAAATAACTTCAAGTTGTATTCATGAAAAAGAGAGATGATTACAAAAGGGGGAGGGGGTGGGTATTTATGGGCTCACCTAAGGCCCTTTCCCTGTCGAAGTGGGATTACAAGTTTGTTTGGGACAAAGAGTACAAGGTTTGAGCGGAATTAGGAGACTAAAGTCATAGTAGAACTTGAATATTGGACTCCTTGTAGAACTTGGACATTGACTTCTCTTGGGCTTGGGCTGCTTGACTCTTTGCTGGGCTGGGATGAAATTCTCTTGAACTTGGTCAAAGGCCTTGGGCATCATGGACTAGGTCAAAGCCTTGATGCACTTTGGGCCAAGGGTGCCATTTAAGCTTGGATTGGGAGGGGAGGGCGCCATGGGCTTGGATATGGGTGCCACTTCCTTGATGGATCTGGACTGGGCACCAATGCTTGGGACCTTGGGCATCATGAATGTGGACTAGGGCCAAGGCTGGGGTGGCTTGAGTGGAGGCCTAGTTGGATGCATGAGGCCTCATTCATTGGGGCCTAGTGACTCTCCTGATCTGATGATCCTCCTCTTGAACTTGACTTGAATGAAAACCAAAATTTATAAGACTCAAGTGACTAGACTGAAAATCACAAGACTCTTGACTTCGTGAACTCAATCAACTCATCTTATTATAGGACTCAAAATTATACTTCGTTACAGGACTCAATTTATTCTGATGGACTCAACTTACAAATGACTGATTACCCAGCACATGAATTAGAAATAAGAACCTTGAAATCTTGGTCTGCTCATGATGTTCCTAAATCAATTCTCTTGCGGTGGGAGGAACTCGACCCTGTCGAGTAAAGGTCTATCTGGCTCTGGTACTACTCTGACAGGTCTAGATTGAGGCATTACGGATCCTCCTGAGTGATCCACGAAACCTCAGATCTCGGTTGACCTTGCCAACAAACCAAGTGACATGGTAGCCTTTGATCTGGGTATTGATGGCTTTGTCATCAAAGATATGCTCAATCATTTCCTCTCATAGTCTAATTTGATGGTAGACACTTAGGGTTGGGTTTGCTCTTAAAGAAAGGATCAGGCTAAATAGGCTCACTGGGTATCATTGCTGGCTCCCTATACTCAACTAAGTCTAAGATATTGAAGGTTGAGCTTAATGCCTAATTAGGTGGTAACATAGGCACTAGGTCCAACATTCATTATCACTTTGATGGATCTAGCTCTATGGATATGTAGCCTAATCAACACAAGATTTCTCTAGCGAACTCTTGGACTCTTTTCAGGAATTAACCATGTTATTATAAAAATCATTGCTTATATTAATCTTATGGCCAATTCCTTATGCAAATCTCTAATCATGCAGTGCAAAAACTCATAACACCTAATGCAGGCAAATGACTCATGCCAACACTTATTGATATGTAGACTCAACTAAACCCTAAACTACAACTGTGGGTTTAGCCCTTTGTCAGGTGGGTGACATGCAGATGAGATTTGTGTATGTACTCCTACTAAATGCCATAGAGTATGCCAGAAGTAAGATGCAAACCTAACATGCATAATGAACATATGCATTATGCTTATCTCTATAAAATGCAATCGAATTGTCCTAGAAATGCTGAAAGTTTTTGGAAAGGGCAGGCAATAAGAGGTAGATTTAGGATTAGTTTGGTAGGGTAGGAAAAAGGGTTCGGAGTTGGTCGAGTAGAGTAGGATATAATAAAGGGTGTCAGAGATTAGTCCTAGACTAATGAGGTTGACCTTACGGGGTTGAGGTATATCTATAAGATCTGTCTTATGAAAGAATGGGTCACTAATTTCATGGAAGAGATCTTCAATTAGGATCAAAGAACTGACTTCATCCTGAGGGTACTGGGTTAAATAAGCCAAGTCCTCAATAAACTCTTTTGGCTCATGAAATTCAGGACTAGGCTCTATAATTGGGTTCTCTTCTAAAGTCTCATCAGGTTGGACTCTAATAGTAGTATCTTGGTTCTCTTCCTCTAATTGTTCTTCCACTATAGCTTTAGTTTGGGTATGGACAGAGTCAACTAACTTTGGATTGGTTTCAGTCTGGTTATGGTTAGGGTCAACTAATTCTAGGTTGGTTTCAGTCTAAGTATGGTCAGGGTCAACTAGTTCTAGGTCATCTATAGGTATCCCTTCTTCTTCCTCATACTCATCCATAAAGTTAAATCAGCTTCATACACTTCCTCTTCAATGTCTTTCTTGTGAACCAATGGGGTGGTAGGAGGGGGTTGGTTAAGGGAAACATGACTAGTGGCTGGGTTAGCAGGGGTGTGTTGACTAAGGAGTACCTAACTAATACTTGACTTACACTCAGGGTGGTGCGGGCACCAGACTCAGAAGAAGACTTCAGAGCTCCATCTGGATCTCTGATTAACCTTGCCCGAAGAATTAGGGTTTTTGGTTTGTAATAAGAGTTGACTAGATCAACTCAATTTAGCTTGAGTCTACATTACCTGCATTTTATTTTGTTGAGTCATGTTGACTCAGTAGTGGACTAGGGTTTCAACCTGGGGTGTTACATTTTCTCCCAAGACCAAGCAAGTGGACACCACACTCCCAGCCACACTCCTAGCCATACGCCTGAGTCCAGGGGGCGCCATATCTACATCCAGCAGCCTTTGGTCCCCACTCCACAGATAGCAGCTTCCTTCTCTCATGCGCCAGATGAGGAGAAATCCACCAAGAGTCCACAAATCAAGGGGGCGACCAAGACTTTCCCAAGAGAACCAAAGTAAAGATGGGAAGAAATTTTCTTGGAGAGAACTTCAAGGAGGCGCCCACTACCTGCCAAAAAAATCCAAAACAAAGATGGGAAGGACCTTGACTTAGGGAGGAAGAAAAGGAGGAGTCCAAAAGAGTTGATCCATGGAAGGAAAAAAAATTCTCTTGTAGATCCAATCAAGGAGGCGCCATCTACCTGCCTTTTATAACCCAAATCAAATTTTTTTGGTACCTTGGCCGACCATATGTGTATGATTTATCCTGATTTGTAGATCCCCTCCTTTAGTCCCACATGGGAAGATGTAAAACCCTACTCCCTTGTAAAGCCTTATAAATTAAACCCCTCTTGTAAGTTTAAATCAATCAGATGAATGAAACCAAATTTTTTTGTGAGCAAACTTTGTGTTTTCTCTCTTCCGCACTTGCATCCATGTGTTGAGCTCCGTGAGGGAGTAAATCTGGGTTCCCCAGGAACTTTGAGGAGGTGTTAGATCTCCAAAACCCAAACCCTAGGTTAGCCACTCCACTCCCAAACCCTAGCCGCCATCACCCTTCTCTTTCCACCAAGCCCTAGTCTATTCCACTTCTCACGGCCACCTTCTCCAAGTCCAGGCCGGCCACCAGCATCCAGCTCCAGTCCAGATACTTCAGATCTACAGCAATTCTAAGAGGAAGTCAGATCGGTCTCCAGGAGAATCCTGATTTCAGCAACTTCAGCTTTCAAGTTCTTCAACCTGGTAAATCTTTTCTTGAGTATCTGAATTCCATCACTTGTTCCTCTTCTTTCCCAGATCTTGAGTCCAGGAGAAGCCGACCAAACCACAAGACCAGTATTGGAGGATCCATTGCGAAGATAGCCAACTCCGAGGATCCCACAATCTGCTCGAGAGAGTTCTTCTACCGAAATCCTGAGAAGATCACTGTCTGGTTAGTAAACCATCTCTCCTCTCTATTTCTGTTCTGTTGAAAGTTCAGAGCGAAACCCTAGGTCTGGGAGTTTCTCAACCCCCAGTGATCCGTTACTTCTGAACTACTCTGATAATTCAGTTTCATCTAAATTTTGCTTTCAATCCTTACATAGTTTCATTCAACTTAGTTTAGCTTTACTTTGAGTCAAAGCCAATTTCTGAAATATTAAAAAAAAAAAAGAAAAAAAGAATTAATCTTAAATTTACTTCTGCATACGCTTCCTTGTTCTTTGTTCTGCATCACAGGGGTGGTAGCTGTGGGCTGACTAAGGGAAAGTAGACTAATACTGGGCTCATATCTAAGGGTACTAATCCTGTGTGATTCGGGTCGACAAAGGGTTATGGATCCCTTAGGCTCATAGGATATGGGTTCAGATCTATGGGTTATGGTTCCTTGGGCTCATAGGACATGGGCTTAGATCTATAGGTTATGGATCTGGGTTCATAGGGTCTGGGTTCATAGGATCTGGGTAGATACTTTTTTCTAAGTTTGCTTTTTATGGCTTGCCAGGTAGTTATGGGTGTTTCTCCTTTTAGTCTAGCCATTCTCTCAAACTTATCCCAGTCTATCCTAGCCTGGTGAACTAACTTAGCTTGAGCAAACTTGAACTGATCTCTTTCAAACTAGAAAGTCATATGTCTTTCAAAATATAGGTCCATATGTCTTTTACAATTAAGATAATCCTCAAACTCAGGATCACCACCAAATTTAGGTACTTCTGTGAATTTATAATTGGTTCTCTCAATGCTAAGATCCAAGTTTGGTACAGGGTGTGGGGTTCTCCTATGGTTGGGCTTCGAGTATGGGTCAAGGTATGGGGCTCTCCTAGGGTTGGGCTCCATGTATGGGTCAGGGTAGTGGGCTCTCTTAGGGTTGGGCTCCATGTATGAGTCAGGGTATTGGGCTGTCCTAGGGTTGGGCTTAGTACGGGTCGTACGGGTTTTCTCTAGGATTCCTAACCGATCATCTATCGGATCCAACCTATGGATCATCCGGTCCATTTAGGTAGTCAATTGGGCATTCATTTGGGCTAGCTAATCATTAATGGTCCTTAGTAAGGTTCCTACGTCAGATTCCATGGTTAGGTTGGGTTGGGTTAAGACTACTGGTATTGGGCTCCTAAACTAATGGTCATGCAACACACACACATCAACTCCATAGGCAACTGGTGTCGGGCCAGAGACTGATGGGGTTAGACACAAGTCGATTACGGTTTGCTAAACCTAGAGTCAAAGTAGAGTGGGTCAACTCAACTTATAGCCAACTCAACACTTAATCCTTCTACAGGGCAGGTAAGAGGTGGGGTGGTGGGAGGCTCTCCCTACTTGTCACAGGGTCCTAATTAAAAATCACCAGTCCACTTAGGATGTTTGCCTCTGGACCTCTAGCTTTAGACACCAGTTTCTAGTAATAAATGGAGGGTTGAGTGCACTAGTTTTCCCACGTGACTCGGACTCGACCTGTTGGTGTCCCTAAATCAATTAAGTTTCTAGTTGATTTTAATTTAGGCTTGGGTCGGTATGCTGGTGGTTGTTTTGGGCCCTGGACAAGAGATGAAATCCTGCCCTAGTCTGACAGAGTAGAGTGCCCTTAAGATTAGGTTAATGCAAATGATGCGCACACTATGAAACCCTAATGCAAGCTAAAATCAGAAAAACAGAAAATAATTTTTTTTTTTTTTGTCTTTTTATGAGATGGCAAACTTAGTTCCAAGTTGGTTAGGTGTGCAATCAAAATTCGCTTGGGTTGGGTGGTTTGGATGGGTGATTAGGTTTAACCTAAACTAAGCATGCAGAAAATTTCAGCAGTGTATACTTGCAGTTCTCATGCAGATTTACTTAGGTTTTCAGATCAAAAAAATTAAAATAAAATCATGGGAAAATAGAGGACTAATCAGATAATACTCGATGCAAAATTCACAAAAATACAGTAAGGTTATGATGAAAAATAAACCCTAGGTTTAGACTAATAGCAGCTTTTAGCAAATCAGTTTTTTTTGTCAGGGTGCTGTTTTATGCAGAATTTACCCTATTTTCAGATCTGAGCAAATTCCACAAAAAATACAGAAAACAGAGAATTAAACAGAGATTAATCACTGTAAAAATCAGACAATAACAGCAAGTTTATGATGGAAAACCGGACTTATATTTGGACTGCTAGTGCAGAAAATAGCATGCAGAATCTATGTTAGGGTTTGTTTTCATGCAGATTTTCCCTGTTTTTCAGAAAATACCAAAAAAATTCATAAAATAGAGGACAAAACAGATATTAAATGACGTGAAAATCACCAAAAAGCTGAAAAGTTTTGATGGGGAAATAGCCCTACATTTAGACAAGTTATGCAGATTTCATGATACAGAAATTTTACCTACTATGCAAGAACATGCCCTATCCTAAGCTCTGATACCAAAATTGATGCAGGGATAAGATTCTAAAATGATGCATGATGAGGATGCAGGGGAGGAACATAAAATTTGCAGCAAATTAATTTCAGATTTTGTTATGATTAAATTCCCAAAACAGGTCAAGACTAGGTTAGGGTTTTCCAGTAACGGTCAGATTCCTACCCACATGCTATAACTATCAAAGAGACAAAGCAAATAAAGGATCCTAGGACTAAGAAGGCCTATTAGGTGCATGCTCTACTTCAACAAAATAGAAAAAGTGAGAAGGAAAAGGTTCTACATACCTAACAATAACTTTCTTGATGCCAAGGAAGAGATCACTCCTCTTAGATCGGTGCCTGGATGATCAACTCACTTTCCCGTGGATCCATCAAGTTTTTATCAGATCGATTCAAGGGCAAAGAAGACCTCATCCAAAGGGCATGGCACTGGAGGGATCCTACAAACGTCAAAAGTTAGGCTCACAGATGATGAGAAAAATAATAAACTGGAAGAAGGACGAGTGGAGGGATGGATGGGTTCTTAGAGATGGCTGGCGGCCAGTTGGAGATGGAGGACGCTTGGCTTGGAGGAAGATGAGATGTCTTAGGGCTTTTACTGGGATGGTGGATGTCTAGGGCATAGTGGAAGAGAGGGTTGTTGGGTGGCTAGGGTTTTGCACACAAGAAAAATGAAAACGGGTCTCACACCCACTCCACTTGGAGGAAACAATTTGATAAAATAACTTCAAGTTGTATTCATGTAAAAGAGAGATGATTACAAGAGGGGGAGGGGGTGGGTATTTATAGGCTCACCTAGGGCCCTTTCCCTATCAAAGTGGGATTATAAGTTTGTATGGGACAAGGAGTACAAGGTTTAAGTGGAATTAGGAGACTAAAGTCCTGGTAGAACTTGAATATTGAACTCCCTATAGAACTTAGACATTGACTCCTCTTGGGCTTGGGTTGCTTGACTCCTTGCTGGGCTGGGATGAAATCCTCTTGGATTGGGTCAAAGGCCTTGGGCATCATGGACTGGGTCAAAGCCTGGGTGCCAATCATGAATGGGCGTTTGGCTAGGGGTGCCATTTAAGCTTGGACTAGGAGGGCAAGGCACCATGGGCTTGGGCTTGGATATGGGCGCCACTTCCTTGGTGGATCTGGACTGGGCACCAATGCTTGGGACCTTGGGCATCATGAATGTGGACCAGGGCCTAGGCTGGGGTGGCTTGAGTGGAGGCCTGGTTGGATGCATGAAGCCTCATACATTGGGGCTTGGTGACTCTCCTGATCCGATGATCCTCTTCTTCAACTTGACTTGAATAGAAATCAAAATTTACAAGACTCAAGTGACTAGACTGAAACTCATAGGACTCTTGACTTCGTGAACTCAATCAACTCACCTTATTATAGGACTCAAAATTATACTTCATTACAGGACTCTATTTACCCTGATGGACTCAACTTATAAATGACTGATTACCCAACACATGAATTAGAAATCAAAACCTTGAAATCCTGGTCTACTCATTATGTTCCTACATCAGTCTTAGTATGGGTCTCTAAGAATCCTACCACTTCTAAGCTCAGAGATTGCTTTGTCATTCCCAAATTGGGGCTTCTTAGGTGGGACATTTAAGTAAAGGTTCGGTGGGTTATTCCTAGGGTTCACTATTGGTTGGCTTAGTAGTTGACCTAGTTCCCTCTTCATGGTGGACTTAGCTATTTATCCTATTTATGCTTCTAGCCTAGCAATTGTTTGTTGTTGAGCCATGATTAATTATTAGAGTTGATTAAACCTATCCTCGGCTAGATTAGTCTATTAAGGAGGTTTGTATGATGGCTGATTATGATAGGATGGTTGCATAGGTTGACTAAGTTGACTAGGCTGACCTCTATTATAGATATAGTTTTGGTATTGGGGTCTATTTTGAAGGTTCTGCACATGAGGAGTTTGGGTCAGAGCCGGAGTCTGTGGGGTCTTCCAAGAAAAATTGGGATGGTTCCTCCAACCTGAGTTATATGTATTTGAGAATGGATCATTAACTAGTTTGGAGTATTCTTGGGTAGCTTGGACTTGTTCTTGGATGAATGGTGTTACTGTGCAACCGTGGGACATTCATTCACATGATGGGTTGGGCTCGCATTGATAGAATAGATCTCCTGATGGTTAGAAGGTGATGGGTATTGTGCAGGAGACTGTTGACCGAGGTTTAGGATTTGATCTATTTTTATGGGCAAGGAGGTAGACTGTATCTAATCTCTGGGCTATCAAGTTCAAGTCAACATTAAGAGTATGATTTGATTATTTAATTTCATAGACTCCTACCCATTTTTGATGAGGGATTGGTCTTTCATAGGAAAATAATGAAGCAAGGTTGATTGAATTTTCACTTAAGATCACAAATAGGGCATAGAATTTATCCTCACTCTTACTCATGAATGCACCTCCACAAGATACATTCACCATCTATTTATACTGGTCTCCTAGACCCTCATAGAAGGCTTGAACAATTTGCCACTTAGATAGACCATGGTTTGGACATTTTCTAAGAAGTTTCTTAAGTCTTTTCCATGATTCATGAATTAGTTCTCCTTGGGGTTGAGCAAATCCAATGATAGCTCACCTCATGGTATTGGTCCTACCTATGGGATAGAATTTCTTAAGAAATTCATGTTGCATCTTATTCCAAGTTTGAATTGGTCTCCCTGTTGTGCCAAGCTAGTACTTGGCTTTATCCTTAAGTGAGAAGGGAAATAGGGTCAATCTAAGTGTATCAATGGTAAAATCATGGATCCTCACTGTAGAGTAGATTTCTAAAAATTCATCTAAATGCTTGTAAGGGTCTTCATTAGTGTTCCCATAGAAAGATGGGAGCATCTGTATGGTGGTGGACTTGATCTCATAATTTCTGGCAAGTATATCAGGTAGGTGGATACAACTTGATGGATTATAAGTAGTAAGAATGAAGTATTCTTTCATCTGCCTAGGTGGTTCTTCAGGGTTTCACCCATTTGGTTATCTAGTTTAATATGGATCAGCCATTCAATTTCAAGGTTGGGTTTGACTAGGTTAGGAAATAAAGATCTTCTACCATTCATGTACCAATATGAAACTAATATGTAACACAATATTTTTTTGAAGTTTTTTTTTAAAGAAAATTAGAAGAGAATGAAGGAGGTCTAAGGAGAAAACCCTAAGAGTCCTTAATCTAAGAGGATAGAGAAGAGTTTTTTTTTTTTTTTTTTTTTTTTTTTTTTTTTTTTTTTTTTTTTTTTTTTTGAATTTCAAACACTTGTCACATAGATTCCTATCCTAGGTTTCCATAATTCTAGATAGCTCCAAACTTCCACATAGCCTTGGAGCCCTCCAAGTCAAAAACTAACTAATCAGCTGTCCATGTAGGGATAAGATTGGTGGGGGTCCCCCGGTTGCTTTCCTTAGAAACCAATTAAAATTGGCCAGGTCAAACAACAGAACCAATTAAAAATCACCTTTATTCAGGGCTACATTATCCTTGAACCCCTTTCCTAGACACCAGCCAATCAGCTAATCCTGACTCGATCTAACTCTTTTGGGTGCCCTATCCTATTAAGCTCAAATTCTTTAAGAGCTGACATCTATTTAATTTTAATTAGTAGGCTTAGGTATGCTGAATGCAGGGTGATGGTTTGTGGGCTAAGGAAGGGTGATCAAATCCCCACCTTATCTTATTTATGGGTTAATGCCCTTAAGATAGTTTATGAAAATATGAATGCAAATTATGAAGGTGTCTCAAACAAGTAATAAGCTTTTAAGTTTTAGTTAGTTACTCTATTTTAGTTAAGTATTATGAAGTATTTTTGTTTTCTTTTTATGTTATGTTATTTCAAGCAAGAAAGAAGGTAGCTTTTAATCTTGATTAATTAGGTATGAAATTAAAATTAAGTTAAGCAAATAAAGAAACTTTATGTTTTGTAATTAAGGCAAAAAATCAAATTAAAATTTATGGCAATTAATTAAAAAGTTAAGTATTTTTTTCTTTGATAATTTTAGAAAGGAAGAAACCAAAAAAGAATTTTTTTTTTCTTTTATGCTAATTTGAAAAAGGAAGGGAGCAATAATAACAGAAGAAATAAATCTAAAAGGGATTTTTTTTGGTTAATATGAAAAAAAAATAATTAAAAGTACCTAATGAAAAAGGAAATTAATTTGAGGTTAGGGTTGACTGCACCAGAATGATAGATAACCTTTTTTTTTCCCTTTTTTTCTTTTTCTTTATTTTTTGATCTGCAAAAAATAAAAACAAGAAAAGTTAGTAAATTAAATTTATAAAAAAAATCAAAGAGATCAAAAATATTGTGTTCGTGCCTTTCCCGGCAATGGCGCTAAAAACTTGATAGACCATGATGTTATCATTAAGACACCATGGCTATTTGTTTAATTAATCCGGCTTCTAAATTTAAAAATCATAGAAATGGTGAGTTGGGTCGAATCCACAGGAAAGACAGTATACTGAATGTTTTGAAATCCTTGATTTAAGAAAGTAAAGAGGTTGAAGTCAGATAAACAAAAATTAAAAGTGCAGAACAAAAGAAAATAAATGGTACTAGGATCTATTATTTAGATCCTAGCATCTACATGCAACAAAAATAAAAGACACAAATTTAAAGATTCAAGAAAACAAACTTTATATTAATTGAACTAGGATCCTATTATAAGAAAGTAAAAATTATGCTGGAATGAAAGTAAAATCAACTAAAAAAAAAAACAAAGATTGGAAGGAGGTTGGCGCAGCTTCATCGGGAAGGTGGTTGATGAACATCCTTCTTATCTCGTACGTAGAGTGAGCTGAACCTTGCTGCTTCTTCTTCTCTAGTTCTTGATCTTGAAGATGACATCTGCTTGAGGATGGCATAGAGGCAGCACTCCTCTCCAAGATACCCCACTCTCAAAGATCAACCCATAGCCCAAGTATTGCCTTCTATCTTATACTACGCTCTCTCTAGGATGATTTCTTCCTAGAACAGTGGTCCTTTAAAAAGATCTTGGCTAGGGTTTCCTCCCAGTCAAATTTAGACTCAATCAGACTCATGATCGGCAACATATCTGAGAAGAAATCTGGACTATCTGATGTATAGCCTGATGGGATGATCGATTCTAACCTTCCTTCTCTAGCAGCAAAGTTCGAGAGGGACTCTCATTGGATCTCTGAATTGAGGTTTGGATCCCTTTTCCATTAGGATTGTGCTTCTCCAAGTGAGGGGCAATGGCAGGAGGCAGTGGTGGTTAAGCGATGACCAGTGGTTGTGGATAGTGGATGGTGGACTGGTATCGTGAAATAGGGAATAGGGTTGTCGGCTACAATGGGATGGAAGCCAGTGGTGGTGGACCAAACTAAGAGAGGGCTGAGATGGGGTGGTGGCTTGGTGGTCGACCGGCGATTGAGATGATGGTGACAGTGAGCTTGGGAGCGGCAATAATGGTGGCCATGATGAAAGGTAGCCAATGGTGATGGGAGAAAGAGGATGGAGGTCCTCAGCGGCAGCCGGCGGCAGCTGATGAAGCTTAGAATAGTGATGGGAAGTGTGGCAGTGGAATGATTAGCATCGGGTGGTGGAGAAGAAAGGTGTCTAGCCAGAAAAGATGGGTCTCCTAGTAGCATTCTGGTGGCCAGACAGCCTCTCCCGATCGTGAGGAAGTTCCCCGTGATGAGTGGGACAGTTTAGGTGGCTTCCCTAGCAAGGATAGAGCTTGGAAAGGGCGATGGTCCATAGACAGGGATAATGGACTGGCAGCAATGACTGCCAATGGACTAGATGAGCTCCCATAGACCAAACGACCAGTTCATGGTGGATCGGCTGCTTTAAAATCTATGTATTTTTTTTATAATATTCAAAATTGAATTCCAAGCTCGTTTAAACTTTGATTCACATGCCATTTATACCATTAGACTCTAAAATTCAAGCTCTTTGTAGTGACGATCTTCTTTCCTACAAATAGTATATAAAAGTATTAATTTGATATAAATAAAGATAATTTAGTTATGAAAATAATACTTTTATATATGTATATAATATAATTATCAGATGTTAATGGCTGATAGTGGAAAAGAAGCTCTTGGGTGGGTTGAGTAGCAAGGAAAGGAGATTAAGAGGAAAAGAGGGTGAAAGAGAGGGGAAAGAGATGAGAAGGAAGAAGAAGAAGAGGAGAAGAGAAGAAGAGGAAGGAAGAAGAAGAAAGAATACAAGGGATGAGGGAGTCGAGAAAAACTTATAATTTTATTTACTTTGTGGATTGCTTTATTTCATTAATAGGGTTGTATTAATTAGATGACAATCCCCAACAAATTGGAGACCAAAATATTAGGACTCCCCAACAAATTAGAGATCAAATTAACTAACATACTAGGACTCAAAAAAATAGGTAGACTAATCTAAAACAGACTTCAAACTAATCCAGTTTTATGCTTTGAGATCTATGTATGAGCTAGAACAAAATAATAAAAATAAAAATAATATGCCTAATCTCCATACGCCTAGATAAAAAATAAAAATATATATGTCCTCTCAATGGTGTGCATCAAAATCCATGATGGGTAATGTCCTCATCATAAATGTATTTTCTCTTATCACCTACTTGGGTCAACTTTCTATACACCTCCAAATCAAACTATGAACTAAGGTAGCTTTCATACTACAAGAATTTTTTTCTTCTTGGTGTTGAGCATTCTGGGCTTTCCTTCACTGTTTGACATGAACCTCCATACTTGACTTAGGAGCAAAGATCCGGTTACTAAGCTTAGGGTAATCCATATATACTTTATGTTTGATACTTTTATTTTAAGTTGGTAGCTTTTTTCTTAAATCCAAGGTACCTTTCGTGCTACTTGATTTTTTTCAGGTAGGTAGCTCTTTCCTTAAATTCAAATTTCTTTAATTATTGTATATAGCAATTACTAGTTTTCAATGATAATTGAGTTCTTAATTTGCCTTACAACTAACACTTACATTGCTTTGTCAGTGTGCATGTGCAATTGAAAGTACCAATAGACTATTAGTGACCTACGTCGCTAAAAGTTTGACTAGCTAGTCTGTTTCTTGACTTGCTATAATAATTAGCAAATACTTTCTAACTCTATTACTATTTTCTAGTCTATTTTGTTCAAGATTTTCTTTCTTGAGACATGATTCATTCATGATAAAATTTTTCTATTTTCAAAACTTTTAAAAGATTTTTCAAAAATTTTAAATTTTTTTAAAAATTTTCAAAATTTTTAAGATTTTTTTAAAAAATTTAAAAGTTTATCCCTACCCCTTAAACTAAACACCATTGTCCCTAATGGTATAAATAAGTTAAAGAAATAAATACAAATCATAAGAATAAAAAAAAATATATAGGGATAGAGGTTGCTTGAGAAGAGAAAACTATCAACATGATAAAGGCTACAACAATTAATTTAAATTGTTTTTTTAAGAGCATGAAAATAAATATTGGGTTGCCTCCCAACAAGTGCTAAGTTTAACATCTTCATTCGGATGTTAAAAGGGAGTCTCTTGTATAATAAATTTTAGCATTTCTAGCAAGATTTTAAAAAGGACAAGGTCAATCAAGAGGCCTTGTCATCATTGCAGAAAAACATCCATAGAGTATTCCACGATGATTAGTTTGAATCAATGAGGTATAATAGGCAAGCATACATTACCAGGATTTTAAAATATTATTATAGTCTACATAATGATCATTAAGGAATTGTGTTTGTTTAGTCAAGATTAGGGATAGTAGTTTAGGAATTTCTTTAATTATGGATTGATCTACCTTACTCTCCTTCTCAGGTATGATGTGTCTGGTCAATATCCCTTTCCATTTTAAAGCTAGGCACTTTTTTCAAGATTAATATTAAACCTATCTCTATACATCATTTTAATATCATGGAATGATGTTAGGGAAAGTTCTCGAAAGTGGTGCCAAAAATAGAAAAACTTGTTATAATTTTTTTAGATTATGATCCCTTATTTTAGTAATATCCCATATGATAGTTTCTTTATGTGCTTTTAGAATACTACTAAGTTGGGCTTCCTAGATAAGGATCATCAAAAAAGTATCAATGGGTGCATCAAGAAGTGGTTTTAGTTCTAGATCAGGTGGTGATTCTAATAAGGGAGCCACTGGTAGGCCAGCTGATGGCTCATGTTCATCAATCTATAATAGGGTGATTTCAAAGTAGGGTGTTTGTACCATTTCATTTACTTGTGTGGTATATCTATCTACATGAAAATTGCACACCCTAAAATGAGCCAAATAGGGATCTAACAAATCCTATGAAAAAATTATGGGAGTGGCTGCCTCTATTATGTTATGCATTTGTAGTTTTTGGGAAGGATCAACTAATTCCATCATTGTATCTATTTTTTCTCTCACCCCATTAAAAGTCATGGATGATTCCAAGGCACTAGGAAATGGGGCCATAGGTGAGTGGTGTAATAAAAGAATTGGATTGTCCCCAAAGTCTAATTTCTTCATATATATTTTTTACTTTAGCCAAATTATCTATATTGGTCTTTATAGATGTATAGAGTTAGTCTAAGACTAGTTCATTCCTAGGAGATAGAGTTGATTAATCAGGAAAAATAAATGGTCGTTAAAATTTTGAGCTAGGTATGGTCCCATTCCTGGGAGATAGAGTTGATTAATCAGGAAAAATAAATGGTCATTAAAATTTTGAGCTAGGTATGGTCCCTCTAGGTTACTCCTGGTTTGACTAGGTAGTTCACCTCCATCCACTCAATTAAGTTTGATTAATCATTGGCCAGTTTGATACATTAGCTTATCGATAGATTGCTGTTGGGCTATAATTATTTATTAAAAGTGAACAAACCTATCAACATCCAAGTTAGCCTATAGAGGAGGTGGGTATGCTACTTACTGAACCTTCTCTTCAAATAATAGTCTAAAGGTAGTTAGATAAGGTTAATATAAAGGCTTGGGCATATCTTAGTAGGGTGTATCTATGAATAAAGGTCCTTGCATAACTAGGGTAACCATTGGGTGTGGTTTCCACAAAAAATCTGATTGAGCCTCCCAGTCAGAATTATAGGCATTAAAGTGTAGGTTGTTTCCTAGTATATAGACCTTTTGGGTTTGATCGTAATAAAATGGCTCATACCTAAACTCAAGAAATTGGTATGCAGTTGGGCATTCACTCATAAGGTTAGTGGGGCTTGAACAAACATGGTGTAACAAAAGAAAGGGTACTCTACTATAATAATTAATATTCATAGCACTGATTTTGTTTATTGGATTATTCTGATTTTTCAAATATATAATTAAGGTTTTAGATCAAAGTGGTGCGAGCACCAGACTCAGAAGAAGACTTCAGGGCTCCATCTGGATCTCTGATTGACCTTGCCAGAAGAATTAGGGTTTTCTAGTTTTGTAATAAGGGTTGACCTGATCAACTCAATTTTGAGTCTGTAATTTTGTCATTTCAATTTTGTTGGGTCATGTTGACTCAGTCCAAGTCCAAGGCCCAGGTAGGTCTCATTCCCTTTGCCATAGGGCACCACATTTTCCAGCTACAAGTGGGTGCCACACTCCCTGCCACATCTCCATCTAGTGTACCTTGGTCCCCACGCCTCAAGTAAGCAGGTTCTTTTTTCTTGCACCACTTGGGGGAGAAATCCATCAAGATACCTCAATCCAAGGAGGAGCCAACTTCTTTCCAGATAAACCCAAGCCAGGATGGCAAGAATTTTTCTTGAAGAGAGGATCAAGGAGGTGCCCCACAATGTTCCACAAAAATCCAAGTTATAAAAGGGAAGAGAGCATGTCTTGGGGAGAAAATCAAGGAGGCACCCAAAATTTTCCCAAAGTGCCAAAGCCATGAAAGGAAGAAGCCTAAACTTGTGGAGCAAGACTAGGAGGTGTCCAAAAGAGCCAAACCATGAAGGGAAAATCCTTGATTCATGGAGAGATACTAGGAGACACCCCCATAACCTGTCATTTGGAGCTGATTTTCAAGTTTTCTTGGAGTTTTTGGGTTGCCCACTCATGGAAGGAGTCTTGGGAAGAGAATTTGATGCCTAAAGTGTGGGTTAGTCCTATTAGTCCCACATGGAAAATGTATAAAATTTTATTTCTTTGTTATGTCTATATATTCAACTCTATGTAACTCTTGAATGAAAAAAAGATGAATGAAATCAATTTCTTTGTGAGCAACTTTGTGTTTCTCTCTTCCGCACTTGTATTCAGGTGTTGAGCTTCATGAGGGAGTAAATTTGGGTTCCCTAGGAACCTTGAGGAGGTGTGAGATCTCCAACCCCAAAACCCTAGCTTAGTCCACCCATCTCTACTCCACCACCACCAAACCCTAATTTTCCATCTTCATTCCACGGCCCCTCTCTTCCACATCGAAGCCGGTCACCAGCATCCAGGTTCAGATCAACTGTTTCAACTACAGAGCCAGTTCAAATGAGAGTCAGATCAGTATCAAGATCTCCGGAACTTCTACATCCAATAATCTTCATTAAGTCCTCAGGTCAGTGTCTTTCTTTGAGTTTCTGGTTCTTCTTTTGTTCTTCTTCTTCCAGATCCTGAGTTCGAGAAGGAGGCCAACCTTGCCATAGGACTACAATCCGAGGATCCATTGCGAAGATACCCCGTCTCCAAGGATCCTACAATCTGCTCGAGAGTGTCCTCCAATTGAAGCAACGAGAGATATCACTGCTAGGTAACAAGAACCTTCCCTTCTCACTTTGTCTGTTTCGTTGAAACTCAGAGCAAACCCTAGATCTGGGGGTTTCTCAATCCCCAGCAATCCTACTTTTGAGTTACTCTGATAATCCACTCCTTTTAATTTTGCTCTCTGTCATTTCTTAGTTTCTTTCAACATTAGTTTATCTTTCCTTTGAGTCAAAGTCGACTTCTGAAAATATATTAAAAAAAAAATACATTAATTTTAATTTGCTTCCGCATTCCACATATCCATTTTGCATCATTTTTGGTATCAGATCTTTCATTCTGCATCATTTTGGTATCAGAGCAATCGTTCTGCATCATTTTTGGTATCAGAGCCCTGTTTAGGGTTTCTGTTTTGCTTGCTTGTTTTGAGTCTCTCCCTTTTTACTTTGTCTGCTCGAAGTAGACTCCCCAGGACGTCCGGTCCTAGGAACGAAGCGAGGTGCAAACCTCCTCTTCCCATTCCACGAGGTGTTCCTAGGGCGTGTAGGGGATCCGTTGGGTTACAACTTCGTAGCAGGAATTGTAAATGGGGAAGTACGATGTTTTCAGCCCGTAATTGCCCTGTTGCAGGAATTATTTCTCATTGTAGGTAACTCCAAATTTGGTGATTTTTATTTTGCTGAAACCAATATAATTCAGACAATTTTGAATAATTCTCCTATGATTTATTGGTTTCTGTGAGATTTCTGAGAATTAAATTATTGTAACTCTATTTTTGTGTTTCTACAATTCAATTATTTTTGAGTGATCATCTCTTAATTCATCTTAAGGGCATTTGAGCATCTAAGATAAGGGGAGGAGTTGATAACCTCTCCTTAGCCCAAAACCACCACCCACTCATTCGAACCTAAGCCTTTAATCTTAAAATTCATTAGACCTAATTTGCTCTAGTGGGCTAGGGACATCAACAAGTCGGGTCAAGGCTAGTGTTGAGTCAGTTTGTCTGGTTACTCTGTGTGTGCTTTGTACTCAGTGTCTAGAACGGTGGTTCAGGGATTCTATCCCGAAGGGCTTGTGTGCTGGTCCGCCTACCTGGCCAATCACTGATTGGTGTCTAGGATTGGCATCTAGGGACCTAACACTCCCCTTACACCTGCTTGGCTGAGTCCCGAGTTACTACAGGCTAGCTTGCCACTCTGATTAGGCATCTAGTTTGGGCTCTAGGTCTAGTTAGCCAGTAGTCGCTATAGTCTAGTCACATTCTGTGTGCTTGCTTGCATCATCATGTCTACCCGGAATGGAGTACCCTACCAACCTAGTCAAACCCAACCAGATTTAGAGGCCATGGTTAGAAATCTTACCGAAAGTATGACCAAATTGAGTCAGGATATGAATGAGGGTTTTTCCCAATTTAGGGATCGAGTCCAAGTATTTGAGAAACGTAGACATCAAAATTGGACCCCTGATCCAAAATTTAATAGGCCCCAACCTCACCCATGCCAGGAGCCTAGGAGGACCTTAAACCATGATCCCGAGCATAACCTTAGGAAGCCTAACCATGATATCTATAGTGTGGATCGTGTCTATGAGAGGTCCTTACAATATTCTAGACCAGTCACTCAACAACCCAAGTCTTCTAGATCAAACCATTTAGATCTACACCCATGCCCAAGTAAGGTCTCTACTAGCTTGAAACCCAGTGTGACCCAGGTTCCTATATCGCAAGAATGTTTGTTTTGTGGAGAAAGAGGCCATAAATCTAGTCAGTGCCCATGCATAGGACTGGCATGTGCTCAGCTAAGTGGTAAGAATCCTAAGAATGACATTAATGAGGGAGAACCCAAGCCTACCAATGAGGAAGAAGGGTTAGGTATGACAAGCCCAGAATCAGTTGACCCGATTACCACTGACCCGAAACCCATTGAAGATGGCATCGAGGAAGTATATGATGCTGGCTTGAGTCTAGTTGATGAATATGTGGGGGAAGAACTTGAAGAATGTGACATCGATACTATTGGTTCCTTACCTGAGGAGACCTTGGAAAGCAACCAAGTGGTAGGACCTAGTTCAGAAATTCAAGAGATTTGTGAGAACAAGGTTCCTTTAGTCAAATACCCCCAGGAAGAACTCATAATGTTAGCCCGAGATATCAGTGCGTATCCTCTAATGACAGTCATTCCCCAAGTACCAATTGAAGATCTTTGCACTAAACTATTTAAGTTTGCCCACCCTATGGTAGATCCTCTCCTTAGGATGACTGAATCAAGCCTCGGTGGCGTGGGAGCCGCAGCTGACTCGGTCGAAGAAACCTCCACGTGGCTCGATCATACCTGACAGAATCTGAGACCGGCCATGTCATCATTACGTCTGAGATCGGCCACGTCATCATTATGGCCGTAACAGTTGCCCCCCAATCCGCCGTTCCGTTGGGGCGTCGTAGAATGGAACATCGGGATTAAATGCGGATATGATGTGGGGAGGCGAAGATCTTGCATCATAATTGCCGTGATCCTCGTCGTCGTTTCTCGGTGCACCCGAAGCCCTATAGGAGGCCACCACGCGTCGCCCACTTGCTCGTAATAAATGCGTCGCTTCCAAGCAGAGGCCGTTTCCCTGCTAACGAGGCATCGGTGTCGGGCGTGCGTCCACGCGGCGATCATCCAATGGCTCGGAGCGGAATGACGGGTACGGCCGCTGTCGACTGAGTTTGAAAAGGAGGGGACTTTCCGGAATGAGGCCTTTTCCCTTGCTTCGTGGGTGGTTTGCTGCAGGCTAATTTCCATTGCCCCGCGTTCGCACAGTGCATTTTCGGTGAGTGCCCTCATTTTCCTCCTTGTTCCCCTCTTCTTCCCCCTCGAATCCTTCTTGCTTTCTTCTTTGTCATGGCATGCCGTCGCCATGTTTCCTCTAATCCGGACGAGGCCTGTCCGTCCCGGCCGAGGACTCCGTCTTCTTCCTCCTCGGAGGAGGAAGTGATCCCGGAGGAGACCCGTAGGCGACTGCAACCTGGGGGTATCATCATTGGCATCCCCAGGGGTGTTCGGTCTCCTCCTGTCGCTTCTGCTCATCCGCTTTTTCCTCTTCCACCTCTTCTTTCTGCCGGCCCCTCCGGTCATGCTTCCACAATGATCGAAGGCGACCTCTCTTTGCTCCGGGAGGTCTACGGCATCCCGGGGTTAATCCGTCTGCTTGTTCCGCGGCCCGGGGATCGCGTCACCATGAGTGGCCCCGGCCGCATAGCCTTCTACGAAGACTTCCTTCTTGGGGGTCTTCGATTTCCTCTACACCCCTTCTTCCTTTCTTTCCTTAGCCACTTCCATCTCGTTCCGGTCCAGTTGGCTCCCAATGCCATCCGGGTCATCTTTTCTTTTATTGTTTTTTGTCACTTCCATGGGTTTGTTGCCCATTTCTCCCTCTTCAGGGCTTTGTTTACCCTGAAGAGGTACTCCACCGACGATGTCTGGTGGTACATCTCGCCCCGGCCCAGGTGTCTCCGGTTCGACCTCCCTTCTTCTATCAAGGGCTGGAAGAACTGGTTCTTCTTTGCCTCGGTCGAGGATGTTGACTGGGCCTGGAGCGAACCGGACCGGTCTCCGAACTGGAACTCCCAGGTCAAGTCGGCGGACCAAGAGGCCTACTCCCAGCTCCTGAGCGATGTGGTCCCGATGCTCGAGGTTCTGCTTTCGGAGCAGAACTTGTTTGAGACCGGGATCAGTCCCATCCGCGAGCCGGGTGAGACTCAGTCTTTCCTTGACTTCTGTACTCTTTCTTCTTTTTAGCCGAGCTGACTGACCTCCTTTTCTTTTGCATTGCAGGCATGAAATTTTTGCTGGAGAACCTCCTGTAGGGCATGGCCCAGAGGGACGTTGTCGAGGTGGATGAGCCTGCGATGAAGAGGGCTCGCACCGAGGTGAGCAAGGAGGTCGTGCCGGTGACCGTACCCAGTCCGGTGGCCGCTGCTCCCCCGCCTAGGCTGCCTCGAGGCGGGGCCATCGATGCTCCCGCTGTCAGACCTGGCAGTGCTGCCGACGAGGGGGCTCCACTACCAGCAGTTCCGCCCAGCGCCGGCCCCATCGTTGCCGCGGCTCCGACAGCATAGCCCGCGACCTCTGCCGCACCGTCGATGGTGATTCTTGCTGGAGGGGCAGTCACCGCCGCAGCCGACCTGACGCCTCCGCCACCGGTGATCACCAACCGGTGCTTAGTAATCCGCAAAAAGGGGCTCGGGAAGAAAGTGATGGAGTATGCCTCCATCGCCCGGGACCACCGATCTCAAGGCAGAAGGGACTACGCCGATGCCCTGCTCGGGATCCTTCCGCAGCTCTTCATGGTAAGTCCGAACTCAGGCTCCTTTATCTTTTTTGGGCTTGGTTAGCCTTTATACTAACCCGACTATTTTGCTGTGCAGATTGGGAACGACGTGCTCCTGCTGAGGAACTTCCTCACTGGGTATGCGAAGAAAGATGCCGAGAAGGAAGAGAAGCTCGGCAAGCTCGTGGCCAACGTCAAAGACCTCATGGAGAAGGGGGTCGAGCTGCGAGCGAACAACCAGACCCTCCAGGCAGACCTGGCGTGCGCCGAAGAGCGAATCAAGGACCTGGAGTCCTCTCTATCCGAGGAGAGGAACTCCCACCAGCGCCGCGCGGAAGAGGACGCGGCCGAGAGGGCTCGCCTTCGGGCCCATTCTCAGTGGCTGGAGCACCAGCTGGAAGAGGCCAGATGGGAGGCGACTGCGGCGAAAAAGCGGAGCACCTACGTCAACGGGCTCCTGGAGGCCGCGAAGCGGGAGGTGCAGGAAGCCATCCCAAAATTTTGGGCCTCCGACGAGTACATCTTGGACGTCTGGAAGGCCACCGTGGACTCCTTCCTGAAGGGGTTCCGAATGTGCCGGGAGAAGGTGGGGTCCTTCTACCCCGAGCTTGACCTCAGTGGGGTTGTGCTCGGAGGTAGGAGGCAGGGACTCGACAGAAGGGCTTCTGGCATGGTCAACACCACAGCTGCGGCCCCGATGAGCGACACGGCCGAAGCTCCAGAGCAACCCCCTGAGCCAGCAGCCGCTGACGGCGAGGAAGTGGAGCTTGCGACCCCGGCCGAGGACCCCACCACCGTGCCAAACTGAACTGTCATTCTTTTTCTTTTTGGTTTGTTTTCTTTTTGGGGACTCCCGGCCTGTCGGGACCCCCAGTTTGTACTTCCCTTTATTGAGTCAATGAAAATTCAGTTTGGCCATGTCTCGGACTCGCCTTCTCTTTTGCTTTTCTTCCTTCTCTTTTTTCTTCCTGAGATGTTGATGTGGAGTGCCGGGACGAGGGTGGACCTGGTCCCATCCGGTGCTCAGATCAAAGTTTTGGACATTCCGAACCGGGTGGCATCATAGTAGGCCTCGAGCGGGTCCTTCTTTGGGCTTGCCTTCGTGCTCGCGAGGGCAAACTGGGTTCTGCCCCACCTTCCACACTAAAGTCCAGGACTTCGGGACTGAACCCCGGGGCCGCAGGCTTTCTCAAGCCTTACACGGCTTGCCGAGCTGTTCTCCGTGCTCGCGTGGGCGAACTGGGTTCTGCCCCGCCTTCCAAACCGAAGCCCGGGACATCCGGACTGAACCCCGGGGCCGCAGGCTTTCTCCAGCCTTACGCGGCTTGCCGAGCTGTTCTCCATGCTCGCGTGGACAAACTGGGTTCTGCCCCGCGTTCCAGACCGAAGCCCGGGACTTTCGGACTGAACCCCGGGGCCGCAGGCTTTCTCAAGCCTTGTGCAGCTTGCCGAGCTATTCTCCGTGCTCGCGTGGGCGAACTGGGTTCTGCCCTGCCTTCCAGATCGAAGCCCTGGACTTCCGGACTGGACCCCGGGGCCGCAGGCTTTCTCAAGCCTTACGCGGCTTGCCGAGCTATTCTCCATGCTCGCGTGGGCGAACTGGGTTCTACCCCGCCTTCCAGACCGAAGCCCGGGACTTCCATACTGAACCCCGGGGCCGCATGCTTTCTCAAGCCTTGCGCGGCTTGCCGAGCTGTTCTCAGTGCTCGCAAGGGCGAACTGGGTTCTGCCCCGCCTTCCAGACTAAAGTCCGGGACTTCTCGCTTCCTTCGGCCTTCGGCCACGATTGGGTGTGCCGATCCCAGGGCCATGCACCGGTTTCCCTACGAGGTGAGAAAGAGCGTTTGAAGCAAAGAAACTTTATTGCAGGAGTGGGGAACCTTACATTACTGATAATACATCCTTAGATTCGAGGCATTCCATATCCGGAGAAACCTGGCCCCTCCCAATTCCTCCAGGTAGTAGGCGCCATGGGGGAGGGCTTCTGCTACCCGGTACGGGCCTTCCCAGTTCGGTGAGAGCTTCCCGCACTCCCGTGGCTGAGAAGCTTCAGCGTGCCGGAGGACCAGATCTCCGGGATGAAAGGACATCGGCCGCACTCGGGAGTTGTAATACCTGGCCACTCGCTGCCTATACGCCGCCATCCGAACTCGGGCCTTGTCCCTCGTCTCTTCAAGAAGGTCAAGGTTGAGCATCATTCTGGCGGGGTTCTCTATCTCGTCATATTGCTCCACACGCAGTGTGGGTAGGTTGAGCTCGATCGGGATGACCGCTTCAGCTCCAAAGACGAGGTTGAACGGGGTCTCATCGGTCGCCGTCCTCGGGGTGGTATGGTTCGCCCAAAGGATGCTGGGGAGCTCCTCGGCCCATTTGCCCTTGGCCTGGTCCAGCCGCGTGCGGAGGCCCTGCAAAATGGTCCTGTTCGTGACTTCGGCCTCTCCATTGGTCTAAGGATGCGCCACCGAGGTGAAGCGATGCCTGATACCGAGGTCACCGCAGAACTCTTCAAATTCCTGGCAGTCGAACTGGCGCCCGTTATCAGTGACAACGGTGTGGGGGAGGCCGAAGCGGCAAACGATTGACTTCCAGAAGAACTTGGCGACGTTTGCCTCGGTGATCCGTGCCAAGGGTTCATCCTCGACCCACTTCGTGAAGTAGTCGATGGCCACGATCAAGAATTTTCGCTGTCCAGACGCCGGCGGGAATGGGCCCAGAAGGTCCATCCCCCATTGGGCGAATGGCCACGGAGCTGAAAGCTGGTAGATTGGGTTGGAGGGCTGCCGTTGCACCGTGGCGTGACGCTGGCACCGATCGCACCTCCTCACGAAATCAGCGGCATCCTCCTTCATCGTCTCCCAAAAGTAGCCCTGACGAAGGGCTTTGTAGGCTAACGCTCTGCCCCCACGTGGTTCCCACAGACACCCTCGTCAATCTCCTGGAGCATGAGTCTGGCTTCTGCGGGTCCCATGCATTTAAGGAGGGGGTAGGAGTAGGATCTTCGATACAATTGCCCATCCATCAGGAAGAACCGCGCGGCCTTCTTCCTGATGAGGCGGGCCGCCATGCAGTCCTCTGGCAAAGTGTTGCTGGTTATGTATTCGGCGTACTTGTCCATCCAGCTGGGCTCACGGCTGACCTGATGGACCTCCACTGGGGTCTCGTGGCTTGGGGCCTTAAGGTGCTCCACATGAGCGCTACCCAGCATCGAGTCCGGCAGGGTCGCCATCCGGGAAAGAGTGTCCGCAAGGGTGTTCTCCCTGCGGGGGATGTGGAAGATGTTGAAGCGCCGGAAACCGGCTATGCCCGCCTTGACGAGTTCCAAGTATTTCACCATTTGGGGGTCGTGCGCGGCATACTCCCTGGAGACCTATCCTGCCACGAGCTGGGAGTCAGTAAAGGCCTTAAGGTTAGTCACGCCCAGCTCGCGGGAGACCCTCAGCCCAGCGAGGAGCGCCTCGTACTCCGCCTGATTGTTTGTCACGGTGAACTGGAAACGGAGCGCGCATTCGGCGACGACCCCGTCGCTGTTGGCAAGAATGAGTCCGGCTCCGCTCCCACCAGAGATCGAGGCTCCATCTACGTGGAGGATCCATGCATCCTCTCCGGGCCCCTCGGGGCCCGCTTTCAGCTGCCGGTGCAAGGGATCCTCCTCGGGCTCCTTGCCTAAGCCCGCGCATTCGACCAAGAAGTCGGCTAGCACCTATGCTTTCATGGCCGACCTGGGCCTATACGCGATGTCGAGCTCGCTGAGCTTCAGTGCCCACTTCGCCAATCGCCCCGAGGTGTCGGGCCGGCTAAGCACCGCTTTCAGCAGCTGATCCGTCAGGACGACGATGGGATGCGCTTGGAAATAGGGCCTGAGATGCTGAGCAGACACTATTAACACAAAAACGAGCTTCTCGGGCCGAGAATACCTGAGCTCCGTGTCGCGGAGAAGTTTGCTGGTATAGTACACCGATCGCTGGACTCCTTGGTTGTTAGTCTGAACCAGGATCGAACTGATGACTTCCAGGGGACCGCCAGGTAGAGGATGAGCTCCTCCCCCTCCTCGGGCCGGGAAAGCAGCGGTGGCGATGCGAGCATCTTCTTCAGCTCTTCAAAGGCCTCCTGGCATTCCTCGGTCCAGGCGAAGTCGTTCATCTTTCTCAGCACCTTGAAAAAGGGACGGCAGCGATCGGCCGACCTGGAGATAAAATGGCTGAGAGCCGCAACCCGGCCGGTGAGTTGCTGCACTTGCTTCTTGGAGGTGGGCTGCTCCATGTCCAGGATGGCCTGGACCTTCTCCATTTGTCTTCAATTCCTCTTTGGGTCACCATGAATCCTATGAACTTCCCGTCGGAGACGCCGAAGGCACACTTCACAGGGTTCAGCTTCATCTGATGACGTCGGAGGTTGCTGAATGTCTTCACCAGGTCAGCTACGTGGTCCGAATCGGGTCTGCTCATTACCAGCATATCGTCCACGTACACCTGCATGTTGCGGCCGATCTGGTCTTTGAAGATCCTATTAACCAGACGCTGGTACGTGGCCCCAGTGTTCTTGAGGCCAAACGGCATCATCTTGTAGCAAAAAGTTCCATGATCGGTGATGAAGGAGGTGTGCTCCTCATCCTCCGGGTTCATTCGGATCTGGTTGTATCCAGAGAAGGCGTCCATGAATAACAGGAGGTGATGCCCCGAGGTGGTGTCGACCAGCTGGTCGTTCTTTGGAAGAAGGAAGCTGTCCTTCGGACAAGCTCGATTGAGGTCGGTGTAGTCCGCACAGATCCTCCACTTACCACTACTTTTCCTTACCATGACCACGTTCACCAGCCAGCTGGGATATTGGACTTCCCGTACAAAGCCGGCGGTGAGGAGTTTCTCCACCTCCTCGTTGATGGCTCTCTATCTCTCCATGGCGAAGCTCCTCTTCTTCTGGCGGACCGGGCGGCAGCTCGGATCCACGTTTAGCCTGTGCGAGATGACCTCGGGGGGAATGCCCGGCATGTCGGTCGCTGACCAGGCGAACATGTCTGCGTTCGCGCGTAGGAACTCCAGCAGGCGGGTCCGTTCTTCTTCTAGGAGTTGCGCCCTGACCTGCACCGTCTTCAGCGGGTCCGAACCAAGGGGATAAGTCAACAGGCGTTCTACGGGCCCCCCCTGGGTTCATTCTCCCTTAGGTCGAGGTCGTCAACATCGGGGCCGAGCTCCGCGCCCCGGGCGCCCGGGACCGTCTGGAGGCAATGCGGGACCGGTTGGGTCGTCCCCTTCATCACCCCGAGACCGGAAGACGTGGGGAACTGCACCAACAACCTCTTCGTGGAAATCATGGCGTCCAGTTGGTTGAGCCCGGGATGCCTGAGAATCGCGTTGTAAGGCGAAGGGAGCTTGACGACGGTAAACGTCATCAGGACGGTCGTCTGCCGAGGTGGGGATCCGGCGGTGACCGGGAGAGTGATCTCCCCTTCGACCCCCATGGAGTCCCCGGTAAAGCCTACCAGGGGGGTATGCACCGGTCTCAGCTGATCATGGGACAAATTCATCCGAGAGAAAGCATCGTAAAAAAGCACGTCAGTCGAGCTTCCACTATCTACCATAATTCGATGTACAGGATGCTTCGCGATGGTCATCTCGACCACCACGGTATCATTGTTTACATTCTCATTTTCCTTCCCCTCCTCAGGAGGGATTACATTCTCTGGGTTCCCGATTTCCCAGGCTCTCTTCGCCGCCCGCCCGACCCCAAGTGAGATCATGCCCACCAGCTTCTCCGTCGGGCGGTTATCGATTGCAGGAACTGGTGGTAAGGCTGCGAGAGGCTGCCCCTCCATGGGGACCTCGTTCCTGACGAACTTCCTGAGGTAGCCCCTCTTGATCAGCTCCTCGATCTCTCGCTTCAGGTTGCGACACTCCTCCGTGTCATGGCCGTGCTCGCGGTGGAACTGGCAGTACTTTGACTTGTCTCGGATACCTCTTGGGTTCTGAGGAGGAGGTCGGCGGAGGTAGTGCTCGCCCTCAATTTCCATGAGGATCTTTGTTCGAGGGGCGAGGAGAGGGGTGAACCTCCGCTCCGGAATGGTCTAACCCTTCGACCTCGGATTCGGGCGAGGGTCGGCAGGTGGCCCAGGCTTCCGAGCTCCTGGAATATCCCTCGGGGATGGCCTCTTCGGAGTCTTCCCATCCAGCTCTCGACAGGTGCGGTCGGCCTCCTCCACTCGGATGTACTTGTGGGTGCGGAGGAGGAGCTCAGAGTACGTTCTGGGAGGCTTTTTGTCTAGGGAGTAGGTCAGGCAGGACGTCTTGAGCCCGCGCTTCAAAGCCAGCATGGCGACGAGCTCATCCAGGCTGTAGATTTCAAGGGCTGCGATCTTGAACCGGGTGATGTAGTCCCGTAGCAGCTCCTGGTCCTGCTGGTGGATGTAGAAGAGGCTATCCACCTCTCTTGGCACCTTCCGACAAGTGTCGAAGTGTGCCACAAACTTTCCTTCCAGCTGGTGGAAGGAGCAAATAGATCCGGGCTCGAGGCGGGTGAACCAAACTTGAGCGGCCTTCCGGAGGGTAACGGGGAAGGCGATGCACAAAAGGGCGTCAGTGGCCCCCTGGACCCTCATGAGAGCCTTGTAGCTCTCCAGATGGTCCAGAGGGTTGGTGGTCCCATCGTAGGGATCCACCTGCGGCATGCGGAACCGGCTCGGGATCGGCTCCGCCTGGATTTCTTCAGAGAAGGGGGGATGGGAGTCGTAGCCCGCCAGGTCCGTCGATGAGTTCTGCAGGTCGGCAAATCGGCGGGCGAACTCCGCCAACTTGCGCTCGTGCTCCTCCAGGCGCCTCTCGGCCTGACGCCTGATGGCCTCGTCGGTGGAGTCTTCCACCGAGGCCGCTGGCGAAGGGGGCGCCGATCGGTCTCTGCGCGAAGTCATGCCTCGACGTCGCTTGTTGCGATGCGCCATCTCGGCTTCATCGGCCGGGGATCGACTCTCGTGATCCGCCGAACCGGAGTAGTTTCTTTTTGCGGGAGCTTGGTGGCTCCCGCGGGGTTGGAGACCGCCCTCGGGTGGGATGGCCTGCCCTGAATGTAGCGCAGGCTCCCATGCGGCCCCGCGGCTCGAGCCGCGGGGGTCCCCGGCTATGGCTGCGTGGCCAGGGACCACTGCTGATGTTGAAGCTGCCGGACCACCGAGGTCAAAGTCTGCAGCTGTTGGATGACGGCCGCGAGGGGCCCGTCTGCCAAGGTCGGCGGTAGTGGAAGAGGAGGGGGAGCTGGGAGCTCCCTCTCCGGGCTGTGGGCCCCTTGAGGGAGGGAATCTCCCCCACACGGCTGGTGGATGCCTCGCGCCCATGAGTGACCACCATTGTCGGAGAGCACCGTGCCTGCAGAAAGCTGGCTCCCACTAGGGGTGTTGTCTTGCCCTCCTACCTAGCGCGCCAATCTGTTGCCAATCTCGCCGCCGCGCCCGTGCCTCAGAACCGCTGATCCTACCAGACCGCCTTGCTCCTGGGGCCTCCTAGCTGGAGTGAACTTGCAAGGCAAGGTCAGAAGACCCTGGCCGGGGATCCCGGCGAGGGAGCTCCGACGATCAAGTTAGTAGATGGCGAGAGGGAACAGATTCTCCGGGACGGGCCCCCGAAGGAGTCCCAGACTCAGAGAATTTACTAGCAAGAAAGGTGCTGGAGGGACCAGAAAACCGGCTGGGTCCCCTTGCCGAGCTCACGCCAAGCGATCCCCTCTCGAGGCCCTGGATCTTACTCTCGGAGCCCTGGATCTTACTTTCGGAGCGGGGCCTTCAGCCTCTGTTTCTTACTCGTCCCACCATACCTGGTCGTATCCTCTCTCCTTCCTTTTATCTCCTCCTGCTGCCTGCCTGTTTTCCGTTCTTGGGAGGCTCCCCTGTCGCTCTCGTCGCCCCTCTCCATCCTTTTCTCTTTCCCCTTTTGGTTTTGAGGGCCAGGCGGCTTTCTGACCTCGTTTGCCGAGCCCAGCAGGGAAAGGGTAAAGGAGGAGCGGGGGCGCCGGCAGGGCGGTCGGTTAGACCTCGGGCCCAATGTGGGTGTGGTGCGGGCACCAGACTCAGAAGAAGACTTCAGGGCTCCATCTGGATCTCTGATTGACATTGCCCGAAGAGTTTGGGTTTTCTGGTTTTGTAATAAGGGTTGACTTGGTCAACTCAATTTTAGTTTGAGTCTGTATTTCCCTACAATTTAAATTTTGTTGAGTCATGTTGACTCAATACAAGTCCTAGTAGTGGTCTAGGTCTTCTCCAAGGTGCCACATTTTCTCCCAGGACCAAGCAAGTGGGCGCCACACTCCCAACCACACGCTAGAGTCCAGGAGGCGCCACATCTCCATCCAGTGTGCCTTGGTCCCCACACCACAAGAAAGCAGGTTCCTTCTTCCATGCGCCACTTCGGGGAGAAATCCATCAAGATACCTCAATCCAAGGAGGAGCCAACTTCTTTCCAGATAAACCCAAGCCAGGATGGCAAGAATTTTTCTTGAAGAGAGGATCAAGGAGGTGCCCCACAATGTTCCATAAAAACCCAAGTTATAAAAGGGAAGAGAGCATGTCTTGGGGAAAATCAAGGAGGCACCCAAAAGTTTCCTAAAGTGCCAAAGCCATGAAAGGAAGAAGCCTAAACTTGTGGAGCAAGACTAGGAGGTATCCAAAAGAGCCAAACCATGAAGGAAAAATCCTTGATTCATGGAGAGATACTAGGAGACACCCCCACTACCTGCCAAAAATGTCCAAAACAAAGATGGGAAGGGCCTTGACTTAGGGAGGAAGAAAAGGAGGAGTCCAAAAGAGTTGATCCATGGAAGGAAAGAAATCCTCTCTTGAAGACCCAAGCAAGGAGGCGCCATCTACCTGCCTTTTATAACCCAAATCAAATTTTTTTTGATACCTTGGCCAACCATATGTGTATGGATTATCCTGATTTGTAGATCCCCTCCTTTAGTCCCACATGGGAAGATGTAAAACCCTACTCCCTTGTAAAGCCCTATAAATTAAACCCCTCTTGTAAGTTTAAAGAAATTAGATGAATGAAACCAAATTTTTTTTTGTGAGCAAACTTTGTGTTTTCTCTCTTCCGCACTTGCATCCAGGTGTTGAGCTCCGTGAGGGAGTAAATCCGGGTTCCCCAGGAACCTTGAGGAGGTGTGAGATCTCCAAAACCCAAACCTTAGGTTAGCCACTCCACTCCCAAACCCTAGCCGCCATCACCCTTCTCTTTCCACCAAGCCCTAGTCTATTCCACTTCTCACGGCCACCCTCTCCAAGTCCTGGCCGGCCACCAGCATCCAGCTCCAGTCCGGATACTTCAGATCTACAGCAATTCTAAGAGGAAGTCAGATCAGCCTCCAGGAGAATCCTGATTTCAGCAACTTCAGCTTTCAAGTTCTTCAACCTGGTAAATCTTTTCTTGAGTATCTGAAATCCATCACTTGTTCCTCTTCTTTCCCAGATCTTGAGTCCAGGAGAAGCCGACCAAACCACAAGACCAGTATTGGAGGATCCATTGCGAAGATAGCCGACTCCGAGGATCCCACAATCTGCTCGAGAGAGTTCTTCCACCAAAATCCAGAGAAGATCACTGTCTGGTTAGTAAACCATCTCTCCTCTCTATTTCTGTTCTGTTGAAAGTTCAGAGCGAAATCCTAGGTCTGGGAGTTTCTCAACCCCCAGCGATCCGTTACTTCTGAACTACTCTGATAATTTAGTTTCATCTAAATTGTGCTTTCAATCCTTACCTAGTTTCCTTCAACTTAGTTTGCTTTACTTTGAGTCAAAGCCAATTTCTGAAATAATAATAAAAAAAAAAGAATTAATCTTAAATTTACTTCCGCATACGCTTCTTTGTTCTTTTGTTCTGCATCAATTTTGGTATCAGAGCCCTGTCTAGGGTTTCTGACTTGCTTGCATGTTTTGAGTGTCTCTCTTTTTTACTTTGTCTGCTCGAAGTAGACTCCCCAGGACGTCCGGTCCTAGGAACTAAGCGAGGTGCAAGCCTCCTCTTCCCATTCCACGGGGTGTTCCTAGGGCGTGTAGGGGATCCGCTGGGTTACAACTTCGTAGCAGGAATTGTAAACGGGGGAAGCATTCTATTTTCAGTCTGTAACTACCTTGTTGTAGGAGTTTTTTCTCATTGTAAGTAACTCCAAATTATATGATTTTTATTTTGCTGGAACAAGTGTAATTGAAAATATTTTACATAATTTTATTGTAATTTATTGGTTTCTGTGAAATTTATGAGAGTTAAATTACAGCAATTCTGTTTCTGTATTTCTGTAATTCAATTTTTTTGAGTGATCATCTCCTAATTCATCTTAAGGGCAATTGAGCATCTAAGATAAGGGGAGGAGTTGATAACCTCTCCTTAGCCCAAAACCACCACCCACTCATTCGAACCTAAGCCTTTAATCTTAAAATTAATTAGACCTAATTTGCCCTAGTGGGCTAGGGACACCAACAAGTCGGGTCTAGGCTAATGTTGAGTCAGTTTGTCTAGTTACTCTGTGTGTGCTTTGTACTCAGTGTCTAGAATGGTGGTTCAGGGATTCTATCCTGAAGGGCTTGTGTGCTGGTCCGCCTACCTGGCCAATCTCTGATTGGTGTCTAGGATTGGCAATTAGGGACCTAACACTCCCCTTACACCTGCCTGGCTGAGTCCCGAGTTACTACAGGCTAGCTTGCCACTCTGATTGGGCATCTAGTTTGGGCTCTAGGTCTAGTTAGCCCGTAGTCGTTTCAGTCGAGTCTTATTTGGTGTGCTTGCTTGCATCATCATGTCCACCCGGAATGAAGTACCCTACCAACCTGGTCAAACCCAACCTGATTTAGAGGCCATGATTAGAACTCTTACCGAAAGTATGACCAAATTGAGTCAGGATATGAATGAGGGTTTTGCCCATTTTAGAGACCGAGCCCACGGACTTGAGAAACGTAGACATCAAAATTGGACCCCTGATCCAAAATTTAATAGGCCCCAACCTCACCCATGCCAGGAGCCTAGGAGGACCTTATACTGTGATCCCGAGCATAACCCTAGGAGCCTATATCCATACTTGGTTGACTCAGAAAAGGGACCTGTTAGGAACACCGAACCTTATGCACCCACTTTTGATGGAAGACAAGAGACATATATTAAGTGGGAAGAACAAATGGATCGGTATTTTGAGTGCACTAACATATCGAAATTAGGACAAATTAGGTTGGCCAAAACCAAGTTCACCAAACATGCTAGGTCGCATTGGTATGCTATTGAGCATGAGTGTTATCAAAGAAAAGAGGAAATATATACTTGGAGAGATATGAGAAGTAAGTTGAGAGATAGGTACCTAGGTAGATCCTATGAGAAAAGACTTTTAGACCAATGGTACCAATTGCGACAAGGTAATAGGCCTGTGTCTAAATATATCGAGGACTTCCAGTGGTACGACATGAAATGCAATACCATTGAGACCGAAGCTCAGATCACATCGAGGTTTAGGGTTGGGTTACACCCAGACATTTATAGAAAGCTATGCCTTGAAATAACCAATAAGTTAGATCGAGCCTACCAAGAAGCCCAAGACTATGAGTGGTCTTTAAGATATAACCAATCAAGTACTTTGGACTTAAAGCCAACCTCTACCAACTTGAGTCAAGTTCCGATTGATCCGACACCCGTAGTGAACCAGACTTTTGTTTGTCAATTCCCACTTGTGTCACCTCTTGACCAGAAGGATAACACTGAGAAGGAGTTAGGCATGGCCATCCCAAAATTAGTTGACCTGACCAGAGCCGTACTTAAAGGAGAATCAAAGGAGAATAGATTAGAACATTTCAACGAGATTGAGGAAGAAATATATGAGCCTGACATAAGTTTGATAGATGAATATGAAGAAGAAGAATTTGAGGATATCTCTCCCGATAATTCAATTAACCAACTCCTACCTAATAGGGTTATTGAGGGGACCCCTGCCACTCAAGGAATTCAGGAGCTAACCCTAAGAGAAGACCCTTTTGAGGAAGTTCAGGAAGAGGAAATTACACCAAATGAAAGTTTAAGTGAGAATACCCCTGAACTCATTGAGGAATCCAAAGAAGACACCCCTGAGTCAAATCTGGTAGAGAAGTGTGAAGAAGGAAGGGGTTCACAAGAATTGCCCATTGAGAAGGTCCAAGAACAAGAAAAAGATAGTAGCTTAGAGGACTTTTTAGATAAACATTCCAAAGACCTTCCTGATAACCTTCCACCTTCTAGGAGCACCCAGCCTATCCTAGAACTTGCACTTGTAGACCCTCCTAGAGCAAATCATGAGGTTTGGATGAGTGCACCTATAGAACAATGTCCTCATTTTAAGGTCATCCTGAATAACCAAGGTTTGTTTCTTATTTCTGATAAGCCATCTCAAAACTCTGATTCTTATTTCCTACCCTTCCCTGAATCTTCTCATGTTTCTAGAGCTATGGGATTACACTTTACTGAGATCTCTAGGTTGCAAGACTCCTTAGAACCTATTATGTTTGCCACCTACTTCTGGAAGACCTTATGGCACCTACTAGGCATCCATAATAAGTTTTCATGCTCTGCATGCCCTCCTCCGACCCAAGGTCAAACCTAGAGAGACTTAGTTTGTTAGGTTTATACCTAGGGTTCCTTTGGAATAAAGTCCATTCTTTAGGAATGCGTCGTCAGTCTAGTTTAGTTTTTCTTGACCCTTTACTAGGCTTTGGCTCTGATTTTGGTTTGATTGAGAGCACCAGGAATTGGGATTTGTATTTTGTCCAGGACTAAATTTGCATATAATGTTTCAATCAATAGGTCTATAGGCTAGAGTCCCTTTGAAATTGTTCATGGATACAAGCCTCACACACCACTTGATCTGATTTCACTATTAGTCCACACACACAAGTCTCTTGATGCACTTGCATAGCATGTAAAGGACTTGCATAAAGAACTTCATGCCAAAATAAATTTAAGTAATGAAACTTATAAGAAGTTGGCTGATTCTCAAAGGCGAGTCAAAACTTTTGTTGAGGGAGACTATGTAATGATTATGTTAAGGCCTGAACGGTTTCCTCCTGGAACTGCTAGAAAGTTACATGCTAGAGGAGCTGGACCATTTAGAGTGGTGAAGAGAGTAGGGTCCAATGCCTATGTGCTCGAGTTGCCTTCAGAACTAGGCATTAGCTCCACTTTCAACATTACAGACCTAGTAGAGTATAGAGAGCCAGCTGTGATTCCCAGTGAGCCTTTTTGAGCCTAATCTTGCTCTTGAGAGTGAACCCAACCCTGTGTGTCCACCAACAAACTGGCCTGTGAGGAAAGAGCAGATTGAAAAGATCCTAGATGATCAGGTTATCTCTACTCGTAATCGAGGATACCAAAGATACCTGGTCTGCTGGCAAGGAAGGCCAGATTCTGATAACTCTTGGATCTCCCGAGAAGAATTACAAGAATTGGACCCAGACCTCTTGGAGAGATACCAGAGCCAGCTTGATCCATACTCGACAGGGTCGAGTTCCTCCCACCCCGGGAGAATTGGTGCGGGCACCAGACTCAGAAGAAGACTTCAGGGCTCCATCTGGATCTCTGATTGACATTGCCCGAAGAGTTAGGGTTTTTTGGTTTTGTAATAAGGGTTGACTTGGTAACTCAATTTTAGTTTGAGTCTGTATTTCCCTACAATTTAAATTTTGTTGAGTCATGTTGACTCAATACAAGTCCTAGTAGTGGTCTAGGTCTTCTCCAAGGTGCCACATTTTCTCCCAGGACCAAGCAAGTGGGCGCCACACTCCCAACCACACGCTAGAGTCCAGGAGGCGCCACATCTCCATCCAGTGTGCCTTGGTCCCCACACCACAAGAAAGCAGGTTCCTTCTTCCATGCGCCACTTCGGGGAGAAATCCATCAAGATACCTCAATCCAAGGAGGAGCCAACTTCTTTCCAGATAAACCCAAGCCAGGATGGCAAGAATTTTTCTTGAAGAGAGGATCAAGGAGGTGCCCCACAATGTTCCATAAAAACCCAAGTTATAAAAGGGAAGAGAGCATGTCTTGGGGAGAAAATCAAGGAGGCACCCAAAAGTTTCCTAAAGTGCCAAAGCCATGAAAGGAAGAAGCCTAAACTTGTGGAGCAAGACTAGGAGGTATCCAAAAGAGCCAAACCATGAAGGAAAAATCCTTGATTCATGGAGAGATACTAGGAGACACCCCCACTACCTGCCAAAAATGTCCAAAACAAAGATGGGAAGGGCCTTGACTTAGGGAGGAAGAAAAGGAGGAGTCCAAAAGAGTTGATCCATGGAAGGAAAGAAATCCTCTCTTGAAGACCCAAGCAAGGAGGCGCCATCTACCTGCCTTTTATAACCCAAATCAAATTTTTTTGATACCTTGGCCGACCATATGTGTATGGATTATCCTGATTTGTAGATCCCCTCCTTTAGTCCCACATGGGAAGATGTAAAACCCTACTCCCTTGTAAAGCCCTATAAATTAAACCCCTCTTGTAAGTTTAAAGAAATTAGATGAATGAAACCAAATTTTTTTTTGTGAGCAAACTTTGTGTTTTCTCTCTTCCGCACTTGCATCCAGGTGTTGAGCTCCGTGAGGGAGTAAATCCGGGTTCCCCAGGAACCTTGAGGAGGTGTGAGATCTCCAAAACCCAAACCTTAGGTTAGCCACTCCACTCCCAAACCCTAGCCGCCATCACCCTTCTATTTCCACCAAGCCCTAGTCTATTCCACTTCTCACGGCCACCCTCTCTAAGTCCAGGCCGGCCACCAGCATCCAGCTCCAGTCCGGATACTTCAGATCTACAGCAATTCTAAGAGGAAGTCAGATCAGCCTCCAGGAGAATCCTGATTTCAGCAACTTCAGCTTTCAAGTTCTTCAACTTGGTAAATCTTTTCTTGAGTATCTGAAATCCATCACTTGTTCCTCTTCTTTCCCAGATCTTGAGTCCAGGAGAAGCCGACCAAACCACAAGACCAGTATTGGAGGATCCATTGCGAAGATAGCCGACTCCGAGGATCCCACAATCTGCTCGAGAGAGTTCTTCCACCAAAATCCTGAGAAGATCACTGTCTGGTTAGTAAACCATCTCTCCTCTCTATTTCTGTTCTGTTGAAAGTTCAGAGCGAAATCCTAGGTCTGGGAGATTCTCAACCCCCAGCGATCCGTTACTTCTGAACTACTCTGATAATTTAGTTTCATCTAAATTGTGCTTTCAATCCTTACCTAGTTTCCTTCAACTTAGTTTAGCTTTACTTTGAGTCAAAGCCAATTTCTGAAATAATAAAAAAAAAAAGAATTAATCTTAAATTTACTTCCGCATACGCTTCTTTGTTCTTTTGTTCTGCATCAGGGTGCTCCCCTTCCCAGGTGCCGGTGCTGTCCGTTGACGGGCCCTATTTTGCCTGAACCGCGTCTCTCGACTGCAGAACCTGTCAGGCAGACGTAAGTGATGTTTCGCGTGCCGTCGCCATCTGTACGAGGCACCGTCTGTGGTGCGCACGGCTCGAGTGCCAACCTTGGAACCTGCGCATCCGCACTTTGGGACCTTCTCTGTACGGGCGACCTGACCTCGACCGAGGTTGACCCCTCCCGGGTGGACACCTGGCGGAGCGGCAAAAGGGTGCTCGGCTTCGGTCGAGGTGGTCCCGTCTCCGGGGGCCACCTGACGAAGGAGCGAAGGGGCCCGGCTCGACCTCGGCCTTGGTGGGACCGTCTCAGGGCACCACCTAGCGAGGGAGCGGGGGA
This sequence comes from Areca catechu, assembly GCA_021397845.1. NCBI lineage: Eukaryota > Viridiplantae > Streptophyta > Magnoliopsida > Arecales > Arecaceae > Areca > Areca catechu. Next base: position 90,655,732 of record CM038051.1, on the reverse strand, counting down.
GCAGCCAACCTCTGCCGAGGTGGACACCTGGCGGAGCGACAGAAGGGCGCTCGGCTTTGATCGAGGTGGTCCCGTCTCCGGGGGCCACCTGGCGAAGGAGCGAAGGGGCCCGGCTCGACCTCGGCCTTGGTGGGACCGTCTCTGGGCACCACCTGCGAGGGAGCGGGGGAGCAGCCGACCTCGGTCGAGGTGGACCCCTCCTGGGTGGACACCTGGCGGAGCGGTAGAAGGGCGCTCGGCTTCGGTCGAGGTGGTCCCGTCTCCGGGGGCCACCTAGCGAAGGAGCGAAGGGGCCCGGCTCGACCTCGGCCTTGGTGGGACCGTCTCAGGGTGCCACCTGGCGAGGGAGCGGGGGAGCAGCCGACCTCGGCCGAGGTGGACCCCTCCTGGGTGGACACCTAGCGGAGCGGCAGAAGGGCACTCGCTTCGGTCGAGGTGGTCCCGTCTCCGGGGGCCACCTGGCGAAGGAGCGAAGGGGCCCGGCTCGACCTCGACCTTGGTGTGACCGTCTTTGGGTGCCACCTGGCGAGGGAGCGGGGGAGCAGCCGACCTCGGCCGAGGTGGACCCCTCCTGGGTGGACACCTGGCGAGGTGGCAGGAGGGGCCCTGGACCGAACTCGACATCAGCCAGGGCGGTAACGTCTCGGGATATCACCTGGCGAGGTAGCCGGGGGGGTAAGGGCCGAGCTCGACCTCGGTGGCGTGGGAGCCGCAGCTGACTCGGCCGAAGAAACCTCCACGCGGCTCGATCATACCTGACGGAATCTGAGACCAGCCACATCATCATTACGGCCATAACACATACTCTATGTAAGTCGGCTCATTATGCTCGAGTTGGCTCAAGCTTCTGAAACTTTGAGACTCTTTATGCCATGTCAAAACATGAGTCGGCTCTTGGTCCATGAGTCGACTCGAGGTCTATGAGTCAGCTCAAGCAGAACTTCTTCAAAGTAGATTTCCAACAATAACAAGTCTTCCAAACACTTCAAAAAACATACCATAGACGTCCAACCTTTTAATTGTTTTCAAAAAAACTTACCATAGATGTCCAACCTATTAATTCTTACATTTTACTAATTCTTTGCCCCTTTTTAGAGATTACAAGGATAAAATTAAAGCTTTACAACTTGATATGTGCATAAGTTCATACAATACTTTAACTGAATAGAAAACCAAATGATATATGGATAAACACTTCCTGCAAGAACTTCTTGAGAAATTGAAAGAATTAGTAATACATGCATGATCCAATATTTTGTAATCATCAAAATCGTTCCAGGGATCAACACTCTCTATCCTAGGGTTATCCTAAATCTAGATAGCTCCTAATTGCTTAGGCCATCTTGGAGCCCTCCAAGTCAAAAAATAACTAATCAATTGGCTTGGTAAGGGTAAGATAGGTGGGGATTGCCTTGTTATTTTCCTTAGACACCAATTAGATTGGCCAGGTCAATCAACGACCTAATTAAAACTATCTTTTTTCAGGGCTACATCATCCTTGAACCCCTTTTCTAGACACCAGTCAATCAGCCAATCCTGATCCAATCCAACTCTTTTGGGTGCCTTGTCCTATTGAGCTCTAGTCCCTTAGGGGCTGACATCCAATTAACATTAATTAGAAGGCTTAGAAGGCATAGGTATGAAAGATGTAGGGTGATAGTTTGTGGGCCAAGGAAGGGTGATCAAATCCCCACTTTATATTGTTTAGTGGTGTTGCCCTTAAGATATTTTATAAAAATATGCAATGCAAAAAGGAAAGATGTCTAATATAAGTAATGAGTTTTTTAGGGGTAAATTAGTTTAGCTATTTTAGTAAAAAGTTATGTAGTATCTTAGTTTTCCTTTTATGTTATGTTATTTTATGTAAGAGGAATAAGATTTAAGTTTTAAATTAGGTTAATTAGATGTGAGAGGAAAAGTCTAAATTAGGTTAGGCCTATAAAGTCACTAGAGATTCTATAATTAAGGTAAAATATCAAATCTAGTATTTAAGGCAGTTAATTAAAAGATTAAGTGATTTTTTGGTTAGTTTGAAAAGAAAGAATCTAATTAAAAGAGAGCAACAAAAAAAGGAAGTAATTCTAACCTAAAGGAATTTTTAGGTAGATTTAAAAACAAAGGAGAATAATCAAAAGAAATGAAAAAAGAAATTATTTTTTGGTTAATTTGAAATGGAAGAATTAATTAAAAGCAACTAATAGAAAAAAGAAAATAGATCTAGGGTTAGGGTTGGTCTCACTAAAATTGTGGAACTTTCTATCTCTCTTCTTTTTTTCTTTTTTTTCTACAAGAAAAATAAAAGAATTAGTAAACTATATTACATGAAGTCAAAGAAATAAAAAATAATAGCATTTATGCCTTTCCTGATAATGGTGCCAAAAACTGGCTAGGTTCGTGATGTTGTTGTTAGGACATCATAATTATCAGTTGAATTATCAAACTTCTAATTAATTTTAATTGTGTAGAACATTGTGAGTCAGGTCAAATCCATGGAAAATGAAATGCCTAGGATATTTTAAAATCTTTGATTTTAAAAAGAGAAGAAAAATATTTTGAAGTTGAGAAATGCCAATTAAAAGTACAAAGAACATAAATTAAAACTTTGGTATGTTTGATCTGCTAATCAGATCATAGCATTTACTTGCATAAAAATAAAAGATAAGAATTTAAATTACATAAAAATAAACTTTTCATTATTTAAAATCTAATTAGAAGAAAATAATAACTAAATATATAAAGAAAAGTGGTAACAAAGCATTAAAAGTTGATTCACCGTAGTCTTATCAGGAAGTTGGTTGTTGTTACCTTGCCTTCTTCCATCGTACTTCATGGAGCAAACTGGGCTTCCTCTTTTTCTTTTACTTTGGATCTTAATATTGGAGATAGAATAGGCTTGAACATGTGTTGGATCGATGCCCCTAACCATTCCTATAAAAGAAACATTCCTATTTTAAGAGGCAAGTTTATCTCTCTTAAACCAGTAGTGCAGCAACCCCAGGGCACTCGAGTCGACCCCAAGCCGACCCTCGAAAGAGCAACCCAGGGTACCAAACCTTGAGTCGGCTCGTGGGGCCAAGCACCGCAGCACCCAACCAAGAGGAGCTGACCTGAACCAAGAAAGGACCCCACACTAACCTAGCTGGCACCGCATTACATGGCCCAGACCTCTGGACGAACCGAGACCATAGCCTCAAGGCATGAGCTGGAACCTAACTGGCATGATGCAGAACAGAAAAAAAAGAGATGATGTGATGCGGAAATAAATTATGATTAATTCTTTTTTTTATATATATATTTAAAAATTAGCTTTGACTCAAAGGAAAGCTAAACTATATTGAAAGAAACTAGGTAATAATTGAAAGCACATTTTAAAAGAAACTAGGTTATCAGAGTGGTTCAGAAGTAACGGATCGCTGGGGGTTGAGAAACTCCCAGACCTAGGGTTTCGCTCTGAACTTTCAACAGGACAGAAATAAAGAGAAAAGATGGGTTACCGACCAGACAGTGATCTTCACAGAGTTTGGTGGAAGAACTCTCTCGAGCAGATTGTTGGATCCTCGGATTCGGATATCTTCGTAATGGATCCTCCAATACTGGTCCTATGGCTGAGTCGGCTTCTCTTGAACTCAATATCTAGGAAAGAAGAAGAACAAGTGATGGAATCAGATACTCAAGGAAGGATTTACCAGATTGAAGAACTTGAAAGCTGATGTTGCTGAAATCCGGATTCTCCTAAAGGTTGATCTGGCTCCCTCTGGAATTTGCTCTGAATCTGAAGTATCCGGACTGGACCCGGATGCTGGTGGTCGGCCTTGACTTGGAGAGAGTGGCCGTGGGAGGTGGGGTAGGCTAGGGTTTGGTGGATTGAGGAGAATTATGGGCGGCTAGGGTTTTGGAGTGAAGTGGCTAACCTAGGGTTTTGGGGTTGGAGATCTCACACCTCCTCAACGTTCCTGGGGAACCCGGATTTACTTCCTCACGGAGCTCAACACCTGGATGTAAGTGCGGAAGAGAGAAAACACAGAGTTTGCTCACACATAAATTGGATTCATTCATCATATGTTTAAAACTTACAAGAGGGATTTATTTTATAGGCCTTTACAAGAGGTCAGGGTTTTACATCTTCCCATGTGGGACTAATAGGATGGATCTTCAAATTAGGCTTGCAGAATCAAATCCTTCTCATATGGCTGGCCAAGAGCTTCCATAAGTGTTGATTGGCGGCTCCAAATGGTAAGTAGGTGGCGCCTCCTAGTCTTGCTCTTCAAGAAACAATTTTTTCCTTCCATGCTTGGTTTTATTTGGAAGTATTTGGGCGCCTCCTAGTTTTACTCCCCAAGTTTTGGCTTCTTCCTTTCATGGCTCAACTCTTTTGGACACCTCCTTTTCTTTCTCCCCAAGTCATGGCTCTTCCCAACTTTGCTTTGGTCTTTTTAGGCATGGATCGGACGCCCCCTTGAAGTGCTCTCCAAGAAATGCCTCTTTCCTCCTTTAGCTTGGCCTTTTAAGGTATATATGGGGCGCCTCCTTGATTTTGGCTTCAAGAAAAATTCTTGCTCCCTTGGGTGTGGGGACCAAGATACTGGGATGGAGATGTGGCGCCCCCTGGACTCTGGCGTGTGGCTGGGAGTGTGGCGCCAACTTACTTGAGCTTAGGAGAAAAATGTGGCACCCTGGACCTTGACTTGAAAAAGGTGGCACCAACCTGGAGAAGACCTAGGCCACTACTAGGACATGTACTGAGTCAACATGACTCAACAAAATTTAAATTACAGACTCAAGACTAAAATTGAGTTGACCAAGTCAACCCTTATTACAAAACCAGAAAACCCTAATTCTTAGGGCAAGGTCAATCAGAAATCCAAATGGAGCACTGAAGTCTTCTTCTGAGTCTGGTGCCCGCACCAATTCTCCCGGGGTGGGAGGAACTCGACCCTGTCGAGTATGGATCAAGCTGGCTCTGGTATCTCTCCAAGAGGTCTGGGTCCAATTCTTGTAATTCTTCTCGGGAGATCCAAGAGTTATCAGAATCTGGCCTTCCTTGCCAGCGGACCAGGTATCTTTGGTATCCTCGATTACGAGTAGAGATAACCTGATCATCCAGGATCTTTTCAATCTGCTCTTTCCTCACAGGCCAGTTTGTTGGTGGACAAATAGGGTTGGGTTCACTCTCAAGAGCAGGATTAGGCTCAAAAAGGCTCATTGGGAATCACAGCTGGCTCTCTATACTCTACTAGGTCTGTAATGTTGAAAGTGGAGCTAATGCCTCGTTCTGAAGGCAACTCGAGCACATAGGCATTGGACCCTACTCTCTTCACCACTCTAAATGGTCCAGCTCCTCTAGCATGTAACTTTCTAACGATTCCAGAAGGAAACCGTTCAGGCCTTAACCTAATCATTACATAGCCTCCCTCAACAAAAGTTTTGACTCGCCTTTGAGAATCAGCCAACTTCTTATAAGTTTCGTTACTTAAATTTATTTTGGCATTAATTTCTTTATGCAAGTCTTTTATATGCTGTGCAAAAATTCAGCAGACTCTGAGACTCGTGTATGGATTGGTAAAGGAGCTAGGTCAAGAGGTGTGTGAGGTTTGTAACCATGCACAATTTCAAATGGACTCTTACCTATAGACCTATTGATCGAGTCATTGAATGCAATTTCAGCCCTAGACAAAATACAAATCCCAATTCCTGGTGCTCTCAATCAAACCAAAATCTGAGCCAAAGCCTAGTAAAGGGTCAAGAAAAACTAAACTAGACTGACGACGCATTTCTAAATAATGGACTTTATTCCAAAGGAACCCTAGGTCTAAACCTAACAAACTACGGCTCTTTAGGTTTGACCTTGGGTTGGAGGATGGCATGCAGAGCATGAAAACTTATCATGGGTGCTTAGTAGGTTCCATAAGGTCTTCCAGAAGTAGGTGGCAAACCTAATAGATTCTGACACGTGGTTCACTCTAAAGACTTCGACAAAGTATACTTGGATGGTGTAAGAAGCATTGGAAGTCCTAGAGAAAGGGAGGAAATATGAGGAGGAGTCTCGAATTACCTGCTGAATAAAGGTGGTGACTTGAAGGATTGAATGGTGATCTATGAGTGTCAACTGGTCATCCTTACGAAAGGAAAAGTTTGCTACTCCCAGGAATGGATCAAAAGATGGTTCGGGGAGTAGCCTAGGACATGTGATTGCAACAGTTAAGGTTTGTTCTCTAAGCAAATAATGATCCACTTTCTCAAGAAATGGATTAGAGAATGATTCATGGAAGGGCCTATGGATGATGACCTCAAGACTTGAAATTTGACCTATGGGTGCGGAAAGGTATACTCTATAGAAGGGTAGCTCAGTCATGCGAAGGAAGGGGTCTAGGGTCATAAGGAGGACTTCTACAGGACTGGGTGAATCGATCCACTCAAGATAAGGATGATCAACTGAGATTACGGGAGAGACCTTAGTGGCTGGGCATGGGACAAGGTCCAATTGTAAGAGGCTTGATTCAGTCATCCTAAGGAGAGGATCTACCATAGGGTGGGCAAACTTAAACAGTTTAGTGCAAAGATCTTCAATTGGTACTTGGGGAATGACTGTCATTAGAGGATACGAACTGATCGCTCGGGCTAACACTATGAGTTCTTCTTGGGGGTATTTGACTAAAGGAACCTGGTTCTCACAAATCTCTTGAATTTCTGAACTAGGTCCTACCAGTTGGTTGCTTTCCAAGGTCTCCTCAGGTAAGGAACCAATAGTATCGATGTCATATTCTTCAAGTTCTTCCCCCTCATATTCATCAACTAGACTCAAGCCAGCATCATATACTTCCTCAATGCCATCTTCAATGGGTTTCGGGTCAGTGGTAATCGGGTCAGCTGATTCTGGGCTTGTCATACCTAACCTTTCTTCCTCACTGGTAGGCTTGGGTTCTCCCTCATTAATGTCATCCTTAGGATTCTTACCACTTAGCTGTGCACAAGCCAGTCCTATGCATGGGCACTGACTAGATTTATGGCCTCTTTCTCCACAAAACCAACATTCTTGCGATATAGAAACCTGGGTCACACTGTGTTTCAAGCTAGTAGAGACCTTACTTGGGCATGGGTGTGGATCTAAATGGTTTGATCTAGAAGACTTGGGTTGTTGAGTGACTGGTCTAGAATATTGTAAGGACCTCTCATAGACACGATCCACACTATAGATATCATGGTTAGGCTTCCTAAGGTTATGCTCGGGATCACGGTATAAGGTCCTCCTAGGCTCCTAGCATGGGTGAGGTTGGGGCCTATTAAATTTTGGATCAGGGGTCCAATTTTGATGTCTACATTTCTCAAGTACTTGGACTCGATCTCTAAACTGGGAAAAACTCTCATTCATATCCCGACTCAATTAGGTCATACTTTCGGTAAGATTTCTAACCATGGCCTCTAAATCTGGTTGGGTTTGACCAGGTTGGTAGGGTACTCTATTCCGGGTAGACATGATGATGCAAGCAAGCACACAGAATGTGACTAGACTAAAGTGACTATTGGCCCACTAGACCTAGAGTCCAAACTAGATGCCCAATCAGAGTGGCAAGCTAGCCTGTAGTAACTCAGGACTCAGCCAGGCAAGTGTAAGTGGAGTGTTAGGTCCCTAAATGCCAATCCTAGACACCAATCAGAGATTGGCCAGGTAGGCGAACCAGCACACAAGCCCTTCGGGATAGAATCCCTGAACCACCATTCTAGAAACTGAGTACAAAGCACACACAGAGTAACTAGACAAACTGACTCAACACTAGCCTAGACCCGACTTCTTGGTGTCCCTAGCCCATTAGGGCAAATTAAGTCTAATAAATTTTAAAATTAGGCTTAGGATCGAATGAATGGGTGGTGGTTTTGGGCTAAGGAGAGGTTATCAACTCCTCCCCTTATCTTAGATGCTCAATTGCCCTTAAGATGAATTAGGAGATGATCACTCAAAAAATTGAAATGCAGAAACACAGAAGCAGAGCTGCTGTAATTTAACTCTCAGAAATTTCACGGAAACCAATAAATCACAGTAAAATTATGTAAAATAGATTCAATTATACTGGTTCCAGAAAAATAAAAATCATGTAATTTGGAGTTACCTGCAATAAGAAACAATTCCTGTAACAGGCTAGTTACAGACTGAAAATAGAGTGCTTCCCCCATTTACAATTCTTGCTACGAAGTTGTAACCCAGTGGATCCCCTACACGCCCTAGGAACACCTCATGGAATGGGAAGAGGAGGTTTGCACCTCACTTCGTTCCTAGGATCGGATGTCCTGGGGAGTCTACTTCGAGCAGACAAAGTAAAAAGGAGAGATACTCAAACCAGCAAACAAGACAGAAACCCTAGACAGGGCTCTGATACCAAAATGATGCAGAACGGAAAAAAAAGAGATGATACGATGCAAAAATAAATTAAGATTAATTCTTTTTTTTTTATATATATTTTCAGATATTGGCTTTGACTCAAAGGAAAGCTAAACTATATTGAAAGAAACTAGGTAATAATTGAAAGCACAATTTAAAAGAAACTAGGTTATCAGAGTGGTTCAGAAGTAACAGATCGTTGGGGGTTGAGAAACTCCCAGACCTAGGGTTTCGCTCTGAACTTTCAACAGGATAGAAATAAAGAGAAAAGATGGGTTACCGACCAGACAGTGATCTTCACAGAGTTTGGTGGAAGAACTCTCTCGAGCAGATTGTTGGATCCTCGGATTCGGATATCTTCGCAATGGATCCTCCAATACTGGTCCTGTGGCTGAGTCGGCTTCTCCTGAACTCAAGATCTGGGAAAGAAGAAGAACAAGTGATGGAATCAGATACTCAAGGAAGGATTTACCGGATTGAAGAACTTGAAAGCTGATGTTGCTGAAATTCGGATTCTCCTAAAGGTTGATCTGGCTCCCTCTGGAATTTGCTCTGAATCTGAAGTATCCAGACTGGACCCAGATGCTGGTGGTCGGCCTTGACTTGGAGAGAGTGGCCGTGGGAGGTGGGGTAGGCTAGGGTTTGGTGGATTGAGGAGAATTATGGGCGGCTAGGGTTTTGGAGTGAAGTGGCTAACCTAGGGTTTTGGGGTTGGAGATCTCACACCTCCTCAAGGTTCCTAGGGAACCCGGATTTACTCCCTCACGAAGCTCAACACCTGGATGCAAGTGCGGAAGAGAGAAAACACAGAGTTTGCTCACACATAAATTGGATTCATTCATCAGATGTATAAAACTTACAAGAGGGATTTATTTTATAGGCCTTTACAAGAGGTCAGGGTTTTACATCTTCCCATGTGGGACTAATAGGATGGATCTTCAAATTAGGCTTGTAGAATCAAATCCTTCTCATATGGCCGGCCAAGAGCTTCCATAAGTGTTGATTGGTGGCTCCAAATGGTAAGTAGGTGGCGCCTCCTAGCCTTGCTCTTCAAGAAAAATTTTTTTCCTTCCATGCTTGGTTTTATTTGGAAGTATTTGGGTGCCTCGTAGTTTTGCTCCCCAAGTTTTGGCTTCTTCCTTTCATGGCTCAACTCTTTTGGACACCTCCTTTTCTTTCTCCCCAAGTCATGGCTCTTCCCAACTTTGCTTTGGTCTTTTTAGGCATGGATCGGGCGCCCCCTTGAAGTGCTCCCCAAGAAATGCCTCTTCCCTCCTTTAGCTTGGCCTTTTAAGGTATATATGGGGCGCCTCCTTGATTTTGGCTTCAAGAAAAATTCTTGCTCCCTTGGGTGTGGGGACCAAGACACTGGGATGGAGATGTGGCACCCCCTGGACTCTGGCATGTGGCTGGGAGTGTGGCGCCCACTTACTTGAGCTTAGGAGAAAAATGTGGCACCCTGGACCTTGACTTGAAAAAGGTGGCACCAACCTGGAGAAGACCTAGGCCACTACTAGGACTTGTACTGAGTCAACATGACTCAACAAAATTTAAATTACAGACTCAAGACTAAAATTGAGTTGACCAAGTCAACCCTTATTACAAAATCAGAAAACCCTAATTCTTCGGGCAAGGTCAATCAGAGATCCAGATGGAGCGCTGAAGTCTTCTTCTGAGTCTGGTGCCCGCACCATGGCATCCAGTCAATAATCCCGCCCAGCAAAATAATTGAGTTTTTCCCCCTACGGAGACTCAAACCCAAGACCTTGGCTTTGATACCAGTTGTTGGATTGATGCCCCTAACCATTCTTACAAAAGGAACGTCCCTATTATAAGAGGCAGGTTTATCTCTCTTAAACCGGCAGTGCAGCAACCCTAGGGCACTCGAGTTGACCCCCCGCTGACCCCCGCAAGAGCAATCTAGGGTACTAAACCTCGAGTCGGCTCGTGGGGCCAATCACCACTGCACCCAACCAAGAGGAGCTGACCTGAACCTAGAAAGGACCCCACACTCACCTAGTTGGCATCGCATTACACAGCCCAGACCTCCAGATGAACCAAGACCGCAGCCTCGAGGCATGAACTAGCACCTGACTGGCATCCAGTCAACAACATGGTTTAGGGGTAGAACTCTCTTCTAATAAATCTTACTCTTAGAGGCCAACTGTAACCCAAGCTTTGCCCTTTACCCTATACCATACCCTCTCTCCAAGATGATATATTCTATAGCCCTAGGGTCTTTTAAATAAGGCTTAGAGAAGGCCAAATCAATATAGGACTAGGAGTAAGACTTTTAATAGAACTCCTGGGATTATTCTAGGTGTTGGATCATATTACATCACCACAAATTTATTGATGAGCACCAAAAATTGATTAAACTCAATGAATGCCATCATATTAGCTTGAATCATGCTAGGATTGTCCTATATTAGGTTGTGGCCATCAGATTAACTCAATATATACTACATCATGCGCTTCATTAGACCAGATCAAGTGGAGAGTCATTGTGTCCATTTGATTGGGTCATTGTAAGGAAGCTTCTCCCTTCTTGTATCAACACATAGAGTCGTCGGTGATGGCAAATCATGGGAAGGAGGCAGCGGTGGCAAATTATGGTGGCTCAAGCTAGGGATTGCAAAGATGGGTAGAGGGTGGTAGATTGAAATAGAGAGGAAGCGATGATGGGGGATGGCTGATGACTGCAAGTAGAGATGGGGCATGGATAGTGATGAGGAAGTGATGATGATGATGGGTGTCATGGCAGTGGATGAAGGCAGCATGGCTACAATGGAGATGGAAAGGAGACAATGATGGAGAGGGTAAGTAGTGACGAGAAAACTGAGATGACCGATGATGGCAATCAATGAGTGGTAGGGATAGCAACCTCAAAGGCATTGATAATGGGGATGAGATGGACTGCATCAATGATATGGGAGGAGAAGGGTTGTGAGCAGAGGGACAACCATATCTTGGCAGCTCTGGATGGGGACATGGGAGGACAAGGTGGCCTTAAGCCAAAGGAGGTAGTGGCTCAAGATGACTATGGCAGCATCTTGGGTGGTGGGGACACCAGGATCAGACATAGATCACTGGATCCCATATGGTTTACTTAATCATGTGTCAAAGTTTTGAAAATTTTGTAATCAATTAAGATTGAGTACTATAATAAGTTGAGGTTAGTTGATTTGTCTCAACCCTCAACCTAGTCCAGTACATTGAGTCCTGTACATCAGTATAAGTCTAGTATGAGTCCAGTTTTTATTCAAGAGAGGAGGTTACTCTATTTTGGAGTTCCACCAGGCCTCATCCAGGAGTCAGAGGCCACTACATCAGATTATTGGATTTTGTGTGACACCATAGGATCCAAGATGTCTTTAGGAGACACTGATTCCTTCCAGATGCCCTCCAGGTGCCCAAATTCTCTTCCAGATGCTAGAGTATATTTCCATACCAGGGCATCCATGATTCTAGAGGTCCACCTGCATCCTAGCACAAAGAAATCAAGCCCATGTGCCAAGCCTAAGGCCTTAAAAAGCAAGATACCAGGGAATATCCTACTACAAGGCTACCAGGCCACCCCAACTTCTAGAGGCCCAAGCCAATGAACCCAAGCCCCTTTGGGCCAGTCCCTTCATACCTCTAAAAGCCCAACACACCCTCCTAGGCATCCTTGGATGGTTGACCAAGTCCAAGCTCAAAGGGAGGTGTCCTTAAGTGAGAAGGAGAAGACTAGCCTAACCTAGTTAGGATTCCTAGTTCTTTTAAGCTTTGTAATTCTAACCTAGCTAGGAAAGGACATATAATCTAACTAGGAAAAGACTTGTTAACCTAAGTATAACCATAGTTATAGAGGGCATGGGAACTCTATAAATACCCCACCCCTCCCCATCTTGTAATAATCTCTTTCTTATGAATACAACTTGCTGAAATTTTGTGTTATTGCCTTATGATTGGTGTCTTTATTTTGATTCTTTACTTTGAGTGCTCTCCTTGTATACCCCAGTCAAATCCCTACTGCCCTAGCTTTCATCTACATCATTGGAGATCAGCCACGCCCAGAGGAAGATGCCCTAGCTGCTGCCCCAATCAAACAACCGCATCTTCCACAGGACGCCCGCACCTAAACCTATTTTCTTTCAATTCTAAACCATAGTTTTTATTCCTATGTTTAATTGCTATTTTGATTGACCCCTGACACTTGCAGGATCCCTAAGGTATTTTACCTCCCTAGTGGAGGCTTTCCTTGCCTTTAGACCGGGTCCAGATCAGCCATCTGATTCAAGGAACTGAAGTTTCTTCTTATAGACGCCAATCAGAGTGTGAGTGATCCTTTCCACCGCAAAGTTTTCAATCTATGACTGGTAAGAAACCTTTTCTTCTCTTATTATCTATTTTGATAAAGATAAACTATCCTAAACCAAGAGTTTCTTGACTCTTGAGACCTGGCTACTTATTATCTTGCAAGAGTTCATTGTGATCATGATGATTCTTAGAATTGCTGATTACCTACTAGTCTTTATTTTACTTTTGAAATTTAGCCTAAAAACCTAAATACTAAAAATCACTAAAAAATTAGTTTACTATTTTTTCTATATATTTAGCATTCTTAGAGTCATCCCGCATCACTCCCCCTCTTGTAATCAATCTCTTATTCATGAAATAAACTCTGGTGAATTTTTCTTGTGACAATTTGTGTTCTTTAGAAGTATGTGTGAGACTTGTTCTTTCTTCTTCTTACTAAACCCTAGCCATTGTCCATCCAAGAAAGAGCCCTAAGACACCCACCAACAGCCCTCTCCAAGATCCAGATGCCCAAAAGCTTCCTACAAGGCCACCAACCCTTTGCAACTCCATCTTCCAACCATCCTTCAACTTGATCTCCAGTTTCTTATTTTTTCGTTCTTGTTTACCTCTAACCTTTGACGTTTGCAGGATCCCTCTGGTGAAACCATCCTTAGATGACATCTTCTTTGCCCTTGAATGAAAATGATAAAAAGCCAGCGGATTTGCAAGAAAGTGACCGGATCATCTAGGCAAAGATCTAAGCGGAGTGATCTCTTCTACAGGAACTAGAAATCATTGCCTAGTATGTTAAACCTAATTTTTATCTCTTTTTGTCTGATTTCTTGAAGGTGAACATGCTCCTAATAGGTCTTCTTACACCTAGGATCCTGATTTTCTTTTTCTTTTGATTGATCTATCATGTGGGTAGGATGCTAATTGATACAGGATAACCTTAACCTAATCTTATCTAGTTTCGAGAATTAAATCGTAAACAAATCTAAAATATTTGCTTGCTTTAATATAATTTTTTTCATGTTCATCCCTTGCATATCATCCTGCATCATATTAGAATCCCGTCCCTCACCAAGTAGGCTTCATCTATGAGATACGGTCCCTTGACTGGCTTACTAACATATTGATGGTCAGGAAAGCTTCTGGGAAGTGGAAGATCTGTGTGGACTACATTGACCTTAATCGATACCTGAAGGATAGCTTCCTGCTTCCCAAGATTGACCAGCTGGTGGATGCAACCTCGGGCCACAAGCTCCTTAGCTTCATGGATGCATTCTCCGGATATAATCAAATTCGCATGCACATGGTGGACAAGAGCACACGATGTTCATGACCGACCGAGATATGTACTACTACAGGATGATGCCATTTGGCCTCACGAATACAGAGGCCAAGTACTAGTGCCTAGTCAATAGGGTCTTCAAAGACCAGAATTGCTGTAACATGTAGGTCTACATGGATGACATGCTTATTATGAGCGGCTAGGAGTCAAATGACATCGCCGACTTGGCAGAGGCCTTTGACAACCTTCGTCTCTACCAAATGAAGCTAAACCCTACCAAATGCACATTTGGCATTATGGCAGGAAAATTTCTGGGGTTCATGGTCACCTAAAGGGGGATAAAGGGCAACCCCGAGAAGATCCAAGCAATTACTAACATGAGGCTCCTTGTTTCCAAGGAGGATCAGTGCCTGACTGGATGCATCATGGCATTAAGCCATTTCATCTTGCATTCCATCGAGCACTACTAGCCAATGTTCAAGGCGCTGTTCAAGATGCATGACTTCACCTAGATGGAGGAGTGTCGGGAGGCTTTTAAGGTGCTGAAGAAGCTCCTTGCCTCCCATCCATTGATTCCAGGCCAAAGCCTAGGGAAGAGCTCCTCCTGTACCGGTGGTCTCATCGGAGGTTGTCAGCTCTATGCTAGTCTACACTGACAAGGATGGTTCCTAGTGACAAGTCTACTATGCCAGGAAGCTACTCCATGATGTAAAACTAGGTACACTCGATTTGAAAAGATTATCTTTGCACTCATTATGTCTGTGCAGCATCTCAGGCCCTACTTCCAAGCACATCCGATCGTTGTCCTCACCAACAGCTCCTGAGGGCCATCCTAAGCTGTCCTAACACATCGAGGCACCTGGCCAAGTGCATAGTGAAGCTCAATGAGTTCAACATCACCTACCATCCATGATCGGTACAAAAGGCCCAAGTCGTTGCTGATTTCATGGTAGAGTGCAAATGGGTGGCTGAAGATCTGGAGGAGGCAGACCAACGAGCTGAGCCTATGTAGGACTTGACCCTAGGAGTGATGACATGGATTCTCCACATCGAAGACACGTCCAACATCGGAGGGAGTGGGGTCGGGCTCATCCTCTCCAACCCCGATGGGGTCATCGTGGAGTATGCACTACACTTCCTCTTACACGTGACCAACAATCAAGCTGAGTACAAGGCACTCCTCGCGGGACTGAATGTGTCCTACTAGCTAGATGTAAAGTGCCTGAAGATCTTCATGGACTCACAGCTCATGGTAAGCCAAGTCTCCGACGAGTATGAGCCCGAGATCCCATGATGGTAAAGTATCTAGACAAGATATGCTCATACACAATGAACCTCTAGCACTTCAACATTTTTCACATCCCTCATGTGGAGAATGACCGGGCTGATGTCCTCTCCGGGCTGGCGACCCTGTCAGATTTGTTGCTGGGGTGTACCTTCATCAAGTATTTAGAGATCCCCAGTTTCAAGTCTGTGGTAGAGGGTTAACAAGTCACCTCCGAAGATAACTGGATAGACCCCTACATTAAATACACTACCATAGGCACCCTACCTGAGGATCGCAAGGAGGCCAGCCTCCTAAAGAAGAAGGCCATGTGGTTCATGTTAATGGATGGACAGCTTTATTGGAGGTCTTATTCCTTCTCCCTACTAAAGTACTTCAAGCTCTTAGAAGCTGCCTATGTGCTTCAAGAAATACACGAAGGTATCTATGGAAATCATGTGGGGGGCAGGACTCTAGCTTATAAGGAACTCTGGTAAGGATACTTTTGGAAGACAATTGATGCGGGATGACTCTAAGACCACTAAACATGCATGGAAAATAGTAAAATAATTTTTTTGTGAGTTTTACAATTTTAATTGTAGGCTAGATTTTCAAAATAAAGTAAAAACTAGCAGAAGGACTAGCAGTGCAAAGAATCATCGGGTCGCAGGCATACTCATGCAAACCAATTAAATATCAAGGACCCGAGAGTTAAGAAACTCCCGGTTTAGGATAGCTTTTTTTATTAAATAAGATAATAAGAGAAGGGAAAGTTTCTTACCAGTCAGAGATTGAAATTCAATTGCAGAAGAGATCACTCATAACTATAATCGGAGCCTGGAAGAAGAAGCCTTGTTTCCCTTGAATCTGAAGGCTGATCTGGGCGGTCCAGGCAGCTAAGAAGGCCTCCTCCAGGGAGGGGAAGCACATCGGGGATCCTACAAGCATCAGGGTTAATCAAAATAGCAATTAAAAAAATAAGAAAGGAACTATGGGTTGAAAGGAATCAGGATTAGGGTTAGAAGATGGCTATTTGAAGCTTATTGAAGATCTCCTCGGTTGGTGGCCTAGGATACTTCTTCTTGGATGTGTGAAGGCTTGGATGGCAGTGAGTTAGGGTGTGGAAGGAAGCTAGGGTAGTAAGGAATTCGTCCAAGCACAAGAACACAAACCAAAGAACCAAAACAAAATACCAGCACAAGGCAATAACTCAAAATTTTAGCAAGTTGTATTCATAAGAAAGAGATGCTTACAAGAGAGGGAGGGATGAGGTATTTATAGAGTTTCCATGCCCTCACTAACCATGGTTACACTTGGGTTACAAGTCCTCTTTCCAATTGGAATACAACTCCTTTCTTAGCTAGGTTAGAAAAACAAATTCCCATTAGGTTAGGAATTGACCTATTATTCTCCTTTTTCCTTCATGCTTTGACTATTCCACTCAAGGACACCTCTTGGACTTGGTCAGCACTTCAAGGATGCCTAGGGGGGCATGTTGGGCCTTTAGGAGTAGCAAGGGGCCATCCTAAAGGGGCTTGGGTGCATGGGTTTGGGCCTTTGGAAGCTGGTGTGGCCTGTTAGCCTGGTAGCAGGAATATTCCTTGGAATCTTGCTTCTTAAGGGCTTGGGCTTGGCACCTGGGCTTGATTTCATTGGGCTTGGATATAGGTGGACCTCTGAAATCATGGGTGCCCTATTATGAGAATATGCTCTAACATCTGGAAGGGAATCTGGGCATCTGGAGAACATTTGGAAGGAATCAGGGTTTCCGAAAGCATCTTGGATCCTGGGTTGTCACACAAAATCCAATGGGCTGATGTAGTGGCCTCTGACTCCTGGATATGGCCTGGTGGAACTCCAAAATATGGTAACCTGCTCTCTTGTTCAAAAATTGGGCTCATACTGAACTCATAACTGATATGCAGGACTCAAAATAATGACTAGGTTGAGGGTTGAGACAAATCAACTAACCTCAACTTATTACAAGACTCAATTCTAGTTGATTACAAAATTTGACACATGGCTAGGTAAACCAAATAGGGCCCAGTAATCTTTGTCTGATCCTAGTGCCCCCATCAATTCTCCCGGGGTGGGAGGAACTCGACCTCGTCGAGTGTGGGATAACTTGGCATGAGTTGGTCTGGGTTGAGATGCTGCAGATCCTCACAGGTGATCCACGATCCTCAGATTCTGGCTGACCTTGCCACCGGACCAAATAGCTCTAATAGCCTCTATTCCGGGTACATATGGCTTGATCGTCCAGGATTCTCTCGATCTTTTTCTCACTATTTGGCCAATTATATGTGGACACTCTAGGGTGGGTTTTCTCTCAAAGGGAGGGATAGGCTCAAGATGCTTGCTAGGTATCGCTATTGGCTCCCTAGACTCTATAAGATCTGAGATGATGAAGGTGGAGCTAATACCTAATTCATGTAGTATCTCATGCATATAGGGATTGGGTCCATAGATATTCATTATCTTGGATGGGCCAGCTTCGCGAGTAGAAAATTCTTTACAATTACAAGATCCCCTACAAAATCCTTTCTTTCTTTTGGGAATTTGCCAAGTTGTTAGTGGGTTCATTAGTTATGTTCAACTTTTGACTAATTTTCATATGCATATGTTGTGCAGAGGTAAGTGCTGGTGTAGATAGATGATTCAAGGTTGTAAATTTATTGGACTCAAAACTAGTACCTAAAAGACTCGACTAGACTTTCCTATCGAAGGAAATTTTATTGGACTCTCTAAGGAACAAAACCTAATAGATTATAGACTCTTTAGGTTTGATCCTATCATGACATGCACAAGAAAATGTGACATGAACTCTTAGTAGATGCCAGAGGGTCTTCCAGAAGTAGGAAGAAAACATAACTGACTCGATGAATGAATGCAGTATGCAAACCTCTACGAAATGCAACCTAATAGTAAAGAAAATAGAAGAAGTTTTCTGAAATGGTAGAAAATAAGAGGTGGGTTCAGGGTTGGTCTGGCAGGATGAGAAATAAGGAGATGGTTTAGGGTTAATTAGAAAGAGTAGAATATTATAAGGGGTTTCAGGGATGAGTCCTAGACTAATGAGATTTACCTTATGGGTTTGAGGCATATCTAAAGGGTTTGCATAATGGAAGAAGGGGTCATTGATTTCAGGAAAAAGATCAAGTGGTGTCAAAGAGGTGAGTTCATCCTGAGGGCATTGATCTAAAGAGATTAAGTCCTTAATAAACTCTTTTGGTTCATAAATCAAAGGACTGGGCTCTCTAATTGGGATTTCTTTTAGTGGCTCCTCAGGTAAAGCTCTAATAGTGGGACTGGATTCCTCATGGTCTTCTTCCTTTAAGGGTTCTTCCACTACAAGTTGGGTGTGGTTAAAGTCAGCTAACTCTAGGGTTGCTTCAACCTGGGTATCTATTGGATCAACTAACACTAGGTCGACTTCTAATAGGGTTTCTACTGGGTCAACTAATTCTGGGTTGACTCCTAACTCTTGGTCACCTATAGGTATCTCTTCTTCTAAATCATCTTGGGGAACCAATGGGATGGTAAGAGGGGTTAGGCTAATGGGAAATTGACTAGGGTCTGGGATAACAGGGGTGGGTAAACTAAGGGTTATGGGTTCATAGGTTATGGGTTTAAAGGTTATGGATTCAAATCTAGGGGTATTAATCCTATAGGGTTCAGGTTGATTGAGCGATAATGGGTTACTACTGGGTTCATATCTAGGGACTATGGGTTCCTGGGGTTCCGCTCTATGGGTCTTGCCTAGGTTTCCTACTTGGTTGAATTTTTGGTTCATTCGGTCAAGCTTAGAATCAGATTGGTCAAACCTACGGTATATTTGGGTTAGCTGATTTTGAGATTGAACATTGGCTTGGTTCATTTGGGTAGTTAACTAGGCAAGCTGGGCTTGAGTTTGGGTATTGATTTGGGCAAGTTGAGGTAGGATGGTCTCCAAAGTGGGTTCCATGATTGGGCTGGGTTGAGGTTTGGACTTTTGATATTGGGTTCCTAATCTAGTGGTCATGCAACAAATCAATCAATCAAAATAAAATGATGCAACCAAGAATGTAAAAGAAAAAGAAAAGGCTAGTATAATCTAGCATTTCCTAGACCTAGAGCCAGAAATTGGGTGGGTCAGCTCAACTTACACCTAACCCAATAGCTAATCCTTCCACTAGCTAGGTAGGGGGTGGGAGTATAGGAGGCCCCCCCTGCTTTTGTAGGGACCAAATTAAAAACCACAACACCACTTAGGTCGTTTGACTCTGGACCCCCAGCCTTAGACACTAGCTTTCAGTAATAGCTAAGAGGTTAAATGCACTAGTTGGCCCACACAACTCAGACCTGACCTGTTGATATCTCCTAGCCCACTAGTGCAAATTAGGTCTAATTTATTTTAATTAAGGCTTGGATGGAAATGCTGGGTGGTTATTTTGGGCCCAGGACAGGTTATGACCTCCTGTCCTGATGTTATATAGATTAACCTTAAGATTAGATTAACAAATGATGAACAATCAATGATCCTAATGCAATCTAAAACAATCAGAAAATAAAATGAATTTTAATTAATTTATGAGATGTCAAGTTAAGTTTAAGTTTGCTAGGGTTAGCAAATAAGGTTTGGCTTTGGATTGGGGGGTTTGGAAGTTGATTAGGTTAGGTTGAGTCAAGATGCAGAATGTAGCAGAAATTAGAAGAATTTGGGTTCAGATGATGCAGAGTTTGACATAGATCCCAATGTAAAAAAAAATCAAAAAAAAATCTGCAATAGAGGACGTACAATGCTGATGAAACCTACCAAATTTTATGTAGAAAAAAAATCATATGATGATGCAAATCTAGGGTTTTCTAGACTGCTACAGAAATTATCAAGATTCTATTAGGATTTCTATTATGCCAAATTTTAAAAATTTAGAGTTTTAGTAAAATTAATTAAAAATTATTATAATTACTAAGACACAACAGAGGACATTAAGTGCAAATTTTATAGAAAAATAAAATGTTTATGATGCCAAAATCAGATGAAACCTAGACATCTAATGCAGTGGACAGAATGTAGAATTAGGGTTTGTGAATGCAAAGTGATGCAGAACAAATAAAGGGATGCGATGCGGAAGTAAATTAAGATTAAGTAATTTTTTTTGTTGTTTTTATAGGTTTGTAGAAGTTGGCTTCAAATCAAAGAAAAGTTAACCTAACATTGAAAGATACTAATATGATAATTGAAAGCACAATTTTAAGGAAACTAAATTATCAGAGTAGTTTAGAAGCAACAGATCGCTGGGGGTTGAGAAACTCCCAGACCTAGGGTTTCACTCCGAGCTTTCAACAAAACAGAAATAAAGAGAAGGGAAGGTTTATCTCACCAGACAATGATCTTCACAGATTTTGGTGGAAGAACTCTCCCGAGCAGATTGTTGGATCCTCGGAGTCGGATATCTTCGTAATGGATCCTCAAATACTGGTCCTTTGGCGGGTTGGCTTCTCCTGAACTCAAGATCTGGAAGAGAAGAAAGACAATTGATGGAATCAGAGAGTCAAGGAAAAGATTTACCAGGTTGATGAACTTGAAGATCGAAATTGCTGAAAACTGGATTCTCCTGGATGCTGATGTGATTTTCCTTGGAACTTGCTCTGGATCTGAAGTAGCCGGACTGGATCTGGATGAAGGTGGACGGCCTGGACTTGTAGAGAGAGAGAGGCCGTGGGAGATGGATGGATCTAGGGTTTGGTGGATGGAAAATAATGAAAGGTGGCTAGGGTTTTGGAATTTCAAGTGGCTAACCTAGGGTTTTGGATAAAGATGGAGATCTCTCACCTCCTCAAGGCTCCAATGGAACCCAGATTACCCCCTCACGGAGCTCAACACTTAGAATAGTGCGGAAGAAGAGAAACTTAGGTCACTCAACACAAGGGAATAGCAAAAATAATTTTTCTTCATTGATTCTTCAAAGTTACAAAGAGAGGTCTATTATATAGACCTAAAATTTTCTCCTAGCTTGTACAAATTCCCATGTGGGACTAAACTCTTCCAACCCCTAGATTAGGTAGAAAATCCTCTCCCTTGGCCGACCAAGAGTCCAAAAAAAATTGGGACGGCCATAAAGGAATTGTTTTGGAACTTTTATGGCACCTCCTTTGGAGTTGGATTTGGATTTGGAGTCCTCTTCTTCTTAAGGTATTTCTTCTTTTCTTCCACTCCAAGTTAAGCTCTTTGATTTTGATTTGAACTTCAATTAGGAGTAGGTTGGATGTCCTTCTTTGATTTCTTCTCCAAGAGAAGTTTTCTTCCTTCTTTGCTTAGGTAAATTAGGCAGGTGTGGGCGCCTCCTTTAATTTAGCCTCCTATTTGATTTTTTTCTTCTTTGGATGTGGGGACCATGACACTGGGATGCCTCTATGGCGCCTCCTGGACTCTGGCGTGTGCTCGGAGTGTGGCTGGGCGTGTGGCTTGGAGTGTGGCCTCCACTTGCTTGAACCTTGAGTTGATTGGAAGAGAAATGTGGCACCATTTTGGACCAAATTGAAACCACATTGGGACTTGCACCGAGTCAACATGACTCAACAAAATTTAAATGGTGATTCAAGAAATAAATAAATAAACTGGTTGACCAGGTCAACCTTTATTACAAACCCTAATTTCTCGGGCAATGTCAATCAGAGATCCAAATGGAGCTCTGAAGTCTTCTTCTGAGTCTGGTGCCCGCACCAATTCTCCCAGGGTGGGAGGAACTCGACCCTGTCGAGTAAGGCTCAAGTTGGCTCTGGTATCTCTCCAAGAGGTCTGGGTCCAATTCTTGTAATTCTTCTCGGGAGATCCAAGAGTCATCAGAATCTGGCCTTCCTTGCCAGCGGACCAGGTACCTTTGGTATCCTCGATTACGAGTAGAGATAACCTGATCATCCAGGATCTTTTCAATCTGCTCTTTCCTCACAGGCCAGTTTGTTGGTGGACACACAGGGTCGGGATCACTCTCAATGATAGGGTTAGGCTCAAAAGGCTCACTAGGAATCACAGCTGGCTCCCTGTACTCTACTAAGTCTGTAATGTTGAAAGTAGAGCTAATGCCTAGTTCTGGAGGCAACTCGAGCACATAGGCATTGGATCCTACTCTCTTTACCACTCTAAATGGTCCAGCTCCCCTAGCATGTAACTTTCTAACGGTTCCAGGAGGAAACCGTTCAGGCCTTAACCTAATCATCACATAGTCTCCCTCAACAAAAGATTTGACTCGTCTTTGAGTATCAGCCAACTTCTTATAAGTTTCATTACTTAAATTTATTTTGGCATGAATTTCTTTATGCAAGTCTTTTATATGCTGTGCAAAATTCTCAGCAGATTCGGAGACTCGAGTGTGGACAGGTAAAGGGACTAGGTCAAGAGGTGTGTGAGGTTTGTACCCATGTACAATTTCAAATGGACTTTTACCCGTAGACCTATTGACCGAGTCATTGTACGCAAATTCTGCCCTTCGTAGGTATAAATCCCAATTTCTGGTGTTTTCACCAACAAGACATCTCAGCAGATTTCCTAGGCTACGGTTCACTACTTCAGTTTGGCCATCAGTTTGGGGATGATAGGCAGTTGAAAACTTAAGTTTTGTCCCTAACTTATGCCAAAGGGTCTTACTATAGATCAGGATGTCATCAAAATAGACCACCACAAATTTTCCTATGAAAGCTCTAAGTACCTGGGTCATAATTCTCATGAAGGTACTAGGGGCATTGGACAACCCAAAAGGCATAACAACCCATTCATAAAGACCATCCTTAGTTTTGAAAGCAGTTTTCCATTCATCCCCGGGTCTAATCCTAACCTGATGATAGCCGCTTTTGAGATCAATCTTAGAAAAAACCATTGCACCAGCCATCATATCAAGCATGTCATCTAGTCTAGGGATGGGAAACCTATACTTGATTGTAATTTTATTGATGGCACGACTGTCAACACACATCCTCCACGTGCCATCTTTCTTTGGGGTCAATAAGGCTGGGACTGCACAAGGGCTAAGACTTTCTCTAATAAACCCCTTCCTCAATAATTCTCCAACCTGCTTTTGCAGTTCTTCATGCTCAGATGGATTCATCCTGTAATGGGGCAAGTTGGGCAAAGTTGCTCCTGGGATTAGATCTATGGCATGCTGGATATCCCTAAGAGGTGGAAGGTGGTCTGGCAAATCCTCGGGAAAGACATCCTCAAATTCTTTTAACACAGGTTTAACTTCTTGAGGAGGCTCTGAGGGTTCCGAAGTTCTAAGCTCCTTAGCAGTCAACATCCAGATGGGTGAACCACTATGAATTTCTTGTTCTAGATCCTTAGCACTGATTAGGTTCACTCCAGTTTTCATCTCCTTAACCTTACCAGCTCCTTTAGTTACCTTGTCCTTAGGGGGAACGGAATGGATCGTAATCTTCTTCCCATTGAAACTAAAGACACAGGTATTGGATTTTCCTAAGAGGGTGGCATCATGATCATACAACCAAGGTCTTCCAAGAATTATACTGCTCACCCCCATGGGTAAGACATCGCACCAAATCTTTTCGTGATAAGATTGCATTTGGATTTGGACTTGACATCTAGACTGGATGGGTATGGAGGTAGAATCTACCCAAGAAACCTTATAGGGGTTGGGATGGGGAACTGGGATTAAGCCTAACATCTTGACAGTGTTAGTAGAGATGGCATTTACACAGCTCCCGCTATCTATGATGATCTTACATACCTTATCCCCTAATTTAAGAAAAGTCTGTAGGATGTTAGTCCTACGCCAATCCTCTTGAACTAGATTCTGGGATAGGATGCATCTTACAACTCCTAATTGGTCAGATTCATTGGGTTCCTCCTCTCCTTCATACTCCTCAACCAAATTCATTCCGGCCTCATAAATTTCTTCTTCAAATTCCTCACTGGGCTCGGAATTATCATTCTCTCCCTCTTCTATGTAAAGGAATCTCCGTGGGCACTGGCTAGCAACATGACCTACCTTATGACACTTGAAACAGGCTATGGCAGTACACTGACTAGAAATGTGACCTGGTTTCTGACACTTAAAACAGGTGATATTTGAACTAGGGGTTCTCTGGGTGTCAGGTGCCTTACCTTTGTCCATGGGCCTAGGGGTAGAAGTACCCTGAAAAGGTTTACTAGGGATAACTTGGCTAGGTCCATTCCTTGGGATTGGGGCACTAACCCTAGAAGGTATAGGTCCTCTCTGAAATTTCTCAGTGTTCAGTGCAATCTGGTAGGCTTGGTCTAGATCAGTAACCTCCCTCAGAAATAGTTCTCTCTTGATATCTTCCCTCAGTCCAGCCCTAAATCTAGACAAAGTGACTTCGTGGGCTTCACTCACATCACATCTCATTAGGTATTCATCAAAAGTAGTTATGTAGTCTGAGACAGATCGGTTTCCTTGTTTCAGGTTTTGCCATTGGTCTAACAGGTTTTGCTGGTATGAAATGGGTAGGTATTTATCTCTCAGTTTTTCTTTCATACCCTGCCAAGTGGTTATGGGCTCAACATTCCGTCTCCTAGTGGTTAGCTCAATGTTCCCCCAGTATAACCTAGCTTGACGCACTAATTTCATCTTGGCAAACTTGTATTTTCTCTCCTCAGACATAGCATACCACTCAAAGTATTGATCCATCTCACCCTCCCAATCAGAATACACCTTAGGGTTCAGACTACCATCAAAAGTGGGTGCATCTAATTTGATGTTCCTGATGAACCTATCATCTCTATCTTCAGGCTCTGGGTCAGGCCTCCTATGATTAGGTTCAGGATCTCTATATAAAGGCCTTCTAGGCTCCAGATGTGGGTGAGGCTGAGGCACATTAAAATCGGGGTCAGGAGTCCAATTTCGATGTCTAGGTTCTTCAAGTACTTGGACTCGGTCCCTAAGTTGGGTAAGATCCTCATGAATTTGTGCGCTAAACTGGGCCACAGTGTTTGTCATATCCTGATTCATTTTAGCCATACTTTCAGTAAGAGTTCTGATCATGGCCTCTAAATCGGGTTGGGTTTGACCAGGTTGATATGGCACTCCGTTTATGGTAGACATGATGATTCAAGCAAGCACACAAAATGAGACTAGACTAAATCGACTACTGGATCACTAGACCTAGAGTCCAAACTAGATGCCCAATCAAAGTGGCAAGCTAGCCTGTAGTAACTCAGGACTCAGCCAGGCAGGTGTAAGGGGAGTGTTAGGTCCCTGATTGCCAATCCTAGACACCAATCAGTGATTGGCCAGGTAGGCGGACCAGCACACAAGCCCTTCGGGACGTAGTCCCTGAACCACCGTTCTAGACACTGAGTGCTAAGCACACACAGAATAACTCAGCAAACTGACTCAACACTAGCCTAGACCCGACCAATTGGTGTCCCTAGCCCACTAGGGCAAATTAGGTCTAACTGATTTTAAATTAGGTCTAGGTTCGAATGATTGGATGGTGGTTTTGGGCTAAGGAGAGGTAATCAACTCCTCCCCTTATCTTAGATGCTCAATTGCCCTTAAGTAAATTATGAGATGATCACTCCAAAAAGAATTGAATTGCAGAACACAAAAAATAGAGTTGCTGTATTTTAATTCTCAGAATTTTTACCGAAACCAATAAATCACAGAAAAATTA
Organism: Areca catechu; assembly: GCA_021397845.1. Classification (NCBI taxonomy): domain Eukaryota; kingdom Viridiplantae; phylum Streptophyta; class Magnoliopsida; order Arecales; family Arecaceae; genus Areca; species Areca catechu. The sequence goes on along the minus strand of CM038051.1, from coordinate 90,629,890 downwards.
TGGAAAATAGGTTCAATTATACTGGTTTCAACGAAGCAGAAATCATGCAATTCGGAGTTTTATGCAGGGAGAAATAATTCAGACAACAGGGAAATTACGGGCTGCAACTAGATTGTCTTCCCCGTTTATAATCCCTGCTACGAAGTTATAACCCAATGGATCCCCTACACGTCCTAGGAACACCCCGTGGAATGGGAGGAGGAGGCTTGCGCCTCGCTTAGTTCCTAGGACCGGACGTCCTGGGGAGTCTACTTCGAGCAGACAAAATAAAAAGAGAACAATCAAAGCAAGCAAGCAAATCAGAAACCCTAGACTGGGCTCTGATACCAAAAATGATGCAGAACAAATAAAGGGATGCGATGCGGAAGTAAATTAAGATTAACTAATTTTTTTTGTTGTTTTTATAGGTTTGTAGAAGTTGGCTTCAAATCAAAGAAAAGTTAACCTAACATTGAAAGATACTAATATGATAATTGAAAGCACAATTTTAAGGAAACTAAATTATCAGAGTAGTTTAGAAGCAACGGATCGCTGGGGTTGAGAAACTCCCAGACCTAGGGTTTCACTCCGAGCTTTCAACAAAACAGAAATAAAGAGAAGGGAAGGTTTATCTCACCAGACAATGATCTTCACAGATTTTGGTGGAAGAACTCTCCCGAGCAGATTGTTGGATCCTCGGAGTCGGATATCTTCGTAATGGATCCTCAAATACTGGTCCTTTGGCGGGTTGGCTTCTCCTGAACTCAAGATCTGGAAGAGAAGAAAGACAATTGATGGAATCAGAGAGTCAAGGAAAAGATTTACCAGGTTGATGAACTTGAAGATCGAAATTGCTGAAAACTGGATTCTCCTGGATGCTGATGTGATTTTCCTTGGAACTTGCTCTGGATCTGAAGTAGCCGGACTGGATCTGGATGAAGGTGGACGGCCTGGACTTGTAGAGAGAGAGAGGCCGTGGGAGATGGATGGATCTAGGGTTTGGTGGATGGAAAATAATGAAAGGTGGCTAGGGTTTTGGAATTTCAAGTGGCTAACCTAGGGTTTTGGATAAAGATGGAGATCTCTCACCTCCTCAAGGCTCCAATGGAACCCGGATTACCCCCTCACGGAGCTCAACACTTAGAATAGTGCGGAAGAAGAGAAACTTAGGTCACTCAACACAAGGGAATAGCAAAAATAATTTTTCTTCATTGATTCTTCAAAGTTACAAAGAGAGGTCTATTATATAGACCTAAAATTTTCTCCTAGCTTGTACAAATTCCCATGTGGGACTAAACTCTTCCAACCCCTAGATTAGGTAGAAAATCCTCTCCCTTGGCCGACCAAGAGTCCAAAAAAAATTGGGACGGCCATAAAGGAATTGTTTTGGAACTTTTATGGCACCTCCTTTGGAGTTGGATTTGGATTTGGAGTCCTCTTCTTCTTAAGGTATTTCTTCTTTTCTTCCACTCCAAGTTAAGCTCTTTGATTTTGATTTGAACTTCAATTAGGAGTAGGTTGGATGTCCTTCTTTGATTTCTTCTCCAAGAGAAGTTTTCTTCCTTCTTTGCTTAGGTAAATTAGGCAGGTGTGGGCGCCTCCTTTAATTTAGCCTCCTATTTGATTTTTTCTTCTTTGGATGTGGGGACCATGACACTGGGATGCCTCTATGGCGCCTCCTGGACTCTGGCGTGTGCTCGGAGTGTGGCTGGGCGTGTGGCTTGGAGTGTGGCCTCCACTTGCTTGAACCTTGAGTTGATTGGAAGAGAAATGTGGCACCATTTTGGACCAAATTGAAACCACATTGGGACTTGCACCGAGTCAACATGACTCAACAAAATTTAAATGGTGATTCAAGAAATAAATAAATAAACTGGTTGACCAGGTCAACCTTTATTACAAACCCTAATTTCTCGGGCAATGTCAATCAGAGATCCAAATGGAGCTCTGAAGTCTTCTTCTGAGTCTGGTGCCCGCACCACAAAGCAAATAAAAACTATACTATACCCGCTCTGATACCAAACTAATGCAGGATGACCCTAGGACTGCTAAACATGCATGAACAATAGTAAAATAATTTTTTTGTGATTTTTACAATTTTAATTGTAGGCTAGATTTTCAAAATAAAGTAAAAACTAGCATAAGGACTAGCAGTGCAAAGAATCATCGGGTCGCAGGCATACTCATGCAAACCAATGAAATATCTAGGACCCAAGATTTGAGAAACTCCCAGTTTAGGATAAATTCTCTTCATTAAATCAGAAAATAAGAGAAGGAAAGGTTTCTTACTAGTCAGAGATTGAAATTCAATTGCAGAAGAGATCACTCACAACTCTGATCGGAGCCTGGAAGAAGAAGCCTTGTTTCCCTTGAATCTGAAGGCTGATCTGGGCAGTCCAGGCAGCAAAGAAGGCCTCCTCCAGGGAGGGGAAGCACATCGGGGATCCTACAAGTGTCAGGGTTAATCAAAACAGCAATTAAAAAAATAGGAAAGGAACTATGGGTTGAAAGGAATCAGGATTAGGGTTAGAAGATGGCTATTTGAAGCTTGTTGAAGATCTCCTCGGTTGGCAGCCTAGGGCACTTCTTCTTGGATGTGTGAAGGCTTGGTTGGTAGTGAGTTAGGGTGTGGAAGGAAGCTAGGGCAGCAAGGAATTCGTCCAAGCAAAAGAACACAAACCAAAGAACCAAAACAAAACACCAGCACATGGCAATAACTCAAAATATCAGCAAGTTGTATTCATAAGAAAGATATGCTTACAAGAGGTGGAGGGGTGGGGTATTAATAGAGTTTCCCTTCCCTCACTAACCATGGTTACACTTGGGTTACAAGTCCTCTTCTCAATTGGAATACAAGTACTTTCCTAGCTAGGTTAGAAAAACAAATCCCCATTAGGTTAGGAATTGACCTACTCTTCTACTTTTTCCTTCATGCTTTGACTATTCCACTCAGGGACACCTCTTTGACTTGGTCAACACTTCAAGGATGCCTAGGGGGCCATGTTGGGCCTCTAGGAGTAGCAAGGGGTTGGCCTAAAGGGGCTTGGGTGCATGGGTTTGGGACTTTGGAAGCTAGGGTGGCAGGAATATTCCCTGAAATCTTGCTTCTTAAGGACTTGGGCTTGGCACCTGGGCTTGATTTCTTTGGGCTTGGATGCAAGTGGACCTATGGAATCATGGGTGTCCTATTCTAAGAATATGCTCTGACATCTAGAAGGGAATCTGTGTATCTGGAAGGCATCTGGAAGGAATCAGGGTTTCCGAAAGCATCTTGGATCCTGGGTTGTCACACAAAATCCAATGGGCTGATGTAGTTGGCTCTGACTCCTGGATGTGGCCTGGTGGAACTCCAAAATATAGTAACCTCATCTCTTGTATAAAAATTGGGCTCATACTGAACTCATAACTGAAATACAGGACTCAAAATTTTGACTAGGTTGATGGTTGAGACAAATCAACTAACCTCGACTTATTACAGGACTCAATTCTAGTTGATTACAAAATTTGACACATGGCTAGGCAAACCAAATAGGGCCCAGTAATCTGTGTCTGATCATGGTGCCCCCATCAACCATACAAAAAGATGCCACTGATTTTGTAAGAAAATATGACCACTATTAACATCATGCCCACATCAAGCATCAGCCGGCTGCCCCACTCTTGTAGCTATCAGCCCCATGGCCATTCACCCAGTGGGGAATGAAATCCTAGGTCCCTTTCCTTCCACATTTGGCCAATGAAAGTATTTAATTGTGGCCATCAACTACTTCACCAAATGGGTCGAAGCCAAACCCCTAGCATGGATCACTGAGGCAAAGGTCAGATCATTCTTTTGGAAGTTAGTCATCTACCATTTTGGACACCCACACTCAGTCATCACTGATAATAGGTGGAAGTTCGACAACCATGCTTTCGAAGAGTTCTACGCTGACCTCAACATTCGCCATCGCTTCACTTCAGTGGCTCACCCTCAAACCAATAGGGAGGCTGAGTTGACCAACTAGACCATCTTGCAAGGGCTCCACACCAGATTGGATAGGTCCAAGGGTCGTGGGCCGAAGAGCTTCCCAGTGTATAGTGGGCCTACCACACCATATCCCGGACAGCAATAGGTGAGATGTCCTTTAACCTTGTTTTTAGTTCAGAAGCTATAATTTTGGTGGAGATTGGTCTACCCATGCTATGGTAAAGCAATACAACAAGGCTAAGAATCTGGCCTGCCTCCTCAACCTGGACCATCTGGATGAGACGAGGGACAAAGCTCGACTCTAGATGGTGGCATATCAATAACAAGTAGAGTGCTACTACAACACCCATGTCAAGCCCAAGACATTTCGCCCAAGCGACCTGGTCCTCAAGCAAGCAGAAGTATCCTAACCAGGGGAATATGGCAAACTATCCCCAAATTGGGAAGGCCCCTATAAGATGGTCGATGCTCTATTGAACAGAGCCTACTACCTCGCTATGATCAACGATGACCGATACCCTCGAACATGGAATGCTAGTAATTTGAGGATGTACTACCAATAATGTAAGGTTCTCCTTTAATTATTAAAGTTCCTTAATGGTGCAACTCTATCTCCTACCTGTTGTTGGGTTCTGGTGCAACGCAGCGGAAGGATAATTTCAAAATTGAAACTAAATTCACACCAAAAACCCTAAACCAGGAACTCCTTAAATAAGACTAGAACATATGACAAGCATATCTATGCAAATTAGGATTAGGGTACCAACCTGTAATCGCTTATTCCAACAAACTTGAAGTTGAAGGGGCTAACTGAATTCACCAGGCATCCAGGTGTCCGCCCTCCGATGGTGATCCACACAGAGCAATGATCAAGAACACTATCTTCTTGTCCAATGGTTCCTCCTATTGAGTTCTTCTTCCTAGAATTCAATTCTTCGGATTATGGCTGGAATTCTTCCACACAAGAGGTTGCCTCCCTTTCTTTGATCTCTTCTCCTCCTTCCACTAAGACCTTGGCCCTTTAAGACACCCGTGTCTTGAAGATAAGACCTTTTCCTAAGAGGATATAGGCTTGTCTTAAATTGGAGGAGAAATTAAGACAAGAATGTCGTAATGTAAGAAAGAAAGGAAAGAATATCAGAACTCCTTCTTTCCTTTATCATCGGAGACCTTCTCTTTTATTCTTGTTCAGCAACAGAGTTTCGACAAAGGAGTCCTCTGTAAAGGAAACAATGTAAAACAAGAAAAGAGGGAAGGAGTCTTTTGGAGAGGAAGAAGAAAAATAAAAGCATTACTCAGATTACAATCACCCGAGTTCTTATTTTCCTGACCCCTGAAATAGTTTTCAGAGAGGCGCCCACACAACTCTCCGTAAACTCCTTCTCATGCCCTTCTCATTTTCTCACGCCCCTTCCCTCCTTCTCATGACCTTCCAGATTAAATCCCACGGCCTTTCTTAAAGGAAAAGTTACGATGTTTTAAAAAGAAAGGAGTCGCGACTTTTCATCTCCGAAGAGATGTTATTTTGCGCAACCGGGAAGAAACAATGCTTTCTTTCTTTCTTAAAAATCCATCAACCGTTGGATTCCCATCCAAGGGGGACAAGTGAGGTGCTAAGGTGAGAAATAAAAGGCCGCCCCATCTTAATTCATCGGAGAATTAAGTGGGTGCGCCAAGAGTCCATGCGCCCATGGACTCCTCCAAATGGCGCACCAAGAGTGCATTAGCGCATGGACTCTTGGCATTTTGGTGTGAAAAGAATAAGGGGCAGGTGGGGGGCTAGCCTAAATACTTGGTTAGCCAATAGGGTTAGCCATAATCCCTATAAACTCAATTAGGGTCTAATTAGATCCAATTAGAACCCAAATTGAACCAATCCGAAACCCTAATTCGAATCTAATTCGAATAGAAGCTAGGATTTGCAACACCTGCTAGAGTGTCATCATGCAAAATGATTTAATTACAAAATTAAACCCTTGATCCATTTTCTTAAGTGTGTGACCCATTGGGTTCCACATCTAGCCAGCAGTGGGTTCGAATACAAGTTGACCTAACTTGATTAGAACTCTTTCTAATCGATTTAGGTCAAATCGGGCTTACCCGATTATGATCAATTAGGACTATTCCTAATAAGTGATCATTCAATTTAATCAACCCACAAGATAAGATTGACGTCTAGCAATGTGTCATGTCTACTCGGAAGATATGGAAATTTTGGTAAAATACCAAAACTACCCTTCAGCAGAAAGTTACCATACAATTAAATCCTTCGATCAGCCTGCACCCAGAATATAATTATGGATATGGATATATGTCAATTCCAATATTACATTCATTTCTAGCTCAATCTTATATTGATGATTCAATTATCTTGATATTAGAAATCATCTCTAATATCTTTACTTTGATCAAAGATTCCCTGAATCATCATCCGATTGATAACTAGCTGGATGCATTCTCCTCTTACTAAGAGTGATCGATTCCTTGTTGACCTACTCATTACCTTCATATCCAATTCACCATTCCCAATATCAATCCTGTGCATGACTCAGTGTCATGATTAGAGTTGAACCAAAGCATGGGTTCATGTATATAAGGTACTTATGGCAATCTCAGGTCAAAGGATTACTTGTACCACTCCCACTATGAGAACCTTCTATTGACATGTAGCTAAGACTCAATTAGATGTTCTCTAGTTGGATCATATTAGTGAACTCATTCTCTAATGAGCACCCACATCCTAGTATTAGTGTCATACACAAGTGATTGTGAGAGCAGTCACCCTCTCCAGTATACATAGGATGTGCTAGTCTTACCGAAAAAATCCTGATCCCCTACTCAGGGTTCCTTTGACTAGGAATACTTTAGATTAAGGTTTTAAGACTTTAGGTCTCACTGGTATGATCTCATCATAACCCTAAAATCATAGTCCTAATCTATGGGGTTCATCATATAATATAAACACAGCGTATGATGAAAAATAATGCCTTTATTAGAATATTGTCAATTACAATGGTTTGGGAGATACAACATAGATTGGCTTGTAGGGCATATCCCTTTCACCTATCCAGGAACTTGCTCGCCCGACTACAAGTCCAACAACCAAAGCCGGGAAACTTATGAAGCCTCACACTCAAAGCTAGGAAACATACAAAGCCCCATACTCCAAAGCCAGGAAACTTACGATGCCTTGCACCCAAAGCCAAAAAACATACGAAGCCCTACACTCAAAGCTAAAAAACTTACGAAGCCCCACACCCAAAGCCAAGAAACATACAAAGCCCTACACCCAAAGCTGAAAAACTTAAAGCCATGCACTCAAAGTTAAGAAACTTACAAAGCCATGCACTCAAAGCCGAGAAACTTATGAAGCCCCACACTCAAAGCTGGGAACATACAAAGCCCCATACTCAAAGCTGGGAAACTTATGAAGCCCAACACTAAAAGCCAGGAAACTTAGAAGCCCCACATTCAAAGTCGAGAAATTTACGATGCCCCGTACTCAAAGTCGGAAAACTTACGAAGCCCCACACTCAAAGTCGGGAAACTTAAGAAATCCCGTACTCTAAAGTCGAAAGACTCCTGAAGCCCTACACTCAACTACCTTACTCACAGTCCAGAGATGTAAGTCGGAAACGAGGTCATGCTATCTACCACTTGACTCATAGTTCGACAAATGAAGCCTTGAAAATACAGAAGCACTGCACTCAAATCTACATGACCTCAAGACCAGTAGAGCAGGGATGGAGTGTTCTCAAAGTACTCCATGCTGGTCCCAAGATTTTAGAATTAGCCCAGAATGGCCAGGACCTAGAAAGCCTCACACATGGCAACCATGGAGCCTATCTTTCTATCATGCAAAATGGCAAAATATTTGAAGGAAGAAAAGAGCAAGACAAAGTTCACCAACTAAAAACAAGTCCATTGCAACCTGAGTGAGGCTTGTTCTCCATTATAGAAATAAGTCCTTTACAATTAGAGAGATCCCATGGAAATGCTTCAAAGTATGTCGAGGCAAAAAAAAGAAAAAAAAAGAATAAAGGAAGAAGAAAGAAAAATAATAGAAGAGAAGATGAGAAAGAAAGAAGATACACTAGTTGGAAAGAAAAACTGTATTATTTATTCAAGTTCTCTTTACATCAGTTAAGGCTCCCGACAGGCTGGGAAGCCATCCAAAGACTTAAGCACAAAGAAAGAAAAAAGAGTATTCGACAATTGAAGGAATGATGTCTTCATTGATCAAAATTTTTTTTTATAAAGTGAAGACTCCTGATAGGCCAGGAAGTCTTTCAAGATTTAGTTACAAAAAGAAATAGAACAATTCAGGCTTCAATCATCGGCTCCTTCCCTGGTTGATGATTGGCTCCCCTCGATGCTGGTGCAGCATTGAACTAAGGGGCACCTCGGGCAGCGGTGACTCCATCCTCGACCTCTGCTCCAAACTCCGACTTTGACTCCAGCTCCGCCTTAGCATCACGAACTCTTGGCACCCTAGGGATAGGCAGTTCAGGCTAGATGTTGTCCGATCCCTTCAGCCCGAAGAGATGGCTGGCCTTACCTCTGAAGTCATTAAACCCATGTGGTAGGAGTCAAAGACTGTCTCGACGACTTCATCCTAAAAGGCTTTGAATGCCTTGAATCGGGGGATGGCCTTGGTGGCTTCCTTCATCGCCGCGTCCATCGGTGCTATGGCCACTGTGGCATTCTCCAAGGCTACTACAGTCCAGGCCACCTCTTCCTCAAGCTGAACCTGAAGGGTTTGTGTCCTCCCATCTAGGTGGGATATCTCTGACATAGAGTTGGCCTCCTTCTCTACAAGGTGGAGAGTTTCCCCCCTCTCCGCCTTCAAAGCCCCATCGAGCTTGGTGGATTTCTTTTCCAGCTTCATCGCCCTTGCCTCAGAGCTGGCCAGTTGGTCCTGGAGGGTCTTCACTAGATCCTCCAATCCTTAAACCCGGGTGGCCTGAGTCCGGGCTTCATCCCTCTCCTTGAAGAGATGGTATTCGCTCTTTATTAGCCCCATGCAGAAGTCCTTGATAAGATGAGCATTGACGACCACCTGCAATAGTTGCACAAAGGGAGTTAGCTAACATCTAAATGGCAGACGAGGAAAACAAAGTATTCAAAAAGATGTCTTATCGAAAGCAGTTGGGGGAAGACCCCAGTAAGAATGTCCATCAGCTGCCGACCTCTCTTCTCCTGGTGGTCCTACTACTGGATGATGGCATTCAGGATCTCCTCTACCAGCTTCCTGTCCATCGTCAGCCTTGCATCCCGGGGGTAGGTAGAGGGACATCTTCTTCATTCCCGGTCTTGGTGTCCTGGATGGCTCCAAAGGCTCAAGTGTTGCCACTGGCAAAGGTGTGATGTTAGCGTCTAGTCATCGATGGTTCTACCTCCGGTTGTTGGTGCTGGTCTGTCTATGATGGTGTCTTCTGTCACCTCCACCACCTCCGACTGGGGTGGAGCTTCGGTTCGCAAAAGGGTTGCTAGGGCTACTAGCATGGCCCCATCCATGGTTCTGGCCTCGCTCCTATGTCAGTGGGCCGGGGGCGAGACCATTGGCCTAGGCATAGTTGATGAAGTATCGGGCCCCTTTCTAGTAGGTTCGATAATGGGCTCCTCACCAGGCCTCTGCCTTGGCTCCTCCCAGGCCTATTTCGTGGGTTCATCCCCGTGCCCCATGGAGGTATCCTCTTCTTCGACATGTTCAAGAGCTAGCCCATAGTGAACTTCATCCCTATGAAACAAAAAAGAGTTGGTCAGTACCTTATTGAAGTCGAATCTACTTGGAAGAAAAAGATTCTCGACATTGAGCCTTACCTTGAAGTTGGGCATGGTTGACTCCGATGTCCGCGAGATTCTTCTCGGTCAGTAGGTCCTGAAGAGCCAGGACGTCGGAAGTGATGACCGAGTCGTACACTTCCTTATCGGCTGGCTCAATTGCAGATTGCCGGTTAGGGGAATAGTTTGGGTCACTCCAAACCCAGTCCACCCTCTCAACTGAGGAAAACAGAAACCTGATCTTCCATCCCTTGATAGAAGAAGGCAGGTCAAGCTTGATGGCCCCCGGGCGGGGGGCCACGAACCACCACCCATTATGAACTAGGTGATGCTTCAAGGTGAACAAGGCCCTAAAGATGGAGAAAGGGCTACAATCCTATGAAAGTAGCAAAGGATACTAAAACAAAAAATGGTCCTGACAGCATTGGGGGTGAGCTGGGCCAGGACCATACAGTAGTTATTCAAGAAAGAAAGAAAGAAGGTATGGAATGGAAGATGGAGGTCCCCAAAGAAAAAGTCTTCGTACAAGACGTCCACCCAGTCCACTGGAAGTGACCCGCTCCTCCGGTCCAAAGATCGAGAGTCGAATGGAATCAGGGACCCCATATGTGCTTCGAAGGTGGAGGAGGTCCTCACCGGTCATCACCGAAGCAATGCCGGTGGGACCGATTGACTTCTTGATGGGAGGAGGAGGAGGGGAAGGAGCCGTAGGTGGTGCAATGACAATCCCCATCCGGCGAGGACCCCTATGGGCCACTACAGGGACTTCCTCCTCGCTATACATGGAAAGTGGCCTCAGATGATATGGCCCCACCTCACCAGAATAATCTTAGCGACTGTGCTCTCTGCCAGAAGAACTCATGAAGAATAAGAAGGAAGAAGACAAAGGAGAGACAGGAACCAAGAGACTCTATGGAAGCTTTCCTTCAGCGCAAGGCAAAGGAGAAGAATAAGAGAAGGAAAAGGAGAAAAAAAGAGGCAGAAAGAGAGGGCTAACCTACGAGGACTCTGAATCCTTGATCAAATTAATGGAGGCAAGACAAGAAAAAGAAAAAGCACTCTATAGAAAGGCCTTGTCTCCACCACCCGAAAAACCCTTAAGGGGCGAGAAAACAATTCCCTTTCAAAAGCTTGCAGCCCTCGTTGCCTCGTATTAGTCAAAGGCATGTGCCCTTTCTCCTCTCTAGCCAGCTAGGGCCTGCGATGTGATAGGATCTGACGAAGATGATGCTTCAGTTCAGGGGTGGTCACTTCAGGCCAGACATAAAAATTATGGCCCCCTTTTTGAAGGTGCTGATGTGGTGCCACCTTGTAGGTGTGGAAGTACAATCTTCAGGGCATCGATGCTCAAGGCATTAATAGCATAGGAGGTGCATCCCTCCACATCAACATAATCATTACTCCCTTCGACTTGAGCACTACATCATACTCTAGGCTTAAGTGTGGGTGGCACCTGATGTGGCATTACAGCTGATGTGGAATCCATGATGCCACCAACTAGTAGCCACACTAGTGGAAAGTGCCACCTAGATGTGATGTTCGAATGATGGTCCAAAGTCGAGCCATCCTGGTGCTTGAAGCATGCTCCCACCTTCCAAAGTGGAGCCCCCAGCCAGGGCTACGCTCCTGCCTTCCGGGGTCAAGCTCTTATGATAGAGCTCCCCTTCATTCCGAGGTCGAGCCCCCGATCGAGGTTAGCTCCCATCCATGGTCGAGCTTTCGGCCAAGGTTGTGCTCCCACCTGTTGAGGTCAAGCCCCCGATCGAGGTCATCTCCCATTTGGGGTCGAGCTCCCAATCGAGGTCGTGCTCTTACCTTTTGAGGTCAAGCTCCCTAGATAGAGCTCCCACTCTTACTGAGGTCCAGCCCCTGACCGAGGTCAGCTCTCATCTGGGGTTGAGCTCTTGGTCGAGGTCATGCTCCCGCCTTCCAGGGTCAAAGCTCTTGAGATAGAGATCCTCCTCCTGCCAAGGTTGAGCCCCCAATCGAGGTCAGCTCCCATCCAGGGTCGAGCTCCAAATCGAGATCATGCTCCTGCCTTTTAGGGTTGAGCTCCTGAGATAGAGCTCCCCCTCCTTCTAGGATCGAGCCCCTAGCCAAAGTTAGCTCCCATCCAGGGTCGAGCTCCCGATCGAGGTCATGCTCCTGCTTTCCGGGGTCGAGCTCCCAAGATAGAGCTCCCCCCTCTCTTTCCAAGATCAAAGATCCCGCCAGTAGCCAAAAGAAGAGGATCAGTAAAAGTTCAGATTATGACATGAAAGCTCCCAGCTACCTGCAAACCCCAGGAGGAGGTTCATGCCATACCAAAAATTCTAGCTCTGTAATGCACCATCGGCACACTCTATGTAGTGCATGCTCCACCAGGCTCCAAGCCCTATAGCTCGCTGCCATGTCAATGGCCATGCAACTGGGGGCTCTAGTCTTCATGACTCAAAACTGTACCTCCTCCAAGAGGAGTATTTCATTAATGTCATAGGTCTTGCAACACTCTGATGGTCCTTCCTGGAATAGATACACCTCACCATGGCTCAGGGCTCAGCAGCACGGTGCCCACACCTCCCATGGAAAACTATACCACCAGGGGGACATGATCTATACGACACCGACAAACCTCCCCAATAGAAGGATCTCCTTCCGAGGATCAGTCTGATAGGTAAAAGGCTGCAAACAAATGAAAACCCCTCCCAAAAGGGGCACCAAGAAAGTGATATCTCAATGAAGCTCTAGACTTGGTATGGGCTATTCCTTTCATATAAAATAGGGGAAGGGACCTCCGAAAAGGGAGAGAAAGGCAACTGGTAAGACATAGAGAGCAAACAGGCAAGGAACCTACCAAGAGAACCTCCCAACTCTCTAATCTTCACTTCACCTTGTCTATCCATCTTTTATCCTCTACACGGAGAGATCTCAAGCTCTCCGTCATAGAGGTTCTGTTCTCCTTGATCATCCCAACTAACTTGATCGTTAGGGTGTCTCAACTGGAATCGCCGACCTGAGTCTCCTCATTTTTGTAGGTCACACTGACTCTTGAGCTAACTAGAAAAGAGGACCAAGTACCTAGAGGGAGATCGATGCATCCGCGACACGTCAAAGCTACAGGCCATGGTGATTTAGGCAGCAACATAGAAAATTTTCTCTTGAGTTAAGACAATTCTCAGGATTCTTAACCAATCCATATAATTGGGACCAATCAATTTGTTGGCTTCTAAAATGCTCCATTGTGATAAAGTAGAAACCATAATATTAATCCATATAAAAAAATAAAGAATAATATATAAGCAGACTGCTCAAGCTGATATACACAACTTGATAAGGACTTATCAATCTAATTATGTCTCCCACTATTTCACTATGAATACCATTGCCCTCACCTATAGTAAGTGAAAAACCCTAACAGCGTTTCTTAATTTAGTGGCATTGAGATGCCAATTCCTTATAAATGTTTTATGTTACACAACAAACATTCATGAATTCAAGGATTGGAAATTTTCTTTTTCAATTGCAACCCATGCAACTCTCAACATGATAGCTACCTCTAAGATATTTACAACATTGTGTTACATAATAAACTATAATGTCTTAGTTTAGTCAGACCCTTCATTTTCATATAATCATATTTGAATAATGTTGCCATTATGTCATACGACAAAGCAACACCATCAATCATGATATAAAGCATTAGATGCACTAGTCAAATTTCACATCAAATCTTAGAGTAGGCCTTGTGTTAGATAACAAACCTACTATAGTTTTGACATAAATTTGGCTTAGCATGAAGGCATTTAGTAGTGTTTTTATCAATTAGCATTTTCAATTCAAGTTGTAAATCAATTGAATTGGCTAGGTAAGTAGGAGAGAGGTGGGAGGCCCCCCGCTCCTGCCTTAGATATAAAAAATTTGGCCAGGTAAGTAACAAATCTAATTAGAAACCACATTCTCTTTACCTTTCTAGAACTACTTTTTTAAAAACCAATTGATCAATCAAACTCTAAATAAATTTGCATTGTAATTTTACAACACTATGACTAAATATAATTTTTAAAGAGGGCTTTCATAATCTAATGCACATTCCAATACAATAAACTATCTAATAGGCATATAACACCATAACATAATATGTTCCAAGTGTATCATCATTCTAGGACAATCTTATAACATAGTAGATGTCCACCGCTATGTTAGGCAACCTTATTTAAAAATGATGACTATATAATATAAACATATCTCTATATCGTTTAAGATTTAAGTGAAACATCTAATCAGTGGCATACATCATCCAACATATGCTACAACTATCATGCTTAATATAATTAAATAGCATATAACCATTCAAATATTTAATTGATTATTAATTGAATGAATAAATGTGGCTCTAATACAACTATTGGGTTACAGTTGCATAACAGAAGACAAGATTTCAAAAAATTTATCCTTGAAATCTTAGTCAACAAAAACTCTAGATCCAAGACCCCTTGATTACATCAACTAATAAGGCAATATATTAGGATATAAAAGGATACTTCTATTGCTTATATCATTAATTCCATAAGGCATATAAGTATATGCCCTTCAAAAGTGATCCTCATAGAAATTGGATCAAGGAAGCACACATAGTTCTTGCTTAACTATATTCTCTTTCCAGCAATTTTTCTTCCTTTCATAGTCTTTTCTCTCTTCTTGAATCTTTTTCCTTTTGAAGAGCACTTCAAAATCTCTTTGCAACCTCTTTTACAATCCTATTATTCTTTTAAATTCTCTTCCTAAGCACTTGTCTTAAAATAATGGGCTTGTCTTAAAATAAGAGACTTGTCCTAACAAGAAAAGGAAGAGAGTAGTCAGGATAAACTTTGGTACCTCGATATCTTTCGTTGAAGCCTTTAAATAGAAGGAGACGAAGTGCCAATCACACCCTTATCTTAGCCCTTAATCTGATATTTAATATATCAAATAAAAACTTACAAACAAGAGTCTCATGGAAGAAAGGCATGATGAAATACCATAAACTTACGATGTTTCATAAAACTTTGCACCAAGAGTTGCTTATCGCAACTCCTAAGGAAAGAACTAATAAGTCAATCTTTAATTAAATGATTAAAGACTAGGTCCACTTTTGAATAGGTATATAAATGAATGTAGATTATCTGAAAAAAGGTGATCAGGTAATAGGACTCTTATCCATTCCAAATGCCATATCAGTTCATGCACCAAAAATTATTCACGCCAACCATGAATTATCGCCGACTTTTAAAATATTTTAACTAGTCAACCTTATCCAATTAAGCATGGAATGAAGAGAAGAGGGGCTGGACTATCTAGAAAAAGTAATTAATTTGCAAAAGGACTCTTGGTCCTTCTGCACACCCATTTTGTGCACAAGCCAATTTGGCACCAAGAGTCAGAAGCCCTTGGGACTCTTGGTTCTAGGCATGGATAAGGGATATAAATTCTAGATAAATTTAAATTTGGCTATCGCACATAAGGATCAACCCAATTTAAGTTTCACTCAAATTAGTTAGCCCAAATAGTAAGCATTTAAACCTAATCTTATCAGGTTAGGAGTTAGGCTAGCTAACATATGCTAGTCTATCAATTAGCTAGCCAACTAGGATATTATGATCCTAATAAAAATATAGTTAACTTTTTTGACTAATTCCTTAGTGTGTCTGATCTTTTGGGCTCTACATCTATCTAGCAATGGATTTAGGTTTATGTCAATTTGGCTTAATTAGAAATCAACTAATTGAATTAGATCAAATCGAGCTAATCCTGGTTGCTAATTTGAACAATCTTTCAAATTAACTCATGAATTCAATCAATTTAATTTATAAAAACCTACAAGACATGATTGATATCTAGCAATATATCATACCTACCTGGAAGATAAAGAATTAGATAAAAACTATTAAAATATCTTTCAGTGGTAAGTTACCATATAATTCAATTCTTCGAACTCCCTTTATCCCAAATAAGTAATGGGTATGGAAACTAGTCAAAACCCACTATTTTACTCATTTAAATCTCAATCTAATAATGAAGACTTTAAAAGTGAAGCAATAAAAGTAGACTGTATTTTAAAACTATTTTAAAATAAAGAACAGTGAAGGACTTGATAGATCGATCAAGTCGATCTACCAATCTTCCTTCAACATGATCCAACATAATAAAAGTGCATGCAAAGGATACCATAAGCAATAAAAGGAAAAATCATGTAATAATTTCATGCTTTAGATCTGATCACATGAGACCAAGGGAAAGGTACATTACCTTTAAATCGTTTGATGGAGGTGATGAAGAGCTACCGAGCCACACAAGTATCTGGCCTCTATAGGTAGTTCACACCAGGGCTCGATTCCAATCAACTCCCTTGGAGTGCTAGCTCCTCAGGATCCTAGAAGCCAATCTTCTCCTTCCTTGGACATGCAATACTTTCTTGAAGCTATTGGGAAGAACTTGTTGGAGGACAATGAGGAGAAGTGGAAATGGAACCCTTCCTAAGCAACTCTCTCTTCTTAACCCTAGTTTGATTGCTAGGTAGGCTCACACCCAAATCCCTATTCCTCTTAAATCCTACTCTAAGGAATCCTTTTCTTTCTCTCTCAGAAGAGCCCAGCTTGTCATCCTTTTTCTGGCGCTACAATAATACTTATTTATAGTGGCAGTGAAGAGGGAGAGAGATATGAAAGGTGGAGTGATTGGGGAAGAGGGTTAAAGGTTAAACTAAATTAGCTCTATGTTTAAATGGGAGAAAATCTGCATTCCCTAATAATGCAGCCCATAAAAACCATGAAGATAATTTTAGCCAAGATTTGAAATTTGAATTTGAAATTCACTAAAAATCAAATCCAATTTGATCCTAAACAAAAAAATATTTGGCTTGACCAATCAAGTTGCAATCATATTGTAAATAAGTCCTCCAAAATTCACTAATTGAATTAATAAAAAAATCCTTGTCATAGCCAAGTGTCAACACATGAAAGCGTCGACACTTCAAATTGTCAACACTCCAATGTGTCAACTCTTGGATCATGGTCAATCATGTTGACCCCAGTGATGCTAAATGATTGTCAATCATCGATCAACCTTTAGATCAGGAAGAAACCCCCATGATGTGTGACTCCATAGGTTCGAACACTAAGCCAGTAGCACTGGAACACTTCTAGTACTAGTCCAGGTCATCATCTAGTAATGATATCCGATGTCAGGATAGGTCAAAGATTACAGAGCAACTCTCTAGAACCCCTGGCATAAGGTTACTATATAATTCATCCCTTTGACCTCATAATGCTCAAGATGATCTAGGATTTGGTTGCCAACCCTAATTTAGTGTATCCAGATCGTGTCTTAACCTTACAAGTTCAATGACTCCTCACAAAAACTACCTTGGCCAATGTTTTGCTAAATTAAGACATAGTGGTCATTCACTCCAAACCATTTGGAGGGGTCAATCCTATCTTGATCCACCACTGCTCCACAAGACTTGATTGTATCAGAAATCTTCTGTCATTAGATTAGAAATTTGGATAGTCCGGCATCAAAGTATAGAGAGTTGCTTGCAAGCTACCATGGTGACCTCAAGTCTAGGGGACACATATACCCATATCCCTTCGCGAGCAACCGTTTGGCAGAAGGGAGCTCTATAGTTGGTCACGTTCAGTGAAATATCATACATTTCACCTGTATGTCATATCAGTATCTCTACACTCCTTAGTTAAGAGGACAACCAACCAATGTGACATAATAACCTACACTTGATACATTGTTGTCCTATAATAATTATCCTTTGATTATGAACCTGTTTAAGAACTACTCGATATATCCTCTGTATATCAAATGTAATTTAGTTTTAAAGACTCCATCACACAAGAGCTCTTTTCAGAAAAATGTACATATGATGAATAGCCAAAAGAATAACTTTTATTGATTTAAAAAATTCATATACAATTACAAAATAGCATAACCATCTATAGCCTAAATGATTGGCTTTGGAACACTATTCCCAATAACTCCCACTTGGACTAAAGCCAATCAGTACAGAATCTTATTCCCATTTTTCATTTACAATTATTGAACTCTTGAACTTCGATGGCTTTAGTGAAGGGGTCGGCCAGCTTCTCCTTTCTATCAATATTTTGTATGTTGATGTCACCTCGTTCCATGATTTCTTACAAAAGGTAATAGCACCATAGAATATGTTTGGTGCACTGATGGGACTTCGGCTCTTTGGCTTGAGCAATGCTCCAGTGTTATAGCAATACATCATAACTGGATCATCCAGGGAAGGTGCCACTCCCAGCTCACCTAGGAACTTCCATAGCCACACAACTTCCTTTGCTGCATCCGATGCTGTGATGTATTATGCTTCGCATACTGAGTCTATCACAGTAGGCTACTTGGAACTTTTTTATCATATCACTCCTATATTTAGGATAAAGATAAATTTTGATACACACTTGCTATCGTCCCTATCTGACTGAAAACTGGAGTCAGTATACCCCACAAGTTTCAAGTCAAGTTCTCCATAAATCAGCCATTGGTCCTTAGTATTTCATAGATACTCAAGGATGGTCTTTACCTCTTTCTAATGAGCTTCACCTGGGTTAGACTGGTATCTGCTCACTACTTCTAATGAGTATGCCATATCTGGTCTAGTTCATGTTATGGTGTACATGATAGAACCCACTATCGAAGCATATGGGAATCTAATCATATGCTCTCTCTCCTCAAGAGTTATCGCATAATTCTTCTTGGAGAGTGTAATTCTAGGGCCTATCGAGAGATAACCTTTTTGGGACAGTCCTAGAAGCTTTTTAGATCTATCTTTATAAATCTTCATACCAGTATGTAAGAGGCTTCACCCAAGTCCTTCATAGAGAACTAAGATGACAACCAGACCTTTATTCCTTGTAGTACCGAGATGTCATTTCCGATTAAAAGAATATCATCCACATATAACATAAGGAATACAATCACAAAACTATTAGCCCATTTATAAATGCAAGGTTCTTCTCCATTCCTAACGAAGCCATACAACTTGATACTCTTATCAAATTGCATGTTCTAACTCCGAGATGATTGCTTCGGTCCATAGATGGACCTTTGAAGCTTGCATACCTGACTCATCTATGGATGTGAACCCTTCAGGTTGAATCATATACACCGCTTCCAGCTCACCATTCAGGAAAGCTATTCAGACATCCATTTGCTAGATTTCGTAGTCAAAGTGTGCCACTAAAGCAAGTATGATCCGAATGGATTTGAGCATTGCCACAAGAAAGAACATCTTGTCATAGTCAATACCAAAACACTGATGATACCCCTTGGTCACCAGACAGGCTTTATAGGTCTCTACCTGCTTGTCTGCACCCCCATTCCTTTGAAAATCCATTTGCATCCAATGGATTTTATCCCCTCAGGCGGATCAACCAATATCCATACATCGTTGATTTCCATGGACTCCATTTTGGTTCTCAAGGCTCCTAGCCATTTCTCAGATTCGGACCTCTATATTGCATCCATATAGGTGATCGGGTCCTCATTGTTCTCATTGAGTTCAATAGGATCATCATCTCGGACCAAAAAACCATAGTATCTGTCCGGTTGACGTGGTATTCTATCGGATCTCCTTAATGGTTCATGTGTGGGCTCTGTATGTGATCTAATCATAATCGGTTCTATGTCGTCCCATAAGTGTGTCGGTTCATCTACTTGTTAAACTTTACTAAGTTCAATCTTATTGGCTATAGTTCCTTAACAAAGGAACTCATTTTTTAAAAAGATAGCCCTAAGACTGACGAACAACTTTTGTTCCTTATCCAAGTAGAAGTAGTATCCCTTAGACTCTTTTGGATTCCCAACAAATAGGCACTGGTCAGACCTAGGTCCAAGCTTATACGTTTCCAAATATTTGACATAAGCTAGGTAACCCCAGACCCAAAGGTGTGCGAGTGTCGGCTTACATCAAGTCCATATCTCATATAAGATTTTGCTAATGGACTACTCGGAACCCTATTTAAAAGGTAGCAAGCTAACTCTAGAGCATATCCCCAAAAGGATAGACATAGAGAAGCAAAGCCCATCATGGACCGAACAATGTCTAATAGGATTCGATTCCTCTTTTCAGATACTCCATTTAATTGAGATGTTCCTAGAGGTGTCCATTGAGAAAAAATCCCATTCTCCTCAAGATATGTCAGAAAATTACTAGAAAGATATTCACCACTAGTGCGGGCACCAGAATCAGAAGAAGACTTTAGGGTTGCATTTGGATCTCTGATTGACCTTACCCGAGAAAATTAGGGTTTGTAATAAGGATTAACCTGATCAACCCAATTTTGAGTCTGTAATTTTGTCATTTCAATTTTTGTTGAGTCATGTTGACTCAGTCCAAGTCCAGGTCCAGGTTGGCGCCATTCCCTTTGCCATAGGGTGCCACATTTTTTCTTCCATGGTCCAGCTACAAGTGGGTGCCACACTCCCTGCCACATCTCCATCAAGTGTCTTTGGTCCCCACACCATAAGAAGTAAGTTTCCCTTTTTCTTGCACCACTTGGGGGAGAAATCCATCAAGATACCTCAATCCAAGGAGGAGCCAACTTCTTTCCAGGTAAACCCAAGCCAGGATGGCAAGAATTTTTCTTGAAGAGAGGATCAAGGAGGTGCCCCACAATGTTCCATAAAAATTCAAGTTATAAATGGGAAGAGAGCATGTCTTGGGGAGAAAATCAAGGAGGCACCCAAAAGTTTCCTAAAGTGCCAAAGCCATGCAAAGAAGAAGCCTAAACTTGTGGAGTAAGACTAGGAGGTGTCCAAAAGAGCCAAAGCATGAAGGGAAAATCCTTGATTCATAGAGAGATACTAGGAGACACCCCCATAACCTGCCATTTGGAGCTGATTTTCAAGTTTTCTTGGAGTTTTTGGGCCGCTCACTCATGGAAGGAGTCTTGGTTGGCCAAGGAAAGAGAATTTGATGCCTAAAGTATAGATTAGTCCTATTAGTCCTACATGGGAACTTGTATGGTTTTGATTTTTCTTATAGGTCTATATTTTGGACCCCTTTTGTAATTTGAACTTACCTTATGAAATCTTATGAATGAAATCCCTTGTTATTGAGGAAAGTCTTGTTCTTCCGCACTTATTATGAGTGTTGAGCTCCGTGAGAGAGTAAATCCGGGTTCCCTAGGAACTTTG
This sequence comes from Areca catechu, assembly GCA_021397845.1. Taxonomy (NCBI): domain Eukaryota; kingdom Viridiplantae; phylum Streptophyta; class Magnoliopsida; order Arecales; family Arecaceae; genus Areca; species Areca catechu. The sequence continues at coordinate 90,608,973 of CM038051.1, read as the reverse complement.
AAAGGTGTGAGATCTCCAACCCCAAAACCCTAGCTTAGTCCACCCATCTCTACTCCACCACCACCAAACCCTAACCTCTACACCATCTCCAAGGTTCTTCTTCCAAAGGGTGGCCGACCACCAGGACCCCCAGTCCAGCCATCTTCAAGTCAGCTACCACAGCTTCAGAGTCCATCCAGCAAATCCAGGAGAAGAAGTCCCAAATCCGCAGCCTAGGAGTTCCAGATCAGCTGAAGACCTTTAAATCCCATCCTTTCTTCTACTCTGATAACTCTCTTCCCTGAGTCTCTTGTTCCTAACCTTGTTCTTCTTCTCTCCAGGATCCAGGGTTCAAGAAGTGGCCATCTTTGCCAAGGACCATTATCGGAGGATCCATTGCGAAGATACCTTGACTCCCAGGATACAATAATCTGCTCGAGAGAGTCTTTTTCCACCAAATGGAAAGATATCACTACTAGGTAACAAGAACCTTCCCTTCTCACTTTGTCTGTTTCATTGAAACTCAGAGCAAACCCTAGATCTGGAGGTTTCTCAATCCCCAACGATCCTACTTCTGAGTTACTCTGATAATCCACTCCTTTTAATTGTGCTTTCTATCATTTCTTAGTTTCTTTCAACATTAGTTTATCTTTCATTTGAGTCAAAGCCGACTTCTGAAAATATATATAAAAAAAAATACATTAATTTTAATTTGCTTCCGCATTCCACATATTCGTTCTGCATCATTTTTGGTAGCAGAGCATTCGTTCTCCATCATTTTTGGTATCAGAGCATTCGTTCTGCATCATTTTGGTATCAGAGCTTTCGTTCTGCATCAACCACCTTAATATGATCGAAGAGTTTTGATATACTTTCCAGTTTATTTTTCTACTTCATTATGATATCGTTTGAATATTTCAAATGATTCAGATTTATTTCTCATCAAAAAGACATAACCGTACCTCGAAAGGTCATTTGTAAATGTAATAAAATAATTATACACTTCTCTGGCACTAAAATTCATAGGTCCGTATACATCAGTATGTACCAGACTTAGAATTTCTTTAGCTCATTCACCTTTTTCAATAAAAGGTGATCTTGTCATCTTTCCTAGAAGACAGGACTTATAGGTTGGTAGTGAATCACATTCACCAATCTCGAGAAGACCCTCACTTTTCAATCTGTTTATCCTGTTCTTGTTAATATGACCTAGCCTACAATGCCATAGATATGCATCACTGATATTTTCTATCCTATGACATTTGCTAGATGTGTACACTACACTAACAGGTCATGATAGTACATAAATTCCATTGCTCATATATCCATTTATCACAACAAAACCATTCCAAATTATTTTGTAAATGTCATTTTTTATTGATAGTTCATAACCATACATGGCTAATTGGCCTACAGAAATGACATTCAGGATGAAAGATGAATAGTAATGACACTTATTCAAAATGATTGTACAAGACTCGAAAACTAATTTGAGGGCTTCCAATGCCAGGACTGGAACTTGGCTTCTATTTCCCACATTCAAGAATCTCTCACCATCGTCGAATCTCCTACTAAGTTGAAGTTAATGCAGGATGACTCTAAGAATTGCTATATATGCAGGAAAAATAGTAAAGTAATTTTTTTTAATATTTTTATAATTTAATTTGTAGGCTAAACTTCCAAAATAAAGTAAGAACTAGCAGGAATAAAAGCAATGTAAAGAATCATCATATCACAATATAACTTATGCAAGATAATGAAATAGCCAGGATTCGAGAGTTGAGAAACTCCCAATTTAGGATAGTTATTCTTCATCAAATCAAAGATTAAGAGAAGGGAAGGATGTTACCAATTAGTGAATTGAAGAACTTCTGATGAAGAGGTCATATAACACTTTGATTGGTGTCTAGATGATAAAGCTTGGTTTCCCTGATTAGATGGCTGATTTGAGGCTGTCCTGGAGGCAAAGAAGGCCTCCTCTGGGGAGGTGAAACATCTCGAGGATCCTGCAAATATCAGGGGTTAATCAAAACAGAAACAACAAAATAATAAAAGGAGATTAGGTTTTGTAGAAATATGAAATCAGGGTTTGTATGTGGCGGCTTGAAGAAGGATGTTGCTCTTTGCTTAGGGCGGCCTAGGGCACTCTTCCTTTGGGCATGTGAAGGCTTGGATGGCAGCAAGCTTGGGCTTGGAAGGATGCTAGGGTAGCAAGGATGATTAGGGCACACAAAGTAACCAAAGAAATACAAAAACTCCAACACCAACACAAGAACACAAGTTCTTAAACCAAAATTTTAGTAAAGATTTAATTCATATGAGAAAGATAGTACAAGAGGGGGAGGGGTGGGTATTTATAGAGTTCCCATGCCCTCTTCTTGTTAGAATAGGAGTACAAGCTAGATAGGGAGAAGGATCACAAGTGGAGTAGGAATAGGTTCTCCTTGTTTGATATGGATTTCCTTCTTCCTTTGACTTTGTCAAAGGGCCTTGGACTTGGTCAAATCTCCTTTCCATGGGCTTGGGCACCTCTTGGCTTGGATTTGGGCTCTTGGGCAGCAATTGAGGCATCCAAGGATGGGTTGGGTGCATGGGGTTTGGGCCCTGAAGGCTTGGGATGCCTGGAGCAGGAATATTCCAGGTATCTTGGTTCTGGGCTGGAATATACCTAGAATCTTGGTTCTTTATGGACCTGGGCCTTGCATTCACTTGGGTTGAGATGCAGATGAACCTCTGGAATCATGGATGCCGTAGTTTGGGAATATGCTCTGGTATCTGGGAAGGAATTTGGGCATCTAGAAGGCATCTAGACGGAATCAGGATTTCTAGAAAGCATTTTGGATCCTGGGATGTTACACAAAATCTAACAAGTTGATGTAGTGGCCTCTGACTCCTGGATGTGGCCTGGTGGAACTCCAAAATAGGGTAACATCCTCTCTTGTATAAAAATTAGACTCATAACTAAAGTACAGGACTCGATATACTGACTAGGGTTGAGGGTTGAGACAAATCAACTAACCTCAACTTATTACATGACTCAATCTTAATTGATTACAAAATTTTGACACATGATTAAGGTTCTAAAATTAAAACCTTAATCAATAAACCATAAGGGATCCAGTGATCTATGTTTGATCCTGGTGCCCCCACTAATTCTCCTAGGGCGGTAGGAACTCGAGGGGCTCGCTGGGTATCACTGCTGGCTCCCTAGTCTCTATAAGATCTGAGATGATAAAGGTGGAGCTAATACCTAAATTAGTTAATATCTTAGGAACATAGGCATTGGGTCCATTACTCTTCATTATTTTGGATGGGCCAGCTTCATGAGCAGAAAATTCCTTTGTCATCACATATTCCTCTGCATAAACTTTTTTATCTTTCCTTTGAGAATTAGCCAAGTTGTTATTTAGTTCATTAGTTATGTTCAGCTCTTGACTAATTTTATGATGCAAAGGCTATGCAGAGGTAAGTGTAGGTGCAGTCAGATAGGTTAGGTCTGTGAGCTCAGATTCAGATGTTACGCCTATTTCTTGGGATTGTTCTCTAGGTATTTGATCAAGGGCTTCCTCTATGAACAACTCTTGTAAATTTTCAATCCAACTTTTAATGTTTGATCCTGGCTCAACTAATTCTTTTTCAGTTATTTTATTGGGTTCAAGATCAATTCTCATTAATTGCTCAGTAGGTTTAGAAGTACCTTCCTCAAATTTTTTAGCCTTAATTAGAATAACTCCTGATTTTGCTCTAAGGCTACTATAATTCCTCTGAATTGAATTTCTGGGCTGAGTGGGGTGAATCACAAATTTCTTCCCATGATGATAAAAGGTACAGATGTTGGTTCGACCTGATAGGATAGCATCGTGATCATAATGTTGGAAATTATGTCCCAAAGCCAATCATTTAGGCTATAGATGGTTGTGCTATCATTGTATTTGTATATGAATTATTTTTATTAAATAAAAGTTATTTATTTTGGCTATCCATCATATTTACTTTTCCTGTAAGAACTCTTGTGTGATGGAGTCCTTAGAACTACATTGTTTGATATAGAGAGAATATATTAAGTAGTTCTTAAACTTGTTGACAACCAAATGATACATTGTTATAGGATGACAATGTATCAAGTATAGGTTGTTGTATGTCACATTTGTTGGTTGTCCTCTTGACCAATGAGTGTGGAGATACTAGTGTGACATGCAAGTAAAATGTATGACATCTCACTGAACGTGACCATCTACGGAGCTCCCTTCTGCCAAAGGGTTGCTCGCGAAGGGATACGGGTATATGTGTCCCTCAGACCTGAGGTCACCAAGGCAGCTTACAAGCAACTCACTGTACTTTGGTACTAGACTACCTGGATTTCTAATCCAGTGATGGAAGGTTTCTGGGTGCAATCAAGTACTTGTGGAGTGATGGTGGATCAAGATGGAATTGACCTCTCAAAATAATTTGGAGTGAATGACTCACTATGTTTCAATTCAACAAAACCATGGCTAGGGTAGTTCTTATGAAGAGTCACAGAACTTGTGAGGTTGAGACATAATCTGGATAAACCAAATTAGGGTTGGCAGTCTAACCCTAGGTCATCCTGAGCATTATGAGGTCAAAAGGATGAATTATGCAGCAACCATATGCCAGAGGTTCTTGTGAGGTGCTCTACATCTTCAACCTATCCGGACATCGGGTATCATTACTAGATAAGGACTTTGACTGCTACTGAAAATGTTCTAGTACTACCAGCTTAGTGTTTGAACCTATGGGGTCACACACCATAGAGGATTTCTATCTGATCTTGTGGCTAATCGATGATTCAGAATCGTTTATTGTCACTCGAAGTCAATATGATTGCTTTTGTTCCAAGTGTCAACACTTGGAATTTTGCAAGTATCGACCCTTGGTGAAGTGTCGATACTTGACAATTTTCGAGTACCAACACTTCCTGTGATGAGCAGATTTTCTGGGAGAATTTTGTAGGAGGTTTTCGGGTAGGTTTTGACCTAGTTTGAATTTCGAATTCAAACCAGTTTTGGCTCCTAGGCTTTATGGTGTGAATGTCATACATGCCTTAATGGGTTAGACCCATTTGGCATGGCCTTGATCCTCTCCCCCATTCTCTCTTCTCATCTCTCCTCCTTCCTTTTTCTCCCTCTCCCTGCTGCCCCTATAAATATAGGACATTGTGGTGGCTGCTGGGGTTACACACCAGAACAGCAACAAATTTTAGGAGAAAAAGATTGAGGAGAGTGAGAGCTTTAGGGATTCAGTATGTGCAACCTAGCAATCAAGCTGGGTCTTGGGAAGAGAGGTTTTGGGAAGGGGTTCCTGCTCTCCTCCTAGTCTTCCTGGAAGAAGAAGATTGGCCAAGGACCCCGAAGAGCTAGCACTCCAAGAGAGTAGATCAAAGTCGAGCCCAGTTGTGGATATCCTGTAGAGGTAAGACATGTGTGTGGTTCGAGCGCCCTCCTCCTTCTCACAGCTCTCACAACTTCTCTCCAGCAGTCTCCGAGGTATAAAGGTATGATTGCTATGTTCGTGTTGCTTTCTTATTTTTGATGTTATATGCATGCTAGATCTTTATACTAGTTCCTGTTGCCTAGGTGGCTACCCAAGAGGGGGGTGAATTGGAAATTTAAAAAATTTGAAGCAAATAATGTGCAATTAAAATTCCTTAGAAGGTGTTAGGTGCTGTGACAAAGTTATAAATAGTAGAAGCTAAAAAGAAGTAAAGAAGCACAACATAAACACACCAAATTTATAGTGGATCAGAGCAACCCAGCTCCTATGTCCACTACCCAATATACCACTTGGAATTTTTCCTATATTCACACCCAAATACAGTATGATTGTTTTATAGGATCATAATCCAAAACCTCTACACTTTGGTTTTACGGGATTACCAAAAAAAACCCAACACCCTTTGATTTTAACAGGCTCACCAAAGAAACCTAACTTGGTTTTACCAGGATCACCAAGAACCCAACACTTGGTTTTATTAAGGCTTACCAAGAACCTATTTGGTTTTTCAACCGGGCTCACAAATAAACCAACAATTAAAAAATAAATTGAAAGAAATGCGACAAAAATGATAAACTAAATTTGTTTGATAGTTGCTGGTGTAGCTTGATAGAAGTCTACTTGAATGCACTTGAATAAGCTTTAATTACTTTAGTGGCTTCTTCCAATGTTGCTTTAAGCTTCAGATCAGAGTTGCAGAAGACCTGAAGTTTGGCTTGAATGCTCTTGTGCTCTTTTGCTGTTGGTTGGTAGGATATTCAATGAAGTTCTCTTTTCTTTTTAAGAACTTTCTAATTCATTGCTTCAAGGAAGTTCAAATCCTTCAAATTTAAAGTCTTTCATCACTCCAAGGCAGTTAGAGACATTTTTGACCGTTGGGATATGACTTGTGACCATTGGAGCACTTTTTAGCACTCAAAAACAAATTCTGGAACTAGCCATTAGATACCTGGAAATGACGTTCGAGTAGGCTTGGATCCTTCGAGTTGATAGGTTAAGTCGCCAAATCTTTGATGTAGTCGGCTCTTTGTCCCAGGGCGCAAAACATCACTCTGGATGAGTCGGCTCTTGATAGCTCGGGTCGGCTTGAACTTCTTTCTTTGAAAAACTTGAACTCGAGGAGTCGACTCTTTCAAGCTTAGGTCGACTCTTCTTCTCAGGTTTAGAAAACCTTACTCTGGAAGAGTCGGCTCGATGCAGTTCGGGTCGGCTTACTTTCTCAGGCTTTCAAAATTAGGTTTAGCAGAGTCGGCTCTTTCTGGTTCGGGTAGGCTCGCCTGGCTATTCTTAGAAATCTTTAAAAACTGGACTCTAGAGAAGTCGGCTCGGACTAATTCCAGTCAACTCAGATTCATTAGAGTTGTCTCGGTTTCCATCGAGTCAGCTCGGATTGCTATGTTCCAGAATTTTTGCTGCATGCCAGTAGGTGGAGTAGGCTTTTCATTATGCTGGGTCGGCTCGAGCATTTCTTTAGGATTTTTATACTTGGATTCAAGGAAAAACTCTTGCGAACTCTTTACATTTTCAAATATACCAACTCAAAATAATTTTTATGGCACATACACTCAAAAGTAACCCTTTAACATGATTTTTTTTGGACTTTTTCATTGTGTTCTTCTTTACAAAATCACATTACAACACAACTCAAACAAGAAAATAAAGGTGTAGGAGTTGACGTTTGAACATTTAAATCATCTTATAGAAACTTGTCAAATACTTGAAGAGTTGTCAGAAATAAATATACATGCTTTAATGTTTGGTTATCATCAAAATCACTTATGGTATTAACAATCTTTCCCTTTTTGATGATGACAAAACACTAGGCATGAAAAAGCAATATTACACTTTACATGTATAACTGTATTTGAAAGTTAAGTATTCACATGTATCAGAGCTAATAAGAAAGAAAAGAATACCAGAGCTCAAGAGATGATTGTATATCATCAATGTGCTAAACTTTTCATGCTTCATAATATTATAATTGGTACAAAACATGATGTATCAAAGACTTAAAAATTGATAATAGTAATTAGAACATCAAGATTAATTTGAATATCAATCAGAGCAAAAATTCATTCAAGAAAATCTCCCCCTTTCTCTAGAATTTAAAGTAATTTAAGAAATACTATTATTTTGTGCTCCTCATTTTTCATTCTTTTATGCACTTTAAGAATAGTTGGTAGAAAGCTCAACATACATACTAATTTCCCATTTCATACGTTCTTTTTATATTTCTCCCATTTTTCTTCTTTTTTTTCATTTCTAACATTTTTCATATTTTTCCCCTTTTTGTCAATCAATCAAAAAGGAGATTTCAAATGAAGCTCAGGTTTTTAAAATAGATCGAGAAAATTTTTAATATTTGTTTGAGATAATTTCACATTCTTGAATTTGAAATTCTAATTAAAATTTCATCACAGTTGTACCATATCATATAAAAACAAATGAAGTTGCTAAAGAAACTTTCATTTCATTGATAAGATTGGCATACAAGGTAGGAAAGAAAGTACATTGCAATTATAAAAGATAACATGTAAAACATTTAACAAAATTAGAACTACACCCAAATGACTAACTAAACTATTCTTCTTCTTCCTCAGTTGAAGAAGAGGAGCCTACCTCTTTAACCTTATCAGAGATCTTAGTTTTCAGGGGTTTAAACCTTAAATCCCTGAATCTAGTTCTAATAGGGGCTCTAAGAATCTTAGTCTTTTTGGTTTTGGGTTCTTTCTTGGTATTGACAGGTTTGGGTTTAGGTGGATCATATGAAGGAATAGGAGTAGGAGTGTCAAGTGACTCCTTGATGATCTGTTTAGGAGCATCTTCAGCAATGACTGATTCTTTCTGGGATTGCAGTAGGATGCTTCTAATTTTATCTTGAAGTCCTCCATTTCCTTTTCAATCTTCTGCTGGTGAAACTCTTGTTCAGTTTTCATTTTCTGCAAGCTTGCATTTGCTATGTTTCTTATTTCATACATTATAGAAGTCATGTGGTCTGTCAAAGAGTTAGAGATAGTTTCCATCTTCTGAAATATTAACTTTTTGATGTTAGATGGAGTGATCATTGAACCTTCAGTCCTTTCTTCAACAGCAGCACCTTCATCATCATCAAAAAAAGTAGCAGCAACCTGATTAGGCATCTTCTTTATCCATGTTCCTTCTTGTAACTTGTAGCCCATTCTTTTTAGTGAATTGAAGGAATAAAATGTGTTCCTTATCCGGAAGAAGAAGTTTAGTGGTGTCGTCCATTGGCATTTGCAGTAAGGTACTCAGTTTCTTTTCATCTACTATTATTTCCTTTCCCTTGATAGTGGATTCCAAATTAAATACTTTGATAACAATATTTTCATAAAATATTTGTACCAGTGTGGGGTAGGTCAATATGTCCAAAGAGAAGAAGTGCTTCCAGCCTTGAGTCTCTATCCAATTTTTGATTTTCATTCCTATTTCCTTTAAGAATGTAAAGTCGATCCTTCTTCCACAAGTGACAGGCCGGTTGACCATTGAGACACGTTGTTCAGGAGGAGAAGGAGTTCCTTCATCTTGAAGTACTGGAGCAGATCTTTGCCTCTTTTCCCCTTTATCTTTTGCATCTTCACTGCGAACACTTGATTCACCCATCTGAAGAACCTTCTTCGCAGATCTTCGAGAAGCCATTACAGAGGGATTAAGGAATTTTAGGCTCTTATGAAATGGTTTTTGGGAGTTTTGGTAGAGTTTCCGAGGGAAATAGAGTGAGTTAAAAGTAAAAGTAAGAGAGTGAAGTACTTCGAAATGACAGATCATAACTATCTAAATAGCAATTCCTGACTTTCGAGTCAGCTCACCTAACCCTAGAAACATCTGAGTCAGCTCATCCAGAGCGAACTCAGAATAATTAGAACACCAAGTCGGCTAGGCAAGGACCTAGTCATCTCGAGCAGAGTAATAGGTAGTGAACTCAGACATTCGAGCCAGCTCGACCAGAGCAAAATTGCTCGAGTCGACTCGAACGGAAACTTTCCACATAAAATCAAATGATTCAGAAATTGACATTGATACAATTGAAAATTCAAGGAAAATTGTTCAAGAAATCATGAATAATCGTAGGAGGTTTTCTAGATAATTTTTTCTTAATTTTTGAAGAAAATTAGGTTAACTAAATCTAGATAGGATCACAAAGCCCTAATTCTCCTCTAAGCAATTCAAATCATCCTGATTAAGTGGCTTAATAAAAATGTCAGCTAATTATTTTTCAATTGGAATAATTTATTGTTCAATGTCACCATTCAAAACATGGTCTCTAATAAAATGGTGTCTTATTTCTATGTGCTTAGTCCTAGAATGCTAAATAGGATTTTTTGTTAGATTTATAGTACATGTGTTATCACACTTAATAGGAATTTTGCATTATGTAACACCAAAATCTTCTAGTTGTTTAATCCACAATACTTGTGCACAACAACTCCCTACAGTAACATACTCTGTCTTAGCAGTAGATAGTGCTATCGAGTTTTGTTTCTTGCAGTGCCATGAGATTAGATTAAATCCTAGAAATTGACAAGTACCACTAGTACTTTTTATATCAACTTTACAACCAGCATAATCAGCATCAGAAAATCCAATTAAATTTAAAGATGATTTTTTTGAAAACCATAGACCTAGATTACTTGTACCTTTTAAATATCTTAATATTCTCTTAACAGCAAGCATATGTGTTTCTTTTGGATTACATTGAAATCTAGCACATACACATACACTATACAGGATATCTGGTCTACTTGCAGTTAAATATAATAAAGATCCAATCATACCTCTATATAGATTTTGATTAACATTGGATCCACTTTGATCTTTGTCCAATTTGCAAGATGGGCTCATGGGTGTGCTCATTTGTTTGCATGTCTTCATGCCAAACATCTTGATTATTTTCTTGGTGTATTTGGCTTGGTTGATGAAGATTCCTTCCTTTGTTTGTTTTACTTGAAGTCCAAGGAAGTAGTTAAGTTCACCCATTAGGCTCCTTTCAAATTCTCCCTGCATTAGCTTAGCAAATTCTTCACAAAAACTCTCATTAGTTGCACCAAAGATAATATCATCAACATAAATTTGTACAACAAATATATCATTATTCTTCTTTTTCATGAAAAGAGTTTTATCAACGTTTCCTCTTGAAAAATCATTTTCAATCAAAAAAGTGCTAAGTCTATCATACCAGGCTCTAGGGGCTTGTTTCAAACCATATAAAGCTTTATTGAGTTTAAATACATGGTTTGGAAAAGCATGATTTTCAAAACCCGATGGTTGTTCTACAAAAACTTGTTTAGCGATAAAACCATTTAAAAATGCACTTTTCATGTCCATTTGAAAATATTTGAAATTCATGTAGTAAGCAAATGCAAGAAGTAATTTAATGCTTCTAGTCTTTCTATAGGTGCATAGGTTTCATCAAAATCTATACCTTTCTCTTGACTATATCCCTTAGCCACTAATCTAGCTTTATTTCTAATTACATTCCCTTGCTCATCTAGCTTGTTCCTATAGATCCATTTGGTTCTTATAATTGGATGGTCTTTAGGTCTATCAACTAATGTCCAAACCTTATTTCTTTCAAACGGTTTAGTTCTTCATGCATGGCTAACATCCAGTTTGGGTTATTTTCTCTTCTTCTAAAGTATGAGGCTCTATTTGAGATATAAAGGCTAGGTAATCGTGTGCTATTCTATGTGCAGACCTAGTCCTAATGTGGTATGGAGTAAGGGCTAGGGATGCTAGAATGGAAGCTTATGATGCAAAGGAATTTTTTTTGTAGTTGAAGAGTTTTAGATATATATTTTTTTTTTAGGGTTTTGATTCCCGATCACAAGAAAAGACAAGAAATAAGAAAAATGAGTAACGGAAGCTTACACTAGCAGTTCAAATCGCTAAACAGTGAAAACGAGAACAGGATCTCGGGATTAAGAAACCCCGGTAGGACTAAGCTCGAAATACAATACCTACTTAGGAGATAGATAGAGCAAACCTCACACGTCTGAAGCACCCGATGCAGAGATCGCTCAACTTGGCGGATGTGGCAAGGATGCCGAAGCAATCAAACCCGTGGTAGCACTGGCTTTCGGTCGGAAGGTCATGATGGCAAAGTCGACTATCTCCGGTACCCGAGATGCCAGGGAGGACCTGTAGGCAAACAAAATAAGGATTAGCGAACTGGAGAGATGCACAAAAAGGGACTGAGATGGGGTAAAGAATGGGCTTCGAGCCTGGTGTCCGGCTGGATTTCGAAATCGAAGATGGAGATAACTTGGGGCCTCGCACCCCGCGACATCCTGGAGGACGAAGGATTGTGGCCTCACACCACGCGACGTCCAGGAGGATGAAGGATTTGCGATGCCCTAGGGCGACGGACAGGTGGCCTCAAACCACTCGATGTCCCTGGGGACGAAGGCAACTTCACTCAACCTAGTCTAAGAGACAAGGGTTGGAAGATAGAAGACTCAAACTCTTTTTTCATTAATCATTCAATAGCTTTACAAGGGAGGGATTTGGTCCTTTAAATAGGCACCCAAGGCCCATTTGAATTTCAAATGAAAAAAAATTACAAGCTTTCTTGGGGGTGCCAAAAACATTTGATCTTCTCCACTCTTTGGCCATCCAAAGGGACTTGGATTGGACGTGCCATGTGGGAGGGCTTGGAGAGGGGGAATGGCCTCTTGACTTCCTTCATTAGCATGCTCATTTTGGGAAGAAAACGTGGAACATGGCTTGCTTGAAGGGATGTGTTTCCTTGGATTCTTCAACACCCCACTTTAGAGTGATTCAAGGCCGACCAAATGGAGGGAGCTTTGGGCGTTGCAAGGTTGAAGGCTTGGAGAGGGGAGTGTGTCCTTTGACCTTCCATTCTTGCAAGATTACTTTGGGAAGAAGGCTTGGAAAAGGGCTTGCTTTGGGGCTTGGTCTCTTCAAGGATCTTCAACGCCCCACATTTTTGGTGGATTATGGCATGATGTGGGGGAGGGAAGAGGGGATGATGTTACCTCCTTCCAAGGTCGCCCAAGAGAAATTTGGCAAGGAGAGGGCGTGTGGAAGGCATGAGGGTGCCTCCTGGTTTCCTTCCCTGGATGCCCAAGTGGCAACAAATGTGGCGCCACATAGGTGGCTGAGGTGGCACCTGTATTGGCATCTTTCCAAGTGCAAGAGGTGGGTTGGCCCACAAGGACTTGACTAGGTCTTGATAGCCAGGTTGACTTCAATTGGGCTTGGGCCCAATCCAAACTCAGACTCGAACCAAAAATAAATACAGGACTCAAGACCTAAACTTGACCCAAATTGGTCAAGGTACAAGACTAGACAAACTTGGACAAGGTACATGACTAAAATTTTAAAATTGCCTAGGCTCATTGTCTTATTACAGGACTCACAGAAGTGGAACCCTAATCTGAGATCCACAGAGGGATGAGGAGCCTCTGTCCTATCCTGGTGCCCACACCAGTTCTCCCGGGATGGGAGGAACTCGACCCTGTCGAGTAAGGGTTAGTTTGGCTTTGGTACCTCTCCAGGATGTTGGGGTCGATGCGCTGCATGTCCTCCCATGTGATCCATGAGTCATCAGATTCGGGTCGACCTTGCCATCGGACCAAGTAATGTTGGTAGCCCTTGCCCCGGGTAGTGATGGCTTGGTCATCCAGGACACACTCGATCCGCTCTCCTCGCTCAGGTATATTTGGAGGTGGACACTCAGGTTCAGGTTCACTCTCAAAAGAAAAGTTAGGCCCAAACGGCTCACTAGGTATGTTTGCGGGTTCTCTATACTCGACTAAGCCAGAGATATTGAATGTCGAGCTAATTCCATAATCCGAAGGTAATTCTAGCACATAGGCATTAGGGTCCATTCTCCTAATCACTTTAAAGGGACCCACCCCATGAGCATGAAGCTTCTTAACAGTTCCCGATGGAAATCATTCAGGCCGGAGCCTAATCATTACAAAATCCCCTATTTTAAACTCTTTTGCTTGCTTTCGGGAATCAGCCAGCCTTTTATATGTGTTATTACTTATATTAATTTTCTAGCTAATTTCTTTATGCATGTCCCTAATATGCTGTGCAAGTGAATCAGCTGACTCAGAGACACATGCATGGATGGGTTGGGGAATCAGGTCAAGAGGTTGGTTAGGCTTGTATCCACAGACAACTACAAAAGGACTCTTCCCGGTGGTCCTATTCACAGAGCTGTTGTAGGCGAACTCGGCTCGAGGTAAAAGAAGATCCCAATTTCTCGTATGTTCACCTATCAAGCATCTAAGAAGGTTTCCTAGGCTGCGGTTGACTACCTCAGTTTGTCCATCGGTTTGCAGGTGGTAGGCAGTGAAGAATTGGAGCTTGGTGCCTAGGAGGTGCCAAAGGATTTTCCAGAAATAGCTAGTGAAGCGGACATCCCTATCGGACACTATGGTCTTGGGTAGGCCATGTAACTTAACCACATGTTCCAGAAAAAGCTTGGCAACCTTGGAAGCATCTAGGGTCTGGGAGCAGGGTATAAAATGAGCCATTTTGGAGAACCTATCCACTACTACAAAGACAGAATCGTGCTTTCTTGCGGTCTTGGGTAATCCTACCACAAAATCCATGCTGAGGTCTTGCCAAGGGTGGCTAGGTACGGGCAAGGGTGAGTAAAAGCCAGTATTCTATTTCTGTTGCTTGGCCACAGCACAGGTTCGGCACCTAGAGATAATATTGGCGACATCTTTCTTAAGGCTAGGCTAAAAGAATTGGTCTTCTACAGCTAAAGTGGTCTTCTCCCTACCAAAGTGACCAGCTAGACCTCCCGCATGGGCTTCCCACACTAAAAAATCTTGGAGTAAAGTCTTGGGAATGCACAACTTATTACCCTTGAAAAGATAACCATCCTGTAAGGTATAGTCACTATGCGTACTAAATGGTTCTTGAAGCTTAGACTGGAAGATCTCACTGAAGTCAGGAAAAGATTCATATTTTACCTTAAGTCAGTCAAATCCTACAACCTCAGTCCTAACTGTGTTTAACAAAAGGGCACGACGGCTAAGGCCATCAGCTACCTTATTTTCAATACTAGCATGATGTTTAAGCACAAAGGTATAGGCTTGGATATACTCGACCCACTTAGCGTGCCTAGGGTTCAATCTCTTCTAGGAGTTCAGGTATCGAAGGGCTTCATGGTCTGAAAACAGGACAAACTCATGGGGTAACAGGTAGTGCCTCCAGTACCTAAGGGCTTGGACGACTGCATAAAACTCCTTATCGTAAGTTGAGTACTTAATTTAGGTCTCATTAAGTTTTTCGCTAAAGAAAGCCACGAGGTGATTTTCCTGACTATGTATTCCACCAATCCCAACTCCTGATGCATCACAAGCAACCTCGAAAACCTTAAAAAAATTCGGCAATCTCAGGATAGGTGCTTGTATCATTCTATCCTTAATTTCAAGGAAGGCTTTGTCTGCAGCTTTAGTCCATTGAAAACCTCCCTTCCTGATGCAGTCAGTTATAGGTGCTACAATTGAACTGAATCCCCGAATGAAACGTCTATAAAATATGGCTAGGCCATGGAAACTATGTACATCGTGGATGCTAGCAGGGACATGCCATTCAACTATAGCTTTAACCTTTTTGGGGTCGGCTGAAACTCCTTTAGGGGTAACTACAAGCCTAAGAAGATAACCCTAGTTGTCATAAATTCACACTTCTTAGGGTTGGCGTAAAGGCTATTCTCCCTAAGGGTTTGGCAGAATAACCTTAAGTGGTGAAGATGGTCCTCTTTGGTCTTGCTATAGATCAAGATGTCATCAAAATATACTACTAGGAATTTTCCAGTGAACTCATGCAAGACTTGGGTCATGACTCTCATAAAGGTACTGGGCGCATTAGACAACTCAAACGGCATCACTACCCACTCGAACAGACCATCCTTAGTCTTAAATGCCATCTTCCATTCATCCCCCAGTCGAATTCTAATATGGTGGTAACCACTCTTGAGGTCTATCTTGGAAAAGATAGTGGCACCGGCCATCATATCGAGCATATCATCTAGGCGGGGAATAGAAAACCTATATTTGATTCTAATTTTGTTGATAGCCCTGCTATCAACACATATTCTCCAGGTCCCGTCTTTCTTAGGGGTAAGTAGGGCAGGGACAGCACAGGGACTTAAACTCTCCCTAAGAAAACCCTTCCTAAGCAGCTCTCCAACTTGTTTCTGAAGTTCTTGATGTTCAGTGGGGTTCATCATATAGTGGGGAAGGTTGGGCAAAGTGGATCCTGGGACCAAATCTATAGTGTGCTGGATGTCCCTAAGGGGTGGCAGTTGATCAGGTTATTCTTCCGGGAAAACATCCTCAAATTCTTTTAGAGTCTTTACTACCTCTTGGGGGTTTTCTACATTGGTTGGTTCATGACTCTCCTTGGTGGCTAGAATCCAAACAGGGGCTCCCTCTAAAATCTCTTTCTCTAGCTCCTTAGGTGTGATCAGGTTGACTTCTACTTTCTTCTCCTTAAGGCTACTAGATCCTTTCTTGACGGGGTCCTTAGGTTGGATTGGGTTGATTGTGATCTTTTTCCCTTGGTGGAAAAAGACACAGGTATTGGATCGACCATAAAGGGTGGCATCATGGTCGAAAAGCCAGGGTCATCCTAGAATGATACTACTCACACCCATGAGTAAGACATCACACCAAATCGATTCTTCATAGGAACTCATTTTTATCTTGATTTGGCACCTAGATTTTACTACGATTGAAGTTGAATCTATCCAGGAGACTTTGTAAGGGTTGGGGTGGGGAACAGTGGCTAGTCCTAAAGATTTGACTATACTCAAGGAGAGGGCATTAACACAGCTTCCACTATCAATGATGACCTTACAAGCCTTATCTCCAAGCTTGATCAGGGTCTGAAGGATGTTGGTCCTACGCCAGTCTTCCTGTACTATATTTTGGGCTAGGATGATCGGACTACCCCTACTAGGTCTTCAGATTCATACACTTCTTCCTCTCCCTCATACTCTTCCAACAACTGATTTTCAGGATCATAGACGTCCTCCTCAGGTTCGACGATTGGTTTGGGTTCAGTCTCAGTTGGTTCTTCTATGAGTAGGGCAGGGGCGGTGCACTGACTAGCAAAATGTCCCGGTTTAAGACACCTAAAGTATTTACCTTGGGGATCGGGTCTCCTCTGGACATCAATAGCCTTACCCTTTTCCTCTCTACTGTATTGGGGTCGGTTCAGGCTGGGATGACTAGGACTGGGTCAGGCTAGGTTTGGTCGACTTGGGTCAGTTCGGCTTGGGCTTGGTCGACTCGGGTAAGCTTGGCTGTAACTTTGGGTGGATCCAGGGATTTGGCTCTGGTTCCTAAAGGGCTCAGGTCTTCTATAGGTGGGAGCTCTCTAGAAACGCTCATAGAGCCTAGCAACTTGGTAAGCCTCTTCCAAGGTTCTGGTCGCTCTAAAGTACAGCTCTTTCTGAATGTCTGGGTGTAGGCCAGTCCTAAACCTAGACAAGGTTACCTCAGGTGATTCAACAACCATACATTGCATAACATATTCATCAAACTTGGCGATGTAATCGGCCACACTATTACTCCCTTGACTTAAGGTTTGCCATTGGTCCAACAGTTTCTAGGTGTAGGATGCAGGTAAGTATTTCCTTCTAAGCTTATCTCTCATTTCCACCCAGGCGGTGATGGGTAATTGACCTTTTTGCTCTATGTAATTTTCAACACTATTCCAGAACATCCTAGCTTGGTGAACCAACCTAAGCTTGACAAACTTAAACTTAGTTCTTTTTGACATTGAGTACCAGTCAAAATACTACTCCATAGCAGACTCCCAATCTTCATACACCCTAGGATCTAAGCTACCATCGAAAGTTGGTGCCTCAAGCTTGATGCTCCTAAGGGCCCTTTCTTCACGGTCCTCCAGATTGGGTCTCCAAGGATGGGTATCAACAAAGGGGTTAGGGTCTCTACCAAAGTCATCCTCAAAGTAAGGGTCTTGTGGCAGGTTTCTCCTGGGATGAGGGGACTCAGGACTGGGTTCAGGTTGGGGCCTAGCAGCTTCCTCTAAGGGTCTCAATCTGGCCTCTATTTGATTCAGTCTATTGTTCAACTGGTTGCCTAACTGGGTCATGGATTGAGTCATGGATTGAGTTAGGGCTCCAATGTCAGCTCGCAGTTGGTCCATGGTTTCGGTAGAGGGTGGAGAAGGTGGGTTAAAAGAGGTTCTTGATCTAGTGCACATGTAACAAAACGATGCTACAGTTTGCTAGACCTAGGAGATCTCTCCAAATGTAAAGTCAAGAAGATGAACCTTGAAGTAGTAACATGGCACCTGGCCAGGTAAGTGTAAGGTTAGTGGAGGTTCCTCTTTGCTTGCCTAGACACTAATTAGAAATTGACCAGGTAAGCAAACCAACCCACTTCCCTTCGGGCTCTAGTCCCTGAACCACTTGCCTAGACACCAGCTACTCAAGCACACACTAACAAGCAATCTAGCTTGGCTCGGCACTTGGGTCGACCCGACTTCGTGGGTGTCCCTAGCTCACTAGAGCAGATTAAACATCTAATCGATTTTAATTAATGGCTAGGGTTCGATATGTCGGGTGGTGGTTTTTGGGCTAGGGACAGGTAATGAAATCCTGACCCTATGTTAATTTGACGCCCTTAAGATAACTTATGCAAAATGAAGCACAAAAAAGACTAATGAAATGACTTACAAATTTCTTGTTTTTTGTGTCTTTTAGATGTGTGAATGCTAAACAAAATGCAGGAATTAAAATGTGCCCCTAAATGCAAGAAATAAACTAGATGGATTAATGAGATGCTTGCTGAAATTTCAGACCTGAGATTTTCTAAGGTAGTATTTTGGCTTGTAGAAACTCTACAAATTGAAATAAAATCTGACAAAATAGAAAAAAATACTTTGAATTAAATGTGATCTAACAGAACTAAAATCATAAAATTTGGAAATCTTTACGGAGAGAAACAATCCAATGACCAGACCATATACGGGTTGACAAGAATGCAGAAAATGAAGGAAAACAAAATGCACTAGTCCTAGCCTGGCTCTGATACCAAGAATGGTGGGGAGTAAGGGCTAGGGATGGTAGAATGGATGCTTATGATGCAAAAGAATTTTTTTGGTAGTCGAAGAGTTTTAGATTTTTTTTTTTTTTTTTAGGTTTTTGATTCCCGATCACAAGCAAAGAAAAGAAATAAGAAAAATGAGTAACAGAAGCTTACACTAGTAGTTTAAGTCCCTAAACAGTGAAAACAAGAACAGGATCCCAGGATTAAGAAACCCCGGTAGGACTAAGCTCAAAATACAATACCTACTTATGAGATAGAGAGAGCAAAGCTCACATGTATGAAGCACCCGATGCAGAGATCGCTCAACTTGGCGGATGCAGCATGGATGCCCAAGCAATCGAACCCGTGGTAGCACTGGCTTTCTGTTGAAAGGTCACGATGGCAAAGCTGACTTTCTCCGATACCCGAGATTCCAGGGAGGACCTGTAGGCAAACAAAATATGGATTAGCGAACTGGAGAGATGCACAGAAAGGGACAAAGATGGGGTTGAGAAGGGGCTTCGAGCCAGGTGTCCGGCTAGATTCCGAAGTCGAAGACGGAGATAACTTGGGGCCTCGCACCCCGCGACGTCCTAGAGGATGAAGGATTGTGGCCTCACACCACACGACGTCCAGGAGGACGAAGGATTTGCGACACCCTGGAGCGACGGACAGGTGGCCTCACACCACTCGACGTCCCTATGGACGAAGGCAACTTCACTCAACCTAGTCTAAGAGACAAGGGTTGGAAGATAAAAGATTCAACTCTTTTTTCATTAATCATTCAATAGCTTTACAAGGGAGGGATTGGGTCCTTTAAATAGGCACCCAAGGCCCATTTGAATTTCAAATGAAACAAAATTACAAGCTTTCTTGGGGGCACCAAAAACATTTGATCTTCTCCTCTCTTTGGCCGACCAAAGGGACTTGGATTGGGCATGGCATGTGGGAAGGCTTGGAGAGGGGGATTGGCCTCTTGACTTCCTTCATTAGCATGCTCATTTTGGGAAGAAAACATGGAACATGGCTTGCTTGAAGGGATTTGTTTCCTTGGATTCTTCAACGCCCCACTTTGGAGTTATTCAAGGTCGACCAAATGGAGGGAGCTTTGGGCATTGCAAGGTTGAAGGCATGGAGAGGGGAGTGTGTCCTTTGACCTTCCATTCTTTTAAGATTACTTTGGGAAGAAGGCTTGGAAAAGGGCTTGCTTTGGGGCCTGGTCTCTTCAAGGATCTTCAATGCCCCACATTTTTGGTGGATTATGGCATGATGTGGGAGAGGGAAGAGGGGATGATGTTTCCTCCTTCCAAGGTCGCCCAAGAGCAATTTGGCAAGGAGAGGGTGTGTGGAAGGCATGAGGGCACCTCCTGGTTTCCTTCCCTAGATGCCCAAGTGGCAACAGATGTGGTGCCACATAGGTGGCTGAGGTGGCACCTGTGTTGGCATCTTTCCAAGTGTAAGAGGTGGGTAGGCCCACAAGGACTTGACTGGGTCTTGAGAGCCACGTTGACTTCAATTGGGCTTGGACCCAATCCAAACTCAGACTCGAACCAAAAATAAATACAGGACTCAAGACCTAAACTTGATCCAAATTGGTCAAGGTAAAAGACTAGACAAACTTGGACTAGGTACATGACTAAAATTTTAAAATTACCTTGGCTCATAGCCTTATTACAGGACTCACAGAAGTGGAACCCTAATCTGAGATCCACTGAGGGTTGAGGGGCCTCTGTCGGATCCTGGTGCGCACACCATAAATCCTTGAGAAGGATCACCAATAATTAATTCTTTAGGATGGGAAGTAGCGTACCTCCATTCAGTTGGTAGATCGGAATCATCCTTACTTACAATTTCTTCTCCTTCTTCAATTGATATTTCGTGAATACTCATGTCTTCCATCTCCTTTTGAATGGTACCTACATTATTGTTAATACACTCATCTTTTCTAGATGGTGATGGGTTAGTTTCATCAAATATAACA
Source organism: Areca catechu (assembly GCA_021397845.1). Taxonomy (NCBI): domain Eukaryota; kingdom Viridiplantae; phylum Streptophyta; class Magnoliopsida; order Arecales; family Arecaceae; genus Areca; species Areca catechu. The sequence goes on along the minus strand of CM038051.1, from coordinate 90,588,432 downwards.
TGCATTGACTCTTCAACAGTGAGAGCCCTTTTATTAAAAACCTTATATGCTTTGCTATGTAGTGAATAACCAAGGAAAATAGCTTCATCATATTTGGTATCAAATTTTTCTAGATTATCCTTACCATTGTTAAGCCCAAAGCATTTGCATCCAAACATATGAAAATAATTAATATTGGATTTCTTTTCATTCCAAAGTTCATAGGGGGTTTTCTTCAAAATAGGATGGATCAAAACATGGTTTAAAATATAACAAGCAGTGTTCACCGCTTCTACTCAAAAGCACCTTGGAAGATTATCTTCACATAGCATTGTTCGGCCCATTTCTTTCAAAGTCTTATTTTTTCTCTCTACAACACCATTTTGTTGTGGTGTTCTAGGAGCGGAGAAGTTATGATCAATGCCATTTTCAGTATATTAATCATCGAAAAATTGATTTTCAAATTCAGTGCCGTGATCACTTCTAATTGAAATTATTGAGAGATTTTTCTGATTTGAAACCTTTTTATGAAATTTTCTAAACATTTTGAAAGTTTCATCTTTGTGTGCAATAAACAAAACCCATGTAAATCTAGAAAAGTCATCTACAATCATAAAGGCATATTTCATACCTCCTAGGCTTGTGGTCCTAGTTGGTCCAAATAAGTCCATGTGAAGTAGTTCTAAAGGTCTAGTTGTTGAAATCATATTTTTTGATTTTAACCTCCCCCTAGTTTGTTTACCCATTTGGCAAGCATCACACATATGATCAAAATTAACTTTAAACTTAGGCATGCTTCTAACAAGATTTTTGGAAATTAACTTGGCAATAGTATACATGCTAGCATAACCTAATCTTCTATGCCATAATAAGTAAGACTCCTTGGTCTTAGCATTCATTGCAACAAAACTAGAACAACTTGTCATGGCAAGATCATTTAGATCTACCACATAAATATTTCCAAGTATATGTCCAATGAATTTATTGCTAGTATCAAGAGAGTTTGTTACTACACACAAATGATTCAAAGATAACTTCGAAGCATTTATCACACAGTTGACTAATACTCAATAAATTATGCTTCAATTTACTTACTAGCAATATATTTTTAATAAAAGTATAGGGGGTTATTTTGATCTTACCAATTCTGATTATTTTTTCTTTGCCATTATCTCCAAAAGTAACCATACCTCCTTCTTTCATTTCCAGGATGATGAACTGATCATTGTCACCCATCATATGCCTTGAATAGCCACTATCAAGATACCATATTTTCTTCATTTTCTAGGCTGCAAGACATTCCTACAAGAAAGTCAAAGAGTTCTTTTAGGTACCCAAGCTAACTTGGGTTCTTTCAGGTTAGCAGAGGTGGTTCCTTTGGGAACTCAAATTCTTCTTGATGTGTTATAGACATTTATAATAATATTACAATTGAAAGCTTTATATCCTAATTCCTTGTAAATAAAATATTTGATTCTAGAATTTTGAAATGATCTATACTTTGAAATTCTAGATGCATGAAATGTAGAGATAGTAGATTTTGAATTCTTAGGAACATATACAGCAAGTTTTGAAATAGAAATAGTCTTTTATGACAAAAGTTTTGTGAGAAGTAAACTTGGGAACAAAATCTTTTTGTTTCACAAATGTGGTAGCTGAAATATCATTTGAATTTAAGGCATTAAAACCTATTCCAACTTTATTTCTGGAAATTCTTTGATCTTTAAGAATTAACTCAAGCTTATTAGAAGATAAAGTTAATTTTTCAACAAGTGGCTTGAGTTTTTCAACCTCCTTTTTCAGCTCATTGTTTTCTTTCAACAAAATATTATTTTTGTCATGAAGCTCATTGTTTTTAATTTTCAAAACATTACATTTTTCAGAAAAGACATGAAGTTGTTTTTGCAATAAAGAATTCTTTTCTGAAATTTCTTCTCTTTCTTTGAGTAAAGAATCATTGATATGCCTTAATGATCTAATCTTTACTCCTGCTTTTTTAAATTCAGATAAAAGATCATGAAATGCAGAATTTAACTCATCAAATATAAATTCGATTTGTGTGTCGGGAGAATTTACCTCATCCTCGAGACCCATTAGACATAGGTTAGCTATTTTTGTGGTCTCTTCTTCTTCAATCGAAGTGGAGACTTCACTATCGCTCCACGTGGCAACCATCGCTTTCTTCTTTTTCTTTTTAAAAAATTTTTTTAGTTGTGGATAGTCTGGATGAATGTGCCCCATTTTCCTACATTCATAGCATGTAGGGACTTTTTCTTTATCTTTTACTTTGACCTTGTCCTTTTCTTTTGAATGCTCTCCTTGCTTATGGACTTTTCTGTTATATCTACCTTTCTTCTTTCCCATAAACTTTTTGAATCTCCTCACGACCATTGCAATGTCTTCATCTTCAAGATCGTCTTCGGAGGATAAGGAGTCATCTTCCCTTTCTTCGTCATCCTTTGATTCTAATGCAGCCTTGAATGCAATTTTTTTCTTCTTCTTCTGATTATCATCCGTTCTATGTTGTATGGCTAATTTGTGAGTGATGAGAGATCCCACTAATTAATCCATTGATAGAATGTTCAAATCTTTAGCTTCCTAGATGGCAGTGACTTTAGGATCCCATTTATCAGGAAGTGATCTTAAAATTTTTTATACCAAATCAGCATTAGAGTATACCCTGCCAAGACTTTTCAAACCGTTAATAATATATGTAAATCTAGTGTACATGGTAGAAATACTTTCATTAGGCTCCATCTTAAATAATTTATAATTGTGCACTAAAAGATTTATCTTTGAAGTTTTCGCTTGTGAAGTTCCTTCATGGGTCACTTCAAGTTTATCCCAAATTTCCTTTGCTGAAGATCAAGTGGAAATTTGATTAAACTCACTTGAATCCAAAGCACAGTAAAGCAAGTTCATTGCTTTGGCATTCAATTCTCCTAATTTCATGTCATATTCATCCCAGTCTTCTTCATGCTTAGGAACATCCATGCCATCAACATTGATCATGGGGATACTTTGCCCTTTAAGAATGACCTTCCACAATTGAAAATCAATAGCTTGAATATAGATTTTCATTCATTTTTTCCAATATGCATAATTTATGCATGTGAATAGTGGAGGTCTATTAGTTGACTGGCCTTTCGCCAGAGATGTACTCATGGGATGAGCCATCAATCTTTACTTTAGTATAATCAAAGACACTGCTCTGATACCAGTTGTTGCCTAGGTGGCTACCTAAGAGGGGGTGAATTAGGAATTTAAAAAATTTGAAGCAAATAATATGCAATTAAAATCCATTAGAAGGTGTTAGGTGATGTGACAGAGTTATAAATAGCAGAAGCTAAAAAGAAGTAAAGAAGCACAGCACAAACACACCAAATTTATAGTGGTTCGGAGCAACCAAGCTCCTACGTTCACTACCCAAGATACCACTTGGGATCTTCACTATACTCATACTCGAATACAGTAGGATTGTTTTACAGGATCACAATCCAAAACCTCTACACATTGGTTTTACGGGATCACCAAAGAAAACCCAACACCCTTTGGTTTTAATGGGCTCACCAAAGAAACCTAACTTGGTTTTACCAGGATCACCAAGAACCCAACACTTGGTTTTTATCAAGGCTCACCAAGAACCTATTTGGTTTTTCAAACAAGCTCACCAATAACCCAACAATTCAAAAATGAATTGAAATAAATGCAATAAAAATGACAAACTAAATTTGTTTGATAATTGCCAGTGCAGCTTGATGGAAGTCCACTTGAATGCACTTGAATAAGCTTTAATTACTTCAATGGCTTCTTCCAAAGTTGCTTCAAGCTTCTGATCAGAGTTGGTGAAGACTTGAAGTCTGACTTGAATGCTCTTGTGCTCTTTTGCTGTTGGTTGGTAGGATATTCAATGAAGCTCTCTTTTCTTTTTAAGAACATTCTAATTCATTGCTTCAAGGAAGTTCAAATCCTTCAAATTTAAAGTCTTTCATCACTCCAAGGTAGTTAGAGACATTTTTGACTATTGGGATGTACTTGTGACTGTTGGAGCACATTTTAGCATTCAAAAATAAATTCTGGAACTAGCATTAGATACCTAGAAACGACGTTCGAGTCAGCTCGGATTCCTTTAAGTCGGCTTGGATTCCTTCGAGTCAATAGGTCGAGTCACCAAATCTTCGACGCAGTCAGCTCTTTATCCCAGGGTGCAAAACATCACTCTGGACGAGTCGGCTCTTGATAGCTCGGGTCGGCACGAACTTCTTTCTTTGAAAAACTTGAACTCGAGGAGTCAGCTCTTTTCAGCTTAGGTTGGCTCTTCTTCTCAAGTTCGGAAAACCTTACTCTGGAAGAGTCAGCTCGATGTAGTTCGGGTCGGCTCACTTTCTCAGGCTTTCAAAATTAGGTCTGGTAGAGTCAGCTCTTTCTGGTTCGGGTCGGCTCGCCTGGCTATTCTAAAAAATCTTTAGAAACTAGACTCTGGAGGAGTTGGCTCGGACAGATTCTAGTCGACTCAGATTCATTAGACTCAGCTCAGTTTCCATCGAGTTTGCTTGGATTGCTGCATTCCAGAATCCTTGCTATGTGCCAATAGGTGGAGTAGGCTCTTCATTATGCTGGGTTGGCTCGAGCATCTTCTTCAAGATTTTTATACTTGGATTTAAGGAAAAACTCTTGCAAACTCTTTACATTTTCAAATATACCAACTCAAAATAATTTTTATGGCATACACACTCAGAAGTAACCCTTTAACATGATTTTTTTTTTACTTTTTCATTGGGTTCTTCTTTACAAAAATACATTACAACACAACTAAAACAAGAAAATAAAGGAGTAGGAGTTGACGTTTGAACATTTAAATCATCCTACAAAAATTTGTCAAACACTTGAAGAATTGTCAGAAATATATATACATGCTCCAATGTTTGGTTATCATCAAAATCACTTATAGGGTCAACATTTCTTGTTGCGAGCAGATCGGTAGATTGTTTAGATCTATCTACCGACCCTACCACTGTGCATGTCTAAAAATGTTTTAAAATGCATATCCTCCGCCCTCTTTTCTTGCATATTGTATGCTTGGTGTAGGTATTTTTCACCTTCAACGGTATCAGAGCCAAGTTCATTTTGTAGTATAATGATGCTAGCATGCTAATAATATCTCCTTTCTTTCTTAAGTACTTGGATTGAGTGCTTCACCTTGGCCATCCGGTCATAGGAGAGAAGTAGATCTACAAGACCCTCTCTTCTCATTCAATGGGGTCTCCTATAGCATGTAGGGGTGCCGCTGTGATTGACTTTTGAAAAGGAAAATAAGAAGAAAGAAAATTGTAGGATAAAAATGTTTTAATATAATGAAATGATCATAAAACAACTTTAGATTAGATCTAAGAGTTATTTTTGATCGGTTTTGCTTGAATGTTTGGAGAAATATTTGATTTGAAATCACTATTTTTCATTGTCTTAGGCTGTGAGTCGACACTTGGCCTTTGAAGTGTCAACTCAGGGAAAAAATTATGGAGATCTGGTTTCAATTTTTCTTTTGAGACAGGCTGAAGTATCAATACTTGACCCTGAAGTGCCGACACTTGACCTTGAAGTGCCGACACTTGACCTCTGAAGTGTCGGCACTTGAGTGTGTACCAGAAAACATGTTGTTCTATTTTCTATTCCTTGTCTCAGGCCTTGAGTCGATACTTGCTCCTGAAGTATCGACACTTGGATTGAAAAAATATGAAAAATAGTGAATTCAAATTTTAATTTTTGTAAAATTATTTTAAATTGATAAATTAAAATTATTTTAATTTATTTGAGGCTGTTGAACATAATATTAAATTAAGAATGACTAAAACTTAAGGAATATAATTCAAAAGATTTTAAGTCATTTCAATAAGCCTTAAGGGTCATGGGTTAAATTATGTTAGGTCCTTAATTGGGTTAGACCTAAGTTTAGATGCATTGGACTTATTAAAGAACTAATCTAATCAAATGTTGAGTTAGGATTTCTTCTCTAGATCTATCTAATAGTTAGATTGATTAGTCCATAATCTAAATGAAACTAATTTATGGCTCTGTGGAAAGCCCGAGTCTTTAGGCTAGTCTAATCGAGTCTGATGAACCGATTGGTGTCGAGGTAAGTTTGGTATTGTGATCATGGTTCTTTGGCGCTACCTTTTACCTAGCCAACTCTATTGGTGTCTAAGGCAAGATGGTTAATGGTGGAACCCAACCCATGATCTCATTTACCTGGCCAATGTGGTGGTTCAGGATTGATTAGATAGCTCATTGACTCGTGTTAACCCTTGTCACCCAAGGTTAATCAGTCTTGACTGATTTTCAGTGCCCATGGATCATTTGTTATGTGTAAGACTCCTAGATTGCTGATGTAGTTAGTGGGAGGTTGATCCATGTCTTCTCATCTCTTCATCCGTCACATTATTTAAAAGTCCTCTAAATTATTAGGTCCTTAAAAGGACAAAGTTATAGAGATAACCAAGTCCTAGCTTCTCATTAAGTGGGATAGTAATGCATCCAGTAGTTTGGTGTTCATCGGTAGATCCAAAGATCGGGTGTTCATCGGGCTATTGGAATTTCTATTCCTAATATGATGGCTCAGTACGACTCTCTTAATGGTAGTCAGGAGAGCCGGCCAAAGTTGGGCTTGACCATTTGTTAGTTAGAAGCATTGAATTTTATCATGCTAATAGTTGGACATAACCAGGACCTTCAATAGGAGGCCCAAAGGTTGATTGAAGTGCTCCTTGGGGCAAAACCCAATTATTAGAGGTTACTTGGATAAGTAATCGGTTAAAGAACCTACCTTTAGACATGCATGGGTTGGCCGGCCAAAGTCGGGCTCATGTGTTGTTTATTGGACTCTAGTACCTGCTAAGGAATTAAAGTAATTCCTCAGATTGGAGGTAGAGGCTACCAATCTATGCAAAATAGTGGGAGGGACCTTTAGACTAAAGTCCATGTCTTTAGGTTAATAATTTATATACATTAATTTGTTTTGGTTTTCCTTTCAGATGTCTTCCAACCTGTCACTCCGGTCTCTTCTCAATAATGAGAAGCTCAACGGACCCAACTTCGATAGCTGGTATCGAAGGCTCAGGATTGTCCTGGAGCATGAACGGATCCTTTATGTGATATCGGATCCGGCACCTGAGATCCCTGATGCCAATGCTCGGGGTTCAGTCAGAGACACTAATCAGAAGTTGCTCTCTGACAGGACCACTGTCCGATGCACCATGTTGGCTATGATGAATGACAAGTTCAGTCAAAAATTCAAGGAAGCCCGGCCAGAAGAAATCCTTCAAAGGTTGAAGGAGTCTTTCGAAACACCAGACGATGTTAAGAGGTATAAGATCTCCTGTGCTATCTACAATACACAGATGCGTGATGGGGCCTCGATTACTGATCATGTATTGTACATGATTAAGATGATTGAGCACCTTGGCAAGCTTGGATGTCCCTTGCATGAACACCTTGGGAAAGATGTGATTTTGAATTCTCTCCCATCCTCCTATCTAGACTTTCTCAATCATTATAGAATAAATAAGCCAGCAGTCAACTACCATGGTCTGTTGGGGTTGCTGCAGACTTATGAGAAAGACCACCAGTTGAATGAAGGGGTGGTGAATCTAGTGGGAGGTTCTTCAGGAGGACGTCATCTCTTTAAGAAAGGAAAGAAGAAAAATAATAAAGGGAAAAATATGCTTAGTGCTTCTGGGCCTAGTCAGGCCAAGAAAGTGAAGGCTGATCAAAGCCAGGCGGAGTGCTTCTTCTACAAAAGGCGGGGTCATTGGAAGAGGAACTGTCCTCTTTACATTATGTCCCTTGACCCAAACAGGTCCAAGAAGAGAAAGGTGCAGGATCGTCCTAGACAAGGTATTTAAATGATAACATATTGTAGTTTCTCTGTTTATGATACTACTAACTAGGTATTGGATACAGGAAGTCCAATTCACATTTGCAATTCTTTGCAAGGACTTAAAGTTAGTAGAAGATTCGAGGACGGTGAGAAGTTCTTGAACGTGGAAAATTGAAGCCGAGTTCTAGTTCTGGCGTTGGGAGTCCTTAAACTTATTTTCGAGTCCTATACTGTCATTTTGAATGAGTGTCATTTTTGTCCTTCTTTCATTTTGAATGTCAATTCTATAAGCCAGTTGGCCATGTATGGTTATGAACTATTAATAAAGAATGACATTTGCAAAATCATTTTGAATGATTATATTATTTTGAATGGACAAATGCATGATGGTATTTATGTACTGTCACGACCTATTAGTATAATGTACACGTCTAGTAAACGTCCTAGGATAGATAATGCTAGTGAAGCATACCTATGGCATTGTAGGCTATGTCATATAAATAGGAATAGGATAAATAGGTTGAAAACCAAGGGTCTCCTCAATTTTAGTGAAGATAGTTCACTTCCAACCTGAGTCCTATCTTCTTGGAAAAATGACTAAGTCACCTTTTACTGGAAAAGGTGATCAAGCCAATGAAATTCTAAGTCTGATACATACTGATGTATGTGGACCCATGAATGATTGTGCCAGGGGAGGGTACAGTTTTTTCATTACTTTTATAGATGACCTTTCGAGGTATGGTTATGTCATCTTAATGAGACATAAATCTGAATCATTTGAAATGTTCAAACGATATCGTAATGAAGTAGAAAAACAAACTGGAAAGTGTATCAAAATCCTTTGATCCGATTGAGGTGGTGAATACCTTTCCGGTGAGTTTCTGACATATCTTAAGGAGAATGGGATTCTCTCTTAGTGGATACCTCCAAGGACACCTCAATTAAATGGAGTGTCTGAGAGGAGGAATCAAATCGTGTTAGACATGGTTCGGTCCATGATGGGCTTTGCTACTCTGCCGATATCCTTTTAGGGATATGCTCTAGAATCAGCCTGTTACCTTCTGAATAGGGCTCCAAGTAAGTCCGTTAGTAAAATACCATTTGAGATGTGGATTGGACGTAAGCCGACACTTTCATACCTTCGGGTATGGGGGTGCCTGGCTCATGTAAAACATTTGGAAATGGACAAACTTGGACCTAGGTCTGACCGGTGCCTATTTATTAGATATCCAAAGGAGTCTAAGGGGTATTACTTCTACTTAGCTGAGGAACAAAAGTTGTTCATTAGTCTTAGGACTATCTTTTTGGAAAAAGAGTCCTTGGTGAAGGAACTGTAGCCACTAAGATTGAACTTAGTGAAGTTCAACAAGTAGAAGAACAGACACACTTAAGGGATAACATAGAACTAGCTATGATTAGATCACACCCAGAGCCCACTCAGGAACCATTAAAAAGATCCGGTAGATTACCGAGCCGACTGGATAGATACTACGGTTTCTTGGTCCGGGATGGTGATCCCATTGAACTCGATGAGAGCAATGAGGATCCGATCACCTTTATGGATGTATTATAGAGGTCCGACTCCGAGAAATGGCTTGGAGCCATGAAATCCAAAATGAAGTCCATGGAGATTAATAATGTATGGACATTGGTTGATCCACCTGAAGGGATAAAACCCATTGGGTGCAAATGGATTTTCAAGAGGAAAAGGGGTATAGACGGAAAGGTGGAGACCTATAAAGCCCGTCTGGTTGCCAAGGGGTATCGTCAGTGTTATGGTATTGACTATGCCGAGACGTTCTCTCCTGTGGCAATGCTCAAATCCATTCAGATTATGCTTGCTTTAGCAGCACACTTTGACTATGAAATCTGGCAAATAGATGTCCGAACAGCTTTCCTGAATGGTGAGCTAGAAGATGAGGTGTATATGATACAACCTGAAGGGTTCCCATCCACAGATGAGTCAAAGGTATGCAGGCTTCAAAAGTCCATCTATGGACTGAAGCAAGCATCAAGGAGTTGGAACAAGTGATTTGATAAGTGTATCAAGTCATATGGCTTCGTTAGGAATGGAGAAGAGCCTTGCATTTACAAATGGGCTAATGGTTCTGAGATTGTATTCCTTGTGCTATATGTAGATGACATTCCCTTAATCGGGAATGACATCATAGCACTGCAAGGAATAAAGGTCTGGTTATCATCTTAGTTCTTTATGAAGGACTTGGGTGAAGCCTCTTACATACTATGGTGCAGAGGAAGGGGGGGCTAGGGATGCTAGAATGGATGCTTATGATGCAAAGGAATTTTTTTTTTGATAGTTGAAGAATTTTAGATGTTTTTTTTTTCTTTTCTTAGGGTTTTGATTCCCGATCACAAAACAAAACTAGAAATAAGAGAAATGAATAACAAAAGCTTACACTAGCAGTTCAAATCCCTAAATAGTGAAAACGAGAACAGGATCCCGGGATTAAGAAACCCGGTAGAACTAAGTTCGAAACACAATACCTACTTAGGAGATAGAGAAAGCAAACCTCACATGTTTGAAGCGCCCGATGCAGAGATCTTTCAACTCTACGGATGCGGCATGGATGCGCAAGCAGTCAAACCTGTGGAAGCACTGGCTTTCGGTCGGTAGGTCACGATGGCAAAGCCGACTATCTCCGGTGCCCGAGATGCCAGGGAGGACCTGTAGGCAAACAAAATATGGATTAGCAAAATGGAGAGTTGCACTGAAAGTGACTAAGATGGGGTTGAGATGGGGCTTCGAGCCCGGTTTTCGGCTAGATTCCAAAGTCAAAGAAGGAGATAACTTGGAGCCTCGCACCCCGCGACGTCCCAGAAGATGAAGGATTGTGGCCTCACACCACTCGACATCCAGGAGGATGAAGGACTCACGACGCCTTGGGGCGGCGGACAGGTGGCCTCACACCACTCGACGTCCCTGGGGACGAAGGCAACTTCACTCAAACCTAGTCTAGGAGACAATGGTTGGAGGATAAACAAACTCAAACTCTTTTTCATTCAATCATTCAATAGCTTTACAATGGAGGGATTGGGTCCTTTAAATAGGCACCCAAGGCCCATTTTAATTCAAAATAATTCAAAACCCTTGAACCCAAATTACAACCCCAAAAAGTTGGTGCCCACATGGATGGGGAAGATTCTTCATGGCTGACCAAATGGAGGAGAGGATTGGCATGGCATGTTGGAGGGCTTGGAGAGGGGGATTGGCCTCTTGACTTCCTTCTTTTGAATGTTCATTTTGGGAAGAAAACATGGAACAAGGCTTGCTTGAAGGGATGTGCTTCCTTGGATCCTTCAACTCCCACTTGGAGTGATTCATGGCCGACCAAATGGAGGGAGCTTTGGGCATTGCTAAGTTGAAGGCTTGGAAAGGGGAGTGTGTCCTTTGACCTTCCATTCTTGCATGAACACTTTGGGAAGAAGGCTTGGAAGATGGCTTGCTTTGTGGCTTGGTCTCTTCAAGAATCTTCAACGCCCCATATTTTGATGGATTATGGCATGATGTGGGGGAGGGAAGAGGGGGATGATGTCTCCTCCTTCCAAGGTCACCCAAGAGAAAAAGGCATGGAGAGGGCATGTGGAATGCATGAGGGCACCTCCTTGTTTCCTTCCTTGGATGCCCAAGTGGCAACTGATGTGGCACCACATAGGTGGCTGAGGTGGCACCTATGTTGGCATCTTTCCAAGTGAAAGGGGTGGGTTGGCCCATAAGGACTTGACTTGGTCTTGAAAGCCAGGTTGACTTCAATTAGGCTTGGGCCCAATCCAAACTTAGTCTCGAACCAAAAATAAATACAGGACCCATGACCTAAACTTGACCCAAGTTGGTCAAGGTACAAGACTAAAAAAACTTAGGCTAGGTACATGACTAAAAATTGTAAAATTACTTTGGCTCATAGCCTTATTACAAGACTCACAGAAGTGGAACCCTAATCTGAGATCCATAGAGGGTTGAGGAGCCTTTGTCGGATCCTGGTGCCCACACCATTTCTCCCGGGGTGGGAGGAACTCGACCCTGTCGAGTAAAGGTTAGTCTGGCTTTGGTACCTCTCTAGGATGTCAGGGTCGATGCATTGCATGTCCTCCTGGGTGATCGACGAGTCATCAAATTTTGGTCAGCCTTGCCATCAGACCATGTAACGTTGATAGCCCTTTCCCCAGGTAGAGATAGCTTGGTCATCCAGGACACGCTCGATCTGCTCTCCTCGCTCAGGTATTTTTGGAGGTGGACACTCAGGTTCAGGTTCACTCTCAAAAGGGAGGTCAGGCCCAAACGACTCACTGGGTATGTTTGCAGGTTCCCTATACTTGACTAGGTCAGAGATATTGAATGTCGAGCTAATTCCATAATCCGGAGGTAATTCTAGTACATAGGCATTAGGGCCCATTCTCCTGATCACTTTAAAGGGACCCGCCCCACGAGCATGAAGCTTCTTAACAGTTCCCGGTGGAAACCGTTCAGGCTGGAGCCTAATCATTACAAAATTTCTTATTTCAAACTCTTTGGCTTGCTTTCAGGAATCAGCCAAATTATTTTCAAAATTGTATTTAATGCATAATCCTAACATGATGCAAAATGCAGAGTCAACTATGTAATCATATTGAGAAAAAAATTTATTGGACTCCTACGGTCTAAACCTAACAGACTTTTGACTCTCTAGGTTTGACCCTAGTCTGGTACGCACAAGAAAAATTATTAAGGATCCCTAGCAAATGCCATAAAGTATACCAGAAGTAGAGGGCAAAAGGGATGGGCTCTAAGGAGTCATGCATTCTGGTAATCTCAATAAAAAGTAACCCCATGGCTCTAGAAATATGAGAAGGTTCAGGGAAGGGTAGGAAATAGGAATCGGAGTCTTGGGGTGGCTTATGGAAAACATAAAATAGACCTTGGTTATTCAGGATGACCTTAAAATTTGGGCATCGTTCTATAGGTGTCATATGGTCCACTTGTTCCGATAGATCTTGGGGCTCTCTAGCGTCAATCCCATAGTAAGGATGGTCTGTTAAAGACGATCCTGGGACCACATCTATAGTATGATGGATGTCTCTAAGGGGTGGAAGTTGATCAAGTAACTCATCGGGAACTTCATCCTCAATTTCTTTCCGAGCTTCAACCATCTCTTGAGGAGGTTCTCTTTGGATCGGTTCATTAAGGGTTGGTTCCTGAACTCCTGTGGAAAAGACTGGTGAATCCTCATGTTCATTTACTAGATGTGATCCTGGCTCGGTCATTTCCTCTTCAAATTTTGTAGTGGGTTCAGGATCATTTTCTTTTGGTTCCTCGATGAATTCTACCTCGGGCCCATCCTCACCATATTCTACTAAACTTGATTCACAGATGTCTCCTTTCAATTCTTTAATGGGCTCAGGAGTTTCTTTCCCTCGATTTTCCATGGGTTCAACCTTACAGTCTTCAAGGGGTTCAACGATGGATTCGAGTTTAGTTTCAATCGGTTCGTCTATAAGTAGGGCAGGGGCAGTGCACTGACAAGCAAAATGCCCAGGTTTATGATACCTATAGCTGTTACCTTGGGGATCGGGTCTCCTCTGGACTTCAATAGTCTTACCCTTGTCCTCTCTACTGTATTAGGGTCGATTCAGACTAGGACTACTAGGACTGGGTCGGGCTAGGCTTGGTCAAATGGGGTCAGATCAGTTCGGGCTTGGTCGACTTGGGTAAGCCTGGCTATAACCTTGGGTGGATCCGGGGATATGGCTCTGGTTCCTAAAGGGCTCAGGTCTTCTGTAGGCGGGAGCTCTCTGGAACGCTCACAGAGCCTAGCAACTTCCTCTATGGGTCCTAGTCTGGCCTTTATTTGATCACATCTATTAGTCAACTAGTTGCTTAATTGAGTCATGGATTGAGTTAGGGCTCTAATGTCAGCTCGAAGTTGGTACATGGCTTCGGTAGGGGGTGGAGAAGGTGGGTGAAAAGAGGTTCCTGATCTAGTGCACATGTAACAAAACGATGCTACGGTTTGCTAGACCTAGGATATCTCTCCAAATGTGAAGTCAAGAAGATGAAACTGACAGCAGTAACTTGGCACCGAGCCAGGTAAGTGTAAGGTTAGTGAAGGTTCCTCTTTGATTGCCTAGACACCAATTAGAAATTGCCTAGGTAAGCGAACCAACCAACTTCCCTTCGGGCTCTAGTCCATGAACCACTTGCCTAGATACCAGCTACTCAAGCACAAACTAACAAGTAATCTAGCTTGGCTCGGCACTTGGGTCAACCCGACTTCGTGGGTGTCCCTAGCTCACTAGAGTAGATTAAACATCTAATCAATTTTAGTTAATGGCTAGGGTTTGATATGTCGGGTGGTGGTTTTTGGACTAGGGACAGTTAATAAAATTCTGACCCTATGTTAATTTGACGCCTTTAAGATAAGTTATGGAGAATGATGCACAAAAATGATAAATGAAATGACTAAAAATTTTCTTATTTTTTTTGTGTCTTTTAGATGTGTGAATGCTAAATAAAATGCAGGAATTAAAATGTGCCCCTAAATGCAAGAAATAAACTAGATGGATGAATGAAGCAAGAAATGAGATGCTTGGTGAAATTTCAGACCTGAGATTTTCTTAGGTAGTATTTCGGCTTGTAGAAATTTTACAAACTGAAATAAAATCTGAGAAAATAGACAAAAATATTTTGAATTCAGTGCGATCTAACAGAATAGAAATCATAAAATTTGGAGGTCTCTATAGAGAGAAACAATCCAATGATTAGACCATATATGGGCTGACCAGAATGCAGAAAATGACAAGAAAAGATGCACTAGTCCTAGCCTTGCTCTGATACCAAAAATGGTGCGGAGGAAGGGGGGGCTAGGGATGCTAGAATGGATGCTTATGATGCATACGAATTTTTTTTTTTTGATAGTTGAAGAATTTTAGATATTTTTTTTTTCTTTTCTTAGGGTTTTGATTCCCGATCACAAGCAAAAACTAGAAATAAGATAAATGAATAACGGAAGCTTACACTAGCAGTTCAAATCCCTAAATAGTGAAAACAAGAACAGGATCCTAGGATTAAGAAACCCTGGTAGGACTAAGCTCGAAACACAATACCTACTTAGGAGATAGAGAGAGCTAACCTCACATGTCTGAAGCACCCAATGCAGAGATCGCACAACTCGATGGATGCGGCCTGGATGCCCGAGCAGTCGAACCCATGGAAGCACTGGCTTTCGGTCGGTAGGTCGCGATGGCAAAGTCGACTGTCTCCAGTGCTCGAAATGCTAGGGAGGACCTGTAGGCAAACAAAATAAGTATTAGCAAAATGGAGAGTTGTACTGAAAGGGACTAAGATGGGGTTGAGAAGGGGCTTCGAGCCCGGTGTCCGGTTGGTTTCCGAAGTCGAAGAAGGAGATAACTTGGGGCCTCGCACCACGCGACATCCCGGAGGACGAAAGTTTGTGGCCTCACACCACTCGACGTTCAGGAGGACGAAGGACTCATGACGCCCTGGGGCGGCGGACAGGTGGCTTCACACCACTTGATGTCCCTGGGGACGAAGGCAACTTCACTCAAACCTAGTCTAGGAGACAATGGTTGGAGGATAAGCAAACTCAAACTCTTTTTCATTCAATCATTCAATAGCTTTACAATGGAGGGATTGGGTCCTTTAAATAGGCACCCAAGGCCTATTTGAATCCAAAATAATTCAAAACCCTTGAACCCAAATTACAACCCCAAAAAGTTGGCGTCCACATGGATGGGGAAGATTCTTCATGGCCGACCAAATGGAGGAGAGGATTGGCATGGCATGTGGGAGGGCTTGGAGAGGGGGATTGGCCTCTTGACTTCCTTCTTTTGCATGTTCATTTTGGGAAGAAAACATGAAACAAGGCTTGCTTGAAGGGATATGCTTCCTTTGATCCTTCAGTGCCCACTTGGACTGATTAATGGCCGACCAAATGGAGGGAGCTTTGGGCGTTGCAAGGTTGAAGGATTGGAAAGGGGAGTGTGTCCTTTGACCTTCCATTCTTGCATGAACACATTGGGAAGAAGGCTTGGAAGATGGCTTGCTTTGTGGCTTGGTCTCTTCAAGAATCTTCAACACCCCATATTTTGATGGATCATGGCATGATGTGGGGGAGGGAAGAGGGGGTTGATGTCTCCCAAGAGAAAAAGGCATGGAGAGGGTGTGTGGAATGCATGAGGGTGCCTCCTTGTTTCCTTCCCTGGTGCCCAAGTGGCAACTGATGTGGCGCCACATAGGTGGCTGAGGTGGCACCTGTGTTGGCATCTTTCCAAGTGAAAGAGGTGGGTTGGCCCACAATGACTTGACCTGGTCTTGAAAGACAGGTTGACTTCAATTGGGCTTGGGCCCAATCCAAACTCAGACTCGAACCAAAAATAAATATAGGACCCATGATCAAAACTTGACCCAAGTTGGTCAAGGTACAAGACTAAACAAACTTAGGCTAGGTACATGACTAAAAATTATAAAATTACTTTGGCTCATAGCCTTATTACAAGACTCACAGAAGTGGAACCCTAATCTGAGATCCATAGAGGATTGAGCAGCCTCTGTCAGATCCTGGTGCCCACACCATACTAGGCATGAAGATCTATAGAGATAGATCTAAGATACTTCTGGGACTGTCCCAGTCTACGTACATCGACACCGTGCTGAAATGGTTCAGAATAGTGAATTCCAAGAAGGGCTATCTCCCGATAAGCACTTGAATTGATCTCTTCAAAAGGAATTATGTGACAACTCCTAAGGAGAGAGAGCGTATAAGTAGAATTCTATATGCTTCGGCAGTAGGTTCTATCATGTATGCCATGACATGTACTTGACCAAACGTGGCATACTCACTAGGTGTAGTGAGCAGATACTAGTTTGACCCAGGTGAAGCTTATTGGAATGTGGTAAAAACTATCCTTAGGTATTTATGAAATACTAAGGACCAATGGTTAATTTATGGAGAATCTGACTTGAAACTTATGGGGTATACTGACCAGTTTTCAGTAAGATAAATATGATAGCAAGAGTGTGTCAGGTTTTGCCTTTACCCTGAACGAAGAAGCTGTCTGCTGGAAAAGTTCCAAGCAGCCTACTATGGCCGACTTAGTATGCAAAGCAGAGTACATTGCAGCATTAGATGCAGCGAAAGAAGCTATGTGGTTGCAGAAGTTCCTTGGCGAGCTGGGAGTGGCACCTTCCCTTGATGGTCCTGTTCTGGTATGCTGTGACAACACTGGAGCCATTTCTCAAGCCAAAGAGCCGAAATCTCATCACCGCACAAAGCATATTCTATGGTGCTATCACCTTGTGCGAGAGATTGTGGAACGAGATGACATCGACCTTTAGAAGATCGATGGAAAGGAGAATCGAGCTGACACCTTCACTAAAGTTGTCGGAGTTCAAGAGTTTGACTGTTGTAAAAGGAAAATGGGAATGAGATTCTGTACTGATTGGCTTTAGTCCAAGTAGCAGTTGTTGGGAATTGTGTCCCAAAGCCAATCGTCTAGGCTATAGACAGTTGTGCTATCATTGTATTTGTATATGAATTCTTTTTAATAAATAAAAGTTATTTATTTTAGCTGTCCATCATATTTACTTTTTCTATAAGAACTCTTATGTGATGGAGTCTTTAGAACTACATTGTTTGATATAGAGAGGATATATCAAGTAGTTCTTAAACTGGTTCACGACCAAATGATATGTTGTTATAGGACGACAATGTATCAAGTGTAGGTTGTTGTATGTCACATTTATTGGTTGTTCTCTTAACCAATGAGTGTGGAGACACTGGTGTAACATGCAAGTGAAATGTATGACATCTGACTGAACGTGATCATCTACGGAGCTCCCTTCTGCCAAAGGGTTGCTCACGAAGGGATATGAGTATATGTGTCCCTCAGACCTGAGGTCACCATGGCAGCTTGCAAGCAACTCACTGTACTTTGGTACGGGACTACCTGGATTTCTAATCCAGTGATGGAAGGTTTCTGGATGTAGTCAAGTACTTGTGGAGCAGTGGTGGATCAAGATGGAATTGACCTCTCCAAATAGTTTGGTGTGATTGACTTATTATGTCTCAGTTCAGCAAAACCTTGGCTAGGGTAGTTCTTGTGAGGAGTCATAGAACTTGTAAGGTTGAGACATGATCTGGATAAACCAAATTAGGGTTAGCAGTCTAATCTTAGATCATCTTGAGCATTATGTGGTCAAAGGGATGAATTATGCGGCAACCATATGCTAGAGGTTCTTGTGAGGTGCTCTGCATCTTCAACCTATCCGGACATTGGGTATCATTGCTAGATGAGGATTTTGACTAGTACTGGAAATGTTCCAGTGCTACCGGCTTATTGTTCGAACTTATGGGGTCACACACCATAGAGGATTTCTATTTGATCTTTTGGCTAATCAACGATTGGGAATCATTTATTATCACCCGAAGTCAATATGATTGACTTTGTTCCAAGTGTCAACACTTGGAATTTTACAGGTGTCGACACTTGGTGAAGTGTCAACACTTGGCTATTTTTGAGTGTCGACATTTCTTGTGACGAGTAGATTTTCTGGAAGGATTTTGTGAGAAGTTTTTGGGCAGGTTTTGACCTAGTTTGAATTTTGAATTCAAATCAGTTTTGGCTCCAAGGCTTTATGGTATGAATGTCATATATGCCTTAATGAGTTAGACCCATTTGGCATGGCCTTGATCCTCTCCCCTATTCTCTCCTCTCATCTCTCCTCCTTCTTCTCCCTCTCCCTGCTGCCCTTATAAATGTAGGACATTGTGGTGGCTGTTAGGGTTACACACAAGAACAGTAACAAATTTTGGGAGAAAATGATTGAGGAGAGTGAGAGCTTTAGGGATTAGGTGTGTCCAACCTAGCAATCAAGCTAGGTCTTAGGAAGAGAGGTTTTGGGAAGGGGTTCCTACTCTCCTCCTAGTCTTCCTGGGTGAAGAAGATCGGCCAAGGATCTCGAAGAGCTAGCACTCCGAGGGAGTTGATCAAAGTTGAGCCCAGGTGTGGATATCCTATAGAGGCCAGATGCATGTGTGGCTCAAGCGCCCTCCTCCTTCTCACAGCTCTTCAAAGCTTCTCTCTAGCACTTTCTGAGGTATAGAGGTATGACCTTTATATTTGTGTTTCTTTCTTGTTTTTGATGTTATATGCATGCTAGATCTTTATACTAGTTTCTGTTGCGGGCAGTTCGATAGATCATTTAGATCTATCTACCAAGCCTTCCGTTGTACATGTCTAAAAATGATTTAAAAAGCATATCCTTTGCCCTCTTTTCTTGCATATTATATCCTAGGTGTTGCCGATCTCATCGCAGTGGCCTGTAGCTCGTGAGCTGGTGCCGATTCTCGGACTCTGTCACCTCGAGATCTCCATGCTTCCGGACCTGCAAAACAAAGTCAGAGACCTGGTCCGGGGATTCTGGCGAGGGCACTCCGACGGTCAAGTAAACGAGCGGCAAGATGGAATAGGACCTCTAAGGCAGGTTCCCGAAGGATTCCCGTGCTTAGAAGAGATGTAAATGAAAAATGTGTGAGGAAGAGAGGAGCTGAAGCCCGGCTTCCTATGCTGGGTTCACTGAGCTCATAACTGAGGACTTCTTGGGGTCCCCTAGATCATTCTCTCAATGTTCTCTCCCCTTTTTGACTTACCTTTCCATCCATTTTTACCGTCCCCATTATACCACTGGACCGCCTTCAACCCACTTCTCCTCCTGGGAGCTCCCTAAGATCTCTGGGTCTCCTCCCCTCCCTTCTCCTTCGAGTCCGGGAGTTATGTGGCCGGCACGCCTCATCCGCCGTGTGTCATGAAATGGGGAAGACTGGTGAGACCTCGGGCTGAGCACGAGAGCTCTCCTTTTGGGACGTTGACGATGGGCCTCTAGCCGTTTCAGGCCCCTGCCCATAAGGATTTCATTCCTCGATTGCGGGGCACCGTTTAACTGATGTAAACGAGGTTTTGCGTATCACTACAGGCCGTACTGGCACTCCATATGGGCTGCGGCGCACACCGGCCCTAGTGGCAACCTCGCAACCCGTGTCTCTGCCTCCCCGAGGCTTTGCAAAGTAGGGTTGAGTTCGATCGAGGTGGACCCTTCAGGGGGTGCCACCTGGCGGAGGAGCAAGGGTGACCAGCTTCAGCTGAAGTGGATCCCTCTTGGGTGGACACCTGGCGGAGTGGCATAGAGAGGCTCGATGTAAGCCGAGGTGGGCTCGTCTTGTGGTGCCACCTGATGAAGGAGCAAAAGGGCCTGGCTCGACTTCGATATAGGTGGACCCGTCTTGGGGTGCCACCTGGCGAGGGAGCAGGAGGTCGCCAGCTTCAGCCGAGGTGGACCCCTCCTGGGTGGACACTTGGTGGAGTGGCAGAGAGGTGCTCGACTTCAGCCGAGGTGGACCCATCATGGGGTGCCACCTAGAGAAGGAGCATGAGGGCCTTGCTCGACCTCGACAGAGGTCGACCCATCTTGGGGTGCCACCTGGCGAGGGAGCAGGAGGCCGCCAGCTTCGTCCGAGGTGGACCCCTCCTAGGTGGACACCTGGCGGAGTGACAGAGAAGTGTTCGACTTCATCAGAGATGGACCCATCACGGGGTGCCACCTGGCGAAGGAGCAGGAGGGCCTGGCTAAACCTTGGCAGAGGTGGACCCATCTTGGGGTGCAACCTAGAGAGGGAGCAGGAGGCCGCCATCTTCGGCTGAGGTGGACCCCTCCTAGGTGGACACCGGCGGAGTGGCAGAGAGGTGCTCGACTTCGACCGAGGTGGATCCGTCATCGGGTGCCACCTAGAAAAGGAACAGGAGGGCCTGGCTCGACCTCGGTAAGGGTGGACCCATCTTGGGGTGACACCTGGCAAGGGAGTAGGAGGCCGCCAGCTTCGGTCGAGGTGGACCCCTCCTGGGTGGACACCTGGCGAAGTGGCAGAGAGGTGCTCGACATCGACCGAGGTGGACCCGTCATGGGATGGGACCTAGCGAAGGAGCAGGAGGGCTTGGCTCAACATCAACAGAGATGGACCCATCCTAGGGTGCCACCTAGCGAGGGAGCAGGAGGCCACCAGCTTCAACCGAGGTGGAGCCCACCTGGGGGACACTTGGCAGAGTGGCGAGAGGTGCTCGACTTCGGCCGAGGTGAACCCATCATGGGCTGCCACCTGGCAAAGGAGCAGGATGGCCTAGCTCGACCTTGGTAGAGGTGCACTCATCGTGGGGTGTCACCTGGCGAGGGAGCAGGAGGCTGCCAACTTCGGCCAAGGTGGACCCCTCCTGGGTGGACACTTGGTGGAGTGGCAGAGAGGTGCTCGACTTCGGCCGAGGTGGACCCGTCATTGGGTCACACCTGGCGAAGGAGCAGGAGGGCCTAGCTCGCCCTCGACAAAAGTGGACCCATCTTATGGCACCACCTGGCTAGGGAGCAGGAGGCTGCCAGCTTCGGCCGAGGTGGACCCCGCTTGGGTGGACACCTAGCGGAGTGGCATAGAGGTGCTCGACTTCGACTGAGGTGGACCCGTCATGGGGTGCCACCTGGCAAAGGAGCAAGAGGGCCTGGCTCGACCTCGGCAGAGGTTGACCCATCTTGGGGTGCCATCTTGGGAGGGAGCAGGAGGCCACCAGCTTCGACCGAGGTGGACCCCTCCAGGGTGGACACCTGGCGGATTGGCAGAGAAGTGCTCGACTTCGGTCGAGGTGGACCCGTCATGGTGTGCCACGTGGCGAAGGTGCAAGAGGGCCTGGCTCGACCTCGATAGAGGTGGACCTGTCTTGGGGTGCCACCTAGCAAGGGAGCAGGAGGTCACGAGCTTCGACCGAAGCGGACCCATCCTGGATGGACACTTGGCGGAGTGGCAGAGAGGTGCTCGACTTCGGCCGAGGTGGACCCGTCATGGTGTGCCACCTGGTGAAGGAGCAGGAGGGCCTGGCTCGACCTCTACAGAGGTGGACCCATCTTGGGGTGCCACCTAGCGAGAGAGTAAGAGGCCGCCAGCTTCGACCGAGGTGGACCCCTCTTGGATGGACACCTGGTGGAGTGGTAGAGAGGTGCTCGACATCGTCCGAGGTTGACCGGTCATAGGGTGCCACCTGGCGAAGGAGCAAGAGGGCCTAGCTCAACCTCGATAGAGGTGGACCCATCTTGGGGTGCCCCCTGGCGAGGGAGCAGGAGGCCGCCAACATTAGCCGAGGTGGACCACTCCTGGGTGGACACTTGGCGGAGTGGCAGAGAGGTGCTCGACTTCGGCCGAGGTGGACCCGTCATGGGGTTCCACCTGGCGAAGGAGCAAGAGGGCCTAGCTTGACCTCGACGGAGGTGGACCCGTCTTGGTGTGCCACCTAGCGGGGGAGCAGGAGGCCGCCAGCTTCGGTCGAGGTGGATCCCTCTTTGGTGGACACTTGGTGGAGTGGCAGAGAGGTGCTCGACTTCGGCCAAGGTGGACCCGTCTTGGGGTGCCACCTGGTGAAGGAGCAGGAGTGCCTTGCTTGACCTCGATAGAGGTGGAACCATCTTGAGGTGCTACCTGGCGAGGGAGCAGGAGGCCGCCATCTTCGGCCCAGGTGGACCCCTCCTAGGTGGACACCTGGCGGAGTGGCAGAGAGGTGCTCGACTTCGACCGAGGTGGATCCGTCATGGGGTGCCTCCTGGAGAAGAAGCAGGAGGGCCTGGCTCAACCTCGACAAAGGTGGACCCATCTTGAGGTGCTATCTGGAGAGGGAGCAGGAGGTTGCCAGCTTCTATCGAGGTGGACCCCTCCTGGGTGGACACTTGGTGGAGTGGCAGATAGGTGCTCGACTTCGGCCGAGGTGGACCCATCATGTGGTGCCACCTGGCGAAGAAGCAGAAGGGCCTGGCTCGACCTCGGTAGAGGTGGACCACTCTTGGGGTGCCACCTAGTGAGGGCGCAGGAGGCCACTTGCTTCAGCCGAGGTAGACCCATCTTGGGTGGACACCTGGTGGAGTGGCAGAGGGGTGCTCGACTTCGACCAAGGTGGACCCGTCATGGGGTGCCACCTGGGGAAGGAGCAGGAGTTTTGAATGAAAAATCCATGTAGCACCTATGGCTTCCAGCTAGATCTGACACATGTTCCATGTCAGCGATGTAGCCATATCAGTTTCCCCCATCCCCAGATCCCATCGATGTGTCGTGGCTTTGGACGTGGGAATTTAATTCGTAGATGACATGGAAAGGATGAAAATCCTGTGCCATAATTGCCACGATCGCTACCGCCGCTCCCGTTGTGCCTGAAACCCTGTGAGAGGATGCCACGTGTGCATGTCTGACAGGCCATTAATGCTCCATTTCAAAATCGAGGCAGTTTTTCTCGAACCAAATCATCGATGTCGGGCATGCTCCCACGTGGCAGTCATCTGATAGCTCAGAACGGAAAGAGGCATACAGCTGCTATTGATTGATTTTGAAAAAGAGGGGGACTTTCCAGAAATGAGGTATCTCCGCTTTCTCACACCTCGCCGATGGTTGCAGTGGGCTCCCTTCATCTTCCAGGGTCACCATTCGTTCGGTTCAAAACATCCTGGTGAGTGCCTGCATCTCCTTTTCTCTTCTTCCACCTCCCAATCTTTGTGCTAGTTTTTCTTGCTTTTTCTTCCTTCATGGCACGTCGCCGTCACGTTTCTTCCAACCCGAACAAGGCCGGTCCTTCCTAACTAAGGACTCCATCATCTTCTTCCTCGGAGGGGGAAGAGATTCCAGACGAGGTTCGGAGGCAGCTCCAACCTAGGGCCATGACCATAGGTGTCCCTAGGGGTCCTAGGTCTCCTCCCATCGTTTATGCACGTCCCATTTCTTCCCTTCCTCCTCTGGAGACTTCTTCCTCTAGTCCCTACGGTTATACCTCGACGACGACCGGAGATGATCTTTCTTTGATCCGGGATACCTATGGGATCCTAGATTCAGTCCGTCTTTCCCTCCCATGACCTAGAGATCGAGTAACCTCTAGTGGCCCTTGGAGGGTCACCTTCTACGAGGACTTCCTCCTTGGGGGTCTTTGTTTTTCCCTTCATCCCTTCTTTCTTTCGTTTCTCAGTCATTATCATCTTGTCCCGGTCCAGTTGGCTCCTAACGCCATCCGGGTCATCTTCGCTTTCATCATCTTCTGCCACTTCCACGGGTTCGTTGCCTGTTTCTCCCTCTTTAGGGCTCTCTTCACCCTGAAGCGTTACTCCACCGATGATAGCTGGTGGTACATTTCATCCTGGCATAGGTGTCTTAGGTTCAACCTCCCTTCATCAATCAAGGGTTGGAAGAACCGCTTCTTCTTCACCTCGATCGAGGACGTCGACTGGGCCTAGAGTGAGCCGGACCAGTCCCCGAACCGGAATTCCCAGGTCGTACTGACGAATCAGGATGATTATGCACTGCTGCTGGGTGACATGATCCCAGCTCTTGATGTTCTGCTCTTGAAGAAGTTTTTATTCGAGGCAGGGATCAGTCCCATATGGGAGTTGGGTGAGGCCCTTGGATCTTCCGCCTCTACCTTCATTTTTTTCTTTGCACTTCCTTTCTTTTAAGTCGGCCTAACTGACCTCCCCTTTCTTTTTCTCAGGTATGAAGTTCTCCATAGAAAGCTTGATGGAGGGCATCCTAGAGAGGGACGCTACCGAAGGGACTGAGGATCCCCCAGCGAAGAGAGCTCGCACTGAGGCGAGCCGGGGGCCTGCCCCCACCTCAGCCATCGCCGGTCCTAGGGCAACGGCTCCTGCTCCCAGGTTGCCCTTGACCCGGGCGCCCGACGTCCCTGTCGTCGACCTCGACAGGGTCGGGGGTGAGAGGAGGCCGGAACCCTCTCGGGTGATAACTGCACTTGTTGCTGCGCCAGTCATCTCCACGGTGGCCACCAAGGCGGCGACAGCTCCACCGACGGCCACACCGCCTGGCGAAGGGGTGGCCGCCCAGCCCGCTGCGGACGACCTCATTCCACCGTCGAGCCTCACCAGTCGCTCCTTCATGATCCGTGATCAAGGGCTCATGGAGAGGGTGATTGAATTTGCGAGCACCTCCTGGGACCGCCGTCTGAGAGGTGGCTGGGACTACTCTGATGCACTGCTTGGGATCCTCCCGCTGCTTTTTATGATAAGTTACGAGCTCTGACCTTTTAAAGTTCTAGTTGGATCTTAGTAACATCTTGTGTCTTTTTCGATGCAGATCGGGACAGACGTTCTCTTGCTGAGGAACATCCTAGCCGGCTATGCAAAGAAGGATGCCAAGAAGGAGGAGAAGCTTGGCAAACTCGCAGCCGACGTCAAGGACCTCATGAAGAAGGGGGTCGAGCTGCGAGCGAACAACTAGGCCCTTCGGGTGGACCTGGGCCGCACCGAGAGGCGCATGAAGGAGCTCGAGACCTCTTTGTCGGAGGAGAGGATCTCGAGCCAGCACCACATGGAGGAAGACACGGTAGAGAAGACTCGCATTAGGGCTTAATCTCGGTCGTTGGAGTGCCGTGTTGAAGAAGTCCTCAAGGAGCTGAGCACAGCCAAAGAGAAGAATTCTTACATCAACGGGCTACTGGAGGCATCCAAGAGGGAGGCACAGGAGGCCGTGCCGAAGTTTCGGGCCTCCGATGAGTATGTCGCGGAGGTGCACGAGGCAGCCGTGGACTCCTTCCTGAAGGGCTTCTAGGTATGCCAGGAAAAGGTGAGTTCCTTTTATCCCGAGCTCGACCTTAGCAGAGTCATGCTGGGCGACCTGAGGGAGGAGCCCACCGGAGGATTCTTGGCTATGGCAGGTGATGAGGTGGTGGTTCCCGAGCAGCCTCCAGTCGACGGTGCCGGCGGAGAGAGTGCCCACCAGCCCGAGGAGGATGCGGCCGCACCGAAGTAGCCCCGCGGCTTCATTTCTTTTTCTTTATCATGTTTTCCTTTTCTTTCTTTGGGGTCTTCTGACCTGTCGGAGCCCCTTTTTGTAAGGAACTGACATCCATGAAAAATCTTTTTTTCCATCAACTACTTCCGACGTGTGTGATTTCTTCTTCTTTTTTTTTTTTGTGCATCTTTCAGACTGAACCCCGGTGCTAGCTACTAGGACTAAGTCCCGTAGTGCATTTCGAGTTGGACTTCGGGATTGCGTGGGCAAACCGGGTTCTACTCCACCTTCCAGACCGAAGTCCGTGACTTCATTTTGGAACAAGGTTCCTTGCAAACTTCCGGACTGAACCCCGGGGTCGCAGGCTGGATTTGAGCCTTGCATGGCTTGCCGAGCTATTCTCCAAGATTTTGTAGGACCGGGACCTAAGTTACCGGGACCTCTTCCGGACTAAACTCCAGGGCCGTGTTTCTAAATTTAATTCCGTGCGACACTCCAGACTGAACTTCAAGATTCTTATGAGAGGGACCTCGCATCTTCGCGGATATTCTGCCGTGTCCATGCTTGCCAAACTTAGAGCTGGATGGCTTTTGTCCTACGAGACGAGAGTAGGCAATTGATGAAAAAGATTTTATTGCTAAAGTTTGAGGGGTCTTACACTATTGGCAGTACATCCTCAAGTTTAAGGCATTCCAGGTCCGAGGGAACCGGGATCCGCCTAGCTCCTCCAGGTAGTATGCCCCGTGGTGGAGTACCTCCGCCACCCTATAAGGGCCTTCCCAATTTGGGGAGAGCTTTTCGCACTATCGTGGCTGGGAAGCTTCAGCGCGGCGCAGTACCAGGTCTCCCTGGCGGAAGGACTTTGGTCACACCCTGGAGTTGTAGTATCTGGCCACTCGTTGCCGTTAAGCCGCCATCCGAACTCATGCCCTATCCCTCGTTTCTTCAAGGAGGTCCAGGTTCAGCAGCATTCTAGCAGGGTTCTCCGCCTCATCATATTGATCCACATGCAGGGTTGGTAGGCTGAGCTCAACTGGAATAACTGCTTCCGCCCCGAAGACAAGGTTGAATGGGGTCTCATCCGTAGCCATCCTTGGGGTAGTGTGATACACCCAACGGATGCTCGGGAGCTCTTCTGCCCACCTCCCCTTGGCCTGGTCCAGTCTTGTCCGGAGGCCTTGCAAGATGGTCCTGTTTGTTACCTCGGCCTCTCCATTTGTCTGAGGATGCACCATAGAGGTGAAACGATGGTGGATGCCGAGGTCATTGCAAAACTACTCAAACTCTCGATAGTCGAACTAGCATCCGTTGTCAGTGATGATGGTGTGGGGTAACCCGAAGCAGCAAATAATTGACTTCCAGAGGAACTTGGTGACGTTTACCTCTATGATCCAGGCCAAGGGTTTGGCCTCGACCCATTTCGTGAAGTAGTCGATTGCCACGATCAAGAATTTTCGGTGCCCGGATACTCGAGGAAAAGGTCCTAGGAGGTCCATGCCCCATTAAGCGAACGGCCATGGGGCGGAGAGCTGGGCGAGTTGAGCAGCGGGCTGATGTTGCACCACAGCATGCCAATGAGATCGATCGCATCTTTTTACGAAGTCAGCTGCATCTTCTTTCATTGTTTCCCAAAAAAAACCTTGATGGAGGGCCTTGTATACCAGTGTCCTGCCCCCCACATGGTTCCCACAGATGCCCTAGTGGTGCAGGCACCAGACTCAGAAGAAGACTTCAGGGCTCCATCTGGATCTCTGATTGACCTTGCCCGAAGAATTAGGGTTTTCTGTTTTTGTAATAAGGGTTGACTTGGTCGACTAAATTTTAGTCTTGAGTCTGTATTTCCCTGTAATTTAAATTTTGTTGAGTCATGTTGACTCAGTACAAGTCCTAGTAGTGGTCTAGGTCTTCTCCAGGTTGGTGCCACTTTTTTTTCAGTCAAGTCAAGGTCCAGGGTGCCACATTTTTTCTCCAAAGCCCAAGCAAGTGGGCGCGACACTCCCAGCCACATGCCAGAGTCCAGGAGGCGCCACATCTCATTCCAGTGTCTTTGGTACCTACACCACAAGAAGTAAGTTCCTTTTTTTTCTTGCACCACTTGGGAGAGAAATCCATCAAGATACCTCAATCCAAGGAGGAGCTAATTTCTTTCCAGATAAACCTAAGCCAGGATGGCAAGAATTTTTCTTGAAGAGAGGATCAAGGAGGTGCCCTACAATGTTCCATAAAAATCCAAGTTATAAAAGGGAAGAGAGCATGTCTTGGGGAGGAATTCAAGAAGGTTCCCAAAAGTTTCCAAAAGTGCCAAAGCCATGAAAAGAAGAAGCCTAAACTTGTGAAGCAAGACTAGGAGGTGTCCAAATGAGCCAAACCATGAAGGGAAAATCCTTTTTTCATGGACAGATACTAGGAGACACCCCCATAACCTGCCATTTGGAGCTGATTTTCAAGTTTTCTTGGAGTTTTTGGGCTGCCCACTCATGGAAGGAGTCTTGGGAAGAGAATTTGATGCCTAAAGTGTGGGTTAGTCCTATTAGTCCCACATGAGAAATGTATAAAAATATATTTTTTTGTTATGTCTATATATTCAACTCTATGAAACTCTTGAATTTAATGATGAATGAAATCAATTTCTTTGTGAGCAACTTTGAGTTTCTCTCTTCCGCACTCGTATTCAAGTGTTGAGCTCCATGAGGGAGTGATTCCGGGTTCCACAGGAACCTTGAAGAGGTGTGAGATCTCCAAACCCTACCAAAACCCTAGGTTAGCCACTTCAATTCCAAACCCTAGCCGCCCATCATCTTCTTCATTCCACCAATCATCCAAACCCGAATCTACCTCATCATCTCACGTCCCCTCTCTTCCAAGTAGAGGCCGACCACCAGCATCCAGGTCCAGATCGGCTACTTCGAATACAGAGCAAATCCCAAAGGAAGTCAGATCAGCATCCAGAAGAATCAGGATTTCAGCAACATCAATTTTTCAAGTTCTTCTTATCTGGTAAATCCTTTCTTTGAGTATTGGAGGATCCATTGCGAAGATATCCGAATCCGAGGATCCAACAATCTGCTCAAGAGAGTCCTTCCACCAAACTCTGTGAAGATCACTGCCTGGTACATAACCCTTCCCTTCTCTTTAGTTCTGTCCTGTTGAAAGTTCAGAGCGAAACCCTAGGTCTAGGAGTTTCTCAACCCCCAGCGATCCTTTACTTCTGAACTACTCTGATAATCTAGTTTCTTTGAATTGTGCTTTCAATTATTATATAGTTTCTTTCAATTTAGTTTAACTTTCATTTGAGTCAAAGCCGACTTTTGAAAATAAAAAAAAAAAATGGAATTAGTCTTAATTTACTTCTGCATCGCATCATCTCTTTTGTTCTCCATCAATTTTGGTATCAGAGCCCTGTCTAGGGTTTCTGACTTGCTTGAATGTTTTGAGTGTCTCTCTTTTTACTTTGTCTACTCGAAGTAGACTCCCTAGGATGTCCCTTACTAGGAATGAAGTGAGGTGCAAGCCTCCTCTTCCCATTCTACGGGATGTTCCGAGGGTGTGTAGGGGATCCGCTGGGTTACAACTTCGTAGCAGGAATTGTAAACGGGGGAAGCATTCTATTTTCAGCCTGTAACTACCTTGTTGCAGAAATTGTTTCTCATTGAAGGTAACTCTAAATTATGTGATTTTTATTTTTCTAGAACCAGTATAACTGAAACTATTTTACATAATTTTACTGTAATTTATTGGTTTTTGTGAAATTTCTGAGAGTTAAATTATAGCAATTCTGTTTCTGTGTTTCTGCAATTCATTTTTTTTTTTTTTTTTTTTTGATCATCTCCTAATTCATCTTAAGGGCAATTGAGCATCTAAGATAAGGGAAGGAGTTGATAACCTCTCCTTAGCCCAAAACCATCACCCATTCATTCGATCCTAAGCCTAATTTTAAAATTTATTAGACTTAATTTGTCCTAGTGGGCTAGGAACACCAACTGGTCAGGTCCAGCCTAGGGTTTAGTCAGTTTGTCTGGTTACTCTGTGTATTTTTTGTACTCAGTATCTAGAACGATGATTCAGGAACTACGTCCCGAAGGGCTTGTGTGCTGGTCTGCCTACCTGGCCAATCACTGATTGGTGTCTAGGATTGGCAACTAGGGACCTAACACTCCCCTTACACCTGCCTGGCTGAGTCCTGAGTTACTACAGGCTAGCTTGCCACTCTAATTGGGCATCTAGTTTGGGCTCTATGTCTAGTTAGCCCGTAGTCATTTCAGTCGAGTCTCATTTGGTGTGCTTGCTTGCATCATCATGTCCACCCGGAACGGAGTACCCTACCAACCTGGTCAAACCCAACCTGATTTAGAGGCCATGATTAGAACTCTTACCGAAAGTATGACCAAATTGAGTCAGGATATGACTGATACTGTTGCCTAGTTTAGAGACCGAGCCCAGGTACTTGAGGAGCCTAGGCACCGAAATTGGACCCCTGACTCAGAATTTGGTAGACCCCAACCTCACCCATACCCAAAGCCTAGGAGACCTTTATACAGGGATCCTGAACCTAATCATTGGAGGTTTGATCTAAGAGCCTATGACCATGATCTTGCCCCTAAGTCTAGCCCTAGGAGCCTATACCCATACTTGGTTGACTCAGAGAAGGGACCCGTTAGGAACACCGAACCTTATGCACCCACTTTTGATGGAAGACAAGAGACATATATTAAGTGGGAAGAACAAATGGATCAGTATTTTAAGTGCACTAACATATCGGAATTAGGACAAGTTAGGTTGGCCAAAACCAAGTTCACCAAACATGCTAGGTCACATTGGTATGCTATTGAGCATGAGTGTTATCAAAGAAAAGAGGAAATATATACTTGGAGAGATATGAGAAGTAAGTTGAGAGATAGGTACCTAGGTAGATCCTATGAGAAAAGACTTTTAGACAAATGGTACCAATTGTGACAAGGTAATAGGCTTGTGTCTAAATATATCGAGGACTTTCAGTGGTATGACATGAAATGCAATACCATTGAGACCGAAGCTCAGATCACATCGAGGTTTAGGGTTAGGTTACACCCAGACATTTATAGGAAGCTATGCCTTCAAAAGACCAATAAGTTAGACCGAGCCTACCAAGAAGCCCAAGACTATGAGTGGTCTTTAAGGTATAACCAATCAAGTACTTTGGACTTAAAGCCAACCTCTACCAACTTGAGTCAAGTTTCGATTGATCCGACATCCGTAGTGAACCAGACTTTTGTTTGTCAATTCCTACTTGTGTCACCTCTTGATCAGAAGGATAACACTGAGAAGGAGTTAGGCATGGCCATCCCAAAATTAGTTGACCCGACCAGAGCCGTACTTAAAGAGGAATCAAAGGAGAATAGATTAAAACCTTTTAGTGAGATTGATGAAGAAATATATGAGCCTGACATAAGTTTAATAGATGAATATGAAGAAGAAGAATTTGAGGATATCTCTCCCGATAATTCAATTAACCAACTCCTACCTAATGGGGTTATTGAGGGGACCCCTGCCACTCAAGGAATTCAAGAGCTAACCCTAAGAGAAGACCCTTTTGAGGAAGTTCAGGAAGAGGAAATTACACTAAATGAATGTTTAAGTGAGAATACCCCTGAACTCATTGAGGAATCTAAAGAAGACACCCCTGAGTCAAATCTAGTAGAGAAGTGTGAAGAAGGAAGGGGTTCACAAGAATTGCCCATTGAGAAGGTCCAAGAACAAGAAAAAGATAGTAGCTTAGAGGACTTTCTAGATAAACATTCCAAAGACCTTCCTGATAACATTCCACCTTCTAGGAGCACCCAGCCTATCCTAGAACTTGCACTTGTAGACCCTCCTAGAGCAAATCATGAGGTTTGGATGAGTGGACCTATAGAACAATGTCCTCATTTTAAGGTCATCCTGAATAACCAAGGTTTGTTTCTTGTTTCTGAAAAGCCACCTCAAAATTCTGATTCTTATTTCCTACCCTTCCCTGAATTTTCTCATGTTTCTTGAGCTATGGGATTATACTTTACTGAGAATTCTAGGTTGCAAGACTCCTTAGAACCTATTAGGTTTGCCACCTACTTCTGGAAGACCTTATGGCACCTACTAGGCACCCATGATAAGTTTTCATGCTCTGCATGCCATCCTCCGACTCAAGGTCAAACTAGAGAGCCTTAGTTTGTTAGGTTTAGACCTAGGGTTCCTTTGGAATAAAGTATATTCTTTAGGAATGCATCGTCAGTCTAGTTTAGTTTTTCTTGACCCTTTACTAGGCTTTGGCTCAGATTTTGGTTTGATTGAGAGCACCAGGAATTGGGATTTTTATTTTATCCAGGGCTGAAATTGCATTCAATGTTTCGATCAATAGGTCTATAGGCTAGAGTCCCTTTGAAATTGTTCATGGATACAAGCCTCACACACCACTTGATCTGATTTCACTATTAGCCCACACACACAAGTCTCTTGATGCACTTGCATAGCATGTAAAGGACTTGCATAAAGAAATTCATGCCAAAATAACTTTAAGTAATGAAACTTATAAGAAGTTGGCTGATTCTCAAAGACGAGTCAAAACTTTTGTTGAGAGAGACCATGTAATGATTAGGTTAAGGCTTGAGCGGTTTTTTTTCCTGGAACCATTAGAAAGTTACATGTTAAAGGAGCTAGACCATTTAGAGTAGTGAAGAGAGTAGGATCCAATGCCTATGTGCTCAAGTTGCCTCTAGAACTAGGCAATAGCTCTACTTTCAACATTACAGACTTAGTAGAGTATAGGGAGCCAGCTGTGATTCCTTGTAAGCCTTTGAAACCTAATCCTGTTATTAAGAGTGATCCCGACCCTGTGTGTCCACCAACAAACTGGCCTGTGAGGAAAGAGCAGATTAAAAAGATCCTGGATGATCAGGTTATCTCTAATCGTAATCGAGGATACCAAAGATACCTGGTCCGCTGGCAAGGAAGGCCAGATTCTGATGACTCTTGGATCTCCCGAGAAGAATTAAAAGAATTGGACCCAGACCTCTCAGAGAGATATCAGAGCCAGCTTGATCCATACTCGAAAGGGTCGAGTTCCTCCCACCCCGGGAGAATTGGTGCGGGCACCAGACTCAGAAGAAGACTTCAGGGCTCCATCTGGATCTCTGATTGACCTTGCCTAAAGAATTAGGATTTTCTGGTTTTGTAATAAGGGTTGACTTGGTCGACTCAGTTTTAGTCTTGAGTATGTATTTCCCTGCAATTTAAATTTTGTTGAGTCATGTTGACTCAGTACAAGTCCTAGTAGTGGTCTAGGTCTTCTCCAGGTTGGTGCCACTTTCTTTTCAGTCAAGTCAAGGTCCAGGGTGCCACATTTTTTCTCCCAGGCCCAAGCAATTGGGCGCCACACTCCCAGCCACATGCCAGAGTCCAGGAGACGCCACATCTCCATCCAGTGTCTTTGGTCCCTACACCAAAAGAAGTAAGTTCCTTTTTTTCTTGCACCACTTGGGAGAGAAATCCATCAAGATACCTCAATCCAAGGAGGAGCCAATTTCTTTCCTGATAAACCCAAGCCAGGATGGCAAGAATTTTTCTTGAAGAGAGGATCAAGAAGGTGCCCCACAATGTTCCATAAAAATCCAAGTTATAAAAGGGAAGAGAGCATGTCTTGGGGAGGGATTCAAGGAGGTTCCCAAAAGTTTCCAAAAGTGCCAAAGCCATGAAAGGAAGAAGCCTAAACTTGTGGAGAAAGACTAGGAGGTGTCCAAATGAGCAAAACCATAAAGGGAAAATCATTGATTCATGTAGAGATACTAGGAGACACCCCCATAACCTGCCATTTGGAGTTGATTTTCAAGTTTTCTTGGAGTTTTTGGGCTGCCCACTCATGGAAGGAGTCTTGGGAAGAGAATTTGATGCTTAAAGTGTGGGTTAGTCCTATTAGTCCCACGTGGGAAATGTATAAAATTTTATTTCTTTGTTATGTCTATATAATCAACTCTATGTAACTCTTGAATTTAATGATGAATGAAATCAATTTCTTTGTGAGAAACTTTATGTTTCTCTCTTCCGCACTTGTATTCAAGTGTTGAGCTCCATGAGGGAGTGATTCCGGGTTCCACAGGAACCTTGAAGAGGTGTGAGATCTCCAAACCCTACCAAAACCCTAGGTTAGCCACTTCAATTCCAAACCCTAGCCGCCCATCATCTTCTTCATTCCACCAATCATCCAAACCCTAATCTACCTATTCATCTCACGTCCCCTCTCTTCCAAGTAGAGGTCGACCACCAGCATCCAGGTCCAGATCAGCTACTTCGAATACAGAGCAAATCCCAGAGGAAGTCAGATCAGCATCCAGGAGAATCAGGATTTCAGCAACATCAATTTTTCAAGTTCTTCTTATCTAGTAAATCCTTTCTTTGAGTATCTGGTTCCTTAACTTGTTCTTCTTCTTTCCCAGATCCTGAGTTCAGGAGAAGCCAACTCTGCCAAAGGACCAGTATTGGAGGATCCATTGCAAAGATATCCGAATCCGAGGATCCAACAATCTACTCGAGAGAGTCCTTCCACCAAACTCTGTGAAGATCACTGCCTGGTATATAACCCTTCCCTTCTCTTTAGTTCTGTCCTGTTGAAAGTTCAGAGCGAAACTGTAGGTCTGGGAGTTTCTCAACCCCCAGCAATCCTTTACTTTTGAACTACTCTGATAATCTAGTTTCTTTGAATTGTTCTTTCAATTATTATATAGTTTCTTTCAATTTAGTTTAACTTTCATTTGAGTCAAAGCCGACATCTGAAAATAAAAAAAAAAAAGAGAATTAGTCTTAATTTACTTCCGCATCGCATCATCTCTTTTGTTCTACATCACCTAGTGGATCTCCTGGAGCCCGAGTGCGGCTTCTACGGGTCTCAAACACTTGAGGAGCGAGTAGGAGCAGGATCTCTGATACAGTAGCCCGTCCATCAAAACAAACCACGCGGCCTTCCTCTTAATGAGGCTAGCCACCATGTGGTCCTCTAGCAAGGTGCCGTTGGTGATGTACTCGATGTAGTTGTCCATCCAGCTAGGTTCTTGGTTGACCTGCTAGACCTCCATGGGTGTCTCGTAGCTCGAGGCCTTGAGGTGCTCGACATAGGTGCGGCCCAGTGATGAGTCCGGCAGGGTTGCCAGGTAGGAGAGGGCATCCGTGCGGGCATTTTCTTCGCGAGGGATATGGGAGACACTGAAGCACCGAAATCCTGCCGCGCTCGATCGCATGAGCTCCAGTTACTTTGCCATTTGTGGGTCCCGCACCTCGTACTCCTTCAAGACCTGCACGGCCACCAGTTGTGAATTGATGAAGACCCTGAGGCAGGCCACGCCCAGCTCGCGGGATACTCTTAGCCCCACGAGAAGTGCTTCATACTCTGCCTGCTCGGTGATGACCCCCTCGCCGTTGGCAAGGATTGTTGGGATCCGGTGCAACGCAGCGGAAGGGTAATTTCAAAATATAGAAATTAATATGCACCAGAACCCTAAATCAGGAACTCCTTAATAAGACTAAAATGTATGAAGACTAACATTCTTATGCAAATTAGAATTAGAGTACTAACCTGTAACCGCTAATTCCAATTTGATGAAGATTTAATCTTGAAGATGAATGGGCTATTTGAGTTCACCTGGCGTCCAGGTGTCCACCCTCTGATGGTGATCCACACAAAGAAATGACCAAGATCCTAACTCCTTGTTCCAATGGTTCCTTCAATTGAATTCTTCTTCCAGGAATTCAATGCTTGGATTATGGCTGGAATTCTTCCACTCAAAGGTGTGTCTTCTTCCTTCTTAC
The DNA here is from genome assembly GCA_021397845.1 of Areca catechu. Classification (NCBI taxonomy): domain Eukaryota; kingdom Viridiplantae; phylum Streptophyta; class Magnoliopsida; order Arecales; family Arecaceae; genus Areca; species Areca catechu. Next base: position 90,552,951 of record CM038051.1, on the reverse strand, counting down.
CCCTTCTCCACCTTTTACCAAGACTTAGAACCTTTAGGACACCTTTGTCTTGAAAGTAAGATCTTGTCCTAAGAAGATTAATGCTTGTCTTTAATTGGTGGAGAAATTAAGACAAAGATGTCTTAATGTAAGGAAGAAAGAATTGGATCAGAACTCTTCTTTTCCTTTACCGTCGGAGACTTTCTCTCTTAACCTTGTTTAGTAGCAGAGTTTTGATAGAGTTTTTACTCTGTAAAGGAAACAATGCAAAAATAAGAAGGGAAGAAAGAGTCTTCAGGAGAGGAAGAAAGAAAAAATCACATCACCGAGTTCTGATTCCCATCCCCTTTTTATAGTTTTCGGAGAGGTGCCCTCACAACTCTCCGATAACAATTTCTCACGCCATTTCCCTTCTTTCCACGCCCCTTTCCCTTCTTCCCACGCTCTTTCCTTTTTCTCACGGCCTTCTGGATTATTTCTCTTGGCCTTCCAGATCAATCCTCATGACTTTTCTCAAAAAAGAAGTCGCGACGATTGGAGAAAAAAATCGCGAAACATGAATCTCCGAAGAGATCTAATTTCGCGCTCCCGGGAAGAAACTGCGCTTTCTTTCTTTCTTAAAAACCTCTCCACCCATTAGATTATCTTTCAAGGGTGGACAAATGAGGTGCTAATACTAAGAAAGAAGGCCGCCCCATCTTAATTCATCGGAGAATTAAGTGGGCGCGCGCCAAGAGTCCATGCGCCCATGGACTCCTCCAAATGGCGCGCCAAGAGTCTATAAGCGCATGGACTCTTGGTGTTTTTGGCGTGCAAGGAAAGGGGGTGGGTGGGGAAGTGGCCTAGCTAATAGGTTAGCCAATTGAGTTAGCCATAATCCCTAAATTCTCAATTAAGGTCTAATTAGATCCAATTAGAACCCAAATCGAGTCAATTCGGAACCCTAATTCGATTACGATTCGAATAGGAGTTAGGATTTGCAACACTTGCTAGAGTGTCTTCATGCAAATGACTCTTGATCAATTATTTTAAGTGTGTGATCCATTGGGTTCCACATCTAGTCGGCAGTGTGTTCGAATACAAGTTGACCTAATTTGATTAGAACTCTTTCTAATCGATTTAGGTCAAATCGGGCTTACCCGATTTTGATCAATTAGGACTCTTCCTAATAAGTGATCATTCAAATCAACCCACAGGACAAGATTGACGTCTAGCAATGTGTCATGTCTACCGGAAGATATGAAAATTTTGGTGAAATACCAAAATTACCCTTCAGTAGAATGTTACCGTACAATTAAATACTTCGATCAGCCTGCACCCAAAATATAATTATGGATATGGATATATGTCAAATCTAATATTATATGTTTCTAGATCAATTTTATATTGATGATTCAATTATCTTGATATTAGAAACCATCTCTAATATCCCTACATTGATCAAAGATTCCCTGAATCATCATCCGATTGATAACCAGATAGATGCAATCTCCTCTTACTAAGAGTGATCGATTCTTTGTTGACCTACTCATTATCTTCATATCTAATTCACCATTCCCAGCATCAATCCTGTGCATGACTCAGTATCATGATTAGGATTGAACCAAAGCATGGGTTCATGTACATAAGGTACTTATGGCAGTCTCAGGTCAAAGGATTACTTGTACCACTCCCACAATGAGAACCTTCTATTGACATGTAGCTAACACTCCATTAGATGTTCTCAAGTTGGATCATATCAGTGAACTCATTCTCTAATGAGCACCCACATCCTAGTATTAGTGTCATACACAAGTGACTGTGAGAGCATTCACCCTATTCAGTATACATAGGATGTGCTAGTCTTACTGGAAAAATCCTGATCCCCTACTCAAGGTTCCTTCGACTATGAATATTTTTGATTAAGGTTTTAAGACTTTAGGTCTCACTGGTATGATCTCATCATAATCCTAAAATCATAGCCCTAATCTATGGGTTCATCATATAATTATAATCACAGCTTATGATGAAAATAATGCCTTTATTAGAATATTGTAAATTACAATGGTTTGGGAGATACAACATAGATTGGCTTGTAGGGCATATCCCTTTCAAGGATGAGTCCCACTCCGCTCCCACCGAAGTTCGAGGCTCCATCCATGTGAAGGATCCAGACGTCCTCCTCTGGTCCTGGCTCCCACTGCCGGTCTCGGGGGCTTTCTTCCGGCCCCTCGCCCAGGCTCGCATACTCAACCAAGAAATCAGCGAGTACCTGTGCCTTCATGGCCGACCTCGGCCTGTAGGTGATGTCGAACTCGCTAAGCTTGAGCGCCCACTTTGCCAGGTGCCCAAACGTGTCAGGTCGGTTGAGCATCGCCTCAGTGGCTGATCCGTTAGGATCGTGATGGGGTGCGCTTGGAAATAAGGCCTGAGACGTTGAGCGGACATGATTAGCACAAAAATTAGTTTCTCAAACCGGGAATACCTGAGCTTCGCATCGTGAAGGAGTTTGCTCATGTAATACACCGGCCTTTGCATCCCCTTGTCATCCGTCCGAACCAGGACTGAACTGACGGCCTCCGGGGTGATCGCCAGGTACACGAGAAGCTCCTCTCCTTCCTCGGGCCTGGAAAGCAGTGATGGGGATGCTAGTGTCCTCTTCAGCTCATCAAATGCCTCCTGGCACTCCTTCATCCAGGTAAAGTCATTCATCTTCCTCAGCTTCTTGAAGAAGTGCTGGCAGCGGTCAACGAACCTTGAAATAAATTGACTCAGGGTGGCTATTCGGATGGTGAGCCACTGCACTTGCTTCTTGGAGGTGGGTTGCTCCATGTCCAGGATAGCCTGGACCTTCTACAAGTTGGCCTCTATCCCACTTTGGGACACCATGAACCCCAGGAACTTCCCGGCGGATATGCCGAAAGTGTACTTCACCGGGTTCAATTTCATCTGGTGAAGTCGAAGGTTACTGAAGGTCTCTGGCAGGTCATCGACATGGTCCGAAGTGGGCTTGCTCATCACCAGCATGTCATCCATGTACACTTGCATGTTAGGCCAATTTGGTCTTTGGAGACCTTGTTGACCAGCCATTGGTACATGGCACCGGCATTCTTGAGGTCGAACGATATCATCTTATCGCAGTAGGTCCCACGATCAGTGATGAAAATGGTGTGTTCCTCATCCTTCGTGTGCATTCGGATATGGTTATACCCGGAGAAGGCATCTATGAAAGAGAGGAGGCGATGCCCTGAAGTAGTGTCCACGAGCTGGTCAATCTTTGGAAGAGGGAAACTGTCCTTTGGGCAAGCTCGGTTGAGGTCGGTGTAGTCCATGCAGATCCTCCATTTGTCGCTGCTCTTCTTCACCATGACCACGTTCGCCAGCCAACTGAGATACTGTACCTCTCGTACAAAGTCGTCGGCAAGAAGCTTCTCTACTTCCTCATTGATGGCCTTCTACCTCTCCACAGCAAAACTCCTCTTCTTCTGGCACACAGGGCTGCACCTTGGATCAATGTTCAACTGGTGGGTGATGACCTCTGAGGGGATACCAGGCATGTCTGCAGCAGACCAGGCAAACACATTAGTGTTCACCCAGAGGAAGTCTAGCAAACGAGCCCGCTCTTCTTCTAGGAGTTGGGCTCCTATCTGCACTGTCTTCTGAGGGTCCGACCCGAGGGCGTACGTCAACAAGTGCTCCATGGGCCCTCCCCTGGGGTCTTGCTCTCTTAGGTCAAGGTCATCAACGTCGGAGCCGAGCTCAGCTCTCCGGGCCCCTGGGACTGTCTACAGACAATGCGGGACGGGTTGGGCCATCCCTCTCATCACTCCTATCCTAGAGGTGGTAGGGAACTGCACCAGCAACTTCTTAGCAGAAATGACAGCGTCCAGCTGATTGAGCCCTGGACGATCAAGGATAGCATTGTAGGGTGATGGAAGCCTGACGATGGTAAATGTCATCATGACCGTATTCTTCCGAGGTGGGGATTCGGTGGTAACAGGGAGAGTGATCTCTCCCTCGACCCCCACAGAATCTCCGATGAAGCCCACAAGAGGGGTGTGCACCAGCTTTAATTGATCATGAGACAAATTCATTCGGGAGAAAGCGTTGTAAAAAAGTATGTCAGTAGAGCTCCCACTATCCACCATAATGCGATGTACATGATGCATCGTGATGGTCATCTCGACCACCACTGCATCATTGTTTACATTTTCATTTTTATTTCCCTTTTTAAAGGGGAGTACATTCTCCAGGTGTCCTGCCTCCCGGGCTCTCTTCGTCGGATGCCCTATCCCCCAAGTGATCATGCCCACCGGCTTCTCCATTGGACGGTTGTCAATTGCAGAGACGTGGGGAAGGGCTGCGAGCGACTGGTCCTCTGCCAGGGCTTCATTCCTCATGAACTTCCTGAAGTAGCCCCTCTTGATTAGGTCCTCGATCTCCCGCTTCAGATTGTGGCACTCCTCCGTGTCGTGGCCATGGTCGCGGTGAAATTGATAGTACTTTGTCTTGTCACGGATGTTTCTTGAGTTCTGAGGAGGAGGTCGATGGAGGTAGTGCTCACCCTCAATCTCCATGAGGATCTTCGTTCTGGGAGCGAGAAGAGGGGTGAAGGTCCGCTCTGGGGCAGCATCATTCTTTGGCTTCGGGCCTGGATGGAAGTCCGCAAGTGGTCCAGGCCTCCGGATCCCAAGGACATCCTTGGGTGCAGCTTCTTCAAAGGCTTCCCGTCTAGATCTCGCTCGGTACGGTCAACCTCCTTGGCCTGGATGTACTTGTGGATGCGGAGGAGGAGCTCGGAATACATCTTAGAAGGCTTCTTGTCTAGGGAATATGTTAGACGAGAGGTCTTGAGCCCGCGCTTCAATGCCAGCATGGTGACGGGATTGTCCAGGCTATATATTTCTAGGGTGATGGTCTTGAAGTGGGTGACGTAGTCCCGCAACAGCACTTGGTCTTGTTGACGGATGGAGAAGAGGCTATCCACCTCCCTTGGCATCTTGCGGCAAGCGTCAAAGTGTGCCACGAACTTTTTTTCCAGCTGATGGAAGGAGCTAATGGATTTCGGCTCGAGGTGGGTGAACCAAACTCGAGTAGCCTTCCGGAGAGTGGTTGGGAAGGCAATGCATAGAAGAGCATCCATCGCTCCCTGGACCCTCATGAGAGCCTTATAGCTCTCTTGGTGGTCCAAGGGGTCGGTGGTCCCATCGTAGGGATCCACCTTAGGCATACGGAACCGACTCAGGATCGGTTCCTCTTGGATTTCCCAGGAGAAGGTTGGCTGGGCATTGTAGATCGCTGGATCGATTGGGGAGCTCTGCATGTCGACAATGTAGTGGGAGAACTTCGCTAGCTTGTGCTCGTGCTCCTCCAGGCACCTCTCGGCCTGGTGCTTGATGGCCTCATCAGTGGAATCCTCCACTAAGGCCGTTGGAGAAGGGTTGCCGATCCATCTCGACGAGGTGCCTTGCCCCGATGGCGCCTGCTGTGCCACACTGCTTCAGCATCGTTGGCCGGGGATCGAGTCTCGTGATCCATTGAACCAGAGTGGTTCCTCTTTGCGGGAGTCTGGTGGCTCTCACGGGGGTTGGAAACTGGCCGTGGATGGAAGGACCAGCCTTGGATGGAGCTCAGGCTTCCGCGGGGGCCTGTGGCTCTAGCTGCAGGGGTCCCTGGCTAGGGCTGAGTGGCCAAGGAGCACTGCTGGTGCTGCAGTTGCCGCATAGCAGTAGTCAAAGTTTGCAGCTGCTGGACGACAGCTATGAAAGGAATGTCCACCGAGGATGGCTGAGGAGGAGGAGGTGGAGTAGGAAGTTCCCTCTCCAGGTTGCGCGGCCTTTGGGGGGAAGGACTTCTCCTGCTCGGCTGGTGGATGCTTCGCACCCGTGCATCACCACCATGGTCGGAGCATGCTTTCGCCAATGGAGAGCTTGCATGTACAGGGGTCACTATTCTGCTCCCCTTCCTGGCATTCCAATCTATTTCCGATCTCACCGCGGTGGCCTGTAGCTCGTGAGCTGGCATCGGTTCTCGAACTCTGTCATGTCGAGATCTCCAAGCTTCCGGACTTGCAAAACAAAGTCAGAAACTCGGGCTGGGGATTCCGACGGGGGCACTCCGACGGTCAAGTAATAGAGCGGCAAGATGGTACAGGACCTCTAAGGCGGGTTCCCGAAGGATTCCCGTGCTTAGAAGAGATGTAAATGAAAGAAGTGTGAGGAAGAGAGGAGCTAAAGCTCGGCTTCCTGTGTTGGGTTCACCGAGCTCACGCCTGAGGACTTCTTGGGGTCCCCCGGATCGTTCTCTCGATGTTCTCCCCCCTTTTTGACTTACCTTTCCATCCATTTTTACCTTCCCCTTTATACCACTGGATCGCCTTCAGCCCACGTCTCCTCCTGGGAGCTCCCTGAGATCTCTGGGTCTCTTCCCCTCCCTTCTCCTTCGAGTCCGGGAGTTAAGTGGCCGGCATGCCTCGTCTGCTGTGTGTCATGAAATGGGGAAGACTGGTGAGACCTCGGGTCGAGCATGGGAGCTCTCCTTTCGGTGCGTTGATGATGGGCCTCTAGTCGTTTCAGGCCCCTGCCCACAAGGATTTCATTCCTTGGTTGCGGGGCCTCATTTAACTGATGTAAACAAGGTTTCACGTATCACTGCAGGCCGTACTAGCGCTATGTACGGGGTGCGCCACGTGCCAGCCCTAGTGGCGACCTCGTGACCCGAGTCTCTGCCTTCCCAAAGCTTTGCAGAGTAGGGCTGACTTCGACCGAGGTGGACCCTACAGGGGTCGCCACCTAGCGAAGTAGCAGGGGCTGCCAGCTTCGGTCGAGGTGAATCCATCCTGGGTGGACACCTAGCGGAGTGGCATAGAGAGGCTCGACCTCGATCGAGGTGGGCCCGTCTTGGGGTGCCACCAGGCGAAGGAGCAGGAGGACCTGGCTTAACCTCGGTAGAGGTGGACCTGTCTCAGGGTGCCACCTAGCGAGGGAGCAGGAGGCCGCCAGCTTCGGCCAAGGTGGACCCCTCCTGGGTGGACACCTGACGGAGTGGTAGAGAGGTGCTCGACTTCGGCCGAGGTAGACCCGTCATGGGGTGGTGTGGGCACCAGAATCAGGAAGAGACTCCAACCAATTCAACTCAAATCTGAGTCCTTATGGTTGGATGAGTAAAAGAAAGTCCTGTAATTTTTTTCTCTTTCTTTAATTTTGAGTCCAAATAATTATGTAATTCGAGTCCATTTCAATTTTATGTTGGGACTAGTCCAGCCTGATTAACCTTGTATTTGAGAGTTGGGTCCAAATGAGTCAAGTCTAATCCATGAAGAATCAAACAAAACCACATTTGAAGACTAAAGAAGACTCATGACTTATACTCCAAAGCAAGACCAAAGCCACCTCAAGTGGGGACCACATGCCACATGACACATGCCACCTCATCATCCAAGGTTGCAGCCACATCACACATGCCACCTCACCATCCAAGGTTGCCACCCAAGAGAAGAAAAGGGGAATTTGAATTTGAATTGGCTACAACCTCCTCCACAACTTCCTCCACTCCTCATGGGACACCCCATATTTTTCTCCACAAATTTTTCTCCATGATATTTGGTGTAGTTTGAATTCAAAATTGCTTAATAGTCTATAAAAGAATCTTAGTCTTCTTGTAAAAAAGAAGAGGAAATGAAAAAAAAAATTAAAAGTTTCTTCTATGTGAGTTCTATGTGCCTAGGTGGTAGTTCTAAATTCTTCTCCCTATCCCATGCCAACCCAACTTTCTCCTCCTCCATCTCCAACGCCTAAGACACTCTCCTTCTTCTCCAATCTCAAGCTAGCCCTTTAATATTCTAGGTTGATCAAGAAGACGATCACAAGGAGGCCGGCCTAATCCATTTCAAGTGATCTACCATGGCGCCAAGATTATTCTTCAACAATGCTTCATCGATTCTTCTTTAGTTTCTCCATTTCATGACTAACGTATCTTACCAAGTTCCTAATCTCGAGGTTTCTTTGTTGTAGGGTTCTCTGGGATTCCGAATTCAAGAGGAAGGAATTACTTGCCACAATCCAGAAAACAAGAAGGGCCCTTAATTTGTAGTATGGTCTTGTCATTTGGGAGGTCTCTTCATAAGTGATCTTGACCTACTTGAAAGATAATGCCAGGTATGTTCTAGTGTCGATTAGGTCTGAAATATTAAATTTGCCTAGCTTAACTTGTGTGGTTCGAATCTAATTCCTATTTCTTTATTATTTTGATAGTCTCATTAATTAGGTTTACGTTTGATCGTTTGAGTTCTTTTCATTAGAACTCCTTTGATATTATATGCCGAACTAATCATATGCAAATAAGAAATTGCTAAGTTAATCTTTGCTAATCTCCTTTAGGGTTGCATAGTTGCATTCTCATCTTGCATGTCCTCACCAATCTTGGTATCAGAGCATGGTTGCATTAGGGCAGAATAGTTTTCTCTTAATTCCAAACTAGATCAAAAACTCACGCCTCCTGAGCGGGTGTACTCCAGTACACTGTCATGACCCATGGGAGTAATGAGCCTCCGGGCCGGACGTGATGTTTTAGATTAGAGTTTGGTAAAGCATCGCAATTCCTTTAATTTCTTTTTTTCTGTGAATCTGAATCTGCTGGCTGTGATAAAAAAAAAAAAATTTAAAAGAAACAAATAGTACATTTTGCATTGCCATAATTTTTTTTGATTCCATATAAGGTTAGTTATAATCACACAAAGTTTCAGCATCAGAAGAAATTCACAAAAAATACTAAAATTCCTACTTCAATCTTCTATCCTACTGAAATAGTCTGCAGTACATTGTCTGTTGTTTTTATTGTTTCTCTATGTAGACAGATCAAGATTTTCTGATTTTTATTTTTCTGGGATCCTCATAATTCCTATTACTTTTGAAAATTTTTTTAGATTTTATTTTGATTGTTAGAATTTCTAGCATTCGAAATACTCTCTGAGATTCAATCTAAACTGAAATTCCAGCAAGAACCAATCTCAGAAATTTTTTGAAATTGAAGTTCAAATTTTAAATTTTAAATTTTTTGAATTCTAACATTATAGAATCTGAAACTTGGAGTTTGAAATTTAAATTTTAAAATTTAAGTTTGAATTTGAAATTGTTTGAAAACTAATCAAGTCAAATAATTAAGTCAGCTCATAAAACACAAAAAAAAAAAAAAAAAAAAAAAAAATTGCATTCATTTGAAAACATCTTAATGGCATCAATATGACATGGGGGCAAGAGTTCATCACTTGTCCTTAGCCCAAAACCACAACCCATCATCTCGATCCCAATCCTTAATTAAAATCAATTAGACCTAATCACCCTAGTTGGTTAGGGACACCAACAAGTCGGGTTCGGATTAGGGTCAAGTTGATTGTGTCCACTAATTGGTGTGTGCTTACGGGCTTGGTGTCTAGGATTGGTGTATTAGGGCTTGTGGGTTGGTCCGCCTACTTGGCCAATCACAGATTGGTGTCTAAGGTTGCCAGAACAGGGACCTCCACTCCCCTTCCCACCTACCTGGCTAAGTCACGTAAGTTACTACTAGCTAGTTGGTCCTTTTAATTAGATCTCTAATTCGTACTCTAGGTCTAGAAATCCTTAGCCCTAGTTTGAGTCTAATTGTTTGCATGACAACTAGATCATGAACTCCTTACCACCCTTCACAAGACCAACCAAGTTCATCCATGGACACTAGTATGGAAACCCTTATGAGATCTATGATTGAGCGACTTGAATGTTTTGATTCTAGGATTGATCAATTCGAGGAAAGGATAGGAAACCTAGAAGAATCTAGGTTGACTCCAACTGAACCATCTTCACCCAGATTGCCTTCAGTTCATCTTAGAGCCCAGCAACAGGAACATACACCTAATCCAATTCCTAGAAGGCCACATCAGGGCTATGTTGATCACACTCCAGAACCATATCCTAGAAGACCTCACCATGATACTTTTGATCAGGATGATCGGGCCCTAAGGAATATCCATTTAGATGCACCAACCTTCAAAGGCAGCTTAGATCCTAAGGTGTACATAGACTGGGAGGCTGACATGGACCAGTATTTTGACTGGTATGATATGTCTGAAGAGAGAAGATTCAAATTGGCCAAAATCAGACTAGTCCGTCAGGCTAGGTTGTATTGGGGAAACATCGAACGCATAGCTAGGTAGAGGGGAGACTTACCTATAGCGACCTGGAGAGACATGAAGAGAAAGCTTAGAGAGAAATATCTGCCTATGTCTTATCAGCAAAGGTTGTTAGATCAGTGGCAACAGTTGACACAGGGTAATAAGATCGTTTCGAAATACGTTGCTAAATTTGATGAGTTTGTGATGCGATGCAACGTAGTTGAGTCTGAGATAGCCACATTGTCGAGGTTTAGATCAGGATTGAATGAAGATATAAAAGGGGAAATGTTTTTGAGGGAAGTCCATGATTTAGATCAAGCATACCAAGTTGCCATGGACTATGAGAGGTTTCAAAGGAGAGCTACATTTAGGTAACCTGAGCCCATTAGGTTTAATCCTCCTGTTAGTCGACCTAGTTCAATCCCTGGTACAACCAATAGACCAAGATCCAGCTCGAATCCAACCCCTAGACCCAACCCTGCCATTCCCCCAATTCCTAGAGAAGATAAAGGAAAGAGCCCTGAAGTTCGAGGTGAGAGGGAGCGAGTCTGCTATAAGTGTCGTAAACCAGGTCATTTCATGAGCCAATGTCCCTTTAGAGCTTTACATATAGGGGAGGCAGAAGAAGGAGAATCAGAACCCCTAGAGAATGATGAGGAGATGAAGAAAATGTAGACTCATCAGATGTGTTAGGAGTTGTGAGATGTATCATGACACAGACTAAGGAGCAGGAAGACTGGCGTAGGACTAGCATCCTACACACATTTGTCAAAATAGGAGAAAAGGTCTGTAAGATCGTGATCGATAGTGGAAGCTGTGTCAATGCCATTTCCCCTAGTGCAGCCAAGAGTCTAGGATTACCCACTGAACCACATCCCAATCCATATAAGGCATCCTGGATCGATTCCACTTCTATCCCAATCAAGCAGAGATGTCAGGTCCGAATCCAACTTCAGTCCTATCAAGAACGAATCTGGTGTGGTGTGCTCCCTATGGGAGTAAGTAGCATCATCCTAGGTAGGCCATGGCTGTTTGACCATGATGTGATAATTTTTGGTCGAACAAACTCCTGTGCTTTCAATTTCAATGGCATGAAAATTGTCATTCATCCAACCCAGCCTAAGGACAACACTAAAAGAGAAGCTAGTAGCCTGAAAGAAAAAAGGAATGGATTAAATTTGATAGGTGCAAGAGAATTAGAAAAATACATTAATGAGGGAGCACCTATTTGGATGGTAGCTGCTAAGGAAACTATGGACCACACCCCTGTAGAACACCCTCAAGAGGTGGTCCAATTATTGAAAGAATTTGAAGACGTGTTTCTCGAGGTTCTTCCCGATAATCTTCTACCTTTAAGGGACATATAGCATGCTATAGATTTAGTCCCTGGCACGACTTTACCTAATTTGCCTCATTATAGGATGAATCCAACTAAACATCAGGAGTTACAAAGGCAAGTTAGTGAACTTCTTAGAAAGGGATTTGTTAGAGAAAGTTTAAGCCCATGTGCAGTCCCTGCCTTGTTAAACCCTAAGAAGGATGGCACCTGGAGGATGTGTGTAGATAGCCGTGCCATCAACAAGATTACTGTCAAATATAGGTTTCCAATCCCAAGACTAGACGATATGTTAGATATGATAGCCGGATCAACGATTTTCTCCAAGATAGACTTAAAGAGTGGCTATCACCAGGTTAGGGTTAGGCTTGGAGATGAATGGAAGACCGCTTTTAAGACTAAAGATGGATTATATGAGTGGTTAGTCATGCCGTTCAGTCTGTCCAATGCACCCAGCACCTTTATGAGAATTATGAATCAGGTGTTGAAAACTTTCATCGGGAAATTTGTGGTGGTCTACTTTGATGACATTCTTATTTATAGCAAGACTAAGGCAGACCATTCAACCCACCTAAGGCAAGTTTGCCAAGTCCTTAGAAAGGATAGCCTCTATGCCAATATCAAGAAGTGTGATTTCTTAACACATAGAGTTATCTTTCTAGGATTCGTAGTAACATCTGAAGGAGTGTCCGCTGACCCTGTGAAAATTAAGTCCATAGTAGAGTGGCCTGTACCCAAGAGTATCCATGATGTCCGTAGTTTTCACGGTTTAGCCACCTTCTATAGGAGATTCATTAGAGGGTTCAGTACGATAGTGGCTCCAATCATTGATTGTATTAGGAAGGGAACTTTTGAGTGGACTAAAGCAGTAGACAAAGCCTTCCTAACAATTAAGGAAAAAATGACACACGCACCCATCTTGAGGTTACTCGATTTTACCAAAGTGTTCGAGGTTGCTTGTGATGCTTCTGGGTTAGGAATTGGAGGTGTCTTGAGTCAAGAGAATCACCCAGTAGCATATTTCAGTGATAAGTTAAATGAAGCGAGACTAAGGTATTCCACCTATGATAGGGAGTTGTATGCGGTAGTTTAGGCATTACATTATTGGAGGCATTATCTTCTACCGCAAGAGTTTGTCCTATTTTCTGACCACGAAGCTCTTAGGTTAGTTCTCAGAAGAAATTGAACCCTAGGCATGGAAAATGGGTAGAGTTCATACAAGCTTATACGTTCGTACTAAAACATCGTGTCGGTACCGAAAATAGGGTTGCTGATGCGTTGAGTCGTCGTCCCATGTTGTTGATTTCTGTGAGCACTGAGGTAGTAGGGTTTGATAGATTGAAAGAGGAGTATCCTACATACCCTGATTTTGGTAACATCTATCGATCCCTTTAACAAGGACCATCTAGTAAGCATAGTGATTATATCCTTTTAGATGGATACCTTTTCAAAGGAAATCAGTTGTGTATTCCCAAGACCTCTGTTAGGAAATTTTGATCTAGGAAGCTCATGATGGGGGCTTAGCAGGACATTTTGATAGGAATAAGACCATCATAGAAATAGAAGACCAATTCTTTTGGCCTGGTCTCAAAAGAAATATGGCCCAGATTGTAGCTCAGTGCCGTACCTGTGCTGTTGAAAAACAACAAAGACAGAACACCGGTCTATACACACCCTTACCTGTCCCTGATTGTCCATGGCAGGATATCAGTATGGATTTTGTAGTAGGCCTCCCTTAGACGTCTAGGAAGCATGATTCTGTCTTTGTGGTTGTCGATCATTTCTCCAAGATGGCTCACTTCATTCCTTGTTCTCAAACTTTAGATGCTTCGAAGGTGGCCAAGCTTTTTCTCGATCAGGTCGTTAGGCTTCATGGTTTACCCAAAACCATTGTGTCCGATAGAGATGTCTAATTTACTAGCTATTTTTGGAAAACCCTCTAGTACATGCTCGGTACCAAGCTGAAATTCTTTACTGCCTATCATCCTCAAACCAATGGCTAGACTGAGGTAGTAAACCGAAGCTTAGAAAATATGTTGAGATGTTTAGTTGGTGACAACCTAGGAAACTGGGACCTATTACTTCCTCGTGCTGAATTTGCCTATAACAGCTCAGTTAATAGGTCTATTGGGCAAAGTCCGTTCGAAGTTGTCCATGGATACAGACCTAGGAAGCCTTTAGACCTAGCTCCTTTACCCACACATGCACGGGTGTCTGAGTCTGCTGAGTCATATGCATAGTATATTAGGGAATTGCATAAGGAGATTAGCCAAAAGATCCAATCGAGCAATGAAATCTATAAGCATATGACTAATTCACATAAACGGTTAAAAGAATTTAATGAAGGGGACTCCGTCATGATCAAATTTAAACCTGAAAGGTTTTCGCCGGGAACTATGAAGAAACTCCATGCCCGGGGAGCCGGACCTTTCAAAATAATAAAGAAAATTGGACCTAATGATTACGTATTAGAATTACCACCAGGTTATGGCATTAGATCAACATTTAATGTTTCAGACTTAAAAGAATACAAAGAACCTGCATTAATACCTGGTGAGTTTTTTGGTCCTAATATTTCTTTTGAGAGTGAAGCCCCAAATAAGTGTCCACCACCAAGTGTTCCTGAGTGAAAGGAGAGGATTGAAAGGATCTTGGATGACCAGATCATTACTACTAGAAATAAGGGCTACAAATGTTATCTGGTTCGATGGCAAGGACGTCCTGAATCTGAAGATTCCTGGATCACCCGAGAGGACCTACAACAAATCGACCCGGATGTATTAGAAGCTTGTCAAGCCAGCCCTTACTCGATAGGGTCAAGTTCCTTCCACCCCGGGAGAATTGGTGTGGGCACCAGAATCAGGAAGAGACTCTAACCAATTCAAGTCAAATCCGAGTCCTTATGGTTGGATGAGTAAAAGAAAGTCTAGTAATTTTTTTCTCTTTCTTTAATTTTGAGTCCAAATAATTATGTAATTCGAGTCCATTTCAATTTTATGTTGGGACTAGTCCAGCCTGATTAACCTTATATTTGAGAGTTGGGTCCAAAAGAGTCAAGTCCAATCCATGAAGAATCAAACCAAACCACATTTGAAGACTAAAGAAGACTCAAGAATTATACTCCAAAGCAAGACCAAAGCCACCTCAAGTGGGGACCACATGCCACATGACACATGCCACCTCATCATCCAAGGTTGCTGCCACATCACACATGCCACCTCACCATCCAAGGTTGCCGCCCAATAGAAGAAAAGGAGAATTTGAATTTGAATTGGCTACAACCTCCTCCACAACTTCCTCCACTCCTCATGGGATGCCCCATATTTTTCTCCACAAAATTTTCTCCATGATATTTGGTGTAGTTTGAATTCAAAATTACTTAATAGACTGTAAAAGACTCTTAGTCTTCTTGTAAAAAAGAAGAGGAAATGAAAAAAAAATTTAAAAGTTTCTTCTATGTGAGTTCTATGTGCCTAGGTGGTAGTTCTAAATTCTTCTCCCTATCCCAAGCCAACCCTACTTTCTCCTCCTCCATCTCCAACGCCTAAGACACTCTCCTTCTTCTCCAATCTTATGCTAGCCCTTCAATATTCCAGGTTGATCAAGAAGACCATCACAAGGAGGCTGGCCTAATCCATTTCAAGTGATCTACCATGGCGCCAAGATTATTCTTCAACAATGCTTCATCGATTCTTCTTTAGTTTCTCCATTTCATGACTAACGTATCTTACCAAGTTCCTAATCTCGAGGTTTCTTTGTTGTAGGGTTCTACAGGATTCTGAATTCAAAAGGAAGGAATTACTTGCCACAATACAGAAAACAAGAAGGGCCCTCAATTTGTTGTATGGTCTTGTCATTTGGGAGGTCTCTTCATAAGTGATCTTGACCTACTTGAAAGATAATGCCAGGTATGTTCTAGTGTCGATTAGGTCTGAAATATTAAATTTGCCTAGCTTAACTTGTGTGGTTCGAATCTAATTCCTATTTCTTTATTATTTTGATAGTCTCATTAATTAGGTTTACGTTTGATCGTTTGAGTTCTCTTCATTAGAACTCCTTTGATATTATATGCCGAACTAATCATATGCAAATAAGAAATTGCTAAGTTAATCTTTGCTAATCTCCTTTAGGGTTGCATAGTTGCATTCTCATCTTGCATGTCCTCACCATGGGGTGCCACCTAGGGAAGGAGCAAGAGGGCCTGGCTTGACCTCAGCAAAGGTGGACCCATCTTGGGCTGCCACCAGGCGAGGGAGCAGGAGGTCGCCAGCTTTAGCCGAGGTGGACCCCTCCTGGGTGGACACCTGGCGGAGTGGCAGAGAGGTGCTCGACTTTGACAGAGGTGGACCCGTCATGGGGTGCCACCTGGCAAAGGAGCAGGAGGGCCTGGCTTAACCTCGATAGAGGTGGACCCATCTTGGGGTGCCACCTGGCGAGGGAGCATGAGGCCGCCAACTTTGGCTGAGGTGGAACCCTCCTGGGTGGACACCTGGCGGAGTGGCAAAGAGGTGCTCGACTTCAACCGAGGTGGACCCATCATGGGGTGCCACCTGGCGAAGGAACAGGAGGGCCTGGCTCAACCTCGGCAGAGGTGGACACATCTTGGGGTGCCACCTGGTGATGGAGCAGGAGATCGCCAGCTTCGGCCATGGTGGACACCTCTTGGGTGGACACCTGGCCGAGTGGCAGAGAGGTGCTCGACTTCGACCGAGGTGGACCCGTCATTGGGTGCCACCTGGCGAAGGAGCAGGAGGAACTTGCTCAACCTCAGTAGAGGTGGACCCACCTTGGGGTGCCACTTGGCGAGGGAGCAGGAGGCCGCTAGCTTCGGCCAAGGAGGACCCCTCCAGGGTGTACACCTGGTGGAGTGGCAGGGAGGTGCTCGACTTTGGCCGAGGTGGACACGTCATGGGGTCCCATTTGGAGAAGGAGCAGGAGGGCCTGGTTCGACCTCGACAAAGGTGGACCCATCTTGTGGCACCACCTGGCGAGGAAGCAGGAGGCCGCCAGCTTCGGCCGAGGTGGACCCCGCTTGGGTGGATACCTGGCGGAGTGGCATAGAGGTGCTCGACTTCGACCGAGACGGACCCGTCATGGGGTGCCACCTGGCAAAGTAGCAAGAGGGCCTGGCTCGACCTCGGTAGAGGTTGACCCATCTTGGGGTGCCACCTTGTGAGGGAGCAGGAGGCTGCCAGCTTCGATCGAGGTGGACCCCTCCATGGTGGACACCTACCGGAGTGGCAAAGAAGTGCTCGACTTCGGCCGAGGTGGACCCGTCATGGTGTGCCACCTGGCAAAGGAGCAAGAGGGCCTGGCTCGACCTCAACAGAGGTTGACCCATCTTGGGGTGCCACCTGGCAAGGGAGCAGGAGGTCGCGAGCTTCGATCGAGGTGGACCCCTCCTGGGTGGGCACTTGGTGGAGTGCCAGAGAGGTACTCGACTTCAACCGTGGTGGACCCGTCATGGGATGCCACCTAGCGAAGGAGCAGGAGGGCCTGGCTCGACCTTGACATAGGTGGACCCATCTTGGGGTGCCACCTAGCGAGGGAGTAAGAGGCCGCCAGCTTCGACCGAGGTGGACCCCTCTTGGATGGACACCTGGCGAAGTCATAGAGAGGTGCTCGACATCGGCCGAGATTGACCCGTCATGGGGTGCCACCTGGCGAAGGAGAAAGAGGGCCTGGCTCGACCTCGACGGAGGTGGACCCATCTTGGGGTGCCCCCTGGCGAGGGAGCAGGAGGCCGCCGCTTCAGCTTAGGTGGACCACTCCTGGGTGGACACCTAGCGGAGTGGCAGAGAGGTGCTCGACTTCGGCCGAGGTGGACCCGTCATGGGGTGCCACCTGGCGAAGGAGCAAGAGGGCCTAGCTCGACCTCGACGGAGGTGGACCCGTCTTGGTGTGCCACCTGGCGATGGAGCAGGAGGCCGCCAGCTTCGACCGAGTTGGACCCCTCCTGGGTGGACACTTGGCGAAGTGGCAGAGAGGTGCTTGACTTCGACCAAGGTGGACCCGTCATGGGGTGCCGCCTAGCGAAGGAGCTAGAGTTTTGAAAGAAAAACCCACGTGGCACCTGCAGCTTCCAGTTGGATCTGACACACGTTCCACTTCAGCGATATAGCCATATCACTAGGTGTAGGTGTTTTTCACCTTCACATAATGCCATGGCCGACCTAGAATGATACTATTAACCTTCATGGGGAGAACATCACACCATATCTCTTCTTCATATGACTGTAACTTAATTAAGACCTGGTACCTAGACTTGATTAGCATAGAGGTGGAATCTACCTATGATACTTTATAGGGGCTAGGGTGTGGAACTAAGGTCAAGCCTAAAGATTTAGCTATTTCAGTGGCAATGGCATTGACACAACTTCCACTATCTATTATAATCTTACATACTCTATTCTCAATTTTAACTAAAGTTTGTAGGATGCTAGTCCTACGCCAGTCTTCCTTAGTTTGGGCTTGAGTCAAAATACATCTAACTACCCCAAATTTACCAAATCCCTACTCTACTCCTTTGTTTTCATCTACCAAGTCTGGTTTAGCCACATAAACTTTTTCTTCCATATCCTCATTATTGGGTTCAGGCTCTTGTTCCTTAAGCTCCCCTGTGTGTAATGATCTGGTGGGACACTGGCTAGCAAAGTGACCTACCTTGTTATACCTAAAACAAGCATTGGGGCTAGGGCTTGGGGCTTTCTGAAATGCAAGTACCTTACCCTTATCGATTCTAGCAGGTGTAGAATTTCTTGAACTTGATGGACTCAGACTCGAGTTAGATCGAGATGGGTTAGGGTTGGAATGGGTTGGGTTGGGGTTGGTCAACTTAAGTTTGTGTTTGGCTGACCTGGGTTGGGGTTGGGGAGGTTTTGGTTAAAGTTGGGTCAGTTTGGGTAAGCCTGGTTTGAGTTGGACCTTAAGCTATAAGTATTGGGTTTAAAAGTTTAGGTCTCTTAACTACAGGTACTCTCTCGAACCTCTCAAAGTTTTCAGCTACATGATAGGCATGGTCCAGGTGTTCTACATCCCTAAGGTACAACTCCCTTTGGATATCCTTTCTAAGACCATTCCTAAACCTAGAAAGGATAACTGACTCAGGTTCATCTATGCCGCATCTTAGGGCACACTCATCAAACTGGGCTATGTATTCCTGTATAGTTTTGGTCCCTTGTTTTAATCTCTACCATTGATCTAAGAGACACTGCTTATAGTATGGGGGAACATATTTAGCCCTAAGCTTTAATTTCATGGCTTCCCAAGTGATAATGGGTGGGTGGCCTTCTTGGCTACCTAGGCGTTCTATTTGCTCCCAGTATAACCTAGCTTGATCAGTTAAACAAAGCTGGACAAATTGATGCTTTTTCTCTTCACTCAAGGCATAAAATTTGAAGTACCTTTCCATGCCTCCCTCCCAGTCTATATAAACCTTTGGATCTAGGTTGCCATCGAAGGTGGGTGGGTCTTTCCTGATGCTCCTAAGAATTCTATCATCCTGATCTTGGTCTTCATGTTGGGCCTCCTGAGGTTAGGTTCATGGTATTGATCCTGGTGTTGGTTTGCCCTATGGTTAGGTTTCCTAAACTGATCCTGGTTTTGGGGTCTCCTAGGGTTATGTTCTACAAAGGGTTCATTGTTTTGGACTCTTCTAGGATTATGAGGGGTAGAAGGGGTAGAATCAAGGTCCGGTTCAGTGTTAGACTCTTGGGTTTTCTCTATAATCTCTAGTTGGTTCTCAACTTGATTAAGCATATTAGTTAATTTGTTAAGTCTATTGGTTGTTTGGGTGTTCCTTTGGGTCATTTGGTCAAGTCTGTTATTAATTTGGGTAAGCCGGGTTTGGGTTTGGGTATTGGCTTAGTTCATTTGGGTAAGTTGATTTTGGGTCTAGATATTGGATTGGGTTAGTTGGGTAGTTAATTGGGCAAGCTGGTTCATGATGGCCTCAAAATTGGAATCCATGATTGAACTAGGTTGGGGTTTAGGCTTTTGGTATTGGGTTCCTACTCTAGTGGTCATGCAACAATCAATCAAAGTGGAATGAGATGGTGCAGCCAAGCATGCAAAATGAGTTAGCTTAATCTAAAATTTCCTAGACCTAGAGCCAAAAATGGGTCGGTCAGCTTAACTTATACTTAACCTAGTAGCTAATCTTTCTTCTGGCCAAGTAGAGTGTGGGAGTGTGGGAGGCCCCCCTACTTTCACAAGGTCCCAATTAAAAACCACAATACCACTTAGGTCATTTGACTCTGGACCCTCAGTGACGGGGGACTAATATGCATGCAATTTTTTTTTGTATGTTTTACATGTTGAGTAAGGTGATTAATTCCGAAATTTCATATCAAAATTATTTGTAGGAAATTTTGTATAAATTTTTGAAGATCAGAATGCAGATTAAGACCTAGAAAGTTAGCAAAGAAGGACCGCCGGGGCTGAGAAGCCTCGGTTAGGACAAGTTCTCCTACAATAAAACTACTGGAGGTAGAGGGATGTACCTGACAATGTCTATGAAGATCGCAACGAAGGGGTCTCTCGTTTCTTGATGGATGCGGCCTGGAAAATCGAGCCAAAGAACCGCGGATACCCGGCTTTCTGCTCGGTGATCTGATTGAGGCTTGGCTGGAGTCGTTGGATTCGTAGGAGCTCGGGGACCTGCAAACGACCTGTCAGGGGTTAGAAAACTCACAAAGCAACAAGAAAACAAAGGTAAAATAGAAAGGGAAGGCTTCTTTTGGAGTGGGCGTCCAGGGATCTGAGAGGCTTGTTGGCAGCAGGAAGATGATTGCAGCACTGGGAAGAAAAACTCTCACAAATCCCTTTATGCACACAGCAGGGTATCGCACAACTCAATAGAAGAACTCAAGATTTTAATTCATATCAAAAATTAGGTTTCATACAAGAGGCTAGGGTCCCTTAAATAGACCATTAACCTTGGGCTCCAAGTAAGGGTACATAAGTCTTTACATAAGAATCCTTTTCCCTCTCAAACCCTAGCTAGAAAATAAGGAAACATTAGGTAGGAAAAATCTCTAAAAATTCTCTTGACTTGGCCAACACTTCAAGGATGCCTAGGGAGGTGTGTTGGGCTTCTAGGAGCAGCAAAAGGCTGGCCCAAAGGGGCTCGGGTGCATGGGTTTGGGCCTCTGGAAGCTGGGGTGGCCTGGTAGCCAGGTAGCAGGAATATTCCCTGGTATCTTGCTTCTTAGGGGCTTTGGCTTGGCACCTGGGCTTGATTTCTTTGGGCTAAGATGCAGATGGACCTCTGGAATTATGGATGCCCTTATCTATGAATATACTTTGGCATCTGGAAGGGAATCTGGGCATATGGAGGGCATCTGCAAGAAATCAGGGTTTTCTGAATTTTCCTCCTAGGGTCTTCAAATCTTCAAGCTGGGTTGGACTTGGGCTATACTTCCATGTCTTCAATCTAGTTGGACTTTGTCTTCACTTGTATGATATAGTCTTGAGTCTTCAGTATGCTTGGACAGGACTCAAAAAAATAAAATTAGCTCAACATGAGCTGACTAGCATTGGACTGAACTATCTCAACATGAGCAGACAAGTACAGAACTGAAATAACAACTCAAAATACTTAAATAACAACTAAAATGGACTCAGATGAGCTAAGCCCTTTTTACAGATGGACTCATAAATTATTGATCAATTTACAGAGGTTTGAAAAGCCTCTATCTTATTCTGGTGCCTCCGGTGTCCCCACCAATTCTCCCGGGATGGGAGGAACTCGACCCTGTCGAGTGAAGATCAGACTGGCTGACATATCTCTCGAGAAGGTCTGGGTTGAGGCATTGCAAGTCATCTCGAGAAATCTACGAATTGTCCGACTCTGGCTAGCCTTGCCATCGGACCAGGAAGCATTGATAGTCACGGCCCCGGGTCATGATGGCTTGATCGTCCAGGATACGCTCGATCCGTTCTCCTCTCTCAAGCCAATTTGTTAGTGGACACTCTGGGTTAGGGCCTCTCACAATGAAAAGGAATAGGTCCAAAGGCCTTACTAGGTATCGCTGCCGGTTCCCTATACTCAACCAAGTCTATAATATTGAAGGTAGAACTAATGCCCAAATCCGAAGGCAAGTCTAACACCTAGGCATTTGATCCAACCTTCTCTATCACTTTAAAAGGTCTAGCTTTGCGAGCATGAAGCTTCTTTTAGGCCTAAGCCTAACCAAGATAGAATCCACTACATGAAATTCTTTGATCCATCTTCGGGAATTAGCCAATTTGTTTAACATTAGTGCGGGAGGTGAACATGCTAGGCACATGCAGACTCCTAACAAGATGATACAAAGGACTCAAACTAACACCTAATAGACTCGACTTTAAATTCCTATCGAAGAAAATTTTTTAGACTTTTATGGGCCTAAACCTAAGAGACTATAGACTCTTTAGGTCTGATCCTAGTGTGGTGTGCACAAGAGTATTTACAATGGAATCCAAGCAAATGCCAAAGGGTATGCCAGAAGTATAATGCAAACCTAACATGCGTAATGAATGCATGCAGTACGCTAATTTCAACTAAATGCAATCTAATGATCCTAGAAATATTGGAGATGTCTGGAAAGGGCAGAAAATAAGAAGTGGGTTCAGAATTAGTTTGGTAGGGTAGAGAAAAAGGTTCATGGTTAGTTGGATAAAGTAGGATAAAAGATGGGGTGTTAGGAACTAATCCTATACTAATGAGGTTAACCTTACGAGGTTGAGCTATATCTACAGGGTTTGCATAATGGAAGGATGGGTCGCCAATTTCAGGGAAGAGGTCCTTAATGGGAACTATAGGAGGGGACTCATCTTGAAGGTATTGATTCAAAGAGATCAGGTCCTTAATAAATTCTTTTGGTTCTTGTATTTTTGGACTAGACTCTATAATTTGGCTCTCCTCTATGGTTTCCTCTGGTAAAGCTCTAGCAACAGTACCTAGGTTCTTTTCCTCTATTTGTTCTTCCATTATAGCTTTAGGTTGGATGTGGTCAAGGTCAACTAGCTCTAGGTTGGTTTCTACCTGGGTATCTACTGGGTCAGCTAATTCTAGGTCTACTAAAGGTGTCTCCTCTTCTCCTTCATACTCATCCACTAGGCTCGCATCAGCTTCATACACTTCCGTGTTAATGTAAGCCTTGTCAATCTCAAGAATGGTTGGAGAAGGTCGGCTAGGAGAAAATTGGCTAGGTCCTAGTTTCTGATCATGGACACTAGTCCTAGTAGGTTCAGGTTGCCTAAGAGGTAGTGGCTGACTACTGGGTTCATATTTAGGGGTACTAATCCTATGGGGTTCAAGTTGACTAAGGGAAACATGACTAGTACTAGATTGATACTTAGGGGTTATGGGTTCTCTAGACTCATAGGACAAGGGTGTAGATCTATGGGTCATGGGATTATAGGATCTGGGGTCATAGGATTTTAGGTCAGTTCTATGGTCAGGTTCTAAAGATGGATCATGGTATGGGGTCCTCCTAAAGTTGGGCTCTCTATATGGGTCAGGATATTGGGTCCTCCTAGGGTTGGACTCCCTATATGGGTCAGAATACTGGATTCTCCTTGGGTTGGACTCCCTATATGGGTCAGAATATTGGGTTCTCCTAGGGTTGGACTCCCTATATGGGTCAGAATATTGGGTGTTGGGTCTACTAGGCTCGTAGGGTGTGGGTGCATAGGATCTATGATCATGGGATCTAGAGTCATAGGATCTAGGTTCATAGGTTATGGATTCATAGGTTCTAGGTTCATAGGATTTGGAGTCATAAGATCTATAGGTTGTGGGTATACTAGGCTTATAGGGAGAGGGTAAATAGGATCTATCTTCCTGGTCTATAAAATCCTAATTGGGTCTTCTAGGACTAACCTTAGGGATTGGGTCATGATGATGGGCTCTCCTAGGTTCAGCCTCAAGGTATGGATTAGGGTTTGGGGTCCTCCTAGGTTGAGGATTGTAGTACGGGTCAGGATAAGGGGCTCTCCTAGGTTCAACCTCATGGTATAGATCAGGGTTTGGGGTCCTCCTAGGTTGAGGGGAATCAGGATCTAGCTCAGACTGTGACCCATGGGTTTTTCTTGGGGTCCCTACTCGGACTTTTAACTGATCAAACCTATTGGCAAGATGGTCAATTCTATCATTGGTTTGAATACGAGACTGAGTTAACTGGGTCATCTGGGTAGCCATCTGGGCCATTTGATTAGCTAGGGCTTTCATTTAGGCTTGCAAATTTTCCATGGGTTCAAACATTTGTGAAGGAGGTGGGTGATATGAAACTCCTGGTCTAGTGCTTATGCAAGACTCGATCAAACCAACTATAGCTGACTAGACCTAGAGTCCAAAACTGGATGCTCAATCAGGGTGGCAAACTAGCCTATAGTGACCCTGTCCTCAGCTAGGCAGGTGTAAGGGGAGTGTTAGGTCCCTGATTGCCAATCCTAGACACCAATCAGAGATTGGCCAGGTAGGCGGACTAGCACACAAGCCCTTCAGGATTTAATCCCTAAACCACCGTTATAGACACTGAGCACAAAGCACACACGGGTTAGCTTGACACAATGATCTGACACAAAGTCCGAACCCGACCAGTTGGTGTCCCTAGCCCACTAGGGCAAATTAAGTCTAGTTAATTTTAGGTTAAGGCTTGGGACTGAATGCAAGGGGTGTGGTTTTGGGCTAAGGAGAGGTGATCAAATCCTCCCCCCATCTGATATAGCAAGAGTGCCCTTAAAAGTAGATTATGCAATGATGACAGGCAGATGATGATGCAAATTAGGATTTAGATTTTTTTTTTTTGGTATTTTTGAAGAATATGTAATTTTTTTTTTTGGTATTTTCTTAAATAGAAGAAAACTTGTAAACTATGGCCTAATATGCAGGAAATATACTAAAATTAAAAGATATGAAAAAATGCTAAACAAAACCCTAAAACTTCCAACTTGTCTTGCAGAAAAAATAGAGCCGAAAATTTGTAGGCAGTATTTCGGCTTGAAGAAAATTCACTGGTCATAATAAAATTTGCAAAACTTCTTAAAATTACAGTGAATTATAGTGAATCGAACAAAACAAATTTCAGAATTTTTAAAGTTTTTGTTAAGGAGAAATAATTTAAATAACAGAGTATATATGGACTGAAAAATTGCAAAAAATAAGCCCTAATCTAAGCTCTGATACCAAATGATGGGGGACTAATATGCATGCAATTTTTTTTTGTATGTTTTACATGTTGAGTTAGGTGATTAATTTCTAAATTTTAGATCAAAATTATTTGTAGGGAATTTTTTATTAATTTTTGAAGATCAGCATGAAGATTAAAACCTAGAAAAGTAGCAAAGAAGGACCGCCGGGGCTGAGAAGCCTCGATTAGGGCAAGTTCTCCTACAATAAAACTACTGGAGGTAGAGGGGTGTACCTGACAACGTCTGTGAAGATCATAGCAAAGGGGTCTCACGTTCCTCGATGGATGTGTCCTGGAAAACCGAGCCAAAGACCCGCGGATACCCGGCTTTCTGCTCGGTGATCCGATTGAGGCTTGGCTGGAGTTGTTAGATTCATAGGAACTCGGGGACCTGCAAACGACCTATCAGGGTTTAGAAAACTCATAAAAGAACAAGAAAACAAAGGGAAAATAGCAAGGGAAGGCTTCTTTTGGAGTGGGCATCCAGGGATCTGAGAGGCTTGTTGGCAACAGGAAGATGATTGCAGCACTGGGAAGAAAAACTCTCACAAACCCCTTTATGCACACAGCAGGGTATCACACAACTCAATAGAAGAACTCAAGGTTTTATTTCATATCAAAAATTAGGTTTCATACAAGAGACTAGGGTCCCTTAAATAGACCCTTAACCTTGGGCTCCAAGTAAGGGTACATAAGTCTTTACATAAGAATCCTTTTCCCTCTCAAACCCTAGCTAGAAAATAAGGAAACATTAGGTAGAAAAAATCCCTAAAAATTCTCTTGACTTTGCCAACACTTCAAGGATGCCTAGGGGGGCGTGTTGGGCTTCTAGGAGCAGTAAAAGGCCAGCCCAAAGGGGCTCGGGTGCATGGGTTTGGGCCTCTGGAAGCTGGGGTGGCCTAGTAGCCAGGTAGCAGGAATATTCCCTGGTATCTTGCTTCTTAGGGGCTTGGCCTTGGCACCTGGGCTTGATTTCTTTCGGCTAGGATGCAGATGGACCTCTGGAATCATGGATGCCCTTATCTACGAATATACTTTGGCATCTGGAAGGGAATCTGGGCATCTGGAGGGCATCTACAAGAAATCAGGGTTTTCTGAATTTTCCTCTTGGGGTCTTCAAATCTTCAAGCTGGGTTGGACTTGGGCTATACTTTAATGTCTTCAATCTAGTTGGACTTGGTCTTCACTTGTATGATATAGTCTTGAGTCTTCAGTATGCTTGGACAGGACTCAAAAAAATAAAATTAGCTCAACATGAGCTGACTAGCATTAGACTGAACTAGCTCAACATGAGCTGACAAGTACAGAACTGAAATAACAAATCAAAATACTCAAATAATAACTAAAATGGACTCAGATGAGCTAAGCCCTTATTACAGATGGACACATAAATTATTGATCAATTTACAGAGGGTTGAAAAGCCTCTATCTTATTCTGGTGCCTCCGGTGTCCCCACCACTCAGCCTTAGACCAAGATTTCGGTAATAGCCACAAGATTAAATGCACTAGTTGGCCCACACAACTCAGACTCGACCTGTGGGTGTCACCTAGCCCTCTAAGGCAAATTAGATCTAATTAGTTTTAATTAGGCTTAGGCCAGTATGATGGTGGTTGTTTAGGGCCCAAGACAGGTGATGAAATCCTATCCTGATGTTATATTGATAGCCCTTAAGATTAAATTAAAGAGATGATGGCATTCAATGGTCCTGATGCAATCTAAAATAATCAAAAAAATAAAATATTATATATTTGTTTTATGAGATGGCAAGTTAATTTTAGGTTGATTAGGTTAGCAATCAAATTGGGCTTGGGATTGGGGTGTATGGAAGTTGATTCGGTTTAGTTGAGTAGGAGCAGAAATTCAACAAATTAGGGTTTTAGGAGATGTAGGATTTGACATAGTTTTTGATGCAAAAAAATTTCAAACAAATTCTATGATAGAGGATGGATGGTTTTGATGAACTCTACCAAATTTGATGCAAAACAAAAATCAAATGATGATGCAAATCCTAAGGTTTTCTAACTACTACAGAAATCTCAAGATTTTGTTAGGGTTTCTAATATGCCAAATTTTAGGGACTTAGGGTTTCTGTAAAATTAATTAAAATTTGTGATAAAATATAGGACAAAACAAAAAATAATTCATGCAAACTTCATAGAAAAATAAAATTTTTAGATGGTCAAAATCATATGCAAATCAGACACCTAATGCAGTGGACAGGATGCAGAAATTCAGATACCAAACTAATACGGGATGACTCTAAGATTGCAGAAAATTCAGAAATTAGGGTTTTGTAAATCGAATGCAAATGAAAACAATCCTAAACCCGCTCTAATACCAAACTGATGCGGGATGACTCTAAGAATTGCTATATATGCAGGAAAAATAGTAAACTATTTTTTTACATTTTTTTTATAATTTAATTTGTAGGCTAAACTTCCAAAATAAAGTAAGAACTAGCAGGAATAAAAGCAATGCAAAGAATCATCATATCGCAATATAACTTAAGCAAGATAATGAAATATCCAGGACCTAAGAGTTGAGAAACTCTCAGTTTATGATAGCTATTATTCATCAAATCAGAGATTAAGAGAAGGGAAGGATGTTACCAATCAGTGAATTGAAGAAATTTCGATGAAGAGGTCACACAACACTCCGATTGGAGTCTGAATGTTAAAGCTCGATTTCCCTGATTAGATGGCTGATTTGAGAAGGTCCTGGAGGCAAAGAAGTCCTCCTTTGGGGAGGTGAAACACCTCAAGGATCTTACAAACATCAGGGGTTAATCGAAATAACAATAACAAAATAATAAAAGGAGGTTAGGTTTTGTAGAAATCTGAAATCAGGGTTTGTATATGGTGGCTTGAAGAAGGATGTTGCTCTTTGCTTTGGGAGGCATAGGGTACTCTTTCTTTGGATGTGTGAAGGCTTGGATGGCAGCAAGCTTGGGCTTGGAAGGATGCTAGGGCAGTAAGGATGATTAGAGCACACAAAGTAACCAAAGAAACACAAAAACTCCAACACCAACATAAGAACACAAGTTCTTAAACCAAAATTTTAGCAATGATTTAATTCATATGAGAAAGATTGTACAAGAGGGAGAGAGGTGGGGTATTTATAGAGTTCCCATGCTCTCTCCTTGTCAGAATAGGAATACAAGCTAGATATGGAGAAGGATTACAAGTGGAGTAGGAATAGGTTCACAAGTTGAGTAGGAATAGGTTCTCCTTGTTTGATATGGATTTCCTTCCTCCTTTGACTTGGTCAAAGGGCCTTGGACTTGGTAAAATCTCCATTTCTTGGGCTTGGACACCTCTTGGCTTGGACTTGGGCTCTTGGGCAGCAATTGAGGCATCCAAGGATGGGTTGGGTTCATGGGGTCTGGGCCTTGGAGGCTTGGGACCCCTGGAGCAGAAATATTCTAGGTATCTTTGTTTTGGGTTGGAATATACCTGGAATCTTGGTTCTTTATGGACCTGGGCCTTGCATTCACTTGGGCTGGGATGTAGGTTGACCTCTGGAATCATGGATGCCCTGGTTTGGGAATATGCTATGGTATCTGGGGAGGAATCTGGGCATCTAGAAGGTATCTGGAAGGAATCACGATTTCTGGAAAGCATTTTGGATCCTAGGATGTTACACAAAATTCAACAAGCTGATGTAGTGGCCTCTGACTTTTGAATGTGGCCTAGTGGAACTCCAAAATATGGTAACCTCTTCTCTTATACAAAAATTGGACTCATATTGGACTCATAACTGAAATACAAGACTCGATATACTGACTAGGATTGAGGGTTGAGATAAATCAACTAACCTCAACTTATTATTGGACTCAATTTTAATTGATTACAAAATTGTGACACATGATTAAGGATCTAAAATTAAAATCCTAATCAATAAACCATATGGGATCCGGTGATCAGTGTCTGATCCTAGTGTCCTCACCAGAAGTCCCTGCCAAGAATTGCAACCACAAATTGGACTTCCGATATCCAATATCTAGTTAGTAGTATCGCAGATAGAGAAACTATAAGGCATTATCATATAAATACCTTGTCTAGTACTGCCCTGCTATTTCCTCATCTTAGACTTGTTCCGGTCAAGGGACACAATATAATGAAGAAAGTTCCTCCTCCAATGATCCTGCTTGTTATAGAAGAAGCACTCTGCCTGGCTCTTATCAGCCTTCACCTTCTTGACTTGACTGGGCCTAAAAGCATTTTGCACCTTCTTCCCTTTATTTATCTTTTTCTCTTTCTTAAAGGGATGACACCCTGCTAAAGATCCTCCCACTAGACTTACCACCCCTTTATTGAGTTGGTGGTCTTTCTCATAAGTCTTTAGTAACCTAAACAGACCATGGTAGTTAACTACATGCTTATTCATTCTGAAATGATCGAGAAAGTTTAGATAAAAAAAGGTAAGGAATTCAGTATCGCATCTTTCCCGAGTTGTTCATGCAAGGGACATCTGAGCTTGCCCAAGCACTCTATCATCTAGATCATGTATAATACATGATTAGTGACTGAGGCCCTATTAAGCATCTGTGCATTGTAGATAGCATGGAAGACCTTGTACCTCTCAATATCATCTAGTGTACCAAAGAACTTCTTCAACTTTTAAAGGATCTCCTCTTGTTGGGATTCCTTAAATTTGTGAATGAACTTGTCCTTCATCACTGCCAACATGATGCATTGGATAATGGTCCTATCAGAGAGCCACTTCTGATAAGTATCCTTGACCGAACCCCGAGCATTGGGAGCAGGGGTTTCAGGTGCTGGATCTAATATCATATAAGATCTGTTCAAGCTCCAAGATAATTTTGAGCCTTAGATACCAGCTTTCAAAGTTGGAACCCATGAGTTTCTTATTATCGAGAAGAGATCGGAGTGACAAGTTGGTAGACATTTGAAAGCGAAACCAAAACCTATTAGTGTATATGAATTATTAATCTAAAGATATGGACTTTAGTCTAAAGGCCCTCCAACTATTTTGTTCAGATTGGTAGCCTCTACCTCTAATCCGAGGAATTACTTTAATTCCTTAGTGGATACTAGAAAACAATAGACAACACATGAGCCTGACTTTAGTCGACCCACCCATATGCATCTAAAGGTACGTTCTTTAACCGATTACTTCTCCAAGTGACTTCTAGTATTTAGATTTTGCCCCAAGGTGCATTTCAATCAGCCTATGGGCCTCCTATTGAAGGTCCTGGTTAGGTCCACCCATTAACATGACACAATTCAATGCTTCTAACCAACAAATAGTCAAACCAGACTTTTGCTAGCCCACCTGACCATCGTTAAGAGAGATGCACTAAGCTATCATATTAGGAATGGCAATTCCAATAGCCCAATGAATACATGATCTTTAGATCTGCCTATGAACACCCAACTATTGGACCCATTACCATTCCACTTAATGGGAGGCTAGGACATAGTTTTCCCCAAAACTTCATCCTTTAATGGACCTAAAAATTTAAAGAGTTTAAATTTAATATGATAGATGAAATACATAAGAAGACATGGATCAACCTTCCACTAACTACATCAGTCATTAAGGAGGATTTCAAAAACTAATGACCATGGGCACCTAAAATTAGTCAAGACTGATTAACATTAGGTGACATGGGTTAACACGAGTGAGTGAGCTATCCAATCAATTTTGATTAACCACGTTGGCCAAGTAAGAGAGATCATGGGATGGGTTTTGCCATTAACCATCTTGCCTTAGACACCAACCGGGTTGGCCAGGTAAAAGGTAGCCCCAAAGAACCATAATCAAATACCATACTTACCTTAGACACTGATGCGGGACTATTTGTGCATGCCAATTACTTTTCTATTATTAGGCATTAAGTTAGAAGTTTGTATCCCGAATTTCAACCCAAGATATTAAGTAGGGAACTTTATAGATAATCTAAAGCATAGGAATGCAGAAATAAACCCTAAAAGTGAAGAAACAGGACAGCCAAGGATAAGAAGCCCTGGTTAGAACTAGCTCTTCTGTAATACCGCTACCAGAGGAGTCTAGGGGGTGTGCCTGGTAGAGATTTGTAGATCAATCCATGAAGAGTTCACTCGTCGCTCCCGGATGCGGCCAGAAAAATAAAACTATCAACCTGCGGATTCGCGGCTTTCAATCTGGTGGCTTGAAAGCTAGTCAAATGGAATCATTGGATTCATGAACTCTGAGAGACATGCAAATTACCATTCAAGGGTTAGAAAACAAGGAAAAGTAGGGTTAGATCACTGAAAGAAGAAGGGGAAGAGGTTTGAAAAAGGCGGCCAAGAGGTGAAGAAGGCTAGTTGCTTGGAGGCATGGTATAGGGATCACATAGATTCCCAGAGGGATCACACAGATACCCTTAATCATATAGAAATTCACTCAAAATTTTGAGAAAAAACTCAAGAGAAATTCATTCATAACAATTCATAATAATTGATCATTAGTTACAAGAGGGTGGAGGGGTGGGGTATTTATAAATGTTCCCATGCCCTCTCCTAGTTAGGATAGGATACAAAATTTGATAGGGAGAATGATTACAAAGTTGTTTAGAACTAGGAGTACAAAATTTGAGTAGAAATAAAACTTAATCTCCTAGTTAGAAGTGGACTCTTCTCCTTCTTTGATTTGGTCAAGGGCTCTTTATGGGCTTGGGCTGGGATGAAATTTTCTTGGGTTGCTTTGACTTTTCCACTCCATGCTGGGCTTGGACTTGGGCACCAACCTTGTTGGATCGGGCTTGGAGGGGCGCCAAAGGTAAGAATAGGCCTGAGGGCATCATGGCTTGATGGAATGAGGATGCCAAAGACTTGGACTTGGGCCTGGGGTGCCACTTCATGAATTCTTATGGGCTGGTATGTTGTGGTTCTTCTATTGGAGGACTTGGGCAGCATGATGGAAGTCTAGATACTGGATTGGTGACTTGAGTGTGGGTCCAATGGTCTTCCTCTTGAATATGACTTGAATGAAAGTAATTACAGGACTCAAATTGAGACAAAACCTCAAAATGACAAACACTCATAATGAATTGACTCAACCAACTTAGCTCAACTGAATAGAGCATAACCCAAACTTGACTCAAAATCCAAATGGTGTGAGTCAACTCTAAATAAAAGACTCAAGTGTAACAAGGCCTGAAAAACAAAACTCAAGGCCTAAATATAGGCCCAATGGGCACAATCGGGCTTAACTGATCAAAATCTTAATTACAGGACTTCAAGTGACTCAGCTGACTTAAGCCCTACTTACAAGACTCAAAGCACTAATAGGACTTGATTATTGGACTCAAAAACAAAATTGGAGTCATGGCTAAGGGACTCAAAACTTAGGGATCCATAGTAAACTATGGTTAACCAGATGTCCCCTTCAATTCTCCCGAGGTGGGATGAACTTGACTCCATCGAGTAAGGGTTGCTTTGGCTCTAGTATCTCTCAAGAAGGTCTAGGTCAAGGTGCTGCAAGTGCTCGCAAGCAACCCATGAATTGTCAAATTCTGGTCGACCTCACCAATGGACCAGGTAGCATTGATAGCCGCAGCCCCGGGTCATGATAGCTTTATCATTCTGGATATGCTCAATCCGTATTCCTCTCTTAGGCCAATTTATAGGTGGACACTCTAGATTAGGTTCGCTCTCAAAGGATGGTGTAGGTTCAAAATCCTCACTAAGAATCAATGCCGATTTCCTATACTCAACTAAGTCCACGATATTGAAGGTAGAGCTAAAGCCTAAATCCAAGGTAGATCAAGCACATAGGCATTGGTCCTTCCTTCTCTACCACTCTAAAGGGTCCAGCTCTGCGAGCATGAAGCTTCTTAACCATAATAGAATCTCAGACATTAAATTTCTTGGATCTTTTATAAGAATTAGCCAGTTTGTTTCAAAATTGGTGTGGGCACCAGGATCCGACAAAAGCTCCTCAACCTTTTATGGATCCCAAATTAGGGTTCCACTTCTGTGAGTCCTGTAATAAGGCTATGAGCCAAAATAATTTTGTAATTTTTAGTCTTTTACCTTGACCAATTTGGGTCAAGTTTAGGTCATGGATCCTGTATTTATTTTTGGTTCGAGTCTGAGTTTGGATTGGGCCCAAGCCCAATTGAAGTCAACCTGGCTTTCAAGACCAAGTCAAGTCCTTATGGGCCAACCCACCTCTTTCACTTGGAATGATGCCAACACAGGTGCCACCTCAGCCACCTATGTGGCGCCATATCAGTTGCCACTTGAGCATCCAAGAAAGGAAACAAGGAGGCACCCTCATGCATTCCACACGCCCTCTCCATGCCTTTTTTTCTCTTGGGCGACCTTGGAAGGAGGAGACATCATCCCCCTCTTCCCTCCCCCACACCATGCCATGATCCATCAAAATATGGGGCGTTGAAGATTCTTGAAGTGACCAAGCCACAAAGCAAGCCATCTTCCAAGCCTTCTTCCCAAAGTGTTCATGCAAGAATGGAAGGTCAAAGGACACACTCCCCTTTCCAAGCCTTCAACCTTGCAACGCCCAAAGTTCCCTCCATTTGGTCGGCCATGAATCACTCCAAGTGAGCGTTGAAGGATCAAAAGAAGCACATCCCTTCAAGCAAGCCTTGTTCCATGTTTTCTTCCCAAAATGAGCATGCAAAAGAAGGTAGTCAAGAGGCCAATCCCCCTCTCCAAGCCCTCCCACATGCCACGCCAATCCTCTCCTCCATTTGGTCGGCCATGAAGAATCTTCCCCATCCATGTGGGTGCCAACTTTTGGGGTTGTAATTTGGGTTCAAGGGTTTAAAATATTTTGAATTCAAATGGGCCTTGGGTGCCTATTTAAAGGACCCAATCCCTCCATTGTAAAGCTATTAAATGATTGAATGAAAAAGTGTTTGAGTTTTCTATCCTCCAACCATTGTCTCCTAGACTAGGTTTGAGTGAAGTTGCCTGCATCCCCAAGGACGTCGAGTGGTGTGAGGCCACCTGTCTGTCGCCCCAGGGTGTCGCGAATCCTTCGTCCTCCTAGACGTCGAGTGGTGTGATGCCACAATCCTTCATCCTCTGGGACGTCGCGAGGTATGAGGCCCCAAGTTATCTCCTTCTTCGACTTCAGAATCTAGCCAGACACCGGGCTCGAAGCCCCTTCTCAACCCCTTCCTAGTCCCTTTTAGTACATTTCTCCATTTTGCTAATCCCTATTTAGTTTGCCTACAGGTCCACCCTGGCATCTCGAGCACCGGAGACAGTCGGCTTTGCCATCGTGACCTACCAACCGAAAGCCAGTGCTTCCACGGGTTCACTACTCGGTGATGCAGAACAAATAAAGGGATGCGATGTGGAAGTAAATTAAGATTAACTAATTTTTTTGTTGTTTTTATATGTTTGTAGAAGTTGGCTTCAAATCAAAGAAAAGTTAACCTAACATTGAAAGATACTAATATGATAATTGAAAGCACAATTTTAAGGAAACTAAATTATCAGAGTAGTTCAGAAGCAACGGATCGCTGGGGGTTGAGAAACTCCCAGACCTAGGGTTTCGCTCTGAACTTTCAATAGAACAGAAATAAAGATAAGAGATGGTTTACCTAACCAGACAATGATCTTCACAGATTTTGGTGGAAGAACTCTCCCGAGCAGATTGTTGGATCCTCGGATTCAGATATCTTCGCAATGGATCCTCCAATACTTGTCCTTTGGCGGGTTGGCTTCTCCTGAACTCAAGATCTGGAAGAGAAGAAAAATAATTGATGGAATCAGAGAGTCAAGGGAAAAATTTACCAGGTTGATGAACTTGAAGATTGAAATTGCTGAAAACTGGATTCTCCTGGAAGCTGATGTGATTTTCCTTGGAACTTGCTCTAGATCTGAAGTAGCCGGACTGGATCCAGATGAAGGTGGACGGCCTGGACTTGTAGAGAGAGAGAGGCTGTGGGAGATGGAAGGAGCTAGGGTTCGATGGATTGAAAATAATGAAGGGCGGCTAGGGTTTTGGATTTTTAAGTGGCTAACCTAGGGTTTTGGATAAAGATGGAGATCTCTCACCTCCTCAAGGCTCCAATGGAACCCGGATTACCCCCTCACAGAGCTCAACACTTAGAATAGTGCGGAAGAAGAGAAACCTAGGTTACTCAATACAAGAGAATAGCAAAAATAATTTTTCTTCATTTATTTCTAAAGTTACAAAGAGAGGTCTATTATATAGACCTAAAATTTTCTCCAAGTTTGTACAAATTCCCATGTGGGACTAAACTCCTCCAACCTCTAGATTAGGTAGAAAACCTCCTCTCTTGGCCGACCAAGAATTCAAAAAAATTGGGACGGCCATAAAGGATTTTTTTTTTGAATTTTTATGGCGCCTTCTTTGGAGTTGGATTTGGATTTGGAGTCCTCTTCTCCTTATGGCATTTCTTCTTTTCTTCCACTCCAAGTTAAGCTCTTTGATTTTGATTTGAACTTCAATTAGGAGTAGGTTGGATGTCCTTCTTTGATTTTTTTTCCAAGAGAAGTCCCTTTCCTTCTTTGCTTAGACAAAATTGATAGGTATGGGCGCCTCCTTTAAATTGGCTTCCAATTTGATTTTTTTCTTCTTTGGATGTGGGGACCATGACACTGGGATGCCTCTGTGGTGCCTCCTGGACCCTGGCGTGTGCTCGGAGTGTGGCTGGGCATGTGGCTTGGAGTGTGGCCTCCACTTGCTTGGACCTTGATTTGATTGGAAGACAAATGTGGCACCATTTTGGACCTTGATTTGATTGGAAGACAATTGCGGCACCATTTTGGATAAAATTGAAACCACATCGGGACTTGCACCGAGTCAACATGACTCAACAAAATTTAAATGGTGACTCAAAAAATAAATAAAAATAAATAAACGGGTTGACCAGGTCAACCTTTATTACAAACCCTAATTTCTCGGGCAATGTCAATCAGAGATCCAAATGGAGCTCTGAAGTCTTCTTGTGAGTCTGGTGCCCGCACCAATTCTCCCGGGATGGGAGGAACTCGACCCTGTCGAGTAAGGCTCAAGTTGGCTCTGGTATCTCTCCAAGAGGTCTGGATCCAATTCTTGTAATTCTTCTCGGGAGATCCAAGAGTCATCAGAATCTGGCCTTCCTTGCCAGCGGACCAGGTACCTTTGGTATCCTCGATTACGAGTAGAGATAACCTGATCATCCAGGATCTTTTCAATCTGCTCTTTCCTCACAGGCCAGTTTGTTGGTGGACACACAGGGTCGGGATCACTCTCAATGATAGGGTTAGGCTCAAAAGGCTCACTAGGAATCACAGCTGGCTCCTTGTACTCTACTAAGTCTGTAATGTTGAAAGTAGAGCTAATGCCTAGTTCTGGAGGCAACTCGAGCACATAGGCATTGGATCCTACTCTATTTACCACTCTAAATGGTCCAGCTACCCTAGCATGTAACTTTCTAACGGTTCCAGGAGGAAACCGTTCAGGCCTTAACCTAATCATCACATAGTCTCCCTCAACAAAAGATTTGACTCTCCTTTGAGTATCAGCCAACTTCTTATAAGTTTCATTACTTAAATTTATTTTGGCATGAATTTCTTTATGCAAGTCTTTTACATGCTGTGCAAAATTCTCAGCAGACTCGGAGACTCGAGTATGGACAGGGTAAGGGACTAGGTCAAGAGGTGTGTGAGGTTTGTACCCATGTACAATTTCAAATGGACTCTTACCCGTAGACCTATTGACCGAGTCATTGTACGCAAATTCTGCCCTTGGTAGGTATAAATCCCAATTTTTGGTGTTTTCACCAACAAGACATCTCAGCAGATTTCCTAGGCTACGGTTCACTACTTCAGTTTGGCCATCAGTTTGGGGATGATAGGCAGTTGAAAACTTAAGTTTTGTCCCTAACTTATGCCAAAGGGTCTTCCAAAAGTAACTGGTGAACCGGACATCCCTATCTGAAATGATTGTCTTAGGTAGGCCATGGAGTCTAACTATCTCATTGAAGAAAAGTGTGGCTACCTTAGACGCATCAAAGGTTTGGGAACAAGGCAAGAAGTGGGCCATTTTAGAGAATCGGTCGACTACGACACAGATAGAATCATGTCTCCTCTGGGTCTTAGGTAAACCTAACACAAAATCCATACTCACATCTTGCCAAGGACGATCTGGGACAAGGAGTGGGGTATAAAGGCTAGTGTTTTGTTTTCGCTGTTTGGCAGCAGTGCAGGTTCGACATCTAGCTACAATATTAGCTACATCCCTTTTCAAGCTAGGCCAGAAAAAGTGGTCTTCAATAGCTAGAATGGTCTTGTCTTTTCCAAAATGGCCGGCTAAACCTCCAGCATGGATTTCCCAAATCAAAAATTCCCTAAGAGAAGTTCTAGGGATGCAAAGCCTATTTTTGAAGAACAAAAAACCATCTACAAGGGTATAATCCTGGTGATTACTAGATGGTCCTTGAACTAGATCCTGATACACAGTTGTGAAATCCGGACAAGACTCATATTCCTCTTTGATTTGCTCAAACCCTATGACCTCAGTTCTAACAGAAGTTAATAACAGAGATCGGCGACTAAGGGCATCAGCTACCTTATTCTCAACTCCAGCCTTATGTTTCAGGACAAAAGTATAGGACTGGATATATTCTACCCACTTAGCATGCCTAGGGTTAAGCTTCTTTTGGGAGTTCAGAAATCTAAGAGCCTCATGGTCCGAAAATAGTACAAATTCCTGCGGTAGCAAATAATGTCTCCAGTAACGCAAAGCTTGCACCACCACATAAAATTCCTTATCATAGGTAGAATACCTAAGCTTAGCATCATTAAGTTTTTCACTAAAGAATGCTATGGGATGATTCTCTTGGCTTAGGACTCCACCTATTCCTACACCTGAAGCATCACAGGCAACCTCAAATACTTTAGAAAAATCGGGTAATCTCAGAATGGGTGCCTGGGTCATTTTATCCTTAAGATCTAGGAAGGCTTTATGGGCTGACTTAGTCCAATGAAATTCTCCCTTCCTAATATAATCAGTGATAGGAGCAGCTAAAGTACTAAACCCCTTGATGAATCGCCTATAGAAGGTAGCCAAGCCGTGGAAACTTCTAACTTCATGCACATTGGTTGGCTCTGGCCAGTCTACTATGGACCTAATCTTCTCAGGATCGGCCGCCACGCCGTCAGGGGTTACTACAAAACCAAGAAAGATAACTCTACTAGTCATGAATTCACACTTCTTAAGATTACCGTAGAGTCTATCATTCCTCAAAACTTGGTAGACTGCTCTAAGGTGGCCTAGGTGATCTGCTGGGGTCTTACTATAGATCAGGATGTCATCAAAATAGACCACCACAAATTTTCCTATGAAAGCTCTAAGTACCTGGGTCATAATTCTCATGAAAGTACTAGGGGCATTGGACAACCCAAAAGGCATAACAACCCATTCATAAAGACCATCCTTAGTTTTGAAAGCAGTTTTCCATTCATCCCCGGGTCTAATCCTAACCTAATGATAGCCGCTTTTGAGATCAATCTTAGAAAAAAACCATTGCACCAGCCATCATATCAAGCATGTCATCTAGTCTAGGGATGGGAAACCTATATTTGATTGTAATTTTATTTATGGCACGACTGTCAACACACATCCTCCATGTGCCATCTTTCTTTGGGGTCAGTAAGGCTGGGACTGCACAAGGGCTAAGACTTTCTCTAATAAACCCCTTCCTCAATAATTCTCCAACCTGCTTTTGCAATTCTTCATGCTCAGATGGATTCATCCTGTAATGGGGCAAGTTGGGCAAAGTCGCTCCTGGGATTAGATCTATGGCATGCTGGATATCCCTAAGAGGTGGAAGGTGGTCTGGCAAATCCTCGGGAAAGACATCCTCAAATTCTTTTAACACAGGTTTAACTTCTTGAGGAGGCTCTGAGGGTTTCGAAGTTCTAAGTTCCTTAGCAGTCAACATCCACATGGGTGAACCACTATGAATTTCTTGTTCTAGATCCTTAGCACTGATTAGGTTCACTCCAGTTTTCATCTCCTTAACCTTACCGGCTCCTTTAGTTACCTTGTCCTTAGGGGGAACTGAATGGATCGTAATCTTCTTCCCATTGAAACTAAAGACACAGGTATTGGATTTTCCTAAGAGGGTGGCATCATGATCATACAACCAAGGTCTTCCGAGAATTATACTGCTCACCCCCATGGGTAAGACATCGCACCAAATCTTTTCATGATAAGATTGCATTTGGATTTGGACTTGACATCTAGATTGGATGGGTATGGAGGTAGAATCTACCCAAGAAACCTTATAGGGGTTGGGATGGGGAACTGGGATTAAGCCTAACATCTTGTCAGTGCTAGTAGAGATGGCATTTACACAGCTCCCACTATCTATGATGATCTTACATACCTTATCCCCTAATTTAAGAAAAGTCTGTAGGATGTTAGTCCTACGCCAATCCTCTTGAACTAGATTCTGGGATAGGATGCATCTTACAACTCCTAATTGGTCAGATTCATTGGGTTCCTCCTCTCCTTCATACTCCTCAACCAAATTCATTCCGGCCTCATAAACTTCTTCTTCAAATTCCTCACTGGGCTCGGAATTATCATTCTCTCCTTCTTCTATGTAAAGGGATCTCCGTGGGCACTGGCTAGCAACATGACCTACCTTATGACACTTGAAACAAGCTATGGCAGTACACTGACTGGAAATGTGACCTGGTTTCTGACACTTAAAACAGGTGATATTTGAACTAGGGGTTCTCTGGGTGTCAGGTGCCTTACCTTTGTCCATGGGCCTAGGGGTAGAAGTACCCTGAAAAGGTTTACTAGGGATAACTTGGCTAG
The DNA here is from genome assembly GCA_021397845.1 of Areca catechu. Lineage (NCBI taxonomy): Eukaryota > Viridiplantae > Streptophyta > Magnoliopsida > Arecales > Arecaceae > Areca > Areca catechu. Next base: position 90,513,531 of record CM038051.1, on the reverse strand, counting down.
GTCCATTCCTTGGGATTGGGGCACTAACCATAGAGGGTATAGGTCCTCTCTGAAATTTCTCAGTGTTCAGTGCAATCTGGTAGGCTTGGTCTAGATCAGTAACCTCCCTCAGAAATAGTTCTCTCTTGATATCTTCCCTCAGTCCAGCCCTAAATCTAGACAAAGTGACTTCGTGGGCTTCACTCACATCACATCTCATTAGGTATTCATCAAAAGTAGCTATGTAGTCTGAGATAGATCGGTTTCCTTGTTTCAGGTTTTGCCATTGGTCTAACAGGTTTTGCTGGTATGAAATGGATAGGTATTTATCTCTCAGTTTTTCTTTCATACCCTGCCAAGTGGTTATGGGCTCAACATTCCGTCTCCTAGTGGTTAGCTCAATGTTCCCCCAGTATAACCTAGCTTGACGCACTAATTTCATCTTGGCAAACTTGTATTTCCTCTCCTCAGACATAGCATACCACTCAAAGTATTGGTCCATCTCACCCTCCCAATCAGAATACACCTTAGGGTTCAGACTACCATCAAAAGTGGGTTCATCTAATTTGATGTTCCTGATGAACCTATCATCTCTATCTTCAGGCTCTGGGTCAGGCCTCCTATGATTAGGTTCAGGATCTCTATATAAAGGCCTTCTAGGCTCCTGATGTGGGTGAGGTTGAGGCAAATTAAAATCGGGGTCAGGAGTCCAATTCCGATGTCTAGGTTCTTCAAGTACTTGGACTCGGTCCCTAAGTTGAGTAAGATCCTCATGAATTTGTGTGCTAAACTGGGCCACAGTGTTTGTCATATCCTGATTCATTTTAGCCATACTTTCAGTAAGAGTTCTGATCATGGCCTCTAAATCAGGTTGGGTTTGACCAGGTTGATATGGCACTCCGTTTCTGGTAGACATGATGATTCAAGCAAGCACACAAAATGAAACTAGACTAAATCGACTACTGGATCACTAGACCTAGAGTCCAAACTAGATGCCCAATCAGAGTGGCAAGCTAGCCTGTAGTAACTCAGGACTCAGCCAGGCAGGTGTAAGGGGAGTGTTAGGTCCCTGATTGCCAATCCTAGACACCAATCAGTGATTGGCCAGGTAGGCGGACCAGCACACAAGCCCTTCGGGAATGGATCCCTGAACCACCGTTCTAGACACTGAGTGCTAAGCACACATAGAATAACTCGGCAAACTGACTCAACACTAGCCTAGACCTGACCAATTGGTGTCCCTAGCCCACTAGGGCAAATTAGATCTAACTGGTTTTAAATTAGGTCTAGGTTCGAATGATTGGATGGTGGTTTTGGGCTAAGGAGAGGTAATCAACTCCTCCCTTATCTTAGATGCTCAATTGCCCTTAAGTAAATTATGAGATGATCACTCCAAAAAGAATTGAATTGCAGAACACAAAAAATAGAGTTGCTGTATTTTAATGCTCAAAATTTTTACCGAAACCAATAAATCACAAAAAAATTATGGAAAATAGTTTCAATTATACTGGTTTTAACGAAGTAAAAATCATGCAATTAGGAGTTTTATGTAGGGAGAAATAATTCAGACAACAGGGCAATTATGGACTGCAACTAGATTGTCTTCCCCGTTTATAATCCCTGCTACGAAGTTATAACCCAATGGATCCCCTACACGCCCTAGGAACACCCCGTGGAATGGGAGGAGGAGGCTTGCACCTCGCTTAGTTCCTAGGACCGGACATCCTGGGGAGTCTACTTCGAGCAGACAAAATAAAAAGAGAAAACAATCAAAACAAGCAAGCAAGCAAATCAGAAACCCTAGACTGGGCTCTGATACCAAAAATGATGCAGAACAAATAAAGGGATGCGATGCGGAAGTAAATTAAGATTAACTAATTTTTTTGTTGTTTTTATATGTTTGTAGAAGTTGGCTTCAAATCAAAGAAAAGTTAACCTAACATTGAAAGATACTAATATGATAATTGAAAGCACAATTTTAAGGAAACTAAATTATCAGAGTAGTTCAGAAGCAACGGATCACTGGGGTTGAGAAACTCCCAGAACTAGGGTTTCGCTCCGAACTTTCGACAGAACAGAAATAAAGAGAAGAGATGGTTTACCTAACCAGACAATGATCTTCACAGATTTTGGTGGAAGAACTCTCCCGAGCAGATTGTTGGATCCTCGGATTCAGATATCTTCGCAATGGATCCTCCAATACTGGTCCTTTGGCGGGTTGGCTTCTCCTGAACTCAAGATCTGGAAGAGAAGAAAAACAATTGATGGAATCAGAGAGTCAAGGGAAAAATTTACCAGGTTGATGAACTTGAAGATTGAAATTGCTGAAAACTGGATTCTCCTGGAAGCTGATGTGATTTTCCTTGGAACTTGCTCTGGATCTGAAGTAGCCGGACTGGATCCGGATGAAGGTGGATGGCCTGGACTTGTAGAGAGAGAGAGGCCATGGGAGATGGAAGGAGCTAGGGTTCGATGGATTGAAAATAATGAAGGGCGGCTAGGGTTTTGGATTTTTAAGTGGCTAACCTAGGGTTTGGATAAAGATGGAGATCTCTCACCTCCTCAAGGCTCCAATGGAACCCGGATTACCCCCTCACGGAGCTCAACACTTAGAATAGTGCGGAAGAAGAGAAACCTAGGTTACTCAACACAAGAGAATAGCAAAAATAATTTTTCTTCATTGATTTCTAAAGTTACAAAGAGAGGTCTATTATATAGACCTAAAATTTTCTCCAAGTTTGTACAAATTCTCATGTGGGACTAAACTCCTCCAACCTCTAGATTAGGTAGAAAACCTCCTCTCTTGGCCGACCAAGAATTCAAAAAAAATTGGGACGGCCATAAAGGGTTTTTTTTTGGAATTTTTATGGCGCCTTCTTTGGAGTTGGATTTGGATTTGGAGTCCTCTTCTCCTTATGGCATTTCTTCTTTTCTTCCACTCCAAGTTAAGCTCTTTGATTTTGATTTGAACTTCAATTAGGAGTAGGTTGGATGTCCTTCTTTGATTTTCTCTCCAAGAGAAGTCCCTTTCCTTCTTTTCTTAGACAAAATTGACAGGTATGGGCGCCTCCTTTAAATTGGCTTCCAATTTGATTTTTTTCTTCTTTGGATGTGGGGACCATGACACTGGGATGCCTCTATGGCACCTCCTGGACCCTGGCGTGTGCTCGGAGTGTGGCTGGGCATCTTGGAGTGTGGCCTCCACTTGCTTGGACCTTGATTTGATTGGAAGACAAATGTGGCACCATTTTGGACCTTGATTTGATTGGAAGACAATTGCGGCACCATTTTGGATAAAATTGAAACCACATCGGGGCTTGCACCGAGTCAACATGACTCAACAAAATTTAAATGGTGACTCAAGAAATAAATAAAAATAAATAAACAGGTTGACCAGGTCAACCTTTATTACAAACCCTAATTTCTCGGGCAATGTCAATCAGAGATCCAAATGGAGCTCTGAAGTCTTCTTGTGAGTCTGGTGCCCGCACCACTCGGGCATCCAGGCCGCATCCACTGTGTTGAGCGATCTCTGCATCGGGCACTTCAGACGTATGAGGTTTGCTCTCTCAATCTCCTAAGTAGGTATTGTGTTTCGAGCTAGTCCTACCGGGGTTTCTTAATCCCGGGATCCTATTCTCATTTTCACTGTTTAGGGATTTCAACTGCTAGTGTAGGCTTCCGTTATTCATTTCCCTTATTTCTAGTTTTTTGCTTGTGATCGAGAATCGAAACCCTAAGAAAAAAAAAAACATCTAAAACTCATCAACCATAAAAAAAAAAAAAAAAAAAAAAAAAATTCCTTTGCATCATAAGCATCCATCCTAGCATCCTTAGCCTCCTCCCCCCTACTCCACAACAAAAATTAATGCTAAATACAGATGATGCACCTGACTTATACTGGCACCAAACAAAATGCATACTCCACTATGCATTCCTTTTGAGAGGAACTTTATTGGACTCTTTTGGGCCTAAACCAAATAGACTTTAGGCTCTCTAGGTTTGACCCAGGTTTGACATGCACATGAAAGTTTACAATGACTTTTAGTAAATGCCATAGAGTATGCCAGAAGTAAGATACAAACCTATCATGCACAATGATTGTATGCATTATTCTTACTTTTACAAAATACAATCTAATGGTTCTAGAAACATGAGAAGAATCAGGGAAGGGTAGGAAATAGGAAGAGGATTCAGGGACTGGTTCTGGGCTAAGGAGACTGACGTTAATGTATGAACATTGAGCTATGTCTATAGGCAAGAAAAGATCCTTGCTATGGAAGAATGGGTCAACAATTTCTACGAGGAGATCTTAAACTGGGATTGAAGGGGTGAACTCCTCCTGGGGGTACAAAATTAAAGAGACCATATCCTTAATAATTTCTACTTGGCTTTTAAGACTAGGCTCTATAATTGGATTCTCTTCTAGTGTCTCCTCAGGTAGAACTCTAGTAGTAGTATCTAGGTTCTCTTCCTCTAGCGGGTCTTCTACTATAGGTTAAATATGGGTGTGGTCTAGGTCAACTATCTTTGGGTTGACTTTTATCGGGGTATGGTTAGGGTTAACTAACTTTGGATTGACTTCTACTTGGATATCAACTGGGTCAACTAATTCTAGGTCTTCTATAGTATCTCTACTGGACTCAACTCATTAATGTCTTCTTTAGATTCATCAATGGGCTCAGGAGTTTCTTCCTTTAAATCTTCAATAGGCTCATCATCTTCGTACTCTTCTATTAGATTTGGATCAGCCTCATATACCTCTTCTTCAAGCTCAACAACGGGTTCAGACTCTTCCTCATCTAGCTCACCTTGGTGTAGGGTACTGACTAGACACTGGCTAATAAAATAGCCTGGTTTGCGACATCTAAAACACACTCTCGGGGGATTGGAACTCTTCCAGACCTTTACAGACTTGCCTTTATCTTCTCTACGGGCTATAATGGTACTGGGCTGGGGTTGGCTCGTGTTGGACTGGTTAGGATCTGGTTCTAGGCTAGGGGCACAAATCCTAAAGGGTTTAGGTTGACTAAAGGGAAATGGACTAACACTAGGCTCATATTTAGGGGTACTAATCCTATAGGGTTTAGGTTGACTAAGGGAAACCTGACTGATACTAGGCTGATACCTAGGGATTAGGGGTTCTTTAGGTTCATAGGACAAGGGTTCAGCTTTATGGATCTTGAGTTTATTGGGCTCATAAAAGGTGGGTGCATAGGTTCTAGAGTCATAGGCTTTGGGCTCAGATCTACAGGTTGTGGCTCTCTTATCCTGATCAATGAAATCATGATTGGGATTCCTAGGGTTGGGCTCCTAGTATGGGTCAGACTATGGGGTTCTCCTAGAATTTGACTTAGCATGGATCCTAAGGTCAGGCTCAGGCTTAGATCTGGTATGGGGCTTGGGGGTTTTCTCTAGTTTTCCTAATTGGTCTCCTACCTGGTCAAACCTATGGGTTGTTTGGGTTGTTGATTGGATCAATTGGTCAAGTCTATGATTTATCTAGGTATTGGATTGGTAGAACTTGAAGTTCATCTGGGCAAACTAGTTTTCGGATTGGGTGTTGGACTGGTTAATCTGGGTGGTTAATTGGGCAACCATCTGTTCACTCATGGCTTTTAGAAGAGTTTCAAGATTGGGTTCCATGGTTGAACTAGGTTTGGGCTTAGACTGGTTGTATTGGACTCCTAACCTGGTTGTCATGCAATCAACCACTCAAAGTGGTATGGTGCAGTCAAGCATGCAAGGATCAGTAAGTTCTAGGATTTGCTAGACCTAGAGTCAAAATTGAGTGGGTCAACTCAACTTACACTTAACTCAATAGCTAATCCTTTTACCGGCCAGGTAAGAGGTGGGGTGGTGGGAGGCTCCCCCTGCTTGTGACAGGGTCCCAATTAAGTAACCACCAGTCCGCTTAGGGTGTTTGCCTCTGGACCTTTAGCCTTAGACACCAGTTTTCAGTAATAGCTGGGAAATTAGGTGCACTAGTTGGCCCACATAATTCGGACCCGACCTATTGGTATCCTTAAGCTCTCTAAAGCAATTATGTTGCTAATTGATTTTAGTTAAGGCTTGGGTTCTGATACTGGATGGTTGTTTTGGGCCTAGGATAGGTGATAAAATCTTGCCATGATCCGAGAAAGGAAATTGCCCTTAAGATTGATTAGATGAAATGATGACACTCAATGAGCCCTAATGCAACTAATAACAATCAACAAAATAAAATATTTTTTGTTTTTTAATGAGATGGCAAATTAAATTTAAGTTGATTAAATTATCAAGCAAAATTAGGGCTTGGGGGAGGTAGGATTTGGAAGTTGATTAGATTTGGTTTGATTAAGTATGTAGAACAGAAATTAGGGTTTGCTTTGATACAAAATTTTGTTTGGTTTTCAATGCAGAAAAAAATCAAAAAAATCTTAAGATAGAGGATGAATAGTGCAAATAACCTCTACCAAATTTCATTTAGAGAAAATTTTATATGATGATAAAATACCTAGGGTTTTAAGACTGTGTGCAGAAGTTCAGGATTTCTATTAGGATTTCTAAGATGCAAAAAAATTTATATTTTTTGTTTTGGGAAAAATAATTAAAAATTATGATAATTATCAAGACTAAACATAGAGTATTTCAAGAAAAATTCAATGATAAACAAAACTTTTAGGATGATGAACTAGACTGAAAATCAGACCCCTAATGCAAAGACAGGATGTAGAAGTTTGTAGGGCCAAAGAAAATAGGTGTAAAAAATCTTATATGCCTCAATAAATCATGAAAGATTTCTTAAGAATACTACCTATTATTATGAATCCACAAAAGCAATAATTAGGGTTTTCTTATTTATATACATGTAGAAATAGAAAATATAACAAACTATATATGGGAATTACAGGATGCAGAAACTATCCCTAAAACATGCTCTGATACCAAATGATGCGAGACTATTTATGCATGCCAATTAATTTTTTGTTATTAGGAATTAAATTAAGAGTTTGTATGCCAAATTTCAAGCTAATATATTAAGTAGCGAATTCTATAGAAAATCTAAAGTACATGCATACAGAAATAAATCTTAAAAGTGAAGAAATAGGACCGCCAAGGCTAAGAAGCCCTGGTTAGGACTAGCTCTTCTGCAATACCACTACTAGAGGAGTCTAGGTGGTGTACCTAGCAAAGATTTGTAGATTGATCCATGAAGATTTCGCTCATCACTCCCGAATGAGGCATAGAAAATAAAGCTATCGACTTGAGAATTCGCGACTTTCAATCCAATGGCCCGAAAGCTAGTTAGATGGAATCCTTAGATTCGTGAACTCTGAGGGACCTACAAATTACCATTCATGGGTTAGAAAAAAAGAAAGAGTATGGTTAGATCACTGAAAAAAGGAGGCGAAGAGATTTGAAGAAGGTGGCCAAGAGGTGAAGAAGGCTGGTATCTTGGAGGCAGGGCATAGGGATCACACAGATACCCTTAATCACATAGAAATTCACTCAAAATCTTGAGAAAAACTCAAGAGAAATTCATTCATAACAATTTATAATAATTGATCATTAGTTACAAGAGGGTGGAGGGGTGGGTTATTTATAGATGTTCCCATGCCCTCTCCTAGTTAGGATAAGAATACGAAATTTGAAAAGGAGAAGGATTACAAAGTTGTTTAGAACTAGGCGTACAAAATTTGAGTGGAAATAAAACTTAATCTCTTGGTTATAAGTGGACTCTTCTTCTTCTTTGACTTGGTCAAGGGCTCTTTATGGGCTTGGGCTAGGATGAAATTTTCTTAGGTTGCTTTGACTTTTCGACTCCCTGTTGGGCTTGCACTTGGGCACCAACCTTGTTGGACTGGGCTTGGAGGGGTGCCAAAGTTAAGAATAGGCCTGAGGGCATCATGGCCTGATGGAATTAGAACACCAGGGACTTGGACTTGGGCCTGGGGTGCCATTTCAAGAATTCTTGTGTGCTGGTATGCTAAAGCGCTTCTCTTGGAGGACTTGGGAAGCATAAAGTCTAGATGCTGGGTTGGTGACTTAAGTATGGGTCCAATGGTCATCCTCTTTAATATGACTTGAATGAAAGTAATTACGGGACTCAAATTGATACAAAACCTCAAAATGACAAACACTCATAATGAACTGACTCAACCAACTTAGCTCAACTGAATAGAACATAACCCAAACTTGACTCAAAATCCAAATGTTGTGAGTCGACTCTAAATACACGACTCAAGTATAACAAGGCATGAAAAACAAGACTTAAGACCCAAATACATGACTCAATGGGCACAATCAGGCTTAACTGATCAAAACCCTAATTACAGGACTTCAAGTGACTCAACTGACTTAAGCCCTACTTACAAGACTCAAAGGGCTAATAGGACTTGATTATTGGACTCAATGATAAAATTGGAATCATGGCTAAGGGAGTCAAAACTTAAGGATCCATAGTTGTAGGGTTCGGTGGCAAGGCGGAAACATAGATTTCAAAATTTTTTATCTTTATGAAATCTTCACCAAACCCTTAACCCAAAATCTCCTTAAAAGAATTAAAACATATAACATGTATATATAAGATTTAATCTCAAATTAAAGTACTAAACTGTATTGCTAAAATCCAAACTTTAAATCTCCACCAGGTGCCCAAATGTTCACCCTCCAATAGTGATCCACACAGAAAAAGATGAAGACAACAATTTCTTGTTCTTGGCTCCTCTTCTTGAATTCTTTTTCAAGAATTCAATTCTTGGACTTTTGGGCTGAAATATTCCTTCTTGAAAATTTCTTTTCTTCCTTCTTTCTTCTTCTTGAATTCTTTTCTTGAATTCCCTTTCTTGAATTCTTTTTCTTGAATTGAATTGGAAGAAGAAATTATGACAAATAAAGTCTTATTTCTAGGAAGAAAAGAAGAAGAACAGACCCTTCCTTTTCCTTTCCTTTACCGTTCAAGACCTTCCTCATATTCTTGTTTAGGGTCAGAGATTCGACAGAGATTATCTCTGTAAGGGAAACAATACCCAACAAGCATAAAGGGAAGGAGTATTCCGGAGAGGAGGAGAGGAATATGATCTCTGTATATTTTTTCTTTTATTATCTGTCAGAAAACCCCCGAGAACCCAAACCCTTTTATAGATTTCAGAGGGGCATTTTCTCAAAACATCGCAACCCTCTGAAACCCCAGGAATCTTAATCCCTCATTCCTCACGCATCCCCTCAACCAAAAATCATGATTCTCTGATTTAATTTTTGTTTTTCCGACGAGGAGGACTCTCGGAAAAACTTCATGAAGATTCGCGACTTTTGGAGATGGATTTGCGACCGAAAAGTGACGGATCTTTCTCCTTAATTTTTCTGGCAATCAGATCCAGATCCAAGGATGTTAGACAAGGATCCAAATCGCCCCCCACTTTTCTTGATTTTTCTTCGACGGTATTTCCTTCCCACGCGTGTGAAGAGAAGTCCACATGCACATGGACTTTTCTTCTTGGCGCGCGCGGGTGGGAAGGGCGTGGGTGGCTTGGAGAGAGAGTCTCAGTGCACTTGATTTTCTTGGATTCAGCCATGGGTTAGCCCAATGTCCAAAAAATTAAATTAGACCTTAATCTGGTTCAATTAGAACCCAATTAAGCCTAATTCGGAACCAAATTCGAATCTGATTTGAATAGAAATTGGGTCTGCAACACATGCTAGTGTGTTTATCCTGCAAACATGATTTAATTCCAAATTAAATCCTTCATCAATTCTCTTTTGTGTGTGACCCATTGGGTTCCACACATAGCCAGCAGTAGGTCCGAGTGCTATTTGACTTAATTCGGTTAGATCTTAACTAAGCCGATTTAGGTCAACTCAAACTAGCTCGACTCGATCAATTAGAATCTAATTCTAATTAACTGATTTGAATTACCATAATTCAATCATATACCTACAAGACAAGATTGACGTCTAGCAACATATCATGTCTACCCGGAAGATGTGGAATTTTGATGGAATTACCAAAATACCTTTCAGTGGTGAGTTACCGGGCAATTCAGTCCTTTGATCAACTTGCATCCCGAATATGATTATGAATATGGATACTTGTCAAATCCAATTTCATATTCATCCCTAGCTCAATCTTTATAATGATGATTCATTAATGAACCATTAGAAATTAACTCTAATGTTCATACTTTGATCAAAGATTTCCTGAATCCATCATTTGATCGAAATTAGCTAGATGCAATTCCCTCTTACTAGGGCTGATCAATTCCTTGTTGACCTACTCACAACCTCCATATACAATCCACCATACCCACTATCACCTCGTGCATGACTCAGTGTCATGCTTAATTGCGAACCAAAGTATGGATTCATATATATAAGGTACCATGGTAGTCTCAGGTCAAAGGACCATATGCACTACTCCCACTATGAAAATTATCTATTGACAAATAGATAAGGTTCCATTAGATACTCTCAATCTGGATCAATTCAGTGAACTCATTCTCTAATAAACACTCACATCCTAGTATTAGTGTCAAACACAAGTGACTGTGAGATCAGTCACCCTCATCACAAAGCATATATAGGATGTGCTGGTCTTGCCGGAAACATTGATCCCCAACTCAATGTCCCATTGACCAGGAATATTTTAGATTAGGGTTTTAAGGCTTTAGGTCTCACTGGTATGATCTCATCATAACCCTAGAACCATAGTCCTAATGTATGGGGTTCATCAAATAATCATAAAGACAGCGTATGATGAAAATAATGCCTTTATTATAATAATGTCAATTCATTGATTTTGGGATTGAAATACAATATTTCAATTGGCTTTCAGGGCACAATCTTTCAATAGTGAACTAGGGTTGACCTGATATCCCCATCAGATACCAATTGGTTCATTAGACTTGATTAGACTAGCCTAAACACTCAGGCTAACCATTGAGCCACAAATCATTTCCATTTAGATTCATGGACTAATAAATCTAACCTTTAAAGAAAACTATAGAGAAGAAATCCTAATTCAACATTTGATTAGATTAGTTCTCTATTTAGTCCAATGCATCAAAACTTTGGTCTAACCCAATTAAGGACCAAATTGAAGCTAACACATAAACCTTAAAGCTTATTGAAATGACTTAAAATCATTGAATCATATTCCTAGATCACATTGTCATTCAAGGTAACTTAATTCTTAATTAAGTTCAATAATCTTCATAAATTAAAATAATTTCAATTTATAATGTAAAATAATTTTACAACTAATTAAAATTTGAATTCACTACTTTTCAGCATTCTCATGTCAAGTGTTGACTCACCAGGGTCAAGTGTCGATACTAGGTGTCGACTCTAGGGTCGACACATGGCCTAAGTCAGGAAGACAATAGAATGCCATATTTTTCGGTATGCGCTCATGAGACGACACCTTTACTTTTCTTCTTCATGAGTCACATCACAAGCGGCACCCCTACATGCCATATGAAATCCCATTGAATGAAAAGAGAGGGTCTTGCAACCCTACTTCTCTCCTATGACTGGACGGCCATGGTGATGCACTCAATCAAGGTACTTTGAAAGAGAAAACTAATGATATCTTAACATGCTACTATTATTATGCTACAGGAACCTGGCTCTGGTACCAATGAAAGTGAAGCAATACAAGTAGATTGTATTTTAAAACTATTTTTAAATAAAGAACAGTAGAAGACTTGGTAGATCGATCAAGTCGATCTACCAATCTACTTGCGATAGGATCCAACATAATAAAAGTGAATGCAAAGGATACCATAAGTAATAAAAGGGAAAAGCATGTAACAATTTCATGCTTTAGATCTGATCACATGAGACCAAGGAAAAGGTACGTTACCTTTGAACCGTTGGATGGAGGTGATGAAGAGCTATTGAGCCACACAAGTGTCTGGCCTCTACGAGTAGTTCACACCAAGGCTCGATCCTAATCAACTCCCTTGGAGTGCTAGCTCCTCAGGATCTTGGAAGCCAATCTTCTCCTTCCTTGGACCTGCAAGACTTTCTTGAAACCACCGAGAAGAACTTGTTGGAGGACAACAAGAAGAAGTGGATGTGGAACCCTTCCCAACCAACTCTCTCTTCCCAACCCTAGCTTGATTGATAGGTAGGCTTACAACCAAAAACCTAATCCTCTCAAACCTCGCTCTAAGGAATCCTTTTCTTTCTCTCTCGGAAAAGCCTAGCTTGTCATCCTTTTTCTGGCCCAACAATAACACATATTTATAGCGGCAGGGAAGAGGTAGAGAGATATGGAAGGTGGAGTGATTAGGGGAGAAGGTTAAGGGTTAAACCAAATTAGCTCTAGGTTTACATGGGAGAAAATCTGCATTCCTAAATAATGCATCCATAAAAACCTTGGAGCCAATTTCAGCCAAGATTTGAAATTTGAATTCAAAATTCAAATTTAAATCTATTTAAATGAAAGAGGGCATGAAAAATCAAATCTAATTTGATCCTAAGCCAAATCACATTTGGCTTGACCCATCAGGTTACAATCATATTGTAAATATGTCCTCCAAAATTCACTAATCAAATTAGTAAAAAAATTCTTGTCACAGCCAAGTATCGACACATGGAAGTGTCGACACTTCAAAGTGTCGATACTCCAAAGTGTCGACACTTCAAAGTGTCGATACTCCAAAGTGTCGACACTTCAAAGTGTCGATACTCCAAAGTGTCGACACTTGTATCATGGTCAATCATTTTGATCCTCAGTGATGCTAAATGATTCTCAATCATCGATCAGCCTTTAGATCAGGTAGAAACCCCAAGGGTATATGATCCCATAGGTTCAAACACTAAGCAGGTAGCTTTGGAACACTTTTAGTACCAGTCAAGATCATCATCTAGTAATGATACCCGATGTTCGGATAGGTCAAAGATTGCAGAGCAACTCTCTAGAATCCCTGGCATAGGGTTACCTTATATTCATCCCTTTGACTTCATAATGCTCAGGATGACCTAGGGTTTGACTGCCAACTCTAGTTTAGTACATCCAGATCATGTCTTAACCTTACAAGTATTGTGACTCCTCATAAGAACTATTTTGACTAAGATTTTGCTAAATTGAGATATAGTGAGACATTCACTCCAAACTATTTGGAGGAGTCAATCTTATCTTGATCCACCACTGCTCCACAATTACTTGACTGTAGGTGCTAGGTTTGCACCGAACCACTATAAACCTTGTGTTTATGTGTGATTGCCCTCTTCCTCTCTTGTTCTTTGGTTATTGCTACTCACTCATTGTTTTTCGCTACTTTCAATCTCTTGCATTGAATTTATTATTATTCACAAGCACCACTAGTCCTTCACATTATTATTTTAAATTTTTTAAAAGACCCAATTCAGCCCCCCCTTGGGCTCCATTTATGGGCAACAATTTCACCTATATATCACATCAGTGTCTCTACACCCCTTGGTTAAGAGGATAACTAATCAATGTGACATACAACAACCTACACTTGATATATCATCATCCTATAATAATGTATCCTTTGGTTGTGAACCAGTTTAAGAACTACTCGATGATGGGGACATCAAGTCAATCCTAGTTCACCACGAGTCCCTGAGTTTGAGGCCCTTAGCCATGATTCAAATTTTATCTTTAAGTCTAATAATCTGGCTGTGTTAGCCATTTGAATCATGTATTTGGACCTTGAGTTTTATTTTTCAGGCCTTGTTACACTTAAGTCATGTATCTAGAGTCAACTCATGCCATTAGAGCTCGTGAGTTAAGCTTTGGATTACATTCAAGCTTAGTTGTTCAAGTCAGCTCATCATGAGGCTATTATTATTTTGGTCTTGTTATGTCATTTTGGATCTTGTGTCAAATTGAGTCCTATAATAAGTTGAGTTGTCTCAAACCCAGTCCAGTCAAATTGAGTCAAGTAAGTTTATGTTTAGTTCAATACAAGTCCAGTTTTATACAAGAAGATGAGAACCAGCCTCAAAGTAGAAGCCCATGAAGTCTCTCCACTTGAAGTTTCCAGGCATATTCTTCTTCCAGGTGCCCCAATCCAGAAGTCCAATTTCATGTGAAGCCCATGGCACCCCAAGTGTATTCCAATCCAACTTCAAATGGGTGCCCAAGAGTTTCCAGCCCACCAGGGGACAAGTACCAAGCCCATGCACCAACCATGGAGGCCGCCCAAGCCTTGTATCAAGCCCATGCACCCAAAGCCTAATTGGAGGATGCCCTTGCTGCCCTAAAGTCCTAGCCCAATCCCATTTGGTGCCCAAGCCCAAGATAGAGCCCCTTGAGCAAGTCAAAGAACAGGAGTAGTCCAAATTAAACAAGGAGATTTTGTTCTAGTTCTACTCAAACTGTATACTCCTAGTTCTAAGCAATTTTGTAATCCCTCTCCACTCAACTTTGTAATTCTATCCTAACAAGGAGAGGATATGGGAAACATCTATAAATACCCCTTTTTTCTCTTGTATGTTTTAATATTAATGAATATGAAAATTTTCTTGAGTTCTTCTTAACTTTCTATATATGAAATCCTGTGTGAAGTTTTATGTGATTAATGGTATCTGTGTGATCCCTCAGGGTTCTGTATGATCCCAGCGCCCTGCCTCCAAGCTGCCAGCCTTCTTCATCCCTTGGCTGCCCTCTTCAAACTTCTTCCTTCCCATCTTTCTTCAGCAATTTAGCCTTCTTCTTCTTTATTTTCTTACCCTTGTTAGGTGATTTGCAGGTCCCTTAGAGTTCACGAATCCAAGGATTCCATCTGACCAGCTTTCGGGCCACCAGATTGAAAGCTGCGAATCCACAGGGTCGATAGCTTTATTTTTCAAGCCGCATCCGAGAGCATAAAGCGAACTCTTCATGGATCGATCTACCAATCTTTGCCAGGTACACCCTCTAAACTCTTCTAGTAGCAGTATTGCAGAAGAGCTAGTCCTAATCAGGACTTTTTAGCCTTGGCGGTCCTGTTTCTTTACTTTTATGGTTTATTTTTACATGCTTGTGCTTTAGATTTTTTATAGAATTTTCTACTCAATATCTTGGCTTGAAATTTGGGATACAAACTCCTAACTTAATGCCTGACAACAAAAAAAAACTAGCATGCATAATTGCCCTGCATCATTTGGTATTAGAGCATGTTTTAGGGCTAGTTTTTGCATCCCATAATTCCTGTATATGGTTTTTTATTTCTATTGTTTATAAATGTAGGTAGATTAGAAAATTCTAATTTTTATTTTTGTTGATTTCTCAATATTTATAGTAGATTTGAAAATTTTCTCATAATTTATCTCAATCTGTAGAATTTTTGCATGCCTATTTTTTTTGACCTAGAAAACTTCTACATCCTATCTTTGTATTAAGGGTCTGAGTTTCGGTCTATTTTATCATCTTAGGAATTTTTTTTCATTGAAATATGCATGACATAGTCTCTGATCAGTCCTAATAATTTTCATAATTTTTTATTATTTCTTAAAAATATATATATATAATCTGCATCTTATAAACCCTAACAAAAATCTTAAACTTCTGCACACAGTCTAAAAACCCTAGGTTTTGCATCGTCATCTAAATTTTTATCTACATAAAATTTGGTTAGGATCATCTGCACTATTAATCATCTGTCTTGAAATTTTTCTAATTTTTTTGGTACCAAAAATCAAACCAAATTCTGCTTCCAAGCAAACCCTAATTTTTTTTTTGCATACTTGATTAAACCCAAATCTAATCAACTTCCAAACCCTACCTCACCCAAGCCCAAATTTTGTTTGATAATTTAATCAACTTAAATTTAATTTCACACCTCATAAAAGATAAAAAAAATATTTTTTTATTTTTCTAATTGTTATAGATTGCATTAGGTTCATTGAATGTCATCATCTCATTAAGCTAATCTTAAGGGCAATCTCAATATCTCATATCAGGGCGGAGGTCATAACCTATTCTGGGCCCAAAACAACCACCCAACATCAGAACCCAAGCCTTTAAGTAAAATCAATTAGCAACCTAATTGCTCTAGTGAGCTTAGGGACACCAACAAGTTGGGTTCGAATTGTGTGGGCCAACTAGTGCACCTAATTTTTCAGCTATTACTGAAAACTGGCATCTAAGGCTAGAGGTCCAGAGGCAAACACCCTAAGTGGACTGGTGGTTTTTAATTAGGACCCTGTCACAAGCAAGGGGAGCCTCCCACCACCCCACCTCTTACCTGGCCAATGGAAGGATTAGCTATTGAGTTAAGTGTAGTTGAATAGATACATTCAATTTTGGCTCTAGGTCTAGCAAACTATAGTCCATTGTAACCATTGTGTGCTTGACTGCATCATACCAACTTGTTTGATTGATTGCAAGACCACTAGATTAGGGACCAAATATCAATAGTCTAAACACAACTCAGTTCAGCCATGGACTCCAACTTTAAAACTTTCATGAAGGCCTTGATTGAATGATTTGATCGAATGGACCATAAGCTTGACCAATCCAATACCCAAATAAATCAAAGACTTGACTAATTGACCCAAACAAATAACCAAGCAACCAATAGGATTGACCAATTAACCCATAGATCTGAACCCACATCCTATGAATCAAATAAACCTTGGACCTATAGAGATGAACCCTTGTCCTATGAGCCCCAGGAACCTATAACCCCTAGGTATCAACCTAGTACCAATCAGTTTTTCCCTAGTCAACCTAAATCCCATAAGATTACTACCCTTAGATATGAGCTTAGTGTTAGTCCACTTTCCTTTAGTTAACCTAAACCCTTTAGGACTTGTGCCCCTAGCCCAGGACCAGATCCTAACCAACCTAACCCGAGCCAACCCCAGCCCAGTACCACTATGGTATGTAGGGAAGATAAAAGCAAGTTTGTAAAAGTTTAGAAGAGTTCTAATCCCCCAAGAGTGTGCTTTAGATGTCACAAACCAGTCCATTTTGTTAGCCAATGTCCAGTCAGTGCCCTACACCTAGGTGAGTTAGATGAAGATGAATCAGAACTCAATGTAGAAGTATATGAGTCTGATCCAAGTCTGGTAGAGGAGTATGAAGCCGATGAGAGCTTAGTCGATGAGTATGAGGGAGAAGAGGAGTTCCTTATAAAAGACCTAGAATTAATTGACCCAGTAGATACCCAAGTCGAAGCCAACCTAGAATTAGCGACCCTGACCATATACAGACTGAAGCTAATCTAGAGTTAGCTGACCCTGACCACACCCAAACTGAACCTATAGTGGAAGTACAGTTAGAGGAAGAGAACCTAGATACTACTGTTAGAATCATACCTAAGGAGCTACTAGAAGAAAGCCAAATTATAGAACCTAGTCCTAAATTTCATGAACCAGAAGACTTTATTAAGGATTTGGCTTATTAGTACCCTCAGGATGAATTCCCTTCTATAGTTCCTATTGAAGATCTCATCCCTGAGATTAGTGATCCATTCTTCCATTATGTAGACCCCGTAGATATACCTCAACCCCATAAGGTCAACCTCATTAGTCTAGGATTTATCCCTGAAACCCCTTCTTATATTCTTATTTTTTGATTAACCCTGAACCATCTTCTTATTCCTTACCCTACTGACTAACCATGACTCCACCTCTTATTTTCTACCCTTTCCAGAAACTTCCAACATGTCTAGGATCATTAGATTGCATTTTATTATGATTAGCATACTACATACATTCATTACGCATGTTAGGTTTGCATCTGGCATACTGTATGGAATTTACTAGAAGTTCATTGTAAATTTTCATGTGCATGCCTAACCAAGGTTAAACCTAGAGAGCCTATTGTTTGTTAGGTTAAGCCCAAAGAGTCCAATAAATTTCCTTCGATAGGAATGCCTAGTCAAGTCTATTAAGTGTTGGTTTTGAGTCAAATAAGTCCACAGACCTAATTCATCTGTCCATACCTACACTGACCTTTGCACAGCATTTGCATTAGGACATTAGCTAAAAGATTAATTTAAGTAATGAAATCTATAAAAAATTGCTAATTCCTAAAAGAGAGCAAAGAAATTTAATGTAGGAGATTCTGTTATGGTTAAGAAGCTTCACGCTCGCAAAGCTGGACCCTTTAAAGTGGTGGAGAAGGAAGGACCAATGCCTATGTGCTTGATCTGCCCTTGGATTTAGGCATTAGCTCTACCTTCAATATCGCGACTTAGTTGAGTATAGGGAACCGACAGTGATTCCTAGTGAGGTTTTTGGACCTACTCTATCCTTTAAGAGCGAACCTAACCCAGAGTGTCCACTTATAAATTGGCCTGAGAGAGGAAAATGGATTAAGCATATCCTGGATGATCAAGCTATCATGACCCGGGGCTGTGGCTATCAACGCTACTTGGTTCGTTAGCAAGGTCGACCAGAATTCGATGATTCATGGATTACTCGAGAGAACTTGTTGTGCCTCAACCCAGAGCTCCTTGAGTGATACTAGAGCTAGAGAAATCATTACTCGATGGAGTCGAGTTCCTCCTACCTTGGAAGAATTGATGGGGACATCAAGTCAACCCTAGTTCACTATAGGTCCCTGAGTTTGAGTTCCTTAGCTATGATTCAAATTTTGTCTTTGAGTCCAATAATCGGCTATGTTTATCATTTGAGTCCTATATTTGGGCTATGAGTTTTATTTTTCTGGCCTTGTTATACTTGAGTCCTGTATCTAGAGTCGACTCATACCATTAGGGCTCATGAGTCAAGCTTTGGATTACATTCAAGCTTAGTTATTCAAGTCAGCTCATTGTGAGGCTATAGTTATTTTGGTCTTGTTATGTCATTTTGGATCTTGTGTCAAATTGAGTCCAATTGAGTCTTGTAAGTTTATGTTCAATCCAGTACAAGTCCAATTTATACAAGAGGAGGAGAACTAGCCTCAAAGTAGAAGCCCATGAAGTCTCTCCACTTGAAGATTCCAGGCATATTCTTCTTCCACGCACCCCAGCCCAGAAGTCCAATTTCAAGTGAAGCTCATGGTGCCCTAGGTGTATTCCAGTCCAACTTCAAATGGATGCCCAAGAGTTTCCAGCCCACCATGGGACAAGTACCAAGCCCATGCACCAACCATGGACCAAGCTCATGCACCATCCATGGAGGCCACCGAAGCCTTGCATCAATCCCAAGCACCCAAAGCCTAATTGGAGGATGCCCTTGCTACCCTAAAGTCCAAGCCCAATCCCATTTAGCACCCAAGCCCAAGAGAGAGCCCCTTGACCAAGTCAAAGAAGGGGAGAAGTCCAAATTAAATAAGGAGATTTTGTTTTAGTTCTACTCAAATTATATACTCCAAGTTCTAAGCAATTTTGTAATCCATCTCCCACTCAACTTTGTAATTCTATCCTAATACGGAGAGGGCATGAGAAATGTCTATAAATACCCCATCCCCTCTTATATGTTTTAATGTTAATTAATATGAAAATTTTCTTTAGTTCTTCTGAACTTTCTGTGTGAAATCCTGTGTGAAGTTCTGTGTGATTAAGGGTATCTGTGTGATCCCTCAGGGTTTCTGTGTGATCCTAGCACCCTGCCTCTGAGCCGCCAGCCTTCTTCATCCCTTGGCCGCATTCTTCAAACTTCTTCCATCCCTTCTTCCTTTAGCAATTTAGCCTTTTTCTTATTTTCTAACCTATGTTAGGTGATTTGCAGGTCCCTCAAAGTTCACAAATCCAAGGATTACATCTGACCAGCTTTCAGACCATCGGATTGAAAGCCGCGAACCTGCAGGATCGATAGCTTTGTTTTCCAGGCCGCATCCGAGAGTGTAGAGCGAACTTTTCATAGATCGATCTACAAATCTTTGCTAGGTACACCCCCTAGACTCCTTTGGTAGTGGTATTATAAAAGAGCTAGTCCTAATCAAGGCTTCTTAGCCTTGGCGGTCCTGTTTCTTTACTTTTATAATTTTTTTCTGCATGCCTGTGCTTCAGATTTTCTATAGAGTTTTCTACTTAATATCTTGGCTTGAAATTTGGGATACAAACTCCTAACTTAATGCCTAACAACAAAAAAATAACTATCATGTATAATTTGTCCCATATAACTCAATATATCATCTTTATATCAAATATAATGTAGTTCTAAGGATTCCATCATGCAAGAGTTCTTTTCAAGAAAATGCACATGTGATGAACAGCCAAAAGAATAACTTTTATTCATTTAAAAATTTATATACAATTACAAATAGTACAACCATCTACAGCCTAGATGATTGGCTTTGGGATACTATTCCTGACAGACTCAACTAATGAAAGCTTAAAAACCATTTCTAATTTCATCCTACTTTGATTAAAGACTTTCTGAGTTATCATTTAATAACATTACATGGAATAAATACTCCTTTTACTCGGAGTGATAGATTCCTTATTGGCCTAAATACAATCTTTATACACGATTCTTCATATCCATGAACACCCCATACATGACTTAGCCATGAATGAGTACGAACCAAAATATAGATTTATGTGTACAAGATTCCATGGTAATCTCAGGTGTAAGGATCGCTTACATAACTCCAAAGAGAATCATCTTTTGATAAGTAAAACATTCATAAGATGTTCACATGACAGATCAATTTAGTGAACTCATTCCTTGATGACCACCCATATCCTTATATTAGTATCATTGCACAAGTGGTCATGAAAACTACTACTCTCCATTGAGCATACATAGAATGTGCCAGTCTTTCTTGAAACATAGATCTCCGACTTAATGACCCTTCAACTAAGAATATTCTAGATTAGTGTTTATAAGAACTTAGGTATTATTGTTATGAACTTTATCATAACCCTAAATTCATTATCCTAATCTATGGGATTCATCATAATCTTAAAATAAAATGATATAAGACACAATATATGATAAATCAAAATACCTTTTATTAATATATTATCATACATGAATTGAAAGAATTTATAGAAAAGCTCCTGTTATATAAAAAATATGATTGGCTTTCATGGTACCATTCTTTTAATGGGATGGAACCTGAGTGGGTTGGAACCTGAATAAGCTGGGATGGAACCCAAATGAGATGAAACCCAAATAGAATGAGTTGGAACTCGAACCTGATTATAAAAAGTTGGTTGTTGCTTTTCTTTGCAAGCAGATTTTTAAGTAGCTGAAGATAAGTGATGGAGGTGAAAATGCAACCATCTTTGTAGTTGATCGGGTGTTAGTCAGTCAGAGATGGAGCTATGGAAATGCAGCTATCTTTATTAGGATCGCTTGCTAATCAGCTAGATAGGAGATGGTAGTATAGAATTTGCCCATCTTTACTATGACAGAGTGTTAATCAGCTAGTTGGAGATGGTGGTGTGGAAAGTTTCTCGTCTTTACTATAACTGGATGTTAATTGATTAGATTGGAGATGGTGGTATAATAACTTTTCCATCTTTATTGCCATCGAGTGTCAATCGATTGGATAAAAGATGGTGGTATGAAAATTTATCCATCTTTACTACAATCAATTACTTGTGATTGGAGGGCTCTCAGAGATTCTTGGCATTCCAAGTTTGTGGCATAGAGTTCCTTGAGATCTTCAATCTGCTACATTCCACGATGAAGGGCGTATGCTACAAGGTAAAGCCCTTTTCAGATCAGAGATAGCTTGCCTTATTTAGTTGGTATTAAGATTTCTGTGCAACATAGTATAAGATCTCCTAGGCATAAAGCTTTGACCTTACTCGAGAGTTGTAGTACTGAGCTACTTGCTATTGGTACACCGCCATCCATAGATGGGCTTGATCTCGAGTCTTCTCCAGTGGGTGGAGGTTAGCTCTTAGTCAGTTTGAGTTGCTTGACTCATCCACATGGTCAGGAGTCTGATCTTGATTGAGATCACTACAATGATGCTGTAAGCCAAGTCAAATGGAGTCTTGTTGGTTAATGTCTGAGAAGTTGTATAGTATGCCCATAGCATACTAGATAACTCCTTAGCCCACCTACCTTTGGCCTCATCTAGCCTAGTTTTGAGTCCTTGAAGGATCATCTGATTCATCACTTATACTGCCCCATTTGATTATGAATGCCTGACAGATGCATACTAGTGTTGGATGTGGAGCTCGGTGCAAAACTTCTTGAATGCCTGGTTGTCAAACTATCGAGTGCTATCAGTGATAATGGTATGGGAAAGTCTAAATTGGTAAATGATAAATTTCTAAAAGAAACTTTTAACCTTGCTCTTGATAATGTGCACCAAGGATTCTGCCTACATCCATTTGGTGAAGTAGTCGATGGTGATAATGAAAAACTTCTACTAATTGGTTACTGGGGGGAATGGACTAAGTATGTACTCCCTTACTGGTCAAATGATTAGGGAGAAGAGAGCTGGGTTAGTTGTGTTGCTAGCTGCCACTAGATGTTGGCATGCTATTGGCATTGGTTGCACTTTTAAACAAGCTCCAAGACAACTTCCCACATGGTGAGCCAGTAGTATCCATGCCTTAGGATTTTGAAGGCTAAGGACCTACCCCTTAGATGGTTCTAACAAATGCCTTAGTGGATCTCCCAAAGTATGTAGTCGACTTTAGTGGATATTAGGTACTTGAGCAAGGAGAATGAGAAGAACTTCCTGTAAAGCTGTTTGTCCAGTAGCATGAATTAAGAAGCTTTCCATTTTAGCAATCATCTCTTTAGGATCATCAAGTATGATGCCTTCAATAGGTACTTGATGAACAAATCCATCCAACTTAGCTCATAGGTGACCTATTGACTTCTTTGATTTCATTGAACTTGGGAGATTACAAGTACTCGGGGTATGTTTGTCCAAGGGAGTTGTCTACTAATGTCACAAGTCAAGAAAGTGTATTTGCCTAGGCATTTTTGCACCAGAGAATATGAGATATACTTAAAGTGTTCGAGTACCAACATGAAGCTCTACACCTTGTTAAGGTACTCATCCATCATCAGGTCCCAAGCCTTGTACTTGCTAGTGACTTAGCCAATCATGAGCTGGGAGTTGGGAAGACCCTTAGGCGCTTTATCTTGAGTTTTTTAGCTAGCTTTAGTCTAACTAGCAGGGTTTCGTACTTGGACTAGTTGTTGGTCACCTTGAATAAAAAGTGTTGGCTTTGACTCCTTAGTTTTGATGATTAACAAAAGGTTGAGTATATGTTTGGATTAATGTTTCATCTCTAGATAAAAGTTTCAGGACTTAGGTTATTCAAAAAGAGTATCAAAAGTACATTGATGAAACTAAGTTTACCTGATTTGGAAAAGAGCTCTTCTACCTTGGACAAGATCAAAATACTCAAATTGGACCTTCTTGTTAAGAAATTATTGACAAAAGAAACAAAGGCTTAGAGAAACTCAAGCATGGCACGCACATCTCAAAGAGTTTCAGAAAAATTCAGATCAGAGGTCGACCACCAGAGGTCGACACCTTGTCAAAGGTCGACCACCAGAGGTCGACTCATGAAGAGAAGAAAAGTTCAGCATGGCCGGCACGGCAAAATCTCAGTGGCACGCTCCAGAGGTCGACCACTAGAGGTCAACACCTGTCCAGAGGTCGACACCAGAGGTCGACTCATAGCCTGAGAATTCAAAATGGGCAGAACTATGGTACTCTGAACTTTTGCCTAAAATATACAGGAGGTCGACTCATGAGGTCGACACTTGATCCAGAGGTCGACTCATGAGGTCGACTCATGGCATAACGGCTAGTTTTTCTGAACTTCTGATTTGATTTCTAACGGCCATAAACGGCCATATTTTTGAATCTAACGGTCTTGTGGAGTTGTTTCAGCATGAATGAGGTATTTAACCTCCACCAAACATCAAAAAAGACAAGGAGACAAAGTGAAAAAGTATAGGTTCAAAGTACAAAGCCTTCAATCACTTCCAAAGCCAAAAAGTGTGAGAAAACCAAGAGATTCCCTACCCAAAAGCTTTCCATTTTTGAGGAATCCAACATTCAAGTGTTTGGCATTTAGTGAGGTCCAGGATTCCAAGACAAAAGGCTTGAAGAGTCTCCATCAAGAGCTTCAACGAATTTATTTTTGCTCAAAAGGAGTTTGTTTAGTTTTCATTACTTGTATTCATACTCTTTTGTCTTTAGCTAGTTTCAAGGGAATTTGAAACTAGAGTGAGGTTTGTTGGTGAGCCAATTGATAAAACCAACTAGGGTTGCTTGTAAGCCCGAAGCCAAAACAAGTGAGTGAGGTTTGTTGGTGAGCCAATTGAGAAAACCAACTAGGGTTGCTTGTAAGCCCGAAGCCAAAACAAGTGAGTGAGGTTTGTTGGTGAGCCAATTGATAAAACCAACTAGGGTTGCTTGTTAGCCCGAAGCCAAAACAAGTGTGTAAGGTTTTGACTTGTGAGCCTGGTAAAACAAGTCGGCTGTAATCTAAAGATTATAGTGGAAATTCCCAAGTGGACCTTGGGGAGTGGATGTAGGTGCTAGGTGCACCGAACCACTATATTTCTTGTGTGTTTGCATTGGCTTGCTCTTTAACTTCTTTAGCTCGTTAATTGTCATTTTATTTCGTTGCTTCCGTTGCACAATTATTAAAGCACTATCACTCTTCACCTTAGAACTTGATAGCACATATATTGCCTTAATTTTTTAAATACCCAATTCACCCCCCCTCTTGGGGACCATTTCTGGGCAACAAGTGGTATCAGAGCACCGGTACTCGCTTGTAGGTCCAACGATCTTGAGTGAAAGATCATGGCCGCCCCAATTGGAATGGGTATAGTTGAAGGACAAGCATCAAATCGTCCTCCTTTCTTTAATGGCACAAACTACACTTATTGGAAAACTCGTATGCGTATTTATTTACAAGCTGTAGATTATCATATTTGGAGAGTAATCACTAAAGGGCCTCATCAGCCCACTCACTTGGTTAATGGCATTATCACCCCAAAATCTGAAGAAGAATGGGATGACAATGACATCAAACAAGCTGAGTTAAATGCTAAGACGATGAATTTGTTATTCTGTGCACTTGATCCTAGTGAATTCAACAGAATATCGAATTGTATTTCCGCCAAAAAAATTTGGGATACACTTGAAGTTACCCATGAGGGTACACACCAAGTGAAGACCACTAAGGTGAACATGCTCATTCATACGTATGAGATGTTCAGGATGAAACCAACTGAAAGCATAAGTGAAATGTATACTAGATTTACAAATATAGTAAATGGTATGAGGAGTTTGGGAAAAATTATATCTAATGGTGAACTGGTTAACAAACTTCTCAGGTCTCTTCCGGCTTCATGGGATGCAAAAGTTACAGCCATAGAAGAAGCCAAGGATGTCAACACTCTACCTCTCGAGCAGCTTCTTGGATCACTGATGACCTACGAGCTTTCACTAAAGCAGAAAACAGTGGACAATGACAAGAAAAAGAAAGCCATAGCCTTCAAGTCCACTACAAAAGAAGAGTCAAGTGATGAATCTGAAGAAGAAGATGATGATGATGAGACAGCCCTAATTACAAGAAAATTTAAAAGATTCATGAGAAAGAAGAAGGGCTTCTACAAGAAAAGGCCACAAAAAGGTGATCACAACAAGGAGAAGGAGAAAGAGAAAGAAAGGGATCCACCCATCTGCTTCGAGTGCAAGAAGCCTGGACATTACAAAACGGATTGCCCTTTGCTTAAAAAGAGTAGAAGGATGTTGAGAAAGAAGGCCATGATGGCTACCTGGAGTGAGAGTGAGGACTCCAGCAGTGAAGAAGAGCAGCAGGTAGTCGCCAACCTATGTTTCATGGCCAATGAAGATAATGAGGTAAACTCTGAACCTGAAACTGAATTTACTTTCAATGAATTGCATGATGCTTTTGATGACTTAGTAATGGAATATGAAAAATTAAAATTAAAAAATAAGAAATTAAGAAAGCAAAATTTTGAGCTTACCAAAAATTCAGAAAAGTTTTCAAGTGAAATTGAAAATTTAACTCAAGAAAACAAGAAATTAAGAGAACATGTAAAGACTTTGACAAATGATAAAGATAATCTTTTAAAGAAAATAATTCTTTAAAAAATAATAGAAGTCTTAAAACTAATGAGAACATTGAAAAACAAAATAAAGAACTATTGCTTCAAAATAAGAATTACAAGGAAGAGTTAGAAAAAGTAAAACCCTTTGTAGAAAAGTTTACCTTTAGTTCAGAAAAACTAAATATGCTTTTAAATAGCCAACATGCAGTGTTTAATAAAGATGGACTTGGATTTAAACCACACAATCAGCAAAAACTTTACAAAAACTTTTTCATACCTGCATCTTCTAATATTACCTGCTATGCATGTGGTAAAGTAGGTCATAAATCATATGTTTGTAATAGAAGAAAATTAAATACTCTTAAAAAGATTTGGGTTCCAAAAGGAACCAATTTGACTAACCCTAAAGGACCCAAGATGACTTGGGTACCTAAAGTTTCAACTTGATCATTTTTTTTGCAGGTGTGCCTTGCAACCAAAAATAAAAGAAGAATGTGGTATCTGGATAGTGGTTGCTCAAGGCACATGACTGGGGATGTGAAGCAATTCTCATCACTAGCTGCAATTGATGGTGGAAACGTCACTTTTGGTGATAATGGAAAAGGCAAAATCGTCGGAATTGGTAAAATTCATATCACCCCTAATGCTTATGTAGATAATGTATTATTTGTTGATGGCTTGAAGCATAATCTTTTTAGCATTAGTCAGTTTTGTGATAAAGGTTTTAAAGTAACTTTTGAATCATCTTTGTGCATGGTATCTAGTCTAGATGTCGATGGCATCAAGTTCACTGGTCTTAGGCATGGAAACATTTACATGGTTGATCTTGATGATCTAGCCATGGAAAGTGGTCAATGCCTAGTGGCTAAGGAAGCCAAGGCAAGTGAAACTAGTTGGCTTTGTCACCGTAGGCTAGGGCATGCTAGTATGCAGTTGATTTCAAAATTAAGCAAAAAGAATCTTGTAAAAGAATTGCCAAAACTCACTTTTGAAAAAGATAAAATTTGTGCTGCATGTCAATTTGGAAAACAAACTAAATCTACTTTCAAACCTAAAGGAGTAGTATCTACTACTAGACCCCTTGAATTATTGCATATAGACCTCTTTAGACCAACCAGAACAACTAGTTTGGGAGGTAAAAAATATGGGCTAGTAATTGTAGATGATTACTCACGATTTACTTGGGTAATGTTTTTAGCTCATAAAGATGAAACTTTTTCAGCTTTTGTTAAATTTCATAAAAGGGTTTCAAACGAAAAAGATCTCACTATTGTTTCTTTGCGTAGTGATCATGGAATTGAATTTGAAAATCATGATTTTGAAACTTTTTGTAATGAAAATGGTATTAGTCATAATTTCTCTGCACCTTGGACACCTCAACAAAATGGGGTGGTAGAAAGAAAGAACAGGACTCTTGAAGAAATGGCACGCACAATGCTTTGCGAAAATGATTTACCTAGATATTTTTGGGCAGAAGCCATTAATACTTCCTGTTACATTTTAAATCATGTTTTAATTCGACCTATTTTGAAGAAAACACCATATGAGCTTTGGAAAAATCGAAAACCTAATCTCAAGTATTTTCGTGTATTTGGTTGCCGCTGTTTCATATTAAACAATGGCAAAGATAATATCAGTAAATTTGATGCCAAGTCAGATGAGGGTATCTTCTTAGGATACTCTACTTCTAGCAAGGCATACAGGTTCTTCAACAAAAGAACTCTTCTGGTTGAAGAATCAATTCATGTAGTGTTTGATGAATCTAACGAAAAATCTTCTAGAAAAAAAGATTCTATTGATGTTGAAACAGGTACAAAGAAGCTTGAACAATTGACAATCAATGAAGATGAGCCCAAAGGAGATGATGATCAAGAAAGTCAAGATCAAATTCAAGAAATCAATGCAACTTCACCAAAACCATTACCTAAAGAATGGAGGTATGCACATGGACACCCTAAAGAGCTAATAATAGGTGATCCATCAAAGAGGGTAAGTACACGCTCTTCTATTAGAAATATTTGTGATTATTTAGCTTTTGTATCTCAGATAGAGCCTAAGTCAATAGAAGAAGCTGAAAAAGATTGTAACTGGATTAATGCTATGCAAGATGAACTAAATCAATTTAAAAGAAATAATGTTTGTACTTTAACTGAAAGACCCCTTAATGTTTCTGTAATTGGCACAAAATGGGTTTTTAGAAATAAACTTGATGAACATGGTATTGTAATTAGGAACAAAGCTAGACTTGTTGCTAAAGGCTACAACCAGGAAGAAGAGATCGACTTCGATGAAACCTTTGCTCCTGTTGCTAGGCTAGAAGCAATTAGACTTTTACTTGCATTTGCTTGTTTTATGGATTTCAAGTTATTTCAAATGGATGTAAAGAGTGCCTTTTTAAATGGATTTATTGAAGAGGAAGTTTATGTTGAACAACCTCCTGGTTTTGAAAATCATGAATTTCCTAATCATGTCTTTAAATTGCATAAAGCATTGTATGGTTTAAAGCAAGCTCCTAGAGCTTGGTATGATAGATTAAGTTCATTTTTGATGAAAAATGATTTTTCTAGAGGTAATGTAGATAATACATTGTTTTTGAAAAAGAAAAATGATGATCTCTTAGTAGTACAAATATATGTAGATGATATTATTTTTGGTGCTACTAACGAATGTCTTTGTCAAGAATTTGCGAAGTTAATGCAGAATGAGTTCGAGATGAGCATGATGGGAGAACTCAACTTCTTCCTCGGACTCCAAATTAAGCAAACCAAAGAGGGGATCTCCATCAACCAAGCCAAGTACACAAGGAAAATTTTGAAAAAGTTTGGGATGGAGATCACAAAACCAATAGGTACCCCTATGAGCTCTTCATGTAAATTAGACAAAGATGAATGTGGTAAATCAGTAGACCAAAAATTATATAGAGGCATGATTGGTTCATTGCTATATTTAACTGCCAGTAGACCAGATATAATGTTTAGTGTTTGTATGTGTGCACGTTTTCAGTCTGCTCCTAAAGAATCACATCTCTTAGCTGTAAAACGTATACTTAGATACTTATCTGGGTCTATCGAAATTGGTCTTTGATACTCTAGGGAGTCATCATATGAATTAATTGCATATTCTGATGCTGATTTTGCTGGATGTAAACTTGATCGAAAAAGTACTAGTGGAACTTGTCAATTCCTAGGAGTTAATTTGATTTCATGGAGCAGTAAGAAACAGAATTCGGTTGCTCTATCTACGGCAGAAGCCGAATATATAGCAGCTGGAAGCTGTTGTGCTCAGATTTTATGGATCAAACAACAACTCGAGGACTTTGGCATCAAACTAACTAAGACACCCATAAGATGTGATAATACTAGTGCAATCTATTTAACGAAAAATCCTGTTCAACATTCAAGAAGCAAACATATTGAAATAAGACATCACTTCATAAGAGATCACGTTCAAAACTCTAATGTGTTGTTAGAATTTATATGTACTGATTATCAATTGGCTGATATATTCACAAAACCATTGAATGAAGATAGATTTTGTATGATTAGAAGAGAACTGGGAGTCATTGATCCTTTTGCTTGAATCTCTTCAATTTTCATCAAAATTTCTCAAAAATGATTTATAAATTCTCAAATATGGTTAAAGGCTTTTTCTCTAAATTTATCATTTTTTTTCTTTCTTACAGAATTTTATGTTAAGTAATTAACTGTTGGTGGTCGACACTTGAGTTTTTCAGAGGTCGACACTTGAGGTCGACACCTAAGTTATGGAGGTCGACACTTGAGGTCGACCCCTGAAAATTCTCAGAGGTCGACACTTGAACGAAAACCTGCTTTTTTAAACCCGTCCGCAAGCCTTTTTTTCCCATTGTTTTCTTTACCTCTCCTTCGTGTGGTCCCCCTACAACTTCTCTAAACCTCCAAATAGTGGATTTCCACCCCTCTCCTCGATCTTTTTGGGAAATCCTCACCTCCTCTCTTGCTTTTCTTGGAATCAACCTTCTATTTGACTGTTTTTTTGATTTTAGACAACCAAAAGCCCTCGAATCTTTCTACCCTCAAATCTCGGCTGTTTTTCATTTGAAAACACGTATTTCTTTCATCCGTTTCTTACCTTTTCCTCATTTACTCTCGATTTTCTCCAATCTCACAAACCCTATTTCACTATTTCACAATCTCCTCTTAGTGAACCTCTCTTAGTCTTACTTCCTAAGTTACCCCTCATCCTTACACATGGGTCCGAGAAAACACCAGGCAGTAAGGAAAAGGAGATTGGAACAGGGGCAGGGTAGTACTGAGCGGCGAAGGAAAGTCAGACATGAGCGTGAGCCGACCCCAGAGCCACCTGCACCAGTGCCAGCCAGCCTAGTCCGGAAGAGCATTGCTAGTGGTAGGCGCGTAGATATTCCATTCTGGGATCAGCATCACTTCTTCATTAGAGATGTACTGAGAGATGCAGGTCTGGTCCATTTTTGTACGATGTCCGAGAGATTCTACCCAGACCTCATCAGGGAGTTTTATGGATCCATGGCCACTGATGGCATTGGATGGTCCGCTACAGTTCGAGGGATTGAGATTCCAGTGACACCTGAGGTCATAAGTCGCATCTGGAGGATTCCACTTCATGGCACTACTGCCACTATGATCAGCGACAGAGAGCACGCCTTCAGGTGTATCCTAGAGCGTGAGGATGTTAGCGGCATTTCCATAGTGTCCGCTAACCAGCTTTCACTAGAGATGAGAGTGCTGCATCACATCATCACCCGTATCTTGATTCCGAAGAGCGGGAGATTTGATTTTATCACTGAGCGTGAGCTGGTGTTGATGGTGTCCCTGAGCCAGCGGACTCCCATCAACCTTCCCAGGATCATGCTTCAGCAGATGGGTGAGGCAGCTTCTCACAGGAGACTTGTGCAACCGTACGGGATGGGACTGACTCAGATATTCAGAGAGCATGGTGTCTCATTCGACGGCATACCCTTCAGTCAGCTACAGCACACAGATACTTATGGAGAGAAATCCCTACATAGAACGGGATTTCGACTGATTGGCGACCGATGGGTACGACGAGATTCTGGCCAGGAGCCAGATGAGGAGGATGAGATCCGAGCTGCTGAGGCAGGGCCTTCAGGGCCTACTGATCATGGTACACCTCCTCGCCCAGCACCGGAGACAGAGACTGTGGAGGCTGAGCCATTCTCGCCACCACCTTCATCAGCTCCAGCACCTACTATTACTGCTACACCATGGAGGACTTCAGTGAGGATATCGGACTTCGAGCAGCGAGTGACTGATCAGATTTCAGAGGTCCGGACAGAGATCACTGGTGTACGGCAGGAGCTTCATGATCTGCGGATACACACAGACACACGCATTAGTGCTCTCTCAGCTAGTATGGATACAGGATTCAGACAGATCCTCAGCTTACTGAGATTAGCACTGCCATCAGGGACTGCAGATCCGACAGTATCTCCTCCACATGATGATGATGATGATGATGGTGATAATGATGCTGATGACTTTAGTGGATACAGTGACAGTGATGGAGATCAGCCTGGAGCAGGTAGATCTGATGTTTCACCTGCAGAGCCGATTCCAGAGATTCCCCCTTCAGCTGATCCTCCTTCCACTGATTTTCCGAGTTCAGATCCTCCAGCCACAGCTGTGCCAGTTGATATTGAGCCTACAGAGTCACTATTTGAGACTATCACTGGGATTCCGGATGACATAGATGAGCATACAGAGACAGATATCGATGATCCCACAGCTTATGAGCTAGTCAGCAGGCAGACCCCAGCTCAGTCTACTCAGCATGCTGATCCGTCCACTCCTTCAGCTACTGCCTCTATCTCGACTTCTGTGGAGCCCTTACCTAGGACTTATAGATCTCGTAGGACTACCCCTAGGTCTGGTCCCTCTCTGAGGACTCGGAGTTCCTCACATAGGACTCCAAAATCCTCATCTAGGATCATGGCTCCTGTATCTTTTGACATACCTTCTGATGAGGAGTAGCCTCATAGATTTACTTGTTGTATTTAGTTTGCTTTGTATGGTTTGTTGTATCAGTGTTTTGTGCCTACCTTGTAAGCAATTTTGTAACTGAATACATTTGTTTTTGTCTACATTGTGCTTTTATCTATATTGTGCCATTTTATCTGATACCAGCTCTT
This sequence comes from Areca catechu, assembly GCA_021397845.1. NCBI lineage: Eukaryota > Viridiplantae > Streptophyta > Magnoliopsida > Arecales > Arecaceae > Areca > Areca catechu. Next base: position 90,481,475 of record CM038051.1, on the reverse strand, counting down.
AGCATTTATCTTCTTAAACCCTCAAGTTGGAATATTTTGTTGTATGCACAAATTGAGGGGGAGCATATATTTTATACTTTATTGTAATTCAACATAAGTTTCATTAATATATCTTTCACTACAAAAATGACTTTTTGATTCTTGACAAAAAGGGAGAGTAGAAAAGTATATATGTATTTATGAGACTCCATCTTATGAGTAGTAAAGTTTATATGATTCTTATCTTTTTGACTTATGAGAATGTTCTCACAAAAAGAAAGAAATAAATTAAAAGTAAAATCTTTTTGACTCTTGAGAATATTTTCACAAAATTTTTATGATACACTCTTGCATGAAAGGATACTTTGAAAATTTTTATTATTGCTATATTTTGCTCTTGGACTTAATTGCATATATACTCAAGGTTTTGTCATCATCAAAAAGGGGGAGATTGTTGGCTTTGACTCCTTAGTTTTGATGATTAACAAAAGGTTGAGTATATGTTTGGACTAATGTTTCATCTCTAGATAAAGTTTCAGGACTTAGGTTATTCAAAAAGAGTATCAAAAGTACATTGATGAAACTAAGTTTACCTGATTTGGAAAAGAGCTCTTCTACCTTGGACAAGATCAAAATACTCAAATTGGACCTTCTTGTTAAGAAATTATTGACAAAAGAAACAAAAGCTTAGAGAAACTCAAGCATGGCACGCACATCTCAAAGAGTTTCAGAAAAATTCAGATCAGAGGTCGACCACCAGAGGTCGACACCTTGTCAAAGGTCGACCACCAGAGGTCGACTCATGAAGAGAAGAAAAGTTCAGCATGGCCGGCACGGCAAAATCTCAGTGGCACGCTCCAGAGGTCGACCACCAGAGGTCAACACCTGTCCAGAGGTCGACACCAGAGGTCGACTCGTAGCCTGAGAATTCAAAATGGGCAGAACTATGGTACTCTGAACTTTTGCCTAAAATATACTGGAGGTCGACTCATGAGGTCGACACTTGATCCAGAGGTCGACTCATGAGGTCGACTCATGGCATAACGGCTAGTTTTTCTGAACTTCTGATTTGATTTCTAACGGCCATAAACGGCCATATTTTTGAATCTAATAGTCTTGTGGAGTTGTTTTAGCATGAATGAGGTATTTAACCTCCACCAAACTTCAAAAAAGACAAGGAGACAAAGTGAAAAAGTATAGGTTCAAAGTACAAAGCCTTCAATCACTTCCAAAGCCAAAAAGTGTGAGAAAACCAAGAGATTCCCTACCCAAAAGCTTTCCATTTTTGAGGAATCCAACATTCAAGTGTTTGGCATTTAGTGAGGTCCAAGATTCCAAGACAAAAGGCTTGAAGAGTCTCCATCAAGAGCTTCAACGAATTTATTTTTGCTCAAAAGGAGTTTGTTTAGTTTTCATTACTTGTATTCATACTCTTTTGTCTTTAGCTAGTTTCAAGAGAATTTGAAACTAGAGTGAGGTTTGTTGGTGAGCCAATTGATAAAACCAACTAGGGTTGCTTGTAAGCCCGAAGCCAAAACAAGTGAGTGAGGTTTGTTGGTGAGCCAATTGATAAAACCAACTAGGGTTGCTTGTAAGCCCGAAGCCAAAACAAGTGAGTGAGGTTTGTTGGTGAGCCAATTGATAAATCCAACTAGGGTTGCTTGTTAGCCCGAAACCAAAACAAGTGTGTAAGGTTTTTACTTGTGAGCCTGGTAAAACAAGTCGGCTGTAATCTAAAGATTATAGTGGAAATTCCCAAGTGGAGCTTGGGGAGTGGATGTAGGTGCTAGGTGCACCGAACCACTATATTTCTTGTGTGTTTGCATTGGCTTGCTCTTTAACTTCTTTAGCTCATTAATTGTCATTTTATTTCGTTGCTTCCATTGCACAATTATTAAAGCACTATCACTCTTCACCTTAGAACTTGATAGCACATATATTGTCTTAATTTTTTAAATACCCAATTCACCCCCCCTCTTGGGGACCATTTCTGGGCAACAAAAAGCATAGGGCATACTCAGTGACCATTCATTTCAAGTTTATTAGAATGAGTCTAGCTCCACTCCCCTGAGAGTTTGACACACCATCCACATGGAGAATCTAAGTCATCCCTGGGTCATGCTGCTTAACAGGTAGCTTAGTATGTGCTTCCTTAGGCTTGTCATCTGACCAAGTGTATTCGACAAGGAAGTCAGCTAGAACTTAAGCCATCATGGTTGATCTTGGGCAATAAGGGATGTCAAACTTGTTGAGTTTGACTGCCCATTTAGCCATTCTCTTGGAGGTGTTGGACTAATGCAAAATGGTCTAGAGTGGTTGGTTGGTTCAGATGACTATTGAATGAGCATGAAAATATGGCCTAAGATGCTATAAAGAGATGATTAGTTTTGGTGCAAGTGTGGTTCTCCTAAGCCTTAAAAGGCTAGGAGAGGTGTTATGATGATGACTCCAAGAGTCAAGCATCATTTTGGATCCTAGGGCTAGGACTAGTTTGGCCTTAGGGTAGAGGTTCGGCCCTTCATAGGCTTGACATCCAAGATTCTGGATCTTGAGGGATTTAATCTATATTGGATCGGGTATGGAACCAAGTGGCTATGAGAGTGGGTCAAGCCATGGATGCATATAGGCTTGGGTGAGTGCTCTACTAATTGGATTTGCCTTGGGAGAATTAGAGTTAGGTTAGGCTTATATGTTCTATTCCAAATTGGATTAGGAGGGCTTTTTGGTCTATAAATGGGCACACCATGTAACCTAATATTTAAGGAGGAATCAATGTAACTCTTATTATCCCTAAATCTCTCTCTTTTCCCTCTCTCTCCCTCTCTCCTCATGCCATCCTAAAGGAAATCACACCAAAGAAATCCATGCTAAAGATGTGTTGCATAAAGGATTAGCACTAGAAGAGTCAGCAGCTATGTGTTCTTTATCCCTGAGACTCTCTCTCCACCCAAGTTCTCTATGCGGTGATTTGCAGTAGCAAGAGGCCTTCCCATCTAGTATTTCATAGTGAAAAGCTTCTCTAACAATGTGCCCAAGAGTCCAAGCAATAAGGGACTTCTTCATGCTAATTAATTTTTGGTGCTAGAAAATTAGTGCTACGTGTTTTTGCATCGAGACTAGTTATTTGCCCCAATCTATTTATCATGCTATATTTCCAGTAGAGGGAGGCACGTGAAAGAGCCCTTTTTAAGAAGGATTCCATGTCTAAAAGAAATTTGGAGGCATTGTAAACGTTGGGCATAAATCTACTTGGCTGGTGGAGTTGGACTTGACCAAGAAGTTTGAGTCCAACTAGATTTCCTTTTTTACTGGTATCCTAACTTATTTTGGCTATCCACATGACATGGAGAGGAGCATTTCTGGTCTAAAACTCATTAATCCATGTCCTAGTGGCCTAGGGGATCACGTAGAGTGTGATTTTGAGGCCAATGCATGAAGTACTAGGCTATAGAAAATTTTTGCACCTAGGTAGGTCATGAAGAGTTCTAGGGTTTGGTATTTGGATATCTAAACGATATCAAATTGTTGTGAAACTTGGTGGACACATCCATTACTGATCTTTGAAGGTCCATGCAAAGGTTGGCTATCGAAAAAACTAGTATCAGAGTCAAGAGACACATGGAAAGCAAAGGCTATTATATAAAAATTCTACACACCATATTCCATGACACTCTTCTTAATTTTACTTCATAGTTTGTTAGTGGCTGATTTTCGGTGTCACCATGCATAGCGAGATGAAGATGGAGTTTGGTTAGTTTAATGGAAAGGAAAGCTTATCAATAAGGAGGGTTGTGGTGAAGGATTTGCTAGTCCAACTTGGGTTGGATTTGGTTTTGAAAAAAAAGCTAGAGGATATGACACAAAAATAAAAGGGTTCATTGGAGAAGATGGCATGTTCGATAATCAGGGACTATTTATCGGATGAGGTGTTGTATGACATATTAGAGGAGAAGTCATCCAAGGGTTTGTGGCTGAGGTTGCAGACCATATACATGGAAAAGAACATGTGCAATAAGTTGATGCTGAAGAAGCAATTATATAGCCTTTGGATGCAGGAAGGTGAGGACGTAGTTGGGCATATTCAGTGATTTGATCAGATGAGCATAGATTTTCTAAATCTTGGAGTGAAGATAAAAGATGAGGATAGGAGCTTGCTCTTGCTATGCTCACTGGCCAATAGCTTTGAATTCTTGGTGACGACTCTGATGTACGATAAAGAGATTGTATTATGAAGAGATAGTTTCAGTTCTTAGGTTCAATGAATAGAGTGGATGGATAACAAAGCATGGAGTTTCCTAGAAGTGTCACATCATGGGAGAGAAGTCCAGGAAAGGAAAGGATGGCAGCAAGTAGAGGGCATGATCCATGTCCTAGAAAGCTAGCATTGAGGTGAGGTCTTCAAGTGCAACAAAGTAGGGCACTTTAAACAAAGCTATCCACTTTGAAAGAAATGCAAGAGAGAGAAAGAAGGGACTAATTCCATGAGTTTTGCTACTAATTTAGAGGGTGAGGACTTGAAAGAAATGCAAGAGAGAGAAAGAAGGGACTAATTCCATGAGTTTTGCTACTAATTTAGAGGGTGAGGACTTCTTCCCGGTGGTTTTGGAAGAGCTCAGGTGGTCCGGAGAATCGAAAATGGTAGTAGTGGTAGAGTAGTAAAAGGTCCAATAGGATTGCATTGGATAGCTAACTTTAATTTTTGATTTTCTTTTTGTAGGAACACTAGGAGGAGTCAAGTTTTAGGTAAAGCACCATCAAGAGGTTCCTCCACATGTAGAGAAAGGTTTGACACAAGTTTGAGGTTGAGGGATGCAAAGGAAGGAGCTAGATTTTAGTAATAGTAGTAGTGACACACCATAGAGGTCAATGTAAGATGTATGGTTACTGATGAGGTGTGGCCTTGAAGAAATGGTATCATATTCATGTGTTGCAGTGAGATAGGACTTGGATGCCTATGAAGAGACTAAAGCAAGCTCCAGGGAGATAGGTGGGTCTAAGTGATGACAAGTGAGCCACAGTTCCTTGAAGAGAAGCTAAAATGATAATTGATGTAGGTGCAAAGGAGAATGGAGCCAACAAGATGCAAGACGGTGCATAGATGCAAGCAAGGACCCTTAGACCAAGTGAAGATAAATGTCTTAGTGATCTCCAAGGGAGCTTCGAAGGACAAAGATGATGGGAATTCTCTAAGGGTGCCAGGGATCATGCAGCATATGGAATTGACTTTCAAAACAAAATTTCATAGCATGATACCCTAACATGTATAACATGTATAGAAAACCCTAATTTCCAAGAACCCCTTGTGCAATATCAACTAATGAATACTAAAATAGAGTCAAGAAAAATACCTGGATCACTGAAACCCAACTTTTCCACTAGGTTCACAAGCACAAACCATCCAACGGTGATCCACATGAAACTCGGACCAAGGAAGAACTCCTTCTTCATGTTACTTGGAGAAGTGGAACTCTTTCGGCAGCCTTTGGTCTATTGACCACTATAAAATACCCTGTCCTACTGAAAGGCATTCAAGACACTATCCTAAACCACTTTAGGTTCTAGGACTACCCTCCTCTAGGACCCTACAAGCTTATGTCCTAAAACGAAGCCTTGTCCTAGTGTAGAAGAACTTGTCATAACAAGACAAGTCTTGTCCTAAAATAGAAAGGAGGGAGGAAGAAAGTGGAAGACTCTCAGATAGACTCTCGAGAAAATAAAAAAACACTGATCTCAGAAGACCGAAGAAGAAGTAATAGTGTTTCTCATTTCACCATACCCCCTATTTATAGTCTTAGATGGGTCGTGAAATGCATCCCGACAACACTTATCAGATATGAAACATCATATCTGATAAGACTCTTCGGGAATAGAGAGTCATATCTGTGTTCTTTCACTTACCAGATCAATCCCCATCGCACCATGTGTCAAATACTGGTTTCTAAGATAGGGAGATGCCTCTTCTAATTTGAAGTAATGTGAGGCTTGAAGAGTTTCAAAGGTAGAAAGACTCTGCCCTCTGTTGTGCACACGCATATGAAGAGGCGCGACTCTTCATGTGCGCGCCACCTTTTAACTCCTCTTCAAACCATCCCAATTAAATTTTTAACCGGTCTTTTGACTTGTCAAAACATGGGGATTAAGCTAAGAGGTGCCTTCCTGATTAAGCTCCCAGAGTCTCATCTGCAGAAGGACTCTTAGTCCATCTACGCACCATACTTTCTCCCGGGTGCGCCAAAGGGCGCCAATAGTCTTTCCCTTTTCATTTAGTCTATCCAAAGAATCAAATTGACATGGTCAAACATATGCAATATGGGTGTCATTGGAAAGGGCATCAAATAAGCTTTCTGACTATATCTTTTTTTTTAAGATTAGAGGTCTATAGGCCCTTCTATGCCCTTTTGAAGTTAAGGTATCATTTAGGTACCAAGAGTCCCATGCCATTGGGACTCTTCATATATGGCGCCTAAAATGTCCTTAAGTTCAAATTAAAATCAGATCAAGCTCTGATTTGGCTAGCCCCACTTAGGACTCAACCTAATTTAGGTTTCCCATAATTAGATTAGCCCAATTAGCAAGCAACTGAACCCAGTCCAATTGGGTTAGGAATTAGGTTAGCCTACATATGCTAGTATGCAATCTGGCTAACCAATTAGGATCCTATGACCCTAATTAAATCATGAATGACTTCCTTGGCCAAGTCTCTATTGTGTGTGATCCATTGGGTTCCACATCTAGCCAGTAGTAGGTTTAGGTTTGAGCGGATTCGATCCGATCGAACCCGATTGACCTAATTAGGTCAAATTGGCTCACCTAATTGTCCAATTCGAATCACATATCGAATTGACTCATGAAACCAAACCAGTTAGTTCATGAAAACCTACAAGATAAGATTGATGTCTAGCAATGTATCATGCTTACCTGGAAGATGAGGTATTTGGTGGAAAATACCAAAATATCCTTCATTAGTAAGTTTCCGTGTAATTCAATCTTTCGATCTCCCATTATTTTGATTAAGTGATAGGTATGGATATATGTTAAACCCTAATACTTAATCATATCGAATCTCTGCTCGATCATGAGTACTCAACTGATGACTGATTAGATTCCACTAATCTCATCCTTCTTTGATCAAATGCTCCTTGAGTCTCTCATCAAAGAGATTGCATGGGATAGCAATTCCTCTTACCAGGAATGATCGATTGCTTGTTGGTCCACTCACATCCTTCATACACCTTCCACCATACCCAGAACACCCGATACAAGCTACAATGACAAGAATGAGTATGAACCAAAGTATGGCTTAGTGTGCACAAGGAACCATGGTGACCTCAGGTCTAAAGAACACATGCACAACTTCTACTCTTGGATCTATCTTTTGACAAGTAGTAAGACTTCCATAAAATAATCCCGGTGTTGATCAGTTCAGTGTACTCATACCCTAATGAGCACCCTTATGCTTGTATTAGTATCTCTACACAAGTAGTTGTGAGATCAACCACCCTCATTAACTAAGCATACATAGGATAAGCTAGTCTTTTCGGATTCATCGATCCCCGAATTGATGGTCCAATGACTAGGAACATTCTAGATTAGGGTTTATAGAAATTAGGTCTCACTGTTATGAACTCCATCATAACCCTAACTCCATTGTCCAAATTTATGGGGTTCATCATAATCAATAAGAAAATATGACACAGCATTATATGATGAATCAAATGCCTTTATTAATATGAATGTATGTCATACATGAGCTGGAAGTTTACAAAAAGGCCCTCATAACGATTGGCTCTTAGGGCACTTTCTATCAAACTCCCACTAGCACTAAAGCCAATCGCCCTTATATTTTATGCCCATACAATCTAAGTGACAATTTAATTGCTGCTTGGCTAAAGCTTTGATGAATGGGTCTACTATATTGTTCTTTGTGTGAACTCATTCAATGATGACATCTTATCTTTTAATAATCTCTCGAACGAGATGGATCCATCTTAGAATGTGCTTAGACTTGTGATGAGACCTCGATTCCTTAGCATGTGCAATAGCCATAGTGTTATCACAGTATAATGGCACTGGTTGTTGTACATCTGGAACCACGCCCAATTCCATGATGAATTTCTTCATCCAGACAGCTTCCTTCTTGGCTTCACTAGCAGCTATGTATTCTGCCTCAGTGACTGAGTCAGCTACTGTTGGCTGCTTTGTACTCTTCTAACTCACTACACCACCATTCAGGGTGAAGACATACCCTGATGTTGGTGTGGGCACCAGAATTCGATAGAGGCTCCTCAACTCTCTGTTGATGTCCAATTAGGGTTCCAACTTTTCTGGTCTTGTAATAAGGCTTCAAGCCTATCCTCAACCTTGTAAATTTCTTTTGCTTTGAATTAAGTCTCATGTCTAGTCTGTACTTTGACCAATTGGGTCAAATTGTGTCTTGTACTGAGTCCAGTCATACATCGAGTCTAGTCTGAGTCTGTTGGAAGTATGGGCCCAAGCTAGATTGGTCTTGAAACGAAGTCACTTTTGGGCCAAGACATGATGGATGCCAAATCAACCCCGGGACACCACATCATCATCCTATGTGGCATCACTTCACTTTGCCATGTGGGCAGCACAAAATCTGAATTTTGGAGGCATAAAGGAAGACAATATCACTTGACACTAGCTCTTTTTCCCTCCCCTTATCAAGCTCTTTTCCAAGTAAAGGTGGTTGGCCAAGGGAAGGTCAAAGGGGAGTTGAAGTTGGGAATTCAAATCCTTTGCTTCAAGCCCTCCAATCAAGTCTTCTTCCCAAATTGTTTGAACCACTTTGGAAGGAAGGGACAAGATCCATGGGCGCCTCCACTTCCCACTCCCCATGTCATGCTTTGTGATGCGGCACGCATATGATTAATGTTTTGAATATGGTGTTTGTAGAGCAATGAAACCTAATTATACTTAGCATTGTACTCATCTTAATAAGATTTAAGGATTATATGAAAAGGGACTATTACATGATTAGACACAACTCTAAAACTTAGAAGGAAGAAGATCTAGACAATAGGGGCTAATGATTGAGGACTTACCTTGATGAGTTTTCCAACCTTCCTATGATTCAAAACTTGAAACTACTGATTCTCTGGACTAGAGAACTTGGATAACAGTGATCAGAACCCTGGACTTGGGCTTCAGCTTGTTAGTTCATTATCAAGGGGAACCCTATTCACAACTCAAGGACTTCGAAGGACCCTGCAATGAAGATCAAAGTTAAGGTTGAAGGATGCCAACATAAAGAAGGGATGGGAGAACTTGTGAACAAAGAAAAGATAATTGAGAAGATCTGGCCGACTCCAATGCCTTTGCCTTGAGCTTGGATGATGAATTGCTAGGGAAGAGAGTGGCTTTGGGCGTGGAAGAAGAAGATATGAAAAATTTCACACATAAAACTCAAGACAACTTCACTTCAAACTTCATTCATTTCCAAAATCAATCTCTTTTACAATGGGCGTCCAAGGCTTTTAATAGCCTCACAAAGCTAGCTTTTGAAATTTAAAAACTCCCCAAATCGAGGAGGATTACAAGGGGGGGTTGGAGGATTTGGTGGAGAGTTTGGAGGGATGTGGGGGGGGGTTGGAGGATTTGGTGGAGAATTTGGAGGGATGTGGGGAGGGGTTGGAGGATTTGGTGGAGGACTTGGAGGGATGTGGCCAACCTCCTTGAATTTGAATATCCCTTGTTGGCGCCCAAAGGGTGATGAGGTGGCTGGTGAAGTGGCACCTGATGACGTGGCATGGTGTGGTGGTCTTCTACTTGGATAAGAATGACATATGGCGCCCAGTGGTCCAAGTTGATGGTCCTTTTCTCTAGCTTGGTTGATGTGTGTTCTCTTCTTCATGTGGTCAAATTCTGGGGTAAGGTAACCTAATTATCTTCGATCCAACTTGGGATAAGGCTAATCTTGTTGGAGTGAAGTTTCTTTCGACTTCTGGTGTCCATACCAATTCTCCTGGGGTGGGCAGAACTCGACCCAGTCGAGTATGGTTCAGTTTTGCCCTGATAATGCTCGAACAAGTCTGGGTTAAGTCTTTGCAGGTCCTCTCGAGTAATCCAAGAGTTGTCGGACTCAGGTCGACCTTGCCATTGAACCAGGTATCGCTGATAGTCCTTATTCCTGGTAGTAATGATCTTGTCATCCAGGATTCTCTCAATCCTCTCTCTCTGCTCAGGTAAGGTTGGTGGTGGACACTCGGAAATATGTTCACTCTCAATGAAAGTTTCTGGCTCAAAAGGCTCACTAGGTATTAGTAGTGGTTCTTTGTATTCTACTAGGTCTAAAATATTGAAGGTTGTACTAATACCCATATCAGGTGGAAGTTCCAAAACATATGCATTAGGCCCTATTTTCTTTAAGATCTTAAAAGGTCCCGCTCCGCGGGCATGCAGCTTCTTTATGGTTCCAGGAGGAAACCGTTCAGGGTTGAGCCTAATCATCGCATAATCCCCTTCACATAATTCTTTAGCCCTCTTATGTGAGTCAGCTAAGTGTTTATAAGTTTCATTGCTCAGGTTGATCTTATTACTGATTTCTTTATGCATATTCATGACATGCTGTGCAAAATACTCAGCAGACTCAGAAACTTACACAAGCACTTATGAAATGCAGACTGAACTAGGCATCTTTATTAAGAGGAATTTTATTGGACTCTCTAGGGCCTAAACCTAACAGATTAATGACTCTCTAGGTTTGACCCTGGTCTGGTATGTACATGAGAATTTACCATGGGTTCCTAGCAAATGCCATAAGGTTTTCCAAAAGTAGGTAGCAAAAGGAATAGGCTTTAAAGGCTCATGCAACCTAGTAATCTCATCAAAATGAAACTTAATGGCTCTAAAATTAGGATAAGACTTAAGGAAAGACAGGAAATAGGAATCCGAGTCTTGGGATAATTTAGGAGAATCTTGAAACAGACCTTGGTTACTCATGATGACCTTAAGATTTGAATATTGATCTACAGGCGGGATGCTTCTAGGTAGTTGAAGGTCATAAGAAAAGTCTTCTAAAATAATGATTGGGTTCTTCTCAGGAACCTGAAGGAGTTCTTGTGTCGAAGCTAAAGTATTGGGTTCTTCCTGAGGGCATTGTCTTACGGGAACCAAGTCCTCACTAAATTTTGGTTGTTCTAATGTTTCAGGACTAGGCTCAATAATCTTTTCTTTACCAAAAGTTTCCTCAGGTAAGGTATTAAAGTTGTTCTCTTCACAGTCTTCCCCTTCATATTCATCTATTAAACTTATGTTAGTCTCATACACATATTTACTAGGTTCAGACATGCCTTCTTCCTTCCCTAGCCCTTCAGTTTGAGGATACCCTAAGTGATGGGGAACTAATATGCATGCAATTTTTTTTGTATGTTTTACATATTGAGTTAGGTGATTAATTCCCAAATTTTAGATCAAAATTATTTGTAGAGAATTTTGTATGAATTTTGAAGATCAGCATGCAGATTAGGACCTAGAAAAGTAGCAAAGAAGGACCGCCGGGGCTGAGAAGCCTCGGTTAGGGCAAGTTCTCCTACAATAAAACTACTAGAGGTAGAGGGGTGTACCTGACAATGTCTGTGAAGATCGCAGCGAAGGGGTCTCTCGTTCCTCGATGGATGCGGCCTGGAAAATCGAGCCAAAGACCCGCGGATACCCGGCTTTCTGCTCGTTGATCCGATTGAGACTTGGCTGGAGCCGTTGGATTCGTAGGAACTCAGGGACCTGCAAACGACCTGTCAGGGGTTAGAAAGCTCACAAAGGAATAATAAAACAAAGTAAAAATAGCAAGGGAAGGCTTCTTTTGGAGTGGGCATCCAGGGATCTGGAGGGTTTGTTGGCTGCAGGAAGATGATTGCAAACACCGGGAAGAAGAACTCTCACAAACCCCTTTATGCACATAGCAAGGTATCACACCACTCAATAGAAGAACTCAAGGTTTTCATTCATCAAAAATTCTCCTCATACAAGAGGCTAGGGTCCCTTAAATAGACCTTTAACCTTGGGCTCCAAGTAAGGGTATATAAGTCTTTACATAAGAATCCTTTTCCTCTCAAACCCTAGCTAGAAAATAAGGAAATATTAGGTAGAAAAATCCCTAAAAATTTTCTTGAATTAGTCAAGACTCCAAGGATGCCTAGGGGGGCGTGTTGGGCTTCTAGGAGCAGCAAAAGGCCAGCCCAAAGGGGCTCGGGTGCATGGGTTTGGGCCTCTGGAAGCTGGGGTGGCCTGGTAGCCAGGTAGCAGGAATATTCCCTGGTATCTTGCTTCCTAGGGGCTTGGGCTTGGCACCTGGGCTTGATTTCTTTGGGCTAGGATGCAGATGGACCTCTGGAATCATGGATGCCCTTATCTATGAATATACTTTGGCATCTGGAAGGGAATCTGGGCATCTGGAGGGCATCTACAAGAAATCAGGGTTTTCTGAATTTTCCTCCTGGGGTCTTCAAATCTTCAAGCTGGGTTGGACTTGTGCTATACTTCCATGTCTTCAATCTAGTTGGACTTGGTCTTCACTTGTATGATATAGTCTTGAGTCTTCAGTATGCTTGGACAGGACTCAAAAAAATAAAATTAGCTCAACATGAGCTGACTAGCATTGGACTGAACTAGCTCAATATGAGCTGACTAGTACAGGACTGAAATAACCACTAAAAATACTCAAATAACAACTAAAATGGACTCAGATGAGCTAAGCCCTTATTACAGATGGACTTATAAATTATTGATCAATTTACAGAGGGTTGAAAAAGCCTCTATCTTATTCTGGTGCCTCCGGTGTCCCCACCAATTCTCCCGGGATGGGAGGAACTTGACCCTGTCGAGTGAAGGTCAGACTGGCTCACATATCTCTCGAGAAGGTCTGGGTTGAGGCATTGCAAGTCCTCTCAAGAAATCCACGAATCGTCTGACTCTGGCCGGCCTTGCCATCAGACCAGGAAGCGTTGATAGACATGGCCCTAGGTCGTGATGGCTTGATCGTCCAGGATACGCTCGATCCGTTCTCCTCTCTCATGCCAAATTTGTTTGTGGACACTCTAGGTTAGGGTCACTCACAATGAAAAGGAATAGGTCCAAAGGCCTCATTAGGTATCGCTGCCGGTTCCCTATACTCAACCAGGTCTGTAATATTGAAGGTAGAACTAATGCCCAAATCCGAAGGCAATTCTAATACCTAGGCATTTGATCCAACCTTCTCTATCACTTTAAAAGGTCCGTCTCTGCGAGCATGAAGCTTCTTTTAGGCCTAAGCCTAACCAAGATAGAATCCACTACATCAAATTCTTTAATCCATCTTAGGGAATTAGCCAGTTGTTTCAAATTAGTGCAGGTGGTGAACATGCTGGGCACATGCAGACTCCTAACAAGATGATGCAAAGGACTCATACTGACACCTAAAGACTCGACTATGCATTCCTATCGAAGAAAATTTTATTGAACTCTTTGGATTTAACCTAATAGATTATAGGTTCTCTAGGTTTGATCCTAGCTTGACATGCACATGAAAATTTATAGTGAACTCCTAGCAAATTCCAAAGAGTATGCCAGAAGTAAGATGCAAACCTAACATGCGTGATGAATGCATGCAGTATGCTAATCTCAGCTAAATGCAATCTAATGATCCTAGAAATGCTGGAGGTGTCAGGAAAGGGTAGAAAATAGGAAGTGGGTTTAGAAGTAGTTTGGTAGGGTAGGGAAAAAGGTTCAAGGTTAGTTGGATAAAGTTCAATAAAAGAAGGCATGTCAGGGACTAATCCTAGACTAATGTGGCTAATCTTACGAGATTGTGGAATTTTTATGGGCATGAAAAGGTCTATGCTATGGAAGGATGGGTCAACAATTTCTGGGAAGAGATCTTCCATAGGAATGGCAGGAAGGGAATCATCCTGAGGGCAATGGGTTAAGTAAGCCAAATCCTGAATAAAGTCTTCTTGTTCATGCAATTTAGGAATAGGCTCTACAATTAGATCCTTTTCTAGAGTTTCCTCAGGTAAAATCCTAGTATCATAGTTCTCTTCCTCTAATTGTTCTTCCACTATAGCTTTAGGTTGGATGTGGTCAAGGTCAACTAGCTCTAGGGTGGTTTCTACCTGGGTATCTACTAGGTTAGCTAATTCTAGGTCTACTAAAGGTGTCTCCTCTTCTCCTTCATACTCATCCGCTAGGCTCGCATCAACTTCATACACTTCCGCATTAATGTAAGCCTTGTCAATCTCAGGAATGGTTGGAGAAGGTCGGCTAGGAAAAAATTGGCTAGGTCCTGGTTTCTGATTATGGGCACTACTCCCAGTAGGTTCAGGTTGTATAAGGGGTAGTGGCTCACTACTGGGTTCATATTTAGGGATACTAATCCTATGGGGTTCAGGTTGACTAGAAGAAGCATGACTAGTACTAGGTTGATACTTAGGGGTTATGGGTTCTCTAGGCTCATAGGACAAGGGTTTAGATCTATGGGTCATGGGATTATAGGATCTGGGGTCATAGGATTTTGGGTCAGCTCTATGATCAGGTTCTAAGGATGGATCATGGTATGGGGTCCTCCTAAGGTTGGGCTTCCTATATGGGTCAGGATATTGGGTTCTCCTAGGGTTGGACTCCCTATATGGGTCAGAATATTGGGTTCTCCTAGGGTTGGGCTCCCTATATGGGTCAGAGTATTGGGTTCTCCTAGGGTTGGGCTCCCTATATGGGTCAGAGTATTGGGTTCTCCTAGGATTGGACTCCCTATATGGGTCAGAGTATTGGGTTCTCCTGGGTTCAGTATCATAATAATGGTCATGGTAAGGGGTTCTTCTAGGTTCAGTATCATAATAAGGGTCATGGTAAGGGGTTCTTCTAGGTTCAGTACTATTGTATGGGTCAGGCTGAGGGGCTCTCCTAGGTTCAATCTCTCGGTATGGATCAGGGTTTGGGGTCCTCCTAGGTTGAGGATTGTAGTACGGGTCAGAATAAGGGGATCTCCTAGGTTCGACCTCATGGTATAGATCAGGGTTTGGGGTTCTCCTAGGTTGAGGGGACTCAGGATCTGGCTCAGATTGTGACCCATGGGTTCTTGCTATGGTCCCTACACGGCCTCCTAACTGGTCAAACCTTTTGGCAAAATGGTCAATTCTATTGTTGGTTTGGGTACCAGACTGAGTTAACTGGGTAGTCATCTGGGCCATTTGATCAGCTAGGGCTTTTATTTGGGCTTGTAAGTTTTCCATGGGTTCAGACATTTGTGAAGGAGGTGGGTGATATGAAACTCCTGATCTAGTGCTCATACAAGACTTGATCAGACTGACTATAGCTGACTAGACCTAGAGTCCAAACTAGATGCTCAATCAGGGTGGCAAACTAGCCTATAGTAACCCTGTACTCAGCCAGGCAGGTGTAAGGGGAGTGTTAGGTCCCTGATTGCCAATCCTAGAAACCAATCAGAGATTGGCCAGGTAGGCAGACCAGCACACAAGCCCTTCGGGATTGAATCCCTAAACCACCGTTCTAGACACTGAGCATAAGGCACACATAGGTTAACTTGACACAGTGATCTAACACTAGCCCGGACCCGACCAGTTGGTGTCCCTAGCCCACTAGGGCAAATTAAGTCTAATTAATTTTAGGTTAAGGCTTGGGACTGAATGCAAGGGATGTGGTTTTGGGCTAAGGAGAGGTGATCAAATCCTCCCCCCATCTGATATAGCAAGAGTGCCCTTAAAAGTAAATTATGCAATGATGGCAGGCAGATGAGGATGCAAATTAGGGTTTAGATATTTCTTTTTTTTGGTATTTTTGGAAAATATGTATTTTTTTTTTGGTATTTTTTTAAATAGAAGAAAACTTGCAAATCATGGCCTAATATACTGGAAATATACTAAAATTAAGAAATATGCAAAAACTCCTAAACAAAACCCTAAAACTTCCAAACTTGTCTTGCTAAAAAAAACAGAGCCAAAAATTTGCAGGCCCTATTTCGGCTTGCAGAAAATTCACAGGCCATAATAAAATCTGGAAAAATTTTTAAAATTACTGTGAATTATGATAAATCCAAAAAATATATTTCAGAATTTTTGGAGTTTTTAACATGGAGAAATAATTAAAATAATAGAGTATATACGGACTGTAAAATTGTAGAAAATAAGCCCTAATCTATGCTCTGATACCAAATGATGGGGAACTAATATGCATGCAAATTTTTTTGTATGTTTTACATGTTGAGTTAGGTGATTAATTCCCAAATTTCAGATCAAAATCATTTTTAGGGAATTTTGTATGAATTTTTGAAGATCAGCATGCAGATTAGGACCTAGAAAAGTAGCAAAGAAGGACCGCCGGGGCTGAGAAGCCTCGGTTAGGGCAAGTTCTCCTACAATAAAACTACTGGAGGTAGAGGGGTGTACCTGACAATGTCTGTGAAGATCGCAGTGAAGGGGTCTCTCGTTCCTCGACGGATGCGGCCTGAAAAATCGAGCCAAAGACCCGCGGATACCCGGCTTTCTGCTCGGTGATCTGATTGAGACTTGGCTAGAGTCGTTGGATTCGTAGGAACTCAGGGACCTGCAAACGACCTGTCAGGGGTTAGAAAGCTCACAAAGGAACAAGAAAACAAAGTAAAAACAGCAAGGGAAGGCTTCTTTTGGAGTGGGCGTCTAGGGATCTGGAGGGTTTGTTGGCTGCAGGAAGATGATTGCAAACACCGGGAAGAAGAACTCTCACAAACCCCTTTATGCACACAGCAGGGTATCACACCACTCAATAGAAGAACTCAAGGTTTTCATTCATCAAAAATTCTCCTCATACAAGAGGCTAGGGTCCCTTAAATAGACCCTTAACCTTGGGCTCCAAGTAAGGGTACATAAGTCTTTACATAAGAATCCTTTTCCCTCTCAAACCCTAGCTAGAAAATAAGGAAATATTAGGTAGAAAAATCCCTAAAAATTTTCTTGACTTAGTCAAGACTCCAAGGATGCCTAGGGGGGCATGTTGGGCTTCTAGGATCAGCAAAAGGCCTGCCCAAAGGGGCTCGGGTGCATGGGTTTGGGCCTCTAGAAGCTGGGGTGGCCTGGTAGCCAGGTAGCAGGAATATTCCCTGGTATCTTGCATCTTTGGGGCTTGGGCTTGGCACCTGGGCTTGATTTCTTTGGGCTAGGATGCAGATGGACCTCTGGAATCATGGATGCCCTTATCTATGAATATACTTTGGCATCTGGAAGGGAATCTGGGCATTTGGAGGGCATCTACAAGAAATCAGGGTTTTCTGAATTTTCCTCCTGGGGTCTTCAAATCTTCAAGCTGGGTTGGACTTGTGCTATACTTCTATGTCTTCAATCTAGTTGGACTTGGTCTTCACTTATATGATATATTCTTGAGTCTTCAGTATGCTTGGACAGGACTCAAAAAAATAAAATTAGCTCAACATGAGCTGACTAGCATTGGACTGAACTAGCTCAACATGAGCTGACTAGTACAGGACTGAAATAACCACTAAAAATACTCAAATAACAACTAAAATGGACTCAGATGAGCTAAGCCATTATTACAGATGGACTCATAAATTATTGATCAATTTACAGAGGGTTGAAAAAGCCTCTGTCTTATTCAGGTGCCTCCGGTGTCCCCACCAATTCTCCCGGGGTGGGAGGAACTCGATCCTGTCGACTGAAGGTCAGACTGGCTCACATATCTCTCGAGAAGGTCTGGGTTGAGGCATTGCAAGTCCTCTCGAGAAATCCATGAATCGTCCGACTCTGGCCGGCCTTGCCATCGGACCAGGAAGCGTTGATAGACATGGCCCTGGGTCGTGATGGCTTGATCGTCCAGGATACGCTCGATCCGTTCTCCTCTCTTAGGCCAAATTTGTTTGTGGACACTCTAGGTTAGGGTCACTCACAATGAAAAGGAATAGGTCCAAAGGCCTCATTAGGTATCGTTGCCGGTTCCCTATACTCAACCAGGTCTGTAATATTAAAGGTAGAACTAATGCCCAAATCCGAAGGCAATTCTAACACCTAGGCATTTGATCCAACCTTCTCTATCACTTTAAAAGGTCCGGCTCTGCGAGCATGAAGCTTCTTTTAGGCCTAAGCCTAACCAAGATAGAATCCACTACATCAAATTCGTTAATCCATCTTAGGGAATTAGCTAGTTGTTTCAAAATTAGTGCAGGTGGTGAACATGCTGGGCACATGCAGACTCCTAACAAGATGATGTAAAGGACTCATACTGACACCTAAAGACTCGAATATGCACTCCTATCGAAGAAAATTTTATTGAACTCTTTGGATCTAAACCTAATAGATTATAGGTTCTCTAGGTTTGATCCTAGCTTGACATGCACATGAAAATTTACAGTGAACTCCTAGCAAATTCCAAAGAGTATGCCAGAAGTAAGATGCAAACCTAACATGCGTGATGAATGCATGCAGTATGATAATCTCAGCTAAATGCAATCTAATGATCCTAGAAATGCTGGAGGTGTCAGGAAAGGGTAGAAAATAGGAAGTGGGTTTAGAAGTAGTTTGGTAGGGTAGGGAAAAAGGTTCAAGGTTAGTTGGATAAAGTTCAATAAAAGAAGGCATGTCAAGGACTAATCCTAGACTAATGAGGCTAATCTTACGAGATTGTGGAATTTCTATGGGCATGAAAAGGTCTATGCTATGGAAGGATGGGTCAACAATTTCTGGGAAGAGATCTTCAATAGGAATGGCAGGAAGGGATTCATCCTGAGGGCAATGGGTTAAGTAAGCCGAATCCTGAATAAAGTCTTCTTGTTCATGCAATTTAGGAATAGGCTCTACAATTAGATCCTTTTCTAGAGTTTCCTCAGGTAAAATCCTAGTATCATAGTTCTCTTCCTGTAATTGTTCTTCCACTATAGCTTTAGGTTGGATGTGGTCAACGTCAACTAGCTCTAGGGTGGTTTCTACCGGGGTATCTACTGGGTCAGCTAATTCTAGGTCTACTAAAGGTGTCTCCTCTTCTCCTTCATACTCATCCACTAGGCTCGCATCAGCTTCATACACTTCCGCATTAATGTAAGCCTTGTCAATCTCAGGAATGGTTGGAGAAGGTCGGCTAGGAAAAAATTGGCTAGGTCCTGGTTTCTGATTATGGGCACTACTCCCAGTAGGTTCAGGTTGTATAAGGGGTAGTGGCTCACTACTGGATTCATATTTAGGGATACTAATCCTATGGGGTTCAGGTTGACTAGAAGAAGCATGACTAGTACTAGGTTGATACTTAGGGGTTATGGGTTCTCTAGGTGGTGTGGACACCAGAAGCTGAAAGAAACTTCACTCCAACAAGGTTAGCCTTATCCCAATTTGGATCGAAGATAATAAGGTTACCTTGTATCCTTTAGTTCAAAAATATTTTATTTTCAAGAGTCATTTCCTTTTTAAGAGTCCTGTAATTAATTTTGAGTTTCAAATCAAGAGTGTTTATTGAGTCCTGTAATTACTTTTAAAATTTCATTTCCTGTAAGTCCATTTCAAGTTTTAAAGTCTAGGTCAGTCAAGTCAGTTCAGTTGAGTTAAGTCTAATTCAGTTGAGTTAAGTCTAATTAAGTCTTAAAGCCATGAAAGCCAGCAACAAGACTCAAATTCTAGACCCCAGAATTTGACCACATGAAGAAGAGAAGACACATCAACCAAGCAAGTGAAAAGGACCATCAACTAGGACCACTGGGCACCACATGTCATTCTTATCCAAGTAGAAGACCACCTCACCATGCCACGTCATCAGGTGCCACTTCACCAGCCACCTCATCACCCTTTGGGCGCCAACAAGGAAGATTCAAATTCAAGGAGGTTGGCCACATCCCTCCAAGTCCTCCACCAAATCCTCCAACCCCCCCCACATCCCTCCAAACTCTCCACCAAATCCTCCAACCCCCCTTGTAATCCTCCTCGATTTGGAGAGTTTTTAAATTTCAAAAGCTAGCTTTGTGAGGCTATTAAAAGCCTTGGACGCCCATTATAAAAGAGATTGATTTTGGGAATGAATGAAAATTGAAGTTGAAATTTTGGAAGTAGAAGTTGTCTTGTATTTTTTTCTTATGTGAAAGTTTTCCATCCTCTTCCTCCATGCCAAAGCCATTCTTTTTCCCTAGCAAAGCATCTTCCAAGCTCAAGTGAAGGCATTGGAGTCGGCCAGATCTACTCAAATTTCTGTTCTTAGTACATCAATTCTTCCATCCCTTCTATATGTTCCTATCCTTCTTCCTTAACTTTGATCTTCATTGCAGGGTCCTTCGAAGTCTTTGAGTTGTGGGCTGGGTTCACCTTAACAAAGAACAAACAAGCTGAAGCTCCAAGTCCAGGGTTCTGATCTCTGTTATCCAGATTCTTCAGTTCTGAGCATTGGTAGTTTCAAGGTATGAATCAAAAGAAGGTTGGAAAGCTCATCAAGGTAAGTCCACAATCATTAGCCCCTATTGTCTAGATCTTCTTCCTTCTTAGTTTAGGATTGTGTCTAATCAAGTAAAAGTCCAATTTCATATAATCCTTAAGTCTTATTATGATGAGTACAATGCTAGTGTAATTAGGTTTCATTGCTCTATAAACCATATTCAAAACATTAATCATATGCTTGCCGCATCATCTTGGTATCAGAGCATGGTTGCATTAGGGTAGAATAGTTTTCTTTAAATCCAAGCAAGATCTAAAATTCATGCCTCCTGAGCGGGTGTACTCCAGTACACTGTCACGACCCATGGGAATAATGAGCCCCTGGCCGGACGTGAGTTTTTAGATTGAAGTTTTGGGTAAGCCATTGCACTTGTTTGATTAGGTTCTGTTTTCTGAAAATTTGCATCTGTTTACTGTAATCCATCTGCAGCTCCAAAGGCAAGTCACTGATTTTTTATTGAAATATTTTTTTTTTTGTTCCTTTTTAAGTTAGTTATCACCATATTAAATTTCATCATCAGAAAAAAATTATAAAAAAATAAAAATTTTTGCAGTTCGACACTATCATTAGGGTTATGTTCTGTCCTTTTTATTTATCTTCATTTGTAGGATCTTCTTAGATTATTATAGATTTTAGTTTTAAAATTCCTTTCATCTACATTGAAACATATAAGTTAGGAATCCTTTGTGAATTTTTCAGAATTTTTGGACATTTTTTTCATCACGTTTTCCATGCCACTTTCAAATTGCAACACACTTCTGCAGCACCTTTGCATTTCATTCATCTCATGAGAAATCAAATTAAGGGCATCAATTTGACATAGGGTCAGGGTTTCATCACCTGTCCCTAGCCCAAAAATCACCAACCAGCATATCGATCCCAGCCCGTTAATTAAAATTGAGTAGAACGTTAATTGCCCTAGTGGGTTAGGGACACCAATAAGTTGGGTTCAGGTTAGGGTCAAGTTAACTATGTCAGCTAATTGGTGTGTGCTTACTGGCTTGGTGTCTAGGATTGGTGCATCAGGGCTTGTGATTTGGTCCGCCTACCTGGCCAATCTCAGATTGGTGTCTAAGGTTGGCAATCAGGGACCTACACTCCCCTCCACCTACCTGGCTAAGTCCCATAAGTACTACTAGCTAGTTGGTTCACTTAATTAGACTTCTAATTTGTGCTCTAGGTCTAGGAAACCTTAGCTCGAACTTGAGTCCATTTGCATGCATGACAACTAGAGCAGGAACACCGTATTCACCAATCCAAGCCCAGTCAAGTGTAGCCATGGACCAAAACTTAGGAAATTTGATCAAAGGCCTAAATGATCAAGTGGCCCAACTGACTAAGAGTTTAACTGAGCAATTGGCCCAAACAAATCAGAATGTGGCACAAACCAACCAAGACATGAATGAGCAGTTAGCCCACATCACTACTAGGTTGGATCAGTTAGAGGCTAGAACCCCAGAAAGCAATCATGAAGCCCAGACTGAGCTTGAGCCAAGTCTTGCACCTGAACTCGAGACCCCATTGAACCCTAGAAGGATTCCATATCAAAACCCTCTCTGCGAAACAAACCCTAGGAGAGCTCCCCAAGATCAGTTTTATGATCCAATTCCTAGAGGACCCCACCCTGGTCAAACCATCGAGCCCAACCCAAGGAGATTCCATCATGAGCCTAACTATGAACCCAATGTCAGGAGACCCACCCCAATTCACTTTGATCAAGATGACCGAACCATGAAGAACATTAGGCTAGAAGCTCCCACCTTTGATGGAATTTTAGATCCAAAGATCTACATTGATTGGGAAGGTGAGATGGACCAGTATTTTGACTGGTTTGAGATGAGTGAAGAGCGCAAGTGTAAGTTTGCAAAGCTTAAACTTGTGCGCCAAGCTAGATTATATTGGAGAAACATTGAGAGACTCACTAGACAGAGAGGTGATGTGCCCATAGTGACCGGCGAGCTATGAAACTTAGGCTTAGGGAGAAATACCTTCCTATGTCCTACCACCAAAGACTCCTAGATCAATGGCAAAGACTTACTCAAGGAAATAGGAGTGTCGCAGAGTACATAGCGAAGTTTGACGAATTCGTTATGAGGTGCAATGTTGATGAATCTGAGTCGGTGACCTTGTCTAGATTTAGAGCTGGACTGAGGGAAGAAATTCAAAGAGAATTGTTCATGCGAGAGGTACATGACCTAGAATTGGCCTATCAAATAGCTAGGGATGCTGAGAGATTCCATTGAGGTCCAGTCTATCGTAGGCCCGAAGCCCCTAGGACTAGTGCACCTTATCAGCAGTCAGGATCCAATCAGCCTAGATTCAACCGACCCAATCCTAATATGCCTGTGACCCGTAGAGATGACAAGGGAAAAACACCTGAGACCCAAAGAACTCCAAACGCATGTTTCAAGTGTAACAAAGTGGGTCACTATTCTAGCAACTGTCCTAATAGAGCCCTACACATAGGCGAAGTAGAAGAGGAAGCCGTAGAATCCCAAGGTGAATTTGAGGAGGAAGTATACCAGGTAGATGAGAACTTGGCTGAAGAGTATGAGGATGAGGAAGTCCTGGTAGATCAAGATCTGTTAGGAGTGGTTAGGTGTATTCTCACCCAAGCTAAAACCCAAGAAGATTGGCGTAGGACTAGCATCCTACAGACATTCATTAAGATAGGTGAGAAAGTATGCAAAGTCATTTTAGATAGCGGTAGCTGTGTCAATGCCATATCCACCAACACAGTTAAAAACCTAGGATTGCCCACCGTACCCCATCCTAATCCCTATAAGGTATCCTGGATAGACTCAACCACGATTTCCATTAAGTCTAGGTGCCTAGTAACCATTCAGTTCCAATCTTACCTGGAGAAAGTATGGTGTGATGTACTTCCAATGGGAGTAAGTAGCATAATTTTAGGCCGACCATGGTTGTACGATCTTGACATAACACTCTATGGTCGTTCTAATTCATGCTCGTTTACTCATAATGGAAAGAAGATTGTAATCCATTCTTCTCCACCTAAGAAACCCATTAAGAGAGGATCAAGCCAATTGAGTGATAAGAAAAAGGGGATAAACGTGATCACTGCTAGAGAAATGGAGAAAGAAATTAGCAATGGGTCACCTGTTTGGATTTTAACCATTAAGGATCATCAAGAACCTCTTTCAAAAGAACAACCTCAAGAAGTCAGTCAAGTGCTAGAGGAGTTCAAAGACGTGTTCCCCAATGACTTGCCCGACCAACTCCCACCTCTTAGGGATATACAACATGCAATAGACTTAGTCCCCGGAGCAACCCTACCGAACCTTCCCCATTATAGAATGAACCCTACCGAGCACCAAGAATTACAACGTCAAGTAGGAGAACTCCTAAAGAAAGGATTCATTAGGGAGAGTTTGAGTCCATGCACAGTCCCAACCTTACTTACCCCTAAGAAAGATGGCACATGGAGAATGTGTGTTGATAGTCGTGCCATAAATAAAATCACGGTGAAGTATAGGTTTCCCATCCCCCGCTTGGATGATATGTTAGATATGATGGCCGGTGCAACTATATTTTCTAAGATTGACCTGAAGAGCGGCTATCACCAAGTTAGGATCAGACTAGGGGATGAATGGAAGACTGCCTTTAAAACTAAGGACGGGTTATTTGAATGGGTAGTCATGCCTTTTGGGTTATCAAATGCCCCTAGCACTTTTATGCGAATCATGAACCAAGTCCTACGAGCCTTTATTGAAAAATTTGTTGTCGTTTACTTTGACGACATACTTATCTATAGTAGGACTAGAGAAGATCATTAACAACATCTGAGGCAGGTATGTTTAGCACTTAGGAAAAATAACCTCTATGCCAATCTAAAGAAATGTGCTTTCATGACTACAAGAGTTATCTTCCTAGGATTTGTTGTGACCCCTGAAGGAGTATCCGCTGACCCTGAGAAGGTTAAGGCAATTGTAGAGTGGCCAACACCCAATAATATTCATGAAGTAAGAAGTTTTCATGGCCTCGCTACGTTTTATCGAAGATTTATTAGAGGGTTTAGCACCATAGTTGCTCCTATCACGGATTGTATTAGGAAGGGCCACTTTGAATGGACGAAGTCAGCTGATAAGGCCTTCCTTCACATCAAAGATAAGATGACCCAAGCACCAGTCTTAAGACTACCCGATTTTTCTAAGGTCTTTGAAGTAGCATGCGATGCTTCGGGAGTAGGTATTGGTGGAGTTCTGAGTCAAGAGAACCATCCCGTAGCATTCTTTAGTGAGAAATTGAATGAAGCCAGGAAAAAATACTCCACATATTATCGGGAGCTTTATGCGGTAGTGCAAGCATTAAGGTATTGGAGGCATTATCTCCTACCGCAAGAATTTGTTTTATTTTCAGACCATGAAGCCCTTAGTTTTTTGAGTTCCCAAAAGAAACTAAACCCTAGGCATGCCAAATGGGTAGAGTACATCCAATCCTATACGTTTGTCCTAAAGCATCAATCAAGAACCGATAATAAGGTAGCTGATGCCCTAAGTCTTCGAACGTTACTTTTAACTTCAGTCAGTACTAAAGTCATAGGTTTTGAAAGACTTAAGGAGCAGTACGAAACCTGTCCAGATTTTGATGAAATTTATCAGGTTTTGCATCAAGGACCATCTAGTGATCATAGTGACTATACCCTTCTAGATGGTTATCTTTTTAGAGAGAATAGGCTTTGCATCCCAAGAACCTCCTTAAGAGATTTTTTAGTTTGGGAGATACATGCGGGAGGTTTGGCTGGCCACTTCAGACGAAACAAGACTATCTTGGCTGTTGAGGAACAATTTTACTGGCCAGGTCTTAAGAAACAAGTAGCAAACATTGTAGCCCGATGTAGGACATGTGCTGTTGCAAAGCAACAAAAGAAGAATACCGGGCTATACATTCCATTACCTGTACCTGAGTGTCCATGGCAGGATCTAAGCATGGACTTTGTTCTAGGATTACCCAAGACCATTCGAAAACATGATTCAATCTTTGTGGTGGTCGACCGGTTTTCAAAAATGGCCCATTTCATACCTTGCACCCAAACTTCCGATGCCTCTAGGATAGCCAAACTCTTTCTTGATCAAGTAGTCAGACTCCACGGGTTACCAAAAACCATTGTTTCTGATAGGGATGTCCGCTTCACAAGTTACTTCTGGAAAACCCTTTGGCACCTATTAGGAACCAGACTGAAATTCTCCACTGCCTACCATCCCCAGACTGATGGACAAACCGAGGTTGTAAATAGAAGTCTAGGGAACTTGCTGAGATGCCTAGTGGGAGAAAGTCTAGGAAACTGGGATTTGTTATTGCCACGTGCTGAGTTCGCTTACAACAGTTCGGTCAATCGATCTACAGGAAAAAGTCCCTTTGAGATAGTCCATGGTTGCAAGCCTAGGAAGCCTTTAGATCTAATCCCACTACCTATTTACACACGAGTCTCTGAGTCTGCTGAGTCTTTTGCACAGCATGTCACAAATCTACATAAAGAAATCAGTAATAAGATCAACCTGAGCAATGAAACTTACAAACACTTAGCTGACTCACATAAGAGGGCTAAAGAATTCTGTGAAGGGGATTATGCGATGATTAGGCTCAACCCTGAACGGTTTCCCCCTGGAACCATAAAGAAGCTGCATGCCCGCGGAGCGGGACCTTTTAAGATCTTAAAGAAAATAGGGCCTAATGCATATGTTTTGGAACTTCCACCAGATATGGGTATTAGTACAACCTTCAATGTTTCAGACCTAGTAGAATACAAAGAACCACTAATAATACCTAGTGAGCCTTTTGAGCCAGAAACTTTCATTGAGAGTGAACATATTTCCGAGTGTCCACCACCAACCTTACCTGAGCAGAGAGAGAGGATTGAGAGAATCCTGGATGACAAGATCATTACTACCAGGAATAAGGACTATCAGCGATACCTGGTTCAATGGCAAGGTCGACCTGAGTCCGACAACTCTTGGATTACTCGAGAGGACCTGCAAAGACTTAACCCAGACTTGTTCGAGCATTACCAGGGCAAAACTGAACCATACTCGACTGGGTCGAGTTCTGCCCACCCCAGGAGAATTGGTGTGGACACCAGAAGCCGAAAGAAACTTCACTCCAACAAGGTTAGCCTTATCCCAATTTGGATCGAAGATAATTAGGTTACCTTGTATCCTTTAGTTCAAAAATATTTTATTTTCAAGAGTCATTTCCTTTTCAAGAGTTCTGTAATTAATTTTGAGTTTCAAATCAAGAGTGTTTATTGAGTCCTGTAATTACTTTTAAAATTTCATTTCCTGTAAGTCCATTTCAAGTTTTAAAGTCTAGGTCAGTTAAGTCAGTTCAGTTGAGTTAAGTCTAATTCAGTTGAGTTAAGTCTAATCAAGTCTTAAAGCCATGAAAGCCAGCAACAAGACTCAAATTCTAGACCCCAGAATTTGACCACATGAAGAAGAGAAGACACATCAACCAAGCAAGAGAAAAGGACCATCAACTAGGACCACTGGGCGCCACATGTCATTCTTATCCAAGTAGAAGACCACCTCACCATGCCACGTCATCAGGTGCCACTTCACCAGCCACCTCATCACCCTTTGGGCGCCAACAAGGAAGATTCAAATTCAAGGAGGTTGGCCACATCCCTCCAAGTCCTCCACCAAATCCTCCAACCCCCCCCACATCCCTCCAAACTCTCCACCAAATCCTCCAACCCCCCTTGTAATCCTCCTCAATTTGGGGAGTTTTTAAATTTCAAAAGCTAGCTTTGTGAGGCTATTAAAAGCCTTGGATGCCCATTGTAAAAGAGATTGATTTTGGGAATGAATGAAAATTGAAGTTGAAATTTTGAAAGTAGAAGTTGTCTTGTATTTTTTTCTTATGTGAAAGTTTTCCATCCTCTTCCTCCACGCCAAAGCCATTCTTTTTCCCTAGCAAAGCATCTTCCAAGCTCAAATGAAGGCATTGGAGTCGGCCAGATCTACTCAAATTTCTGTTCTTAGTTCATCAATTCTTCCATCCCTTCTATATGTTCCTATCCTTCTTCCTTAACTTTGATCTTCATTGCAGGGTCCTTCGAAGTCTTTGAGTTGTGGGCTGGGTTCACCTTAACAAAGAACAAACAAGCTGAAGCTCCAAGTCCAGGGTTCTGATCTCTGTTATCCAGATTCTTCAGTTCTGAGCATTGGTAGTTTCAAGGTATGAATCAAAAGAAGGTTGGAAAGCTCATCAAGGTAAGTCCACAATCATTAGCCCCTATTGTCTAGATCTTCTTGCTTCTTAGTTTAGGATTGTGTCTAATCAAGTAAAAGTCCAATTTCTTATAATCCTTAAGTCTTATTATGATGAGTACAATGCTAGTGTAATTAGGTTTCATTGCTCTACAAACCATATTCAAAACATTAATCATATGCTTGCCGCATCACTAGGCTCATAGGACAAGGGTGCAGATCTATGGGTCATGGGATTATAGGATCTGGGGTCATAGGATTTTGGGTCAGCTCTATGATCAGGTTCTAAGGATGGATCATGGTATGGGGTCCTCCTAAGGTTGGGCTTCCTATCTGGGTTAGGATATTGGGTTCTCCTAGGGTTGGACTCCCTATATGGGTCAGAATATTGGGTTCTCCTAGGATTGGGCTCCCTATATGGGTCAGAGTATTGGGTTCTCCTAGGGTTGGGCTCCCTATATGGGTCAGAGTATTGGGTTCTCCTAGGATTGGACTCCCTATATGGGTCAGAGTATTGGGTTCTCCTGGGTTCAGTATCATAATAATGGTCACGGTAAGGGGTTCTTCTAGGTTCAGTATCATAATAAGGGTCATGGTAAGGGGTTTTTCTAGGTTCAGTATTATTGTATGGGTCAGGCTGAGGGGCTCTCCTAGGTTCAATCTCTCGGTATGGATCAGGGTTTGGGGTCCTCCTAGGTTGAGGATTATAGTACGGGTCAGAATAAGGGGATCTCCTAGGTTCGACCTCATGGTATAGATCAGGGTTTGGGGTTCTCCTAGGTTAAGGGGACTCAGGATCTGGCTCAGATTGTGACCCATGGGTTCTTGCTATGGTCCCTACACGGCCTCCTAACTGGTCAAACCTTTTGGCAAGATGGTCAATTCTATTGTTGGTTTGGGTACTAGACTGAGTTAACTGGGTAGTCATCTGGGCCATTTGATCAGCTAGGGCTTTTATTTGGGCTTGTAAGTTTTCCATGGGTTCAGGCATTTGTGAAGGAGGTGGGTGATATGAAACTCCTGATCTAGTGCTCATACAAGACTCAATCAGACCGACTATAGCTGACTAGACCTAGAGTCCAAACTAGTTGCTCAATCAGGGTGGCAAACTAGCCTATAGTAACCCTGTACTCAGTCAGGCAGGTGTAAGGGGAGTGTTAGGTCCCTGATTGCCAATCCTAGACACCAATCAGAGATTGGCCAGGTAGGCGGACCAGCACACAAGCCCTTCAGGATTGAATCCCTAAACCACCGTTCTAGACACTGAGCACAAGGCACACACAGGTTAACTTGACACAGTGATCTAACACTAGCCCGGACCCAACCAGTTGGTGTCCCTAGCCCACTAGGGCAAATTAAGTCTAATTAATTTTAGGTTAAGGCTTGGGACTGAATGCAAGGGATGTGGTTTTGGGCTAAGGAGAGGTGATTAAATCCTCCCCCCATCTGATATAGCAAGAGTGCCCTTAAAAGTAAATTATGCAATGATGGCAGGCAGATGAGGATGCAAATTAGGGTTTAGATATTTTTTTTTTTGGTATTTTTGGAAAATATGTATATTTTTTTTTGGTATTTTTTTAAATGGAAGAAAACTTGCAAATCATGGACTAATATACTAGAAATATACTAAAATTAAGAAATATGCAAAAACTCCTAAACAAAACCCTAAAACTTCCAAACTTGTCTTGTTAAAAAAACAGAGCCAAAAATTTACAGGCCCTATTTCGGCTTGCAGAAAATTCACAAGCATTAATAAAATCTGGAAAAATTTTTAAAATTACTGTGAATTATGGTAAATCTATAAAAATAAATTTCAGAATTTTTTGAGTTTTTAACAGGGAGAAATAATTAAAATAATAGAGTATATATGGACTAAAAAATTATAGAAAACAAGCCCTAATCTATGCTCTGATACCAAATGATGGGGAACTAATATGCATGCATTTTTTTTGTATGTTTTACATGTTGAGTTAGGTGATTAATTCCCAAATTTTAGATCAAAATTATTTGTAGGGAATTTTGTATGAATTTTTGAAGATCAGCATGCAGATTAGGACCTAGAAAAGTAGCAAAGAAGGACCGCCGGGGCTGAGAAGCCTCGGTTAGGGAAAGTTCTCCTACAATAAAACTACTGGAGGTAGAGGGGTGTACCTGACAATGTCTGTGAAGATCGCAGCGAAGGGGTCTCTCGTTCCTCGACGGATGCGGCCTGGAAAATCGAGCCAAAGACCCGCGGATACCCGGCTTTCTGCTCGGTGATCCGATTGAGACTTGGCTGGAGTCGTTGAATTCGTAGGAACTCAGGGACCTGCAAACGACCTGTCAGGGGTTAGAAAGCTCACAAAGGAACAAGAAAACAATGTAAAAACAGCAAGGGAAGGCTTTTTTTGGAGTGGGCATCCAGTGATCTGGAGGGTTTGTTGGCTGCAAGAAGATGATTGCAAACATCGGGAAGAAGAACTCTCACAAACCCCTTTATGCACACAGCAGGGTATCACACCACTCAATAGAAGAACTCAAGGTTTTCATTCATCAAAAATTCTCCTCATACAAGAGGCTAGGGTCCATTAAATAGACCATTAACCTTGGGCTCCAAGTAAGGGTACATGAGTCTTTACATAAGAATCCTTTTCCCTCTCAAACCCTAGCTAGAAAATAAGAAAATATTAGGTAGAAAAATCCCTAAAAATTTTCTTGACTTAGTCAAGACTCCAAGGATGCCTAGGGGGGCGTGTTGGGCTTCTAGGAGCAGCAAAAGGCCTGCCCAAAGGGGCTCGGGTGCATGGGTTTGGGCCTCTGGAAGCTGGGGTGGCCTGGTAGCCAGGTAGCAGGAATATTCCCTGGTATCTTGCTTCTTAGGGGCTTGGGCTTGGCACCTGGGCTTGATTTCTTTGGACTAGGATGCAGATGGACCTCTGGAATCATGGATGCTCTTATCTATGAATATACTTTGGCATCTGGAAGAGAATCTGGGCATCTGGAGGGCATCTACAAGAAATCAGGGTTTTCTGAATTTTCCTCCTGGGGTCTTCAAATCTTCAAGATGGGTTGGACTTGTGCTATACTTCCATGTCTTCAATCTAGTTGGACTTGGTCTTCACTTGTACGATATTTTCTTGAGTCTTCAGTATGCTTGGACAGGACTCAAAAAAATAAAATTAGCTCAACATGAGCTGACTAGCATTGGACTGAACTAGCTCAACATGAGCTGACTAGTACAGCACTGAAATAACCACTAAAAATACTCAAATAACAACTAAAATGGACTCAGATGAGCTAAGCCATTATTACAGATGGACTCATAAATTATTGATCAATTTACAGAGGGTTGAAAATGCCTCTGTCTTATTCTGGTGCCTCTAGTGTCCCCACCAATTCTCCCGGGGTGGGAGGAACTCGATCCTGTCGAGTGAAGGTCAGACTGGCTCACATATCACTCGAGAAGGTCTGGGTTGAGGCGTTGCAAGTCCTCTCGAGAAATCCACGAATCGTCCGACTCTGGCCGGCCTTGCCATCGGACCAGGAAGCATTGATAGACATGGCCCTGGGTCGTGATGGCTTGATCGTCCAGGATACGCTCGATCCGTTCTCCTCTCTCAGGCCAAATTTGTTTGTGGACACTCTAGGTTAGGGTCACTCACAATGAAAAGGAATAGGTCCAAAGGCCTCATTAGGTATCGCTGCCGGTTCCCTATACTCAACCAGGTCTGTAATATTGAAGGTAGAACTAATGCCCAAATCCAAAGGCAATTCTAACACCTAGGCATTTGATCCAACCTTCTCTATCACTTTAAAAGGTCCGGCTCTGCGAGCATGAAGCTTCTTTTAGGCCTAAGCCTAACCAAGATAGAATCCACTACATCAAATTCTTTAATCCATCTTAGGGAATTAGCTAGTTGTTTCAAAATTAGTGCAGGTGGTGAACATGCTGGGCACATGCAGACTCCTAACAAGATGATGCAAAGGACTCATACTGACACCTAAAGACTCGACGATGCACTCCTATCGAAGAAAATTTTATTGAACTCTTTGGATCTAAACCTAATAGATTATAGGTTCTCTAGGTTTGATCCTAGCTTGACATGCACATGAAAATTTACAGTGAGCTCCTAGCAAATTCCAAAGAGTATGCCAGAAGTAAGATGCAAACCTAACATGCGTGATGAATGCATGCAGTATGATAATCTCAGCTAAATGCAATCTAATGATCCTAGAAATGCTGAAGGTGTCAGGAAAGGGTAGAAAATAGGAAGTGGGTTTAGAAGTAGTTTGGTAGGGTAGGGAAAAAGGTTCAAAGTTAGTTGGATAAAGTTCAATAAAAGAAGGCATGTCAGGGACTAATCCTAGACTAATGAGGCTAATCTTACGAGATTGTGGAATTTCTATGGGCATGAAAAGGTCCATGCTATGGAAGGATGGGTCAACAATTTCTGGGAAGAGATCTTCAATAGGAATGGCAGGAAGGGATTCATCCTGAGGGCAATGGGTTAAGTAAGCCAAATCCTGAATAAAGTCTTCTTGTTCATGCAATTTAGGAATAGGCTCTACAATTAGATCCTTTTCTAGAGTTTCCTCAGGTAAAATCCTAGTATCATAGTTCTCTTCCTCTAATTGTTCTTCCACTATAGCTTTAGGTTGGATGTGGTCAAGGTCAACTAGCTCTAGGGTGGTTTCTACCAGGGTATCTACTAGGTCAGCTAATTCTAGGTCTACTAAAGGTGTCTCCTCTTCTCCTTCATACTCATCCACTAGGCTCGCATCAGCTTCATACACTTCCGCATTAATGTAAGCCTTGTCAATCTCAGGAATGGTTGGAGAAGGTCGGCTAGGAAAAAATTGGCTAGGTCCTGGTTTCTGATTATGGGCACTACTCCCAGTAGGTTCAGGTTGTATAAGGGATAGTGGCTCACTACTGGATTCATATTTAGGGATACTAATCCTATGGGGTTCAGGTTGACTAGAAGAAGCATGACTAGTACTAGGTTGATACTTAGGGGTTATGGGTTCTCTAGGCTCATAGGACAAGGGTGCAGATCTATGGGTCTTGGGATTATAGGATCTGGGGTCATAGGATTTTGGGTCAGCTCTATGATCAGGTTCTAAGGATGGATCATGGTATGGGGTCCTCCTAAGGTTGGGCTTCCTATATGGGTCAGGATATTGGGTTCTCCTAGGGTTGGACTCCCTATATGGGTCAGAATATTAGGTTCTCCTAGGGTTGGGCTCCCTATATGGGTCAGAGTATTGGGTTCTCCTAGGGTTGGGCTCCCTATATGGGTCAGAGTATTGGGTTCTCCTAGGATTGGACTCCCTATATGGGTCAGAGTATTGGGTTCTCCTGAGTTCAATATCATAATAATGGTCACGGTAAGGGGTTCTTCTAGGTTCAGTATCATAATAAGGGTCATGGTAAGGGGTTCTTCTAGGTTCAGTATTATTGTATGGGTCAGGCTGAGGGGCTCTCCTAGGTTCAATCTCTCGGTATGGATCAGGGTTTGGGGTCCTCCTAGGTTGAGGATTGTAGTACGGGTCAGAATAATGGGATCTCCTAGGTTCGACCTCATGGTATAGATCAGGGTTTGGGGTTCTCCTAGGTTGAGGGGACTCAGGATCTGGCTCAGATTGTGACCCATGGGTTCTTGCTATGGTCCCTACACGGCCTCCTAACTGGTCAAACCTTTTGGCAAGATGGTCAATTCTATTGTTGGTTTGGGTACCAGACTGAGTTAACTAGGTAGTCATCTGGGCCATTTGATCAGCTAGGGCTTTTATTTGGGCTTGTAAGTTTTCCATTGGTTCAGTCATTTGTGAAGGAGGTGGGTGATATGAAACTCCTGATCTAGTGCTCATACAAGACTCGATCAGACCGACTATAGCTGACTAGACCTATAGTCCAAACTAGATGCTCAATCAGGGTGGCAAACTAGCCTATAGTAACCCTATACTCAGCCAGGCAGGTGTAAGGGGAGTGTTAGGTCCCTGATTGCCAATCCTAGACACCAATCAGAGATTGGCCAGGTAGGCGGACCAGCACACAAGCCCTTCGGGATTGAATCCCTAAACCACCGTTCTAGACACTGAGCACAAGGCACACACAGGTTAACTTGACACAGTGATCTAACACTAGCCCGGACCCGACCAGTTGGTGTCCCTAGCCAACTAGGGCAAATTAAGTCTAATTAATTTTAGGTTAAGGCTTGGGACTGAATGCAAGAGATGTGGTTTTGGGCTAAGGAGAGGTGATCAAATCCTCCCCCCATCTGATATAGCAAGAGGGCCCTTAAAAGTAAATTATGCAATGATGGCAGGCAGATGAGGATGCAAATTAGGGTTTAGATATTTTTTTTTTTGGTATTTTTGGAAAATATGTATTTTTTTTTTTGGTTTTTTTTAAATAGAAGAAAACTTGAAAATCATGGCCTAATATACTGGAAATATACTAAAATTAAGAAATATGCAAAAACTCCTAAACAAAACCCTAAAACTTCCAAACTTGTCTTCCTAAAAAAAATAGAGCCAAAAATTTACAGGCCCTATTTTGGCTTGCAAAAAATTCACAGGCCATAATAAAATCTGGAAAAATTTATAAAATTATTGTGAATTATTTAAATCTAGAAAAAAAAATTTCAGAATTTTTGGAGTTTTTAACAGGGAGAAATAATTAAAATAACAGAGTATATACGGACTAAAAAATTGTAGAAAACAAGCCCTAATCTACGCTCTGGTACCAAATGATGGGGAACTAATATGCATGCATTTTTTTTGTAAGTTTTAAATGTTGAGTTAGGTGATTAATTCCCAAGTTTTAGATCAAAATTATTTGTAGAGAATTTTGTATGAATTTTTGAAGATCAGTATGCAGATTAAGACCTAGAAAAGTAGCAAAGAAGGACCGCCGGGGCTGAGAAGCCTCGGTTAGGGAAAGTTCTCCTACAATAAAACTACTGGAGGTAGAGGGGTGTACCTGACAATGTCTTTGAAGATTGCAGCGAAGGGGTCTCTCGTTCCTCGACGGATGCGGCCTGGAAAATCGAGCCAAAGACCCGCGGATACACGGCTTTCTGCTCGGTGATCCGATTGAGACTTGGATGGGTCGTTGGATTCGTAGGAACTCAGGGACCTGCAAACGACCTGTCAGGGGTTAGAAAGCTCACAAAGGAACAAGAAAACAAAGTAAAAATAGCAAGGGAAGGCTTCTTTTGGAGTGGGCATCCAGGGATCTGGAGGGTTTGTTGGCTACAGGAAGATGATTGCAAACACCGGGAAGAAGAACTCTCACAAACCCCTTTATGCACACAGCAGGGTATCACACCACTCAATAGAAGAACTCAAGGTTTTCATTCATCAAAAATTCTCCTCATACAAGAGGCTAGGGTCCCTTAAATAGACCCTTAACCTTGGGCTCCAAGTAAGGGTACATAAGTCTTTACATAAGAATCCTTTTCCCTCTCAAACCCTAGCTAGAAAATAAGGAAATATTAGGTAGAAAAATCCCTAAAAATTTTTTTGACTTAGTCAAGACTCCAAGGATGCCTAGGGAGGCGTGTTGGGCTTCTAGGAGCAGCAAAAGGCCGGCCCAAAGGGGCTCGGGTGCATGGGTTTGGGCCTCTGGAAGCTGGGGTGGCCTGGTAGCCAGGTAGC
Organism: Areca catechu; assembly: GCA_021397845.1. Classification (NCBI taxonomy): domain Eukaryota; kingdom Viridiplantae; phylum Streptophyta; class Magnoliopsida; order Arecales; family Arecaceae; genus Areca; species Areca catechu. Next base: position 90,446,220 of record CM038051.1, on the reverse strand, counting down.
AGGAATATTCCCTGGTATCTTGCTTCTTAGGGGCTTGGGCTTGGCACCTGGGCTTGATTTCTTTGGGCTAGGATGCAGATGGACCTCTGGAATCATGGATGCCCTTATCTATGAATATACTTTGGCATCTGGAAGGGAATCTGTGCATCTGGAGGGCATCTACAAGAAATCAGGGTTTTCTGAATTTTCCTCCTGGGGTCTTCAAATCTTCAAGCTGGGTTGGACTTGTGCTATACTTCCATGTCTTCAATCTAGTTGGACTTGGTCTTCACTTATATGATATAGTCTTGAGTCTTCAGTATGCTTGGACAGGACTCAAAAAAATAAAATTAGCTCAACATGAGCTGACTAGTACAGGACTGAAATAATCACTAAAAATACTCAAATAACAACTAAAATGGACTCAGATGAGCTAAGCCCTTATTACAGATGGACTCATAAATTATTGATCAATTTACAGAGGGTTGAAAAAGCCTCTGTCTTATTCTGGTGCCTCCGGTGTCCCCACCACTAAGTCTTGAGTATTCATGAACTCAACTTGTACTTCAGGGTTCTTACTCCTATCATTCATATGAGCTAATGGGAAAGTAGGAGTTGGTTGGTCTAAGGAAAATTGTTTAGCCAGCATTTGGTTCAATTGGGCCATTAGATCATTTAGGCCTTTCAGCATGGTTCTAAGATTCGGGTCCATGGCTACACTGGACTGGGCTTGGATTGGTGAATATGGTGTCCCTGCTCTAGTTGTCATGCATGCAAATGGACTCAAGCTCGAGCTAAGGTTTCCTAGACCTAGAGCACAAATTAGAGGTCTAATTAAGTGAACCAACTAGCTAGTAGTACTTATGGGACTTAGCTAGGTAGGTGGTGGGGAGTGAAGGTCCCTGATTGCCAACCTTAGACACCAATCTGAGATTGGCCAGGTAGGCGGACCAAATCACAAGCCCTGATGCACCAATCCTAAACACCAAGCCAGTAAGCACACACCAATTAGCTGACATAGTTAACTTGACCCTAACCTGAACCCAATTTGTTGGTGTCCCTAACCCACTAGGACAATTAACGTTCTACTCAATTTTAATTAATGGGCTAGGATCGATATGCTGGTTGGTGATTTTTGGGCTAGGGACAGGTGATGAAATCCTGACCCTATGTCAAATTGATGCCCTTAATTTGATTTCTCATGAGATGAATGAAATGCAAAGGTGCTGAAGATGTGTGTTGCAGTTTGAAAGTGGTGTGGAAAACTTGATGAAAAAAATGTCTAAAAATTTTGAAAAATTCACAAAGGACTCCTAACTTATATGTTTCAATGCAGGTGAAAGGAATTTTAAAAATAAAATCTGTACTACTCTAAGCATATCCTACAATTGAACATAAATAAAAAGGATAGAACAGAACCCTAATGACAGTGTCGAACTGCAGAAATTTTTATTTTTTTTATAATTTTTTTCTGATGATGAAATTTAATATGGTGATAACTGACTTAAAATGGAACAAGAAAAAAAATATTTTAATAAAAAATTAGTGACTTTTCTTTGGATCTGCAGATGGATTACAGTAAACAGATGCAAATTTTCAGAAAACAGAACCTAATCAAACAAGTGCAATGGCTTACCCAAACTTCAATCTAAAAAACTCACGTCCGGCCAGGGGCTCATTATTCCCATGGGTCGTGACAGTGTACTAGAGTACACCCACTCAGGAGGTGTGAATTTTAGATCTTGCTTGGATTTAAAGAAAACTATTCTACCCTAATGCAACCATGCTCTGATACCAATTTGATGCGGCACGCATATGATTAATATTTTGAATATGGTGTTTGTAGAGCAATGAAACCTAATTATACTTAGCATTGTACTCATCTTAATAAGATTTAAGGATTATATGAAAAGGGACTATTACATGATTAGACACAACTCTAAAACTAAGAAGGAAGAAGATCTAGACAATAGGGGCTAATGATTGAGGACTTACCTTGATAAGTTTTCCAACCTTCCTATGATTCAAAACTTGAAACTACTGATGCTCTGGACTAGAGAACTTGGATAACAGTGATCAGAACCCTGGACTTGGGCTTCATCTTGTTGGTTCATTGTCAAGGGGAACCCTATTCACAACTCAAGGACTTCGAAGGACCCTGCAATGAAGATCAAAGTTAAGGTTGAAGGATGCAAACATAAAGAAGGGATGGGAGAACTTGTGAACAAAGAAAAGATAATTGAGAAGATCTGGCCGACTCCAATGCCTTTGCCTTGAGCTTGGATGATGAATTGCTAGGGAAGAGAGTGGCTTTGGGCGTGGAAGAAGAAGATAGGAAAAATTTCACACATAAAACTCAAGACAACTTCACTTCAAACTTCATTCATTTCCAAAATCAATCTCTTTTACAATGGGCGTCCAAGGCTTTTAATAGCCTCACAAAGCTAGCTTTTGAAATTTAAAAACTCCCCAAATCAGGGAGGATTACAAGGGGGGTTGGAGGATTTGGTGGAGAGTTTGGAGGGATGTGGGGGGGGGTTGGAGGATTTGGTGGAGGACTTGGAGGGATGTGGCCAACCTCCTTGAATTTGAATCTCCCTTGTTGGCGCCCAAAGGGTGATGAGGTGGCTGGTGAAGTGGCACCTGATGACGTGGCATGGTGTGGTGGTCTTCTACTTGGATAAGAATGACATGTGGTGCCCAGTGGTCCTAGTTGATGGTCCTTTTCTCTTGCTTGGTTGATGTGTCTTCTCTTCTTCATGTGGTCAAATTCTGGGGTAAGGTAACCTAATTATCTTCGATCCAAATTGGGATAAGGCTAATCTTGTTGGAGTGAAGTTTCTTTCAGCTTCTGGTGTCCACACCACTTTGTACCAAAAAGGGATGCACAACCAAGGAAGGAAGAAGAACACATGCCTTGCTCCAAGCCTCACTTCATGTTTTCTTCCAAAATAAAGAAGCTACTTTCCAAGTTCAAGGCACCAAGATCTCTCCTCCAAGCCTTGCATCATGCCACGCCCAATCAAATCCAGCTCTTGGTCGGCCAAGGAGAGAAGAAAGTCAAAATTTTTGGGCACCAATCCAAGAAATCTTGTAATTTTTCATTTAAATTTCAAATGGGCTCCTAAGGTGCCTATTTAAAGGACCTAACCCCTCCTTTGTAAATCTAATGTTGAAGAATGAAAAAACCAAATTTCTTGAGTCCAATTTTTTTTTAGTTGCCTTCGTTCACTAGGAACGTCGATCTCTGTGAGGGAGCGCCTTCGCCTTCGGGCATCGAGAGGTGTGAGGCCTCAAATATCGTCACTTCTACAACTCCATCATCCAACTCCGAAACAAGAAGAACTCCGCCATCACTACAACAACTCTCTTTCATTCTTTTATTGCTTTCTTCCGATTGAAACTTAACCATTCTTTGAATGCTCGCAGGTCCTCCAGGTGACACGAGTATGGAGTCGGTTACCCTTGCCATCGAGATCTTCGGATAGCCAGCCGGCGCATCCGCAGGGTTGATGGCTCGATCATCCAGGCCGCATATGCCAGAGTGAGTGACCTCTGCATCAGGTGCTTCAGATCTTTGAGGTTTGCCCCTGACTCCTAAGTAGGTATTGATCGGAGAGCTATGTCCTACGGGGTTTCTCAATCCTGGGGTCCTATCTTTATCATTGCTTAGGGACTACTTGCTTGCTTGTTAGTTCTTATTATTATAAAACCCTAGATCAACTCTTACTTATTTTCTGGAATCCAAAGAAAATCATTAAAATCTACAAATCACAAAACCAACAAATCACTTGTTAGTTCTTATTATTATAGAACCCTATATCAACTCTTACTTATTTTCAGGAATCCAAAGAAAATCATTAAAATCTAAAAATCACAAAACCAACAAATCAATTGCATCATTCTTCATCCTTGCATCTAGTTAGTCCCCCATCATTTCTGGTATCAGAGCATGGTTAGGACTTTAGCTCTTCTTAAGTACCTAGATTAGGTGCTTCACCAGGCCGTCCGGTCTTAGGAGAAAAGTAGGGTTTCAAGACCTCTCTTCCCATTCCACGGAGATCTCCTAAGGCATGTAGGGGTGCCATTGTGATAGGCCTTTGAAGGAGAATACAAGAAGAATAGGTTTAAAAGAACAAAAAGATTTTGCATCTTAGATTTCATCTTTGAATTTCTACAGTTTTCCTTTCCGTACATGGCCTGTTGTTTTAGGTGGTGCTACCTGTAGGAATCTCTGAATCTTATGATTTTTATTTCGTTAGATCACTATTAATTCATGGTATTTTTGATAATTTTCTTAAATTTTATTTCAGTTTGTGAAATTTCTACAAGCTAAAATATTACCTGAGAGCAAGTTCTATTCTAAGAATTTCAGCAATTTACATTTTCTTTTGTTTTCATTTGTCATATAGTTTAATCTTGCATTTAGGGTCATATCATTTCATTTCCATCATTTTATCTCTGTTATCATACATAAAAACCCTAAAAATATAATTTAGAGATATCTCATTAGATCATTTGCTTGCAATCATTTTCATAAATCACTTTAAGGGCGGCAATTTGACATAGGGTCAGGATTTCATTACCTGTCCCTAGCCCAAAAATCACTAACCTGCATCACGAACCCAAGCTCTAATTAAAATCTAGTAGACACTAATTTTTGCTCTAGAGAGCTTAGGGACACCAACTAGTCGATTCAAGACTAAGTGTCTATTCTTTGCGTCAGCCCATTCTGTGTGTGTTGTTGCTCTTAGTGTCTAGGCTTAATGATTTAGGGCTTGTGAGTTTGGTCTGCCTACCTGGCCAATCCCAGATTGGTGTCTAAGGTTGCCATTTAGGGACATCCACTCCTCTACACCTACCTGGCCAAGAACAGAGTTACTACATACTGGTTTGCCACCTTGACTTAGGCAACTGGTTGAGATTCTAGGTCTATTAGATCTTAGACGTTTTGTGTGATTAACCCATGTCAACTCGATCAGGAGTCCCTTATCATCCCCACCATTCCCAATCCAGTGAACCTATGAAGAATGAGAGAGAAGTTCAACTTAAGGATATTTTTGAGCAATTGGCTAGGATGAACAGTAAACTAGATAAGCTTGATGAGAGAGTTGGAACCTTAGAGAAGAATAGTCCTAGGCCATCTATCGAGCCTGAGTCTGAATCACTTTTTTCCCCTAGGGATTACCCTCATCATGAACCATCCATAGAGGCTGAACCCAAGAGAATTCCCCATTTTAACTCAGCCCAAGAGATTCACCCTAGGAGACCTAATCAGGAGTTCCTGAACCAAGAAGAACTGTCTGAGTCTGATGACCTGTTAGGAGTAATTAGGTGCATCGTTACCCAAGACATTGTGCAAGAAGATTAGCGTAGGACTAACATCCTACAAACCTTTTCCATACTAGGGAATAAGGTATGCAAGATCATAGTTGATAGTGGGAGTTGTGTCAATGCCATTTCTTCAAGTACTACCACATCCCTAGGATTGACCCCAGTTCCTCACCCTAACCCTTATAAGGTCTCGTGGATTGATTCAACCTCCATACCCATAAATTCTAGGTGCCAAGTCTTGATCAAGTTGCAATCTTATAAAGAGATGATTTGGTGTGATGTTCTTCTCATGGGCGTCAGTAGTATTAGGACAACCCTGGCTTTATGATCACGATGATACTCTTTATGGTCGTACCAATAGTTGTACCTTCAACCACCATGGGAAGAAATTTACTATTAATATAGTTTAGCCTAAGGATCAGGTTAAAAGAGGATCAAGTAGTCTAAAGGAAAAGAAGCCAGAAGTTAACCTGATCAAGGACAATGAGTTAGAAGAAGAGATTACCAGGAAAGGACCCTTTAAAGAATTTCAGGAAGAGAAGGATGAACATTCTGAGAATTTGAATACAAAAACGCCTGAGCCCATTGAAGACTTTAAGGTTGAACCCATTGAAAATCTAGGGAAAGAAACTCCTGAGCCCATTAAAGAATTGAAAGAAAACATCTATGAGTCAAGTGTAGTAGAAGATGGGCCCAAGGTTGAAATCATTGAGGAATCAAAAGAAAAAGATTCTGAACCCACTAAAGAATTTGAAGAAGAAATGACTAAGCCAGGATCACATTTAGTAAACGAACAAGAGGGTTCACCAATCTTGTCCATAAAAGGAGTTCAAGAACAAACCCTTAATGAACCAACCCAAAGAGAACATCCTCAAGAGATAGTTGAAGCTCTGAATGGACTTGAGGATGTACTTCCCGATGAGTTACCTGATCAACTTCTATCCCTGAGAGACATCCAGCATACTATAGACTTGGTCCCAGGATCCTCTTTAACAAACCTTCCTTATTGTGGGATTGACCCTAGCGAGCCCCAAGATCTACCGGAACAAGTGGACCAGATGACACCTATAGAACAATGTCTAAATTTTAAGGTCATCCTGAATAACCAAGGTCTGTTTCATGTTTCCTATAAGCCACCCCAAGACTCTAATTCTTATTTTCTACCCTTCCTTGAACCTTATCACGTTTCTAGAGCCATGGGGTTACATTTTGCTGAGATTTCTAGGTTGCATGAATCCCTAAAGTCCATCCCATTTGCTACCTACCTCTGGTATACCTTATAGCATTTGCTAGGGATTCATGGTAATTTTTCTTGTGCATACCAGACTAGGGTCAAACCTAGAGATTCAAAAGTCTGTTAGGTTTAAACCTAGGAGTCTAATAAAATTTCTCTCTATAGGAATGCATAGTTAAGTTTGCATTTTGCATCATGATAGAATTATGTATTAAATATAAATTTTAAAATAATTTGGCTGATTCCCAAAAACGAGCCAAAGAGTTTGAAATTAGAGATTCTATAATGGTTAGGCTTAGGCCTGAACGGTTTCCACCTGGAACTGTTAAGAAACTTCATGCTCGTGGAGCTGGCCCCTTTAGAGTGATAAGGAGAGTTGGCCCTAATGCCTACGTTCTTGAGCTACCCCCGAATTATGGCATTAGCTCGACTTTCAATATCTCAGACTTAGTCGAGTACAGGGAACCAGCAAATATCCTAGCGAGCCATTTAGGCCTGACCTTTCTTTTGAGAGTGAACCCGAACCTGAGTGTCCACCTCCAATTATTCCTGAGAGAAGAGAGCAGATCGAGCTTGTCTTGGATGACCAAGCTATCACTACCCGGGGCAAAGGTTATCAACATTTCTTAGTCCGATGGCAAGGCTGACTTGAGTCCGATGACTCGTGGATTACCCGGAAGGAATTGCAGCACCTCGATCATGACCTTCTAAAGGAGTACCTAAGCCAACTCAACTCTTACTCGACTGGGTCGAGTTCCTCCCACCCCAGGAGAACTGGTATGGGAACTAGAATTCGATAGAGGCTCCTCAACCCTCTGTGGATGTCCAATTAGGGTTCCAACTTTTCGGATCTTATAATAAGGCTTCAAGCCTAGACTCAACCTTGTAATTTTCTTTTGCTTTGAATTAAGTCTCATATCTAGTCTGTACTTTGACCAATTGGATCAAATTGTGTCCTATACTGAGTCCAGTCATAAATCGAGTCAAGTCTGAGTCTATTGGAAGTATGGGCCCAAGCTAGATTGGTCTTGAAACCAATTCACTTTTGGGAGAAGACATGATGGATGCCAAATCAATCCTGGGATGCCACATCATCATCCTATGTGGTGCCACTTCACTTTGCCATGTGGGCAGCACAAAATATGAATTTTGGAGGCATAAAGGAAGACAACAACACTTGACACTAGCCTTTTTTCCCTCCCCCTATCATGCTCTTTTCCAAGTAAAGGTGGTCAGCCAAGGGAAGGTTAAAGGGGAGTTGAAGTTGGGAATTCAAATCCCTTGCTTCAAGCCCTCCAATCAAGTCTTCTTTCCAAATTGTTTGAACCTCTTTGGAAGGAAGGGACAAGATCCATGGGTGCCTCCACTTCCTACTCCCCATGTCATGCTTTGTACCAAAAAGGGATGCGCAACCAAGGAAGGAAGAAGAACACATGCCATGCTCCAAGCCTCACTTCATGTTTTCTTCCAAAACAAAGAAGCTACTTTCCAAGTTCAAGGTGCCAAGATCTCTCCTCCAAGCCTTGCATCATGCCACGCCCAATCAAGTCTAGCTCTTGGTTGGCCAAGGAGAGAAGAAAGTCAAAATTTTTGGGCGTCGAGCCAAGAAATCTTGTAATTTTTCATTTAAATTTCAAATGGGGTCCTAAGGTGCCTATTTAAAGGACCAAAGCCCTCCTTTGTAAAGCTAATGTTGATGAATGAAAAAACCAAATTTCATGAGTCCAATTTCTCTTTAGTTGCCTTCGTTCACTAGGAACGTCGATCTCCATAAGGGAGCATCTTCGCCTTCGGGCATCGAGAGGTATGAGGCCTCAAATTACCGTCACTTCTACAACTCCATCATCCGACTCCGAATCAAGAAGAACTCTGCCATCACTACAACAACTCTCTTTCATTCTTTTATTGCTTTCTTCTGATTGAAACTTAACCCTTCTTTGAATGCTTGCAGGTCCTCCAGGTGACGCGAGTATGGAGTAGATTGCTCTTGCAATCGAATCTTCGAATAGCCAGCCAGCGCATCAACAGGGTTGATGGCTCGATCATCCAGGCTGCATCCGCCAGAGTGAGTGACCTCTGCATCAGGCGCTTCAGATCTTTGAGGTTTGCACCCTGACTCCTATGTAGGTATTGATCGGAGAGCTATGTCCAACGGGGTTTCTCAATCCTAGGGTCCTCTCTTTATCATTGCTTAGGGACTACTTGCTTGCTTGTTAGTTCTTATTATTATGGAACCCTAGATCAACTCTTACATATTTTCGGGAATCCAAAGAAAATCATTAAAATCTAAAAATCACAAAACCAACAAATCACTTGCATCATTCTTCATCCTTGCATCTAGTTAGTTCCCCATCAGATGTGAATTTGCTGTCATCTAGATCTGATTGAAAACTAGAATCTGTATAACCTTCTAGTTTTAGCTCAAATCCACCATATACTAGAAAAACATTTTTAGTCCTTCTCAAGTACTTAAGTATATTTTTCATAGTTCTCCAATGATCCTCTCCAGGATCTTCCTGAAACTTGCTCTCTATGCCCAAGGCATATGCAACATCAGGTCTGGTACACAACATGGCATACATTATCGATCCTACAGCCGAAGCATAAGGAATCATAGCCATCCTCTCTTTCTTCTGATGTCTTAGGAGATATTTTCTTAGAGAGATGTATGACTTGACTTATAGGTAAGTAACCTCTCTTACTTCCATCCATGTTGAATCTCTTCAACACTAAGTCAATGTACCTGGATTGGGATAAGCCCATCATCCTCTTGGATGTATCTCTATAGATCCTTATACCTAGTATATAGGATGCTTCTCCCAAATCCATCATAGAAATCTTTAATGATAGCAATGTTTTAACCGATTGCAACATTGGGATATCATTCCCAATGATCAATATGTCATCCACATACAAAACTAAGAAAACAATGGCACTCCCACCTGTCTTCTTATACACACATGGTTCATCCATATTTTTGATAAAACCAAATCCTTTGATTGTTTCATCAAAATGGATGTTCTAACTCCTCGATGCTTGCTTAAGTCCATAAATGGACTTCTTTAACTTGCATACCCGGTTTGGTCTCCCACTTGAGACAAACCCCTCTGGCTATGACATATAGACTTCTTCCTCAAGGTTTCCATTGAGGAAAGTAGTCTTTACATCCATTTTCCAGACTCATAGTCATGGCATGCTGCTATGGCAAGCAGTATCCGAATGGACTTGAGCATGGCTACTAGAGAAAATATTTCATCATAGCCTACACCATGATTTTGTCTAAAACCTTTTACTACCAGCCTAGCCTTATAGGTCTCAACTTGACCATTTGCTCCAATCTTCTTCTTGAAGACCCATTTACACCCTATCGGGTTAATTCTTTCAGGTGGATCTACCAAGGTCCAAACCTAATTGGAATACATGGAGTCCATTTCAGATTTCATGGCACCAAGCTACTTTTTGGAGTCCTTACTCTCGACAGCTTCCGAATAGGTCACAGGATCATCATCCTGTATGATACTGGCTTCATTATCATCCTCGATGACAAAGCCATATCTGAGAGGTGCTCCCCGCACCCTCTCTGACCTTCGAAGAGGAGGTGTGTATTGTGATTGTTCTTGATCTATAAGAACCTCTGGTTGAGGAACTACACTTGAAGGCTCATCAGTTTGTTGGTTCTGTTCTTCACACAACTCAAGTGAAGAATCACTACATCCTTCTTGGATAAACTCATATTCCAAGAATGTAGCATGCCTACTGATAATTATCTTCTGCTTAGTAGCATTATAAAAGAGGTATCCCTTACATTCTTTTGGATAACCAACAAACCTATATTTGTCAGACCTAGCACTAAACTTATGCCTAATGTTATTCTTGACATAAGCATGGCAACCCCAAATCTTTAAGTACTTAAGACTTGGTATTTTACCATTCCATAGCTCAAATGGAGTGCTGCTTACTGACTTAGATGGAACCCTATTTAATATGTATGCAGCAGTCTCCAAGGCATGTCCCCAGAAGGAAATGGGAAGATCTGTGAAGCTCATCATGGACCTCACCAAGTCCAACAAGGTGCGATTTCTCCTTTCTGCCACTCCATTTAACTGGGGTGTATTAGGAGGGGTCCATTCTGAAATAATACATTTGTCCTTGAGATGGTTCAAAAACTCACTAAACAAGTATTCCCCTCCTCGATCAGACCGAAGAGCTTTAATACTAAGTCTAGTTTGTCTTTCAACCATACTATGATATTCTTTAAACATATCAAAGGCTTCGGACTTGTATTTTATAAGATACACATAACTGAACCTTGATAAATCATCAACAAAAGTGATGAAATAAGAATATCCTCCTCTGGCCTGAGTTGATATAGGTCCACACACATCAGTATGTACAACACCTAAAAATTCAGTTGCCCTTTCTCCATATCCAGTGAATAGAGACTTGATCATTTTCCCTATGAGGCAAGACTCACAAGTTCCTAATGATTGAAAATCATCAAGGTCAAAGTAATCCTCTTTGACTAACTGGTTTATACTTGACTCACTAAGATGTCCTAATCGGCAATGCCAGAGATATGTGATATTTACATTATCTCTTTTTCTCTTCTTGTTATCTACAAAAAGTATTTCATCATTGAGTACTAAAGTTAGAAGACCATTCATAAAGCAACCAAGCCCAAATATTATATTATTATGAAGAATATAGCAGCCACTGCTCTTTACACTTATTTCTATCCTTGTTGTAACAACAAGGGTATAGAAATAATGTTTCTTTCAATATTTGGCACATAGTAGCATTCTTCCAAACATATGATATTACCCGAAGGTAATAATAGAAGATAGGTGCCTATAGTGTTGACCCCTAAAGTGATTTTGATGATAACAAAATATTAGAGCATACATTTGGTTATTTAACAACTCTTCAAATGATTGACAAGTTTTTGTAGGACAAATACATTGACATACTTTCTAAATCCTACAATCTTTAATGTTTTGTGTTGAGTTGTAAAGTATTTAGAATCTTGTAAAGAAGAACCCTACAAAAAATTTTCTATTAAAATCAAGTTTAAGGATTACTTCTAGTAGTCTTTCAAGCTTCAATTTTTCTTGAATTTATTGTAAGAAGTCCTTGAAGAAGACTTCAAAGCTAGGGACAAGTGTTCTTGAAGTTTGAAGTTGATCTAGCTGAAGAACCACTTTCGAGCTGACTGGATGGAGGACCCAGCCGACTCTAGCACTGGCACAGGAAAGAAGTTCTATGGTATACAGATCCAGCCGACTGGCACCAAGGCCCAACCGACTCATCCAGAACATGGTTGAGAATGTTCTGAGATTCTCAGGAATCCGAGCCGACTGGAATTCAGCCTAGCCGACTCATCCAGAACTCGGTTGAGAATGGTCTAAGAGCCTCTGAGATTCCAGTCGACTGGGATTCATTCCAGCTGACTCATCCAGAGTAAGGTATTTTCTCAAGTGTGAAAGTTAGCCGACTGGCACTCAGCCCAGTCAACCCGAACTTGGACCTAGCCGACTCGATGTTTGTCCGAGCCGACTGGAATGACGCGGTCACCTCCAACGGCTAGTTCCAGTTCTCAGTTTTTGAATTCCAAAAGTGCTCCAATGGTAACCTGTCACCTCCTAATGTTCTACAACATTCAAAATCAAGGTAAGGCAGTTGAAGTCTCTATAAATAAGGTATGAGAACATCTTTGAAGAGACTAATGAATTGTTGAGCATTTATTGAACACTTATTGAAGTGAAGAGAGAGCACTAGAGCTTTAAAGTCTGCTTTCAAGCCTGCAACAACTCTTACCAGAAGCATGAAGCATCTTTTGAGGAAAGCAAGGAAGCCATTGAAGTGCATTGAAGAGCATTCAATGGATCTTCACTCGAGCTGCATTGGCAACCACCCAGACAACAGAGTTTGTCTTTATTGTTGCTTGTTTATTCTATTTTTTAGAATATCTGGGTTATTGGTAAGCCCGGTTGTAAAAACCAAATAAGTTTCTTTGGTGAGCCTTTAAAAACTAGAGTGTAGAGGTTTCTTTGGTGAGCCTATTTAAAAACCAAAGTGTAGAGGTTCTAGGTGAGCCTGTGAAAACCTAGAGTGGATTTCTTTGGTGAGCCCTGTTTCAAAAACCAAAGTATAGTGGTTGGGATTGTGAGCCTGTAAAATAATCAACTATATTCCGGTTTGGGGGATATAGTGGAAATCCTGAGTGGGAACTTGGGTAGTAGACGTAGAAGCTGGGTTACTTCGAACCACTATAAACCTGCTTTGTTTGTGTTGTGTTTGATTTACTTTTTAGCTTCTGCATTCATTCTCTGATTAACACAGCACCTAACCACTAAAAGGAATTACTTGTGCACATACTTGCAAAAAATTTGTAATTCTCAATTCACCCCCCTCTTGGGAAAAGCCACCTGGGCAACACATAGCTTCAGCATATATGGGTTCTCCTCTTGTCCCATATAATTTGAAGTCACCTTTCTTCAAATTTTTAATTCTATGGAGTCCTTGTAAAGATTTACAAATATGTGACTCACATGCAGTATCCAATACCCATGAATTAGAAATAGATTCACTTAATGATAAATTGGCTTGTATCATGTACAAACCCTTAAATTCACCACTTGAATCTAACTTCATATTTGCAAGACAAGTCTTGCAATCGTTCTTCCAATGCCCAAACATGCTGCAATAGAAACAGGCTCCATCAGCCTTCTTCCTCAACCAGTCCACATAGTTTGAATTGGTTAACTTATTAGCATCCAAGATGCCACTCAGTGATAAGTTTGAAGCCATTATTTAAATATCCTATATTTAATTAAAGAACAATATCAACAAATCACTCAAGATGACATCCACAACTAGATAAGGACTTTCTATCTAATTATGTCTCCCACTATTTTCTTCAAATACCATAACCCTCAACTATGGTAAGCGAGAAACCTTTCCTGGTTTCCTTAGTGGAGTTGAGATACTTATTCCTCATGAGTGCCTTATGTATGCACAACAAACACACATGAGTTCAAAGGTAGGACAACCTTTCCAATTGCAACCCATGCAATTCTCAACAATTATCTTTGCCTTTAAGACACTTATGGCCTTGTGTATGCACAACAAACCATAATGTCTTAGTTTAGTCAGACCCTTCATTTCCATATAGCCATGATTGAATAATGTTATCCTTGTGTATGCACAACAAAGCAACATTTCCAACCATGCCATAAAGCACTAAGTGCACCAAGACAAATCTTATATCAAATCCTAGAGTAGGCCTTGTGTATGCACAACAAACCTACTATAGTCTTGACATAAATTTGGCTTAGCATGAAGGAAGGCAAAATATAGTACACTTAACCAATTAGCATTACCAAATTAAGATTTAGATATGACCAAATTGGCCAGGTGAGTGGAAGGGGTGAGAGGGTCCCCTCGTTGCTTTCCTTAGACACCAATTACATTGGCCAGGTCAGTCAACATAACCAATTAAAAACCTCATTCCCTTTACCTTCCCAGAACCACTTGCCTAGACACCAACTGGCTGATCAAACCCTAACCAGTTTTGCTTTTTGACTATGTTCTATAATATGACTAAATATGGTTTTTGATGAGGGATTTGATGGTCTCAAAATACATTCTAAAACTATCATGATAATAATGTTTATTACTACTAGTATAAACATAAACATGATATCCAACTTTATAACAAATATAAACCCAATGCATATCACTCTAGCATATGCATTAAAATTTATGTCATTAAGCATATTACCCTAATATGCATAGCATTATATGACGATTAGCATATTACCCTAATATGCAAATCAGGACATGATAAAATACCTTTCACCTCACTTATTCATGGGATATGGCCACAGCGGCACCCCTATATGCCATAGGAGACCCATTGAATGGGAAGAGAGGGCCTTTAAACCCTACTTGGCTCCTATGACAAGATAGCCATGGTGACTAATCCAATCCAAAGTAGTTACTTGGTTCATGCATAATTTCATATTGACATAATATCATACATATGAACATGGTTGAGTCGACTCGATAAGGTTCGGGTCGGCTCGGTAGTGGAATTTAATCGAACTCCAAAAAGATTCATAATTGGAATGCCACAAGGATGGCTCTGATACCACTGATGAGAATTCTCCCAGGGTTCCAGGGATCAAGCAGCATGAAGAATTGACTTTCAAAATGAAATTTTATAGCATGATACCCATACATGTATAATATGTATAGAAAACCCTAATTTCCAGAAAACCTTGTGCAATATCAACTAATGAATCATAAAATAGAGTTAAGAAAAATACCTGGATCACTGAAACCCAACTTTTCCACAAGGTTCACAAACACAAACCCTCCAATGGTGATCCACATGAAACTTGGACAAAGAAAGAACTCCTTCTTCAAGGTGCTTGGAGAAGTGGAACTCTTGAGGTAGCCTTTGGTCTATTGACCACTGTAGAACACCCTGTCCTACTGAAGGGCACTCAAGATACTATCCTAAACTACTTTAGGTTCTAGGAATACCCTTTTATAGGACCCTATAGGCTTATGTCCTAAAACCAAGCCTTGTCCTAGTGTAGAAGAACTTGTCATAAAACATGAAGGAGGGAGAGAGAAAGTGGAAGACTCTCAGACAAACTCTCGGGAATATAGAAAAACACTGATCTCAGAAGATCGAAGAAGAAGTAGTAGTGTTTCTCATTTCACCATACCCCCTATTTATAATCTCAGATGGGGCATGAAATGCATCCCGACAACACTTATCAGATATGAAACATCATATCTAATAAGACTCTTCAGGAATGGAGAGTCATATCTGTGTTCTTTCACTTACCAGATCAATCCCCATCATGCCATGTGACAAATACTGGTTTCTAAGATAGGGAGATGCCTCTTCTAATTTGAAGTAATGCAAGGCTTGAAGAGTTTCAGAGGTAGAAGGACTCTGCCCTCTGTTGTGCGCGCGCATATGAAAAGGCGCGACTCTTCATCTGCACGCCACCTTTTCACTCCTCTTCAAACCATCGCATTGAAACTTTAAACTGGTCTTTTGACTTGTCAAGGCATGGGGATTGAGCTTAGAGGTGCCTTCCTATTGAAGCTCCTAGAGTCTCATCTGCAGAAAGACTCTCGGTCCATCTGCGCGCCATACATTCTCTCGGGTGCGCCAAAGAGTGCCAATAGTCTTTTCCTTTCCATTTAGTCCACCCAAAGCATCAAATTGACTTGGTCAAACATGTGCAATATGGGTGTCATTGGAAAGGGCATCAAATAAGCTTTCTGACCATATCTTTCATTTTCAGATAAGAGGTCTATAGACCTTTCTGTGCCCTTTTGAAGTTAAGGTATCATTTAGGTACCAAGAGTCCCATGCCATTGGGACTTTTCATATATGGCACATAAAATGCCCTTAAGTTCAAATTAAAATTAGATCAAGCTCTAATTTGGCTAGCCCCACTTAGGACTCAACTTAATTTAGGTTTTTCATAATTAGGTTAGCCCAATTAGTAAGCAACCGAACCCAATCCAATTGGGTTAGGAATTAGGTTAGCCTACATATGCTAGTATGCAATCTGGCTAACCAATACGGATCCTATGACCCTAATTAAATCATGAATGACTTTTTTGGCCAAGTCTCTATTGTGTGTGACCCATTGTGTTCCATATCTAGCCAACAGTAGGTTTAGGTTTGAGCCGATTCGATCCGATCGAACCCAATTGACCTAATTAGGTCAAATTGGCTCACATAATTGTCCAATTCGAATCACATATCGAATTGACTCACGAAACAAAACCAATTGGTTCATGAAAACCTATAAGACAAGATTGACATCTAGCAATATATCATGCCTACCTGGAAGATGAGGAATTTGGTAGAAAATATCAAAATACCCTTCAGTAGTAAGTTACCGTGCAATTCAATCTTTCGATCTCCCATTATCCCGATTAAGTGATAGGTATGGATATATATCAAACCCTAACACTTAATCATATCGAATCTCAGCTCGATCATGAGGACTCAACTGATGACTAATTAGATTCCACTAATCTCATCCTGCTTTGATAAAAGGCTCCTTCAGTCTCTCATCGAAGAGATTGCATGGGATAATAATTCTTCTTACCAGGAATGATCGATTCCTTATTGGTCCACTCACATCCTTCGTACACCTTTCACCATACCCAGAACACCCTGTACATACTGTAATGGAATGAATGAGTATGAACCAAAGTATAGCTTAGTGTGCACAAGGAACCATGGTGACCTCAAGTCTAAGGATCACATGCACAACTTCTACTCTGGGATCTATCTTTTGACAAGTAGTAAGACTTCCATAAGATAATCCTGGTGCAAATCAGTTCAGTGTACTCATACCCTGATGAGCACCCTTATCCTTGTATTAGTCTCTATACAAGTGGTTGTGAGATCAACCTCCCTCATCAACTGAGCATACATAGGATAAGCTAGTCTTTCCGGATTCATCGATCCCCAAATCGATGGTCCAATGACTAGAAGCATTCTAGATTAGGGTTTATAGAAATTAGGTCTCACTGTTATGAACTCCATCATAACCCTAACTCCATTGCCCTAAGTTATGGGGTTCATCATAATTAATAAAAAATATGACACAATAGTATATGATGAATCAAATGCTTTTATTAATATAAAAGTGTCATACATGAGCTGAAAGTTTATAAAAAGACCCTCATAATGATTAGCTCTTTGGGCACTTTTCTATCAAAAGACATAGCATTGGTGATGGAATTTGCACAGGAAGCTGTAAGGGCATGCAACGATAGTAGTATCATGCAGATGGATTACACGGAGTATGCCATGACTTGTGGCACCATGGTAGACTGTTGGTGCAGGTGTGGTTCTCCCAAGCCTTTGGAGTCCAAGAAATGAATCATGGCAATGACTCCAAAAGTCTAGGATTTGTTTGGATGCTAAGGCTAGGATCGGTTTGGCCATAGGGTAAAGGTTCGACCCTCCATGGGCTTGAGATCTAGGATTTTGGATCTTGAAGGGGCTAATCCATATTTGATCGAGTTTGGATCCTAGTGGATGTGAGAGTAGGTCAAGTCATGGGTGTACATGGGCTTGGATGAGTACTCTTCATATAGCCTTGAAAGAATTAGAGTTATATTAGGTTCATGTATTCTATTCCTAATTAGATTAGGAGGGTCTTTAGTTAATAAAAGAGCATACCATGTAACCTAATATTTAAGGAGGAATCAATATAACTCTTATTCTCCCTAAATCCCTCTCTCTCTCCTCTCTCTCCCTCTCTTCTCATGCCATCCTAAAAGAAATCACATTAATGAAATCCATGCCAAAGAAGTGCCGCACAAAGGACAAGTGCTAGAAGAGTTAGTAGCTAGGTGCTCTTAATCCCTAGGATTCTCTCTCCACCTAGGTATTTTGTGTGGTGATTTGAAAATGCAAGAGGCCTTCCTATTTGGTGTTTCACAATGAAATGCTTCTCCAAAGATGTGCCCAAGAGTCCAAGCAAGAAGGGACTTCTTCATGCCAAATAATTTCTAGCACTAGGTGTTTTTCATTGAGATTAGTTGTTCACTCCAATCTATTTTTAATGTTGTTGGATCTCATGTGGTTCTTCCAAGGCTTAGGGGACCATGGCTAAGGCTAAGGTCTAATGATCATAATGCTATCATGAAATTTCTAGGGCTAGTTTGGGCCCTAGGATGAAAGGTTGTTAGCCTTTCGGGTCTTGAGATTTAGAGAACATGGGCCTTAAGGGGCCAACTTATATTGGACTTGTTTTGAGTCTTAGGTATATATGATTGGACTGAGTCATGGGTGTACTTGGGCTTAGGAAACTCAATTATGCATTAAGTTGGCCTATGGGAGTTTTAGGGTTAGGTCATGGTGACCTAGTATATATATACTTTGTATATGGGGATGATTGGGGCCATCATAATGAAATAACCTTTTCTCCTTAATATCCATCATGTTCCTCCCTCTCTTCCTCTTTGGTTTGTCACTCTCTATTAGGGAAATATCAGCATCCTAGCTACCATATCCTAGAAAGGAGAAAATTCCTTAGCACCTAGGGACTCCTAATCAGAGTAGGAAACCCAGCGCCTAGCATCTTTGGAGTCATCCCTCACTACCCTTACTGGTTTGAGGTCCAAAGAGAGGTGGTTTCACATCCATATCATATATGGAATGTTCAGGGTACTCTAAACAATTTAAGAGATTTTTGCACAAGAAGGATGAATCCCTGCCAGGTTGATTGCTTCAATCCCCTGTTGCTGCTACTTCCAATATTATGTTTTGAGGTTGGTTGCTAGTAGAAGGTTGTCTACGCACCTGAGAATGTCCTCCAACATGTGGTATTAGAGCCCGACTTGCGTGGAGTTCATGGGAGATGCCAGAAGTTGCAGATCTTTAATTACTAAAATTATAGCAAGGGCCTGTCAAGGTACTTCTCAATCTTACGGCATTTTTTTTATTATTGTATGTTTGGCTAGGATCTAGTGATGGGATTTCCCAGGGTGCCTGGAATCATGTAGCATGCAAAAGTGAATTTCAAAACAAAAATTCTAATCATGAAACCCTAATTGGCTAGAAAACCTTAATTCCCAGGAACCACTTATGCAATACTAATTAATGAAACATAAATGGAGTCAGAAAAACATACCTGGATCACTGAAATCCAATTCTTTCAATGAGGCTCATAAGTGCAAGTCCTCCAACGGTGATCCACACGAGAATGGTACCAAGAAAGAATCCTTATCGGGGTTGCTTGCTTCAACAGAACTCTTAGAGTAGCCTTTGGACCTTTGACAACTATAGGACACCCTGTCCTACTGTAGGGCACTAAGAATACTCTCCAAAACCACTCTTAGATTTAGGATAGCCCTCCTTTAGAATACTCTAGGCTTATGTCTTAAAATCTAAGACTTGTTATAGAGGAAAAAGCATTGTCTTAATAAGACAAGCATTGTCTTAATAAGACAAGCATTGTCTTAATAGGGAGAGAAGAATAGTAGATGACATTTCTTTTTATCAAAAAAGAATTGCCAAAGCATTATATTACCATGCCTTTTACAGAGTGGATTGGGGCACGTAATATGCCTCTTCTACAACCATCTGACAAGACCCTTCAATGAGAAGGGGTCTTATGGATGGATAAGAATATCATGATAAGCCCTTTTCATGCTCCAAGAGACACATTTTTGTCTCCTTAATTTCCATCAATTAATCCACTTCTGCCACTTGGAAATACCAGTCAATTTGAAGCCAAGGGACATGACTTCTGAAATGTGGCGTCAGAAAAAATTCGGGAGTCTTCAAACAGAAGGACTCTTGATCTCAATTAGCGCCATAATGAAGAGACGCGTCTCTTCATTATGTGCCAAGCCTTTTCACGCAAAAACCACCTACTTTGACTGGTCCATTATTATCCAAGAAATATGGGGATAAGATGAGAAGGTGCTCCAGATATGAAATTCCTAGAGTTTCATCTGCAAAAGGACTCTTAGTCCTTTTGAGAGCACCTTCATCTCCCGCATGCGCCAAGAGGCGCCAAGAATCCATGCCCACTTGGACTCTAATCCAAGTGTCATTTTAATTCCAAATAAAACCTGGTTTAAGCTGCCCCACTTAGGACTCAACCTAATCTGGGTTTCCCTCAAATAGGTTAGTCCAAATACCAAGCAACCAGGTCCAATCCTATTGGGTTAGGAATTGGGTTAGCCTACACATACTAGTATGTAATCTGGCTAACCAATTAGGATACCATGACCCTAATTAAATCATCAATGACTTCCTTGGCCAACTCTCTATTGTGTGTAACCCATTGGATTTCACATATAGCCAACAGTAGGTTTATGTTTGAGCCGATTCGTTCCGATCGAACCCGATTGACCTAATTAGGTCAAATTGGCTCACCTAATTGTCCAATTCGAATCACATATCGAATTGATTCATGAAACTGAATCAATTGGTTCATGAAAACCTATAAGACAAGATCGACATCTAACAACGTGTTATGCCTACCCGGAAGATGAGAAATTTGGTGAAAAATACCAAAATACCCTTCAGTAGTATGTTACTGTGCAATTCAATCTTTCGATCTCCCATTATCCCGATTAAATGATAGGTATGAATATATGTCAAGCCCTAACACTTAATCATATCGAGTCTCATCTCGATCATGAGGACTTACCTGATGACTTATTAGAAACCACTTCTAATCTCATCCTGCTTTGATCAAAGGCTCCTGAGTCAGTCATCAAAGAGATTGCATAGGATAATAACTCCTATTACTAGGAAAGATCGATTCCTTGTTGGTCCACTCACATCTTTCGTACACCTTCCACCATCCCCAGAACACCCCGTACATGTCACAATGGAATGAATGAGTATGAACCAAAGTATGCCTTAGTGTGCACAAGGAACCATGGTGACCTCAGGTCTAAAGATCACATGCTCGACTTCTACTTTGGGACCTATCTTTTGACAAGCAGTAAGACTTCCATAAGATAGTCCTGGTGCATATCAGTCCAGTGTACTCATACCCTGATGAGCACCTTTATCCTTGTATTAGTGTCTCTACCCAAGTGGTTGTGAGATCAACCACCCTCATCAACTGAGCATAAATAGGATAAGCTAGTCTTTCCGGATTCATCGATCCCCGAATCGATGGTCCAATGACTAGGAACATCTAGATGAGGGTTTATAGAAATTAGGTCTCACTGTTATTTTTTCATAACCCTTATTCCATTGCCCTACTCTATGGGATTCATCATAATCAACAAAATATGATACAGCAGTATATGATGAATCAAATGCCTTTATTAATATGAAAAATATGCCATACATGAACTGGAAGTTTACAAAAAGGCCCTCATAATGATTGGCTCTTAGGAAACTTTTCTATCATCCAGCCATGAGTACCAGCATGAAGGTGGATTTTGAGAAGTTTGATGTAAGAGAAAACTTTTCCAAATGGAAAGTTTGGGTCGAAGATCTCCTTATCCAGTTGGAACTGGATCAAGCTTTGGAGGAAAAGCTTGACAAGGTGTTAAAGAAGCAATGGATGTCCATGGAAAGGAAGGCCTATGTGATGATCAGAGGGTGTCGGTGAATGTGGCTCTCTATTCCGTGCTAGAGGAGAGGACTGTAAAAGGACACTGGTTGAAGTTGCATATGCTCTACATAAGGAAGAACATGTGCATCAAGTTGATGCTAAAGAAGCGACTGTATAGCCTTAGCATGCAGGAAGGTAGAAACATAGTAGATCACATTCAGAAGTTCGACAAGATATGCAACGAGTTGCTTAATATTGGGATCAAGTTCGAGGAGGAGGACAAGTCCTTGCTATTTCTATGTTCGCTGCCCCCTTCCTTTGATGCTTTAGTTACTGCGCTACTGTATTGTAAGGAGATCCTGGAGTATGAAGACATGGTCTCGGTGCTGCATTCCTAAGAGTAGAGGGAGAGGCTAACCAAAGAAAGAGTTCCCTAGGAGGGCTTGGTCATTAGGGAAAGATCCGAAAGAGGAAGGGAAAGGTCCAAGCAGAGAGGATGGTCGAAGTCCAAAAGGAAGAGCAATATCAGGAAAGATGCAAGGTGCATTAAGTGCAACGAGACTTAGCACATTCGATGAGATTGTCCTCAATTGAAGAATAAATGGGAGATACAGGAGGATTGGATTCGATGATTACCATGGCTAAAAAAGAGGTGGAGGATGACTTCTTGGTGGTATCAGATGATCATAGATTATACATAGATATATGGACCCTGGATTCAACCTGTTCTCATCATTATATGCCGAACCGATCTTGGTTTTCGACTTATACCAAGACCAATTGATGAGAAAATCGACCAGCCCAGAATCTGAAGCAGCCTAGCCCAAAACCAGATGCCCAACCTAGAACTTGAAGCAGCCCAACCCAGAAACTGAAGCCATCCCAGTTCAGAACTTGAAGCCCAGCCCAGATGCTGAAGCCAGCCCAGCCCAAACCTTAAAGCTCTAGATCCTGAAGTCGATGCAGCACATATCCCGAAGCAGCACATATCTCGGAGCAGCATGGACTCGGAGTAGCATGGATCCCGGAGCAGCATGAATCCTGGAGCACATCCATAGGAAGATAAGTGTGATTTTTTTTATGGGTGTACGAGGGATTGGGATATCTCGAAATTTTAGGATTAGTTTTCGTACATTATTTTAGAATTTATTTTATCATTGTTTGGAAATAGTTGGATTAGTTTGTTTTTAATAGTTTGAATGTGTTAGGATTGAGGTTAAAGAATCTCAAAGATATCGGATATCTCAGATTAGCCTATTTATAATTTTTTATTGATCAAATAAAAATAGATGATGAATATTTGGAAAGAGGAAAATAAAAATGCCTGGTTAAGGAGAGGGTGCAAGGGTGCTGATGCCCTACATGGCCACTCTGGTTAAGAGTGGGCACTGAAGCTTGGGTGGGGAACCCAACCATCAATTTTCTTCTTTCTTTTCTTCCTAAATTTATCATTCTGTCATTCTTCTTCATTAGTGTTTTTCCATTTTCCCCTTACTATTTTCTTTCTCCAATCTGTGAATCACCCAACCGAAGCAACCACCCCGTGACTCCCATGATTCGCTGCCTCTATTAGGATCGCCAGATCCACCACCTCCTCGATCCGCCCGATCATCAATCCTTCCAAGGATCTGACCAACCACTGGAACCCCCATGTGCACAGATCTCCCGGACCTGCCAAACCACCATCTCCCCATATTTGCCAAGACCGAGCGCACCACCACCTCGTCCACCTACGAGAAGCACCATGCCGACCCATCCGTCGTTGCACTTGGCACCATCGTCCCTCTATTTTTTGGAGTCGTCCACCGGCCAAGCTGAGAGAGTGACACCTTCTCCCCGATGACCAATTATCTCCAAGACTTCATCATCCATCTTCTCTCTACCTCACCGATGCCCCAAATCACCTATCACCAGACCTCCCTTCCTCTGGCGAACAGCCACCGACCATCCCTGTGCCATTGCTGTTCGCAACCCCAGATCATGCGGGTCTTCTCCAGAACTCCCAACGGGCCCGGTTTCTTCTTCCATGGCACTGTTCGCTTAGCCACCGCATTGCACCATTGACGCCGATCAGATCCCCATCTCTTGCTGGAATCTCCTACTATCGAGATGCCGGATGCCCTTTTCCATCTTCATCATGAGGACACATCGATGCTCGCCTAACTCCCTTCTTCCATGATGCCCGTCACTCGCCAGAGAGCCCGTGCCAATCTCTTCCAGAGCTACCATCTTCCTTCCCCAATGCCATCGCTGGAGAGAGCTCACTGAATCTACCCCTTCAATGCCGATTCCCTATTTTGCACACCCGTCAAAGCATCGAAGGCTCTATTCACGATCGAAGAAGCATAGTCGGCCTCCTATGCCAACTTTAGAGTAAACCAGAGGGGAAAAAAAATTGTGAGGAAAAAAAATAGGGAAAAAGGAAAAAAAATTATGGGTTTATTAGTAAAAAAAGAAAAAAATAAAAAAATGAGAGAAAATATGAAAAAAAAATGAGTTTATTTGAATAAAAAAAGTTTTTGGGGAAAATAATTTGGGTTTGGTTGAACCTAGCCTAAAGTTTGTTTCCTAGCGACCAATGATCCACCCCTCTAAATTATACCTGATCAAGGTATGTCTCGCATCAGTTTTGGTACCAGAGCTGGTGTCCCACATCAGTTTTGATATAAGAGCTAGTGTCATGCATTAGTTTTGGTATCAGAGTGAGGGTTAGGCTAAGTTAGTTAATTTTATTTTAATTACATTATTTGAAAAAAAAATTTCAGTATGCAGGCCATGCATCCAGGAGCCAGATTTTCTAAAGCCTAACGTGACAGAGTCGAGTTCTTCCCACCTCAGGGGAATGATGGGGACATCGACTAGCCCAGAATCTGAAGCAGCCTAGCCTAGAACATGAAGCCCAGCCCAGAACCTGAAGCGGTCCAGCCCAGAACCTGAGGCCAGCTAGCCCGAAACTTGAAGCCCAGCCCAAAACCTGAAGCCAGCCTAGCCCAAACCCTGAAGCCAGCCCAGCCCAAACCTTGAAGTCGATGCAGTACATATCCCGGAGTAGCACATATCCCGAAGCAGCATGGATCCCGGAGTAGCATGGATCCCGGAATAGCACGATTCCCAGAGCATATCCAAATGGAGATAAGTGTAATTTTTTTTATGGGTGTGCGAGGGATTGGGATATCACGAAATTTTAGGATTAGTTTCCATACATTGTTTAGGAATTTATTTTATCATTGTTAGGATTTAGTTGGATTAGTTTGTTTTTAATATTTTGAATGTGTTAGGATTGAGGTTAAGGTATCTCAAGAAAATCGGATATCTCAGTTTAGCCAATTTATAATTTTTTATCGATCAAATAAAAATAGATGATGAATATTTGGAAAGAGAAAAATGAAAACTCCTGGTTAAGGAGAGGGTGCATCACTCCTAGTTAAGGAGAGGGTGCTGATGCCCTACATGGTCACTCTGGTTTAGAATGGGCGCTAAAGCTTGGGTGGGGAACCCAACCATCATTTTTCTTCTTTTTTTTCTTCATAAATTTATCATTCTGCTATTCTTCTTCATTGGTGTTTTTCCATTTTCCCCTCACTATTTTCTTTCTCCAATCCGTGAATCACCCAACTGAAGCAACCACCCCACGACTCCCGTGTTCCACCGCCTCTATCAGGATCACCAGATCTGCAACCTCCTCGATCCGCCAGATCATTAGTCCTTCCCCGGATCTGGCCAACTGCCAGAACCCCCTGTGCACAGATCTCTCTGATTCGCCCGATCACCATCTCCCCGGATTTGCCAAGACCGAGAGCACCAACGCCACTTCCACCTGCGAGAAGCACCATGCCGATCCATCCACCGTAGCCCTCGATACTATTGTCCCTCTATTTTCTGGAGTCATACACCAGCCAAGTCGAGAGAGCGACACCCTCTCCCTGACAACCAATCATCTCCAAGACTTCATCATCCATCTCCTCTCTACCTCGCCGATGCCCCAGATAGCCTATCATCGGACCTCCCTTCCTCTGACGAGCAGCCATCGACCATCCCTATGCCATTGCTATTCTCAGCCCCAGATCATGCGTGTGTTCTTCCAAACTCCCAACAGGCCCGGTGTCTTCATCCACAGCACTGTTCGCTCAGCCACCACCTTGCACCATTGAAGCCAATCGTATCCCCATCTCTTATCGAAATCTCCTGCTATCGAGATGCTGGATGCCCTGCTCCATCTTTGTCATGACGTCGCATCGACACTCACCCAACTCCCTACTGCCATGATGCCTATCCCAATTGGAGAACCTGTGCCAACCTCTTCCAGAACCACTGTCTTCCTTCCCCATCACCATCACCGACGAGAGCCCACCAAATCTGCCCCTTCAATGATGATTACCTATTTTGCATGACCGTCAAAGCAACGAAGACCCTATTCATGATCGGAGAGGCATAGTCGGCCTCCTAAGCCAACATTAGAGCAAACCAGAGGGAAAAAAACTATGAGAAAAAAAAACAGGGAAAAAAAAGTCAAAAAAAAGAAAAATAATGGTGGGGACACCAACATCAGACACAGATCACTGGATCCCATATGGTTTAATTAGTCATGTGTCAAAGTTTTGAAAGTTTTGTAATTGAGTCCTGTAATAAGTTGAGGTTAGTTGATTTGTCTCAACCCTCAACCTTAGTCCAGTTTTAAGTCCTGTACATCAGTTATGAGTCCAGTATGAGTCCAGTTTTTGTACAAGAGAAAAGGTTACCCTTTTCTAGAGTTCCACCAAGCCACATCCAGGAGTCAGAGGCCACTACATCAGCCTATTAGATTTTATGTGACAACCTAGGATCCAAGATGCTTCCAGAAATCTTGATTCTTTGTAGATGTCCTCCAGATGCCCAGATTCCCTTCCAGATGCTAGACTATATTCCCAAGCCAGGACATCCATGATTCTATAGTTCGACCTATATCCCAGTCCAAGGAAATCAAGCCCAGGCACCAAGCCCAAGCCCTAAAGAAGAAAGATTACATGGAATATTCATGCTACCTGGCTACTAGGCCACCCTAGCTTTCAGGAGGCCCAAGCCCATGTGCCAAGCCCCTTTGGGTCGGCCCCTTGCTGCCCCTAAAAGCCCAACACACCCTCTTAGGCATCCTTGAAGTGTTGACCAAGTCCAAGCAGTGTCCTTGAGTGGAATAGTCAAAGCATGAAGGGAGAAAGAGAAGACTAGGTCAAATCCTAACCTAGTTGGGATTTATGCTCCTAATTATTTTAAGATTTGTTTTTCTAACCTAGCTAAAAGAGGACTTGCATCCTAAGTGTGTAACCCTAGTTAAGAGATGGAATAGGAACTCTATAAATACCCCACCCCTCTCTCTCTTGTAATCAACTTTTATTCATGATATCAAAACCCTGGTAAAATTTATTTGAGCTTGTGAGCTTGTGTTACTTTGTTCTTTTGGTTCTTTGGTTTGTGTTTGTGTTATCTTGCTTGGCTGACCTCTACCCTTGTTGTTCTCCATGTCTAAGTAGAAAACCCAACTTCTAAGCATCAGCCACACCCAAAGAAGGAGTGCCCTAGGCCGCCAAGCAGGGAGATCTTCAACAAGCTTCAAACAACCCAGCTTCTAATCCGTAACCTGATTCCTTCTAAACCTAGTTTCATTTCTTTTTCTTAGTTGCTGTTTTGATTGACCCTTGACATTTTGTAGGATCCTCGAGGAGTTTCACCTCCCAAGAGGAGGCTTTCCTTGCCTCCGAGACTGCCCAAATCAGCCATCTAATCAAGGGAACCAAGCTTCGTCTTCCATGCTTCAATCTGAGGCTGTGTGACCCCTTCGATTGCAGATTGTTCAAATCACTGATTGGCAACATCCTTCCCTTATTATAATTTTATATTTGATGAAGATAAGCTATCCTAATCCAGGAGTTTCTCAAATCTCGGGTCCTGAAATTTATTATTTTTGCATGAGTTTGCCTGCGATCATGATGATTCATCTACATTAGGATCACAAACCCTAATTTCTGCATCCTGCTAGCTGCATTAGGTGTATGATTTCCATCTAATTTTGATCACCTAAGAATTTTATTTTTCTATGAAACTTGCATGAATTATTCTCTGTCTTGTCCTATGATTTATCAAAATTTTTAATTAATTATATAGAAAATTTAAATCATTAAAATTTGGCATCTTAGAAATCCTTAAAAAATCCTAAAATTTCTATAGCAGTCTGAAATCTTTAGGATTGTCATCATCATTTGATTTTTGTTTTGTATTAAATTTGGTAGGTATTGTCAACACCATCCATCCTCTTTCATAGAATTTTTTTGGTTTTTAAAGCATTGGAATCAATGTCAAAATTTGTATCATCTGAAACCTTAATTTTTAGAATTCTATTGTTCTGCAAACTTATTCAACCAAAACCTAATTAACTTCCAAAGCCCCCCCAATCCCAAGCCAAACTTTGTTTCATAACCCCAGATAACTCAAACCTAACTTGACACATCATAATTCATTAAAAAATATTTTATTTTCTACTATGTTTTAGTTGCATCAGGACCATTAAATGTTCATCATCTTTTAATCTAATCTTAAGGGCAATCAGTATAACATCAGGACAGGAGGTCATAACCTATACTGGGTCCAAAACAACCATCAAGCATTTCCACCCAAGCTTAATTAAAATTAATTAGACCTAATTTTTCCTAGTGGGCTAGGTGATACCCAACAGGTCGGGTTCTAACCGTGTGGGCCAACTAGTACATTTAATCTTTTAGCTATTACTGAAAGTTGATGTCTAAGGCTAGTGGTCCATAGTCAAACGACATAAGTGGACTGGTGGTTTATAATTAGGATGCTATGACAAGTACGGGGAGCCTCCTACCACCCCACCCCCTACCTGGCCTGTGAAAAGATTAACTACCGGGTTAAGTGTAAGTTGAGCTGACTCACCTAGCTTTGGCTCTAGGTCTGGGAAATCCTAGATAAGCTAACCCATTTTGCATGCTTAACTGTACCACATCATTTTGTTTGCTTGATTGATTGTTTGCATTAGATTAGGAACCCAATACCATAAGTCTAAACCCCAAACTGACTCAACCATGGATCTTAATTTTGAAGCCATCATGAACTAGCTTGTCTAGTTAACTACCTAATCCCAAAACCAGTTTGCCCAACTAAACCAATACAATGCCCAAATTAATGCTAAACTTGACCAAACCCAAGATCAGTTAACCCAATTGACCCAATCCCAGAACCAAATGAACCATAGATTCAATGAAGTAGACCAACGATTTGACCAGGCAACCACTAGGATCAACCAGTTAACCACTAGTTTTGACCAAGTAGGAGATCGGTTAGGAACCCTAGACAAGATCCATAAGACTGAACCCATAACCAATGAACCCATAACCCTTAGTCAGCCTAAGCCCAATAGGATTAGTACCCTTTGATATGAACCTAGTGTTAGTCAGGAGCACCTTAGCCAACCCACCCTTGTCATCCCAGTCATTAGTCAGTTTTTCGTTAGTCTACGCCCTCTTACCACCTCATTGGTTCACCCAAATGACCTTGAAGAGGAGATATATGAGGCTGACCCAAGCTTAGCAAAATAGTATGAAGATGAAGAAGAGGAGTTCCCCATAGAAGACCTAGAGCTAGTTGAATCAATAGATACCTAGGTAGAAGCCATCCAAGAATCAGTTGACCCTGACCATACCCACATAGTAGTCAACCCAAAGATAGATGGCCCAGATCACACCCAGAAAATAATGGAAGAGCAAGTAGAGGAAGTGAACCCAGATCCTACTGTTCGAATCTTACCTGAGGAGCAACTAGAAGAAAGCCCAATTAGAGAGCTCAGTCCTTTGATTTATAAGCCAAAAGAGTTTATTAAAGACTTGACCTCTTTGAATCAGTACCCTCAAGATGAAATCATTCCATTGACTCCAATTGATCTCTTTCCTGAAATCCATAATCCTTTCTTCCATTATGAAGACCCTTTAGATATGCCTCAAATCCATAAGGTAAATCTCATTAGTATAGGACACATCCCTGAAACACCTTCTTGTCTCTTAGTCTACCTGATTGACCCCAAACCCTTTTTCAAGTAGACTAACTCTGAATCTACCTCATATTTTCTACCTTTTCATGAATTTTCTTATGTTTTTCTAACCATTCATTTGCATTTTATAGAAGTAAGCATACTGCATTCATACATTGTGCATGTTAGGTTTGCATCTTACCACTTGCATATCATTTGGAATTTAGTAGGCATACATAGTAAATTTTCATGTGCATGCCATGCTAGGGTCAAACCTAGAGAGTCTATAGTGTGTTAGGTTAGATCCTAGAAAGTCCAATAAAATTTCCTTCGATAGGAAAGTTTAGTCGAGTCTAATAGGTATTAGTTAAGTCCAATAAAATTCATAGACCTAAATCACATATCTACACCTATGCTAGCCTCTACACAGCATATGCATCATAAAATTAGTCAAGAACTAAACATAATTAATGAACTAAATAATAACATGGCTAATTTCCAAAAGAAAGATAAAGATTTTTATGAAGAGGAATATGTGACTGTCAAAGAATTTTTTGCTTGCGAAGCTGGCCCATCCAAAATAATGAATAATAGTGGACCAAATGCATATGTGCATGAGATATCACTTGATTTTGGTATTAGCTCCACTTTCATCATCTCAGACTTTGTAAAGTCTAGGGAGCCAGTAGTGATACCCAGTGTGTTGCCCAAGTGGCTTTTTCCAAGAGGGGGGTGAATTGGGAATTATAAAATTTCTTGCAAATATGTGCACAAATAATTCCTTTTAGTGGTGGAGAGTTGTGTTAATCAGAATTAGATGCGGAAGCTGAAAAGTAAATAAAGCACAACACAAACAAGGCAAGTTTATAGTGGTTCGGAGGAACCCAGCTCCTACGTCCACTATCCAAGTTCACCACTCAGGATTTTCACTATATCCCCCAAACCGGAATACAGTCGGATTGTTTTACAGGCTCACAATCCCAACCTCTACACTTTGGTTTTTAAACCAGGCACATCAAAAAAACCCACACTAGGTTTTCATAGGCTAACCTAGAACCTCTACACTTTGGTTTTAAGAAGGCTCACCAAAGAAAACTATATAGTTTTTTACAACCGGGCTCACCAATTACCCAAATATTCTAAGGGTAGAATAAAAAAGCAACAGAAATGACAAACTCAGTTGTCTGGTGATTGCCAATGCAGCTCTAGTGAAGATCCACTAAATGCTCTTCAATGCACTTCAATGGCTTCCTTGCTTTCCTTAAAAGATGCTTCAAGCTTTTGATAAGAGTTGGTGAAGGCTTGAAGACTGACTTCAAAGCTCAAGTGCTCTCTCTCTTCTTACTTCAATAAATATTCAATAAATGTTTAATAACTCATTAGTCTCTTCAAGGATGTTCTCATACCTCATTTATAGAGACATTAACTGCCTTCCCTTGATTTTGAATGTTGTAGACCGTTGGGAAGTGACAGGTTACCGTTGGAGTACTTTTAGATTTCAAAAATAGAAAATTGGAACTAGCCGTTGGAAGTGACCCCATCATTCCAGTTGGCTCGGTCATTCTTCGAGTTGGCTCGGATCAAGTTCGGGTCGGCTGGGCTGAATGCCAGTCGGCTAGGTTCCACAGTTGAGAAAATGGTTCACTCTAGATGAGTTGGCTACGCTGAAATCCAGTCGGCTCGGATCCCTGAGATTCTCAGAACATTCTCAATCAAGTTCTAGATGAGTCGACTGGGCCTTGGTGTCAGTCGGCTGGATCTGTATGCCAGAGAACTTCTTTCTTGTGCTAGTGCCAGAGTCGGCTGGTTCCTCCATCCAGTCGGCTCGAGATTGGTTCTTCAGCCAGACCAAATCCAATTCTCTAGAACTCTTATGCCACGCTTTGAAAACTTTCTCAAGGTCTTCTTACAATGAAATCAAGAAAAATTTAAGCTTGAAAACTATTAGAAGTAACCCTTTATCTTTGATTTAAGTAGGAAATTTTTGTTGGGTTCTTCTTTACAAGGTTCTAATCACTTTACAACTCAATACAAAGCAATAAAGATTACAGGGTTTAGAAAGTATGTCAATGTAGTCGTCCTATAAAAACTTCTCAACCATTTGAAGAGTTGTTAGATAACCAAATGTATACTCCAATATTTTGTTATCATCAAAATCACTTCAGAGTTCAACAATCTCCCCCTTTTTGATGATGACAAAATCCTTGGCATGAAAAAATCTATTCTATTCACAAGTATTGATGTATATCATAGTAAACATTTACACTTGTTTGATATATCATTATATTAACTATATTTTCAAATGAGTATCAATGTATGCTATACAGTTATATACAAAGCCAATTTTATAAGATGTAAGTATCAGAGAAAAAGTGCTTGTATGTATTAAGCAGCATTAAGCATTGATAGTTAGATGTAATAAGTAGAGAGCATCATAGTAATCATTGAAGCAAATTAAACATGTAAATTAAACATGTATATCTCCCCATTTTTATAACATTTCTAATCAATATGAAATTTCACTCCCTTTATCATTCATTTGAACATTTCAGCAGAAAAGGTATGCAAAAATCATCAAGCTCACCTTATCTAATTAACTTTAGCAGTTCTATTCCAATTCATTAAGTTTCTTCTTTCATGCACTCAATTGTATAATAGTTCTCCCCCTTTTTGTCATCAAATCAAAAAGATTACACAATTAAGCTCAGATTTTAAATAGATTGAGAATGTATTAAGATTTGTTTGAGATAATTTTACTTTCTCAATTTAGAGAGATAATTCTATTTAAAAATATAAACAGTGTTAACAGGATAAAAGAAATACATATATGTGTCCAAAAAGATATTCATTGCATTTCCATCAAAAGATTTAGTACATCGAGCATTACATAAACTTCAAAAAGTTTCCAAAATGTACTGAAAATACTAAAGATCTATTCACTGTCAGACTCTTCCTTAGGTACATTGGTAGGTATACTTGCACCATACCAAGAAGCAGGTCTAGGAGGTATACTAGAGGATGCATGAGGTGGAGGTGCTCTAGGATGGTGAGAAGTAGTAGGAGCCCTAGTGGGAATAGGAGGAGGATCATACAAGGGTCTAGTCCTAGTAGTGACCTCCAAGGATCTAATAGTGCCATAGATAGAAACCATCTCCATCTAGATTGCAGCAAGTTGTTGTTCCATATCCTTGAGGCTTGTAGGTACCTTGTTCACAACCTCCTTCATTTCACCGATTTTCTTTTGCATTGATATAAGTTCAAAAGCTTGGACATTAGCAAATGCTTCAGCAGATCCTCTAAGTCTTCCAAGCTTTGACCTGATAATCCCAATGCCTCTTGTATAGTCATCTGCCATCTGTCTAGTCTCTGCAATTGTTCCTAATGTGCATTTGGCTTCATTCAATTCAGTTCTATATTCATTTAAAGTTGTATCAATATATTTCTTTATAGCTTCAGAACTATAAGAGATACGGTCTAGGATTGGTTGAAGTTCTACTTGAGGTGCAGATCTTGAAGCTTCTATTGCTTCAACCTTTCCTTGCAGATTTGTAACATGTTCTTCTAGCTGATTCAGTCTACTATCCACTAACTTTTTTAGATCACCAAAAAGAAGTGATTGTCCCTATCAGTGTGTCAGTCAAAGTTTTCATTTGATCTTCAATCTGACTTTGAATGTTTAGAGGATGTGTAGCTGCAGGAGTGTAGTCCGGTAGAGGTAGGTCAGAGCAGGCATATCAAAAGGTGCATCAATCTCCTCAAATGTAGCAGCAAGCTCAGAAATAAGTGATTCAGGCTTAGGTGTAGGCACAGTAGATGTTCCAGCTTCAACTATAGCAGTGCCAGCAGGTTCTTCAACTTCTTCTTCTTCTTCTTCTTCACTGCTTGAGCTACCTATTACCCTGATATTTGTACCTTTCTTCCTCCAAACACCTTCAACTTGAAAGTAACCCATTCTTTCTAGTGATTTGGAGGTGTAGACATCTATATTGGTGCGGGCACCAGACTCAGAAGAAGACTTCAGAGCTTCATCTGGATCTCTGATTGACCTTGCCCGAAGAATTATGGTTTTCTGGTTTGTAATAAGGGTTGACTTGATCAACTCAATTTTAGCTTGAGTCTGTATTCCCTGCAACTTATTTTTTTGTTGAGTCATGTTGACTCAGTAGTGGTCTAGGACTTCAACCTGGGTATCACATTTTCTCCCAAGGCCAAGCAAGTGGGCGCCACACTCCCAGCCACACTCCCAGCCACACGCCTGAGTCCAGGGGGCGCCACATCTCCATCCAGTATGCTCTGGTCCCCACACCACAAGATAGCAGGTCCCTTCTCTCATGCGCCATTTGAGGAGAGAGCAATCTGGGATCCACAATTCAAGGGGGCGGCCCATAATTTTCCATAAGAGCCAAGCTATGAAAAGAAAGAAATTCTTCTTGGAGAGTACTTCAAGGGGGCGCCCATTCCATGCCAAAAATGTCCAAAGAAAAGATGGGAAGAACCATGACTTAGGGAGAAAGAAAAGGAGGAGTCCAAAAGAGTTGAGCCATGAAAGGAATGAAATTCTCTCTTGAAGAACAAGGCTAGGAGACGCCACTTACCTTCCTTTTAAGCCTCCAATCAATTTTTTTTGGAACCTTTGGCCGGCCATATGTGTAGGGATTGATCCTACAATCCTAATTTGAATATCCCCTCCTTTAGTCCCACATGGGAAGATGTAAAACCCTACTCTCTTGTAAAGTCCTATAAATTAAACCCTTATTGTAAATTTGAAAGTAATCTGATGAATGAATTCAAACTTTTGTGTGAGCAAACTCTGTGTTTTCTCTCTTCCGCACTTGCATCCAGGTGTTGAGCTCCGTGAGGGAGTAAATTCGGGTTCCCCAGGAACCTTGAGGAGGTGTGAGATCTCCAAACCCCAAACCCTAGGTTAGCCACTTCACTCCCAAACCCTAGCCACCCATCATCCTTTTCTTTCCACCAAGCCCTAGCCTATCCCACCTCTCACGGCCACTCTCTTCAAGTCAAGGCCGACCACCAGCATCCGGGTCCAGCTCGGATACTTCAAATCCAGAGCAATTCCCAGAGGAAGTCAGATCAGCCTCCAAGAGAATCCGAATTTCAGCAACTTCAGCTTTCAAGTTCTTCAATCTGGTAAATCCTTCCTTGAGTATCTGATTCCATCACTTGTTCCTCTTGTTTCCTAGATCTTGAGTCCAGGAGAAGCTGACTCAGCCACAAGACCAGTATTGGAGGATCCATTGCGAAGATATCCGAATCCGAGGATCCAACAATGTGCTCGAGAGAGTTCTTCCACCAAACTTTGTGAAGATCACTGTCTGGTTGGTAACCCATCTCTTCTCTTTATTTCTGTCCTGTTGAAAGTTCAGAGCGAAACCCTAGGTCTGGGAGTTTCTCAACCGCCAGCGATCCATTACTTCTAAACTACTCTAATAACCCAGTTTTATTTAAATTGTGCTTTCAATTATTACCTAGTTTCTTTCAATTTAGTTTAACTTTCCTTTGAGTCAAAGCCGACTTCCGAAAATATTAAAAAAAAAAATAACAACAAAAAAAAGAATTAGTCTTAATTTACTTCCGCATCGCATCATCTTCTCTTTTGTTCTGCATCATTTTGGTATCAGAGCCCTGTCTAGGGTTTCTGTTTGCTTGCTTGTTTTAAGTCTCTCTCCTTTTACTTTGTGTGCTCGAAGTAGACTCCCCAGGACATCCGATCCTAGTAACAAAGCGAGGTGCAAACCTCCTCTTCCCATTCCACGGGATGTTCCTAGGGCATGTAGGGGATCCGTTGGGTTACAACTTCGTAGCAGGATTTGTAAACGGGGGAAGCACCCTGTTTTCAGTCTGTAACTATCCTATTGCAGGAATTGTTTCTCATTGTAGATAACTCCGAATTGCGTGATTTTTATTTTGCTGGAACCAGTAGTATAATTGAACCTATTTTATGTAATTTTTCTGTGATTTATTGGTTTCCATGAAATATTTGAGAGTTAAATTACTTCAACTCTGTTTTTGTGTTTCTGCAATTCAACTATTTTGAGTAATCATCTCCTAATTCATCCTAAGGGCATTTGAGCATCTAAGATAAGGGGAGGAGTTGATAACCTCTCGTTAGCCCAAAACCACCACCCACTCATTCGAACCTAAGCCTTTAATCTTAAAATTAATTAGACCTAATTTGTCCTAGTGGGCTAGGGACATCAACAAGTCGGGTCAAGGCTAGTGTTGAGTCAGTTTGTTTAGTTACTCTGTGTGTGCTTTGTACTCAGTGTCTAGAACGGTGGTTCAGGGATTTCATCCTGAAGGGCTTGTGTGCTAGTCCGCCTACCTGGCCAATCTCTGATTGGTGTCTAGGATTGGCATCTAGGGACCTAACACTCCCCTTACACCTACCTGGCTGAGTCCTAAGTTACTACAGGCTAGCTTGCCACTCTGATTGGGCATCTAGTTTGGGCTTTAGGTCTAGTTAGCCCGTAGTCGATTCAGTTGAGTCTCATTTTGTGTGTTTGCTTGCACCATCATGTCTACCCGGAATGGAGTACCCTACCAAACTGGTCAAACCCAACCTGATTTAGAGGCCATGGTTAGAGCTCTTATTGAGTGTATGAACAAATTAAGTCAGGATATGAATGAGAATTTTGCCCAGCTTAGGGATCGAGTCCAAGTACTTGAGGAACCTAGGCATCAGAATTGGACTGCTGACCTAGATTTTAATGTGCCACAACCTCACCCACACCAAGAGCCTAGAAGACCTTTATACAGAGATCCTGAACCTAATCATAGGAGGCCTGACCCGGAACCTGAAGATAGAGATGATAGGTTCATTCGGAACATCAAATTAGATGCACTCACTTTTGATGGTAGCTTAAACCCTAAGGTGTATTCTGATTGGGAGGGTGAAATGGACCAGTACTTTGAGTGGTATGCCATGTCTGAGGAAAGGAAGTTCAAGTTTGCCAAGATGAAGTTAGTACGTCAAGCTAGGTTATACTGGGGGAACATTGAGCTAACCACTAGAAGACGAAATGTAGAGCCCATAACCACTTGGCAGGGTATGAAAGAGAAGCTTAGAGACAAGTATCTACCCATTTCGTACCAGCAGAATCTGTTAGACCAATGACAGACTTTGAAATAAGGGAACCGATCTGTATCAGACTACATAACCACCTTTGATGAATACCTGATGAGATGTGATGTGAGTGAAGCCCATGAAGTCACTTTGTCCAGGTTTAGGGCTGGACTTAGGGAAGACATAAAGAGGGAGTTGTTTCTGAGAGAGGTTACTGACCTAGACCAAGCCTATCAGATTGCACTGAACACTGAGAAGTTTCAAAGAGGACCTATGCCTTCTAGGGTTAGTACCCCAATCCCAAGAAATGGACCTAGCCAAGTTACCCCTAGCAAGCCTAATCAGGGTATTCCCACCCCTAGGCCCATGGACAAAGGTAAGGCACCTGACACCCAGAGAGCCCCTAGTATCATCTGTTTTAAGTGCCAGAAGCCCGGTTATATCTCCAACTAGTGCACAGCCATAGCTTATTTTAAGTGCCATAAGGTAGGTCATGTTTCTAGCCAGTGCCCTCGTAGATCCCTCTACATAGAAGAAGGAGAAGAAGAGAATTCCAGACCCAATGAAGAGTTTGAAGAAGAAGTTTATGAGGCCGGAATGAATTTGGTCGATGAGTATGAAGGAGAGGAGGAATCCACTGAGTCTGACCAATTAGGGGTTGTAAGATGCATCCTGTCCCAGAATAGAGTTCAGGAGGATTGGCGTAGGACTAACATCCTACATACTTTCCTTAAACTAGGGGATAAGTAATGTAAAATCATCATAGATAGTGGGAGCTGTGTGAATGCCATTTCTGCTAGCACTGTCAAAATGTTAGGCTTAACCCCAGTCCCCCACCCCAACCCCTATAAGGTTTCTTGGGTAGACTCTACCTCTATACCCATCCAGTCTAGATGTCAGGTCCAAATCCAAATGCAATCCTATCAAGAGAAGATTTGGTGTGACATCTTGCCCATAGGGGTGAGCAATATAATTCTTGGAAGACCTTGGTTATATGATCATGATGCCACCCTCTTAGGAAAATCCAACACCTGTGTCTTTAGTTTCAATGGAAAGAAAATCACAATCCATTCAGTCCCTCCTAAGGACAAGGTAGCTAAAGGAACCAATAAGGTCAGAGAAATGAAGACTGGAGTGAACCTAATTAGTGCTAAGGATCTAGAACAAGAAATTCATAGTGGTTCAACTATTTGGATGTTGACTGCTAAGGAACATAGGACTCCTACACCCTTAGAGCCTCCTCGGGAAGTTAAACCTTTGTTAAAAGAATTTGAGGATGTTTTTCCTGAGGATCTGCCAGACCACCTTCCACCTCTTATGGATATCCAGCATTCCATAGATTTAGTCCCAGGAGCTACTTTACCCAACTTGCCCCATTATAGGATGAATCCATTTGAGCATAAGGAACTGCAAAAGCAGGTTGGAGAATTGTTAAGGAAAGGGTTCATTAGAGAGAGTCTTAGCCCTTGTGCAGTCCCTGCACTTCTAACCCCAAAGAAGGATGGCACGTGGAGGATGTGTGTTGATGATAGTCGTGCCATCAACAAAATCACAATCAAGTATAGGTTCCCCATCCCTAGACTAGATGACATGCTAGATATGATGGCCGGTGCAATGGTTTTTTCTAAAATTGATCTCAAGAGCGGCTATCATCAGGTTAGAATTAGACCAAGGGATGAGTGGAAAACCGCTTTCAAAACTAAGGATGGTCTCTATGAATGGGTTGTTATGCCTTTTGGGTTGTCCAATGCCCCTAATACTTTCATGAGGATTATGACCCAGGTACTTAGAGCTTTCATAGGGAAGTTTGTAGTGGTATATTTTGATGACATCCTGATCTATAGTAAGACCCCTGCAGACCACCTAGGCCACCTTAGACAAGTCTGTCAAGTTTTGAGGAATGATAGTCTCTACGGTAATCTCAAAAAGTGTGAATTCATGACCAGTAGAATTATCTTCCTTGGTTTTGTAGTAACCCCTGACGGCGTGGCTGCCGATCCAGAAAAAATTAGGTCCATAGTAGAATGGCCAGAGCCGACCAGTGTGCATGAAGTCAGAAGTTTCCACGGCTTGGCTACCTTCTATAGGCGATTCATCAAGGGGTATAGTACTGTAGTTGCTCCTATCACAGATTGTATTAGGAAGGGAGAATTCTAGTGGACTAAAGCAACCCAAAAAGCCTTCCTAGATCTTAAGGATAGGATGACCCAGGCACCCATTTTGAGGTTACCCGACTTTTCAAAGATATTTGAGGTTGCCTGTGATGCTTCAGGAGTAGGTATAGGTGGAGTCCTAAGCCAAGAGAACCATCCCGTAGCTTTCTTTAGTGAAAAACTTAATGATGCTAAGCTTAGGTATTCTACCTATGATAAGGAATTTTATGCGGTAGTGCAAGCTTTGCGTTACTGGAGACATTATTTGCTACCGCAAGAATTTGTGCTGTTTACGGACCATGAGGCTCTTAGATTCTTGAATTCCCAGAAGAAGCTTAACCCTAGGCATGCTAAGTGGGTAGAGTATATCCAGTCCTATACTTTTGTTTTGAAGCATAAGGCTGGGTCTGAAAATAAGGTAGCTGATGCCCTTAGTCGTCGATTTTTGTTATTGAATTCTGTTAGGGCTGAAGTCATAGGGTTTGAGCAGATCAAAAAGGAATATGAGTCATGTCCAGATTTTAAGACTGTGTACTAGGATCTAACTCAAGGACCATCTAGTGATCATAAGGATTATACCCTTTTAGATGGCTTTCTGTTCTTTAAGAATAGGCTTTGCATCCCTAGAACTTCTCTTAGGGAATTTTTGATTTGGGAAATTCATGCTGGAGGTTTAGCTAGCCATTTCGGAAAAGACAAGACCACCCTGGCTATTGAAGACCACTTTTTCTGGCCTAGCTTAAAAAGAGATGTAGCACACATTGTGGCTAGGTGTCGGACCTGCGCTGTTGCCAAACAGCGAAAACAGAACACCGGCCTTTATACCCCACTCCCTGTCCCAGATCGTCCTTGGCAAGATGTGAGCATGGACTTTGTGTTAGGTTTGCCTAAGACCCAGAGGAGGCATGACTCTATCTGTGTTGTAGTCAACCGATTTTCCAAGATGGCCCATTTCTTGCCTTGTTCCCAAACATTTGATGCGTCTAAGGTAGCCACCCTATTCTTTAATGAGATAGTTCGACTCCATGGCCTACCTAATACAATTGTTTCCGATAGGGATGTCCGGTTCACCAGCTATTTCTAGAAAACCCTATGGTATAAGTTAGGGACAAAACTTAAGATTTCAACTGCCTATCATCCCCAGACTGATGGCCAAACCGAAGTAGTGAACCGTAGTTTAGGCAATCTGTTAAGGTGTCTTGTTGGTGAAAACATTAGGAACTGGGATTTGTACTTACCTAGAGCTGAATTTGCATACAATGACTCGGTCAATAGGTCTACGGGTAAGAGTCCATTTGAAATTGTGCATGGTTACAAACCTCACACACCTCTTGACCTAGCTCCTTTACCAGTCCACACACGAGTCTCCGAGTCTGCCGAAGTTTTTGCACAGCATATAAAAGACTTGCATAAAGAAATTCATGCCAAAATAAATTTAAGTAATGAAACTTATAAGAAGTTGGCTGATTCTCAAAGGCGAGTCAAAACTTTTGATGAGGGAGACTATGTAATGATTAGGTTAAGGCCTGAACGGTTTCCTCCTGGAACCATTAGAAAGTTACATGCTAGAGGAGCTGGACCATTTAGAGTGGTGAAGAGAGTAGGATCCAATGCCTATGTGCTCGAGTTACCTCCAGAACTAGACATTAGCTCCACTTTCAACATTACAGACCTAGTAGAGTATAGAGAGCCAGCTGTGATTCCCAGTGAGCCTTTTGAACCTAATCCTGCTCTTGAGAGTGAACCCAACCCTGTGTGTCCACCAACAAACTGGCCTGTGAGGAAAGAGTAGATTGAAAAGATCCTGGATGATCAGGTTATCTCTACTCGTAATCGAGGATACCAAAGATACTTGGTCCGCTGGCAAGGAAGGCCAGATTCTGATGACTCTTGGATCTCCCGAGAAGAATTAGAAGAATTGGACCCAGACCTCTTGGAGAGATACCAGAGCCAACTTGATCCATACTCGACAGGGTCGAGTTCCTCCCACCCCGAGAGAATTGGTGCGGGCACCAGACTCAGAAGAAGACTTCAGTGCTCCATCAGGATCTCTGATTGACCTTGCCCGAAGAATTAGGATTTTCTGGTTTGTAATAAGGGTTGACTTGATCAACTCAATTTTAGCTTGAGTCTGTATTCCCTGCAACTTATTTTTTTGTTGAGTCATGTTGACTCAGTAGTGGTCTAGGACTTCAACCTGGGTATCACATTTTCTTCCAAGGCCAAGCAAGTGGGTGCCACACTCCCAGCCACACTCCCAGCCACACGCCTGAGTCCAGGGGGTGCCACATCTCCATCCAGTATGCTCTGGTCCCCACACCACAAGATAGCAGGTCCCTTCTCTCATGCGCCATTTGAGGAGAGAGCAATCTGGGATCCACAATTCAAGGGGACGGCCCACAATTTTCCATAAGAGCCAATCTATGAAAAGAAAGAAATTCTTCTTGGAGAGTACTTCAAGGGGGCGCCCATTCCATGCCAAAAATCCCCAAAGCAAAGATGGGAAGAACCATGACTTAGGGAGAAAGAAAAGGAGGAGTCCAAAAGAGTTGAGCCATGAAAGGAATGAAATTCTCTCTTGAAGAACAAGGCTAGGAGGCGCCACTTACCTTCCTTTTAAGCCTCCAATCAATTTTTTTGGAACCTTTGGCCAGCCATATGTGTAGGGATTGATCCTACAATCCTAATTTGAAGATCCCCTCCTTTAGTCCCACATGGGAAGATGTAAAACCCTACACTCTTGTAATGTCCTATAAATTAAACCCTTCTTGTAAATTTGAAAGTAATCTGATGAATGAATTCAAACTTTTGTGTGAGCAAACTCTGTGTTTTCTCTCTTCCGCACTTGCATCCAGGTGTTGAGCTCCATGAGGAAGTAAATCCGGGTTCCCCAGGAACCTTGAGGAGGTGTGAGATCTCCAAACCCCAAACCCTAGGTTAGCCACTTCACTCCCAAACCCTAGCCACCCATCATCCTTTTCTTTCCACCAAGCCCTAGCCTATCCCACCTCTCACGGCCACTCTCTTCAAGTCAAGGCCGACCACCAGTGATGGGGACATCTCAAGCACGGATCTTGGAGCAAGCATAATTATTGGAGTGGCACAGATCTTGAAGCATTTTTGGAATAAATTTATTTAGGATTTATCTTTTGTTTAAAATTTGAATTAGGATTTGGTTGGTTAGGATTGATATATGGATAGGCTTATCTTATCCTATCTTATATTTGAATTTGATTTAGGATTTGGTTGGTTAGGATTGATATATGGATAGGCTTTTCTTATCCTATCTTATATTTGAATTTGATTCGTTCTTATCTTTTTATCTTGTATTCAAATTCAAATGAGGGTTGGAAAATCTATAAATACCACCCTCAGCCTTTTGTAATGGGAGGATGGATGAATAAAATTTCTATTGTTCTGTGTGAAGGATCTGTGTGCTCCTAGGGTATCTGTATGATCCCTTCTCCATCTTCCCAGGGTTTCTGTGTGATCCCTGATTTTGGGCATCTGTGTGAGCCCAAGGCATCTATGTGAGCCCCTTCGCTATATGCTTGTTCTTCTAGGGTATCTGTGTGAGCCCCTTTGCCATGTGCTTGTTCTTCTTGGGGAATCTAAGTGAACCCCAGTATTTTTTCTTAACCCTGCACCCTCTTCTTTCCTCCTTTGCAAATCCTAATCCCTGGTGACTTTCATGCTCACCAGCGATCCAATCCA
Organism: Areca catechu; assembly: GCA_021397845.1. Lineage (NCBI taxonomy): Eukaryota > Viridiplantae > Streptophyta > Magnoliopsida > Arecales > Arecaceae > Areca > Areca catechu. The sequence goes on along the minus strand of CM038051.1, from coordinate 90,403,625 downwards.
ATCCCTGTCCCGCATCAAATGGTATCAGAGCTAAAGGATTAGGATTTTTCTGTTTCATCACCGGCCCACTATTCTCTTTCTTCCCTGTTTCAAATCTCGTCCACGGATCCTTCCCTAACATCCACGTCGGACCACCCTCCCCCCAGCCGGTCACCCACCACCATTCCTCCCTTCCAGCCCTCACCCCTGTTTTCTGCTTCGTCTATGCCAAGCTCTCCAAGAACTGCCTGCAGCCCATTTTCAAAGCACAGATTTCAAAGCACACCGATCTCAAAGCCACACCATTTTCAAAGCAAAGTTGATTAAAAAAAAAAAATCATGGTTATGTCAAGCTAAAAGTTTGGAGTTCCCGGAGCTAAAGTCAAGCTGAAGCTGGAGCCTGACCCAAACTCGACAGAGTCGAGTTTTTTCCCCACCGTAGGAGAATGATGGGGACATCTCAAGCACGGATCTTGGAGCAAGCATAATTATTGGAATGGCACAGATCTTGAAGCATTTTTGGAATAAATTTATTTAGGATTTATCTTTTGTTTAAAATTTGAATTAGGATTTGGTTGGTTAGGATTGATATATGGATAGGCTTATCTTATCCTATCTTATATTTGAATTTGATTTAGGATTTGGTTGGTTAGGATTGATATATGGATAGGCTTATCTTATCCTATCTTATATTTGAATTTGATTCGTTCTTATCTTTTTATCTTGTATTCAAATTCAAATGAGGGTTGGAAAATCTAGAAATACCACCCTCAGCCTTTTGTAATGGGAGGATGGATGAATAAAATTTCTATTGTTCTGTGTGAAGGATCTGTGTGCTCCTAGGATATCTGTATGATCCCTTCTCCATCTTCCCAGGGTTTCTGTGTGATCCCTGATTTTGGGCATCTGTGTGAGCCCAGGGCATCTATGTGAGCCCCTTTGCTATATGCTTGTTCTTCTAGGGCATCTGTGTGAGCCCCTTTGCCATGTGCTTGTTCTTCTTGAGGAATCTATGTGAACCCCAGTATTTTTTCTTAACCCTGCACCCTCTTCTTTCCTCCTTTGCAAATCCTAATCCCTGGTGACTTTCATTCTCACCAGCGATCCAGTCCAATCCCTGTCCCGCATCAACCAGCATCCGGGTCCAGCCCGGATACTTCAGATCCAGAGCAATTCCCAGAGGAAGTCAGATCAGCCTCTAGGAGAATCTGGATTTCAGCAACTTCAGCTTTCAAGTTCTTCAATCTTGTAAATCCTTCCTTGAGTATCTGATTCCATCACTTATTCCTCTTCTTTCCCAGATCTTGAGTCCAGGAGAAGTCGACTCAGCCACAGGACCAGTATTGGAGGATCCGTTGCAAAGATATCCGAATCCGAGGATCCAACAATCTGCTCGAGAGAGTTCTTCCACCAAACTTTGTGAAGATCACTGTCTGGTTGGTAACCCATCTCTTCTCTTTATTTATGTCCTGTTGAAACTTCAGAGCGAAACCCTAGGTCTGGGAGTTTCTCAAACCCCAGCGATCCGTTACTTCTGAACTACTCTGATAACCCAATTTTATTTAAATTGTGCTTTCAATTATTACCTAGTTTCTTTCAATTTAGTTTAACTTTCCTTTGAGTCAAAGCCGACTTCTGAAAATATTAAAAAAAATAATAATAACAAAAAAAAGAATTAGTCTTAATTTACTTCCGCATCGCATCATCTTCTCTTTTGTTCTGCATCATGTATGGTGCAGTTCAACTCCATCTTCACCTTCCAAACTCACTCTTTGAGACTTAAACAGTAGGGTTAGCATCATTCCATATGGTAAGCAAGACTTGGCCTTTTTAACTGTCACCTTCATTTGCATAATGATAATGTAGGATAGATTTACAAGAGTCTTCTCCATGATGTGTTCCATAAGGCATAGGTCTTTTTCACTTACCCAATCAAATCTTCCTGTCCTTTGCAAAAATATTTTGCAAATGAAATTATGTAGCAATCTCATTTCAAGAGACAAGGTATTAGCAAAAACTGTTCCAATTCCACTAACATCTTCTTTATTTAGGATTGTTCTTAAAGCCTTTTCTCTATTGTTAATCACTAGGAATTTCACTCCATCAGTAGGTAAGTCCAGTAGACCATGCAAAAATTCTTCATTGATAATAATTCTTTTTCTTTTAAAAGTAGACTCAACATGATTTGTTCCCAATCTCAGATTTTCATAAAAATTTCTAACAAGAGAGGGGTAGGTCTTCTCATTTAGGGAGCAAAACTTTCTCCAACCTTGATCTTCAATCAAATCACCGATTTTTAACCCAATCTCCTTAATAAATTCAAAATTAATGCGACAGCCAGAGGTTACTGGTTGTGTGGACATTGAGGGGATTTGGCTTGGAACTGTTGGAGTATCCCTTGCTGCTTCTTCCACAAGTTCCTCACTGTGAACAGTGGTAGTCAGCTCTTCTTGATGCCTTTTAGACCTTCTTTCCCTTTCCACAGTCAGAGCAGCCCTAGTAGAGCATTTCCCGATAGCACATTTTGGAGCCATTGCTAGGAAAGATGAAGAAATGAGAGATTGGATAGCTTAAAAGAGAGATAGGAATCTTTGGAGTAGGATTAGGAGAGGAACGAACTATTAGAGAAGATAAAATAGAGGTTAAACGGCTCAGAGAGGGGTTTATAACCCAAAGTAAAAAACTCAGGCGTGAAATTCTAGTCGACTCAAATAAGCCCTAGAAAGGCTTGAGTCGGCTCGGCCAGAGCTGCCCTAAAACACTCAGAGGATCTAGTTGACTCGAAAAAGCTCGAGTCGGCTAGGCCAGAACTCGCTCAAAACACTCAGAAAATCCAGTCGACTCAGTTTAAGAGCTAGTCGACTCGATCAAAGAAATCAAGGTTTTGAAAATTTTGATCACAATTCTAAGAGATTTTGGAGAGAATTTCAAAGAAAATTTAGGCTCTATGATATATAATGTAATCAGGAGGTTCTCTAGATAATGTTTCCTTAAATTTGATGGAATTAGATTAGAGAATTTAGAAAGGATCGCAAAGTCCTAATTCACTCCTAATTCATTCAAATCTGTCTTGATTAAGTGGCTTAGTAAATATATCAGCTAATTGATCTTCGGCAGGAACAAAATCAAGCACTATATTACTATTTGAAACATGATCTCTAATAAAATGATGTCTAATTTCAATGTGCTTGGTTCTAGAGCGTTGAATTGGATTCTTTGTCAAATTGATAGCACTTGTGTTATCATATTTAATTGGAAATTTAGATTGTGATACACCAAAGTCTTCTAGTTGTTGTTTAATCCATAACACTTGAGCACAACAACTACCAGCAACCACGTACTCTACCTCAGTAGTGGACAAGGCTATAGAGTTTTGCTTCCAATAGTGCCATGAAATTAAATTCAACCCTATAAATTGGCATGTACCGCTTGTACTTTTTCTATCTATTTTACAACCAGCAGAGTCAGCATCAGAGAATCCAATCAAATTCAGGGTAGAATGTTTAGAATACTAAATTCCTAAATTACTTGTTCCTTTTAAGTATTTAATTATTCTTTTAATAGCAACCATATATGTTTCTTTTGGTGATGACTGAAATCTAGCACATACACATACACTATATAATATGTCAAGTCTACTTGTAGTCAAATACAATAAGAATCCGATCATACCTCTATATAGCTTTTGGTCAACAGTGGATCCATTTTCATCTTTGTCCAATCTGCAAGCTGGGCTTATGGGTGTGCTCATTAATTTGCTACTCTCCATACCAAACTTCTTGATGATTTCTTTGATATATTTGGCTTGGTTGATGAAGATGCCTTCCTTTGTTTGTTTTACTTGAAGTCCAAGGAAGTAGTTTAGTTCGCCCACTATGCTCATTTCAAATTCTCCCTGCATAAGCTTAGCAAATTTTTTACATAGAGATTCGTTAGTTGCACCAAAAATGATATCATCAACATATATTTGTATAACTAAGATATCATTATTCTTCTTTTGATAAACAAGGTTTTATCTACATTTTCTCTTGAAAAATTATTTTCAATTAAGAAAGTGCTAAGTCTATCATACCAGGCTCTAGGTGCTTGTTTCAAACCATATAATGCTTTGTTTAATTTAAATACATGGTTTGGAAAAGTGTGATTTTCAAAACCTGGTAGTTATTCCATAAAAACTTGTTCAGAGATAAAACTATTAAGAAATGCACTCTTTACATCCATTTCAAAAAGTTTGAAATTCATGTAGCAAACAAATGCAAGTAGTAATCTAATGGCTTCTAATCTTACTACGGGTGCATAAGTTTCATCAAAATCAATACCTTCTTCTTAGTTATATCCCTTAGCCACTAATCTAGCTTTGTTTCTTATTATGTTTCTTTGTTCATCTAGTTTATTCCTATAGACCCATTTGGTTCCTATTATTTGATGGTCAGTAGGTCTATCTACAAGTGTCCAAACCTTATTCCTTTCAAACTGGTTTAATTCTTCATGCATAGCTATCATCCAGTTTGGGTCAGTCTCAATTTCTTCTAGGCTATGGGGTTATATTTGTGATACAAAGGCTAGGTAATCATGTGCATCCTTACGTGCAGACCTAGTCCTAACACCATGTGAAAGATCTCCTATGATTTATTCTTTAGGGTGAGATGTAACATACCTCCAGTCCCTCGGTAGATCGGTGTGATCCTTACTTACCATTTCTTCTCCATCTTGAGTGTCTTTATCTTGAATGCTCAAGTCATCCATTCCTTTTCGTAATGTACCTGCATCATTATCTATGCACTCTTCTTGTCTAAATGGTGTAGGGTTAGTTTCAATAAATACAACATGTATTGACTCTTCAACAGTAAGAGTCCTTTTATTAAAAACCCGATATGCTTTGTTATGTGATGAATAACCTAGGAAAATTGCATCATCAGCTTTAGAATCAAATTTTCCTAAATTATCTTTTTCATTATTATGCACAAAGCATTTGCATCCAAACACATGAAAATAACTAATATTGGATTTTCTATCATTCCGAAGCTTATAGGGGGTTTTCTTAAAAATAGGACGGATCAAAACACGGTTTAAAATATAACATGCAGTGTTCACCGCTTCTGTCCAAAAGTACTTTGGAAGATTGCCTTCGCACAACATTATGCGAGCCATTTCTTCCAATGTCCGATTTTTTCTCTGTACAACACCATTTTGTTGAGGTGTTCTTGGAGCAGAGAAGTTGTTATCAATGCCAAGTTCAGTACAATAATCTTCAAAAAATTGATTTCAAATTCAGTTCCATGATCACTTCTAATTGAAATTAAAGATAAGTTCTTTTGATTTGAAACCTTTTTATGGAATTTTCTGAAAACATGAAAAGTTTCATCTTTTGAAGCAATAAACAAAATCCAAGTAAATCTTGAAAAATCGTCTACTATCACATGAGCATATTTCATACCTCCTAGGCTTATGGTCCTAGTAGGTCCGAAAAGGTCCATGTGAAGTAGTTCAAGTGGTCTTGTTGTAGAAACTATATTCTTTGATTTAAAACTTTTCCTAGTTTGTTTACCCATTTGGCATGCATCACACACATGATCAAAATCAACTTTAAACTTTGGCATGCCTCTAACAAGATCTTTAAAAATCAATTTGGCAATAGTATGCATGCTAGCATGACCTAATCGTCTATGCCATAGTAAACATAACTCTTTGGTCTTAGCATTCATTGCAACTAGACTAGGGCTACTTGACATGGCAAGATCATTAAGATCTACCACATAGATATTCCCAAGTCTATGTCCAATGAACTTATTGCTAGAATCTAAAGAGTTAGTTACTATACACATAAAAGATTCATAGAGAACTTTGAAGCCTTTATCACACAATTGACTTATGCTTAAAAGATTATGCTTCAACTTGTCAACTAGAAAAACATTTTCAATAAAAGTGAAGGGAGTTATTTTGATCTTACCAATATCGATTATTCTCCCTTTGCCATTGTCTCCAAAGGTGACCTTGCCTCCTTCTTTCATTTCAAGGGTGATAAACTAGTCCTTGTCACCCGTCATATATCTTGAGCAGCCACTGTCAAAGTACCAACTTTTTCTCAATTTTTGGGCTGCAAGACATTCCTACAAAACAATCAATGAACTCTTTTAGGTACCCAAGCTACCTTGGGTCCTTGCAGGTTAGCAGAGGTGGTTCCATTGGGAACCCAGATTTTTTTTACATTCTTATGGACATTTCTAGAATTATTGCAATCAAAAGCTTTATGTCCAATTCTTTTGAAAACATAGCATACAACTTTAGAGTTTTTAATAAAAGTAGAATTTGAAGTTCTAAAAGTTGATACAATTGATGCAGATTTTGAACCTTTTGAAATATATGCATTTTGGATCAAGTTCTTAGGAACATACAATAAAGACTTTGAAATTGAAACAGTTTTTCGTGTAGCCAAAGCTTTTTGAGATAAAATGTTTTAAACAGGTCCTTTAGATTTCACAAAAGTAGTTGCTGAAATTTCATTCATAATAGAAGTTTTAAAACCAATTCCAGCTTTGTTTCTTGAAATTCGTTGTTCTTTTAAAATTAACTCAAGTTTATTTGAGGACAAAGTAAGTTTTTCAACTAATGGCTTGAGTTTCGTAACCTCCTTTTTCAGTTCAATGTTGTCAGAAAGTAAATCATTGTTTTTCCTCTCACATAAAAGATTTTTATTTTTAAGCTTTTCAATTCTTTCAGAAAAGTCATGCAGTTCTTTTTGCAATAAAAGGTTCTTTTATGAAATTTCACCTTTTTGTTTGAGTAAAGAGTCTTTCATATTTTTTAATGATTTTATCTTTACTCCAGCTTTCTTAAATTCAGACAATAGATCATGAAAAGCAGAATTTAATTCATCAAATATAAATTCAGTGCAATTGTTAGGGGATGTTACCTCATCTTCGAGACCCATTAAACATAGATTTGCGGTCTTGGTGGTCTCTTCCACTTTAGATGAAGATTATTCTTTACTATTGGACCATGTGGCAACCATGGCTTTCTTCTTTTTATTCTGTCTGAAGGATTTCTTCAACAAAGGACAGTTTGGATGAATGTGCCCCGGCTTCTTGCATTCATAGCATTTGGGAACTACTTCTTTATCTTTCTCTCTGTCTTTTTTCTTTTCTTTTCCATAATCCTTCCTATGAAATTTTTGGTTGTATCTTCCTTTCTTTCTTCTCATAAATTTTCTGAATCTCCTCACAACCATTGCAATATCATCGTCTTCTAGGTCATCATTGGAGGAGGTGCTTTCTTCTTCAGACTCTTCATCATCCCTCTTTGATTCGGAAGCAGCTCTGAAGGCTATTGTTTTCTTTTTCTTTTGTTCGTCTTCAGTTCTGTGCTGCATAGTCAGCTCGTAGGTGATGAGTGATCCTAGTAGTTCATCCAGTAGTAGTGTGTTGAGATCTTTGGCCTCTTGGATTGTAGTCACTTTGGGATCTCACTTGTCAGGTAGAGAGCGGAGTATCTTCTGAACTAGATCAGCATTTGAGTATACCCTGCCAAGACTCTTCAAACCATTAATAATATCTGTAAATCTAGAGAACATGGCAAAAATTATTTCAGAAGTTTTCATTTTAAATAATTCATAGTTGTGAACTAAAAGATTTATCTTTGAGGTTTTCACTTAAGAAGTTTCCTCATGGGTCACTTCGAGTTTGTCCCAGATTTTCTTTACTGAAGAGCAAGTGGAAATTTGGTTGAACTCGTTTGCATCCAAAGCACAATATAGTAAATTCATTGCTTTGGCGTTCAATTCCCCCATTTTCATGTTATGATCATCCAAGTCCTCTTCAGGCTTAGGGATGTCCATGCCATCAACTTTGATCATGGGAATGTGTGGCCCTTTTAAGATGACCTTCCATAATTGAAAATCTACAGCTTGAATATAAATTTTCATTCGAGCTTTTCAATAAGAGTAATTAGTGCTGGTGAATAGTGGAGGTCTATTTGTTGACTGGCCTTCAATCAAGGATGTACTCATGGGATGAGCCATCAATCTTTTCTTGAGTAATCAGAGACACAGCTCTGATACCAGTTGTTGCCCAGGTTGCTTTTCCTAAGAGGGGGGTGAATTGGGAATTATAAAATTTATTGCAAATATATGCACAAATAATTCCTTTTAGTGGTGGAGAGTTGTGTTAATCAGAATTAGATGCAGAAGCTAAAAAGTAAATAAAGAACAACACAAACAAGGCAAGTTTATAGTGGTTCGGAGCAACACAGCTCCTACGTCCACTACTCAAGTTCACCACTCGAGATTTTCACTATATCGTCCAAACCGGAATACGGTCGGATTGTATTACAGGCTCACAATCCCAACCTCTATACTTTGGTTTTTAAACCGGGCTCACCAAAGAAACCCACACTTAGTTTTCACAGGCTCACCTAGAACCTCTACACTTTGGTTTTAAGAAGGCTCACCAAAGAAACCTATTTGGTTTTTTAGAACCGGGCTCACCAATAACCCAAATATTCTAAGGATAGAATAAAAAAGAAATAGAAATTACAAACTCAGTTGTCTGGTGGTTGCCAATGCAGCTCTAGTGAAGATCCACTGAATGCTCTTCAATGCACTTCAATGGCTTCCTTAATTTCCTTAAAAGATGCTTCAAGCTTCTGATAAGAGTTGGTGAAGGCTTGAAGACTGACTTCAAAGCAAAAGTGCTCTCTCTTTTCTTACTTCAATAAATGTTTAATAAATGTTTAATAACTCATTAGTCTCTCCAAGGATGTTCTCATACCTCATTTATAGAGACTTCAACTACCTACCCTTGATTTTGAACGTTGTAGACCATTGGGAAGTGACAGGTTACCGTTGAAGCACTTTTAGATTTCAAAAATAGAAAACTAGAACTAGCCGTTGGAAGTGACCCTATCATTCCAGTCGGCTCGGTGATTCTTCGAGTTGGCTCGAATCAAGTTCGGGTCGGCTGGGCTGAATGCCAGTCGGCTAGGTTCCATAGTCGAGAAAATGGTTCACTCTGGACGAGTCGGCTAGGCAGAAATCCAGTCTCCTCGAATCCCTGAGATTCTCAGAACGTTCTCAACCAAGTTCTAGATGAGTCGTTGGGCCTTGGTGCCAGTCGGCTAGATCTGTGTGCCAGAGAACTTCTTTCTTGTGCCAGTGCCAGAGTCGGCTGGTTCCTCCATCCAGTTGGCTCGAGATTGGTTCTTCAGCCAGATCAAATCCAATTCTCCAGAACTCTTTTACCAAGCTTTGAAGACTTCCTCAAGGTCTTCTTATAATGAAATCAAGAAAAATTGAAGCTTGAAAACTATTAGAAGTAACCCTTTATCTTTGATTTAAGTAGGAAATTTTTGTTGGGTTCTTTTTTACAAGGTTCTAATCACTTTACAACTCAATACAAAGCAATAAAGATTGTAGGGTTTAGAAAGTATGTCAATATAGTCATCCTACAAAAACTTATCAACCATTTGAAGAGTTGTTAGATAACCAAATGTATGCTCCAATGTTTTGTTATCATCAAAATCACTTCAGGGTTCAACACAGTGAGCCCCTTGAGCCACTCCCATTTTTTTGAGAGAGAACCCACCCCAGAGCAACAACATATAATTTGGCCTTTTGGTGAGGTAAATATTTAGAGAGCTCTAGATAATCAAGCTATCAGCACCTGGGACAGAGACTATTATGGTACTTGGTTCAATGGCAAGGTCAACCAGAATCTAAGGACTTGTGGAATGCTGGTGCGGATCTGCAATGCCTCAACCCAGACCCTCCTTGAGCCAAATTGACCCATATTCGATGGGGTCGAGTTCCTCCTACCCCGGGAGAATTAGTGGGGACACCAGGAACAGACACAGATCACTAGATCCCATATTGTTTAATTAGTCATTTGTCAAAGTTTTGAAAGTTTTGTAATTAAGTCTTGTAATAAGTTGAGGTTAGTTGATTTGTCTCAATCCTCAACCTTAGTCCAGTTTTGAGTCCTGTACATCAGTTATGAGTCTAGTATGAGCCCAATTTTTATACAAGAGAGGAGGTTACCCTATTTTAGAGTTCCACCAGGCCACATCCAGGAGTCAGAGGCCACTACATAAGTCCATTGGATTTTGTGTGACAACCCACGATCCAAGATGCTTCCAGAAATCTTGATTCTTTCCAGATATCCTCCAGATGCCCAGATATCCTTCTTGATGCCAGAGTATATTCTCTGACTAAGACATCCATGATTCTAAAGGTCCACCTATATCCCAGCCCAAGGAAATCAAGCCCAGGCACCAAGCCCAAGCCCTAAAGAAGTAAGATTCCATGGAATATTCATGCTACCAATCTACCAGGCCACCCCAACTTCCAGGAGACCCAAGCCCATGTGCCAAGCCCCTTTGGGTTGGCCCCTTACTGCCCCTAAAAGCCTAACACACCCTCTTAGGCATCCTTGAAGTATTGACCAAGTCCAAGAGGTGTCCTTGAGTGGAATAGTCAAAGCATGTAGGGAGAAGGAGAAGACTAGGTCAAATCCTAACCTAGTTGGGATTTATGCTCGTAATTGTTTTAAGATTTGTTTTTCTAACCTAGCTAGGAGAGGACTTGTAACCCAAGTGTGTAACTCTAGTTAGAAGAGGGCATGGGAACTCTATAAATATCCCACCCCTCCCCCTCTTGTAATCAACTTTTATTCATGACATCAAAACCCTAGTGAAATTTATTTGAGCTCGCAAGCTTGTGTTACTTTGTTCTTTTGGTTCTTTGGTTTATGTTTGTATTCTCTTGCTTGGCCGACCTCTACCCTTACTATTCTCTACATCTAAGCAGCAAACCCAACTTTCAAGCATCAATCATGCCCAAAGGAGTGCCCTGGGCCGCCAAGCAGGGTGATCTTCAACAAGCTTCAAACAGCCCAGCTTCTAATCCCTAACCTGATTCCTTCTAAACCTAGTTTCCTTTCTTTTTCTTACATGCAATTTTGATTGACCCTTGATGTTTTGCAGGATCCTCGAGATGTTTTACCTCTCCAAAGGAGGCTTTCCTTGCCTCTGGGATTGCCCAAATCAGCCATCTAATTAAGGGAACCGAGCTTTATCTTCCAGCTTCAATTTGAGAGCTATGTGACCCCTTCGATGGCAGATTGTTCAAATCACTGATTGGTAACATCCTTCTCTTCTTTTAATTTTTGATTTGATGAAGATAAGCTATCCTAATCTGGGAGTTTTTCAATTCTCAAGTCCTGGAATTTATTATTTTTGCATGAGTTTGCCTGCGATCATGATGATTCTATGCATTGCTACTCCTTATGCTTGTTCTTACTTTTATTTGGAAATTTAGCCTACAAACTGATGGGGACATCTCAAGCACGGATCTTGGAGCAAGCATAATTCTTAGAGTGGCATAGATCTTGAAGCATTTTTGGAATAAATTTATTTAGGATTTATCTTTTGAATTAGGATTTGGTTGGTTAGGATTGATATATGGATAGGCTTATCTTATCCTATCTCATATTTGAATTTGATTCATTCTTATCTTTTTATCTTGTATTCAAATTCAAATAAGAGTTGGAAAATCTATAAATACCACCCTCAGCCTTTTGTAATAGGGGAGGATGGATGAATAAAATTTCTATTGTTCTGTGTGAAGGATCTGTGTGATCCTAGGGTATCTGTATGATCCCTTCTCCATCTTCCCAGGGTTTCTATGTGATCTCTAATTTTGGGCATCTGTGTGAGCCCAGGGCATCTATGTGAGCCCCTTTGCTATGTGCTTGTTCTTCTAGGGCATCTGTGTGAGCCCCCTTTGCTATGTGCTTGTTTTTCTTGGGGAATCTATGTGAACCCCAATATTTTTCTTAACCCTACACCCTCTTCTTTCCTCCTTCTTTGCAAATCCTAATCTCTGGTGACTTTTCATGCTCACTTTTTTTGCATCAATTGGTATCAGAGCTAGAGGATTAGGATCTTGCTTTTTCTTTTTTTCCTTCCTCCCGACTCCAAATCCTTTCTCGTGTCCAGATCTTCTAGTGCAAGATTTCTCAAACCTCGATCAGTTGCCGAGGCCCATCAATGGCCTGCACCCGAGCCCCTCTCCCCTGCTGCCAACGCCCATGAAGCACACCTCCAACGACATTGATCCAGAAGTTCACACCCGAATCCCTCCTCAGCCTCCGTCGCGTGAAGCCTCCCCATCCCCTGCTGCCCGTGAGGCCCTGTTCCTGCTCACCACCAGCAACCGACGCCCCATGCCCCGCCTCACCATCACTGCTCCCAAAACCCAAAGCCATTAGATCGCGAGTGAGGCATCGGGCGATCGAACCATGGACGCGGTTCCAATGGCGGCCGACGGTGGCACAGGTGTGGTAGGTTATGCAGACTTGGTGGACACCTTGCCCTGCTCTCGCGGTGGCAAGTCCTGGGATGAACCCTTCCCAACCTCTGCTGTGGCCTCCCTCCTTCGCCTCATGTGTAGCTATGGTGGGCGAATCATTCCGTGCCCCACCGACAAGTCCCTCTGCTACCTCGGTGGCGAGACCCGGATCGTCATCGTTGACCACCATGCTGCCCTCGCCAACCCTGACCTCGGCCGCGTGGCCGGCCACGACATCCTATCCACCCCTCCCGCCCAATCGGAGTGCCACAGCAGCTCCCTCCCACCGGATCTATCCTAGACCCGATCGGTGCCTCTTGTCAGATTCCCTGCAGCCGTAACTCCCATGATTGCCACTTCCAAAGCCACCAACACCAATCGGATAGCCTCATCACCGTCTTCTCCATCCAGATGCACACCCAGGCCGAGCTTCTTCGGACGCACGCCCAGACCGAGCTTCTTCACCCCGCTACCATTGCCAACCACCGCCGCCTCCACTGCCACCCTGACGGCAGTCTCTGCCCAACCTCGATGCTGGTGAACTCCTCCATTGCTCTTCTCCCTGGTTCGATCTATGAGGAAGAAGAACAGCATGATCGTGAAGGCAAATGCCTTCACTGTTGCCGACTTCAGCACACGATTTCTAGAGCTGCACGCTTTCTGGAGCAGCACGGATCTCAGTACTGCATAATCTTCAAAGCTACACTAATCTCAGAGCAGCCAATAAAAAAAAAAAAGAAGTTGACAAAAAAAAAAAAAGGTGAACCCAGCATCGGAGTCCTTTTTGATTGGTTTCAGTTCCATCAACCTGGCTCAGCCTGATTCGATGGAGTCGAGTTCACCCCACCGTAGAAGAATGATGGGGACATCTCAAGCATGGATCTTGGAGCAAGCATAATTCTTGGAGTGGCACAGATCTTGAAGCATTTTTGGAATAAATTTATTTAGGATTTATCTTTTGAATTAGGATTTGGTTAGTTAGGATTGATATATGGATAGGCTTATCTTATCCTATCTTATATTTGAATTTGATTCGTTCTTATCTTTTTATCTTGTATTCAAATTCAAATAAGGGTTGGAAAATCTATAAATACCACCCTCAGCCTTTTGTAATAGGGGAGGATGGATGAATAAAATTTCTATTGTTCTGTGTGAAGGATCTGTGTGATCCTAGGGTATCTGTATGATCCCTTCTCCATCTTCCCAGGGTTTCTGTGTGATCTATGATTTTGGGCATCTGTGTGAGCCCAGGACATCTATGTGAGCCCCTTTGCTATGTGCTTGTTCTTTTAGGGCATCTGTATGAGCCCCCTTTGCTATGTGCTTGTTTTTCTTGGAGAATCTATATGAACCCCAATATTTTTCTTAACCCTGCACCCTCTTCTTTCCTCCTTCTTTGCAAATCCTAATCTCTGGTGACTTTTCATGCTCGCCAGCGATCCAGTCCAATCACTGTCCCGCATCACAAACCTAACTTATAAAAATTACAAACAAATTTAGTTTACTATTCTTCCTGCATGATTAGCAATCTTAGAGTCATCCCACATCAAAAAAAGTATGGGTTTATTAGTAAAAAAGGGAAAAAATAGAAAAAAAAGAAGAGAAAATATGGAAAAAAGAGTTTAATTGAATAAAAAATGTGTTTTTGGAAAATAATTTGGGTCTGGTTGAACGTAGCCTAAAGTTCGTTTCCTAGTGACCAACGATCCACCCCTATAAAATAAACCTGATCGATGTCTGTCCCGCATCTATTTTGGTATTAGAGTTGGTGTCCCATATCAGTTTTGGTATTAGAGCTAGTGTTGGGCTAGGTTAGTTAATTTTATTTTAATTACATTATTTGAAAAAAAAAATTAGTATGCAGGCCATGCATCCAGGAGCTAGATTTTCTAAAGCCTGACTTGATGGAGTCGAGTTCTCCCCACCTCAGGAAAATGATGGGGACATCGACCAGCCCAGAATCTGAAGCAGCCTAGTCCAGAACTTGAAGCCCAGCCAAGAACCTGAAGCAGCCCAACCCAGAACCTGAAGCAGCCTAGCCCAGAACCTGAGTCCAGCCTAGCCTAAAACTTGAAGCCCAGCCTAAAACCTGAAGCCAATCCAGCCCAAACCCTGAAGCGCAAGATCCTGAAGTCGATGTAGCATATATCCCAGAGTAGTAGATATCCCGAAGCAGCATGGATCTCGAAGTAGCATGTATCCTGGAGCAGTATGAATCCCATAGCACATCCAAATGAAGATAAGTGTAAATTTTTTTATGGGTATACGAGGGATTGGGATATCTCAAAATTTTAGAATTAGTTTCTGTACATTGTTTTAGAATTTATTTTATCATTCTTAGGATTTAGTTGGATTAGTTTGTTTTTAATAGCTTGAATGTGTTAGGATTAAGGTTCAGGTATCTCAAGGATATCAGATATCTTAGTTTAGCCTATTTATATTTTTTTATCGATCAAATGAAAATAGACGATGAATATTTGGAAAGAGGAAAATGAAAACTCCTGGTTAAGGAGAGGGTGCATCACTCCTGGTTAAGGAGAGGGTGCTGATGCCCTACTTGGTCACTCTAGTAAGAGTGGGCACTGAAGCCTGGGTAGGGAACCCAACCATCATTTTTCTTCTTTCTTTTCTTCCTAAATTTATCATTCTGTCATTCTTCTTCATCGGTGTTTTTCCATTTTTCCCTCACTATTTTATTTCTCCAATCTATGAATCATCCAACCAAAGTAACCACCTCGCGAGTCCCATATTCCACTGCCTCTGTCAGGATCGCCAGATCCACCCAATCATTAGTCAATCTTGGATGTAACCAACCATCGGAATCCCCCATTCATAGATCGCCCGGATCCGAACGACCACCATCTCCCCATATTTGCCTAGAATGAGCACACCACCGCCTCTTCCGCTTGTGAGAAGCACCATGCCAACCCATCTGCCACTGCCCTCGAAACCACCGTCCCTTTATTTTCTGGAGTCATCCACCAGCCAAGCCGAGAGAGTGACACCCTCTCCCCGATGTCCAATCACCTCCAAGACTTGATCGTCCATCTTTTTTCTACCTCCCCGATGCCCCAGATCACTTATCACCAGACCTCCCTTCCTCTGGCGAACAACCACCGACCCTCCCTGTGCCATCATCGTTCTCAACCCAAGATCATGTGTGTCTTCTCCTGAACTACCAACGAGCCCGATGTCTTCTTCCATGGCACCGTTCGCTTAGCCACCACCTTGCACCATTGACGTTGATCGGATCCCCATCTCTTACCGAAATCTCATGCTACCGAGATGCTAGACACCCTGCTCCATCTTTGTCACGATGCCACATCGACGCTCGCCCAACTACCTGTTTCAATGATGCCCATCCCCGTCGGAGAGCCCGTGCCAATCTCTTCCAGAGCCACCATCTTCCTTCCTCACCGCCATCATCAACGACAGCCCACTGGATCTACCCCTTCAATGATGATTCCTTATTTCACATGCTTGTCAAAGCACCGAAGAACCTATTCATGATCAGAGAAGCATAGTCGACCTCCTATGCTGACTTTAGAGTAAACCAGAGGGAAAAAAAACTGTGAGAAAAAAAATGGGAAAATGAAAACAAAAAGTGAAAAAAAAAGAAAAGAAAAAAATAGTATGGGTTTATTAGTTAAAAAACAGGAAAACAATAGAAAAAAAGGAGAGAAAATTTGGAAAAAAAAGTTTATTTGAATAAAAAATATTTTTGGGAAAAATAATTTGGGTATGGTTAAACCTAGCCTAAAGGTCATTTCCTAGCAGCCAACGATCCACCCCTCTAAAATAAACATGATCGGGGTCTATCCCACATCTGTTTTGGTATCAGAGCTAGTGTCCCACATCACCAATGAGAGAAGTGTGACACTTGGAGATGATCACTCATGCAAGGTCACTAGTATTAGGAGTGTATGAGTGAGGATGTTTGATGGGATCATGAGGACACTGACCAATGTCAAGCATGTTCCCGAGATGAAGAAAAATATGGTTTCACTGGGCTACCTGGAGCGATGCAGTTATAACTTCAACAGTCGAGCCAAGATTGGAGAACTTAATATCTCTAATAGAGCTATGTTTGTGATGAGAGGTAGGAGAATGGACAATAATCTCTACAGGATAGAGGGGTCAATTATGATGGGACAATCTGATACAGTAGTAGCTGTTGGGGTTTCCGGTGCACCGCAGCGGAAGTGTAATTTCAAAATGATGAAATTTGCACCGAAATCCCTTAGCCAAGATCTCCTTATTTCGAATTAAAACATACATACTAACATTGTTAGAATTAGGGCACTAACCTTTTAACGCTAAGTCCAATTTTGATGTAGAATCAGAACTTGGTGTTGAATGCTTCTTTTGATTTCACCAGGCGTCCAAATGTCCACCCTCCAATGGTGATCCACACAGAGCAGTGATCAAGACAACTCTATCTTCTTTTCAAAGGTTCCTTCTATTGAGTTCTTCTTCCTAGAACTCAATTGCTTGGACTATGGCTTGAATTCCTCCACACAAAAGCTTGCTTTCCTTTCCTTGACTCCTTCTCCTCCTTCCACCAAGACCTTGGCCCTTTAGACACCCTTGTCTTGAAGAAAAAGACCTTGTCCTAAGAGGACATAGGCTTGTCTTAAGTTGGAGGAGAAATTAAGACAATGATGTCTTAATGTATGAAAGAAAGGAAGAAATCAGAACTTCTTTCTTTCCTTTACCATCGGAGACTTTTACTTTTATTCTTGTTCAGTAGCAGAGTTTCGACAGAGGTTTACTCTGTAAAGGAAACAATGCAAGAGCAAGAAAAAAATAAAAGAGTCTTCAGGAGAGGAAGAAAGAAAAGATTACGCTTGTTCTGATTTTCCCGACCCTTTAAATAGAAATCAGATAGGCGCCTACACACCTCTCCGTAATCACATTCTCACGCCCTTCCCAATTTCTCACGCCCCATCCTCCCAACTCATGGCCTTCTAGATTAAATCTCACGGCTTTTCTTAAATGAAAAACCGCGGTGTTTTAAAAGGAAGTCACGACTTTTCATCTCCGAAGAGATGTTATTTGCGTGCCCGGGAGGAGTTAGCGCTTTCTTTCTTTCTCAAAATCCCATCAGCCATTGGATTCTCATCCAAGGGGGGAGAGATGGTGCGCTAATTGCTTAAGAAGGAGGCCGCCCTAAATAAAAACATCGGAGAAATTTTGGGGCGCGCCAAGAGTCCATGCGCGATGGACTCTTCCTTAAGGCACGCCAAGAGTCCATATGCGCATGGACTCTTGGTATTTGGCATGGAAAAATAAAGGGGGCGGGTGGGGAGGCTAGCCAAGCTACATGGCTAGCCAATAGGGTTAGCCATATTCCCGTTTTCTTAATTAGGGTCTAATTAGGTCCAATTAGAACCCAATTTGAACCAATCCGGAACCCTAATTCGAATCCGATCCGAATAGAAGCTAGGGTTTGCAACACCTGCTAGAGTGTTATCTTGCAAAGACGATTTAATTCCAAATTAAACTCTTGATCAATCCTCTTAAGTGTGTGACCCATTGGGTTCCACATCTAGCCAGCAGTGGGTTCGAATACAAGTTGACCTAATTTGATTAGAACTCTTTCTAATCGATTTAGGTCAAACCGGGCTTACCCGAATCGATCAATTAGGATTCTTCCTAACATGTGATATTTGAACTTGATCAACCCACAAGGCAAGATTGACGTCTAGCAACGTGTCATGTCTACCCGGAAGATATGGAAATTCTGGTGAAATACCAAAATTACCCTTCAGTAGAGAGTTACCGTACAATTAAATCTTTCGATCAGCATGCACCCAAAATATAACTATGGATATGGATATATGTCAAATCCAATATTATATTTATTTCTAGCTCAATCTTAAAATGATGATTCGATTATCTTGATATTAGAAACCATCTCTAATATCTTCACTTTGATCAAAGATTCCCTGAATCATCATGCGATTGTTGACTAGCTGGATGCCATCTCCTCTTACTAAGAGTGATCGATTCCTTGTTGACCTACTCATTACCTTCATATCCAATTCACCATTCCCAGTATCAATCCTGTGCATGTCTCAGTGTCATGATTAGGATTGAACCAAAGAATGGGTTCATGTACATAAGGTACTTATGGCAGTCTCAGGTCAAAAGATTACTTGTACCACTCCCACTATGAGAACCTTCTATTGACATGTAGCTAAGACTCCATTAGATGTTCTCAAGTTGGATCATATCAGTGAACTCATTCTCCAATGAGCACCCACATCCCAGTATTAGTATCATACACAAGTGACTGTGAGAGCAGTCACCCTTTCCAGTATACCCGGGATGTGCTAGTCTTATCGGAAAAACCCTGATCCCCTACTCAGGGTTCCTTTGACTAGGATTACTTTAGATTAAGGTTTTAAGATTTTAGGTCTCACTGGTATGATCTCATCATAATCCTAAAATCATAGCCCTAATCTATGGGGTTCATCATATAATAAACACAGCGTATGATGAAAAATAATGCCTTTATTTAGAAAATTATCAATTATAATGGTTTGGGAGATACAACATAGATTGGCTTGTAGAGCATATCCCTTTCAATCTCCCACTTGCACTAAAGCCAATCGCCTTTGAATCTTAATCCCATACATTCGAGGTGGCGATCAAAATCTCGCTGTGGTAGAGCCTTAGTGAACGGGTCTGCTACATTGTTCTTTGTATCAACTCTATCTATGTAGACATCTTGTCTCTCTACTATTTCTCGGACAAGATGGAAGCATCTCAGAATGTGCTTGGACTTATGATGAGCTCTTGGTTTCTTAGCTTGAGCAACGGCCCCAGTGTTGTCACAGTAAAGTGGCTCTGGGTTTTCAATTTGAGGAACAACACCCAACTCTGTGATGAACTTCTTCATCCAGACTGCTTCCTTGGCGGCTTCACTAACAGCTATGTATTCTGCCTATGTGGTTGAGTCAGCTACAGTCTGCTGCTTGGTACTCTTCCAACTCACTGCTCCACCATTTAGGATAAAAACATATCCCGAAATGGATTTGCTATCATCAGGGTCTGACTGAAAACTAGAATCAGAATAAGCTTCTAGTTTAAGATCAGAACCATCATAAACCAGAAAAATATCCTTAGTCCTTCTTAGGTACTTAAGAATATTTTTAACTGCTTTCCAATGATCCTCTCCTGGATCAGCCTGAAACCTACTGACAATGCCTAAAGCATATGCCACATCAGGCCTGGTACATAATATGGCATACATTATGGATCCTATTGCCGAAGCATAGGGTATAGAATTCATTATATCTCTTTCTTCAGGTGTCTTAGGAGACATCCTTTTAGAAGATGTATGCCTTGACTCATAGGAAGATAACCTCTTTTACTTCCTTCCATGCTGAATCTTTTCAGCACTAAGTCAATGTACCTAGATTGGGATAAACCTAGCATCCTCTTAGATCTATCTCTATAGATCTTAATACCTAGTATATAGGATGCTTCTCCCAAATCTTTCATGGAAAACTGGTTTGATAGCCAAACCTTGACTGATTGCAACATTGGGATATCATTCCCAATGAGGAGTATGTCATCTACATACAGAACCAAGAAGACTATGGCACTCCCACTAGTCTTCTTATAAACACAGGGTTCAACCACATTTTTGATAAAACCAAACCTTTTAATAGTTTCATCAAAGTGGATGTTCCAACTCCTGGAAGCTTGCTTTAATCCATAAATAGATTTCTTTAGCTTGCATACTTGATTAGGTTTATTCTTTGAAATAAAACCTTCTGGCTGTGACATGTAGACTTCTTCCTCAAGGAAACCATTGAGGAATGCAGTCTTTACATCCATCTGCCATATCTCATAATCGTGGTATGCTGCTATAGCAAGTAAAATCCGAATTGATTTTAGCATGGCAACAGGTGAAAATGTTTCATCATAATCAATTCCCTGTTTTTGTCTAAAACCTTTAGCCACTAATCTGGCTTTATAGGTTTCAACTTGGCCATCAGCCCCAATTTTTTTCTTATAGACCCATTTACACCCAATAGGATTAACACCCTCTGGTGCATCAACCAAAGACCATACTTGGTTTACATACATAGAGTCTACTTCGGATTCCATGGCTTCTTGCCATTTATCTGAGTCAGTACTCATGATAGCTTCCGTATAGGTCAGAGGTTCATCATTTTGAATGACTTGAGCTTCATTATTTTCAATTATAAACCCATACCTCTCAGGTGCCCGTGGCACTCTGTCAGACCTACGAGGAGGAGTTTTGTGTTCTGGTTCTGTCCTAACTATATGTTCTAATGGTTGAGAATTGTCTATCTGTATTTCTTATACTTCTCCAAGTTCAATAGTTCTACCATTGCCCTTTTCTAAAATGAACTCTTTTTCTAGAAAAGTGGCATGCCTGCTGACAAAAATCTTTTGTTCAGTAGGATGGTAGAATAGATATCCTCTACCTTCTTTAGGATATCCTACAAATAGACATTTATCCGCTCTAGGTTCCAACTTATGTCCAAAATTTCTTTTAACATAAGCTGGACATCCCCATACCTTAAAATATTTAAGATATGGTTTCTTTCCACTCCAAATTTCATATGGAGTACTAACAACGGATTTAGAAGGTACCTTGTTCAGAATATAAACAGCAGTTTCTAGGGCATGACCCCAGAAGGAAATGGGCAAATTTGTGAAGCACATCATGGATTGTACCATATCTAATAAGGTACGATTCCTCCTTTCAGCTATACCATTTAGCTGTGGTGTATAAGGAGGGGTCCATTCAGAAAGGATTCCATTAACTTTAAGATAGTCTAAAAACTCCGTGGATAAGTATTCTCCTCCTCGATCAGAACGAAGAACTTTAATACTTTTCCCGGTTTGTTTTTCGACCATACTTTGATACTCCTTAAATTTATCAAAGGCTTCAGATTTGTGTTTCATAAGATACACATATCCGAACCTAGATAAATCATCTGTAAAAGTGATAAAATATGAGTATCCTCCTCTGGCCTGAGTTGTCATTGGACCACATACATCAGTATGTATAAGTTCTAATAACTCAGTTGACCTTTCCCCATATCCAGTGAATGGAGTTTTTGTCATCTTACCCATGAGACATGATTCACAAGTTCCTAATGATTCATACTCATAAGGATCAAGGAATTTTTCCTTGTATAACTTGCTAATCCTAGACTCATTTACATGACCAAGTCTATGATGCCAAAGTAAAGTATCATTAAAGTCTTTTCTTTTCCTTTTAGTATTGACATGAAAAATACTATCATTGGAAGTAAGAGTTAAGAGCCCATTGCTAAATATGCTAGAACAAATAATTTTATCAGATAACATTATCGAGCAACCAGTGCTCGTTACATCCATTACATATCCTTGTTTTTATAACAAAGGAATAGATATAATGTTCCTAATAATCTTTGGCATATAGTAACAATTCTCTAGCTCCATGATCTTCCCTGAAGGCAACTTCAGAATATAGGTCCCTACAGCTTCTGCTTGGATGATATCACCACCAGCACCGTAGAGATTGAAGTCGCCTTCCTTCAATACTTTAAGCTTGTGGAGGTCCTGCAAAGATTTCCATATATGGTAACCACAAGCGGTATCCAATACCCAAGTATTTGATATAGACGAATTTAATGTCAATATAGTATGTATCTCATACATACCTTTTGGTGCGTCTGCCGCACCAGGCTTCACAGTTGCAAGGTAAGCCTTGCAATTCCTTTTCCAAAGTCCCGCTTTGCCGCAAAAGAAACAGGTTGACTGTTTTGAGGCCTTCTTTCCTTTCTTGTTCTTATTGATGCCACCCTTAGGGTTTAGCCTCCTACTAAAACCCTTTTTGCCTGATTTCTTCTTATTGGTCTTATCAACAAGAAGAAGTGGAGCCTTTTCTCTCTTAACGTGGCTCTCTGTTGTTTTCAACATATTTAATAGCTCAGGCAAGGAAGTGTTCAGTTTGTTCATGTGATAATTCAAGACAAACTGAGAAAATGACTCCGGGAGTGATTGCAGGATTAAATCCTGATTCAGCTCCCCATCCATAATAAACCCTAATTGACCCAATCTGGTGATTAAGTCAATTACCTTCAGGACATGATCCTGAACGGATGTACCCTCTGTCATCCTAGCACGGAATGACTGCTTAGATATTTCGTATCTAGCAGTTCTGCTTTGTTCTCCATAAAGCTCCTTTAAATTGAGCATTATGGATTGAGTATCCATGCTTTCATGCTGCCTCTATAACTCATTGGTCATAGAGGCCAGTATGATACACTTGACAGTGAGGGAGTCATTCTGCCACATTTTGTATGTGGCCATATCTTCCTGTGTGGCATCATCCCCTAGTGGATTAAGACTAGGGGTATCAAGAATATAAGAAAGTTTTTCTGAACTCAGTACAATCTTTAAGTTTCTCAACCAGTCCACATAGTTTGGACCAGTCAATTTGTTGGTATCTAAGATGCTTCTCAGTGATAATGAAGATGCCATTTATCTACATTTAATTAAGAACAATACATAAGCAAACAACCATGAAATGACTTACATAATTAAATTAGGTCTTCAATTTAATTATGTCTCCCACTATTTTATCAAAAATCATAGCCCTCACTATGATAATCGAGAAGAACCCTGATCGGTTTTCTTAGTGAGATCGAGATCCTTATAATTTATAAAAGATCTTGCAGACAACACAACAAATCTTTTATAAGTTCAAAGGTAGGAAACTCTTCCAATTATATCTCATATAATTCTCAAAAATAACTTGGCCTCTAGAACATTATAAGTCTTGCAGAAAACACAACAAACCATAATGTTCTAGTTAAGTCAAGACCCTTTCATTTCTATACAGTCAGTATTCAAATATAAAGCCCTTGTAGATAACACAACAAGGCATTATACTGAATATACTGTAAGCATATTTTACACTAGACCAATATTATGTCAATCACCCTATTAGGTCTTGCAGATAACACAACAAACCTAATGTGGTTCATAACACAGAAATGATCCAGCATGAAAGAAGGCCAACATATAGCATTTTTTTTTTTTTGTTTTAACACTAAGCATATAAGTCAAGATTTAAATATAATCAAATCGGCCAGGCAAGTGGAAGATATGTGGGAGTCCCCTCGTTGCTTTCCTAGACACCAATAAAAATTGGCCAGGTCAGTCAACGGAACCAATTAAAAACCATGATTCTCTTTACCTTCCCAGAACCACCTTTCTAGACACCGAATGATCAATTGTTCATCATGACTAGTGATGCTTATTAGTTAAATATGCTATGACTTAATATGATTTTAAGAAGAGGGCTTTATAAAATTGCCAGCACATTCTTACATAAAAACATATCATAATGATATCACTCTGATAAACATATATGTGCTAAGTGTGTCATCATACTAGGACAACCATTTACCACATAATGGATCCACCATTATGCCAGGGCAACCTTATTTCAGTATGATGACTTCAAAACTAATCATATCTCTATAATAATTAGGGTTTGAGTGAAAAATCCTAATTAGTGGCATACATCAAAACATTAATTATCATATATGCATTCCTTAAATTATGCTAAGTGTATCAGCATTCAAGGGTTTAAAACCCTAATTTTGATACTACAACAAAAATGCATATAAATAATTTTCATATGTTTTAACTGTAATAAGGATGGCTCTGATACCACTGTTGGGGTTTCCGGTGCACCGCAGCAGAAGTGTAATTTCAAAATGATGAAATTTGCACCGAAATCCCTTAGCCAAGATCTCCTTATTTCGAATTAAAACATACATACTAACATTGTTAGAATTAGGGCACTAACCTTTTAACGCTAAGTCCAATTTTGATGTAGAATCAGAACTTGGTGTTGAATGCTTCTTTTGATTTCACCAGGCATCCAAATGTCCACCCTCCAATGGTGATCCACACAGAGCAGTGATCAAGACAACTCTATCTTCTTTTCAAAGGTTCCTTCTATTGAGTTCTTCTTCCTAGAACTCAATTGCTTGGACTATGGCTTGAATTCCTCCACACAAAAGCTTGCTTTCCTTTCCTTGACTCCTTCTCCTCCTTCCACCAAGACCTTGGCCCTTTAGACACCCTTGTCTTGAAGAAAAAGACCTTGTCCTAAGAGGACATAGGCTTGTCTTAAGTTGGAGGAGAAATTAAGACAATGATGTCTTAATGTATGAAAGAAAGGAAGAAATCAGAACTTCTTTCTTTCCTTTACCGTCGGAGACTTTTACTTTTATTCTTGTTCAGTAGCAAAGTTTCGACAGAGGTTTACTCTGTAAAGGAAACAATGCAAGAGCAAGAAAAAAATAAAAGAGTCTTCAGGAGAGGAAGAAAGAAAAGATTACGCTTGTTCTGATTTTCCCGACCCTTTAAATAGAAATCAGATAGGCGCCTACACACCTCTCCGTAATCACTTTCTCATGCCCTTCCCAATTTCTAACACCCCATCCTCCCATCTCATGGCCTTCCAGATTAAATCCCACGGCTTTTCTTAAAGGAAAAACCGCGGTGTTTTAAAAGGAAGGAAGTCGCGACTTTTCATCTCCGAAGAGATGTTATTTCGCGCGCCCAGGAGGAGTTAGCGCTTTCTTTCTTTCTCAAAATCCCATCAGCCATTGGATTCTCATCCAAGGGGGGAGAGATGGTGCGCTAATTGCTTAAGAAGGAGGCCGCCCCAAATAAAAACATCGGAGAAATTTTGGGGCACGCCAAGAGTCCATGCGCCATGGACTCTTCCTTAAGGTGCGCCAAGAGTCCATATGCGCATGGACTCTTGGTATTTGGCATGGAAAAATAAAGGGGGCGGGTGGGGAGGCTAGCCAAGCTACATGGCTAGCCAATAGGGTTAGCCATATTCCCGTTTTCTTAATTAGGGTCTAATTAGGTCCAATTAGAACCCAATTTGAACCAATCCGGAACCCTAATTCGAATCCGATCCGAATAGAAGCTAGGGTTTGCAACACCTGCTAGAGTGTTATCTTGCAAAGATGATTTAATTCCAAATTAAACTCTTGATCAATCCTCTTAAGTGTGTGACCCATTGGGTTCCACATCTAGTCAGCAGTGGGTTCGAATACAAGTTGACCTAATTTGATTAGAACTCTTTCTAATCGATTTAGGTCAAACCGGGCTTACCCGAATCGATCAATTAGGATTCTTCCTAACATGTGATCTTTGAACTTGATCAACCCACAAGACAAGATTGACGTCTAGCAACGTGTCATGTCTACCCGGAAGATATGGAAATTCTGGTGAAATACCAAAATTACCCTTCAGTAGAGAGTTACCGTACAATTAAATCTTTCGATCAGCATGCACCCAAAATATAACTATGGATATGGATATATGTCAAATCCAATATTATATTTATTTCTAGCTCAATCTTATAATGACGATTCGATTATCTTGATATTAGAAACCGTCTCTAATATCTTCACTTTGATCAAAGATTCCCTGAATCATCATGCGATTGTTGACTAGCTGGATGCAATCTCCTCTTACTAAGAGTGATCGATTCCTTGTTGACCTACTCATTACCTTCATATCCAATTCACCATTCCCAGTATCAATCCTGTGCATGTCTCAGTGTCATGATTAGGATTGAACCAAAGAATGGGTTCATGTACATAAGGTACTTATGGTAGTCTCAGGTCAAAAGATTACTTGTACCACTCCCACTATGAGAACCTTCTATTGACATGTAGCTAAGACTCCATTAGATGTTCTCAAGTTGGCTCATATCAGTGAACTCATTCTCCAATGAGCACCCACATCCCAGTATTAGTGTCATACACAAGTGACTGTGAGAGCAGTCACCCTTTCCAGTATACCCGGGATGTGCTAGTCTTATCGAAAAAACCCTGATCCCCTACTCAGGGTTCCTTTGACTAGGATTACTTTAGATTAAGGTTTTAAGATTTTAGGTCTCACTGGTATGATCTCATCATAACCCTAAAATCATAGCCCTAATCTATGGGGTTCATCATATAATAAACACAGCGTATGATGAAAAATAATGCCTTTATTTCGAAAATTATCAATTATAATGGTTTGGGAGATACAACATAGATTGGCTTGTAGGGCATATCCCTATCAGTAGCAGCATAAGATCCATAAGGAGACTTCAGATTATGGCACTACCGCTTGGGCCACATGGGAGACCGTGGGATGAAGGAACTGGGCAAGCATGGATCATTTTCAAATTTGGTTGGTAATGTTTTAGATATCTGTGAGCCATGTTAGATGGGAAAGTAGAGGAAGATCCACTTCAACTGTAGTTCAGCCCACTATGTAGCTCCATTAAGGCTACTTCACACTGTTGTGTGGGGACTGTCTCCAGTTTTAGCCAGAAACAGAGTGAGGTACATCTTGACCTTGATAGATAATTTTTCAAGGAAAGTGTGGGTCTACTTCATGAGCAAAAAATTAGAGGTCATCTCAGATTTCAAGGTATGGAAATCAAAAGTTGAGAAGGTGCAAGGTCACAGTGTAATGTGTTTGAGGTCTGACAATGGTGGTGAGTTCACCAGTAGGGAGTTGCAGCACTTTTGTGAGGTGTGTGGCATCAAAAGGCACTTCTCTATTAAAGGGACTCCTTAGCAAAACGGCATGGACAAGAGAATCAACTAAACCCTTATTGAGAAGGCAAGATGCATGAGGCTACAGGCAGGGCTTTCTAAGGCATTCTAGGTTGATACAGTTGACATAGCCTGCAATTTGGTCAATCAGTCACTGCATACAAAGTTAGCTGGTGGTATTCCAAGGGAGCAATGGTTTGGAAGGTGGATTGGGCTTCGCAATCTATGAGTTTTTGGGTGCACGGCATATGTGCACATCGATGCTGGAGAGCATAGTAAGTTAGATGCCAAGTCAAAGAAGATAGTATTCTTAGGGTATCCACGAGGAGTCAAGGGGTATAGGATGTGTGATGCGAGACAATGATCGGGTTTGAATTGCTGGCGAGCTGAGAAATCACCAGGGGATTAGGGTTTGCCTGGAAGAAAAAAGAAGAGGGCAAAGGGTTTAGAAAGATAACTAGGGTTCACACAGATTCCCCAAGAAGGACAAGCACGCAGCAAAGGGGCTCACATAGATGCCCTAGAGATCACACAGATACCCTGAAAATAGGGAAAAAGGGATCACACAGATACCCTTCACACAGAAAATCAAGGATCACATAGATACCCTAAGATCACACAGATCCTTCACAGAACTCAAGAAATTTTATTCATCCATCATTATTCTTCATACATGAAAGGGGTCTTTTTATAATTGACCCTAGCCCTTGGATTACATGGAATGAAAAGCAAAGAGGGGGGGCAGTAACATGCTGCCTTATGGGTTGATTTGCATGAAAGGGAGGCGCCACAAATTTTCTATATATATGGGTTATACATAGCAATAAAGGGAGAAGAAAATCTGGGACTCATGCTTGCTTGCTTTTTTTGCCTGGACTGATTGCATAAAATAGATATGGGGACCACTTCAAAGCTGGGCGCCAAGTTTCTTCCTCTTTTGGCTTGCATGAAATAGGGGGGCCACCATATGAGACATGAGATGCCATATAATTCCTTCCATTTTTCTTGGGCACCAACATCTTTCAAAAGGGATGTTGATCTGCTTCCTTTTGTGCTTAGATGACTTCAAGAGAAACCTGGACTACCTTGATTGAATAGATGGCACTTATCATGACTGGGATCCCATGTGGCTACTGAAGTGGCTAGGCTCTCGAGTCCCTATCATTCTCCTAGAGTGGAGAGAACTCAACTCCATCGAGTTTGGCTTAGTGGGGGGTTTGATGGAACCGAAACTAACATATCAAAGCAAAAGAGGCCAGGTTCAATTTTTTTTTTTCACCTTCTTTTCTTTTTTCTTTTTTTAATCATATTTACTCTAAAAGCTGTGCAACTTTGGAAGCCGTGTGGTGTTGAAATCCGTGCTGCTTTGGAAATAGTGCAAGTTGAAGTCGGCAACACTGGCTGAGAGTGCTTTCACATTTGTGTGAACTCTTCTTCTCCATGGTCCAAAGCCAGAAAATAGGGGAGGCTCGTGGAGGGGCTTGCTGGCGTCGATGTTGGGTGGAGGATGGTTCAGTAGGGCGGCGATGGTCATGGCATAGTCGGCGATGGCTGGTGATGGTAGCAGGGAGGAAGATGGCAGCACGGGGAGGAGATGGCATCACTCGATCTCGGGCAGTGCGCTGGTGAAGATGATGGCGGCTCGATGAGTGGGAGGCATGGCCATGGAAGGAGAAGCAGTGTTGTGCGAAGATGTTGGAACGATCAGAATGATGGCCGACACAGATTGGAAGATGCCAGCATGGAGATCATCTCGGCCATCCAAGGATCACTCCGATTGGGATGAAAGCAGTGACAAAAAAAGGGGTTCTGATCCAGAGGGAGGAGGTTGGCGGGGGGGTGGGGTGTCGATTGTTGGTGGTTAGCAGGAAGAGGGCATCGCCGGTCGTCTAGGGTAGTGGCATAATGGGGAGCAGGAAGAGGGCAAAGAGATGGCTCGGTCGGGGTGGGCTCGGTCTAGGTGTGGTGCTTTGATCAGTGGTGTGGATGATGGTAGTGGAGGCTGGCGGCGAAGGGATCAAGCATGTTAAAGAGATCGGGTGGCGCATCGATCGTGATCGATTGCTTTGGAAACTCGTGTGGCCGAGGGCATTACGGACGAGGGCTGAGACATGGGACCGCTTGGTGAGGTGCTGGTCGGCATTGAACTAGGAGACGATGGCCTTGATGGTTGTAGGTGGACGTGGTGACTGGAGGCGAGCAAGATAGAGGGGGATCTTCCGGTGGGGGGGCCATGGGCAGCCTGCGGGGTTCCATCGACTGCCAGGCATTGATCGACTAAGAGCAGGGTTTGGGGGTGGCACAGCAGTGGATAATGTCACCGAGGAGGGAGACCTGCTTCCAGTTGGCCCAGTCATGGGTGTGGGGGCTGTCAGCAATTCTTGGAGAGGTTGGCATGGACGAAGCAGAAAACATGG
The DNA here is from genome assembly GCA_021397845.1 of Areca catechu. Taxonomy (NCBI): domain Eukaryota; kingdom Viridiplantae; phylum Streptophyta; class Magnoliopsida; order Arecales; family Arecaceae; genus Areca; species Areca catechu. Next base: position 90,374,268 of record CM038051.1, on the reverse strand, counting down.
GTGAGGGCTGGAAGGGAGGAATGGTGGTGGGTGACCTGCTAGGGGGAGGGTGGTCCAGCGTCGATGTTGGGGAAGAATCCATGGACGGGATTTGGAACAGGGAAGAAAAAGAATAGTGGGGCTGGTGACGAAGTAGAAAAACCCTAATCCTTTAGCTCTGATACCAAGTTGATGTGGAACAGAGATCAGGGTTGGATCTCTAGCGAGCTGAGAAGTCACCAAGTGATTAGGGTTTGCTTGGAAGAAGAAAGAAGAGGACGAAGAGTTTAAAAAGATAACTAGGGTTCACATAGATTTTCCAAGAAGGACAAGCACACAATAAAAGGGCTCACACAGATGCCATAGGGATCATACAGATATCCTGAAAAGAGGGGAAAAGGGATCACACAGATACCCTTAGAAATAATAGGGATCACACAAATACCCTTCACACAAAAAATCATGGATCACGCAGATACCTTGGGATCATACAGATCCTTCACAGACTCAAGAAATTTTATTCATCCATCATTATTCTTCATACATGAAAGTGGTCTTTTTATAATTGACCCTAGCCCTTGGATTACATGGAATGAAAAGAGGTGGGCAGTAACATGCTGCCTTATGGGTGGATTTGCATGAAAGGGAGGCGCCACAAATTTTCTATATTTGTGGGTTATACATAGCAATAAAGGAAGAAGAAAATCTAGGACTCTTGCTTGCTTGCTTTTTTTGCATGGATTGATTGCATAAAATAGGGATGGGGACCACTTCAAAGCTGGGTGCCAAGTTTCTTCCTCTTCTAGCTTGCATGAAACAGGGAGGCACCATATGAGACATGAGATGCCATATAATTCCTTCCATTTTTCTTCGGTGTCCAACATCTTCCATAAGGGGTGCTGATCTGCTTCCTTTTATGCTTAGATGACTTCAAGAAAATCCTGGATTGCCTTGATTGAATAGATGGCACAACTATGACTGGGATCCCATGTGGCTGCTAAAGTGGCTGGGCTCTCGAGTCCCCATCAATGTGGGGTCCCTTGGAGAAGAAGGTCATCATTAGTAGGGATGTGACCTTTGATGAGAGGTCTATTCTCTAGAGATCAGGTGGCACGGAGGAGTAGCAGGAGCAATAAGAGGTCCAGCAGGGAGCACTGGACAACTTACCTTATGCTCTATTTTATCACTTACAGGTGCATCTGGAGGATTGGACATTTAGGTGGTGCACTCTCAGAGGGTGCCTCCTCATTTGGAGAGAGCTCAGATGGATGATCGAGGCCAGGAGAACTAGCGGGAGCAAGCTGAACCTAGGAGAGATATCAGGGTTACACTACACAAGCCCAAGAGGACCATCAGGCAAACTGACCGATATGGCTTCAGAGAGATGGTGTCATATGCCCTGGTGATAGCCAATGGAGACCCATATACCTACGAGGATGCTATAGAGAGCCCAGATAAAGAGAGGTGGGTCCAAGCACTGTCTAAGGAGATGTAGTCTCTTCACAGGAATGACACATGAAAGTTGGTGCAGTTGCCATAGGGGAAGGAACCCATAAGATGAAAATGGGTTTACCAATGCAAGGAGGGACCATTGGAACAAAGAGGCATCAGATTCAAAGCTCGTTTGGTTGCTAAAGGTTGCTCACAGAGAGAAGGAATAGACTTCAGTAAGGTTTTCTCTCCCGTTGTTAGACATACTACCATTAGGGTGCTACTGAGCATTGTAGCAGCTCGGGACTTAGAGCTGGAGCAGATGGATGTCAAGATGGCATTTCTCCATAGACACCTAGAGGAGAGCATCTACATGGAGTACCCACCAGGTTTTAGAGAATCAGGATCAGAAGAGAAAATTTGTTTGATACAAAAGTGATAGTACGAGCTCAAGCAGTCATCGAGGTAATGATACAAGTATTTCAATACTTTCGTTAGGAGCATTAGACTTTTTAGGTGTGATCATGACTCTTGCGTATATGTGAGGACTCTTGATGATGGCTCTAGGATCTACTTACTCTTGTATGTGGATGACATACTAATAGCATGCAAGAGTAAGCAAACAGTGTAGGAATTAAAGGCAGCTTTGTCTCGAGAGTTTGAGATGAAGGATTTGGGACCTGCGAGGAAGATCCTAGACATGAGAATCTTCAAAAATCGGAATAAGAGGGTGCTGCATTTATCTTAAGGTAGCTACATAAAGAAGGTTTTGGAGAGGTATAGGATTAAGAAAGAAAAATTGATAGAGCTGCCTATAACCGACCACTTCAGACTTTCGAAGACCATGGCACCATAAATTGAGGTGGAGGTTCAAGAGATAGAGAGGGTGCGGTATTCTTCTGGAGTAGGTAGTCTCATGTACACCATGGTGTATTGTAGGTCGGATATCTCCCATGCAGTGAGTCAGGTGAGTAGGTTCATGGCACATCCTGGCATGGAGCATTGGCAAGCACTAAAGGGAATCTTCAAGTACTTGGCAGGCATGATTAAAGTTGGCATCTGCTACAGATAGCGAAGATGTTGAGTCTCGGGTGGTGCATTCAAGGCTTGTTGGATCAATGTCCTTGTATTGGTCCACCTATCATGGTTGTCCATGATGTATCTAGGGCTAAGAGTAAGTCCGGGGTGAGTCCTAGGTATTTTAGGCTGAGTTTTGGTTAGTCTGGTTGTTAGAGTCAGCTCCTCTGGTATAAGAGTCGGCTCTGCTAGTTGGCATAGCTCAAAACAGGGGAATGTGTTCTGGTCGGGTTGGCTCGTTGGGTTCGAATCGACTCGGTTACATAGTCAGGAAATCATGTGGTTAACGAGTCGATTCCAATGGATTCGAGTGGGCTTGGTTACACAGTCAGGAAACCCTGTGGTCTAGACGAACTGGCTCTGATGCTTAGAGTCAACTCGGTTCCAAGGTCGAGTCAACTCTAGTGTCTGGAGTCGGCTCGATTGACGGTGAACTATTTTGAATGGTGCCAGCTGGGAGGGAGTTTTGGGGTACTCGGCCACGTGCGACTAAGGTATATATATTGTAACTTCTTGATAGGTTTAAAAAGGGTTGTAAACGAACTTCTCGGACGTGGAATCAAGAAAATCCCCTTTCTCTAGAGAATTCTCTGTTCTTCTCCCTTCTTCTCCCATTCTTGGATCTTGACATGATTGACTTCAAAGACCTGTATCCTATCGTGTTCTTCAAAAAGATCGCTAGTAGAGGGTCATCCATAACTTGTGGTATGCTTCTACTATTGCTTTGTTGATCAGGGTGTTCGTTCTTGATCGAGAATAAGGCTGCTTTTGTGATTTGGGTTTGACGTGAAATCTGAAGTTGGATCCAAATTCTCAACATTTTGGTATCAAAGCAAGGTTCATGGAAGGAAGATCTCAAGATCAGAGGGTTGGAAGGAAAGCTTCTTACAGGTATAGTTTTCAGATCTCTTGATTTCTTGATTGTGGTAATGGCGTCAAGTGGGTTCAAGGTAGATTTTGAAAAGTACGATGGCAAGGGAAGCTTTACCATATGGCAGCAAAGGATTAAAGATTTGCTGGTTCAACAAAGGATGTATAAGATCTTGGTTAAAGAAAGACCAGAAAAGATAAGTGTTGAAGAATGAAAAGAGTTAGAAGAGATTATTTTTAGCACCATCAGGATGTGTTTGGCTGATCAGGTTTTACCTGAGGTTGGTTCAGAGACTACAGTAAAAGGTCTTTGGAGACGACTGGAGAACACATACATGGGAAAGAATATGACAAACAAGCTATGGTTGAAGAAGCAACTGCATAGCTTGAGAATGCCTGAAGGAGGAGACCTCGTTGCTCATATTCAAAGGTTCAATCAGGTATGTTCTGAGGTGATGAGTCTGGATGTAAAAATTGATGAGGAGGATCGGGCATTGTTACTGCTGTGTTCACTCCCTGGATTGTATGATGGTCTCATAACAACCTTTGTTTATGGGAAGGAAATCCTGAATTGTAAAGAGATTGTTGGTGTGCTCAGATTTAATGAGCAAAGGAAAAAAATTTCCAATAATAATCCTAACTCAGAGTTTCTTACTGTGAATGAGAGGCAAGATAGACCAAAGGAAAGAGCTAGTGGGAAATCCAAGAGCAGATCTCAGTCACAGAACTATAAGAACTTGAAATGTTATAAGTGTCATCATCTTGGGCATATCAAGAAGCATTGTCCTCTTTGGAAGACAGAAATGGGAAGAGTGAACACAAGTGGTGCAAATGTATTAGATGGTAGTGGAGGAGATGTACTGATTATATTAGATGGATCAATAGATTGGGATAATATGTGGATTTTGGATTCTGCATGCTCATACCACTATACCTCACATTAGGAATGGTTTTACACCTATGACAGGTCAGATGGAGGTAGTGTAATCCTTGGTGATGATCATCCATGTATGGTGGCTAGAGTTGGCACCATAAGGGTAAGGATGTATGATGGAGTGATAAGGACTCTGTCAAATGTCAAACATGTACCAGAGTTGAAAAAGAATTTATTTTCTTTAGGCTACTTGGAAGAGCAGGGTTATACTTTTAGTTGCCAATCTGGTAGTGGATGTTTGAGAAAACCAAGGGGGCTTTGGTAGTAATGAGAGGAAGAAGACTGAGCAATAATCTGTACAAGATAGAAGGATCAGTTATGAATGATAGTGCGGAGGTGCTTGCAGTGGCACAGGAGGAACAATTGACATATAAACTGTGGCACTATCGGATGGATCATATGAGTGACCGAGGGCTCACAGAGTTAAGCAGAAGAGAGAATATTCTAGCTTTGAAGAAGGAAGGAAATGATCTGTGTAAGCCATGTATCATTGGTAAACAGTATAAGGTGAAATTTGCTGTTTGTACCAAGCCATGTGAAGGAGTGCTAGATTTGGTTCACTCGGATGTATGAGGACTAGCACCTACTTTATCCACGGGTGGAGGAAGGTATTTTGTTACCTTCATTGATGACTTCTCTACAAAATTATGGGTGTATCTGATGAGAGAAAAATTAGATATATTTGCTAGGTTCAAAGCCTGGAGGGCTAAAGTAGGGAAGGAGACAAGAAGACATGTGAAGTGCCTTCGATCAAATAATGGTGGGGAGTACTCTAGCGAAGAGTTCAGGAGTTACTGTAAGGAAAATGGGATCAAACGCACTTACACAGTAAGGATGACCCCACAGCAAATTGGTGTTGCGGAAAGGATGAACCGGACACTATTGGAGAAGGCAAGGAGTATGCGGCTGCAATCATCACTACCAAAAACTTTTTGGGGTGATGCTATTACTCTATCATATTTTCTTGTGAACAGGTCTCCACATTTCAAGCTGAATGGAGGACTTCTGGAAGAAGCTTGGAGTTGGAAGAAGATGGAGCTTGGCTACCTGAAAGTCTTTGGTTGCCTAGCTTGTGTTCATATGGAGGCAACTAAAAGAAACAAGCTAGATCCTAAGTCAAAGAAGATGATATACTTAGGATATCCACAAGGAGTCAAAGGTTACCTAATGTGGGATCCTCAATCACAGAGGACAGTGATTAATAGGGATGTCATTTTTGATGAAAAAAGCATCTTGGAGAAACCGGGGACTATGATTGGAAGTGCAGTCACGAAGATGAACAGCAGTGAGTGCGCTACACAGGTGGAGGATAGGCCATCAACATTAGCTGGAAATGGCATTTCAGTTGAGGTGGAGTTGGGCAAAAAATATTCTCTAGGGGTGAAGGAGAAGCAAGAAGAACCAGCTATTCAAAGGGAGGTGCAGGAGGAGCCACAAATAGGATACTTGCAGGACAGTGCAAGAGGAGTGGCATTGCATAAGCCTCAATGCACAATTCGAAAGCTGGTGAGATAAGGCATGGATGAAACTATATCATATGCTTTTATATATGTTAAAGGAGATCCAAAAAATTTTGTGGAAGCCATAGAAAGTCCTGATAAAGAGTCATGGATGCAAGGCATGATGGAAGAGATGGAATCTCTTAGGAGGAATCAGACATGGTAGTTGGTGGATCTACCTAAAGATGCTCATGCAATTGGCTCCAAATGGGTATTCACAAATAAATCAATACCTTCAGAGCAAGGAGGAGTGAGATACAAGGCAAGACTAGTAGCAAAGGTGGTGCAGGCACCAGACTCAGAAGAAGACTTCAGGGCTCCATCTGGATCTTTGATTGACCTTGCCCGAAGAATTAGGGTTTTCTGGTTTTGTAATAAGGGTTGACTTGGTCAACTCAATTTTAGTCTTGAGTCTGTATTTCCCTATAATTTATATTTTGTTGAGTCATGTTGACTCAATACAAGTCCTACTAGTGGTCCAGGTCTTCTCCAGGTTGGTGCCACTTTTTTTTCAGTCAAGTCAAGGTCCAGGGTGCCACATTTTTTCTCCCAGGCCCAAGCAAGTGGGCGCCACACTCCCAGCCACACGCCAGAGTCCAGGAGGCGCCACATCTCCATCCAGTGTCTTTGGTCCCTACACCACAAGAAGTAAGTTTTTTTTTTTTCTTGCACCACTTGGGAGAGAAATCCATCAAGATACCTCAATCCAAGGAGGAGCCAATTTCTTTCCAGATAAACCCAAGCCAGGATGGCAAGAATTTTTCTTGAAGATAGGATCAAGGAGGTGCCCCACAATGTTCAATAAAAATCCAAGTTATAAAAGGGAAGAGAGCATGTCTTGGGGAGGAATTCAAGGAGGTTCCCAAAAGTTTCCAAAAGTGCCAAAGCCATGAAAGGAAGAAGCCTAAACTTGTGGAGCAAGACTAGGAGGTGTCCAAATGAGCCAAACCATGAAGGGAAAAACCTTGATTCATGGAGAGATACTAGGAGACACCCCCATAACCTGCCATTTGGAGCTGATTTTCAAATTTTCTTGGAGTTTTTGGGCTGCCCACTCATGGAAGCAGTCTTGGGAAGAGAATTTGATGCCTAAAGTGTGGGTTAGTCCTATTAGTCCCACATGGGAAATGTATAAAATTTTATTTCTTTGTTATGTCTATATATTCAACTCTATGTAACTCTTGAATTTAATGATGAATGAAATCAATTTCTATGTGAGCAACTTTGTGTTTCTCTCTTCTGCACTTGTATTCAGGTGTTGAGCTCTATGAGGGAGTAAATCCGAGTTCCCTAGGAACCTTGAGAAGGTGTGAGATCTCCAACCCCAAAACCCTACCAAAACCCTAGGTTAGCCAATTCAATTCCAAACCCTAGCCGCCATCATCTTCTTCATTCCACCAATCATCCAAACCCTAATCTACCTCATCATCTCACAGCCCCTCTCTTCCAAGTAGAGGCCGACCACCAGCATCCAGGTCCAGATCGGCTACTTCGAATACAGAGCAAATCCCAGAGGAAGTCAGATCAGCATCTAGGAGAATCAGGATTTCAGCAACATCAATTTTTCAAGTTCTTCTTATTTGGTAAATCCTTTCTTTGAGTATCTGGTTCCTTAACTTGTTCTTCTTCTTTCCCAGATCCTAAGTTCAGGAGAAGCCAACTCTGCCAAAGGACCAGTATTGGAGGATCCATTGCGAAGATATCCGAATCCGAGGATCCAACAATCTGCTCGAGAGAGTCCATCCACCAAACTCTATGAAGATCACTGCCTGGTACATAACCCTTCCCTTCTCTTTAGTTCTGTCATGTTGAAAGTTCAGAGCGAAACCCTAGGTCTAGGAGTTTTTTAACCCCTAGCGATCCTTTACTGCTGAACTACTCTGATAATCTAGTTTCTTTGAATTGTGCTTTCAATTATTATATAGTGTCTTTCAATTTAGTTTAACTTTCATTTGAGTCAAAGCCGACTTCTGAAAATATAAAAAAGAAAACAAAAGGAATTAGTCTTAATTTACTTCCGCATCGCATCATCTCTTTTGTTCTGCATCAATTTTGGTATCAGAGCTTTCGTACTGCATCAATTTTGGTATCAGAGCCCTGTCTAGGGTTTCTGACTTGCTTGCAAGTTTTGAGTGTCTCTCTTTTTTACTTTGTCTGCTCGAAGTAGACTCCCCAGGACGTCCGGTCCTAGGAACGAAGTGAGGTGCAAGCCTCCTCTTCCCATTCCATGGGATGTTCCTAGGGCGTGTAGGGGATCCGCTGGGTTACAACTTCGTAGCAGGAATTGTAAATGGGGGAAGCATTCTATTTTCAGTCTGTAACTACCCTGTTGTAGGAATTGTTTCTCATTTCAGATAACTTCAAATTGTATGCCTTTTATTTTGCTGGAACAAGTATAATTGAAACTATTTTACATAATTTTACTGTAATTTATTGGTTTCTTTGAAATTTCTGAGAGTTAAATTACAGAAATTCTGTTTCTGTGTTTTTGCAATTCAATTTTTTTTTTGAGTGATCATCTCCTAATTCATCTTAAGGGCAATTGAGCATCTAAGATAAGGGGAGGAGTTGATAACCTCTCCTTAGCCCAAAACCACCACCCATTCATTCGATCCTAAGCCTAATTTTAAAATTTATTAGACTTAATTTGCCCTAGTGGGCTAGGAACACCAACTGGTCAGGTCCAGCCTAGGGTTTAGTTAGTTTGTCTGGTTACTCTGTGTGTGCTTTGTACTCAGTATCTAGAATGGTGATTCACGGACTACATCCTGAAGGGCTTGTGTGCTAGTTCGCCTACCTGGCCAATCACTGATTGGTGTCTAGGATTGGCAATTAGGGACCTAACACTTCCCTTACACCTGCCTGGCTGAGTCCCGAGTTACTACAGGCTAGCTTGCCACTCTGATTAGGCATCTAGTTTGGGCTCTAGGTCTAGTTAGCCCGTAATCGTTTCAGTCGAGTCTCATTTGGTGTTCTTGCTTGCATCATCATGTCCACCCGGAATGGAGTACCCTACCAACCTGGTCAAACCCAACCTAATTTAGAGGCCATGATTAGAACTCTTACCGAAAGTATGACCAAATTAAGTCAGGATATGACTGGTACTATTGCCCAGTTTAGAGACCGAGCCCAGGTACTTGAGGAGCCTAGGCACCGAAATTGGACCCCTGACTCAGAATTTGGTAGAACCCAACCTCACCCACACCCAGAGCCTAGGAGACATTTATACAGGGATCCTGAACCTAATCATTGGAGGTTTGATCTAAGAGCCTATGACCATGATCTTGCCCCTGAGTCTAGCCCTAGGAGCCTATACCCATACTTGGTTGACTCAGAGAAGGGACCCGTTAGGAACACCGAACCTTATGCACCCACTTTTGATGGAAGACAAGAGACGTATATTAAGTGGGAAGAACAAATGGATCGGTATTTTGAGTGCACTAACATATCAAAATTAGGACAAGTTAGGTTGGCCAAAACCAAGTTCACCAAACATGCTAGGTCACATTGGTATGCTATTGAGCATGAGTGTTATCAAAGAAAAGAGGAAATATATACTTGGAGATATATGAGAAGTAAGTTGAGAGATAGGTACCTAGGTAGATCCTATGAAAAAAGACTTTTAGACCAATGGTACCAATTACGACAAGGTAATAGGCCTGTGTCTAAATATATCGAGGACTTCCAGTGGTATGACATGAAATGCAATACTATTGAGACCGAAGCTCAGATCACATCGAGGTTTAGGTTTGGGTTACACCCAGACATTTATAGGAAGCTATGCCTTGAAAAGACCAATAAGTTAGACCGAGCCTACCAAGAAGCCCAAGACTATGAGTGGTCTTTAAGATATAACCAATCAAGTACTTTGGACTTAAAGCCAACCTTTACCAACTTGAGTCAAGTTCCGATTGATCCGACATCCGTAGTGAACCAGACTTTTGTTTGTCAATTCCCACTTGTGTCACCTCTTGACCAGAAGGATAACACTGAGAAGGAGTTAGGCATGGCCATCCCAAAATTAGTTGACCCGACCAGAGCCGTACTTAAAGAGGAATCAAAGTAGAATAGATTCGAACCTTTCAGTGAGATTGAGGAAGAAATATATGAGCCTGACATAAGTTTGATAGATGAATATGAAGAAGAAGAATTTGAGGATATCTCTCCCGATAATTCAATTAACCAACTCCTACCTAATGGGGTTATTGAGGGGACCCCTGCCACTCAAGGAATTCAAGAGCTAACCCTAAGAGAAGACCCTTTTGCGGAAGTTCAGGAACAGGAAATTGCACCCAATGAGAGTTTAATTGAGAATACCCCTGAACTTATTGAGGAATCCAAAGAAGACACCCCTGAGTCAAATCTGGTAGAGAAGTGTGAAGAAGGAAGGGGTTCACAAGAATTGCCCATTGAGAAGGTCCAAGAACAAGAAAAACACAGTAGCTTAGAAGACTTTCTAGATAAACATTTCAAAGACCTTCCTGATAACCTTCCACCTTCTAGGAGCGCCCAGCCTACCCTAGAACTTGCACTTGTTGACCCTCCTAGAGCAAATCATGAGGTTTGGATGAGTGCACCTATAGAACAATGTCCTCATTTTAAGGTCGTCCTGAATAACCAAGGTATGTTTCTTGTTTCCTATAAGCCACCTCAAAACTCTGATTCTTATTTCCTATCCTTCCCTGAATCTTCTCATGTTTTTAGAGCTATGGGATTACACTTTACTGAGATTTCTAGGTTGCAAGACTCCTTAGAACCTATTAGGTTTGCCACCTACTTCTGGAAGACCTTATGGCACCTACTAGGCACCCATGATAAGTTTTCATGCTCTGCATGCCATCCTCTGACCCAAGGTCAAACCTAGAGAGCCGTAGTTTGTTAAGTTTAGACCTAGGATTCATTTGAATAAAGTCCATTCTTTAGGAATGCGTCGTCATTCGAGTTTAGGACATTGACTCAGATTTTGGTTGAGTGAGAATACCAGGAATTGGGATTTGTATTTTACCCAGGGCTGAATTTGCATATAATGACTCGGTCAATAGGTCTATAGGTAAAAGCCCTTTTGAGATTGTTCATGGGTACAAGCCTCACACACCATTTGACCTAGTTCCTTTGCCAGTCCACACACGAGTCTCCGAGTCTGCTGAAGACTTTGCACAGCATGTAAAGAACTTGCATAAAGAAATTCATGCCAAAATAACTTTAAGTAATGAAACTTATAAGAAGTTGGCTGATTCTCAAAGACGAGTCAAAACTTTTGTTGAGGGAGACTATGTAATGATTAGGTTAAGGCCTGAGCAGTTTCCTCTTGGAACTGTTAGAAAGCTACATGCTAAAGGAGCTGGACCATTTAGAGTGATGAAGAGAGTGGGACCCAATGCCTATGTGCTTGAGTTGCCTCCAGAGCTAGGCATTAGCTCCACTTTCAACATTACAGACCTAGTAGAGTACAGGGAGCTAGCTGTGATTCCCAGTGAGCCTTTTGAACCTAATCCTGTTATTGAGAGTGATCCCGACCCTATGTGTCCACCAACAAACTGGCCTGTGAGGAAAGAGCAGATTGAAAAGATCCTGGATGATCAGGTTATCTCTACTCGTAATTGAGGATACCAAAGATACATGGTCCGCTGGCAAGGAAGGCAAGATTCTGATGACTCTTGGATCTCCCAAGAAGAATTACAAGAATTGGACCCAGACCTCTTGGAGAGATACCAGAGCCAGCTTGATCCATACTCGACAGGGTCAAGTTCCTCCCACCCCGGGAGAATTGGTGCTGGCACCAGACTCAGAAAAAGACTTCAGGGCTCCATCTGGACCTCTGATTGACCTTGCCCGAAGAATTAGGGTTTTCTAGTTTTGTAATAAGGGTTGACTTGGTCAACTTAATTTTAGTCTTGAGTCTGTATTTCCCTGCAATTTAAATTTTGTTGAGTCATGTTGACTCAGTACAAGTCCTAGTAGTGGTCTAGGTCTTCTCCAGGTTGGTGCCACTTTTTTTTCAGTCAAGTCAAGGTCTAGGGTGCCACATTTTTTCTCCCAGGCCCAAGCAAGTTGGCGCCACACTCCCAGCCACACACTAGAGTCCAGGAGGCGCCACATCTCCATCCAGTGTCTTTGGTCCCTACACCATAAGAAGTAAGTTCCTTTTTTTTCTTGCACCACTTGGGAGAGAAATCCATCAAGATACCTCAATCCAAGGAGGAGTCAATTTCTTTCCAGATAAACCCAAGCCAGGATGGCAAGAATTTTTCTTGAAGAGAGGATCAAGGAGGTGCCCCACAATGTTCCATAAAAATCCAAGTTATACAAGGAAAGAGAGCATGTCTTGGGGAGGAATTCAAGGAGGTTCCCAAAAGTTTCCAAAAGTGCCAAAGCCATGAAAGGAAGAAGCCTAAACTTGTGGAGCAAGACTAGGAGGTGTCCAAATGAGCCAAACCATGAAGAGAAAATCCTTGATTCATGGAGAGATACTAGAAAACACCCCCATAACCTGCCATTTGGAGCTGATTTTCAAGTTTTCATGGAGTTTTTGGGCTGCCCAGTCATGGAAGGAGTCTTGGGAAGAGAATTTGATGCCTAAAGTGTGGGTTAGTCCTATTAGTCCCACATGGGAAATGTATAAAATTTTATTTCTTTGTTATGTCTATATATTCAACTCTATGTAACTCTTGAATTTAATGATGAATGAAATCAATTTCTATGTGAGCAACTTTGTGTTTCTCTCTTTCGTACTTTTATTCAGGTGTTGAGCTCTGTGAGGGAGTAAATCTGGGTTCCCTAGGAACCTTGAGGAGGTGTGAGATCTCCAACCCCAAAACCCTACCAAAACCCTAGGTTAGCCAATTCAATTCCAAACCCTAGCCGCCATCATCTTCTTCATTCCACCAATCATCCAAACCCTAATCTACCTCATCATCTCACGGCCCCTCTCTTCCAAGTAGAGGCCGACCACCAGCATCCAGGTCCAGATCGGCTACTTCGAATACAGAGCAAATCCTAGAGGAAGTCAGATCAGCATCCAGGAGAATCAGGATTTCAGCAACATCAATTTTTCAAGTTCTTCTTATCTGGTAAATCCTTTCTTTGAGTATCTGGTTCCTTAACTTATTCTTCTTCTTTCCCAGATCCTGAGTTCAGGAGAAGCCAACTCTGCCAAAGGACCATTATTGGAGGATCCATTGCGAAGATATCCGAATCCAAGGATCCAATAATCTGCTCGAGAGAGTCCTTTCCACCAAACTCTATGAAGATCACTTCCTGGTACATAACCCTTCCTTTCTCTTTAGTTCTGTCCTGTTGAAAGTTCAGAGCGAAACCCTAGGTCTAGGAGTTTCTCAACCCCCAGCAATCCTTTACTTCTAAACTACTCTGATTATCTAGTTTCTTTGAATTGTGCTTTCAATTATTATATAGTTTCATTCAATTTAGTTTCACTTTCATTTGAGTCAAAGCCGACTTCTGAAAATATAAAAAAAAAAACAAAAGGAATTAGTCTTAATTTACTTCCGCATCGCATCATCTCTTTTGTTCTGCATCAATTTTGGTATCAGAGTTTTCGTACTGCATCAAAAGGGATATTCACAAAGGGAGGGAGTTGACTACACAGAGGTGTTCTCTCCTATAGTACGCCATACTTCAATTCGGATGTTGTTGTAATTGGTGGCAAAACATGATATGGAATTGGAGCAGATGGATGTGAAGATAGCCTTTATACATGGAAGTCTGGAAGAGAAGATCTATATGAAGCAACTTGATGGCTTCATTGAGATTGGACAGGAGAACAAGTTATGTCTACTCCAGAGGTCATTGTATGGTTTAAAACAATCACCTTGTCAGTGGTATCACAGATTTGATATATTTATCTTGAGCCTTGGGTTTCTCAGATATGAACATGATCATTGTCTTTATGTCAAGGATGTGGATACCATAGATGTTCTCTATTTACTTTTGTATGTGGATGATATGTTGATAGCTAGCAGAAGTATGAAAGCTATGAAAGGGCTGAAGAGAGCATTGTCTCATGAATTTGAGATGATAGATTTTGGATCAGCACAGAAAATTCTTGGAATGGAGATTTGCAGGGATAGATGAAAAGGAATACTCTATTTGTCACAAGGTGGGTACATCAAAAGGATACTCGAGAGGTTTGGGATAGAGAAGGCCAAACCAGCGATACACCATTACCAGGGCATATTTCTCTCTCGAAAATTAGAGCCCCCAGACAGAGAAGGAGAGAGAGTACATGAAAAGAGTTCCATATGCCAATGTAGCGGGTAGTGTGATGTATGCTATGGTTTGTTGCAGGCCAGACATAGCATATGCTGTAAGCCAGGTGAGCAGATACATGGCTGACCCTGGGAAGGAACACTGGAAGACATTGAAGTGGATTTTGCGATATCTATAAGGGACTCAAAAGCATGGACTGGTATTTGGTGGGTAGCTAAAAGGACATGAATGGAACTCTATAGAGTCAGGTGAATATTTAGGTCCTTTGGAAAGGTTTACTGATGCAAGCTATATTGGTGATCTTGATACAAGAAGGTCTACAACAGATTATATCTTCTGCATGTATGGTGGACCGATTTTTTGGAGATCTACCCTTCAACCTATTACTACTTTGTCTACAACGGAAGCAGAGTGTATAGGGATTATTGAGGCTGTAAAGGAAGGACTATGGCTAAGAAGGCTAGTGGCTAGAATGGGGGTGAAATAGTGTATGGTGGTCATGCATAGTGATAGCCAGAGTGCCATACACTTGACTCAAAACCCAGTCTATCATGCTCGCACCAAGCATATAGATGTGAGATACCATAGAGTTAGAGAGTTTGTGGAGGAAGGAGAAGTGGCACTGGTGAAGGTCCATACAAAGGAGAACCAAGCGGATGCACTTACAAAGGCTCTACCAAGGAAAAGCTTCTACTCTTGTATGTGGTTGATGGGTTTGAGGAGTCTGGCATATGTAGCCTTGAAGCACCAAGGTGAAGATTGTTGAGTCTTGGGTGGTGGGTTCAAGGCTTGTTGGGTCAATGTCCTTGTATTGGTCCAGTCTATCATGGTTGTCCATGATGTATCTAGGGCTAGGAGTAAGTCCGAGGTGAGTCCTAGGTGTTTTAGACTAAGTTTTGGTCAGTCTGGATCTTAGAGTCGGCTCCTCTGGCGTAAGAGTCGGCTCACTTGTTGGCATGGCTCTGAATAGGGGAATGTGTTCTGGTCGAGTCAGCTCGTTGGGGTTGAGTCAGCTTGGTTACACTGTCAAGAAATCCTGTGGTCTGGACGAGTCGGCTTGGTTATATAGTCAGGAAACCCTGTGGTCTGGACGAGCCAGCTCCGGTGCTTAGAGTTGACTCGGTTCCAAGGTCGAGTCGACTATAATGTCTGGAGCCGGCTTGATTGACGAGTGAACTATTTTAAATATTGCCAGCTAGGAGGGAGTTTTGGGGTACTTGGCCATGTGCGACCGAGGTATATATATTATAACTTCTTAAGAGATTTAAAAAGGGTTGTAAACGAACTTCTCGGACGTGGAATCAAGAAAATCCCCTTTCTCCAGAGAATTCTCCCTTCTTCTCCCATTCTTGGATCTTGATATGATTGATCTTCAAAGACATGTATCCTATCATGTTCTCCAAAAAGATCGCTAGCAGAGGGTCATCCACAACCTATGGTATGCTTCTACTATTGCTTTGTTGATCAAGGTATTCATTCTTGATCGGGAACAAGGTGTTGCCCAGGTGGCTACCCAAGAAGGGGATCAATTAGAAATTTAAAAAATTTAAACAGATAATGTGCAATGAAAAATCCCTTTTAATGTGCTAGGTGCTATGGTAGATTAATGATTTGCAGAAGCTAAATAAGAATGAAGAAGCACAACACAAACACACAAGATTTATAGTGGTTTGGAGCAATCCAACTCCTATGTTCAATACCTAAGATACCACTTGGGATTTCCACTATATTCACACCCGAATATAGTAGGATTGTTTTACAAGATTACAATCCAAAACCTCTATACTTTGGTTTTAACAGGATCACCAAAGAAAACCCAACACCCTTTGGTTTTAAACATGATCACCAAAGAAATCTAACTTGGTTTTCACAGGATCACCAAGAACCTAACTTGGTTTTACCAGGATCACCAAGAACCCAACACTTGGTTTATATCAAAGGCTCACCAAGAACATATTTGATTTTTCAAACGGGCTCACTAATAATCCAAACAATTTAGAAATGAACTGAAAAATAAATGCAATAATAATGACTAACTCTAGTTGTCGGATAGTTGCTGGTGCAGCTTGAGAGAAGTCCACTTGAATGTGCTTCAAGGCACTTTAATTACTTCAGTGGCTTCTTTCCAAATTGTTTCAAGCTTCATATCAGAGTTGATGAAGACTTGAAGACTGACTTGAATGCTCTTGTGCTCTTTTCCTTGTTGGTGGGTAGGATATTCAAT
The DNA here is from genome assembly GCA_021397845.1 of Areca catechu. NCBI lineage: Eukaryota > Viridiplantae > Streptophyta > Magnoliopsida > Arecales > Arecaceae > Areca > Areca catechu. The sequence continues at coordinate 90,358,028 of CM038051.1, read as the reverse complement.
AAAGCCCTTAAAACTTTAAGGAACTCTCTAATTAAATCTTCAAGGAAGTTCAAAACCCTCAAATATAAGGTCTTCCATCACTCCAAGATAGTTTGAGATGTTGTACGTTATTAGGATGTGACATATGACCATTGGAGCACTTTTTGGCATTCAAAAAGAAATTCTGGAACTAGCCATTATGTACCCGAAGATGATATTCGAGTCAACTCGGATTCCTTCGAGTCGGCTCAGATCCTTCGAGTCGATAGGTCGAGTCACCAATTCTTCAGTGCAGTCGGCTCTTAATCTTAGGATGCAAAACTTCACTCTGGATGAGTCGACTCTTTATAGCTCGGGTCGGCTCGAACTTTCATCTTTGAAAATCTTGAACTCGAGGAGTCGGCTCTTTTGAACTTTGGTCTGCTCTTCTTCTCAAGTTCTGAAATCTTTACTCTAGAAGAGTTGGCTCATTGCAATTCAGGTTAGCTCACTTTTTCAGGTCTTCAAAATTTGTTCTGGTAGAGTCGGCTCATTGTGGTTCGGGTCGGCTCGCTTGGCTGTTCTTAGAAAATTTCAAAAATTGGACTCTGGAAGAGTCGGCTCGAACTTATTCCAGTCGACTCAGATTTACTCAAGTCGGCTCAGTTTCCTTCGAGTCAGCTCGGATTGCTATGAACCAAAATCTTATTGCATGCAACGAGGTGGAGTCGACTCTTCAATGTGTTGGGTCAGCTCGAGTGACTTCTTTAGGATTTTTAAAATTCAACTCAAAAGAAAACTCTCACCAACACTTTTAAACTTTTCATTCACACTAACTCAAAATAAATTTAAGGCACACACACTCATAGAAGTAACCCTTTTTATAGATTTTTCTTAACTTTTTCATTCGGTTCTTCTTTACAAAATAAGATTACAACACAACTCAACACAAGAAGTAAAGATGTAGGAGTTGAAGTTTGAACAAATAAGTCATCCTACAAAAACTTGTAAACCACTTGAAGAGTTGTTAGAAATAAATATGCAAGCTCCAATGTTTGGTTATCGTCAAAATCACTTATGGGGTCAACAATATTTCCTTTTTTGATGATGACAAAACACTGGGCATGAAAAAATCTTTACACTTACATGTATAAAAGAATTTGAAAGTAAATATTCACATGTATTGGCGCTAACTATGTTTATAAATAAGTATCAGAGCTCTAGTGAAGATATCATTGTATATCATTAATGTTAGTGCTTTTGTATATATCAAAGTATTAGACTTTGCATGCTTCATAAAATCAGAATTAGCACAAACATGGCATATCAGAGTTTAGAAAAAATATTGACAGAATTAAGACTAATTTATAGAGCAATCGAAGCAAGAGAAAGATTTAGAGATAAAGCCATTCTTTAAGAAAATCTCCCCCTTTCTCTAGGTTTTAAAATAATATAGCAGTTAGGTCCATTTGAATACTATCACTTTTGTGCTCTCCCTTTTTTATTCATTTTATGCACTTTAAGAATAATTGAATAGGTAATTGAATAGGAAGCTCAACATAGATATCAGAATTTTCATGACAGCTCAATTATAGATACCATTCTCCCCCTTTTTGTCAAGCAATCAAAAGGGATTTCAATAAAGCTTAGATTTTTGAAATAGATTAAGAAAGTATTTAATATTTATTTGAGATAATTTAACTTTCTCAAATTAGAAATTTTAATTAAAAATTCATTATAGTTGTATCAAAAGCATTGTATGATTAGAAGGATAACTCATGACAGCAATAGAAATTACTAAAGGAGCTTTCATTTCATTAAGAAATTTTCCATACAAAATATGAAAGAAAGTAAATTCATTGCAAAGTTTCTGATAGAATGTAAAGCATTAAAAAAGTCAGAAATACAACCAAAAGACTAGCTAATGAAACTATTCTTCTTCTTCACTAGAAGAAAAGGAGCCAACTTCTATAACCTTATCAGAGGTTTTGTTTTTCAGGGGTTTAAATCTTAAATCCCTGAATCTAGTTCTAACTGGGGCTCTAGGTGTCTTAGTTTTCTTGGTCATTGTCTTCTTCTTGATCTCAATAGATTTAGGTTTGATTGTAGGTGGATTAGATGAAGGAATAGGAGAAGGTTGAATAGGAGTCTTAAGTGACTCTTTGTTGATCTGTACAGGAGTATCCTCAGCAGTGAAAGTTTCCTTTAAAGATTGCAGTAAGATACTTCTGATTACTTTTTTAAAGTTCTCCATTTCCTTTTCCATTTTCTCTCTGTGAAGCATCTATTCTGATCTCATTTTATGCAGGGTGGAATTAACTGAATTTCTTAAATCATCCAATGCAGAATTCATATGACCTGTCAGTGTGTCAGAGATTGTTTCCATCCTTTGAAATATCAACTCCTTAAGTTCAGATGGAGTTATCATTGCATGTTCAGATCCTTCTTCATCCTTGTTTCCAGATTTGTTGGCTTCAACAGTAGTAGATTCATCATCATCTGAGGAAGTAGCTGCAATCTGACCAGACATCTTCTTTATCCATACTCCTTCTTGTAATTTGTATCCCATTCTTTTAAGAGAATTGAAGGAATAAGTGTCTGAGTGATGTAGAGGCTTGCCTATCACATTGGTTAGATCAAATCTAGCTTCTTCAAACAGTAAGGTGAAAACCATACCATAGGGTAGGCATGCTTTGACTTTTCTAGTTGCTTCTCTCATTTGAATCATCATGATGAACGGAAGGTTAAGAGGTTCTTCTTCAATTAAATGTCTAATGAAAGTCATGTCCTTTTCACTCACCCAGTCAAAGCGACCGATTTTGGGAAGAAAAAATCTACTGACCATAATGTGAAGAAGTCTCATTTCCTTTGACAGCGAGTTGGCTTGAACATGTTAGATGGAGCTTACATCTTCCTTTTCCAAAATGAGCTTTAAAGTATGTTCTCTGTCAGTTAGGGTAAGCTCGGTGGTGCCGTCCGTTGGCATTTGAAGCAAGTTGCCCAACTTTTCTTCATCCATAATGACTTTAATTCCCTTGATAGTTGATTCCAAGTTGTACTCTTCAAGAATTAAGTTTTCATAGAAAGTTCATACCAGAGAAGGGTAGGTCAGAATATCCAGTGAGCAGAAATACTTCCAACCCTGGTTGTCTATCCAACTTCCAATCTTCATTTTCATTTCTTCTAAGAAGGAGAAATCAATCCTTCTTCCACAAGTAACAAGCCTGTTGGCCATTAATGTGGATTTCCCAGATAGAGAGGATGTTTCTTCTTCTGGAGTGGACCTCTTTTTCTTTTCTCCCTTTCCTTCTAGATCTTTATTGCATTTGCTTGATTATGCTGCTTGTGGAATCTTCCGTGCAGATCTCCTTAGAGTCATTTCAACAAAGTTTGTAGGAATAAGGAAATCAAGCTTTTGGGGAATGGTTTTTGATAGATTGATAAAGGTTCTGAGCGGAGTAGAGTGAGTTTGAAGTGAAATAGAAAGAGTTAAGAGCAAGAAAAGATTACTTGGATCTTACTTAAAATAGTGATTTCCCGACATTCGAGTCGGCTCTCTCAGTCCTAAAATCATCAGAGTCGGCTCGACCAGAGTGAACTCAGAACAATCAGAACATCAAGTCGACTAGGCAAGACTTCAGGTTGACCTAGTCAGCTCGACCAAAGCAAGAGCAGAAAAATCAGACATTCGAGCCAACTTGACCAGAGCAAAACTGCTCGAGTCGACTCAAACAGAAACTTTCCACAGAAAATGAAATGATATAGAAATTGAGTTTGATGCAATGAAATTTCAAGAAAAGTTGTTCAACAATCATGAATTTATATAGGAGGTTTTCTAGATATTTTTTTCTTAATTTAGAAGGAAATTAGGTTAAGGTAATCTAGAAAGGATCACAAAGCCCTAATTCTCCTCTAAGGAAGTCAAATCTATCCTGGTTCAATGGCTTAGTAAAAATGTCAGCTAATTGTTTTTCAGTTAGGGATAAATTCTAGTTCAGTGTCACCATTCAAAACATGATCTCTAATAAAATGGTGTCTAATCTCCATATGCTTAGTCCTAAAATGCTGAATAGGGTTTTTGGTCAAATTTATAGCACTTGTGTTATCACACTTGATAGAAATTTTTCATTGTGTAACACCAAAAACTTATAGCTATTTTTAATCCATAATGCTTGTGCCCAACAACTCCCTACAGCAACATACTCTGTCTCAGTAGTAGAAAGTGCTACCGAGTTTTGTTTCTTACAATGCCATGAGATTAAATTCAACCCTACAAACTGGCATGTGCCGCTAGTGCTTTTTCCATCAATTCTACAACTAGCATAATCAGCATCCAAAAATCCAATTAAATTCGAAGATGATTGTTTTGAAAATCAAAGACCTAGATTACTTGTACCTTTCAAATATCTCAATATTCTTTTAATAGCAAGCATATGTGTTTCTTTAGGATTACAATGAAATCTAGCACATACACATACACTATACAAGATATCCGGTCTACTTGCAGTTAAATATAATAAGTATCCGATCATATCTCTATATAACTTTTGGTCAATATTGGATCCATTTTCATCTTTATCCAATCTGCAAGATGGGTTCATGAGTGTGTTCATTTGTTTGCTCGTCCCTATACCAAACTTTTTGATTATTTTCTTGATGTATTTGGCTTGGTTGATGAAGATCCCTTCCTTTGTTTACTTTACTTAAAGTCTGAGGAAGAAGTTAAGTTCACCCATTAGGCTCATTTAAAACTCTCCCTGCATTAGCTTAGCAAATTCTTCACAAAAACTTTCATTAGTTGCACCAAATATAATATCATCATATAAATTTGTACAACTAATATGTCATTGTTTTTCTTTTTAATGATAAGGGTTTTATCAACATTTCCTCTTGAAAAATTATTTTCAATTAAGAAAGTGCTAAGTCTATCATACCAGGCTCTAGGGGCTTGTTTCAAACCATATAAAGCTTTATTTAATTTAAACATATGATTTGGAAAAGCATGATTTTTAAAACTTGGTGGTTGTTCTATAAAAACTTGTTCAGAAATAAATCCATTTAGAAAAGCATTTTTGACATTCATTTGAAAGAGTTTAAAATTCATGCAGCAAGCAAATGTGTAGGATCAGGTAGGCAACCCAAGATGGGGGGTGAATTGGATTTTATAAAACTTTTGTACTATTTAAAATATCTATGAACTAAAGAAAGCATGTGCTAATGCAATTTAAGTGCTTGAGTATTTCAAATAAATGTAGCGGAAATAAAGAAATAAAAGCACAAGGAGAACAATCACACAAACACAAAGATTTATAGTGGTTCGGTGCCAACCAAACACCTACATCCACTCCCAAAGAATCCCTTGGGAATTCCACTAAGTTTGGTTTTATAACTTAGGCTCACCAACAACCTTTACAACTTATTTTGTCTTCAGGCTCACAAGTCAATCTTTAGTTGGTTTCAAGGCTCACCAACAATCACCCATGGTTTTATGGGATAACCAAGAACCTAAACAATCACCAACAACCACTTTGGTTTTCAAAGGCTTACCAAAAATCTCTTTCGTTTACCAAGGCTCACCAAAAACCTTAAGTAAAACAATGTAAGAGCAAGTTTAAATGAATACAATAAAAGATTTCTAAAATAAAGCAAATATCTCTTTGAAGCCCTTGATTGTTGATGAAGATCTTGTCTTCAAGTTGATGAAGCCTTTGATTGATGCTTGCAGATGTAGACTTTGAATGCTCTCTTTGAAACTTGGAAGCTTGAAGGCTTTTAATCACTCAACTATTGAATCCTTTAAGAATATTCAAGAAACTCACCAAAAGATTGCTTTCCCATTTGATTCTTGATGTTTATATAGCCTCCCAATACTTAAATGACCGTTTATAGCCGTTAGGAAGGAAAATATGGCCGTTGGAGCCAAGTTGGAGAAGTTCTGCAGCCTAGAAAACTAGCCGTTACTGTTCAAGTGTCGACACTTCACCTCTAGGTGTCGATACTTTAGTTTCAAGTGTCAACACTTCATTTTCTAGGTATCGACACTTCATTTTCCAGGTGTCGACACTTCACTTCCAAGTGTCGACACTTTAGCTCCAGGTGTCGACACTTGACTAAAAGTGCTTTCTGAAATTATATGTTTGTCTCAGGCCTTGAGTCGACACTTCACTCTTCAAGTGTCAACACTTGATCCTCAGGTGTCGATACTTCATTTCCAGGTGTCGACACTTCATTTCCAGGTATCGACACTTGCCTATGCCATTGCTGAAACATCTTCAAATTGAAACTTTAACCTCTTCAAGTTCTTCCATATTAATTCCAAAGTCTATATACTTGATTTTCTATTAATTTAAGGACTTTTTCAATTGAAATACAAGCATTTCTTCATCCAACATGATTGAGTACTAAGATATGAAAAATATACTTAAAATATAATTTCTACTCATATATACTTAAACATTTTGTCAATCATCAAAATCAAGATAGAGTCAACAATCTTCCCCTTTTAATGATGACAAAACCTTTAAGTATATGAAAAGTGTAAGCTTAAAAAGATTAATAATAAGATAAACATGTAAGCTCAAAATGATAAGCACCAAGCTCCCCCTCAAAATATGATCCCAAAAAAAATCTTCAAAAATATTTTTCAAAATATGCAAAATTTTCAAATTTTTAAAATTTCTTCTTCTTACTAATTCTTCCCTTTAGATAAAAATATTTTACATTCTTCTCCCCCTTTTACACTTTCTTTCATTTCTCAAATGATTTTTAATGTTTATCCAATCTTTCCCTTTTCATACTTAACAATTTTCTCCCCCTTTTTGATATCATGAAAAAGGGTGAAAGGCAATACAAAGTGGGAATGAAGTCGGAAAGAATAGCAAGTAGGTCATCAAAATCAATGCATGAAATCAAATAATTATGATATCTATTGAATATGATACAAATTGAACATGATACCAATTGAAACATGATACCATTTGAATGTAACTCCCCTTAAAAAATTAGATTTGAAAACAAGGAGAAAGTGTATCAGAGCAATATAAGTACAGCATGATATCAAGCAAAATATTCAAAGCATCAAATATGATAACAAATCTTTGGATGCTCTCCCTAAATATTATTCCTTCTTTGAAAATATGCATTTATTTGAGGAATAAAACATGAAAGCTCATGCATCAAGATTTGAAATTTTTCAAGATATTCATGATTTTCAAAATACAAAGCATTTATATCACTTAAAAACTTTTAGCATGATTTCAAATTTATTTTAAGATGATTTGATATCCATACAAATGCTAGAAGTAATATGATATCAAGTCTAGCTACTAGAGTAAGGGTTTGTTAATATGCATACCTTCTTCTTAAATATAACCCTTAACTACCAGTTCTATATTTGATTCAAATCAATTCTAACTTAAGCATAGATGCCAACAATGAAAGAATATAAATCATAAAATTTTACTTGAAATAATTCAAAAACTGTATTAATCAAAATCAAGTGAAAGTCTAATAATCATAAGTTGAAATCATGAGAGTATGAAATTCATTTAAATCAAAATAGTCACGATCACAACTAATGATTATTAGTCTAAGCTTGATTCTAATTAATCAATTAAAATATTTTTCAAATCAATATGCATTTTTAAAAGTATTTTTCATGAAATATATTAATCAAAATCAAGTAAAGGTCTTACAATCATAAGTTTAATCATGATAGCATGAAATTCATCAACACCAAAAAGTTCATGATCATAGCCAATGATGATAAGTCCAAACTTGATTCTAATTAACTATTTAAAATAATTTTTCAAAGTAATTGATGCAATAAAAATTAATCTATATTTTTAATTATGGAAGGAGATGTTTAGAATTTACCAATATACAAAGTCCTTCCTTTTACTATTTAGTTCAAAATGTAGCTTGTCCACTTTTTTAAATTATCTTGTACAACCTCTTTTTAAGAACTTCCTTTCTTCATGTTGGGTTGCAAGACATTCCTGCAAAACAAATTAAATGGACATTTTTGGTACCCAAACTTTCTTGGATCCTTTATGATTAGTAATTATGGTTCCTTTTGGAACCCAAACATTTCTTAATCTAGAAGGATAAGCATTAAAACCATATTTAGAAGATAAATTGAAAGAAGCAGGAATAGAGAAATTTTTCAAAAGTTTTTGCTTTTTTTTCTCAACCAAAATATTTTTATCACATAAATCTTTCAAAATAACATTTTCTTTTTCTAAAAATTCTTTTTCTTTAGAAAAATTATTCTTTTCATTTTCAAAATATCAATCTTGGCATTTAAAATCATCATTTTTATTTGCAAGATTGGTGTTGTTGAGAGAAAATGAATCTACATGCCTATTTAATTTCTTGTGCTTAATTTTTAGCAATCTATATTCATGCACAAGATCATTAGATGCATCATGTGATTCTTTAAAGGTAAAATCATAATTATTTTTAGCACATATATTTTTCTCATTTGCCATGAAGCAAAGATGGGCAACTTCATCATCCGTACTTGAATCTTCGCTATCGCTCCAAGTTGCCATCATTGCCTTGAATTTCCTTTTGGCTTTGAAAGCCATTATCTTCTTTTCTATATCAGCTTCCACTATCCTTTGCCATAAGTTCAACTCATAGGTCATAAGTGAATCAATAAGCTCCTCCAAAGATAAGGTTTCTACATCTTTAGCTCCTTGGATCACCGTCACCTTTGGATCGCATGATTTTGGCAAAGATCTAAAAATTTTGTTCACCAAATCAGCATTAGTATAGATTTTGCCAAGATTTTTTAATTCATTAATAATAGTCATAAATCTAGTATACATATCAGAAATAGATTCATAGTGCATCATTTTAAAAATTTCAAAAGAATGTACAAGCAAATTAATTTTAGAATTCTTCACTTGAAGAGTACCCTCATGAGTAACTTCAAGTGTGTCCCATATTTCCTTTGCCGATGTGCATGTAGAAATTCTATTAAATTCATTCAAGTCCAATGCACAATAAAGCAAGTTCATTGCTTTAGCATTGATTTCAGTTTGTTTAATGTCATATTCATTCCAATCCTCTTCGAGCTTTGGAATGGAAATGCCATTAACCAAAATGGAAGGAATATGAGGACCACTAACAATGATTTTCGAAAGATAATAACTAATAGATTGAATATGGATGCGCATGCGAGTTTTCCAAAATGTGTAATTTATGCCATTGAAAAACGGCGGTCTAACACTAATACCTACAAGGGTTTCCATAATCTTTAATTCAAAATCGTTAGATTTTCAAACAGAGCACCCACTCTGATACCAATTGTAGGCTCAGGTAGGCAACCCAAGAGGGGGGATGAATTGGATTTTATAAAACTTTTATACTATTTAAAATATCTATGAACTAAAGCAAGCATGTGCTAATGCAATTCAAATGCTTGTGTATTTCAAATAAATGCAGCGGAAATAAAGAAATAAAAGCACAAGGAGAACAATCACACAAACACAAAGATTTATGGTGGTTCAGTGCCAACCAAGCACCAACATCCACTTCCCAAGAATCCCTTAGGAATTTCACTAAGTTTGGTTTTATAACTTAGGCTCACCAATAACCTTTATAACTTGTTTTATCTTCGGGCTCACAAGTCAATCCCTAGTTGGTTTCAAGGCTCACCAACAACCACCCTTGGTTTTATGGGATAACCAAGAACCTAAACAACTTGTTTTGGCTTCGGGCTCACAAGTAAAATCCTAGTTGGTTTCAAGGCTCACCAATAACCACTTTGATTTTCAAAGGCATACCAAAAACCTCTTTGGTTTTCCAAGGCTCACCAAAAACCTTAAGTAAAACAATATAAGAGCAAGTTTAAATGAATATAATAAAAGCTTTCTAAAATAAAGCAAATATCTCTTTGAAGCCCTTGATTATTGATGAAGATCTTGTCTTCAAGTTGATGAAGCCTTTGATTGATGCTTGTAGATGTAGACTTTGAATGCTCTCTTTGAAACTTGGAAGCTTGAAGGCTTTTAATCACTCAACTATTGAGTCCTTTAAGAATATTCAAGAAACACACTAAAGGATTACTTTTCCATTTGATTCTTGATATTTATATAGCCTCCCAATACTTAAATGACCGTTTATTGCCGTTAGGGAGGAAAATATGGCCGTTGGAGCCAAGTTGGAGAAGTTCTGCAGCCCAGAAAACTAGTCGTTACAGTTCAAGTGTCGACACTTCACCTCCAGGTGTCGACACTTTAGTTTCAAGTGTTGACACTTCATTTTCCAGGTGTCTACACTTCACTTCCAAGTTTCAACACTTCAGCTCTATGTGTCGACACTTGACTGAAAGTGCTTTCTGAAGTTTTCTGTTTGTCTCAGGCCTTGAGTCGACACTTTACTATTCAAATGTCAATATTTGATCCTCAGATATCGACACTTCATTTATAGGTGTCGACACTTGTCTGTGCCATTGCTGAAATATCTTCAAATTGAAAATTTAACCTTTTCAAGTTCTTCCATATTAATTCCAAAGTCCATATACTTGATTCTCCATTAATTTAAGGACTTTTTTAACTGAAATATAAGCATTTCTTCATCCAACATGGTTGAGTACTAAGATATGAAAAATATACTTAAAATATATTTAGTACTCATATATACTTAAATATTTTGTCAATCATCAAAATCAAGATAGAGTCAACAAAAAGCAAGAAGTAATCTAATAGCCTCAAGTCTTGCTACAGGAGCATATGTTTCGTCAAAATCAATGCCTTCTTCTTGAGTATATCTCTTAGCCACTAATCTAGCTTTGTTTCTAATGACATTTACTTGTTCATCTAATTTGTTCCTATAAACCCATTTGGTTCTTATGATTGGGTGGTCTTTAGGTCTATTAACTAATGTCCAAATCTTATTTCTTTCAAACTAGTTCAATTCTTCTTCCATAGCCATCATCCAGTTTGGATCACTTTCACCTTCTTCTAAGGTATGTAGTTCTATTTGTGATCAAAGGCTAGGTAGTCATGTGCAATTCTATGTGCAGACCTAGTCCTAATACTGGTGCGGGCACCAGGCTCAGGAAGAGGCTTCAGCTAATGCCAAGTTCTTTATGGATAGAAGACTAGAAATTTAAGTCCTGTAATAAGTCTATGAGTCCTGTATTTATTTTATTTGAATAATTGAGTCCTGATTTATTTTAATTTGGGTCCAATTAGAGTTAAATTTGCTTTGTATTGAGTCGGGTTCAAGATCTACTTGCATTGGGCTTCAATTAAGCAAGAATGAGTGCAACCAACTTCACCAACTACTTGGAGCACCACATCATCAAAGCACCATGCCACCTTGGAAGACAAGTCATGCCAACTTGGAGGATAAATCATGCCACATCACCAAGATACATCAACCATGAATTTTCAAATTTGAATGAAGCTCCACTCTTTATGGGTGCCCACCTTGTAATTAGGAGATTTAAATTTGAATGGGCCACTCCTATCTTCATGGGACACCCCTTGATTTTCTCCATGAAAAGTGTTGCATTTTGAATTTGAAAAGGAGTTTAAGGTTTATAAAAGCTCCTAGAATTCTCTTATAATGGGAATGATGAATGAAATGAAATTTTTTTTCTAAGAAAGCTTTCTTCCTTTGCTAGCCAAAGACCCTTGAGAGAAGGTAGGTGTGAGACCTAGGATACTTAACCAAACAAGCTTCTAGTCCCTTTTTCAATCCCATTCGGCCACCCTTGAAGAATCCTCTTCAAGCCACTCCAATTTCAACCTTCCCATCTTCCAAAAGAGATCATCTATAATGGAGTTCTCCATGCCAACAATTGAAGATGATTCAAGCAAAGGACGCCAAAGGAGATCTACTTAAAGCCAAATCTAAGCCATTTCTTCCATTCCTAATTTCCTCTTCCATTTCTCCATTCTTCCACCTAAATCTTTTAATTTTACTATGTATCAATGCAGGATCCCCGGGTCTCCTAGTTTTCAAGGTGAAGGTCTACTGTGCCAAGGAATCATAAACAAGTTGCCTTTAGATCTATAGTAACTCCTTGCTATTCTTAGTACTTAATCTTGAGTGTCCCTTTTCTGAATTTCAGATTATTAATAGCCGGATAGCCATCTTTATTATCTTCTTTCAGATCTGAAATAGGAAAGTAGGCTAGTCCTAACCTGTGTAGTTTCCTAACCACGAAGATCCCTTCTTAATTACTTTGAGAGATTCTTTTCTAGTCTAGTTCTTTTCCTTATGTTCCTTTCATATAATTCTATTACTTTTACGTAGAATAGCTACATGTTTATCTATTTCATTTTCATTTAGTGCATCTAATTCTTCAAATGCATCATTCGATACATGTCCCCCATCATTTTGGTATCAGAGCATGGTAGGTTAGGGTTACTTTTGAATTTGTGCATTTAGGTAGGTTGCTGAAATTTTCTGCATGCATAGCATTCATACATGATACTTAGTTATTATTTTTAAAATCCAATCTAGATCTAAAACTCACGCCTCCTGAGCGGGTGTACACCAGTACACTATCACGACCCATGGAAATAATGAGCCCCTGGCCAGACGTGAATTTTTAGGTTGAAGTTTGGTATGTAAATGCCTTTGTTTGTTTAAATTCTGCTTGCTATATTTCTGAATGTGCTGACTAAGATTTGCATAAAAGTCTGAATGAAAGTAGTTAATTTTTTATTAAAATAATTTTTTTTATACTCCATATTAAGTTAGTTATCATCATGTAAAATTTCATCTTCATAAAAAAATTACAAAAAAAATGAAAATTCTCGCATCCCATCACTATCACTGAAATTCCTTTATGTTCAGTCCTGTTTTTTTTATCTAGTTTTCAGTATCTGCTCAGCATAGTATAAAATTTATTTTTAAATTTCCTTTCGTATGGAATATCATCTAGAAGTTAGCAATCTTCTGTGATTTTTTTAAATTTTTTTGAATCTGTTACATTGCACTTATCCATCACTTGAGAACTGCAACACACTAATTCTGCACCTGAAATTTGGGTCCATATGTTTGTTGCATTCATTTCATGGTAAACAAAATTAAGGGCATCAAATTGACATAGGGTCAGGATTTCATTACCTGTCCCTAGCACAAAAATCATCAACTTGCATAATGAGACCAACCCTAATTAAAATGGATTAGACATTTAATTGCTCTAGCGAGCTAGGGACACCCACAAGGTCGGGTTGAGTCAAGTGTCAAGCCAACTTTGACACCCTGTTTGTGTGTGCTTGTATCTGGTGTTTAGCCAAGTGGTTCAGGGACTAGAGCCCGAAGGAAAGTGAGTTGGTTCGCTTACCTGGCCAATTTCAAATTGGTGTCTAAGGCAAGCAAAGAAGAACCTCCACTAACCTTACACTTACCTGGCCAGGTGCCAAGTTACTACAACCCGGATTGTCAATTTGACCTTATATTTGATTTGTACTCTAGGTCTAGCAAAACCCCTAGTCCGAGTTGAGTCCGTGTGCATGGCAACTAGATCAGGAGCACCTTATCAGCAAACCCAAGCCCAATCTAGTGTAACCATGGAACAAAACTTTGAGAGTCTAATGAAATCCTTGAATGACCAAATGACCAAGCTGAACCAAAACTTAACTGATCAATTAGCCCAGACCAATCAAAACTTGACTGATCAGATAACCCACATCACTGCTAGACTTGATCGATTAGAAGCTCATACCCCTGGAGGAAATCATGAAGTCCAAAATGAGTTAGAGCTTGAATCCGAGTTTGAGACACCCATCAACCCTAGAAGAACTCTTCATCAAAACCATTTCTTCGAGCCAAATCCTAGGAGGACCAATCGTGATCGAGTCCATGACCCAAATCCTAGGATAGCACACCATGATCCAGTCTATGAGCCAAACCCTAGGAGACACAATCAGGATCAGACAGACCGTGATGAGCGAACCCTTAGGAGTATTAGATTGGAAGCACCAACATTTGATGGAAATCTGGATCCTAAGGTTTACATAGATTGGGAGGGAGAGATGGATCAATACTTTGATTGGTATGACATGACAGAGGAGAGAAAATGCAAGTTCGCGAAGCTTAGGTTAATTTGTCAGGCTAGGCTGTACTGGAAAAATGTCGAGAGGTTCATTAGGCAAAGAGGTGATGTTCCCATAGTAACTTGGAGGGCGATGAAACTTAGGCTTAGAGAGAAGTACCTTCCTATGTCCTACCACCAGAGACTTCTAGACCAGTGGCAGAGATTGACCCAAGGAACCAAGAATGTAGCCGAATACAATGCCAAATTTGATGAATTTGTAATGAGATGCAATGTAGATGAGTCTGAGTCAGTTACTTTGTCGAGATTTAGGGCAGGATTGAGAGAAGAGATCCAGAAAGAGTTATTTCTGAGAGAAGTCCATGACTTAGAGCTAGCTTACCAGGTAGCACGAGATGCCGAGAGATTTTATAGGGGACCATTTTATCGCAAATCCGAACCCCCTAAAACTAGTGCACCTAGTCAGCAGCCAGGAACAAATCAGATGCGACCCAGTCGACCCAACCCTAGCACCCCTCTGACCCGTAGAGATGATAGGGGTAAAGCACCAAATGTTCAGAGGACTCCAAATTCTAATGTGGCTTGCTATAGATGTCATAAGTTAGGCCATTACGCTAGCAATTGTCCAACTAGGGCCTTACACATACGAGAATTAGAAGAAAGTGAGTCTGAACCCAAAGAACCCCTAGGTGATAATGTCGAGGAAGTATATCAGGCTGAGGACAACTTGGCTGAAGAGTATGAAGGAGACGAGGAACAAATAGAGCCTGATATGTTGGGAGTAGTTAGATGCATCCTTACCCAAAATGCGACACAGGAAGATTGGCGTAGGACTAACATCCTACAAACATTCATCAAGTTAGGGGATAAGGTATGTAAAATAATCATAGATAGTGGGAGTTGTGTAAAAGCCATATCCACTAGTGCTGTCAAAACTTTAGGCTTGTCCACAGTTCCCCATCCGACTCCATATAAGGTTTTTCTTGGATAGACTCCACTTCGATTCCTATCAAACATAGGTGCCTAGTCCAAATCCAGTTACAGTCCTATCAGGAGAAAGTGTGGTGTGATGTCTTACCAATGGGAGTGAGCAGTATCATCCTAAGTCGACCCTGGTTATTTGACCATGACGCGACCCTATACGGCCGATCAAATTCTTGCTCATTCATGCACCTAGGAAAGAAGTTTGTGATTAACCCAACACCACCTAAGGACACTGTTAAGAGAGGATCAAGCCACCTAAAGGAAAAGAAAACGGGAGTCAATTTGATCACTGAAAAGAAAATTGAGAAAGAACTCACTGAGGGTACACATGTTTGGATTTTAACCACTAAGGAAATTCAGGAGCCTTCCCAAAAAGAATGCCCTTAGGAAGTGGCTAAAGTGTTAGAAGACTTTAAGGATGTATTTCCAGATGACCTACCTGACCAGCTTCCACCACTTAGGGACATCCAGCACGCCATTGACTTGGTCCCCGGAGCCACCCTACCCAACCTTCCACAATATAGGATGAACCCTACCGAACATTTAGAGTTACAAAGACAAGTAGGGGATCTCCTTAGGAAAGGATTTATTAGAGAGAGTTTGAGTCCCTGTGCAGTACCAGCATTACTGACCCCTAAGAAAGATGGCACTTGGAGGATGTGCGTTGATAGTCATCCCATTAATAAGATCATAATGAAATATAGGTTTCCCATATCCCGTTTGGATGACATGTTAGATATGATGGCCGGAGCAACAATATTTTCAAAGATTGACCTTAAGAGTGGCTATCATCAGGTTAGGATTAGACCAGGGGATGAGTGGAATACTGCATTCAAGACCAAGGAGGGTCTTTTTGAGTGGGTAGTAATGCCTTTCGGACTGTCCAATGCTCCTAGTACCTTTATGCGGATTATGAATCAAGTCCTACGGTTATTTATAGGAAAGTTTGTCGTAGTTTACTTCGACAACATTTTTATATATAGCAGGACCCAGAAGGACCATTTGGACCACTTGAATCAAGTCTGTTTAGCTCTTAGGAAAAATAGTCTCTTTGCAAACCTTAACAAATGTGACTTTTTTACCCATAGAGTCATTTTCCTAGGTTTTGTTGTCACACCTGACAGAGTTTCTGCTGACCCTGAAAAGATCAAATCAATTGTTGAATGGCCAGTGCCAAAAAGTATTCATGAAGTACGAAGTTTTCATGGCCTAGCTACTTTTTATAGAAGATTCATTCGAGGGTTTAGTACCATAGTTGCTCCAATCACAGATTGCATTAGGAAAGGCCAATTTGAATGGACAAAAGCTGCTGATAGGGCCTTCCTAGATGTTAAGAAGAAAATGACACAAGCACCTATCTTAAGATTGCCTGATTTTTCCAAGGTTTTTGAGGTTGCTTGTGATGCATCTGGAGTTGGAATAGGTGGAGTTTTAAGCCAAGAGAGCCATCCCATAGCTTTCTTTAGTGAAAAATTAAATGAAGCCAAGCTTAAGTATTCCACCTATGATAAAGAGCTCTATGCGGTAGTGCAAGCTTTAAGGTATTGGAGGCATTATCTACTACCGCATGAATTTATCCTGTTTTCTGATCACGAGGCCCTTAGATTCCTTAGTTCCCAAAAAAAGTTGAATCCTAGGCATGCCAAGTGGGTCGAATACATCCAAGCCTACACGTTTATCCTAAAACATCATGCTGGAACTGAGAATAAGGTGGCCGATGCATTAAGTCGTAGAGCCCCGCTTCTGAACTCGATTAGCACTGAAGTCGTTGGATTTGAAAGACTTACGGATGAGTATGATAATTGTCCAGACTTTAGTGAAGTTTACCAAGCTCTGAAATTAGGACCATCTAGTGACCACAGTAAGTACACCCTTTTAGATGATTATCTATTTAAGGAAAACAAGCTTTGTGTTCCGAAGACTTCCTTGAGAGATTTTCTAATTTGGGAAACCCATGCTGGAGGTTTGGCTGGCCATTTTGGAAGAAACAAGACCATATTGATAATTGAGGAGAAATCTTACTAGCCAGGCCTTAAGAGACAAGTAGCCAATATTGTTGTCCGATGTAGGACATGTGCGGTTGCCAAACATCAGAGACAAAACACTGGGTTATACACTCCTTTACCTTTGCCGGATTATCCATGGCAGGATCTTATCATGGACTTCATTTTAGGACTGCCCAAGACCCTTAGAAAACACGATTCAATCTTTGTAGTGGTCAACAGATTTTCGAAAATGGTCCATTTTATACCCTGTTCCCAAACTTTTGATGCCTCCAGGGTAGCCAAGCTTTTTCTCGATCAAGTAGTCAAGTTACATGGGTTACCGATAACCATTGTTTCAGATAGGGATGTCCGTTACACAAGCTATTTTTGGAAAACTCTTTGGCACCTACTAGGAACAAAACTAAAATTCTCAACTACTTACTACCCTCAGACGGATGGACAAACTAAAGTTGTAAATAGAAGTCTATGGAACTTATTAAGGTGCCTTGTTGGAGAGAATCTGGGAAATTGGTATTTACTTTTACCTTGTGCTGAGTTCGCATACAACAGCTCGGTCAATAGGTCTACTGGTAAAAGTCCCTTTGAGATTGTCCATGGTTACAGACCTTGGAGACCTATCGAACATATCCCATTACCCACACACGTACGTGTATCTGAGTCTGCCGAGTCATATGCACAGCATCTTAAAGAATTACATAAGGAAATTAGTAAGAAAATTCAAATGAGTAATGAAGTTTATAAGCATGTGGCTGATTTACATAAATGGATAAAGGAATTTAATGAAGGGGACTCTGTAATGATAAAACTTAGACCTGAAAGGTTTCCACCGGGAACTATGAAGAAATTGCATGCCCGGGGAGCTGGACCTTTCAAAATAATTAAGAAAATAGGATCTAATGCATATGTATTAGAGTTACCTCCTGATTATTGCATTAGCTCCACTTTTAATGTTTCTGATCTGAAAGAATTTAAAGAACCGGCATTAATTTCGAGAGAGCCTTTTGAACTTCACCCTGCCTTTGAGAGTGAAACCCTACCTGAGTGTCCACCAGCAATTTCACTAGACCGGAGAGACAAGATTGAATGTATCTTAGATGACCAAGTGATTACTACTAGAAATAAGGGTTATCAGCGTTATCTGGTTCGTTGGCACGGTCGACCGGAATCTGAAGACTCCTGGATTACCCGAGAGGATCTACAACAAATTGACCCAGATATATTAGAAAAATACCACAGTCAAACCGATCCTTACTCGACAGGGTCAAGTTCCTCCCACCCGGGAAGAATTGGTGCGGGCACTAGGCTCAGGAAGAGGCTTCAGCTAATGCCAAGTTCTTTATGGATAGAAGACTAGAAATTTAAGTCCTGTAATAAGTCTATGAGTCCTGTATTTATTTTATTTGAATAATTGAGTCCTGTTTTATTTTAATTTGGGTCCAATTAGAGTTAAATTGGCTTTGTATTGAGTCGGGTTCAAGATCTACTTGCATTGGGCTTCAATTAAGCAAGAATGAGTGCAACCAACTTCACCAACTACTTGGAGCACCACATCATCAAAGCACCATGCCACCTTGGAAGACAAGTCATGCCAACTTGGAGGATAAATCATGCCACATCACCAAGACACATCAACCATGAATTTTCAAATTTGAATGAATCTCCACTCTTTATGGGTGCCCACCTTGTAATTAGGAGATTTAAATTTGAATGGGCCACTCCTATCTTCATGGGACACCCCTTGATTTTCTCCATGAAAAGTGTTGCATTTTGAATTTAGAAAGGAGCTTAAGGTTTATAAAAGCTCCTAGAATTCTCTTGTAATGGGAATGATGAATGAAATGAAATTTTTTTTCTATGAAAGCTTTCTTCCTTTGCTAGCCAAAGACCCTTGAGAGAAGGTAGGTGTGAGACCTAGGATACTTAACCAAACAAGCTACTAGTCCCTTTTCCAATCCCATTCGGCCACCCTTGAAGAATCCTCTACAAGCCACTCCAATTTCAACCTTCCCATCTTCCAAAAGAGATCATCTATAATGGAGTTCTCCATGCCAACAATTGAAGATGATTCAAGCAAAGGACGCCAAAGGAGATCTACTTAAAGCCAAATCTAAGCCATTTCTTCCATTCCTAATTTCCTCTTCCATTTCTCCATTCTTCCACCTAAATCTTTTAATTTTACTATGTATCTATGCAGGATCCCCGGGTCTCTTAGTTTTCAAGGTGAATGTCTACTGTGCCAAGGAATCATAAACAAGGTGCCTTTAAATCTATGGTAACTCCTTGCTATTTTTAGTACTTCATCTTGAGTGTCCCTTTTCTGAATTTTAGATTATTAATAGCCGGATAGCCATCTTTATAATCTTCTTTCAGATCTGAAAAAGGAAAGTAGGCTAGTCCTAATCTGTGTGGTTTCCTAACCACGAAGATCCCTTCTTAATTACTTTGAGAGATTCTTTTCTAGTCTAGTTATTTTCCTTATGTTCCTTTCATATATTTCTATTTCTTTTACGTAGAATAGCTAATGTTTATCTATTTCATTTTCATTTAGTCCATCTAATTCTTCAAATGCATCATTCGATACATGTCCCCCATCATTTTGGTATCAGAGCATGGTAGGTTAGGGTTACTTTTAAATTTGTGCATTTAGGTAGGTTGCTGAAATTTTCGGCATGCATAGCATTCATACATGATACTTAGTTATTATTTTAAAATCTAATCTAGATCTAAAATTCATGCCTCCTGAGCGGGTGTACACCAGTACACTATCACGACCCATGGAAATAATGAGCCCCTGGCCGGACGTGAATTTTTAGGTTGAAGTTTGGTATGTAAATGCCTTTGTTTGTTTAAATTCTGCTTGCTATATTTCTGAATGAGCTGACTAAGATTTGCATTAAAGTCTGAATGAAAATAGTTAATTTTTTATTTAAATAATTATTTTTCTACTCCATATTAAGTTAGTTATAATCACGTAAAATTTCATCTTCAGAAAAAAATTACAAAAAAAATGAAAATTCTCGCATCCCATCACTATCACTGAAATTCCTTTATGTTTAGTCCTGTTTTTTTTATCTAGTTTTCAGTATCTGCTCAGCATAGTATAAAATTTATTTTTAAATTTCCTTTCGTATGGCATATCATCTAGAAGTTAGCAATCTTGGTGCGGGCACCAAACTCAGAAGAAGACTTCAGAGCTCCATCTGGATCTCTGATTAACCGTGCCCGAAGAATTAGGGTTTTTTGGCTTGTAATAAGAGTTGACTTGATCAACTCAATTTTAGCTTGAGTCTGTATAACATGCATTTTTATTTGGTTGAGTCATGTTGACTCAGTAGTTGACTAGGGCTTCAACCTGGGGTGTTACATTTTCTTCCAAGGCCAAGCAAGTGGGCGCCACACTCCCAGCCACACGCCTAAGTCCAGGGGGCGCCACATCTTCATCCAGTAGACTTTGGTCCCCACACCACAGATAGCAGCTCCCTTCTTTCATGTGCCAATTGAGGAGAATGCAACCAAGGATCCACAAAACAAGGGGGTGGCCCAAGACTTCCATAAGAGCCAAACTATGAATGGGAAGAAAGTTTCTTGGAGAGAACTTCAAGGAGGCGCCCATTACCTGCCAAAAATATCCAAAGCAAAGTTAGGAAAAACCATAACTTGGGGAGAAAGAAAAGGAGGTATCCAAAAAAATTTGAGTCATGGAAGGAATGAGATTTCTCTTGAAGAGCAAGGTTAGGAGGCGCCCTAGTCATTCCAAATAAAGCCAGATATAAAAGGGAAAAAAATTTTCTTGGAGGGCAAGGTTAAGAGGCGCCCAAACACTTCCAGATAAGGCCAAGCATAGAAGGAAAAAAATAATTTTCTTGGAGGTCAAGGCAAGGAGGCGCCACCCACTTTCCTTTTTTGAAGCCTCAATCATCTTATGGAATTATTTGGCTGGCCATATGAGTAGGGATTGATCCTACAATCCTAATTTGAAGATCCCCTCCTTTAGTCCCACATGGAAAGATGTAAAACCCTACTCTCTTGTAATGTCCTATAAATTAAACCCCCATGTAAGTTTGAAATCAATGAGATGAATGAAACCAATTTTTTTTGTGAGCAAACTTTGTGTTTTCTCTCTTCCGCACTTGCATCCAGGTGTTGAGCTCCGTGAGGGAGTAAATCCGAGTTCCCCAGGAACCTTGAGGAGGTGTGAGATCTCCAAAACCCAAACCCTAGGTTAGCCACTCCACTCCCAAACCCTAGCCGCCCATCACCCCTCTCCTTCCACCAAGCCCTAGCCTATCCCACCTCTCACGGCCACCCTCTCCAAGTCCAGGCCGACCACCAGCATCCAGCTCCAGTCTGGATACTTCAGATCTCCAGCAATTCTAAGAGGAAGTTAGATCAGCCTCTAGGAGAATCCTGATTTCAACTACTTCAGCTTTCAAGTTCTTCAACCTGGTAAATCTTTTCTTGAGTATCTGAATTCCATCACTTGTTCCTCTTCTTTCCCAGATCTTGAGTCCAGGAGAAGCCGACCAAACCACACGACCAGTATTGGAGGATCCATTGCGAAGATAGCCAACTCCGAGGATCCCACAATCTGCTCGAGAGAGTTCTTCCACCCAAATTCTGAGAAGATCACTGTCTGGTTGGTAAACCATCTCTCCTCTCTATTTCTGTCCTGTTGAAAGTTCAGAGCGAAACCCTAGGTCTGGGAGTTTCTCAACCCCCAGCGATCCGTTACTTCTGAACTACTCTGATAATTTAGTTTCATCTAAATTATGCTTTCAATCCTTACCTAGTTTCCTTCAACTTAGTTTAGCTTTACTTTGAGTCAAAGCCAATTTCTGAAATATAAAAAAAAAAAAAAAAGTGAGAAATTAATCCTAAATTTACTTCCGCATACGCTTCTTTGTTCTTTGTTCTGCATCATTTTTGGTATCAGAGCTTTCGTTCTGCATCATTTTTGGTATCAGAGCCCTGTCTTGGGTTTTTGTTTGATTGCTTGTTTGAGTCTCTCTCTTTTACTTTGTCTGCTCGAAGTAGACTCCCCAGGATGTCCGGTCCTAGGAACGAAGCGAGGTGCAAACCTCCTCTTCCCATTCCATGGGGTGTTCCTAGGGCGTGTAGGGGATCCGTTGGGTTACAACTTCATAGCAGGAATTGTAAACGGGAAAGTACTCTATTTTCAGCCTGTAATTGCCCTGTTGCAGGAATTATTTCTCACTGCAGGTAACTCCAAATTCAGTGATTTGTATTTTGCTGAAACCAGTATAATTGAAACTATTTTGCATAATTTTTCTGTGATTTATTGGTTTCCGTGAGATTTCTGAGGATTAAATTACTGCAACTCTGTTTTTGCATTTTTGCAATTCAATTATTTTTGAGTGATCATCTCTTAATTCATCTTAAGGGCATTTGAGCATCTAAGATAAGGGGAGGAGTTGATAACCTCTCCTTAGCCCAAAACCACCACCCACTCATTCGAACCTAAGCCTTTAATCTTAAAATTAATTAGACCTAATTTGCCCTAGTGGGCTAGGGACATCAACAAGTCGGGTCAAGGCTAGTGTTGAGTCAGTTTGTTTGGTTACTCTGTGTGTGCTTTGTACTCAGTGTCTAGAACGGTGGTTCAGGGATTCCATCCCGAATGGCTTGTGTGCTGGTCCGCCTACCTGGCCAATCTCTGATTGGTATCTAGGATTGGCGTTTAGGGACCTAACACTCCCCTTACACCTGCCTGGCTGAGTCCTGAGTTACTACAGGCTAGCTTGCCACTCTGATTGGGCATCTAGTTTGGACTCTAGGTCTAGTGAGCCAGTAGTCGCTTTAGTCTAGTCACATTTTGTGTGCTTGCTTGCATCATCATGTCTGCCCGGAATGGAGTACCCTACCAACCTAGTCAAACCCAACCAGATTTAGAGGCCATGGTTAGAAATCTTACCAAAAGTATGACCAAATTGAGTCAGGACATGAATGAGGGTTTTTCCCAGTTTAGGGATCGAGTCCAAGTACTTGAGAAACGTAGACATCAAAATTGGACCCCTGATCCAAAATTTAATAGGCCCCAACCTCACCCATGCCAGGAACCTAGGAGGACCTTATACCGTGATCCCGAGCATAACCTTAGGAAGCCTAACCATGATATCTATAGTATGGATCGTGTCTATGAGAAGTCCTTACAATATTCTAGACCAGTCACTCAACAACCCAAGTCTTCTAGATCAAACCGTTTAGATCCACACCCATGCCCAAGTAAGGTCTCTACTAGCTTGAAACCCAGTGTGACCCAGGTTCCTATATCTCAAGAATGTTTGTTTTGTGGAGAAAGAGGCCATAAATCTAGTCAGTGCCCATGCATAGGACTGGCTTGTGCATAGCTAAGTGGTAAGAATCCTAAGGATGACATTAATGAGGGAGAACCCAAGCCTACCAATGAGGAAGAACGGTTAGGTATGACAAGCCTAGAATCAGTTGACCCGATTACCACTGACCCGAAACCCATTGAAGATGGCATCGAGGAAGTATATGATGCTGGCTTGAGTCTAGTTGATGAATGTGAGGGGGAAGAACTTGAAGAATATGACATTGATACTATTGGTTCCTTACCTGAGGAGACCTTGGAAAGCAACCAACTGATAGGACCTAGTTCAGAAATTCAAGAGATTTGTGAGAACCGGGTTCCTTTAGTCAAATACCCCCAGGAAGAACTCATAGTGTTAGCCCGAGCTATTAGTTCGTACCCTCTAATGACAGTCATTCCCCAAGTACCAATTGAAGATCTTTGTACTGAACTGTTTAAGTTTGCCCACCCTATGGTAGATCCTCTCCTTGGGATGACTAAATCAAGCCTCTTACAATTGGACCTTGTCCCATGCCCAGCCACTAAGGTCTCTCCCGTAATCTCAGTTGAACATCCTTGTCTTGAGCGGATTGGTTCACCCAGTCCTGTAGAAGTCCTCCTTATGGCCCCAGACCCCTTCCTTTGCATGACTGACCTACCCTTCTATAGAGTATACCTTTCCACACCCATAGGTCAAATTTCAAGTCTTGAGGTCATCATCCATAGGCCCTTCCATGAATCATTCTCTAATCCAGTTCTTGAGAAAGTGGATCATTATTTGCTTAGAGAACAAACCTTAAATATTGCAATCACATGTCCTAGGCTACTTCCCGAACCATCTCTTGATCCATTCCTGGGAGTAGCAAATTTTTACTTTTGTAAGGATGACTAGTTGACACTCATAGATCACCATTCAAACCTTCAGGTCACCACCTTTAGTCAACAGGTAATTCGAGACCCCACCTCATATCTCCTCCCTTTCTCTAGGACTTCCAATGCTTCTTACACCATCCAAGTATACTTTGTCGAAGTCTTTAGAGTGAACCACATGTCAGAACCTATTAGGTTTGCCACCTACTTCTGGAAGACCTTATGGCACCTACTAGGCACCCATGATAAGTTTTCATGCTCTGCATGCCATCCTCGACCCAAGGTCAAACCTAGAGAGCCGTAGTTTGTTAGGTTTAGGCCTAGGGTTCCTTTGGAATAAAGTCCATTCTTTAGGAATGCGTCGTCAGTCTAGTTTAGTTTTCTTGACCCTTTACTAGGTTTTGGCTCAGATTTTGGTTTGATTGAGAGCACCAGGAATTGGGATTTGTATTTTGTCCAGGGCTGAAATTGCATTCAATGTTTCGATCAATAGGTCTATAGGCTAGAGTCCCTTTGAAATTGTTCATGGATACAAGCCTCACACACCACTTGATCTGATTTCACTATTAGCCCACACACACAAGTCTCTTGATGCACTTGCATAGCATGTAAAGAACTTGCATAAAGAAATTCATGCCAAAAAATATTTAAGTAATGAAACTTATAAGAAGTTGGCTGATTCTCAAAGGTGAGTCAAAACTTTTATTGAGGGAGACTATGTAATGATTAGGTGAAGGCCTGAACGGTTTCCTCCTGGAACCATTAGAAAGTTACATGCTAGAGGAGCTGGACCATTTAGAGTGGTGAAGAGAGTAGGGTCCAATGCCTATATGCTCAAGTTGCCTCCAGAACTAGGCATTAGCTCCACTTTCAACATTACAGACCTAGTAGAGTATAGAGAGCCAGCTGTGATTCCCAGTGAGGCTTTTGAACCTAATCCTACTCTTGAGAGTGAACCCAACCATGTGTGTCCACCAACAAACTGGCCTGTGAGGAAAGAGCAGATTGAAAAGATCATGGATGATCAGGTTATCTCTACTCGTAATCGAGGATACCAAAGATACCTGGTCCGCTGGCAAGGAAGGCCAGGTTTTGATGACTCTTCGATCTCCCGAGAAGAATTACAAGAATTAGACCCAGACCTCTTGGAGAGATACCAGAGCCAACTTGATCCATACTCGACAGGGTCGAGTTCCTCCCACCCTGGGAGAATTGGTGCGGGCACCAAACTCAGAAGAAGACTTCAGAGCTCCATCTGGATCTCTGATTAACCATGCCCGAAGAATTAGGGTTTTTTGGCTTGTAATAAGAGTTGACTTGATCAACTCAATTTTAGCTTGAGACTGTATTACATGCATTTTTATTTGGTTGAGTCATGTTGACTCAATAGTTGACTAGGGCTTCAACCTGGGGTGTTACATTTTCTTCCAAGGCCAAGCAAGTGTGCGCCACACTCCCAGCCACACGCCTGAGTCCAGGGGGCGCCACATCTTCATCCAGTAGACTTTGGTCCCCACACCACAGATAGCAGCTCCCTTCTTTCATGATCCAATTGAGGAGAATGCAACCAAGGATCCACAAAACAAGGGGGTGGCCCAAGACTTCCATAAGAGCCAAACTATGAATGGGAAGAAAGTTTCTTGGAGAGAACTTCAAGGAGGCGCCCATTACCTGCCAAAAATATCCAAAGCAAAGTTAGGAAGAACCATAACTTGGGGAGAAAGAAAAGGAGGTATCCAAAAAAGGTTGAGTCATGGAAGGAAGGAGATTTCTCTTGAAGAGCAAGGTTAGGAGGCACCCTAGTCATTCCAAATAAAGCCAGATATAAAAGGGAAAAAATTTTTCTTGGAGGGCAAGGTTAAGAGGCGCCCAAACACTTCCAGATAAGGCCAAGCATAGAAGGAAAAAAATAATTTTCTTGGAGGTCAAGGTAAGGAGGCGCCACCCACTTTCCTTTTTTGAAGCCTCAATCATCTTATGGAATTATTTGGCCGGCCATATGAGTAGGGATTGATCCTACAATCCTAATTTAAAGATCCCCTCCTTTAGTCCCACATGGAAAGATGTAAAACCCTACTCTCTTGTAATGTCCTATAAATTAAACCCCCATGTAAGTTTGAAATCAATGAGATGAATGAAACCAATTTTTTTTGTGAGCAAACTTTGTGTTTTCTCTCTTCCGCACTTGCATCCAGGTGTTGAGCTCCGTGAGGGAGTAAATCCGGGTTCCCCAGGAACCTTGAGGAGGTGTGAGATCTCCAAAACCCAAACCCTAGGTTAGCCACTCCACTCCCAAACCCTAGCCGCCCATCACCCCTCTCCTTCCACCAAGCCCTAGCCTATCCCACCTCTCACGGCCACCCTCTCCAAGTCCAGGCCGACCACCAGCATCCAGCTCCAGTCCGGATACTTCAGATCTACAGCAATTCTAAGAGGAAGTCAGATCAGCCTCCAGGAGAATCCTGATTTCAACAACTTCAGCTTTCAAGTTCTTCAACCTGATAAATCTTTTCTTTAGTATCTGAATTCCATCACTTGTTCCTCTTCTTTCCCAGATCTTGAGTCCAGGAGAAGCCGACCAAACCACACGACCAGTATTGGAGGATCCATTGCGAAGATAGCCGACTCTGAGGATCCCACAATCTGCTCGAGAGAGTTCTTCCACCCAAATTCTGAGAAGATCACTGTCTGGTTGGTAAACCATCTCTCCTCTCTATTTCTGTCCCGTTGAAAGTTCAGAGCAAAACCCTAGGTCTGGGAGTTTCTCAACCCCCAGCGATCCGTTACTTCTGAACTACTCTGATAATTTAGTTTCATCTAAATTGTGCTTTCAATCCTTACCTAGTTTCCTTCAACTTAGTTTAGCTTTACTTTGAGTCAAAGCCAATTTCTGAAATATAAAAAAAAAAAAAGAGAGAAATTAATCCTAAATTTACTTCCGCATATGCTTCTTTGTTCTTTGTTCTGCATCAAATCTTCTGTGAGTTTTTTAAATTTTTTTGAATCTGTTACATTGAACTTTTCCATCACTTGAGAACTGCAACACACTAATTCTACACCTGAAATTTGGGTCCATATGTTTGTTGCATTCATTTCATGGTAAACAAAATTAAGGGCATCAAATTGACATAGGGTCAGGATTTCATTACCTATCCCTAGCCCAAAAATCATCAACTTGCATAATGAGCCCAACCCTAATTAAAACGGATTAGACATTTAATTGCTCTAGCGAGCTAGGGACACCCACAAGGTCGGGTCGAGTCAAGTGTCAAGCCAACTTTGACACCCTGTTTGTGTGTGCTTGTATCTGGTGTTTAGGCAAGTGGTTCAGGGACTTGAGCCCGAAGGAAAGTGGGTTGGTTCGCATACCTGGCCAATTTCAAATTGGTGTCTAAGGCAAGCAAAGAAGAACCTCCACTAACCTTACACTTACCTGGCCAGGTGCCAAGTTACTATAACCCGAATTGTCAATTTGACCTTATATTTGATTTGTACTCTAGGTCTAGCAAAACCCCTAGTCCGAGTTGAGTCCGTGTGCATGGCAACTAGATCAGGAGCACCTTATCAGCAAACCCAAGCCCAATCTAGTGTAACCATGGAACAAAACTTTGAGAGTCTAATGAAATCCTTGAATGACCAAATGACCAGGCTGAACCAAAACTTAACTGATCAATTAGCCCAGACCAATCAAAACTTGACTGATCAGATAACCCACATCACTGCTAGACTTGATCGATTAGAAGCTCATACCCCTGGAGGAAATCATGAAGTCCAAAATGAGTTAGAGCCTGAATCCGAGTTTGAGACACCCATCAACCCTAGAAGAACTCTTCATCAAAACCATTTCTTCGAGCCAAATCCTAGGAGGCCCAATCCTGATCGAGTCCATGACCCAAATCCTAGGATAGCACACCATGAGCCGGTCTATGAGCCAAACCCTAGGAGATACAATCAGGATTAGACAGACCGTGATGAGCGAACCCTTAGGAGTATTAGATTGGAAGCACCAACATTTGATGGAAATATGGATCCTAAGGTTTACATAGATTGGGAGGGAGAGATGGATCAGTACTTTGATTGGTATTACATGACAGAGGAGAGAAAATGCAAGTTCGCGAAGCTTAGGTTAATTTGTCAGGCTAGGCTGTACTTGGGAAATGTCGAGAGGTTCATTAGGCAAAGAGGTGATGTTCCCATAGTAACCTGGAGGGCAATAAAACTTAGGCTTAGAGAGAAGTAACTTCCTATGTCCTACCACCAGAGACTTCTAGACCAGTGGCAGAGATTGACCCAAGGAACCAAGAGTGTAGTCGAATACATTGCCAAATTTGATGAATTTGTAATGAGATGCAATGCAGATGAGTCTGAGTCAGTTACTTTGTCAAGATTTAGGGCAGGATTGAGAGAAGAGATCCAGAAGGAGTTATTTCTGAGAGAAGTCCATGACTTGGAGCTAGCTTACCAGGTAGCACGAGATGCCGAGAGATTTCATAGGGGACCATTTTATCGCAAACCCAAACCCCCTAAAACTAGTGCACCTAGTCAGCAGCCAGGAACAAATCAGATGCGACCCAGTCGACCCAACCCTAGCACCCCTCTGACCCGTAGAGATGATAGGGGTAAAGCACCAAAAGTTCAGAGGACTCCAAATTCTAATGTGGCTTGCTATAGATGTCATAAGTTAGGCCATTACGCTAGCAATTGTCCAACTAGGGCCTTACGCATAGGAGAATTAGAAGAAAGTGAGTCTGAACCCAAAGAACCCCTAGGTGATAATGTCGAGGAAGTATATCAGGCTGAGGACAATTTGGCTGAAGAGTATGAAGGAGACGTGGAACAAATAGAGCCTGATATGTTGGGAGTAGTTAGATGCATCCTTACCCAAAACGCGACACGGGAAGATTGGCATAGGACTAACATCCTACAAACATTCATCAAGTTAGGGGATAAGGTATGTAAAATAATCGTAGATAGTGGGAGTTGTGTAAATGCCATATCCACTAGTGTTGTCAAAACTTTAGGCTTGTCCACAGTTCCCCATCCGACTCCATATAAGGTTTCTTTGATAGACTCCATTTCGATTCCTATCAAACATAGGTGCCTAGTCCAAATCCAGTTACAGTCCTATCAGGAGAAAGTGTGGTGTGATGTCTTACCAATGGGAGTGAGCAGTATCATCCTAGGTCGACCCTGGTTATTTGACCATGACGCGACCCTATACGGCCGATCAAATTCTTGCTCATTCATGCACCTAGGAAAGAAGTTTGTGATTAACCCAACACCACCTAAGGACACTGTTAAGAGAGGATCAAGCCACCTAAAGGAAAAGAAAACGGGAGTCAATTTGATCACTGAAAAGGAAATTGAGAAAGAACTCACTGAGGGTACACATGTTTGGATTTTAACCACTAAGGAAATTCAGGAGCCTTCCCAAAAAGAATGCCCTCAGGAAGTGGCTAAAGTGTTAGAAGACTTTAAGGATGTATTTCCAGATGACCTACCTGACCAGCTTCCACCACTTAGGGACATCCAGCATGCCATTGACTTGGTCCCCAGAGCCACCCTACCCAACCTTCCATAATATAGGATGAACCCTACCGAACATTTAGAGTTACAAAGACAAGTAGGGGATCTCCTTAGGAAAGGATTTATTAGAGATAGTTTGAATCCCTGTGTAGTACCAGCATTACTGACCCCTAAGAAAGATGGAACTTCGAGGATGTGCGTTGATAGTCGTGCCATTAATAAGATCACAATGAAATATAGGTTTCCCATATCCCGTTTGGATGACATGTTAGATATGATGGCCGGAGCAACAATATTTTCAAAGATTGACCTTAAGAGTGGCTATCATCAGGTTAGGATTAGACCAGGGGATGAGTAGAAGACTGCATTCAAGACCAAGGAGGGTCTTTTTGAGTGGGTAGTAATGCCTTTCGGACTGTCCAATGCTCCTAGTACCTTTATGCGGATTATGAATCAAGTCCTACGGTTATTTATAGGAAAGTTTGTCGTAGTTTACTTCGACAACATTCTTATATATAGCAGGACCCAGAAGGACCATTTGGACCACTTGAATCAAGTCTGTTTAGCTCTTAGGGAAAATAGTCTCTTTGCAAACCTTAAGAAATGTGACTTTTTTACCCATAGAGTCATTTTCCTAGGTTTTGTTGTCACACCTGACAGAGTTTCTGCTGACCCTGAAAAGATCAAATCAATTGTTGAATGGCCAGTGCCAAAAAGTATTCATGAAGTACGAAGTTTTCATGGCCTAGCTACTTTTTATAGAAGATTCATTCGAGGGTTTAGTACCATAGTTGCTCCAATCACAGATTGCATTAGGAAAGGCCAATTTGAATGGACAAAAGCTGCTGATAGGGCCTTCCTAGATGTTAAGAAGAAAATGACACAAGTACCTATCTTAAGATTGCCTGATTTTTCCAAGGTTTTTGAGGTTGCTTGTGATGCATCTGGAGTTGGAATAGTTGGAGTTTTAAGCCAAGAGAACCATCCCATAGCTTTCTTTAGTGAAAAATTAAATGAAGCCAAGCTTAAGTATTCCACCTATGATAAAGAGCTCTATGCGGTAGTGCAAGCTTTAAGGTATTGGAGGCACTATCTACTACCGCATGAATTTGTCCTGTTTTCTGATCACGAGGCCCTTAGATTCTTTAGTTCCCAGAAAAAGCTGAATCCTAGGCATGCCAAGTGGGTCGAATATATCCAGGCCTATACGTTTGTCCTAAAACATCGTGCTGGAACTGAGAATAAGGTGGCCGATGCATTAAGTCGTAGAGCCCTGCTTCTGAACTCGATTAGCACTAAAGTCGTTGGATTTGAAAGACTTACGGATGAGTATGATAATTGTCCTGACTTTAGTGAAGTTTACCAAGCTCTGAAATTAGGACCATCTAGTGACCATAGTGAGTACACCCTTTTAGATGATTATCTATTTAAGGAAAACAAGCTTTGTGTTCTGAAGACTTCCTTGAGAGATTTTCTAATTTGGGAAACCCATGCTGGAGGTTTGGCTGGCCATTTTGGAAAAAACAAGACCATATTGATAATTGAGGAGAAATCTTACTGGCCAGGCCTTAAGAGACAAGTAGCCAATATTATTGCCCGATGTAGGACATGTGCGGTTGCCAAACATCATAGACAAAACACTGGGTTATACACTCCTTTACCTGTGCCGGATTGTCCATGGAAGGATCTTAGCATGGACTTCGTTTTAGGACTGCCCAAGATCCTTAGAAAACACGATTCAATCTTTGTAGTGGTCGACAGACTTTCGAAAATGGTCTATTTTATACCCTGTTCCCAAACTTTTGATGCCTCCAGGGTAGCCAAGCTTTTTCTCGATCAAGTAGTCAAGTTACATGGGTTACCTAAAACCATTGTTTCAGATAGGGATGTCCGTTTCACAAGCTATTTTTGGAAAACTCTTTGGCACCTACTAGGAACAAAACTAAAATTCTCAACTGCTTACCACCCTCAGACGGATGGACAAACTAAAGTTGTAAATAGAAGTCTAGGGAACTTATTAAGGTGCCTTGTTGGAGAGAATCTGGGAAATTGGGATTTACTTTTACCTTGTGCTGAGTTCGCATACAACAGCTCGGTCAATAGGTCTACTAGTAAAAGTCCCTTTGAGATTGTCCATGGTTACAGACCTAGGAGACCTATCGACCTTATCCCATTACCCACACACGCACGTGTATCTGAGTCTGCCGAGTCATATGCACAGTATCTTAAAGAATTAAATAAGGAAATTAGTAAGAAAATTCAAATGAGTAATGAAGTTTATAAGCATGTGGCTGATTTACATAAATGGATAAAGGAATTTAATGAAGGCGACTCTATCATGATAAAACTTAGACCTGAAAGGTTTCTACCGGGAACTATGAAGAAATTGCATGCCCGGGGAGCTGGACCTTTCAAAATAATTAAGAAAATAGGATCTAATGCATATGTATTAGAGTTACCACCTGATTATGGCATTAGCTCCACTTTTAATGTTTCTGATTTGAAAGAATATAAAAGAACCGGCATTAATTTCGAGAGAGCCTTTTGAACTTTACCCTGCCTTTGAGAGTGAAACCCTACCTAAGTGTCCACCAGCAATTTCACTAGACCGGAGAGACAAGATTGAATGTATCTTAGATGACCAAGTGATTACTACTAGAAATAAGGGTTATCAGCGTTATCTGGTTCATTGGCACGGTCGACCGGAATCTGAAGACTCCTGGATTACCCGAGAGGATCTACAACAAATTGACCCAGATATATTAGAAAAATACCACAGTCAAACCGATCCTTATTCGACAGGGTCGAGTTCCTCCCACCCGGGGAGAATTGGTGCGAGCACCAGGCTCAGGAAGAGGCTTCAGCTAATGCCAAGTTCTTTATGGATAGAAGACTAGAAATTTAAGTCCTGTAATAAGTCTATGAGTCCTGTATTTATTTTATTTGAATAATTGAGTCCTGTTTTATTTTAATTTGGGTCCAATTAGAGTTAAATTGGCTTTGTATTGAGTCAGGTTCAAGATCTACTTGCATTGGCCTTCAATTAAGCAAGATTGAGTGCAACCAACTTCACCAACTACTTGGAGCACCACATCATCAAAGCACCATGCCACCTTGGAAGACACGTCATGCCAACTTGGAGGATAAATCATGCCACATCACCAAGCCACATCAACCATGAATTTTCAAATTTGAATGAAGCTCCACTCTTTATGGGTGCCCACCTTGTAATTAGGAGATTTAAATTTGAATGGGTCACTCCTATCTTCATGGGACACCCCTTGATTTTCTCCATGAAAAGTGTTGCATTTTGAATTTGAAAAGGAGCTTATGGTTTATAAAAGCTCCTAGAATTCACTTGTATTGGGAATGATGAATGAAATGAAATTTTTTTTCTAAGAAAGCTTTCTTCCTTTGCTAGCCAAAGACCCTTGAGAGAAGGTAGGTGTGAGACCTAGGATACTTAACCAAACAAGCTACTAGTCCCTTTTCCAATCCCATTCGACCACCCTTGAAGAATCCTCTTCAAGCCACTCCAATTTCAACCTTCCCATCTTCCAAAAGAGATCATCTATAATGGAGTTCTCCATGCCAACAATTGAAGATGATTCAAGCAAAGGACGCCAAAGGAGATCTACTTAAAGCCAAATCTAAGCCATTTCTTCCATTCCTAATTTCCTCTTCCATTTCTCCATTTTTCCACCTAAATCTTTTAATTTTACTATGTATCTATGCTCCTAGTTTTTAAGGTGAATTTCTACTATGCCAAGGAATCATAAACAAGGTGCCTTTAGATCTATAGTAACTCCTTGCTATTCTTAGTACTTCATCTTGAGTGTCCCTTTTCTGAATTTCAGATTATTAATAGCCGGATAGCCATCTTTATAATCTTCTTTCAGATCTGAAATAGGAAAGTAGGCTAGTCCTAACCTGTGTGGTTTCCTAACCACGAAGATCCCTTCTTAATTACTTTGAGAGATTCTTTTCTAGTCTAGTTCTTTTCCTTATGTTCCTTTCATATAATTCTATTTCTTTTACGTAGAATAGCTACATGTTTATCTAATTCATTTTCATTTAGTCCATCTAATTCTTCAAATGCATCATTCGATACATGTCCCCCATCAAATACCTTATGAAGGATCATCAATAATTAATTCATTGGGATGAGAAGTAGCGTAGCTCCATTCTGTTGGTAGATCTGTATGATCCTTACTTATCGTTTCCTCTATTTCTTCTATTGGTCTTTCTTGTATGCTCATGTCTTCCATCTCTTTTTGAATTGTACCTACATCATTATCTATACACTCTTTTTTCTTAGAAGGTGAAGGATTAGTTTCATCAAAAACAACATGCATTGACTCTTCAATAGTAAGAGTCCTTTTATTAAATACTCTATATGCTTTGCTATGTAATAAATAACTAAGGAAAATTGCTTCATTAGATTTAGCATAAAATTTTCCTATATTATCTTTACCGTCATTGAGTACAAAGCATTTACAACCAAAAACATGAAAATAATTGATATTGGATTTCTTTTCATTTCATAACTCATAGGAGGTTTTCTTCAAAATAGGATGGATCAAAACGCGGTTTAAAATATAACAAGCAGTGTTCACCGCTTCTACCCAAAAGTACCTTGGAAGATTACCTTCATAAAACATCGTTTGGGCCATTTCTTCCAAAGTCTTATTTTTTCTCTCTACAAAACCATTTTGTTATGATGTTCTAGGAGCGGAGAAGTTGTGATCAATGCCGTTTTAAGTGCAATAGTCATCAAAAAATTAGTTTTCAAATTCAATGTCATGATCACTCCTAATTGAAATTATTGAAAGATTTTTCTGATTTGAAACCTTTTTGTGAAATTTTCTAAATACTTTGAAGGTTTCATCTTTGTGAACAATAAACAAAACCCATGTAAATCTAGAAAAATCATCCACAATCACAAGGGCATATTTCATACCTCCTAGGCTTGTAGTTTTAGTTGGTCCAAATAAGTCCACGTGAAGTAGTTCTAGGGGTCTAGTAGTTGAAATCATATTTTTGGATTTAAATCTTTTCGTAGTTTGTTTACCCACTTGGCATGCATCACAAACATGATCAAAATCAACTTTAAACTTAGGCATGCCTCTAACCAGATTTTTGAAAATTAACCTGGCAATAGTATGCATGCTAGCATGACCTAATCATCTATGCCATAATAAATAAGACTCCTTAGTCTTAGCATTCATTGCAACTAAACTGGAACTACTTAACATTGCAAGATCATTTAGATCTACCACATAAATATTTCCAAATCTATGTCCAATGAATTTACTACTAGAGTCAAGAGAGTTTGTTACTATACACATAGATGATTCAAAGATAACCTTGAAGCCTTTATCACATAGTTGACTAATACTCAATAAATTTACTTCAATTTATCTACTAGCAATACATTTTCAATGAAAGTACAGGGGGTTATTTTGATCTTACCAATTCGGATTATTTTTCCTTTGCCATTGTCTCCAAAAGTAGCCATACCTCCTTCTTTCATTTTTAGGATGATGAACTGATCCTTGTCACTTGTCATATGCCTTGAACAGCCACTGTCGAGATACCATCTTTTCTTCAATTTCTAGGCTACCAGACATTCCTGCAAGACAATCAAAGAGTTCATTTAGGTATCCAAGCTAACATGGATCCTTGCAGGTTAGCTTAGGTGGTTACTTTGGGAACCCAAATCTTTCTTGATCGATTATGGATATTTCTAATAGTATTACATTTAAAAGCTTTATGTCCAAGTTCTTTACAAGCAAAATATATGATTCTAGAATTCTGAAAATATTTATGCTTTGAAATTTTAGATGTATGAGATGCAGAAATAGCAAATTTTATATTTGAATTTTTAGGAACATATAAAGTAGCTTTCGAAATAGAGGTAGAACTTTTTGTCACAAAAGTTTTTTGAGAAGTAAACTTTGGAACAAAATCTTTTTATTTCACAAAAGTAGTTGCAAAAATATAATTTGAATTTTAAGAATTGAAACCTATTCTAGCTTTGTTACCAGAAATTCTTTGTTCTTTAAGAATCAACTCAAGCTTGTTATAAGATAGAGTTAGTTTTTCAACAAGTGGCTTGAGTTTTTCAACCTCCTTTTTCAACTCAAGATTTTCATTCAATAAAACCTTGTTTTTGTAATGATAAACATTATTTTCAATTTTCAATACTTTATAGTTTTATGAAAAGTCATGAAGTTTTTTTTGCAATAAAGTATTCTTTTCTGAAATTTTATCTTTTTCATTGAGTAAAGATCATTGATATTCTTTAGCGATCTAATATTTACTCCAGCTTTCTTAAATTCAGATAATAGATCTTGAAATGTAGAATTTAACTCATCAAAAACAAATTCGATTTGAGCATGGGAGAAGTTACCTCATCTTCGAGACCCATTAGACATAAGTTAGCTATTTTCGTGGTCTCTTCCTCTTCAGTTGAGGTGGATTCTTCACTGTCGCACCATGTAGCAACTATCGCTTTCTTTTTCTTTTTTTTGAAAGAATTCTTCAACAGTGGATAATCTAGATGAATGTGTCCCAATTTCTTACATTCATAGTAGGTTGGGACTTGATCCTTTTCTTTTTCTTTGTCCTTGTCCTTTTCTTTAAAATGTTCTCCTTGTTTATAGAGTTTTTTATTAAATATTTTTCATAAACTTTTTGAATCTCCTCACGACCATTGCAATATCTTCATCTTCTAGATCATCTTCGGAGGAGCTAGAGTCATCTTCCATCTCTTCATCATTCTTTGATTCCAATGTAGCCTTAAATGCAATAGTTTTATTCTTCTTTTGATCATCATCAGTTCTATGCTGCATGGCTAATTTATGTGTGATGAGAGAACCCATTAATTCATCCATGGATAGAGTGTTTAGATCTTTAGCTTCCTGGATGGCAGTAACTTTAAGTTCCCATTTATCTGAAAGTGATCTTTGTATTTTCTGTACCAAATCAACATTTGAGTAAACCCTACCAAGACTTTTCAAACCATTAATAATATCTATAAAACTAGTGTATATAGTAGAGATATTTTCATTAGGTTCCATTTTGAGCAATTCATAATTGTGTACTAAAAGATTAATCTTTGAAGTCTTCACTTGGAAAGTTCCTTCATGGGTCACCTCAAATTTATCCCAAATTTCCTTTGCTGAAGAGCAAGTGAAAAATTGATTAAACTCGTCTAAATCCAAAGCACAGTATAGCAAGTTCATGACTTTGGCATTTAATTCCCCTAATTTCATGTCATGTTCATCCCATTCCTCTTCAAGTTTAGGGATATCCATGCTGTTGGTGTGGAGTCCCTGTATCGGCTGGTCAGAGCTGTTGCACCACAGGATCGCTCCCTAGTTCACCTGCAAAACAGGTCCCTTGCCGGAGTTGTTCTGATGGGGGACACTCCGATGCCTAAGTCAGTGGCGGATTCCAGCCACAAAATGGGGAAGAGCATCGAGAGTATAAGGGAAAGGCTCTTAGAGTATGTGTGAGTGTATGAACATGTGTCTCTGCGCATACCTCTCTCGAGCCATTCTTCTTACCACTATTTAAGAGGAGGCCTTCGGCCTGCGGCCCGCTCTTTTTTTGATAATTATGGGGAGTTAATTTCTTCCCATGATTGGCGATCATGGATTGTCATTGAGCGATTCTGGCCAGATCGGAGGCGTGGCAATTGGAGTTACGTGCCATGATCTTGGCATGGAGATTGTCGATTGTAACTGTTGGTTACAGTTGCCTATCTGGGCCAGATTGTGGTCCAATCTTCAGATTTTTCCTGTTTAGGTAGATTCTCGGTCGAAGACTTAGTCCTCTACGTGGGTCGGAGAATTGGAGTCTATCAAGGGCTGGAGATCATGTCTCTAGCAGAAGCCGAAGATTGTGTCTTCGAAAGTTGATGAGGAGCCTGGTCTTTGGTTAGGACCGAAGACGTCATCCGAAGCTTCCTCCTTCGGATGTTGTGGATCGATGAGAACCCTTGGGTCTCCTACAGTTGGCCTGACCTTTCCTTGGTCCGAAGTCCGTGGTCCGGAGAAAAAGGCCTCAGCCAGCCGAACCAATGTTTGGTTCATAGCTGAACCAGGATATCCCAACAGTTGTCCCCTACTCCCAGTTTTCGAAGTTGAGGTTTGCCTCGAGAAGTGAGAGTGCTAATGCTTTGTCATTTTCCTCCGAGGAGATAGTGTAGTGGATGATTATGGGATCTTTGATTGGACTATCCATCATGATTGCTGGTTGATCTGGGAATCAGTTGGTGGACAGCTGTCACTCCCAGGTTGGGGGAGAAGGAAAAAGTGGGCGGCCCTGGGATCGTCTCTCTTTTTCTCATTGCATGATGTTTCAGTCAATCTTTCGGTTGAGATTTGGATGATTGTGATGGCTTTCCTTCGTCCATTGGATGATGGATGCGCCTTATCCTGGCGGTTAGTTGAAGGCAGGTTACCTCCCTGGGTAACCTTGGGTCAAATCAACCTGGTAGGGCTTCAGAGACCCCTGTTTTCCTCTTGGGAAAGGGAGAATGTTCGGCTAAGGAAGCTTCTTCAACCTCGTCTCATCCTTCGTCCAACTTTCCTTGTTCTGGACTTCCAGTCTATTTCACAGGTAGAATCTTCCTTCTGCCCCCTTGCTTCATTCTTTTATTATGGAAGAAAATGTAGAAAGTCAAGGGAAAAAAGTTGGGCCCTCGGGGGCTGGCGATGTAGTAGGTCCAGAGTCGATCTCCAATTCAGTTTCTTAGGAAAAGGCGGCCCTTCTTTGGGAACGCTATCGCATTCCCGAGAAGTTCCCTTTTGTTCTCCCCGCACTCGAGGAATGGGTGAACAAACCTCCCCTAGGGTGTCTAGCTATGTATGAAGATCATCTGAAAGCTGGTCTTCAGTTTGCACCCCTTCTTCGTCAAGATCTTCTGCCTGTACCAAGTGGTGCCGGCGTAGTTGACCCCGAACAGCATCTGGAACATCCGCGGGTTCCTGGTCTTGTGCAGCATTACAAACATAGAATCTAGGACCAATTTATTCACGGCCCTCTTCATACTCAAGAGGGATTTTCACAGCAATGGATGGTGGGTGAATGGCCCTCGATCAGGCCGCAAGGTTATCAAGGACATGCCCAGCGCCATCCATGGGTGGAAACCCATTTTTGTGTTTGTATTATCTTTTGATCTATGGGGCTTCGACACTATTTGGAAGAAGCCTCATTTAACCGCCAATAACGGGAAGGTCTTGGCGACTGATTAGTCAGATTATGATCTCTTGGTCAATTCGAAAGTTGCCCCTATCCGGGAGTTGTTCGAGAAGAGAAATCTCTATCTTGTGGGAATTAGCAAATTTCTCACATTAGGTATAGTGACTAGAATTTCTTCTCTCCTTCCCCCGGTTCTATTGTAGCTTAGTCAATTGAAATAAACTCTTTTGCTTGTAGGTGGCAGAATGAAGCCTAGTGTGAGCTGGCTCCGTCAGACCTCTGAGAAGAGGGTAGCACAAGCCCCTCTCACCAGGTCGACGATTCGGAAGAAGGCTCGAAGGGACGGTCCTGAGGGAGACCAGAGCACTTCGTCATCTCGGGGAACCCCAGGGGAAGATGTGGTACCCGCAGAAGGGGCCCCGTCGAGACCTTGTCCAGTTGAAACTCCACCGGCAGCTACTTCCCCGGTTCGCACAACGGGGAGTCCACCTCAGGTGGTGGAGGTGCCACCATTTTGCCCCCCTGTGGTTGATAGGGGCAAAGTGCGGCAAGTCGAGGGAGAGTTCGTTCACGGGGCCTCCCCAGCTGGAAGCCATTCGGTGAACTCTTCGGAGCTTTCACCTATGGGGGGACTTCTGGTCCCCACTGTAGCCAGGCAGACATTGAAGGGTACGCTACTGCCCCATGACTTGGCAGTTCTTCAGATTCGGAATCTTCCCATGGTGTCCGATTCTGCCTTTTCCACCCTGCAACATGTATGATTCTTGCCATCTTGTTTGTTTTGAGAACTATTTGCTCCATAACTCTGCGTTTTTGATGCAGTTGGTCCATGACCTTATTTTTATGGAGGAGGGCCTGGGAAATGTTGACGGTCTCATCCATGGCCTCAAGGAGGAGCTCCATGCTGCCAGGGCTGCAAAAGAAGTGGCCAAAGAGTTGAAACAGTCTATGGAGGACCGCCTTGTTTGGGTGAACGATGAGGTTCATGACCTGAAGGGCGAATTGAAGAATGCCCATTTTAGAATAGCAGCGCAAGGGGTAGGGTGGAGGAAAAGTAGGAAATAGATTGACTCCTTGGAGCAAGCTGCCAGGGAGAATCAGGAGAAGGTAGAAAGCTGGACCAAGGCAGCGGAGGAGGCTTTCAGGAGGACCGAAAAGGCGATTATGGAGTCCGAAGTGGCAAAGAGGGAGTCTGTATCCCTGAGAAAGCGGGTGGACGATGTTGTAGTAGACTTCAAGAAGTCTTCACAATTCCAAGAGGAAATGGATGAAGCATCTTTGTATGGCTACTAGCATGGCTTTAACGACAGACTTTCCAAGGTAAAGGAGGCCTTTCCTCACCTTGATCTTTCTGGCATCCCTCCCTTCAACATAGTCGAAGAAGAAGAGGAGGAGGTAGAGGAGGCCGAAGCCGCAGCAGAGGTCGAAGAGGTGCCATGCCCGGGTGGGGAGGCCTCTGCCTCAGTCAAAAATCTGGGGGTGACCCCAACTTCGATTCCGGTTCAGGAGGAGGTTCAGGCTGGGGGAGTCCAAGCCGAAGGTTTCCGGTCCCTACCCAGATTGATGAGATCCTTTCAGCATAGGTTGACAAGTTGCTTCATTCATGTGGTGTGGGGTCTCCTCCTGTTGATATTGAGTGATTCGAGTTGCTTTGGATGTATTTTCTTCTTTTCTTCTTTGTATTGTCAATGGATTTTGTATGACAACTTTTCTAGATCTTGAAATGATCCTTTTTTTTTATGCATATGCAATGTTGCATTTCGTATATAGCTTGAACTAGTTTTACCGTTCTTTTATCTGCTTGGTCGAACAGCCATGGCCGAAGGCCGTTTAATTGGTAGTTGACAAAGATGAACTCCAGAACAGATTAGAACTCCGTTGCCAATGACCGTCTATGATTGGTCAGGCTGGTGTCACCTTCCTTTCGGTACTAAATCTATTCGTTGGGGTAGACAGGTGTCAACTTCCCATCATGCATTGA
Organism: Areca catechu; assembly: GCA_021397845.1. NCBI lineage: Eukaryota > Viridiplantae > Streptophyta > Magnoliopsida > Arecales > Arecaceae > Areca > Areca catechu. The sequence continues at coordinate 90,317,139 of CM038051.1, read as the reverse complement.
TTAGGGAAGTTTGATCGCATTTCTTGTCATGCACGCGACATATCGATCCTCGTACAGTCATGATTTCTTGCGCCTTGTGTGCCGCCAGGACCCCTTTTTTCAAAAAGGAGCCATTAATGTTGCCGTCGCACGATGGGGATTTCTCCATATTCGAAGCGCCAGCAGTTGTTGTCCAGGGAATGACCCCTGAGAGGCCTTCTGGTTCTGGAAGCATCTCTCGAATACGTGGCGCTTTCTGATACGACTGGGAAATGATGTGGAGCACGCCACCCTACAGTCGGTCGTGGGTGCTGGGTCTCTATAAATAGGACCTTGCCTTCTGTTGTCAAGGGACACTACTCTCATAGACTCTTCCCTCTAACTGAAAATGAGGTTCAACACTACCGAGCTTCATCGGGCCGTGAAGAGAAGGGCTGTCGACCCAAAAAGGAAGAGGAGTCCGGAGTTCTTCAAGCCGGGGAATGACGAGGAGCCTCTCGTTGACCGTCTAAAGAAGAAGGTCCGCCTGTTGGAGGCCCAACTGAGGGAGGCTAGGACCCAGGTCGTGGTGGCAGCCACGCAGGTAGAGGAGGCCAAGAACGAGGTGGCAAAGGCTATCTCAGACTTCAAGGCATCCACTGCCTTCAGGGTGGAGGTCACCGAGGCAGCTCTGGACTCCAACCATCAGGGGTTCCAGGAATGTAGAGGGAAGGCCTTCATGTTTTACGACTTGAAGGTCTTGGACAACATCAAGCCCTCTGTTCCCTTTCTTGGGCATGAATTTGATTCCGACTCTAATGAGGGGTCGGATTATGGTTCAGACGGGAACCCTGGGGCCCCTTCGTCATCCCTCTAGATCTCCCCCCATCGGTACGGGAAAAATCCGATGGGAGGTTATTGAAAAATTTCCTGCATCTTTCCAATGTTACTCCTTTCTCTTCTTTTTATTTTTTTTTTTTGGTCTCTCTTTTTGAGAGTCTCTTTTTCTCTCTTTTTTTTCTTGTAAAAATCAAAAAAGAAATGAAATATCTTTTTCTAACCTCTTCCCTTGTGCTTTCTGCGATATGTTGTATCATATTTTGTCTGGAATGTAGATTTCTCAGACCATTTTTGATCTTTAAGGAAGAAGTGAGGTTAGCTGGATTGTTCTCGGAATATCTATTATCGACAGAAAGGATGACAGTGATCCTTTTAGGCACATTTTCAGATTTACCATAGGGTATGGTGCTTACACCGTCCCTGTGCACTTCTATCATGATCAAGTTTGGTTGTTCAGGCCCGCCCCAGCACGTCTTCGGGTTTACCATAGGGTAGGTTACGAAAACCATCCCTGCGCCTTTGATCTTCTCGGTGGCCTGGTTGGGCCATCCATTGCGCTCGTCGGGCATACCGATAAGGTGAGTGGATCATACTCCCCTTTGCGAAGTTGATCAATTTTTCAGATCAGGTCACTTAGGCTATTGTTGTTCAGTCGATGCAACTAGCCATTCCGAATTGAGTAGGGTTGAGCAATCTTTCACAGGAGATTTAGGAACTCATTTATTGATAATATTTGCAAAGGTTTTGTACATTCCATGGCCGGGACAGATTCTTCCCATCTAGGGTCTTAAGTTGATATGCTCCTGGTCGAATGACTTCTTCGACTTGATATGGACCTTCCCAGTTGGGGAAGAGTTTACCCTGTTATGTTGGCCTAGATACTTCTGCCCTTCGCAGTACCATATCCCCTGTGCAGAAAATCTGCTCTTTCACCCTTGAGTTGTAGTATTTGGTGACCTTTTGTTGGTACGCCGCCATTCTTATATGGGCCTAAAGTCTGGCGCTTAGCAGCAGATCCAGGTCGATCCTTCTGCGATTGGAGTTCTCATGCTCTTCATAGTTGTCAATTCTCAGGGACTGCAAGGAGACTTCAATAGGTAGTACAGCTTCGGTACCGTATGCCAGGTTGAACAGAGACTTGCCGGTGGCAGTTCTAAGGGTACTTCGGTATGTTCAGAGAATGGAGGTCAGTTCTTCAGTCCAAAGCCCTTTGGCGGCATTCAACCTCATCTTCAAACCATGGAGAATGGTCCGATTGTGACTTCGGCTTCTCCGTTGGACTGTGGATGAGCAACAGAAGTCAGCCGATGCTGAACATGATACTGAGCACAGAAGTCCTTTAACTTCTGATTGTCGAACTGTCTCCCGTTGTCCATGATTATGGCATATAGGATGCCAAACCAGAATATGATAGATTTTTTTACAAAATTCTCCACCTTGCCTTTTGTGATTTGGGCCAGTGGTTCGGCTTCTACCCACTTTGTAAAGTAGTCGATGGCTATAAAAAGGAACATCCTTTGCCCTGATGCCGATGGAAATGGGCCGAGAATGTCCATTCCCCACTGGGCAAAAGGCCATGGTGCTGCCAGTTGGGTCAGGTGACTCGCAAGCTGTCTCTGGACATTGGCGTACCATTGGCACTGGTCGCACTTTCGCATAAAGTCAGCCGAATCCTTCTGGATGGAGGGCCAATAATACCCTTATCGAATGATCTTGTATGCCAGTGATCTACCTCCCAAGTGATCACCGCATATGCCCTCGTGGACCTCTCTCAGGGCATAATCCGCATCTGTCGGTTCCAAGCATTTTAGTAGTGGCTGAGAGAACGATCTCTTATAGAGGGTCCCATCAAAGATGACATACTGGGATGCCATCTAGTGGATCTTCTTGGCCTCTACCTTTTCCTCTGGTAGTACACCTTCATTTAGACATTTGATGATAGGATCCATCCAGCTTGGCTCGGTGTTGATCTGGCGCACCTCCGCAGCCTCTTCGGCTATACTTGGAGTTTCCAGATGTTCAACAAACGTGTGCCCGAGAGATCTGGCACTGTAGTTGCCAGTCGAGACAATGCATCCACCCGGGAATTCCATGATTGTGGGACATGGATGATCTCAAAATGTTCCAATTGAGAGGATAAGGCCTATATCTTCTCTAGGTACTGCACCATGGTTGGATCCTTGGTTGCATATTCTCCGTTAACTTGATTTACAACCAGCTAGGAGTCTGAGAAGGTTCAAAGTTGCCGAACTCCTAGATTCTTGGCAATCCGAAGTCCGACGAGCAAGGCTTCGTATTTAGCCTTGTTGTTAGAAGCATCGAAGGAGAATCGAAGTGCGTACTCTATGGTGTAACGTCAGGTTTGGCCAGCATAAGTCCAGCCCCGCATCCAGTATCATTGGAAGCTCCATCCACATGAAGCACCTAGACGAACTTCATCTCCTTTGGGACTTCATCTTCTACCGAAGATGCTTCATCTTCGGACTTCCAGGTGCATTCAGCCAAGAAATCAGAGAGCACCTGGGCCTTCATAGTCGCTCGAGGCTGGAAACTTATGTCAAATTTACTTAACTTCACAGCCCACTTGGCTATCCTTCTAGAGGTATCCGGAGATCAGAGAATGGCCTTGAGGGACTGATCGGTCATCACCACAATGGTGTGGGCATGGAAGTACGGTCGCAGTCGCTTCACTGCAATCACTAGAGAGTAGATCAGCTTCTGTATCCTCGAATATCGTGTTTCGACATCATGCAGTACCTTGCTGATATAGTAGATCAGCTTGTGGGATCCGTCTTCATCTCTCTGCACAAGGACTGAACTAATGGCTTCATCTAAAGCAGAGAGGTATAGGTAGAGAACCTCGCCTTCTTGTGGTTTGGAGAGTAGTGGCGGGGTTTCCAAGTACTTCTTCAACTCTTCAAAGGCAGTGCGACAGTTTTCGGACCATTTAAAGCCCTTTTACTGCCGGAGTACCTTGAAGAATGGGTGGCATTTCTCGGCTGACCGAGAAATGAGTTTGCTTAGGGAGGCAATTCTTCCTGTTAACTGCTGGACTTCCTTTTTACAAGAGGGATGTCTCATGTCTCTTAGAGCTTGAATCTTCTCAAGGTTTGCCTCAATCCCTCGTTTGGTGACAAGAAAGCCTAAGAACTTATCCAAAGTGATCCCAAAGGCGCACTTTGCCAGGTTTAGCTTCATGCAGTAGCGTCGTAGATGACTGAATGACTCTTCTAAGTCATGGATGTGATCTTTCCGAAGGAGGCTTTTGACGATCATGTCATCAACGTAGGCCTCCATGTTTCTTTCCAGTTGCTTTTCGAATACCTTATTGTTCAGTCCTTGAAATGTTGCTTCGACATTCTTGAGGCTGAACGGCATCATCTTGTAGCAGTAGAGACCTTTATCAGTGATGAAAGCCATCTTCTCCTCATCCTGTGGATCCATTCTAATTTGGTTATAGCCAGAAAAAGCATTGATGAAGCTCAGCAACTGGTGGCCAACAATAGCGTTGACCAGCTGATCAATCTTCGGGAGAGGGAGCCTATCTTTTGGGCAAGCCTTGTTGAGGTCTGTATAATCGATGTAGATCCTCCACTTGCCACTAGCTTTCTTCACCATTACCACATTGAACAACCACTTGATGTAGTGGGCCTGTCGGATGAACCCTACTTTAAGGAGCTTGCTGACTTCTTCGTCCATGACTTGCTATCTTTTAAGAGCGAAGCTCCTTTTCTTCTGCCGCACTGGCTTGTACCTAGGGGTAACTTCTAGCCGATGGGTGATTACTTCAGCAAGAATTCCCGGATCCGAAGCTGACCAGGCAAAGATGTCAGCGTTGTCTCTGAGAAAATGGATCAACTCCATTATGGTTTCCTCATCGAGTGCACTCTTGATCTGTACAACTCTGGAGGGGTCTTAATTTATCAAAGGTACCAGGACAATCCTCTCCATGGGTTCACCAAGGCTTGTGGTTGTATCCCTCGGATCCAGCTGATTCGGAGTTGCTAAATCGTTGAAATGCCTGTCTTGGATCATCAGGCACTACCGCGCTGTCCTCTGGTCTCCTCTAACTTCTCCAACACTGTTCCTGGTGGGGAAGCACACCAAGAGATAGTGAGAGGAGATCATGGTTCAGAACCTATTCATGGAAGGCCACCCCAGAATGATATTGTATGCTGAGGGGATCCGGACCACTGTGAAGTTGATCGACAGTGTCTTTTGTCAAGGTTCAGTGCCAAGGGTTACAGGAAATACTATCTCTTCCTCGGCATGAACTTGATTGCCCCCAAAACCGGTGAGCGGTATGGGAGATCTTTGTAGTTGATGTCTAGGTAAACATATTTTAGAGAATGCATCATAAATCAAGACATCAGTCAAACTTTCATTATCAACAAGAATTCGCTGTATATCATAATTGGCCACTACGGCCGAGATTACAAGGGGATCATCATGTGGGAGCCGAACTCTTACAAGGTCATCGTCGGAGAAGAGGATAGCGTTGTGGTCCTTGAGTTGCATTGGGGCATCGTCCTCATCCCTTCTCCAGTTGGTGGGTCGGTGTATCATCCCTACACCTCCGTTGGTGGGTCGGTGTATCATCCCTACACCTCCGTTGGTGGGTCGGTGTATCATCCCTACACCTCCGTTGGTGGGCTTTTGATTTAACAGTTCGGTCTCTTTGGGAGGTGGTTGGGGAATAGTTGCTTCCAACCGAGGTCCTTGGCGACCAATATACCATCCCAAATACCCTCTCTTGATAAGATCCTCAATCGCATCCTTCAGCTGGATGCACTCTTCAGTGTTGTGACCGTGGTCCTGGTGGAATCGATAATATTTGTTCCTATTCCTTATAGAAGAGGAGGCCTTCATGGGATGGGGCCGTTGGAGATAATTTTCTTTCTCTATCTCCATGAAGATCTTCTCTCGAGGGAGGTTGAGGGGGTGTAGGAGTTGAATCTTCCTCCCAATGCTCTAGGCCTGGGAGGACTTCTTTGGCGGTCGGTATATTTGCCGCCATTTTTATTAGAAATTGGGGGACCTTGTCCCCTGTTGTTCTTCCTTTTTGAAGGGGGCTTCCCTTCAATCAATCATCGATTAGCCGCCTGTTCTTCAGCATCGGTGTATTTCTGAGCCCTTGACAAGAGCTCAGCATAGCTTTTGGGAAACTTCTTATCCAGGGAAAAGGTAAGCCTGGACGTACGAAGTCCCTTCTTCAATGCATACATGGCCACATGCTCGTTGAGGTCGGGGATCTCAAGCGTGGCCGCATTAAACCTGGAGATGTAGTCTCGCAAGCTTTCTCCTTATTCTGATGAAGGAGGAATAGTGTGTCCATATTCCGGGGAGTCTTGCAGCAGGTCCTGAAATGCAAGACAAACAGTTTTTCTAACTCGAAAAAAGAGTCAATGGTACCTGGGTGCAGGATCGAGTACCACATCCGAGTGGCTTTCTTCAAGGTGGCCGGGAACGCGAGGTAGTACATCGCATCCGAAGCTCCTTGGATCATCATGTGAGTCTTGAAACTGCCCAAATGATCGAGGGGATCAGAGGTGCCATCATAGGATTCCATCTGGAGAACCCTAAAGTGATGAGGAATGATTGCGACCATGATACGGTCAGTGTAGGGTGGGCGTAGATCACCCATAATCAAATCATCGAGATCCTTTAGATCCCACATTCTCTGTTTCCGTACCTTCGCTATCTCCGATTCGATGGCTCCGAATCTCCCGTTGTAATTGGAAGTCTACTTCAGCACCCTCTCCACGAAGGTGGAGTCTTCGAAGGAGGGTGAACGAGTTTGCCTAGGCCCTTTCCCTTTCTGTGGGGAATCGATGGACCTAGGCGATCTCGAAGTTCGGCCTTCATGAGAGGGCTGAGAACGGGGGGAGAGATGTGTGGGATCCTCCTATGGAGCTCTCTTACTTCGGGACTGAGAGCTATGTCTGGAGGCGGTCGGTGGGTTTCCCACCGGAAAAGCTCTGTTTTGAAAGTCCTGAACCAGGCCATGAGGTTAGTGACCTGGTTCACAAGGGCATCAAATTGCTGTAGTCCCACAACAACTGTGGGAGGTGGGGCATCGTTCTTCCTTAGGGGCGTGCCCACTTGGGATGGAGCACGACTTCGACTTGTGGAGGCTATCTGAGTCTTTCCTCTTGCCATCAGGAACTTCTTACTTCCCCTTATTTAGGAGGGAGCCTAAAGAGTGCTGTGTTGCCCCCTACCTGGCATGCCAATCTATTGGCATGGAGTCCTTGTATCGGTCGATCGGAGCTGCTGCACCACAGGACCGCTCCCTGGTTTACCTACAAAACAGGTCCCTTGCTGGAGTTATTCCGGCGAGGGACACTCCGATGCCTAAGTCAGTGGCGGATCCCAGCCATATAACGGGGAAGAGCGTCGAGAGTATAAGGAAAAGGCTCTTAGAGTATGTGTAAGTGTATGAACATGTGTGTCTGCGCATACCTCTTTCGAGCCATTCTTCTTACCACTATTTAAGAGTAGGCCTCCGGCCTATGGCCCGCCCTTTTTTTGGTGATTAAGGGGAGTCAATTTCTCCCCATGATTGGCGATCGTGGGTTGTCATTGAGCGGTTCTGACCAGACCAGAGGCGTAGCAGCTGAAGTTGCGCGCCATGATCATGGCATGGAGATTGTCGATTGTAACCGTTTGTTATAGTTGCCTATCTGGGCCAGATTATGGTCCCATCTTCGGATTTTCCCTATTTAAGGAGATTCTCGATCGGAAACTTAGTCCTCTACGTGGGCCGGAGACTTGGAGTCTATCCAGCACCGAAGATCATGTCTCTGTAGAAGTCGAAGAGTGTGTCTTCGAAAGTTGATGAGGAGCCTGGTCATCAGTTAGGACCAAAGATGTCATCCGAAGCTCTGACCTTCGGATGTTGTGGATCGGTGAGAAGCCTTGGGTCGCCTGCAGTTGGCCTGACCTTTCCTTGGTCCGAAGTCTGTGGTCCCGAGAAAAAGGCCTCGGCCAGCCGAACCAGTGTTCGGTTCGTAGCTGAACTGGGATATCCCAACACACGCCATCAATTTTGATCATGGGAACATGTGGCCCTTTAAGAATGACCTTCCATAATTGAAAATCAACAACTTGTATATAGATTTTCATTCTTGCTTTCCAATATGAATATTTTATGCCTGTGAAGAGTGGAGGTCAATTAGCTGACTAGTCTTCCGCCAAGGATTTACTCATGGGATGAGACATCAATCTTTACTCTAATGTAATCAAAGACATTGCTCTGTTACCAATTGTTACCCAGGTGGCTACCCAAGAGGGGGTGAATTATGAATTTAAAAAATTAAATAGATAATTTGCAATTAAATATCCCTTTTAAAGTGTTAGGTGCTGTGGTAGATTAATGATTTGCGAAAGCTAAATAAGAATGAAGAAGCACAACACAGACATACAAGATTTATAATGGTTCAAAGCAACCCAGCTCCTACGTCCACTACCCAAGATACCACTTGATATTTCTACTATATTCACACCCGAATATAGTAGGATTATTTTATAGGATCATAATCCAAAATCTCTACACTTTGATTTTAACGGGATCATCAAAGAAAACCCAACACCCTTTGGTTTTAAACAGGATCACCAAAAAACCCAACTTGGTTTTCATAGGATCACCAAGAACCTAACTTGGTTTTACTAGGATCACCAAGAATCCAACACTTGGTTTATATCAAAGGCTCACTATGAACCTATTTGGTTTTTCAAACGGGCTCACCAATAACCCAAATAATTAAGACATGAATTGAAAAATAATACAACAATAATGATAAACTTTAGTTGCTGGATAGTTGCTGGTGCAGCTTGAGAGAAGTCCACTTGAATGTACTTCAAGGCACTTTAATTGCTTTAGTGGCTTCTTTCCAAATTGCTTCAAGCTTCAGATCAGAGTTGGTGAAAACTTGAAGACTGACTTGAATGCTCTTGTGCTCTTTTCCTTGTTGGTGGGTAGGATATTCATTAAAGCCCTTAAAACTTTGAGGAATCCTTTAATTAAATCTTCAAGGAAATTCAAAACCTTCAAATATAAGGTCTTCCATCACTCCAAGATAGTTTGAGACATTGTGGACCATTGGGATGTGACATATGATCATTGGAGCACTTTTTGGGATTCAAAAAGAAATTCTGGAACTAGCCATTATGTACCTGAAGATGATATTCGAGTAAGCTCGGATTCCTTTGAGTCCGCTTGGATCCTTCAAGTCGATAGGCCGAGTCACCAATTATTCAGTGCAGTCAGCTCTTTGTCTCAGTGTGCAAAACTTCACTTTGGATGAGTCAGCTCTTTATAGCTCTGGTCAGCTTGAACTTTCATCTTTGAAAAACTTGAACTCGAGGAGTCGGCTCTCTTTAACTTTGGTCGGCTCTTCTTCTCAGGTTCTAAAATCTTTACTTTGGAAGAGTTGGCTCGTTGCAGTTCGGGTCGACTCGCTTTCTCAGGTCTTCAAAATTTATTATGGCAGAGTCGACTCGCCTGGCTGTTCTAAGAAAATTTCAAAAACTAGACTCTGGAATAGTCGGCTCGGACTTATTCCAATCGACTCGAATTTACTTGAGTCGACTAGGTTTCCTTCGAGTTGGCTCGATTTGCTGCGAACAAAAATCCTTGTTGCGTGCCATAAGGTGGAGTCGGCTCTTCAATGTGCTGGGTCGGCTCGAGTGACTTCTTCAGGATTTTTAATATTCAATTCAAAAGAAAACTCTTACCAACACTTTTAAACTTTTCATGCACACCAACTCAAAATAAATTTAAGGTGCACACACTCTTAGAAGTAACCCTTTTTATAGATTTTTCTTAACATTTTCATTGGGTCTTCTTTACAAAATAAGATTACAACACAACTCAACATAAAAAGTAAAGATATAGGAGTTGATGTTTGAACAAATAAATCATCCTACAAAAACTTGTAAACCACTTGAAGAGTTGTTAGAAATAAATGTGCATGCTCCAATGTTTGGTTATCATCAAAATCACTTATAAGGTCAACACAAGGCTACTTTTATGATTTTGGTTCGACATAAAATCTGAAGTTGGATCCAAATTCTCAATAGAGGAGGTGCTGAGGGACACTCCAACATGTCCAAGGTGTCTCGAGGTCTGATAGGAGGGTTTATGGATGCAGATTTTGGTTGAGATGTGGACACTTGTCGTTCGACAAGTTTAATATTCAGTATATATGGAGGTCCCGTATCATGGAGATCCTACTTGCAACCTATTACGGTGTTATCAACCATCGAGGTGGAGTACTTCGGAGTTACAGAGGTAGAAAAGGAGGCCCTATGGCTGAAGGGTCTAGCATTGGAGATAGACCTCGAATAGGAGGCTATCAGGGTGCACTACGATAGCCAGAGTGCACTTCTACTTGCACAGAACTTTGTCTATCATGCTTAGACCAAGCACATCGACATCAAATACCATTGGATCAAAGAGCTCATGAAGGATGGCAAGGTAGAGCTAGTGAAGGTACACATCAAAAAGAATCTAGCAGATGCACTAATAAAAGTTCTACCATGAGATAGCTTTTGCAAGTGTGTAGCACTGATGCAGCTTGTGGACAAGATGGAGTTGGCTAAAGCCTTGAAACATCAAGGTGGAGATTGTTGGGTCTCATGTGCTACTTCCAAGGCTTAGGGGACCAAGGCTAAGGCCATGGTCCAACGATTATGATCTTATCATGGAATTTCTAGGGCTAGTTTGGGCGCTAGGATGAAAGGCTATTAGCCTTTTGAATTTTGAGGTTCAGGGGACTTGGGATTTAAGGGGCTAACTTGTTTTGGACTAGTTTTGAGTCCTAGGTATGTGTGATTGGGTTGAGTCAAGGGTGTACTTGGTCTTGGAAAACTCAATTATGCATTAAGTTGGCCTATGGGAGTTTTAGAATTAGGTCATTGTTACCTAGTATATATATACTTTGTATATGGGACTAATTGGGACCATCATAATGAAATAACATTTTCTCCCAAATATCCTTCTTCTTCCTCCCTCTCTTCCTCTCTGGTTTGTCACTATCTATCAAGGAAATATCAGCATCCAAGCCGCCATACCCTAGGAAAGAAAAAATTTCTTAGCGCCTACGGACTCCTAGTCTAAGTAGAAAACTCAGCACCTAGCATCTTTGGAGTCATCCCTCTCTCTACCCTTTTAGAGTTTGACCAAGAGCTTTGGAGGGGGGTTGAATCCTCACTAGTCGGAGGTCCCAAGAGAGGTGGTTTCACATCCATATCATATCTGAAACGTTCGAGGCACTCTAAACAAATTTGGAGATTTCTGCATAAGAAGGCTAAATCCCTGCCAGGCTAATTGCTTCAATCCCCTATTGCTATCGCTTCTAATATAATGTTCTAAGGTTGGTTGCTAGTAGAAGGTTGTCCATGCACCTGGGAACATCCTCCAACACATGTTATATTTCTAGCAGAGGGAGGAACATGAAAGAGCACCATTTGAGAAGGATTCCACATCCATATGGGATTTGGAGGCATTACAAAGGTTGGGCATAAATTTTCTCGGCAGGTGGAGTTGGATTTGACCAAGGAGTCCTTGCCCAACTAGGATTCCTTGTTTGCTGGTGTCCTAATTTGTTTTGGCTATCGACAAGAAGTGGAAGGGAGAGCTTTTGGTTTGAAACATATTGATCCACATCCTAAGGTCCATGGGATCAAGTGGAGTGTGATTTGGAGGTCGATGTCCGAAGACTACACTGTAGAAAATTTCTATACCTAGGTAGGACATGAAAAGCTGCTAAGGTTTGGAATTTGATTATCCAAAAAATATCAGATCATTGAAAAACTTGGTGGACACATCCATTATTGATCTTTGAAGGTCCACGCTTTCGTTAGTGGTCCAAACATTAATGCATAAACAATATTTTCATGTTTTTAGTACCTAGTCTTTATGTCATGAAGCACTTACCTAGTATAGTAATTGTTCTTTTGGACTCCTTTGTGTTTCCCAATAAGCAACCCAAGAGAGGGGGTGAATTGGATTTCTAAAAATTATTTGCAAGTAAGTGTGCCAAATCAATAAACAAAATAAGTGCTAGAGAGATACAAGTGTAGTGTGCTCTTAAAGAGTGTGCAGCAAAAATTTAAATATAATAAAAGTAAGGACAAGTAGAGAGGAAACAATCAACCACAAACACAAGGCAAGTATAGTGGTTCGGGGCTCTCCAAGGCACCTACACCCACTCCCCAAGGTCTACTTGGGAATTCACTATAATCACACACAATTACAATCGATTAGTTTTCCAAGCTCACTAATCAAAACCTCTATTGGTTTTCAACTAGGCTAACCAAAACCTCCTTTATTTTCAACTAGGCTAACCAAAAACCTCCTTTGTTTTGTTCTTAGGCTCACCAAAAACCTTCACAACAAAGTATGAATTGAAGTAAAGAATACAAGAAAATCTTTATAATAAAAGCTGTTATCTCTTTGAAGCTTGATGAAGATGCTTGTCTTCGATTCGATGAAGCCTTAATCAATGCTCAAAAGTTGTAGGACTTCAAGGCTCTTAATTGTTTTGAATGCTTGAAGGCTTCTTTTTTTGGAAGTAATTGCTCTCAATGAATGTATGAGCGAATGCACTTGCTTTCTTTCTTTTTCTTATTCTCTATTCTTTCTCCCTTTTTCTTGTTATGTTCCATTTGAATTTAATTCATTTAAATACCATCCCAAAGCCTAAAAGTCAGTTTATGACTGTTAGAGACATGAAACTAGCCATTGGAAGCTAAAAGGGCCAAGCTCTGTGTTTGAAAAACTAGCCATTACTATTCTCAGAACTCCAAGTGTCGACTCAGACTGTGAGTCGACACTTAGGGTCAATACTTAAATCCCATGAGTCGATACCTAGTTCAAAATTCTGCATTCAAGCTCTCTAAAAATCTCAGGTGAGTCGACACTTCATCAGGTGAGTCGATACATGAGTCGACACTTGACATCCATAAGTCGACACTTGAGGCAAATCTTGGATTTCAGCATGTTCTGGAAAAATTCTGTCTCAGGCTTTGAGTCGACGCTTGAGCTGCATGAGTCGACACTTCAAGTATGCCATCTGAAATTTCTTTCCGCATGCTGGCTTGAGTCAACACTTGCACTGTCATGAGTCGATACTTGAACTATGAGTTGACACTTTAAGTCAACACTTACTGAAACTTCTTCAAAAATGACCAGAACTCTGCTGAATCCTTTTTCAACTGAACCCATTAATTCCTTTCAAGCAAGTCTTAAATACTTAAGTCCATTAATCACTAATGTTTCATCCATAGAAAGGGCTTCTTCAATCTTTTGACAAGCAGTTTAATTTAGCTGATTTGATGAGTACCTTTTTCTATTAAAAATATACTTCAAAGAACTGTTAGTACTCAAACATACTTAAGTATTTTGTTAATCATCAAAATAAATAACAAAGTCAATAATCTTTTCCTTTTCGATGATGATAAAATCTTTAAGTATTTTCCATATGATAAGCTCTTAAAATTTTCAATAGTATAAAGCTTAATGCAATTTATATCAGAGTGAAGGAAAAAAGGTAAAAGTTTAAGTCAAGAAGCTCATTTGAATTGAATTAAAACAATAAGGAATATCAGAGCTAAAATTACATGAACCATGATACTCTAAATATGTATCAAAGTTAAAACAAACTTTAAGAATAAGAATTTCAGCTTTGAAACATAATGAATGTAATCAACAAAAAAAATTTTGAACAAGAGATTGAAGAGTATAGAGACTCTCCCTCAAAAGGTAATTCGAAAAACTAAATTTCAAAGAGTTTTCATAAACTAAAAAATTGATTTCAAAGATTTTGCAAGAAATTTTAGCAAACTGATTGCTCCCCCTCACTCGTTGCTCTAATTTTGCTTTTCTTTTACTCTCACTCTTATTTTCTCTTTCACATCAAACTACTTTTCATTTAATTCTCCCCCTTTATCATTTACCAATAACAATTCATTCTTTTCTCCATTATCTTTCACTTATCTTTCACTTAACTCTCCCTATTTTTGTCATCATTAAAAAAAGTTAGAGAGAAGAAAAGATGATAATTACAGAAATTGAGCAATAATCATAAGAGGTAATATCCAAAGACAAAACATTATATAAAAAAATTCATCCAAAGTTTATACATTTTATACATTGATACATGAATAGATAAATGACAGTAAACAAACATAGATATATACAAGTAGTGCTGAAATATAAACATCTGAACATAAAGACTATCCTATGGAGTAGCCTCATCATCAGAGGATCCAATCTCGATCAGTCTAGTATCTCTAGAAGGTCGGGATCGTGGCCACATGGGTCGAAGATCAGAGAGTTTGGTCTGAGTCGGTCTCGATACATCACGATGGTCTCGTCCTCTGTATCTGACATAAGCTCCACCTCTGGCTGGTGTAGAAGAGGCAGAAGCTACATCAGAAGCAGGAACATAATGGATTAGAGTGGCTATATCAAAATCAGTAGGAAGGGGGGCATGATCAAAAATAGGTCCAAATTCAAGATGCTGGAAACCAGGGGTATAAAATCCTAGTTCCCTGATAAGGGAAGATGTATGAATACATGGAGAATGTAACATGGAAGTATCAGAAGATGGAATGATAGGAGTAGGTGCAGGAAAAGAAGTGTGATCATCAGATATGGAGAGAGGAGTGGATAAAATCGAACTCTAAAATGATCGAGGTGTATCAGAAATGGGACTCCTATAAATATCAACTACAATCTTTGGCTTTGGCTCCATCATAAAATCTATCTCATCAAACTCTGCAGAGTGAGACTGATCATCTCTCATATCAGGTCTTGGAGCAGATGGTGCTGGAGGTGTATCAAATGGAGCTAAAGGTGAAGGAGCTCTGGCAGAAGTAAATCTCTTCATAGTAGCCAGAATAGCTGAGATACCACTACTAAGATCTCGATGGCTCTCTCTCAACTCCACATGTGTCCTGTCAACTCGCTGACGAATGATCATCACCTCAGTCTCAATGCGAGCAACCCTATCCTTTAAACTATCTCTAGTACCGGGAAAATATGTCTGTGCAGTAGTGGCTTGCTCAGGCTGAGGAGTAGGATCTAGCTATGCCGAAGGCTCGGGCTGGACCTCAGGGATATCATCGTGTGGCTCTTAGGGCCCTACCTCATCTGAAAAGATATGCTCCTCCACATCATCATCTCTATCAATGGCATGACCAGATATACGTCATCTCCACTAGCCTCTAACAAGCTGGTAACCCATCCAGTGAAGTGATCTGATATCATAGATGTCCATGGGAAGTAGCTGTCTGTAAGGCTCATCATCAACGACCACTCCATAAGCTCTAAAGAGCAAAGTCAATTCCATCCCATAGGGCAGACACAGTCTTTGACTGATCAATGCCTCAGTCAACTGATGTACCATGAGCACTATGAGGCATACTAGAGTATGCTGTACCAGAGTAACCATGACTGAAAGCTTGCACTCTGTGATGATGTCGAATCGTTTGGTCTTCGATAGAAGAATTCGGGCTACGATGTGGTGCAGTAACCTCATCTCAAGCGATAATCTCGAAGCGATCATAGTGGCTCCCTCAAGAAGATCATCTATCTCGAAAATACATCGGAGGCCACTGAATCTATCCACTAGAGCATCCATAATAGATCCTCTCATAAGGATATCCCATACTCTACTCAGAATCTCTGCAAATATTAGAACATCTTTGCCATGGACCTATGCAATCTAGCCATCAATACCTTGGGCAAGTGAACTGTAGAACTCTCTAATCAATCCATAATAGAATCTCTTTGATAACGAACAAAATGGTGCAAGACCTGCATCCCTTAGCCACTCGAAAATCCTAAAGTGCTATTGGTATAGGAAATCAAAGTCCACACGACATCCTCCGATGATGGTCTTTGATCCCATCCTATTTATTGTAACAAGGGATCTAGCAAGAACATCAGGCACATATGCTGCTTTATCCTCATGCCTAGCCTTCATTCTTTTCTCTTCCTCCTAAACAGACGGGCTAGGATGCCGGACAACTTGTTTTCTAGGCACCATTGCAAGGAAATAATGTAGGAAAGCAAGAATGGGAGAGAACCTAGGGTTTCTATAGTGCAAAAATAGTGAAATAGGATAATGAGCAGTGAGAAACCGAAGAGAACCTATCCAAAAAAAAGAAATGGGCAATTGAATCCAAGATTGGAGGGAAGAGGATGATGGAGCTCGATTTGGGGATGAGTCGACTCAAATTGGAGTGAAAAATACAAAGAAAACACTTTATTTTTTAATTTAATCTCGATCTGTCGCCATTCAAGTGTCGACTCACAATAAAGAGTCAAGTGTCGACACTTTCAATTGTTGACACTTCTAAGTGTCAACAATTCAACTTAAAACTGGGAAAAAATGAAAAAAGGATCATTGATCAAAATAGAACAGGATTTCAACGAATTTAGAGAGATTAAACATGATTTACAAGCAATTTTGATCAATCAAAAGTTAAAAATTATGAAGATATAGAAATTTCACTCAAAAAGGTTGATGACTCCTAATTCTCTTCTAATCATACTGAACTGATCCTCTTTGAAAGGTTTAATCAATATGTTAGCTAGTTGCATTTCAGAACAAACAAATTCAAGATAATATCATTATTTTCAGCATGATTTCTAATAAAATGATGCATGATTTCAATTTGCTTACTTCTAGAGTGCTGAACAAGATTTTTAGTTAAATTTATAGAACTAGTGTTATCACATCTTATGGGTGTCTTAGTTAAATTAATTCTAAAATCTTCATATTGTTGCTTAATCCACAAGATGAGCACAATAATTTCCTACTGCAATATACTCGGCCTTAGCTGTAAATAGTGCAATTGAAGTTTGTTTCTTGCTAAACCAGGAGATTAAGTTAACTCCAAGAAATCGACAAGTTTCACTTATGCTTTTTCTATCTAATTTACATCTAGCAAAATCAGCATCTGAATAACCAATTAAATCAATAGATAAATCTCTAGAATACCACAAGCCAGAATCAATTGTACCAGATAAATAATTAAATATGCACTTAACAGCCAGCATATGAGATTCTTTTGGATCAGACTGATATCTAGCACACATACAAACATAAACATGATATCTGGTCTACTAGCAGTCAAATATAATAAAGAACAAATCATTTCTCTATATAGTTTCTGATCAATAGATTTACCATATTCATCTTTATCAAGTTTACAAGAGGAGCTCATAGGTATACCTATTGATCTAGTAGTCTCTATCCCAAACTTCTTTAAGATTCTCTCATATACTTAGCTTGGTTGATGAAGATTCCATCTTTGGTTTGCTTGATTTGGAGTCCGAGGAAAAAGTTAAGTTCACACATCATGCTCATTTCGAACTCTCCCTATATAAGCTTGGCAAACTCTTAACAAAAAATTTTATTAGTAGCATCGAATATAATGTTATCAACATAAATATGTACTATTAATAAATCATTTTTTTTCTTTTTTAGAAATAATGTAGTGTCAAAATGATCTCTAGAGAAATCATTTTCAATTAAGAACTTGCTGAGCCATCATACCATGCTCGGGGAGCTTGCTTTAAATCATAAACTGCTTTGTGTAGTTTAAAAACATGATCAGGATATGCATGATTTTCAAAACCAGATGGTTGTTCAACAAACACTTCTTCAAAAATAAAACCATTTAAAAAAATACTTTTGGCATCCATTTGAAATAATTTAAAGTTTATAAAATATGCAAATGCTAATAATAGTCTAATTGCCTTAAGTCTAGCAACAGGAGCAGAAGTTTCATCAAAATCAATCCATTCCTCTTGATTGTAGCCTTTGGTAACTAGCCTAGCTTTATTTCTAGTAACAATACCATTTTCGTCAAGTTTGTTTCTGTAAACCCATTTTGTGCCAATAATTGAAACATTAGAAGGTCTTTCAACTAAAGTCCAAATATTAATTCTTTTGAATTGATTTAGTTCATCTTGCATTGCATTTATCTAATTAGGGTCTTTTTTTAGCTTCTTCAATATATTTTGGTTCAATTTGAAAAATAAAAGCAATATAGTCACATTCATTTCTAATTGATGATCTTGTTCTTACCACTTTTGATGGATAGGATCTTTTTTTAGCTTCTTCAATATATTTTGGTTCAATTTGAAAAACAAAAGCAATATAGTCACATTCATTTCTAATTGAAGATCTTGTTCTTACCACTTTTGATGGATCACCTAGGATTAACTCCTTAGGATGTCCATGAGCATACCTCCACTCTTTGGATAGATCTGGATGCTTTGGTGTGGGTTGCATGACTTCTTCTATTTCATTCTTGTCTTGATCTTCTTCATTCTCCTGAGAGGGTTGATTATCCAAAGTAAACTTCTTTAGTTCTTCAGCACCGGTACATGCATCAGAAGTATCCTCTTTTCTAAAGAATTTATTAGCAGATTCTTCAAATACTACATGTACAGATTCTTCTACTACTAAAGTTCTCTTATTAAAGACTCTGTATGCCCTGCTTGATATAGAATATCCTAAGAAGATACCTTCATCAAACTTAGCATCAAATTTTTCTAAGTTATCTTTACCATTATTCATAATAAAGCATCGACAACCGAAAACACAAAAATACTTCAAAGTAGATTTACTTTATTTCCAAAGATTATAAGGAGTTTTCTTTAAAATCGATCGAATTAAAACACAGTTTAAAATATAGCATGAGGTATTTACTGCTTCAATCCAAAAATATCTTGGCAAATCATTTTCATAAAGTATTGTGCATGCTATTTCTTCTAAAGTACGATTTTTACTTTCTACTATCCTATTCTGTTAAGGTATTCTAGGTGTAAAAAAATTATGATCAATTCCTTTTTCATTACAAAAGTTTTCAAAATCTTGATTTTCAAATTTAGAACCAAGGTCACTATGAATACAAATAACTGAAGTACTTTTTTTATTTGAGACTTTTTGATAAAACTTTATAAAAGCTAAAAAAGATTTGTCTTTGTAAGCTAGAAATGAAACCAATGTAAATCGTGAGAAATCATCCACTATAACTATTCCATATCTCTTGCCTCCTAGGCTAGATGTCCTTGTTGGTTCAAAGAGATCTATATGGAGTAGTTCTAATGGCCTAGTAGTTGAAACAAAATCTTTAGGCTTGAAAGATATTTTCACTTGTTTTCCAAATTAACATGCTTCAAAAATTTTATCTTTTTCAAAACTAAGTTTTGGCAAATCTCTTACTAAATCCTTTTTGCATAATTTAGAGAGTAAATACATGCTAGCATGACCTAATCTACGATGCCACAGCCAACTAATCTCATTAATAGTGAAATTCATTGCAACTAGGCATTCACCATTAGACAAAGATAGATTATCCAAATCTACTAGATAGATATTACGATGCCTTTTTCCAATAAATTTCACTCCATTAATTTCAGGACTAGCAATTATGCAAAGAGATGATTTAAAGACAACTTGAAAACCTTTATCATAAAATTGGTTAATACTAAGCAGATTATATTTCAAACCTTCAACTAAAAGAACATTATCAATCCAAGTAGAAGGGGAGATGTAAACCTTACCGATACCAATAATCTTTTCTTTACCATTATCACCAAAGGTTACACTCCCTCTATTAAGTACCTCAAGAAATGTGAATTGCTTCACATCTTCTATCATGTGTCTTGAGCAACCATTATCGAGATACCATAATCTTTTCTTTTCTTTGGTTACAAGACACAACTACAAAACAAATTAAGTTTGGATTTTAGGTACCCAAGCCAACTTGGGTCTTTTAGGGTTAGTACTAAAAGTGGTTCCTTTTAGAACCCAAATCATTCTATAATTATTGATTTTTCTTAAATCACAATGAAATGCTTTATGACCTACTTTTCTATAAGAATAACAGATGATGCTTGATGATGCAGGAATAAAGAAGTTTTTAAAAAACTTTTACTATTTTTGGAGCTTAAAACCTAATCCATCTTTATTAAAAATAGCTCTTTGGTTGTTCAAAAGAATATTTAACTTTTCAGAACTATAGGTGAATTTTTCAACAAAAGATTTTATTTTATCAAGCTCATCTTTATATTTCTTGTTTTCTACTTCAAGATCTTTACTTTTTTTTCAAAAGCTCATTGTTTGAAATATTTACTTTAAATCTTTTTAAAACTTCATCTTTCATTGATAAAGCATTGTTTCATTTTTCTAAAATATCAATTTTGTTTTTCAAATTATTAACTTCATCCAAAAGTTTAGAGTTTTCATGTGAGAAAGAGTTTGCATGCTTTTTCAACTTTCAATTTTTAGATATCGTCAACTTATAATTATGCATTAACTCATCAATTACAGTTCTTAATTCATCAAAAGTATAATCAACATCAAGATCAGAATTTACCTCTTCTTCATGTTGTGCCATAAAGCAATGATTTGCTACTTCAGTTTGTTCTTCATCTAAGCTGGAGTCCTCACTGTCACTCAAAGTTGCTATCATTACCTTCTCTAAACTTTTTTCTTGACTTCTTTAGGAGAGCGCAGTCATACTTGTAATGTCCAAGCTTCTTGCATTCAAAGCAAATAGGTACTTCCTTCTCCTTGTCCTTTTCTTTTTCTTTTTTTTTTTCATTTTCCTTGCTTGGTTGAAACTTTTTCTTGTAAGTGAATTTCTTTCTCCTTATAAATTTTCTAAACTTTCTTGCTAATAGTGCTTCATCACCCTCACTTTCTTCTTCTTCTTCTTCTTCATTTAAAGACTCTTCTTGTGTTGTAGACCTGAAAGCTATAGTCTTCTTCTTTTTGTCCATATCCATTGATTTTTGTTTCAAGTTCAACTCATAAATCATGAGTGAACCTACCAATTGCTCCAATAAAAGTTTATCAACATCTTTGGCTTCTTGGATGGTGGTCACCTTTGGATCCCAAGATGTTGGAAGAGACATGAGAATTTTGTTCACAAGATCGGCATTAGACATAATTTACCTAAGCTTCTCATACCATTTAAAATATTTGTAGACTTAGTGTACATATCAGTGATTGATTCATTAGGTTCCATCCAGAATATCTCATAAGTGTGCACAAGCATGTTATCTTTTGTGTTCTTCACTTGATCGGTACCCTCATGAGTAACCTCAAGTGTGTCCCATATTTCTTTAGCTGAGGTACAAGTGGAGATCCTATTGAACTCACTAGGATCCAATGCATAGTAAAAAAGATTCATTGCTTTCGTATTGATCTCGGATTGTTTAATATAATTTTCATCCCAATCCTCTTCAAGCATTGGGATGGAAACATCATTAACCACAATCAAAGGCATATGAGGACCTTTATCAACTACTTTCCATAAATTATAATCTATAGAATGTATGTAAATTCTCATTCTAGTTTTTCAATATGTATAGTTAGTGCCATTAAAATAAGGTGGTCTATTTGAGGCTTATCTCTCACTACACTAGTACCATGGGGGGATACCATAGATCTTTACTCAAGGCGGTTAGACCTATATATCGAGAACGTGGCTTTGATACCACTTATTACATTGTAAGCAACCCAAGGAGGGGTGAATTGGGTTTCTAAAAATTATTTGCAAGCAAGTGTGCCAAATCAAGAAACAAAACAAGTGCTAAAGAGATACAAGTATAGTGTGCTCTTAAAAAGTGTGCAGCAAAAATTTAAATGCAATAAAAGTAAGAGCAAGTAGGGAGGAAACAATCAACCACAAGCACAAGGCAAGTATAGTGGTTTGGTGCTCTCCAAGGTACCTACATCTACTTCCCAAGGTCCACTTGAGAATTCACTATAATCACTCATGATTATAGCCGATTAGTTTTTTGGGCTCACTAATCAAAATTCTTTTTAGTTTTCATAAGGCTCACCAAAAAAAACATCTTGGTTTTCAACTAGGCTAACCAAAAACCTCCTTAGTTTTTAACTAGGCTAACCAAAAACCTCCTTGGTTTTATTCTTAGGCTCACTAAAAACCTTCACAACAAAGTATGAATTGAAGTAAAGAATACAAGAAAAGCTTTCTAATACAAGCTATAATCTCTTCGAAGCTTGATGAAGATGCTTGTCTTCGATTCAATGAAGCCTCA
Organism: Areca catechu; assembly: GCA_021397845.1. NCBI lineage: Eukaryota > Viridiplantae > Streptophyta > Magnoliopsida > Arecales > Arecaceae > Areca > Areca catechu. The sequence continues at coordinate 90,295,244 of CM038051.1, read as the reverse complement.
ATCAATGCTCAAAAGTTGTTGGACTTGAAGGCTCTAGATTGCTTTGAATGCTTGAAGGCTTCTTTTCTTGGAAGTAATTCCTCTCAATGAATGTATGAGTAAATGCACTTGCTTTCTTTCTTTTTCTTATTCTTTATTCTTTCTCCCTTTTTCTTATTATGTTTCATTTGAATTTAATTCACTTAAATACCATCCCAAGGCCTAAAAGTTGGTTTATGACTGTTAGAGACATGAAACTAACCATTGGGAGCTAAAAGGGTCAAGTTCTGTGTTTGAGAAACTAGCCATTACTATTCTCAGAACTCCAAGTGTCAACACTTCAAGCTGTGAGTCGACATTTAGGGTCGATACTTAAATCCCATAAGTCGACACCTAGTTCAAAATTCTTCATGGAAGCTCTCTAGAAATCTCAGGTGAGTCGATACTTCATCTAGTGAGTCGATACATTAGTCGACACATTACATCCATGAGTCAACACTTGAGGCAAATCTTGGATTTCCGCATGTTCTAGAAAACTCTGTCTCAAGCTTTTAGTCAATCCTTGAGTTGATACCTTGAGTCGACACTTGAGCTTCATGAGTCGACACTTTAAGCATGCCATCTGAAACTTCTTTCTGCATGCCGGCATGAGTCGACACTTGCACTGTCATGAGTCGACACTTGAACTATGAGTCGACACTTTGAGTCGATACTTGCTGAAACTTCTTCAAAAATGACTAGAACTCTACTAAATCCTTTTTCAACTGAACTCATTAATTCCTTTCAAGCAAGTCTTAAAAACTTAAGTCCATTAATCACTAATGTTTCATCCATAGAAAGGGCTTCTTCAATCTTTTGACAAGTAGTTCAATTTAGCTGATTTGATGAGTTCCTTTTTCTATTAAAAATATACTTCAAAGAACTGTTAGTACTCAAACATACTTAAGTATTTTGTTAATCATCAAAATCTATAATGAAGTCAATACTTTGTCGACCACCTAAACAAGCATGGAGTTGACTACCTTTGGAGATGCAGTATGGTATAAGTAGAGCTCCTCTTTGACTTTGAGTTTTGATAGTTAGGGTAGAGATGTGAGAAACTTCTTCACTCTTCAAAAGTTTGTTGGTATTCTTTCATCGATGTGAAGTTGTGCATTCGATGTAGGACCTTGAACAAATGCAAGCGGTGCTCAAAAGATCATGAAATGAGCTGACCAAGTACTGCAACCTACCAATCAATTTTTGTACTTCATTCTTAAAGATTGGATGCCATATGTCAAAGATTGCCTGCATTTTTTTGGATTTGCCTTAATGCTTTGCTTGATGACCATGAATCAAAAAAAGTTATTGATTATAACACTGAAGGTATAATTACTCATATTTAACTTTATTCAATGATAGCGAAGGGTGTTGAAGTCTTCTTCTAGGTCTTTAATGTGATCGACTTCCTCAGAGCTCTTAATGAGCATGTCATTGAAATAGACCTTCATGTTTTGACCAATTTAGTCCTTAAAGACCTTATTGACCAACCATTAATAGGTGGCTTCTATATTTTTTAAACCAAAAAGTATTACTTTATAGTAATAAATTCCTTTGTTAGTTATGAATGAAGTAATTCTCCTCATCCTTGGGAGCCATCCTGATCTAGTTGTAATATGAGAAGGCATCCATAAAACTGAGTAATATGAGAAGGCATCCATAAAACTGAGTAGCTTATATCCGGATGTTGCATCGACTAGCTGATTAATCTTTCATAGTTAGAAGCTATTCTTTGGACATGCCTTGTTAAGGTTAGTATAGTCAATGCAGATTCTCTATTTCTTACTGGCCTTCTTGACCATGATGATGTTGGCTAACCAATCGGGATAGTGGGCTTCTTGAATAAATCAAGTAATAAAGAGTTTATAAACTTCTAAATTGATGGTATTTTGTCTCTCAAGGACAAAACTCTTCTTTTATCAGACTAGATTGTACTTCAGGTTGATGTTCAATTTATGGGTAATCACTTCTAGAGGGATCCCGGATATGTCTAACATTGACCAAGCAAAGATATCAATGTTGATCTATAGGAAGTCTAGTTTTCTGTTCTTTTCCTCCTCGAACAGAAGAGCACTGACTTGAATGGACTTTATCGGATCAACCCTTAGTGGAAAGAAAAGTAGTTGTTCGACTAGTTCATCTCTTTTCTCTAGCTCTCTCTGGTCTAGTTATTTTATAGTCAGTACCTCATCAACCTTTTATAATTTGTGTGCCATCAAAAAATACTATCATGTTAGCTATTAGTTTTTATGCATCTTGTTGACTCTATTCTTTGTTAGATAGTGGACAAGAAGGCATTTAATTGAAATGATAGTATCTAGCTAGTTCAACACTGGTCACTCAAGGATGATATTGTACACCGAGAGCACATGGATTACTATAAATGTTATGAAAATAGTGTGTTTCCCAATAAGCAACCTAAGAGGGGGATGAATTGGGTTTTTAAAAATTACTTGCAAGAATGTGTGCCAATTCAAATATCTAATCAAGTGCTAGTGTGAGGTGTAAGTGTATGCTCTTGAAGAATATGCAGCAGAATTATAAATGCAACAAATATAAGAGCAAGTAAAGAGAGCAATAGACAATCACAAACACAAGCAAAGTATAGTTGTTCGGTGCTTTCCAATGCACCTACATCTACTCCCCAAGGTCTACTTAGGAGTTCACTATAATCTCTCACGATTATAGCCGATTAGTTTTCCGAGCTCATTAATCAAAATCCCTTTTTGTTTTTACAAGGCTAACCAATAACCTCCTTAGTTTTCAACTAGGCTAACCAAAATTCTCCTTGATTTTCAAATAGACTAACCAAAAACCTCCTTGGTTTTCAAATAGGCTAACCAAAAACCTCTATAACAAAGATATAAGATAAAGTAAAGCAATAAGAAAAGCTTTCTAATATAAAGCTGATATCTTTTTGAAGCTTGGAGAAGTTGCTTGTCTTGAACTTGATGAAGACTCAATTAATGCTCAAAAGTGTTGGACTTGAATGCTTCTTGATAGTTTTGAATGCTTGGAGACTTCTTTTGCTTGAAGGTAGTTGCTTTTAATGAATGGGAATGAATGCACTTGCTTTTCTCTTCTTTTTTTGTTTTATCTTATTCTCTTCTTTATTATATTTCTTGTTATGATTTTCTTAAATTCAAATCACTTAAATACCATCCCAAGGCCTTAAAGATGGTTTATGACTATTATATATGAAAAACTAGCCATTGGGAGCCAAGAGGGTCTAATTCTGCGTTCGAAAAACTAGCCATTACTATTCTTAGAACTCCAAGTGTCGACACTTCAAGCTGTGAGTCAACACTTAAGGTCAATACTTAAGTTCCATGAGTCAACACCTAATTCAAAATTCTTCATTGAAGCTCTCTGAAATTCTCAAGTGAGTTGACATTTCTTTAGGTGAGTCGATTGTTGAGTCGATACTTGACATCCATGAGTCGACACTTCAGGCAAGCTTTAACTTCAAGCATGTTCTGTAAGAAATTTTTTTTAGGCCTTGAGTCGATCCTTGAGTCAACACTTGATTGGCATGAGTCGATACTTTAGCCATGCCATCTAAAACTCTTTCTACGTGCCAACTTGAATCGACACTTGCACTGTCATGAGTCGATACTTGCACTTTCATGAGTCGATACTTGAACTGTGAGTCGACACTTGCTAAGATTTCTTCAAAAATTACTGAAACTCTACTGAAACCTTTTTGAGCTGAACACTTTAAGTCCTTTCAAGCATTTCTCAAATACTTAAGTTTATTTATAACTGATCTTTCATCCATAGAAATGGCTTCTTCATCATTTGACAAGCAATCTAATTTAGCCATTTTGATGAGTACCTTTTTCTATTAAACACACTTCAAGCAACATGTTAGTACTCAACTTATACTTAAGTATTTTATTTATCATCAAAATCAATAACGGAGTCAACAATCTCCCCATTTTTTATGATGACTAAATCTTTAAATATAATTCATATAATAAGCTCTTAAAAGAATTTTCAATTGCATAAAGCTTATTGCATTTTGTATTAGAGTAAAGAAAGGTAAGAGATAATGTCTAAAAGCTCATTTGAATTGAATTAGAACTATAAAAGTATCAGAGCTAAAAATAATTTCATGTACCATGATACTCTAAATGAGTATCAGAGATAAAACATGCTTTAAGATAAGAAATTCAGCATAGAGCAATAGTGAATGTAATCAAAAAATAAATTTTTGAATAATAATTTGAAGAGTATAAATACTCCCCCTCAAAAGATGATTCGAAAAACTGATTTTCAATGAGTTTTCAAAAACCAAAAAGTTGAATTTAAAGATTTTGCAATAAATTTTAGCAAAACTGATTACACAATTCAGCAAAGGAAGGATTACTCTCCCTCACTCATTGCTCTTTTCTTTTTACTTTTATTTTTCTTTCACACACAATAAACTGCTTTTCATTTTCTCATTGTTAACACTTATACATATCTCTTTTACTTATCTCTCCTATCTATCTCCCTTCTTTTTTGTTATATTTATCTCTCCCCTAATTTCTCACTTAATTCTCCCCCTTTTTGTCATCATTAAAAAAGGTTAGAGGAGAGGGAAGGATGAAAACATCATAGAAATTTCGTAATACATTTTCAAAGATAAAACATTGATATATAAAATAGATTTCATTCATTGAAGTACACTTCATACTTTGACACAAGTAAAGATACAGGATAGCAAACAAACATAAATGCATACAAGAGTGCTAAAATATAAACTATCTAAGCAATAAAGACAATCCTAAGAAGACTCCTCATCATCTGAGGATCTAATCTTAATTGGTGTAGCATCAGTAGAAGAACGAGATCGAGGCCACATGGGTCAAAGATCAGCAAGACGGGTCCTGGTAGGTCTCGACATGCCATGATGTCCTTGTCCTCTACGTCTAACATAAGTCCTGCCTCCAACTAGTGTGAAAGAGGTAGAAGGTATGTCAGCAGCAAGAGCTGCATTGACCGGAATGGCAATAGTAAACTCAGTATGAAGGGAGGTATGATCAAAGATAGGTCCTGAGTCAAGATGGTAGAAACCAGGGGTATAGATCCTAGTTCCCAGATAAGAGAGGATGTATGCAAAGATGGAGAATGTAAGCTAGGTGTATCAAAGGATGAAGGAATGACAAGAGTAGGTACAGGAATGGAAGTAGGATATGGATCAAATCTGGAAGGTGAGGATGATAGGATCGGAGTCTAAAGAGATGACCTAGATGGATCAGGAATAGGACTCCTAGGAAAATCAGCTGCTACCTCTAGCACTAGCTCTGTCATTAGATCAGCAATGTCAAACTCAGCAGAGTCAATCTCATCATCATCCAAATCAGGTCCTAGAGCTGAAGGTGCTGGAGGTGAATTAGCTGGAGCTGAAGGTGCGGAGCTCTGCCTGATGAAGGAATAGCCAATCAAACAAAATGGCAGAGATGACATCACTCAATCCTCGATGGCTCTCTCTCATCTCCATATAAATCGTGCCAACTCACTGATGAATTATCATCACCTTAGTCTTAATGCAAGTGACCCTGTCCGCTAAACTGTATCCAGTTACCGGAGAAACTGTCTGTGCAGTAACGACTGGCTCAGGCTGGGGAGTAGGCTCTGGCTGTGCCAAAGGCTCGGCTTGAACCTCAGGAATATCATCATGTGGCTCTGAGGGCCATGCCTCACCTAAAAAGATGTGCTCCTCCTTTGCCATATCATCTCTCTGTTAGTGGCCTGACTGGATATGCATCGTCTCCACTAGCCTCTGATAAGTTGATTCCCTATCCATTGAAGTGATATGATGTCATAGATATCTATGTGTAACAGCTGCTGTAGGGCTCATCGTCCATGACTACTCCATAAGCTCTAAACAGTAACGTCAACCCCATCATGTAGGGCAGACAATCTCTAGTTGATCGATGCCTCAGTCAACTGATGTACCATGAGCACCGAAAGGCATACTGGAGTATGTTGTACTAGAAAAACCATGACAAGAAGCTCGCGCTCTTGGCTAAAGTCGAATTGACCGGTCTTCGATAGAAGGATCCGGGCAATGATATGTTTAGCAACCTCATCTTAGGCAATAACCTCGAAGCTACTATAGTGGCTCCCTCAGGTTGATCATCTATCTTAAAAATGCATGGGAGACCATTGAATCTGTCAACTAGAGCATCTAAAATAGATCCTCTCATGGGAATGTCCCATGCTCTGCTCAGAGTCTCTATTGAAATAGGAATATCTCTCCCTCGGACCTGAGTAATCCAACCATCACTACGTCGGGCAAGTGATCCGTAAAACTCTCTAATCAGTCCCAGGTAAAATTTCTCTGACAATGAGCAGAATGGTGCCAAACCTACATCCCTCAGCCACTGACCTATCCTGAAGTGCTGCTGGTCTATGAAATCGAAGTCCACTCGATGACCACTGATGATAGTCTTCGATCCCATTCTATTTGCTGCAGAAACTGGGGGTCTAGCAAGGATATCATGCTCAATCGCTACACTGGCCTCATGCCTTGCTTAAGTTCTTCTTTCTTCCTCTTGAATGGATGGTCTTGGATGCCAAACAACTTTTTTCCTAGGCCCCATTGTAGTGAATCAAGAAAGAAAAGAAAAAAGGCAGGGAAACTAGGGTTTTTATGATGAAAAATAGTGAAAACAAGGTGAAGAGTAGTAGAAACCGGACAAGAAACCTTCCCAATCAAAGATTTGAGCAGTTTGTAGTTGAAATTTGGAGGGAAGAAGACATTAGAACATAGTTTGGGGATGAGTCAGCTTGATTTAGAATGAAAATAATGAAGAAAACACTTCATTTTCCAATTTTTATCTTTGTCTATTGCCGTTCAAGTGTTGACTCATGACACACAAGGTCAAGTGTCAACACTTCTAGGTGTCGACATTTTCAAGTGTCGACACTTCAACTTAAAACCAAAAGAAAAAGGGAAAACAAATCATTGACCAAAAGGAATAGAATTTCAAGGAATTCAGAAGGATTAAGCATGATTATCAAGCAACTTTGATCAATCATGAGTTCAAGATTTTGAAGAGATAGAAATTTTAGTCAAAAGGATTGACAACCCCTAGTTCTCTTCTAATCATACTGAATCTATCTTCTTGAAGAGGCTTAGTTAAAATGTCCACAAGTTGTATTTCAGTACTAACAAATTTAAGCATAATATCATTATTTTCAACATGATTTCTAATAAAATGATGTCTTATTTCAATGTGCTTACTTTTAGAGTGCTGAACAGGATTTTTAGTTAAATTTATAGCACTAGTGTTATCACATCTTATGGGTGTCTTAATTAATTTGATTCCAAAATCTTCAAGTTGTTGCTTATCCACAAGATTTGAGCACAACAACTTCCTACTGCAATATACTCAGCCTCAATTGTAGATAGTGCAACTGAAGTTTGTTTCTTGCTAAACTAGAAAATTAAGTTAACTCCAAGAAATTGGCAAGTTCCACTTGTGCTTTTTCTATCTAATTTATACCTAGCAAAATTAGCATCAGAATATCCAATCAAATCAATAGTTAAATCTCTAGAATACCACAAACCAATATCAATTATACCAGATAAGTATTTAAATATATGCTTAATAGCCAACAAACGAGATTCTTTAGGATCAGACTGATATCTAGCATATATACAAATACTAAACATGATATCTGGTCTACTAATATTCAGATATAATAATAAACCAATCATTCCTCTATATAATTTTTGATCAATTGATTTATCATGTTCAACTTTATTAAGTTTACAAGAGGAGCTCATAGGTGTACCTATTAATCTGGTAGTCTCCATCCCAAACTTCTTTATGATTTCTCTTGTATACTTAGCTTGGTTGATAAAGATTCCATCTTTGGTTTGCTTGATTTGAAGTTCAAGAAAAAAGTTAAGTTCGCCCATCATGCTCATTTCAAACTCTCCCTGCATAAGCTTGGCAAACTCTTGACAAAGAAGTTCCTTAGTAGCACCGAATATAATGTCATCAACATAAATTTGTACTACTAATAAATCATCATATTTCTTCTTTAGAAATAATGTAGTGTCAACATGGCCTCTAGAGAAATCATTTTTAATTAAAAACTTGCTCAGTCTTTCATACCAGGCTCGGGGTGCTTGCTTCAAACCATAAAGTGCTTTGTGTAGTTTAAAAATATGATCATGATGTGCATGAATTTCAAATTTAGATGGTTATTCAACAAACACTTCTTCAGTAATAAAACCATCTAGAAAAATATTTTTAACAATCATTGAAATAATTTGAAGTTCATAAAATATGCAAATACTAAAAGTAATCTAATTGCCTCAAGTCTAGCAATAGGTGCAAAGGTTTCATCAAAATCAATCCCTTCTTCCTGATTGTAGCCTTTGACAACTAGCCTAGCTTTATTTCTAGTTATAATACTATTTTCATCCAATTTATTCCTAAATATCCATTTTATTCCAATAATTGAAATATTAGAAGGTCTTTCAACTAAAGTCTAAACATCATTTCTTTTGAATTGATTTAGTTCATCTTGCATTGCATTTATCCAATTAGGATATTTTTTCAGTTTTTTAATATATTTTGATTTAACTTAAGAAACAAAAGCAATATAGTCACATTCATTTCTAGTTGAAGATCTTATTCTTATCCCTTTTAATGGATCACCTAGGATTAACTCCTTAGGATGTCCATGAGCATACCACCACTCCTTGGAAAGATCTTGATGCTTCGGTGTAAATTGTATAGCTTCTTCTCTTTCATTCTTGTCTTAATCTTCTTCATTTTGTTAAGAGGGTTGATCATCCAATGTTAGTTTCTTTAACTTGTCAGCACCTGCACATGCATCAAAAGTATCCTCTTTTCTAGAGGATTTGTTAGCAGATTCTTCAAAGACTACATGTACAAACTCCTCTACTACTTAAGTTCTCTTGTTAAAAATCATGTATGCCCTGCTTGATGTAAAGTATCCTAAGAAGATACCTTCATCGGACTTGGCATCAATTTTTTTTAAATTATCTTTATCATTATTCATGATAAAATATTTACAACCAAAAATATGAAAATATTTTAAAATTAGTTTTCTTCGTTTCCAAAGCTCATATGGAGTTTTCTTTAAAATCGAATGAATTAAAATATGATTTAAAATATAACGAATTATATTTACTACTTCAGTCCAAAAATATCTTGGCAAATCATTTTCACAAAGCATAGTGCGTGCCATTTCTTCTAAAGTACGATTTTTTCTTTCTACAATCCCATTATGTTGAGGTGTTCTAGGTTCAAAAAAATTATGTTCAATTCCTTTTTCATTGCAAAAGTTTTCAAAATCCTGATTTTCAAATTTAGAACCATGATCACTATGAATATAATTAACTGAAGTACCTTTTTCATTAGAAACTTTTTGATAAAACATCATAAATGCTAAAAATTATTTGTCTTTGTGAACAAGAAATAAAATCCTTGCAAATCATGAAAAATCATCCACTATAACTAATCAATATCTCTTACCTCCATAGCTAGATATCATAGTTGGTCCAAATAGATCCATATGGAGTAGTTTTAATGGCCTAGAAGTTGTAACAAAACTTTTAGGTTTGAAAGATGTTTTTACTTATTTTCCAAATTGGCATGCTTCACAAATTTTATCTTTCTCAAAACTAAGTTTTGGTAAGTCTCTTACTAAATCCTTTTTGCAAAGTTTTGATAGTAAATATATTCTTGCATGACCTAATCTACGATGCCAAAGCCAACTAGTCTCATTAATAGTAGAATTCATTGCAACCAGGCATTCTCTATTTAGCAAACATAGATTATCCAAATCAACAACATAGATATTACCATGCCTTTTTCCAATGAATTTTATTCCAACTTTATCAGGACTAGCAATCTTACAAAAAGATGTTTGAAAATAACTTGAAAACCTTTATCGCAAATTGGATAATACTAAGAAGATTATGCTTTAAGCCTTCAACTAAAAGAACATTATCAATCCAGGTAGAAGGGGAGATATGAACCTTACCAATACCAATGATTTTTTCTTTACTATTATCATCAAAGGTTACACTCCCACCATTTATTACTTCAAGAGAGGTGAATTGCTTCACATCTCTTGTCATGTATTTTGAGCAACCACTATCGAGATACCACAATCTTTTGTTTTCATTAGTTGCAAGACACATCTGCAAAACAAATTAAGTTTTGTTTTTATGTACCCAAGCCAACTTAGGTCCTTTAGGGTTAGTATTAAAAGTGGTTCATTTTGGAACCCAAATCTTTCTAGAATCATTAATTTTTTTTTAAATTACAATGAAAAGCTTTATGACCTACTCTTTTGCAAGAAAAGCATGTAATGCTAGATGATGCAAGTACAAAGAAATTTTTGAAATACTTTTGCTATTTTTTAGGTCTATAACCTAATCCAAGTTTATTAAAAATAGTTCTTTGATTGTTTAAAAGAAGATTTAACTTTTCATAACTATATGTGAACTTTTCAACAAAAGATTTTATCTTATCAAGCTCATCTTTATATTGCTTATTTTCTATTTCAAGATCTTTACTTTTCTTCAAAAGTTTATTATTTGAAACAATAGCTTTAGATCTTTTTAAAACTTCATTTTTCATAGATAAAGCTTTATTTTTTTTTCTAAAATATCAATTTTATTTTTCAAATCATTGACTTCATTTAAAAGAGTAGTATTTTTATGTGAAAAAGTGTTTGCATGCTTTTTCAACTTTCTATTTTCAGAAATCATCACCTTATAGTCATGCATTAATTTATCAAATTCAATTCTTAATTCATCAAAAGTATAGTCTACTTCAAGATCAGAATGTTCCTCTTCTTCTTCATGTTGTAGTGCCATGAAATATAGATTGGCGACTTTAGTTTGTTCTTCATCTGAACTAGAGTCATCACCATTTCTCCAAGTTGCCATCATTACATTCTTTTAAGCTTCTTTCTTGATTTTTTTAGGAGAGGGCAGTCATACTTGTAGTGTCCAGGCTTCTTACATTCGAAGCAGATAGGCAGTTCCTTCTTCTTTTCTTTTTCTTTCTCCTTTTCTTTTTCCCTTTTCTTTGCTTGGTTGAACTTTTTCTTGTAAGGAAATTTCTTTCTCCACATGAGTTTTTTGAATTTTCTTGCTAGAAGAGCTTCCTCATTCTCATCATCTTATTCTTCTTTTGATTCTTCATTTGAGGAATCTTCTTGTGTTGTAGACTTGAAAGCTATCCCCTTTTTCTTCTTGTCCAAATCCAAAGACTTTTGTTTCAAATTTAGCTCATAAGTCATGAGCGATCCTACTAGCTGCACCAATGGTAGTTTGTCAACATCTTTGGCTTCTTATATGACTGTCACCTTTGGATCCTAAGATGTTGGAAGTGACCTAAGAATTTTGTTAACAAGATCGGTATTAGACATAATTTTACCTAAACTTCTCTTGCCATTTACAATATTTGTGAATCTAGTGTATATGTCGGTAATTGATTCATTTGGTTCCATGCGAAACATCTCATAAGTGCGCACTAACATGTTAACTTTAGTATTCTTCACTTGATCAGTACCCTCATGGATAACCTCAAGTGTGTCCCATATTTCTTTGGCTGATGTGAATGTAGAAATCCTAATGAACTCACCAGGATCCAATGCACAATAAAAGAGATTCATTGCATTCGCATTGATCTCAAATTTTTTAATATTATTTTCATCCCAATCCTCTTCAAGCTTTGGGATGGAAACACCATTAATCATAGTCGAAGAAATATGAGGATCCTTATCAACAACTTTTCACAAATTATAATCTATTGAATGCATGTAAATTCTCATTCTAGTTTTCCAATAAGTATACTTTATTTCATTAAAGTATGGAGGTCTATTTGAGGCTTGTCCCTCAACTACATTAGGGTTGCCATAGATCTTTACTCAAGGCGGTTAGACCTATATACTGAGAACGTGGCTCTGGTACCACTTGTTGCCCAGTAAGCAACCCAAGAGAGGGATGAATTGGGTTTTTAAAAATTACTTGCAAGAATGTGTGCCAATTCAAATATCTAATCAAGTGCTAATGTGAGGTATAAGTGTATGCTCTTGAAGAGTATGCAGTGGAAATATAAATGTAACAAATATAAGAGCAAGTAAAGAGAGCAATAGACAATCTTAAACACAAGCCAAGTATAGTGGTTTGGTGCTTTCCAATGCACCTACATCCACTCCCCAAGGTCCACTTGGAAACTCACTATAATCTCCCATGATTATAGTTGATTAGTTTTCTAGGATCACTAAGCAAAACCCTTTTTGATTTTTATTAGGCTTACCAAAAGGAATCTCTTAGTTTTCAAAGGCTAACCAATAATCTCTTTGGTTTTCAACTAGGCTAACCAAAAACCTTCTTGGTTTTCAACTAGGCTAAGCAAAAATCTCCTTGGCTTTCAAGTAAGCTAACCGAAAACCTCCTTGGTTTTTAAATAGGCTAACCAAAAACCTCTACAACAAAGATATGAGATAAAGTATAGCAACAAGAAAAACTTTCTAATATAAAGCTGATATCTCTTTGAAGCTTGGAGAAGTTGCTTGTCTTGAACTTGATGAAGCCTCAATCAATACTCAAAAGTGTTGGACTTGAATGCTTCTTGATAGTTTTAAATGCTTGGAGACTTCTTTTTGCTTGAAGGTAGTTGCTCTAAATGAATGGAAGTGAATGCACTTGCTTCTCTCTTCTTTTTTTTATTTTCTCTTGTTCTCTTCTTTTTTATTTTTTGTTATGATTTTCTTGAATTCAAATCACTTAAATACCATCCCAAGACCTTAAAGATGGTTTATGACCATTAGACAGAAAAAACTAGTCATTGGGAGCCAAGAGGGCCGAGTTCTGCATTCGATAAACTAGTCATTACTATTTTCAGAACTGTAAGTGTCAACACTTCAAGCTATGAATCAACATTTAGGGTCGACACTTAAGTCCCATGAGTCGATACCTATTTCAAAATTTTTCATTGAAGCTCTCTAGAATTCTTAGGTGAGTCGACACTTGAGTCGACACTAGACATCCATGAGTCAATACTTCAGGCAAGTCTTCAACTTCAGCAGTTCTGTAAGAAATTTTTCTCAGGCCTTGAGTCGATCCTTGAGTCGACATTTTGAGTCGACACTTGAGTGGCATGAGTCGATACTTCAGCCGTGCCATCTGAAACTCTTTCTGCATGCCAGCTTGAGTCGACACTTGCATTGCCATGAGTCAACACTTGAACTGTGAGTCAGCACATTGAGTTGATACTTGCTGAGATTTCTTGAAAAATCACTAAAACTCTGCTGAAACCTTTTTGAGCTGAACTCTTTAAGTCCTTTCAAGCATTTTTCAAGTACTTAAGTCCATTTATAACTGATCTTTTATCAATAGAAATGGCTTCTTCATCATTTGACAAGCAATCCAATTAGCCATTTTGATGAGTACCTTTTTCTATTATACATACTTCAAGGAACATGTTAGTACTTAACTTATACTTAAGTATTTTGTTTATCATCAAAATCAATAACGGAGTCAACATGGTGCTCTATTGGGATAGAGTCTGGCCATAACTAGAGGGTAATTTCTCCTTCAACCCTAATTAAGTGTCCAATGAAGCTAACTAAAGGTACAGAAACTGATTTTATATTGTTTAGAGGCAAGTTCATCAAAATAAAATCATCATAAAACAAAACATTGGCTAAATTTTTACTATCAACTTAAATTCTTTTTATATTACATTTTGTTATCATCATGGACATGACGATAGTACCATTATAAAGGTTATGAAGCTCGACTAGGTCCTTATAAAAAAAAAAGGGATATATTTTTTTCACTCCCCTCCCCTCTTGTCCTCTTTGAAGAGTGCTCTACTCCTAAGGAGATTATGATAACGTACCCCTCTATCGGCCAGTTGTTGATCTCAGCCTAAGTTAGCAGCTAGCTAGGATTTATTGGGCCAAGCTCCTTTGCAAACATACTTTCCAAGGTAGCCATGCTAAATAAGTTCTTCGATCTCTCTATTAGCTGGTGACACTACTCGACGTCATGGCTAGTCCTAGTGGAACTGGTAATACTTGCTCTTGTCACATGAGGCTGAGAGCTTCCATGGATGAGACCATTGTAGGTATTGCTCGTCTTTTATCTCTATTAAAATTTTAGTTATAGGGACAAGAAGAGAGATATAGTTACCATATTTACGGGCAAAGTTCTTTGACTTGGGATTTTGTTGGCTCGATGAGTTAGGCTTTTTTGCTTGGGCTATACTTGGCTCTCCTCTAGTTTGCTTCTTCTTTAATTTTTATCGATCTCTTGTCAAGTGAGAGCTCTCTCATCCATGCAGATGTATTTCTACATGTAGGCCAATAGCTCTAAATAAGACTTTGAGTGATTCTTATCTAGAGACTTGGTAGAGTGGGAGGTGCAAGTCTTCTCTTCATGGCCAACATGGCCATGAACTTGTCTATATTATGGAATTCTAGTGTGGCCACCTTGAATCAAGCCACGTAATCCTTTAAAGACTCTCCATCTTATTATTGGATGGAGAAGAGACTGTTAACTTCCCGTGGCATCTTCTAGCAAGTATCAAAGTGATCCATGAATTACCTCTCTAGCTATCTAAAGGAGTTGATACTCCTTGGCTTGAGTCATGAGTACCATGCTCAGGCTACCTTGCAAAGAGTGGTTAAGAAGATGGTGCAAAGTAGGGTGTCAATAGTACCCTGAAAGCCTTATAGCTCTCCAAGTGGTCTAGTATATCGATGATGCCATCATACAGATCCAGTTAGGATATTTTGAATGGACTAGGAAATGGTTCCTCCATGATTCAATGGATGAGTGGAGGATGGGTGTCATAACCCATCAACTCCCAACTTCCACCTTGAAGATTAGCAAGTTGGTGACTGATGTCACTTAACTTATGATCATACTCGTCAAGGTGTTGCTCGACTAATCACTAAATAGCCTCATTAGTAGATTTCTTTGGAGGACTCGGGTGATGATTCAGATTAGGATCGAGGATGCTTTCTTGAAGGAATCATTTGACGATCCCAGGATAGCATGGATTGGTTTGAACATTTTTTAATTAAAATTAAATAGTAGTGGAAAGCAAAACCATCTAGCACTCATACAGGATCATATCATGAACAAAAATCAGATTTGAAAATAAATATTAAAAAGTAAATCAAATCTACTTACCTGCTATGCTACTCCACCTTAATTAGATAGGATATAATGGATGTCTCAGGTTCTAGTGGAGCAGTGCACATGCTCGGTCTTTGTTAGTATCCATATAGAGATGTCTAATTTAAGCTACGAGGTCACTGAAGTATTAGCACCTTATAGGCCTTGTGGTGCGGACACCAGAGGCACCAAACTTAGCCACAGGCTTCTCAACCCTCTGTGGTTATTGGATTAATATTTTCAGTATTTGAGTCCAATTTTGTAATAGGTGCTTAGCCCATTAGAGTCCCTACATTGGCCCCAGAGTCCTATTTTAGGACTTTAAAAATTTCAGTCCTGTATTTAGAATTCTTTCCATAGCATTAGGGCTTTGGATCAGTCTTGGGATATGTTAAGTTCAGTTGAGTCAAGTCAAGTTCAGTTGAGTCAAATCAAGTTTAGTTGAGTCTTTAGTTAAGTCAGCTCATGTTGAGCCATTTATCATTTGAGTCATGTAAGTCTTATATTGAGTCCATTCCAGTTTAGCAAGAAGAAGACTTAAGACACTGATGGACCCCAGCTAGAGTGATAATTTGATAACTTCAACAAGTTCCAGTCATACTTGAATGTGCCACCTTGGATTGCATGAGAAGGACCTTGAGATCATCACAATTGATGACCAGGATGACAACAACAATAGCCTACCAAGAAGATGGACAACCGAAGAAACCCTAAGGCCTGCCTGGGACTGAAGAGGGCCACCCAAGGCCCATGATCTTTATTAGGCGCCCAACCTTATGGACACCACCCTTTGGTCGCCAACCTTAGGGTCACCCCCTTGGTTGACCAAAATAAGGAGAGGGAGAGTGAGAGAGAGCCTAATTGGGAGAGGAAGTCTATGTAAAGCTTGTGAGGGAAAAGGACATAATGAAATTATCTTGTATGCCCTTACTTAGGACCTAAGTTTTGTAAGTCTATATAAAGGGCCTTCCTCTTATGTATTTTATCATCTTATAATGAAATTCCCTTGAGTTTTCTCCAAATTGCTGTGTTATTTATTGTGTGAAGGGTATCTATGTGATCTCTATTGCTGCTATAAGCCTCCTGCACCTCGCCTCCAAGCCTCCTCCAAAACCCTAGCTGCTAGCTTACTTCAACCCGTGGACGCCACACCTCTTGGCTGCCCTACATCAATCCTCTTCCTCCCTTCTTCTTTCAGCCTTCTAAACTATTTCTCCTTTGTTTTTTAACCCTTGATAAATGTTTTGCAGGTCCCTTAGAGTTCACGAATCTAGAATTCCATCTGACCAGCTTTTGGGTCAGCGGATAGAAAGCCACGAATCCGCGGGGTCTCAAGCTTGATTTTCCAGGCTGCATATGAGAGTGTAGAGTGACCTCTTCATGGATTGATCTTCAAATCACTACCAGGTACACCTCCTTGACTCACAAGTAGTGGTATTGTTGAAGAGCTAGCCCTACCGAGGCTTCTTAGTCTTGGTGGTCCTGCTTCTTTCACTTAGGGTTTATTTCTTCATGCATGTGCTTCTAATTTTTAGTAGAATTCCTTGATTAGAATCTTGGCTCAAAATTCAACATACAAACTCTCAACTCACTGCCTAATAATAGAAAATTAGTTTGCTTGCATAACTAGTCCCGCATCACCTTGCTTCAATCATCGGATCTCACCCTTTTTTAAGAAGAAGAAATCCTAGAATCACCATATGAAAACTCTTCACGCTGATTCAAGGGGTTAAAGGACTAGAAGATCAAAGAGAAAATGAAACCACCTTTCTTTTCCCTCTTCTCTCTCAAATTCTCTCTTTTTTTGATTTATAGATGTGTGGATTCATGGAAGGAGGAAGGGGTGGAAGAAACAAGGTAGCTATCCCTAAGAAAAGTAGATTTCATCTTATTCTCATGTGCTAATTCTCTTCACATATATATATCTTTTTGAACAAAATTACTCCACATCCCTTCTAAACTCTATGCCCCTTAGAACACAATCCAAATAGAATTGAAATAGAAAAGTGGTGTTGCCGCTCTCGCCGCCGCGCCCGTGCCACGGATCGGCCGATCCGTCCTGACCGCCTGGCGAGGGAGCCTCCCTTCCCGTGGAAAACCTGCAACGAAGGGGTTAGAGGACCCTGGCCGGGGATCCCGGCGAGGGGGCTCCGACGGTCAAGTCAGTAGACGATGAGAAGGAACAGACCCTCCAGCCGGACCCCCTAAAGGGTTCCAGACTCGGAGAGTTAACTGGTGAAGGAAACGCTCTGGGGACCAGAATCTTGGCTGGGCCTCCTTGCCGAGCTCGCCCCCAGCCTTCCCCACTCGGGATTTCTGGCTTTTCTCTCGGTGCAAGGCCTTGTGCCCGTGCTTCCTCCTTGTCCCCAGGCTAATTTTTGCTTACCTTGTCGTCCCCAGATTCTTCCTTCTTTATCCCCTTCCATCGTGCGTTTGTCTTTTTCCGCCTCGGGAACCCCCCTTCCCCGTCCTCTTCTCTTTTCCCCTTTTTGGTGAAGGGTGCCAGGCGGCTTTCCGACCTCGTCCGCCGGGCCCAGCATGGGAAAGGCAAGGACAGAAGAGAGAGAGGGGAGGGCGGTGCTGGCAGGGCGGCCGGTCAGGCCTCGGGCCCGGTGAGAGCACCCTCTTCCCCAAGCATGGGCGCCATCTATCTATGGGGCCTGTGTCGTCAGGGTTGCGTCTCTCGGCTACGGGGCCTGTCGGGCCGATGCTAGCGATGTTCTGCGTGCCGCCGCCCTCCATACAGGACACCGTCTGGGGTTCGTACGGCCCGAGGGATGGCCTCGGGGCCCGTCTCTCGCTCCTCAGGGCCCTCGCAGTACGAGCGGTCTGACCTCGACTGAGTTGGGCCCGTCTCTGGGGGCCACCTGGCGAAGGGCGAAGGATCAGCCAACCTCGGCTTAGGTGGACCCCTCCTGGGTGGACACCTGGCGAGGTGGCAGGAGGTCGCCTGGCTTCGGCCGAGGTGGGCCCGTCTCCGGGTAGCCACCTGGCGAAGGGCGAAGGATCAGCCGACCTCGGCTTAGGTGGACCCCTCCTGGATGGACACCTGGCGAGGTGGCAGGAGGTCGCCTGGCTTCGACCGAGGTGGGCCCGTCTCCGGGTAGCCACCTGGCGAAGGGCGAAGGATCAGCCGACCTCGGCTTAGGTGGACCCCTCCCGGGTGGACACCTGGCGAGGTGGCAGGAGGTCGCCTGGCTTCGGCCGAGGTGGGCCCATTTCCGGGTGGCCACCTGGCGAAGGGCGAAGGATCAGCCGACCTCGGCTTAGGTGGACCCCTCCTGGGTGGACACCTGGCAAGGTGGCAGGAGGTTGCCTGGCTTCGGCCGAGGTGGGCCCGTCTCCGGGTAGCCACCTGGCGAAGGGCGAAGGATCAGCCGACCTCGACTTAGGTGGACCCCTCCCGGGTGGACACCTGGCGAGGTGGCAGGAGGTCGCCTGGCTTCGGCCGAGGTGGGCCCGTTTTCGGGTGGCCACCTGGCGAAGGACGAAGGATCGACCGACCTCGGCTTCGGTGGACCCCTCCTGGGTGGACACCTGGCGAGGCGGCAAGAGGTCGCCCGACCTTGGCCGACCTCACTTAAGCGGACCCCTCCGGTCCCGGGCGCCAATGAGGTGGTAGAGGAACTCCGAGCCGAGCTCGACCTCGGCGAGGGCTGTTTGCCTTAGGCAGTCGTCGTGTAGTGTAGTCTTGCCGACCCTAACTTTGAGGATGTGGTGCTGACTAGGCCAGGGAAACTTACACGTGGCTCGCTCGTATTCGATGATACCTGAGCCTGGCCACGTCACTGTCACGGCTGTAACAGTTGCCCCCCAGCCCGCCGTTCCACTGGGGCATCGTAGAACGAAACGTCGGGATTAAATGCGGACATGACGTGGAGAGGCGAAGATCTTGCATCATAATTGCCACGATCCTCGTCGTCGTGGCTCGATGCAGCTGAAGACCTATGGGGAGCCGCCACGCGTCGCCCACTTGCCCATAATCAATGCGTCGCTTCGAGGCAGAGGCTGTTACTCTGCTAACGAGGCATCGGTGTCGGGCGTGCGCCCACGTGGCGACCATCCAGTGGCCTAAGGCGGAATGACGGGTACGGTCGCTGTCGGTTGAGTTTGAAATGGAGGGGACTTTCCAGAACGAGGCCTTTTCCCTTGCTTCGTGGGCGGTTTGCTGCAGGCTAACAACTCCTGTTGCTCGCGCTCGTCTGTGCATTTTCGGTGAGTGCCTCCTTCTTCTCTAGCCCTCCCCTCCTTCCTTCTCATTTCCTTTCCGATCTTCCTGTCCTTTTCTTCTCCATGGCGCGCCGTCGCCATGTCTCTTCCAACCCGGACGAGGCCGGTCCATCCAGACCGAGGACTCCATCTTCTTCCTCCTCAGGTGAGGAGGTGATTCCGGAGGAGGTCCGCCGGCGCTTGCAACCCGGGGGGATCACCATCGGCATCCCCAGGGGGATCCGGCCCCCTCCGGTTGCACCTGCCGTGCCCCTCCGTTCCCTTCCTGCTCTGCCATCTCTTCCTGCTCTGCCTTCTCTGCCTGCCGGTCCCTCCGGTCATGCCTCCACCATGACCGAAGGCGATCTTTCTCTGCTCCGGGATGCCTATGGCATCCTGGGGTCTATCCGTCTGTTTGCTCCGCGGTCCGGGGAGCATGTCACCATGAGTGGCCCCGGCCGCATAGCTTTCTACGAAGACTTCCTCCTTGGGGGTCTTCGGTTTCCCTTGCATCCTTTCTTTCTTTCCTTCCTCAGCCACTTTCGGCTCGTCCCGGCCCAGCTGGCTCCTAATGCCATCCGGGTCATCTTCTCCTTCATCGTTTTCTGCCACTTCCACGGGTTCATTGCCCGTTTCTCTCTCTTCAGGGCCTTGTTCACCCTGAAGAAGTGCTCCACCGACGACGGCTGGTGGTACATTTCACCCCGGCCTAGGTGTCTCCGATTCGACCTCCCTTCCTCGGTCAAGGGATGGAAGAGCCGGTTTTTCTTTGCCTTGGTCGACGATGTCGACTGGGCCTGGAGCGAACCGGACCGGTCCCCGAACCGGAATTCCCGAGTCGAGTCGGCGGACCAGGAGTCCTATACCCAGCTCCTGAGTGACGAGGTCCCGGCGCTCGAGGTTCTGCTTTCTGAGCAGAAGAATCTTTTCGAGGCCGGTATCAATCCCATCCGCGAGACCGGTGAGATTCGGCCCTTCATTGACCTCTGCCCCCCCCCCCCCTTTTCTTCATAACTGAGCCGGCTGACCTTCTGTCTCTTTTGTCTTGCAGGGATGAAGTTTTCTTTGGAGAACCTCTTGGAGGGGGGGCCCAGCGGGACCTCGTAGAGATAGACGAGCCCGCAGCGAAGAGGGCTCGCACGGAGACGAGCTGGGAAGTCGTGGCGGCGACCGTGCCCAGCCCGGTTGCCGTCA
This sequence comes from Areca catechu, assembly GCA_021397845.1. Classification (NCBI taxonomy): domain Eukaryota; kingdom Viridiplantae; phylum Streptophyta; class Magnoliopsida; order Arecales; family Arecaceae; genus Areca; species Areca catechu. The sequence goes on along the minus strand of CM038051.1, from coordinate 90,274,645 downwards.
TTTCCCCGCCCAGACCACCTCAGGGCGGGGTCACTGATACTTCGGCCGCGCAAACTGGCGGCGCCGCAGAGGGAGCTCCAGCGTCTGCCGCTCCACCCATTGCCATGCCCGTCATTGCTGTCGGCTCGACAGCACCGCCCGTGGCGATCGCCGGCCCGTCGGCTGCGGCTTCGGCTGAGGGGGCAGCTGCTGCAGGGGCCGGCCCGAAGGCTCCGGCGCCGGTGATCACCCACCGGGACTCGGTCATCCTCGACAGGGGGCTGGCCGAGAAGATGATGGAGTACGCTTCCACCGCCTGGGACCGCCGAGCTCGGGGTGGCCGGGATTACGCGGACGCGCTGCTCGGCATCCTTCCGCAGCTCTTCACGGTAAGCCCGAGCTTCTCCCTTTTCCTTTTTTCATATCTCAAGACTTACCTGCCTTTGCTCTGACCTGTGTCGTTTTTGCCATTGCAGATCGGGAACGACGTCCTCCTACTGAGGAATTTCCTCGTAGGGAACGCCAAGAGGGACTCCGAGCGGGAGCAGAAGCTCGGCAAGCTTGCGGCTGACATCAAGGATCTAATGGAGAAGGGCGCCGAGCTGCGAGCCGACAAGCAAGCCCTCTAGTCCGACCTGGCTCATTCCGAGGAGCGGAACAAGGAGTTGGAGGCCTCCTTGTCGGAGGAGCGAACCTCCACCCAGCGCCGAACTGAAGAGGAGGCGGCGGAGAAGGCCCGCCTGCAGGCCCACTCCCAATGGCTGGAGCGCCAGCTGGAGGATGCCCGGCAAGATGCGGCCGCGGTGAAGGACCGGAGCGCCTATGTCAACGGGCTCCTGGAGGCGGCCAAGCGGGAAGCACAAGAGGCCGTCCCCAAATTCCGGGCTTCCGACGAGTATACGGCGGAGGTCCAGGAGGCTGCCGTGGACTCCTTCCTGAAGGGGTTCCGGATGTGCCGGGAGAAGGTGGGGGCCTTCTTCCCCCAGCTGGACCTGAGCGGAGTCGTAATCGGTGGCAGGAGGCCAGGAGGTGAGAGCAGGGCTTCCGGCACAGCCGAAGCGGCACCTACGGCGCCGCCGTCCAGCGATGCCACGGCCCCGGAGAAGCCCCAGGAGCCGGCCGCGGTAGAAGTTGAAGTCGCAGCACCCGCGCCTCCGGCAGATGGCTCCGAACCCGTGGTCCAGTGATCCGGGCACTATCTTTTTGCTTTATTTCTGCTGTTTTTGTTTTTTGGGGAGTCCCGGCCTGTCGAGGCTCCCAGCTTGTACTGACTGCTTATGCTAATGAAGATCTGAGCTTTTACCGAAACCTTGTTCGTCATCTCATCTTACTTTCCTCTTCTTTTCTTTCTGGGATGTCGATCTGGAACACTTGAAATAACTGCAGGCCTGGTCCTCCCATTGCTCAAATCGAACGATGGGGCCTGCGGAGTCGCGTCGCAGCAAGGCAAGCCTTAGGCGGGCCCGACTTTGGGTCGCCTTCATGCTTGCACAGACAACACGGTTTCTGCACCATCTTCCAGGCCGAAGCCCGGGATCTCCGGGCGGAGCTCAGTGCCGTAGGCCTTTCAAGCCTTGTGCGGCTCTCTGAGCTGTACTCCGGGCTTGCGCGGGCAAACTGGGAACGGCGCCACCTTCCAGGCCGAGGCCCAGGATCTTCTGGACTGGGCTCGATGCCACAGGCTTTCTCAAGCCTTGCACGGCTTGCTGAGCTGTGCTCCGGGCTTGCATGGGCGAACTGGGTTCGGCGCCACCTTCCAGGTCGAGGCCCAGGATCTTCCGGACTGAGCTCGGTGCCGCAGGCTTTCTCAAGCCTTGCGCGGCTTGCTGAGCTGTGCTCCGGGCTTGCGCGGGCGAACTGGGTTCGGCGCCACCTTCCAGGCCGAGGCCCAGGATCTTCCGGACTGAGCTCGATGCCACAGGCTTTCTCAAGCCTTGCACGGCTTGCTGAGCTGTGCTCCGGGCTTGCATGGGCGAACTGGGTTCGGCGCCACCTTCCAGGCCGAGGCCCAGGATCTTCCGGACTGAGCTCGATGCCGCAGGCTTTCTCAAGCCTTGCGCAGCTTGCTGAGCTGTGCTCCGGGCTTGCGTGGGCGGACTGGGTTCGGCACCACCTTCCAGGCTGAAGCCCAGGATCTTCCGGACTGAGCTCGATGCTGTAGGCTTTCTCAAGCCTCGCGCGGCTTGCTGAGCTGTGCTCCGAGCTTGCATGGGCGAACTGGGTTCGGTGCCACCTTCCAGGCCGAAGCCCAGGATCTTCCGGACTGAGCTCGATGCCGCAGGCCTTCTTGTTGAAGTTAGAGGGGAGTGTTTGAAGTGGGGAAGCTTTGTTACAGAAACTGGGAGCCTTACATTACTGGTAGTACATTCTCAGGTTCGAGGAGTTCCATGTCCGGGGGAACCTGGCACCTCCCAATTCTTCCAAGTAATATGCCCCATAAGGGAGGGCTTCCGCCACCCGATACGGGCCTTCCCAGTTGGGCGATAGCTTGCCGCATTCCCGGGGTTGGGATGCTTCGGCGCGCCGGAGAACCAAGTCTCCGGGACGAAAAGCCTTAGGCCGCACCCGGGAGTTGTAATATCTGGCTACACGTTGCCGGTACGCTGCCATTCGGATTCGGGCCCTGTCCCTTGTTTCCTCGAGAAGGTCTAGGTTGAGCATCATCCTGGCTGGGTTTTCTGTCTCGTCGTATTGCTCCACGCGCAGCGTGGATAGGCTGAGCTCGATCGGGATGACTGCCTCGGCTCCGAAGACGAGGTTGAATGGAGTTTCGTCGGTAGCCGTCCTTGGGGTGGTGTGGTATGCCCAAAGGATGCTGGGAAGTTCATCGGCCCACCTACCCTTGGCCTGGTCCAGCCGCATGCGGAGGCCCTGAAGAATGGTCCTGTTCGTGACTTCGGCCTCCCCGTTGGTCTGAGGGTGCGCCACCGAGGTAAAGCGATGCCTGATGCCGAGGTCGCTGCAGAATTCTTCGAATTCTTGGCAGTCGAACTGGCGTCCGTTGTCGGTGACCACGGTGTGGGGGATGCCGAAGCGGCAGACGATGGACTTCCAGAAGAACTTGGCGATGTTTGCTTCGGTGATCCTTGCCAAGGGTTCGGCCTCGACCCACTTCGTGAAGTAGTCGATAGCCACTATCAAGAACTTCCGCTGGCCCGATGCTGGCGGGAACAGGCCTAGGAGGTCCATCCCCCACTGGGCAAACGGCCAGGGGGCTGAGAGCTGAGAGATTGGGTTGGAGGGTTGCCGCTGCACCATGGCATGACGCTGGCACAGGTCGCATTTCTTCACGAAGTCGGCGGCATCTTCCTTCATTGTTTCCCAGAAGTAGCCCTGACGGAGGGCCTTGTACGCCAATGCCCTGCCCCCCACGTGGTTCCCGCAGATGCCTTCGTGAATCTCCTGGAGCACAAGCTTGGCTTCTGCGGGTCCTACACACTTGAGGAGGGGGTAGGAGTAGGATCTTCGGTACAATTGCCCGTCCATCAGGACAAATCGCACGGCTTTTTTCCTGATGAGGCGAGCCGCCTGTCGGTCCTCCGGCAGGGTGCCGCTGACGATGTACGCAGCGTACTTGTCCATCCAGCTGGGCTCCTGGCTGACCTGATGGACCTCCACCGGTGCTTCGAGGCTTGGGACCTCAAGGCGCTCCACATGAGCGCGTCCCAGCATCGCATCCGGCAGGGTCGCCAGCCGGGAGAGGGTGTCCGCACGGGCGTTCTCCCCGCGAGGGATGTGGAAGATGTTGAAGCGGAGGAATTTGGACGCGCCCGCCTTGACGAGCTCCAAATACTTCACCATTTGAGGGTCGTGCACGACGTACTCTCCGGACACCTGCCCCGCTACGAGCTGGGAGTCAGTGAAAGCTCTGAGGTTGGTCACGCCCAGCTCACGGGAGACTCTCAGTCCGGTAAGAAGTGCCTCGTACTCTGCCTGGTTATTCATTACGGGGAATTGGAAACGGAGCGCGCACTCGGCGACGACCCCGTCGCCGTTGGCAAGGATGAGCCCAGCTCCGCTTCCACCGGAGTTCGAGGCTCCGTCCACATGGAGGATCCAGGCATCCTCTACGGGCTCATCGGCGCCAACCTCCATCGGCTGGGCTGGGGGGTCTTCCTCGGGCTCCTTGCCCAAGCCTGCACACTCGACCAAAAAATTGGCCAGCACCTGTGCCTTCATGGCCATCCTTGGCCTGTATGCGATGTCGAACTCGCTGAGTTTCAGTGCCCACTTGGCCAACCGTCCCGAAGTATCAGGTCGGCTGAGCACCGCTTTCAGTGGTTGGTCTGTCAAGACGGTGATGGGGTGCGCTTTGAAATTGGGCCTGAGACGATGGGCAGACACTATTAGCGCAAAAACAAGTTTCTCGGGCCGGGAATACCTGAGCTCCGCATCTCGGAGGAGTTTGCTGGTATAGTACACCGGCCGCTGGAGCCCCTGGTCGTCGGTTCGGACCAAGACAGAGCTGACGGCCTCTGGGGTAACCGCCAAGTAGAGGGTAAGCTCCTCCCCCTCCTCGGGTCTGGACAGTAAAGGTGGCGATGCGAGCATCTTCTTCAGCTCCTCGAAGGCCTGCTGGCACTCCTCGGTCCAAGCAAAGCCATTCATCTTCCTCAGCACCTTGAAGAAGGGACGGCAACGGTCCGCCGACCTGGAAATAAAATGGCTGAGGGCCACGACTCGGCCGGTCAGTCATTGCACCTGCTTCTTGGAGGCGGGCTGCTCCATGTCCAAGATGGCCTGGACCTTCTCCGGGTTGGCCTCAATCCCTCTTTGAGTCACCATAAACCCTAGGAACTTACCGGCGGAGACGCCGAAAGCGCACTTCGCCGGGTTCAGTTTCATCTGATGGCACCGGAGGTTGCCGAATGTCTCCGTCAAGTCAGCCACGTGGTCCAAATCAAGTTTGCTCATCACCAGCATGTCGTCCACGTACACCTGCATGTTGCGGCCTATCTGGTCTTTGAAGATTTTACTGACTAGACGTTGATACGTCGCGCCCGCGTTCTTGAGGCCGAAAGGCATCATCCTGTAGCAAAAAGTCCCGCGGTTAGTTATGAAGGCGGTGTGCTCTTCGTCCTCCGGGTTCATCCGGATCTGGTTGTATCCGGAGAAGGCATCCATGAACGACAAAAGGCGATGCCCCGAGGTGGTGTCGACCAGCTTGTCGATCTTTGGAAGAGGAAAACTATCCTTTGGGCAAGCTCGGTTGAGGTCAGTGTAGTCCACACAGATCCTCCACTTACCGCTACTCTTCTTTACCATGACCACGTTCGCCAGCCAGCTAGGGTACTGGACCTCTCAGACGAAACCGGCGGCGAGGAGCTTCTCTACTTCCTCGTTGATCGCCTTCTGCCTCTCCATGGCGAAGCTTCTCTTCTTCTGGCGGACCGGGCGGCAACTTGGGTCCACATTCAGCCTGTGCATAATAACCTCGGGCGGGATGCCCGGCATGTCGGCTGCTGACCAGGCGAACACGTCAGCGTTGGCATGGAGGAACCCCAGCAAGCGGGTTCGCTCTTCCGCGGGGAGCTGAGCCCCGACTTGCACCATCTTCAGGGGGTCCGAACCGAGGGGAAAAGTTAGCAGGCGCTCCACGGGTCCTCCCCTGGGTTCCTTCTCTCTCAGATCGAGGTCGTCGATATCATGGGCGAGCTCCGCGCCCCTAGTGCTCGGGACCGTCTGGAGGCAGAGCGGGACTGGCTGGAGCATCCCCCTCATCTCTCCGAGCCCGGAAGGCATGGGGAACTGCACCAACAGCCTCCTCGTGGAGATGGTGGCGTCCAGTTGGTTGAGCCCGGGACGCCCGAGGATGGCGTTGTAAGGCGAAGGGAGCCTGACGACAGTGAATGTTATTAGGACGGTCGCTTGCCGGGGCGGGGATCCGGTAGTGACCGGGAGAGTGATCTCCCCCTCGACCCCCACCGAGTCCCCTGTAAAACCTACCAGGGGGGTGTGCACCGCTTCAGCTGTTCGGGGGACAAATTCATCCGAGAGAATGCATCGTAAAAAAGTATGTCAGCCGAGCTTCCACTATCCACCATGATTCGATGTACAGGATGCTTCACGATGGTCATCTCAACCACCACGGCATCGTTGTTTACATTATCATTAATTTCCCTCCCTTTGGGAGGGATTACATTCTCCGGGGCTTCCCGGGCTCTCTTCGTTTCTCGGTCGGGCCTACGCGAGATCATGCCCACGGGCTTCTCCGTTGGGCGGTTGTCGATCGCAGGGACAGGCGGTAGAGCCGCGAGCGGTCGCCCTTCAGAGGGGGCCTCGCTCTTGACGAACTTCCTGAGGTAACCCCTGCTGATCAGCTCCTCAATCTCCCACTTCAGATGGCGACACTCCTCCGTGTCATGCCCGTGTTCGCGATGGAACTGGCAGTACTTTGATCTGTCTCGGACGGCTCTCGGGTTCTGAGGAGGAGGTCGGCGGAGGTAGCGCTCACCCTCGATTTCCATGAGGATCTTCGTTCGAGGTGCGAGGAGAGGGGTGTACCTCCGCTCGGGAGTGGCTTCGCCCATCGGCTTTGGATTTGGGCGGAGGTCGGCAGATGGCCCGGGCCTCCGAGCTCCCGGGGTGTCCCTCGGGAGCGGCTTCTTTGGAGTCTTCCCGTCCAGCTCTCGACGGGTGCGGTCGGCCTCCTCCACTCGGATGTACTTGTGGACGCGGAGGAGGAGCTCAGAATACGTCCTGGGCGGCTTCTTGTCCAGGGAATAGGTTAGGCGGGACGTCTTGAGTCCGCGCTTCAAGGCCAGCATGGCGACAGGCTCGTCCAAGCTATAGATTTCCAGGGCTGCGGTCTTGAACCGGGTGATGTAGTCCCGGAGCAGCTCCTGGTCCTGCTGGCGGATGGAAAAGAGGCTGTCCACCTCTCTAGGCATCTTTCGACAAGCGTCGAAGTGTGCCACAAACCTTCCTTCCAACTGATGGAAGGAGCAAATGGATCCGGGCTCGAGGCGGGTGAACCAGACTCGAGCGGCCTTCCGAAGGGTTGCCGGGAAGGCGATGCACAGAAGGGCATCGGTGGCCCCCTGGACCCTCATGAGAGCCTTATAGCTCTCCAAATGATCCAGGGGGTCGGTGGTTCCGTCGTAGGGATCCACCGGCGGCATGCAGAACCGTTTCGGGATCGGTTCTGCCTGGATTTCTTCAGAGAAAGGGGGGTGGGAGTCGTAGCTCGTTGGGTCTGCCGACGAGTTCTGCAGGTCGGCGAATCGGCGGGCGAACTCCGCCAGCTTGCGCTCGTGCTCCTCCAGGCACCTCTCAGCCTGGCGCGTGATGGCTTCATTGATGGAGTCTTCCACCGAGGCTGCGGGTGAAGGGGGCACCGATCGGTCTCGACGCGAGGTCTGGCCTCGGCGTCGCTTATTGCGATGCGCCGTTTCGGCCCCATCGGCCGGGGATCGACTCTCATGATCCTCCGAACTGGAATAGTTTCTCTTTGCAGGAGCTTGGTGGCTCCCCGGGGGTTGGAGATGGCCCTCGGGTGGGAAGGCCTGCCCTGGATTGAGCGTAGGCTCCCACGCTGCCCCGCGGCTCGGGCCGCGGGGGTCCCTGGCTGCGGCTGAGTGGCTAGGGACCGTTGCTGATGCTGAAGCTGTCGGACCGCTGAGGTCAAGGTCTGCAGCTGCTGGACGATGGCCGCAAGGGATCCGTCCACCTGGGCAGGCTGCTGTGGAAGAGGAGGGGGAGCCGGAAGCTCCCTTTCGGGGCTGTGGCCCCCCGGAGGGGAGTGGACATCCCCCACGCGGCTGGTGGACGCCTCACGACCACGAGTGACCACCATTGCTGGAGAGCGTGACACCTGCAGAAAGCTGGTTCCCGCTAGGGGTTAGTGTCCTACCCCCCTACCTGGCGTGCCAATCTGTTGCCGCTCTCGCCACCGCGCCCGTGCCACGGATCGGCCGATCCGTCCTGACCGCCTGGCGAGGGAGCCTCCCTTCCCGCGGAAAACCTGCAACGAAGGGGTTAGAGGACCCTGGCCGGGGATCCCGGCGAGGGAGCTCCGACGGTCAAGTCAATAGACGACGAGAATGAACAGACCCTCCAGCCGGACCCCCTAAAGGGTTCCAGACTCGGAGAGTTAACTGGTGAAGGAAACGCTCTGGGGACCAGAATCTCGGCTGGGCCTCCTTGCCGAGCTCGCCCCCAGCCTTCCCCACTCGGGATTTCTGGCTTTTCTCTCGGTGCAAGGCCTTGTGCCCGTGCTTTCTCCTTGTCCCCAGGCTAATTTTTGCTTACCTTGTCGTCCCCAGATTCTTCCTTCTTTATCCCCTTCCATCGCGCGTTTGTCTTTTTCCGCCTCGAGAACCCACCTCCCCCGTCCTCTTCTCTTTTCCCCTTTTGGTGAAGGGTGCCAGGCGGCTTTCCGACCTCGTCCGCCGGGCCCAGCATGGGAAAGGCAAGGACAGAAGAGAGAGAGGGGAGGGCGGCGCTGGCAGGGTGGCTGGTCAGGCCTCAGGCCCGGTGAGAGCGCCCTCTTCCCCAAGCGTGGGCGCCATCTATCTATGGGGCCTGTGTCGTCAGGGTTGCGTCTCTCGGCTGCGGGGCCTGTCGGGCCGATGCTAGTGATGTTCTGCATGCCGCCGCCCTCCGTACAGGACGCCGTCTGGGGTTCGTACGGCCCGAGGGACAGCCTCGGGGCCCGTCTCTCGCTCCCCAGGGCCCTCGCCGTACGAGCGGTCTGACCTCGGCTGAGTTGGGCCCGTCTCTGGGGGCAACCTGGCGAAGGGCGAAGGATCAGCCGACCTTGGCTTAGGTGGACCCCTCCTGGGTTGACACCTGGCGAGGTGGCAGGAGGTCGCCTTGCTTCGGCCGAGGTGGGCCCGTCTCCGGGTAGCCACCTGGCGAAGGGCGAAGGATCAGCCGACCTCGGCTTAGGTGGATCCCTCCTGGGTGGACACCTGGCGAGGTGGCAGGAGGTCGCCTGGCTTCGATTGAGGTGGGCCCGTCTCCGGGTAGCCACCTGGCGAAGGGCGAAGGATCAGCCGACCTCGGCTTAGGTGGACCCCTCCCGGGTGGACACCTGGCGAGGTGGCAGGAGGTCGCCTGGCTTCGGCCGAGGTGGGCCCGTTTCCGGGTGGCCACCTGGCGAAGGGCGAAGGATCAGCCGACCTCGGCTTAGGTGGACCCCTCCTGGGTGGACACCTGGCGAGGTGGCAAGAGGTCGCCTGGCTTCGGCCGAGGTGGGCCCGTCTCCGGGTAGCCACCTGGCGAAGGGCGAAGGATCAGCCGACCTCAGCTTAGGTGGACCCCTCCCGGGTGGACACCTGGCGAGGTGGCAGGAGGTCGCCTGGCTTCGGTCGAGGTGGGCCCGTTTCCGGGTGGCCACCTGGCGAAGGACGAAGGATCGGCCGACCTCGGCTTCGGTGGACCCCTCCTGGGTGGACACCTGGCGAGGCGGCAAGAGGTCGCCCGACCTTGGCCCACCTCACTTAAGCGGAACCCTCCGGTCCCGGGCGCCAATGAGGTGGTAGAGGAACTCCGAGCCGAGCTCGACCTCAGCGAGGGCGGTTTGCCTTAGGCAGTCGTCGTGTAGTGTAGTCTTGCCAACCCTAACTTTGAGGATGTGGCGCTGACTAGGCCAGGGAAACTTACACGTGGCTCGCTCGTATTCGACGATACCTGAGCCTGGCCACGTCACTGTCACGGCTGTAACAAGTGGCAACCACAACTAGCATGGAGTTAATGATTTTTCCAGTAAGAAAGAAACCCCTCTAATTTTAGCGCTAATCGCTTTCTCCCATTTAACTTTGTTGCATAAATTAACCAAATCCCATGCCTTAAAAATATGGATAAAATTAAGACACTAATATGTTTTCAAATCAAATTCAAACTAGATTATTCTTATCCTTATAAAAAAGAGACTCCTAGAAAAAGAGAATGCCACAAGGTAGCATTCCTATCTACTTTCATGCATGCCAAGAAGAGTGGGGCGCTACTTTAGCACCTCCTCTTCTTATTTAGCATGAAATAGGAGAGAGAAGCCTAGTCAACTCAAAAGTTAACCTCTTGGTTTGATCTAGATTTAATTTGGATAAATATGGAATCTATTCAAACCCGATTCAAGTCGAATTCGAAAGGCTATTAATCATAATCTAATTAGGGTTACAATTTAAGTCTAACTTGAATTATTAAACCCAATTACATTGTACCTTTTGAAATTTTGTCTCTTGTATTGACAATTAGTATTTGCCAAAAATAATAAATATTAAAATTAGTAGGTGCCAAAAATAACAAGTGCCAAAATTAACAGATGCCAAAAATAATAGGTGCCAAAATTAGCAAGTTCTATATATGTAATTCATACATATATTGATCCAACCTCATGGTCAGATCAAGCTCATATTATGTATAACCCTTCTGGTTCTATTCTATCTGGTAATGAAATATTCTATGATCTCATCATAGTATCATTGAATTCTTTCGATAGATCGAAATATATCTAGCTCATCCCATCAAGGATCGTTGATCTGAAATGATTTTAATGGATTCTCACAATCTACTAGTGATGCTTAGTAACAAATAGTAGCAACCCAGTAAATAGAAAAATGAACCTCTAAGTGTAGTTACCATATGATTTTGTTATTTTATTAAGAGCCCCAATAAGATGCAGGCCATGGAAACTTTTCAAATCCTAAACATCTGTTATATGCCTGATTTAATTGGCCTAAGTCTAATATGAAACTCATGGAAGCTCTTTTCTATCCTTCATCTACCATGTCCATGAATTTTTGGACTTAGCTTCTTAAATTGTATAGAACTGTACCTTAACTGCTAAGTTGATAGATCTCCTATAAGTACACTCCCACCCTATAGTGAACCTACTATTGCCAACGAACACCACAAGAACCTGAACGGCTAGGACTAATATTTTGTATTGACAAACTATAGCAACTCCACTATGATAGCCAAGGCATCGCAGGTCAAAGAACCACTCACATAACTATAGTATCAAGAAAATCACTGATAAGTGAGTAGACATTATGTGACTTCTCATGATGGACATGCTCAGTGCTGTTGTTCTCTAACAACCACTTGCACTCTCACTCCATTATCTCTATACTATAAATTTGAGACTCATCTATCCAAAGAGAAGCTATCCATATACTAATCTAACTAGAGCAATCACCATCCCCATGATATCCTATGATCGAGAGTATTTAGAAATTAATCTATAATGATACATCTCTCAAATTTTTAACTCTTAAGAATATGTGCCATTGTCTATTGATTTCTTGGATGATACTGATATGGCGACATCCGCTGACATGGACCGGTGTGGTGACCCCTGCTGACGTGGAGCTTGCGGACGGCCACAATCAGTGAGAAGCCCACCACTTGGGCAAGGCTGCATGATGAAGAACCAAAGAGACCATCCTTCCAAGATCAACTCCAAGTCGAGGCAGGGCTAATTGGGTGAGCCCCCCATCCGAGGATAGCTCTCGGTTGAGGTCAAATCTACCTTTTTAGAAGGGATCACCCTTCTAAGGTCAGCTCCCAGTCGAGGCAAAATTCATTGGGCGAGCCCCCCATCTGAGGATAGCTCCTGATTGAGATCAAGTCTGCCTCTCCATAAGGGATCGCCCTTCCAAGGTAGGTGCCCAATCAAAGCAAGGCTCATTGGATGAACCCCCCATCTGAGGACAGCTCTTGGTTAAGGTCAAGTCCGCTTCTCTAGAAGAGACTGCCATTCCAAGATAAGCACCCAGTCGAGGTAGGGCTCATTGGGCGAGCCCCCCATCCGAGGTCAGCTCTTGATTGAGGTCAAGTTCACCTCTCCAGAAGGGATCGTCCTTCCAAGGTCAGCTCCTAGTCAAGGTAGGGCTCATTGGATGAGCCCCCCGTGTGAGATCAGCTCCCGGTCGAGGTCGAGTCCGCCTCTTCGAAGTAGGCCCTCCTACCAGGAGCATGGTTTCCCACCAAAGGCGCAAAGAGGGATGTAGCCAGCATTCAAAATAGAGGCAATGGAATACTTGGCCTCCCTGAGCCTCCGAGAGGTGGTGCATACCTTGCAACAGAGTACCTGGCCCACATGAACCTCCAAGAGGTGGTACATACCCTGCCATGGGTGCAGGCCCCCTTGTGGCACGTCGTGCACACAATTTACATGATCTGGACAATGCCAGGCTCCCAGCCTTACAGTATGCTGGCACGTCGATGACCGCACAACTAGGAGACTATAGCTTCCATGACAAGATGCCTAGACCTCCCAATGAAGGGCATCCCCCTATGGCCCTATGCCCTGTAGCACCCAAATGGCCTCCTCAAAAGTGGCAACATCCCATTATGGCTGCAGGCTCAGGCACAGAACAAGCCCGACAGAGAGGCAACAGCGGGAAACGGAAAGCCTCCTTCAAAGGAGAGAGCCTGGAATCCCTTGAAAAGCCTCCCATCTATATAAGACCCATAGAAAAAGGTAAGTAAAGGTAAGTGAAGAATTGCAATGAGGACTCTTTCATTCTCGTATTATTATCTTCTTTTTTATTACCTTCTTAATGCGGAGAGTCCCCCAAGCTCTCCACCACAGAGGTATATGTTCCTCTCGATTGTCCCACTGACTTGATCATCGAAGTGCCTTCGTCGAAATCCCCGACCCAAGATTTTCCTCTATCTTGTAGGACCTCCGAGCAAGCTAGCAAGCCAGTCACGAGACGGGAACTAGGGATCCGGTAGGAACCCAATGCATCGAGCTACAGGCCATGGCAATCTGGGCAGCAATAGATTGGCATGCCAAGTAAGGGGACTGGTTAGAAGAAAATATCGCTCCCCCCATAGCAAGGAAGATCCTACGAGCACTCACAGTTTGATGGTGACTATGCGAGCCAGCGAAGCCCCCACCAGTCAAGCGGAGGAACACCCTCATCGCAGCAACCAACACCCGGAAGGGGATCATCCCGCTCCATCACAGCCACCTTTGGCAAACCTCCAATACACCGCACTCGCCCACCAGGTCCAACTCTTGGCCGTGATGATGCACCAGCTCCACCAAAGGCAGCGCTCTTTGGAAACATAGTAGTAGTCGGGGACTCTGGTTGCTTGCACAGCCAATCCTCGCACCGGCCTACAATCCTTCTGGGAGGGGCCACTGCATGTGGCATCACCCCATTGGGAGCCCTTCAAGCGAACGGCAAGCGGCCGTAGCATGATTCAACCAGCCAGGGGAGCCGCTCCTCGGTCTCGGACCAATGCATGCCCTCGTGCCAGCAACACCGGTGTGGTTGGGAACTCAAGCACGAGTTCCTCCACTCCGATCCACCCTCACCCCCGGCATCCTCCATCGAGGGGTCAACTGATGAGGCCATCTACCACCGAGCAGAAAGGTGCCTTGAAGAGCATCAGTGCAAGTTAGTAGATCTGGCCTGTAGGTTCATAGAAGTGCAGGGCTTCCCTAGTGAGCCCATGGGTTACGACACATGTCCACCCTTTTCGAAGAGGATCCAAGAGGAACCGATCCCCAGCAGATTCTGTATGCCATAGGTTGATCACTATGATTGGATAACTGACCCTCTGGACCACCTGGGAAGTTACAAGACCCTCATGAGGGTCCAAGGGGCCACCGATGCTCTCCTTTACATCGCCTTCCCTGCCACTTTATTAAAGGCCACTCGGGTCTGGTTTTCCAGGCTCAAACCTTAAAGTATAGACTCCTTCCCTCAGTTAGAAGGGAAGCTCGCAGTGCACTCGTTGCTTGCAGGAAGGCACCGCACGAGACTGATAGACTCTTCTCAATCTGATAGCAGGACTGGGAACTCCTCTGGGACTACGTGTCCTAGTTCAAGACCGCTGTCCTGGAGATCTACAACCTCAACAAGTCTATTGCCATGCTAGCCCTAAAGAGGGGATTGCGGACCTCTTGCTTCACCTACTCCCTCAACAAGAAGCCCCTAATGATGTACTCAGAGTTTTTTCTCCAAGCATAGAAGTACATCCATGCCAAGGAGGTGGATCATGCCAGGAGGGAGTTAGACGGGAGGCCCCCAAAGATACAGGTCATCGAGGAGACATCCGATCACCTGAACCAGAGGATGGTGCGGGTCCCATGACCGGAGTCTAGGTCTAAAATTAACCCTGTCAACAAAGAGAGTTTAACCACTCTCCTTGTCCCTAGGGCAAAGATCCTGATGGAAATCGAGGATGAGCACTTTCTGCACTGACACCATCCACTAAGTCCATCGATTGGGCAGGACAAATCCCGCTATTGCCAATTCCAACAGGACTATGGTCACGACACGAAGGAATGCAGCCACTTGAAGAGGGAGATCGTAGAGCTAATCAAGTGCGGCTACCTCAGCAAGTATGTGGAGGGGAGAGTGCCCCCTACAGCCCAAATCGAAGGGCCTCGACCCCTCGCCATCGATTACCATCCCATCGAGAAGCCGGTAGGGATGATATCTTGTGGGTAGGAAAAATCCCAAAGAAGGCTTGGGGGAGAGAGAAGAGTGATGATGTACTCCCCTACATGGGGGAAGGGTTAACTGGTTTAGACAACCCAAATAATGATGCTGTCATCATCAAAATCATGATAGCCAAACATCCTATAAAAAGAATCATGGTCGATATTGGAAGCTCCTCCGACATCCTTTTTAACGATATGCCTTTGCAAGGATGAATTTGTCCACTAACCAAATAAGATCGGTGTTTATGCCTCTGGTAGGCTTCACCAGAGACTCGATCAGAGTCGAGGGAGAAATTACACTCCCAATAACTACTAGGACACCACCCCAGCAAAGCACCGTGCTGGTGACCTTCACTGTTGTAAAGCTCCCCTCACCCTACAATGTCATATTGGGATGCCCAGGACTCAATCTGCTTGACACAACCATCTCTACGAAATGCCTCATGATCCGATTCCCGACCCCATGGGGGATTGGAGAGATAAGGGGGTCCCGGTAGCCGGTGCAACACTGCTAGCAAACCATCCCAGGTCTAAGGGGAGCGGATCTCAGCCCTACCGTAGACCATCCAAATCCAACAGCATTGGAACCAAAGAGTAGGCCGGTCAAACCCCTGCTGTCTTTTCCTTTGGGAGATGATCACTTGAAAGTGATACAAATTGGGGCTCTACTAATCGAAGAAGAGAGATCCCGTCTCCTAGGCTTCCTGCGTGCCAATGTAGATATCTTCACCTGGACTGCCACTGACATGCCCGGTATCCCACCAGAGGTGATAACTCACAGGCTGAACATCAACCCCAACCATCATCTGGTCCAATAGAAGAAAAAGAGCTTCACCCTGGAATGACAGAAGGCTATCAACGAGAAGGTCGAGAAACTCCTCACTATAGGCTTCATCCGAGAGGTACGATATCCTGACTGGCTTTCTAATGTGGTGATGGTCAGGAAAGCCTTTGGGAAGTGGAGGATATGTGTAGACTACACTGGCCTCAACAAGGCATGTCCAAAGGATAGCATCCTGAAAGGATTATGCCCTATAAGCCAATATCTGTATCTCCCAGACCATTGTAAATTGACAAATTAATAAAGGCAATAATTTTTTATCATTCGCTGTGTCATTATATGATGAACCCCATAGATTAGGGCTATGGTTGTAGGGCTATGATGAGATCATACCAGTGAGATCTAAGGCCTTAAAACCCTAATCTAGAATATTCCTAGTCATAGGAACCCTGAGTTGGGGATCAGGGTTTCCGGTAAGACTGGCACATCCTATGTATGCTGAAAAGGGTGACTGCTCTCACAGTCATTTGTGTAGGACACTAATACAAGGATGTGGGTGCTCATTAGTGAATGAGTCCACTGAATAGATCCAGTTTGAGAACATCTAATGGAGCCTTAGCTGCATGTCAATAGATGTTTCACATAGTGGGAGTTGTACAAGTAGTCCTATGACCTGAGACTGCCATAATACCTTATGTACATGAACCCATGCTTTGGTTCAATCTCAATCATGACACTGGGTCATGCACGAGGTTGATGCTGGGTATGGTGAATTGTATATGAAGGTAATGAGTAGGTCAACAAGGAATGATCACTCCTAGTAGGAGGAGATTGCATCCAGCCAAATTAGGTCAGATGATGATTCAGGAAATCTTTGATCAAAGTACAGATATTAGAAATGATTTCTAATATCGAATTAATTGAATCAGTAGTGTATGACTGAGCTAGGAATGAGTATAAACTGGATTTGACATGATTCCATATCCATAGTTATATTCGGGATGCAAGATGATTGAAGGATCGAATTATACGGGAACTTTCCACTGAAGGGTAGTTTTGGAATTACACCAGAATTTCCATATCTTCCGGGTAGACATGACACGTTGCTAGACGTCAATCTTGTCTTGTGGGTTGATCAAATTAAATGGTTTAATTGGATCACTAATTAGGAGGAGTCCTAATTGACTGACTCGAGTTAGCTCGATTTGACCTAAATCGATTAGAATGAGTTCTGATCAGATTAGGTCAACTTGCACTCGGACCCACTGCTGGCTAAGTATGGAACCCAATGGGTCACACACTTAGGACAGATAATTAAGGATTTAATTTGGAATTAAATCTCGTTTGCAGATGAACACACTAGCATGTGTTGCAAACCATGACTTCTACTTGAATCGGATTCGAGTTAGGGTTCCGATTTGGTCTTTTTAGATCCAAATTCATTCCGGTTTGAATCTAATTGAAGATTTAAAACGTTGGGCTAACAATAGGCTAGCAATTGGGCTAACCTAAGAGGCTAAACCCCTTTCCCACATCGCCTAAAACCCTCCCCCTCTCTTCCCACGCGCGCGCGCAAGGAGAAGAGTCCACACGCGCGTGGACTCTCTCCAAATCGCGTTTTTGCGTGAAAAGAAAGAAGGGAACGGCGTCTTTTGGCTGATGAGGCGTGGATCAGAGTCCACCTAGGCGTGGACTCTTCAAAATGGGAATTACGGTGAAAAGAAAGAAAAAACTCCGAAGGGGCGCGACTCTTTTCTCTGCGCGCGCCCTTCTGAGTTTTTCTCGATCCCTCTTCGCGTCTGTCCATCCCAAAGGCCGTGAGATTAATCCCAAAGGCCGTGAGATTAATCCCAAGGGCCGTGAGATTAAGAGAGAAGACGTGAGAAGGGAGAGAGGGGCGTGAGAGGATTTTTCAGAAGGAGAAGGCGCCTCTCTGTCGCCTATTTAAGAAGAAGGCTTCACCGTAAAAATCCATTCCAGTTTTTCTACGGCGAAGCCTTGCTTCTCTTTCCTTCTCCCTCTCCAGAAGACTGTTTCCCCCTCCTCTCTTTCTTCTTTGATTCCTTTACAGAGCCTAGGCTCTGTCGAATCTCAGAACAGAAGGAGAGTCAGAGAGAGAAACTCTCCGACGGTAAAGGAAGAAGGCGCCTCTTTTCTTCTTTCTTACATTAAGACAACTTTGTCTTAATCTTCTTCTCCCTCCAAGACAAGCCTTGTCTCATTTTAGAACAAAGGCTTATTCTTAAGACAAGAGTGTCTTAAGGGGCCAGAACTGCCAAAAACTGGGAGAAGGGTAAGAGAGAAAGTTTTAGTCCCTGTTTGGCTAAAGGTGTTCTAGCCAATAGCTCATATATCAAGTTCTTGGGGTAGAACTTGATTGGAAGGAACCCAAATTGAGAAGTCACTGTCTTGATCATCTGCCCGTGTGGATCACCATCGGAGGGCGGACAAGTGGACGCCTGGTGTGTTCAAAAGGTTACTCCATTTGGAGTTTATTTCTACATCAGATTGGATATAGCGATCTGAGGTTAGTATCTAAACTGTGTTTAAATTTGGACATGCATGTAGTCATAAGCTTTAATTGCTAATAAGGAGATTTTGGGATTAGGGTTCGGACCTGATTTCATAAAGTTTTTGAAATCCACACTTCCGCACTGGTCACCGAACCCAACAGTGGTATCAGAGCCTCCTTATTAGGATTAAAAATTATGCAGTTCAATTCATGATGTAGTATCATGTTAAAGTTTTTATATTGATGCACAAGGCATGTCTTTGATTGAACATGAGTTTGATGATTGCCACCAGTTAGGGTTTTCCACTGAAACCCTAATTGTCTTAGAGATATGATTAGCCCTGGAGCCATCATACTGAAATAAGGTTGCCCTGGCATAATGGTGTATCCATTATGTGGTAAATGGTTGTCCTAGTATGATGGCACACATTTCACATATTTGCTTAGTTTAAAGCATGTATTAATATATGTGATAGCTTTTAATTGAATGTGCTGGCATTGCATGAACCCCTCTTAAAATTATATTAAGTGGTAGTATAGTTAACCGATAAGCATTATTAGTCATGATGGATAATTAGTCATTTCGGTGTCTAGAAAGGTGGTTCTGGGAAGGTAAAGGGAATCGTGGTTTTTAATTGGTTCCGTTGACTGACCTGGCCAATTTTAAATTGGTGTCTAGGAAAGCAACGGGGGGACCCCCACATCTCTTCCACTAGCCTGGCCGATCTGATTGATTTAACTCTTGACTAACATGCTTGGTGTTAAAATACTATTATTGGCCTTCCTTCATGATAGGTCATCATTGTGTTATGATCTATACTAGGTTTGTTGTGTACACACAAGACCTAATATGGTGACTAACATAATTTTTGGCCTAATACAATTATTTGTTTATGGCATGATTTAAAGTAATATTTTGTTGTGTACACACAAGGGTATTACTATTAAAGTCATGACTATATGGCTATGAAGGGTCTTACTTAACTAAAATATTATAGTTTGTTGTGTATACACAAGGCTATTAATATTTTAGAGGCCGAGATAAGTTGAGAATTGTACAGGTTACAATTGGAAAGAGTTTTCCTACCTATGAACTTATATAAGATTTGTTGTGTACACACAAGGTCTTTTATAAGGGATTAGGATCTCAACCCCACTAAGAAAGATCAATTAAGGTTTTCTCGATCATCGTATAGAGGGTTATGATGCTCGATAAAATAGTGGGAGACATAATTAAATTAAAGTCCTAATTTAATTATGTGTTGTCATTTCATGGTTGTTTGCTTATGTTTTCGTTCTTTGTTTAAATGTAGATAAATGGCCTCTTCACTCTCACTCCGTAGTATTTTAGATGCCAACAAATTGACTGGGCCTAATTATGTTGATTGGCTGAGAAATTTGAAAATAGTACTCAGTCAAGAAAGAATTTCCTATATTCTTGATACCCCGATTTTGGAACCACCAAGGGAAGATGCCTCGCAAGAGGAGAAGACCACATATAATATGTGGCAAAATGACTCACTTACTGTCAAATGTGTTATGCTTGCCTCTATGACTAACGAGTTGCAGAGGCAGCATGATAGCATGGATACTAACTCCATACTGCTAAATTTAAAAGAGCTTTATGGAGAACACAGTAGAACTGCTAGATATGAAATATCTAAGCAGTTGTTCCGTGCAAGGATGACAGAAGGTACATCAGTACAAGACCATGTATTAAAGATAATTGATCTAATCACTCGATTAGGTCAATTAGGTTTTGTAATGGATGGGGAGTTGAATCAAGACTTGATCTTGCAATCACTCCCAGAGTCATTTTCACAGTTTGTTCTTAATTACCATATGAACAAAATTAATTCTTCCTTGCCTGAGCTGTTGAATATGTTGAAAACAGCAGAGAGCCATGTAAAGAAAAATAAGGCTCCAGTTCTTCTTGTGGATAAGAAGAAGACAGGCAAAAGGGGTTCCAATAAGAGGATGAATCCCAAAGGGGGCATTAAGAAGAAGAAAGGAAAGAAGGCCTCCGGACAGATGACCTGCTTTCATTGTGGCAAGCCGGGTCATTGGAAAAGAAACTGCAAGGTTTACCTTGCAAGTTTGAAGCCTGGTGCATCAGAGGCACCAAAAGGTATGAAAGAAGTTCATACTATTTTGTCATTGGATTCTTCCATTTCAAATACTTGGGTGTTGGATACCGCCTGTGGTCATAACATCTGCAAATCATTGCAGGGACTTCAGGGGCTTAAAGTATTGAAGGAAGGTAACTTTGAGCTCTACGGTGCTGGAGGGGACCCCATCCAAGCAGAAGCTGTAGGGACTTATGTTTTGAAGTTACCTTCAGGGAAGATCTTGGAGCTAAGGAATTGTTACTATATGCCAAAAATCATTAGAAATATCATATCTGTACCCTTGTTACTTAAACAAGGATATACTATGAATGTAATGAGCAGTGGCTGCTCAATTTCTTTATCTAATGAAATTATATGTTATGGCATATTCTGCAATGGTCTCTTAACTCTTTCCACTAATGACAATGTTTTTCATGTTTCTAACAAACGGAAAAGAGATGATGTTAACAATACCTTACTTTGGCATTGTCGACTTGGACATATTAGTGAGACTAGGATTAACAAGTTGTACAAAGAAAATTTCTTTGATCCTTATGACTATGAGTCATTAGGAACTTGTGAATCATGTCTCATGGGTAAGATGACCAAGACTCCATTTAGTGGACATGGAGAAAGGACAAAAGAGTTATTAGGACTCATACACACAAATGTATGTGGGCCTATGACAACTCAAGCCTATGGTGGATACTCATACTTCATCACATTTACTGATGATTTTTCAAGGTATGGATTTGTGTATCTAATGAAACATAAGTCCGATGCTTTTGAAAAATTTTTAGAGTATCAAAGTATGGTAGAGAAACAGACAGGAAAAAGTATAAAGATCCTCCGATCAGATAGAGGAGGTGAATACTTATCCACTGAGTTTCTTGATCACCTTAAAGATAAGGGGATCATCTCTGAATGGACTCCTCCTTACACACCACAATTAAATGGTGTTGCTGAAAGGAGGAATCGTACTTTATTGGATATGGTACGGTCCATGATGTGCTTCACGGAGTTACCTTTTTCTTTCTGGGGATATGCTTTGGAAACAGCAACTTATATCTTGAATAGAGTACCATCTAAAACTGTCTCTAGCACTCCATATGAATTATGGAGAAGTAAGAAGCCCAATCTTAAGTATATTAAGATATGGGGATGTCCAGCCTATGTAAAAAGGAATTTTGGACATAAACTAGATGCTAGAGCAGACAAATGTCTATTTATCGGATATCCTAGAGATAGTATAGGATATGTGTTCTACCACCTTGCTGAACAAAAAGTATTGGTCAGTAGGCATGCCACTTTTATGGAAAAGGAATTTATCCTACAAAAGGGCACTGGTAGAAATATCGAACTCAATGAGATTCAACAAATAGACACTTCTCAGTCAAGTAACAACATAGTTAATATAGAACCTGAACACACTCCTATCCGTAGGTCTGATAGGGTGCGACAGGCACCTGAGAGGTATGGGTTCATAATTGAAAATAATGAAGCCCAAATCATTCAAAATGATGAGCCTCTAACCTATACGGAAGCAGTCATGAGTAGAGACTCAGACAAATGGCTGGAAGCCATGAGATCCGAGATGGACTCCATGTATGTTAACCAAGTATGGTCTTTGGTTGATGCACCAGAGGGTATTAACCCTATTGGGTGTAAATGGGTCTATAAAAGGAAGATTGGGGCAGATGGCCAAGTTGAAACTTATAAAGCCAGATTGGTGGCTAAGGGTTTCAGACAAAAACAGGGAATAGATTATGATGAAACATTTTCCCCTGTTGCCATGCTCAAATCTATTCGGATTATGCTTGCTATAGCAGCATATCATGATTATGAGATCTGGCAAATGGATGTAAAAACTGCATTCCTCAATGGTTTCCTTGAGGAAGAGGTTTATATGTCACAACCAGAAGGTTTTGTCTTGGAGACTAAACCTAATCAGGTATGTAGGCTAAAGAAATCAATTTATGGATTAAAGCAAGCATCCAGGAGTTGGAACATCCGATTTGATAAAACAGTCAAAGAATTTGATTTTTTCAAAAATGAGGATGAACCTTGTGTGTACAAGAAGACTAGTGGGAGTGCCATAGTTTTCTTAGTTCTATATGTTGATGATATACTTATTATTGGGAATGATATCCCAATGTTACAATCAGTCAAAGTGTGGTTATCGAAATAGTTTTCCATGAAAGACTTGGGAGAAGCATCCTATATACTGGGTATAAAGATCTATAGAGATAGATCAAGAAGGATGCTTGGCTTGTCCCAGTCTAGGTACATTGACCAGGTGCTAAAGAGATTTAGCATGGAGGAAAGTAAAAGAGGTTACTTACCTATTGGTCATGGCATACGTCTTTCTAAGAGGATGTCTCCTAAGACACCTGAAGAAAGAAATAGAATGAGTTCTATACCTTATGCTTCGGCTATAGGGTCGATTATGTATGCTATGTTATGTACTAGGCCTGATGTGGCATATGCCTTGGGTGTAGCCAGTAGATTTCAGGCTAATCCAGGAGAGGATCACTGGAAGGCTGTGAAAAATATTCTTAAGTACCTGAGAAGGACTAAGGATATTTTTCTTATATACGGAGGATCTGATCTTAAACTAGAAGCCTATTCAGACTCTAGTTTTCAATCAGACCCAGATGATAGTAAATCCATTTCAGGGTATGTCTTTACCTTGAATGGTGGAGCAGTAAGTTGGAAGAGCACTAAACAGCAGACTGTAGCTGACTCAACTACCGAGGCAGAGTACATAGTTATCAGTGAAGCCGTCAAGGAAGCTGTCTGGATGAAGAAATTCATCACAGAGTTGGGAGTAGTTCCTGAGATTGAGAACCCGGTGCCACTCTATTGTGATAACACTGGAGCAGTTGCTCAAGCTAAGGAACCGAGAGCCCATCACAAGTCCAAGCACATTCTGAGACGCTTCCATCTTGTCCGAGAGATAATCGAAAGACAAGAAGTCTGCATCAATAGAGTAGATACAAAGAACAACATAGCAGACCCGTTCACTAAGGCTCTACCACAGCGGGAGTTTGATCGCCACCTCGATTGTATGGGGTTAAAGAATAAGAGCGATTGGCTTTAGTGCAAGTGGGAGATTGAAAGGATTATGCCCTATAAGCCAATATCTGTATCTCCCAGACCATTGTAAATTGACATATTAATAAAGGCAATAATTTTTTATCATTCGCTGTGTCATTATATGATGAACCCCATAGATTAGGGCTATGGTTGTAGGGCTATGATGAGATCATACCAGTGAGATCTAAGGCCTTAAAACCCTAATCTAGAATATTCCTAGTCATAGGAACCCTGAGTTGGGGATCAGGGTTTCTGGTAAGACTGGCACATCCTATGTATGCTGAAAAGGGTGACTGCTCTCACAGTCATTTGTGTAGGACACTAATACAAGGATGTGGGTGCTCATTAGTGAATGAGTCCACTGAATAGATCCAGTTTGAGAACATCTAATGGAGCCTTAGCTGCATGTCAATAGATGTTTCACATAGTGGGAGTTGTACAAGTAGTCCTATGACCTGAGACTGCCATAATACCTTATGTACATGAACCCATGCTTTGGTTCAATCTCAATCATGACACTGGGTCATGCACGAGGTTGATGCTGGGTATGGTGAATTGTATATGAAGGTAATGAGTAGGTCAACAAGGAATTGATCACTCCTAGTAGGAGGAGATTGCATCCAGCCAAATTAGGTCAGATGATGATTCAGGAAATCTTTGATCAAAGTACAGATATTAGAAATGATTTCTAATATCGAATTAATTGAATCATTAGTGTATGACTGAGCTGGGAATGAGTATAAACTGGATTTGACATGATTCCATATCCATAGTTATATTCGGGATGCAAGATGATTGAAGGATCGAATTGTACGGGAACTTTCCACTGAAGGGTAGTTTTGGAATTACACCAGAATTTCCATATCTTCTGGGTAGACATGACACGTTGCTAGACGTCAATCTTGTCTTGTGGGTTGATCAAATTAAATGGTTTAATTGGATCACTAATTAGGAGGAGTCCTAATTGACTGACTCGAGTTAGCTCGATTTGACCTAAATCGATTAGAATGAGTTCTGATCAGATTAGGTCAACTTGCACTCGGACCCACTGCTGGCTAAGTATGGAACCCAATGGGTCACACACTTAGGACAGATAATCAAGGATTTAATTTGGAATTAAATCTCATTTGCAGATGAACACACTAGCATGTGTTGCAAACCATGACTTCTACTTGAATCGGATTCGAGTTAGGGTTCCGATTTGGTCTTTTTAGATCCAAATTCATTCCGGTTTGAATCTAATTGAAGATTTAAAACGTTGGGCTAACAATAGGCTAGCAATTGGGCTAACCTAAAGGCTAAACCCCTTTCCCACATCGCCTAAAACCCCTCCCCCTCTCTTCCCACGCGCGCGCGCAAGGAGAAGAGTCCACACGCGCGTGGACTCTCTCCAAATCGCGTTTTTGCATGAAAAGAAAGAAGGGAACGGCGTCTTTTGGCTGATGAGGCGTGGATCAGAGTCCACCTAGGCGTGGACTCTTCAAAATGGGAATTACGGTGAAAAGAAAGAAAAAAACTCCGAAGGGGCGCGACTCTTTTCTCTGCGCGCGCCCTTCTGAGTTTTTCTCGATCCCTCTTCGCGTCTATCCATCCCAAAGGCCGTGAGATTAATCCCAAAGGCCATGAGATTAATCCCAAGGGCCGTGAGATTAAGAGAGAAGACGTGAGAAGGGAGAGAGGGGCGTGAGAGGATTTTTCAGAAGGAGAAGGCGCCTCTCTGTCGCCTATTTAAGAAGAAGGCTTCACCGTAAAAATCCATTCCAGTTTTTCTACGGCGAAGCCTTGCTTCTCTTTCCTTCTCCCTCTCCAGAAGACTGTTTCCCCCTCCTCTCTTTCTTCTTTGATTCCTTTACAGAGCCTAGGCTCTGTCGAATCTCAGAACAGAAGGAGAGTCAGAGAGAGAAACTCTCCGACGGTAAAGGAAGAAGGCGCCTCTTTTCTTCTTTCTTACATTAAGACAACTTTGTCTTAATCTTCTTCTCCCTCCAAGACAAGCCTTGTCTCATTTTAGGACAAAGGCTTATTCTTAAGACAAGAGTGTCTTAAGGGGCCAGAACTGCCAAAAACTGGAGAAGGGTAAGAGAGAAAGTTTTAGTCCCTGTTTGGCTAAAGGTGTTCTAGCCAATAGCTCATATATCAAGTTCTTGGGGTAGAACTTGATTGGAAGGAACCCAAATTGAGAAGTCACTGTCTTGATCATCTGCCCGTGTGGATCACCATCGGAGGGCGGACAAGTGGACGCCTGGTGTGTTCAAAAGGTTACTCCATTTGGAGTTTATTTCTACATCAGATTGGATATAGCGATCTGAGGTTAGTATCTAAACTGTGTTTAAATTTGGACATGCATGTAGTCATAAGCTTTAATTGCTAATAAGGAGATTTTGGGATTAGGGTTCGGACCTGATTTCATAAAGTTTTTGAAATCCACACTTCCGCACTGGTCACCGAACCCAACACATCCCCCTCCCTAAGATCGATCAGCTTATGGATGTGACCTCGAGTCATGAGTATCTTAGCTTCAAGGATGTGTTCTCCGGATAAAATCAAATTTGCATGCATTTGGAAGAAGAGGAGTGCACGTCATTCATGATCGACCGAGGTATGTATTGTTATAAGATGATGCCCTTTGGCCTTAAGAATGCAGGGGTCACCTACCAGTGCTTGGTTAGCATGGTCTTCAAGGACCAGATCGGCCGCATCATGCAAGTGTACGTGGATGATATGCTCATCATGAGCAGCCTAGAGGAGGACCATATCACTGACCTGGTGGAGGCTTTTGATAACCTCCACCGCTATCAAAAGAAGTTGAATCATGTCAAGTGCACCTTCGACATGGCAGTGGGAAAGTTCCTAGGATTCATGGTGACCCAAAGGAGGATAGAGGCCAACCCTGAGAAGATCTAGGCAATCACAGACATGCAGCATCCCGCCTCCAAGAAGGAGGTCTAGCATCTGACTGGGTGCATTGTGGCTTTGAGCCCTTCATCTCACCCTCCATTGAGTGTTGCCGCCATTTTTTAAGGTTCTCTTAAAGATGAACGACTTCACTTGGACAGAAGAATGCCAGAAGCATTCGAGGAGCTGAAGAAGCTCCTCGCCTCATCGCCACTGATGGGGACCGAGAGTCTATTTTTTATTTTATTTGAGTCAATTAGTCCTGTGTCACTTTAGTCAAAGTGAGCCATTGAGTCCTGTAATAAAGTGGAACATGTGTGGTGCGGGCAACAGGCTTAGGAAGAGGCTTCAACTGATGCCAAGTTCTTTATTGATAGAAGATTATGAATTTTAGTCCTGTAATAAATCTATGAGTCATGTACTTATGTTTATTTGAATAATTGAGTCATGTTTTATTTCAATTTGGATTTTAAAAGTTCAATTAGGCTTTGTATTGAGTCAGGTTCAAGAGCTACTTGAATTGGGTTCCAATTAAGCCAGATTAAGTGCAACCAGCTTCACCAACTGCTTGGAGCACCACATCATCATTGAACAATGCCACCTTGGAGGACAAGTCATGCCACTTGGAGGAGAGATCATGCCACATCACCAAGACAATTCAAAGAAGATTTTCGCCCAAGATAAACTCAAGAAAATTCCATTGGACGCCACCTTACAAGAGCCATCCCACTTTCTTTGGATGCCTCCTTGATTTTCTCTCTAGTAATTAGGAGTTTCAAATTTGAAAGGGCCACCCCTCTCTTCATGGGGTGCCCCTTGATTTTTTCCATGAAAGGAGGTGTAGTTTGAATTTACAAGGGGAGCTTAAAATCTATAAAAGCTCCTAAGTTCTCTTGTAATGGATTGATGAATTAAATGAAGTTTTTTCCTAAGAAAGCTTTCATCCTTTGCTAGCCAAAGACCCTTGAGAGAAGGTAGGTGTGAGACCTATGATACTTAACCAAACAATCTACTAATCTCTCTTCCAATCCTAGTCGGCCACCCTTGAAGAACCCTCTTCAAGCCTCTCCAATTTCGACCTTCCCATCTTCCAAAAGAGATCATCTATAATGGGGTTCTCTATGCCAACAATTGAAGATGATTCAAGCAAAGGATGCCAAAGGGAGATTACTTCAATCCAGGCCTAAGCCAACACTTCCATTCTTAACTTTCTTCTTCCTTTCTTCCAACCTTCCATCCAAACCTTTAACCTTTCCATCTACCTGTGCAGGATCCCCGGGTCTCATGGTTTCCAAGATGAAGGTCTACTATGCCAAAGAATCAGATGCAGGATGCTTTAAAACCTAGAGTAATTCCTTGGCCATTTAAATACTTCATCTTGAGTGCTCCTTACTTCATTTCAGAATATTAAAGGCCGGATAACCAATCTTTATAATTCTCTTTCAGATCTGAAATAAGAAATTAAGCTAGCCCTAACTTGTGTGGTTTCCTAACCACGAAGGTCCATTTTCTTAATTGCTTTGATAGGTTGTCTTCCTAGTCATGTTTTCCCTTATGTCCTTTTCATTAAATTCTGCTTCTTTACGTAAAATCGCTGCATGCATATCTGCCTCATCATCATTTAATATCTTTAATTTATAGAAATGCATCATTCCATATATGTATCCCATCAATGTGAGTCCAGTTGAGTCCCTTTAGTTCTCTGAGTCTTTTGTTTCAAGTTAAGAGTCCAGTTGAGTCATTCAAGTCAAGAGGAGAGGCATCAGACCAGGAGGTTCACCAGGCCTCCCTAACCAGAGCTAGCCTTCATGTAGCTAGACCCTTTCATGCCGCCAAGCTTACAAGAGAGAGCTCCAGCCCAAGACAAGCCTACTGTTGACCGGTCCACCAAGATTTCTTGGCCCACAAGTCAGGGTTTCTTAGCCCTCAAGTAATATACCCTGGGGTGAATCTATAAATACCGCCCCTCCCCTCTTGTATTAAATATCTTTTTCTCATGTATACAAATTAAAAAAAATTATTTTGGTTGAGTTTTGAGTTTTTCTCCGGATTAGAGTGGATGTGACACCCTGGTTCCCTATTCTTGAGTGCAAGCCCTAATCCCTTGGTGACTTCTATGCTCGCCAGCGATCCTCCCCCGCTCTGTCCCGCATTAACTTGTAGTAGAGCTCAGCAGATTAGGGTTTTCTCCTCCTTCTCGGCTTCCCATTGTTCCTCCTATCCAGATCTCTCTGTGCAAGACTTCTCAAACCTCGGTCAGCCACCAAGATCCATCAACACCCTGCATCAGCCTCCCTCCAGTAACCCCAACACCCCATCATCATCGACCGTCGCTGCTCAAGCCATCTCCATCGGACCTCCACCCGCGATGCCCGTCTCCTCCGGCACGTCCGATCTCCATCACCCTAATCAACACCTAGCAGATGAAACCCCGTGCCACAGACTTTCTTGTGCGATCCACTGATCCGACCACCCATGTCACCCATGGGAAGACCATCTCAGCTCCTGCCCGGCCTCCTCCTCCCAGCGGGAGGATGCCGGCACGGTCGAAGGGGGCGGATGGAAGAAGAGAGTGCCGGATCTGCTCCCAACCTCCTTCTGCTACCGACAACGCCGACACACCCAACCGCTGCCCTACTCCCCGTCGACCACCCGCCCCTTCATCCACTCCGCCTGCAATCGAAGACACCCAACGATGATGCTGGACTCCTCCGGATGCATGCCCAGGCCGAACTGTGGCCTTTTCCTGATCGAAGAGACCGACCAAGATGCTCACCATGCCAACCTCCTCCTCGTCTGTGCCACTGCCACCACCGGCAAAACCCCCTCTACCACCCACTTCGGCTCGGACCAGATTCTGGCAGCCCATCACGCTCCCCCTCGAATTAGACCATGACCGATGATCCTAGATCCGCCCGTGCCAGGCCATCGCCCGCACCCCCACCGTCGCCCATGCCCCACCGACGTCACCCCCGTGTCGTCCACCGGAAGCATCTCCCGAGCCACCGTCTCTGCCACAGCACTAACACCGGTGAAGCTCGCCGGACTTCCCTCTCCCCGCCATGAGCCTCCCCTATTTTGGTTCGTGGAGAAGATGAAGTATAGCACGAACGTGAAAGCGCATGATTTCTGGAGTAGCACGCTTTCTGGAGCAGCATGGATCTCAGTGCTACACAATCTTCAAAGCTGCACTAATTTTAGAGTAGCCAAAGAAAAAAGAAAATCAGTGGGAAAAAAATCAGAGAAAAAAAAAGAAAAGAAAAAATAAAAATAGGTGAACCCATCCTTGGAGTCCCTTTTTGATTTGGTTAGTTTCGATTCCAACAAACCCCCGCTGAGCCTGACTCGATGAAGTCGAGTTCTTCCCACCGCAGGGGAATGATGGGAACTGAGAGTCTATTTTTTTATTTTATTTGAGTCCATTAGTCCTGTATCACTTTAGTCAAAGTGAGCCAATTGTGTCCTGTAATAAAGTGGAACATGTGAGTCCAGTTGAGTCCCTTTAGTTCTGTGAGTCCTTTGTTTCAAGTCAAGAGTCCAGTTGAGTCGTTCAAGTCAAGAGGAAAGGCAACAAACCAAGAGGTTCACCAGGCCCCCCTAACTAGAGCTGGCCTTCATGCACCTGGATGCTTTCATGCCGCCAAGCTTGCTAG
The DNA here is from genome assembly GCA_021397845.1 of Areca catechu. Taxonomy (NCBI): domain Eukaryota; kingdom Viridiplantae; phylum Streptophyta; class Magnoliopsida; order Arecales; family Arecaceae; genus Areca; species Areca catechu. Next base: position 90,245,214 of record CM038051.1, on the reverse strand, counting down.
AGAGAGCTCCAGCACAAGACAAGCCCACTGTTGACCGGTCCACCAGGGTTTCTTGGCCCACAAGTCAGGATTTCTTAGCCCTCAAGTAATGTACCCTGGGGTGAATCTATAAATACCGCCCCTCCCCTCTTATATTAAATATCTTTTTCTCATGAATACAAATTAAAAAAAATATTTTGGTTGAGTTTTGAGTTTTTCTCTGGACCAGAGTGGGTGTGACACCCTGGTTCCCTGTTTTTGAGTGCAAGCCCTAATCCCTTGGTGACTTCTATGCTCACCAGCGATCCTCCCCCACTCTGTCTCGCATCAGCCACTACTATCTAGGCCAGAGCCCGGAGAGGAGCTGCTCCTATACCTAACAATCTCATCGGAGACGATAAGCTCCATGCTGGTATGCACTGACAGGGATGGCTCTTTACGGCTAGTCTACTACACCAGCAAGCTACTCCGTGATGCTGAAACTAGGTACACCAGATCAGATAAAATTATTTTTGCACTAATAACATATGCACAGCATCTCAGACCTTATTTTCAAGTGCATTCCATTACCGTCCTCACTGATCAGCCCCTAAGGGGTATCCTGAGACATCTCGATACTTTCAAACACTTGGCCAATTGGGAGTTGAAGCTCAGCAAATTCAACATCACATATCGCCCGTGGTAGGCACAAAAAATTCAAGTTCTAGTCGACTTTTTGATGGAATGCACCTGGGCCAAAGGAAGTCCATAGGAGATGGACCAACATGCCAAACTTGGGCTGGACCTAACCCCGATGGAGAGAACATGGATACTCCACGTGGATGGTGTATTCAATGTAGGAGGAAGCAGAGCTGGCCTCATCCTTGCCAGTCCTATTGGGGTCGTTATGGAATGTGCACTGTGATTCCTCTTCAAGGCGATCAACAACCAGGCGAGTATGAAGTGCTCCTCACGGGGCTAAAGGTTTCCCGTGAACTGTGCATCAAAAGGTTGAAGGTCTTCACAAACTCACAGCTAGTAGCGATGTTGACCCCTAGAATGATTTTGATGATTACAAAATATTGGAGCATGTATGTATCACTAATTCTTTCAATCACTTAAGAAGTTTTGTAGGAAAGTGTTTATATATGCATCAGTTGGTTTTTTGACTAGTTGAAAGATATTCCAACATTATACACTTCAAGTTGTAAAGCCCTAATTTTTTCTCTATGTAATCTTGTAAAAAGGGCTCTAAATTAGTAAAAATGAGTGCAAGTAAGTTAGACAAGTTTAGCAAGCTCTTTGAAGCTTTTTGAAAGATTTGCTTTTGTTGGAATCTTGAATTGAAGAAGTTTGGAGAAGTTTGAAGCATAAAAAGAATTTTTTTGAGAGCCGACTCATGGATCAAGAGCTGACTCCTATTCTGGCACGGCACAAAAATTTCAGAGTTTCAGAAGTTCGAGTCGACTCAAGCCTCAAGGGCTGACTCTATGAAGAACCTATGTTTTTGGTGACTGAGACCTCGAGCTGACTCAAGCCCAGAAGAGCCGACTCATCCAGAGTTTTTATTTTTGGTGACTGAGACTTCGAGCTGACTCAGCCTTGAAGAGCTGACTCCTGCAGAATTTGTTTTTCCATTGACTAAGAGTTCGAGCCAACTCAACCCAAACGAGCTGACTCTCACAGAACTTCTATTTGGATTGTTTGAGACTTCGGCCGACTCATGGACCTCGAGCTGACTTGAGTGACGGGTTTTTGTAGTCTAACGGCTAGTTGCAGAATCTCATTTTTGAACTTTAAAAGCCCTCCAATAACTCTATTTCAGTTTTCTAGGCCCTACTATGGCTGTTTTTGATTGAAGACTATAACAAAGAGTATTTATGAAAGATTAAATAATTTTTGACAGATTATTCATTGATTATTCTTTGCAAGTTAAAGAGTTTTCAAGTCTTTCACCAACCCACACTCAAGAGCATTCAAGATAGGATTCAAAGCTTCACCAACTAATTTTCATTCTTGAATACAACCTTTTAAAGAAGTAAAGAAATAGCTTGAAGAGCATTCAAGAATATTTAAAGCTAGGCTTCGATTTGATCTTCATCGGCAACACTCAAACAAATTTGGTTTGTTATAAAGTTGATTTATACAATTGATTTATCTTGTCTTCTCTCTAAGAATAGCAAAGGGCTGTGTCTTGAGAGTGTATTAAAGGTTTTTAGGTGAGCCTATAAAAACCTAAGTTTGGATTTTTTTTGGTGAGCCCAGTTCTAAAAATCAAAGGGATTTAGGTTCTTTGTTAGCCTATGTTAAAACCAAGTGCGGGTTATCTTTGGTGATCCTGGTAAAACCAAAGTATAAAGGTTTGGATTGTGAGCCTATTAAATCAATCCGACTGTATTCTGATAGGGGATATAGTGTAAATAACAAGTGGTTCTTAGGTAGTGGACGTAGGAGCGGGTTGCTTTGAACCACTCTAAATTTCTTGTGTTTGTGATTGTGCTTGTTTAACTTCAATGGACTTATTTACTTGCTTCCTCATTGCATAATTCACCACAACACCAAAAGGACTTTATATTGCACATACTTGCTAAATTTTTTCATAATCCCAATTCACCCCCCTCTTGGAAAGCCACCTAGGTAACAAGCGGGCCAAGTCACTAGCGAGTACGAAGTGCGGGGTCCTATGATGGTAAAGTACCTGGATCGAGTGCACTCTTATACATCGACCCTCCAGCTCTTTAGCATCTCCCATATCCCATGGTCAAAGAATGCTCGAGCAGACATCCTTTCCAGGCTAGCCACCTTGCCAAAGACTTCGCTAGGGTGCACCTTCATCGAACATCTCGAGGCCCCGAGTTGCGAGGTTGCGGTCGAGGTCTAGCAGGTCTGTCACGAGGCAAGCTGGATGGACCCCTACATCAAATACATTACCGCCGGCACCCTACCAGAGGATGAAAAGGAGGCCGGCCTTCTCAAGAAGAAGGCCACATGCTACGTGATCTTGGACGGGCAGCTCTACCGAAGATCTTACTCCTACACCCTGCTGAAGTGCTTGAAGCCCTCGAAGGCCACTTATGTGCTCCAGGAGATACATGAAGGTATCTGTGATAATCATGTGGGGGGCAGGGCTCTAGCACACAAGGCGATCCAGTAGGGATACTTCTGGGAGACCACGCAGGAAGATGCGGCTAATTTCGTGAAGAAATATGACAAGTGCCAATGCCATGCATGCATTCAATGGTAGCTGACATCCCCTATCTCCAAGCTATCAACCCTGTGGCCATTTGTCTAGTAGGGAATGGACATCCTAGGCCCTTTTCCTGTGGTGTCCAGCTAATGGAGGTTCATGATTATGGCCATTGACTACTTCACCAAGTGGGTCGAGGCCGAACCCTTAGCACGAATAACAAAAACGAAGGTCCGGTCTTTCTTCTAGAAATCTATAATTTGTAGATATGGCCTCCCATACACAATCATCACCGATAACAGGAAGCAGTTCGATAACCGAGCCTTTGAAGAATTTTGCTCTGATCTTGGCATCCGCTACCGCTTCACTTCGGTAGCTCATCCTTAAACAAACAGGGAGGCTGAAGTGACTAATCGCACCATCCTGCAAGGGCTCCGCACGAGTCTAGATGACGTCAAGGGTCGATGGGTGGATGAACTGCCTGGCATGTTATGGGCCTATCACACCACCCCTCGCACAGCTACCAATGAGATGCCCTTCAACCTTGTCTTCGGGACTAAGGCAGTAATCTCAGTGAAACTCGATCTTGATGGGGACCCAAAGTGGATCGAGAGTCTATTTTATTTTATTTTATTTTAGTCCATTAGTCCTATGTCACTTTAGTCAAAGTGACCCAATTGAGTCCTGTAATAAAGTGAGACAACTGAGTTAGTTAAGTCCACTTAGTCAGGTCTAGTCATTTTAGTCAGTCAAGAGTCTAGTTAAGTTGTTCAAGTCAAGAGGAGAGTCATCAGCAGCCAGGAGATTCACCAGACCCCTCCAACCAGAGTCGGCCTTCATGCACCTGGACCCTTTCATGCCGCCAAGCCCACAAGAGAGAGCTCCAGCCCAAGATAGGCCCACTGTTGATCGATCCACCAGGGTTTCTTGGCCCATAAGTTAGGGTTTCTTAGCCGTCAAGTAATGTACCCTGGTGTTGGTTCGCGAAGAAGACAAAGAAGGCACGAATGTGAAAGCATACCCGCTTCACTATTGCTGACTTCAACAATTCACAATTTCTAGATCAATGCGATTTCTAGAGTGCACGATTCCTAGAGTAGGGAGAATTTCAAAGCTACACTGATCTCAGAGCAGCAAAAAAAATTAGAGGAAAAAAAAAAAAAAGGTGAAAAAAAAAATTGAAACTAGCCTTTTTGTTTTGATTTGGTTAGTTCCGGTTCCGTCAAACCCTGCTGAGCTTGACTCGATGGAGTCAAGTTCTCTCCACCGCAGGGGAATGATAGGGACCTGAAGTGGACTGAGAATCTATTTTATTTTATTTTATTTGAGTCCATTAGTCCTGTGTCACTTTAGTCAAAGTGAGCCAATTGAGTCCTATAACAAAGTGAGACAACTGAGTCAGTTGAGTCCACTTAGTAAGGTCTAGTCATTTTAGTCAGTCAAGAGTCTAGTTAAGTAATTCAAGTCAAGAGGAAAGTCATCAATAGCCAGGAGATTCACCAGACCCCTACAACCAGAGCCGGCCTTCATGCACCTGGACTCATTCATGCCGCCAAGCCCGCAAGAGAGAGCTCCAGCCCAAGACAGGCCCACTATTGACCAGTCCACCAGGGTTTCTTGGACCACAAGTTAGGGTTTCTTAGACTTCAAATAATGTACCCTGGGGTGACTCTATAAATACCACCCCTCCCCTTTTGTATTAAACATCTTCTTCTCATGAATACAACTTAAAAAGTTATTTTGTCTAAGTTTTAAGTTTTCTCCAGATTGGAGTGTGTGTGATGCCCGGGTTCCTGGTTCTTGAGTACAAGCCCTAATCTTCTGGTGACTTCTATGCTCGCCAACGATCCTTCCCCCACTTTGTCCCGCATCAGGTCTGCCCATGCTTCGGATAGAACAATGCAATGAAGGCGAGAACCCAGTATGCCTCCTTTTCAACCTAGACTTGCTGGACGAGATGAGGGACAAGGCCCGACTCAAAATGGCGGCCTACCTGCAGCTAGTCGCATGCTATTACTACTCCCGCAAGCTGCCTAAGGTGTTCTACCCAGGCGACCTTGTGCTTAGGCAAGCAAAAGCATCCCAACCATGGGAATGTGGGAAACTCTTCCCGAATTGGGAGGATCCTTACCAGGTGATCGAAGCTTTGCCAGGTGGGGCCTAGTATCTCGCTGGGCTAGATGGCATCCGCTTCATTCAAACCTAGAATGCTAACAACTTAAGGATGTACCACCAATAATGTAAGGCTCTTCTATAAAAAACTCAAGTTCCTTTTGGTGCGATCTTGATTTTTACCTGTGCAGGAACTCATCCGCCCCGTATTCAAGCCCAAAACTCCTGAAGCCCGGCACCTAAGCCTGGAAACTCTAAGAAGCTCAGCCACTAAGCCCAGAAACTCTTGAAGCCTGGCATCAAAGCCCGGAAACTCCAAGAAGCTTGGCCACTAAGCCCGAAAATACTTGAAGCCCGGCACCTAAGCACAAAAACTCCTAAAGCCCAACACCAAAGCCCGAAAACTCAAAAAAGCCTGATCATTAAGCCTGAAAACTTCTGAAACCCGACACCTAAGCCTAAAACTCCTAAAGCCTGGCACCAAAGCCTGGAAACTCCTAAAGCCTGGCACCAAAGTCCGAAAACTCCAAGAAGCCTGGCCACTAAGCCCGAAAACTCCTGAAGCCTGGAACCTAAGCCCGAAAACACCTGAAGCCCGGCACCTAGGCTTGAAAACTCGAGGAAGCCCAGCCACTAAGTCCAAAACTCCTGAAGCCCGGCCACTAAGCTTGGATACTCCTGAAGCCCGGCCACTAAGCCCAGAAACTCATGAAGCCTAGAACCTAAGACTAAAAACTACAAGAAGCATGGCCATTAAGCCTGAAAACTTTAGGAAGCCTAGCCACTAAACCCGGAAACTCCTGAAGCTCGGTACCTAAGCCCGGAGACTCCTGAAGCCCGGTGCTCAAGCTTGGGAGCTTATGATGCCCAATGCTCGGAAACAAAAAATTTCATCGCCTAGCTTATTGTCCGAAGATGTCAACTGGGAACTCCATGCAAATCCTACCATCTGTCGTTTGACCCACATTTGAGCAACACAAAAAGAAAGAAGTAGAATAGTAGCCATCAAAAAGAAATGTTTCATTGATGAGAATTTCTTGTACATCCCCTATGAGGCACCCCCTAATAAATTAGAGGCTCTCCTTGATGTACAAAAAAGAAAAAAAGATAAGAAGAAAGAAAGAAATATATAAGGAAAGAAAGATCTAAACTTCGACTAACGGCCCCTTTCTAGACGGATGACCGACACCAGCCCCCCGCGAGGTGCTTGGGGAGGCTTCGGGTTTTGCCTCAGCCTCCTCTGACTCTCACTCCTCCTCAAAGATAGACTCATCCTCTTGCCGTAGTACGGGATAGAAGGCCCGACGTTGTCCAGCCCTTTCAACCCGTAGAAGTGCATGGAGGGCCCTCCTCCTCTAAAGCACCGCCACGGTCTGGCCCTCCTCCTCTTCCAGTTGTGCCTAGAGGGCCCGCACCTTCTTCTTCAGTCGGGCCCTCTCCTCGACCCAAAGGGAACTGGCATCCCACTCCCTCGCAAGGGCTGCCTCAGGCTTGGCCGCCCCCATAGTTCGGGGGTTGCCTCTCTGGACCTTCATACTAGGCTCCCCCTCAGGCTCCCCGATGGCAGTTGATGCGAGATGACTCTAAGATTGCTAAACATGAAGGAAAAATAGTAAAATATTTTTTTTATAATTTTTATAATTTAGTTTGTAAGCTAAATTTTTAAATAAAAGTAAGAACTAGCAAGAAGAAGAGCAATGCATAGAATCATCATATCACAGGCAAACTCATGCAAAATAATAAATTCCAAGACCCGAGAATTGAGAAACTCCCAGATTAGGATAGCTTGTTTTCATCAAATTAGAAATTAAAAGAAGGGAAGGATGTTACCAATCAGTGATTTGAAGAACATCCGATGAAGAGATCATACAGCACTCTGATTGGAGTTTGGATGATGAAGTTCGGTTCCCTTAATTAGATGGATGATTTGGATGGTTCTGGATGCAAGGAAAGCCTCCTCTGGGGAGGTGAAACACCTCGGGGATCCTGCAAAATGTCAAGGGTCAATCAAAATAGCAAGTAAGAAAAAGAAAGGGGACTAGGTTTAGAAAGAATCAGGTTAGGGTTTAGAAAAGGGGTGGCTTAAAGCTTGATGAAGATCTCCTTGCTTGGTGGCCTAGGGCACTCCTTCTTGGACATGTGAAGGCTTGGACGGTAGTGAGTTAGAGTGTGGAAGGATGCTAAGGCAGCAAAGAATTCGTCCAAACACAAAAATACAACCTAAAGAACCAAAAAAATAAAGTAACACAAGCTCACAAGCTCAAAATAAATTCACCACGGTTTTGATATCATGAATAAAAGTTGATTACAAGAGGGGGAGGGATGGGGTATTTATAGAGTTCCCATGCTGTCACTAACCATGGTTACACTTGGGTTACAAGTCCTCTTCCAAATTGGAATACAAGTCCTTTCCTAGCTAGGTTAGAAAAACAAATCCCCATTAGGTTAGGAATTGACCTAGTATTCTCCTTTTTCCTTCATGCTTTGATTATTCCACTCAAGGACACCTCTTGGACTTGGTCAACACTTCAAGGATGCCTAGGAGGGCATGTTGGACTTCTAGGGGCATCAAGGGGCCGGCCCAAAGGGGATTGGGTGCATGGGTTTGGGCCTTTATAAGCTGGGGTGGCCTGGTAGCCTGGTAGCAGGAATATTTCATAGAATCTTGCTTCTTTAGGGCTTGGGATTGGTACTTGGACTTGATTTCTTTGTGCTAGGATGTAGAGAAACCTTTGAAATCATGGATTCCCTAGTTTGGAAATATGATCTGGCATCCGGACTGGAATCTGTGCATCTGGAGGACATCTGGAAAGAATCAGGATTTCTGGAAGCATCTTGGATCCTGGGTTATCACACAAGATCCAATGGACTGATGTAACGGCCTCTGACTCCTGGATGTGGCCTGGTGGAACTCCAAAATAGGGTGACCTCTTCTTTTGTACAAAAATTGGGCTCATACTGGACTCATAATTGATGTACATGACTCAAAATACTGACTAGGTTGAGGGATGAGACAAATCAACTAACCTTAACTTATTACAGGACTCAATCTTAATTGATTACAAAATTTTCAAAACTTTGACACATGACTAATTAAACCATATGGGATCCAGGGATCTATGTCTGATCCTATAGTCCCCACCAATTCTCTCGGGGTGGGAGGAACTCGACCTCGTCGATTATGGGTCAATTTGGCTTAAGGAGGGTCTGGGTTGAGGTGCTGCAGATCCGCACCAGAATTCCACAAGTCCTCAATTTCTAGTTGACCTTGCCACCAGACCAAATATCACTGACAGCCTCTTTCCTAGGTACTGATAGCTTGATCATCCAAAGCTCTTTCAATCTTTACCTCACCATAAGGCCAAATTATATGTAGTCGCTCTGGGGTGGGTTCTCTCTCAAAGAACGGGAGTGGCTCAAGGGGCTCGCTAGGTATCACTACTGGCTTCCTAGACTTTACAAAGTCTGAGATGATGAAGGTGGAACTAATACCTAAATCAGGTGATATCTTAGGCACATAGGCATTGGGTCCACTACTATTCATTATTTTGGATGGGCCAGCTTCATGAGCAGAAAATTCTTTAACAGTAACATATTCCTCTGCATAAAAATCTTTATCTTTCTTTTGCGAATTAGCCAAGTTATTATTTAGTTCATTAATTATATTCAGCACTTGACTAATTTCATGACGCATATGCTGTGCGGAGGCTAGTGTAGGTGCAAAATGTGATTTAGGACTATGAATTTTATTGGACTCAACTAATACCTAGTAGACTTGACTAAACTTTCCTATCGAAGGAAATTTTATCAGACTTTCTAGGGTCTAACCTAAAACACTATAGACTTTCTAGGTTTGACCCTAGCATGGCATGCACATGAAAATTTACTATGTATGCCTACTAAATGCCAAAGGATATGCAAGAGGTAAGATGCAAACCTAACATGTACGATAAATGAATGCAACATGCAAACCTCTACATGATGCAAGTGAATGATTAAAGAAATATAAGAAAATTCAAGAAAAGACAAGAAATGTTAGGTGGATTCTAGGTCAGTCTGGTGGAGTAGAAAGGGTTCAAGGTTGATTGGATAGAACAAGATATAAGAAGGGGTGTCAGGGATTAAATCTAGACTAATAAGATTGACCCTATGGGATGTCTATCTACTGGGTCTGCCTTATAGAAGAATGGGTCACTAATTTCAAGAAAAAGATCTTTAATTGGGAGCAAGGAAGTGACTTCATCCAGAGGGTACTGGGTGAGATAAGCCAAGTATTCAATAAACTCTTCTGGCTCAGGAAATTCAGGACTAGGCTCTATAATTGGATTCTCTTCCTCTAACTGGTCTTCTACTACCGGTTCAGCTTGGCTGTGGTCAGGTTCAACTAATTTTAGGTGGTCTTCTACTTGGTTTGGGTCTTGGATAGGGTCAGGGTTATGGACTTCCCTATGGTTGGGCTCTTGGTATGTTTCCTGAGGTTGAACTATCCTATGGTTAGGCTCTTGGTATGGTTCCTAAGTTTGGGTTCTATTAGGATTTTGAGAGGTGGAATAGGATGGGTCAAGATTAGGTTCAACATTGGAGTCTTGGGTTTTCTCTATAGTCTCTAGTTGATTCTCTACTTGGTTTAATATAGTGGTTAATTTGGTCGATCCTAGTGGTTGTTTGGTTATTTGTTTGGGTTATCTGGTTGAGTTGAGTGGTCAACTGGACAAGATGATTTTGGGTTTGATCATGTTTGAGGTCCATCTGAGCTAACTAATTTTGGGTTTGGATGTTAGATTGGTGGATCTGGGTGGTTAAATAGGCAACCATCTGTTCATTCATGGCTTTTATGAAAGCCTAAAAATTGGGATCCATGTTTAAGTTAGGTTGGGGTGTAGACTTATGGTATTGGGTTCCTAATCTAGTGGTCATGCAACAAATCAAACAATCAAAGTAGAATAATGTAGCTAAGCATGCAAAAGAAAAAAGTTAGTACAATCTAGGGCTTGCTAGACCTAGAGTCAAAATTGAATGGGTCAGCTCAACCTACACTTAACCCAGCAACTAATCCTTCTACTGGCCAGGTAGGGGGTGGGGTAGTGGGAGGCTCCCCCTACTTGTCATAGGGTCCTAATTATAAACTACCAGTCCACTTAGGTTGTTTGACTCTGGACCCCCAGCCTTAGACACCAGCTTTCAGTAATAGCCACAAGATTAAATGCACTAGTTGGCCCACATAGCTCAGACCCAACCTGTTGATGTCACCTAGCCCTCTAGGGCAAATTAAGTCTAATCAATTTTAATTAAGGCTTGGGTGGGAATGCTGGGTGGTTGTTTTGGGCCCAGGACAGGTTATGACATCCTGCCCTGATGTTATATTGATTGCCCTTAAGATTAGATTAAAAGATGATGAACATTCAATGATCCTGATGCAATCTAAAACAATCAGAAAATAAAATGATTTTTAATTAATTTATGAGATGTCAAGTTAGGTTTAAGTTAACTGGGGTTATCAAACAAAGTTTGGCTTGGGATTGGGGGTGTAGAAGTTGATTAGGTTGGGTTGAGTTAAGTATGCAGAAACAACAGAAATCAAAAAATTAGGGTTTCAAATAATACAGAATTTGGCATAGATCCTGATGCATAAGAAAATTTAAAAAGTTCTAAAACAAAGGATTGACGGTGGTGATAAAACCTACCGAATTTCATGTAGTGAAAAAATCATATGATAATGCAAACCTAGGGTTTTTTGGACTGCTACAGAAATTATCAGGATTCTGTTAGGGTTTCTAATATGCCAAATTTTAATGACCTAGGATTTCTGTAAAATTAATTAATTTTTTTTTTAAAATAAAGGACATGACAACAAACAATTCATGGAAATTTCAAAGACAAATAAAATTCCTAGATGGTCGAAATTGGATGCAAAATAGATACCTAAGGCAGTGGGCAGAATGCTGAAATTAGGGTTTGTCAATGCAATGCAGATAAAAACTATTCTAAACCTACTCTGATACCAAACTGATGTGGGATGACTCTAAGATTGCTAAACATGCAGGAAAAATAGTAAAATATTTTTTTTGTGATTTTTATAATTTAGTTTGTAAGCTAAATTTTTAATTAAAAGTAAGAACTAGCAAGAAGAAGAGCAATGCATAGAATCATCGTATCGCAGGCAAACTCATACAAAATAATAAATTCTAGGACCCGAGAATTGAGAAACTCCTAGATTAGGATAGCTTATCTTCATCAAATCAGAAATTAAAAGAAGGGAAGGATGTTACCAATCAGTGATTTGAAGAACGTCTGATGAAGATATCACACAGCACTCTGATTGGAGTTTGGATGATGAAGTTCAGTTCCCTTGATTAGATGGCTGATTTGGATGGTTCTGGATGCATGGAATGACTCCTCTGGGGAGGTGAAACACCTCGGGGATCCTGCAAAACATCAAGGGTCAATCAAAATAGCAAGTAAGAAAAAAAAAGGGAACTAGGTTTAGAAAGAATCAGGTTAAGGTTTAGAAGCGGGGCGGCTTGAAGCTTGATGAAGATCTCCTTGCTTGGTGGCCTAGGGCACTCCTTCTTGGATGTGTGAAGGCTTGGATGGCAGTGAGTTAGAGTGTGGAAGGATGCTATGGCAGCAAGGAATTCATCCAAATACAAAACACAACCTAAAGAACCAAAAAAATAAAGTAACACAAGCTCGCAAGCTCAAAATAAATCACCAGGGTTTTGATATCATGAATAAAAGTTGATTACAAGAGGGAGAGAGATGGGATATTTATAAAGTTCCCATGCCCTCAATAACCATGGTTACACTTGGGTTACAAGTCCTCTTCCAAATTAGAATACAAGTCCTTTCCTAGCTAGGTTAGAAAAACAAATCACCATTAGGTTAGGAATTGACCTAGTCTTCTCCTTTTTCCTTCATGCTTTGACTATTCCACTCAAGGACACCTCTTGGACTTGGTCAACACTTCAAGGATGCCTAGGAGGGCATGTTGGACTTCTAGGGGCATCAAAGGGCTGGCCCAAAGGGGCTTGGGTGCATGGGTTTGGGCCTTTGGAAGCTGGGGTGTCCTGGTAACCTGGTAGCAGGAATCTTCCATAGAATCTTGCTTCTTTAGGGCTTGGGCTTGACACTTGGACTTGATTTCTTTGGGATAGGATGTAGAGGAACCATTGGAATCATGGATGCCCTGGTTTAGAAATATGCTCTGGCATCTAGAATGGAATCTGGGCATCCGAATGACATCTGGAAAGAATCAGGGTTTCTGGAAGCATCTTGGATCCTGGGTTGTCACACAAGATCCAATGGACTGATGTAGAGCCTCTGACTCCTGGATGTGGTCTGGTGGAACTCCAAAATAGGGTGACCTCCTCTCTTGTATAAAAATTGGGCTCATACTGGACTCATAATTGATGTACAAGACTCAAAATACTGACTAGGTTGAGGGTTGAGACAATCAACTAACCTCAACTTATTACAGGACTCAATCTTAATTGATTACAAAATTTTCAAAACTTTGACACATGACTAATTAAACCATATGGGGTCCAGGGATCTGTGTCTAATCCTGGTGTCCCCACCAGCAATCCTCCTACGAGACATCTCCCGGAGATTTTTATGGCTGAACTTCATCCCTGTAGGATAAAGTAGATAGATTAGCTTCACCTCCACACAAAACCTACCATCAGAGGAAATGATGTTCCTCTTTTCCCCCCACTAGAGAGACTCGCTGGCACTGGCAGAAATGAAGATAGGGGATGCACAGAGGTCTGGAGACCCTAGTAAGCGTACTCCCCCAACTCAATAGGAGAAAAAAAGAAAGGAAAGAAGGAAGCCTAACTTGTCAAGACTCTGCCCAAATGAAAGAGAAGGGAATAGTTCTAAAACACAAGTCTTGCCTCTTCACTGCTTGAAGAATTTGTAAGAATCGAGAAGATGGGTCCTATTTAATGGCTTGGAGAAGATGTGCACCATGAATCGCGCCAAGCCAATAAAGAGATGCCACGAACTGAAATGACGCTTTGCATCCTGAGCACCCCCCTTTGAAGATCGATGCCGTGTTAATAATCACTTTGAAAGAGATAAGATGTGGCAGCACCCAAATGGCACAGAGGCATAACTGCCCAAATGCCGGTGTGTCTGGCATTGGTAGCGAAAGGGTCGCGCCCCCTCCATGCTAATGCAACCACTACTACCTTCGCTCAGAGTGGATGCCTTGTTCTCCAGGCTTAGGATTGGGAGGCAACTAATATAGCGACATCCACTACTGTGGACTGGTGCGGTGACCCCCACTGACATGAAGACTACGAATGGCCACAATCAGCAAGAATCCTATCACCTGGGTAAGGTCGCATAATAAAGAACCAAAGGGACCACCCTTCAGAGATCATCTGCCAATCAAGGCAGGGCTCATTGGGAGAACCCACCATCTAAGGACAGCTCCCGATTAAGGTCGAATCCGCCTCTCCAGAAGGAACTGCCCTTCCGAGGTAAGCGCCTAGTCAAGGCAGGGCTCATTGGGCAAGCCCCGATAGCTCCTAATTGAGGTCGAGTCTACCTCTCAAGAAGAGACTGCCCTTTCAGGGCAAGCACACAGTCGAGGCTGGGCTCATTGGGCGAGCCCCCCGTCTGTGGTCAGCTCCCGATTAAGGTTGAGTCCGCCTCTCCAGAAGGGACTGCCCTTCTAAGGTCAGCTCCCAATCGAGGTCGTAGTGGGGGACGAGATGGGGGATGGATCGTTGTGAGCCTAGAAGTCATCTAAATTAGGGTACCACTATTTTTTTTTGTATTTTTCTAGGGTATGGCGAAGGAACAATGGAGATGGAGGGTAAGAAAATTGGGCACTCTATGGACTTGAGACTTATTTTCATGGAGAGACGTCTAACCTCTAGGGCATCTCACCCACCCCACTACATGTAGCCTAAGGCATCCCACCTATCTTCGATAGGGGACAGATGCAGGGATCGGATCGCTGGTGAGCATAGAAGTCACCAGGGGATTAAAGCTTGCTTGGAAAAAGAAAGAAGAGGGTGGCTAAGGCAGGGTGCAGGAGGCTAGGGTACCAAAGGGATCACACATATATCCTTAAGAATAATAGGGATCACACAGATACCCTAATCACATAGAAAATCACACCATAATTAAGGAAGAACCCAAGAAATTTCATTCATAATTCATTCTAGAATGAAAAAATACAAGAGGGGGTGGGGTATTTATAGATTCACCCAGGTTACATTACTTGAGGGTCAAGAAACCCTGATGTAAGGGCTAAGAAACCTCAAGTGTTGGGCTTAGGCTAGGACTCTGGGCTAGGGTGGCTTGGACTGGGGTGCCATCTTCATGGGTTGGAGGGGAGCTCCCTTGTGGGCTTGGCGGCATGAAAGGGCCTAGGTGCATGAAGTCTAGCTCTAGTTGGGGGGCCTAGTGAATCTCCTGGTCTGCTGACTCTCCTCTTGAACATGATTTGAATGAAAACTACATGGACTCGATTGGACTTGACTAGACTAAAAACGACTGGACCTGACTAAGTGGACTCAACTGGACTCAGTTCTCTCACTTTATTATTAGACTCAATTTGCTCACTTTAGTACAAGTGACTCAGTACTAATTGACTCAAATAGACTCTCAGATCCCCATCATTCTCTTGGAATGGGGAGAACTCGACTCCGTCAAGTCAGGCTTAGCAAGGGCTTTGATGGGATCGAATCCAAGCATATCCAAAGAGACAAACCCATAAAATAGATCCAATCAAATATACCTAAATAAACTTGGAATAAAGAGGAGGCTCTACTTTGAAAATTGTGCAACTCTGAAATATGTGCAGCTCTGAGATTCATGCTTCACCTCTTCAAGTTACTTTAAGATCTGTGCACTTTGAAGAGCGTGTGCTTTGAGGAGCATGAAGCTTTCACATTCGTGTGCCACATTTATCCATGGAACTACAGTGCTTCGAACAGGGAAAGGTCTTCTGGTCAGATCTCATCGGTGATGGTGGCGTGAATGAAAGAGAGCCCATCGGAGATGATGGAGATGCTGGACAACGGCATGGTTGGTTCGGCAAAAGGCTCTCTAGTGAGGTTCTCTGATTGGAAGAGAGGAGATGTCATGGCAGGTCGCACGGATGGATTTAGGGCTGGGGCTGAAAGGGATATGCCCTACAAGCCAATCTATGTTGTATCTCCCAAACCATTGTAATTGACAATTTTCTAAATAAAGGCATTATTTTTCATCATACGCTGTGTTTATACTATATGATGAACCCCATAGATTAGGGCTATGATTTTAGGGTTATGATGAGATCATACCAGTGAGACCTAAAATCTTAAAACCTTAATCTAAAGTATTCCTAGTCAAAGGAACCCTGAGTAGGGGATCAGGGTTTTCCGGTAAGACTAGCACATCCCATGTATACCAGAAAGGGTGACTGCTCTCACAGTCACTTGTGTATGACACTAATACTGGGATGTGGGTGCTCATTGGAGAATGAGTACACTGATATGATCCAACTTGAGAACATCTAATGGAGTCTTAGCTACATGTCAATAGAAGGTTCTCATAGTGGGAGTGGTACAAGTAATCTTTTGACCTGAGACTGCCATAAGTACCTTATGTACATGAACCCATTCTTTGGATCAAATCCTAATCATGACATTGAGTCATGCACAGGATTGATACTGGAAATGGTGAATTGGATATGAAGGTAATGAGTAGGTCAACAAGGAATCGATCACTCTTAGTAAGAGGAGATTGCATCCAGCTAGTTAACAATCGGATGATGATTCAGGGAATCTTTGATCAAAGTAAAGATGTTAGAGATGGTTTCTAATATCAAGATAATTGAATCATCGATATAAGATTGAGCTAAAAATAAATATAATATTGGATTTGACATATATCCATATCCATAGTTATATTTTGGGTGCGGGCTGATCGAAAGATTTAATTGTACGGTAACTCTCTACTGAAGGGTAATTTTTGTATTTCACCAGAATTTCCATATCTTCCGGGTAGACATGACACATTGCTAGACGTCAATCTTGTCTTGTGGGTTGATCAAATTCAAGGATCATTATTAGGAAGAGTCCTAATTGATCAAATCGGGTAAGCCCGATTTGACCTAAATCGATTAGAAAGAGTACTAATCAAATTAGGTCAACTTGTATTCGAACCCACTACTGGCTAGATGTGGAACCCAATGGGTCACATACTTAAGAGGATTGATCAAGAGTTTAATTTGGAATTAAATCATCTTTACAGGATAACACTCTAGCAGGTGTTGCAAACCCTAACTTCTATTCGAATCAGATTTGAATTAGGGTTCCGGATTGGTTCAAATTGGGTTCTAATTGGACCTAATTAGACCTTAATTATGAAAATAGGATTATGGCTAACCCTATTGGCTAGCCATGTAACTTGGCTAGCCTCCCCACCCGCCCCCCTTGCTATTTCATGCCAAATGCCAAGAGTCCATGCGCATATGGACTCTTGGCGCACCATTTGGAAGAGTCCATGGCGCATGGACTCTTGGCGTGCCCCACTTAAATCTCCGATGATTTTATTTGGGGTGGCCTCCTTTCTTAGTCATTAGCTCCTCACATACCTCCCTTTGGATGGGAATCCAATGGCTGGAAGTCTTTTAAGAAAGACAAAAGTTGTTGTTTCCTCCCGGGCGCGCGAAATAACATCTCTTCGGAGATGAAAAGTCGTGACCCCTTTCCTTTTTAAACACCGCGGTTTTTCCTTCAAGAAATGATGTGGGATTTAATCTGGAAGGCCGTGAGATAGGAGGATGGGGTGTGAGAAATTGAGAAGGGTGTGAGAATGTATTTACGGAGAGGAGTGTAGGCGCCTATCTAAGAATTATTTAAAGGGTCGGGAAAATCAGAATAATGTTAATGTTTTTTCTTTCTTCCTCTCCTGAAGACTCTTTTTTTTTTTCTTGCTCTTGCATTGTTTCCTTTACAGAGTACACCTCTGTCGAAACTCTGCTACTGAACAAGAATAAAAGTAAAAGTCTCCGACGGTAAAGGAAAGAAAGGAGTTCTGATTTGTTCCTTTCTTTCTTACATTAAGACATCATTGTCTTAATTTCTTCTCCAACTTAAGACAAGCCTATGTCCTCTTAGGACAAGGTCTTTTCTTCAAGACAAGGGTGTCTAAAGGGCCAAGGTCTTAGTGGAAGGAGGAGAAGAGGTCAAGGAAAGGGAGGCAAGTTTTTTGTGTGGAAGAATTCAAGCCATAGTCCAAGCAATTGAGTTCTAGGAAGAAGAACTCAATAGAAGGAACCATTGAAAGAAGATAGAGTTGTCTTGATCACTACTCTGTGTGGATCACCATCGGAGGGCGGACACTTGGATGCCTGGTGAATTCAATCAGCCCCTTCAACATCAACTTTGTTGGAATTAGCAATCACAGGTTGGTACTCTAATTCTAACAATGTATGTTTATATGTTTAATATATGTTTTAATCCTGAATAAGGAGATCTTGACTAAGGGATTATGGTGCAAATTTCATCATTTAGAAATTACACTTCCGCTGCGGTGCACCAGAATCCCAACAATGGTATCAGAGCCACCCTTATTACAGTTAAAACATATGAAAATTTTTATGTGGTTTTGATGTAGTGTTACATGTTAGGGTTTTAAACCCTTTAATGCTGATAACACTTAGCATATTTTTGTTGCAAATATGTTTTGGTGTATGCCACTAGTTAGGGTTTATTCACTCAAACCCTAATTATTATAGAGATATGATTAGTTTTGAAGTCATCATACTGAAATAATGTTGCCCTGGCATAATGATGGATCCATTATGTGGTAAATGGTTGTCCTAGTATGATGACACACTTAGCACATATTTGTTTTTATCTGAGTGATATGGTTGTGATATGTTCTACAAGAATGTGCTGGCAATTTTATATAGCCCTCTTCTTAAAATTATATTAAGTCATAGTATATTTAACTAATAAGCATCACTAGTCATGATGAACAATTGATCATTCGGTGTCTAGAAAGGTGGTTCTGGGAAGGTAAAGAGAATCGTGATTTTTAATTGGTTCTATTGACTGACCTGGCCAATTTTAATTGGTGTCTAGGAAAGCAACGGGGGGACTCCCACATCTCTTCCACTTGCCTGGCCGATTTGATTATATTTAAATCTTGACTTAAATGCTTAGTGTTAAAAAATGCTATATATTGGCCTTCCTTCATGCTAGATCATTATTGTGTTATGAACCACATTAGGTTTGTTGTGTTATCTGCAAGACCTAATATGGTGATTGACATAATATTGGTCTAGTGCATAGATGTGCTTACAGTATATTCAGTACAATGCCTTGTTGTGTTATCTGCAAGGGCATTATATTTGAATACTGACTGTATAGAAATGAAAGGGTCTTGACTTAACTAGAACATTATGGTTTGTTGTGTTTTCTGCAAGACTTATAATGTTCTAAAGGCCAAGTTATTTTTGAGAATTATATGAGATATAATTGGAAGAGTTTCCTACCTTTAAGCTTATAAAAGATTTGTTGTGTTATCTGCAAGATCTTTTATAAGTTATTAGGATCTCAATCTCACTAAGAAAATCGATCTGGGTTCTTCTCGATTATCATAGTGAGGGCTATGATTTTTGATAAAATAGTGGGAGACATAATTAAATTGAAGACCTAATTTAATTATGAAAGTCATTTTATGGTTGTTTGCTTATGTATTGTTCTTTATTAAATGTAGATAAATGGCATCTTCATTATCACTGCGAAGCATCTTAGATACCAACAAATTGACTGGTCCAAACTATGTGGACTGGTTGAGAAACTTAAAGATTGTACTGAGTTCAGAAAAACTTTCTTATATTCTTAATACCCCTAGTCTTAATCCACTAGGGGATGATGCCACACAGGAAGACATGGCCACATACAAAATATGGCAGAATGACTCCCTCACTGTCAAGTGTATCATACTGGCCTCTATGACCAATGAGTTACAGAGGCAGCATGAAAGCATGGATACTCAATCCATAATGCTCAATTTAAAAGAGCTTTATGGAGAATAAAGCAGAACTGCTAGATACGAAATATCTAAGCAGTTATTCCATGCTAGGATGACAGAGGGTACATCCGTTCAGGATCATGTCCTGAAGGTAATTGACTTAATCACCAGATTGGGTTAATTAGGGTTTATTATGGATGGGGAGCTGAATCAGGATTTAATCCTGCAATCACTCCCGGAGTCATTTTCTCAGTTTATCTTGAATTATCACATGAACAAACTGAACACTTCCTTGCCTGAGCAGTTAAATATGTTAAAAACAGCAAAGAGCCACATTAAGAAAGAAAAGGCTCCACTTCTTCTTGTTGATAAGACCAATAAGAAGAAATCAGGCAAAAAGGGTTTTAGTAGGAGGCTAAACCCTAAGGGTGGCATCAATAAGAACAAGAAAGGAAAGAAGGCCTCAAAATAGTCAACTTGTTTCTTTTGCGGCAAAGCGGACATTGGAAAAGGAATTGCAAGGCTTACCTTGCAACTATGAAGCCTGGTGCGGCAGATGCACCAAAAGGTATGTATGAGATACATACTATATTGACATTAAATTCGTCTATATCAAATACTTGGGTATTGGATACCGCTTGTGGTTACCTTATATGCAAATCTTCGCAGGACCTCCACAAGCTTAAAGTATTGAAGGAAGGCGACTTCAATCTCTACGGTGCTGGTGGTGATATCATCCAAGCAGAAGCTGTAGGGACCTATATTATGAAGTTGCCTTCAGGGAAGATCTTGGAGTTAGAAAATTGTTACTATATGCCAAAGATTATTAGGAACATTATATCTATTCCTTTGTTATTAAAACAAGGATATGTAATGGATGTAACGAGCACTGGTTGCTCGATAATGTTATCTAATAAAATTATTTGTTCTGGCATATTTAGCAATGGGCTCTTAACTCTTTCTTCCAATGATAGCGTTTTTCATGTCAATAATAAAAGGAAAAGAAAAGACTTTAATGATACTTTACTTTGGCATCATTGACTTGGTCATGTTAATGAGTTTAGGATAAGCAAGTTATACAAGGAAAAATTCCTTGATCCTTGTGAGTATGAATCATTAGGAACTTGCGAATCATGTCTCATGGGTAAGATGACCAAGACTCCATTCACTGGACATGGAGAAAGGTCAACTGAGTTATTAGGACTTATACATACTGATGTATGTGGTCCAATGACAACTCAGGCCAGAGAAGGATACTCATATTTTATCACTTTTACAGATGATTTATCTAGGTTCGGATATGTGTATCTTATGAAACATAAATCTGAAGCCTTTGATAAATTTAAGGAGTATCAAAGTATGGTCGAAAAACAAACCGGAAAAAGTATTAAAGTTCTTCGTTCTGATCGAGGAGGAGAATATTTATCCACGGAGTTTTTAGACTATCTTAAAGTTAATGGAATTCTTTCTGAATGGACCCCTCCTTATACACCACAGCTAAATGGTATAGCTGAAAGGAGGAATCATACCTTATTAGATATAGTACGATCCATGATGTGCTTCACAAATTTATCCATTTCCTTCTGGGGACATGCCCTAGAAACTGCTGTTTACATTCTGAACAAGGTACCTTCTAAATCTGTTGTTAGTACTCCATATGAAATTTGGAGTGGAAAGAAACCATATCTTAAATATTTCAAGGTATGGGGATGTCCAGCTTATGTTAAAAGAAATTTTGGACATAAGATGGAACCTAGAGCGGATAAATGTCTATTTGTAGGATATCCTAGACAAGGTAGGGGATATCTATTCTACCATCCTACTGAACAAAAGATTTTTGTCAGCAGGCATGCCACTTTTCTAGAAAAGGAGTTCATTTTAGAAAAGGGCAATGGTAGAACTATTGAACTTGGAGAAGTACAAGAAACATAGATAGACAATTCTCAACCATTAGAACATATAGTTAGGACAGAACCAGAACACAAAACTCCTCCCCGTAGGTCTGATAGAGTGCCACGGGCACCTAAGAGGTATGGGTTTATTATTGAAAATAATGAAGCCCAAGTCATTCAAAATGATAAACCTCTGACCTATACGGAAGCTATTTTGAGTACTGATTCAGATAGATGGCAAGAAGCCATGGAATCCGAAATAGACTCTATGTATGTAAACCAAGTATGGTCTTTGGTTGATGCACCAGAGGGTATTAATCCTATTGGGTGCAAATGGGTTTATAAGAAAAGATTGGGGCTAATGGCCAAGTTGAAACCTATAAAGCCAGATTAGTGGCTAAAGGTTTTAGACAAAAACAGGGAATTGATTATGATGAAACATTCTCACCTGTTGCCATGCTCAAATCAATACGGATTTTACTTGCTATAGCAGCATACCACGATTATGAGATCTGGCAGATGGATGTAAAGACTGCATTCCTCAATGGTTTCCTTGAGGAAGAAGTCTACATGTCACAGCCAGAAGGTTTTATTTCAAAGAATAAACCTAATCAAGTATGCAAGCTAAAGAAATCCATTTATGGATTAAAGCAAGCTTCCAGGAGTTGGAACATCTGCTTTGATTAAATTATTAAAAAGTTTGGTTTTATCAAAATGTGGATGAACCCTGTGTTTATAAGAAGACTAGTGGGAGTGCCATAGTCTTCTTGGTTCTGTATGTAGATGACATACTCCTCATTGGGAATGATATCCCAATGTTGCAATCAGTCAAGGTTTGGCTATCAAACCAGTTTTCCATGAAAGATTTGGGAGAAGCATCCTATATACTAGGTATTAAGATCTATAGAGATAGATCTAAGAGGATGCTAGGTTTATCCCAATCTAGGTACATTGACTTAGTGCTGAAAAGATTCAGCATGGATGGAAGTAAAAGAGGTTATCTTCCTATGAGTCAAGGCATACATCTTTCTAAAGGATGTCTCCTAAGACACCTGAAGAAAGAAATAGAATGAATTATATACCCTATGCTTCGGCAATAGGGTCCATAATGTATGCCATGTTGTGTACTAGGCCTGATGTGGCATATGCTTTAGGCATTGTCAGTAGGTTTCAGGCTGATCTAGGAGAGGATCATAGGAAGGCAGTTAAAAATATTCTTAAGTACCTAAGAAAGACTAATGATATTTTTCTGGTTTATGGTGGTTCTGATCTTAAACTAGAAGCTTATTTTGATTCTAGTTTTCAATCAGACCCTGATGATAGCAAATCCATTTCGGGATATGTTTTTACCCTAAATGATGGAGCAGCGAGTTGGAAGAGTACCAAGCAGCAGACTATAGCTGACTCAACCACAGAGATAGAATACATAGCTGTTAGTGAAGCCGCCAAGGAAGCAGTCTGGATGAAGAAGTTCATCACAGAGTTGGATGTTGTTCCTGAAATTGAAAACCCAGTGCCACTTTATTTGACAACACTGGGGCTGTTGCTCAAGCTAATGAACCAAGAGCTCATCATAAGTCCAAGCACATTCTGAGACGCTTCCATCTCGTCCAATCAAATAGTAGAGACAAGATCTACATAAATTGAGTTGATATAAAGAACAATGTAGCAGACCCGTTCACTAAGGCTCTACCACAGCGAGATTTTGACCGCCACCTCAAATTTATGGGATTAAGATTTAAAGGCGATTGGCTTTAGTGCAAGTGGGAGATTGAAAGGGATATGCCCTACAAGCCAATCTATGTTGTATCTCCCAAACCATTGTAATTGACAATTTTCTAAATAAAGGCATTATTTTTTATCATACGCTGTGTTTATACTATATGATGAACTCCATATATTAGGGCTATGATTTTAGGGTTATGATGAGATCATACCAGTGAGACCTAAAATCTTAAAACCTTAATCTAAAGTATTCATAGTCAAAGGAACCCTGAGTAGGGGATCAGGGTTTTCCGGTAAGACTAGCACATCCCATGTATACCAGAAAGGGTGACTGCTCTCACAGTCACTTGTGTATGACACTAATACTGGGATGTGGGTGCTCATTGGAGAATGAGTTCACTGATATGATCCAACTTGAGAACATCTAATGGAGTCTTAGCTACATGTCAATAGAAGGTTCTCATAGTGGGAGTGGTACAAGTAATCTTTAACCTGAGACTGCCATAAGTACCTTTTGTACATGAACCCATTCTTTGGTTCAAATCCTAATCATGACATTGAGTCATGCACAGGATTGATACTGGGAATGGTGAATTGGATATGAAGGTAATGAGTAGGTCAATAAGGAATCGATCACTCTTAGTAAGAGGAGATTGCATCCAGCTAGTTAACAATCGGATGATGATTCAGGGAATCTTTGATCAAAGTAAAGATATTAGAGATGGTTTCTAATATCAAGATAATTGAATCATCGATATAAGATTGAGCTAGAAATAAATATAATATTGGATTTGACATATATCCATATCCATAGTTATATTTTGGGTGCGGGCTGATCGAATGATTTAATTATACGGTAACTCTCTACTGAAGGGTAATTTTGATATTTCACCAGAATTTCCATATCTTTCAGGTAGACATGACACGTTGCTAGACGTCAATCTTGTCTTGTGGGTTGATCAAAACCAAGGATCATTTATTAGGAAGAGTCCTAATTGATCAAATCGGGTAAGCCCGATTTGACCAAAAATGATTAGAAAGAGTTCTAATCAAATTAGGTCAACTTGTATTCGAACCCACTGCTGGCTAGATGTGGAACCCAATGGGTCACACACTTAAGAGGATTGATCAAGAGTTTAATTTGGAATTAAATCATCTTTGCAGGATAACACTCTAGCAGGTGTTGCAAACCCTAGCTTCTATTCGAATCGGATTTGAATTAGGGTTCTGGATTTGTTCAAATTGGGTTCTAATTGGACCTAATTAGACCTTAATTATGAAAATAGGATTATGGCTAACCCTATTGGCTAGCCATGTAACTTGGCTAGCCTCCCCACCCGCCCCCCTTGCTATTTCATGCCAAATGCCAAGAGTCCATGCGCATATGGACTCTTGGCGCGCCATTTGGAAGAGTCCATGGCGCATGGACTCTTGGCGCACCCACTTAAATCTTCGATGATTTTATTTTGGGCGGCCTCCTTTCTTAGTCATTAGCACCTCACATACCTCCCTTTGCATGGGAATCCAGCGGCTGGAAGTCTTTTAAGAAAGACAAAGTCGCTGTTTCCTCCCGGTGCGCGAAATAACATCTCTTCGGAGATGAAAAGTCGTGACCCCTTTCCTTTTTAAACACCACGGTTTTTCCTTTAAGAAAAGCCGTGGGATTTAATCTGGAAGGCCATGAGATAGGAGGATGGGGCATGAGAAATTGAGAAGGGCGTGAGAAAGTATTTACGGAGAGGTGTGTAGGCGCCTATCTGAGAATTATTTAAAGGGTCGGGAAAATCAGAACAATGTTAATGTTTTTTCTTTCTTCCTCTCCTGAAGACTCTTTTTTTTTTTCTTACTCTTGCATTGTTTCCTTTACAGAGTACACCTCTGTCAAAACTCTGTTACTAAACAAGAATAAAAGTAAATGTCTCCGACGGTAAAGGAAAGAAAGGAGTTCTGATTTGTTCCTTTCTTTCTTACATTAAGACATCATTGTCTTAATTTCTTCTCCAACTTAAGACAAGCCTATGTCCTCTTAGGATAAGGTCTTTTCTTCAAGACAAGGGTGTCTAAAGGGCCAAGGTCTTAGTGGAAGGAGGAGAAGAGGTCAAGGAAAGGGAGGCAAGTTTTTTGTGTGGAGGAATTCAAACCATAGTCCAAGCAATTGAGTTCTAGGAAGAAGAACTCAATAGAAGGAACCATTGAAAAGAAGATAGAGTTGTCTTGATCACTGCTTTGTGTGGATCACCATCGGAGGGTGGACACTTGGACGCCTGGTGAATTCAATCAGCCCCTTCAACATCAACTTTATTGGAATTAGCGATCACAGGTTGGTACTCTAATTCTAACAATGTATGTTTATATGTTTAATATATGTTTTAATCCTGAATAAGGAGATCTTGACTAAGGGATTATGGTGCAAATTTCATCATTTAGAAATTACACTTCTGCTGCGGTGCACCATAATCCCAACAGGGGCTGTTCTGCTCGGTTGCAAGCAACGATGGGGTTCTGGCAGTGGCTTAGAGTCAAGATGGTGGCTAGAGATGAGCGACATGGAGGGAGCTGCTGTGGATCATCCATATAGGAGGAAGGAGGTGGATCCTAGGAGGTGGTGCACTCGGGTTCGGGCGGTGCATCGGTGATGGCAAACAGAGAGGTCGGCTGGGAGCAGGGGTTGAGGACAGCGCAGTAGTGGATGGCATCGACGAGGAGGGAGCTCAAGTATGGACTCGATGCGATAATCACAAACCGTGATGATGTAGGGGATAGTGGAGGAGGCGAGGGCAGTGGTGGACACAATCTGGTTGGAGGCTCGGAAAGAGGGCGAAAGGATTTCAGGGAGGGGGACAGAGTTGGATCCATCGGTGGCCATGTCACCCTCGAGGGGATGGATGCTGATGAGAGGGTGCATAGCCGCGACATCAGGAGGGGGAGGAGGGGAGGCTGCCATAGCCTGGGGCTCCTACTTTTCTTCTTCGCCTTCTACATCTTACAGCGGTGCTGGCAGCAACGACAAGGGAGGTGATTCGGTGATGAAAATCGATGTTTCCAGTGATAATCTAGTAACGACATGGCAGCAAGGCAAAGATGGAGGTTGACGGTGAAGGCAACAAGGGTTTCAACAATGTCACTAGCAACAACGATGGAAAGCAGAGGTTGGTCTTGAAGTCCTAGGCTTTCTCATGGACGAGGTGCCTAATCCTCTGGCTCTAATACCAAATTGATGGGGGACAGATGCGAGGATTGGATCGCTGGCGAGCATAGAAGTCACCAAGGGATTAGGGCTTGTTTGGAAGAAGAAAGAAAAGGGTGGCTAGGGTAAGGCGCTAGAGGCTGGGATAGGAAAGGAATCACACAGATTCCATTAAGAACAAAAGGGATCACACAGATACCCTTAGGGATCACACAGATACCCTAATCACATAGAAAATCACACCGTGATTGAGGAAGAACCCAAGAATTTCATTCATAATTCATTCTAGCATGAAAAAATACAGGAGGGGGTGGGGTATTTATAGATTCACCCAGCTTACATGACTTGAGGGTCAAGAAACCCTTACTTGAGGGCCAAGAAACTTTAAGTGTTGGGCTTGGGCTAGGGCTCTGGGCTTGGGTTGCTTGGAATGGGGTGCCATCTTCAAGGGTTAGAGGGAAACTCCCTTTTGGGCTTGGTAGCATGAAAGGGCCTAGGTGCCTGAAGTCCAGCTCTAGTTGGGGGGGCCTAGTGAATCTCCTAGTCTGCTGACTCTCCTCTTGAATATGATTTGAATGAAAACTACATGGACTCGATTGGACTTGACTGGACTAAAAATGATTGGACCTAACTAAGTGGACTCAATTGGACTCAGTTGTTTTACTTTATTATAGGACTCAATTGGCTCACTTTAGTACAAGTGACTCAGTACTAATGGACTCAAATAGACTCTCGGGTCTCCATCATTCTCCTAAACTAGGGAGGACTCAACTCTGACGAGTTAGGCTCAGTGAGGGCTTTGATTGGACCGAATCCAAGCATATCCAAAGAGACAAACCCATAAAAAAGATCCAATCAAATAAACCCAAATATATCCAAATAAACTTGGAATAAAGAGTAGGCTCTGCTTTGAGAATTATGCAACTTTAAAATGTGTGCAGCTCTGAGATCCATGCTTCACCATCTTTAGGTTGCTTTGAGATACGTGTGCTTTGAGGAGCATGTGCTTTGAGGAGCATGCAACTTTCACGTTCATGTGCCTTCTTTCTCCATGGAACTGTAATGCTTCAAACAAGGAAAAGGTCTTCTGGCCGGATCTCATCGGTGATGGCGGCGTGAATGGAAGAGAGCCCGCTGGAGATGATGGAGATGCTGGACAATGGCATAACTAGTTTGGTGAAAGGCTCTTCGGTGAGGTTCTCCGATCGGAAGGGAGGAGATGCCGTGGCAAGTGGCATGGATGGATCCAGGGTTAGGGCTGTTCCATTTGGCTGCAAGCTACGATGGGGTCCGATAGTGGCTGAGAGTCAAGATGGTGGCCAAAGATGAATGAGATGGATGGAGCGGCTGTGGATCTTCCATACGGGAGGAAGGAGGTGGAGCCGGGGAGGTGGTGCTCTCGGGTTTGGGTGGTGCATCGATGAAGGTGAACGAAGAGGTTGGTTGGGAGCAGGGGTTGAGGATGGCATAGTAGTGGACAACGTTGACGAGGAGGGAGCTTGGGGACGGACTCGATGCAGTGACCATGGTCCGTAATAAGGCAGGGGACAGCTGAGGCGATGAGGGCAGTGGTGGACATGGTATGGTTAGAGGCTCGAAAAGAGGTCGAGAGGATGTCGGGGTGGGGGATGGAGTTGGATCCGTCGGTGGCCATGTCACCCTCGAGGGGATGTATGTTGACAAGAGAGCACATAGCAGCGACATCGAGAGGGGGAAAAGGGGAGGCTACCATGGCTCGGGGCTCCTACTTTTCTTCTTTGCCTTCTACATCTTGCGGTGGCACTGGTGGCAACGACAAGGGAGGTGATGTGGTGATGAAAATTGACAGTTCCGATGATGATCCAGCAACAGCATGATAGCGAGGCGAAGATGGAGGTTGATGGTGAAGGCAGCAAGGGTTTCGATAATGTCACTGGCAGCGGCGATGGAAAGCAGAGGTCGGTCTTGAAGTCCTGGGCTTTCTCACGGACGAGGTGCCTAATCTTCTAGCTTTGATACCAAATTGATGGGGGACAGATGCAGGGATCAAATTGCTGGTGAGCGTAGAAGTCACCAAGGGATTAGGGCTTGCTTGGAAGAAAAAATTACAGGGTAGCTAGTGAAAGGGATATGCCCTACAAGCCAATCTATGTTTGTATCTCCCAAACCATTGTAATTGATAATATTCTAATAAAGGCATTATTTTTCATCATACGTTGTGATTATTATTATATGATGAACCCCATAGATTAGGGCTATGATTTTAGGGTTATGATGAGATCATACCAGTGAGATCTAAAGTCTTAAAACCTTAATCAAAAAATATTCCTAGTCGAAGGAACCTTGAGTAGGGGATCAAAATTTTTTTCGGTAAGACTAGCACATCCAATGTATACTGAATAGGGTGACTGCTCTCACAGTCACTTATGTGTGACACTAATACTAGGATGTGGGTGCTCATTAGAGAATGAGTTCACTGATATGATCCAACTTGAGAACATCTAATGGAGTCTTAGCTACATGTCAATAGAAGGTTCTCATAGTGGGAGTGGTACAAGTAATCCTTTGACCTGAGACTGCCATAAGTACCTTATGTACATGAACCCATGATTTTGTTCAATCCTAATCATGACACTGAGTCATGCACAGGATTGATACTGGGAATGGTGAATTGGATAAGAAGGTAATGAGTAGGTCAACAAGGAATCGATCACTCTTAGTAAGAGGAGATTGCATCTAGCTAGTTATCAATCGGATGATGATTCAGGGAATCTTTGATCAAAGTAAAGATATTAGAAATGGTTTCTAATATCAAGATAATTGAATCATCAATATAAGATTGAGCTAGAAATAAATATAATATTGGATTTGACATATATCCATATCCATAATTATATTTTGGGTGCAGGCTGATCGAAGGATTTAATTGTACGGTAAGTTTCTACTGAAGGGTAATTTTGGTATTTCACCAGAATTTCCATATCTTTCGAGTAGACATGACACGTTGCTAGACGTCAATCTTATCTTGTGGGTTGATTTTAATGATCACTTATTAGGAAGAGTCCTAATTGATCAAAATCGGGTAAGCCCGATTTGACCTAAATCGATTAGAAAGAGTTCTAATCAAATTAGGTCAACTTGTATTCGAACCCACTACCGGCTAGATTTGGAACCCAATGGGTCACACACTTAAAAGAATTGATCAAGAGTCATTTGCATGAAGACACTCTAGCAACTGTTGCAAATCCTAACTCCTATTCGAATCGTAATCGAATTAGGGTTCCGAATTGACTAGATTTGGGTTCTAATTGGATCTAATTAGACCTTAATTGAGAATTTAGGGATTATGGCTAACCCAATTGGCTAACCTATTAGCTAGGCCACTTCCCCACCCGCCCCCTTTCCCTTGCATGCCAAAAACACCAAGAGTCCATGCGCTTATGGACTCTTGGCGCGCCATTTGGAGGAGTCCATGGGCGCATGGACTCTTGGCACGCGCCCACTTAATTCTCCGATGAATTAAGATGGGGCAGCCTTCTTTCTTAGTATTAGCACCTCATTTGTCCACCCTTGGATGATAATCTAATGGGTGGAGAGGTTTAAAGAAAGAAAGGAAGTGCATTTTCTTCCCGGGAGCGCGAAATCAGATCTCTTCGGAGATTTAAGTTTCGCGACTTCTTTCTCCCAATCGTCATGACTTCTTCCTTTGAGAAAAGCCATGAGGATTGATCTAGAAGGATGTGAGAATTAATCCAGAAGGCCGTGAGAAGAAGGAAAGGGTGTGAGAAGAAAAAAAGGGTGTGAGAAAATTGTTTACGGAGAGTTGTGAGGGCCCCTCTCCGAAAACTATAAAAAAGGGGGTGGGAATCAGAACTCGCTGATGTGTTTTTTTTTCTTTCTTCCTCTCCTGAAGACTCTTTCTCCCCTTCTTGTTTTTGCATTGTTTCCTTTGTAGAGTAAAACTCTGTCGAAACTCTGCTACTAAACAAGGTTAAGAGAGAAAGTCTCCGACGGTAAAGGAAAAGAAGAGTTCTGATCCAATTCTTTTCTTCCTTACATTAAGACATCCTTGTCTTAATTTCTCCACCAATTAAAGACAAGCATTAATCTTCTTAGGACAAGGTCTTACTTTCAAGACAAGGGTGTCCTAAAGGTTCTAAGTCTTGGTAGAAGGTGGAGAAGGGGTAAGAAGGAAGAAGACACACCTTTGAGTGGAAGATTTCCAGCCATAATCCAAGTATTGAATTCCTAGAAGAAGATTTCAATTGAAGGAACCATTGGAACAAGGAGTTAGGATCTTGGTCATTGCTTTGTATGGATCACCATCGGAGGGCAGACACCTGGATGCCTGGTGAACTCAAATAGCCCGTTCATCTTCAAGATTAAATCTTCATCAAATTGGAATTAGCGGTTACAGGTTAGTACTCTAATTCTAATTTGCATAAGAATGTTAGTCTTCATACATTTTAGTCTTATTAAGGAGTTCTTGGTTTAGGATTTTGGTGTATATTAATTTCTATATTTTGAAATTACCCTTCTGCTGCGTTGCACCGGATCCCAACAGTGGTATCAGAGCCACCTTAATTAGGACTATAATTTATGATAGTTTGTATGTCACATCTTAGGGTTTTTAAATCCTAATATGTTACTACACTTAGCATATCTTTGATTGCATATATGTTTTGATGTATGCCACTAGTTAGTGTCTTTCTCTCAAACCCTAATTATTATAAAGATATGTATAGTTTTGAAGTCATCATACTGAAATAAGGTTGCCCTGGCATAATGGTTGATCCATTATGTGGTAAATGGTTGTCCTAGTATGATGACACACTTAGTACATATTTGTTTATTTATAAGAGTGATATGTTGATTGTGATACATTCTATAAGGATGTGCTGGCAATTTATAAATCCCTCCTTGTAAAAATTATATTAAGTCTTAGTATATTTAACTAATAAGCATCACTAGTCATGATGTACAATTGATCATTCGGTGTCTAGAAAGGTGGTTCTGGGAAGGTAAAGAGAATTGTGGTTTTTAATTGGTTCCGTTGACTGACCTGGCCAATTTTTATTGGTGTCTAGGAAAGCAATGGGGGGACTCCCACATCTCTTCCACTTGCCTGGCCAATTTGATTAAATTTAAATCTTGACTAAAATGCTTAGTGTTAAAAATACTATATATTGGCCTTCCTTCATGCTGCATCATTATTGTGTTATGAACCACATTAGGTTTGTTGTGTTATCTACAAGACCTAATATGGTGATTGACATAATACTAATCTAGTGCATAGATATGCTTACAGTATATTCAGTATAATGCTTTGTTGTGTTATCTGCAAGGGCATTATATTTGAGTATTGATTGTATAGAAAGAAAGGGTCTTGACTTAACTAGAATATTATGTTTGTTGTGTTTTCTGCAAGACTAATAATGTTCTAGAGGCCAAGTTACTTCTTGAGAATTATATGAGATATAATTGGAAGAGTTTCCTACCTTTGAGCTTATAAAAGATTTGTTGTGTTTTCTACAAGATCTTTTATAAGTTATTAGGATCTCAATCTCACTAAGAAAAATTGATCAGGGCTTTTCTCGATTATCATAGTTGATGCGGGACTAATATGCATGCCATTTTTTTGTATGTTTTACATGTTGAGTTAAGTGATTAATTTTGAATTTCAGATCAAAATTATTTGTAAGGAATTTTGTATGAATTTTTGAAGATCAGCATGCAGATTAGGATCTAGAAAAGTAGCAAAGAAGGACCGCCGGGGCTGAGAAGCCTCGGTTAGGGCAAGTTCTCCTACAATAAAACTACTGGAGGTAGAGGGGTGTACCTGACAACATCTATGAAGATCGCAGCGAAGGGATCTCTCGTTCCTCGATGGATGCGGCCTGGAAAATCGAGCCAAAGACCCGCGGATACCCGGCTTTCTGCTCGGTGATCCAATTGAGGCTTGGCTGGAGTCGTTGGATTCGTAGGAACTCGAGGACCTGCAAACGACCTGTCAGGGGTTAGAAAACTCAGAGGAAATCAAGAAAACAAAGAAAAACAACAAAGAAAAGAAAGTTTTGGAGGGGGTTGGAAGGATGGTTGGCGTCCAGGGAAAACAGCAAGGGAAGGCTTCTTTTAGAGTGGGCGTCCAGGGATCTGAGAGGCTTGTTGGTAGCAGGAAGATGATTGCAGCACTGGGAAGAAAAACTCTCACAAACCCCTTTATGCACACAGCAGGGTATCACACAACTCAATAGAAGAACTCAAGGTTTTTATTCATCAAAAATTCTCCTTCATACAAGAGGCTAGGGTCCCTTAAATAGACCCTTAACCTTGGGCTCCAAGTAAGGGCACATTTGTCTTTACATGAGAATCCTTTTCCCTCTCAAACCCTAGCTAGAAAATAAGGAAATATTAGGTAGAAAAAATTCCTAAAATTTCTCTTGACTTGGCCAACACTCCAAGGACACCTAGGGGGGCGTGTTGGGTTTCTAAGAGCAGCAAGGGGCCGGCCCAAAGGGGCCCGGGTGCATGGATTTGGGCCTTTGGAAGCTGGGGTGGCCTGGTAGCCAGGTAGCAGGAATATTCCCTGGTATCTTGCTTCTTAGGGGCTTGGGCTTGTCTCCTGGGCTTGATTTCTTTGGACTAGGATGCAGATGGACCTCTAAAATCATGGATGCCTTGGTCTATGAATATATTTTGGCATCTGGAAGGAAATCTGGGCATCTGGAGGGCATTTGCAAGGAATCAGGGTTTCTGATTTTTCTCTTGGGATCTTCAAATCTTCAAGCTGGGTTGGACTTGGGCTAAACTTCCATGTCTTCAATCTGGTTGGACTTGGTCTTTACTTGTATGATGTGGTCTTGAGTCTTCAGTATGCTTGGATAGGACTTAAGAAAAATAAAATTAACTCAACATGAGCTGACCAGCATTGGACTGAACTAGCTCAACATGAGCTGACTAGTACAGAACTGAAATAACAACTCAAAAACTAAAATAACAACTAAAATTGACTCAGATGAGCTAAGCCCTTATTATAGATGGACTCATAAATTATTGATCAATTTACAGAGGGTTGAAAAGCCTCTGTCTTATTCTGGTGCCTCAGGTATCCCCACCAATTCTCCCGGGATGGGAGGAACTCGACCCTGTCGAGTGAAGGTCAGACTGGCTCACATATCTCTCGAGAAGGTCTGGGTTGAGGCGTTGCAAGTCCTCTTGAGAAATCCACGAGTCGTCCAACTCTGGCCAGCCTTGCCATCGGACCAGGAAGCGTTGATAGTCATGGCCCTGGGTCGTGATGGCTTGGTCATCCAGGATACGCTCGATCCGTTCTCCTCTCTCATGCCAAATTTGTTTGTGGACACTCTAGTAGGTTAGGGTCACTCACAATGAAAAGGAATATGTCCAAAGGCCTCACTAGGTATCGCTGCCGGTTCCCTATACTCAACCAGGTCTGTAATATTGAAGGTAGAACTAATGCCCAAATCCGAAGGCAATTCTAACACCTAGGCATTTGATCCAATCCTTCTCTATCACTTTAAAAGGTCCGGCTCTGTGAGCATGAAGCTTCTTATAGGCCTAAGCCTAACCAAGATAGAATCCACTACATCAAATTCTTTGACCCTTCTTCGTGAATTAGCCAGTTGTTTTAAGATTAGTGCGGGTGGTGAACATGCTAGGCACATGCAGACTCCTAACAAATGATGCAAAGGACTCATACTGACACCTAACAGACTCGACTATGCATTCCTATCAAAGGAAATTTTATTAAACTCTTTGGATCTAAACCTAATAGATTATAGGTTCTCTAGGATTGATCCTAGCTTGACATGCACATGAAAATTTACAGTGAACTCCTAGCAAATTCCAAAGAGTATGCCAGAAGTAAGATGCAAACCTAACATGCGTGATGAATGCATGCAGCATGCTAATCTCAGCTAAATGCAATCTAATGATCCTAGAAATACTGGAGGTGTCAAGAAAGGGCAGAAAATAGGAAGTGGGTTCAGAATTAGTTTGGTAAGGTAGAGAAAAAGGTTTATGGTTAGTTGGATAAAGTAGGATAAAAGATGGGGTGTCAGGAACTAATCCTATACTAATGAGGTTAACCTTACGGGGTTGCGATATATCTATGGGGTTTGTATAATGGAAGGATGGGTTATTAATCTCAGGGAAGAGATCCTTAATAGGAACTATAGGAGGAGGCTCATCCTGAGGGTACTGATTCAAAGAGATCAGGTCCTTAATAAATTCTTCAGGTTCTTGTATTTTAGGACTAGACTCTATAATTTGGCTCTCCTCTACGGTTTCCTCAGGTAAGGCTTTAACAGCAGTACCTAGGTTCTCTTCCTCTATTTGTTCTTCCACTATAGCTTTTGGTTGGATGTGGTTAGGGTCAACTACCTCTAGGTTGGCTTCTACCTGGGTATTTACTAGGCCAACTATTTCTAGGTTATCTATAGGTGTCTCATCTTCTCCCTCATACTCATCCACTAGGCTCGCATCAGCTTTATACACTTCCGCATTGATGTAAGCCTTGTCAATCTCAGGAATGGTTGGAGAAGGTCGGTTAGGGGAAAATTGGCTAGGTCCTGGTTTCTGATTATGGACACTAATCCTAGTAGGTTCAAGTTGCCTAAGAGATAGTGGCTCACTACTGGGCTCATATTTAGGGGTGCTAATCCTATGGGGTTCAAGTTGACTAAGGAAAACTTGACTAGTACTAGATTGATACTTAGGGGTTATGGGTTCTCTGGGCTCATAGGACAAGGGTGCAGATCTATGGGTCATGGGATTATAGGATCTGGGGTCATAGGATTTTGGGTCAGCTCTATGGTCAAGTTCTAAGGATGGATCATGGTATGGGGTCCTCCTAAGGTTGGGCTCTCTATATGGGTCAGGATATTGGGTCCTCTTAGGATTGGACTCCCTATATGGGTCAGAATATTGGGTTCTCCTAGGGTTGGACTCCCTATATGGGTCAGAATATTGGGTCCTCCTAGGGTTTGACTCCCTATATAGGTCAGAATATTGGGTGTTGGGTCTACTAGGCTCATAGGGTATGGGTGCATAGGATCTATGATCATGGGATCTAGAGTCATAGGATCTAGGTTCATAGGTTATGGATTCATAAGTTCTAGGTTCATAGGATTTGGAGTCATAAGATCTATAGGTTGTAGGTATACTAGGCTTATAGGGAGAGGGTAAATAGGATCTATCTTCCTGGTCTATAAAATCCTGATTGGGTCTTCTAGGACTAACCTTAGGGATTGGGTCATGACGATGGGCTCTCCTAGGTTCAGCCACAAGGTATGGATCAGGGTTTGGGGTCCTCCTAAGTTGAGGGGAATTAGGATCTGGCTCAGACTGTGACCCATGGTTTTTTTCTGGGGTCCCTACCCGGACTTTTAACTGATCAAACCTATTGGCAAGATGGTCAATTCTATCATTAGTTTGAATACGAGACTGAGTTAACTGGGTCATCTGGGTAGTTATCTGGGTAGCCATCTGGGCCATTTGATCAGCTAGGGCTTTTATTTGCGCTTGTAAATTTTTCATGGGTTCAGACATTTGTGAAGGAGATGGGTGATATGAAACTCCTGATCTAGTGCTCATGTAAGACTCGATCAGACCGACTATAGCTAACTAGACCTAGATTCCAAACTAGATGCTCAATCAGGGTGGCAAACTAGCTATAGTAACCCTGTACTCAACCAGGCAGGTGTAAGGGGAGTGTTAGGTCCCTGATTGCCAATCCTAGACACCAATCAGAGATTGGCCAGGTAGGCAGACCAGCATACAAGCCCTTCGGGATTGAATCCCTAAACCACCATTCTAGACATTGAGCACAAGGCACACACAGGTTAACTTGACACAGTGATCTAACACTAGCCCGGATCCGACCAGTTGGTGTCCCTAGCCCACTAGGGAAAATTAAGTCTAATTAATTTTAGGTTAAGGCTTGGGACCGAATGCAAGGGATGTGGTTTTGGGCTAAGGAGAGGTGATCAAATCCTCCCCCCATCTGATATAGCAAGAGTGTCCTTAAAAGTAAATTATGCAATGATGGCAGGCAGATGAGGATGCAAATTATGGTTTAGATGTTTTTTTGGTATTTTTGGAGAATATGTAATTTTTTTTTTGGTATTTTTTAAATAGAAGAAAACTTGTAAATCATGGCCTAATATGTTGGAAATATACTAAAATTAAAAAATATGCAAAAATTTCTAAACAAAAACCTAAAACTTCCAAACTTGTCTTGCTGAAAAAACAGAGCCAAAAATTTACAGGATGTATTTCGGCTTGAAGAAAATTTACAGGACATAATAAGATCTACAAAAATTTTTAAAATTACTGTGAATTATGATGAATCCAAAAAAAAATTTCAGAATTTTTGGAGTTTTTATCAGGGAGAAATAATTAAAATAACAGAGTATATATGGACTGAAAAATTGTAGAAAATAAGCCCTAATCTAAGCTCTGATACCAAATGATGGGGAACTAATATGCATGCCATTTTTTTTGTATGTTTTACATGTTGAGTTAAGTGATTAATTTCTGAATTTCAGATCAAAATTATTTGTAGGGAATTTTGTATGAATTTTTGATGAATGAAAACCTTGAGTTCTTCTATTGAGTTGTATGATACCCTGCTGTGTGCATAAAGGGGTTTGAGAGAGTTTTTCTTTCCAGTGCTGTAATCATCTTCTTGCTGCCAACAAACATCTCAGATCCCTGGATGCCCACTCCAAAAGAAGCCTTCCCTTGCTGTTTTTCCTTTGTTTTCCTGTTCCTTTGTGAGTTTTCTAACCCCTGACAGGTCGTTTACAGGTCCCCGAGTTCCTAAGAATCCAACGACTCCAGCCAAGCCTCAATCGGATCACCGAGCAGAAAGCCGGGTATCCGCGGGTCTTTGGCTCAATTTTCCAGGCCGCATCCATCGAGGAACGAGAGACCCTTTTGCTGCGATCTTCACAGACGTTGTCAGGTACACCCCCTCTACCTCCAGTAGTTTTATTGTAGGAGAACTTGCCCTAACCGAGGCTTCTCAGCCCCGGCGATCCTTCTTTTCTACTTTTCTAGGTCCTAATCTGCATGCTGATCTTCTAAAATTCATATAAAATTCCCTACAACTTATTTTAATCTGAAATTCAGGAATTAATCACTCAACCCCACATATAAAATATACAAAAAAAATTGCATGCATATTAGTTCCCCATCAATAGTGAGGGCTATGATTTTTGGTAAAATAGTGGGAGACATAATTAAATTGAAGACCTAATTTAATTATGTAAGTCATTTCATGGTTGTTTGCTTATGTATTGTTCTTTATTAAATATAGATAAATGGCATCTTCATTGTCACTGCGAAGTATCTTAGATACCAACAAACTGACTGGTCCGAACTATGTGGATTGGTTAAGAAATTTAAAGATTGTGCTGAGTTCAGAAAAACTTTCTTATATTCTAGATACCCCTAGTCTTAATCCACTAGGGGATGATGCCATAGAGGAAGATTTGGCCACATACAAAATATGGCAGAATGACTCCCTTACTGTCAAGTGTATCATACTAGCCTCTATGACCAATGAGTTACAGAGACAGCATGAAAGCATGGATACTCAATCCATAATGGTCAATTTAAAAGATCTTTATGGAGAACATAGCAGAACTGCTAGATATGAAATATCTAAGTAGTTATTCCGTGCTAGGATGACAGAGGGAATGTCCGTTCAAGATCATGTTCTGAAGGTAATTGACTTGATCACCAGATTGGGTCAATTAGGTTTTATCATGGATGGAAAGTTGAATCAGGATTTAATCCTGCAATCACTCCCGGAGTCATTTTCTCAATTTGTCTTGAATTATCACATGAACAAACTGAACACTTCCTTGCCTGAGCTGTTAAATATGTTAAAAATAGCAGAGAGCTACATAAAGAAAGAAAAGGCTCCACTTCTTCTTATTAATAAGACCAATAAGAAGAAATCAGGAAAAAAGGGTTTTAATAGGAGGCTAAACCCTAAGAGTGGCATCAATAAGAATAAGAAAGGAAAGAAGGCCTCCAAACAATCAACCTATTTCTTTTGCGGCAAAGCGGGACATTGGAAAAGGAATTGCAAGGCTTACCTTGCAACTGTGAAGCCTGGTGCATCAGATGCGCAAAAAGGTATGTATGAGATACATGCTATATTGACATTAAATTCTTCAATTTCAAATACTTGGGTATTGGATACCGCTTGTGGTTACCATATATGCAAATCATTGCAGGGCCTCCACAAGCTTAAAGTATTGAAGGAAGGTGACTTCAATCTCTACGGTGCTAGTGGAGATATCATCCAAGCAGAAGCTATAGGGACCTATATTCTGAAGTTGCCTTCAGGGAAGATCTTGAAGTTACATAATTGTTATTATATGCCTAAGATTATTAGGAACATTGTATCTGTTTCCTTGTTATTAAAACAAGGATATATAATAGATGTAACGAGCACTGGTTGCTCGATAATGTTGTCTAATAAAATTATTTGTTCTGGCATATTTATTAATGGGTTCTTAACTCTTTCATCCAATGATAGTGTTTTTCATGTCAATAATAAAAGAAAAAGAGAGGAATCCAATGAAACTTTACTTTGGCATCATCGACTTGGTCATGTTAATGAGTCTAGAATAAGCAAGTTATACAAGGAAAAATTCCTTGATCCTTATGAGTATGAATCATTAGGAACTTGCGAATCATGTCTCATGGGTAAGATGACCAAGACTCCATTTACTGGACATGGAGAAAGGTCAACTGAGTTATTAGGACTTATACATACTGATGTATGTGGTCCAATGACAACTCAGGCCAGAGGTGGATACTCATATTTTATCACTTTTACAGATGATTTATCTAGGTTCGGATATGTGTATCTTATGAAACATAAATCTGAAACCTTTGATAAATTTAAGGAGTATCAAAGTATGGTCGAAAAATAAATCGAGAAAAGTATTAAAGTTCTTCAGTCTGATCGAGGAGGAGAATACTTATCCACGAAGTTTTTAAACTATCTTGAAGTTAATAGAATTCTTTCTGAATGGACCCCTCCTTATAAACCACAGCTACATGGTATAGCTGAAAAGAGGAATCGTACCTTATTAGATATGGTACGATCCATGATGTGCTTCATAAATTTACCCATTTCCTTCTGGGGTCATGCCCTAGAAACTGCTATTTATATTCTGAACAAAGTACCTTCTAAATCCGTTGTTAGTACTCCATATGAAATTTGGAGTGGAAAGAAACCGTATCTTAAATATTTTAAGGAATGGGGATGTCTAGCTTATGTTAAAAGAAATTTTGGACATAAGTTGGAACCTAGAGTGGATAAATGTCTATTTGTAGGATATCCTATAGAGGGTAGAAGATATCTATTTTACCATCCAACTAAACAAAAAAATTTTGTCAGCAGACATGCCACTTTTCTAGAAAAAGAGTTTATTTTAGAAAAGGGCAATGGTAGAACTATTGAACTTGGAGAAGTAAAAGAAACACAGATAGACAATTCTCAATCAATAGAACATATAGTTAGATCAGAACCAGAACACAATACTCCTCCCCGTAGGATTGATAGAGTGTCACGAGCACCTGAGAGGTATGGGTTTATTATTGAAAATAATGAAGCCCAAGTCATTCAAAATGATGAACCTCTGACCTATACGGAAGCTATCTTGAGTACTGATTCAGATAGATGGCAAGAAGCCATGGAATCCGAGATAGATTCTATGTATGTCAACCAAGTATGGACTTTGGTTGATGCACTAGAGGGTGTTAATCCTATTGGGTGCAAATGGGTCTATAAGAAAAAGATTGGGGCTGATGGCCAAGTTGAAACCTATAAAGCTAGATTAGTGGCAAAAGGTTTTAGACAAAAATAGGGAATTGATTTTGATGAAACATTCTCACCTGTTGCCATGCTCAAATCAATTCGGATTTTACTTGCTATAGCAGCATACCACGATTATGAGATCTGGCAAATGGATGTGAAGACTGCATTCCTCAATGGTTTTCTTGAGGAAGAAGTCTACATGTCACAGCCAGAAGGTTTTATTTCAAAGAATAAACCTAAACAAGTATGCAAGCTAAAGAAATCCATTTATGGATTAAAGCAAGCTTCAAGGAGTTGGAACATCCATTTTGATGAAACTATTAAAAGGTTTGGTTTTATCAAAAATGTGGATGAACCCTGTGTTTATAAGAAGACTAGTGGGAGTGCCATAGTCTTCTTGGTTCTGTATGTAGATGACATACTCCTCATTGGGAATGATATCCCAATGTTACAATCAGTCAAGGTTTGGCTTTCAAACCAGTTTTCCATGAAAGATTTGGGAGAAGCATCCTATATACTAGGTATTAAGATCTATAGAGATAGGTCTAAGAGGATGCTAGGTTTATCCGAATCTAGGTACATTGACTTAGTGCTGAAAAGATTCAGCATGGATGGAAGTAAAACAGGTTATCTTCCTATGAGTCAAGGCATACATCTTTTCAAAAGGATGTCTCCTAAGACACCTGAAGAAAGAAATAGAATGAATTTTATACCTTATACTTCGGTAATAGGGTCCATAATGTATGCCATGTGATGTACCAGGCCTGATGTGGCATATGCTTTAGGCATTGTCAGTAGGTTTCAGGCTGATCCAGGAGAGGATCATTGGAAAGTAGTTAAAAATATTCTTAAGTACCCAAGAAGGACTAAGGATATTTTTCTGGATTATGGTGGTTCTGATCTTAAACTAGAAGCTTATTCTGATTCTAGTTTTCAATCAGACCCTGATGATAGCAAA
Organism: Areca catechu; assembly: GCA_021397845.1. Taxonomy (NCBI): domain Eukaryota; kingdom Viridiplantae; phylum Streptophyta; class Magnoliopsida; order Arecales; family Arecaceae; genus Areca; species Areca catechu. The sequence goes on along the minus strand of CM038051.1, from coordinate 90,204,366 downwards.
TCCATTTCAGGATATGTTTTTACCCTAAATGGTGGAGCAGTGAGTTGGAAGAGTACCAAGCAGCAGACTGTAGCTGACTCAACCACAGAGGCAGAATACATAGCTGTCAGTGAAGCCACCAAGGAAGCAGTCTGGATGAAGAAGTTCATCATAGAGTTGGGTGTTGTTCCTGAGATAGAAAATCCAGTGCCACTTTACTGTGACAACACTGGAGCTATTTCTCAAGCTAAGGAACCAAGATCTCATCATAAGTCCAAGCACATTCTGAGACGCTTCCATCTCGTACGAGAAATAGTAGAAAGACAAGATGTCTACATAAATAGAGTTGATACAAAGAACAATGTAGCAGACCCATTCACTAACGCTCTACCACAGCGAGAGTTTGATCGCCACCTCGAGAGTATGGGGTTAAGATTTAAAGGCGATTGACTTTAGTGCAAGTGGGAGATTGAAAGGGATATGCCCTACAAGCCAATCTATGTTGTATCTCCCAAACCATTGTAATTGACAATATTCTAATAAAGGCATTATTTTTCATCATACGCTGTGATTATTATTATATGATGAACCCCATAGATTAGGGCTATGATTTTAGGGTTATGATGAGATCATACCAGTGAGACTTAAAGTCTTAAAACCTTAATCAAAAAATATTCCTAGTCGAAGGAACCTTGAGTAGGGGATCAAGGTTTTTTCCGGTAAGACTAGCACATCCTATGTATAATGAATAGGTTGATTGCTCTCACAGTCACTTGTGTATGACACTAATACTAGGATGTGGGTGCTCATTAGAGAATGAGTTCACTGATATGATCCAACTTGAGAACATCTAATGGAGTCTTAGCTACATGTCAATAGAAGGTTCTCATAGTGGGAGTGGTACAAGTAATCCTTTGACCTGTGACTGCCATAAGTACCTTATGTACATGAACCCATGCTTTGGTTCAATCCTAATCATGACATTGAGTCATGCACAGGATTGATACTGGGAATGGTGAATTGGATATGAAGGTAATGAGTAGGTCAACAAGGAATCGATCACTCTTAGTAAGAAGAGATTGCATCTAGCTAGTTATCAATCGGATGATGATTCAGGGAATCTTTGATCAAAGTAAAGATATTAGAAATGGTTTCTAATATCAAGATAATTGAATCATCAATATAAGATTGAGTTAGAAACAAATATAATATTGGATTTGACATATATCCATATCCATAATTATATTTTGGGTGCAGGCTGATCGAAGGATTTAATTGTACGGTAACTTTCTACTGAATGGTAATTTTGGTATTTCACCAGAGTTTTCATATCTTCTGGATAGACATGACACGTTTCTAGATGTCAATCTTGTCTCGTAGGTTGATTTGAATGATTACTTATTAGGAAGAGTCCTAATTGATCAAAATCGGGTAAGCCCGATTTGACCTAAATCGATTAGAAAGAGTTCTAATCAAATTAGGTCTACTTGTATTCGAACCCACTGCTGGCTAGATGTGGAACCCAATGGGTCACACACTTAAAAGAATTGATCAAGATTCATTTGCATGAAGACACTCAAGCAAGTGTTGCAAATCCTAACTCCTATTCGAATCGTAATCGAATTAGGGTTCCGAATTGACTCGATTTGGGTTCTAATTGGATCTAATTAGACCTTAATTGAGAATTTAGGGATTATGGCTAACCCAATTGGCTAACCTATTAGCTAGGCCACTTCCCCACCCGCCCCCTTTCCCTTGCATGCCAAAAACACCAAGAGTCCATGCGCTTATGGACTCTTGGCGTGCCATTTGGAGGAGTCCATGGGCGCATGGACTCTTGGCGCGTGCCCACTTAATTCTCCGATGAATTAAGATGGAGCAGCCTTTTTTCTTAGTATTAGAACCTCATTTGTCCACCCTTGGATGATAATCTAACGGGTGGAGAGGTTTTAAGAAAGAAAGGAAGCGCAGTTTCTTCCCGAGAGCGCGAAATCAGATCTCTTCGGAGATTCAAGTTTCACGACTTTTTTCTCCCAATCGTCTTGACTTCTTCCTCTGAGAAAAGCCATGAGGATTGATCTGGAAGGCTGTGAGAATTAATCCAGAAGGCCGTGAGAAGAAGGAAAGGGCGTGAGAAAATTGTTTACGGAGAGTTGTGAGGGTGCCTCTCCGAAAACTATAAAAAAGGGGTTGGGAATCAGAACTCGGTGATGTGTTTTTTTTTCTTTCTTCCTCTCCTGAAGACTCTTTCTCCCCTTCTTGTTTTTGCATTGTTTCCTTTACAGAGTAAAACTCTATCGAATCTCTGCTACTAAACAATGTTAGGAGAGAAAGTCTCTGACGGTAAAGGGAAAGAAGAGTTCTGATCCAATTCTTTTCTTCCTTACATTAAGACATCTTTGTCTTAATTTCTCCAACAATTAAAGACAAGCATTAATCTTCTTAGGACAAGGTCTTACTTTCAAGACAAAGGTGTCCTAAAGGTTCTAAGTCTTGGTAGAAGGTGAAGAAGGGGAAGAAGGAAGAAGACATACCTTTGAGTGGAAGATTTCCAGCCATAATCTAAGTATTGAATTCCTGGAAGAAGAATTCAATTGAAGGAACCATTGGAACAAGGAGTTAGGATCTTGGTCATTGCTTTGTGTGGATCACCATCGGAGGGCGAACACCTGGACACCTGGTGAACTCAAATAGCTCGTTCATCTTCAAGATTAAATCTTCATCAAATTGGAATTAGCGGTTACAGGTTAGTACTCTAATTCTAATTTGCATAAGAATGTTAGTCTTCATACATTTTAGTCTTATTAAGGAGTTCCTAGTTTAGGGTTTTGGTATATATTAATTTCTATATTTTGAAATTACCCTTCTACTGCGTTGCACCAGATCCCAACAGCTAGGGCAGGGTGCAAGAGGCTGGGGCAACAAAGGGATCACACAGATACCAATCTTCAAGTCGAGACACCCCTGGAACTCCACCTGGATGCCTAGCAAGAAGAGCCTCCTCGACCACCATTCTCAACTCCCTACATCCCTTCTTACTTGCTTATCCCTTTTTCTTGATGTTTTCTAACCCTTCTTTTGGGTGCTCGCAGGTCCTCCAGGTGACACGAACAATGGAGTCAGTCTCCCCAATGACCATCAGACAGAAAGCCGGTGAATCCGCAAGGTTGAAGGCTTGATCCTCCAGGCCACATTTGCGAGAGCGAGTGAACTCGGCATCGGGCACATCAGAGTCTTCATGGTTTGAACCCCTAATCCCTTAAGTAGTTATTGATTTAGAGCTAAGTCCTACGGGATTTCTCAATCTCGGGGTCCTCTCATTATCTTTATTTAGGGACTATCTTTGCTTGCTAAAAAGTTATTGTCCTTATAGAATCTCTAGTTCCATTCTTAGCTCGACTTCAAAAATCAGTACATATCTTTAAAATCTAAAACTCAAAGAAAATCATTTGCATATACATCTCATCATTAGTATAGTCCTGCATCATCTTAGTCCCATATCAATTCCTGGTATCAAAGCATGGTTAGGACTTTGTTCTCTTTAAGTACTTGGATTGGATGGTCAGAAGAAGACATCAGGGCTCCATCTGGATCTCTGATTGACATTGCCCGAAGAATTAGGATTTTCTGGTTTTGTAATAAGGGTTAACTTGGTCAACTCAATTTTAGTTTGAGTCTGTATTTCCTTGCAATTTAAATTTTGTTGAGTCATGTTGACTCAATACAAGTCCTAGTAGTGGTCTAGGTCTTCTCCAAGGTGACACATTTTCTCCCAGGACCAAGCAAGTGGGCGCCACACTCCCAGCCACACGCCAGAGTCCAGGAGGTGCCACATCTCCATCCAGTGTGCCTTGGTCCCCACACCACAAGAAAGCAGGTCCCTTCTTTCATGCGCCACTTGGGGGAGAAATCCATCAAGATACCTCAATCCAAGGAGGAGCCAACTTCTTTCCAGATAAACCCAAGCCAGGATGGTAAGAATTTTTCTTGAAGAGAGGATCAAGGAGGTGCCCCACAATGTTCCATAAAAACCCAAGTTATAAAAGGGAAGAGAGCATGTCTTGGGGAGAAAATCAAGGAGGCACCCAAAAGTTTCCTAAAGTGCCAAAGCCATGAAAGGAAAAAGCCTAAACTTGTGGAGCAAGACTAGGAGGTGTCCAAAAGAGCCAAACCATGAAGGGAAAATCCTTGATTCATGGAGAGATACTAGGAGACACCCCCATAACCTGCCATTTGGAGCTGATTTTCAAGTTTTCTTGGAGTTTTTGGGCTGCCCACTCATGGAAGGAATCTTGGGAAGAGAATTTGATGCCTAAAGTGTGGGTTAGTCCTATTAGTCCCACATGGGAAGTGTATGAAATTTTATTTCTTTGTTATGTCTATATATTCAACTCTATGTAACTCTTGAAAAAATCATATGAATGAAACCAATTTTTTTTAGTGAGCAAACTCTGTGTTTTCTCTCTTCCGCACTTGCATCCAGGTGTTGAGCTCCGTGAGGGAGTAAATCCGGGTTTCCCAGGAACCTTGAGGAGGTGTGAGATCTCCAAACCCCAAACCCTAGGTTAGCCACTTCTACTCCAAAACCCTAGCCGCCCACCATCCACTTCAATCCACCAAACCCTAGCCTATTCTACCTCCCACGGCCTCTCTCTCCATGTCCAGGCCGACCACCAGCATCCAGCTACAGTCCGGGTACTTCAGATCCAAAGCTCTTTCCAGAGGGAGTCGAATCAGCCTTCAAGAGAATCCGGCTCTCAGCGACATCAGCCTTCAAGTTCTTCGAACTGGTAAATCCTTTCCTGAGTCTCTGAATTCATCACTTGTTTTTCTTCTTCCCAGATCTTGAGTTCAGGAGAAGCCGACCCAGCCACAAGACCAGTATTGGAGGATCCATTGCGAAGATAGCCGACTCCGAGGATCCAACAATCTGCTCGAGAGAGTTCTTCCACCCAAATTCTGTGAAGATCACTGTCTGGTTGGTAAACCGTCACTTCTCTTTAATTCTGTCCTGTTGAAAGTTCAGAGCGAAACCCTAGGTCTGGGAGTTTCTCAACCCCCAGCGATCCGTTACTTCTGAACTACTCTGATAACTTAGCTTCTTCTAAATTGTGCTTTCAATCCTTACCTAGTTTCCATCAACTTAGTTTAACTTTACTTTGAGTCGAAGCCAATTTCTGAAATATAAAAAAAAAAAAAGAATTAATCTTAATTTTACTTCCGCATACGCTTCTTTGTTCTTTGTTCTGCATCAGCCTAAATGGTTTCCACCAAGAACCATTAAGAAACTTTACGCTCATGGAGCTGACCCCTTTAGAGTGATAAGAAGAGTTGACCCTAATGCCTATGTGCTTGAGCTACCCTCGCATTAAAGCATTAGCTTGACTTTCAATATCTCGGACTTAGTCAAGTATAGGGAACCAGCAAACATACCCAGGGAGCCATTTGGACCTGACATTTTATTTGAAAGCGAACCCGACCCAAAGTGCCCACCACCAATTTTACCTGAGAGAAGAGAGCGGATCTAGCATGTCCTGGATGATCAAGCTTCACCACCCGGGTGGCTATCAGCATTAGTCCGATTGCCAGGCTGACCAAAGTTCGATGATTCATGGATTACCTGGGAGGACTTGCAGCGCCTCGACCCCAAACTTTTGAAGAAGTATCAAAGCCAAATCAACCCTTACTCGATAGGGACAAGTTCCGCCCACCCTGGGAGAACTGGTGTGAGCACCAAAATCAGACAGAGGCTCCTCAACCCTCTATGGATCTCTGAATAGGATTTTTTGTCTATTAGGTTCTGTAATAAGGCTTCAAGCCTAAGCATTTTTATTTTGAATCATGTATTTAGTTTCAACATTTGTTTTAGTCATGTACCTTGGTCAATGTGGTCAAGCAAGGTCAATAAATCCTGTATTCAGCTGAATTGGTTCAAGACCAAGTCTACTTGAAGATTGGGCCCAAGCTTGTTTGAAGGAGTGGTCATTTGAGTCAAGCCCAATTATTAATAGACCAAGCCATCTCTCCCATACCTTGAAGGATGCCACTTCAGCTCTTGGAGTGCCACCTCACTAGGGCCACATGGCGGGAGGAAGCGCCAGATCACCTGGACAATTGGGCAGCCAAGGAAGGTTGGAAGACTTCAAAGTCAATGCATGTTGGATACCCCACTTATTTTCTCCTTGGTCCAAGCCAACAACACCCACCCACATCAAGCCCTTTTCCAAGAAAGCAGGTCGGCCAAGGAAGGTTTCTCAAGTCAATGGAGCATCCCTTGATCCAAGCCAACCACTTCCTCCCTTCCCTCCGCATATCAAGCTTTTCTCCATAGAAGCATGGCTGGCCAAAGAAGGATTTTGAAGTCACCAAGCATCCCATGATTCTTGAAGACAAGAGCATTTCTTCATGCCCCGACATCAAGCCTTTCTCCATAAAAGTGTGGATAACCAAGGAAAGAATCGACGATCAAGTGGGCACCCCATGATCCATGAAGACATGTCCCCTTTCTCATTCCTCGAATCAAGCTCTCCACCATATCAAGGCCGGCCAAGGGAAGATTCCAAAAATCAAATTCAGATTTTAGGTGCCCTTCATGAATACTTGTATCAAATTTTCATTTGAATTTTGAAAAGGACCTAGGAGCCTATATAAAGGGCCCTACTCCTCTTGTACAAGAGGAGTTTCGATGAATAAAAAATTTAAGAAGTTCCACTTCATTATTGCCCTTGTCTTCTTAGATTAGGAACTCTGTAAGAGAGTACCTTTGTCCTTCGAGATATCGAGGGGTGAGAGGTCCCAAGTTCCCTTCCTCCATTGGAAGCCATCTACCAATCTTCAAGCCTGGATGCCCCTAGAACTCTACCTGGATGCCTAGCAAGAAGAACCTCCTCGACCACCATTCTCAACTCCATCCATCCCTTCTTACTTGCTTATCCCTTTTTCTTGATATTTTCTAACCCTTCCCTTGGGTGCTCGTAGGTCCTCCAGGTGCCATGGACAATGGAGTCGGTCTCCCTTGCCCCCATGACCATCAAAGGAAAGCTGGTGAATCCACAGGGTTAAAGACTTGATCCTCCATGCATCATCCACAAGAGCGAGTGAACTCGACTTCGGGTACATCAGAGTTTTCACAGTTTGTACCTCTAATCTCCTAGGTAGGTATTGATCTAGAGCTAAGTCCTACGAGGTTTCTCAATCCAGGGGTCCTCTCGTTATCTTTATTTAGGGATTATCATTGCTTGCTAGAAAGTTCTTGTCCTTATAAAATCTCTAGTTCCATTCTTCACTCGACTTTGGGAATCAGTACATCTCTTTAAAATCTAAAACTCAAAGAAAAATCATTTGCATATCTATCTCATCATTAGTATAGTCCTGCATCATCTTAGTCCTGCATCACTAGCTCTAATTGGGGGGCCTGGTGAATCTCCTGATCTGCTGACTCTTCTCTTGAACATGACTTGAATGAAAACTACATGAACTCGATTGGATTTGACTAGACTAAAAATGACTGGATTTGACTAAGTGGACTGAACCGGATTCAGTTTCTCACTTTATTACAAGACTCAATTAGCTCACTTTAGTGCAAGTGACTCAGTACTAATGAACTCAAATAGACTCTTGGGTCCCTATCAATCTCACTATATGTGGAGCCTAGGGCATCCCACCCAAATCGCTATCAGGACCATGAAGAAAAATCTCTAAGATCATAGAGGGGACTCGACGAGGAAGGGGATAACTAGGACCTCACACCCTATAATGCTCAAAAGTGAAGGCATGGGGTCTCACACCCCTCGATGCCCGAAGGCGAAGGCAAGACAGGCCTCACGCCCATTGACGGGGGACAAAGCTAGGAGGATCGTTGGAGAGATGAGAAGTCTCCTGGGATTAGGATCAAGAAGGGGATAATTAGGGTCTCACATCCCACGATGTTCCGAAGAACAAAAAAAAAGTACCTCACACCCCATGATATTTCGAAGAATAAAGGAAAAAGGGATCCATAGGGAGTGTAACCTTACCTAAGAAAACATTAGAAGAGAATCAAGCCATAGAGCCTAGTTTTGAATTTCATGAACCTAAAGTAATCAATGAGGACTTGATTTTCCCAAACCAGCACCCTCAGGAAGAGTTCATACCCAATTGAAGATCTTTTTCCAGAAATTACTAATTCATCCTTCCATAAGGCTAACTTTTATGTATCCCAATGTCCAACCCATAAGGTTAACCCTATTAGTCTAGGACTAATCCATAAGGCCCTACTTATCCAGCCGTTAAGAAATTCAAATCCACCATTTCTAAACCTTCCTTTTTTTCATTCTTTCCTTTCCTTGCTATTTTTAATTCATGAATCTTTCTTTGTTGAGTGTTACAGGTGAACAAGAATCAAGATCAGGTGTTCTTGCCTCGGAACTAGCTTCATGCAGAAGATTGGAGCCCGAGAATCGAGTTCTTGAAATCCTGCAGCAAAGATCTTAAGAGTTCTGTTAGATCCAATTCAAATGAGTGTATCTTCATTGGTAAAATCAGAGCTTATTCCCTTCTCATAATTTTTGACTCGTTGAATAGATAAATCCTAATTTACAGTGGTTTCTCAGCCACCAAGTCATGTTTATTCTAGTTTACTTTGTTAGGTTTACTTCGCGGGTAATAGCTAGTAGACTAGTCTTTGTTTATTAAATGCTTTAAGTCTCTAAAATTCTAAAAATATAAAAAAGTTAATCTCTATTTTTTCTCTATTAATTAGGTTAAAATATCAGTAATTTAATTTTGGTTTTTATCCCGCATCAGTTTTGGTATCAGAGCAGGTTGAACTAGGGTTTAATCTCTCTTGTGCCGACTTAGTTCTCTTTAAGTACTCGGATCGGGTGCTTCACCATGGCCGTTCAGTCATAGAAAAAAGAAGGGCTACAAGACCCTCACAACCTATTCAAACGGGATTTCCTATGGCATGTAGGGTTGCCACTATGAATTGACCCTTGAAGAAGAAAATAAAGAGAGGCATCTTTAGGGTTTATTTTCTACATCACATCCATCATAGTATATAGTCTGCTATTTTAATTATTTCTACATGTAAGTAACTCAGAATTACCTGATTCTTATTTTTCTAGATCCAAAATAATTGATAGTATTTTTAAGAATTTTCTCATGAATTATTTCGATCTATAGATTTTCTGTTCGTCAAATACTCCCTGAGAATAGATCTGCTCTAAATTTAGCAATTCTAGTTTACGGTTCTTTTTACATAAATTTGCATATTTTAATTTCCTGCATCTTAGGTATTTTTCTGCAAACTATATCTTTGCTGAAAATAAAAGAATAAAATACAAAAGAAATAATTAATTTTATTTTTGTTATTTTAATTATTTTAGTTTGATTGCATCTAAGGTTTCATCTTGTGTGTGCATCATTAAGTAACCTAATCTTAGAGGCACTCAATATCTACATAAGGGAGGGATTTCATCACCCTTCCTTGTCCCACAACCACCACCTTTGCATTGAGCCTAACTCTAATTAAAATTAATTAGACTTAAATTGCTCTAGTGAGCTAGGGACACCAACAGGTCGGGTTCCAAGTATTGTGTGTAAGCTAATACACCTAATCCTGTGATTATCACTTGAATATGGTGTCTAAGCCTAGAGGTCCAGAGGAAAATGCCCTAAGTGGTTTCATGGTTTTTAATTAGGACCCTGCGAGAGGAGGGGGAGCCTCCCATGACCCCATCTCTTACTTGGCCAGTGGATAGGGTAATTATTGAATTGGCTGTAATTTGAGCTAACTCATTCTACTTGAGCTCTAGGTCTAGGAAACCCTAGTCTAAGTCGAGTTTGATATATTTGCATTGTATAAACCCTACATTAGGAGACCAGTACTTGGAGCCTCAAACCCAACCCAGTCTGGTTTGACCATGGAGTCCACTATGGAAACCTTACTAAGGACCTTCACTGAACAATGTACCTAAATAAATAATAGGTTTGACCGACTAGGTAACCTAGAGAAAACCCAAAAGATCCATCTTGAACCTAAATTTAAAACACACCCTGACTCATTCCTAGAACCCAACCCTAGGATAGCCTTCACCATGACCAAATCTAGGAGACTAACCATAAGAGACCCAATTATGATTTCATAGATCAGGATGAGAGAGCCACTAGGTACATTAGGTTAGAAGCACCTACCTTTAGTGGTGATCTTGATCTTGAGGATTATCTTAATTGGAAAGAAGGTATGGATTTGTATTTTGAGAGGGAACTAATATATGAAAAATGTTAGTTTATGTTTGCTAAGCTTAAATTAGTATGCCAGGCTAGAATTTATTAGGATGATGTCAAAAGAATGATCAAGATGAAGAAGAGACATACCCATAACTACCTGGGGTGACATGAAACTTAAACTTAGACAAAAGGACCTACCCAGACCCTATGAACCCAGCTCCTACAAACCTAGATCCATAACCCATAGGTCTGAACCTGTATCCTATGAACCCAAGGAACCCATAACCCCTATCTCTCGGCCAAATGTTAGTCAAGTTTCTCATAGTCAGCCAGAACCCATTAGGATTAGTGCCGCTTATCACAAATCAAGATTTAGCCAAGTCCACCCGAGTCAACCCATTCCTCAGCAAAGTCAACCCAATTCTCACCCGAGTCGACTCAACCTTATTCCAAGCTGACCCACCCCTGTTATTCCAAATCCTAGCCAATTTTTCCTTAACCAACCTACTCCTACTACCCTATTGGTTCACCAAGATGCTATTGAAGAAGAAGTTTATGAAGCTAATGTGAACTTAGTGGATGAGTATGAGGGAGAAGAGGAAATACATATGACTGACCCAGAATTAGCTGACCCGGTAGGTACCCAGACTAAATCCAACCAAGAGATAGCTAACCTTGACCATACCCAGACTAAAGCCATATTGGAAGTACAAGTGGAAAAATGGATCCATGAAGATTATAACCCTACTACTAAGACCTTACCTGAGAAAACATTAAAAGAGAATCAAGCCATAGAGCCTAGTTTTGAATTTTATGAACCTAAAATAATCAGTGAGGACTTGTTTTCCCAAACCAGCACCCTCAGGAAGAGTTCATCCCATTAGTCCCAATTGAAGATCTTTTTCTAGAAATTACTAATTCATCCTTCCATAAGGCTGACCTTTATATAACCTAATGTCCAACCCTTAAGGTTACCCCATTAGTCTTGGACTAATCAATGAGGACCTACTTATCCAGCCATCAAGAATTCCAAATCCATCATTTCTAAACATTCCTTTCTTTCATTCTTTCATTTCCTTTGCTATTTTTAATTTGTGAATCTTTCTTTGTTGAGTGTTACATGTGAACAGGAATCAAGATCAGGTGTTCTTGCCTCGGAACCAACTTTGCATAGAAGATCGGAGCCCGGGAATCGAGTTCTTGAAACCCTGCCATAAAGATCTTAAGAATTTTGTTAGATCTAATTCAAAGGAGTGTATCTTCGTTAATAAAATCAAAGCTTATTCCCTTCTTAAATTTCTGACTCGTTGAATAGATAAACCCTAGTTTATATTGATTTCTCAACCACCAAGTCCTATTTTTTCGAGTTTACTTTGTTAGGTTTACTTTGCGGATAATAGCTAGTAGACAAGTCTTTTTTATTAAATACTTTAAGTCTATAAAATTCTAAAAATCTAAAAAATTAATCTCTATTTTTCCTCTGTTAATTATGTTTAAGTATCAGTAATTTAATTATGGTTTTTGTCCCATATCACCCACTCCTTTATAGAGGCAGAAGAATCTCTCTTCTAAAAACTCACCTTCATTAACTAAATATTTACAAATGAATAAGGGTAGTATTTATAGACCTTTCCAACCCTCATTTGAATTTGAATACAAGATAAAAAGATAAAGACAGTTCAAATTCAAATACAAGATAAAATGTGATCTATCCCTATCCTAACAACTAGATATCTCAATCCTAACCAACTAACAAATTTTAAAATAAAGATAAATCGTAAAAACTAAAACTCGATCCTAAAAATAATTTATTCTGGATGTGCATCAAGATCCATGCTACTCTAGTTTCAGTGCTGCTCCAAGACCTATGCTGCTCTGAGATCAATGCTGGCGATGTCCCCGTCATTCCCCTGAGGTGGGGAGAATTCGACTCCATCGAGTCAGGCTTAGATTCCAACTTCAGCTTGATTTCAGGCTCCTGAGACTCCAACTTGACTTGTCAATAGCCATAATTTGTTTTGGCTCTTTTTTTTATTTTTTTCTTTTTTTTCACCTATTTTTTTTATTTCCCTCCTGCTCATGAAGTTGGCAAAGGGGTGGGCATCTTGCTTTACGAAGTGTGTAGAGGGAGTCCTGCTTTGAAATTCATGTTCTTTCACGTTCGTGCGCATCTTCCCTTTCCACGGGCTGAATGAATGGCGGAACAGCGGAGGGACTACTGGCGGGCTTCGCCGGCGATGATACTAGGGCAGAGAGGACTGCTGGACCCAGAAGAGTGACACTGGATTTGGAGAGGGGCTGGCCGGCAGTGACTCGATAGAGATGCCATGGTCAGCATGGTATGGGAGACTTCAAGGGGTGTCGGCATGGAGGTGGCACGGTGATACAGTGGCACCAGCATGGTCGTGAGCTAAGGAGATAGCGAAGGTGAGATCCGATGAGTGCTATGAGGGGATGAGTGGACAGGATGGTCCAATCGCACTCGTGGATCTACACGAGGTTCTTCTCTGTCCTATGGAGGAACAGGGTGGCACGGGATTTCGATGATTGGCAATGGTGGATGGCATCGGTTGGCGACAGAAGTTGTGTGGCAACTTCTTCTTCCTCGGCCAGTGACTGGGATTAGGAGGAGAACTAATTGCTTCATATGAGCCATCAGAAGAGGACAGATGTTCTTGGGCTAGGGCTTCGGATCTTGCGTACTTGGAAATAGGGGAACGAGCTTGGCAAGAGATGGGGTGTCAATCAGTAGGGAAGGGGGCTTCGGATCTGGGTAGCTGGAGTGTGGTTGTCGACTACTGTGGATTTGGGTGGAAGAGGGTGGAACGGACAAACCGGAGAATGGCATATCTGGCAGAGATTGGCATCTTGGTGGCTGTAGGTGGCGGAAGTCTTCAGCAGAAGTATCGATGGGCTCTCGTCGGGATAGGAAACCAAGAACAACAAAATAGATGGAGGCGATAAATCCCTAATCTTCAAGGATCTAAAGAACAAACCAACTAAACATAATTAAGAAGAAGATTGATGGGGATGGAAAGAAAGAGAGAAAGATGATTTAGAGAGAATGATGGGGGTGGTGAGGGGGATCGGGATGATTCAAGAAATAAAATATACTCTAATCCTCTAGCTCTGATACCAAATTGATGGGGGACGAGATGGGGGATGGATCGTTGGTGAGCCTAGAAGTCACCTAGAATATTTTGTATTTTTCTAGAGGTGGCGAAGGAATAATGGAGATGGAGGGTAGGAAAATTGGACACTCTACAGACTTGAGACTTACATTCATGGAGAGACCTCTCACCTCTAGGACATCTCACCCACCCCACTACATGTAGCCTAGGGCATCCTACCCATCTCACTACATGCGGAGCCTAGGGCATCCCACCCAAATCGCTATCTGGGGCCACGAAGGAAAATCTCTAAGACCATAGAAGGCACTCGATGGGAAAGGGGATAACTAGAGCCTCACACCCCTCGATGCTCGAAAGCAAAGACATAGGGTCTCACACCCCTCGACGCCAAAGGTAAAGGCAAGACGGGCCTCATGCCCACTCCTTTACGGAGGCATAAGAATCTCTCTTCTAAAAACTCATCTTCATTAACCAAATTTTTACAAAGGAATGAGGGTAGTATTTCTAGACCTTTCCAACCCTCATTTAAAATTGAATACAAGATAAAAAGATAAGAACGGTTCAAATTCAAATACAAGATAAGATGAGGTCTATCCCCATCTTACCAACTAGATATCTCAATCCTAACCAACTAACAAATTTCAAAATAAAGATAAATCCTAAGAACTAAAACTTGATCCTAAAAATAACTTATTCTGGATATGCATCGAGATCCATGTTGTTCCAGGATCAGTGCTACTCCAAGATCTGTGCTGCTTCGGGATCAGTGCTAGCGATTCCCCATTAGGTCATGTCCACCTCTCTAAAGCAGGCCCTCTTACTAAGAGCATGGTTTCCTGCCAAAGGCATAAAGAGGGGTGAAGCCAGCATTCAAAACAGAGGCAGCGGAGTACTTGGCCACCCTGAGCCTCCGAGAGGTGACGCATACCATGCCATGGGCACAAGCCCTCCTGCGGTGCATCGTGCGCATGATCTGCACGATTCGGACAATGCCAGGCTCCCAGCCTTGCGGTATGCCGACACGTCGACGACCGCATGACTAGAAGACTGCATCTTCCATGATAAGATGCCTGGACCTCCCAGAGAAGGGCATCCCTCTATGGCCCTATGTCCTATAGCACTCGGATGGCCTCCTCAAAAATGGCAACATCCCGTTATGGCTGCAGGTTAAGGCACAGAGCTAGCCCGACAGAGAGGCAACAATGGGCAACAGAAAGCCTCCTTCGAAGGAGAGAGCCTGGAATCCCCTGAAAAGCTTCCTGTCTATATGAGACTTATAGAAAAAGGTAAGTAAAGGTAAGCGAAGAAGTGCAACGAGGACTCTTTCATTCTCGTATTATTATCTTCTCTTTTATCACCCTCTTGACATGGAGAGTCTCCCAAGCTCTCCGCTATAGAGGTATCTATTCTTCTCGATCGTCCCACTGACTTGATCATCGAAGTGCTTTCGCTGGAATCCCCCGTCCAAGATTTTTCTCTATCTTCCAGGACACTCGAGCAAGCTAGCAAGCCAACCGCGAGACAGGAACCAAGGATCTGGTGGGAACCCGATGCGTCAGAGCTATAGGCCACGGCGATCCGGACGGAACAGACACATAGATACATCATGTACGAAAAATTTATCCAATTTTAAATATTAAATATATAATTTTATGTCATAAAAATAAAAATATGTTAGCTAGATTAGCTTCTAGGGCATACATCTAAAATTTCTCCTACTTTGGCTCTTTTCTTGGTTGTTGCTCTTCGTGTGAGGGACTAGCCTTGTGTGGTATAGGAGACCACAATCGGCAGATGGTCTGATGATGGGAGGATCTTCCTTGGGGGGTCCAATGGCTTACTCGGTGAGGTGAAGGAGACCATCGCCGATGAGGGACTTGTCGGTGGAAGGATCTCCCTCAGGAATATTAATTGTTGGGATGAGCAGCAACAGTGAGAATGGCTAGAATTTTTGACTGCTGCTATAGTTCTTGGACCATCGTGGCTAGCGTTTGGATCCACTGCATGAGGGTATTGAGAAGATCCTACTAGATTGTCGGCATTGGAGTAAGAGGCTCCACCCTCTAGCTATGCCATTCATCATGGTGCGAGGGATTTTTGATGTGGCTGACGGATGCGCCTTGTGCCCGTGTGATTACCATAACTCCAAACTCTAGGAAATTGATTCTTGCTTGCTACCCCCTACCTAGCATGCCTATCTATTTTCAAGAAATCATCCTCTGCTTGGTTATGGTGGCCTCCGAGAATCTCATGGTCTTCTCTGAAAGGAATTGGGTATTGTTTCTGGTGGCATTGCTATCTCCTCCTTAGTTAATGATGTAGTTACTTCCCAATTGTTCGGCAAGTGACTTTGTCTTAGTCGACGGCCTGGTAGGCCAAGTAGATAGTTACCACAATAGAGTCAAAATATTTTTCCTCACTGTTCAAAGAAGAGCTCTCATTTTTTAGTCAATTATTTGTCTATTGACCGTTCCTCGAAACCAACCCCCAAAACAAAGGTGGATAAAAGAAAATAAAACAAAAAGAAATCCATGCTCCTCTCAGCAGTATTCCAATGTTTTCACTTAAAAAATTCAGCTAAAATGTCTTTGCTATAATAAGTTGAGATTGATTGGTGCATTCTCATGATAAGGGCTGTTCTTGAAGACTTCTCTAACTTAAATGTATCGAGAGTGGGAATTCTTTTCTTGACAAACTACTGGTTGATTTGTTGGACTACAATAAATAATTATTTTGCTTGTTCACTATCTAGGAGATGCATTTGTCACATTGTAAATTCTCAATCACTGTCGGTCCATATCATGAATAAACCTTGTTAAAGTACCAAAGATATGCGTTCCACTGGGCTATCCTTTACTTGAAGCAGCAGGGTTTGATGAGTTAATTCCCTTAAGAAAAGCAGGGGAAGAGGGGGGGGGGGGGGGGGGGGGGGTTGAATTTGCATATTCAATTACCTCAAATAGAAAAGAGGTGAAATAACATCATTACAATGTGAGGAGTTAAATTTGATATTCAAATATACATCCCTTGTCCTATGAAAATAGGACTTAAACTGTATCCTAGTTAAGTCCATTTCTCTGTTAACATCTATTCATCATAATTTGATAGTATATATAACACTTTCCGATCATTCAATAGGTTTATTTTCATTTTTTTATTTTAAAATCTTCTGTCTAGATGATAGGAAAAGCATTCAGATCAAGTGATAAATTTAGACAACACACCATAAGAAGTTTGTCACCCATCATTCATTCAAATAGGGGCTTGTCTATGACATTCATTCATGTGACATATGCCCTTCCACTAGCTTTTCAGACATTTTAGGCCCTTGCACACAGTACAATCTTGTTATATGCTATAATTCCTTCCAATTCCCATTACTCTTCTAAATTCAAAAATTAATCAAGTACCCATGTTGTTAAACTACGGATTGATATTATGGAGGGCCAGTGGCTTAAGAATTTAAAGGGATATCAGAAAGAAACTGATAAGTAGACTGTAGTCAAGAGATCGACAAACATTAAAGAATCACTTAACAGAAGTACAGGACATCTTCGAAATACATTATCAGATGGAACTAAACTGGAAACCTGTTGCTCTCTCTCTCTCTCTGCAGAGTTGATCATTGGGTTTACGGGCCAGCTTTAGCCTGCTTTTAGGCAAATTTGTCATTGAAGAAAAAGATTGAATAATTTTACTAGTTCGATGTGTATTCTTAGTAGTGAATATTGAAATTACTACAAATCCAATCACCAAGTGCTTAAAAATTATCGTCTTTCCACAAATAAATTCTAATATGCAGGACCTTGAAGACGTCATACTTTGACTTGTAGAATGCAAGTTCAAAAATAAGTATAGCAGAACCTCCTCACAATATAATCTTCTCAATGGAAACGCTGGGGTTTTTGGCCACCTGGTGCTGCAATAGCATCATCAAGGTTTACTTGTTTATTACCGTTGAGATTCAGCCCAAAATGGATGTGAGGAAAATGTGCCCACTGCAATGAGCAAAAAAAGTTATATAGTTCTAACTATTCAAAAACAAGGGAATTTCACAGTACAAATATCCATATATAAGAGCAAATAAGTACTAGTTTAGCTTAGACAGTCCATGAATTGTTTGGATAAGCTTTGATCATCCATTGGACATGAACTTTTTTGGACATGAGTTAATAAAGAGCTAGTGGACAACGGACATCTGATGAATCCCACTCCGTAAGTTGAAACTGTCCCAAAATCATAAATGAACTTCTGAACTTTATTAAGATGGTAAAAGTTATGGTTGAACGAGAGTAATGGCAGAAGTACATTTCATTTTAGAGTTTCTTTTTCAAAGTAAGCCATAGATACAATACTTTGATGCAGTTGTAATTTTTTTTACAAAATATTTGTAAACTCTGAAATTTCTGATAAAAAACATTAAAGTTGAATGAAAGCAATGGCAGAAAATTGTACATTAAACTTTATAACTGGAAATTCAGAATATGGCAACTATAAATGACTTTGGTGCAGTGGTACTGAATAGAATTAATAGAATAGATTGAGGAAGAATGGTGCAATAACGTTGTGATGGTGAAAGAGGAAAAGTTGTATTTATATATGTCAAATGGTTTTAAATATGAAAGCATCTTCCATAATATACTATTCAAAATTTATGTTAATGGATAATCTAATCAAGTGGGTTGTCGATGACTGGGATCTTTGTGGTCCGTCTTTTTTGGAGACTTTGCTATCATTCTTGATGCTTCTTTTGATGCTGAGGATGTATGAACCTGGAATATTATTTACTTTTCTCTTTCTTATTTTTTATTTTTTTGTCCTTTATTTCTTTGTTTGGCATTAAACGTTGTTTTTCATTATCTATTAGACTATTGCTACACTGGTGTCATCTACCATGCTATTCCATTGTTGAGGTGGGCTTTTTTGAAGAGTTCTGCACAATGGGATTTTGATGTCAGATTGTTAATAGTCTGAACCTTTGCATTGTCATGCAGCGTACTTCCAATATATTCCTAACAAAACTGTCTTTTTAAATCATTGTAAGAGGTGCGAGTAGAGCACATATAGATGGCCTCTGCCTGTCTAAGATTATTCCTTTTTGAAGATCGTAGTAGTTCAACGGAAGACAGATCAAAAGGACTTTCCTGATCAGCTTTAAGATGTTAAAAATATGATAAAGCTAATCATTCAATAATTATGTGAAAATATTTCTTTGAAGGAAGTGTCCCGTTATTCATTTTTATTTCTGGACATTTTTATTTCTGGATGCCGTGGTGTTGATGGGATGAGCTTTGGATACTGGAGGATAAACTGAAAGAATTGGAGGATAATCACCTAAAACTCACGATAGCGGAAGCATATTAAATGCTTCTGTAGTGAGGGTTCAGTTGTTTGATTGGCTATATATCCTATAATGGGTTCTGATGCTTTATTTTTGTATCGTCGTACATATAACTTGAGAGATTGGAAGAAATATCTCATAGAATTGGTACAATGAGGGTATAACATAAAATGCTTTCAAGGTGTCATGTGATCATGTAACACTTATGACAGGACTTCTTATATGGGATATAGGACTTGATATCACTCTCTTTCTAATAATTTGATTATCAAACTTTGAAAGGTTAGCAGTGGAGGTAAATATATGTACCGTAAATAATATTTTGAATTGACCCAAGTGCCTTTACCACGGGTTAGGTAGATCAATCCCTCAAGTGTAAAGCCACTGCTCAGATAATAACTTTAAAACTAAGAGTATAGAAATGGAAAATAAGTCATTTAGAATTTATTTCTATTAGCCTCAAAAATTATTCGAGGGTCATATCTAACTTTGAATAGATTTATGTGTTAATGCTAATCCATAGCAGAAGGATCAAAGCAGTTTTTAAGCTTTGCCTCAAGGTGTAAATAAACCGATAAAAACATGCTGCCGAATCCTAAAATATTCGTAGTGGTGAACAAGCAATGCATAATTGTCTTGCTGTTAAGTAAACTTTTTCTATAGGGTGAAAATTATCGATTGTTTGAACTTTTCAACGATTGCCATTTCTCTGTTAGTCAATTATATTCTGGTTGGATCACAATTGCAACAGAAACTTGACTTATGCTAAGTAAATGACAATGCAAGACGGTTTTGTCAACATTTTTATAGATTGGATTATCATGCATTTTTTGAATGAAGCAAACATTCTTGTTGATTGCTAATATCTATTATGAGTTTTTAGAACAGAAAAATATTGTTAAGGAAAACAATATGAAAAGAGAAACAAGTTCTTCCTGATAAAAATGAAGTACTGAGAAAGAATATAAGGAAATATTTACCAGAAAAAAACTGAAAAGTTAATTATTATATGAAGTTGTATATTACAATTAGTGAAAATAATAATGGCCCTAAAACAGATGGATTAAATTTTCTCAAGATATTTTATTTTCATTAATATGTTTTATCAAATACTTTCTTCAACTCAAATTACCCAACTAGGTTCTACTAGCATGGTTTTCTAAGTAATTAAATTTATTTAAGCTCTACTGCATCTCATTATATGCAGTATACATTAACCTTCAATTTCATATTTTAATTAAGATCTAGTAATATGGTTTTGAACACTTACATTCTTTGCTGCAGTGCTGAAAGCTTCCCTATGGCTAATGTCTGGATTGTTAGCCTTTATCCTTTGTATCTCTTCTCTGTTAGGAAACAAATATTGTTAACCAGAAAAGTACAATATCCAGCTTAACATCATCTTGTTATGTCACGACTTTGGGGATCTTGACGAATAAAAATTGGAGTCACGGAAAACAAGATTATACACCGGGAACTTACTTAATAAACCTATTGTAGGCAGAAGGAAGACGTTGTCTCTTCTCTGTGGCTGGTTTGGGAAGAAAAAGTAAGAAACAAAAGGATTAATTTCATGAGGTTTATTAATTGCTAACAATTGCTTATTGAAGACTGAAATTTGCTAATTTCAAAACTACCATCTACTCATTAGGGAAAAAAGTAAAAAACTGGAAAAATAGGTCTTGGTTTGAAAGTTAAATTGGCAACATATTTTCCTCCACATACATAACCATCAAACTTTTCTAGTTCAAAGATATTATGTATATATGAGTGTATATATATATATATATATATATATATATACATGCATGAACATATTCGTGTGAATGTGAAATGCTTCTCTCCACGTGCATTTGCAAGTGTATCTGTGCTTACACGTGCACATATGCATACGCATTCAGTGGACAACATATCATGAATAAATTCATATATAAAAAATACAGTAAATTTGTGTGAATCTGCAACATCAACCCGTTCTGATGAAGTCATCAACAACCCAGAGATCCAGTGATAGTACTATTTATGAAACTCAGATATGAAGGACTTAAGAGAGGCTTGGCTTACGACGTATTGGTAGTGTTTGCTGTTGATCATTCAGCATTGAGTGCATTAGAGAAGTCCCATTGCATTTGGATGATGATCCACACTCCGCACGATAATCTTGAGATGCCACATTGTGAGCCTGAAGTTGCTCTCCCATCAAATGAAATAATGATATTAGCAGAGTTTAGCTTTCTTTTCTAATGTACAGGCCTTTGATTGAAACAATCACTTCAAATAGAATATAAATCACATTTTATTTTACCTTTTCAGTATGAGATTATGAAAAGAAAGGCATTCCTATGATTTTCATATTACCAGATGGAAAAATATATACCCTACTTTAAACTCAAAAGTGTCTCATTTTGCATGCAAACCACTACCAAAGCCTTCCATAAAGCGAGGTCATTTTAGGTCCTCGTACTATATCCTAAATATGATTATAAATGAGATAAAATATAGTAAAATAAATTAACAACAGCACCCTTATTAAAGCCCCATCTAGTGGAGTGAAGCAAGGTTTAAAGCAATGGATGGTTTACACATTTAATCATAAAAAAGTAGCCTTAACATTTTTAAAAAATTTATACCTTTAATTTAGAAAAAAATAGAACCCGGTAGTAGGGAAGAGGGTGGCAAGGGATACTTTAACCTGAAGATCTTGAAGAGGGACTGTTTGAAGCAAACCACCCATATTCACGGACAGCAGATTAGTACAATGCCCGCATCTGACAGTTACAATGTTGAGCAAATTGTTGCCTGGAACACTAACCTGAATCATCAAGATAGCCAAATGGCAAACAATAGAAAATTAGCTGTAATTTGACTTCCAAATTTTGTTTTTGGCACAAACTTTATGTTATATTTTAATAGATAATCATTCTTCAGAAAATGCAAGTTTAATAGTCCTTCGTCATATATCTATTTAAGTTCATAACAAATTCTACAAATTCACCCTCGCTGCACTAATAGTCTATCAACAAAATTAACATTCGTTCTCCCTGTTAATGATTTACTGAAGAAACAAGCTACTAGTGAGCATAAGCTGGTATGGAAATCCTATTAAACTATACGGAGAATCACTAGTGTCATTCAATCTCAGAAGTTTAGGTAGTGATACTGTGAACCCAAATTTACTGTCGTACTTTTACAAGTACGAGGGGAAAAATAAAATGCAGTGAAGGTGAACAGGTACATGAAAAATAAAGGCTAAAAAGAGCTGAGGTAGTTGTGGAGGGGATAGCATTTGTGTAGAATATATAACAATTGGAAATGGACTAACGATTTAAAGAGTCGGGAGAGGAACAAAGAAACATGATCTTTCTCAGAGGGAAAGAAAACCCGGAAGAAAGAGATAGAAAGATGATAAGAAAGAGATGGAACTAAATTGGGTTTCGAACTCTTTTGTGTGAGGGGAAAAAAATAAGAAAGAAAAACAAATTAAGAAGGAATAGTAGTAGTTCATTAGCAAATGATGGACCGTTAGTTAATAGCTATATATATATATATTTTTTTTTGTTTCTTTTTATACGAGGGCGGTAACTTTTGAAACTATCACCCTTAACAATTATAATTGAATTGAAATTCCTTTCTAGTGTTTCTTTTTTGCGTTCAAGAGATCGAGGATCTATAGACTCTTTCTGTGGAAAGGAAACAAGTGTACACACCCTGGTCATTAGCGTATACGATCTCCTTACATGAGTGAGAGGCTCGAACTAAAAAAGAAGAGGGGAAAGGCTGCTTCATTGAATAGTAGCATCTTTTTGTTCTAAAAGCCTTGAGCCATCACCCGTCTTCTCTCTGCACCCTCTTGACCCATCTATCTTCTGACTGCTCCAAAGTTGATAAAGGCATTTAAAAAGCTATAACAACATCAAGAACGAGAGAGGAAAAGGACATGACTGCTGATCCACTTCCGCACCTCTCAAGAAGGTGTGATGAGAGAGAAAGAGATTTTGAAGAATAAACTGAAAACTCTAAAACAAAGGGAAAGGGTGCACAACTTCAATACTTGTGGTAAAGCGAGGGTTTTGAGAAATATTTGTCAACCAAACTCTCAAAAGAATGCTGAAGGAGGGGAAATAGAAGGATCTCAAAAGAGAAGAATCTTCGGTAGAATACAAAGGGATTGTTTACCATGTGATGGAATATGCTATTTTATTATTTGATGAATATAAAGGGAACTATGTGATAAAATCTATTGTTTATTCGATAGAGTTCCAAAACTGGGTTGATTTTACACTTGAGCAAAACCAATGATAGAAAGGAAGGCCTTCACTATCTAATTGTCATCTCGTTTCCTCCAATCTTTAACTACATAACTCAAAGATAGAAAACTTCTCTCATTCAACTCTAAAATGCTCTCTTGAAGACTTGTAAACATCAAATGATAGTTAGAAGAGAGTTGGAATGAAACTTATTAAACTCAGAAAATTCAACATGTTCTGGTATAAAAAAACAAAAATTTTCAGCATCAATCTTATGATAGAAAATCTTTGATATTAAAAACAAAAAATTTTGTTGTTTGACCGTAGGGGGTTAGCTGCTTTACTAGCAGCTGATAACAAATGGGAAAGTGGTATCCTTTCTATGATCAAAATAGGACCGAAGGATGTAATCTTTCAAACGTTTAGCAACTTTCTTAGCTATGAATGTTAGCAGTTCCCTTATATAGTTATCCTGGCATTTTTCTTCAGATGATTGCGTACGAGTCTTTTTAACAAAACCAAAACTTCAAAACATTATCCCTAGAAAGTTTGTTAAATTGAAGAGATGGCATCTGTTAATTAAATAAAAACCCACATAGGCAAGTGCTAAGATCACCATCCATACTGTAAATTTGATCTTCACCCATGGGTTAATCTAACATCTACAAAATATTCTTTGTAAGGATAACACCTACCTTTCCTAGGGTTGGAGTCCAAAAATGATAGTACGTGGTAGCCTACAAACAAGCTGTATCATCTGCTACAGCATGGGATAATCATGCACCAAATTAATTTGATATCACATGAGATTTTTTCGAGAAAATCTGCCAAAGCCTTGATGCAACACCTGATGTAAGATAGTTTAGATCACTTCGTCCACGCTTGGGATTGTGCTAAGAAAATCACCTTCTCTAGCATCTAAAGGAAACTGCATCCCAAAATTACCCAGGCCTGCCTCAATCTCCATATGAACGATCCGCGAGGCCAAAAGTCTAACCAAATTATATGATTGCTCATTTTTTTACAAAACGGTTAGATTTGAGAGCACAATCACCTAAATTAGCTCCAGGCAACTGTTAAATATTATGAAGTAATGGACAATTAAGCTAGTTTCTAGGACTTAGGTACTGTAATCCAATTTTCAAAATATAGGGCATGACAAACGCTAAGAAAAACCTAAGAAAAGGCTACGCACTGGCAGTGAAAAATTTGAAGTTCACTTGACAATTAAGAATGATCTTTAATCAAAAAAAAAAAAAAAATGATCTGCAAGTGCTAATGACTCCTGATTGATCCAGACTTTGATAAAGTCAAGTATGAGAGAGAGAGAGAGTAAAGTGGTATGGTTGATACCGCGAGGATGGTATTGCAGAAGTTGCAGTGGACGTAGCAGACATGCTCGGTGGTAATTTGCGCCGACATTTTCCGATCTGCAGAGCCAAATAGGGGTCCGTGTACCAAGGAAGAAGAGGAAGCAGTAGAGGATTTGAGTTAGGATGATGACTTCATATATAATATGAAATAAGAGCTTTTTTTTCCTAGCTTTTGTTTTTTTTTTTTTTTTGTCTGTTTTCTTTTGTTTTGGTTTTGAGGGATTTTGTGGGGAGGGTTGCAAAAGGAACAGTGCGCGGTGAAAAAACCAGGGTGGGGGAAACAGTTTGGGAGTGGTGGTTTTGTGGGAGGGCTGGGAGAGAAGGTGGAAGGGTTATGATTGAATGAATGAGTGGGTAGGAGTCTATTACCTTCTCTTTCTCAACAGCATGTGGGGTTGGGGAGAAGATATAAATGTGGAGAGAGATGCCAAAACTCCAGTGACCTCCTTAAGATGAAGTTACCCAAATACCCCCTCCTCGGTAGGCCAGAAATAAAAGTGGGGGGCAGCGTTTTAGCTAGCGATATACGACAAGGATGCTTGTCGTTTTCTTTATTTATTTTTTTTTTTGGCTTTTGATGAAATACGTTAAGGATACTTGACATATTAGCCTGCCCATATGGATCATTTTTTTAATTCCATAACTACCTTCAAATCTGCTTTATAATTTGTGCAAATCTGTTTACATAGAAACACTAAGCTCTGAATGAAGCAAGCCTTCGTGTAAAGCTCGGGCTTGACTTGATATTGACCTCCATTGATCTTGTCGAGATCCGAGCAAAACTTTAAGCGTTATTCAAAGCTAAACACAAAAACCAACAGCTTGAGCGCTCTTGGCTTGCAAAACAACTAGAAGCCCGAGCTTAGATGGGTAAGGCTCATACAAGTTCCTTTAATAGAAATTTGACCACTGCCGGTTTCATATAACGTGCATGACTTGTAGCACCCTAAAGCTCAGCATGTCTTGGCTAATTTACAGCCCTAGGTAACAACGGTCGCCAATCATGGTTGTGGTAAGGGGAAAAAATACTTTTCCTTTTTATTTTTCTAAAGGGTAGGAAGCCAAGTTTGAAATTGTTTCTCATCTTTGTTGTTGCTATATATGGCGATATGACAGGTCATACGTACACCTTAACTGTATGCATGGGCACACCTTGGAAATATTATTTAGCATTAGGTCATCACTAAGGTATTCATGGTAGATGATTTGCCAAAAGAATTTTGATGTTTAATTATGATCTCCCACCTTGTGGTGGACAAATCAGAAGACCCATGCACAGTATCTATTAACGATAAACTCAAATAGCAGAAAGTTTTTGTAAATCTGGTCAAAGTTTTTCAGTTGTTCGTATTAGGACTCTAGTTATTTGAGTCAGTAAAAATTAGGATTCTAGTTTTTCTATTTTGATTTGAATAGGCCTTTAGGGCTATATAAGTTTTGGTTGCCGTGTAAAAAAAAAGAGCAATCCCTTGAATAAAATTTCTTCTTCTCTTTAGAATTTTTTCCGGTTGCTAACAAATTGGTATCAAAGCAGCAGGAGGTCTCCAGCACCGTCACTAGCCACCAGCGACACCGCAGCCCTCCATGGTTGCCGCAGGACCGTTGCCAGTCCGCCTCCTTCGCCTGTGCAAGCCAACGCTCCAATTGAGCGCCCCAGTAGCCAACCAAAAATCTCTTTGGCCCGACGCCCCTGCTATCGCCCGGTCATCGCCGTCCAACGCCGACACCCTATGTTGCTGGATGATCCGCCATCAGCACCAGCGCCAGCCCGGTCCCCTGTTCTCCCCTTCATCTGACCAAGATAAAAAAGAGGACAGCACGAACGTGAAAGCATTCATGTTCCCTGCTATCGATTTTTGGAACTGCACAGATCCCAGAGCAGTCCCAAACCATCACAGTTTGCAGAGGGGATTGATAACACAAATCTCAGAGCACCGGGGTAGTGCATTGTATGAGATAAAAAATAAAAACAGGGTGTCGATAAGGAAGTAAAAGAAAGAAAACAGTGCTCCCATGTGTTACCTTCCCTGTTTGTTTTTTTAGTGTGTGCTCAAGGTGGAGTTATAGCCGGTGTTGGAGAACAGCCCAGGTGATACCATATTTTGAGCAATGAAGAAGTCTGGGAGTACATCGCTGGGGTAGATGTCGCTGCCACGACTCACGAAGTTGAACTACGATAATCGGAGTATTCAAATGCGTGCGTTGCTTGGTGCACAAGATGCGTGGGATGTAGTCGAGAATGATTACATAGAGCCAGAAGATACTGATAGTATGATGGTAACTCAATTAAAGATATTGAAAGAAACGTATATGAAAGACAAGACCACTCTCTATTTCTTGTTCCAAGCAATGGATGGTCGGGTTTCGAGAAGATTGCTAGAGCAAATACTTCAAAGGAGGCCTGGGAGATTCTGCAAAAGGTCTTCAAAGGCGCCGATCGAGTTCAACAAGTACGACTTCAAACTTTGCGAGGTAAGTTAGAGGCCATGAAGATGAAGGAGTCAGAAGGAGTGTTTGACTATATCACGCGTGTGCAAACGGTGGTAAATCAACTCTGTTGGCGTGGGGTCCTTGGTTCGGCCGGTCGGTGCCGCTACGTCGCAGGACCGCTCCCTGGTTCACCTGCAAAATAGGTCCTTTGCCGGAGTTGTTCCAGCAAGGGACACTCCGATGCCTAAGTCAGTGGCAGATCCCAGCCACAGAATGAGGAAGGTATAAAGAATGGGAGAGAAAAGGCTCTTCGAGATCGTAAGCGTATGTGAGCGGGGATGTTCGCGTACCTCTCGAGCCATCTTTCTTACCCTTATTTAAAGAAGGCCTCCGGCCTGCGTCCCGCTATTTTTTCGGAGATCATGGGAAGCCAATCCCTTTCATGATTGGCGATCGTGGGTTGTCATTGAGCGGTTCTGGCCAAATCGGAGGCGTGGCAGCAGGAGTTGCGGACCATGATTATGGCATGATGAGTGTCGATTGTAACCGTTGGTTACAGTTACCTTTCTGGAATAGATTGTGGTCCAAGCTTCAGATTTTCCCTTACATGGGCCGAAGACTTGGTATTTCCACAAGACCGGAGTTCGTGTCCATGGCGGGGACCGAAGTACGTGCCTACGGAAGTCGATGAGTAGTTCGGTCTTCGGTCAGGGCCGAAGATGTAAACCGATGGTCCAGCCTCCGAATGTTATGGTCCAGTATGAAGCCTTGGGTTCACTGCGATTGGCCTGCCCCTTGCTTGGTCCAAAGTCTATAGTTTGGAGAAACGGGCTTCGACCAGTCGAATCGGAGTTTGGTTTATAGCTGAACCAAGATATCCCAATAGTTGCCCCCCTACTCTCAGTTTTCGAAGTGAAGATTTGCCTCGAAAAGTGAGAGTATTAATGCCTTGTCATTTTCCTCCTGTGAGACGGTGCAGTGGATGATTGCGGGATCCTTGATTGGACTATCCATCATGATCTGATAATCAGATGGTGGACAGGTGTCACTCCCGTATTAGGAAAGAAAAAAAAAGTGGGTGGCCCTAGAGCCATTTTTCTTTTTCTATTGCACGGTGGTTAAGGCAATCTTTTGGTTGGGATTTGGATGATTATGGTGGCTGTCCTCCATCCATTGGATGAAGGGTATACCTTATCATGGCGGTTAGTTGCAGGTGGGTTACCTCCCAGGGTAACCTTGAGCCAATTTAACCCCGGTGGGGCTCTAGAGACCCCTACTTTTCTTTTGGAGAAGGGCAAAGGTCCGGCCAAGGAAGCTTCTTCAACCTTGTCTTATCCTTCGCTCAAACTGTTCTGGACTACCAGTCTATTCCTCTGGTAGAATCTTCTTCCTGCTTCTTGCTTCATTCCTTTGTCATGGAAGGGACCGTAGAGATTCAGGAAGAAAAGGTTGGGCCCTCGGGAGCTGGAGACATAGTAGGTCCGGAGTTGGTCCCCAGCTCGGTTTCTTAGAACAAGGCAGTCCTTCTTTGGGAATGCTACCGCATTCCTGAGGAGTTTTCTTTTGTCCTTCCCGTGCCCGAGGAGTGGGTGAAGAACCTCCCCCTGGGTGCCTAGCCGTATATGAAGATCACCTGAAAATTGGTCTTCAGTTTTCCCTGCACCCTTTCTTCATCAAGATCTTCCACTTGTACCAAGTGGTGCCAGCACAATTGACTCCGAATAGCATCAGGAACATCTATGGGTTCCTAGTTATGTGCAGCATTGCGAACATAAAGCCTAGGACCAATTTGTTCAAGGCCCTTTTCATCCTCAAGAAGGATTTTCACAGCAACAGATGGTGGGTGATTGGCCCTAGATCAGGCCGTAGGGTTATCAAGGATATGCCTAGTGCCATCCATGGGCGGAAATCCATTTTTGTGTTTGCGTTGTCTCTTAACTCATGGGGCTTCGATACGGCATGGAAGAAGCCTCGCCTGATCGTCAATGACGGGAAGAAAGTCTTGGAAGCCAATCAGTCGGACTATGACCTCCTGGTCAATTTCGAAATTGCCCCCATCCGGGAATTGTTGGAGGAGAGAAATCTCCACCGGGCGGGAATTAGCAGATTCCCCTCATTAGGTATAGCAATAGGAATTTCTGCTCCTCTTTCTTGGATTTATTGTAGTCCAATCAATTGAAGTGAAATTCTTTGTTTGCAGGTGGCGGGATGAAGCCCGGCGTGAGCTGGCTCCGTCAAACTTCGGAGAAGAGGGTGGCACAGGCCCCCCTACCAGGTCTGTGATTCGGAAGAGAGCTCGGAGGGATGGTCCCGAAGGGGACCAAGGTACTTCGTCTTCCCGGGGGACCTCAGGGGAAGATGTAGTAACTACGGAAGGGGCTCCGTCAAGACCCCATCCAGTCGAAGCTCCGTCGGTGGCTGTTTTCCCAGTTCGCATAGCGGGAAGCCCCCCTCAGGGAGCGGATGTGCCATCATTTTGTCCCCTACTACTGATAGGGGCGAAGCACGGCAAGTCGAAGGAGAGTTCACCTATGGAGCCTCCCCAGCTGGAGTCCGTTCGACGAACCTCTCGAAGCTTTTGCCTTTGGGGGTATTGCTGGTCCCGACCGTAGCCAGGCAGGCATTGAAGGGTACGCTCCTACCTCACAACTTAGCTATTTTCTGGAACCGGATCCTTCCCAGGGTGTCCGATTCTGCCTTCTCCGCCCTGCAACAGGTATGATCCAGCCACTTCTCTTTGTCTTGAGAATTGTTCGATTCATGATCTCTCTCTTTTGCTGTAGTTGGTCTACAACCTCACCTTCATGGAGGAGGGCCTGGGAAATGTAGACAATCTCATCCATGACCTTAAGGAGGATCTTTAGACTGCTAGGGCTACCAAGGAAGTAGCCGAGGAGCTGAAGCAGTCCATGGAGGACCGTCTTGCCTGGATGAATGATGAAGTTCGTGAACTGAAGGGCGAACTGAGAAGTGCTCATGTAACAATGATGGGGCAAGAGGTAGGGTGGAGGAGGAGCAGGAAGCAAGTCGAATCCCTGGAGCAGGCTGCCAGGGAGGATCAAGAGAAGATAGATAGCTTGACCAAGGTGGTGGAGGATGCTTCCAGGAGGACCGAAGAGGCGGTCCTGGAGTCCGAAGCTGCCAAGAGGGAGTCCGCATCTTTGAAGAAGCAGGTAGACGATGCCATGGCGAACTTCAAGACGTCTCTGTAATTCCAAGCGGAGATCAATGAAGTAACTTTGTATGGCTACCAGCACGGCTTCAACGACGGACTCTCTAGGGTGAAGGAAGCCTTCCCTCACCTTGACCTTTCCAGCATTCCACCCTTTGATATAGCTGGAGAAGAAGAGGAAGTGGAGGGGGCCGTTGCCATGGTAGAGATTGAGGAGGCGCCATGTCCGGAGGAGTAGGCTGCTACCCCAGTCGAAAATCTGGAGGTGACCCCGACTCTGGCCCTGGTTCAAGAGGAAACTCAGGTTGGAGGAGTCCAAGATGAAGGTTCTCCGGTCCCGGCCTAGATTGACGAGGTCCTCTCAGAGCAAATTGATAAGGTGCTCCAGTCCTGTGGTATAGAGCCTTCTCCTGCTGATGTTGAGTGACTTGGATCGCTCTGGATGTATTTTCCTTCTTTTTTTTGTTTTATGAGCGAACTTTGTATGACGGCTTTTCTAGATTTTGGAATGAATTTTCCTTCCTTTGCATACGCCATGTCGTGCTTCATGTGTAGCTCGAAACGGTTTTACCGTTCTTTCTTTCGATTAGCCAAACAATCACGTCCGAAGGCCGTTCAGTCGATGAGGGTGGACCCTAGAATGGATCAGAACTCCATTGCCGAAGATTGTCACCTTCCTTCGGATGTTAAGCTTGTCCGTTGGGGTGGACAAGAGTCATTTCCCCGCCAATTCGTGATCAGGAAGATTTGATGGTGATTATTGTTGCCCACGTGGCACGTTGATATTTGTACAGTCACGATTTCTTGCACCTTGCGAGCCACCGGGTCTCCTTTTTTCAAAAAGGAGTCATTAATGATGTCATCGCATGATGAGGATTTCTCCAGATTCGAAGCGATGGCAGTTGTTGTCCCGGGGATGGCTCCGAGTGACTTTTCTGGTTCTCGAAGCGTCGCCCAGATACATGGCACTTTCTGATGCGGCTGGGAAGGATGTGGGTCATGCCTCCCCGCAGTCGGTCGTGGGTGCAGGGTTTCTATAAATAGAACCCTACCTTCCACTGTCAAAGGCCATCATTTCTGTAGGCTTCTTCCCTCCATTAACAATGAGGTTCAGCACTTCTAAGCTCCGTCGTGAGGTGAAGAGGAGGGCTATCGACCAGAAAAGGAAGCGAAGTCCAGAGTCACCTGGGCCAGAGGACAATGAAGAGGAGCCTCTGTGGACGGCCTTAACAGGAAGGTCCGCCTGTTGGAGGCTCAGCTGAGGGAGGCTTGGGTCCATGTCACAGTGGCGACCACGACGACGGAGGAAGCGAGGAGGGAGGCGGCGGACGCCGTCTCAAACTTCAAAGCTTCTGCCACCTTCAAAGACGAACTCACCGGGGTGGCTCTGGACTCCTTCCACCAGGGGTTTTGAGAATGTCGGAGGAAGGCCTCCAAGTTTTATAACTTGAAGGGCCTGGACAACATCAAGCCCTCCGTTCCCTTTCCCGGCCATGAATTCGATTCCGACTCCGATGAGGGGTCGGATTCGAGTTCAGATGGGAACCCTGGGGGCCTTTCGTCGTCCCACCAGATCTCTCCCCGTTGGTACTGGAAAAACCCGGCAGGAAGTTATTGAAAATTTCCCATATCTCTTTGCTGCTGCTATTTTTTTTTTTTTGTCTCTCCTTATGAGAGTTTCTTCCTTTCTTCCTTTTTTTTGTGTAAAAATTTGAAAGGAATGAAAAATCTTTTCTGTTACCTCTTTCCGTGTACTCTTTGCGATGTGTTACATCATGATTTGTCTGTAGTATAGACTCCACAGATCACTTTCGGTCTATAGGAAAGAAATGAGGTCAATTAGACCATTCTGAGAATGTCTGTTGTTGACAGAAAGGATGACAATGATCCTTTTAGGCACGTGTTCGGGTTTTCCGTAGGGAAAGGTGTTTACACCGTCCCTGTGCACTTTCTATCGTGATTAAGGTAGGCTGTTCAGGCCCGCCTCGGCGCATGTTCGGATTTACCATAGGGTAGGTTACGAGAACCATCCCTGCACCTTTGATCTTTTTGGTGACCTGGTTAGACCATCCATTGCACTCGTCGGGCATACTGATAAGGTGAGTGGATCAGACTCTCTTTTGTGCAGTTGACTGATTTTTTAGATCGGGTCACTCAGGCTGTTGTCGTTCAGTCGATGCAACTAGCCATTTTGAGCTTAGTAGGGTTGAGAAGCTTTGCACAGAAATTTCAGAAACTCTTTTATTGATAGTATTTGCGAAGGTTTTGTTCATTCCATGCCGGGACAGGGCTTTCCCCTCCAGGGTCTTGAGTCGATATGTCCCTGGTCGAATAACTTCTTCGACTTGATATGGACCTTCCCAGTTTGGAAAGAGTTTACCCTGTTCTGCTGGTCTGGATACCTCTGCCCTTCGCAATACCATGTCCCCCGTGCGAAAAGTTTGCTCCTTCACCCTTGAGTTGTAATACTTGGCGACCTTCTGCTGGTATGCCGCCATCCTTATCTAGGCCTGTAGCTTAGTACTTAAAAGCAAATCCAGATCAATCCTTCTGCGATCAGAATTCTCAGGTTCTTCATAGTTGTCAATTCTCAGGGACTGTAGGGAGACTTCGATAGGTAGCACGGCTTCAGTACCGTAGGCCAGGTTGAACGAAGATTCATCGGTGGCCGTTCTCGGGGTAGTTTGGTATGCCCAAAGAATGGAGGTCAGTTCTTTGGCCCAAAGCCCTTTGGCGGCGTTCACCTTTTCTTCAAACCGTGGAGGATGGTCCAATTTGTGACTTCGGCTTCTCTGTTGGACTGTGGATGAGCAACGGATGTCAGCCGATGCTGGATATGGTACCGAGCACAAAAGTCCTTGAACTTTGGATTGTCGAACTATCTCCCGTTGTCCGTGATGATGACATGTGGGATGCCGAACCTGAATATGATAGAATTTTTTACAAAGCTTTCCACCTTGCCTTCTGTGATCTGGGCCAATGGTTCGACTTCTATCCACTTCGTAAAATAGTCGATGGCCACTAGGAGAAACTTTCTTTGCCCCGATGCTGGTGGGAATGGACCAAGAATGTCCATCCCAAACTAGGCAAAAGGCCATGGGGCTGCCAGTTGAGTCAGGTGACTCGCAGGTTGTCTCTGTACATTGGCATACCTCTGGCATTGGTCATACTTTCGCACGAAATCAGCTGAGTCTTTCTTGATGGAGGGCCAATAATACCCCTATCGAATGATCTTGTGTGCCAGAGATCTGCCTCCTAAATGATCACCGCATATGCCCTCGTTGACCTTTTTCAAAGCATAATCTACATCGGTGGGTCCTAAGCATTTTAGTAGTGGCTGGGAGAACGATCTCTTGTAGAGGGTTCCTTCTAAGATGACGTACTAGGACACCATCCAGCTTGGCTCAGTGTTGATCTGGCGCACCTCTGCAGCCTCTTCGATTATGCTAGGAGTCTCAAGATGTTCAACAAAGGTACGCCCGAGGACTCCGGTGCTATAGTTGCTAGTCGAAATAGTACATCCGCCCGAGAGTTCTCTGACCATGGAACATGGATAATCTTAAAATGTTCCAGTTGGGAAGATAAAGCCCGTACCTTCTCCAGGTATTGCACCATGGTTGGATCTTTGGCTCTATATTCTCTGTTGACATGATTCACAACCAGTTGGGAATCTGAGAAGAACCGAAGTTGCCAGACTCCCAGATCTTTGGCGATCCGAAGTCCAGCAAGGAGGGCTTCATATTCGGCCTGATTATTGGAGGCGTGGAAGGAGAAACGGAGTGCATACTCTGTGGTATGGCCGTCAGGTTCGGCTAACATGAGTCTAGCCCCGCATCCAGTAGCATTGGAAGCTCCGTCCACATAAAGCACCCAAACGGACTTCGTCTCCTTCGGGGCTTCTTCTTCTATCGAAGATGCTTCGTCTTCGGACTTCCAGGTGCACCCAACCAAAAATTCAGAGAGTACCTGGGCCTTTATAGCCACTCGGGGTTGGAAGCTGATGTCAAATTTACTTAGCTTCATAGCCCACTTGGCTATCTTTCCAGAGATGTCCGGAGATCGGAGAATGGCCTTGAGAGGTTGATCAGTTAGCACCACGATGGTGTGGGCCTGAAAGTATGGTCATAGTCGCTTTGTCGCAATCACTAAGGAGTAGATCAGCTTCTGCATCCTTGCATATCGCGTTTCTGCATCATGTAGGACCTTGCTAATGTAGTAGATGGGCTTGTGAGACCCGTCTTCCTCCTTCCGGACAAGAACCAAACTTACTGCTTCATCTGAAGCGGAGAGGTACAGGTAGAGGACCTCGCCTTCTTTTGGCTTGGAGAGCAATGGTGGGGTCTCTAGATACTTCTTCAGTTCCTCAAAGGCAGCACGACAGTCTTTGGACCATTCAAAGCCCTTTGATTATCGGAGTACCTTGAAGAATGGAAGACATTTCTTGACTGACCGAGAGATAAATCTGCTCAGGGAGGCAATCCTCCCTGTCAACTGATGGACTTTCTTTTTGCAGGAGGGATGTCTCATATCTTTCAAGGCTTGAATCTTCTTAGGATTCACCTCAATCCCTCGTTTGGTGATAAGGAAGCCCAAGAATTTGCCCGAAGTGATCCCAAAGGCACACTTTGCCGGGTTTAGCTTTATATGGTAGCGCCGGAGAGCATTGAATGATTCCTCCAAGTCACGAATGTGATCTCTCTGGTGGAGGCTCTTGGCAATCATGTCGTCAACATACTTTCGAACACCTTGTTGATGAGCCTCTGAAATGTCGCTCCAGCCTTCTTGAGACCGAACAGCATCATCTTGTAGCAGTAGAGACCTTTATCAGTGATGAAAGACATCTTCTCCTCATCTTATGGATCCATTCTAATTTGATTGTAGCTGGAGAAGGCATCTATGAAGCTTAGCAACTGGTAGCCGGTGGTAGCGTCGACCAGTTGATCAATCTTTGGAAGAGGGAAGCTATCTTTTGGGCAAGCCTTGTTGAGGTCTGTATAGTCGATGCAGATCCTCCATTTGCCACTAGCTTTCTTCACCATTACCACATTGGCCAGCCACTCGGGGTAGCGGGCCTCTCTGATGAACCTTGTCTTGAGGAGCTTGCCAACCTCTTCATCTACAGCTTGCTGTCTTTCGGGGACGAAGCTCCTCTTCTTCTGCCGCACCAGCTTGTACCCAGGGGTTACTTCCAGTCGATGAGTAATCCCTTCAGTAGGAATTCCGAGCATGTCCGAAGCTGACTAGGCGAAGACATCGGCGTTGTCTCTGAGGAAACGGATCAACTCTGTTTTGGTTTCCTCATCAAGTGCACTCCCGATCTGTACAACTTTGGAGGGATCTTCCTCTTTCAAAAGTACGGAATGGTCCTCTCCATAGGCTCATCAAGATTTGTAGTTGAATCCCTCGGATCCAACTGATCCGGAGTCATCGAATCCTTGAAATGCCTATCTTCAAACATCAGACACTGCCGTGTCGTCCTCTGTTTCCTCTAACTTCTTCAACACCATTCCTAGTGGGGAAGCATACCAAGAGGTAGTGAGAGGAGATCACGGTCAGAAACCTGTTCAAGGCAGGCCGCCTCAGAATAATATGCTGAGGGGATCCGGACTACTATGAAGTTGATCGGCAGTGTCTTTTGTCAAGATTCGATGTTGAGGGTTACAGGCAGCACTATTTTCCCCTCGGCATAAACTTGGTTGCCCCCAAAACCAGAGAGCGGTATGGGAGACCTTTGCAGTTAATGCCTAGGCAAACATATTTTAGAGAATGCATCGTATATCAAGACATCTATCGAACTTTCATTATCTACAAGAATCTGTTGTACATCATAATTGGCCACTACGGTCGAAATTACAAGAGGATCATCATGTGGGAGCCGAACTCCCACAAGGTCATCGTCGGAGAAGAGGATGGCATTGTTGTCTTTAAGTCTCTTTGGAGCATCATCTTCATCCCTTCTCCAGTTGGTGGGTCGGTGTATCATCCCTACACCTCCGTTGGTGGGCCTTTGATTTGGCAATTCGACCTCTTCAGGAGGTGGCTGGGGAACAGTTGCTTCCGATCGGGGGCCTTGGCGACCGATATACCACCCCAGGTATCCTCTCTTGATGAGATCCTTAATTGCATCCTTCAGCTGGATGCATTCTTCTATGTTGTGGCCGTGGTCTTGGTAGAATCGGCAATATTTATTCCTATTCCTGATGGAAGAGGAGGCCTTCATGCAACGGGGCAGTTGAAGATAGTTTTCTTTTTCTATCTCCATGAAGTCTTCTCTCGAGGGAGGTTGAGGGGGGTGTAAGAGTCGAATCTTCCTCCCAATGCTCTGGGCTTGGGAGGACTTCTTCGACGGTCTGCATATTTGCCGCCATTGTTATTAGAAGTTTGGGGACCTTGTCCCATGTTATTCTTCTTCTTTGAAGGAGGTTTCCCTTCAATTAATCATCGATTCGTCGCCTGCTCTTCAGCATCGGCATATTTCTGAGCCCTTGACAGAAGATCAACGTAGCTTTTAGGAAACTTCTTATCCAGGAAAAAAGTAAGCCTGGAGGTATGAAGCCCCTTCTTCAGTGCTGACATGGCCACGTGTTCGTTGACATTTGGGATCTCGAGCGTGGCCGTATTAAACCTATAGATATAATCTCGCTGGCTTTCTCCTTCGTTCTGGTGAAGGAGGAACAGTGTGTCCGTATTTCGAGGGGTCTTGTAGCAGGTCCTGAAATGCAAGACAAACATTTTTTCTAACTCGAAAAAGGAATCGATGGTACCTCGGCGTAAGCTCGAGTACCACATCCGAGCGGACTTCTTCAAGATAGCTGGGAATGCCAAGCAGTACATCACGTCCGAAGCTCCTTGAATCATCATATGGGTCTTGAAGCTGCCCAAATGATAAAGGAGGTCGGTGGTGCCATCGTAGGGCTCCATCTGGGAAACCCTGAAGTGCCGAGGGATGACCTCGGCCATGATGCGGTCGGTGTAGGGTGGGCGTAAGTCACCCACAATCAGGTCATCGGGATCCTTAAGATCCTGCATCCTGTGCTCTCGCACCTTCGCCATCTCTGACTCGATGGCTCTGAACCTTTTGTCATAATCGGGAGTCTACTTCGGCGTTCTCTCCACAGAAGTGGAGTCTCCGGAGGAGGATGATGGAGTTTGCTTAGGCCTTTTCCCTTTGTATAGGGAATTGACGGACCTGGGCAATCTCGAAGTTCGACCTTCGGGAGAGGGCCGATAATGGGGGGAGGGATGTGCGGAGTCCTCCCATGGAACTCTCCTTCTTCAGGATCGAGAGCTATGTCTAGAAATAGCCGGTGGGTTTTCCACCGGAAAGGCTTTGTCTTGGAATTCTTGAACTATGGTCGTAAGGTTGGCGACCTGGTTCATAAGAGCTTCAAACTACTATACTCCCACAACAACCGTGGGAGGTGGAGCATCGTTCTCCTCCTGGGATGCACCCCCCTGAGACGGAGCATGACTCCGGCTTTTAGAGGCGATTGGAGCTTTTCCTCTTGCCATCAAAAACTTTTTTTTTCTTCCCCTTTTATGGGAGGGAGCTTAAAAAAAGTTAATGCCCCCCTTCCTGGCATGCCAATCTATTAGCATGGGGTCCCTGGTTCGGTCGGTCAGAGCCGCTACATCGCAGGATCGCTCCCTGGTTCACCTGCAAAATAGGTCCCTTGCCGTAGTTATTCTGGCGGGGGATACTTTGATGCCTAAGTCAGTTACAGATCCCAGCCACAGAATGGGGAAGGTGTAGAGAATGGGAGAGAAAAGGCTTTTGGAGATCGTAAGCGTATGAGAGCGGGGATGCTTGCGTACCTCTCGAGCCATCCTTCTTATCCTTATTTAAAGAAGGCCTCCGGCCTGCATCCTGCTCTTTTTCCGGAGATCATGGAGAGCCAATCCCTCCCATGATTGGCGATCGTGGATTGTCATTGAGCGATTCCGGCCAGATCGGAGGTGTGGCAGTAGGAGTTGCATGCCATGATCATGGCATGATGAGTGTCGATTGTAATCGTTGGTTATAGTTGCCTTTCTGGAACAGATTGTGGTCCAAGCTTCGGATTTTCCCTTGCATAGGCCGAAGACTTGGTATTTCTCCAAGACCGGAGTTCGTGTCCACGACGGGAACCGAAGTACGTGCCTTCGGAAGTTGATGAGTAGTTCAATCTTTGGCCGGGATCGAAGATGTTAACCGAAGGTCCAGCCTCCGGATGTTATGGTCCAGTATGAAGCCTTGGGTTCCTTGCAGTTGGCCTGCCCCTTGCTTGGTCCAAAGTCCGTAGTCCAGAGAAACAGGCTTCGACCAGTCGAACTGGAGTTTGGTTTATAGCTAAACCAGGATATCCCAACAAACTCAAATGCAATGGAGAAATCCTAACCGAAGTAAGGGTTGTTGAAAAGATTCTACGATCATTGACAGAGAATTTTGAGAATGTTATATCCGCTATCGAGGAATCAAGAAATTTGGAAGAGATGACCATCGATGATCTCGTGGGTTCACTAGAAGCACATGAACAACGGAAAAAGAAAAAGAAATAAGAGTTGCTCGAGGAAGCCTTACAAACTAAGGTAACTATCAAAGAGGACAGGGCGATGTACGCACACCAAAATAAAGGAAGGGTTCGCGGCCGTGGTGGCCGTGGTGGTTGTGGTGTTGATCGCAATAGAGGTCATGGACGTGGAGACAATTTTGAAAAAAAGGGCCAGCCAAGCCAATAGAATTGGCATGGTCGAGGATGCAGTCATGGGAGAGGCAGCTGGTCATATCATCAAAATGTCGAATGCTACAACTGTGGCAAGTATGGATACTAT
Organism: Areca catechu; assembly: GCA_021397845.1. Lineage (NCBI taxonomy): Eukaryota > Viridiplantae > Streptophyta > Magnoliopsida > Arecales > Arecaceae > Areca > Areca catechu. The sequence continues at coordinate 90,165,673 of CM038051.1, read as the reverse complement.
GCAAAAGAGTGCTATTCCAAAAAATGAGTGGAAGAAAACAAGAATTTAGTCACGGAAGAGGAGACAAGAGATGATGGTGTTCTCATAATGACCTATAAAAACACTACTCCTGACAGTGATACGGTATGGTATCTTGACACCGGCACTAGTAATCACATGAGCTGGCACAAACACCTCTTTGTGGAGATACAAGAAGTAGAAGATGGGCACGTATCATTCGGCAACGTGTCGAAGGTTCAAGTCAAGGGCCAACATAAAATTTGTTTTTCTGAAAAGAATGGTAAAGAAGGATCTATGAGGATGTTTATTATGTACCCGATATGAAGAGTAATATCCTTAGCATAGGACAATTGTTAGCAAAGGGATATTCAGTTCTCATGAAAGACCGGATGTTGCACTTTAAGGACAAAAGAGGCCGGTTGCTTGCATATGTGAAGATGACCGAGAATTAGATGTTCAAACTCAACTTGAGGAACATCCGAGAAAAATATTTACAAGTCAACAAAGAAGATAAAGCTTTACTGTGGCACTTACAACTCGGACACTTGCATTATGATGGACTAAGAAAGTTAGCAAAGAAGAATATTATCCATGGGCTACCAGACATAGACTACACCAGAAAATTTTGCAAGGGATGTGTACTTGGCAAGCATGCAAGGAGCATTTTTCCTAAAGGTGCATAATATCATGCAAGGCATCCTCTCGAGTTAGTACACATCGACATATATGGCCCGATCACACCAAAGTCATTCAGTAAGAAGAGATACTTTCTCACGTTCATTGATGATTTTACAAGAAAAACATGGGTTTATTTTCTGAAAGAGAAGTCTGAGGCACTCGAGGTATTTAAGAAAATCAAAGTATTAGTAGAGAAGATGACAGGTTTTTATATCAAGCCTCTACGGTCGAGTAGAGGCGGAGAGTATACGTCAAATGCCTTCACAAGCTATTATCAGGAACATGGGATCAAGAGATTCTTAACTGTACCTTACTTATCTCAGCAAAATGATGTGGCCGAGAGAAAAAATCGGACTATTCTTGACATGGTTCAATCAATGTTAAAGACCAAAGACATGCCAAAAGATTTTTGGATAGAAGCGGTAAAATATGCTGTGTATGTGCAAAATCGATGCCCACATGCAAAATTAGTGGATCAAACATCGTAGGAAGCTTGGAGCGGACTGAAAGCTACTGTATCACACTTTAAAGTATTTAGTAATATGGCTTATACACATGTACCGAATCAAAGAAGAACCAAGCTGGATGATAAGAGCAAAAAGTACGTGTTCATCGGGTATGATGAGAAGACAAAAGCTTTCAAATTATTTGACCTAATTGAAAAGAAGGTGGTGATAAGCCGAGATGTACAAGTAAATGAAGAAGATGCATGGGATTGGAACAACCAAAAGGAGGTAGCGCAAGAGGAAGAAAAAGGAGAATCCTCAACTTCTGCACCAATAATCATACCGTCAAGCCCACCAACATCTGATGATGATGAAGAACCAAGACAATCTAGGATGTGAAGCTTGCAAGATTTATATGAATCAACAAGCAAAGTTCAATTGGTATGTCTTCTAACAGATACAGAGGATATTTATTTTGAAGAAGCAGTAAGAAATAAGAAATGGCAAGATACAATGGATGAAGAGATAAAGGCAATTGAAAGAAATAGAACTTGGGACCTGGTGGAGTTGCCGAAAGGACATCAGCCTATAGGAGTGAAATGGGTATATAAAAAAAAGATGAATCCCCAAGGCGAGATAGAAAGGTATAAGGCCCGGCTAGTTGCAAAGGGCTATAAACAAAAGGTAGGAATTGACTATGATGAAGTCTTTGCTCCAGTTGCAAGAATGGAAACAATCCGGCTTCTTATATCCCAAGCAGCCGAATTCAAGTGGCCAATCTATCAAATGGATGTAAAATTAGCATTTTTAAATGGCGTACTTGAAGAGGAAGTATATGTGGAGCAACCACCCGGATACATGAAAGCCGGGAAAGAACAAAAGGTGTTGAAATTAAGGAAGGCACTATATGGGCCGAAGCAAGCGCCTCGATCATGGAACACCCGTATCGACACTTACTTCAAGAAGAATGAGTTTATCCAGTGTCCATATGAGCATACATTATATGTAAAAAAAGATAAAGGTAACTTCTTGTTTGTTGCTCTTTATGTTGATGATCTTATATTCATGGAAAATGATGAGAAGATAATAAAAGATTTTAAAAAGGATATAACTCGGAAGTTCAAGATGACAGATATGGGGTTGATGAAATACTTTCTTGGTTTTGAAATTAGACAAGGAAAATCAGGAATATTTATGTCATAAGAGGCGTATGCAAAAGATATTTTGAAGAAAAACAAGATGGAAGAATGCAATCCTGTAGCAACACCGATGGAACTTGGTTTGAAACTCTCTAAGTTTGAGGAAGGAGATCGAGTAGATGCAAGCAAATACTGAAGTTTAATTGGGAGCCTATGGTATCTCACATGCATAAGGCCAGATATTGCATATAGTGTTGGCATAGCAAGTCGTTTCATGGAGGAACCAAAATATTCGCATTTGAAGGCTGTCAAGAGAATTCTTCGGTATGTCAAAGGAATGGAGTAACTCGGATTATTCTACTCAAAGACAAATGATTATAAACTGGTGGGTTACTCTAATAGTGATTGGTGCAGAGATGTAGATGATTGGAAAAGCACCTCTGGATTTGTGTTCTATATGGGAGATACAGCTGTCACTTGGCTCTTAAAGAAGCAGCCAATAGTGACATTGTCAACATGCGAGGCAGAGTATATAGCAGCATCTTGGAGTGTATGCCATGCAATATGACTAAGAAATCTACTTTATGAGCTAAAACTTTAGCAACATGAGGCAACCGAAATCAGAGTAGATAATAAATCGGCAATTGAGTTGGCAAAGAATCCAGTGCACCATGAGAGAAGCAAATACATAAATGTTCATTTTTATTTCATACGGGAACATGTGAAGGAAGGAAATGTACGAATGAGTCACGTTGCGAGTTATGACTAAGTGACGGATATCTTTACAAAGCCGCTGCCAAAAAAGTTATTCGAAAAGTGTAAAATGATGATTGGAATAAAGGACGGAAGACATTTGAGTTTAAGGGAGGAATTTGTTAACGATAAACTCAAATAGCAGAGAGTTTTTGTAAATCTGGTCAAAGTCTTCTAGTTGTTCGTATTAGGACTCTAGTTATTTGAGTTTGTAAAAATTAGGATTCTAGTTTTTTTATTTGATTTGAATAGACCTTCAGGGCTATATAAGTTCTGGTTGCCGTGTAAAAAAAAAGAGCAGTTCCTTGAATAAAAATTCTTCTTCTCTTTAGAATTTTTTCCGGTTGCTATCAGTATCAAGGGATCAATTTTCACTAGCTCATGAATTGAAATCATCTATTACTGATAGTGACGTGCTTGAACAAAACATCCTACCGGTTCATAACCTTAAACTAATTATCGTACTTGGGCACCTAATGGTCTTCCAATGCAAATATCATTTGTGTTTTTATGATTTTATCATGCGGTCAGGATCGTATTCAAAGTGTTAATTCAACAAATCAAATAGTTTTGACAATAAACTTTCCAGGTATCTAGGCAGAGTTGTATTACAACCATTCAAAAAAGAAAAGTAAAAACAAAATGAACAAAGAAACATGGAAGCTGAGACAGATTATTAGGTGTAATTGGAATCAAGGGAGCTATGGTCGGCAGGAGCTAGCTTGACGGTAACACAAGCTACCGTTGATGAATAAAAAGTACTGTTTGATCATATACTTTGGAAAGGGGCTGTCAAATACTATGAGGTGACAAGGGAACATGTGTCCCATTGAGAACAGATCTGTCTGCAAGTGCCACATCAAAATCCTCTAGCGGCAATATTCATGCTACCATCTTGGTTGCACCTTGTTCACGTCCAACCAAAGTTATTCATCAGTAATATACCATGTAATTTTTCTCAAAGGTGGCAGGTTCAAATAAATTGGTACGTAATAGCTGTACACTATCTTGCATCGTACCAAACTATCATAAGTACTATACCTTTTCTTTTACTACGTGTAAATATTTACTACAGGATATAAAAATTTTACATCTCTAATGCCTAGTTTGTTTCTTGTTACTTTCTTGTTGTGTATTATGTTTGCAGCTAGCATTTCATAGTTTCTTTCACCATAGAAAATGGACATTTACTGTTGGACAAAATCCATGGTACATGCTAAAAGATCATCAGCATTAGTCAAAACGGGTTATACTAATGGTCCATGTATCCATCGGTACATGCAGCCTTGCTATAGCCTTCTTGATATGGATATTTGTTTGTCGAGTATAAGTATGTGTGATTTATCTACAATTTGTTCTTCTGTAGGTAAAAGTATCGCCCATTTCATCTTCTTTAGCTAAAAGCATTATTAAAGATTTTGTTTTCGTAGCTAAAAGCTTTACCTACAATTTTTTCTTACTTTTCATATCTTTCACCATGGATTAAACTATAGATATAGATCTTTTTTTTATTTCTAATTCAAGATTTTGATAAGATTTAGATAGGCTAAATCCTGGTACTGTGCATTAAAATAATTTTAATTTAGTTAAAATTATCAAACACATGCAAGCATAAAAACTAAGAATATATTCCATTATATACATAGAGGACTTAGCAAATTAGGGAGGAGTTGTCTCCATTATTTTAGGAGTTACCTCTAGGGACTAGAGCAGAATTGCAAATCCAGAGTTATTGTCGGTGCCTTAGGAGTCATCTTCAATTCACAAGATTCAGTTGCACTACTAAGGAGTCACCTCCAGCATTCAAGATTTGATCAATACACTTAAAGAGTCATCTTCAAATGGAAGGACTTGCAAACTAGATCGCTCTAGAGTCATCCTCAATTCTATGAAGCCGACCAATAGAAAGTTAGAAGTTGTCTCCAAAAGGTCAAGAATCATGTTCTCAAAATTAAGCTAACTGCATTAAGACTTCTCCTCTTGGACATGGAGACCTTCAGAACAGCAGCAAGGGAAGTACAAAGGGATTTGGGTAGTAGCAATAGGAATCCTAGTTTAGACTAGGAAAACTATGGGCATAGGACTATTTTAGCTCTTATTTTCTTAGCACCAATAAATTCTAGTGCTTCCCAACTCCTATTGCAACCAGGAGTAGTCACACATAGTGTAGAGATCTGGAATCAGTGAGAGAGAGCCAACAAGGGCCGTGAAGAAGTTTGGGGTGGTGGCTAATCCCAAATGCTAATACTTCTTTGCACTAAAAGGCCCTAGCACTCCACTTTGTTTGCGTCAAGGAGCCCTTCGTTACTTGGGGTTGCCTCCTATTTGGAATCTTGGGTGGCATGAAGAACTTCACATGGTGTGCTCACTCTTCCTTTGGATTAGTGCATAAGCCTTGGAGAGAGAAACTTTAGTGAAGAGGATTCTTAGTGCTAGACTTCTTTAGCACCTAAGAAATCTGCAAGCACCTCTTTGCTTCCTTCCTTGGGCATGCATGGAAGAAGCTAAGGTGGCATGAAAAACAAGGAGAGAGAGGAGAGAGAGAGATGGTTTTAGGGAGAAGAAAGTTTCAATTAATTCTATAACTTTAGGTTACATGGTATGCATTTTTATAGGCCAAAGACTATGCTAATCGAAATAGGATAGGAATATGAATCCAAACCTAAAGCACAACTTCCAAAGCTAATATAATTATGATTCCACAAACTCAAGCCCATATATATTCATGACCTGATGTCCTTTCATTTTCTTAGATCCAAATCTAATTCAAACATGGATTAGCTTCCTGAAGATCAAAAATCCTAGACCTCAAGACTGTGGAGAGCTGAATCTGTACCCTAGGACCAAACCGATCCTAGACCCTTGGTGCCAATACCATGGTTCCTCTCATAGCCTCCCATGACTTGGGAACACCATATCTATGCATATAATCTTCACTTTGGTGCTCCCAAGCCTTGGCAAACTTCTTGTAATCCATCTGCACCATTCTGCTACTGTAGAGTACCTTGGCAACTCCCTATATAAAGTCCATCGCCAATGCCATGCCCCTCACCCTTGAAACTCCCTTGGAAGCTACTAAGACATCCACCTCCACCTAGGCTAAAGCTCCTATTAGGTAATGTGTTCTAAAGTTATTTGATTGAGTTGTAGACGGTTGAGCTTATTATAATTTATACATAAATTTTGAATAAATAAAATTTACTTTTGGAAGTTCATTACATTTTATGCATCTTCTGTATAAACTCTTCTATGATGAAATCCTTAGAACTGCTTCTATTCGATAAAGAAGAATTTGTTGTATAGTTTTAAATCTATTCATGATTAAATGATGTATTATTATCTAGAATGACATTATTTATCGAGTATAGGTCATTGTATATTATATAAACTGGTTGTCCTCATAATCAAGAAGTATAGAGATAATGGTATAACATGTAGGTGAGTGTAAGAGTACATTTATTGAAGGATATGGATATCAGTGTCCTTCTGATCTAAGATCATCATAGTGACTTTCAAGTAATTCAATATACTTTGGTGCCAAACTACTTATATTTCTAATACTGACATAATGTTTCTGGATATAGTCAAGTACTTGTAATATCAGTGTGTGAGTCAAAAAAGGATTGACCACTCCAAGGTATTGGAGATAATACTTTAATTATGTTTCAATTAAGTAAAACCTTAACCAGCGATAATCCCTGTGAAGAGTCACAAGATTTATCAGGTTAAAATACTTCTAAATATACTGATTAAGAGTTGGTAGTTAACTCTAAAGTCATTCTAAAAATTAAGTCAGAGGGATGAATTATATAGTAACCATATGCCTGGTTTCTTGAATGTTCCTTTATAACTATTTGACCTATTCAAATATCGAGTACCATTGCTAGATGGTCACATCAATTAATTTAGATATATATTCCTATACTATTGATTTAGTATTCAAACCTATGGGGTCACACATAACAAAAGTTTTCGATCGATCATGATGCTAATAAATGATTAAGAATCATTCAAGGGCTTGATTATCAATTCACTTGATAATTAACCTATTATAAATATTATAAATAAATAAACAAATAATTATTAATTATTTATAGGAGCATCAGTTAGTAATTAGATTGCTAAATAGCTCAATTTGATTGAGAAAAGAAGATTAGGGTAGGTCTAATTGAATTGGGTTCAATTAGGTCTCACCCAATTAGGTTATTCGATAACCTAATTACTATGGGATTTTAAACCTAGTTTGATTTAGATTTGGACCAGATTAATTTCTAATTTGATTAAAAATTAATTAAGGTATTAGGGACCTAATTGAATTAGGGTTAGATGTTTTAATTGAGTTAAATTAAATATGATTTGTTTGGGACTCAATTTGAATCGAATTATGATTCAAATTTCAAACCTAGCATCCCTAGATTTTCTCTACACCCTTCTCCATGCTACTTGGAGTGATAGTGAGGGGTTAAGCTCCAACGAAGAAAAAGAAGGAAAGATAGCAGCCCATGCCTCATGGCTTCAGAGGATGAGATAAATTTTGAACCTAATTTGAGATTCACCTTTGATGAATTATATAGTACATTTTTAATTTGCTCACTGAATTCGAGAATCATGGTGTGAATAGAATCTTAATCAAATAAATAATTCTTTAATTAAAGAAAAAGATGATATCTTACAAAAAAATGAATGTTTACAAAAGGAGATAGATGAAATTCATAAAAGAAACAAAGTTTTGAAAATAGATAAACAAGAAAGTTTGCAAAGTAATAATGCTTTGAAACAAGAAAATCAAACTTTACAAAAGGAAGTAAAATGGTTAAATCTTTGGTTGAACTCTTAGCTCCAACAAACTTGAATTGATTTTCAACAACTAAAAGGAAATACTTGACAAAGCAGGAATTGGTTTGAATTCCTTCAATAGACAAATATTTTTGAAAATTTCTTCAACATCTACTTCTTATCAAAAGTCAAATGTTGTTTGTTATTGCTGTAAAAAATTGGCCATAAAACTTATGCATGCAATTTAAGGAAAAGAAATGAAAATAAAATAAAAAAGATTTGAGTTCTCAAAAGAACTATTGTTTCTTATCCCAAATGATCCAAAAAGCTTAGGTACCTAAAAGCATTACTTGATTATTTTATAGGAGTGTCTTATAAACAATGAATTAAAATTAAGAGGGTATTTGAATAGTGGCTGTTCAATACATATGATAAGTGATAAAGATCAATTCTTTATCCTTGAAATGAAAGAAGGCAGTGTTGTAACTTTTAGAGATGATGGTAAAGGAAAAATCATTAGAATTAATAAAATCAAAGTTACTCCTTCAACTTTTATTGAAAATATTTTGTTAGTGAATAATTTGAAATATAAGTTATTAAGTATTAATCAATTATGTGATAAAAATTTCAAAATCATTTTTGAATCATCCATGTGCATAGTGTCTAGTTCGTTTGATGCAAGTATTAAATTTATTGGATACAGACTATGTAACAGTTATATGAAAGATTTAAATGATCTAACCATTAAAAGTGGTATAAGTCTAGTTACTATGAATGTTAGGATCAAAGAAATTAGTTGGTTATGGCACCATAGACTAGGACATGCTAGCATGACATAATTTCTAATTTGATTTTAAAAGATCTAGTTAAAAGACTACCTAAAATGAATTTCAAAAAATATCATTTTTGTGATGCATATCAATATGAAAAATAAACAAGGGGATCTTTCAAATTTAGAAATGTAGTTTCAACTTCAAGACTTTTAGAACTACTTCACATAGACTTATTTTAACCTACCAGGACCACAAGTCTAGGAGAAAAAATATGGACTTGTGATAGTAGATGATTTTTTAAGATTGAATTGGATTTTATTTTTGGCATAAAAAGATGAAGCATTCACTATTTTTCTAAAATTTTATAGAAAGATTTTGAGTCAAAAAAACTTACCTATTATTTTAATTTGTAGTGATCATGGAACTAAATTGGAAAATCAAATATTTAAACAATTTTGGAATGAGAATAGAATTGAGCATGATTTTTCAGTACCAAGAACACCACAACAAAATGGTGTTGTTAAGAGAAAAAATAAACCTTTAGAGAAATGCCCCGAACCATTTTTGTGAAGGCAATCTTTCAAAGTACTTTTGGATTAAAGTAATTAATAGTACATACTATATTTTAAATCAAGTTTTAATTTGACCAATTTTAAAGAAAATCCCTATGAACTTTGGACTGATTAAAAACTAAATATTAACTATTTCCATGCTTTTAGTTGCCGATATTTCATTTTAAACAATGAAAAAGATAACATAGAAAAACTTGTTGCCAAGTTAGATGAGAGTATTTGTTTTAGAATACTCCACACCTAGCAAGGCTTATAGAGTCTTCAATAAATGAATATTGATCATTAAAGAATCTATATATATAGTTTTTGATAAAATCAACCACTTACTTTATAGAAAGGAAGATCTTGTTGATAATGATGATGCAGGAGAACATAGTGATTTGCCCAACGAGTGCACGTAGGCACACAATCATCCTAAAGATCTGAAATTGGTGACCCTTCATAAGTTGTTAGACCTAGAGCATAAATTAAAGTTTTTTTTGATTATTTAACATTTATTTTCTAAACTGAACCCAATTGCATAGAGAAAGCCAAACTTTATCCAATTGGATGCTAGTTATGCAAAAGGAGCTAAATTAATTTGAAAGGAGCAATGTTTGGAAATTATTTACCAGGTCTTTTGAATATCCTATTATTGGTACTATATGGATCTTTAGAAACAAGCTTGATGAAAAAGGTAATGCAGTAAAAAATAAAGAAAGACTAGTAGCTAAGGGGTATAATCAAGAAGAAGGAATATATTTTGATAAAATTTATACTTCTATAGCCATATTAGAAGCCATCAAATTATTGCTTGTATTTACTTATTATATGAATTTTAAATGCTTTCAAATGAATGTAAAAAGTACTTTCTTAAATGGTTATATTTCTAAAAAAGTTTTTGTAGATCAATCACCTGGATTTCAAAGCTACATCTTTCTAAATCATATTTTCAAACTTAATAAAACTTTATACAGTTTAAAGCAAGTACCTAGAGCATGGTATGAAAGGTTAAATAATTTTTTGCTTGAAAATGGCTATACTAGAGGTAGTATAGATGCTACTTTATTTTTAAAAAGAAAAGAAGATAATCTCTTAGTAGTGTAAATATAGGTAGATGATATCATTTTTGATGCTACTAATAATAAACTTTGTCAAGAATTTGCCGAGCATATGCAGGGAGAATTTGAAATGAGCATGATGAAAGAGCTGATCTTTTTCTTTGGACTTTAAACCAAATACATCAAGGAATTTGTTGCCCGGCAAAGCAACCTAAGAGAGGGGGTGAATTGGATTTTAAAAATTTTTGCAAATATTTAATATAAGTGCCAATTCAAAAATAATGAAGGTGATAGTGATTTCAAAAGTATGTATTCTTGATAATAAAATGTAGCAAAAATAAAGAAGTAAATACAAGAAGAGTAGAAGCAATCACAAACACACAATATTTTATAGTAGTTTGGTGCACACCAAAGGACCTACATCCACTTTCCAAGGTCCACTTGGATATTTTACTATAATCTTAACTTGATTACAGTATATTAGTTTTCCCGGGCTCACTAATCAAAACCCTTCTTGGTTTTCACAAGGCTAACCAAAAATTTAGTTGGTTTTTACAAGGCTTACCAACAACCTAGTTGGTTTTCATAAGGCTCACCAACAACCTAAATTTATTTTACAAGGCTCACCAACAATCAAACCACCAGTTTCAATCCACTTGAGACTAGGAACAACAATAATTCAAGTACAAAGTAAGAATATAATAAGCTTTCAAAAATAAAGCAAATATCTCTTTGAAGCTCTTTAATTGTAGTTGAGAAGCTTGTCCCCAAGTTGTTGAAGCCTTAATGGATGCTTAAAGATTGGACTTGAATGCTTCTGGAATACTCTTGAATGATTGAAGGTTTAATTTTACTCAAAAGTAATGATTTCTTAATGAATATTCAATGAGCTCTCATTAGTTGCTCATTAGTCACTTCTCACTTGAGTGTAGTCCACTTTAAATACCTTTCTAAATCTTAAATAACTATTTTTGATCATTGGAGAAGAGAAAATAGCTATTAGGAGCAAAAAGAATAAATTCCGTGCTTAAAAAACTAGCCATTACTATTCATCCAAACCTACAAGTATCGACACTTCAAATCATGAGTCGATACCTGAGTTGATACTTGATCAACACTAGATCAAGGATATGTTCTGAAGCTCTCTGGAGTCCACTGTGCATCGACACTTCTTTTGGTGAGTCGACACTTCATCTTCATGAGTCGACACTTGAAGAAAAACTTGAATTTAGCATGTTCTGTATCATTTCTGATATCAAGCCTTGAGTCGACACTTGAGTCGATACATGAGTCGATACATGAGTCAACACTTGAGCTTCATGAGTCAACACTTCATGCATGCCATCTGAAACTTCTTCTACATATAGCTCAAGCTTCTGTGAGTCGACACTTCACTTTCATGAGTTGATACTTGGCTGAAGCTCTTTTAAAACTCTATTGAAACTCTGCTAAAACTTCTTTAAACTTGAGATTTGAGTCCTTCAAGTTCATTCTTATGTGTCAATATCAATTTAACTTGAAATTCCATCAATATGAGTAACCTCTTCAACAAGATGACAAGCATTCTTAACTTTTAACTTACTATAAATTTGATGAGTACTTTGATCTGCTAAACACACTTGTAACATACAGTTAGTACTCAAATATACTTAAATATTTTGTTATTCATCAAAATCAAGATAGAAGTCAATAATCTCTTCCTTTTTGATAATGGCAAAACCTTTAAGTATATACACATAGTAAGCTCAAAAGATTTGCAATAAGTGTAGAGCAATTAACTTTAAGTATTAAAGCTATTGATAATAAGTATTAAAGTCTAGATTGTAATGTTTATCAAGATCAAAAACTCATTTATAATGTTTCAAAGCTATATATATAAGAAAGAATTCAATTCATATTGTTTTAATGTATCAGAGCTGTAACAATAATGTATCATAGCAATAATTAAAATGTAACAGAGCTAAGTTATATATATATATATATGAGATGTTCAAGAGGTGTATTAGAGCTAAAATAGATTTGAAGAATAAGCATTTGAGAAAAAATAGATTGAACATAAAAAGTATTAGAGCAAGATCTTTAGAAGTATCAAAGTGAAAACTTTAAGAGTATTAAGGCATGAAATAAGTGTCAAAGCATATGAAAGCAAATAATATATCATAAAAATAGAGAGTATCAAAGAAAAAAATATTATAACATGAAGAGTATCGGAGTATGAAAACAAGGAGTATCAGAGTATATCAAAATAAAAATAAAGAGTATCAGAGCATAAAAAATAAAAATAAAGAATATCAGAGCGTAAAAAAATAAAGATAAAGAGTATTAGAGTGTGGAATAAAAGCTCCCCCCAATATATGTTCTGAAAATATTTTTCAAATCTTAAAACATTTTCCAAAATATTTCCAATAGTTTTAGAGATTTAAAAATTTTAAAAATTTCTTAATACTTTTCTCTCTCCCCTTTACTTATTGCTTTCTTTACTTAAACTATTCATTCTCTCTCTTTTTGTGTTATTACTCCCCCTTTCTACCATACATTAATTCTCCCCATTTTGTCATCATGAAAAAGGTGAGAAAAAGAATATAGTATAGATAAAACATCGTAGTACATAGACAAATGCTAAAAATGTCAATATATATATAAGATTTCAAACATTTGATACAAAAGTTGATACCATTGATTCATAATTTGATACAAACAACATAAAATTAGAAGACTGATACACTAAAAGATTGAAATACAAAAAGACTGATACACATATCAACCCTATGGGGTGCTTTCCTTATCAGAAGAAGATCCAATCTCTAGAATAATTGGTCTCGTAATACTAGAGGATCGGGGTCGCACCCACATTGGCCGGAGATCTGCAAGTCGAGTCTGAACAGCTCTCAAAATGCCACCACGTCCGTAGCTTTGGCTTTTGGCATGTGCTATCCCTCTAATTGGTGCTGAAGAAGAGGCTATGTCAGTAGTGGAGTCAGGAACGGGTGCAAGGAAAGATGGTGTAACATCAAATAATGGACCAGAAGATAAAATATGAAAACCAGGTGCATAAAATCCTAGTTCCATGATCAATGAAGAAGTGGTACGTATCACTGGGGGTGACCTAAGGGGTATACTAAATGAAGGAGTAGGTAGATCAATAAGAATATCAAGTGTATTAGTGTGAAGAACAAGAGTGGAAACTAAAAAATCAGATGGATCAGAAGTAATAGGTGTCAGGAAGAACTGGAGTATGGACAGAAGAAGTGGGTGGATCAGGAATAGTCTTTGGAGATCTCATCTCGTCAGCTACATGATGGGGACATCAAAATCCATCAGGGTTTTTTCTTTTTTCTCCTAGATTTTTTTTTTTTTTATATTTTTTTATTCCAGCTATTCCACCTATTCTCGCTATTCCCATTTTATTCCATGTTTATTTTTGACTTATTCCATGTTTATTCTGACATCATCTCCACCTTTATGCCCAAAGTTCCCCTTCCCCTTCGTTCCAGCCGATCCACCATCGGATCTCCTCCCTTCCCTATGCTAGCCACCTAACTTGCTACCTGCCGGTCGTCTGCACCCCATGCCATCATGACTGTCCCCCAGGAGCCACCAACCCATCCACCTCCCGTCGATGCTTGTGACTGCGCCCGACCACAGGGTTCCTCACCCTTCAGGAAGATCTTCCAGGGGCCAGATCTGTTGGTGGATAACCTTGAGGAGAAGATCTCAATGATTCGAGAGATTGTCGACGAGTTTCCCTTTGTGGCCATGGACATTGAGTTCCCTGACGTCATCATCACCCCTATCCATGCCTTCTAAAGCATCTCCGATCAACACTACCAGACCCTCCATGCCAACGTGGTCCTCCCCTACCTTATCTAGATTGACATCACCTTCTTTGACACTTCCGGCTGCCTTCCGCCTTCGTTGGATATGCAACCCCAGCCCCTCTTCTCCGTCCGCTGCCCCTTTTGTTCCATGGTCACAAGGAAAAAAAATCTACACAGATCTCAGAGCAGAAGAATTTACATGGATCTCAGAGCTGCATGCTTCTCAGAGCTGCATGCTTCTCAAAGCAAGAATTTTTTGCACAATTATTATGCTTGCATAGATTTCAGAGCAACTCAACATGGATGGATCTTGATGAATTTAGGTTATATTTAAATTTTTAATTTGGATGTAATGATTAGTTTGAAATTATTTTAATTCCAAGTTTGTTTTAGATTAGATTTTTAGTTTGAAGTTTGTTAGGATTGGGATATGTTTCATCTTCATCTTGTAGAGGGTTGGAAAATCTATAAATACCACCCTCAGTTATTTGTAAAAAAGAGATGAATAACATTTCTTGAGTTCTGTGTGAAGGATCTGTGTGATCCCAGGATTTCTGTGTGATCCTTGATTTACTGTGTGAGGGCATCTGTGTAAGCCCAGGGTATCTATGTGATCCCTTCCTCCTTCTTTTCAGGATATTTGTGTGATCCCTAGGGCATCTATATGAGCCCTTTGCTTTGTGCTTATCTTCCTAGGAAAATCTGTGTGAATCTCAGTTATCTTTTTGAACCTTAGCCCTCTTCTTTCTTCTTCCAGACAAACCCTAATCCCCTGGTGACTTCTATGCTCACCAGCGATCCTACCTCGTGCATCTATCCTGTATCACTATAGGCACTATATCCTGATTAATAGCAATAGGATCTAGCTCAGGGTTCGCTATATAATCTATAATGTCGAAATCAATGGAAGAATTGCCCTAGCCATCTCCTGTCTCAATGTCAGGGGCTGGAGCTGGAGGTGCTGGTGAAGCGGGTGGAGAATCCGATGATGGAGGCAAAGATGCCCTAGCAGAAGATAATCTCTCTAATGTAGCCAAGACAACTCAGAGTCCCTCTCTCACCTCCTGAAAGCCTTCCCTCATCTCCATGTGAATGTGATCCACTCGCTATCTAACAATCATCACCTTGGTCTCCAAGAGAGTGATCCACTAATTTGTAGTGTCTCTAGGAGCTGGCACCTCAGGGTGTGCCAAAATTGATGGCTCGGGCTGTCGCTCTAGTATGTCCCTCGATGGCTCAGAAGGCCCGGCCTCATCTATATGCATATGCTCTTCCTCCTTAGTGTCTTCCTGATCATCAGCATCTGTAGCCTGTCTAAATATCCTATGCCTCCACCAGCCTTTATGCAAGAGGTAGCCCATGCGATGTAGAGATTGCTCATCATAGATGTAGTGTGGAGCAGCTTTCTATAGGGCTCTCCTTCTATGTAAACTCCATAAGCTCTGAACATAATGGTTAGTCCCATGCCATAAGGAAGACACAATCTCCTTGTTGCCCAAAGATGGAGCCCAAGAGGGGGGATGAATTGGATATTAAAAAAAAAAAAAGCAATTATATGCACTTATTAGTGAGTTTGTGTAACTAAGTAATAGTGCTCAATGAATTATGCAGCAGAAGCAATAAACAAAATGCAAGGTGATAAAGAGCAAGTAGAGAACGAAGCAAGCAACCACAAATAACAAGATGTATAGTGGTTCGGTGCACCCTAGCACCTACATCCACTTTCCAAGCTTCCCTTTGAAAATTTCTACTATAATCTATCCAAGATTACAGCCCACTTGTTTTCCAAGGTTCACAAGTCAAAACCTATGTTGGTTTTATAACCTAGGCTCATCAACAACCTTTATAACTTGTTTTATACGGGCTCACAAGTCAAACCCAAGTTGGTTTTATCTCTTATACTCACCAACAACCTTTAACACTAGTTTCAATACCTTTGAAACTAGCAACAACAAAAAAAATTAAGTATACAATAAAAGAGCACAAGAAATAGCTCCTAAAATGAGAAAAAATTAAAGTTGATGTAGCTCTTCTTAAATGCTTGAGTTGTTTTCTTCTTGGAATCTTTGAATTCACACTTATGGCCAAACACTTGAATGCTCAACAACTTAAAAATGGAAGCCTTTTATCAAAGGAATCTCTTAAAAGCTCTCTTCTTGTCTTTTCAAATGATTGGAGTTTGTTTCATATGATTCTTGTCCTTCTTATTTTACTTGAAGAGGTTTGGTGAGTGTTAAATATCTCAAATCCACTGAAAAGACTGTTGATAACCGTTAGAATTGAAAAAATAGCCATTTGGAGCCGTTTGGAGATAATTCTGAAATTTTAAAAAACTAGCCGTTACAGCATGAGTCGACCTCTTGAGTCGACACTTAGAGCATGAGTTGACCCCTTGAGTCGACACTTCAGGCTGAATACAGAAAACTTGATGTTCTGTCCCAAAACTTGTCTCAAGCGATGAGTCGATCTTTTGAGTCGACACTTGAAGTGTGAGCGATCACTTGAGTTGACACTTGGGCGTGCCAGTTGAAAATTTGTGTGCCAGTCTTCTAAAACTTCTAAATTTTCTTCATGAGTTAACCTTGTGAGTTGACACTTGGCCTGTGAGTTGACCTCTTGAGTCGACACTTGATCTGTGCCATCCAAAAATGCATGCCAAACTTTGAAATTCTTAAAGATTTATCCATTAATTTTTTAGATACTTCTTTACAAGAACCAAAGTGGTTATTTTGATAATATTCCAAGATTAGAAAATCAATTAAACATGAGAAACCTCTTGCTTTCAAATTAGTACACTTGATACTCCATTGATGTACTTAAGGAATGAAATTCATACTTCAATTAAAATATTAGTCCAAACATATACTTAACATTTTGTTATTCATCACAATCAAGGAGCCAAGGCCAACAATCTTCCCCTTTTTGATGATGACAAAATTTTGAGTATATAAGCAATTAAGTTCAAAAAGAAATTTATCATCGTAAGTGAGACCATTATAATTTAATAAATCAAACATTCTTCGTACTAAAGTTCAAAAAAGGTGTCAGATCAATAGTTTATAAAGCAATGTTTCAAGACTAGTAAACTTGAAAAATTATTGCTTTGCTTATATATATACTTTCTACTCCCCCTTTTTGTCAACATAAAAAAGGTTGCTCCCCCTGAATTAGTGCATTTTATCATAATAAAGCATACAAAGTTGGTTGGGGGTCGATCTTACAGCGGGTATCAGATCAATTTAATAAAAAGAAGAGTAAGCATTAAACAAAAGTGAAGTTTCATATATATATATAAGAGAGTTTTATTACAACAACAGCACAATCAAAGTCTGATACATGACTAAAATACTAATACATAGCAGAAAAAACTAATGCATAAACATAAACAACATGATAAACATATGAGAGGCTAGTCCTCATCAGATGAAAGCTTAAAGTAGATAGGAGCTCTAATCCTAGTCCTAGAAGCAATGGGTCTAGGGATCTTATGGGTGCCATGGCTCCTAGTCCTAAGAGCTAGTCCAAAGCGGGGAATGACCCTAAAAGACCTAGTAGAAGGTAGAGGTAAGGTCTTTGCTGGTGTTAGGAATGCTGGGGTAGTGGCAAGCTAAGCATCTTTGGGAGCATCTGTAGTAGCATCTAGAGTCTAAGTCTTCCTGCTGATAATCTCATAATCTCTAGCTCTATCATCACTGCCATCACTATCATCATCACAATCATCACCAACACCAACATCACCACCACCATCTCCAACATCACCATCTCCATTGCCATCACCACCGGGAGTGTCATCATGTCTGTCATGGTGGTCATCGTCATTTGCTGGCGAGGAGGAGGTGGACCTGAAGGTGCAGTAGGAGGCAAGAGAGATCTCAGAAGATCCCGTATCTCAGCAAAACCATCATCCATAGCCTGCCTGATGCCTGAGAGCTGATCATCGGTGTGTGCTCTCAATCCCTCGACCTCTATCCGTAGCTATATAGTCCTGACTGCCGGACCAATAATCTCATCTCTGACCTCAGCAAACTGATGCCTGACATGCTCTTCAAAAGATGACTCTGTAGTGGTACGAGGAGTAGTAGCAGGAGAAGGAACAAGTGCTGGAGTGGCTGGCTCAGACTCAGAAGCTGGCACTAGTGCAAGTCTTAGAGGTGTATTATGCTTAGTAGGCCCAAATGGCCCTGCCTCAGCTGCTTAAATCTCATCCTCCTTGTCTGGCTCCTGACCTGACCCTTACGAACCCATCGACCGCCAATAATTCAAAATCCCATCCGATGCAGAGATTTCTTCCCATACATGTCTGTGTGAAGAATCTCTTTGGAGGGCTTTCCCTCCAATGGGATTCTGAACTCTCGAAATATCCTAGTCAGGTCCATGCCATAAGGAAAACACAGACGATGCTAAGTGGCCACCTCTCCCATCTGATGAACCATGATCATGGGGAGGTTTACGGGAGTCTGCTGCCTCAATGCAACCATCCGTACTAGCTCCCTCTCTATGATGAAGTCAAATATGCCTGTCTTCAAAATCAGGATCCGAGCTATGATATGGTGAAGGACTCTCATCTCAAGGGATAACTAGTTTGCTGAAACCACTGAAATACCATTGACATCCTCGCTCTCTAGAATGCACTGAAATGCTGCCTCATGGTTTCCAACACAATTTACTGCCCTGCCATGGAGAGGAATCTACCAGACTCTACTGATCATCTCAAGGGTCACATGAATCTCAACACCCCTGACTATAGAAGCCTATCTGAGGCCATCAGTGTCCATGCTACCATAAAACTCTCTCATCAACTGTGGATAATACTTCTCAATCATGGTACAGAAGGGTACTAGCCCAGCTGCTCTCAACAAATCATCAATAATAAAACTCTGAGAGTCCCAAAATTGAATGTCTATTGTCCTGCCACTAGCTATGGTCTTCCCCATTTTTCTTGCTGTACCAGGAGATGAGGGTGGAGGCTGCTCCTGAGGATCCTGCTTAGGCTACTCAATCGGGTCTTGACGAGCCTTAGTCCTTCTTTCATGGCTAGACTCTCCATGCTCAGACCTTCTCTTATGGTGTGCCAACTACTTTCGGGGAGCCATACCACACAAAGAGACTGCAAAGAAGAGTAGGAAGAAGGAGTGAACTGGAGAAGCTAAGAGGGAAGAAAGGAAGTGTCGACCTAGAAGAAAAGAAAATAAGCAAAGGACTGAAAGAAAACCAAAGAAGAGGAAAAAAAACTATGGAAAAGAGGAAAAAGTGGGAAGAGTCAGACCAAATCCATCAAGAAAGATGGGAACGGTTCAGAAGAAAAAAAATATGAGAGAAATAAGGAAATCGGGCTAAATCATAATGAAATCAAAGTAAAACATGGACCAACCAGAAGTAAAATCAAGAGGAAATGAAGAAAACACAGTCCGACTGGAAAAGATCAAGCGAAAAAGAAAAAATTTACCTCAAAATGGAAGGCTAGATATGGGATTCCATTGTTCTTGAGCTTAGAAGGGCTTTTAGGGACCACATGGTGCTAAGGAATGAAGAAAAGATGGATTAAAAAGGGTTTACAGGATGCCCTAAAATCTCAGTCCCGATGTATTGCCCAGGTGGCTTTCCAAAAGGGGGATGAATTACGATTATAAAAACTTTTGGCAAGTATGTCCAATTTAAAATCCTTTTGATGTTGTGATGCAATACGCAATGCGGAAGCAATTAAGTAAATGTAATAAGGTAAAATAAGAACGAACACAAATACAAGGAAATTTAGAGTGGTTCAGAGTAACCAGCTCCTACGTCCATTACCCAAGGACCACTTGGGATTTCCACTATAATTTAGAGTGGTTTGGAGCAACCGGCTCCTACGTCCATTATCCAAGGACCACTTGGGATTTCCACTACATCCCCCAATCGGAATACAGTCGGATTATTTTACCAGGCTCACAATCCAAACCTATACACTTTGGTTTACTAGGATCACCAAAGTAAGCCCAACTCCCTTTAGTTTTAAACGGGATCACCAAAGGAACCGTATACTTGGTTTTATATCGGGATCACCAAGAATCCAAATTAGGTTTTCACAAGGTTCACCAAAAAACCTTTAATCCTCTCTTAAGACGTAGCCCCTTGCTATTCTTAAAGAGAAAACAAAGATATGTGAAAAATATAAAACAACTACACAACAAACCGAGTTTGTTTAAATGTTACCGATGAAGATCAAGGTGAAGCCTAGCCTTGAATGCTCTTTTAATGCTCTTTAGGCTACTTCTTTACTTCTTCAAAGAGTGGATTCAATAATGAAGAGAAGTTGGTGGAGCTTTGAATCCTATCTTGAATGCTCTTGAAGTGGATTGGTGAAAGACTTGAAGACTTTTCAAATTCTCAATATAAATAAAAGAATAATCCCTCAAAAATTGTTTAATCCATTAAAAATACTCCCTTTTATAGTTTTTCATGAGATATAGCTGTTGTAGGGCCTAGGGAATCGGGAAAGAGCTGTTGGAGACCATTTGGAGTTCAAAATCAACTTTCAACAACTAGTCGATAGAGTACAGAAAATGGTCACTCGAGTCGGCTCGAGGTCCATGAGTCGGCTCAAAGTCTCAAATAGCCTAAACAAAAATTCTGTGCGAGTCAGCTCTTGAAGCTGGAGTCGGCTTGAACCTTCAATCAGTACAAATCAACATTTTTCTTGAGTCGGCTCTTCAAGGCAAAGTCAGCTCGAAGTCTCAGTCACCAACAAACATAACTCTAGATGTGTTGGCTCTTCTGGGCTTGAGTTGGTTCAAGGTCTCAGACTTCAAAAACATGTGTTCTTCAAAGAGTCGGCTCTTGGGGCTTGAGTCAGCTCGAGATACTGAAACTCTAAATTTTTTTTTGCCATGCCAGAAGGAGTCAGCTTTTGATCCATGAGTCGGCACTTGCAAAAACTTCATTTAAAGCTTCAAACTTCTCCAAAATTTTTCAAAATGTGAATCCAACAATAGCTAATCTACTTACTCTTATTTTTATAATTTTATAGTCCTTTTACAAAATTACATAGTTGAAAAATTAGCACTTTTACAACTTGAAGTGCAAAAGAGTCTATACAATGTTGGATTACCTTTCAACCAATTTGAAAACTAATTAAACTAAAGATAAATATTTTCCTGCAAAAGCTTCTCAAGTAATTGAAAGAATTATTAACACATACATGCTCCAATATTTTGTGATCATCAAAATCATTCCAGGGGTCAACAATCTTCCCATTTTTGATGATGACAAAACACTAAGCATGAATAGGATTTAAAACACTTTATAATTACTATGCATTGTATTCACATGTATCAAATAATATTTAACATTGGGTGTATCAAACCAAGTTGAGTATCAAATTGTTAAACTGAAGAGTATCAAATTGTTAAACTAAAAAGTATCAACACAATGTATCACAATGTATCATATGTGTCATCCATGTACTAAGTATCAAAAACTTCTCAAAATTAACTTGTATTTGAAGTGAGTTTAATGAAAAACTTAACACAAGCTCCCCCTTACTGATGTAATAATATTTTCTTCATATTTGCTTTCATATTCACACTTTCATGCATATTCATTTTTATATTTTTTTTCATACACATTCATTCACATTTTCATGCACACTCTTCTCTCCTTTCTTCCTTCTCCCCCTTTTTGTCATCAACAAAAAAGTATATAATAAGGAGAACATTCATTCACAAATTAAGTCATTCGCAACATGTATTGGATGTATTATAAGAAGACATATATATATATATTTAAAAAGTGTCAATACAAGAGTGATACAATAAAAAAGTGCCTTGGCACGACAAAAGTAGTATCACACATAATATAAAAAGCTAAATATAAAGTCCTAAAATATCAAAATGAAGGACTAGGATCATCATCACTAAGCTCTTCCTCACTAAAGGAGGAACCGACCTCTAAAATACCAGGAGCAGGCTTGAATTTAGGGAACCTAGGCCTAAGGTCCCTAAGTCTGGTCCTAACAGGAGTAGTAGTCTTAGTGGTTCTAGGTTTAGATTTAGCTCTAGGCTCAGAAGAAATCATGATAGGAGTAGGTCGAGCAGTAGGAGGATCAACAAATAAGGCAAGGGTGCCGGTAGTAGATAAAATCTCTGTCGTCGGAGTGTCTCCAACATCAAAACTCGGAATCTCAGTACCAGTCCAAGCCTCAACAGGAGTAGCAGCTGAAGGAATGTCAGTGAAGTGTACTACCTTTCCCTGTCTATAATCTGTGCCAATGTCCGGTGCTACTGCAGAAGGAGTAGGTACAGAGTGACTAGTTGTTGTAATCTGTTGAAGAATAGTCAGAATGTCTTGAAATTCTTGATGCATCTCTAACTAAAGTACAGATATCCTGGCATCAGTCTCTGATCTCCCTCTCTAAAGACTAGAGATCTCATCCAGTATATGCTGCAGTCTGTCA
Source organism: Areca catechu (assembly GCA_021397845.1). Taxonomy (NCBI): domain Eukaryota; kingdom Viridiplantae; phylum Streptophyta; class Magnoliopsida; order Arecales; family Arecaceae; genus Areca; species Areca catechu. The sequence goes on along the minus strand of CM038051.1, from coordinate 90,143,247 downwards.
TCATCACCTGATCCAACAGCAGTCGATCCTCTAATAGTGATCGAGGTGTAGAAGGAGCTGGCTCTGAAGGTCTAGCCTCGTCAACATGTGGCTCTGCCTCGGCATCCTATCCCTGTGTTGCCTGATCATTCTCTCCTAAATAATCATCAGAATGAGTCACTGGAAGCTCTGAACTATTCCTAATCTAGTGACCCTCAACCTTTAAGAATCCCATCCTGATTAATGATTTTAAGTTGTATTTGTCTGTGTGCAATAATGGTCTGCTGTCTTCTCCAGACAAATCAACATGAGCATCCTGAAACAGTAAAGTAAATACCATGCTGTACGGAAGACATGCTCGTGCCCTATGAGCAGCTTCCCTAATCTATGACAACATAATAAAGGATAAATTGAGGGCCTCCCCGTCAACTAAACATCTCATAAAGATTAGGTCTCTCTCGCTCACCCAGTCGAATCTCCCAGTTCGGGGTCAAAAGATGTGGCTAATGATATTATGTAGCAACCTCATCTCCAATGAGAGTTGGTTGGCTCTAACATCTATCACACCAGTCGCATTAGTCCTTTCCAGTACAATTCTAAGTGTTTTCTATTTGTCCTTCAATACAAATTACCTTCTCCCTTTTTTGGTATTTGAAAAATATTAGACAATTTTTGCTTACTGATCTCAATGTGTTTCCCCTTCACAGTAGATTTAATATGAAAGCACCCAAAGACATATTCTCGAAAAACTGTCTAATAAGATTAGGATATGTAGGAAGATTAAGCATGCAAAAATCTTTCCAACCTTGTCCAATTAACCAATCACCAATTTTCAAGCTCTCTTGTTCTAGAAATGAGAAATCAATGCATCGGCCAAGGGTTACTTGCCTATTTCCTATCGAAATTACATGCCTTGGAGCTTCTTGTTCCTCTTCATGCTCTTCTTGTTGTTCCTCTGATGGATTTGAAGTATCAAGCCTCCGTTTGGTCCTCCTTTCCTCTGTCACTGACCGAACAACCTTCCTAGCCTTCTTTGCCGCGGCTTTCCTAGGAGCCATCTAGGTTAGATTAGGGTTTTGGAAGGGTGTAAAGGTGTTCTAGGAGCTTCTCTTAGGTTAGGGAAAGGAAATGGCTAAGGAAAAATAAGAAGGGCAGAAAGAAATATCAAATTTGAACCTATGATGCCCTATTTAAAAAGCCTCAGCCCGACTCTCGAGTCGGCTCACCGAAACAGCAGGTGGCTTGAGTCGACTCGAGCCCAAATCTAGGTCAAAACTTGAAAAATGACAAAATAAATTTCTATGGGTTTTTTACTACTAAAGGAGGTTGTCATAATCTCTAGAAGGAATTTTGAAATGTCTAGATAATTTTTCTTTATTTTCGAAAAGTTAGGTCAAAACTTTCAGAATGGGTCACACAGACCTAATTCGCCTCTAATCTTTTCAAATCTATCTTGACTAAGGGGTTTAATAAAAATGTTAGCAAGTTGATCTTCAATAGTACAAATTCTAATACAACAATATTTTTAAAACATGATCTCGAATAAAATGATGTCTAATTTTTATATGCTTAGTTTGAGAATGTTGAATTAGATATATAGATAAATTAATAGCACTAGTGTTATCACATTTAATAGGAATTTTAGATTGGACAACACCATAATCTTCTAGTTGTTGCTTGATCCACAATACTTGAGCACAACAGCTCCCCGTAGCCATATATTCTGTCTTAGTAGTAGACAGTGCTACAGAGTTTTGTTTACGATAGTGCCATGAAATCAAGTTACCACCTAGAAATTGACAAGTGCCACTTATACTTTTTCAATCAATTTTATAGCCTCCATAATCAGCATCAGAATAACTAATTAATTTTAAAGATATATGCTTAGAATACCATAATCCTAGATTGCATATGCCTTAAAGATACTTGATTCTTTTAACAGCTATGATGTGTGACTCTTTTGGATTAGATTGAAAATGTGCACATATACAAACACTAAATAAAATATTAGGTCTACTAGCTGTTAAATAAAGTAAAGAACCGATCATACCTCTATACAGTTTTTGATCAATATTTGTTCCATTTTCATCTTTATCGAGTCTACATGCAGGATTCATGGGTGTTCCAATTTCTTTGCTTGATTCCATGCCAAACTTTTTGATAATCTCTTTGATATTTTTGGCCTGGTTGATCATGATACCTTCCTTAGATTGTTTGATCTGAAGCTCGAGGAAGTAACTCAGCTCACCCATCAAACTCATTTCGAATTCACCCTGTATTAACTTAGCAAAGTCTTAACACAAAGATTTATCAATATATCCAAATATTATATTATCAACATAAATTTGAACAACTAAAATATCATTATCTTTTCTTTGAATAAACAGTATAGTGTCAACACTACCTCTTACAAAATCATCTCCAATTAAAAACTTACTTAATCTTTCATACCAGGCTCTAGGTGCCTGTTTAAGACCATACAAAGCTTTATTCAATTTAAAAACATGATTTGGAAATGTGTGATCAATAAAACCTGGTGGTTGTTCGACAAAAACTTCTTAAGATAAAAACCATTTAAAAACGCAATCTTTATATCCATTTGAAATAATTTGAAATTCATAAAGCATGCATATGCTAGTAGTAATCTAATAGCCTCTAGCCTAGCTACTAGTGCATAGGTCTCATCAAAATCTATTTTCTCTTCTTTATTATAATCTTGAGCTACTAGTCTAGCCTTATTCCTAATAACATTACCTTGCTCATCAAGTTTATTTCTATAAACCCATCCAGTACCTATAACAGGGTGGTCATTAGATATTTCTACTAGAGTCCAAACATTATTTCTCCTAAATTGGTTTAACTCATCATGCATAGCTAACATCCAATTAGGATCAGTTTCAGCTTCTTCTATAGTGTGAGGTTCTACATGAGAAACAAAAGCAATCAAGTTATGTGCATCTTTATGTGCAGCTCTAGTTCTAACACCTTGAGATGGATCTCCTATAATTAGTTCTTTGGGATGTGATTATACATACCTCCATTCTTTAGGTATATCATCATGATTCTTGCTTACTACTTCTTCATGTTGTTCATTTGTTTGTTTGTCTTTGAGAGTCAAATCCTTTAGTCCATGTTCTAGTGTACCTGCATCATCATCAGCACGATCTTCTTTTCTAGAAGATATAATATCAAATTCATTAAAAATAACATATATTGATTCTTCCATAGTCAAAGTATTTTTGTGATGCGGTATGACACTAAGACTGCTAAACATGCATGAAAAATAGTAAAATAATTTTTTATGATTTTTTTATAAGTTTATTTGTAGGCTAGATTTCTAAAATAAAGTAAAAACTAGCAGAAAGACTAGTAGTACAAAGAATCATCGGGTCGCAGGAATACTCATGCAAACTAATGAAATATCTAGGACTCGAGAGTTGAGAAACTCCTAGTTTAGGATAGTTTATCTTCATCAAAATCAGATAATAAGAGAAAGGAAGGTTTCTTACCAGTCAGATATTGAAATTCAATTACAGAAGAGATCACTCACAACTCTGATCAGAGCCTGGAAAAAGAAGCCTTGTTTCTCTTGAATCTGATGGCAAATCTGGGCGGTCCTGGTAGCAAAGAAGGCCTCCTTAGGGGAGGGGAAGTACCTCGAGGATCCTGCAAGCATCAAAGGTTAATCAAAGTAGCAAATAAAAATTAGAAAATGAACTAGGGTTTGAAGGGAATCAGGATTAGGGCTAAAAGCTGGCAGCCGGAGAAGAAGGAGCTCTTGGGCTTGGATGGCAGCAAGGACTCCTGTTCCTTAGACATGGCTGATCTCTAGGGATGCCAAGGGATGCTAGGGCAGCAAGGTTTCATTCAAAGGACACAAGGAGAGCACTCAAAGAGAGAACCAAAACTCAAACTCAAGACAATTTCATAAAATTTCAGCAAGGTTTATTCATAAGAAAAAGATGCTTACAAGAGGGGGAGGGGTGGGGTATTTATAGAGTTCCCATGCCCTCACTAATCATGGTTACACTTGGGTTACATGTCCTTTTCCAAATTGGAATACAAGTCCTTTCTTAGCTAAGTTAGAATTACAAAGTTTAAAAGGATTAGAAATCCCAACTAGGTTAGGAATAAACTTGGTCTTCTCCTTCTCTTCAACTTGGACTTGGTCAAACCTCTTTGGACATGGTCAACACTTCAAGGACACCTAGGGGGGGTGTTGGGCCTCTAGGAGCAGCAAGGGGCCGGCCCAAAGGGGCTAGGGTGCATAGGTTTGGGCTTCTAGAAGCTGGGGTGGCCTGGTAGCAAGAATATTCCCTGAAATCTTGCTTCTTAAGGGCTTGGGCTTGGCACCTGGGCTTGATTTCTTTGGATTGGGATGTAGGTGGACCTCTGGAATTATGATGCCATAGTTTAGGAATATGCTCTGGCATCTGGAGAGGAATCTGGGCATCTGGAGGGCATCTGAAAGGAATCAGGGTTTCTGGAAGGAATCAGGGTTTCTGGAAGCATCTTGGATCCGGGTTGTCACACAAAATCCAATGGGCTGATGTAGTGGCCTCTGACTCCTGGATGTGGCCTAGTGAAACTCTAAAATAGGGTAACCTCCTCTCTTATACAAAAATTGGACTTATACTGGACTCATAACTGATGTACAAGACTCAAAATACTGACTAGGTTAAGGGTTGAGACAAATCAACTAACCTCAACTTATTACAGAACTCAATCTAATTGATTACAAAATTTGACACATAGTTAGGTAAACCAAATAGGGCCCAGTAATTTGTGTCTGATCCTGGTGCCCCTACCATTTTGTTGAAAACTCGATAGGCTTTACTATTTAAAGAATATCCAAGAAAAACAGCCTCATCAGATTTTGCATCAAATTTACCAAGGTTATCTTTACCATTATTAAGAACAAAACATTTACAGCCAAAAATATGAAAATAATTGATATTAGGCTTTCTATTGTTCCACAGTTCATAGGGAGTTTTTCTAATGATAGGTCTAATTAAAACTCTGTTCAAAATATAGCAAGCATTATTTACAACTTCTACCCAAAAGTATTTTGGAAGATTTCCTTCACAAAGCATTGTTCTGGACATCTCTTCTGAAGGTGAAAACACCTACACCTAGCATATAATATGCAAGAAAAACAGGGCAGAGAATATGCATTTTAAAACTATTTTAAATCATGTACAACGGAAGGCTTGGTAGATAGATCTAAACAATCTACCGATCTGCCCGCAACAGGACCTAGCATAATAATGTAGCATGCATATAACATTGAAAACAACAGAAGAACATAAATATAAAGGTCATAACTCTATACCTCTAAGAGTGCAGGAGAGAAGCAGTAAAGGGAAGTGAGAAGGAGGGTGCTCGAGCCACACTCGCATCTGGCCTCTACAGGATATCCACACCTGGGCTCGACTCTGATCAACTTCCTCGGAGTGCTAGCTCTTCGAGATCCGTGGGCTGAACTTCTTCTTCCAAGAAGACTGGAATGAGAGCAGGAACCTCTTTCCAAACCTCTTTCCCAATACCTAGCTTGATCGCTAGGTAGCTCACACCCAATCCCTAAACCTCTCACAAAGCCCTTCTTCTTCCTCTCTTTTCTTTGTGTTGTGTTGTAACCCCAGCAGCCACTACAAAGACCTCTATTTATAGGAGCTGCCATGAGAGGGAGAAGAAGGAAGGAGGAGAGATGGAGGGAGAGAATGGGGGAGAGGATCAAGGCCATTCCAAATGGGTCCAACCCATTAAGGTAAGTATGACATTCATACCATAAAGCCTTGGAGCCAAAATTGGTTTGAATTCGAAATTCAAATCAGGTCAAAACATGCCCAAAAATCTCTCATGAAAACCTCCCAGATTTTTGCTCATCACAGGAAGTGTCGACACTCAAAAATGGCCAAGTGTTTACACTTCACCAAGTATCGACACCTGTAAAATTCCAAGTGTCGATACTTGGAACAAAGTCAACCATATTGACTTCAGGTGATGGTAAATGATTCTCAATCGTTTATTAGCCTAAAAGATCAGATAGAAATCATCTATGGTATGTGACCCCATAGGTTCGAATACTAAACTGGTAGCATTGGAACATTTCTAGTACCATTCAAAGTCCTCATCTAGTAATAATACCCGACATACGGATAGATCAAAGATGCAGAGCACCTCACAAGAACCTCTGGCATGTGGTTGCCGCATAATTCATCCCTTTGACCTTATAATGCTCAGGATGACCTAGGGTTAAACTGCCAACCCTAATATGGTTTATCCAGATCATGTCTCAACCTCACAAGTTTTGTGACTCCTCATAAGAACTACCCTGGTCAAGGTTTTGCTGAATTGAGACATAGTGAGTCATTCACTCCATACTATTTGGAGAGGTCAATTCCTTCTTGATTCACCATCACTCTACAAGTACTTAACTATACCCAGAAACCTTTCATCACTCGATTAGAAATCCTGGTAGTCCGGCACCAAAGTATAGTGAGTTGCTTGCAAGCTGCCATGGTGACCTCAGGTCTGAGGGACACATATTCCCATATCCCTTCGCGAGCAACCCTTTGGCAGAAGGGAGCTCCGCAGATGGTCACGTTCAGTGAAATATCATACACTTCACTTGTATGTCACACTAGTAACTCCACACTCCTTGGTTAAGAGGACAACCAATAAATGTGACATACAACAACCTATACTTGATATATCGTCATCCTATAACAATGTATCATTTGGTTGTGAACCAGTTTAAGAACTACTTGATATATCCTCTCTATATCAAACAATGTAGTTCTAAGGACTCCATCATACAAGAGTTCATTACAGAAAAATATAAAATGATAGATAGCCAAAAATAAATAACTTTTATTTATTATTAAAAATTCATATACAAATACAAAATAGCACAACTATCTACAGCCTAGACGATTGGCTTTGGGACATAATTTCCAACAAATCCCACTTGGACTAAAGCCAATCAGTACAGAATCTCATTCCCATTTTCCTTTTACAATAATCAAACTCTTGAACTCTGACAGCTTTAGTGAAGGGGTCAGCCAGGTTCTCCTTTCCATCGATCTTTTGAAGGTCAAAGTCACCTCATTCCACGATCTCTCGTATAAGGTGATAGCGCCGCATAATATGCTTTGTATAGTGATGAGACTTCGATTCTTTGGCTTAAGCAATGGCTCCAGTGTTGTCACAATACAATAGAACAGGACCATCTAGGGAAGGTGCCACTCCCAGCTCACCAAGAAACTTTTGCAACCACATAGCTTCCTTCGCTGTATCAGATGATGCAATATACTCAAATTTGCAAACTAAGTCCGCCACAGTAGGCTGCTTGAAACTTTTCCAGCAGAAAACTCCTCCATTTAGGGTAAAGACAAAACCAAACACACTCTTGCTATCATCTTTATCTAACTAGAAACTGGAGTCAGTATATCCCACAAGTTTCAAGTCAGATTCTCCATAAATGAGCCATCGGTCCTTAGTATTTCGTAAATATTTAAGGATGGTTATAACCACTTTCCAATGAGCTTCACCTGGGTCAGACTGGTATCTGCTCACTACACCTAGTGAGTATGCCACATCTGGTCTAGTACATGTCATGGCATACATGATAGAACCCATTACTGAAGCATATGGAATTCTACTCATACGCTCTCTCTCCTCAGGAGTTATCGCACAATTCCATTTGGAGAGATCAATTTTAGTGCCTATGGAGATATAGCCCTTCTTGGAATTCTCAATGCTGAACCATTTCAGTATGGTGTCGATGTATGTGACTGGGACAATCCTAGAAGCCTCTTAGATCTATCTCTATAGATCTTCATACCTCGTATGTAAGAGGCTTCACCCAAGTCCTTTATAGAGAACTGAGATAATAACTAGACCTTTATTCCTTGCAGTGCTGCGATGTCATTCTTGATTAAAAGAATGTCATCCACATACAGCACAAGGAATACAATCACAGAACCGTTAGCTCATTTGTAAATGCAATGTTCTTCTCCATTCCTAATGAAGCCATACAACTTGATACACTTAACAAATCGTATGTTCCAACTCCTGGATGCTTGCTTCAGTCCATAGATAGACTTTTGAAGTTTGCACACCTTTGACTCATTTGTGGATGCGAACCTTTCAGGTTGTATCATATACACCTCCTCTTCCAGCTCACCATTCAGGAAAGCTGTTCGGACATCCATTTGCCAGATTTCATAGTCAAAGTGTGCTGCTAAAGTAAGCATAATCTGAATGGATTTGAGCATTGCCACAAGAGAAAACATCTCATCATAGTCAATACCATAATGTTGACGATACCCCTTGGCAACCAGACAGGCTTTATAGGTCTCCACCTATCCGTTTGCACCCCTTTTCCTCTTAAAAATCTATTTGCACCCAATGGGTTTCATCCCTTCAGGTGGATCAACCAATGTCCATACATTGTTGATTTTCATGGACTCCATTTTGGATTTCACGGCTCCTAGCCATGATTCAGAGTCGGACCTCTGCAATGCATCCATATAGGTGATCGGATCCTTATTGTTCTCATCGAGTTCAATGGGATCACCATCTCGGACCAAGAAACCATAGTATCTGTCCGATCGGCTTGGTACTCTACCGATCTCCTTAATGGTTCTGGAGTAGGCTCTGGGTGTGATCTAATCACAGCCGGTTCTATGTTGTTCCTTAAGTGTGTCGTTTCTTCTACTTGTTGAACATCACTAAGTTCAATCTTAGTGGCTACAGTCCCTTCACCAAGGAACTCATTTTCCAAAAAGATAGCCCTAAGACTGACGAACAACTTTTGTTCCTCAGCTATGTAGAAGTAATACCTCTTAGACTCTTTTGGATACCCAACAAATAGGCACCAGTCAGACCTAGGTCCAAGTTTGTCTGTTTCTAAACATTTTACATAAGCCGGTTACCTCCATACCCTAAGGTGTAAAAGTGTCGTCTTACATCCAGTCCACATCTTATATGGTATTTTACTAACGGACTTACTTGGAGCCCTATTCAAAATGTAACAGGTTGATTCTAAAGCATATCCCCAAAAGGATACCGGCAAAGAAGCAAAGCCCATCATGGACCGAACCATGTCTAACAGGGTTCGATTCCTCCTCTCATACACTCCATTTAACTGGGATGTCCCTAGAGGCATCCACTGAGAGAGAACCCTATTCTTCTCAAGATATGTCAGAAACTTGCTAGAAAGGTAATCATCGCCTCGATCGGATCGAAAGGTTTTGATATACTTTCTAGTTTTTTTTCTACTTCACTATGATATCGTTTGAACATTTCAAACGACTCAGACTTATGTCTCATCAAGAAGATATAACCGAACCTCAAAAGGTCATTTGTGAAAGTAATGAAATAAACGTACCCACCCCTAGCACTAACATTTATGGGTATGCATACATCAGTATGCACCAGACTTAGAATTTCTTTGGCTCGTTCACCTTTTCCAGTAAAAGGTGACTTAGTCATTTTTCCAAGAAGACAGGACTCACAGGTTGGAAGTGAACTATCTTCACTAAAATTGAGGAGACCCTCAATTTTCAACTTATTTATCATGTTCCCATTTATATGACCTAGCCTACAATGCCATAGGTATGCTTCACGAACATTATCTATCCTAGGGCATTCGCTAGACATGTACATTACACTAACAGGTCGTGATAGTACATAGATGCCATCACGCATTTCTCCATTCAAAATTACAGAACCATTCAAAATGATTTTGCAAATGTCATTCTTTATTAATAGTTCATAACCATTCATGGCCAACTGGCCTACAGAAATGACATTCAAAATGAAAGAAGGACAAAAATAACATTCATTCAAAATGACAGTACTGGACTCGAAAACAAGTTTAAGGACTCCTAATGCCAGAACTGGAACTCGGCTTCCATTTTCCATGTTCAAGAACCTCTCACCGTCCTTGAATCTTCTACTAACTTGAAGTCCCTGCAAAGAATTGCAAATGTGAATTGGACTTTCTGTATCCAATACCCGGTTAGTAGTATCGCAAACAGAGAAACTACAAGGTGTTATCATACAAATACCTTGTCCAAGACCATCCTGCAGCTTTCTCCTCTTGGACCTGTTCGGATCAAGAGACGCAATGTAAAGAGGACAGTTCCTCTTCCAGTTTCCCTGTTTCTTACAGAAAAAGCACTCTGCACGACATTGATCAACCTTCACTTTCTTGGTCTGACTGGGCCCAGAAGCACTAAGCACCTTTTTCCCTTTATTCTTCTTCTTCCCTTTCTTAAAGGGATGACGCCCTCCCGAAGAACCTCCCACTAGATTCACCACCCCTTTATTCAACTAGTGGTCTTTCTCAAAAGTCTGCAGCAACCGTAACAGATCGTGGTAGTTAACTGCAGGCTTATTCATTCTATAATGATTGAAAAAGTCTAGATAAGAGGAGGGGAGAGAATTCAAAATTGCATCTTTCCCAAGTTGCTCATGCAAGGGACAGCCGAGCTTGCCCAGGCACTCAATCATCTCGATCATGTACAATACATGTCAGTGACTAAGGTCCCATCATGCATCTGTGTATTGTAGATAGCACAGGAGACCCTATACCTCTCAACATCGTTTGGTATCCCGAATAACTCCTTCAACTTTTAAAGGATTTCTTCCAGTTGGGTTTCCTCGAACTTGTGACTGAACTCATTATTCATCGCAGCCAACATGATGCATCGAATAGTGGTCCTATCAGAGAGCCACTTCTAATAAGTGTCTCTGACTAAACCCCAAGCATTGGCAGCAGGGATCTTAGGTGCTGGATCCGTTATCATATATAGGATTCGTTCATGCTCCAGGACAATCCTGAGCCTTCGATACCAACTATCAAAGTTGGATCCATTGAGCTTCTCATTATCGAGAAAAGACCAGAGTGACAGGTTGGAAGACATCTGAAAAGAAAACCAAAACTAATTAGTGTATATGAATTATTAACCTAAAGACATGGACTTAAGTCTAAAGGTCCCTCCCACTATTTTGCACAGATTGGTAGCCTCTACCTCCAATCCAAGGAATTACTTTAATTCCTTTGTGGGTACTAGAGTCAAATAGACAACACATGAGCCCGACTTTGGCCGGCCCACCCATGTATGTCTAAAGGTAGGTTCTTTAATTGATTACTTCTCCAAGTAACCTCTAGCAATTGGGTTTTGCCCCAAGAAGCACTTCAATCGGCCTTTGGGCTTATATTGAAGGTCCTGGTTAGGTCAGCTCACCTAACCACCATTAAGAGAGTCGCACTGATCCATCATATTAGGAACAACAATTCTAATAGCCTGATGACCACCCGATCTTTAGATCTGCCGATGAACACCAAACTAATGGATACATTACTATCCCACTTAATAGGAGGCTAGGACTTGGTTATCTCTATAACTTTATCCTTTTAAGGACCTAATAATTTAGAGGGTTTTAATTAATGTGACAGATTAAGAGATGAGAAGACATGGATCAACCTCCCACTGACTACATCACCAATCAAGGAGGGTTACACATAACTAATGATCCATGGATACCTAAAATCAGTCAAGACTGATTAACCTTGGGTGACAAGGGTTAACACGAGTCATTGAGCTATCTAATCAATCCTGATTGACCACATTGGCCAGGTAAGTGAGATCATGGGTTGGGTTCTGCCATTAACCATCTTGCCTAGACACCAACAGAGTTGGCCAGGTAAGAGGTAGCCTCAAAGAACCATGATCACAATACCAAACTTACCTCAACGCCAATCGGTTCATCAGACTCGATTAGACTAGCCTAAAGACTCGGGCTTTCCACTGAGCCATAAATTAGATCCATTTAGATTATGGACTAATCAATCTAACTATTAGATAGATCTAGAGAAGAAATCCTAACTCAACTTTTGATTAGATTATTTCTCTAACTTGTCCCATGAATCTAAACTTAGGTCTAACCCAATCAAGGACCTAATAGAAGCTAACCCATGACCCTCAAGGCTTATTGAAATAACTTAAGGTCTTTGAATCACATTCCTAGAGTACTTAGTCAATCTTAATTCAAAATTAAATTCAATGGCCTTAAATAAATTAAAACAATTTTAATTTATCATGTAAAATAATTTTACAACAAATTCAAAATTTAAATTCACTATTTTCAGCATTTTCTGCAACCAAGTGTCGACACTTCAAGAGCAAGTGTCGACTCAGGGCCTGAGACAGGGAATAGAAAATAGAATAATATGTTTTCTGGCATGCCTCAAGTGTTGACACTTCAAGGGTCAAGTGTTGACACTTCAGGCTCGAGTGTCGACACTTTAGAGATAAATGTCGACACTCCAGCCTGTCTCAGAACAAAAATAGAAACCAGAGCTCAGGAAATTTTTCCATGAGCCGACACTTCAAAAGGTCAAGTATCGACTCACAACTTGAGACAACGAAAAAATAGTGATTTCAAATCTGATGTTTCTTCAAACATACAAACAAAAACCAATCAAAAATAACTTTTAGATCTTATCTAAAGTCATTTTATGATCATGTCATTAGATTTTAACATTTTTAATGTACAAATTACTTTCTTCTTATTTTCTTTTTCATGAGTCAATCACAGTGGCACCCCTACAGGCCATAGGAGATCCCATTGAATGGGAAGAGAGGGTCTTGCAGCCCTACTTCTCTCCTATGACCGGATAGCCTGGTGAAGCACTCAATCCAAGTACTTAAGAAGAAAGGAGATGTTATTAGCATGCTAGCATCATTATATTACAAAATGAACCTATTGCTTTGATACCAATGAAGGTGAAAATACCTACACCTAGCATATAATATGCAAGAAAAACATGACAAAGAATATACATTTTAAGACTATTTTAAATCATGCACAGTGAAAGGCTCGGTAGATAGATCTAAACGATCTACTGATCTGCCCGTAACAAGACCTAGCATAATAATTTAGCATGCATATAACATCAAAAATAATAGAAGAACATAAACATAAAGGTCATACTTCTATACCTGCCATGATCACTATGAATAGAAATAATAGAAAGATTTTTCAGATTTGAAACACTTTTATAAAATCTTTTGAATACTTTAAAAGTCTCATCTTTGATTGCAATGAACAAAATCCATGTATATCTTGAAAAATCATCTACAATCACAAGGCCATATTTTATACCACCTAGGCTTGTTATCCTAGTAGGTCCAAATAGGTCTATGTGAAGTAGCTCTAAGGGTCTAGTAGTAGAAACAATGTTTTTGGATTTAAAACTCCCCCTCACTTGTTTTCCTAATTGACAAGAATCGTAAACATAATAAAAATTTACTTTGAATTTTGGCAAACCTTTAACTAAATCTTTTGAAATAAGTTTTGCTATAGTATCCATACTAGCATATCCAAGTCACCTATGCCATAGTAAACTTGATTCCTTGCTCTTGTCATTCATTGCTACAAGACTTGTATTGCTTGATATAGACAGATCATTAAGATCTACTACATAAATATTACCAAGTCTATGTCCAATGAATTTTGTACTAGAGTCAAGTGGATCAACTACTATACACATTGAGGACTCGAAGAACACATTAAAACTAATATCACAAAGCTGACTGATACTCAAAAGATTATGCTTTAACTTTTCTACAAGTAACACATTCTTAATAAATGTAGAAGCAGTAATTTTGATTTTACCAATATCAATTATCCTTCCTTTGCGATTATCACCAAAGGTTACCATTCCACCATCTTTTTGTTATAGGGTGAAGAATTGATCAATGTCACCCATCATGTGTCTTGAATAGCCGCTATCAAGGTACCATCTTTTCTTTATATTTATGGCTATAAGACATCCCTGCAAAATAATCAAGTAATAGATTTAGGTACCCAAGCTTTCTTGGGTCCTTACAAGTTAGTAAAAATGGTTCCTTTTGGAAGCCAAATTTTTTTGATTTTTTTCTTGTCATTATATTTCAAATGACACTCAAATGCTTTATGACCAATATTATTTCAAGCATAGCATACAATTCTTAGCTTTGAATAAAAAGTATATGATGATGCAACTTTAGGTCTAAATTATTTTGATGTAATGAACTTAGGAGCATATGATGTGGATGCAGAAAATCTATTTGAAGTTGAGCCTTTATAACCAATTCCAAACTTGTTATTTATCTCTCTTTGATCTTTCAAAATCAGTTCAAGTTTATTAGAACTTAAGGTCAATTTTTCAATCAAAGGCTTAAGCTTTTGAACTTCTTTTTTCAAATCATCATTTTCATTTTGCAAATTATTGTTTTTCTCAAGAAGCTCTTCTTTTTCAAATTGAGTAGTCTTAAGTCTTTCACAAACCAAACATAATTTCCTTTGTAAAATCTTATTTCTTTCACCAATTTCATTTTTATCCTTTTTTAATCATATCACAATGGTTTTTCAAATTTTTCATTTTCAAACTAGCTTTTTTATATTCTACTAATAATTCACAAAAAGCATTATAAGGTTCATCATAAGTAAATTCTAATGTAGGTTCAGAAGTAGTTACCTCATCCTCCAAATCCATAAGGCAGATCTGAGCAGTTTTTGTTGTATCCTCATCTTCTTCAATGGATGTAGATTCGTCACTATCACTCCATGTTGCAAGCATTGCCTTCTTTTTCTTTCTTTTGATCATCTTTTTCTTAATCTCTGGACAGTCAGGGCGTATATAACCCAGTTTCTTGTACTCATAGCAGATTGAAATTTGATCTTTATCTTTGTCCTTCTCCTTTTCTTTATCCTTTTCTCTTTTTTTTTCCAAAATCTCCTTTTCTAAATTGCTTTCTCCATCTGTTTGTTCTTCTTCTGCCCATAAACCTCTTAAATTTTTTCATTACAAGGGCTATCTCATCATTTTCAAGATTATCATCATCAGATGAATCTGAATCTTCATTCTTGTCTTCTTTAGTAGCTTTAAATGCTATAGCTTTCTTTCTCTTAGAATCTTCATCAGTTCTTTATTGCATGGCTAGCTCATGTGTAATTAATGATCCAAGCAACTCATCCAGTGGTAGGGTGTTCAGGTCCTTTGCCTCTTGAATAGCTGTCACTTTAGCTTCCCATTTATTTGGCAAGGATCTTAAAGCTTTTTGAACTAGATCAACATTAGTATAAGTCCTACCAAGACTTTTAAGACCATTGATAATATCAGTAAAATGTGTACACATAGTAGATATAGTTTCACTAGGATCCATTTTAAATAATTCATATTTGTGCACAAGAAGATTTATTTTTGAAGTTTTAACTTGTGATGTACCTTCATGTATAATCTCAAGCTTATTCCAAATTTCTTTAGCAGAATTACAAGTCAAAATTCTGTTAAATTCATTTAGGTCCAAAGCACAATAAAACAAATTCATAGCTTTGGCATTCAGCTCTACTAATTTCTTATCATTTTCATCTCATTTCTCTTCCAGTTTGGGAACCTCAATATCATTGATTCTAACAGTAGGTGTGTGAGGTCCTTTCAAAATAATTTTTCATAAATGAAAATCTATGGCTTGAATATATATTTTCATCCTCGCCTTCCAATATGTATAATTGATTCCGGTGAAAAGTGGAGGTTGATTTGTAGATTGGCCTTCGACCAAAGAAGTGCTCATGGGATGTGCTATCTATCTTTAATCTAAGTAATTTTCAGAGAATCTGCTCTGATACCACTTGTTGCCCTGGTGGCTTCCCAAGAGGGGGGTGAATTGGGATTGTAAAAATTTTTGACAAGTATGTGCAATTTAAAATTCTTTTGGTGTTGTGGTGTAATATGCAATGCAGAAGTAATTAAGTAAATACAATAAGATAAAACAAGCACAAACACAAACACAAGAAAATTTAGAGTGGTTCGGAGCAACCGGCTCCTACGTCCACTACCCAAGGACCACTTGGGATTTTCACTATATCCCCCAACCAAAATATAGTCAGATTATTTTACCAGGCTTACAATCCAAACCTATACACTTTGGTTTTACCGGGATCACCAAAGAAAACCCAACTCCCTTTGGTTTTAAACGGGATCACCAAAGAAACCATACACTTAGTTTTATACCGGGATCACCAAGAACCCAACTTAGGTTTTCACAAGGTTTACATAAAAACCTTTAACCCTCTCTTAAGACCCAGCCTCTTGCTGTTCTTAGAGAGAAAACAAAGATATGAGAAAAATATAAAGCAACTACACAACAAACCAAGTGTTACCGATGAAGATCGAGGTGAGGCCTAGCCTTGAATGCTCTTTTAATGCTCTTCAAGCTGCTTCTTTACTTCTTCAAAGAGTGGAATCAATAATGAAGAGAAGTTGGTGGAGCTTTCAATTCTATTTTGAATGCTCTTGAAGTGGATTGGTGAAAGACTTGAAGACTTATCAAATTTCCAAGATAAATCAAAGAATAATCCCTCAAAAATGGTTTAATCCATTAAAATACTTCCTTTTATAGTTTTCCATGAGATATAGCCATTGTAAGGCCTAGAAAATCGGAAAAAAATGTTGGAGACCATTTGGAGTTCAAAATCAACTTTCAATAACTAGCCATTAGAGTGCAGAAAATGGTCACTCGAGTCGGCTCGAAGTCTCAGACAGCTCAAACAAAAATTTTATATGAGTCGACTCTTGAAGCTTGAGTCGGCTCGAACCTTCAATCAGTACAAATTGACATTTTTCTTGAGTCGGCTCTTCAAGATAGAGTCAACTTGAAGTCTCAGTCACCAACAAACATAACTCTGGATGAGTAGGCTCTCCTGGGCTTGAATCGGATCGAGGTCCCAGACTTCAAAAACATGTGTTCTTCAATGAGTCGGCTCTTGGGTCTTGAGTCGGCTCGAGGTACTGAAATTCTGAAATTTTTTGTACCATGACAGAAGGAGTCGGCTCTTGATCTATGAGTCAACTCTTGCAAAAACTTCATTTAAAGCTTCAAACTTCTCCAAAATTCTTCAAAATGTGAATCCAACAAGAGCTAATCTACTGACTCTTATTTTTACAATTTTATAGCCCTTTTACAAAATTACATTGTTGAAAAATTAGGGCTTTTACAACTTGAACTGCAAAAGACTATATACAATGTTGGATTACCTTTCAACAAATTTGAAAACCAATTAAACTAAAGATAAACATTTTCTTGTAAAAACTTCTCAAGTAATTGAAAGAATTAGTAACATATACATGCTTCAATATTTTATGATCATCAAAATCATTCCAGGGGTTAACACGATGGTCATGAGTCGACACTTCAAAATTGCTCAAGTGTCGATACTTTACAAATTTTCAAGTGTCGACACTTAACCTCAAGCAAGCAAAATCAATAAGTTCCAAAAAAATCCAGGAAAAATCTAGGAGACATCCTAAATGATATTTGAAGGATTTTGAGTCAATGTAGAAGACTTTAACAAGAATTTGAAGAGTTTAGACAAAAGGATCAATGATTCCTAATTCTATTCTAATCATGCAAAATCAATCTTCACTAAGAGGTTTTATGAAAATATCAGCAAGTTGATTATCAGTACATACAAAGTCAAGCATTACATCACCATTTTGCACATGATTTCTTATGAAGTGATGTCTTATTTTAATGTATTTGCTTCTTGAATGTTGTACAAGATTTTTAGTTAGATTTATTGCACTTGTATTATCACATCTTATGGGAGTTTTATTTAATTTTATGCCAAAATCTTCGAGTTGTTGTTTGATCCATAGGATTTGAGCACAACAACTTCCAGTTGCAATATATTCAGCTTCCACCATAGATAGAGCAACTGAATTTTGTTTCTTGCTAAACCATGAAATCAAATTCACTCCAAGAAATTGACAGGTTTTACTAGTACTTTTTCTATCTAGTTTATATCCAGTAAAATTAGTATCAGAATATGCAATCAATTTAATAGATGATTCTCTAGAGTACCAAAGTCCAATATCAATAGTGCCAGAAAGATATCTTAGTATGCATTTAACAGACAATCAGTGAGACTCTTTAGGAGTAGACTGATATCTGGCACACATACATATACTGAACGTTATATCTGGCCTACTTGCAGTTAAGTATAACAGGGAACCAATGATGCCTCTATATAACTTTTGATCAACATTCCTACATGATTTATCTTTATCAAGTTTACAAGAAGGGCTCATAGGAGTACCTAATGATTTGGTGTTCCCCATCCCAAACTTCTTTAAAATTTTTTTTGTGTACTTAGCTTGGTTGATGAAGATTCTTTCTTTAGTTTGCTTGATCTGGAGTCCGAGAAAAAAGTTTAGCTCTCCCATCATGCTCATCTTAAACTCTCCCTGCATAAGCTTGGCAAACTCTTGGCAAAGAACTTCATTAGTAGCACTGAAAATAATATCATCGATATACAGTTGTACTACTAATAAGTCATTATTTTTATTTTTCAAAAATAGTGTAGTATCAAAATTGCCTCTTGAAAAATCATTCTCAAGAAAAAATCTACTTAATATATCATACCAAGCCCTTGGAGCTTGTTTCAAACCATACAAAGCTTTATGAAGTTTAAAAACATGATTAAGGCAATCATGATTTTCAAAACCAGGAGGCTGTTCAACATAAACTTCTTCTTCAATAAAGCCATTTCAAAAAGTACTTTTGACATCCATTTGAAATAACTTAAAATTAATAAAACAAGCAAAAGCAAGTAGTAATCTAATTGCTTCTAATCTAGCAACAAGTGAAAATATTTCATCAAAATCGATACATTCTTCTTGATTATAACCTTCTGTAACTAGTCTAGTTTTATTTTTTATTACTAAACCATGTTCATCAAGATTATTTCTGAAAACCCATTTTGTTCTTCTTATTGAAATATTTGAAGGTTTTTTAACTAAAGTATAAACATTATTTCTTTTAAATTGATTTAATTCATATTGTATAGCATTTAACCAATTAGAATCTTTTTATGCTTCTTCAATTTATTTAGGTTCTACTTGAGATATCAATGCGAAGTAATCATAAACATTTCTCAAAGAGGAATGGGTACTTATCCTTTTTAATGGATCACTAATTATAAGCTCTTTAGGGTGTCCATGGGAATACCTTCATTCTTTAGGTAGTGGATTGGGTGTAGATGAGGCTCATACTTCTTGTTTTTGTTCTTCTTCATTATTTTGATCACTTCCTTGTTCCTTGGAAGTTTCTTCATTGATTGTCATTCTTTCTAGATTTTGAATACCTGTCTCATCATCAACAGTATCTTCTTTTCTAGAAGATTTATCATTAGATTCATCAAAGACTATATGGATGGATTCTTCAACTAGAATAGTTCTTCTGTTGAAGCCCCTGTATGCCTTGCTAGAAGTAGAGTATCCTAAGAAGATACCCTTATCTGACTTAGCATCAAATTTATTAAGATTATCTTTACCATTGTTTAGAATGAAACAACAGCATCCAAAAATACAAAAATATTTTATAGTAGGTTTTCTACTTTTCCAAAGTTCATATGGTGTTTTCTTCAAAATAGGTCAAATTAAAACACGATTTAAAACATAACATGCAGTGTTTATGGCTTCCGTCCAAAAATATCTAGGTAAATTACTTTCACAAAGCATTGTGCATGCCATTTCCTCAAGAGTTCTATTCTTTCTTTCTACCATCCCATTTTGTTGAGGTATCCTAGGTGTAGAGAAATTATGATTAATACCATTTTCATTACAAAATATTTTAAAATTATGATTTTTAAACTCAGTACCATGATCACTTCATAAAGAGATGATTGAAATACCTTTTTCATTTGAAACTTTTTTATGAAATTTAATGAATGCTGAAAAAGTTTCATCCTTTTGTGCCAAAAACATTATCCAAGTAAAACATGAATAGTCATCTACAATCACTAACCCATACCTCTTACCTTCTAAACTAGTTGTTCTAGTTGATCCAAAGAGGTCCATATGAAGTAAATCTAAGGGTCTAGTGGTAGATACTACTCCTTTAAGTTTGAAAGAAGATTTTATTTGTTTTCCAAGTTAACATGCACTTAAAATCTTATCTTTTTCAAATATGAGTTTTGGCAAATCTTTTACATGATTCTTTTTGTTTAATTTTGAAATCAAATGCATGCTTGCATGTCCTAGTCTACGATACTAAAGCCATCTAGTTTCATTGATCTTGGCTTCCATTGCCACTAGACATTGACCATTTTTTATGGGTAGATCATCAAGATCAACCATGCAAATGTTTCCTTGCCTATGACCAACAAACCTGATGCCATTGTCATCTAGACTAGATATAATGCACATTGAAGATTCGAAAACTACTTTAAATCCTTTATCACAAAATTGACTTATACTAAATAAATTATGCTTTAAACCATCAACTAACAAAACATTATTAGCAAAAGTAGTAGGGGTGATATGGATTTTATCGAAACCGATAATTTTGCCCTTTCCATTATCACCAAAAGTCATGTTTCAACTATTCATAGCTTTTAGAGATGAAAATTGTCTCATATCCCCAGTCATGTGTCTTGAGCAACCGCTGTCAAGATACCATATTCTTCTTTTATCCTTGGTTGCAAGATACACCTACAAAGCAAGTCAAGTGAAAACTTTAGGTACCCAAGTCATCTTGGGTCTTTTAGGGTTAGTTGAATTGGTTCCTTTTGGAACCCAAACCTTTCTAATAGCATTCAATTTTTTTTTTTACACATATAAGATTTGTATCCTACTATACCACATGCATAACAAGTAATACTAGAAAAAGCAGGTACAAAGAAGTTTTTGAAAAACTTTTATTATTTTTGTAGTTTAAATCCTAAGCCTGCTTTGTTAAAAATGGCTCTTTGATTATTTAAAAGCATATTTAATTTTTCAGTGCTGTAGATAAACTTTTCAACAAATGGCTTTACTTTTTCTAGCTCTTCTTTATATTTTTTGTTTTATAGTAAAAACTCCTTGTTTTATTTTACAAGTTTTTTATTTATATCAAAAATCTTGTCCTTTTTCAAAGAGTCTTTTTCTTTTAAAAAATCTTCTTTTTCATTTTTCAAAACATTTATTTGTTCACTCAAGTTCTTGTTTTCTTGAATCAAGCTTTCATTTTCTTTTAAAAACTTATCAGATATTTTTGAAAGCTCTAGGTTTTGTTTTCTCAATTCTTTGTTTTTGAATTTAAGCTTTTGATATTCAATATCTAGTTCATCGAAAACATCACATAATTTATCAAATGTAAAGTCAATTTTAGATTTAAGTCTTACCTCTTCTTCATTGGCCATAAAGCAAGGGTTGGCCACTTCTTGTTGTTCTTCGTCGGAGCTCGAATCTTCACTTTTGCTCCACATTGCCATCATAATTTTTTTCCTAAATTTCTTCTTACTTTTCTTGAGAATGGGGCAATCCAACTTGTAGTGACCTGGCTTCTTACATTCGAAGCATATCGGTTGCTCCCTTTCCTTTTATTTTTCTTTCTTTTTACTATGATCATCCCTTTATGTCTTTATTTTATAGAAAATTTTCTTCCTCCTCATAAATCTTCTAAACTTTTTTGTAATGAGGGTTGTTTCATCTTCTTCATCATCTTCATCAAATTCGTCACTTGATTCTTCCTTTGTAGTGGACTTGAATGCAATGACTTTCTTCTTCTTGTCACTGTCTACCATTTTATGCTTCAATGAGAGCTCATAAGTCATCAATGAACCTAAAAGCTGCTCAAGTGGAAGAGTATTGACATCTTTGGCTTCTTCAGTGGCTGTGACTTTTGGATCCCAAGAAGTCAAAAGAGACCTGAGAATTTTATTAACAAGTTCAGCATTAGAAATCACTTTACCCAAGCTCTTCATGCCACTTATAATATTAGTGAGTCTAGTATACATTTCACTAATAGTTTCAGTTGGTTTCATCCTAAACATCTCATAAGTATGAATCAGCATGTTTACTTTGGTGGTCCTTACTTGATGTATACCCTCATGGGTAACTTCAAATGTATCCTAAATCTCTTTGACCGAAATATAATTTGATATTCTATTGAATTCACTTGGATCAGGTGCACAGAATAATAAATTCATGGCCTTTGCATTAAGCTCAGCTTTCTTGTTGTCATTTTCATCCCAATCTTCTTCTAATTTGGGAGTGAGAATGCCATTAACCAAAAAGTGGGCTGATGAGGGCCTTTAACTATAGTTCTCCATATATTATAATCAATAGCTTGAATGTAAATGCGCATGCGTGTCTTCCAATATATGTAGTTCATGCCATTAAACAAAGGTGGATGGTTAGAGGCTTGTCCTTCTACAATACCAATACCTATTTGGGTTACCGTGATCTTTAATTCAAGATCGCTGGACCTACAAGAAAAGTACCAGGCTCTGATACCACTTGTTGCCCAAAGATGGAGCCAAGGAGCGAGGGTAAATTGGGTATTTAAAAAAAATTAAGCAATTATGTGCACTTCTTAGTGAGTTTGTGTAACTAAATGATAGTGCTCAATGAATTATACAGCAGAAGCAATAAACAAAATACAATGTAATAAAGAGCAAGTACATAAGGAAGCTGGCAACCACAAACAACAAGATGTATAGTGGTTCAGTGCACCCTAGTACCTACATCCACTCCCTAAGCTTTTGCTTGAAAATTTTCACTATAATCTATCTAAGTTATAGCTGACTTGTTTTCCAAGGCTTACAAGTCAAAACCTATATTTGTTTTTATCACCTAGGCTCACCAACAACCTTTACAACTTATTTTATCCGGGCTCACAAGCTAAACCCAAGTTGGTTTTATCTCTTAGGCTTACCAACAATATTTAACACTAGTTTCAATACCTTTGAAACTAGCAACAACAAAAGAAATCAAGTATATAATAAATGAGCACAAGAAATAGCTCCTAAAATGAGTAGAAATTAAAGTCGATGTAGCTCTTCTTGAATGCTTGAGTTGTCTTCTTCTTGGAATCTTTGAATGCACACTTTTGGCCAAGTACTTGAATGCTCAACAACTCAAAATTGGAAGCCTTTTATCAAAGGAATCTTTCAAAAACTCTCTTCTTGTCTTTTTAAATGATTGGAGTTTATCTCATATGATTCTTATCTTTCTTATTTATCTTGAAGAGGTTTGGTGAGTGTTAAATTCCTCAAATCCATTGAAAAATGTTGCCTAGGTGGCTTTTCCCAAGAGGAGGGTGAATTAGAAATTACAAAATTTCTTGCAAATATATGCACAAGTAATTCCTTTTAGTGGTTGAGTGTTGTGTTAATCAAAATTAAGTGCGGAAACTGAAAAGTAAGTAAAGCACAATACAAACAAAACAAGTTTAGAGTGGTTTGGAGCAACCCAGGTCCTACGTCCACTATCCAAGTTCACCATCGGGATTTTCACTATATCCCCTAAATCGGAATACAGTCGGATTGTTTTTGAGGCTCACAATCCCAACCTCTACACTTTGGTTTTAAGTAGGCTCACCAAAGGACCTATTTGGTTTTTACAATCAGGCTCACCAATAACCCAAGTATTCTAAGAGTAGAATGAAAAGCAACAGAAATTATAAACTAAGTTGTCTGGTGGTTGCTAATGTAGCTTTAGTGAAGCTCAATTGAATGCCCTTTAATGCACTTCAATGGCTTCCTTGCTTTCCTCAAAAGTTGCTTCAAGCTTTTGATAAGAGTTGGTGAAGGCTTGAAGGCTGACTTCAAAGGTCAAGTGCTCTCACTTCTTACTTCAATAAATATTTAATAAATATTCAATAACTCATTAGTCTTTCTAAGGATGATCACATACCTTATTTATAGAGACTTCAACTGCCTTCCCTTGATTTTGAACGTTGTAGACCATTGGGAAGTGACAGATTAACGTTGGAGCACTTTTGAAATTCAAAATCAGAAATCTAGAACTAGCCGTTGAGAAGTGACCCCGACATTCTAGTTGGCTCGGACATCTTCAAGTCGGCTCGGATCAGGTTCGGGTTGGCTGGGTTAAATACCAGTTAGCTAGGTTCCATAGTCGAGAAAATAGTTTACTCTAGACAAGTCAGCTAGGCTGAAATCCAGTCGGCTCGGATCCCTGAGGTTCTCAGAACATTTTCATCCAAGTTCTTGACGAGTCGGCTGGGACATGGTGCCAGTCGACTGGTTCTGCGTGCCAAAGATTTTCTTTCTTGTACCAGTGCCAGAGTCGACTGGTTCCTCCATCCAGTCAGCTCGAGATTGGTTCTTCAGCTAGACCAATTTCTATTCTCCAGAACTCACATGCCAAGCTTTGAAGACTTTCTTAAGATCTTCTTACAACAATATCAAGAGAAATTAAAGCTTGAAAACTAGTAGAAGCAACCCTTTATCTTTGATTTAAATAGGAAAATTTTTTGTTTGGTTCTTCTTTACAAGATTCTAATTACTTACAACTCAACACAAAGAAATAAAGGTTGTAAGGTTTAAAAAATATGTCAAAGTAGTCGTCCTACAAAAACTTGTCAACCATTTAAAGAGTTGTTAGATAACCAAATACATGCTCCAATATTTTGTTATCATCAAAATCACTTCAAGGGTCAATAAAAAGACCATTGAAGACCATTAAAATTGAAAATGTAGCCCTTTGGAGACAATTCTAAAATTCTGAAAAACTAGCCGTTACAGCATGAGTCGACCTCTTGAGTTGACACTTGGAGCATGAGTCGACCTCTTAAGTTGACACTTCAGGCTGAATACAGAAAACTGATGTTCTGCCCCAAAACTTGTCTCAAGCAATGAGTCGATCTCTTGAGTTGACACTTGAAGTATGAGTCGACCTCTTGAGTCGATACTTGGATGTGCTAGTTAAAAATTTGCATACCGGTCTTCTGGAACTTCTGAATTTTTTTCATGAGTTGACCTTGTGAGTCGACACTTGTCCTGTGAGTCAACCTCTTGAGTCGACACTTGATCTGTGCCATTCAAAAATACATTCCAAACTCTGAATTTCTTAAAGATTTATCCATTAATTTTTTAGATACTTCTTTATAAGAGCCAAAGTGGTTGTTTTCATAATATTCTAAGATTAGAAGATCAATTAAACATAAGAAACCTCTTGCCTTCAAATTAGTACATTGATACTCCATTGATGTACCTAACGTCTGAAATTTATACTTCAATTGAAACATTAGTCCAAACTATTGACTCCACTAATTGATTTTGATGATAAGAAAAATAGTTAAGTATAATTTGAGGACTAATAATTTGCTTTAAGTGTGTTTTCAATGAAAGGATACTCACAAAATTTGAAGAAGCCCAATTCTGTTGAAGAACCAAGTTTGAATGGAATGAATGAACAAAACAAGACTTGGACACTCAAAGAGTTGGTTGAATGGATGACTAAGGCAAATGAAAACATGTTCTAGCATAAGTTCAGCAATTTCTGCACCTTTTTTGATGATGTGTCGACTTAAGGTGTCGACACATGACATGATGTGTCGACATATGAAGATGGTGTGTCAACTCAGGCCGGTACGTAGCGAAATTTCAAATGGCACAGATAATGAGTCGACACATGGACCTTATGTGTCGACTCAAGGTGTCAACACATGGATCAACACATCGCTTGAGAATTTCAAGCCGCAGAACTTGCAGAAGTTGAAGGAACAGTTGATGTGTCGACACACGGACCTAATGTGTTGACTCAATGTGTCGACTCAACTGAGAATGTTTCGACTCTGCTGATTTTTCTAGAGAATCTGAATGGAACATTTTGAACTTGTATCGACTTAAGAAGAACATGTGTCGACCTAATGTATCGATGCATGAAGAGGAAGTGTCGATACATGGAGTTCTGACAGCAGTAACAGCTAGTTTTTTCAAATGCAGAACACTCCCAAATGCCATCCAATGGCTAGTTTTTCAAGTATAACGACTAGATTTCGGTTTTGGGGGCTTGGAAAGATATATAAAGGCTCCAAATCAAATCAAGAAGAAATGTATTGAATATCCAAAAAGATTTTAAAGAGAAAAGAAGAGAGAAGAGCCTTAACTCCTATTCATTCAAAACTCAACTACTCTCAAGCAAAAAGAAGCCTTCTAAGCATTCGAAGCTATCAAGTGCATTGAAGATCATTCAATCTTGGGCATTCAAAAGGCTTCAACAAGAGCAAAGCAACACTACATCGAGCTACATCGACTTATTTGCTTCTTATTGAAAGCTTACATTGGTTCTTTATTTCTCTATCTTTTATCTCGTAAAGGTTATTGGTTAGCCTATTAGAAAACCAAGTGAGGTTGTTGGTAAGCCTTGAAAATCAATTAGGTTGGTGGTTAGCCCGCAAAACCACTATGGTTCGTGGTTAGCCCGGAAAACCAAGGGCGGTTTTTGGTTGGCCTTGTGAATACCAATTAGGTTCTTGGTTATCCCGTAAAACCAAGTGAGGTTGTGACTTGTGAGCCTTGTAAAAATAAGTCGAGTTTTGATTAGTGAGCCCAAAAAACTAATCGGCTATAATCATTGGATTATAATGAATTTTCAAGGGGATCTTGGAGAGTGGATGTAGGTACATTGTTGGCATCGAACCATTATAGATTGTTGTATTTGTGATTACTTGTTCTCTCCCTCCTTGCTCTTTACTTTATTACTTATTGATTATAATTTTCACTGCACCTTTATATTAGAGCATTGCACTTTAATTTTAGTACCTCGTTGAATTGAATTGCATATCTTGCCTTGTGAAGTTTGCTACTTGTTTTATCAAGCTTTGCTTTAAATTTTTTAGTGACCCAATTCACCCCCCCTCTTGGGTTGCTCTCTAGGAGACAAGTGGTATCAGAGCCTTGTTCTCAGTATATAGGCTTTACCATCTTGAGTAAAGATCTATGGCAACCCCAATTGGTACTAGTATAGTTGAGGGACAAGCCTCAAACAGACATCCATTTTTCAATGATGCAAATTACACTTATTGAAAAACTAGGATGAGAATTTATATGCATTCTATAGATTACAATTTTTGAAAAGTAGTTGATAAAGGTCCTCATGTTCCTTCGATGGTGGTTAATGGTGTTTCCATCCCAAAACTTGAAGAGGATTGGAATGAAAATGACATTAAACAATCTGAGATCAATGCTAAGGCAATGAATCTCTTGTATTGTGCATTAGATCCTAGTGAGTTCAATAGGATATCTACATGCATGTCCGTCAAAGAAATATGGGACACACTTGAAGTTACCCATGAGGGTACCGATCAAGTGAAAAATACTAAGGTCAATATGTTAGTGCACACATATGAGATGTTCCGGATGGAACCAAATGAATCTATTAATGATATGTATATTCGTTCTACAAATATTGTAAATACTATGAGGAGTCTTGGTAAAGTCATATCTAATGCTGATCTTGTGAATAAAATTCTTAGGTCACTACCGACATCGTGGGATCCAAAGGTGACCACAATTCAAGAGGTAAAAGATGTAGACAAGCTTCCACTTGAGTAGCTAGTAGGATCACTCATGACCTATGAGCTTAACTTGAAACAGAAATCAATTGACTTGGATAAAAAGAAGAAGGGGATTGCTTTTAAATCAAATTTTCAAGAAGAATCCTCGATTGATGAGTCTAATGATGATGAAGAAGAAGAAGGTGAAGAAGCCCTCCTTGCTCGAAAATTTAGAAGATTCATGAAGAGGAGGAAGTTTCCCTACAAAAAAAATCTCAATCCAAGGAAAAGGGAAAGGAAAAAGAGAAAGAGAAAGAAAAAGAAAAGGAAAAGGAAGTATTTATATGTTTCAAGTGCAAGAAGCCTGGGCACTACAAATTTGATTGTCCTCTCCTCAAGAAATCAAGGAAGAAACTAAGAAAGAAAGCAATGATGGCCACGTGGAGTGATAGTGAAGACTCCAGTTCAGAAGAAGAGCAAACTGAAATTACAAATCTCTGCTTCATGGCACATCAGGATAACGAAGATGTATGTTCTGACTTTGAAGTTGATTTTACTTTTGATGAGCTTAGAAGTGTTTTTGAAGAATTGATGCATGATTATAAGTTAGTATTATCTAAAAATAAGAAATTAAAAAAGCATGCTAATAGTTTCTCATTAGAAAATAATTCTTTAGTTAATGATGTTAATTCTTTGAAATCTAAGCTAGATATTTTGGAAAAGAAAAATAATACTTTAGCTATGGAAAATGAAGTTCTAAAAGGACCTAAACATGTTGTTTCTTGTTGCCGCTCTCACCGCCGCGCCTGTACCTCGGATCGGCCGATCCTTCCTGACCGCCTGGCGAGGGAGCCTCCCTCCCCACGGAAAACCTGCAACAAAGGGATTAGAGGACCCTGGCCGGGGATCCCGGCGAGGGAGCTCTGACGGTCAAGTCAGTAGACGACGAGAAGGAACAGACTCTCCAGCCAGACCCTCTAAAGGGTTCCAGACTTAGAGAGTTAACTGGTGAAGGAAACGCTCTGGGGACCAGAATCTCGGCTGGGCCTCCTTGCCGAGCTCGCGCCCAGCCTTCCCCTCTCGGGATTTCTGGTTTTTCTCTCGGTGCAAGGCCTTGTGCCCGTGCTTCCTCCTTGTCCCCAGGCTAATTTGGCTTACCTTGTCATCCCCAGATTCTTCCTTCTTTATCCCCTTCCGTCGCGCGTTTATCTTTTTCCGCCTCGGGAACCCCCCTCCCCCGTCCTCTTCTCTTTTCCCTTTTTGGTGAAGGGTTCCAGGCGGCTTTCCGACCTCGTCCGCCGGGCCCAGCATGGGAAAGGCAAGGACAGAAGAGAAAGAGGGGAGGGCGGCGCTGGCAGGGCGGCCGGTCAGGCCTCGGGCCCGGTGAGAGCGCCCTCTTCCCCAAGCATGGGCGCCATCTATCTATGGGGCCTGTGTCGTCAGGATTGCGACTCTCGGCTGCGGGGCCTGTCGGGCCGATGCTAGCGATGTTCTGCATGCCGCCGCCCTCCGTACAGGGCACCGTCTGGGATTCGTACGGCCCGAGGGATGGCCTCGGGGCCCGTCTCTCTCTCCCCAGGGCCCTCGCCGTACGAGCGGTCTGACCTCGGCTGAGTTGGGCCCGTCTCTGGGGGCCACCTGGCGAAGGGCGAAGGATCAACCGACCTCGGCTTAGGTGGACCCCTCCTGGGTGGATACCTGGCGAGGTGGCAGGAGGTCGCCTGGCTTCGGCCGAGGTGGGCCCGTCTCCGGGTGGCCACCTGGCGAAGGGCGAAGGATCAGCCGACCTCGGCTTAGGTGGACCCCTCCCGGGTGGACACCTGGCGAGGTGGCAGGAGGTCGCCTGGCTTCGGCCGAGGTGGGCCCGTCTCCGGGTGGCCACCTGGCGAAGGACGAAGGATCAGCCGACCCCGGCTTAGGTGGACCCCTCCCTGGCGGATACCTGGCAAGGTGGCAGGAGATCGCCTGGCTTCGGCCGAGGTGGGCCCGTCTCCGGGTGGCCACCTGGCGAAGGACGAAGGATCAGTCGACCTCGGCTTAGGTGGACCCCTCCCGGGCGGACACCTGGCGAGGTGGCAGGAGGTCGCCTGGCTTCGGCCGAGGTGGGCCCATCTCCGGGTGGCCACCTGGCGAAGGACGAAGGATCAGCCGACCTCGGCTTCGGTGGACCCTCCTAGGTGGACACCTGGAGAGGCGGCAAGAGGTCGCCCGACCTTGGCCGACCTCACTTAAGCGGACCCCTCCGGTCCCAGGCGCCAATGAGGTGGTAGAGGAACTCCGAGCCGAGCTCGACCTCGGCGAGGGCGGTTTGCCTTAGGCAGTCGTCGTGTAGTGTAGTCTTGCTGACCCTAACTTTGAGGATGTGGCGCTGACTAGGCCGGGGAAACTTACACGTGGCTCGCTCGTACTCGACGATACCTGAGCCTGGCCACGTCACTATCACGGCTGTAACAGTTGCCCCCCAGCCCGCCGTTCCGTTGGGGCATCGTAGAACGTAACGTCGGGATTAAATGCGGCATGACATGGAGAGGTGAAGATCTTGCATCATAATTGCCACGATCCTCGTCGTCGTGGCTCGATGCAGCTGAAGACCTATGGGGAGCCGCCACGCGTCGCCCACTTGGCCATAGTCAATGCGTCGCTTCGAGGCAGAGGCTGTTACTCTGCTAACGAGGTGTCGGTGTCGGGCGTGCGCCCATGTGGCGACCATCCAGTGGCCTGAGGCGGAATGACGGGTACGGCCGCTATCGGTTGAGTTTGAAATGGAGGGGACTTTCCAGAACGAGGCCTTTTCCCTTGCTTCGTGGGCGGTTTGCTGCAGGCTAACAACTCCTGTTGCACGCGCTAGTCTGTGCATTTTCGCTGAGTGCCTCCTTCTTCTCTAGCCCCCCCTTCCTTCCTTCTCATTTCCTTTCCGATCTTTCTGTCCTTTTCTTTTCTATGGCGCGCCGTCGCCATGTCTCTTCCAACCCGGACGAGGCCGGTCCATCCCGGCCGAGGACTCCATCTTCTTCCTCCTCAGGTGAGGAGGTGATTCCGGAGGAGGTCCGCCGGCGTTTGCAACCCGGGGGGATCACCATCGGCATCCCCAGGGGGATCCGGCCCCCTCCGGTTGCACCTGCCGTGCCCCTCCGTTCCCTTCCTGCTTTGCCATCTCTTCCTGCTCCGCCTTCTCTTCCTGTCGGTCCCTCCGGTCATGCCTCCACTATGACCGAAGGCGATCTTTCTCTGCTCCGGGATGCCTATGGCATCCTGGGGTCTATTCGTCTGTTTGCTCCGCGGTCCGGGGAGCGCGTCACCATGAGTGGCCCCGGCCGCATAGCTTTCTACGAAGACTTCCTCCTTGGGGGTCTTCGGTTTCCTCTGCACCCTTTCTTTCTTTCCTTCCTCAGCCACTTTCGGCTCGTCCCGGCCCAGCTGGCTCCTAATGCCATACGGGACATCTTCTCCTTCATCGTTTTCTGCCACTTCCACGGGTTCGTTGCCCATTTTTCTCTCTTCAGGGCCTTGTTCACCCTGAAGAAGTGCTCCACCGATGACGGCTGGTGGTACATTTCACCCCGGCCTAGGTGTCTCCGGTTCGACCTCCCTTCCTCGGTCAAGGGATGGAAGAGCCGGTTTTTCTTTGCCTCGGTCGACGATGTCGACTGGGCCTGGAGCGAACCGGACCGGTCCCCGAACCGGAATTCTCGAGTCGAGTCGGCGGACCAGGAGTCCTATACCCAGCTCCTGAGTGACGAGGTCCCGGCGCTCGAGGTTCTGCTTTCTGAGCAGAATCTTTTCGAGGCCGGTATCAGTCCCATCCGCGAGACCGGTGAGATTCGGCCCTTCATTGACCTCTGCCCCCCCCCCCCCCCCCCCCTTTTCTTCATAACTAAGCCGGCTGACCTTCTGTCTCTTTTGTCTTGCAGGGATGAAGTTTTCTTTGGAGAACCTCTTGGAGGGGGCGGCCCAGCGGGACGTCGTAGAGATAGACGAGCCCGCAGCGAAGAGGGCTCGCACGGAGACGACCCGGGAAGTCATGGCGGCGACCGTGCCCGGCCCGGTTGCCGTCATTTCCCCGCCCAAACCACCTCAGGGCGGGGTCACTGATACTTCGGCCGCGCGAACTGGCGGCGCCGCAGAGAGAGCTCCAGCGTCCGCCGCTCCGCCCATCGCCGTGCCCGTCGTTGCTGTCAGCTCGACAGCACCGCCCGTGGCGATCGCCGGCCCATCGGCTGCGGCTTCGGCTGAGGGGGCAGCTGCTGCAGGGGCCGGCCCGAAGGCTCTGGCACCGGTGATCACCCACCGGGACTCGGTCATCCTCGACAGGGGGCTGGCCGAGAAGATGATGGAGTACACTTCCACCGCCCGGGACCGTCGAGCTCGGGGTGGCCGGGATTACGCGGACGCGCTGCTCGGCATCCTTCCGCAGCTCTTCACGGTAAGCCCGAGCTTCTTCCTTTTCCTTTTTTCATATCTCAAGACTTACCTGCCTTTGCTCTGACCTGTGTCATTTTTGCCATTGCAGATCGGGAACGACGTCCTCCTACTGAGGAATTTCCTCGTAGGGAACGCCAAGAGGGACTCCGAGCGGGAACAGAAGCTCGGCAAGCTTGCGGCTGACATCAAGGATCTAATGGAGAAGGGCGCCGAGCTACGAGCCGACAAGCAAGCCCTCCAGTCTGACCTGGCACGTTCCGAGGAGCGGAACAAGGAGTTGGAGGCCTCCTTGTCGGAGGAGCGGACCTCCAACCAGCGCCGAGCTGAGGAGGAGGCGGCGGAGAAGGCCCGCCTGCAGTCCCATTCCCAATGGCTGGAGCGCCAGCTAGAGGGGGCCCGGCGAGATGTGGCCGCGGTGAAAGACCGGAGCACCTACGTCAATGGGCTCCTGGAGGCGGCCAAGCGGGAAGCGCAAGAGGCCGTCCCCAAATTTCGGGCTTCCGACGAGTATACGTCGGAGGTCCGGAAGGCTGCCATGGACTCCTTCCTGAAGGGGTTCCGGATGTGCCGGGAGAAGGTGGGGGCCTTCTTCCCCCAGCTGGACCTGAGCGGAGTCGTAATCGGTGGCAGGGGGCCAGGAGGTGAGAGCAGGGCTTCCGGCACGGCCGAAGCGACACCTGTGGCGCCGTCGACCAGCGATGCCGCGGCCCCGGAACAGCCCCAGGAGCCGGCCGCCGTAGAAGTCGAAGATGCAGCACCCGCACCTCCGGCAGATGGCTCCGACCCCACATCCCAGTGATCCTGGCACTGTCTTCTTCTTTTTTTCTTTTTTTTTACCTTATTTCTGTTGTTTTTGTTTTTTGGGGAGTCCCGGCCTGTCGGGGCTCCCAGCTTGTACCGACTACTTATGTTAATGAAGATCTAAGCTTATCGAAACCTTATTCATTGTTTCGTCTTACTTTCCTCTTCTTTTCTTTCTGAGATGTCGATCTGGAGTACTTGAAATAACTGCAGGCCTGGTCCTCCCATTGCTCAAATCGAAGGATGATGCCTGCTTAGTCGTGTCGGAGCAGGGCAAGCCTTAGGCGGGCCCGACTTTGGGTCGCCTTCATGCTTGCGCAGACAACACGGTTTCTGCACCGTCTTCCAGGCCGAAGCCCGGGACCTCCGGACGGAGCTCGGAGCCGCAGGCTTTCTCAAGCCTTGCGCGGCTGTCTGAGCTGTGCTCCGGGCTTGCGTGGGCGAACTGGATTTGGCGCCACCTTCCAGGCCGAGGCCCAGGATCTTCCGGACTGAGCTCGATGCCGCTGGCTTTCTCAAGCCTTGCGCGGCTCGCTGAGCTGTGCTCCGGGCTTGCATGGGCGAACTGGGTTCGGCGCTACCTTCCAGGCCGAAGCCCAGGATCTCCGGACTGAGCTCGATGCCGCAGGCCTTCTCAACCCTTGCGCGGCTCACTGAGCTATGCTCCGGGCTTGCGTGGGCGAACTGGGTTCAGCGCCACCTTCCAGGCCGAAGCCCAGGATCTTCCGGACTGAGCTCGATGCCGCAGGCTTTCTCAAGCCTTGCGCGGCTCGCTGAGCTGTGCTCCGAGCTTGCATTGGCAAACTGGGTTCGACGCCACCTTCCAGGCCGAAGCCCAGGATCTTCCGGACTGAGCTCGATGCCGCAGGCTTTCCCAAGCCTTGCACGGCTCGCTGAGCTGTGCTCCGGGCTTGCGTGGGCGAACTGGGTTCGGCGCCACCTTCCAGGCCGAAGCCCAGGATCTTCCGGACTGAGCTCGATGCCGCAGGCTTTCTCATTGAAGTTAGAAGGGAGTGTTTGAAGTGGGGAAGCTTTGTTACAGAAACTGGGAGCCTTACATCACTGGTAGTACATTCTCAGGTTCGAGGAGTTCCTTGTCCGGGGGAACCTGGTACCTCCCAATTCTTCCAAGTAATATGCTCCATGAGGGAGGGCTTCTGCCACCCGATACGGGCCTTCCCAGTTGGGCGATAGCTTGCTGCATTCCCGGGGTTGGGATGCTTCGGCGCGCTGGAGGACCAAGTCTCCGGGACGAAAAACCTTAGGCCACACCCGGGAGTTGTAATATCTGGCTACACGTTGCCGATACGCCGCCATTCGGATTCGGGCCCTGTCCCTTGTTTCCTCGAGAAGGTCTAGGTTGAGCATCATCCTGGCCGGGTTTTCTGTCTCGTCGTATTGCTCCACGTGCAACGTAGGTAGGCTGAACTCGATCGGGACGACTGCCTCGGCTCCGAAGACGAGGTTGAATGGAGTTTCGTCGGTAGCCGTCCTTGGGGTGGTGTGGTATGCCCAAAGGATGCTGGGAAGTTCATCGACCCACCTGCCCTTGGCCTGGTCCAGCCGCGTGCGGAGGCCCTGAAGAATGGTCCTATTCGTGACTTCGGCCTCCCCGTTGGTCTGAGGGTGCGCCACCGAGGTAAAGCGATGCCTGATACCAAGGTCGCTGCAGAATTCTTCGAATTCCCGGCAGTCGAACTGGCGTCCGTTGTCGGTGACCACAGTGTGGGGGATGCCGAAGTGGCAGACGATGGACTTCCAGAAGAACTTGGCGATGTTTGCTTCGGTGATCCTTGCCAAGGGTTCGGCCTCGACCCACTTCGTGAAGTAGTCGATAGCCACTATCAAGAACTTCCGCTGGCCCGACGCCGGCGGGAATGGGCCCAGGAGGTCCATCCCCCACTGGGCAATGGCCAGGGGGCTGAGAGCTGAGAGATTGGGTTGGAGGGTTGCCGCTGCACCATGGCGTGACGCTGGCACCGGTCGCATTTCTTCACGAAGTCGGCGGCGTCTTCCTTCATTGTTTCCCAGAAGTAGCCCTGACGGAGGGCCTTGTACGCCAATGCCCTGCCCCCCACGTGGTTCCCGCAGATGCCTTCGTGAATCTCCTGGAGCACAAGCTTGGCTTCTGCGGGTCCTACGCACTTGAGGAGGGGGTAGGAGTAGGATCTTCGATACAATTGCCCATCCATCAGGACAAACCGCACGGCTTTTTTCCTGATGAGGCGAGCCTCCTGTCGGTCTTCCGGCAGGGTGCCGCTGACGATGTACGCAGCGTACTTGTCCATCCAGCTGGGCTCCTGGCTGACCTGATGGACCTCCACCGGTGCTTCGAGGCTTGGGACCTCAAGGTGCTCCACATGAGCGCGTCCCAGCATCGCATCCGGCAGGGTCGCCAGCCGGGAGAGGGCGTCCGCACGGGCGTTCTCCCCGTGAGGGATGTGGAAGATGTTGAAGCGGCGGAATTTGGACGCGCCCGCCTTGACGAGCTCCAAATACTTCGCCATTTGGGGGTCGTGCGCGACATACTCTCCGGACACCTACCCCGCTACGAGCTGGGAGTCAGTGAAAGCTCTGAGGTTGGTCACGCCCAGCTCGCGGGAGACTCTCAGTCCGGCAAGAAGTGCCTCGTACTCCGCCTGGTTATTTGTTGCGGGGAATTGGAAATGGAGTGCGCACTCGGCGACGACCCCGTCGCCGTTGGCAAGGATGAGCCCAGCTCCGCTCCCGCCGAAGTTCGAGGCTCCGTCCACATGGAGGATCCAGGCGTCCTCTCCGGGTTCATCGGTGCCAACCTCCATCGGCCGGGCTAGGGGATCTTCCTCGGGCTCCTTGCCCAAGCCTGCACACTCGACCAAAAAATCGGCCAGCACCTGCGCCTTCATGGCCGACCTTGGCCTGTATGCAATGTCGAACTCGCTGAGTTTCAGTGCCCACTTGGCCAACCGTCCCGAAGTATCAGGTCGGTTGAGCACCGCTTTCAGTGGTTGGTCCGTCAAGACGGCGATGGGGTGCGCTTGGAAATAGGGCCTGAGACGCTGGGCAGACACTATTAACGCAAAAACAAGTTTCTCGGGCCGGGAATACCTGAGCTCCGCGTCTCGGAGGAGTTTGCTGGTATAGTACACCAGCCGCTGGAGCCCCTGGTCATCGGTTCAGACCAAGACAGAGCTGACGGCCTCCGGGGTAACCGCCAAGTAGAGGGTAAGCTTCTCCCCCTCCTCGGGTCTGGACAGTAAAGGTGGCGATGCGAGCGCCTTCTTCAGCTCCTCGAAGGCCTGCTGACACTCCTCGGTCCAAGCAAAGCCATTCATCTTCCTCAGCACCTTGAAGAAGGGACGGCAACGGTCCGCCGACCTGGAAATAAAATGGCTGAGGGCCGCGACTCGGCCGGTCAGTCGTTGCACCTGCTTCTTGGAGGCGGGCTGCTCCATGTCCAAGATGGCCTGGACCTTCTTCGGGTTGGCCTCAATCCCTCTTTGAGTCACCATAAACCCTAGGAACTTACCGGCGGAGACGCCGAAAGCGCACTTCGCCGGGTTCAGCTTCATCTGATGGCGCCGAAGGTTGCTGAACGTCTCCGTCAAGTCGGCCACGTGGTCCGAATCAAGTTTGCTCATCACCAGCATGTCGTCCACGTACACCTGGACGTTGCGGCCTATCTGGTCTTTGAAGATTTTACTGACCAGACGTTGATACGTCGCGCCCGTGTTCTTGAGGCCGAAAGGCATCATCCTGTAGCAAAAAGTCCCGCGGTCAGTTATGAAGGCAGTGTGCTCTTCATCCTCCGGGCTCATCCGGATCTGGTTGTATTCGGAGAAGGCGTCCATGAACAACAAGAGGCGATGCCCTGAAGTGGCGTCGACCAGTTGGTCGATCTTTGGAAGAGGAAAACTGTCCTTTGGGCAAGCTCGGTTGAGGTCAGTGTAGTCCACACAGATCCTCCACTTACCGCTACTCTTCTTTACCATGACCACGTTCGCCAGCCAGCTAGGGTACTGGACCTCTCGGATGAAACCGACGGCGAGGAGCTTCTCTACTTCCTCATTGATCGCCTTCTGCCTCTCCATGGTGAAGCTTCTCTTCTTCTGGCGGACCGGGCGGCAACTTGGGTCCACGTTCAGCCTGTGCATAATAACCTTGGGCGTGATGCCCGGCATGTCGGCTGCTGACCAGGCGAACACGTCAGCGTTGGCGCGGAGGAACTCCAGCAAGCGGGTTCGCTCTTCCTCGGGAGCTGGGCTCCGACTTGTATCGTCTTCAGGGGATCTGAACCGAGGGGAAAAGTCAGCAGGCGCTCCACGGGCCCTCCCCTGGGTTCCTTCTCTCTCAGATCGAGGTCATCGATATCATGGGCGAGCTCCGCGCCCCTGGCACCCGGGACCGTCTGGAGGCAGAGCGGGACTGGCTGGAGCATCCCCCTCATCTCTCCGAGCCCGGAAGGCATGGGGAACTGCACCAACAGCCTCCTCGTGGAGATGGTGGCGTCCAGTTGGTTGAGCCCGGGACACCCGAGGATGGCGTTGTAAGGCGAAGGGAGCCTGACGACGGTGAATGTTATTAGAACGGTCGCTTGCCGGGGCGGGGATCCGGCAGTGACCGGGAGAGTGATTTCCCCCTCGACCCCCATTGAGTCCCCTGTAAAACCTACCAGGGGGGTGTGCACTGGCTTCAACTGTTCGGGGGACAAGTTCATCCAAGAGAATGCATCGTAAAAAAGTATGTCAGTCGAGCTTCCACTATCCACCATTATTCGATGTACAGGATGCTTCGCGATGGTCATCTCGACCACCACGGCATCGTTGTTTACATTATCATTAATTTCCCTTCCTTTGGGAGGGATTACATTCTCTGGGACTTCCCGGGCTCTCTTCGCTGCTCGGTCGGGCCCGCGCGAGATCATGCCCACGGGCTTCTCCGTTGGGCGGTTGTCGATCGTAGGGACAGGCGGTAGGGCCGCGAGCGGTCGCCCTTCAGAGGGGGCCTCGCTCTTGACGAACTTCCTGAGGTAACCCCTGCTGATCAGCTCCTCAATCTCCCGCTTCAGATGGCGACACTCCTCCGTGTCATGCCCGTGTTCGCGATGGAA
Organism: Areca catechu; assembly: GCA_021397845.1. Lineage (NCBI taxonomy): Eukaryota > Viridiplantae > Streptophyta > Magnoliopsida > Arecales > Arecaceae > Areca > Areca catechu. The sequence continues at coordinate 90,105,612 of CM038051.1, read as the reverse complement.
CTGGCTGTACTTTGATCTATCTCGGACGGCTCTCGGGTTCTGAGGAGGAGGTCGGCGGAGGTAGCGCTCGCCCTCGATTTCCATGAGGATCTTCGTTCGAGGTGCGAGGAGAGGGGTGTACCTCCGCTCGGGAGTGGCTTCGCCCCTCGGCTTTGGATTTGGGCGGAGGTCGGCAGATGGCCCGGGCCTCCGAGCTCCCAGGGTGTCCCTCGGGAGCGGCTTCTTTGGAGTATTCCCGTCTAGCTCTCGACGGGTGCGGTTGGCCTCCTCCGCTCGGATGTACTTATGGACACGGAGGAGGAGCTCGGAATACGTCCTGGGCGGCTTCTTGTCTAGGGAATAGGTTAGGCAGGACGTCTTGAGTCCGCGCTTCAAGGCCAGCATGGCGATGGGCTCGTCCAAGCTGTAGATTTCCAGGGCTGCGGTCTTGAACCGGGTGATGTAGTCCCGGAGCAGCTCCTGGTCCTGCTGGCAGATGGAAAAGAGGCTGTCCACCTCTCTAGGTACCTTTCGACAAGCGTTGAAGTGCACCACAAACCTTCCTTTTAACTGATGGAAGGTGCAAATGGATCCGGGCTCGAGGAGGGTGAACCAGACTCGAGCGGCCTTCCGAAAGGTTGCCGGGAAGGCGATGCACAGAAGGGCGTCGGTGGCCCCCTGGACCCTCATGAGAGCCTTATAGCTCTCCAAATGATCCAGGGGGTCGGTGGTTCCGTCGTAGGGATCCACCGGCGGCATGCAGAACCGTTTCGGGATCGGTTCTGCCTGGATTTTTTCAGAGAAAGGGGGGCGGGAGTCGTAGCCCGTCGGGTCTGCCGACGAGTTCTGCAGGTCGGCGAATCGACGGGCGAAATCCGCCAGCTTGCGCTCGTGCTCCTCCAGGCGCCTCTCGGCCTTGCACCTGATGGCTTCATCGATGGAGTCTTCCACCGAGGCTGCGGGTGAAGGGGGCGCCGATCGGTCTCGGCGCGAGGTCTGGCCTCGGCGTCGCTTGTTGCGATGCACCGTTTCGGCCCCATCGACCGGGGATCGACTCTCGTGATCCTCCGAACTGGAATAGTTTCTCTTTGCAGGAGCTTGGTGGCTCCCCCGGGGGTTGGAGATGGCCCTCGGGTGGGATGGCCTGCCCTGGATTGAGCACAGGCTCCCACGCTGCCCCGCAGCTCGGGTCGCGGGGGTCCCTGGCTACGGCTGAGTGGCTAGGGACCGTTGCTGATGCTGAAGCTGTCGGACCGCTGAGGTCAAGGTCTGCAGCTGCTGGACGATGGCCGCAATGGATCCGTCCACCTGGGCAGGCTGCTGTGGAAGAGGAGGGGGAGCCGGAAGCTCCCTTTCGGGGCTGTGGCCCCCTGGAGGGGAGTGGACATCCCCCACGCGGCTGGTGGACGCCTCACGACCACGAGTGACCACCATTGCTGGAGAGCGTGACACCTGCAGAAAGCTGGTTCCCGCTAGGGGTTAGTGTCCTGTCCCCTACCTGGCGTGCCAATCTGTTGCCGCTCTCGCCGCCGCGCCCGTGCCTCGGATCGGCCGATCCTTCCTGACCGCCAGGCGAGGGAGCCTCCCTCCCCGCGGAAAACCTGCAACAAAGGGATTAGAGGACCCTGGCCGGGGATCCCGGCGAGGGAGCTCCGACGGTCAAGTCAGTAGACGACGAGAAGGAACAGACTCTCCAGCCGGACCCTCTAAAGGGTTCCAGACTTAGAGAGTTAACTGGTGAAGGAAACGCTCTAGGGACCAGAATCTCGGCTGGGCCTCCTTGCCGAGCTCGCGCCCAGCCTTCCCCTCTCGGGATTTCTGGTTTTTCTCTCGGTGCAAGACCTTGTGCCCGTGCTTCCTCCTTGTCCCCAGGCTAATTTGGCTTACCTTGTCATCCCCAGATTCTTCCTTCTTTATCCCCTTCCGTCGCGCGTTTGTCTTTTTCCGCCTCGGGAACCCCCCTCCCCCGTCCTCTTCTCTTTTCCCTTTTTGGTGAAGGGTGCCAGGCGACTTTCCGACCTCGTCCGCCGGGCCCAGCATGGGAAAGGCAAGGACAGAAGAGAAAGAGGGGAGGGCGGTGCTGGCAGGGCGGCCGGTCAGGCCTCGGGCCCGGTGAGAGCGCCCTCTTCCCCAAGCGTGGGCGCCATCTATCTATGGGGCCTGTGTCGTCAGGGTTGCGACTCTCGGCTGCGGGGCCTGTCGGGCCGATGCTAGCGATGTTCTGCGTGCCGCCGCCCTCCGTACAGGGCACCGTCTGGGATTCGTACGGCCCGAGGGATGGCCACGGGGCCCGTCTCTCTCTCCCCAAGGCCCTCGCCGTACGAGCGGTCTGACCTCGGCTGAGTTGGGCCCATCTTTGGGGGCCACCTGGCGAAGGGCGAAGGATCAGCCGACCTCGGCTTAGGTGGACCCCTCTTGGGTGGACACCTGGCGAGGTGGCAGGAGGTCGCCTGGCTTCGGCTGAGGAGGGCCCGTCTCCGGGTGGCCACCTGGCGAAGGGCGAAGGATCAGCCGACCTCGACTTAGGTTGACCCCTCCCGGGTGGACACCTGGCGAGGTGGCAGGAGGTCGCCTGGCTTCGGCCGAGGTGGGCCCATCTCCGGGTGGCCACCTGGCGAAGGACGAAGGATCAGCCGACCCCGGCTTAGGTGGACTCCTCCCGGGCGGACACCTGGCGAGGTGGCAGGAGGTCGCCTGGCTTCGGCCGAGGTGGGCCCGTCTCCGGGTGGCCACCTGGCGAAGGACGAAGGATCAGCCGACCTCGGCTTAGGTGGACCCCTCCCGGGCGGACACCTGGCGCGGTGGCAGGAGGTCGCCTAGCTTCGGCCGAGGTGGGCCCGTCTCCGGGTGGCCACCTGGCGAAGGACGAAGGATCAGCCGACCTCGGCTTCGGTGGACCCCTCCTGGGTGGACACCTGGCGAGGCGGCAAGAGGTCGCCCGACCTTGGCCGACCTCACTTAAGCGGACCCCTCCGGTCCCGGGCGCCAGTGAGGTGGTAGAGGAACTCCGAGCCGAGCTCGACCTCGGCGAGGGCGGTTTGCCTTAGGCAGTCGTCGTGTAGTGTAGTCTTGCCGACCCTAACTTTGAGGATGTGGCGCTGACTAGGCCGGGGAAACTTACACGTGGCTCGCTCGTATTCGACGATACCTGAGCCTGGCCACGTCACTGTCACGGCTGTAACATTTCTAATAATGATCTTTTAAAGAAAAACAAGGATTTGGAACTTGAAAATGAAAAATACAAAAATGAACTTGAGAAAATCAAACCTTTTGTTGATAAGTTCACCTTTAGTTTAGAAAAGCTAAATTTACTTTTAAACAATCAAAGAGCAGTTTTCAACAAGGCAGGTTTAGGATATAAATCCCAAAAGTAATAAAAGTATTTCAAAAACTTTTTTGTGCCTGCATCATCCAGTATCACTTGTTTTACTTGCAAAAAATTAGGTCATAAATCATATCAATGCAATTCTAAAAAAATCATATCTTTTGGTAAAGTGTGGGTTCCAAAAGGAACCATTTTAAATGCTAACCCGAAAGGACCCAAGTTAGCTTGGATACCTGAAAACAAAGCTTGATCTTATTGCAGGTGTGTCTTGCAACCAAGGAAAACAAATGAATTTGGTATCTTGATAGTGGTTGCTTAAGGCACATGACTGGAGATGTTAAGCAATTCATTTCTCTTGAAGCTTTGAATAGAGGGAGTGTGACCTTTGGTGATAATGGTAAAGGTAAAATCATTGGAATTGGTAAGGTTCACATAACTCCTTCTAATAATATTAGTAATGTACTTCTAGTAGATGGTTTAAAGCATAATCTCTTAAGTATTAGTCAGTTTTGCGATAAAGATTTTCAAGTAGATTTCAAATCATCATATTGCTTGATTTATAGTCCATATTTAAATGGAGTACAATTCATTGGAAAAAGGCATGCAAATATTTATCTTGTAGATCTTGATGATCTATCTTTACCTAGTGGAGAATGCCTTGGTGCAATGAATTCGACCAAAGAAGAGACTAGTTGGTTGTGGCATAGAAGGTTAGGGCATGCTAATATGTACCTTATTTCAAAACTTTGCAAAAAGAATTTAGTTAGAGATTTACCTGAAATCAGTTTTGAAAAAGATAGAATTTGCCAAGCATGTCAATTTGGAAAACAAGTCAAAACTTCTTTTAAACCAAAAGGATTTTTAACTACTAGCAGACCACTTGAACTACTCTATATGGATCTTTTTGGACCAACTAGAACATCAAGTCTAGGAGACAAGAGATATGGATTAGTTATTGTGGATGATTTTTCGAGATTTACTTAGATTTTCTTTTTAGCACAAAAAGATGAATCTTTTTCCATATTTATAAAGTTTTATAGAAAAATTTCAAACGAAAAAGGTGTTTCAATCGTTTGTATTCATAGTGATCATGGAATCGAATTTGAAAATCAAGATTTCGAAAATTTTTGTAATAAAAAAGGCATAGAACACAATTTCTCTGCACCTAGGTCACCTCAACAGAATGGGGTAGTAGAAAGGAAAAATCATATTTTAGAAGAAATGACACACACTATGCTTTGTGAAAATAATTTGTCAAGATATTTTTGGGCTGAAGCTATAAATATAGCCTGTTATATTTTGAATTGAGTTTTGATACGCCCTATTTTAAAGAAAACTCCATATGAGCTTTGGAACCAAAGAAAACCAACTTTGAAATATTTACAAGTTTTTGGTTGTAAATATTTTATTTTGAACAATGGAAAAGATCATCTAGGGAAGTTTGATGCCAAGTCTGATGAAGGTATCTTCTTAGGATACTCTACATCAAGCAGGGCAGACAGAGTATTTAACAAACATACTTTAGTTGTAGAAGAGTGTTGCCCAGGTGGCTTAGTCCCAAGAGGGGGGTGAATTAGGAATTACAAAATTTTCGCAAGTATGTGCACAAGTAATTCCAATTAGTGGTTAGGTGCTGTGTTAATTAGAGAATGAATGCAGAAGCAAAAATATAAATTAAATATAACACAAACAAAACAGATTTATAGTGGTTCGGAGCAACCCAGCTCCTACGTCCACTACCCAAGTTCACCACTCGGGATTTCCACTATATCCCCCAAACCAGAATACAGTCGGATTGTTTTGAAGGCTCACAATCCCAACCTTTACACTTTGGTTTTTGAAACCGGGCCCTCAAAAGAAACCCAAGCTAGGTTTTTACAAGTTCACCTAAAACCTCTACACTTTGGTTTTTAGATTGGCTCACCAAAGAAACCACTACACTTTGGTTTTAAAGGCTCACCAAAGTAACCTATTTGGTTTTTACAACAGAGCTCACCAATAACCCATATATTCTAAATGATAGAATAAAAAAGCAATAATAAAGACAAAAACTGTTGTCTGGGTGGTTGCCAATGTAGCTCGAGTGAAGATCCACTAAATGCTCTTCAATGCACTTCAATTGCTTCCTTGCGTTCCTCAAAAGGTGCTTCAAGCTTCTAGTAAGAGTGGTTGTAGGCTTGAAGGCAGACTTTAAAGCTCTAGTGCTCTCTCACTTCACTTCAATAAATGTTCAATAAATGCTCAATAATTCATTAGCCCCTTCAAGGATGTTCTCATACCTTATTTATAGAGACTTTAACTGCCTTCCCTTGATTTTGAACAATGTAGACCATTGGGAGGTGATAGGTTACCGTTGGAGCACTTTTGGAATTCAAAAACTGAGAACTGGATCTAGCCATTGGAGGTGACCCCGTCATTCCAATCAGCTCGGACAAACTTCGAGTTGGCTCAAATGAAGTTCGGGTCGACTGGGCTGAGTGCCAGTCGGCTAGCTTCCACAGCTGAGGAAATACCTCACTCTGGACGAGTCGGCTGGGTTGAATTCCAGTCGGTTGGAATCTTAGAGGCTCTCAGACCATTCTCAACTGAGTTCTAGATGAGTCGGTTGGATCTAATTCCAGTCGGCTCGGATTCTTGAGAATCTCAAAATGTTCTTAACCTTGTTCTGGACAAGTCGGCTAGGCCTTGGTTCCAATCGGCTGGATCTATGTGCTAGAGAACTTCTCTTTAGTGCTAGTGCCAGAGTCGGCCGGGTTGTCCTTCCAGTCGACTCGAAGGTGGTTCTTCAGCCAGATCAACTTCAAACTTTTAGAACACTTGTCCCATGCTTTAAAGTCTTCTTCAAAGACTTTTTATAATAAATTCAAGAAAAAATTGAAGCTTGAAAGACTACTAAAAGTAACCCTTTAACTGATTTCAATAGGAAACTTTTTGTAGGGTTCTTCTTTACAAGATTCTAAATACTTTACAACTTAATACAAAATATTAAAGATTTTAGAAATTAAAAGGTGTGTCAATGTAGTTGTCCTACAAAAACTTGTCAATCATTTGAAGAGTTGTTAGATAACTAAATGTATGATCCAATATTTTGTTATCATCAAAATCACTTTAGGGTTCAACAATCTCTCCCTTTTTGATGATGACAAAACACTGGGCATGAAAAGAATCTAATCTATTCACAAATATGTAAGCATTTATATTTGATTAAAAATCAACTATAATCTCAAATTTATATTAGTATGTGCTACACAGTTATGCACAAAATCATATTCATAAACTGTAAATATCAGAGATTAATTGCTTGTATGTATCAAGCAGCATTAAGTATCGACTGATAGATATGATAAATTGAGAGCATCATAGTAATCATTGAAGCATGTAAATTAAATATGTATATCTCCCCTTGTTTATAAGATTTTTAGACAATATGAATTTTCTCTAAGTTTCTCCCCCTTTGACATTTATTCGAACATTTTATCAGAATAATATGCAAGAGATCATTCAGAAATGACTTAAAAACTCCCCCTGTCTACTTTACTTTAGTATTACTATTGCAATTCATTAAGCTTTTTCTTTCATGTATTCTTTCATGCACTCTATGATTCTCCCCCTTTTTGTCAACAATTCAAAAAGGTTAAACAGGTAAGCTCAGAATTTTAAATAGGTTGAGAAAATTTTAAGATTTGTTTAAGATAATTTCACTTTCTCACCTTAGAGAGAGAATTCTATTTAAACAAATAAGGGTGTAAACAAGAAAATATAAATACACACATTACACAGTAATCAAAAGATGTTCATTTCATTTATATCAAAAAGTGTTCAGTACATCAATCATTACAAAAGTTTCAAAAAGCATCCAAAAAGGTACTAAAACTACAAAATGTCTAATCAGAATCATCTCTAGGAACATTGGCACGATGCCAAGAAGTGGGTCTAGGTGCTCGACTAGATGAAGCATGTGGAGGAGGAGCCCTAGGGTGAACAGAGGTACTAGGAGCCCTAGTGAAAATGGGTGGCAGATCATACAATGGTCTTGTCCTAGCTGTGACTTCCAATGATCTGACAATGCCACAAAAAGACACCATTTCCATCCAATTTGCTTCTATTTGTTGCTCCAAGTCCTTGAGGCTAACTGGCACTTTATTTACTGCCTCTTTCATTTCACCTATTTCTTTCTGCATAGATACAAGCTCAGTTGCTTGGACATTGGCGACGGCTTCAGCTGATCCTCGAAGTCTGCCAAGTTCCGATCTTATGATCCCAATGCCTCTGGTATAATCCTCTACCATACCTCTTGTATCTACAATAGTTCCCACTTTGTCTCTAAGCTCTTTTAATTCAGTTTGATATTCATTCAAAGTGGCATCTACAGACTTCAAAATTGTTTCAGAACTTGAAGAGATACAATTTAGAATAGGCTGAAGGTCTATCTGAGGTGCCGACCTTGAAGCTTCTATAGCTTCAACCTTTCCTTCTAGACTTGATACATGCTCTTCTAATCTGTCCAATCTGCTATCCATTAACTGTTTCAAATCACTAAATAATGAAGTTATTGTACCTGTCAGCGAATCTATCAAGCTTTTCAATTGTTCTTCAATCTGAACTTGGATAATTGGAGGCTGTGTAGCTGCAGTAGGATAGTCATGTAAAGGAACATCAGCTGAAGGCAGGTCAAACTCCGTTGTGGGCAAATCAAACTCTGCTGCAGGCATATTAAACATAGGTGAAGGTGCTCTAGTCTCCTCAGTAACAGCAGCAGGCTTAGGTACAAATGACTCAGGCTCCACTACAGGTGTAGAAGAAGTTCTAGCAGCTTCTACATTTTCTTCCTCTTCTTCTTCTTCACTACTACTTGAGCTGCCAATGGCCCTTACATTTGTGCCTTTCTTTCTCCACTCTCCTTCCACTTGAAAATATCCCATCCTCTCAAGAGTTTTAGAAGTGTAGATATTAGTGTGATGCAATTCTAATCCGTCTTCACCATCCAAATTGACTCTATGGGATTTAAATAGTAATGTAAGCATCATTCCATATGGCAGACAGGATTTAGCTTTTCTTACTGTTTCTTTCATCTGCAAGATTATAATGTATGACAAATTGACAGGAGTTCTTTCTAGAATATGCTCCATGAGACATAGATCCTTTTCGCTCACCCAATCGAACCTACCAATTCTTTGTAAGAAAATTCTACAAATGAAGTTGTGAAGTAGTCTCATTTCCAGTTATAGGGTGTTAGCAAAAATAGTGCCAATTCCTCCAACATCCTCTTTGTTTAAAATTATTTTCAGAGTCTTCTCTCTATTGTCAATTACTAAAAATTTCAGTCCATCAAAAGGAATATCCAGTAATTCATGTAAAGATTCCTCATTGACAATTACCCACTTCCCTTTGACAGTGGATTCCACATGGTTAGTTCCCAATCTTAAGTTCTCATAAAAACTTCTGACCAAAGAGGGATAGGTCTTCTCATTCAATGAACAAAATTTTCTCCACCCTTGGTCTTCAATTAAATCTCCTATTTTTAACCAATGCCCTTAACAAACTCAAAATTAATTCGGCGGCCGGAGGTTACCGGACGCGTAGACATTGAGGGCACTTGGCTAGGAGTGGTTGCAGCTTCTCTTGTGGCTTCCTCTGTAATTTCTTCACTGCTTGGCTCTTCTTGCCTTCTCTTGGACCTTCTTTCTTTTTCAACCGAAGAAGCAACCCTAACAGAGCATTTCCCTGTCGCACGTTTGGGTGCCATAGCTAGGAAAGATGGAAGAACAAGAAAATAGAGTGCTTGGAAGGGAGAAGGATGTCTTTGGAGTAGGTTTTGGAGATGAGTGAACCGTTAGAGAAGATAACATAAAGGCTAAACAGTTCGGAGAAGAGTTTATAACCCTAAGCAAAGCGCTTCGATGCAAAAATCCAGTCGACTCGAGTAGCCCTAAAAAGGCTCGAGTCGGCTTGGCTAGAGATCTCCTAAAACCATCAGAAAATCCAATCGACTCGAAACTGTTCGAGTCAGCTAGGCCAGAACAAGTTCAAAACTCTCAGAAAAATCCAGTTGACTCGGATCAAGATCCAGTCGACTCGAACAGAAAAAATAGAGTTTTGAAAAATTTGAACACAATTCAGAAGAGTTTTGAAAGGAATTTCAAAGGAAATTAAAGCTTAACAAAATAGAATAAATTGAGGAGGTCTTCTAGATGAAGTTTCCTTAGAATTGAAGGAATTAGATTAAAGAATCTAGAAGGCATCACAAAGTCCTAATTCAATTCTAATTAGCTCAAATCTATCTTGATTGAGTGGCTTGGTAAATATGTCAGCTAATTGATCTTCAGTAGGCACAAAGTCAAGCACAATATTATCATTAGAAACATGATCTCCAATAAAATAATGTCTAATTTCAATGTGCTTGGTTCTAGAGTGTTGAATTGGATTCTTTATCAAATTGATCGTACTTGTGTTATCACATTTAATGGAATTTTAGATTGTGATATACCAAAATCTTCTGGTTGTTGTTTAATCCATAATACTTGAGCACAACAACTACTGGCAGCCACGTACTCAGCCTCGCTATGGATAAGGCTACGGAGTTTTGCTTCTTACAGTGCCATAAAATTAAATTCAACCATAGAAATTGGAATGTACCACTAGTGCTTTTTCTATCTATTTTACAACTAGCATAATCAGCATCAGAGAATCCAATCAAATTCAAAGTAGAATGTTTAGAATACCAAATTTCCAAATTACTTGTTCCTTTCAAATATTTAATTATTCTTTTTATAGCAAGCATATATGTTTCTTTTGGTGATGACTGAAATCTGGCACATACACATACACTATATAATATGTCAGGTCTACTTGTAGTCAAATATAATAAGGATCCGATCATATCTCTATACAGCTTTTGGTCAACATTGGATCCATTCTCATCTTTGTCTAGTTTGCAAGCTAGGCTCATGGGTGTGCTCATTGTTTTGCTACTCTCCATACCAAACTTTTTGATGATTTCCTTGATGTATTTGGCTTGGTTGATGAAGATGCCTTCCTTTGTTTATTTTACTTGAAGTCCAAGAAAGTAGTTCAGCTCATCCATTAAGCTCATTTCAAATTCTCCCTGCATAAGCTTAGCAAATTCTTTACATAGAGATTCATTAGTTGCACCAAAAATGATGTCATCAATATATATTTGTACAACTAAGATGCCATTATTTTTCTTTTTGATAAACAAAGTTTTGTCTACATTTTCTCTTGAAAAATTATTTTCAATTAAGAAAGTGCTAAGTCTATCATACCAGGCTCTAGGTGCTTGTTTCAAACCATACAATGCTTTGTTTAATTTGAATACATGGTTTGGAAAAGTGTGATTTTCAAAACCTGGTGGTTGTTCCACAAAAACTTGTTCAAAGATAAACAATTAAGAAATGCACTTTTTACATCCATTTTAAAGAGTTTAAAGTTCATGTAGCAAGCAAATGCAAGTAGTAATCTAATGACTTCTAGTCTTGCTACGGGTGCATAAGTTTCATCAAAATCAATACCTTCTTCTTGGTTATATCCCTTAGCCACTAATCTAGCTTTGTTCCTTATAATATTTCCTTGCTCATCTAATTTATTCCTATAGACCCATTTTGTTCATATAATTGGATGGTCTGTAGGTTTATCTATAAGTGTCCATACCTTATTTCTTTCAAACTGGTTTAATTCTTCATGCATTGCCATCATCCAGTTTGGGTCAATCTCAGCCTCTTCTAAGCTATGGGGTTCTATTTATGATACAAAGGCTAGGTAATCATGTGCATCCTTATGCGCAGCCCTAGTCCTAACACCATGTGAAGGATCTCCTATTATTAATTCTTTAGGGTGAGATGTAACATACCTTCAGTCCCTCGGTAGATCAGTGTGATCCTTACTTAACGTTTCTTTTCCATCTTGAGTGTCTTTATCTTGAATGCTCAAGTCATCCATTCCTTTTTGCAATGTACCTGCATCATTATCTATGCACTCTTCTTGTCTAGAAGGTGTAGGGTTAGTTTCAATAAATACAACATGAATTGACTATTCAACAGTAAGAGTCCTTTTATTAAAAATCCTATATGCTTTGTTATGTAATGAATAACCTAGGAAAATTGCATCATTAGCTTTAGAATCAAAATTTTCTAAATTATCTTTTCCATTGTTATGCACAAAGCATTTATAACCAAACACATGAAAATAACTAATATTGGGTTTTTTGTCATTCCAAAGCTCATAGGGGGTTTTCTTTAAGATAGGACGGATCAAAATGCGGTTTAAAATATAACATGCAGTGTTCACCGCTTCTGCCCAAAAGTACTTTGGAAGATTGCCTTCACACAACATTGTGCGAGCCATTTCTTCCAATGTCCTGTTTTTCCTCTCTACCACACCATTTTGTTGAGGTGTTCTAGGAGCGGAGAAGTTGTGATCAATGCCAAATTCAGTATAATAATATTCAAAAAATTAATTTTCAAACTCAGTTCCATGATCACTTCTAATTGAAATCAAAGATAAGTTCTTTTGGTTTGAAACATTTTTATGAAATTTTCTAAAAATATGAAAAGTTTCATCTTTCGATGCAATAAACAAAATCCATGTAAATCTCGAAAAATCATCTACTATCACAAGAGCATATTTCATCCTTCCTAGGCTTGTGGTTCTAGTAGGTCCGAAAAGATCCATGTGAAGTAGTTCAAGAGATCTTGTTGTAGAAACTATATTCTTTGATTTAAAACTCCCCCTAGTTTGTTTACCCATTTGGCATGCATCACAAACATGATTCAAATCAACTTTAAACTTAGGCATGCCTTTAACAAGATCTTTAGAAATTAATTTGGCAATTGTATGCATGCTAGCATGACCTAATCGTCTATGCCATAGTAAGCCTGACTTTTTGGTCTTAGCATTCATTGCAACTAGACTAAGGCTACTAGACATGGCAAAATCATTAAGATCCACCACATAGATATTCTCGAGTCTATGTCCAATAAATTTATTGCTAGAATCTAAAGAGCTAGTTACTATGCACATAGAAGACTCAAAGACAACCTTGAAGCCTTTATCACACAATTGACTTATACTTAAGAGATTATGCTTCAATTTGTCTACTAGCAAAACATTTTCAATAAAAGTAAATGGAGTTATTTTGATCTTACCAATACCGATTATTCTCCCTTTGCCATTGTCTCTAAAGGTGACCATACCTCATTCTTTCATTTCAAGGATGATGAATTGGTCCTTGTCAACCATCATATGTCTTGAGCAGCCGCTATCCAAGTACCATCTTTTCTTCAATTTTTGGGTTGCGAGACATTCCTGCAAAATAATCAATGAATTCTTTTAGGTTCCCAAGCTACCTTGGATCCTTGCAGGTTAGCAGAGGTGGTTCCTTTGGGAACCCAAATTTTTTTACCTTTTTATGGACATTTCTAAGATTATTGCATTCAAAAGATTTATGTCCTATTCTTTTACAAGCATAGCAAACAACTTTAGAATTTTTGTTGGAAACAGAATTTGAAGTTCTAAAAGTTGATGCACTTGATGCAGATTTTAAACTTTTTAGAATGTATGCATTTTTGCTTAAATTTTTAGCAACATATGATAAAGACTTTGAAGTAGAAATAGTTTTTGGTTTGGCTGAAATTTTTTGAGATAAAATATTTTGAGTTGGTGTTTTGGATTTCACAAAAGTCATTGCTGAAATTCCATTTACAAAAGAAGTGTTGAAACCAATTCCAGCTTTATTTCCAGAAATTCATTGTTCTTTTAAAATTAGCTCAAGCTTATTTGAAGATAAAGTAAGTTTTTTAACCAAATGCTTGAGTTTTGTAACCTCCTTTTTTAATTCATTATTTTCAGCAAGTAAATCATTGTTTTTCTTTTCATATGAAAGATTCTCATTTTTCAATTTTTCAAATTTTTCAGAAAAGTCATGCAATTCCTTTTGTAATAAAGTGTTCTTTTCTGAAATTTCATCCTTTGTTTGAGTGAAGAATCATTCATATTTTTCAATGATTTTATCTTTACTCCAGCTTTCTTAAATTCAGAAAGTAAGTCATGAAAAGCAGAATTTAATTCTTCAAAAGTAAATTGAGTGCAGTTGTTAGGGGATGTTACCTCATCTTCGAGACCCATTAAGCAAAGATTGGCAGTATTGGTGGTTTCTTCTTCTTCCGATGATGTGAGTCTTCACTGTTGGACCATGTGGCAACCATGGCTTTCTTTTTCTTCTTTTGTCTGAAGGAATTCTTCAATAATGGATAGTCCGGATGTATGTGCCCCGACTTCTTGCATTCGTAGCACGTGGGGACTATCTCTTTGTCTTTCTCTGTCCTTTTCCTTTTTCTTTCCATAATCCTTCCTGTGAAATTTTTTGTTATACCTTCCTTTCTTTCTTCCCATAAATTTTTTGAATCACCTCACAACCATAGCGATGTCTTCGTCTTCTAGGTCAACATTGGAGGAGGTGCTTTCTTCTTCAGATTCTTCATCATCCCTCTTTGAATCAGAAGTAGCTTTGAAGGCTATTGTCTTCTTTTTCTTTTGCTCATCTTCCGTTCTGTGTTGCATTGTTAGCTCATGGGTGATGAGTGATCCCAGCAGTTCATCCAGCATCAAAGTGTTGAGATCTTTGGCTTCTTGGATTGTAGTTACCTTGGGATCCCATTTGTCGGGCAAAGAATGAAGGATCTTTTGAACTAGATCTGCATTAGAGTATACCCTGTAAAGACTCTTTAAATCGTTAATAATATCTGTAAATCTAGAGAACATGGCAGATATTATTTCAGAAGGTTCCATTTTAAATAATTTATAATTATGAACTAGAAGATTTATCTTGGAGGTTTTCACTTGGGAAGTTCCCTCATGGGTCACTTCGAGTTTATCCCAGATTTCCTTTGCTGATGAGCAGGTGGAAATTCGGTTGAACTCGTTTTCATCCAAAGCACAATATAATAGATTCATTGCTTTGGTGTTCAATTCCCCCATCTTCATGTCATGATCATCCCAGTCCTCCTCAGGCTTAGGGATGTCCATGCCATCAACTTTAATTATGGGAATGTGTGGCCCTTTCAAGATGACCTTCCATAATTTAAAATCTATAGCTTGTATGTAAATTTTCATTCGTACTTTCCAATATGAATAATTAGTGCCTGTGAATAGTGGAGGTCTATTTGTTGATTAGCCTTCGGCCAAGGATGTACTCATGGGATGAGCCATCAATCTTAACTCAAGTAATCAGAGACACTGCTCTGATACCAGCTATTGCCCAGGTGGCTTAGTCCCAAGAGGGGGTTGAATTGGAAATTATAAAATTTTTGCAAGTATGTGCACAAGTAATTCCAATTAGTGGTTAGGTACTGTGTTGATCAGAGAATGAATGCAGAAGCTAAAAGATAAAACAAACACAACACAAACAATACAGATTTATAGTGGTTCGGAGCAACCCAGCTCCTACGTCCACTATCTAAGTTCACCACTCGGGATTTCCACTATATCTCCCAAACTGGAATACAGTCGGATTCTTTTGCATGCTCACAATCCCAACCTCTACACTTTGGTTTTTGAAACCAGGCTCTCCAAAGAAACCAAAGCTAGGTTTTTATAGGTTCACCTAAAACCTCTACACTTTGGTTTTTAAATAGGCTCACCAAAGAAACCATTACACTCTGGTTTTAAAGGCTCACCAAAGTAACCTATTTGGTTTTTACAATAGGGCTCACTAAATAACCCAGATATTCTAAATGATAGAATAAAAAAGCAACAATAAAGACAAACTCTGTTATCTGGGTGGTTTCCAATATAGCTCGAGTGAAGATCCACTGAATGCTCTTCAATGTACTTCAATGGCTGCCTTGCTTTCCTCAAAAGGTGCTTCAAGCTTTTGGTAAGAGTGGTTGCAAGCTTGAAGGCAGACTTTAAAGCTCTAGTGCTCTCTCACTTTACTTCAATAAGTGTTCAATAAATGCTCAATAATTCATTAGCCCCTTCAAGGATGTTCTTATACCTTATTTCTAGAGACTTCAACTACCTTCCCTTGATTTTGAATGTTGTAGACCATTGGGAGGTGACAGGTTACCATTGGAGCACTTTTGGAATTCAAAAACTGAGAACTGGAACTAGCCATTGGAGGTGACCCCGTCATTCCAGTCGGCTCGGACAAACTTCGAGTCGGCTCGGATGAAGTTCGGGTCGACTGGGCTGAGTGCCAGTCGGCTAGCTTCCACAGCTGAGAAAATACCTCACTCTGGACAAGTCGGCTGGGCTGAATTCCAATCGGCTGGAATCTCAGAGGCTCTCATACCATTCTCAACTGAGTTCTGGATGAGTCAGCTGGATCTAATTCCAGTCGGCTCGGATTCCTGAGAATCTCAGGACGTTCTCAACCTTATTCTGGATGAGTTGGCTAGGCCTTGGTGCCAGTTGGCTGGATCTGTGTGCCAGAGAACTTCTCTTCAGTGCCAATGCCAGAGTGGCCAGGTTGTCCTTCCAGTCGTCTCGAAGGTGGTTCTTCAGCCAGATCAACTTCAAACTTCCATAACACTTGTCCCAAGCTTTAAAGTCTTCTTCAAGGACTTTTTACAATAAATTCAAGAAAAAATTGAAGCTTTAAAGACTACTAGAAGTAACCCTTTAACTGATTTCAATAGGAAACTTTTTGTAGGGTTCTTCTTTACAAGATTCTAAATACTTTACAACTCAACACAAAACATTAAAGATTGTAGGAATTAAACGGTGTGTCAATGTAGTTGTCTTACAAAAACTTGTCATCATTTGAAGAGTTGTTAGATAACTAAATGTATGCTCCAATGTTTTGTTATCATCAAAATCACTTTAGGGGTCAACAAAGTGTCAGTACATGTTGTATTTGAAGAATGTTCTAGCAAGTCCTTAAGAAAAGAGGATACACTTGATGAATGTGTAGGTGCTAACAAACTTCAGAAGCTGACACTGGATGATCAAGCTTAACCAAATGAAGAGAATCAGGACAATGGTGAAAAAGAAGATGACACTCCAGTGCATCATGATCTACCTAAGGAGTGGAGGTATGCTCATGGACACCCTAAGGAATTAATCTTAGGTGATCCATCTAAAGGGATAAGAACTAGAGCTTCTATTAGAAATGAATGTGATTACATAGCTTTTGTATCTCAAGTATAACCTAAATATTTTGAAGAAGCTAAAAAAGACTCTTATTGGATCAATGCTATGTAAGAAGAACTAATACAATTTGATAGAAATAATGTTTGGACACTTGTAGAAAGACCATTTAATATTTCTATTATTGGCACTAAATGGGTATTTAGGAATAAATTAGATGAAAATGGTTTTGTTATTAGAAATAAAGCTAGGCTAGTTGCTAAAGGCTACAATCAGGATGAAGGGATTGACTTTGATGAAACTTTTGCTCCTATTGCTAGACTTGAAGCAATTAGACTATTGTTAGCTTTTGAATATTTCATGAACTTCAAATTATTTCAAATGGATGTTAAAAGTACTTTCTTAAATGGTTTTATAAATGTAAAAGTTTTTGTTGAACAACCATCCGGATTTGAAAATCATGCACATACTGATCATGTTTTCAAATTGCACAAAGCACTTTATGGATTAAAGCAAGCACCTAGAGCATGGTATGAAAGGTTAAGCAAATTTCTTATTGAAAATGAATTTTCTAGAGGAAATGTTGACAAAACACTATTTTTGAAAAGGAAAGACAATGATTTATTGGTAATACAAATATATGTGTATGACATCATTTTCGATGATACTAATAAAACTCTTTATCAAGAGTTTGCTAAGCTTATGCAGGATGAGTTCAAGATGAGCATGATGGGAGAACTCAACTTCTTTCTCGGACTCCATATCAAGCAAACTTCAGATGGTATCTTCATCAACCAAGCTAAGTACACAAGAGAAATTATCAAAAAGTTTGGGATGGAGACTACTAAGTCAATAGGTACGCCTATGAGCCCCTCATATAAACTAGACAAAGATGAAAATGGTAAATCTATGGATCAGAAATTATATAGAGGCATCATAAGCTCTTTACTGTATCTTACTGCTAGTAGACCAGATATTATGTTCAGTGTTTGCATATATGCTAGATATCAGTTTGAACCTAAGAAATTATATCTTATGGCTGTTAAGCGCATTATTAGATATTTGTCTGGTACTATTAGTATTGGTTTGTGGTATACTAGAAATTCTTCTGCTGAATTGATTGGATATTCTGATGCAGACTTTGCTGGTTGTAGATTAGATAGAAAGAGTACTAGTGGAACTTACCAATTTCTTGGGGTTAACTTAATCTCATGGTTTAGCAAGAAAGAAACTTCAGTTGCACTATCCACAACTAAGGCTGAGTATATTGCAGCAAGAAGTTGTGCTCAAATCTTGTAGATTAAGCAACAACTTGAAGACTTTGGAATCAAGTTGGCTAGAACTCCTATCAAATGTGATAATACTAGTGCTATTTGCTTGACTAAAAATCCTGTTCAACACTCTAGGAGCAAGCACATTGAAATTAGACATCACTTTATTAGAGATCATATTGAAAACAATGATATTTTGCTTGAATTTATATGTACTGAATTTCAATTAGCTGATATTTTAACTAAACCTCTCTTCGAAGATCGATTCTGTATGATTAGAAGAGAGCTTGGGATCATCAATCCCTTTGATTAAATCTTTTCTCCAAATTTGACTCAAATTAGATCTATTCAACCTTATTTTTGATAAATTGTGATTAATCATTGATGATTTGACTCCAAATACATGTTACTTGAATTGATTTTGATCATTCAGTGAAATTCCAATTTTTCCAGTTTTTAAATCGATGTGTCGATATATCATGAGTCAACACATCATGTGTCGACACATGCGTGAGTCGACACATGCCCGACGAAAAACTGAGATTTTAAGGATTTCTGAATCATTTTTCCCCCAAAATTCATTCTCCTCCGAGTCGACACCTCGTTTCCAGGTATCCATACTATTCATCCTCCCATTTCTTGGTTTTTTAGCCATGGATTTCTTGGATTTGAGACTTTGGTAGCCATTTTTGTTGGAAATCCTCTTAGGTTTTAGCTCGTAAACCCTAAAAATTTCGTATTTCCACCAAAAACCTTGCTTAAACCTTGATTATTGACAATGGGTCCTCGCAAACAAGTTGTTCGCCGACCGCGTCAGTCACAGCATGAAGAAGAGCAGAGAATGAAGGCATGACACGAGTCTAGGGCTCCGGATCCACCAGCACGACAGTTGTTTGCACCTTCTAGTCGGATGAGCTCCAAGTCAGTGGTTGGAGGATAATGAGTGGACTTCTCTTTCTTGGACCAGTAGCATTTTCAGATATGAGAGTGGATCCGACATGCTGGTTTGGCATCCTTCTATTTGCTCAGCGAGAGATACTATCCCGGGCTGATGAGAGAGTTCTAAGGATCACTTGCCCGTGGATCAGATGACTAGATTGCTCAGGTCAGGGGATGGGATATTCCCATTTCAGTAGAGATTTTGAGCAGGGTATGGGATATACCCATGACTGGATCAGTTATGGACAGTCTGTTGGACAGAGTTAGTGGGCTCCGGTGTATTTTTGATTTTGATATCTTACTAGAGGGAGTCACTGTTCCTGCTTCGAGATTGTCTATGGAGATGAGACTGCTACATCACATAGTTGCCCATATTCTTCTGTTGAAGGCCGATCGATTTGACTACATTATGGAGTGAGAGCTGCTCGTGATGGTCTCCTTGATTCAGCAGACACCAATTTGTCTTCCTGTTTTGATGATCCATCAGATTACTGGGGCGGCGTCTAGCCAGCGGCTCTACTTGCCATATGGCATGGGTTTGATAGTACTATTCAGAGAGTATGGAGTCAGCTTCCAGGATAAGCCTTATCGTACATTGATCCATGCCGATGTCTATGACATCAGGTCATTGCATTGCATGGATTATCACTTAGTCCAAGGCCAGTGGACATGGAGGACATCAGGACAGGCCGAGGATGCAGCTAACATTGATGAGGACAGAGCAGAGAAGGAGTGGATTTTTTCTGGTGAGGCTGGACCGAGCGAGACATAGCTTGAGATGGTAGCACAGCCAGCTCAGTCAGATCCTTCTACATCTGCCCAACCACAGCCACAACCAGAGAAGACGGAGACTCCTAGTATTTCAGATACTCTAGAGGACAGAGTCAGACGCATAGAGATCGATGTTTCATCATGAGGTAGCGTCTAGACATCTTTATTGTTGACATGAGAGAGAGCCACATTGGTTTTCATGATGGTATTTCGGCTTGTTTTAAACCATAAATTACTTTGTATAATTTGAAAACATGATCAGGATGTGTATGATTTTTAAAACCAAGTGGTTGTTCAACAAAATCTTCTTCAATAATATAACCATTTAAAAATATACTTTTAATATCCATTTGAAAAAGTTTGAAATCTATAAAACGTGCAAAGGCTAGAAGTAATCTAATGGCTTCAAGTCTAGCTACTGGAGCAAAGGTTTCATCAAAATCAATTTCTTCTTCTTGATTGTAACCCTTAGTACCAATCTAACCTTGCTTCTAGTTACTATACCATTTTCATCCAATTTATTTATAAATACTCATTTTATGCCAATTATAAAAGTATTAGGTGGTCTTTCTATTAATGTCCAAACTTTATTTCTTTCAAATTGTTTTAGTTCCTCTTGCATAGCAATCATCCAATTTGAATCCTTTTCAGCTTCTTCAATACATTTAGGTTCAATTTATGAAACAAAAGCAATGTAATCACATTCATTTCTAATAAAAGACCTAATTCTTACCCCTCTAGTTGGATCACCTATGATTAATTCCTTAGGATGTCCATGAGCATACCTTCATTCTTTGGGTAGAGCCTTGTCCTTTGGTAAAGATCTTGTGGTTTCTTCTTCATTTCCCTTGCTTTAATTTTCTTTGTTATCTTTGGAAGGATGATCATCCAAAGTCAGCTTTTTAAGTTCTTTTATACCTGCACAATCATCAACAATATCCTTTTTTCTAAAGGATTTGTTAGTAGACTCTTCAAATACTACATGCATAGACTCTTCTACTACTAGCGTTCTTCTGCTAAAAACTCTGTGTGCCTTGCTCGATGTAAAGTATCCAAAAAGATACCTTCATCTGACTTAGTATCAAATTTGCCTAAATTATCTTTTTCATTGTTTAAAATAAAACATTGATAACCAAATATGTGAAAATACTTTAAAGTGGGTTTTCTTTCTTTCCAAAGCTTATAAGGTGTTTTCTTAAAAATTGGTTTGATCAAAACATGGTTTAAAATATAACATGCAGTATTAACAGATTCGGTCCAAAAATATTTGGGTAGGTCATTTTTGCAAAGCATTGTACTTGCCATTTTTTTCTAAAGTTCTATTCTTTCTTTCTACCACCCCATTTTGTTGAGGTGTCCTAGGTACAGAAAAATTATATTTAGTTCCTTTTTTATTACTAACATCTTCAAAATCTTGGTCTTCAAATTTAGTACCATGGTCACTTCAAATACAAATAATAGATATACCTTTTTTTATTTGAAACCTTTTGATAAAACTTTGTGAAAGTTGTGAAAGATTTATCTATATGTGCTAAAAATAAAATCCAAGTAAATCGAGAGAAATCATCCACTATTACTAATCCATATCTCTTGCCTCCTAGGCTTGTGGTCCTAGTTGGTCCAAAGATATCAACATGGAGTAATTCTAGTGGCCTAGAAGTTGAAATTATTCCTTTAGTTTTAAAAGAGGATCTTGTTTGTTTTCCAAATTGACAAGTTTCATAAATTTTATCTTTTTCAAATCTAAGTTTTGGTAAATCTTTAACAAATCTTTTTTGCATAATTTGTAAAGTAAATGCATGCTTGCATGACCTAATCTATGATGTCAAAGCCAACTAGTCTCACTAATTGTGGCATTCATTGCAACTAGGCATTCACCATCATGTAAAAGTAAATTATCAATATCAACAAGATAAATATTGCGATGCCTATTTCTAATGAATTTCACTCCATTATTTTTAGGACTAGAAACCATGCAAAGGGATGATTCATAAACTACTTTAAAACCTTTGTCACAAAATTGATTAATAATAAGCAAGTTATGTTTTAATCCTTTAACTAATAAAATATTATCAATAAAGGTAGAAGGAGAGATATAAACATTACCGATACCAATGATTTTTTTTTATCGTTATCACCAAAAGTTATACTTCCTCCATTCAAAGCTTCTAGAGAGGTAAATTGCTTCACATCTCCTGTCATGTGTCTTGAGCAACTACTGTTAATATACCACAATCTCTTTTTCTCTTTGGTTGCAAGACACACTTGCAAAATATATCAAGTTTTTATTTTAGGTACCCAAGCCATCTTGGGTCCTTCAGGATTGGTAGTAATTGTTCCTTTTAGAACCCATATTTTTCTTAATTTGTTTATTTTCTTAAATTGTATTGATAAGCTTTATGTCGAAATTTTTTATAACTAAAGCAGGTAATATAAGATGATGCTAGAAAAAAAGAGATTTTTTTAAATTTTTTGTTTCTTTTGTTGTTCATAACCAAGTCCAGATTTATCAAATACATCTCTTTGATTGTTCAACAATAAATGCAACTTTTTAGAGCTAAATATAAATTTTTTAACAAAAGGTTTAACTTTATCAAGATCATCTTTAAAATTCTTGTTTTCTATCTCAAGGTCTTTATTTTTTTAAAAAAGTTTATTATTTGTAACAACAACATTAGGTCTTTTCAAAACTTATATTTTTTTTGATAAAGCATTCTTTTATTTTTCTAAAACATCAATCTTGGCTTTTAAATCATTATTTTCATTAACAAGATTGGTGTTTTTAGAAGAAAAGGAGTCAACATGCTTTTTCAATTTCTTGTGCTCAATTTTTAACAATTTGTACCCATGCACAAGTTCATCAAATGCATCTCTAAGTTTATCAAATATAAATTCAAGTTCAAGTTCAGATTGTATCTCATCTTCTTAAGCTATCAGGCAAAGGTTGGCAACTTCTGGTTGTTCTTCTTTTGAACAGGAGTCTTCGCTATCACTCCATATTGCTATCATTGCATTCTTTTTGAATTTCTTCTTAAATTTCTTTAGGAAGTGGACAATCAACCTTGTAGTGTCCAAGTTTTTTACATTCGAAGCAAATTGGTTGGTCCTTTTCCTTCTCTTTTTTTTTTTCTTTTCCTTTCTATTTGCTAGGCTATGGCTTCTTTTTGTAGGAAAACTTCTTTTTCCTCATGAATCTTCTGAATTTTCTAGCCACTAATGCCTCTTCATCTTCATTTTCACCTTCTTCAGATTCTTCACTTGAAGACTCATTTGGTGTAGTGGATTTGAATGCGATGGTCTTCTTCTTCCTATCTGCATCTACTACTTTTTGTTTCAAGTTCAACTCATAAGTCATGAGTGAACTGACAAGTTGTTCTAAGGAAAGTGTCTCAACATCTTTAGTTTCTTATATTGCTGTGACTTTCAGATCACAAGATGATGGCAAAGACTCGAGAATTTTATTTACAAGGTCAGTATTAGTCATAACCTTTCCAAGACTTCTCATACAATTTATAATATTAGTAAATCTAGTATACATATCAGTAATAGATTAATTTGGCTCCATTCTAAATATTTCATATATATGAATGAGCATATTAACTTTAGTATTCTTCACTTGATGGGTACCCTCATGAGTAACCTCAAGTGTGCCTCAAATTTTCTTCATGGATGTGCATGTAGAAATCATATTAATTTCACTAGGATCCAATGCACAATAAAGTAAGTTCATAGCTTTTGCATCAAGCTCTGATTGCTTAATGTCATTTTCAACCCAATCCTCTTCTAGTTTTGAAATAGAAATGCTATTAACCATCATGGAAGGAACATGGGGACCTTTTACAATAACCTTCCAAAGATTATAATCTATTGAATGCATATAAATTCTCATACAGGTTTTCTAATATGTATAATTGGTTCCATTGAAAAAGGATGATCTATTTGAGGCTTGTCCGTCAATAATACTAGAACTTATAGAGGTTGCCATAGATCTTTAACTCAAGGTGGTTAGACCTATAAGATGAGTACAAGGCTCTGATACCACTTATTGCCCAGTGAAGCAACCTGGGGGGGGAGAATTGGATTTAAAAAACTTTTGCAAAGATTAAATATAAGTGCCAATTCAAAAATAATGAAGGTGCTAGTGATTTCAAGAGTATGTATGCTTGATAATAAAATATAGTAGAAATAAAGAAGTAAATGCAAGAAGAGTAGAAGCAAACATAAACACACAATATTTTATAGTGGTTAGGTGTACACCAAAGCACCTACGTCCACTCCCCAAGGTTCACTTGGATATTTCACTATAATCTCAACTTGATTATAGTATATTACTTTTTCTGGGCTTACTAATCAAAACCCTTCTTGGTTTTTATAAGGCTAACCAAAAATCTAGCTAGTTTTCATAAGGCTCATCAATAATTTAGTTGGTTTTTACAAGGCTCACCAACAACCTACTTAGTTTTCATAAGGCTCACCAACAATTTAAGTTGATTTTACAAGGCTCACCAACAACCAAACCACTAGTTTTAATCCACTTGAAACAGGAACAACAATAAATTCAAATAAAAAGTAAGAATACAATAAACTTTCAAAAATAAAGCAAATATCTCTTTGAAGCTCTTTGATTTTAGTTGAGAAGCTTGTCCCCAAGTTGTTGAAGCCTTAATGGATGCTTGAAGATTGGACTTGAATGCTTCTTGAATGCTCTTGAATGCTTGAAGGCTCAACTTTACTCAAAAGTAATGATCTTTAAATGAATATTCAATAAAGTATCATTAGTTGCTCATTAGTTACTTTCCTCTTGAGTGTAGTCCACTTTAAATACCTTTCCAAATCTTAAATGACCTTTTTTGACTGTTGAAGAGGAGAAAATACCTGCTAGGAGCAAAAAGGATAAATTCTGCGCTTCAAAAAACTAGCCATTACTGCTCATTAGTTACTTCCCTCTTGAGTGTAGACCACCATTTTCTCCTCCATTCAAGCATGGTTCCAACTCTCCTTCCTTATAGCTTGCAACATCCCATGATTTGCTCTTTGTAATTCAAATTTTTAAAATGAATTGGAGGCTTATAAATACCACGCCAAACATCTCTTGTGAGTTGATAATTCATGAATGAAATTTTAAGTTTCTACTTCCATTTGTGTTGTGCAAGTGTCCTCCGAGAGGGAGAGGGTGAGAGGCCCATAGGTTCTTCCATTAGCCGACCTAGCCACCTTTCTAAATCCAGTTCACTCCACCAAGGCACTGCCCCTTCCATCAACCAAAGGAATCCTGTCCATCCACCAACCAAATAGCCATCTTCTTTAAGCTTCAAGGCCACCAACTCCGTACTCCATGGAAGCCATTCTACAACACTTCGGAGTGCCCATCTTCATCCTTCAAGAGATGCCAACCAGATTTCAGCCAAGGAGTTTCAATCAGCCCACATTCAAGGTGCCAAATCCATCATCTTGATCTCCTACAACTTCAACCAATCCACCAACATTCATTCTTACTTTTAACCTTTACATTCCCTTCTACCAGCCATCCCAAGTCACTAATTCCCATTTTTTCCAGGAACCTCCAAGATTGTGAGCTGAAGAGGAAGTTAATCTTGCCATTGGAATCATCTAAGCTAGAGGTCTTCTTCCCATGGTGTGATAGTTTCAAGTTCCATCTTCAATCCGTAGAGTGCTGAATTTGATCCACCACTAAAAGTGTGAGAATTTGATATTGGTATGTTAACCTTCCTTTACTCTTAGGTTTGAATATTTGAATGGTTTATATCCTAGTTAGAATGGTTTCCCAACCATTAGGTCCAATCTTCATGATTTAAACAAGAGCTATAGTTTAGGTTGCCTTAAATCCAATGTTTAGCTTTCCTTCATATGATTTCTATGCTTATCTTATGATTGAATTTGTTTATGTAAGTAGGGATCTTTGCTTAACCAAACTTGTTAATCTTCTAATTTAAAAATCATCCTTTGCATGTTGCATCATCTTCACTTTAGCACCACTGCAGTAACAACCCTTCAAGGAGTTGAAGGAGTAAGCACATCTTCAAGGAGTTAAAGAAGGAGTCACTATTGCCATTAGTGTTTCTGGTAAGGCTAGCACCTCGAAGGAAGGAGAAGAAACCATGATACATGGTGTGAACCACCCGTAGAGGCGGTGTGCGTGCATCGCTCATAGAGCTCGATCTTCTTCCTTGTAGGTAGACCCGATGCTCTTCCCATAGATTGCTGTAGTCCCAGGTTATCATCACCGTGGTACGGGTTTAGATTATACATTTGACATGTTATAATCTGCTGCATCATTGTGTGATACCTAGAATGGTTCTATATTTCATTCAATGCATGCATGATTTCATATTTACATTACTCTAGATGTATCAAGATCTACGTAGGGAACTTGTGTTAATTAGATTAACATAGGTAGATAAATGGTTTATCTTCTTTCTTTACATCATGTCATTTAAAAAGGTTTTGAATTGCATGTCTTGAGGTGTGCTGACCATGGTGCCCTTTCCCTTGGTTCCCCAATAGTGGTATCAGAGCATCCAGGTTGGATGCACATTTAGTTTAATATTTTTTATATGATATCGGATTATTTCCTACATAAAGTACTTGGATTAAGGTGGATTCGCCATGGCCATCCGGTCATAGGAGAGAAGTATGGTTTAAAGACCATCTCTTCCCATTCCAAGGGGTTCTCCAATGACGTGTAGGGGTGCCACTACATCATGGCCTTATGAAGAAAAAAGTGAGGATTTTGATGTTTAAAATGGTTTTAATCTATGATTAATAGATCATAACTATGTTTAGATGAGATCTAAAAGATGTATGATCTAAAACTTTGAAAAGTTCAAGTGAAAATGATTGAAATTTGAAGTTACTATTTCTAGAAGAGCTGACTCGAGCAGAAGAGTTGACTCGATAAGAAATCTATGTTTTGGAAGAGCTGACTCAAGCAGAAGAGCTGACTCGACTAGAAATCTGTGTTTTGGAAGAGTTGACTCGAGCAGAAAATATAACCTGACCAGAAATCTATTTTGGAAGAACTGACTAAACGAAAAGAGCTGACTCAACCAAAAATCTATGTTCTGGAAGAGCTGACTTGACCAGAAAATTATGAAACAATAATTTTAAGCTTCAGATCTTTATGAAATTCTTTCACTTGATGTTGAAAATGTTTTGTTGCATAGGTGGCTTTTCCAAGAGGGTGTGAATTAAGAATTTAAAAAATTTAAGCAGATAATGTGCTCTTGAAAAACTCTTTTAGAGTGTTAGGTGCTGTGACAAAGTAATTAACTGCAGAAGCTAAATAAGATCAAAGAAGCACAACACAAACATACAAAAATTATAGTGGTTCGGAGCAACCCAGCTCTTACATCCATTACTCAAGATACCACTTGGGGTTTCCACTATATTCACACCTGAATACAGTAGGATTGTTTTATAGGCTCACAATCCAAAATCTCTACACTTTGATTTTACTGGGATCACCAAAGAAAACCCAACACCCTTTGGTTTTAAATGGGAGCACCAAAGAAACCCAACTTTATTTTAATATGATCACCAAGAACTCAACACTTGGTTTTTATCTAAGGTTCACCAAGAACCTATTTGGTTTTTCAACCGAGCTCATCAATAACCCAACAATTCAATAATGATTTGAAAATAAATGCAACAATAAATGACAAACTCTCTTTGTCAGATAGTTGCCACTGTAGCACTGATGAAGCCTTCTTTAATTTCTCTTTAATGCACTTGAAAGGCTTCCTTTCTTTCTTCAATGAATGCTTCAATCTTCAGAGGAGTTGGTGAAGAATGAAGACTGTCATGAATGCTCACTTGTGCTCACTTGTTTCTTCGTTGGTGGATATTTAATAAATTTCTTCTCTCATTTTCAAAAATCTTTTAGTCTTCTTGAAAAACTCTTTTTAAAAGATCAAATCCATCAAATATATAGTTTTGTACCTTTCTTTGGAGGTTATGACCATTGAGGACCGTTGGAATTTGAAAACTAGCCATTGGAGCACTTTCTAGCATTCAAAAAAGAATTCTGGAACTAGCTATTATGTACCGGGAAAAGATACTCGAGTTAGCTTGGATACTTTGAGTCGGCTCGGATACTTCGAGATAGTAGGTCGAGTCACCATTTCTTCAGCAGGGTCGACTCTTTGTCTCCGGGTGCAAAAACATCACTTTGGATGAGTTGGCTCTTGATAGTTCGGGTCGGCTCGAACTTCCATCGTTAAACTTATTAAACTCGAGGAGTCGGCTCGCTTCTACTTGGGTCGACTTTTCATCTCAAAATCATAAATATATACTCTAGAGGAATCGGCTCATTGTATATCAGGTCGGCTCGCTTCTCAAGTCTTCAAAATTTGTTCTAGCAGAGTCGGCTCATTTTTGTTGGGATTGAGTCAGTTGGCTTATTCTTAGAAAACATTAGGAATGGACTCTGGATGAGTCAGCTTGGATTGCTGCATGATATAATCCTTCGTGCGTGCCATGAGGTAGAGTCGGCTCTTCTTCAGGCTGGGTCGGCTCGAGTGACTTCTTTAGGAGATTTACACTTTGACTCAAGAACTGATGCGGGACAAAAAATCGATGTAACCTGGTTATTTGAAAAACAGTGAAACAACTAAACAAACTAGGACCATGGGAGGGCTAAGAAGCCTCCCGGGACTAGGGCATACTGACACTAAAATCCTAAGACAGCTGATCTCTTTTGTTTTCAATTTCCTGGGTGGATGTGGCGAAGGAATGATAAAGAAGGGGGACCGGGAAGTGGAACTCATGGCCCTGAGACTCATTCTAGCGGGGAACACACACAGAAAGTCAGGGGTCAAAGCATAATGCTACCCTCCCGAGGGATCACAGCACCAGCTACCCTGAGCATAAAGCTACCCTCACGAAGGGGTCACAACACCAGCTACCCTGAGCTCCCATCGAACCCATAATGCACACAACAGGGCTCTCACATAGATGCGCTAGGATGACTCTCGAAGGACACGCGAAGATAAAGAAGACGAGATAGGGGATAACTAGGGTGCTCATCGAATCCATAATGCACACAGTAGGGAACGTCTCACACCCCTCATCGAACCCATAATGCACACAGCAAGGAATGAAGAAAAATGGGCCTCAGCCCAGAACCAGAACCGGAACCAACCCAAAAATCTATATCAACTCTCTCTCTGATTATTACAGGGGGAGAGGGGGCCTTTATATAGAAAAACCAAAACCCTCAGTTTCTTAGCCTCTAAGAAAACTAAAAAAAGAAAATAAATTACATCAAAATTTATGTTGCATCAAAAATAGTGCTGAAATGCTCTGAGAAGCGTGTCAGCTTGATAATCTGCTCCAGAAAGCATGCTGCTCTGAAATATGGGCTGCTCTAAAATCCATGCAAATACAAACTCACGATCGTGGAAGGGAAGAACGGTCTCCGGCGAAACACCAGCGGGTGTCGGACGGGCCGGCGGATGGTTGGCGGCGAGCTGAGGGCGAGGCGATGCAAGAATGGCATGGCACGCCCTAGGGTGTGCCGTTTGGTCTCCCACGGCCGTGGGAGACCTCAGGGCACCGGCGTGGCCGGTGGACGGCGAGGACGGCCGGGGCCGGCAGGATGGTGGCCAGCGGACGTGCGGGCGGCGGCGGTGCATGGGCGCACGTGGGCGGACAGACGCCTCCCGCGTCCGTTCATCTTCCCACAGGCGTGGACGGCGGCGGACCCTACCGGCGGCTGGCCGAGGGCCAGCGGGTGGCAGGAACGACAGCGGGGAGAGGGTCGACGGTGGCAGCGGTGGCGGCGGCCGTGGGCCGTGGCGAGCAGACGCCTCTGTGTCCGTTCATCTTCCCATGGGCGTGGGGCGGCGACGGCGGCTTCTCCGGCGAGGGCGGGGGCTGGCAAGCACCGGTGGCGGTTCGGCGGTGGCAGCCGGGGCTCGGGCGGCTCGGATCTGGGACCGGCGGGGTGGAGGCTAGGGTTTTGATATTCGTTTTATAACCACGGGAGAAAGACAGTGAAGATGGAATAAAACTGGGATAACTCGGGGATAAACCAAGAACAAAACCAGAATAGCGGGGATAGTCGGAATAGCGGGAATAGAAAAATAAAAAAAATTTGAGAAATTAAGAAAAAAATAGAAAAATATCCAGACTTGCCTTGGATCCCCATCAAGAACACTCTCACCAACACTCTTCAACATTTAATATAAACCAACTCAAATTAAATTTAAAGCGCAACACACATAGAAGTAACCCAATTACATGATTTTTCTTAACTTTTTCTTTAGATTCTTCTTTACAAAATTTGATTACAATACAACTCAAAACAAGAAGTATAAATATAGGAGTTGAAGTTTGAATAAAGAATTCGTCCTACAAAAACTTGTAAACCACTTGAAGAGTTGTTAGTAAAACAAATGCATGCACCAGTGTTTGGTTATCATCAAAATTACTTATGGGGTCAACAATCTCTCCCTTTTTGATGATGACAAAACACTGGGCAAGAAAAACTCTTTACACATACATGTATAAAAGTATTCGAAAGTATGTATTTACATGTATTAGAGCCAATTATATTTGTAAATAAGTATCAGAGCTCTAGTGATGAAATTTTATAGCATTAATGTTAGTGCTTTTATGTATATCAAAGTATTAAACTTTGCATGCTTCATAGTATCAGAATTAGCACAAACATGAAGTATCAGAGTTTAAAATTGAAAGAATTAAGGATAATTTTAGAGCAATCAGAGCAAAAGGAGGATTTAAAGCTAAAGCCATTTTTAAGAGAATCTCCCCTTTCTCTAGGTTTTAAAATAATGAAACAGTTAGGTCCATTTAAATACAATCACTATTGTGATCCCCCTTTTTCATTCTTTTCATGCACTTTAAGAATAATTGGAAGGAAGCTCAAAATTTTGCTTGTTTACCAGAATTTTCCAGAATTTTCATGATAGCTCAATATTAATATTGATACCATTCTTCCCCTTTTTGTCAAACAATCAAAAAGGTATTTTCAATAATGCTTGGATTTTGAAATAGATTGAGAAAGTATTTAATATTTGTTTGAGATAATTTTACTTTCTCAATTTCATTTGAAAATTCTAATTAAAATTCATCACAGTTGTATTGAAACCATTACATAATTTGAAGGATAATTCATGACAATAATGGAAATTATAAAAAGAACTTTCATTTCATTGAGGAATTTTCCATACAAAGTACAAAATATGAAAGAAAGTACAATCATTTAGGAACATTTCTTTCTATTCATAAAGTTCTTTAATTATAAAAGATAAAGGTAAGGCGTACATATTGTAAAAAGTCTGAAGTACAAAAATATGATCAATACAACTAAAAGACTAACTAATCAACCTATTCTTCTTCTTCACTAGAAGAAGAGGCAACATCTATAACCCTATCAGATTTTTGGTTTTCAGAGGTTTGAACCTTAAGTCTCTGAATCTGGTTCTAACTAGGGCTAGAGATGTCTTAGTCTTCTTGGTCTTAGATTTTTTTTTTGTCACAACATGTTCAACTTTGAATGAAGGTGGATTAGATGAAGGAATCTTTGAGGGTACTGGGGATGGTTGAGAAGAAGGTTCAAGTGACTCCTCGTTGATCTGTAAAGGAGTATCCTCAATAGTGAATATTTTCTTTTAAGATTGCAGTAGGATACTTCAAATTTCCTCTTTAAAATTATCCATCTCTTTTTCCATCTTTTCCTTGTGGAGCATCTGTTCTGATCTCATTTTCTACAAGCTGGCATTAACTGAATTTCATAATTCATCAAGTGCAGAAATTATGTGACCTGTTAGAGAGTCATAAATTGTTTCCATTTTCTAAAATATTAACTCTTTAAGTTCAGATGTAGTCATCATTGCATGTTCAGATGTGTCTTCATCCTTGTTTTCAGATTTATTAGCTTCAACAGCAACAGGTTCATCCATGTCATCATCGGAGGATGTGGCAGCTATTTGACCATGAATTTTCTTTATCCAGACTCCTTTTTGCAGTTGATATCCCATTCTTCTAAGAGAGTTGAATGAATAAGTGTCTGAATGGTGAAGGGGCTTGCCGATTTCATCAGTTAGGTCAATTCCAGCATCTTCAAACAGTAAGGTGAATATCATACTTTAGTGCAAGCATGCTTTAAGTTTTCTTGCTGCCTCTCTCATTTGTATCATCATGATGTAAGGAACGATGAGAGGTTCTTCTTCAATAAGATGTCTCAAAAAAATCATATCCTTTTCACTCACCCAGTCGAAACAACCGGTTCTAGGAAGAAAAATTCTACTAATCATATTGTGGAGTAGTCGCATTTCCTTTGATAGCATGTTGGCTTGAACATGTGGGACGGAGCTAACATCTGATCTTTCCAAGATGAGCTTCAGTGTGTGTTCTTTGTCATTTAGGGTAAGCTCGGTGGCACCGTCAGTTGGCATTTGAAGCAGGTTGCCCAACTTTTGTTCATCCACAACGACTTTCACTCCCCTGACAATTGATTCCAAATGGTATTCTTCAAGAACTAGGTTTTCAAAGAAGGTTCTTACCAGGGAAGGGTAGGTCAGAATATCCAAGAGCAGAAAATCTACCAACCTTGGTTGTCTATCCAACTCCCAATCTTCATTTCCAGTTCTTCCAGGAAGGAGAAATCGATCCTTTTGCCGCATGTAATAGGCCTATTGGCCATTGAAGTGGATTTCTCGGTTGGAGAGGGTGTTTCTTTTTCTTTTGTTCAGGAGAGGACCTTTTTCTCTTTTCTCCTTTTTTCTTCGGATCTTTACTGGGTGTGCTTGATTCAGCTGCTTGAGGTATCTTCCATGCAGATCTCCTTGGAGCCATTGCAGCAAAGTTTATGAAAATTAGGAAATCAAGGTTTCGGGGAATGGTTTTTGGAGTTTTGGTGAACGTTTCGAGTAGAGTAGAAAGAGTTTTGAGTGGAATAGAAAGAGTGAAATGTAAGAGAAGGATTACTCAGTTCTATTTAAAAAAGTGATTTCCCGACATTAGAGTTGGCTTGCCCTGCCCTAAAATCATCTAAGTCAGCTCGACCAGAGCAAACTCAGAACAAGCAAAAAATCAAACATTCGAGCCAGCTCAACCAGAGCAAAATTGCTCGAGTCGACTCGAACAAAAACTTTCCATAGAAGTTGAAATGATTCAAAAATTGAGTTTGATTCAATGAAATCTCAAGAAAAGTTGTTCAAAGTACTTAAATAGTTGTAAGAGTTTTTCTAGATAATTTTTTCTTAATTTTGAAGGAAATTAGGTTAGGTAAATCTAGAAGGGATCACAAAGACTTAATTCTCCTCTAAGTAATTCAAATCTATCATGGTTCAGTGGCTTAGTAAAAATGTTAGCTAATTGGTTTTCAGTTGGAATAAATTCTAGTTCAATATCATCATTCAAAACATGATCTCTAATAAAATAGTGTTTAATCTCTATATGCTTAGTTCAAGAATGCTGAATAGGATTTTTGGTCAAATTTATAGCACTTGTGTTATCACACTTGATTGGAATTTTAGATTGTGTAACAGCTAAGTCTTCTAGTTGTTGATTAATCCATAACACTTGAGTACAACAATGCCCTACAGCAACATACTCTGCCTCAGCAGTAGGAGTGCTACCGAATTTTATTTCTTATAGTGCTATGAGATTAAATTCAACCCTAGAAATTGGCATGTGCTGCTAGTACTCTTTCTATCAATTCTACAACTAGCATAATTAGCATCCAAAATATAATTAAATTTAATGAAGACTATTTTAAAAACCAAAGACCTAGATTACTTGTACCTTTCAAATATCTGAATATTCTTTTAACAGCAAGCATATGTGTTTCTTTATGATTACATTGGAATCTAGCACAAACACATATACTATACAAGATATCCGGTCTACTTGTAGTCAAGTATAATAAAGATCCTATCATACCTCTATAGAGCTTTTGGTCAACATTGGATCCATTTTCATCTTTGTTCAATCTTTAAGATGGGCTCATGGGTGTGCTCATTTGTTTGCTCGTCTCCATACCAAACATTTTGATTATTTCCCTGGTGTACTTGGCTTGGTTGATGAAGATTCCTTCCTTTATTTGTTTTACTTAAAGTCTGAGGAAGTAGTTAAGTTTACCCATTGGGCTCATTTAAAATTCTTCCTGCATTAGCTTAGCAAATTCTTCAAAAAAATTTTCATTAGTTGCACCAAATATAATATCACCAACATAAATTTGCATAACAAATATATCATTATTTTTGTTTTTGATGAAAAGGATTTTATCAACGTTTCCTCCTAAAAAACCATTTTCAATCAAGAAGGTGCTAAGTCTATCATACCAAGCTCTAGGTGCTTGTTTCAAACCATATAAAGCTTTATTCAGTTTAAACATATGGTTTGGAAAAATATGATCTTCAAAACCCAGTGGTTGTTTTACAAAAACTTGTTCAGAGATAAAACCATTTAAAAATATACTTTTTATATCCATTTGGAAAAGTTTAAAATTCATGTAGCAAGCAAATGCAAGAAGTAATCTAATGGCTTCTAGTCTTGCTACGGGTGCATATGTTTCATCAAAATCAATACATTCTTCTTGGCTGTATCCCTTAGCCACTAGTCTAGCTTTGTTTCTAATGACATTTCCTTGTTCATCTAATTTGTTCCTATAGACCCATTTGGTTCCTATGATTGGATGGTCTTTAGGTCTATCAACTAATGTCCAAACCTTATTTCTTTCAAACTGGTGTAATTCTTCATGTATGGCCATCATCTAGTTTGGGTCATTTTCAACTTCTTCTAAGGTATGTGGTTCAATTTGTGATACAAAGGCTAGGTAGTCATGTGCAGTTTTATGTGATGACCTAGTCCTAATACCTTGTGAAGGATCACCAATAATTAATTCTTTAGGATGAGAAGTTATGTAACTCCATTCTCTTGGTAGATTTGCATGATCCATACTTACCATTTCTTCTCCTTCTTCAATTGATCTTTCTTGTATGTTCAAGTCTTCCATCTCCTTTTGAATTGTACCTGCATCATTATCTATACACTCTCCTTTCTTAGAAGGTGAATGGTTAGTTTCATAATAAATAACATGCATTGACTCTTCTACAGTAAGAGTCCTTTTATTAAATACTCTATATGCTTTGCTATATAATGAATAACCAAGAAAAATTGCTTCATCAGATTTAGCACCAAATTTTCCTAGATTATCTTTACCATTATTAAGCACAAAGCATTTACATCCAAACACATGAAAATAGTTGATATCAGATTTCTTTTCATTCCAAAGCTTATAGGGGGTTTTCTTCAAAATAAGATGGATCAAAACATGGTTTAAAATATAACAAGCAGTGTTCACTGCTTCTGTCCAAAAGTACTTTGGAAGATTACCTTCACATAACATCGTTCGGGTCATTTCATCCAAAGTCTTATTTTTCCTCTCTACGACACGATTTTGTTGAGGTGTCCTAGGAATGGAGAAGTTGTGATCGATGACGTTTTCTGTGCAATAATCATCGAAAAACTAAGTTTCAAATTCAGTGCCGTAATCACTCCTAATTGAATTTATTGAAAGATTTTTTAGATTTGAAACCTTTTTATGAAATTTTTGAAATACTTTGAAGGTTTCATTTATGTGAGAAATAAACAAAACCCATGTAAATCTAGAGAAATCATCTATAATCACAAGGGCATATTTCATACCTCCTAGGCTTGTGGTCCTAGTTGGTCCAAATAAGTCCATGTGAAGTAGTTCTAAAGGTCTAGTAGTTGAAATCATATTTTTGGATTTGAAACTCTTCCTAGTTTGTTTACCCATATGGCATGCATCACAAACATGATCAAAATCTACTTTAGGCATGCCTTTAACTAAGTTTTTGGAAATTAACCTGGCAATAGTATGCATGCTAGCATGACCTAATCATCTATGCCATAGTAAACAATTCTCCTTGGTATTAGCATTCATTGCTAATAGACTAGAACTACTAGTCATGGCTAGGTCATTTAGATCTACCACATAAATATTTTCAAGTCTATGACTAATGAACTTACTACTAGATTCAAGAGAGTTTGTTACTATACACATAGATGATTCAAAGATAACCTTGAAGCCTTTATCATAAAGTTAACTAATACTTAATAAATTATGCTTCAATTTATCTACTAGCAATATATCTTCAATGAAAGTACAGGAGGTTATCTTGATCTTACCAATTCTGATTATTTTTTCCTTGCCATTATCTCCAAAGGTAACCATACCTCCTCCTTTCATTTCTATGGTGATGAATTGATCCTTATCACCCGTTATATGCCGTGAACAGCCACTATCGAGATACCATCTTTTCTTCAATTTCTGGGCTGCAAGACATTCCGTAAGACAATCAAGGAGTTCTTTTAGGTACCCAAGCTGAATTGGGACCTTGCAAGTTAATGGAGAAGGTTCTTTTAGGAACCCAAATCTTTTTTGATTTACTTTGGACATTTCTAATAATATTACATTCAAATGCTTTGTCCTAACCCATTACAAGCAAAACATTTCATTAGAGGATTCTGAAATTGTGCAGATTTTAAAATCCAAGATGATGAAGCATGAGATGCAAAAATAAAAGATTTTCTATTCAAGTTCGTGGGAACATACAATATGGCTTTTGAAATGGAAGCAAAAACATTTGTAATAAAAGCTTTTTGAGATACTAATTTTGGAACATAAGCTTTTGATCTCACGAAAGTAGTTGTTGAAAAATGATTTCATTTTGAAATATTAAAACCAATTCTAGCTTTATTACCAAAAATTATTTGTTCTTTAAGAATCAACTCAAGCTTGTTAGAAGATAAAGTAAGTTTTTCAACAAGTGACTTGAGTGTTTCAACCTCCTTTTTCAACTCATTATTTTCATTATTCTCAGTTTTCAATGCTTTACAGTTTTCAGAAAAGTCATGAAGTTCCTTTTGCAACAAAATATTCTTTTATGAAATCTTCTCTTTTTCTGTGAGTAAAGAATCATTGATATTCTTTAAAGATCTAATCTTTACCCAGCCTTTTTAAATTCAGATAAAAGATCATGAAATATAGAATTTAACTCATCAAATATAAATTCAATTTGAGCATTGGGGGATGTTACCTCATCCTCGAGACCCATTAGATATAAATTAGCTATTTTTATGGTCTCTTCCTCTTCAGTTGAGGTGGATTCTTCACTGTCACTCCATGTGGCAACCATCGCTTTCTTTTTCTTCTTCTTAAAGAATTTCTTCAATAGTGGACAATATGGATGAATGTGCCATAGTTTCTTACTTTCGTAGCAAGTGGGGACTTGTTCCTTTTCTTTGTCTTTATCCTTGTCCTTTTCCTTGGAATGCTCTCCTCATTTATGGAATTTTATATTGAATCTTCCTTTCTTCTTTCCCATAAACTTTCTAAATCTCCTCATGACCATTGCGATATCTTCATCTTCTAGATTGTCTTCGAAGGGGATAGAATCATCTTCTATTTCTTCATCATTCTTTGATTCTAGTGCAGCCTTGAATGCAATAGTTTTCTTCTTCTTCTGATCATCATCAGTTCTGTGCTGCATGGCCAATTCGTGTGTGATGAAAGAACCCATTAATTCATCCATAGACAAAGTATTTAGATCTCTAGCTTCTTGGATGGTGGTAAATTTAGAGTCCCATTTATCTGGAAGTAACCTTAATATCTTTTATACCAAATCAGCATTTGAGTAAACATTGCCAAGACTTTTCAAACCTTTAATAATATTTGGAAATCTAGAGTACATGGCAGAGATATTTTCATTAGGTTTCATTTTGAACAATTCATAATTGTATACTAGAAGATTAGCTTTTGAAGTCTTCACTTAGGAAGTTACTTCATAGGTCACCTCAAGTTTATCCCAAATTTTCTTTGCCGGACAGCAAGTGAAAATTTGATTAAACTCGTTGGAATCCAAAGCATAGTATAGCAAATTCATTTCTTTGGCATTTAATTTCCCTAACTTCATGTCATGTTCATCTCATTCCTCTTTAGGTTTAGGGACATCCACGCCATCAATTTTTATCATGGGAACATGTGGCCCTTTAAGAATGACTTTCCATAATTAAAAATCAATAGCTTGTATATAGATTTTTATTCTTGCTTTCTAATAAGAATAAATTGTGCTTGTGAAGAGTGGAGATCTATTAGTTGATTGGCCTTCGGCCAAGGATGTACTCATGGAATGAGCCATCAATCATTACTCTAATATAATCAGAGACACTGCTCTGATACCAGTTATTGCCCAGGTGGCTTACCTAAGAGGGGGGTGAATTGGGAATTTAAAAAATTTAAGCAGATAATGTGCTCTTGAAAATCCCTTTTAGAGTGCTAGGTGCTGTGACAAAGTAATTAACTGCAAAAGCTAAATAAGATTAGAGAAGCATAACATAAACACATAAAAATTATAGTGGTTCGAAGCAACCCAGCTCCTAATTCTACTATCCAAGATATCACTTGGGGTTACCACTATATTCACACCCGAATACAATAGGATTGTTTTACAAGCTCACAATCCAAAATCTCTATACTTTGGTTTTACCTGGATCACCAAAGAAAACCCAACACCCTTTGATTTTAAACGGGAGCACCAAAGAAACCCAACTTGATTTTAACAGAATCATTAAGAACCCAACACTTGGTTTTTATCTACGGCTGATGTAGGGCAAGGGATGCTGGGATGGATGCTTATGATGCAGGGAGTTTTTTTATAGTTGAAGAGTTTTATATGTTTTTCTTAAGGTTTGATTCCCGATCACAAGCAAAGGCAAGAAATAAGAAAGACGAGTAATGGAAGCTTACGCTAGCAGTTCAAAGCCCTAAATAGTAAGAACAAGAATAGGACCCCGGGATTAAGAAACCCTGGTAGGACTAGCTCGAAATACAATACCTACTTAGGAGATGGAGAGAGCAAACCTCACACGTCCGAAGCACCCGATGCAAAGATCGCTCAACTCGGTAGATAAGGCCTGGATGCCCGAGCAGTCGAACCCATGGAAGCACTGGCTTTCAGTTGGAAGGTCGCGATGGAAAAGCCAACTGTCTCCGGTGCCCGAGATGCCAGGGAGGACCTGTAGGCAAATAGAATGAGGATCAATGAAATTGGGAGATGCACAGAAAGGAACTGAGATGGGGTTGAGAAGGGGCTTCGAGCCTGGTGTCCGGCTGGATTCCAAAGTCGAAGATGGAGATAACTTGGGGCCTCGCACCCCACGATATCCCAGAAGATGAAGGATTGTGGTCTCACATCACACGACGTCCAGGAGGACGAAGGATTCACGACGCCCTGGGGCGACGGACAAGTGGCCTCACACCACTCGACGTCCCTAGGGACGAAGGAAACTTTACTCAACCTAGCCTAAGAGACAAGGGTTGGAGGATAGAAAACTCAAACTTTTTCTTCATTAATCATTCAATCATTCATTAGTTCTACAAGGGAGGGATTGGGTCCTTTAAATAGGCACCCAAGGCCCATTTGAAATTCAAATTACAATATTCATGGTGGTGCCCAAAATTTTCCATCATCCCCTCTCTTTGGTCGACCAAATAACTTGTGGTTGGGCATGGCATGAGGAAAGGCTTGGAGAGGGGGATTGGTCCCTTGACTTCCTTCTTTAGCATGCTTATTTTGGGAAGAAGGAGTGGGGCATGGCTTGCTTGGAGGGATGTGTTACCTTGGACTCTTCAACGCCATCTCTTGGATTGATTCAAGGCCGACCAAGGGAGAGCTCCATGGGTGTTGCATGGTTGAGGGCTTGAAGAGGGGAGTGTGTCCTTTGACCTTCCTTCCTTGCAAGAACACTTTGGGAAGAAAGCTTGGAAGGGGGATTGCTTTGAGGCTTGGTTTCTTCAAGGATCTTCAACGCCCTCTTTTGATGGAACAAGGTGTGATGTGGGGGAGGGAAGAAGGGGATGGTTTTTCTTCCTTCCAATGTTGTCCATGGCATGTGGAAAGCATGAGGATGCCACTTTGTTTCCCTTCTTGGATGCCCAAGTGGTAGCTGATGTGGCGCCACTTAGGTAGTTGAGGTGGCACCTGAGTTGGCATTATCCCAAGTGGAAGGGGTGGGTTGGCCCACCAGAACTTGATTTGGTGAAGAAAACTAGAGTGACTTCAATTGGGCTTGGGCCCAGTCCAAACTCAGACTCGAATAAATACAGGACTCATGACCTAACTTCACCCAAATTGGTCAAGGTATAGGACTAAACAAACTTTGACAAGAAATTATGACAATGCTTTGGGCTCAAGGCCTTATTACAGGACTCATAGAAGGGAGAACCCTAATCTGAGATCCATAGAGGGTTGAGGAGCCTCTGTCGGATCCTGGTGCCCACACCAGTTCTCTCGTGGTGGGAGGAACTCGACCCTATCGAGTAAGGGTTAGCTTGGCTTTGATACCTTTCCAGGATGTCGAGGTCGATGCGTTGCAAGTCCTCCCGTGTGATCCACGAGTCATCGGATTTGGGTCGGCCTTGCTATCAGACCAGGTAACGCTGGTAGCCTTTGCCCCAGGTAGTGATGTCTTCGTCATCCAGGACACGCTCGATCCGCTCTCCTCGCTCAGGTATATTTGGAGGTGGACACTCAGGTTCAGGTTCACTCTCAAAAGGGAGGTCAGGCCCAAATGGCTCACTAGGTATGTTTGCGGGTTCTCTATACTCGACTAAGTCAGAGATATTGAATGTCGAGCTAATTCCGTAATCCAGAGGTAGTTCTAGCATATAGGTGTTAGGGCCCATTCTCCTAATTACTTTAAAGGGACCCGCCCCATGAGCATGAAGCTTCTTAACGGTTCCCGATGGAAATCGTTCAGGCCGAAGCCTAATCATTACAAAATCTCCTATTTCAAACTCTTTTGCTCACTTTCGGGAATCAGCTAGCCTTTTATATGTGTTATTACTTATATTAATTTTCTGACTAATTTCTTTATGCATGTCCCTAATATGCTGTGCAAGTGAATCAGCTGACTCGGAGACACGTGCATGGATGGGTAGGGGAATTAGGTCAAGAGGTCGGTTAGGCTTGTAACCAGAGACAACTTCAAAAGGACTCTTCCCGGTGGTCCTATTTACAGAGCTGTTATAGGCGAACTCAGCTCGAGGTAAAAGAAGATCCTAGTTTCCCGTATGTTCACTTATCAAGAATCTAAGAAGGTTTCCTAGGCTGCGGTTGACCATCTCAGTTTGTCCGTCGGTTTGCGGGTGGTAGGCAGTGGAGAATTGGAGCTTGGTTCCTAGGAGGTGTCAAAGGGTTTTCCAGAAATAGCTAGTAAAGCGGACATCCCTATCGGACACTATAGTCTTGGGTAGGCCATGTAACTTGACCACATGATCCAGAAAAAGCTTGGCGACTTTGGAAGCATCTAGGATCTGGGAGCAGGGTATAAAATGAGCCATTTTGAAAAATCTATCCACTACTACAATGACAGAATCGTGCTTCCTTGCGGTCTTGGGTAATCCTACCACAAAATCCATGCTGAGGTCTTGCCAAGGGTGGCTAGGTATGGGCAAGGGGGTGTACAGGCCAGTATTCTGTTTCTGCTGTTTGGCCACAGCACAGGTTCGGCACCTAGAGACGATATTGGCTACATCTTTCTTAAGGGTAGGCCAAAGGAACTGGTCTTCAACAGCTAGAATGGTCTTCTCCCTACCAAAGTGACTAGCTAGGCCTCCCGCATGGGTTTCCCATACTAAAAAATCTCGTAGTGAGTCTTGGGAATGCACAACTTATTATCCTTGAAAAGATAACCCTCCTGTAAGGTATAGTCACTATGGGCACTAAATGGTTCTTGAAGCTTAGATTGGAAGATCTCACTGAAGTCAGGACAAGATTCATATTGCTCCTTAAGTCGGTCAAATCCTACAACTTCAGTCCTAATCGTGTTCAACAAAAGGGCACGACGGCTAAGGACATCAGCTACCTGATTTTCAGTACCAGCACGATGTTTAAGCACAAAGGTATAAGATTGGATATACTTGACCCACTTAGCGTGCCTAGGGTTCAATCTCTTCTGGGAGTTCAGGTATCGAAGGGCTTCATGGTCTGAAAACATGACAAACTCATGGGGTAAAAGGTAGTGCCTCCAATACCTAAGGGCTTGGATGACTGCATAAAACTCCTTATCATAAGTCGAGTACTTAAGTTTGGCCTCATTAAGTTTTTCGCTAAAGAAAGCCACAGGGTGATTTTCTTGACTAAGTACTCCACCAATCCCAACTCCCGAAGCATCACAAGCAACCTCGAAAACCTTAGAAAAATCTGGCAATCTCAGGATAGGTGCTTGTACCATTCTATCCTTGATTTCAAGGAAGGCTTTGTCTGCAGCTTTAGTCCGTTGAAAACCTTCCTTCCTGATGCAGTCAGTTATTGGTGCAACAATTGAACTGAATCCCCGAATGAATCATCTGTAAAATGTGGCTAGGCCATGGAAACTACGTACATCGTGGATGCTAGCAGGGACAGGACACTCAACTATAGCTCTAACCTTCTCGGGGTCGGCTGAAACTCCTTTAGGGATAACTACAAAGCCTAAGAAGATAACCCTAGTTGTCAAAAACTCACACTTCTTAGGGTTGGCGTAAAGGCTATTCTCCCTAAGGGTTTGGCAAACTAACCTTAGGTGGTGAAGATGGTCCTCTTTGGTCTTGCTATAGATCAAGATGTCATCAAAATATACTACAAGGAATTTTCCAGTGAACTCGTACAAGACTTGGGTCATGACTCTCATGAAGGTACTAGGCGCATTAGACAACCCAAAAGGCATCACTGCCCATTCAAACAGACCATCCTTAGTCTTAAAGGCTATTTTCCATTCATCCCCCGGTCGAATTCTAATCTGGTGGTAACCACTCTTGAGGTCTATCTTTGAAAAGACAGTGGCACCGGCCATCATATCGAGCATATCATCCAGGCGGGGAATAGGAAACCTATATTTGATTGTAATTTTGTTGATAGCCCTTCTATAAACACACATCCTCCAGGTCCCATCTTTCTTAGGGGTAAGTAGGGCAGAGATGGCACAGGGACTTAAACTCTCCCTAAGAAAACCCTTCCTAAGCAGCTCCCCCACTTGTTTCTGAAGCTCCTGATGTTCAGTGGGGTTCATCCTATAGTGGGAAGGTTGGGCAAAGTGGATCCTGGGACCAAATCTATAGCATGCTGGATGTCCCTAAGGGGAGGCAGTTGATCAGGTAATTCTTCCGGGAAAATATCCTCAAATTCTTTCAGAGTCTTTACTACCTCTTGGGGGTGTTCTACATTGGATGGCTCGTGACTCTCCTTGGTGGCTAGAATCCAAATAGGGGCTCCCTCTAAAATCTCTTTCTCTAGCTCCTTAGGTGTGATCAGGTTGACTTCAGCTTTCTTCTCCTTAAGGCTGCTAGATCCTTTCTTGACGGGGTCCTTAGGTTGGATTGGGTTGATTATGATCGTTTTCCCTTGGTGGAGAA
Source organism: Areca catechu (assembly GCA_021397845.1). Lineage (NCBI taxonomy): Eukaryota > Viridiplantae > Streptophyta > Magnoliopsida > Arecales > Arecaceae > Areca > Areca catechu. The sequence continues at coordinate 90,062,753 of CM038051.1, read as the reverse complement.
AGACACAGGTATTGGATCGACAATAAAGGGTGGCATCATTGTCGAAAATCCATGGTCATCCTAGAATGATACTACCTACACCCATGGGTAAGACGTCACACCAAATCGATTCTTCATAGGAACTCATTTTTATCTTGATTTGGCACCTAGACTTTACAGGAATTGAAGTTGAATCTATCCAGGAGACTTTGTAAGGGTTGGGGTGGGGTACTGTGGCTAGTCCTAAAGATTTAACTGTACTCAAGGAAAGGGCATTAACACAGCTTCCACTATCAATGATGACCTTACAAACCTTATCTCTTAGCTTGATCAGGGTCTGTAGGATGTTGGTCCTATGCCAGTCTTCCTGTACTATGTTTTGGGCTAGGATGCATCTGACTACTCCTAGAAGGTCTTCATATTCATTTAGCTCTTCCTCTAGGGGTCTTAGTCTGGCCTCTATTTGATAAAATCTTTTGTTCAACTGGGTCATGGATTGGGTTAAGGCTCCAATGTCGGCTTGCAGTTGGTCCATGGTGTCGGTAGAGGGTGGAGAAGGTGGGTGAAAAGAGGTTCCTGATCTAGTGCACATGTAACAAAATGATGCTACGGTTTGCTAGACCTATGAGATCTCTCCAAAGGTAAAGTCAAGAAGATGAACCTGGAAGTAGTAACTTGGCACCTGGCCAGGTAAGTGTAAGGTGAGTGGAGGTTCCTCTTTGCTTGCCTAGACACCAATTAGAAATTGGCCAGGTAAGCGAACCAACCCACTTCCCTTCGGGCTCTAGTCCCTGAACCACTTGCCTAGACACCATCCACACAAGCACACACCAACAAGCAATCTAGCTTGGCTCGGCACTTGGGTTGACCTGATTTCGTGGGTGTCCCTAGCTCACTAGAGCAGATTAAATGTCTAATTGATTTTAGTTAATGGCTAGGGTTCGATATGTCGGGTGGTGGTTTTTGGGCTAGGGACAGGTAATGAAATCTTGACCCTATGTTAAATTGACGCCCTTAAGATATGTTATGTAAAATGAAGTACAATAATGACTAATGAAATGACTAAATTTTTTTTTTTTTGTTCTTTTGTGTCTTTTAGATAGGTGAATGCTAAACAAAATGCAGGAATTAAAACATGCAAGAAGCAAGCTAGATGGATGAATGAATCAAAAGATGAGATGCTTGCTGAAATATCAGACCTGATATTTTCTCAGGTAGTATTTTGGCTTGTAGAAACTCTATATACTGAAATAAAATCTAAGAAAATATACAAAAATACCTTGAATTTAATGTGATCTAACAGAATAGAAATAATGAAATTTGGATGTCTCTACAGAATGAAACAATAAAATGATCAGACCATATACGGACTTAGCAGAATGCAGAAAATGAAATAAATGCACTAGTCCTAGCCTTGCTCTGATACCAAGATTGATGTAGGGCAAGGGATGCTGGGATGGATGCTTATGGTGCAGGCAGTTTTTTTATAGTTGAAGAGTTTTATATGTTTTTCTTAAGGTTTGATTCCCGGTCACAAGCAAAGGCAAGAAAAAAGAAAGATGAGTAATGGAAGCATACGCTAGCAGTTCAAAGCCCTAAATAGTGAGAATAAGAACAGGACCCCAGGATTAAGAAATCCCGGTAGGACTAGCTCGAAATACAATACCTACTTAGGTGATAGAGAGAGAAAACCTCACACGTCAGAAGCGCCCGGTGCAGAGATCGCTCAACTCGACGGATGCGGCATGGATGCCTGAGCAGTCAAACCCGTGGAAGCACTGGCTTTCGGACAGAAGGTCGTGATGGCAAAGCCGACTGTCTCCGGTGCTCAAGATGCCAGGGAGGACCTGTAGGCTAACAGAATGAGGATCAGCGAAATAGGGAGATGCACAGAAAGGAACTGAGATGGGGTTGAGAAGGGGCTTCGAGACCGGTGTCCGGCTGGATTCCGAAGTCGAAGATGGAGATAACTTGGGGCCTAGCACCCTGCAATGTCCCGATGGATGAAGGATTGTAGCCTCACACCACACGACGTCCAAGAGGACGAAGGATTCATGATGCCCTGGGGCGACGGACAGGTGGCCTCACACCACTCGATGTCCATGGGGACGAAGGCAACTTCACTCAACCTAGCCTAAGAGACAAGGGTTGGAGGATAGAAAACTCAAACTTTTTCTTCATTAATCATTCAATCATTCATTAGTTCTACAAGGGAGGGATTGGGTCCTTTAATTAGGCACCCAAGGCCCATTTGAAACTCAAATTACAATATTTTTGGTGGCGCCCAAAATTTTCCATCATCCCCTCTCTTTGGCTAACCAAATAACTTGGGGTTGGGCGTGGCATGAGGAAAGGCTTGGAGAAGGGGATTGGTCCCTTGACTTCCTTCCTTAGCATGCTTATTTTGGGAAGGAGTGGGGCATGGCTTGCTTGGAGGGATGTGTTCCCTTGGACTCTTCAACGCCATCTCTTGGATTGATTCAAGGCCGACCAAGGGAGAGCTCCATGGGTGTTGCATGGTTGAGGGCTTGAAGAGGGGAGTGTGTCCTTTGACCTTCCTTCCTTGCAAGAACACTTTGGGAAGAAAGCTTGGAAGGGGGCTTGCTTTGAGGCTTGGTTTCTTCAAGGATCTTCAATGCCCTCTTTTGATGGAACAAGGCATGATGTGGGGGAGGGAAGAGGGTGATGGTGTTTCTTCCTTCCAATGTTGTCCAAGGCGTGTGGAAAGCATGAGGATGCCACTTTGTTTCCCTTCTTGGATGCCCAAGTGCAGCTGATGTGGCACCACGTAGGTAGCTGAGGTGGCACCTGAGTTGGCATTATCCCAAGTGGAAGGGGTGGGTTGGCCCACCAGAACTTGATTTGGTGAAGAAAACCAGAGTGACTTCAATTGGGCTTGGTCCCAGTCCAAACTCAGCTCGAACAAATACAGGACTCATGACCTAATGTGACCCAAATTGGTCAAGGTACAGGACTAAACAAACTTTGACAAGAAATTATGACAATGCTTTGGGCTCAAGGCCTTATTACAGGACTCATAGAAGGGGGAACCCTAATCTGAGATCTACAGAGGGTTGAGGAGCCTCTGTCGGATTCTGGTGCCCACACCAACGGCTCACCAATAACATATTTGGTTTTTCAACCGAGCTCACCAGTAATCCAATAATTCAACAATGAATTGAAAATAATGCAACAATAAATGACAAACTCTCTTTGTTGGATAGTTGCCACTGTTGCACTGATGAAGCCTTCTTTACTTTCTCTTTAATGCACTTGAAAGGCTTCCTTTCTTTCTTCAATAAATGCTTCAATGTTCAAAGGAGTTGGTGAAGAATGAAGACTATCTTGAATGCTCACTTGTGCTCACTTATTTTTTGGTTGGTGGATATTCAAAAAATCTCTTCTCTCTTTTTCAAAAATCTTTTAGTCTTTTTGAAAAACTCTTTTTAAAAGATCAAATCCCTCAAATATATAGTATTGTACCTTTCTTTGGAGGTTATGACCGTTGAGGACTGTTGGGATTCGAAAACTAGCTATTGGAGCACTTTCTAGCATTCAAAAAAGAATTCTGGAACTAGCCGTTATATACCTAGAAACAACACTCGAGTCAGCTCGGATACTTCGAGATGGCTTGGATCCTTCGAGTCAGTAGGTCAGTAGCCATTTCTTCAGCAGGGTTTGCTCTTTGTCTCAGGGTGCAAAAACTTCACTCTAGATGAGTTGGCTCTTGATAGTTCAGGTCGACTCGAACTTCCATCATTGAACTCATTGAACTCGAGGAGTCGGCTCACTTTTACTTTGGTCGACTCTTCTTCTCATAATCAAAAATCTATACTCTGGAGGAGTCGGCTCGTTGTAGATTGGGTCAGCTCACTTTCTCAGATCTTCAAAACTTATTCTGGCAGAGTAGGCTCATTTTTGTTGGGATTTACTCGCTTGGCTTGTCTTAGAAAATATTAGGAATGAACTTTGGACGAGTCGGCTCGGATTGCTGTGCGCCAGAATCCTTAGTGCATGCCATGAGGTAGAGTCGGCTCTTCTTCAGGCTGGGTCAACTCGAGTGACTTTAGAAAATTTATACTTTGACTTAAGAACACTCTCACCAACACTCTTCAACATTTAATATAAACTAACTCAAATTAAATTTAAAGCACAACACACATAGAAGTAGCCCAATTGCATGATTTTTCTTAACTTTTTCTTTAGGATATTTACAAAATTCGATTTCAACACAACTCAAAACAAGAAGTACAAATGTAGGAGTTGAAGTTTGAACAAAGAATTCATCCTACAAAAACTTGTAAACCACTTGAAGAGTTTTTAGTAAAATAAATGCATGCACCAGTGTTTGTTATCATCAAAAACACTTATGGGGTCAACATGTTTAAATTAGTGTGATATACTTAATTGGGAATTAAGTTGTATATTTTTAAGATTTAAGATATGATTCTAATCTTAAGTCATGATTGATAAACCATGGGTTGTTTGGGTTAGCTATAATTGGATCCTTAAATGGGTTAGATCTAGGTTTAGATGAATGGATTAAATAGAGAAAAGACTAATCAAAAGTTGAATTAGGTCTCTCCTCTATAGATCTCTCTAATAGTTAGTTAGATCAGTCCATACATCTAAATGAACTTGATTCATGGCTTCGTGGTGAGCCCGGGTCTTTAGGTAAGTTTGATTAAGTCTGGTAAATCACTTGGTGTCTAAGGTAAGTTCGACTATTGTGATCAAGATTCTTTAGGGCTAACTCTTACCTGGCAAACTCATGGTTGGTGTCTAAGGCAAGAGGCTTACTTGGCTTAACCTATCTCTTGATCTTACTTACCTGGCAATATGGTGAATCATATCTGATTAGATTATCTATTGATTCGAGTTGACCCATGTCAACTAAGGTTATTCAGTCTGACTGGTTTATAGGTGCCTATGGACCAAATTGATTTGGAAACCCTCTAAGTGTTTAGTGGGAGTTTTCTTGATCAAGGTCCATGTCTTCATTTCAAATGTCACAAAATTGAAATCCTATAAATTATTAGGTCTATAAAAAGACTAAGTTATGTGATAGCCTAAGTCTTAGCCTCCTATTAAGTTGGATTGGTAATGTGTCCATTAGTTATGTTATCATCGATAGTTCCAAAGAATGGGTGGTCATCAGGCAAGTGGGATTGCCATTCAACATATGATGACTTGGTGCGGCTATCTTAACATGTGGTCAGGTGGGTCGGCCAAAGTCGGGCTTGATCATGGGTTAGTTAGAAGCATTGAATTTGATCATGTTAATGGTTGGACCTAACCAGGACCTTCAATAGGTGGCCCAAGGCCGATTGTGAGGACCCCTGGGGCAAAATGATTACTAGGAATTGCTTGGAGAAGCAATTGGTATTGTACTTACTTTTAGATGCATTTGGGTTGGTCGGCCAAAGTCAGGCTTATATGTAGTTTATTGGATCCTAGTACCCGCTAAAGGATAAATGTTATTCTTCGGATTGGAGTGTAGAGGCTACATATCTGAATAAAATAATGGGAGAAACCTTTAGACTAAAATCTATGTCTTTACAATTTCTAAATAATTCATATACTAATAGGTCTTGTTTTCCTTTTTTAGATAATGTTGACCACTTTGTCGCTCCGATCATTATTAGATAATGACAAACTGTTTGGACCCAATTTTGATAGCTGGTATCAAAAATTCAGGATTGTCCTAGAGCACGAACGGATCCTCTATGTGATAATGGATCCAACACCTGAAATCCCGGGCCCCAAATCTATGGCAGTGTCAGGGACACTTACTAGAAGTGGATCTCTTACCGTACCTTGGTGCGTTGCATTATGTTGGCTGTGAAGAAAGATGAGTTCAGTTGCAAGTTCAAGAAGGCCAAGAACAGAGGAGATTCTTCAAAAGTTGAAGGAGTCTTTTGGCACTCTGGATGATACGGAGAGATACCGGATCTCTTTTGCCATCTATAACACGTGTATGTGTGATTGAGCTTTGGTAACTGATCAAGTAATGTACATGATCAAGTTATTTGAGCATTTGGGCAAACTTGGATATCCTTTACGCGAGCAGCTCGGCAAAAATACGATTCTAAATTCTCTGCCCCCTTCCTACCAGGTCTTTCTTGATAATTTCAAAATGAATAGGCCTGCAGTAAACTAGCATGAGATGTTAGGGTTGCTGCAGACTTATGAGAGAGACCACAACCTCAACAAGGGGTTAGTGTATTTGGTGGGAGGTTCTAGAGCAGGATGTCATCCCTTCGAGAATGGGAAGAAGAAAAGAATAAGAAGGTGCATAGTGCTTAGCTTAGTCAGACTAAGAGACTAAAGGCTGACAAGAGTATGGCAGAGTGCTTCTTCTACAAGAAATCGGGTCACTGAAAGTCGAATTGTTCTGCTTACCTTGCAACTCTGGACCCGAACAGGCCAAGGAAGGGAAAGTAGCAAGGTGTTGCTGGTCATGGTATTTATATAATAAATCCTTATAGTTTCTCTGTTTACGATACTACTAGCTGGGTATTAGATATCGGAAGTCCTTACCACATTTGCAATTCTTTGCAGAAACTTCAAGTTAGTAGGAGATTTGAAAGCGGTGAAAGGTTCTTGAATGATGGGAATGGAAGTCAAGCTCCAGTTCTGGCATTGGGAACTGTTTCATTGTTTTTCAAGTCTTATTCTGTCATTCTTAATGAATGTCATTTTTGTCCTTCTTTTATGGTAAATATCATTTCTGTAGGCCTGTTGGCCAATGATGGTTATAATTATCAATAAAAAAAGATATTTCCTACATCACTTTGAATGGTTTTAATGTGATGAATGGACAAGTAAAGAATATCGTATATGTATTGTCATAGCCTGTTACTGTATTGTAAATTGCTAATAAATGTCCTAGGTTAGATAAGGTCAGTGATATTTATCTCTGGCACTGTAGGCTAGGTCATATAAACAAGAACATGATAAATAAGTTCGTGGGAGAAGGTCTCCTAGAAATCACTGAGAGTGAATCTTTACCAACTTGTGAATCTTGTTTACTTGAGAAAATGACCAAGTCACCTTTTACTGGAAAAGATGAAAGAGCCAGTGATATTCTAAGTCTAGTATATACTGATGTATGTGGACCTATGAATATCAGTGCAAGAGGTGGATATAGTTATTTCCTTATGTTTATAGACGATCTTTCGAGATTTGGTTATGTCTACCTCATGATACATAAATCTAAATCATTTGAAATGTTCAAACATTATCGTAATGAAGTTGAAAAACAAACAGGAAAGTTTATTAAAACTCTTCATCAGATCGAGGTGGTGAATATCTTTCCAGTGAGTTTCTGACTTATCTTAAGGAGAATGAGATTCTCTCTTAATGGACCCCTCCAGGGATACCTTAGTTAAACGGTGTGTCTAAAAGAAGGAATTAAACTCTATTGGACATGGTTCAATCAATGATGGGCTTAGCTAGTCTGCTTAAATCCTTTTGGGGATTTGCTCTTGAGTCAGCATCCTACCTTTTGAATAGATCTAAGTAAGTCCATTGATAAAACACCATATGAGATATGGATTTGAAGCAAGCCAACTCTCTCTCTCACCTTCGAGTTTGTAGGTGTCCAGCTTATATCAAACATTTGGAGATGGATAAACTAGGACCTATGTCTGATAGGTGTTTTTTTGTTGGGTATCCTAAAGAATCCAAAAGGTATTATTTTTATCTGCCTGAGAAACAAAAGTTGTTCGTCATTCTTAAGGCAACCTTTTTAGGAAGGGAGTACCTTGGCGTAGGCACTCAAGCTGCAGAAGTTGAACTTAGGAAAGTTCAACAGATAGAAGAACCTTCTCACTCTAAGACCACTATATAACCAGATTTGATTAGATCAGATCTAGAGCCCATAGTGCAACCATTAAGGAGATTTGGTAGAGTACCACATCAACCACATAGATACTGTGATTTCTTGGTCCAGGATGGTGATCCTGTTGAGCTCGATGATAACAACGAGGATGTAATCACCTATATGGATGCAATTTCATGGTCTGATTCTGAGTCATGGCTGAGAACTTTGAAATCCGAAATGGAATCCATGAAAATCAACAATGTATGGACATTGATTGATCCACCTAAAGGGATAAAATCCATTGGGTGCAAGTGGATCTTCAAGCAGAAGCAGGGCACAGATGGGCAGGTGGAGACCTATAAAGCTTATCTAGTTGTCAAAGGATATCATCAGCATTATGGTATTGACTATGATGAGAAATTTTTTCCTGTGGCAATGCTCAAGTCCATTCAGATTATGCTTGCTTTTGCAGCATATTTAGATTATGAAATCTGGCAAATGGATGTCCGAACAACTTTTCTAAATGGTGAGTTGGAAGACGAGGTGTATATGATACAACCTGAAGGGTTCACATCCATAGATGAGTCTAAAGTGTCCAAGTTACAGAGGTCCATTTATGGATTGAAGCAGGATTCTCGGAGTTGAAACATGCACTTTGATAAGTGTATCAAGATGTATGGCTTCGTTAGGAATGGAGATGAACCTTGTATATATAAGTAGGCAAATGTTTCTATAGTTGTATTTATTGTTTTGTATGTGGATGACATTCTCCTAGTCGGGAATGAAATTCTAGCATTACAAGGAATAAATGTCTGGCTTTCATCTCAATTTTCTATGAAAGACTTGGGGTAAAGCCTAATTGATACTGGGTATGAAGATCTATAGAGATAGATCTAAGAGGCTTCTGGGACTGTCCCAATCTATGTACATAGACAATATGTTGAAGCGTTCAACATAGAAAATTTTAAAAGAGGCTATCTTCCGATAGGTCACGTAATTACTCTTTCCATGAAGGATTGTGCGACAACATATGAGTAGGATTTGTTGCCTAGGTGGCTTTCCCAAGAGGGGGGTGAATTGGCAATTAAAAATTTAAGCAATTATGTGCTCTTTGAAATCTCTTTTAAGGTGTTAAGTGTTGTGATAAAGTATTTAAATGCAGAAGCAAAATTAGATCAGAAAAGCATAACACAAACACACAACAATTATAATGGTTCAGAGCAACCCAGCTCCTACGTCCACTACCCAAGATTATCACTTAGGATTTCCACTATCTCCCCCACCGGAATACAGTCGGATTGTTTTCACAGGCTCATAATCCAAACCTTTATATTTTGGTTTTTAAACTGGTCTCACCAAAGAAACCCAACTTGGTTTACCAGGATCAACAAGAACCCAACACTTGGTTTTAACAAAGGCTAAACAAGAACCTATTTAGTTTTTTAATCAGGCTCACCAATAACCCAACAATTCAAAATGAATTGAAAAGAAAAGCAACAGAATGACAAACAAATTTTTTGTCGAATGGTTGCCGATGTAGCTCGAGAGAAGCCCACTTGAATGCACTTCAATGCACTTCAATGGCTTCTATAGCTTCTTTACTAAGTGCTTCAAGCTTCAGATGAGAGTTGGTGAAGGCTTGAAGGCTATCTTTAATGCTCTCAGTGCTCTCTTGCTTCTTGGCTTGGTTGGATATTCAATAATGCATTAACTCTTCTTTTTTTCCAAAAACTTACTACAAAGATGTTCTAATCCCTTAAATATATAGTCTTGTATTTTTCTCAGATGATTTGAATCATTGTAGACCGTTGGGATGTCATATTTGATCGTTGGAGCACTTTTTGGATTCAAATTCCAAGTTCTAGAACTAGCCATTATAAGTCTGAAATCAACCTTCGAGTTGACTCGGATCACTCGAGTAGGCTTGGATCACTCAAGTTGGCTTGGATCCTCAGAGTAGTTCTGGTTGAGTCGACTCTCTTCAATCTGGTCAGCTCGCTTGCATAGTGTCATAATTCCTTACTCTGTAAGAGTCGGCTCGCCTTGATTCTAGTCGACTCGGATCCTCAGGCCTTCAAGAATATCAGTCTAGACGAGTCTGCTAACTTCCATTCTAGTCGACTTGGTAGGCTGTGGTTCTTAGAATGCATTTTCTTGACTCTGGAGGAGTCGGCTCGTTTAGTGAGGAGTTTGCTCAGATGTTTGACAATATGATAGAGTCAGCTCGGACTCCCTTTGGGTCAGCTTGCCTATCTGATTCAGGAAGTAGTACTCTGGATGAGTCAGCTTGGGTTCCTTTGAGTCGGCTCGTATATCTGCATGCCAGAATCCTCATTCATGCCATGTGCCAGAGTCAGGTATCTTCTCTTCGAGTCAGCTTGAATGATTGTTTTAGTAATTTTTTCAGTCTATCTCCAGAATTCATCCAACATGTCTTCAAGCTTCAAGATGTCTTCGAACATAACATATTTCTAATAAATTAAAAGCTTGAAACACATCTAGAAGTAACCCATTTGAATGGTTTTTACTTTCCTTTTTCTTTGGGTACTTCTTTACAATATTCAATTACAATACAACTCAAAACAAGAAATGAAAATGTAGGAGTTGAAATTGAGCAATGAATTCATCCTACAAAAACTTGTAAAATACTTAAAGAGTTGTTAGTAAAACAAATGCATACTCCAATGTTTGGTTATCATCAAAATCACTTATGGGGTCAACAATTTCCCCCTTTTTGATGATGACAAAATATTGGGCATGAAAAATTCTTTACAATTACTTGTATAGTAGTATTTGAGAGTAAGTATGGATATGTGTCAGAGCTAATTATATTTGCAAGTAAGTATCAGAGTACTAAAGCTTGTATGTATCATGAAGTATCATACTCAAAAATTGAAAAAATTAGAGCTAATTCTTGAGCTAAAATTTAGAGCAATCAGAGCAAATTGTAGGTTTTGAGCTAAAGCCATTTGTTTTTAATAAATTTCTCCCCTATTATAGGTTCTTAATTAAGAAACATTTATGCTCATTTAAACACAATCATTTATACTCTCCCCATTTTTCATTCTTTTCATTCACTTATGAACATTCTCCCCTTTTTTGTATATTCTCCAATGCTTGATACCAGTTGAAGATATTTTTCAAGGAAGCTCAAGGTTCTCCTGTCAGCTTAAATTTTTTAGGTCAGCTCAAAGTTCTCCCCCTTTTTGTCAAAAATCAAAAATGTATTGAATTAAAGCTCAATTTTTAGGATAGAATGAGAAAGTTTTTAATATTTGTTTGAGATAATTTCACTTTCTTAATTTTATTTTGATTTTCTGATTAAAATTCATCACATTAGTATTGTACAATTAAAGATATGATTGCAAGACATTATACAATGTAATTCAAACACAAAAGATATGTGAACCAAAAATGCTTTCATTTCATTCAAAGTATTCAATACAAGTTACAAGAAATTGAAAGCAGTACAATCAAACACTATCTAGGTGTGCAGTATTGGATGGCCTAAAGATGTGAAGCTAGCTTCCTAGGATGTGTAGAAGATGTAGGTCCAGGTCTAGGAGTGGCAAAAGCTACAATGACAATTGTTTTTAGCTGATCTAGTTGAAATTGAACCACTTCCATTTCATCTTGAAGCTTTTTGATTTTAGTATTTAAAGCAACTAGATCAGTAGCTTTTGCATTTGCAAAAGCTTCAGCAGACCCTCTTAATCTTCCAAACTTTGATCTTAGGATTCCAATACCTTTTGTGTAGTCTTCTTCCATCTTCTTTTTTTCTTCGAATGATTCCTTTTTAAATTTCATTTCCTTTAATTATGTTTTGAATTCCTCTAAGGTTCGAATAACTATCTTCTTAATTGATTCAAAACCAGATGATACCATATCAAGGATGGGCTGTAGATTAGGTTGTGATACAGATCTAGAGGTCTCAAGTGTGTCAATCCTGCTGTGCAGATCTCTAATCTCTCTATCAAACTGGTCTAGTCTGGCATCCACTAACTAGTGAAACTTGCCAAACATACTAGATAGAGTGCAAGTCAGTGTGTTAGTCAGAGTGCTCATCTGCTGAGTAATCAAATCTTGGATCATTGAAGTAACAACTGAATGTGCAGGAAGAATATAAGTGGAATCTCGCAAAGGTGAAGATGCTGGTGATCAATGTGCTCAGTCTCCATAGCAGTAAACTCAGGTGTAGCTGGCTCAGAAGCAGGCTCAGTAGAGGTGCCAAACTCAGCAATAGGTATATCAAATATCTGCCCTAAATTGGCAATGGTCTCCTCTGGTGCTGATGGAGCTGCAGTGGAGATCTCCCTGGGAGGGTCTTCATTGTCATCCTCTGAGCTGCTACTGCTGGAGGCTGCTAATGCTCTTTCTTCAATGCCCTTTTTCTTCCACACTTTTTCACTACAGATATAGCCCATTCTAAGGAGTGATTTAGCAGTGTATGTATTAGTGTGATGGAGGGATTTACCAACTTCCCCTTCTAAGATAACTCTGGAGGCTTGAAACAATAGAGTTAAGACCATACCATATGGTAAACAAGCCATTACCTTTCTAACTGCTTCTTTTATCTGCATTATCATTATGTATGGTAGGTTTAGTGACTCCCGTTGAATAATGTTTTCCATGAAGCTCAAGTCACGCTCACTTACCCAGTCAAATCTCCCTATTCTTGGAAGAAAAATCTTGCTAATAAAACTGTGGAGTAGTCTCATCTCTTGGGAAAGAGTGTTAGCCATTACAGTCCCTACTCCATCAACATTTGTTATGCCCAAAATTGCTTATAAGGTCTTTTCTCTGTCCTTTAAAACCAAATGTTTAACTCCTTCAGCAAGCATTTCGAAGATAGATTTGAGCCTTTCTTCTGTGACTATAACCCTTTTACCCTTAACAATCGATTTAATATGATGGGGTTCTAGTCTAAGGTTCTTATAGAAAGCTCTAACAAGTGTTGGATAAGTAGAAATATTTAAAGAACAGAAGTATGTCCAACCTTGTGCTTCAATAGAATCTCCGATTTTTAATCAAATCTCTTCTAGAAAGTTGAAAATGATGCGTCTACTACTAGTAACAGGCTGATTTGTCATAGAAACTACCTATCTTGAAGATGGAGCAGCGGCTATTGGTTCTCTTTCTTCCTCTTGTTCTTCCACTGTTTGAGTCGACTCTTCCTGCCGATGTTTTGACCTTCTTTTAGTTTCTATAGAGGGTGTCGTCCTTTTTGATCTTTTTCTCATAGCTATCTTAGGAGCCATTGCAACAATTTTGCCAAGTTTGAAGGAATTAAAGCTTTGAGAATAAGATTTTGAAGGATTGGAGATTGTTTCAAGTGGAATGTCAGGGTTTGGAGTAAAAATAAAAATCATAAGAAATTGGAAAAAGTAACTCGGCTCTATTAAAGAATCATTTACCCGACATCCGAGTCGGCTAGGTTTGCCCTAAAATTATCCGAGTCGGCTCAACCAGAGCAAAATTGGAAGAAACAGAGATTTGAGTCAGCTAGGCAAACTCTAAATTGACCTAGTCGGCTCATCCAGAGTAAGAGTTGAAATATTAGAGATTCGAGCCAGCTCGACTAGAGCAAAATTGCCCGAGTCGACTCAAACAGAAACTTTCCATAAAAGTTGAAATGATTCAAAAGTTGAAATTAATTCAATAAAATCTCAAAGAAAGTCGTTCAAAGAACTTGAATAGTTGTAGAAGATTTTCTAGATAGTTTTTTCTTAATTTTGAGGAAATTATGTTAGGAAAATCTAGAAAGGATCACAAAAATCTAATTCTCCTCTAATCATTTCAAATCTATCCTAATTCAGTGGCTTAGTAGAAATATCAGCTAATTGATTTTCAGTTGGGATAAATTCTAGTTCAATGTCACCATTCAAAACATGATCTCTAATAAAGTAGTGTCTGATCTCTATATACTTAGTTCTAGAATGCTGAGTTGGATTTTTTGTCAAATGTATAGCACTTGTGTTATCACATTTGATTAGAATTTCAGATTGTATAACAACAAAGTCTTCTAGTTGTTGTTTAATCCATAACACTTGTGCATAATAACTCCCTACAGTAATATACTCTACATCAATAATAAAAAGTGCTATCGAGTTTTGTTTCTTACAGTGCCATGAGATTAAATTCAATCCTAGAAATTGGCATGTGTCGCTAGTGCTTTTTCTATCAATTCTACAACCAGCATAATCAACATCCAAAAATCCAATTAAATTCAAAGAAGATTATTTTGAAAACCATAGACCTAGATTACTTATACCTTTCAAATATCTGCTAATTCTTTTAACAGCAAGCATATGTGATTCTTTAGGATTAGATTAGAATCTAGCACATACACATATGCTATAAAAGATATCAAGTCTACTTGCAGTCAAATATAACAAGGATTTGATCATACCTCTATAGAGTTTTTAGTCAATGTTGGATCTATTTTCATCTTTGTCCAATCTGCAAGATGGTCTCATGTGTGTATTCATTTGTTTGCTTGACCATATACCAAACTTTTTGATTATTTCTTTGGTGTACTTGGCTTGGTTGATGAAGATTCCTTCCTTTGTTTGTTTAACTTGAAGTCCAAGGAAGTAGTTAAGTTCACCCATTAGGCTCATTTCAAATTCTCCCTGCATTGACTTAGCAAATTCTTTACAAAGAGCTTCATTAGTTGCATCAAATATAATATCATCAACAAAAATCTGTACAGCTAATATATCATTATTTTTCTTCTTAATGAAAAGAGTTTTATCAACATTTTCTCTTAAAAAATCATTTTCAATAAAAAAAGTGCCAAGTCTATCATACCAGGCTCTAGGTGCTTGATTCAAATCATATAAAGCTTTGTTCAATTTGAACACATGATTTGAAAAAACATGATCTTCAAAACTTGGTGGTTGTTCTACAAAAACTTGTTCATAAATGAAACCATTTAGAAATGCACTTTTCATATCCATTTGAAAAAGTTTAAAAATCATGTAGCAAGCAAATACAAGAAGTAATCTAATGGCTTCTAGTCTTGCTACAGGTGCATAGGTTTCATCAAAATCAATGCCCTCTTCTTGGTTATATCCCTTAGCTTCTAATCAGCTTTGTTTCTTACTAGATTTCTTTGCTTATCTAATTTATTCTTATAGACCCATTTGGTTCCTATGATTGGATGGTCTGAAGGTCTATCAACTAATATCTATACCTTATTTCTTTCAAACTAGTTTAGTTCTTCATGTATGGCCATCATTCAGTTTGGATCATTTTTAGCTTCTTCTTAAGGCATATGGTTCTATTTGTGATACAAAGGCTAGGTAATCATGTGCATCTCTATGTGATGACCTAGTCCTAATACCTTGTGAAGGATCAACAATAATTAATTCTTTTGTATGTGAAGTTACATACCTCCATTCTCTTGGTAGATCAGCATGATCCTTACTATTTCTTCTCCTTCTTCAATTGGTCTTTTTGTATGCTCATGTCTTCCATTTCCTTTTAAATTGTATTTGCATCATTATCTATGCACTCTTCTTTTTTAGAAGGTGAATGGTTAGTTTTATCAAAAATAACATGCATGGATTCTTCTATAGTAAGTGTTCTTTTATTAAATAATCTATATTCTTTGCTATGTAATGAATAAGCAAGAAAAATTGCTTCATCAAATTTAGCATCAAATTTTCCTAGATTATCTTTACCATTATTAACACAAAGCATTTACATCCAAAAACATGAAAATAATTAATATTGTATTTCTTTTCAATCCAAAGCTCATAGGTGGTTTTCTTCAAAATAGGACGGATCAAAAGACGGTTTAAAATATAACAATTAGTATTCACTGCTTCTGTCCAAAAGTACCTTGGAAGATTGCCTTCACACAACATTATTCGGGCCATCTCTTTCAAAGTCCTATTTTTTCTCTCTACAATACCATTTTGTTGTGGTAACCTAGGAGCGGAGAAGTTGTGATCAATGCCATTTTTTATGCAATGATCATCGAAAAACTAATTTTCAAATTCGGTGCTATGATCACTCCTAATTGAAACTATTGAAAGATTTTTTTGATTTGAAACCTTTTTGTAAAATTTTTGAAATACTTTAAAGGTTTCATCTTTGTGAGCAAAAAACAAAACCCATGTAAATCTAGAAAAATCATCTACTATAACAAGAACATATTTCATACCTCCTAGGCTTTTGGTCCTAGTTGGTCCAAATAAGTCCATGTGATGTAGCTCTAGAGGTCTAGTAATTGAAATCATATTTTTGGGTTTAAAGCTCCTCCTAGTTTGTTTACCCAATTGGCATGTATCACAAACATGATTAAAGTCTACTTTAAACATAGGCAAGCCTCTAACTAAATTTTTGAAAATTAACTTGGCAATAGTATGCATGCTAGCATGACCTAATCGTCTATGCCAAAGTAAACAAGACTCCTTGGTCTTAGTATTCATTGAAACTAGACTAGAACTACATGACATGGCAAGATCATTAAGGTCTACCACATAGATATTTTCAAGTCTATGTTTAATGAACTTACTACTAGAATCAAGAGAGTTTGTTATAATACACATAAAAGATTCAAAGATAACCTTGAAGCCTTTATCACATAATCGACTGATACTTAACAAATTATGCTTCAATTTATCTACTAGTAATACATTTTCAATAAAAGTACATGAGATTATTTTGATCTTATCAATTTTGATTATTTTTCCTTTGCCATTATCTCCAAAAGTAACCATACCTCCTTCTTTCATCTCTTGGGTGATAAATTGATCCTTGTCACCCGTCATATGCCTTGAACAGCCACTATCGAGATACCATCTTTTCTTCAGATTTTGGACTGTAAGACATTCCTACAAGACAATCAAGAAGTTCTTTTTGGTACCCAAGCAAACTTGGGTCCTTGAAGGTTAGTGGAGGCGGTTGCTTTCGAAACCCAAATCTTTCTTACTTTACTTTTGACGTATCTAAAGTATTACATTCAAAAGCTTTATGTCCTAATCCTTTGCATGCATAACATTCAACTCTAGAATTTTGAAAAGATGCAGATTTTGAAGTCTAGATGTTGATGCATGAGATGCAGATATAAAAGATTTTCTATTTGAGCTTTTAGGAACATATAATGTAGCTTTAGAGGTAGAAGTAGAAGTAGAAGCATTCGGTGCAAAACCTTTTGGTATCATAAAAGTAGTAGTTGAAATTCTACTAGAATTAGATGAATTAAAATTGATTCCAAATTTATTACCAGAAATTCTTTGTTCTTTTAAAATTAACTCAAGCTTATTTGAAGATAAAGTGAGTTTTTCTACCAATGGCTTCAGTTTTTCAACCTCCATTTTCAAATTTATGTTTTCATTCGTCAAGGCTTTGTTTTTATCTAGACATGCACTATTCTCAGTTTTCAAAGCTTTATACTTTTCAGACAAGACATGTAATTCTTTTTGCAATAAGTAATTCTTTTCTGAAATCTCTTCTTTTTCCCTTAGTAAAGAATTATTGATAATCTTTAAAAATTTAATCTTTACTCCAGCTTTTTGAATTTAGATAATAAATCATGAAAAACAAAATTTAATTCATCAAATATAAACTCTATTTGAGCATCGAGGGATGTTACCTTGTCTTCGAGATCCATTAGACATAAATTTGCTATTTTCATGGTCTCTTCTTCTTCAGTCAAGGTGGATTCTTCGCTATCGCTTCATATGGCAACCATCGCCTTCTTTTTCTTTTTCTTGAAAAATTTCTTTAATAGTGGACAATCTGGATGAATGTGTCCCAGTTTCTTACATTCATAGCATGTGGAGACTTGTTCTTTTTCCTTTTCTTTATCCTTGTCCGTATCCTTGGAGTGCTCTCCTCGTTTATGAAATTTTCTATTGTATTTTCTTTTCTTCTTTCCCATAAACCTTCTAAATCTCTTCACGACCATTGCGATGTCTTCATCTTCTAGATCATCTTCGGAGGAGGTGCAGTCATCTTCCGATCCTCATCTTTCTTTGAGTCCAATACAACTTTGAAGGCAATTATCTTTTTCTTCTTTTGATCATCATCAGTTCTATGCTGCATGGCCAATTTGTGTATGATGAGTGAACCCATTAATTCATCAAGAGATAAGGTGTTTAGATCTTTCACTTCTTGGATGGCAATCACTTTGGGGTCCCACTTATCCGGAAGTGATCTTAAGATCTTCTGTACTAAGTCAGCATTTGAGTAAACACTGCCAAAACTTTTCAATCCTTTAATAATATCTATAAATCGACTAAACATGGTAGAGATAGTTTCAGTATATTCCATTTTAAATCATTCATAACTATGTACAAGAAGATTTATTTTCAAAGTCTTCACTTGGAAAGTTCCTTCGTGGGTCACTTCGAGTTTGTCCCAAATTTTCTTTGCAAAAGAGCAAGTGAAAATTTGATTGAACTCATTGGCATCCAAAGCACAGTATAATAAATTCATTGCTTTGGCATTTAATTCCTTTATCTTCATGTCGTGTTCATCCCAGTCCTCCTCAGGCTTTGGGACATTCACACCATTTATTTTAATCATGAGAATTTGTGGTCCTTTTAGAATGACCTTCCATAATTGAAAATCGATAGCTTGTATATAGATTTTTATTCTAGCTTTCCAGTAAGAATAATTAATGCCAGTGAAGAGTGGAGGTCTATTAGTAGATTGACCTTCGACCAAGGATGTACTCATAAGATAAGCCATCAATCTTTACTCTAAAGGGTATTCAGAGACATTGCTCTGATACCAGTTGTTGCCCAGGTGGCTTTCCCAAGAGGGGGGTGAATTGGAAATTAAAAATTTTAAGCAATTATGTGATCTTTGAAATTCCTTTTAAGGTGTTAAGTGCCATGATAAAGTATTTAAATACAGAAGCAAAATCAGATCCAAAAAGCACAACACAAACACATAACAATTATAGTGGTTCGAAGCAACCCAACTCCTACATCCACTATCCAAGATTACTACTTGCGATTTCCAATATATCCCCCACTGGAATATAGTCAGATTGTTTTCACAGGCTCATAATCCAAACCTCTAAACTTTGGTTTTTAAATCGGGCTTACAAAAGAAATCCAACTTGGTTTTACTAGGATCACCAAGAACCCAATACTTGGTTTTAATAAAGGCTAACCAAGAATCTATTTGGTTTTTCAACCGATCTCACCAATAATCCAATAATTCAAAATGAATTGATAAAAAAAGCAACAGAATGATAAACAAATTTTTTGTCGAATGGTTGCCAATGAAGCTCGAGAGAAGCCCACTTGAATGCACTTGAATGCACTTTAATGGCTTCTATAACTTCTTTACTAAGTGCTTCAAGCTTCATATGAGAGTTGGTGAAGGTTTGAAGGCTATCTTGAATGCTCTCAGTGCTTTCTTGCTTGTTGGCTTGGTTGGATATTCTTAATGCATTAACTCTTCTTTTTTTTTCCAAAAACTTACTTCAAAGAAGTTCAAATCCCTTAAATATATAGTGCTGTACCTTTCTTAGATGATTTGAGTCATTGTGGACCATTGGGATGTGACATTTGACTATTGAAGTACTTTTGGATTCAAATTCTAAGTTCTGGAACTAGCCATTATAAGTCTGAAATTGACCCTCGAGTCGGCTTGGATCCTCATAGTAGTTCTGGTTGAGTTGACTCTCTTCAATCTGGTCGGCTCACTTGCATAGTGTCCTGATTCCTTACTCTATAAGAGTCAGCTCGCCATGATTCTATTCAACTTGGATCCTTAGGCCTTTAAGAATATCAGTCTGGATGAGTCGGCTAACATCCATTCTAGTAGACTCGGTTAGCTGTGGTTCTCAAAATGCATTTTCTGGACTCTGGAGGAGTCGACTTGATATATAGAGGAGTCAACTCGGATGTCTAATAATTTGATAGAGTCGGCTCGGACTCCCTTTGGGTCTGCTTGCCTATTTGATTCAGGAAGTAGTACTCTAGACGAGTCTGCTCGGATGTCTACATGCTAGAATCCTCATGCATGCCATGTGCCAGAGTCGGCTCTCTTCTCTTCGAGTTGACTCGAATGAATGTTTCAGTAATTTTTTTAGTCTATCTCCAGAATTCATTAAGCATTTCTTCAAGCTTCAAGATGTCTTCAAATTCAACATATTTCTAAGAAATTAAAAGCTTGAAACACATCTAGAAGCAACCCATTTGAATGGTTTTTACTTTCCTTTTTCTTTGGGTACTTCTTTACAATATACAATTACAACACAACTCAAAACAAGAAATGAAAATGTAGGAGTTGAAATTGAGCGATGAATTCATCCTACAAAAATTTGTAAAATGCTTGAAGAGTAGTTAGTAAAACAAATGCATGCTCCAATGTTTAGTTATCATCAAAATCAATTATGGGGTCAACAGGATTTCATATGCTTCGATAGTGGGTTCTATTATGTAGGCTATGCTATGCACTAGACCAGACGTGGCATTCTCACTAGGGTTAGTGAGCAGATGCCAGTCTGACCCAGGTAAAGCTTGTTGGAAAGTTGTTAAGAACATCCTTAAGTATTTGAGAAATATTAAGGACTAATGGCTTATTTTTTGAGATTCTAACTTAAAACTTGTGGGGTACACTGACTCCAGTTTTCAATCAGATAGAGATGATAGCAAGAGTATCTGGTTTGGTGTTTACCATTTATGGTGGAGCTGTCTGCTGGAAAAGTTCCAAGCATCATACAATGGCTGATTCTGTTTGCGAGACAAAGTATATTATGGCGTTGGATGTAGCAAAGGAGGCTGCGTGATAGGGATCCAACCACTGTCTAGGTATTTTTTCAATTTTTCTCAATTTTCTTGTATTTTTTTATTTTTCCTATTCCCGCTATTCCACCTATCCCCACTATTCCTGCTTATCCCCAACCTATCCCCACTTTATTCCATCCTTATTCCATCTCCCTCCCATGATTTTTAAAACATTCCAAACCCTAGCCCACCACCACGCCGCCCCCAGATCCGGGCTGCCCGACCCTCCCGGTCGCCCCTACTGGCCCGCCCGCCAGTGCTCGCCGGCCACGCCCTCGCCGGAAACCCGGCGTTCGCCGCCCTCGCCCGTGGAAGAAGAAGGGACAACCGTTGGAAGACCAACCACCACCCAACGGCCACCACTATCGCCTGCCACCGCCAGCCTACTGCCGGCCGACCGCCCGCTGTCTGTCAGCCCTCAACCGGCCACCGGTGATCCTCGCCGGTGCCTTGGGTCCCACGCTCGTGGGAAGCACAAACGTCATGCACAAGGCATGCCATGCCATCGCTTACCGTCGCCCCATCGTCGAGCCATCCTGTCGTCCGCCGGTTACCACCGTGCCGCCATCCAGCCATCAAACTGACTCGCTAACTGCCATAGGCCATCATCGGTGCCCTGGGGCCCTCACGGCCGTGGGAGATGAAACGGCATGCCCTGGGCATGCTGTGCCATTCTTGAGCCGCCACCCCAACTGCAGCCCGTCGCTTGCCGGTCCCGAGCGCTGCCCGCTTCCCGACCCCCAACCGTCCGTCGGTGTTGGTGGAGATCGTTCTCCCCATATGCACGGCCATGAGATGAGTCCTCACACTTTCTGGAGCAATCCAAGCAGCATGCTTTTTAGATTAGATCATCAAGCCAACATACTTCTCAAAGCAGATCAGCACCAATATTGATGTAGCATGGATTTTGATGTAATTTATTTTTCTATTTTTGGTTTGCTTGTAGGCTAAGTAAGTGAGGGATTTGGTTTTTCTATATAAAGGCCCCTCCCCTCTTGTAATAAGTGAAGTTGAATAGTAATTTTTTGTTAGCCACTGGTTCCGGTTCCGGTTCTGGGCTGCGGCCCATTTTGCCTTCGTCCTTCGGGACGTCGAGGGGTGTGAGGCCCCAGTTATCCCCTATCCCATCTTTTTATTCCCTCATGATCTTTGAGACCCTGCCTAGTGCCTCCAAGTATCGAGGAAGGTGTAATGCCTTAGAGGTGAGAGGTCTCTTCGTTAGGGTGAGTCCCAAAGTCCACGAGATCCAGATCCCAGTCTCCCATCCCCATCATTCCTTCGCCACCTCCACCAAGAAAACTGAAAACCAAAAGAGATCAGTTGTTTAATAATTTTTATTTCTATGTCGCCCTAGTCCTGGGAGGCTTCTTAGCCCTCCCATGGTCCTAGTTGGTTTAGGTCTTTCTCTTTTTCGAATAACCCAGGTTACGTCGTGTGTCCGTCCCGCATCAACTTGGTATCAGAGCGAGTCGTGGATTAGGGTGTGCACCATTTTTCAAACTCGATGGAGTCGAGTTCTTTGTGGTCGAGGAGAATGATGGGGATCCAGCCGCCGTCCGGATATTTTTTCAATTTTGCTTAATTTTCTCGTATTTTTGTATTTTTACTATTCCCGCCATTCCACCTATCCCCACTATTCCTACTTTATCCCCAAACTATCCATAATTTATTCCAGCATTATTCCATCTCCATTCCGTGATTTTTAAAACCTTCCAAACCCTAGCCCACCACCCCGCCGCCCCCAGATCCGGGCTGCCCGACCCCCCCGGTCGCCCCTACCGGCCCACCCGCTGGTGCTCGCTGACCCCACCCTCACTAGAAACTCGACGTTCGCCACCCCCGCCCACGGAAGACGAAGGGATGAATGTGGGAAGACCAACCGTCATCCCACGGTCACTGTTGTCGCCTGCTACTAGCCGCCCGCCCACCATCCACCGGCCCTCACCCGATCACCGGAGATCCTCGCCGCGCCTTGGGCCCCATGCCCATGGGAAGCCCAAATGGCATGCACAGGGCATGCCGTGCCGCCACTCGCTGCCACCCCACCATTAGGCCATCCCGCCATCCACCGGTTGCCACCGTGCCGCCATCCCGCCATCCCGTCGACTCACCGGCCATCGGAGGCCCTCACTGGCACCCTAGGGGCCCCCATGGCCGTGGGAGATGAAACGGCATGCCCTGGGCATGCCGTGCCATTCCTGAGCCGCCACCCCACCTGCATCCCACCGCCCGCCATCTGCCAGTCATCCACCAGTGTCGGCGGAGATCGTTCTCCCCCTGTGCACGGCCATGAGATAAGTTCGCATGCTTTCTGGAGCAGTCCAAGCAGCATACTTTTCAGAGCAGATCATCAAGCCAACATGATTCTCAGAGCAGATCAGTACCAATATTGATGTAGCATAGATTTTGATGTAATTTATTTTTCCATTTTTGGTTTGCTTGTAGGCTAAGTAAGTGAGGGGTTTGGTTTTTCTATATAAAGGCCCCTCCCCTCTTATAATAACTGAAGTTGAATAGAAATTTTTGGTTAGCCACTGGTTCCGGTTCCAGTTCTGGGCTGCGGCCCATCTTGCCTTCGTCCTTTAGGATGTCGATGGGTGTGAGGCCCTAGTTATCCCATATCCCATCTTCTTATTCCCTCGTGATCTTTGAGACCCAACCTAGCACCTCCAAGTATCGAGGAAGGTGTAATGCCTTAGAGGTGAGAGGTCTCTTCGTTAGGGTGAGTCCCAAAGTCCACGAGATCCAGATCCCAATCTCCCATCCCCATCCTTCCTTCACCACCTCCACCAAGAAAACTGAAAACCAAAAGAGATCAGCTGTTTTAGGATTTTTGTTTCTTTGTCGCCCAGTCCCGGGAGGCTTCTTAGCCCTCCCACAATCCTAGTTGGTTTAGGTCTTTCCCTTTTCCGAATAACCCAGGTTACATCAGTGTGTCCGTCCCGCATCACTGTGTGGTTATGGAAATTCCTAGGCGAGCTGGGAATGGCATCTTCCTTACATGGTCCTATTCTGGTATATAATGATAACACTGGAGCCATAGCTCAAGCCAAAGATCCAATGTCACATCAGTGGATCAAGCATATTCTGCATCGTTATCACCTTGTCCAGGAGATTATTGAACGAGGTGATATCGAGCTTCTGAAGATCGATGGTAAGGAGAACCTGGTCGATCCCTTCACTAAAGCCATTGGAATTCAAAAGTTCGACGATTCCAAATGGAAGATAGGAATTAGATTTTGTTTCGATTAGCTTTAGTCCAGGTGGGAGTTGTTGGAATTGTGTCCCAAAGTCAATCATCTAGGCTGTAGATGGTTGTGCGACTCATGTATATGTATATGAATTTTTGAATTGAATAAAAGGTTTATTCTGGTTGTTCATCACATGTCATCTTCCTAATTGAACTCTTGTGTGATGATGTCCTTTGAGCTACCTTGTATGCGTTGTAGATGTAGAGACAATGCATCGTGTAGTTCATAAACTAGTTCGCGATCAAAGGATACACTGTTTCAGGATGATGGTGTATCAAGAGTAGGTCGTTGATGTCATATCTGTTGGTTGTCCTCTTAACCAATTTTCATGGAGATGCTGGTATGATATCTGGTATTGTATTTGACACTTCACTAAACGTGACTCTTATGCGAGATTCTCTTTCTACCAAAGAGGTGTCTTGCATTAGAATATGGACATGAATTATTCCTCTGACTTGAGATCACTATGGCAGCTTGCAAGCAACTCATTACACTTAGATGCTGGACTACCCAGATTTCTAATCCGGTGATGGAAGGTTGCTGGGTACAATCCAGTACTTGTGTAGCAAGATCGAGATAGGATTGATCTCTCCAAATATTTTGGATCGAATGATTAATATGCTTCAATTGAGAAAGACCTTGGCTAGGGCATTCCTTTTAAGGAGTTATAATTATTTTTTGTTTGATACATATTGAGATGGACTGATTAGGGTTGGGAAGTATAACCTTAAGCCATCTGAAGCATTAGAGATTAAAGGAATAAGTTCATTGCTATTCCATATTCAACAGGTTCATGTTGTTCTGCAACCTTCAACCTATCTGGATGCCGGGTGTCATTGCTAGATGGTTACTTTGGCTGGTACTGAAAATGTTCCTGTGGTACCAGTTTAGTATTTGAACCTATGGGGTCGCACACCAAGGATTTCTTCTTGCTTTGTTGGCATGCGAATGATTTGAATCATTTCAGACTCGTTTGATAAGGTGTTGTCAAACTTATGTTCGAGCCAATTCTTTTGAATGAGTTGACTTGAGCCGAGTCAACTCGAATGGTCGAGTCAACTTGTCTGTCAGACTGCTATAAACTGAAACTACTTCATTTAATTCTGCAATTGTTGTGTGGATTTAATGGATGTGTTTCTGGGTTTCATGATCTGCTGTTGCTGAATTCCAAGGGACTTCATAACCTCCCTAGAATATCAAGAGACCCCAAACTATTAAAGAAGGTGAACGTTCACATTCAAAATTCCTGCTCAAATTAGGATCAAAGTTGAGACTCTACCCATAAAATTTGTGAGATAGAGATCTTGCTTGATCCTTGAGAGCTTGCGAGACTTGATCTCCAGGATAGAGTGAGTTTGGGTTTTGGGATTCTTGTGTGTATACCTTCTGTCGAAGGATTAGGATAGTGCATCGTGAAAGGATTCTCAAGCATCTTCGTTCCAGCACCACTATTGCAACAGCCCTTCAAGGAGTTGAAGGAGTCCGCACATCTTCAAGGAGTTGAAGAAGGAGTTGCTGTTGCCATCAGTGTTTCTGATGAGGCTAGCACCTCGAAGGAAGGAAAAGAAACCGTGCTACATGGTGTGAACCACCTATAGAGGTGGTGTGTGTGCATCGCTCGCAGAGCCCAATCTTCTTCCTTGTAGGTAGACCCAATCCTCTTCCCACAGATTGCTGCAGTCCTAGGTGATCATCATTGAGGTAGACCTAGAGCTCTTCCCATAGATTGTTATAGTCCTAGGTGATCATCACTGAGGTATGGCTTTAGATTATACATTTGACAAGTTATAATCTACTGCATCATTGTGTGATACCTAGAAGGTTCTGTATTTCATACAATACATGCATGATTTCATATTTACATTACTCTAGATGCATCAAAATATGTGTAGGGAACCTGTGTTAATTAGATTAACATACATAGATAAATGGTTTATCTTCTTCTACTGTGTCATGTCATTTTAAAAGGTTTTGAATTGCATATCTTGAGGTGTGCCGACCACGATGCCCTTTCCATTGGTTCCCCAACAAGCATCACCTAGCAGGGGGCCACCATGATCACCTGGAGCAACTTCCCCAATAGATCTAGGTGTTGGTTGCCATGGTCTAGGCAATCTAGTGCCATGGCTAAGTTGCATCTATGGCTTCACTAGTGCCACTACAGTCAAAGGTGGACCAAGAAGTACCACCTCAAACCTTGATAGCATTGGGGATGGTATGACTAGAGTGGTGTGACTCCCCGTTTGTAAAGTCCTAAACGGGAAGAACATACTCATCCTAGTGAACCATAGAGCCCTAGGCATGCCCAGGGGCATTCTTTCTTGTCTTGATTTGACAAGGGGTCGATACCAGCTTGCTCGCCACCCCGATTCTATGAGGCACATACAACTAGAGGTGTTGAGGTAGATTGAAACTTTAAAAGCTAGACCAGCACATTGAAACTCTATGAGGTTTGACCCCCGCTAGAGATGAGGCTCTCAATTTCACCATTAACCCACCTTTTAAAGCCCAAATTATGTAGGAATAACTATTGAAGCAATTTAAGATACCATAGTTGGAGATTTATGATGGATCCACTAATCCGTTGGATCATTTGGAATGTTTCAAGGCCTTCCCATCTACCCTCAGAAAGTTAGCCCAATACTGGTATTCCAGCTTAAAGCCAAACTCTATCCACTCTTTTGACTAGTTGAATTGATCTTTTGTTTCTCATTTACAAGTAGCAAGAGGCTGTATTGGGGTTTCGATTCCATGATTAACATCAAGCAAGGGAAGAAGGAATCCCTTCGATCTTATTTGAGCTGATTTATTGAAAAGGCTCTGAAAGTATATTATCTTGGCCATGCAGTTATTATGATTGCCATGAAATGTGGTCTCCAATAGTATCTTTTCCTCTTCTCCTTGGAGAAATGATTGGTGGTGGACTTCTCTAAAATGCTACCTAGGATAGAGAGTATGCACATGACAAAGAGGCATATGGCTTTGCCTACTCTAGTAGTTAAGGAGTAGCCCCCAGCCCTAGAGCTCCAAGCAAGGAAAGAAGACCAAGAGAAGAAGAGGCAAAAGCCAATCTCCCCCACAGTGCCAAAGGTCTCCCCCTCAGATTCAATGCTATCAAAATCCCCAATATCAGCAAGGCATCCTACCATATAGGAAGTTTGAGCAATATATGTTGGAAGACCAGGTAGGGTTACATACATGCATTTTATTTTTTTTTAAAGTTTCTAGAAAAATCATATCGAATTAAAACCACTTTAATAAAAAAAAAATATTATAATTAATCTAAAAACACCTACCAAAGATCTAGATACGATATGCATAGAAAGTAGATGTTGCAACGTAAAAATTATCATGCATTGATCTCGTCAATGCACATTATAGATCAAGTCTATTCTAAATATGAGATTGAATCTTATACCTAAGCATGGGTTGTTGATCTCCACTATTGATAACACGTGGAAAAGGTGGTCTTCAGTTTACCTCATAGCCATATAGTATGTCTAGCCTCTACAACAAGTCCAGCCTCCACAGCAAGTCCATACGAAGCCCTAAAGCAAATTAGCCTCCTAGGATTACAGCTCCTTGTGAAGGCCACTGGATGGTAGATTTTTCTCCTTCTATGAACTTCTCAGACCCTTTGAAGAGATGAAGAGAGACTTTAGTAGGAAAAGGGGTGGAGAAGAAAAGAAATATGGAGACTCTCTACTTTTCCTCTCTTCCAAACCTAGACAAGCCATAGCACCTAGAAAGAAAACCCAGCCCTAATTTTTTCATGCCAACTCTCCCTATCAAAGATTCCTTTTGGTGATTTCCTCAATAAAACCCATGGTGAGCTCTCAAAATTAGAGCACCCCAGCAAAAAATCAAATAAAAATGTCATGGAGAAAGGATGAGGATAAGAGGAGATTAGGATAAAATAAGGATACAATTTAAATCTCATTCAAACTCTATCAAATTGAATTCAAAATTCATCCAAACTAATCTGAAACAATCCACATCTAAATGGGGGAGAAAGGGGAGGGGTGAAAAAACTCTTTGGTGTGGTATCTTTTCATGCAAATCAAATTTGTGTGAAGTAAGAAAATGGGGAGAGAGATGGCACTTGGTTGGAGTTTGAAATTCTAATTCAATTCGAACTGAGTTCCATCAAATAAATTGGTTTAATCAATAAAATAACAAAGCTTAATATAATTAAGTCTAAATAACTTAATTAAATTCTAATCAAATCAAAAATTAATGGGAGCATAAGTCTAAATCTAACCAGAATTAAAACTCCTTAGTGATTAGGTCAAATTGTATATAATTGGGTCAGACCTTATTGAACGTAATTCAATTATACTTGACCTAAATATCTTGCTTAAATAAATTTAGCTAATTAGCAATCTAATTGCTAATTAATCTTTTTATAATTTATTAACACTTAATAAATTATTTTTTTACACTACTTGTATAAGGTTATTATAATTATATGAAAATTATATCCTTAAATGATTCTTAATCATTAATCAGCCATCATGATCAGTCAGAAATTTATTATGTATGATCACATAGGTTCGAATACTGAGCAAGTAGCATAGGAATGAATTTTTGAATTAATTAATATAACCATTATTATGATACCCAACATCTGGATAGTCGAATGATTGTAAAACAACATTCAAGAACCTAAGAAAATAGCTACCATATAATTCATCCCTTTGATCCAATGCTAAGAAAAACTTCATAGTTAACTCCAACTCTTAATCAGTGCATCTAGAGTTGTCTGACTAATAAATCTTGTGATTCCTCATGAGAATTCTCGGTTAAGATTTTGCTAAATTGAAATATAATAAAGCATTATCTCCAACACCTTGGAGTGGCAAATCTTATCTTGACTCATCCTATCTTGATTGACACACCGACTTTATAAGTATTTAAATAAATATAGAAACCGTTCATCACTATATTAGAAATACAGATATCTAGTACCAAAGTATTATGATGGTTGCTTGCAAGTCATTGTGGTGATCTCAGATCAGAGAGATACTTATACCATTCCTTCTACGAGATACTTTTGATAGTAGAGTGTTCTTCAAAGTTGATCATGTTCAGTGAAATATACATCTACACTCACCTGTATCTACATCAGTGTCTCCACACTGTTTGTTTATAAGACAACCAATCCATATGGCACACAACGACCTATACATGAAAGACATTATCATCCAAGCTAACAACATATTATTTGATCGCAAACAAGTTCAAGAACTACACAATAAATCTTTCTTTATCAAATAGAAGTAGTTCTAAGGAGTCATTACAAAAGAGTTCAAAGAAGACATAAAAATGTGATGAACTACTAAAATAACTTTTATTTATTCTTAATTCATATATAAATTATAATGAGCTCACTATCTACAACTCAGATTAATGGCTTTAGAACATATTTTCTAATAAATCTCACTTGGACTAGAGCTAATCAAATCAGTATTGAAAAACCATCTTCAATTATGATCATCAAACTATTTGATTTTGAGGCTTTAGTAAATGGGTCGGCCAAGTTCTCTTCTTCATCAATCTCTTAAGGTTAACATCACCTCGATCTATGATCTTCATCCTAAGGATGTAGGATGCTTCACCTAAATCCTTAATGGACAACTAGATGATACCATATTTTTATCATCTGTAATGTAGAAAAGTCATTCCTGGTTAAGGGAATGCCATCCATATACAAAATAAGGAATACAATCATTGAACCATTAGTCCATTTATATATGCTGGGTTTTCTCCGTTCTTAACAAAGCCATGCACTTTGAGTACCTTATCAAAATGCATATTTCAACTTCATGATGCTTGCTTCAATCGATAAATGGATCTCTAAAGTTTGCACATCTTTGATTCATCTATGTATGTAAAACCTTAAGGTTATATCATATACACGTCCTCTTCCAACTCTCTATTAAGGAAAGCAGTTTTAACATTCATTTGCTAGATTTCAAAATTGAGACATGCCACTATCATAAGCATAATCCGAAAGACTTGACCATTGCCATAAGTGAAAATGTCTTGTCATAGTCAGTATCATAATGTTAAGATATCCCTTGGCAACTAGATGGACTTCATAGTTTCCACCTTTCTGTTTGCACCTCTTTTTTTTTGAAAATCTACTTACACCTTATGGGTTTATCACTTCAAGTGGATCAACGAGTATCCATACCTCGTTGACCTTCATGGACTCCATTTTGGACTTCATGGTTTCAAGCCATTTATCAGAGTCAGAACATTGCATGGCATCTATATAGGTGATCATATTCTTATTATTTTCATCAAGTTCAATAGGATCATCATCCTAGACTAAGAAATCATAGTATCTATCTAACTGACATGGTACTCTACTAGATCTTCTTAAGGGTGCCTCTATAATGGGCTCCAGGTTTGATTAACAAAAATTTGGTTCAAAAGGTTTAGTTATTTGTGTCAGTTCTTACTTGTCAAACTTCTTCAAGTTCAATCTTAGTGGCATTAGTTCTTTTCCCAAGAAACTTTTTGAAAAGACTCCTATTACCAACGAATACATATTATTTATTAGCATGTAGAAATAATAACCATTAGTTCTGGATACCCTATAAATATACATTTATTCAACCTTGGTCTAAGTTTGTCCATTTTAAAATATTCGACATAAACTGGATATTCCCAGACCCTAAGGTGTGAGAGTTTTGGCTTATGCCATGTCCATATCTCATATGGTGTTTTGTTTACAAACTTGTTGGAAATTTTATTGAGAACGTAACAAGTTGACTCAAGTGCATATCCCAAAAGGAGATTAATAGATTCGCAAACCCCCTCATAGATCAAAACCATGTCTAATAGGGTTGATTCCTCCTTTCTAACACTCCATTGTATTGGGATGTTTTGGGAGGTATCCATTTCAAGAGAATCCCATTCTCTTCTAAATATCTCATAAACTCACTAGTAAGGTATTTACCTCCTCAATTAGATCAAAGAGTTTTAATAATCTTCTCAATTTATTTTCTACTTCATTAGGGAATCATTTGAATATTTCAAATGATTCAGACTTATTTTTTATTAGGTAGACGTACCTATATCTCGATAGGTCATTAGTGAACATGATGAAATAGTAATATCACTTATGGTAGAAGTGTTATGGGTCCATATACATCACTTTGTACTAGACTTAGAATTTCAGGGATCTTTTACCTTTTCCAGTAAAACGTGAATTAGACATTTTTCCAAGAAGGCAAACTCACAAGTCGGCATGATTCAGAATTATTAACATCGATGATTCGTATTAGATAACATGTTTTTTTTTTTCTTATTATATGACCTAGATACAATGCCAAAGTTAAATATCAAACACATTATCTAATCTAGAATGTTTGTAAACATGTACATTATACTAATAGGCTATGATAAAAAATAAATATTATTTTTCAACTATCCACATAATAAAGTAACATCATTTATAATGACATTACAATAATGATAACCATCTTTAGCTAAAAGGTCTATAGAAATAACAATCATTAAGAAACTAGGACTGTAATGACAATCACCTAAAATAATGATATAAGAATTAAAAACAAGCTTGATATTTCTTAAAGCTAGAACTGTAATTGATCTTCCATCTTCAATATTCAGAAATCTCTTGCCAACTTCAAGTCTTTTACTAACCAAAAATCCCTACAATGAATTCAAATATTAATAAAACTTCTAGTATATAATACCTAGGTAGTAATATCACAAATTAAGAAGTTACAAGATGTTATCATATAAGTACCTTATCCAGTAACTGCTTGTTGATTCTTCTTCTTCCTTGGCTTGCTTGGGTCAAGAGAGGCAATATAAAGAGGACAACTCCTCTTCTAGTAACCTTGCTTCTTATAGTAGAAGCACTCTTCCTGGCTCTAGTCACACTTGAACTTCTTGGTCTGACCTAGCTGAGTCATTGCAGCATGCTGTACCTTCTTCTTATTTTTTTTTCTTTTTTAAAGGCATGATATCCTATTGAAATAGAACCTCCCACTACATTCACTAGCCTCTTATTGAGCTGATAGTCTTTCTCATAAATCTATAATAGCCCTAGAAAACTATGGTAGTTGATTAGTGGCTTTGTCATTCTATAATGACTGAGAAAGTCGAGGTAGGACTTCGATAGGGAATTCAGAATCGAATCCTTTCTTAGTTGCTTATGCAAAAGAAACCCAAGTTTGCTCAGGTGCTCGGTCAATTTGATCATGCATAATACATGATCGATGATTGATGCTCCTTTCCTCATTCAGAATCGAATCCTTTCTTAGTTGCTTATGCAAAAGAAACCCAAGTATGCTCAGGTGCTTGATCAATTTGATCATGCACAATACATGATCGATGATTGATGCCCCTTTCCTCATCCTGGTGTTGAAAATGGTGTAAGATATTTTGTACCTTTCAATGTCATCAGGAGTGTCACGGGATTCTTTCAACACTTGAATATCTTTCAGTTGAGCATCCTCGAATTTGCAATTGAACCTATCATTTATGGATGCCCAGATAATGCAATTAATCATTGTTCAATCATTGAACCACTTCAGGTAAGTGTCTCAAGCCACACCTCGGTGTTAGAAGTGAGCTCCTTAGGTGTCAAATTTATTAGCACATACAAGATCCATTCATTCTCCAAGATGATCTTCAGCTTTCAATACCAATTATAAAATTGGGTCCCATCAATTTTTCCTTATCCAACAATGATCAAAGCAAGAAAGAAATGGCTATTTTAATTGAAAAGAAAAGATAACAAAGACCTGTTAGTATATCAATCATTTATTCCTAAAGACTTGGACTTTAACCTAAAGATTCTTCCATTATTTTGTACAATTTGGTAGCCTCTACCTCCAATTTAAGGAATTACACTAATTCCTTACCGGGTACTAGAATCCACACATACTGCATATGGGCTTGAGTTTTTTTGCTTGGCCAACCACTATGCATCTTTGGGTAGGTTCTTAACTAATTAATGTTCTAAATAATTTCTAGTATTAATTTTGCCCTAGGCACCTCTTCAGAAGGTGTTTGCACCTCCATTGAAAATCTCGGTTAGGTCCAATCATTAACGTGATCGAACTCAGTTGATTAAGCTAACAAATGATCAGGCCCAAGTTTGCTCAGCCAACTTGACCATCGATAAGAAAGTCACATCAAAGTCAAATATTATGAATGATAATTCTAATAATAGATTAGCACTAAGAGTTTGTGCCTTCAATGGTCAATGAATCTATTAGATCCATTATCACCCAACTTAACAGGAACCTAACTTGAATATCTCTATAACTTTATCATTTTAGGAACCTAATAATTTAGAAGATTTTATTAGATAGTTAATAAGAGAAAGAGAATACATGAACCAATTAATCAATAATCCTCCAACTGACATCACTAAGTCTATGATGAGGGTTGAAGATAAATTGGTCCAAGGGCACCTAGATCAATAATCAAGAATTAATCAAGCCTAAGTCCAAATCAAACCAAAATTAAAACTCCTTAGTGATTAGATCATCATGTAACCTAATCTGGTCAGACCTAATTGAACCCAATTCAATTAGACTTGACCTAAACCTCTTTGCTCAATCAAATTAAGCTAATTAGTAATCTAATTACAAATTAATCCTCCTATAACTTATTAATACTTAATGAATTATTTCTTTACAATACTTGTATAAGGTTAATTATTAATCATATTGATAATTATTCCTTAAATGATTCTTAATTGTTCATCAGCCATCATGATTAGTCAAAAATCTCTATTGTATGTGGTCCCATAGGTTCAAATACTAAGTTGGTAGTATAGGAATAAATTTCTAAATTAATCAATATGATCATTTAGTAATAGTACCCGATAACCGGATAGGTCAAATGATTGCAAAACAATATTCAAGAACCTAGGCATATGGTTATTGTATAATAAATCCCTTTAACCTAATACTAAGGATGAATTTAGAGTTAACTTCTAACTTTTAATTGGTGCATCCAAAGGTTTCTCAACCTAATAAATCCTATGACTCCTCATATGGTTTATCTTGGCTAAGATTTTGCTAAATTAAAATGCAGCAAAGCATTATCTCCAAGACCTAGGAGTGGCCAAGCCCATCTTGACTCACACACCGACTTTATAAGTACTTAATTGCATCCAAAAACCTTCCATCATTATATTAAAAATAAAAAAGTTTAGCAACAAAGTAAGTAAGTTGCTTGCAAGCCACTATGGTGATCTCAGGTCGGAGGGACACTTATATTCATATCCTTCCGCAAAATACTCATAACAATAGAGTATTCTATAGAGTTGGTCATGTTCAGTGAAATGTATACCTACACTCACCTACATGCTATACTAATATCTCCGCACTACTTGGTTATGAGGACAACCAACCCATATGGCACACAACAATCTATACTGAAAAAATATTATTATCCTAGATAATAATGCATTATTTGGTCATGAATAGGTTTAAGAACTACATAATAAATCATTCTTTATCAAATAGAAGTAGTTCTAAGAATGTCATCATAAAAGAGTTTAATGAAAGATGCACAAAATATGATGAACTACCAAAATAACTTTTAATTATTAATAATTCATATACAAATCACAATGATGTCAACCATTTATAACTCAGATGATTGGCATTTGGATTCATTTCCTAACAACATTACTTCCTTGAATGCTCCTCGAGCCTAAGTTTTGATGTATGTCAAGGGTAGTTATTTGATGTAAGAATGTTGTAGACGAAGCCAGATCGATGTTACCCATGCAAGATTAACTTTACCACTATGACCATAGCCACGACATAGAGGTGTGCATCCAACAATACATTGAGATCGAGGAACTCATTCACTATGGTAGATTGGATAGGTTCCTTCCAAACTGAAGTGAGAAGGATGATGTCCCAGGACCCTCATCTTGCCTACTAGAACCACCATCTCAATCAAAGGAACTTGTTGATCATCTTACTTCATGCAAGGTCAACACCATTATTGGTCGATTAATAAAAGAAGGTGGTCCCAATACGAAGTAGAAGGCTGAAGAAGCTGATGAGGCCATCACCTTTACCTAGGCTGACATTGAAGGAATATAGTATTCATACAATGTTCTCGTGGTTGTAACAATAATTATAGCTAACTATGATGTAAACCACATGCTCATTGATAATGGAACTTCTATGGATGTCTTATTTTATGTGGCTCTCTTGAAGATGAATATCTCTTAAGAATAGTTGAAAGGGACATACACACTGATTTCAAGGTTGTTTGGGGTCTCGGTTCCTGTCAATGAGACTATTGTATTGCTTGTGGTAGCATGGTAGGCTCCTCGATGATCCTTGGTGTGTCTAACTATCATGGTCATAAAAACTCCATCATTATATAATGCTATTCTTCGCTGACTTGGTCTGGATTCCCTTCGCGCAATAGTTTTAATGTATTATTTACTAATGAAGTTCTTGATTGGATGAGGGGTTGGCAAAGTCCATAGGAATCAAGTCTTGGCGAAACAATGCTACTTGATGTCCCTCCAAGCTAAACCACCTAGTGTCATCTGGGTTGAAGGACTTGATACTCAAGATGAGCTAATCGAAGAATAAGGAGAACCTACTCACTATCTCATATCCATCCCTCTACATGATGGCAATCCCCATCACACCATCTGCATTGGCTTTAGATTGGATGAGACTAAAAGGCAACAAATTATAAATTTTCAATGAAAAAATGATGACATTTTTGCTTGGTCTCCTACAAATATGCTAGGTATTGACCTTAAAGTAATGGTGCATCACTTAGTGGTGGATCTGGCCCACTATCCAGTAAAGCAAAAGAAGAAAAGCTTCATCCTTAAGCAACAAAAGGCCATCACTGAAAAGGTGGACAACTTGACCAACATTAGGTTTATTAGGAAAGTCAATTATACTGATTGGCAAGCCAATGTTGTGCTAGTGAAAAATGCTAATGAAAAATGGTGAATGTGCATTGACTTCACCAACTTGAATAAAGCTTGTTCGAAGGACAACTACCCTCTTCCTCGAATTGACTAACTGGTGGATGCAACCATGGTCCATAAGCTTCAACATTCTTAGATGCAATCTTCGTATATAATCAAATTTGTATGGCACTAGAGGATAAAGAAAAAATAGCTTTTATTACTAATTTAGGTCTATTTTGTTATAGGGAAATGCCATTTGGCTTGAGGAATGTAAGGACAACTTACCAGTGACTAGTGAATAAAGTTTTCGAAGAACAATTTGGCTATAACATGGAGGTCTACAAAGATAACATGCTCATTAAGAGCAGGAAACCACAATGATGATTTGGAGGAGACCTTCACCACTTATTAATGTACTAAATGAAGTTGAACCTAGCAAAATATGCATTTAGGGTGACATCCTGCAAGTTCCTCGAATTCATAGTATCACACTAAGGGATTGAGACCAATCTAGAGAAGATCTTGGTGGTAAGATAGATGGGAGCTTTGAAGACAGTGAAGGAGGTGCAAAGACTCATATGGAGAATAGCTGCCCTCAACTAGTTTGTCTTCAAATCAGCAGAGCAATGTCTACCTTTCTTCTAAACTCTAAAGAATCCAAAGGACATCTAGTAGACTAATGAATGCCGGAAGGTATTCAAGGTGCTCAAAACCTACCTTAATGCTCCTCCACTTCTTCACAAGCCTTAGGTAGGTAAAGTGCTATATATGTACTTGGTAGTCTCACCCTTGTCCATTGGCTCTATGCTGGTTGAAGAGGAAGGCTGAGTCCAGAAGATAATTTATTACATTAGTAGGGTACTACAAAATATGGAGACTTGGTATGCTTGGCTTGAAAAGCTAATCTTTACTCTCACAAGTTTAGTTAAGAAGCTCTACCCTTACTTCCAAGAATATACTGTGGTTGTTCTCACGGACTAACCACTCAAGACAACTTTGAATAGACTAGACATGACGAGTAGGGAGGCCAAATGGGTCCCCAAAGTAATGGAGTTCAACCTCATATTCTAGCCTCGACCTTCCACAAAGGTCTAAGTGTTAGTTGACTTTGTGATTGAGTTCACCATTCTGGAGGAAGAACTAATAGCAGATAGCTCAGCAAAAGAAGACCAAGAGAATTAATGGGTGTTGTATGTGGATGGCTTATCAAACACCAATGGGTCAAGAGAAGGATTATTCCTTGCTAGCCCCAAAGGAAATATCATCCAGTATGCTCTCTACTTCAAGTTTTCCTTTACTAATAGTAACATCGAATACAAAGCTTTAATTGTTGGCCTTAGAATATCTAAAAAACTAGATGTGCAATACCTAAAAGCCTATAGTGACTTGCAACTCATCATTGGCCATGTACAAAATGAATACAAGGTCAGGGAGAAAAATATGAAGAAGTTCTTTCAAAGATGAGGGACCTAATTCAGGCCTTCCACAACTTCGACATTCAATAGATCCCTAAGATGGAGAATAATCAAGCTATTGCCCTCTTAAATCTAGTAACATATGAACCACTTGATTTATGTGCCCAGGTTTTCTTTGAAGTAGTAGAAGAGCCCAGCATCAAGAAGAAAACATCGGTATTGTAGCTCAATTTGTGGCCCCATTGGATTGATCCAATGATTTGCTATCTCCATGATGGAACCCTTCTCGCCGATCGAAAGGAAGCTTGAAAGCTATGGCACTAAGTCTCTTGGTTTATCCTTTATGAAGACAAGATATACAAGAGGTCATTCTCTCTTCTACTGTTAAAGTGCCTGTGACCCTTACAAGTAGACTATACCCTACAAGAAGTCCAAGAAGGGCTATATGGAAGCTACTTGGGGGATAGGGCCCTAACTTACAATTACAAAATCCTATGGCAAAGATGTTACTGGCCCATCATGAAATAAGATACTATAGACATGGTTAGGAAATGATACCTATGTCAATGATATTCTAGTGTGCAATGATAGTCATCCATCCGCTGGCTCCAATCAGCATACTATGGCCCTTTGCTAAGTGGAAGATAGACATACTTGGTCTTTTACTTAAGCATCGGGGTAGCAGAAGTTTCTGCTTATGGCCATTGACTATTTAACAAAATGGATGGAAGCCGAGACTAATGCCAAAATTATAGAAGCCGGGTAAAAGATTTCATTTGAAAATCTATCATCTATCACTTCAGCCTTTCAAGAGTCATTATCATAGATAACGATCAACAATTAAATGGCTTTAAATTGTCTAAATTTTATAAGGATTTGGGTATCATGCATTGCTTTACCTTTGTTAGGTAAGAGGATTTGGGCCTGAGGAATGTTTTTTCAGGTAGGACATCTTGTACTATAATAAGTGAAGTATCATAGCCAACCAGTCGAGGGGAGCTCTATCCAAATTGGGAAGGCCCTTATCGAGTGGAAGAAATCATCTGAACCTAGGACAATCACCATGCATAATTAGATAGGACACCCTTGTCCTATCCCCAGAATGCAGAAAACCTTGAAAATTACTATCAGTAAAGTAAATTTTTCAAACCATAATACAAATGTTTAAAATTAAAATGGCATGTATTTTTTTGGCTGATAAGAAATCGAAGCCTTCAACTAGCCTTGGCTTCAAATGGCCTATGACAGACCTATGGCCCAACAACAAGAGCTAACCACTAGGATCCTCACTCGTCCATGATGTCGATGGCTAACCACTAGGATCCTTAGCTTAATGGCAAAGGCAAACCACTAGGCCTCTCACCCGCCTGTGTTGTCAAGGACTAACCACTAGGACCCTCGACTCAGTAGGAAGGGCTAACCACTAGGACCCTTGCCCATCCATGATGTTAACGAATAACTACTAGGACCCTCTTCTCAATGGCAAGGCCTAATCACTAGGATCCTCATCCATTCACGATGCCGATGGCCAAACACCAGGACATCAATTGAATGGCAAGGGCTAACCACTAGAACCCTCTCCCATCCACGATATTGAAATCTAACCACTAGGACCCTCTTCCATCCATGATGTCAAGGGCTAACAACTAGGACCCTTGGCTCAATGGCAAGAGCTAACCACTAGGACCCTTGTTCATCAATGATGTCTAAGGCAAACCTTTAGGACCCTAGTTTGTCCATAAGGGTGAGGGCTAATCTATAGGTACCTTGTCCTCTTCCAATAATTGAGGGTGAAACAAGTGGTTGATAAAGACCCCTGAAGTTACTCATTACTGATGGTCCCTTGATTTAATTAAGCCTGCCATTATGGCATCTACCTTTGGAATCAGCACCCTTTGCAATGTTGCTGATGACCCAGTGGCTATACAATCTTGAATCATGAAAGATTGCAAATAATGAAATGTAACAAAAATGAAAAGCACTCAATCATAAGATAAAAAGGAGTAATTTCATTGATGTTCTTAAAAATGAGGCCTAAGGCCATTACAAATCAGTCTACATAAAAGGGGATCGAGGCTGTTTGTAAAAAAAGAGATGAAATAAACTTAGGTAGCTGGTCGGGGAGGATCTAGATCATTCAAAGGACCAAGAACATCCTTGGGCCTAGGAGCGATGTTGTCATCTAATTCCTCTAACTCTATGTTGAGGAATGTTAGATCAAGGCCTAAAAAGTAGATCACCACTTTTGATCGAACTTCAATTTGGTCGATGAGGTAGGTTGTGGGACCATATTGCATTTAGTCATCATTACATTCTTTGCAGCTTCATAGGCTGCCATGCTTTCTTGGGTCACTATCACCACCTATGCCTCAGCATTGGCCACCCATCCATTCGCCTTTGACAATTTGTGGCATGCATCTATAAGCGTGCCTCTTAGTTCTTTGTCTTTGTCCTCTGCCCATAGCTATTTCTTCTTCTCCAAAGAGATCACCTAGTTTAGGTGATCAACTTTGGCCTTGGCAAAATATTTGGCTACCTCAGCAAAGGATTTAGCTACCTTAATGATGGAATTAGTTGCTTCGGTGGTGCTAACTTCAGCTTAAAGTGCCACCACATTTTTCTCCAATTCTCTAGCACAGCCCCATAATTTGAAGTAGTTGTTGATGTAGTAGGCCATCTACAAAAGAATGAGCATCAGTAAAATAAATGAAAGTAATTGAACTATAATTCAAGGCAAGTGAAAGCAATTATCTAGAGAAAAGTTTGAACTACCTCTTTTTGGTGTTGAAGAACCTATTCCTCGATGCATTCCTGATCATTGTCATGGAGGAGGATGCTCTTAAATAGTTCATAAGTGGTGTGCCAATCATTGAGAGTGGCATCTTTGCATGGGATAGCATGGGGCCTTTGTCCTTCTGAACCCATGGGCATGACCTTAGGCTGGGGGGTAGACGAGGAAGTCCCCGTTATAGAA
Source organism: Areca catechu (assembly GCA_021397845.1). Taxonomy (NCBI): domain Eukaryota; kingdom Viridiplantae; phylum Streptophyta; class Magnoliopsida; order Arecales; family Arecaceae; genus Areca; species Areca catechu. The sequence continues at coordinate 90,022,601 of CM038051.1, read as the reverse complement.
GATGATGCCCCAGTCTTTGGGGTCGTTTGTGGCTGCTTTCCAGTAGTGGCGGTGGATGGAGCCTCCAAGGGCATGGTGACAACTATTCCCTCGACCCCAGGGGTAGCCTCATCCCTGGGGGTGACATTAGTGGGTGGGCATTGGAGAGAGTCAAAATGAACTTTCTTTGGCTTCAGCATCGAAGAAAGTAGGACGGTCGGCTTGGTCCTTGCCACCCACTTTAACTTCTTTAATGTCAAGGGATCCATATATGTCAAAAGTGTAGAAGCAAGAAATCCTGTGGAAATAAGAAAGGCAATGCATCAAAACCCTTCTCACACCTCTCAGTCATGCCCGACTCAAGCCCACCGCAAAGAGGGTCTTGTCATATAGTAGAACCCTCAACGTAGGAATATCAAAGTTGAGAAGAGCCTCGTATTACTTTCTCCTCTTCATTCAAGTTGGAGGCTCGGACTGCTAGACATTGAGGGGCGCACCATGATTCTAACTCCTAACTTTTTGATGGAGGCTTCATAAAAAGGAAGCATTCCTTCTACTGATAAATAGAAAAAAGAGCACCTCAAATAATAGGATTGACTCCCGACCTCTTTCAAGGGCAGATACACAATCTTGAGGCATGAGTGATTCCCAAAATTGAAAAATGTTCAAAAAGGTTAATGGTAGCTTGATGCCTGCTAAGTGGAAAGCCTCCATAAAACTGCAAATGTAGCACCAAGAATTTGGTACAATTGTGTATAAGGAAATTTTGAAAAATCAAAGAAGTTCAATGAAGAAATTAAAATTGGAAATCATATCCCAGCCTGAAGTAGCAAGATTTCAAGCCCGAACTTAGGTAGGAGATGTTGAAGCTAGTCTATATCCACTTCTATGAGTTCAGATGAGAAGACATGTAGAAAAAAATCTTCTAAGTCTGAATCCTTGGGCTCTGGGAGAGCCACCAAAGCCTCGACCAGAATCAAATACTCGGTTGAAGTCGAAGCTTCGAATGGATCTTGCTCCAAAGGGCAAGAACTAGCCAAATTGAAAGATTCATTCATTTCTATAGATTGAACAAAAAATGATACAAATTGGAGAAAATCAATACAAAATAAAGGGCACTCTACAAACAAACTCTTTGTAGGTTTGAATGCATGTAGAATAGGAAGAAGAAAGAAAGAGAAATAAAAGTCTGCCATGAAGGAAAAGAGAATGAAGGAGAAAAAGAGGCAACTGTGGAACACCTAACGGAGGTGGAGATGATCGCTGAAGAGGATCACTGGTAGGGAGATGAGCCTTCGGGAGGAAGTAGAAGAAAAAGAAGAAAGAGGCACAAGGAGTAAGGTAACTAGCGAAGTCAAGGTGGTGTGGACACCAAGGCCAAAAAATATCGACAGGTTGAACCCACATCTCTGTGGATCACCTGTGAATAAAGCCCTGAACCCAACCCCTTTTACCATGTAAATATTTTATTTTAAAATCTATTATTTTGGCTTAGTTAGGGTTAGCCCTTTTTACCAACTATATTTAGGGTTTTGTTATTTAGCCTTTTGGGTTAAACCCTTTTTACCACATTAAGTCAAAACCCCATTTATCGGTTGTGTCAAACCCTATTAGGCCAAACCCTGTTTACCAATTTATTTTTTTTGTTACATATGGTCTTGCCTATTTATCAAATTGGGTTCCAATTGATCTACTGGGGCTTAGTTATTTGGTTGGTTTAATTTTGAGTCTTGTAATAATTAGTTATTGAGTCCTGTAATACAAGAGCGACCCAATTGGAGACCCATGTGCTAGCCTAAGATAAGCCATGTGACTCCATGTGCTAGCCCAAGACAAGCCATGTGACTAGCCCAAGTCAGTTTATTTTTGGTGCCACCTTTCCAAGAAATTGGACAACACCTGCCACATCATCAGGAAACATTAACACATGTCATGTTTGGATATATCATGCCATTTTATTTTGGGGCAAGAACACATGCCATGTCACTTTTGTTTGGACATCCCACATGCCATGTTTTTTTATTTTTGGACGGCCACCTAAGAAGCAATTAGTGCCAAAATGAGAAGATTTCATGCCAACTTATTTTAAGATGAGTAACAAAGAAGGATTCTTCCTAATTAGTGCCATCCACTAAAGCTATTCTATGTCAAAACAAGAGAAGTCGGCCAAGCACTCTAGCCTCTTCCTTGATGACATATTCCAAAGAGTTTCAAGCCAAATTCTTCATTCAAAGTGTTGGAAGTCCAAAGGTTTCTACTTCAAGCATTTCAATCAAATAGGTACAGAGCTGCTTATGTTTCCAGAGTTCAAGAGTTTCACCAAAACTCTTGAGTCCTCCTCTATCCAGACTAAAGAGTCCACTTACCTGTAGAGGCCTACAATATCAAGACTCAAGATTCCAACAACCATGGCCAAGTGATGGATCATCTTGACCCTACATCAAGCCACCTCATCAATCCTCATAGTTGGCACCCAAGATGGATGAAAATCTTGTGATTGCTGCCCACTTTGGATAGGAGGATGGATCAGACCAACAAGTAAGAGTCCAGGCCACCAAACCAAAATTTTAGGAGTTGTGGTCCTAGGAAGAAAAAGTCTAGTCTTTGAATCCCATACACTACTGGTTGAGGGTCTATAAATACCCCATCAATGCCTCCTTGTAATTATTATTATTGTTCATCAATAAAAAGACTTTGTCAAAATTTCTTTTTTTGCTATGTGCATTGCCGGCTATGAGGCCCTACCTATCCAGCTGATAAGAAACCCTAATCATCACTTCTAACCCTTCCCTTCCCTTCTTTTCCTTCCTTTGCTGCTTCTTAATTTCAGTTTTCTTTGTTGCATGTTTGCGGGTGATCAAGAATTGAAGTCAAGTATTCTTGCATCGAAACCAGCATCGCATGAAAGATCAGAGCCCAGGATCAAGTTCTTGAAACCATACCGTGATAATCTTGAGAGTCCTACCAGATTTACTTCAGAGGGATGATTCAGTGTTGGTAAACTTAAAACCTCTTCCCTTTTCATTAATTTATGAATAGTTGATAAGTAGACCCTAGTTTCAGTGATTTCTTAGCCACCAGATCTTTCTTTCCTAGTTACTTTATTAAGTTTACTTTCGGGTAATTGACTAGAACTAGTTTACTTTACTTGCGGGTAATTGACTAGAACTAGTTTACTTTATTGCATACTTTGAGTATTATTTAAAAATCTAAAAAAATATAAAAATAATTATTCTCTACTTTTCTCAGATAATTAGGTCTTAATAATAGTAATTTAGGTTTAACACACCCAAACATGTGTTGATATATCTTATAAATGTTAAGATATGATATGTGCTATACTATACATTTGAAAACATTTTGATACATATAGAATACTCTGATACATGTTGTACTGTATATTTGCGAAGTATACATTTATACTTATAACTATATTGCAAAGTTTTTTTAATCTCCATACCAAATATTTTGTCATCATCAAAAGGGAAGAGATTGTTGATCCCAAGAATGATTTTGATGATTACAAAATACTAGAGCATTAAAATTCTACTAATATCTTAGAATTTGTTTAAGAATATTTTTGTAGAGAACAATTATTTATAAAATAGCTTTATATCCTTTATAAGTCTTATGAGTGTAAAAGAATATTATTTGAAGAGGTAAACAGGTTATAATTCAAGTTTGAAAAGAAGAGTCAACTCTTGTAAGCGAGATCAAACTCTGTTACATTTTGAAAATGGAACAATGGTTTGGCATGTAGATGAGTCAACTCCTATAAGGATAAGCTAACTCTCTCAGAGCAAATAGGAGTGGTTTTCTATCTCAGGATGGCAAGTCGACTCCTCTAAAATAGAGCTAACTGTTTCAAGGAAAAATAGAAGGCTAAAAATCCAATCACTCAATTTAGCTAATTATTGAATAGGTGAGCCAACTCTCTTAGTGGATGTAGAAAGAAAATTTTTTTAGACAAGCAGATGAGCCGACTCTTGAAGAAGAAGAGCCGATTCACTCTGAGGATACAAAAGATTGATTTTTTGAAATTATATAGGTGAGCTAACTGCTGACCAGATGAGTCGACTCATGACCATTTGATAGGCCTTAATGGCTTGTTTTGCAGACTTCTAGAATTCATGCAAAAAATGATCTAATGGCTATTTTTCTGAATTCCAATGGCTAGAAATGCTCAAAAGAGCTTCTAAACTAATAGAAACCCAAGGAAAATATAAAAACAAAAGGGATAAGTTTATATTACGAGAGATTGCAAGAAATTTATTGAAAAACTAGAGAAAATTTTTAGCATTCTTTGTTACTCAAAAGAATTCAACCAACTTCCTACCTACTTCTCTTGAAGCATTAAGCAAGCAATTCAAAGAGCATTCAAGTGCATTATTGAAGCATTCAAGTAGTCATTAGTGTATCTTAATGACAATAACCTACTCTTAAGGAGTTATCTTTTTTTTGTTATTTTTGCTACAAGTTTCACTGAGGATTGAAACTTGAGGTATGATCTTGTAACCTTAAGAGGTTATGAGGTTTTGATTAGCTACCCTATGAAAGCCAATTAGATTATGGATCTTAAGCCCAAAAAAAAATCTGATTGCATTCTTAAAGAATGTAATGAAAAATTTTCAAGTAAAACTTAGGAGTGGATGTAGGAGCTTGAGATGCATTGAACCACTAAAAATGTTAATTGTTTGTGTGTATGCTCTTGTGTTCTTTGTCTTTAGTATTTAACTTAGCTAACACAATACTAGGCTCACTGATGAGAGATGACTCTAAGAATGCTAGATATGTAGAAAAATGAATAGTAAACTAATTTTTTTGTGATTTTTAAAATTTATGTTTGTAGGCAAAATTTCTAAATAAAAGTAGGAACTAGCATGAAGAATAGCAATGCATAGAATCATCATGATCGCAAAATAACTCATGCAAGGTAATGAAAGTCAAGACCTGGGAATTGAGAAACTTCAAGTTTAGGATAGCTTATCTTCATCAAATCAAAGATTAAGAGAAGGGCAGGGTTTTTACCAGTCAGAGATTGAAACTTTGCAATAGAAGAGATCACTCACACTCTGATCGGTGCCTGGATGATGAAGCTTGGTTTCCTTGAATTTGATGACTGATTTGGGTAGTCTTGGAGGCAAGGAAAGCCTCCTCTAGGGAGGTGAAACACCTTGAGGATCCTATAAATGTCAGGGGTCAATCAAAATAGAAACAACAAAATAATTAAAGGAGATTAGGTTTTGCAGAAATCTGAAATCAGGGTTTGTATGTGGCGGCTTGAAGAAGGATGTTACTCTTTGCTTTGGGCGGCCTAGGGCACTCTTCCCTTGGGCATGTGAAGGGTTGGATGGCAGCAAGCTTGGGTGTGGAAGGATGCTAGGGCAGCGGCACACAAAGTAACCAAAGAAACACAAAAACTCCAACACCAACACAAGAACACATGTTCTTAAACTAAAATTTCAGCAACGATTTAATTCATGAGATAAAAGTTATTACAAGAGGAAGAGGGGTGGGGTATTTATATAGCTCCCATGCCCTCTCCTAACTAAGGTTACACTTAGGGTAGAGATAACCATTCCTTAAGACATTAGAAAAAGAGATCCTTAATAGGTCAGGAAAGAAAGCCTTAGACTAGTCTTCTCCTTCTCACTTAATGCTTTGACTAGTCAACTCATGGGCACCTCCTCTTGGCTTGGACTTGGTCAAACTCCATAAATTCGGTTTTGGACATTGGGGCAGCAGCAAGGATGTCTCCTTCATGGGCTTGGACAAATTTTTGAGGGGCCTAGTTGGGCTTCCAGGTGATGGGCCCATGGGCTGGCATATTACAGGGAATCTGGCTGGAATCTTGCTTCTTAAGGGTTTAGGCTTGGTGCTTGGGCTTGATTTCTCATTGGCTGGGCATAGATGGACCTCTGGAATCATGGATGTCTTGGTTTGGGAATATGTTATAGCATCTGGAGTGGAACTCGGCATCTAGAAAATATCTGGAAGGAATCAGGGTTTTTGGAAGTGTTTTGGATCCTAGGGTGTCACACAAAATCCAACAAGCTGATGTAGTGGCCTCTAACTCCTGAATGTGGCCTGGTGGAACTCCAAACATGGATAACCTCTTCTCTTGTACAATTTTTGAACTTATACTGGACTCACAACTGAAGTATAGGACTCAAAACTAGACTAAGGTTGAGGTTTGAGACAAATCAACTAATCTCAACTTATTACAGGACTCAATTATAAAACTTTCAAAACATTGACATATGACTAAGTAAACCATATGGGATCCAGTGATCTGTGTCTGATCCTGGTGTTCCCACGATTCACTCACCTAAAGTTTTCAAAAGTCACATATTTATTAAAAGTTTTTGAAAACTTAATTCATCCCTCTTCTTGAGTTTTCTAGCTAGGCAATACATCCCTTCCCATTGAAATACTCAAACTCCACCTTCATTCCACTACTCATAGTGACACCAAACTCAACCACAAACAAATCATGAGATATAATTGAGAGGATACCTTGGAGCAGGGGGCATAGATTTTTGTATTCCTTAGACTGCTTCCTTCCTTCTTTCTCCCCATGCAACTAGATGTTGAGGGACTCCTTTTCTTGACTCCTACCAAGTGTAGAAGCCCTCACCAAACTCTTGAAAAACCTAGAACTAGCAAGAAAGGGGTCTAAGAAGGGGGTAGAAAGGGATTCTTATTGGAGTAAAGTACTTAGGATTTCATGCATGGATTTTTTTTAATAATTCATAGTGGAAGAACATCTATTTTAAAACTATTTTAAATATAAAATATGCAATTAGAATAATTCTAATAAATTCTAAGCAGGATTGTAACATGATATGTAGTAGAAAACAAAATCAGCATTCATCGATCTACTCGATGCATACAGTAGATATAATCTACAAATAATATAAAATTAAATTTCATACCTTATCTTGGGTCAATTATCACCACTACCGATGGCATGTGGCAAGGATTTTCTATTTTGCTTCATAACCACATAGGGTGTCCGGCGTCTACAAATTGTCTATACAAAGCTTCAATGTGATCAACGTCCTGGACTACTAGATCCATGCAAAGGCCATTGGATGGCTAAAAATAAATTATTTCCTGGACAATCTTGAGCCTCTCAAGAAATATAAGAAGAGGATGAAGATTTCTAAATCTAAAAGGAAGAAAACCAAAAATAGGAAAACCTCTTTCTTCTATTTTTTTTCTTTTTCTTCTTCTTCTTCCCTCAACCTTAGCACCCAAGAAGGTTTCTCACGCCAATCTTTCACTCATGTTTTTTTAATAAAAGATTTTTCCAGCACTTTTCTCATCAGATTTCATGCCAACTTAATGTCCCTTTGGTTTTCAAATCCCCAAAAGAATTCTAAGCAAATAAGGCATGAGGATTAAGATAGGATTAATTGGACTTTGGATGAGATTAGTAAATACTAGCCTAGTTTGACTAGTCATCAGGATTTCATGCCCCACCTTCTTTCAAAAAATGTTTTTCACAAGTTTATTTCTAAAATCACTTGTACTTGGGCCACTTTTTGTCACACATTTTATCTGAATTTCTCTAAAAAATTGGTGACAAGATTAGGATAAGGTTTGATAGTTTAAGACTAAGTAGAGTTTGAATAAGTCAAAGAGTTTGATTCCCAGTCAAACTCCTCTTATATAAATTCAAAACTCATCCTAAATTAATCCAAATCAGATAAGAAAGAGGGAGAGCTTGAAAACATGTTTGGCATAAGCTTTTCATGAATTTGTTCAAATAATTGGCATGGAGAAATCCTAAAGGAAACTTAATACAAGCTAGTTAAGGTTTTGACCAAGCTTTGACCAAAATTAGTTAGGAACAAAAACTAATTTGGTTATAACTAATTTAAGTAACTTGGACTTAATCTAATTAGGTCTCAATTATGTTTAATTAAATCTTAATTAAATCTATAATTAACTAAGCTCAAGTCCAAATCAAATTGTAATTAAAAATCCTTAATGATTAGGTCATCAAATAACCAAATCGGGTAAATTCTAATTGAACCAAATTCATTTAAACTTGACCTAAATCTCTTTACTCAGTCAAATTGAGTCAATTAGTAATCCAATTATTAATTAATCCTCTATAATTAAATAATAATTAAATAATTATTAATTTATAATATTTGTACATGGTTAATTGTTCATCATATTTATAATTTTGCCACTAAATAGTTATAAATCATTAGTCAGCCATCATGATCGATCAGAAACTTCTATTATATGTGACCCTATAGGTTTGAACACTAAGTTAGTAGTCCAAGAATTAATTCTTGAAATAATTGATGCAACAATCTAGCAATGGTGCCCGGCATCTAGATAGATCAAATATTTGCGAAGCAACATTCAAGAACCCAGGCATATGATTTTCGTATAATTCATCACTTTAGCCCTAATACTCAGAATGATTTCAGAATAACTATCAATCTCAAATAAGGCATTCAAATATATCTCAACTTGTTAAATCTTGTGACTCTTCATAAGAATTATCCTAGCTAAGGTCTTGTTAAATTGAAACACAGAAGAGCATTGTCTCCAACATCTTGGAGTGGTCAATTCCATCTAGACTTACCACTAACTTAACAAGTACTTGACTACACCCACTAACCTTCTATCACTAGATTACAAATTTAGGTAGTCCGGTACCTAAGTACAATTAGTTGCTTGTAAATCACTAGAGTGAACTCAGGTCAGAGGGATACTTATACCCATATCCTTTTGTGAGATACATTTGATAGTAGAGTACCCCATAAAGTTGGTCACGTTCCATGCAATGTACACCTATACCCATCTGCATGCCATACTAGTATCTCCACACTCTTTGATTATGAGGACAACAAACCTATATGGCATACAATGATCTATGCTTGATAAATGTTATTGTCCTAGATAACAACATATCATTTGCTTGTGAACATATTTAAGAACTACTCAATAAATCCTCCTTTATCGAATTGAAGTAATTCTATGGATTTCATCTCAAAAGAGTCCAACAAAAGATGCAAAAATAGGTGAACTACCAAACAATAATTTTTATTTCGTTAATGATTTATATAAAATTATAAAAAGCTTAACCTTCTATAGTCCAGATGATTGACTATAGAACAAATTTTCTAACAACTCTCACTTGGACTAGAGCTAATCAGATTAGTACCAAATACCCATCTTCCATTTGTGGTCAGTGAACTTTTTGATTTTGAGGGCTTTAGTAAATGATTAGCCATGTTCTCTTTTCTATTGATCTTCTGAAGGTCAATGTTGTTGGTGAGCGAGACCTCGCTCGACCCTGCGAAATGCCCGGGATCAACTTGATGCCACCACAACCATGAAAGGAACCATCACCAGGGAACGATTGGGGCACACTATCCACTCCCTATCATGGAGGCATGCCCCCATGGGGCTGCAAACGATAGAGGGAACCAGAGAGAGTAAAAATCTGGGGAGAAAAGTATTTCTATATATCTCAAACAAAACAACTACACATATAATGTATATATATACCCCTGAGTCAATCTGACTCAGCCCAGAAAAGCTCCCTCCCCTAGGCCAACACATGAAGTCTGAAACCCATCAGATGAGTTGGCTTGACCAGACCACGAGTCAACTCGACCAGAACTCCAACCTCCTGTCAACCTGTAGGAGTCAACTCCTATAGAGCCTGAGCCAACTCCAACCTCAAGATCCCCAAATCCAGATCTCAAGCCCGTGGAGTGCCAAACTTCACCCTAGGAGCAACCCATCCTAGACCTAGGTCCCAAACCTGTCCTAGATACATCATGTATGACCATGACCCAAAAGGCCTTAGGAACTTACAAACCAGCTACCAAACCTATGTGGACTCTCAAGACTTGGAGTACCACATTTTCCAACAATCTCCACCTTGGTGCTATAAGTCTTGACAAGCTCCAGGAAACCATCTACGCACTCCTGCTGTCTCCTAAGCTGACATCTGGTACGGGCACCAGACTCAGAAGAAGACTTCAGAGCTTCATCTGGATCTCTGATTAACCTTGCCCGAAGAATTAGGGTTTTTTTGGCTTGTAATAAGGGTTGACTGGATCAACTCAACTTTAGCTTGAGTCTATATTACCTGCATTTTATTTTATTGAGTCATGTTGAGTCAGTAGTGGACTAGGGTTTCAACCTGGGGTGTTACATTTTCTCCCAAGGCCAAGCAAGTGGGTGCCACACTCCCAACCACACTCCCAGCCATACACCTATGTCCAGGGGGTGCCACATCTCCATCCAGCAGGCTTTGGTCCCCACACCACAGATAGCAGCTCCCCTCTTTCATACGCCAATTGAGGAGAAATCCACCAGGGGTCCACAAATCAAGGGGGCGGCCCAAGACTTCCCAAAAGAACCAAACTATAAAAGGGAAGAAATTCTCTTGGAGAGGAATTCAAGGAGGCGCCCATTACCTGCCAGAAATACTAAAAACAAAGTTAGAAGGAGCCATAACTTGGGGAGAAAGAAAAGGAGGTATCCAAAAAGGGTTGAGCCATGGAAGGAAAGAGATTTCTCTTGAAAAGCAAGGTTAGGAGGCGCCCTAATCATTCCAACTAAAGCAGATATAAAAGGCAACAAATTTTCTCTTGGAGGGCAAGGTTAAGAGGCACCCAAACACTTCCAGATAAGGCCAAGCATAGAAGGAAAAAAATATTTTCTTGGAGGTCAAGACAAGGAGGCGCCACCCACTTTCCTTTTTGAAGCTTCAATCAACTTTGGAATTAATTGGCCGGCCATATGAGTAGGGATTGATATCCTATTTTGAAGATCCCCTCCTTTAGTCCCTCATGGGAAGATGTAAAACCCTACTCTCTCGTAATGGCCTATAAATTAAACCTCCATGTAAGTTTAAAAAGAATGAGATGAATGAATTCAAATTTTGTGTGAGCAACTTTATGTTTCTCTCTTCCGCACTTGCATCCAGGTGTTGAGCTCCGTGAGGGAGTAAATCCGGGTTCCCTAGGAACCTTGAGGAGGTGTGAGATCTCCAAAACCCAAACTCTAGGTTAGCCACTCCACTCCCAAACCCTAGCCGCCATCACCCTTCGCTTTCCACCAAGCCCTAATCTATTCCACTTCTCACAGCCACCCTCTCCAAGTCCAGGCCGGCCACCAGCATCCAGCTCCAGTCCAGATACTTCAGATCTACAGTAATTCTAAGAGGAAGTCAGATCGGTCTCCAGGAGAATCCTGATTTCAGCAACTTCGGCTTTCAAGTTCTTCAACCTGGTAAAATCTTTTCTTGAGTTTTTGAATTCCATCATTTGTTCCTCTTCTTTCCCAGATCTTGAGTCCAGAAGAAGCCGACCAAACCACGAGACCAGTATTAGAGGATCCATTGCGAAGATAGCCGACTCTGAGGATCCTATAATTTGCTCGAGAGAGTTCTTCCACCAAAACCTGAGAAGATCACTATCTGGTTAGTAAACCATCTCTCCTCTCTATTTCTGTTCTGTTGAAAGTTTTGTTGGCTTTGACTCCTTAGTTTTGATGATTAACAAAAGGTTGAGTATATGTTTGGACTAATGTTTAATCTCAAGATAAAGTTTCAGGACTTAGGTTATTCAAAAAGAGTATCATAAGGACAATGATGAAACTAAGTTTACCTGATTTGGAAATGAGCTCTTCTACCTTGAACAAGATCAAAATTCTCATAATGGACCTTATTGTTAAGAAATATTTTGACAAAAGAAACAAAGGCTTAAAGAAACTCAAGCATGGCACGCATATCTCAAGAGTTTCAGAAAAATTCAGATAAGAGGTCGACCCCCAGAGGTCAACACCTTGTCAAAGGTCGACCACCAGAGGTCGACTCATGAAGAAAAGGAAAGTTCAGCATGGCCGGCACGGCAAAGTCTCAGTGGCATGCTTCAGAGGTCGACCACCAGAGGTCAACACCTGTCCAGAGGTCGATACCAGAGGTCGACTCATAGCCTGAGAATTCAAATGGGCAGAACTATGGTATTCTGAACTTTTGCCTAAACTTTACTGGAGGTCGACTCATGAGGTCGACACTTGATCCAGAGGTCGACTCATGAGGTTGACTCATGGCATAACGGCTAGTTTTTCTGAACTTCTGATTTGATTTCCAATGGCCATAAACGACCATATTTTTGAATCTAACGGTCTTGTGGAGTTGTTTCAGCATGAATGAGGTATTTAACCTCCACCAAACTTCAAAAAAGACAAGGAGACAAAGTGAAAAAGTGTTGATTCAAAGTACAAAGCCTTCAATCACTTCCAAGCAAAAAGAGTGAGAAAACCAAGAGATTCCCTAGCCAAAAAGTCTTCCATCTTTGAGGAATCCAACATTCAAGTGTTTGGCATTTAGTGAGGTCCAAAGATTCCAAGGGAAAAGGCTTGAAGAGTCTCCATCAAGAGCTTCAACGAATTTATTATTGCTCAAAAGGAGTTTGTTTAGTTTTAATTCATTGTATTCATACTCTTTTGTCTTTGGCTAGTTTCAAGGGAATTTGAAACTAGAGTGAGGTTTGTTGGTGAGCCAATTGATAAAACCAACTAGGGTTGCTTGTTAGCCCGAAGCCAAAACAAGTGAGTGAGGTTTGTTGGTGAGCCAATTGATAAAACCAACTAGGGTTGCTTGTTAGCCCGAAGCCAAAACAAGTGAGTAAGGTTTGTTGGTGATCCAATTGATAAAACCAACTAGGGTTGCTTGTTAGCCCGAAGCCAAAACAAGTGTGTAAGGTTTTGACTTGTGAGCCTGGTAAAACAAGTCGGCTATAATCTAAAGATTATAGTGAAAATTCCCAAGTGGAGCTTGGGGAGTGGATGTAGGTGCTAGGTGCACCGAACCACTATATTTCTTGTGTGTTTGCATTGCCTTTCTCTTTAACTTCTTTAGCTCTTTAATTGCCATTTTATTTCATTGCTTCCGTTGCACAATACTTAAAGCACTATCACTCTTCACCTTAAAACTTGATAGCACATATATTGCCTTAAATTTTTAAATACCCAATTCACCCCCCTCTTGGGCACCATATCTGGGCAACAAGTGGTATCAGAGCGCCGGTACTCTCTTGTAGGTCCAACGATCTTGAGTGAAAGATCATGGCCGCCCCAATTGGAATGGGTATAGTTGAAGGACAAGCATCAAATCGCCCTCCTTTCTTTAATGGCACAAACTACACATACTGGAAAACTCGTATGCGTATTTATTTACAAGCTGTAGATTATCATATATGGAGAGTAATTACCAAAGGGCCTCATCAGCCCACTCACTTGGTTAATGGCATTATCACCCCGAAATCTGAAGAAGAATGGGATGACAATGACATCAAACAAGCTGAGTTAAATGCTAAGGCGATGAATTTGCTATTCTGTACACTTGACCCTAGTGAATTTAACAGAATATCAAATTGTACTTCCGCCAAAGAAATTTGGGATACACTTGAGGTCACCCATGAGGGTACACACCAAGTGAAGACCACTAAGGTGAACATGCTCATTCATACGTATGAGATGTTCAGGATGGAACCAACTGAAAGTATAAGTGAAATGTATACTAGATTTACAAATATAGTAAATGGTATGAGAAGTTTGGAAAAAATTATATCTAATGGTGAACTGGTTAACAAGCTTCTCAGGTCTCTTCCGGCTTCATGGGATGCGAAAGTTACAGCCATAGAAGAAGCCAAGGATGTCAACACTCTACCTCTCGAGCAGCTTCTTGGATCACTGATGACCTACGAGCTTTCACTAAAGCAGAAGATAGTGGACAATGACAAGAAAAAGAAAGCCATAGCCTTCAAGTCCACTACAAAAGAAGAGTCAAGTGATGAATCTGAAGAAGAAGATGATGATGATGAGACAGCCCTAATTACTAGAAAACTTAAAAGATTCATGAGAAAGAAGAAGGGCTTCTACAAGAAAAGGCCACAAAAAGGTGATCACAACAAGGAGAAGGAGAAAGAGAAAGAAAGGGATCCACCCATCTGCTTCGAGTGCAAGAAGCCTGGACATTACAAAACGGATTGCCCTTTGCTTAAAAAGAGTAGAAGGATGTTGAGAAAGAAGGCCATGATGGCTACCTAGAGTGAGAGTGAGGACTCCAGCAGTGAAGAAGAGCAGCAGGTAGTCGCCAACTTATGTTTCATGGCCAACGAGGATAATGAGATAAATTCTGAACCTGAAATTGAATTCACTTTCAATGAATTGCATGATGCTTTTGATGACTTAGTAATGGAATATGAAAAATTAAAATTGAAAAATAAGAAATTAAGAAAGCAAAATTTTGAGCTTACCAAAAATTCAGAAAAGTTTTCAAGTGAAATTGAAAATTTAACTCAAGAAAACAAGGAATTAAAAGAACATGTGAAAACTTTGACAAATGATAAAGATAATCTTTTAAAAGAAAATGATTCCTTGAAGAATAATAGAAATCTTAAAACTAATGAGAACTTTGAGAAACAAAATAAAGAACTAATGCTTCAAAATAAGAATTACAAGGAAGAGTTAGAAAAAGTAAAACCTTTTGTAGAAAAGTTTACTTTTAGTTCATAAAAACTAAATATGCTTTTAAATAGTCAACATGCAGTGTTTAATAAAGCTGGACTTGGATTTAAGCCACACAATCAACAAAAACTGTACAAAAACTTTTTCATACCAGCATCTTCTAATATTACCTGCTATGCATGTGGTAAAGTAGGTCATAAATCATATGTTTGTAATAGAAGGAAATTAAATACCTTTAAAAGGATTTGGGTTCCAAAAGGAACCAATTTGACTAACCCTAAAGGACCCAAGATGACTTGGGTACCTAAAGTTTCAACTTGATCAATTTTTGCAGGTGTGCCTGGCAACCAAAAATAAAAGAAGAATGTGGTATCTGGATAGTGGTTGCTCAAGGCACATGACTGGGGATGTGAAGCAATTCTCATCACTAGCTGCTATTGATGGTGGAAATGTTACCTTTGGTGATAATGGAAAAGGCAAAATCGTCGGAATTGGTAAAATCCATATCACCCCTAATGCTTATGTAGATAATGTATTATTTGTTGATGGCTTGAAGCATAATCTTTTTAGCATTAGTCAGTTTTGTGATAAAGGTTTTAAAGTAATTTTTGAATCATCTTTGTGCATGGTATCTAGTCTAGATGTCGATGGCATCAAGTTCACTGGTCTTAGGCATGGAAACATTTACATGGTTGATCTTGATGATCTAGCCATGGAAAGTGGTCAATGCCTAGTGGCTAAGGAAGCCAAGGCAAGTGAAACTAGTTGGCTTTGGCATCGTAGGCTAGGGCATGCTAGTATGCAGTTGATTTCAAAATTAAGCAAAAAGAATCTTGTAAAAGAATTGCCAAAACTCATTTTTGAAAAAGATAAAATTTGTGCTGCATGTCAATTTGGAAAACAAACCAAATCTACTTTCAAACCTAAAGGAGTAGTATCTACTACTAGACCCCTTGAATTATTGCATATGGACCTCTTTGGACCAACCAGAACAACTAGTTTGGGAGGTAAAAAATATGGGCTAGTAATTGTAGATGATTACTCACGATTTACTTGGGTAATGTTTTTAGCTCATAAAGATGAAACTTTTTCAGCTTTTGTTAAATTTCATAAAAGGGTTTCAAACGAAAAAGATCTCACTATTGTTTCTTTGCATAGTGATCATGGAACTGAATTTGAAAATCATGATTTTGAAACTTTTTGTAATGAAAATGGTATTAGTCATAATTTCTCTGCACCTAGGACACCTCAACAAAATGGGGTGGTGGAAAGAAAGAACAGGACTCTTGAAGAAATGGCACGCACAATGCTTTGCAAAAATGATTTACCTAGATATTTTTGGACAGAAGCCATTAATACTTCCTGTTACATTTTAAATCGTGTTTTAATTCGACCTATTTTGAAGAAAACACCATATGAGCTTTGGAAAAATCGAAAACCTAATCTCAAGTATTTTCGTGTATTTGGTTACCGCTGTTTCATATTAAACAATGGCAAAGATAATATCAGTAAATTTGATGCCAAGTCAGATGAGGGTATCTTCTTAGGATACTCTACTTCTAGCAAGGCATACAGGGTCTTCAACAGAAGAACTCTTCTGGTTGAAGAATCAATTCATATAGTGTTTGATGAATCTAACGAAAAATCTTCTAGAAAAGAAGATTCTATTGATGTTGAAACAGGTACAAAGAAGCTTGAACAATTGACAATCAATGAAGATGAGCCCAAAGGAGATGATGATCAAGAAAGTCAAGATCAAATTCAAGAAATCAATGCAACTTCACCAAAACCATTACCTAAAGAATGGAGGTATGCACATGGACACCCTAAAGAGCTAATAATAGGTGATCCATCAAAGGGGGTAAGTACACGCTCTTCTATTAGAAATATTTGTGATTATTTAGCTTTTGTATCTCAGATAGAGCCTAAGTCAATAGAAGAAGCTGAAAAAGATTGTAACTGGATTAATGCTATGCAAGATGAACTAAATCAATTTAAAAGAAATAATGTTTGGACTTTAACTGAAAGACCCCTTAATGTTTCTGTAATTGGCACAAAATGGGTTTTTAGAAATAAACTTGATGAACATGGTATTGTAATTAGGAACAAAGCTAGACTTGTTGCTAAAGGCTACAACCAGGAAGAAGGGATCGACTTCGATGAAACCTTTGCTCCTGTTGCTAGGCTAGAAGCAATTAGACTTTTACTTGCATTTGCTTGTTTTATGGATTTCAAGTTATTTCAAATGGATGTAAAGAGTGCCTTTTTAAATGGATTTATTGAAGAGGAAGTTTATGTTGAACAACCTCCTGGTTTTGAAAATCATGAATTTCCTAATCATGTCTTTAAATTGCATAAAGCATTGTATGGTTTAAAGCAAGCTCCTAGAGCTTGGTATGATAGATTAAGTTCATTTTTGATGAAAAATGATTTTTCTAGAGGTAATGTAGATAATACATTGTTTTTGAAAAAGAAAAATGATGATCTCTTAGTAGTACAAATATATGTAGATGATATTATTTTTGGTGCTACTAACGAATGTCTTTGTCAAGAATTTGCGAAGTTAATGCAGAATGAGTTCGAGATGAGCATGATGGGAGAACTCAACTTCTTCCTCGGACTCCAAATTAAGCAAACAAAAGAGGGGATCTCCATCAACCAAGCCAAGTACACAAGGGAGATATTAAAAAAGTTTGGGATGGAGACTACAAAACCAATAGGTACCCCTATGAGCTCTTCATGTAAATTAGACAAAGATGATTGTGGTAAATCGGTAGACCAAAAATTATATAGAGGCATGATTGGTTCATTGCTATATCTAACTGCCAGTAGACCAGATATAATGTTTAGTGTCTGTATGTGTGCACGTTTTCAGTCTGCTCCTAAAGAATCACATCTCTTAGCTGTAAAACGTATACTTAGATACTTATATGGGTCTATTGAAATTGGTCTTTGGTACTCTAGAGAGTCATCATATGAATTAATTGCATATTCTGATGCTGATTTTGCTGGGTGTAAATTTGATCGAAAAAGTACTAGTGGAACTTGTCAATTCCTAGGAGTTAATTTGATTTCATGGAGCAGTAAGAAACAGAATTCGGTTGCTCTATCTACGGCGGAAGCCGAATATATAGCAGCTGGAAGCTGTTGTGCTCAGATTCTATGGATCAAACAACAACTCGAGGACTTTGGCATCAAACTAATTAAGACACCCATAAGATGTGATAATACTAGTGCAATCAATTTAACGAAAAATCCTGTACAACATTCAAGAAGCAAACATATTGAAATAAGACATCACTTCATAAGAGATCACGTTCAAAACTCTAATGTGTTGTTAGAATTTATATGTACTGATTATCAATTGGCTGATATATTCACAAAACCATTGAATGAAGATAGATTTTGTATGATTAGAAGAGAACTGGGAGTCATTGATCCTTTTGCTTGAATCTCTTCAATTTTCATCAAAATTCCTCAAAAATGATTTATAAATTCTCAAATTTGGTTAAAGGCTTTTTCTCTAAATTTTATCATTTTTTTTTTTTCTTACAGAATTTTATATTAAGTAATTAATTGTTGGAGGTCGACACTTGAGTTTTTCAGAGGTCGACACTTGAGGTCGACACCTAAGTTATGGAGGTCGACACTTGAGGTCGACCCCTGAAAATTCTCAGAGGTCGACACTTGAACGGAAACATGTTTTTTTAAAACCCCGTCCGCAAGCCTTGTTTTTTCAATTTTTTCTTTCCTCTCCTTCGTGTGGTCCCCCTCCAACATTCCTAAACCTTAAATAGTAGATTTCCACCCTTCTCCCTCAACCTTTTGGGAAATCCTCTCCTCTCCTCTTGCATTTCTTCGATTCAACCCTCTTTTTGACCGTACTTTTGATTTTGGACAACCGAAAGCCTTCGGATCTATCTACCCGCTAATCCTGGTTGTTTTTCAATAGAAAACACTTGTTTCTACCCTCCGTTTCTTACTTTTTCTCCATTTATTTTTTATTTTTTCCACTCTCACAAACCCTATTTCCCCATTTCACATTCTTCTCTTCTTCTCAATCCGCGAACCTCTCTTTCCCTCTCTTTTCCTCTTAGCCTTACCTCTTTGCATTTCTCCCTAAGTTACCCCTCATCCTTACACATGGGTCCGAGAAAACACCAGGCAGTAAGGAAAAGGAGATTGGAACAGGGGCAGGGTAGTACTGAGCAGCGAAGGAAAGTCAGACATGAGCGTGAGCCGACCCCAGAGCCACCTGCACCAGTGCTAGCCAGCCTAGTCCGGAAGAGCATTGCTAGTGGTAGGCGCGTAGATATTCCATTCTGGGATCAGCATCACTTCTTCATTGGAGATGTACTGAGAGATGCAGGTCTGGTCCATTTTTGTACGATGTCCGAGAGATTCTACCCAGACCTCATCAGGGAGTTCTATGGATCCATGGCCACTGATGGCATTGGATGGTCTGCTACAGTTCGAGGGATCGAGATTCCAGTGACACCTGAGGTCATCAGTCGCATCTGGAGGATTCCACTTCATGGCACTGCTGCCACTACGATCAGCGACAGAGAGCACGCCTTCAGGTGTATCCTAGAGCGTGAGG
Organism: Areca catechu; assembly: GCA_021397845.1. Lineage (NCBI taxonomy): Eukaryota > Viridiplantae > Streptophyta > Magnoliopsida > Arecales > Arecaceae > Areca > Areca catechu. The sequence continues at coordinate 90,003,505 of CM038051.1, read as the reverse complement.
ATGTTAGCGGCATTTCCACAGTGTCCGCTAACCAGCTTTCACTAGAGATGAGAGTGCTGCATCACATCATCGCCCGTATCTTGATTCCGAAGAGCGGGAGATTTGATTTTATCACTGAGCGTGAGCTGGTGTTGATGGTGTCCCTGAGCCAGCGGACTCCCATCAACCTCCCCAGGATCATGCTTCAGCAGATGGGTGAGGCAGCTTCTCACAGGAGACTCGTTCAGCCGTACGGTATGGGACTGACTCAGATATTCAGAGAGCATGGTGTCTCATTCGACGGCATACCCTTCAGTCAGCTACAGCACACAGATACTTATGGAGAGAAATCCCTACATAGGATGGGATTTCGACTGATCAGTGATCGATGGGTACGACGAGAGTCTGGCCAGGAGCCAGATGAGGAGGATGAGATCCGAGCTGCTGAGGCAGGGCCTTCAGGGCCTACTGATCGTGGTACACCTCCTCGCCCAGCACCGGAGACAGAGACTGCGGAGCCTGAGCCATTCACGCCACCACCTTCATCAGCTCTGGCACCTACTATCACTGCGACACCACGGAGGACTTCAGTGAGGATATCGGACTTCGAGCAGCGAGTGACTGATCAGATTTCAGAGGTCCGGACAGAGATCACTGGTGTACGGCAGGAGCTTCATGATCTGCGGATACACACAGACACACGCATTAGTGCTCTTTCAGCTAGTATGGATACAGGATTCAGACAGATCCTCAGCTTACTGAGATTAGCACTGCCATCAGGGACTGCAGATCCGACAGTATCTCCTCCACATGATGATGATGATGATGATGGTGATGATGATGCTGATGACTATAGTGGATACAGTGACAGTGATGGAGATCAGCCTGGAGCAGGTAGATCTGATGTTTCACCTGCAGAGCCGATACCAGAGATTCCCCCTTCAGATGATCCTCCTTCCACTATTTTTCCGAGTTCAGATCCTCCAGCCACAGCTGTGCCAGTTGATATTGAGCCTACAGAGTCACTATTTGAGACTATCACTGGGATTCCGGATGACATAGATGAGCATACAGAGACAGACATCGTTGATCCCACAGCTTATGAGCTAGTCAGCAGACAGACTCCAGCTCAGTCTACTCAGCATGCTGATCCGTCCACTCCTTCAGCTACTGCCTCTATCTCGACTTCTGTGGAGCCCTTACCTAGGACTTATAGATCTCGTAGGACTACCCCTAGGTCTGGTCCCTCTCTGAGGACTCAGAGTTCCTCACATAGGACTCCAAAATCCTCATCTAGGATCATGGCTCCTGTATCTTTTGACATACCTTCTGATGAGGAGTAGCCTCATAGTTTTATTGTTGTACTTAGTTTGCTTGTGTATGATCTGCTGTATCAGTATCTTGTGCCTACTTTATAGGCAATTTTGTAACTGTATACACTTGTTTTTATCTATCTTGTGACTTTTTATCAATATTATGACATTTTGTGACATTTTATCTGATACCAGCTCTCAATATTTAAAAACCCTCAAGTTTAAAATGCTTTATTATATTGAATGCACAAATTGAGGGGGAGCATGTATTCTATGCACCTAAATACTTCATTATAATTGAACATAAGTCTCATTACTATAACTTTCACTATAACAATAAACTTTTTGATTCTTGACAAAAAGGGGGAGTAGTAAAGTATATATATATTTATGAGATCTCCGTCTTATGAATAGTAAAGTTTATATGATTCTTACCTCTCTTGACTCATGAGAATGTTTTCACAAGAAGAAAGAAGTAAATAAAAGGTTCACAAAAAGAAGATGAAAAGTAAATTTTTATGATACACTCATGCATGTAAGGATTCTGTGAAAATATTTTATTATTGCTATATCTTGCTTTTGGACTTAATTGCATATATACTCAAGGTTTTGTCATCATCAAAAAGGGGGAGATTGTTGGCTTTGACTCCTTAGTTTTGATGATTAACAAAAGGTTGAGTATATGTTTGGACTAATGTTTAATCTCAAGATAAAGTTTCAGGACTTAGGTTATTCAAAAAGAGTATCATAAGGACAATGATGAAACTAAGTTTACCTGATTTGGAAATGAGCTCTTCTACCTTGAACAAGATCAAAATTCTCATAATGGACCTTATTGTTAAGAAATATTTGACAAAAGAAACAAAGGCTTAAAGAAACTCAAGCATGGCACGCATATCTCAAGAGTTTCAGAAAAATTCAGATCAGAGGTCGACCCCCAGAGGTCGACACCTTGTCAATGGTCGACCACCAGAGGTCGACTCATGAAGAAAAGGAAAGTTCAGCATGGCCGGCACGGCAAAGTCTCAGTGGCATGCTTCAGAGGTCGACCACCAGAGGTCAACACCTGTCCAGAGGTCGACACCAGAGGTCGACTCATAGCCTGAGAATTCAAATGGGCAGAACTATGGTATTCTGAACTTTTGCCTAAACTTTACTGGAGGTCGACTCATGAGGTCGACACTTGATCCAGAGGTCGACTCATGAGGTCGACTCATGGCATAACGGCTAGTTTTTCTGAACTTCTGATTTGATTTCCAACGGCCATAAACGGCCATATTTTTGAATCTAACGGTCTTGTGGAGTTGTTTCAGCATGAATGAGGTATTTAACCTCCACCAAACTTCAAAAAAGACAAGGAGACAAAGTGAAAAAGTGTTGATTCAAAGTACAAAGCCTTCAATCATTTCCAAGCAAAAAGAGTGAGAAAACCAAGAGATTCCCTAGCCAAAAAGTCTTCCATCTTTGAGGAATCCAACATTCAAGTGTTTGGCATTTAGTGAGGTCCAAAGATTCCAAGGGAAAAGGCTTGAAGAGTCTCCATCAAGAGCTTCAACGAATTTATTATTGCTCAAAAGGAGTTTGTTTAGTTTTAATTCATTGTATTCATACTCTTTTGTCTTTGGCTAGTTTCAAGGGAATTTGAAACTAGAGTGAGGTTTGTTGGTGAGCCAATTGATAAAACCAACTAGGGTTGCTTGTTAGCCCGAAGCCAAAACAAGTGAGTGAGGTTTGTTGGTGAGCCAATTGATTAAACCAACTAGGGTTGCTTGTTAGCCCGAAGCCAAAACAAGTGAGTAAGGTTTGTTGGTGATCCAATTGATAAAACCAACTAGGGTTGCTTGTTAGCCCGAAGCCAAAACAAGTGTGTAAGGTTTTGACTTGTGAGCCTGGTAAAACAAGTCGGCTGTAATCTAAAGATTATAGTGAAAATTCCCAAGTGGAGCTTGGGGAGTGGATGTAGGTGCTAGGTGCACCGAACCACTATATTTCTTGTGTGTTTGCATTGCCTTTCTCTTTAACTTCTTTAGCTCTTTAATTGCCATTTTATTTCATTGCTTCTGTTGCACAATACTTAAAGCACTATCACTCTTCACCTTAAAACTTGATAGCACATATATTGCCTTAAATTTTTAAATACCCAATTCACCCCCCCTCTTGGGCACCATATCTGGGCAACAAGTTTAGAGCGAAACCCTAGGTCTGGAAGTTTCTCAACCCCAGCGATCCGTTACTTCTGAACTACTCTGATAATTTAGTTTCTTCTAAACTGTGCTTTCAATCCTTACCTAGTTTCCTTCAACGTAGTTTAGCTTTACTTTGAGTCGAAGCCAATTTCTGAAATATATAAAAAAAAAAAGAAAAAAAAGAATTAATCTTAATTTTACTTCCGCATATGCTTCTTTGTTCTTTGTTCTGCATCATTTTTGGTATCAGAGCATTCGTTCTGCATCAGTTTTTGGTATCAGAGCCCTGTCTAGGGTTTCTATTTTGATTGCTTGTTTGAGTCTCTCTCTTTTTACTTTGTCTGCTCGAAGTAGACTCCCCAGGATGTCCGGTCCTAGGAACGAAGCGAGGTGCAAACCTCCTCTTCCCATTCCACGGGGTGTTCCTAGGGCGTGTAGGGGATCCGTTGGGTTATAACTTCGTAGCAGGAATTGTAAACGGGGAAGTGCTCTGTTTTCAGCCCGTAATTTCCCTGTTGTAGGAATTATTTCTCACTAAAGGTAACTCCAAATTCAGTGATTTTTGTTTTTCTGAAACCAGTATAATTGAAACTATTTTGCATAATTTTCTTGTAATTTATTGGTTTCTGTGGGATTTCTGAGAATTAAATTACTGTAACTCTATTTTTGTGTTCTGCAATCCAATTATTTTTGAGTGTTCATCTCTTAATTCATCTTAAGGGCATTTGAGCATCTAAGATAAGGGGAGGAGTTGATTACCTCTCCTTAGCCCAAAACCACCACCCACTCATTCGAACCTAAGCCTTTAATCTAAAAATTGATTAGACCTAATTTGCCCTAGTGGGCTAGGGACATCAACAAGTCGGGTCAAGGCTAGTGTTGAGTCAGTTTATCTAGTTACTCTGTGTGTGCTTTGTACTCAGTGTCTAGAACGGTGGTTCAGGGATTCTGTCCCGAAGGGCTTGTGTGCTGGTCCGCCTACCTGGCCAATCTCTAATTGGTGTCTAGGATTGGCATTTAGGGACCTAACACTCCCCTTACACCTGCCTGGCTGAGTCCCGAGTTACTACAGGCTAGCTTGCCACTCTGATTGGGCATCTAGTTTGGGCTCTAGGTCTAGTTAGCCAGTAGTCACTTTAGTCTAGTCACATTCTTGTGTGCTTGCTTGCATCATCATGTCTACCAGGAATGGAGTACCCTACCAACCTAGTCAAACCCAACCAGATTTAGAGGCCATGGTTAGAAATCTTACCGAAAGTATGACCAAATTGAGTCAGGACATGAATGAGGGTTTTTCCCAGTTTAGGGATCGAGTCCAAGTACTTGAGAAACGTAGACATCAAAATTGGACCCCTGATCCAAAATTTAATAGGCCCCAACCTCACCCATGCCAGGAACCTAGGAGGACCTTATACCGTGATCCCGAGCATAACCTTAGGAAGCCTAACCATGATATTTATAGTGTGGATCGTGTCTATGAGAGGTCCTTACAATATTTTAGACTAGTCACTCAACAACCCAAGTCTTCTAGATCAAACCATTTAGATCCACACCCATGCCCAAGTAAGGTCTCTACTAGCTTGAAACCCAGTGTGACCCAGGTTCCTATATCGCAAGAATGTTTGTTTTATGGAGAAAGAGACCATAAATCTAGTCAGTGCCCATGCATAGGATTGGCTTGTGCTCAGCTAAGTGGTAAGAATCCTAAGGATGACATTAATGAGGGAGAACCCAAGCCTACCAATGAGGAAGAAGGGTTAGGTATGACAAGCCCGGAATCAGTTGACCCGATTACCATTGACCCGAAACCCATTGAAGATGGCATCGAGGAAGTATATGATGCTGGCTTGAGTCTAGTTGATGAATATGAGGGGGAAGAACTTGAAGAATATGACATTGATACTATTGGTTCCTTACCTGAGGAGACCTTGGAAAGCAACCAACTGGTAGGACCTAGTTCAGAAATTCAAGAGATTTGTGAGAACCAGGTTCCTTTAGTCAAATACCCCCAGGAAGAACTCATAGTGTTAGCCCGAGCTATTAGTTCATACCCTCTAATGACAGTCATTTCCCAAGTACCAATTGAAGATCTTTGCACTAAACTGTTTAAGTTTGCCCACCCTATGGTAGATCCTCTCCTTAGGATGACTGAATCAAGCCTCTTACAATTGGACCTTGTCCCATGCCCAGCCACTAAGGTCTCTCCCGTAATCTCAGTTGAACATCCTTGTCTTGAGCGGATTGATTCACCCAGTCCTGTAGAAGTCCTCCTTATGGCCCCAAACCCCTTCCTTCGCATGATTGACCTACCCTTCTATAGAGTATACCTTTACGCACCCATAGGTCAAATTTAAAGTCTTGAGGTCATCATCCATAGGCCCTTCCATGAATCATTCTCTAATCCAGTTCTTGAGAAAGTGGATCATTATTTGCTTAGAGAACAAACCTTAACTATTGCAATCACATGTCCTAGGCTACTTCCCAAACCATCTCTTGATCCATTCCTAGGAGTAGCAAACTTTTCTTTTCGTAAGGATGACCAGTTGACACTTATAGATCACCATTCAAACCTTCAGGTCACCACCTTTAGTCAGCAGGTACTTCGAGACTCCACCTCATATTTCCTCCCTTTCTCTAGGACTTCCAATGCTTCTTACACCATCCAAGTATACTTTATCGAAGTCTTTAGAGTGAACCATGTGTCAGAATCTATTAGGTTTGTCACCTACTTCTGGAAGACCTTATGGCACCTACTAGGCACCCATGATAAGTTTTCATGCTCTGCATGCCCTCCTCCGACCCAAGGTCAAACCTAGAGAGCCTTAGTTTGTTAGGTTTAGACCTAGGGTTCCTTTGGAATAAAGTCCATTCTTTAGGAATGCGTCGTCAGTCTAGTTTAGTTTTTCTTGACCCTTTACTAGGCTTTGGCTCAGATTTTGGTTTGATTGAGAGCACCGGAAATTGGGATTTGTATTTTGTCCAGGACTAAACTTGCATATAATGACTCGGTCAATAGGTCTACGGGTAAGAGTCCATTTGAAATTGTGCATGGTTACAAACCCCACACACCTCTTGACCTAGCTCCTTTACCAGTCCACACACGGGTCTCCGAGTCTGCCGAAGTTTTTGCACAGCATATAAAAGACTTGCATAAAGAAATTCAAGCCAAAATAAATTTAAGTAATGAAACTTATAAGAAATTGGCGATTCTCAAAGGCGAGTCAAAACTTTTGACGAAGGAGACTATGTAATGATTAGGTTAAGGCCTGAACGGTTTCCTCCTGGAACCGTTAGAAAGTTACATGCTAGGGGAGCTGGACCATTTAGAGTGGTAAAGAGAGTAGGATCCAATGCCTATGTGCTCGAGTTACCTCCAGAACTAGCCATTAGCTCTACTTTCAACATTACAGACCTAGTAGAGTATAGGGAGCCAGCTGTGATTCCCAGTGAGGCTTTTGAACCTAATCTTGCTCTTGAGAGTGAACCTGACCCTGTGTGTCCACCAACAAACTGGCCTGTGAGGAAAGAGCAGATTGAAAAGATCCTGGATGATCAGGTTATCTCTACTCGTAATCGAGGATACCAAAGATACCTGGTCCACTGGCTAGGAAGGCCAGATTCTGATGACTCTTGGATCTCCCGAGAAGAATTACAAGAGTTGGACCCAGACCTCTTGGAGAGATACCAGAGCCAACTTGATCCATACTCGACAGGGTCGAGTTCCTCCCACCCTGGGAGAATTGGTGCGGGCACCAGACTTAGAAGAAGACTTCAGAGCTCCATTTGGATCTCTGATTAACCTTGCCCGAAGAATTAGGGTTTTTTTGGCTTGTAATAAGGGTTGACTGGATCAACTCAACTTTAGCTTGAGTCTATATTACCTGCATTTTATTTTATTGAGTCATGTTGACTCAGTAGTGGACTAGGGTTTCAACCTGGGGTGTTACATTTTCTCCCAAGGCCAAGCAAGTGGGCACCACACTCCCAGCCACACTCCCAGCCATACACCTGAGTCCAGGGGGTGCCACATCTCCATCCAGAAGGCTTTGGTCCCCACACCATAGATAGCAGCTCCCCTCTTTCATACGCCAATTGAGGAGAAATCCACCAGGGGTCCACAAATCAAGGGGGTGGCCCAAGACTTCCCAAAAGAACCAAACTATAAAAGGGAAGAAATTCTCTTGGAGAGGAATTCAAGGAGGCACCCATTACCTGCCAGAAATACTCAAAACAAAGTTAGAAGGAGCCATAACTTGTGGAGAAAGAAAAGGAGGTATCCAAAAAGGGTTGAGCCATGGAAGGAAGGAGATTTCTCTTGAAAAGCAAGGTTAGGAGGCGCCCTAATCATTCCAACTAAAGCAGATATAAAAGGCAACAAATTTTCTCTTGGAGGGCAAGGTTAAGAGGCACCCAAACACTTCCAGATAAAGCCAAGCATAGAAGGAAAAAAATTTTTCTTGGAGGTCAAGACAAGGAGGCACCACCCACTTTCCTTTTTGAAGCTTCAATCAACTTTGGAATTAATTGGCCGGCCATATGAGTAGGGATTGATATCCTATTTTGAAGATCCCCTCCTTTAGTCCCACATGGGAAGATGTAAAACCCTACTCTCTTGTAATGGCCTATAAATTAAACCTCCATGTAAGTTTGAAAAGAATGAGATGAATGAATTCAAATTTTGTGTGAGCAACTTTATGTTTCTCTCTTCCGCACTTGCATCCAGGTGTTGAGCTCCGTGAGGGAGTAAATCCGGGTTCCCCAGGAACCTTGAGGAGGTGTGAGATCTCCAAAACCCAAACTCTAGGTTAGCCACTCCACTCCCAAACCCTAGCCGCCATCACCATTCTCTTTCCACCAAGCCCTAATCTATTCCACTTCTCACGGCCACCCTCTCCAAGTCCAGGCCGACCACCAGCATCCAGCTCCAGTCCAGATACTTCAGATCTACAGCAATTCTAAGAGGTAGTCAGATCGGCCTCCAGGAGAATCCTGATTTCAGCAACTTCGGCTTTCAAGTACTTCAACCTGGTAAAATCTTTTCTTGAGTTTCTGAATTCCATCATTTGTTCCTCTTCTTTCCCAGATCTTGAGTCCAGAAGAAGCCGACCAAACCACGAGACCAGTATTAGAGGATCCATTGCGAAGATAGCCGACTCCGAGGATCCCACAATCTGCTCGAGAGAGTTCTTCCACCAAAATCCTGAGAAGATCACTGTCTGGTAAGTAAACCATCTCTCCTCTCTATTTCTGTTCTGTTGAAAGTTCAGAGCGAAACCCTAGGTCTGGGAGTTTCTCAACCCCCAGCGATCCGTTACTTCTGAACTACTCTGATAATTTAGTTTTTTCTAAACTGTGCTTTCAATCCTTACCTTGTTTCCTTCAACGTAGTTTAGCTTTACTTTGAGTCGAAGCCAATTTCTGAAATATATATATATAAAAAAAAAAAGGAATTAATCTTAATTTTACTTCCGCATACGCTTCTTTGTTCTTTGTTCTGCATCAACATCTCCCTGTCGAAGCCATCTCACCTCCCTAGCTGGAATATCAACCCATGCTCCATAGCTCCTGAGACTCGTGCTCCACCGTGCTCCTAACCTCGAACTGTTGTCTTCCGCAATACACCCAGGCAACTATACAAACCTGTACCTGCTCCATAGCACCACCTGGATTGTTGTAAGCATCCTTTTGCTAAGCAGCTGCATCACTCATACTAGACTTCCTAGAGAAATCGCAACAATCCTGAATTGGCTTTCGCTGCACTCAAAGCTCCACCTGACACAGTCTCCACAGAGCCACTCCAATCGCTACACTCTGCTCTACTTGGCTAAGTGCACCCCTGACATTCGTGCAAGGATATGGTCTTCCCTACACCTCCCGCTTTGAACTCCCACCAAAGCTCTCTCTCCAACCAAGAAGACAAATCCAACCAGTGCTCCACCTGAAATCGAAGTCCACCTGATGCTGCAAAAGTAAATCACGAGGTTAGCCACTCAACGCCACCCTATTGAGACTGCACTTGAACCTCATATCCAGTCACTGTTGGGTTCTGGAACCAGTGCGGAAGCGTGGATTTCAAAATTTATGAAACCAGGTCCGAACCCTAATCCCAAATCACCTTATTAGCAATTAAAACTATGACTACATGCATGTCCAAATTTAAACATTATTTAAATACTAACCTCAGATCGCTATTACCAGTCTGATGGAGAAATGAACTCCAAATTGAGTAGCCTCTTGAACACACCAGGCGTCCACTTGTCCGCCCTCCGATGGTGATCCACACGGGCAGATGATCAAGACACTGACTCCTTAATTGGGTTCCTTCCAATCAAGTTCTACCCCAAGAACTTGATATATGGGCTATTGGCTAGGACTCCTCTAGCCAAACTGGGACTAAACCTTCTCTCTTACCCTTCTCCTTGTCTTTTAGCAACTTTGGCCCCTTAAGACACTCTTGTCTTAAGAATAAGCCCTTGTCCTAAAATGAGACAAGGTTTGTCTTGGAGGGAGAAGAAAATTAAGACAAGATTGTCTTAATGTAATAAAGAAAGGAGAGGTGCCTTCTTCCTTTACCGTCGGAGAGTTTCTCTCTGACTCTCCTTCTGTTCTGAGATTCGACAGAGCCAAGGCTCTGTAAAGGAATCAAAGAGGAAAGAGAGGAGGGGGAAACAATCTTCTGGAGAGGGAGAAGAAGAAAAAGAGGCAAGGCTTCACTGTAGAAAAACTTGGAATAATAAATTTTACGGTGAAGCCTTCTTCTTAAATAGGCGACAGAGAGGTGCCTATCCATCTGGAATCACCTTCTCACGCCCCTCTCTCCCTTCTCACGTCCTTTCCCTTCATCTCATAGCCCTTGATTTAATCTCACGGCCTTTGGGATGGGAAGACGCAAGAAAGAGTCGCGAGAAAACACAGAAGGGAGCGCGCAGAAGAGAGGAGTCGCGCCCCTTCGGTGTTTTCTTTCTTTCTTTCACGGTAATCCCCTTTTTTTGAAGAGTCCATGCCTAGGTGGACTCTCTTCCACGCCCTTTCAGCCAAAAAACGTCGATCCCTTTTCTTTTTTTTCATGCAAGGATGCCACTTGGAGATAGTCCACGCGCGTGTGGACTCTTCTCCTTGCACGCGCGCGTGGGAAGAGAGGGGGAGGGGCTTAGGCTATGTGGGAAAGGGGTTTAGCCTCTTAGGTTAGCCCAATTGCTAGCCTACTGTTAGCCCAATGTTTTGAATCTTCAATTAGATTCAAACCGGAATGAATTTGGATCTAAAAAAGACCAAATCGGAACCCTAACTCGAATCCGATTCAAGTAGAAGCCATGGTTTGCAACACATGCTAGTGTGTTCATCTGCAAACGAGATTTAATTCCAAATTAAATCCTTGATTATCTGTCCTAAGTGTGTGACCCATTGGGTTCCATACCTAGCCAGCAGTGGGTCCGAGTGCAAGTTGACCTAATTTGATCAGAACTCATTCTAATCGATTTAGGTCAAATCGAGCTAACTCGAGTTAGTCAATTAGGACTCCTCCTAATTAGTGATCCAATTAAAACATTTAATTTGATCAACCCACAAGACAAGATTGACGTCAAGCAACGTGTCATGTCTACCCAGAAGATATGGAAATTCTGGTAAAATTCCAAAACTACCCTTCAGTGGAAAGTTCCCATACAATTCGATCCTTCAATCATCTTGCATCCCGAATATAACTATGGATATGGAAACATGTCAAAACCAGCTTATACTCATTCCCAGCTCAGTCATACACTAATGATTCAATTAATTCGATATTAGAAATCATTTCTAATATCTGTACTTTGATCAAAGATTTCCTGAATCATCATCTGACCTAATTTGGCTGGATGCAATCTCCTCCTACTAGGAGTGATCAATTCCTTGTTGACCTACTCATTACCTTCATATACAATTCACCATACCCAGCATCAACCTCGTGCATGACCCAGTGTCATGATTGAGATTGAACCAAAGAATGGGTTCATGTACATAAGGTATTATGGCAGTCTCAGGTCATAGGACTACTTGTACAACTCCCACTATGAGAAACATTTATTGACATGCAGCTAAGGCTCCATTAGATGTTCTCAAACTGGATCTATTCAGTGAACTCATTCGCTAATGAGCACCCATATCCTTGTATTAGTGTCCCACATAAGTGACTGTGAGAGCAGTCACCCTTTTCAGCATACATAGGATGTGCCAGTCTAACCAGAAACCTTGATCCCCAACTCAGGGTTCCTATGACTAGGAATATTCTAGATTAGGGTTTTAAGGCCTTAGATCTCACTGGTATGATCTCATCATAGCCCTACAACCATAGCCCTAATCTATGGGGTTCATCATATAATGACACAGCGAAGATAAAAAATTATTGCCTTTATTAACTTGTCAATTTTCAATGGTTTGGGAGATACAAATATTGGCTTATAGGACATAATCCTTTCAATCTCCCACTTGCACTAAAGCCAATCGCTCTTATTCTTTAACACCATACTATCGAGGTGGCGATCAAACTCCCGCTGTGGTAGAGCCTTAGTGAACGGGTCTGCTATGTTGTTCTTTGTATCCACTCTATTGATGCAGACTTCTTGTCTCTCGATTATTTCTCGGACAAGATGGAAGCGTCTCAGAATATGCTTGGACTTGTGATGGGCTCTCGGTTCCTTAGCTTGAGCAACTGCTCCAGTGTTATCACAATAGAGTGGCACCGGGTTCTCAATCTCAGGAACTACTCCCAACTCTGTGATGAATTTCTTTATCCAGACAGCTTCCTTGGCGGCTTCACTGACAGCTATGTACTCTGCCTCGGTAGTTGAGTCAGCTACAGTCTGCTGTTTAGTGCTCTTCCAACTTACTGCTCCACCATTCAAGGTAAAGACATACCCTGAAATGGATTTACTATCATCTGGGTCTGATTGAAAACTAGAGTCTGAATAGGCTTCTAGTTTAAGATCAGATCCTCCGTATATAAGAAAAATATCCTTAGTCCTTCTCAGGTACTTAAGAATATTTTTCACAGCCTTCCAGTGATCCTCTCCTGGATCAGCCTGAAATCTACTGGCTACACCCAAGGCATATGCCACATCAGGCCTGGTACATAACATAGCATACATAATCAACCCTATAGCCGAAGCATAAGGTATAGAATTCATTCTATTTCTTTCTTCAGGTGTCTTAGGAGACATCCTCTTAGAAAGACGTATGCCATGACCAATAGGTAAGTAACCTCTTTTACTTTCCTCCATGCTAAATCTCTTCAGCACCTGGTCAATGTACCTAGACTGGGACAAGCCTAGCATCCTTCTTGATCTTTCTCTATAGATCTTTATACCCAGTATATAGGATGCTTCTCCCAAGTCTTTCATGGAAAACTGTTTCGATAACCACACTTTGACTGATTGTAACATTGGGATATCATTCCCAATAAGAAGTATATCATCAATATATAGAACTAAGAAAACTATGGCACTCCCACTAGTCTTCTTGTACACACAAGGTTCATCCTCATTTTTGAAAAAATCAAATTCTTTGACTGTTTTATCAAATCGGATGTTCCAACTCCTGGATGCTTGCTTTAATCCATAAATGGATTTCTTTAGCCTACATACCTGATTAGGTTTAGTCTCCAAGACAAAACCTTCTGGCTGTGACATATAAACCTCTTCCTCAAGGAAACCATTGAGGAATGCAGTTTTTACATCCATTTGCCAGATCTCATAATCATGATATGCTGCTATAGCAAGCATAATCCGAATAGATTTGAGCATGGCAACAGGAGAAAATGTTTCATCATAATCTATTCCCTATTTTTGTCTGAAACCCTTAGCCACCAATCTGGCTTTATAAGTTTCAACTTGGCCATCTACCCCAATCTTCCTTTTATAGACCCATTTACACCCAATAGGGTTAATACCCTCTGGTGCATCAACCAAAGACCATACTTGGTTGACATACATGGAGTCCATCTCGGATCTCATGGCTTCCAGCCATCTGTCTGAGTCTCTACTCATGACTGCTTCCATATAGGTTAGAGGCTCATCATTTTGAATGATTTGGGCTTCATTATTTTCAATTATGAACCCATACCTCTCAGGTGCCTGTCGCACCCTATCAGACCTACGGATAGGAGTGTGTTCAGGTTCTATATTAGCTATGTTGTTACTTGACTGAGAAGTGTCTATTTGTTGAATCTCATTAAGTTCGATATTTCTACCAGTGCCCTTTTGTAGGATGAATTCCTTTTCCATAAAAGTGGCATGCCTACTGGCCAAAACCTTTTGTTCAGTAGGGTGGTAGAACAGATATCCTATACTATCTCTAGGATATCCCATAAATAGATATTTGTCTGCTCTAGCATCTAGTTTATGTCCAAAATTTCTTTTTACATAGGCTGGACATCCCCATATCTTAATATACTTAAGATTGGGCTTCTTACCTCTCCATAATTCATATGGAGTGCTAGAGACAGTTTTAGATGGTACTCTATTCAAGATATAAGTTGCTGTTTCCAAAGCATATCCCCAGAAAGAAAAAGGTAACTCCGTGAAGCACATCATAGACCGTACCATATCTAATAAAGTACAATTCCTCCTTTCAGCAACACCATTTAATTATGGTGTGTAAGGAGGAGTCCATTCAGAGATGATCCCCTTATCTTTAAGGTGATCAAGAAACTCAGTGGATAAGTACTCACCTCCTCTATCTGATCGAAGGATCTTTATACTTTTTCCTGTCTGTTTCTCTACCATACTTTGATACTCTAAAATTTTTGCAAAAGCATCGGACTTATGTTTCATTAGATACACAAATCCATACCTTGAAAAATCATCAGTAAATGTGATGAAGTATGAGTATCCACCATAGGCTTGAGTTGTCATAGGCCCACATACATCTGTGTGTATGAGTCCCAATAACTCTTTTGTCCTTTCTCCATGTCCACTAAATGGAGTCTTGGTCATCTTACCCATGAGACATGATTCACAAGTTCCTAATGACTCATAGTCATAAGGATCAAAGAAATTTTCTTTGTATAACTTGTTAATCCTAGTCTCACTAATATGTCCAAGTCGACAATGCCAAAGTAAGGTATTGTTTACATCATCTCTTTTCCGTTTGTTAGAAACATGAAAAATATTGTCATTAGTGGAAAGAGTTAATAGACCATTGCAGAATATGCCATAACATATAATTTCATTAGATAAAGAAATTGAGCAGCCACTGCTCATTACATTCATAGTATATCCTTGTTTAAGTAACAAGGGTACAGATATGATATTTCTAATGATTTTTGGCATATAGTAACAATTCCTTAGCTCCAAGATCTTCCCAGAAGGTAACTTCAAAATATAAGTCCCTACAGCTTCTACTTGGATGGGGTCCCCTCCAGCACCGTAGAGCTCAAAGTTACCTTCCTTCAATACTTTAAGCCCCTGAAGTCCCTGCAATGATTTGCAGATGTTATGACCACAGGCGATATCCAACACCCAAGTATTTGAAATGGAAGAATCCAATGACAAAATAGTATGAACTTCTTTCATACCTTTTGGTGCCTCTGATGCACCAGGCTTCACACTTGCAAGGTAAACCTTGCAGTTCCTTTTCCAATGACCCGGCTTGCCACAATGAAAGCAGGTCATCTGTCCGGAGGCCTTCTTTCCTTTCTTCTTCTTAATGCCCCCTTTGGGATTCATCCTCTTACTGGAACCCCTTTTGCCTGTCTTCTTCTTATCCACAAGAAGAACTGGAGCCTTATTTTTCTTTACATGGCTCTCTGCTGTCTTCAACATATTCAACAGCTCAGGCAAGGAAGAATTAAGTTTGTTCATATGGTAATTAAGAACAAACTGTGAAAATGACTCTGGGAGTGATTGCAAGATCAAGTCTTGATTCAACTCCCCATCCATTACAAAACCTAATTGACCTAATCGAGTGATTAGATCAATTACCTTTAATACATGGTCTTGTACTGATGTACCTTCTATCATCCTTGCACGGAACAACTGCTTAGATATTTCATATCTAGCAGTTCTACTGTGTTCTCCATAAAGCTCTTTTAAATTGAGCAGTATGGAGTTAGTATCCATGCTATCATGCTGCCTCTGCAACTCATTAGTCATAGAGGCAAGCATAACGCACTTGACAGTAAGTGAGTCATTTTGCCACATATTATATGTGGTCTTCTCCTCTTGCACGGCATCTTCCCTTGGTGGTTCCAAAATTGGGGTATCAAGAATATAGAAAATTCTTTCTTGACTGAGTACTATTTTTAAATTTCTCAGCCAATCAACATAATTAGGCCCAGTCAATTTGTTGGAATCTAAAATACTACGGAGTGAGAGTGAAGAGGCCATTTATCTACATTTAAACAAAGAACAATACATAAGCAAACAACCATGAAATGACAACACATAATTAAATTAGGACTTTAATTTAATTATGTCTCCCACTATTTTATCGAGCATCATAACCCTCTATACGATGATCGAGAAAACCCTAATTAGTCTTTCTTAGTGGGGTTGAGATCCCAATCCCTTATAAAAGACCTTGTGTGTACACAACAAATCTTATATAAGTTCATAGGTAGGAAAACTCTTTCCAATTGTAACCCGTACAATTCTCAACTTATCCCGGCCTCTAAAATATTAATAGCCTTGTGTATACACAACAAACTATAATATTTTAATTAAGTAAGACCCTTCATAGCCATATAGTCATGACTTTAATAGTAATACCCTTGTGTGTACACAACAAAATATTACTTTAAATCATGCCATAAACAAATAATTGTATTAGGCCAAAAATTGTGTTAGTCACCATATTAGGTCTTGTGTGTACACAACAAACCTAGTATAGATCGTAACACAATAATGACCTATCATGAATGAAGGCCAATAATAGTATTTTAACACCAAGCATGTTAGTCAAGAATTAAATCAATCAGATCGGCCAGGCTAGTGGAAGAGATGTGGGGGTCCCCCCGTTGCTTTCCTAGACACCAATTTAAAATTGGCCAGGTCAGTCAACGGAACCAATTAAAAACCACGATTCCCTTTACCTTCCCAGAACCACCTTTCTAGACACCAAAATGACTAATTATCCATCATGACTAATAATGCTTATCGGTTAACTATACTACCACTTAATATAATTTTAAGAGGGATTCATGCAATGCCAGCACATTCAATTAAAAGCTATCACATATATTAATACATGCTTTAAACTAAGCAAATATGTGAAATGTGTGCCATCATACTAGGACAACCATTTACCACATAATGGATACACCATTATGCCAGGGCAACCTTATTTCAGTATGATGGCTCCAGGGCTAATCATATCTCTAAGACAATTAGGGTTTCAGTGGAAAACCCTAACTGGTGGCAATCATCAAACTCATGTTCAATCAAAGACATGCATTGTGCATCAATATAAAAACATTAACATGATACTACATCATGAATTGAACTGCATAAGTTTTAATCCTAATAAGGAGGCTCTGATACCACTGTTGGGTTCTGGAACCAGTGCGGAAGCATGGATTTCAAAATTTATGAAACCAGGTCCGAACCCTAATCCCAAATCACCTTATTAGCAATTAAAACTATGACTACATGCATGTCCAAATTTAAACATTGTTTAAATACTAACCTCAGATCGCTATTACCAGTCTGATGGAGAAATGAACTCCAAATTGAGTAGCCTCTTGAACACACCAGGCATCCACTTGTCCGCCCTCCGATGGTGATCCACACGGGCAGATGATCAAGACACTGACTCCTTAATTGGGTTCCTTCCAATCAAGTTCTACCCCAAGAACTTGATATATGGGCTATTGGCTAGGACTCCTCTAGCCAAACTGGGACTAAACCTTCTCTCTTACCCTTCTCCTTGTCTTTTAGCAACTTTGGCCCCTTAAGACACTCTTGTCTTAAGAATAAGCCCTTGTCCTAAAATGAGACAAGGTTTGTCTTGGAGGGAGAAGAAAATTAAGACAAGATTGTCTTAATGTAAGAAAGAAAGGAGAGGCGCCTTCTTCCTTTACCATCGGAGAGTTTCTCTCTAACTCTCCTTCTGTTCTGAGATTCGATAGAGCCAAGGCTCTGTAAAGGAATCAAAGAGGAAAGAGAGGAGGGGGAAATAATCTTCTAGAGAGGGAGAAGAAGAAAAAGAGGCAAGGCTTCGCTGTAGAAAAACTTGGAATAATAAATTTTACGGTGAAGCCTTCTTCTTAAATAGGCGACAGAGAGGTTCCTATCCATCTGGAATCACCTTCTCATGCCCCTCTATCCCTTCTCACGTCCTTTCCCTTCATCTCATGGCCCTTGATTTAATCTCACGGCCTTTGGGATGGGAAGACGCAAGAAAGAGTCGCGAGAAAACACAGAAGGGCGCGCGCAGAAGAGAGGAGTCGCGCCCCTTCGGTGTTTTCTTTCTTTCTTTCACGGTAATCCCCTTTTTTTGAAGAGTCCACGCCTAGGTGGACTCTCTTCCACGCCCTTTCAGCCAAAAATGCCGATCCCTTTTCTTTTTTTCATGCAAAGACGCCACTTGGAGAGAGTCCACGCGCGCGTGGACTCTTCTCCTTACGCGCGCGCGTGGGAAGAGAGGGGGAGGGGCTTAGGCGATGTGGGAAAAGGGTTTAGCCTCTTAGGTTAGGCCAATTGCTAGCCTACTGTTAGCCCAATGTTTTGAATCTTCAATTAGATTCAAACCGGAATGAATTTGGATCTAAAAAAGAGCAAATCGGAACCCTAACTCGAATCCGATTCAAGTAGAAGCCATGGTTTGCAACACATGCTAGTGTGTTCATCTGCAAACGAGATTTAATTCCAAATTAAATCCTTGATTATCTGTCCTAAGTGTGTGACCCATTGGGTTCCATACCTAGCCAGCAGTGGGTCCGAGTGCAAGTTGACCTAATTTGATCAGAACTCATTCTAATCGATTTAGGTCAAATCGAGCTAACTCGAGTTAGTCAATTAGGACTCCTCCTAATTAGTGATCCAATTAAAACATTTAATTTGATCAACCCACAAGACAAGATTGACGTCTAGCAACGTGTCATGTCTACCCGGAAGATATGGAAATTCTGGTGAAATTCCAAAACTACCCTTCAGTGGAAAGTTCCCGTACAATTCGATCCTTCAATCATCTTGCATCCCGAATATAACTATGGATATGGAAACATGTCAAAACCAGCTTATACTCATTCCCAGCTCAGTCATACACTAATGATTCAATTAATTTGATATTAGAAATCATTTCTAATATCTGTACTTTGATCAAAGATTTCCTGAATCATCATCTGACCTAATTTGGCTGGATGCAATCTCCTCCTACTAGGAGTGATCAATTCCTTGTTGACCTACTCATTACCTTCATATACAATTCACCATACCCAGCATCAACCTCGTGCATGACCCAGTGTCATGATTGAGATTGAACCAAAGCATGGGTTCATGTACATAAGGTTTTATGGCAGTCTCAGGTCATAGGACTACTTGTACAACTCCCACTATGAGAAACATTTATTGACATGCAGCTAAGGCTCCATTAGATGTTCTCAAACTGGATCTATTCAGTGAACTCATTCGCTAATGAGCACCCACATCCTTGTATTAGTGTCCCACACAAGTGACTGTGAGAGCAGTCACCCTTTTCAGCATACATAGGATGTGCCAGTCTAACCGGAAACCCTGATCCCCAACTCAGAGTTCCTATGACTAGGAATATTCTAGATTAGGGTTTTAAGGCCTTAGATCTCACTGGTATGATCTCATCATAGCCCTACAACCAAAGCCCTAATTTATGGGGTTCATCATATAATGACACAGCGAATGATAAAAAATTATTGCCTTTATTAACTTGTCAATTTTCAATGGTCTGGGAGATACAAATATTGGCTTATAGGGCATAATCCTTTCAGTCACTATATCCTCGAACCCTCCGCACACCGCGGACCTCTTCGAGATCATTTTGGATACTCTACAACCCCATAGGAACCTCTAAAATCCAGGAGCTCAACCCAACTCCTCAGACCCAGCAGCTGAACCCAGCAACCATCTCCACCTGGCTGCTGTATCATATCCCAGCCTGTCTCCTGGCTACAAGATAACCTTGGTGCTCCCTGAGACATATCACCGGTCTCCCTGAGCTGCTAACCCCATCAGCTCTAGTCTCTGTCCCTAGGCCAATGCCGCCATACCAGGACACTCCATAGTGTCTGATAACCCTGGCACTCCCTGAGACTGTCTCTTATCTTCCTGAGCTATCCATGGCACCGCCTTTGTTGATGTACTCTGGTGAGCTCCCGCATGCCATACCACGCATCCGGTGATTGCCTTGCAGCCATGTTTTCTGATCTACTTTGATCAATTCTGCATCATTTCCACTGTGTCCGGTATCGATGACTCGCACCCTTGCACCACGCCCATGACTGGCAAGCTCATACTTGCTCATCGATCCCTACTGCAACTGACATCTTCTATGCCCGAGCCGACTCTGTAATGGTCGAGCTGGCTCTACAATGCCTGAGCTAGCTCTGTGATGCCTGAGCTGGCTCTACGATGCCTGAGCCAACTCTGCTACAACTAACACACTTGTGTCCTCTCTGCCCTAGCTGGCTCTGTAAATGGTGTACACGCTTCCTCTTCCACAACCATGCCATAGATCGGGCATTCTCTACACCACCATGACCATCGTGTTCCGGCACAAGGAAACACTGCCCCTCCCTCCGTTCCATGCCAACCCGATCTGGATTTTCATCCATCACCATCGAGCCATCCAGATCTGCTAAAACCATCTCCTCTCCATCGAAGATCCACAAATCCAAACTCCATGGCCCCCCAAGCTGACGATCCTCCCACCATGATCGTGACTTTCAAATCCATCAATCTAAACTCCAGCCATGCCATCATGATCTGGATCACATTCGTTGCCACTAGGCCATGCACCAGATCTCCTCTTTCATCTCTATCAAGATCTAGAATTCTCTTCCAAGGAGGGCAACAGGCCCTCACCTCCGATCTCACCCCCGACGAGAACTCCGGCAGATCCACCATGCTTCCGATATGCTTACCTTCGATCCCATATTTATGAGATCTTCGACAGATCGACGCTTCTGATCTACACCACTACAGCCTCCTCCAGATCTCACAACCAGAGATTTGCTTTTTCTTCCCTTCTTACTTCACACCACCGCATCAAGGAGCTTTGATACCAGATGTTGGTGAGCGAGACCTCACTCGACCCTGCAGCATGCCCGGGATCAACTTGATGCCACCATGGCCATGAAAGAAACCATCACCAGGGAAGGATTGGGGTACACCATTTGCTCCCTGTCACAGAGGCATGCCCCCATGGGACTGCATATGATAGAGAGAACTAGAGAGGAGAAATTTGGGGAGAAAAGTATTTCTATATATCTTACACAAAACAACTACACATACAATGTATATATAGACCCCTGAGTCAATCTGACTCAGCCCAAAAAAACTCCCTCCCCCAGGCCAACACATGAAGTCTGAAACCCATTAGATGAGTCAGCTTGATCAGACCACGAGTCGACTCGACCAGAATTCCAACCTACTATCGACCTACAGGAGTTGACTCCTACAGAGCATGAGCCGACTCCAACCTCAAGATTCCCAAATTCGGATCTCGAGCCCCTGGAGTGCCAAACTCCACCCTAGGAGCAAACCCATCCAAGACCTAGGACCCAAACCTATCCTAAATACATCATGTATGACCATGACTGAAAAGACCTTAGGAACTTACAAACCAGCTGCCAAACCTATGTGGACTCTCAAGACTTGGAGTACCACATTTTCCAACAAATGTCACCTCAATCCACTATCTCTCGGACAAGGTAAAAATGATGTAGAATGTGCTAGGTTCATTAACAAGCCTTTCATTCCTTTGCTTGAGCTATGGCCCTAGTGCTATCACAATATAAGGAAACTAGGCTATCTATGAAGGGTGCCACTCCAAGCTCCGTGTTGAACTTCTATAGGCAAATAGCTTTCTTTGCAATATCAGATGCTGCAATATACTCTACTTCACAAACATAATCGACCATAGTGTGCTACTTGGAACATTTTTAATAGATAGCTCTTCCATTCAAGTTAAAAACATAACCTGAAACACTCTTGCTATCATCCCTATCTGACTAAGAATTTGAGTCAGTATAATTGACTAATTTCAAGTTAGAATCTTCATGAATGAGCCACTAGTCCTTAGTATTTCTCAAATACTTAAGGTTGATTTTTATGACCTTCTAATGGTTATCACCTGGATGAATATTGGTATCTACTCACTATTCCTAGTGAGTATGCCACATTTGATCTCGTACATGTCATAGTGTACATGATAGATTGCACTTCTGAGGCATACAAAATCTTATTCATATGCTCTCTCTTGAGGACTTGCAGGACAATCTTTCTTTGAGAGATTAATTCCATGGCCTATTGAAAGATATCCTTTCTTGGAATTCACCATACTGAACCACTTCAGCATAATATTAATATTCGTAGACAGGGTTAATCCTAGTAACCTTTTATATCTTTCCCTATAGATCTTCATCCCAAGGATATAGGATGCTTCCCCTAAGTCATTCATGGAAAATTGAGAAGTCAACCATACTTTTAGTCCTTGCAATATAGAAATATTGATGAGGACATCAAGAGCAGACTAGAATTTCAAGATTCCAATCTATAATTCATGTGTTGGGTAATCAATCATTTGTAAGTTAAGTCCATCAAGATAAATTGAGTCCTGTAATGAAGTCTAATTTTTGAGTCCTATAATAAGGTGAGCTGATTGAGTTCACTAAGTCAGTTGAAGTTCCTTATTTAGTCCTTTGAGTCCTTGTAATTTTCATTTGAAACAAGAACCAAGGGGAGAGTCACCTGTCCAGGAGATTCACCGGCCCTCCCTAACCAGAACTGGATTCCATTCACCTGGGCCCCTACTCAGGCCCCCCCAGTAGTGGCACCCAAGCACCTGGGCCCTTTCATGCTGCCAAGAGAGTGCCCCAATCCAAGCTTCAAGTGATGGTGCCCTAGTCCACAAGACTAAATACATTTGGCACCCTCCTTAACCCACCTAGGAAGTGGAACCCCAAGCCCAAGCCCAAGCCCTCGGCACTCTCATTCCTACTAGACCTTGGCACCCTTCCCAGCCTAGTAAGTCTTCTTGCCGCCCAGTCCAAGTCCAGTATGGAGCCAAGCTACCCAAGCCTAGGAGAAAAAGGCTTTGACTTAGCCCAAAAAGGGTTTTCTTGGCCCTCAAGTCAGGGTTTCTTGGCCCTAAAGTCATGTAACCTGGGTGAATTTATAAATACCCACCCCTCCCCTCTTATAAAAATCAATCATTTCATGAATAAAATTGAGAGTTTTCTACATTGCTTTGCTTCCTCCAATTGGAGTGGGTGTGAGACCCAATTTTTTTTATTTTTCTTGTGTGCAAGCCCTAGCCCTCAGCAAGCCCTTTCTTCCACTAAACGCTAGCTGCCCATAGCCCTTGTTTAGACCCTAAGATGCCCCGGCCCCTGAGCCCCCAGGCCGCCACCCTCTCTCCTTTATTCCATTAACCCGCCAACACCAAGCCATTCCAACCCTTGGCCACCCCATCTTCTTCTCTTCTAGGCAGGCCCTGGCCCCCTAGCTGCCAGGTACTTTACCCCAGGCATCTTCCCCAGTAGCCACGGCACCCACAACAGCCCAGGTGCCTTCCATCAATTAAACCAGCCATCATTGCCAGCAAATTTTTCCACCTTCAATCTTTTTCCAACCCCTAGACCTATATTTTTCTCTTCTTCTATGTAACTAACTGTTGATGTTTGCAAGATCCCTCCAATGCCATGCCCTTTGGATGAAGTCCTCCTTGCTCCTGAACCAATCTGATAAAAAGTTGGAGGATCTATGGGAAAGTGGCTGGATCATCCAGGCACCGATTTGAGTGGAGCGAACCCTTCTACGGCTTCAAGATCATCATTTCTAGGTAATACTAACCCTTCCCATCTCTCTTTGTCTGATTTTTGAAGATTGAACATGCACCTAATAGGCCTTCTTAGTCCTAGGATCCTTTATTTGCTTTGTCTCTTTGATAGTTCTAGCATGTTGATAGGATTCTAAACATTAAGCAAAACCCTAGCCTAGTCTAGTCTCCTTTTTGGGAATAAATCAAATAAAATCTAAAAATCATTGTTTATTTTAATCTTATTTTTTTTATATTCATCCTTCTCATGTCATTCCTCTTCATGCATCATGTTTAAAATCCCATCCCTCATCAATTTTGGTATCAGAGCAGGATTAGGGCATGTTCTTGCATCATAGTTTAGATTTCTGCATAGTGAAATCTGCATAACTAGTCAAAATATAGGGCTGCTTACCTATCAAAATGTTGCCTTTTTTTTATGATTTAAGGACTCAATTAATCTCTCTTTAATCCCATATTTTCTATAATTTTCCTGGAATTTTTCTGATCTGAAAACAGGGTGAAACCTGCATGAGAAAACAACCCAACAAAAATTTCTACATGCTAAACCTGCACTAGTAGTCTTGATATAAGTCTGATTTTCCATTAATTTCATATTTTTTCTCTCTGAAATTTGCATCACATTATCTCTGTCGATTCCTCTATTTTTTATGCATTTTTTGTTAATTCTTACAGATAAAAATAAAATAAAATCTGCATCCCAAAAAAAACCCTAACCAGAAATCTGTTTTTCTGAAATTCCTGTATCTAGTTTGAAACCCTAGGTCATTGCATCATCAAACTATTTTTTCATTACATGAAACTTGGTAGGAATCAATCTTACAATTAAAACTTCTGTTATGAATATTTTTTTTATATTTATTCTTTGAAAATCATGCTAAACTTTGAAACATATCAGAATACAAAAACTTTAATTTCTGTAATTTCTGCATACTTCACTAGATCAAACCTAATCAACTACCAAACCTCACTCAACTAGAGCCAATTTTGATTGCTCACCTAAGCAACTTAGAACTAAGTCTGCCACCTCATAAAAGAAAAAAAATATATTTTTTTTCTGATTTTAGACTGTATTAGGGTTTCATCCAGTGTGCATCATTTTCATTAACATAATCTTAAGAGCACCTCTACTTTGTCAGATCAGGGCAGGATTTCATCACCTGTCCTGGGTCCAAAACAACCACCCTCATTCACACCCAAGCCTAATTAAAATCAACTAGAAACCTAATTGATTTAGGGATACCAACAGGTCGGGTCCGAGTCTAGTGGGAAAATTAGTGCACTCAACCGTCCACTTATTACTAGAAGCTGGTGTCTAAGGCTAAAGGTCCAGAGACAAATGCCCTAAGCAGTCTGGTGGTTATTTAATTAGGACCCTGGATAAGCTGGGGGAGCCTCCCACCACCCCACATCTTACTTGGCTAGTGGAACAATTAAGTGTTGAGTTGGGTGTAAGTTGAGTTGATGGACTCTACTTTGACTCTAGGTTTAGCAAACCCAAGAACATATTAACCTTGTGTGCTTGTTACATGACCATTCGGTCAGGAGTCCAGTATCATCAGTCTCAACCCTAACCCAGATAAGCTATGGAACCCCACCATGAGACTTTCATGAAGACCATGAATGACTAGTTTGCCTAATTGACCACCTAGATGAACTAGATGAATGACCAAAAGGTTTGACCAATTGGAGGGACAGTTAGGAACCCTAGAGAGAACCTAAGAGTCCAACACTGAGCTTGAGCCTGAGTCATCTCTTCCCACACCTCCCCACTCTAGGAGAGCCCAATACCCTGACCCATACTCGGAGCCAAACCCTAGGAGAGCCCAATACCTTGACCCATACTCGGAGCCCAACCCGAGGAGAGCCCCATACCTTGACCCATACTCAGAGTCCAACCCTAGGAGAGCCCCATAACTTGACCCATACTCGGAGCCCAACCCTAGGAGAACCCCATACCTTGACCCATACTCGAAGCCTAATCATAGGAGAACCCCATACTCTATACCAATCTTGGATCTTAGTGTAGAGAGAACCAAATATAAATTCATAGGAGCACCTACATTTGGTCATGATCCTGAATTTGAGGATTATCTTAATTGGAAAAGAAATATGGACCTGTATTTTGAAAGAAATATGGATCTGTATTCTGAAAGAGATCAGTTCAAGTTTGTTAAATCTAAGTTAGTTCACCAGAATAAGATAGACTGGGATAAGTTTGAGAGAATGGCTAGACTAAAAGAAGAAACACCCATGACTGCCTAGAGAGCGATGAAAAGTAAACTTAGGAAAAAGTACCTACCTAGATCCTATGACCCTAGCTCCTATGCACCCAGATCCTATGAACCTAGCTCCTATGCACCCAGATCCTCTGAACCTAGATCCTCTGTACCCAAGATCTATGACCCCAAGAGATCCATGACACATAGATCTGAGCCCATGTCCTATGTACCCAAGGAACCTATAACCCACAGATCTGAATCCATATCCTATGAGCCGAAGGAACCCTGGACCCATAGGTCTGAACCCATATCCTATGAGCCCAAGGGATTCATAACCCTTAGTCGACCAGAATAGGACTAGTACACCTAGATTTCAGCCAAGTATTAGTTAGGTAACCTTCAGTCGACCCACCCGTGCTACCCTAGACACTAGTCAATTTTCCCTTAGCCAACACCCTCCTACCACACCATTGGTTTACAAGGATGACATTGAAGTGGAAGTATATGAAGCTGATATGAACTTAGTGGATGAGTATGAGGAAGAAGAAGAAAAGATAGCTATAGTAGACCTAGAATTAGTTGACTCTGACCATACTCAGACTGAAGCCAACCAAGAATTGTTAACCCTGACCATACTTAGACTGAAGCCAACATAGAATTAGTTGACCTTGACCATACTCATATTGAAACCAACCCAGAGTTAGTTGACCCTGACCTCACCCAAACTACAGTGGGAGAATAGTTAGAGGAAGAGAACCCAGATACTGCTATTAGATTCCTACCTAAGGAGACTTTAGAAGAGAACCCAATTGTAGAGCCTAGTCCTGAATTTCATGAGCCAGAAGAGTTTATTGAGGACTTGGCTTATTTAACCCAGTACCCTCAGGAAGAAGTCACTTCTTTGATCCCAATTGAAGAACTCTTTCCTGAAATTAATGACCCATTCTTCCATAAGGCAGACCCTGAAGATATACCTTAAACCCGTAAGGTCAACCTCGTTAGTCTGAGACTAATTTTTGATACCCTTTCTTACATCCTATTCTATCCGATCAATCCCGAACCCTTTTTCTTACCTTACCAGGCTAACTCTGAATCCACCTCTTATTTTCTGCCCTTTCCTGAAACTTCTTATATTTTTTTAACCATTAGATTGCATTTTATAGAAGTTAGCATGTTGCATACATTCATCAAGCATGTCATGTTTGCATCTTACTTCTAGAGGACTCTATGGCACTTCGTAGGAGTCCATGCACCATTCTCATCTACATGTCATCCACCTGACAAAGGGTTAAACCCATAATTATAGTTTAGGGTTTAGTTGAGTGATGCGGGATAACTCTAAGATTGCTAATCATGTAGGAAAAATAGTAAACCATTTTTTTTATAATTTTTATAAATTTATTTGCATGCTAGATTTCCAAATAAAAGAAAGAACTAGCAAGAAGAATAGTAATGCATGAAATCATCATATCGCAGGCAAACTCAAGCAAAATAAATAAATCCAGGACCCAAGAATTGAGAAACTCTCGAATTAGGATAGCTAATCTTCATCAAATCAGAAATTTAAAGAAGGGAAGGATGTTACCAATCAGTAATTAGAAGAACTTTCGATGAAGAGATCACACAGCACTCTAATTGGAGTATGGATGATGAAGTTCGGTTCCCTTGATTAGATGGCTGATTTGGATGGTTCCGAATGCAAGGAAAGCCTTCTCTGGGGAGGTGAAACACCTCAGGGATCCTGCAAAATGTCAAGGGTCAATCAAAACAGCAAGTAAGAAAAGGAAAGAAAACTAGGTTTAGAAGGAATCAGGTTAGGGATTAGAAGCTAGGCTGTTGGAAGCTTGTTGAAGATGTCCTTGCTTGGTGGCCTAGGGAACTCTTTCTTGGATGTGTGAAGGCTTGGATGGTAGTGAGTTAGGGTGTGGAAGGATGATAGGGCAGCAATGAATTCATCCAAGCATAAAAAATCCAACCAAAGAACCCAAAGAAAATACCAACACAAGGTAATAACTCAAAATTTTAGCAAGGTTTATTCATAAGAGAAAGATGCTTACAAGAGGAGGAGGGGTGGGGTATTTATAGAGTTCCCATGCCCTCACTAACCATGGTTACAATTGGGTTATAAGTTCTCTTCCAAATTGGAATACATGTCCTTTCCTAGCTAGGTCAGAATTACAAAGTTTAAAAGGATTAGAAATCCCAACTAGGTTAGGAATAAACTTGGTCTTTTCCTTCTTCTCTTCAACTTGGTCTTGGTCAAACCTCTTTGGACGTGGTCAACACTTCAAGGATGCCTAGGGGGGTGTGTTGGGCCTTTAGGAGCAGCAAGAGGCTAGCCCAAAGGGGCTTGGGTGTATGGGTTTGGGCCTCTGGAAGCTGGGGTGGACTGGTAGCCTGGTAGCAGGAATATTCCCTAGAATCTTGCTTCTTAAGGGCTTGGGCTTGGTACCTGGGCTTGATTTCTTTGGGCTGGGATGTAGGTGGACCTCTGGAATCTTGGATGCCTTGGTTTAGGAATATGCTCTAACATCTGGATGGGAATCTGGGCATCTGGAGGGCATCTAGAAGGATTCAGGGTTTCTGGAAGCATCTTGGATCCTGGGTTGTCACACA
The DNA here is from genome assembly GCA_021397845.1 of Areca catechu. Lineage (NCBI taxonomy): Eukaryota > Viridiplantae > Streptophyta > Magnoliopsida > Arecales > Arecaceae > Areca > Areca catechu. The sequence continues at coordinate 89,975,182 of CM038051.1, read as the reverse complement.
AAATCCAATGGACTGATGTAGTGGCCTCTGACTCCTGGATATGGCCTAGTGGAACTTCAAAATAGGGTGACCTCCTCTCTTGTATAAAATCAGGCTCATACTGGACTCATAATTGATGTACAGGATACAAAATACTGACTAGGTTGAGGGTTTAGACAAATCAACTAACCTCAACTTATTACATGACTCAATCTTAATTGATTACAAAACTTTCAAAACTTTGACACATGACTAATTAAACCATATGGGATCCAGGGATCTGTGTCTGATCATGGTGTCCCCACCATCGAGTCTGCATATCAATAGGTGTTGGCATGAGTCATTTGCCTGCATTAGGTGTTATGAGTTTTTGCACTGCATGATTAGAGATTTGTATAAGGAATTAATCATAAGATTAATGTAAGCAATGATTTTTATAATAGCATTGTTAATTCCTAAAAAGTGTGTAAGAGTTTGTTAGGAAAATCTTATAAAGATTATGCTACATACCCGTAGAGCTGGATCCATCAAAGTGATAAAAGATGTTGGACCTAGTGCCTAAGTTACCACCTAATTAGCCATTAAGCTCAACCTTCAGTTTCTTAGACTTAGTTGAGTATAGGGAGCTAGCAATTATACCCAGTGAACTTATTGAACCTAACCCTTTCTTTGAGAGCGAACCCAACCCTGATTGTCCACCATCAAATTAGCTTGTGAGAGGAAATGATTGAGCATATCCTGGATGACAAAGCCATCAGTACCCAGATCAAAGTCTACCATATCACTTGGTTTGTTGGAAAGGTCGACCGAGATCTGAGGATTCGTGGATCACTCGAGAGGATCTGCAATGCCTCAACCGAGACCCACCTGAGCCAGATCGACTTTTACTCAATAGGGTCAAGTTCCTCCCATCCCAAGAGAATTGATGAGGACATCAAGAGCAGACCAGAATTTCAAGCTTCTAATATCTAATTCATGTGTTAGGTAATTAGTCATTTATAAGTTAAGTCCATCAGGGTAAATTAAGTCCTGTATTGAAGTCTAATTTTGAGTCCTGTAATAAGGTGAGCTTATTGAGTTCACTAAGTCAGTTGAAGTCCCTTGTTTTAGTCCTTTGAGTCTATGTAATTTTCATTTAAAACAAGAACCAAGAGGAGAGTCACCTGTCCAGGAGATTCACCAGGCCCTCCCCAACTAGAACTTGATTCCATTCACTTGGGACCCTACTCTGGCCCCCCAGTACTGGCGCCCAAGCAATTGGGCCCTTTCATGTTGCCAAGAGAGTGCCCTAGTCCAATCTCCAAGTGATGGTGCCCCAGTCCACAAGATTACATACATTTGGCACCCTCCCCAACCCACCTAGGAAGTGGCACCACAGGCCCAAGCCTGAGCCCCTGGCACACTCATTCCTAATAGACCTTGGCACCCCTCCCAACCCAGCAAGTCTTTGTGCTGCCCAGTCCAAGTCCAGTATGGAGCCAAGCTGCCCAAGCCCAGGAGAAAGAGGCTTTGACCTAGCTTAAAAAGGATTTTCATGGCTCTCAAGTCAGGGTTTCTTGGCCCTCAAGTCATGTAACATGGGTGAATCTCTAAATACCCACCCCACTTCACTTGTAAAAACCAATCATTTCATGAATAGAATGAGAGTTTTCTACATTTCTTTGTTTCCTCCAATTGGAGTGGGTGTGAGAACCTAATTTTTTTATTTTTCTTGTGTGCAAGCCCTAGCCCTCAGCAAGCCCTTTCTTCCATAAAACCTTGCCACCCATATCCCCTCCGTAAACCCTGAGATGCCCCGACCCCTGAGCCCCCAGGCCGCCAACCTCTCTCCTTTCCTCCACTAACCCGCCAACACCAAGCCCTTCAAACCCTTGGCCACCCCATCATCTTCTCTTCTAGGCGGGCCTTAGCCCCCTGACTGCCAGTTACTCCACCCCAGGCATCTTCCACAGTAGCCAGGCTACCCATAACAGCCCAGTTACCTTCCATCAATCAAACCAGCCACCACCTTCAGCAAATTTTTCCACCTTCAATCTTCTTCCAACCCCCATATCTATATTTTTGCCTTCTTCTATGTAACTAACTGTTAACATTTGCAGGATCCCTCTAGTGCCACACCCTCTAGATGAAGTCCTCCTTGCTCTTGAACCAATCTAATAAAAAGCTGACAAAACATGGAAAAGTGGTCGGATCATCCAGGTGCCAATTTGAGCAGAGCAAACCCTTCTACGGCTTCAAGATCATCATTGCTAGGTAATACTAACCCTTCCCATCTCTCTTTGTTTGATTTTTAAAGACTGAACATGCACCTAATAGGCCTTCTTAGTCCTGGGATCCTTTATTTGCTTTGTCTTTTTGATAGTTCTAGCATGTGCATAGGATTCTAACCATTATGCGAAACCCTAGCCTAGTCTAGTCTCCTTTTCAAGAATAAATAAATTAAAATCTAAAAATCATTGTTTATTTTAATATAATTTTTTTTATATTCATCCTTCTCATGTCATTCATGCAACATGTTTAGAATCCCGTCCCTCATCAAATATCATTTCCAATCAAGAGAATATCATCTATACACAAAACAAGAAATACTATAACCAAACCATTATCCCAATTGTATATGCAGGGCACTTCTCCATTCCTAATGAAGACATATGTTCTGATCACTTTATCAAAATTCATGTTCCAACTATGAGATGCTTGCTTCAATCCATAAATGGATCTCTGAAGCTTGCACACCTTTATTTCATCTATGGATGTGAACCCTTCAGGTTGTATCATATATGTCTCTTCTTCTAGCTCTCCATTTAGGAAAGTTGTTTTCACATCCATTTGCTATGTTTTATAATCAAGATGTGCCGCTATTACAAGCATGATCTGAATAGATTTGAGCATTGCCACAAGTGAAAATATCTCATCATAGTCAATACCATATCAATACCATAACACTGATGATATCCCTTGACAACCAGATGAGCTTTATAGGTCTCCACCTTCCTATCTATGCCCCTTTTTTTTGAAAATCTATTTACATCCTATTGATTTTATCCCTTCAGGTGGATCAACGAGTGTCCATACATCATTGATTTTCATGGACTCCATTTTAGAATTCATGGCTTCTAGCCATTTATCAGAGTCGGCACTCTGCATTGCATCCATATAGGTGATCAGATCCTCATTATTTTTATCAAGTTCTATTGATCCCTGAAATGATTTTGATGATAACAAAACATTGGAGCATGTATTTGACACTAACTATTTTCAAGTGTTTTATAAGTTTTTGTTGGATGATTTAAATCAACAACCACTCTTCCTACAATTTTGATCCTATTGATGCATGTCAAGTTTAGTTTTTTTAAAAAGTATCATGTAATGAAGAGCCCAAAAAAAAATACTTATGCATTCATGAAAGTTGGCCAATTCTATATAAATTCCAAGTTTAAATTACTTAGAGAAGTCTTTAAAAGAGTTTGAAAGAGCATTGAAGATAGTTGGAAGCTTTTTGAAGAAGATTGGAGAAGTTTGGAAGGTTTTTGATAGAAATCACTTGAGCTGACTCAAAGTAGGATAGTCGACTCTTTGTTCTGGCATGGAAAAAAGTTTCTGGCATGTAGACATCTAAGCCGACTCGAAGGAACCCGAGCTGACTCATCTAGAGCTAGAATTCCTTAGTTAGACAACTGAGCTGACCCAACAGAAATCTGAGCCAACTCAAATATTCAGTCAGATAACCAAGTCGACCTGATAGAAAACCGAGCTGACTTCTCCAAAGTATTGAAAAATCAGTTCTAAGAAAAATAGTCAAGCGAGCCGACTCATCAGTGAAGAGCTGACTTGACCAGAGTTCAATTTCTGAAAGATTAAGAATTCGAGCTGACCCGAAGCTTGTTCTAGGTGAGTAATGGCTAGTTCTAGAATTAATTTTTTAAATCCAAAAAGTGTTCCAATGGCCATATTTCAAATCCCAACGATCTACAATGGTCATATTCATCTGAAATCAGTTCAAGGACTATAAATAAGGGATTGAAACAACTTTTGAAAGACTTTTAATGTGACTTTAAGAGAACAATCATTATTCAAGAGAACTTTGAAGAGAAGAACTCAAGACTTCACCAACTCCCATTCTTTTCTTGAGTCATTTATTGAAGAAGATTAGAAACCTTGAAGAACATTAAAGAAGCAATCAAGAAGGCTTCCAAAGGAACTTCTACTACAACTATTCGATAATGTTTGGTTTGTTATAATTGTTGCTCTATTTCTTAACTCTTTATTTGAGTTATTAAAAGTATAGCAGAGGCTGTAACTTGGGAATTGTATTAGATTTTTGGTGAGCCTTTGAAAACCAAGATTGGATTGTTAGTGAGCCCAAGAAAACTAACATTGTATTGGGTTCTTGTGATCTCAGTGTAAAACCAAGTTTGGGTTTTGGTTTGTGATCCCGGTGCAAAACAAACCACTATATTTCGAGGCGAATATAGTGGAAATCTCAAGTGGTATCTTGAATAGTGGACGTAGGAGCTAGGTTACTCCGAACCACTTTAAATTTCTTGTATTTGTGCTTGTGCTTATTGTGTTCTTTACTTGCTTCTGCTATTCATGCTTAAATCACATCACTCACCACACAAAGTTTTTCAAAAGAGCACATATTTGTGAAAAATTTTAAATATCCAATTCACCCCTCCTCTTAGGTTGGCACCTGGGCAATAATTGGTATTAGAGCAGTGTCTTTGAAATTTACTTAGAGAAAAGATTTATGGCAAACTCAATAAGTACCTCTTTGATCGAAGGCCAATCGATAAATAGACCTTCACTTTTCACTGGCATAAATTATACCTATTGGAAAGCACGAAAGAAAATTTACATCAAGCATTCAATTTTCAATTATGGAAAATAATTTTAAAAGGACCTCATATACCCACAAAGAAGGTTGATGGCATGGACGTCCCAAAACCTGAAAAGGAATGGGATGAACATGACATGAAAATGGGTGAGTTGAATGACAAAGCAATGAATCCTTATATTATGCTTTGGATGCCAACGAGTTTAATCGAATTTCTACTTGCATGTTTGCAAAAGAAATTTGGGATAAACTTGAAGTAACCCATGAAGGAACCTCCCAAGTCAAAACTTCTAAAATCAATATTCTTGTTCATAATTATGAATTATTCAAAATGGAACCGAATGAAACTATATCTGCCATGTTCTCAAGGTTTATAGATATTATTAACGGTCTAAAGAGTCTTGGAATGATATACTCAAATGCAGATCTTGTACATAAAATAAGCTTGAGCTGATTTTGAAAAGTCAAAGGGATTCAAATAACAAAGCTAGAATTGGTTACAATTCATTACATTCTAATAGAGTTTCAGCTATAAAGTTTATAGCTTCAAAATCATATATACCAAAGTCTTCAACTCAAAAATCTCTTGCATCTAGAGCTTCAAAATTTGTATCTATTCAAAATCAAGAGTTATATGTTATTCTTGCAATGGGGTTGGTCACAAATCCTTTGAATGTAATTTGAAAAAGAATAGTAAATGTAAAGTGAAAAAGGTTTGGATTCCTAAAGGAACCACCTCTGCTAACCTGCAAGGACCCAAGAAAGCTTGGGTACCTAAAAGAACTACTTGATTGTCTTGTAGGAATGTCTTGCAGCCCAGAATACAAAGAAATGATGGTATATGGACAGTGGCTATTCAAGACATATGATGGGTGACAAAGAACAATTCATCACCCTAGAAATTTAGGATGGAAGAATAGTCACTTTATGTGACAATGGTAATGAAAAGATAATTGGCATCAGTAAGATCATAATCACCCCTTCTATATTCATTGAAAATGTGTTGCTAGTTGATAAATTGAAGCAGAATTTACTAAGTATAAGTGAATTATGTGATAGAGGCTTCAAGGATGTCTTTGAATCTTCAATGTGCATAGTAACTAACTCACTTGATTCTAGCATTAAGCTCATTGGTCATAGACTTGGAAAATATATATGTGGTAGACTTAAATGATCTAGCCATGTCTAGTAGTACAAGTCTTATGGAAATGAATGCTAAAACCAAGGAGTCAAGCTTACTCTGGCATAGGAGATTAGGTCATGCTAGCATGCATACAATAGCTAAATTAATTTCCAAATATCTAGTTAGAGGTTTACAAAAATTTAAAGTTGATTTTGAACATGTTTGTGATGAATGCCAATTTAGTAAACAAACTAGGACTTTTAAATCAAAAAAATGGTTTCTACTTCTAGACCTTTATAGCTGGTACACATGGACCTATTTGGACCAACTAGGACCATAAGCCTAGGTGGTATAAATTATGGACTTGTGATAGTAGATAATTTTTTGAGATTTACTTGAATTTTATTTATTTCACATAAAGATGAAGCTTTTAAAGTCTTTCAAAAATTTCACAAGAAAGTTTCAAACCAAAAAAATCTTTTAGTTATTTCTATTAAGAGTGATCATGGCACATAATTTGAAAATCAATATTTTCAAGAATATTACACTGAGCATGGCATTGATCATAACTTCTCCTCTCCTAGGACACCACAGCAAAATGGTGTTGTAGAGAGAAAGAATATGACATTAGAAGAGATGGCCCAAACTATGTTATGTGAAGGCAATCTTCCAAGATACTTTTGGGTAGAAGCTATGAACACTGCCTATTATATTTTAAACTATGTTTTGATAATACCTATTTTAAAGAAAACACCCTATGAACTTTGGAATGATAGAAAACCTAGCAATCATTTTTTCATGTTTTTGGTATTAATGCTTTGTGTTGAACAATGGAAAGGATAACCTAGAAAAATTTGATGCTAAATCTTATTACATGGTTATTCAACTTCTAGCAAAGATTATAGAGTATTTAATAAAAGAACATTGACTGTTGAAGAATCTATTCATGTTATATTTGATGAATCTAACCCCTCACCTTCTAGGAAAGAAAAGTGCAATGATAATGATGCAGGTACAATCGACAAAGCTATGGATGACATGAGCCTAAAGGACAAACAAGTGGAAGAAGGAGAAGAATTGGTAAGTAATGAGCATGGTGATTTACCAAGAGAATGGAGGTATGTAACTTCACACCCTAATGATTTAATTATTGGTGATCCCTGACAAGGTATTAGGACTAGGTCATCACTTAGAGATGCACATGATTATGTAGCATTTGTTTCATAAGTAGAACCAAATAGCCTGAAAAAATAGAAAATGACCCTAATTGGATGATGGCCATGTATGAAGAACTTAACCAATTTGAAAGAAACAATGTACGGACTCTAGTAAATAGACCCTCAGATCATCCTGTTATTGGCACTAAATGGGTTTATAGAAATAAACTAGATGAAAAAGGCCATGTAATTAGAAATAAAGCTAGATTAGTGGCTAAAGGATATAATTAATAAGAAGGAATAGATTTTGATGAAACCTATGCACTTGTAGCAAGATTAGAAGCTATTAGATTATGGCTTGCATTTGCTTGCTACATGGATTTCAAATTATTTTAAATGGATGTAAAAAGCATATTTTAAATGATTTCATTTCAGAAGAAGTTTTTGTAAAACAACCACCAGGATTTGAAAATCATGCTCTTCCAAATCATGTTTTTAAACGTAATAAAGCATTGTATGGTTTAAAACAAGCACCTTAAGCATGATATGATTAATTGAGTAAATTCTTGCTTGAAAATAATTTTGCTAGAGAAAATGTAGTCACTACTTTGTTTATTAAAAGAAAAGCAAATGACATGTTAGTTGTGCAAATTTATATAGACGATTTTATTTTTGGTGCAACTAATGAAAATTTGTGTAGAAAATTTGTTGAGCTAATATAGGGCGAGTTTGAAATAAGCTTGATGGGTGAACTAACCTACTTTCTTGGACTCCAAATTAAGCAAATGAAGGAAGGTATATTTATAAACCAAGTGAAGTACATCAAGAAGATCATAAAGAAGTTCGGTATGGAATCAATCAAAGAAATGAGCACACACATGAGCCACTCCTGTAGACTTGACAAAGATGAAGATGGAAGTAATGTTGATCAAAAACTCTATTGAGGTATGATTGGATCACTATTATATTTAACTACTAGTAGGCTTTATATCTTGTTTAGTGTATGTATATGTGCTAGATTTCAATAAAATCCAAAAGAATCAAATATACTTTCTCTCAAAAGAATCATAAAATATCTAAAAGGAACAAGTAATCTAGGTCTATGGTAATCCGAGCAATCTTCATTAAATTTAATTAGTTTTTCTAATGCTAATTATGGTGGATATAAAATTGATATAAAAAGTACTAGCGGTACTTGTAAATTTCTAGGGTTGAACTTAATTTCATGGTAATGTAAGAAACAAAACTCTATAGCACTGTCTACTACTGAGGTAGAGTATTTGGCTATAGGGAGTTATTGTGCACAAGTGCTTTGGATTAAACAACAACTAGAAAACTTTGGTGTTATCCAAATAAAAATTTCTATCAAATGTGATAACACAAGTGCTATTAATTTGACAAAAAATCCAATTCAACATTCTACAACAAAACACATAAAAATTAGACATCACTTTATTGGGGATCATGTACAAAATTGCAATATTGAACTTGAATTTGTTCCAACTAAAAATCAATTAGCTGGCATTTTTACTAAGCTACTTAATGAAGATAGATTCAAATTGATTAGAGGTGAATTAGGTTTGTGTGACCTATTTTAGTATTTTTGACCTAATTCCTTCAAAATTAAGGAAAAATTATCTAGAGGACCCTTATTACCAATCTAAGGTCAGCAACCACGCTATCTAGTGTATTTCTTGTATTAGATACCTTTTTATAAATTTTTTGAGCCAATTTAAGTATTTTGGCTCGAGCTGACTCGAGCAGAGATCGAGTCGACTAGAATGTCGATTCCTATTATAAAACTGTAAGCCCTAAAATCCCATTCGTTTTCCTATTTCAATGCTTAATAGGAGCCCTAGGGGGACCACTTCCCTTCCAAATCTAGATCCACCCGAAATCTTCTAGTCCCACTATAGATTCCCTCCAGATGGCACCAAGGAAAGTAGTCACAAAGAGAGCTATGCATGTGGAACCTAGCACCATTCAATGGGAAAAAAGGTCTAAACAGAGAGAAGATGAGTTGACTCGAGACCAAGAGCAAGAAGAACCAAGGAACTTGTCTCCCGCATAGGCAAGGCATATCATTTCCATGGGAAACCGACAGGTCACCTCTAGTAGCCATAAAAATTTTAGTTTTCTTAAAAGCTAGGGTTTCAGAATTGGGGACTGGATTGAATAGTAGGGATGGGATTTGTTTTGTTCTCTTGATGTTCCTACATATCTATCTCTTGTTAGAAGTTTCTATGAAAATCTATCACTTAGGGAAAATAAGATCTTATCAACTATTAAAGGAACCCAAATATGCTTAAATGAAGATATATTGGGTAGGGTTTTGAAGATGCCCAGGGAAGGAGGAAATTATTTGATTTTAAAGGATAAACAGAGGACATTGAGAATTATTTTGGAGAGGAGAAGTATAGAATGGATTTCTAATATGCAAGCTAATATTTTATCCCTAGAGATGAGGCTTCTCCACAACATCATCAGCCACATCTTTCTGTCATGCACAAGTCGCTTCAATTGGGTGAGCAAGCACGACATGGTATTCATGAGATGTATGATTGAGGGGAAGGCCCTCAATCTTCCATTCATCATGTTAGTGCAAATTCGAGATGCAGCAAGGAGAGCGAAGGCCTGCCTACCTTATGGCATCGTGTTCATTCTACTATTTCAAGAGTTTGGTATCGACCTGACTGGTGAGGATGGATGACCACTGCACCACATCAATAGGTACTCAGTGAAATCCCTCCATAGGATGGGTTATCACCTAGTATAGGGTGTATGGGTCAAGAAGACATCTGGTCAGAGAGTGGTACATCACTTTAATTCTGGTGATGAGGTTGAGGATGCTGAGATTGCTGACACTGCTGCTGGAGAGACTGTTAGAGATGCTGAGCATGAGTCAGATAGTGGCATCTCTGATGATTCTAAGGAGGATTCCACTAATGAGAGGATCCAGGGACATGCTGGACAAACAGACATCCCTAGGACACCCTGATGCGGGATAATTATGAAAACCTAATATACTGATTATTAACCTAATTAATAGTGAAAAAATAGTAATTAAATTTTTTTTATAATTTTTTGATTTTTAGAGACTCAAAGTATGCAATTAGGGAACTAGTCAATTTGTTTATACCCGCACAAGTAGATCTAACAAAGTAACTAAAAGATTCATGATTTGGTGGCTAAGAAACCACCGTAAACTAGGGTCTACCTATCAAAGGTTTATAAATTAAGAGTAGGGTAGGGGTTTTATGTTTTACCAATGAAGATACTCTCTCTCTCTCTCGATGTAGATCTATTGGAACTCTCAGGATTTTGCGGCAGGGTTTCAAGATTTCGATCTTCGGGCTTCGATCTTCCATGATATCTGTTTCAAGGCAAGAACACCTCAACTTTAGTTCCTGATCACCTGCAATCACTCAACAAAAGAAGATTTCAGTTAGAAAGAAGCAAAGTAGGAAAAGAATGGAAAAGTGAAAGAGAAGAGGGAAGGAAGTAGTCGACTAGGGTTTTTCTGATGTCTGGATAAGTAGGATAACTAGGGTCTCACATCTCGAGATGTTCTGAAGAATAAAGGAAATGGCCTCGCACCCCGTGATACACATAAAAAAGGAAAAATTCAGTAAAATGCCATTGTATTTCATCGATAATCATTAATAATACAAGGGGGTTGATGGAGTATTTATAGACCAACAACCAGTGGTGTAAGGGTTACAAAGACTAGTGTTCGTTTTCCTTAGGCAACAATTCCAAGAAACCTTGCTCTAGCCATCTTGGACTCCAGCTCTTGGGCAAATATGGGACTCTCTCCAAGGTGGGTGACATCATGAAACTCTATATCCAATTTGGGCACCAACAATGAGGATTGGTGAGGTGTCATGATGATGGGCCAAGATTGCTTCATGGGTTGCCTTGATTACCGGACTCTAGAGTCTAGATTATGCGGGCTCCTGCAGGATGGTGGACTCCTCAGTCTGGATAAAAGAAAACTCAAGTGTTCTTATAGTATTCTTGAGTTCTCTAATCTTGAGCAACTTAGAACCTGTTTGATCAAAACATTGGAGGTAGAAAAACACTGAATTTCATTCACTTTGGGCGATCGACTAGGCTTGAAACTCTTGGAAGTTGGCGTCAAAGAAAAAAAGAGAAGCTTGGCCAACTCCTTGGAATTTTGGCATGAAACATTTAAGTGGGAGGGCACCAAGTTGGAGACTCCTTCTCATTTACATATCTTAAAATTAAGTGGTGCTAATTCTTGCTTTCATTTAGTCGACCAAAAAGGTGACATGGCAAGTGGGGTGTTGTCCTGATGAAGTGTCAAGTGGTGTTGTCCTCATAAAGTGTCCAGTGATGTCCAAAAATCATATGATGTTGTCCAAATTCTTGAAAAAGGTGGTGCTAAGAAGTGGTTGCATATGACAAGTGACTTGGGCTAGCACATGGAGTCACACGGCTTGTCTTGAGCTAGCACATAGAGTCACATGGGTCTGGACTTGGGTTCCCTTTGTATTACAAGACTCAACTAATAATTACAAGACTCAACCAACTAATTAATTAAAGCCTAACTCGATCAAATTGATGAAGAGGCATAACCCATTAAACAAACTTGGTAAATAGGGTTTAGCCCCAAAATAGGTTTTGACACAACTAATAAATCAGATTTTTATACAAACCCTAATTGGTAAAAAGGGTTAACTGACACTGGACAATTTATAACCCAATTTTTGACCCAATTGAAATTGGAGTTTTTTTATAGACTCAATTTTGGGTCTAGGGTTTTTGACAGGGACTCAATTTTAGGATATAGGACTAAACCTAGCTAAGCTAAAATAACAAAAACTAAAGATAAAATATTTACAGGTAAAAAAAGGTTTGGGTTTAGGAATTTATTCACAGGTGATCCATAGGGATGTGTGTTCGACCTGTCGATCTTTTCTAGACTTGGTGTCCGTACCAATTCTCCCCGGGTGGGAGAAACTCGATGCTGTCGAGTATGGGTCAACTTCGCTATGATAGCGATCTAGTATGTCTGGGTCAACTCTCTGCAAGTCCTCTCTAGTGTTCCAAGAATCATCAATCTCAGGTCATCTTTGCCATTGAACCAGATATCACTGATAATCTTTGCTTCGAGTAGCAATTATCTTATCGTCCAAGATTCACTCGATCTTGTCCCTTCGAGTTGGTGGTATGGAAGGTGGACACACATGGGTTGGCTCACTCTCAAGAATTGGATCAGGCCTACAAGCTTACTAGGAATCAACGTTGACTCCCTATACTCGATAAGGTCTGAAACATTTAAAGTAGGACTAATACCTAGTTCAGGTGGTAACTCGAGCACGTAGGCATTAGGTCCAATTTTCCTAATTACATTATGTGGTCTACTACTACGGGCATGTAACTTTTTCATGGAACCGTTCAAGTCATAGCCTTACTATAACAAAGTCTTCTTCATTGAATTCTTTGAGTCTTTTTCTTGAATTAGCCATATGTTTATATGATTCTTATACAATTCTTTAATATGTTCAACATATGACTCAGCAAATGTCTAATAGACTCACTATGCATTACTAGTGAAGAAAATTTATTTATTTATTATTATTATTATATATATATATTGTCTATTTAAGTTCTTAATTTCAATTCTATGCTTGACCCTTGGTCGATGGGTGACATGTAAACAAAAATTTAACATGCACTCCTAATAGATGCCATAAGGTTTTTCAGAAATAAGTTGTAAACCTAACATGCTCAATGGGCTTATGCAACTTGATAACCTCTATAAAATGCAAAAAATGGTCCTAGAAATGCTGGAAGCTTCAGGAAAAGGTAGGAAGTAAGAAGTGGATTCGGGAGTGACTTGGTAGGGTAAGAAAAAAAAAAAGGGTTTGGGGATTTGTCCTAGACTGATGCGGTTGACCTTAAGGGTTGGACATTGTGTTACATGAACAGGTAAATAAAGGTAAGCCTTATGGAAGGATGAATCAGTGATTCCAGGGAAGAGATCTTCAATTGGAGTCAAAGGGGTGACTTCATCTTGAGGTTACTGGTTTAAAAAGATCAAGTCCTCACTAATTACTTTGAGTTATGGAATTTTAGGATTAGGCTCTATGATTTGGTTCTCTTCTAATTTTTTTTCAGGTAAAGTGATGCGGGACTATTTATGCATGCCAATTAATTTTCTATTATTAGGCATTAAGTTAGGAGTTTGTATCCCAAATTTCAAGCCATCATATTAAGTAGGGATTTCTATTTAAAATCTAAAGCACAGGCATGCAAAAATAAATCCTAAAAGTGAAGAAACTAGATCGCCAGGGCTAAGAAGCCCTGGTTAGGACTAGCTCTTCTGCAATACCACTACCAGAGGAGTCTAGGGGGTGTACCTGGCAGTGATTTGAAGATGAATTCATGAAGAGTTCGCTCTACACTCTCATATGCGACTTGAGAAATAAAGCTATCAACCCTGCGAATTCGTGGCTTTTAATCGAGTGACCAGAAAACTGGTCAGATGGAATCCTTGGATTCTTGAACTCTGAGGGACCTGCAAATCACCTATCATGGGTTAGAAAATAAGGAAAAGAAGGGTTAGATTGCTGAAAGAACAAGAAGGGGAAGAAGATTGAAGAGGGTAGCCAAGGGATGACGAGGGCTGGCGGCTTGGAGGCAGGGTGCAGGGATCATATAGAAACCCTGAGGGATCACACAGATATCCTTAATCTCACTAAGAATTTACACAGATGTTTGAGAAAAACTCAAGAGAAACTCATTCATAACAATTCATAATAATTGATCATTAGTTACAAGAGGGTGGAGGGGTGGGGTATGTATAGATGTTCCCATGCCCTCACTTAGTTAGGATAGGATTACAAACTTTGATAGCGAGAAGGATTACAAAGTGCCTAGAACTAGGATTACACAATTTGAGTAAAAATAAAACAAAATTTCCTAGTTAGAAGTGGATTCTTCTCCTTCTTTGACTTGGTCAAGGGGCTTCCTTGTTGGGTTGGGAAGGAATATTCCTTCCTTTGAACTGGTCTTCCTCTTAGATGCCTGGGCTTGTCATGAATGGGCCTAGGGTGCCAACTGCTTATGGGCTTCTGGGCTGGGGTGCTTGGAGGGTAGTATATTCCTTGAGTATCTTGGTCTCTTGGGCTTGGATGCCTAATTGAACTTGGGCTTGATCTTAAGGGCAGCAAGGGGCATCTCCAACATGGGCTTGGGTGGCCTCCAAAGAGCTTTGGTGCATGGGCTTGATCCTGGTGGACTGGAAACCCTGGGCTATGATGCTTGAAGAATATTCTTGGTCCCTATTATCTTTTATGGACTTACTTTGTTCTAGGATCCTGGTGAAGACTTTAGTTGATGCTCCTCTTTTACAAAATTTTAAAGAACACAACTTACTGGACTCTCAAAGGACTCAATTGGACTAGACTGAGGTTAAGACAACTCAACTTATTACAGGACTTACTCAGCTTAGCTGGACTAGACTCAACATAAAACTTGCAGTACTCAAATCGACACAAGACCCAAAATGATATAACAAAATGAAAATAACTATAGACTCACAATGAGTTGACTTGACCAACTAAGCTTAACTGAGCTGATCATAACCCAAGACTCGACTTATAAACCCTAATGGTGTGAGTCGACTCTAAATATAAGACTCAAGTATAACAAGGCCTGAAAATAAAACTCAAGGCCCAAATGTCGGACTCAAATGACTAACATAGAAAGATTACTGGACTCAAAGATAAAATTTGAATCATGGCTAAGGGACTCAAAACTCAGGAACCCATAGTGAACTAGGTTGAATTGATATCCCCATCAATTCTCCCAGGGTGGGAGGAACTTGATCCTGTCGAGTATAGGGTAGTCTGGTACTGGTAGTAGGTCTGGGTGGAGGCACTGTGGGTCCTCTCGAGTAATCCATGAATCACCGGATTCAAGTCAACCTTGCCATCGGACCAGGTAGTGTTGATAGCCGCGGCCCCGAGTTATGATAGCTTGATCATCCAGGATACACTCGATCTATATTTTTCTCTTAGACAAATTTAGTGGACACTCAAGTATGGTTTCTCTCTCAAAGGATGGGTGAGGTCCAAAATCTCACTAGCAATCAATGCTGGTTCCCTAAACTCAACCAAGGGCAGATCAAGCACATAGGCATTGGGTTCCACATTTTTTATCACTCTAAAGGGTTCAACTCTGCAAACATGAAGCTTCTTAACCATAACAAAATTTCCTACATTAAGTTCCTTGGCTTTCTTTCAGGAATTAGCTAGTTTTTATAGATTTCAAAAAATTACTTAAATTAATCTTTTGGCTAATATCCTAATGCAAATGCTGTGCAGAGGTCAATATAGATGTGGACAGATGAATTAGGTATAGAGATTTATTTGACTCAAAATTGACACTTAATAAACTCGACTAGGCATTCCTATCGAAAGAAATTTATTGGACTTTTTGGGTCTAAACCTAACATATTATAGCCTCACTTGGTTTAACCCTAGTGTGTCATGCACATGAAAATTTATAATGAACTTCTAGTAAATGCCATAAAGTATACTAGAAATACGATGCAAACCTAACATACACAAAGAATGCATGAAACATGCTTACTTTGATAAAATGTAGTCTAGTGGTTAGATAAACATGAGAAGCTTCAAAAAAGGGCAAAAAATAAGAGGTAGATTCAGGGTTAGTCTGGTAGGGTGGGAAGTAAGACAAGGGTTTGGGGTTGATCAGATAGAATAGGATGTAGGAAGGGGTGTTAGGGATTAATCCTAAACTAACGAGGTTGAACTTATGGGATTGATGTCTATCTACAGAGTCTATCTTATGGAAGAATGGGTCACTAATCTCAGGGAAGAGATCAATTGGAGTCAAAGGAGGGACTTCATCATGAGGGTACTGATTTAAAGAGATCAAGTCCTTAATAAATTCTTCTGGTTCTTGGATCTCAGGACAGGGCTCTGCAATTGGGCTTTCTTCTAATGGCTCCTCAGGTAAAAGTCTAATAGTAGGGTTGGGTTCCTCATCCTCTAACTGCTCTTCCACTATAAGTTCAGTTTGGGAGTGGTCAGGGTCAACTAACTTTGGATTAGCTTCTATTTGGATATCTAGCTGATCAACTAATTCTGAATTGGTTTCTAGTTGGGTATGTTCAGGGTCAACTAATTCTAGGTCATCTATAGGTATATCTTCTTTTTCTTCCTCATACTCCTCCACTGAGCTCATATCAGCTTCATACTCCTCTACCAGACTTGGATCAGCATCATATACTTTTACATTGGGTTCAACTCATCTTCATCTAGCTCACCTAGGTGTAGTGCACTAACTAGACATTGGCTAACAAAATGACCTAGTTTGCGACATCTAAAACACACTCTCGGGGGATTGGAACTAGACTTGCCTTTATTTTCCCTACGGGCCATAGTGGTACTAGGCTAGGGTTGGCACGGGTTGGGCTGGTTAGGATATGGTCCTTGGCTGGGGGTACTAGTCCTAAAGTGTTTAGGTTGACTAAATGGAGGTGGACTAACACTAGGCTCATATCTAGTGGTACTGATCTTATGGGATTTGGGTTGACTAGGAAAAACTGGGCTATACCCATAGGTACTAATCCTATCAGATTCGTGTTGGCTAAGGGAAACTAGCCTAGTACTAGACTCATAGGATGTGGGTTCAGATCTATGGGTTATGGATTCATAAGACTTATAGGACATGGGTACATAGGATCCGGATTCAGACGATCTAAGTGCTAGCTTTTAGAGTCATAGGATTTGGGCTCAGACTTATAGGTTGCGGATCTCTTGGGTTTAGGATATGGGTCAGGGTATTGGGCTCTCCAAGAGTTAGGAGGTGGGGGACATGGGATCCTAAGGTCAGGCTCATGTTTAGGTCAGATATCGGTCTCAGGGATTTTCTCTAGGTTTCCTGATTGGTCTCCTATCGGGTCAGACCTATGGGTTAATTGGTCGATCCTATTGGTTGCTTGGTTATTGTTTGGATCAATTGGTTGATTTAAGTGGTCACCTGAGCAAGCTGGTTTTGGGTTTGGGTATTTGATTGGTTCATCTGGGTATTAGATTGGTCAAACATGAGGTTCTTCTCGGCTAACTAATTTTGGGTTTGGTCAAACCGTTCTGTCAAGGTTTTCATGAAAATCTCTAGACTGGGGTCCATGGTTGAGCTGGGTTGGGGTTTAGACTATTGATATTTAGTTCCTAACCTAGTGGTCATGCAATCAATCAAATAAGTTGGTATGATGCAGTCAAGCACATAATGGTTACTATCGACTACAGTTTGCTAGACCTAGAGCCTAAACTGAATGGGTCTACTCAACTTACACTTAACTCAGTAGCTAATCCTTCCACTAGCCAGGTAAGAGGTGGGGTGGTTGGAGGCTCCCCCTACTTGTGACAGGGTCCTAATTTAGTAACCACTAGTCCACTTAGGGAATTTTCCTCTGGACCTCTAGCCTTTGACACCAGTTTTCAGTAATAGCTGGGGAATTAGGTGCACTAGTTGGCCCATACAATTCGCACCCGACCTATTGGTGTCCCTAAGCTCTTTAAAGTAATTAAGTTCCTAATTGATTTTAATTAAGGCTTGGGTTCTGATGCTCCTTGGTTGTTTTGGGCCCAGGACAGGTTATGAAATCCTGCCATGATTTAAGAGAGGAAATTGCCCTTAAAATTGATTTAATTTGATGAAGAACACACTATGAGCCCTAATGCAACTAATAACAATCAGAAAATAAAAATAGTTTTTTACCTTTTATGAGGTGGCAAATTAGATTTAAGTTGGTTAAGTTAGCAAACAAATTTTGGGCTTGGATGAGGTAGGGTTTGGAAGTGATTAAGTTTGGTTTGATCAAGTATGCATAACAGAAATTAAGGTTTGATTCGATGTAAGATTTGGTTTAGTTTTCGATGCAAAAAATTTTCAAAAAAATTTCAGGATAGAGAATGAAATGCAGATGATCTCTACCAAGTTTCATACAAAACAAAATTCGGATGATGATGCAAAACCTAGGGTTTTTCAGACTATGTGCATAAATCTATGAATTCAGGTTAAGGTTCCTAATATGTAAATTTTGATAATTCATAGGTTTTTATAAAAATAATTAAAAATTATGAAAAATATCAGGACTAAACAAAGGATATACCATGCAAATTTCAATAAAAAATAAAATTCCTAGGATGATGAAATAGACCGAAACTTAGACCCTTAATGCAAAGATAGGACATAGAAGTTTTCTAAGGCAAAAGAAAATAGGCATGAAAAAATTCTATAGACCCAAATAAATCATTAAAAAATTATGAAAACTACTACTAATTGATGAGTCTAGCAAAACAAAAATCAAAATTTTTTGATCTACCTATATGCAGAAATAGGAAAAATAATAATCTATGTATAGGAATTACAGGATGCAAAAACTAGCCCTAAAACATGCTTTGATACCAAATGATGCAAAACTATTTATGCTTGCCAATTAATTTTTTTTTATTAGGCATTAAGTTACTAGTTTGTATCCCAAATTTCAATCCAAGATATTAAGTAGAGATTTCTATAAAAAATCTGAAGCACATTCATGCAGAAATAAATCCTAAAAGTGAAGAAATAGGACCGCCAAGGCTAAGAAGCCCTGGTTAGGACTAGCACTTCTGTAATACCTCTACTAGAGGAGTCTAGGAGGTGTACCTGGCAGATATTTGAAGATGGATTCATGAAAAGTTCACTCTACGCTCTTGGATGCGACCTGGAAAATAAAGCTATCGACCCTACGGATTCATGGCTTTCAATCCAGAGACCCGAAAGGTGGTCAGATGGAATCCTTGGATCGTGAACTCTGAGGAACCAGAAAATCACCTATCACGGGTTAAAAAATAAGGAAGAGAAGGGTTAGATCATTGAAAGAATAAGAAGGGGAAGAAGTTTGAAGAGGGTGGCCAAGGGTTGAAGTGGGCTAGCGGCTTGGAAGCAGGGCACAGGGCTCACATAGATTCCCTGAGGGATCACACAGATACCCTTAATCTCACTGAAAATTCACACAAAACTTTAAGAAAAACTCAAGAAAAATTCATTCATAACAATTCATAATACCTGATCATTAGTTACATGAGGGTGGAGGGGTGGGGTATTTATAGATGTTCCCATGCCCTTTCCTTATTATGATAGGATTACAAACTTTGATCGGGAGAAGGATTACAAAGTGGCCTAAAACTAGGATTACACAATTTGAGGAAAAAAAAAACAAAACCTTCTAGTTAGAAGTGGATTCTTCTCCTTCTTTAACCTGGTCAAGGGGCTTCCTTGTTGGGTTGTGAAGGAATATTCCTTCCTTTGACCTAGTCTTCCTCTTGGGTGCCTAGGCTTGTCATGAATGGGCCTGGGGTGCCAACTGCTTATGGGCTTCTGGGCTGGGGTGCCTGGAGGGCAGTATATTCCCATGGTATCTTGGTCTCTTGGGCTTGGATGCCTAATTGAACTTGGGCTTGATCTTTAGGGTAGGAAGGGGCATCTTCATCATGGGCTTGGGCGGCATCCAAAGAGCTTTGGCACATGGGCTTGATCCTGGTGGACAAGAAACCCTGGCTAGGATGTTGGAAGAATATTCTTGGTCCCTAGTATCTTTTATGGATTACTTTGTTCTGGGATCCTGGTGAAGACATTAGCTGATGCTCTTCCTCTTGTACAAAATTTTAAAGAACATAACTTACTGGACTCTCACAGGACTCAATTGGACTGGACTGAGATTGAGACAACTCAACTTATTACAGGACTCACTCAACTTAACTGGACTAGACTCAACATAAAACTTGCAAGACTCAAATTGACACAAGACCCAAAATGACATAACAAAACCAAAATAACTATAGACTCACAATGAGTCGACTTGAACAACTAAGCTCAATTGAGCTGATCATAACCCAAGACTCAACTCATAAACCCTAATGGTGTGAGTCGACTCTAAATACAATACTCAAGTATAACAAAGCGTGAAAACAAAACTCAAGGCTCAAATGCAGGACTCAAATGACTAACAAAGCCAGATTATTGGACTCAAAGATAAAATTTGAATCATGGATAAGGAATTCAAAACTCAGGGACCCATAGTGAACTAGATATGACCTGATGTCCCCATCAATTCTCCCGGGGTGGTAGGATCTCAACCCTGTCGAGTATAGCATAATCTAGTACTGGCAGTAGGTCTCGATGGAGGCACTGTGCATCCTTTCAAGTAATCCATGAATCACCGGATTCTAGTCAACCTTGCCATCGGACCAGGTAGCATTGATAGCCGTGGCCCTGGGTCATGATAGCTTGATCATCCAGGATACGCTCGATCCGTATTCCTCTCTTAGGCTAATTTAGTGGACACTTAGGTAAGGTTTCTTTTTTAAAGGATGGGTGTGGTCCAAAATCTCACTAGGAATCACTGTCGGTTCCCTAAACTCAACCAAGTTCGTGATATTGAAGGTAAAGCTAATGCCTAAATCCAAGGGTAGATCAAGCACATAGGCATTGGGTTCCACATTCTTTATCACTCTAAAGGGTTCAACTCTGCAAGCATGAAGCTTCTTAACCATAACAAAATTATTTACATTAAATTTCTTGGCTTTCTTTCGGGAATTATCCAGTTTTTATAGATTTCATATTTATATTAATCTTTTGGCTAATGTCCTGATGCAAATGCTATGCAGAGGTCAATATAGATGTCGATAGATGAATTAGGTTTCGGGATTTTTTGGACTCAAAACTGATACTTAATAAAGTCGACTAGGCATTCATATTGAAGGAAATTTATCGGACTCTTTGGGTCTAAACCTATCAGATTATAGGCTCTCTTGGTTTAACCCTAGTGTGGCATGCACACAAAAATTTATAATGAACTTCTAGTAAATTCCATTAAGTATACCAGAAATATGCTGCAAACCTAATATGCACATGGAATATATAAAACATTCTTAATTCGATAAAATGTAGTCTAGTGGTTAGATAAACATGAGAAGCTTCAGAAAAAGGAAAAAATAAGAGGTAGATTCAAGATTGGTCTGGTAGGGTGGGAAGTAAGAAAAGGGGTTGGGGTTGATTGGATAGAATAGGATGTAGGAAGGGGTGTCAGAGGTTAATCCTAGACTAATGAGGTAGACCTTATGGGGTTGATGTCTATCTACAGAGTTTATCTTATGGAAGAATGGATCACTAATCTCAGGGAAGAGATCAATTGGAGTCAAAGAAGGGACTTCATCATGAGGGCATTGAATTAATGAGATCAATTTCTTAATAAATTCTTCTGGTTTTTGGATCTCAAGATTAGGCTTTGCAATTAGGCTTTCTTCTAATGGCTCCTCAGGTAAGTGTCTAATAGTAGGGTTGGGTTCCTCATCCTCTAATTGCTCTTCCATTACAGGTGCAGTCTGGGTGTGGTCAGGGTCAACTAACTTTGGGTTGGCTTTTATCTGGATATCTACCTGATCAACTAATTCTGGATTGGTTTCTAGTTGGGTATGTTCAGGGTCAACTAATTCTAGGTCATCTATAGGTATCTTTTCTTTTTCATCCTCATACTCCTCCACTAAGCTCATATCAGCTTCATACTCCTCTACCAGAGTTGGATCAGCCTTATATACTTCTACATTGGGTTCAGACTCATCTTCATCTAGCTCACCTTGGTGTAGGGCACTAACTGGACACAGGCTAACAAAATGGCCTGGTTTGCGACATCTAAAACACACTCTCGGTGGTTTGGAATGAGACTTGCCTTTATTTTCCCTACGGGCAATAATGGTACTGGGTTGGGGTTGGCTTGGGTTCGGCTGGTTAGGATCTGGTCCTGGGCTAGCGGCACTAGTCTTAAAGGGTTTAGGTTAACTAAAGGGAGGTGGACTAACACTAGGCTCATATCTAGGGGTACTGATCATATGGGATTCGGGTTGACTAGGTAAAACTGGGCTATATCCATAGGCACTAATCCTATCAGATTCAGGTTGGCTAAGGGACACTAGACTAGTACTAGACTCATAGGATGTGGTTTCAGATCTATACTTCTCTTGCTTTTCTGAATCATTCACCCGACAGCACTCCCTTCGGGTCGAGATGCCATGGCCAAAGTCGAGCTCCACCTCTCCTTCACCCGACTACGCTCCCTTCGAGTCGAGATGCCATGGCCACAGTCAAGCTTTTCTATTCAACCAAGCTAAAGTCAAGTGAAGCTGAGCTGAAATCAGCTCCTCATTGAGCCCTGCATCTACCGCTTGACTCTCAATTCAGCTCTTACCTTACTCACAGGCCGGAGATATCCGTGGAGACTCCAAGAAGTCCTGCCATCTATCAAGAAACTCACAGTTTGGCATCTACTGTACTCACAATTTGGAGATGTCCATGGGAAGCTCTGGAGGTCCAAAACATTCACGGCTCACCTTTTAGCATGGTGAACCAGCAGCTCTGCCACCTTATGAAGGATGTAAGAATCCCTCATCAATAATTAAAGATCTTCTTTGGTGCAACTTTGTTATTCATTAACACAGGAACTCACCCGTCCGACTCCAAGTCCGGCGAATTTAAGAGCTGAAGTCAAGCCCTTCAATTCAGCCGAGCTGAACTCAAGTGAAGTCGAGCTGAAATCAAGCTCCTCGTTGAGCCCCGCATCTACTGCTTGACTATTAGTTTAGCTCAAGTCTTACTCATAGTCGGGTGATGTCCGCGGAGACTCAAAGAAGTCCCACCATCTACCGAGAAACTCACAGTTTAGCATCTGCTGTTCTCACAGCCCGAAGATATCTATGAGAAGCTTTGGAGGTCCAACCGTTTATGGCACACCTCCTAGCATGGCGAACCAGTGGCTTTGCCACCTCATGAAGGATGTAAGAATCCCTCCTCAATAACTAAAGATCCTCTTTGGTGCAATTTTGTTTTTCACCAATACAGGAACATGCCCGTCTGACTCCATGTTCGGCAGAGTAAGTCTCAACGATTTCGAAGCCTAGCATCCAAAGACAGGAAGCTTCTAAAGCCCTGCATTCAAGTTGCCAAGCTGAAATCAAGCTCCTATCCAAGGCCAAGCTCCTGCTCCTCAGACCTTCCAGCAGCTTCTATGCCCACATCAAAAGCTCTAAGCTCAATTAGGTGCCCGGTGGGCTATGTGCTTGACCGAGTTATGCACCTCACCAACCTCTTCCTCCTCAGCACCACCTTCTATCCAGTAAGATAGGAGTCAGACTGAAGTCATGCTCCATCAAGTAATCGACTTCTTGCAACCAGTGCAAGGCTCGCTACAATAAGGGGCTAAATGGTTAAAGCTACTCCCTTCGTCCAAAGCGATGAGAAGTAACGTTTTGGACTTAGGGAGTGGGGACATAAGTTACAGTGGTAACCAGCCCATTCAGCCATTATTGCACAACATCCTACTTGATGGCTGACATGGCCACGAGCTTCACGGTTATCCCCAAGTCTCCCGTCGAAAGAACACGGTGGGTCCATTTGTTTGAAAAGCAGATCGACCCTAGTGGCTGTCAGGTCGGCACCTCGGCCCAACCTCGGCCATGTATTTCACCACCTCGGCCCCACCTCGGCCATGCACTTCGGCTCCTCAGCTAGCCCACCACGGCCCATAGTCTAGCTTCTTGGGGCTCAGCCTACATCCCAGTTCGGTGCCAGGGTCACGTTCGCAGCAAGACCATGCTTATGTCAGCTCTAGCTCAGCATGCCTTCGGCATGCCCATGGCATGCCCGAGGCTGCCACTACCCCACCCGTGGTCCAGCTATTCCACCCATGGCATGCCCATGGCACAGCTCTTTCGCTCGCGGCACGGCCATGCTAGGGTACGACCCCGTGCTTGTCCACATTGACTCTGCACCAGCCTGGCAAGTCTCCACCCAGTCCAGCGCTTCAATGCCACCGGTGCAGCTCCGCTCGGACCGGCATGCCCGCATGGCCACGATTGCTCCCACCTCCCACGTTGGCATCTCCAGCCACCTGCACCAAGTCCGACACTCAGGCGGCTTCCAATTCGGCATGACCATGTCTAGATCTGCCCGCACCCCCGTCCGGTCCGACCACACCCGTAGAAGCATGGCACGATCTAGCTCCGGTGCCAAATCCACCCACGGGAGGCCTCCACCCATGGAAGGCCTCCGCCCGCTCCGGTGCCCTATCCACCTTGGCTCCAATTCTTTGATATCCAGTCCGCCCACGAGAGGCATGGGACTAGTTCAGCTCCAGCCCATGCCAAGTGTGGCCACGTGTGATCAAGCCTGGTCCGCTCACATCTCCAGCCCAGCTTTGCTCTTCGCATCCACCCATGTCAAGTCCGGCCACTCCCAACATGGTCGATTGACTCCGACAGCTCCAAGTTCGGCCCGACCGTGTCTAGATCATACCGTGCTTCCATCCGGTCTGGTTCGGCATGCCCAGCTCTATCAGGCATGCCTCTGTCCAGTCTGGCCACACTCGTAGAGGCATGGCACAGTTTGGCTCCCAGTTCAGCATGCCCGTGACATGACCGTGCCCGGGGACCATGCCTCCTTCTAGTCTGGCATGCCCGAGCTCGATCGACTCCCCCTCTGCACCAAGGCACCATGCCTCCATCCAGTCTGGCATGCTTGAGCTTGGTCGACTCCCCCTCTGTGCTAGTTCAGCGTGCCTCCATCCAGTCTGACATGCTCGAGCTCGGTCGACTCCCCCTCCATGCCAGTCCGGCATGCCTTTGCCCAGTTCGGCACAGCTTTGGTCCACCCATGGCATGGCTCTACGGCACACCTAGCCTGCCAACTATGGTAGTGCATGGAGTCCGGTGCCATGGCAGCACGACCGCATGTCGCCAAGAAATGGCCAAGTCCGTTTCTGCCCCACTTCGATTCTATCCAATGCGATGCTCTCTCCTGCATTGAGTCCGATCCAGTGCGGCCTTGGCGACGCCACCGCATGGAGTCCGTGCGGCTTCGACCACTTCAGCCCACGAAGCATTCTGGCTTAGCACCCAACTAGTCTGGCCTTGCGTGCCTTAGTTCGGCATGGCCGGGGGTCTTGCAGTGGTCTGTCTCTGCCCGCATGGTTCCGGAGGCACGCTCACATGGCCGCACACCCTGCATGCATGGGTTCGCACCACGCACCTCACCCATATGCATTGAGCCTAGCACCTCGCCCACATGCATGGAGCCTTGCACCTCACCCACATGCACGGAGCCTCACACCTCGCCTCGATCAACATGCATGGGAAGCCTCTATGGGCCTTCTCTCGGTCTGCATGTCTGCATGGCAACTAGCACGTAAAGTCTAGTGCGTCGCCCATATCGGCACACTCTTCTCAGCCCATGTGCTATACAGGAGCAGAATCCTGGCTAGTTCGGTACTTCGGCATCTCAACCCAATTCAACCACCGGGAGCATCGCACAGTTCAGCCCCATCCATGTGGGCCCGGCATGCTTCCCAAGGAACCCCTTCCATGTGGGTCCAGTGGCACACTGCCTGCAAAGGACTACATTCAAGCTTCCCAAGCCACTATTTACACTAATCAGGAAAGAGTGCCCCACCCGAGGCACTGCACTCCTTCACCAACTCTCTGAACCTTCTAGAAGAAGAAAGCTTACCAACCCATCATAGCTTCACAAGCCTATCCTAGCTTCACTGGCCTACATCAAGGAGAGCATGCCTCCCCAAATAATAAGAGCCATCTCATAAGTTGGTAAGAGGGACCTCTAGACTAGGTATGAAAAAAACTACCAATAGCTCCAGCTGTTCTCCCTACTGACTTGAGCATCAGAGTGTTCCACTGGTATCCCCGGTCGGGACTTTTTGCCGGTCTTCATTCGTGAAGAGCGACGGGGAAGAAGATTTCTCCCTACCAGAAAGGCCCATAGGATGACCAGCATAGCTCCAGCCCCTCTCATTCTTACAACGACCCCTCCGAACATGACGACTCCACCAAGCCCCATGGCAGAGGGTATATTCTCCTTGATCATCCCCGATCGATGAACCTGGTGATGCTGCCTGGGAGTCCATTCACCTGGGCCATGTAAGAGTTACAGGCCACGACGATCTAGGCAGCAACAATTACAAAATAACTCATGCGAGATAATGAAAGTTAGGACCTCGGATATTGAAAAACCCCTGGTTAGGATAGCTTTTCTTCAACAAATCAGAAATCAAGAGTAGGGAAGGATGTTACTATTTAGAGATTTGAAGAACTTTCAACGAGGAGATCATACAGCACTCTGATTGGAGTCTGGATGATGAAGATTGGTTCCTTTGAATTTGATGACTGATTTGGATGGTCTTGGAGGCAAGGAGAGTCTCCTTTGGGGAGGTGAAACACCTTGGGGATCCTGCAAGCATCATGGGTCAATCAAAATAGCATGTAATAAAAGTAAAAGAAACTAGGGTTTGAATGAAATCCGAATCTGGGTTTGAATGGCGAGCGGCTAGAAGCTTGATGAAGATCCTTGCTTGGGCAGCCTAGGGTTCCTTTCCTTGGGTGTGGCCGATTTCCTGGGTTGTAATGAAAGCTAGGGCAGCAGGGTTTGGCCAAACACAAGGGGACTTAAAGCAAAGAACACCAATCACTTAACATTAGAACTTGAAGACAAAATTTTATCAGGGTTTTATTTCATAAGAGAGAAGTGAGTACAAGAGGGGGAGGGGTGGGGTATTTATAGAGTCCCATGCCCTCTCCTAAAGGGATTATAAGTCTTCTCCTAGTTAGAATAGGTTTACATTGTTTAAATAGGATAAAGACTAGAAAAGAAACCTAGAACTAGGAGTATACAAGTTGATAAGGACTTAATTTCCTCCTTCCACTTAGATTACAACTCTTAGCTTGGACCAAGTAAACTCAAGGATGCCTAAGGCTTTGAATAGTGTGTGGGATCCAAAGGGCAGCAAGGGGGCCAGCTCCTCATGGGCTTGGGTGGCCTTGAATGGCTTGGGCACATGGGCTTGGGCCTCCTGATATCTGGGGTGCCCTTATGGAATATTCCTGGAATAAAATGGCATCTTGGTTCTTATGGACCTGGGCCTCGAGTCTTCTTTGGGCTGGGGCATAGATGGATCTCTGGAAT
Organism: Areca catechu; assembly: GCA_021397845.1. NCBI lineage: Eukaryota > Viridiplantae > Streptophyta > Magnoliopsida > Arecales > Arecaceae > Areca > Areca catechu. The sequence continues at coordinate 89,948,019 of CM038051.1, read as the reverse complement.
CAAGTGAGTCCTTGTTCTAGTAATATTCTCTAGCATCTGGAGGGAATCTATGTTGGGAATTATGTCCCAAAGCCAATCGCCTGGGTTGTAGGCGGTTGTGCTCAGTATTGTATTCATATTATGAATTAATAAAATATTAATTTAGGCAGCTCATCACATTTTGTATTTCCCTGAAATGAACTCTTTCCATGTGATGAAGTCCTTAGGACTACACTAACTTCGATACAGAGAGGATGTATCGAGTGGTCCTTAAACCCAGTTCACAACCAAAGGATATATTATACTAGACGGCAATATATCAAGTATAGGTTGTTGTAGTTCACATCGTTTGGTTGTTCTCTTGACCAAATGAGTGTGGTGACACTGATGTGATCTACATGTGGGATATGTGGTATCTCATTGAACATGACTCCGTGCAGCCCCTCTCTGCCAAAGGGAAACTCACGATTGGATATGGGTATATGTGTCCTTCTGACCTGAGGTCATCACGGTAGCTTGCAAGCAACTCCCTATGCTTTTGTGCCGGACTACCCGGATTTCTAATCCGGTGACGGAAGGTTTCTGGGTACAGGCAAGTACTTGTGGAGCAGTGATGGACTAAGATGGAATTGACCTGTCCAAACAATTTGGATTGAATGTCTCGCAGTATCTCTATTTAGCAAATCCTCGGCCGAGGTGGTCCTAGTGAAGAGTCACTGGGCTTGCAAGGTTGAGACACGTAGTCGACTGACTCTATCTGGGTTGGCAGCCCAATCTCAGTCATCATGAGCATTAGAGGTCAAAGGGATGAATTATAGGGTAACCATATGCCTGAGGTTCGATAGTTTGCTCCCGTATCTTCGACCTATCCGAATTCCGGGACCCATTGCTAGATGGTTTCCTGTGCTGGTACTGGAATTATTCCAGTGCTACCGTTTAGGTTCGAACCTATGAGGTCAAATGCCACAGAGGATAACTCTCTGATCCGAATACCGATTATGATTGGGAATCACCTCAGTTTTATGGTCACTGTATTTTTTGAGCACTTTTTTCCTATCTTACCCTTGTCTGTGTCGACCGAAAAATGTTCTGGGTTGACCAGCACTGCGCCAGGATTTTTCTGAATCAGTTTTGAAATGATTCGGAGTTCGTTTCGGCCTTCATTGGTTGTGAACCAATTTTTCCCTTGAACCAAATTTTAAACCGGTTCAAATTAGATTGAACCACTTGGTTTAAATATTTTGGACCATTTTTTTTTTATTGGACCGATGGCTTTTCCTCTCTCTTGGACCATTTACACGTTATTTACATTGGGAGAAGTGTTTTCTTGCGTTTGAAGGCGAAACGACGTTTTGTTTGACGCTGGGCTAGCGTCTCTTCTTTTCTCCTCCCTTAATGGCTTTAATCCCTCCCTTAATGGCTTATTTGTTGGGCTGTTTCCATCTCTTGGCCTCACAACGCTCCACCTCCCTCTCCCTCCCAGCAGCTTTTATAAACAAAAGCCCTCCCCTGTTCGTGTGGAATAGTTTCAACGAGAGAATTTTTTTTAGCCACCGTGAGAGAGGCTTAAAGAGAGAGTGCTTTGGCTGTTCTTTGAGAGGTTAAGAGTTCACCATTTTGAGAACTATTATTTGCATGGGCTACGTTTAGGAGCTTGTGAGGGAGAGATACAAGGCATTATTCCCTTGTTTTGAAGTGCTCAAATTCTGCCCAGCAGCAGAATTTCTGTGACCGTGAAACCCTCTTCCGGTGGCTAGCACCGTGCATGGAGGCAGATCCGAGAGTCCCGGGCGTGTCTCCCCTCTAGAGGGAGTACCACTCTACTCCTAGGAGCAAACCACGTGAGCAGGGATCACCCCAGCTGCTCCGAATCGAAGGCCAAAGTCTGCTAATCAGTTCTACTGCAGAAATCTGGCAGCAGAATTTGGTGATTTATTTAATTTTTTTGGCTTAGATTTGATTGCAGAAATCGGTAGCAAATCGAAGAAGACTTGTCCAAGAAGCCGCTGCTCAAATTTGGGAGCAAACGGAGGTCCGGAAGGTGGTGTTCTGACGACGTTTTGCAAGCCAAAAACAAGGTCCCAAGGAGGAAGACGGCTGGAATAACTTTATTCCAGTTATTCCAGTCTATTCCAGGTTTATTCCAGAGTTATTCCAGGTGGAATAAAGGTATGGAAAATTTATTTTTTAATCATGCATGGATAGATTAAATTGTTTAATATTTTATAAATATTTTATATGTTTACGCATGCCTAAATGCAACTAGACTTAGATTAGTTCCCAGCGGAGCAGATACCCGCTGCGCGAATTTTAAAAATTGTTTTAAAATCCAATCTGCTCCCGCAGATGTTTGCATGCCTAGTGTAGGATCTTGTCAAACCACCTGCATCTGTTTACTTACATTGGTATCAGAGCCAGGTTGAATTTATAATCTAATCTAGTATGCATGTTTACAGATTAAAAATTGTTTAATCTTAAAAATGTATCCAAGTTTTCTTTTTGGAACCTAGTTGAGACCTTCACCATGATCGTGTGTCATTGACACAATGCGGATCGTCTGTGTTGGCCTCTTCAGAAGGATCCTTAAAAAATATTTAAAATTAAAATTGTTTTAATTTGCAGATATATGTTTTAGGCATGTTTTATAAAATATTTATATTTCTTGATGCATGTTTTTTTTGTTTATGTAAAATTGTTTTACATAGAGACTTAATTAAAAATTATTTTAATTAAGAGTTTGGCTTATTAAAAAAAAAAATTTTAGGTTTATGAAATTTAATCAAAATTTGCATAAGCCATTTTGGGTTAATTGAGTTAGCTGACTAGTTGGGTCCATAACTGGGTTAGACCTAAGTTTAGTTGAACCGGATAATAAGAAGAAGATTAAACCAAAGTTGTTTAAGGTCCTTCTTAAGAACTATCTAATAGTTAGAATAGTTGATCCGTTCATCTAAAATGGATCCAATTAGTGGCTCAGTCGACGTCCGAGTCTTTAGGCTAGTCTGATCGAGTCTAGTAAACCGACTGGTGTCGAGGTAGGTTTGGCATTGTGATCATGGTTGTATGAGGCTACCTCTTTCCTGGCCAACTTGGTTGGTGTCTAGGAAAGATGGTTAATGGCGGTTACTCACCCATGATCTCACCTACCTGGCTAGTAGAGTCGACCAGAACTGATTGGAAAAGCTCAATGACTCGAGTTAACCCATGGCACCCAGGTTGATCGGTCTGACTGATCTATCGGTGCCCATGGATCATTTGTTGATTTATTTCAACCCTCTTGGAATCTGATTGATTCAGTGGGAGGATGATCCATGCCCTTTTCTCTTTCTTCTGTCATAATTAAAAATCCTCTAAAATGATTAGGTCCTTAAAAAGACTAAGTCAAGGATTTGATAGTGTCTTAGCCTCCCATTAAGTTGGATAGAAATGTGTTTACTAGCTTGGTGTGCATCGGCAGTTCCATAGAACGGGTGTACATCTGGCGACTGGAATTTCTATCTGATCGATGATGGTTCAGTGCAACCTCCATAACGGGACTAGGTGGGCCGGCCATAGTCGGGCTTGGTCTTTAGTTAACCGGAAGCATTGGATTCATCATTTTAATGGTTAGACCTAACCAGAGACCCGCAATAGGAGGCCCCTAGGCCGATTGGGGTGCTCTTTGGGGCAAAATAAAATACTGAAAATTGTTTAGGGAAATAATTAGTTTACGAACCTACCTTTAGGCTCGTATGGGTGAGCCGGCCTTAGTCGGGCTCATGCGAGGCCTTTTGGATTTCAGTACCCACTTGAGAAAAAGTATTTTCACGGATTGGAGTTAGAGGCTACCAATCTGAAAAATTAGTGGGAGAAACCTTTAGACTAAAGTCCAAGTCTTTTGGTTAAATTATTAGTTCAATACACTAATTTGGTCTTGTTTTCTTTTCAGATGTCTTCAAATTTATCGCTCCGGTCACTTCTCGACAACGAGAAGTTAAAGGATCATAACTTCGATAGTTGGTATCGAAGATTAAGAATTATTCTGGAGCATGAACAAATCCTATATGTGATAACAGATCCGGCACCTGAAATCCCTCCCACTAATTCACGGAGTGCGGTCAGAGACGCTTATCTGAAGTGGGTCTCTGATCGCACTACTGTCCGGTGAATTATGTTAGCGGCGATGAACGACGAGTTCAGTCACAAATTCGAGGAGGCCCAACCTGATGAAATCCTTCAAAAATTGAAGGAATCCTTCGGCACCCCAGATGATGTAGAACGGTACAAAATGTCTTGTGCCATCTACAACTCCATGATGCTGAATGGTGGTTCAGTCACTGATCATGTATTGTACATGATCGAGCTGATTGAAAAACTGGGCAAACTCGGATGCCCTTTGCACGAGCAGCTCGGCAAGGATGCGATCCTGAATTCTCTTCCCTCCTCCTATCTTGACTTTCTTGATCATTACAGAATGAACAACCCTGCAGTAAACTACCATCGTCTTTTGGGGTTGCTACAGACTTTCGAGAAAGACCACCAACTGAATAAGGGGGTGGTGAATATAGTGGGAGGAAGTAGAGGTCGTCGTCCCTTTAAGAAAGAGAAGAAGAAAATAAATAAGAAGGGAAAGAAGGTGCAGAATGTTCCTGGCCCTAGTCAGACCAGGAAGTATAAGGCTGATCAGTCTTCTGCAGAGTGTTTCTACTGCAAGAAGAAGGGACACTGGAAGAGGAACTGTCCTCTTTATATTGCGTCCCTTGATCCGAACAGGCCGAGGAAGTAGAAGTCTGCTGAACAAGGTATTTATATGACAAAACCTTGTAATTACTCAATTGTTGATACTGCTAACTGGGTATTGGATACTGATAGTCCAATTCATGTTTGTAATTTGTTACAGGGACTTCAAATTAGCAGAAGATTTGAAGATGGAGAACAGATTCTAAGCGTCGGGAATGGAAATCGTGTTCCAGTACTGGCGATCGGAATCCTGCGTCTTGTCTTTGAGTCCTGTACTGTCGTACTAGTCGACTGTCACTATTGTCCTAGTTTTATTATGAGCATAATCTCTGTAGGCCTTTTGGCCAATTGTGGTTTTGAACTTTCAATAAAAGGAGATTTTTGCAATGTTATTTTGAATAACTCTGTTATAATGAAAACTAGATTAAATAATGGCATATACGTACTATCAAGGCCTGTTAGTGTAATGTACACTTCTAGCAAACGCTCAAGGTTAGATAATGTTGATGATTTGTATCTTTGGCACTGTAGGCTAGGTCATATTAACCAAAATAGGATAAACAAGATGCGAGGAGATGGACTTCTCAAGGTCAGTGATTCTGAATCACTACCCACTTGTGAATCCTGTTTACTTAGTAAAATGACCAAGTCACCTTTTACTGGAAAAGTTGAACGAGCTACAGAACTTCTAAGTCTAATACATACTGATGTATGTGGACCAATGACAGTTAGTGCCAGAGAAGGATACAAATATTTCATTACTTTTACAGACGACTTTTCATGATTCGGTTATGTCTTTTTAATGAGACATAAGTCTGAATCGTTTGAAATGTTCAAACGATACTGTAATGAAGTAGAAAAGCAAACTGGAAAAAGTATTAGAACCCTTCGATCTGATCGAGGTGGTGAATACTTATCTGGTGATTTTTTGACATATCTTGAGGAGAGTGGAATTCTCTCTCAGTGGACTCCTCCGGAACACCATAGTGGAATGGTGTATCCGAAAGGAGGAATCGAACCTTGTTGGACATGGTTCGATCCATGATGGGCTTTGCAACTCTGCCGCTATCCTTTTGGGGATATGCTCTTCAGACAGCCTGTTACTTATTAAAAATGTTCTAAGTAAGTCTGTTGTCTCCACTCCATATGAGATGTGGAATGGGCGTAAACCCTCAATCTCACACCTTCGGGTCTGGGGTTGTCCGGCTTACATAAAGCGTTTAGACTCAGACAAACTTGGTCCTAAGTCTGACAGGTGTTTATTCATTGGTTATCCTAAGGAAACCAAAGGGTATTTCTTCTACTTAGAGAATGAACAAAAGGTGTTCGTTGCTCTTAGAGCTATCTATTTGGAAAAGGAGTTCCTTGGAGAAGGAACTATAGCTTCTAAGATTGAACTTGATGAAGTTCAGCTAATAGAAGAACCTACACACTCTAAGGACATCGTAGAACCGGCTGTGATTGAATCACACCCAGAACCCATTAGGAGATCCGGTAGAATACCGCATCACCCGGACAGATACTACGGTTTCTTGGTCTGGGATGGCGATCCCATTGAGCTCGATGAGAACAATGAGGATCCGATCACCTATATGGATGCACTTCAGAGATCTGACTCTGAGGCATGGCTTGGAGCCATGCGATCCGAAATGGAGTCCATGAAAATCAACAATGTTTGGACATTGGTTGATCCACCTGAAGGAATAAAACCCATCGGGTGTAAATGGATCTTCAAGAGGAAAAGGGGCGCAGATGGGAAGGTAGAGACCTATAAAGCCCGTCTGGTAGCCAAAGGGTATCGTCAGCGATATGGTATCGATTATGACGAGACTTTCTCTCCTGTGGCAATGCTCAAGTCCATTCGGATCATGCTTGCTTTGGCAGCATATTTTGATTACGAGATCTGGCAGATGGATATTCGAATCGCTTTCCTGAATGGGGAGCTGGAAGAAGAGGTGTATATGATACAGCCTGAAGGGTTCACATCCAAAGATGAATCAAAAGTATGCAAGTTGCAGAGGTTCATCTATGGACTCAAGCAAGCATCTCGAAGTTGGAACTTATGGTTTGATAGGTGTATCAAATCGTATGGCTTCGTTAGGAATGGAGATGAACCGTGCATCTATAAATGGGTTAATGGTTCTGTGATCGTATTCCTAGTACTATATGTTGACGACATTCTCTTAATCGGGAATGATATCGCAGCATTACAAGGAATAAAGGTCTGGTTATCATCTCAGTTCTCCATGAAGAACTTGGGTGAAGCTTCTTACATACTAGGTATGAAAATTTATAGAGATAGATCTAAGAAGCTTTTAGGACTGTCCCAGTCTACGTACATTGACACTGTATTAAAACGGTTCAGCATGGAAAATTCCAAGAAAGGCTATCTTCCGATAGGTTCTGGAATTACTCTTTCCAAGAAGGATTGTGCGACAACTCCTGAGGAAAGAGAGCGCATGAGTAGAGTACCTTATGCTTCTGCAGTTGGCTCTATCATGTATGCTATGACTTGTACTAGACCAGACGTGGCATACTCACTAGGAGTAGTGAGCAGATACCAGTCTGACCCAGGTGAGGAGCATTAGAAGGTAGTTAAGTCCATCCTTAAGTATTTGAAAAATACTAAAGATCAATGGCTGATTTATGGAGAACCTGACTTGAAACTTGTGGGGTACTCTGACTCCAGTTTCTAGTCAGATAGAGATGATAGCAAGAGTGTGTCAAGGTTTGTTTTTACCCTGAATGGAGGAGCGATATGCTGGAAAAGTTCCATGCAGGTAACTGTTGCAGACTCGGTATGCGAATAAGAATACATTGCAGCATCAGATGCGGCAAAGGAAGCTGTCTGGTTGTGGAAGTTCCTTGGAGAGCTAGGGGTGGCACCTTCCCTAGATGGTCCTGTTCCGGTGTACTGTGACAGCACTGGAGCCATTGCTCAAGCTAAGGAGCCTAAAGCTCATCACCGCACCAAACATATTTTGCGACGCTTCCACCTCGTATGAGAGATCGTGGAACGAGGCGACATCAATCCTCTGAAGATCGATGGAAAAGAAAATCTGACCGACCCTTTCACTAAAGCCCTCGAAATTAAATAGTTCGACTATTTTAAATGGAAAATGGGTATTAGATACTCTTCTGATTGGCTTTAGTACAAGTGGGAGTTGTTGGGAATTGTGTCCCAAAGCCAATCGCCTGGGTTGTAGGCGGTTGTGCTCAGTATTGTATTCATATTATGAATTAATAAAATATTAATTTAGGCAGCTCATCACATTTTGTATTTCCCTGAAATGAACTCTTTCCATGTGATGAAGTCCTTAGGACTACACTGACTTCGATACAGAGAGGATGTATCGAGTGGTCCTTAAACCCAGTTCACAACCAAAGGATATATTGTACTGGGCAATATATCAAGTATAGGTTATTGCAGTTCACATTGTTTGATTGTCCTCTTGACCAAATGAGTGTGGTAACACTGATGTGATCTACAAGTGGGATATGTGGTATCTCATTGAACGTGACTCCGTGTAGCCCCTCTCTGCCAAAGGGAAACTCACGATTGGATATGGGTATATGTGTCCCTCTGACCTGAGGTCATCACGATAACTTGCAAGCAACTCCCTATGCTTTGGTGCCGGACTACCCGGATTTTTAATCCGGTGATGGAAGGTTTCTGGGTACAAGCAAGTACTTGTGGAGCAGTGATAGACCAAGATGGAATTGACCTGTCCAAACAGTTTGGATTGAATGTCTCGCAGTATATCAATTTAGCAAATCCTCTGCCGGGGTAGTCCTAGTGAAGAGTCATTGAGCTTGCAAGGTTGAGACACGTAGTCGACTGACTCTGTCTGGGTTGGTAGCCCAATCTCAGTCGTCATGAGCATTAGAGGTCAAAGGGATGAGTTATACGGTAACCATATGCCTGAGGTTTGATAGTTTGCTCCCGCATCTTCGACCTATCCAGACACCGGAACCCATTGCTAGATGGTTTCCTGTGCTGGTACTGGAATTATTCCAGTGCTATCATTTAGGTTCGAACCTATGAGGTCACACGCCACAGAGGATAACTCTCTGATCCGAATACCGATTATGATTGGGAATCGTCTCGGTTTTATGGTCAAAGTATTTTTTGAGCACTCTTTTCCCGTCTTGCCCTTGTCTGTGTCGACCGAAAAATGTTCTGGGTTGACCAGCACTGCGCCAGGATTTTTCTGAATCAGTTTTGAACTGATTCGGAGTTCGTTTCGGCCTTCATTGGTTGTGAACCAATTTTTCCCTTGAACCAAATTTTAAACCGGTTCAAATTAGATTGAACCACTTGGTTTAAATATTTTGGACCATTTTTTTTTTTTTATTGGACCGGTGGCTTTTCCTCTCTCTTGGACCATTTACACGTTATTTATGTTGGGAGAAGTTTTTTCTTGCATTTGAAGGCCAAACGACGTTTTGTTTGACGCTGGGCTAGCATCTCTTCTTTTCTCCTCCCTTAATGGCTTTAATCCCTCCCTTAATGGCTTGTTTATTGGGCTGTTTCCGTCTCTTGGCCTCACAACGCTCCACCTCCCTCTCCCTCCAAGTAGCTTTTATAAACAAAAGCCCTCCCCTGTTCGTGTGGAATAGTTTCAACGAGAGAATTTTTTTTAGCCACTGTGAGAAAGGCTTAAAAAGAGAGTGCTTTGGGTGTTCTTTGAGAGGTTGAGAGTTCACCATTTTGAGAACTATTATTTGCATCTGGGGCTAGGTTTAGGAGCTTGTGAGGGAGAGATACAAGGCATTATTCCCTTGTTTTTAAGTGCACAAATTCTGCCCAGCAGCAGAATTTCTGTGACCGTGTACCCCTCTTCCGGCGGCTAGCACCGTGCGTGGAGGCGAATCCGAGAGTCTCGGGCATGTCTCCCCTCTAGAGGGAGTACCACTCTACTCCTAGAAGCAAACCACGCGAGCCGGAATCGCCCCAGCTGCTCCGAATCGAAGGCCAAAGTCTGCTAATCAGTTCTGCTACAGAAATTTGGCAGCAGATTTTGGTGATTTATTTAATTTTTTTGGCTAAGATTTGATTGCAGAAATTGGTGGCAAATCGAAAAAGACTTGTCCAAGAAGCCGCTGCTCAAATTTGGGAGCAAACGGAGGTCTGGAAGGCGGTGTTCCGACGACGTTTTGCAAGCCAAAAACAAGGTCCCAAGGAGGAAGATGACTGGAATAACTTTATTCCAGTTATTCCAGTCTATTCCAGGTTTATTCCAGAGTTATTCCAGGTGAAATAAAGGTATGGAAAATTTATTTTTTAATCATGCATGGATAGATTAAATTGTTTAATATTTTATAAATATTTTATATGTTTATGCATACCTAAATGCAACTAGACTTAGATTAGTTCCTGGCGGAGCAGATACCCGCTCGCGAATTTTAAAAATTGTTTTAAAATCCAATCTGCTCCCACAGATATTTGCATGCCTAGTGTAGGATCTTGTCAAACCACCTACATCTGTTTACTTACAATCTAGGCATCCGAAAAACATCTGGAGGGCTTCTAGGCATCATGTAGGAATCTTGGACCTTGGGTTGGCATACAAAGTCCAATTGCCTGAAGTGGGGTCTTCTGGCTCCTGAATGAGGCCTGGTGGAACTCCAAAGTAGAATATCCTTTTCTCTTGTACAAAATTGAACTCATTCTAGACTCATAACTGAAGTACAGGACTCAATATACTGATTAGGATTGACGGTTGAGATAAATCAACTAACCTCAACTTTTTACAGAACTCAATCTTAATTGATTAAAAAATTTTCAAAACTTTGACACATGACTATGGTTCTAAAATTAAAACCCTAATCAAAAAACTATATGGGATCCAGTGATCTGTGTTTGATCCTGGTGTCCCCACCAACTTTAGCATTGCCACGGGGGAAAATGTCTCATCATAGTCAATACCATAATGCTGACGATACCCTTTGGCAACCAGATGGGCTTTATAGGTCTCCACCTATCCATTTGCACCATGTTTCCTCTTGAGGATCCACTTGCACCCAATGGGTTCTATCCTTTCAGGTGGATCAACCAATGTCTGTACATTGTTGATTTCCATGGACTCCATTTTGGATTTCGTAGCACTCAGCCATGACTTAGAATTAGACCTTGACATGGCATCCATATAGGTGATCGGGTCCTCGTTGTTCTCATCGAGCTCAACTGGATTATCATCTCGGACTAAGAAACCATAGTATCTATCCAATTAACATGGTACTCTACCAGATCTCCTTAATGGTTGTACCATGGACTCTGGATCTGATCTAATCAAATCTGGTTCTATAATGTTCTTAGAGTGAGAAGGTTTTTCTATCTGTTGAACTTCTCCAAACTCAATCTCAGCAACTTGAGTTCCTTCACCAAGGTACTCCCTTTCTAAAAAGGTTGCCCTAAGACTGACGAACAACTTTTATTCCTCAAGCAAATAAAAATAATACCCTTTGGATTCTTTGGGATACCTAACAAAATGACACTTATCAGACTTAGGTCCTAGCTTATCCATCTCCAGATGCTTGACATAATCTGGATACCACAAAACCCGAAGGTGAGAGAGAGTTGGCTTACGTCCAGTCCATATCTCATATGATGTCTTATCAACAGACTTACTTGGAACTCTGTAAAGAAGGTAACATGCTAACTCAATGGCATATCCCCAAAAAGATTTAGGCAGACTTGCTAAGCCCATCATAGATCAAACCATGTCCAATATGGTTCGATTTCTCCTTTCAGACACACCAGTTAACTGAGGTGTCCCTGGAGGAGTCAATTGAGAGAGAATCTCATTCTTTTCAAGATAAGTAAGAAACTCACTAGAAAGATCTTCACCACCTTGATCTAATCGAAGAGCTTTAATAAACTTCTAGATTTGTTTTCAGCATCATTACGATAACATTTGAACATTTCAAATGAATCAGATTTATGTCTCATTAGATAGACATAACCATACGTTGATAGGTCGTCTATGAACATAATGAAGTAATTATACCCACCTCTTGCACTGATATTCATAGGTCCACATACATCAGTATGTACTAAACTTAGAATATCACTGGCTCTTTCACCTCTTCCAGTAAAAGGTGACTTGGTCATTTTCCCAAGTAGACAAGATTCACAATTTGGTAAAGATTCACTCTCAGTGGTATCTAGGAGACCTTCTCCCACCAATCTATTTATCCTGTTCTTGATTAAATGACCTAGCCTACAATGCCATAGATAAGTATCTTTGACTTTATCTAATCTAGGGCATTTATTAGCAGTGTACAATACAGTGATAGGCTATGATCGTACATATATACCATTCTTCACTTATCCAATCATCACATTTGAACCATTCATCATGATTTTACAAATATCATTCTTTATAGATAATTTATAACTATCTTTGGCCAACAGGCCTACAGAAATGATATTTACTAAAAAGGAAGGACAAAAATGACAATCATCAAGAATGACAGTACAAGACTCGAAATACAAAGAAATAATTCCCAATGCCAGAAGTGGAGCTTGACTTCCATTCCCAATGTTCAGAAACCTTTCACCGCTTTTAAATCTCTTACTGACTTGAAGTCCCTGCAAAGATTTGCAAATGTGATAAGGACTCTTGGTATCTAATACTCAGCTAGTAGTATCACAAATAGAGAAACTACAAGGATTTATCATATAAATGCCTTGACCAGCAACTGCATGCTGCTTTTCCTTCCTTTGCCTCTTAGGGTCTAGGGTAGCAAGGTAAGCAGAACAGTTCCGCTTCCAGTGACCCGACTTCTTGTAAAAGAAGTACTCTACATGACTCTTGTCAACCTTCACCATCCTAGTCTGACTATGCCCAGTACTTTGCATGCTCTTATTTTTCTTATTCTTTTCCTTCTTCCCTTTTCCAAAAGGATGATGCCCTGCTCTAGAACCTCCCAATAAATTCACGAATATCTTATTGAGGTTGTGGTCTCTCTCATGAGTCTGTAGTAACCCTAACATCTCTTGGTAGTTTACTGCAGAGCTATTCATTCTGAAATTATCAAGAAAGACTTGAAGGAATGGGGTAGAGAATTAAATATCACTTCATTGCCAAGCTGCTCATGCAAAGGACATCTAAGTTTGCCAAAATGTTTAAATAACTTGATCATGTGCATTACATGATCAATTATCAAAACACCATCATGCATATGCGTGCTATAGATGGTGGAAGAGATCCAATATCTCTCTGTGTCATCCAGAGTGCCAAAAAACTACTTCAAACTTTGATGCATTTCTTCTAGATGGGCCTCCTCAAATTTATGACAGAACTCGTCGTTCATCATAGCCAATATGATACAACGCACCATGGTGTGGTCAGAGATCCACTTTTGGTAAGTATCTTTGATAGCATCATGAGTGTTGGGGGCTGGGATCTCAGGTAACAGATCCGTTATCGCATAAAGGATCCACTCGTGCTTCAGGACTATCCTGAATTTTTGATACCAGCTATCGAAGTTGGGTATAGAGAGTTTATCATTATCGAATAATGATCGGAGTGATAAAGTGGTCGACATTATCTGAAAAAGGAGAACAAGACCCTATTAGTATATGAATTATTTTAAATATCCTTAAGACATGGATTTTAGTCTAGAGGTTTCTCCCATTATTTTACTCAGACTGGTAGCCTCTACACTCCAATATGAAGAATAACATTTATCCTTTAGTCAGTACTAGGATCCAGTAGACTACACATGAGCCCAACTTTGGCCGGCCAACCCATATGCATCTAAAGGTAGGTATAATACCAATTGCTTCTTTAAGCAATTCCTAGTGTTCATTTTGCCCCAGGGGTCCTCATAATCGTCCTTTGGGCCTCCTATTGAAGGTCCTGGTTAGGTCCAACCATTAACATGATCAAATTCGATGCTTCTAACTAATGCATGATCAAGCCCGACTTTGGCTTGCCCACCTGAACACGTGTTAAGATAGTTGCACCAAGCCATCATATGCTGAATGGCAATTCCACTAGCCTGATGACCACCCATTCTTTGGAACTATCGATGATCACCCAACTTATGGACACATTACCAATCCAACTTAATGGGAGGCTAAGACATGGGCTATCACATAGCTTAGTCTTTTTATGGACCTTATAATTTAGAGGATTTAAATTTTTTGACACATGAAAAGAAAGCATGGACCTTAATCAAGAAGACTCCCATCAAACTCTTAGAGGGTTTCAAGGTCAAATTGGTCTATGGGCACCTTAAATCAGACAAACTGATTAACCTTAGTTGACATGGGTCAACTCGAATCGATAGTTAATCTAATCTTATCTGATTCACCATATTAGCCAGGTAAGTAAGATCAAGAGATGGGTTAAGAAAGGTAAGCCTCTTGCCTTAGACACCAACCTTGAGTTGGCCAGGTAAGAGTTAGCCCCAAAGAACCTTGATCACCAATGTCAAACATACCATAGACACCAAGTGGTTTAATAGACTCAATCAGACTAACCTAAAGACTCAGGCTCACCACGAAGCCACCAATCAAGTCCATTATGATGTATGGACTGATCTAACTATCCATTAGAGAGATCTATAGAGGAGAGACCTAATTCAACTTTTAATTAGTCTTTTCTATTTTTAGTCCATTCATCTAAACCTTTGTCTAACCCATTTAAGGACCCAATTGCAACTAACCCAATTAACCCATGGTTTGTCAATCAAAACATAAGATTAGAATCACGTCCTAAATCTTAAAAGTTTTCAAAAATACAAATTAATTCTCAATTAAGTGTATCATGCCAATTGAAACATTTTCAATTATTCCAAGGTTTGAAATAATTTCAAAAGGGAATGACACAATTTCACAAAAAATCATCAACTTTAAATTTATTGTTTTCGGGTTTTCTAGTCAAGTCTGCTCGAGTAGGAGGCGAGTCAGCTTGTTTGCCTGGGTAGAAAATAGTAACTCTAAAATTCATTCCTTTTTACTTGAACTTTTCAAAATTTTAGATCATGCATCTTTTAGATCTTATCTAAACAAAGCTTTGATCTACAAACATAGATTAAAACAATTTCAACCTATCAAATCCCTCACTTTATTCTTTATAAGGTCATGACATAGTGGCACCCCTATACGCCATAGGAGAACCCCATTGAATGGGAAGAGATAGCTTTTAAACCATGCTTCTCTCCTATGACCGGATGGCCATGGCAAATCCACCTTAATCCAAGTACTATATGAAAGGTATCAAGCCGATTTTATACAAAAGTATTAAACTAAATATGCATTCAGCCTAGGGCTCTGATACCATTGTTGGCAAACCTAGGTAGGGCCAATACATGCAATTTAAAACTTTTCTAAATACATGTCATAGTGGAAAAAGATAAAATGACTTTATCTAACATGTTAATCTAATTAACACTGGCCCTACATAGAACTTTATGCATATACAGTAATACATGTATGAAGTCAAGAAAGCAAAGCATGTAATTCATTGAACTATTCTTTGAATCAGACAATAGGGTATTGAAGATCATTTCTTCAGACCCACAAGATAGAAGTACAAACCTTTTATCCAAGGTGACAATCACCAGGAGGGAAGGTACTTCAAGGATGAGCACTAGCCCTGCGAGCAGCAGAAGCATCCTACCTCTATAGGTTGTTCACACCGAGGTAAGGAGATTATCCTTCTTTTTTTAAGGTGCCAGCCTCTCTGGAAATAGTGCAGCAGTGATGGACTCCTTCAACTCCTTGAAGAAATTATTGCTGAACAATGGTGGAACAAAGCTACCCAAGGACCCTTCCTAGAATGCTCTATCCTAAACCATCAATAAAAGGTATGCACACAAAAATCTTGAAACCCAAACCTCACACTATCTTCATAAGAATGATATCTGATCTCACAATCTCTCAAAGGTCAAGAATGAGTTCTAACCTACAAAAGTGGTAGAATCTCAACCTTGAAATAGGTGAACAATTCTTCCTGTTTGAGCTCACCCAAAACAGTCCTTTTTATTAGAGCCATAAAGGGGAGATCAATGAGAGATTAAATGGGAGGTTGAGAGTCTGATGCAGGACATTCATGTGAAGTATGATATGAAAGACTTAAAGGAATTGAGCAAATTAAAACTCTTAAACATATGTTCAGATTTCCAGCATAAAGAGGGTCAATTAGAAGCACTAAAGAGGATTAAACTAGAAGGCTAATGTATCCCGCAGCACAAACTCGAATTAATTTATAAATTAAGGACTATTATGTCTAAAGCAACCATCTGATTTGGATAATACCCTATTCAAAATTCTAGACCATGAGAGGGAAGGACAGGGTTTGAATACAAATAATGAACTTTCACTGTCTTTGCAATAGGATCACTACAGGAACCCTCAAGATTGGCGACTGACTGATCAAGCTAAACCACCCCTTGGAAGTAAAGGTTCCTACTACTGAGTTGAAGGCAAGGAGGACTTCATCCTGGACTGGATACACATTAGGATCCTGCAAGAACAACCATTAGTGTTATGGAGAAGATGGAAGGTAGTATGGAGTAGATATAATGGAAGGGAGGGAGTAGAAAATTGTTGGTGATCTAGGTGGAGTATAGCCAGCTGATATTGAAGTTGTGGTAGGTGTCCATGGAAGAGGATCTTTGGCTAGAATTTGAAGACTAAAGAACATAGTTGAGCCTCTCACTCACTCCCTCACAGAGGTCATTTGCAAACACAAATAGAAGATAAGAAAATTCTAGGTTTTCATTCATTCAAGCAAAAACCATTATAAGAGCACTTGGAGAGCTATTTATAGACTTCCCAAGCATTTTGAAACTTCTATTTTCGTGGAGGAAAATATGGATAGGTGCAACCAAAGCAAGATACAAGGAGTGGCTTCAACCATAATGAGTGTAAGAGGTTGCTTAATTCGTGGAAAACTTAGTGGCCGTCCCCTTTGAATGTGGAAGATAGCTTGATTCAAGGAGAATATCGTGGTTGCCCATTTGAATTTGAAGTGCTCTTCCCTCCCAAGCTTAGGTGGCATGGAGGGTGATGTGGCATTGACATGGCAGGCCTAATTAGCGAGGAGATGATGTGGCAAATGGGACCCAACTTCTTGGATAAGGTGCCTTGGTGAATTGGCTTTAATCAAGGCTTCATTCCATCCAATGGTTCTCATGTGATGCACCCTTGACTTGACTTAGGAGATTCATATGATGTGGCTTCACTCATTGACCCAAATGTGTGCTTCCTTGGTTGGAGTTGATTCATGCTTATTGAAGAAAATTACAACTCAATGTGGACTTGAATAAAAATTGACTCAAGACTTAATCGGGCTAAGGACAAATTGCAAGATCGAAACTCAATCAGCTAGCCATAAAGTATTGGCATTGACCTGGGTTAATTGAAGTCTTCTCTTACTCTTGGTGTCCGCACCAATTTTCTCGGGGTGGGAAGAACTCGACCCTGTCAAGTAGGGATGTTTTTTACTCTGATTGTACTCTAATAAATCTGGATCGATTCTTTATAGATCCTTTCGAGTAATCCATGAATCTTCAGACTCTGGTCGACCTTGCCAATGAACTAAATAGCATTGGTAACCTTGATTCCAGGTGGTGATGGCTTGGCCATGCAGAATATGCTTAATCTTATCTTACCATTTTGGTAGAATTGTTAGTGGACACTCAGGGATGGATTCACTCTTAATAATTGGCTCAGGCCCAAAAGGATCACTGGGTATCATTATTGGCTCCTTGTACTCTACTAGGTCTGAAACATTGAAAGTCATGCTGATACCAAGATTAGATGGTAAGTCTGGCACATATGCATTATGTCCTATTTTCTTTATAATTTTAAATGGACCTACACTGCGGGTATGCAATTTTTTCATGGTTCCTAGTGGGAACCCTTCTGGTTTAAGCCTTATCATAACTTAATCTCCTTTAGTGAATTTTTTAAACCTCCTATGTGAATTTGCCATATATTTATAAGTTTTGTTACTCAATTGGGTTTTCTTGCTAATTTCTTTATGTATGTCTCTAATATGTTGTGCATATGATTTAGCAAACTCAGAAACTCATGCATGTGTGGGCAAAGGGATGAGATCTATAAGCTCCTAGGTCTGTAACCATGGACCACCTCGAATGGACTCCTTCTAGTAGATCTATTGACTGAGATGTTGTAAGCAAACTCGACATGAGGGGGTAAGAGATCCCAATTTCCCATACTGTCACTAACTAAACATCTCAGTAGATTTCCTAGACTCTGATTGACTATTTCAGTTTGGCCATCAGTCTGAGGATGATAGGTAGTAGAGAATTTCAGCTTGGTTCATAGCATATGCCAAAGGGTCTTCCAAAAATAGCTAGAGAACCTAACATCTCTATCTAAAACAATGGTTTTGGATAAACCATGTATTCTATCCACCTCGTCAAGGAAAAGTTTGGCCATTCTTGAAGCATCTAAGGTCTGAGAACATGGAATGAAGTAAGCCATCTTAGAAAACTAGTCAACTATAATGTAGATGGAATTTTGTCTCCTTGGGGTCTTTGGGAATCCTAGTACAAAGTCCATATTAAGATCCTGCCATGGACAATCAGGGATTGGTAAGATAGTGTATAGACCAGTGTTCTGCATTTGCTATTTGGCAACAAAACATGTTCAACATTGGGCAACGACTTGGGGTACATTCTTCTTGAGGCCAGGCCAAAAGAATTGATCTTCTTTTGCTAGGATGGTCTTATTTCTCCCAAAATGACTGGCTAGGCCTCCGGCATGAACTTCCCAAATCAAAAACTCTCTAATAGAAGTTCGAGGAACACACAACTGGTTTCCTTTGAAAAGGAATCCATCTAGGAGAGTATAGTCACTATATATACTAGATGGTCCTTTTTGGAGGTGATATATGTCACTAAAATCTGGGCACTTAACGTACTCTTCATTCAGTTTATCAAACCCTACAACTTCAGTGCTAAACTAGGTCAAAAGCATGGATCATCGGTTCAGTGCATCTACAACTCTATTTTCAGTGCCGTCATGGTGTTTCAGAACAAAAGTATATGCTTGGATGAATTCTACCCATTTTTCATGCCTAGGGTTCAGTTTTTTTTGGGAGCTGAGGAATCGTAGGGCTTCATGATCGGAATAAAGAATGAACTCTTGCGGTAGTAAGTAGTGTCTTCAATATCTCAAAGCTTGAACTACCACATATAATTCCTTGTCATATGTTGAGCATCTCATTCTAGCCTCATTCAATTTTTCACTAAAGAATGCCACTGGATAACCCTCTTGACTCAAAACTCCTCTAATTCCTACTCTAGAGGCATCACAAGCAACCTCAAATACCTTTGAAAAATTGGGCAACCTTAAAATAGGCTCTTGTGTCACTCTCTTATTGATTTTTAGGAAGGCTCTATCGGCGGCTTTTATCCATTCAAAGATTCCCTTCCTAATGTAGTCGGTAATTGGTGCCACTATGGTATTGAATCCTCGAGTAAACCTCCTATAAAAAGTGGCTAGACCATGGAGACTTTGAACATCATGGACACTTTTGGGTTTTGGCCACTCAACTATGGACTTGACCTTTTCGGGTTCAGCAGACACCCCTTCAGTGGTGACAACAAATCCTAAAAAGATAACTCTATGGGTCATGAATTCACATTTCTTATGGTTGGCATAGAGACTATCTTGCTAAGGGCTTGGCAAACTTTCCTAAGATGGTCTAAGTTGTCTTTCTTCGTTCTACTATAAATGAGAATGTCGTCAAAATAAACCACTACAAACTTCTTGATGAATGTCCTCAAAACTTGGGTCATAATCCTCATGAAAGTGCTAGGTGCATTGGACAAAAAAAAAGGCATTACTACCTATTCATACAAGCCATCTTTCGTTTTGAAAGCAGTTTTCCATTCATCCCCGGGCCTAATTCTTACTTGATGATAGCCACTGTTAAGATCGATTTTGGAGAATATTTTAGTTCTGGCCATCATGTCCAACATGTCATCTAAACACGAAATAGGAAAATGATACTTAATGGTAATCTTATTGATGGCTCGACTATCTACACATTCTTCATGTACCATCTTTCTTAGGGGTCAGAAGGGCAGGTACTGCACATGGGCATAGGCTTTCTGTTGCGGGACGAAAAAATCGATGTAACATGGTTATTTGGAAAACAGGGAAACAACTAAACAAACTAGGACCGTGAGAGGGCTAAGAAGCCTCCCGGGACTAGGGCATACTGACACTAAAATCCTAAGATAGCTGATCTCTTTTGTTTTCAATTTTCTGGGTGGATGTGGCTAAGGAAGGATGAAGATGGGAGACCGGGAAGTGGAACTCATGGCCTTGAGACTCACTCTAGCGGGGAACACACACAGAAAGTCAGGGGTCAAAGCCTAAAGCTACCCTCTCGAGGGATCACAGCACCAGCTACCCTGAGCATAAAGCTACCCTCCCGAAGGGGTCACAGCACCAGCTACCCTGAGCTCCCATCGAACCCATAATGCACACAGCAGGGCTCACACATAGATGCACTAGGATGACTCTCGAAGGACACGAGGAGATTAAGAAGACGAGATAGGGGATAACTAGGGTGCTCATCGAACCTATAATGCACACAACAGGGAACGTCTCACACCCCTCATCGAACCCATAATGCACACAGCATGGAACGAAGAAAAACGGGCCTCAGCCCAAAACCAGAACCGGAACCAACCCAAAAATCTATATCAACTCTCTGATTATTACAGGGGGGAGGGGGCCTTTATATAGAAAAACCAAAACCCTCAGTTTCTTAGCCTCTAAGAAAACAAAAAAAGGAAAATAAATTATATCAAAATTCATGTTGCATCAAAAATAGTGCTGATATGCTCTGAAGAGCATGTTGGCTTGATAATCTGCTCCAGAAAGCATGCTGCTCTGAAATATGGGCCACTCTGAAATCCGTGCAAACACAAACTCATGGTCGTGGAAGGGAAGAACGGTCTCCGGTGGAACACCAGAGGGTGGCTGACGGGCCGGCGGACGGCTTGCGACGGGCTGCGGGCGAGGCGGCGCAAGAATGGCACGGCACGCCCCAGGGCATGCCGTTTGGTCTCCCACGACCGTGGGAGACCTCAGGGCAATGGCATGGTCGGTGGATGGTGGGGACGGTCGAGGCTGGCGGGATGGTGATCGGTAGACGTGCGGGTGATGGCGGCACAGGGGCACACGTGGGTGGACGGACGCTTCCCATGTCCGTTCTTCTTCCCACGGGTGTGGACAACGGCGGACCCCATCGACGGCCGGGCGAGGGCCGGCGGGCGACAGGAACGGCGGCGGCTTCTCCGGCGAGGTCGGGGGCCGGCGAGCACCGGCGGCGGTTCAGCGGTGGCGGCCGGGGGTCGGGCGGCCCGGATTTGGAACCAGCATGGTGGAGGCTAGGGTTTTGAAATTCGTTTTAAAACCATGGGAGAAAGACAGTGAAGATGGAATAAAACTGGGATAACTCGAGGATAAACCAAGAATAAAACCATAATAGCGAGGATAGTCGGAATAGCGGAAATAGAAAAATAAAAAAATTCTGAGAAAATAAGAAAAATAGAAAAATACCTGGACCTGCCTTGGATCCCCATCACTTTCTCTAATGAATTTTTTTTGGAGAAGTTCACCAACTTGACATTGTAATTCTGAATGTTCTGTAGGATTCATCCTATAATGGAGAAGGTTCGGTAATGTGGATCCTGGGATCAAATCTATAGCATGTTGAATATCTCTCAAGGGTGGAAGGTGATTAGGAAGGTCTTTAAGAAAGATGTCTTGAAACTCCTCTAAAAACCTTGACACCTCCTGGGGTTGTTCTTTATGGGGTTGATCCTGAGCTTCTTTCATTGTTAAAATCCAAATAGGGGAACCACTGCTAAGCTCTTGCTCCCATTCCTTAGCACTGATCATGTTTATTCCTTGTTTCTTGTCCCCTAGGTGACTTGATCTTCTCTTAACATTGTCCTTAGGTGGTGAGGAATTGATTACAATCTTCTTTCCATTGTGAGTGAAAGAATATGAATTAGAATGACCATAGAGTATAGCATCATGATCATACAACTATGGCCTGCCTCATATGATGCTACTAACTCCCATCGAAACAACATCACACTAAACCTTTTCTTGGTATGACTGGAACTAGATTGTGACTTGGCACCTAGATTTGATGGGAATTGAGATTGAATCTATCCAGGATACCTTATATGGATTGGGATGGGGCATAGTGGGTAATCCTAGGTTCTTGATTGTATTGGTTGATATGGCAATGACTCAACTACCACTGTCTAAGATGATCTTGCACACCTTTTCTCATTTCTTGATAAAGGTTTGTAGGATACTAGTCCTATGCCAATCTTCTTACTCCTTACCCTGGGTCAAGATACATCTCACAACTCCTAGGATTTCTGATGAGTCTATGATCTCTTCATCCCCTTCATACTCATCAGCTAAATTCACACCTACCTCAAATACTTCTTCTTCCTCATAGTTTTCTATGGACTCAGTAACTTCTTCTACTTCTCCTATATGTAATGCTCTGGTGGGATATTTGCTTGCATAGCGATATATCTTATGACATCTAAAATAATGGACATTTTCCTCTCTCCGAACTTCAGGGCTCTTTCCTTTGTCCTCTCTTTGAACTTATGGAGTAGCAGGACTGGGTCTGTTGGCTATACTTGGGCTTAGAAATGGTCTATTTTTAAGAGGATTAATCCTAGTGGACTCAGGTTGGTGAAATAAAGGTCTCCTCTAGAATCTCTCACAGTCCCTAGCAACTTGGTAGGCTTGGTCTATGTCATGGACTTCTCTCAAAAATAATTCTCTCTGGATCTCCTCATGTAGACCTACTCTAACCTAGACAAGGTTCATGCCTTAGACTCAACCACATTGCATCTCATAACAAACTCATCAAACTTGGCAACATATTTGGACACTGTCTTATTCCCTTGAGTTAATCGTTGCCATTGATCCAAGAGTCTCTGTTCATAGGACATTAGTAAATACTTCTCCCTAAGCTTCACCTTCATAGCTCTCCAAGTGGCTATGGGCATGTCACCCCTCTATCGACTCATGCGCTCAATATTATCCCAATACAACCTAACTTCACGGACCAATCTAAATTTGGCAAACTTGAATTTTCTATCTTCTGACATTTAGACCAATCAAAGTATTCATCCATATCACCTTTCGAGTCTATATACACCTTAAGATCCAAATTTCCATCGAATATGGGTGTATCTAGATGAATGTTTCTAGGGCTCTCTCATCCTGGTCAACATAATCATGGTGAGCTATCCTTGGATGTGGGTCAGGAGTATATCCTGGTGTTGGACTCTAGGATGGACAGGTGGCAATTTGGGTGATTGCGGCTCAGTAGTGGTCAAACGGGTCTCTTCAAGGATTCCTATCCTCTCTTCCATTTGATCAAACCTTGTATTCAATTGCTTGAACTGCTCAGTCATAGTTCTCATTAGAGTTTCTAGATTGGGGTCCATGGTAGAACTAGGTTGGTCTTGTGAATGTTGATAGGGAGTTCCTGATCTAGTAGTCATTCAATATAAAGATTTACTCTAGGGTTTGCCAGACCTGGAAGTCCATTGTAGTATGAATTGTCTTAGTATAAACCAAGACTATAAATACCCTTTCAAATGGCTAGGTAAGAGATGGGATTGTAGGAGCCCCCCCCCCCCCCCCGCTTTCACGAGGATCCAATTAAAGAACCATAAATCTACTTAAGGTGTTTGCCTTTGGACCCCTAGCCTTAGACACCACTTTCCAGGAGTAGATGAAGAAATGATTCATACTAGTCTCAACACACTAATTGAGCTTGACATGTTGGTATCCCTAATTCTAATTAGGTTGCTACTCAATTTTATTAAAAGGTTTGGGTTTGATGCAAAATGTGGTCAATTGTTTTTGGGCAAAGGAAAGGTAATGACCTCCTTCCCTTATCTTATGATATGGATGCCCTCAAGTAGTTTAAAAATGAATGCAATTTTTTTTTTTGTATTTTATGAAGTGACAAACTTGAATTTCAGTTGGTTAAATGATCAAGCAAAAATGGCTTGGGTTTGGGGGGTTTGGATGTGGTTTTAGTTTCAGCCCAACAATACATATAGAATTTTTAGCAAGCCTATTTTATTTGCAAATTTTTTTTTATTTTTTTGAATTTATAAAATCATGAAAAAATAACAGAAAATAAAAGGATTAATCAGAGAGCAAATAGTGCAAAAATCATATCAAAACAGCTGATATTAGTTGGTGAATCAGAGTTAAGTTCAGACTATCAATGCAGATTTAGTAAGCAGAAACATAGTTAGGGTTGTTTTCTTAGACAAATGTTACTCTATTTTTGGATCAGAAAATTCTCAAAAAAATCATAGTAAATTCTGGATTAAATGGAGATTAACTATTGCAAAATTTAGGATAAAAACATAAGGTCTTGATGGGGAAACAATCCTAGATTTCAAGTGGTGGGGGCACCAGGATCAGACAGAGATTACTGGGCCCTATTTGGTTTACCTAGCCATGTGTCAAATTTTGTAATCAATTAAAATTGAGTCCTGTAATAAGTTGAGGTTAGTTGATTTGTCTCAACCCTCAACCTAGTCATTATTTTAAGTCCTGTACATCAGTTATGAGTCTAGTATGAGCTCAATTTTAGTACAAGAGAAAAGGTTACCCTATTTTGGAGTTCCACCAGGCCACATCCAGGAGTCAGAGGCTACTACATCAGCCTAGTGGATTTTGTGTGATGACCCAGGATCCAAGATGCTTCCAGAAACCTTGATTCCAGTCTAGATGCTAGAGAATAATCCTAAACTAGGGCATCCATGATTCCATAGGTCCCTCTACATCCTAGCCCAAAGAAATCAAGTCCATGTGCCAAGCCCAAGCCCTAAAGAAGCAAGATTCCATGGAATATTCCTGCCACAAGGCTACCAGGCCACCCCAGCTTTCAAAGACCCAAACCAATGCACCCAAGCTCCTTTTGGCTCACCCATTGCTGCCCCTAGATGCCCAGAAGTGTTGATCAAGTCCAAGAGGTGTCCTTGAGTGGAATAGTCAAAGCATGAAGGAAAAAGGAGAAGGCAAGGTCAATTCCTAACCTAATGGGGAATTATTTTTCTAACCTAGCTAGGAAAAAACTTGTATTCCAATTTGGAAGAGGACTTGTAACCCAAGTGTAACCATGGATAGTGAGGGCATGGGAACTTTATAAATACCCCACCCCTCCCCCTCTTGTAATCATCTTTTTCTTTTGAATAAACCTTGATAAAATTTTATGAAATTATCTTGAGTTTGAGATTTGGTTCTCTCTTTGAGTGCTCTCCTTATGTTCCTGGATTGATACCCTACTACTCTAGCATCCCTTGGCATCCCTGGAGATCAGCCATGCCCAAGGAACAGGAGTCCTTGCTGTCGTCCAAGCCCAACAGTTCCTTCTTCCTCGATTGCCAGCTTTTAGCCCTAATCCTGATTTCCTTCAAACCTATTTCCTTTTCTAATTTTTACTTGCTGCTTTGATTAATCTTTGATACTTGCAGGATCCCAGAGGTGTTTTCCCTCCCCTGAGGAGGCCTTCTTTGCTGCTCAGACCACCCAGATCAGCCTTCAGATTCAAGGAAAATGAGGCTTCTTCATCCAGGCTCCGATCTGAGTTTTGAGTGATCCCTTCTGCTTCTGAATTTCAATCTCTGATTGGTATGAAACCTTCCCTTCTTTGATTATCTAATTTTGATAAAGATAAACTATCATAAACCAAGAATTTTTCAACTCTCAGGTCCTGACTAATTCATTAGTTTGCATGAGTTCGCCTCCGATCCGATAATTCTTTGCACTGCTAATCTTTCCACTAGTTCTTACATTATTTTGGGAATCTAACCTGCAAATAAAATTATAAAAATTACAAAAAAAATTATTTTACTATTTTTTTATGCATGTTTAGCAGTTTTAGAGTCATCTTGCATCAGTTTGATATCATAGCAGGTTTAGGATAGTTTTTTATTTGCATCACATTCACAAACCCTAATTCTGCATTTTGTGCATAGCATTAGGTGTCTAGTTTTCATCTGATTTTGGCATCATAAACATTTTATTTTTCTGTGAAACTTGCACTTCATGTCCTCTATTTTGTCGTAGTAATTATCATAATTTTTAATTAATTTTACTAAAACTCTAAATCTTTAGAATTTGGCATATTAGAAACCCTAATAGAATTCTGATAATTTCTGTAGCAGTCCAAGAAACACTAGGTTTGCATCATCATATGATTTTTTTCTTCATGAAATTTGGTAGGAATCATCAGCACATCCATCCATGTTTAATTTTTTTTTTGATTTTTTTCTACATCGGGATCTATGTCAAACTCTGCATTGACTAAAACCCTAATTCCCTGATTTCTGCAACATTCTACATTTTGACTCAACCTAACCTAATCAACTTCCACACACCCCAATCCCAAGCCTAATTGATTGCTAACCTAATCAACTTAAACCTTATTTGTCATTGCATAAAAAATTCATAAAATATTTTTATTTTACTAATTGTTTTAGATTGCATGAGGGCCATTGATTGCCATCATCTTAACCTAATCTTAAGGGCAATTCTCTATCTCAGATCAGGACAGGATTTCGTCACCTGTCCTGGGCCCAAAACAATCAACATCATACTAACCCAAGCCTAATTAAAATCAATTAGACCTAATTTGTCCTAGTGGGCTAGGAGACATCAAAAGGTCGGGTCCAAACCGTGTGGGCCAACTAGTTCATTTAATCATTTAGCTATTACTAAAAGCTGGTGTCTAAGGCTTGGGGTCCAGAGTCAAATGACCTAATTGGTGTTGTGGTTTTTAATTGGGTCCCTGTGAAAGCAGGGGAGTCTCCCACACTCCCACCCCCTACCAGGTCAATGGAAGGATTAGCTATTGGGTTAGGTGTAAGTTGAGCTGACCCACCCAGTTTCTGGCTCTAGGTCTAGGAAACCCTATATTACACTAGCTTTTTCCTTCTCTTTTGCATGCTTGGTTGCATCATTTCATTTTGATTGTTGATTTGTTGCATGTCCACTAGATTAGGAACCCAATAGCAGAAGTCTAAATCCCATCCCAGTTCAACCATGGAGTCCAGTCTTGAAGCACTTATAAGAACCACGAATGAACAACTGAACCATAAACTTCACCAAACCAATACCCAGATGAACCAATTGACCCCAATCCTAAAACCAAATGAACCATAGATTCGATCAAATAGACCAATGATTTGACCAAATAACCCAAACCAATAACCAGGAAAACCATAGGATTTACTAATTAGCCACTAGATTCGACCAAGTAGACAAATGATTTGACCAGGCAACCACCAGGATTGATTCATTAGATGTCCAAGTAGGAACTATAGGCAAGACCCATAGAGCTGAACCCCTGGAACCCATAGTCCATAGGAATCAGCCTAATGCCAATCAGCTTTCCCCTAGTCAACCTGAACCCTATAGGATCAATACCCCTAGATTTGAGCCTAATATTAGTTAGGTATCCCTTAGCCAAGCCCCTCTTACCTCCTTATTGGTTCACCAGAATGACATTGAAGAGGAGATATATAAGGCTGACCCAAGCTTAGTAGAGGAGTATGAGAAAGAAGAAGAGGAATTTTCTATAGATGACTTAGAATTAGTTGACCCAGTAGGTGCCCAGGTAGAAGCCAACCCAAGATCAGTTGACTCAGTAAACTCTGACCACATTCAGAATATAGAGGAAGAGCAGTTAAGGGATGAGGAACCCAACTCTACTATTAGACTCTTCCCTGAGGAGCCACTAGATGAAAGTCCAAGTATATAGCATAGTCCTAAATTTCTTGAACCAGATGACTTTATTAAAGAATTGGCTTATCAGTAACCTTAGGAAGAATCCCATCCTATAGTTCCCATTGACGAACTCTACACCGAGATTAGTGACCCACTCTTTCATACTATAAACCTTGTGGGTACCCATCAACCCCATAAGGTCAACCTTATTAGTCTAGGATTAATCCCTGATACCCCTTCCTGCATCTTATTCTACCCGATTAATCCCGAACCCTTTTCTTATTCCTTATCCAATTAGACTAATCATGAATCCACTTCTTATTTTCTACTTTTTTCTATAACTTTTCATGATTTTCTAACCCTTAGATTGCATTTCATAGAGGTTTGCGTACTGCACTCGTTCATCGAGTCTATCATGTTTGCTTCCTACTTCTGGAAGACCCTCTGGCATCTACTAAGAGTTCATGTCACATTTTCATGTGCATGTTATGATAGGATCAAAACAAAAGAGTCTATAGTCTGTTAGGTTGTGTCCTAATGGTCCAATAAAATTTCCTTCAATAGGAAGCCTAGTCGAGTCTTTTAGGTGTTAGTTTTGTGTCCAATAAATTTACAACCCAGATTCATCTGTCCACACATGCACTAGCCTCTACATCGCATTTGTATCTAGAAATTAGTCAAAAGCTAAACATAATTAATGAACCTTATAAGAACATGGCTAATTCTCGAAAGAGAGATAAAGAATTTGTAGAGGATCATGTGATTGTTAAGGAATTTCATGCTCGCGAAGCTAGCCCATCCAAATTAATGAAGAGCAGTGGACCCAATGCTTATGTGCTTGAGAGACCACCTGATTTAGCTATTAGCTCCACCTTCATCATCTCAAACTTTGTAGAGTATGGGACCCCGCATAGACACCTAGCAAGCCCTTTGAGCCACTCCCTTTCTTTGTGAGTGAACCCACCCTAGAGTGTCCATATACAATTTGGCCTTTTAGTTAGGAAAAGATTGAGAGAATCCTGGATGATCAAGCTATCAGTACCCAAGATAGAGGCTATCAGTGGTACATGGTATGGAGGCAAGGTCGGCTAGAATTTGAGGACTCGTGGATCACCCGTGAGGATCTGTAACGCCTAAACCCAGACCTACTCGAGCACTATGAGAGCCAAGTTATCCCATACTCGATGGGGTCGAGTTCCTCCCATCCCGGGAAAATTGGTGGGGGAACCAGGATCAGACACAGATTACTTGGCCCTATTTGGTTTACCTAGCCATGTGTCAAATTTTGTAATCAATTAAGATTGAGTCCTATAATAAGTTGAGGTTAGTTGATTTGTCTCAACCCTCAACCTAGTCATTATTTTGAGTCCTGTACATCAGTTATGAGTCCAGTATAAGCTCAATTTTAATACAAGAGAGGAGGTTACCCAATTTTTGAGTTGCACCAGGCCACATCCAAGAGTCAGAGGCCACTACATCGGCCTAGTGGATTTTGTGTGACAACCCAGGTTCCAAGATGCTTCCAAAAACCCTGATTCCAGTTTAGATGCCAGAGCATATTCCCAAACTATGGCATCGATGATTCCAGAGGTCCCTCTACATCCTAGCCCAAAGAAATCAAGTCCATGTGCCAAGCCCAAGCCCTAAAAAAGCAAGATTCCTTGGAATATTCCTTCTACAAGGCTACCAGGCAACCATAGCTTCCAGAGGCTCAAACGCATGCATCCAAGCCCCTTTGGGCTGGCCCCTTGCTGCCCCTAGAAGTCCAACACACCCTCCTAGGCATCCTTGAAGTGTTGACCAAGTCCAAGAGGAGTCCTTGAGTGGAATAATCAAAGCATGAAGGAAAAAGGAGAAGACTAGGTCAATTCCTAACCTAATGGGGATTTATTTTTCTAACCTATCTAGGAAAGGACTTGTATTCCAATTTGGAAGAGTTCTTGTGATGGGGATCCAGGGTAGGTATGGATATTTTTTCCATTTTTTTTATTTTCTTGAATTTTTTTTTTTACTTATTCCCGCTATTCCACCTATTCCCTCTATTCCAGTTTTATCCCGATCTTATTCCCACCTTATTCCAGTCTTATTCCAACCTCTTCTTGTGATTTTAAAAAAATTTCAAAACCCTAGCCCACCACCCCGACGGCCCCAGATCCAGGCCGCTTGACCCCCGGCAGCCCTCGCTTACCCGCCCGCCGATGCTTGCCGGTCTCGGCCGCTGATGCTTGCCGGCCCTGCCCTTGTAGGAAATCCGCTGCCGTCGCCCACGCCCATGGGAAGATGAGCGGACTCGGGAGGCATCCGTCCGCCCATGCACCACCGTAACCATCTACCATCGTTGACCTGCCACCGGCCGCCCGCCCGCCATCCGTAGACCCATGCCCGGCCGCCGCCTCCCTTGGGCCCCATGCCCGTGGGAAGATGAATGGATGCGGGAGGCGTCCGTCCGCCCTTGTGCCATCGCTGGCCTGCGCCACCGTCGCCTACCCCCGCCGCCCGCCTGCTGCCGCCCACCGCCAGTCCGCCTCGCGCTCATCCGCTGGAGGCCATGCCGGTTCCCAGTGGGTCTCCCACGGCCATGGGAGACCAAACGACATGCCCAGCATGCCGTGCCCCCTCCCCCGTGCTGCCGCCTCACCTGTAGCCCGCCACCGACCGTCCACCGCTCGTCATCCGCCGGCCCCGTCCGCCGCCCGCTTCCCGGCTGCCAACTGTCCGCTAGTGCTCGATAGAGATAATCTCCCACCTGTGCAAGGCTGTGAGAGGACTTTGCATGGATTTCAGAGCAGTCAAGTTTTATAGTGCAGCATGTTTTCTGGTGCAGATCATCAAGCCAATATGCTTTCCAGAGCAGATCATCATCAATATTGATATAGTACAGATTTTGATGTAATTTATTTTTTCTTTTTTTGGTTTCTTGTAGGCCAAGTAAGTGAGGGTTTTGGTTTTTCTATATAAAGGCACCCTCTCCCCCTGCAATAATTAAGTTTTGATGTAAATTTTTGGATTTTCCCTGGATTCTGGTTCTCGACTGAGGCCTGTCTTTCCTTCACCTGTGGGTGTCGAGGGGTGTGAGACCCCACTTCCTTCGCTCACATGCGAGCGTTGAGGGGCGCAAGGACCTAGTTATCCCCCTTTTCCATCGAGTCCCCCTCTAGGTCTATGGATTTTTCTTTACGGCCCTAGGTAGTGATTTGGGTGGGATCCCCTAGGCTCCGGTGTAGTGAGATGGTGTGATGCCCTAGACTACATGTAGTGGGGTGGGTGAGATGCCCTAGAGGTGCGACGTCTCTCTGTGAAGGTTAGTCCCCAGTCCTAGAGTGTCCATGTTTCCTATAGTCCATCCCATGTTTCTCCACCATGAAAACTGAAAACCAAAATAGTTCATCTGTTTTAGGTTTTAGTGTCAGCTTGCTCTAGTCCCAGGAGGCTTCTTAGCCCTCCCACAGTCCTAGTTTGTTCAGGTTTTCCCATGTTTTCCCAATAAATCAGGTTACATTTCATCCATCCCGCATCATTTGGCATCAGAGCGAGTTGTGGATTAGGTGTGCTCCTTTTTTCAAACTCGACGGAGTCGAGTTCTTTGTGATCGAGGAGAATGATGGGGATCCAGGGTAGGTCCGGGTATTTTTTCTATTTTTTCTTATTTTTTATTTTTACTTATTCCCGCTATTCTACCTACTCCCTCTATTCCAGTTTTATCCAGATCTTATTCCCATTTTATTGCAGTCATATTACATCCTCTTCCCGTGATTTTAAAAAAACTTCAAAACCCTAGCCCACCGCCCTACCGGCCCCGCCCTCGCCGAAAATCCAGTGCCACCGCCCACGCCTGTGGGAAGATGAACGGACGCGCAGGGCATCCATCCGCCCACATGTTGCCGCCATCGTCTACCACCGCCGACCTGCCACCAACCGCCCGCTCACCGTCCGCAGGCCCACGCTCGGTCGCCCTCGCCAACACCCTTGGGCCACATGCTCACGGGAAGACGAATGGACGCGGGAGGCGTCCGTCTACCCCTGCACCGCCATCGCCTGCCGCCATCACCCGCCTGCTACCGCTCGCTACCGGTCCGCCACCCGCTCATCTGCCAGAGGCCATGCCGGCTCCCAGGGGGTCTCCCACGGCCGTGGGAGACAAAACAGCATGCCCAGCGTGCCGTGCCCCCCCGTGCCGCCGACCCGCCTGCAGCCTACCACTGGCCTTTCGTCACTCGTCGTCTGCCGGCCCCATCTGCCGCCTGCTTCTTAGTCGACGACCGTCCACCAGTGCTCGACGGAGATCATCTTCCCCTGTGCATGGCCACGAGAGGATTTTACATGGATTTTGAAGCAGTCCAGTTTTTTAGTGCAACATGCTTTCTGAAGTAGATCATCAAGCCAACATGCTTTCCAAAGCATATCAGCACCAGTATTGATGTAGCATGGATTTTGATGTAATTTATTTTTAATTTTTTGGGTTTCTTGTGGGCCAAGTAAGTGAGGGTTTTGGTTTTTCTATATAAAGGCCCCCTCTCCCCTTGTAATAATTAAGTTTTGATATAAATTTTTGGATTTTTCCTGGATTCTAGTTCTGGGCTGAGGCCTGTCTTTCCTTCACCTCAGGGTGTTGAGGGGTGTGAGACCCCACTTCCTTCGCTCGCATTAGAGCGTCGAGGGGCGCGAGGCCCTAGTTCTCCCCCTTTTCCATCGAGTCCCCCTCTAGGTCTAGGGATTTTTCATTACGGCCCTAGGTAGTGTTTTGGGTGGGATGCCATAGGCTCTGCTTGTAGTAAGATGAGTGGGACGCCCTAGACTACATGTAGTGGGATAGGTGAGATGCCCTAGAGGTGTGACGTTTCTCCATGAAGGTGAGTACCCAGTCCTAGAGTGTCCATGTTTCCTATCCTCTATCCCATGTTTCTCCACCAAGAAAATTGAAAACCAAAAGATTTCATCTATTTTAGGTTTTAGTGTCAGCTCGCCCTAGTCCCGGGAGGCTTCTTAGCCCTCCCACAGTCCTAGTTTATTCAGGTATTCTCCTGTTTTCCCAATAAATCAGGTTTTCCCATATTTTTGTTCCCTGTTGAACCTGACTCGACGGAGTCGAGTTCTCCCCACCGCAGGGGAAAGATGGGGACCTAAAACCCTATTTTATTTTATTTTATTTTGTTTGATTACATTAATCCTGTGTCACTTGAGTCAAAGTGAGCCACTTGAGTCCTATAATAAAGTGGGACAATTGAGTCAACTGAGTCGACTTAGTCGGGTCCAGTCATTTTAGTTCAGTCAAGAGTCAAGTTAAGTTGTTCAAGTCAAGAGGAGAGTCATCAATAGGAGATTCACCAGACCCCTCCAACCAGAGCCAGCCTTCATGCACCTGGACCCTTTCATGCCACCAAGCCCACAAGAGAGTACTCCAGCCCAAGACAGGCCCACTATTGATCGGTCCACCGGGATTTCTTGGCCCACAAGTTAGGGTTTCTTAGCCCTCAAGTAATGTATCCTGGGATGAATCTATAAATACCGCCCCTCCCCTCTTGTATTAAACATCTCTTTCTTATGAATACAATTTGCTGAAATTTGAGTTATTACCTTGTGTTGGTGTTTTATTTTGGTTCTTTGGTTTGTGTTCTTGTGCTTGGATGAATTACTTGCTGCCGTAGCTTCCTTCCACACCCTAAATCACTGCCATCCAAGCCTTCACACGTCTAAGAAGAAGTGCCCTAGGCCGCCAAGCAAGGAGATCTTCAACAAGCTTTGAAGAACCATCTTCTAACCCTAATCCTGATTCCTTTCAATCCATAGTTCCTTTTCTTATTTTTAATTACTATTTTGATTAACCATCTTTGATGCAGAACAAATAAGATGATGCGATGCGGAAGTAAATTAAGACTATTTTTTTTTTTTTTTGTGTTTTGTTAGAAGTTGGCTTGACTCAAAAACAAGGCTAACTAATATTGAAAGAAAATATGCACTGAAAGAAAGCACAATTCAAAAGAGTAGATTATCAGAGTAATAAACAAGTAGGATCGCTGGGGATTGAGAAATCCCTAGACCTAGGGTTTACTCCTCTTTCAAGAAACAGATGAAGAGAGAAGAGAAGGTTTTATACCTGACTGTGATATCTCTCTTTGCTTCAATTGAAGGACACTCTCAAGCAGATTGTAGGATCCTTGGAGACGGGGTATTTTCGTAATGGATCCTCGGATTGTAGTCCTATAGCAAGGTTGGCCTTCTTCTCGTACTCTGGATCTGGAAAAGATGAAGAACAAGATAAGGATGTAAGAAACTCAAGGAAGAGACCTTTACTTGGGATAGCTCCGGACTGCTCGAACTTTGAAGATGAGGGAAGATTATGGAGGTGGCGGTGGAAGATGGAGTGGATTTAGGGTTTGGCTGGTAGGGCGGCGGCTTGTAGATGAAAAGGACCTAGGGCTTGATATAGTGGACGGTGGCTTGGAGAAGGAGATGGCGGCCTTCAGTGAAGTGGGAATAGGATTTAGGAATTTGGGTGTTTGCAGCTAGGATGATGAAAGGAAATTAGGGTTGGCGGCCAGGGATGAAAGCGGGGCAGGGTTTTGGTAACTTTGGAGATCTCTCACCTCCTCAAGACTCCAATGGAACCTGGATTTACTCCCTCACGGAGCTTAACACTCAAAGAAGTGCGGAAGAAGAGAACACAAGGTTGCTCAATACAAGAAAAGATTTCATTTACTCATTCTTAAAATCAAAAGATTACATAAGGGTCCAATATATAGACCTTGCAAGAGAAACAAAATTACACTACTTCCCATGTGGGACTAAACATTCATCCTAAGAATGAAAAACTTTCCCTTGACTAACCAGGTTTCTTTCCTTGGAGTGGGCGGCCTCAAATGCATGGTGATGGCTTCATATGGAAGGTATGTGGGGCACCTCCTAGTTCTTCTTCTTAAGTCATGGGTTTTCCTTCCATGACTTGCTCTTTCTTGGAAAAAAATACTCATCTCCTAGTCTTTTTTCCCAAGACTAGGCTCTTTCCATTCATAGCCAGGTACTTTAGGTAGGTGTGGGCGCCTACCTTAAAGTCCTCTCCAAGAAAAATCCCCTGCTCCTTTAGCTTGGTTACTTTTGGTAGCTTGTGGGTGCCTTCCTTGACTTCTCCTAAGAAAATTTTCTTGCTCTCTTGGGCATGGGGACCAGGGACACTGAGATGAAATGTGGCGCCAACTGGTCCTAGGAGTGTGGCTGGGAGTGTGGCGCCACTTGCATTTGGCCTTGGAAGAAAAAATGACGCCCTAGGGAATGGCGCCAACCAGGACTTGACTTGGACTTAGACTGAGTCAACATGACTCAACAAAATGAAATGCAGACTCAAAGAAATAAATAATCTGGTTGACCAGGTCAACCCTTATTACAAACCCTAATCTTCGGGTAAGGTCATTCAGAGATCCAGATGAAACCCTGAAGTCTTCTTCTGATTCTGGTGCCCGCACCAATTCTCCCGGGGTGAGAGGAACTCGACCTTGTCGAGTAAGGCGCAAGTTGGCTTTGGTATCTCTCCAAGAGATCTGGATCCAGCTCTTGTAATTCATCTCAGGAGATCCAAGAGTCATCAGAATCTGGCTTTCTTTGCCAGCGGACTAGGTTTCTTTGGTATCCTCGATTACGAGTAGAGATAACCTGATCGTCCAGGATCATTTTAATCTGTTCTTTCCTCACTGGCTAGTTTGTTGGTGGACACATAGGGTTAGGTTCACTCTCAAGAACAGGATTAGGCTCAAAAGGCTCACTGGGAATCATAGCTGGCTCTCTATACTCTTCTTGGTCTGTAATGTTAAAAGTGGGGCTAATGCCTAGTTCTGGAGGCAACTCGAGCACATAGGCATTGGATCCTACTCTCTTCACCACTCTAAATGGTCCAGCTCCTCTAGTATGTAACTTTCTAATGGTTCCAGGAGGAAACCATTCAGGCCTTAACCTGATCATTACATAGTCTCCCTCAACAAAAGTTTTGACTCGCCTTTGAGAATCAGCCAACTTCTTATAAGTTTCATTACTTAAATTTATTTTGGCATGAATTTCTTTATGCAAGTCTTTTATATGCTGTGCAAAAACTTCAGCAAACTCGGAGACTCGTGTGTGGACTGGTAAAGGGGCTAGGTTAAGAGGTGTGTGAGGTTTGTACCCATGCATAATTTCAAATGGACTCTTACCTGTAGACCTATTGATCGAGTTATTGTATGCAAATTCAGTCCTAGGTAAGTACAAATCCCAATTCCTAGTGTTTTCAACAACAAGACATCTTAGCAGATTGCCTAAGCTACGGTTCACTACCTCGGTTTGGCCATCAGTTTCGGGATGATAGGCAGTTGAAAACTTAAGTTTTGTCCCTAACTTATGCCAAAGGGTTTTCCAAAAATAGCTGGTGAACCGGACATCCCTATCTAAAACAATTTCTTCGGTAGGCCATGGACTCTAACTATCTCATTAAAGAACAGGGTGGCTACCTTAGACGCATAAAAAGTCTGGGAACAAAGCAAGAAATGGGCCATCTTAGAAAATCGATCGACTACGACACAGATAGAGTCATT
This sequence comes from Areca catechu, assembly GCA_021397845.1. Lineage (NCBI taxonomy): Eukaryota > Viridiplantae > Streptophyta > Magnoliopsida > Arecales > Arecaceae > Areca > Areca catechu. The sequence goes on along the minus strand of CM038051.1, from coordinate 89,911,968 downwards.
CCTCCTCTGGGTCTTAGGCAAACCTAACACAAAGTCCATACTCACATCTTGCTAAGGACAATCTGGGACAGGGAGTGGGGTATAAAGGCCGGTGTTCTGTTTTCGCTGTTTGGCAACAGCGCAGGTCCGACACCTAGCCACAATGTGTGCTACATCTCTTTTTAAGCTAGGCTAGAAAAAGTGGTCTTCAACAGCCAGGGTGGTCTTGTCTTTTCCAAAATGGCCTACTAGACCCCCAGCATGAATTTCCCAAATCAAAATTTCCCTAAGAGAAGTTCTAGGGATGCAAAGCCTATTTTTAAGAACAGAAAGCCATCTAAAAGGGTATAATCCTTATGATCACTAGATGGTCCTTGAGCTAGATCCTGATACACAATCTTAAAATCTGGACACAACTCATATTCCTCTTTGATCTACTCAAACCCTACGACTTCAGCCCTAACAGAATTCAATAACAAAGATCGATAACTAAGGGCATCAGCTACCTTATTTTCAGTCCCAGCCTTATGTTTCAAAACAAAAGTATAGGACTGGATATACTCTACCCACTTAGCATGCCTAGGGTTAAGCTTCTTCTGGGAATTCAGGAATCTAAGAGCCTCATGGTCCGAAAATAGCACAAATTCCTGCGGTAGCAAATAATGTCTCCAGTAACACAAAGCTTGCACTACCATATAAAATTCTTTATTATAGGTAGAATACCTAAGCTTTGCATCATTAAGTTTTTCACTAAAAAATGCTACGGGATGATTCTCTTGGCTTAGGACTCCACCTATACCTACACCTGAAGCATCACAGGCAACCTCAAATACTTTACAAAAGTCGGGTAACCTCAAAATAGGTGCCTGGGTCATCCATCCTTAAGATCTAGGAAGGCTTTATGGGCTGCTTTAGTCCACTGAAATTCTCCCTTCCTAATACAGTCTGTGATAGGAGCAACTACAGTACTAAACCCCTTGATGAGTCATCTATAGAAGGTAGCCAAGCCGTGGAAACTCCTAACTTCATTGACACTGGTCGGCTCTGGCCATTCTACTATGGACCTAATCTTCTCTGGATCGGCATCCACGTCGTCAGGGGTTACTACAAAACCAAGGAAGATAACTCTACTGGTCATGAATTCACACTTCTTGAGATTACTGTAGAGACTATCATTCCTCAAAACTTGGCAGACTTGTCTAAGGTGGCCTAGGTGGTATGCAGGGGTCTTACTATAGATCATGATGTCATCGAAATAGACCACTACAAACTTCCCTATGAAAGCACTAAGCACCTGGGTCATAATCTTCATGAAAGTACTAGGGGCATTGGACAACCCAAAAGGCATAACAACCCATTCGTAGAGACCATCCTTAGTTTTGAAAGCGGTTTTCCACTCATCCCCTGGTCTAATTCTAACATGATGATAGCCACTCTTGAGATCAATTTTGGAAAAAACCATTGCACCGGCCATCATATCTAGCATGTCATCTAGTCTAGGGATGGGGAACCTATACTTGATTGTGATTTTGTTGATGGCATGACTATCAACACACATCCCCCACGTGCCATCTTTCTTTGGGGTCAGTAGTGCATGGACTGCATAAGGGCTAAAACTCTCTCTAATGAACCCCTTCTTCAATAATTCTCCAACCTGCTTTTGTAGTTCCTCATGCTCAGATTGATTCATCCTATAATGGGGCAAGTTGGGTAAAGTAGCTCCTGGGATTAAATCTATGGAATGCTGGATATCCCTAAGAGGTGGAAGGTGGTCTGGCAGATCCTCGAAAAAAACATCTTCAAATTCTTCAAACAAAGGCCTAACTTCCTGAGGAGGCTCTGAGGGTGTAGGAGTCCTAAGTTCCTTAGCAGTCAACATCCAAATGGGTGAACCACTATGAATTTCTTGTTCTAGATCATTAGCACTAATTAGGTTCACTCCAGTCTTCATCTCTTTGACCTTATTGGGTCCTTTAGCTACCTTGTCCTTAGGAGGGACTGAATGGATTGTGATCTTTTTCCCTTTAAAACTAAAGACACAGGTATTGGATTTTCCTAAGAGGGTGGCATCATGATCATATAACCAAGGTCTCCCAAGAATTATACTGCTCACCTCCATGGGTAAGACATCACACCAAATCTTTTCTTGATAGGATTGCATCTGGATTTGGACCTGACATCTAGACTGGATGGGTATAGAGGTAGAGTCTACCCAAGAAACCTTATAGGGGTTGGGGTGGGGAACTGGGGTTAAGCCTAACATTTTGACAGTACTAGCAGAAATGGCATTCACACAGCTCCCACTATCTATGATGTTCTTACATACCTTATCCCCAAATTTAAGGAAAGTCTGTAGGATGTTAGTCCTACGCCAATCCTCCTGAACTCTACTCTGGGACAGGATGCATCTCACAACTCCTAACTGGTCAGACTTTGTGGGTTCCTCCTCTCCTTCATACTCATCAACCAAGTTCATTCCGACCTCATAAACTTCTTCTTCAAATTCCTCATTGGGCCCAAAATTCTCTTCCTCTCCCTCTTCTATGTAAAGGGATCTACGTGGGCGCTGGCTAGAAACATGACCTATCTTATGGCAATTAAAACAGAGTTGGGTGTTGTTCTTGAGATAGAAAATCTAGTGCCACTTTACTGTGACAACACTGGAGCTGTTGCTTAAGCTAAGGAACCAAGAGCACATCATAAGTCCAAGCACATTCTAAGATGCTTCCATCTCGTACGAGAAATAGTAGAAAGACAAGATGTCTACATAAATAGAGTTGATACAAAGAACAACGTAGCAGACCCGTTCACTAAGGCTTTATCACAGCGAGAGTTTGATCGCCACCTCGAGAGTATGGGGTTATGATTTAAAGGTGATTGACTTTAGTGCAAGTGGGAGATTGAAAGGGATATGCCCTACAAGCAAATCTATGTTGTATCTCCCAAACCATTGTAATTGACAATATTCTAATAAAGACATTATTTTTCATCATACGCTGTGATTATTATTATATGATGAACCCCATAGATTAGGGCTATGATTTTAGGGTTATGATGAGATCATACCAGTGAGACCTAAAGTCTTAAAACCTTAATCAAAAAATATTCCTAGTCGAAGGAACCTTGAGTAGGGGATCAAGGTTTTTTCCGGTAAGACTAGCACATCCTATGTATACTGAATAGGATGACTGCTCTCATAGTCACTTGGATATGACACTAATACTAGGATGTGGGTGCTCATTAGAGAATGAGTTCACTGATATGATCCAACTTGAGAATATCTAATGGAGTCTTAGCTACATGTCAATAGAAGGTTCTCATAGTGGGAGTGGTACAAGTAATCCTTTGACTTGAGACTGCCATAAGTACCTTATGTACATGAACTCATGCTTTGGTTCAATCCTAATCATGACACTGAGTCATGCACAGGATTGATACTGGGAATGGTGAATTTGATATGAAGGTAATGAGTAGGTCAACAAGGAATCGATCACTCTTAGTAAGAGGAGATTGCATCTAGCTAGTTATCAATCGGATGATGATTCAGGGAATCTTTGATCAAAGTAAAGATATTAGAAATGGTTTCTAATATCAAGATAATAGAATCATCAATATAAGATTGAGCTAGAAAAAAATATAATATTGGATTTGACATATATCCATATCCATAATTATATTTTGGGTGCAGGCTGATCGAAGGATTTAATTGTACGGTAACTTTCTACTAAAGGGTAATTTGGGTATTTCACAAGAATTTTCATATCTTCCGGGTAGACATGACACGTTGTTAGATGTCAATCTTGTCTTGTGGGTTGATTTGAATGATCACTTATTAGGATGAGTCCTAATTGATCAAAATCGGGTAAGCCCGATTTGACCTAAATCGATTAGAAAGAGTTCTAATCAAATTAGGTCAACTTGTATTCGAACCCACTGCTGGCTAGATGTGGAACCCAATGGGTCACACACTTAAAAGAATTGAACAAGAGTAATTTGCATGAAGACACTCTAGGAAGTGTTGCAAATCCTAACTCCTATTCGAATCGTAATCGAATTAGGGTTCTGAATTGATTCGATTTGGGTTCTAATTGGATCTAATTAGACCTTAATTGAGAATTTAGGGATTATGGACAACCCAATTGGCTAACCTATTAGCTAGGCCACTTCCCCACCCGCCCCGTTTTCCCTTGCACACCAAAAACACCAAGAGTCCATGCGCTAATGGACTCTTGGCGCGCCATTTGGAGAAGTCCATGGGCGCATGGACTCTTGGCGCGCACCCACTTAATTCTCCGATGAATTAAGATGGGGCTACCTTCTTTCTTAGTATTAGCGCCACATTTGTCTACCCTTGGATGATAATCTAACGAGTGGAGAGGTTTTAAGAAAGAAAAGAAGCACAATTTCTTCCCGGGAGCGCGAAATCAGATCTCTACGGAGATTCAAGTTTCACGACTTCTTTCTCCCAATCGTCGTGACTTCTTCCTTTGAGAAAAGCCATGAGGATTGATCTGGAAGGCCATGAGAATTAATCCAGAAGGTCGTGAGAAGAAGGAAAGGGCATGAGAAGAAGGAAAGGGCGTGAGAAGAAGGAAAGGGCGTGAGAAAATTGTTTACGGAGAGTTGTGAGGGCACCTCTCCGAAAACTATAAAAAAGGGGGTAGGAATCAGAACTCGATGATGTGTTTTTTTTTTTTCTTCCCTCCCCTGAAGACTCTTTCTCCCCTTCTTGTTTTTGCATTGTTTCCTTTACAGAGTAAAACTCTGTCGAAACTCTGCTACTAAACAAGGTTAAGAGAGAAAGTCTCCGACGATAAAGGAAAAGAAGAGTTATGATCCAATTCATTTCTTCCTTACATTAAGACATCTTTGTCTTAATTTCTCCACCAATTAAAGACAAGCATTAATCTTCTTAGGACAAGGTCTTACTTTCAAGACAAAGGTGTCCTAAATGTTCTAAGTCTTGGTAGAAGGTGGAGAAGGGGTAAGAAAGAAGAAGACACATCTTTGAGTGGAAGATTTCCAGCCATAATCCAAGTATTGAATTCCTGGAAGAAGAATTCAATTGTAGGAACCATTGGAACAAGGAGTTAGGATCTTGGTCATTGCTTTGTGTGGATCACCATCGGAGGGCGGACACCTGGACGCCTGGTGAACTCAAATAGCCCGTTCATCTTCAAGATTAAATCTTCATCAAATTGGAATTAGCGGTTACAGGTTAGTACTCTAATTCTAATTTACATAAGAATGTTAGTCTTCATACATTTTAGTCTTATTAAGGAGTTCCTGGTTTAGGGTTTTGGTGTATATTAATTTCTATATTTTGAAATTATCCTTCCGCTGCGTTGCACCGGATCCCAACATAGAACACCCCTCGGGCTTACTAGCTTATGTCAGAAAGGCTACAGATCAAAACTGACTATATAGCAAAATTTCTTAACATCTCCACTTTTTGATGGAAGACTCAACCATTTACTTAGACGAAGAGGCCCGGTTACTTGGTGGAACAATGTTTAGAACTTGCTTTTATTATCTTTTTTCTCTTTTTTTTCACTAATAAAGGAACTTTGCATTTAACAACACCCAAATACATCCAAGAGATAGATTCTTCTTCGATGCAAATAGGAGGGTTAAAATTATCTAGAAATTTGATTTCATTCTTACTTACCATGTTTACTTGAGTCTATTAATATTTCATCCCTCAATATTTTAAAAATTATCAAGACTATTCAATCAATTATTTATAAAAAGTGTGTGATTTACCCTAAGTCTAAGATCAACAAGTGTAAAAATATTAAGGTAAAGGTAGCTCCAAATATTTACTTATTCTACTTTTTATTCCCCCATAAATAAAATTTGATTATAAATGTATGCATGATATGGTATAAAAGGAAATGAAGACACCTGAGAAATTTTCTTGAGCTCTCCCCCCAACTTAGCCAATAGAGCCTATTTGAGTACGAATCTGAAAACCTAATAAAGAAAATAATTAGAAAGAAATAAGCTGGGTTGCCTCCTATGAGCACTAAGTTTAATGTCTTCAGCCATACTTGACATTAGACTAACTGAGATATGTTTGTTCATAAAGAACCATGGCTTCTTCCATAAATTCTGTAGGTAATTCAAAGAATGGTTTTAATCATTGACCGTTAACTTTGAAAACAATACCATTGCTTGGATTTTCAATTTCTACAGCCTCATACAGAAAGACTTTTTTAACTATGAAAGGTCCTGTCCATCAAGACCTAAGCTTCCCAGGAAAAAGATATAACCTTGAATTATACAAAAGAGCTTTTTGTCCAGGAGTAAAAGATTTTCTATGAATTGCTTGATCATGAAATACTTTTGTTCTTTCTTTGTACACCTTAGCATTCTCATAAGCTTCATTTCTAAGTTCTTCTAATTCATTGATCTGAAGCTTCCTATGGTTTTTAGCTAAGTCCAAGTCCATGTTCAATTTTTTAATTGCCCACATAGCTTTGTGTTCTAATTCAACAGGCAAGTGATATGATTTTCCAATCACAATCCTATAAGGAGACATTCTTAGGTTGGTCTTGTAGGCAGTGCGATATGCCCAGAGTGCATCAACTAATTTCAAAGACCAATCTTTTCTATTAGCATTAACAGTTTTCTCCAACATTTGTTTTATTTGTCTATTGGATACTTCTACTTGCCCACTAGTTTAAGGATGATATGATGTAGCCAACTTGTGGGTAACATTATATTTTTTCATTAATGTGGCAAAGTGTCGGTTGCAAAAGTATGTCCCCCGATCACTAATGATTGCTCTAGGAATACCAAAATGAGAGAGAATATTTTCCTTAAGAAATTTAATGACCACTTTGCTATCAGTGGATCTATATGGAATAGCTTCTACCCACTAAGACACATGATGGGGAACTAATATGCATGCAATTTTTTTTATATGTTTTACATGTTGAGTTAGGTGATTAATTCCCAAATTTCATATCAAAATTATTTGTAGGGAGTTTTGTATGAATTTTTGAAGATCAGCATGAAGATTAGGACCTAGAAAAGTAGCAAAGAAGGACCGCCGGGGCTGAGAAGCCTCGGTTAGGGCAAGTTCTCCTACAATAAAACTACTGGAGGTAGAGGGGTGTACCTGACAATGTCTGTGAAGATCGCAGCGAAGGGGTCTCTCGTTCCTCGATGGATGCGGCCTGGAAAACCGAGCCAAAGACTTGCGGATACCTGGCTTTCTGCTCGGTGATCCGATTGAGGCTTGGCTGGAGTCGTTGGATTCGTAGGAACTCAGGGACCTGCAAACGACCTGTCAGGGGTTAGAAAGCTCATAAAGGAACAAGAAAATAAAGTAAAAACAACAAGGAAAGGCTTCTTTTGGAGTGGGCGTCCAGGGATCTGGAGGGTTTGTTGGTAGCAGGAAGATGATTGCAAACACCGGGAAGAAGAACTCTCACAAACCCCTTTATGCACACAGCAGGGTATCACACCACTCAATAGAAGAACTCAAGGTTTTCATTCATCAAAAAATTCTTCTCATACATGAGGCTAGGGTCCCTTAAATAGACCCTTAACCTTGGGCTCCAAGTAAGGGTACATAAGTCTTTACATAAGAATCCTTTTCCCTCTCAAACCCTAGCTAGAAAATAAGGAAATATTAGGTAGAAAAATCCCTAAAAATTTTCTTGACTTGGTCAAGACTCCAAGGATGCCTAGGAGGGCGTGTTGGGCTTCTAGGAGCAGCAAAAGGCCAGCCCAAAGGGGCTCAGGTGCATGGGTTTGGGCCTTTGGAAGCTGGGGTGGCCTGGTAGCCAGGTAGTAGGAATATTCTCTGGTATCTTGCTTCTTAGGGGCTTGGGCTTGGCACCTGGGCTTGATTTCTTTGGGCTAGGATGCAGATGGACCTTTGGAATCATGGATGCCCTTATCTATGAATATACTTTGGCATCTGGAAGGGAATCTGGGCATCTGGAGGGCATCTGCAAGAAATCAGGATTTTCTGAATTTTCCTCCTGGGGTCTTCAAATCTTCAAGCTAGGTTGGACTTGGGCTATACTTCCATGTCTTCAATCTAGTTGGACTTGGTTTTCACTTATATGATATAGTCTTGAGTCTTCAGTATGCTTGGACAGGACTCAAAAAAATAAAATTAGCTCAACATGAGCTGACTAGCATTGGACTGAACTAGCTCAACATGAGCTGACAAGTACAGAACTGAAATAACAACTCAAAATACTCAAATAACAACTAAAATAGACTCAGATGAGCTAAGCCCTTATTACAGATGGACTCATAAATTATTGATCAATTCATAGAGGATTGAAAAGCCTCTATCTTATTCTGGTGCCTCCGGTGTCCCCACCAATTCTCCAGGGGTGGGAGGAACTCGACCCTGTCGAGTGAAGGTCAGACTGGCTCACATATCTCTCGAGAAGGTCTGGGTTGAGGTGTTGCAAGTCCTCTCGAGAAATCCATGAATCGTCCGACTCTGGCCGGCCTTGCCATCGGACCAGGAAGCGTTGATAGTCATGGCCCTGGGTAGTGATGGCTTGATTGTCCAGGATACGCTCGATCCGTTCTCCTCTCTCAGGCCAAATTTGTTTGTGGACACTCTAGGTTAGGGTCATTCACAATGAAAAGGAATAGGTCTAAAGGCCTCACTAGGTAGCGCTGCCGGTTCCCTATACTCAACCAGGTCTATAATATTGAAGGTAGAACTAATGCCCAAATCCGAAGGCAAGTCTAACACCTAGGCATTTGATCCAACCTTCTCTATCACTTTAAAAGGTCCGGCTCTGCGAGCATGAAGCTTCTTTTAGGGCTAAGCCTAACTAAGATAAAATCCACTACATCAAATTTTTTGATCCATCTTCGGGAATTAGCCAGTTGTTTTAACATTAGTGTGGGTGGTGAACATGCTAGGCACATGCAGACTCCTAACAAGATGATGCAAAGGACTCAAACCTACACCTAGCAAACCCGACTAAAGAGGTTTATTAGGTCTTAACTACCACTTAGGCATGGTGGCATGAGTCGTGGTTGATGGATGACATGCAGAAGAAAATTTGCTAGTAACTCCTAATAAGTGCCAGAGGGTCTGCCAAAAGTAGGTAGCAAAAGGGATGGGCTCTATGGATCCTTGCAACCTAGTAACCTCAACAAAATGTAACCTAATAGTTCTAGACACATGAGAAAACTCAGGAAAGGGTAGAAAATAGGAAGTAGGTTCAGAATTACTCTGGTAGGGTGGAGAAAAAGGTTTTGGGTTAGTTGGATAAAGTAGAATCAAAGAAGGCATGTTAGGGACTAATCCTAGACTAATGAGGTTAACCTTATAGGGTTGCGATATATCTACGGGATTTGTATAATGGAAGGATGGGTTATTAATCTCAGGAAAGAGGTCCTTAATGGGAACTATAGGAGGAGACTCATCCTGAGGGTACTGATTTAAAGAGATCAGGTCCTTAATAAATTCTTCTGGTTCTTGTATTTTAGGACTAGACTCTATAATTTGGCTCTCCTCTATGGTTTCCTCAGGTAGGGCTCTAGTAGCAGTACCTAGGTTCTCTTCCTCTATTTGTTCTTCCATTATAGCTTTAGGTTGGATATGGTCAAGGTCAACTAGCTCTGGGTTGGTTTCTACCTGGGCATCTACTGGGTCAGCTAATTCTAGGTCTACTAAAGGTGTCTCCTCTTCTCCCTCATACTCATCCACTAGGCTCACATCAGCTTCATACACTTCCGCGTTAATGTAAGCCTTGTGAATCTCAGGAATGGTTGGAGAAGGTCGGCTAGCAGGAAATTGGTTAGGTTCTGGTCTCTGATTATGGGTACTACTCCTAGAAGGTTCAGGTTGTATAAGGGGTAGTGGCTCACTACTGGGTTCGTATTTAGGGATACTAATCCTATGGGGTTCAAGTTGACTAGGGGAAGCATGACTAGTACTAGGTTGATACTTAGGGGTTATGGGTTCTCTAGGCTCATAGGACAAGGGTGCAGATCTATGGGTCATGGGATTATAGGATCTGGGGTCATAGCATTTTGGGTCAGCTCTATGATCAGGTTCTAAGGATGGATCATGGTATGGGGTCCTCCTAAGGTTGGGCTCCCTATATGGGTCAGGATATTGGGTCCTCCTAGGGTTGGACTCCCAATATGGGTCAGAATACTGGGTTCTCCTAGGGTTGGACTCCCTATATGGGTCAGAATATTGGGTTCTCCTAGGGTTGGACTCCCTATATGGGTCAGAATATTGGGTGTTGGGTCTACTAGGCTTATAGGGTGTGGGTGCATAGGATCTATGATCATGGGATCTAGAGTCATAGGATCTAGGTTCATAGGTTATGGATTCATAGGTTCTAGGTTCATAGGATTTGGAGTCATAAGATCTATAGGTTGTAGGTATACTAGGCTTATAGTGAGAGGGTAAATAGGATCTATCTTCCTGGTCTATAAAATCCTGATTGGGTCTTCTAGGACTAACCTTAGGGATTGGGTCATGATGATGGGCTCTCCTAGGTTCAGCCTCAAGGTATGGATCAGGGTTTGGGGTCCTCCTAAGTTGAGGGGAATTAGGATTTGGCTCAGACCGTGACCCATGGTTTTTTTCTGGGGTTCCTACCCGGACTTTTAACTGATCAAACCTATTGGAAAGATGGTCAATTCTATCATTAGTTTGAATACGAGACTGAGTTAACTGGGTCATCTGGGTAGCCATCTGGGCCATTTGATCAGCTAGGGCTTTTATTTGAGCTTGTAAATTTTTCATGGGTTCAGACATTTGTGAAGGAGGTGGGTGATATGAAACTCCTGATCTAGTGCTCATGCAAGACTCGATCAGACCGACTATAGCTGACTAGACCTAAAGTCCAAACTAGATGCTCAATCAGGGTGGCAAACTAGCCTATAGTAACCCTGTACTCAGCCAGGTAGGTGTAAGGGGAGTGTTAGGTCCCTGATTACCAATCCTAGACACCAATCAGAGATTGGCCAGGTAGGCGGACCAGCACACAAGCCCTTCGGGATTGAATCCCTAAACCACCGTTCTAGACACTGAGCACAAGGCACACACAGGTTAACTTGACACAGTGATCTAACACTAGCCCGGACCCGACCAGTTGGTGTCCCTAGCCCACTAGGGCAAATTAAGTCTAATTAATTTTAGGTTAAGGCTTGGGACCGAATGCAAGGGATGTGGTTTTGGGCTAAGGAGAGGTGATCAAATCCTCCCCCATCTGATATAGCAAGAGTGCCCTTAAAAGTAAATTATGCAATGATGGCAGGCAGATGAGGATGCAAATTAGGGTTTAGATATTTTTTTGGTATTTTTGAAGAATATGTATTTTTTTTTGGTATTTTTTAAATAGAAGAAAACTTGAAAATCATGGCCTAATATACTGGAAATATACTAAAATTAAGAAATATGCAAAAACTCCTAAACAAAACCCTAAAACTTCCAAACTTGTCTTGCTAAAAAAAATAGAGCCAAAAATTTACAGGCCCTATTTCGGCTTGCAGAAAATTCACAGGACATAATAAAATCTGGAAAAAATTTTAAAATTACTATGAATTATGGTAAATCCAATAAAATAAATTTCATAATTTTTGGAGATTTTAACAAGGAAAAATAATTAAAATAACAGAATATATACAGACTGAAAAATTACAGAAAATAAGCCCTAATCTAAGCTCTGATACCAAATGATGGGGAACTAATATGCATGCAATTTTTTTTATATGTTTTACATGTTTAGTTAGGTAATTAATTCCCAAATTTTATATCAAAATTATTTTTAGGGAATTTTGTATGAATTTCTGAAGATCAGCATGCAGATTAGGACCTAGAAAAGTAGCAAAGAAGGACCGCCGGGGCTGAGAAGCCTTGGTTAGGGCAAGTTCTCCTACAATAAAACTACTGGAGGTAGAAGGGTGTACCTGATAATGTCTGTGAAGATCGCAGCGAAGGGGTCTCTCGTTCCTCGACGGATGCGGCCTGGAAAACCGAGCCAAAGACCCGCGGATACCCGGCTTTCTGCTCGGTGATCCGATTGAGGCTTGGCTGGAGTCGTTGGATTCGTAGGAACTCAGGGACCTGCAAACGACCTGTCAGGGGTTAGAAATCTCACAAAGGAACAAGAAAACAAAATAAAAACAGCAAGGGAAGGCTTCTTTTGGAGTGGTCATCCAGGGATCTGGAGGATTTGTTGGCAGCAGGAAGATGATTGCAAACACCGGGAAGAAGAACTCTCACAAACCCCTTTATGCACACAGCAGGGTATCACACCACTCAATAGAAGAACTCAAGGTTTTCATTCATCAAAAAATTCTCCTCATACAAGAGGCTAGGGTCCCTTAAATAGACCCTTAACCTTGGGCTCCAAGTAAGGGTACATAAGTCTTTACATAAGAATCCTTTTCCCTCTCAAACCCTAGCTAGAAAATAAGGAAATATTAGGTAGAAAAATCCCTAAAAATTTTCTTGACTTGGTCAAGACTCCAAGGACGCCTAGGGGGGCGTGTTGGGCTTCTAGGAGCAGTAAAAGGCTGGCCCAAAGGGGCTCGGGTGCATGGGTTTGGGCCTCTGGAAGCTGGGGTGGCCTGGTAGCCAGGTAGCAGGAATATTCTCTGGTATCTTGCTTCTTAGGGGCTTGGTCTTCACACCTGGGCTTGATTTCTTTGGGCTAGGATGCAGATGGACCTTTGGAATCATGGATGCCCTTATCTGTGAATATACTTTGGCATCTGGAAGGGAATCTGGGCATCTGGAGGGCATCTGCAAGAAATCGGGATTTTCTGAATTTTCCTCCTGGGGTCTTCAAATCTTCAAGCTAGGTTGGACTTGGGCTATACTTCCAGGTCTTCAATCTAGTTGGACTTGGTCTTCACTTGTATGATATAGTCTTGAGTCTTCAGTATGCTTGGACAGGACTCAAAAAAATAAAATCAGCTCAACATGAGCAGACTAGCATTGGACTGAACTAGCTCAACATGAGCTGATAAGTACAGAACTGAAATAACAACTCAAAATACTCAAATAATAACTAAAATAGACTCAGATGAGCTAAGCCCTTATTACAGATGGACTCATAAATTATTGATCAATTCACAGAGGATTGAAAAGCCTCTATCTTATTCTGGTGCCTCCGGTGTCCCCACCAACACATAATCAATAGCCACTAAAATATATTCATTTTCGAAGGAGTTTGAAAATGGTCCCATAAAATCGATTCCCCAAACATCAAAAATCTCAACCACCAAGATTGATTAAGCGGCATCATATTTCTTTTGGTGATCCAACCTATTTGTTGGCACCGAGCACAACTCTTACAGTACATATTTGCGTCCTTAAATAAATTAGGCCAATAAAATCTACATTGTAGTACTTTGGAAGCTATCTTCTTAGATGCAAAGTGACCACCACATGCTTGATCATGGCAAAATGACAGAATACTTCTAACCTCATTAACCAGAACACACCTCCTAATGATCTGATCAGGACACTATTTAAATAGGTAAGGATCATTCGAGATGAAGTATTTCACTTGAGAAAAGAATTTATGTTTATCCTGAGCAGTCCAACGAGAAGGAACTTTACCAATGGCTAAATAATTGATAATATCAGCATACCATGGTTTGGTGGACGCGAACATGAGTTGTTCATCTAGAAAAAACTCATTGATAGGTGGTTCACTAGATGGTGCGACAATGATTTGGGATAAGTAATCAACTACAGCATTCTCTGTTCCTTTCTTATCATTAATTTCTAGGTCAAATTCTTGAAGGAGTAAGATCCATCCTACTAAGCATGCCTTAACATCTTTCTTTGCTAGGAGATATTTGATGGCTGAGTGGTCAGTATAAACAATGGTGTGTGACCCAACCAAGTATGACCTAAATTTTTCTAGGGTAAAGACAATGGCTAGGAACTCCTTTTCTATAGTCGTGTAATTAAGCTGCGCATCATTTAAACTTTTACTGGCATAATAAATAACTCTTGTAGCTTATTAATCCTTTGACCTAAAACTACACCTACAGCTTGATCAAATGCATCGTACATGAGTTCAAAGGGTTCACTCCATAAGGGTGGATGAATGATGGGAGCAAAAATGAGTGTCTTTTTAAGAAATTCAAAAGACTAAGCACTTAGGAGTAACCTCAAATTTTGCCTCCTTTGCTAACAAATTTGTCAATGGGCGAGCCACTTTGCTAAAACTGAATATGAACCTTCTATAAAATCCAGCATGTCCTAAAAATCAATGAATTTCTTTAATAGACTTGGATGGTGGATGACTTGCAATCAGCTCAACTTTGGCCTTATCAACTTCTATTCCTCTTTTTGAAACTACATGGCCAAGAACTATACCATCTCTAACCATGAACTAACATTTCTCTTAATTAAGAACTAAATGCTTCTCCTTACATCTTTATAGAACTAATCTTAGATGGTTTAAACATTCTGAGAAGGTAGGGCCAAACACAAAAAAGTCATCCATAAAAATTTCTATGATTCGTTCAACCATGTCAGAGAAAATGCTGATCATACATCTTTGGAAGGTCGCTGGTATATAACATAACCCAAAGGGCATTCACCTATAAGCAAAGGTTCTGAGTGGACACGTGAATGTAGTCTTTTCTTGATCTTCAGGGGCTATGAGGATTTGATTATAGCTATAATATCCATCTAGAAAATAATAAAACTCTTATTCGGCTAATTTCTCTAACATCTGATTAATAAATGGCAAAGGAAAGAGATCATTCCTTATTGCGGCATTCAGTTTCCTATAGTCTATACAGACCCTCCATCTTATTTGGGTTCTAGTTGGAATAAGTTCATTTGTTTCATTTTGAATCACTATTATTTAGACTTTTTAGGTACCACTTGAATAGGACTTATCCACGAACTATCAGAAATATGATAAATGATTCCATTGTCAAGTAACTTCAAAATCTCTTTCTTGACTACATCCTTCATTGTTGGATTTAATCTCCTTTGATTTTCTCTAGTTGGTTTAGCCTCTTCCTCTAGGTGTATCCTATGTTGAACTATGGAAGGATTTATTCCTTTAACATCTATCATGGTCTAGCCTATTGCTTCTCGATTTTTCTTAGAATAGTCAAGAGCTCCTCCTCTTGTTTATGATTTAGGTCTGAGGCAATAATTACATGCAAAGTTTCATCTAAACCTAAATATGCATACTTCAAGTGCTTGGGGAGGGGTTTCAATTCTAACTTGGGTGCCTCTTCTTTTAATGGCTTGGTTGATGGTTTAGCCATTTCCATGAGTGTTCAGTAGGAGGCTCCCATATCTAGCTAATCTTGTCATCAATAAGAAATTTACCAATATCTTCATATTCATGTGTTGGCCAGATATTAGACCCAAGATCGACTTCTTTGCTAATGTCTATAGGTTCATAAATCTCATCTTGGATTACACTCACATTAGCATGCTTAGTGGATTCCTGTTCTAAATTGAATATATTCAGCTTAATAGTCATGTTTCCAAAAGATAATTTCATAAGTCCATTCTGATAATTAATTTTAGCATTAGCGGTAGCTAGGAATGGTCTTCCTAAAATAACTGGGATATGACCTTTAGGATTTGATACTAGTTTAGTCTCCAAAATGATAAAATCTACAGGAAAGATAAAATTTCCAACCTTGATCAAAACATCCTCTACCATTCCTTTAGGGCTTCTAAAAGATCAGTATGCTAATTATAATGTAATCCCTGTTGGCTATAGTTTTCCCAATCCCAATTGTTCATCAATTGAATATGGCAGGATATTTACACTAGCCCTTAAATCAAGTAATTCTTCCTCAATGAAGGTTTCTCCTATATCATATGAAACTGTTGGAGATCCTAGATCCTTATACTTTATGGGCATGTGACTCAACAAGTACGAACTCACACTTGCTACAAAGAAGCTCTTTTTGGTACATTGGTAGTCCTTTTCTTGGTACAAAGATCTTTTAAGAATTTGGCATAGGTAAGAACCTGTTAGATCATGTCTAATAAAGGTATGTTTACTTAAACTTGCTTAAACATCTCTATCATTTTGTCTAAATGTTTTGATTGTTTATTAGACCTTAATCGATTTGGAAAAGGAGCTCTAGAAATTTTAGGTACCTGGTTTGGTGGACTATTAGCAGCTTGAGTTTGTAAGGTAGGTTTGGTGGGGACACCTGAGGCACCAGAATAAGACAGAGGCTTTTCAACACTCTGTAAATTGATCAATAATTTATGAGTCCATCTGTAATATGGGCTTAGCTCATCTGAGTCCATTTTAGTTGTTATTTAAGTTTTTTGAGTTATTATTTCAGTTCTGTACTAGTCAGCTCATGTTGAGCTAGTTCAGTCCAATACTGGTCAGCTCATGTTGAGCTAATTTTATTTTTTTTGAGTCCTATCCAAGCATACTGAAGACTCAAGACCACATCATACAAGTAAAGACCAGGTCCAACCAGATTGAAGACATGGAAGTTTAGCCCAAGTCCAACCCATCTTGAAGATTTGAAGACCCCAGGAGGAAAATCAGAAACCCTGATTCCTTGCAGATGCCCTCCAGATGCCAAAATAAATTCATAGACCAAGGCATCCATGATTTTAGAGATCCATCTGCATCCATAATTTACTTTTAAGGGCACTCTTGCTATATCAGATGGGGGGAGGATTTGATAACCTCTCCTTAGACCAAAACCACATCCCTTGCATTCGGTCCCAAGCCTTAACCTAAAATTAATTAGACTTAATTTGCCCTAGTGGGCTAGGGACACCAACTGGTCGGGTCCGGGCTAGTGTTAGATCACTGTGTCAAGTTAACCTGTGTGTGCCTTGTGCTCAGTGTCTAGAACGGTGGTTTAGGGATTCAATCCCGAAGGGCTTGTGTGCTGGTCCTTCTACCTGGCCAATCTCTGATTGTTGTCTAGGATTGGCAATCAGGGACCTAACACTCCCCTTACACCTGCCTGGCTGAGTACAGGATTACTATAGGCTAGTTTGCCACCCTGATTGAGCATCTAGTTTAGACTCTAGGTCTAGTTAGCTGTAGTCGGTCTGATCAAGTCTTGCATGAGCACTAGATCAGGAGTTTCATATCACCCACCTCCTTCACAAATGTCTGAACCCATGGAAAATTTACAAGCCCAAATAAAAGCCCTAGCTGATCAAATGGCCCAGATGGCGACCCAGTTAACTCAGTCTAGTATTCAAACCAATGATAGAATTGACCATCTTGCCAATAGGTTTGAGTAGTTAGAAGTCCGGGTAGGGACCCCAGGAAAAACCCATGGGTCACAGTCTGATCCAAATCCTAATTCCCCTCAACCTAGGAGGACCCCAAACCCTAATCCATACCCTGAGGTCGAACCTAGGAGAGCCCCTCATCCTGACCCATACTATAACCCTCAGCCTAGGAGGACCCCAGACCCTGACCCAAACCAAGAGGTCGAACCTAGGAGAGCCCATCGTCATGACCCAATCCCTAAGGTTAGTCCTAGAAGACCCAATCAGGATTTTATAGACCAGGAAGATAGATCCTATTTACCCTTTCCCTATAAGCCTAGTATACCCACAACCTATAGATCTTATGACTCCAAATCCTATGAACCTAGAACCTATGAATCCATAACCTATGAACCTAGATCCTATGACTCTAGATCCCATGATCATAGATCCTATGCACCCACACCCTATGAGCCTAGTAGACCCAACACCCAATATTCTGACCCATATAGGGAGTCCAACCCTAGGAGAACCCAATATTCTGACCCATATAGGGAGTCCAACCCTAGGAGAACCCAGTATTCTGACCCATATAGGGAGTCCAACCCTAGGAGGACCCAATATCCTGACCCATATAGAGAGCCCATCCTTAGGAGGACCCCATACCATGATCCATCCTTAGAAACTGACCATAGAGCTGACCCAAAATCCTATGACCCCGATCCTATAATCCCATGACCCATAGATCTGCACCCTTGTCCTATGAGCCTAGAGAACCCATAACCCCTAAGTATCAATCTAGTACTAGTCAGGTTTTCCTTAGTCAACTTGAACCCCATAGGATTAGCTCCCCTAAATGTGAGCCCAGTAGTGAGCCACTACCCCTTAGGCAACCTAAACCTACTAGGATTAGTTTCCATAATCAGAAACCAGGACCTAGCCAATTTTTCCCTAGCCGACCTTCTCCAACCATTCTTGAGATTGACAAGGCTTACATTAACACGGAAGTGTATGAAGCTAATGCAAACTTAGTGGATGAGTATGAGGGAGAAGAGGAGACACCTTTAGATGACCTAGAATTAGCTGAACCAATAGATACCCAGGTAGAAGCCAACCTAGAGGTAGTTGACCTTGACCATATCCAACCTAAAGCTATAGTGGAAGAACAAATAGAGGAAGAGAACCTAGGTACTGCTGCTAGAGCCTTACCTGAGGAAACCATAGAGGAGAGCCAAATTATAAAGTCTAGTCCTAAAATACAAGAACCTGAAGAATTTATTAAGGACTTGATCTCTTTGAATCAGTACCTTCAAGATGAGCCTCCTCCTATAGTTCCCATTAAGGACCTCTTCCCTGAGATTAGTAACCCATCCTTCCATTATGCAAACCCCATAGCTATACTGCAACCTCGTAAGGTTAGCCTCATTAGTCTAGGATTAGTCCCTGACATGCCTTCTTATATCGAACTTTATCCAACTAACTTTGAACCTTTTTCCCTACCTTACCAAACTAATTCTAAACCCACTTCCTATTTTCTACCCTTGCCTATCACCTCCAGCATTTCTAGGATTATTAGATTGCATTTAATTGAGATTAGCATACTGCATGCATTCATCATGCATGTTAGGTTTGCATCTTACTTTTGGCATACTCTTTGGAATTTGCTAGGAGTTTACTGTAAATTTTCATGTGCATGTCAAGCTAGGATCAAACCTAGAGAACCTATAATCTATTAGGTTTAGATCCAAAGAGTTCAATAAAATTTCCTTCGATAGGAATGTATAGTCGAGTCTTTAAGTGTCAGTATGAGTCCTTTGCATCATCTTGTTAGGAGTCTGCATGTGCCCAGCATGTTCACCACCTTCACTAATTTTGAAACAACTGGCTAATTCCTGAAGATGGATTAAAGAATTTGATGTAGTGGATTCTATCTTGGTTAGGCTTAGGACTAAAAGAAGCTTCATGCTCGCAGAGCCGGACCTTTTAAAGTGATAGTGAAGGTTGGATCAAATGCCTAGGTGTTAGAATTGCCTTCGGATTTGGACATTAGTTCTACCTTCAATATTACAGACCTAGTTGAGTATAGGGAACTGGCAGCGATACCTAGTGAGACCTTTGGACCTATTCCTTTTCATTGTGAGTGACCCTAACCTAGAGTATCCACAAACAAATTTGGCCTAAGAGAGGAGAATGGATCGAGCGTATCCTGGATGATCAAGCCATCACGACCCAGGGCCATGACTATGAAAGCTTCCTGGTCTGATGGCAAGGCCAGCCTGAGTCGGACGATTCATGGATTTCTCGAGAGGACTTGCAACACCTCAACCCAGACCTTCTCGAGAGATATGTGAGCCAGTCTGACCTTCACTCGACAGGGTCGAGTTCCTCCCACCCCGGGAGAATTGGTGGGGACACCTGAGGCACCAGAATAAGACAGAGGCTTTTCAACCCTCTGTAAATTGATCAATAATTTATGAGTCCATCTATAATAAGGGCTTAGCTCATCTGAGTCCATTTTAGTTATTATTTGAGTTTTTTGAGTTGTTATTTCAGTTCTGTACTAGTCAGCTCATGTTGAGCTAGTTCAGTCCAATGCTGGTCAGCTCATGTTGAGCTAATTTTATTTTTTTGAGTCCTATCCAAGCATACTGAAGACTCAAGACCATATCATTCAAGTAAAGACCAAGTCCAACTAGATTGAAGACATGGAAGTTTAGCCCAAGTCCAACCCAGCTTGAAGATTTGAAGACCCCAGGAGAAAAATCAGAAACCCTGATTCCTTGCAGATGCCCTCCAGATGCCCAGATTTCCTTCGAGATGCCAAAATATATTTATAGACCAAGGCATCCATGATTTTAGAGGTCCATCTGCATCCTAGCCCAAAGAAATCAAGCCCAGGCGCGAAGCCCAAGCCCCTAAGAAGCAAGATACCAGGGAATATTCCTGCTACCTGGCTACCAGGCCACTCCAGCTTCCAGAGGCCCAAACCCATGCACCCGGGCCCCTTTGGGCCAGCCCCTTGCTGCTCTTAGAAGCCCAACACGCCCCCCTAGGTGTCCTTGGAGTGTTGGCCAAGTCAAGAGAAATTTTAGGGATTTTTTGTACCTAATGTTTCCTTATTTTCTAGCTAGGATTTGAGAGGGAAAAGGATTCTCATGTAAAAACTAATGTGCCCTTACTTGGAGCCCAAGGTTAAGTGTCTATTTAAGGGACCCTGGCCTCTTGTATGAAGGGAGAATTTTTGATATGAATTAAAACCTTGAGTTCTTCTATTGAGTTGTGTGATACCCTGCTGTGTGCGTAAAGGGGTTTGTGAAAGTTTTTCTTCCCAGTGCTGCAATCATCTTCCTGCTACCAACAAGCCTCTCAGATCCCTGGACGCCCACTCCAAAAGAAGCCTTCCCTTGCTATTTTTCCTTTGTTTTCTTATTCCTTTGTGAGTTTTCTAACTTCTGACAGGTCATTTGCCGGTCCCCGAGTTCCTACGAATCCAACGACTCCAGCCAAGCCTCAATCGGATCACCGAGCAGAAAGCCGGGTATCCGCGGGTCTTTGGCTTGGTTTTCCAGGCCGCATCCGTCGAGGAACGAGAGACCCCTTCGCTGCGATCTTCTCAGACATTGTCAGGTACATCTCTCTACCTCCAGTAGTTTTATTGTAGGAGAACTTGCCCTAACCGAGGCTTCTCAACCCTGGCAGTCCTTCTTTGCTACTTTTCTAGGTCCTAATCTGCATGCTGATCTTCAAAAATTCATACAAAATTCCCTACAAATAATTTTGATCTGAAATTCGAGAATTAATCACCTAACTCAACATGTAAAACATACAAAAAAATTGCATGCATATTAGTTCCCCATCAAGGTTGTTCATTAGTTGGCTCAACTGACTCAATAGTTGAGTCTTCTTTAGTGTCAGATATATCTTCCTTTTTATCCACTTGTTTCCATGATCTCAAAGTGTGAATTACATTAACTTGACTTACTTGATTTCCTTGGGATGGTTTATCATTTTGGTTCCTTGGGTTGGGCTCAGGTTTGCTAGGTAGCCTACTTCATTCACGTTCACTGATGGTAGATGTTAGCTGATCCACCTACATTTCCATGCGAGATATGGCCTCGGAGTTTGAATTAAGAAGTTGGCCTGTGATTTGCATGAAATTAATCAATGTGGCATTGGTGTCAACATTGGATTTGGCTAAGGCTTCCAGGCTTTTCTCTAAAGAACTAATTTTTCTATCATTATTATTATTGAAGCCTGGTGGTGGTAAGCTGTTCATCACAAGATCAAGCCCTGGGTTTTGCTGATTGAAGCTAGGACCACCTACATTTGAGTTCTGTTACTATGAGAACTTTGGATGATTCCTCCATCCTCGGTTATATATGGGTGCATAAAAATTGATCAATGGCCTCTGATAGGTAGCATTCACCTGTGCACATCCATTCCCTATTGGGTTCATTAGGAGTGGACATTCCTCAAGGACAAGGTCTGATGCATTGCACCCAGTACACATTGGTGCAGACACTTGATTCACACTAGATGGTCTCTGAAGTTCTATGCCCTCTAACCTACGTGTTAAGGTTGCAGTTTTAGCCAGAAGTCTACATTTGGTGCATTCCACTGCTTGAATGTGTGGATCTTTCTTGTTCCCTAGTTCTTTTCCATTATAAATTCTTTTCAGCTAGGTCCTCTAAGAATTGCCATGCTTCATTGGGTTCTTTATACATGAATTGGCCTTGGCACATAGACTCTAGCATTGTTCATGAATTGGAATCTAAACCCCCATAAATGATTTGGCATAGTCTCCAAGTCTCTATTCCCTAGTGCAGACATTGGGTTAAGAGGTTCTTGAAACGATCAAAGTACTTCCAAAATAACTCACCAGCTAATAGATAAAATTGATTTATTTCATTTCTAATCTTAGCTATTTTATGATGAGGAAAATATTTCTTTAAGAACACTCTTACAAAGCCCTCTCAGGTTGTGACAGATTGATTTGGAAGACTATAGAGCCACTTTTTAGCATTATCTTTAATGACCAATATAATCAGTCTCAGCTTGATTTCATCCTCTAACAATTGTTGTAACCTCATAGTTGTACAAACCTCTTCAAATTCCCTAATAAATATATATGCATCCTCTATTCCTGTGAATTTTGGAAGCATATTAATCATTTGAGGTTTGATTTTAAAATTGTTAGCAGTGGGTTGAGGTAGCCTAATGCAAGAAGGTTGGATGGAATCAACTGGATAACATAAATCCTTAAGGATTTAGATTTGATTAGTCAAATCCATTTTAGTAGAGGTTATAGTTTCTGAAATAGGAATCAAATAAGTTCTAACAAGTCGACTCGAAATCCTTCTCCACACAGGAGTAAGAGAATTCACTAAATCTACTATCTTCTATTTTTTTGAATTTTATATATTTATATATTTTTATTTTTTTTAGTTTTTTTTTTCTTTAGAAGTTTTTCTTAAAAAAATATAACTCAATTCAACCTTTTCATACCCTAGGACAACCATGTAACATAACTTCCAGTCATGGCAGGGCAACCTTATGTCAGGGTAGTCAAGATTGAGAATACCTAAAGTAATTTAATTAATTTTTTTAAAAATTTTCAGACAAGTTGCATACAAAATTAATCCTATCTAATGGTAACTTAGAACTATACAACTCCTAACTATTCCAAGTCAACCTTCAAGCACTCCAAGTTCAACCAATTCACTAAATTGGATAGGTAAGTGTAAGATTGGCGGGAGTCCCCTCATTTCTTTTCTTAGACACAAATTAGATTGGCCAAGTCAGCGAATGGAACCAATTAAGTAACCACCTTTCTCCGGGATTTAATCCCCGAACCACTTTCCTAGACACCAATCCAATGATTGAATCTAGGTTGATATAACTCTTAAGTATCCTTGTCCTAATGAGCTCGGATGTCCCTAGGGTCAGCATCTAATTAATTTTATTTAAATGCTTGGGTTGATGCAAATGAAGGAGTCTTGTTTATGGGCTAAGGGTGATGAAATTCCCACTTTATCTTGTTTAGGTTTGTGCCCTTAAAGTTATTTAAGAATGCTATGCATAAACAAAAAGACAAATAAGTTCAAATTAAATACCAATATTAAACTAAAATCAAAATAAGATAGTCGAAAGAAAAAGGAATATATTAGATTATGTACCTAGCTTCCAGCACTCACCCACTTATAAATAAATACTAGACATATCAAATTAAAGAAAGAATTTAAAATATAATTTAAAAGAAACCAATTCCCTGGCTAATGGCACCAAAAACTTGATGTGAACTTTAAGTTATAACCACAAGTGCACGGTGTACAGAGTAGCATGTCCAGTGAGTACGGGTCGATCCCATGAGGAATTTGTGTTCGAACTGTATTCAAACCCTCACTTAGAATAGCTGACAAGAAAGACGAAAAGTAATTTAAATTGCTGAAATAAATAATTTAAAGATCTAGGGATTTTGAATCCACTAGATAAATGATTTAGAAAATATTTCTAAGATTACGTTCATATCATCCATTTTCTTTCTTATGTTAACCAAGTATAGAGTACAAAAATATTCTAATAATACTCTATCAAGGATTCTACAAAAAGAAGGAAAAGGGATTAAAAAATATTGAGTCTTCTAACTATTTCCCCTCTTGCATCGAATCAAGTATGAACTATGAAGGTGATGAAGCCCAACAATAGCTCATCAAGTCTCTTGGCTAAAGATTAAAAAGAAAGAAAAACTCTTAAAACATTAAAAGCCCAAGAAAATAAATCTTAAGAAAATGGTTTCTAATCATGATCTAGCTTCAATGCAAACCCCAGAAGGATTTGCTTAGCCAGACATGATTAAAATAAAGCTTTAAAAAAATTATTAAAAAATAATTAAAATCAATTAACTACTTGCTCAAATTTAAATTGCAAAATGTAAATGTAAAAACAAAAACTAACCTAATTGCAAGAATTAAAATAGAATAAAATAAATTTCAAAAAAATTAATCTAATCTAATGCTTTAAAAAAAGAACAAATCAAAGAAAAAAATAATTTTTTTTATTGAGAAGAAAATAATCTAATAACAGAGTGTTTAACTCCTAAGCCATAAACAGGGCTTGGAGTTAAAATAAAAATAAAAAGAAAACTAAAATTTTTATGAAAAAACTAGGAAGAAGGGATGGGCTCTCACTTCTGCTGATCGATTCCATATGTGTTGGATGATGGATGTTTATTTATAGTGGAGGAGTCAGACACGTCGACGTAAAGAAAATAAGTGTTGGTCTTCTTTCGTGCTCTATCTTCCTTCCCATAACCAATACCACCATCGCATTTCTTCCCATATTTAAACTCCTTCGGTATTATCCTGAATCCATCAAAGGTGTTATCCCTCGATCCTCCTGCTCCTTCAGGCATCCAAGCTCCCGACACAAGAGGCAAACTATGCACGAAGACAGACACGTTGGACTGGGGAGGAGATGGATAGCAATGAGGCTCTGGGCAACTTTATCATGGTTCAGTGCAGGTGATGATGATGAATAGGTTGAGAGAGCAGAGCATCAATCTTGAGAATGGTAATCGATCTTGGACAGACATGAACACGGCTTGGAGGAAGAGAAGGTGGAGAGCTGGGATTTTCTGGAAGCTTGAGGTGGTGTCCAGTGAAGAAGATGAAGCGATAGATTGAGAACATGGTGGAAAAGAAGACGAGCATGAGAGGAGGAGACCGGTAGTGAAGATGGCATTTTGCTAGAATTTTCTAGCGAGATCCAACTTCTCTAGCCATGAGGACGCTCCCAGTGATGAAGAGAAAGGTCTCCGATGATTTTCAAGCAAGATCTTGGCTTGGGGAGGCCTGTGGTCCACGGGTATGTTCTTTGGACCACTAGCAAAGGCTGCCGTGGACCAATTGGGCATCCTGTGAACCAAGCTACTGGTTCATAGTGGACCGGCACTTCAATTTCTATGCTATTCCTTGTATTAATCCTTCAAAATTTAATTCCTGGCTCTATTGATGTCCAAATTATACACCGTTCATGCCGTTGGATCCCATAAATCATTTTCTTTGTATTGGTAGGGTTCTTTTATTAAATTTTAATGAAATAGCATGAATTTATTTAATAAATTAATATAATTATTATTAATTTTTATGCACTTATCAAAGCACGTAGGTAGATTTCGAGGGCTTCAAACATTTCGGCAGGGGGTAGGAGTAGGACCTTAAGTATAGTTACGCATCCATCATCACATAATGCACGGCCTTCTTCTTGAGGATGCCCACTTCCTTAGAATCCTCGGGCAGGGTGCCCACGGTGATTTACTTGATATAGGGGTCCATCCAGCTAGCTTCGGTGGTGACCTGCAGGACTTCGGCTATGGCCTCATAGCTGGGGGCCTCAAGATACTTAATGAAGGTATGCCCTAGCAATGACTATGGCAGGGTGGCCAGTTTGGAGAGGACGTCGACCCAGGCATTCTCCTCCCACAGGATGTGGGAGATGCCAAAGTGTTGAAGGTCTGCCATGTATGAGCACACCTTGTCCAGGTATTTCTTCATCATGGGATCCCGAGCCTCGTACTTGCTGGAGACTTGTCCCACCACTAGTTGAGAGTCAATTAAGACCTTCAGCCTCTAAACACCCAATTCACAGGACACTTTCAGCCCCGTGAGGACCACCTCATATTTAGCTTGGTTGTTTGTCACCTTGAATAAGAACCGTATGCATACTCCATGACGATGCCATCGGGGTTGGCCTGGATGAGGCCAGCCTCGCTTTTTCCATCATTGGATGCACCGTCGATGTGAAGGATCCATGTCATTGCATCTAGGGTTGGGTTCAGTTTCGGCTCGGCTTGCCGGTCTTCTATCCCTGTATCATCCTCATCTTCCCAGGTGCACTCCACTAGGAAATCCGTAAGGACCTAGGCTTCTTGCACAAGCCATAGATGATAGGTGACGTCGAACTCATTGAGCTTCGTCGCCCATTTGGCCAAGTGCATCGAAGTGTCAAGGTGACTTAAGATAGCCCTCAGGGATTGATCAGTGAGAACAGTAATGGGATGCACTTGGAAGTAGGGCCTAAGGTATTGTACAAACATTATCTCTATAAAAATGATCTTCTAAGGTCGGGTGTACTTGGTTTCTGCATCGTGGAGCAGCTTGCTAGTGTAGTAGACTGGTCGATGGGAGCCATCCTTGTCGATGTGGACCAGCATAAAGCTAACAACCTCGAGTGAAACTACCAGGTATAGGAGGAGCTCTTCCCTAGGCTCCGACCTGGACAACAACGATAGAGAGGTGAAAAGCTTTTTCTGCCCCTTGAATGCCTCTCGGCACTCTTTCGTCTAAGTGATGTTATTCATCTTCTGCAGCACCTTGAAGAATGGTTGGCAATGCTCGACGAAGCATGAGATGAAGCAGCTCAATGCCACAATATGCTTGGTCAAGCACTGGACCTCCTTCTTGGATGCAGGATGTCTCATGTTGGTGATCGCCTAGATCTTCTTCGGGTTGTTCTCTATTCCCCTCTAGGTGACCATGAACCATGGGAACTTTCCTACTACAATGCCAAATGCGCACTTGGCAGGATTTGGCTTCATCTGTTAAAGGCTGAGGTTATCGACTGCCTCTACCAGGTCGGTTGATGTGGGATGACTCTAAGACTTCAAAACATGCATGAAAAATAATAAAATAATTTTTTTATGATTTTTATAATTTTATTTGCAGGCTAGATTCCCAAAGTAAAGTAAAAACTAGCAAAAAGACTAGTAGTACGAAGAATCATCGGATCGCAGGCAAACTCATGCAAACTAATGAAAGATCTATGAATCGAGAGTTGAGAAACTCCCGGTTTAGGATAGCTTATCTTCATTAAATCAGAAAATAAGAGTTAGGAAGGTTTCCTACCAGTCAATGATTGAAATTTAGAAGCAGCAAGGTTCACACGCACTATGATCGAAGCCTGGAAGAAGAAGCATTATTTCCCTCGAATCTGATGGAGGATTTGGACGGTCTGGGCAGCAAAGAAGGCCTCCTCAGGGGAGGGGAAGTACCTCGAGGATCCTATAAGTGTCAAGGTTAATCAAAACAGCAATTAGAAAATAAGAAAGGAACTATAGGTTGAAAGGAATCAGGATTTGGTATAAAAGATGGCTGTTAGAAGCTTGTTGAAGATCTCCTTGCTTGGCAACCTAGGGCACTCCTTCTTGGACGTGTGAAGGCTTGGATGGTAGTGATTTAGGGCATGGAAGGATGCTAGGGAAGCAAGAAATTCGTCAAAGCACAAGAACACAAACCAAAGAACCAAAACAGAACACCAACACAAGGCAATAACTCAAAATTTCAGCAAGTTGTATTTATAAGAAAGAGATGCTTACAAGAGGGGGAGGGATGGGGTATTTATAGAGTTCCCATGCCCTCACTAACCATGGTTACACTTGGGTTACAAGTCCTCTTCCAAATTAGAATACAAGTCCTTTCCTAGCTAGGTTAGAATTACAAAGTTTAAAAGGATTAGATATCCCAACAAGGTTAGGAATAAACTTGGTCTTCCCCTTCTTCTCTTCAACTTGGACTTGGTCAAACCTCTTTGGACGTGGTCAACACTTCAAGGATGCCTAGGGGGCCATGTTGGGATTCTAGGGGCAGCAAGGGCCCAGCCCAAAGGGGCTTGGCTGAATGGGTTTGGGCCTCTGGAAGCTGGGGTGGCCTGGTAGATTGGTGTAAGAATATTCCCTTGAATCTTGCTTCTTAAGGGCTTTGGCTTGGTACCTAGGCTTGATTTCTTTGGGCTGGGATGCAGGTAGACCTCTGGATTCATTGGTGCCCTAGTTTAGGAATAATCTCTAGCATCTGGGAAGGAATCTGGGTATCTGGTGGACATCTTGAAAGAACCAGGGTTTCTAGAAGCATCTTGGATCCTGGGTTGTCACACAAAATCCAATGGGCTGATTTAGCAGCCTCTGAATCTTGGATGTGGCCTAGTGGAACTCCAAAATAGGGTGACCTCCTCTCTTGTATAAAAATCGAGCTCATACTAGACTTGTAATTGATGTACATGACTCAAAATACTGACTAGGTTGATGGTTGAAACAAATCAACTAACCTCAACTTATTACAGGACTCAATTCTAGCAGATTACAAAATTTGATACATGGCTAGGTAAACCAAATAGGGCCCATTAATCTGTGTCTGATTCTGGTGCCCCCACAAATACTCATTATGTAGGAGGAACTCGATCCCGTCGAGTGTGGGATAACTTGGCTCTCATAGTGCTCGAGTAGGTCTGTGTTGAGGAATTGCAGATCCTTACGGGTGATCCACAAGTCTTCAGATTCTGGCCAACCTTGCCACCAGACCAAGTACCTCTGATAGCCATGATTCTGGGTACATATGGCTTGATTGTCCAGGATTCTCTATATCTTTTCCTCACTAAAAGGCTAATTGTTTGTGGACACTCTGGGGTGGGTTCTCTCTCAAAGGGAGGGATAGGCTCAAGGTGCTCGCTAGGTATTGCTGTTGGCTTCCTAGACTTTATAAGATCTAAGATGATGAAGGTGGAGCTAATACCTAAATTAGGTAGTATCTCACGCACATAGGCATTGGGTCCATAGATATTCATTATCTTGGATGGGCCAGCTTCGCGAGCAGAAAATTCTTTACAACTACAAAATCCCATGCAAAATTCTTTATCTCTCCCTTGGGAATTAGCCAAGTTGTTTGTTAGTTCATTAGTTATGTTCAGCTTTTGACTAATTTCCATATGCATATGCTGTGCAGAGGGTAGTGCATTTATTGGACTCAACTAATACCTAATAGACTCGACTAGACATCCCTATTAAAGGATATTTTTTTGGACTCTAAGGGATAAAACCTAATAGACTATAAACTCTTTTGGTTTGATCCTATCATGGCATGCACATGAAAATTTACTATGTACTCCTAGCAAATGCCACAAAATATACCAAAAGTAATATTCAAACCTAACATGGGCAATAAATGAATGCAACATGCAAACCTCTACATGATGCTGGTGAATGGTTAAAGAAATATTAGAAAACTCAAGAAAAGACAAAAATATGAGGTGGATTCAGGGTTAATCCGAATGGGTGGAAAGTAAGAAATGGGTTCGGGGTTAATTGGATAGACTAAGATGTAAGAATGGGTGTCGGGAATTAATCCTAGACTAATGAGATTTACCTTATGTGTTTGATGTCTATCTTAAGGGTCTACATAATGGAAGAAAGGGTTGTTGATTTCAGGAAAGAGATCAAGTTGAGTCAAAGATGTGACTTCATCTTGAGGGTACTGATTCAAAGAGGTCAAGT
The DNA here is from genome assembly GCA_021397845.1 of Areca catechu. Taxonomy (NCBI): domain Eukaryota; kingdom Viridiplantae; phylum Streptophyta; class Magnoliopsida; order Arecales; family Arecaceae; genus Areca; species Areca catechu. Next base: position 89,882,464 of record CM038051.1, on the reverse strand, counting down.
CCTTAATAAACTCTTTTGCCTCATAAATCAAAGGACTTGTCTCTCTAATTGGGATTTCTTCTAGTGGCTCCTCAAGTAAAGCTATAATAGTGGGACTGGATTCCTCATGGTCTTCTTCCTTTAAAGGTTCTTCTACTACAGGTTGGGTGTGGTTAAAGTCAGCTAACTCTAGGGTAGCTTCTACCCGGGTTTCTACTGGATCAACTAACACTAGATTGGTTTCTATCTGGGTTTGATCATAATTAACTAATCCTGGATCTTCTATAGGGTACTCTTCTAGATCTTCTATAGGGTACTCTTCTACATCTTCAATATACTCATTATCTTCATACTCCTCTACCAAACTTGGGTTAGCCTCATATATTTCTTCTTCTAAGTCATCTTGGTGAACCAATGGGGTGCTAAGAGGGGTTTGGCTAATGGAAAATTGACTAATGTCTGGGGTAACAGGGGTGGGTAAACTATGGGTTATGGGTTCATAGGTTATGGGTTTAAAGGTTATGGGTTCAAAGGATATGGGTTCAAAGGTTATGGGTTCAAAGGTTATGGATTCAAATATAGGGGTATCAATCCTATAGGGTTCAGGTCGACTGAGAAATAATGGGTTATTATTGGGTTCATATCTAGGGATTATGGGTTCCTGGGGTTCAGCTCTATGGGTCTTGCCTAGGGTTCCTACTTGGTTGAGTCTATGGTTCATTTGGTCAAGCTGGTTTATTCAGGCGGCCAATTGGGCATTCATTTGGGCTAACTGATTGTGGGTCTGGATATTGGATTGGCTTATTTGGGTAAGATGGGCTTGGGTTTGGGTATTCATTTGGGCAAGCTGAGCTAGGATGGTCTCCAAAGTGGGTTCCATTGTTGGGCTCGGCTAAGGTTTGGACTTTTGATATTGGGTTCATAATCTAGTGATCATGTAACAAACCAAACAATCAAAATGAAATGATGCAACCAAGCTTGCAAAAGAGAGAAAATGCTAGTATAATCTATGGTTTCCTAGACCTAGAGCTAGAAACCAGGTAGGTTAGCTCAACTTACATCTAACCCAATAGCTAATCCTTCCAATGGCCAGGTAGGGGGTGGGAGTGTGGGAGGCCCCCCCTGCTTTCGCAGGGACCCAATTAAAAATCACAACACCACTTAGGCCATTTGACTCTGGACCCCCAGCCTTAGACACCAGCTTTCAGTAATAGCAAAAAGATTAAATGCACTAGTTTGCCCACATAGCTCGGACCCGACCTGTTGATGTGTCCTAGCCCACTAGGGCAAATTAGGTCTAATTGATTTTAATTAGGCTTGGGTTAGTATGATGATGGTGGTTTTGGGCCAAGGACAGGTGATGAAATCCTGCCCTGATCTGAGATAGAGAATTGCCCTTAAGATTAGGTTAAGAATGATGGCAATCGATGGCCCTAATGCAATCTAAAAACATCAAAAAATAAACTATTTTTTTAATGATTTATGATGTTTAGGTTTAAGTTAACTGGGGTTAGCAAACAAAGTTTTGGCTTGCGATTGGGGTGTGTGGAAGTTGATTAGGTTAGGTTGAGTCAAGATGTAGAATTTAGTAGAAATCAAAAAAATTAGGGTTCAGATGATGCAAAAGTTGACACAGATCCTGATGCATAAAAAAATCAAGAAAAATCTACAAAAGAGGACGGACAGTGATGATGAAACCTACCAAATTTCATGTAGAGAAAAAATCATATTTTGATGCAAACCTAGGGTTTGTTTGGACTGATATATAAATTATCAGAATTTTTTTAGGGTTTCTAATATGCCAAAATTTTATAAATTAGGTTTTCTATAAAATTAATTAAAAATTTCTATAAAATATAGGACTCAACAGAGAATAATTCATGCAAATTTCAGAGAAAAATAAAATTTTTATATGGTCGAAAATAGATGCAAAACTGATACCTATTATAGTGGATAGAATGCTGAAATTAGGGTTTGTGATTGCAATGCAGATAAAAACTATTCTAAACTTGCTCTAATACCAAACTGATATGGGACAACTCTAAGACTATTAAACATACATGAAAAATAATAAATTAACTTTTTTTGTGATTTTTATAATTTTATTTTCATGCTAGATTCCCAACGTAAAGTAAGAACTAGCGGAAAGACTAGCAGTACGAAGAATCATCGGATCGCAGGCAAACTCATGCAAACTAATGAAAGATCCAGGACCCGAGAGTTGAGAAACCTCTAGTTTAGGATAGATTATCTTTATTAAATCATAAAATAAGAGTTGGGAAGGTTTCTTACAAGTCAAAGATTAAAATTCAGAAGCAGTAGGGTTCACACGCACTCTGATCGGAGCCTAGAAGAAGAAGCCTTGTTTCCCTCGAATCTGATGATGGATTTGGACAGTCCAGGAAGCAAAAAAGGCCTCCTCAGGGGAGGGGAAGCACCTCAGGGATCCTATAAGCATCAGGGTTAATCAAAACAGCAATTAAAAAATAAAAAAGGGACTATAGGTTGAAAGGAATCATGATTAGGTTTAGAAGATGGTTGTTAGAAGCTTGTTGAAGATCTCCTTGCTCGACAACCTAGGGAACTCCTTCTTGTACGTGTGAAGGCTTGGATGGCAGTGATTTAGGGGGTGGAAGGATGCTAGGGAAGCAAGAAATTTGTCCAAGCACAAGAACACAAACCAAAGAACCTAAACAAAACACCAACACAAGGCAATAACTCAAAATTTCAGCAAGTTGTATTCATAAGAAAGATATGCTTACAATAGGAGGAGGGGTGGGGTATTTATAGAGTTCCCATGCCCTCACTAACCATGGCTACACTTGGGTTACAAGTCCTCTTCCCAGTTAGAATACAAGTCCTTTCCTAGCTAGGTTAGAATTACAAAGTTTAAAATGATTAGAAATCCCAACTAGGTTAGGAATAAACTTGGTCTTCTCCTTCTTCTCTTCAACTTGGACTTGGTCAAACCTATTTGGACGTGGTCAACACTTCAAGGATGCCTACGGGGATGTTTTGGGCTTCTAGGGGCATCAAGGGGCCGACCCAAAGGGGCTTGGCTGCATGGGTTTGGGCCTCTGGAAGCTAGGGTGGCCTGGAAGCCCGGTGCAGGAATATTCTTTGGAATCTTGCTTCTTAAGGGCTTGGACTTGGCACCTGGGCATCATTTCTTTGGGCTGGGATGCATGTAGAACTCTGGATTCATGGGTGCCCTAGTTTAGAAAAAAGCTCTAGCATCTAGGAAGGAATCTGGGCATTTGGAGGACATTTGGAAAGAATCAGGGTTTCTTGAAGCATCTTGGATCCTAAGTTGTTACACAAAATCCAATGGGCTGATGTAGCGGCCTCTGACTCTTGGATGTGGCCTGGTGGAACTCCAAAATAGGGTGATCTCCTCTCTTGTATAAAAATCAGGCACATACTGGACTCATAATTGATGTACATAACTAAAATACTGACTAGGTTGAGGGTTGAGACAAATCAACTAATCTCAACTTATTACAGGACTCAGTTCTAGTTGATTACAAAATTTGATACATGGCTATGTAAACCTAATAGGGCCTAGTAATCTGTGTCTGATCCTGGTGCCCCCACCATCGATGATATGACCTGATCCCGGACTGCTCATGATAAGCATATCATCTACGTAGACCTGCATGTTGTGGCCGATCTGGTCTTTGAAGACATTGCTGACCAGGTACTGGTACATGGTCCCTATATTCTTAAGGTCAAATGACATCATCCTATAATAGTACATACCCCTGTCGATCACAAATTCTGTGTGTTCCTTATCCTCTGGATGCATGCAGATTTGATTGTATCCACAGAACACATCCATAAAGCTAAGGAACTTGTGACCCGAGGTCGCATCCACCAGCTGGTCGATCTTGTGGAGTGGGAAACAATCCTTCTGGCATGCCCGATTGAGGTCAATGTAGTCAACATAGTTCTCCACTTTCCAGAGGCTTTCTTGACCATCACCACATTGGCAAGCCAATTAGGGTACCAATCCTCATGGATGAAGCTTGCAGTGATGAGCATCTTGACTTCTTCATTTATTGCCTTCTATTGCTCCTGGGTGAAGCTTCTCTTCTTCTATCATACCGGGTGGCTGTTGGAATCAACATTCAGATGTGGGTGATCACCTCTAGAGGGATGCCAGGCATGTCGGTGGCAGTCCAGGTGAATTCGCCTGCATTGGCCCGCAACAAGCTGTGCAGGCGGGACCTCTCATCTTCGGGCAGCAGGTCTTCCACCAGTAACGTCGTTGAGGGATCCTCCCCCAAGGGGAAGGGCACCAAGGGCTCAATTGGTCTGCCCTTGGGGTCCGGCTCTGTCGGGTTCAACTGGTCAAGGACAGGGCTCTGATCGGCCCCTCGAGGTGATAGAATAGTCTGTAGGTAGTGCTGGACTAGCTGATGCGATCCTCTCATCTTCTCGATCCCCCAAGGTGGTGTGGACACCAGGGCTAGAAAATATCGACTGGTTGAACCAACATTCCTGTGGATTACTTGTGAATAAAGACTTGAACCCAACCCCTTTTTTCATGTAAATATTTTATTTTAAACTTTATTATTTTGACTTAGTTAGGGTTAGCCCTTTTTACCAATTGTAATTAGGGTTTTGTTATTTAGCCTTTCGGGCTAAATCTTTTTTACCACGTTGAGACAAAACCTCATTTATCGGTTGTGTCAAATCCTATTGGGCCAAATCTTATTTACCAAAGTTATTCTTTTTGTTGCATAAGGTTATGCCTTTTGATCAATTGAACAAGTGGGGCTTAGTTATTTGGTTGGTTTAATTTTGAGTCTTGTAATAATTAGTATTGAGTCATGTAATACAAGGGGGACCCAATTGAAGACCCATGTGCTAGCCCAAGACAGGTCATGTGACTCCATATGCTAGACGAAGTCAGCTTGTTCTTGGCACCACCTTTTCAAGAAATTGGACAATACCTACCATATCATCGTGGGAGATCAACACATGTCATATTTGGACATGCAACAAATTTTGACATCATCACATGAGAACACATGCCATGTCAATTCTCTTTCATCGGCCACTTAAGAAGGAGTTAGTGCCAACTTATTTTAAGGTGAGTAAATGAGGAGTCTTCCCATTTAGCATCCTCTCATCTCAAATTATTTCATGTAAAAGCAAGGAGTCAGACAAGACTTTTCAAGACCCACATATGATGAATTTGAAGTTATCTTGTTGCCCAAGTTGAAGAAGGTTCAATGGTTTTCTTACCTCAAGAGTTCTATCTCAAAGGGGAGCAATCAACATTCAAATTTCAAGAAGTCCTCCTAAATGCAAATGAGATCATTATTAATGCCACGAAGGAAGGAAATGAGATGCCATATGCATCTCAATTATCTCTAATTTAAAGTTAGGAAATGTTTTGTCGATGATTTTAAGAGGAGTAAGCCAGAAAGACTCCTCAAAATTATCGCCTACCTCAGTTGATGCCCACCTGATTAATTGTTGTTGCCCAAGCTATGAAGACTATTTCTTGTTGTCGCCCACTTGAAGGAAGCTCTAGATCAGCCCAGAGACAAGAGTCCAAGACATTAGAAGCAAGGGTTCAAGGAGTTATTGCCCAAGGGACACCAATACTAGTCTTTGTATCCATTACGCCACTAGTTGATGGTCTATAAATACCCCATCAATCCCCTGTATTATTAATGATTATTGATGAAATACAATGACATTCTATCAAATTTTTCCTTTGCTTTGTGCATCGCGGGGTGTGAGGCCCTTTTTCTTTATTCTTCGAAATATCGTTGGGTGTGAGGCCCTAGTTATCTTACTTATCCAAACATCAGAAAAACCCTAACCGACCTCTTCCTTCCCTCTTCTTTTTCACTTTTCCATCATTTTCCTTCTTTGCTTCTTTCTAACTGAAATCTTCCTTTGTTGAGTTATTGCAGGTGATCAGGAACTAAAGTCGAGGTGTTCTTGCCTTGGAACCGATATTGTAGAAGATCGGAGCAAGAAGGTCAAAATCTTGAAGCCCTGTTGCTGAATTTTGAGAGTTCCAATATATCTACTTCAGAGGGAAAAATTCGACATTGGTAAAATTCAAAATATTTTCCCTACTCCTTAGTTTCTGATCTTTGAATGTAGACCCTAGTTTAAGGTGATTTCTTAATCACCAAATCCAGGTTTCTTAGCTGCTTTGTTAGATCTACTCGTGCGGGCATAAACTAGTTGACTAGTTTACCTTAATTATCTTCTTGAGTCTTAAAAAAATTGAATATCATAAAAAAATCTAATCTCTAATTTTCTCTGCTAACTAAGTTTAAAATTAGTAAATTAGTTTTTATAAATTATCTTGCATCATTTTTGGCATCAGAGCAAAGGGTTAAACTAGTGTTTAACTGCAAGTTCTAAAATTTCTGCATACCTAGAACTAGGCTGAAATTAAAACAGCATAAAACCTATCCAATAAAATTTTAAAAAATTGGAAATAAATTTTTTGTTAATCTTGTGTTAATACTCTATTAATATCAAAAAATATCATATAAAAAAATTATTTTTGTTTGCTATTTTTTGGTGTAAGGAAATCATGCCTCATGAGCGGGTATATGCAAGTATACTGTCACAACCCGTGGGAGTAATGAGCTATGGTCGGACATGATATCCTGAGATCGGATCAGATCTAAAATTTAGTTTTGAGATTAAAAATTTAATTTCTGTTTTTCTGCTATTTTTAATTATTTTATTGTTTCATTGCATATTAGGGTTTCATCTTGTGTATGCATCATCAAGTAACTAATCTTAAGGGCACTTGAGCATCTCAAATCAGGGCAGGATCTCATCACCTGTCTTGGGCCCACAACAACCTTCTTTGCATCTGAGCCCAATCTAATTAAAATTAATTAGACTTAATTTGCTCTAGTGAGATAGGGACACTGTTGCCCAGAGAGCAACCTAAGAGGGGGGGTGAATTGGGTCTCTAAAAAACTTAAAGCTAAGCTTGATAATACAAGTTGCAAACATCACAAGACAAGATATGCAATTCAATTCAACACGGTACTAAAATTTAAGTGCAATGCACTAAAGTAGTAGTGCAGCGAAAATTAAAAGTAATAAGCAATAAAGTAAAGAGCAAGGAGGGAGAGAACAAGCAATCACAAATACAACAATCTATAGTGGTTCGGTGCCAACAATGCACCTACATCCACTCCCCAAGATCTCCTTGGAAATTCACTATAATCCAATGATTACAGCCGATTAGTTTTCTGGACTCACTAATCAAAACCCGACTTATTTTACAAGGCTTACAAGTCATAACCTCACTTGGTTTTACGGGCTAACCAAGAACCTAATTGGTTTTTACAAGGCTAACCAAAAACCTCCCTTGGTTTTCCGAGCTTACCAAGAACCTTAGTGGTTTTGCTGGCCAACCACCAACCTAATTGGTTTTCAAGGCTTACCAATAAACTCACTTGGTTTTCTAATAGGCTAACCAATAATCTTTACAAGATATAAGATGGAGAAATAAAGAACCTATGTAAGCTTTCAATAATAAAGCAAATAAGTCGATGTAGCTCGATGTAGTGTTGCTTTGCTCTTGTTGTAGCCTTTTGAATCCCAAGTAAGAATGATCTTCAATGCACTTGATAGCTTTGAATGCTTGGAAGGCTTCGTTTTGTTTGAGAGTGGTTGATCTTTGAATGAATAGGAGTTAAGGCTCTTTTCTATTCTTTTCTCTCTAAACTCTTTAAGAATATTCAATTCTTTTTTGAATAGTTGAATAGTTGTTGTCTTGATTTGATTTAGAGCCTTTATATACCTTTCCAAACCCCCCAAAATCAAAATCTAGCCATTATACTTGGAAAACTAGCTGTTGGAGGGTATTTGGGCGAGTTCTGCGCTTGAAAAATCTAGCCGTTACTATTGTCAGAACTCCATGTGTCGACACTTTTTCTTCATGTGTCAACATATAATATCGACACATGTTCTTCTTTAGTCGACACAAGTTCAAAATATTCTATTCAGATTCTCTGAAAAAATTAGCTGAGTCGACACATTCTCAGTTGAGTCGACACGTTGAGTCGACACATTGCATCTATGTGTCGACACATCAACTGTTCCTTCAACTTCTACAAGTTCGGTGGCTTGAAAGTCTCAGGCGATATGTTAATCCATGTATTGATACCTTGAGTCAACACATAAGATCCATGTGTCGATACATCATCTGTTCCATTTGAAATATTGCTATGTACCGGCCTGAGTCGACACATCTTCTTCATGTGTCGACACATCATGTCATGTGTCGATATGTTGAGTCGACCCATTATTGAAAAAGTGCAGAAATTGCTGAAATTGTATTGGAACATGTTTCCATTTGCCATAGTCATCCATTCAACCATTTCTTTGAGTGTCCAAGTCTTGTTTTGAGCAATCATTCCATTAAAACTTGGTTCTTCAACACAATTGGACTTCTTCAAATTTTGTGAGCATCCTTTCAATAATGACACACTTAAAGCAAACCATTAGTCCTCAATTTATACATAACTATTTTGCTTATTATCAAAATCAATTAGTGGATTCAACAATCTCCCCCTTTTTGATGATGACAAAACCCTTAAGTATAAATTGCTTTAAAAGTAAAGCTTTAAGAGAATTGATCAAGATGCACAATATTGAAAGCAATAAGTATATCAATCATTACTTAAAGATATAATCATTCAAAACACAAGTAATAGAATTTGAGCTTGCCTCAAAGATAGAGAGTATCAGAGCTTTGTCAGAACTTTGATATTTATTTAAATGCATTAAGAACATGTATCATGATACTCTTACAATGAAAATTTCAGTAATTAACAAAGCTCCCCCTGAATTAATGATTCATAGCAAAATTTGTGAGAATCTTTTCAAAAACATTGAAAGAGGGATTTTGAGAATCAAATTTACTTTGACAAAAGATAAAGCTCCCCCTTTCATAAATTCAGGTTTTCAAAAATTAAAAGTTAAAAGTTACTCCCCCTTTAGTTTGGAGAAGTAAACACATTTATACTTAAATAATATCATGAATTACTCCCCCTTTTTGTTATCATTAAAAAGGTAGATAAAGGGAATACATTTATTTTCGGAATATTTTCTTTAGGAAGAACATTCATGAAAGCAATTCAAGATATAGCATTCATGTCCATCAAAGATATAGGAAAGAGTAATCAAAACGTTTTTCATATATGTATTATCAAGTACACAACAAAGGTAAAAGTACATTTAAGCATGAAAGTAAACTATCTAGAAATATAAAACTATCTAGAAATACATCCATGTCCTAATCCTCATCCATCAAGTCATTAGAAGATGAACCGATCTCGATCGGTCCGGTATCAGTAAAAGATCGAGCTCACGGCCATCATGATCAAAGATCTCAAAGTCTGGTCCTGGTAGGCTGAGGAGGGGTATGGCGTCCATGTCCTCTATGACAAATATAAGTCTGACCTCTGGCTGAAGCAATAGAGGTAGGAGCTATATCCTCCACAGGAACTAAACTGATCGGGTGAATCATCTCAGCAACAGCTGGAGAAGGAGTGCGATCAAAAGTAGGGCCTGAATCGAGATGCTGAAAGCAAGGTGTATAAAACCTAAGCTCTCGAGTTACTGATTAAGTATGAAGGGTAGGACTATCAAAAGTAGGTGTAACAGCTGATGATACGGGCGTATTAATAACAATAGTATCAGCTGTAGAAAGTATCGGTGTATCTACAATAGATGTGTCAAAAGAGGGTGTCTCAATGATAGGTGTATGAATGATAGGTGAATCAATAACAGGTATATCAATAATAGGACTAAGAATAGGAATAGGAATTGGAGTGTGATCAACCAATCTGAAATGGTTAATAACTAATCTAGCCATGGGTATATCCCATACTCTGCTCAGAACCTCTCCTGAAATGGGAATATCCCTTCCTCTGACCTGAGCAATCCAGCCATCTGATCCACGGGCAAGTGATCCATAGAACTCTCTCATCAACCTGGGATAGTATCTCTCACTGAGCGAACAAAAAGAGGCCAAACCAGTAGGTCTAATCCAATCTCCAATCCTGAAATGCTGTTGGTCTAAGAAGGAGAAGTCCACTCGGCATCCTCCAACCATTTTCTTGGAGCTCATTTGGCTAGAAGGAGTAAACAATGGTCGTGCAGGCGGATCCGAAGCTCTAGACTCGTGTCGAGCCTTTGTTCTCTGCTCTTCTTCATTCCGTGACCGATGCGGTCAGCGAACGACTTGTTTACGAGGACCCATTGTCAACAGTCAAAGATTTGGCAAGGTTTTTGGTGGAAATAAGGAATTTCTAGGGTTTAGGAGCTAAAACCTTGGAGGAAATCAAACAAAAATGATCACCGAACCTTCAAATCCGAGAAAATGGCGAGTAAAAGCAAGGAAACGAGAGGATGAATAGGATGGATACCTGGAATCGAAGTGTCGACTCGAAGGAGAGTGAAATTTGGGAGAAAAATGGTTCGAAAACCATTAAAATCTCAGTTTGCCATCGGGCATGTGTCGACTCACGCATGTGTCGACACATTTTGGTGTCGACTCATGATGTGTTGACACATCGACTTAAAAACTAAAAAATCACGGATTTCACAAAATGATCAAAATCAATTGAGATAACATGTTTTTGGAGTCAAATCAACAATGATTAATCATGATTTATCATAAATAAGGTTGAATTGATCTAGTTTGAGTCAAATTAAGGAAATAAATTAATCAAATGGATTGATGATCCCGAGCTCTCTTCTAATCATACATAATCGATCTTCCAAGAGAGGTTTAGTTAAAATATTAGCTAATTAAAATTCAGTACATATAAATTCAAGCAAAATATCATTGTTTTCTACATGATCTCTAATAAAGTGATGTCTAATTTCAATGTGCATACTCCTAGAGTGTTGAACAGGATTTTTATTCAAGCAAATAGCACTGGTATTATCACATTTAATAAGTGTTCTAGCCAACTTGATTCCAAAGTCTTCAAGTTGTTGCTTAATCCATAAGATTTGAGCACAACAACTTCCTACTGCAATATACTCGGCCTCAACTATAGATAATGCAACTGAAGTTTGTTTCTTGCTAAACCATGACATTAAGTTAACCCCAAGAAATTGGAAAGTTCTACTAGTACTCTTTCTATCTAATCTACAACCAGCAAAGTCTGCATCAAAATATCCAATCAATTCAGTAGAAGAATTTCTAGCATACCATAAACCAATACTAATAGTACCAGACATATATCTAATAATGCGCTTAACAGCTATAAGATGTGATTCCTTAGGTTCAGACTGATATCTAGCACACATGCAAACACTGAACATAATATCTGGTCTACTAGTAGTCAGATACAGTAAAGAGCCTATCATGCTTCTGTATAATTTTTGATCTACAGATTTACCATTTTCATCTTTATCTAGTTTACATGAGGGGCTTATAGGCATACCTATTGGCTTAGTAGTCTCCATCCTAAACTTTTTGATAATTTCTCTTGTGTACTTAGCTTAGTTGATGAAGATATCATCTGAAGTTTGCTTGATATGGAGTCCAAGAAAGAAGTTTAGTTCACCCATCATACTCATCTCGAACTCACCCTGCATAAGCTTAGCAAACTCTTGACAAAGAATTTTATTAGTAGCACCGAAAATAATGTCATCAATATATATTTATACTACTAATAAATCATTATCTTTCCTTTTCAAAAATAGTGTTTTGTCAACATTTCCTTTAGAAAATTCATTTTCAATAAAAAATTTGCTTAACCTTTCATACCATGCTCTAGGTGCTTGCTTCAATCCATAAAGTGCTTTGTGTAGTTTGAAACATGATCAGGATGTGAATGATTTTCAAAACTAGGTGGTTTTTCAATAAAGACCTTTTCATTTATAAAACCATTTAAGAAAGCACTCTTAACATCCGTTTGAAATAATTTGAAGTTCATAAAACAGGCAAATGCTAATAATAGTCTAATTGCTTCAAGTCTAGCAACAGGAGCAAAAGTTTCATCAAAGTCAATCCCTTCCTCATGATTGTAGCCTTTAGCAACTAGCCTAGCTTTATTTCTAATGACAATACAATTTTTATCTAATTTATTCCTAAATATGCATTTAGTGCTAATAATTGAAACATTAGATGGTGTTTCTACAAGTGTCCAAACATTATTTCTGTCAAATTGTATTAGTTCTTCTTGCATAGCAATGATCCAATTAGAGTCTATTTCAGCGTCTTCAAAACATTTAGGTTCTACCTGAGATACAAAAATAATATAATCACATTCATTTCTAATAGAAGCTCGAGTTCTTATCCCTTTAGATGGATCACCAAAGATTAATTCCTTAGGGTGTCCATGAGCATACCTCCACTCCTTAGGTAAATCTTGATGCATTGGAGTGTCATCTTCTTTCTCATCCTTGTCCTGATTTTCTTCATTTGATTGATCTTGATCATCCAATATCAGCTTCTGAAGTTTGTCAGCACCTACACATTCATCAGATGTATCCTCTTTTCTTGAGAATTTATTAGTAGATTCTTCAAATACAACATGTACCGACTCTTCTACAACTAAAGTTCATTTGTTAAATACTTTGTATTCCCTACTTGATGTAGAGTATCCTAAGAAGATACCCCCATCAGACTTGGCATTAAACTTCCTTAGATGATCTTTTCCATTGTTCAAAATAAAACATTTACAACCAAAAACTCTAAAATATTTCAAAGTTGATTTTCTTTGGTTCCAAAGCTCATATGGAGTTTTCTTTAAAATAGGACGTATCAAAACTCGATTCAAAACATAACAGGCTATATTTATAGCTTCAGCCAAAAAATCCTTGAAAAATCATTTTCACAAAGCATAGTGCATGCCATTTCTTCTAAAGTATGATTTTTCCTTTCTACTACCCCATTCTGCTAAGGTGTCCTGGGTGCAGAGAAATTGTGTTCTATGCCTTTTCAATACAAAAGTTTTTGAAATCTTAATTTTCAAATTCGGTTCCATGATCACTACGAATACAAATGACTAAAACACCTTTTTCATTTGAAACTTTTCTATAAAACTTTACTAATACAGAAAATGACTCATCTTTTTGTGCTAAAAGGAAAACCCAAGTAAATCTCAAAAAATCATCCATAATAATTAATCCATATCTCTTGCCTCCTAAACTTGATGTTCTAGTTGGTCCAAAGAGATCCATATGGAGTAGTTCAAGTGGTCTACTAGTAGTTACAAATCCTTTTGGTTTAAAAGAAGTTTTGACTTATTTTTCAAATTGATGTGCTTGGCAAATTCTATCCTTTTGAAAACTGATTTTAGGTAAATCTCTAACTAAATTCTTTTTGAAAAGTTTTGAAATAAGGTACATACTAGCATGCCCTAACCTTCTATGCCATAACCAACTAGTCTCTTCCTTGATAGAATTCATTGCAACAAGGCATTCTTCATTTAAATCTAGACTAGAAATCATGCAGTATGATGATTGGAAAATTACTTGAAAACCTTTGTCACAAAACTGACTAGTGCTCAAAAGATTATGCTTTAAACCATCTACTAAAAGTACATTACTGATACTATTAGAAGGAATTATGTGAACCTTACCAATTCCAATGATTTTACATTTACCATTATCACCGAAGGTCACACTCCCTCCATTCAAAGCTTCAAGAGAAGTGAATTGCTTCACATCTCCATTCATGTGCCTTGAGCAATAACTATCAAGATACCAAATTCGTTTGTTTTCCTTGGTTGCAAGACACACCTGCAATAAGATCAAGCTTTGTTTTTAGGTACCCAAGCTAACTTGGATCCTTTCGGGTTAGCATTCAAAGTGGTTCCTTTTGGAACCCACACTTTACTAAAAGACATGATTTTTCTGAAATTACATTGATATGATTTATGACCTAATTTTCTACAAGTAAAACAGGTAATACTGGATGATGTAGGTACAAAAATGTTTTTGAAATACTTTTGTTACTTTTGTGGTTTATATCTTAAACCTGCCTTGTTAAAAATAGCTCTTTGATTATTTAAAAGTAAATTCAACTTTTCTGAAATATAAGTAAATTTGTCAATAAAAGGTTTTAATTTTTTGAGTTCATTTTTGTGATTAGCATTTTCAAGTTCTAAATCCTTGTTTTTCTTTAAAAGCTCATTGTTATAAACAACATGTTTAGGCATTTTCAAAACTTCATTTTCCATAGCTAAAGCATTATTTTTCTTTTCCAAAACATCTAGTTTAGTTTTCAAAGAACTAACATCATTAAGTAAAGAATTGTTTTCTAATAAGAAACTATTAGCATGCTTTTTTAATTTCTTATTTTCAGATAATACTAACTTATAATCATGCATAAGCTCTTTGAAAGTATTTCTAAGTTCATCGAAAGTAAAATCAACTTCAGAGTTGGAACATACATCTTCATTATCCTGATATGCCATGAAGCAGAGATTTGCAATTTCAGTCTGCTCTTCTTCTGAACTGGAGTCTTCGCTATCACTCCACGTGGCCATCATTGCTTTCTTCCTTAGTTTTTTCTTTGATTTCTTGAGGAGAGGACAATCAAGTTTATAGTATCCGGGCTTCTTGCACTCGAAGCATATAGGTACATCCTTTTTCTTTTCCTTTTCTTTCTCTTTTTTTTTTTTCATTCCCATTTCCCTGGATTGAAATTTCTTCTTATAGGAAAACTTCCTTCTCTTCATAAATCTTCTAAATTTTTGGGCAAGAAGGGCTTCTACGCCTTCTTCTTCATCATCATCATCGGACTCATCAATCGATGATTCTTCTTGAACATTTGATTTAAAAGCGATCCCCTTCTTCTTTTTATCTAAGTCCATTGATTTCTCTTTCAAGTTGAGCTCATAGGTCATGAGCGATCCTACTAGCTGCTCATGTGGAAGCTTGTCTATATCTTTTTCCTCTTGAATTGCAGTCACCTTTGGATCCCACGACGTCGGTAGTGATCAAAGAATTTTATTGATGATATGACTTTACCAAGACTTCTCATAGCATTTACAATATTTGTAAAACGTGTATACATATCAGTAATAGATTCATTTGATTCCATCCGAAATATCTAATATGTGTGCATTAACATATTATCCTTAATGTTCTTTACTTGATCGGTACCCTCATGGATAACTTCAAGTGTGTCCCATATTTCTTTGGCGGACATGCTGTAGATATCCTATTGAACTCATTAGGATCTAATGCAAAATACAAGAGTTTCATTGCCTTAGCGTTGATCTCGGATTGTTTAATGTCATTTTCATCCCAATCCTCTTCGAGTTTTGGGATGGAAATACCATTAACCACCACCGAAAAAATATGAGGACCCTTGTCAACTACTTTCCACAAATTATAATCTATAGAATGCATATAAATTCTCATCCTAGTTTTTTAATAAGTACAATTTGCTCCATTAAAAAATGAAGGTCTATTTGAGGCTTGTCCCTCAACTACACTAGTACCAATTAGGGTTACCATAGATCTTTACTCAAGGCGGTAAAGCCTATATACTGAGAACAAGGCTTTGATACCACTTGTTGCCCAAAGAACAATCCAAGAGGGGGGGGTGAATTGGGTCTCTAAAAAATTTAAAGCTAAGCTTGATAATACAAGTAGCAAACTTCACAAGACAAGATATGCAATTCAATTCAACACGGTACTAAAATTTAAGTCCAATGCTCTAAAGTAGTAGTGCAGCGAAAATTAAAAGCAATAAGCAATAAAGTAAAGAGCAAGGAGGGAGTGAACAATCAATCACAAACATAACAATCTATAGTGATTCGGTGCCAACAATGCACCTACATCCACTCCCCAAGATCTCCTTGGGAATTCACTATAATCCAACGATTATAGCTGATTAGTTTTTCGAGCTCACTAATCAAAACCTGACTTATTTTATAAGGCTTACAAGTCACAACCTCACTTGGTTTTATGGGCTAACCAAGAACCTAATTGGTTTTCACAAGGCTAACCAAAAATCTCCCTTAGTTTTCCGGGCTTACCAAGAACTTTAGTGGTTTTGCGGGCTAACCACCAACCTAATTGGTTTTCAAGGCTTACCAATAATCTCACTTGGTTTTCCAATAGGCTAACTAATAACCTTTTCAAGATATAAGATGGAGAAATAAAGAACCAATGTAAGCTTTCAATAATAAAGCAAATAAATCGATGTAGCTCGATGTAGTGTTGCTTTGCTCTTGTTGAAGCCTTTTTAATCCTAAGTAAGAATGATCTTCAATGCACTTGATAGCTTTGAATGCTTGGAAGGCTTCCTTTTGCTTGAGAGTGGTTGAGCTTTGAATGAATGGGAGTTAAGGCTCTTCTCTCTTCTTTTCTGTCTAAACTCTTTAAGGATATTCAATACTTTTTTGAATAGTTGAATAGTTGTTGTCTTGATTTGATTTGGAGCCTTTATATACCTTCTCAAGCCCCCCAAAACTGAAATCTAGCCATTATACTTGAAAAACTAGCTGTTGGAGGGCATTTGGATGAGTTCTGTGCTTGAAAAAACTAGCCATTACTGTTGTCAGAACTCTATGTGTTGACACTTCCTCTTCATGTGTCAACACATACTGTCGACACATGTTCTTCTTGAGTCGACATAAGTTCAAAGAGTTCCATTCAAATTTTCTGGAAAAATTAGTTGAGCTGACACATTCTCAGTTGAGTCGACACATTGAGTCCACACGTTGCATCCATGTGTCGACACATCAACTATTCCTTCAACTTCTACAAGTTCTGTGGCTTGAAAGTCTCGGGTGATGAGTTGATCCATGTGTTGACACCTTGAGATGATACATAAGGTCCATGTGTCGACACATCATCTATGCCATTTGAAACATTGCTGCATACCAGCCTGAGTCGATACATAGTCTTCATGTGTTGACACATCATGTCATGTGTCGACACCTTGAGTCGACACATCATTGAAAAAGTGTATAAATTGCTGAACTTGTGCTGAAACATGTTTCCATTTATCTTAGTCATCCATTCAACCATTTCTTTGAGTGTCCAAGTCTTGTTTTGAGCAGTCATTCCATTCAAACTTGGTTCTTCAGCACAATTAGGCTTCTTCAAATTTTATGAGCATCCTTTCAATAAAGACACACTTAAAGCAAACCATTAGTCCTTAATTTATACTTAACTATTTTACTTATCATCAAAATCAATTAGTGGAGTCAACAAACACCAACAGGTCAGGTTCCAAGTATTATGTGAAAGCTAGTGCACCCAATCCTTTGTTTATCACTTGAATCTGGTGTTTAAGTCTAGAGGTCTAGAGTCAAATGCCCTAAGCAGTTTTATGGTTTTTAATTAGGATGCTACGAGAGTAGGGGGAGTCTCCAATGTCCCCAACTCTTACTTGGCAAGTGGATAGGGTAATTGCTGAATTGGTTATAAATTGAGCTGACCCATTCTACTTGAGCTCTAGGTCTAGGAAACTCTAGTGCGATGTGTTTGCATTGCATAACCCCTAAATTATGAGACCAATACTTGTAGCCTCAAACCCAACCCAATATGGTATGACCATGGAGTCCAGCTTTGAGACCTTCCTTAGGACCTTCACTGAACAATGTACACAAATGAACCATAAGTTTGATCGACTGGACCAACATTTAGGTAACCTAGAAAAATCTCGTAAGACCCATCTTGAACCTAAATTTGAAACACACCCTAACCCATTCCTGGAGCCCAACAGTAGGAGAGCCCCACCCTATGACCCAATCTGGGAACTCAATCCTAGGAGACCCTGATACCATGACCCAACTTGGAAATCTAATCATAGGAGACCCAATTATAATTTCATAGACCAAGATGAGAGAGCCACTATGAACTTTAGGGTTGAAGCACCTAAATTTGGTGGTGATCCTAAGTTTGAAAATTGATTGGGAACAAGGTATGGATCAGTATTTTGAAAGGGAACTAATGTCTAATGAAAGAAAGTTTAAGTTTGCTAATCTTAAATTAGTATGCCAGGCAAGAATTTACTGGGATGATGTTAAAAGAATGATTAAACGAAGAAAAGACATACCCATAACTACCTGGAGTGACATGAAACTTAAACCTAGGAAAAAGTACCTACCCAGATCATATGATCCAAGTTCCTTTGAACCCAGCTCCTACGAACCCAGTTTTATGACCTATAAATCTTAGCCCATATCTTATGAACCTAAGAAACTCATAACCCCTAAGTATTAACCTAGTACTAGTCCAATTTTGCTTAGTTGGCCAGAACCCTTTTGGATTAGTGCTCCTTATCAAAAATCAGGATCTAGTCAAATCCACCTGAGTCAACCCATCCCTCATTGGAGTCGACCCAATTCTCACCCGAGATGACTCAACCCTAATCTAAGCCGACCTACTCATACTAGTCCAAATCCTAGCCAATTTTTCCATAACTGACCTACTCCTTCTATGCTATTGGTTCACCAGGATGACATTGAAGAAGTGTATGAAGCTGAGGTGAATTTAGCGGATGAGTATGAGGGAGAAGAAGAAATACATATGGCTAACCTAGAATTAGCTTATTTGGTAGACACCCAGACTGAAGCCAGCCTAGAGTTGTTGACCATGACTGTACCTTGATTGAAACTCCACTGGTAGGACCCTTATAAAAAGAGACCAATGAGGAGTCTAACCCTATTGCTAGGACCTGTTCACCCCATAAGTGATTTTGATGATAACCAAACATTGGTACATGCATTTGTTTTACTAACAACTCTTCATGTGGTTTACAAGTTTTTGTATGATGAATTCATTGTTCAAATTTCAACTCCTACATTTTAATTTCTTGTCTTGAGTTGTGTTGTAATCAAATTTTGTAAAGAACCCAAAGAAAGAGGTTAAGGAAGACCATAAAATTGGGTTAGTTCTAAGTGTATTTCGAGCTTTTAATTTTGTGTTGAGTTTGAAGACATCTTGAAGCTTGAAGACAAGCTGGATGAATTCTGGAGAAAGACTGAGAAATTAGCTATTACATTCATCTGAGCCGACTCGAGGAGAAGAGAGCCGACTTTGGTACATGGCATGCATGAGGATTCTAGCATGCAGATATCTGAGCCGACTCTAAGGGACCCGAGCTGACCCATCTAGAGTACTAATTCTTGAATCAGACAAGCGAGCCAACCCAAAGGAAGTCCGAGCCAACTCTATCATATGGTCAGACATCTAAGCTGACTCTTTAGAAGATCAAGCCGACTCCTCTAGAGTCTAGAAAATGCTTCTGTGAACTACAGCCATCCGAGTTGACTAGAATGGATGTTAGCCGACTCATCTAGACTAACATATTGAAGGCTTGAGGAACCGAGTCAACTCTAATCAAGGTGAGTGGACTCTAATCAAGGCGAGCTGACTCTTACAGAGTGAAGAATCAAGACACTATGCAAGCAAGCCGATTGGATTAAAGAGAGTCGACTCAACCAAAACTCCTCTGAGGATCCGAGCTGACTTGAGTAATCCAAGTTGACTCGAAGGTCAATTTTAGACTTGCAATGGCTAGTTCCAAAACTAAGAATTTGAATCCAAAAAGTGCTCCAATGATCAAATGTCATATCCCAATGGTCTACAATGACTTAAACTGCCTTAGAATGATGGAAGGCCATATATTTGATGGATTGAACTTCTTTGAAGTAAGTGTTAGAGAGTTATTCAAAGAGTTAATGCTTTATTTAATATCCAACTTACCAACAAGGAAGAGAGCACTAAGAGCATTCAAGACAACCTTCAAGCCTTCACCAACTCTTATCTGAAGCTTGAAGCACTTTGTAAAGAAGCAATAGAAGCCATTAAGGTGCATGAAGTGTATTCAAGTGGACTTCTCTTAAGCTGCATCGGCAACCACTCGACAAAAAGTAGTTTATCATTTTGTTGCTTTTATTTTCAATTTATTCTTGACTTGTTGGTTATTGGTGAGCCCGATTGAAAAACCAAATAGCTTCTTGGTGAGCCTTTGTTAAAAACCTAGTGTTGGGTTCTTGGTGATCTAGGTAAAACCAAGTTGGGTTTCTTTGGTCATCTCTGTAAAACCAAAGTGTAGAGGTTTGGATTGTGAGCCTGTTAAAATAATCCGACTGTATTCCAGTAGGGGATATAGTAGAAATCCCAAGTGGTAATTTTGTGTAGTGGACGTAGGAGCTGGGTTCCTCTGAACTACTATAATTTTTGTGTGTTTGTATTGTGCCTTTCTGATTTATTTTTGCTTCTGTAGTTAATTGATTTATGACAGCACCTAACACCTTAAAAGGGATTTCAAAAGCACATAATTGCTTAAATTTTTTAAATTTTCAATTCACCCTCCTCTTGGAAAAGCCACCTGGGAAACAATTGGTATCAGAGCAGTATCTTTGAATACATTTAGAGTAAAGATTGATGGCTCATCCCATGAGTACATCCTTGGCCGAAGGCCAATCTACTAATAGACCTCCACTTTTCACTAGCATAAATTTTTTTTATTGGAAAGCTAGAATGAAAATCTATATACAAGCTATCGATTTTCAATTATGGAAGGTCATTCTGAAAGCGCCACAAATACCCATGATTAAAATTGATGGCATGGATATCCCTAAGCCTGAAGAGGAATGGGATGAACACGACATGAAGATAGGGGTATTAAATGCCAAATCAATGAATTTATTATATTGTGCTTTGGATGCTAGCAGGTTTAATCAAATTTTTACTTGCTCTTCAGCAAAGGAGATTTGGGATAAACTAAAAGTGACCCACGAAGGATCTTCTCAAGTGAAGACTTCAAAAATAAATCTTCTATTATATACTTATGAATTGTTTAAAATGGAACATGCTGAAACCATATCTGCTATGTTTACTAGATTTACAGATATTATTAATGGCATGAAAAGTCTTGGCAGGATTTACTCAAATGCTGACTTAGTATAGAACATCTTAAGATCACTTCCAGATAAATGGGACTCCAAAGTGACTACCATCCAAGAAGTGAAAGATCTGAACATCCTTTCTTTGGATGAACTAATGGGTTCACTCATCACACACGAACTGGCCATATAGCATAGAACTGATGATGATCAAAAGAAGAAGAAAATAATTGCCTTCAAAGCAGCATTGGAATCAAAGAAAGATGAGGAATTGGAAGATGACTCTACCTCCTCCGAATTCAATCTAGAAGACAAAGATATAGCAATGGTCGTGAGGAGATTTAAAATGTTTACAAGAATGAAGAAAGGTAGATTTAACAAAAAATATCATAAACGAGGAGAGCATTCCAAGGACAAGGACAAGGATAAAGAAAAGGAAAAAGAACAAGTGCCCACATGCTATGAATGTAAGAAATCAGGGCTCTTCGTCCAGATTGTCCACAACTAAAGATATTCTTCAAGAAAAAGAAAAAAAAGGTGATGGTTGCCACATGGAGCGATAGCGAGGAATCCACCTCAATTGAAGAGAAAGAGACCACAAAAAAAGCTAATTTATGTCTAATGGATCTCGAGGACGAGGTAACATCCCCCAATGCCCAAATTAAATTTATATTTAATGAATTAAATTCTGTATTTCATGATTTATTATCTGAATTTAAAAAGGCTGGAGTAAAGATTAGATCTTTAAAGAATATCAATGATTCTTTACTTAAAGAAAAAGAAGAGATTTCAGAAAAGAATATTTTATTGCAAAAAGAACTACATGTCTTTCCTGAAAATTATAAAGCTTTGAAAATTGAGAATAGTGCTTATATTAATATAAATAAAGCTTTGATTAATGGAAATAATGAGTTGAAAAAGGAGGTTAAAAATCTTAAGCCACTTGTTAAAAAACTTATATCATCTTCTAACAAGCTTGAGTTGACTCTTAAAGAACAAAAAATTCTGGTAACAAAGCTAGAATCAGTTTTAATTCTTCAAATTCAAATAGTATTTCAGCAACTATTTTTGTGAAACCAAAAGCTTATATTCCAAAATCTACATCTCAAAAGGCTTTTGTAACAAATGGTTCTACATCTACTTCTAAAACTACTTTGTATGTTCCTAAGAGCTTAAATAGAAAATCTTGTATTTCTGTGTCTTATGCATTAGCATCTAGAGCTTTAAAATATACATCTTTTTAAAATTCTTGAATCAAATGTTTTGCTTGCAAAGGATTAGGATATAAAGCTTTTGAATGCAATATTACTAGAATGTCCAAAGTAAATCAAGAAAGATTTGGGTTTCCAAAGGAATCACCTTCGCTAACCTGCAAGGACCTAAGTTAGCTTGGATACCAAAAATAACTTCTTGATTGTCTTGTAGGAATATCTTGAAGCCCAAAATTGAAGAAAAGATGGTATCTCAATAGTGGCTGTTCAAGGCATATGACTGGTGACAAGGATCAGTTCATCACCCTAGAAATAAAAGAAGGAGGTATGGTTACTTTTGGAGATAATGACAAGGGGAAAATAATCAGAATCAGTAAGATCAAGATAACCCCCTGTACTTTTATTAAAAATGTATTGCTAGTAGATAAATTGAAGCATAATTTATTGAGCATCAGTCAATTATGTGATAAAGGCTTCAAGGTTATCTTTTAATCATCTATGTGTATTGTAACATACTCTCTTGATTCTAGTAGCAAGTTCATTGGACAAAGACTTGGAAATATTTATGTGGTTGATCTTAATGATCTTGCCATGTCAAGTTGTTCCAGTCTAGTTGCAATGAATACTAAGACCAAGGAGTCTTGTTTACTTTGGCATAGACGATTGGGTCATGCTAGCATACATATTGCCAAGTTAATTTCCAAAAATCTAGTTAGAGGCATGCCTAAGTTTAAATTAGACTTTGATCATGTTTGTGATGCATGACAAATGGGTAAACAAACTAGGGGAGCTTTAAATCCAAAATATGATTTCAACTACTAGACCTCTAGAGCTACTTCACATGGACTTATTTGGACCAATTAGGACCACAAGTTTAGGTGCTATGAAATATGCCCTTGTGATTATTGATGATTTCTCAAGATTTACATGGGTTTTGTTTATTGCTCACAAAGATGAAACCTTTAAAGAATTTCAAAATTTTTACAAAAAAGTTTCAAATCAAAAAAATCTTTCAATAATTTCAATTAGAAATGATCACAGCACTGAATTTGAAAATCAATTTTTTGATGATTATTGCACAAAGAACGGCATTGTTCATAACTTCTCCGCTCCTAGGACACCACAACAAAATGGTGTTGTTGATAGGAAAAATAGGACTTTAAAAGAAATGACCCGAATGATGTTATGTGAAGGTAATCTTCCAAGGTACTTTTGGACAGAAGTGGTGAACACTACTTGTTATATTTTAAACCACGTTTTGATCCGTCTTATTTTAAAAAAAAACCCCTATGAGCTTTGGAATGAAAAGAAATCCAATATTAATTATTTTCATATTTTTGGATGTAAATGCTTTGTGCTTAACAATGATAAAGATAATCTAGAAGAATTTGATGCTAAATTAGACGAAACAATTTTTCTTGGTTATTCACTACATAGCAAAGCATATAGAGTATTTAATAAAAGAACTCTTACTGTAGAAGAGTCAATGCATGCTATTTTTGATGAAGCTCACCTTCTAAGAAAAAAGAGTACATAGATAATGATACAGGTACAATTCAAAAAGAAATAGAAGACATGAGCATAAAAGAAAGACCAATTGAGGAAGGAGAAGAAACGGTAAGTAATGATCATACAGATCTACCAAGAGAATGGAGGTACATAACTTCTCATCTGAAAGAATTAATTATTGGTGATCCTTCACAAGGTATTAGGACTAGGTCATCATATAAAGATGCATATGATTACCTAGCTTTGTGTCACAAAAAGAACCGCATACCTTAGAAGAAGCTGAAAATGACCCAAACTGGATGATTGCCATGCATGAAGAATTGAACTAGTTTGAAAGAAATAAGGTATGGACTTTAGTTGATAGACCTACAGACCATCCAATCATAGGAACCAAATGGGTCTATAGGAATAAATTAGATGAACTAAGAAATTTAGTAAGAAACAAAGGTAGATTAGTGGCTAAGGGATATAATCAAGAAGAGGGCATTGATTTTGATGACACATATATACCCGTAGCAAGACTAGAAACCATTAGATTACTTCTTGCATTTGCTTGCTACGTGAATTTTAAAATTTTTCAAATGGATGTGAAAAGTGCATTTTTAAATGGTTTCATTTCAGAACAAGTTTCTGTAGAACAACCACTAGGTTTTGAAGATCATGTTTTTCCAAACCATGTGTTTAAATTGAAAAAAGATTTATATGGTTTGAAACAAGCACCTAGAGCCTGGTATGATAGACTGATACGGGACTAACAAGATGCTAGGATGATGCACGTGATTTTTTTCTTTGTGATTTTTTGGTTTTTTTAAATGAGGTTTAGGATTCTCGAAGATAAACAAGAGTAGATCTAGGGTTTTATAAAAATAAGAACTTCAAACTAGCAAGTAAGCCCCTAAATAGGATATGAAGAGGACCTCGGGATTGAGAAACCTCGTAGGACTTAGCTCTTGGATCAATACCAACTTAGGAGTTAGGGTGGCAAACCTTAGAAGTTTCGAAGCACCCGATGCCGAGTTTGCTCGCTCTAGTGGATGTGGCCTGGATGATCGAACCTTCAACCCCGTGGATGCACCAGCTTTCCATCTGGAGGTCTCGAAGGCAAGGAAGACCGACTCCATATTCATGGTACCTGAAAGACCTGCAAGCAATCAAGAAAAATATTGGGGGTTAGCAAGAGACAAGAAACAATAAGGGAAGAAAAGTTGAAGATGGTGGTGAATGGGGGATCTTCTTGCTAGGTGCCAAGATGGATCATCCCGATAGACTCCGAACTCAAAGATGGAGGATGGCTTGCATGGAAGAGAAGGTAACTTGAGGCGTCACACATCTCAACCACCAAAGGCTAAGGTGCTCCATCACGGAGATCGACATTCTTAAGGAATGAAGGCAATAACTAGAAGAGTAGCACTCAAAATATTTTCTTTCATTCATCAAGATTAGTCCATACAAGGGAGGGGTAAGGCCCTTTATATAGGCACCTTAAAACCCATTCAAATTCAAATGAAAAAAACTACAAATCTTCATGAAGAGGGTGCCCAAATACAAATTTTTTCTTCTCTTGGCCGATCAAGGTTTTGTGGCTTGATTTGGGGCTTGAAATATGGGAGTTGTCTCCTTGATTTTTTGGTCAATGCATTTCATCCATAGCTGACCAAGCTCTTTGGGAAGTAGGCTTAATATAGGGATTGAAATAAGGATCATGTCTCCATTACCCATTGACCTTCCTTGGCTGCCCATAGCTCCTTTGGAAAGAGGCTTGATAGGTGGAGGGAAGGGAGGAAAGAATCAAGGAATGATGCCCACAAATTCTTCATTTCTTTCTTGCCTTGGCCGCCCACTTGTCATGGTGATCTGGCGCCACATGGGATGGATGAGGTGGCGCTCAAGGGCTGAAATGGAATCTTTCAAAGATTGGGAGATGGTTTGACCTATTAATTAATGGACTAGACTCAATGACCACTCCAAGCTTGGGCCCAATCTTCAAGTAGACCAACTTAGCTAAATACAGGACCCACTGACCCAAATTGACAAAATTGGTTAAGGTACAGACTAAAATAAAAATACATGACTTAAATTAAAAATTTCTTAGGCTTGAATCCTTATTACAGGACCCAACAAATTAAAACCCTAATTTGAGATCATAGAGGGTTGAGGAGCCTCTGTTTGATCCTGGTGCCCACACCAATTCTCCCGGGGTGGGAGGAACTTGACCCTGTTGTGTAAGGGTTGATTTGGCTTTGATAATTCTTTAGAAGGTCAAGGTCGAGGTGCTACAAGTCCTCTCGGGTATCCCACAAATCATCAGACTACGATTGGCCTTGCCATCTGACGAAGTGATGCTGACAGCTTTTGCCCCGAGTGGTCTTATTAGCTTGATTATCCAGGACACGCTCGATTCACTCTCCTCCCTCTAGTAAATTTGGAGGTGGACACTCTGGGTCGGGTTTGCTCTCAAATGAAAGGTCAGGCCCAAATGGCATGCTGGGTATGTTTGCTGGTTCCCTATACTATGCTATGTCCAAGATATTGAAAGTCAAGCTAATGCCATATTCTGGGGGTAGCTCAAGCACATAGGCATTAGGGCCAACTCACTTTATCACTCTAAAGGGGCCAACTCTACGAGCATGAAGTTTCTTAATAGTTCCTGGTGGAAACCGTTCAAGCCCAAGCCTAATCGTTATAGAATCCCTAATTTCACACTCTTTGGCTTTCTTTCGAGAATCAGTCAAATTATTTTAGAATTTGTACTTAATGCAAGATTCTAGTATGATGCAAAATGCAGACTCAACTATGTATTCCTGTTGAGAGAAATTTTATTGGACTTTTTAGGGCCTAAACCTAACAGATTATTGACTCTCTAGGTTTGACCCTGGTTTGGTATGCAC
Source organism: Areca catechu (assembly GCA_021397845.1). Classification (NCBI taxonomy): domain Eukaryota; kingdom Viridiplantae; phylum Streptophyta; class Magnoliopsida; order Arecales; family Arecaceae; genus Areca; species Areca catechu. The sequence goes on along the minus strand of CM038051.1, from coordinate 89,856,037 downwards.
ATTTCGAATTACCATGGATCCCTAGCAAATGCCATAAGGTATACCAGAAGTAGGTAGCAAATGGAATGACCTATAAGGATTCATGCAATCTTGTGATCTCAACAAATGTAGCCCCATGGCTCTAGAATCATGAGAAGACTTTGGGAATGGTAGGTAATAGGAATCAGAGTCTTGGGGCAATCTCTGCAAAGCAGGAAATAGACCTTAGGGCTTGGTAGGGTCAATCCCATAGTGAGGAAGGTCTGTTAAAGAGGATCCTAGGACCAAGTTTATAGCATGATGAATGTCCCTCAGGGGTGGTAATTGGTCAGGTGATTCATCGGATAAAATATCCTCAAGCTCTTTAAGATCTTCAACTACTTCTTGAGGGTGTTTTCTCGAGATTGGTTCATTAAGGGTTGGTTCCTGAACTCTTTCCATGGTCAAAACTGATGAACCCTTATGTTCATTTACTAAATGTGATCCTGGCTCGGTCATTACTTCTTCAAATTCTGTAATGGGTTCAAGATCTTTTTCCGTTGGTTCCTTAATGATTTCTACCTTGGGTCCATCTTCCTTAAACTTCTTCACTAGACTTGATTCGTAGATGTCTTCTCTGGATTCCTCAATAGGCTCGGGGGTTTCTTCACTTAAATTCTCAATGGCCTCAATCTTTTATCACTGAAATTCATCATAAGGTTCTTCTCTTTAGGTTGGTTTATGAATCTCTTTTGTGGTAGGGGTTCCCTCAGTCATCACATTCTCTAACTCTTTGGCCTTGATCAAGTTAACTTCAGGCTTCTTTTCCTTTAGGCTAGTCGATTCTCTTTTAACCTGGTCCTTAGGCAGAGTTGGATTGATTGTAAATTTCTTTCCATGGTGGTTAAAGGTACATGTATTGGTCCAACCATAAAGGGTGGCATCGTGATCATAAAGCTAGGATCGACCTAGGATAATGCTACTGACGCTCATAGAAAGGACATCACACGAAATCATCTCTTCATATGATTGTAATTTGATCATGACTTGGCATCTAGACTTTATGGGTATGGAAGTTGAATCTATCCATGAGACCTTATAAGGGTTGGGGTGAGGAACTGGGGTCAATCCTAGGGATTTGACAGTACTTAAAGAAATGGCGTTGGCACAGCTCCCTCTATCAACTATGATCTTGCACACCTTATCCTCTAATCTGATAAAGGTTTGTAGGATGTTGGTCCTACGCCAATCTTCCTGCACTATGTTTTTGGTAAGGATGCATCTAACTACTCCTAAAAGGTCTTCAGATTCATGAAGTTCTTCATGGTCCATGAACTCCTGATTGTGTCTCCTAGGGTGAATCTCTTGGGCTGGGTTAGGATGTGGGACTCTTCTGGGCTCAGCCTCTAAGGAAGGATCACATTGAGTTTATTCCCTAGGGTGGGTAGGTGACTCAGACTCAAGTTCAATGGATGGTCTATTACCCTTTTCTAGGGTTCTCAACCTTGTTTCAAATTTGTTTTCAAACTCATCAAACCTATTATTCAACCTAGCTAACTATTTAATGATGATGTTTAATTGACCCTCGTGATCGTTTTCCATGAGTTAACTTGATTAGGAATGATGGGGGTGATAGGGGACTTCTGACCTAGTCGACGTGCAACATACAACAAAGGTGCTACGGGTTTGCTAGACCTAGGAGTTCAATTACAATGAGTCCACGTAGAAGACAGCATAATCAACTAGCCCTTTCATCGGCCAGGTAAGAGGTGGGAGTGTGGGAGGCCCCCTTTGCTTTTGCAAGGACCCAATTAAGTAAGCACAGCACCGCTTAGGTCGTTTAACGCTAGACCTCTTGCGTTAGACATCGGCTTCGCGATACCAATTGAAGCATTGTATGCAACCATCTTCCCCAAAATGGTCAAATCCAACTCGCTGATGTCCTTAATCTATTAGGTCCCTACTAGATTTTAGATTAGGTCTGGGTTCAAAATGCAGGGGTGGTTGTTTTTGGGCTAAGGAAAGGTAATGACTTCCTTCCCATATCTTATGATATTTACGCCCTTAAGTTATTTATGAGAATGATGGCAAACACATGATCTAACAAAATGTAACTAAGCTTTGTTTTTTTGGATTTTTGATGTATGATAGCAGAAATAAGATGCTAGAAATTAAAAAATAAGAACCTAAATGCAAAAATTATACTATATGGAAAATGAAAATGGGATGAGATGCACTTGCTGAATTTTCAAAGCAGAATTTTTCTCAGATGGTAATTAGCCATGTAGAAATTCTATGGACAGAAATAAATTCTAAAAAAATTCTGGAAAATACATCTATTTATGCAAAATCTACAAAAATAAATTTCATAAAATCCTAACCTTTCTATATATAGAAATAACTAAAATATTGTACTATGTACTGAAATGAAGAAAGATGCAGAGATTAAAAGAGGCTAGATTCTAATGATGCAAAACTATTCTTTATGATTCAAAACTTATCTTCCTATGTTCTCCTTCAAAGGTCAATTCACATCGACACCCCTACACGCCATAGGAAATCCCCATGGAATGAGATGTGAGGGTCCTGTAGCCCTTCTTTTACCTATGGCCGGACGGCCATGGTGAAGCACCTAATCCAAGTACTTATGAAGATGCTAAGTCCTAACCATGCTCTGATATCATATGATGTGGGACTAAATAAATACTAGGATGATGTAGATGATTTTTCTCTTTGTGATTTTTTGATTTTTTTAAATGAGCTTAAGGATTCCTAAAGACAAGCAAGAGTAGATCTAGGGTTCTATAAAAATAAGAACTTCAAACTAGCAAGTAAGCCCCTAAACAGGATAAGAAGAGGATCTCGGGATTGAGAAACCCTGTAGGACTTAGCTCTCGGATCAATACCAACTTAGGAGTTAGGGTGGCAAACCTTAAATGTTCTGAAGCGCCCGATGCCGAGTTCACTCACTCTCGTGGATGCGGCCTGGATGATTGAGCCTTCTACCCCGTGGATGCACCGGCTTTCCGTTCGAAGGTCTCAAAGGCAAGAGAGACCGACTCCATATTCATGGCACCTGGAGGACCTATGAGCAATCAAGAGAAATGTTGGGAGTTAGCAAGAGACAAGAAACAATAAGGGAAGAAAAGTTGAAGATGGTGGTGAATGGGGGATCTTCTTGCTAGGCGCCAAGATCGATCATCCCTATAGACTCCGAACTCGAAGATGGAGGATGGCTTGCATGGAAGAGAAGGTAACTTGAGGCCTCACACCTCTCGATGCCCGAAGGCAAAGGTGCTCCCTCATGGAAATCGACGTTCTTAAGGAACGAAGGCAATAACTAGAAGAGTAGCACTCAAAATATTTTCTTTCATTCATCAAGATTAGTCCATACAAGGAAGGGGTAAGGCCCTTTATATAGGTACCTTAAAACCCATTCAAATTCAAATGATGAAACTACAAAGCTTCATGAAGAGGGTGCCCAAATTCAAATTTCTTCTTCTTTTGGCTGATCAAGGTTTTGTGGCTAGATTTGGGCCTTGAAAGATGGGAGTTGTCTCCTTGATTTTTTTATCAATGAATTTCTTCCATAGCCGACCAAGCTCTTTGGGAAGTAGGCTTAATATGGGGCTTGAAATAAGGATCATGTCTCTATTACCCATTGACCATCCTTCGCTGCCCATGGCCCCTTCGAAAAGAGGCTTGATAGGTGGAGGGAAGGGAGGAAAGAATCAAGGAATGGTGCCCATAAATTCAGCATTTCCTTCTTGCCTTGGCCGCCCACTTGTCATGGTGATGCGGCACCACATGGGATGGATGAGGTGGCACTCAAGGGATGAAGTGGCATCTTTCTAAGATTGGGAGATTGTTTGACCTTTTAATAAATGGACTAGACTCAATGACCACTCCATGCTTGGGCGCAATCTTCAAGTAGACCAACTTAGCTAAATACAGGACCCACTAACCCAACTTGACCAAATTGGTAAAGGTACATACTAAAACAAAAATACATCACTTAAATTAAAAATTTCTTAGGCTTGAAGCCTTATTACAGGACCCAACAAATTAAAACCATAATCCAAGATCCTTAGAGGGTTGAGGAGCCTCTGTCCGATCCTGGTACCCACACCATAGACTTAGCACCTTTTTGATTGAAAATGGTTTTTCAAGAGGAAATGTTGATGAAACTCTTTCCATAAAAAAAAAAATAATGATATATTTGTTGTACAAATTTATGTTAATGATATTATATTTGGTGCAACTAATGAAGCTCTTTGTAGAGAATTTGCTAAGTTAATGCAGGAAGAATTTGAAATGAGCCTAATGGGTAAACTTAACTACTTCCTCGGACTTCAAGTAAAGCAAACAAAGGAAGGAATCTTTATCAACCAAGCCAAGTACACCAAGAAAATAATCAAAAAGTTTGGTATGAAGACAAGTAAGTAAATGAACACACCCATGAGCCCATCTTACAGATTGGACAAAGATGAAAATGGATCCAACATTGACCAAAAGCTTTATAAAGGTATGATCAGATCCCTATTATATTTGATTGCAAGTAGACCTGATATCTTATATAGCGTATGTGTATGTGATATATCTCAATCTAATCCTAAAGAATCACATATGCTTGCAGTTAAAAGGATTATCAAATATTTGAAAGGCACAAGTAATCTAGGTTTTTAGTTTTTAAAATATTTTTCATTGAATTTAATTAGATTTTTAGATGCTAATCATGCTGGTTGTAGAATTGATAAAAAAAGCACTAGCGACACATGCCAATTTCTAGGATTGAATTTAATCTCATGGCACTGTAAGAAACAAAACTCGATAGCACTTTCTATTGTTGAGGCAGAGTATGTTGCTACAGGAAGTTGTTATGCACAGGTGTTATGGATTAAATAACAACTAGAAGACTTTGGTGTTACACAATCTAAAATTTTTATCAAGTGTGATAACACAAGTGCTATATATTTAACCAAGAATCTTATTTAGCATTCTAGACTAAGTATATAGAGATAAGACACCATTTTATTAGAGATCATATTTTGAATGGTGACATTGAACTAGAATTTATCCCAACTGAAAACCAATTAGCTGACATTTTTACTAAGCCTCTGAATCAGGATAGATTTGAATTGCTTAGAGGAGAATTAGGTCTTTGTGATCCTTTCTAGATTTTCCTAACCTAATTTTTTTCAAAATTAAGGAATAATTATCTAGAAAATCTCCTATAACTTTTCAAGAATTTTGAACAACTTTCCTTTAAATCTCACTGAATTAATTTCAATTTTGAATCATTTCAATTCTTATGGAAAGTTTCTATTCGAGTCGACTCGAGTAATTTTGCTCTGGTCAAGCAGACTCGAATCTCTAAATTTTTTGTTTTTGCTCTGGTTGAGCCTACTAGGTCAATTTAGGGTTTGCCTAGCTGACTCAAATTTCTGTTTATTCTGAGTTCGCTCTGGTTAAGCTGACTCTAATGATTTTAGGGTAAAGCGAGCTGACTCAGATATCGAGAAAATACTTTTTTAATAAAGCCGAGTAAACTTTTTCTCTCTTCTTGAACTTTCATTTTCACTCTAAATTCTGTCATTCTACCTAGAACTTTTACCATTCCATCAAAAGCCTTTCACCAAAGCCTTAATTTCATATCTCTTGCCAAATTTGCTGCAATGGCTCCAGGAAGATCTGCACGGAAGTGGTCTCACGCAGTTGAATCAAGCTCTCCAAGTAAAGATCTGAGGAATAAGAGAGAAAAGAAAAGAAGATCCTCTCCAGAATAGAAAGAAGAAGAAGCACCTTCTCTAACTATGCAAATCACCTTAATGGCCAATCAACTGGTCACATGTGGTAGAAGGATTGATTTCTCCTTCTTGGAAGGACTAGAAATGAAGATCGGGAGTTGGATTGATAACAAAGGTTGGACATTTTTCTGCTTATTGGATATTCCGACCTACCCTTCATTGGTAAGAACTTTCTTTGAAAATCTAGTTCTTGAAGAATACCATCTAGAATCCATTGTCAAAGGAGTAAAAGTTATTGTGGATGAAGAGAAATTGAGCAACCTACTACAAATGCCGACCGACGGTGCAACCGAACTAACCATAAAGGACAAGGAACAAGCATTGAGGCTTATCTTGGAAAAGTCAAATGTAAGCTCCGTCAAACATGTTCAAGCCAACATGCTATCCGTGGAAATGCGGCTACTACACAACATGAAAGGTCGAATTTTTCTTCCCCGAACTGGTCATTTCGACTGGGTGAGTGAACGAGATATGATTTTTATGAAACATCTCATTGAGGGAGAAGCCCTTAACCTTCCCTACATTATGATGATACAAATGAGGGAGGCAGCAAGGAAGATCAAGGTATGCTTGCCATATGGAATGGTATTCACTTTACTATTCGAAGATACTGGAATTGACCTAACAGATGAAGTCGGCAAGCCTCTTCACCACTCAGACACCTATTCAATTAACTCTCTTAGGACAATGGGATATCAATTACAAGGAGTTTGGTTAAAGAAAATATCTGGTCAAATGACTGCCACATCCTTTGATGATAACATTGATGAATCTCCCACTGTTAAAATAAATAAATCTGAGTACAATGATGAAGACACTTCTGAATGGTCAATGAAAACTCCATTTGGAATTAAAGAGTTTATATCTCAATAGATGGAAACAATTTCTGATTCTCTTACAAGCCACATTAACTCTGCACTTAATGAATTATGTCGATCAATTGATGACAGCTTGCAAAAAATCAAGTCAGAATAGAAGCTACATAAAGAAAAGATGGAAAGAGAGGTGGACAGTTTCAAAGAAGAAATTCGAAGTATCCTACTGCACTCTCATAAGGAAATATTCACTGCTGAGGATAATTCTTTACAGACCTACAAAGAGTCACCAGCACCTCCTGCTCAACCATTTCCTGTGCTTTCAAAGTTTCCTTCATCTGATCCTCCATCTAAAGCTGAACCTGATCTACCCAAGAAGAAACCAAAAACCAAGAAGACCAGCACACCTATAGCCCCTGTTAGAACCAGATTTAGGGATCTTAGGTTCAAACCTCTTTAAACCAAAACTTCAGATAGGGTTATAGATGTCGCCTCTTCCTCTAGTGAGGAAGAAGAATAGGATAATTGGTTAGTCTTTTGGTTGTAATGATCATATCTTTGTACTTCTGACTTTTAATAGTATTTAGGCTTTACTTCTTATCTTTTGTAGTCAAGAAACTTTGTAAATGAAAAGAAAGAAATCTTATCTTACCGAATGACAATTGTACTTTCTTTCATATTTTGTATTGAAATCTTCTAAATGAAATAAAAGTTCATTTGGTATTTACTAGCATTGTCATGAATTATCTTGAACTAATGCAATGCTTTCAATACAACTATGATGAATTTTAATAAGAATATCCCAATGAAATTAAGAAAGTGAAATTATCTCAAACAAATATTAAAAAGTTTCTCATTCTATTTCAAAATTGAGCTTTATTGTAAATACCTTTTTGATTATTTGACAAAAGGGGGGGAATGGTATCAATGTTGAACTATCATGAAAAATCTGAGAAAAATCTGAGCTAACAAGAAAATTTTGAGCTTCCTTAAAATTATTTACTACTGATTTCATATAGTGGAAAATTATTCTTCAAGTGCATGAAAAAAATGAAAAAGGGGGAGCATATAAGTGATTGTGATTAAATGAGCCTAATTGTTTTAAAATTTAAAAACCCATAGAAAGGGGGAGAAATTTTATTGAAATCAAATGGCTTTAGCTCTAAACCCTTCTTTTGCTCTGATTGCTCTAAACTTTAGCTCTTAAATTAGCTTTAATTCTTTCAATTTTAAACTCTGATACTTTATGTTTGCACTAATTCTGATACTTTGAAGCATGCAAAGCTTAATACTTTGATTTACACAAAAGCACTAACATCGATACTGTACAATTTCATCACTAGAGCTCTGATACTTATTCACAAATATAATTAACTCTGATACATGTGCATACTTACTTTCAAATTCTTTTATACAAGTAATTGTAAAGAATTTTTCATTCCCAATGTTTTGTCATCATTAAAAAAGGGAAAGATTGTTGACCCCATAAGTGATTTTGATGATAACCAAATATTGGTGCATGCATTTGTTTTACTAACAACTCTTCAAGTGGTTTACAAGTTTTTGTAGGATGAATTCATTGTCCAAATTTCAACTCCTACATTTTAATTTCTTGTCTTGAGTTGTATTGTAATCGAATTTTGTAAAGAAGAATCCAAAGAAAAAATTTAAGAAAGATCATAAAATTGGGTTACTTCTAAGTGTGTTTCAAGCTTTTAATTTTGTGTTGAGTTTGAAGACATCTTGAAGCTTGAAGACAAGCTGGATGAATTATAGAGAAATACTGAGAAATTCACTGATACATTCATCCAAGATGACTCGAGGAGAAGAGAGCCGTCTTTGGCATATGGCACGCATGAGATTTCTGGCATGCAGATATCCGAGCCAACTCTAAGGGACCCGATCCGACCCGTCTAGAGTGCTAATTCTTGAATCAAACAGGCGAGCCGATACAAGGAAGTTCGAGCCAACTCTATCACATGGATAGACATTCGAGCTGACTCTTCAGAAGATCGAGCTGACTCCTCCAGAGTCCAGAAAATGCTTCTATGAACTACAGCCATCCGAGTCGACTAGAATGGAAGTTAGCCGACTTGTCCAGACTAACATATTGAAGGCCTGAGGATCCGAGTTAACTCTAATCCAGGAGAGCTGACATTCAGAGTGAAGAATCAAGATACTATGCAAACGAGCTGATTGGATTGAAGAGAGTCGACTCAACCAGAACTCCTCTAAGGATCTAAGCAGAATCGAGTAATTCGAGTCGACTCGAAGGTCAATTTCAGACTTGTAATGGCTTGTTCCAGAACTCAGAATTTGAATCCAAAAAGTGCTCCAACTATCAAATAGCACTTTCCAATGGTTTACAACAACTTAAACTGCCTTGGAATGATGGAAAGCCATATATTTGAGGGATTTGAACTTCTTTGAAGTAAGTGTTAGAGAGTTTTTCAAAGAGTTAATGCTTTATTGAATATCCAACCTACAAACAAGGAAGAGAGCACTAAGAGCATTCAAGATAGCCTTCAAGCCTTCACCAACTCTCATATGAAGCTTGTAGCACTTTGTAAAGAAGCAATATAAGCCATTAAAGTAGATTCAAGTGCATTCAAGTGGGCTTCTCTCAAGCTGCATTGGCAACCACTCGACAAAAATTAGTTTGTTATTTTGTTGCTTTTATTTTCAATTCATTCTTGACTTGTTGGGTTATTGGTGAGCCCGGTTAAAAATTTAAATAGGTTCATGGTGAGTTTTTGTTAAAAACCAAGTGTTGGGTTCTTAGTGATCCTGGTAAAACCAAGTTGGGTTTCTTTGGTGATCCCGGGAAAACCAAAGTATAGAGGATTGGATTGTGAGCCTGTTAAAACAATCCAAATGTATTCCAGTAGGGGATATAGTGGAGACCCCAAGTGGTAATCTTGGGTAGTGGACATAGGAGCTGAATTGCTCCGGACCACTATAATTTTTGTGTATTTGTGTTGTGCCTCTTTGATTTATTTTTGCTTCTGCAATGAATTGATTTATCATAGCACCTAACACCTTAACAAGGATTTCAAAAGCACATAATTGCTTACATTTCTTAAATTCCCAATTCACCCCCCTCTTAGGAAAGCCACCTGGGCAACAGGACCTTACCCGAGGAAATACTAGAAGAGACTCAAGTCATAGAGCCCAGTCCTAAAATTCTAGAACCCGAAGTAATTAGTAAGGACTTGATCTATTCATTCCAGCATCCTCAAGAAGACCTCACCACTTTGATTCCAATTGAAGATCTTTTTCTTGAAATTCTTGACTCATCCTTTCTTCAGGTTGACTCTTTATTCTCTATAGGTGTGAATCTATGTCCAACCCTTAAGGTCAACCCCATTAGTCTATGATAAATCCCTGAACCCTCTTCTTATTTCCCATCTTACCAGCTAACCCTGAATCCACTTCCTATTTTCTACCCTTTCCTGAAGCTTCCAGCATTTCTAGGACCATTAGTTTGCATTTTGTAGATGTTAGCATGCTGCATAAGCCCAATAAGCATGTTAGGTTTAAAACCTATTTTTGGAGAACCTTATGGCATCTATTAGGAGTTCATGTTAAATTCTCATTTGCATGTCTTCCACCAACCAAGGGTCAAACTCTATTGTAGTTTAGGGTTTACATGCATGTCATTAAAAGAAAAGGAACAAAAAAATAAAAAAAATACTCAAAGAATTTAATAAAGGAGACTTTGTCATGGTTAGACTATGACCTGAACAGTTCCCACCTAGAACAATGAGAAAGTTACATGCCCATAGTAGTGGATCAAACAAATTAATTAAAAAATTGGACCTAATTCCTATGTACTTGACTTACCACCTAAACTAGGTATTAGTCCACCTTTCAACGTTTCAGACCTTATTGAGTATAGGGAGCCAAAGTTGATTCCTAGTGAGCCATTTGGGCCTAATCTAGTCCTTGAGAGTGAACCAACACAAGTATGTCCACCTGCCATACCTGATGCAGGACAGAGATTGGACTGGATCACTGGCGAGCATGAAAGTCACCAGAGATTAGGGTTTTGCAAAGAAGGAGGAAAGAAGAGGGTGCAGGGTTAAGAAAAATACTGGGGTTCACATAGATTCCCCAAGAAGAACAAGCACATAGCAAAGGGGCTCACATAGATGCCCTGGGCTCACACAGATGCCCAAAATCAGGGATCACACAGAAACCCTGGGAAGATGGAGAAGGGATCATACAGATACCCTAGGATCACATAGATCCTTCACACAGAATAATAGAAATTTTATTCATCCATCCTCCCTATTACAAAAGGCTGAGGGTGGTATTTATAGATTTTCCAACCCTCATTTGAATTTGAATACAAGATAAAAAGATAAGAACGAATCAAATTCAAATATAAGATAGGATAAGATAAGCTTATCCATATATCAATCCCAACCAAATCCTAATTCAAATTTTAAACAAAAGATAAATCCTAAATAAATTTATTCCAAAAATGCTTCAAGATCTGTGCCACTCCAAGAATTATGCTTGATCCAAGATCCGTGCATGAGATGTCCCCATCATTCCCCTGTGGTGGGGAGAACTCGACTCCATCGAGTCAAGCTCAGCGGGGTTTGACGGAACTGGAACTAACCAAATCAAAACAAAAGTGCTAGTTTCAATTTTTTTTTTCTTCTTTTTTTTTCACATTTCTTTTTTTTTTTGTTTGATTTTTTTTCCACTAATTTTCTCTCTCCTTTTCTTTTCTTTTCTTTTTTTTCTTTTTTTTTCACTATTATTTTTTTCTTCCTTCCACGCTTGAAGTCAGCGAACAAATGCAGGGTATGCATTCACATTCGTGTGGCTTCCTGCGAGTTCTTCACAAACCAAGAAACAGAGGCTTCGCCGGCGGGCTTCATCGGCAACGGGGCTGGGGATGAGGATGGCATCCCGGGGTGGATGGCGGCGCGGCCCTGCTCCGATGAATGGCGGCAGCCCAGGGGAATGGCGGCGCGGATGGTGGTCGCGGGAGTCATGACTGCAGGGGATCCGACTGTTCCAGTAGGGGAGATGAAGGATTTGGCACGTCGAAGGAACCGGGCGGTGCGTTGGCCACGGTCGGTGGTGTAGGGGAGGCGATCCGATGGAGATGTTGTTTGGATTTGGGCGGGGAGGATCCGTCGCCATGGCAGCGGGAGAAGCACTCGGTGAATGGAATGATCGTCTGCCCATGGGATCAGACATCCGTCACCAGGACCTCCGCCATCAATGGTCAGAAGGAGGCTAGAAGCACCACCGCATGGAAGAGAAAGAGGTGGAGGAGGGCCACCATCGATCGCTGCTCTCAGTCGCACCAGCATCTTGCGGGAGATGATCGACTCCTTGATGGGGTCGAAGCGGAGGGAGTTAAGGTCGTACCTCTACGGTGCTCTCAATCGCTGGTCGTTGATGGGCCGTCGGCTACTGGCGGTGGTTTCACAAACGGACGACACTGGTTGGGTGTTAGGGAGGTTCACGGGCCGGAGGTGGAGGAGGGGGGACTTGATCGGAGGCTGTGCTGGAGATGGGCTTCGCAGGCAGCAGAGAAGAGAGGGGCTCGGGTGCAGGGCATTGATGGACCTCGATGCCTGACCGAGGTTCGAGAAATCTTGCACAGGAGATCTGGACACGAGGAAAGATTTGGAGCCGAGAGGAAAAACAAAACCCTGATCCTCTAGCTCTGATACCATTTGATGCAGGACAGAGATTGGACTGGATCACTGGCGAGCATGAAAGTCACCAGAGATTAGGGTTTTGCAAAGGAGGAATGAAGAGGGTGCAGGGTTAAGAAAAATACTAGGGTTTACATAGATTCCCCAAGAAGAACAAGCACATAGCAAAAGGGCTCACATAGATGCCCTGGGCTCACACAGATGCCCAAAATCAGGGATCATACAGAAACCCTGGGAAGATGGAGAAGGGATCATACAGATACCCTAGGATCACACAGATCCTTCACACAGAACAATAGAAATTTTATTCATCCATCCTCCCTATTACAAAAGGCTGAGGGTGGTATTTATAGATTTTCCAACCCTCATTTGAATTTGAATACAAGATAAAAAGATAAGAACGAATCAAATTCAAATATAAGATAGGATAAGATAAGCTTATCCATATATCAATCCCAACCAAATCCTAATTCAAATTTTAAACAAAAGATAAATCCTAAATAAATTTATTCCAAAAATGCTTCAAGATCTGTGCCACTCCAAGAATTATGCTTGATCCAAGATCCGTGCATGAGATGTCCCCATCAATACCACCAGCCTGGAGAGAAAATATTGAGCGGATCTTGGATGACAAAGTCATTGTTTCCCGGAGCAAAGATTAACAGCGATATCTGGTTCGTTGGCAAGGATGATCTAAGACTGATGATTCTTGGATCACTAGAGAGGACTTGCAAAGAGTTGACCCAGGCATTCTAGAGTGCTATCATAGTGACCTTGATCCATACTTGATAGGGTCGAGTTTCTCCAACCCAGAGAGAATTGGTGTGGACATCAGGGCCAGAAAATATCGATAGGTTGAACCCACATCCCTATGGATCACCTGTGAATAAAGCCCTGAACCCAACCCCTTTTACCATGTAAATATTTTATTTTTAATTCTTTTATTTTGACTTAGTTAGGGTTAGCCCATTATACCAACTATAATTAGGGTTTTGTTATTTAGCCATTTGGGTTAAACCCTTTTTACCACATTGAGTCAAAAACCCATTTATCGATTGTGCAAAACCCTATTAGGCCAAACCATGTTTACCAAATTTATTCTTTTTGTTGCATAAGGTTATGCCTTTTGATCAATTGATCAAGTGGAGCTTAGTTATTTGGTTGGTTTAATTTTGAGTCTTGTAATAATTAGTATTGAGTCCTGTAATACAAGGGGGACCCAATTGAAGACCCATGTGCTAGCCCAAGACAAGCCATATGACTCCATGTGCTAGCCTAAGTCAGCTTGTTCTTGGCACCATCTTTTCAAGAAATTGGACAACATCTGCCATATCATCAGGGGACATCAACACATGTCATGTTTGGACATGCATCAAATTTAGACATCATCACATGACAACACATGCCATGTCAATTCTCTTTGGTCAGCCACTTAAGAAAAAGTTAGCCCAACTTATTTTAAGGTGAGTAAATGAGAAGGAGTCTTCCCATTTAGCGCCCTCTCATCTCAAATTATTTCATTCCAAAACAAGGACTTGGCCAAGACTTCTCAACACCCACATCTGATGAATTTCAAGCTATCTGGTCGCCCAAGTTGAAGAAGGTTCAATGGTTTTCTTACCTCAAGAGTTCAATCTCAATGGGGAGCAATCAACATTCAAATTTCAAGGAGACCTCCTAAATGCAAATGAGATCATGATTAATGCCAAGAAGGAAGGAAATGAGATGCCATATGCATCTCAATTGTCGCCAATTTAAAGTTAGGAAATGTTTTGTTGATGAGTTTAAGAAGAGTAAGCTAGAAAGACTCCTCAAAATTGTTGCCCATCTTAATTGACGCCCACCTGATGAATTGTTGTCGCCCAAGCTATGAATACTATTTCTTGTTGTCGCCCACATGAAGGAAGCTCCAGATCAGCCCAGAGACAAGAGTACAAGACACTAGAAGCAAGGATTCAAGGAGTTGTTGTCCAAGCGAAACCAATGCTAGTCTTTGTATCCATTATACCACTAGTTGATGAAATACAATGACATTCTTTCAAGTTTTTGCTTTGCTGTGTGCATCACGGGGTGTGAGGCCCTTTTCCTTTGTTCTTCGAAATATCGTGGGGTGTGAGGCCCTAATTATCCTACTTATCCAAACATCAGAAAAACCCTAGCCGACCTCTTCCTTTCCTCTTCTTCTTTCACCTTTCCATCCTTTTCCTTCTTTGCTTTTTTCTACCTAAAATCTTTGTTTGTTGAGTGATTGCAGGTAATCAGGAACTAAAGTAAAGTTGTTCTTGCCTTAGAACCGATATCATAGAAGATCGGAGTCCAAAGGTCAAAATCTTGAAGCCCTGTCATGGAATCTTGAGAGTTCTAATATATCTACTTCAGAGGGAAAAATTTGATGCTGGTAAAATTCAAAATCCTTTCCTTACTCCTTAGTTTCTAATATTTGAAAGTAGACCCTAGTTTAAGATGATTTCTTAATCACCAAATATTGATTTTCTAGCTACTTAGTTAGATCTACTCGTGCGGGCATAAACTAGTTGACTAGTTTACCTTAATTATCTTCTTGAGTCTTAAAAAATTGAAAATCATAAAAAAATTTAATCTATGCTTTTCTCTACTAATAAAGTTTAAAATCAGTAAATTAGTTTTCATAAATTGTCCTGCATCACAAGGGGTTGGGAACTGAACAAGGAGATGCTTTATGGAGATGGTGGTGTCGAGCAGGTTAAGTCTGGGTCACCCCAAGAACATGTTGTAAGATGAGGGAAGCTATATGATGGTGAATGTCATTAGCACTATTCCTTGATGAGGTGAAGTTCCGACAGTTACTGGGAGCATAATCTCTCCCTCTATTCCAATCGAATCTCTAGTGAAGCCCACTAAGGGCATGAAATCGGCTTTATCTGGTCAGCTGACAGGTTCATCCTTACAAAAGCATCTTAAAAAAGGATATCTGTAGAGCTTCCACTATCAACCATGATTTTTTTTATAGGATGTTTCGCTATCATCATTTCCAAGATGACAGCATCATTATTTGGGTTATCCACCCTAGCAGACCCCTCTCCCATGCAAGGGAGTACATCATCACTCCCTTCTCTCCCCCTAGTCCTCTTCGAGGTTCTCCATACTGATGGGGATATCAAGATCATTCAAGGATTTTAGGGTTCTAATTTGATCTCTGATTCATGTGTTGGAAAGTTAGTCCATTTTTATTTGAGTCCATTAGGTCAATTTAGTACATTGGCTCATTGAGTCCTGTAATAAATTTAGGTAAAGTGAATCAATTGAGTCCACATAGTCAAGTGAGTTGAGTCCAGTTGTGTTTCAGTCTAGTTAAGTTCGATCGAGTCTTGTAAGTTTTGGCTTCATTAAAGTCAGACCAAGAGGAGAGTCACCAGACACCCACTCAGTCCACCCCAGCTCATGCACCAGGGCCCCTACTCAAGCCCATACACCTGGTCTCCACTCATGCCGCCAAAGGCCACTTGAAGTCAGTGCCCAAGCTCCTAGGCCCACAAAGGAGTGCCGCCCCAATCAAGCCCAGGCCCTTGGTGCCCCAGTTCCCAAGCATTGGCGCTCAAGTCCAAGCCCACCAATTGATGGCACCTCCCAGGTCCATTCATGATTGGTGCTCCAGGTCCACAAGAGAGTTGGTGCCCAAGGCTTTGACCCTATCCAAGAGGTCATCATCCTAGCCCTGCAAGGAGTCAAGTAGTCCAAGCCCAAGAGGAGTTGATGTCCAAGTTCTACCAGGAGTTCAACATCCAAGTTTTACTAGGACTCCAGTCTCCTAATCACACTCAAACCTTGTAATCCTTGTCCCACTCAAATTTGTAATCAAACTTTGAAAGGGAAAGGGCCCTGGGTGAATCTATAAATACCCTACCCCTCCTCCCTCTTGTAAGATATTACGGTTGAATGAAATTGAGCGTTCTTCTCTTTTATTTTTCCACATAATTCTATGTTGACACTCTGTGAGGGAGAGGTTGTGAGGCCCGTTTCACTTCGCAAGGAGGGCAGGTGAGGTGCACCCCAACTATCCAAACCCTAGCCCTAGGCCGCCCATCACCATCCTCCATCTAGGCCACCCCATCCTTCTTTCATCTTAGGATGCCCCACTTTCATCCTCTTCAAGCCGCCAACTTCATCTTCCATCAACTTCAGCCACCCCCTATTCCAAGCCCTAGCCACCCCAGTTCTACATTCCAGGCTGCCAGATCTTCATCCTCCAGGCCACCCTTCCAATGTTCCAGGTGCCCTCCATCAATCCAGGTTGCCAACACATCCTACGATCCTCCTGCCTTTTCCTCTCATCCAACTTTTGTTTCATATTTTTTCCATCTTCACAAACCCTAACCCTTGACATTTGCAGGATCCGTTCGGTGCTTCGCCCTTTGGATGTGGTTTTTCTTGCCCCGAAACTAGCTAAAAAAAAGTTGGTGGATACATGAGAAAGTTGCTTCTTCATCCAGGCACTGATCTAGAGTGCTGAGAGACCCCTTCTACTATACAGAAGACATCGTTCAGGGTATTTGACCCAAACCCTTCTCTTAGGTCTATTTTATTGAAGTTGATAGGTGTTCCTTAACCCTAGGATCCTGTCTTTCTTTATTATTTTGTTAGATCTTGCTATGCGAGTAGAACTTAGATCTTTACATGATAATCCTAACCTCTGTTAACTTCTTTTCGGGAACAAAACCACATATGAAATCTGAAATCATTGCTCATATGATCTGTGATTTCTTTATGTTCATCCTCCACATGTTCATCCTGCATCATTGCAGGTCTCGTTCCACATCAATTTTGGTATCAGAGCAGGATTAGGACATGTTCTTGCATCTTAGTTTAAATTTTTGCATGCTGAAATCTGCGTACCAAGTCTAAACCTAGGGCTAGTTCTTCATCATAACCTTGCTAATTTTCATCAAGTTTTACATCAATCAACCCCTAATTTAGACTTTGATTCTTTGTAATTTTACTTTAATTCTTTGATTTGAAAATCATAAAGGAATCTGCAACAAAACAAACCCTAACACAAAATCTGCTTTGCTGAAATCTGCACACTAGTCAAAACCTAGGTCCGATTTTTCATTGAAACCTATCTGATTTGCATCAATCTTTATATCTCTTAATTACATATTTAGTCCTTTTAAATTCTGCAATTTTCTGTAATATTTTCAGATCTGAAAACACAAAAAAAATTCTGCATAACAAAACCCTAACACAAAATGTCACATTGCTGAAATTTCTGCAACATTAGTTTATGGCTGAGATTTGATTGCATTAAACCCCTTCAAAACATAGTTTTCTTTACACTTAATTAGCTGAAATTAATCTTCATTAGATCTTCCATTAAAAACAAAAACAGAGAAAAACAAAATTTAATTTCTGCATAATTCTTCTGACTTTTAGTCTCATGTTGCATTAGGGTTCATGTGTGTGCATCATACCTAAATCAACTTAAGGACAATTTTACTATGTCAAATGAGGGAAGGTTTTCATCACCTTTTCTTAGCCCAAAACAACCACCATGCATTCAAACACAAGCTTTAATTAAAAACAAGTAGCAACCTAATTGAGTTAGGGACATCAACAGGTCTAGTTCGGGTTTTGTGAGAAAGCTAGTGCACCCATCCTTCACATATTTCTTGAATTTGGTGTCTAGGCTAGAGGTCCAGAGGCAAACTCCCTAAGCAGAGCCGTGGTTACTTAATTAGGAGCCTACAATTAGTAGGGGGAGCCTCCCACACTCCCACCTCTTACCTGGCCAGTGGAAAGGGTGACTATTGAATTTGATGTAAGTTGAGTTGACTCATTCTACTTGAGCTGCTAGGTCTAGAAAACCCTAGAATGTTTTGTGTGTGCTTGTTGCATGACTGCTAGATTAGGAGTCTAACCCCACCAGTCCCAACCCTAACCCAATCTGACCATGGAGTCCAATCTTGACACCTGATGCGGGACTACTTAAGCATGCAAATTAATTTTTTGTTATTAAGCAGTGAGTTAAGGAATTGTATCTCGAGCCAAAATTCTAAGCAGGAGATCCTATAGAAAATCTATGAGATCATGAATGCAGAAATAGACCTTAAGGTGAAAGAAATTGGATTGCCGAGGCCAAGATGTCCCGGTAGGGCTAGCTCTTCTACAATATCACTACTTATGAGTCTAGGGAGGTGTGTACCTGGCAGTGTTTATTGATGATTTCTTGACAAGGTCACTTCACGCTCCTGGATGCACCTTGGAGAACCAAACTCCGACCCCACGGATCCGTCAGCTTTCTATCCGTTGATGAAGGCTAGTCAAATGGAATCCTAAAGTCATGAAATTCGAGGGACCTGCAAAACACCAAAGGAGAGTTAGAAAACAAAGGAGAAAAGGGATGAATTGCTCAAAAAAGAAAGGAAGAGAAAGAGTAGCATGGGAGGCCAAGATGAAGCTTGATTGTTGGGCATCCAATGTGGAAGAAACAGGGCGGCTAGGATTTGATAAATCGGGCCTCACACCCCTCGATGCTCAAAGAGCAAAAGCACGGGTCTCTCACCCACTCCCTCATGGAGGTCGATGCATAAAGGCAAAGGAAAATTGTATGGAAGAGAACTCAAATTTCATTCCTAAGCATTCCCATAAAATTACATGAGATGGGCCCTTTATATAGAGTCATAAGACTTACGACCTAAGTAATGGAATACATGGAAGAAAAACATGGCGCCTAACATCTTCCTTTCTTATTGATTGGGTACATAGAATGAGTCAAGCTAATACCATAAAAACTCCTCCACATATGTAATGAAGTGTGCGGCCAAGGGGGGGACCAAGGTGGGTACATGAAGGTGATGCGGGACCTAAGATGCATGCAGGTGATTTCTTTTTTTATATATATTTAAAGGATTTACCAATTCCCAAACTCAAACTAAGAATAGATCGAAAGATTGGTATAGTTAAAAGAAACTCAAGCATGCAAACATGGACCCTAAATAGTGATAAAGAAAGGACCCCAGGATTGAGAAACCGCGGTAGGACTTAGCTCTAAATCAATACCCTACTTAGGAGACTAGGGAGTGCAAACCTCTCAAAGCTCTGAAGTGCCTGATGCCGAGATTGCTCATACTCATGGATGCGGCTTAGAAGATCAAGCCCTTGACCCTGTGGATTCGCTGGCTTTCTGTTAGATGGTCCCAAAGGCAAGGAAGGCAGAATCCTTTGTATGTGGTACCTGAAGGACATGCGAGCAACCTAGAGATGAGTTAGAAAGCACAAGAAGGAAGGGGAATGCAATGAAATAAGGGAGGGTGAAGAGAAGGTGGTGATCAAGGAAGGATATTCTTGTTAGGCGTCCAAGAGGATCTTCCATGGGGCATCCAAGCTTAGGAAGAAAGGTTGGTGGCTTGCATAGGAAGAAGGTAACCTAGGGCCTCTCACCCCTCAATATCCTGAAGGATAAAGGCACACTCTCTCACAGAGTTCTAGATCAAAGACAAGGGCTAAAAAGAAGAAACTTCAGAATTTTTTTTTCATTCATCAGTTATTTTTTACAAGAGGGTTAGGGTCCTTTTTATGAGCACCCAAGTCCTCATTTGAACATTTGAATTTAAATTTGAAAGAGGGGGTTAGAAGACTTGATTTGGGGAGGAGAAAAGGATGTGTTGTATTTATGAATCAAGGGTCGCCCATTTGAATTTTAAATTTCTCCTCTCATGAAGCATGGCCGACCAACTTTTGAAATTTAAATCCTTTCATGAAGCTTGGCATCCAACTTTGAATTTTGAATCTCTTCTTGGCCGACTATGATGCTCAATCTTGGTAGCTTGATTTGGGGAGTGTTGTGTGGATATTGTTTACTTGGATCAACGGGAGAATAATGGGCATCTCACATTTGAATTTGAATTTTGTTTTATCTTGAACTTGGCTACGCAAGGTGCTTGGTGAAGTGGCACCTCCCATGCCATATAGCACTGATGATGTGGCACTCCATGAGCTTAAGTGGCACCTCCCATGTGGTGTGGACACCAAGGCCAAAAAATATCGACAAGTTGAACCCGCATCCCTATGGATCACCTGTGAATAAAGCCCTGAACCCAACCCATTTTACCATGTAAATATTTTATTTTAAGTTTTGTTATTTTGGCTTAGTTAGGGTTAGGCCTTTTTATAAACTATAATTAGGGTTTTGTTATCTAGCCTTTTAAGCTAAACCCCTTTTACTACATTATGTAAAAACCCCATTTATTGATTGTGTCAAACCTTATTGGGCCAAACCATGTTTACCAATTTATTCTTTTTTGTTATATGAGTCTTGCCTATGGATCAAATTGGGTTCCAATTGATCAAGTGGGATTTAGTTATTTGGTTTTGAGTCTCGTAATAATTAGTTATTGAGTCCTATAATACTTGGGGGACCCAATTAAAGATCCATGTGACTTCATGTGCACTAAATTGAAGACCCATGTGCTAGCCCAAGACAAGCCATGTGCTAGCCCAAGATAAGCCATCTGACTCCATGTGCTAGCCCAAGTCACTTAGCATGTGCAACCCTTTTCATGGTGCCACCTTTCAAGAGTTTGGACATCAACACATGTCATGTTTGGACATGTCATGCCAACACACTCCATGTCACTTTATTTGGACATCATCACATGACAACACATACCATAAATATTCTTTGGTCAGCAATTTAAGAAAGAGTTAGCACCAACTTCTTTTTAAGAGATGTAAATTAGAAGGAGTCTCATCCTTGGTGCCCTCTCACTCAAGAATTCATGCCAACTTAATTGTAAGATAAGTAAATGTGAAGGACTCTCCCAAATTGGCACCTCCACTCAAGAATTTCAAGCCAAAAAATTTTAAGAGTCGGCCAAGCATTTTTTTCACGCCAACTTCCAAGGAGTTCTAAAATATTTGATCACCCTAATGGAGGAGGTTCAATGGTTCTCTACCGTAGATATTTGGATCCAACAGGTTCAAAGCTGCTTAAGTTTCTAGAACTCAAGAGTCTCACCAAAACTCTTGAGTCCTCTTCTATCCAGAGACAAGAGTCTAGGACACCCAGAGCAAGAATTCTAGGAGTGGTAGTCTAAGGGAGAAAAAGTCTGCTATTTGAATCCCTTACACCACTATTTGAGGGTCTATAAATATCCCATCAATCCCCTTATAATCACCATTATTATTCATCAATAAAAAAAAGCTCTGTTGAATTTTCTTCCTTTGCTGTGTGCATCACAGGGTGTGAGGCCCTTTCCTTTGTTTTACGGAACATCACGGGGTGTGAGGCCCTAGTTATCCTACCTATCATGCAGACAAGAAAACCTAGCCACTTCTTCTAACCCTTCCCTTTCATTTATTTTCCTTTCTTTGCTGCATCTTAACTTTAGTCTTTTTTGTTGAGTGTTTCCAGGTGACCTGGAATCAAAGATAGGTATTCTTGCCTAGGAACTAGCATCATGCAGAAGATTGAAGCCCAGGAATGAGTTCTTGAAACCCTACCATGACAATCTTGAGAGTCCTGCCAGATCTATTTCAGAGGAGAGATTTTCATTGGTAAAACAAAAAACTTATTTCCTTCTCTTTAATTTCTAATTAGTTGAAAGTAAACCCTAGTTTACGAGGGTTTCTCAACCACCAGGTCCTACTTTCTAGTTACTTTGTATGTTTACTTGTGCGGGTAGTTAACTAGATCTAGTTTCCTTAATTGCATATTTTGAGTCTTCTTTAAAAATCTAAAAAAATATAAAAAAAATTATTATTTACTTTTCTTAGATAAATATGTTTTAATAATAATTATTTAGTTTTTATTATTTATCATACATCAATTTTGATATCAGAGCAGGTTAAACTAGGGTTCAATCACTCTTGTGCTGAAATTTCTGCATACCAGGTTAAGACTTAGTTTCTCTTTAAGTACTCGGATCAGGTGCTTCACCATGGCCATGTAGTCATAGAAAAAAGTAGGGTTGCAAGACTCTCATATCCCATTCAAAAGGGATTTCTTATGGCATGTAGGGGTATCGCTGTAATTTACTCTTGAAGAAGAAAACAAAGAGATAGGCATCTTTAGGGTTAATTTTCTGCATCATATATATCCCAGTATATAGTCTATTATTTTAAATATTTCATTGTGTATGAAGAACAAGAAAATCTGATTATTATTTTGCTGGATTCTTTGAAATTGATAGTATTTATCAGAAATTTCTCATAATTTAATTCCAATTTTATGTCATCTAAATCTCTGATTTATTGCCTGAGTACAGTTTTGCCCTAAATTTTCAGTAATTCTAGTTTAGGGTTCTTTTTGCATAAAATTTGCATATTTTCTACATATTAGGTACTTTTTTGCAAAATATATCTTTGCTAAAAACAAAAAACTTGGAAACGATTATTGCATCTTCATATGCTTGCTATCATCATTCAAACCTAATCTTAAGGGCACTTGAGCATCTCAGATAAGGGAGGGATTTCATCACCCTTCCTTGGACCATAACCACCACCTTTGCATCGAGCATAATCTTAATTAAAATCAATTAGATTTAATTGCTATAGTGAGTTAGGGATACTAACAAGTCGAGTTCCAAGTATTGCGTGGAATTCTAGTGCACCCAGTTCTTTGATTATCACTTGAATTTGGTATCTAAGGCTAGAGGTCCAGAGGCAAATGCCCTAAGCGATTTCATGATTTTTAATTAGGACCCTGCGAGAGCAGGGGAGCCTCCCATGACCCCATCTCTTACCTGGCCAGTGGATAGGGTAATTACTGATTTGGTTCTAATTTGAGCTGACCCATTCTACTTGAGCTCTAGGTCTAAGAAACCCTAGTCCGAGTCTTGTCTCTGTGTGTGCATTGCATGACAACTAGTTCAGGTACACCCTATTAGTTTCACCCAAACCCAACCCAATTTAATCATGGATCCCAATTATGAGACCTTCCTTAAGACTATGACTGAACAACTTCTCTAATGAACAATAAGTTTGATCGAATAGATGACCGATTAGGGAACCTAGAGTAAACTAGTAAGACCCGTCCTGAACCTAAATTTGAAACACACCCTGACCCATTCCTATAACCCAACCCTAGGATAGCCCCTCACTAGGACCAAATCTGCGAGACTAACCATATGAGACCTAATTTTGATTTCATAGACCAGGATGAGAGAACCATTAGGTACATTATGTTAGAAGCACCTACCTTTGGTGGTGATCTTGATTTTGAGAATTATATTGATTGGGAAGAAGTTATGGATCTGTATTTTGAGATAGAACTAGTGTCTGATGAGAGAATGTTTAAGATTGCTAAGCTTAAGTTAGTATGCCAGGCTAGAATTTATTGGGATGATGTCGAAAGAATGATTAGATGAAGAAGAGACATACCTATAACTTCCTGTGGTGACATGAAACTTAAACTTAGGAAAATGTTTCTACGTAGCTCCTATGAACCTAGATCCATATTCGATAGGTCTAAACCAATATCCTATGAACCCAAGGAACCCATAACCCCTAGGTATCAACCAAATTTTAGTCATGTTTCGCTTAGTTGGCCAGAACCCATTAGGATTAGTGCACCATATCAAAAATTAGGATCTAGTCAAATCCACCCTAGTCGACCCATTCCTCAGTAGAGTCGATCCAATTCTCACCAAAGCCAACTCAACCCTAATTCGAGCTAACCTACCCCTACTAGCCCAGATCCTAGCCAATTTTCTCTTAATCGGCCTACTTCTACTATCCCATTGGTTCACAAAGATGCTATTGAAGAAGATGTGTTTGAAGCTGAGATAAACTTAATGGATGAGTATGAGGGAGAAGAGGAAATACATAAGGCTGACCTAGAATTAGCTGACCCGGTAGGCACCCAGGCTGAAGCCATCCTAGAGTTAGTTGACCATGACCGTACCTAAACTGAAACTATATTGGTAGGACCTTTAGAAAAGGAGATCCATGAGGAACCTAACCCTACTACTGAGAACTTACCTGAGGAAACCCTAAAAATGAGTCAAGCTAAAGAACTTAGTCCTGAAGTAATCAATGAGGACTTAATTTTTCCAAACTAGAAACCTCAAGAAGAATTCACTCCATCAATCCCCATTGAAGATCATTTTCTTGAAATTCTTGATTCGTCCTTTCTTCAAGCTGACCATTTATTACCTATTGGTGTGAATCAATGTCCAAACCTTAAGGTCAATCCCATTTATTTAGGATAAATTCTCGAGCCCTTTTTTTATTTTCTAAACTACCAAGTCACCCCTGAATCTACTTCTTATTTTCTACCTTTTCCTAAAGCTTGCCATATTTCTAGGACCATTATTTTGCATTTTGTAGAGGTTACAATGTTGCATAAGCCCATTTAGCATGTTAGGATTATAACCTATTTCTGCCATACTCTATGTCATATGGTCGGAGTCCTTGCACCATTCTCATCTACATGTCACCCACCAACCAAGGGTCAAACTCAGTTGTAGTTTAGGGTTTACATGCATGTCAATAAAAAAAAGACTAAAAGGAAAATGAAAAAAAGACTCAAAGACTACAATAAAGGAGACTTTGTTATGGTTAGACTACGACCTGAACGGTTTCCACCGAGAACTATGAAAAAGTTACATGCCCGTACTAGTGAACCATACAAAGTGATTAAGAAAATTGGATCTAATGCTTATATGCTCGAGTTACCACCTGAACTAGGTATTAGTCCAACTTTCAATGTTTCAGACTTTATTGAGTATAGGGAGCCAACGTTAATTCCTAGTGAGCCATTTGGGCCTAATCCTATCATTGTGAGTGAACCAACCCAAGTGTGTCCACCTACCATACCACTAGCTCGGAGAGAAAAGATTGAGTGGATCTTAGATGACAAGATCAGTGCTACTCGAAGCAAAGATTATCAGTGGTATCTGGTTCGTTGGCAAGAATGACCTGAGACTGATGATTCTTGGATCACCAAAGAGGACTTGCAGAGAGTTGACCTAGACTTAATAGAGCACTATCACAGTGATGTTGATCCATACTCGATAAGCTCGAGTTTCTCCTACCCAGAGAGAATTGGTGTGGACACCAGGGTCAGAAAATATCGATAGGTTGAATCCACATCCCTGTGGACCACCTATAAATAAAGCCTTGAACCCAACACCTTTTACCATGTAAATATTTTATTTTAGATTCTGTTATTTTGGCTTAGTTAGGATTATCCCTTTTTACCAACTGCAATTAGGATTTTGTTATTTAGCCTTTTGGGCTCAACCCTTTTTTCAACATTATGTAAAAATCCCATTTATCGGTTGTGTCAAACCCTATTGGGCCAAACCTTGTTTACCAATTTATTCTTTTTTGTTACATGAGTCTTGCCTATTGATCAAGTGGGATTTAGTTATTTGGTTTTTTGACTTGTAACAATTAATTATTAAGTCCTGTAATACAAGGGTGACCCAATTGAAGACCCGTGTGACTTCATGTGTACCAAATTGAAGAACCATATGCTAGCCCAAGACAAGCCATATGCTATCCCAAGATAAGCTATTGGACTCCAAATGCTAGCCCAAATCACTTAGCATGTGCAACCCTTTTCTTGGCGCCACCTTTGAAGAATTTGGACATCTACACATGTCATGTTTGGACATGTCATGCCAACACACTACATGTCACTTTATTTGGACATCATCACATGACAACACATGCCACAAATCCTCTTTGGTCAGCCACATAAGAAAGAGTTAGCGCCAACTTCTTTTTAGGAGAAGTAAATGAGAAGGAGTCTCATCCTTGGCACCCTCTCACTCAAGATTTCATGCTAACTTAATTTTAAGATAAGTAAATGTTAAGGACTCTCCCAAATTGGTGCCTCCACTCAAGAATTTCATGCTGAAATATTCCATGAGTCGGCCAAGCATTTTTTTCATGCCAACATCCAAGGAGTTCTAAAATATTTGATCTCCTAAATGGAGGAGATTCAATGGTTCTCTATCGCAAATGTTGGATCAAATAGGTTCAGAGCTGCTTAAGTTTCCAGAACTCAAGAGTCTCGCCAAAACTCTTGAGTCCTCTTCTATTCAGAGACAAGAGTCTAGGATGCCTAGAGTCAGAATTCTAGGAGCTGGAGTCCAAGGGAGAAAAAGTGTACTGTTTGAATCCTTTACACCACTGGTTAAGGGTCTTTAAACATCCCATCAACCCCCCTTGTAATCATCATTACTATTCATCAATAAAAAGAAGCTCTGCCAAATTTTCTTCCTTTGATGTGTGCATCGTGGGGCGTGAGGCCCTTTCCTTTGTTCTACAGAACATCGCGGGGTGTGAGGCCCTAGTTATCCTACCTATCCAGTCGATAAGAAAACCTAGCCACTTCTTTTAACACTTTCCCTTCATTTATTTTACTTTCCTTTGTTGCTTCTTGACTTTAGTTTTCTTTGTTAAGGGTTTGCAGGTGATCTGGAATCAAAGATAGGTATTCTTGCCTCAAAACCAGTATCATGCAGAAGATCGAAGCTTGAGAATGAGTTCTTGAAACCCTGCCGTGACAATCTTGAGTCCTGCTAGATCTATTTCAGAGGTTTGATTTTTGTTGGTAAAACTAAAAACTTTTTCCTTTCTCTTTAATTTTTGATTAGTTGAAAGTAAACCCTAATTTACGGTGGTTTCTCATCCTTCAGGTCCCGCTTTCTAGTTACTTTGTAGGTTTACTTGTGCAGATAGTTAACTAGAAATAGTTTCCTTAATTGCATATTTTGAGTCTTCTTTAAAAATATGAAAAAATATAAAAAAGATTTTTCTCTGGTTTTCTCAGATAAAAAGGTCTTAATAATAGTAATTTAGTTTTAATTATTCATCCTGCATTAGTTTTGATATCAGAGCAGGTTAAACTAGGGTTTAATTGCTCTTGTGCTAAAATTTATGCATACCAAGTTAGGACTTAGTTTCTTTTAAAGTACTCGGATCGTGTGCTTCACCATGGCCATCTGGTCATAGGAAAAAGTAGGGCTGTAAGACCTTCACATCTCATTCAAAAATAAATTTCCAATGGCATGTAGGGGTGCCATTGTGATTGACCCTTGAAGAAGAAAATAAAGAGATAGGTAACTTTAGGGTTAATTTTCTACATCACATCCATCCCATACATGGTTTATTATTTTAATTTTTTCTATATGTAAAAAGATCAAAAATTGTGATTTTTATTTTTCTCAATTCCTCATAATTGATAGTATTTATCAAAATTTTCTTATAATTTAATTCAGATTTTAAGTCATCTAAATCTCTGATTTATTGCCTAAGTACATTTTTGCCATGAATTTTTAGCAATTCTAGTTTAGGGTACTTTTTGCATAAAATTTGTGTATTTTAACTTTTTTCATATTTCTTGCATATTAAGTACTTTTTTGCAAAACATATCTTCGCTAAAAAGAAAAAACTTGGAAACCCTAATTTCATCTTCATATGCTTGCTATCATCATTCAAACCTAATATTAAGGGCACTTGAGCATCTCAGATAAGGGTGGGATTTCATCACCCTTCCTTGGCCCACAACCACCACCTTCATATCGAGCCTAACCTTAATTAAAATCAATTAGACTTAATTACTTTAGTGAGCTAGGGACACCAACAGGTCAGGTTCCAAGTATTGTGTGAAAGTTAGTGCACCCAATCCTTTGATTATCACTTGAATTTAGCATCTAAGGCTAGAAGTCCAGAGGCAAATGCCCTAAGTAGTTTCATGGTTTTTAATTAGGACCCTGCGAGAGTAGGGGGTGCCTCCCATGACCCCACCTCTTACATGGCCAGTGGACAGAGTAATTACTGAATTGGTTGTAATTTGAGCTGACCCATTCTACTTGAGCTCTAGGTCTAGGAAACCCTCGTCCGAGTCTTGTCTGTGTGTACATTGCATGACAACTAGTTCAAGCACACCCTATTAGTTTCATCCAAATCCAACCCATTTAATCATGGATCCCAATTTTGAGACCTTCCTTAGGACCATGACTAAACAATTTGCCCTAATGAATAATAAGTTTGACCAAATAGATGACCGATTAGGGAACCTAGAAAAAACCCGTAAGACCCATCCTGAACCTAAATTTGAAACATACCCTAACCCATTCCTAGAACCCAAACCTAGGATAGCCCCTCACCAGGACCAAATATTGGAGACTAACCATAGAAGACACAATTATGATTTCATAGACCAGGATGAGAGAGCCACCAGGTACATTAGGTTAGAAGCACCTACCCTTGGTGGTGATCTTGATCTTGAGAATTATATGATTGGGAGGAAGGTATGGATCTGTATTTTGAGATGGAACTAATGTCTGATGAAAGAAAGTTTTAGATTGCTGAGCAAAAGTTAGTATGCTAGGCTATAATTTATTGGGATGATGTCAAAAGAATGATCAGACGAAGAAGAGGCATATCCATAACTACCTGGGGTGACATGAAACTTAAACTTATAAAAAAATTTCTATCCAGATCATATGAACCTAGTTCCTATGCACTACATGTCCTTTGTTTAAAGTGACTTTCAAATTTACTTAAGGGTAATTCAATTTAGTTTGTAAAAGCCCTAACTTATGAATGTTGTAATCATGTAAAATGAGCTTAAAATTGTAAAAAATTTGATATAAGATATGTAGATTAGCTTCTAGTTGATTCAATGTTGAAGATCTTTGGAGAAGATTGAAGTAATTTTTTAAGATTTGCAAGAGCTGACTCGTGGTGGCAAGGCACGGAGAAAGATTCAAAGTTTCAAAACTAAGAGCCAACTCCCAATTCAAGAGCCGACTCTTCCAGAAATTTTTTTTTTGAAGTTCTGAGAACTAGAGCCGACTCCCAGTTCAAGAGCAGACTCTAGGTATGTGTGTTTGTCTTGACTGAAAGCTTGAAGGCAAGAGCTGACTGCTAGTCCAAGAGCCGGCTCCCACAGAAGTTTATTTTTGGCCTATCTGAGACTTCGAGCTGACTCCTGGAGCTCGAGCCAGCTCGTGGAGCCATTGTCTGCACTTCAACGGCTTGTTGCTGAAATTGAAATTTGAACTCCAATTCATCTCCAACGGCCATTTCATGAATTCCAAGGCCCTACAATGGCCATATCTTATGGAGAACTATAAAGGGAATTATTTTTGAAGGATTAAACAATTAACTAAGATTTATTACTGAATTTTCTTACGAAATCAAAGAGCTTTCAAGTTACTCAACTACCTACCTCAAAGAGCATTCAAGATAGATTCAAAGCTTCACCAACTCTACTCTATCATTGAATCCACTCATTAAAGAAGGGAAGAAGCAGCATTGAAGAGCATTGAAGGGCACTCAAGGCTTGACTTTATCTTAATCTACATTAGCAATACCAAAACAAATGTGGTTTGTTGTAGTTGCTTGATTACATTGCCTTTATCTTTATTTACTATCTTAGAACAGCAAGGGGCTGTATCTTAAGAGAGAGTTAAAGGTTTTTAGGTGAACCTTGTAAAACCTAAGTTTGGGTTCTTGGTTTTCCTGGTTTAAAACCAAGTGTTTGGATTTTCTTTGGTGATCCCGTATAAAATCAAAGGGAGTTAGGGTTTCTTTGATGATCCCGGTAAAACCAAAGTGTATAGGTTTAGATTGTGAACCTAGTAAAAGAATCCGACCGTATTCCGATTGGGGGATATAGTGGAAATCCCATGTGGTCCTTGGGTAGTAGATGTAGGAGCCAGTTGCTCTGAACCACTCTATTTTTTGGTGTTTGTGATTGTGCTTTCATTGCTTTATTGCTTCAATTTATTTACTTTTGCTTTGCACACTTCACTTCTACATTAAAAGAATTTTAAAGTACACATACTTGTAAAAGTTTTTTAATCCCAATTCACCCCCCCCTTGCGAAGCCACCTGGGCAACAAGTGGTATCAGAGCAGAGTCTCTAAAAGTTAGTTAGAGTAAAGACTTATGGCACATCCCATGAGCACTTCATTGGCCGAAGGTCAATCCACAAATAGACCATCACTTTTCACTGGAATTAATTACACTTATTGGATGGCAAGAATGAAGATATACATTCAAGCCGTAAACTTTCACCTATGGAAAATCATCATGAAAGGACCTCACACACCCACAATTAAAGTTAATGATGTAGAGGTTCCCAAACTAGAAGAGGATTGGGATGAGAATGATATGAAATTAGCTGAATTGAATGCCAAAGCAATGAACCTATTGTATTATGCTTTGGATCCAAACGAGTTTAATAGAATTTCAACTTGCAATTCTGCTAAAGAAATTTGGAATAAATTAGAAATCACACATGAAGGCACTTCTCAAGTTAAGACATAAAAAATCAATCTACTTGTACATAATTATGAGTTGTTCAAGATGGATCATAGTGAGACTATATCTACCATGTGTACTCATTTTACTGATATCATAAATGGTCTTAAGAGTCTGGGTAGAACTTATTCTAATGCTGATCTTGTCCAAAAAGTTTTAAGATCTTTGCTAGATAAGTGGGAAGCCAAAGTGACAGCAATTCAAGAAGCAAAGGACCTAAATACATTGCCACTGGATGAACTACTTGGATCTTTAATCACACATGAATTGGCTATGCAACAAAGGACTGAAGAAGATACAAAAAGAAAGAAAGCCATTGAATTTAAAGCTATCGAGGAAGATAAGAATGAAGAATTTGATTCATCAGATGATGGTGATCTTAGAAATGATGAAATTGCCCCAGTCATGAGGAAATTCAAAAGGTTTATGGGGAGAAGAAAAATGAACAGATGGAGAAAGCATTACAGAAAAGGTGACTTTGGGAAAGAAATGGAAAGAGATAAAAAAAAAGATAAGGAGAAAGATAAAGATCAAGTACCTATCTGCTATGGATGCAAGAAACCAAGACACATCCACCCTGATTGTCCTAAAAGAAAGAAAAAGATATTCCTTAGAAAGAAGAAGAAGGCAATGCTAGCTTCTTGGGGTGATATTGATGAAACTACATCTACTAAAGAGGAGAAGCGACAACAAAAACTATATAAATCTGTCTTATGGGTTTGGAGGATGAGGTATGTACTTTTGAACCTAATTTAGAATTCACTTATGATGAATTGCATAATGCTTTTTATGAACTATTGATAGAATATAAAAATGCTAGTTTAAAATTAAGAGATTTAAAAAATATATGTGATGTATTTGAAAATGACAAAAATGAATCTTGTGAAAGAAACAAAATCTTGTAAAGAGAACTAAATTTGGTTTGTGAAAGACTTAAGATTGTTCAAGTTAAAAAAGAAGAGCTTTTGGAGAAAAATAAGGATTTGAAAAATAAAAATGATGACCTAAAGAAAGAAGTTCAAAAATTGAAACCCTTAGTTGAAAAATTAACCCTATGTTATAGCAAACTTGAGTTAATCCTAAAAGATCAAAATGAAAGAAATAATATATTTGGAATTGGTTATAAAGGCTCTATTTCAAACATATTTTCTGCTTCTACTTCATATGCTCCTAAATTCATTAGTTCTAAACATGTTAGACCTAAATTTGCATCATCTCGTAGTTATTATTCAAATTCAAGGATTGTATGCTTTGCATGTAATAACATTGGTCATAAAGCTTTTGAATGTCATTTGAAACACAATGACAAAAGAAAAATTAAGAAAGTTTGGGTTCCAAAAGGAACCATTTCCGCTAACTTGAAAGGACCGAAGAAAGCTTGGATACCGAAATTTATTAAATGATTGTTTGGTAGGGATGTTTTGCAGCCACAAGCATAAAGAAAATATGGTATTTGGATAGTGGCTATTCAAGACACATGACGGGTGATGCTGATCAATTTTTTGCTCTAGAACAGAAGGATGGTGGAGTGGTAACATTTGGTGACAATAGAAAAAGAAGGATAATCGGTATTGGTAAAATCAAAATTACTCATTCTACATTTATTGAAAATGTATTACTTGTAGAAAAATTAAAACATAATCTTTTGAGTATTAGTCAGCTA
Organism: Areca catechu; assembly: GCA_021397845.1. NCBI lineage: Eukaryota > Viridiplantae > Streptophyta > Magnoliopsida > Arecales > Arecaceae > Areca > Areca catechu. Next base: position 89,823,849 of record CM038051.1, on the reverse strand, counting down.
TGTGACATTGGTTTTAATGTATTCTTCAAGTCATCAATGTGTATAGTAGTTGATCTACTTGACTCTAGAACTAAATTCATTAGACACAGACTTAGTAACATTTATGTAGTAGATCTTAATGATCTAGCTATATCAAGTAATACAAGTCTTGTAGCAATGAATGACAAGAACAAGAAATCAAGTTTACTATGGCATAGGTGACTTGGTCATGCTAGTATGGACATAATAGTTAAATTGATTTCAAAGGACTTAGTCAAAGGTTTGCCGAAGTTTAAAATTAATTTTGATTATGTTTGTGATGCATGTCAGTCAGGAAAACAAGTGATAGGGAGTTTTAAATCTAAAAACATAGTTTCAACTTCTAGACCCTTAGAGCTACTTCACATGGATCTATTTGGACCTACTAGGACTACCAGCATAGGTGGTATGAAATATGGACTTATGATTGTAGATGATTTTTCAAGATATACATGGGTTTTGTTTATTACACATAAGGATGATACTTTTAATGTATTCAAAAAGTTTTACAAAAGAGTTACAAATTTGAAAAACTTATTTGTTATTTCAATTCGTAGTGATCATGGCACCGAATTTTAAACCAGTATTTTGATCATTTTTGCACAAAGCATGGTATTGATCATAACTTTTCTACACCTAGAACACCACATCAAAATGGTGTTGTAGAAAGAAAGAATCGTACTTTGAAAGAAATATCCAGAACAATGCTTTATGAAGGAAATCTTCCAAAATACTTTTGCACAGAAGCCGTAATACCGCATGCTATATTTTAAATAGAGTTTTGATTAGACCTATTATTAGAAAAACCCCCTATGAACTTTGGAATAATAGAAAACCAAATATCAAATATTTTTATGTTTTCGGATGTAAATGTTTTGTTCTTAATAATGGAAAGACAATCTTGGTAAATTTGATGCAAAATCTGATTAGACTATTTTTCTTGGATATTCTTTAAATAGTAAAGCCTATCAAATTTTCAATAAAAGAACTTTGACTGTTGAAGAATCTGTTTATGTTGTTTTCAATGAATCTGACATTACATCTTCGAGAAAGGAAGATTTTGCTGATGATGATGCAGGTACACTAGAGCATGGAATGAAAGACTTGACCCTCAAAGACATACAATCAGGTCAACCACATGAAGAAGAGGTGAGAAAAAAGCATGATGATATACCTAAAGAATGGAGGTATGAACAATCACACCCTAAAGAATTAATTATAGGAGACCCATCTCAAGGTGTTAAAACTAGATCTGCACATAGAGATGCACATGATTTAATTGCTTTTGTTTCTTATGTAGAACCTCATAATATAGAAGAAGCCGAAACTGATCCTAATTGGATGTTAGCAATGCATGATAAATTAAACCAATTTAGATGAAATAATGTCTGGACCCTAGTTGAAAGACCCAATGATCATCCTGTTATAGGCACTAAGTGGGTTTACAGAAATAAATTAGATGAAAATGGAAATGTAATTAGAAATAAAGCTAGATTGGTTGCACAAAGATATAATCAAGAAAGATGAATAGATTTTGATGAAACTTATGCACCAGTAGCAATATTAGAAGCCATTAGATTGCTACTAGCTTATGCATGTTTTATGAATTTCAAGTTATTTCAAATTGATGTAAAGATTGCATTTTTGAATGGTTTTTTATCTGAAGAGGTTTTTGTTGAGCAACCTCCTGGTTTTATCGATCACACTTTCCAAAATCATGTTTTCAAACTGAATAAAGCATTATATGGTCTGAAACAGGTACCTAAAGCCTGGTATGATATACTAAGCAAATTTTTAATTGCAAATGAATTTGTAAGAGGTAATGTTGATACCACATTATTTATTCAAACAAAGAAAAATGATATTTTAGTTATTCAAATATATGTTGATGACATTATCTTTGGATCTACTGATGAATCTTTGTGTCAAGACTTTGCTAAGCTAATGAAGGGAGAATTCGAAATGAGCTTGATGGGCAAATTAAGTTACATTCTTGGACTTCAAATTAAACAAACTAAAGAAGATATTCTGATCAACCAAGCAAAGTACATTAAATAAATAATCAAGAAGTTTGGCATGGAATCAAGCAAGGTAAATGGAACACCAACGAGTCCTGCATGTAGACTTGACAAAGATGAGAATGGCACAAATGTTGATCAAAAGCTGTACCGAGGTATGATCGATTCATTACTTTATTTAATAGCTAGTAGACCTAATATATTATTTAGTGTTTGTATGTGTGCATGTTTTCAACCTAATCCTAAAGAATCACACATCACAGCTATTAAGAGAATTATTAAATACCTGAAAGGTACATGCAATGTAGGCTTATGATATTCTAAACACACATCATTGAAGTTAATTAGCTATTCTGATGCTGATTATGGAGGATGCAAAATAGATAGAAAGAGCACAAGTAGCACCTGTCAATTTCTAGGTGTTAACTTGATTTCCTGGCACTGTCGCAAACAGAACTCTGTAGCTTTATCTACTAATGAGATAGAATATGTAGCTGTTGCGAGCTGTTATGCTCAAATGTTATGGATCAAGCAATAACTAGAAGATTATGGTGTTGTCCAATCTAAAATTCCTATTAAATGTGACAATACTAGTGCTATTAATTTATCAAAAAATCTAATTCAGCACTCACAAACTAAGCACATTGAAATTCGACATCATTTTATTCGTGATCATGTTTTAAACAATGTCGTGGAACTTGAATTTGTACTTACTAAAGACCAACTAGCGAACATTTTTACTAAACCATTAAGTCTAGATAGTTTTGAGAAAATTAGAGGAGAATTAGGACTATGTGACCCATTTTAAACCTATTTGACCTAACTTTTTAAAATTAAAGAAAAAATTATCTAGAAATTCTAAATTTTTCTTTAGAGCATAGGACAACCTAATTTAGACTCTAGAAACCCTTAGAAACTGAATTTAACCCTTTCTGACCTTTAGTTTGGCTTTTTGCTCGAGCCGACTCGAGTTCTCAACGCTCTGGGTGAGTCGACTCGCAGGTCAGGCCGAAGCTTTTTAAATAGGGTTTCCAATTTTCCTATTCATTGTCTTTTCTAGGTTTTGACCATTTCTTTCTAGCTGACTCCTCACTCCACACTAGGAATCTCTCCAAAGACCCTCTCAAACCTCTTCAAATCTTTGATCTTTGAAAAATGGCGCCTTGCAAGGCTGTGGCAAAGAAAGCAAGAAGAGCATTTCGGACTATAGCTTAGGAACGGAGGAGCAAGAGGCAACTAGATATTTCGATTCCACAAGAAGAACAGCTGATTGAGCAATAGGAAGTTGTTCTAGCACCCCGACAAGTCATTCCCATGGGAAATCAACAAGTGACCCCTGGTACGTGCACCGATTTCAGTTTTCTAAAACAAGAATAGTTGAATATTGGTGCTTGGCTTGAAAGACAAGGTTGGAAGGATTTTTGTCGATTGAATGTTCCAACTTACCCAAATTTGGTTCATCAATTCTTTGAAAGCATGTCACTAGGAGCTTTTCATATTGAAGGAACGGTGAAAGGGAAATTCATAGAGGTAAATGAGCAAAAGCTTTCAAGTTTATTGAATATACCTAAAGAAGGAGAAAGCTATTTAGTCATGAAGGAAAAAGTGAAAACTCTTAGACTCATCTTGGGAAGATCTAACGTGAAAGGGATTATTCATGTAAGTGCTAATCAGCTCTCATTGGAGATGAGGTTGTTGCACAACATCATTAGCCAAATTTTCCTACCCAGGACGGGGAGATTCGATTGGGTAAGTGAGAGAGATCTTATATTCATGAGGTGACTGATTGAGAGGGAGCCCCTCAACCTTCCATTAATTAAGATTTCTCAGATGAGAGAGGCTATACGTAGGGCACGAGCCTTTTTGCCTTACGGGATGGTGTTTACTTTATTATTCTAGGATGCTGATATTAATCTTACTGGAGAGGACTATCGTCTGTTGCTGCACATCGACAGGTACACAGTGAAATCCCTGACCAGAATGAGATTTATTAAAGTTGATGGAAATTAGATCATAAAGACTTTAGGAGTTCCTGTAGCACATTTAGAGGACTCAGATGATGATGTACAGGATGCTCAGAGACATGGTGAGGAGACTGAGGGACAAATTGATGAGACTAGACCATCAGAGCCAGCTCCTGCTTTACCTCACTCACTAGTCAGGATTTCTACTGCTACTAGACTTGATACTGATGATAGACTACACAGAGTTTTAGAAAAGATTTCTTGTCTCAGGACTGACACTGACAGGTGGATTAGTCCTCTACAGTCCGAGATGCAACAGGGCTTTCATGTTATTATGGCTCTATTGAGACTGCTATCGGTGGCCAGCTAGCATGCACCTTTTACTTCCACAATGACTGGCACAACGACTAGCATGGGCACTGAGACTGGTACTGGCACTCATGCTGAGCTGTGATAGGAGACACATTGCACTGATGCACCTTATCATGCCACACCTGCTGTTGGTGATCCTCAGGATAGTATGGAGGCTGTTGGATCTGCTGATGTTAGAGTGTCTCCTGCTATATAGATGCTTTCATCCACCAGCACTTTGGCCCTATCTATTGATCCACCTACTGCCAGACCTACACCCATCTTTATTTCAACAGAATCAAAAACCAAAGATAAACCTAAATCTAAAGTAACTAGGACTTCTACACCTACTAGGACTAGGATTAGGGATCTCCGCCCTAAGTTCCCTAAATTCAAACCTAGTCCAGGTATTTAAGAGGTTGGTTCTTCCTCTGATGAGGAAGAACCTGATAGTGATCCTAGCACTTCATTCTGATGTTTAGGTTTTTATCTTTTTAAGACTTTATGTTGTAGTATTTTGGTTGTGTGATACTATTTTGTTGTACTGTGGCAAATTTGTAAAGTATCACATATGCTATGTATTGGCTTATTTCTCATATATATATATATACTTCACTTGTTATGATACATTTTCACTTGAATTAGTATTATGAATGAATTAATGTTATGATTGAATTAATGTTATAAATGAATGTCCATTTCTCATATACCTTTTGTTGATGACAAAAAGGGGGAGAATGGAGACTGTGTGTGGCATGTATAAGAGAAAGATATATTGATAAATTTATGCTATATTCATGAACTATGTTGATAAGACTATGTTGATTCATGAAAATTGCTCAAGAATTGTTTACAAATGCTATTGGATAATTGAATGTTATGAAACTTTGATGAAATGAATGGTTGATTCATAAAAAATTGATAAAACTTATGTTCACTTCAAAAGTTTGAAAATTTCATAAGCTTTGTTACGCATTGTATAGTTAATACCCTTGATACATCATATATCGATACATCATGTTATGATTTATATGATACATCATGTTTCGATATACTTGATACACATGATATGTAGTATTCAATTCCTTACATTTGATATATTTTGGCACATTGTATCGATACACTGATACCTAACCTATATGATATGCATAGACTTGAAAATACTGTAATTGTAAAGTGCTTTCAATTTTTTAATCATGCCCATTGTTTTGTCATCATCAAAAAGGGGGAGATTGTTGACCCCTGGAATGATTTTGATGATCACAAAACATTGGAACATGTATTTGATACTAACTCTTCTCAAATTGTTTAAGAAGTTTTATAGGAATTGGTTACCTTTGTTTAAAGTGGTTTTCAAATTTACTTAAGGGTAATTCAATTGAGTTTGTAAAATCTCTAACTTATGAATGTTGTAATCATGTAAAATGGGCTTAAAATTCTAAAAAATTTGATAAGATATGTAGATTAGCTTCTAGTTGATTCAATGTTGAAGATCTTTGGAGAAGCTTGAAGCAATTTTTTAAGATTTGCAAGAGCCGACTCATAGTGGCTCGGCATGGAGAAAGATTCAAAGTTTTAGAACTAAGAGCTGACTCCAAGTTCAAGAGCCGACTCTAGGTATGTGTGTTTGTCTTGACTGAAAGTTTGAAGGCAAGAGCCGCTCCTAGTCTAAGAGCTGGCTCCCACAGAAGTTTGTTGTTGGCCAATCTGAGACTTCGAGCCGACTCTTGGAGCTCGAGCCGGCTCATGGAGCCGTTATCTGCACTTCAATGGCTAGTTGCTGAAATTGAAATTTGAACTCCAATTCATCTCCAACGGTCATTTTATGAATTCCATGGCCCTACAATGGCCATATCTTATGGAAAACTGTAAAGGAGATTATTTTTGAAGGATTAAATAATTGATTAAGATTTATTACTGAATTTTCTTAAGAAATAAAAGAGCTTTCAAGTTACTAAACTACCTACCTCAAAGAGCATTCAAGTTGGATTCAAAGCTTCACCAACTCTACTCTATCATTGAATCCACTAATTAAAGAAGGGAAGAAGCAGCATTGAAGAGCATTGAAGATCACTCAAGGCTTAACATCATCTTGACCTACATCGGCAACACCAAAACAAACGTGGTTTATTGTAGTTGCTTGATTACGTTGTCTTTATCTTTATTTGCTCTCTTAGAACAACAAGGGGCTGTATCTTAAGAGAGAGTTAAAGGTTTTTAGGTGAACCTTGTAAAACCTAAGTTTGGGTTCTTGGTTTTCTCTGTTTAAAATCAAGTGTTTGGATTTTCTTTGGTGATCCCGTATAAAACCAAAGGAAGTTAAGGTTTCTTTGGTGATCCTGGTAAAACCAAAGAGTATAGGTTTGGATTGTGAGACTAGTAAAACAATCCGACTGTATTCCGGTTGGGAGATATAGTGGAAATCTCAAGTGGTCCTTGGGTAGTGGATGTAGGAGCTGGTTGCTCCGAACCACTCTATTTCTTGGTGTTTGTGATTGTGCTTTCATTGCTTTATTGCTTCAATTTATTTATTTCCGCTTTACACACTTCACTTCTACACTAAAAGAATTTCAAAGTGCACATAATTGTAAAAGTTTTTTAATCCCAATTCACCCCCCCTCTTGGGAAGCCACCTGGATAATAGTGGGCAAGTTTGTTAGTCTATTTAAGAGACTGTATTCTCTTGTATGAAGAAAGTTTTGATGAATATAATTGAGTTTTCCATCTACTATGTGCTATCTGCTGTGTGCTAAGGAAATTCTATGTGAGCCCCTCCTTCCTCCTTGTGTCTTGCACCCAGTCTCCAGCTGCCTTCCACTTCTCCAAGGCTTGGCCACCCACATCAAACCCTCTCTTTCCCTTGTTGTTTTAACCTTATTTCTTCATCTTTGCTTTGTTTCCTAACCCTTGATAGGCTATTTGCAGGTCCCTCAACTTCTACGAATCCAACAACTCTAGCCGGGCAGCGATCGAATCACTCGGTTGAATGTCGAGAATCCGTGGGTCTCCGGCTTGATCATCTAGGCCGCATCCAGGAGCGAGAGCGATCCATTCATCTATGATCTTCATTAGGTGCATCAATCATTGTTAGGTACGCCCCCTCTGCTTGCTAGTAGCTTTCTTGAAGGAGAACTAGCCCAACCGATACTTCTTAGCATCGACGGTCCTCTTTCTATTACTTTTTAGGTCGTATTCTGCATGCAATTGATTCTTGTTTGCATAGAACCCTCTACATAGGTTCTTGGTCTGATCTTCGAGATTTAAATATCTAATTCTTAATATAAAAAAATACAAAAATACTTATGCATGTATTTTAGCTCCACATCAGATATGCTTGATCCATTTTCCTCTCCCAGTAAAATTTAGTGGACACTCAAGTATGGTCTCGCTCTCAAAGGATGGGAGAGGTCCAAAAATCTCACTGGGTTTCAATGCCGGCTCCCTATACTCAACTAAGTCTGAGATATTGAAAGTCATGCTAATGCCAAAATCAAGGGATAAATCAAGCACATAAGCATTAGGTCCCACTTTCTTTATCACTCTAAAGGGTTTAGCTTTGCATGCAAGTAACTTCTTTATGGACCCCAAAGGAAACCACTCAGGTCTAGACCTAATCTCTATATGATCTCCCTTAGTAAAATCTTTGGCTCGATTTTGGGAATTAGCCATGTTATTATCAGTGTTCAAATGAGTGCTAATGCCCTGATACAGATGCTATGCAGAGATCGGTGTTGGTGTGGACAGATGGATTAGGTCTAAGGGCTTATTGGGCTCATAACCAGATACTACTTCACTACCTATATCTACTTTGCACCAAGAGGTATATATCCTTAGGAATTTGGTCCATCTTTCAAGTTTTATGTTTAAAATCCTTTGTGAATTAAAAACCCTGAAAGTCTTTTGATAGGGGTATAAAACTAAATTTCAACGAAGTAGATAATTCCTTCAGAATTTTAGGACATGGATTATAGCATAGAACTCTTTAGGGTAAATATGGTTCAATAAACTTCTATGCTTAAGAGCAATCAATGGTTTACTTGAACTAACCTCATGATAAGCACTAGGAGGATCTATAGGTATTAGATCTAGGGCAGGCTGGATGTTCCTAGATGGTGGAAGGGGATCAGAAAAATTTTTGGGAAGTTTATCTTAATGAACTTCCCATGGTTGTTCATTAAGGGTTTGTTCCTGAACTCCTTCTGTAGATAAGAATGGTGAACCCTCATGTTCATTTACTAAATATGATCCTAGCTCAATCATTTATTTTTCAAATTCTATAGTGGGCTCAGGATCTTTTTTCTTCGATTCCTCAAGGTGTTCACTCTCTTGTTCCTCTTCTTCACATTCCTCTATTAGACTAAACTATAGGTATCTTTTTTTGATTTTTCAGTGGGCTCAGGAGTTTCTTTCTCTAAATTTTCAATAGGTTCATCATCTTCATACTTTTCTTCTAGACTTGGATTAGCCTTATACACCTCTTCTTTAGGCTCGGTAATGGGTTTAACTTGTCCTCTTCTAGCTCTCCTATATGTAAGGTTTTGGTTGGACATTGGCTAGCATAGTGTCTCGGTTTGTGGCATTTAAAGCACTTGGTGTTGGGAATTCTCTAAATCTTTATTGACTTGCTCTTATACTTCCCTAGCTTTTTAACCTGGGAATATCCTAGGTCTTGAATATCAATGCAATCATTTTGAACTTCAGGGTCCTCACTTGTTGCCCAGATATGGTGCCCAAGAGGGGGGGTGAATTGGGTATTTTTTTTAAAAAAAAATAAAGCAATATATGTGCTATCAATTTCAAATGTGAAGAGTGATAGTGCTCAAGTAATTGTGCAACGGAAGCAATGAAAGATAACAACAATTAAAGAGCAATAGAGAGTAAAGCAATGCAAATACACAAAACGTATAGTGGTTCGGTGCACCTAGCACCTACATCCACTCCCCAAGCTCCACTTGGGAATTTCCACTATAATCTTCTCTAGATTACAGCCGACTTGTTTTACAAGGCTCACAAGTCAAAATCGATGTTGGTTTTGTTACCTAGGCTCACCAACAAACCTTACACACTTGTTTTGGCTTATGGCTTACAAGCAACCCAAGTTGGTTTTATCAATTGGCTCACCAACAAACCTCACACTAGTTTCAAATTTCCTTGAAACTAGGCTAGCACAAATAGAGTATGAATACATTGAATAAAAACAAGATAAACTCCTTTTTGAGCAAAAGACAATTCGATGTAGCTCTTGTTGGAGACTCTTCAAGTCTTCCTCTTGGAATCTTGGACCTCACTAAATGCCAATGAATTGAAAGCTGGATTCCTCAAAAATAGAAAGCTTTTGGCTAAGGAATCTCTTGGATTTTCTCTCTTTTTGTCTTATGATTGATTGAAGGCTTTGTACTTTTACTCTCTTCTTTTTCACTTTGTCTCCTCTATTTTTTTGAAGTTAGGTGGAGGTTAAATACTTCATTCAAGCTGAAACAACTCCACAAGACCGTTAGAATAAAAAATATGGCTATTTATGGCCATTAGAAATCAAATCAAAAGTTCAGAAAAACTAGCCATTATGCCATGAGTCGACCTCATGAGTCGACCTCTAGGTCAAGTGTCGACCTCATGAGTCGACCTCCAGTTTATCTTAGTCAAATATCCAGAAAACTATTGTTCTGCCCAGTTTGAATTCTCAAGCGATGAGTCGACCTCTGGACAGGTGTCGACCTCAGGTGGTGACCTTTGAAGCATGCCACTGATATTTTGTCGTGCCGGCCTTGCTGAACTTTTCTTTTCTTCATGAGTCGACCTATGGTGGTCGACCTTTGGCAAGGTGTCGACCTCTGGACGTCGACCACTGGTCTGAAATTTTCTGAAACTCTGGAGAGGTGCGTGCCATGCTTGAGTTTCTCTAGGCCTTTGTTTCTTTTGTTAATTACTTCTTAATATGAAGGTCCAATATGAGAAATTTGATCTTGTTTAAGGTAGAAGAGCTCTTTCCCAAATCAAGAAAGCTTGGTTTCATCATTGTACTCTTGATACTCTTTTTGAATAACCTAAGGCGTGAAACTTTATCTTGAAATGAAACATTAGTCCAAACATATACTCAACCTTTTGTTAATCATCAAAACTAAGGAGCCAAAGCCAACAATCTTCCCCTTTTTGATGATGAAAAAACCTTGAGTATATATGCAATTAAGTCCAAAAGCAAAATATTGCATTAAAAAATTTTCAAAGAAACCTCACATATATGAGTATATCATAAAAATTTACTTTTCATCTACTCTCCCTTTTTTGTGAAAACATTCTCATGAGTCAAAAAGTTAAGAACCATACAAGCTTTACTCTACTCTATGAAAGAGTCATAAGAACCATATATACTTTACTATACTCCCCCTTTTTGTCAAGAATCAAAAAGTGCATTCTTTGTAGTAAAAGATATACTAAAGAAAATTATGTTCCATTGCAATGAAGTACTTAGTTGCATAAAATACATGCTCCCCCTCAATTTGTGCATTCGATTTAGCAAAGGCATTCTAACTTGAGGGTTTAAAAAGATAAATGTAAGGGCTGGCATCAGATAGTAAAATACCATAATGTAGATAAATATATAAATGATTGTATTCAGTTACAAAATTGCTTACATAGTAAGCACAAAACACTGATACATCAGAACATACAAAGAAAACTAATACCTCAGTAAACATCATATATCAAGCAAATCTATGAGGCTACTCCTCATTAGAAGGTACATCAAAAGAGATAAGAGCCGAGATCTTAGATGAGGATTTTGGAGTCCTATGAGTGAGACTCCGAGTCCTCAGAGAGGGACCAGACCTAGGGGTAGTCCTACGAGATCTATAGGTCTGTGGAAAAGACTCTGAAGGTGTCCTAACAGAAGTAGTAGCAGTAAGAGTAGGTGGATCAGTATGCTGAGTAGACTGAGCTGGAGTGTACCAGCTGACAAGCTCATAAGCAGTGGGATCATCAATATCTATCTCTATATGCTCATCTCTATCATCTGGAATGCCTGTAATAGACTCAAAGAGTGACTCAGTAATCTCATTATCTACTGGCACATCTGTAGTTGGAGGATCAGTACTAGGAAGATCAGTAGAAGGGGGAATCTCTGGAATCGGATCAGCAGGTGGAACATCAGAGCTACATGCTCCAAGCTGATCTCCATCACTGTCACTGTAGCCACTGGAGTCATCATCATCATCAATAGAATGTGAAGGAGGCACTATCGGATCTACAGTCCCTGGTGGCAATGCCAATCTCAGTAAGCTGAGGATCTGTCGGAATCCAACATCGACAGTAGCTGAGAGAGCTCCAATGCGCATGTCTGTGTGGATCCGCAGACCATGTAAATCCTGTCGTACACTAGCAATCTCTGTCCGGACCTCTAAAATGTGATCAGTCACTCTCTGCTCAAAGTCCGATGTGCTCGCTGTAGTCCTCTATGGTGTAGCAGTAGCAGAAGGTGCTGGAGCTGATGAGGGTGGTGTCGTGAATGACTCAGGCTCTGCAGTCTCTGACTCTGGTGCTGGACGAGGAGGTGTACCATGATCAATAGGCTGTGAAGGCCCTGCCTCAGCTGCTCGAATCTCCTCCTCCTCATCTGGCTCCTGGCCAGACTCCCGTTGCACCCAACGATCACCAATCAGTCGAAATCCCATCCTATGCAGTGATTTCTCTCCATATGTGTCAGTATGCTGCAGCTGACTGAAGGGTATACCATCAAATGATACTCCATACTCCCTGAATAACTGTGTCAGCCCCATGCCATATGGCTGAACTAGTCTCCTAGGAGATGCTGCCTCTCCCATCCGCTGAAGCATGATCCTGGGAAGGTTGATGGGAGTCCGCTGTCTCAGGGACACCATCAACACTAGCTCATGCTCAATAATAAAGTCGAACCTCCCACTCTTTGGAATCAAGATGCGGGCGATGATATGATGCAGCACTCTCATCTCCAATGATAGCTGGTTAGCGGCTACTAAGGAAATGCCGCTAACATCCTCACGCTCTAAGATACATCTGAAGGCGCGCTCTCAGTCGCTGATAGTAGTGGCGGCTGTGCCATGAAGTGGAATCCTCCAAACACAACTGATGACCTCCGGTGTCACTGGAATCTCGATCCCACGAACAGTAGCAGACCATCCAATGCCATCAGTGGCCATGGATGCATAGAACTCCCTGATGAGGTCTGGGTAGAATCTCTCAGTCATCGTGCAGAAGTGAACCAGACCTGCATCTCTCAGTACATCTCCTATAAAAAAGTGATGCTGATCCCAGAAGGGTATATCCACACGTCTCCCGCTCGCAATGCTCTTCCATACTAAGCTGGCTGGCACTGGTGCAGGTTCCTCTAGGGATGGCTCACGCTCATGTTTGGCCTTTGTTCGTCACTCAGTACTACCTTGGCCTTGTTCCATTTTCCTTTTCCTTATAGCCAACTGCTTCCTTCGACCCATATGGATGGAAGAGGGTAATTTAGGGAGAAGTAGGATAATGCAGTGCTAAGAAAAAGAAGAACCAAGAATTTGGAGAGGAGAAAAGGAATTCACGGTTGAGGAAATGAAGGAACCGTGAAAAGGTAAGTGAGGGTTTGTGAAATTGAAAAAAAAAGAGCAAATAGAGAAAATGGATGAAATGGAGGGAAGAAATGAGTGTTTTCAATCGAATATCAACCGATAATTGAGGGTAAATAGAGGCAAAAAAAAACTACGGTTGCCCAAAAATGAGGAACATGGTAAAAACCGGTTCGGTCCAAGAGAAACCGTGAGGGGAGGAGAAGATTACCCAAAAAGAGGAGAGAGAGGGTTGGAAAACAACTATTCAGATCTTAGGAACATTGGAGGGGGACCACACGAAGGAGAAAAAGAAAAGAAATGTAGAAATAGTGCTCGCGGACGGGTTTTAAAAGTAGGTTTTCCGACCAAGTGTCGACCTCTCAAAAATTTCAGTGGTCGACCCCAAGTGTCGACCTCCGAAAATAAACAAGTCAAAATAAAATTTGGTAAAATAAAATAAAAAAAATTGATAAAATTTAGAATGAATTCTTAGAGATGCTTTAAATATATTTGAGAATTTATAAAATATTTTTAAGGAATTTTGAAGGAAATTGAAGAGTTTCAAGCAAAAGGGTCAATGACTCCCAATTCTCTTCTGATCATGCAAAATCTATATTCATTAAATGGTTTTGTGAATATATCAGCCAATTGATAACTAGTACAAATAAATTCTAACAAGACATTAGAGTTTTGAACATGATCTCTTATGAAGTGATGTCTTATTTTAATATGTTTGCTTCTTGAATGTTGTACAGGATTTTTTGTTAAATTGATTGCACTAGTATTATCACATCTTATGGGTGTCTTAGTTAGTTTGATGCCAAAGTCCTCGAGTTGTTGTTTGATCTATAGAATCTGAGCATAATAGGTTTTGGTTGCTATATATTCGGTTTCCGCCATAGATAGAGCAATCGAATTCTGTTTCTTGCTGCTCCATGAAATCAAATTAACTTCTAGGAATTGACAAGTTCTACTAGTACTTTTATGATCAAGTTTACACCCAGCAAAATCAGCATCAGAATAAGCAATCAATTCATATGATGACTCTCTAGAGTACCAAAGACTAATTTAAATTGACCTAGATAAGTATCTAAATATACGTTTTACAGCTAAGAGATGTGATTCTTTAGGAGCAGACTGAAAATGTGCACACATACAAACACTAAACATTATATCTGGTCTACTGAGAGTTAGATATAGCAATGAACCAATCATGCCGCTATATAATTTTTGGTCTACTGATTTACCACATTCATCTTTGTCTAATTTACATGAAGAGCTCATAGGGGTACCTATTGGTTTGGTAGTCTCTATCCCAAACTTTTTCAATATTTTCCTTGTGTACTTGGCTTGGTTGATGAAGATTCCCTCTTTGGTTTGCTTAATTTGGAGTCCGAGGAAGAAGTTGAGTTCTCCCATCATGCTCATCTCGAACTCACTCTGCATTAACTTTGCAAACTCTTGATAAAGACATTCGTTAGTAGCACCAAAAACAATATCATCTACATAGATTTGTACTACTAAGAGATCATCATTTTTCTTTTTCAAAAATAATGTATTATCTACATTACCTCTAGAAAAATCATTCTTCATCAAATATGAACTTAATCTATCATACCAAGCTCTAGGAGCTTGCTTTAAACTATACAATGCTTTATGCAATTTAAAAACATGGTTAGGAAATTCATGATTTTTAAAACTAGGAGGTTGTTCAACATAAACTTTCTCTTCAATAAATCCATTTAAAAAGGCACTTTTAACATCCATTTGAAATAACTTGAAATCCATAAAACAAGCAAAATCAAGTAAAAGTCTAATTGCTTCCAGCCTAGCAACAGGAGCAAAGGTTTCATCAAAGTCAATCCCTTCTTCCTGGTTGTAGCCTTTAGCAACAAGTCAAGCTTTGTTTCTAGTTACAATACCATGTTCATCAAGTTTATTTCTAAAAACCCAATTTGTGCCAATTACAGAAACATTACGGTGTCTTTCAGTTAAAGTCCAAACGTTATTTCTTTTAAATTGATTTAGTTCATCTTGCATGGCATTAATCCAGTTACAATCTTTTTCAGATTCTTCAATTGACTTAGGCTCTATTTGAGAAACAAAAGCTAAATAATTACAAATATTTCTGATAGAAGAGCGTGTACTTACTCCCTTTGACGGATCATCAATAATTAGCTCTTTGGGGTGTCCGTGTGCATACCTCCACTCTTTAGGTAAAGGTTTTGGTGAAGTTGCATTGATCTCTTAAATTTGATCTTCATTTTCTTGATCATCATCTCCTTTGGGCACATCTTCATTGATTGTCAATTGTTCAAGCTTCTTTGTACCTATTTCATCATCAATAGAATCTTTTTTTCTAGAAGATTTTTCGTTAGTTTCATCAAACACTACATGAATTGATTCTTCAACTAGAAGAGTTCTTCTGTTGAAGACCCTGTATGCCTTGCTTAGAAGTAGGGTATCCAAAGAAGATACCCTCATCTGACTTGGCATCAAATTTACTGATAATGTATTTGCCATTGTTTAATATGAAACAGCGGCAACCAAATACATGAAAATATTTAAGATTAGGTTTTCGATTTTTTCAAAGCTCATATGGTGTTTTCTTCAAAATAGGTCGAATTAAAATACGATTTAAAATGTAACAAGAAGTATTAATGGCTTCTGCCCAAAAATATCTAGGTAAATCATTTTTGCAAAGCATTGTGCGTGCCATTTCTTCAAGAGTCCTGTTTTTTCTTTCTACCATCCCATTTTGTTGAGGTGTCCTAGGTGCAGAAAAATTATGACTAATGCCATTATCATTACAAAAAACTTCAAAATCATGATTGTCAAATTCAGTTCCATGATCACTATGCAAAGAAACAATAGTGAGATCTTTGAAATCCTTTTATGAAATTTAACAAAAGCTGAAAACGTTTCATCTTTATGAGCTGAAAACATTATCCAAGTAAATCGTGAGTAATCATCTACAATTACTAGCCCATATTTCTTACCTCCCAAACTAGTTATTCTGGTTGGTCCAAGGAGGTCCATATGCAATAATTCAAGGGGTCTAATAGTATATACTACTCCTTTAGGTTTGAAAGTAGATTTAGTTTATTTTCCAAATTGACATGCAGCACAAATCTTATCTTTTTCAAATGTGAGTTTTGGCAATTCTTTTACAAGATTCTTTTTGCTTAATTTCGAAATCAAATGCATACTAGCATGCCCTAGCCTGCGATGCCAAAGCCAACTAGTTTCACTTGCCTTGGCTTCCCTAGACACTAGGCATTGACCACTTTCCATGGCTAGATCATCAAGATCAACCATGTAAATGTTTGCATGCCTATGACCAGTGAACTTGATGCCATCGACATCTAGACTAGACACCATGCACAAAGATGATTCAAAAATTACTTTAAAACCCTTATCACAAAACTGACTAATGCTAAAAAGATTATGCTTCAAGCCATCAACAAGTAATACATTATCTACATAAGCATTAGGGGTGATATGGATTTTACCAATTCCGATGATTTTACCTTTTCCATTATTACCAAAAGTAACGTTTCCACCATTTATAGCTACGAGTGATGAGAATTGCTTCACATCCCTAGTCATGTGCCTTGAGCAACCACTATCCAGATACCATATTCTTCTTTTATTTTTGGTTGCAAGACACACCAGCAGAAATTGATCAAGTTGAAACTTTAGGTACCCAAGTCATCTTGGGTCCTTTAGGGTTAGACAAATTGGTTCCTTTTGGAACACAAATCTTTCCAAAGGTACTTGATTTTCTTCTATTACAAATATATGATTTATGTCCTAACTTACCACATGCATAGCAGGTAATATTAGAAGATGCATGTATGAAAAAGTTTTTGGAAAGTTTTTGCTAATTCTGTGACTTAAATCCAAGTCCAGCTTTGTTAAAAACTACATGTTGACTGTTTAAAAGCATACTTAATTTTTTGAACTATAAGTAAACTTTTCTACAAAAGGTTTCACTTTTTCTAACTCTTCTTTGTAATTCTTGTTTTGAAGCAACAGTTCTTTATTTTGTTTTTCAATTTTCTCATTAGTTTCAAAACATCTATTATTTTTTAAAGAATCCTTTTCTTTTATAAGATTGTCCTTATCATTTTTCAAGGTCTTTACATGTTCAGTTAATTTCTTGTTTTCTTGAATTAAATCTTCAATTACAGTTGAAAACTTGTCCGAATTTTTGGTAAGCTCTTGATTTAGCTTTCTTAATTTCTTATTTTTTAGTTTTAGTTTTTCATATTCTATAACTAAATCATCAAAAGCATCATGTAGTTCATTAAAAGTAAATTCATTTTCAGGTTCAGAATTTACCTCATCATCTTCATTGGCCATGAAACACAGGTTGGCGACTTCCTGCTGCTCTTCATCACTGCTGGAGTCCTCACTCTCACTCCAGGTAGCTATCATGGCTTTCTTTCTCAACATCCTTCGACTATTTTTAAGCAAAGGGCAATCCATTTTATGATGTCCAGGCTTCTTGCACTCGAAGCAGATGGATGGATCCCTTTCTTTTTCTTTCTATTTATCTTTATTGTAATCACATTTTTGTGGCCTTTTCTTGTAGAAGCCCTTCTTCTTTCTCATGAATCTTCTGAATTTTCTTGTAATGAGGGCTGTCTCATCATCATCAGCTTCTTCTTCTGATTCATCACTTGACTCTTCCTTTGTAGTGGACTTGAAGGCTATGGCTTTCTTTTTCTTGTCATTGTCCGCTGTCTTCTATTTTAGTGAAAGCTCATAAGTCATCTATGATTCAAGAAGCTGCTCAAGAGGTAGAGTATTGACATCCTTGGCTTCTTCTATGACTGTTACTTTCACATCCCATGAAGCCGGAAGAGACCTAAGAAGTTTGTTAACAAGTTCACCATTAGATATAATCTTTCCCAAACTCCTCATACCATTTACTATATTGGTAAATCTAGTATACATCTCACTAATACTTTCAGTTGGTTCCATCCTGAACATCTCATACATATGAATGAGCATGTTCACCTTTGTAGTCTTCACTTGGTGTGTACCCTCATGGGTAACCTCAAGTGTATCCCAAATTTCTTTGGCGGAAATACAATTTGATATTATGTTTAATTCACTTGGGTCAAGTGCATAGAATAGCAAATTCATCGCCTTTGCATTTAACTCAGCTTGTTTGATGTCATTGTCATCCCATTCTTCTTCAGATTTAGGGGTGATAATGCCATTAACCAAGTGAGTGGGCTGATGAGGCCCTTTAGTAATTACTCTCCATATATTATAATCTACAGCTTGTAAATAGATGCGCATACGAGTTTTCCAGTATGTGTAGTTTATGCCATTAAAGAAAGGAGGGCGATTTGATGCTTGACCTTCAACTACACCCATTCCAATTGGGGCAGCCATGATCTTTCACTCAAGATCGTTGGACCTACAAGAGAGTACCGGCGCTCTGATACCACTTGTTGCCCAGATATGGTGCCTAAGAGGGGGGTGAATTGGGTCTTTTTTTTAAAAAAAATAAAGTAATATATGTGCTATCAATTTCAAATATGAGGAGTGATAGTGCTCAAGTAATTGTGCAACGGAAGCAATAAAAGATAACAACAATTAAAGAGCAATAGAGAGTAAAGCAATGCTAACACACAAAACGTATAGTGGTTCGGTGCACCTAGCACCTACATCCACTCCCCAAGCTCCACATGGGAATTTCCACTATAATCTTCTCTAGATTATAGCCGACTTGTTTTACAAGGCTCACAAGTCAAAACTTAAGTTGGTTTTGTTACCTAGGCTCACCAACAAACCTTACACACTTGTTTTGGCTTCGGGCTTACAAGCAATCCTAGTTGGTTTTATCAATTGGCTCACCAACAAACCTCACACTTGTTTCAAATTCCCTTGAAACTAGGCTAGCACAAATAGAGTATGAATACAATGAATAAAAACAAGACAAACTCCTTTTTGAGCAAAAAATAATTTGATGTAGCTCTTGTTGGAGACTCTTCAAGTCTTCCTCTTGAAATCTTGGACCTCACTAAATGCCAAAGACTTGAAAGCTGGATTCCTCAAAAATGGAAAGCTTTTGGCTAAGAAATCTCTTGGATTTTCTCTCTTTTTGGCTTAGGATTGATTGAAGACTTTGTACTTTTACTCTCTTCTTTTTTACTTTGTCTCCTCTATTTTTTTGAAGTTAGGTGGAGGTTAAATACTTCATTCAAGCTGAAACAACTCCACAAGACCGTTAGAATAAAAAATATGGCGGTTTATGGCTGTTAGAAATCAAATCAAAAGTTTAGAAAAACTAGCTGTTATGCCATGAGTCGACCTCAAGTTTATCTTAGACAAAAATCCAGAAAACCATAGTTCTGACCAGTTTGAATTCTCAGGCGATGAGTCGACCTCTGGTGTCGACCTCTGGACAGGTGTCGACCTCAGGTGGTGACCTTTGAAGTGTGCCACTAAAATTTTGCCGTGTCGGCCTTGCTGAACTTTTCTTTTCATCATGAGTCGACCTCTGGTGGTCGACCTTTGGCAAGGTGTCGACCTCTGGACGTCGACCTCTGGTGTGAAATTTTCTGAAACTCTGGATAGGTGCGTGCCATGCTTGAGTTTCTCTAGGCCTTTGTTTCTTTTGTCAATTAGTTCTTAATATGAAGGTCCAATATGAGAAATTTGATCTTATTTAAGGTAGAAGAGCTCTTTCCCAAATCAAGCAAGCTTGGTTTCATCAATGTACTCTTGATACTCTTTTTGAATAACCTAATGCCTGAAACTTTATTTTGAAATGAAACATTAGTCCAAACATATACTCAACCTTTTGTTAATCATCAAAACTAAGGAGCCAAAGCCAATAACTCCTATCATTCATATGAACTAATGGGGTGGTAGGAGTTGGTTGGTCTAAAGGAAGTCGACTAGGGTTGGGTTTGGGTTCAGAGGTACTAATCCTGCTAGGCTTAACTCAATAGTTCATGAGTTCCCTCTGACATGACGCGAATTCCCTAGCAAGTCGATAGGCATCATCCAGGTCATAAATTCTCCAATGGAATAGTTTCCACTAGATGTCCCTACATAGGCCATCTCAAAATCTAGCTATGCTCTTAGACTCAGGTTCAACTATATTACATCTTCTAATAAACTCATTAAATTGGTCAATATATTCAAACACAGTTTTATTACCCTGTCTCAATTTGTACCATTGGTCTAAAAGTTTGTACTCATAAAATCTACTTAGGAACTTTTCTCTCAATCTACTTCTCATGAATCTCCAAGTAAGTATTTCATCTCCTCTTTGATAACATTCAACCTCAATAACTTCCTAATATCACCTGGCATGTCGGATTAGCCTAAGTGTAGAAACGTTAACCTTTCCTAACTCTGACATTTCATTCCACTCAAAATATCAATCCATGCTTTCCTCCAAATCAATATACATCATAGTATCTAGGCTTCCGTCGAAAGTTGGTGCATAAAGTTGGGTGTGTCTAAAGGATCTTTCCTCTGGGTCCACCAAGAATGGGTATGGGCTTCTAGGGTTAGACTTAGGGCCAAGATCATGATGATAAGCTCGTGGATCAAAGGTACTAGGCCTAAGACATTTGAATTCAGCAGGGGTCCTACGGGCTCCCTCATAGGTCAAAGGATGTTCACCTATTCGACCAAGCCTATGGGCTTCAAGAGAGTCAAGTCTAATATAGGCCTTAAGGGGTCTAACTTTGGCACGGGCCCTGTGGGCTTCTACACGAATCTCCACTTGGGTCATCCTTTGGTTCATCTGGGTAAATGATTGAGCCATCTGCTCAGTGAGGATTATTATTTGGGCTCCAAGATTAGAATTATCCATGAGTTCAGCTAACTATGGGTGTGGTGGATGATATGAGGCTCCTAACCTAGTGCACATGTATGACTAAAAGGATAAATCGACTACGGTCTCCTGTATCTTGAGCCCAAATAGAATGGGTCGACTTAACTTACACACAGCACAACACCTAATCCTTCCATGGGCAAGGTAAGAGGTGGGGTGGTGGGAGGCCCCCTACTTTTGCAAGGATCCAATTAAAGAACCACCAATTCGCTTAGGGCGTTTGCCTCTGGACCTCTAGCCTTAGACACCCGCTTCCAGTAATAGGTGAGGTATTAGGTGCAGTAGTCTTCCCACAAGGTTTGAACCCGACCTGTTGGTGTCCCTAAACCATTTTAGGTTACTACTTGATTTTAATTAGGCTTGAGTTCGAATAAAAGGATTGTTGTTTTGGTCTAAGGATAGGTGATCAAATCTTCTCCCCATCTGACATAGTAGAATTGCACTTAAAAACTTATACACATATGATGGCACACATGAAAACTCAATTAGTGTTTCTATTTTTTTTTTTTTAGTTTATTGTATTTTTTTGTATTTTTATCAGAAATATAATATGCAGAAAATTACCTAATATGTAAAAAATATATAGAAAAAATAAAATATGCAGAGACTATGCAATCAAAACCCTAAACATGTTGAAATTATGACTTGCTGAAATTCTAGGTGCAGAAACATTCTAGGCAGAAAATCAGACATGCAAAAGACTTATAAGCCAAATTAATTCACGAAAAAAGTTTTGATAAATAGTATCAAATATGTCAAATCTATAAAAATAAGAATCAGAATTTTATGAGCTACCTATATGTAGAAACAATTAAATGAATAGATTATATAAAGGACTTACGGGATGCATAAATTAATATGCAAAAGAAACTAAAATATGCCCAAATAAATCACGGAACCTTGCTCTAAAGAATTCACGTTCGTCCTTGGATCATTACTCCCATGGAAAAACAGCAAACATGGTTTTCACCTGTATACCTCGCTCAGGAGGCGTGAACTTTTAAAGAAAGGATTTTAGAAGATGAAAACAAAGCCCCAAACTTGCTCTGATACCAAATGATGCGGGACTACTTAAGCATGTAAGTTAATTTTTTTTTATTAAGCAGTGAGTAAATGATTTGAATACTAAAATTAGAGCCAAAATTTTAAGCAGGGGATCCTATAGAAAATCTAGAAGATCATGCATGCAGAAATTGACCCTAAAGTGAAAGAAATAGGACCGCCGAGGCTAAGAAGTCCCGGTATAGCTAGCTCTTCTACAATATCACTACATATGAGTCTAGGGGGTGTGTACCTAGTAGTGTTTACTGATGATTCTTTGATGAGGTAACTTCACACTCCCGGATGTGCCCTGGAGAACCAAGCTCGGACCCCATGGATCCGCCGGCTTTCTATCCACTGATCGAAGGCTAGTCAAACGGAATCCTAAAGTCATGAAACTCAAAAAGGGATGAATTGCTGAAAGAAGAAAGGAAGAGAGACAGTAGCAGGGGTGGCCAAGATGAAGCTTGATTGTTGGGGGTCCAAGGTGGAAGAAACAAGGTGGCTGGGGTTTGATAAATAGGGCCTTACACCCCTCGATGCTTAAAGAGCAAAGGCACGGGTCTCTCACCCACTTCCTCATGGAGGTTGATACACAAAGGCTAAGGAAAATTGTATGGAAGAGAACTCAAATTTCATTCCTAAGAATTCCCACAAAATTACATGAGATGGGCCCTTTTCAAGAGTCATAAGACTTAGGGCCTAAGTAATGGACTACAAGGAAAAAAAACATGGCACCTAACATCTTCCTTTCTTGTAGATTGGATACATAGAATGAATCAAGCTAGTACCTTAAAAACTCCTCCACATATGGAATGAAGTGGGCAGCCAAGGGGGGACCAAGGTGGGCACATGAAGACTTCTTCTTTTGGCTTGGGGCAGCCCACATGGTTTCCAAAGCAGGCATGCATGAATTAGGGGATTGGAGTATATTCTGTTGACCTTCCTTTCTCACTTGATGGCGTATGGAGTTGATGTGCCTGGAGGGTGGAAGGGGTGTGCTGGTATATGGTCATGCATGGGCCATCTTCAAATGATCCTCCATATAATCCAAGGTGGTACAACTAAGGTGTGAATGGGACTCCACACGGCTGCTAAGGTGCAACACTGGGTGGCATCTTTCATATGCTTGAGTCTTCTTTGACTGGATTTGACTCAATATAGACTCAATATAACTGGACATGATTACAAGACCCAAAATGGTAAATGGCTCAACATGAGCTGGCTCAACCAACTAAGCTCAAGGATTGATCCAAAACCCTAATGGCATGAATCGAACTCTATATACAGGACTCAATGATATCAAGGGCTAAAACTGGACTCAAACCCTAATTTTGGCTTTAATGGGCCATGCCTTTTTTACAGGACTCAATTTATACTCAAACTAACTTCAAAAGACTTAAGCCCTAATTACAAGACTCAAAGGGCTAATAGGACTTGATTATTGATCTTAGAGGCAAAATTGGGCCAGGGACCGATCCCGATATCCCCATCAACACCATACTAAGGACCCTAACTGGTGTGGACACCAGGGCTAAAAGAAATCAATTGGTCAACTCCATATCCCTATAGATCACCTGTGACTAAGCCCTAAATCCCAATTCAATCAAAATATGTATATATATACAAACCCTATTTATCAAGTTAAGTCAAACCCTACTTACCAAGTTGAGTTGAGTCAGTTTTAAGTTTTTTGGCTTATGAGATTATACCTTTTGATCAATTTGATCAAGTTGGGTTTAGAATTAGCCCTTTTAATTAGTTGATTGAGTCTTGTAATTAATTATTTTATTTTGTCATGTAATACAAGAGGGGACCCAAATTAAGACCCCATGTGACACCATGTGCCAACCCAATTCATGTCATGTGCCAACCCATTCTTGGCACCACACCATCACATGCACCGCCTCATCAAGTTTTGGTTGCCCATGCAACATCACCAAGCCTATGTCCCATGCCACAAGCCACATCACCTACCACATCATCTTGGACATCATCACTTGCCATGTCACTCATTCTTGGTCTGCTACAAGAGGATTTATTTTTAGCTCCCATCCAAGAGAAGTCGGTCAAGAGGGAGGGTGCCATATTTCTTTTCATCGCCCATCACAAAGAAATTCCATTTCAAGGGGACCCCTATCATGATGAGTTTCAAATTCAAGGAGTCCCATTCCAAATTCAAAGATAAGATGGAAGTTATCTTCATCTACTTTTCAAAAGCAAGATAGACACCAAGAAGGAGAAGGATGGGATGCCATATTTATCTACATTTATCACCCAATTCAAAATTAAGAAGAGGTCACGAATTCTTCCTTCATTTTGATGCCCATTCAAAATTTGTAGCTAACTTAAGAATAGTAAGAAGAAAGGGCTTTTCATTCTTGTCACCCAAAGGGATGAAGGCTACCTGTTGTCGCCCCACCTGATGAAGGCTATCCACTATTATCGCCCAAGCCAGATGATGTCCAAGAAAGGTTCAAAATCAAGAGTCCATGATGCCAGAGAAGAAATTCTAGAGTGATGCTACCCAACGAAAGCCAATTCATGGAGTTCTTACCCTTCCAACATGAACTCAACACTTTATAACCCATACAATTATAGTTTGTGGTCTATAAATATCACCATCAACCCCTTTTGTAAAATATTAATGCTTATTCATGAAATAAAGGAGATATTCTCTGTCATTCCTTTGCTATGACAGCATCGCGGGTTATGAGGCCCTAAATTCTTTTATTCTTCAGAGCATCATGATGTGGGAGGCCCAAAACTTATTTGTTCTTTGGAGCATCATGGGGTGTGAGACCCTAGTTATCCAACCATCCACAGAAACCCTAGCCGCCACCTTCAAGCTTCCTTCTTCTTTTCTCTTCCTTCAAAATCCTTCTTCCTTCCATGCTTTCTTACTTGAGTGTTGTGACTGATTGCAGGTGATCGAGATCTGAAGTGATGGTGATTCTTGCTTAGAAAAAAGTCATGTTGAAGATCGGAGCCTGAGGATCGACAATCTTGAAGTCCTGCCACAAGATCCTAGAGTACCGAATCAGATCCACAACAAAAGTTATTCAGATCTTCATTGATAAAGTAAAAACCCTTTCCTAACTCTTTATTTTTGATCCTTTGAAAGTAGGAACCCTAGTTTAAGGTGGTTTCTTAATTACCAAGGTCCTTTCCTAATTAGATTTGTTAAATTTACTTTGCGATCTTATAACTAGTTGACTAGCCTTACTTTATTTGATGCTTTGAGTCTTTAATCCGATAATTCCAGAAATATAATTGCTGTTTAATCTCTAAAAATTAGTTCAAATATTAGTAAATTAATTTTTGCATCATCCCATCTTGCATCAGTTTTGGTATCAGAGCAGGTTAAACTAGGGTTTAATTGCTCTTTGCTAAAATTTTTGTATACCTAGTTCTAGGTTGAAATTAAATTGAATAAAACCTACATAAAAAAATACAAAAAAATTAGTAATTAAATATTGTTAATCCTCTGCTAATCTGCCATCTAATTACAAAAAAATCATAAAAAAAAAATTTATTTTCTATTATTTATGTTTTAGTTTTATCGTGCATATTAGGGTTTCATCTTGTGTGCATACATTGTTAACCAAATCTAAGGGCACTTTACTAACTCAAATCAGGACAGGATTTCATCACCTATCTTGGGTCAAAAACAACCACCTTTGCATTGAACCTAAGTCGAATTAAAATCAACTAAAAACATAAAGCAACTTAGGAATGCCAACAAGGTCAGGTTCCAAGTATTGTGTGAAAGCTAGTGCACCCAATCCTTTGATTATCTCTTGAATCTGATATCTAAAGCTAGAGTGATGCAGAACGAAAAAGATGATGCGATGCGGAAGTAAATTAAGATTAATTCTTTTTTTTTATATATATTTCAGAAGTCGGCTTTGACTCTAAGGAAAGTTAAACTAAATTGAAAGAAACTATGTAATAATTGAAAGCACAATTCAAAGAAACTAGATTATCAGAGTAGTTCAGAAGTAAAGGATCGCTGGGGATTGAGAAACTCCCAGACCTAGGGTTTCGCTCTGAACTTTCAACAGGACAGAAGTAAAGAGAAGAGAAGGGTTATGTACCAGACAGTGATTTTCACAGAGTTTGGTGGAAGGACTCTCTCGAGCAGATTGTTGGATCCTTGGATTCGGATATCTTCGCAATGGATCCTCCAATACTGGTCCTTTGGCAGAGTTGGCTTCTCCTGAACTCAGGATCTGAGAAAGAAGAAGAACAAGTTATGGAACCAGATACTCAAAGAAAGTATTTACCTAATAAGAAGAACTTGAAAAATTGATGTTGCTGAAATCCTGATTCTCCTGGATGCTGATCTGACTTCCTCTGGGATTTGCTCTATATTCGAAGTAGCCGATCTGGACCTGGATGCTGGTGGTCGGCCTCTGCTTGGAAGAGAGGGGCCGTGAGATAATGAGGTAGATTAGGGTTTGGATGATTGGTGGAATGAAGAAGATGATGGGCGGCTAGGGTGTGGAATTGAAGTGGCAAACCTAGGGTTTTTGGGGTTGGAGATCTCACACCTCCTCAATGTTTCTAGGGAACCCTGATTTACTCGCTCATGGAGCTCAACACCTGAATACAAGTGCGGAAGAGAGAAACACAAAGTTGCTCACACAGAAATTGATTTCATTCATCATTATTTTTCAAGAGTTACATAGAGTTGAATATATAGACATAACAAAGAAATAAAATTTCATACAATTTCCATGTGGGACTAAACTCCCTAGCCTATACTTTTGGTAGAAAATATTCTTCCTCTTTTCCAATCATTGAGTCCTACAAGGAGTAGGCAGCCCTAAAAGTCATGAAAATCCTCTCAAAAGGTAGAAAGATGGCGCCTCCTAAGTCTTCTCCTTGAATTTAGGGTTCTTCCTTCAATGGTTTAACTCTTTTGGATACCTCCTTTTCTTTCTCCTCAAGTCATGGCTCTTCCCAACTTTGCTTTGGTCATTTTAGGCATGGATTGGGCACCCCCTTGAAGTGCTCCCCAAGAAATGCCTCTTTCTTCCTTTAGCTTGGCCTTTTAAGGTATATATGGGGAGCCTCCTTGATTTTGGCTTCAAGAAAAATTCTTGCTCCCTTGGGTGTGGGGACCAAGACACTGGGATGTAGATGTGGTGCCTCCTGGACTCTGGCGTGTGGCTAGGAGTGTGGCGCCCACTTGCTTGGGCCTGGAAGAAAAATGTGGCACCCTGGACCTTGACTTGAATAAAAAAAAAGTGGCACCAACCTGGAGAAGACCAAGACCACTACTAGGACTTGTACTGAGTCAACATGACTCAATAAAATTTAAATTGCAGGGAAATACAGACTCAAGACTAAAATTGAGTTGAGCAAGTCAACCCTTATTATAAAATCAGAAAATCCTAATTCTTTGAACAAGGTCAATCAGAGATCCAGATGGAGCCCTGAAGTCTTTTTCTGAGTCTGGTGCCCGCACCAATTCTCCCAGGATGGGAGGAACTCGATCCTGTCGAGTAAAGCTCAAGTTGGCTCTGGTATCTCTCCAAGAGATCTGGATCTAGCTCTTGTAATTCATCTCGGGAGATCCAAGTGTTATCAGAATCTGGCCTTCCTTGCCAGCGTACCAGGTATCTTTGGTATCTTTGATTATGAGTAGAGATAACCTGATCGTCCAGGATCCTTTCAATCTGCTCTCTCCTCACAGGCCAGTTTGTTGGTGGACACACAGGGTTGGGTTCACTCTCAAGAGTAGGATTAGGCTCAAAAGGCTCACTAAGAATCACAGCTGGCTCTCTATACTCTACTAGGTCTGTAATATTGAAAGTGGAGCTAATGCCTAGCTCTGAAGGCAACTCGAGCACATAGGCATTGGACCCTACTCTCTTCACCACTCTAAATGGTCTAGCTCCTCTGGCATGTAACTTTCTAACGGTTCCAGGAGGAAACCGTTCAGGCCTTAACCTAATCATTACATAGTCTCCCTCAACAAAAGTTTTGACTAGCCTTTGAGAATCAGCCAACTTCTTATAAGTTTGATTACTTAAAGTTATTTTGGCATGAATTTCTTTATGCAAGTCCTTTACATGCTATGAAAGTGCATCAAGAGACTTGTGTGTGTGGGCTAATAGTGAAATCAGATCAAGTGGTGTGTGAGGCTTGTATCCATGAACAATTTCAAAGGGACTCTAGCCTATAGCCCTATTGATCGAAACATTGAATGCAATTTCAGCCCTGGACAAAATACAAATCCCAATTCCTGGTACTCTCAATCAAACCAAAATCTGAGCCAAAGCCTAGTAAAGGGTCAAGAAAAACTAAACTAGACTGATGATGCATTCCTAAAGAATGGACTTTATTCCAAAGGAACCCTTGGTCTAAACCTAACAAACTACGGCTCTCTAGGTTTGACCTTGGGTCGGAGGATGGCATGCAGAGCATGAAAACTTATCATGAGTGCCTAGTAGGTGCCATAAGGTCTTCCAGAAGTAGGTGGCAAACCTATTAGGTTCTGACACGTGGTTCACTCTAAAGACTTCGACAAAGTATACTTGGATGGTGTAAGAAGCATTGTAAATCCTAGAGAAAGGGAGGAAATATGAGGTGGAGTCTCGAATTACCTGTTGATTAAAGGTTGTGACCAGAAGGTTTGAATGGTGATCTATGAGTGTCAACTGGTCATCCTTACGAAAGGAAAAGTTTGCTACTCCCAGGAATGGATCAAGAGATGGTTCGGGAAGCAGCCTAGGACATGTGATTGCAACAGCTAAGGTTTGTTCTCTAAGCAAATAATGATCCACTTTCTCAAGAGATGGATTAGAGAATGATACATGGAAAGATCTATGGATGATGACCTCAAGACTTGAAATTTGACCTATGGGTGAGGAAATGTATACTCTATAGAAGGGTAGCTCAGTCATGCGAAGGAAGTGTTCTGGGGCCATAAGGAGGACTTCTACAAGACTGGGTGAATCAATCCGCTCAAGAAAAGGATGTTCAACTGAGATTACGGGAGAGACCTTAGTGGCTGGGCATGGGATAAGGTCCAATTGTAAGAGGCTTGATTCAGTCATCCTAAGAAGAGGATCTACCATAGGGTGGGCAAACTTAAACAGTTCAGTGCAAAGATCATCAATTGGTACTTGGGGAATGACTATCATTAGAGGGTACGAACTAATAGCTCGGGCTAACACTATGAGTTCTTCCTGGGGGTATTTGACTAAAGGAACCTGGTTCTCACAAATCTCTTGAATTTCTGAACCAGGTCCTACCACTTGGTTGCTTTCCAAGGTCTCCTCAGGTAAGGAACCAATAGTATCGATGTCACATTCTTCAAGTTCTTCCCTCTTATATTCATCAACTAGACTCAAGCCAGCATCATATACTTCCTCGATGCCATCTTCAATGGGTTTCGGGTCAGTGGTAATCGGGTCAACTGATTCTGGGCTTGTCATACCTAACCCTTCTTCCTCATTGGTATCCTTTTGGTCAAGAGGTGACACAAGTGGGATATGACAAACAAAAGTCTGGTTCACTATAGGTATCGGATCAATCGGAACTTGACTCAAGTTGGTAGAGGTTGGCTTTAAATCCAAAGTACTTGATTGGTTATATCTTAAAGACCACTAATATTCTTGGGCTTCTTGGTAGGCTCGGTCTAACTTATTGGTCTTTTCAAGGCATAGCTTCCTATAAATGTCTGGGTGTAACCCAACCCTAAACCTCGATGTGATATGAGCTTCGGTCTCAATGGTATTGCATTTCATGTCAAACCACTGGAAGTCCTCGATATATTTAGATACAGGCCTATTACCTTGTCGCAATTGGTACCATTGGTCTAAAAGTCTTTTCTCATAGGATCTGCCTAGGTACCTATCTCTCAACTTACTTCTCATATCTCTCCAAGTATATATTTCCTCTTTTCTTTGATAACACTCACGCTCAATAGCATACCAATGCGACCTAGCATATTTGGTGAACTTGGTTTTGGCCAACCTAACTTGTCCTAATTTCGATATGTTAGTGCACTCAAAATAGTGATCCATTTGTTCTTCCCACTTAATATATGTCTCTTGTCTTCCATCAAAAGTGGGTGCATAAGGTTCAGTGTTCCTAACGGGTCCCTTCACTGAGTCAACCAAGTATGGATATAGGCTCCTAGGGTTATGCTCGGGATCACAGTATAAGGTCCTCCTAGGCTCCTGGCATGGGTGAGGTTGGGGCCCATTAAATTTTGGATCAGCGGTCCAATTTTGATGTCTACATTTCTCAAGTCCCTGGGCTCGGTCTCTAAATTGGGCAAAACCCTCATTCATATCCTGACTCAATTTGGTCATTCTTTCGGTAAGAGTTCTAATCATGGCCTCTAAATCAGGTTGGGTTTGACCAGGTTGGTAGGGTACTCCGTTCCGGGTGGACATGATGATGCAAGCAAGCACACCAAATGAGACTCGACTAAAATGACTACGGGCTAACTAGACCTAGAGCCCAAACTAGATGCCCAATCAGAGTGGCAAGCTAGCCTGTAGTAACTCGGGACTCAGCCAGGCAGGTTTAAGGGGAGTGTTAGGTCCCTAATTGCCAAACCTAGACACCAATCAGAGATTGGCCAGGTAGGCGGACCAGTACACAAGCCCTTCAAGAAAGAATCCCTGAACTACCATTCTAGACACTGAGTACAAAGCACACACAGAGTAACTAGACAGACAGACTCAACATTAGCCTAGACCCGACTTGTTGGCGTCCTTAGCCCACTAGGGAAAATTAAGTCTAATAAATTTTAAAATTAGGCTTAGGATCGAATGAATGGGTGGTGGTTTTGGGCTAAGGATAGGTTATCAACTCCTTCCCTTATTTTAGATGCTCAATTGCCCTTAAGATGAATTAGGAGATGATCACTCAAAAAAATTGAATTGCAGAAACACAGAAACAGAATTGCTGTAATTTAACTCTCAGAAATTTCACAGAAATCAATAAATTACAGTAAACTTATGTAAAATATTTTCAATTATACTGGTTCCAGAAAAATAAAAATCATATAATTTAGAGTTACCTGCAATGAGAAACAATTTTTTCAACAGAGTAGTTACAGACTAAAAATAGAACGCTTCCCCCGTTTATAATTTTTGCTACGAAGTTATAACCCAGTAGATCCCCTACACGCCCTTGGAACACCCCATGGAATGGGAAGAGGAGGCTTGCACCTCGCTTTGTTCCTAGGACCGGATGTCCTGGGGAGTCTACTTCGAGCAGACAAAGTAAAAAAGAGGGACACTCAAAACAAGCAAGCAAGACAGAAACCCTAGACAGGGCACTGATACCAAAATGATGCAGAATGAAAGCTCTGATACCAAAAATGATGCAGAACGAAAAAGATGATGCGATGCGGAAGTAAATTAAGATTAATTCTTTTTTTTTTTTTTAATTTCAGAAGTCGGCTTTGACTCTAAGGAAAGTTAAACTAAATTGAAAGAAACTATGTAATAATTGAAAGCACAATTCAAAGAAACTAGATTATCAGAGTAGTTCAGAAGTAAAGGATCACTGGGGGTTGAGAAACTCCCAGACCTAGGGTTTCGCTCTGAACTTTCAACAGGACAGAAGTAAAGAGAAGAGAAGGGTTATGTACCAGACAGTGATTTTCACAGAGTTTGGTGGAAGGACTCTCTCGAGCAAATTGTTGGATCCTCGGATTCGGATATCTTCGCAATGGATCCTCCAATACTGATCCTTTGGCAGAGTTGGCTTCTCCTGAACTCAGGATCTGGGAAAGAAGAAGAACAAGTTATGGAACCAGATACTCAAAGAAAGGATTTACCAGATAAGAAGAACTTGAAAAATTGATGTTGCTGAAATCTTGATTCTCTTGGATGCTGATCTGACTTCCTCTGGGATTTGCTCTGTATTCGAAGTAGCCGATCTGGACCTGGATGCTAGTGGTCGGCCTTTGCTTGGAAGAGAGGGGTCGTGAGATGATGAGGTAGATTAGGGTTTGGATGATTGGTGGAATGAAGAAGATGATGGGCGGCTAGGGTTTGGAATTGAAGTGGCTAACCTAGGGTTTTGGGGTTTTTGGGGTTGGAGATCTCACACCTCCTCAAGGTTCCTAGGGAACCCTAATTTACTCCCTCACGGAGCTCAACACCTGAATACAAGTGCGGAAGAGAGAAACACAAAGTTGCTCACACAGAAATTGATTTCATTCATCATTATTTTTCAAGAGTTACATAGAGTTGAATATATAGACATAACAAAGAAATAAAATTTCATACATTTTCCATGTGGGACTAAACTCCCTAGCCTATACTTTTGGTAGAAAATATTCTTCCTCTTGGCCAATCAAAGAGTCCTACAAAGAGTAGGCAGCCCTAAAAGTCATGAAAATCATCTCAAAAGGTAGAAAGATGGCGCCTCCTAAGTCTTCTCCTTGAATTTAGGGTTCTTCCTTCAATGGTTCAACTCTTTTGGATACCTCCTTTTCTTTTTCCCCAAGTCATGGCTCTTCCCAACTTTGCTTTGGTCATTTTAGGCATGGTTGGGTGCCCCCTTGAAGTGCTCCCCAAGAAATGCCTCTTTCTTCCTTTAGCTTGGCCTTTTAAGGTATATATGGGGCGCCTCCTTGATTTTGGCTTCAAGAAAAATTTTTGCTCCCTTGGGTGTGGGGACCAAGAAACTGGGATGTAGATGTGGTGCCTCCTGGACTCTGGCATGTGGCTGGGAGTGTGGCGCCCACTTGCTTGGGCCTGGGAGAAAAATGTGGCACCCTAGACCTTGACTTGAATAAAAAAAAAGTGGCACCAACCTGGAGAAGACCTAGACTACTACTAGGACTTGTACTGAGTCAACATGACTCAACAAAATTTAAATTGCAGGGAAATACAGACTCAAGACTAAAATTGAGTTGACCAAGTCAACTCTTATTACAAAACCAGAAAACCCTAATTCTTCGGGCAAGGTCAATCAGAGATCCAGATGGAGCCCTGAAGTCTTCTTCTGAGTCTGGTGCCCGCACCATAGAGGTCCAGAGGCAAACTCCCTAAGTGGACTCATGGTTTATAATTAGGACCCTGTGACAAGCAGGGGGATCCTCCCATGACCCCACCTCTTACCTGGCTAATGGACAGGATAATTGCTGAATTGGTTGTAAATTGTGCTGACCCATTCTACTTGAGCTCTAAGTCTAGGAAACCCTAGTTCAATTTTATGTGTTTGCATTTCATTGACACTAGATCAAGAACTCCATACCAGTAGTCTTAGCCTAACCCAGTGTGACCATGGAGCCCAGCCTTGATACCTTCCTTAGGACCAGGGCTGAACAATGTGCCTAAATGAATAATAGGTTTGACCGACTAGATGAACGGTTAGGAACCCAAGAGAGAACCCCTGTGACCCGTACTAAGCCTAAACTTGAGACCCCATGTCCCACACCTCCCAATCCTAGAAGAGTCCCATACCCTGACCCAATATGGGAGACTAACCATAGGAGACCCAATTATGATTCCATAGACCAGGATGAGAGAGCCACTAGGAACTTTACGATAGAAGCACCTACATTTGGTGGTGATCTTGATCTTGAGGATTATATTGATTGAAAAGAAGGTATGGATCTATATTTTGAGAGGAAACTAGTGTCTGATGAAAGAAAGTTTAAGTTTGCTAAGCTTAAGTTAGTACATCAGGCTAGAATTTACTGGGATGATGTTGAAAGAATGATCTAACGAAAAAAAGACATACCCATAACTACCTAGAGCGACATGAAACTTAAACTTAGGAAAAAGTACCTGCCAAGATCATATGAACCTATCTCCTATGAACCCAGGTCCTATAAACCCAGATTTTATGAACCCAGATCCTATGTACCCATGTTCTATGAGTCCAAGAGACCCATAACCCATAGATCTAAACCCATATCCTATGAGCCCAAGGAACCCATAACCCCTAGGTATCAACCTAGTGCTAGTCAGGTTCCTCTTAGTTGGCCAGAACCCTTAGGGTTAGTTCCCCTTATCGAAAATCAGGATCTAGTCAAGTCCACCTGAGTCGACCCTATTCTCACCCGAGCCGACTCAACCCTAATCCAAGCCAACCTAACCCTAACCTAAACCGACCCATCCCTGTTTCCCAGACACTAGCTAATTTTTTCCTAGCCAACCCACTCCCATTATCCCATTGGTCATGATAGATAAGTGCCCTAAGTGCCAATCATTGTAAGGGCCTTTTTTTTCGTATTCTTCCAACTCTTGTATGACATTATATATTAATAAAGGCATCTGTTTTCATCATATACTGTTGTGTCTTATTTATGATTATGATGAACCCCATAGATTAGAGCAATGGAATTAGGGTTATGATGAAGTTCATAACAGTGAGACCTAATTTCCTATAAACCCTAATCTGAAATGTTCCTAGTCATTGGACCATTGATTCAGGGATCAATGAATCCGGTAAGACTAGCTTTTCCTAAGTATGCTTAGATGATGAGAGTGGTTGGTCTCATAACCACTTATGTAGAGATACTAATACAAGGATAAGGGTGCTCATCAGGGTATGGGTAGACTGAACTGATTCATACCGGGAATATCTTATGGAAGTCTTACTACTTGTCAAAAGATAGATCCCTGAATAGGAGTTGTGCATGTGATCTTTAGACCCGAGGTCACCATGGTTCCTTGTGCACACTAAGCCATATTTTGGTTCATACTCATTCATGCCATTACGATATGTACGGGGTGTTCTGGGTATGGTGGAAGGTGTATGGAGCATATGAGTGGACCAACAAGGAATCGATCATTCCTAGTAAGAGAAATTGTTATCCTATGCAATCTCTTCGATGAGTGACTTAAGGATCCTTTGATCAAAGCAAGATGAGATTAGTGGAATCTAATCAATCATCAGCTGAGTCCTTACTATCGAGTTGAGATTCGATATAATTAAGTGTTAGGGTTTGACATCTATCCATACCTATCACCTAATCAGGATAATAGGAGATCGAAAGATTGAATTGCACGGTAACTTACTACTGAAGAGTATTTTCATAATTTTCATCAAATTTCTCATCTTCTGAGTAGGCATGACACGTTGCTAGATGTCAATCTTGTCTTGTAGATATTTATGAACTAATTGGATTGGTTTCATGAGTCAATTCGATGGATGGTTCGAATTGGACAATTAGATGAGCTAGTTTGACCTAATTAGGTCAATTGGGTTCGATTGGATCAAATCGGCTCAAATCTAAACCTACTGCTGGCTAAATGTGGAACGCAATGGGTCACACACACTAGAGAATTAGACAAGGAAGTCATTCATGATTTAATTAGGGTCATAGGATCCTAATGTAGGGTTCGTTGGCAAGGCGGAAACATAGATTTCAAAATTTTTTATCTTTATGAAATCTTTACCAAACCCTTAACCCAAGATCTCCTTGAAAGAATTAAAACATATAACATGTATATATAAGATTTAATCTCAAATTAATGTACTAACCTGTATTGCTAAAATCCAAACTTTAAATCTCCACCAGGTGCCCAAATGTTCACCCTCCAATGGTGATCCACACAGAAAAAGATGAAGACAACAATTTCTTGTTCTTGGCTCCTCTTCTTGAATTCTTTTTCAAGAATTCAATTCTTGGACTTTTGGGCTGAAATATTCATTCATGAAAATTTCTTTTCTTCCTTCTTTCCTCTTCTTGAATTCTTTTCTTGAATTCCCTTTATTGAATTCCTTTTCTTGAATTGAATTGGAAGAAGAAATTAAGACAAATAAAGTCTTAATTCTAGGAAGAAAAGAAGAAGAACATACCCTTCATTTTCCTTTCCTTTACCGTTCAAGACCTTCCTCTTATTCTTGTTTATGGTCAGAGTTTCGATAGAGATTATCTCTGTAAGGGAAACAATACCCAACAAGCATAAAGGGAAGGAGTATTCTGGAGAGGAGGAGAGGAATATGATATCTGTATATTTGTTCCTTTATTATCTGTCAGAAAACCCCCGAGAACCCAAACCCTTTTATAGATTACAGAGGGGCATTTTATCAAAACATCGCAGCTCTCTGAAACCCCAGGAATCACGATCCCTCATTCCTCACGTGTCCCCTCAACCAAAAATCATGATTCTCCGATTTTATTTTCATTTTTCCGACGAGAATGACTCGAAAAAACTTCAGGAAGAATCGCGACTTTTGGAGATGGATTTGCGATCGAAAAGTGATGAATCTTTCTCCTTAATATTTTTGGCCATCAGATCCAGATCCAAGGATGTCAAAAAGGATCCAAATCACCCCACCCCCCCCCCCCCCCCCTTTTCTTGATTTTTCTCCGACGGTATTTCCTTCCCACGCGCGTGAAGAGAAGTCCACACGCGTGGGGACTTTCTTCTTGGCGCGAGTGGGTGAGGAAGGGTGTGGGCAGCTTGGAGAGAGAGTCTCAGTGCACTTGATTTTCTTGGGTTCAGCCATGCATTAGCCCAATGTCCAAAAAATTAAATTAGACCTTAATCTGGTTCAATTAGAACCCAATTAAGCCTAATTCGGAACCAAATTCGAATCTGATTCGAATAGAAATTAGGTCTGCAACACATGCTAGTGTGTTTATCCTGCAAACATGATTTAATTCCAAATTAAATCCTTCATCAATTCTCTTTTGTGTGTGACCCATTGGGTTCTACACCTAGCCAGCAGTAGGTCCGAGTGCTATTTGACTTAATTCGGTTAGACCTCAACTAAGCCGATTTAGGTAAACTCAAACTTGCACGACTCGGTCAATTAGAATCTAATTCTAATTAACTAATTTGAATTACCATAATTCAATCATATACCTACAAGACAAGATTGACATCTAGCAACGTATCATGTCTACCCGGAAGATGTGAAATTTTGGTGGAATTACCAAAATACCCTTTAGTGGTGAGTTACTAGGCAATTCAGTCCTTTGATCAACTTGCATCCCGAATATGATTATGAATATGGATACTTGTCAAATCCAATTTCATATTCATCCATAGCTCAATCTTTATAATGATGATTCATTAATGAACCATTAGAAATTAACTCTAATATTCATACTTTGATCAAAGATTTCCTGAATCCATCATTTGATCGAAATTAGCTGGATGCAATTCCCTCTTACTAGGGCTGATCAATTCCTTGTTGACCTACTCACAACCTCCATATACAATCCACCATACCCAGTATCACCTCGTGCATGACTCAGTGTCATCATTGATTGTGAACCAAAGTATGGATTCATATATATAAGGTACCATGGTAGTCTCACGTCAAAGGACCATATGCACTACTCCCACTATGAGAATTTTTTATTGACAAACAGATAATGTTCCATTAGATATTCTCAATCTAGATCAATTCAGTGAACTCATTCTCTAATGAACACTCACATCCTAGTGTTAGTGTCAAACACAAGTGACTGTGAGATCAGTCACCCTCATCACAAAGCATATATAGGATGTGCTGGTCTTGCTGGAAACATTGATCCCCAACTCAATGTCCCATCGATCAGAAATATTTTAGATTAGGGTTTTAAGGCTTTATGTCTCACTGGTATGATCTCATCATAACCCTAGAACCATAGCCCTAATCTATGGGGTTCATCATATAATCATAAAGACATAGCGTATGATGAAAATAATGCCTTTATTATAATAATGTCAATTCATTGATTTTGGGATCGAAATACAATATTTTAATTGGCTTTCAGGGCACAATCTTTCACCTAATTGGTTAGCTAGGTGACACACTAGCATGTGTAGGCTAACCTAATTATTAAACCCAATTGGATTGGGTCCGGTTGCTTGCTAAATGGATTAACCAATTTGTGGGAGACTTAAATTGGGTTATGTTCTAAGTAGGATGAATTTATTAGATTTTATCTGATATTCTTTGGAGGTTTTATCTCGGAATTATGAAGAGTCCCTAAGGCATAGGACTCTTGGTGCCTAAATGACATGTAGGCATTCAAAAGGGCCTAGAAGGGTCTATAGTTCTCTGATCAGAAAAAATTTTATATGGTTAGAAAGGTTATTTAATGCCCTTTCACTTGACACCCATATTGCATATACTTTGACTTTGTCAAAGGTAGCATATGGTATGGAGAAAGGTTGATCGAGTTGTGAAGAGAAGCGACTCTTCATTTGGCGTGCAGGAAGGACCAAGAATCCTTCTGCAGATGAGTTTCTTCTGTTGATTGGACTTCTTCTAATCTTTATCTTTATCTCCATGCCATTTTATGAAGGATTTGACTGGTCAATGATTTTTGAATTGGCATGAAGAAAGAAAGGATGAATGGCGCACATGAAAGGTTGCGATTTTTCATGAGAGGGCGCACGGTTTGAAGCAGAGTCCTTCTGCTTTCAGATCTCTTCGGTTTTCTCCAACTTTTGGGAAATGAGAAAATTCCTCTTTGCTCTTCCAAAGATAGGTACATGCCATGTAGCATGAGAAGGTTTCATTTGGACATGAAGAGATGTCAGATAAGACTCTTGAATCCTAAAGAGTCTTATCAGATATGAAGAAACATATCTGATAAGAGATTTTGGGATGTGTTTCTTGCCCTTAAGAATCTATTTGAAGGGTGTATGATGGAATGAGAAAATATTCATTTAGTCATCTAAAATAGGGGTCTAGATTCTACTGTATTATCCATCTGAGTTTTTCTCTCTCCCTCTTCCTTTTTCTAAGACAAGACTTGTCTTTTTAATACAAGGTCTTTTCTATTAGGACAAGGCTTGGTTTAAGGACATAATCCTAGGAGGTCCTAAAGGAGGGTTGTCCTAAAACCATGAGTTGTTTAAAAGAGTGTCCAAAGAGTCCTATCGTTGGATAGTGAGTGCTACAAAGGCCAAAGTCTAAAAGATTGCCGAAAGAGTCCTACCCAGGCAAGCAACTTCAAGGAGTTCTTCCTTGTTTTAAATCTTGTGTGGATCACTGTTGGAGGACTTACACTTATGAGTCTAGTGGAAGAATTGGAATATAGCGCTCCACGTATGTTTCATTAACCTTCTTTTATGACATATTAGTTGTAATCGAATAAGGGATCTTGGGAATTAGGGTTTCTAACTGGTAAAGTATTATCTTTATGCATGAAATTTTATAATTCAGTCTTACTAAGTTTCATACTGATCTCCTTGAAACCCAGCAGGTCCACCAAGATGCCATTGAAGAGGATGTGTATGAAGCTGATGTGATGTGGGACGGGTTGCGGGGATGGATCGCTGGCAAGCTGAGAAGTCACCAGGGAATTAGAGCTTGTTTAGAAGAAAAAGGAAGAGGGTGGCTAGGGTTTCATTGGAGGACTAGGAGGCAGGCGATGGGGATCACATAGATACCCTTAGGGATCACATAGATACCCTTAGGGATCACATAGAAACCCTTATCACACAACAAGTATGGATTACACAAATACCCATAGGGATCACACAGATACCTTAATCACACAGAAAAATCACACAGTAATTGGAGAAAACTTAAAAAATTTCACTCATTCTAGTATGAAAAATATACAAGAGGGGGTGGGGTATTTATAGATTCACCCAAGTCCCTAGACTTCATGACAGGTTTGGACTACAAAACTTGAGGGCCAAGGAAACTCTCTTGGGCCTTGGACTTGGCATTGGGCTGGGGAGGGTGCCAACTGAACTTGGACTAGGAGAGGTGCCAACTAAACTTGGACTAGGGGAGGTGCCAACCTTGTGGGCTTGAGTAGGGGCCCAGGTGCATGAAGGCCAGCTCTGGTTGGTGAGGCCTGGAGAATCTCCTGATCTACTTACTCTTCTCTTGAACATGACTTGAATGAAAACTACATGGACTCGATTGAATTGGACTAGACTAAAAATGACTAGACTCAAAAAGACCCTCGGGTCCCCATGACTAAGTGGACTCAATTGGACTCAGTTGTCTCACTTTATTATAGGACTCAATGGCTAACTTTAATACAAGTGACTCAGTACTAATGGACTCAAAAAGACCCTCGAGTCCCCATCATGATGTGAGCTTTGTAGATGAATATGAAGATGAAGAGATATAGGAGGTAGACCCAGAGTTAGTTGATCCTAACTATACCCAGACTAAAGCCAACCTAGAGCTAGCTAACCTTAACCCTACCTAAACTGAAGCTATAGTAGAAGAGCAGTTAAAGGAAGAGAGCCATGACACTGATACGATAATTGCTTTACCTGAGGAAACTTTATAAGGGAACCCAATTGTAGACCTAGTCCTAAATCTCAAGAACCAAAGGAAACTAGTAAGCACTTGGCTTATTTAATATAGTACCCTTAGGATGAATCCCTTCCTATAGTTTCCATTGGAGATCTCTTCCCTAAGATTAGTGATCTATTCTTCTATAGGGCAGACCATGTAGATATATATCAAACCTATAAGGTCAACCTCATTAATCTAGGACTGATCCCTGAAACCTCTTCTTATATCCTACTTTATCCTATCAACCCCGAACACTTTTCTCTACCCTACCGGCTAACCTTGAATCCACCTCTTATTTTTTACCCTTTTTTGAAGCTTCTCAAGTTTCTCTAACCATTAGATTGCGTTTTATAAAGTTTAGCATGTTACATACATTCATTGAGCATGTCATGTTTGCATCCTATTTCTGGAAAATCCTATGGCATCTATTAGGAGTTCATGCCAAGTTTTCATCGGCATGCTATTCACCAACCAAGGGTAATTTAAGAAAAAGACTCAAACAATTTGATGAAGAAAACTTCATCATGATCAGGCATCGACATGAACAGTTCCCACTTGGAAACATAAAGAAGTTGCACGCCCGTAGTATCGGACCATACAAAAAAATTAAGAAA
Source organism: Areca catechu (assembly GCA_021397845.1). Lineage (NCBI taxonomy): Eukaryota > Viridiplantae > Streptophyta > Magnoliopsida > Arecales > Arecaceae > Areca > Areca catechu. The sequence goes on along the minus strand of CM038051.1, from coordinate 89,783,205 downwards.
ATTGGACCTAATGCCTATGTGCTTGAGTTACCACCTAAGCTAGGTATTAGTTCCACTTTCAAAGTTTTAGACCTTATAGAGTATAGGGAGCCAATGATGATACCTAGTATGCCTTTTGGACTTGATCCCATCCTTGAGAGTTAGCCAACCCATGAGTGTCCACCAGCCAAACTACCAGAGCGGAGAGACATGATTGAGCAGATCTTGGATGAAAAAATTATCGCTACTCAGAGCAAAGACTATCAACGATATCTGATTCGTTGGCAAGGATGACCCGAGACTGAAATTCTTGGATCACTAAAGAGGATTTGCAAAAGAATAATCCTGACTTACTAGAACACTATCACTGCAGAGTTGACCCATACTCGACAGGGTCAAGTTTTCCTACCCGAGGAGAATATGTGCAGACACCAGGGCCAAAAAAAATCGACAGGTAAATTCCATATCCCTGTGGATCACCTGTGACTAAGACCTAAACCCCAATTCAATCAAAACCTGTATGTATATACAAACCTTATTTATCATGTTGAGTCAAACACTATTTACCAAGTTGAGTTGTATCAGTATTTAATTTTTTGGCTTATGAGATTATGCCCTTAGATCAATTTGATCAATTTGGGTTTTAAATTAACCTTTTAATTAGTTGATTGAGTCCTGTAATTAGTTATTTTATGTTAGATGTATACCCTGAAACCCAAGTTTGATGGGGGACGAAAATAAAATGATGAATAGAGAGTTTTAGCAAGCTAACCGGCAAGAAAACTTGAGTAATTAATTATCAAATAAACGGTCTAAATTAATCCAAGAAAAGAATCTTCATAAGAAGACTAGTTGATCTAAATTACAATACCCAAAATGTATATCTAGTTCAAAATAGAGATTAGAATCTTCATGGCAAGGAAACCATCACTACTATGACAAGTTATCCTTCAAATTATCAGATTTAATAAAGCTTAGGAAGAGTTTTCCTACCAACAATGATGGCTAATTATTTGATGGAAGAAGGAGCTCTCTACACTCAAGGATTGAGGTCTAAACCATAAGACTAGCACTCCTTACTTTTAGGGCTCACCTTGGCCACGATCCTTGTCTTGGAGACCTTCATCTTGGACTTGAAAAATCAGAGAAAATCTGCATCAAATCAGAGATTAGGCATGGAAGGAGAATTCAAAATTGGAATGGAAACAAGAAGAAGAAGAAAGGGAAAACAAGGAAGTAGAAACCACCGCCTTCAAGGAATGATGCTTGGATCTTGGATCAAGCAAGGACCACTCCACCTTTCAAACACTCAAGGATATTCTACCATTCAAACACTCACTCAAGAACCTCACAATCTCTTCTCAAACCAATCTTCTAACTCTCAAACTCAAGAACTTTTCACTCCAAACATGAGAACAAAGGGGAACTAGAACAAGAAAGATAGCTTTCTTCATTTAATCCAAAATAGAATGAATCATAGAATGAATACAAGAGAGAGCCTAGGGCCCTATTTATAGGCTTTTAATCCAAGGGAATTTTGTCCAAGGGGAGGGGATAAGGATAAGCTAAGGGGATAAGGATGAGCTACGGGGATAAGGATGAGCTAGCTAATTCTAGTTGGATCCAACAACTCTTGGTTAGGCGGTTCAACTAGAATTAGTTTTTTTACAACCATTTATGGTTAGAAGGTTACAACCAATTGACATGTGGCACCTAGGTGGCAATGATGTGTCCTCCATTTGCTGATGTAGATCATGTGATGTGGCATCCTACATGGCAAGTTAGTTGAGGGTTGTTGGGATAATAGAACATGGCTTCAGTCTCCCCATAAAATTCTTGATGTGGTGTCCTTTCTCCTCCCCAAAAGGTGCTTGGTGTGGAGTCGACCAATTAAGAAAAATGGGCTTCAAATAGATGGCATCCAAGTAAGGGAAGTGGGCTTCAAATGGATGGCGTCAAATGAGGAAATTGGGCATTGAAGAAGTGGCCTCACACCCTGCTTGAATCTAGGTTGAGTCGACTCATGAATCGGCTCAAGTATTTACTGAAAGAAAAGATGGACTCAAACCCTTTTTTAGATTTGTTTATTTTAACTGCCAAACAAAGTAAGTTAGCCCAAAAAACTTCTTTCTTGTTGATGTCCTCATCAATTCTTTGGAGATAAAAAGAACTTGATTCTATCGAGTAAGAATCAATCTGACTCTGGTGATACTCTTGTTGGTCTGGTCGATTCTTTGTAGATCATCTCAAGTAATCCATGAGTCTTTAGAATCAGGGTATCCTTGCCAACGAAACAGGTAGCGTTGATAGTCCCTATTTCGGGTAGTGATAGTCTTATTATCTAAGATTCACTCAATCTTATCTTGCTGCTTTGGTAACTTGGTTGGTGGACACTCATAGGTTGGCTCACTCTCAAAGATAAAAATCTGCTCGAAAGGTTCACTAGGTATCATTGTTGGTTCCTTTACCCTCCTAGATCTGAATTGTTGAAAGTGGAACTAATACCAAAGTTGGATGGTCAATCTAGCATATATTAGATCCAAATATTCCTTACTATTTTGAAAATTACCTACACCACGGGCATATAATCTTTCAGGTTTGGCCTTACCATGCCATAGTCTCCTTCCTGAAATTCTTTGGTTCTTTTATGTGAGTTGATCATATGCTTGTTAATTTCATTGCTCAAATTTTCTTACTAATCATGCTATGCATATGACTCTCGTAGTCAGGACACTTATGCATGGGAAGGTCAAATGACATCAAATGACAAAACATAAATGACACCAAAACAAAACAAGCTCTAATGGACTTTATTATCTATGAACTAAACTTTATTGCTAGGAAACAAAAGTTCCTAATTTCCAATATTCTTCTAAATGGCTTTGGAAACTCTGGCACACAACCTTAGATAGGTGGCAGTGAATCTTAATTTGGTACCCAATAAATGCCATAATGTCTTCCAAAAGTAACTGTTGAATATTACTGGGACCTGATCAATGGTATGGTGGATGTCCTAGCCAGATGGGATAGAAGAATGAAAGAAATGTAATGGTGGATGTTGAGAAATTGGGAATTGGGGATAGAAAAATTGTTAGAAAAAATATTTTGCAGGGTTTTCAAAGGCTCTACAGCTTCTTGGGATTGATCCGTAGGGTTTTATTCTTTGACGGTCAATATCCCAATATGTGATCCTTCATTAATCTTTAGATCTAAATCCTTCACATTGATATTTTCTGGGTCCTCTATTATCTCCTCATATTGCTCTTCATGGTTTAGTCTTTGGACTTCATTTTCAAGTTGATTATCCATGTTGTTGATTTCTTTAAGTTGGGTAATTATTTTATCCTCAAGCAATAATTCTTGTTTATATTCATCCATAAGGTTACACCCAGCTTCATAAACTTCTTCCTTAAGTTCTTCAATGGGTTCAGGGTCTTCTCTTTCTAGCCCTTCATTTGGACAAGACTTTGATTCTATTTTATCTTTAAATTCTTTAATAGGTTCAGGAGATTTTTCTCTAATTTTTCCATGGGTTTAGTCTCTTCTTCATCTCCCTCATACTTATTGAATTTGGAAGTATAATCAAGTTCAGTTGTATCATCTTGTCTCAATTTGTGCCGTTTGTCTAAAAGTTTTTGCTCATAATATTTACCTAGGTATTTTTCCCTCAGTTTACTTTTCATTTCTCTCCAAGTACTTATTTTATCCCCACTATAATAACTTTTTCGCTCAACTTCTCCCCAATATGCTTTAGCATATCGGATTAACTTTGATTTGGCAAATTGACACTTTGTTACTTCCGACATTTCATCAAATTCAAAGTATTGATCTATTTTTACTTCCCAATTAACATACACCTCACGGTTTCCATCAAAAGTGAGTGCATAGGGTCGATTGTTCCTAAAGACTCTCTCCTCTTGATCTACAAAGTCTTGGTAGGGGTATTTAGGGTTGTACTCAGGGGTTAGATCATGACATTGGGCTCTTGGACCAAGGGGATGTGGACTAGGTGATTTAGGCTCAGCATGGATCCTATGGACTTCTTCTATGAAGTCATGGTGAAGTCATCTTGAATTGTATTTAGTAGTGAATTCATGATGATGGACTCTTGGACCTCAAGGAATTGACCTAAGTGAATCAGGTTCGGTGGGGGTCATTGGGGTCTCTTCAAGTGTCCCAACATGGTCCTTCACTTGACCTAATTCCTTTCTCATTTGACTTAATTACCCATTTATGGTATCAAACTTTTTAGTCAGGGATTTCAAAAAGAATTCAAGATTAGGGTCCATGGGTAAAACAGATTGAGTGTGGGACTATTGGTATGGAGATTCAAAACAAACAGTACAAACCTAACTTCTAGGGCTCCTAGACCTAAAAGTTCAAAATAGAAGACTTAACTAAGTACTACTTAAGTATGTAATTATCCTGTCCACTGGCCGGGTAAGAGATGAGGTTATGGGAGGCTCCCCTCACTTTCGTGAGGTCCTAATTAAAAATTGCAAGTCTGCTTAAGGCGTTTGCCATTTGACCTCTTTCCTTAGATACCAATTTCAAGGTATAAGTACAAACTCAAATAATATTGTCCTACCTTGTGCTTGAACCTGACTTGTGGGTGTCCCTAGTTTTATGTTCCTACTTGATTTCAATTATGGTTTAGGTCAATGCAAATGTGGGTGATTGTTTCAGGCCAAGAAAAGGTAATGACATCCTTCCCTTATGTTATGATTGAATGCCCTTAATTAGATTTAGGAATGGATGCACAAACAATTCACCAACTAGTTAACACAACAACTAGTATTAGCACAAACTGTGATTCAAACCCGAATTTTAAAAAATATAAAATTAAAAAAAAATAAATTAAAAAGTTTAGATTTTGAAGTCTATATTTCAGAAATCAAATTTTCAAATTTAAATCTCAAATTAGAATTAAAAATTCATTCTAGAAGTTAGAGTTTTTGCAAGATAGTTTCAACCCAAACAACTTCTAGTCATGCTCACACAAAGAAGTAACCCTTTTACATGATTTTTTCTTATCCTTTTTATTGGGTTCTTCTTTTCAGAAACTGATTACAACATAACTCAAAACAAGAAATAAAGATGTAGGAGTTGATGTTTGAACAAATAAATCATCCTACAAAAACTTGTAAACTACTTGAAGAGTTATTAGAAATAAATGTGCATGCTCCAATGTTTGGTTATCACCAAAATCACTTATGGGATCAACACATATCCTACACCTCCTAACTCTAGGAGAGCCCCACGCCATGACCTAATCTGGGATCTTAGTGCAAGGAGACCTAATTATGGTTTCATGGACCAGGATAAGAGAGTCACTAGGAACATTAGGTTAGAAGCACCTACTTTTGATGGCGATCTTGATCTTAAAAATTACCTTGATTATGAAAGAGGTATGGATCAGTATTTTAAGAGGGATCTAATGATCGAAGAAAGGAAGTTTAAGTTTGCTAAACTCAAGTTAGTTTGCCAGGTTGGAATATACTTGGGTAATGTTGAAAGGTTGACTAGAAATATAGGAGAAATACCAATAGCTACCAGGAGAGCCATGAAAAGAAAACTTAGAGAGAAGTACCTTCTTATACCCTATCATTAGGGACCCTTAGAACAATGGCAGAAGCCAAGTCAAGGACTCAAGCCTGTATCTGAGTACAAACCCATACCCTATGAGCTCAAGAGACCATAATCCATTGATCTGAGCCCATATCCTATGAGCCCAAGGAACCTATAGCCCATCGATCTGAATCCATATCCTTTGAGCCTAAGGAACCCATAACCCTTCGATCTGAACCCATATCTTATGAGCCTAAGGAACCCATAACTCATCGACACGAACCCAATAGAATTAGTGCCCCTATACATAACCCAAGTACTAGTCAAGATTCCCCAGCCGACCCACCCCTACTATGCTATTTGTTCTTAAGGATGACATTAAAGAGGAGGTACATATTACAGAACCTGAGTTAGTAGACCAGTAAGATACTCAGATTGAAGCTCCATTAGAAGAATAATTAGAGGAAGAGAACCATGACATTGCTACTAAAGCTTTACCTGAGGAGACATTAGAGGAGAACCCAATTATAAGCCCCATCTTGAAATTCAAGAACCAGAGGAATTTATTGAGTCCATGGTTTCTTTAGTCCAGTACCCTCAGGATGAAGCTACTTTTTTAGTCCCAATTGAAGATCGCTTTCTTGAAATTACCAACTTATCCTTTCATACAGTAGACCTTTTATTTCCTGTAGATCAATGTCCATACCCTAAGGTCATCCCCATGAATCCAGAACCAGTCGATGAATCCTCTTCCTATTTCTTACCTTTTCCCAAGGCTTCCAAAGTTTCTAGGGCCATTAGATTATATTTTGTAAAGGTTAGCATGTTGCATCAGTCCATTAAGTATGTTTGGTTTGCATCCTACTTCTGGAAGACCCTATGGCATCTATTAGGAGTTCATGCCAAGTTTACATTTGCATGTCATCCACCAACCAAGGGTCAGACACCCAGTTATAGTTGAAGGGTTAGTTAACCCTGTAGTCCATTAGGTGTTGTTGTGAGTCATTTGCACTGCATGATAAGAGATCTACATAAGAAAATTAGCCATAAGATTAATGTGAGCAATGACATTTATAAAACATGGTTAATTCCTGAAAGAGTTAAAGAGTTTGTGAAGGCCCACGTAGGCAACCCAAGAGGGGGGGTGAATTGGGTTTTATAAATATTTTGTACTATTTAAAAGATGAACTAAAGCAAGTATATGCTAATGCAATTTAAGTGCTTGTGTATTTCAAATAAATACAGCGGAAATAATGAAATTAAAGCATAAGGAGAACAATCACACAAACACAAAGATTTATAGTGGTTCGGTGCCAACCAAGCACCTACATCCACTCCCCAAGAATCCCTTGGAAATTTCACTAAGTTTGGTTTTATAACTTAGGCTCACCAACAACCTTTACAACTTGTTTTGTCTTCGGGCTCAAAAGTCAAACCCTAGTTGGTTTCAAGGCTCACCAACAACCACCCTTGGTTTTACGGGATAACCAAGAACCTAAACAACTTGTTCTGGCTTCGGGATCACAAGTAAAACCCTAGTTGGTTTCAAGGCTTACCAACAACCACTTTGGTTTTCCAAGGCTCACCAAAAACCTCTTTGGTTTTCCAAGGCTCACCAAAAACCTTAAGTAAAACAATGTAAGAGCAAGTATAAAAGAATACAATAAAAGCTTTCTAAAATAAAGCAAATATCTCTTTGAAGCCCGTTGAGAGTTGATGAAGATCTTGTCTTCAAGTTGATGAAGCCTTTAATTGATGCTTGAGGATGTGAACTTTGGATGCTTTCTTTGAAACATGGAATCTTGAAGCCTTGAACCACTCAACTCTTGAATCCTTGAAGAATATTCAAAAATCTCACCAAAGGATTACTTCTCCAATTGATTTTTGATGTTTATATAGCCTCCCAACACTTAATTGACCATTTATAGCCATTAGGGAGGAAAATATGACCGTTTGGAAGCAAGTTGGAGAAGTTCTGCAGCCCAGAAAACTAGCCGTTACAGTTCAAGTGTCGACACTTCACCTTCAGGTGTCGATACTTCAGTTTCCAGGTGTCGACACTTCACTTCCAAGTGTCGACACTTCAGCTCTAGGTGTCGATACTTCAGCTCTAGGTGTCGACACTTCACTGAAAGAGCTTTCTGAAGTTTTCTGTTTGTCTTAGGCCTTGAGTCGATACTTCACTCTTCAAGTGTCGACACTTGTTCCTCAGGTATCGACACTTCATTTCCAAGTGTCGACACTTGCCTGTGCCATTGCTGAAACATCTTCAAATTGAAACTTTAACCTCTTCAAGTTCTTCTATATTAATTCCAAAGTCCATATACTTGATTTTTCATTAATTTAAGGACTTTTTCAACTGAAATACAAGCATTTCTTCATCCAACATGGTTGAGTACTAAGATCTGAAAATATACTTAAAATATAATTAGTACTCATATATACTTAAATATTTTGTCAATCATCAAAATCAAGACCAGAGTCAACAATCTCCCCCTTTTTGATGATGACAAAACCTTTAAGTATATGAATAGGGTAAGCTTAAAAAAGATTAACAATAAGATAAACATGTAAGCTCAAAACAATAAGCACGAAGCTCCCCCTCAAAATATGATCCAAAAAAAAAATCTTCGAAAATATTTTTCAAAATATGCAAAAATTTTCAAAATTTCTTCTTACTAATTCTTTCCTTTAGATAAAAATATTTTGTATTCTTCTTCCCTTTTGCACTTTCTTTCATTTCTCAAAAGATTTTTTATGTTTATCCAATCTTTCCCTTTTCATACTTAACAATTTTCTCCCCCTTTTTGACATCATGAAAAAAGGGTGAAAGGCAATACAAAGTGGGAATGAAGTTGGAAAGAATAGCAAGTAGGTCATCAAAATCAATGCATGAAATCAAATATTTATGATATCAATTGAATATGATATAAATGGAACAAGATACCAAAGAATGTAAGCACATGCAAGAAATGATTTGATGTATATTATCCATTCGCCTTACTTGTTCATGGGATAAGGTCATAGCGGCACCCCTACACGTCATAAGATAGCCCGTTGAATGGGAAGAGAGGGTCTTTAAGCCCTACTTATCTCCTATGACCGGACGGCCATGGTGACTAACCCAATCCGAAGTGGTTACTAGGAATTCTTTTAAAATAATTTTGATACCAATAGAATATGATACCATTTGAATGTAACTCCCCTCAAAGAATTAGATTTGAAAACAAGAAGGAGTATCAGAGCAATATAAGCAAAGCATGATATCAAAAAGATATTCAAAGCATCAAATATGATAACAAATCTTTGGATGCTCCCCCTGAATGTTATTCCTCCTTTAAAAATATGTATTTATTTCATGAATAAAACATGAAAGCTTATGCATCAAGATTTGAAATTTTTCAAGATATTCATGATTTTCAAAATACAAAGCATTTATATCGCATAAAAACTTTTATCATTATTTCAAATTCATTTTAAGATGATTTGATATCCAAACAAATGCTAGAAGTAATATGATATCAAGTCTAGCTATTAGAGCAAGGGTTTGTCAATAAGCATACCTTCTTCTTAAAAGTAATCCTTAACTACTAGTTCTATACTTGATCCAAATCATTTGTAGATTATGCATAGATGCCAAAAATAAAAACATATAAATCATAGCATTTCACTTGAAATAATTTAGAAACTCTATTAATCAAAATCAAGTGAAGATCTAATAATCACAAGTTTGACCATGAGAGCTTGAAATCCATCAACATCAAAATGGTAATGATCACAACAAATGATTATTAGTCTAAGCTTGATTCTAATCAATCAATTAAAACATTTTTCAAATCAATATGCATCTTTAAAAGTATTTTTCATGAAATACATTTATTAAAATCAAGTGAAGGTCTTACAATCATAAATTTAATCATGATACATGAAATTCATCAACACCAAAAAGTTCATGATCATAGCCAATGATGATAAGTCCAAACTTGATTCTAATTAACTATTTAAAACAATTTTTCAAAGTAATTGATGCAATAAAAATTAATCTACATTTTTAATTATGGAAGGAGATGTTTAGAATTTACCAATATACATAATCCTTCCTTTTACCATTTAGTCCAAAACGTAGCTTGTCCACTTCTTTAAATTATCTTGTACAACCTCTTTTCAAGAACTTCCTTTCTTCATGTTGGGTTGCAAGACATTCCTGCAAAACAAATTAAGTGGACATTTTTGGTACCCAAACTTTCTTGGGTCCTTTATGATTAGTAATTATGGTTCCTTTTGGAACCCAAACTTTTCTTAATCTAGAAGGATAAGCATTGAAACCACATTTATATGAAAAATTGAAAGAAGCAGGAATATTGAAGTTCTTCAAAAGTTTTTTCTTCTTTTCCTCAATCAAAATATTTTTCTCATTAAAAACTTTATCACATAAATCTTTTAAAATAACATTTTCTTTTTCTAAAAATTTTTTTTCTTTAGAAAAATTATTCTTTTCATTTTTCAAAATATCAATCTTGGCATTTAAATCATCATTTTTATTTGCGAGATTGGTGTTATCAAGAGAAAATGAATCTACATGACTATTTAATTTCTTGTGCTCAATTTTTAGCAATCTATATTCATGCACAAGATCATTAGATGCATCATGTGATTCTTTAAAGGTAAAATCATAATTTTTTTTAGCACATACATTTTTCTCATTTGCCATGAAACAAAGATGGGCAACTTCATCATCCGTATTTGAATCTTCGCTATCGCTCCAAGTAACCATCATTGCCTTGAATTTCTTTTTGGCCTTGAAGGCTATTATCTTCTTATTTGTATCAGCTTCCACTATCCTTTGACATAAGTTCAACTCATAGATCATGAGTGAACCGATAAGCTCCTCCAAAGGTAAGGTTTCTACATCTTTAGCTTCTTGGATCGCCGTCACCTTTGGATCCCATGATTTTGGCAATGATCTAAGAATTTGTTCACCAAATCAGCATTAGTATAGATTTTGCCAAGACTTTTTAATTCATTAATAATAGTCATAAATCTTGAAAATATATCAGATATAGATTCATAATTCATCATTTCAAAAATTTTAAAAGAATGTATAAGCAAATTAATTTTAGTGTTCTTCACTTGAAGAGTACCCTCATGAGTAACTTCAAGTGTGTCCCATATTTCCTTCGCTGATGTGCATATAGAAATTCTATTAAATTCATTTAAGTCCAATGCACAATAAAGCAAGTTCATTGCTTTAGCATTGATTTCAATTTGTTTAATGTCATATTCATTCCAATCCTCTTCGAGCTTTGGAATGGAAATGCCATTAACCAAATTGGAAGGAATATGAGGACCACTAACAATAATTTTCCAAAGAAGATAACTAATAGATTGAATATAGATGCGCATGCGAGTTTTTCAAAATGTGTAATTTATGCCATTGAAAAACGGTGGTCTAACACTAATACCTAAAAGGGTTGCCATAATCTTTAACTCAAAATCGTTAGATTTTCAATCAGAGCACCGGGCTCTGATACCAATTGAAGGCCCACGTAGGCAACCCAAGAGGGGGGGTGAATTGGGTTTTATAAAACTTTTGTACTATTTAAAAGATGAACTAAAGCAAGTATATGCTAATGCAATTTAAGTGCTTGTGTATTTCAAATAAATGCAGCGAAAATAATGAAATTAAAGCATAAGGAGAACAATCACACAAACACAAAGATTTATAGTGGTTCGGTGCCAACCAAGCACCTACATCCACTCTCCAAGAATCCCTTAGGAATTTTACTAAGTTTGGTTTTATAACTTAGGCTCACCAACAACCTTTACAACTTGTTTTGTCTTCGGGCTCACAAGTCAAACCCTAGTTGGTTTCAAGGCTCACCAACAACCATCCTTGGTTTTATGGGATAACCAAGAACCTAAACAACTTGTTTTGGCTTCGGGCTCACAAGTAAAACCCTAGTTGGTTTCAAGGCTTACCAACAACCACTTTGGTTTTCAAAGGCTCACCAAAAATCTCTTTGGTTTTCCAAGGCTCACCAAAAACCTTAAGTAAAATAATGTAAGAGCAAGTATAAAAGAATACAATAAAAGCTTTCTAAAATAAAGCAAATATCTCTTTGAAGCCTGTTGAGAGTTGATGAAGATCTTGTCTTCAAGTTGATGAAGCCTTTGATTGATGCTTGAGGATGTGAACTTTGGATGCTTTCTTTGAAACTTGGAAGCTTGAAGGCTTGAACCACTCAACTCTTGAATCCTTGAAGAATATTCAAAAATCTCACCAAAGGATTACTTCTCCAATTGATTTTTGATGTTTATATAGCCTCCCAACACTTAAATGACCGTTCATAACCGTTAGGGAAGAAAATATGACCGTTTGGAAGCAAGTTGGAGAAGTTCTACAGCCCAGAAAACTAGCCGTTACTTTTCAAGTGTCGACACTTCACCTTCAGGTGTCGACACTTCAGTTTCCAGGTGTCGACACTTCACTTCCAAGTGTCGACACTTTAGCTCCAGGTGTCGACACTTCAGCTCCAGGTGTCGACACTTCACTGAAAGAGCTTTCTGAAGTTTTCTGTTTGTCTCAGGCCTTGAGTCGACACTTCACTCTTCAAGTGTTGATACTTGTTCCTCAGATGTCGACACTTCATTTCCAAGTGTCGACACTTGCCTGTGCCATTGCTGAAACATTTTCAAATTTAAACTTTAACCTCTTCAAGTTCTTTCATATTAATTCCAAAGTCCATATACTTGATTTTCCATTAATTTAAGGACTTTTTCAACTGAAATACAAGCATTTCTTCATCCAACATGGTTGAGTACTAAGATCTGAAAAATATACTTAAAATATAATTAGTACTCATATATACTTAAACATTTTGTCAATCATCAAAATCAAGACCAGAGTCAACAGTTTGCTAGGGAGATTTTGTAATGATTAGGATACATACCCATGGAGTCGGATCCTTTAAAGTGATAAGAAAAGTTTGACCTAATGCTTATATTACCACCGAATTTGGAATTAGCTCAACCTTCAATATCTCAGACTTAGTTGAGTATATAGAGCTAGCAATGATACCCAGTGAGCCTTTTGACCTAACCCTTTCTTTGAGAGTGAACCCTTCTTTGAGTGTCCACTAAATTAGCTTGGGTAAGCAAAAGACTGAGCATATCCTGGATGACCAAGCTAATAGTACCCGGATCAAAGGCAACCACGTTACTTGAATTTTTAGCAAGTTCGACCAGAATCTGAGGATGCATGGATCACTCGAGAGGATCTGCAATGTCTAAACCTATACCCATTTGAGTAGTACCAGAGCTAGTTTGACCCTTGCTTGAAAGGGTCGAGTTTCTCCCACCCTAGGAGAATTGATGGGGACATCAGGATTAGATAAGGATTTTAGGGTTCTAATTTTGATCTCTGATTCATGTGTTGGGAAGTCGGTCTATTTTTTTTTATGAGTCCATCAGGTCAATTGAGTCCATTGGCTCATTGAAACCTGTAATAAATTAAGGTAAAGTGAATCAATTGAGTCCAATTGAGCCACTTAGTCAAGTGTGTTGAGTCCAGTTGTGTTTCAGTCTAATTAAGTTTAATTGAGTCCTGTAAGTTTTGGCTTCGTTCAAGTCAAACCAAGAGGAGAGTCACCAGAGCCCCACTCAGTCCATCCCAGCTCATGCACCTGGGCCCCTACTCAAGCCCACACCCCTAGTCTCCACTCATGCCATCCAAGGCCACTTGAAGTCAGCGCCCAAGCTCATAGGCCCACAAAGGAGTGCCGCCCTAGTCAAGCCCAGGCCCTTGGCACCCAAGTTCCCAAGATTGGTGCCCCAGTCCAAGCCCACCAAGTGATGGCACCTCCTAGGCCCATCATGATTGGAGCCCTAGGTCCATAAGTGTGTTGTGCCCAAGGCTTTGACCCAGTCCAAGAGGTCATCATCCCAGCCTAACAAGGAGTTAAGCAGTCCAAGCCCAAGAGGAGTTGATGTCCAAGTTCTACCAATAGTTCAACATCCAAGTTCTACAAGGACTCCAGTCTCCTAATCCCACTCAAACCTTGTACTCCTTGTCCTACTTAAATTTGTAATCCAACTTTGATAGTGAAATGGCCCTGGGTGATGGGGACATCGACCCACATGAATCTCGAAGCAGGATGAATCTTAAAGAAGCACGAATCCTGGAGTTGCATGAATTTTGATGCATATCCAGTACTAGAATAAATTAGTATAGGATTTATCTTTATCAATTGTTTTGAAATTTGACTTAGGATTAGTTTGGTTAGGATTGAGTTATCTAGTATGGATAGACCTTATCTTATATTTGAATTTGAACCATCCTTATCATTCTATCTTGTATTCAAATTCAAATGAGGGTTAGAAAGGTCTATAAATATCACCCTTATTGCATTGTAAAAAGGAGGTCAATGAAAATGACTTTTTAGAAAATAGTGATTCTTTTCTTTCACTCCACGTGGAGAGGGTGAGAGGCCTAACAATCGCTCCATAAGGAGAGCACGAGAGATGCAACCACAGGACATGATGTGAGGTCATGTCTAGTTATCCCTTTCTTTGATTCCACCTTCTCTACCATCCTCGTGTCCTTTGAGATTCACCCTAGCAGCTCCAAGTACAAAGGTGGGTGGGATGCCCTAGAGGTCAGAGGTCACTCCGTGAGTGTGAGTCCCAAAGTCCATGAGAGTCCAGATTTTTCCTACTTTCCATCTCTATTGTTCCTTCTCCACCTCCTTAGAAAGATAAAAAAAAAAACTAGTGGTACCCTAATCTTGGTGACTCCTAGGCTCGCTAGCGATCCATCCCGATCCCATCCCCCATCAATTTGGTATCAGAGGATAGAAAATTAGGGTACAGTTCATATCACCCAGATCCCCCTCACAAAATCTCCTTGACACCGTCTCTTCCATTTTTTCCTTCCTTCCCAATTTCTGCATCCTCTTCTGGATGTCCACCACTGCTACCTCCTTCGTGCTCCTTGCAGCTGCTGGTGGAGAAGACCTCCTTCCCTATCCTGGTCTGGAAGCTCTTGGACACCTTCCTCATCTGCCCAGAAGAATTTCACGTGATCCTCTTCAATAGCAAAGGGATCCTCTCCTGTGCCCTCACTGACCTCACCATCCTCATGCCCAACAAGAAGGATGCCAGCTTGTTGGCCCCTTGAGTGATTTTGATGATAACAAAATATTGGAGCATGCACTTATATTACTAACTACTTTTCAAGTGCTTTAAAAGTTTTTGTAGGATGATTTCATTGCTCAATTACAATGCCTACAATCTTATTATATGTCATAAGTTATGTTGTAAATGTGTTATGTAAAGAAGAACCCAAAGAAAAATTAAAGAAATATTTTCTAAAGATGGGTTACTTTTAAGTGATTTCAAGCTTAAATTCTTTAGAATCAATTATTAGTTGTGTTGGGAAGAGTCTTGAATAATAAAATATTATGGATGTAATCTGGAGAAGAAATGAAAGCTTCACTGAAAAACTCATCCGAGTTGACAAGAGTAAAGGGAGCCGACTCTAGTTCATGGCATGCATGAAGGATACTGGCACGTAGAAATTTGAGCTAACTCGTAGGATCCCGAGCCGACTCGTCTAGTGCATCATTTCCTGAATCAGATAGGCAAGCCGACCCGTAGGGAGTCTGAACTGACTCATCCATTTACTCAGGCATATGAGTCGACCCTTCGAAGATCCGAGCCAACTCCTCCAGAGTTCATGAAAAATCAATTCTGAGAGAATAGCCAGGTGAACCATCCCAAATGAGAAGAGCCTACTCTTCCAGAGTATAGTTTTGAAGACTTGTGAATCCGAGTCGACTCGAACTAAGACGATCCGACTCATCTAGAGTAAGGAATCAAGAATATTGTGAATCCGAGCCAACCTGAATAAGGCAAGGTCACTTGACCTGAACTTCTCAGAGAATCCGAGCTGACTCGAGGGATCCGAGCCGACTCGAAGGTCGATTCCAAGCAGGTAACAGCTAGTTCCAGAACTTCATTATTGAATTTGAAAATTGATCCAACGATCTAATGTCATATCCCAACGGTCTATAATGACTATATCCACCTGAGAAGAGTATGAAACTTTGTAAATAAGGGATTAGGATAACTTTTAAAAAAGTTAATACATAGTTGAACATTAAATGGCTTGTGACCAAGAGAGCACTAGAGAGTATTCAAGTTAGTCTTCAAGACTTCACCTACTCCAATCAAAAGCTTGAAGCATACATTGATGAAGTTGAAGAGCCACTGAAGAGCATTAAAGTGTAATTAAAAAGGCTTCTCTTAAGTTGCATTGGCAACCATCAGACAACTTTAGTTTATCATTTTGCTGCTTATTTTCTTTAACTCTTTTATGATTTGTTGGGTTATTGGTGAGCCCGATTTAAAAACTAAGCAGGTTCTTGGTGATCCTAGTCAAAACCAAGTGTGGGTTCTTAGAGATCCTGGTTAAAACCAAGTTGGGTTATTGGTGATCCAGTGTAAAATAAAGTGTTGGGTTTTTGGTGAGCCTGGTTGAAAAACTAAGTTAGGTTTGGATTATGAGCCTGGTAAAATGATCCGACTATATTCCGGTGATGAATATAGTGAAAATCCCAAGTGGTATCTTGGATAGTAGAAGTAGGAGTGAGGGTGCTCCGAACCACTATAAATTTAAAGTGTTTGCATTATGCTTTTTCTATTTTTATTTTCTTCCGCTGTTTATTATTTGAAACACAGCACCTACCACTAAAGTAGATTTAAAAGAGCACATATCTCATTAATTTTTTAAATTTTTAATTCACCTCCCTCTTGGAAAAGCCACCTGGGCAATAACTGGTATCAGAGCAAATTGTCTGAACTTAATTAGAGTAAAGATTAGTGGCTCATCCCATGAGTACTTCCTTGGCCGAAGGCCAATCTACTAATATATCTCCACTATTCACCAGCATGAATTATTCATACTAAAAAGCTAGAATGAAGATATACATTCAAGCTATTGATTTTCAGTTATGGAATGTCATTCTTTAGGGTCCACAAATATCCATGATTAAAATTGATGGCGTGGATTGCCCAAAACCTGAAGAGGATTGGGATGAACACGACATGAAAATGTGGTAATTGAATGCCATATCCATGAACTTACTATATTGTGCTTTAGATGCAAACTAATTCAACCAAATTTCTATTTGCTCATCTGCAAAAGAAATCTGGGATAAATTCAAAGTGACCCATTAAGGAACATCCCAAGTGAAGACCTCCAAAATCAATCTTCTGGTACATAGCTATGAATTATTTTTGATGGAACAAACTGAAACTATCTTTGCCATGTTTTCATGATTTACAGATATTATTAATGATTTGAAAAGTCTTGGCAGTGTTTATTCAAATGCAAACTTGATACAGAAGATTCTAAGATCACTTCTGGATAAATGGGACCCCAATGTAACTGCCATCTAAGAAGCAAAAGATCTAAACACACTAACACTGGATGAACTGCTAGGTTCTCTCATCACACACAAATTGACCATGCAGCATAAAAATGAAGATGATGAGAAGAAGAAGAAAGCAATAGCCTTCAAAGCTGCATTGGATTCGAAGAAATAAGATGAGGAATAGGAAAAAGATTGCTCCTCCTCCGAAGATGACTTGGAAGATGAAGATATAGCCATGGTCATGAGGAGATTTAAAAGATTTATGGTAAAGAAGAAAAGAAGATATTTTAGAAAGTTTTATAAGAAAGGGGAATATACTAAGGACAAGGACAAAGGAAAAGAAAAATAAAGTGATAAAATGCCCATCTGTTATGAGTATAAAAGACCAAGGCATATTAATCCTGATTGTCCTTTACTAAAGAAAACTTTCAAGGAAAAGAAAAAGAAAGCTATGGTTGCTACTTGGAGTGACAGCAAGGAGTCAACTTCAATAGAAGAAGAAGAGACAACAAAAACTACAAACTTCTATCTTATGGGTCTCGAAGATGAGGTAACATTCCCCGAACCTCAAATAGAATTTAAATTTGATGAATTAAATTTTGCATTTCATGACTTATTATCCGAATTTAAAAAGGCTGGAGTAAAGATTAGAGCCTTAAAGAATATTAATGATTCTTTACTAAAAAAAAAGGAAGAGATTTCAGAAAAGAACAAGATAATGCAAAAAATAATAATTGTCTTTTCTGAAAATAATAAAGCTTTGGAAATTGAAAAAAATGTACACATCTTGAGAAAAATAAAGCTTTAAATGTTGAGAATTTTGAATTGAAAAAGGAGGTTAAAAAACTCATGCCATTGGTTGAAAAGCTTACATTAAGTTAAAATAAGCTTGAGTTGATTTTGAAAGAAAAAAGAGATTCAAAAAGTAAAGCTGGAATTAGTTACAACTCTTCAAATGCAAATGGAATTTCAGCTACCAAATTTATACCTTCAAAAACTTATGTTCCAAAAGGTTTATATCAAAAAGCTTTTGTATCAAATCCTTTAATATCCAATTCTAGAGCTTCAAAGTATATTCTTAAGTTTTCAAAAAAAAAATTTTTGAAGTCAAATGTTTCTACATCTACATCACATGCTTTTATATCTAGAACTTCAAAGTTTACTTTTTACAAAATTCTAGAAATGTTTATTAAGCATGCAAAGGTGTAGGACATAAGGCATTTCTATGAAATATTTTTAGAAATGATAAAAGTAAAGTAAGAAATATTTGGTTTTTCAAAGGAACCACCTCTGCTAACTTGCAAGGGCCCAAGGTAGCTTGGATACCTAAAAGAACCTGTTGATTGTTTTGCTAGAATGTCTTGCAGCCCAAAAAATGAAGAAAAGATGGTATCTCGACAGTGGCTGTTCAAGATATATGGCGGGTGACAAGGATTAATTCATCACCCTAGAGATGAAAGAAGGAGGTTTGGTAACCTTTGGATATAATGACAAAGGGAAAATAATCGGTATTGGTAAGATCAAATTGACCCCCTCTACTTTTATTGAAAATATATTGCTAGTAGACAAATTAAAGCATAATTTATTAAGTATTAGTCAATTATGTGATAAAGGCTTCAAGGTTGTCTCTGAATCATCTATGTGTATTGTAACAAACTCTCTTGATTCTAGCAACAAATTTATTAGACAGACTTGAAAATATTTATGTGGTACATCATAATGATCTAGCCATGTCCAGTAGTCCCAGTCTAGTAGCAATAAATGCAAAGACAAAAGAGTCTTATTTACTTAGGCATAGATGATTAGGTCATGCTAGCATGCATACCATTGCCAAGTTAATTTCCAAGAATCTAGTTAGAGGTTTGCCTAAGTTTAAAGTTGATTTTGAACATGTTTACGATGCTTGTCAAATAGATAATCAAACTAGGGAGATTTTTAAATCCAAAAATATAATTTCAACTTCTAGACCACTCGAGCTACTTCACATGGACTTATTTGGACCAACTTAGACCATAAGCCTAGGTGGTATGTAATATGCTCTTGTGATAGAAGATAATTATTTAAGATTAACTTGGGTCTTATTTATTGCACACAAAGATGAAACATTCAAAGTATTTCAAAAATTTCATAAAAAGATTCAAATGAGAAAAATCTTTCAATCATATCTATTAAATGTGATCAAGGCACTGAATTTAAAAATCAATTTTTCGGTGACTATTGCATAGAAAATAGCATTGATCACAACTTCTCCACTCCTAGAACACTAAAACAAAATGGTGTTGTAGAGAGGAAGAATAGGACTTTGGAAGAAATGGCCCGAACAATATTGTATGAAATCAATCTTTCAAGATACTTTTGGATAGAAGTGATGAACACTACTTGTTATATCTTAAACTATATTTTGATTTGTGCATTCTGAAGAAAACCCCCTATGAGCTTTGGAATGAAAAGAAACCTAATATTAATTACTTTCATGTTTGTGGTTGTAAATGCTTTGTGTTAAATAATGGAAAACATAATCTAGGAAAATTTGATACTAAATCTGATGAAGCAATTTTCGGTTATTCATTACATAGCAAAGCATATAGAGTATTTAATAAAAGAACTCTAACTATAAAAGAATCAATGCATATTATTTTTGATGAAACTAACCCTTTACCTTCAAAGAACGAAGAGTATATAGACAATGATGTAGGTACACTTCAAAAGGAAATGGAAGATATGAGCTTACAAGAGAAACCGACTCAGGAAGGAGAAGAAGTGGTAAGTAAGGATCATGCTGATCTACCACTTCTTCTCCTTCCTGAGTCTTTTTATCAAAAAAAAGATAATGATATATTAGTTGTACAAATCTATGTAGATGATATTATATTTGGTGCAACTAATGAAGAACTTTGTGGAGAATTTGCTAAGTTGATGCAAGGAGAATTTGAGATGAGTCTAATAGGTGAACTAAACTACTTCCTTGGACTTCACGTAAAATAATCAAGGATGGGATCCTCTTAAACCAAGCCAAATACAACAAAGAAATCATTAAAAGTTTGGTATGGAGACAAGCAAAGAAATGAGCACCCCCATGTGTCCTACTTGCAGATTAAATAAAGATAAAGATGGCAACAACATTGATCAAAAGCTATATCGAGGTATGATTCGATCTCTATTGTACTTAACTACTAGCAGACATGATATATTGTTTAGTATATGTGTATATGCTAGATTTCAATCTAATTATAAAGAATCACATATGCTTGCAGTAAAAAGAATCATAAGATATCTAAGAGGAAGAAGTAATTTAGGTCTATGGTATTCAAAGCAATCTTTATTAAATTTAATCAGGTTTTTCGATGCTGATTATGGAGGATATAAAATAGATAGAAAAAGTACTAGTGGTACATGCCAATTCTAGGATTGAATTTAATCTCATGTCACTATAAGAAACAAAACTCGGTAGCAGTAGCTATTACTGTGGTAGAGTATGTTGCTGCTGGGAGTTGTTGTGCATAAGTGTTATGGATTAAACAATAACTAAAAACTTTGGTGTTACACAATCTAAAATTCCTATCAAATGTGATGACACAAGTGCTATAAATTTGTTAAAAAATCCAATTCAGCACTCAAGAACAAAGCACATTGAAATAAGATACCATTTCATAAAAGATCATAATTTAAATGGTGAAATTAAATTAGAATTTATTTCAACTGAAAACCAACTTGCTGACATTTTCGCTAAACCACTCAATCCAGATAGATTTGAAATGATTAGAGGAGAATTAGGACTTTGTGACCCTTTTTAGAAAAATTAACCTAATCTCTTCAAAATTAAAGAAACATTATCTAGAAATCCTCCTACAGCATTCCAAGAACTTTGACGATCTTTTCTTGTAAATTTATGCCATTAAAATTCAATTCTGAACCTTTTTGACTTTTTTGGAGAGTTCTGGCTCGAGTCGACTAGAGCTACTGTGCTCAGGTCGAGCAAACTCAAGTTCCTGATTAAGTCTTTTTATATCTCTACTCGAGCCGTCTTAATCAAATTAGGGCATGTCGAGCCGACTCAGATGTCGGGCAAGCAACTTTTAATAAGATCCATAAGAATTAATCTAAGGTTTTATGCTTTAAGTATTCTCTTATTGCTAGCTAAGAACCCTTGTTTCCAACCTAAAAATACATTCCATCTTTCAAAACCTATCTTTTCTTGCTTAAACACTTGCATTCTTCTTGAGGTTATGCAATGGCTTCGAAAAGGGCTGTCAACAAGAGATCTAAATGAGCCGAACCTACTGCTGAAAAAGAAAAGAGGACCAAGAGATGGCAGGAAGAGCCAACTCAGTCAGTTGAAGTGGAAGAACAAGAAATGGAATCGACTGCAACATCTTCTCCTCCAACACAAATTATTTCTATGGCCAACCAACTCGTCACAAGTGGAAGATGGATAATCTTCACATTCTTGAAAGAGCTAGGGCTTTGGATTGGAGACTTAATCAAAGACCAGGGCTGGAGTTTCTTCTATTCCTTAAAAGTTCCAACATATCACAATTTGGTAAGATGCTTTATGAAAATTTAAGATTGGAAGAGCATCACATTGAGAATGTAGTTAAGGGAAAAAAAATAATAGTGATAGAGGAAAGATTAAGTAGCATGCTTGAAATGCCAAATGAGGGTCTAAAGCATCTAATTCTGAATGATAAATAGAAAACTCTCAGGAAAATCTTGTATAGCGCTGACGTGAGTGGAATCAAGAATATGATAGCTAATTCCCTGTCCCTTGAAATGAGAATACTGCACAACTTTATAAGTAGGATCTTTCTCCCAAGAACTGGCAGGTTTGATTGGGTAAGTGAGAGAGATCTCAGCTTTATGGGACATCTAATTGATGGGGAGGCCCTCAATTTACCTCACATTATGCTACTCCAAATGAAAGAAGCAATCAAAAAAGTGAAGGCCTGTTTGCCATATGGAATGGTTCTTACTTTGTTATTTCAGGCCTCTGGAGTGAACATAGATGGTGAGGATGGTAGGCCACTTCATCACACTGATACCAACTCTTCCAAGTCTTTGCAAAGAATGGGATACTAACTAACGGAAAGAGCTTGGAGGAAGAAAGGATTAGATTAAAGGGCTATTAGATCTTCTAGTAGTGATGAGGATGATGATAATGAGGAGCAACTACCTTTGGAGATTATCACTGCTGCTGCTACTGAACCTACTGTTCATGATGATGTGAAGTCAGAGCATAGAGAGTATGGGAGTCCCAAGATCTCTCCAGCATCTCCACCAGCACCAGCATCTCCACCAGCACCAGCATATCCATCAACACTTGCATCTCCACCAGCACCTGCAACTCCACTAGCTCCACCACCTGCACCTTCAGTGACTGCATGTGCTGAGGGACCATCTGTTGACACTTCAAGAGCTTCATTGTCTCAGGCCTTCATTACACATCAGATGAGACTACTTTCTCAGACCTTGACCAGTACTTTTGGTTTGATGTTTGGCGACCTTTGTCAAACAATCGAAACCAAACTTGAGGAGATATGTGGTGAGATTAGACAGCTTCATTCCAGGGTGGACAATGTTCAATCCAAAGAACCTGCACCACATGTGGATCTACAGTCAGTCACTACTTCTTTCAAAGCAGCTTCTGAAGATATTAAGAAATCTGTTGACCATAGTATTGAAGAATTCAGAACTAAATTGAGAGAAAAGAGCTACAAGATGGGATCTATGGAACAAGGAACGAAAGTAGAAGATGATTACACCAAAGGAGTAGGAATTCTTAGAGCTTAATTTGGAAGATTGAGAGGGTCAGTAGGGGCATTTGCCAAAGCCCAAGCAAGTGAGCTAGTTGCACTCAATACAGGAATCAAGAAGATGGAAGAAGAGCTCAATTCAGTATGGGTGACCCTTTGTTAGCTATCCACCACTGTTATAGTAGCCTACTCTTTAACTCCCAGACAGCCTGCACGTCCTCCTATGTTTGATCCAAATCCTATGTCATCTTGTCCACCTTCATCTTCATATCACCCTAAACAGCCTCCACCACATTCTTCTACAGGTAGAGGTTCTTCTAGTATTCTTAGGAGTTGGGGAGGTACATCTAGACCTGTCAAGGTAGAATCTAGTGATAGTGATTAGATTCATCTTATGTATTTTTGATTGTTTTTGAATGACTTGTATTGAAAATCTTGAATGAAATGAAAGTATTTCTTTTTCTACTCATTATGTTTGAAATGAGATTTGTGCAATATTATCATCTGTGTATACAAATCAAGACAAATTTTAATTAGAGTATTAAATTTCTGAGAATGTGAAGTTATCTCAAACAATAATAATAACATTCTCATTTTATTTTAAAAATCAAGCTTAGAGTACTTAACAAAGGGGGAGAAATTAATTGAATAAATTTTTGATTAATGATAAAAAAATGGAGAATGGTATGCAAATGTATGAGTGTGCATCGAAAATATACAAGTAAGGGAGAAAATGATATAAATATTAGAAAATTGGAAATCAGTATCAGTTTTGCACAAAAACTTGCTTACATTTGCTCTGATAAATTTGCCCTGATTGCTTTGATGTATATTCAACTTAATTATTTTGGTAAAATTTGAATTACTCTAATACATTGTCAATGGCTATTCAATATTAGCTCTGAACAAGATCCATTATGGTATAGTTCTGATACATATTGAAAGATGAACAAGATCTGATATATACTGAAAACCCTGATATATATTAAACATATTTCCAAAAGCTCTGATGTATATTGTACTTATTCTTAAAGCTATGATACATTGTCAAATTCTTTCAAATACATTTCGAAATACAACTCATACATGTCATACTTATTTGTAAATATACTTTTTCATGTAATTGTAAAGCTTTTCCATGCTCGGTTGTTGCCCAGGTGGCTACCCAAGAGGGGGGTGAATTGGGACTTTTAAAAAATTGAAGCAAGTAATGTGCAATTCAAAATTCTTTGCAAGTGGTAGGTGCTATGATAGAATTATAAAATGTAGGAGCTAAACAGAGTCAAGAAAGCACAACATAAACACACCAAATTTATAGTGATTCGGAGCAACCCAGCTCCTACGTCCACTACCCAAGATATCAGTTGGAAATTCCACTATATTCACACCTGAATACAGTAAGATTGTTTTATAGGATCACAATCCAAAACCTCTACACTTTAGTTTTATGGGATCACCAAAGAAAACCCAACATCCTTTGGTTTTAATAGGCTCACCAAAGAAACCCAACTTGGTTTTCACAGGATCACCAAGAACCTAACCCTTTGTTTTAACAAGGCTCACCAAGAACTTATTTGGTTTTAACAACTGGGCTCACCAATAACCCAACAATTCAAAAGTTGAATTGAAAATAAATGCAACAAAAATGACAAACTCAATTTATCGGATAGTTGCCGGTGCAGCATGTTAGAAGTCAACTTGAATGCACTTGAATAAGCTTTAATGACTTTAGTGGCTTCTTCCCAAAGTTGTTTCAAGCTTTAGATTGGATTTGGTGAAGACTTGAAATCTTAACTTGAATGCTCTTGTGCTCTTTTGCTGTTGGTAGGTAGGATATTCAATGAAGCTCTCTTTTATTTGAAGAACTCTCTAATTCATTGCTTCAAAAAAGTTTAAATCCTTCAAATTTAAAGTCTTCTATCATCCCAATGTAGTTCTAGCCTTGGTAGACCATTGGGAAATGATTTGTGACCATTGGAGCACCTTTTAGCATTCAAAAATAAATTCTGGAACTAGCCGTTGTATACCTGAAAATGATGTTCAAGTAGGCTCGCATTCCTTCGAGTTGGCTCGGATCCTTCGAGTCGATAGGTCGATTTGCCAAATCTTCAATGCAATCGGCTCTTTGTCTCAGGGTGCAAAACATTACTTTGGATGAGTCGGCTTTTTGTAGCTCGGGTCGGCTCAAACTTGAATCTAGAAAATCTTGAACTCGAGGAGTCGGCTCTTTTTAGCATAGGTTAGCTCTTCTTCTCAGGTTCGAAAAACCTTACTCTGGAAGAGTCGTCTCAGTGCAGTTTGGGTCGGCTCACTTTCTCAAGCTTTCAGAATTAGGTCTGACAGAGTCGGCTCTTTTTGGTTCGGGTAGGCTCGCCTGGCTGCTCTCAAAAATCTTTAGAAAATGGACTTTAAAGGAGTCAGCTCGGACTGATTCCAATGGACTCAGATTCACTGGAGTTAGCCCACTTTCTATCGAGTCAGCTCGGATTGCTGCATTCCAGAATCCTTGCTATGTGCCAGTAAGCAAAGTTGGCTCTTCATCACTTGGGGTCGGCTCGAGTGTCTTCTTCAGGATTTTTTACAATTGAACTTAAAGAAAACTCTTACCAACTCTTTTATAATTTCACACAAACCAACTCAAGCTAAAATTCATGGCACACACACACTCACAGAAGTAACCCTTCTAATTAATTTTTCTTAGCATTTTTGAATGGGTTCTTCTTTACCAAAATAATTACAACACAACTCAACCAAGAAAACAGAAGTGTAGGAGTCGAAGTTTGAACATGTTATTCATCATACAAAAACTTGTCAAACACTTGAAGGGTTGTCAGAAATAAATGTAAATGCTCCAATATTTGGTTATCATCAAAATCACTTATGGGGTCAACAATCTCTCCCTTTTCGATGATGACAAAACACTGGACATGAAGAATAAATATAAAACTTTACAGTTACTTGTATAATAGTATTTGCAGAAGTATATGAACAAGTAGAACAAATTGACTTCAAATAGTGCCAAACAATGAGAGGAGAATTAGGGCTTAAAGAGATAATCTCCCCCTCAGCAAAATACTCCATGTTTTGGCATACTTTTCATTCAATTTTATATTTCAAAGCTCAAAAACATTGATCAACAGAGCTAACAAATGTTGAAGCGTAAAACATTATGTATCAAAGTTTGTAAAAATTATAATTCAAGGCTTTTCAATAATATAAGTCAGAACTTAGAGTATCAGAGCTTGAAATATCAATACTTATTCTTTTCAAGTATCAGAGCAACTATGTATCTGTAAGGGTTTTGGTGACCAGGGTGGAAGCATGGATTTCAAAAATTTATTATGAAACCACTACCAAACCCTTAACCCAAGACCTCCTTACTAGGAATTAAAACATACAAACATGCATATATAAAATAAACTAGAGTTTAGGCACCAACCTGAACCTCTAGTATCCAATCCGATGAAGAAAATCCTGATTCAGCCTTCTTCTCCACTAGGCACCCAAATGTTCGCCCTCCAACGGTGATCCACATGAAACTCGGACCAAGTAAGAACTCCTTCTTCAAGTTGCTTGGAGAAGTGGAACTCTTTCGGCAGCCTTTGGTCTAATGACCACTGTAGGACACCCTGTCCTACTGTAGGGCAATAAATACACTCTCCTAAACCACTCTTGGTTTTAGAACAACCCTCCTCTAAGACCCCTTAGGCTTATGTCCTAAAACAAAACCTTGTCCTATTAGAAAAAACCTTGTCTTAACAAGACAAGTCTCGTCTTAAAGAAAGAAGGAGGGAGAGAGAGACACACAGAATAGTACTTCGGTGGAATTCTTTATTTTTTTTTTAGACTCATTTCACCACCCTCTATTTATAGATACAAGAGAGGCGTGTGATATGTCCTTCCATCAACTTATCAGATATGATTTTTCAAGATCGAAGAGAAGTTATCTGGCTTGAAAAATCATATCTAATAAGCCCATTCATGCACCGAAGGCATTATTTACATTCCTTCTTTTATCTGGACAAATTCTTAATTGCCACATGTCAATTACCGGTCCATAGGAAGCCAAGAGGTGCCTCTTCAATCTCTAAATATTGGAGATTATGAAGAGTCCCGATAACAAAAGGACTCTACATCAGAACCACGTGCCACATAAAGAGTTGTTACTCTTCATGCATCAATGCAAATTTCAAAGAATGTTGACCAGTCAAAATATAGGCAATATGGATTTTATTAGAAAGAGCATAAAATTTTCTTTCTGACCATATAAATTATATTCAAATCAGAGATCTATAGCTCATTCTGTGCCCTTTTGAAGTTAAGGAATCATTTAGGTACCAAGAGTCTCATGCCATTGGGTCTCTTCATGTATGGCAACCAAAATGCCCTTAAATCCAAATTAACATCAGATTTAGCTCTGATTAGGATAGTCCAACTTAGGACTCAACCTAATTTAGGTTTCCCATAATTAGGTTAGCCCAATTAGCAAGCGACCGGACCCAATCCAATTCGGTTAGGAATTTTGTTAGCCTACATATGCTAGTATGTAATCCGGCTAACCAATTAGGATCCTATGACCCTAATTAAATCATGAATGACTTCCTTGGCCAAGTCTCTATTGTGTGTGACCCATTGGGTTCCACATCTAGCCACCAGTAGGTTTAGGTTTGAGCCGATTCAATCCGATCGAACCTGATTGACCTAATTAGGTCAAATTGGCTTACCTAATTGTCCAATTCGAATCACACATCGAATTGACTCATGAAACCAAATCAATTGGTTCATGAAGACCTACAAGACAAGATTGACATCTAGCAACATGTCATGTCTACCCGAAACATGAAGAATTTTGGTGGATTTACCAAAATACCCTTCAGTGGTGTGTTATCGTGCAATTCAGTCATTCGATCTACTTGCACCCTGAATATGACTATGGATATGGACACTTGTCAAATCCAATTTCATATTCATTCCTTGCTCAATCTGATAATGATGATTCATTAATAAACCATTAGAAACTATTTCTAATATTCATACTTTGATCAAAGATTTCCTGAATCTTCATTTGATTGAAATCATCTGGATGCGCTTCCCTCTTACTAGGGTTGATCGATTCTTTTTTGACCTACTCACAACCTCTATATGCAATCCACCATACCTACTATCAACCCATGCATGACTCAGTGTCATGATTGAAAGTGAACCAAAGTATGGATTCATGCATATAAGGTACCATGGCAGTCTCAGGTCAAAGGACCACATGCACTACTCCCACTATGAGAACTATCTATTCACAAACAGATAAGGTTCCATTAGATGTTCTCAAGCTGGATCCATTCAGTGAACTCATTCTCTAATGAGCACCCACATCCTAGTATTAGTGTCAAACACAAGTGACTGTGAGATCAATCACCCTCTTCACCAAGCATACATAGGATGTGCTGGTCTTACCGGAAACATTGATCCCCTACCCAATATCCCATCGACCAGGAATATTCTAGATTAAGGTTTTAAGGCTTTAGGTCTCACTGGTATGATCTCATCATAACCCTAGAACCATAGTCCTAGTCTATGGGGTTGATCAGATCCTAATAAGATTAATAAGACATCGTATGTTGAAAATAAAATGCTTTTATTAATTGATAATGTCAATACACTGGTTAGGGATACAAAAAAAAATCTCATCGAAATACAACATATCAATTGGCCTTTAGGACATAATCCTTTCAATCTCCCACTTGCACTAAAGCCAATCGCCTTTAAATTATAACCCCATACAATCGAGGTGGCGATCAAACTCCCATTGTGGTAGAGCCTTAGTGAACGGGTCTGCTATGTTGTTCTTTGTTTCTACTCTTTTAATGCAGACTTCTTGTCTTTCAACAATCTCTCGAATGAGATGGAAGCGTCTTAGAATGTGCTTTGATTTGTGATGAGCTTTAGGTTCCTTAGCTTGAGCGACGGCTCCAGTATTATCACAGTAAAGTGGTACTGGACCTTCAATCTCCGAAACGACGCCCAACTCTGAGATGAACTTCTTCATCTAGATAGCTTCCTTGGCAGCTTCACTAATAGCAATGTATTCTACCTCAGTTGTTGAGTCAGCTATAGTCTGCTGTTTAGAACTCTTCCAGCTTACAGCTCCTCCATTTAGGATAAAAACATACCCTAAAATAGATTTGCTATCATCTGGATCCGATTGAAAACTAGAATCTGAATAAGCTTCCAGTTTAAGATCAGATCCTCCGTATATCAGAAAAATATCCTTAGTCCTTCTCAAGTACTTAAGAATATTTTTCATAGCCTTCCAGTGATCCTCTCCTTGATTAGCTTGAAACCTGCTGGCTATACCTAAGGCATATGCTACATCAGGTCTGGTACATAACATAGCATACATTATAGACCCTACAGCCGAAGCATAAGATATAGAACTCATTCTATTTCTTTCTTCAGGAGTCTTAGGAGACATCTTCTTAGAATGATGTATGCCATGACCAATGGGCAAGTAACCTCTTTTACTTCCCTCCATGCTAAATCTCTTTAGCACTTGGTCAATGTACCTAGACTGGGATAAGCCTAGCATCCTCCTAGATCTATCTCTATAGATCTTGATACCCAGTATATAGGATGCTTCTCCCAAGTCTTTCATGGAAAACTGTTTAGATAACCATACCTTGACTGATTGTAACATTGGGATATCATTCCAAATGAGAAGTATGTCATCCACATACAAAACCAAGAAAAATATGGCACTCCCACTAGTCTTCTTGTACACACAAGGTTCATCCTCATTTTTGATAAAGTCAAACTCTTTGACTGTCTTATCAAATCGGATGTTTTAACTCCTGGATGCTTGCTTTAATCCATAAATGGATTTCTTCAGCCTACATAACTGATTAGGTTTAGTCTCCAAGACAAAACATTCTGGCTGTGACATATAGACCTCTTCCTCAAGGAAACCATTAAGGAATGCGATTTTCAGATCCATCTACCAGATTTCATAATCATGATATGCTGATATAGCAAGCATGATCCGAATAGATTTGAGCATGGCAACAGGAGAAAATGTTTCATCATAATCTATTCCCTATTTTTGTCTGAAACCCTTAGCCACTAACCTGGCTTTATAAGTTTCGACTTGGCCATCTGCCCCAATCTTTTTCTTATAGACCCATTTGCATCCAATAGGGTTAACACCCTCTGGTGCATCAACCAAAGTCTACACTTGGTTGACTTACATGGAGTCCATTTCAGATCTCATGGCTTCCAGCCACCTGTCTGAGTCCCTACTCATGACAGCATCCGTATAGGTTGGAGGCTCATCATTTTCAATGATCCGGGTTTCATTATTTTCAATAATGAATCCATACCTCTTAGGTGCATGATGCACCCTATCAGTCCTATGGATAGGATTGGTGTGTTCTGGTTCTTTACTAACTATGTTATCATTTGGTTGAGATGTATCTATTTGTTGAACTTCTTCAAGTTCAATATTTCTCCCACTACCCTTTTGTAGGATGAACTCTTTCTCCAGAAAAGTGGCATGCCTACTGACAAAAATTGTTTGTTCAGTAGGGTGGTAAAACAGATAACCTATACTATCTTTAGGATATCCTACAAATAAACACTTATTTGCTCTAGCATCCAGCTTATGTCCAAAATTTCTTTTGACATAGGCTGGACATCCCCATATCTTAAGATACTTAATAATGGGTTTGTTACCCCTCCATATCTCATATTGAGTGCTAAAGACAAATTTAGATGGTACTCTATTTAAGATATTAGCCGTGGTTTCCAAGGCATATCCCCAGAAGGAAACAGGTAACTCTATGAAGCACATCATGGACCGTACCATATCTAATAAGGTACGATTCTTCCTTTCAGCAACACCATTTAATTGTGGTGTGTAAGGAGGGATCCATTCAGAGATAATCCCCTTTTCTTTAAGGTGATCGAGAAACTCGGTGGATAAGTATTCACCTCCTTAATCTGATCGAAGGATTTTAATACTTTTCCACGTTTGTTTCTCTACCATACTTTGATACTCTAAAAATTTATCAAAGACTTCAGACTTATGTTTCATAAGATACACAAATTCGTACCTTGAAAAATCATCAGTAAACATGATGAAATAAGAGTATCCACCCTTGGCCTGAGTTATCATAGGCCCACATACATCTATATGTATGAGTCCTAATAACTCAGTTGTCCTTTCTCTATGTCCACTAAATGGAGTCTTGGCCATTTTACCCATGAGACATGATTCACAAGTTCCTAATGATTCATAATCATAAGGATTAAAAAAATTTTCCTTGTATAACTTGCTAATCCTAATCTCACTTATATGTCCAAGCAGACAGTGCAAGAGTAAAGTATTGTTTACATCATCTCTCTTTCGTTTGTTACTTACATGAAGTATATTGTCATTAGTGGATAGAGTTAAAAGACCATTGAAAAATACGCCACAACATATAATTTCATTAGAAAAGCTGATTGAGCAACAATTGCTCATCACATTCATAGTATAACCTTGTCTAAGTAACAAGGGTACAGATATGATATTTCTAATGACCTTAGGTATATAGTAACAATCTCTCAGCTCTAAAATCTTCCCCGAAGGTAACTTCAAGATATAAGTCCCTACGGCCTCTACTTGGATGGACTCTCCTCCAGCACCGTAGAGCTCGAAGTCTCTTTCCTTCAATACTTTAAGCCTCTGCAACCTCTGCAATGATTTGCAGATATTATGACCACAGGCAGTATCTAATACCCAAGTATTTGAAATGGAAGAATCGAATGACAAAATAGTATGAACTTCTTTCATACCTTTTGGTGCATCCGATGCACCAGGCTTCACACCTGCAAGGTAAGCCTTGTAGTTCCTCTTCAAATGACCCGTCTTGCCACAGTGAAAGTAGGTCATCTGTCCGGAGGCCTTCTTTCCTTTCTTCTTCTTGATACCCCTTTTTGGATTCAATCTCCTCTTGGAACCCTTTCTGCCTGACTTCTTCTTATTGATCCCATCCATAAGAAGAAGTGGAGCCTTATTTTTTTTAAATGGCTCTCTGCTATTTTTAACATGTTTAACAGCTCAGGCAAGGAAGTGTTAAGTTTGTTCATATGATAATTAAGAACAAACTGTAAAAATGACTCCGGGAGTGACTGCGAGATCAAATCCTGATTCAACTCCCCGTCCATAACAAAACCCAATTGACCTAATCGACTGATCAGGTCAATAACCATTAGTACGTGGTCTTGTACGGATGTACCTTCTGTCATTCTCGTACTAAACAACTGCTTAGATATCTTATATCTAGCAGTTCGACTATGTTCTCCATATAGCACTTTTAGATTGAGCAGTATGGAGTTAGTGTCCATGCTATCATGTAGCCTTTGCAACTTATTGGTCATAGAGGCAAGCATGATACATTTGACAGTGAGTGAGTCATTTTGCCACATCTTGTATGTGGTCTTTTCCTCTTGCGAGGCATCTTCCCCTAAAGGTTCCAAGGTAGGGGTATCAAGAATGTAAGAAAGTTTTTTCTGGCTAAGTACTATCTTTAGGTTTCTCAACCAATCAACATAGTTCGGTTCAGTCAATTTATTGGCATCAAGTATACTACGAAGTGAGAGTGAAGAGACCATTTAATCTACATTAACAAAGAACATAACATAAGCAAACAACCAATGTTGACAAAACATAATTAAATCAGGACTTTAACTTAATTATGTCTCCCACTATTTTATCAAGCATCATAACCCTCTATATGATGATCGAGAAAACCTAATTGGTTTTCTTAGTGGTGTTGAGATCCTTATTCCTTATAAAAGACCTTGTGTGTACACAACAAATATTTTATAAGTTCAAAGGTAGAAAAATTCTTTCCAATTGTATCTCATACAATTTTCAACAAAACCTGGCCTCTAAAATATTAATAGCTTTGTGTGTGCACAACAAACTATAATATTTTTAGTTAAGTAAGACCTTCATTCCTTTATAGTCATGATTGTAATAATAATACCCTTGTGTGTTCACAACAAAGTATTATGTTAAATCATGCCATAAGCATCAAACGCACCAGGCTAAAATTGTGTTAGTTACCATAATAGGCCTTGTGTGCACACAACAAACCTAATACGGATCATAATATAATAATGACCTAGCATGAAGGAAGGCCTAATGTAGTAAATATTACACTAAGCATATCAATCAAGATTAAGTTAATCTTATTGGCCAGGTAAGTGGGAGAGTAGTGGGAGTCCCCCCGTTGCTTTCCTAGACACCAATAAAAATTGGCCAGGTCAGTCAACGGAACCAATTAAAAACCACGTCCTCTTTACTGAACATGAACCACTTTTTCTGGACACTGAATGATCAACTAATCATCTTGATTATTTTGCTTTTGGTATATGACACTACAACTTAATATAATTTTAATAGAGGGCAATTCAAACAGAAGCACATTCTAATATTACCATTCATCAACCATGCATCATATATCATTTTATAATGTGCCAAGTGTTTCATCATACTAGGACAACCATCTACCATATAATAGATCCACCATTATGCCAGGGCAGCCTTATTTCAGTATGATGACTAGAAAGCTAAACATATCTCTATATCGGTTAAGGTTTAAGTGAAAACCCTAACTAGTGATATACATATATGCATAAACATATCAATCATATGTAACTTTAAACTTTTGTAGAGTCCTACAAAATTGGGCAACTTCAAATTTTGTAGAGTCCTACCAAAATGGGCAACCTCAAGAGTCCTACAAAATTGGACAACTTTAAATTTTCTAGAGTCTTACCAAAATGGGCAACCTCAAGAGTCCTACAAAATTGGGCAACTTCAAATTTTGTATGATATAGCCCTAATAAGGTTGCTTTGATACCACTGTAAGGGTTTTGGTGACCAGGGCGGAAACATGGATTTCAAAAATTTATTATGAAACCACTACCAAACCCTTAACCCAAGACCTCCTTACTAGGAATTAAAACATATAAACATGCATATATAATATAAACTAGAGTTTAGGCACCAACCTGAATCACTAATATCCAATCCGATGAAGAAAATCCTGATTCAGCCTTCTTCTCCACCAGGTGCCCAAACGTTCACCCTCCAACGGTGATCCACATGAAACTTGAACCAAGGAAGAACTCCTTCTTCAAGTTGCTTGGAGAAGTGGAACTCTTTCGACAGCCTTTGGTCTAATGACCACTGTAGGACACCCTGTCCTACTGTAGGGCACTAAAGATACTCTCCTAAACCACTCTTGATTTTAGGACAACCCTCCTCTAGGACCCCTTAGGCTTATGTCCTAAAAAAAAGCCTTGTCCTATTAGAAAAGACCTTGTCTTTACAAGACAAGTCTTGTCTTAATGAAAGAAGGAGCGAGAGAGAGACACTCAAAATAGTACTTCAGTGGAATTCTTCATTTTTTCAGACTCATTTCACCGCCCCCTATTTATAGATACAAGAGGGGCATGTGATATGTCCTCCGATCAACTTATCAGATATCATTTTTCAAGATCGAAGAGAAGTTATCTGGCTTGTAAAATCATATCTAATAAGCCCATTCATGCACCGAAGGCCTTATTCACATCCCTTCTTTTATCTGGATGAATTCTCACTTGCCACATGTCAATTATCGGTCCCTAGAAAGCCAAGAGGCACATCTTCAATCTCCAAACATCGGAGATTATGAAGAATCATGATAGCAGAAGGACTCTCCATCAGATCCGTGTGCCATATGAAGAGTTGCGACTCTTCATGCACCGCGCGCGCCATTCTTCTTCCATGCAAATTTTAAAGAATGTTGACCAGTCAAAATATAGGCAATATGGGTGTCATTGGAAAGAGCATAAAATTTTCTTTCTGACCATATAATTTATATTCAAATCAGAGATCTATAGCTCATTCTGTGCCCTTTTGAAGTTAAGGCATCATTTAGGTACCAAGAGTCCCATGCCATTGGGACTCTTCATGTATGGTACCTAAAATGCCCTTAAATCCATATTAAAATCAGATTTAGCTCTGATTAGACTAGCCCAACTTAGGACTCAACTTAATTTAGGTTTTCCATAATTAGGTTAGCCCAATTAGCAAGCAACCGGACCTAATCCAATTGGGTTAGGAATTTGGTTAGCCTACATATGCTAGTATGTAATCCAGCAACCAATTAAGATCCTATGACCCTAATTATATCATGAATGACATCCTTGGCCAAGTCTCTATTATGTGTGACCCATTAGGTTCCACATCTAGCCAGCAGTAGGTTTAGGTTTGAGCCGATTCGATCCGATTGAACCAGATTGACCTAATTAGGTCAATTTGGCTCACATAATTATCCAATCGAATCACTCATCGAATTGACTCATGAAACCAAATCAATTGGTTCATGAAGACCTACAAGACAAGATTGACATCTAGCAACATATCTTGCCTACCCTGAAGATGAGAAATTTTGGTGGATTTACCAAAATACCCTTCAGTGGTGAGTTACCGGGCAGTTCAGTCCTTCGATCTACTTGCACCATGAATATGACTATGGATATGGATACTTGTCAAATCCAATTTCATATTCATTCCTTGCTTAATCTGATAATGATAATTCATTAATGAACCATTAGAAACTATTTCTAATGTTCATACTTTCATCAAAGATTTCCCGAATCTTCATTTGATTGAAATCATCTGGATGCGCTTCCCTCTTACTAGGGTTGATTGATTCCATTTTGACCTACTCAACACCTCCATATGCAATCCAACATACCTAGTATCACCCCATACATGACTCAGTGTCATGATTGAGTGTGAGCCAAAGTATGGATTCATGCATACAATGTACCATGGCAGTATCAGGTCAAAGGACCACATGCACTACTCCCACTATGAGAACTATCTATTGACAAACAGATAAGGTTCCATTAGATGTTCTCAAGCTGGATCAATTTAGTGAACTCATTCACTAATGAGCACCCACATCCTAGTATTAGTGTCAAACACAAGTGACTGTGAGATCAGTCACCCTCTTCACGAAGCATACATAGGATGTGCTTGTCTTACCAGAAACATTGATCCCCTACTCAATATCCCATCGACCAGAAATATTCTAGATTAGGGTTTTAAGGCTTTAGGTCTCAGTGGTATGATCTCATCATAACCCTAGAACCATAGCCCTAATCTATGAGATTCATCATATCTTAATAAAATTAATAAGACACAGCATATGATGAAAATAAAATGCCTTTATTAATTGATAATGTCAATACACTGGTTTGGGATACAAAAGAAAATTCCATCGAAATACAACATTTCGATTAGCATTTATGGCATAATCCTTTAAGTATCGAGCTTTGAAGTATCAATATTTTATCTTTTTCATGCAATACATTCTCCCCCTTTTTGTTAATCAATCAAAAAAGGTTGAGTAAAAATTAAGCTCAGATTTTAAAATAGATTAGAAAGTATTTAAATTTGTTTGAGATAATTTCACTTTCTCATATTTATCTTGAAATTCTAATTAAAAGATCAATCATTGTAAGTGCAATCAAACATTCAATTCATAGTGAAATTGCAAAATTTGTGAGACAAAAGATGTACTTTCATTTCATTTCAAAAGTTCAGTACAAAGTACAAAAAGTTAATACACTTAGTCACTATCTATATCTACGCTAGGTTTTGAAGGAGTTTAGCTATGAATTTGAATGCCAGGTGGTAGAGAAGCAATAGGATCAATAAATTATGGAATATTATAGAATTCAGGTGTCCTAATGTATGGAGCAGGTTGTCTTGGATGGCTTGAATGACTAGGAAAGTATCTAGAAGAAGCATTGAGAGTAGCTTGGATGTCTTCAATCTTGCCCATCATTTTCCACAGAAAACTATTCATTGATTTCAATTCAGCTTCAACTTTCTTTACACTTCTAGAAGCAGCCAAGTCTTTTATTCTTTCTTTGGTTTCTGCCACATTTTTTTGCAGTGTAAGCATTTCTGAAGCTTGAACATTAGCAAATGCTTTGGCTGAACCTCTCAATCTTCCAAATTCACTTATAATTATACCAATACCTTTGGTATAATCTTCCTCCATCCTTTTTCCTGCTTCAAGTGATCCCATTCTGACCCTCAAGTTATCCATCTCAGTTCTGGAGGCTTCAAGGATTTGAGTGACTGAGCTTTTGATAGAATCTGAACTTGATGTAATCAACTGAAGGATCGGTTGAACATCTGTCACAATTATACTAGTTGCTGTAGTTTTGGAGGTCTCAATTTTGTCAATTCTTCCTTTTAGATCATTTATTTGTTCTCCAAACTGGGTTAGCCTCTCATCAACTGATTTTTGATGTACTCCAAACATCTCACCCATAGAAGACTTAATGGATTCAGTCATACTATTCATTTGTTGTGCCAAGAAGTTTTGTATCATTGAAATGTTCATAGTAGGAGTAGTAGCAGCTTGATCATGACTTGGAATGTCAGTAGCCTGATCAA
The DNA here is from genome assembly GCA_021397845.1 of Areca catechu. Classification (NCBI taxonomy): domain Eukaryota; kingdom Viridiplantae; phylum Streptophyta; class Magnoliopsida; order Arecales; family Arecaceae; genus Areca; species Areca catechu. The sequence continues at coordinate 89,745,973 of CM038051.1, read as the reverse complement.
AGGTAGGTGTGCTATATGGCATGTCAGGCAAGTCAGGGAATATCTGGATAAAAAGTATCAAAGTCCATCTGGATAGGGGATTCCTGCTGTGGCTGTGGCTCAGGGATGTGCATTGTAGTGCCTCCACTAGCTTCTTCTTCTATTTGTTATTGGACTTCTTCAGTCTCTTCAACTATAGGAGTGTCAGTTTTCTTCTTCCAGGTACCATATGTTAACAAGTATCCCATTCTTTGAAGTGTCTTGGCTGTATATGTGTTAGTGTGGAGTAATCCCTTACTGTCTTCTCCTGTCAAATCTAAACTTGCTCTTTGAAAGAAGATTGAAAGAATCATTCCATATGGTAAACAGGCTTTAACTTTCCTAGTTGCCTCCTTCATTTGGCTAATTATAATTGCATGCAAATTAATCTTTTCACCATTAATTAAGAGCTCCATAAAATATAAATCCCTTTCACTTACCCAATCTAATCGACCTGTTCTAGGTAAGAAGATCTGGCTTATGAAGTTATGTAGGAGTCTCACCTCAAAGGACAACATGTTTGCTTTGAGAATCCCAATCTAATTTACCTTAGCTCTTTCCAAAACTGTCTGTAATGCCTTGGTTCTATCCTTCAGTACAAGATATTCTATTCCTTCAAAAGGCATTTCCAAAACACTTCCTAAAATTTTAGCAGAGAAAATTATCCTTTTTCTTTTAACTGAGGACTTAATAAAATTCTCTCCAAACCTTAAATTTTCATAGAACATTCTTACTAGGTTTAGATATTAATATCCGGTGAACACAAATTCCTCCAACCTTGGTTTTCAATAAGATCCCCAATCACAAAATCGATTTCACTTAGATATTCGAATAAAATACGTCGGCCGGTAGTGATTGGTCTCATACCTAGGGACATTTGATGGCTTGGAGAAACCAGGTTTACTTCTTCTTCAGGCTGTGGTTCATTCTGGGAGACATTATCTTCTCGAAATTTTGTTCTTCATTTTTTTGGAGCCGCATCACCAACTCTCTCAGATCTCTTCCCAACTACTCTCCTTGGTGCCATAGTGTAAAGAAATTGAGTTTAGAAGAGGTTTATGGATGTTTAGAGAAGTTCGGAATGTTTTTTGAGGAAATGGAATAGGGTTTAGGAGTAAGAATGGTAAAAACAAAACCCTACGGCTCGAACAAAAAAAAGATGGCTCGACATCTGAGCTGGCTCGACCAATAGTTCATCTGCTCGAGTTTGCTTGAGCGGAGGGATCTAAAAAAAAAATAATTTTTGTATTTCAATCAAGGCTCATAAAATTTTGGGATTTGGATTAGAAGGTTATCTAGATACATTTTCCTTAAGATTCTGGAGGTGTTTCTAGATAGGATCACATATTCCTAGTTCATTTCTAATCATTGCAAACCTATCTAAATTCAATGGTTTGGTAAAAATATTAGCAAGTTGGTTTTCAGTTGGCACATATTCATGAGTAATATCATTATTCAAAACATGTTCTCTTATAAAATGGTGCCTGATTTCTATGTGTTTGGTTCATGAATGTTGAACAGGATTTTTTGTCAAGTTAATGGTACTTGTGTTATCATATTTGATTGGAATTTAGATTGTGTAACACCAAAATCCTCTAGCTGTTATTTAATCCATAACATTTGAGCACAATAACTACTAGCAGCAACGTATTCTGCCTCGGCAGTTTACAATGCTACGGAGTTTTGCTTCTTACAATGCCATGAAATTAGATTCAACCATAGAAATTGGCATATACCACTAGTGCTCTTTCTGTCAATTTTGCAACCAGCATAGTCAGCATCAAAAAAACCAATTAAATTCAAAGATGATTCTTTAGAATACCAAAAACCTAAGTTATTTGTTCTTTTCAAGTATTTGAAAATTCTTTTAACAGCAAGCATATGTGTTTCTTTAGGATTACATTGAAATCTAGCACAAACACATACACTGTGCAAGATATCAGGCCTACTGGCTCTCAAATATTAAAGGGATCCGATCATACCTTTATATAGCTTTTGGTCAATATTGGATCCACTTTCATCTTTGTCTAGCCAATAGGTAGGACACATGGGTGTGCTAGCCTCTTTGCTTATTTCCATGACAAATTCCTTGATTAATTCCTTGATGTACTTGGCTTGGCTTATAAGGATTCCTTCCATCATTTGTTTGACTTGTAATCCAAGGAAGTAGTTGAGCTCACCCATAAAGCTCATTTCAAGCTGAACCTGCATTAGCTCAATAAATTCTTCATGAAAAGTGTCATTAGTTGTACCAAAGATAATATCATCAATGTATATTTGTACAACTAACATGTCATTTTCTCAATTCTTAATAAAAAGAGTTTTGTCAATATTTCCTCTTTTGAAATCATTTTGAAGTAAAAACATGATCAACCTATCATACCAGGCCCTAGGTGCTTGTTTCAAACCATATAAAACTTTGTTCAACTCAAAATCATGATTTGGAAAAGCATGATTTTCAAAACCTGGTGGCTGTTCTACATAAACTTGTTCAGAAATAAATCCATTTAAAAAATCACTTTTGACATTCATTTGAAAGAGTTTAAAGTTCATGTAGCAAGCAAATGCAAGAAGTAATCTAATGGTCGCAGGTCTTGCTACCGGAGCATAAGTTTCATCAAAATCGATATCCTTTTCTTGATTGAATTCATTTGCTACCAACCTTGCTTTTTTCCTTATTACTTTACCATTTTGATCTAGTGTGTTCCTATAGACCCATTTGGTTTCTGTTATTGGATGGTCTGTAGGTCTACTAACTAGTGTCCAAATATTATTCCTTTCTAACTGGTTTAATTCATCATGCATGGCCATCATCCAGCTATAATCAGTTTTAGCTTCTTCTAAACTATGTGGTTGAATTTTAGAGATAGGCTAGGTTGTCATGTGCATCTCTATGTGCTGACCTAGTCCTAACACCATGAGAAGGATCATCAATAATTAAATCTTTGGGATGTAAAGTTACATGCCTCCATTCCTTAGGTAAATCAGCATGATCCTTACTTACCATCTCACCTCCATCTTGTGTTGGTTTGTCCGGGATGTTTAGATCTTCCATTTCCTTTTGTAGTGTACCTGCATCATTATCTATGCACTCATCTTTTCTAGATGGTGAGGGGTTAGCTTCATCAAAGACAACATGAATTGACTCTTCTATAGTAAGAGTCCTCTTGTTAAACACTCTATATGCTTTGCTATGAAATGAATAACCAAAGAATATGGATTCATCAGATTTTGCATCAAACTTTCCTAGATTATCCTTACCATTATTTAACACAAAGCATTTACACCCAAAAACATGAAAATAATTAATATTTGGTTTTCTTCCATTCCAAAGCTCATAGGGGGTTTTCTTTGAAATTGGTCGTATCAAAACTTGGTTTAGTATATAACAGGCAGTGTTCACGGCTTTTGCCCAAAAATACCTTGGAGAATTACCTTCACATAACTTTGTTCTAGCCATCTCTTCCAAAGTCCTATTCTTCCTCTCTACAATACCATTTTGTTGTGATGTTCGAGAAGCGGAGAAGTTGTGATCAATGCCATGCTCAGTACAATATTCATCAAAGATTTGATTTTGAAATTCAGTTGAAACCTTTTCAATTTAAAACTTTTTATGAAATTTTTGAAACCTTTTTATGAAATTTTTGAAATACATCAAAAGTTTCATCTTTATGTACAATAAAAAATACCCATGTGAATCTAGAAAGGTCATCTATAATCACAAGGCCATGTTTCATACCTCATAGGCTTGTGGTCCTAGTTGGTCCAAATAAGTCCATGCGAAGTAGCTCAAGGGGTCTAGTTATTGAAATAACATTTTTCAATTTAAAACTCCCCCTAGTTTATTTTCCAAATTGACAAGCATAACATACATAATCAAGATCAACTTTGAAATGAGGCAAACCTCTAACTAGATTCTTTGAGATTAATTTGGCAATAGTATGCATGCTAGCATGACCTAATCATATATGCCATAATAAACATGACTCTTTGGTCTTAGCATTCATTGCTACCAGACTGGAACTACTAGACATGGCTAAATCATTTAGATCTACCACATAGATATTTTCGAGTCTATGGCCAATAAATTAGTTGCTAGAGTCAAGAGAGTTAGTTACTATACACATAGATGATTCAAAGTTAACTTTGAAGCCTTTATCATATAATTGACTAATACTCAATAAATTATGCTTCAATTTATCTACTAGCAGCACATCTTCAATAAAAGTACAGGAGATTATTTTAATCTTAACGATTTCGATTATTCTTCCCTTGCCATTATCTTCAAAAGTAACTAATTCTTCTTTTATTCGTAGGGTGATAAATTGATCCTTGTCATCCGTCATATGCCTTGAAAAGCCATTGTCAAGATACCATCTTTTCTTTAATTTTTGGGCTGCAAGACAATCCTGGAAAATAATCAAGGAGTGATTTTAGGTATCCAAGCTAACTTGTGTCCTTTCAGGTTAGTAGAATTTGTTCCCTTTGGAATCCAAATGGTTCTATATTTCAATGCATTAATCATGGAATTTCTCAAGGAATTGCATTGATAAGATTTATGCCCAAATTTTTGACATGCATAACAAATAATTTTGTTATTTTTGAATGATGCTTGCTTTGAAGCTATGACAGATGCAAAAATTGGAATACTTGATTTGAAGGATTTTTGCATAGTATTGTTAGGAACATATTTCAATCCATTTAAAATTGATTTCGATGGAAAACCTTTTTCAAATTTAGCATTTACAGCTGAAGCTTTTGAAGATACAAATTTTGTTGCTGTAATTTCTTTAGCATTTATAGCATTAAATCCAATTCTATCTTTACTTTTAAAGTCCTTTTGTTCTTTCAAAATTAGCTCAAGCTTATTAGAACTCAAGGTCAATTTTTCCACTAAAGGCTTAAGCTTTTCAACCTCCTTTTTCAAATCAGTATTTTTGGCAACTAAAATATTGTTTGTCTTATTTAAAATAGTTTTTTCATTGTTCAAGACAATAATATTTTCAGAAATGTTATTAAATTTTCTTTGCAAAATGTTATTCTTTTCAAAGATTTCGTCCTTGTCCTTTAATAAAACATCATTTTGTTTCTTTAAGGACTTAATTTTAACCCCAGCTTTCTTGAATTCGATGAGTAAATCATGAAATGTAGAATTCAGTTCATCATAAGTAAATTCAGTTTGAAGCTCAAGGAATGATACCTCACTTTTGAGACTTATTAGACAAAGATTCATAGATTTCAGAGCCTATTCATCTTCATTTGATGAGGACGCTTCACTATCGCTCCACGTCACTACCATTGCTTTTTTTTTCTTTTTCTTAAATTCCATTTTCAATAAAGGACAATCTGGTGAGAGTGCCCTGGCTTTTTTCACTCATAACATGTGGGCGCTTCTTTTTCTTTCTCCTTTTCCTTGTTCTTCTCTTTACTGAACTCTTTGTTCTTGTGGAATTTTCTAAAATATCTTCCTTTCTTTCTTTCCAAGAACTTTCTAAATTTTCTAACGACCATGGCAACATCTTCGTCTTCCATGTCGCTTTCAACAAAGGAGCTTTCTTTTTCCGATTCTTCATCTCTTTTAGAATCCATAGTAGCTTTAAAAGCGATCGATCTCCATTTCTTTTGATCATTTTCAGTTTGATGCTGCATGGTCAGTTCATGTATGATGAGAGATCCTAGCAGTTCATGCAATAATAAGGTATTCAAATCTTTTGCTTCCTGGTGGCAATCACTTTTGGATCCCATTTGTCCAGAAGAGATCTTAAAATCTTCTGCACTAAATCTGCATTAGTGTATACCCTGCCAAGACTTTTTAAGCCATTAATAATGTCAGTGAAACGTGTAAACATGGCAGAGATTATTTCATTTGGTTCCATCTTAAATAATTCATAACTATGTACAAGAAGATTAATTTTAGAAGACTTCACTTGTGAAGTTCCTTCATGGGTCACTATGAGTTTATCCCAAATTTCTTTTATCGAGGAGCAAATTAAAATTCGATTAAACACATTACTATCCAAAGCATAATATAACAAGTTAATGGCTTTGGCATTTAACTCTCCCATCTTCATGTCGTGTTCGTCCCAATCCTCTTCAGGTTTAGGAACATCCACTCCATCAATTTTAACCATGAAAATATGAGGACCCTTTAGAATGACCTTCCATAACTGGAAAACAACTGCTTGAATATAGATCTTCATTCTAGTTTTCCAATATGCATAATTTGTGCCTGTGAAGAGAGGAGGTCTATTAGTTAATTAGCCTTCTGCCAAGGATGTACTCATTGGATGAGCCATCAATCTTTACTCTAATATATTCAAAGACACTTGCTTTGATACCAGATGTTGCCCAGGTGGCTATCCAAGAGGGTGGTGAATTGGATCTTTTAAAAAATTGAAGCAAGTATTATGCAATTCAAAATCTTTGCAAGTGGTAGGTGATGTGATAGAATTATAAAATGCAGAAGCTAAACAAAGTCAAGAAAGCATAACACAAACACACCAAATTTATAGTGGTTCAGAGCAACCTAGCTCCTACATCCACTACCCAAGATACCATATGAGATTTTCGCTATATTCACACCTGAATATAGTAGGATTGTCTTACAGGATCATAATCCAAAACCTCTACACTTTGATTTTATGGGATCACCAAAGAAAACCCAATACCCTTTGGTTTTAACAGGCTCACCAAAGAAATCCAACATGGTTTTCACAGGATCACCAAGAACCAAACCCTTGATTTTAACAAGGCTCACCAAGAACCTATTTGATTTTAACAACCGGGCTCAACAATAACCCAACAATTCAAAAGTTGAATTGAAAATAAATGCAAAAAAAATATCAAACTCAATTTGTCGGATAGTTACCAGTGCAGCTTGTTGGATGTCCACTTGAATGCACTTCAATAAGATTTAATGACTTTAGTGGCTTTTTCCCAAAGTTGTTTCAAGCTTCAGATTAGAGTTGGTGAAGACTTGAAAGCTTGACTTGAATGCTCTTATGCTCTTTTGCTGTTGGTAGGTAGGATATTCAATGAAGCTCACTTTTCTTTGAAGAACTCTCTAATTCATTGCTTCAAGGAAGTTCAAATCCTTCAAATTTAAAGACTTCTATCATCCCATGGTAGTTCTAGCTATTGTAGACCATTGGGGAATGACTTGTGACTGTTGGAGCACCTTTTAGCATTCAAAAATAAATTCTGGAACTATCCGTTATATACCTGAAAATGATAATCGAGTCGGCTAGGATCCTTCAAGTTGATGGGTCGAGTTGCCAAATCTTTAATACAGTCAGTTCTTTGTCTCAGGATGCAAAACATCACTCTGGATGAGTCTGCTCTTTGTAGCTCAGGTCGGCTCGAACTTGAATCTTGAAAATCATGAACTTGAGGAGTCAGCTCTTTTCAGCTTGGGTCGGCTATTCTTCTCAGGTACGAAAATCCTTACTCTGGAAGAGTCGGCTCAGTGCAGTTCGGGTCGACTCGCTTTCTCAGGCTTTTAGAATTAGGTCAAGCAGAGTCGGCTCTTTTTGGTTCAGGTCGGCTCGCCTGGCTATTCTAGAAAATCTTCAGAAAATAGACTCTGGAGGAGTCGGCTCGGACTGATTCCAATCGACTCAGATTCACTGGAGTCAGCTCGCTTTCTGTTAAGTCAGCTCGGATAGCTACATTCCAGAATCCTTGCTACGTGGCAGTAAGCAGAGTCAACTCTTCATCACTTGGGGTCGGGCTCGAGTGTCTTCTTCAGGATTTTCTATAATTGAACTTAAAGAAAACTCTTACCAATTCTTTTACAATTTCACACAAACCAACTCAAGCTAAAATACATGGCACACACACACTCACAGAAGTAACCCTTTTAATTGATTTTTCTTAGCATTTTTGAATGGGTTCTTCTTTACAAAAACATTTACAACACAACTCAACCAAGAAAATAGAAGTGTAGGAGTTGAAGTTTGAACATATTATTCATCCTACAAAAACTTGTCAAATACTTGAAGAGTTGTTAGAAATAAATGTACATACTCCAATGTTTGGTTATCATCAAAATTGATTACGGGGTCAACACCGGTGTTTCGTCATCATCAAAAAGGGGAAGATTGTTGACCCCTTGAGTGATTTTGATTATAACAAATTATTGGAGCACGCAATTATATTACTAACTACTTTTCAAGTGCTTTACAAGTTTTTGTAGGATGATTTCATTGCTTAATTAAAATACCTACAATCTTATTATATGTTATGAGTTGTGTTGTAAATGTGTCATGTACGGAAGAGCCAAAACAAAAATTAAAGAAATATTTTCTAAAAATGGGTTACTTCTAAGTGATTTCAAGCTTAAATTCTTTATAATAAATTATTAGTTGATTTGGGAAGAATCTTGAATGATAAAATGTTCCTAGATGAAATCTAGAAATGAAATAAAAGCTTCACTGAAAAACTCTTCCAAGCTAACTCGAATAAAGGGAGCCAACTCTAGCTCATGGCACACATGGAGGATATTGGCATGTAGAAATCCAAGTTGACTCGTCCAGTGCATCATTTCATGAATCAGACAGGCGAGCCAACCTGAAGGGAGTCTAGTCTGACTCATCCATTTACTCAGGCATCCGTGTGGACCCTTCAAAGATCCGTGCTGACTCCTCCAATGTTTATGAACAATTAGTTCCAAGAGAATAGCTATGTGAGCTAACTCAAATGAGAAGAGTCGACTCCTCCAGAGTATAGTTTTGAAGACCCTTGAATCTGAGTCGACTCGAACTAAGCTGAGCCGACTCATCCAGAGTAAGGAATCAAGAATACTATAAAACCGAGCCGACCCGAATGAGGCAAGGCGACTCGACCAGAACTTTCCTGAGAATCTAAGCCGACATGAGGGATCCGAGCCAAATCGAAGGTCAATTCCAGGTAGGTAACAACTAGTTCTAGAACTTCATTTTTGAATTTGAAAAGTGCTCCAACGGTCTAATGTCACATCCCAATGGTCTACTATGACTATATCCACCTGAGAAGAGAACAAGACTCTATAAATGAGGGATCGGGACAACTTTTAAAAAAGCTAATACTTAGTTGAACATTAAATGAGCTTGTGAGCAAGAGATCACTATAAAGCATTCAAGTCAGTCACCAAGACTTCACCTACTCCAATCAGAAGCTTGAAGCATGCATTGAAGAAGTTGAAGAAGCCACTGAAGAGCATTAAAGTGCAATTAAAAAGGCTTCTCTCGAGTTGCATCAGCAACCATCAGAAAACTTTTGTTTATCATTTTATTACTTATATTCCTAAACTCTTTTGTGAGTTATTGGGTATTGGTGAGCCTGGTTTAAAACCAAGTAGGTTCTTGGTGATCCTGGTCAAAACCAAGTATGGGTTCTTGGTGATCTGGGTCAAAACCAAGTTGGGTTCTTGGTGATCCTGTGTAAAACCAAGTGTTGGGTTTTTGGTGAGCACGATTGAAAAACCAAGTTAGGTTTTGATATTGAGCCTAGTAAAATGATCCGACTGTATTATGGTGATGAATATAGTGAAAATCCCAAGTGGAATTATTGGTAGTAGACATAGGATTGAGGATGCTCCGTACCACTATAAATTTTCTGTGCTTGCATTATGCTTTTTCTGTTTGTGTTTTCTTCCGCTGTTTATTATTTGAAACACAACACCTACCACTAAAGTAGATTTAAAAGAGCACATATCTGATTAATTTTATAAATTCCCAGTTTACCCCCATTTGGGAAAAGCCACCTGGGCAACACGGCTCCATCTTCAACCAGCGCAACCGCTCCTTCGGCCCTGGCAACCATGAAAAGGACACTTCCATCAGTATACACCACCCTTGACAGACTCCAGCCAGGTCATCGTCGATGCCAGACTCCTCTAGATCCAATCCCGACTCCACCTTCCCCACATCGGATCCAAGGAAGAACCGTGGCAGCCCCTGCTCATCTTCCCTTTCAATCTCATCTCCGATCTCTCTCTTCCCTCCATCTGTGACCCTCGGTCTCACCGTTGGCGGAACGACAACTCCATTAATTGCTTTCCCCGAGGTCTTCCTCGAGCTCTTCCCTCCTCACACTGGCATCCCATAAGAACACTATTCTAAGAGCGACAAACTGAAGGAGGACCCTACTTGGAACCCGTTTAGCCTTCTCCATGATCCTCACTACCAGATCTGCCCGGCATCCTGAGCCTTAGATTTCGGAGCCTATTATGGAATCCTAGCTTCTTCCCAGCCCTTTCCTCAGCATCATTTTGAGTGGGAGCTTTTCCTCTCTGCGATTCTTGCTCCATCTTCACACGCTCTATCACCACTTGGATCGCGATGATCCTCTATCAGATCTCATCAAGCATCAACTACGACTACGACACTCATAATCCCGACCGTGTCCAAGCCATGCCTGCCCTCCAATCACTTGGATTCCCATAATCGTGCCATCTACCTCCTCAGATCTGGCGGGCAGCACACGGTAGCCCAGCCCCATTCACTGCTGCCAACCATTTGGAAATCCACTGCCCAAGTCAACTGGTGACACCTCCTCACCCAAATCGAAGCCTCTATCTCCATTCACAACATCGAAGGACGTAGCCTCCCATTGGATCCTCCATACTCCCCTACCAGAAGCTGACGATGCCTTGCCACTTGGGATGTGGACTTTCATCCCCTTCTCTACTGATCGATGCCCCCGATGCAAACTAGAGAGCCCTCATCGCTGCCCCCCTTTCAACTAGAACCCTTCTCCTTGTCCGTGCTACCACCACTAGTGAAAACCGCCGGGAGTCCCTCCACTGTTTTAGCCCCATCAATCCAAAGGGGGAACAAGAAGCCGCACGAATGTGAAAGCTACATGCTCCTCAAAGTGCATGTTCTTCAAAGTTCACAATCCTCCATGTTCATGATCCTCAAAGCTGCACACTCTTCAAAGTGCATGATTTTTCAAAGCAGAGCTGATAAACGAAAAAAAAATTAATGGTTTTCTCAAGCTGGAGTCCTGGGAGCTTGAAGTCAAGCTAAAGCTGGAGTCTGAGCCTGACTCGATGGAGGCGAGTTCTCCCTACCTCAGGAAAATGATGGGGATAGCAATCCACACGAATCTCGAAGCAACATGAATCTCAAAGCAACACAAATCTCGAAGTAGCACGAATCCTGGAGTAGCATGAATTTTGTTGCAGATCTAGTACTAGAATAAATTAGTATAGGATTTATCTTTATCAATTATTTTAAAATTTGTTTTAGGATTAGTTTGGTTAGGATTGAGTTATCTAGTATAGATAGACCTTATCTTGTATTTGAATTTGAACCATCCTTATCTTTCTATCTTGTATTCAAATTCAAATGAGGGTTGGAAAGGTCTATAAATACCACCCTCATTCCTTGGCAAAAGGAGGTGAATGAAAATGACTTTTTAGAAAAGAGTGATTCTTTTCTTTCACTCCACATGGAGAGGGTGAGAGGCCCAACAATCACTTCGTAAAGAGAGCATTAGAGGTAAAACCCCAGGACATGATGCAAGGTCATGTCTAGTTATCCCCTTCCTTGATTCCACCTTCTCTTCCATCCTCATGTCCTTTGAGATTCACCCTAGTAGCTCCATGTAGTGAGATGGGTGGGTTGTTCTAGAGGTAAGATGTCTTTCCATGAGTCTGAGTCCCAAAGTTTGTGAGAGTCTAGATTTTTCCTACCTTCCATCTTCATTGTTCCTTCATGACCTCCTTAGAAAGATAAAATAAAAAAAAACTAGTGGTAACCTAATCTTGGTGTCATCTAGGGTTGCTAGGGATCCATCCCCATCCCATCCCCCATCACTGGGTGAATCTATAACCCACCCCTCCTCCCTCTTGTAGGATATTATGGTTGAATGAATTTGAGTGTTCTTCTCTTTTATTTTTCCAAGCAATTCTGCATTGATGCTCCGTGAAGGAGAGGGTGTGAGGCTCGTTTCACACCGCGAGGAGGTTACGTGAGGTGCAACCCAATTGTCCAAACCCTAGCCCAAGGCCTCCCATCACCATCCTCCATCTAGGCCACCCCATCCATCTTTCATCTTAGGACGCCCAACCTTCATCCTCTTCAAGATGCCACCTTCATCTTCCATCAACCTCAGCCGCCCCCTGTTCCAAGCCCTAGCTGCCTCTGTTCCAAGTTCCAGGCTATTAGATTTTCATCCTGCAGGCATCATCATCCTCTTGGCATCTTCATCCATCAAGCTGCCCTTCCAATGTTCCAGGCACCCTCTATCAATCCAGGCCACCAGCACATCCTGCGATCCTCTTGCCTTCTCCTCTCATCCAACTTATGTTTCATATTTTTTCCGTCTTCATAAACCCAAACCCTTGATGTTTGCAGATCCCTTCGGTGCCTTGCCCTTTGGATGACATTTTTCTTTGCCCCAAAACTAGCTGATAAAAAGTCGGTGGATCAGCGGGAAAGCTACCTCTTTTTCCAGGCACCTATCTAGAGTGATGACAGACCCCTTCTACTATGCAAAAGACATCATTGCTAGGTATTTGACCCAAATGCTTCTCTTATATTTGTTTTATTAAAGTTGAACAAGTGCCTAATACACGTTCCTTAATCCTAGGATCCTTTCTTTCTTTATTATTTTTTTAGATCTTGCTATGCATGTAGAACTTAAATCTTTACATGATAATCCTAACCTCTGTTAACTTCTTTTCGAGAAAAAAACAACATTTGAAATTTGAAATCATTGCTCATATGATCTATGATTTTTTTTTGTTCATCCTCCGCATGTTCATCCTGCATCATTCTAGGTCTCGTTACCTATGACTTGCCCCCCAAGCTATTATTCCTACTGCCTTCTCAGTGGGTCAGTTGTTGATGGCGAGCAGACGGGGCTCTTCACCCCAAATCACCAGAGGCACACTTCATCCACATTTCTCAAGGTAGCCATGCTTAATCAGGTCTTCTATTTTTTTTTTAGATGGTGGCATTCCTCCATATTATGGCCATAGTCCCGATGGAAGTGATAGTAGCGGGACATATCTCGCCCGGGGGATGGCTTCAATAGGGGAAGTCTTCGCAGAAAGTGCTCGCCCTTGATCTTCATCAGGATCTTCATTATGGGGGTAAGAAGAGGAGTGAACTTCTCTTCCTTGGTGGGATCGACTCTAGATGACGGCTCCGATCATTGGATAGGCACCACCTTCTAAGCAGGAGGAGCGGATGTTTCCCCGATGGCCTGCCTATTCAAGGGCCTCCCATCCATCTCCCTTCTAGTGTGGTCTACATCCTCTAAACGGATATACTTTTAGTCCTGGTGGAGGATCTCCAAGTAAGTCTTTGTGGACTTCTTGTCAAGGGATTAGGTGAAGCAAGAGGTCTGCAGCCCCCGCTTCAGGGCCAGCATGGAGACTGGCTCATCAAGGAGGTAGATCTCCAAGGTGGTGGCCTTGAACTGGGACATGTACTTTCGGAGAGATTCTCGGTTCTGCTGATGGATAGAGAAGAGACTATCTACTTCACATGGTACATTTTTGCATGCATCGAAGTGCACCTCTCCAACGTGGAGAAGGAATCTATACTCTCAGACTCAAGCCTAGAGAACCATGCTCGGGCAGCCTTCCATAAGGTTGCCAGGAAGGCAGTGTAAAAGAGAGCGTTAGTAGCCCCGTGGATCCTCATAAGGGCCTTGTAGGGGGTCAGTTATATTGTCATAGGGATCAACTTGCGACAAACGGAACCAGCTGGGGATCGATTCCTCTTGGATTCTATGGGAGAAAAGGTGGCTGGTGTCGTAACCCGCGGGCTCGCTAGGGGAGCCTTGAATCTCTACAAACTGATGAGATAGATCCGCTAGCTTGCACTCCTGCTCCTTGAGGTGCCTTTCTGCCCGGCAGTGGATCGCCTCATCTGTGGACCGCTCGGTAGTGACCATGGGGGGTGAAGGGCGATCAGAATGGAGGAACTCCTGCCTGAGTTCCCGGACACATTGGCACCGCTGGTGCAAGCATGCATCATGGTCCAAGACCGGGGATCGACTCCCCTGAGCAATTAGATCAATCTATTACTGCCAATCTATTGCTCCCATGATTGGTTGGATCAATATCTAACATCTTGGTCCGAGACCAGGGATCGGCTCCCTGATAGGAACATCGGCTTGCATGAATCTCGGAGTAGCATGGATTCTGGAGTAGCATGGATCTTGGAGTACCACCACTCTTGAATTCAAATTCAAGAATAAGTTATCAGAATTTTAGGATAGTTTAGGATTTATATTTATCGATTATTTTAAAATTTGATTTAGGATATCTGAGTTTGTTAGGATTTGGATAGGCCATATCTTGTATTTGAATTTAAACCATCATTATCTTTTTATCTTGTATTCAAATTCAAATGAGGGTTTGAAAGGTCTATAAATACCATCTTCATCCATGTAAATAATTGGTTAATGAAGATGAGTTTATAGGGAAGAGTGATTCTTCGTTTAGCCTCGATAAAGGAGTGGGCGTGAGGCCCGTTTTCCCTTTGCCTTTGGGTGTCGAGGGGTGTGAGAGCCTATGCCTTCGCTTTCGAGCTTCGAGGGGCATGAGGCTCTAGTTTTCCCCTTCCTCGTCGAGTCCTCTTCATGGTCTTAGAGTATTTTCTTCATGTCCCCAGGTAGCGATTTGGGTGGGATGCCCTAGGCTCCTCATGTAGTGAGATGGGTGGGATGCCCTAGGCTACATGTAGTGGGATGGGTGAGATGCCATAGAGGTGAGAGGCCTCTTCATGAATGTAAGTCCCAAGTCTGTAGAGTGTCCATCTTCTTTATCCCTCCACGGCCTTAGAAAGTTACCCTCACGGCTCCATTAGTGAGGTTGGTGAGATGCCCTAGAGATAAGAGGTCTCTTCATGAGTATAAGTTTTCCAAGTCCGTGGTAGTCCAAACCCCAACCTTCTATCCCCGTTATTTCCTTCTCCAGCTCTATCAAAAAAAATGTAAAAATATATATATATATTTTTGTGGTACCCTAATCCCTGGCAACATTTTAGCTCGCCAAAGATCCTACCCCCCATCTATCCCCCATCATTTTTGACCCTCCCATCGATGATGCCTCCTTCCATGCCGATCAACATCCACAGCCATGCTTGAGTGAGGACTCCACCCCATCCACAGTTGCCATCGCCGACCAAGTCTAACCCCTCACCATCAATAATGGAAGTCCCCGCAGCAAGCCATTGCATGATCTCTCGCATTGTAGACTTCCATCCCAGAAGCCGATCCTCTGTTCATCTTCACATGAGATGCCTCATCGACCAGAGGACACCCCAAAACCCCATCGTCTGCCCGATCAAGCGCCCATTCGGATTCCCCCTAGTAGCCACGAACACCCGATCATCCCAACCATAATCATCGCCACCCTCCACTCCTTCAATCGACAACTCCATAGCCTACTCTTCCTGATGCCCTGCCTCATCCTCCATCTGTAAAGATTCCCACCGATCAGACACCCTAGAAGACTTAGAGATGTCGCCTCCCACTGGACCTCCCTACCTCTGGCGAACAGCCACTGACCGTCCTTGCACCATTGTCATCCTCTACCCCAAATTGTGTCTACCTTCACCCTTCCATCCGGAGACCCAAAGCCACTCCATGAAAAAAAAAACACCATGCTGCCCCTGTTCTGCCTCATCACTCGCTGCCATCTTCCCTGGCGTGTCGCTGTCTTCCTCCCCAACGCCATCATCGGAGAGCCCACCAACGAAACACCCCTCCGCGAGCCTCCCCTGGTCCTGGTTCAAATCCGTGGAGAAGAAGAAAAACATTGGCATGAACGTGAAAGCACTTCACATTCTTATTGCCGACTTCAAATCTCGCACCATTTTCAGAGCTACATGCATTTCAAAGTTGCACGATTTTCAAAGTTGCATGATTCTTAATGCTACATGGAGCTCAGAGCATCATAGATTTTAGAGCAGAGCCTCTTTTGATTGAATGTAGTTCACCATAGTCCCTGCTAATCCAAACTCGACAGAGTCGAGTTCTCCCCACTTCAAGGGAATGATAGGATCATTAGTAGCACAGATCCTGAAGTAGCATAGATTTTGAAATAGCATGGATCTCGGAGTAACACCACACTTGAATTCAAATTCAAGAATAAGTTATTGAGTTTTTATAATAGTTTAAGATTTATCTTTTCGATTATTTTGAAATTTGATTTAAGATATCTAAGTTTGTTAGGATTTGGATAGGCCTAATCTTGTATATGAATTTGAACCTTCTTTATCTTTTATCTTGTATTCAAATTTAAATGAGGGTTGGAAAGGTGTATAATACCATACTCATTCCTTTGTAAATAATTTGGTTAATGAGGATGAGTTTTTAGAGAAGAGTGATTCTTTGTTCTGCTTCTGTAAAGAAGTGGGCGTTAGGCCCGTCTTACCTTCACCTTCGGGCATCAAGGGGTGTGAAACCCTATGCCTTCGCTTTCGAGTGTCGAGGGATGTAAGGCCCTAGTTATCCCCTTCCCCGTTGGGTCCTCTCTATGATCTTAGAGATTTTCCTTCACGGTCCTAGGTAGCGATTTGTGTGGGATGCCCTAGGCTCCACTTGTAGTGAGATGGGTGGGATGCTCTAAGCTGCATGTTGTGGGATGGGTGAGATGCCCTAGAGGTTAGAGGTCTCTCGGTGAATGTAAGTCCAAAGTCCATGAGAGTTCAATTTTCCTGCCTTCCATGTCCATTGTTCCTTCACCAACCCCTAGAAAAATAAAATAAAAAATAGTAGTACCCTAATCATTGATGACTTCTCAGCTCGCTGACAATCCTACCCTGATCCCATCCCCATCAACTTGGTATCAAAGCCAGGTTATTAGGGTACAGTTCATATCCCTCACTAGATCTTCTCGACACCATCTCTTCCATTTTTTCCGTCCTTCCCAGCTTCACCATTCTCTTCTGGATCTCCACCACCGGTACAATCTCCATGCTCCGTGCAGCCACAGGTGGAGAAGACCTCCTCTCCCACTCCTAGTCCGCCGCTTGCCAGATCCAGCCCATCAACAAGCACCTCCCGGCTCCTTAAGCCACCCAATTCTCTGCGAACCATAGCCGCCATTCTCCGGTTCCCCTCCAGTCCACTGCCATCATCCCCGGCTATTAATTTCACCAAAGCCTTACCTATGTCATCAGTGCCAGCCTTAGCAACCCGGTCCAGCACCTATTGCCTCACCAGATACATCGCCTGCCACTACAACCTCACCTCCGATAGCTTCATCCCAGATCCAATCCCATCTCCACCCATTGTCACCTGCGAGGCATCCCATTACTGCCCTTTTGATCAGAGAAGGACTTCACTAGAGACCCCTTCACCGAGCACAATCGTTCCATAGCCGACCATCGCCCACCGTCGGCCATTTCTCCAACCATGTCGGCCACCACCTCTCCTCTACCAAAAAAACAAAAAACACTGCCCGATGCCACAGTTCACCAGATCCACCGCCCAACCCTGTCTCCGCTGAACACCAATGGCCGTCCGTCTCCTCACCTGCTATTGGCAATTCGTCGCCCCTAGCCCATCAAACCCACCACCACTAAGACAGATCCAACCGGACACACCACTATTGCCATCTCTTATAAAGCTCCTCCTACCGGATCTTCTCACTACTAGCAAACAATGACCGACGCCCCTTGCTGTCACGCTACCTCAACAATGCCCCTCTTCGATGCAAGGTCACGACCTGCCCCTTCGCCCTGCTACAATGACGACCGACATCTCTAAATTAGATCCTATGACACCCACGTCACCTCGCCACCACCCTACCGATCGATCTCCACCCGTCCAAATCTCCACCACCACCACCCCTTCGTCTGCCGCCATGTCCTCCTTGCCATCTCTGCCAGATCCCCGCCTGATGGCCGTTCCCATGCTACTCTACGTTCGCACCTGAGAAGGAGATCCCAGGCATGAATAGTGAAGCATAATCGACCATCCTTATTGTCGACATCTAAGCCTGCATGCATTTCAAAGTTGCAAGGTTCTTAAAGTTGCACAGTTCTCAATGCCACGTGGATTTCAGAGACGTAGTTCTTAAAGTAGAGTTTTTTTTTATTTGATGTGGTTCACCAAAGTCCTCGCTAAGTTTAACTCGATGGAGTTGAGTTCTCCCCACCTCAGGAGAATGATGGGGACATCGGCTCATACGAATCTCAAAGTAGCATGGATCCCGGTGTAGCACCATTCTTGAATTCAAATTCAAGAAAAATTATCAAATTTTTAGGATAGTTTATGGTGTGGACACCAGAAGCCGAAAGAAACTTCACTCCAACAAGGTTAGCCTTATCCCAATTTGGATTGAAGATAATTAGGTTACCTTGTATCCTTTAGTTCAAAAATATTTTATTTTCAAGAGTCATTTCCTTTTCAAGAGTTCTGTAATTAATTTTGAGATTCAAATCAAGAGTGTTTTTTGAGTCCTGTAATTACTTTTAAAATTTTATTTCCTGTAAGTCCATTTCAAGTTTTAAAGTATAGGTCAGTCAAGTCAGTTCAGTTGAGTTAAGTCTAATTCAGTTGAGTTAAGTCTAATCAAGTCTTAAAGCCATGAAAGCCAGCAACAAGACTCAAATTCTAGACCCCAGAATTTGACCACATGAAGAAGAGAAGACACATCAACCAAGCAAGAGAAAAGGACCATCAACTAGGACCACTGGGCGCCACATGTCATTCTTATCCATGTAGAAGACCACCTCACCATGCCACGTCATCAGGTGCCACTTCACCAGCCACCTCATCACCCTTTGGGCGCCAACAAGGGAGATTCAAATTCAAGGAGGTTGGCCACATCCCTCCAAGTCCTCCACCAAATCCTCCAACCCCCCCCACATCCCTCCAAACTCTCCACCAAATCCTCCAACCCCCCTTGTAATCCTCCTCGATTTGGGGAGTTTTTAAATTTCAAAAGCTAGCTTTGTGAGGCTATTAAAAGTCTTGGATGCCTATTGTAAAAGAGATTGATTTTGGAAAATGAATGAAGTTTGAAGTGAAGTTTTCTTGAGTTTTATGTGTGAAATTTTTCCTATCTTCTTCTTCCACGCCCAAAGCCACTCTCTTCCCTAGCAATTCATCTTCCAAGCTCAAGGCAAAGGCATTGGAGTCAGCCAGATCTTCTCAACTATCTTTTCTTTGTTCACAAGTTCTCCCATCCCTTTTTTATGTTTGCATCCTTCAACCTTAACTTTGATCTTTATTGCACGGTCCTTCGAAGTCCTTGAGTTGTGAACAGGGTTCCCTTTGACAATGAACCAACAAGCTGAAGCCCAAGTCCAGGGTTCTGATCACTGTTATCCAAGTTCTCCAGTCCAGAGCATCCGTAGTTTCAAGTTTTGAATCATAGGAAGGTTGGAAAACTCATCAAGATAAGTCCTCAATCATTAGCCCCTATTGTCTAGATCTTCTTCCTTCTTAGTTTTAGAGTTATGTCTAATCATGTAATAGTCCCTTTTCATGTAATCCTTAAATCTTATTAAGATGAGTACAATGCTAAGTGTAATTAGGTTTCATTGCTCTACAAACATCATATTCAAAACATTAATCATATGCGTGCTGCATCAAATTGGTATCAGAGCATGGTTGCATTAGGGCATAATAGTTTTCTTTAAATCCAAGCAAGATCTAAAATTCACGCCTCCTGAGCAGGTGTACTCCAGTACACTGTCACGACCCATGGGAATAATGAGCCCCTGGCCGGACTTGAATTTTTAGATTGAAGTTTTGGGTAAGCCATTGCACTTGTTTGATTAGGTTCTGTTTTCTGAAAATTTGCATCTATTTACTGTAATCCATCTGCTGCTCCAAAGGAAAGTCGCTAATTTTTTATTGAAATATTTTTTTTCTTGTTCCATTTTAAGTCGTCTATCACCATATTAAATTTCATCATCAGAAAACAATTATAAAAAAAATAAAAATTTTTGCAGTTCGACACTATCATTAGGGTTCTGTTCTGTCCTTTTTATTTATCTTCATTTTTAGGATCTGCTTAGAGTAGTATAGATTTTAGTTTTAAATTTTCTTTTATCTTCATTGAAACATATAAGTTAGGAATCCTCTGTGAATTTTTCAGAATTTTTGGACATTTGTTTCATCACGTTTTCCACACCACTTTCAAACTGCAACACACTTCTGCAGCACCTTTACATTTCATTCATCTTATGGGAAATCAAATTAAGGGCATCAATTTGACATAGGGTCAGGGTTTCATCACCTATCCCTATCCCAAAAACCACCAACCAGCATATCGATCCCAGCCCATTATTTAAAATTGAGTAGAACGTTAATTATCCTAGTGGGTTAGGGACACCAACAAGTTGGGTTCAAGTTAGGGTCAAGTTAATTGTGTCAGCTAATTGGTGTGTGCTTACTGGCTTGGTGTCTAGGAATGGTGCATCAGGGCTTATGATTTGGTCCGCCTACTTGGCCAATCTATGATTGGTGTCTAAGGTTGGCAATCAGGGACCTTCACTCCCCTCCACCTACCTGGCTAAGTCCCATAAGTACTACTAGCTAGTTGGTTCACTTAATTAGACTTCTAATTTGTGCTCTTGGTCTAGGAAACCTTAGCTCGAACATGAGTCCATTTGCATGCATGACAACTAGAGCAGGGACACCGTATTCACCAATCCAAGCCCAGTCAAGTGTAGCCAAGGACCAAAACTTAGGGAATTTGATCAAAGGCCTAAATGATCAAGTGGCCCAACTGACTAAGAGTTTAACTGAGCAATTGGCCCAAACAAATTAGAATGTGGCACAAACCAACCAAGACATGAATGAGCAGTTAGCCAACATCACTACTAGGTTGGATCAGTTAGAGGCTAGAACCCCTGAAAGCAATCATGAAGCCCAGACTGAGCCTGAGCCTAGTCTTGCACCTGAACTCGAGAGCCCATTGAACCCTAGAAGGATTCCATATCAAAACCCTCTCTACGAAACAAACCCTAGGAGAGCTCCCCAAGATCAGTTTTATAATCCAATTTTTTATAGGACCCCACCCTGATCAAACCATCGAGCCCAACCCAAGGAGATTCCATCATGAGCCTAACTATGAACCCAATGTCAGGAGACCCTCCCCAATTCACTTTGATCAAGATGACCGAACCATGAAGAACATTAGGCTGGAAGCTCCCACCTTTGATGGAATTTTAGATCCAAAGATCTACATTGATTGGGAAGGTGAGATGGACCAGTATTTTGACTGGTTTGAGATGAGTGAAGAGCGCAAGTGTAAGTTTGCAAAGCTTAAACTTGTGCGCCAAGCTAGGTTATATTAGGGAAACATTGAGAGACTCACTAGACAGAGAGGTGATGTGCCCATAGTGACCTGGCGAGCTATGAAACTTAGGCTTAGGGAGAAATACCTTCCTATGTCCTACCACCAAAGACTCCTAGATCAATGGCAATGACTTACTCAAAGAAATAGGAGTGTCGCAGAGTACATAGCAAAGTTTGACGAATTCGTTATGAGGTGCAATGTTGATGAATCCGAGTCGGTGACCTTGTCTAGATTTAGAGCCGGACTGAGGGAAGAAATTCAAAGAGAATTGTTCATGCGAGAGGTACATCACCTAGAATTGGCCTATCAGATAGCTAGGGATGCTGAGAGATTCCATAGAGGACCAGTCTATCGTAGGCCCGAAACCCCTAGGACTAGTGCACCTTATCAGCAGTCAGGATCCAATCAGCCTAGATTCAACCGACCCAATCCTAATGTGCCTGTGACCCGAAGAGATGACAAGGAGAAAATACCTGAGACCCAAAGAACTCCAAATGCATGTTTCATGTGTAACAAAGTGGGTCACTATTCTAGCAAGTGTCCTAATAGAGCCCTACACATAGGGGAAGTAGAAGAGGATGTCGTAGAATCCCAAGGTGAATTTGAGGAGGAAGTATACCAGGCAGATGAGAACTTGGCTGAAGAGTATGAGGATTAGGAAGTCCTGGTAGATCAAGATCTGTTAGGAGTGGTTAGGTGTATTCTCACCCAAGCTAAAACCCAAGAAGATTGGCGTAGGACTAGCATCCTACAGACATTCATTAAGATAGGTGAGAAAGTATGCAAAGTCATTTTAGATAGCGGTAGCTGTGTCAATGCCATATCCACCAACATAGTTAAAAATCTAGGATTGCCCACCGTACCCCATCCTAATCCCTATAAGGTATCCTGGATAGACTCAACCATGATTTCCATTAAGTCTAGGTGCCTAGTAACCATTCAGTTCCAATCTTACCTGGAGAAAGTATGGTGTGATGTACTTCCAATGGGAGTAAGTAGCATAATTTTAGGCCGACCATGGTTGTACGATCTTGATGTAACACTCTATGGTCGTTCTAATTTGTGCTCGTTTACTCATAATGGAAAGAAGATTGTAATCCATTCTTCTCCACCTAAGAACCCCATTTAGAGAGGATCAAGCCAATTGAGTGATAAGAAAAAGGGGATAAACGTGATCACTGCTAGAGAAATGGAGAAAGAAATTAGCAATGGGTCACCTGTTTGGATTTTGACCATTAAGGATTATCAAGTACCTCTTTCAAAAGAACAACCTCCAGAAGTCAGTGAAGTGCTAGAGGAGTTCAAAGAAGTGTTCCCCGATGACTTGCCCGACCAACTCCCACCTCTTAGGGATATACAACATGCGATAGACTTAGTCCCCGAAGCAACCCTACCGAACCTTCCCCATTATAGAATGAACCCTACCGAGCACCAAGAATTACAACGTCAAGTAGGAGAACTCCTAAAGAAAGGATTCATTAGGGAAAGTTTGAGTCCATGCGCAGTCCCAACCTTACTTACCCCTAAGAAAGATGGCACATGGAGAATGTGTGTTGATAGTCGTGCCATAAATAAAATCACAGTGAAGTATAGGTTTCCCATCCCCCGCTTGGATGATATGTTAGATATGATGGCCGGAGCAACTATATTTTCTTAGATTGACCTGAAGAGCGGCTATCACCAAGTTAGGATCAGACTAGGGGATGAATAGAAGACTGCCTTTAAAACTAAGGACGGGTTATTTGAATGGATAGTCATGCCTTTTGGGTTATCAAATGCCCCTAGCACTTTTATTCGAATCATGAACCAAGTCCTACGAGCCTTTATTGGAAAATTTGTTGTCATTTACTTTGATGACATACTTGTCTATGATAGGACTAGAGAAGATCATCAACAACATCTGAGGCAGGTATGTTTAGCACTTAGGAAAGATAACCTCTATTGCAATCTAAAGAAATGTGCTTTCATGACTACTAGAGTTATCTTCCTAGGATTTGTTGTGACCCCTGAAGGAGTATCCGCTGACCCTGAGAAGGTTAAGGCAATTGTAGAGTGGCCAACACCCAATAATATTCACGAAGTAAGAAGTTTTCATGGCCTCCCTACATTTTACCGAAGATTTATTAGAGGGTTTAGCACCATAGTTGCTCCTATCACGGATTGTATTAGGAAGGGCCACTTTGAATAGACCAAGTCAGCTGAAAAGGCCTTCCTTCACATCAAAGATAAGATGACCCAAGCACCAGTCTTATGACTACCCGATTTTACTAAGGTCTTTGAAGTAGCATGCGATGCTTCGGGAGTAGTTATTGGTGGAGTTCTGAGTCAAGAGAACCATCCCGTAGCATTCTTTAGTGAGAAATTGAATGAAGCCAGGAAGAAATACTCCACATATGATCGGGAGCTTTATGCGGTAGTGCAAGCATTAAGGTATTGGAGGCATTATCTCCTACTGCAAGAATTTGTTTTATTTTCAGACCATGAAGCCCTTAGATTTTTAAGTTTCCAAAAGAAACTAAACCCTAGGCATGCCAAATGGGTAGAGTACATCCAATCCTATACGTTTGTCCTAAAGCATCAATCAGGAACCGATAATAAGGTAGCTGATGCCCTAAGTCATAGAACATTACTTTTAACTTCAGTCAGTACTGAAGTCATAGGTTTTGAAAGACTTAAGGAGCAGTACGAAACCTATCCAGATTTTGGTGAAATTTATCAGGTTTTGCGTCAAGGACCATCTAGTGATCTTAGTGACTATACCCTTCTAGATGGTTATCTTTTTAGAGAGAATAGGCTTTGCATCAAAAGAACCTCCTTAAGAGATTTTTTGTTTGGGAGATACATGCGGGAGGTTTGGCTGGCCACTTCGGACGAAACAAGACTATCTTGGCTGTTGAGGAACAATTTTACTGGCCAGGTCTTAAGAAACAAGTAGCAAACCTTGTAGCCCGATGTAGGACATGTGCTGTTGCAAAGCAACAAAAGAAGAATACCGGGCTATACACTCCATTACCTGTACCTGAGTGTCCATGGCAGGATCTAAGTATGGACTTTGTTCTAGGATTACCCAAGACCATTCGAAAACATGATTCATTCTTTGTGGTGGTCGACTGGTTTTCAAAAATGGCCCATTTCATACCTTGCTCCCAAACTTCCGATGCCTCTAGGATAGCCAAACTCTTTCTTGATCAAGTAGTCAGACTCCACGGGTTACAAAAAACCATTGTTTTTGATAGGGATGTCCACTTCACAAGTTACTTCTGGAAAACCCTTTGGTACCTATTAGGAACCAGACTGAAATTCTCCACTACCTACCATCCCCAGACTGATGGACAAACCGAGGTTGTAAATAGAAGTCTAGGGAACTTGCTGAGATGCCTAGCGGGAGAAAGTCTAGGGAACTGGTATTTGTTATTGCCACGTGCTGAGTTCGCTTACAACAGTTTGGTCAATCGATCTACGGGCAAAAGTCCCTTTGAGATAGTCCATGGTTGCAAGCCTAGGAAGCCTTTAGATCAAATCCCACTACATATTCACACACGAGTCTCTGAGTCTGCTGAGTCTTTTGCACAGCATGTCACAAATCTATATAAAGAAATCAGTAATATGATCAACCTGAGCAATGAAACTTACAAACACTTAGCTGACTCACATAAGAGGGCTAAAGAATTCTGTGAAGGGGATTATGCGATGATTAGGCTCAACCCTGAACGATTTCTCCCTGAAACCATAAAGAAGCTACATGCCCGCGGAGCGGGACCTTTTAAGATATTAAAGAAAATAGGGCCTAATGCATATGTTTTGGAACTTCCATCTGATATGGGTATTAGTACAACCTTCAATGTTTCATACCTAGTAGAATACAAAGAACCACTACTAATACCTAGTGAGCCTTTTGATCCAGAAACTTTCATTGAGAGTGAACATATTTCTGAGTGTCCACCACCAACCTTACCTGAGCAGAGAGAGAGGATTGAGAGAATCCTGGATGACAAGATCATTACTACCAGGAATAAGGACTATCCGCGATACCTGGTTCAATGGCAAGGTCGACCTGAGTCCGACAACTCTTGGATTACTCAAGAGGACCTGCAAAGACTTAACCCAGACTTGTTCGAGCATTACCAGGGCAAAACTGAACCATACTCGACTGGGTCGAGTTCTGCCCACCCCAAGAGAATTGGTGTGGACACTAGAAGCCAAAAGAAACTTCACTCCAACAAGGTTAGCCTTATCCCAATTTGGATCGAAGATAATTAGGTTACCTTATATCCTTTAGTTCAAAAATATTTTATTTTCAAGAGTCATTTCCTTTTCAAGAGTCCTGTAATTAATTTTGAGTTTCAAATCAAGAGTGTTTATTGAGTCCTGTAATTACTTTTAAAATTTCATTTCCTTTAAGTCCATTTCAAGTTTTAAAGTCTAGGTCAGTCAAGTTAGTTCAGTTGAGTTAAGTCTAATTCAGTTGAGTTAAGTCTAATCAAGTCTTAAAGCCATGAAAGCCAGCAACAAGACTCAAATTCTAGACCCCAGAATTTGACCACATGAAGAAGAGAAGACACATCAACCAAGCAAGAGAAAAGGACCATCAACTAGGACCACTGGGCACCACATGTCATTCTTATCCAAGTAGAAGACCACCTCACCATGCCACGTCATCAGGTGCCACTTCACTAGCCACCTCATCACCCTTTGGGTGCCAACAAGGGAGATTCAAATTCAAGGAGGTTGGCCACATCCCTCTAAGTCCTCCACCAAATCCTCCAACCCCCCCACATCCCTCCAAACTCTCCACCAAATCCTCCAACCCCCCTTGTAATCATCCTCAATTTGGGATGTTTTTAAATTTCAAAAGCTAGCTTTCTGAGGCTATTAAAAGTCTTGGACGCCCATTGTAAAAGAGATTGATTTTGGAAAATGAATGAAGTTTGAAGTGAAGTTGTCTTGAGTTTTATGTGTGAAGTTTTTCCTATCTTCTTCTTCCACGCCCAAAGCCACTCTCTTCCCTAGCAATTCATCATCCAAGCTCAAGGCAAAGGCATTGGAGTCGGCCAGATCTTCTCAACTATCTTTTCTTTGTTCACAAGTTCTCCCATCCCTTCTTTATGTTTGCATCTTTCAACCTTAACTTTGATCTTCATTGCAGGGTCCTTCGAAGTCCTTGAGTTGTGAATAGGGTTCCCCTTGACAATGAACCAACAAGCTGTAGCCCAAGTCCAGGGTTCTGATCACTGTTATCCAAGTTCTCCAGTCCAGAGCATCAGTAGTTTCATGTTTTGAATCATAGGAAGGTTGGAAAACTCATCAAGCTAAGTCCTCAATCATTAGCCCCTATTGTCTAGATCTTCTTCCTTCTTAGTTTTAGAGTTGTGTCTAATCATGTAATAGTCCCTTTTCATGTATTCCTTAAATCTTATTAAGATGAGTACAATGCTAAGTGTAATTAGGTTTCATTGCTCTACAAACATCATATTCAAAACATTAATCATATGCGTGCCGCATCAGTTTAGGATTTATCTTTATCAATTATTTTGAAATTTGATTCAGGATATCTAAGTTTGTTAGGATTTGGATAGGTCTTATATTGTATTTAAATTTGAACCATCCTTATCTTTTTTTCTTGTATTCAATTTCAAATAAGGGTTGGAAAGGTCTATAAATACCACCCTCATTCCTTTGTTAATAATTGGTTAACGAAAATTAGTTTTTAGGGAAGAGTGATTCTTCGTTCAGCCTTGGTAAAGGAGTGGACGTGAGGCCCGTCTTGCCTTCGCCTATAGGCGTTGAGGGGTGTGAGACCCTTTGCCTTCACCTTCGAGTGTCGAGGTGCGTGAGGCCCTAGTTAACCCCTTGCACGTCAAGTCTTGTCTATGATCTTAGAGATTTTCCTTCACAACCCTAGGTAGTGATTTGGGTAGGATGCCTTAGACTACGCATGTAGTGAGATGGGTGGGATGCCATAGGCTAAATTGTAGTGGAGTAGGTGAGATGCCCTAGAGGTGAGAGGACTCTATGTGAATATAAGTCCCAAGTCCATGAGAGTTCAATTTTCTTGCCTTCCATCTCCATTGTTCCTTCATCACCCCCTAAAAGAATAAAATAAAAAAAATAGTAGTACACTAATCTTCGGTGACTTCTCAGCTCGTCGATGATCCTATCCATTATCCCGTGCCCCATCACTCCCCCTACTTGGCATGCCAATCTATTGCTGCAAAGATCATCGTGACCTTAGCTCCTGTGCATGTTGCAGATGCGCCGGGTTCTTGTGTGGTCTCATCCCTCCCTTTCCTGACTCGCTTTTTGGTCTGGTGACCTTGCAAAAAAGAGGAGTCTTGGGTCGGGTGTTCCAGTGGGGACACTCCAACAATCAAGTCAAACAGGACGATCAAGGAAAACATAACCTCTATTGTAGAGAGCTTGGGGGACTCATGCGTAGAGGGTGAAAGGTAGAATTAAGGTGGAAAAGGAGCAAGTAGAGATGGGAGCAGAGAACTTGAAAGATCTGCTAGAGGTCCCTTGCTCGCTCCCTTTCTCCTTTGTTGGTTTTTTTTTTCCTCTTACCTCTTTCATTTTCTCTCTCTGACCTTATGTATGTGGGGTGGCCCATAGTAGGTCTAAGGCTTTGTCCAAGTATCCCTTTCAGTGTGCCCTCTCTTGGAGGGTTTTATCATCGCTTGCCACCTACCCCATGTTTGACCGGTCCTTAGGGGGAAACCATCTCATTAAGAGTGTGTGCTGGCATGGTCCAGGTCTTGTCCCTCTAGTGGTATAGTTCCCCGTGGAAGGGACAAACACCGTGTGGCTAAGCTTCCTACCACGGTGAGGCATTTCCATTCCTATAGAGATTGTCAGAGCATCACATGGCCCTGGGCCTTGATAGTGTACTCTTCTTAAAGGAGGTATAGGCATCTTGTTGCAAGGTTCGAAGCCCCAGGCTACATGGTTATCGACATGGCAGCTCATTCTAGGGCCCGAGGCTTGATAGGCCACATGCCGCTCAGGATATGGGGATGTTGTGTTGCAGAGTTCGAATTTATGGCAGGACATGCACCACCCTCCAGAGGTTGTAGGCAACCGACAACCTCTTTGCCATGGATTGAATTCTTATTGACCATTCTTTTACCACCAGCAAGAACCTTTTGGCCCCTATAAGGCAAACAGAAGGGGAGAGCCTCGCCTTGCCAACATGATCACGACCCCGACCGGGAGTTGGCCTCAGACAGAGGGCTCGCCTTATGAGCATGACCCTGGCTTGGGGCTGGCCTCGATATGATGGCTCACCTTGATAGCATGAGCCCGTCCCTAGTCGAGAGCTTGCCTGAGATGGATGGCTTGCCTTATGAACAGGACCCCAGCTGAGAGCTAACCTCAGTAGGAGGGCTTACCTTGGCATCATGAGCATGACCCCGACCCAGAGCTGGCCTCAGAGGGAGTGCTCGCCTTATGAGCACAACCCCAATTGGGAGCTAACCTCGACAGGAGGGCACACCTTGGTAGCATGAACATGACCCCGTCGAGAGCTGCTCTCTGGCAGAGGGCTAGCCTTATGAAAACGACCCTAACAAGGAGCTAACCTCAATAGGAGGGCTCATCTTGGCAGCATGAACAGGACCTCGATTGGGAGTTAGCCTTAGATGGAGGACTCGCATTATGAGCATGACCTCGACAGGAGGGCTCGCCTTGATAGCATTAGCACGACCCCGACCAAGAGCTGGTCTCAAACGGAGGGCTCGCCTTATGAGCACGACCCTGGCTACAAGCTGGCCTCGGTTAGAGGGCTCACCTTGGCTCTTCATCAGGCCACCATATCTAGGTAGAGGGTCCCTTTCCATCGTGGCCATCAGTAGGGAATCCACTTTAGTAGAAGTGCCACATCAGTTCCCTACAGGATCTTCTTAATGGTACATCTATAATAGGCTTCATGTTTGATTTAATCAAACCCGATTCTTTGAGTTTAGTCGATAATGTCGATTCTTCAATGTGTCAAATCTTTTCAAGCTCAATCATAGAAGTATTAGTTCATTTTTTGAGGAACTCTCTTTCAAAAAGGACTACTTTACTACTAACAAACACTTTCTGTTCATCAGTATGGTAGAAAAGATAACCCTTAGTTTCCTTTGGGTACCCTACAAATATACACCTATCAAACCTAGGCCCAAGCTTGTCTATCTTTAAATGTTTGATATAACCTAGACATCCCCAGACCCTAAGGTGTGAGAGCATCGGCTTATGCCCAAACGATATTTCATATGGAGTTTTGTCTACAGACTTGCTAGAAAATCTATTTAGAATATAACAAGCCGACTCTAATGCATATCCCTAAAAGGAGATAGGCAGACTCACAAACTCCATCATTAATGAACCATGTCTCGCAGGGTTTGAATCCTCCTCTCAGACACTCCATTATGCTGGGGTGTCTCGGGAGGAATCCATTATGAGAGAATCCCATTCTCTTCCATATATGTCATAAATTTATTGGTAAGATATTTGATCACTATCATAGGTAGTCAAAAATAAAACCTAACTCACTACTATAACTAGGATGAGTAGGGATCTTTTCCTCAGAGATCGAGGATAATTATTTATTTTATAATTGTTTATATTGCATCAGGACCATTGAGTGCGATCATCTGATTAATCTAATCTTAAGGCCAATCAATATAACATCAGGGCAGGAGGTCGTTACCTGTCCTGGGCCCAAAATAACCATCCAGCATTTTCACCCTAGCCTTAATTAAAATTAATTAGACTTAATTTGCCCTAGTGTTCTACATGACACCCAACAGGTCAAGTCCAAACCGTGTGGGCCAACTAGTGCATTTAATCCTTTAGCTATTACTGAAAGCTGGTGTCCAATGTTGGGGGTCCAGAGTCAAACAACCTAAGTGGTGTTGTGGTTTTTAATTGGGTCCTTGTGAAAGCAAGGGGGGCCTCCCACACTCCCACCCCCTACCTAGCCAGTGGTAGGATTAGCTACTGGGTTAAGTGTATGTTGAGCTGATCCATTCAGTTTTGACTCTAGGTCTAGCAAGCCCTAGATTGTACTAACTTTTTTTCTTTTGCATGCTTGGCTGCATCATTTCACTTTGATTATTTGATTTGTTGCATGACCACTAGATTAGGAACCTAATACCAAAAGTCCAAACCTCAGCCCAGCCCAACTATGGATTTCAATTTTGAGGCCATGATGAAGGCCATGAGTGATCAGATTATCTCCCAAATGAACCATAGGTTTGACCAAAGGAATAAAATGTTTGACTAACTGACCCAACCTAGTAACCAAATGACCCATAGGATTGATCCATTAAATGACCAAATAGGAACCCCATACAGGTCCTATAAAGCTAAACCCTTGCCTTATGAACCCCAGGAACCCATAGTCCCTATATATGAACAACCCCAGGAACCCATAGTCCCTAGATATGATCCTAGTAGTAATCTACTATCCCTCAGTCAACCTGAACCCTATAGGATTGATACCCCTAGATTTGAACCCATAACCTTTAAACCCATAACCTATGAACCCATAACCCTTAGTTTACCCATCCCTGTTACCCCAGACTTTTGTTAATTTTCTATTACCCAAACCCCTCTTACCACCTCATTGGTTCACCAAGATGTCTTAGAAGAAGAAATATATGAGGCTGACTCAAGTCTGGTAGAGGAGTATGAAGATAATGAGTCTATTGAAGATCTAGAAGAGTACCCTATAGAAGACCCATGATTAGTTGAATATGACCAAAGCCAGGTAAACGCCAATCCAATGTTAGTTGATCCAGTACAAACCCTGGTAGAAGCCACCTTAGAATCAGTTGACCCTAACCATACCCAAGTAGTAGCCAATCTAGATTTAGCTAACCTTAACCATAATCAGTTAGTGGCTGACCTAAAGTTAGATAACCAAGATCCTATTACTCGAGCACCACCTAAGGAATCTTTAGAAGAGGGCCCAAGTATAGAGCCCAGACCTTTGATTTATGAGCCAGAAGAGTTTATGGAGGATTTGGCTTATCTCACCCGGTACCCATAGGATGAAGTCAGTTCCTTGATCCCAATTATAGATCATTTTCCTAAAATTTATGACCCATTCTTTCATAAGGTAGACCTTTTAGATAGACATCAATCCTATAAGGTAAATCTCATTAGTATAGGACTCATCCCTGAAACACTTTCTTGTCTCTTAGTTTATCTAATTAACCCCGAACCCTTTTCCTACTTTCCACCAAATCATACTAACCATGAATCCACTTCTTATTTTCTACCTTTTTTTGAAACTTCTCCTAATTTTCTCATTAATAGATTGCATTTTTTGGAAGTTAACATACTACATACATGCATTGTGAATATTAGGTTTGCATCTTACTTCTTACATACCCTCTAGCATTTAGTAAGTATACATAGTAAATTCTCATGTACGTGCCATGCTAGGGTCAAATCCAAAGAGTTTATAGTCTATTAGGTTTTGTCCCTAGAGTCTAATAAAATTTTCTTTGATAGGAAAGTTTAGTCGAGTTTAATAGGTATTAGTTAAGTCCAATAAAATTCACAGTCTTAAATCACATATCTATACCTACACTAGCCTCTATATAGCATATGCATCATCAAATTAGTCAAGAACTGAATATAATTAATGAACTAAATAATAACTTGGCTAACTTCTAAAAGAAAGATAAAGATTTTTATGCAGAGGAATATGTGATGATAAAGAAATTTTCTGCTCACGAAGCTGGCCCATCAATGATAATGAAGAGTAATGGACCCAATGCCTATGTGCCTGAGATATCACCTAATTTAAGTATTAGCTCTACCTTCATCATCTCAGATCTTATAGAGTCTAGGAAGCCAGCAGTGATACCCAGCAAGCCCCTTGAGCCAATTTATTTATCAGTGAACCCACCATAGAGTGATCATATATAATTTGGCCTTTTGGTTAGGTAAAGATTGAGAGAGCTCTGGATGATCAAGCTATCGGTACCCAAGATAGAAGCTATCAAAGGTATTTGGTCCAGTGGCAAGGTCGGCCAGAATTTGAGAACTCATGGATCACAAGTGAGGATCTACAGTGCCTCAACCCAGACATACTTGAGCACTATGAAAGCCAAGTTATCCCATACTTGACAGGGTCGAGTTCCTCCGGCCCAGGGATAATTGATGGGGCACCAGGATCAAACACATATTACTGGGCCCTATCTAGTTTACTTAGTAATGCATCAAATTTTTGATAATTTTGTAATCAATTATGATTGAGTCCTATAATAAGTTGAGGTTAGTTGATTTGTCTCACCCCTCAACCTAGTTAGTACATTGAGTCCTGTACATCAGTATGAGTCTAGTATAAGTCTAATTTTTGTACAAGAGAAGAGGTTACCCTATTTTGGAGTTCCACCAGGCCTCATCCAGGAGTCAAACACCACTACATTAGATTATTAGATTTTGTGACACCATAGGATCCAAGATGCCGTAAAGAGACCCTGATTCTTTCCAAATGCCCTCCAGATGCCCGGATTCCCTTTCAGATGCCAGAGTATATTTCTAGACCAGGGAATCCATGATTCCAGAGGTCCACCTACATCCTAGCCTAAAGAAATCAAGCCCAGGTGCCAAGCCCAAGCCTTTAAGAAGCAAGATACCAGGGAATATTTCTGCTACCAGGCTACCAGGTCACCCCAGCTTCCAGAGGCCAAAGCCCATGCACCCAATCCCCTTTGGGCTGGCCCCTTACTGCCCCTAGAAGCCCAACATGCCCTCCTAGGAATCTTTGGACAGTTAACAAAGTCCAGGCTCCAAGGGAGGTGTCCTTAATTGAGAAGAAGAAGACTACCCTGACCTAGTTTGGATTCCTGGTTCTTTAAGCTTTGTAATTCTAACCTAGCTTGGAAAGGACATGTAATCTTACTAGGAAAAGGCTTATTAAACTAAGTATAACCCTAGTTAAAAAGGGCATGGGAACTCTATAAATACCCCACCCCTCCCCCTCTTGTAATCATCTCATTCTTATGAATACAACTTGCTGAAATTTTGATTTATTGCCTTGTGTTGGTATTTTTGGTTGTGGTTATTTACTTTGAGTTCTCTTTTTGTGTACCCCAGCCATGTCCCTACTACCCTAGCATCCTTTTTCATCCTTGTATACTAGCCACGCTGAAAGGGGATAGACGGTAGGATCGTTGGTGAGCCTAGAAGTCACCTAAATTAGGGTACTATTTTTTTTTGTATTTTTTTTCTAGGGATGGCAAAGAAATAGTGGGGTTGGAGGACAGGGATTTGGATCTCATGGACTTTGGGACTCACCCTAATGAAGAGACCTCTCATCTCTAAGGCATTACACCCTCCTCGATATTTGGAGGCGTTAGGTTGAATCTCAAAGGTCATGAGGGGTTAAAGAAAATGGGTTGAGAAGGGGGATAACCAAGGCCTCACGCCCATGCCCGAAGGCGAAGGCAAGAAGAATCACTCTTCTAAAAACTGAAATTTTTTTCTTCAAAACTATTTTTTTCAAATGATTAAGGATGGTATTTATAGACCTGTCCAACCCTCATTTGAATTTAAATATAGGATAAAAAGATAGGGATGATTCAAATTCAAACACAAGATAGGATAAGAAAAGTCTATCCATATATCAATCCTAACCAACCAAATCCTTATATTTAAATTTTAAACAAAAGATAAAATCCCAAACTACTTTATTTTGGATATGCTCTGAGATTCATGCAGCTTCAGGATTTGTGCTTGCTTCGGGATACATGCTTGCGATGTCCCCATCACACACCCAAGGAAATGAAGCCCTAGCTGCCATCCAAGACAAGGAGCTTCTTCCCCCCTGGCTGCCATCTCCTAACCCTAATCTTAATTCCTTCAAAACCCTAGTTCCTTTTCTCTTTTTTATTTGCTATTTTGATTGACCCTGATGCTTGTAGGATCCTCGAGGTGCTTCACCTCCCCTAAGGAGGCCTTCTTTGCCTTTAAGATCACCCAGATCAGCCATCAGATTCAAGGGAACCGAGGCTTCTTCATCTAGACTCCAATCAGAGTATGAGTGATCCTTTTCATTACAAAGTTTTCAATCTCTGACTGGTAAGAAACCATCCCTTCTCTTGATATCTATTTTGATGAAGATAAACTATCCTAAACTGGGAGTTTCTCAACTCTGAGATCCTGGTTATTTATTATTTTGCTTGAGTTTGCCTGCGATACGATGATTCTTTGTATTGCTACTCCTTATTCTAGTTCTTACCTGGCTAGTCGAGTCAACCAGAACTGATTGGAAAACCACAATGACTCGAGTTAACCCAAGTCACCCAGGTTGATCAGTCTGACTGATCTATAGGTGCACATGGATAATTTTGTTGATTTATATCAACCCTCCTGGAATCTGATTGATTCAGTTGGAGGATGATCCATGTCCTTGTCTTTTCTTCTTTCACAACTAAAAATCCCCTAAAATTATTAGGTCCTTAAAAAGACTATGTCAAGGTGTTGACAATGTCTTAGCCTCCCATTAAGTCAGTTAGAAATATGTCCACTAGCTTGGTGTACATCGGCAGTTCCATAGAACGGGTGTACATCCGGTGACTGAAATTTCTATCTGATCGATGATGGTTCAGTGCAACCTCCTTAACGGAACCAGGTGGGCCGGCCATAGTCGGGCTTGGTCTTTAGTTAGCTGGAAGCATTGGATTTGTCATTTTAATGGTTGGATCTAACCAGAGACCCGCAATAGGAGGCCCAAAGGCCGATTGGGGTGTTCTTTGGGGCAAAATGAAATTCTGAAAATTGTTTAGGGAAACAATTGGTTTACGAACCTACCTTTAGGCTCGTATGGGTGAGCCGGCCAAAGATGGGCTCATGTGAGGCCTATTGGATTTCAGTACCCACTTGAAAAAGTGTTTTCATGGATTGGAGTTAGAGGCTTCCAATCTAAAAAAAAAAATAAAATTAGTGGGAGAAACCTTTAGACTAAAGTCCAAGTCTTTTGGTTAAATTATTAATTCATACACTAATTTGGTCTTATTTTCTTTTCAGATGTCTTCTAATTTATCGCTCCGGACACTTCTCGACAACGAGAAGTTAAAGGGTCACAACTTCGATAGTTTGTATCAAAGGTTGAGAATCATTCTGGAGCATGAACGGATCCTTTATGTGATAACGGATCCGGCACCTGAAATCCCTCCCGCAAATGCACGGAGTGCGGTCAGAGACGCTTATCTGAAGTGGGTCTCTGATTGGACTACTGTTCGGTGCATTATGTTAGCGGCGATGAATGACGAGTTCAGTCACAAATTCGAGGAGGCCCAACCTGATGAAATCCTTTAAAAGTTGAAGGAATCCTTCGGCACCCCGGATGATGTCGAACGGTACAAAGTGTCTTGTGCCATCTACAACTCCAAGATGCCGAATGGTGGTTCAGTCACTGATCATGTATTATACATGGCGAGCTTATTGAAAAGCTGGGCAAACTCGGATGCCCCTTGCACGAGCAGCTCGGCAAGGATGCGATCCTGAATTCTCTTCCCTCCTCCTATCTTGATTTTCTCGTTCATTACAGAATGAACAAGCCTGCAATCAACCACCATGGTCTTTTGGGATTGTTGCAGACTTTCGAGAAAGACCACTAACTGAATAAGGGGGTGGTGAATTTAGTGGGAGGAAGTAGAGGTCGTCGTCCTTTTAAGAAAGGGAAGAAGAAAACAAATAAAAAGGGAAAGAAGATGCAGAATGCTCCTGGCCCTAATCAGACCAGGAAGTATAAGGCTGATCAATCTTTTGCAGAGTGTTTCTACTGCAAGAAGAAGGGACACTGGAAGAGGAACTATCCTCTTTACATTGCGTCCTTTGATCCGAATAGGCCGAGGAAGCAGAAGTATGCTGAACAAGGTATTTATATGATAAAACCTTGTAATTACTCAATTATTGATACTGCTAACTGGGTATTGGATACTGGTAATCCAATTCACGTTTGTAATTCATTACAGGGACTTCAAGTTAGCAGAAGATTTGAAGATGGAGAACAGTTTCTGAGCGTCGGGATTGGAAATCGTGTTCCAGTATTGGTGGTCAGAGTTCTGCGTCTAGTCTTTGAGTCTTGTACTGTCGAACTAGTCGACTATCACTATTGTCCTAGTTTCATTATGTGCATAATCTCTGTAGGCCTTTTGGCCAATTGTGGTTTTGAACTATCAATAAAGGGAGATTTTTGCAATGTTATTTTGAATAACTCTATGATAATGAAAGCTAGATTAAATAATGGCATATATGTACTATCAATGCCTGTTAGTGTAATGTACACTTCTAGCAAATGCCCAAGGTTAGATAATGTCAATGATTTGTATCTTTGGCACTATAGGCTAGGTCATATTAACCAAAATAGGATAAACAAGATGCGAGGAGATGGACTCCTCGAGGTCAGTGATTCTGAATCACTGCCCACTTGTGAATCCTGTTTACTTGGTAAAATGACTAAGTCACCTTTTTCTGGAAAAGGTGAACGAGCTACAGAACTTCTAAGTCTAATACATACTGATGTATGTGGATCGATGACAGTTAGTTCCAGAGGAGGATACAAATATTTCATTACTTTTACAGATGACTTTTCAAGGTTCGGTTATGTCTTTTTAATGAGACATAAGTCTGAGTCGTTTGAAATGTTCAAACGATACCATAATGAAGTAGAAAAGCAAACTGGAAAAAGTATTAAAACCCTTCGATCTGATCGAGGTGGTGAATACTTATCTGATATTTTTTTGACATATCTTGAGGAGAATGGAATTCTCTATAATGGACTCCTCCAGGAGCACCACAGTTGAATGTTGTGTTCGAAAGGAAGAATCGAACCTTGTTGGACATGGTTCGATCCATGATGGGCTTTGCAACTCTGCCGCTATCCTTTTGGGGATATGCACTTCAGATAGCCTGTTACTTATTAAATGATGTTCCAAGTAAGTCTGTTGACTCCACTCCGTATGAGATGGGGACTGGACGTAAACCCTCAATCTCACACCTTCGGGTCTTGGGTTGTCCGGCTTACATAAAGCGTTTAAACTCAGACAAACTTGGTCCTAGGTCTGATCGGTGTTTATTTATTGGTTATCCTAAGGAAACCAAAGGATATTTCTTCTACTTGGAGAATGAACAAAAGGTGTTCGTTGCTCTTAGAGCTATCTTTTTGGAAAAGGAGTTCCTTGGAGAAGGAACTATAGCTTCTAAGATTGAACTTGATGAAGTTCAGCCAATAGAAGAACCTGCACACTCTAAGGACATCGTAGAACATGCTGTGATTGAATCACACCCAGAACCCATTAGGAGATCCGGTCGAATACCGTGTCAGCTAGACAGATACTACGGTTTCTTGGTCCGGGATGGCAATCCCATTGAGCTCGATTAGAACAATGAGGATCCGATCACCTATATGGATGCTCTTCAGAGATCTGACTCTGAGGCATGGCTTAGAGCCATGCGATCCGAAATGGAGTCCATAAAAATCAACAATGTTTGGATATTGGTTGATCTGCCTGAAGATATAAAATCCATCGGGTATAAATGGATCTTCAAGAGGAAAAGGGGCGCAGATGAGAAGGTGGAGACCTATAAAGCCCGTCTGGTTGCCAAGGGGTATCGTCAGCGATATGGTATCGATTATGACAAGACTTTCTCTCCTGTGGCAATGCTCAAGTCCATTCGGATCATGCTTGCTTTGGCAGCATATTTTGATTACGACATCTGGCAGATGGATGTCCGAACCGCTTTCCTAAATGGGGAGCTGGAAAAAGAGGTGTATATGATATATCCTGAAGGGTTCACATCCACAGATGAATCAAAAGTATGCAAGTTGCAGAGATCCATTTATGGACTCAAGCAAGCGTCTCGAAGTTGGAACTTACGGTTTGATAGCTGTATCAAATCATATGGCTTCGTTAGGAACGGAGAAGAACCGTGCATCTATAAATGGGTTAATGGTTCTGTAATAGTATTCGTAGTACTGTATGTTGACGACATTCTCTTAATCGGGAATGATGTCGTAGCATTACAAGGAATAAAGGTCTGGATATCATCTCAGTTCTACATGAAGGATTTGGGTGAAGCTTCTTACATACAAGTTATGAAGATCTATAGAGATAGATCTAAGAAGCTTTTGGGATTGTCCTAGCCTACGTACATTGACACCGTGCTGAAACGATTCAGCATGGAAAATTCCAAGAAAGGTTATCTCCCAATAGGTTCTGGAATTACTCTTTCCAAGAAGGATTGTACAACAACTCCTGAGGAAAGAGAGCAAATGAGTAGAGTACCTTATGCTTCTGCAATAGGCTCTATCATGTATGCTATGACTTGTACTAGACCAGACGTGGCATACTCACTAGGAGTAGTGAGAAGATACCAGTCTGACCAAGGCGAGGCGCATTGGAAGGTGGTTAAGTCCATCTGGTGGGGACATGCAAGATGAGAATGTAACGATGCAACCTTAAAGGAGATTAGCATAGATTAACTTAGCAATTTTCTTATTTGCATATGATTAGTTCAGCATATAATATCAAAGGAGGTCTAATGAAGAGAACTCGAACGATCAAACATAAATCTAATTATTGAGACTATCAAAATAACAAAGAAATAGGAATAAGATTCGAACCACACAAGTTAAGCTAGGCAAATTTAATATTTCAGACCTAATCGACACTACAACATACCTGGCATTAATCTTTCAAGTAGATCAAGATCACTCATGAAGAGACCTCCCAAATGACAAGACCATACTACAAATTGAGGGCAGTTCTTGTTTTCTGGATTGTGGCAAGTAATTCCTTCCTCTTGAATTCGGAATCCCGGAGAACCCTATACAAAGAAACCTTAAGATTAGGAACTTGGTAAAAATACGTTAGTCATGAAATGGAGAAACTAAAGAAGAGTCGAGGAAGCATTGTTGAAGAATAATCTTGGCGCCATGGTATATCACTTGAAATGGATTAGGCCGGCCTCCTTGTGATGGTCTTCTTGATCAACCTTGAATATTGAAGAGCTAGCTTGAGATTGAAGAAGGAGGGTGTCTTAGGCATTGGAGATGGAGGAGGAGAAACTAGGGTTGGCGTGGGATAGGGAGAAGAATTTAAAACTACCACTTAGGCACATAGAACTCACGTAGAAGAAAATTTTTAATTTTTCTTTTCCATCATCCTTTTACAAGAAGACTAAGAGTCTTTTATAGACTATTAAGCCATTTTGAATTCAAACTACACAAAATATCATGGAGAAAAATTTGTGGAGAAAAATATGGGGCGTCCCATGAAGAGTGGAGGAAGTTGTGGAGGAGGTTGTAGCCAATTCAACTTCAAATTCCCCTTTTCTTCTCTTGGGCGGCAACCTTGGATGGTGAGGTGGCATGTGTGATGTGGCAGCAATCTTGGATGGTGAGGTGGCATGTGTGATTGGTGCGGGCACCAGACTCATAAGAAGACTTCAGAGCTCCATTTGGATCTCTGATTGACATTGCCCGAGAAATTAGGGTTTGTAATAAAGGTTGACCTGGTCAACCAGTTTATTTATTTTTATTTATTTCTTGAGTCACCATTTAAATTTTGTTGAGTCATGTTGACTCGGTGCAAGTCCCGATGTGGTTTCAATTTTATCCAAAATGGTGCCGCAATTGTCTTCCAATCAAATCAAGGTCCAAATGGTGCCACATTTGTCTTCCAATCAAATCAAGGTCCAAGCAAGTGGAGGCCACACACCAAGCCACACGCCCAGACACACTCCGAGCACACGCCAGGGTCCAGGAGACGCCACAGAGGCATCTCAGTGTCATGGTCCCCACATCCAAAGAAGAAAAAAAATCAAATTGGAAGCCAATTTAAAGGAGGCGCCCATACCTGCCAATTTTGTCTAAGCAAAGAAGGAAAGGGACTTCTCTTGGAGAAAAAATCAAAGAAGGACATCCAACCTACTCCTAATTGAAGTTCAAATCAAAATCAAAGAGCTTAACTTGGAGTGGAAGAAAAGAAGAAATGCCATAAGGAGAAGAGGACTCCAAATCCAAATCCAACTCCAAAGAAGGCGCCATAAAAAAAAAAAAAAAAAAAAAAAAAAAAAAAAAAAAAAAAAATCCAAAAAAATCCTTTATGGCCGTCCCAAATTTTTTTGAATTCTTGGTCGGCCAAGAGAGGAGGTTTTCTACCTAATCTAGAGGTGGAGGAGTTTAGTCCCACATGGGAAT
Source organism: Areca catechu (assembly GCA_021397845.1). Taxonomy (NCBI): domain Eukaryota; kingdom Viridiplantae; phylum Streptophyta; class Magnoliopsida; order Arecales; family Arecaceae; genus Areca; species Areca catechu. Next base: position 89,705,492 of record CM038051.1, on the reverse strand, counting down.
TTGTACAAACTTGGAGAAAATTTTAGGTCTATATAATAGACCTCTCTTTGTAACTTTAGAAAATCAATGAAGAAAAATTATTTTTGCTATTCTCTTATGTTGAGTAACCTAGGTTTCACTTCTTCCGCACTATTCTAAGTGTTGAGCTCCGTGAGGGGGTAATCCGGGTTCCATTGGAGCCTTGAGGAGGTGAGAGATCTCCATCTTTATCCAAAACCCTAGGTTAGCCACTTAAAAATCCAAAACCCTAGCCGCCCTTCATTATTTTCAATCCATAGAACCCTAGCTCCTTCCATCTCCCACGGCCTCTCTCTCTCTACAAGTCCAGGCCATCCACCTTCATCCAGATCCAGTCCGGCTACTTCAGAACCAGAGCAAGTTCCAAGGAAAATCACATCAGCTTCCAGGTGAATCCAGTTTTCAGCAATTTCAATCTTCAAGTTCATCAACCTGGTAAATTTTTCCCTTGACTCTCTGATTCCATCAATTGTTTTTCTTCTCTTCCAGATCTTGAATTTAGGAGAAGCCAACCCGCCAAGGACCAGTATTGGAGGATCCATTACGAAGATATCTGAATCCGAGGATCCAACAATCTGCTCGGGAGAGTTCTTCCACCAAAATCTGTGAAGATCATTGTCTGGTTAGGTAAACCATCTCTTCTCTTTATTTCTGTTCTATTGAAAGTTCGGAGCGAAACCCTAGGTCTGGGAGTTTTTCAACCCCTAGCGATCCGTTGCTTCTGAACTACTCTGATAATTTAGTTTCCTTAAAATTGTGCTTTCAATTATCATATTAGTATCTTTCAATGTTAGGTTAACTTTTCTTTGATTTGAAGCCAACTTCTACAAACATATAAAAACAACAAAAAAATTAGTTAATCTTAATTTACTTCCGCATCGCATCCCTTTATTTGTTCTGCATCATTTTTGGTATCAGAGCCCAGTCTAGGGTTTCTGATTTGCTTGCTTGCTTGTTTTGATTATTTTCTCTTTTTATTTTGTCTGCTCGAAGTAGACTCCCCAGGACGTCCGGTCCTAGGAACTAAGCAAGGTGCAAGCCTCCTCCTCCCATTCCACGGGGTGTTCCTAGGGCGTGTAGGGGATCCATTGGGTTATAACTTCGTAGCAGGGATTATAAACGGGGAAGACAATCTAGTTGCAGCCCGCAATTGCCCTGTTGTCTAAATTATTTCTCCCTACATAAAACTTTGAATTGCATGATTTTTACTTCTTTGAAACCAGTATAATTGAACCTATTTTTTATAATTTTTCTGTGAGTTATTGGTTTCGGTAAAAATTCTGAACATTAAAATACAACAACTCTATTTTTTGTGTTCTGCAATTCAATTCTTTTTGGAGTGATCATCTCATAATTTACTTAAGGGCAATTGAGCATCTAAGATAAGGGGAGGAGTTGATTACCTCTCCTTAGCCCAAAACCACCATCCAATCATTCGAACCTAGACCTAATTTAAAATCAGTTAGACCTAATTTGCCCTAGTGGGCTAGGGACACCAATTGGTCGGGTCTAGGCTAGTGTTGAGTCAATTTGCCAAGTTATTCTGTGTGTGCTTAGCACTCAGTGTCTAGAACGGTGGTTCAGGGATCCATTCCCGAAGGGCTTGTGTGTTGGTCCGCCTACCTAGCCAATCACTGATTGGTGTCTAGGATTGGCAATCAGGGACCTAACACTCCCCTTACACCTGCCTGGCTGAGTCCTGAGTTACTACAGGCTAGCTTGCCACTCTGATTGGGCATCTAGTTTGGACTCTAGGTCTAGTGATCCAGTAGTCGATTTAGTCTAGTCTCATTTTGTGTGCTTGCTTGAATCATCATGTCTACCAGAAATGGAGTGCCATATCAACCTGGTCAAACCCAACCTGATTTAGAGGCCATGATCAGAACTCTTACTGAAAGTATGGCTAAAATGAATCAGGATATGACAAACACTGTGGCCCAGTTTAGCGCACAAATTCATGAGGATCTTACCCAACTTAGGGACCGAGTCCAAGTACTTGAAGAACCTAGACATCGGAATTGGACTCCTGACCCTGATTTTAATGTGCCTCAACCTCACCCACATCAGGAGCCTAGAAGGCCTTTATATAGAGATCCTGAACCTAATCATAGGAGGCCTGACCCAGAGCCTAAAGATAGAGATGATAGGTTCATCAGGAACATCAAATTAGATGCACCCACTTTTGATGGTAGTCTAAACCCTAAGGTGTATTCTGATTGGGAGGGTGAGATGGACCAATACTTTGAGTGGTATGCTATGTTTGAGGAGAGGAAATACAAGTTTGCCAAGATGAAATTAGTGCATCAAGCTAGGTTATACTGGGGGAACATTGAGCTAACCACTAGGAGACGGAATGTTGAGCCCATAACCACTTGGCAGGGTATGAAAGAAAAACTGAGAGATAAATACCTACCCATTTCATACCAGCAAAACCTGTTAGACCAATGGCAAAACCTGAAACAAGGAAACCGATCTGTCTCAGACTACATAGCTACTTTTGATGAATACCTAATGAGATGTGATGTGAGTGAAGCCCACGAAGTCACTTTGTCTAGATTTAGGGCTGGACTGAGGGAAGATATCAAGAGAGAACTATTTCTGAGAGAGGTTACTGATCTAGACCAAGCATACCAGATTGCACTGAACACTGAGAAATTTCAGAGAGGACCTATACCTTCTAGGGTTAGTGCCCCAATCCCAAGGAATGGACCTAGCCAAGTTATCCCTAGTAAACCTTTTCAGGGTACTTCTACCCCTAGGCCCATGGACAAAGGTAAGTCACCTGACACCCAGAGAACCCCTAGTTCAAATATCACCTGTTTTAAGTGTCAGAAACCATGTCACATTTCCAGTCAGTGTACTGTCATAGCCTGTTTCAAGTGTCATAAGGTAGGTCATGTTGCTAGCCAGTGCCCACGGAGATCCCTTTACATAGAAGAGGGAGAGAATGATAATTCCGAGCCTAGTGAAGAATTTGAAGAAGAAGTTTATGAGGCCGAAATGAATTTGGTTGAGGAGTATGAAGGAGAAGAGGAACCCAATGAATCTGACCAATTAGGAGTTGTAAGATGCATCCTATCCCAGAATCTAGTTCAAGAGGATTGGCGTAGGACTAACATCCTACAGACTTTTCTTAAATTAGGGGATAAGGTATGTTAGATCATCATAGATAGTGGGAGCTGTGTAAATGCCATCTCTACTAGCACTGTCAAGATGTTAGGCTTAATCCCAGTTCCCCATCCCAATCCCTATAAAGTTTCTTGGGTAGATTCTACCTCCATACCCATCCAGTCTAGATGTCAAGTCCAAATCCAAATGCAATCTTATCACGAAAAGATTTGGTGCGATGTCTTACCCATGGGGGTGAGCAGTATAATTCTCGGAAGACCTTGGTTGTATGATCATGATGCCACCCTCTTAGGAAAATCCAATACCTGTGTCTTTAGTTTCAATGGGAAGAAGATTACGATCCATTCAGTTCCCCCTAAGGACAAGGTAACTAAAGGAGTCGGTAAGGTTAAGGAGATGAAAACTGGAGTGAACCTAATCAGTGCTAAGGATCTAGAACAAGAAATTCATAGTGGTTCACCCATCTGGATGTTGACTGCTAAGGAACTTAGAACTTCGGAACCCTCAGAGCCTCCTCAAGAAGTTAAACCTGTGTTAAAAGAATTTGAGGATGTCTTTCCCGAGGATTTGCCAGACCACCTTCCACCTCTTAGGGATATCCAGCATGCCATAGATCTAATCCCAGGAGCGACTTTGCCCAACTTGCCCCATTACAGGATGAATCCATCTGAGCATGAAGAACTGCAAAAGCAGGTTGGAGAATTATTGAGGAAGGGGTTTATTAGAGAAAGTCTTAGCCCTTGTGCAGTCCCAACCTTACTGACCCCAAAGAAAGATGGCACGTGGAGGATGTGTGTTGACAGTCGTGCCATCAATAAAATTACAATCAAATATAGGTTTCCCATCCCTAGACTAGATGACATGCTTGATATGATGGCTGGTGCAATGGTTTTTTCTAAGATTGATCTCAAAAGCGGCTATCATCAGGTTAGGATTAGACCCGGGGATGAATGGAAAACTGCTTTCAAAACTAAGGATGGTCTTTATGAATGGGTTGTTATGCCTTTTGGGTTGTCCAATGCCCCTAGTACTTTCATGAGAATTATGACCCAGGTACTTAGAGCTTTCATAGGAAAATTTGTGGTGGTCTATTTTGATAACATCCTGATCTATAGTAAGACCCCAGCAGATCACCTAGGCCACCTTAGAGCAGTCTGCCAAGTTTTGAGGAATGATAGACTCTACGGTAATCTTAAGAAGTGTGAATTCATGACTAGTTGAGTTATCTTTCTTGGTTTTGTAGTAACCCCTGACGGCGTGGCGGTCGATCCTGAGAAGATTAGGTCCATAGTAGACTGGCCAGAGCCAACCAATGTGCATGAAGTTAGAAGTTTCCACGGCTTGGCTACCTTCTATAGGCGATTCATCAAGGGGTTTAGTACTTTAGCTGCTCCTATCACTGATTGTATTAGGAAGGGAGAATTTCATTGGACTAAGTCAGCCCATAAAGCCTTCCTAGATCTTAAGGATAAAATGACCCAGGCACCCATTCTGAGATTACCCAATTTTTCTAAAGTATTTGAGGTTGCCTGTGATGCTTCAGGTGTAGGAATAGGTGGAGTCCTAAGCCAAGAGAATCATCCCATAGCATTCTTTAGTGAAAAACTTAATGATGCTAAGCTTAGGTATTCTACCTATGATAAGGAATTTTATGCGGTGGTGCAAGCTTTGCGTTACTGGAGACATTATTTGCTACCGCAGGAATTTGTACTATTTTCGGACCATGAGGCTCTTAGATTTCTGAACTCCCAAAAGAAGCTTAACCCTAGGCATGCTAAGTGGGTAGAATATATCCAGTCCTATACTTTTGTCCTGAAACATAAGGCTAGAGTTGAGAATAAGGTAGCTGATGCCCTTAGTCGCCGATCTCTGTTATTAACTTCTGTTAGAACTGAGGTCATAGGGTTTGAGCAAATCAAAGAGGAATATGAGTCTTGTCCGGATTTCACAACTGTGTATCAGGATCTAGTTCAAGGACCATCTAGTAATCACCAGGATTATACCCTTGTAGATGGTTTTTGTTCTTCAAAAATAGGCTTTGCATCCCTAGAACTTCTCTTAGGGAATTTTTGATTTGGGAAATCCATGCTGGAGGTTTAGCCGGCCATTTTGGAAAAGACAAGACCATTCTAGCTATTGAAGACCACTTTTTCTGGCCTAGTTTGAAAAGTGATGTAGCTAATATTGTAGCTAGATGTCGAACCTACGCTGTTGCCAAACAGCGAAAACAAAACACTGGCCTTTATACCCCACTCCCTGTCCCAGATCGTCCTTGGCAAGATGTGAGTATGGATTTTGTGTTAGGTTTACCTAAGACCCAGAGGAGACATGATTCTATCTGTGTCGTAGTCGACCGATTCTCTAAAATGGCCCACTTCTTGCCTTGTTCCCAAACCTTTGATGCGTCTAAGGTAGCCACACTTTTCTTCAATGAGATAGTTAGACTCCATGGCCTACCTAAGACAATCGTTTCAGATAGGGATGTCCGGTTCACCAGTTACTTTTGGAAGACCCTTTGGCATAAGTTAGGGACAAAACTTAAGTTTTCAACTGCCTATCATCCCCAAACTGATGGCCAAACTGAAGTAGTGAACCGTAGCCTAGGAAATCTACTGAGATGTCTTATTGGTGAAAACACCAGAAATTGGGATTTATACCTACCAAGGGCAGAATTTGTGTACAATGACTCGGTCAATAGGTCTACGGGTAAGAGTCCATTTGAAATTGTACATGGGTACAAACCTCACACACCTCTTGACCTAGTCCCTTTACCTGTCCACACTCGAGTCTCCGAGTCTGCTGAGAATTTTGCACAGCATGTAAAAGACTTGCATAAAGAAATTCATGCCAAAATAAATTTAAGTAATGAAACTTATAAGAAGTTGGCTGATACTCAAAGACGAGTCAAATCTTTTGTTGAGGGAGACTATGTGATGATTAGGTTAAGGCCTGAACGGTTTCCTCCTGGAACCGTTAGAAAGTTACATGCTAGGGGAGCTGGACCATTTAGAGTGGTAAAGAGAGTAGGATCCAATGCCTATGTGCTCGAGTTGCCTCCAGAACTAGGCATTAGCTCTACTTTCAACATTACAGACTTAGTAGAGTACAGGGAGCCAGCTGTGATTCCTAGTGAGCCTTTTGAGCCTAACCCTATCATTGAGAGTGATCCCGACCCTGTGTGTCCACCAACAAACTGGCCTGTGAGGAAAGAGCAGATTGAAAAGATCCTGGATGATCAGGTTATCTCTACTCGTAATCGAGGATACCAAAGGTACCTGGTCCGCTGGCAAGGAAGGCCAGATTCTGATGACTCTTGGATCTCCCAAGAAGAATTACAAGAATTGGACCCAGACCTCTTGGAGAGATACCAGAGCCAACTTGAGCCTTACTCGACAGGGTCGAGTTCCTCCCACCCCGGGAGAATTGGTGCGGGCACCAGACTCATAAGAAGACTTCAGAGCTCCATTTGGATCTCTGATTGATATTGCCCGAGAAATTAGGGTTTGTAATAAAGGTTGACCTGGTCAACCAGTTTATTTATTTATATTTATTTCTTGAGTCACCATTTAAATTTTGTTGAGTCATGTTGACTCGGTGCAAGTCCCGATGTGGTTTCAATTTTATCCAAAATGGTGCCGCAATTGTCTTCCAATCAAATCAAGGTCCAAAATGGTGCCACATTTGTCTTCCAATCAAATCAAGGTCCAAGCAAGTGGAGGCCACACTCCAAGCCACACGCCCAGCCACACTTCGAGCACACGCTAGGGTCCAGGAGGCACCACAGAGGCATCCCAGTGTCATGGTCCCCACATCCAAAGAAGAAAAAAAATCAAATTGGAAGCCAATTTAAAGGAGGCGCCCATACTTGCCAATTTTGTCTAAGCAAAGAAGGAAAGGGACTTCTCTTGGAGAAAAAATCAAAGAAGGACATCCAACCTACTCATAATTGAAGTTCAAATCAAAATCAAAGAGCTTAACTTGGAGTGGAAGAAAAGAAGAAATGCCATAAGAAGAAGAGGACTCCAAATCCAAATCCAACTCCAAAGAAGGCGCCATAAAAAAAAAAAAAAAAAAAAAAAAAAATCCAAAAAATCCTTTATGGCTGTCCCAATTTTTTTTGAATTCTTGGTCGGCCAAGAGAGGAGGTTTTCTACCTAATCTAGAGGTTGGAGGAGTTTAGTCCCACATGGAAATTTGTACAAACTTGGAGAAAATTTTAGGTCTATATAATAGACCTCTCTTTGTAACTTTAGAAAATCAATGAAGAAAAATTATTTTTGCTATTCTCTTGTGTTGAGTAACCTAGGTTTCACTTCTTCCGTACTATTCTAAGTGTTGAGCTCCATGAGGGGGTAATCCGGGTTCCATTGGAGCCTTGAGGAGGTGAGAGATCTCCATCTTTATCCAAAACCCTAGGTTAGCCACTTAAAAATCCAAAACCCTAGCCGCCCTTCATTATTTTCAACCATCGAACCCTAGCTCCTTCCATCTCCCACGACCTCTCTCTCTCTACAAGTCCAGGCCGTCCACCTTCATCCAAATCCAGTCCGGCTACTTCAGATCCAGAGCAAGTTCCAAGGAAAATCACATCAGCTTCCAGGAGAATCCAGTTTTCAGCAATTTCAATCTTCAAGTTCATCAACCTGGTAAATTTTTCCCTTGACTCTCTGATTCCATCAATTGTTTTTCTTCTCTTCCAGATCTTGAGTTCAGGAGAAGCCAACCCGCCAAGGACCAGTATTGGAGGATCCATTGCGAAGATATCTGAATCCGAGGATCCAACAATCTGCTCGGGAGAGTTCTTCCACCAAAATCTGTGAAGATCATTGTCTGGTTAGGTAAACCATCTCTTCTCTTTATTTCTGTTCTGTTGAAAGTTCGAAGTGAAACCCTAGGTCTGGGAGTTTCTCAACCCCCAACGATCCGTTTCTTCTGAACTACTCTGATAATTTAGTTTCCTTAAAATTGTGCTTTCAATTATCATATTAGTATCTTTCAATGTTAGGTTAACTTTTCTTTGATTTGAAGCCAACTTCTACAAACATATAAAAACAACAAAAAAATTAGTTAATCTTTATTTACTTCCGCATCGCATTCCTTTATTTGTTCTGCATCAGTGATGTGGCAGCAACCTTGGATGATGAGGTGCCATGTGGTCCCCACTTGAGATGGCTTTGGTCATGCTTTGGAGTATAAGTCTTGAGTCTTCTTTAGTCTTCAAATATGGTTTGGTTTGATTCTTCATGGATTGGACTTGACTCATTTGGACCCAACTATTAAATACAAGGTTAATCAGGCTAGACTAGTCCCAACATAAAATTGAAATGGACTCGAATTACATAATTATTTGGACTCAAAATTAAAGAAAGAAAAAATTACAGGACTTTCTTTTACTCATCCAACCATAAGGACTCAGATTTGACTTGAATTGGTTGGAGTCTCTTCCTGATTCTGGTGCCCACACCAATTCTCCTGGGGTGGAAGGAACTCGACCCTATCGAGTGAGGGTTGGCTTGATAAGCTTCTAATGCATCCGGGTCGATTTGTTGTAGGTCCTCTCGGAAAATCCAGGAGTCTTCAAATTCAGGACATCCTTGCTATCTAACCAGATAACGTTGGTAGCCTCTATTCCTTGTAGTAATGATCTGGTCATCCAAGATCCTTTCAATTCTCTCCTTTCTCTCAGGAACACTTGGTGGTGGACACTCATTTGGTGTTTCACTCTCAAAAGAAACATTAGGACCAAAAAGCTCACTAGGTATCAATGCAGGTTCTTTGTATTCTTTTAAGTCTGAAACGTTAAATGTTGAACTAATGCCATAACTTGGTGGTAATTCTAATACATAAGCATTTGGTCCAATTTTCTTTATTATTTTGAAAGGTCCGGCTCCCCGGGCATGGAGTTTCTTCATAGTTCCCGGCGGAAACCTTTCAGGTTTAAGTTTGATCATGACGGAGTCCCCTTCATTAAATTCTTTTAATCGTTTATGTGAATTAGTCATATGCTGATAGAGTTCATTGCTTGCTTGAATCTTTTGGCTAATCTCCTTTTGCAATTCCCTAATATGCTGTGCATATGACTCGGCAAACTCGGACACCCGTGCTTGTGTGGGTAAAGGAGCTAGGTCTAAAAGCTTCCTAGGTCTGTATCCATGGACCACTTCGAACGGACTTTTCCCAATAGACCTATTAACTGAGCTGTTATAGGCAAATTCAGCACGAGGAAGTAATAGGTCCCAGTTTCCTAGGTTGTCTCCAACTAAGCATCTCAACAGATTTTCTAAGCTTCGGTTTACTACCTCAGTCTGTCCATTGGTTTGAGGATGATAGGCAGTAGAGAATTTCAGCTTGGTACCGAGCATGTGCCAGAGGGTTTTCCAAAAATAGCTAGTAAATTTGACATCTCTATCGGACACAATGGTTTTGGGTAAACCATGAAGCCTAACGACCTGATCGAGAAAAAGCTTGGCCACCTTCGAAGCATCTAAAGTTTGAGAACAAGGAATGAAGTGAGCCATCTTGGAGAAGCGATCGACAACCACAAAGACAGAATCATACTTCCTAGACGTCTTAGGGAGGCCTACTACAAAATCCATGCTGATATCCTGCCATGGACAATCAGGGACAGGTAAGGGCATGTACAGACCGGTGTTCTGTCTTTGCTGTTTTGCAATAGCACAGGTACGGCACTGAGCTACAATCTGGGCCACATTTCTTTTGAGACCAGGCCAAAAGAATTGGTCTTCTATTGCTAAGATGGTCTTATTCCTACCAAAATGTCCTGCTAAGCCCCCAGCATGAACTTCCCAGATCAGAAATTCCCTAACAGAGGTCTTGGGAAAACACAACTGATTTCCTCTGAAAAGGTATCCATCTAAAATGGTATAATCACTATGCTCACTAGATGGTCCTTGTTGAAGGGATAGATAGATGTCACCAAAATCAGGGCATGTAGGATATTCCTCTTTTAATCTTTCAAACCCTACTACCTCAGTGCTCACAGAATTCAACAACATTGAACGACGACTCAACGCATCAGCAACCCTATTTTCAGTTCCGGCACGATGTTTCAGTACGAACGTATAAGCTTGTATGAACTCTACCCATTTCCCTTGCCTAGGGTTCAATTTCTTCTGAGAACTAAGGAACCTAAGAGCTTCATGGTCAGAAAATAGAACAAACTCTTGCGGTAGAAGATAATGCCTCCAATAACGTAATGCCTAAACTACCGCATACAGCTCCCTATCATAGGTGGAATACCTTAGTCTCGCTTCATTTAACTTCTCACTGAAATATGCTACTGGGTGATTCTCTTGACTCAAGACACCTCCAATTCCTACCCCAGAAGCATCACAAGCAACCTCGAACACTTTGGTAAATCGGGTAACCTCAGGACGGGTGCGTGTGTCATTTTTTCCTTAATTATTAGGAAGGCTTTGTCTGCTGCTTTAGTCCATTCAAAAGATCCCTTCCTAATACAATCAGTGATTGGAGCCACTATCGTATTGAACCCTCTAATGAATCTCCTATAGAAGGTGGCTAAACCGTGGAAACTACGAACATCATGGATACTCTTGGGTACAGGCCACTCTACTATTGACTTAATTTTTGCAAGGTCAGCGGACATTCCTTCAGATGTTACTACGAATCCTAGAAAGATAACTCTATGTGTTAAGATTTCACACTTCTTGATATTGGCATAGAGGCTATCCTTTCTAAGGACTTGGCAAACTTGCCTTAGGTGGGTTAAATGGTCTGCCTTAGTCTTGCTATATATAAGAATGTTATCAAAGTAGACCACCACAAATTTTTCGATGAAAGTTTTCAACACCTGATTCATAATTCTCATAAAGGTGCTGGGTGCATTGGACAAACCGAATGGCATGACTAACCACTCATTTAATCCATCTTTAGTCTTAAAAGCGGTCTTCCATTCATCTCCAGGCCTAACCCTAACCTGGTGATAGCCACTCTTTAAGTCTATCTTGGAGAAAATTGTTGATCCGGCTATCATATCTAACATATCATCCAGTCTTGGGATTGGAAACCTATATTTGATAGTAATCTTGTTGATGGCACAGCTGTCTACACACATCCTCCAGGTACCATCCTTTTTAGGGGTTAATAAGGCAGGGACTGCACAAGGGCTTAAACTTTCTCTAACAAACCCCTTTCTAAGAAGTTCACTAACTTGCCTTTGTAACTCCTGATGTTCAGTTGGATTCATCCTATAATGAGGCAAATTAGGTAAAGTCGCGCCAGGGACTAAATCTATGGCATGTTGTATGTCCCTTAAAGGTGGAAGATTGTCGGGAAGATCCTCGGGAAACACGTCTTCAAAGTCTTTCAATAATTGGACCACCTCTTGAGGGTGTTCTACAGGGGTGTGGTCCATAGTTTCCTTAGCAGCTACCATCCAAATAGGTGCTCCCTCATTAATGTCTTTTTCTAATTCTCTTGTACCTATCAAATTTAATCCAGTCCTTTTTTCTTTCAGGCTGCTAACTCCTCTTTTGGTGTTGTCCTTAGGCTGGGTTGGATGAATGACAATTTTCTTGCCATTGAAATTGAAAGCACAGGAATTTGATCGACCAAAAATTATCACATCATGGTCAAACAACCATGGCCTACCTAGGATGATGCTACTTACTTCCATAGGGAGTACATCACACCAGATTCGTTCCTGATAGGACTGAAGTTGGATTTGGACTTGACATCTCTGCTTGATTGGGATAGAAGTGGAATCAATCCAGGATACCTTATATGGATTGAGATGTGGTTCAGTGGGTAATCCTAGACTCTTGGCTGCACTAGTGGAAATGGCATTGACAAAGCTTCCACTATCGATCACGATCTTACAGACCTTTTCTCCTATTTTGACAAATGTGTGTAGGATGCTAGTCCTACACCAGTCTTCCTGCTCCTTGGTCTGTGTCATGATACATCTCACAACTCCTAACACATCTGATGAATCTACATTTTCTTCATCTCCTTCATACTCATCAGCCAAGCAATCCCCTGCTTCATAAACCACCTCTTCATCATTCTCCAGGGGTTCTGATTCACCTTCTTCTGCCTCCCCTATATGTAAAGCTCTAGAGGGACGTTGGCTCACGAAATGACCTGGTTTACGACACATATAGCAAACTCGCTCCCTCTCACCTCGAACTTCAGGGCTCTTTCCTTTGTCTTCTCTAGAAATTGGGGAAATGGCAGGGTTGTGCCTAGGGGTTGGATTCAAGCTGGATCTTGGTCTATTGGTTGTACCAGGGACTGAACTAGGCCTGCTAATAGGAGGGTTAACCTAATAGGTTCAGGTCATCTAAATGTAGCTCTCCTTTGAAACCTCTCATAGTCCATGTCAACTTGGTATGCCTGATCTAAATCATGGACTTCTCTCAAAAACAGTTCCCCTTTTATATCTTCATTCAATCCTGATCTAAACCTCGACAATATGGCTGCCTCAAACTCGACTACGTTGCATCGCATCACAAACTCATCAAATTTAGCAACGTATTCAGAAACGGTCTTGTTACCCTGTGTCAATCGTTGCCACTGATCTAATAACCTTTGCTGATAAGACATAGGCAGATATTTCTCTCTAAGTTTTCTCTTCATATCTCTCCATGTTGCTATAGGTAAATCTCACCTTTGCCTTGATATGCATTCCACGTTTTCCCAATATAACCGAGCCTGATGAACTAGTCTGATTTTGGCAAACTTAAATCTTCTCTCTTCAGACATATCATACCAGTCAAAATACTGGTCCATGTCAGCCTCCCAGTCTGTGTACACCTTAGGATCTAAGCTTTCCTCAATGGTTGGTGCATCTAGACGGATGTTCCTTAGGGCCCGATCATCCTGATCAAAAGTATCATAGTGAGGCCTTCTAGGAGGTGGCTCTGGAGTATGATCAACATAATCCTGATGCGGTCTTCTTTGAATTGTGTCAGGTGTGTGTTCCGGTCGTTGGGCTCTAGGATGAACTGAAGGTAATTTGGGTGAAGGTGGTTCAGTTGGGGTCAACCTAGCTTCTTCTAGGATTCCTACCCTTTCCTCGAACTGACCAAATTTAGCATCCAAATGGTCCATCTTCTCGATCATAGTTCTCATAAGGCTTTCCATACTAGTATCCATGGATGAACTAGATTGGGCTTGTGAAGGGTGGTAAGGTGTGCCTAACCTAGTTGTCATGCAAACAATTAGATTCAGACCCGAACTATGAGTTTTCTAAACCGGTTAGTCCAAATAAACTGAGTTGACTAGATACAATCAAATCAACAGCTACTCTCTTCCACTGGCCAGTCAGGAGGTGGGTCTGTGGGAGGTTCCCCCAGCTTTCACTGGGTCCTAATTAAAAACCACAAGAACCGCTTAGGCTTGAGCCACTTAACCTCTATCCTTGACACCAGCTTTCAATAATAGATGAAGAAATGGGTTGCACAAGCTTTCCCAATTGAATTGAACTGGACCTAGAGTTCCAAGCTAGTTGCCTAATCAAAGTGGCAAGCTAGATTGTAGTAACTCTATACTTGGCCAGGTTTTAGAACAAGGGGTGTGTGAGATCCTGTCTTTGGCCTACCTAGGCCCGGTGGAATTGGCCTGATAGACGGATCAGCACCCAAGCCCTTAGTCCCAATTCTAGACACCAAGTAATAGGGCACACACAAGACTAGTTGACACAATGAGTTGACAATAACCCGGGCTCGACCAAATTGATGTTCCTAACCCACTAGGGCAATTAATGTCTAATCAATTTTAGTTAGGGATTGGATCGATATGCAATTTGGTGATTTTTGGGCTAGGGACAGGTGATGAAATCCTGACCCTATATCAATTTCTTGTCCTAAATTTGATTTGTCATGAGATGCATGCAAATTTCAAATTTCAGGTGCAGAAGTAGTGTGTTGCAGTTTAAAAGTGGTGTTGATAAGTACAGAAAAAAATGTCAGAAAAATCTAAAAAAATCACAGAAAACTCCTAAATTCTAGATGACATACCAGATGAAACAAAAATTTGAAATAAAATCTGTATTATTCTAGGCAGATTCTGAAATGAAGATAATGAAAAGGAACAGAACAGAACAGAAACCCTAATAACACTGATGGACTATAGGAATTTTCATTTTTTTTGTAAATTGTTTCTTAGATTGAAATTTAAAACGGTGATAAGCAACTTAAAATGGAACAGGAAAAAAAATATTCCAATGAGGAATGTGATACTTGCCTTTGGAGTTGCAGGCGGATTACAGTCAGCCTACAGAAAATGTAGCAAGCAGAAAAACAGAACGTGCCCAATGCAAAATTCACAAATGAAATCTAAGAAGTCCTTTGGCTTTCTTTTTCACGGGTCAATCACAATGGCACCCCGACACGCCTTAGGAGATCCCCGTGGAATGGGAAGAGAGGGTGTTTAAACCCTACTTTCTCCTAAGACCGGACGGCTTGGTAACGCCCCCGATCCAAGTACTTCAAGGACTTAATGCTATGCAATCATGAACTTATTCTACCATGCTCTGATACCAAGAATGGTGGGGACATGCAAGATGAGAATGTAACGATGCAACCCTAAAGGAGATTAGCATAGATTAACTTAGCAATTTTCTTTTTTGCATATGATTAGTTCAGCATATAATATCAAAGGAGGTCTAATGAAGAGAACTCGAACGATCAAACGTAAACCTAATTATTGAGACTATCAAAATAACAAAGAAATAGGAATAAGATTCGAACCACACAAGTTAAGCTAGGAAAATTTAATATTTCAGACCTAATCGACACTAGAACATACCTGGCATTAATCTTTCAAGTAGATCAAGATCACTCATGAAGAGACCTCCCAAATGACAAGACCATACTACAAATTGAGGGCACTTCTTGTTTTCTGGATTGTGGCAAGTAATTCCTTCCTCTTGAATTTGGAATCTCGGAGAACCCTATACAAAGAAACCTCAAGATTAGGAACTTGGTAAAAATACGTTAGTCATGAAATGGAGAAACTAAAGAAGAGTCGAGGAAGCATTGTTGAAGAATAATCTTGGCACCATGGTAGATCACTTGAAATGGATTAGGCCGGCCTCCTTGTGATGGTCTTCTTGATCAACCTTGAATATTGAAGAGCTAGCTTGAGATTGGAGAAGGAGGGTGTCTTAGGCGTTGGAGAGGGAGGAGGAGAAACTAGGGTTGGCATGGGATAGGGAGAATAATTTAAAACTACCACTTATGCACATAGAACTCACATAGAAGAAAATTTTTAATTTTTCTTTTCCATCATCCTTTTACAAGAAGACTAAGAGTCTTTTATAGACTATTAAGACATTTTGAATTCAAACTACACCAAATATCATGGAGAAAAATTTGTGGAGAAAAATATGGGGCATCCCATGAAGAGTGGAGGAAGTTGTGGAGGAGGTTGTAGCCAATTCAACTTCAAATTCCCCTTTTCTTCTCTTGGGCGGCAACCTTGGATGGTTAGGTGGCATGTGTGATGTGGCAGCAATCTTGGATGGTGAGGTGGCATGTGTGATGTGGCAGCAACCTTGGATGATGAGGTGGCATGTGGTCCCCACTTGAGGTGGCTTTGGTCTTGCTTTGGAGTATAAGTCTTGAGTCTTCTTTAGTCTTCAAATGTGGTTTGGTTTGATTCTTCATGGATTGGACTTGATACATTTGGACCCAACTCTTAAATACAAGGTTAATCAGGTTGGACTAGTCCCAACATAAAATTGAAATGGACTCGAATTACATAATTATTTGGACTCAAAATTAAAGAAAGAAAAAATTACTGGACTTTCTTTTACTCATCCAACCATAAGGACTCAGATTTGACTTGAATTGGTTGGTATCTCTTCCTGATTCTGGTGCCCACACCACCATCCTCAAGTATTTAAGAAATACTAAAGATCAATCGCTGATTTATGAAGAACCTGACTTAAAACTTATGGGGTACTCTGACTCTAGTTTCCAGTCGGATAGAGATGATAGCAAGAGTGTGTCAGGGTTTGTATTTATCCTGAATGGAGGAGCGATCTATTGGAAAAGTTCCAAGCAATCAACAGTTGCAGACTCGGTATGCGAAGCAGAATACATTGCAGCATCAGATGCAGTAAAGGAAGCTGTGTGGTTGCGGAAGTTCCTTGGAGAGCTGGGGGTGGCACCTTCCCTAGATGGTCCTATTCTGGTGTACTGTGATAGCACTGGAGCCATTGTTCAAGCTAAGGAGCCTAAAGCTTATCACCGCACCAAGCATATACTGTGGCGCTACCACCTCGTACGAGAGATCGTGGAACGAGGTGACATCAATCTTCTGAAGATCGATGGAAAGGAAAATCTGGTCGACCCCTTCACTAAAGCCCTCAGAATAAAAGAGTTCGACTATTGTAAATGGAAAATGGGTATTAGATACTCTTATGATTTGCTTTAGTACAAGTGGGAGTTGTTGGGAATTGTCTCCCAAAGCCAATCACCTGGGTTGTAGGCGATTGTGCTGAGTATTGTATTCTTTTTATGAATTAATAAAATATTATTTTTGGCAGCTCATCACATATTGTATTTTTCTGAAATGAACTATTTCCATGTGATGAAGTCCTTAGGACTACACTGACTTCGATACAGAGAGGATGTATCGATTGGTCCTTAAACCCTGTTCACAACCAAAGGATATATTGTACTGGACGGCAATATATCAAGTATAGGTTATTGTAGCTCACATCGTTTGCTTGTCCTCTTGACCAAATGAGTGTGGTGACACTAATGGGATATACAAGTGGGATATGTGATATCTCATTGAACGTGACTCCGTGCAGCCCCTTTCTGCCAAAGGGAAACTCATGATTGGATATGGGTATATGTGTCCCTCTGACCTGAGGTCATCATGGTAGCTTGCAAGCAACTCCCTGTACTTTGGTGCTGGACTACCCGGATTTTTAATCCGGTGATGGAAGGTTTCTGGGTACAGGCAAGTACTTGTGGAGTACTTGTGGAGCAGTGATGGACCAAGATGGAATTGACCTGTCCAAACAGTTTGGATTGAATGTCTCGCAGTATCTCAATTTAGCAAATCCTCGGTTGGGGTAACCCTAGTGAAGAGTCACTGGGCTTGCGAGATTGAGACACGTAGTGGACTGACTCTGTCTGGATTGGCAGCCCAATCTCAGCCGTCCTGAGCGTTAAAGGTCAAAGGGATGAATTATACGGTAACCATATGCCAGAGGTTCGATAGTTTGCTCCCGCATCTTCAACCTATCCGGATGCCGGGACCCATTGCTAGATGGTTTCCTGTGCTGGTACTAGAATTATTCTAGTGCTACTGTTTAGGTTCGAACCTATGATGTCACACGCCACAGAGGATAACCCTCTGATCCGGATACCGATTATGATTGGGAATCATCTTGGTTTTATGGTCACAGTTTATTTTGAGCACTTTTTTCCCATCTTGCCCTTGTCTGTGTCAACCAAAAATTGTTCCGGGCTGACGAGGACTGTGCCAGGATTTTTTTGAATCAGTTTTGGACTGATTCGGAGTTCGTTTCGGCCTCCAATTGGTTGTGAACCAATTGAACCTATTTATTGGTCTTGAACCAGTTCAATTGGATTGAACCAAGTGGTTTAATGGGATTGAACCAATTTTTTAGGTTTGGACCGATTTTTCCTTTGAACCGGTGTTTTATTTCTCCCTTGAACATTTTACACGGTTTTCTCATGCTGGAATGAGTCCAAGCGTCAAGAAGCCAAAAGGACCGTAGTTCTTCTCCTCCTGCGACGTCCCTTCTTCTTCTCCACCCGATGGCTTTCACTCCCATTTATCTACTGGTTAAGGGAGATGGCAGCTGCTGCCTCTTGGCCTCCCTTCCTCTCCATCTCCCTTTTCCTCTGCTGCCTTTATATACCCTGCAGTCCCCTGTTTCAAAGTGAGTTTTTCAGCCATGAAGAACCTGAAATTCTGCACCTAGTGTTCTTCATTGAGAGGTTGAAAGATCCACAGATTCAAAGCTTAGACTCTCCTCTTATAGGCTGGGTTTTGGAGGGTGAGAGGGAAAATTTCAAGGTCCTTTTCCTTATCCCATTGAGTGCTCAAATCCCTGGACTGCAGCAAAGCTTAATTGCTGTCGTTCACTGTGGCCGAATTCACTTCTAGCGGCTAGCACCGCGTGTGTAGTGGGATTCGAGAGCCCCGGGCGTGTCTTTCCTCTAGAGAGAGTATCCTTCTACTCCTAGGAGCAAGCCACGCGAGCCGGGATCGCTCCAGCTGCTCCAAATCGAAGGCCAAAGCCTGCTGCCCTGTTATGTTGTAGAAATTCTGGTAGCAGACTTTGGTGAATTTCATATTTTTTTGGATGATTTTTTCTTGCAGTTTTCAATTGGAGATTGAAGAGAACTTGACCAAGTTGCTGCTGCTGAATTTTGGGAGCAAACGGAGGTTCGGAAGCCATCGTTCCGGCAACATTTTTCAAGCCAAAAACAGATCTTCTTTCAGCCCAACGAGGAAGAAGGTTGGAATAGATTTATTCCAGCTATTCAAGCCTATTCCAGGTTTATCCCAGAGTTATTCCAGCCGGAATAAGGTATGAAAAAAATTGTTTTTTTAATCATGCATGATTTGAATTTTTAATTAAAATATTTTGTAAATATTTTATATTATCCTACAAGCCTAATTGCAACTAGAATTAGATTAGTTTCTGGGCAGAGCAGATTTCCGCTGCATGAATTTTTAAAATTGTTTTAAAATCCGTTCTGCTCCAGCTGTTGTTTGCATGCCTAGTGTAGGAACATGTCAAACCACTAGCACCTGTTTTCTTTCATCCTGCAAAGGAACTATGATTAGAACGGTGGAAATGGAGTTGAAATCAGAAATGATAGAGGGAAAGAACGAAGGATGACTTGGTTCTAGACCTAGACTGGATGCTAAAGATGGTGGCGTAGGGCTTCTGGATCTTGGACTCAGGAGATAACTGGGGCTTTAGTACTCCACACACACTAATGCAATGCTTAACCAGCAGGGCACTCACACATTACAATTTCTTAACCAGTAATTGCACTCTCAATGCTTACCTAGTAATTGGAGAAAGGAAACTGGCAGAGTTTCAATAATCAATCATAAGTTGGATTACAAGAGGGGAATGGGGTTGTATTTAGAGACCCCTTATATAGAAGCATGATAAGAACATACTCTTTCATATACAATGTTGACTCTGGTATTGATTTTGATGATTGACAAAATATTTAAGTATATATGAGTACTAACGCATGTTAAAAAGTGTTTATCAGTTTCAGTTACTCATTAAATTTTGAAAGATTAAAAAGATTATCATTCAGTTGAAGAAGCCATGAAATTTCAAGTTATGGACCTTGGAACATATTTTGAAGATCTTGAGGGACTCAAATATTAAATTTGGACAAGTTTAGATACTAGTCAAGTCATGTGTCGACACCAAAATGTGTCGACACCAAATTATGTCGACACCAAATTGTGTCAACACATGGACTGATACATAGAAAATTTTTTTTGGCATGCTGAAGTGTCGACACATGGAATCCAAGTGTCGAGTCAAAGTGTCAACACATAACAGTGAAGTGTTGACTCAAGGCCTGAGACCAAACAGAAGACAGAACGAGATTATTTTAGGGTTTGGTCAAGTGTCGACTCACTGCTCCATGTGTCGACCCTAAGTGTCGACACATGACCTGAAGTGTCGACACCTGAATGGATGATAGCTCTACAACGGCTAGTTTTTTGAAGAACAGAACTTCTCAAAAATGTTTGTAACGGCTAGTTTTTTCTCTCCAACGGTCTCTAACTGTCATTTAAAGTTTGGAGAGCTATATAATCAACATAAATCAAATGGGGAGGCAATCTTTTGAAAGAAAAGTTCTATATACTTTAAGGATTCATATTTTGAGAGAGTTGAGCCTTCAAGCATCCAATTTCAAAGAGAGCTTCCAAGTCCACAACATCAAGCTTGATTCAAAAAGATTCAATAAGTGCAAAGCAACACTACATCGAGCTTCATCAAATTATTTGCTTTATTATTGAAAGCATACATTGGTTCTTTATTTCAAACCTTATATCTTATAAGGGTTCTTGGTTAGCCTATTGTAAAACCAAGGGAGGTTATTGGTAAGCCTTGGAAAACCAATTAGGTTGGTGGTTAGCCTGCAAAACCATTAAAGTTCTTGGTTAGCCTATAAAACCAAGTGAGGTTTGACTTGTAAACCTTGTGAAAACAAGTCGGGCTTTGATTAGTGAGCCTGGAAAACTAATCAACTATAATCGGTTGAGATTATAGTGAATTTCCAAGGGGATCTTTTGGAGTGGATGTAGGTGCACTGTTGGCACCGAACCACTATAGCTCTTTGTGTTTGTGATTGCTTATGTGATTATTTGTTTCGTGCATTTACTTTGTTAATTCCACTTCATATTATTTTGAAGAATACAAATACATTGCCAAAATACAAGCATTAAATTTTTCTAGCACATACTTGCTTTAGTTTATTGCAAATAGTTTGAAAGTTTTATAAAATCCAATTCACCCCCCATCTTGGGTTGCATCATCTCTGGGCAACAATTGGTATCAGAACCCGGTATTCTATTTGAAAATCTAACAATTTTGAGTAAAAGATCATGGCAACCCTTGTAGGTATTAGTGATAGACCACCATTTTTCAATGGCATAAATTACACATTTGGAAAATATGCATGCGCATTTATATTCAATCAATAGATTATTATCTTTGAAAAATGATTGTTAATGGTCCACATATTCCTTCAATATTGGTTAATGGCATTTCCATTCCAAAACTTAAAGAGAATTGGGATGAAAATGATGTTGAGCAATCTGAACTTAATGCCAAATCAATGAACTTGCTTTATTGTGCATTGGACTTAAATGAATTTAATAGAATCTCATCATGCACATCGACAAAGGAAATATAGGACATACTTGAAGTTACTCATGAGGGTACTCTTCAAGTGAAGAATACAAAAATTAATTTGCTTGTACATTCTTTTGAAATTTTTGAAATGATGCATTATGAATCTATATCAATATGTTTTCTAGATTTATGACTATTATTAATGAATTAAAAAGTGTTGGCAAAATGTATACTAATGCTGATTTAATGAACAAAATTCTTAGATTTTTGCCAATATCATGGGATACAAAGGTGACGGCGATCCAAGAAGCTAAAAATGTAGAAACCTTGCCTTTGGAGGAGCTCATCGGTTCACTCATGACCTATGAGTTGAACTTATGGCAAAAGGAAGTGGATGCTGATGTAAAGAAGAAAATAATCGCCTTTAAATCCACTACACAAGATGAGTCTTCAAGTGAGGAGTCGGAAGACAAAGAAGATGAAGATGAGATGAAAGTTTTGGCTCATAAATTTCAAAGATTCATAAGAAAAAGGGCCAAAAAGAAATACACAATGAAGGCAATGATGGCTACATGGAGTGAAAGTGAAGACTCTAGTTCAGAAGAAGAACAAATTCAAAAATTAGCCAATCTTTGCTTCATGGCAAATGAGGAAAATGTATGTTCTGAAAATGATTATGATTTTACCTTTGATGAACTACATGATGCATTCAATAATCCTGTGCATGAATACAAATTACTAAAAATTAAGCTTAAGAAATTAAAAATACATGTAGATTCTTTCTCTCTTGAAAACACCAATCTTGCTAATAAAAATAATGATTTAAATGCCAAGATTGATATTTTGAAAAATGAAAAGAATAATTTTTCTAAAGAAAAAGAATTTTTAGAAAAAAAAAATATTGTTTTGAAAGATTTATGTGATAAAGTTTTGAATGAGAAAAATATCTTGATTGAAGAAAAGAAGCAAAAATTTTTGAAAAATTTGTTTATTCCTTCTTCCAATGTTGCATGCTTTGATTGTGATAAATTTGAATTTAATGCTTATCCTTCAAGATTAAGAAAAGTTTGTGTTCCAAAAGGAACCATATTTACTAATCCTAAAGGATCCAAGAAAGTTTGGATACCAAATTTGTCCACTTAAGTATGTTTTGCAGGAATGTCTTGCAGTAAAACAAAGAAAAGGAAGTTTTTGGAAAATGGCTGTACAAGACAATTTAAAGAAGTGGACCTACTATATTTTGGACTAAATGGTAAAGGAAGGATTCTACATATTGGTAAATTCTAAATATTTCCTTCCATAATGGATAATTTAGTTGAATATTTGTCATAAATATTGCATCAATTATTTTGAAAAATTATTTTAAATATTTAATTAGAATCAAGTTTAGACTTGTAATCATTGGTTATGATCATAAACTTTTTGATGTTGATGAATTTCATGCTCTCATGTTTAAACTTATGATTATTAGACTTTTACTTGATTTTGATTAATATAGTTTTAAACTATTTCAAGTGAAATGCTATGATTTATGTGTTTTCATTTTTGATATCTATGCTTAAGTTAGAAATGATTTGAAACAAGTATAGAACTGGTAGTTAAGGATTACATTTAAGAAGAAGGTATGCATATTGATAAACCCTTAATCTGGTAGCTAGACTTGCTATTGAATTATTTCTAGCATTTGTATGGATATCAAATCATTTTAATTGAATTTGAAATCTTGCTAAAAGTTTTTAAGTGGTATCAATGCTTTACAGTTTGAAAATCATGAATATCTTGAAAAATTTCAGATCTTTGCTATCAGACTTAGAATTTGTGCTCATATCTCAAATTGTCTGAAATTATGATGCTATGTGCTTTCATGTTTTATTCCTCAAATGAATGCATATTTTTAAGGGAGAATAACATTTAGGGGAAGCATCCAAATATTTGTTATCATTATATACATATATGCCTTGAATATTCTATTTGATATCATGCTTTACTTATATTACTCCGATACCTCTCCTTGTTTTCAAATCTAATTTCTTAAGGGGAGTTACATTCAAAAGGTGTCATATTCAATTCATATTTCAAGTGGTATCATACTTCAAGTGCTATATCTTGTTCAATCTGTAACAAATTTAAGTGGTATCATGAATAATTGATTTTAGGTATTGATTTTGATGATCTACTTGCTATTCTTTCCACCTTCATTCTCATTTTGTATTGCCTTGCCCCTTTTTCATGATGACAAAAAGGGAAAGAAAAATATTAAGTATGAAAAAGGAAAAGATTGGATAAACATGAAAAATCATATGAGAAATGAAAGAAAGTGCAAAAGGGGAAGAAGAAAGCAAAATGTTATAATCTTAAGGGAAGAATTAGTAAGAGGAAGAAAATTTGAAAATTTTGCATATTCTGAAAAATATTTTTGAAATCATATTTTAAGGGAGAGATTGATACTCATTGATATTTGAGATTATATGTTTATCTTATTATTAATCTTTTTAAGCTTATCCTGTTCATATACTTAAAGGATTTGTCATCATCAAAAAGTGGGAGATTGTTGACTCTGGTATTGATTTTGATGATTGATAAAATATTTAAGTATATATGAGTACTAATGCATGTTAAAAAGTGTTTATCAGTTTCAGGTACTCATTAAATGTTGAAAGATTGAAAAGATTGACATTCAGTTGAAGAAACCATGAAATTTTAAGTTATGAACCTTGGAACATATATTGAAGATCTTAAAGGACTCAAATATTAAATTTGGATAAGTTTCGACATTGGTCAAGTCATGTGTCGACACGAAATTGTGTCGACACCAAATTGTATCGACACATGGAATGATACGCATAAATTTTTTTTCTAGCATGTTGAAGTGTCGACACATGGAAACCAAGTGCCAACTTAAAGTGTCGACACATAAACAGTGAAGTGTCGACTCAAGGCCTGAGACCAAACAGAAGATAGAACGAGGTAATTTCAAGGTTTGGTCAAGTGTTCGCTCACTGCTCCAAGGTCAACCCTAAGTTTCGACACATTGTCACGAACTTAGCCATGGGCTCGTCACATGGGGTGTCGGCATGGGCATGGCATGGTACTGCGAAGGGTTGGCTTGACAAAGAATTTGCAATGCTCCTCGATATCTTGGAATCCCAGGGGTGGAGTTCAGCTGGATGCCTTGTTGGGGTAGTGAGGGGAGTAATGGTTCGCCATGAAATGGCACAGTCGTGGCATAATATCGGGGGACTTGGGAAGCTTGATATTTGGCATGGCAGTGGTTCGCCAAGATATATGTCTTGACTCAAGGGATCCTCTTGGTTTTGAGGAGGGATGCGGGGCTTTGGCCGTATTCCCGACTCCCCCAGGCCTGTAGGATACGGGTCCGTCGTGGCACAGTTGCAGACAAGGAGGTGCCACGCCCGAATGGTTTCACGTGGAGACATTCGGGGCAATGTTGGTCGAACGAGTTGGCCACATTGTACAGGGATGGGGCTTTCCGAGAGGTTGATCCTCGAGGAGTGGTCTAGGCTACTCTATACGTTCTTGATCTCTGTGGTGGAGCAAAGAGACGATAGAAAATCTAGTCGGGCAAGGCTTGGCCTACCTGAACAGGCAAGTCTCGTGAGCATTGGCCAGGTTGATGTCTTGCGGGGATCCATGGGAGCCGGTCGACCATGGAGTTAAAGTGTGGCTTATATAAGTTCGGTCGGATTTATGCCTTGGAGCTGGGCCAAGGATCAAGGATGACCAAGTGGGTCACGCCGAGGATAGGACAGCAAAATGCAAGGACTAGTCGGTCGAAGATATTTATTTTGGTGGGCAAACTTGGATGCTAATATCATGGCAGTGCACTGGTTGCGAGCGGGTCGAGGACATTGGATGTTGGACGATATAGTTGCGGGTCTTCAGAACCGTGGCAATGTACAGTGATGTGCGAACAGGCTATGAACAACCGTGGCAATGTACAGTGATGTGCGAACAGGCTGTGAACATTGTCGAGCGATATGCCCATTGATAGGTGGCATGCTAAGGATGCAAGATCGGGATCAGAACACAAGAGCTTATGGGAGAGATGGGAAAGGCAGAATCCGAGAGAGCTTGGGAATGTGTTCGATCATTCATTGCTCTATGGAGCAATGTGCCGTGTTGGCTTGGTGGGTCGGCTAGGCGACACTGGAGATGGTTTACCTGAGCTTCATGCGGAGTGAAGGCATTGCATGATCGTGTCTTGTGAGTTTGGTCTGTGTATCCCTGAAGGGCAGCATGGTAGTTTGCAGATCTGAGGCACAGTGGTTATGTCATGGCATGAAGGTACTCAGATTTGGGACTACTTGTGTGAGTAGTACTTGGCTTCAAAGGCAAAGCCATCAGGTCAAGGCATTGCATTATCGTGTCTTGTGAGTTTAGTCTGTGTATTTCTGAAGGGCAGCATGGTAGCTTGCAGATCAGAGGCACAATGGTTATGTCATGGCATGAAGGAACTCAGATTTGGGACTACTTGTGGGAGTAGTACTTGGCTTCAGGAGCAAAGCCATCAGGTCAGCATAGAGGTGCTGGGTTGCGGAGCACTCTTGGGAAGAGTATAATATTATGGCACGAAGGTGCGCATGAACGTTGCAGTTGGCCTGAGGGTCAGGTTGCTTGCGGGAACTAAAGGGTGTCGCATGTTTTTAGTTTGATAATGTTACTGGACAGGGGAATTAAGGTGCATGCTTGGCTATGTGGCTGGATTGCTGCACGTTTATCTGCATGTCCGAGGAAAGGACTCAGGGGGGCTGGCCTTGGTGTGTGGTATGCTAGGGCGTCGCACGGGTGTCTGAGCAAGAAAACACTCACCCCGTGATAAGTGGTATCAGAGCCAGGTTGCTCAGTCGATGGTCGACATTGTGCTGATTGTAGCTATTGATACGTGGATATCCAAAGCAAGAGAAAATCCAGAGAGAGCTGGAGATCCAGTGTTAGAGGAGCTGGACATTTGAGTTTATTATGGGTGTCAACGACTCAGAGTGGGAGAGCATATTGCAGTGGTGATGTGCTCGGTGCTAAATGCTTAAGGTTGCTCATCGATCGCATGTGTGGATGGTATCCCGCATATGTGAAGGTCCACCAGTTGTGACTACATGATGGAATTCAGGGTGAAGAGTGCTTGTGAATGCTGAAGCAGCTGGGCTATATGCAAAGTGCAAGGCAGAGCATCTCGAGGGACCAGAATTTCCACAGAGGCAAAAGCTTGGGATATGGACTGAGGTACTAGGGTGTGTCTACAGTGCAAAAGAAAGATGTAGCATCCGAAATTTATAAAGTGTAGGCTGAGGTGAAGACTTGGAGAGTCGAGGGCCTCAGGTGCACAAAAATGTGGGACATTGGAAAGAGCCATCTCTTGTGTGGGCAGCTGTGATGCGGAAGCACTTGAATGGAAAATTTGAATTGAACATCAGTGGAACTGCTCTCAGGGTGAAGGTATGGGAAGCCGAAGTACTAGAGACATAAAATTATTTGCCAGGTGCAGGCAAAGATATTGGACATGCTGTGAGGCATTATCAAGCTCAGATGTCAGATGCAAGAGGGTGTCGAGGTACTGGAGTCAGAGGAGTGAGGCAGGCCAGTGGGGTAGCCTTACATTGGTACTTTGGGCTCGAGGTGAAGACACAAGAGGCAGTAAAGATAGGCTGAGCAGACCAGGAAGCAGTATGGATTGCAGTTCTGCAGAGACAGATAGTTGGTGCTCGGAGTGAAGACTGTTATGTTGAGGGACTTGAGCAAGGTAGGAAGTGATCTTGATTGGATATTAGGGTCCTGCTTGGTAGCAGCTGTGGATTTGCATTGGTATGGGACAGTGCAGAGAAATGGAGGCAACTTGCTAGTACTTGGCACCAATGCGGTGTGGAAGGTCCAAAGGCATGGTGTTCATTAAAAAGGATCGAATTACCACAGGGTCGCAAGGTGGGTATGAAGCAAGACCAAGCGCTTAAGGAAGGGTTGCCAGGGGTGACTCATGGGGTTGGCCGCTTCTAGGTCCAGTTGAACAAGAGTTAAGCCTTGGAGACAATCCAAGGTGTGCCATTCTATATTTCTAGAAGTGAGCATAAGGTGGATTCTTTGGCAGAAATGTGGCCGCTCTCAGATTAGGATTATCGAGAGTTAAGCCTTGGAGGAGTACGAGGAGTGCTGCAAGGATTTTAAGCCAAAGTTGATGGTGAGAAGACCATTAAAAGGAGCATAATGAAGGCAGTGGCCGCTCTCAGATTAAGGTGATCGAGAGTCAAGCCTTGGAGGAGTCCAAGGAGTGCCAAGAAATTGGATGGTCAAAGGAACGCAAGGAGCTTAGAAGAAGCAGGGGCCGCTCTCAGATTAAGGTGATCGGGAGTCAAGCCTTGGAGGAGTCCAAGGAGTGCCAAGAAATTGGATGGTCAAAGGATCGCAAGGAGCTTAGAAGAAGCAGTGGCCACTCTCAGATTAAGGTGATCGGGAGTCAAGCCTTGGAGGAGTTCAAGGAGTGCCTTGTAGTTTAAACAATCAGAGGATTGTGGGGATGTCAAGGGCAGAGGTTGACATCTGTTTATTGGTTCCATGGAAGAGTCAGTGTGGTGGTTGATGGATTGTCAGTGGCGAAGAAAGGATCATAGACACCAAAGCCATGGAGCTCTAACTCGAGGAACCAGGGTTGTAGTGGCTACAAAAGATTTTGGTCATGGTGACCAAAATTCGAAGTAATGGTTTGGGCATCGACGAGGACGTCGACAGTTTGAGTGGGGGAGAATTGTCACGGACTTAGCCATTGGCTCATCGCATGGGGTGTCGGCATGGGCATGGCATGGTACTGCGAAGGGTTGGCTTGACAAAGAATTTGCAATGCTCCTCGATATCTTGGAATCCCAGGGGTGGAGTTCAGCTGGATGCCTTGTTGGGGTAGTGAGGGGAGTAATGGTTTGCCATGAAATGGCACAGTCACGGCATAATATCGGGGGACTCGGGAAGCTTGATATTTGGCATAGCAGTGGTTCGCCAAGATATATGTGTTGACTCAAGGGATCCTCTTGGTTTTGAGGTGGGATGCGAGGATTTGGCCATATTCCCGACTCCCCCAGGCCTGTAGGATACGGGTCCGTCGTGGCACAGTTGCAGACAAGGAGGTGCCACGCCCGAATGGTTTCACGTGGAGACATTCGGTGCAATGTTGGTCGAACGAGTTGGCCACATTGTACGGGGATGGGGCTTTCCGAGAGGTTGATCCTCGAGGAGTGGTCCAGGCTACTCTATACATTCTTGATCTCTGTGGTGGAGCAAAGAGGCGATAGAGAATCTAGTTGGGCAAGGCTTGGCCTACCTGAACAGGCAAGTCTCGTGAGCATTGGCCAGGTAGATGTCTCGCGGGGATCCATGGGAGCCGGTCGACCATGGAGTTAAAGTGTGGCCTATGTAAGTTCGGTCGGATTTATGCCTTGGAGCTAGGCCAAGGATCAAGGATGACCAAGTGGGTCACGCCGAGGATAGGACAGCAAAATGCAAGGACTAGTCGGTCGAAGATATTTATTTTGGTGGGCAAACTTGGATGCTAATATCATGGCAGTGCACTGGTTGCGAGCCGGTCGAGGACATTGGATGTTGGAAGATATAGTTGCGGGTCTTCAGAACCGTGGCAATGTACAGTGATGTGCGAACAGGCTATGAACAACCGTGGCAATGTACAGTGATGTGCGAACAGGCTGTGAACATTGTCGAGCGATATGCCCATTGATAGGTGGCATGCTAAGGATGCAAGACCGGGATCAGAACACAAGAGCTTATGGGAGAGATGGGAAAGGCAGAATCCGGGAGAGCTTGGGAATGTGTTCGATCATTCATTGCTCTATGGTGCGATGTGCCGTGTTGGCTTGGCGGGTCGGCTAGGCGACACTGGAGATGGTTTACCTGAGCTTCATGCGGAGTGAAGGCATTGCATGATCATGTCTTGTGAGTTTGGTCTGTGTATCCCTGAAGGGCAGCATGGTAGTTTGCAGATCTGAGGCACAGTGGTTATGTCATGGCACGAAGGTACTCAGATTTGGGACTACTTGTGTGAGTAGTACTTGGCTTCAAGGGCAAAGCCATCTGGTCAAGGCATTGCATGATCGTGTCTTGTGAGTTTGGTCTGGGTATTTCTGAAGGGCAGCATGGTAGCTTGCAGATCAGAGGCACAATGGTTATGTCATGGCATGAAGGAACTCAGATTTGGGACTACTTGTGGGAGTAGTACTTGGCTTCAGGAGCAAAGCCATCAGGTCAGCATAGAGGTTCTGGGTTGCGGAGCACTCTTGGGAAGAGTATAATATTATGGCACGAAGGTGCGTATGAGCGTTGCAGTTGGCCTGAGGGTCAGGTTTCTTGCGGGAACTTAAGGGTGTCGCATGTTTTTAGTTTGATAATGTTACTGGACAGGGGAATTGAGGTGCATGCTTGGCTATGTGGCTGGATTGCTGCACGTTTATCTGCATGTCCGAGGAAAGGACTCAGGAGGGCTGGCCTTGGTGTATCGTATGCTGGGGCGTCGCACGGGTGTCTGAGCAAGAAAACACTCACCCCGTGACAACATGACCTGAAGTGTCGACACCTGAACGGACGACAGCTCTACAATGGCTAGTTTTCTGAAAAACAGAACTTTTCCAAAATGTTTGTAACAGCTAATTTTTCCTCTCCAATGGTCTCTAACAGTCATTTAAAGTTTGGGGAGCTATATAATCAACACAAATCAAATGGGGAGGCAATCCTTTGAGAGAAAATTTTCATACACTTTAAGGATTCATATTTTGAGAGAGTTGAGCCTTCAAGCATTCAATTTCAAAGAGAGCTTCTAAGTCCACAACATCAAGCTTGATTCAAAAGGTTTCAACAAGAGCAAAGCAATACTACATCGAGCTTCATCGAATTATTTGCTTTATTATTGAAAGCTTACATTAGTTCTTTGTTTTAAACCTTATATCTTGTAAGGGTTCCTGGTTAGCCAATTATAAAACCAAGGGAGGTTATTGGTAAGCCTTGGAAAACCAATTAGGTTGGTGGTTAGCTCGCAAAACCACTAAGGTTCTTGGTTAGCCCGTAAAACCAAGTGAGGTTTGACTTGTGAACCTTGTGAAAACAAGTCAGGTTTTGATTAGTGGCCCAGAAAACTAATAGACTGTAATTGGTTGAGATTATAGTGAATTCCCAAGGAGATCTTGGGGAGTGGATGTAGGTGCATTTTTGGCACGAACCACTATAGCTCTTTGTGTTTGTGATTGCTTGTGTGATTATTTTTTTTGTGCATTTACTTTGTTAATTCTGCTTCATATTATTTTGAAGCATACAAATACAATGCCGAAACACAAGCATTGAATTTACCTAGCACATACTTACTTTAGTTTATTACAAATAGTTTGAAAGTTTTATAAAATCTAATTCACCCTCCCTCCTGGGTTGCATCATCTCTGTGCAACATACAAGATAGATAAGGATAGGGCCCCTTGAGAGGATAATATTAGACTCCCATTCCCTTTTGAAATTAAATGAGATCCCTTTGAATTCAAGTTGAGTGCATCCCCCGCCTTCTACTTGGACTTCTCCTTGGCTTGGGTGGTGAATTCAGATTAGGCGACAAAAGAGAAATGGTGCCTCATTCCTTTCTCACCTTAGCACTAATCCTCTTCTCTTGTTGGCGTGAAGTCTTTTTGTTCTTCAAATTTGAATGGTAGGCAAGATAATAAAACATCTATTTGAAGGTTGAATGGATTCCATCAGAACTTAAACTCCTTTGAAATTTAGATGAACCTCCACTAAACCTTGGATTCTTCCTCCATTTAAATTTGAATAATTGAGTTGGCCGACCATTTAGAGTGGGCAACTTTTCATCAAAGATGGTGCTAAATTGGAGGAAGAATCCTTTGAAAGAAATCGGTGTAGGTGCTTTAACATGATCCTACACTAGGCATGCAAACAACAACAGGAGCAGATTGGATTTTAAAAACATTTTTAAAATCCGCGCAGCGGAAATCTACTCCACCCAAAACTAATCTAAT
Source organism: Areca catechu (assembly GCA_021397845.1). Lineage (NCBI taxonomy): Eukaryota > Viridiplantae > Streptophyta > Magnoliopsida > Arecales > Arecaceae > Areca > Areca catechu. Next base: position 89,674,451 of record CM038051.1, on the reverse strand, counting down.
TCTAGTTGCAAACATGCATCTAAAATGATATAAAATATATATAAAATATTTGAATTAAAAATTCAAATCATGCATGAAAAAAAAATAATTTTTTCATACCTTATTCTGGGTGGAATAACTTTGGGATAAAGCTGGAATAGGCTGGAATAAGTGGGATAAACTTATTCCAGTCTTCTTCTTCCTTGGACTGCTGAAAACTCTGTTTTGGGGATGAAAAACATCGTCAGAACGATGGCTTCCGGACCTCCGTTTGCTCCCAAATATCGGCAGCGGCAAGGAGGACAAGCGGTCTTCGATCTCCAATCGAAATCTACGAGAAAAAGTTAGCCAAAAGGGTGTAGAAATTCACCCAACAACGTGCTTCCAGAATTTTGTTGTAGAAAACTAGCAGGCTTCATTCTTCATTTTTGAGCAATAGTAGCAAATCCGGCTCGCCTTGCTTGCTCCCAGGAGTAGAAGGGTACTCCCTCTAGAGGGGAGACATGCCGGGGTCCCTCCGATCCACCTTCACACGCGGTGCTAGCTGTTGGAAGGAGACTCAATCACAATGGATGGCAGCAACCGAGCCTTGCTGCAGTCTAGGCTTTGAGCACTCTAAGGAACATAGAAATGGACCTTGTAACTCTCCCTCTCACCCTCTAAAACTCAGCCCTACTAGTACCCAATGGATGGAAAAGACCAAGCTCTCAAACAGGGGGATCTCTCAGCCTCTCAACGAAGAATGCCCAGATTTCCATTTGCTGTTTCATGGTGAAATACTATATGCTGAAATAGGGGATAGCTGTTAATATAGGCAGCAGGGAGGAAGATGGAGAGACTGGGAGAGGAAGAGCCCCCGATTGCCGTTCTCCCATTTAACAGCAATAAACGAGGATTTTAAACACAGCTGGTGGAGGGAGAAGAAGGGACGTCGCCCAGCTATGTTCAGTCATTTGGCCTTCTTCGAATGGAGTTCAAACCAGTGAAAACACCGTGTAAAACGGTCACCGGTTCAAAAAAAAAAACAGGTTCAATTTAATAGGTTCATTCCCATTTAAACCAAGTGGTTCAATCCAATTGAACCGGTTCAAGTCCAATAAAATTCGTTCACAACCAATTGGGGGCCGAAACGAAATCTGAATCAGTTCAAAACTGATTCAGAAAAATCTTGGCGCAGTGCTGGTCAGCCCGGAACAATTTCCGGTTGACACAGATAAGGGCAAGACTGGAAAAAGAGTGCTTAAAAATATTATGACAAAAAAACCAAGATGATTTCCAATCGTAATTGGTATCCGGATCAGAGAATTATCCTCTGTGACGTGTGACCTCATAGGTTAGAACCTAAACGGTAGCACAGGAACAATTCCAGTACCAGCACAGGAAACCATCTAGCAATGGGTCCTGGCGTCCGGATAGGTCAAAGATGCAAGAGCAAACTATCGAACCTCTGGCATATGGTTACCGTATAATTCATCCCTATGACCTCTAATGATCAGGATGACTGAGATTGGGCTGCCAACCCAGACAGAGTCAGTCCACTACGTGTCTCAATCTCGCAAGACCAGTGACACTTCACTAGGGTTACCCCGGTCGAGGATTTGAAAAATTGAGATACTGCGAGACATTCAATCCAAACTATTTGGACAGGTAAATTTCATCTTGGTCCATCACTGCTCCACAAGTACTTTCCTGTACCGAGAAACCTTCTGTCACCGGATTAAAAATCCGGGTAGTCTGGCACCAAAGCACAGGGAGTTGCTTGTAAGCTATCGTGATGACCTCAGGTCAAAGGGACACATAAACCCATATCCAATCGTGAGTATCCCTTTGGCAGAAAGGGGCTGCACAGAGTCAAGTTCAATGAGATATCATATATCCTACTTGCAGATCACATCAGTGTCACCACACTCATTTGGTCAAGAGGACAACCAAACGATGTGAACTGCAACAACCTGTACTTGATATATTGCCGTCCAGTACAATATATCCTTTGGTTGTGAACAGGGTTTAAGGAACACTCGATACATCCTCTCTGTATCGAAGTCAGTGTAGTCCTAAGGACTTCATCACATGGAAAGAGTTAATTTCAGGAAAATAATATGTGATGAGCTGCCAAAAATAATATTTTATTAATTTATAAAAAGAATACAATACTGAGCTCAACCGCCTACAACCTAGGCAATTTGTTTTGGGACACAATTCCCAACAACTCCCACTTCTACTAAAGCCAATCAGAAGAGTTTCTAATACCCATTTCCCATTTACAATAGTCAAACTCTTTTTTTCCGAGTGCTTTAGTGAAGGGGTCGGCCAGATTTTCTTTTATATCGATCTTCAGAAGATTGATGTCGCCTCGTTCCACGATCTCTCGTATGAGGTGGTAACACCGCAGTATGTGCTTGGTGTGGTGATGAGCTTTAGGTTCCTTAGCTTGAGCAATGGCTCCAATGCTATCATAGTACACCAAAACAGGACCATCTAGGGAAGGTGCCATCCCTAGCTCTCAAAGGAACTTCCGTAACCACACAACTTCCTTTGCTGCATTTGATGCTGTAATGTATTCTGCTTCGCATACCGAGTCTACAATTGTTGCCTGCTTGGAACTTTTACAGCAGATCGCTCCTCTGTTCAGGGTAAATACAAACCCTGACACACTCTTGCTATCATCTCTATCCGACTGGAAACTGGAGTCAGAGTACCCCACTTGTTTCAAGTCAGGTTCTCCATAATTCAGCCATTGATCTTTAATATTTCTTAAATACTTAAGGATGAACTTAACCACCTTCCAATGCGCCTCACCTGGATCAGACTGGTATCTGCTCACTACTCCTAGTGAGTATGCCACATCTGGTCTAGTACAAGTCATAGCATACAAGATAGAGCCTACTGCAGAAGCATAACGTACTCTACTCATGTACTCTCTTTCATCAGGAGTTGTCGCACAATCATTCCTGGAAAGAGTAATTCTAGAACCTATCGGGAGATAGCCTTTCTTGGAATTTTTCATGCTGAACCGTTTCAGCACGGTGTCAATGTACATAGACTGGGACAATCCCAAAAGCTTCTTAGATATATCTCTATAGATCTTCATACCTAGTATGTAAGAAGCTTCACCCAAGTCCTTCATGGAGAACTGAGATGATAACCAGACCTTTATTCCTTGTAATACTGCGACATCATTCCTGATTAAGAGAATGTCGTCGACATACAGTACTAGGAATACTATCACAGAACCATTAACCCATTTATAAATGCACGGTTCTTCTCCGTTCCTAACGAAGCCATACGATTTGATACAGCTATCAAACCGTAAGTTCCAACTTCGAGATGCTTGCTTGAGTCCATAAACCTCTGCAACTTGCATACTTTTGATTCATCTGTGGATGTGAACACTTCAGGCTGTATCATATACACCTCCTCTTCCAGCTCCCCATTTAGGAAAGCAATTCGGACATGCATCTGCCAGATCTCGTAATCAAAATATGCTGCCAAAGCAAGCATGATCTGAATGGACTTAAGCATTGCCATAGGGGAGAAAGTCTCGTCATAATCGATACCATATCGCTGACGATACCCCTTGGCAACCAAATGGGCTTTATTGGTCTCTACCATCCCATCTTCACCCCTTTTCCTCTTGAAGATCCATTTACACCCGATGGGTTTTATTCTTTCAGGCGGATCAACCAATGTCCAAACATTGTTGATTTCCATGGACTCCATTTCGGACCACATGGCTCCAAGCCATGCCTCAGAGTCAGATCTCTAAAGTGCATCCATATAGGTGATCTGATCCTCATTGTTCTCATCGAGCTAAATGGGATCACCATCCCGGACCAAGAAACTATAGTATCTGTCCAACTAACGCGGTATTCGACCGGATCTCCTAATGGGTTCTGTGTGTGATTCAATCATAGCCGGTTCTACGATGTCCTTAGAGTGTGCAGGTTCTTCTATTGGCTGAACTTCATCAAGTTCAATCTTAGAAGCTATAGTTCCTTCTCCAAGGAACTCCTTTTCCAAAAAGATAGCTCTAAGAGAAACGAACACCTTTTGTTCATTCACCAAGTAGAAGAAATACACTTTGGTTTCTATAGGATAACCAATGAATAAGCACCGATCAGACCTTGGACCATGTTTGTCTGAGTCTAAACGCTTTACGTAAGCCGGACAACCCTAGACCTGAAGGTGTGAGATTGAGGTTTTACGTCCAGTCCACATCTCATATGGAGTGGAGACAACAGACTTACTTGGAACATCATTTAATAAGTAACAAGCTGTCTGAAGTGCATATCCTCAAAAGGATAGCGACAGAGTTGCAAAGCCCATCATGGATCGAACCATGTCCAACAAGGTTCGATTCCTCCTTTTGGACACACCATTCAATTGTGGTGTTCCTGGAGGAGTCCACTGAGAGAGAATTCCATTCTCCTTAAGATATGTCAAAAAAGCACCAGATAAGTATTCACCACCTCGATCAGATTGAAGGGTTTTAATACTTTTTCTAGTTTGCTTTTCTACTTCATTACGGTATCGTTTGAACATTTCAAACGACTCAGACTTATGTCTTATTAAAAAAATATAACCGAACCTTGAAAAGTCGTCTGTAAAAATAATGAAATATTTGTATCCTTTTCTGGCACTAACTGTCATCGGTCCACATACATCAGTATGTATTAGACTTAGAAGTTCTGTAGCTCGTTCACCTTTTCCATTAAAAGGTGACTTGGTCATTTTACCAACTAAACAGGATTCACAAGTGGGTAGTGATTCTAAATCACTGAACTCGAGGAGTCCATCTCCTTGCATCTTGTTTATCCTATTTTAGTTAATATTACCTAGCCTACAGTGCCAAAGATACAAAACGCTGACATTATCTAACTTTGGGCGTTTGCTAGAAGTGTACATTACACTAATCGACCTTGATAGTACATATATGCCATTATTTAATCTAGCTTTCATTATAACAGAGTTATTCATAATAATATTGCAAAAATCTCCCTTTATTGATAGTTCAAAACCATAATTGGCCAAAAGGTCTACAGAGATTATGCTCATAATGAAGCTAGGACAATAGTGATAGTCGACTAGTTCGACAGTACAAGACTCAAAGACAAGACGCAGGACTCCGACCGCCAGTACTGGAATACGATTTCCATTCTCGACACTCAGAAACTGTTCTTCATCTTCAAATCTTCTGCTAACTTGAAATCCCTGTAACGAATTACAAACATGAATTGGACTACCAGTATCCAATACCCAGTTAGCAGCATCAACAATTGAGTAATTACAAGGTTTTATCATATAAATATCTTGTTCAGCAGACTTCTGCTTCCTCGGCCTGTTCGAATCAAGGGACGAAATATAAAGAGGATAGTTCCTCTTCCAGTGTCCCTTCTTCTTGCTATAGAAACACTTTGCAGAAGATTGATCAGCCTTATACTTCCTGGTCTGACTAGGGCCAGGAGCATTCTGCACCTTCTTTTCTTTTTTATTTGTTTTCTTCTTCCCTTTCTTAAAGGGACGACGACCTCTACTTCCTCCCACTAAATTCACCACCCCCTTATTCAGTTGGTGATCTTTCTCAAAAGTCTGCAGCAACCCCAAAAGACCATGGTAGTTGACTACAGGCTTGTTCATTCTGTAATGATCGAGAAAATCAAAATTGGAGAAGGGAAGAGAATTCAGGATCGCATCCTTGTCGAGCTGCTCTTGCAAGGGGCATCCGAGTTTGCCCAACTTTTCAATCAACTCGATCATGTACAATACATGATCAGTGGTGCGGGCACCAGACTCAGAAGAAGACTTCAGAGCTCCATCTGGATCTCTGATTAACCTTGCTCAAAGAATTAGGGTTTTTTGGCTTGTAATAAGGGTTGACTGGATCAACTCAACTTTAGCTTGAGTCTATATTACCTGCATTTTATTTTATTGAGTCATGTTGACTCAGTAGTGGACTAGGGTTTCAACCTGGGGTGTTACATTTTCTCCCAAGGCCAAGCAAGTGGGCGCCACACTCCCAGCCACACTCCCAGCCATACACCTGAGTCCAGGGGGTGCCACATCTCCATCCAGCAGGCTTTGGTCCCCACACCACAGATAGCAGCTCCCCTCTTTCATGCGCCAATTGAGGAGAAATCCACCAGGGGTCCACAAATCAAGGGGGCGGCCCAAGACTTCCCAAAAGAACCAAACTATAAAAGGGAAGAAATTCTCTTGGAGAGGAATTCAAGGAGGCGCCCATTACCTGCTAGAAATACTCAAAACAAAGTTAGAAGGAGCCATAACTTGGGGAGAAAGAAAAGGAGGTATCCAAAAAGGGTTGAGCCATGGAAGGAAGGAGATTTCTCTTGAAAAGCAAGGTTAGGAGGCACCCTAATCATTCCAACTAAAGCAAGATATAAAAGGCAACAAATTTTCTCTTGGAGGGCAAGGTTAAGAGGAACCCAAACACTTCAAGATAAGGCCAAGCATAGAAGGAAAAAAATATTTTCTTGGAGGTCAAGACAAGGAGGCGCCACCAACTTTCCTTTTTGAAGCTTCAATCAACTTTGGAATTAATTGGCCGGCCATAAGAGTAGGGATTGATATCCTATTTTGAAGATCCCCTCCTTTAGTCCCACATGGGAAGATGTAAAACCCTACTCTCTTGTAATGGCCTATAAATTAAACCCCCATGTAAGTTTTAAAAGAATCAGATGAATGAAACCAAATTTTTTTTGTGAGCAAACTTTGTGTTTTCTCTCTTCCGCACTTGCATCCAGGTGTTGAGCTCCGTTAGGGAGTAAATCCGCGTTCCCCAGGAACTTTGAGGAGGTGTGAGGTCTCCAAAACCCAAACCCTAGGTTAGCCACTCCACTCCCAAACCCTAGCCGCCATCACCCTTCTCTTTCCACCAAGCCCTAGTCTATTCCACTTCTCACGGCCACTCTCTCCAAGTCCAGGCCGACCACCAGCATCCAGCTACAGTCTGGATATTTCAGATCCAAAGCTCTTTCCAGAGGGAGTTGAATCAGCCTTCAAGAGAATCCGTATCTCAGCGACATCAGCCTTCAAGTTCTTCGAACTGGTAAATCCTTCCCCGAGTCTCTGAATCCATCACTTGTTTTTCTTCTTCCCAGATCTTGAGTCCAGGAGAAGCCAACCCAGCCACGAGACCAATATTGGAGGATCCATTGCGAAGATAGCCGAATCTGAGGATCCAACAATCTGCCCGAGAGAGTTCTTCCACCCAAATTCTGTGAAGATCACTGTCTGGTTGGTAACCCATCTCTCCTCTCTATTTCTGTCCTGTTGAAAGTTCAGAGCGAAACCCTAGGTCTGGGAGTTTCTCAACCCCCAGCGATCCGTTACTTCTGAACTACTCTGATAACCTAGTTTTTCTAAATTGTGCTTTCAATCATTACCTAGTTTTCTTCAACTTAGTTTAACTTTACTTTGAGTCAAAGCCAATTTCTGAAATATAAAAAAAAATAAAAAAAAAGAATTAATCTTAAATTTACTTCCGTATACGTTTCTTTGTTCTTTGTTCTGCATCATTTTTGGTATCAGAGCTTTCGTTCTGCATCAATTTTGGTATCAGAGCTTCCGTTCTGCATCAATTTTGGTATCCGAGCTTTTGTTCTGCATCATTTTTGGTATCAGAGCCCTGTCTAGGGTTTCTGTTTGATTGCTTGTTTGAGTCTCTCTCTTTTTACTTTGTCTGCTCGAAGTAGACTCCCCAGGACGTCCGATCCTAGGAACGAAGCGAGGTGCAAACCTCCTCTTCCCATTCCACGGGGTGTTCCTAGGGCGTGTAGGGGATCCGTTGGGTTATAACTTCATAGCAGGAATTGTAAACGGGGAAGTGCTCTGTTTTCAGCCCGTAATTTCCCTGTTGCAAGAATTATTTTTCACTGCAAGTAACTCCAAATTCAGTGATTTTTATTTTGCTGAAACCATTATAATTGAAACTATTTTGCATAATTTTCCTGTAATTTATTGGTTTCCGTGGGATTTATGAGAATTAAATTACTGCAACTCTATTTTTGTGTTCTGCAATCCAATTATTTTTGAGTGTTCATCTCTTAATTCATCTTAAGGGCATTTGAGCATCTAAGATAAGGGAAGGAGTTGATAAACTCTCCTTAGCCCAAAACCACCACCCACTCATTCGAACCTAAGCCTTTAATCTAAAAATTGATTAGACCTAATTTGCCCTAGTGGGCTTGGGACATCAACAAGTCGGGTCAAGGCTAGTGTTGAGTCAGTTTGTCTGGTTACTCCATGTGTGCTTTGTACTCAGTGTCTAGAATGGTGGTTCAGGGATTCCATCTCGAAGGGCTTGTGTGCTGGTCCGCCTACCTAGCCAATCTCTGATTGGTGTCTAGGTTGGCATTCAGGGACCTAACACTACCCTTACACCTGCCTGGCTGAGTCCTGAGTTACTACAGGCTAGTTTGCCACTCTGATTGGACATCTAGTTTGGGCTCTAAGTCTAGTTAGCCCGTAGTCGTTCAGTTGAGTCTCATTTGGTGTGTTTATTTGCATCATCTTGTCTACCCGGAATGGAGTACCCTACCAACCTGGTCAAACACAACCTGATTTAGAGGCCACGGTTAGAGCTCTTACTGAGAGTATGAACAAATTGAGTTAGGATGTGACTGCTACTATTACCCAGTGTAAAGAACAAGTCCATGAGAATTTTACCCAGCTTAGGGATCGAGTCCAAGTACTTGAGAAACGTAGACATCAAAATTGGACCCCTGATCCAAAATTTAATAGGCCCCAACCTCATCCATGCCAGGAGCCTAGGAGGACCTTATACCGTGATCCCGAGCATAACCTTAGGAAGCCTAACCATGATATCTATAGTGTGGATCGTGTCTGTGAGAGGTCCTTACAATATTCTAGACCAGTCACTCAACAACCCAAGTCTTCTAGATCAAACCATTTAGATCCACACCCATGCCCAAGTAAGGTCTCTACTAGCTTGAAACCCAGTGTGACCCAGGTTCCTATATCGCAAGAATGTTTGTTTTGTGGAGAAAGAGGCCATAAATCTAGTCAGTGCCCATGCATAGGACTGGCTTGTGCACAGCTAAGTGGTAAGAATCCTAAGGATGACATTAATGAGGGAGAACCCAAGCCTACCAACGAGGAAGAAGGGTTAGGTATGACAAGCCCAGAATCAGTTGACCCGATTACCACTGACCCGAAACCCATTGGAGATGGCATCGAGAAAGTATATGATGCTGGCTTGAGTCTAGTTGATGAATATAAGGGGGAAGAACTTGAAGAATGTGACATTGATACTATTGGTTCCTTACCTGAGGAGACCTTGGAAAGCAACCAACTGGTAGGACCTAGTTCAGAAATTCAAGAGATTTGTGAGAACCAGGTTCCTTTAGTCAAATACCCCAAGAAAGAACTCATAGTGTTAGCCCGAGATATTAGTTTGTACCCTCTAATGACAGTCATTCACCAAGTACCAATTGAAGATCTTTGCACTGAACTGTTTAAGTTTGCCCACCCTATGGTAGATCCTCTCCTTAGGATGACTGAATCAAGCCTCTTACAATTGGACCTTGTCCCATGCCCAGCCACTAAGGTCTCTCCCGTAATCTTAGTTGAACATCCTTGTCTTGAGCGGATTGATTCACCCAGTCCTGTAGAAGTCCTCCTTATGGCCCCAGACCCCTTCCTTCGCATGATTGACCTACCCTTCTATAGAGTATACCTTTCTGCACCTATAGGTCAAATTTCAAGTCTTGAGGTCATCATCCATAGGCCCTTCCATGAATCATTCTCTAATCCAATTCTTGAGAAAGTGGATCATTATTTGCTTAGAGAACAAACCTTAACTATTGCAATCACATGTCCTAGGCTACTTCCCGAACCATCTCTTGATCCATTCCTGGGAGTAGCAAACTTTTCCTTTCGTAAGGATGACCAGTCGACACTCATAGATCACCATTCAAACCTTCAGGTCACCACCTTTAGTCAGCAGGTACTTCGAGACTCCACCTCATATTTCCTCCCTTTCTCTAGGACTTCCAATGCTTCTTACACCATCCAAGTATACTTTGTCGAAGTCTTTAGAGTGAACCACGTGTCAGAATCTATTAGGTTTGCCACCTACTTCTGGAAGACCTTATGGCACCTACTAGGCACCCATGATAAGTTTTCATGCTCTGCATGCCCTCCTCCGACCCAAGGTTAAACCTAGAGAGCCTTAGTTTGTTAGGTTTAGACCTAGGGTTCCTTTGGAATAAAGTCCATTCTTTAGGAATGCGTCGTCAGTCTAGTTTAGTTTTTCTTGACCCTTTACTAGGCTTTGGCTCAGATTTTGGTTTGATTGAGAGCACCAGGAATTGGGATTTGTATTTTGTCCAGGACTAAGCTTGCATATAATGACTCGATCAATAGGTCTACGAGTAAGAGTCCATTTGAAATTGTGCATGGTTACAAACCCCACACACCTCTTGACCTAGCTCCTTTACCAGTCCACACACGGGTCTCCGAGTCTATCAAAGTTTTTGCACAGCATATAAAAGACTAGCATAAAGAAATTCAAGCCAAAATAAATTTAAGTAATGAAACTTATAAGAAATTGGCGATTCTCAAAGGCGAGTCAAAACTTTTGACGAAGGAGACTATGTAATGATTAGGTTAAGGCCTGAACGGTTTCCTCCTGGAACCATTAGAAAGTTACATGCTAGGGGAGCTGGACCATTTAGAGTGGTAAAGAGAGTAGGATCCAATGCCTATGTGCTCGAGTTACCTCCAGAACTAGACATTAGCTCCACTTTCAACATTACAGACCTAGTAGAGTATAGGGAGCCAGCTGTGATTCTCAATGAGGCTTTTGAACCTAATCTTGCTCTTGAGAGTGAACATGACCCTGTGTGTCCACCAACAAACTGGCCTGTGAGGAAAGAGCAGATTGAAAAGATCCTGGATGATCAGGTTATCTCTACTCGTAATCGAGGATACCAAAGATACCTGGTCCGCTGGCTAGGAAGGCCAGATTCTGATGACTCTTGGATCTCCCGAGAAGAATTACAAGAGTTTGACCCAGACCTCTTGGAGAGATACCAGAGCCAACTTGATCCATACTCGACAGGGTCGAGTTCCTCCCACCCTGGGAGAATTGGTGCGGGCACCAGACGCTGAAGAAGACTTCAGAGCTCCATCTGCATCTCTGATTAACCTTGCCCGAAGAATTAGGGTTTTTTTGGCTTGTAATAAGGGTTGACTGGATCAACTCAACTTTAGCTTGAGTCTATATTACCTGTATTTTATTTTATTGAGTCATGTTGACTCAGTAGTGGACTAGGGTTTAAACCTGGGGTGTTACATTTTCTCCCAAGGCCAAGCAAGTGGGCGCCACACTCCCAGCCACACTCCCAGCCATACACCTGAGTCCACGGGGTGCCACATCTCCATCCAGCAGGCTTTGGTCCCCACACCACAGATAGCAGCTCCCCTCTTTCATGCGCCAATTGAGGAGAAATCCACCAGGGGTCCACAAATCAAGGGGGCGGCCCAAGACTTCCCAAAAGAACCAAACTATAAAAGGGAAGAAATTCTCTTGGAGAGGAATTCAAGGAGGCGCCCATTACCTGCCAGAAATACTCAAAACAAAGTTAGAAGGAGCCATAACTTGGGGAGAAAGAAAAGGAGGTATCCAAAAAGGGTTGAGCCATGGAAGGAAGGAGATTTCTCTTGAAAAGCAAGGTTAGGAGGTGCCCTAATCATTCCAACTAAAGCAAGATATAAAAGGCAACAAATTTTCTCTTGGAGGGCAAGGTTAAGAGGCACCCAAACACTTCCAGATAAGGCCAAGCATAGAAGGAAAAAAATATTTTCTTGGAGGTCAAGACAAGGAGGCGCCACCCACTTTCCTTTTTGAAGCTTCAATCAACTTTGGAATTAATTGGCCGGCCATATGAGTAGGGATTGATATCCTATTTTGAAGATCCCCTCCTTTAGTCCCACATGGGAAGATGTAAAACCCTACTCTCTTGTAATGGCCTATAAATTAAACCCCCATGTAAGTTTGAAAAGAATTAGATGAATGAAACCAAATTTTTTTTGTGAGCAAACTTTGTGTTTTCTCTCTTACGCACTTACATCCAGGTGTTGAGCTCCGTGAGGGAGTAAATCCGGGTTCCCCAGGAACTTTGAGGATGTGTGAGGTCTCCAAAACCCAAACCCTAGGTTAGCCACTCCACTCCCAAACCCTAGCCGCCATCACCCTTCTCTTTCCACCAAGCCCTAGTCTATTCCACTTCTCACGGCCACTCTCTCCAAGTCCAGGTCGACCACCAGCATCCAGCTACAGTCCGGATACTTCAGATCCAAATCTCTTTCCAGAGGGAGTCGAATCAGCCTTCAAGAGAATCCGGATCTCAGCGACATCAGCCTTCAAGTTCTTCGAACTGGTAAATCCTTCCCCGAGTCTCTGAATCCATCACTTATTTTTCTTCTTCCCAGATCTTGAGTCCAGGAGAAGCCAACCCAGCGACGAGACCAGTATTGGAGGATCCAATGCGAAGATAGCCGAATCCGAGGATCCAACAATCTGCCCGAGAGAGTTCTTCCACCCAAATTCTGTGAAGATCACAGTCTGGTTGGTAACCCATCTTTCCTCTCTATTTCTGTCCTATTGAAAGTTCAGAGCGAAACCCTAGGTCTGGGAGTTTCTCAACCCCCAGCGATCCGTTACTTCTGAACTACTCTGATAACCTAGTTTTTCTAAATTGTGCTTTCAATCATTACCTAGTTTTCTTCAACTTAGTTTAACTTTACTTTGAGTCAAAGCCAATTTCTGAAATATAAAAAAATAATAAAAAAAAGAATTAATCTTAAATTTACTTCCGCATACATTTCTTTGTTCTTTGTTCTGCATCATTTTTGGTATCAGATCTTTCGTTCTGCATCAATTTTGGTATTAGAGCTTTCGTTCTGCATCAATCAGTGACTGAACCACCATTCGACATCTTGGAGTTGTAGATGGCACAAGACAATTTGTACCATTCTACATCATCCGGGGTGCCGAATGATTCCTTCAACTTTTGAAGGATTTCATCAGGTTGGGCCTCCTCGAATTTGCGACTGAACTCATCGTTCATAGTCGTTAACATAATGCATCGAACAGTAGTGCGATCAAAGACCCACTTCAGATAAGCATCTCTGATTGCACTCCGTGCATTAGCGGGAGGGATTTCAGGTGCCGGATCCATTATCACATAAAGGATCCGTTCATGCTCCAGAACGATTCTCAACCTTCGATACCAACTATCGAAGTTGTGACCCTTTAACTTCTCATTGTCGAGAATTGACCGGAGCGATAAATTAGAAGACATCTGAAAAGAAAATAATACCAAATTAGTGTATGAATTAATAATTTAACCAAAAGACTTGGACTTTAGTCTAAAGGTTTCTCCCACTAATTTTTTAGATTGGTAGCCTCTAACTCCAATCCGTGAAAACACTTTTTCAAGTGGGTACTGAAATCCAATAGGCCTCGCATGAACCCGACTTTGGCCGGCTCACCCATACGATCCTAAAGGTAGGTTCGTAAACCAATTGTTTTCCTAAACAATTTTCAGTATTTCATTTTGCCCCAAAGAACACCCCAATTGGCCTTGGGGCCTCCTATTACGGGTCTCTAGTTAGGTCCAACCATTAAAATGATAAATCCAATGCTTCCAGCTAACTAAAGACCAAGCCCGACTTTGGCCGGCCCACCTGGTCCCGTTAAGGAGGTTGCACTGAACCATCATCGATCAGATAGAAATTCCAGTCATCGAAGTACACCCGTTCTTTGGAACTGCCGATGCACACCAAGCTAGTGGACACATTTCTAACCGACTTAATGGGAGGCTAAGACACTGTCAACTCCTTGACTTAGTCTTTTAAAGGACCTAAAAATTTTAGAGGATTTTTAGTTGTGATAGAAGAAAAGACAAGGACATGGATCATCCTCCCACTGAATCAATCAGATTTCAGGAGGGTTGAAATAAATCAACAAATTGATCCATGGGCACTTATTAGATCAATCAGATCGATCAACCTGGGTGACATGGGTTAACTCAAGTTATTGAGCTTTTCCAATCAGTTCTGGTCAACTCGACTAGCTAGGTAGGTGAGGTCATGTGTGAGTATCCACCATTAACCATCTTTCCTAGACACCAACCAAGTTGGCCAGGAAAGAGGTAGCCTCATACAACCATGATCACAATGCCAAACCTACCTTGACACCAGTCGGTTTACCAGACTCGATCAGATTAGCCTAAAGACTCGGGCATCCACAGAGACACTAATTGGATCCATTTTAGATGAACGGATCAACTAATCGAACTATTAGATAGTTCTAAAGAAGGGCCTTAAATAACTTTTGTTTAATCTTCTTGTAATCTGGTTCAACTAAACTTAGGTCTAACCCAGTTATAGACCCAACTAGTCAGCTAACCCAATTAATCCAAAATGGCTTATGCAAATTTTGATTAGATTTCATAAACCTAAAATTTTTTTTATAAGCCAAACACTTAATTAAAATATTTTTTAATTAAGTCTCTATGTAAAACAATTTTACATAACAAAAAATCATGCATCAAGATATTTTACACATATTTTATATTCATATAAAACATGCCTAAAACATGTATCACCAAATTATAACAAATTTTAATTTTAATATTCTTTAAGGATCCTTCTAAAAAAGCCAACACAGATGATCCGCATCATGTCAAAGACACACGGCCATGGTGAAGGTCTCAACTAGGTTCCAAAAAGAAATTTGGATACATATTTAGATTAAAACAATTTTAATCTATTTAACATGCATACTAGATTAGATTACACATGCAACCTGGCTCTGATACCATTGAATGATACCGGTGCAGGTGGTTTAACATGATCCTACACTAGGCATGCAAACAACAGCGGGAGCAGATTGGATTTTAAAAATATTTTTAAAATCCGCACAGCGGAAATCTGCTCCACCCAGAAACTAATCTAATTCTAGTTGCAAACGGGCATGTAAAATAATATAAAATATATATATAATATTTGAATTAAAATTCAAATCATGCATGAAAAAAAAAATTTTTTTTCACACCTTATTCCGGCTGGAATAACTTTGGGATAAAGCTTGAATAGGCTGGAATAAGTGGGATAAACTTATTCCAGTCTTCTTCTTCCTTGGACTGCTGAAAACTCTATTTTGGGGTTGAAAAATGTCAATGGAACGATGGCTTCTGGACCTCCGTTTAATCCCAAATTTTGGCAGTGGCAAGGGGTACAAGCGTTCTTTGATCTCCAATCGAAATATGCAAGAAAAAATCAGCCAAAAGGGTGTAGAAATTCACCCAACAACGTGCTGCCAGAATTTTGTTGCAGAAAACTAGCAGGCTTCAATCTTCATTTTTGAGCAATAGTAGCAAATCCGGCTCGCCTTGCTTGCTCCCAAGAGTAGAAGGGTACTCCCTCTAGAGGGGAGACATGGCGGGGGCCCTCCGATCCACCTTCACGCGCGGTGCTAGCTGCTGGAAGGAGACTCAATCACAATGGATGGCAGCAACCGGGCCTTGTTGCAGTCCAGGCTTTGAGCACTCTAAGGGACATAGAAATGGACCTTGTAACTCTCCCTCTCACCCTCCAAAACTCAGCCCTACCAGTACCCAATGGATGGAAAGGACCAAGCTCTCAAACAGGGGGATCTCTCAGCCTCTCAATGAAGAATGCCCAGATTTCTATTTGCTGTTTCACGGTGAAAAACTATGCTGAAATAGGGGATAGCTGTTAATATAGGCAGCAGGAAGGAAGATGGAGAGGATGGGAGAGGAAGAGCCCCCGACTGCCGTTCTCCCATTTAACAGCAATAAACGAGGATTTTAAACACAGCCGGTGGAGGGAGAAGAAGGGACGTCGCCCAGCTACGTTCGGTCATTTGGCCTTCTTCGAATGGAGTTCCAACCAGTGAAAACACCATGTAAAACGGTCAACGGTTCAAAAGAAAAAACTGGTTCAATTTAACCGGTTCATTCCCATTTAAACTAAGTGGTTCAATCCAATTGAACCGGTTCAAGCCCAATAAAATTGGTTCAATTGGTTCACAACTAATTAGAGGTCGAAAATAACTCCTATACAGTTCAAAACTGATTTAGAAAAATCCTGGCGCAGTGCTGGTCAGCCCGGAACAATTTTCGGTTGACACAGATAAAGGCAAGATGGGAAAAAGAGTGCTCAAAAATACTGTGACCAAAAAACCGAGATGATTCCCAATCGTAATCGATATCCGAATCAGAGAGTTATCTTCTGTGGTGTGTGACCTCATAGGTTCGAACCTAAATGGTAGCATAGGAACAATTCCAGTACCAGCACAGGAGACCATCTAGTAATGGGTCCCAGCGTCCGGATAGGTCAAAGATGCGAGAGCAAACTATTGAACCTCTAGCATATGGTTACCGTATAATTCATCCCTTTGACCTCTAATGCTCAGGACGACTGAGATTGGGCTGCCAACCCAAACAGAGTCAGTCCACTACGTGTCTCAACCTCGCAAGCACAGTGACTCTTCACTAGGGTTACCCCGGCCGAGGATTTGCTAAATTGAGATACTGCGAGACATTCAATCCAAACTGTTTGGACAGGTCAATTCCATCTTGGTCCATCACTGCTCCACAAGTACTTGCCTGTACCCAGAAACCTTCCATCACCGGATTAAAAATTCGGGTAGTCCGGCACCAAAGCACAGGGAGTTGTTTGTAAGCTACCGTGATGACCTCAGGTCAGAGGGACACATATACCCATATCCAATCGTGAGTATCCCTTTGGCAGAAAGGGGCTGCACGGAGTCACGTTCAATGAGATATCACATATCCCACTTAGATCACATCAGTGTCACTGCACTCATCTGGTCAAGAGGACAACCAAATGATGTGAACTACAACAACCTATACTTGATATATTGCCATCCAGTACAATATATCCTTTGGTTGTGAACAGGGTTTAAGGACCACTCGATACATCCTCTCTGTATCGAAGTCAGTGTAGTCCTAAGGACTTCATCACATGGAAAGAGTTCATTTCAGGGAAATAATATCTGATGAACTGCCAAAAATAATATTTTATTAATTCATAAAAAGAATACAATACTGAGCTCAAATGCCTACAACCCAAGCGATTGGCTTTGGGATACAATTCCTAACATCCTTCCATTTTACTCCCCTTACATGGCATCATCTTGGATTTAAAAAGGGGCGATGAAGAGTGGATGAGGAATTAGGAGTCCTACTTTAGTTCTCTTAAATGTTTTTAAATAAGCAACAAAATTGAGGCGCCCTCCTTTTTCTCTGCTTTGGATAATCTTGGACTTTAAATGTTGTCCAAATGTCCAAATGTCTAGATGTCTGGATGTCTCGATGTCAGGATTTCTAGATGTCTCGATGTTTAGATGTTCGGATGTCTTGATGTCTGGTGAAAATTTTGGACAACCTTCTTTTGTCATAGAATTGATCCATAGAGATGATGAGGAATCATGGCTTCAGCAACTAGGCTTGGCCTTGGCAATAATTGAGCTTGAACCTCATTCAATTATAAGACTCAACTTCAAGCAAACTTAACTTGACTAATTTTGCAAAACAAAGCAAACTAATTTTATTTACAAGACTCAAGCTTAAATTAAAATAGAATAACTACTCATTGGTGATCCACAGCAAGCTTGGAGGGTTCTGACATTTTTTCCTAGTTTTGGTGTCCTCACCAATTCTCCCAGGGTGGGAGGAACTCGACCCTGTCGAGTTTAGGTGACTCTGCTCTAGTAATGTTCTAGCAAGTCTGGGTGAAGTCTTTGCAAATCTTCTCGAGTGATCTACGAATCATCAGATTATGTTGTATCTTGCCATCGAACCAGGTAATGCTGATAATCCTTACTCCTAGTAGTGATAGTTTTGTCATCCAAAATATGGTCAATCTTATCTCTCCATTATGGTAATTTGGCTTGAAGACACATAAGGGTAAGGTCACTCTCAAAGATGGAATCAGCTCAAAATGGCTCACTAGGTATCATTAATGGCTCCTTATACTCAACAAGATATGATACATTGAAGGTTGGACTAATACCTAATTCAGGGGTAAATCTATCACAAAAGCATTAGACCCAGTTTTTTTTATGATCTTGTACGATCCTACACTATGGGCATGTAGTTTTTTCATGGTTCCAAGTGGGAACCGTTCAGGATGAAGCTTGATCATGACAGAGTCTCCCTTATTAAATTCTTTGAAATGTTTATGTGAGTTATCCATATGCTCCTAAGATTCATTGCTTTCAATAATTTTCTTACTTATCTCTTTATGCAATTCCTTAATGTGCTATGCATATGACTCTCATCAATACCTAACGGACTCAACTATGCATTCCTATCAAATAAAATATATTAGGTATATAACTACAACTTTGGGCTTGATTCCTAGTTGATGGATGATATGTAGATAAAAATTTGACGTTGACTCCTGATAAGTGCCATAAGGTCTTCCAGAAGTAGGTAGCAAATTGAATGGGCTCAAAGGACTGATAAAACATGCTAACCTCAACAAAATGGAACTAGGTGGCTCTAAAAACATTGGAAGCCTCAGGGAAGGGTAGGAAATAGGAGGTGGGTTTGATAACTGAGTCTGGATTCATGGGGGTGACCTTAAAGAATGGACATGGATCTACAGGTAGCAAAATGTTCACTTTATTGAAGAGTGGATCAGTAAGTTCAGGGAAGAGATCATTAATTAGAATGGAAGAGGTGACCTCATCCCGAGGGTATCGAATTAAAGAGATCATGTCTTCAATAAATTCCTCTGGTTCAAGAATTTTATGACTAAGCTCTCCTATTTGGGTCTCTTCTAGGATTTCCTAAGATAAAGCCCTAATGGTAGGGATATTAAATCCCTCATGGTTCTCTTTTCCTAATAGTCCTTCTAATACATTAGGTGACTCATCGACTTTCTCTTCTCTTTTGTACTCATCTATCAGGTTTTCTCTAGCTTCAAATACTTCCACTATAGTTTTAGTCTGAGTAATCCTCTGGTCAATTAACCTTGAGTCTGTAATAGATATTTCCTCTTTAGGATCATTCTTAGGAACAAATGGGGTCACAGGGGTAAGTCAGCTCGGATTAGGGTTGAGTGGACTCAGGTGAGAATTGGGTCGATCAGCTGAGAAATGGGTCAACTCGGGTGGACAAGGCTAGATCCTGATTTTTGATAAAGTTAAAATAGAACAACTACTCATTGGTGATCCATAACGAGCTTGGAGGGTTCTGATATCATTTCCTAGCTCTGGTGTCCTCACCAAGGGCTAAACCCAACTATTCTAAAATAATAGAATTTAAAATAACTACTTACAAGTGATCTGTGGTTTGGCCTTAGGGCTTTATTCACTGGTGATCTACAGAGATGTGGGTTCGACCTGTTATTTATTTCTAGCCCTGGTGTTTGCACCATTAGCTTTCATATTTTATCCCACATCAATGAGGAATCAGTAGTTGGGAGTGCTGGTGATGGGAAGGATGTGTTGGTGAGCCGGTGCTTGGGAGTTGGCCACGATCGTTGGAGAAGGTGGCAACAATGATGGGCGAAGTGATCGGATGTTTATGTCTTAGAACAAAAAGAGGAAGAAGAAGATTAGGTGAAGAAGAAGAGAGGAGGGAAAGAGGAGAGAAAGAAGTAGAAGAAGGAGAGATGAGATGGGAAAAGAGATGAGAAGAGGAAGAAGGAGAAATAGGAGAAGAGAAAGAAGAAGATGATGAGAGAAGGTGAGAAAAGGAAGAAGAAGAATGGGTAAGAGGAATTAGCAGAGGAAGAAGAAGAGAAAGAAGAGGAAGAGGAAGAATGGAGTTGGGAAATCTTAATACTTTCATTCAATTCTTGTCAATGCTTCAATTAATATATAAGACTTCTTTATATAGGCATTAGTCCTCCAAAAGTTACAGACTGAAACTTAGGATTCTCCAGCAGATTGGAGACCAGATAACCCAAAATGCTAAGACTCAAATCAATCTGAAACAACTAGCTTAATCTAAAATAGACTTCAGACTAATCCAATATTTAACCTTTGAGATCCGTGCTTAAGATATATAATAAAATAAAATAATATGCCCAATCCCAGTACACCTAAATAAAATAAAAAAATATAAATGTTTGCTCAAGAATGTGAATCAGGATCTATGATAGGCGATGTCCTCATCATTTTTCTGGGGTGGGGACAATTTGACTCCATTGAGTTAGGCTCCATAGTACCCTAGTAATGCTCAAGGATATCAGGATGAATCTGCTACAATTCTTCTTGGGTAATCCAAGTGTTCTTAGTCTTAGGGTGACCTTGCCATTTCATCAGATATCTCTGATATCCATTACTCCTAGTAGAAATAACCATATCAACTAGAATTTTCTCAATGCAATCATGTCTTTGAGAAGAACTTGGCCATGGATACTCGGGTGGGGGTTTACTCTCATCAAAGAAATTAGGCTCAAGAGGTTCACTAGATATTGATATTGTTTCTTTATATTTTATTAGATCTGATACATTAATAGTGCTAATGCCATAATCAGATGCATATCCTAGATATATGCATTTGATCCTAGTTTCTTTAAAATCATAAAAGGGTCTACTCCTTGGGTGGTGCGGGCACCAAGGCTAAAAGAAATCGACAGGTTGAACCCACATCCCTGTGGATCACCTGTGAGTAAATCACTAAACCCAACTTTATTTACCATGTAAATATTTTATTTTAAGTTTTGTTATTTTGGTTTCGTTAGGGTAAACTCTTTTTACCAACTATAATTAGGGTTTTGTTTATTTTGTGATAAAATTCTTTTTACCAAGTTGAGTCGAAATCCCAATTTAGTCAAATCCTATTTACCTAATTGAGATCTTAGTGGTCCAATTTAATTAGCCCTTTTTACCAACTTTAATTGGATTTTTATTTGAAAGCCTAATTAAGCATGGTTGGTTCAATTAGTTATTAGTTCGTTAAATCATGTGGTTAGTTATTCATTCAGTCCATGAAATTAGTTGAGTCATTGAGTCCTGTATTACAAGAGGAATCCAATTGAAGACCCATGTGCATCTAATTAAAGACCCATGTAACTCAAATCAAGACCCATGTACTCAATGTTTTATTATTCATCAAAATCATGGAGTAGAGCCAACAATCTCTTCCTTTTTGATGATGACAAAACCTTGAGTAAAATAAGCATTCAACTTTAATTTTGACAATGTGTCCCTTAAATATAAACTTTAAAACACATATAAAGCAATTCAAGGAAGGAGATATGCCAAATAGATATTGTTGTACCCTGACAGCTCACCCTCAAGCAGAACCGGCCCATTCTTGTGGTCCGACCGGGCCACCCCTTCAGTGCTCCGACTGTTACTACATCAGCAATCTGACCCATTGGAGCTGAGGTTTGAAAGACCCTCTCCTGCTGGGGTCCGGCCTGTCGTTCTCCTTCAACGGTCTGACCCACTAGAGATGAAGTCCGAACAACCCTCTCCAGCTGCGGTCCGACCCGTTGTTCTCCTTCAGCAGTCTGATCCACTAGAGCTGAGGACCGAACGACCCTCTCCTGCTGGGGTCCGGCCCGTCTCTCTCCATCAGCGGTCTGAGCCACTGGAGCTGAGGTCCGAACGACCCTTTCTTGCTAGTCTACGGCCAGTCACTCTACCTCAGAGGGTTGGCCTTTAGTCCGGCTGACCAGCTTTCCCACGACCGATGTTCGACAAGCGAGCCTTATCATCCAGGGAGTTCCAGAAGCACCTTTCTATTATGGCGGGATCTTGTTATCCCAACAGCCATGCTCCATTATTTCCATGGTGCCGTCGTATCTGCGCACAATGTGGCCACTCTCCAGATTCTCCTAGGGGTAGATCGATCTTTCTCAGCCTCTCTCCTAATGGATTTTTGATTGTTCCGTGCCTATATAAGGTACCCGAGGGATCCCGCTTGGAGGTATGAGAACTCTTCCCTCTCCATACATTGTTCTTCAAAGGTTCCTCCATTCTGTTGCCTTCAACCACTTGCTAACTTAGGCATCAGAGGGTCTCCCACCCGAACACCACCGGCGCCCTTGGAGACTTCCTTGCAGGTTCGTCCGAGAGAGAAGTGCTCCAGCACATCTAGCCACCCCCGGTCCCTGGTCAAGGAATTGATGCTGCAACAGATTGGCGCTAGAAGGAGGGCAGGGTTGAACTCTTTCTTTAAAAGGAGGAATCCACCATCCTGGCTACCAAATGGTTAAGGGAAGAGCTCCAAATGGCACTGCCAGAAAAGGTATCTCCCCTTCCAGGTCTGAGGAACCTCATATGGAAAATGATGTCGCCGCCACCGCCACTACTGCCATAGAACCCACCATCACACTGTTGTTGCAGCAGTTCCAAACATTGGTGAATCACATTGAAACACATACTGCTGCAGTTCAGCGTTTGCACGAAGCAGCCGACAACTTCCAGCAACTACCAATTATTTCCTGCACCAACCCTCCAACTACCGTTGAGGGAAGCCGATGGCCGGAGATCCCCCAGCATTATTCTCGCATCATCACAGAGCCCCGGAGGTCATTGGGTGACTGCACCAACGGCAAAAGGGCGAGGTCTGCTTCACCTTCCTATGCCGAATCTATCCCGGTCGGTAGTCGGCCTGCTGCCGAACCACCGAGGGACTATGCCAGCAAGATCATGCACATGGAGGAGCGCATTGCTGAAATCGCCCTCCGGTAGAAGGCCGAAGGGGAATAGGTATACGGCTCCCGTCCCACGTTTTCGGATGAGATTCTGGCAGAGATGATTCCCCGCTATTTCAAGATTCCACAAGTGGACCCCTACGAAGGTACCACTGATCCGATGGACCATCTGGGCATGTACAAAGTCCATATGATGGTACAAGGAGCCTTCGTTGCCCTCCACTGCATTGCCTTCCCTGCTACCTTTAAGAAGACAGCCCGGATGTGGTTCTCCACCATCCAGCCAGGTGCGATCAATTTCTTTTCTCAACTCGAATCACTTTTCCTTTCCCATTTCAGGACTTGCAATCAGATCCCGAAGTATACCGATTGCCTCTTCCTCGTGCTGCAAAAGGAGGGAGAGACCCTTCGGGATTTCATGGCCCGTTTCAACTTAATGGCCACGGAAGTCCCGGATTTAAATGAGGCTGTGGCCATGTCAGCCTTCAAGCGGTGGTTCAAGCACTTTGGTACTGGAGACACTATTTACTACCGCAAGAGTTCGTATTATATTTTGATCATGAAGCTCATAGGTTCCTTAACTAGCAAAAGAAAATGAATTCTAGGCATGGAAAATGGGTTTAATATATACAGGCCTACACTTTTGTTTTAAGACATCAATCGAGTGTTGATAACAAAGTTGCTGATGCATTAAATAGAAGGTTTATGCTCTTGAATTGTGTTAGGACTAGAGTAGTCAGATTTGAGAAATTTAAGGATGAATATGAGAACTATGATGATTTTGGAGAAATTTATAAGTTAGTTATGCAAGGACCGACTGGCTCATATAGTGAGTATACTATTCAAGATGGTTACTTATTTAGGAAGAGTAAGCTATGTATTCCAAACACTTCACTTATAGACTTCTTGATTTGGGAAACACATGATGGAGGCTTAGCTGGACATTTTGGTAGAAATAAGATAATCTTAGCACTAGAAAACCAATTCTATTGGCTAAGTATTAAGAGGAATGTTGCTCAAGTTGTAGCTTGATGTAGAACTTGTGCTGTTGTTAAACAGCAAAAGCAGAACACTGGCTTATACACCCCTCTTCCTGTACCAAATTATCCATGGCAGGATCTTAGCATAGACTTTGTCCTTGGATTACCTATGACCCTAAGGGAAAAATGATTTTATATTTGTACTGGTCGATAGGTTTTCAAAGATGGCACATTTCTTGCCTTGTTTCCAAACCTATGATGCTTCTAAGGTAGCCAAGCTATTTCTGAATGAAGTAGTTAGATTGCATGGTTTACCTAGGACAATAGTTGCCAACAGAGATGTTCGATTCATTACTTATTTCTGAAAAATACTCTGGCACCCATTAGGGATGAAACTTAAGTTTTCCATATCTTATCACCATCAGACTGATGGCCAGACTGAAGTTGTGAATCAAAGTTTAGGAAACATGCTAAGAAGTTTAGTTGGAGAGCATATTGCCAATTGGGACCTATTACTGACTAGAGCTAAATTCACATATAATAGCTCAGTAAATAGGTCTACCAGAAAAAGTCCTTTTGAGATTGTTCATGGGTACAAACCTAGAAAACCTCTAGATCTCATTCCTTTACCCATGCATGAACGTATTTCAGAGTCTGCTGAGTCATATGCTGAATATGTTAGAGAGTTTCATAAAGAGATAAGTAATAAAATTAATGAAAGCAACGAATCTTATAAACATATGGCTGATACAAAAATAAGACTCAAGGAGTATAAAGAAGGAGACATTGTTATGATTCGATTATGACCTGAATGGTTCCCACTTGTAACCATGAAGAATTTTCATGCCTGTAGTAGTGGACCCTACAAAGAAATTAAGAAAATATGATCTAATGCCTACGTGTTTGAATTGCCACCTGAACTAGGCATTAGCTCTACTTTCAACATTTCAGACCTTATCGAGTATAGGGAGCCAACGTTGATTCCTAGAGAGCCATTTGGGCCTAATCCTGTCCTTAAGAGTTAACCAACCCAAGTATGTCCACCTGCCATACCACTAGCCCAGAGAGACAAGATCGAACAGATCTTGGATGACAAGATCATCGCTACCTAGAGCAAAGATTACCAGCTATATTAGGTTTGTTGGCAAGGACGACCTGAGTTTGATGATTCTTGGCTCACCAGAGAGGACTTGGAGAGAGTTGCCCATGACTTACTAGAGTATTATAACAATGGAATTGACCCATACTTGGCAAGGTCGAGTTCCTCCCACCCAAGAATAATTGGTGCTGGCACCAGGGCTAAAAGAAATCGATAGGTTGAACCCATGTCCTTATGGATCACCTGTGAGTGAAACACAGAACCCAACCCTATCTACCATGTAAATATTTTATTTTAAATTTTGTTATTTTGGTTTAATTAGGGTAAACCATTTTTACCAACTGTAATTAGGATTTTATTTATTTTGGTGTAAAATCTTTTTTACCAAGTTGAGTCAAAACCCCAATTGAGTCAAACTCTATTTACCAAATTGGGTTCTTAGTGGTCCAATTTAATTTGCCTTTTTTACCAATTTTAATTGAGTTTTTATTTGAAAGCCTAATTAAGTATGGTTGGTTCAATTAGTTATTAGTTGGTTAAATCATGCGGTTAGTTATTCATTGAGTTCATGTAATTAGGTTGAGTCATTGAGTCCTATATTATAAGTGGCATCCAATTGAAAACCCATGTAACTCAAATCAAGACCAATGTGCTAGCTCAAGACAAGCCCATATGACTCCATGTGCTAGCGCAAGTTTCTTGCCACATGTCATCCTATTTGGTACCACCTTTGCAAGACTTCTGGACAACACCTGCCACATCACCAGGGGACATTAACACATAGCATGTCACTTATATTTGGACATGCAACAAGATTATGACATCACCACATGACAACATCCTTTGGTCGGCCACTTAACAAGGAGTTAGCTCCTCTTATTTTTTTTAAGAGTAAAGCAGAAGGATATCTCCAAATTGGCACCCTCCCACTCCATTCCTTCATTCCAAAACCAAGAAGTAAATCGGCCAACATTTCAAGGAGTTCCAAGTCATCTCAAGTCATCCAAGTGGAGAAGGTTGGAAGGTTTTCCTACTTCAAGAGTTTTGATAAAACAGGTTTGAAGCTGCTTAAGTTCCTAGGACTCAAGAGTCTCACCAAAACTATTGAGTATTCTTCAATCCAAACTGAAGAGTCCACTCATATACAGAAGTCTAGATTAGCCCAATAAGCAAGAGTCCAAGATGCCCAAAAGTAGGACTCTAGGAGTTGTAGTCCAAAGGAGCATAAGACTAGTGTTTGTATGCCTTACAACACTGGTTGGGAGTCTATAAATACCCGACCAACCTCCCTTGTTATTCAATCAATTATTCATCAATATACAACAAAATTCTTTCAAATTTTCTCTTTTGTTGCATGCATCGCGGTGTGTGAGGCCCTTCCTTTGTTCTTCGGAACATCACGGGGTGTGAGGCCCTACTTATCCAGTCATCAAGAAATCCAAATACACCATTTCTAAAGCTTTCTTTCTTTCATTCTTTCCTTTCCATTGCTGCTTTTATTTTGTGTTTCTTTCTTTGTTGAGTGTGCAGGTGATCAAGAATCGAAGCCAGGTTTTCTTTCTTCCAAACAGCATCACTTGAAAAATTAGAGCTGGAATCGAATTCTTGAAACCCTACCATGAAGATCTTGAGAGTCTCGTTAAATCTAATTCAGAGGAGCGTATCTTTGTTGATAAAATCTAAACTAATTCCTTCCTCATAATCTCTGACTCGTTGAATAGATAACCCTAATTTATGGTGATTTCTAAACCACCAAGTCCTGTTTTCTCTAATTAATTTGTAGGCTTACTTGCAGGCAAATACTAGAATTAGTTTTTTGTTTTGTTTCCTTTGAAGTCTTCTTTAAAATCTAAAAATATATAAAAAAAAATAGTTTCTTTTTTCTCTGTTAATTAGTTATTAATTTCAGTAATTTAGTTTTGGTTTTCTATCCCGCATCATTGGGCATGAAGTTTCTTAATAATTCTAGAAGGAAACCACTCTAGCCTAATCTGTATCATAACATAATCTCCTATTGCAAAATCATAAGCTTGTCTATGTGAATTAACTAATTATTTTTAGATCTGATTATTGACAATAATTTTATTAACAATTTCTTTATATAGATCTTTTACATGCTTTGTAAATGCTTTGGCTAATTTAGATGTCCTAATATGCAAGGATAATGATGAAAGAATTATGCCTTGAAAGGCAATCATAGTTATTGCATTAGTGTCATTTTTGTATTCTCCCAACTCAAGATTGATATTAATAAAGTCAATGTCTTTATTCATCATATGCCGTGTATTGTATTTTAGTTATAAGATTATGATGAACCCCATAGATTAGAGCAATGGTTTTAGGTTTATAGGAATAATAGTGAAACCAAAAACCTATAAACCCTAATCTAGAATATTTCTAGTTATTGGATCATCGATTCGGGGATCAATGAATCTGGATAGACTAGCACATCCTACATATGCTCTATGGAGAGGGTGATTGGTCTCATAACCACTTGTGTAGTGATACTAATACAAGGATATGGGTGCTCATTAGGTTATGAGTTCACTGAATTAATTCGACAAGAAAACATCTAATGGAAGTCTTACTTGTCAAAAAGAATGTTCTCTTAGTGGGAGTTGTGTATGTGATCCTTAGACCTTAAGACTACCATAGTATCTTGTACACATGAACCCATGTTTTGGTGCATACTCATTCATGGCAATTAAGTCATGTATGGAGTGCTTCTAGATATGGTGGATTGTGTATGAAGGTAAGGAGTAGGTCGACAAGGAATCGATCACTCCTAGTAAGAGGACTTATCCCATGTAATCTCTTTGATTGTTGACATAGAAAGCATTTGATCAAAGCAGAATGAGATTACATAGGGTTTCTAATCTTTTATAGGTTGAGTCTTTATTATTGAATTGAGATTCTAATTGATTAAGTACTAGGGTTTGACATTTATCCATTCCCATCACTTAATCAGGATAAATGAAGATCAATGGATTGAATTTCATGGTAACATTCAACTGAAGGATATTTTGATGATTTCCATCAATTTTTTTATCTTTCAAGTAGGCATGATACATTGCTAGATGTCAATCAGGTCTTGTAGGTTTTCATGAATCAATTGGATGGATTCATGAGTCAATTTGTAAATTGGTTCCAATTGGCAACTTGGGTCAACTTGATTTGACCTAATTGGGTCAATCAATTTTGATTGGATCTAAATAGCTTGGACCTGGACCTACTGTTGGAAAGATGTGGAACCCAAAGGATCACACATATTTGGAAATTGGCCAAGGAAGTCAATTAGATTTAAATTAGGGTCATGGGATCCTAATTGGCTAACTAATTAACATACTAGCATATGTTGGCTAGCCTTACTCCTAACCTAATTGGATTGGGTCAATTAGCTTGCTATTTAGGCTAACCAATTTAAGTAAATCTTAAATTGGGTTGAGCCCTAATTGGGGAAACCTTAATTAGTATTTATCTAGAATTATTTGGAGCTTTATCCTTGATTTATGATAGAGTCCAAGTAGGAAAGTGCTCTTGGTGCCATATTGGCGTGCGCCAAGAATAAGTGCGAAAAAAAACCAAGAGTCCTTCTACGACTTAATCACAAATACCAAATAAATTGAAGGACCCTCTCCCTTGTCTCCATGCCCAATTGGATGGGTGTTGATCGATCAAAAGAAGAAGAAATTAGCATGGAATTGTGTCACGCACAATGAAGGGATGAATCCCTTTATTTTGGCACTGATTTAAAATGCAGGAGTCCTTCTATTTGAAGGCTTCTATTTTTTCTGATGCATATTTTGAGATCCCATTCCTCTTAGCCTTTATCTGATCAGTAACTTGCCACATGGCAAGTGTAAAAAATGGTTGGAAAAATAAAAAGACCCTTATATGTCTTTTAGCACATGAAATGATATATCATGATAAGCCTTTTCACCCAAAAGACTCCTTCTGCTTGAAAGGTCTTATCAAGTACTAAGGAAAAGACATATCAAGCACCCCCTCTCTCATTATAAATAGGCATCAGTAATCATATGCAAAGAGATTCAATTCTGTTATGAAAGAAGTCACTTTCTATTTTCTTTTCCTTATCCTTTGAAGATAAGGCTTGTACTTTTAAGACAAAACTTGTCATTTTAAGATTCCTAGGAAGAGATATAAGAGGGATAATCAAATTCTGAGGGATGATTCAGAGGGATCTCTGAGTGCCCTATAGGAGGGTAGGGGTTTCAATAAAGGAAAAGGAAAAAAGGATACTGGGAAGAGTCCTAGTAAAATAAGCAAGCTTGGTAGGAGTGCTTTCTTGGTCCGGTTCCTATGTGGATTATCTCTGGAGGTTACACACTTATGTGCCTTATAGAAATTAAGGAGTATAACACTCTAAGCATTCCTCTATAATCCTAAAGTTATGATTTTTTAGTTATTATGGTCAAGAGGTCCTAGGGTTTAGGGTTCCGGTCGATTAGGGTTTTAATAATGAAAATTTTGAAGCCCAGCCTTCCACTATGCCTGTCGGGAACTTAATTGTCTTATCAGAACAATCTTGATGCATGCAATTAGTGGTCATCTTAGTGTTAATTATATGTTTTGCTATGACTCTTGCATGATTAGTTAATATTACAAATGTGATATGTTATGTTCCTAGTAACTGCTTCGGATTGGGTTAGTCACCATGGCCATCCGGTCATAGGAGCTATGTAGGGTTTAAAGGCCATCTCTTACCATTCAATGGGGTCTCGTATGGAATATCGGGGTGCTACTGTGGCCTTATCCCATGAACAAGTAAGGTAAACAGATTGTTATTTGAATCATAATATGATTATGCATATTATGATTAATATGCTTATTTGATAGAATATGTGTCATGCTAGCATGGTTAATTAGAATGTATTTGAGAACATCAATGCCCTCTTAAAAATTATATTTAGTCATAGTGAAGTTAATTATGAAGAAAATTTGATTAAGGTTTGATTAGCCGATTGGTGACTAGGCAAGTGATTCTAGGAAGGTAAAGGGAATGAGATTTTTAATTGGTTCCATCATCTGACCTGGCCAATTCATTTGATGTATAAGGAAAGCAACGAGGGGACCCCCTCATCTATTCCACTTACTTGGCCAATTTGGTCATATCTAGACCTTAAATTGGAAATGCTAATTGATTAAGCACACTACAAATTGCGTTCCTTCATGCCAAGCTAAACTTGTATCAAAACTATAGTAGGTTTGTTGAGCAAACTCAAGGCTTAATATTAGGGTTTGATATATAATTTGACATGGTATATTTTATGCTTTATAATATGTTTGATAATGTTACTTTGATTAGCAAACTCAAGGGTGACATTATTCAATCATGACTATATAAAATGAAGGGTCAGACTAAACATAGACATTATGATTTGTTGTATAAACACAAGGCTGTAAGTATCTTAGAGGCGAGTGTTATGTTGAGAATAGTAAGAAATGCAATTGGAAAAGAAATTTTTTATCCTTGAACAAATAAATGTTTGTTGTATAAACACAAGGCATTTATAAGGAATTGGAATCTCAACCCCTCTAAAAAAGCTAGAAATTGGTTTCTCATTTACCATAGTAGAGGATTATGGTATTGCAGAACATAGTGGGAGATATAATTAGATTTAAAGTCCTAATCTAATTATGGTTATCATCTTGAGTGGTCCGCTTATATGTTGTTCTTG
Organism: Areca catechu; assembly: GCA_021397845.1. Classification (NCBI taxonomy): domain Eukaryota; kingdom Viridiplantae; phylum Streptophyta; class Magnoliopsida; order Arecales; family Arecaceae; genus Areca; species Areca catechu. Next base: position 89,643,978 of record CM038051.1, on the reverse strand, counting down.
TTTGATTGAAGTTTTAAAGTAATGGTTTCTACTCTTTCAATGTGGGGCACATTAGATGCCAATAAACTGATCGGACCAAACTATGTGGACTGGTTAAGGAACCTGAGAATAGTACTTGCTCAAGAAAAAATATCCTATATTTTGATTATCTAGATCTAGATTTGATTGGAGATGATGCGATAGAGGAGAAAAAGGGCACTTATAAAATGTAGTAGAATGACAGCTTGACTGTCAAGTGCATCATGTTAGCCTCGATGAGCAGCAAGCTACAAAGATAACATGAAGATATGGAATCTCAGTCCATACTGCTCAATCTCAAAAAGCTGTGTGTAGAGCATAGTATAACTGTTAGATATAAAATATCAAAGTAGTTGTTCCGAGCATGTATGAGTGAGGGCTCGCCCATGCTGGTCCCTGTTCTCAAGATGATTGACTTAATTATCCAATTAGGTCGATTAGGCTTTATCAAGGATGGGGAGCTCAATCAGGACTTGATCCTACAATCACTCCCAGATTCTTTCTCTTAGTTTGTCATAAACTACCATATGAACAAACTGAACCTTTCATTAGCAGAGCTACTTAACATACTTAATATAGCTGAGAGCCACTTTAAAGGTGATAAGGCTTATCATCTTCTTCTAGTTGATGGGAAGAAAAAAGGGGTATTGAAGAAGGAAATAAAGCAAAAGCTAATGATGGGGACATCAATAACAAGGAAACATTTTGGACTAACTCACTTTGGTTTTGTAGCTAATATAGTCAAATCCAATAAAGGACTTGAGCCTATGAAGCAATTCCAGTTTTTTTGAAGCAAGCCCATGAGCTGACTCATGAAGTAAAGCCATATTACTCATGAGCCGACTCAACTCCAATTCAAGCTTGACATAAGGCCACTTCCTCCAGCCCAATTCAAGCCATCTATTCAAGCCCAATTCAAGACATGATGCCATCTATTCATCTTTAATTGAAGCCAATTTCACCTCATTTGGAGGATACCTTATCAAGCATCCTTGGAGGAGAATAAAGGACACTACATCAAGGAAGTTATGGGGAACATGAAGCCACTTTCCACTACCCCAACAACCCTCCAACCAACATGACATATGGGATGCCACATCACAAGAAACCTAGGGTTCCACATCAGCAAAAGCAAGCCAGGTCGTTGCCACCTAGGTGCCACATGTCAAGTTGTTAAAACCTTCTACCCATAAGTTGTTGCAAAACTAATTCTAGTTAGAACCATATAACTAAAGGTTATTAAATCCAACTAGAGTTAGCTAGACTTAACCCACCATCTCTTTCTCTCCTTGGCCGAACTCCTTGGGTTAGTGATGCCTATAAATAGGGTCTAAGCCTTCTCTTGTAGTCATTCAATTTTTGATTCAATGAAGAAAGCTTTCTTTCTTGTTCTAGTTCCCTTGTGTTCTCTTGTGTGAAGTGAAGGAGTTCTCTTTAGTTTGAGTGTTTGAAGTTTAGTTTGAAAAGATGGCAAGAGGCCCTTGGGTTTGTGTTTGAAGGATGAAATTCCCTTGCGTGTTTGAAGGGTGGAGTGCCCTTTATTTGATCCAAGATCCACGTCCAAGTTCTTCAAGACACCGGCCACTTTCCTTCCATCTTCTTCCTTTCATCTTCCCTTTGTTTCAATTCCAACTTGAATTCTCTTTCATGCCTAATATTTGATTTTGTTGCAGGTTTTCTATGGTTTTCCAAGTCCAAGATGAAGGTCTCTAAGCCATGGACCAAGGCCAAGGTGAGTCCTAAAGGTAGGGAGTGCTAGTCTTAGGATTTGGACCTCAATCCATGAGTGTTGAGAGCTTCCCTTCCATCATAATTTCTATTCTTCATTGTTGGTAGGATAACCTCTTCTTGGCTTTTTAGATCTGAAATTTGAAAGTGTTTTGAACTAGTAGAAATGGCTTCCTAGCCATGAGATCCATTTCATATCATTTTGAAAGTGATTAGCATGCTGGTGTTCAATTTTGATGAACTAGTCTCTTGCTTGGATGAAATTGTCTCCCTTATGATTAATTTTTATGCTTTAACTTCATTGCTATTAATGGATAATTAATCTTTGAAGCACATCACCATCCATGCATTTCATCCATCTCTTTCTCCTGCATCAATTTTTGGTATCAGAGCTTATGGTTTATGTTATACCCGACCGGCTCACCGTCGAACCGAGCCGTCACTCATGCGGAGGTCCAAGCGGGCCATGCTTCTAAAGTCTGATGGGCAATCTTCCTCAAGAACCTGGCCGAACCATTTACTCTGAAGAGCCGTGAGGTCCGGCGGACACTCTCCTTCAAAGGATCGATGGCCACTCTCCTTCAGAGGTTCGATGGCCACTTTCCTTTGGAGGTCCGGTGGCCACCCTCTTTCAGAAGTCTGACCTACTTGTATTGGAGTCCAGCCATGGCTCTCACCTTCGGAGGTCCAACCGACCATCCTGGTCGGCATCCGACCGATTCTCTTCAGAGGTCTAGAGAACTCTAGAAGCCTTTTTCTATCGTAACAGAATCCTGCCATGTCTGCACCACTACTCCACTATTCCCACGATGTTGCCCTATCCGAGTGCCATGTGGCCACTCTCCAGATTCTCCTAGGAGTAGATCGATCTTTTTTGACCTCTTTCCTAATGAATTTTGGACTATTTTCCACCTATATAAGTTAACCGGGGGACCTCATTTTGAGCTAAGTACACTCTTCCCTCTCCATACGCTGTCTCTTTGATTCCTCCTTTCTTTTGCCCTCAATCTCCTACTAACTTAAGCATCGGAGTGTCCCCTGCCAGAACACTACCAGCCCTTGGGGAATTTATTGCAGGTAGACCTGGAGAAGAACGCTCCAGCCTAACCGTCCGAACCTGATTCAGGAGAAGTTGCAGCAACATATTGGCACTAGAGGAATGGTCAACCCCTCTCTCTAAAACGAGGAATCTGTTCACTCAGCCGAGCAATGGCTATGGGAAGAGCTCAGAACACCTCTGCCAAAGGAGGTCCCTCCCAGTCCAGGTCTGAAGGACCTCCTAGGGAGAACGATGCCGCCGGCATCGCCATCGCTGAACCCATTGTCATCCATGGACTTCAGCAGTTCCAGACACTCCAGAACCACATTGACATGCTCGCCAGTGCGATTCAGCACCTTCAGGAGGTGGCTAATAATCAACAACAGCCACAGCTACATCCAGCACCAACCATCAATCCGCTACTGAGGGATGTCGATGGCCAAAAGTCCCTCAACCTTGCTCTCATGCTATTCCAGAGCCCCGAAGGTCCTTGGGAGCTCACATCGATAGCAAGAGGGCAAGGTCCGCGTCACCCTCCTTTGCCGAATCTATCCCTTCTGGTGCTCGGCACCCTATTGAACTCCTGAAAGACTACACCAGCAAGATTTTATGCATGGAGGAGTGCATTGCTGAAATAGTTCATCGGCAGAAAGCCAAATGGGTGCAGGTATATGACTCCCGCCATCCTTTCTCCAATTATATTTTTGTAGAGACCATTCCTCGTCACTTCAAAATCTCCCAGGTGGATCCCTACAATGGCACCACCGACCCGCTAGACTATCTGGGCACCTACAAAGCCCACATGATGGTACAAGGCACCTCTTACACCCTCCACTGCATCACCTTCCTCGGAACCCTCAAGAAGGCTGCCCGGATGTGGTTCTCCTCTATCCGGCCAAGTACGATCTACTCTTTCTCTCAACATGAAAACCTTTTTCTCTCTCATTTCAGGATGTGCAGTCAGACTACGAGGAACACCGACTGCCTCTTCCTCGTACTGCAAAAGGAGGGAGAGACCCTCCAGGATTACATGGCCCTTTTCAAATCAGTGGCCATGAAGATCCCAGATCTGAATGAAGACGTAACTATTTTGGCCTTCAAGAGAGGGCTCCGCTCATCCAAGCTCACATTCTCCCAAGACAAGAAGATCCCGATGAGCTACCCCGAGTTGTTGGCCAGGGCACAGAAATATGCCCTGGCATAAGAACAAGCGGCAAGTCGATGCTAGGCCGAAGGAAGATTGGCTCCAATGAAGAGCGACAAGGCTCTCGAAGTCCGACCTCCTAGAGATGGCAACCAGTCTGTCCAACATCGAAGTCCGAAGCTGAAGGACTTCTCCAGGTGGTTCGAGACCTATGTGCCCCTCTCCCTTCCGAGGGAGATCCTGTCAAAGATTGAGAACGAGAACTTCCTGCAAAGGCCTTGTCTGATGAAGGGCTCCTCTATATCAAGAAACAAAGACAAGTACTGCCAGTTCCATAGGGACCCCGAGCACAATACCGACGAGTGCCTCCAACTGAAGGATGTCATCGAAGACATCATCCAGAGGGGGTACCTGCACAAATACATCTGACCCCGTATGGATCGTGACGAGGCTTCAACTGCTAGAGATCCTTCGGAGGAGGCAAAGCTTCCCAACTAGTGCCCGACTGGCGGGAATGTTGGTATGCTACATCGGCGATCTGATTGGAGGTATGAAGAGGACCTAGACATAGTCAAGAGGTCAAGGGGCTCCACTGTAATCACCTTCTCCGACGAAGACCTCATGGAATCCCATGTTTCTGAAAATGATTTAGTAGTCGTGTCGGTAGTAATTGCCAACTATGATGTAAAATGGATTCTTATAGATAATGGAAGCCCGATGGAGGTATTATTGTTTGATGTTTTTGCAAGAATGACCCTGTCCCAGTCAGGCCAGCAAGAACACCCCATACCATTTACGAGCTTTGGAGGAAACTCTATCGGAGTTGAAGGGGAAATAACCCTACCTGTGATGATCGGGACAGAGCCCTTTCAAAAGACTCTCCCTATTAACTTCGAGGTCATACGTACAACCTTGGCTTATAATACCATTCTAGGCCGACTGGCCCTCAACAAGTTTCAGGCCATTGTATCCACTTACCATCTACTGGTGAACTTTCTGACAAGGAGTAGGGTCGAAGTATTGAGGCGAGATTGTAGGATGGCCAGACAGTGCCTAACTATTCTGGACTAACAGTCGCATAGCTGTCCTACTATGGAGCATCTTGATCCAAGGGCCAAAGCGGACGGCCATGGTTAGCTAGATGAAAGAATCCTATTTATTCCAATTCGAGAGGATGACCGTATCAAAGTCCTTCAAATTGGAAGTACCCTCAATGAAGATGTTAAGTTGAAGCTGATTGACTTCTTGAAGAGTAATGTCGATGTCTTTGCTTGGTCAGCATCGAACATGCAAGGAATTCCATTGGTTGTCATCACTCACCAGCTCAAGGTGGATCCGACCTATAGGCCCGTTTGGCAGAAAAAGAGGAGCTTCGCTGCCGAAAGGAAGAGGGTTATTAATGAAGAAATAAAGAAGCTCTCTGATGCTAGCTTCATCAGGGAAGCCCATTACCTTGAATGGATAGCAAATGTGGTGATGGTGGAGAAGGAAAATGGAAAGTGGAGGATCTGTGTGGACTGCACCAACCTCAACAAGGCCTATCTAAAGGATAGTTTTTCCTTGCCTAAGATTGATTAGCTGGTGGATGCCACGGCTGGCCATCAGCTTCTGAGTTTCATGGATGCCTTCTCCAGCTATAACCAAATCAGGATGCACACGGAGGATGAGGGGAAGACCGCCTTTGTCATCGACAAAGGCTTTACTATTATAGGATGATGCCTTTCGGTCTGAAGAATGCCGGTGCCACTTTCCAAAGATTGATCAACCGGGTCTTCGAGGTGTAGCTTGGAAGAAACATGGAGGTGTATGTGGATGATATGATAGTCAACAGCCTCCACAGAGCTGACCACATCAAAGACTTGTAGGAGTCCTTTGACACATTGAGACACATTGGATGAAGCTGAATCCTACCAAGTGCATCTTCGGGGTAACTTCATGAAAATTCCTCTACTTCTTGGTCAGTCAAAGAGGAATCAAAGTCAACCCTAACAAGATTAGAGCTGTTATCGAGATGGGACATCCCACCAGCAAGAGACAAGTGCAAGTGCTAAATAGCTGGATAGGTTCTCTCAGCCATTTCATCTCCCGGTCGGCTAAGAAGTCCCTACCATTTTTCAAGACATTGCATCAATCGGATCGTTTCAATTGGACCAACAAGTGTCGGTCAGCTTTTAAAGCCTTGAAAGATTATTTAAGGAATCCTCCATTATTGGCCAAGCCAATGGAGGGGGAGCCTTTGTATCTCTACTTGTTGGTGTTGGACGAGGCGGTCATCTCCGTACTCGTACGAGTGGGAGAAGATGGTCAGTAGAAACTTGTCTACTATATTAGTAAAGTTTTCCATGATGCCGAAACACGGTACCCTAAAATGCAGAAGCTGGTCTATTCATTGGTCATAGTGGCCAAAAGGCTCCGACCCTACTTCCAGGCACATCTGATCATCGTGCTGACTGACTAACTCCTCAAGGCGAACCTTCGGAGTCTGGACACCTCCTGTCGACTTGCCAAGTGGGCTGTCAAACTTGACAAGTTTGACATCTCATTCCAATCTTGATTGGCTTTGAAGGCTCAAGTAATTGCTGATTTCATTGCCGAGTGCACCTGGAGCCAGGGATCATGCTCTCAGGAGGACGACGTACCTAAAGCCGACGCCATCTACGAAGTTGAGCCCACTTGGATGCTTCAAGTGGATAGAGCTTCCAACCTCGCTGGCTATGGGGCTGACCTGATTGTTGATCCTATAAGTGATTTTGATGATAACTAAATATTGGAGCATGTACATTTATTTCTGACAACTCTTCAAGTGTTTGACAAGTTTTTGTAGGACGAATAACATGTTCAAACTTCTACTCCTACACATCTATTTTCTTGGTTGAGTTGTGTTGTAAATATTTTTGTAAAGAATAACACAATCAAAAATGCTAAGAATAATCAATTAAAAGGGTTACTTTTGTGTGTGCCATGAATTTTAGTTTGAGTTGGTTTGTGTGAAATTGTAAAAGAGTTGGAGAGAGTCTTCTTTAAGTTCAATTGTAAAAATCCTGAAGAAGACACTCGAGCCGACCCCAGGTGATGAAGAGCTGACTTAACTTACTGGCATGCAGCAAGGATCCTGGAATGCAGCAATCTAAGCTAACTCATTGGAAATCGAGCTGACTCCATGGAATCCAAGTTGACTGGAATTTGTCCGAGCTGACTCCTCCAGAGTCTATTTTCTGAAGATTTCCAAGAACAGCCAGGTGAGCCGACCCGAACCAAAAAGAGCCGACTCTGCTAGACCTAATTTTAAAAGCCTAAGAAAGTAAGCTGACCCGAACTGCATCGAGTCGACTCTTCTAGGGTGAGGTTTTTCTTACCTGAGAAGAGGAGCCGACCCAAGCTGAAATGAGCTGATTTTTCGAGTTCAAGATTTTCAAGATTCTTGTTCGAGCCTACCCAATCTACAAATAGCTGACTTGTCCAGAGTGATATTTTTCGTCCTGAGACAAAGAGTCGACTGAATTGAAGATTTGGCGACTCGACCTATCGACTCGAAGGATCCGAGTTGACTCGAATGTCGCTTTCAGATATCCAATGGCTAGTTCCAAAATTTATTTTTGAATGCTAAAAGGTGCTCCAACGATCACAAATCATTCCCCAATGGTCTACAATGGCTAAAACTATCTTGGGATGATGGAAGACTTTAAATTTGAAGGATTTGAACTTTCTTGAAACAAGTTATTTGTGAGTTCTTCAAAGAAAAGAGAGCTTCATTGAATATCCTACCTACCAATAGCAAAAGAGCACAAGAGCACTCAAGTCAAGCTTTCAAGTCTTCACCAACTCCAATATAAAGCTTGAAACAACTTTAGGAAGAAGTCACTAAAGTCTTTAAAGCTTTTTCAAGTGTATTCAAGTGGACTTCTAAGAAGCTGCTCTGGCAACTATCCGACAAATTGAGTTTGTCATTCTCGTTGCATTTATTTTCAATACAATTTTTGAATTATTGGGTTATTGGTGAGCCCGGTTGAAAAACTAAATATGTTCTTGGTGAGCCTTGTTAAAACAAAGGATTAGGTTCTTGGTGATCCTATGAAAACCAAGTTGGGTTTCTTTTGTGAGCCTGTTAAAACCAAAGGATGTTGGATTTTCTTTGGTGATCCCATAAAACCAAAGTTTAGAGGTTTTGGATTGTGATCCTGTAAAACAATCCTACTATATTCGGGTGTGAATATAGTAAAAATCCCAAGTGGTATCTTGGTTAGTGGACCTAGGAGCTTGGTTGCTCTAAACCACTATAAATTTGGTGTATTTGTGTTATGCTTTCTTGACTCTATTTAGCTTCTGCATTTTATAATTCTATCACAGCACCTACCACTTCCATAGGATTTTGAATTGCACATTACTTACCTTCAATTTTCTAAAAGTCCCAATTCACCCCCCTCTTGGGTAGCCACCTGGGCAACAACTGGTACCAGAGTAGTGTCTCTGAATACATTAGAGTAAAAATTGATGGCTCATCCAATGAGTACATCCTTTATGGAAGGCCAATCAACGAATACACCTCCACTCTTCACTAGCACAAATTAAGCATAATGGAAAGCTAGAATGAAGATCTATTTTCAAGCAGTTGAATTTTAATTGTGGAAGGTCATTCTAAAGGGTCCTTATATCCCCATGGTTAAAATTAATGGAGTGGATATTCCTAAACCTGAAGAGGATTGGGACGAACACGATATGAAGATGGGAGAGTTAAATGCCAAAGCCTTGAACTTGTTATATTATGCTTTGGATAGTAATGAGTTTAATCGAATTTCAATTTACTCTTCGATAAAAGAAATTTGGGATAAACTCGAAGTGACCCACGAAGGAACTTCACAAGTGATGTCTTCTAAAATTAATCTTCTTGTACATAGTTATGAATTATTTAAGATGGAACCAAATGAAACAATCTCTGCCATGTTCTCATGTTTCACTAACATTATTAATGGCTTTAAAGGTCTTGGCAGGGTATACACTAATACAGATCTAGTACAGAAGATTCTAAGATATCTTTCGAACAAGTGGGATCCGAAAGTGACAGCCATCCATGATGCAAAAGATTTGAATACCTTATTGCTGGATGAACTGCTAGGATCTCTAATCACACATGAACCGACCATGCATCACCTTACTGAAGATGATCAAAAGAAAAAGAGATAGATCATCTTTAAAGCAGCTATGGATTCTAAAAGGGTTGAAAAATCGGAAGAAGAAAGCTCCTCTGCTGAAAGTGACATGGAAGACGAAGACGTTGCCATGGTCGTCAGAAAATTCAGAAAGATCTTGGGAAGAAAGAAAAGAAGATATTTTAGAAAATTCCATAAGAACAAAGAGTTCAGTAAGGACAAGGAAATGGAAAAGGAAAAATAAAAAGAAGTGCCCATATGTTATGAGTGCAAAAAGCCAGGGCACATCCGACAAGATTGTCCTTTATTGAAAAAGGGATTTAAGAAAAAGAAAAAGAAAGCAATGGTAGCGACGTGGAGCGATAGCGAAGCATCCTCATCAAATGAAGAAGAAGAAGCTCCGAAATCTGTGAATCTTTGTTTGATGGGTCTCGAAAATGAGGTATCATCCCCTGATCTTCAAATTGAATTTACATATGATGAACTGAATTCTGCATTTCATGATTTAGTCATCGAATTCAAGAAAGCTAGGATTAAAATTAAGTCCTTAAAGAAAAAAAATGATGTTTTATTAAAAGATAAGGATGAAATTTTTGAAAAGAATAATATTTTGCAAAGAAAATTAAATAACCTTTCTGAAAATGTTATTATCTTGAACAATGAAAAACTATTTTTAATAAGACAAACAATATTTTAGTTGCTGAACATATTGATTTGAAAAATAAGGATATTGAAAAGCTTAAGCCTCTAATAGAAAAATTGGCCTTGAGTTCCAATAAGCTTGAGCTAATTTTGAAAGAACAAAAGGACTCTAAAAGTAAAGCTGGAATTGTATTTAATGTTATAAAATCTAAAGGAATTTCAGTAATAAAATTTGTATCTTCAAAAGTTTCAGCTGTAAATGCTAAATTTGAAAAAGGTTTTCCATCGAAATTAATTTCAAATGGCTTGAAATATGTTCCTAAGAATAATATGCAAAAATCCTTCAAATCAAGTATTCATATTTCTGCATCTGTTATAGCTTCAAAGCATGCATCATTCAAAAATGATAAAATATTTGTTATGCATGTCATAGATTTGGGCATAAATCTTATCAATGCAATTCCTTGAAAAATTCCAAGATTAGTGCATTGAAATATAGAACCATTTGAGTTTCAAAGGGAACCAATTTTGCTAACCCGAAAGGACCCAAGTTAGCTTGGGTACCTAAAATCACTCCTTGATTATTTTGCAGGATTGTCTTGCAACCAAAAAATTAAAGAAAAGATGGTATCTTGATAGTGGATATTCAAGGCATATGACGAGTGACAAGGATCAGTTTATCACCCTACAAATGAAAGAAGGAGGATTAGTTACTTTTGAAGATAATGGCAAGGGAAGAATAATCAGAATCAGTAAGATTAAAAAAATCCCTTGTACTTTTATTGAAGATGTGCTGCTAGTAGATAAATTGAAGCATAATTTATTGAGTATTAGTCAATTATGTAATAAAGGCTTCAAAGTTATCTTTGAATCATCTATGTGTATAGTAACTAACTCTCTTGACTCTAGCAACTAATTCATTGGCCATAGACTCGAAAATATCTATGTGGTAGATATAAATGATCTTGTCATGTCTAGTAGTTCTAGTCTAGTAAAAATGAATGCTAAGACCAAGGAGTTATGTTTATTATGGCATAGACGATAAGGTCATGCTAGCATGCATACTATTGCCAAATAAATCTCAAAGAATCTAGTTAGAGGTTTGCCTCATTTCAAAGTTGATCTTGATTATGTATGTGATGCTTATCAATTAGGCAAAAAAACTAGTGGGAGTTTTAAATCGAAGAATGTTATTTCAACAACTAGACCCCTTGAGCAACTTCACATGGACTTATTTGGACCAACTAGGACCACAAGCCTAGGAGGTATGAAATATGGCCTTGTGATTGTAGATGACTTTTCTAGATTTACATGGAAATTATTTATTGCACATAAAGATGAAACTTTTGATGTATTTCAAAAATTTCATAAAAAGATTTCAAACGAGAAAAATCTTTCTGTTATTTCTATTAGAAGTGATCATGGAACTAAATTCCAAAATCAATTCTTTGATGAATATTGCACTAAGCAAGGCAATAATCACAACTTCTCTGCTCTAAGAATACCACAACAAAATGGTATTGTAGAGAGAAAGAATAGGACTTTGGAAGAGATGGCCAGAACAATGTAATGTGAAGGTAATCTTCCAAGGTACTTTTGGGCAGAATCCATGAACACTGCCTGTTATATACTAAACCGAGTTTTGATATGACCAATTTCAAAGAAAACCCCCTATGAGCTTTGGAATGGAATAAAACCAAATATTAATTATTTTCATGTTTTTGGGTATAAATGCTTTGTGTTAAATAATGATAAAGATAATCTAAGAAAGTTTGATGTAAAATCTGATGAATCTATATTCCTTGGTTATTCATTATATAGCAAAGCATATAGAGTGTTTAACAAGAGGACTTTTACCGTAGAAGAGTCAATTCATGTTGTCTTTGATGAAGCTAACCGCTTACCATCTAGAAAAGATGAGTGCATAGATAATGGTGCATGTACACTACAAAAGAAAATGGAAGATCTAAACATCCAGGACAAACCAACACAAGATGGAAATAATATGGTAAGTAAGGATCATACTGATCTGCCAAGAGAATGGAGGTATGTAACTTCATATCCTAAAGATTTAATCATTGGTGATCATTCTCATGGTGTTAGGACAAGGTCAGCACATAGATATGCATATGACTACCTAGCCTTTGTCTCTCAAATTGAACCACACAGCTTAGAAGAGGCTGAAAATGATCATAACTGGATGATGGCCATGCATGACGAATTAAACCAGTTTGAAAGGAATAATGTTTGGACACTAGTTAGTAGACCTACAGACCATCCAATAATAGAAACCAAATGGGTCTATAGGAACACACTAGATGAAAATGGTAAAGTAATAAGGAATAAAGCAAGGTTAGTAGCAAATGAATTCAATCAAGAAGAGGATATCGATTTAGATGAAACTTATGCTCCGGTAGCTAGACATGAGACCATTAGATTACTTCTTGCATTTACTTGGTACATGAAATTTAAACTCTTTCAAATGAATGTCAAAAGTGCTTTTCTAAATGGATTTATTTCTAAACAAGTTTTTGTGGAATAGCCACCAGGTTTTGAAAATCATGCTTTTCCAAATCATGTGTTTAAGTTGAACAAAGTATTATATGGTTTGAAACAAGTACCTAGGGCCTGGTATGGTAGATTGAGCATGTTTTTACTTGAAAATGATTTCAAAAGTGAAAATGTTGACAAATCTCTTTTTATTAAGAACAAAGAAAATGACATGTTAGTTGTACAAATATACATTGATGATATTATCTTTGGTACAACTAATGAAAGTTTTCGTGAAGAATTTACTGAGCTAACGCAGGTTGAGTTTGAAATGAGCTTTATGGGTGATCTCAACTACTTCCTTGGATTACAAGTCAAATAAATGAAGGAAGGAATCTTTATAAGCCAAGCCAAGTACATTAAGGAATTAATTAAGAAATTTGGCATAGAAACAAGCAAAGAGGCTAGCATACCCATGAGTCCTACTTGCAGGCTAGACAAAGATGAAGTGGATCCAACGTTGACCAAAAGCTATATAAAGGTATGATCGGATCACTTTTATATTTGACAGCCCTTAGGCCTGATATCTTGTATAATGTATGTGTTTGTGTTAGATTTCAATGTAATCCTAAAGAAACACATATGCTTGCTGTTAAAAGAATTTTCAAATACTTGAAAGGTACAAGTAACTTAGGTCTTTGGTATTCTAAAGAATCATCTTTGAATTTAATTGATTTTTCTGATGCTGACTATGCTGGTTGCAAAATTGATAGAAAGAGCACTAGTGGTACATGCCAATTTCTAGGGTTGAATTTTATTTCATGGCACTGTAAGAAGCAAAACTCCATAGCATTGTCTATTGCTGAGGCAGAATACATTGCTGCTGGTAGTTATTGTGCTCAAGTGTTATGAATTAAACAATAGCTAGAAGATTTTGGTATTACACAATCTAAAATTCCAATCAAATATGATAACACAAGTGCCATTAATTTGACAAAAAATCCTGTTCAGCATTCACGAACCAAACATATTAAAATTAAGCACCATTTTATAAGAGAACATATTTTGAATAATGATATTAGTCTTGAATATGTGCCAACTGAAAACCAACTTGCTGATATCTTTACCAAACCATTGAATTTAGATAGGTTTGCAATGATAAGAAATGAATTAGGATTATGTGATCCTATTTAGAAACACCTCCAGAGTCTTAAGGATAATGTATCTAGATAACCTTCAGATCCAAATCCCAAAATTTTATGAGCCTTGATTGAAATACAAAAATTATTTTTTGAGCTCCCTCTGCTCGAGCTGACTCAAGCAGATGAACTGTTGGTTGAACAAGCTCGGATGTCGAGCCATCTCATTTTAGTTCGAGCCGTAGGATTTTGTTTTACCATTCTTACTCCTAAACCTTATTCCATTCCCTCCAAGAAACTTTCCAAACTTCTCTAAACTTCCATAAACCTCTTCTAAACTCAATTTCTTTACATAATGGCACCAAGGAGAGTAGTTGGGAAGAAATCTAGGAGAGTTGGTGATGCAGCTCCACAATAACAAAGAATGAAATTCCGAGAAGATAATGTCTCCCGGAATGAACCATAGCCTGAAGAAGAAGCAAGCCCGATTTTTCCAAGCCACCAAATGTCCCTAGGTATGAGGCCAATCACTAATGGCTAACGTATTTTATTCGAATATCGAAGGGAAATCAGTTTTGTGATTGGGAATCTTATTGAGAATCAAGTTTAAAGGAATTTGTGTTCAATAGATATTAAGACAAATCTAAACCTAGTAAGAATGTTCTATAAAAATTTAAGGTTTGGAGAGAATTTCATTGAGTCCTCAGTTATAGGAAAGAGGATAATTATTTCTGTTGAAATTCTAGGAAGTGTTTTGGAAATGCCTTTTGAAGGCATAGAATATCTTGTACTGAAGGACAGAACCAAGGCATTCAAAACAGTTTTGGAAAGAGCTGAGGTAAATGAGATTGGGATCCTCAAAGCAAGCATGTTGTCCATTGAGATGAGACTCCTACATAACTTCATAAGCCAAATCTTCTTACCTAGAATAGGTCGATTCGATTGGGTAAGTGAAAGGGATTTATGTTTTATGGAGCTCTTAAATAATGGTGAAAAGATTAATTTGCCTGCAATTATGATTAGCCAAATGAAGGATGTAATTAGGAATGTTAAATCATGCTTACCATATGGAATGGTTCTTTCAATCTTCTTTCAAAGAGCAAGTTTAGATTTGATAGGAGAAGATAGTAAGGCATTACTCCACACTGACACATACATAGCCAAGAGCCTTCAGAGAATGGGATACTTGTTAATAGATGGTACCTGGAAGAAGAAAACTGACACTCCTATAGTTGAAGAGACTGAAGAAGTCCAAGAATAAATAGAGGAAGAGGCTGGTGAAGGCACCACAATGCATATCCCTGAGCCATAGCCACAGCAGGAATCCCCTGTCCAGATGGACTTTGATACTTCCTTTCTAGATATTTTTATCCCTGACTTGCGTGACATGCCATACAGCACACCTACCTTTGATCACGCTACAGACATTCCAAGTCATGATCAAGCTGCTACTGCTCCTACGATGAACACTTCAATGATACAAGACTTCTTGGCACAACAAATGAATAGTATGACTGAATCCATTAAGTCTTCTATGGGTGAGATGTTTGGAGTACTTCAAAAATCAATTGATAATAGGCTAACCCAGTTTAGAGAACAAATAAATGATCTAAAAGGAAGAATTGACAATATTGAAACCTCCAAAACTGCAGCAACTAGTACAACTGTGATAGATGTCCAGTCGATCCTTCAGTTGATTACATCAAGTTCAGATTCTATCAAAAGCTCAGTCACTCAAATCCTTGAAGCCTACAGAGTTGAGATGGATAACTTGAGGGTCTGAATGGGATCACTTGAAGAAAAAAAAAGACGGAGGAAGATTATACCAAAGGTATTGGTATAATTAGAAGTCAATTTGAAAGATTGAGAGGTTCAGCCGAAGCATTTGCTAATGTTCAAGCTTCAGAAATGCCTTCACTATAAAAAGAAGTGGCAGAAATAAAAGAAGGAATAGAAGACTTGGCTGCTTCTAGAAGTGTAAAGAAAGTTGAAGCCGAATTGAAATCAGTGAACAGCTTTCTATGAAAAATGATGACCAAGATTGAAGATATCCAAGCTACTCTGAATGCTCCCTCTAGATCCTTTCCTAGTCATTCAAGCCATCCAAGACAACCTGCTCCACACATTAGGGCACCTGAATCCCATAATATTCAACAATTTATTGATCCCCTTGCTTTTCTACCACCTGGCATTAAAATTCCTGGCCAAACTCCTTCAAAACCTAGCATAGATATAGATAGTGACTAAGTGTATTACCTTTTTGTACTTTGTACCGAGCTTTTGAAATGGAATAAAAGTACATCTTTTGTCTCACAAATTCTTCAATTTCTCTATGAATTGATTGTTTGATTGCTCTTATAATGATTAATTTTTTAATTAGAATTTTAAGATAAATATGAGAAAGTAAAATTATCTCAAACAATTTTAAATACTTCCTCAATTTATTTTAAAATCTAAGCTTAATTCTTACACTACCTTTTTGATTGATTGACAAAAAGGGGGAGAATGTATTGCATGAAAAGGATAAAATATTGATAATTCGAAGCTCCGATACATATTTGCTCTGATACTTGAAAGGAATATGTATTGATATTTCAAGCTCTGATTCTTTAAGTTTTGACTTATAATGTTTAAAGCCTTGAATTACACGTTTTTTTACAAACTCTGATACATAATGTTTTATACTTCAACATTTGTTAGCTCTGTTGATCAAAGTTTTTATGCTTTGAAATGTAAAATTGAATGAAAAGTATGCCAAAACATGGAGTATTTTTTGAGGGGGAGATTATCTCTCTAAGCCCTAATTCTCATATCATTGTTTGGCACTAATTGAAATCAATTTGTTCTACTTGTTCATATACTCCTGCAAATACTATTATACAAGTAATTATAAATTTTATATTGATTTTTCATGCCCAGTATTTTGTCATCATCAAAAAGGGAGAGATTGTTGACCCCGTAAGTGATTTTGATGATAACCAAACATTGGAGCATTTACATTTATTTTTGACAACTCTTCAAGTGTTTGACAAGTTTTTGTAGGATGAATAACATGTTCAAACGTCAACTCCAGCACTTCTATTTTCTTGGTTGAGTTGTGTTGTAAATATTTTTGTAAAGAAGAACCCAATCAAAAATGCTAACAAAAATCAATTAAAAGGGTTACTTCTGTAAGTGTGTGTGCCATGAATTTTAGTTTTAGTTGGTTTGTGTGAAATTGTAAAAGAGTTAGTGAGAGTTTTCTTTAAGTTCGATTGTAAAAATCCTGAAGAAGACACTCGAGCCGACCCTAAGTGATGAAGAGCCGTCTATGCTTACTGGCACATAGCAAGGATTCTGGAATGCAGTAATCTAAGCCGACTCGATGGAAAGCAAGCCGACTCCAGGGAATCTGAGTCGACCGGAATCAATCCGAGCTGACTCCTCCAGAGTCCATTTTTTGAAGATTTTTGAGAACAGCCAGGCGAGCTGACCTGAACCAAAAAGAGCCGACTCTGCTAGACCTAATTTTGAAAGCCTGAGAAAGCAAGCCAACCTGAACTTCATCGAGTCGACTCTTCCAGGATGTGGTTTTTCGAACCTGAGAAGAAGAGCCGACCCAAGCTGAAAAGAGCCGAATCCTTGAGTTCAAGATTTTTAAGATTCATGTTCTAACTGACCCGAGCTACAAAGAGCTAACTAGTCCAGAATGATGTTTTGCACCCTGAGACAAAGAGCCGACTGCATTGAAGATTTGGTGACTCAACCTATCCACTCGAAGGATCCGAGCCAACTTGATGGAATCCGAGCCAACTCGAATGTTGCTTTCAGGTATCCAATGGCTAGTCCCAGAATTTGTTTTTGAATGCTAAAAGGTACTCCAATAGTCACAAATCATTTCCCAATAGTCTATAATGGCTATAACTACCTTGGGATAATGGAAGACTTTAAATTTGAAGGATTTAAACTTTCTTGAAGCAAGTTATTAGTGAGTTCTTCAAAGAAAATAGAGCTTCATTGAATATCCTACCTACCAACAGCAAAAGAGCACAAGAGCATTCAAGTCTTCACCAACTCCAATTTGAAGCTTGAAACAACTTTAGGAAAAAGCCACTAAAGTTGTTAAAGCTTATTCAAGTGCATTCAAGTGAACTTCCTATAAGCTACACCAGCAACTATCCGATAAATTGAGTTTGTCATTCTTGTTGCAATTATTTTCAATTCAATTTTTGAATTGTTGGGTTATTGGTGAGCTCGGTTGAAAAATCAAATAGGTTCTTGGTGAGCCTTGTTAAAACCAAGGGTTAGGTTCTTGGTGATCTTGTGAAAAACAAGTTGGATTTCTTTGGTGAGCCTGTTAAAACCAAAGGATGTTGGGTTTCCTTTGGTGATCCCGTAAAACCAAAGTGTAGAGGTTTTTGATTGTGATCCTGTAAAACAATCCTACTATATTTGGGTGTGAATATAGTGAAAATACCAAGTGGTATCTTGGGTAGTGGACGTAGGAGCTGGGTTGCTTGAACCACTATAAATTTTGTGTGTTTGTGTTGTGCTTTCTTGACTCTGTTTAGCTTCTGCATTTTATAATTCTATCATAGCAACTACCACTTGCAAATGATTTTGAATTGCACAGTACTTGCCTTCAATTTTTTAAAAGTACCAATTCACTATTGGCTACGGTCATCACCAATACCTCTGACTGAACTTTTATGGAGCATCTGTAGTGCCCAAGTATTAATCAAGAGCCGACTGGGGTCCACCAAGTTGAACAGGAAGCTTCTTGGATGGATCCAATCCTCACTTTTCTGGTCAGAGGGACCTTACCAGAAGATCCAGCTGAAGCCAAGTAGATATGCTAGATGGCTTCAAAGTACGTCATCCTTGATGGTCTCCTCTACAAGCGGTCATTCTTGCAACCACTGCTAAAGTGCTTGGGGTCGACTAATGCAAACTATGCCCTCAGAGAAGACCATGAAGGCATCTGCGATGTCCATCTCAGAGGAGGATCCCTAGCCTACAAGATAATCCGATAGGGATACTACTGGCCTACAATTCAGAAGGATGCATCAAACTTCGTTCGAAGGTGCGACGCATATCAAAGGTACTCCAATGTTCAAAGATGTCCTGCCAGCCAACTGACTCCGCTCACTACATCCTGGCCATTTGTGCAGTGGGGGATGGACATCCTGAGACCCTTTTCTCTGGCGTCCGGCTAGCGGAAGTTCCTTAATGTGGCCCTTGATTACTTCGCCAAGTTGGTGGAGGCTGAACCACAAGTGCAAATTATGGAGGTGAAGGCAGAAAACTTTGTCCAGAACTACATCATCTTCCGATTTGGCATTCCTCAAACAATCATCACCGATAATAGAAGGCCAGTTTGACAACCCTAAATTTCAGAACTTCTATCAGCAATATCGTATCTCTCATTGGCTCACCTCAGTCGGCCATCCCTAGTCTAACAGAGAAGTCGAAGTCACCAATCGGACAATCCTACATGGACTGAAGACTCGACTGAACGAAGCCAAAGGATTGTGGGTGGAAGAACTACATTCAGAGCTCTGGGCTTATCAGATAACCGCCCGAGCAGCGACCGGGGAGACTCCATTCAACCTGACCTATGGAAGTGAAGCAGTCATCCCTGTGGAAGTCTTCCTGCAATCCCTGTGGATTGATTACTTCGCCGAGCTGACTAATTCATAGCAACAAAGGGCTGACCTAGATTTACTTGAAGAAAGCAGGCTCTGAACAAGCTTGAAGATGGTGACCTACCGTCAGAAGATGTCCAGGTATTACAACTCCATAAGTCAAAAACTTTTTGAGTCAGAGATTTGGTCTTGTGGAGGGCAGAGATTTCAAGACCATCCAAGCAAGGAAAACTTTTCCCAAATTGGGAATGCCCTTATCGAGTCATTGATGTAATTCAAGCTAGAACATACCGACTCGAACATTTGGATGGACGGTAGATAGCACGTCCGTGGAATGTAGACAACCTTCACAAATATTATCAATAAAGTTTACAACTTCTCTTATGAAGCACTTCTGAAAGTCCAACTTTGGTCGGCAGAGGCTCTAAGGCAGCCCAACTCTGAAAGTCTGACTCTGGTCGGTAGAGGCTCTAGGGCAGCCCAACTCTAAAAGTCCAACTACGGTCGGTAGATGCTCTAGGTAAGCCCAACTCCAAAAGTTTGACTCCGGTTGGTACATGCACTATGGTGGCCCAACTCCGAAAGTCCGACTTCGATTGGCAGAGGCTCTAGGGCAGCCCAATTTCGAAAGTCCAACACTGGTTGGCAGAGGCTCTAGAGCAGTCCAACACCGAAAGTCCAACTCCGATCGACAAAGGCTCTAGCGCAGCCCAACTCTGAAAGTCTGACTCTGGTCGGTAAAGGCTCTAGGGCATCCTAACTTTGAAAGTCCGACTCCAGTCAGCAGAGGCTCTAGGGTAGCCAAATTCTGAAAGTCCGACTCCAGTCAGCAGAGGCTCTAGGATAGCCAAATTCTGAAAGTCCGACTCCAGTCAGCAGAGGCTCTAGGATAGCCAAATTCTGAAAGTCCAACTCCGGTCAGTAGAGGCTCTAGGGCAGCCCAACTCCAAAAGTCCGACTCCGATCAGTAGAGGGTCTTGGGCAGCCCAAGTTCAAAAGTCTGACACCGATCGATAGAGGTTCTAGGGCAGCCCAACTCTGAAAGTCTGACTCTGGTCGGCAGAGGCTCTAGGGCAGCCCACTTCTAAAAGTCCAACTTTGGTTGGCAATATCTTCAGGTTTAGACTAGTCGACGGACCAACACTTGGAAGAAATGCCTAAGTGTCTTGGTCAGGACTAAACTACTGCTCGGTCGCTACATATAAGTTCTTCGGGTTCAGACGGGCTGATGGGCCAACACTTAAAAGAATTCCTAAGTGTCCTAGTTTTGGTTTGAGCTACTGTCTGACGGCCATCTCAGAAGGTACGACCGAGCCATCGGATAAGCCGAAGGACACACGCTTAGAAAAGTTTCTACGCTATTGGTTTTTGGTCAGGCTACTATTCGGTGACTACTTCTTATAGCCTACCGAGCCAACTGGCGATACCTAGAAATATTTTTAAAAGAAAAGAGTTTTGGTCAATCCGACCGACCACATGCACATTCAGACACAAACATTGAAGATGTGGTAGAAGGGTTCTATTATATTATAAAGATCATTACAAAAAGAGGAGGTCAGACCTTTATAATTGATCTAGGTCTGACCTACCGATGTTACATCGATTACTTCTGCTTCATCCAGTGTAGTAAGGGCTTTGGCTTCTACTTCAGTCCCTTCTAGTTCGGTCGGAGTACTCGCTGGAACATCCATCGCATCTGTTTTGGCTTTCGGCTTGGACATCTGATCCAAGCTCCTCCATACCGGCTTCAGTATGAGGCTCAGCCCCTCTGTCAGATGGGACCACCTCTTCTACAGCCCCACCCTCTTCTGCCTGCTTCGGCAATCGAAGAGAAGAATGGTCAAGCTCCAGGAAGGCAGCGCCGACCTTCTTCAAGCAATCCTCATATCTGTAATCAAAGCTGTATGAGCCGGCCTCGTTCATCTCAACTTTGAAGCCATCGAATTTCTTGTACTTCTTTATGGCAACTTCGGTCGCCGTCTTCAGGACATCTTTGGTCTTCTTCAGCAGCCCATTGTATCTCTTTTCTTCAGCCTGGTGGCCTCTGGAGCACCTCTCAAACTCACACAGGCGTGCAATCCCTTCTATTACCCGGAGGGCCAGGGACTTTACCCTTCGCCTTTTATTATCCAGCTTAGTAGCCAGGATGTCCCGCTGAGACAGTAATTCTATAAGCTAATTCTTCTAAGCCTCTGCCTTGGCCCGCTATGTAGAGTGCTCTTCTTTGACCGTGTGAAGGACGGACAACACCGCCTTGGTGGTCGTCTGTGTAACTTCTGCGGCATCTCACGTCGCTTCAGTTGTCTTGACTTTCTTGGCTGAGTGCTCCTTCGGATCCAGCAGTGCACCCAGGTCATCGTCCATCAGCAGCATATCTTAAAGAAGCTGTAAGTAATAACACAAAGTTAGCCTTGTGAACCAAGGCTAAGTGATCGGATGCAGACAACTTAACCCCATCATGTGGTGAGAGGGACTCCTCGAGGCCTCATTCACAGATCGTCGACCCGACTTGTTCCAGTCAATTCCCTCGATGGTCCTCATGAGCAGGCTCCTTACCTGCTCGGCATCATTTATGGCACTCTTTATATGATGTGCATCATCACTGATATCGATGGCTCTCCTCTTGTCGGTCGTCTTCTCTTCGGACCCTACCTCCCCTTCGACCGCCGGGGGAGTCTCCTTTGTCTTCTCATTGAGTGGAGAGATCAGAGCTATTCACTCAGAGGACGGTTGCGGTCTATCTTCTTCTGCAGGGGCAGCTAACTGCCCGATCGAAGATGAGCACTCTACCGGCTTCACTACTTGCCTCTCCAACAGTGACACATCATCATCTCTGGACTAAATGGAGACGATAAAGATGGCCTGTTCCTCTGCCAGCTTCTTCGTTGGCCTTTTAGATGTCGGCTCCTCCGTCCGTTGTCTCTTAAGTTTGTGAGTCACCGGCTCCGTAGTCTTAACGGCCCTCCAAAGGGCCGCCAGTGCTGAGACGATCGATCGATCTAGCTTCATCTTATCGCATGCCAAAAGATAAAGATGGGGTTAGCAAAACCAAAGCTGACACAAAGAAAAATAGAAGGATTTTATTATAGGTTTCTATCCTACCTAGCTGTCGGTGTTGGCCGATCCCAGTCCGATGAAGGCTATCCTCTTGAAGCAAAGGATGCACGAAAATTGGGTCATCGTCACTCAGCTTATGGAAGTCGGCCTCATTGGCCTTCAGTATCTTCTTCCCATCGATGGCCTTCAGCCTCGGTTCCCTCCATGCTGGCTCGAAACCCCAGGTCTAAACTATCTACAAAGAAGAATTAGGACTTCCATCCATGGATGGCCGATAGAAGACCCCCTAATAACTTTCGGTTTGGGAAGGGACCGAACATCCACCACTCCTGACTCTGGAAGTCCTATTTCAGAATGAAAAAAGTGGAGAACAAGAATGGCCTTGGCTTGATTACGGCCTCTCGACAAAGGACCAAGAAGCCACAGATGACCCGAATGTTGTTCGATGTCAGCTATGAGGGTGTAATCCTATAAGAATTGAAGACTTGAATGAAAAAGCTATGGAGTGGGAACTGCAGGCCGGCCCTGAGATTGTCTTCATATAGGGGGAGGGCTCCTAAGTTTAGCTAACCATTCACCCTCCCCTCCTTTCTTGGAATGATAAGGTGCAGTGTGGTCGGTATCCTGTAAATGTCCCTAAGGCTCTCTACCCTATCTCGTGTCATGGTCGTGGGGATGTCATAGGGACCTGGTTCCCTATTCCCACGAGTAGAACTTCGACTAATAAAGGCCATTCTAATGGAGGCTAAAGAGAAGAAAATGGAGATGGAACTAACCTGGTAAGCAAAATACTTAAGGAAGGCAAGAGCAGTGAAAGAAGAAAGCACTCAGCAGCGAAAGAAGAAAGCTCTCTCTCCAAACCCAGGTGCAGCGAAAGACCTCCTACGAGCATCGCCCCCTCCTTTTATAGGCACTAAGGGGCTTCTTTCCAACGCCTCTATAGTGCCGTGATCCAACGGCAGACAATGTGGACCCCGAATTTAATGAGAGGTCGAGGGGACACGCTGGATCATGTCTAGTCATGATCCACGTGACCGCCCAAGCAATGGTGGATGGGTCACTTCGGATATGGTGCCAATCGCTCAGATCCTTCCAGGTCGCCCATGTCGCATCAGGAGCTCGACGGGCATGCGTTTCAGGCTGGTAGACATCATTGCACCATACCAGCATTAACTGCTCCCCCTACTGCCGCCAATATGGTGCTGACACCTATCCAGGAGCAAAATTTCATAGTGGAAGATGGTCAGTCGCAACACGCCAGATCAGATTCACAATCATCTCAAAGGACTGGCACTAATTGCCAAGTAGTTGGGTTTAGGAGCTACTTGATTTGGGTTTCAATTAAGTAATCTTGAGTGCAACTAGCTTCACCAACAAACCATAACTACTTGGAACACCACATCATCAAAGCACCATTCCACCTTGGAGGACAAGTCATGCCAACTTGGAGGACAAATCATGCCACATCATCAAGACACTTCAACCATGAATTTTCGCCCAAGACAAATTCAAATTTGAATGAAGCTCCACTCTTCATGGGATGCCACCTTGTAATTAGGAGTTTTGAAATTTTAAAAGGGCCATTCCTCTTTATTTGAGATGCCCCTTGATTTTCTCCATGAAAGGTGATGTAATTTGAATTTTAAAGGGAGCTTAAGGTTTATAAAAGCTCCTAAATCCTCTTGTAATGTTGATGATGAATTGAATGAAAAAAGTGAGTTTCTTTCTTCCATTAGGTGTTATCAATTGTCCTCCAAGAGGGAGTGGGTGAGAGGCCCTTAGCTACTTCAAGAAAGATCATCTTCCATGCCAATAGCTATTAGCAAATCTTCTAGTCCATCCAAGCTACTTCCACTCCATCAACTTCTTCTCAACTTCAACCATCATTTCATTAGTTTTATACCTTTTAATCTCCTCTTAACTCTACTATGGTTTGTGTAGTATCCCTGGGATTTCAAAGTTCCGAAGAAGAGGGTCTTCCAAGACAAGAAATAGAGACAAGAAGCCCCAACAACTGAAAGAATCTCCTTGTCATCCAAGTGCTTCATCCTTATGTGTAACCTTTCCAATCTTTGAGATGTTAATGCCTGGTCACCCCTCTTTTAGTATTTTTCCAGATCTGAAATATTAAATTAATTAGGCCCTATCCTGTGTGGTTTCTTAACCATGAAGATCCATTTCTCTTTAATATTATGAAGGTTCTAATTCATGTATAGTTTGCATGCAAATCCCATCATGATAGTTTATATTATTTTACATGGAAAGTAGCCTAGCTTTACTCCATTTTTTATTTAATTGTTACTATCTCCTCTTAGATTGCATCTTTCCATTTCATCCCACATCATCATGGTATCAGAGCAAGGTAGGTTAGGGTTAATTTTGAATTTCTGCATTTAAGTAGGCTGCTGAAATTTTTTGCATGCATAGCATTCATACTTGCTACGTAGTTATCTTTTAAATCCAATCCAGATCTAAGATTCATGCCTCCTGAGCTGGTGTACACCAGTACACTATCGCGACCCATGGGAATAATGAGCCTTGGCCGGACGTGAATCTTTAGGTTGAAGTTTGGTATGTAAATACCTTCGTTTGTTTAAATTCTGTTGTTCTATCCTGATAATGTCTATGTTCTAGGAACTACCACACCTAACACATATTTTAATTTTTAATTTCCTTTCATAGAGTATGTCATCCATGAGTTGGGAATGTTTTGTAATTTTTTATGAATTTTGGACATAATTACATTGCACTTTTCTGCACCATATTATAACTGCAATACACTAATTATGCACTTGAAATTAGGGTCCATATGCTTGTTTGCATTCATTTCATGGTAAATCAACTTAAGGGCATCAATTTGATATAGGGTAAGGATTTCATTAACTGTCCCTAGCCCAAAAATCACCAAATTGCATAACGAACCCAACCCTAATTAAAATGGAGTAGACATTTAATTTCTCTAGCGAGCTAGGGACTCCCACAAGGTCGGGTCGAATCAAGTGTCAAGCCAACTTTGACAACCTGTTTGTGTGTGCTTGTATCTAGTGTCTGGGCAAGTGGTTTAGGGACAAGAGCTCGAAGGAAGGTGGGTTGGTTCACTTACCTGGCTAATTTTAAATTGGTGTCTAAGGCTAGCAAAGAAGAACCTCCACCAACCTTACACTTACCTAGCCAGGTGCCAAGTTACTACAACCCAGATTATCAATTTGACCTAACATTTGGTTTGTGCTCTAGGTCTAGCAAACCCCTAGTCCGAGTTTGAGTTCATGTGTGCATGGCAACTAGATCAGGAGCACCTTATCAGCAAATCCAAGCCCAATCTAGTGTAACCATGGACTAAAACTTTGAGAGCTTGATGAAATCTTTGAATGACCAAATGACCCGGCTGAACCAAAACTAGACAAATCAATTCGCCTAGACCAACCAAAACATGACTTATTAGATAAGCCTCATCACTGCTAGGCTTGATTGATTAGAAGCTTGAACCCCTGGAGGAACTCATGAAGTCCAGAATGAGTTAGAACCTGAACCTGAATTTGAGACACCCATCAACCCTAGAAGGGCTCTTCATCAAAACCATTTCTTTGAGCCAAATCCTACGGGGCCCAATCCCGATCGAGTCCATGACCTGAACCCTAGGATAGCACACCATGATCCCGCCTATGAGCCAAATCCTAGGAGACACAATCAGGATCAGACAGACCATGACGAGCAAACCCTTAGGAGTATTAGGTTGGAAGCATCAACATTTGATGGAAATCTGGATCCTAAGGTTTACATAGATTGGGAGGGAGTGATGGACTAATACTTCGATTGGTATGACATGACTAAGGAAAGAAAATGCAAATTTGCAAAGCTTAGGTTAATTCGTTAGGCTAGGCTTTATAGGGGAAATGTCGAGAGATTCATCAGATAAAGGGGTGATGTTCCATAGTAACCTGGAGGGCAATGAAACTTAGGCTTAGAGAGAAATACCTTCCTATGTCTTACTACCAGAGAATTCTACACCAGTGGCAGAGATTGACCCAGGGGACTAAGAGTGTAGCCAAATACATTGCAAAATTTGATGTGTTTGTAATGAAATGCAATGTGGATGAATCTGAATTAGTTACCTTACCTAGATTTAGGGTAGGATTGAGAGAAGAGATCCAGAAGGAGTTATTATTGAGGGAAGTCCATGACTTAGAGCTAGCTTATCAGGTAGCACGAGATGCCGAGAGATTCCATAGGGGACCACTTTATTATAGACCCGAACCCCCTAGAACTAGTGCACCTAGTCAGCAACCAGGACCAAATCAGATGCGACCCAGCTGACCCAGCCCCAGCACCCTTCTGACTCATAGAGATGATAGGGGTAAACCACCAGAAGTTTAGAGGACTCCAAATCCTAATGTTGCGTTCTTCAGATGTCAGAAGTTAGGCCATTATGTTAGCAATTGCCCAACTAGGGCCTTACACATAGGAGAATTAGAAGAGAATGTGCCTGAACCCATAGAGCCCATAGGTGATAGTGTTGAGGAGTTATATTAGACTGAGAAAAATTTGGCTGAAGAGTACGAAGGTGACGAGGAACAAATAGATCCTGATCTGTTCGAAGAAGTTTGATGCATCCTTACCCAAACTGTGACACAAGAAGATTGGTGTATGATGCGAGACTAATATGCATGCAATTCTTTTTGTATGTTTTATATGTGGGGTTAGGTGATTAATTCCCAAATTTCAGATAAAAATTAGTTGTAGGAAATTTTGTATGAATTTTTGAAGCCAAGCATGAAGATTAGAACCTAGAAAAGTACTAAAGAAGGATCGCTGGGGCTGAGAAGCCTCGGTTAGGGCAAGTTCTCCTACAATATAAAGACTGGAGGTAGAGGGGTGTACCTAACAATGTCTGAAATGCTCGATGAAGATCACAGCGAAGGGATCACTCGTTCCTTGATGGATGCTGCTTGGAAAATCGAGCCAAAGACCCGTGGATGCCTGGCTTTCTGCTCGGTGGTCTGATTGAGGCTTGGCTGGAGTCGTTGGATTTGTAGGAACTCAGGGACCTACAAACGACCTATCAAGGGTTAGAAAACTCAAAGGTGATCAAAAAATAAAGGAAAATAGCAAAGGAAAAATAATTTTGGAGTGGGCGGCCAAGGCTTTGGAGGATTTGCTGGCGGCAGGATGATGGTTGCAGCACCGGGAAGAAGAACTCTCAAACCCCTTTATGCACACAGTAGGGTAATCACTCAAAGCAATAAAAGAACTCAATGTTTATTTCATATATCAAAATCAAGTTTCATACAAGAGGCTAGGGTCTCTTAAATAGACCCTTAATCTTGGATCCCAAGTAAGGGTACTTTAGACTTTACATAGGACTCCTTTTCCCTTTCAAACCCTAACTAGGAATGCAAGGCAACCTAGGTAGAAATCCCTCAAGCACTTAAACTCCCTCTCCTTGTCTTGGTCGGCCAAGGGAGTGACCATAAGTGGCCGACCAAGAGGAGGGTAATCCTAAGAGGTGGCACCCTAATTCCTCTTCCTGGGCCTAGGCTGTCCCAATTTGCTTCTGGCTGGAACAGGGCTCCAGATTTGTTCCTGTTTTCATTTTCTCCTCCTGGGATCTTCAGGTCTTCAAGCTGGGTTGAATTTAGGCTCAACTTCCATGTCTTCAATTAGGTTGGACTTGGTCTTCACTTGTATGAAGTGGTCTTGATTCTTCGATATGCTTGGATATGACTCAAAAAAATAAAATTAGCTCGACATGAGCTGACTAATACTGAACTGAACTAGCTCAACATGAGCTGACTAATTACAGGACTCAAATAAAATAGCTAAGCAATATTATAGTGGACTTGAATGTCAATTAAGTGATCCACAGAGGGTTGAGAAGCCTTTGCCTTATTCTGGTGCCTTTGGAGTCCGCACCAATTCTCCCGGAGTGGGAGGATCTCGATCCTGTCGAGTGAATATTATACTGGCTCACATATCTCTCGAGAAGGTCTGGGTTGAGGCATTGCATGTCCTCTTGAGAAATTCATGAATCATCCGACTCTGGCCGGCCTTGCCATCTGACTAGGAAGCATTGATAACCGTGACCCCAGGTCGTAATGGCTTGATCGTCTAGGATATGCTTGATCCGTTCTCCACTCTCAGGCCAATTAATTGGTGGACACTCTAGGTAAGGATCACTCTCAACAGAAGGGATAGGTCCAAAAGCCTCACAGGGTATCGTTGCCGGTTTCCTGTACACAACCAGGTCTGTAATATTGAAGGTAGAACTAATGCCCATATCCGAAGGCAAGTCTAACACATAGGCATTTGATCCAACCTTCTTTAAAACTTTAAAAGGTCCGGCTCCACGAGCATGAAGCTTTTTAACGATCCCTGGTGGGAACCGCTCAGGCCTAAGCTTAATCATGACAGAATATCTTACATCAAATTCCTTGATCCTTCTTCGAGAATTAACCAATTTTTTAAAAGTTTAATTGCTTATGTTTATCTTTTGGCTAATGTCCTTGTGCATGTCTATAATATGGTATGCAAATGACTCTGCAGACTCTGAGACTCGTGCATGAATAGGCAAAGGAATTATATCAATGGGATGATTAGGCTGGTACCCATGGACTATCTCAAAAGGACTCTTACCCGTTGTCCTATTTACTGAACTGTTGTCGGCAAACTCTGCTCTAGGTAATAATAGATCCCAAGTTCCAACATGTTTACCTACCAGGCATCTGAGGAGGTTTCCTAAACTATGGTTCACCACTTTAGTTTGGCCATTTGTTTAAGGGTGGTAGGTTGTAGAAAACTTAAGCTTGGTCCCTAACTAGTGCCATTATGTCATCCAGAAATAACTGGTGAACCTAACATCCCTATCAGATATGATGGTCTTGGGTAGGCCATGGAGTTTAACCACATGATCTATGAAAAGCTTGGCTACTCTAAACGCATCAAAGGTCTGGGAACAGGGGATGATATGAGCCATCTTAGAGAACCTATCGACCATTACAAAGATAGAATCATGTCGCTTCTAGGTCTTAGGTAATCCTAACACGAAGTCCATACTTAGGTCCTACCAAGGGCGATCAGGTACTGGTAAAGGTGTGTAAAGACCAGTGTTCTGCTTCTGCTGTTTTGCAACAGCATAAGTTCTACACCTGGCTATAATCTGTGCAACGTGCCTTTTCAATCCTAGCCAAAAGAACTTGTCCTCTATTACTAAGATCATCTTATTTCTACCAAAATGACCAGCTAAACCTCCAGCATGGGTCTCCCAAATTAGGAATTCTCTAAGGGAAGTTTTGGGTATACAGAGTTGATTGTTCTGAAAAAGGTAGCCATCCTGAAGGGTATAGTCCCTATGGGTACTGGATGGTCCTAGGATGAGGGTCTGATAAATGTCTCCAAAGTCTGGGCAAGTTTCATATTCATCCTTTAACCTATCAAATCCTATGACTTGGGTGCTAACAGATCCTAACAGTAGAGACCTATGGCTCAGGGCATTTGCTACCTTATTTTCAATGCCAGCATGGTGCTTCAGGACAAAAGTGTAAGCTTGAATGTACTAAATCCATTTGCCGTGCCATGGGTTTAGTTTCTTTTGGGAGTTCAGGAATCGGAGTGCCTCATGTCAGAAAATAAGACAAACTCCTGTGGTAGTAAGTAATGTATCCAATATCTAAGGGCCTGGACTACCGCATAAAATTTCTTATCATAGGTAGAGTACTTAAGTTTAGCCTCATTTAGTTTCTCACTGAAGAAGGCTACAGGGTGATTCTCTTGACTTAGTACCCCACCTATACCTACTCCCGAGGCATCGCAAGCGACATCAAACACCTTAGTAAAATTAGGTAATTTAAGGATGGGTGCATGGGTTATCTTATCCTTAAGCTCTATGAAGGCCTTATCAGCTGCTTTGGTCTACTCAAATGTAACCTTCCTAATGCAATCAGTGATAGGGGCGACGACTGTACTAAAACCCCTAATAAATCTCCTGTAAAAGGTTGCTAGGCCATGAAAACTACACACATCGTGGACACTAGAGGGTGTAGGCTACTCAATAATTGCCCTAACCTTTTCAGGATCTGCAGAAACTCCCTCAGGGGTGACAACAAAGCCTATGAAGATAACCCTATGTGTCATGAAATCACACTTCTTAAAGATGGCATAGAGGCTATTCTCCCTAAGGGTCTAGCATACTATGAAAGGAAACATGCAGGTGGTTTGACAAGATCCTACACTAGGCATGCAAATATCTGTGAGAGCAGAATGGATTTTAAAACATTTTTTAAAATTCGTTCAGCGGAAATCTGCTCCGCCAGGAACTAATCTAAATCTAGTTGCATTTAGGCATGTATGATCATATAAAATATTTATAAAATATTAAACAATTAAGTCTATCCAAGCATGATTAAAAAATTAATTTTCCATACCTTTATTCTACCTGGAATAACTCTGGAATAAACTTGGAATAGGCTGGAATAATTGGAATAAAGTTATTCCAGTAGTCTTCCTCCTTGGACTGTTTGAAAACTCTGCTTTTGGCTTTCAAAATGGTATCGAAACACCACCTTCCGGACCTCTGTTTGCTCCTAAATTCGAGCAACGACAACTTGGACAAGTGCTCTTCAATCTCCAAATGAAATCTGTAAGAAATGGTTAGCCAAATAATTATAAAAAAACACCAAAGTCTGTTGCCAGATTTCTGTAGCAGAACTGGGCAACAGACTTTGGTCTTCGTTTTGGAGCAGTAGGGGCGATCCCGGTCCACGTAGCTTGCTCGTAGGAGTAGAAGGATACTCCCTCTAGAGGGGAGACACATCCGGGGCTCTCGGATCCGCCTCCATGCATGGTGCTAGCTGCTGGAAGAGGGCTTCACGATCACAAGAATTCTACAACAGGGCAGAACTTGAGCACTTGAAACAATGGGATTTAAAGCCTTGTTTCTCTCCCTCACAAGCTCCTAAACCTAGTCCCAAAGCTCTCTACTTAAGCCTCTCAAACAAGCCACAAAGACCCCTATTTCTTCCTCTCAAAAGTTCTCATGGTGAAAAACTAAAAAACTTTGAAATAGGGACATGTTGTTCTTATAGGACAACAACAGGGAGAGGGAGGTGGAGAGGCAGGGAGGGGAAGAGATGGACGCTGCCATTAACCCATTTAATCAAGCTATAAACTAGTATTAAACAGCAGCGGGTGGAGGAGAGGAAGGGACGGCCAGCACATGAACGAATGGTATTCTTGGTCGTTTGGCCTCATGGGATGCTTGGAGTCCAACCAGCAATAACACCGTGTAAACGGTCCAAGGCTCAGAAAACACCGGTTCAATTAAACCGGTCCAATCCCACTTAAAACCCCTTGGTTCAATACAATTGAACCGGTCCAAGCCCAATTTAATTTGGTTCAATTGGTGCACAACCAATTGGAGGCCGAAACGAACTCTGAATAAGTTCAAAACTGATTCAAAAAAATTCTGGTGCAGTCCTGGTCAACCCGCAACAATTTCCGGTTGACACAGACAAGGGCAAGACAGGAAAAAGAGTGCTCAAAAATATTGTGACCATTAAACCGAGATGATTCCCAATCGTAATCGGTATACGGATCAGAGAGTTATCCTCTGTGGCATGTGACCTCATAGGTTTGAACCTAAACGGTAGCACTAGAACAATTCCAGTACCAGCATAGGATACTATCTAGCAATGGGTATCGGCGTCTGGATAGGTCAAAGATACGGGAGCAAACTATCGAACCTCTGGCATTTGGTTACCATATAATTCATTCCTTTGACCTCTAATGCTCATGACGACTGAGATTGGGCTGCCAACACAGACTGAGTCAGTCGACTACGTGTCTCAACCTCGCAAGCCCAGTGACTCTTCACTAGGACTACCCCAGCCGAGGATTTGCTAAATTGAGATACTACGAGACATTCAATCCAAATTGTTTGGATAGGTCAATTCAACTTGGTCCATTACTGCTCCATATGTACTTGCTTGTACCCAGAAACCTTCCATCACCGGATTAAAAATCTGGGTAGTCCGGCCCCAAAGCACAGGGAGTTGCTTGCAAGCTACTGTAATGACCTCAGGTCGGAGGGACGCATATACCTATATCCAATCGTGAGTATCCCTTTGATAGAAGGGGCTGCACGGAGTCACGTTCAATGAGATGTCACATATCTCACTTGTAGATCACATCAGTATCACCACACTCCTTTGGTCAAGAGGATAACCAAACGATGTGAACTACATCAACCTATACTTGATATATTGCCATCCAGTACAATATATCCTTTGGTTGTGAACAGGGTTTAAGGATCACTCGATACATCCTCTTTGTATCGAAGTCAGTGTTGTCCTAAGAACTTCATCACATGGAAAGAGTTCATTTTAGGGAAATACAATATGTGATGAGGTACCAAAAATAATATTTTATTAATTCATAAAAAGAGTACAATACTGAGCACAACCGCCTACAATCCAGGTGATTGGCTTTGGGACACAATTTCCAACAACTCCCACTTGTACTAAAGCCAATCAGAAGAGTATCTAATACCCATTTCTCATTTACAATAGTCGAACTCTTTTATTCCGATGGCTTTAGTGAAGGGGTCGGCCAGATTTTCTTTTCCATCGATCTTCAGAAGATTGATGTCGCCTCGTTCTACGATCTCTCAAACGAGGTGGTAGCGCCGCAGTATGTGCTTGGTGCGGTGATGAGTTTTAGGCTCCTTAGCTTGAGCAATGGCTCCAATGCTGTCACAGTACACCAGAACAGGACCATCCAGGGAAGGTGCCACCCCTAGCTCTCCAAGGAACTTCCGCAACCACACAGCTTCCTTTGCCACATCTGATGTTGCAATGTATTCTGCTTCGCATACCGAGTCTGCAACATTTGCCTGCTTAAAACTTTTCCAGCAGATCGTTCCTCTATTCAAGGTAAATACAAACCCTGACACACTCTTGCTATCATCTCTATCTGACTGGAAACTATAGTCAGAGTACCCCATAAGTTTCAAGTCTGGTTCTCCATAAATCAGCCATTGATCTTTAGTATTTCTTAAATACTTAAGGATGGACTTAACCACCTTCCAATGTGCCTCACCTGGGTCAGACTGGTATCTGCTCACTACTCCTAGTGAGTATGCCACGTCTGGTCTAGTACAAGTCATGGCATACATGATAGAGCCTACTGCAGAAGCATAAGGTACTCTACTCATGCACTCTCGTTTCTCAGGAGTTGTCGCACAATCCTTCATGGAAAGAGTAATTCCAGAACCTATCGGGAGATAGCCTTTCTTGAAATTTTCCATGCTGAATCGTTTCAACACAGTGTCAATGTACGTAGACTGGGACAATCCCAAAAGCATTTTAGATCTATCTATATAGATTTTCATACCTAGTATGTAAGAAAATTCACCCAAGTCCTTCATTGAGAACTGAGATGATAACTAGACCTTTATTCCTTGTAATGCTGCGTCATCATTCCCGATTAAGAGAATGTCATCAACATATAGTACTAGGAATACAACCACAGAACTATTAACCCATTTATAGATGCACGGTTCTTCTCCATTCCTAACGAAGCCAAATGATTTGATACACCTATCAAATCGTAAGTTCCAACTTCGAGATGCTTGCTTTAGTCCACAGATGGACCTCTGCAACTTGCATACTTTTGATTCATCTGTGGATATGAACCCTTCAGGCTGTATCATATACAGCTCTTCTTCCAGCTCTCTATTTAGGAAAGCGGTTTGAACATCCATCTGCCAGATCTCGTAATCAAAATATTCTGCCAAAGCAAGCATGATCCGAATGGACTTGAGCATTGCCATAGGGAAGAAAGTCTCGTCATAATCGATACCATATCGCTGACGATACCCCTTGGCAACCAGACGGGCTTTATAGGTCTCTACCTTCCCATATATGCCCCTTTTCCTCTTGAAGATCCATTTACACCTGATGGGTTTTATTCCTTCAGGTGGATCAACCAATGTCCAAACATTGTTGATTTCCATGGACTTCATTTCGGATCGCATGGCTCCAAGCCATGCCTCAGAGTTAGATCTCTGAAGTGCATCCATATTGGTGATCGGATCCTCATTTTTCTCATCAAGCTCAATGGGATCGCCATCCCGGACCAAGAAATCGTAGTATCTGTTCGGCTGACGCGGTATTCTACCGGATCTCCTAATGGGTTCTGGGTGTGATTCAATCACAGTCGGTTCTACGATGTCCTTATAGTGTGTAGGTTCTTCTATTGGCTGAACTTCATCAAGTTCAATCTTAGAAGCTATAGTTCCTTCTCCAAGGAACTCTTTTTCCAAAAAGATGGCTCTAAGAGCAATGAACACCTTTTGTTCATTCTCCAAGTAGAAGAAATGCCCTTTGGTTTCCTTAGGATAACCAATGAATAAACACCGGTCAGACCTAGGACCAAGATTGTCTGAGTCTAAATGCTTTACGTAAGCCGGACAACCCCAGACCCGAATGTGTGAGATTGAGGGTTTACGTCCATTCCACATCTCATATGGAGTGGAGACAACAGACTTACTTGGAACATTATTTAATAAGTAACAGGCTGTCTGAAGCGCATATCCCCAAAAGGATAGCGGCAGAGTTGCAAAGCCCATCATGGATCGAACCATGTCCAACAAGGTTCGATTCCTCCTTTCGGACACACCATTTAACTGTGGTGTTCTTGGAGGAGTCCACTGAGAGAGAATTCCATTCTCCTCAAGATATGTCAAAAAGCACCAGATAAGTATTCACCACCTCGATCAGATCGAAGGGTTTTAATACTTTTTCCAGTTTGCTTTTCTACTTCATTACGGTATCGTTTGATCATTTCAAACGATTCTAACTTATGTCTCATTAAAAAGACATAACTGAATCTTGAAAAGTCATCTGTAAAAGTAATGAAATATTTGTATCCTTCTCTGGCACTAACTGACATCGGTCTACATACAATAGTATGTATTAGACATAGAAGTTCTGTAGCTCGTTCACCATTTCCAGTAAAAGGTGACTTGGTCATTTTACCAAGTAAACAGGATTCACAAGTGGGCAGTGATTCAGAATCACTGACCTCGAGAAGTCCATTTCCTCGCATCTTGTTTATCCTATTTTGGTTAATATGACCTAGCCAACAGTGCCAAAGATACAAATCGTTGACACTATCTAACCTTGGGCATTTGCTAGAAGTGTACATTACACTAACAGGCCTTGATAGTACGTATATGCCATTATTTAATCTAGTTTTAGTTATAATAGAGTTATTCAAAAAAACATTGCAAAAATCTCCTTTTATTGATAGTTCAAAACCACAATTGGCCAAATGGCCTACAGAGATTATGCTCATAATGAAACTAGGACAATAGTGACAGTCGACTAGTTCGACAGTACAAGACTCAAAGACAAGACGCAGGTCTCCGATCGCCAGTACTGAAACACGATTTCCATTCCCGACGCTCAGAAACTGTTCTCCATCTTCAAATCTTCTACTAACTTGAAGTCCATGTAACGAATTACAAACATGAATTCGACTACCAGTATCCAATACCCAGTTAGCAGTATCAACAATTGAGTAATTACAAGGTTTTATTATATAAATACCTTGTTCAGCAGACTTCTGCTTCCTCGGCCTATTCGGATCAAGGGATGAAATATAAATAGGACAGTTCCTCTTCCAGTGTCCCTTCTTCTTGCAGTAGAAGCACTCTGCAAAAGATTGATCAGCCTTAAACTTCCTGGTCTGACTAGGGCCAGGAACATTCTGCATCTTCTTTCCCTTCTTATTCGTTTTCTTCTTCCCTTACTTAAAGGGACGACGACCTCTACATCCTCCCACTAAATTCACCACCCCTTTATTTAGTTGGTGGTCTTTCTCGAAAGTCTGCAGTAACCCCAAAAGACCCTGGTAGTTAACTGCAGGCTTGTTCATTTTATAATGATCGAGAAAATCAAGATAGGAGGAGGGAAGAGAATTCAGGATCGCATCCTTGCCGAGCTGCTCGTGCAAGGGGCATCCTAGTTTGCCCAGTTTTTCAATCAGCTCGATCATGTATAACACATGATCAGTGACTAAACAACCATTCGGCATCTTGGAGTTGTAGATGGCACAAGACACTTTGTACCGTTCTACATCATTTGGGGTGCCGAAGGTTCCTTCAACTTTTGAAGGATTTCATCAGGTTGGGCCTCCTCGAATTTGCGACTGAACTCGTCGTTCATCACCGCTAACATAATGCATCGAACAGTAGTCCGATCATAGACCCACATCAGATAAGCGTCTCTGACCGCACTCCGTGCATTAGCAGGAGGGATTTCAGGTGCTAGATCCGTTATCACATAGAGGATCCATTCATGCTCCAGAATGATTCTCAATTTTCGATACCAACTATCGAAGTTGTGATCCTTTAACTTCTCGTTATCGAGAAGTGACCGAAGTGATAAATTTGAAGACATCTGAACAGAAAATAAGACCAAATTAGTTTATGAATTAATAACTTAATCAAAAGACTTGGACTTTAGTCTAAAGGTTTCTCCCACTAATTTTTCAGATTGGTAGCCTCTAACTCCAATCCATGAAAACACTTTTTCAAGTGGGTACTGAAATCCAATAGGCCTCGTATGAGCCCGACTATGGCCAGCTCACCCATATGAGCCTAAAGGTAGGTTCGTAAACCAATTGTTTCCCTAAACAATTTTCAGTATTTTATTTTGCCCCAGAGAACACCCCAATCGGCCTAAGGGCCTTCTATTGCGGGTCTCTGGTCAGGTCCAACCATTAAAATGACAAATCCAATGCTTCCAGCTAACTAAAGACCAAGCCCGACTATGGCCGGCCAACCTGGTCCAGTTAAGGAGGTTGCACTGAACCATCATCGATCAGATAGAAATTCCAGTTGCCGGATGTACACCCATTCTATGAACTGCCAATGCACACCAAGCTAGTGGACATATTTCTATCCAACTTAAGGGGAGGCTAAGACACTATCAACTCCTTGACTTAGTCTTTTTAAGGACCAAATAATTTTAGAGGATTTTTTATAGTTATGATAGAAGAAAAAGATATGAACATGGATCTTCCTCCCACTGAATCAATCAGATTCCAGGAGGGTTGAAATAAATCAACAAATGATCCATGGGCACTTATAGATCAGTCAGACCGATCAACCTGGGTGACATGGGTTAACTCGAGTCATTGAGCTTTTCCAATCAGTTCTGGTTGACTCGATTAGCCAGGTAGGTGAGATCATGGGTGAGTATCCATCATTAACCATCTTTCCTAGACACCAACCAAGTAGGCCAGGAAAGAGGTAGCCTCATACAGCCATGATCACAATGCCAAACCTACCTCGACACCAATCGGTTTACCAGACTCGATCAGACTAGCCAAAAGACTCGGGCATCCACTGAGCCACTAATTGGATCCATTTTAGATGAATGGATCAACTAATCTAACTATTAGATAGTTCTAAAGAAGGGCCTTAAATAACTATTGTTTAATCTTCTTGTTATCCGGTTCAACTAAACTTAGGTCTAACCCAGTTATGGACCCAACTAGTCAGCTAACCCAATTTAACCCAAAATGGCTTATGTAAATTTGATTAGATTTCATAAACCTAAAAAAAATTATTTTTTTTTATAAGCCAAACACTTAACTAAAACAATTTTTAATTAAGTCTTAATGTAAAACATATTTTTACATAACAAATCATGCATCAAAATATTTTACAAATATTTTATAAACATGCCTAAAACATGTATCACGAAATTAAAACAATTTTTAATATTTAATATTCTTTAAGTATCCTTCTGAAGAGGCCAACATAGATGATCCGCATCGTGTCAAAGACACACGGTCATGGTGAAGGTCTTAACTAGGTTCCAAAAAGAAACAGTATACATTTTTAAGATTAAACAATTTTTAATATATTAACATGCATACTAGATTAGATTACAAATGCAACTTGGCTCTGATACCACTGAAAGGAAACATGCAGGTGGTTTGACAAGATCCTACACTAGGCATGCAAACATCTACGGGAGCAAATGGATTTTAAAACATTTTTTAAAATTCGTTCAGTGGAAATTTGCTCTGCTAGGAACTAATCTAAATCTAGTTGCATTT
The DNA here is from genome assembly GCA_021397845.1 of Areca catechu. Lineage (NCBI taxonomy): Eukaryota > Viridiplantae > Streptophyta > Magnoliopsida > Arecales > Arecaceae > Areca > Areca catechu. Next base: position 89,605,828 of record CM038051.1, on the reverse strand, counting down.
AGGCATCTATGATCATATAAAATATTTATAAAATATTAAACAATTAAGTCTATACATGCATGATTAAAAAATTAATTTTTCATACCTTTATTTCACCTGGAATAAATCTGGAATAAAATAGGAATAGGCTGGAATAACTGGAACGAAGTTATTCCAGTCGTCTTCCTACTTGGGCTGTTTGAAAACTCTATTTTTGGCTTTCAAAACGGTGTCGGAACACCACCTTCCGGACCTCCGTTTGCTCCCAAATTTGAGCAGCAGCAACTTGGACCAGTGCTCTTCAATCTCTAATTAAAATCTACACGAAATGGTTAGCCAAATAATTATAAAAAAATCACCAAATTCTGCTGCCAGATTTCTACAACAGAACTGGGCAGCAGACTTTGGTCTTCGTTTTGGAGCAGTAGGGGCGATCCCGGTCCGCGTAGCTTTCTCTTAAGAGTAGAAGGATACTCCGTCTGGAGGGGAGACATGTCCGGGGCTCTCGGATCCGCTTCCATGCACGGTGCTAGCCACTAGAAGAGGGCTTCACGATCACAGGAATTCTGCAACAGGGCAGAACTTGAGCACTTGAAACAATGGGATTTAAAGCCTTGTTTCTCTCCCTCACAAGCTCCTAAACCCAGTCCCAAAGCTCTCCACTTAAGCCTCTCAAACAAGCCATAAAGACCCCTATTTCTTCCTCTCAAAAGTTCTCATGGTGAAAAACTAAAAAACATTGAAACAGGGACGTTTTGTTCTTATAGGACAGCAACAGGGAGAGGGAGGTGGAGAGGCAGGGATGGGATGAGAAAGACGCCGTGATTAACCCATTTTATCAAGTTATAAACTAGGATTAAACAGCAGTGGGTGGAGGAGAGGAAAGGATGGCCAGCACACGAACGAATGGTATTCTTGGTCGTTTGGCCTCATGGGATGCTTGGAGTCCAACCAGCAAAAACACCGTGTAAACGGTCCAAGGCTCAAAGAAAACACCGGTTCAATTAAACCGGTCCAACCCCACTTAAAACCCCTTGGTTCAATCAAATTGAACCGGTCCAAGCCCAATTTAATTTGGTTCAATTGGTTCACAACCAATTGGAGGCCGAAACGAACTCCAAATCAGTTCAAAACTGATTCAGAAAAATTCTGGCACAGTCCTGGTCAACCCGGAATAATTTTTGATTGACACAGATAAGGGAGAGATGGGAAAAAGAGCGCTCAAAAATACTGTGACCATTAAACCGAGATGATTCCCAATCGTAATTGGTATCCGGATCAGGGAGTTATCCTATGTGGCGTGTGACCTCATAGGTTCGAACCTAAATGGTAGCACTGGAACAATTCCAGTACAAGCACAGGAAACCATCTAGCAATGGGTCCCGGCGTCCGGATAGGTCGAAGATGCGAGAGCAAACTATCGAACCTCTGGTATATGGTTACCATATAATTCATCCCTTTGACCTCTAATGCTCATGATGAATGAGATTGGGCTACCAACCCAGACTGAGTCAGTCGACTACGTGTCTCAACCTCGTAAGCCCAATGACTCTTCACTAGGACTACCCCGGTCGAGGATTTGCTAAATTGAGATACTGTGAGACATTCAATCCAAACTATTTGGACAGGTCAATTCCATCTTGGTCCATTACTGCTCCACAAGTACTTGCCTGTACCCAGAAACCTTCCATCACCGGATTAAAAATCCGGGTAGTCCGGCACCAAAGCACAGGGAGTTGCTTGCAAGCTACCATGATGACCTCAGGTTAGAGGGACACATATACCCATATCCAATCGTGAGTATCCCTTTGGCAGAAAGGGGCTGCACGGAGTCACGTTTAATGAGATACCATATATCTCACTTGTAGATCACATCAGTGTCACCACACTCTTTTGGTCAAGAGGACAACCAAACTATGTGAACTACAATAACCTATACTTGATATATTGCCGTCCAGTACAATATATCCTTTGGTTGTGAACAGGGTTTAAGCACCACTCGATACATCCTCTCTGTATCGAAGTCAGTGTAGTCCTTAGGACTTCATCACATGGAAAGAGTTCATTTCTAGGAAATACAATATGTGATGAGTTGCCAAAAATAATATTTTATTAATTCATAAAAAGAGTAAAATACTGAGCACAACCACCTACAACCCAGGCGATTGGCTTTGGGACATAATTTCCAACATACTAGTCTTAGATGACTAAGGTGGTCCTTCTGAGTCTTGCTATAAATCAGAATATCATCAAAGTAGACCTAACGAATTTTTCGGTAAACTCTCTTAGGACTTGGGTCATAATCCTCATAAAGGTACTTGGTGCATTGGAAAGTTCGAAAGGCATTACAACCCACTCAAATATGATGCAGAACAAATAAAGGAATGCGATGCGGAAGTAAATTAAGATTAACTAATTTTATTGTTGTTTTTATATGTTTGTAGAAGTTGGCTTCAAATCAAAGAAAAGTTAACCTAACATTGAAAGATACTAATATGATAATTGAAAGCACAATTTTAAGGAAACTAAATTATCAGAGTAGTTCAGAAGCAACGGATCGCTGGGGGTTGAGAAACTCCCAGACCTAGGGTTTCGCTCCGAACTTTCAAAAGAACAGAAATAACGAGAAGAGATGGTTTATCTAACCAGACAATGATCTTCACAGATTTTGGTGGAGGAACTCTCCCGAGCAGATTGTTGGATCCCAGATTCAGATATCTTCGTAATGGATCCTCCAATACTGGTCCTTTGGCCGGTTGGCTTCTCCTGAACTCAAGATCTAGAAGAGAAGAAAAACAATTGATGGAATCAGAGAGTCAAGGGAAAGATTTACCAGGTTGATGAACTTGAAGTTTGAAATTGCTGAAAACTGGATTCTCCTGGATGTTGATGTGATTTTCCTTGGAACTTGCTCTGGATCTGAAGTTGCCGGACTGGATCTGGATGAAGGTGGACGGCCTGGACTTGTAGAGAGAGAGAGGCCATGGGAGATGGATGGATCTAGGGTTTGATGGATTGAAAATAATGAAGGGTGGCTAGGGTTTTGGAATTTCAAGTGGCTAACCTAGGGTTTTGGATAAAGATGGAGATCTCTCACCTCCTCAAGGCTCCAATGGAACCCGGATTACCCCCTCACGGAGCTCAACACTTTGAATAGTGTGGAAGAAGAGAAACCTAGGTCACTCAACACAAGAGAATAGCAAAAAATAATTTTCTTCATTGATTTTTTTAAAGTTACAAAGAGAGGTCTATTATATAGACCTAAAATTTTCTCCTAGCTTGTAAAATTCCCATGTGGGACTAAACTCTTCCAACCCCTAGATTAGGTAGAAAATCCTCTCCCTTGGCCGACCAAGAGTCCAAAAAAAATTGGGACGGCCATAAAGGAATTGTTTTGGAACTTTTATGGCACCTCCTTTGGAGTTGGATTTGGATTTGGAGTCCTCTTCTTCTTAAGGTATTTCTTCTTTTCTTCCACTCCAAGTTAAGCTCTTTGATTTTGATTTGAACTTCAATTAGGAGTAGGTAGGATGTCCTTCTTTGATTTCTTCTCCAAGAGAAGTTTTCTTCCTTCTTTACTTAGGTAAATTAGGCAGGTGTGGGCGCCTCCTTTAATTTAGCCTCCAATTTGATTTTTTTCTTCTTTGGATGTGGGGACCATGACACTAGGATGCCTCTATGGCACCTCCTGGACTCTGGCGTGTGCTCGGAGTGTGGCTGGGCATGTGGCTTGGAGTGTGGCCACCACTTGCTTGAACCTTGAGTTGATTGGAAGAGAAATGTGGCACCATTTTGGACCAAATTGAAACCACATTGGGACTTGCACCGAGTCAACATGACTCAACAAAATTTAAATGGTGATTCAAGAAATAAATAAAATAAATAAACTGGTTGACCAGGTCAACCTTTATTACAAACCCTAATTTCTCGGGCAATGTCAATCAGAGATCCAAATGGAGCTCTGAAGTCTTCTTCTGAGTCTGGTGCCCGCACCAATTCTCCCAGGGTGGGAGGAACTCGACCCTGTCGAGTAAGGCTCAAGTTGGCTCTGGTATCTCTCCAAGAGGTCTGGGTCCAATTCTTGTAATTCTTCTCAGGAGATCCAAGAGTCATCAGAATCTGGCCTTCCTTGCCAGCGGACCAGGTACCTTTGGTATCCTCGATTACGAGTAGAGATAACCTGATCATCCAGGATCTTTTCAATCTGCTCTTTCCTCACAGGCCAGTTTGTTGGTGGACACACAGGGTCAGGATCACTCTCAATGATAGGGTTAGGCTCAAAAGGCTCACTAGGAATCACAGCTGGCTCCCTGTACTCTACTAAGTCTGTAATGTTGAAAGTAGAGCTAATGCCTAGTTCTGGAGGCAACTCGAGCACATAGGCATTGGATCCTACTCTCTTTACCACTCTAAATGGTCCAGCTCCCCTAGCATGTAACTTTCTAACGGTTCCAGGAGGAAACCGTTCAGGCCTTAACCTAATCATCACATAGTCTCCCTCAATAAAAGATTTGACTCGTCTTTGAGTATCAGCCAACTTCTTATAAGTTTCATTACTTAAATTTATTTTGGCATGAATTTCTTTATGCAAGTCTTTTATATGCTGTGCAAAATTCTCAGCAGATTCGGAGACTCGAGTGTGGACAGGTAAAGGGACTAGGTCAAGAGGTGTGTGAGGTTTGTACCCATGTACAATTTCAAATGGACTTTTACCCGTAGACCTATTGACCGAGTCATTGTACGCAAATTCTGCCCTTGGTAGGTATAAATCCCAATTTCTGGTGTTTTCACCAACAAGACATCTCAGCAGATTTCCTAGGCTACGGTTCACTACTTCAGTTTGGCCATCAGTTTGGGGATGATAGGCAGTTGAAAACTTAAGTTTTGTCCCTAACTTATGCCAAAGGGTCTTCCAAAAGTAACTGGTGAACCAGACATCCCTATCTGAAACGATTGTCTTAGGTAGGCCATGGAGTCTAACTATCTCATTGAAGAAAAGTGTGGCTACCTTAGACGCATCAAAAGTTTGGGAACAAGGCAAGAAGTGGGCCATTTTAGAGAATCGGTCGACTACGACACAGATAGAATCATGCCTTCTCTGGGTCTTAGGTAAACCTAACACAAAATCCATACTCACATCTTGCCAAGGACGATCTGGGACAGGGAGTGGGGTATAAAGGCCAGTGTTTTGTTTTCGCTGTTTGGCAACAGCGCAGGTTCGACATCTAGCTACAATATTAGCTACATCCCTTTTTAAGCTAGGCCAGAAAAAGTGGTCTTCAATAGCTAGAATGGTCTTGTCTTTTCCAAAATGGCCAGCTAAACCTCCAGCATGGATTTTCCAAATCAAGAATTCCCTAAGAGAAGTTCTAGGGATGCAAAGCCTATTTTTGAAGAACAAAAAACCATCTACAAGGGTATAATCCTGGTGATTACTAGACGGTCCTTGAACTAGATCCTGATACATAGTTGTGAAATCCGGACAAGAATCATATTCCTCTTTGATTTGCTCAAACCCTATGACCTCAGTTCTAACATAAGTTAATAACAGAGATCGGCGACTAAGGGCATCAGCTACCTTATTCTCAACTCCAGCCTTATGTTTCAGGACAAAAGTATAGGACTGGATATATTCTACCCACTTAGCATGCCTAGGGTTAAGCTTCTTTTGGGAGTTCAGAAATCTAAGAGCCTCATGGTCCGAAAATAGTACAAATTCCTGCGGTAGCAAATAATGTCTCCAGTAACGCAAAGCTTGCACCACCGCATAAAATTCCTTATCATAGGTAGAATACCTAAGCTTAGCATCATTAAGTTTTTCACTAAAGAATGATATGGGATGATTCTCTTGGCTTAGGACTCCACCTATTCCTACACCTGAAGCATCACAGGCAACCTCAAATACTTTATAAAAATCGGGTAATCTCAGAATGGGTGCTTGGGTCATTTTATCCTTAAGATCTAGGAAGGCTTTATGGGCTGACTTAGTCCAATGAAATTCTCCCTTCCTAATACAATCAGTGATAGGAGCAGCTAAAGTACTAAACCCCTTGATGAATCGCCTATAGAAGGTAGCCAAGCCATGGAAACTTCTAACTTCATGCACATTGGTTGGCTCTGGCCAGTCTACTATGGACTTAATCTTCTCAGGATCGGCCGCCACGCCGTCAGGGGTTACTACAAAACCAAGAAAGATAACTCTACTAGTCATGAATTCACACTTCTTAAGATTGCCGTAGAGTCTCTCATTCCTCAAAACTTGGCAGACTGCTCTAAGGTGGTCTAGGTGATCTGTTGGGGTCTTACTATAGATCAGGATGTCATCAAAATAGACCACCACAAATTTTCCTATGAAAGCTCTAAGTACCTGGGTCATAATTCTCATGAAAGTACTAGGGGCATTGGACAACCCAAAAGGCATAACAACCCATTCATAAAGACCATCCTTAGTTTTGAAAGCAGTTTTCCATTCATCCCCGGGTCTAATCCTAACCTGATGATAGCCGCTTTTGAGATCAATCTTAGAAAAAACCATTGCACCAGCCATCATATCAAGCATGTCATCTAGTCTAGGGATGGGAAACCTATACTTGATTGTAATTTTATTGATGGCACGACTGTCAACACACATCCTCCACGTGCCATCTTTCTTTGGGGTCAGTAAGGCTGGGACTGCACAAGGGCTAAGACTTTCTCTAATAAACCCTTCCTCAATAATTCTCCAACCTGCTTTTGCAGTTCTTCATGCTCAGATGGATTCATCCTGTAATGGGGCAAGTTGGGCAAAGTTGCTCCTGGGATTAGATCTATGGCATGCTGGATATCCCTAAGAGGTGGAAGGTGGTCTGGCAAATCCTCGGGAAAGACATCCTCAAATTCTTTTAACACAGGTTTAACTTCTTGAGGAGGCACTGAGGGTTCCGAAGTTCTAAGCTCCTTAGCAGTCAACATCCAGATGGGTGAACCACTATGAATTTCTTGTTCTAGATCCTTAGCACTGATTAGGTTCACTCCAGTTTTCATCTCCTTAACCTTACCAGCTCCTTTAGTTACCTAGTCCTTAGGGGGAACGGAATGGATCGTAATCTTCTTCCCATTGAAACTAAAGACACAGGTATTGGATTTTCCTAAGAGGGTGGCATCATGATCATACAACCAAGGTCTTCCGAGAATTATACTGCTCACCCCCATGGGTAAGACATCGCACCAAATCTTTTCGTGATAAGATTGCATTTGGATTTGGACTTGACATCTAGACTGGATGGGTATGGAGGTAGAATCTACCCAAGAAACCTTATAGGGGTTGGGATGGGGAACTGGGATTAAGCCTAACATCTTGACAGTGCTAGTAGAGATGGCATTTACACAGCTCCCGCTATCTATGATGATCTTACATACCTTATCCCCTAATTTAAGAAAATTCTGTAGGATGTTAGTCCTACGCCAATCCTCTTGAACTAGATTCTGGGATAGGATGCATCTTACAACTCCTAATTGGTCAGATTCATTGGGTTCCTCCTCTCCTTCATACTCCTCAACCAAATTCATTCCGGCCTCATAAACTTCTTCTTCAAATTCCTCACTGGGCTCGGAATTATCATTCTCTCCCTCTTCTATGTAAAGGGATCTTCGTGGGCACTGGCTAGCAACATGACCTACCTTATGACACTTGAAACAGGCTATGGCAGTACACTGACTAGAAATGGGACCTGGTTTCTGACACTTAAAACAGGTGATATTTGAACTAGGGGTTCTCTAGGTGTCAGGTGCCTTACCTTTGTCCATGGGCCTAGGGGTAGAAGTACCCTGAAAAGGTTTACTAGGGATAACTTGGCTAGGTCCATTCCTTGGGATTGGGGCACTAACCCTAGAAGGTATAGGTCCTCTCTGAAATTTCTCAGTGTTCAATGCAATCTGGTAGGCTTGGTCTAGATCAGTAACCTCTCTCAGAAATAGTTCTCTCTTGATATCTTCCCTCAGTCCAGCCCTAAATCAGACAAAGTGACTTCGTGGGCTTCACTCACATCACATCTCATTAGGTATTCATCAAAAGTAGTTATGTAGTCTGAGACAGATCGGTTTCCTTGTTTCAGGTTTTGCCATTGGTCTAACAGGTTTTGCTGGTATGAAATGGGTAGGTATTTATCTCTCAGTTTTTCTTTCATACCCTGCCAAGTGGTTATGGGCTCAACATTCCGTCTCCTAGTGGTTAGCTCAATGTTCCCCCAGTATAACCTAGCTTGACGTACTAATTTCATCTTGGCAAACTTGTATTTCCTCTCCTCAGACATAGCATACCACTCAAAGTATTGGTCCATCTCACCCTCCCAATCAGAATACACCTTAGGGTTCAGACTACCATCAAAAGTGGGTGCATCTAATTTGATGTTCCTGATGAACCTATCATCTCTATCTTCAGGCTCTGGGTCAGGCCTCCTATGATTAGGTTCAGGATCTCTATATAAAGGCCTTCTAGGCTCCTGATGTGGGTGAGGTTGAGGCACATTAAAATCGGGGTCAGGAGTCCAATTCCGATGCCTAGGTTCTTCAAGTACTTGGACTCGGTCCCTAAGTTGGGTAAGATCCTCATGAATTTGTGCGCTAAACTGGGCCACAGTGTTTGTCATATCCTGATTCATTTTAGCCATACTTTCAGTAAGAGTTCTGATCATGGCCTCTAAATCAGGTTGGGTTTGACCAGGTTGATATGGCACTCCGTTTCTGGTAGACATGATGATTCAAGCAAGCACACAAAATGAGACTAGACTAAATCGACTACTGGATCACTAGACCTAGAGTCCAAACTAGATGCCCAATCAGAGTGGCAAGCTAGCCTGTAGTAACTCAGGACTCAGCCAGGCAGGTGTAAGGGGAGTGTTAGGTCCTTGATTGCCAATCCTAGACACCAATCAGTGATTGGCCAGGTAGGCGGACCAGCACACAAGCCTTTCGGGACGTAGTCCCTGAACCACCGTTCTAGACACTGAGTGCTAAGCACACACAGAATAACTCAGCAAACTGACTCAACACTAGCCTAGACCCGACCAATTGGTGTCCCTAGCCCACTAGGGCAAATTAGGTCTAACTGATTTTAAATTAGGTCTAGGTTCGAATGATTGGATGGTGGTTTTGGGCTAAGGAGAGGTAATCAACTCCTCCCCTTATCTTAGATGCTCAATTGCCCTTAAGTAAATTATGAGATGATCACTCCAAAAAAAAAGAATTGAATTGCAGAACACAAAAAAAAAAAGAGTTGCTGTAGTTTAATTCTCAGAATTTTTACCGAAACCAATAAATCGCAGAAAAATTAGAGAAAATAGGATCAATTATACTGGTTTCAACGAAGCAAAAATCATGCAATTCAGAGTTTTATGCAGGGTGAAATAATTCAGACAACAGGGCAATTACGGGCTGCAGCTAGATTGTCTTCCCCGTTTATAATCCCTGCTACGAAGTTATAACCCAATGGATCCCCTACACGCCCTAGGAACACCCCGTGGAATGGGAGGAGGAGGCTTGCGCCTCATTTAGTTCCTAGGACCGGACGTCCTGGGGAGTCTACTTCGAGCAGACAAAATAAAAAGAGAACAATCAAAGCAAGCAAGCAAATCAGAAACCCTAGACTGGGCTCTGATACCAAAAATGATGCAGAACAAATAAAGGAATGCGATGCGGAAGTAAATTAAGATTAACTAATTTTATTGTTGTTTTTATATGTTTGTAGAAGTTGGCTTCAAATCAAAGAAAAGTTAAGCTAACATTGAAAGATACTAATATGGTAATTGAAAGCACAATTTTAAGGAAACTAAATTATCAGAGTAGTTCAGAAGCAACGGATCGCTGGGGGTTGAGAAACTCCCAGACCTAGGGTTTCGCTCCGAACTTTCAAAAGAACAGAAATAATGAGAAGAGATGGTTTATCTAACCAGACAATGATCTTCACAGATTTTGGTGGAGGAACTCTCCCGAGCAGATTGTTGGATCCCAGATTCAGATATCTTCGTAATGGATCCTCCAATACTGGTCCTTTGGCCGGTTGGCTTCTCCTGAACTCAAGATCTAGAAGAGAAGAAAAACAATTGATGGAATCAGAGAGTCAAGAGAAAGATTTACCAGGTTGATGAACTTGAAGTTTGAAATTGCTGAAAACTGGATTCTCCTGGATGTTGATGTGATTTTCCTTGGAACTTGCTCTGGATCTGAAGTTGCCGGACTGGATCTGGATGAAGGTGGATGGCCTGGACTTGTAGAGAGAGAGAGGCCATGGGAGATGGATGGATCTAGGGTTTGATGGATTGAAAATAATGAAGGGTGGCTAGGGTTTTGGAATTTCAAGTGGCTAACCTAGGGTTTTGGATAAAGATGGAGATCTCTCACCTCCTCAAGGCTCCAATGGAACCCGGATTACCCCCTCACGGAGCTCAACACTTTGAATAGTGCGGAAGAAGAGAAACCTAGGTCACTCAACACAAGAGAATAGCAAAAAATAATTTTCTTCATTGATTTTTTAAAGTTACAAAGAGAGGTCTATTATATAGACCTAAAATTTTCTCCTAGCTTGTACAAATTCCCATGTGGGACTAAACTCTTCCAACCCCTAGATTAGGTAGAAAATCCTCTCCCTTGGCCGACCAAGAGTCCAAAAAAATTGGGATGGCCATAAAGGAATTGTTTTGGAACTTTTATGGCACCTCCTTTGGAGTTGGATTTGGATTTGGAGTCCTCTTCTTCTTAAGGTATTTCTTCTTTTCTTCCACTCCAAGTTAAGCTCTTTGATTTTGATTTGAACTTCAATTAGGAGTAGGTAGGATGTCCTTCTTTGATTTCTTCTCCAAGAGAAGTTTTCTTCCTTCTTTGCTTAGGTAAATTAGGCAGGTGTGGGCGCCTCCTTTAATTTAGCCTCCAATTTGATTTTTTCTTCTTTGGATGTGGGGACCATGACACTGGGATGCCTCTATGGCGCCTCCTGGACTCTGGCATGTGCTCGGAGTGTGGCTGGGCGTGTGGCTTGGAGTGTGGCCTCCACTTGCTTGAACCTTGAGTTGATTGGAAGAGAAATGTGGCACCATTTTGGACCAAATTGAAACCACATTGGGACTTGCACCGAGTCAACATGACTCAACAAAATTTAAATGGTGATTCAAGAAATAAATAAAATAAATAAACTGGTTGACCAGGTCAACCTTTATTACAAACCCTAATTTCTCGGGCAATGTCAATCAGAGATCCAAATGGAGCTCTGAAGTCTTCTTCTGAGTCTGGTGCCCGCACCAAAATAGGCCATCCTTAGTCTTGAAAGCAGTTTTCCACTCATCCCCAGGTCTAAACCTAACCTGATGATAGCCGCTCTTAAGGTCTATCTTGGAGAAAACTCTTGCTCCGGCCATAATGTCTAACATATCATCCAATCGGGGGATTTGAAACCTATATTTCATATTTATTTTGTTGATAGCTCTGCTATTTACACACATCCTCCAGGTACCATCCTTCTTAGGGGTCAGTAGAGTAGGGACAGTACATGGACTCAGGCTCTCCTTAATGAAACCCTTCCTAACTAATTCTTCCACTTTTTTCTGTAATTCTTGATGTTCACTGGGATTCAGCCTATAGTGAAGAAGGTTTGGTAAAGTGGCTCCTTGAACTAAGTCTATTGCATGCTGGATGTCTCTAAGGGATGGTAGTTGATCAGGTAAATCCTCAGGGAAGACATCCTCGAATTCTTTTAGAGCTTCAACAATTTCTTTAGGGTGTTCCTTTTGGGTTTGCTCTAATATTTCCTTGGAGGTCAAGATCCAAATAGGGTTACCCTCAGTAATCTCCTTTTCTAACTCCCTAGCCTTAATCAGGTTAACTCCAGGTTTCTTGTCCTTAAGGCTACTAGAACCCCTCTTAACTAGGTCCCTATGAGGAGCTGGATTGATAACAAACTTATTCCCATTGTAGTTGAATGCACAAACGTTGGTCCGACCTTATAGGGTTGCATCATGATCAAAAAGCCAAGGTTGACCTAAAATTATACTACTTACTTCTAGGGGGATGACATCACACCAAATCTTTTCCTCATAGGTCTGCAATCTAATTAAGATTTGGCACCTAACTTGAATCTGGATGGAGGTGGAATCTACCCAAGAAACTTTGTACGGGCAAGGATGGGGAACTGTGGTCAATCCTAAAGATTTAACTATCTTGGCAGAGACGGCATTGACACAACTCCCACTATCTATGATGATCTTAAGAACCTTACCCCCTATCTTAACAAAAGTCTGTAGGATGCTAGTCCTACGCCAATCTTCCTTAATTGGGGTTTGGGCTAAGATGCACCTAACCACTCCTAATTGGTTCTCTGACTCAGGTTCCTCCTCCTCACCTTCGTACTCCTCTATTAACTGATAATCAGCCTCATAAACTTCTCCCTCAGGTTCGACTACGAATTCAGGCTCTTCTTCCTGCAGTTCACCTAGATGTAAGGCACTAACTAGACATAAAGTGGCCTGGTTTATTACATCTAAAATTGGTCTTCTGGGGAGTGTAACTCTTATTGACCTCTATAGATTTTCCTCGATCATCCTTATGGGTCAAAGGATTACTAGGCTGGGGTCGACTCAGGCCTGACTGACTAGAACTGGGTCGATTCAGGCCTGGCTGACTAGGACTGGGTCGACTCGGGCTAGGTCGGCTGGGCATGAGTCGGCTCTGATGGGGCTGGCTAGCTCCTGGATATTGACTAGGGTATCTAGTGAGCTCAGGTCTACGATAAACGGGCCCTCTATGAAAATGCTCATGATCCCTAGCAATTTGGTAAGCATGGTCCAGGTCCCTAACCACTCTTATACAGAGCTCTTTCTTAATGTCATCTCTCAGTCCAGCCATAAACCTAGATAAGACAACATCCTCAGATTCACTCAAATCACATTGCATGGAATACTCATAAAATTTTGCGATATACTCATCTATACTACTGTTACCCTGATTAAATCATTGCCATTGATCTAGTAACCCACTACGATATGATGCTGGAATCTATCTTGTCCTAAGCTTACCCTTCATGGCCCACCAGGTGGTTATAGGATCACGCACTCCTAGACTAAGGGTTCTCTAAACACTAGCCGATTATAACCTGGCTTCCCGAACCAACTTAAGCTTAGCAAATCTAAACTTACGCTCCTCTATCATATCATACCACTCAAAATATTGATCCATCTCTCCCTCCCAATCTATATAGACCTTAGGATCTAGACAACCATCAAAAGTTGGGGCATCAAGCTTAACATGTCTAAAGGATCTGTCCTCCTGGTCTATAAAATCCTGATTGGGCCTTCTAGGACAAACCTCAGGAATTGGGTTAGGATGATGGCCTCTCCTAGGTACAACCTCAAGGTATGGATCAGCGTTTGGGGTCCTCCTAGGCTCAGGATTATAGTATGGGTCAGGATGAGGGGCTCTCACAGGTTCAACCTCTCGGTATGGATCAAGGTTTGGGGTCCTCCTAGGTCCAGGATTATAGTATGGGTCAGGATGAGGGCTCTCCTAGGTTCAACCTCATGGTATGGTTCAGGGTTTGGGGTCCTCCTAGGGTCAGGATCATAATAAGGGTCATGGTGAGGGGTTCTCCTAGGCTGAGGGGACTCAGGATCAGGCTCAGACTGGGTCCTACGTGTCTCCTCTCGGGTTCCTAGTCGGGCATCTATTTGTTCAAGCTTCTGAGTCAATTGGGCATTTGCTTGCTCAAACCTAAGATTGAGGGTTTCCTCAAACCTAAGATTGAGGGTTTGGGCTAACCTTTCTCCAAGGGCATCAATTTTGGCATCAAAATGGTCCATGGATTCAGCCATTTGTGAAGGAGGTGGGTGATATGAAACCCCTGATCTAGTGCTCATGCAAGACTCGATCAGACCAACTACAGCTGACTAGACCTAGAATCCAAACTAGATGCTCAATCAGGGTGGTAAACTAGCCTATAGTAACCCTGTACTCAGCCAGGCAGGTGTAAGGGGAGTGTTAGGTCCCTGATTGCCAAGCTTAGACACCAACCATATATTGGCTAAGTAGGCGGACCAGCACAGAAGCCCTTCGAGATTGAATCCCCGAACCACCGTTCTAGACATTGAGCACAAGGCACACACAGGTTAACTTGACACAGTGATCTAATACTAGCCCGGACCCGGCCAGTTGGTGTCCCTAGTCCACTAAGGCAAGTTAAGTCTAGTTAATTTTAGGTTAAGGCTTGGGACCGAATGCAAGGGATGTGGTTTTGGACTAAGGAGAGGTTATCAACTCCTCCCCTTATCTGATATAGCAAGAGTGCCCTTAAAGGTAGATTATGCAATGATGGCAGGCAGATGAGGATGCAAATTAGGTTTTAGATGTTTTTTTGTTTTAGGTGTTTTTGGATAATATGTAATTTTTTATATATATTTTGGTATTTTCTTAAATAGAAGAAAACATACAAATTATGGCCTAATATGCATGAAATATATAAAAATAAAAAGATATGCAAAAGATGCTAAACAAAACCCTAAAACTTCCAAACTTGTCATGCTGAAAAAAATAGAGCCAAAGATTTGTAGGTTGTATTTCATCTTGCAGAAAATTTACAGGACAAAATAAAATAAAAAAATTCTAAAAATTACGGTGAATAATATTGAGTCCAGAAAAGTAAATTTCAGAATTTTTGGAGTTTTTTTCAGGGAGAAATAATTTAAATAATAGAGCAAATATGGACTGAAAAATTATAGAAAACAAGCCCTAATCTAAGCTCTGATACCAAATTATGCGGGACTAATATGCATGCAATTCTTTTTGTATGTTTTATATGTGGGGTTAGGTGATTAATTCCCAAATTTTAGATCAAAATTAGTTGTAAAAAATTTTGTGTGAACTTTTGAAGCCAAGTATGCAGATTAGAACCTAGAAAAGTACTAAAGAAGGATCGCCGGGGCTGAGAAGCCTCGATTAGGGCAAGTTCTCCTACAATATAAAGACTGGAGGTAGAGGGGGTGAACATGACATCGTCTGAAGTACTCGGTGAAGATCACAGTGAAGGGATCTCTCATTCCTCGATGGATGCGGCCTGCAAAACCAAGCCAAAGGCCCGCGGATGCCCGACTTTTTGCTCGGTGGTCCGATTGAGGCTTGGCTGGAGTCGTTGGATTCGTAAGAACTCAGGGACCTGCAAACGACCTATCAGGGGTTAGAAAACTCAAAGGAGATCAAGAAAATAAAGGAAAATAGCAAAGAAGAAAGGAATTTTGGAGTGGGCGGCCAAGGCTCTAGAGGATTGGCTGGTGGTAGGATGATGGTTGCAGCACCGAGAAGAACTCTCAAACCGCTTTATGCACATAGAAGGGTAATCACTTAAAGCAATAGAAGAACTCAAGGTTTATTTCATATACCAAAATGAAGTTTCATACAAGAGGCTAGGGTCCCTTTTATAGACCCTTAACCTTGGGCCCCAAGTAAGGGTACTTTAGACTTTACATAGGACTCCTCCCTTTCAAACCCAAACTAGGAATACAAGGCAACCTAGGTAGAAATCCCTAAAGCACTTGGACTCCCTCTCCTTGTCTTGGTCGGCCAAGGGGGTGACCATAAGGGGCCAACCAAGAGGAGGGTAATCCTAAGAGGTGGCTCCCTAATTCGTCTTCCTAGGCCTGGGCTGGCATAATTTGCTTCTGGCTGGAATAGGGCTCCAGATTTGTTCCTATTTTCATTTTTTCCTCTTAGGATCTTCAGGTCTTCAAGTTGGGTTGGATTTGGGCTCAACTTCCATGTCTTCAATTAGGTTGGACTTGGTCTTCACTTGTATGAAGTGGTCTTGAGTCTTCGATATGCTTGGATAGGACTCAAAAAAATAAAATTAGCTCGACATGAGCTGACTAATACTGAACTGAACTAGCTCAACATGAGCTGACTAATTACAGAACTCAAATAAAATAGCTAAGCTTTATTACAGTGGACTTGAATGTCAATTAAGTGATCCATAGAGGGTTGTGAAGCCTCTGCCTTATTCTTGTGCCTTTGGTGTCCGCACCATCGTAGGACTAACATCCTACAAATATTTGTCAAGTTAGGGGATAAGGTATGTAAAATAACCATAGATAGTGGGAGTTATGTAAATGCCATATCCACTAGTGCTGTCAAAACTTTAGGCTTGTCCACAGTTCTCCATCCAACTCCGTTTGAGGTTTCTTGGATAGACTCCACTTCAATTCCTATTAAACATAAGTGTCTAGTACAAATATAATTACAGTCCTATCAGGAGAAAGTGTGGTGTGAGATCCTACCAATGGGAGTGAGCAGTATCATCCTAGGTTGACTCTGGTTTTTTGACCATGATGCGACCCTATATGGCCGATCAAATTCCTGCTCATTCATGCACCTGGAAAAGAAGTTTGTGATCAACCCAACACCACCTAAGGACACTGGTAAGAGAGGATCGAGCCACTTAAAAGAAAAGAAAGAACTCACCGAGGGTACACATGTTTGGATTTTAGCCACTAAGGAAATTCAGGAGCCTTCCCAGAAAGAACGCCCTCAGGAAATGGCTAAAATGTTAGAAGACTTTAAGGATATGTTTCTAGATGACCTACTTGACCAACTTCCACCGCTTAAGGACATCCAGCATGCCATTGATTTAGTCCTAGGAGCAACCCTACCCAACTTTCCACATTATAAAATGAACCCTATCGAACACTTAGAGTTACAAAGACAAGTAGGGGATCTCCTTAAGAAAGGATTTATTAGAGAAAGTTTGAGTCCTTGTGAAGTACCTGCATTACTGACCCCTAAGAAAGATGGCACTTGGAGGATGTGCGTTGACAGTCATGCCATTAATAAGATCACAACAAAATATAGGTTTTCCATACACCGTTTGGACGACATGTTAGATATGATGGCCGGAGCAACAATATTTTCAAAGATTGACCTAAAGAGTGGCTATCATCAGGTTAAGATTAGACCTGGGGATAAGTGGTAGACTGCGTTCAAGACCATGGAGGGTCTTTTAGAATGGGTAGTAATGCCTTTCAGACTGTCCAATGCTCCTAGTACCTTTATATAGATTATGAATCATGTCCTACGGTTATTTATAGAAAAGTTTGTCGTAGTTTACTTTGACAACATTCTTATATATAGCAGGATCTAGGAGGATCATTTAGACCACTTGAATCAAGTCTGTTTAGCTCTTAGGGAAAATAGTCTTTTCGCAAACCATAAAAAATGTGATTTTCTCACCCATAGAGTCGTTTTCCTAGGTTTGTTGTCACACCTGATGGAGTTTCTGCTGACCACAAAAAAATTAAGTCAATTGTAGAGTGGCCAGTGCCAAAAAGTGTTCATGAAGTACGAAGTTTTCATGGCCTAGCTACTTTTTATAAAAGATTCATTTGGGGATTTAGTACCAAAGTTGCGCTAATCATGGATTGCATTAGGAATGACCATTTTGAATGGACCAAAGCTACTGATAAGGCCTTCCTAGATGTTAAGAAAAAAATGACACATGCACCTATCTTAAGATTGCCTGATTTTTTCATGGTTTTTGAGGTCGCTTGTGGTGCATCTGGAGTTGGAATAGGTGGAGTTTTAAGCCAGGAGAGCCACCCCATAGCTTTTTTAGTGAAAAGTTAAATAAAGCTAAGCTTAAGTATTCCACCTATGATAAGGAGCTCTATGCGGTACTGCAAGCTTTAAGGTATTGGGGGCACTATCTACTACTGCATGAATTTGTCCTGTTTTCTGATCATGAGGCCCTTAGTTCCTTAGTTCCAGGAAAAAGCTGAATCCTAGGCATGCCAAGTGGGTATAATACATCCAGGCCTACACATTTGTCTTAAAACACCAAGCTGGAACTAAGAATAAGATAGCTGTGTAGGGTTCGGTGGCAAGGCGGAATCATAGATTTCAAAATTTTTTTTTATCTTTATGAAATCTTCACCAAACCTTCAACCCAAAATCTCCTTAAGAGAATTAAAACATATAAGATGTTTATATAAGATTTAATCTCAAATTAAGATACTAACCTGTATCGCAAAATCCAAACTCTGAATCTCCACCAGGTGCCCAAATGTTCACCCTCCAATGGTGATCCACACAGAAAACAATGAAGACAAAATTTCTATTTCTTGGTTCCTCTTCTTGAATTCTTTTTCAAGAATTCAATTCTTGGACCTTTAGGCTGAAATTTTATTTCTTGAAAATTTCTTTTTCTTCCTTCTTTCCTCTTCTTGAATTTTCTTCAAGAATTCCCTTTCTTGAATCCCTTTTCTTGAATTGAATTGGAAGAAAAAATTAAGACAGTCAAAGTCTTAATTCAAGAAAGAAAAGAAGAAAAGATCCTTTCCCTATTCTTTCCTTTACCGTTCAAGACCTTCTTCTTATTCTTGTTTAGGGTCAGAGTTTTGACAGAGGATACCTCTGTAAGGGAAACAATACCCAACAAGAACAAGAGGAAGGAGTATTCTGGAGAGGAAGTGAGGGAATTGGATCTCTGAACTATGTTGCGTGAAAACCCCGAGAACCCCAACCCTATTTATAGATCTCAGAGGGGTGTCATCTTGAAACAACGCAACCCTCTGAAACCCCAGGGATCACGATCCCTCATTCCTCAAGCGTCCCCTCAACCAAAAATCACGATTCTCTAATTTGATTTTCGTTTTTCCGACGAGAACTCTCGGAAAAACTTCAGGAAGGATCGCGACTTTTGGAGACGGATTTGCGACCGAAAAGAGACGGATCTTTTTCTTAAATTTTTCTGGCCATCAGATCCAGATCCAAGGGCGCCAGACAAGGATCTGAAATGCCCCTTTTCAGATTTTTTTTTTTTTTTTTTTTTTCTCCGACGTTTTCTTTCTCACGCGTTTTAAGAGAAGTCCACGCGCGTGGACTTTTCTTTCTTGGCGCGCGCGGGTGAGAAGAGGGAGGGGGCGGCTTGGAGAGAGGGTCTCAGTGAACTAAGTTCACTTGGGTTCAGCCATGGGTTAGCCCAATGTCCTAAAAATAAATTGGACCTTAATCTAGTTCAATTAGAACCCAATTAAGCCCAATTCGGAACCAAATTCGAATCTGATTCGAATAGAAATTTGGTCTGCAACACATGCTAGTGTGTTTATCCTGCAAACATGATTTAATTCCAAATTAAATCCTTCATCAATTTTCTTTTGTGTGTGACCCATTGGGTTCCACACCTAGCCAGCAGTAGGTCCAAGTTCTATTTGACTTAATTCGGTTAGATCTCAACTAAGCCGATTTAGGTCAACTCAAACTAGCTCGACTCGGTAAATTAGAATCTAATTCAAATTGACTGATTTGAGTTACCATGACTCAATCATATACCTACAAGACAAGATTGACGTCTAGCAACGTATCATGTCTACCCGGAAGATGTGGAATTTTGATGGAATTACCAAAATACCCTTCAGTGGTGAGTTACCGGGCAATTCAGTCCTTTGATCAACTTGCATCCCGAATATGATTATGAATATGGATACTTGTCAAATCAAATTTTCATATTCATCCCTAGCTCAGTCTTTATAATGATGATTCAGTAATGAATCATTAGAAAATATCTCTAATGTTCATACTTTGATCAAAGGTTTCCTGAATCCATCATTTGAAATTAGCTGGATGCTATTCCCTCTTAATAGGGCTGATCAATTCCTTATTGACCTACTCACAACCTCCATATACAATCCACCATAACCAGTATCACCTCGTGCATGACTCAGTGTCATGATTGACTGCGAACCAAAGTATGGATTCATGTATATAAGGTATTATGGTAGTCTCAAGTCAAAGGACCACATGCACTACTCCCACTATGAGAATTATCTATTGACAAACAGATAAGGTTCCATTAGATATTCTAAATCTGGATCAATTCAGTGAACTCATTCTCTAATGAACACTCACATCCTAGTATTAGTGTCAAACACAAGTGACTGTGAGATCAGTCACCCTTATTACAAAACATATATAGGATGTGCTGGTCTTGCCGGAAACATTGATCCCCAACTCAATGTCCCATCGACCAGGAATATTTTAGATTAGGGTTTTAAGGCTTTAGGTCTCACTGGTATGATCTCATCATAACCCTAGAACCATAGCCCTAATCTATGGGGTTCATCAAAAAATCAAAAAGACACAGCAAATGATGAAAATAATGCCTTTATAAAATGTCAATTCATTGATTTTGGGATCAAAATTACAATATTTCAATTGGCTTTCAGGGCACAATCTTTCAATCTCCCACTTGCACTAAAGCCAATCGCCTTTAAATCTTAACCCCATACAATCAAGGTGGCAATCAAACTCTCGCTGTGATAGAGCCTTAGTGAACGGGTCTGCTATGTTGTTCTTCGTTTCTACCCTTTAATGCAGACTTCTTTTCTTTCGACAATCTCTCGAACGAGATGGAAGCGTCTCAGAATGTGCTTTGATTTGTGATGAGCTCTTGGTTTCTTTGCTTGAGCAACAGCCCCCGTATTATCACAGTAAAGTGATACTGGACCTTCAATCTCAGGAACTACGCCCAACTCTGATATGAACTTCTTCATCCAGACAGCTTCCTTGGCAGCTTCACTAACAGCAATGTATTCTGCCTCAGTTGTTGAGTCAGCTACAGTTTGCTGTTTAGAACTTTTCCAGCTTACAGCTCCTCCATTAAGGGTAAAAACATACCCAGATATAGATTTGCTGTCATCTGGATCTGATTGAAAACTAGAATCTGAATAAGCTTCTAGTTTAAGATCAGATCCTCCGTATATTAGAAAAATATCCTTAGTTCTTCTTAAGTACTTAAGAATATTTTTCACAGCCTTCCAATGATCCTCTCCTGGATCTGCCTGAAACCTGCTGGCTATACCTAAGGCATATGCCACATCAGGCCTAGTACATAACATAGCATACATAATAGACCCTACTGCCGAAGCATAAGGTACCGAATTCATTCTATTTCTTTCTTCAGGTGTCTTAGGAGACATCTTCTTAGAAAGATGTATGCCATGACCAATAGGTAAGTAACCTCTTTTACTTTCCTCCATGCTAAATCTTTTTAGCACTTGGTCAATATACCTAGACTGGGATAAACCTAGCATCCTCCTAGATCTATCTCTATAGATCTTGATGCCTAGTATATAAGATGCTTCTCCCAAGTCTTTCATGGAAAACTGTTTAGATAACCATACCTTGACTGATTGTAACATTGGGATATCATTCCCAATGAGGAGTATGTCATCTACATATAGAACCAAGAAAACTATGGCACTCCCACTAGTCTTCTTGTACACACAAGGTTCATCCTCATTTTTGATAAAGTCAAATTCTTTGACTGTCTTATCAAATCGGATGTTCCAACTCCTAGATGCTTGCTTTAATCCATAAATAGATTTCTTTAGCCTACATACCTGATTAGGTTTAGTCTCCAAGACAAAACCTTCTGGCTGTGACATATAAACCTCTTCCTCAAGGAAACCATTGAGGAATGCAGTTTTCACATCCATCTGCCAGATTTCATAATCATGATATGCTACTATAGCAAGCATGATCCGAATAGATTTGAGCATGGCAACAGGAGAAAATGTTTCATCATAATCTATTCCCTGTTTTTGTCTGAAACCCTTAGCCACTAATCTGGCTTTATAAGTTTCAACTTGGCCATCTGTCCCAATCTTTTTCTTATAGACCCATTTGCATCCAATAGGGTTAACACTCTCTGGTGCATCAACCAAAGTCCAGACTTGGTTGACATACATGGAGTCCATTTCGGATCTCATGGCTTCCAGCCATTTGTCTGAGTCACTACTTATGACAGCATCCGTATATGTTAGAGGCTCATCATTATCAATGATTCGGGCTTCATTATTTTCAATAATGAACCCATACCTTTCTGGTGCATGTCGCACTCTATCAGACTTACGGATAGGAGTGGTGTGTTCAGGTTCTATATTAACTGTGTTATGATTTTGTTGAGATGTATCTATTTGTTGAACTTCTTCAAGTTCAATATTTCTCCCACTGCCCTTTTGTAGGATGAATTCCTTTTCCATAAAAATGGCATGCCTACTGACTAAAATCTTTTGTTCAGTAGGGTGGTAGAATAGATATCCTATACTATTTTGGGATATCCAACAAATAGACATTTTTCTGCTCTAGCATCAAGCTTTTGTCCAAAATTTCTTTTGACATAAGCTGGACATCTCCATATCTTAAGATGCTTATGACTGGGTTTCTTTCCCCTCCATAACTCATATGGAATGCCAGATATAGATTTGGATGGTACTCTATTCAAAATATTAGCCGCTGTTTCCAAGGCATATCCCCAGAAAGAAACAGGTAAGTCTGTGAAGCACATCATGGACCGTACCATATCTAATAAAGTATGATTTCTCCTTTCAGCAACACCATTTAATTGTGGTGTGTAAGGAGGAGTCCATTCAGAGATGATTCCCTTTTGTTTAAGGTGATCAAGAAACTCGGTGGATAAGTATTCACCTCCCCTATCTGATCGTAGGATCTTAATACTTTTCCCCGTTTGTTTCTCTACCATACTTTGATACTCTAAAAATTTTTCAAAAGCTTCGGACTTATGTTTCATTAGATACACAAATCCGTACCTTGAAAAATCATCAGTGAATGTGATGAAATATGAGTATCCACCCTTGGCCTGAGTTGTCATAGGTCCACATACATCAGTGTGTATGAGTCCTAATAACTCTGTTGTCCTTTCATTATGTCCACTAAATGGAGTCTTGGTCATTTTACCCATGAGACATGATTCACAAGTTCCTAGTGATTCATAGTCATAAGGATTAAGGAATTTTTCCTTGTATAACTTGTTAATCCTCTGCTCACTAATATGTCCAAGACGACAGTGCCAAAGTAAAGTATTGTTTACTTCATCTCTTTTTCGTTTATTACTAACATGTAGTATATTGTCATCAGAAGATAAAGTTAAGAGACCATTGCAAAATATGCCATTAAATATTATTTCATTAGAAAAACTGATTGAGCAGCCACTGCTCATTACATTCATAATATATCCTTGTTTAAGTAACAAGGGTACAGATATGATGTTTCTAATGATTCTAGGCATAAAATAACAATTCTTTAACTCTAAAATCTTCTCAGAAGGCAGCTTCAACATATAAGTCCCTACAGCTTCTGCTTGGATGGAATCTCCTCCAGCACCGTAGAGCTCGAAGTCGCCTTCCTTCAAAACTCTAATGTTCTGTAGTCCCTGCAATGATTTGCAGATATGATGACCACAAGCAGTATCCAATACCCAAGAGTTTGAATTAGAAGTGTCTAATGACAAAATTGCATGTATCTCATACATACCTGTTGGTGCATTACTAGCACCGTGCTTCAGACTTGCAAGGTAAACCTTGCAGTTTCTTTTCCAGTGACCCGGCTTGCCACAATGAAAGCAGGTCATTTGTCCGGAGGCCTTCTTTCCTTTCTTTTTCTTGATGCCCCCTTTTGGGTTTAACCTCCTCTTGGAACCCTTTTTTCCTATTTTCTTCTTGTTTACACCATCCACAAGAAGAAGTGGAGCCTTATTTTTCTTTAAATGGCTCTCTGCTGTTTTTAACATATTCAACAGCTCAGGCAAGGAAGTGTTAAGTTTGTTCATATGATAATTAAGAACAAACTGTGAAAATGACTCTGGGAGTGACTGCAGGATTAAATCCTGATTCAACTCCCCATCCATGACAAAACCTAATTGACCCAATCGGGTGATTAGGTCAATAACCTTTAATACATGGTCTTGTATGGATGTACCTTCTGTCATCCTTGCACGGAATAACTGCTTAGATATTTCATATCTTGCAGTTCGACTATGTTCTCCATAAAGTTCTTTTAAATTGAGCAATATGGAGTTTGTGTCCATGCTATCATGTTGCCTCTGTAACTCATTGGTTATAGAGGCAAGCATTATACACTTGACAGTAAGTGAGTCATTTTGCCACGTGTTATATGTGGTCTTATCCTCTTGCGAGGCATCTTCCCCTAATGGTTCTAAGGTTGGGGTATCAAGAATATAAGAAATTCTTTCTTGGCTGAGTACTATCTTCAGGTTTCTCAACCAATCAACATAGTTTGGTCCAGTCAATTTATTTGCATCAAGAATGCTACGGAGTGAGAGTGAAGAGGCCATTTAATCTACATTAACAAACAACATTACATAAGCAGACAATCAATGTTGACAAAACATAATTAAATTAGGACTTTAACTTAATTATGTCTTCCATTATTTTATCAAGCATCATAACCCTCAATGTGATGATCGAGAAAATCCTAATTGGTTCTCTTAGTGGGGTTGAGATCCTAATTCCTTATAAAAGACCTTGTGTGTACACAACAAATCTTATATAAGTTCAAAGGTAGGAAAACTCTTTCCAATTGTAATTCATACAATTCTCAACTTATCTTGGCCTCTAAAATATTAATAGTCTTGTGTGTACACAACAAACTATAATATTTTAGTTAAGTTAGACCCTTCATTGCTATATAGTCATGATATTAATCATAATACCCTTGTGTGTACACAACAAAGTATTATATTAAATCATTCCATAAGCATCAAATGTACCAAGAAAAATTATGTTAGTCACCATAAAGAAAAGGCCTTGTGTGTACACAACAAACCAAAAATATGGATCATAACATAATAATGACTTGGCATGAAGGAAAGCCATATGTAGTGAATATTACACTGAGCATATTAATCAATAATTAAGTTAATCATACCGGCCAGGTAAGTGGGAGAGTGGTGGGAGTCCCCCCGTTGCTTTCCTTAGACACCAATAAGAATTGGCCAGGTCAGTCAACGGAACCAATTAAAAACCACGTCCTCTTTACCTATCATGAACCACTTTTCCTAGACACCGAATGATAAACTAATCATATTGATTATTTTTGCTTTTGGTATATGACACTACAACTTAATATGTTGTTAAAGAGGGCTTTATTAAAACAAAGCACATTCTAGCAAATATGTGCCATAGTGTGCCATCATACTAGGACAACCATTTACCACATAATGGATCCACCATTATGCCAGGGCAACCTCATTTCAGTATGATGACTAGAAGGCTAAACATATCTCTATGCAAATTAAGGTTTAGGTGAAAACCTTAATTAGTGGCATACATCAAACATATATGCATAATTAACACAAAAATGTGATTAGTGTGTCATCATACTAGGACAACCATTTACCACATAATGGATCCACCATTATGCCAGGGCAACCTTATTTCAGTATGATGACTAGATCTCTATGCATATCTCTACAACAATTAGGGTTTGAGTGAAAACCCTAATTGGTGACATTATAACTAACATATATTACATCTCATGTTACTTATAAATATGCATATAAAATTCAGAATATATATTTTAATCTTAATAAGGAGGCTCTGATACCACTGTAGGGTTCGGTGGCAAGGCGGAATCATAGATTTCAAAAATTTTTTTATCTTTATGAAATCTTCACCAAACCTTCAACCCAAAATCTCCTTAAAAGAATTAAAACATATAAGATGTTTATATAAGATTTAATCTCAAATTAAGATACTAACCTGTATCGCAAAATCCAAACTCTGAATCTCCACCAGGTGCCCAAATGTTCACCCTCCAATGGTGATCCACACAGAAAAACAATGAAGACAAAATTTCTATTTCTTGGTTCCTCTTCTTGAATTCTTTTTCAAGAATTCAATTCTTGGACCTTTAGGCTGAAATTTTCTTTCTTGAAAATTTCTTTTTCTTCCTTCTTTCCTCTTCTTGAATTTTCTTCAAGAATTCCCTTTCTTGAATCCCTTTTCTTGAATTGAATTGGAAGAAAAATTAAGACAGTCAAAGTCTTAATTCAAGAAAGAAAAGAAGAAAAGATCCTTTCCCTGTTCTTTCCTTTACCGTTCAAGACCTTCTTCTTATTCTTGTTTTGGGTCAGAGTTTCGACAGAGGATACCTCTATAAGGGAAACAATACCCAACAAGAACAAGAGGAAGGAGTATTCTGGAGAGGAAGTGAGGGAATTGGATCTCTGAACTATGTTGCGTGAAAATCCCCGAGAACCCCAACCCTATTTATAGATCTCAGAGGGGTGTCATCTCGAAACAACGCAACCCTCTGAAACCCCAGGGATCACGATCCCTCATTCCTCACGCGTCCCCTCAACCAAAAATCACGATTCTCTAATTTGATTTTCGTTTTTCCGACGAGGAGAACTCTCGGAAAAACTTCAGGAAGGATCGCGACTTTTGGAGACGGATTTGCGACCGAAAAGCGACGGATCTTTTTCTTAAATTTTTCTGGCCATCAGATCTAGATCCAAGGGTGCCAGACAAGGATCTGAAATGCCCCATTTCAATTTTTTTTTTTTTTTTTTTTTTCTCTGACGTTTTCTTTCTCACGCATTTTAAGAGAAGTCCACGCGCGTGGACTTTTCTTTCTTGGCGCGCGCGGGTGAGAAGAGGGAGGGGGCGGCTTGGAGAGAGGGTCTCAGTGAACTAAGTTCACTTGGGTTCAGCCATGGGTTAGCCCAATGTCCTAAAAAATAAATTGGACCTTAATCTAGTTCAATTAGAACCCAATTAAGCCCAATTCGAAACCAAATTCGAATCTGATTCGAATAGAAATTTGGTCTGCAACACATGCTAGTGTGTTTATCCTGCAAACATTATTTAATTCCAAATTAAATCCTTCATCAATTTTCTTTTGTGTGTGACCCATTGGGTTCCACACCTAGCCAGCAGTAGGTCCGAGTTCTATTTGACTTAATTCGGTTAGATCTCAACTAAGCCGATTTAGGTCAACTCAAACTAGCTCGACTCAGTCAATTAGAATCTAATTCAAATTGACTGATTTGAATTACCATGACTCAATCATATACCTACAAGACAAGATTGACGTCTAGCAACGTATCATGTCTACCCGGAAGATGTGGAATTTTGGTGGAATTAGCAAAATACCCTTCAGTGGTGAGTTACCGGGCAATTCAGTCCTTTGATCAACTTGCATCCCGAATATGATTATGAATATGGATACTTGTCAAATTCAATTTTCATATTCATCCCTAGCTCAGTCTTTATAATGATGATTCAGTAATGAACCATTAGAAAATATCTCTAATGTTCATACTTTTATCAAAGGTTTCCTGAATCCAACATTTGAAATTAGCTAGATGCTATTCCCTCTTACTAGGGCTGATCAATTCCTTGTTGACCTACTCACAACCTCCATATACAATCCACCATAACCAGTATCACCTCGTGCATGACTCAGTGTCATGATTGACTGCGAACCAAAGTATGGATTCATGTATATAAGGTACTATGGTAGTCTCAGGTCAAAGGACCACATGCACTACTCCCACTATGAGAATTATCTATTGACAAACAGATAAGGTTCCATTAGATATTCTCAATCTGGATCAATTCAGTGAACTCATTCTCTAATGAACATTCACATCCTTGTATTAGTGTCAAACACAAGTGACTGTGAGATCAGTCACCCTTATTACAAAACATATATAGGATGTGCTGGTCTTGCCGGAAACATTGATCCCCAACTCAATGTCCCATCGACCAGGAATATTTTAGATTAGGGTTTTAAGGCTTTAGGTCTCACTGGTATGATCTCATCATAACCCTAGAACCATAGCCCTAATCTATGGGGTTCATCAAAAAATCAAAAAGACACAGCAAATGATGAAAATAATGCCTTTATAAAATGTCAATTCATTGATTTTGGGATCAAAATTACAATATTTCAATTGGCTTTCAGGGCACAATCTTTCAAGCTGATGCATTGAGTCATAGAGCCCAGCTTTTGAACTCGATTAGCACTGAAGTCGTTGGATTTGAAAGATTTACAGATGAGTATGATACCTGTCCAGACTTTAGTGAAGTTTACCAAGCTTTGAAATTAAGACCAGTAAGTGACCATATTTAGTACACCCTTTTAGATGGTTATCTGTTTAAAGAAAACAAGCTTTGTGTTCCAAAGACTTCTCTGAGAGACTTTTTAATTTGGGAAACCCATGCTGGAGGTTTGGTTGGCCATTTTGAAAAAAAAGACCATTTTGATAATTGAGGAGAATTTTACTTGCCAGGCCTTAAGAGACAAGTAGCCAATATTGTTGCCCGATGTAGGACATGTATGGTTGCCAAACATCAAAGACAAAACACCGGGTTATACACTCCTTTACCTGTGCCGGATTGTCCATGGTAGGATCTTAGATGGACTTCATTTTAGGACTACCCAAGACCCTTCGAAAACATGATTCAATCTTTGTAGTGGTCGTTAGATTCTCGAAATGGCCCATTTTATACCCTGCTCCCAAACTTTTGATGCCTCCATGGTAGCCAAGCTTTTTCTCGATCAAGTGGTCAAGTTACATGGGTTACCTAAGACCATTGGTTGGGATAGGGATGTCCATTTCACAAGCTACTTTTAGAAAACCCTTTAGCACCTACAAGGAACAAAACTGAAATTCTCAACTGCTTACCACCCTCAGACAGATGGACAAACTGAGGTTATAAATAGAAGTCTAGGGAACTTGTTGTGGTGCCTTGTTGGAGAGAGTATTGGAAATTGGGATTTAATTCTACCTCATGCTAAATTTGCATACAACAGCTCGGTCAATAAGTCTACTGGTAAAAGTCCCTTTGAAATTGTCCATGGTTATAAACCTAGAAGTCCTATCGACCTCATTCCTTTGCCATCAAATGCATGCATATCTGAGTCTACCGAGTTATATGCACAGCATCTTAAAGAATTACATAAGAAAATTAGTAAGAAAATTCAAATGAGTAATGAAGTTTATAAGCATATGGCTGATTCGCGTAAACGAATAAAAGAATTTAATGAAGGGAACTCTGTTATGATAAAACTTAGAACTGAAAGATTTCCATCGAGAACTATGAAGAAATTGCAAGCTCGAGGAGCTGGACCTTTCAAAATAATTAAGAAAATTGGATCTAATGTATATGTGTTAGTGTTACCACCTGATTATGGCAATAGCTCAATATTTAATATTTCTGATCTAAAAGAATATAAAGAACCGACATTAATTCCTAGTGAGCCTTTTGAGCTTCACCTTACCTTTGAGAGTGAAACCCTACCTGAGTGTCCACTAGCAATTCCACCAGACAGGAGAGACAAGATTGAACATATCTTTGATGACCAAGTGATTACTACAAGAAATAAGGGTTATAAACGTTATCTGATTCATTGTCAAAGCTGACCAGAATCTGAAGACTCTTGGATCACCCGAGAGGATCTACAACAAATTGACCAAGATCTATTAGAAACATATCACAGTCAGATCGATCCTTACTCAACAGGGTCAAGTTCCTCCCATTTAGGGATAATTGGTGCGGGCACTAGGCTCATGAAGAGGCTTCAACCAATGCCAAGTTCTTTATGGATAGAAGATTAGGAATTTAAGTCCTGTAATAAGTCTATGAGTCCTATATTTGTTTTGATTTGAATAATTGAGTCCTGTTTTATTTTAATTTAGGTTCTAAAGTCTAATTAGAATTAAAATGGCTTTGTATTAAGTCGAGTTCAAGAGCTACTTGAGTTGGGTTCCAATTAAGCAAGACTAAGTGTAACCAGCTTCACCAACAAACTTGGAGCACCACATCATCAAAGCACCATGCCACCTTGGAGGACAAGTCAAGCCAAGTTGGAGGACAAATCATGCCACATCACCAAGACACTTCAACCATGAATTTTTGTCCAAGACAAATTCAAATTTGAATAAAGCACCACTCTTCATGGGATGCCACCTTGTAATTAGGAGTTTTGAAATTTTAGAAGGGCCATTCATCTTTCTATAGGATGACCCTTGATTTTCTCCATGAAAGGTGATGTAGTTTGAATTTGAAAGGGAGCTTAAGGTTTATAAAAGCTCCTAAATCCTCTTGTATTGTTGATGATGAATGAAATGAATTCTTTTCTTGAAAACTTTTCCTTTGCTAGCCAAAGTCCCTTGAGAGAAGGTAGGTGTGAGGCCTAGATTACTAAGCCGAATAAGCATTTAATCCTTCTTCCATCCCCATTTGGCCAACCTTGAAGACTCTTCTTCAAGCCAATCCAAGTTCGTCCTCCCCGTCTTCCAAAGAGTGTCATCCACAAGGAAGTTCTCAATGCCATCAAGAGAAGAAGTTTCATGCTATGGATGCCAAAGGAGATCCACTTCAAGCCAAGCCTAAGCCTCTTTCTTCCATTCCAAACATTCCTCCATTCCTCCAACCTTTCATCTAAACTTTCTAATCTCTCTATCTAATAGTGCAGGATCCCTGGGTCTCCTGGTTTCCAAGGTGAAGGTCTACTGTGCTAAAGAATCAGATACAGGGTGCCTTAAAACCTAGAATAATTCCTTTGTCATCTTAGTACTTCTTCTTGAGTATTCCCTTGCCACATTTCAGAATATTAATGGCCGGGTAACCATCTTTAAAACCTTCTTTCAGATCGGAAATAATAGAATAAGCTAGCCCTAACATGTGTGGTTTCCTAACCACGAAGATCCCTTATTAATTGCTTTGAACTGGTTCTTTTATAGTCATGTTTTTCCTTATGTTCTTTTCATGTAATTCTGTTTCTTTTACGTAGAATAGATGCATGCATATTTGCTTCATTATCATTTAGTCTCTTTAATTCCTAGAAATGCATCATTCGATATTTGTTCCCCATCAATTTTCAAACAACCTACCGACCACCTTCCACCACTTAGGGACATCTAACATGCCATTGATTTAGTCCCTGGAGCAACCTTACCCAATCTCCCACATCAAAGGATGAACCCTACCGAACATCTAGAATTACAAAGATAAGTAGGGACCTTCTTAGGAAAGGATTTGTTAGGAAAAGTTTGAGTCCTTGTGCAGTCCCAGCTTTACTGACACCTAAGAAAGATGGCACCTAAAGGATGTGTGTTGATAGTCATGCCATCAACAAAATCACCACGAAATATAGATTTCCTATTCCTCGATTAGATGACTTGTTGGATATGATGGCTGGAGCTACTATCTTTTCTAAGATCGACCTTAGAAGTGGCTACCACCAAGTGAGGATTATACTAGGGGTTGAATGGAAGACTGAATTTAAGACTAAGGATGGGTTATTTGAATGGGTAGTGATGCCTTTTGGATTGTCCAATGCACCAAGTACATTTCTAAGGATCATGACCCAAGTCCTACGAGCTTTTATGGGAAGATTTGTTGTGGTTTACTTCGATGATATTTTGATTTATAGAAGGACTAAAGAAAGCCACTTAGGCAACCTTAGACAAGTATGTTCAGCCCTTAGGAAAAAGAGTCTCTATGCCAATTTGAAGAAGTGTGAATTCATGGGCCATAGTGTCACTTTCCTAGGTTTCATTGTTACCTTTGATGGAGTTTTAGCTGATCCTGTAAAGATCAAATCCATAGTTGAGTGGCCAATTCCAAAAACTATTCATGATGTTCGTAGCTTTCATGGTATAGCCACATTCTATAGGAGATTCATTTGAGGCTTTAGCTCCATTGTCGCACAAATAACTGATTATATTAGGAAGGGTAGTTTTGTTTGGACCAAAGCAGCCAATAGAGCCTTCCAAGAGATAAAAGATAAGATGATCCAAGCACCAAGTTTAAGGTTGCTCGATTTTTTCAAAGTATTTGAGGTCGCTTGTGATGCATCTTGAGTAGGAACAAGAGGAGTTTTAAGCCAAGAGATCCATCCCATAGCTTTCTTTAGTGAAAAGTTAAATGAGGCTAAGCTTAAATATTCCACCTATGATAAAGAGCTCTATACGGTAGTGCAAGCTTTAAGGTATTGGAGGCACTATCTACAACTGCATGAATTTGTCCTATTTTCTGATCACGAGACCCTTAGATTCCTTAGTTCCTAGAA
Organism: Areca catechu; assembly: GCA_021397845.1. Lineage (NCBI taxonomy): Eukaryota > Viridiplantae > Streptophyta > Magnoliopsida > Arecales > Arecaceae > Areca > Areca catechu. The sequence goes on along the minus strand of CM038051.1, from coordinate 89,573,947 downwards.
AAAGCAGAATCCTAGGCATGCTAAGTGGGAATAATACATCCAGGCCTACATATTTGTCTTGAAACACTATGCTGGAACTGAGAATAAGGTAGTCGATGCATTAAGTTGTAGAGCCCTGCTTCTGAACTCGATTAGCATTGAAGTCGTTGGATTTGAAAGACTTACGGATGAGTATGATACCTGTCCAAACTTTAGTGAAGTTTACCAAACTTTGAAATTAGGACCATCTAGTGACCACAGTGAGTACACCCTTTTAGATGGTTATCTATTTAAGGAAAACAAGTTTTGTGTTCCAAAGACTTCTTTGAGAGACTTTCTAATTTGGGAAACCCATGCTGGAGGTTTGGCTGGCCATTTTGGAAGAAACAAGACCATATTGATAATTATGGAGAAATTTTACTGGCCAGGCCTTAAGAGATAGGTAGCCAATATTGTTGCCCGATGTAGGACATGTGCGGTTGCCAAACATCAAAGACAAAACACCGGGTTATACACTCTTTTACCTGTGCCAGATTGTCCATAGCAGGATCTTAGCATGGACTTTCGTTTAGGATTGTCTAAGACCCTTAAAAAACATGATTCAATCTTTGTCCATGGATATAAACGTAGAAGTCCTATCAACCTCATTCTTTTGCACTCACATGCAAGCGTATTTGAGTCTTCTGAGTTATATGCATAGCATCTTAAAGAATTACATAAAGAAATTAGTAAGAAGATTCAAATGAATAATGAAGTTTATAAGCATATAGCTGATTTACATAAACGAATAAAAGAATTTAATGAAGGGAACTCCGTAATGATAAAACTTAGACCTGAAAGGTTTCTGCCAGGGACTATGAAGAAATTGCATGCTCGGGGAGTTGTACCTTTCAAAATAATTAAGAAAATTGGATCTAATGCATATCTGTTAGAGTTACCACCTGATTATGGCATTAGCTCCATATTTAATTTTTCTGATCTGAAAGAATTTAAAAAATTGACATTAATTTTTAGCGAGCCTTTTGGACTTCACCTTGCCTTTTAGAGCGAAACCCTACCTGAGTGTCCACCAGCAATTCCATAAGACCGGAGAGACAAGATTGAACGTATCTTAGATGAGCAAGTGATTACTACAAGAAATAAGAGTTATCAATGTTATCTGGTTCATTGGCAAAGCCGACCAGAATCTGAAGACTCCTGGATCACCCGAGAGGTTCTACAACAAATTGAATCATATCTATGAGAATAATATCATGGTCAAATTGATCCTTACTCAATAGGGTCGAGTTCCTCCCACCCGGGGAGAATTGGTGCGGGCACCAGGCTCAGGAAGAGGCTTCAACCAATGCCAAGTTCTTTATGAATAGAAGATTAAGAATTTAACTCCTGAAATAAGTCTATGACTCCTATATTTGTTTTTTATTTGAATAATTGAGTCCTATTTATTATAATTTGGGTTTTCAAGTCCAATTAGAGTTAAATTGGCTTTGTGTTGAACAAGTATAAGTAGTTGGGTTCAAGAGCTACTTGATTTGGGTATCAATTAAGCAAGATTGAGTTCAACCAACTTCACCAACAAACCACAACTACTTGGAGCACCACATCATCAAAGCACCATGCCACCTTGGAGGACAAGTCAAGCCAAGTTGGAGGACAAATCATGCCACATCACCAAGACACTTCAACCATGAATTTTTGTCCAAGACAAATTCAAATTTGAATAAAGCACCACTCTTCATGGGATGCCACCTTGTAATTAGGAGTTTTGAAATTTTAGAAGGGCCATTCATCTTTCTATAGGATGACCCTTGATTTTCTCCATGAAAGGTGACGTAATTTGAATTTGAAAGGGAGCTTAAGGTTTATAAAAGCTCCTAAATTTTCTTGTAATGTTGATGATGAATTGAATGAAAATAGTGAGTTTCTTTCTTCCATTAGGTGTTATCAAATGTCCTCCGAGAGGGAGTGGGTGAGAGGCCCTTAGCTACTTTAAGAAAGATCATCTTCCATGCCAATAGAATTATCAAATCATCTAGTCCATCCAAGCTACTTCCACTCCATCATCTTCTTCTCAACTTCAACCATTATTTCATTAGTTTTCTACCTTTTAATCTCCTCTTAACTCTACTAAGGTTTGTGTAGGATCCCCGGGATTTCCAGGTTCCAAAGTAGAGGGTCTTCCAAGACAAGAAACAAAGACAAGAAGCCCCAACAACTGAAAGAATCTCCTTGTCATCCAAGGGCTTCATCCTTGAGTGTAACCTTTCCAATCTTTGATATGTTAATGCCTGGTTACCCCTCTTTTAGTATTTTTCCAGATCTGAAATATTATATTAATTAGGCCCTATCATATGTGGTTTCTGAACCATGAAGATCCATTTCTCTTTAATATTGTGAAGGTTCTCATTTAGGTCTAGTTTACATGCAAATCCCTTCATGATAGTTTCTATTCTTTTACATGGAAAGTAGCTTAGCTTTACTTCATTTTTCATTTAATTGTTACTATCTCCTCTTAGATTGCATCTTTCCATTTCATCCCACATCACTAGTTGGGGATCCAATTCAAAATCATTTTAAGGGCATTCAATATAACATAAGGGGAGGATTTAATTACCATTCGTTAGCCCACAACAACCATCTATCATTTTGCATGGACCTAAGCATTAATATAAAAGTGAGTAGGAACCAAAAAACTAATGACACCCACAAGTCGGGTTCAAGTGCATGGTGAGGCAAAGTGCTATTTGAGTTTGTACTTACTCCTTTAAATTGGTGTCTAAGGCTAGAGGTCCAATGGCAAACACCTTAAGCAGAGTTATGATTTTTTATTTGGACCTTGCAAAAGTGAGGGGAGCCACCCGCAATCCCACCACTTACCTGGCCAGTGGACAGGGTAATTGCATTCTTAATTAGTACCTAGTTAAATCCAATATTTTGAACTTCTAGGTCTATGAGCCCTAGAAGCTAGGTTTGTATTTCTTGTTCTTCGTATTGCATATCTTTTAGGTCAAGAGCTCTACACCAACAGTCCTACACTCAGTTTGGTTTACCCATGGAACCCAATCTTGAATTCTTTATGAGGACCATGACAAAAAATTTGATATCCTAACTAAACAATTAGGGCAAATGAACAAAGAGTTAGCACAAGTGAATAATCAAATTGAGAACCTCAAAAAGAATTGCTTGACCCATAATAATCCTAAATCACCTCCCCTTGGTCCAAGAGTCCATTGTCATGATCTCACCCATGAATATAATGCTAAATTCCCCTACCCAGACTTTGTAGATCAGGTGGAGAGAGTTTTCAGGAGTAATCGACCCTATGCACCCACTTTTGATGGAAACCCTGAGGTGTATGTCAATTGGGAAGAGAAAATGGATCAATATTTTGAGTGGAACAAAATGTCAAAATTAAGGAAATGTTAATTTGCCAAATTAAAGCTAGTCTGACATGCTAAGTCATATTGGGGAAATGTTGAGTATAAAGTTATCATAGAGGGGATAAAATAGTTACTTGGGAAGATATGAAGAGTAAGCTGAGAAAAAAGTACCTATGCAAATATTATAAGCAAAATCTTCCAAACTAATGGTACAAATTGAGACAAGATGATAAATCTGTATTTAAATATATTGCTAAATTCAATGAGTATGAGGGAGATGAAGAAGAGACTAAACCCATGAAAGAAATAGAGAAAAAATCTCCTGAACCTCTTGAAGTACTCAAGGAAGAAACAAAATCAAAATATTGTCCAACTAAAGAATTAAAGAAAGAATCTCCTGAACATGATAAAGAATTTAAGGAAGAAAATAGTGAAGATGGGGCTAACTTAAATATACATGAACCAATGTTTAGAATAAATCATAAATTTGGAATAGTCACCAACTTGAAGAAATTAAAGATGAAAATAATCAACTTGAAGAAAGAGAAATCGAGGAAGAGCCACCCCAAGAAATAAAAGAGTTATAAAAGAAAAGGATGAGGAATTAAAGTTAACCAGTGATAAGGATTCAAATTTAGAGATCAATGAAAGATCACCTATTGGGGTATTGACCATCAAGGAATCTCAAGAACAAACCCATATGGATCAGCCCCAAGAAGTTGTAGAGCCTTTGAAGAACATGCGGTACATATTTCTTAACAGTTTTCCTATCCTTGATCCACCATTTTTGAACATCCACTATCCTGATCCACCACTACATCATTCACTCTCCTATTCCACCCAGTTGGGACATCCACCATACCATTGATCTAGTCTTAGTGATATTCAATAGTAACTTTCTTAAAACTCTATGGCATATGTTGGAGACAAATTAAGATTTACTGCCACTTACCTGAAGATGTGTGTGAGAGTCTTAGAAGCCTCTTAATGGGAATATTGGAAATTAGAAATTTTTTTTCCTAGCCAATAATAAATTTCAATCATTTGTTAATAAAGCCCATTTGAGCTTGCCTTTTGTTTTAGTATCATTAGAGTTTGTTTTGTTATTTGGTATCACTTGAGGTTGTCATCCATGCATAAGTGTCCATGTCTGTGAAGAGTCACATGCATATCATGATTAGCAAGAAAATCCATTTGAGCAATAAAGCTTATAAGCATATGAATAACTCAGGTAAGAGAACCAAAACATTTCAGAAAGGAGACTATGTCATGGTAAGGCTCAAACCTGAATGGATACTTGCCAATGGTATAGGTCCTTTCAAAGTAATAAGAAAAATTAGACCTAAATTGTGCTAGATTTACCATCTTACTTTGGTATCAGTTCCACTTTCAACATTTCAGATCTAGTAGGGTATAAGGAACCAACAATGATACCCAGTGAGCCATTTGGACTTGATTCTATCTTTGAGAGTGAGCCAACCCATAATGTCCACCAACCAAGCGGTGAGATAGGATTGAGAAAATCTTGGACAATAAGACTATTACTACCCGAAACTAGGACTATCAATGCTACTTTGTTTATTGGCAAGGATGCCCTAATTCTGAAGACTCATGGATTACTTGAGAAGTCCTACAAAGAATCGACCCAGACCTACTAGAGTATTACTAGAGTTAGATTAATTCTTGCTCGACAGAGTCGAGCTCTTTCCACCCTAGGAGAACTGATGGGGACATCAACAAGAAGGAAACATTTCAAACTAACACACTTTGGTTTTGCAGCTAATATAGTCAAATCCAATAAAGGTCTTGAGCCTATGATGCAATTCCAATTTTTTCGAAGCAAGTCCATGAGCTGACTCATGAAGGAAAGCCATATTACTCATGAATCGACTCAACTCCAATTTAAGAATGACAAGGCCACCTTGATGCAGAACAAATAAAGGAATGCGATGCGGAAGTAAATTAAGATTAACTAATTTTTTTGTTGTTTTTATATGTTTGTAGAAGTTGGCTTCAAATCAAAGAAAAGTTAACCTAACATTGAAAGATACTAATATGATAATTGAAAGCACAATTTTAAGGAAACTAAATTATCAGAGTAGTTCAGAAGCAATGGATCGCTGGGGGTTGAGAAACTCCCAGACCTAAGGTTTCGCTCCGAACTTTCAGCAGAACATAAATAAAGAAAAGAGATGGTTTACCTAACCAGACAATGATCTTCACAGATTTTGGTGGAAGAACTCTCCCGAGCAGATTGTTGGATCCTCGGATTCAGATTTCTTCGAAATGGATCCTCCAGTACTGGTCCTTTGGCGGGTTGGCTTCTCCTGAAATCAAGATCTGGAAGAGAAGAAAAACAATTGATGGAATCAGAGAGTCAAGGGAAGAATTTACCAGGTTGATGAACTTGAAGATTGAAATTGCTGAAAACTGGATTCTCCTGGAAGCTGATGTGATTTTCCTTGGAACTTGCTCTGGATCTGAAGTAGCCGGACTGGATCTGGATGAAGGTGGATGGCCTGGACTTGTAGAGAGAGAGAGGCCGTAGGAGATGGATGGATCTAGGGTTTGATGGATTGAAAATAATGAAGGGTGGCTAGGGTTTTGGGATTTCAAGTGGCTAACCTAGGGTTTTGGGATTTCAAGTGGCTAACCTAGGGTTTTGGATAAAGATGGAGATCTCTCACCTCCTCAAGGCTCCAATGGAACCCGGATTACCCCCTCACGGAGCTCAACACTTAGAATAGTGCGGAAGAAGAGAAACCTAGGTCACTCAACACAAGAGAATAGCAAAAATAATTTTTTCTTCATTTTCAAAGTTACAAAGAGAGGTCTATTATATAGACCTAAAATTTTCTCCTAGCTTGTACAAATTCCCATGTGGGACTAAACTCTTCGAACCTCTAGATTAGGTAGAAAACCCCCTCTCTTGGTCGACCAAGACTTCAAAAAAATTGGGACGGCCATAAAGGAATTTTTTTTTGGAATTTTTATGGCGCCTCCTTTGGAGTTGGATTTGGATTTGGAGTCCTCCTCTTCTTATGGCATTTCTTCTTTTCTTCCACTCCAAGTTAAGCTCTTTGATTTTGATTTGAACTTCAATTGGATGTCCTTCTTTGATTTCTTCTCCAAGAGAAGTTTTCTTCCTTCTTTGCTTAGGTAAAATAGGCAGGTATGGGCGCCTCCTTTAAATTAGCTTCCAATTTGATTTTTTCTTCTTTGGGTGTGGGGACCATGACACTGGGATGCCTCTGTGGTGCCTCCTAGACTCTGGCGTGTGCTCGGAGTGTGGCTGGGCATGTGGCTTGGAGTGTGGCCTCCACCTGCTTGAACCTTGATTTGATTGGAAGACAAATGTGGCACCATTTTGGACCAAATTGAAACCACATCGGGACTTGCACCGAGTCAACATGACTCAACAAAATTTAAATGGTGACTCAAGAAATAAATAAAAATAAATAAACTGGTTGACCAGGTCAACCTTTATTACAAACCCTAATTTCTCAGGCAATGTCAATCAGAGATCCAGATGGAGCTCTGAAGTCTTCTTCTGAGTCTGGTGCCCGCACCAATTCTCCCGGGGTGGGAGGAACTCGACCCTGTCGAGTAAGGCTCAAGTTGGCTCTGGTATCTCTCCAAGAGGTCTGGGTCCAATTCTTGTAATTCTTCTCGGGAGATCCAAGAGTCATCAGAATCTGGCCTTCCTTGCCAGCGGACCAGGTACCTTTGGTATCCTCGATTACGAGTAGAGATAACCTGATCATCCAGGATCTTTTCAATCTGCTCTTTCCTCACAGGCCAGTTTGTTGGTGGACACACAGGGTCGGGATCACTCTCAATGATTGGGTTAGGCTCAAAAGGCTCACTAGGAATCACAGCTGGCTCCCTGTACTCTACTAAGTCTGTAATGTTGAAAGTAGAGCTAATGCCTAGTTCTGGAGGCAACTCGAGCACATAGGCATTGGATCCTACTCTCTTTACCACTCTAAATGGTCCAGCTCCCCTAGCATGTAACTTTCTAACGGTTCCAGGAGGAAACTGTTCAGGCCTTAACCTAATCATCACATAGTCTCCCTCAACAAAAGATTTGACTCGCCTTTGAGTATCAGCCAACTTCTTATAAGTTTCATTACTTAAATTTATTTTGGCATGAATTTCTTTATGCAAGTCTTTTACATGCTGTGCAAAATTCTCAGCAGATTCGGAGACTCGAGTGTGGACAGGTAAAGGGACTAGGTCAAGAGGTGTGTGAGGTTTGTACCCATGTACAATTTCAAATGGACTCTTACCCGTAGACCTTTTGACCGAGTCATTGTACGCAAATTCTGCCCTTGGTAGGTATAAATCCCAATTTCTGGTGTTTTCACCAACAAGACATCTCAGCAGATTTCCTAGGCTACGGTTCACTACTTCAGTTTGGCCATCAGTTTGGGGATGATAGGCAGTTGAAAACTTAAGTTTTGTCCCTAACTTATGCCAAAGGGTCTTCCAAAAGTAACTGGTGAACCGGACATCCCTATCTGAAACGATTGTCTTAGGTAGGCCATGGAGTCTAACTATCTCATTGAAGAAAAGTGTGGCTACCTTAGACGCATCAAAGGTTTGGGAACAAGGCAAGAAGTGGGCCATTTTAGAGAATCGGTCGACTACGACACAGATAGAATCATGTCTCCTCTGGGTCTTAGGTAAACCTAACACAAAATCCATACTCACATCTTGCCAAGGACGATCTGGGACAGGGAGTGGGGTATAAAGGCCAGTGTTTTGTTTTCGCTGTTTGGCAACAGCGCAGGTTAGACATCTAGCTACAATATTAGCTACATCCCTTTTCAAGCTAGGCCAGAAAAAGTGGTCTTCAATAGCTAGAATGGTCTTGTCTTTTCCAAAATGGCCGGCTAAACCTCCAGCATGGATTTCCCAAATCAAAATTCCCTAAGAGAAGTTCTAGGGATGCAAAGCCATTTTTTGAAGAACAAAAAACCATCTACAAGGGTATAATCCTGGTGATTACTAGATGGTCCTTGAACTAGATCCTGATACACAGTTGTGAAATCCGGACAAGACTGATATTCCTCTTTGATTTGCTCAAACCCTATGACCTCAGTTCTAACAGAAGTTAATAACAGGGATCGGCGACTAAGGACATCAGCTACCTTATTTCAACTCCAGCCTTATGTTTCAGGACAAAAGTATAGGACTGGATATATTCTACCCACTTAGCATGCCTAGGGTTAAGCTTCTTTTGGGAGTTCAGAAATCTAAGAGCCTCATGGTCCGAAAATAGTACAAATTCCTGCGGTAGCAAATAATGTCTCCAGAAACGCAAAGCTTGCACCACCGCATAAAATTCCTTATCATAGGTAGAATACCTAAGCTTAGCATCATTAAGTTTTTCACTAAAGAATGCTATGGGATGATTCTCTTGGCTTAGGACTCCACCTATTCCTACACCTAAAGCATCACAGGCAACCTCAAATACTTTAGAAAAATCGGGTAATCTCAGAATGGGTGCCTGGGCCATTTTCACCTTAAGATCTAGGAAGGCTTTATGGGCTGACTTAGTCCAATGAAATTCTCCCTTCCTAATACAATCAGTGATAGGAGCAGCTAAAGTACTAAACCCCTTGATGAATCGCCTATAGAAGGTAGCCAAGCCGTGGAAACTTCTAACTTCATGCACATTGGTTGGCTCTGGCCAGTCTACTATGGACCTAATCTTCTCAGGATCGGCTGCCACGCCGTCAGGGGTTACTACAAAACCAAGAAAGATAACTCTACTAGTCATGAATTCACACTTCTTAAGATTACCGTAGAGTCTCTCATTACTCAAAACTTGGCAGACTGCTCTAAGGTGGCCTAGGTGATCTGCTGGGGTCTTACTATAGATCAGGATGTCATCAAAATAGACCACCACAAATTTTCTATGAAAGCTCTAAGTACCTGGGTCATAATTCTCATGAAGGTACTAAGGGCATTGGACAACCCAAAAGGCATAACAACCCATTCATAAAGACCATCCTTAGTTTTGAAAGCAGTTTTCCATTCATCCCCGGGTCTAATCCTAACCTGATGATAGCCGCTTTTGAGATCAATCTTAGAAAAAACCATTGCACCAGCCATCATATCAAGCATGTCATCTAATCTAGGGATGGGAAACCTATATTTGATTGTAATTTTATTGATGGCACGACTGTCAACACACATCCTCCACGTGCCATCTTTCTTTGGGGTCAGTAAGGCTGGGACTGCACAAGGGCTAAGACTTTCTCTAATAAACCCCTTCCTCAATAATTCTCCAACCTGCTTTTGCAGTTCTTCATGCTCAGATGGATTCATCCTGTAATGGGGCAAGTTGGGCAAAGTCGCTCCTGGGATTAGATCTATGGCATGCTGGATATCCCTAAGAGGTGGAAGGTGGTCTGGCAAATCCTCGGGAAAGACATCCTCAAATTCTTTTAACACAGGTTTAACTTCTTGAGGAGGCTCTGAGGGTTCCGAAGTTCTAAGTTCCTTAGCAGTCAACATCCAGATGGGTGAACCACTATGAATTTCTTGTTCTAGATCCTTAGCACTGATTAGGTTCACTCCAGTTTTCATCTCCTTAACCTTACCGGCTCCTTTAGTTACCTTGTCCTTAGGGGGAACTGAATGGATCGTAATCTTCTTCCCATTGAAAGTAAAGACACAGGTACTGGATTTTCCTAGGAGGGTGGCATCATGATCATACAACCAAGGTCTTCCGAGAAGTATACTGCTCACCCCCATGGGTAAGACATCGCACCAAATCTTTTCGTGATAAGATTGCATTTGGATCTGGACTTGACATCTAGACTGGATAGGTATGGAGGTAGAATCTATCCAAGAAACCTTATAGGGGTTGGGATGGGGAACTGGGATTAAGCCTAACATCTTGACAGTGCTAGTAGAGATGGCATTTACACAGCTCCCACTATCTATGATGATCTTACATACCTTATCCCCTAATTTAAGAAAAGTCTGTAGGATGTTAGTCCTACGCCAATCCTCTTGAACTAGATTCTGGGATAGGATGCATCTTACAACTCCTAATTGGTCAGATTCATTAGGTTCCTCCTCTCCTTCATACTCCTCAACCAAATTCATTCCGGCCTCAAAACTTCTTCTTCAAATTCCTCACTGGGCTCGAAATTATCATTCTCTCCCTCTTCTATGTAAAGGGATCTACGTGGGCACTGGCTAGCAACATGACCTACCTTATGACACTTGAAACAGGCTATGGCAGTACACTGACTGGAAATGTGACCTGGTTTCTGACACTTAAAACAGTTGATATTTGAACTAGGGGTTCTCTGGGTGTCAGGTGCCTTACCTTTGTCCATGGGCCTAGGGATAGAAGTACCCTGAAAAGGTTTACTAGGGATAACTTGGCTAGGTCCATTCCTTGGGATTGGGGCACTAACCCTAGAAGGTATAGGTCCTCTCTGAAATTTCTTAGTGTTCAGTGCAATCTGGTAGGCTTGGTCTAGATCAGTAACCTCTCTCAGAAATAGTTCTCTCTTGATATCTTCCCTCAGTCCAGCCCTAAATCTAGACAAAGTGACTTCGTGGGCTTCACTCACATCACATCTCATTAGGTATTCATCAAAAGTAGCTATGTAGTCTGAGACAGATCGGTTTCCTTGTTTCAGGTTTTGCCATTGGTCTAACAGGTTTTGCTGGTATGAAATGGGTAGGTATTTATCTCTCAGTTTTTCTTTCATACCCTGCCAAGTGGTTATGGGCTCAACATTCCGTCTCCTAGTGGTTAGCTCAATGTTCCCCCAGTATAACCTAGCTTGACGCACTAATTTCGTCTTGGCAAACTTGTATTTCCTCTCCTCAGACATAGCATACCACTCAAAGTATTGGTCCATCTCATCCTCCCAATCAGAATACACCTTAGGGTTCAGACTACCATCAAAAGTGGGTGCATCTAATTTGATGTTCCTGATGAACCTATCATCTCTATCTTCAGGCTCTGGGTCAGGCCTCCTATGATTAGGTTCAGGATCTCTATATAAAGGCCTTCTAGGCTCCTGATGTGGGTAAGGTTGAGGCACATTAAAATCGGGGTCAGGAGTCCAATTCCGATGTCTAGGTTCTTCAAGTACTTGGACTCGGTCCCAAAGTTGGGTAAGATCCTCATGAATTTGTGCGCTAAACTGGGCCACAGTGTTTGTCATATCCTGATTCATTTTAGCCATACTTTCAGTAAGAGTTTTGATCATGGCCTCTAAATCAGGTTGGGTTTGACCAGGTTGATATGGCACTCCGTTTCTGGTAGACATGATGATTCAAGCAAGCACACAAAATGAGACTAGACTAAATTGACTACTGGATCACTAGACCTAGAGTCCAAACTAGATGCCCAATCAGAGTGGCAAGCTAGCCTGTAGTAACTCAGGACTCAGCCAGGCAGGTGTAAGGGGAGTGTTAGGTCCCTGAATGCCAATCCTAGACACCAATCAGTGATTGGCCAGGTAGGCGGACCAGCACACAAGCCCTTCGGGAATGGATCCCTGAACCACCGTTCTAGACACTGAGTGCTAAGCACACACAGAATAACTCAGCAAACTGACTCAACACTAGCCTAGACCCGACCAATTGGTGTCCCTAGCCCACTAGGGCAAATTAGGTCTAACCGATTTTAAATTAGGTCTAGGTTCGAATGATTGGATGATGGTTTTGGGCTAAGGAGAGGTAATCAACTCCTCCTCTTATCTTAGATGCTCAATTGCCCTTAAGTAAATTATGAGATGATCACTCCAAAAGAATTGAATTGCAGAACACAAAAATAGAGTTGCTGTATTTTAATACTCATAATTTTTACCGAAACCAATAAATCACAAAAAATTATGGAAAATAGGTTCAATTATGCTGGTTTCAACGAAGCAAAAATCATGCAATTCAGAGTTTTATGCAGGGAGAAATAATTCAGACAATAGGTAAATTACGGGCTGCAACTAGATTGTCTTCCCCGTTTATAATCCCTGCTACGAAGTTATAACCCAATGGGTCCCCTACACGCCCTAGGAACACCCCATGGAATGGGAGGAGGAGGCTTGCGCCTCGCTTAGTTCCTAGGACCGGACGTCCTGGGGAGTCTACTTCGAGCAGACAAAATAAAAAGAGATAATCAAAGCAAGCAAGCAAATCAGAAACCCTAGACTGGGCTCTGATACCAAAAATGATGCAGAACAAATAAAGGAATGCGATGCGGAAGTAAATTAAGATTAACTAATTTTTTATTATTTTTATATGTTTGTAGAAGTTGGCTTCAAATCAAAGAAAAGTTAACCTAACATTGAAAGATACTAATATGATAATTGGAAGCACAATTTTAAGGAAACTAAATTATCAGAGTAGTTCAGAAGCAATGGATCGCTGGGGGTTGAGAAACTCCCAGACCTAGGGTTTCGCTCCGAACTTTCAGCATAACAGAAATAAAGAGAAGAGATGGTTTACCTAACCAGACAATGATCTTCACAGATTTTGGTGGAAGAACTCTCCCGAGCAGATTGTTGGATCCTCGGATTCAGATTTCTTCGCAATGGATCCTCCAGTACTGGTCCTTTGGCGGGTTGGCTTCTCCTGAACTCAAGATCTGGAAGAGAAGAAAAACAATTGATGGAATCAGAGAGTCAAGGGAAGAATTTACCAGGTTGATGAACTTGAAGATTGAAATTGCTGAAAACTGGATTCTCCTGGAAGCTGATGTGATTTTCCTTGGAACTTGCTCTGGATCTGAAGTAGCCAACTGGATCTGGATGAAGGTGGACGGCCTGGACTTGTAGAGAGAGAGAGGCCATGGGAGATGGATGGATCTAGGGTTTGATGGATTGAAAATAATGAAGGGTGGCTAGGGTTTTGGGATTTCAAGTGGCTAACCTAGGATTTTGGATAAAGATGGAGATCTCTCACCTCCTCAAGGCTCCAATGGAACCCGGATTACCCCCTCACGGAGCTCAACACTTAGAATAGTACGGAAGAAGAGAAACCTAGGTCACTCAACACAAGAGAATAGCAAAAATATTTTTCTTCATTGATTTTCAAAGTTACAAAGAGAGGTCTATTACATAGACCTAAAATTTTCTCCTAGCTTGTACAAATTCCCATGTGGGACTTAACTCTTCGAACCTCTAGATTAGGTAGAAAACCCCCTCTCTTGGTCGACCAAGACTTCAAAAAAAATTGGGACGGCCATAAAGGAATTTTTTTTGGAATTTTTATGGCGCCTCCTTTGGAGTTGGATTTGGATTTGGAGTCCTCCTCTTCTTATGGCATTTCTTCTTTTCTTCCACTCCAAGTTAAGCTCTTTGATTTTGATTTGAACTTCAATTGGATGTCCTTCTTTGATTTCTTCTCCAAGAGAAGTTTTCTTCCTTCTTTGCTTAGGTAAAATAGGCAGGTATGGGCGCCTCCTTTAAATTAGCTTCCAATTTGATTTTTTCTTCTTTGGTTGTGGGGACCATGACACTGGGATGCGTCTATGGTGCCTCCTAGACTCTGGCGTGTGCTCGGAGTGTGGCTGGGCGTGTGGCTTGGAGTGTGGCCTCCACCTGCTTGAACCTTGATTTGATTGGAAGACAAATGTGGCACCATTTTGGACCAAATTGAAACCACATCGGGACTTGCACCGAGTCAACATGACTCAACAAAATTTAAATGGTGACTCAAGAAATAAATAAAAATAAATAAACTGGTTGACCAGGTCAACCTTTATTACAAACCCTAATTTCTCAGGCAATGTCAATCAGAGATCCAGATGGAGCTCTGAAGTCTTCTTCTGAGTCTGGTGCCCGCACCACACCTCTTCAAGCCCAACTCAATCCATGACACCATCTATTGACCTTTAATTGTAGCCCATTTCCCTTCATATGGAGGACACCTCATCAAGCATCCTTGGGGGAGAATGAAGGACACTACATCAAGGAACTTGTGGAGAACATGAAGCTACTTTCCACTACCCCAACAACGCTCCAACCTATTTGACATGTGGGATGCCACATCACAAGACACCTAGAGTTCCACATCAGCAAAAGCAAGCCAAGTCATTGCCACCTAGGTGCCACATGTCAAGTTGTTATAACCTTCTACCCATATGTTGTAAAACTAATTCTAGTTGGAACCATATAACTAAAGGTTGTTAAATCCAACTAGAGTTAGCTAGACTTAACCCTCCCTCTCTTTCTCCCCTTGGCCAAACTCCTTGGGTTAGTGATGCCTATGAATAGGGCCTAAGACTTTCTTGTAGTCATTCAATTTTTGATTCAATGAAAAAAGGTTTCTTTCTTGTTCTAGTTCTCTTGTGTTCTCTTGTATAGAGTGAAGGAGTTCTCTTTAGTTTGAATGTTTGAAGTTTGGTTTGAGAAGAGGGCAAGAGGCCCTTGGGTTTTGTGTTTGAAGGATGGAATGCACTTGTGTGTTTGAATGGTGGAGTGCCCTTTATTTGGTCCAAGATCCAAGTTCTTCAAGACACCGGCCACTTTTGGTGTGGACACCAGGATCAGATATAAATCACTGGATCCCATATGGTTTAATTAGTCTTGTGTCAAAGTTTTGAAAATTTTGTAATCAATTATGATTGAGTCCTGTAATATGTTGAGGATTGTTGTTTTGTCACAACCCTCAACCTAGTCAGTATTTTGAGTCTTGTACATCAATTGTGAGTCTAGTATGAGTCCAATTTTTGTACAAGAGAGGAGGTCACCCTACTTCGGAGTTCCACGAAGCTACATCCAGGAGTCGAAGGCCACTACATCAGCCTATTGGATTTTGTGTGACAACCGAGGATCTAAGATGCTTCCAGAAAACCTGATTCCTTCCAGATGCCCTCCAGATGCCCAGATTCCCTTCCAGATGCTAGAGTATATTCCTAGACCAGGGCATCCATGATTTCAGAGGTCCACCTATATCCTAGACTAAAGAAATCAAGCCTAGGTGCCAAGCCCAAGCCCTTAAGAAGAAAGATACCAAGGAATATTCCTGCTACCAAGCTTCCAGGCTACCCCAGCTTCCAAAGGCCCATGCCCTTGCACCCAAGCCCCTATGGGCCGGCCCCTTGCTTCACCTATAAGCCTAACACACCCTCCTAGTTATCCTTGAAGGGTTCTTCAAGTTAAAGCTCAAAGGGAGATGTCCTTAAGTGAGAAGGAGAAGACTAGTCTAACCTAGTTAGGATTCCTAGTTCTTTTAAGCTTTGTAATTCTAACCTAGCTAAAAAAGGATATGTAATCTAACTAGGAGAAAGCTTGTAAACCTAAGTATAACCCTAGTTAAAGAGGGCTTGGGAACTCTATAAATATCCCACCCCTTCTCCTCTTGTAATCATCTTTTTCTTATGAATACAACCTTGCTGAATTTTGAGTAATTGCTTTGTGTTTGGTGTTCTAGTGTTGGTTCTCTTGTTCTTGTTTGCTCTCCTTGTATCCCTTGGTCGAAACTCTGCTACCCTAGCTTCCATCTTCATCCTTGGAGATCAGCCACACCCAAAGGAAGATGCCTTAGCTGCGGCCCCAATCAAGCAACTACTTCTTCTCCAAGACATCCACACCTACACCTAGTTCTTTCAATTCAAAACCCTAGTTCCTTTTCTATTTTTTTTATTTGCTATTTTGATTGACCGTGATGCTTACAGGATCCCCAAGATACTTCAACTCCCTAGAGGAGGCCTTTTTTGATTCTGGGACTACCAAGATCAGCCATCTGATTCAAGGAACTGAAGCTTCTTCATCCAAGCTCCAATCAGAGTATAAGTGATCCTTTCCATTGCAAAGTTTTCAATCTCTGACTGGTAAGAAACCTTCCCTTCTCTTATTATCTGATTTGATGAGGATAAGCTATCCTAAACCGAGAGCTTCTTAACTCTCAGATCCTAGCTACTTATTATCTTGCATGAGTACTTTGCGATCATGATGATTCTTAGAGTTGCTGATTACCTGCTAGTCTTTACTTTACTTTTGAGAAATTAGCCTACAATCCCTAAATCTAAAAACACAAAAAAGTTAGTTTGCTATTTTTTCTGCATATTTAGTATTCTTAGAGTTGTCCCACATCAGTTTGGTATCAGAGCAAGTTTAGGATAGCATGCATCTGCATCAAAACCATAAAACCCTACTTCCTGATTTTTCTGCATCCTATGCACTACATTATGTCTCTAGGTTTCATCTGATTTCGTCCACCTAGAGATTTTTGTTTTCTATGAAATTTGTGCGCCGTGTCCTCTATTTTATCCTCTATTTTTTCATAATTTTTAATTTTTTTTATAGAAAAACTAAAGTCCTAAAAGTCAGCATCATAGGGACCCTAACTAAAATCCTGAAAATTCTGCATCAGTTTGAAAACCCTAGGATTTCCATCATCATTTGATTTTTGTTTTTTGCATCAAATTTGATTGGTATCATCACCACCATAAATACTTTTCCCTGTAATTTTTTTGATTTTTTTCTGCATCAGGATCTCTGCCAAATTTTGCATCAACCGAAACCCTAATTTTTTGATTTTTGCTGATTCTGCACTTGACTAACTCAAACCTAATCAACTTCTACACACCTAATCCCAAGCTTAATTTGATTGCTAACCTAATCAACATAAACCTAATTTGTCATTTCATAAAATATATATAAAATATTTTTATTTCTCTGATTGTTATAGATTGCATCAGGACCATCGATTGCCATCAACTTTAAGCTAATCTTAAGGGCAACTCAATATCTCAGATCAGGGCAGGATTTCATCACCTGTCCTGGGCCCAAAACAACCATCATCATACTAACCCAAGCCTAATTAAAATCAAATAGACCTAATTTTTCCTAGAGGGCTAGGAGACATCAACAGGTCAGGTCAGAATTTTGTGGGCCAACTATTGCAATTAATCGTTTAGCTATTACTGAAAGCTGGTGTCTAAGGTTATGGGTCCATAGTCAAACGATTTAAGTGGTGCTGTGGTTTTCAATTGGGTCCCTGCGAAAGCAGGGAGGGCCTCCCACACTCCCACCCCTACCCGGCCAGTGGAAGGATTAGCTACTGGGTTAGGTGTAAGTTGAGCTGACCTACCTAGTTTCTGGCTCTAGGTCTTGGAAACCCTAGATTATACAAGTTTTTTCTTTCTCTTTTGCATTATTTGTTGCATCATTTTATTTTGGTTGTTTGATTTGTTGCATGACCAATAGATTACGAACCCAATATCAAAAGTCCAAATCTCAGCCTAGTCCAACCATGGATCCCACTTTGGAGGCCATCCTAGCCCAGCTTACCCAAATGAACCAAGCCAATACCCAAACCTAAGCCCAGCTTGCCCATATTGACTTTATGTTTGACCAATCCAATGCTAAGCTTGAGCAAATGAATCAAAGATTCAGCCAAGTAGGAACCCTAGGCAAGATCCATAGAACTGAACCCTAGGAACCCATAGTCCTTAAATATGAACCCAGTAGTAATCCGCTATCCCTGAGTCAACCTGAACCCTATAGGATTGATACCCCTAGATTTGAACCCAAAACCTTTAAACCCATAACCTATGAACCCATAACCCTTAGTTTACCCACCCCTGTTACCCTAGACCTTAGTCAATTTTACATTAGCCAAACCCCTCTTACCACCCTATTGGTTCACCAAGATGACTTAGAAGAAGAAGTATATGAGGCTGACCCAAGTCTAGTAGAGGAGTATGAAGATAATGAGTCTATTGAAGATTTAGAGGAAGAGATACCTATAGGTGACCTAGAGTTAGAAGCCAACCCAGAATTAGTTGACCTAGTGGAAACCCAGATAGAAACCAACCCAGAGTTAGTTGAATTAGAAGTCCAGTACAACCAACC
Organism: Areca catechu; assembly: GCA_021397845.1. Lineage (NCBI taxonomy): Eukaryota > Viridiplantae > Streptophyta > Magnoliopsida > Arecales > Arecaceae > Areca > Areca catechu. The sequence goes on along the minus strand of CM038051.1, from coordinate 89,555,751 downwards.
TAGTTTAACCATGGACCCCACCCTTGAGACCTTCCTTAGGACCATGATTGATCAGTTAGCCCAGTTGCACCTCAGGTTTGACCAAACTAATCCTAGTTGAGCTAGATGAATACCCAAAACCAAACCCAGTTCGACCAGATGATCACCCAATCCCAAAGTCAATTTGCCCAATTAATGACCCAAACCAACAACCAAGCAACCAATAGGCTTGACCAATTAACCAATAGGTTGGACAAGGTAGAAGCCAATCTAGTGTTTGTTGACCAAGTAGAAGACCACCCAACATTAGTTGACCCTGATCATACCCAACTAGGAGCCAATCTAGATTTAGCCAACCATAGCCATACCTAGACACTAGCCAACATAGAGTTAGCTGACCATGTAGTGGAAGAACCCTTAAAGGATGAAGGCCATGAAGATCTCAATCCTATTGTTAGAATCTTACCTGAGGAGCCACTATATGAAAGCCGAAGTGTAGAGCCCAGTCCTTTCATTCAAGAACCAGAAGAATTTATTAAGGACTTGATCTATTTGAATTAGTACCCTCAGGATGAAGTCACTCCATTGACTCCACTTGATCTCTTCCCTGAAATCAATGACCCTTTCTTCCATTATGTAGACCCTTTAGATAGACATCAACCCCATAAGATCACCTCATTAGTCTAGGACTTATTTTTGATACTTCTTCCTGCATCCTATTATACCCAATTATCCCCGAACCCTTTCTTTACTTCTTACCCAATCAGACTAATCCTAAATGCACTGCTTATTTTCTACCCTTTTCTGAAACATTTCATGATTTTCTAACTCTTAGATTGCATTTCATAGAGGTTTGCATACTGCATTCATTCATCCAGTCGGTCATGTTTGCTTCCTACTTCTAGAAAACCCTCTCGAATCTACTTAGAGTTCATGTTACATTTTCATGTGCATGTTATGATAGAACAAACTTAAAGAGTCTATAGTCTGTTAGGTTTTGTTCTGAAGAGTCCAATAAAATTTCATTCAATTGGAAAGCCTAGTCGAGTCTTTTAGGTGTTAGTTTTGCATCCAATAAATTTAAAATCCTGATTCATTTATCCACACATGCACTAGCCTCTGCACAGCATTCGTATCTAGAAATTAGTCAAAAGCTGAACATAATTAATGAACCTTATAAGAATTTGGCTAATTCCCAAAAGAGAGATAAAGAATTTGTAGAGGATCATGTGATTGCAAATGAATTTTGTGCTCACAAAGCTGGCCCATCCAAACCCAATGCCTATGTGTGTGAGATACTACCTGATTTAGGTATTAGCTCCACCTTCATCATCTCAGATCTTATAGAGTCTAGAGAGCTAGCAGTGATACCCAGTGAGCCCTTTGAGCCACTCCAGTTCTTTGTGAGTGAACCAACCCTCGAGAGACCACATACAATTTGGCCTTTTGGTGAGGAAAACATCAAAATAGCTCTAGATGATCAAGCTATCGGTACCCAGGATAGAGACTATCAGCAGTATTTGGTCCGGTAGCAAGGTAGGCCAGAATATGAGGACTCATGGATCACCCATTAGGATCTGCAATGCCTCAACCCAGACCTCCTCAAGCTCTATGAGAGCCAAGTTATCCCACACTCGATAGGGTCAAGTTCCTCCCACTCCGGGAGAATTCGTAGGGATACCTGGATCAGACACAGATCACTAGATCCTATATGGTTTAATTAGTCATGTGTCAAAGTTTTGAAAATTTTGTAATCAATTAAGATTGAGTCCTATAATAAGTTGAGGTTAGTTGATTTATCTCAACCATCAACCTATTCAGTATTTTGAAACCTATACATTAACTGTGAGTTTAGTATGAGCCCAATTTTTGTACAAGAGAAAAGGTCACCCTACTTTGGAGTTCCACCAAGCCACATACAGGAGTCAGAGGCCACTACATTAGCCCATTGGATTTTTTGTGACAACCTAGGATCTAAGATGCTTCCAGAAACACTGATTCCTTCCAGATGCACTCCAGATGCCTAGATGCCAGACTATATTCCTATACTAGGGCATCCATGATTCTAGAGGTCTATCTGCATCCTAGCCCAAAGAAATCAAGCCCAGGTGCCAAGCCCAAGCCCTTAAGAAGCAAGAGACCAGTGAATATTCCTGCTACTAGGCTACCAGGCCACCCTAGCTTCTAGAGGCCCAAGCCCATGCACCCAAGCCCCTATGGGCTGGCCCCTTGCTGCACCTAGAAGCCAAACACGCCCTCTTAGGCATCCTTGGAGGGTTGACCAACTCAAAGCACAGAGGGAGATGTCCTTAAGTGAGAAGGAGAAGACTAGTCTAACCTAGTTAGGATTTCTAGTTCTCTTAAGTTTTGTAATTCTAAAATAGCTAGGAAAAGACATGTAATCTAACTAGGAGAAGGATTATAAACCTAAGTGTAACCCTAGTTAGAGAGGGCATGAGAACTCTATAAATACCCAACCACTCTCCCTCTTGTAATCAACTTTTTTGTTTAATACAACCTTGCTGAATTTTGAGTAATTGCTTTGTGTTTGGTGTTCTGGTATTGGTTCGCTTGTTCTGGTATGCTCTCCTTGTGTCCCTTGGTCAAAACCCTGCTACCCTAGCTTCCATCTACATCCTTGGAGATCAGCCATGTCCAAAGGAAGATTCCTTAGCTGCTGCCCCAATTAAGCAACTGCTTCATCCCCAAGACATTCTCACCTAAACCTAGTTCTTTCAATTTAAAATCGTAGTTCCTTTTCTAATTTTTTTATTTGCTATTTTGATTGACGCTGATTCTTGCAAGATCCCAAATGTACTTCACCTCCCTAGAGGAGGCCTTCTTTGCTTCCAGGACCACCCATATCAACCATCTGATTCAAGGAACTGAAGCTTCTTCATCCAGGCTATAATCAGAGTATGGTGATCCTTTCCACTGTAGAGTTTTCAATCTCTGACTGGTAAGAAACTTTCTCCTCTCTTATTATCTGATTTGATGAAGATAAGCTATCATAAACTGGGAGTTTCTCAACTCTCGGGTCTTAGCTACTTATTATCTTGCATGAGTTCTTTGCGATCATGATGATTCTTAGAATTACTGATTATTTGCTAGTCTTTCTTTAATTTTGAAAAATTAGCCTACAAGCCCTAAATCTAAAAATTACAAAAAAAATAGTTTACTATTTTTCCTGCATATTTAGCATTCTTAAAGTCATCCTGCATCAACTTTCCATCCATCTTCTTCCTTTCATCTTCCTTTTGTTTCAATTCCAACTTGAATTCTCTTCCATGCCTAATATTTGATTTTGTTGCAGGTTATCTCTGGTTTTCTAATTCCAAGATAAAGGTCTCTAAACCATGGAACAAGGCCAAGGTGAGTCCTAAAGTTAGGGAGTGCTAGTCTTAGGATTTGGACCTCTATCCTTGAGTGTTGAGAGCTTCCCTTCGACCATAATTTCTAGTCCTCATTGTTGGTAGGATAACCTCTTCTTGGCTCTCTAGATATGAGATTTGAAAGTGTTTTGACCTAGTAGGAATGGTCTCCTAGACATGAGATCCATTTCATATCATTTTAAAAGTGATTAGTATGCGGGTGGTTAATTTTGATGAACTAGTCTCTTGCTTGGTTGAAATTATCTTCCTTATGATTAATTTTTATGCTTTAACTTCATTGCTTTTAATGGATAATTAGACTTTGGAAGCACATCAACATTCATGCATTTCATCCATCTCTTTGTCCCGCATCAACTGAACCCATAAAAGAGCCTCAAAAAGAGGAAGAAGGCAAAAAGGCCTTCAAATGATGGATCTGAAGCGAGGGGGGAATGTGCAGCACAGTGGAAGTGATCCAGGTACGTGGACAACCCTCTACCAACAATCTGAGATGGATGCGATAGGATATAGGTTTTATGAAGATCAATGAATTCTTTGGATTGATAGAGAAGAGAGAAGAAAAAGAAGATGATTTTAGGAGAAAAGAGATTCCAATATATTGTATTCAGCCCCTCTTATTGCAGCAATAATACAAGACAAAATATACATATATACCTAGGTCACATAAGACCTAGCCCCCCCAAAAATCCCCAGCTGGCACCGTGAGATTATGAAATCTCGACATCCGAGTCGACTCGCCTCCTGCGAGTAGACTCATAGCTAGAACTAGTCCACTAGACGAGTCGACTATCAAACTGCGAGTCAGAACATCGTGTTTCTGTCTGCACACATGAGCTGACTCTACCCTAAGTGAGCTGACTCTTATAGAAACACTTCACAATTGTTCCAAACTATGCCAACCAATGAGTCGACTCTCAGATAATGAGTCGGCTCTTATGTACAAACTGACAAAACTTAGCCTATCACCTAGGACTTGTCCCGGACTCATTCCTAGCCCTAGATACATTATGTATGACCATGACTAATTGGACCAAGGCCTAAACATTGGCACCCCAAGCCTTGGATGCACCACTTGAGACTTAACAATCTCCACCTTGGTGCTCCAAGGCTTTAATCAACTACACTAGATTCCCCAGACCCATCAACCACGTACATGAGCAAAAGCTCTTTCTCGGTAGAGCCTTTGTAAGTGCATCAGCCCGGGTCTCCTTTGTATGGGGACCTTCACTAGTGCCACTTTTCATTCCTCCACCAGCTCTCTGATCCTATGGTACCTTACACCTATATACTTTGTGTGTGCATGATAGACTTGGTTTTGAGTCAAATGTTAGGCACTCTGGCTATCACTGTGCAGGACCACCGTACATTGTTTCACCCCCATTTCAGCAACTAGCCTTCTAAGCCACAGTGCTTCCTTTGTAGCCTCTGTAATACCTATATACTCAGCTTCTATTATAGATAGAGCAGTGATAGGTTGAAGGGTAGATCTCCAAGGAATTGGTCCACCATGCATGTAGAAGATATAACCTATAGTAGACATCTTGTATCAAGATCACCTTCATCACTTGCATCCACAAACCCTTCAAGAGGATCCGACCCTCTATATTGTTGCCCAGTAAGCAACCTAAGAGGGGGTAAATTGGATTTCTAAAAATAAAATATTTACTTGCAAGAATATGTGCCAAATGCAATAAACAATTATGAGTGCTAGTGTGAGGTGAATTAGAATGCTCTTAATGAGTATGCAATGAAAGTATAAATAAATTAAATAAAAGAGCAAGAGAGATACAATCAATCCACAAACACAATCAAGGTATAGTGGTTCGATGATTTCCAATGCACCTACATCCACTCCCAAAGATTTCCTTAGAAATTCACTATAATCTCAACCGATTACAGCCGATTAGTTTTTTGGGATCACTAATCAAAACACAACTTGTTTTCACAAGGCTCATAAGTCAAAACCTCCCTTGGTTTTATGGGCTAACCAAGAACCTAATTTGTTTTAAGGCTCACCAACAAACTCTCTTGGTTTTGTAGGCTAACCAAGAACCTAATTGGTTTTAAGGCTCACCAACAACCTCCCTTGGTTTTGTGGGCTAACCAAGAACCTAGTTGGCTTTCAAGGGTTACCAATAACCTCCTTGGTTTTTAAGGCTAACTTATAACCTTTACAACAAGATATAAGGTTTAAAATAAAGAAACAAAAAAAGCTTTCTAAAGTAAAGCTGATTTCTCTTTGAAGCATGGTGAAGTTGCTTGTCTTGAGCTTGATGAAGCCTCAATCAATGATCAAAAGTTGAGTTTGAATACTTCTTGAAGGCTTTGAATACTTGGAGACTTCTTTTTGCTTGATGGTTGTTGATCAAAATGAATGGGAGTGAAGGCACTTGTTTTTTCTCTTCTTTTCTTCCTTTCCTTTTATTTTTCTTATTCCTCTTATGTTTTTATTTGATTTGAACCACTTAAATAAAATTCCAAGCCCTCAAAACTAGTTTATAGCTGTTAGACATGAAAAACTAGTCATTGGGAGGCAAGAGAGCCGAGTTCTGCATTTGAAAAACTAGCCATTACTGTTCCCAGAACTCCAATTGTCAATACTTAAACCTTGTGAGTCAATACTTAGGATCAACATTTGCATTCCATGAGTCGACACCAAGTTCAAATTTCTTTAATAAAGCTCTTTAGAATTCTGAAATGAGTCGACACTTCTTTTGATGAGTCAACACTTCAGGCAAGTCTTCAATTTCAGCAAGTTCTGTAACTTAAAATTCTCAAGCGATAAGCAGATCCTTGAGTCGATACTTTGGGTCGATACTTGACTAGCATGAGTTGACAATTTAGCCATGCCATCTGAAATACTTTCTGCATGCCGGCTTGAGTTGACACTTCCACTATCACGAGTCGACATTTGAGCTATGAGTCGATACTTTGTGTCAACACTTGACTGAGATTTTATTAAAACCATTGAACCTATGCTGAAGTCAAGTTGTGCTTCCCTATTTAAGTCCTTTCAAGCAATCTTTAAGTTCTTAAGTCCATTAAAAGCTGGTCTTTCAATCATGGAAGGAACTTCTTCATTCTTTGACAAGCAAACAAAACTTGTTGAATTTGGTGAGTACCTTTTAATATAAGTACACTTTAAAGAAATAGTTAGTACTCAACTTATATTTTAGTATTTTGTTTATCATCAAAATCAATAATGGAGTCAACAATCTTTCCCTTTTTGATGATGACAAAACCTTTAAGTATAAATCACATGATAAGCTCTAAAAAAAAAATTTTAATATGCATAAAGCTTATTACAATAAGTTTTCAAATAGAGAAAGAAAGTTTAAGGACTCATTCTAATCAGAATTGTACTAAGAGTGTCAGAGCAAATAAAGAGGAAGGAAATCCATGTATCATGATACTCTAAAAGGAACATGCTCAAGGATAATAAATTTAACAATGAAACAAAGTGAGTATAAATACTCCCCCTCAAGAGGAGATTTAAAGAAAATTTATTTTCAAAGAGCTTTGTAATTAATTTAAGAAAAATAGATTTCACAAATTAAAGGAAGGATTGCTCCCCCTCACTTAGTGCACAAAAAAATTTCAAAGATCTTTCTCAAACACAGATACATATCACTTTCATCTTTTATACTTTACTTCAAAACTTATCTTCTAGCACAAGAAACATAAATGATATTTCAATTTCATCTTATATACTTACCTTTATCTTATAACTTTCATTTTATCTTTTATACTTACTTCTCCCACTATTTGTTAATCATTAAAAAATAAAAGAGAAATAAAAGCACTGAGATTAAGTAATGCAATTCATTCATTCAGAGAAGATATTAAATCATTCATTGAAAGACATAGATATGAACTAGAAGATTTCAATCATTCAAAATGTTTCATAAATTGATACAAATTTGATACATAACATAGAACAAATAAAAACATACAGCAAGAACATAAATGTAAACTAGCTAAACAAAAAAACTATCCTAAGCACTATCGTCATCATTTGAGGATCCAATCTCGATTAGTCCTGTATCAGTTGATGTACGAGATCGAGGCCACAAAGAGCGAAGGTGACAAAGATGGGTCCTGGTCAGTCTCGATGGAACATCACGATGACCACATCCTCTACGTCTAACATATGTCTTACCTCTAGTTGGCACAGAAGAAGTAGAAGCTATGTAAGCAGCAGGAATAGCACTGATTGGAATGGCCGAAAGAGGAGGGGTATGATAAAAAATAGGACTAGTGTCAAGACGATGGAAACCATGAGTATAGAAGCCTAGTTCCTGAATAAGGGAAGACGTATGCAATGATGAAGATTGAATAATAGGTGTATCAAACGATGTATCAGATGGTGGAATAATATGAGTACCAATAACTGAAGGTATAATAAGTGTATGTATAGGAATGGAAGTGCGAACATCATGTCTGGAGAGAATAGTAGGTAGAATAGAAATCTGGAAGGATGAATAAGATGGATCATGAATGGGACTCCCAGAAGGGTCAGCTGCTATCTCCAATATTGGCTCAATCATTAAATCTGCGATGTCTATATCATCAGAATCAGTCTCATCCAAATCCGGTCCCGGTGCTAGTGGTGCTAGAACTGAATCATCTAGATCAGAAGTATCAGGAGCACTCCTCGAAGAGGGTCTACTAAAAATGGACAGAATGGAAGAGATCCCATCTCTCAGTCCTCGATGGCTCTCTCTTATCTTCATATGAAATGAGTCGACTCGCTGATGAATGATAATCAACTTAGTCTCAATGCGAGCGACCCAGTACTCTAGACTCTCAGAAACTCCAAGGATGTCAGACCAAGCTGACTCAGGCTGAGGAGCTGGCTTTGATTGAACTGATGGCTCAGGCTATGCCTCAGATATCACTTTATGAATCTCAAAAGGCCTTGCCTCACTTGAAAAGATACGCTCCTGATGGGGGATGAATTTGATGAAATGGGTGTGTGGAGATGTGATCTACTTACCTAGCAACAACATACTAGCATTAGAGCTCTAGATATTGCCAGATTCATGGGTGGAAGGGATGAAGAATTTCGAGCTAGGAACTAGGTGAGCAAAAAATCTAACACCCTTGTGTAAGCTTCCTTTCAAAAAAATAAAAGAGTTGATCTAAGGGCATAGAAACCCTCAAACTAGGCTAAGCAAACTTTAAGAATCTCAGATCTAAGGATCAAGAGGGTCTTTTCCGAACAATGAAGGGAAATCAAAGCTCAAAATGGAAGGAAAGCACCCACTACTTAAAAAATTGAAGGCTAGAGATAAGATCTACACTTCCTTCTTGGGTGCATCATTGGAGCTTTGATCCATGGCATGGAGATTCAAAGAAATTAAGAAAAAATGAAGGAATCAACAAGAGAAGTGAAGAGAGTTGCTCGAATTTTTGGGCAACATTTCCTCTTCTTCTTGGACTACTTAAATCTTATGTAGAAAAACTTAGAAATGGAACTATGGCCCTTCAAACTCAAATCACTCACTCAAACTCAAGATCAAACTCAACACTTCAACTTAAACTTAAAGAATAACATTCAAAATTCTAGGAAGAACTCAAGAACATGGAAAGGTGGAAGAGAACTCAAACAAGTAAGCTTTTATTCAACTCATGTCATTCATGTCATACAAGAGGGGGTCTTGGTCCCTATTTATAGGCCAAGGGCAGCCCCTTTGGGCGGCAAGGAAAAGAATTAAGAGACCAACTAATTCAAGTTTTGTTGATAGCTAATTACAAGATTAGTTCCTAGCAATAAATTCCTAGCAACTAATCCTAAAAAGAGAAATTCTAGAATCTTCATGTGGCACCATCTTCTTGCAACACATGTCTTCATCTAATCCTTCCACATGTTCTTTAAGGTTTGGTCTTTCAATTAGGCTTCAAGGTAGAAGATTTCTTCATAGCTTGGCTGGCCCATGGGCTTGGAAAAGGAATCTTCACTTGATTTTGGTTTTAAACAATTCAATCTTGCTTCACGAAATTAGGAGTCTTGAAGAGGCGCTTCATACATTTATGGAAACCTTAAAAAAAGGAAAGAATGGACTACAACCAAAGATTATTAGTTTGTAATTTTTTCATCTTGCCAATGTCCTCATTAATTCATCCCGGGTGAAAAGAACTAGGCCTTGACGACTATGAATCATTTTGGCTTTGGTAGTATTCAAGTATATCTAGATTGATTCTTTGTAGTTCTTCTTGAGTGATACATGAATCTTCAGAATTAGGTCTACCTTGCTAATGGTTCGAGTATCGTTGGTAATCTTTATTCCGGGTAGTGACAATCTTGTCATCTATGACCCTTTTAATTCTTTCTCCCCGTTTTGGTGGTATGGCTGGTGGGCACTCTAGGGTTGGTTTAGTCTCAAGGGATGGATTAGGTTCTAGGAACTCATTGGGAATCATTGTGGGCTTCTTGTATCCTACCAGATCTGAGATATTAAAAGTAGAGCTAATGCCAAAGTCAGAAGGTAGGTCTAGCACATAAGCATTAGATCCTATTTTTTTTATTATTTTGAAAGGACCAGCACCATGAGCATGGTGTTTTTTTATAGTTTCTGGTGGAAACTGTTCAGGTTTTAGCCTGATCATCACAAAGTCCCCTACTTGAAATTCTTTAGCCCTTCTATGAGAATCAGCCATATGCTTGTAGCTCTCATTGCTTATTTGGATTTTCTTGCTAACCTCTTTGTGTAGATCCTTAATGTGTTGTGCATATGACTCAGCAGAATTGGATGTTCGTGCATGCATGGGTAATGGAATGAGGTCGATTGGTTTTCGTGGTTTATACCCATGACGAATCTCAAAAGGATTTTTTCCAATGGACCTGTTAACTGAGCTATTTTAGGCAAACTCTATACGTGGCAATAATAGGTCCCAATTTCGAGTATGTTCTCCCACAAACCTTCTCAACATGTTTTCAAGACTTCTATTTACCACTTCCGTTTGGCCATCAGTTTGGGGGTGATAAGATGTGGAAAAGTTCAGCTTGGTTCCTAAAAGATGCCATAGGGTCTTCCAAAAATAACTGGTGAATTTCACATCTCTATCAGACACTATGGTTTTAGATATCCCGTGTAACCTAATCACTCCATCTAGGAATAATTTGGTCACTTTAGATGCGTCAAAGGTCTGGGAACAAGGCAAAAAATGGGCCATCATAGAGAATCAGTCACTACCACAAAGATAGAATCATGCTTCCTTAAGGTCTTTGGTAGTTCCAACACAAAGTCCATATTGATATCTTGCCAAGGTAGATTAGGGATAGATAACGGAGTGTATAGTCCAGTGTTTTGTTTCTGCATCTTGGCAACAGTACATGTTTTACACTAGGCTACAACTTGGGCATCGTTTCTTTTCAAGCTAGGCCAATAGAATTGTTCCTCCAAAGCTAAGATAGTCTTATTCCTCCCAAAATGGCCTGCTAATCCCACGGCATGAATTTCCCAAATCAAGAACTCTCGGGTAGAAGTTCGAGAAACACAACTTATTCCTTTTGAAAAGAAACCCATCATGAATGACATAGTCTAGATACTCCTTAGATGGTCCTAGAATGATAGATTCAAAAATCTTACTAAAGTCAGCGCAACTCTTGTATTCCTCTTTTAACTTATTAAACCCTGTGACTTCGGTACTCAACGAAGTTAGAAGCATGGAAAGTCGACTTAAAGCATCAGCTACCTTATTTTCAATCCTAACATGGTGTTTCAGGACAAAGATATAGGCTTAGATGTATTCTAACCATTTCCCATGCCTAGGATTTAACTTCTTTTGGGAGCTAAGAAAATGGAGTGCTAAATGATCGAAAAACATAATAAATTCTTGTGGTAACAAATAATGTCTCTAATATTTTAAAGATTCAACTACCGCATATAACTCCTTATCATACATGGAATATTTCAATTTCGCTCCATTTAATTTCTCACTAAAAATGATACCAGGTGGTTTTCTTGGCTTAGAACTCCGCCAATCCCTATTCTAGAAGTATCACAAGCAACCTCGAAAACTTTAGTGAAATCAGGTAATCTCAATATTAGTGCCTGGGTCATTTTCTCTTTAATTTCAAGAAATGCTTTGCTAGCTTGTTTGGTCCACTCAAAATCTCCTTTTTTGAATACAATCCATGATTGGGGCAATGATGGTACTAAACCCTCTTATGAACCTCCTATAGAAAGTGGCAAGGTAGTGAAATCTACGGACATCATGTATACTCTTGGGTTCATTCCACTCAAATATGGATCTAACTTTTTCGAGATCAGCAGATACCCCTTCAACAGTGACAACAAATCCTAGGAAGATCACTTTATTGGTCAAGAATTCACACTTTTTTAAATTGGCGTAGAGCTTCTCTTTTCTAATGGTGTAGCAAACTTGATGGAGGTGATCTAGATGGTCTTCCCTAGTTTTGCTGTAGATAAAGATGTCATCAAAGTATACTACAACAAACTTCCCCATGAATGCCTTTAAAACATGACTCATGATTCGCATGAAAGTACTAGGGGTGTTAGATAGACCAAAAGGCATTACTAGCCACTCATAAAGACCATCTTTTGTCTTAAATGCCATTTCCCATTCATCTACAGGTCTAATCCTTACCTGGTGATATCCACTTTTAAGATCTATTTTGGAAAACATAGTGGCTCCGGTCATCATATCTAGTAAGTCATCAAGACGAGGAATGGAAAATTGATATTTGACCGTAATCTTGTTGATGGCATGACTATCAATGCATATTCTCTAAATGCCATCTTTCTTTGGGATTAATAGGGTAGGTACGGCACATGGACTTAAACTCTCCCTAATGAACCCATTTTGGAGGAGGTCTCCTACTTGTCTTTGTAGTTCAGCATGTTCATTAGGATTAATCCTATAGTGAGTTAAATAAAGTAAAGTGGCACCTATGACTAAATCGATTGCATGTTGAATGTCCCTAAGTGGAGGTAGGTGGTCAGGTAAGTCTTCAGGGAATATGTCTTTAAAGTCCTCTAAAACCTTTGTGACTTCCTAAGGTGGCTCCTTAGGATCTTGTTCAGGTACTTCCCTAAGTGTTAAAATCCACATGGGTGATCCTTCTTTAATTTCTTTCTTCAAATCCTTAGCATCAATCAAATTCAAACTTGGCTTCTTTTCTTTCAATTCACTAGACACTTTCTTGATATTGTCCTTAGGTGGGGTCGAGTTAATGGTAAGCCTTTTTCCAAGATGGGTGAAGGTACAAGAATTGGATTGACCATATAAAGTTGCATCATGATCATATAGCCATGGTCTATCCATAATGATGCTACTTGCCCCCATGGGTAGTACATCACACCAGACATGCTCCTGATAAGATTGAATTTGAATGGGAACTTGACATCTATATTTTATTGGAATGGATGTTGCATCTATCCAAGAAACTTTGTATGGATTGGGATGGGAAACAGGGGTCAAACCTAAGGTCTTAAAGGTGTTAGTGGATATGGCATTTACACAACTTCCATTGTCTATGATGATTTTATAAACTTTATCCCCTATTTTGATAAACATTTGAAGTATATTTGTTCTTCTCCAATCCTCCTTCTCAGTAATTTTGGTTAAAATCCTAACAACACCCAAAGTTTATTCATAGTCAATTTCTTATTCTTCCTCAACAAACTCATTGATCAAGTTAGACTCAGCCTCATACACTTCTTCAATTTCCTAAATGGGTTCATTCTCCTCATCAACTATCTCGCTATGTGTAGTGAATGGGTAGGGCATTGGATGGAGTAGTGTCCCTTTTTACTACATTTAAAGCATTGAACATTAGGGTTACCACTCTTTTGAATTAAAGGGGCCTTACCTTTATCAATTGCTTGACTTATTGGGGTACTAGAAATGGGTCTATTAGGTCGCATCTGATTGAATCTTGGTTTCTGAGTAGGGGTGCTAACCTTACTTGGTTTGGGTCGCCTGGTTATTGGTCCCCTATGAAACCTCTCACAATCCTTGGCTATCTGGTAAGCCTGGTCTAGGTCTGTAATCTCTCTCAAAAATAATTTCCTTTGAATCTCTTCTCTCATACTATCTTTAAACCTAGACAAAGTCACGGCTTCTGATTCATCAATATTACACCTCATCACAAATTCATCAAACTTGGCGATGTACTCTGATACAGTCTTAGTACCCTGATATAATCTTTTCCATTGGTCTAACAATCTCTGATGGAAGGGCATTGGGAGTTACTTCTCTCTCAGCTTAGCTTTCATTACTCTCCATGTGGATATAGGCATGTCTCCCCTTTGCCTAATTATTCTCTCGACATTCCACCAATATAACCTATCTTGTCGAACCAATCTAATCTTAGCAAATTTGTACTTCCTATCCTTGATCATTTCATGCCATTCGAAGTATTGGTCCATCTTCCCTTCCCAGTCAATATAAACCTTAAGGTCCAGGCTTCCATCAAAGATAGGAGCCTTTAGTCTAATGCTTTTCATGACCCTCTCATCTTGGTCTAAGTAGTCCTGATGGGGTTGCCTAGGGGTGTGATCATGGGTGAAATCAGGTCGATAGGCTTGGTGAGTAGGCCTGGGTGACTCATGCTCGAAGTGGGCTCTCCGGGCCTCCTCCATAAAATCAGGATGAAGTATTCTAGGGTTGTACTCAGGGGTGAGCTCAAAATGTTGGGCTCTTAGTCCTCTTAGGATTGACCTAGATGACTCGGGTTCAGTGGGGAGTCTTTTCAAGGGTCCCAACTCTTTTTGACTTGACTTAGTTCATTGTTAATTTTCCCTAATTGCTCAGTTACATGGTCAAATTTTTCAGTTAGGGTCCTCATGATGAATTCAAGATTGGGATCCATGGGTAAAAACCAGACTGAGGGTGGGCTTTGGTATAGGGCTTATAGGACATAGTACAAGGATAAACAATACAATGGGCAAGCAGACAAGACCTAATTCTAGGGCTCCTAGACCTAGAGTTCAAGAATACAAGACTTAACTAGGCACTACTTAAGAATGTAATTATCCTGTCCACTGGCTAGATAAGAGGTGGGGTTGCGGGAGGCTTCCCTCACTTTTGCGAGGTCCTACTTAGAAACCTCAAGTATGCTTAAGATGTTTGCCATTTGACCTCTAGACTTAGACACCAATTTTAAGAAATAAGTACAAACTCAAATAATGCTTTGTCTTACCTTGCACTTGAACTCGACTTATGGGTATCCCTAGTTTAGGTTCCTACTTGATTTTGCTTAGGGTTTAGGTCAATGCAAATATGGGTGATTGTTTTGGGATACGGAAAGGTAATGACATCATTCACTTATATAATATTGAATGCCCTTAGGATATTTTAAAAAAATGGATGCAAACAATTTCAGCAAACAATGAGCACAATCAATTATACCTAGCACAAATGCATGAATTTTTAACCCAATTTCAAAATTTCAAATAATACAAATTTGAATTGGGTAATTCAAATATAAAACCTAGATCTCAGTAACCAAATTTAAAATTTAAAATTTGGAATTTAATTAGAAAACTCATCCTTGGAAGCAAAGTGGTTAAAATATAATTTTCAGTTTCTAACTAACCTCCAGCTAACCTGAATTTGAAAATTCAAAATTTAAAATTTTTAAATCCAAAAAATAAGACTAACATGGTTAGACTCAAATCTGAAATCTGAGAATTTATCTTTTGATTTCAAATTAATTTAAATTTTGGTTGAGAAGGTAGTTTGAAAATAGTTGCTAGAAGGTTCCAGCAGTTTAGCTAACTCTTAACAACCTGAATTCAAATTTTAAATTTTGAATTCTTAACCTCTCTAAAATTCAAAATTCTGGTAGAAAATCATAAAACTTCAAATCTAAATCTTAGATATATAATTTTAAATTTATAAAAATTATTTTTTATTTTTTTGATAATTAAATAAAATGGAAGGCAAAAATAGAATTCTGGATATAACTTCAGAAATGACCTAAGAACTCATATTTTTAAATCTAGAAATAAAAGAAAAATATTTTTTTTGAATTTTATATTTTGAATTCTAACACATGAAGGTACTAGAAAAGTATTTGTTTGGATTTTTTTGATCACTATAAAAATTATGAAAAATCACAAAATGCTTAGAAGATAGTGAGACAAAACTATAGCAGCTTGCAAAGCTTAACCTAGAAACCTGGCTCTGATACCAAAAAATTGATGGGGGATGAATTTGATGAAATGGGTATGTGAAGATGTAATCTACTTTTCTAGCAATAATGTACTAGCATTAGAGCTCTAGATATGGCCAGATTCATGGATGGAAGGGATGAAGAATTTCGAGCGAGAAATTAGGTGAGCAAAAAATCTGACACCCTTGTGCTAACTTCCTTTCAATAAAATAACATAGAGGATCAAAGGGAATAGAAACCCTCAAACTAGGCTAAACAATCTTTAAGAACCTCAGATCTAAGGATCAAGAGGGTCTTTTCCCAACAATGAAGAGAAATCAAAGCTCAAAATTGAAGGAAAGCACTCACTACTCAAAAAATTGAAGGCTAGAGACAAGATCTGCACTCCCTTATTGGATTCACCATTAGGGCTTTGATCCATGTCATGAAGACTTCATCATCATCTTCAAATCACCGGGAAGAACCTGCAAAAGAGTCAAGGTAAGGTGGAGATTCAAAGAAATTAAGGGAAAAGGAAGAAATCAACAAGAGAATTGAAGAGAGTTGCTGGAATATTTGGGCAGCACTTCCTCTTTTTCTTGGACTTCTTGGATCTTAAGTAGAAAAACTTGGAAATGGAACTATGGCCCTTCAAACACAAAGCACTCACTCAAATTCATGATTAAACTCAACACTCCAACTCAAACCTAAAGAAAAACACTCAAAATTCTAGGAAGAACTCAAGAACTTGGCAAGGTGGAAGATAACTCAAACAAGTAAGCTTTCATTCAACTCAAGTCATTAATGTCATACAAGAGGGGGCATTGGTCTCTAATTACAGGTCAAGGGCAGCCCATTTGGGTGGCAAGGAAGGGAATTAAGAGACCAACTAATTCAAGTTTTGTTGGTAGCTAATTACAAGATTAGTTCCTAGCAACTAATTCCTAGCAACTAATCCTAGCAAAAGAAATTCTAGAAGCTTCATGTGGCGCCATCTCCTTGCAACACTTGTCTTCATCTAATCCTTCCGCATGTTCTTTAAGGTTTGGTCTTTCAATTAGGCTTCGAGGTAGAAGATTTCTTCATAGCTTGGCCAGCCCATGGGCTTGGAAAAGTAATCTTCACTTGATTTTGGCTTTAAACAATTCAATCTTGCTCCATTGAATTAGGAGTCTTCAAGAGATGCTTCATACATTCGTGGGAACTTGAAAAAAAGGAAAGATTGGACTATAACCAAAGATTATTAGTTTGTAATTTCTTCCACTTGCCAATGTCCTCATTAGCTCCTCCTCCACTGCATCCTTATCTCTGTCAGTAGCCTATCCAGATTTGCACCGTCTCCACTGGCCTCTGACAAGCTGATATCCCATCCGGTGAAGAGTCTGATGTCATAAACATCAGTGTGCAGTAGCTGCCGGTAGGGCTCCCCATCTATCACTCACCATAAGCTCTGAAAAGTAGAGTCAAGCCCATCCCATAGGGCAAACTCAGTCTCTGGCAAATAGATGTCTCTGTCAACTAATGTACCATGAGTACCGGTAGGCATATACAAGTATGCTGTACCAGAGAAACCATCACCAATATCTCTCGCTTTATGATGAAGTCAACATGGCTGGTCTTCGGTAGTAGGATCATGGCAACAAGGTGATGCAGCAACCTCATCTCAGCTGACAGTCTCGAAGCTACCACAGTGGCTCTCTCAGGTAAGTCATCTATCTCGAAGATACAACGTAGACCACTAAGTCTATCCACTAGATTGTCTACAGCAAAACCTATCATGGGTGTGTCCCATACTCTACACAAAATCTCTGCTATCACTAGAACATCTCTGCATTGTACCTGGGCTACCCATCCATCACTACCTCGAGCTAATGAACCATAGAACTCTCGAATCAAACCCAGGTAAAATCTCTCAGTCAAACAACAAAATGGCACCAAGCCAGCATCTTAAAGCCACTAACCTATCCTGAACTGCTGCTGACAAATGAACTAGAGGTCCACGCGACATCCTCCGATGATGGTCATCGATCCCATCCGACTAGCCACGGGAAAGAGAGGTCTAGCAATGACATCGGGTGCACTTTTGCTCTGGCTTCATGCCTAGCCTTTGTTCTTCTTTCTTCTTCTTAATTGGATGGTCTTGGACAATGGACAACTTGCTTCCTAGGCTGCATTCCAAAGATACAAGGTTGGATTGAAAAAAGGGAAGAACCTAGGATTTCTATGATTCAAAATCAAAAGGAAGGGAGAAACCAAAGCAAAAACCATCCAAAACACAAATTTGAGATGATTGGAGATTCGATTTGGAGGGAAGAAGAAAAAGGAACAATTTAGGAGATAAGTTGACTCGATTTGGAAGAAAAATGGAGAAGAAAACACTTCATTTTCTAATTTTATTTCGATATGTCACCGTTCAAGTGTCAACTCACGAACAGAGTCAAGTGTCGACACTTTCAAGTGTCGACACTTCCAAGTGTCAACACTTCGACTTAAAACCAAACAAAAATTGGAAATGAAGCATTGATCAAGATTGAATAGAATTTCAATGGAACTCAAGGAGATTTAACATAATCATCAATGAGTTTGATCAATCAAGGGTCAATATATATAAAAAGATAGAAATTTTCAATCAAAAGGATTGATGATCCCAAGTTCTCATATAATCATACAAAACCGATCCTCTTGGAGTGGCTTAGTCAAAATGTCAACTAATTGCATTTCAGTACTAACAAATTCAAGTACAACATCATTATTTTCAACATGATTTCTAATGAAATGATGCCTAATTTTAATATGCTTACTTCTAGAATGCTGAACAGAATTTTTAGTTAAGCAGATAGCACTAATATTATCACATTTTATGGGTATCTTACTTAGTTTGATTCCAAAATCTTCATGTTATTGCTTAATCTATAAGATTTAAGCACAACAACTTCTTGCTGCAATATACTCAGCCTCAACTGTGCATAGTGCAACCGAAGTTTGTTTCTTACTAAACAAAGAGATTAAGTTAACTCCAAGAAATTGGCAAGTTCCACTAGTACTATTTTTATCAAGTTTACACTCAGCAAAAGTAGCATCAGAAAATTCAATTAAATCAATAGAAGAATTTCTAGAATACCATAGACCAATATCAATTGTACCAGTTAAGTATCTAAATATGCGCTTAACAGCCAATAGATGATGCTCTTTAGGGTCAGACTGATATCTAGCACACATATAGATATTAAACATAATATCAGGTCTACTAGAAATCAAATATAATAAAGAGCTAGTCATCCCTCTATATAATTTTTTATCAACAGACTTACCATACTCATCTTTATCAAGTTTACACGAGGGTCTCAGAGGAGTACCTATTGACTTACTAGACTCCATCCCAAACTTTTTAAGATTTCTCTTATGGACTTAGCTCGGTTGATGAAGAATCCATCGTTAGTTTGCTTAATTTGGAGTCCGAGAAAAAAATTGAGTTCTCCCATCTTGATCATTTCGAACTCACCCTACTTAGCTTAGCAAACTCTTGGCAAAGAATTTCATTAGGAGTACCGAATATAATATCATCAACATAAATTTGTACTACTAATAAGTCATTATTTTTCTTCTTTAGAAATAAGGTAGTATCAACATGGCCTCTAAAAAATTCATTTTCAATTAGAAACTTGCTGAGTCAATCATACTATGCTCGGGGTGCTTGCTTTAAACCATAAAGTGCTTTGTTTTATAAACATGATCAGGATGTCCATGATTTTCAAAATCTTGTGGTTTTTTGACAAAAACTTCTTTGATTATAAAATCATTCAGAAAAGAACTCTTGACATTCATTTGAAAAAGTTTAAAGTTCATAAAACAAGCAAATACTAATAGTAGTCTAATTTCTCATGTCTAGCAATAGGAGCAAAAGTTTCATCAAAAACAATTCCTTCCTCCTGATTGTTGCCTTTGGCAACTAGCCTAGTTTTATTTCTGTAACAATACCATTTTCATCCAATTTATTCATAAATTCCCATTTTATTCCAATAATAGAAATGATAGATGGTCTTTCTATTAATGTCCAAATATTATTTCTTTCAAACTGAGTTAGTTTATCTTGCATAGCATTTATCAAGTTAGGTTCTTTTTTAGCATCTTTAAAATATTTTGGCTCTATTTGAGAAGCAAAAGCAATATAATCATATTTATTTCTAATTGAAGATCGGGTTCTTATCCCTTTAGATGGATCACCTAGGATTAACTCCTTGGGATGTCCATGAGCATACCTCCACTCCATAGGTAGATCTTGATGTGGATTGTATGGCTTCTTCTCTTTCACATTTGTCATGATCTTCTTCACATTGTTGTGAGAGTTGATCTCCAATGTTAGCTTCTTTAGCTTTTCAGCACCTGCACATGCTTCAAATGTATCCTCTTTCCTAGAGGATTTATCAATAGACTCTTCAAAATCTATATATACAAACTCCACTACTACTACGGTTCTTTTGTTAAAAACTTTGTATGCCCTGCTTGATGTAGAATATCCTAGAAAGATACATTCATTAGACTTGGCATCAAATTTTCTAAGATTATCTTTTCCATTATTCAAAATGAAACATTTATATCCAAAAACTCAAAAACACTATAAAGTTGGTTTTCTTTGATTCCAAAGCTCATAAGGTGTTTTCTTTAAAATAGGATGAAATAAAACACAATTTAAAATATAACAAGCAATATTAATTGCTTCAGTCCAAAAATATCTTGGTAAATCATTTTCAAAAAGCATAGTGCATGACATTTCTTCTAATGTATGATTTTTCTTTTCTACTGAGGTATCCTAGGTGCAAAAAAATTATGTTCAATATCTTTTTTATTACAAAAAATTTTAAAATCTTGATTTTCGAATTCAGAACTATGATCACTATGTATGCAAATAACAGAAGTACCTTTTTCATTAGAAACCTTTCGGTAAAACTTTTTAAATACTGAAAATGATTCATCTTTATGAGTATGAAAGAAAACCTAAGTAAATCTTGGAAAGTCATCCACTGTAACTAATCCATATCTCTTACCTCCTAGGCTAGATGTCCTAGTTGGTCTAAAAAGATTCATATAGAGTAGTTCTAATGGCCTAGTAGTTATAACAAAACCTTTAGGTTTCAATGATATTTTTACTTGTTTTCCAAATTAGCAAGCTTGGTAAATTTTATCCTTTTCAAAACAAAGTTTTGGCAAATCTCTTACTAAATCCTTTTTACAAAGTTTTGAAAGTAAATACATACTAGCATGTCCTAGTCTACGATGCCAAAGCTCACTTGTCTCATTTATAGTAGAATTCATTGCTACTAGGCATTCTCCATTAGGCAAAGATAGATTGTCTAAATCAACTAGATAAATATTTCCATGCCTTTTTCCAATGAATTATACTCCATTTTTATCAGGACTAGCTATCATGCAATATGATGATTTGAAAATAACTTGAAAACCTTTATCACAAAATTGACTAATACATAAAATATTATGCTTTAGACCATTAACTAAAAGTATATTATCAATGCTAGTAGAAGGGGGTGATGTGAACCTTACCAACATCAAAAATTTTAACTTTACCATTATCACCGAAAGTCACACTCCCTCCATGATGGGAATTCTCCCAGGGTGCCAGGGATCATGCAGCATGTGAAATTGACTTTCAAAATAAAATTTCATAGCATGATACCCTAACATGTATAACATGTATAGAAAACCCTAATTCCCAGGAACCCCTTGTGTAATATCAACTAATAAATCATAAAATAGAGTCAAGAAAAAAATTTGGATCACCGAAACCCAACTTTTCCACAAGGTTCACAATCACAAACCCTCCAACGATGATCCACATGAAAGTCGGACCAAGGAAGAACTCCTTCTTCAAGTTGCTTGGAGAAATGGAACTCTTTCGGCAACCTTTGGTCTATTGACACTGTAGGACATCCTGCCCTACTGAAGGGCACTCAAGACATTGTCCTAAACCATTTTAGGTTCTAGGACTACCCTCCTATAGGACCCTACAATCTTATGTCCTAAAAACAAGCCTTGTCCTAGTGTAGAAGAACTTGTCTTAACAAGACAAGTCTTGTCCTAAAACAGGAAGGAGGGAGGGAGAAAGTGGAAAACTCTCAGACAGACTCTCGGGAAAATAAAAACACTGATCTCAAAAGACCGAAGAAGAAGTAGTAGTGTTTTTCATTTCACCGTACCCCCTATTTATAATCTCAGATGGGATGTGAAATGCATCTCGACAACAATTATCAGAAATGAAACATCATATCAAATAAGACTCTTCAAGAATGGAGAGTCACATCTGTGTTCTTTCACTTACCAGATCAATCCCCATCGCGCCATGTGTCAAATACCAGTTTCTGAGATAGGGAGATGCCTCTTCTAATCCGAAGTAATGTGAGGCTTGAAGAGTTTTAGAGGTAGAAGGACTCTGCCCTCTATTGTGCATGCGTATATGAAGAGGCGCGACTCCTCATGTGCGCGCCACCTTTCACTCCTCTTCAAGCCATCCCATTCAAACTTTAAACCAGTCTTTTGACTTGTTAAGGCATGGGGATTGAGCTAAGAGGCACCATCCTAATGAAGCTACTAGAGTCTCATCTACTGAAGGACTCTCAGCCCATCTGCGTGCCATACTTTCTCCTAGGTGTGATAAAGGGTGCCAATAATCTTTCCCTTTCCATTTATTCCGCCCAAAGCATCAAATTGACTTAGTCAAACATATGTAATATGGGTATCATTGTAAAGGGCATCAAATAAGCTTTCTGTCATATCTTTTATTTTCATATCAGAGGTCTGTAGCTCTTTCCGTGCCTTTTAGAAGTTAAGGTATCATTTAGCTACCAAGAGTCCCATGCCATTGGGACTCTTCATATATGGCACCTAAAATGCCCAAAATTCCAAATAAAAATTAGATCAAGCTCTATTTTGGATAGCCCCACTTACGACTCAACCTAATTTAGGTTTTCCATAATTAGGTTAGCCCAATTAGCATGCAACTGAACCCAATCCAATTGGATTAGGAATTAGGTTAGTCTACATATGCTAGTATGCAATCTAGCTAACCAATTAGGATCCTATGACCATAATTAAATCATTAATGACTTTCTTGGCCAAGTCTCTATTATGTGTGACCCATTGGGCTCAACATCTAGCCAGCTGTAGGTTTAGGTTTGAGCTGATTCGATCCGATTGAACTCGATTGACCTAATTAGGTAAAATTGACTCACCTAATTGTCCAATTCGAATCACACATCGAATTGACTCACGAAACTAAACCAATTGGTTCATGAAAACCTACAAGACAAGATTGATATCTAGTAATGTGTCAAGCCTACTTGGAAGATGAGGAATTTGAAGAAAAATACTAAAATACCCTTTAATAGTAAGTTACCGTGGAATTCCATCTTTCGATCTCCCATTATACCGATTAAGTGATAGGTATGGATAGATGTCAAACCCTAACACTTCATCATATCGAACTCAGCTTGATCATAAGGACTCAGCTTATGACTGATTAGATTCCACTAATCTCATCCTGCTTTGATCAAAGGCTCCTTGAGTCACTCATCGAAGAGATTGTATGGGATAACAATTTCTCTTACTAGGAATGATCAATTCCTTGTTGGTCCACTCACATCCTTCGTACACCTTCCACCATACCCAAAACACCCCGTACATGTCGCAATGGAATGAATGAGTATGAACCAAAGTATGGTTTAGTGTGCACAAGGAACCATGGTGACCTCAGGTATAAAGATCACATGCACAACTTCTACTCTAGGATATATTTTTTGACAAGTAGTAAGACTTCCATATGATAATCCCTCTTTTGACAAGTAGTAAGACTTCCAAAAGATAAACTCGGTGCGGATCAGTTCAATGTACTCATACCCTTATGAGCACCCTTATCCTTGTATTAGTGTCTCTACACAAGTGGTTGTGAGATCAACCACCCTCATCAACTAAGCATACATAGGATAACCTAGTCTTTTCGGATTCATTGATCCCCGAATCGATGGACCAATGACTAGGAACATTCTAGATTAGGGTTTATAGTAATTAGGTCTCACTGTTATGAACTCCATCATAACCTTAACTCCATTGCCCTAATTTACGGGGTTCATCATAATCAATAACAAAATATGACACGACAGTATATGATGAATCAAATGCCTTTATTAATATGAAAGTATGTCATACATGAGCTGGAAGTTTACAAAAAGGCCCATATAGTGATTGGCTCTTAGGGCACTTTTTCTATCAAACTCCCACTTGTACTAAAGCCAATCACCCTTGTATTTTATGCCCATAATATCTAAGTGACGATCTAACTACTGCTTGGCTAAAGCTTTAGTGAATGGGTCTGCTATATTGTTCTTTATGTCAACTCGTTCAATGACAACATCTTGTCTTTCAATAATCTCTCGAACGAGGTGGAACGATCTTAGAATGTGCTTGGACTTGTGATGAGACCTTGGTTCCTTAGCTTGTGCAACAGCCCTAGTGTTATCATAGTATAATGGCACTGGCTGTTGTACATCTGGAACCATGCCCATTTTCATGATGAATTTCTTCATCCAGACAGCTTCTTTCGCGGCTTCACTAGCAGCTATGTAATCTGCCTCAGTGACTGAGTCAGCTACTGTTGGCTACTTTATACTTTTCTAACTCACTACACCACCATTCAGGGTGAAGACATACCTTGATGTGGATTTGCTATCATCTGGATCTAATTGAAAACTAGAATCTGTATAACCTTTTAGTTTCAACTCAAATCCACCATATACTAGAGAAATATCCTTAGTCCTTCTCAGGTACTTAAAGATTATTTTTCACAGCTCTTCAATGATCCTCTCCTGGATCTGCCGGAAACCTTCTCACTATGCCCAAGGCATATGCAACATCAGGTCTGGTACATAACATGTCATACAATATCGATCCTACAAACGAAGCATAAGGAATCATAGCCATCCTCTCTCTTTCTTCTGATGTCCTAGGAGACATTTTCATAGAGAGATATATGCCTTAACTTATAGGTAAGTAACCTTTCTTACTTCCATCCTTGTTGAATCTCTTCAACACTAAGTCAATGTATCTGGATTAGGATAAGCCAAGCATCCTCTTAGATCTATCTCTATAGATCATTATACCCAGTATATAGGATGCTTCTCCGAAATCCTTCATGGAAAACTTTGATGATAGCCAAGTTTTAACCAGTTGCAACATTGGGATATCATTTCCAATGATCAATATGTCATTCACATACAAAACTAAAAAAATAATGGCACTCCCACTTGTCTTCTTATACACACATGGTTCATCCACATTTTTGATAAAACCAAATCCTTTGATTATTTCATCAAAATAGATGTTAAAACTTCTCGATGCTTGCTTAAGTCCATAAATGGACTTCTTTAACATGCATACCTGGTTTAGTCTCCCACTTGAGACAAACCCCTCTGACTATGACATATACACTTCTTCCTCAAGGTTTCTATTAAGGAAAGCAGTCTTTACATCCATTTGCCAGATCTCATAGTCATGGTATGCTGCTATGGCAAGCAGTATCCGAAAGGACTTGAGCATGGCTACTAGAGAAAAGGTTTCACCATAGTCTACACCATGTTTTTGTCTAAAACCTTTTGCTACCAGCCTAGCCTTATATGTCTCAACTTGACCATTTGCTCCAATCTTTTTCTTGAAGACCCATTTACACCCTATTGGGTTAATTTCTTTCTGGTGGATCTACCAAGGTCCAAACCTGATTGGAATACAAGGAGTCCATTTTAGATTTCATGGCACCAAGCAACTTTTTGGAGACCCCACTCTCGATAGCTTCCGAATAGGTTAGAGGATCATCATCTTGTATGATACTGGCTTCATTGTCATCCCCGATGACAAAGCCATATCTGAGAGGTGCTCCCTGCACCCTCTCTGACCTTTGGAGAGGAGGTGTGTATTGTTGTTGTTCTTGATCTATAAGAATCTCTGGTTGAGGAACTTCACTTGAAGGCTCATCAGTTTGTTGGTTTTGTTCTTCACACAACTCAAGTGAAGAATCACTACATCCTTATTGGATTAACTCATGTTCCAAGAATGTAGCATGCCTACTGACAATTATCTTCTGCTCAGTAGCATTATAAAAGAGGTATCCCATACCTTCTTTTGGGTAACCAACAAACCTACACTTGTCAGCCCTAGCACTTAACTTATGCCCAAAGTTATTCTTGACATAAGCATGGCAATCCCAAATCTTTAAGTACTTAAGACTTGGTCTTTTACCATTCCATAAATCAAATGGAGTGATACATACTAACTTAGATGGAACCCTTTTTAATATGTATGCAGCAATCTCCAAGGCATGTCCCCGAAAGGAAATGGGAAGATCTGTGAAGCTCATCATAGACCTCACCATATCCAACAAGGTGCAATTTCTCCTTTCCGCCACTCCATTTAACTGGGGTGTATAAGGTGGGGTCCATTTAGAAATAATGCCTTTGTCCTTGAGATGGTTCAAAAACTCACTAGACAAATATTCCCCTCCTCGATCAGATCGATGAGCTTTAATACAAACTCCAATTTGTCTTTCAACCATACTCTGATATTCTTTAAACTTATCAAAGGCTTCGGACTTGTGTTTCATAAGATACACATAATCGAACCTTGATAAATCATCAATAAAAGTGATGAAATAAGAATATCCTCCTCTGGCCTGAGTTGACATAGGTCCACGCACATCAGTATGTACAAGACCTAATAATTCAGTTGCCCTTTCTCCATATCCAGTGAATGGAGATTTGGTCATTTTCCTTTTGAGGCAAGACTCACAATTTCCTAATGATTGAAAATCATCAGGGTCAAAGTAATCCTCTTTCACTAACTTGTTTATCCTTGACTCACTGATATGATCTAAATGGCAATGCCAGAGATATGTGATATTGACATTATCTCTTTTTCTCTTCTTGTCATCTACAAGAATTATTTCATCATTGAGTACTAAAGTTAGAAGACTATTCATAAAGCAGCCATGCCCAAATATTGTATTATTATAAAGAATAAAGTAGCCACTACTCTTTACACTTATTTTAGATCCTTGTTGTAATAACAAGGGTATAGAAATAATGTTTCTTACAATATTTAGCACATAGTAGTATTCTTCCAACCTTATGATATTACCCGAAGGAAATAAAAGAAGATAAATGCCCATAGCTTCAGCATATATGCGTTCTCCACTTGCCCCATATAATTTGAAGTCACCTTTCTTCAAATTTCTAATTCTGTGGAGTCCTTGTAAAGATTTACAAAAATGTGACCCATATGCAGTATCCAATACCCATGAATTAAAAATAGATTCACTCAATGATAAATTGGTCTGTATCATATACAAACCCCTAGATGCATCACTTGCATCTAGCTTCATATTTGCAAGACAAGTCTTGCAATCCTTCTTCCAATGCCCAAATATGCTGCAATGGAAATAGACTCTATCAGCCTTCTTCCTCAACTAGTCCACATAGTTTGAACCAGTTAACTTATTAGCATCCAAGATGCCACAAAGTGATAAGTTTTAAGCCATTATTTAAATATCCTATATTTAATTACAGAACAATATCAGTAGACCACTCAAGATGATATCCATAACTAGATAAGGACTTTCTATCGAATTATGTCTGCCATTATTTTCTTCAAATACCATAACCCTCAACTTTGGTAAGCGAGAAAACTTTCCTGGTTTCTTTAGTGGGGTTGAGATCCTTATTCCACATGAGTGCCTTATGTATGCATAACAAACACACATGAGTTCAAAGGTAGGACAACCTTTCCAATTGCAACTCATGCAATTCTCAACAATTATCTTTGCCTTTAAGATACTTATGGCCTTGTGAATACACAACAAGCCATAATGTCTTAGTTTAGTCAAACCCTTCATTTTCATATAGCCATGATTGAATAATGTTACCCTTGTGTATGACAATAAAGCAACATTTCCAAACATGCCATAAAGCACTAAGTGCACCAAGACAAATCTTATATCAAACCCTAGAGTAGGCCTTGTTTATGCACAACAAACATACTATAGTCTTGACATAAATTTGGCTTAGCATGAAGGAAGGCAAAATATAGTACACTTAACCAATTAGCATTACCAAATTAAGATTTATATATGACCAAATTGGCCAGGTGAGTGGAAGGGGGGAGGGGGTCCCTCTTTTGCTTTCCTTAGACACCAATTATATTGGTCAGGTCAGTCAACGGAACCAATTAAAAACCTCATTCCCTTTACCTTCCCAGAACCACTTGCCTAGGCACCAATTGGCTGATCAAATCCTAACCGATTTTGCTTCTTGACTAAGTTTTATACTATGACTAAATATGGTTTTTGATGAGGACTTTGATGGTCTCAAAATACATTCTAAAACTATCATAATAATAATGTATATTACTACTAGTATAAACATAAACATGATTTCCAACTTTATAACAAATATAAACCTAATGCATATCACTCTAGCATATGCATTAAAATTTATGTCATCAAGCATATTACCCTAATATGCATAGTATTATATGAAAATTAGCAAATTACCCTAATATGCAAATCAAGACATGATAAAATACCTTTCACCTCACTTATTCATGGGATATGGCCACAGTGGCACCACTACATGTCATAGGAGACCCATTGAATGGGAAGAGAGGGCCTTTAAACCCTACTTGGCTCCTATGACTGGACGGCCATGGTGACTAACTCAATCCAAAGTTGTTACTTGGTTTATGCATAATTTTATATTGACATAATATAATACATATGAACATGGTCAAGTCGACTCGATAAGTTTCAGGTCAGCTCGGTAGTGGAATTTAATAAAACTCCAAAATGATTCATAATTGGAATGCCACAAGGATGGCTCTGATACCACTAATGGGAATTCTCATAGGGTGCTGAGGATCATGCAACATATAGAATTGACTTTCAAAATAAAATTTCATAGCATGATACCCTAACATGTATAACATGTATAGAAAATCCTAATTTACAGGAACCCCTTTGTGCAATATCAACTAATGAATCATAAATATAGAGTCAAGAAAAATACCTGGATCGCTGAAACCCAACTTTTGCACAAGGTTCACAAGCACAAACCTTCCAACGGTGATCCATACAAAACTCAGACGAAGGAAGAACTCCTTCAAGTTGCTTGAAGAAGTGGAACTCTTTTAGCAGCCTTTGATCTATTGACCACTGTAGGACACCCTGTCCTACTGAAGGGCACTCAAGACACTATCCTAAACCACTTTTGGTTCTAGTACTACCCTCCTCCTGGACCCTACAGGCTTATATACTAAAACTAAGACTTGTCCTAGTGTAGAAGGACATGTCTAAACAGGACAAGTCTTGTCCTAAAACAGGAAGGAGGGAGGGAGAAAGTGGAAGACTCTCAGACAGACTCTAGAGAAAATAAAAACACTGATCTCAGAAGATTGAAGAAGAAGAAGCTGTAATGTTTCTTATTAACCATACCCCCTATTTATAATCTAAGATGGGGTGTGAAATGCATCCTGACAACACTTATCAGATATGAAACATCATATATGATAAGACTCTTCGGGAATAGAGAGTCACATTTGTGTTCTTTCACTAACCAGATCAATCCCCATCATGCCATGTATCAAATACTAGTTTCTGAGATAGGGAGATGCCTATTCTAATCCAAAGTAACGCGAGGTTTGAAGAGTTTTAGAGGCAGAAAGAATCTACCCTCTATTGTGTGCACGCATATGAAGAGGCGTGACTCTTCATGTGCGCGCCACCTTTCACTCCTCTTCAAGCCATCCCATTCAAACTTTAAACTTGTCTGTTGACATGTCGAGGAATGGGGATTGAGCTAAGAGGTGCCTTCGTAATAAAGCTCCCAGAGTCTCATCTGCAAAAGGACTCTCAGTCCATCTGCGGGCCATACTTTTTCCCAGGTGCGCCAAAGGGCGCCAATAGTCTTTCCCTTTCTATTTAGTCCTCCCAAAGCATCAAATTGACTTGGTCAAATATATGTAATATGGGTGCCATTGGAAAGGGCATCAAATAAGCTTTCTGACCATATCTTTTACTTTCAGATCAGAGGTCTGTAGCTCCTTCTGTGCCTTTTTGAGGTTAAGGTATTATTTAGGTACCAAGAGTCCCATGCCATTGGGACTCTTCATATATGGTGCCTAAAGTGCCCAAAAATCCAAATAAAAATCAGATCAAGCTCTGATTTGGCTAGCCCAACTTAGAACTCAACCTAATTTAGGTTTTCCATAATTAAGTTATCCCAATTAGCAAGCAACCAAATCCAATCCAATTGGGTTAGGAATTAGGTTAGTCTACATATGTTAGTATGCAATCTAGCCAACCAATTAGGATCTTATGATCCTAATTAAATCATGAATGACTTCCTTGGCCAAGTCACTATTGTGTGTGACTCATTGGGTTCCATATCTAGCCAGCAGTAGGTCTAGGTTTGAGCCGATTCGATCCGATTGAACCCGATTGACCTAATTAGGTCAAATTGGCTCACCTAATTATCCAATTCCAATCACACATCGAATTGACTCATGAAACCAAACCAATTGGTTCATGAAAATCTACAAGACAAGATTGACATCTAGCAATGTGTCATGCCTACCCGGAAAATGAGAAATTTAGTAGAAAATACCAAAATACCCTTCAGTAGTAAGTTACCATGCAATTCAATCTTTCGAACTCCCATTATTTCGATTAAGTGATAGGTATGGATAGATGTTAAACCCTAACACTTCATCATATCGAATCTCAGCTCGATCATTAGGACTCAACTGATGACTGATTAGATTCCACTAATCTTATCCTGCTTTGATCAAAGGCTCCTTGAGTCACTCATCGAAGATATTTTATGGGATAACCATTCCTCTTACTTGGAATGATCGATTCATTGTTGGTCCACTCACATCCTTCGTATACCTTCCACTATACCCAGAACACCCCGTACATGTCGCAATGGCATTAATGAGTATGAAGCAAACTATGGCTTAGTGTGTACAAGGAACCATGGTGACCTCAGGTCTAAAGATCACATGCACAATTTCTACTCTGGGATCTATCTTTTGACAAGTAGCAAGACTTCCATAAGATAATCCCAGTATGGATCAGTTCTGTGTACTCGTATCCTGATGAGTACCTTATCCTTGTATTAGTGTCTCTACACAAGTGGTTGTGAGATCAACCACTCTTATCAACTGAGCATATATAGGATAAGCTAGTCTTTCCGAATTCATCGATCCCCGAATCGATGGTCCGACGACTAAGAACATTCTAGATTATGATTTATAGGAATTTGGTCTCATTATTATAAACTCCATCATAACCCTAACTCCATTGCCCTAACTTATGGGGTTTATCATAATCAATAAGAAAATATGACACAACGGTATATGATGAATCAAATGCCTTTATTAATATGAAAGTATGTCATACATGAGCTGGAAGTTTACAAAAAGGCCCTTATAGTGATTGGCTCTTAGGGTACTTTTTCTATCACTCCATTTATTGCCTCAAGAAAGGTGATTTGCTTCACATCTCCTATCATGTGTCTTGAACAACCACTATCAAGATACCATAGCCTTTTGTTTTCCTTGGTTGCAAGACACACCTATAAAACAAATCAGGTTTTGTTTTTAGGTACCAAAGCCAACTTGGGTCCTTTAGGGTTAGTGCTCAAATTGGTTCCTTTTAGAACCCAAATCTTTTCAAAATCATTGATTTTTCTCAAGTTGCATTGAAAAGTTTTATGTCATAGTTTTTTTCATGAAAAATATGTAATGCTTGATGATGCGGGTATAAAGAAATTTTTGAAATACCTTTGCTATTTTTGAGGTTTATATCCTAATCCTGCATTGTTAAAAATAGCTCTTTGATTATTCAAAAGAAGAATTAATTTTTTAGAACTATAAGTAAACTTTTCAACAAGGGGTTTTATTTTATTAGGTTCTTTATAATTTTTGTTCTCTATTTCTAAGTCGTTGTTTTTTTCAAATGATCACCACTTGAAACAATAAATTTAGGCCTCTTTAAAACATCATTTTCCATTATTAATGCTTTGTTTTTCTTTTCCAAAACATCAAGCTTATTCTTCAAATCATTAACTTCATTTAAAAAAGAATTAATTTCATGTGATAAACTATTTGCATGCTTTTTCAATTTTTTATTTTCAGATAAAATCAATTTATGATCATGAATCAATTCATCAAATGCATTTTTCAATTTATCAAAAGTAAAGTTCAATTCAGAGTCAGAAATTACCTCTTCTTGGTCTTCTTGTTGTGCTATGAGATATAAATTAGCAACTTCAGTTGGTTCTTCATCTGAGCTTGAATCTTCACTATCACTCCAGGTTGCCATCATAGCTTTCTTTCCAAGCTTTTTTCTTGATTTTTTTAGTAAAGGACAGTCAAACTTATAATGTCTAGGCTTCTTGCTTTCAAAGCATGTAGGCACCTCCTTCTCCTTTTCCTTTTCTTTCGTCTTTTCCTTTTACTTGTCTTTACTTGTTTAGAACCTTTTCTTGTAAGGGAACTTTCTTATTTTCATAATTTTCTGAATTTTCTTGCTAAGAGAGCTTCCTCACTCTCATCTTCTTCTTCTTCTTCTGATTCTTCATTTGATGATTCTTCTTGAATTGTAGATTTGAAGGCTATCCCCTTTCTCTTTTTATCCAAGTCCATAGATTTCTGCTTCAGGTTTAGCTCATAAGTCATAAGCGATCCCACTAGCTCCTCCAAGGATAATTTGTCAACGTCTTTTGCTTCTTGTTTGGCGGTCACCTTTGGATCTCATGAAGTTGGAAGTGACCTGAGAATTTTGTTGACAAGATCAGCATTAGACATGATTTTTCCTAAACTTCTCATGCCATTTACAATGTTTGTGAATCTAGTGTACATGTCAGTGATAGATTTATTTGGTTCCATTCAGAACATTTTATAAGTATCCACTAACATTTTTATTTTGGTTTTCTTCACTTGATTAGTACTCTCAAGAGTAACTTCAAGTGTGTCCCATATTTTTTTAGCAGATATGTATGTAGAAATCCTATTAAACTCACAAGGATCTAATGCACAATAAAGGAGATTCATTGCTTTCGCATTAATCTTGGATTGTTTAATGATATTTTCATCCCAATCATCCTTGAGCTTTGGGATGGAAACACCATTAACCATAATCGAAAGAATATGTGGATCTTTATCAACAACATTCCATAAATTATAATTTATTAAATGCATGTAAATTTTCATTCTAGTTTTCTAATAAGTACAATTTGTTCCATTAAAATATGGAGGTCTATTTGAGGCTTGTCCTTCAACTACACTAGTACCAATAGGGGCTGCCATAGATCTTTACCCAAGGCGGTTAGACCAATAAACTGAGAATAGGGCTCTGATACCACTTGTTGCCCAGTAAGCAACCCAAGAGGAGGGGTGAATTAGGTTTCTAAAAATAAAATATTTACTTGCAAAAATATGTGCCAAATGCAATAAACAATTATGAGTGCTAGTGCGAGGTGAATTAGAATGCTCTTAATGAGTTTGAAGCAAAAATATAAATGCAATAAATAAAAGAGAAAAAGAGAGACAATCAATCCACAAACACAATCAAGATATAGTGGTTCGGTGCTTTTCAATGCACCTACATTCACTCTCCAAGATCCTATTGGGAATTCACTATAACCTCAACTGATTATAGCTGATTAGTTTTTCGAGCTCACTAATCAAACCTAACTTATTTTCATAAGGCTCACAAGTCAAAACCTTCCTTGGTTTTACGGGCTAACCAAGAACCTAATTAGTTTTAAGGCTCACCAACAACCTCCCTTGGTCTTGCGGGCTAACCAAGAACTTAATTAGTTTTAAGGCTCACCAACAACCTTCCTAGGTTTTGCAGGCTAACCAAGAACCTAATTGGTTTTCAAGGCTCACCAGTAACATCCATGGTTTTCAAGGCTAACCAATAACCTTTACAACAAGAGATAAGGTTTAAAGTAAAGCAACAATAAAAGCTTTCTAAAGCAAAGCTGATTTCTTTTTGAAACTCGGTGAAGTTGCTTATCTTGAGCTTGATGAAGCTTCAATCAATGATCAAAAGTTGAGCTTGAATGCTTCTTGAAGAATTTAAATGCTTGGAGACTTTTTTTTGCTTGATGGTTGTTAATTACAATGAATGGGAATGAATGCACTTGCTATTTCTCTTCTTTTCTTGTTTTCCTTTTGTTTTCTTCTTCCTCTTGTGTTTTGATTTGATTTGAACCACTTAAATACAATTCCAAGGCCTCAAAACTAGTTTATAGTTGTTAGACACAGAAAACTAGCAATTGGGAGACAAGAGGGCCGAGCTCTGTATCTGAAAAACTAGCCATTACTATTCCAAGAACTCCAAGTGTTGACACTTAAACCTTGTGAGTCGACACATAAGGTTGACACTTTCATTCCATGAGTTGATACCAAGTTCAAATTTTTTCAATGAAGCTTTCTGAAATTCTCAAGTGAGTTGACACTTCTTCTGGTGTGTCGACACTTGAGTCAACACTTGACGACCATGAGTCGACACTACAGGCAAGTCTTCAATTTCAGCTAGTTCTGTATCTAAAAATTCTCAAACGATGAGCCGATTCTTTAGTTTACACATTAAGTCGACACTTGACTGGCATGAGTTGACACTTTAGGCATGCCATCTGAAACACTTTCTGCATGCCGGATTGAGTTGACACTTCCACTATCACGAGTCGACACTTGAGCTATGAGTCGACACTTTGAGTCGACACTTGATTGAGATTTCTTCAAAACCATTGAACCTATACTGAAATCAAGTTGTGCTTCACTATTTAAGTCCTTTCAAGCAATCTTCAAGTTCTTAAGTCCATTAAAAGTTGGTCTTTCAATCAATGAAGGGACTTATTCATTCTTTGATAAGCAAACAAAACTTGTTGAATTTGGTGAGTACCTTTTCTATAAGCACACTTTAAAAAAACAGTTAGTACTCGACTTATACTTAAGTATTTTGTTTATCATCAAAATCAATAACGGAGTCAACACATATAACTCCCTGGAGTTCCTTTCATGTCCTTCTAGTTACCCACAAATACCTGTCCATGCTTTGAGTTCCTTGTAGATACCTTAGGATCCACTTCAATGCCTTCCAGTGTTCCTTCCCATGGTAAGATATGTACCTGCTCACCTAGCTTAGAGCATATGCTATATCTGGCCTGCAACACACCATAGCATACATAACACTGCCCACTACATTTGCATATGGAACTCTCTCCATGTACCCTCTCTCCTCATCTATTTGGGGGCTTTGAATTTTAGAAAGAGAGATGTGCCCTGGTAATGGTGTCTCTACTGGTTTGGCCTTCTCCATCCCAAACCTCTCAAGTATCTTCTTGATATAACCACCTTATGACAAATGGAGCATTCCCTTGCTTTTATTCTTGCAAATCTCCTTTCCATGGATTTTTTGTGCTGGACCCAAATCCTTCATCTCGAATTCTTTAGATAATGCTCTCTTCAGCCCTTTCACAACCTTCATACTTTTGCTAGCTATCAGCATGTCATCCATATACAGAAGTAGATATAGAGCATTGTCATCAACCACATCCATCACAAACACACAACAGTCATGTTCACCCTGAGAAACCCAAGGATTAAAATAAATGTATCAAATTTGAGATACCATTGATGAGGTGACTGCTTCAAACCATATAATGACCTCTGGAGTAGACATACCATGTCCTCCTATCCAACCCTATGAAGCTATCAGGTTGCTTCATGTAGATCTTCTATTCTAGGCTTACATATAGAAATGCTGTTTCCACATCCATCTGCACCAATTCCATATCATGTTCTACCACCAATGACAGCAACACCTGAATTGAAGTATTGCATACCATAGGAGAAAACACATCCATGTAGTCAACTCCTTCCCTCTGTGAGTATCTTTTTGCTACTAGCCTTGCTCTGTATCTCACTCCACCTTGCTTTGAAGGTACTATCTTCTTTATGAATACCCATCTTGAGCCAATTGCCCGAGCATCTTCAGGTAGATCACAGTTGCCATGTCTTATTCCTCCTGAGAGATTCCATCTCTCCATCATCCTTGTATCCATGATTCTTTATTAGGACCTTCCATGGCCTCCTTGAATGTTTTTGGATCTCCATTTATAGAGATGAGAGCATAAGAGATAGTCTCATCCATGCCATATTGCACCAGCTTCCGAATCATGCATTGAGGCTTATGTAGTGCCCCTCCCCTTGCATTGTCCTACAAGTCTACTGTGTGTGGCTCTTCACCACCAGAGAATCTTTCCCGCCTAACTCCAACTCAACTAAAACACCATTGAGAGTAGAAGTAGAAGGCCTATCATTCACCTGAGAAGGGCAATCACTACTGTTCAACTTTGTAGTTGCACTTACATCAGTACTCCCCAGTCTCTTCATGATGCTCCTCTCATAAAAAATGACATCCCTACTAATCACTATCCTCTGAGACTAAGGACCCATAGTAGGTAACCCTTGATTCCTCGTGGATACCCGATGAAGATCATCTTTATTGACTTAGGGTCTAACTTGCTTCTTTTGGTTGCCTCCACATGTGCATAGGTAGGGAAACCAAACACTTTAATGTGGCCTAGCTCCACTTGTTGGGTTTCGGTGGCACAGCAGAAGAATGGATATCAAAATTTTTCATTTTGAAACTCCAAACAACTTGAAACCCTAAGCCTAAGATCCCTTATTCATTACAATTAACAAGTCATTCGATTAGGGTTTGAAAGAATACTTGGAATGCTAATTCCTTCTTTTCACTAGGCACACAAGTACATGCCCTCCAGAGGTGATTCATATAGGAATTGATCCAAGGAAGCACTCCTTAGTAGGTTGCTTAAACCACTAGGACTCTTCACTTTGGCCTTTCTTCCTTTGGCAGCCTATCCTTCCTTGCTCATACCCTTTCCCTCCAGTAAAGCACTCTGAGCCCTCTCCAAAACCTCTCTTCACTCTCTTTATCACTTCCTAAATTTCATCCTTAACCCTTGTCTTAAAATGGTGGACTTGTCTTAAGACAAGACCTAAGTTCTAATAAGGGAAGGAGGAGACAAGGATAGTGTGGCAGAGTGTAAGTATAAGAAAGAAAGGAATCAGATTCATAATCATTCTTCTTTCGGCCTAAACACCAAAGGCTATTTATAGGAGATGGGGAGGCGCCAATGATGGCTCTTCATCAACCTTTGATCTGTCAATCAATAGATCAAATAAGACCCTTCATTAAGGAGTCTTATCTTGAAAAGCCAAGACCCTTCCTGTGCTAAAAGCCAAGAACCTTCCTGTGCCAAATGCCTTTTCTCCTCATGCCATGTGGCACTTAACCAGCTGATAGGGGTCTTAAGATGGCGTGGAAAAATTATGACTTATCCAAGAGTCAAGTTCCTTCATTGAGAAGGTATCTTCGATTTAAATCATCTGTAGTTAACATGAAGGGATGCAACCCTTTATGTGCATTCCAATGTTTCTTCACCATCGATTCCATTTTCCACCAGTAATTAGCCATAGCATTTGGACATGGGATAAGTCTAGGGATGCTTTGTTTCATCTGAAAACTAGGTCCCATAAGTAGAAGGACTCTAGGTCCTTTTTTGCATGCCATATACTCCTGTGCACAAAATAAATTGGCACCAAGAGTCACTTCAACATTGGACTCTTCATATAAATTAGATAATAGCTGATAAAAACTGGATAAAACTAAATAATCGCTACCCCACTTTGGACTCAACCCAATCTAGGATTCCCCCAAATTGGTTAGCCCATTAAGCAACCTTATAGACCCAATTCTATTATGTTAGGAGTTAAGTTAGCCTACTCATGCTAGTGTATAATCTGGCTAACCTATTAGGATCCCATGACCCTAATAAATATCAATTGACTTCCTATGCTAATTCCCTAATGTGTTTGACCTTTGAATTCCACATCTAGCCAATAATAAGTCTAGGTCCAAGCCAATTCGATCCAATCGAACTCGTTTGACCTAATTAGGTCAAATTGAGATAACCTATGTTGACAATTTGAACTAGCTTTCGAATTGACTTATGAATCCAATCGAATTGATTCATGAAAACCTACATGACATGATTGACATCTACCAACATGTCATACCTACATGGAAGATAAGAAACTTGATAAAAAGTACCAAAATATCCTTCAGTGAAAAGTTACCGTATAATTCAA
This sequence comes from Areca catechu, assembly GCA_021397845.1. NCBI lineage: Eukaryota > Viridiplantae > Streptophyta > Magnoliopsida > Arecales > Arecaceae > Areca > Areca catechu. The sequence continues at coordinate 89,517,957 of CM038051.1, read as the reverse complement.
TTTTTCGATCTCCTTTTATCCTAAATAAGTGATTGGTATGAAAAATTATCAAACCCTAGCATTTAGTCATTTCGAATCTCATTTTGATAATGAAGACTCTATTGGTGACTAATTAGAAATCACTACTAATTTCATCCTGCTTTGATCAAAGACTCCATGAGTCATCAATCGAAGAGATTACTTGGGATAACAATTCTTCTTGCTAGAAATGATTGATTCCTTATTGGTCCACTCACATCCTTCATATACCTTACACCATATCCGAGAACACCACATACATGACTCAATGTCATGAATGAGTATGAACCAAAACATGTTTTAGTTTGTATAAGGAACCATGGTGACCTTAGGACTAAAGATCACTTGTACTACTCCCACTATGAGAATTATCTCTTGACAAGTAGTAAGACTTCCATAAGATATTCTCAGTATAGATCAGTTCTGTGAACTCATACCCTAATGAGCACCCTTATCCTTGAATTAGTGTCTCTACACAAGTGGCTATGAGACCAACCACCCTCTCCATCAAGCATACATAGGATAAGCTAGTCTTTCCGGAAGCATCGATCCTCGAATCGATGATCCAATGACTAGAAACATTTTAGATTAGGGTTTATAGGAACTTAGATCTCACTATTATGATTTTCATCATAACACTAATTCTTTTGCCCTGATCTATGGGGTTCATCATAATCTTTAAATAAGACACAGCAGTATGATAAATCACAATGCATTTTATTAATTCAATAATATCATACAAGAGTTGGAATATTACAAAAATACCCTCACAAAGATTAGCTTTTAGGGCACTTTTCTTTCAATCTCCCACTTGCACTAAAGCCAATCATCCTTGTATTTTATACACATAAAATCTAAGTGGCAATCAAATTATTGCTAGGGTAGTTCTTTAGTGAATGGGTCTGCTATCTTGTTCTTTGTATCAACTTGTTTGATAATAACATCTTGTCTTTCTATGATTTATCGAACGAGGTGAAAATGTCTTAGGATGTGCTTGGACTAATGATGAGACCTTGGTTCCTTAGCTTGCAGAACAGCTCCAGTGTTATCATAATATAGTGGCACTGGTTGTTGTATTTCAAGAACCACACCCAATTACATGATGAATTTCTTCATCCATATGGCTTCCTTCATGGCATCACTTGTAGCTATGTATTCTATCTCAGTGACAGAGTCAGCTATAGTCGAATGCTTTGTACTCTTCCAACTTATTGCACTACCATATAGTGTAAAGACATATCCTGATATGGATTTGCTATCATCTAGATCTGATTGAAAACTAGAATCTGTATATCCTTCAAGTTTTAAATCTAATCCACCATATAGAAGAAAAATATCCTTAGTCCTTCTCAGGTACTTAATAATATTTTTCACATCTTTCCAATGAACCACTCTTGGATCTGCCTGGAACCTGCTTACTATGCCAAGGCATGAGTAACATCAGGACTAGTATATAATATGGCATACATAATCGATCCTACAACCGAAGCATAAGAAATCATAGCCATCCTCTCACTTTCTTCTGATATCTTAGGAGACATTTTCTTAGAGAGATGCATGCCTTGACTCATAGGTAACTAACCCCTCTTAATTTCATCCATGTTGAATCTATTTAATACTAAGTCAAATACCTAGATTGGGATAAGCCTAGCATCCTCTTAGACCTATCTCTATAGATCTTTATCCCTAATATATAGGATGCCTCTCCCAGATCCTTCATGAGAAACTTTGATGATAGCCAAGTTTTGACAGATTATAACAATGGGATATCATTCCCAATGATAAGTATGTCATCGACATACAGAACCATAAAGATAAATGCATTCTCATTTATCTTTTTATACATACAAGGTTCATCCATATTTTTAATGAAACCAAACTCTCTGATTGCTTCATCAAAATGGATGTTCCAACTCTTCGATACTTGCTTTAATCCATATATGGATTTTTTTAAGTTTGCATACTTGGTTTGGTCTCCCACTTGATATAAACCCTTCTAATTATGGCATATAAACTTCTTCTTTAATATATCCATTGAGGAAAGCAGTCTTTATGTCCATCAGCCATATTTCATAATCATAGTATGCTGCTATTACAAGCAAAATCCTGATGGACTTAAGCATTGTTATTGGTGAAAAGGTTTCTTTATAGTCAATACCATGTTTTTGTTTGACACCTTTTTCACTAGCCTAGCCTTGTAGGTATCTACTTTATCATCTGCTCTAATCTTCTTCTTGAAGACTCATTTACACCCTATTCGATTAATTCCTTTAGGTAGATCTACCAAGATCCAAACTTGATTGGAATACATAGAGTCCATTTCAGATTTCATGGCATTTAGCCATTTATCAGAGTCTTTACTCTCAATAGCTTCCGTATAGGTCATAAGATCATCATCCTGAATGATACTGGCCTCATTATCATTCCCAATGACAAAGCCATATCTGAGAGGTGCACCCCACACCGTCTCTGACCTTCAGAGAGGAGGTGTGTGTTGTGGCTGTTCTTGATCAACAAGAACCTCTGGTTGATGAATTTCATTTGAAGACTCTTTTGGGATTGGTTGTTGGTTTTGAACTTCATTAAGTTCAAGTGATGTTCCATTACTTTTGTCATGGATAAATTCTTGCTCCAAGAATATAGCATGTCTACTGATAAATACCTTTTATTCAGTAGTATGGTAAAAGAGGTATCCAATACCCTCTTTAGGATAACCAACAAACCTGCATTTGTCTGCCATAGTACTTAACTTATGTCTAAATTATTTTTGATATAAGCATAGCATCCTCAAATTTTCAAGTATTTAAGATTTGGTCTTTTGCCATTCTATACCTCATATGGAGTGCTAGTCACTGACTTTGATGGTACCCTGTTCAAAAGATAAGCAACAGTTTCCAAAGCATATCCCCAGAAGGAAATAGGAAGATCTGTGAAGCTCATCATGGATCTTACCATGTCTAATAAGGTACGATTTCTCCTTTCTGTCACAGCATTTAATTAGTGCGTATAAGGAGGAGTCCATTCAAAGATTATTCCTTAATTCTTAAGATTGTTTAGAAACCCACTAGACAAGTATTCTCCTCCTCGATCAGAATAAAGAATCTTAATACTATGTCCAATTTTTTTATCAACCATTATTTGATACTCTTTGAACTTATCAACGGCTTCGAACTTGTGTTTCATTAAATACACATATCCAAACCTATATAAGTCATTAATAAATATGATGAAATAAGAGTATCCACCTCTGGCCTGTGTTATCATAGGTACACATACATCAGTATGTACAATACCTAATAATTCAGTTGCCCTGTCTCCATGTCCAGTGAATGGATACTTGGTCTTTTACCTATAAGACAAGACTCACAAGTTCTTAATGATTGAAAATTATATGGGTCAAAGTAATTATCTTTGACTAACTTGTTTATCCTTGACTTACTTATATGACATAATCGACAATGCCAGAGAAATATGACATTAACATTATCTCTCTTTCTTTTCTTGTTATCAACAAGTAATATAATATCATTGAGTTCTAAAGTTAAAAGACCATTGATAAAATAACCATGTCCAAATATTTTATTAGAATAATGAATAGAGTAGCCACTACTCTTTACACTTATTTCATATCCTTGTTGTAATAACAAGGGTATATAAATAAAGTTTCTTACAATATTTGGGACATAATAACAATCTTTTAACTTTAATACATTGCCCAAAGGTAATAATAAAAGATATTGAGTTCTAAAGTTAAAAGATCATTGATAAAACAACCATGTCCAAATATTTTATTGGAATGAAGAATAGAGTAGCCACTGCTCTTTACACTTATTTTAAATCCTTGTTGTAATAACAAGGGTACATAAATAATGTTTCTTACAATATTTAGGATATAGTAACAATCTTCTAACTTTAGTACATTGCCCGAAGGTAATAATAAAAGGTAGGTGTCCACAGCTTCAGCATTCATGTCCTCACCACTTGTGCCATATTGCTCGAAGTCACCTTTCTTCAAGCTTTTAATTCTATGGAGTCCCTATAATGATTGGCAGATATGAGACCCACATGCGGTATCCAATACCCATGAATTAGAAATAGAAGTACTCAATGATAAATTTGTTTGTATCATGTACAAACCTTTACATGCTCCTCTGGCATCTTGCTTCACACTTGCAAGATATGTCTTGCAATTTTTCTTCCAATGCCTCAGCTTGCCACAACGGAAACAGGCTCCATCATTAACAGCCTTTTTTGCTTTCTTCTTCTTCTGGATGCTCCTTTTGGGGTTAAGTTTCCTCTTCAAACCCTTCTTCATTGCCTTCTTCTTCCCATCAATAAGAAGAAGATGAGCCTTATCTCCCTTATAATGGCTCTACTACTGTCTTAAGCATGTTAAGCAGCTCAGGCAAAAAAATATTTTGTTTGTTCATATGATAATTTAGAACAAGCTGAGAGAAGGAATCTGGGAGTGATTGTAGGATCAAGTCTTAGTTTAGTTCACCATCCATTACAAATCCTAATTAACTTAATCGGGTGATTAAGTCAATCATTTTCAAAACATGGGTTTATATTGATGAACCCTCACTCATGCATGCATAGAACAACTGCTTCGATATCTCATACCGGGTAGCCCTACTTCGCTCTCCATAAAGCTCCTTAAGATTGAGCAATATGGACTGAGGTTCCATCTCTTCATGTTGCCTCTAAAGCTCATTGCTCATTGAGGCCAACATGATGTACCTGACAGTCATGCTATCATTTAGCCACATTTTATGTGTGGCCCTTTCCTCTTTAAATGCATCCTCTCTGATCAGCTCAGGATCCGAAGAATCAAAAATATAAGAAAGCTTCTCCTGAGTTAGTACTATCCCCAGGTTCCTCAATCAGTCCACATAATTGGAATTGGTCAACTAATTGGCATCTAAGATTCCCCACAGTGATAAATTTGAAGCCATAATTGTTGACCCCTTGAATGATTTTGATGATAACAAAATAATGGAGAATGCATTTGTGTTACTAACTATTTTTTGAGTGCTTTACAAGTTTCTTGTAGGACAATTTTAATTCTCAATCACAACTCTTACAATCTTGTTAGATGTCATGTGTAGTATTGTAAAAGTTTGATGCAAAGAAGAGCCCAAAGAAAAATTGATGTTGTATTCATGAAAATTGGTTGTTTCTATATGTTTTCATGTTTAAAAACTCTATAAGATTAGTTTCTAATGGAGTTAAAAAGTGTTTTGAGTGAATAAAAGTCACTGGATGTCATATGGAGAAGAGTAGAAGATTTCATTAAAAAATCAATCGAGCTGACTTGAGGAAGGAGAGCTGACTCTAGTTCATGGCACACTTGAAAGTTTCTGGCACGAAGAAATTCGAGCCGACTCGAAGGAACCCCAGTCGACTCGTTCAAAGCTTCATTTCTTGAATCATACTGGCGAGCCGACCTAAAAGCAATCCGAGCTGACTCAACCTTTTCGCCAAACAATCAAGTCGATCCTTCAGAAGGCGAGCCGACTCCTCCAAAGTACCATTTTGAATATCTAAGAATCCTAGCCGACTCGACTGAGGTAAGCCGACTCAACCAGAGTAAGGAAATCAATGACCTTGAGAATCCGAGTTGACTCGACTAATGCTAAGTGACTCGACCAGAGTGAAGACTTGACTATTCTGAGGATCCGAGCCCGACTCGAATCATCAGAGCTAACTCAAACGTCGATTCCAAGCATGTAATAGCTAGTTCCAAAATTTTATTCTTGAATCTAAAAAGTGCTCCAACAGTTAAATGTCAAATCCTAATAGTCTACAATGACTATATCCACCTAAGAAGAGTACAAGACTCTATAAATGAGAGATTTAGGCAACCTTTGAACAAGAAAATGAGCAGTTAATGATCAAATGATCTTGTAAGCAAGAAAGCATAAAAGAGCATTCAAGAGAGTCTTCAAGTCTTCACCAACTCAAATTTGAAGCTTGAAGCATTTACTGAAGAAGTTGAAGAATCCATTGAAGAGCAGTAAAAGCTAATTAAGAAGGCTTCTCTTGAGCTGCAACTGCAACCATCAAACAACTTTGGTTTGTAAAATAGTTGCTTGTTTTTCTCTACTCCTTTGTGAGTTTGTGGGTTTTTGGTTTGTCCAATTGAAAAACCAAGTTAGGTTTTTTATGAGCCTGGCTATAAAACAAAGTTGGGTTCTTGGTGATCCTGTTCAAAACCAAGTGTAGGTTCTCGGTGATCCTGTTCAAAACCAAGTTAGATTTTTGTTGAGCTCGATTGAAAAAAAAAGTTGGTTTTTGGATTGTGAGCCTAGTAAAACAATTCGACTGTATTATATAGGTGAATATAGTGAAAATCTTAAGTGATATCTTGTTTAGTGGATGTAGGAGTGAGGTTGCTCCGAGCCACAATAAACTTGCTGTGTTTGTGATTGTGCTTTTTCTTCTTTACTTGCTTCTACTTTAATTATTTGAATCACAACACCTCCACACTGAAGAAGATTTAAAAGAGCACATATTTGATTAAATTTTTTAAATTTCCAATTCACCCCTCTCTTGGGAAAGCCACCCGGGCAACAACTAGTATCAGAGCAGTGTCTCTGAACTAATTTAAAGTAAAGATTAATGGCTCATCCCATGAGTACCTCCTTGGTCGAAGGCCAATCCACTAATAGACCTCCACTGTTCACTGGCATGAACTATCCTTATTGGAAAGCTAGAATGAAGATATTCATTCAAGTTATTGACTTTCAATTATGGAAGGTCATTCTAAAGGGTCCTCATACACCCATGATAAAATTTGATGGCATGGATGTTCCGACACTTGAAACAGATTGGGATGAACATGACATGAAAATGGGTAAGCTAAATGATGTGGAATAAAGCTCGGATACCACTAATGAAGCAAGAGGATGGGGCTAGAGATGCTAGTATGGGTGCTTATGATGCAAATGAATTTTTATAATTGAAGAGTTTTAGATGTTTTTCTTAGGGTTTTGATTCCCGATTGAAAACAAAGACTATAAATAAGAGAAGTTGAATAACAGAAGCATACACTAGCAATTTAAGTCCCTAAATAGTGAAAATGAGAACATGATCCCGAGATTAGGAAACCCCAGTAGGACTAAGCTCGAGATACAATACCTACTTAGGAGATAGGGGCAAACCTCACACGTCTGAAGCGCCCGATGCAGAGATCACTCAACTCGACGAATGCGGCATGGATGCCTGAGCAGAAAAACCCGTGGATGCGTGGGCTTTTGGTCGGATGGTCAAGATGGCAAAGCAGACTATCTCCGGTGCCCGAGATACCAAGGAGGACATGTAGGCAATCAAAGTAGTGATTAGCAAAATGGAGAGACGTATTGAATTGGACTAAGATAGGGTTGAGAAAGGGCTTCGAGCCTGGTGTCCGGCTGGATTCTGAAGTCGAAGAAGGAGATAACTTGGGGCCTCGCACCCCACAACATCCCGTAGGACGATGGATTATGGCCTCACACCACTCGACGTCCAGGTGGACGAAGGACTTGCGACACCCTGGGGCGATGGAAAGGTGGCCTCACACCACTCGACGTCACTGGGACGAAGGAAACTTCACTCAAACCTAGTCTAGGAGGCAATGGTTGGAGGATAAACAAAACTCAAGATCTCTTTTCATTTAATCATTCAATACCCTTACAATGGAGGGATTGGGTCCTTTAAATAGCCACCCAAGGCCCATTCGAATTTCAAATGAAACAAAATTATAAATTTCTTCGGTGGGCACCAAAAGCATTGACCTCCTCCTCTCTTTGGCTGACCAAAGGTAGCATGGATTGGGCATGGCATGATGTAATGCTTGGAGTGAGGTTCTTGGCGCCTTGAACTTGGTAAGAATCTTCTTGGTTTTGGAAGAAGGCATGAAGGGGGGCTTGGAGCAAGGCATGTGTTCTTCCTCCTTCCTTGGTTGGTGTTCTTTCTTTGGTACAAGGCTTGACAAGGGGAGTGTTAGGTGGAGGCGTCCAAGGCTCTTGTCTTTTCCTTCCAAAGAGGTTGAAGCAAATTGGGAAGAAGGCTTGATTGGAGAGCTTGAAGTAAGGGATTTGAATTCCCTCCATTATCTTCCATTGACTTCTTCCTTGGTCGACCACCCTTACATGGAAATGTGCTTGATAGGGGGAAGGGACAAAGGCTTGAACCAAGTGCAGTGGTCCTCCACATTGGGCATCCTTGCAGGCCAAGTGTGCTGCTCACATGGCAAGATGTTAGGTGCCATGTAGGATGCATAAGTGGGCCCTGAGTTGACTTGGCTTCTTTCCTTACTTGCATCCAAGGAGACTAAATTTTAAGACCCACTATTGCAATGGACCCATACTTCTAAGAGACTCAGACTGGACTCGATTTGTGACTCGACTTAGTGCAGGACTCAATTTGACCTAATTGGTCAAGGTACAGACTCAATTCAAAGCAAAAGATAATTACAAATTTATGGCTTGAAGCCTTATTACAAGACACAAAGAAGTGGAACCCTAATCTAAGATCCATAGAGGGTTGAGGAGCCTCTGTCGGATCCTGGTGCCCACACCAGTTCTCCCAGGATGAAAGGAACTCGACCCTATCGAGTAAGGGTTAGTCTGGCTTTGGTTCCTCTCCAGGATATCGGGGTTGATGTGCTGCAAGTCCTCCTGTGTGATCCACGAGTGATCAGATTCAGATCGGCCTTGCCATCGGACCAAGTAACGTTGATAGCCTTTGCCCCGGGTAATGATAGCTTGGTCATCCAGGACATGCTCGATCCGCTCTCCTCGCTCAGGTATATTTGGATGTGGACACTCAGGTTCAGGTTCAATCTCAAAAGGGAGGTCAGGCCCAAATGGCTCGCTGGGTATGTTTGCGGGTTCCCTATACTTGACTAAGTTAGAGATATTGAATGTCAAGCTAATTTCATAATCTGGAGGTAATTCTAGCACATAGGCATTAGGGACCATTCTCCTAATCACTTTAAAGGGACCCGCCCCACGAGCATGAAGCTTCTTAATGATTCCCGGTGGAAACCGTTCAGTCCGGAGCCTAATCATTACAAAATCCCCTATTTCAAACTCTTTTGCTCGCTTTCAGGAATCAGCCAACCTTTTTTATGTGTTATTACTTATATTAATTTTCTGGCTAATTTCTTTATGCATGTTCCTAATATGCTGTGCAAGTGAATCAGCGAACTCGGAGACACGTGCATGGATGGGTAGGGGAATCATGTCAAGAGGTCGGTTAGGCTTGTATCCACAAACAACTTCAAAAGGACTCTTCCCGGTGGTCCTATTCATAGAACTGTTGTAGGTGAACTCAGCTCGAGGTAAAAGAATATCCCAATTTCCCGTATGTTTGCCTATCAAGCATCTAAGAAGGTTTCCAAGGCTGCGGTTGACTACCTCAGTTTGTCCATCAGTTTGCGGGTGGTAGGCAGTGGAGAACTGGAGCTTGGTGTCTAGGAGGTGCCAAAGGGTTTTCTAGAAATAGCTAGTAAAGCGGACATCCCTATCGGACACTATGGTCTTCGGTAGGCCATGTAACTTAACCACATGTTCTAGAAAAAGCTTGGCAACCTTGGAAGCATCTAGGGTCTGGGAGCAGGGTATAAAATGATCCATTTTGGAGAACCTATCCACTACTACAAAGACCGAATCGTGCTTCCTTGCGGTCTTGGGTAATCCGACCATAAAATCCATACTGAGGTCTTGCCAAGGGTGACTAGGTACGGGCAAGGGTGTGTAAAGGCCAATATTCTGTTTCTACTGCTTGACCACAGCACAGGTCCGGCACCTAAAGACAATGTTGGTGACATTTTTCTTAAGGCCAGGCCAAAAGAACTAGTCTTCAACAGCTAAAGTGGTCTTCTCCCTACCAAAGTGACCAGCTAGGCCTCCCACATGGGTTTCCAACACTAAAAAATCTCGGAGTGAAGTCTTGGGCATGCACAACTTATTACCCTTGAAAAGATAACCATCATGTAAGGTATAGTCACTATGGGCACTAGATGGTTCTTGAAGCTTATACTGGAAGATCTCACTAAAGTCAGGACAAGATTCATGTTGCTCCTTAAGTCGATAAAATCCTACAAACTCAGTCCTAACATTGTTTAACAATAGGGCACGATGACTAAGGGCATCAGCTACCTTATTCTCAGTACCAGCATGATATTTAAGCACAAAGGTATAAGCTTGGATATACTCGACCCACATAGCATGCATAGGGTTCAATCTTTTCCCGGAGTTCAGGTACTGAAGGGCTTCATGGTCTAAAAACAAAACAAACTCATGGGGTAACAGGTAGTGGCTACAGTACCTAAGGGCTTGGATGACTGCATAAAACTCTTTATCGTAAGTCGAGTACTTAATTTTGGCCTCGTTAAGTTTTTCGCTAAAGAAGGCCACGAGATGATTTTCCTGACTAAGTACCCCACCAATTCCAACTCCCGAAGCATCACAAGCAACCTCGAAAACCTTGAAAAAATCTGGCAATCTTAGGATGGGTGCTTGTATCATTCTATCCTTAATTTCAAGGAAGGCTTTGTCTACAGCTTTAGTCCATTGAAAACCTCCCTTCCTGATGTAGTCAGTTATAGGTGCTATAATTGAACTAAATCCCCAAATGAAACGTCTATTAAATGTGGCTAGGCCATGGAAACTACGTACATCATGGATACTAGCAGGGACAGGCCACTCAACTATAGCTCTAAATTTTTCAGGGTCGGCAGAAACACCTTTAGAGGTAACTACAAAGCCTAAGAAGATAACCTAGTTGTCATAAATTCACACTTCTTAGGGTTGGCGTAAAGGCTATTCTCCCTAAGGGTTTGGCAGACTAACCTTAAGTGTGTAAGATGGTCCTCTTTGGTCTTGCTATATATCAAAATGTCATCAAAATATACTACTAAGAATTTTCTAGTGAACTCGCGCAAGTCTTGGGTCATGACTCTCATAAAGGTACTGGGTGCATTAGACAACCCGAAAGGCATCACTACCCACTCGAACAGACCATCCTTAGTCTTAAATGCCGTCTTCCATTCATCCCCCGGTCGAATCCTAATTAGGTGGTAACCACTCTTGAGGTCTATCGTGGAAAAGATAGTGGCACCGGCCATCATATCAAGCATATCATCTAGGTGGGGAATAGGAAACCTATATTTGATTGTAATTTTGTTGATAGCCCTGCTATCAACACACATTCTCTAGGTCCCGTCTTTCTTAGGATTAAGTAGGGCAGGGATGGCACAGGGACTTAAACTCTCCCTAAGAAAACCCTTCCTAAGCAACTCTCCCACTTGTTTCTGAAGTTCCTGGTGTTCAGTGGGGTTCATCCTATAGTGGGAAAGGTTGGGGAAAGTGGATCCTGGGACCAAATCTATAGCATGCTGGATGTCCCTAAGGGGTGGCAATTGATCAAGTAATTCTTCCGGGAAAACATCCTCAAATTCTTTTAGAGTCTTCACTACCTCTTGGGGGTGTTCTACGTTGGTTGGTTCATGACTCTCCTTGGTGGCTAGAATCCAAACAGGGTCTCCCTCTAAAATCTCTTTCTCTAGCTCCTTAGGTGTGATCAGGTTGACTCCTGTTTTCTTCTCTTTAAGGCTACTAGATCCTTTCCTAACGGGGACCTTAGGTTGGATTGGGTTGATTGTGATCTTTTTCCCCTGGTGGAAAAAGACACAGGTATTGGATTGACCATAAAGGGTGGCATCATGGTCGAAAAGCCAGGGTCGTCCTAGGATGATACTACCAACACCCATGGGTAAGACGACATACCAAATCGATTCTTCATAGGAACTCATTTTTATCTTGATTTGGCACCTAGATATTACTGGGATTGAAGTTGAATCTATCCAGGAGACTTTGTAAGGGTTGGGGTGGGGAACTGTGGCTAGTCATAAAGATTTGACAGTACTCAAGGAAAGGGCATTAACATAGCTTCCACTATCAATGATGACCTTACATGCCTTATCTCCTAGCTTGATCAGGGTCTGAAGGATGTTAGTCCTATGCTAGTCCTCCTGCACTATGTTTTGGGCTAAGATGCATCGGACTACTCCTAAAAGGTCTTCAGATTCGTACACTTCTTCCTCTCCCTCGTACTCTTCCAACAACTGATTTTCAGTATCATAGACTTCCACCTCAGGTTCAACAATTGGTTCGGGTTCAGTCTCAATTGGTTCATCTATAAGTAGGGCAGGGGTGGTGCACTGACTAGCAAAATGACCAAGTTTATGACACTTATAGAATTTACCTTGGGGATCGGGTCTCCTCTGGACTTCAATAGCCTTACCCGTGTCCTCTCTACTATTTTGGGGTCAGTTCAGGATGGGACGACTAGGACTGGGTCGGGCTAGGTTTGGTAGACTTGGGTCAGATCAGTTTGGGCTTGGTCGACCTGGGTAAGCCTGGCTATAACTTTGGGTGGATCCAGGGATACGGCTCTGGTTCCTAAAGGGCTCAGGTCTTCTATAGGCGGGAGCTCTCTAGAAAGGCTCACAGAGCCTAACAACTTGGTAAGCTTCTTCCAAGGTTCTTGTTGCTCTAAAGTACAGCTCTTTTTGAATGTCTAGGTGGAGGCCAGCCCTAAACCTAGACAGGGTTACCTCAGGTGACTCTACAACCTTACATCGCATAACATATTCATCAAATTTGGTGATGTCATTGGCCACACTCTTACTCCCTTGACTTAGGGATTGCCATTGGTCCAACATTTTCTGGATATAGGATGCATGGTGCGGACACCAAAGGCACCAGAATAAGATAGAGGCTTTTCAACCCTCTATGAATTGATCAGTAATTTATGAGTCCATCTGTAATAAGGGCTTAGCCCATCTGAGTCCATTTTAGTTGTTATTTGAGTCTTTTGAGTTTCAGTTCTATACTAGTCAGCTCATGTTGAGCTAGTTCGGTCCAGTGTTAGTCAGCTCATGTCGAGCTAATTTTATTTTTTTTGAGTCTTATTCAACCATATTGTAGACTCAAGACCACATCATACAAGTGAAGACCAAGTCCAACCATATTGAAGACATGGAAGTATAGCCTAAGTTCAACCCAGCTTGAAGATTTGAAGACCCCAGGAGGAAAAATTCAGAAAACACTGATTCCTTGCAGATGCCCTCCAGATGCCCAGATTCCCTTCTAGATGCCAAAATATATTCATATACCAAGGCATCCATGATTTTAGAGGACCATCTGCATCCTAGCCTAAAGAAATCAAGCCCAGGTGCCAAGCCCAAGCCCCTAAGAAGCAAGATACCAGGAAATATTACTGCTACCTTGCTACCAGGCCACCCCAGCTTCCAAAGGCCCAAACCCATGCACCCAAGCCCCTTTGGGCCGGCCTCTTGCTGCTCCTAGAAGCCCAACACACCCCCCTAGGTATCCTTGGAGTGTTGACCAAGTCAAGAGAATTTTTAGGAATTTTTTCTACCTAATGTTTCCTTATTTTCTAGCTAGGATTTAAGAGGGAAAAGGATTCTTATGTAAAGACATATGTGCCCTTACTTGGAGCCCAAGGTTAAGAGTCTATTTAAAGGACCCTAGCCTCTTGTATGAAGGGAGATTTTGATATATGAAATAAACCTTGAGTTCTTCTATTGCTTTGTGTGATTACCCTGCTATGTGCATAAAGGGGTTTGAGAGTTCTTCCCAGTGTTTGCAACCATCTTCCTGCCGCCAACCATCCTTCCAGCCCCCTCCAAAACTTTCTTTTCTTTGCTGTTTTCCTTTGTTTTCTTGATTTCCTCTGAGTTTTCTAACCCTTGACAGGTCATTTGTAGGTCCCCGTGTTCCTACTAACCCAACGACTCCAGCCAAGCCTCAATCGGACCACGGAGCAGAAAGCCGGGTATCCGTGGGTCTTTGGCTCAGTTTTCCAGGCAACATCCATCGAGGAACGAGAGATCCCTTCACTGCGATCTTCACCGGGCACTTCAGACATTGTCAAGTACACCCCCTCTACTTCCAATCTTATTATTGTAGGAGAACTTGCCCTAACCGAGGCTTCTCAGCCCCGGTGATCCTTCTTTAGTACTTTTCTATGTTCTAATCTGCATGCTTCGCTTCAAAAATTCATACAAAATTCCTTACAACTAATTTTGTACTAGAATTTGGGAATTGATCACCTAACCCCACATATAAAATATACAAAAATAATTGCATGCATTTTAGTCCCCCACCATTTGGTATCAGAGCTTAGATTAGGGCTTGTTTTCTGCAATTTTTCAGTCTGTATATACTTTGTTATTTAAATTATTTCTCCCTGATAGAAACTCCAAAAATTCTGAAATATATTTTCCTAAATTCAAAATAATTCACAGTAATTTTCATAATTTTTTCAGATTTTATTATGGCCTGTGAATTTTTTGCAAGCCAAAATACAGCCTGCAAATTTTTGGCTCTATTTTTTTCAACAAGACAAGTTTGAAAGTTTTAGGGTTTTGTTTAGCATTTTTTACATATCTTTTAATTTTAGTATATTTCCTGTATATTAGGCCATAATTTGCAATTTTTCTTCTATTTAAGAAAATACCATAAAAAAAAATTACATATTCTCCAAAAATATCAAAAACATCTAAACCCTAATTTGCATCCTCATCTGCCTGCCATCATTGCATAATTTACTTTTAAGGGCACTCTTGCTATATCAGATAAGGGGAGGAGTTGATAACCTCTCCTTAGCCCAAAACCACATCCCTTGCATTCGGTCCCAAGCCTTAACCTAAAATTAACTAGACTTAATTTGCCCTAGTGGGCTAGGGACAACAACTAGTCAAGTCCGGGCTACTGTTAGATCACTGTGTCAAGTTAACCTGTGTATGCCTTATGCTCAGTGTCTAGAATGGTGGTTTAGTGATTCAATCCCAAAGGGCTTGTATGCTAGACCACCTACCTGGCCAATCTCTGATTGGTGTCTAGGATTGGCAATCAGGGACCTAACACTCCCCTTACACCTGCCTGGCTGAGTACAGGGTTACTATAGGCTAGTTTACCACCTTGATTGAGCATATAGTTTGGACTCTAGGTCTAGTCAGCTGTAGTCGGTCTGATCGAGTATTGCATGTGCACTAGATCAGGGGTTTCATATCACCCACCTCCTTCACAAATGTCTGAACTCATGGAAAATTTGCAAGCCCAAATAAAAGAACTCACTGAGCAACTAACCCAATCAATGGCCCAGTTGACTACCTAGTTAACTCAGTCTGGTACCCAAACAAACATTAGAATTGACCAACTTGCCAATATGTTTGACCAATTAGAAGGTCATGTAGGGACCATAGCAAGAACCCATGGGTCACAGTCTGAGCCAGATCCTGAGTCCCCTCAACCTAGGAGAAGCCCAAACCCTGATCTATACCACGAGGTCGAACCTAGGAGAGCCCCTCATCCTGACCCGTACTACAATCCTCAACCTAGGAGGACCCCAAATCCTAATCCATACCGAGAGGTTGAACTTAGGAGAGCCCCTCAGCCTGACCCATATTATAATCCTGAACCTAGGAGGACCCCAAACCCTGATCCCTACCATGAGGTTGAACCTAGGAGAGCCCATCGTCATGACCCATACTACGATACTGTACCTAGGAGGATCCCAAACCCTGATCCATTCCTTGAGGCTGAACCTAAGAGAGCCCAACGTCCTGACCCAATCCCTAAGGTTAGTCCTAGAAGACCCAATCAGGATTTTGTAGACCAGGAAGATAGATCCTATAAACCCACATCCTCTAATCCTAGTATACCCACAACCTATAGATCTTATGACTCCAAATCCTATGAACCTAGAACCTATGAATCCAGAACCTGTGAACCTAGATCCTATGACTCTAGATCCCATGATCATAGATCCTATGCACCCACACCCTATAAGCCTAGTAGACCCAACACCCAATATTCTGACCCATATAGGGAGTCCAACCCTAGGAGAACCCAATATTCTGACCCATATAGGGAGTCCAACCCTAGGAGAACCCAATATTCTAACCCATATAGGGAGTCCAACCCTAGGAGAACCCAATATCCTGACCCATATAGGAAGCCCAACCTTAGGAGGACTCCATACCATGATCCATCCTTAGAACCTGACCATAGAGCAGACCCAAAATCCTATGACCCCAGATCCTATAATCCCCTGACCCATAGATCTACACCCTTGTCCTATGAGCCTAGGGAGCCCATAACCCCTAGGTATCAATCTAGTACTAGTCAGGTTTCTCTTAGTTAACTTGAATCCCATAGGATTAGTACCCCTAAATATGAATCCAGTAGTGAGCCACTACCCCTTAGGCAACCTGAACCTACTAGGACTAGTGTCCATAATCAAAAACTAGGACCTAGCCAATTTTCCCCTAGCCGATCTTCTTCAACCATTCCTGAGATTGACAAGGCCTACATTAACGCGAAAGTGTATAAAGCTAATGTGAGCCTAGTGGATGAGTATGAAGGAGAAGAGGAGACATCTTTAGTAGACCTAGAATTAGCTGACCCAGTAGATACCCAAGTAGAAACCAACCCAGAGCTAGTTGACCTTGACCACATCCAACCTAAAGCTTTAATGGAAAAACAAATACAGGAAGAGAACCTATGTACTACTGCTAGAGCCTTACCTGAGAAAACCATAGAGGAGAGCCAAATTATAGAGTCTAGTCCAAAAATACAAGAACCAGAAGAATTTATTAAGCACCTGATCTCTTTGAATCAATACCTTCAAGATGAGTCCCCTCCTATAGTTTCCATTAAGGACCTCTTCCCCAAAATTGGCGACCCATCCTTCCATGATGCAAACCCTGTAGATATAGCTCAACCTCGTAAGGTTAACCTCATTAGTCTAGGATTAGTCCCTGACATGCCTTCTTTTATCCTACTATATCCAACTAACCCGGATCCTTTTTCTCTATCCTACCAAATTAATTCTGAACCCACTTCCTATTTTCTGCCCTTTCCAGACATCTCCAGCATTTCTAGGATCATTAGATTTCATTTAGTTGAGATTAGCATACTACATGCATTCATTACGCATGTTAGGTTTGCATTATACTTCTGGCATACCCTTTGGCATTTGCTTGGAGTCCATTGTAAATACTCTTGTGCACACCACACTAGGGTCAGACCTAGAGAGTCTATAGTATCTTAGGTTTAGGCCCATAAAAGTCTAATAAATTTTCTTCGATAGGAATGCAAAGTCAAGTCTATTAGGTGTTAGTTTGAATCCTTGCATCATCTTGTTAGGAGTCTGCATGTACCCAGCATGTTCACCACCTACATTAATTTTAAACAAACTGGCTAATTCCTAAAGATGGATCAAAGAATTTGATGTAGTGGATTCTATCTTGGTTAGGCTTAGGCCTAAAAGAAGCTTCATGCTCGCAGAGCCGGACCTATTAAAGTGATAGAGAAGGTTGGATCAAATGCCTAGGAGTTAGACATGCCTTCAGATTTGGACATTAGTTCTACCTTCAATATTATAGACCTGGTTGAGTACAGGGAATTAGCAACGATACCTAGTGAGGCCTTTGAACCTATTCCTTTTCATTGTGAGTGACCTTAACCTAGAGTGTCCACTAATAAATTTGTCCTGAGATAGGAGAACAGATCGAGCGTATCCTAGACGATCAAGCCATTATGACCTGGGGCAGCGGTTATCAACGCTTCCTGGTCCGATTGCAAGGTCGGCCAGAGTCGGACAATTCGTGGATTTCTCGAGAGGACTTGCAGCACCTCTACCCAGACCTCCTCGAGAGATATGTGAGCCAGCTTGATCTTTACTCGACAGAGTCGAGTTCCTCCCATCACGGGAGAATTGGTGCGGACACCAAAGGCACCAAAATATGATAGAGGCTTTTCAACCCTCTATGAATTGATCAATAATTTATGAGTCCATCTGTAATAAGGGTTTAGCCCATCTGAGTCTATTTTAGTTTTTATTTGAGTCTTTTGAGTTTCAGTTTACTAGTCAGCTCATGTTGAGCTAGTTCAGTCTTGTGTTAGTCAGCTCATGTCGAGCTAATTTTTATTTTTTTTGAGTCTTATTCAACCATATTGAAGACTCAAGATCACATCATACAAGTGAGGACCAAGACCAACCAGATTGAAGAAATGGAAGTATAGCCCAAGTCCAACCCATCTTGAAGATTTGAAGACCCTAGGAGGAAAAATTCAGAAAACCATGATGCCTTGCAGATACCCTCCAGATGCCAAGATTCCCTTCCAGATGCTAAAATATATTCATATACCAAGGAATCCATGATTTTAGAGGTCCATTTGCATCCTAGCCTAAAGAAATCAAGCCCAGGTGCCATGCCCAAGCCCCTAAGAAGCAAGATACCAGGGAATATTACTGCTACCTGGCTACCAGGCCATCCCAGCTTCCAGAGGCCGAAACCCATGTGCCTGAGCCCCTTTGGGCTAGCCTCTTGCTGCTCTTAGAAGCCCAACACGCCCCCTAGGTGTCCTTGGAGTGTTGAACAAGTCAAGAGAATTTTTAGGAATTTTTTCTACCTAATGTTTCCTTATTTTCTAGCTAGGGATTAAGAGGGAAAATGATTCTTATGTAAAGACCTATGTGCCCTTACTTGGAGCCCAAGGTTAAGGGTCTATTTAGAGGACCCTAGCCTCTTGTATGAAGGGAGATTTTGATATATGAAATAAACCTTGAGTTCTTCTATTGCTTTGTGTGATTACCCTGCTGTGTGGATAAAGGGGTTTGAGAGTTCTTCTTCCCGGTGTTTGCAACCATCTTCCTACCACCAACCATCCTTCCAGCCCCCTCCAAAACTTTCTTCCCATTGCTATTTTCCTTTGTTTTCTTGATTTCCTCTGAGTTTTCTAGCCCCTGACAGGTCATTTGCAGGTCCTCGAGTTCCTACAAATCCAACATCTCCAGCCAAGCCTCAATCGGACCATCGAGCAGAAAGCCGGGTATCTACGGGTCTTTGGCTCGATTTTCCAGGCCGCATCCATCGAGGAACGAGAGATCCCTTCACTGCGATCTTCACCGGGCACTTCAGACGTTGTTAGGTACACCCCCTCTACCTCCAGTCATATTATTGTACGAGAACTTGCCCTAACCGAGGCTTCTCAGCCCCGGCGATCCTTCTTTAGAACATTTCTAGGTTCTAATCTACATGCTTGGCTTCAAAAGTTCATACAAAATTCTCTACAACTAATTTTGATCTAAAATTCGGGAATTGATCACCTAACCCCACATATAAAACATACAAACAGAATTGCATGTATATTAGTCCCACATCAATGTAGGTAGGTATTTCCTTCTAAGCTTATCTCTCATTTCCCCCTAGGCGGTTATGGGTAATTGTCCTTTCTGCTCTATGTAATTTTTGACACTATTCGAAAACAACCTAGCTTGGTGAACGAACCTAATATTAGGAAACTTAAACTTAGATCTTTTCGACATAGAGTACCAATCAAAACACTGTTCCGTAGCAGACTCCCAATCTTCATACACCCTGGGATCTAAACTTCCATCGAAAGTGGGTGCCTCAAGCTTGATGCTCCTAATGGCCCTTTCTTCACGATCCTCTAGATTGGGTCTTTTAGGATGGGTATTAACGAAGGGATCAGGGACTCTCCCAAATTCATCCTCAAAGTAAGGGTCTTGTTGCAGGTTTCTCTTGGGATGAGGTGACACAGGATCGGCTTCAGGTCGGGGCCTAGCAGCTTCCTCTAGGGGCCTTAGTCTGGCCTCTATTTGATCAAGTCTATTGGTCAACTGGTTGCCTAATTAGGTCTTGGATCGAGTCATGGATTGAGTTAGGGCTCCAATGTCAGCTCGAAGTTGGTCCATGGCTTCGGTAGGGGGTGGACAAGGTGGGTGAAAAGAGGTTCCTGATCTAGTGCACATGTAACACACACACAGAATGGTGCTACGGTTTGCTAGACCTAGGAGATCTCTCTAAATGTGAAGTCAAGAAGATGAACCTGGAAGTAGTAACTTGGCACCTGGCCTGGTAAGTGCAAGGTTAGTGGAGGTTCCTCTTTGCTTGCCCAGACACCAATTAGAAATTGGTCAGGTAAGCGAACCAACCCACTTCCCTTCGGGATCTAGTCCTTGAACCACTTTCCTAGACACCAGCTACTCAAGCACACACCAACAAGTGATCTAGCTTGGCTCGGCACTTGGGTCGACCCGACTTCGTGGGTATCCCTAGCTCACTAGAGCAGATTAAGCATCTAATCAATTTTAGTTAATGGCTAGGGTTCAATATGTCGGGTGGTGGTTTTTGGGCTAGGGACAGGTTATGAAATCCTGACCTTATGTTAATTTGATGCCATTAGGATGAGTTATGTAAATTGATGCACAAAAATGACTAATGAAATGATTTAAAATTTTCTTATTTTTTATGCCTTTCAGATGTGTGAATGCTAAACAAAATGCAAGAATTAAAATATGCTCCTAAATGCAAGAAATAAGCTAGAGGGATGAATGAAGCAAGAAATGAGATGCTTGTTGGAATTTCAGTCATGAGATTTTCTCAGGTAGTATTTCGGCTTGTAGAAATTATACAAACTGAAATAAAATCTGAGAAAATAACCAAAAATACTCTGAATTAAATGCAATCTAGAAAAATAGAAATCATAAAATTTGGAGGTCTTTACAGAGAGAAACAATTCAATATTCAGACCATATACGGGCTAACTAGAATGCAGAAAATGAAAGGAAAAGTTGCAATAGTCCGAGCCATGCTCTAATACCAATAATGATGTGGAATAAAGCTCAGATACCACTAATGAAGCAGGGGGATGGGGCTAGAGATGCTAGTATGGGTGCTTATGATGCAAAGGATTTTTTATAGTTGAAGAGTTTTAGATGTTTTTCTTAGGGTTATGATTCTCGATCGCAAACAAAGACTATAAATAAGAGAAGTTGAATAATAGAAGCATACACTAGCAATTCAAGTCCCTAAATAGTAAAAACAAGAACAGGATCCTGGGATTAAGAAATCCCGATAGGACTATGCTCGAGATACAATACCTACTTAGGAGATAGGGGCAAACCTCACACATCTAAAGCGCCAGATGCAGAGATCGCTCAACTCGGTGGATGCGTCCTGGATGCCGAGCAGTCGAACCCATAGATGTGCGGACTTTCGATCGGATGGTCACGATGGCAAAGCAGACTGTCTCTGGTGCCCGAGATACCAGGGAGGACATGTAGGCAATCAAAGTAGGGATTAACGAAATGGAGAGATGCATTGAAATGGACTAAGATAGGGTTGAGAAGGGGCTTCGAGCCTGGTGTCCGGTTGGATTCCAAAGTCGAAGAACGAGATAACTTGGGGCCTCGCACCCCGCGACGTCCCGGAGGATGAAGGATTGTGGCCTCACACCACTCGACATCTAGGTGGATGAAGGACTTGCGATGACCTGGGGCGATGGAAAGGTGGCCTCACACCATTCGACATCCCTGGGGAAGTAGGAAACTTCACTCAAATCTAGTCTAGGAGACAATGGTTGGAGGATAAACAAAACTCAAGCTCTCTTTTCATTTAATCATTCAATACACTTACAATGGAGGGATTGGGTCCTTTAAATAGCCACCCAAGGCCCATTCAAATTTCAAATGAAACAAAATTACAAATTTCTTGGGTGGGCGCCAAAAGCATTGACCTCCTCCTCTCTTTGGCTGACCAAAGGTAGCTTGGATTGGGCGTGGCATGATGCATGGATTGGAGTGAGGTTCTTGGCGCCTTGAACTTGGTAAGAATCTTCTTGGTTTTGGAAGAAGGCATGAAGGGGGGCTTGGTGCAAGGCATGTGTTCTTCCTCCTTCCTTATTTGGTGTTCTTTCTTTGGTACAAGGCTTGACAAGGGGAGTGTTAGGTGGAGGCGTCCAAGGCTCTTGTCTTTCCGTTCCAAAGAGGTTGAAGCAAATTGGGAAGAAGGCTTGATTGGAGAGCTTGAAGTAAGGGATTTGAATTCCCTCCATTATCTTCCATTGACTACTTCCTTGGCTGACCACCCTTACATGGAAATGAGCTTGATGGGGGGAAGGGACAAAGGCTTGAACCAAGTGAAGTGGTCCTCCCCATTGGGCATCCTTGCATGCCAAGTGTGCTGCTCACATGGTGAGATGTTATGGCTCCATGTAGGATGCATAAGTGAGCCCTGAGTTGACTTGGCTTCTTTCCTTACTTGCTTCCAAGGAGACTAAATTTTAAGACCCACTCTTGCAATGGACCCATACTTCTAAGAGACTCAAACTGGACTCGATTTGTGATTCGACTTAGTGCAGGACTCAATTTGACCTAATTGGTCAAGGTACAGACTCAATTCAAAGCAAAAGATAATTACAAATTTGAGGCTTGAAGCCTTATTACAAGACATAAAGAAGTGGAACCCTAATCTGAGATCCACAGAGGGTTGAGGAGCCTCTGTCGGATCCTGGTGCCCACACCACTGAATGCCAAAGCCATGAACTTACTATATTGTGCTTTAGATGCAAATGAATTTAACCAAATTTCTACATGCAATCCAGCTAAGAAAATTTGGGATAAACTCGAGGTGACCCATGAAGGAACTTCCTAAGTGAAGATTTCAAAAATTAATCTTCTAGTATATAATTATGAACTGTTTAAAATGAAACAAAATGAAACTATCTCTACAAAGTTATCATATTTTATAGATATTATTAATGGCTTGAAAAGTCTTGGCAAGATTTACTGTAAAGCAGATTTAGTGCAAAAGATTTTAAGATAACTTTCGGACAAGTGGGGACCTAAAGTTACTGCCATCCAGGAAGCAAAAGACTTGAACACACTACCTCTAGATGAAATGATGGGTTCTTTAATAACACATGAGTTGGCCATGCAGCACAAGAATGAAGACAATCAAAAAAAGAAAAGGACTATTGCCTTTAATGCTGCATCAAAAATGAAGAAACAAGAAGAGGAATCGAAAGATGATTGCTGCTCCTTCGAAGATGACTTAGAACATAAAGATATAGCTTTGGTCATTAGGAGATTCAAGAAATTTATGGTCAAGAAGAAGGAAAGGTAATTCAAAAAATTACACAAGAAAGGTGAATACAGTTAGTACAAGGACAACAAAAAATAAAAAGAAAAAGATCAAATTTCAACTTGTTATGAGTGTAAGAAACCTATGCATATCCATCCCGATTGTCCTTTGTTAAAGAAAATATTTAAGAAGAAGAAGAAGAAAGCAATGGTTGTGACTCAGAGCGATAGTGAGGTGTTGACTTCAACTAAAGAGGAAGAGACCTCAAAAACTACCAATTTATGTCTTATGGTTCTCGAATATGAGGTAATGTCCCCTGAACCTCAAGTTAAATTCACTTTTGATGAGCTGAACATTACATTCCTTGATTTACTTGCTAAATTTAAAAAAGTTGGGGTAAAAATTATAACTTTAAAGAATAACAATGATTCTTTGTTAAAAGAAAAGGAATAGATTTCAGATAAGAATAAGTTACTGCAAAAAGAATTAATTACCTTGTCTGAAAATAATAAAGCTTTGGAAGTTAAGAAAAAGGTATATCTTGAGAAAATCAAAGCTTTAAATGATGAAAATACTGATTTGAAAAAGGAGATTGAAAAGCTCAAGCCTTTGGTTGAAATGATTACTTTAAGTTCAAATAAGCTTGACTTAATTTTGAAAGAGCAAAGAGTTTCAAGTAATAAGGATGTAATCGGTTATAACTCTTCAAATACAAATGAAATTTTAGCTACTAGATTTTTATCTTCAAAAGCATTTGTACCTAAATCTATATCTCAAAAAACTTTTGTATCAAATGCTTTGATATCCATTTCTAGAGCTTCAAAGTATGTACCTAAGATTATAAATCAAAAATCTTTTACATCAATTATTTCTACATTTGCATCACATGCTTTTACTTCTAGAACATCAAAATTTACATCTTTTCAAAATTCTAGAGTTATATGTTATGCATGTAATAGGGTTGGACACAAATTTTCTTAATGTAACATATTAAAGAAAAATGGACTTGTTAGAAATAGAATAAGAAAGATTTGGGTTTCCAAATGAACCAATCCTACTAACCTGAAAGGATCCAAGGTAGCTTGGGTACCTAAAAATACTCCTTGATTGTTTTACAGGAATGTCTTCTAGCCTAAAATGCTATGAAAAGATGGTATCTGGATAGCAGCTGCTCAAGACATATGACGGGTGATAAAGAGTAATTCGTCACCCTACAAATGAAAGAAGGAGGATTGGTAACTTTTAGAGATAATTGCAAGGAGAAAATAATCAGAATTGGTAAGATAAAAATAATCCCTTCTACTTTCATTGAAAATATATTGCTAGGAGACAAATTGAAGCATAACTTATTAAGTATTAGTCAATTGTATGATAAAGGCTTCAAGGTTGTCTTTGAATCATCTATGTGTATAATAACTAACTCACTTAATTCTAGCAACAAACTCATTGGACATAGACTTGGAAATATTTATGTGGTAGATCTGAATGATCTAGCGATGACTAGTAGTACAAGTCTAGTAGCAATGAATACTAAAACCAAATAGTTTAGTTTACTTTAGCATAGATGATCAGGTCATGCTAGCATGCATACCATTACCAAATTAATTTCAAAGAATCTAGTTAGAGGTTTACCTAAATTCAAAGTTGATTTTGAATATGTTTGCTATGCTTATCATATGGGTAAACAAACTAAGGGGAGTTTTAAATCTAAAAATATGGTTTCAACTTCTAGACCCTTGAGCTACTTCACATGAATTTATTTGGAGCAACTAGGACTATAAGCCTAGGTGGTATAAAATATGCACTTGTGATAGTAGATGATTTTTCAAGATTTACATGGATCTTGTTTATTGTACATAAAGATGAAACTTTCAATGTTTTTCGAAAATTCCATAAAAATGCTTCAAACCAAAAAAACCTTTCAATAGTATCTTTTAGGAGTGATCACAGTATAGAATTTGAAAATCAATTTTTTGATGATTTTGCATAGAAAATAATATTGATCACAACTTCTCTACTCCTAGAACACCATGACAAAATGATATTGTAGAGAGAAAGAATAAGACTTTGGAAGAGATGGTCCAAACAATGTTATGTGAAGGCAATCTTCCAAGGTACTTTTGGATAGAAGTGGTGAACACTGCTTATATTTTAAATCATGTTTTGATACGACCAATTTTAAAGAAAACCCCTTATGGGCTTTGGAATGAAAAGAAACCAAATATTAATTACTTTCATATTTTTGGTTATAAATGCTTCGTGTTGAATAATAAAAAATATAACCAAGAAAAATTTGATGCTAAATCTGATGAAGCTATATTCCTTGGTTATTCAATTAGTACCAAAGCATATAGGGTGTTTAACAAAAGAACACTAACTATAGGAAAATCTATACATGTTATATTTTATAAAGCTAACCCCTCACCTTCAAAGAAAGAAGAGTGTATAGATAATGATGTAGGTACACTTGAAAAGGAAATGGAGGATATGAACCGACAAGAGAAACCAACTCAAGAAGGAGAAGTGGTAAGTAAAGATCATGCTGATCTACTAAAGGAATGGAGGTATGTAACTTTTTATCCAAGAGATTTAATTATTGGTAATCCCTCTTAAGGTGTTAGGATTAGGTCATCACAAAGAGAAGCACATGATTACATAGCATTTGTATCACAAATAGAGCCACATAGCTTAGAAAAAGCTGAAAATAACCCAAACTGGATGATGGCCATGCATGAAGAACTAAACCAGTTTGAAAGAAATAATGTGTGGATTCTAGTTGATATACCATCAACCGTCCCATTATAGGAACCAAATAGGTCTATAGAAATAAACTAGATGAATAGGGTAATGTTATTAGAAACAAAGCTAGGTTGGTTGCTAAAGGATATAATCAAGAGAAAGGAATAGATTTTGATGAGACCTATGCACCCATAACAAGATTAGAAGCCATAAAATTACTACTTGCATTTGCTTGCTGCATGAATTTCAAACTTTTTCAAATGGATATAAAAGGTACATTTTTAAATGATTTTATATCTGAACAAGTTTTTGTAAAACTATCACTGGGTTTTATTGATCATGCTTTTCCAAATCATGTTTTTAAACTTAATAAAGCACTATATGGACTTAAACAAGCACCTAGAGCCTGGTATGATAGATTAAGTAAATTCTTACATGAAAATGATTTTGTAAGAGGAAATATTGATAAAACTTTATTTATCAAAAAGAAGAATAATGATATGTTAATTGTACAAATTTATGTAGATGATGTTATATTTGGTGCAACTAATGAGATTCTTTGTTGAGAATTTGCTGAGTTAATGCAGGAAGAATTTGAAATGAGCCTAATGGGTGAACTAAATTATTTTCTTGGACTCCAAGTTAAGCAAACAAAGGATGTAATTTTTATAAACCAAGCAAAGTACATCAAGGAGATCATCAAGAAGTTTGGTATGGAGTCAAGCAAACAAATGAGCACACCTATGAGCCTTACCTGCAGATTAGACAAAGATGAAGATGGAAACAATATTGATCAAAAGCTCTATTGAGGTATGATCGGATCACTGTTGTACTTAACTGCTAGTAGACCTGATGTCTTGTTTAGCGTATGTGTATGTGGTAGATTTCAACCTAATCCTAAAGAATCACATATGCTTGCTATAAAAAGAATTATAAAATATCTAAGAAGAATAAGTAATCTAGGTCTATGGTATTCAAAGCATTCTTTATTAAATTTATTTGGTTTTTCGGATGCTAATTATGATGGATGCAAAATAGATAGAAAATGTACTAGTGGTACTTGCCAATTTCTAGGGTTAAGTTTAATCTCATGGCACTGTAAGAAACCGAACTCTGTAGCACTATCTACTACTGAGGTAGAGTACGAAGCTATAGGGAGTTGTTTTGCACAAGTGCTTTGGATTAAATAACAACTAGAAGACTTTGGTGTTACACAATCGAAAATTCCTATCAAATATGATAACACAAGTGCTATTAATTTGTCAAAAAATCTAATTCAACATTCTAGAACAAAGCATATAAAAATTAGACATCAATTTATTAGAAATCATATTCTAAATGAAATATTGTACTTGAATTTGTTCCTACTGAAATTCAACTTGCTGATATCTTTACCAAACCTCTTAATTTAGCTAAATCTCAATTGATTAGAAAAGAATTAAGATTATGTGACCCTTTTTAGAATTTCTATCCTAATATCTTTAAAATTAATAAAATATTATCTAGAAAATCTCCTATATCAATCTATGATCTTTGACCATCTCAACTAATGCTCTTCTTATTTAAACCATGTTTAAGGGTTTTGTAGTCATTTTGAGAGTTTTTGCTTGAGTCGACTCAAGCAATTTAGGTTTGGCCGAGCCGACTCAGATATCGGGTTAGGCATTTTATATGTAAACCATAGAACTTGTCTAAAACCCTTATCATCTCTTCATTTGCTTAGAACCCTTGTTTCCAAGCTAAGAACCTCTTCCTTCCCTCTCGACCTCCCTTATCTATCTTAATCCCTAGCATTCCTCTTGAGCTCGAGCAATGGCACCGATGAAAGTAGTTGGAAAACATCCCCGAAGTAATGTAGAGAGCCCTCCAAGAGAAAGAAGGATGAAGAGATGAGAAGATGAGTCAACTCAAAGTCAACAACAGGCAAAAGAACAAGATGCTCCACCTTCTCCACAAAGACAAGTGATCTCCATGGCTATTCATCCAGTTTCAAGTGGAAGAAGGATCATTTTCTCATTCCTAAAGGAAATAGGGCTTTGAATTGGTGACT
Organism: Areca catechu; assembly: GCA_021397845.1. Taxonomy (NCBI): domain Eukaryota; kingdom Viridiplantae; phylum Streptophyta; class Magnoliopsida; order Arecales; family Arecaceae; genus Areca; species Areca catechu. The sequence continues at coordinate 89,490,181 of CM038051.1, read as the reverse complement.
TGATTGAAGATCAATGTTGGTCATTTTTCTGTTCTCTGAATGTTCCCCCTTATCCCAACGTAGTTCAAAGCTTCTATGAGAGTTTAATTTAGGAAGAAAATCATATTGAATCAACTATGAAAGGAAAAGGGATAATTATAATTGAGGAAAGATTAAGCAGTCTACTGGAATTGCCAAATAAGGGACTTAATCATATAGTTTTAAAGGATAAACAAAAAACCCTTGGAACTATTTTGGAAAGTAGTGATGTGAATGAAATTGCAAATGTGATCAGATCTAAGTTGAGGGAGCTATTTTAACAGATGGGATAATTAGAAGAGACTAGGAAGATGGAGGATGACTACACTAAAGGTCTGGGGATTCTTCGGGATGAGTTTGGCAGATTGAGTGGTTCGATAGAAGCCTTTGCCAATGCTCAAGCCGGTGAGCTCATTGCACTCCATGAGGGATTGAAGAAGATTCAGACTGAGCTTAGTATTATTTGTGTTTTCTTATCTTAGTTTTCTTCTTCTACAAGAGGAGCCAACTCTTCCACTCTTAGATAGCCACCACCTGATTCTACACAACCACCACCTCACTCTACTAGACCTTCTACTTGGACTAGGGGTTTTTCTAGTCGACCTAGATCTTGTTATGGTAGGTTTGAACCTTTTATAGAAGAACCTAGTGATAGTGAGTAGGCTAGTTTTTAGTACTTTTGCTTCCAACTTTTATAATTTATAATGAAAACCTTGATAGCAATGAAAGTATATGGTTCTTACTTATTGTGTTTGCAATGTTATTTGTGCATTGATGATTTAATATTAGATTATCAATTTTTATCAGAAAGTGAAATAATCTTAAATAATGTTTATAATCTTCTCATTCTATTTCAAAAATTGTGCTTGAAGTACTTAACTAAGGGGGAGAATTTAATTGTATACCTTTTTGATTAATGACAAAAAGGGGAAGAATGATATTGTTGATTTGTTTATATGCATGGAAATTTTGCAATTATGTTGAAAATATGCATGATAATAAATGAAACAGGGAGATATATCCCAAATTTTCAAACTTGCCCATATTTGCCCTTATTAAATCTTCCTTGTCTATTCTGTATAAGCACCAAATTGCTCTGTTATAATTTTAATGGTTATCAAAAATAGCTTTTGATAAATGTTTACTGTGATGCATATTGGACTTATTTCAAAAGCTTTGATACATTGTCAATAAGCTCTAATTCTTTCAAATTAATTCTCAGTATACAACTCATACATATTGATACTTACTTCCAAATATACTCACACATGTAACTGTAAAGTTTGTTCCATGCCCGTTGTTTTGTCATCATCAAAAATGGGAAGATTGTTGACCCCTTAAATGATTTTGATGATAACAAAACATTGGAGCATGCATTTATGTTACTAACTATTTTTTGAGTGCTTTACAAGTTTTTTGTAGGACAATTTTAATGCTCGATCACAACTCTTAGAACCTTGTTATATGTCATGTGAAGTGTTGTAAAAGTTTTATGTAAAGAAGAGCCCAAAGAAAAATTGATGTTGTATTCATGAAAATGGATTTCTTCTATATATTTTCATGTTTAAAAACTCTTTAAGATTAGTTTTTAATGGAGTTGAAAAGTATTTTGAGTGACTAAAAGTCATTGGATAAATCTGGAGAAAAGTAAAAGATTTCATTAAAAAATCACTCGAGCCGACCAAGGAAGGAGAGCCGACTATAGTTCATGGCATGCTTGAAGGTTTCTGGTATACAGAAATCCGAGCTGACTCGAAGGAACCCAAGCTGACTCGTACAGAGCTTCATTTCTTGAATCAGACAGGTGAGCTGACCCAAAAGCAATCCGAGCCGACTTAACCATTCCACTAGACAGCCGAGTCGACCCTTCAAAAGGTGAGCCGACTCCTCTAGAGTACAAAAAAAATTAGTTTTGAAAGAACAAGCCAAGCGAGCCGACTCTACTGAGAAGAGCTAACACCTCTAGAGTACCATTTTGAAGACCTAAGAATCCGAGCTGGCTCAACTAAGGTGAGCCGACTCGACTGAGGTGAGCTAACTCAACCAGAGAAAGGAATCAACGACCCTGAAAATCCGAGTCGACTCGACTAAGGCACGGCATCTCGACCAGAGTGAAGACTCGACTACTTTAAAGATTCGAGCCAACTCAAATCATCCGAGCCTACTCGTTCATCGATTCCAGGCATGTAATGGCTAGTTCCAGAATTTCATTTTTGAATCTAAAGAGTGCTCTAATGGTCAAATGTCAAGTCCCAACAGTCTACAATGACTATATCCACCTAAGAAGAGTACAAGAATCTATAAATAAGAGATTAGGACAACCTTTGAACAAGCAAATGAGCAGTTAATGATCAAATGAGCTTGTAAGTAAGAGAGTACAAAAGAGCTTTCAAAAGAGTCTTCAAAACTTCACCAACTCAAATTTGATGCTTGAAGAATTTACTGAAGAAGTTGAAGAAGCCATTGAAGTGTAGTAAAGGCCAATTAAGAAGGCTTCTCTTGAGCTGCAACTGCAACCATCAGACAACTTTGGTTTGTCAATTAGTTGCTTATTTTTCTCTACTTCTTTGTGAGTTTGTGGGTTTTGGTGAGCCCTGTTGAAAAACCAAGTTGGGTTTTTGGTAAGCCATGTTTTAAAACAAAGTTGGGTTCTTGGTGATCTTGTTCAAAACCAAGTGTAGGTTCTTGGTGATCCTATTCAAAACCAAGTTGGATTTTTGGTGAGCCCGGCTAAAAAACCAAGTTGGGTTTTGGATTGTGAGCCTGGTAAAACAATCAAACTATATTCCATGGGTGAATATAATAGAAATCCCAAGTGGTATCTAGGATAGTGGATGTAGAAGCAAGGTTACTCTGAACCACTATAAACTTGTTGTGTTTGTGATTATGCTTTTTCTTCTTTACTTGCTTTTGCTTTAGTTATTTGAATCACAGCACCTCCATACTAAAGAAGATTTAAAAGAGCACATATTTGATTAAAATTTTTAAATTCCCAATTCATCACCTTCTTAGGAAAGTCACCTGGGCAACAATAATAAATCCTACATTTAATTAAGAACAATATAAGTAGACCACTTAAGATGACATTCATAACTAGATAAGGACTTTATATCTAATTATGTCTCCCAATATTTTATTCGAATACCATAACCCTCACCTATGGTAAGCAAGAAACCTTACCAGGTTTCTTTAGTTGGGTTAAGATCTAAATTCCTCATAAGTGCCTTGTATTATACAACAAACACTCATGAGTTCAAAGGTAGGAATTCCTTTCCAATTACAACCCATGCAATTCTCAACAACTGAACTGTCTCTAAGACACTTATAGTCTTGTGTTACACAACAAACTATAATGTCTTAGTTTAGTTAGACCCTTCATTTCCATATAGACATATTCGAATAATATTGCCCTTGTGTTACACAACAAAGCAATACTGCCAAATATACTATAAAGCAAAAACTGCACTAGGATAATTCATATTTAACACTAGGGAAGGACTTGTGTTACACAACAAACCTACCATAGTTGTTAATTTGAACTATAACTAGCATCAAGGAAGGCAAACTGTAGTGTGTTAATTCAATTGGCTTATCCAATTTAAGGTTTCAGATATAGCCAAATTGGCTAAGTACATAGAAGAGATAAGGTGGTCCCCCGGTTGCTTTCATTAGACACCAAATTAATTGGCCAAGTCAAACAATGGAACCAATTAAAAATCTCATTCCCTTTACATTCCCAGAACCACTTGCCTAGACAACAATTAGCTAATCTTATAACCTTAAATGAATTTTGCCTCTTAGCTAACTTACACTATGACTAAATATTTTAATTATGAGGGCTTTTAGTGGTCTCAAAACACATCCTAATATTGACTTAACACATCGTAATGTATTCATAACCATACACACATGACACGATATTCATTCCATCAATCGAGCATATTAATCCTAATATGCATACCATAAGCATGATTGTAATATATATCCATTTACCTCACTTGTTAACAGGATATGGCCACATCAGCACCCCTACATGCCATAGGATACCCCACTAAATGGGAAGAGAGAGCCTTTAAACCCTACTTCACTCCTATGACCAGACGGCCAAGGTGGCTAATCCAATCCGAAGCTGTTACTAGGATATAACATATTTCAAATATGTGATTGAACTAATCATGCATAGAATCATATAATCTTTAAATAACATGCACCATACTTGGTATTATGCACTATCATGTAACCTTTCAATAGTATGCATCATATTGTAATTTATATCATGATCATATTATCATTGAATATATAATTGAACCCTAATTAGTGGCATGCATCAAAAAATGATTATCATATTTGATCATATTCACTATCATATTAGCATATTCAATTGACCATTGATTGAATAAAATAAGAGGGCTCTGATACAACTACTGGGTTTCGGTGGCACAGTGAAAGAATGGATTTCAAAATTTTTTATTTTAAAACTCCAAACAACTTGAAATCCTAAGCCCAAGATCCCTTATTCATTATAATTAACAAGTCATTCAATTAGGATTTGGAAGAATACCTAGAATGCTAATTTTTTCTTCACTCCACTAGGAACACAAGTGCATGCCCTTCAGAGGTGATCAACATAGGAGTTGATCATAGGAAGCACTCCTTAGTAGGTTGCTTAAACTACAAGGACTCTTCGCTTTGGCCTTTCTTCTTTTGGCAGCCTCTCCTTCCTTGCTTAGACTCTTGCCCTCGAATAGAGCACTCTGAGCCCTCTCCAAAACCTTTCTTCACTCTATTTATCACTTCCTGAACCTCTTCCTAAATCCTTGTCTTAAAATGGTGGACTTGTCTTAAGACAAGACCTAAGTTCTAACAAGGGAAGGAGGAGACAAAGATAGTGTGGTAGAGTGTAAGTGTAAGAAAGAAAGGAATTGGATTCATAATCATTCTTCCTTCAGCCTAAACATCGAAGGCTATTTATAGGTGATGGGGATGCACCAATGATGGCTCTTCATCAGCCTTTGATCTATCAATTAATAGATCAAATAAGACCCTTCATTAAGAAGGAGTCTTATCTTGAAACATCATGACTCTTCCTGCGCCAAAAGCCATGACCCTTCCTGTGCTAAATGCCTTTTCTCCTCATGCCATGTGGCACTTAACCGGCTGATAGGGGTCTTAAGATGGTGTGGAAGCATTGTGACTTATCCAAGAGAAGTTCCATCATAGAGAAGGACTCTTGGATTTAAATCATCTGCAGTTAACATGAAGGGATGCAACCCTTCATTTGCACGCCAATGTTTCTTCACCTCCCATTCCATTTTCCACTATAATTAGCCATAGCATTTAGACATGGGATAAGGCTAGGGACACCATGTTTCATCTAGAAACAAACTCCCATATGGGATAAGGCTAGGTCCTTTTCTGCATGCCATATATTTCTGCGCACAAAATAAATTGGCACCAAGAGTCCCTTCAACTTTGGACTCTTCATATAAATTAGATAATGGCTGATAAAATCTGGATAAAATCAGATAATTGCTACCCCACTTTGAACTCAACGCAATCTAGGATTTCCTCAAATTGGTTAGCCCATTAAGCAACCTAATGGACCCATTCAATTGGCTTAGGAGTTAGGTTAGCCTACACATGCTAGTGTGTATTCTAGCTAACCAATTAGGATCCCATGACCCCAATAAAATACCAATTGACTTCCTAGGCTAATTCCCTAATGTGTGTGACCCTTTAGGTTCCACATCTAGCTAGTATTAGATCTAGGTCCAAGCTAATTTGATCCAATCAAACTTGATTGACCTAATTAGGTCAAATTAAGCTGATCTAAGTTGCCAATTTGAACTAGCTTTCGAATTGACTCATGAATCTAATCTAATTGATTAATGTAAATCTACAATACATGATTAACATCTAGCAACGTGTCATGCCTACCTAAAAGATTAGAAATTTGAAAGAAAGTACCAAAATACCCTCCAGTGGTAAGTTACTGTGCAATTCAATCTTTCGATCTTCCTATATCTCGGATAAGTGATGGGTATGAAAAATTATCAAACCCTAGCACTTAGACATTTCAAATCTCAATTTAATAATGAAGACTCTACTAATTACTAATTAGAAACAACTTCTAATCTCATCCTGCATTGATCAAAGACTTCCTGAGTCATCAATCGAAGAGATTACTTGGTATAACAATTCCTCTTACTAGGAATGTTAGATTCCTTGTTGGTCCACTCATATCCTTCATACACCTTCCACCATATCCGAGAACACCCCGTACATGACTCAATGTCATGAATCAGTATAAACCTTTACATGGCTTAGTGTGCATAAGGAATCATGGTGACCTCAGTCTAAAGATCACTTGCACAAATCCCATTATGAGAATTATCTCTTGACAAGTAGTTCGACATCCATAAGATATTCTTAGTACGGATCTATTCAGTGAACTCATAACCAAATGAGCACCATTATACTTATATTAGTGTCTCTCACAACTGGCTATGAGACCAACCACCCTCTCCATCGAGCATATATAGGATAAGCTAGTCTTTCTAGAAGCATCAATCCCCGAATTGATGATCCAACGATGAGGAACATTTTAGATTAGGGTCTATAGGAACTAATGTCTCACCATTATTATTTCCATCATAACCCTAATTCATTTGCCCTAATCTACAGGGTTTATCATAATCTTTAAATAAAACATAGCAATATAATGAAATATAATGCCTTTTATTAAGTTAATAATGTCATACAAGAGTTGGAAGATTACAAAAATGCCCTCATAAAGATTGTCTTTTAGAGCACTTTTCTTCCACCACCTTCTTCCCATTCCAAGCTTCCTCTGGAACGCCTCCATATAGCTTAAAGTGAGGGGACCCGTTGACAATAAAATAAGAAAGAGTTATAGCATCACCCCAAAAAGTTACTGGGAGTGATGTCTGCAGCCTCATACACCTAGCCTTCTCTTATAGTGTCCAGTTCATCCTTTTCGCAATACCATTCTGCTGAGGGGTCATCCTTACTGTATAATGGTGTCTATTCTCATTTTTCTCAAAATAACTCCTGAACTCCTTACTAGAGTACTCCCCTCCATTGTCAAATCAAAAGCACTTCACATGTCTTCCTGTCTCCTTTTCTACCTTACCTCTCTAGGCTTTGAACCGAGCAAACATGTCTAATTTTTCTTTCATCAGATAAATCCACACCTTCCTTGAGTAGTCATTAATGAAGGTGACAAAGTATATTGCCCCACCTCTAGCTGATACAGCAGCTGGTCTGCATAAATCAGAGTGCACAAAATCCAGCACTCCATCACTTGGTTTGGTACTAATAACAAACTTTACCTTAAGCTGTTTACCAAAAATACATTGCTCACACAAGTCATCTCCATCCTTTATCAGAGTTAGAATGTTTCCTCTTATGCTTAATTCCATGAGCCCTCGGTCACTCAGGTGACCCATTCGATAGTGCCATATTTATATGCTAACTGCTCCTCCTATGCTACTGCAAGCACCTCTACACTATGATTCATCACTAAGCCATCCATCTTGTATAGATTGTTGCTCAGTCTTCTTCCTCTCATCACCACCAAAGCTCCCTGGTAATTCTCAAACATCTACTACCAGACTGAGAACTGAAAGCATAACCTTGCTTCTTCAGGTAGCCCAAAGAAACTAAATTTTTCTTCAACTCTGGTACATGTTTGACATTTGAAAGAGTCTTTATCACTCCATCATACTTCCTCATTCTAATAGTGCCAACTCCAGCTACCAGACAAGGGTGATCATCACCAAGGCTTACACTACCACCATCTAACCTGTCATAGGTATCAAACCACTCTTGATATGAGGTATAGTGATAAGAGCATGACGAATCCAATGTCCAAGTGTTATCCCAATCAATAGATACAACTAAAGCCACCAGTACATCTTCTCCACTACCTTCAAATGCATTCGCACCACTAGTGTTGGCTTTCTCCTTTTCTGTCTTCCAAAGAGGATAATTTCTCCTGAAATGTCGAGGTTGATGACACTTATGGTATTTCCAGCCTTTCTGACTTCGAGATAGTGACCTGCCCTTCGATTTCTCCCTAACTCTTTCCTTGCATCTTGGCGGGGACACCTGAGGCACCAGAATAAGATAGAGGCTTTTCAACCCTCTGTAAATTGATAAATAATTTATGAGTCCATCTGGAATAAGAACATAGCTCATCTGAGTCCATTTTAGTTGTTATTTGAGTATTTTGAGTTGTTATTTTAGTTCTGTAGTAGTCAGCTCATGTTGAGCTAGTTCAGTCCAATGCTAGTTAGCTCATGTTGAGCTAATTTTATTTTTTTTAGGCCTATCCAAGCATACTGAAGACTCAAGACCACATCATACAAGTAAAGACCAAGTCCAACCAGATTGAAGACATGGAAGTTTAGCCCAAGTCCAACCCAGCTTGAAGATTTGAAGACCACAGGAGGAAAATCAGAAACCCTAATTCCTTGCAGATGCCCTCCAAATGCCCAGATTTCCTTCCAGATGCCAAAATATATTCATAGACCAAGGCATCCATGATTTTAGAGGTCCATCTGCATCCTAGCCCAAAGAAATCAAGCCCAGGCGCCAAGTCCAAGCCCCTAAGGAGCAAGATACCAGGGAATATTCCTGCTACCTGGCTACTAGGCCACCCCAGCTTTCAGACGCCCAAACCCATGCACCCGGGCCCCTTTGGGCCGGCCCCTTGCTTCTCTTAGAAGCCCAACACGGCCCCCTAGGCATCCTTGGAGTGTTGGCCAAGTCAAGAGAATTTTTAGGGATTTTTCTACCTAATGTTTCCTTATTTTCTAGCTAGGGTTTGAGAGGGAAAAGGATTCTTATGTAAAGACTAATGTACCCTTACATTGAGCCCTAGGTTAAGGGTCTATTTAAGGGACCCTAGCCTCTTATATGAAACCTAATTTTTGATATGAATTAAAACCTTAAGTTCTTCTATTGAGTTGTGTGATACCCTGCTGTGTGCATAAAGGGGTTTGTGAGAGTTTTTTCTTCCTAGTGCTGCAATCATCTTCCTGCTACCAACAAGCCTCTCAGATCCCTGGACGCCCACTCCATAAAAAGTCTTCCCTTGCTGTTTTACCTTTGTTTTCTTGTTCCTTTGTGAGTTTTCTAACCCCTGACAGGTCATTTGCAGGTCCCCGAGTTCCTACGAATCCAACGACTCCAACCAAGCCTCAATCGGATCACCAAGCAGAAAGTCGTGTATCCACGGGTCTTTGGCTCGATTTTCCAAGCTGCATCTGTCGAGGAACGAGAGATCCTTTTGCTGCGATCTTCACAGACATTGTCAGGTACACCTCCTCTACCTCCAGTTATTTAATTGTAGGAGAACTTTCCCTAACCGAGGCTTCTCAGCCCCGGCGGTCCTTCTTTTCTACTTTTCTAGGTCCTAATCTGCATGCTGATCTTCTAAAATTCATATAAAACTTCCTACAACTTATTTTAATCTAAAATTCAGGAATTAATCACTCAACCCCACATATAAAATATACAAAAAAAATTGCATGGATATTAGTCACCCCATCATTTGGTATCAGAGCTTAGATTAGGGCTTGTTTTCTATAATTTTTTTGTCCATATATGCTCTGTTAGTTTAATTATTTCTCCCTATTAAAAACTCAAAGAATTCTGAAATTTTTTTTGTTGGATTTACCATAATTCACAGTAAGCTTAAGAATTTTTTTAGATTTTATTATGGTCTGTGAATTTTCTGCAAGCCGAAATACATCCTATAAATATTTGGCTATGTTTTTTCAGCAAGGCATGTTTGGAAGTTTTAGGGTTTTGTTTAGCATCTTTTGCATATCTTTTAATTTTAGTATTTTTCCAGAATATTAGGCCATGATTTGCAAGTTTTATTCTATTTAAAAAAAAATAAAAAAAAATTACATATTCTCCAAAAATACCAAAAAATATCTAAACCCTAATTTGCATCCTCATCTGTCTGCCATCATTGCATAATTTACTTTTAAGGGCACTCTTGCTATATCAGATGGGGGGAGGATTTGATCACCTCTCCTTAACCCAAAACCACATCCCTTGCATTCGGTCCCAAGCCTTAACCTAAAATTAACTAGACTTAATTTGCCCTAGTGGGCTAGGGACACCAACTGGTCGGGTCCGGGCTACGTGTCAGATCATTATGTCAAGCTAACCTATGTGTGCCTTATGCTTGGTGTCTAGAGTGGTGGTTTAGGGATTCAATCCCAAAGGGCTTGTGTGCTGGTCCGCCTACCTAGCCAATCTCTGATTGGTGTCTAGGATTGGCAATCAGGGACCTAACACTCCACTTACACCTGCCGGCTGAGTACAGGGTTACTATAGGCTAGTTTGCCACCCTGATTGAGCATCCAGTTTTGGACTCTAGGTCTAGTCAGCTATAGTTGGTTTGATCGAGTCTTGCATGAGCACTAGATCAGGAGTTTCATATCACCCACCTCCTTCACAAATGACTGAACCCATGGAAAATTTGCAAGCCCAAATGAAAGCCCTAGCTGATCAAATGGCCCAGATGGCTACCCAGATGACCTAATTAACTCAGTCTCGTATTCAAACCAATGATAGAATTGACCATCTTGCCAATAGGTTTGATCAGTTAAAAGTCCGGGTAGGGACCCCAAGAAAAACCCATGGGTCACAGTCTGAGCCAGATCCTGATTCCACTCAACCTAGGAGGACCCCAAACCCTAATCTATACCATGAGGTCGAACCTAGGAGAGCCCCTTATCCTGACCCGTACTACAATCCTCAACCTAGGAGGACCCCAAACCCTGATCCATACCTTGAGATTGAACCTAGGAGACCCCATCATCATGACCCAATCCATAAGGTTAGTCCTAGAAGACCCAAATAGGATTTTATAGACCAGGAAGATAGATCCTATTTACCCTCTCCCTACAAGCCTAGTATACCCACAACCTATAGATCTTATGACTCCAAATCCTATGAACCTAGAACCTATGAATCCATAACCTATGAACCTATATCCTATGACTTTAGATCCCATGATCATAGATCCTATGCACCCACACCCTATGAGCCTAGTAGACCCAACACCCAATATTCTGACCCATATAGGGAGTCCAACCCTAGGAGAACCCAATATTCTGACCCATATAGGGAGTCCAACCTTAGGAGAACCCAATATTCTGACCCATATAGGATGTCCAACCCTAGGAGGACCCAATATCCTGACCCATATAGAGAGCCCAACCTTAGGAGGATCCCATACCATGATCCATCCTTAGAACCTGACCACAGAGCTAACCCAAAATCCTATGACCCCAGATCTTATAATCCCATGACCCATAGATCTGCACCCTTGTCCTATGAGCCCAGAGAACCCATAACCCCAAAGTATCAATCTAGTACTAGTCAAGTTTCCCATAGTTAACTTGAACCCCATAGGATTAGCACCCCTAAATATGAGCCCAGTAGTGAGCCACTATCCCTTAGGCAACTTGAAGCTACTAGGATTAGTGTCCATAATCTGAAACTAGGACATAGCCAATTTTCCCCTAGCCGACCTTCTCCAACCATTCCTGAGTTTGACAAGGCTTACATTAACGTAGAAGTGTATGAAGCTGATGCGAGCCTAGTGGATGAGTATGAAGGAGAAGAGGAGACACCTTTAGTAGACCTAGAATTAGCTGACCTAGTAGATACCCAGGTAGAAACCAACCCAGAACTAGTTGACCTTGACCACATCCAACCTAAAGCTATAGTGGAAGAACAAATAGAGGTAGAGAACCTAGGTACTGCTACTAGAGCCTTACCTAAGGAAACTATAGAGGAGAGCCAAATTATAGAGTCTAGTCCTAAAATACAAGAACCAGAAGAATTTATTAAGGACCTGATCTCTTTGAATAAGTACCCTCAGGATGAGTCTCCTCCTATAGTTCCCATTAAGGACCTCTTCCCTGAGATTAATAACCCATCCTTCCATTATACAAACCCGGTAGATATATCGCAACACCATAAGGTTAACCTCATTAGTCTAAGATTTGTCCCTAACATGCCTTCTTTGATTCTACTTTATCCAACTAACCCAAAACCTTTTTCTCCACCCTACCAGAGTAATTCTGAACCCACTTCCTATTTTCTACCCTTTCCTGAGTTTTCTCATATGTCTAGAACTATTAGGTTACATTTTGTTGAGGTTACTAGGTTGCAAGGATCCATAAAGCCCATCCCATTTAATACCTACTTTTGGTAGACCCTCTGGCACTTATTAGGAGTTACTAGCAAATTTTCTTCTGCATGTCTTCCATCAATCATGACTCATGCCCCCATGCCCAAGTGGTAGTTAAGACCAAATAAACCTCTTTTGTCGAGTCTGTTAGGTGTAGGTTTGAGTCCTTTGCATCATCTTGTTAGGAGTCTGCATGTGCCTTGCATGTTCACCACCCGCACTAATGTTAAAACAACTGGCTAATTCCCGAAGATGGATCAAAGAATTTGATGCAGTGGATTTTATCTTGGTTAGGCTTAGGCCTAAAAGAAGCTTCATGCTCATAGAGCCGGACCTTTTTAAGTGATAGAGAAGGATGGATCAAATGCCTAGGTGTTAGACTTACCTTTGGATTTGGGCATTAGTTCTACCTTCAATATTACTGACCTGGTTGAGTATAGGGAACCGGCAGCGATACCTAGTGAGGCCTTTGGACCTATTCCTTTTCATTATGAGTGACCCTAACCTAGAGTGTCCACAAACAAATTTGGCCTGAGAGAGGAGAACGGATCGAGCGTATCCTGGACGATCAAGCCATCACGACCCAGGGCCATGACTATCAACGCTTCATGGTCTGATGGCAAGGCCGGCCTGAGTCGGACGATTCATGGATTTCTCGAGAGGACTTGCAATGCCTCAACCCAGACCTTCTCGAGAGATATGCGAGCCAGTCTGACCTTCACTCGACAGGGTCGAGTTCCTCCCACCCCGGGAGAATTGGTGGGGACACCTGAGGCACCAAAATAAGACAGAGGCTTTTCAACCCTCTGTAAATTGATCAATAATTTATGAGTCCATCTGTAATAAGGGCTTAGCTCATATGAGTCTATTTTAGTTGTTATTTGAGTATTTTGAGTTGTTATTTCTATTCTGTACTAGTCAGCTCATGTTGAGCTAGTTCAGTCCAATGCTAGTCAGCTCATGTTGAGCTAATTTTATTTTTTTTGAGTCCTATCCAAGCATACTAAAGACTCAAGACCACATCATACAAGTAAAGACCAAGACCAACCCGATTGAAGGCATGAAAGATTAGCCCAAGTCCAACCCAGCTTGAAGATTTGAAGACCCCAGGAGGAAAATTAGAAACCCTGATTCCTTGCAGATGCCCTCCAGATGCCCAGATTTCCTTCCAGATGCCAAAATATATTCATAGACTAAGGCATCCATGATTTTAGAGGTCTATCTGCATCCTAGCTGATGGGGAACTAATATGCATGCAATTTTTTTTATATGTGTTACATGTTGAGTTAGGTGATTAATTCCCAAATTTCAGATCAAAATTAATTATAGGGAATTTTGTATGAAATTTTGAAGATCAGCATGCAGATTAGGACCTAGAAAAGTAGCAAAGAAGGACCGCCGGGGCAGAGAAGCCTCGGTTAGGGCAAGTTCTCCTACAATAAAACTACTGGAGGTAGAGGGGTGTACCTGACAATGTCTGTGAAGATCACAGCGAAGGGGTCTCTCGTTCCTCGATGGATGTGGCCTAGAAAACTGAGCCAAAGACCTGCGGATACCTGGCTTTCTGCTCGGTGATCCGATTGAGGCTTGGCTAGAGTCGTTGGATTCGTAGGAACTCAGGGACCTGCAAACAACCTGTCAGGAGTTAGAAAGCTCACAAAGGAACAAGAAAACAAAGTAAAAACAGCAAGGGATAGCTTCTTTTGGAGTGGGTGTCCAGGGATCTGGAGGGTTTGTTGGCAGCAGGAAGATGATTGCAAACACCGAGAAAAAGAACTCTCACAAACCCCTTTATGCACATAGCAGGGTATCACACCACTCAATAGAAGAACTCAAGGTTTTCATTCATCAAAAATTCTCCTCATACAAGAGGCTAGGGTCCCTTAAATAGATCCTTAACCTTGGGCTCCAAGTAAGGGTACATAAGTCTTTACATAAGAATCCTTTTCCCTCTCAAACCCTAGCTAGAAAATAAGGAAATATTAGGTAGAAAAATCCCTAAAAATTCTCTTGACTTGCTCAACACTCCAAGGACGCCTAGGGGGGCATGTTGGGCTTCTAGGAGCAGCAAGGGGCCAGCCCAAAGGGGCCCAGGTGCATGGGTTTGGGCCTCTGGAAGCTGGGGTGGCCTGGTAGCCAGGTAGCAGGAATATTCCCTGGTATCTTGCTTCTTAGAGGCTTGGGCTTGGCACCTGGGCTTGATTTCTTTGGGCTAGGAAATAAATAGACCTCTAAAATCATGGATGCCTTGGTATATGAATATATTTTAGCATCTGGAAGGGAATCTGGGCATCTGGAGGGCATCTGCAAGAAATCAGGGTTTTCTGAATTTTCCTCCTGGGGTCTTCAAATCTTCAAGCTGGGTTGGACTTGGGCTATACTTCCATGTCTTCAATCTAGTTGGACTTGGTCTTCACTTGTATGATATAGTCTTGAGTCTTCAGTATGCTTGGACAGGACTCAAAAAAATAAAATTAGCTCAACATGAGCTGACTAGCAATGGACTGAACTAGCTCAACATGAGTTGACTAGTACAGAACTGAAATAACAACTAAAAATACTCAAATAACAACTAAAATGGACTCAGATGAGCTAAGCCCTTATTACAAATGGACTCATAAATTATTGATCAATTTACAGAGGGTTGAAAAAGCCTCTATCTTATTCTGGTGCCTTAGGTGTCCCCACCAATTCTCCCTGGGTGGGAGGAACTCGACCCTGTCGAGTGAAGATCAAACTGGCTCATATATCTCTCGAGAAGGTCTGGGTTGAGGCGTTGCAAGTCCTCTCGAGAAATCCATGAATCGTCCGACTCTGGCCGGCCTTGCCATCGGACCAGGAAGCATTGATAGTCATGGCCCTGGGTTGTGATGGCTTGATCATCCTGGATACGCTCGATCCGTTCTCCTCTCTCAGGCCAAATTTGTTTGTGGACACTCTAGGTTAGGGTCACTCACAATGAAAAGGAATAGGTCCAAAGGCCTCACTATGTAGCGCTGCCGGTTCCCTATACTCAACCAGGTCTGTAATATTGAAGGTAGAACTAATGCCCAAATCCGAAGGCAAGTCTAACACCTAGGCATTTGATCCAACCTTCTCTATCACTTTAAAAGGTCCGGCTCTGCGAGCATGAAGCTTCTTTTAGGCCTAAGCCTAACCAAGATAGAATCCACTACATCAAATTCTTTGATCCATCTTCGGGAATTAGCTAGTTTGTTTAACATTAGTGCGGGTGGTGAACATGTTAGGCACATGCAGACTCCTAACAAGATGATGCAAAGGACTCATACTGACACCTAACAGACTCGACTATGCATTCCGATCGAAGGAAATTTTATTGAACTCTTTAGATCTAAACCTAATAGATTATAGGTTCTCTATGTTTGATCCTAGCTTGACATGCACATGAAAATTTACAGTGAACTCCTAGCAAATTCCAAAGAGTATGCCAGAAGTAAGATGCAAACCTAACATGCGTGATGAATGCATGCAGTATGCTAATCTCAGCTAAATGCAATCTAATGATCCTAGAAATGCTGGAGGTGTCAGGAAAGGGCAGAAAATAGGAAGTGGGTTCAGAATTAGTTTGGTAAGGTAGAGAAAAAGGTTCACGGTTAGTTGGATAAAGTAGGATAAAAGATGGGGTGTCAGGAACTAATCCTATACTAATGAGGTTAACCTTACGGGGTTGCGGTATATCTATGGGGTTTGTATAATGGAAGGATGGGTTATTAATCTCAGGGAAGAGGTCCTTAATGGGAACTATAGGAGGAGGCTCATCTTGAAGGTATAGATTCAAAGAGATCAGGTCCTTAATAAATTCTTCAGGTTCTTGTATTTTAGGACAAGACTCTATAATTTGGCTCTCCTCTATGGTTTCCTCAGGTAAGGCTCTAGTAGCAGTACCCAGGTTCTCTTCCTCTATTTGTTCTTCCACTATAGCTTTAGGTTGGATGTGGTCAAGGTCAACTACCTCTAGGTTGGCTTTTACCTGGGTATCTATTGGGTCAGCTAATTCTAGGTCATCTAAAGGTGTCACCTCTTCTCCCTCATACTCATCCACTAGGCTCACATCAGCTTCATACACTTCCGCGTTAATGTAAGCCTTGTCAATCTCAGGAATGGTTGGAGAAGGTCGGCTAGGGAAAAATTGGCTAAGTCCTGGTTTCTGATTATGGACACTAATCTTAGTAGGTTTAGGTTGTCTAAGGGGTAGTGGCTCACTACTGGGCTCATATTTAGGGATGCTAATCCTATGGGGTTCAAGTTGACTATGGAAAACCTGACTAGTACTAGATTGATATCTAGGGATTATGGGCTCCCTAGACTCATAGGATAAGGGAGCAGATCTATGGGTCACGGGATCATAAGATCTGGGGTCATAGGATTTGGGTTCAGCTCTATGGGTCTTGGGTCTAATGGACTCATGGGATATGGGTTCGTAGATTTTAGAGTCAGAGAATTTGAAGTCATAAGATCTATAGGTTGTGCGTATACTAGGCTTATACGATGTGGGTAAATAGGATCTAGAGTCATAGGATCTAGGTTCAGTATCATAGTATGGGTCAGGCTGAGTGGCTCTCCTAGGTTCAACCTCACGATATGGTTCAGGGTTTGGGGACCTCCTAGGTTTAGGATTATAGTATGGGTCAGGCTGAGGGGCTCTCCTAGGTTCAACCTCTCGGTATGGATCAGGGTTTGGGGTCCTCCTAGGTTGAGGATTGTAGTACGGGTCAGGATAAGGGGCTCTCCTAGGTTCGACCTCATGGTATAGATCAGGGTTTGGGGTTCTCCTAGGTTAAGGGGACTCAGGATCTGGCTCAGATCGTGACCCATGGGTTCTTGCTATGGTCCCTACACGGCCTCCTTACTGGTCAAACCTATTGGCAAGATGGTCAAGTCTATTGTTGGTTTGGGTAGCAGACTGAGTTAACTGGGTAGTCATATGGGCCATTTGATCAGCTAGGGCTTTTATTTGGGCTTGTAAATTTTTCATGGGTTCAGACATTTGTGAAGGAGGTGTGTGATATGAAACTCCTAATCTAGTGCTCATGCAAGACTCGATCAGACCGACTATAGCTGACTAGACCTAGAGTCCAAACTAGATGCTCAATCAGGGTGGCAAACTAGCCTATAGTAACCCTGTACTCAGCCAGGCAGGTGTAAGGGGAGTGTTAGGTCCCTGATTGCCAATCCTAGACACCAATCAGAGATTGGCCAGGTAGGCGGACCAGCACATAAGCCCTTCGGGATTGAATCCCTAAACCACCATTCTAGACACTGAGCACAAGGCACACACAGGTTAACTTGACACAGTGATCTAACACTAGCCCGGACCCGACCAGTTGGTGTCCCTAGCCCACTAGGGCAAATTAAGTCTAATTAATTTAAGGTTAAGGCTTGGGACTGAATGCAAGGGATGTGATTTTGGGCTAAGGAGAGGTGATCAAATCCTCCCCCCATCTGATATAGCAAGAGTGCCCTTAAAAGTAAATTATGCAATGATGGCAGGCAGATGAGGATGCAAATTAGGGTTTAGATATTTTTTTTGAAATTTTTTTGGAAAATATGTATATTTTTTTTTTGGTATTTTTTAAAATAGAAGAAAACTTTCAAATCATGGCCTAATATATTGGAAATATACTAAAATTAAGAAATATGCAAAAACTCCTAAACAAAACCCTAAAACTTCCAAACTTGTCTTGCTAAAAAAAATAGAGCCGAAAATTTACAGGCCCTATTTCGGCTTGCAGAAAATTTACAGGCCATAATAAAATCTGGAAAAATTTTTAAAATTTCTTTGAATTATGGCAAATCCAGAAAATAAATTTTAGAATTTTTGGAGTTTTCAACAGGGATAAATAATTAAAATAATAGAGTATATACGGACTAAAACATTGTAGAAAACAAGCCCTAATCTAAGCTCTGATACCAAATGATGGGGAACTAATATGCATGCAATTTTTTTTGTATATGTTACATGTTGCGTTAGGTGATTAATTTCCAAATTTTAGATCAAAATTAATTGTAGGGAACTTTGTATGAATTTTTGAATATCAGCATGCAGATTAGGACCTAGAAAAGTAGCAAAGAAGGACCGCCGGGGCTGAGAAGCCTCGGTTAGGGCAAGTTCTCCTACAATAAAACTACTGGAGGTAGAGTGGTGTACCTAACAATGTCTATGAAGATCGCAGTGAAGGGGTCTCTCGTTCCTCTATGGATGCGGCCTGGAAAATCGAGCCAAAGACCCGCGGATACCCGGCTTTCTACTCGGTGATCCGATTGAGGCTTGGCTAGAGTCGTTGGATTCGTAGGAACTCTGGGACCTGCAAACGACCTGTCAGGGGTTAGAAAGCTCACAAAGGAACAAGAAAACAAAGTAAAAACAGCAAGGGAATGCTTCTTTTGGAGTGGGCATCCAGGGATCTGGAGGGTTTGTTGGCAGCAGGAAGATGATTGCAAACACCGGGAAAAAGAACTCTCACAAACCCCTTTATGCACACAGCAGGGTATCACACCACTCAATAGAAGAACTCAAGGTTTTCATTCATCAAAAATTCTCCTCATACAAGAGGCTAGGGTCCCTTAAATAGACCCTTAACCTTGGTCTCCAAGTAAGGGTACATAAGTCTTTACATAAGAATCCTTTTCCCTCTCAAACCCTAGCTAGAAAATAAGGAAATATTAGGTAGAAAAATCCCTAAAAATTCTTTTGACTTGGTCAACACTCCAACGACACCTAGGGAGGCGTGTTGGGCTTCAAGGAGCAGCAAGGGGCCGGCCCAAAGGGGCCCGGGTGCATGGGTTTGGGCCTCTAGAAGCTGGGGTGGCCTGGTAGCCAGGTAGCAGGAATATTCCCTGGTATCTTGCTTCTTAGGGGCTTGGGCTTGGCACCTGGGCTTGATTTCTTTGGGCTAGGATGTAGATGGACCTCTAAAATCATAGATGCCTTGGTATATGAATATATTTTGGCATCTGGAAGGGAATCTGGGCATCTGGAGGGCATTTGCAAGAAATCAAGGTTTTCTGAATTTTCCTCCTGGGGTCTTCAAATCTTCAAGCTGGGTTGGACTTGGGCTATACTTCCATGTCTTCAATCTAGTTGGACTTGTTCTTCACTTGTATGATATAGTCTTGAGTCTTCAGTATGCTTGGACAGGACTCAAAAAAATAAAATTAGCTCAACATGAGCTGACTAGCAATGGACTGAACTAGCTCAACATGAGCTGACTAGTACAGAACTGAAATAACAACTAAAAATACTCAAATAACAACTAAAATGGACTCAGATAAGCTAAGCCCTTATTACAGATGGACTCATAAATTATTGATCAATTTACAGAGGGTTGAAAAAGCCTCTATCTTATTCTGGTGCCTTAAGTGTCCCCACCACTAGCCCAAAGAAATCAAGCCCAGGCGCCAAGCCCAAGCCCCTAAGAAGCAAGATACCAGGGAATATTCCTGCTACCTGGCTACTAGGCCACCCCAGCTTTCAAAGGCCCAAACCCATGCACTTGGGCCCCTTTGGGCCAGCCCCTTGCTGATCTTAGAAGCCCAACATGCCCCCTTAGGCATCCTTGAAGTGTTGGCCAAGTCAAGAGAATTTTTAGGGATTTTTCTACCTAATGTTTCCTTATTTTCTAGCTAGGGTTTGTGAGGGAAAAGGATTCTTATGTAGAGCCTAATGTACCCTTACTTGGAGCCCAAGGTTAAGGGTCTATTTAAGGGACCGTAGCCTCTTGTATGAAACCTAATTTTTGATATGAATTAAAACCTTGAGTTCTTCTATTGAGTTGTGTGATACCCTGCTGTGTGCATAAAGTGGTTTGTGAGAGTTTTTTCTTCCCAATGCTGCAATCATCTTCCTGCTGCCAACAAGCCTCTCAGATCCCTGGATGCCCAATCCAAAAGAAGCCTTCCCTTGCTATTTTTCCTTTGTTTTCTTGTTCTTTTGTGAGTTTTCTAACCCCTGACAGGTCATTTGCAGGTCCCCGAGTTCCTACGAATCCAACGACTCCAGCCAAGAATCAATCAGATCACCGAGCCAAAAGCAGGGTATCTGTGGGTCTTTGGCTCGGTTTTCCAGGCCGCATCCATCGAGAAACGAGAGACCCTTTTGCTGCGATCTTCACAGACGTTATCAGGTACACCCCCTCTACCTCCAGTTGTTTTATTGTAGGAGAACTTGCCCTAACCGAGGCTTCTCAGCCCCGGCGATCCTTCTTTTCTACTTTTCTAGGTCCTAATCTGCATGCTGATCTTCTAAAATTCATATAAAATTCCCTACAACTTATTTTAATCTAAAATTCAGGAATTAATCACTCAACCCCACATATAAAACATAAAAAAAAAATTGCATGCATATTAGTCCCCGCATCAGGTCTTCCTTGCCTTTCATTCATAGCAAGTACCTCTGAGTTAGGGTTTCCTTTGCGGATCTTCTCCCATTGCTCATTTGACCAGATCACTCCAACAACCTCTTCATAGTTTAGGGTTTCCTTCCCATATACCAAGGTTTTTATAAGACCATCATATGATCCCGAGAGCAAACATAACAACAACAATGCCCGATCCTCCTCATCAATCTTTACATCCAGACTCATAACCTTAGAACATACTTGGTTGAACCTCTGAATTTGAGCAACAAGGTCTCCTCCTTTAAGCATCCTCAGAATATACAGCTGCATCTTCAACCAAAGCTTATTTGTCATATTCTTTCCTATGTATGTGTTTTCTAGTCTCAAACAAAGATCCTTTGCCGTATTCTCTATACATACCTCAAGCAAAACCTGATCTGCCAAACTTATCTTGATAGTGCTGAACGCAATCTCTTCTAACTCTTCCCAATCCTCAACACTGAACTTTTCCAATCTCTCTTTGACCAAGACCTCGTAGATCCTCTATTGAACCAGTGAATATATTACCATTTGCTACTATAGGGTAAAGTTCCCTTTGCCAATATACTTTTTAAAATCTTTCTTGAAACTACTTGATGCCATTTCCACAATGAAGTAAAAACACACCCAAAAACAAAATTTCTGCAACCAATACTAGCAAAGAACATTCCTTCCAACCCTATCCTTCCACTCCTTTCACAAGAAAAAGAAAAATTCCTTCCACATAAATCTGGAAATTTCTTTGAAAGGCAAACGAATAAAAGATTGAAATAACCTGGTATAGCAGAAACCTTTGGATGTAAAGACCTTCCATCCTCCACGCAACCTTGCTCTGATACCAAATGAATCGATTGGCGAATGTGCAGCGTAGCGGAAGCGATCCAGGTGCATGGACAACCCTTTGCTAGTGACCCAAGATGGATGCGGTAGGATATAGGTTTTATGAAGATCAATGGATTCTTTGGATTTATAGAAAAGAGACAAGAAGAAGATTTTGTGGGAAAAGAGATTCCAATATATTGTATTCAGCCCCTCTTACTGCCACAACAATACAAGACAAAACATACATATATATACCTAGGTCATATAAGACCTAGTCCCCCAAAAAACACCCCAGCCTAGCATCGTGAGATTCTGAAATCTCGATATCCGAGTTGGCTCACCTCCTACGAGTCGACTCGTCTACTACGAGTCGACTCGTAGCTAGAAATAGTCCACTGGACAAGTCGACTCTCAGATTATTAGTCAGCTCATTCAGAATATCGTATTTTTATCTGCACACATGAGCTGACTCCACCGTGAGTGTGCCAACTCTTACAGAAACACTTCACACTATTCCAAGCTGTGCCAACCAATATGTCAACTCTCAAACAATGAGTCGGCTCTTATGTATAGACTGACAAAACTCAGCCTATCACCTAGTGATGGGGACATCAAAACCTATCCAGGTTTTACTTTGTTTTATCCCTGATTTTATTTTTTTACTTTATAATTTTCTTATTCCACCTATTCCACCAATCCCCGCTATTCCCATTTTATTCTAGACTTATACCTGACTTATTCCTTTATTATTTTTGTCATCTTCTTTCTCCATCCATAGCGTAGAATACCTTTATTCTCCTTTTTGTTTCCAACATCACGGCCGATCCATCCGCCCAACCCATGCAATCGGAGCCGCCAAACCTGTCGACGCCAGTCATCCCCACCCATGACGCCATCCACCTCCCAACGGTAGGCCTTCCATAAGCGGATCTCATCGCCGGCCACCACAGTTGGTGGAAATCTAGCCACTGGCCCCCCTTCCTCTCTCCGTCACAATGGTCGCTGACCCGCCACCACAGCCTGCCATCCACCTCCCAACGGTAGGCCTTCCATAAGCGGATCTCATCGCTGGCCACCACAGTTGTTGGAAATCTAGCCACTAGCCCCCTTCCGCTCTCCGTTACCATGGTCGCTGACCCGCTGCCACCGCCCGCCATCCGATCGAGCCAACTGAGGTACATCGTCGAGATGATGATGTTGAAGTAGGCATCCAAGAAGGGTAGCCACCGGGCATCACCCTCCCGAAACATCACATACTCCTGCACCGCCTCAGCCCATGCCCGCTGAAGCACCACCACTGCCATCTCCCGCCGGTGGTCCAGCACCACCACCCTGCCCCCGGATCCCTCCTTCTTCATCTGCTTTGCCATCGCGTTCAGTAGCATTCCCCGACTGCAACCCACATCCAGCACCGCCCAATCCACCACCGCCAGCCATGCCGCTGCCATGCCCCGGCCTTACACCAGCCGCCGGCCATGCCCCCGTCATGCAATCGCCTTCCACCAGCAAACGGCCATGCTGCCTCCTTCCCTATTGTTGGCGTCGGCGAAGTCTCCCAAAGACCCTATTCTCCATCCACCGCCCCTGTTCCATGGTCACAGAGTGGTGTTTTTCTGCAAAGATCTCTGAGCAGAACAATTTTGCATGGATCTCAAAGCTGCACACTTCTTAAAGCAAGAATTTTTTTCATAATCATCAGGCCTGCATAGACTTCAAAGCAACTCATCACGAATCTTGATGAATTTGGATTTTATTTTATTTATTTTAAATATGGATGTATAGATCAGTTAGGAAGTTATTTAAATTAGTTTTAGATTAGGATTAGTTTGATTTTCCATCATATGAGGAGGATTGTGTTTAGTTTTCTACCATATTTTTAGGCTACAAATAGAGTAGGTTTGGGATGTCACCTTTTATAAGCTGCATGCCTTGATTTTTTTTTTTGGGTCCTAAGTTTTGTAAGCCTATATAAAGGCACATCCTCTCTTGAATATTATATGAAGAATATGAATTTTTGAAAAGAGTGTTCTTGGTTCTACCTCTGTTAGGAGTGGGCATGAGGCCCGTCTTTCCTTCACTTGTGGGTGTCAAGGTGTGTGAGACCCCACTGCCTTCACTTTCGAGCATCGAGGGGCATGAGGTCCTAGTTATCTTCTTCCTCGCTGAGTCCCCTCTATGATCTTGGAGCTTCTCCTTCACTACCCCAGGTAGCAATTTGGGTGGGATGCCATAGGTTTTGCATTTATTGAGATGGGTAGATGCCCTAGACTACATGTAGTGGGGTGGGTGAGATGCCCTAGAGGTGCGACGTCTATCCGTGAAGTTAAGTCCCAAGTCAATAGAGTATCCATCTTTCTTTTTCCTGCATCTTTTATCTGCCTTCTTGACCCTAATCATAAGAGACTTCTCAGCTCTCCAACATTCCTCCTAGCCCCACCTTTGTCCCGCATCAATTTTTGTATCAGAGCAGGAGAGGATTAGGGTTGAAAAAAAAAGATAGAAAAATATAGAGAGAGAAAAAAAATAAAAAATAAGAGAAAAAATAAGAGAGAGAGAGAAAAAATAAAAAAAGGAGCAGGACAAGATTAGGGTTGAAAAAAAAAGAAAGAAAAAAAAAGAGAGAGAGAAAATATATAAAAAATTACAACGAGCATAACTCGGCAGAGTCGAGTTTTCCCCACCTGAGGGAAATGATGGGGACATCAAAACCCATCCTGGTTTTTCTTTTTTTATCCCAGATTTTATTTTTTTATTTTTATAATTTTTTTATTCCACCTATTCTACCTATCCCCGCTATTCCAATTTTATTCTAGTCTTATCCTTGACTTATTCCTTTATTTTTCTTGTCATCTTCTTCCTCCATCCATAGCCCAAAATACCTTTTTCTTCCTTTTTTTTCCCACCATCATGATCGATCCATCAACACGGCTGCCCAACCCGTATAATCGGAGTCACCCAACCAGCCGATGCCAGTCATCCCCGCCCGTGCCGCCATCCACCTGCCAACGGTCGACCTTCCCAATGCAGATCTCACCACCGGCCTCCATAGTTGGTTGGAATCCAGCCACTGGCCCCCCTTCCTCTCTCCACCACCGCAGTCGCTGACCCGCCGCCACCGCCCTCCATCCGGCCAAGCCCGCTGAGGTGCACCACCTAGATGACGATGTCGAAGTAGTTGTCCAAGAAGGGCAGCCATCGGGCATCACCCTCCCAGCATGTCACGTACTCTTCCACCCCCTCAACCCATGCCCACTAGAGCATCGCCACCGTCGTTTCCCATCGACGGTCCAGCACCACCACCCTACCCTCGGATCTCTCCTTCTTCATCTGCTTCGCCACCGCATTCAGCAGCATTCCCCGACCGCAACCCATGTCCAGCGCAGCCCAATCCACCACCGCCAGCCATGACATCGCCGTGCCACCGCCTTCCACCAGCCACCGGCCATGCCACCTCCTTCCCCAGTGCTAGCACTGACGAAGTCTCCCAAAGACCCTCTTCTCCATCTACCGCCCCTATTCCACGGTCATAGAGAGGAGTTTTTCTGCACATATCATAGAGTAGAACAATTTTGCATGGATCTTAAAGCTATGTGCTTCTCAGAGTAAGAATTTTTTGTACAGTCATCAGGCCTGCAAAGACTTCAGAGCAACTCAGCATGGATCTTGATGAATTTGGATTTTATTTTATTTATTTTAAATCTGGATGTATGGACCAATTAGGAAGTTATTTAAATTAGTTTTAGATTAGGATTAGTCTGATTTATTATCATATGGGAAGGATTGTGTTTCGTTTTCTACCATATTTTCAGGATACAAATATAGTAGGTTTGGGATGTTACCTTTTATGAGCTGCATGCCTTGTATTTTTTTTCTTGGGCCCCAAGTTTTTTAAGCCTATATAAAGGCACCTCCTCTCTTGAATAATATATGAAGAATATGAATTTTTGTAAAGAGTATTCTTGGTTCTGCCTCTATTAAGAGTGGGCATGAGGCCCGTTATTTCTTCATCATTAGGTGTCGAGGGGTGTGAGACCCCACTGCCTTCGCTTTCGAGCGTCGAGGGACGTGAAGCCCTAGTTATCTTCTCCCTTACTGACTTTCCTCTATTATTTTGGAGCTTCTCTTTCATGGCCCCAAGTAGCGATTTGGGTGGAACGCCCTAGGCTCCGCATGTAGTGAGATGGGTGCGTCGCTCTAGACTACATATAGTGAGGTGGGTGAGATGCCCTAGAGGTACGATGTCTCTCTGTAAAGGTAAGTCCGATGTCCATAGAGTATCCATCTTTCTTTCCCCTGCATCTTTTTTCTGCCTTCTTGACCCTAATCACAGAAGAATTCTTAGCTCTCCAACGATCCTCAGAGCCCCCCCTTTTGTCCCGCATCACCTAGGACATGTCCTAGACTCACTCCTAGTCCTAGATACATCATGTATGACCATGACTAACTGGACCAAGGCCTAAACCTTGGCTCCCCAAACCTTGGATGCTCCACCTAAGACTTAACAGGTTCCTATTTTTTTTATGGCAAGAAGGGACATTGGAAGAAGAACTATAAAACTTACCTTGCAAGTCTGAAGCAAGATGCCAATGGAGAATCATGATGTTTGTTTGTGATACCAACAAACTTATCATTAAGTTATTCAACTTATGATTCATGTGTATTGGATACAACATGTGGGTCTCATATTTGCAAGTCATTGTAGGAGTTATAGAGACCTAAAAGTTTGAAAAAAGGTGATTTCAAGCTTTATGACATGAGTGGAGAGGCCATTCATGCCAAAGCTATTGGAATCTACATGTTATTATTCCCTTTAGGCAAGATATTGGAATTCAAAGATTGTTATTACATTCCAAATGTTGTAGAAATATTATTTCTATATATTTGTTATTAAGACAAGATTATGAAATAAAAGTTGAGAAAAATGGTTTCTCCATTTTTCATTCTAATGACTATTTTGGAATGGGAAAATTTTTGAATACACTTTTAATTCTATTGCTCAATGATGAAGTATTGCTTGTAACAAATAAAAAGAAAAAAGAGATATGATACCAATGAAACATTCCATTGGCATTATCAATTAGGTCATATAAGTGAGTCAAGGACAAATAAGTTATACAAAGATGATTTCTTTGGCCCTTATGATTATAAATCATTAGGAACTTGTGAATCTTTCCTCGTAGGAAAAATGACCAAGTCTCCATTCACAGGACATGGAGAAAGGGCAACTGAGTTGTTAGGTTTAATACACTTAGATGTATGTGGACCTATGTCAACTCAGGTTAAAGGAGGATACTCTTATTTCATCACTTTCATGGATGATTTATCTAGGTTCGGATATGTGTATCTCATAAAATATAAATCTAAAGCCTTTGATAAATTTAAAGAGTATCAAAATATGGTTGATAAATAAACTAGAAAAAATATTAAAGTCCTTCGATCTGATTGAGGAGAAGAATACTTATCTAGTGAATTTCCTAATCATCTTAAGGAAAATGGTAATCTCTCTAAATGGAGCCCTCCATATATTCCATAATTAAATGGTATTGCAGAAAGGAGGAATCATACCTTATTTGACATGGTAAGGTCCATGATGTGCCTCACAGATCTTCCAATATCTTTCAGGGGATATGTCCTAGAAACTACTGCATATGTACTCAATAGGGTACCATCAAAATTAGTACCTAGCACTCCATATGAATTTAAAGTAGCAAGAAGCCAAGTCTTAAACATCTTAAGATTTGGGATTGTCCAGCTTATGTTAAAAAGGAATTTGGACATAAGCTAAGTGCTAAGGCTGAGAAATGTAGGTTTATTAGTTTTTCTTAAGACGGTATTGGATACTTATTTTATCAACTTGCTAAATAAAAAGATTTTATTAGTAGGAATGTTATTTTCTTGGAAAAAGAATTTATCGAAGAAGAAGGTAATGAGGGAATAATTGAATTGAGTAAAGCTCAAAATGAACAAACTCAAGTTCCTTAACTAGAAGTACCAGTTGATCAAGTAAACCATAACACACACCTCCTCTCCATAGGTTAGAGAGAGTTTGAAGTGCAACTCTAAGATATGATTTTATGGTTAAAAATAATAATGAAACTAGCATAATTGAAAATGATAATCCACTGACCTATAAGGAAGCAGTCATGAGTAAAGACTCTGACAAATGGCTCAATGCCATGAAATTCGAAATGGACTCCATGTATGACAACCAGGTTTGGACCTTGGTTGACCCACCAGATGGAGTTGTCCCAATAGGGTGAACATGGATCTTCAAGATGAAGATTAGAGTAGATGGGCAAATAGAAACCTATAAGCCTAGGTTGGTTGCAAAAGGTTTCAAACAAAAGCATATTGAAAATGATAATCCACTGACTTATAAGGAAGCAGTCATGAGTAAAGACTCTGACAAATGGCTCAATGCCATGAAATTCGAAATGGACTCCATGTATGATAACCAGGTTTGGACCTTGGTTGACCCACCAGATGGAGTTGTCCCAATAGGGTGCAAATGGATCTTCAAGATGAAGATTAGAGTAGATGGGCAAATAGAAACCTATAAGCCTAGGTTGGTTGCAAAAGGTTTCAAACAAAAGCATGGTATCGACTATGATGAGACTTTTTTGTAAGTTGCTATGCTTAAGTCCTGTTGCCGCTCCTCCTCCTAGACCGGGCTCGATGGGTACGCTGGAGAGCTCCTCTACTGGTCGAACTGCACAAAGTTCCTGGGCGCCGGAGGTGCTCCGACGGGGGACACTCCGATGCTTAAAGTTAGAGAAGGGGTTGGAGCAACAAAATGGAAAGAGCTCAGGGAAAATCGCTCGTGGTAGGGAAGAAGTACCTTTACCTTCTCGTGGAGGTCCCCCGGGTGGCTTTTATAGGCATGGAGTGTGGCCAAATTCTGTTGGGGGACAGGCTAGAAAAGCATAGATTTGCCCCGAGGAGAGCCAGCATGGTGGCAGGGTCGTGGCTTGGTGGCATGGCAGGAGGGTCAGAGTGATGGCCTGGTGACACAGAGTCATGGCCATGTGGTGGAGTTCGTTGTAACAGAATGTCAGAATTTGTTAGAGAGGGGCTTATGGAGCCTTCGAGTAGTTCCCTTAATGGTGGGTCGGCCTCAGCTGAGGAGAGTCACCCGGCCGACCGGTTTGTTTGCCAGGAGCTCCAAAGTAGCCAACGTGCATGCGAGGAGGTGTTTGATGGTCATCTGAGTTTCTCTAGGTCAGCCATACCTTTGGCAGGAGAAGTCCGTTCGTCTCAGCCCGAGTCGGCCTCCCGGTGGGTCAGCAACTTGGGAAAGAGACCGTAGGGACATCCTCAAGAGCCGGGGGTCGGACCTCTCTTACCATGGTCTCTCGGACCCCTCCTTCGGTGGTCAACCGACCGGACGCCTGGGGCCGGTCTGACCTACGGTTAGCCGGATGGGTACAACAAGTCCATTAAGATTATGCTTGTCATTTCTACGTACTATGATTATGAGATCTAGTAGAAGGATGTTAAGAAATCATTCATCAATGGAAATCTTGAGGATGAAGTCTATATGTCATAACCTAAGGGTTTTATCTCAAGTGGGAGACCAAATGATGTATGCAAGCTCAGGAAATCCATTCATGGATTAAAGCAAACATCAAGGAGTTGAAACATTTGTTTCGATGAAACTATTAAGGAATTTTGTTTCATCAAGAATATTGATGAGCCATGTGTGTATAAGAAGACAAGTAGGAGTGCCATTATCTTCTTGGTCTTGTATGTTGATGACATACTTCTCATTGGAATTGATATTCCAATGATGTAGTCAGTTAAAACATGGCTATCAAAATGGTTTTTCATGAAGGATTTGGGAGAAGCATCCTATATTCTATGAATAAAGATTTATAGAGATAGAACTAAAAGGATGCTAGGGTTATCCTAATCCAGGTACATAGACTTGATGTTGAAGAGACTTAATATAGAGGGACGTAAGAAGGATTACTTGCCCATGAGTCAAGGCATACACCAATCTAAAAGGATGTCACCTAAGACTCTAGAAGAAAGAGATAGGATTAATAAGATTCCTTATGCTTTGGTAGTAGGATCAATAATGTGTGAAATGCTATGTACCAGGCCTGATGTTGCTTATGCCTTTGGCATAATAAGCAGGTTCCAGGCTGATCCAGTGGAGGATCTTTGGAAAGCTATGAAAGATATTTTAAAGTACCTGAGAAGTACTAAAGATGTTTTTCTAATATATGGTAGATCAGAGTTCAAACTAGAAGGCTATACAAATTCTAGTTTCCAATCTATTCCAAATGATAGTAAATCCATATCCGGATACGCCTTTACTCCAAATAGAGCAGTAGTGAGTTGGAAGAGTACCAAGTAGCCAACTATAGCTAACTCAATCACCGAGTTAGAGTACATAGCTACTAGTGAAGCCACTAAGCTGTCTGGATGAAGAACAACTATAGCTACTAGTGTACCCAGAGCTAATTGACGTTGACCACATCCAACCTAAAGCTATAGTGGAAGAACAAATAGAGGAAGAGAACCTAGGTACTGCTGCTAGAGCCTTACCTGAGGAAACCATAGAGGAGAGCCAAATTATAGAGTCTAGTCCAAAAATACAAGAACCTGAAGAATTTATTAAGGACCTGATCTCTTTGAATCAATACCTTCAAGATGAGTCCCCTCCTATAGTTCCTATTAAGGACCTCTTCCCTGAAATTAGCGACCCATCCTTCCATTATGCAAACCTTGTAGATATAGCTCAACCTCGTAAGGTTAACCTCATTAGTATAGGATTAGTTCTTGACACCCCGTCTTTTATCCTACTTTATCCAACTAACCATGAACCTTTTTCTCTACCTTACCAAACTAATTTTGAACCCACTTCCTATTTTCTACCCTTTCCTGACACCTCCAGCATTTCTAGGATCATTAGATTGCATTTAGCTGAGATTAGCATACTGCATGCATTCATCATGCATGTTAGGTTTGCATCTTACTTCTGGCATACTCTTTGGAATTTGCTAGGAGTTCACTGTAAATTTTCATGTGCATGTCAAGCTAGGATCAAACCTAGAGAACCTATAATCTATTAGGTTTAGATCCAAAGAGTTCAATAAAATTTTCTTCGATAGGAATGCATAGTCGAGTCTGTTAGGTGTCTGTATGAGTCCTTTGCATCATTTGTTAGGAGTCTGCATGTGCCTAGCATGTTCACCACCCGCACTAATCTTAAAACAACTGGCTAATTCCCAAAGAAGGGTCAAAGAATTTGATGTAGTGGATTCTATCTTGGTTAGGCTTAGGCCTAAAAGAAGCTTCATGCTCGCAGAGCCGGACCTTTTAAAGTGTTAGAGAAGGATTGGATCAAATGCCTAGGTGTTAGACTTGCCTTCAGATTTGGGCATTAGTTCTACCTTCAATATTACAGACCTGGTTGAGTAGAGGGAACTGGCAGCGATACCTAGTAAGGCCTTTGGACTTATTCCTTTTCATTGTGAGTGACCCTAACCCAGAATGTCCACAAACAAATTGGCCTGAGAGAGGAGAATGGATCGAGCGTATCCTGGACGATCAAGCCATCATGACCCGGGGCCATGACTATCAATGCTTCCTGGTCCGATGGCAAGGCTAGCCAGAGTCGCATGAATCATAGATTTCTCGAGAGGACTTGCAACGCCTCAACCCAGACCATCTCGAGAGATATGTGAGCTAGTCTGATCTTCACTCGACAGGGTCGAGTTCCTCCCACCCCGGGAGAATTGGTGCGGACACCAAAGGCACCAGAATAAGGCAGAGGATTCTCAACCCTCTGTGAATTGATCAATAATTTTTGAGTCCATCTGTAATAAGGGCTTAGCCCATCTGATACCTTTTTTTAGTTGTTGTTTGAGTCTTTTGAGTTGTTATTTCAAGTCTGTACTAGTCAGCTTATGTTGAGCTAGTTCAGTCCAATGCTAGTCAGCTCATGTTGAGCTTATTTTATTTTTTTTGAGTCCTGTCCAAGCATACTGAAGACTCAAGACTATATCATACAAGTGAAGACCAAGTCCAACTAGATTGAAGACATGAAAGTATAGCACAAGTCCAACCAAGCTTGATGATTTGAAGACCCCAGGAGGAAAATTCAGAAAACCCTGATTTCTTGCAGATGCCCTCCAGATGCCCAGATTCCCTTCCAGATGCCAAAGTATATTCATAGATAAGGGCATCCATGATTCCAGAGGTCCATCTGCATCCTAGCCCAAAGAAATCAAGCCTAGGTGCCAAGCCCAAGCCCCTAAGAAGCAAGATACCAGGGAATATTCCTACTACCTGGCTACCAGGCCACCCCAGCTTCCAAAGGCCCAAACCCATGCACCCGAGCCCCTTTGGGCCGGCCTTTTGCTGCTCCTAGAAGCCCAACATGCCCCCTAGGCATCCTTGGAGTCTTGACCAAGTCAAGAAAATTTTTAGGGATTTTTTTACCTAATATTTCCTTATTTTCTAGCTAGGATTTGAGAGGGAAAAGGATTCTTATGTAAAGACTTATGTACCCTTACTTGGAGCCCAATGTTAAGGGTCTATTTAAGGGACCCTAGCCTCTTGTATGAAGGAGAATTTTTGATGAATGAAAACCTTGAGTTCTTCTATTGAGTGGTGT
This sequence comes from Areca catechu, assembly GCA_021397845.1. NCBI lineage: Eukaryota > Viridiplantae > Streptophyta > Magnoliopsida > Arecales > Arecaceae > Areca > Areca catechu. The sequence continues at coordinate 89,458,080 of CM038051.1, read as the reverse complement.
GATACCCTGCTGTGTGCATATAGGGGTTTGTGAGAGTTCTTCTTCCCGGTGTTTGCAATCATCTTCCTGCTGCCAACAAACCCTCCAGATCCCTGGATGCCCACTCCAAAAGAAGCCTTCCCTAGCTATTTTTCCTTTGTTTTCTTGTTCTTTTTTGAATTTTCTAACCTGTGACAGGTCGTTTGCAGGTCCCTGAGTTCCTATGAATCCAACGACTCCAGCCAAGCCTCAATCGGATCACAGAGCAGAAAGCTGGGTATCCGCGGGTCTTTGGCTTGGTTTTCCAGGCCGCATCCATCGAGAAACGAGAGACCACCCCTTCGCTGCGATCTTCACAAACGTTGTCAGGTACACCCCTCTACCTCCAGTAGTTTTATTGTAGGAGAACTTGCCCTAACCGAGGCTTCTCAGCCCCGGCGGTCCTTCTTTGCTACTTTTCTAGGTCCTAATCTGCATGCTGATCTTCAAAAATTCATACAAAATTCCCTACTAATAATTTTGATCTAAAATTCAGGAATTAATCACCTAACTCAACATGTAAAACATAAAAATAAAATTGCATGCATATTAGTCCCCCATCATTTCCCCATCAGTCTTTGATCAAAGCAAGATGAGATTAGATAGGATTTCTAATCATTTATCGATAAAGTCTTTATTATCGAATTGAGATTCGAAAGGATTCAGTGCTAGGGTTTGACATTTATCTATGCTCATCACTTAGTAGGGATAAAGGAAGATCGAATGATTGAATTCCATGGTAACTTTCTAATAATTTTTTTTTTTTGATAATTTTTACTAAATTCTCCATCTTTTAAGTAGGCAAGATATGTTGTTAGATGTCAATCATGTCTTGTAGGTTTTCATAAATCAAATTGGATGAATTCAAAAGTTAATTTGGAAATTAGTTCCAATTGGCAACTTGAGTCAACTTGATTTGACCTAATTGGGTCAATCAATTTTGATTGGATCGAATCAACTTGGACCTGGACCTATTGCTTTCTACATGTGAAACCCAAAGGGTCACACATGTTAGTTAATTAGCCAAGGAAGTCAATTGGATATTCATTAGGGTCATGGGATCCTAATTGGATAGCTTATTAACATACTAGCATATGTTGGCTAGCCTAACTCATAACTGAATTGGATTGGATCAATTAGCTTCCTATTTGGGATAACCAATTTATGTAAAACTTAAATTGGGTTAAGTCCTAACTGGGGCAGCCCTAATTAATATTTATTTAGAATTATTTTGAGCTTTATCTTTGATTTATGATAGAGTCCAAGTAGGAAAGGACTCTTAGAACCATATTGGCATTCGCCAAGAATAAGGTGTGCATAGAGTCCAAGTAGGAAAGGACTCTTAGCACCATATTGGCATGCGCCAAGAATAAGGTGCACAGAAGGACCAAGAGTCCTTCTGCCACTTAATCACAAATATCAGATGAACTCAAGGACCCTCTCCCTTATCTCCACGCCCAATTAGATGGGTGTTGATTGGTCAAAAGAAGAAGGAATTGGCATTGAATTTTGGCATGCACAACGAAGGGATGCATCCCTTCATTTTGGCACATATTTAAAATGCAAGAGTCCTTCTATTTGAAGGCTTCTATTTTCTTTGATACACCTCTTGGGATCCCATACCTCTTAGCCTTTATCTAATCGGTATCTTGCCACATGGAAAGTGAGAAAAATGGCTGGAAAAATATAGAGACACTTATATGTCTCTTGGTGCATGAAATGATATATCATGTTAAGCCTTTTCACCTAAATGACTCCTTTTACTTGAAGGGTCTTATCAAGGGCTAAGAAAATGACTTATCAGGCACCCGCTCTCTCATTATAAAAAGGCATTAGTAATATGTTGCAAAGAGATTCAATTCTAATCCGAAAGAAGTTACATTCTATTTTTTCTTCCTTGTCCTTTTAAGACAAGGCTTGCCCTTTTAAGACAAGACTTGTCATTTTAAGATAAGAGCCTAGAAAAATATATAAAAGAGATAATCAGATTCTGAGAGAGGATTTAGAGAGGTCTCTGAGTGCCCTACAGGAGTGTAGGGGTTCCAACAAAGGGAAAGGAAGAAAGGCTACCAGGAAGAGTCCTAGTCAAATAAGCAAGTTTTGTGGGAGTGCATCCTTGGTGTGGTTCTTACATGGATCATCTCTAGAGGGCATACACTTGGATCCCTTGTAGAAATTAAGGAATACAGCACTCTAGGTATTCTTCTATAATCCTAAAGTTATGATTTATAGGTTGTTATGGTCAAGAGTATTGGAAAATATGTGTTCCAAAGTCAATTATCTAGGTTGTAGATGGTTGTGCAACTCATGTATATGTATGTAAATTATTGAATTAAATAAAAAGTTTATTCTGGTTGTTCATCACATGACATCTTCCTAATTGAACTATTGTGTGATGATGTCCTTTGAACTACCTTGTATGCGATCTAGAGATGATGCGTTGTGTAGTTCATAAACTTGTTTGTGACCAAAGGATACACTATTTCAGGATGATGGTGTATCAAGAGTAGGTTGTTGATGTCATGTCTGTTGGTTGTCATCTTAACCAAGTAGCATGAAGATACTAGCTTGACATCAGGTATTGTGCTTGACACTTTACTAAGCATGACCCTCATGCGAGATTCTTTTCCTGCCAAAGCGAAGCTTTGCACTAGAATGTGGACATCAATTGTTTCTCTGACTTGAGATCACTATGGCAGCTTGCAAGCAACTCACCGTGCTTAGGTGCCAGACTACTCAGGTTTCTAATCTGGTAATGGAAGATTGCCGGGTATAGTCAAGTACTTATGTAGCGATAGTAGGATCAAGATAGGATTGATCTCTCTAAATGGTTTGGATTGAATGCTTAATATGCCTCGATTGAGAAAAACCTTGGCCAAGGCATTCCTTGTAAGGAGTTATAGGGATTCTTTATTTGAGACATATTGAGATGGACACATCAAGGTTGGGCAGTTTAATCCTAAGCCATCTGGAGAATTAGGAGATCAAAGGAATAAGTTCAGTAGTATTCCATGTTCGACAGGTTCTTGTTGCTCTGCAACCTTCAACATATCTGGACGTCGGGTGTCATTTCAATAAGGCAACTTTGGCTGATACTAGAAATGTTCCTGTGCTACCAGTTTAGTGTTTGAACCTACGAGGCACACACCATGGGATTTCTTCTTAAATTGTTAGCTTGAGAATGATTGGAAATCATTCTGGACTTGTTTAATAAGGAGTTGTCAAACAGCCAATCAAGTCGACCCGAGGTGAGTCGACTCGAGGCAAGTCGACTCGACTAACGGACTCTACTGATTGTTGTGGGACTTAATGCTGCACATTTCTTGGTTTTAATTACTGTGGTTGCTGAATCCCAAGGGGCTTGTAACTCACCTAGATCTCAAAGGTCTCAAGTCTCTACTTAATGTTTTCAGATTTGAATGTGAAAAGTTCACATTTTTGGTTTTTTGGTTTTCTATTTTCTGCTTACTGAAGAACAGAGGGGATGATCAAGTAACTCTACCAATTTCTCTTTTGGTTAGAGTTTTTCCTTGATCCCTTAGAGAGATTCTCAGAGTGGGGATTGAGTTTTGGGTGGGATTACCAACTGCATACCTTCTTTAAAAGGTTTGGGATAGAAAGAACTGGGAGGGTCCTTGGTCTTCGTTCCAGCATTGCTATAGCAATAGTTCTTCAAGGATTTGAAGAATTTTGTGCCTCTTCAAGGATTTGAAGAAGGAATCGCTGCTGCTAACATTGTTTCTAGAGGGGCTAGCACCTCAAAGGAAGGAGGAGAAGTCTCTCTTCCTGGTATGGACTACCTGTAGAGGCATGATGCTTGTGTTGCTCACAGAGTCACTATAGATCCTTGGAGTATTCCCCTCATGAAGATCATCACCGCACCTAAAAGGTTTGTACTTCTATCTTATGGGTCCGAAGAAATCATTCTCTGCACCCTTTTATGTGATTCATAAATGGTTTTATGAGTCGCATAATCTGCATGCTTGATTTCATGCATGTATTACTTGATATGCATAAAGATCTGTGTAAGGCCAGTGTTAATTAGATTAACATGTTCGATAAAATTATTTTATCTCCTTCTGCTGCATCATGTAGTTTAGAAAAGTTTTAAACTGCATGCATCAAAGACCCACCTGGGTTCTCCCAAATAGTGGTATCAGAGCCAGGTTGAATGCATATTTAGTTTAATACTTTTGTTTGAAATCGGCTTGACATCCTTCACGTAGTACTTGGATTATGGTGGATTTGGCATGGCCATCCGATCATAGGAGAGAAGGATGGTTTAAAGGCCATCTCTTCCCATTCAATGGGGCTCTCCTATGGTGTGTAGGGGTGCCACTACATCACGACCTTATGAAGAAGAAAATGAGGGATTTGATAGGTTAAAATTGTTTTAATCTATGTTTATAGTTCATAGCTTTATTTAGTTAAGATCTAAAAGATGCATGATCTAATATTTGAAAAGTTTAATTGAAAAAGCACTAAATTTTAGAGTTACTATTTTCTGCCCCAGCAGACAAGCCGACTCACCTCCTGCTCGAGTCGACTTGTCCTTGCAGAACAAAGAAGTTGTTCTATCTGAGCCGACTCATCCCTGCATGAGCTGACTTGGATCTGAGAACAAAATAATACAAATAAAAAAATTGAGAACAATGAATTTAATGTTCATGATATTTTTGTGAAATTATTTCACTTGCTTTGGAGATTTCTTCAAAGTTTGGATTAATTACAATTATTTCAATTGGCATGTTAAACTTAATTGAGAATTAAGTTGTAATTTTGAAAACCTTTTAAGATTTAGGATGTGATTCTAATCTTAAGTCATGATTGATAAACCATGGGTTGATTGGGTTAGCTAGAATTGGGTCCTTAAATGGGTTAGACCTAGGTTTAGATGAATGGATTAATTAGAGAGAAGACTAATCAAAAAATGAATTAGGTCTCTCCTCTATAGATCTCTGTAATAGTTTGTTAGATCAGTCCATATATCTAAATGGACTTGATTGGTGGCTTCGTGGTGAGCCCGAGTCTTTATGTTAGTCTGATTGAGTTTGGTAAACCACTTGGTGTCTATAAATAAGTTTGGCATTGGTGATCAATGTTCTTTGGGGCTAACTCTTACCTAGGCAACTCATGGTTAGTGTCTAAGGCAAGAGGCTTACCTAGCTTAACCCATCACTTGATCTTACTTACCTAGCTAATATGGTGAATCCGATCTGGTTAGATTATATATTGATTCGAGTTAACCCATGTCAACTAAGGTTAATCAGTCTAACAGATTTAAGGTGCCCACGGACTAATTTAATCTTGAAACCCTCTAAGAATTTGATGGGAGTCTTCTTGATCAAGGTCCATGCTTTCTTTTCATGTGTCACAAAATTTAAATCCTCTACATTATTAGGTCCATAAAAAGACTAAGTTATGTGATAGCCTAAGTCTTAGCCTCCCATTAAGTTGGATTCATAATGTATCCATAAGTTGGGTGATCATCGATAGTTCCAAGGAATGGGTGGTCATCAGGTGAGTGGAATTGCCATTCAGCATATGATGGCTCAGTGCGACTATCTTAACTCGTGGTCAGGTGGGCTGGCCAAAGTCGGGCTTGATCATGAGTTAGTTAGAAGCATTGAATATGATCATGTTAATGGTTAGACCTAACCAGGACCTTCAATAGGAGGCCCAAAGGCTGACTATGAGGACTCTTGGGGCATAATGAATACTGCGAATTGCTTAGAGAAGCAATTGGTATTGTACCTACCTTTAGATGCATATGGATTGGATGGCTAAAGTTGGGCTTATGTGTAGTCTATTGGGTCTTAGTACCTACTAAAGAATAAATATTATTCTTCGAATTGGAGTATAGAGGCTACCAGTCTGAATAAAATAGTGGGAGAAACCTTTAGACTAAAATCCATGTCTTTAGGATATTTAAAATAATTTACATACTAATAGGTCTTTGATGCAGGGGTGTAGGGTAAGGCTAGGGATGCTAGTATGGATGATTATGATGTAAATGAATTTTTTATAGTTGATGAGTTTTAAATGTTTTTTTAGGTTTTTGATTCCCAATCATAAACAAAGACTAGAAATAGGAGAAGCTGAATAATAGAAGTCTACACTAGCAATTCAAGTCCGTAAATAGTGAAAACGAGAACATGATCCCGGGATTAAGAAACCCCGGTAGGACTAAGATCGATACACAATAACTACTTAGGAGATAAGGGCAAACCTCACACGTCTGAAGTGTCCGATGCAGAGATCGCTCAATTCGGCGGATGCGGCCTCGGTGCCCGAGCAGTCGAACCCGTAGATACACTGGCTTTTGGTCGGGTGGTCACGATGGCAAAGCAGACTGTCTCCGGTGTCCGAGATACCAAGGAGGACCTATAGGCAAGCAAAGTAGGGATTAGCGAAGTGGAGATACATATTGAAATGGAACTAAGGTAGCGTTGAGAAGGGGCTTTGAGCCTGGTGTCCGGCTGGATTCCGAAGTCGAAGAAGGAGATAACTTGGGGCATCGCACCCCGCGACATCTCAGAGGACGAAGGATTGTGGCCTCACACCACTCGATGTCCAGGAGGATGAAGGACTTGCGACACCCTAGGGCGACGAAAAGGTGGCCTCACACCACTCGACGTCCCTGGGGACGAAGGAAGCTTCACTCAAACCTAGTCTAGGAGACAATGGTTGGAGGGGAATCAAGACTCAAGCTTTTTTTCATTCAATCATTCAATCTCCTTTACAATGGAGGGATTGTGTCCTTTAAATAGGCACCCAAGGCCCATTTAAATGAATTCAAAACAAATTAAACCCTTGAACCGAAATTACAACCCAAAAAAATTGGAGCCCACATGGATGGGGAAAGATCTTCATGGCCGACCAAAGGGAGGAGGGGATTGGCGTGGCATGTGGGCAGGCTTGGAGAGGGGGATTGGCCTTTTGACTTCCTTCTTTGCATGCTCACTTTGGGAAGAAAACAAGGAGCAAGGCTTGCTTGAAGGGGTGTGTCTCCTTTGGGTTTCTTCCACGCCTAGTTGGAGTGAGTCATGGCCAACCAAGGAGGGAGCTTTGGGCGTTGCAAATTTGAGGGCTTGGAATGGGGAATGTGCTCCTTGACATTCCTCTCTTGTGTGACTACTTCGGGAAGAAGACTTGGGAGATGGCTTGCTTTGTGGCTTTGTCTCTTCAAGAATCTTCAACGCCCCATTTATTGATGGATCATGGCATGATGTGGGGGAGGGAAGAGGGGGATGATGTCACCTCCTTCCAAGGTCGCCCAAGAGAAAATGATATTGAGAGGGCGTGTGGAATGCATGAGGGCGCCTACTTGTTTCCTTCCTTGGATGCCCAAGTGGCAACTGATGTGGCACCACATAGGTGGCTGAGGTGGTGCCTATGCTGGCATCTTTCAAAGTGTAAGCGGTGTGTTGGCCCACAAGGAACTTGACTTGGTCTTCAAAGCCAGGTTGACTTCAATTGGGCTTTGGCCCAATCCAAACTCAGTATCGATCCAAAAATAAATACAGGACCCATGACCTAAACTTGACCCAAATTGGTCAAGGTACAAGACTAAACAAGCTTAGACTAGGTACATGACTAAAAATTACTTTGGCTTATAGCCTTATTACAAGACTCACAGAATTGGAACCCTAATCTGAGATCCACAGATGGGTGAGGAGCCTCTGTCGGATCCTGGTGCCCACACCAGTTCTCCCGGGGTGGGAGGAACTTGACCCTATCGAGTAAGGGTTAGTCTGGCTTTGGTACCTCTCCAGGATATCAGGTTCGATGCACTGCAAGTCCTCCCATGTGATCCACGAGTCATCGAATTCAAGTCGGCCTTGCCATCCGACTAAGTAACATTTATAGCCTTTGCCCCAGGTAGTGATAGCTTGGTCATCCAGGACACGCTCGATCTGCTCTCCTCGCTCATGTATATTTGGATGTGGACATTCAGGTTCAGGTTCACTCTCATAAGGGAGGTCAGGCCCAAATGGCTCGCATGTATGTTTTCGGGTTCCCTATACTCGACTAAGTCAGCGATACTGAATGTCGAGCTAATTCCATAATCCGGAGGTAATTCTAGCACATAGGCACTAGGGCCAATTCTCCTAATCACTTTAAAGGGACCTGCCCCACGAAAATGAAGCTTCTTAATGGTTCCCGATGGAAACCATTCAGGCCTGAGCCTAATCATTACAAAATCCCCTATTTCAAACTCTTTTGCTCGCTTTCGGGAATCAGCCAGCCTTTTATATGTGTCATTACTTATATTAATTTTCTGGCTAATTTCTTTATGCATGTCCCTAATATGCTGTGCAAGTGATTCAGCGGACTCAGAGACACGTGCATGGATGGGTAGGGGAATCAGGTCAAGACGTCGGTTAGGCTTGTATCTACAGACAACTTCAAAAGGACTCTTCCCGATGGTCCTATTCACAGAACTGTTGTTGGCAAACTCGGCTTGAAGTAAAAGAAAATCCTAATTTCCCGTATGTTCGCCTATCAAGCATCTAAAAAAGTTCCCTAGGCTGCGGTTGACTACCTTAGTTTGTCCATCGGTTTGCGGGTGGTAGGCAGTGGAGAACTGGAGCTTGGTGCCTAGGAGGTGGCAAAGGGTTTTCCAGAAATAGCTAGTGAAGCAGACATCCCTGTCAGACACTATGGTCTTGGGTAGGCCATGTAACTTAACCACATGTTCAAGAAAAAGCTTGGCAACCTTGGAAGCATCTAGGGTCTGGGATCAGGGTATAAAATGAGCCATTTTGGAGAACCTATACACTACTACAAAGACAGAATCGTGCTTCCTTGCGGTCTTGGGTAATCCTACCACAAAATCCATACTGAGGTCTTGCCAAGGGTGACTAGGTACGGGCAAGGGTGTGTAAAGGACAGTATTCTATTTCTGCTACTTGGCCACAGCACAGGTCCAGCACCTAGAGATAATGTTGGTGACATCTTTCTTAAGGCCAGGCCAAAAGAACTAGTCTTCAACAGCTAAAGTGGTCTTCTCCCTACCAAAGTGACTAGCTAGACCTCCCGCATGGGTTTCCCATACTAAAAAATCTTGGAGTGAAGTCTTTGGAATGCACAACTTATTACCCTTGAAGAGATAACCATCCTGTAAGGTATAGTCACTATGGGCACTAGATGGTTCTTGGAGTATAGACTGGAAGATCTCACTAAATTCAGGACAAGATTCATATTGTTCCTTAAGTTGGTCAAATCCTACAACCTCAGTCCTAATTGTGTTTAACAACAGGGCACGATAGCTATGGGCATCAGCTACCTTATTCTTAGTACCAGCATGATGTTTTAGCACAAAGGTATAAGCTTGGATATACTCGACCCACTTAGCGTGCCTAGGGTTCAATCTTTTCTGGGAGTTCAGGTACCGAAGGGCTTCATGGTCTGAAAACAAAACATACTCATGGGATAACAGGTAGTGCTTCCAGTACCTAAGGGCTTGGACGACTGCATAAAACTCTTTATCGTAAGTCGAGTACTTAATTTTTGCCTCATTAACTTTTTCGCTAAAGAAGGCCACTGGGTGATTTTCCTGACTAAGTACCCTACCAATTCCAACTCCTGAAGCATCACAAGCAACCTCAAAAACCTTAGAAAAATCTGGCAATCATAGGACAGGTGCTTGTATCATTCTATTCTTAATTTCAAGGAAGGCTTTGTCTACAGCTTTTTAGTCCACTGAAAAACTCCCTTCCTGAAGCAGTCAGTTATAGGTGATACAATTGAACTAAATCCCCGAATGAAACGTCCATAAAATATGGCTAGGCCATGGAAACTACGTACATCGTGGATACTAATAGGGATAGGCCACTCAACTATAGCTCTAAGTTTTTCGGGGTCAGCGGAAACTTCTTCAGGGATAACTAAAAAGCCTAAGAATATAACCCTAGTTGTCAGGAATTCACACTTCTTAGGGTTAGCATAAAGGCTATTCTCCATAAAGGTTTGGCAGACTAACCTTAAGTGGTTAAGGTGGTCCTCTTTGGTCTTGCTATATATCAAGACGTCATCAAAATATAGTACTAAGAATTTTTCAATGAACACTCACAAGACTTGGGTTATGACTCTCATAAAGGTACTTGGTGCATTAGACAACCCGAAAGGCACCACTACCCACTCGAACAGACCATCCTTAGTCTTAAACGCCATCTTCCATTCATCCCCCGGTCGAATCCTAATTTGATGGTAACCACTCTTGAGGTGTATCTTGGAAAAGATAGTAGCACCGGCCATCACATCGAGCATATCATCCAGGCGGGGAATAAAAAACCTATATTTGATTGTAATTTTGTTGATAGCCCTGCTATCAACACACATTCTCCAGGTCTCGTCTTTCTTAGGGGTAAGTAGGTCAGGGACAGCACGGGGACTTAAACTCTCCCTAAGAAAACCCTTCCTAAGCAACTCTCCCACTTGTTTCTGAAGTTCTTGGTGTTCAATGGGGTTCATCCTACAGTGGGTAAGGTTAGGTAAAGTGGATCCTTGGACCAAATCTATAGCATGCTGGATGTCCCGAAGGGGTGGCAATTGATCAGGTAATTCTTCCGAGAAAACATCCTCAAATTCTTTTAGAGTCTTCACTACCTCATGGGGGTGTTCTATGTTGGTTGGTTCATGACTCTCCTTGGTGGCTAGAATCTAAATAGGGGCTCCCTCTAAAATCTCTTTCTCTAGCTCCTTGGGTGTGATCAGGTTGACTCCGGTTTTCTTCTCTTTAAGGCCACTAGATCCTTTCTTGACTGGGTCCTTTGGCTGTATTGGGTTGATTGTAATATTTTTCTCTTGGTTGAAAAAGACACAGGTATTGGATCGACCATAAAGGGTGGCATCATGGTCGAAAAGCCAGGGTCGTCCTAGGATGATACTACCAACACCCATGGGTAAGACATCACACCAAATCGATTCTTCATAGGAACTCATTTTTATCTTGATTTGGCACCTAGATTTTACTAGGATTGAAGTTGAATCTATCCATGAGACTTTGTAAGGGTTGGGGTGGGGAACTGTGGCTAGTCTTAAAGATTTGATAATAATCAAGGAAAGGGCAATAACACAGCTTCCGCTATCAATAATGACCTTACATGCCTTATCTCCTAGCTTTATCAGGGTCTGTAGGATGTTAGTCATACGCCAGTCTTCCTGCACTATGTTTTGGGCTAGGATGCATCTGACTACTCCTAGAGGGTCTTCAGATTCATACACCTCTTCCTCTCCCTTGTACACTTCCAACAACTGATTTTTAGGAACATAGACTTCCTCCTCAGGTTCAGCAATGGGTTCGGGATCAGTTTCAGTAGGTTCATCTATAAGTAGGGCAGGGGCGGTGCACTGACTAGCAAAATGACCAGGTTTATGACACCATAGCATTTATCTTGGGGATCGGGTCTCCTCTGGACTTCAATAGCCTTACCCTTGTCCTCTCTACTATATCGAGGTCGATTCAGACTGGGACAACTAGGACTCGGTCGGGCTAGGGTTGGTCGACTGGGGTCAAGTCGATTTGGGCTTGGTTGACTTGGGTAAGCCTGGCTATAACCTTGGGTGGATCCGAGGATACGGCTCTGGTTCCTAAAGGGCTCAGGTCATCTATAGGCGGGAGCTCTCTGGAAACGCTCACATAGCCTAGCAACATGGTAAGCTTCTTCCAAGGTTCTTGTTGCCCTAAAGTATTGTTCTCTCTAAATGTCTGGGTGTAGGCCAGCCCTAAACCTAGACAGGTTACCTCTGGCGACTCTACAACCCTACATCGCATAACATATTCATCAAACTTGGTGATGAAGTCGGCCACACTCTTACTCCATTGACTTAGGGTTTGCCATTGGTCCAACAGTTTCTAGGTGTAGGATACTGGTTGGTATTTCCTTCTAAGCTTATCTTTCATTTCCCCCCAGGTTGTTATGGGTAATTGACCTTTCTGCTCTATGTAATTCTCGACGCTATTCCAAAACAACCTAGCTTGGTGAACCAACCTAAGCCTGGCAAACTTAAACTTAGTTCTATTAGATATAGAATACCAACCAAAATACTTTTCCATAGCTGACTCCCAATCTTCATACAACCTGGGATCTAAACTTCCATCGAAAGTGGGTGCGTCAAGCTTGATGCTGCTAATGGCTCTTTCTTCCCGGTCCTCCAGATTGGGTTACCTAGGATGGGTATCAACAAAGGGATCAGGGTCTCTCCCAAATTCATCCTCAAAGTAAGGGTCTTGTTGTAGGTTTCTGCTGGGATGAGGGGACTCAGGACCGGCTTCAGGTCGGGGCCTAACAGCTTCCTCTAAGGTTCCTAGTTTGGCCTCTATTTGATCAAGTCTAGTAGTCACCTTGTTGCTTAATTGAATCGTGGATTGAGTTAGGGTTCCAATGTCAGCTTGAAGTTGGTCCATGGCTTCGATAGGGGGTGGAGAAGGTGGGTGAAAAGTGGTTCCTGATCTAGTGCACATGTAACACACACAGAACGGTGCTACGGTTCACTAGACCTAGGAGATCTCACCAAATGTGAAGTCAAGAAGATGAACCTAGAAGTAGTAACTTGGCACCTGGCCATGTAAGTGTAAGGTTAGTGGAGGTTCCTCTTTGCTTGCTTGAGACACCAATGAAATTGGCCATGTAAGTGAACCAACCCACTTCCCTTCGGGATCTAGTCCCTGAACCACTTTCCTAGACACCAGCTACTCAAGCACACACCAACAAGTGATCTAGCTTGGCTCGGCACTTGGGTCAACCTGACTTCGTGGGTGTCCCTATCTCACTAGAGCAGATTAAACGTCTAATCAATTTTAGTTAATGGCTAGGGTTCGATATATCAGGTGGTGGTTTTTGGGCTAGGGATATGTAATGAAATCCTGATCCTATGTTAGTTTGATGCCCTTAGGATGAGTTATGCAAAATGATGCACACAAATGACTAATGAAATGACTTAAAATTTTCTTGTTTTTTTTTGTGTCTTTCAGATGTGTGAATGCTAAACAAAATACAGGAATTGAAATATGCCCCTAAATGCAAGAAAAAAGCTAAATGGATGAATGAAGCAAGAAATAAGATGCTTGCTGGAAGTTCAGACCTAAGATTTTCTCATGTAGTATTTCGGCTTGTAGAAATTCTACAAATTGAAATAAATTATGAGAAAATAGCCAAAAATACTATGAATTAAATGTGATCTAACAAAATAGAAATCACAAAATTTGAAGGTCCCTACAGAGAGAAAAAGTTCAGACCATATACGGATAGAACAGAATACAGAAAATGAAAGGAAAAGATGCACTAGTCCTTGCCTTGCTCTGATACCAATAATGATGCAGGGGTGTAGGGTAGGGCTAGAGATGCTAGTATGGATGCTTATGATGTAAAGGGATTTTTTATATTTTATGAGTTTTAGATGTTTTTTTAGGTTTTTTGATTCCCGATCACAAACAAATACTAGAAATAGGAGAAGCTGAATAATAGAAGCCTACACTAGCAATTCAAGTCCCTAAATAGTGAAAACGAGAACAGGATCCCAGGATTAAGAAACCACGTTAGGACTAAGCTCGATACACAATGCTTACTTAGGAGATAGGGGCAAACCTCACATGTCCGAAGCGCCCGATGCATAGATCGCTCAACTCGGCGGATGCATCCTGGGTGCCCGAGCAGTCGAACCTGTGGTTGCGACGACTTTCGATCGAGTGGTCGCGATGGCAAAGCAGACTGTCTCCGGTGCCCGAGATACCAAGGAGGACCTATAGGCAAGCAAAGTAGGGATTAGCGAAGTGGAGAGGCGTATTGAAATGGAACTAAGGTAAGGTTACGAAGGGGCTTTGAGCCCGGTGTCTTGCTAGATTCCAAAGTCAAAGAAGGAGATAACATGGGGCCTCTCACCCCGCGACGTCCCGGAGGATGAAGGATTATGGCCTCATACCACTCGACGACCAGGTGGATGAAGGACTTGCAATGCCTTGGGGCAACGAAAGGTGGCCTCACACCACTCAATGTCCCTGGGGATGAAGGAAGCTTCACTCAAACCTATTCTAGGAGACAATGGTTGGAGGGGAAACAAGACTCAAGCTTTTTTTCATTAAATCATTCAATCTCTTTTATAATGGAGTGATTGGGTCCTTTAAATAGGCACCCAAGGCCCATTTGAATTCAAAATAAATTAAACCCTTGAACCCAAATTACAACCCAAAAAAATTGGTGCCCACATGGATGGGAAAAGATCTTCATGGCCGACCAAAGGGAAGAGGGGATTGGTGTGGCATGTGGGCGGGATTGGAGAGGGGGATTGGCCTTTTGTCTTCCTTCTTTGCATGCTCACTTTGGAAATAAAACAAGGAGCAAGGCTTGCTTGAAGGGATGTGTCTCCTTTGCGTTTCTTCCATGCATAGTTGGAGTGAGTCATGGCCGACCAAGGAGGGAGCTTTGGGCGTTGCAAATTTGAGGGCTTGGAATGGGGAATGTGCTCCTTGACTTTCCTCTCTTGTGTGACTACATTGGGAAGAAGACTTGGGAGATGGCTTGCTTTGTGGCTTTGTCTCTTCAGGAATCTTCAACGTCCCATTTATTGATGGATCATGGCATGATGTGGGGGAGGGACGAGGGGAATGATGTCTCCTCCTTCCAAGGTCGCTCAAGAGAAAATGGTATGGAGAGGGCGTGTGGAATGCATGAGGGCGCCTACTTGTTTCCTTCCTTGGATGCCCAAGTGGCAACTGATGTGGCGCCACATAGGTGGCTGAGGTGGTGCCTATGCTGGCATCTTTCCAAGTGTAAGGGGTGGGTTGGCCCACAAGGAACTTGACTTGGTCTTGAAAGCCATGTTAACTTCAATTATGCTTGGACCCAATCCAAACTCAGACTCAAACCAAAAATAAATATAGGACCCATGACCTAAACTTGACCCAAATTGGTCAAGGTACAAGACTAAACAAACTTAGACTAGGTACATGACAAAAAATTACTTTGGCTTATAGCCTTATTACAAGACTCACAGAAGTGGAACCCTAATATGAGATCCACAGAGGGTTGAGGAGCCTCTGTCAGATCCTGGTGCCCACACCAGTCTTGTTCTCCTTTTTTAGATAATGTCAACCACTTTGTCGCTCTAATCATTATTAGATAATGACAAACTCTCTAGACCCAACTTCAACAAATGGTATAAAAAACTCAAGATAGTCCTAGAACACGAGTGGATCCTTTATGTGATAACAAATTCGGCACCTGAGATTTCAGCCCTCAATGCTCATGGAATAGTCAGGGACACATACCAAAAGTGGATCTCTGACTGCACCATAGTATGTTGTATTATGTTGGATGCGATGAATGACGAGTTCAATCGCAAATTTGAAGAGGCCTAGCCAGAAGAAATACTTCAAAGGTTGAAGGAGTATTTTGGCACTCCAGATGATACGGAGAGATACCGGATCTCTTCCACCATCTATAACATGCATATGTATGATTGGAGCTTCGGTAACTAATCATGTAATATACATGATCGAGTTATTTAAGCATTTAGGCAAGCTCAGATGTCCTTTGCACGAGCAGCTTGGTAAGGATGCGATACTGAATTCTCTGCCCCCTTCCTACTAGGTCTTTCTTGACAATTTCAGAATTAATAGGCAAGCAGTAAAATATTATGAGATGTTAGGGTTACTTTAGACTTATAAGAGAGACCACAACCTCAATAAAGTGTTGGTGAATTTGGTGGGAGGTTTTGGAGCAGGGTGTTGTCCCTTGGGAAAAGGGAAGAAGAAAAAGAATAAGAAAAATAAGAAGATGCAAAGTGCTGGACATAGTCAGACTAGGAGGGTGAAGGCTGACAAGAGTCAGGCAGAGTGCTTCTTCTGCAAGAAGCTATGTCATTGGAAGTGGAACTGTTCTACTTACCTTGCTACTTTAGACCTGAACAGGCAAAGGAAGTGAACGCAACAAGCTATTGCTGGTCAAGGTATTTATATGTTAAATCCTTATAGTTTCTCCAATTATGATCTTACTAGTTGGGTATTGGATACCGAATGTCCTTACCATATATGCAATTCATTATAGGGACTTCAAGTTAGTAGGATATTCGAAAGCAGTAAAAGGTTTCTGAATGTTGAGAATGGAAGTCAAGCTCCAATTCTGGTGTTGGGAACTATTTCTTTGTATTTCGAGTCTTGTGCTGCCATTCTTAATGATTGTCATTTTTTTCTTTCCTTTTTAGTGAATATCATTTTTGTAGGCCTGTTGGCCAAAGAAAGTTATGAATTATCTATAAAGAATGATATTTGTAAAATCAAGTCGAATGGTTCTAATGTGATGATTGGACAAGTGAAGAATGGCATATATGTACTATCACAGTCTGTCACTGTATTATACACTACTAATAAATCCCCTCAGTTAGATAAAGTCAGTGATACTTATCTCTGACACTATAGGCTAGGTCATATAAACAAGAACAAGATAAATAAGTTGGTATGAGATGGTCTCCCAGATATCACTGAGAGTTAATCTTTACCAACTTGTAAACATTGTCTGCTTGGAAAAATGACCAAATAACCTTTTACTGGAAGAGGTGAAAGAGCCACTGATATTCTAAGTCTAGTACATACTGATGTATATAGACTTATGAATATCAGTACAAGAGGCGGGTGTAATTATTTCATTACATTCATAGATGACCTATGAAGGTAAGGTCATGTCTATCTAATGAGACATAAATCTGACTTGTTTGAAATGTTCAAACGTTATCGTAATGAAGTTGAAAAACAAACTGGTGTGGACACCAGGGCTAAAAAATATTAATAGGTTGAACCCACATCCCTGTGGATCACATATGAATAAAGTCCTGAACCCAACCCCTTTTACCAACTGTATACATACTTTATTTTAAATTATGTTATATTGGCTTAGTTAGGGTTACCATTTTTACCAATTGTAATTAATATTTTGTTTTTAAGCCTTTTGGGCAAAACACTTTTACTACATTGAGTCAAAACCCCATTTATCGGTTGTGTCAAACCCTATTGGGCCAAATCCTGTTTACCAAATTTATTCTTTTTTGTTGCGTGAGGTTATGCCTTTTGATCAATTGATCAAGTGGGGCTTAGTTATTTGGTTTGTTTTATTTTGAGTCTTGTAATAATTAGTTATTGAGTCCTATGATGCAAGAGGGACCCAATTGAAGACCCATGTGACTTCATGTGCACCCAATTGAGGATCCCATGTGCTAGCTCAAGACAAACCATGTGGTTCCATGTGCTAGCCCAAGTCAGCTTGTTCTTGGCACCACCATTTCAAGACTTTTGGACAATAACACATGATATGTCTTAAAAAAGCTTGCCATTGGGACAACACACTTGCCACGTCACTTCATGTTACACCTTGGTCGGCCCGTGTGAGAAGAATTAATTGGTGCCCTCCTTTTCTTTTAAGATAAGTAAATGAGGAGTCTCATCCTTGGCTCCCCTCCACTCAAGTTAATTCATGACAAAACAACAGAAATCGGCCAAAGAATTCTAGCCTCTTCCTTGACGGCATCTTCCAAAGAGTTCAAGCCAAATTATTCAATCAAAGTGTTGGAAGTCTAAGGGTTTCTACTTCAAGCATTTCAATCAAACAGGTTCAGAGCTACTGATGTTTCTAGAGCTTAAGAGTCCACCAAAACTCTTGAGTTCTCTTCTATCCAGATTGAAGAGTGCACCTACCTGTCGAAGCCTACAACATTAATACTCTAGAGTCCAACAACCGTGGCCAATGGATGGAGCATCTTGACCCTATGTCAAGCCGCCTCACCAACCCTCATCTTGGCACCCAAATGAGATGAGAACATCATGATTGTCGCCCACTTTGGATAGGAGTCTAGATCAGCCCTACAAGCAAGAGTCCAGGCTGCCCAGGGCAGGATTCTAGGAGTCATAATCCAAGGGAGAAAAAGTCTAGTCTTTGAATCTCTTACAACACTGGTTGAGGGTCTATAAATATCCTATTAAACCCCCTTGTAATTCATTATTATTATTCATCAATAAAGAAGCTCTGCCGAATTTTCTTCCTTTGCTATGTGCATCGCAGGGTGTGAAGCCCTTTTTCTTTGTTCTTCGGAACATCGCAGGGTTTGAGTTCTTTTCCTTTATTCTTTGGAACATCGTGGGGTGCGAGGCCTCTAGTTATCCTACCTATCCAACCGACAAGAAATCCTGGCCACCTCTTGATATGGAACTAAGATTGCATGCAAAGTTTCTTTTGTACTTTTTTAGGTTAAGTTATGAATCTAAATCTTGAAGAACAGACCAGGAACCTAAGTAGGGAAATCTATGCAATATAAGAAGCTAAAGCATACAAGATAGGACCTAAAAGTAATAGAAAAAGTGGATCGCCGAGGCTGAGAAGTCTCGGTTGGGCTAGTTCATCTCCAATAAAGTGACTGGTAGGTAGAGGGGGTGTACCTGGCAATGGTTGAAGCACCTGGTGCAAATCATAGATGAAGGGATCGCTCTCGCTCCTGGATGTGGCCTGAAAAATCAAGCCAGAGACCCACGGATTCTTGGCTTTCTACCTGGTGATCCGATAGTTGCCCGGATAGAGTCGTTGGATTCGTAGAAGCCGAGGGACCTACAAATAGCCTTTTAGGGGTTAGATAACAAAGCAAGGATGGATGATTAATTGAAATATATAAAGGAGAAGGAAGGTGTAAGGGTGGGTGGCCAGGGTTTGGAGAGGTGGATGGCAGTTGGAGACTGAGCGCAGGACACCAAGAAGGAGGGGCTCACACAGAATCCCCTTAGCACATAGCAGGTAGCACACAGTAATTAGAAGAACTCAGTTATATTTCATGAATAAAAGTGCCCTGATACAAGAGAGTAGAGTTTCTTAAATAGACTCTTAAACTTGGCCCCCAATTAAGGTTACAATAGCCATTATCTAGGAATTTGAATCCCACCCAAATCCTAGATAGAATACATGGTATGTTTAGGTTGAAAATCCCTCAAATTGCTCCTCATCTCTCTTGCCTTGGTCGGCCAAGGGAGGTGACCCTAGTGGCCAACCAAGGGATAGTGAGCATAAGGCTTGGTAACCCCTGGTTCTCGTCCTGGGCCTTGGTTGGCCCATTTTGCTTCAGGCTGCGATCTAGGGCTCCAGGGCTTCTGATTTATCTCCTAGGCCTTCCATGGTCTTCATAGCATCCAGTTGGATTGGTCTTTACATGGACTGGCTTGGTGTTCACTTGTATGAGTCTTCACTGGACTTGGACTGACATGTACAGGACTAAAAAAGAAGACTAGCTCAACATGAGCTGACTGGTACAAGACTCAAATAATAAAAGACAACTCAAATAGGCAAAGCCTTTATTACAAATGGACTCAAATGCAACTAAGTAATCCACAGAGGGTTGAGAAGCCTCTGTCTTATTCTGGTGCCTCTGGTGTCCACACCAATTCTTCCACGATGGGATGAACTCGATCCTGTCGAGTGAGGATCACACTGGCTAACATATCTCTTGAGAATGTCTGGGTCGAGGCGCTACAAGTCCTCTCGGGAAATCCACGAATCGTCCGACTCTGGTCGGCCTTGCCATCGGACCAGGTAGCGTTGATAGCCATGGCCCAGGTCATGATGGCTTGATCATCCAGGATATGCTCGATCCATTCTCCTCTCTCAGGCCAAATAGTTGGTGGACACTCTGGGTGAGTGTCACTCACAATGGAAGGAGTAGGTCCAAAGGCCTTACTGGGTATTGCTGCCAGTTCTCTATACTCAACCAGGTTTGCGATATTGAAGGTTGAACTAATGCCCAAATATGGAGGCAAATCTAACACATAGGCATTTGGTTCAACCCTCTCCATCACTTTAAATGGTCTGGCTTCATGAGCATGAAGCTTCTTAATGGTCCTGGGTAAGAATCGCTCAAGCCTAAGCCTAATCATGATAGAATCCCCTACATCAATTCCTTGGCCCTACTTCGGGAGTTAACCAGTTTCTTATATGTTTTATTGCTTAGGTTAATCTTTTGGCTATTGTCCTTGTGCTAGTCTCTAATATGCTGTGCGAATGACTCTGCAGACTCCGAGAATCGTGCATGAACAGGTAAAGGAATCAGATCAATGGGGCGTTAGGCTTATACCCATGGACTATCTTAAAAAGACTCTTGCCCATTGTCCTATTCACTGAGCTATTGTAGGCGAACTCTTTTCTAGGCAATAATAGATACTAATTTCCAATGTGTTCACCTACCAGGCATCTAAGGAGGTTTCCTAGGCAATGGTTCAACACTTTGATTTGGCCATCTGTTTGGGGCTGGTAGGTCGTAGAAAACTTAAGCTTGGTCCCTAACAGGTGCTAGAGGATTTTCCAGAAATAACTGGTGAGCCTAACATCCTTATCTGATATGATGGTCTTGGGTAGGCCATGGTGTCTAACCACATTATCTAAGAAAAGCTTGGCTACTCTAGATGCATCAAAGGTCTTGGAACATGAGATGAAATGAGCCATCTTAGAGAACCTATCGACCACTACAAAAATAGAATTGTGTCTTTTCTGGGTCTTAGGTAATCCTAACATGAAGTCCATACTGAGATCCTACCAAGGGTGATCAGTTACTGGTAAAGGTATGTAGAGACCAGTGTTTTGCTTCTACTATTTTGCAACAGCACAAGTTCTACACTGATACAATTTAAGCAAAATGCCTTTTCAAACCTAGCTAATAAAACTGGTCCTCTATCGCTAGAATGGTCTTATTCCTATCAAAGTGACCAGCTAAACCACCAGCATGGGTCACCCAAATCAAGAATTCTCTAAGAGAAGTTCTTGGGATACAGAGTCTATTATTCTGGAAATGGTAGCCATCCTGAATGCTATACTCAATATGGTTACCGGATGGTCCTAGCCTGAGGGTCTAGTAAATGTCTCCAAAGTCTGTGTAGTTTCATACTCATCCTTTAACTTATCAAACCCTATGACTTGGTTGCTGACTGAACACTAAAAGTGATGACCTATGGCTAAGGGCGTCTACTACCTTATTGTCTATTCCAGCATGGTGTTTCAGGACAAAGGTGTATGCCTGAATGTACTCGATTCATTTACCGTGCCATGGGTTAAGTTTCTTTTTGGAGTTCAAGAACCAGAGTGCCTCATGATCAGAAAATAAGACAAACTCCTGCGGTAGTAAGTAATGTTTCCAATATCTAAGGGCCTAGATTATCGCATAAAATTCCTTGTTATAGGTAGAGTACTTAAGTTTAGCCTCATTCAGGTTCTCACTAAAGAAGGCTATAGGATGATTTTCTTAACTCAATACCCCACCTATTCCTACTCCCGAGGCATCGCAAGCGACCTCAAAAAGCTTAGAAAAATTAGGTAATCTAAGAATGGGTGCATGGGACATCTTATCCTTAAGTTCTAGGAAGGCCTTATCAACTGCTTTGGTCCACTCAAATGTACCCTTCCTAATGTAATCAATTATAGGCACGATGATAGTACTAAAACTCCTAATAAATCTCTTGTAAAAGGTTGCTAGGTCATGGAAACTATGCACGTCATGGACACTAGTGGGTACAAGCCATTCAACAATTGCCCTAATCTTTTCAAGATCTGCAGAAACTCTCTCAGGGGTGACAACAAAACCTAGGAAGATAACCCTATGTGTCATGAACTCAAATTTCTTAAAGTTGGCATAGAGGTTATTCTCCCTAAGGGTCTGGCAAACTAGCCTAAGGTGACTGAGGTGGACCTTTTATTCCTACTATAAATCAAGATGTCATTAAAATAGACCACAACAAATTTTCCAGTATATTCTTTCAGGACTTGGGTCATAATCCTCATAAATGTACTTTGTGCATTTGAAAGGTTGAAAGGCATCATAACCCACTCAAACAGGCCATCCTTTATCTTAAATATGGTCTTACACTCATCCCGAGGTCTAATCCTAACCTGATGATAGCCGCTCTTAAGGTCTATCTTTGAGAAAATTTTAGCACCGGCCATCAAATCTATCATATCATCCAATCGTGGGATGGAAAACCTATACTTCATAGTTATCTTGTTGATGGCTCTACTATCTACACACATCTTCCAAGTACAATCTTTCTTAGGGATCAGTAGAGCAGGGACTGCACATGGACTCAAGCTCTCCCAAATGAAACCCTTCCTAAGTAATTGGTGTGGACACCAGAAGCCGAAAGAAACTTCACTCCAACAAGGTTAGCCTTATCCCAATTTGGATCGAAGATAATTAGGTTACCTTGTATCCTTTAGTTCAAAAATATTTTATTTTTAAGAGTCATTTCCTTTTCAAGAGTCCTGTAATTAATTTTGAGTTTCAAATCAAGAGTGTTTATTGAGTCCTGTAATTACTTTTAAAATTTTATTTCTTGTAAGTCCATTTCAAGTTTTAAAGTCTAGGTCAGTCAAGTCAGTTCAGTTGAGTTAAGTCAAATTCAGTTGAGTTAAGTCTAATCAAGTCTTAAAGCCATGAAAGCCAGCAACAAGACTCAAATTCTAGACCCCAGAATTTGACCACATGAAGAAGAGAAGACACATCAACCAAGCAAGAGAAAAGGACCATCAACTAGGACCACTGGGCGCCACATGTCATTCTTATCCAAGTAGAAGCCACCTCACCATGCCACGTCATCAGGTGCAACTTCACCAGCCACCTCATCACCCTTTGGGCACCAACAAGGGAGATTCAAATTCAAGGAGGTTGGCCACATCCCTCCAAGTCCTCCACCAAATCCTCCAACCCCCCCCATATCCCTCCAAACTCTCCACCAAATCCTCCAACCCCCCTTGTAATCCTCCTCGATTTGGGGAGTTTTTAAATTTCAAAAGCTAGCTTTGTGAGGCTATTAAAAGTCTTGGACGCCCATTGTAAAAGGGATGGATTTTGGAAATGAATGAAGTTTGAAGTGAAGTTGTCTTGAGTTTTATGTGTGAAATTTTTCCTATCTTCTTCTTCCATGCCCAAAGCCACTCTCTTCCCTAGAAATTCATCATCCAAGCTCAAGGCAAAGGCATTGGAGTCGGCCAGATCTTCTCAACTATATTTTCTTTGTTCACAAGTTCTCCCATCCCTTCTTTATGTTTGCATCCTTCAACCTTAACTTTGATCTTCATTGTAGGGTCCTTCGAAGTCCTTGAGTTGTGAACAGGGTTTCCCTTGACAATGAACCAACAAGCTGAAGCCCAAGTCCAGGGTTTTGATCACTGTTATCCAAGTTCTCCAATCCAGAGCATCAGTAGTTTCAAGTTTTGAATCATAGGAAGGTTGGAAAACTCATCAAGGTAAGTCCTCAATCATTAGCCCCTATTGTCTAGATCTTCTTCCTTCTTATTGTTAGAGTTGTGTCTAATCATGTAATAGTCCCTTTTCATGTAATCCTTAAATCTTATTAAGATGAGTACAATGCTAAGTGTAATTAGGTTTCATTGCTCTACAAACACCATATTCAAAACATTAATCATATGTGTGCCGCATCAAATTGGTATCAGAGCATGGTTGCATTAGGTTAGGGTTAATTTCTATTTTCTGTATTAGGGCCTACTTGCTGTTTTTTTTTCTGTGTAGGCTGATTGTAATCCATCTGCAGCTCCAAAGGCAAGTTACATATTTTGTATTGAAATAATTTTTTCATGTCCCCTTTTAAGTTGTTTATCACCATATTAAATTTCATCATTATAAAAAAATCACAAAAAAAATGAAAATT
Organism: Areca catechu; assembly: GCA_021397845.1. NCBI lineage: Eukaryota > Viridiplantae > Streptophyta > Magnoliopsida > Arecales > Arecaceae > Areca > Areca catechu. The sequence goes on along the minus strand of CM038051.1, from coordinate 89,434,379 downwards.
CCTGTATCATTTCCCTGTTCTATCGTAAATAGTTCTGCTAATATGGTCTGAACATTAACTCATTTCTCTCAGCAAAGAAACCCAAATTTAGTGATTCTTATTTTGTTAGCTCCATTATAATTGATAGAATTTTTCATAATTTTTACAGAATTTTTATATAATCATAGGATTTTTGGACTGTAATTCTTGTACTGTTCTGCTTTAAATTTCAGTAGGATAAATTTCAGCATGATTGTGTGCATCCATTTTAATCCAGTTAAGGGCACCAATATGACATGGGGGCAGGATTGATCACCTGTCCTTAGCCCAAGAACAACCGTCCACATTGTGCATCGAACCCAACCCCTAATTAAAATCGATTAGAACCTTAATTGCCCTAGTGGGTTAGGGACACCAACAAGTTGGGTTCAGGTTAGGGTCAAGTTAACTGTGTCAGCTAATTGGTGTGTGCTTACTGGCTTGGTGTCTAGGATTGGTGCATCAGGGATTGTGATTTGGTCTGCCTACCTGGCCAATCTCAGATTGGTGTCTAAGGTTGGCAATCAGGGACCTTCACTCCCCTCCACCTACCTGGCTAAGTCCCACAGTATAACTAGCTAGTTGGTTCACTTAATTAGACTTCTAATTTGTGCTCTAGGTCTAGGAAACCTTAGCTCGAACTTGAGGCCATTTGCATGCATGACAACTAGAGCAGGGACACCATATTCACCAATCCAAGTCCAGTCTAGTGTAGCCATGGACCCGAATCTTGAAACCATGCTGAAAGGCCTAAATGATCTAATGGCCCAATTGAACCAAATTCTCGCTAAACAATTTTCCTTAGACCAACCAACTCCTACTATCCCATTAGCTCATATGAATGATAGGAGTAAGAACCCTGAAGTACAAGTTGAGTTCATTAATACCCAAGACTTAGGGTATCCTCAAACTGAAGGGCTAGGGAAGGAAGAAGGCAAATCTGAACCTAGTAAATATGTGTATGAGACTAACATAAGTTTAATAGATGAATATGGAAGGGAAAACTGTGAAGAGAATAACTTTAGTACCTTACCTGAGGAAACCTTTGGTAAAGAAAAGATTATTGAGCCTAGTCCTGAAACATTAGAACAACCAAAATTTAGTGAGGACTTGGTTCCCGTAAGACAATGCCCTCAGGAAGAACCCAATACTTTAGCTTCGACACAAGAACTCCTTCAAGTACCTGAGAAGAACCCAATCATTATTTTAGAAGACTTTCCTGATGACCTTCAACTACCTAGAAGCATCCCGCCTGTAGATCAATATTCAAATCTTAAGGTCATCATGAGTAACCAAGGTCTGTTTCAAGATTCCCCTAAATTATCCCAAGACTCGGATTCCTATTTCCTGCCTTTCCTTAAGTCTTATCCTAATTTTAGAGCCATTAAGTTTCATTTTGATGAGATTACTAGGTTGCATGAGCCTTTAAAGCCTATTCCTTTTGCTACCTACTTTTGGAAAACCTTATGGCATTTGCTAGGAACCCATGGTAAATTCTCATGTGCATACTAGACCAGGGTCAAACCTAGAGAGTCATTAATCTGTTAGGTTTAGGCCCTAGAGAGTCCAATAAAATTCCTCTCAATAAAGATGCCTAGTTCAGTCTGCATTTCGTAAGTGCTTGTGTAAGTTTCTGAGTCTGCTGAGTCTTTTGCATAGCATGTCACAAATCTGCATAAAGAAATCAGTAATAAAGTTAACCTGAGCAATGAAACTTATAAACACTTAGCTGACTCACATAAGAGGGCTAAAGAATTCTGTGAAGGGGATTATGCGATGATTAGGCTCAACCCTGAATGGTTTCCCCCTGGAACCATAAAGAAGCTGCATGCCCGCGGAGCGGGACCTTTTAAGATCTTAAAGAAAATAGGGCCTAATGCATATGTTTTGGAACTTTCACCTGATATGGGTATTAGTACAACCTTCAATGTTTCAGACCTAGTAGAATACAAAGAACCACTACTAATACCTAGTGAGCCTTTTGAGCCAGAAACTTTCATTGAGAGTGAACATATTTCCGAGTGTCCACCACCAACCTTACCTGAGCAGAGAGAGAGGATTGAGAGAATCCTGGATGACAAGATAATTACTACCAGGAATAAGGACTATCAGCGATACCTGGTTTAATGGCAAGGTCGACCTGAGTCCGACAACTCTTGGATTACTCGAGAGGACCTGCAAAGACTTAACCCAGACTTGTTCGAGCATTACCAGGGCAAAACTGAACCATACTCGACTGGGTCGAGTTCTGCCCACCCCAGGAGAATTGGTGTGGACACCAGAAGCCGAAAGAAACTTCACTCCAACAAGGTTAGCCTTATCCCAATTTGGATCGAAGATAATTAGGTTACCTTGTATCCTTTAGTTCAAAAATATTTTATTTTTAAGAGTCATTTCCTTTTCAAGAGTCCTGTAATTAATTTTGAGTTTCAAATCAAGAGTGTTTATTGAGTCATGTAATTACTTTTAAAATTTCATTTCTTGTAAGTCCATTTCAAGTTTTAAAGTCTAGGTCAGTCAAGTCAGTTCAGTTGAGTTAAGTCTAATTAAGTTGAGTTAAGTCTAATCAAGTCTTAAAGCCATGAAAGCCAACAACAAGACTCAAATTCTAGACCCCAGAATTTGACCACATGAAGAAGAGAAGACACATCAACCAAGCAAGAGAAAAGGACCATCAAATAGGACCACTGGGTGCCACATGTCATTCTTATCCAAGTAGAAGCCACCTCACCATGCCACATCATCAGGTGCAACTTCACCAGCCACCTCATCACCCTTTGGGCGCCAACAAGGGAGATTCAAATTCAAGGAGGTTGGCCACATCCCTCCAAGTCCTCCACCAAATCCTCCAACCCCCCCCATATCCCTCCAAACTCTCCACCAAATCCTCCAACCCCCCTTGTAATCCTCCTCGATTTGGGGAGTTTTTAAATTTCAAAAGCTAGCTTTGTGAGGCTATTAAAAGCCTTGGACGCCCATTGTAAAAGGGATGGATTTTGGAAATGAATGAAGTTTGAAGTGAAGTTGTCTTGAGTTTTATGTGTGAAATTTTTCCTATCTTCTTCTTCCATGCCCAAAGCCACTCTCTTCCCTAGAAATTCATCATCCAAGCTCAAGGCAAAGGCATTGGAGTTGGCCAGATCTTCTCAACTATCTTTTCTTTGTTCACAAGTTCTCCCATCCCTTCTTTATGTTTGCATCCTTCAACCTTAACTTTGATCTTCATTGTAGGGTCCTTCGAAGTCCTTGAGTTGTGAACAGGGTTTCCCTTGACAATGAACCAACAAGCTGAAGCCCAAGTCCAAGGTTTTGATCACTGTTATCCAAGTTCTCCAGTCCAGAGCATCAGTAGTTTCAAGTTTTGAATCATAGGAAGGTTGGAAAACTCATCAAGGTAAGTCCTCAATCATTAGCCCCAATTGTCTAGATCTTCTTCCTTCTTATTTTTAGAGTTGTGTCTAATCATGTAATAGTCCCTTTTCATGTAATCCTTAAATCTTATTAAGATGAGTACAATGCTAAGTGTAATTAGGTTTCATTGCTCTACAAACACCATATTCAAAACATTAATCATATGCGTGCCGCATCAGTAATTCTTTCACTTTTCTTTGTAATTCTTGATGCTCACTAGGGTTCATTATATAGTGAGGATGGTTTGGTAAATTGGCTCCTAGGACTGACCTATGGCATGTAGGATGTCTCTAAGGGTTGACAATTGATCAGGTAAATCACCATGGAAGACATCCTCAAATTCTTTAAGAGCCTTAACAATTTCTGGAGGGTGTTCCTTTTGGGTCGGCTCATTGATTTCTTTGGTGGTCAAGATCCAAATAGTAATACCCTCAGTGATGGGGAACCTATGGACTAGGATGGCATGAAAATGGTGAGAGATGCAATGCAAAGAAAATCACCCTTAAATCTGATTAAATTGAGACTCATAACAAGCAAGGATGATAGAAAACAACTTAAGGAAGGTATCAACTCATACAACTTCTCATGCTGGACCCCAAAATTAAGTGAGCAGAATAATAGACCCAGGACTCAGAGATTAGGAAATCCCCGATCTAGGACATGCAAACAATTAATAAAACTGATCTTGAGGATAAGGAGGTGATGTAAAATGACACAACAGTAAATAAATATTCTTAAAGCACTAGGGTCACTCTTCCTGGGAAGATGCGGCTTAGATGATCAATAATCAGGTGCTCAATGGGTGGAATCGTGCTAAATGTATGTTGGCAAGGTTCCTTCGGGGGATCGTTACCAGAGAAAGACCTTGAAATCTTCGATCTTCTGGAGCACGGCGGTGAGGATTATGGATGATGGAATGGATCATAGGGGGGGCTTAGATGGCTGGAAAATGGTAGGATAAATAGGGCCTCGCGCCCCTCGACGCCACGGGTGCAGCGAAGGCAGTCGGAGCCTCACACTCCTCGACGTTGCAATGCAACAAAGGCAGGGTTAGGGCCTCACACCCCTCAATGTTTCAATTGTAACAAAGGCACTAGAGAAAGCACTCCAACAGTATTTCATTTCATCTATCCCTTTTTTTTTTTCATACAAGAGAACCATCCCTATTTATAGGCTCAAGAACACCCTCTAGAACCCTCTGGGACTGCAAAATCTGGGACTGCAAAATCTGGGACTGCAGGCAGGAAATCCGGGGCTACAAAATCCTGATAAAATCTAGAGCTGCAGGATCAGCAAAATCATGATGAAATCTGAAGGCTGGGACTGCTGCACGGTCGTGCATGCTCTTGCTTTAAAAGTCATAAAACTTTTCCTTCCTTGTTGGCTTAAGAAATGTATGACACATGCTTTAAAATTAGGAAAATTTTTCCTCCTTTGCTAGCTTCTCTTGATGTTTGGCAACAAAAGACTTCATACTTTGAAACCCGTAAACAATTACTGGGTTGCATTTGCTGGATGGTTCAGAGTCTGGATCTTCACTACGAGATCCACAATAAGTTCTGAAATTTTGTGAAGGTGTCCTCACCAATCCTCCTGGGGTGGGAAGAACTTGACTCCGTCGAGTAAAGGCTCATCCGGCTTTGATATTCTTCCAGAAGGTCTGGGTCAATGCATTGTAGGTCCTCTCGGGTAACCCATGAATCCTCCGACTCGGGATGTCCTTGCCACCTTACCAAGTAGCGTTGATAACCATTCCGCCGAGTACTGATAATTTGATCATCTAGGATTCGCTCGATCTTCTCTCGTCGCTCAGGCCTTTTTAGTGGACACTCTATGGTGGGTTCTCTCTCAAGTAATGGATCAGGTCCGAATGCCTCACTGGGTATTACTGTTGGCTCCTTATACTCAGTTAGATCTGCAATATTGAAGTGGAGCTAATGCCTAGATCAGGAGGTAATTCAAGCACGTAAGCATTGGGTCCTACTCTCTTAATAATTTTAAAGGGACCAGTACTTCGAGAATGTAATTTCTTAATAGTTCTTGAGGGGAACCATTCTGGTCTGAGTCGGATCATTACGAAATCCCCTACAAAAAATTCCTTGAATCGCTTTCTAGAATCAGCTTGTATTTTATAAGCCTCATTACTTAATGTGATTTTTTGGGTGATCTCCTTATGCAAATTCCTAATATGCTGTGCAAAAGATTCAGCAGACTCGGATGTCCTAGCATGCAATGGCAGGGGAATCAGGTCAAGTGGCTTGTTAGGTCGGTACCCATGGACAATCTCAAATGGGCTTTTACCGGTGGTCCTATTGATAGAACTGTTGTAGGTGAACTCAGCTTTGGGTAACAGCAAGTCCTAGTTCTTAATGTTTTCGCCTACAAGACACCTAAGCAAGTTTCCTAGGCTTCAGTTCATAACTTCAGTCTGGCCATCAGTTTGGGATGGTAAGCAGTGGAGAATTTCAACTTGGTCCCTAACATGTGCCAGAGGGTCTTCCAAAAGTAACTGGTGAACCTAACATCTCATCTAAGAATAGTTAGGCTACCTTAGAGGCATCGTAAGATTGTTTGCATGGCAGGAAGTGGGCCATCTTGGAGAATCTATAAACCACAACAAAGATTGAGTCGTGTTTTCTTTGGGTTCTAGGTAATCCTAACACAAAATCCATACTCAAATCCTGCCAAGGGCAACTAGGGATGGGCAAAGGGGTGTACAAGCCAGTGTTCAGCTTTCGCTGTTTTGCAACAGCGCACGTTCGACACCTAGCCACAATTTGTACAACATCCCTTTTCAGACATGGCCAAAAGAAATGTTCCTCTACAGCTAGGATGGTCTTATTCTTCCCGAAATGGCCAGCTAAACCTCCTGCATGCATCTCCCAGACCAAAAATTCCCTCACTGACGTTCTTGGGATGCATAGCCTATTCTCCTTAAACAGGTAACCATCTAACAAGGTATATTGACTGTGTTCCTTAGATGGTCCAATACTTAAGGCTTGGTGAATCTTTCTGAAATCAAGACAGGTATCGTACTGCTCTTTAATCTAGTTAAACCCTACAACCTCGGTTCTAACAGTGCTCAAGAGTAAAGATCGTCGGCTCAAGGTGTCGGCTACCTTATTATCAATTCCCGCTCGATGTTTCAAAACAAAGGTATACGCCTGGATATACTCTACCCACTTAGCATGTCTAGGGTTCAACTTCTTTTGGGAACTCAGATACCTCAATGCCTCATGATCAGAGTACAACACAAATTCATTAGGTAAAAGGTAATGTCTCCAATATCTTAGTGCTTGCACGAAGGAATAAATTTCCTTATCATAGGTAGAATACCTAAGCTTAGCCTCATTGAACTTCTCACTAAAAAAGGCTACCGGGTGGTTCTCTTGGCTTAGGACTCCTCCTATTCCTACCCCTGAGGCATCACATGCTACCTCGAACACTTTGGAAAAATCGGGCAATCTTAGGATGGGGGCCCGGGTCATTTTCTCTTTCAGCTCTAAGAAGGCTTTATCAGCAGCTTTGGTCCACTCGAAAGCTCCCTTCCCAATGCAATCAGTGATGGGTGAGACAACGGTGCGGAAACCCCTAATGAATCATCTAAAAAAGGTGGCCAGTCCGTGGAAACTACGAACTTCAGTAACAGAGGTTGGTATAGGCCACTCAACTATCATCCTAATCTTTTCGGGATCAGTGGCTACTCCTTCTGGGTTCACGACAAATCCTAGGAAGACAACCCTAAGGGTCAGAAACTTGCACTTCTTGGGATTTGAATAGAAGCTGTCTTTCCTAAGGGCCGAACACATTAACCTAAGGTGGTCCAGGTGGTCCTTCTCATTCTTGCTATAAATCAGGATGTCGTCAAAATAGACTACCACAAACTTACCGATGAATATCCTAAGGACCTGGGTCATGACTCTCATGAAAGTGCTGGGTGGATTGGATAATCCAAAAGGCATGACTACCCACTCATACAAACCATCCTTAGTCTTGAATGCTATCTTCCATTCATCCCAGGGTCGGATTCTAACTTGATGGTAGCCACTCTTAAGGTCAATCTTGAAAAAAATTGTGGCTCCAGCCATCATGTCTAAGAGGTCGTTTAGGCGGGGTATGGGAAACCGATATTTGATGGTGATCTTGTTAATAGCTCGACTGTCTACGCACATTCACCATGTGCCATCCTTTTTCGGTGTCAAAAGGGCTGGGATGGCAAAAGGACTCAAACTCTCTCTGATAAAACCTTTATTCAACAACTCACTAACTTGCTTATGGAGCTCTAAATGTTCCTTGGGGTTCATCTGGTAATGGGGCAGGTTAGGAAAAGTGGATCCTGGGACAAGGTCAATGGCATGCTGGATGTCCCTAAGGGGTTGAAGTTGGTCTGGCAGATCATCTTGAAATACATCCTTAAATTCTTCCAAAACTTCCAAGACTCCCTGAGGTCGGTCTTCTAAGGTTGGTTTCTTAACCTCTTTAGAGTACACTAACCAAACAGGTGATCCTTCCACAATCTCCCTTTCTAACTCTTTGGCACTAATCAAATTTAATCCAGATGTCTTCTTTTTCAAAGAGCTAGCTCCCTTCTTGACTTCATCCTTAGGGGGCACTGGGTTAATGACTCTCTTCTTCCCTAAGTGGTTGAAGGAACAGTAGTTGGACTTGCCAAACAGAGTGACATCATGGTCATAGAGCCAGGGTCATCCTAAAATGATGCTGCTAACCCCCATGGGTAGCACATCACACCACACTTTCTCCTTGTACGACTGTAATTGGATGAGGACTTGACACTGGAGCTTGATGGGAATGGAGCTGGAATCTATCGAGGACACCTTGTAAGGGCTAGGATGGGGAATTGGGGTTAGCCCTAAAGTCTTGACAGTGTTAGCAGAAATGGCATTGATACAACTGCCACTATCTAGGATAACCTTACAAACCTTCTCTCCAACCTTAATGAAAGTGTGTAGGATGTTGGTCCTATGCCAGTCTTCTTGTTCCTTAGATTGGGCAAGGATACGTCTAACTACTCCACTCAAGATATTGGGGTCACAGGTTTCCTCATCTTCCTCGTACTCTTCTGCTAAAGTCAGTCCTTCCTCATACACTTCTTCTTCCAACTCATGAACAGTCTCGGGGTTCTCTTCTTCCTCTAAACCACCTATATGGAGGGATATAGTAGGACATTCACTGGAGTAATGGCCGGGCTGGTGACATCTAAAACAAATGCCACGTTTTCTGGGGACATCTACAGATTTACCTTTATTATCTTGAGGCCAGCTGGGACTGGGTCTACTAGACTCGGGTCGACTAGGGTCAGTCCGATTTTGGTCAGGACGACTCGGATTTGGATGGGCAGGGTAAGGTCGGCTTGGATTAGGTTGGGCTGGTCTAGTGTATAGACTCCTAGCGGGTTCAATCTTTCGATAGGCGGGAGTCCTATGGAACTGCTCAAAATCCCTAGCTACCTGGTAGGCCTGCTCTGGATCTTTTACCTCCCTTAGGTAAAGCTCTCTCTTTAACTCCTCTCTCAAACCAGACCTAAATCTAGACAAAATCACGGCCTCAGATTCATTCATCCCACACCTCATGGCCAACTCATCAAACTGGTCAATATACTCTGTGGCACTCTTGTTTCCTTGAATCAACCTATGCCACTGATCTAAAAGGCGTTGGTGGTAAGACACAGGTATGTACTTTTCCCTAAGCCTGGCTTTTAACTCTCCCCAGGTGGCTACGGGTTCCTGTCCTCTTTGCCTCATTAGTCTCTCAATAGTATCCCAATACATCCGGGCTTGGCGAATTAACCTAAGCTTTGCAAACTTAAATTTCCTACCCTCCGTCATCTCATACCACTCGAAATATTGGTCCATTTCCTTTTCCCAGTCCAGGTATACCTTGGTGTCCAGGGTGCCATCAAATGTGGGGGCTTCTAGTCTAATGCTCTTAAAATCCCCATCCTCCAGATCAACAAACTCCTGATGGGGTCTTCTAGGAGGATGATCTCGGAATGGGTCAGGTTGCTGGGCCCTCCAAGGATGCGGTTCCTCGAATGGGTCAAAAGTTCTCTCTCTCCTAGGGTTAGGCTCTTCGAAAGGATCAAGATTTCTAGCCCTCCTTGGGTGTGTCATCGAAGCTGGGGTGCCAGGGTCGGGCTCAGAATGCTGCTGCTGGGCTCTCTATATGGTGTCCAATCTAGCCTCAAACTGATTCAACTGGTTATCTAAGTGATTGGTCAATTGGGCAGATAACTGGGTTGACATCTGGGCAAAATGCTCTGACATAGTTCTTAGTAAAGCCTCTTGAGGGTTATCAATAGGTGTCTCGGGCTGATATGATGTCCCTGCCCTAGTAGATATGAATCAAGCACACAAGTAGAAAATTCGACTAAGGGTAACTAGACATAGAATCTCAACAGGGGCCTAACTCAATGCAACAGGCTAACCTGTAGTAACCCTTATCCTTGGCCAGGTAGGTGTAGGGGAGTGAAGGTCCCTTTCTGCCAACCTTAGACACCAATCGGGGATTGGCCAGGTACGGCGGACCAACTCACAAGCCCTAGGTTCACCAGCCTAGACACCAAGAATAGTGGCACACACAAGATAGACTGACACAAGGAGTAGACTCGAAGTCTTGACACGACCGTGTTGGTGTCCCTATGGCTCTCTAGAGCAAAGCAATACGTTGCTAATTGATTTTAAATTTAAAGACTTAGGTTCAAAAATGAGGGTGGTTGTTGTGGACTAAGGAGAGGTAATGACGTCCTCCCCTTTGTTATGAAATTGCCGCCCTTAAAAAGATTTATCATGAGATGGAATGAAACATGCAATGAACCCTAGTCTAATGGTGCAAAAAAAATTCTGAAAATTCCAGAAAAATCACAGTAGACACTTAACACATCAATAGCGTACCAGATGAAAGGATTTAGACAAATAAAACCTATGTTATTCTAAACATGTCTTGGAACTTAACTAAAATGGAAGAGTCAGCAAAACAACATGCAGACAGCAGAGGATTTCAAAAATTTTAACTTTTTTGTAATTTTTTTATGAGGATGAGATTTTTAACAAAGATAGATAACTGAAAATACTACAAGGAAAAAAATATAAACAAGATAAAATAACTACTTTTATATAGAGATTTAAGTAGATTACAGGCAGAAAACGTAACTAATACAAAAAAACAGTAAACAGTAAACAGGACAGCAACAACTTGCAGGAATTTTAATGTTTTTTATAATTTTTTTCTAAAGACGAAATTTTAAACTAAGACAGCTAACTAAAAACGATACAAGGAAAAAATACAAAACAAAGAAACTAACTACTCTTATATTGAAGTTAAAATGGATTACATGTAGGTCACAAGTGAAAACAGAAACCCTGAAGTGTAGAGACTGAAATAAGTCCTAATCTAACCTGCTATGATACCAAATATGATGGGGAACCTATGGACTAGGATGGCAAGAAAATGATGAGAGATGCAATGCAAAGAAAATCACCCTTAAATCTGATTAAATTGAGACTCATAACAAGCAAGGATGATAGAAACAACTTAAGGAAGGTATCAACTCATACAACCTCTCATGCTGGACCCCAAAATTAAGTGAGCAGAATAATAGACCCAGGACTTAGAGATTAAGAAATCCCCGATCTAGGACATGCAAACAATTAATAAAACAGATCTTGAGGATAAGGAGGTGAGGTAAAATGACACAACAGTAAATAAATATTCTCAAAGCACTAGGGTCACTCTTCCTGGGAAGATGCGGCCTAGATGATCAATAATCAGCTGCTCAACGGGTAGCATCGTGCTAAATGTATGTTGGCAAAGTTCCTTCGGGGGATCGTTACTGGAGAAAGACCTTGAAATATTCGATCTTCTGGAGCACGGCGGTGAGGATTATGGATGATGGAATGGATGATAGGGGGGGCTTAGACGGCTGGAAAATAGTAGGATAAATAGGGCCTCGCGCCCCTCGGTGCCGCTGGTGCAGCAAAGGCAGTCGGAGCCTCACACTCCTCGACGTTGCAATGCAATGAAGGTAGGGTTAAGGCCTCACACCCCTCAATGTTATAATTGTAACAAAGGCACCAGAGAAAGCACTCCAACAGTATTTCATTTCATCTATCCCTTTTTTTTTTTTTCATACAAGAGAACCATCCCTATTTATAGGCTCAAGAACACCCTCTATAACACTCTATATAAAGATTAGTTTAATTTTTAAATGGGTACAAAGCTGCAAAATCTGGGGCTGCAAAATCATGATGAAGGGGCTGCAGGAAATCTGGGATAGCAAAATCCTGACAAAATATGGAAAATCATGATGAAATCTGAAGGCCGGGGCTGCTGCACGGGCTGCAGGAAATCTAGGGCTGCAAAATCCTGGCAAAATATGGAGCTGCAGGATCTGCAAAATCATGATGAAATTTGAAGGCCGGGGCTGCTGCACGGTGGTGCATGCTCTTGCTTTAAAACTCACAAGACTTTTCCTTCCTTGTTGGCTTAAGAAATGTATGACACATGCTTTAAAATTGGGGAAATTTGCCCTCCTTTGCTAGCTTCTCTTGATGTTTGGCAACAAAAGACTTCATACTTTAAAACCCGAAAACAATTACTGGGTTGCATTTGCTGGATGGTTCAGAGTCTGGATCTTCCCTACGAGATCCACAGTAAGTTTTGAAATTTTGTGAAGGTGTCCTCACCACTCAGCAATCTCTTTCTTTAACTCCTTAGCCTTAATCAGATTAACTCCTGGTTTCTTGTCCTTAAGGCTACTAGAACCTCTCTTAACTGGGTCTCTAGGTGGAGTTGGGTGGATAATAGACTTATTCCCATGGCCGCTAAAAGCATAGACAATGGTTCGACCAAATAAGGTTGCATCATGATTGAAAAGCCAAGGTCGACCTAAAATGATACTACATAGTTCCATGGAAATGACATCACACCAAATATTTTCCTCATAGGTTTGCAGTTTAACTAAGATTTGGCACCTAGACTTGATCTGTATGGAGGTGGAATCTACCCAAGAAATCTTGTAAGGACTAGGATGAGAAACTGTGGTCAACCCTAAAGATTTGACTATACTAGCAGAGATGGCATTGACATGACTCCCACTATCTATGATGATCTTAAGCACCTTACCCTCTACCTTAACAAAGGTTTGTAGGATGTTAGTCCCACGCCAATCTTCGTTAACTTGGATTTGGGTCAAGATGCACCTAACCACTCCTAATAGGTTCTCGTCTCAGGTTCCTCTTCCTCTCCTTCATACTTATCTAACAACTGGTCATCAGCCTCATAGATTTCTCCCTCAGGTTTAGCTATGGGTTCAGGCTCCTCTTCCTCTAGCTTACCTAAGTGTAGGCCACTAACTGGGTGTTGTAGGCACCAGAATCCGATAGAGGCTCCTCAACCCTCTAAGGATGTCCAATTACGGTTCCATTTTTTTTCAGGTCTTGAAATAATGCTTCAAGCCTAAAACTTGTAATTTCTTTAGTTTTGAATTGAGTCTCTTATGTCTGTGTCTTGTCCTATATTTTGACCAATTGGGTCGAATAGTGTCCTGTACTGAGTCTAGTCTTGTAGTGAGTCAATTGTGCCCTGTACTGAGTCCAGTTAGAGTCAGTTTGAAGTATGGGTCCAGGCAAGAATTGGTCTTAAAATTTAGTCTCTTTGGAGCCAAGTCAGGAAGGAATCCAACTCAGCTCAGAGCCCACCTTTTCATCCTATGTGGTGCCATGACAACTTGCCATGTGGACGGCACACATTTCATTTTGGATGCCCAAAGGGGGGACACAATATATGATACACTCCCTCTTTCCCTCCCCCACATCAAGCTAGTTTCTATATATTTGTGACCGACCAAGGGAATTTCAAATGGGAGTTAAGGTTTGGAATTCAAATCCCTTGCTTCAAGCCCTCCAATCATGCTTTCTTCCCAAACTACATGAACAACTATGGAAGGAAGGCAAGAATCCATGGGTGCCTCCACCTCCCACTCCCAACATCTTGACTTGTTCCAAAGATGGATGCACAACCAAGGAAAGAAGGATAACATTTGCCTTGCTACAAGCCCTACTTCAAGTCTTCTTCCAAAATAAGAACTCCACCTACCAAGTCAAGGGCGCCAAAATCCCTCTTCCAAGCCTCAACTCAAGACCAATCAAATCCGAAGTCAAGGTCGGCCAAAGAGAGGGAAATCTGAAATTTTTTTGGGCGCCTCTTTAAAGAAGACTTGTATTTTCATTTGAATTTCAAATGGGGTCCTAAGGTGCCTATAAAAAGGACCTTACCCCTCCTTTGTAATTTTTAATATTTAATGAATGAAAAACCAAGTTTCTTAAGATCCAATTTCTCTTTAGTTGCCTTCGTTCACTAGGAACGTCGATCTCTGTGAGGGAGCGCCATTGGCTTCGGGCATCGAGAGGTGTGAGGCCTCAAGTTACCATCACTTCAGCAACTCCATCCTCCAACTTCGAGTCAAGAAGAACTCCACCATCACCATAACAACTCTCTTTCCTTCTTCTATTGCTTTCTTCTGATTGAAACCTAACCCTTCTTTGAATGCTCACAGGTCCTCCAGGTGACACGAGTACAGAGTCGGTTGCCCTTGACATGAAATCTTCGGACAGCCTGCCGGCGCATCTGTAGGGTTGATGGCTCGATCATCCTGGCTGCATCTGCCAGAGTGAGTGACCTCGGCATCGGGTGCTTTAGATCTTTGAGGTTTGCCCCCTGACTCCTAAGTAGGTATTCATCTGAGAGCTAAGTCCTACGGGGTTTCTCAATCCTGGGGTCTTCTCTTTATCATTGCTTAGGGACTACTTGCTTACTTGATAGTTCTTATTATTACTGAATCTTTAGAATTACTCTCTCTTTTCTTAGAGAATCCTCAACCTAATTTAAAGCCCTAAAAATCACCTGCATCATCCTAGCATCTAGTTAGTCCCCTATCATTTCTAGTATCAGAGCATGGTTAGGACTTTAGCTCTTCTTAAAGTACTTGGATAAGGTGCTTCACCAGGACATCCGGTCTTAGGAAAAAAGTAGGGTTTCAAGACCCTCTCCTCCAATTCCACGGGGTCTCCTAAGGCATGTAGGGGCGCCACTGTGATTGACCTTCGAAAGGAAATACATGAAGAATAGATTTAAAAGAACAAAAAAAATTTTGCATCTTAGATCTCATCTTTAAATTTCTGCATTTTTTCCTTTCCGAATATAGTCTGTTGTTTTAGTTTTTTCTATTTGTAGGGACCTCCAAATTTTGTGATTTTTGTTTTGTTACATCACATATAATTCAAATATTTTTGATAATTTTCTCAGATTTTATTGCAGCTTGTAGAATTTCTACAAGTCAGAATACTATCAGAGAAGAAGTTCTGTTCTGGGAATTTTATCAAGTGCATTTTCTTACGTTTTCATTTATCATATAGTTTAATCTTGCATTTAGGGTCATATCATTTTATTTTCATCATCTTATCTCTGTTATGATACATCAAAAATCCAAAAATATAAATTAGAGACATCTCATTAGAGAATTTGCTTGCAATCATTTTCATAAATCATTTTAAGGGCAGCAATTTAACATAGGGTCAGGATTTCATTACCTGTCCCTAGCCCAAAATTACTAACCTGCATCACGAACCCAAGCTCTAATTAAAATTGAGTAGACACTAATTTTGCTTTAGAGAGCTTAGGGACACCAACTAGAGTCAAGACTAAGTGTCTATTCTTGGCGTCAGCCCATTCTGTGTATGCTGCTACTCTTGGTGTCTAGGCTTGGTGATTCAGGGCTAGTGAGTTTGGTTCGCCTACCTAGCCAATCCAAGATTAGTGTCTAAGGTTGGCGTTCAGGGACCTCCACTCCCCTACACCTACCTGGCCAAGAACAGAGTTACTACAGACTGGTTTGCCACCCTGACTTAGGCAACTGGTTGAGATTCTAGGTCTAGTAGATCATAGACGATTTTGCGTGCTTGACTCATGTCGACTAGATCTATAGTCCCTTATCACCCTCATCTTTCTCAGTCAAGTGAACCCATGAAGAACAATCATGAGGATCAATTAAAGCTCATCATTGAACAGTTAACTAGGATAAACAATATGTTTGATATACTTGGTACAAGGCTTGAAACTCTGGAGAGGACCTAGAAGCCTCACCCTAAACTAGAGTTTGAATCACCTCCCCACCATAGGAGATCCAATCAGGAGTTCATGGACCAGGTTAAAAGAGAATCAAGTAGCCTTAAAGAAAAGAAACATGTAGTCAACCTGATTAGTGACAAGGAGTTAGAGAAGGGGAATAGTAAGGGAACCCCTACCACTAGAGAAATTCATGATTCGACCCAGAGAGAAGAACCTTCTGAGGAACTTCAGGAGAAAAGATTGAGCCCACTGAGAATCTAAGTAAACAAACCCCTGAGCCTAGTGAGGAATCCAAAGAAGACATCTCTGAATCAAGGCTAGTGGAGAAGTGTGATGTAGATAAACCCAAGGTTTAAATCATAAAGGAATCAAAGGATAATAATCTTGAACCCACCAGTGAGCCTGGAGTAGAAGCATATGAAGCTGAAGCACACTTAGTGGATGAATATGAAGAACGGTCAAAGAGAGGAAGTTATGATACTGATACTATAATGACTTTACCTGAGGAGACTATAGAAGAGAGTCCAATTTCAAGCCTAGTCCTAAAATCCCAGAGGAAATTATTAAGGATATGTTCTCTTTAGTTCGGCACCCTCAGGAGGAGCTCATCCCCTCAATTCTAATTCAAGATTTCTTCCCAGAATTTGTTAGCCCATCCTTCTATAACATGGACCTTTTCTTGCCCAAAGATATAGATCAATGTCCAAATTTTAAGATCACCCTGAATAACCAAGGTCTGTTTCATGCTTCGCATAGTTTGCCCCAAGACTCTAATTCCTATTTCTTACACTTCCCTGAGTCTTCTCATGTTTCTAGAGCCATAGGATTACATTTCATAGAGATTACCAGGTTGCATGAACCCTTAGAAACCATCCCATTTGCTACCTACTTTTGGTATACTTTATGGCATCTGCTAGGGATTCATGGTAATTTTTCTTGTGCATACCAAGCCAGGGTCAAACCTAGTGAGACTATAATCTGTTAGGTTTAGGCCCTAGAGAGTACAATAAAATTTCGCTCTTTAGGAATGCATAGTTAATTCTACATTTTGCGTCATGATACAATTCTTCAATAAATATAATTTTTAAAGTAATTTGGCTGATTCACGGAAACAAACCAAAAATTTTGATTACAGGGATTCTGTAATGATTAGGCTTAGGCCTGAACATTTTTCACCCAGAACCGTTAAGAAAATTTATGCTCGTGGAGCTGGCCCCTTTAGAGTGATAAAGAGAGTTAGCCCTAATGCCTACGTTCTTGAGCTACCCCCAAATTATGTCATTAGCTCGACTTTCAATATCTCAAACTTAGTCAAGTACAGGGAACCAGCAAACATACCTAGCGAGCCATTTGGGCCTGACCTTTCTTTTGAGAGTGAACCCGAACATGAGTGTCCACCTCCAATTATACATGAGAGAGGAGAGCGGATCGAGCGTATCCTGGATGACCAAGCTATCACTCCTCGGGGCAAAGTTTATCAAAGTTTCTTAGTCCGATGGCAAGGCTGACCTGAGTCCAATGACTCATGGATTATCCGGGAGGACTTGCAATGCCTTGATCCCGACCTTCTGGAAGAGCACCTAAGCCAACTCGACTTTTACTCGACAAGGTCGAGTTCCTCCCACCCCGGAAGAACTGGTGTGGGCACCAGAATTTGACAGAGGCTCTTCAACCCTTTGTGGATGTCCAATTAGGGTTCCATTTTTTTTCTGGTCTTGACAAAAGGCTTCAAGCCTAAAACTTAAAATTTCTTTAGTTTTGATTTGATTCTCTTATGTCTGTCTCTAGTCCTGTACTTTAACCAATTGGGTCAAATTGTGTCCTGCACTGAGTCCAGTCCTATAGTGAGTCAATTGTGTCTTGTACTGATTCCAGTCAGAGTCAGTTTGAAGTATGGGTCCAAGCAAGAATTGGTCATAAAATTTAGTCTCTTTGGAGCCAAGTGAGGAAGGAAACCAACTCAGCTCAAGGCCCAGCTTTTTATCCTATGTGGCGCCATGACAACTTGCCATGTGGGTGGCACACATTTCTTCTTGGATGCCCAAAGGGGGGACACAATAAATGATACACTCCCTCTTTCCCTCCCCCACATCAAGCTAGTTTCTACATATGGGTGGCCGGCCAAGGGAAAGTCAAATGGGAGTTAAGGTTTGGAATTCACATCCCTTGCTTCAAGCCCTCCAATCAAGCTTTCTTTCCTAACTACATGAACATCTATTGAAGGAAGGCAAGAAACCATGGGCGCCTCCACCTCCCACTCCCCACATCTTGCCTTGTTCCAATGATGGATGCACAACCAAGGAAAGAAGGGGAACACTTGCCTTGCTACAAGCCCTACTTCAAATCTTCTTCCAAAATAAGATCTCCACCTACCAAGTCAAGGGTGCCAAGATCCCTCTTCTAAGCATCAAGTCAAGCCCAATCAAATCCAAATTCAAGGTCGGCCAAAGGGTGGGAAATCTGAAATCTTTTTGGGCACCACTTCAAAGAGGACTTGTATTTTCATTTGAATTTCAAATGGGGTCCTAAGGTGCCTATAAAAAGAACCTTACCCCATTTTTGAAATTTTGAATCTTTGATGAATGAAAAACCAAGTTTTTTGAGATCCAATTTTTCTTTAGTTGCCTTTGTTCACTAGGAACGTCGATCTCCGTGAGGGAGATCCTTCACCTTCGAACATCAAGAGGTATGAGGCCTCAAGTTACCATCACTTCCACAACTCCGTCCTCCAACTTCGAGTCAAGAAGAACTCCACCATCACCACAAAAACTCTCTTTCCTTCTTCTATTGCTTTCTTCCGTTTGAAACCTAACCCTTCTTTAAATGCTCACAGGTCCTCTAGGTGACAAGAGAATGAAGTCGGTTGCCCTTGCCATTGAGATTTTCGGACAGCCAGCCGGTGCATCCATAGGGTTGACGGCTCGATCATCCAGGCCGCATCCGCCAGAGTGAGTGACCTCAGCATCGGGTGCTTCAGATCTTTGAGGTTTGCCCCATGACTCCTAAGTAGGTATTGATTTGAGAGCTAAGTCCTACAGGATTTTTCAATCCCGGGGTCCTCTCTTTATCATTGCTTAGGGACTACTTGCTTGCTTGATAGTTCTTATTATTACTGAATCCCTAGAATTACTCTTTCTTATCTTCGGGAATCCTTAACGTAATTTAAAATCCTAAAAATCACCTGCATCATCCTTGCATCTAGTTGGTCCCCCATCACTGGGCACTAGCTAGCAAAGTGGCCTTGTTTTCAACATTTTGAACAGGTCTTCTGGGGATTGGAACTCCTGTGGACCTCTATAGATTTATCTCTATCATCTCTACAGGTCAAAGGAGTACTAGGCTGGGGTCAACTCAGGTCAGGGTGACTTTGATTAGGTCGACTCGGATTAGGTCAGCTAGGGCTAGGTCAAATCTGGTGGGGCTGGCTAGCTCTTGGGTACTGACTAGGGTATATAATGGGCTCAGATTTACAGTAAATGAGCCCTCTCTGAAAATGCTCATATTCTATAGCAATCTGGTAGGCAAGGTCCAAGTCTCTAACCTCTCTCATGTAGAGCTCCCTCTTAATATCATCTCTAAGGCCAGCTTTAAACCTAGACAGAACAACATCCTCAGCCTCATCTATGTCACAACGCATTGAATACTCATCGAATTTTTTTATGTACTCATCTACACTCTTGCCGCCCTGACTCAATCTTTGCCACTGATCCAATAAACCATAACAATAGGATGTGAGAACATATTTCCCTCTATGCTTAGCCTTCATGGCCCTCATGGTGACTATGGGTTCATGGCCTCCTAGTCTAAGTGCTCTCTCAACATTAGTCCAATACAACCTGGCCTACAAAACCAACTTAAGCTTGGCAAATCTATACTTACACTCCTCAGACATATCGTACCACTCAAAATATTGATCAACTTCTCCCTTCCCATCTATATAGGCCTTTGGGTCAAGACAACCATCAAAAGTTGGTGCATCAAGTTTAATTTATCTATAGGATCTGTCTTCCTGGTCTATAAAATCTTGATTGGGTCTTCTAGGATAAACCTCTTGGATTGGGTCATGACCATGTGCTCTCCTAGGTTCAGCCTCAAAATAGGGATCAGGGTTTGGGGTCCTCCTAGGGTCAGCCTCATAGTATGGGTCACGGCGTGGGGTTCTCCTAGGACGGTGAGGTGAATCAAGATCTGGTTCAGACTGAGGCCTACGTGTCTCCTCTAGGGTTCGTAGCCTATGATCCATATGGTCAAACCTCTGATTCATCTGGGTGAAGGTTTGGGCTAACTACTAAGTAAGTGCATTAATCTTGGCTTCAAGGTTATCCAAGGGTTTAGCCAAAGGTGGAGATGGTGGATGATATAATGCTGCCGATCTAGTGCTCATGCAAGACCCAACACTGACTCGACTATGGCTGCCTAGACCTAGAGCCCAATCAGAATGGGTTAAATCAACTTACACACAACTCAAATCCTAGTCCTTCAACTGGCTAGGTAAGAGGTGAGATGGTGGGAGGCCCCCCTGCTCTTACAGGAACCCAATTAACGAACCACCGATCCGCTTAGGTCATTTGACACTGTACCTCTAGCCTAGACACTAGCATCCAATAATAGGAGATGAATTGGGTGTTGGGAATTGTGTCCCAAAGCCAATATCTTAGGCTGTAGGCGAATGTGCTCATTATTATAATTTGTATATGAATTAATAAAACTTTATTTTGCCAGCTCATCACATTATTCATTTTCCTGTTATGAACTCTATTTATGTGATGAAGTCCTTAGGACTGCACTAACTTCGATATAGAGAGGATATATCAAGTGATCCTTTAAAAATGTTCAAAACTAAATGATACATTATACAGGACGGCAATGTATCAAGTATAGGTTGTTGTGGATCTGATGGGGTACAGATATTGAAATGATGCATTTCTATGAATTAAAGATATTAAATGATGATGAGGCAGATATGCTTGTGGCTATTTTACGTAAAGAAGCAGAATTTCATGAAAAGGACATAAGGAAAACTTGACTAGGAAGACAACCTATCAAAGCAATTAAGAAAATAGACCTTCGTGGTTAAAAAACCATACAAGTTAGGGCTAGCTTAATTTCCTATTTCAGATATGAAAGAGATTTATAAAGAATGGTTATTCGGTCATTAATATTCTAAAATGAAGTAAGGAACACTCAAGATGAAGTATTTAAATGGCCAAAGAATTACTCTAGATTTTAAAGAATCCTGCATTTGATTCTTTGGCATAGTAGACCTTCATCTTGGAAACCATGAGACCCGAGGATCCTGCACAGGTAGATGGAAAGGTTAAAGGTTTTGATGGAAGATTAAAAGAAAGGAAGAGAAAAGTTAAGAATGGAAGTGCTAGCTCAGGCTTGGATTGAAGTAATCTCCCTTTGGGGTCCTTTGCTTGAATCATCTTCAATTGTTGGCATGGAGAACTCCATTGTAGATGATCTCTTTTGGAAGATGGGAAGGTCAAAATTGGAGAGGCTTGAAGAGGGTTCTTCAAGGGTGGTCGAATGGGATTAGAAGAGGGATTAGTAGCTTGTTTGGTTAAGTATCCTAGGTCTCACACCTACCTTTTCTAAAGGATCATTGGCTAGCAAAGGAAGAAAGCTTTCTTAGAAAAAATTTCATTTCATTCATCATCATCATCATTTAATATCTTTAATTCATAGAAATGCATCATTCCATATCTGTACCCCATCATTTTTGGTATCAGAGCCTTAAGAATTAGGGTACCCCAAATTCTCCTTTCTCTTCCACTGGCCTCGATGAGTCCCTCCACTTCCACATCGATGATCCCCTCATCTCTAATCCCAATTCCACCAAACCCCGCCGACAACTCCCGAATCATCCCAGACCCCATTCTCTCTTCCCTGATCCTGCGCCATTGTATATTTCTTCGATCCTGATCATTGCCAGAAACCATCGACCCAGCCTTTCGCCGATTCAGCTAACATCACCTTCTCTTCTTGCCATTCTGCCCACCCACAGAAGCCCTTCCTTGTAAATCGATGCCCCGACGATGATGGAGCCTTCTGTGCTGCAGATCCGCTATCCACCGACACTAGCTAAGCCCACCGACGCCCGTTCCACCCCTGCTGCCACGGTGACCACCTTCCTTATGCCGGATCGCCAGCCTTGCTGTTCCGCCGGTCATCTCTGCCCGTGCCGCCAGCCACCTCCCGTCACAATGGCCTCGGACTCCATCTCCATAGTCACCGGAGAGCCCCAAAGGAACATTACCCTCAGCCACCGCTCGCTACCTAATGGCCATGAACGACGCACCTCATCCCCGACATTCCCCTCAGCCCCGACTTACCCCTCAGCCCCTGCTACCGCCGACCAACCTCATTGACCAACTCCTTCACTCCCAAGTCAGTTCTCTAAACTCCTCTCCTAGATCTCCTGGACTCTTATTTTTTGCAAATATTCGATTATTTTGCCCTCAAGTTTCATGTGGATTTCTTAAAAGTTTGGAAGGTGGAGAGC
Source organism: Areca catechu (assembly GCA_021397845.1). Lineage (NCBI taxonomy): Eukaryota > Viridiplantae > Streptophyta > Magnoliopsida > Arecales > Arecaceae > Areca > Areca catechu. Next base: position 89,412,298 of record CM038051.1, on the reverse strand, counting down.
GGTGAATGTGATGGAATTTCTAGCATTTTTGTTGCTTCTTATTCTTGCTTTCAATTGGGAATCTCTCTTTGTGCCGTCTAAATCTATTACAGATGATGAGATTTCGGCATCGCAAGCTTTCAAGAGGGCCATATATGATGACCCTCTATCGAGATTATCGGATTGGAATATCCAAAATGGAAATCATTGTGGCTGGTTCGGCATCTCATGCTTGGATTCTCGCATGGTTGCGTTTAACCTTTCCAATTCATCATTGAAAGGATTCCTCACTCCATAGCTTTTCTCTCTAAATTCTTTATAGAAACTAGTTTTGAGTAACAATTCTTTTCATGGATTGATACCTAAACAAAGTATGTTGAAAAGCCTTACCGAGTTAGATTTGAGTTTCAATCAACTATCTGGACCGATCCCTTCTGAGATTGGAAAGTTGAATAGAATTGTGAAAATAAATATTCAGTCTAATGGGTTGATTGGTACTTTGCCCCCTGAGCTTGGTAAGCCGGTGAGGCTTGTTCAGCTACTATTAGATAGAAACAAGCTTAATGGAGATATTCATGGAAGCAGCAATTTAAACAAGTCTATCTCGTATGCTAATGGCACTGGCTTATGTCAAATGTGTCTGCTAGAAGTTGCAGACTTTTCATACAACTTTTTTGTTGGAAAAATACCCATATGCTTGAAGTATCTTCCCAGAATAAGCTTCCAAGGAAACTACCTCCAAGCTAAAGATTCCATCTCACAACACTCTGCTCGACAATGTAGCTCTGCAAATGACACATACAATAGTTCCTATGATGGGAAAACAAACAAAAAGCCATGTGAACCAGTGTAGCTTCGGAGATTCAATCTATCATTAATGATGAAAAGATGAAAAGTGAGAAGGATAGGCAGGGTATTTTGAAGGTTCTTTCAAAGATTTCTAAAGAGTGCGAGAGCTCTTTGAAGAATGAATATGCTGATTTCAAGTTCCTATTGCTAATTTCTTCTTTGCACATATTTCAAAGTGCACGGTTCTCAAAGCCATACCACTCTCAAAGCTACACCATTTTCAGAGCGGCCCTCTTTTGATTGGATGCGGTTCACTAGAGTCCCTGCTGATCCACACTCGATGGAGTCGAGTTTTCCCCACCTCAAGAGAATGATGGGGACATTGCCAGCACAGATCCCGAAGCAAGCATGAATCTTGGAGCCTCACGAATCATGGAGCATATCCAGAATAAATTTAGAATTTATCTTTTATTTGAAATATGAATTAGAATTTGGTTGGTTAGGATTAAGATATGGATAGGCTTATCTTATCCTATCTTGTGTTTCAATTTGAATAATCTCTATCTTTTTATCCTGTATTCAAATTCAAATGAGGGTTGAACAGGTCTATAAATACCATCCTCAGTCCTTTGTAAAAAATAGTTTTTAGAGAAAAAATTTTAGTTTTTAGTAGAGTGATTCTTCTTGCCTTCGCCTTCGGGTATGGGCGTGAGACCCTAGTTATCCCCTTTCCCAACCCATTTTCTTTAACCCCTCATGACCTGTGAGATTCAACCTAGCACCTCGAAGTATCAAGGAGTGTGTAATGCCTTAGAGGTAAGAGGTCTCTTCATTAGGGTGAGTCCAAAAGTCTATGAGACTCAAATCCCTGTCTTCATCCCCACTAATCCTTCGCCACCCCTGAAAAAAAAATACCAAAAAAAATGTTACCCTAATCTAGGTGACTTCTAGGCTCACCAACGGTCCACCCATCTGTCCCCCATCAGGTTCACATCATTTGGTTATCCTCTTGAGCAAAGGAGTGTGGTGACACTGATGTGATCTACAAGTAGGATGTGTGACATCTCATTTAACATGACTCCGTGGAGCTCCTTTCTGCCAAAGGATTGCTCATGATTGGATATGAGTATATGTATCCCTCCAATCTAAGGTCACCATGGTATCTTGCAAGCAACTCCCTATGCTTTGGTGCAAGACTACCCGGATTTCTAATCCGATGACAGAAGGTTTCTGGGTACAGGCAAGTACTTGTGGAGCATTGGTGGACGAAGATGGAATTGACATGTCCAAATTGTTTGGATTGAATGTCGCGTAGTGTCTCAATTTAGCAAATCCTCGACCGGGGTAATCCTAGTGAGGAGTCACTGGACTTGTGAGCTTGAGACATGTTGTGGATGTAAGGGTTGGTAGTCTAACCATAGGTCATCTTGAGCATTGGAGGTCAAAGGGATGAATTATATGGTAACCATATGCCAGAGGTTCGATAGATTGCTCTCGCTTCTTCAGCCTATCTGGATGCCGGGACCCATTGCTAGATAGTATCTTGTGCTAGTACTGGAAGTGTTACAATGCTACCATTTAGGTTCAAACCTATGATGTCACACGCCATAGAGAATTTCTTTCTGATCTAGGAGCTGATCGACGATTGGAAATCATTTCGATATTAAGGTCAAACGGTCTGTTTGAGCATACATTGGGTTTTTTCTGGTCTACCTGGTCTGATTTGGATCGGCCTGGATTGGTTTGGGTTAACCAAGAGCTGTTCATGGTTGACTAGGATTGGACTCGGTTTTCTTGCTGATCGGGTTTAGTCGGACCGGGGTTTAATGAACTGGTTTATTCATGGCTTTTTTACACGATTTTTTTCCCTCTTCCCCTGCTCTCGAATTGCCCTGTTTTTATAGTGTGAATGGGATAAGAACAGCTGTAAATTGGATGAAGCTTGAGATTTCAAGTAATTATCTTTTGCACCATGATTCGGAAGGGATCTCTCGATGTTTTTCTCCCGCACGTCTTCCTCTCTCTCAGTCACTATTTTTCATGGTGCTTCAACCCTCTTGTTCTTTTCCAAGCCTGTGGATCCTAGCTTCTCCACCGATCAAGAGACTTTTCTAAAGGTGTTTGGTCTTATCTGGACTTCTCTTATGATGTCTTCACAGCCTTCACTGGTTTTCTCCGCCTCTGATAATTCTTGGTTGAAGGCTGTGAGATGTGAAAAAGAGGGAAGAACAGAGCATGTCATTAGAGAGGGGCAGAGAGCAAGCTTTTGGGATGGATATCTGTGTGCAGTAATTTGTTCAACGTCCTGTGTTATCCTTCCCTATTTTTTAAGGTTTCCATTGTGCGCTTTTGGGGGAGTATGGGTGATCTTGGACAAGACCGTCCGTGAACATTTCTTTGGTTTTCCCTGCTCCACATATCCATGACCTGTTGATTGATTCCTAGAGGACTAGCATCCACTTGGGAGTTGGATCAGCGAGAGCCAGCATGTTAATACTCCAGAGGGTGGACATTTGGACACCTTGAAAGATTGGTTCGATCCTTTCTTATTCTTGCTGTTGAAGCCTTGTTTGCAGATCTATTCTGAAGACTGTTAGAGTTCACATTGACATCTTCTTCTTCCATATTTGATTTGCTGTTGAGAGAGTTCAACTAACTGCCTTGTTTTGCTGTAGAAGGGAGTCGGCTTCTTCCTACTTCGATCCAAAATTCAGAACAAAAGGAAAATCTATAAGGTATATTATTTCTTTTTTGTTATCATGCATGTTTAGATCTAAATTTTATCATATTGTTTATAATTATTGCACTTGCTTTTACATGCCTGTGTATTAGTTAGTGATGCGGGATGACTCTAAGATTGCTAAACATGCATAGAAAATAGTAAAATATTTTTTTTGTAATTTTTTATAATTTTATTTGTAGGCTAGATTTCTAAAATAAAGTAAGAACTAGTGGAAAGACTAATAGTGCAAAGAATCATTGGATCACAAGTAAACACATGCAAACTAATAAATTCTAGGATCGAGAATTGAGAAACTCCCAGATTAAGATAGCTTATCTTCATCAAATCAGTAATTAAAAGAAGGGAAGGATGTTACCAATCAGTTATTTGAAAGATTTCTGATGAAGAGAATACACAACACTCTGATTGGAGTCTAGATGATGAAGTTCAGTTCAGTTGATTAGATGGCTGATTTGGATGGTTTCAAATGCAAGGAAAGCCTCATCTAGGGAGGTGAAACACCTCGAGGATCCTGCTAAATGTCAAGGGTCAATCAAAACAGCAAGTAAGAAAAAGACTGGGGATTAGGTTTAGAAGGAATCAGGTTAGGGATTAGAAGCTGGGCTGTTTGAAGCTTATTGAAGATCTTCCTGCTTGGCAGCCTAGGGCACTCGTTCTTGGATGTGTGAAGGCTTGGATGATAGTGAGTTACGACATGGAAGGCTGCTAGGGCAGCAAGGATTTCAGCCAAGCATAATAGTAACCAAAAACAAATGAAGTAACACACAAGCTCGCAAGCTCAAATAAATTTCACCAGGGTTTTGATATTATGAATAAAAATTGCTTACAAGAGGGGGAGGGGTGGGGTATTTATAAAGTTTCCATTCCCTCTAACTAGGATTACACACCTAGGTTACAAGTCCTCTTCAAAATTGGAATACAAGTCCATTCCTAGCTAGGTTAGAAAAACAAATCCCCATTAGGTTTTGAATTGACCTAGTCTTCTCCTTTTTCCTTCATGCTTTGATTATTCCACTGAAGAACACCTCTTGGACTTGGTCAACACTTCAAGGACACCTAGGAAGGTGTGTTGGGCTCCTAGGGGCAGCAAGGGGCCGGTCTAAAGGGTCTTGGGTGCATGGGCTTGGGCCTCTTGAAGGTGGGGTGGCCTGATAGCCTGGTAGCAGGAATATTCCATGGAATCTTGCTTCTTTAGGGCTTTGGCTTGTTACCTAGGCTTAATTTCTTTGAGCTGGGATGTACGTGGACCTTTGGAATCATGGATGCCTTGGTTTAGAAATATGCTCTGGCATCTGAAAGAGAATCTGGGCATCTGGAGGGTATATGGAAGGAATCAGGGTTTCTGTAAGCATCTTGGATCCTGGGTTGTCATTCAAAATCTAATAGGCTGATGTAGTAGCCTCTGACTCCTGGATATGACTTAGTGAAACTCTAAAATAGGGTGACCTCTTCTCTTGTATAAAAATTGGGCTCATACTGGACTCATAATTGATGTACAGGATTCAAAATACTGACTAGGTTGAGGATTGAGACAAATCAACTAACCTCAACTTATTATTGGACTCAATTCTAGTTGATTACAAAATTTGACACATAGCCAGGTAAACCAAATAGGACCCAGTAATATGTGTCTGATCCTGGTGCCCCTACCAATTCTCCCGGGGTAGGAGGAACTCGACCTTGTCGAGTGTGGGATAACTTGGCTCTCATAGTGCTCGAGTAGGTTTGGGTTAAGGCACTGCAGATCCTCACTGGTGATCCACGGGTCCTCAGATTTTGGCTGACCTTGCCACCGAACCAAATATAATGCGAGACTGACAAGATGCTAGGATGATGCAGTTGATTTTTCTTTGGTGATTTTTAGGGTTTTAATGAAGTTAAGGATTCTTGAAGGCGAGAGAGAAAAGATCTAGGGTTCTATAGTAATAAGAACTTCAACTAGCAAGTAAGCCTCTAAATAGGATAAGAAGAGGACACCGGGATTAAGAAATTACGTAGGACTTAGCTCTCGGTTCAATACCTACTTAGGAGTTAGGGTGGCAAACCTTAAAAGATCTAAAGCACACGATGTCGAGTTCACTCGCTCTTGCGGATGTGGCCTGGATGATCGAGCCTTCAACCCTGTAGATGCACCGGCTTGCTGCCTGATGGTCTCGAAGGCAAGAAAAATAGACTCCGTGTTCATCGTACTTGGAGGACCTAAGAGCCTTTAAGAGAAGAGTTAAGATTCAACCAAAAAGAAAGCAAGAGATGAAGGAATGAGAATTGATGTGGTGGTGGATGGAGATCTTCTTGCAAGGCACCCGGTTGGATGATCCCAATGGACTCCGAACTCGAAGTTGGAGGATGGATTTGCGAAAGAGATAGTAACCCAAGGCCTCACACCTCTCGATGCCAGAAGGCGAAGGCGCCCACTTACGGAGATCGATGTTCTTAAGGAACGAAGGCAACTAAAGAGAATGGCTCTAAAATCTTATCTTTTCATTCATCATCACTAGCATACAAATAAGGGGTAAGGTCCTTTATATAGGCACCTTAGGACCCAATTTACATTTCAAATGAAAAATACATGTCTTCTTGATAAGGCACCAAAAAAAAACATAATTCTCTCCTCCTTGGCCGACCAAGAATTTGAATGTGATTGGGTATTGCTTGGCTTGAGGCTTGGAAGAAGGATCTTGGCGCCCTTGGACTTGGAAGGTTGGTCTCTCATTTTGGGAAGAAGACATGATATGGTGCTTGTAGCAAGGCATATGTCCTCCTCCTTTCCTTGGTTGTTCATCCACCTTTGGTAGAAAACATGATGTGGGGAGTGGATGATGGAGGTTGTCATGGCACCCATGGATTCTTGCTCTTCCTTCCATAGTTGGTCAAATACTTTGGGAAGAAAGCTTGATATGATGGCATGAATCAAGGGACTTATCTCTTCAAATCTCTTACACCCTTTGACCTTCCATTGGCTGGCCACCTACTTTTGGAGATGAGTATGATAAGGGGACGGAACGAGGGAGTGTATAAAGTGATGTTGTCCCTTTTGGCATCCAAAAAAATCTGATTTCCGCTGCCCACTTGGCAAGGTGAAGTGGCACCACATAGGATGATGAGGTGGCACCCCAGGGCTGAGTTGGCATCCTTCATAGCTTGGCTCAAAAGTGACTAGACTTAATGATCATTCTTGCTTGGGCCCATAATTCAAACAGACTCGGACTGGACTTAATACAGGACTGGACTCAGTACATGACACAACGTGACCCAATTGGTCAAAGTACAAGACTAAACACAAGACTAAATGAGACTCAATTCATGGCTAAAAGAAATTACAAAGTTTAGGCTTGAAAACTTTTTACAAGACCCAGAAAGTTAGAACCCTAATTAGACATCCATAAAGGGTTGAGGAGCCTCTATCGAATTCTGGTGCCCACACTAGTTCTCCTATGGTGGGAGGTACTTGACTCTGTCGAGTAAGAGTTGATTTGGCTTAGGTATTCTTCCAAAAGGTCAGGGTCGAGGCACTGCAAGTCCTCCCGGGTAATCCACGAGTCATCGGACTCAGGTCGACCTTGCCATCGGACCAAGAAATGTTGATAACCTTGAAAGATTGTGCCCTGAAAGCCAATTGAAATATTGTATTTCGATCCCAAAATCAATGAATTGACATTATTAAAATAAAGGCATTATTTTTATCATATGCTGTGTCTTTATGATTATATGATGAACCCCATAGATTAGGGCTATGGTTCTAGGGTTATGATGAGATCATACCATTGAGACCTAAAGCCTTAAAACCCTAATCTAAAATATTCCTGGTTGATGGGACATTGAGTTGGGGATCAATGTTTCTGGCAAGACCAGCACATCCTATATATGCTTTGTGATGAGGGTGACTGATCTCACAGTCACTTGTGTTTGACATTAATACTAGGATGTGAGTGTTCATTAAAGAATGAGTTCACTGAATTGATCCAGATTGAAAATATCTAATGGAACCTTATCTGTTTGTCAATATATAATTCTCATAGTGGGAGTAGTGCATATGGTCCTTTGACTTGAGACTATCATGGTACCTTATATATATGAATCCATACTTTGGCTCGCAATCAATCATGACACTGAGTTATGCACGAGGTGATACTGGGTATGCTGGATTGTATATGGAGGTTGTGAATAGGTCAACAAGGAATTTATCAGCCCTAGTAAGAGGGAATTGCATCCAGCTAATTTCGATCAAATGATTGATTCAAGAAATCTTTGATCAAAGTATGAACATTAGAGTTAATTTCTAATGGTTCATTAATGAATCATCATTATAAAGATTGAGCTAGGGATGAATATGAAATTTGATTTGACAAGTATCCATATTCATAATCATATTCGGGATGCAAGTTGATCAAAGGACTGAATTGCCCGGTAACTCACCACTGAAGTGTATTTTGGTAATTCCAACAAAATTCCACATCTTCCGGGTAGACATGATACGTTGCTAGACGTCAATCTTAACTTGTAGGTATATGATTGAATTATGGTAATTCAAATCAGTTAATTAGAATTAGATTCTAATTGACCGAGTCAAGCTAGTTTGAGTTGACCTAAATCAGCTTAGTTGAGATCTAACCGAATTAAGTCAAATAGCACTCGGACCTACTGCTGGCTAGGTGTGGAACCCAATGGGTCACACACAAAAGAGAATTGATGAAGGATTTAATTTGGAATTAAATCATGTTTGCAGGATAAACACACTAGCATGTGTTGCAGACCTAATTTCTATTCAAATCAGATTCGAATTTGGTTCCGAATTGGGCTTAATTGGGTTCTAATTGAACCAGATTAATGTCTAATTTAAATTTTAGGACATTGGACTAACCCATGGCTGAACCCAAGTGAATCAAGTGCTCTGAGACTCTCTCTCCAAGCCGCCCACACCCTTCCTCACCCGCACGCGCCAAGAAGAAGAGTCCACGTGCGTGTGGACTCCACTTCATGCATGTGGGAAGGAAATTCCATCGAAGAAAGATCTAGAAAAGGGGGCGATTTGGATCCTTGTCTGATGTCCTTGGATCTAGATCTGATGGTCAGAAAAATTAAGGAAAAATATCCATCATTTTTCGGTCGCAAGTCCGTCTTCAAAAGTCGCGATTCTTCCTGAAGTTTTTTCGAGAGTCCTCCTCCTCGGAAAAATAAAAATGAAATCGGAGAATCATGATTTTTGGTTGAGGGGACACGTGAGGAATGAGGGATCGTGATTCCTGGGGTTTCAGAGTGTTTCGATGTTTTGAGAAAATGCCCCTCTGAAATCTATAAAAGGGTTTGGGTTCTCGGGGGTTTCTTTTAGATAATCAAATACAGAGATCATATTCCTCTCCTCCTCTCTAGAATACTCCTTCCCTTTATGCTTGTTGGGTATTGTTTCTCTTATAAAGATAATCTTTGTCGAAACTCTGACCCTAAATAAGAATAAGATGAAGGTCTTGAACGGTAAAGGAAAGGGAAAAGGAAGGGTCTATTCTTCTTCTTTTCTTTCTTGAATTAAGACTTTACTTGTCTTAATTTCTTCTTCCAATTCAATTCAAGAAAAAAAATTCAAGAAAGGGAATTCAAGAAAAGAATTCAAGAAGAGGAAATAAGGAAGAAAAGAAATTTTCAAGAAAAAAAATTTCAGCCTAAAAGTCCAAGAATTGAATTATTGAAAAAAAATTCAAGAAGAGGAGCCAAGAACAAGAAATTGTAGTCTTCATCTTTTTCTGTGTGGATCACCATTGGAGGGTGAACATTTGGGCACCTGGTGGAGATTTAAAGTTTGGATTTTAGCAATACAGGTTAGTACTTTAATATGAGTTTAAATCTTATATATACATGTTATATGTTTTAATTCTTTTAAGGAGATCTTGGGTTAAGGGTTTGGTGAAAATTTCATAAAGATAAAAATTTTGAAATCTATGTTTCCGCCTTGCCACCGAACCCTACATTGGTATCAGAGCCTCCTTATTAAGATTAAAATATATATGCTGATTTTTAGATGCATATGTATATAAGTAATATATGATATTGTATATGTTTGATGTAATGTCACCAATTAGGGTTTTCACTCAAACCCTAATTGTTGTAGAGATATGTTTAGACATCTAGTCATCATACTGAAATAAGGTTGTCCTGGCATAATGATGGATCCATTATGTGGTAAATGGTTGTCCTTGTATGATGACACACTAATCACATATTTGTGTTAATTATGCATATATGTTTGATGTATGCCACTAATTAAGGTTTTCACTTAAACCTTAATTTGTATAGAGATATGTTTAGCCTTCTAGTCATCATACTGAAATAAGGTTGCCCTGGCATAATGGTGGATCCATTATGTGGTAAATGGGTGTCCTAGTATGATGGCACACTATGGCACATATTTGCTAGGTTATATAAAGAATGTGCTTTGTTTTAATAAAGCTCTCTTTAAAAACATATTAAGTTGTAGTGTCATATACCAAAAGCAAAAATAATCAATATGATTAGTTTATCATTCGGTGTCTAGGAAAAGTGGTTCATGATCGGTAAAGAGGACGTGGTTTTTAATTGGTTCCGTTGACTGAGCTGGCCAATTCTTATTGGTGTCTAAGGAAAGCAACGGCGGGACTCCCACCACTCTCCCACTTACCTGGCCGATAAGATTAACTTAATTATTGATTGATATGCTTAGTGTAATATTCACTACATGTGGCCTTCCTTCATGCCAAGTCATTATTATGTTATGATCCATATTAGGTTTGTTGTGTACACACAAGGCCTTTTATGGTGACTAACATAATTTTTGCTTGGTACATTTGATGTTTATGACATGATTAATATAATACTTTGTTGTGTACACACAAGGGTATTATAATTAATATCATGACTATATAGCAATGAAGGGTCTAACTTAACTAAAATATTATAGTTTGTTGTGTACACACAAGGCTATTAATATTTTAGAGGCCAAGATAAGTTGAGAATTGTATGAGTTACAATTGGAAAGAGTTTTCCTACCTTTGAACTTATATAAGATTTGTTGTGTACACACAAGGTCTTTTGTAAGGAATTAGGATCTCAACCCTACTAAGAGAACTAATTAGGGTTTTCTCGATCATCAAATGGAGGGTTATGATGCTTGATAAAATAGTGGAAGACATAATTAAGTTAAAGTCCTAATTTAATTATGTTTTGTCAACATTGGTTGTTTGCTTATGTAATGTTCTTTGTTAATGTAGATTAAATGGCCTCTTCACTCTCACTCTGTAGCATTCTTGATGCAAATAAATTGACTGGACCAAACTATGTTGATTGGTTGAGAAACCTGAAGATTAAACTCAGCCAAGAAAGAATTTCTTATATTCTTGATACCCCAACCTTGGAACCATTAGGGGAAGATGCCATGCTAGAGGATAAGACCACATATAACATGTGGCAAAATGACTCACTTATTGTCAAGTGTATAATGCTTGCCTCTATAACCAATAAGTTACAGAGGCAACATGAAAGCATGGACACAAACTCCATATTGCTCAATCTAAAAGAACTTTATGGAGAACATAGTCGAACTGCAAGATATGAAATATCTAAGCAGTTATTCTGTGCAAGGATGACAGAAGGTACATCCGTACAAGACCATGTATTAAAGGTTATTGACTTAATCACCCGATTGGGTCAATTGAGTTTTGTTATGGATGGGGAGTTGAATTAGGATTTAATCCTGCAGTCACTCTCAAAGTCATTTTCATAGTTTGTTCTTAATTATCATATGAACAAACTTAACACTTCCTTTCCTAAGCTGTTGAATATGTTAAAAATAGCAGAGAGCCATTTAAAGAAAAATAAGGCTCCACTTCTTCTTGTGGATGGTGTAAACAAGAAGAAAATAGGCAGAAAGGGTTCCAAGAGGAGGTTGAACCCAAAAGGGGGCATCAAGAAAAAGAAAAGAAAGAAGGCCTCCGGACAAATGACCTGCTTTCATTGTGGCAAGCCGGGTCACTGGAAAAGAAACTACAAGGTTTACCTTGCAAGTGTGAAGCCTGGTGCTAGTGATGCACCAAAAGGTATGTATGAGATACATACAATTTTGTCATTAGACTCTTCTAATTCAAACTCTTGGGTATTGGATACTGCTTTTGGTCATCATATCTGCAAATCATTGCAGGGACTACAGAACATTAGAGTTTTGAAGGAAGGCGACTTCGAGCTCTACGGTGCTGGAGGAGATTCCATCCAAGCAGAAGCTGTAGGGACTTATATATTGAAGCTGCCTTCTAGAAAGATTTTAGAGTTAAAAATTGTTATTTTATGCCTAGAATCATTAGAAACATCATATATGTACCCTTGTTACATAAACAAGGATATATTATGAATGTAATGAGTAGTGGCTGCTCAATCAGTTTTTTTAATGAAATAATATTTAATGGCATATTTTGCAATTGTCTCTTAACTCTATCTTCTGATGACAATATACTACATGTTAGTAATAAACGAAAAAGAGATGAAGTAAACAATACTTTATTTTGGCACTGTCGTCTTGGACATATTAGTGAGCAAAGGATTAACAAGTTATACAAGGAAAAATTCCTTAATCCTTATGACTATGAATCATTAGGAACTTGTGAATCATGTCTCATGGGTAAAATGACCAAGACAACATTTAGTGGACATAATGAAAGGACAACTGAGTTATTAGGACTCATACACATTGATGTATATGGACCTATGACAACTCAGGCCAAGGGTGGATACTCATATTTCATCACATTCACTGATGATTTTTTAAGGTACGGATTTGTGTATCTAATGAAACATAAGTCCGAAGCTTTTGAAAAATTTTTAGAGTATCAAAGTATGGTAGAAAAACAAACGGGGAAAAGTATTAAGATCCTTCGATCAGATAGAGGAGGTGAATCTTATCCACCGAGTTTCTTGATCACCTTAAAGAAAAGGAAATCATCTCTGAATGGACTCCTCCTTACACACCACAATTAAATGGTGTTGCTGAATGGAGAAATCATACTTTATTAGATATGGTACGGTCCATGATGTGCTTCACAGACTTACCTGTTTCTTTCTAGGGATATGCTTTGGAAACAGCGGTTAATATTTTAAATAGAGTACCATCCAAATCTGTATCTAGCACTGCATATGAGTTATGGAGGGGAAAGAAACACAATCTTAAGTATCTTAAGATATTGGGATGTCCAGCCTATGTCAAAAGAAATTTTGGACATAAGCTTGATGTTAGAGCAGAAAAGTGTCTATTTATTGGATATCCTAAAGATAGTATAGGATATCTGTTCTACCATCCTACTGAACAAAAGGTTTTAGTCAGTAGGCATGCCACTTTTATGGAGAAAGAGTTCATCCTACAAAAGGGCAGTGGGAGAAATATTGAACTTGAAGAAGTTCAACAAGTAGATACATCTCAACCAAATCTTAACATAGTTAGTATAGAACCTGAACACACCACTCCTATCCGTAGGTTTGATAGGGTGGAATATGCACCTGAGAGGTATGGGTTCATTATTGAAAATAATGAAGCTCGAATCATTGATAATGATGAGCCTCTAACATATATGGATGCTGTCATAAGTAGTGACTCAAACAGATGGCTGGAAGCCATGAGATCCGAAATGGACTCCATGTATGTCAACCAAGTCTGGACTTTGGTTGATGCACCAGAGGGTGTTAACCCTATTGGATGCAAATGGGACTATAAGAAAAAGATTGGGGCAGATGGCCAAGTTGGAACTTATAAAGCCAGATTAGTGGCTAAGGGTTTCAGACAAAAACAGGGAATAGATTATGATGAAACATTTTCTCCTGTTGCCATGCTCAAATCTATTCGGATCATGCTTGCTATAGCAGCATATCATGATTATGAAATCTGGCAGATGGATATGAAAACCGCATTCCTCAATGGTTTCCTTGAGGAAGAGGTTTATATGTCACAGCCAGAAGGTTTTGTCTTGCTGACTAAACCTAATCAGGTATGTAGGCTGAAGAAATCTATTTATGGATTAAAGCAAGAATCTAGGAGTTGGAACATCCGATTTGAAAAGATAGTCAAAGAATTTGACTTTATCAAATATGAGGATGAACCTTGTGTGTACAAGAAGACTAGTGGGAGTGCCATAGTTTTCTTGGTTCTGTATGTAGATGACATACTCCTCATTGGGAATGATATCCCAATGCAACAATCAGTCAAGGTATGGTTATCTAAACAGTTTTCCATGAAAGACTTGGGAGAAGAATCTTATATACTAGGCATCAAGATCTATAGAGATAGATCTAGGAGGATGCTAGGTTTATCCCAGTCTAGGTACATTGACCAAGTGCTAAAAAGATTTAGCATGGAGGAAAGTAAAAGATGTTACTTACCTATTGGTCATGGCATACATCTTTCAAAAAAGATGTCTCCTAAGACACCTGAAGAAAGAAATAGAATAAATTCTATATCTTATGCATCGGCAGTAGGGTCAATTATGTATGCTATGTTATTTACTAGGCCTGATGTGGCATATGCCTTAGGTATAGCCAGCAGGTTTCAGGCTGATCCAGGAGAGGATCATTGGAAGGCTGTGAAAAATATTCTTAAGTACTTAAGAAGAACTAAAGATATTTTTCTAATATACGGAGGATCTAATCTTAAACTAGAAGCTTATTCAGATTCTTGTTTTCAATCAGATCTAAATGACAGCAAATCTATATCTGGGTATGTTTTTACCCTAAATGTAGGACCTGTAAGCTGGAAGAGTTCTAAACAGCAAACTGTAGCTGACTCAACAACTTAGGCAGAGTACATTACTGTTAGTGAAGCTGCCAAGGAAGCTATCTGGATGAAGAAGTTCATATCAGAGTTGGGCATAGTTCCTGCGATTGAAGGTTCAGTATCACTTTACTATGATAATACTGGGGCTGTTGCTCAAGCAAAGGAACCAAGAGCTCATCACAATTCAAAACACATTCTGAGACGCTTCCATCTCGTTCGAGAGATTGTCGAAAGACAAGAAGTCTGCATTAATAGGAGATGGAAAGATTGTGCCCTGAAAGCCAATTGAAATATTTTATTTTGATCCCAAAATCAATGAATTGACATTATTATAATAAAGGCATTATTTTCATCATACGCTGTGTCTTTATGATTATATGATAAACCCCATAGATTAGGGCTATGGTTCTAGGGTTATGATGAGATCATACCAGTGAGACCTAAAGCTTTAAAACCCTAATCTAAAATATTCCTGGTCGATGGGACATTGAGTTGGGGATCAATATTTCCGGCAAGACCAGCACAACCTATATATGCTTTATGATGAGGGTGACTGATCTCACAGTCACTTGTATTTGACACTAATACTAGGATGTGAGTGTTCATTAGAGAATGAGTTCACTGAATTGATCCAGATTGAGAATATCTAATGGAACCTTATCTGTTTGTCAATAGATAATTATCATAGTGGGAGTAGTGCATGTGGTCCTTTAACAAGAGACTACCATGATACCTTATATATATGAATCCATACGTTGGTTCGCAATCAATCATGACATTGAGTCATGCACGAGGTGATACTGGGTATGGTGGATTGTATATGGAGGTTGTGAGTAGGTCAACAAGGAATTGATCAGCCCTAGTAAGAGGGAATTGCATCCAGCTAATTTCGATCAAATGATGGATTCAGGAAATCTTTGATCAAAGTATGAACGTTAGAGTTAATTTCTAATGGTTCATTAATGAATCATCATTACAAAGATTGAGCTAGGGATGAATATAAAATTAGATTTGACAAGTATCCATATTCATAATCATATTCGGGATGCAAGTTGATCAAAGGACTGAATTGCCCGGTAACTCACCACTGAAGGGTATTTTGGTAATTCCACCAAAATTCCACATCTTCCGGGTAGACATGATACGTTGCTAGACGTCAATCTTGTCTTGTAGGTATATGATTGAATTATGGTAATTCAAATCAGTTAATTAGAATTAGATTCTAATTGACCGAGTCAAGCTAGTTTGAGTTGACCTAAATCAGCTTAGTTGAGATCTAACCGAATTAAGTCAAATAGCACTCGGACCTACTGCTGGCTAGGTGTGGAACCCAATGGGTCACACACAAAAGAGAATTGATGAAGGATTTAATTTGGAATTAAATCATGTTTGCAGGATAAACACACTAGCATGTGTTGCAGACCTAATTTCTATTCAAATCAGATTCGAATTTGGTTCCGAATTGGGCTTAATTGGGTTCTAATTGAACCAGATTAATGTCTAATTTAAATTTTAGGACATTGGACTAACCCATGGCTGAACCCAAGTGAATCAAGTGCTCTGAGACTCTCTCTCCAAGCCGCCCACACCCTTCCTCACCCGCACGCGCCAAGAAGAAGAGTCCACGTGCGTGTGGACTCCACTTCATGCATGTGGGAAGGAAATTCCATCGAAGAAAGATCAAGAAAAGGGGGCGATTTGGATCCTTGTCTAACATCCTTGGATCTGGATCGGATGGCTAGAAAAATTAAGGAAAAAGATCCATCATTTTTCGGTCGCAAGTCCATCTTCAAAAGTCGCGATTCTTCCAGAAGTTTTTCCGAGAGTCCTCCTCGTCGGAAAAATGAAAATTAAATCAGAGAATCATGATTTTTGGTTGAGGGGATGCGTGAGGAATGAGGGATCATGATTCCTGGGGTTTCAGAGGGTTGCGATGTTTTGAGAAAATGCCCCTCTGAAATCTATAAAAGGGTTTGGGTTCTCGGGGGTTTCTTTCAGATAATCAAATACAGAGATCATATTTCTCTCCTCCTCTCCGAAATAATCCTTCCCTTTATGCTTGTTGGGTATTGTTTCCCTTACATGGATAATCTCTGTCGAAACTCTGACCCTAAACAAGAATAAGAGGAAGGTCTTGAACGTTAAAGGAAAGGGAAAAGGAAGGGTCTATTCTTCTTATTTTCTTTCTTGAATTAAGACTTTACTTGTCTTAATTTCTTCTTCCAATTCAATTCAAGAAAAGGAATTCAAGAAAGGGAATTCAAGAAGAGGAAAGAAGGAAGAAAAGAAATTTTCAAGAAAGGAAATTTCAGCCTAAAAGTCCAAGAATTGAATTCTTGAAAAAGAATTCAAGAAGAGGAGCCAAGAACAAGAAATTATAGTCTTCATCTTTTTCTGTGTGGATCACCATTGGAGGGTGAACATTTGGGCACCTGGTGGAGATTTAAAGTTTGGATTTTAGCAATACAGGTTAGTACTTTAATATGAGTTTAAATCTTATATATACATGTTATATGTTTTAATACTTTTAAGGAGATCTTGGGTTAAGGGTTTGGTGAAGATTTCATAAAGATAAAAAATTTTGAAATCTGTGTTTCTACCTTGCCACCGAACCCTACAAACCTTTGCCCGGGGTGGTGATAGCTTGGTTATCCAGGACATGCTCGATCCACTCTCCTCTCTCAAGTAAAATTAGAGGTGGACACTGTGGATTGGGTTCGCTCTCAAATGAAAGGTCAGACCTAAATGGCTTGCTAGGTATGTTTGCTGGTTCCCTGTACTTGATTAAGTCTGAGATATTGAAAGTCGAGCTAATGCCATAATCCGAGGGTAGCTCAAGAACGTAGGCATTAGGGCTAAATCTTTTTATCACTCTAAAGGGACCAGCTCCAAAAGCATGATGTTTTTTAACAGTTCCTAGTGAAAACCATTCAAGCCTAAGCATAATTATTACAGAATCCCCAATTTCAAACTCTTTGGCTCGTTTTTGGGAATCAGCCATTTTTTTATATGCATTATTACTTTAATAAATTTTGTTGGTAATTTCCTGATGCATGTCCCTAATATGCTATACAAAGGATTTGGCGGGGTCAGAGACATGAGCATGGATAGGTAGGGGAATCAGATCAAGAGGTTGGTTAGGCTTGTAACCACTTACAATCTCGATGGACTTATCCCGGTGGTCCTATTCATAGAACTGTTGTAGGAAAACTCAGCTCGAGGTAAGAGAAGATCCCAATTTCTGGTATGTTCGCCTATCAAACACCTCAAGAGGTTCCGTGGGCTATGGTTGACTACCTCAGTTTGGCCATCGGTCTGTGGGTGGTAGGAAGTTGAAAACTTTAGCTTGGTGCCTAGTATGTGCCAAAGGGTTTTCCAGAAGTAACTTATAAATCAGACATCCCTATCGGACACTATGGTTTTGGGAAGGCCATGTAACTTAACCACATACTTGAGAAAGAGCTTGGCAACTTTGAAAGCATCTAGGGTCTGAGAGCAGGGTATGAAATGGGCCATTTTGGAGAACCTATCTACCACTACACAGACTGAGTCATGCTTCCTAGCGGTCTTGGGCAGTCCTAGCACAAAGTAAATGCCAAGGTCTTGCCAAGGGTGACTAGGCATAGGCAGAGGGGTGTACAGGCCAGTATTCTGCTTTTGCTGTTTGCCAACAGCACAAGTTCGACACCGGGAAACAATGTTGGCTACATCCTTCTTCAGGCTTGGCCAAAAGAACTGGTCTTCTACTGCTAAGATGGTCTTTTCTCTACCGAAGTTACCAGCTAGACCTTGGTGGGGACACCTGAGGCACCAGAATAAGATAGAGGCTTTTCAACCCTTTATGAATTGATCAATAATTTATGAGTCCATCTGTAATAAGGGCTTAGCCTATCTGAGTCCATTTTAATAGATTTTGAGTTTCAGTTCTGTACTAGTCAGCTCATGTTGAGCTAGTTCAGTCCAATGTTAGTCAGCTCATGTCGAACTAATTTTATTTTTTTGAGTCCTATTCAACCATATTGATGACTCAAGACCACATCATACAAGTGAAGACCAAGTCCAATCAGATTGAAGACATGGAAGTTTAGCCTATGTCCAACCCAGCTTGAAGATTTGAAGACCCCAGGAGGAAAATCAGAAACCCTGATTCCTTGCAGATGCCCTCCAGATGCCCAGATTTCCTTCCAAATTCCAAAATATATTCATAGACCAAGGCATCTATGATTTTAGAGGTCCATCTGCATCCTAGCCCAAAGAAATCAAGCCCAGGCACTAAGCCAAAGCCCCTAAGAAGCAAGATACCAGAGAATATTCCTGCTACCTGGCTACCAGGCCACCCCAGCTTCCAGAGGCCCAAACCCATGAACCCGAGCCCCTTTGGGCTGGCCCCTTGCTGCTATTAGAAGCCCAACACATCCCCCTAGGTGTCCTTGGAGTGTTGGCCAAGTCAAGAGAAACTTTATGAATTTTTCTACCTAATGTTTCCTTATTTTCTAGCTAGGGTTTGAGAGGGAAAAGGATTTTCATGTAAAGACTAATGTGCCCTTACTTGGAGCCCAAGGTTAAGGGTCTATTTAAGGGACCCTAGCCTCTTGTATGAAGGGAGAATTTTTGATGAATGAAAACCTTGAGTTCTTCTATTGAGTTGTGTGATACCCTGCTGTGTGCATAAAGAGGTTTGCGAGAGTTTTTCTTCCCAGTGCTGCAATCATCTTCCTGCTGCCAACAAGCATCTCAGATCGCTGGATGCCCACTCCAAAAGAAGCCTTCCCTTATTTTTTTCCCTTTGTTTTCTTGTTCCTTTGTGAGTTTTCTAACCCCTAACAGGTCGTTTGTAGGTCCCCGAGTTCCTACGAATCCAACATCTCCAGCCAAGCCTCAATCGGATCACCGAGCAGAAAGCCGAGTATCCGCGGGTCTTTGGCTCGGTTTTCCAGGCCGCATCCATCGAGGAATGAGAGATCCCTTCACTGTGATCTTCACAGACATTGTCAGGTACACCCCTCTACCTCCAGTAGTTTTATTATAGGAGAACTTGCCCTAACCGAGGCTTCTCAGCCCCGGCGGTTTTTTCTTTGCTACTCTTCTAGGTCCTAATCTACATGCTGATCTTCAAAAATTCTTATAAAATTCTCTATAAATAATTTTGATCTGAAATTTGGGAATTAATCACCTAGCTCAACATGTAAAACATACAAAAAGAATTGCATGCATATTAGTCCCGCATCATTTAGTATCAGAGCTTAGATTAGGGCTTGTTTTCTGCAAATTTTTATTTTGTATATGCTCTGTTTCATTAATTATTTATCTCTGATGAAAACTCCAAAAATTTTGAAATTTATTTTGATGGATTCATCATAATTAACAATAATTGTAAGAATTTTCATAGATTTTATTATGGCCTGTGAACTTTCTTCAAGCCAAAATACAGCCTGTAAATTTTTGGCTCTATTTTTTCAGCATGACAAGTTTGGAAGTTTTAGGGTTTTGTTTAGCATTTTTGCATATCTTTTAATTTTAGAATATTTCCTGCATATTAGGCCATAATTTTCCAGTTTTATTCTATTTAAAAATAACAAAAAAAAAACATACATATTCTCCAAAAATACCAAAAAATATCTAAACCCTAATTTGCATCCTCATCTGCCTGCCATCATTACATAATTTACTTTAAGGGCACTCTCTTTATACCAGATAAGGGAAGGAGGTCATTACCTTTCCTTTGCCCAAAACCACCTTCCTTGCATTCGGTCCCAAGCCTAACTTAAAATCGATTAGACCTAATTTGCCCTAGTGGTCTAGGGACACCAACTGGTCGGGTCCGGGCTAAGTGTTAGATCACTGTGTCAAGACTAACCTGTGTGTTCCTTGTGCTTGATGTCTAGAATGGTGGTTTAGGGATTCAATCCTGAAGGGCTTGTGTGCTGGTCCGCCTACCTGGCCAATCTCTGATTGGTGTCTAGGATTGGCAATCAGGGACCTAACAGTCCCCTTACACCTGCCTGGCTGAGTACATGGTTACTATAGGCTAGTTTGCCACCCTGATTGAGCATCTAGTTTGGACTCTAGGTCTAGTCAGCTATAGTCGGTCTGATCGAGTCTTGCATGAGCAATAGATCAGGAGTTTCATATCACCCACCTCCTTCACAAATGTCTGAACCCATGAAAAATTTACAAGCCCAAATAAAAGCCCTAGCTGATCAAATGGCCCAGATGGCTACCCAGATAACTACCCAGATGACTACCCAGACGACCCAGTTAACTCAGTCTCGTATTCAAACCAATGATAGAATTGACCATCTTGCCAATAGGTTTGATCAGTTAAAAGTCCGGGTAGGGACCCCAAAAAAAACCCATGGGTCACAGTCTGAGCCAGATCCTGATTCCCCTCGACCTAGGAGGATCCAAAACCCTGATCTATACGATGAGGTCGAACCTAGGAGAGCCCCTTATCCTGACCCGTACTACAATCCTCAACCTAGGAGGACCCCAAACCCTGATCCATACCTTGAGGCTACACCTAGGAGAGCCCATCGTCATGACCCAATCCCTAAGGTTAGTCCTAGAAGACCCAATCAGGATTTTATAGATCAGGAAGATAGATCCTATTTACCCTCTCCCAATAAGCCTAGTATACCCACAACCTATAGATCTTATGACTCCAAATCCTATGAACCTAGAACCTATGAATCCATAACCTATGAACCTAGATCCTATGACTCTAGATCCCATGATCATAGATCCTATGCACCCACACCCTATGAGCCTAGTAGACCCAACACCCAGTATTCTGGCCCATATAGGGAGTCCAACCCTAGGAGGACCCAATATCCTAACCCATATAGAGAGCCCAACCTTAGGAGGACCCCATACCATGATCCATCCTTAGAACCTGACCATAGAGCTGACCCAAAATCCTATGACCCCAGATCTTATAATCCCATGACCCATAGATCTGCACCCCTGTCCTATGAGTCCAGAGAACCCATAACCCCTAAGTATCAATCTAGTACTAGACAGGTTTCCCCTAGTCAACTTGAACCTCATAGGATTAGTATCCCTAAATATAAACCTAGTAGTGAGCCAATACCCCTTATACAACCTGAACCTACTAAGAGTAGTACCCATAATCAGAGACCAGAACCTAACCAATTTTTTCCTAGCCGACCTTCTCCAACTATTCCTGAGATTGACAAGGCTTACATTAATGCGGAAGTGTATGAAGCTGATGCAAACTTAGTAGATGAGTATGAGGGAGAAGAGGAGACGCCTTTAGATGACCTAGAATTAGCTGACCCAATAGATTCCCAGGTAGAAGCCAACCTAGAGGTAGTTGACCTTGACCACATCCAACTTAAAGCTATAGTTGAAGAACAAATAGAGGAAGAGAACCTAGGTACTGCTACTAGAGCCTTACCTGAGGAAACCATAGAGGAGAGCCAAATTATAGAGTCTAGTCCTAAAATACAAGAACCAGAAGAATTTATTAAGAACTTGATCTCTTTGAATCAGTACCCTCAGGATGAGCCTCCTCCTATAGTTCCCATTAAGGACCTCTTCCCTGAGATTAGTAACCCATTCTTCCATTATGCAAACCCCATAGATATACCGCAACCTCATAAGGTTAGCCTCATTAGTCTAGGATTATTCCCTGACATGCCTTCTTATATCGAACATTATCCAACTAACCTTGAACCTTTTTCCCTACCCTACCATACTAATTCTGAACCCACTTCCTATTTTCTGCCCTTTCCTGACACCTCCAGCATTTCTAGGATTGTTAGATTGCATTTAACTGAGATTAGCATACTGCATGCATTCATTACGCATGTTAGGTTTGCATTATACTTCTGGCATACCCTTTGGCATTTGCTTGGAGTCCATTGTAAATACTCTTGTGCACACCACACTAGGGTCAGACCTAGAGTGTCTATAGTCTCTTAGGTTTAGACCCATAAAAGTCTAATAAATTTCCTTCGATAGGAATGCAAAGTCGAGTGTATTAGGTGTTAGTTTGAGTCCTTTGCATCATTTTGTTAGGAGTCTGCATGTGCCCAGCATGTTCACCACCTATACTAATTTTAAACAAACTGGCTAATTCCCGAAGATGGATCAAAGAATTTGATGTAGTGGATTCTATCTTGGTTAGGCTTAGGCCTAAAAGAAGCTTCATGCTCGCAGAGCCGGACCTTTTAAAGTGATAGAGAAGGTTAGATCAAATGCCTAGGTGTTAGACTTGCCTTCGAATTTGGGCATTAGTTCTACCTTCAATATTACAGACCTGGTTGAGTATAGGGAACCGGCAGCGCTACCTAGTGAGGCCTTTGGACCTATTCCTTTTCATTATGAGTGACCCTAACCTAGAGTGTCCACAAAAAAATTTGGCCTGAGAGAGGAGAACGGATCGAGCGTATCCTGGACGATCAAGCCATCACGACCCAAGGCCATGACTATCAACGCTTTCTGGTCCGATGGCAAGGGCAGCTATAGTCGGACGATTCGTTGATTTCTCGAGAGGACTTGCAACGCCTCAACCCAGACCTTCTCGAGAGATATGTGAGCCAGTCTCACCTTCACTCGATAGGGTCGAGTTCCTCCCACCCCGGGAGAATTGGTGGGGACACCTGCGGTACCAAAATAAGACAGAGGCTTTTCAACCCTCTATGAATTGTTCAATAATTTATGAGTCCATCTGTAATAAGGGCTTAGCCTATCCGAGTCCATTTTAATTGATTTTGAGTTTCAGTTTTGTACTAGTCAGCTCATGTTGATCTAGTTCAGTCCAGTGTTAGTCAGCTCATGTCGAGCTAATTTTATTTTTTTGAGTCCTATTCAACCATTTTGAAGACTAAAGACCACAACATGCAAGTGAAGACCAAGTCCAATCAGATTGAAGACATGGAAGTTTAGCCCAAGTCCAACCCAGCTTGAAGATTTGAAGACCCCAGGAGGAAAATCAGAAACCCTGATTCCTTGCAGATGCCCTCCAGATTCCCAGATTTCCTTCCATATGCTAAAATATATTCATAGACCTAGGAATCCATGATTCTAGAGGTCCATCTGCATCCTAGCCCAAGGAAATCAAGCCCAGGCGCCAAGCCCAAGCCCCTAAGAAGCAAGATACCAGGGAATATTCCTGCTACCTGGCTACCAGGCCACCCCAGCTTCCAGAGGCCCAAACCCATGCACCCGGGCCCCTTTGGGCCGGCTCCTTGCTGCTATTAGAAGCCCAACACGTCCCCCTAGGTGTCCTTGGAGTGTTGGCCAAGTCAAGAGAAATTTTAGGAAATTTTCTACCTAATGTTTCCTTATTTTCTAGCTAGGGTTTGAGAGGGAAAATGATTCTCATGTAAAGACTAATGTGCCCTTACTTGGAGCCCAAGGTTAATGGTCTATTTAAGGGACCCTAGCCTCTTGTATGAAGGGAGAATTTTTGATGAATGAAAACCTTGAGTTCTTCTATTGAGTTGTGTGATACCCTGCTGTGTGCATAAAGGGGTTTGCGAGAGTTTTTCTTCCCAGTGCTGCAATCATCTTCCTGCTGCCAACAAGCATCTCAGATCCCTGGACGTCCACTCCAAAAGAAGCCTTCCCTTGATGTTTTCCCATTGTTTTCTTGTTCCTTTGTGAGTTTTCTAACCCCTGACAGGTCGTTTGTAGGTCCCCGAGTTCCTACGAATCCAACAACTCCAGCCAAGCCTCAATTGGATCACCGAGCAGAAAGCCGAGTATCCGCTGGACTTTGGCTCAGTTTTCCAGGCCGCATCCGTCGAGGAATGAGAGACCCCTTCGCTACGATCTTTACAGACATTGTCAGGTACACCCCTCTACCTCCAGTAGTTTTATTGTAGGAGAACTTGCCCTAACCGAGGCTTCTCAGCCCCGGCGGTCCTTCTTTGCTACTCTTCTAGGTCGTAATCTACATGCTGATCTTCAAAAATTTATACAAAATTTCCTACAAATAATTTTGATCTAAAATTTGGGAATTAATCACCTAACTCAACATGTAAAACAACAAAAAGAATTGCATGCATATTAGTCCCGCATCATACCTCCTTCATGTGTTTCCCAAACTAAGAATCCTCGAAGAGAGGTCTTGGGAATGCATAATCTATTTTCTACCTAATATTTGCTTAAGTTTCTAGCTAGGGTTTGAGAGGGAAAAAGATTTTTATGTAATGTCTAATATACCCTTACTTGGGGCCCAAGACTAAGGGTCTATTTAAAGGACCCTAGTCTCTTGTATGAGGATTGATATTGATATATGAATTAAAACTTATGTTCTCTTTAATTGCTTTGTGCTACCCTACTTTGTGCTTAAGGGATTTTATAGGTGCTTTCTTCTTCCCGATGTTACAATAGATTCCTGCCACCAACCAACCTTCCAGAGCCCTGGCCGCCCCCTCCAAAACATTATTCCCCTTTCTATTTCCCTTGTTTCCTTGTTCCCTTGTGCATTCTCTAACCCCTGATAGGTCGTTTGCAGGTCCCTGAGTTTCTATGAATCTAACGACTCCAGCCAAGCCTCAATCAGACCATCGAGCATAAAGCCGGGTATCCGCAGGTCTTTGGGTAGGTTTCTCAGGCCACATCCATCGAAGAATGAGAGATCCCTTCACTGCGATCCTCATCAGGTGCATCAGACATTGCCAGGTACACCCCCTCTACCACCACTAATTTTATTGTCAGAGAACTTGTCCTAACCGAGGCTTCTCAGCTCCGGTGATTTATCTTTACTTCTTTCTTAGGTCCTAATCTGCATGCTTAGATTCTAAAATTCATATAGATTTCTCTACAACTTATTTTGATCCAATATTTAGGATTCAATCACTTCAACCCATATATAAATTCCACAAAATAATTGCATGCATATTAGTCCCGCATCATCTAGTATCAGAGCTTAGATTAGGGCTTGTTTTCTGCATCTTTTATAGTCCATATATGATTTGTTCTTTTAGTTATTTTTCCCTGATCCAAACTCCAGAAATTATAAAATTTCTTTTTATTGATTCATCTCAATTCAAAATATTTTACAAAATTTTCATAGATTTTGTTTCGGTCTGTGCAGTTTCTGAAGGGTGAAATACAGCCTACAAATTTTCATTTCTATTTTTTTCAGCAAGACCATTTTGGAAGGTTTAGGGTTTTGTTTAGCATCTCTTTGCATATCTTTTTATTTTTAGTATGTTTTTAACATCTTAGGTCATTTGCTACAAATCATATCTCTGCAAAAGGACCAAAAAAAAAATTACATATATAAAAGCTACCAAAACATCTAACCTTAATTTGCATCATCTACCTGCCATCATTGCATAATCTACATTTAAGGGCACTCTTGCTATGTCAGATGGGGGGAGGATTTGATCACCTCTCCTTAGCCCAAAACCACATCCCCTGCATTCGGTCCCAAGCCTAACCTAAAATCTATTAGACTTAATTTGCCCTAGTGGGCTAGGGACACCAACTGGTCGGGTCCGGGCTAAGTGTTAGATCATCGTGTCAAGCTAACCTGTGTGTGCCTTGTGCTTGGTGTCTAGAATGGTGGTTCAAGGATTCAATCCCAAAGGGCTTGTGTGCTGGACTACCTACCTGGCCAATCTCTGATTGGTGTCTAGGATTGGCACTCAGGGACCTAACACTCCACTTACACCTGCTTAGCTGAGTACAGGGTTACTATAGGCTAGTTTGCCACCCTGATTAAGCACTTAGTTTTGGACTCTAGGTCTAGAGAGCTGTAGTTGGTTTGATCGAGTCATGCATGAGCACTAGATCAGGGGTTTCATATCATCCACCATCTCCACTTTTACCTGAATCCATGGACAATCTTGAAGCCCAGATTAAAGCCCTTGCTAACCAAATGGCCTAGATGACTACCCAGTTAACTACCCAGATGACTACCAAATGACCTAGTTAACTCAGTCCGGTACCCAAACCAACAATAGACTTGAACATCTCGCCAACAGGTTTGATCAGTTAGAGGGCCGTGTAGGGACCATAGAGAGAACCCATGGGGCGCAGTCTGAGCTAGATCCTGAGTCCCCTCATTTTAGGAGAACTCCTCGCCATGACCCTTATTATGATCCTGACCCTAGGAGGACCCCAAACCTTGATCCAGACTGTGAGGTTGAAACTAGGAGAACCCATCATCCTGACCCATAATATAATCCTGAACCTAGAGGACCCCAAACCCTGATTCATACTTTGAGGCTGAACCTAGGAGAGACCATCATCTTGACCCAATCTCCGAGGTTCATCCTAGAAGGCCCAATATGGATTTTGTAGACCAGAAGGACAGATCCTATACACATGTAAAGCTTGATGCCCCAACTTTTGATGGTTGTCTAGATCCTAAGGTATTTATACATTGGGAGGGAGAGATGGATAAATATTTTGAGTGGTATGATATGATGGAGGAGCGTAAGTTTAGCTTTACTATGTTTGAGTTGGTTCGGGAAGCCAGGTTACATTGGGCTAGTGTTGAGACAACCCTTAGACTTGGAGGGCATGAACCTATAGTCACCTGGTGGGCAATGAAGGGTATGCTTAGGACAAGATAGGTTCCACCTTCATATCGTAGTGGTTTACTGGATCAGTGGCAACGATTTAATTAGGGTAACAGGAGTATAGATGAGTACATCACAAAATTTGATGAGTATTCCATGCGATGTGATTTGAGGGAGTCTGAGGATGATGTCTTATCTAGGTTTAGGGCTGGACTGAGAAATGACATTAAGAAGGAGCTCTATATGAGAGAGGTTAGAGACCTAGACCATGCTTACCAGATTGCTAGGGACTATGAGTATTTTCAGAGTGGGCCCGTTTACCATAAACTTGAGCCCACTAGATACCCTAGTTAGTATCCAGGAACTAGCCAGTCCCACCAGAGCCGACCCATGCCCAGCCGACCCAGTCCGAGTCGACCCATTCCTAATCAGCCAGGTCTGAGTTGACCCTAATCAAGTACTCCTTTGACTCATAGAGATGATAGAGGAAAATCTGTAGAGGTCCATAGGAGTAACAACCCCCAGAAGACTTGTTATAAATGCAAGAAACCAGGCCACTTTATGAGCCAATGCCCAGTTAGTGCCTTACACCAAGGTGAACTGGAGGAAGAAGAGCCTGAACCCGTAGTCGAACTTGAGGGAGAGGTTTATGAGGTTGATGATCAGTTAATCGATGAGTATGAAGGTGAGGAGGAGGAACCTGAGTCTAAGAACCAATCAGGAGTGGTTAGGTACATCTTAACCCAAACCCCAATTAAGTAAGATTGGCGTAGGACTAGCATCCTACAGACTTTTGTTAAGGTAGGGGGTAAGGTTCTTAAGATCATCATAGACAGTGGGAGTTGTGTCAATGCCGTCTCTGCCAATACAATTAAATCTTTAGGATTGACCACAGTTCCCCATCCTAGCCCATACAAAGTTTCTTAGGTAGATTCCACCTCCATCCAGATTCAAGCTATGTGCCAAATCTTAATTAGATTTCAAACCTATGAGGAAAAGATTTGGTGTGATATCATCCCCATGGAAGTGAGTAGTATCATTCTAGGTCGACCTTGGGTTTTTGATCATGATGCAACCATGTATGGTCGAACCAATGTTTGTGCTTTTAACTACCATGGGAATAAGTTTGTTATCAATCCTACTCCCCCTAGAGACCCAGTTAAGAGGGGTTCTAGTATTCTTAAGGACAAGAATCCTGGAGTTAACTTGATTAAGGCTAGGGAGTTAGAAAAGGAGATTGCTGAGCGTAACCCTATTTGGATCTTGACCTCCAAGGAAATACTTGAGCTGACCCAAAAGGAACACCCTAAAGAGATTGTTGAGGCTTTAAAAGAATTTGAGGATGTCTTCCCTGAGGATTTACCTGATCAATTACCACCTCTTAGAGACATCCAACATGCAATAGACTTAGTCCCAGGAGCCACGTACCAAAACTTCCTCACTATAGAATGAACCCCAGTGACCATCAAAAATTACAGAAACAAGTGGGAGAATTGCTTAGGAAGGGTTTCATTAGGGAGAGCCTGAGTCCATGTACAGTCCCTGCTCTACTAACCCCTAAGAAAGATGGTACCTGGAGGAAGTGTGTAGATACTAGAGCTATCAACAAGATAACTATGAAGTATAGGTTTCCCATCCCCCGATTTGATGATATGTTAGACATGATGGCCGGAGCCAGAGTTTTCTTAAAGATTGACCTTAAGAGCGGCTATCATCAGGTTAAGATTAGACATGGGGAATAGTGGAAAACTGCTTTCAAGACTAAGGATGGCCTATTTGACTAGTTGTAATGCCTTTCGGACTTTCCAATGCACCAAGTACTTTTATAAGGATTATAACCCAGGTCCTGAAAGAGTTTACCGAAAAATTCGTTGTGGTCTACTTTGATGATATTTTGATTTATAGTAGGACTAAGAAGGACCTCCTTAGTCATCTAAGACTAGTATGCCAAACCATTAGAGAGAATAGCCTCTATGCCAACTTTAAGAAGTGTGATTTCATTACATATAGGGTTATCTTCCTAGGTTTTGTTATCATCCTTGAGGGATTTTTTACAGATCGTGAAAAGGTTAGGGCAATTGTTGAGTGGCCTACACCCAGTAGCATCCACGATGTGCATAGTTTTCATTGCCTAGCAACCTTTTACAGGTGATTTATTAGGGTATTAGTACAGTCGTCGCACCTATCACCAATTGCATTTGGAAGGGTACATTTGAGTGGACCAAAGCAGCTGATAACGCCTTCCTAGAGCTTAAGGATAAGATGACCCATGCACCCATCCATAGATTACCTGACTTCACTAAGGTGTTTGAGGTCACTTACGATGCCTTAGGAGTAGGAATAGGTGGGGTACTAAGTCAAGAGAATCACCCTGTAGCCTTCTTCAGTGAAAAGCTGAATGAGTCTAAACTTAAGTACTCTACCTATGTCAAGGAATTTTATGCGGTAGTCTAGGCCCTTAGATATTGGAGACATTACTTACTACCATAGGAGTTGTCTTATTTTCTGACCATGAGGCACTCCGGTTCCTGAACTCCCAAAAGAAACTGAACCCATGGCACGGTAAATGGATTGAGTACATTCAGGCTTATACTTTTATCCTGAAGCACCGTGCCGGTACTAAAAATCAGGTAGCAGATGCCCTGAGCTGTAGGTCTTTGCTGTTAGGATCAGTTAACACCCAAGTCTTAGGGTTTGATAGGTTAAAGGAAGAATATGAAACCTGCCCAGAATTTGGAGATATTTACCAGACCCTCAGGCTAGGACCATCCAGTATCCATAATTAGTATACCATTCAGGATGGCTACCTTTTCCAGAACAATCGCCTCTATATACCCAAAACTTTTCTTAGAGAGTTCCTAATTTGGGAGACACATGCTGGAGGTTTAGCTAGTAACTTTGGTAGAAATAAGACGATCTTAGCAATAGAGGACCAGTTCTTTTAGCCAGGATTGAAAAGGCACGTTGCATAGATTGTAGCTAGATGTAGAACTTGTGCTGTTGCAAAATAGCAAAAGCGGAACACTGGTCTTTACACATATTTACCAGTGCCTGATCACCCTTGGCTGGACCTAAGTATGGACTTCATGTTAGGATTACCTAAGACCCATAAGAGACATGATTCTATCTTTGTAGTGGTCGATAGGTTCTCTAAGTTGGCTCACTTCATCCCCTGTTCCCAGACCTTTGATGCATCTAGAGTAGCCAAGCTTTTCTTAGATCTTGTGGTTAAACTCCATGGCCTACCCAAGACCATCATATCTGATAGGGATGTTAGGTTCACCAGTTATTTATGGAAGACCTTGTGGCACCTGTTAGGGACCAAGCTTAAGTTTTCTACAGCCTACCACCCTCAAACAGATGGCCAAACTGAAGTGGTGAACTATAGTTTAGGAAACCTCCTTAGATGCCTGGTAGGTGAACATGTTGGAACTTGGGATCTATTATTGCCTAGAGCAGAGTTTGCCTACAATAATTCAGTAAATAGGACAACGGGAAAGAGTCCTTTTGAGATAGTCCATGGGTACAAGCCTAATCATCCAATTGATCTCATTCCTTTACATATTCATGCACGAGTCTCAGAGTTTACAGAGTCATTTGCATAGCATATTAGATACTTGCACAAGGACATTAGCCAAAAGATAAACTTAAGCAATGAAACTTATAACAAATTGGTTAATTCCCGAAGAAGGATCGAGGAATTTGATGTAGGGGATTCTGTCATGATTTGGCTTAGGCCTGAGCGATTCTCACCCGAGACCGTTAAGAAGCTTCATGCTCGTGGAGCCAGACCTTTTAAAGTATTAAAGAAGGTTGGGTCAAATGCCTATGTGTTAGACTTGCCTTCGGATATTGGAATTAGTTCTACCTTCAATATTACAGACCTGGTTGAGTACAGGGAACCGGATACTATACCCAGTGAGGCTTTTGGACCTATCCCTTATGTTTAGAGTGATCCTTACCCAGAGTGTCCACCAATTAATTAGCCTGAGAGAGGAGAACGGATCGAGCGTATCTTGGACGATCAAGCCATTATGACCTGGGGCCACGGCGATCAACGCTACCTGGTCCGATGACAAGGCCGGCCAGAGTCAGACGATTCATGGCTTTCTTGAGAGTACTTGCAACACCTCCACCCAGACCTTCTCGAGTGATATATGAGCCAGTCTGATCTTCACTCGACAGGGTCGAGTTCCTCCTACCCCGGGAGAACTGGTGCGGACACCAAATGCACCAGAATAAGGCAGAGGCTTCTCAACCCTCTATGGATCACATAATGACATTCGAGTCCATTATAATAAAGCTTAGTCTAGCTAAGTTATCTTTATTTTAGTCTTGTATTAGTTAGCTCATGTTGAGCTAGTCTAGTTCAGTGTTAGTCAGCTCATGTCGAGCTAATTTTATTTTTTTGAGTCCTATCCAAGCACACTAAAGACTCAAGACCACATCATACAAGTGAAGACCAAGTCCAATCACTTAAAGACATGAAGATGTAGCCCAAGTTCAACCTAGCTTGAAGATTAGAAGACCCCAGGACGAAGAAATCAGAAACCCTAAAACCCAGGATTCAGTCGGAAGCAAACTGGGCCAGCCCAGAACCAGGAAGGAGCTAGGGCGCCAAAGCCTTATGGTGACCCCCTCTTGGTCGGCCACTTATGGTCACCCCTTGGCCGACCAAGGCAAAAGGAGAGGAGAGGTTTTAGGACTTTTTTCTAGCTAATGTTTCCTTATGTTTCTAGCTAGGGTTTGAGAGGAAAAAGGATTCTTATATAATGTCTAATGTACACCTTACTGGGGCCCAAGACTAAGGGTCTATTTAAAGGACCCTAGTCTCTTGTATGAGGATTGATTTTGATATATGAATTAAAACTTGAGTTCTCTTCAATTACATTGTACTACCCTGCTTTGTGCTTAGTGGATTTTATTGGTGCTTTCTTCTTCCCGGTGTTGCAACAGATTCCTGCCGCCAACCAACCTTCTAGAGCCCTGGCTACCCCCTCCAAAACATTATTCTCCTTTCTGTTTTCCCTTGTTTTCTTGTTCCCTTATGAGTTTTCTAACCCCTGACAGGTCGTTTATAGGTCCCCGAGTTCCTACAAATCCAACGACTCCAGCCAAGCCTCAATCGGACCACCGAGTAGAAAGACGGGTATCCACCGGTCTTTGGCTAGGTTTTCCAGGCCGCATCCATCGAAGAATGAGAGATCCCTTTACTACGATCTTTATCGGGTGAATCAAACATTGCCTGGTGCACCCCATCTGTCGTCAGTAATTTTATTGAGGGAGAACTTGCCCTAACCGAGGCTTCTCAGCCCCGACGATCCATCTTTACTTCTTTCTTAGGTCCTAATCTGCATGCTTATATTCTAAAATTCATATAGAATTTCCTACAACTAATTTTGATACAATATTCGGGATTTAAACACTTCACCCCATATATAAAATCCACAAAAATAATTGCATGCATATTAGTCCCGCATCATTGGAAGATCTCACCAAAGTCAGGACATGTCTAGTACTGCTCTTTTAATTGTTCAAATCCTATAACCTCAGTCCTAACGGTATTTAGCAATAGGGCACGATGGCTAAGGGCATCAGCTACCTTGTTCTCTGTACTAGCATGGTGTTTAAGCACAAAGGTATTGTCCTGGATGTATTCTACCCACTTAACATGCCTACGGTTTAATCTTTTCTGTGAGTTTAGGTACCGAAAGGGCTTCATGGTCAAAGAAAAGGATGAATTCTTGGGGTAACAGTTAATGCCTCCAGTACCTAAGAGCCTGAATGACTGCATAGAATTATTTATCGTAAGTTAAGTACTTAACTTTGGCCTCATTGAGTTTCTCGCTAAAGAAGGCAAAGAGGTGATTTTCCTGACTAAGTACTCTTCCAATGCCAACTCCCGAAGCATCACAAGCAAACTCAAATAACTTAGAAAAATCAAGCAATCTTAGGATAGGTGCTTGTATCATTTTGTCTTTGATTTCTTGGAAGGCTTTATCTGTAGCTTTGGTCCATTGGGAGCATCCCTTCCTGATGCAGTCGATGATGGGTGCTATGATAGAACAAAATCTCCGAATAAATCTTCTATGAAAAGTGGATAAGCTATGAAAACTATGCACATCATGGACACTAGTTGGGACCGGCCACTCAAATATGTCTTTAACTTTCTCGAGATCAGTAGAGACTCCTTCTGGGGTGACTACAAAACCTATGAAGATAACCCTCGTTGTCATGAACTCGCATTTCTTTGGATTGGAATAAAGGCTATTCTCCCTAAGGGTCTGGTAGACTAACCTAATATGGTTAAGGTGGACCTCTTTAGTCCTGTTGTATATTAAAATGTCATCGAAATATACCACCAAAAATTTCCCTGTAAACTATTTTAGGACTTGGGTAATGACCCTCATAAAGGTGCTAGATGTATTAGAAAGTCCAAAAGCATCACTACCCATTCAAAAATCCCATCTTTAGTCTTAAATGCCATCTTCCATTCATCCCCGGGTCTAATCCTAATCTGGTGGTAGCCACTCTTAAGGTCTATCTTGGAAAAGATAGTGACTCCAGCCATCATATCAAGCATATCATCCAAACGGGGGATATAAAACCTATATTTTATCGTGATTTTGTTTATGGCTCTGATATCTACACACATCCTCCAGGTTCCATATTTCTTAGGGGTTAACAAAGCAGGGACGGCATAGGGACTTAAACTCTCCCTAAGAAAATCCTTCCTAAGCAACTCTCCCACTTGTTCTACAATTCCTGGTGTTCGATGGGATTCATTCTATAATGAGGAAGGTTGGGTAAGGTGGCTCCTGGGACCAAGTCTATGGCATGTTGGATGTCCCTAAGAGGAGGTAGATGATCAGGTATTTCATCGGGAAAAACATCTTTAAATTCTTTCAGAGCCTTAACTACTTCTTGGGGGTGCTCTATTTGGGTCGATTCATGACTCTCTTTAGTGGCCAAAATCCAAATAGGGGCTCCCTCATCAATCTCTTTTTTCAATTCTTTGGATTAGATCAGGTAGACTCCAGGCTTCCTTTCCTTAAGACTACTTGATCCTCTTTTAGCTTGGTCCTTAGGCAGAACTAGATTAATAGTAAATTTCTCCCCATGGTGGTTGAAGGTACAGCTATTGGTTTGACCATAAAGAGTAGCATTGTGATCGTAAATCCAGGATCATCCTAGGATAATACTACTAACGCCCATGGGAAGGACATCACACCAAATCTTCTCTTCATAAGACTACAACTTGATCAAGACATGGCACCTAGACTTTATGGGTACGGAAGTTGAATCTATCCAAGAGACCTTGTAAGGGTTTGGGTGAGGAACTGGGGTCAATCCTAAAGCTTTGATAGTACTTGAAGAGATAGCACTGACACAGCTCCCACTATCCACTATGATTTTGCACATCTTATCCCCTAGTTTGACAAAGGTTTGTAGGATGTTTGTCCTATGCCAATCTTCTTGCACTACGTTTTGGGTAAGGATGCACCTAACTACTCCTAGAAGGTCTTCAGATTCAAACTGCTCTTCCTCTCCCTCATATTCTTCCAACAACTGATCTTCTAGCTCATAGACTTCTCCTTCTAGTTCAACAAGTGGTTCTATCTCACTCTCAACTGGCTCTTCTATGACTAGGGCTGTGGAGGTGCATTGGCTAGCATAATGTCCACGTTTATGACATCTAAAGCATTTGTTAAGGGGAGTGGGGCTCCTCTGGATTACAATAGCTTTACCCTTTTCCTTTCTACTAAAATGGGGTTGGTTCAGGTCTGGTCGGCTCGGATTGGATCGACTGTGGTTGGGTCGACTCGGGTCGGGTCGATTTGGACTGGGATGACTCGGGTAGGCATGACTATACCCTTGGTTAGTTCCTGGGATTCGACTAGGGCTCCTAAAGGGTTCAGGTCTATGATAGGTGGGAGCCCTCTGAAATGCTCAGAGTTCCTCGTAACTTGGTAAGCATACTCTAAATCAGTGACCTCTCTAAAGTAAGGCTCTCTATGGATGTCTGGGTGTAGGCCAACCCTAAACCTAAATAGGGTCACAGAAGCTAATTCATTGACATTACATTGCATGACATATTCATCGAACTTCATGATGTATTCAGCCACACTCTTATTCCCTTGACTTAGATTTTGCCATTGGTCCAATAAATTCTGGGTGTAGGAAAGTGGTCGGTACTCCTCTCTAAGTCTAGCTTTCATGTCCCTCCAAGTAGAAATGGGTTCTAGTCCTCTCTGCTCTACCAGCCTTTCAACACTATTCCAAAATAACCTAGCCTAGAGAACCAACCTAAGTTTGGAAAACTTAAATTTCATACTTTCCATCATTGTATACCAGTTAAAATACTATTCCATTCCCTCCTCCCAATCTATGTACACCTTAGGATCTAGAGTACCATCGAAGGTAGGGGCTTCGAGCTTGATGTTTCTAATGGCCCTTTCTTCCTGGTCTACAATCTTTGGATTGGGTCTCCTAGGTTCAAACTCTTGGGCTGGGTTAAAATGGGGAATTCTCATAGGTTTAGCCTCTATGGATGGTTCATGATGAGGGTAATCACTAAGGGGAAAAGGTGACTCAGACTCAGGTTCGACAGATGGTCTAGGACTATTATTCTCCATGGCTCCTGTTCTATCATCAAACATATCAAGCCTAATGTTCATCCTAGCTAATTGTTCAATGTTGACCTTTAATTGATCTTCTCGTTCATTCTCCATGGGTTCACTTGATTGGGAATGATGGGGATGATAGGGGACTCCTGATGTAGTCGACATGCACACACAATGGAAGATGCTATGGGTTTGCTAGACTTAAAAGATCAAACCAAATGTTAGGTTAAGAAGACAAACATGGTGGTAGTTACTTGGAACCTAACCAGGTAAGTGTAAGGTTGGTGGAGGTTCCTCTTTGCTTGCCTTAGACATCAATTTGAAATTGGTCAGGTAAGTGAACCAACCCACCTTCCTTTGGGCTCTTGTCCCTGAACTACTTGCCTAGATACCAGCTACTCAAGCACACATAAACAATTTGTCTAACTTGACTTGACACTTGGTTCGACCCGACTTCATGGGTGTCCCTAGCTCACTAGAGCAAATTAAATGTGTACTCAATTTTAATTAGAGGTTGGCTTTGATATGCAGGGTGATGACTTTTGGGCTAGGTATAGGTAATGAAATCCTGACCCTATGTCAAATTGATGCCCTTAAGATGATTTATTAAAATGATGGCATACAAATGATCTAATGAGATGTACCTAAGTTATATTTTTGGATTTTTGATGTATTATAATAGAAATAAGATGATGGAAATAAAATGATATGACCCTAAATACAAGATTAAACTATTTGACAAATGAAAACATGAAAAGAAGCACTTGCTGAAATTTATAGAACATAATTTGCTCTTACGTAGTATTCTGGCATGTAGAAATTCTACAAACTACAATAAAATCTAAGAAAATTATAAAAATTACTTTCAATAATGTTTGATCTAAAAAAATAAGAATCAGAGAATTTAGAGGTTCCTACAAATAGCAACGCCTAAAACAACAGACCATGTACGGAAAGGAAAAATTACAGAAATTAAAAAAAGATGAGATCTAGTGACGCAAAAATTTTCTTTTGGATTTTTAAAACTTTTCTTCTTGTGTTCCCCTTCAAAGGTCTATCACAGTGGCACCCCTACACACCTTAGGAGAATCCCGTGGAATGGGAGGAGAGGGTCTTGAAATCCTACTTTTCTCATAAGACCGGACGACATGGTGAAGCACCTAATCCAAGTACTTAAGAAGTGCTAAGTCCTAACCATGCTCTGATACCAAATATGATGCGGGACTAACTAGATGCTAGGATGATGCAGTTAATTTTTCTTTGGTGATTTTTAGGTTTTAATGAAGTTAAGGATTTCCGAAGATGAGAGAGAAAAGATCTAGGGTTCTATAGTAATAAGAACTTTAACTAGCAAGTATGCCCCTAAAAAGGATAAGGAGAGGACCCCGGGATTGAGAAACCCCATAGGACTTAGCTCTCAAATCTATACCTACTTAGGAGTTAGGGTGGCAAACCTCAAAAGATCCGAAGCGCCCGATGCCGAGTTCACTCGCTATTGCGGATGTGGCTTGGATGATCGAGCCTTCAACCCCGCGGATGCGCTGGCATGCTGTCCGAAGGTCTTAAATGCAAGGAAAACTGACTCCGTGTTCATGCCACCTGGAGGACTTGAAGCATTCAAGAGAAGAGTTAGGATTCAACAAAAAAGAAAGCAAGAGATGAAGGAATGAGAGTTGATGTGGTGGTGGATGGAGTTCTTCTTGCAAGGCTCCCGATTGGATGCTCCCGATGGACTCTGAACTCGAAGTTGGAGGATGGATTTGCGGAAGAGATAGCAACTCAAGTCCTCGCACCTCTCGACACACAAAGGTGAAGGCGCTCCCTAATGGAGATCGACATTCTTAAGGAACGAACGCAACTAAAGTGAATGGCTCTCAAATCTTATCTTTTCATTCATCATCATTAGCATACAAATGAGGGATAAGGTCCTTTATATAGGCACCTTAGGACCCAATTTAAATTTCAACTGAAAAATACATGTCTTCTTGATAAGGTGCCAAAAAAAATCAGAATTTTCTCCTCCTTGGCCGACCAAGAATTTGAATGTGATTGGGCATGGCTTGACATGAGGCTTGGAATGAAAGATCATGGCGCCCATGGACTTGGAAGGTTGGTCTCTCATTTTGGGAAGAAGACATGATATGGGGCTTGTAGCAAGGCATGTGTCCTCCTCCTTTCCTTGGTTGTTCATCCACCTTTGGTAGAAAA
Source organism: Areca catechu (assembly GCA_021397845.1). NCBI lineage: Eukaryota > Viridiplantae > Streptophyta > Magnoliopsida > Arecales > Arecaceae > Areca > Areca catechu. Next base: position 89,374,675 of record CM038051.1, on the reverse strand, counting down.
CATGATGTGGGGAGTAGAAGATGGAGGTTGTCATGGCACCCATGGATTCTTGCTCTTCCTTCCATAGTTGGTCAAATACTTTGGGAAGAAAGCTTGATATGATGGCTCGAAGCAAGGGACTTATCTCTTCAAATCTCTAACTCCCTTTGACCTTCCATTGGCCGGCCACCTACTTTTGGAGATGAGCATGATAGGGAGCGGGAAGGAGGGAGTGTATCAAGTGATGCTGTCCCCTTTGGCATCCAAAAAAAATTTATTTGTGCCACCCACATGGCAAGGTGAAGTGGCACCACATATGATGATGAGGTGGTGCCCCAGGGCTGAGTTGGCATCCTTCATAGCTTGGCTCAAAAGTGACCAGACTTAATGACCATTCTTGCTTGGGCCCATACTTCAAACAGACTCGAACTGGACTCAATACAGGACTGGACTCAGAACAGGACACAACTTGACCCAATTGGTTAAAGTAGAGGACTAAACACAAGACTAAACACAAACACTTGAGACTCAATTCATGGCTAAAAAAAATTACAAAGTTCAGGCTTGAAGCCTTATAATAAGACCCAAAAATTTGGAACTCTAATTAGAAATCCACAAAGGGTTGAGGAGCCTCTGTCGAATTCTGGTGCCCACACCAAAATACCTCTGATAGCCTCTATTCCGGGTATATATGGCTTGATCATCCAGGATTCTCTCAATCTTTTCATCACTATTTAGTCAATTGGTTGTTGGACACTCTAGGGTGGGTTATCTCTCAAAGGGAGGGATAGGCTCAAGATGCTCGCTATGTATCACTATTGGCTCCCTAGACTCTATAAGATCTAAGATGATGAAGGTGGAGCTAATACCTAAATCAGGTAGTATCTCACACATATAGGCATTGGGTCCACAAATATTCATTATCTTGGATGGGCCAGCTTCGTGAGCAGAAAATTCTTTACAATTACAAAATCCCCTGCAAAATTCTTTATCTCTCTTTTGGAAATTAGCCAAGTTGTTAGTTAGTTCATTAGTTATGTTCAGCTTTTGACTAATTTCCATATGTTTATGCTATGTAGAGGGTAGTGAAGGTGCAGACGTGTAACTTAGGTTGTGCATTTATTGGACTCAACTAATACCTAATAGACTCGACTAGACATCCCTATCAAATGATGTTTTATTAGACTCAAGGAACAAAACCTAATAGATTACAGACTCTTTAGGTTTGACCCTAGCATGGCATGCACATGAGAACTTGCTATGTACTCCTACTAGGTTCCATAGGGTTCTCCGAAAGTAAGATGCAAACATGACATGAATTATGAATGAATGCAACATGCAAACTCCAATAAAATGCAACCTAATAGTAAAGAAAACAGAAGAAGTTTTCGAAAATGGTAAAAAATAAGAGGTGGGTTCAGGGTTAGTCTGATTGGGTGAAAACTAAGAAAAGGGTTCGGGGTTAATTGGATAGAATAGGATATAAGAAAGGGTGTCAGGGATTAATCCTAAACTAATAAGGTTGACCTTAAAGGGTTGGGGTCTATCTACAAGGTTTTCTTTATAGAAGAATGGGTCACTAATTTCAGGAAAAAGATTTTCGATTGGGATCAAGGAAGTGACTTTATCTTGAGGATACTGGGTGAAATAAGTCAAGTCCTCAATAAACTCTTTTGTCTCAGGAAATTCATTTTAGGGTTTTGGTGACCAGGGCGGAAGCATGGATTTCAAAAATTTATTATGAAACCACTACCAAACACTTAAACCAAGACCCCTTACTAGGAATTAAAACATACAAGCATGCATATATAATATAAACTAGAGTTTAGGCACCAACCTGAACCGCTAATATCCAATCCGATGAAGAAAACCCTGATTCAGCCTTCTTCTCTACCTGGCGCCCAAACGTTCGCCCTCCAACGGTGATCCACACAAAACTCGGACCAAGGAAGAACTCATTCTTCATGTTTTTCGGAGAAGTGGAACTCTTTCGGCAGCCTTTGGTCTATTGACCACTGTAGGACACCCTGTCCTACTGTAGGGCACTAAAGACACTCTCCTAAACCATTCTTGGTTTTAGGACAACCCTCTTCTAGGACCCCTTTGGCTTATGTCATAAAACAAAGCCTTTTTCTATTAGAAAAGACCTTATCTTAATAAGACAAGTCTTGTCTTAAAGAAAGAAGGAGGGAGAGAGAGACACTCAGAATAGTACTTCGGTGGAATTCTTTATTATCAGACTCATTTTACCATCCCCTATTTAAAGATACAAGAGGAACGTGTGATATGTCCTCCCATCAACTTATCAGATATGATTTTTCAAGATCAAAGAGAAGTTATCTGGCTTGAAAAATCATATCTAATAAGCCCATTCATGCATCGAAGGCCTTATTCACATCCCTTCTTTTATCTGGACGAATTCTCACTTGCCACTTGTCAATTACCAGTCCCTTGGAAGCCAAGAAGCACCTCCTCAATCTCCAAACATCGGAGATTATGAAGAGTCCTGATAGCAGAAGGACTCTCCATTAGAACCGCGCACCACATGAAGAGTTGCGACTCTTCATGCACCGTGCGCGCCATCCTTCTTCCATGCAAATTTCAAAGAATGTTGACCAGTCAAAATATAGGTAATATGGGTGTCATTGCAAAGAGCATAAAATTTTCTTTTCTGACCATATAAATTATATTCAAATCAGAGATTAATAGCTCATTCTATGCCCTTTTGAGTTTAAGGTATCATTTAGGTACCAAGAGTCCCATGCCATTGGGACTCTTCACGTATGGCACCTAAAATGCCCTTAAATCCAAACTAAAATCAGATATAGCTTTGATAAGGCTAGCCCCTCTTAGGAATCAACCTAATTTTCATTTCCGATAATTAGGTTAGTTCAATTAGCAAACAACCGGACCCAATCCAATTAGGTTAGGAATTTGGTTAGCCTATATATGCTAGTATGTAATCCGGCTAACCAATTAGGATCCTATGTCCCTAATTAAATCTTGAATAACTTTTTTGGCCAAGTCTCTATTGTGTGTGACCTATTGGGTTCCACATCTAGCCAACAGTAGGTTTAGGTTTGAGCCGATTCGATCTGATCGAACCCAATTGACCTAATTAGGTCAATTTGGCTCACCTAATTGTCCAATTCGAATCACACATCGAATTGACTCTTGAAACCAAATCAATTGGTTCATGAAGACCTAGAAGACAAGATTGACATCTAGCAACGTGTCATGCCTACCCGGAAGATGAAGAATTTTGGTGGATTTACCAAAATACCTTTCAGTGGTGAGTTACCGGGCAATTCAGTCCTTCGATCTACTTGCACCCTAAATATGACTATGGATATGGATACTTGTCAAATCCAATTTCATATTCATTTCTTGCTCAATCTGATAATGATGATTCATTAACGAACCATTAGAAACAATTTCTAATATTCATACTTCGATCAAAGATTTCCCGAATCTTCATTTGATTGAAATCATCTAGATGTGCTTCCCTCTTACTATGGTTGATCGATTCCTTTTTGACCTACTCACAACCTCCATATGCAATCCACCATAACCAGTATCACCCCATGCATGACTCAGTGTCATGATTGAGTGTGAACCAATATATGGATTCGTGCATACAAGATACCATGGAAGTCTCAGGTCAAAGGACCACATGCACTACTCCCACTATGAGAACTATTTATTGACAAACAGATAAGGTTCCATTAGATATTCTCAAGATGGATCCATTCAGTGAATTCATTCTCTAGTGGGCACCCACATCCTAGTATTAGTGTTAAACACAAGTGATTGTGAGATTAGTCACCCTCTTCACCAAGCATATATAGGATGTGATGGTCTTACCGGAAACATTGATCCCCTACTCAATATCCCATCGACCAGGAATATTCTAGATTAGGGTTTTAAGGCTTCAGGTCTCACTGGTATGATCTCATCATAACCCTAGAACCATAGTCCTAATCTATGGGGTTCATCATATCTTAATAAAATTAATAAGACACAGCATATGATGAAAATAAAATGCCTTTATTAATTGATAATGTCAATACACTGGTTTGGGATATAAAAGAAAATCCTATCGAAATACAACATTTCGATTGGCCATTAGGGCATAATCCTTTCAATCTCCCACTTGCACTAAAGCCAATCGTCTTTAAATTTTAACCCCATACAATCGAGGTGGTGATTAAACTCTCGCTATGGTGGAGCCTTAGTGAACGGGTCTGCTATGTTGTTCTTCATTTATACTCTTTTAATGCAGACTTCTTGTCTTTCAACAATCTCTCGAACAAGATGGAAGCATCTTAAAATGTTCTTTGATTTATGATGAGCTCTAGGTTCCTTAGCTTGAGCGATGGCTCCAGTATTATCACAGTAAAGTGGTACTTGACCTTAAATCTTCCGAACAACGCCCAACTCTGAGATGAACTTCTTTATCCAAACAGCTTCCTTGGCAACTTCACTAACAGCAATGTATTATGCCTCAGTTGTTGAGTCAGCTACAGTCTACTGTTTAGAACTCTTACAGCTTATATCTCCTCCATTTACGATAAAAACATACCCTGAAATACTCTTACAGCTTATGTCTCTCCACTTGGACAGGTTTGCTCGTTACTTATGCTGGAATAAATTCCAGGCGTTCGAAGCAGGCCAATCGACCGAACATCCCTGGGCGTCTTCTTTTCTCCCTCCACCCGCTGTCTTTAAACTCTCATTTATTTGCTGATTTATTGGGAGAATGGCAGCCTCTCGAGTCCTCTTCGTCTCCCAGCCTCTCCCTCTTCCCTCTGCTATCATTAAATACAGCAGGCTCTGTTTCAGCGAACCGTGGAACAGCAAATAGGTTGTCTGGGCGTTGTTCTTGTTTGAGAGGCCGAGAGTTCTCCCATTTTGAGAGTTTAATCCTTGCTTCCATCCGGTGCTCTTGGGGCTGAGTTTTGGTGTGATTTAGGGAGAGTTACAAGCTTGATTCCTCGTTGATAGTTGTGCTCAAGCCTAACACTGCAGTAAAGCAATGTTGCTCCTACCCACCGGGACCAGCATCCCTTCCAGCGGCTAGCACCGTGCGAGAAGGATGATTCGAGAGCCCCAGGCGTATCTCCCCTCTAGAGGGAGTATCCCTTTACTCCTGGGAGCAAGAGAATTGAACCCCGTTTGCTGCTGCTGCTCAAAATCCAAAGAAGAAGCCTGCTATTTTTCCTGTAGCAGATTTTTGGCTGTAAGCTTTCGGTGAATTGGAAGAGATCTTTTAGTGATTTTTTCTTTGCAGATTTTGGTTGAAAATCGAAGAAGATCCAACCTCCTTGCTGTTGCTTCGATTTGGGTGCAAACGGAGGTCCGGAAGGTGGTGTTTGGACAGCGTTTTGAAAGCCCAAAACAGGACAACCCACGGTCCCATGGAAGAAGAAGGATGGAATAGTTTTATTCCAGCTATTCCAGCCTATTCCTGGTTTATTCCAGAGTTATTCCAAGCAGAATAAAGGTATGGAAAATTATTTTTTTAATCATGCATGAATAGATTTATTTGTTTAATATTTTGCAAATATTTTATATCATCATACATGCTTACATGCAACATGAATAGGTTAGGTTCTGGGCGGAGCAGTTTTCTGCTGCGAGAATTTAAAAAAAAAAAAGTTTTAAAATCTTTTCTGCTCCCGCAGCTGTTTGCATGCCTAGTGTAGGACAATGTCAAACCACCTGCATCTGTTTTCTTTCAGTGGTATCAAAGCCAGGTTGCATGTGTAATCTATTCCTGTATGCATGTTTATAGATTAAAATTTGCTTAATCTAAATATGTATCTAGACTTCTTTTGGAACCTAGTTGAGGCCTTCACCATGACCGTGTGTCTTTGACATGATGCGGATCGTCTGTGTTGGCCTCTTCAGAAGGATCCTTAAAGAATATTAAAATTAAAATTGTTTTAATTTGGTGATACATGTTTTAGGCATGTTTTATTGGATATAAAATATTTGTAAAATTTTGAATCTGGATGCATGATTAGTTATGTAAAATTGTTTTACATAGTGACTTAATTAAAAATTATTTTAATTAAGTGTTTGGCTTATTAAAAAAATTTTTTAGGTTTATGAAATCTAATACAATTTGCATAAGCCATTTTGGGTTAATTGGGTTAGCTAACTAGTTGGGTCCATAAATGGGTTAGACCTAAGTTTAGTTGAACCGGATTACAAGAAGATTAAACAGAAGTAGTTTAAGGCCCTATTTAGAACTATCAATAGTTAGATTAGTTGATCCGTTCATCTAAAATTGATCCAATTAGTGGCTCAGTGGACGCCCGAGTTTTTTAGGCTAGTCTGATCGAGTCTGGTAAACCGACTGGTGTCGAGGTAGGATTGGCATTGTGATCATGGTTGTTTGAGGCTACCTCTTTCCTGGCCAACTTGGTTGGTGTCTAGGAAAGATGGTTAATGGCAGTTACTCACCCATGATCTCACCTACGTGGCTAGTCGAGTCGACCAGAACTGATTGGAAAAGCTCAATGACTCGAGTTAACCCTTGTCACCCAAGTTGATCGGTCTGACTAATCTATAGGTGCCCATGGATCAATTTGTTGATTTATTTCAACCCTCCTGGAATCTGATTGATTCAGTGGGAGGATGATCCATATCCTTGTCTTTTTCTTCTGTCACAACTAAAAAAATCCTCTAAAATTATTAGGTCCTTAAAAAGACTAAGTCAAAGAGTTGACAGTGTCTTTGCCTTCCATTATGTCGGTTAGAAATGTATCCACTAGCTTGGTGTGCATCGGCAATTCCATAGAACGGGTGTACATCCGGCGACTGGAATTTCTATCTGATTGATGATGGTTCAATGCAACCTCCTTAACGGGACTAGGTGGGCCAGCCATAGTCGTGCTTGGTCTTTAGTTATCTGGAAGCATTGGATTTGTCATTTTAATGGTTGGACCTAACCAGAGACCGACAATAGAAGGCCCCTAGGCCGATTGGGGTGTTCTCTGAGGCAAAATGAAATACTGAAAATTGTTTAGGGAAACAATTGGTTTACGAACCTACCTTTAGGCTCGTATGGGTGAGCTGGCCATAGTCGGGCTCATGCGAGGCCTATTGGATTTCAGTACCCACTTGAAAAAGTGTTTTCATGGATTGGAGTTAGAGGCTACCAATCTGAAAAATTAGTGGGAGAAACCTTTAGACTAAAGTCCAAGTCTTTTGGTTAAATTATTAATTCATACACTAATTTGGTCTTATTTTCTTTTCAGATGTCTTCTAATTTATCGCTCCGGTCATTTCTCGATAATGAGAAGTTAAAGGGTCACAACTTTGATAGTTGGTATCGAAGATTAAGAATCATTCTGGAGCATGAACGGATCCTCTATATGATAACGAATCCGGCACCTGAAATCCCTCCCGCTAAAGCATGGAGTGCGGTCAAAGATGCTTATCTGAAGTGGGTCTCTGATTGGATTACTGTCCGGTGCATTATGTTAGCAACGATGAACGACGAGTTCAGTCACAAATTCGAGGAGGCCCAACTTGATGAAATTCTTCAAAAGTTGAAGGAATCCTTCGGCACCCCGGATGACGTAGAAAGGTACAAAGTGTCTTGTGCCATCTACAACTCCAAGATGCTGAATGGTGGTTCAGTCACTAATCATGTATTGTGCATGATCGAGCTGATTGAAAAGTTGGGCAAACCCAGATGCCCCTTGCACGAGCAGCTCGGCAAGGATGCGATCCTGAATTCTCTTCCCTCCTCCTATCTTGATTTTCTCGATCATTATATAATGAACAAGCCTGTAGTCAACTACCATGGTCTTTTGGGGTTGCTACAGACTTTCGAGAAAGACCACCAACTGAATAAGGCGGTGGTGAATTTAGTGGAAGGTAGTAGAGGTCGTCATCCCTTTAAGAAAGGGAAGAAGAAAATGAATAAAAAGGGAAAGAAGGTGCAGAATGTTCCTGGCCCTAGTCAGACCAGGAAGTATAAGGCTGATCAATCTTCTGCAGAATATTTCTACTGCAAGAAGAACGGACACTGGAAGAGGAACTGTCCTCTTTATATTACGTCCCTTGATCTGAACAGGTCGAGGAAGCAAAAGTCTGCTGAACAAGGTATTTATATGATCAAACCTTGCAATTATTCAATTATTGATACTGCTAACTAGGTATTGGATACTGGTAGTCCAATTCATGTTTGTAATTTATTACAGGGACTTCTAGTTAGCAGAAGATTTGAAGATGGAGAACAGTTTCTGAGCATCGGGAATGGAAATCATGTTCAAGTACTGGCGGTCGGAGTCCTGCGTCTTGTCTTTGAGTCTTATACTGTCAAACTAGTCGATTGTCACTATTGTCCTAGTTTCATTCTGAGCATAATCTCTGTAGGCCTTTTGGCCAATTATGGTTTTGAACTATCAATAAAAGGAGATTTTTGCAATGTTATTTTGAATAACTCTGTTATAATGAAAGCTAGATTAAATAATGGCATATATGTACTATCAAGGCCTGTTAATGTAATGTACACTTCCAGCAAACTCCCAAGATTAGATAATGTCAACGATTTGTATCTTTGGCACTGTAGGCTAGGTCATATTAACCAAAATAGGACAAACAAGATTCGAGGAGATGGACTCCTCGAGGTCAGTGATTCTGAATCACTGCCCACTTGTAAATCCTGTTTACTTGGTAAAATGACCAAGTCACCTTTTACTGGAAAAGGTGAACGAGCTACAGAACTTCTAAGTTTAATAATACTGATGTATGTGGACCGATGACAGTTAGTGCCAGAGGAGGATACAAATATTTCATTACTTTTTCAGACGACTTTTCAAGGTTCGGTTATGTCTTCCTAATGAGACATAAGTTTGAGTCGTTTGAAATGTTCAAACGATACCATAATCAAGTAGAAAAGCAAACTGGAAAAAGTATTAAAACCCTTTGATCTGATCGAGGTGGTGAATAATTATCTGGTAAATTTTTGACATATCTTGAGGAGATTGGAATTCTCTCTCAGTGGACTCCTCCAAGAACACCATAGTTGAATGGTGTGTCCGAAAGGAGGAATCGAACCTTGTTGGACATGGTTTGATCCATGATGGGCTTTACAACTCTGCCGCTATCCTTTTGGGGATATGCACTTTAGATAGCCTATTACTTGTTAAATAATGTTCCAAGTAAGTCTGTTGTCTCCACTCCATATGAAATGTGGAATGGATGTAAACCCTCAATCTCACACCTTCGGGTCTGGGGTTGTCCGGTTTACGTAAAGCATTTAGACTCAGACAAACTTGGTCCTAGGTCTGATCGGTGTTTATTCATTGGTTATCCTAAGGAAACCAAAGGATATTTCTTCTACTTGGAGAATGAACAAAAGGTGTTCGTTGCTCTTATAGCTATCTTTTTGGAAAGGGAGTTCCTTGGAGAAGGAACTATAGCCTCTAAGATTGAACTTGATGAAGTTCAGCCAATAGAAGAACCTACACACTCTAAGGACATCGTAGAACCAGCTGTGATTGAATCATTCCCAGAACCCATTAGGAGATCCGGTAGAATACCGCATCAGCCGAACAGATACTATGGTTTCTTGGTCCGAGACGGCGATCCCATTGAGCTCGATGAGAACAATGAGGATCCGATCACCTATATGGATGCTCTTCAAAGATCTGACTTTGAGGCATGGCTTGAGCCATGCGATCCGAATGGAGTCCATGGAAATCAACAATGTTTGGACATTGGTTGATCCGCCTGATGGAATAAAATCCATTGGGTGTAAATGGATCTTCAAGAGGAAAAGGGGCACAGATGGGAAGGTAGAGACCTATAAAGCCTGTATGGTTGCCAAGGGGTATCGTCAGCGATATGGTATCGATTATGACGAGACTTTCTCCCCTGTGGCAATGCTCAAGTCCATTCGAATCATGCTTGCTTTGGCAGCAAATTTTGATTACGAGATCTGACAGATGGATGTCCGAACCGCTTTCCTTATTGGGGAGCTAGAAGAGAAGGTGTATATGATACAGGCTGAAGGGTTCACATCCACAGATGAATCAAAAGTATGCAAGTTGCAGTGGTCCATCTATGGACTCAAGCAAGCAGCTCGAAGTTGGAACTTACAGCTTGATAGGTGTATCAAATCATATGGCTTCGTTAGGAACGGAGAAGAACCGTGCATCTATAAATGGGTTAATGGTTCTGTGATTGTATTCCTAGTATTGTATGTTGACGACATTCTCTTAATCGGGAATGATGTCATAGCATTACAAGGAATAAAGGTCTGGTTATCATCTCAGTTCTCCATGAAGGACTTAGGTGAAGCTTCTTACATACTAGGTATGAAGATCTATAGAGATAGATCTAAGAAGCTTTTGGGATTGCCCCAGTCTATGTACATCGACAACAAACTGAAACGGTTCAGCATGGAAAATTCCAAGAAATGCTATCTCCCAATAGGTTCTGGAATTACTCTTTCTAAGAAAGATTGAGCGACAACTCCACAGTAAAAAGAGCGCATGAGTAGAGTACCTTATGATTCTTCAGTAGGCTCTATCATGTATGCTATGACTTGTACTAGACCAGACATGGTGTTGCCCAGATATGGTGCCCAAGAGGGGGGGTGAATTGGGTATTTTAAAAATTAAAGCAATATATGTGCTATCAAGTTCAAAGGTGAAGAATGATAATGCTCAAGTAATTGTGCAACGAAAGCAATGAAATATAACAACAATTAAAGAGCAAAAGAAGATAGAGAGTAAAGCAATGCAAACACACAAGAAGTATAGTGGTTCGGTGCACCTAGCACCTACATCCAATCCCCAAGCTCCACTTGGTAAATTTCACTATAATCTTTTCTAGATTACAGCCGACTTGTTTTACCAGGCTCACAAGTCAAAACCTTGCACACTTGTTTTGGCTTCGGGCTTACAAGCAACCCTAGTTGGTTTTATCAATTGGCTCACCAACAAACCTCACTCACTTGTTTTGGCTTCGGGCTTACAAGCAACCCTAGTTGGTTTTATCAATTGGCTCACCAACAAACCTCACACTAGTTTCAAATTCCCTTGAAACTAGCCTAAGACAAAAAGAATATGAATACAATGAATAAATCAAGACAAACTCCTTTTGAGCAAAAAGTAATTCGATGTAGCTCTTGATGGAGACTCTTCAAGCCTTTCTCTTGGAATCTTGGACCTCACTAAATGCCAAACACTTGAAAGTTGGATTCCTCAAAGATGGAAAGCTTTTGGCTAAGGAATCTCTTGGTTTTCTCAATCTTTTTGGCTTGGAATTGAGTGAAGGCTTTGTACTTTCATTCTAATCCTTTTCACTTTGTCTCCTTGTCTTTTTTGAAGTTAGGTGGAGGTTAAATACCTCATTCAAGCTGAAACAACTCCACAAGACCGTTAGAATCAAAAATATGTCTGTTTATGGCCGTTAGAAATCAAATCAAAATTTCAGAAAAACTAGCCGTTATGCCATGAGTCGACCTCATGAGTCGACCTCTGGATCAAGTGTCGACCTCATGAGTCAACCTTTAGTTTATCTTAGATAAAAATCCAGAAAACCATAGTTCTGCCCAGTTTGAAATCTCAGGCAATGAGTCGACCTTTGGTGTCGACCTCTGGACAGGTGTTGACCTCTGGTGGTTGACCTCTGGAGCGTGCCACTGAAATTTTGCCGTGCCGGCCTTGCTGAACTTTTCTTTTCTTCATGAGTCGACCTCTGGTCTGAATTTTTCTTAAACTCTTGGAGAGGTGCGTGCCATGCTCGAGTTTCTCTAAGCCTTTGTTTCTTTTGTCAATTACTTCTTAACAAGAAGGTCTAATATGAGAAATTTGATCTTGTTCAAGGTAGAAGAGCTCTTTCCCAAATCAGGCAAGTTTGGTTTCATCATTGTACTCTTGATACTCTTTTTGAATAACCTAAGTCCTAAAACTTTATCTTGAAATGAAACATTAGTCCAAACATATACTCAACCTTTTGTTAATCATCAAAATTAAGGAGCCAAAGCCAACAATCTCCCCCTTTTTGATGATGACAAAACCTTGAGTATATATGCAATTAAGTCCAAAAGAAAAATATAAATAATAAAAATTTTCAAAGAATCCTTACATGCATGAGTATACCATAAAAATTTTACCTTTCATCTACTTTTTTGTTAAAACATTCTCATGAGTCAAAAAGATTTTACTTTTCATTTACTTCTTTCTTTTTGTGAAAACATTCTCATGAGTCAAAATGATTTAACTTTTCATTTACTTCTTTCTTTTTGTGAAAACATTCTCATGAGTCAAAAAGATTTTACTTTTCATTTACTTCTTTCTTTTGTGAAAACATTCTCATGAGTCAAAAAGATAAGAACCATAATAGCTTTACTCTATTCTATGAAAGAGTCATACTTTACCATATATACTTTACAAACATTACTATACTCCCCCTTTTTGTCAAGAATCAAAAAGTGCATTCTTTGTAGTAAAAGATATATTAAGGAAAATTATGTTCCAATACAATGAAGTAATTAGTTGCATAAAATACATGCTCCCCCTCAATTTGTGCATTCAATATAAAAACTTTCTAACTTGAGGGTTTAAAAAGATAAATGCTAAGAGCTGGTATCAGACAATAAATATCACAATGTAGATAAGTATATAAATGTATTCAGTTACAAAATTGCTTACATAGTAAGCACAAAACACTGATACATCAGATCATACAAAGCAAACTAAGTATAACATACATCAAGTAAATCTATGAGGCTATTCCTCATTAGAAGGTATATTAAAAGAGATAGGAGCCGAGATCCTAGATTAGGATTTTGGAGTCCTATGAGTGAGACTCCGAGTCCTCAGAGAGGGACCAGACCTAGGGGTAGTCATACGAGATCTATAGGTCCGAGGAAAAGGCTCCATAGGTGTCGTAACAGAAGCAGTAGCAGAAGGAGTAGATGGATCAGTATGCTGAGTAGACAGAGCTGGAGTGTGCCAGCTGACTAGCTCATAAGCAGTGGGATCATCAATATCTGTCTCTGTATTCTCATCTCTATCATCCGAAATCCCTGTAATAGTCTCAAAAAGTGACTCAGTAACCTCAGTATCTACTGGCACATCTGTAGCTGGAGGATCTGTACTGGGAAGATCAGTAGAAGGAGGATCAGTAGAAGGGGGAATCTCTGGAATTGGATCTGCAGGTGGAACATCAGAGCTACCTGCTCCAGGATGATCTCCACCACTATCACTGTATCCACTAGAGCCATCATCATCATCATCATCAGAATGTGGAGGAGATACTGTCGGATCTATAGTCCCTGGTGGCAATGCCAATCTTAGTAGACTGAGGATCTGTCAAAATCTTGCATCTACACTAGCTGAGAGAGCTCCAATGCGCATATCTGTGTGGATCCGCAGACCATGTAGCTCCTGTCGTACACTAGCAATCTCTGTCCGGACCTCTGAAATGTGATCAGTCACTCCTTGCTCAATGTTCGATATCCTCGCTGTAGTCCTCCGTGGTGTAGCAGTGGCAGTAGGTGCTGGAGCTGATGAGGGTGGTGGCGTGAATGGCTCAAGCTCCGCAGTCCCTGACTCTGGTGCTGGGCGAGGAGGTGTACCATGATCAGTAGGCTCTGAAGGCCCAGCCTCAGCTGCTCGGATCTCATCCTCCTCATCTGGCTCCTGGCCAGACTCTCATCACACCCAACGGTCACCAATCTGTCGAAATCCCATCCTATGCAGGGATTTCTCTCCATATGTATCAGTATGCTGCAGCTGACTGAAAGGTATACCATCAAATGAAACTCCATGCTCCCTGAATAGCTGTGTCAGCCCCATACCATATGGCTGAACTAGTCTCCTGTGAGATGCTGCCTCACCCATCTGCTGAAGCATGATCCTGGGAAGGTTGATGGGAGTCCGCTATCTCAGGGACACCATCAACACCAGCTCACGCTCTGTGATAAAGTCGAACCTCCCGCTCTTCGGAATCAAGATACGGGCGATGATATGATGCAGCACTCTCATCTCCAGTGAAAGCTGGTTAGCGGCTACTGTGGAAATGCCGCTAACATCCTCACGCTTTAGAATACATCTGAAGGCATGCTCTCTGTCGCTGATCGAAGTGGCAGCTGTGCCATGAAGTGGAATCCTCCAAACATGACTGATGACCTCCGGTGTCACTGGAATCTCGATCCCACGTACAGTAGCTGACCATCCAATGCCATCAGTGGCCATGGATGCATAGAACTCCCTGATGAGGTCTGGGTAGAATCTCTCAGTCATCGTGCAGAAGTGAACCAGACCTGCATCTCTCAGCACATCTCCTATAAAAAAAGTGATGCTGATCGCAGAAAGGTATGTCCACACGCCTCCCACTCGCAATGCTCTTCCGTACTAAGCTGGCTGGCACTGGTGCAGGTGGCTCTGGGGTCGGCTCACGCTCATGTCTGACCTTTCTTCGTCGCTCAGTGCTACTTTGGCCTTGTTCCATTCTCCTTTTTCTCACTGCCAAGTGCTTTCTTGGACCCATATGGATGGAAGAGGGGTAAATTAGGGAGAAGTAGGATAATGCAAGGCTAAGAGGGAAGGAACCAAGAAAAGAGAGGAGAAGAGAGGTTCACGGGTTGAGCAAAAGAAGAAATGGTGAAATGGTAAGATAGGGTTTGTGAAAATGGAGAAAATCGAGGGTAAATGGAGGAAATGCAAGAAACGGAGGAGAGAAATAAGTGATTTTAATTGAAAAACAACTGATATTTGAGGGTAGATAGAGGCAAAAGCTTTCGGTTGTCCAAAACCAAGAACATGGTCAAAAAACGGTTTTGTTCTAAAGAAAACAAGAGGAGAGGAGAGGATTACCCAAAAAGATGAAGGAGAGGGTTGGAAATCCACTATTTAGAGGTTTAGGGAAGTTGGAGGGGGACCACACGAAGGAGAAATGGAAAGAAATGGAGAAAAAGAGGCTTGCGGATAGGTTTTAAAAAAGATGATTTCCGTTCAAGTGTCGACCTCTAAAAATTCTCAGGGGTCGACCTTAAGTGTCGACCTATAAAAATCTCAGGGGTCGACCTCAAGTGTTGACCTCCGAAAACTTAAGTATCGACCTCCAAAAATAAATTAGCCAAAAAAATTCGGTAAAATATGAAAAATTGATAAAATTTAGAAAAATAAGTTTTAAACAAATTTGAGGTCACATCTTCGACCTATCTGGATACTAGGACCCATTGCTAGATGGTTTCCTATGATGGTACTAGAATTATTCTAGTGCTACCATTTAGGTTCGAACCTATGAGGTCACACGCCACAGAGGATTACTCTCTGATCCGGATACCGATTACGATTGGGAATCGTCTCGGTTTTATGGTCACAGTATTTTTTAGAACTCTTTTCCCCATCTTGCCCTTGTTTGTGTCAATCGAAAATTATTCTGGGCTGACCAGGACTGCGCCAAGATTTTTCTAAATCAGTTTTGAACTGATTCGGAGTTCGTTTTGGCTTCCAATTGGTTGTGAACCAATTGTAATCCCTTAAACCAATTCAATTGGATTGAACCAACCGTTTGGTTTAAATGGGTTTGAACCAATTTGTTTGGACCGGTTAATTGAACCGGTGTTTCTCTCCACTTGGACCGGTTTGCTCATTACTTATGCTGGAATAAATTCCAAGCATTTGAAGCAGGCCAATCGACCAAACATCCCTGGGCGTCTTCTCTTCTCCCTCCACCCGCTGTCTTTAAACTCTCGTTTATTTGCAATTTTATTTGGATAACGGCAGCCACTCGAGTCCTCTTCGTCTCCCAGCCTCTCCCTCTTCCCTCTACTTTCTTTAAATATAGTAGGCTCTGTTTCAGCGAACCATGGAACACCAAATAGGTTGTCTGGGCATTGTTCTTGTTTGAGAGGCCGAGAGTTCTCCCATTTTTGAGAGTTTAATCCTTGCTTCCATCCGGTGCTCTTGGGGCTAAGTTTTGGTGTGATTTAGGGAGAGTTACAAGCTTGATTCCTCGTTGATAGTTGTGCTCAAGCCTAACACTGTACCAAAGCAGTGTTGCTGCTACCCACCGTGACCAACATCCCTTCCAGAGGCTAGCACCGCGCGAGAATGATGATCCGAGAGCCCCGGGTGTATCTCTCCTCTAGAGGGAGTATCCTTTTACTCCTGGGAGCAAGAGAATCGAACCCCGTTTGCTGTTGCTGCTCAAAATCCAAAGAAGAAGCCTGTTGTTTTTCCTGCAGCAGATTTTTGGCAGTAAGCTTTCGGTGAATTGGTAGAGGTCTTTTAGTGATTTTTTCTTTGCAGATTTGGTTGAAAATCGAAGAAGATCCAACCTCCTTGCTGTTGCTTTGATTTGGGTGCAAACAGAGGTCCGGAAGGTGGTGTTTGGATAACGTTTTGAAAGCCCAAAACAGGACATCCCACGGTACCAAGGAAGAAGAAGGCTGGAATAGTTTTATTCTAGCTATTCCAGCCTATTCCTGGTTTATTCCAAAGTTATTCCAGGTGGAATAAAGGTATGGAAAATTTTTTTTTTTAATCATGCATGAATAGATTTATTTGTTTAATATTTTTCAAATATTTTATATCATCATACATGCTTACATGCAACATGAATAGGTTAGGTTCTGGGCAGAACAGTTTTTTGCTGCGAGAATTTAAAAAAAAAAAAGTTTTAAAATCCTTTCTGCTCCTGCAGCAGTTTGCATGCCTAGTATAGGACCATGTCAAACCACCTGCACCTGTTTTCTTTCACCTTGGGGCTTCGACACTGTGTGGAAGAAGCCTTGCCTGACCGCCAATGATGGAAAGAATGTCTTGGCGGTCGATCAGTCGGATTATGATCTTCTGACCAACTTGGAAGTTGCTCCTATCCGGGAGTTGTTGGAGGAGAGGAACCTCCAATGAGCCGGAATCAGTAAATTCCCCTCACTAGGTATTGTAGTGGAAATTTCTGCTCTTCTTTATTAGGTTTTATTGTAGCTCATTTAACTGAGGTGATCCCCTTTGCCTACAGGTGATGGGATAAAGCGCAATCTGAGTTGGCTTCGCCAGACTTCGGAGAGGAGGGTGGCACAGGCCCCTTCCACTAGGTCTGCAGCTTAGAAGAGAGCTCGGAGAGATAGTCCCGAAAGGGACCAAAGCGCTCCATCTTCCCGAGGCATCTCGGGGGAAAATGCAGCGGCCACAGAAGAGGTTCCAACGAGGCCCTGCCCAGTCGAGACTCCAACGGCGGTCACCTCCCCAATTGAGACAACGGAGGGCCCGCTTCAAGGAGTGGATGTGCCACTAGTTTGCCCATCTGTCGCTGATAGGTGCAAGGCACAGCAAGTCAAAGGAGAGTCCGTCTGCGGAGCTTCTTCAGCCGGAGGTCGCCCGACGAACCCTTCGGAGCTCCTGCCTATGGGAGAGCTGCTGGTCTCAGAGGAGGCCAAACAGGTGTTGAAGGGCACAATATAGCCTCGCAACCTGGAAATTCTCCGGAACCGGAGCTTTCACAAAGTGTCTGATTTCGGCTTTGCCGCCCTACAACAGGTATGATTATCACCGCCTCCCTTGCCTTAAGAGTTACTTGACCCTCAATTCTTCATTTTGGATGTAGTTGGTCTATGACTTCACCTTCATGGAGGAAGGCCTGGAGAACGTAGATAGCCTCATCTACGACCTCAAGGAGGAGCTTCAGACTGTTAGGGCTACCAGGGAAGTAGCCGAGGAGCTGAAGCAATCCATGGAGGACCGTCTTGTCCGAGTGACTGATGAAGTTCGTGACATGAAGGGCGAACTGAAAAGCACGCACTTGAGGATAGCGGGACAAGAGGTAGGGTGGAACAGGAGCAGGAGGTAAGTTGAATCCCTGGAGCGGACTACCAGGGAGAACCAGGAGAGGATAGAGAGCCTATCCAAGGTAGCGGAGGAGGCTTTTAGGAGGGCCGAAGAGGCGATCCTATAATCCGAAGCTACCAAGAGGGAGGCCGAAGCCACCAAGAGGGAGTCCGAAGCTTTGATGAAGTAGATGAACAATGCCGTGGCTGACTTCAAGATGCCTTCACAATTTCAGACAGAAATTGATGAAGCATCATTGTATGCCTACCAGCATGGCTTCAATGATGGGCTTTCCAAGGTGAAAGAGATCCTCCCTCACCTCGACCTTTCGAAGAACCCCTCTTTCAACATAATTGGAGAGGAAGGAGAAGAAGCAGAGGAGGTCAAAGCTGCAGGGGAAGTCGAGGAGTCACCATGTCCGGCGGAGGAGGCTGCTATCCAATCAAAAACCCAGAGGTGATCCCAGCTGTGACCTCGGCCCAGGAGGCGACTCAGGCTGGAAGAGTCCAGGCTGAAGGTTCTCCCATCCCGGTCTAGATTGATGAGACCTTCTCCGATCAAGTTGATAGGTTGTTCCAGTCCTGTGGTGTGGAGCCCTCTCCTGTTGATGTTGAGTGACCTGGATCACTCCGAATGTATTTTCTTCTTTTTTCTTTACTTGTATTGTCAATGAACTTTGTATTGCAATTTTTCCAGATCTTGGAATGAATTCTCCATTCTTTGCATATGTATTGTTGTGCCTCATGTGTTCATGTGTAGCCAGAAATGGTTCAATCGTTTCTTCTTTGGCCTAGTCGAACAATAGCCTTCGAAGGCCATCCAGTTGGTAGGAGCCAGCTTTACTGTTCTCTTTTCCGCTTAGTCAAATAGTTGTGGCCAAATGCCATTCAGTCGATAAGGATGAATCCTCGAACGGACCAGAACTCCATTGTGTTGCCTTCCTTCGGACGATTAGCTTGTCCGTTGGGGAGGACAGGAGTCATTTCTCTGCCAGTCAATAATTAGGGAAATTTGATTAGGATCACCATTGTCCGCATGGCACATCAAAATTTGTACAGTCGCGATCTCTTGCACCTTGTGAGCCCTCGGGCCTTTTTTTCCCAAAAAGAGACCATTAATGGCACCGTCGCAAGATGCAAATTTCTTCGGATTCAAAGTGATGGCGGTTGCGGTCCTGGGGATGGCTTTCGAGAGACTTTCGAGTTCTCGAAGCGTAACCCAGATACGTGGTGCCTTCTCAGTTGGTTGGGAAGGACGTGGGATGCACCTCCCCGCAGTCGATTGTGGGCGCAGGGTTTCTTTAAATAGGACCTTACCTCTTGCTATCGAAAGACATCATTTTTGTTGGTGTCTTCCTTCCAATAGCCATGAGGTTCAGCACTTCTGAGCTTCGTCGTGCAGTGAAGAGGAGGGCTATTGACCCTGAAAGGAAGCAAAGTCCGAGGCCAGCTGGGCCCGTCGGCGAAGAGGAGGAGCCTCTGGTTGACCGTCTCGAGAAGAAGGTCTGCCTTTTGGAGGCTCAATTGAGGGAGGCCCGGTCCCAAGTCACGGCGGCGACCACGACGGTGGAGGAGGCGAAGAAGGAGGTGGTGGAGGCCATCGCAAACTCAGAACTTCTGCCTCCTTCAAGGATGAGGTCGCCGGGGTGGCCCTGGACTCCTTCCACCAGAGGTTTCGGGAATGTCTGAGGAATGTCTCTAGGTTTTATGACTTGAAGGGCTTGGATAACCTCAAACCCTCCGTTCCCTTCCCTAGCCATGAATTCGATTCCGACTCTGATGAGGGGTCGGACTCGAGTTCAGACAGGAACCCCGGGGCCCTTCGTCGTCCCATGTAGTCTCTCCCCGATGGTATGGGAAAAACTCGTCGAGGAGTTAGTGCAAAATTTCCCAACCTGCTGTCGCTGCTACTGCTGCCCTTTTTTTTTTTTTTATTCTCTTTTAGAGAGTTTTTTTCTTTTTTCTTTCTTTTTTTCTTTCTTTTCTTTATGTAAAAAAAATGGAAAGAAATGAAAGATCTTTTCTGTTACCTCTTCCCGTGTATTTTCTGCGATGTGTTACATCATGATTTGTCCATAATGTACACTCCATAAACCACTTGCAATTTGTAGGGAAGAAGTAGGGTCCGTTGGACCATTCTGAGAGTGTTTGTTGTTGACAAAGAGGACGATAATAGTCCTTTTAGGCACGTGTTCAGATTTAGCGTAGGGTAGGTTACGAAAACCATCCCTGTGCACTTTCTATCATGATTAAGGTAGGCTGTTGAGGCCCACCTCGGCACGTGTTCAGATTCACCATAAGTTAGGTTACGAAAACCATCCCTGCACCTTTGATCTTTTTGGTGGCCTGGTTAGGCCATCCCTTGTGCTCGTCGGACATACCGATAAGGTGAGTGGATCAGACACTCCTTTACGCAGTTGACCAATTTTTCAAATCAGGTCATTTGGGCTATTGTCGTTCAGTCGATGCAACTAGCCATTCTTAGTCGAGTAGGGTTGAGAAGCTTTGCACATGAGTTTTTGGGACTTTTTCATTGATAGTATTTGCGAAGGTTTTGTACGTTCCATGGCCGAGATAGGGTCTTCCCCTCTAGGGTCTTGAGTCGATATGTCCCTGGTCGAATAACTTCTTCGACTTGATATGGGCCTTCCCATTTAGGGGAGAGTTTATCCTATTCTGTTGGCCTGGACACTTCTTCTCTTCGCAATACCATATCCCCCGTGCGGAAAGTTTGCTCCTTCATCCTTGCATTGTAGTACTTGGCGACCTTTTGCTGGTATGCCACCATTCTAATCTGGGCTTGTAGCCTGGTGCTTGATAGCAGATCGAGATCGATCCTTCTGCGATCGAAATTCTCAGGCTCTTCATAGTTGTCAGTTCTCAGGGACTGTAAGGAGACTTCGATAGGTAGCATGGCCTCGGTACCGTAGGCTAGGTAGAACGGAGATTCGCTGGTGGCTATTCTTGGGGTTGTTCGGTATGCCCAAAGGATAGAGGTCAGTTCTTCAGCCCAAAGTCCTTTGGCGGTGTTCAACCTTGTCTTTAGACCATGGAGGATGGTTCGGTTGGTGACTTCGGCTTCTCCATTGGATTGTGGATGTGTAATGGATGTTAGCTGATGCTGGATATGGTACCGAGCATAGAAGTCCTTGAACTTCGGATTGTCGAATTGTCTCCCATTGTCCGTGATGATGACATGTGGGATACCGAACCTGAAGATGATGGAGTTTTTCACAAAACTCTTCACCTTGCCCTCTGTGATTTGGATCAATGGTTCAGCTTCCACCCATTTTGTGAAGTAGTCGATAGCCACTAGGAGAAACTTCCTTTGCCCTGATGCTGGTGGGAATAGGCCAAGAATGTCCATCCCCCACTGGGCAAAGGGCCATGGGGCTGCCAATTGAGTCAGATGACTCGCAGGTTGTCTCTGCACATTGGAATATCTCTGGCATTGGTCGCACTTCCGTACGAAATCAGCTGAGTCCTTCTCGATGGAGGGCCAGTAATACCCTTGTCGAATAAACTTGTATGCTAGAGATCTGCCTCCCAAATGATCCCCGCATATGCCCTCATGGACCTCTCTCAATGCATAATTTGCATCGGTGGGTCCGAGGAAATTCTGTAATGGTTGGGAGAATGATCTCTTGTAGAGGGTTCTGTCTAAGATGACTACTGAGATGCCATCCAGTGGATCTTTTTGGCCTCTGCCTTATCTTCAGGCAGGTCTCCTTCCTTCAGGAATCTGATGATGGGATCTATCCAGCTTGGCTCAGCATCAATCTGGCGTACCTCTGCAGCCTCTTTGGTAATGCTTGGAGTTTCAAGATGTTTAACAAAGGTGCGCCCGAGAGACTCCGATTCAGTAGTCGCTTGTCGAGACAGTGCATCTACCCGGGAGTTCTCCGATCGGGGAACATGAATAATTTCAAAATGTTCCAGTTGAGAGGATAAGGCCTGAACCTTCTCCAGGTATTACACCATGGTTGGATCTTTGGCTGCTTACTCTCCATTAACTTGATTCACAACCAGTTGAGAGTCAGAGAAGGCTCGGAGTTGCTAGACTCCGAGATCTTTGGCGATCCAAAGTCCGACAAGTAGGGCCTCATATTCGGCCTGATTATTGGAGGCGTGGAAGGAGAAACGGAGTGCATACTCTATAATCTGGCCATCAGGTTCGGCCAACATGAGTCCAGAACTGCACCTGATAGCATTGGAAGCTCCATCCACATGAAGCACCCAGACGGACTTCAACTCCTTCGGGGCAAATTTTTCATCCGAAGATGCTTCATCTTCGAACTTCTAAGTGCACTCGGCCAGAAAATCGGAGAGCACCTGGGCCTTCATAGCCACTCGGGGATGGAAGCTAATGACAAATTTGCTTAGCTTTACAGCCACTTGGCTATCCTTCCATAAGTGTCCGGAGATCGAAGAACGGCCTTGAGAGGTTAATCAGTCAGCACCATGATAGCGTGGGCCTGTAAATATGGCCATAGCCGCTTTGCCGCAATCACTAAAGAGTAGATCAGCTTCTGCATCCTTACATACCGTGTTTCTACATCATTAAGGATCTTGCTGATGTAGTAAATCGACTTGTGGGACCCGTCTTCCTCTTTCCGATCAAGAACCGAGCTCACTGCTTCGTCTGAAGCAGAGAGGTACAAGTAGAGGACCTTGCCTTCTTTTGGCTTGGAGAGCAATGATGGGGTCTCCAAATACTTCTTCAATTCCTCAAAGGCACCGCGACAGTCTTCAGACCATTCGAAGCCCTTTAATTATCGGAGTACCTTGAAGAATGGAAGACATTTCTCGGTGGACCAGGAGATAAATCTGCTTAGGGAGGTAATCATTCCTGTCAACTGTTGGACTTTCTTTTTATGGGATGGATGTTGCATATCCTTCAAGGCCTAGATCTTCTCGGGGTTGGCCTCAATCCCTCGTTTAGTGACAAGGAAGCCAAGGAATTTATCCGACGTGACCCCTAAGGTGCACTTTGCTGGGTTTAACATCATTTTGTAGCACCAGAGAGTTCTCAATGACTCCTCAAAGTCACGGATGTGGTCTCTCTGGTGAAGACTCTTGATGATCATGTCATCAATGTAGGCCTTCATATTCCTTTCCAGTTGCTTTTCTAACACCTTATTGGTGAGTCTTTGAAATATTGCTCTGACGTTCTTGAGGCTGAACGACATCATCTTGTAGCAGTAGAGACCTTTGTCAGTGATGAATGCCATCTTCTCCTCATCTTGCGGATCCATTCTGATCTGGTTGTAGCCAGAGAAGGCGTCCATAAAGCTCAGCAACTGGTGGCCGGCGGTAGCGTCGACCAATTAGTCAATCTTTGGGAAAGGGAAGCTATCTTTTCAGTAAGCCTTGTTGAGGTCTGTATAGTCGATGCAGATCCTCCACTTGCCACTAGCTTTATTCACCATTACCACATTGGTCAGCCACTCAGGGTAGCGGGCCTCTTTGATGAACACTATCTTGAGGAGCTTGCTAACCTCTTCATCAACAGCTTGCTATCTTTCAGGGGAGAAGCTCCTCTTCTTCTGTCGTATCAGCTTGTACCCAGGGGTTACTTCCAATTGATGAGTAATCACAATAGTGGGAATCCCAGGCATATCCGAAGCTGACCAAGCGAAGACATCGGTGTTGTCCCTGAGGAAAAGGATCAGCTTCGTTCTTGTTTTTTCGTCAAAGGCGCTCTCGATTTGCATAACTTTGGAGGGATCTTCCTCTTTCAAAGGTATCGGCATGGTCCTCTCCATGAGTTCACCAAGGTTTGTGGCTGAATCCCTCAGATCCAGCTGATCCGGGGTACTTGAATCTTTGAAGTGCCTATCTTCGATCAATAGACACTGTCGTGCCATCCTCTAGTTCCCTCTAACTTCTCCAACGCCATTCCTGGTGGAGAAGCATACTAAGAGGTAGTGAGAAGAGATCACGGTCCAGAACCTATTCAAGTGGGCCTTCCCAGAATAATGTTGTATGCAGAGGGGATCTGGACCACCGTGAAGTTGATCGGCAATTTCTTTTGTCAAGGCTCAGAGTCGAGGGTTACAGGCAACACTATCTCCCCTTCGACATACACTTGGTTACCCCAAAACTAGAGAGTGGTATGGGGGATCTCTATAGTTGATATCTAAGCAAACACATTTTGGAGAATACATCATACATCAAGACATTAGTTGAACTTCCATTTTCATTAAGAACTCTCTGTACATCATAATTAACCACTACGGCTGAAATTATAAGAGGATCGTCTTGCAGGAGCTGGACTCCCGAAAGGTCGTCATAGAAGAAGAAGATGGAGATGTTATCTTTCAGTCATTTTGAAGCTTCATCATCATCCCTTCTCAAGTTGGTGGGCCGGTGTATCATCCCTACACCTCTGTTGGTGGGCCTTTAGTTTGGCAATTTAGCCTCTTCGGGAGGTGGCTGGGGAACAGTTGCTTCTGACCGGGGCCCCTGGCGACCAATGTACTACCCCAGGTACCCTCTCATGATGAGATCCTCAATTGCATCCCTCAGCTGGATGCACTATTCTGTGTTGTGGCCGTGCTCCCGGTGGAAATGGCAGAATTTGTTCCTGTTCCTTGCGGAAGAGGAGGCATTCATGGGACGGGGCCGTTGGAGATAGTTTTCTTTTTCTATCTTCATGAGGATCTTTTCTCAAGGAAGTTTAAAGGGGTGTATGAGTCGAATCTTCCTCCCAATGCTCTTGGCTTGGGAGGGCTTCTCCGGCGGTCTGCATATTTGCCACCATTGTTATTGGAAGTTTGGGGGCCTTGCCCCCTGTTATTTTTCTTCTTTGAAGGGGGTTTCCCTTCAATCAAACGTCGATTCACCGCTTGCTCTTCAGCATCGGCATATTTCTGAGCCCTTGATAGGAGCTCAACGTAGCTTTTGGGGAACTTCTTGTCCAGGGAAAAAATAAGCCTGGAGTTTCAAAGCCCCTTCTTCAGAGCTGACATGGCCACGTGCTCGTTGAGATCGGGGATCTCAAGCATGGCCGCATTAAACCTGGAGATGTAATCTCTCAGGCTCTCTCCTTCATTCCGGTGAAGGAGGAAGAGTGTGTCCATATTCCGTGGAGTTTTGCAGCAAGTCTTAAAATGCAAGACAAAAAATTTTTATAACTCGGAAAAGGAATCGATGGTACCTGGGCACAGGCTCGAGTACCACATCCATGCGGACTTCTTCTATAGGGTTCCGGTGCAACGCAACGGAAATGTAATTTCAAAAATATAACTAAATTCACACCAAAAACCCTAAAACAGGAACTCCTTAAATAAGACTAGATCATATGACAAGCATATCTATGTAAATTAGGATTAGGGTACCAACCTGTAATCGCTAATTCCAACAAAATTTGATGTTGAAGGGGCTAATTGAATTCACCAGGCATCCAAGTGTCCGCCCTCCAATGGTGATCCACACAGAGCAATGATCAAGTAAACCTATCTTCTTTTCAATGGTTCCTTCTATTGAGTTCTTCTTCCTAGAACTCAATTGCTTGGACTATGGCTGGAATTCTTCCACCCAAGCGGTTTCCTCCCTTTCCTTGATCTCTTCTCCTCCTTCCACTAAGACCTTGGCCCTTTAGACACCCTTGTCTTGATGAAAGGACCTTGTCCTAAGAGGACATAGGCTTGTCTTAAGTTGAAGGAGAAATTAAGACAATGATGTCTTAATGTAAGAAAGAAGGAATAAATCAGAACTTCTTTCTTTCCTTTACCGTCGGAGACTTTCACTCTTATTCTTGTTCAGTAGCAGAGTTTTGACAGAGGTGTACTCTGTAAAGGAAACAGTGCAAGAGCAAGAAAAGAATGAAAGAGTCTTTAGGAGAGGAAGAAGGAATAAAATAAAAAAAAATCTTAACCCGGTTCTGAACTTTCCTGCCCCTTAAATAGTTTTCAGAGAGGCGCCTTCAAAACTCTCTGTAAACTCCTTCTCTCATCCTTCTCAATTTCTCACGCCATATCTTCCCATCTCACGGCCTTCCAGATTAAATCCCACGGCTTTTCTTAAAGGAAAAAACATGGTGTTTTAAAAGGAAAGGAGTCGCGACTTTTCATCTCCGAAGAGATGTTATTTCGTGCGCCCGGGAAGAAACTGTGCTTTTCTTCTTTCTTAAAAACCCATCAGCCATTGGGTTCCTATCCATGGGGACATATGTGAGGCACTATTTCTTAAGAAAGGAGGCCGCCCCATCTTAATTCATCGGAGAATTAAGTGGGGCGCGCGAAGAGTCCATGCTCCATGGACTCTTCCAAATGGCGGGCCAAGAGTCCATAAGCGCATGGACTCTTGGCATTTGGCATGAAAATGCAAAGGGGCTGATGGGGAGGGTAGCCTAGTTACATGGCAAGCCAATAGGGTTAGCCATAATCCCTATTTTCACAATTAGGATCTAATTGGCTCCAATTAGAACCCAAATTGAACCAATCCGAAACCCTAATTCGAATCCGATTCGAATAGAAGCTAGGGTTTGCAACACCTGCTAGAGTGTTATCCTGCAAAGATGATTTTATCACAAATTAAACTCTTGATCAATCTTCTTAAGTGTGTGACCCATTGGGTTCCATATCTAACCAGCAGTGGGTTCGAATACAAGTTGACCTAATTTGATTAGAACTCCTTCTAATCGATTTAGGTCAAACCGGGCTTACCCGATTTGATCAATTAGGACTCTTCCTAATAAGTGATCTTTTAATTTGATCAACCCACAAGACAAGATTGGCGTCTAGCAACGTGTCATGTCTACCCAGAAGATATTAAAATTCTGGTGAAATACCAAAATTACCCTTCAATAGAGAGTTACTGTATAATTAAATCTTTCGATCAGCCTGCACCCAAAATATAACTATGGATATCGATATATGTCAAATCCAATATTATATTTATTTCTAGCTCAATCTTATATTGATGATTCAATTATCTTCATATTAGAAAGCATCTCTAATATCATTACTTTGATCAAAGATTCACTGAATCATCATCCGATTGTTAACTAGCTGGATGCAATCTCCTCTTACTAAGAGTGAACGATTCCTTGTTGACCTACTCATTACCTTCATATCCAATTCACCATTCCCAGTATCAATCCTGTGCATGACTCAGTGTCATGATTAGGATTGAACCAAAGTATGGGTTCATGTACATAAGGTACTTATGGCAGTCTCAGGTCAAAGGATTACTTGTACGACTCCCACTATGAGAACCTTCTATTGACATGTAGCTAAGACTCCATTAGATGTTCTCAAGTTGGATCATATCAATGAACACATTCTCCAATGAGCACCCACATCCTAGTATTAGTGTCATACACAAGTGACTGTGAGAGCAGTCACCCTCTCCAGTATACATGGGATGTGCTAGTCTTACCGGAAAACCCTGATCCCCTACTCAGGGTTCCTTTGACTAGCAATATTTTAGATTAAGGTTTTAAGATTTTAGGTCTCACTGGTATGATCTCATCATAACCCTAAAATCATAGCCCTAATCTATGGGGTTCATCATATAATATAAACACAGCATATGATGAAAAATAATGCCTTTATTAGAAAATTGCCAATTACAATGGTTTGGGAGATACAACATAGATTGGCTTGTAGGGCATATCCCTTTCATCTTCAAGGTAGCCGGGAATGCCAAACATTACGTCGCATCCGAAGCTCCTTGAATCATCATATGGACTTTGAAGCTACCCAAATGGTCGAAGGGGTCGGTGGTGCCATCGTAGGGTTCCATCTAGGGAATCCTGAAGTGCCGAGGAATGTCCTCAGCCATAATGCGATCGGTGTATGGTGGGCGTAGATCACCCACAATCAGGTCCTCGGGATCTCTCTGTTCTCGCGCCCTTGCCATCTCATATTCGATGGCTCTGAACCTCCGGTCATAATCGGGAGTCTGCTTGGATGCTCTCTCCACCAGAGTGGAGTCTTTAGAGGAGGAGGAGGAAGTTTGCCTAGACCTTTTTTCTTTTTGTGGGGAATCGGCAGACCTAGGCAGTCTCGAAGTTTGGCTTTTGGGAGAGGACCGAGAATGGGGGGAGGGATGCGCTGAATCCTCTCGTGGTGCTCTCCTTCTTCGAAATCGAGAGCTATGTCTAGAAATAGCTAGTGGGTTTGCTACCGGGAAGGCTCTGTCTTGAAACTCTTGAACCATGATTGTCAGCTTGGCGACCTGGTTCAAAAGAGCTACGAACTGCTGTGCTCCCACAATAACCATGGGAGGTGGGACATCGTTCACCTCCGGGTGTGTAGCCCACTGAGATGGAGCATGACTCCGACTTATAGAAGCATTTTGGGCTTTTCCTCTTGCCATCAGAGAATTCTTTGTTTCTTTCCCTTGTTTGGGAGGGAGCTTAACAAATATGCCCCCCTTCCTGGCGTGCAATCTGTTGGCGTGGAGTCCCTGGATAGGCCGGTCGGAGCCGCTGCATCGCAGGACCGCTCCCTGGTTCACCTGCAAAATAGGTCCCTTGCCGGAGTTGTTCCAGTAGAGGACACTCTGATGCCAAAGTCAGTGGTGGATTCCAGCCACAGAATGTGGAAGATGTTGAGAGTGTAAGAGAAAAAAAGCTCTTGGAGATTGAGAATGTGTAATGTGCGAGATTATTCATGCGTACCTCTCGAGCCATCCTCCTTACCCATATTTTAAAGATGGCCTCCAGTATGTGGCTCGCTCTTTTCCCGGAGATCATGGGGAGCCATTCACTCCCATAATAGTCGATCATGGGTTGTCAATGAGCAGCTCCGGCCAGATCGGAGCCGTGGCTGCAGAAATTGTGCGCCATGATCATGGCATGATGAGTGTCGATTGTAACCGTTGGTTGTAGTTTCTTTTATGGAACAGATTATGGTTCAAGCTTCGGGTTTCCCATTACGTGGGTCGAAGGATTGATATTTTCCCAAGGCCAGAGATCATGTCTACGGTGGAGACCGAAGTTTGTTTCTTCGAAAGTCGATGAGTAGTTTAGACTTTGGCCGGGGCCGAAGGTGCTACCCGAAGGACTGGCCTTCGGATGTTGTAGTTCGGTGTGAAGCCTTGAGTTTCTTACAGTTGGCTT
Organism: Areca catechu; assembly: GCA_021397845.1. Lineage (NCBI taxonomy): Eukaryota > Viridiplantae > Streptophyta > Magnoliopsida > Arecales > Arecaceae > Areca > Areca catechu. The sequence goes on along the minus strand of CM038051.1, from coordinate 89,345,819 downwards.
TCGCTTAGTCCGAAGTCCATAGTCCAGAGAACGGGGACTTCGATAAGTCAAACTGGAGCCTGGTTTGTAGCTTAACCAGGATATCCCAACAATAACTATGTTATCATTTGGTTGAGATGTATCTATTTGTTGAACTTCTTCAAGTTCAATATTTCTCCCACTGCCCTTTTGTAGGATGAACTCTTTCTCAAGAAAAGTGGCATGCCTACTGACAAAAACTTTTTGTTCGGTAGGGTGGTAGAACAGATATCCTATACTATCTTTAGGATATCCTACAAATAGACACTTATCTGCTCTAGCATCCAGCTTATGTCCAAAATTTCTTTTGACATAGGCTGGACATCCCCATATCTTAAGATACTTAAGATTGGGTTTCTTACCCCTCCATATCTCATATGGAGTGATAGAGACATATTTAGATGATACAATATTTAAGATATTAGCCTCGGTTTCCAAGGCATAACCCCAGAAGGAAATAGGTAACTCTGTGAAGCACATCATAGACTGTACCAAATCTAATAAGGTATGGTTTCTCCTTTCAGCAACACCATTTAATTATGGTGTGTAAGGAGGGGTCCATTCAGAGATAATCCCCTTTTCTTTAAGGTGATCGAGAAACTCGGTGGATAAGTATTCACCTCCTCGATCTGATCGACAAATTTTAATACTTTTCCCTGTTTATTTCTCTACCATACTTTGAAACTCTAAAAATTTATCAAAGGCTTCGGACTTATGTTTCATAAGATTTACAAATCCGTACCTTGAAAAAATCATCAGTAAACATGATGAAATAAGAGTATCCACCCTTGGCTTGAGTTGTCATAGGCCCACATACATCTGTATGTATGAGTCTTAATATCTCAGTTGTCCTTTCTCTATGTCCACTAAATGGAGTCTTGGCCATTTTACCCATGAGACATGATTCACAAGTTCCTAATGATTCATAATCATAAGGATTAAGGAATTTTTTCTTGTATAACTTGCTAATCCTAGTCTCACTAATTTGTCCAAGCCGATAGTGCCAGAGTAAAGTATTGTTTACATCATCTCTCTTTCGTTTGTTACTTACATGAAGTATATTGTCATTTGTGGATAGAGTTAAAAGACCATTGAAAAATATGGCACGACATACGTGGTCTTGTATGGATGTACCATCTATCATTCTCGCATGGAACAACTGCTTAGATATCTCATATCTAGCAGTTCGACTATGTTCTCCATATAGCTCTTTTAGATTGAGCAGAATGGAGTTAGTGTCCATGCTATCATGTTGCCTTTGCAACTCATTGGTCATAGAGGCAAGCATGATACATTTGATAGTAAGTGAGTCATTTTGCCACATCTTGTATGTGGTCTTTTCCTCTTGCGAGGCATCTTCCCCTAAAGGTTCCAAGGTAGGGGTATCAAGAATGTAAGAAAGTTTTCCTGGCTGAGAACTATCTTTAGGTTTCTAAACCAGTCAACATAGTTCGATCCAGTCAATTTATTGGCATCAAGTATACTATAGAGTGAGAGTGAAGAGGCCATTTAGTCTACATTAAAAAAGAACATAACATAAGCAAACAACCAATGTTGACAAAACATAATTAAATTAGGACTTTAACTTAATTATGTCTCCCACTATTTTATCAAGTATCATAACCCTCTATATGATGATCGAGAAATCCTAATTGGTTTTCTTAGTGGGGTTGAGATCCTAATTCCTTTTAAAGACCTTGTGTGTACACAACAAATCCTTTATAAGTTCAAAGGTAGGAAAACTCTTTCCAATTGTATCTCATACAATTCTCAACAAAACCTGGCCTCTAAAATATTAATAGCCTTGTGTGTGCACAACAAACTATAATATTTTTAGTTAAGTAAGACCCTTCATTCCTTTATAGTCATGATTGTAATAATAATACCCTTGTGTGTTCACAACAAAGTATTGTATTAAATCATGCCATAAGCATCAAATACACTAGGCCAAAATTGTTTTACTTACCATAATAGACCTTGTCTGTACACAACAAACCTAATACGGATCATAACATAATAATGACCTAGCATGAAGGAAGGCCTAAGATAGTGAATATTACACTAAGCATATCAATCAAGAATTAAGTTAATCTTATTGGCCAGGTAAGTGGGAGAGTAGTGGAAGTCCCCCCGTTGCTTTCTTAGACACCAATAAAAATTGGCCAGGTTAGTCAACGGAACAAATTAAAAACCACATCTTCTTTACCGATCATGAACCACTTTTCCTGGACACTGAATGACCAACTAATCATCTTCATTATTTTAGAGGTGGAGGCTAGGATTTTGAAATTCGTTTTAAAACCACGGGAGAAAGACGGTGAAGATGGAATAAAACTGGAATAAGTTGAGAATAAAATCAGGATAAAACTAGAATAGAGGGAATAGGTGGAATAGCGAGAATAAGTAAAAATAAAAAATGTGAAAAAATAAGAAAAAATGGATAAACTACCCAGACCTGCCCTGAATCTCCATCATTCTCCTCGATCGTGAAGAACTCGACTCCATCGAGTTCGAAAAAATGGAGCATATCCTAATCCACAACTAGCTCTGATACCAAAATTGATGCGGGACGAAAAATTGATGTAACCTGGTTATTTGGAAAACAGGAAAACAACTAAACAAACTAGGACCGTGGGAGGGCTAAGAAGCCTCCCGGGACTAGGGCATACTGACTCTCAATTCTAAGATAGCTGATCTCTTTTGTTTTCAATTTTCTGGGTAGATGTGGTGAAGGAAGGATGGAGATGGGGAACTGAGAAGTGGAACTCATGGCCCTGAGACTCACTCTATCGGGGGACGCACACAGAAAGTCAGGGGTCAAAGCATAAAGCTACCCTCCCGAGGGATCACAGCACTAGCTACTCTGAGCATAAATGTTGCCCAGATATGGTGCCCAAGAGGGGGGGTGAATTGGGTCTTTTAAAAAATAAAGCAATATATGTGCTATCAAGTTCAAATGTGAAGAGTGATAGTGCTCAAGTAATTGTGCAATGGAAGCAATGAAAGATAACAACAATTAAAGAGCAAAAGAAGATAGAGAGTAAAGCAATGCAAACACACAAAACGTATAGTGGTTCGGTGCACCTAGAACCAACATCCACTCCCCAAGATCCACTTGGAAAATTTCACTATAATCTTCTCTAGATTATAGCTGACTTGTTTTACAAGGCTCACAAGTCAAAACCTAAGTTGGTTTTTCTACCTAGGCTCACCAACAAACCTTACACACTTGTTTTGGCTTCGGGCTTACAAGCAACCCTAGTTGGTTTTATCAATTGGCTCACCAACAAACCTCACACTAGTTTCAAATTCCCTTTAAACTAGGCTAGCACAAATAGAGTATGAATATAATGAATAAAAACAAGACAAACTCCTTTTTGAGAAAAAATAATTCGATGTAGCTCTTGTTGGAGACTCTTCAAGTCTTCCTCTTGGAATCTTGGACCTCACTAAATGCCAAAGACTTGAAAGCTGGATTCCTCAAAAATGGAAAGCTTTTGGCTAAGGAATCTCTTGGATTTTCACTCTTTTTAGCTTAGAATTGATTGAAGGCTTTGTACTTTTACTCTCTCCTTTTTCTCTTTGTCTCCTTGACTTTTTTGAAGTTAGGTGGAGGTTAAATACCTCATTCAAGCTGAAACAACTCCACAAGACCATCAGTATCAAAAATATGGCCGTTTATGGCCGTTAGAAATAAAATCAAAAGTTTAGAAAAACTAGCCGTTATGCCATGAGTCGACCTCTGGATCAAGTGTCAACCTCATGAGTCGACCTCCAGTTTAACTTAGGCAAAAATCCAAAAAACCATAGTTCTGCCCAGTTTGAATTCTCAGGCTATGAGTCGACCTCTGGTGTCGACCTCTAGACAGGTGTCGACCTAGGTGGTCGACCTTTGGAGCGTGCCACTAAAATTTTGCCGTGCCGGCATTGCTGAACTTTTCTTTTCTTCATTTATCGACCTCTGGTGGTCGACCTTTGGCAAGGTTTCGACCTCTGATGGTCGACCTCTGATCTTAAATTTTCTGAAACTCTGGAGAGGTGCGTGCCATGCTTGAGTTTCTCTAAGCCTTTGTTTTTTTGTCAATTACTTCTTAATAAGAAGGTCCAATATGAGAAATTTGATCTTGATTAAGGTAGGAAAGCTCTTTCGAAAATCAAGCAAGCTTGGTTTCATCATTGTACTCTTGATACTCTTTTTGAATAACCTATGGCCTGAAACTTTATCTCGAAATGAAAATTAGTCCAAACATATACTAAACCTTTAGTTAATCATCAAAACTAAGGAGCCAAAGCCAACAATCTCCCCCTTTTGATGATGACAAAACCTTGAGTATATATGCAATTAAGTCCAAAAGCAAATATAGCATTAAAAAAAATTTCAAAGAAACCTCACATATATGAGTATATCATAAGAATTTTACTTTTCATCTACTTCTTTCTTTTTGTGAAAACATTCTCATGAGTCAAAAAGATAAGAACCATAATAGCTTTACTCTACTCTTTGAAAGAGTCATAAGAACCATATATACTTTACTATACTTTACCATATATACTTTACAAACTTTACTATACTCCCCCTTTTTGTCAAGAATCAAAAAGTGCATTCTTTGTAGTAAAAGATATATTAAAGAAAATTATGTTCCATTGCAATGAAGTACTTAGTTGCATAAAATACATGGTCCCCCTCAATTTGTGCATTCGATATAGCAAAGACATTCTAACTTGAGGGTTTAAAAGGATAAATGCTAAGAGCTGGCACCAGACAGTAAAATACCATAATGTAGATAAATATATAAATGTATTCAGTTACAAAATTGCTTACATAGTAAGCACAAAATACTGATACATCAGAACATACAAAGCAAACTAGTACATCATATATCAAGCAAATCTATGAGGCTACTCCTCATCAGAAGGTATATCAAAAGAGATAGGAGCCGAGATCCTATATAAGGATTTTGGAGTCCTATGAGTGAGACTCCGAGTCCTTAGAGAGGGACCAGACCTAAGGTAGTCCTACGAGATCTATAGGTCCGAGGAAAAGACTCCGAAGGTGTCCTAACAGAAGTAATAGCAGTAGGAGTAGGTGGATCAGTATGCTGAGTAGACTGAGCTGTAGTGTGCTTGCTAACGAGCTCATAAGCAGGGGGATCATCAATATCAGTCTCTATATGCTCCACTATATCGTCTGGAATGCCTGTAATGGTCTCAAAGAGTGATTCCGTAATCTCAGTATCGACTGCCATATCTGCAGCTGGAGGATCTGTACTGTGAAGATTAGTAGAAGGAGGATCTGGAGAGAAGGGGAATCTCTGGAATCGGATCAGCAGGTGGAACATCAGAGCTACCTGCTCCAGGCTGATCCCCATCACTGTCACTATAGCCACTGGAGTCATCATCATCAGAATCATCATCATCATCAGCAGCATCATCATCAGAATGTGGAGGAGGCACTGTCGGATCTATAGTCCCTGGTGGCAATGCCAATCTCAGTAAGCTAAGGATCTGTCAGAATCCTATATCGATAGTAGCTGATAGAGCTCCAATGTGCATGTCTGTGTGGATCCGCAGACCATGTAGCTCCTGTCGTACACCAGCAATCTCTGTCCGGACCTCTGAAATGTGATCAGTCACTCTCTGCCCAAAGTCCAATGTGCTCGCTGTAGTCCTCCGTGTAGGGTTCGGTGGCAAGGCGGAATCATAGATTTCAAAAATCTTTACCTTATGAAATCTTCACCAAACCTTCAATCCAAAATCTCCTTAAAAGAATTAAAACATATAAGATGTTTATATAAGATTTTAATCTCAAATTAAGATACTAACCTGTATCGCAAAATCCAAACTCTGAATCTCTACCAGGTGCCCAAATGTTCACCCTCCAATGGTGATCCACCCAGAAAACAATGAAGACAACAAATTCTATTTCTTGGTTCCTCTTCTTGAATTCTTTTTCAAGAATTCAATTCTTGGACCTTTAGGCTGAAATTTTCTTTCTTGAAAATTTCTTTTTCTTCCTTCTTTCTTCTTCTTGAATTTTCTTCAAGAATTCTGTTTCTTGAATCCCTTTTCTTGAATTGAATTGGAAGAAAAATTAAGACAGGCAAAGTCTTAATTCAAGAAGGAAAAGAAGAATAGATCCTTTCCTTTTTCTTTCCTTTACCGTTCAAGACCTTCTTCTTATTCTTGTTTAGGGTCAGAGTTTCGACAGAGGATACCTCTGTAAGGGAAACAATACCCAACAAGAACAAGAGGAAGGAGTATTCTGGGAGGAAAGGAATTGGATCTCTGAACTATGTTGCGTGAAAACCCCCGAGAAACCAACCCTATTTATAGATCTTAGAGGGGTGTCATCTCGAAACAACGCAACCCTCTGAAACCCCAGGGATCACGATCCCTCATTCCTCACGTGTCCCCTCAACCAAAAATCATGATTCTCCGATTTAATTTTCATTTTTCCGACGAGGAGGACTCTCTGAAAAACTTCAGGAAGAATCGCGACTTTTGGAGACGGATTTGCGATCGAAAAGCGACGGATCTTTCCTTAATTTTTTCTAGCCATCAGATCCAGATCCAAGGGCGCCAGACAAGGATCTGAAATGCCCCTATTCAGAAACTTCTTCGACATTTTTTTCTTCTCATGTGTTTTAAGAGAAGTCCACGCGCGTGGACTTTCTTTCTTGGCACGCGCGGGGAGAGAAGGGAGGGGGCAGCTTGGAGAGAGGGTCTCAGTGAACTAAGTTCACTTGGGTTCAGCCATGGGTTAGCCCAATGTCCTAAAAAATAAATTAGACCTTAATCTGGTTCAATTAGAACCCAATTAAGCCTAATTCGGAACCAAATTCGAATCTGATTCGAATAGAAATTTGGTCTGCAACACATGCTAGTGTGTTTATCCTGCAAACACGATTTAATTCCAAATTAAATCCTTCAACAATTTTCTTTTGTGTGTGACCCATTGGGTTTCACACCTAGCCAGCAGTAGGTCCGAGTGCTATTTGACTTAATTCGGTTAGATCTCAACTAAGCCGATTTAGGTCAACCCAAACTAGCTCGACTCGGTCAATTAGAATCTAATTCAAATTGACTGATTTGAATTACCATGACTCAATCATATACCTACAAGACAAGATTGACGTCTAGCAACGTATCATGTCTACCCGGAAGATGTGGAATTTGGTGGTGAAATTACCAAAATACCTTTCAGTGGTGAGTTACCGGGCAATTCAGTCCTTTGATCAACTTGCATCCCGAATATGATTTTGAATATGGATTCTTGTCAAATCCAATTTTCATATTCATCCCTAGCTCAATCTTTATAATGATGATTCATTAATGAACCATTAGAAAATAACTCTAATGTTCATACTTTGATCAAAGGTTTCCTGAATCCATCATTTGAAATTAGCTGGATGCTATTCCCTCTTACTAGGGCTGATCAATTCCTTGTTGACCTACTCACAACCTCCATATACAATCCACCATAACCAGTATCACCTCGTGCATGACTCAGTGTCATGATTGACTGCGAACCAAAGTATGGATTCATGTATATAAGGTACTATGGTAGTCTCAGGTTAAAGGACCACATGCACTACTCCCACTATGAGAATTATCTATTGACAAACAGATAAGGTTCCATTAGATATTCTCAATCTGGATCAATTAGTGAACTCATTCTCTAATGAACACTCACATCCTAGTATTAGTGTCAAACACAAGTGACTGTGAGATCAGTCACCCTTATTACAAAACATATATAGGATGTGCTGGTCTTGCCGGAAACATTGATCCCCAACTCAATGTCCCATCGACCAGGAATATTATAGATTAGGGTTTTAAGCTTTAGGTCTCACTGGTATGATCTCATCATAACCCTAGAACCATAGCCCTAATCTATGGGGTTCATCATAAAATCAAAAGACACAGCAAATGATGAAAATAATGCCTTTATAAAATGTCAATTCATTGATTTTGGGATCAAAATTATAATATTTCAATTGGCTTTCAGGGCACAATCTTTCAATCTCCCACTTGCACTAAAGCAATCGCCTTTAAATCTTAACCCCTACAATCAAGGTGGCGATCAAACTCTCGCTGTGATAGAGCCTTAGTGAACGGGTCTGCTATGTTGTTCTTCGTTTCTACCCTTTTAATGCAGACTTCTTATCTTTCGACAATCTCTCGAACGAGATGGAAGCGTCTCAGAATGTGCTTTGATTTGTGATGAGCTCTTGGTTCCTTTGCTTGAGCAACAGCCCCCGTATTATCACAGTAAAGTGATACTGGACCTTCAATCTCAGGAACTACGCCCAACTCTGATATGAACTTCTTCATCCAGACAGCTTCCTTGGCAGCTTCACTAACAGCAATGTACTCTGCCTCAGTTGTTGAGTCAGCTATAGTTTGCTGTTTAGAACTTTTCCAGCTTACAGCTCCTACATTAAGGGTAAAAAACATACCCAGATATAGATTTGCTGTCATCTAGATCTGATTGAAAACTAGAATCTGAATAAGCTTCTAGTTTAAGATCAGATCCTCCGTATATTTGAAAAATATCCTTAGTTCTTCTTAAGTACTTAAGAATTTTTTTCACAGCCTTCCAATGATCCTCTCCTGGATCAGCCTGAAACTGCTGGCTATACCAAGGCATATGCCACATCAGGCCTAGTACATAACATAGCATACATAATAGACCCTACTGCCGAAGCATAAGGTACCGAATTCATTCTATTTCTTTCTTCTGGTGTCTTAGGAGACATCTTCTTAGAAAGATGTATGCCATGAACAATAGGTAAGTAACCTCTTTTACTTTCCTCCATGCTAAATCTTTTAGCACTTGGTCAATGTACCTAGACTGGGATAAACCTAGCATCCTCCTAGATCTATCTCTATAGATCTTGATGCTAGTATATAAGATGCTTCTCCCAAGTCATTCATGGAAAACTGTTTAGATAACCATACCTTGACTGATTGTAACATTGGGATATCATTCCCAATGAGGAGTATGTCATCTACATACAGAACCAAGAAAACTATGGCACTCCCACTAGTCTTCTTGTACACACAAGGTTCATCCTCATTTTTGATAAAGTGAAATTCTTTGACTGTCTTATCAAATCGGATGTTCCAACTCCTAGATGCTTGCTTTAATCCATAAATAGATTCTTTAGCCTACATACCTGATTAGGTTTAGTCTCCAAGACAAAACCTTCTGGCTGTGACATATAAACCTCTCCTCAAGGAAACCATGAGGAATGCAGTTTTCACATCCATCTGCCAGATTTCATAATCATGATATGCTGCTATAGCAAGCATGATCCGAATAGATTTGAGCATGGCAACAGGAGGAGAAAATGTTTCATCATAAATCTAGTCCCTGTTTTTGCTGAAAAACCCTAGACACTAATCTGGCTTATAAGTTTCAACTTGGCCATCTAGCCCAATCTTTCTTATAGACCATTTGCATCCAATAGGGTTAACACTCTCTGGTGCATCAACCAAAGTCCAGACTTGGTTGACATACATGGAGTCCATTTCGGATCTCATGGCTTCCAGCCATTTGTCTGAGTCACTACTTATGACAGCATCCGTATATGTTAGAGGCTCATCATTATCAATGATTCGGGCTTCATTATTTTCAATAATGAACCCATACCTTTCAGGTGCATGTCGCACTTATCAGACTTACAGATAGGAGTGGTGTGTTCAGGTTCTATACTAACTGTGTTATGATTTTGTTGAGATGTATCTACTTGTTGAACTTCTTCAAGTTCAATATTTCTCCCACTGCCCTTTTGTAGGATGAATTCCTTTTCCATAAAAATGGCATGCCTACTGACTGAAACCTTTTGTTCAGTAGGGTGGTAGAATAGATATCCTATACTATCTTTGGGATATCCAACAAAAGACATTTTTCTGCTCTAGCATCAAGCTTTTGTCCAAATTTCTTTTGACATAAGCTGGACATCCCCATATCTTAAGGTGCTTAAGATTGGGTTTCTTTCCCCTCCATAACTCATATGGAATGCCAGATACAGATTTGATGGTACTCTATTCAAAATATTAGCCGCTGTTTCCAAGGCATATCCCCAAAAGAAACAGGTAAGTCTGTGAAGCACATCATGGACCGTACCATATCTAATAAAGTACGATTTCTCCTTTCAGCAACACCATTTAATTGTGGTGTGTAAGGAGGAGTCCATTCAGAGATGATTCCCTTTTGTTTAAGGTGATCAAGAAACTCGGTGGATAAGTATTCACCTCCTCTATCTGATCGAAGGATCTTAATACTTTTCCCCGTTTGTTTCTCTACCATACTTTGATACTCTAAAATTTTTCAAAAGCTTCGGACTTATGTTTCATTAGATACACAAATCCGTACCTTGAAAAATCATCAGTGAATGTGATGAAATATGAGTATCCACCCTTGGCCTGAGTTGTCATAGGTCCACATACATCAGTGTGTATGAGTCCTAATAACTCTGTTGTCCTTTCATTATGTCCACTAAATGGAGTCTTGGTCATTTTACCCATGAGACATGATTCACAAGTTCCTAATGATTCATAGTCATAAGGATTAAGGAATTTTTCCTTGTATAACTTGTTAATCCTCTGCTCACTAATATGTCCAAGACGACAGTGCCAAAGTAAAGTATTGTTTACTTCATCTCTTTTTCGTTTATTACTAACATGTAGTATATTGTCATCAGAAGATAAAGTTAAGAGACCATTGCAAAATATGCCATTAAATATTATTTCATTAGAAAAACTGATTGAGCAGCCACTGCTCATTACATTCATAATATATCCTTGTTTAAGTAACAAGGGTACAGATATGATGTTTCTAATGATTCTAGGCATAAAAAAACATTCTTTAACTCTAAAATCTTCCCAGAAGGCAGCTTCAACATATAAGTCCCTACAGTTCTGCTTGGATGGAATCTCCTCCAGCACCGTAGAGCTCGAAGTCGCCTTCCTTCAAAACTCTAATGTTCTGTAGTCCCTGCAATGATTTGCAGATATGATGACCACAAGCAGTATCCAATACCCAAGAGTTTGAATTAGAAGAGTCTAATGACAAAATTGCATGTATCTCATACATACCTTTTGGTGCATTACTAGCACCAGGCTTCAGACTTGCAAGGTAAACCTTGCAGTTTCTTTTCCAGTGACCCGGCTTGCCACAATGAAAGCAGGTCATTTGTCCGGAGGCCTTCTTTCCTTTCTTTTTCTTGATGCCCCCTTTTAGGTTTAACCTCCTCTTGGAACCCTTTTGCCTATTTTCTTCTTGTTTACACCATCCACAAGAAGAAGTGGAGCCTTATTTTTCTTTAAATGGCTCTCTGCTGTTTTTAACATATTCAACAGCTCAGGCAAGGAAGTGTTAAGTTTGTTCATATGATAATTAAGAACAAACTGTGAAAATGACTCTGGGAGTGACTGCAGGATTAAATCCTGATTCAACTCCCCATCCATAACAAAACCCAATTGACCCAATCGGGTGATTAGGTCAATAACCTTTAATACATGGTCTTGTACGGATGTACCTTCTGTCATCCTTGCATGGAATAACTGCTTAGATATTTCATATCTTGCAGTTCGACTATGTTCTCCATAAAGTTCTTTTAAATTGAGCAATATGGAGTTTGTGTCCATGCTATCATGCCTCTGTAACTCATTGGTCATAGAGGCAAGCATTATACACTTGACAGTAAGTGAGTCATTTTGCCACATGTTATATGTGGTCTTATCCTCTTGCGAGGCATCTTCCCCTAATGGTTCCAAGGTTGGGGTATCAAGAATATAAGAAATTCTTTCTTGGCTGAGTACTATCTTCAGGTTTCTCAACCAATCAACATAGTTTGGTCCAGTCAATTATTTGCATCAAGAATGCTACGGAGTGAGAGTGAAGAGGCCATTTAATCTACATTAACAAACAACATTACATAAGCAGACAATCAATGTTGACAAAACATAATTAAATTAGGACTTTAACTTAATTATGTCTCCCACTATTTTATCAAGCATCATAACCCTCAATGTGATGATCGAGAAAACCCTAATTGGTTCTCTTAGTGGGGTTGAGATCCTAATTCCTTATAAAAGACCTTGTGTGTACACAACAAATCTTATATAAGTTCAAAGGTAGGAAAACTCTTTCCAATTGTAATTCATACAATTCTCAACTTATCTTGGCCTCTAAAATATTAATAGCCTTGTGTGTACACAACAAACTATAATATTTTAGTTAAGTTAGACCCTTCATTGCTATATAGTCATGATATTAATCATAATACCCTTGTGTGTACACAACAAAGTATTATATTAAATCATTCCATAAGCATCAAATGTACCAAGAAAAATTATGTTAGTCACCATAAAGAAAAAAGGCCTTGTGTGTACACAACAAACCTAATATGGATCATAACATAATAATGACTTGGCATGAAGGAAGCCATATGTAGTGAATATTACACTGAGCATATTAATCAATAATTAAGTTAATCATACCGGCCAGGTAAGTGGGAGAGTGGTGGGAGTCCCCCCGTTGCTTTCCTTAGACACCAATAAGAATTGGCCAGGTCAGTCAACGAAACCAATTAAAAACCACGTCCTCTTTACCGATCATGAACCACTTTTCCTAGACACCGAATGATAAACTAATCATATTGATTATTTTTGCTTTTGGTATATGACACTACAACTTAATATGTTGTTAAAGAGGGCTTTATTAAAACAAAGCACATTCTAGCAAATATGTGCCATAGTGTGCCATCATACTAGGACAACCATTTACCACATAATGGATCCACCATTATGCCAGGGCAACCTTATTTCAGTATGATGACTAGAAGGCTAAACATATCTCTATGCAAATTAAGGTTTAAGTGAAAACCTTAATTAGTGGCATACATCAAACATATATGCATAATTAACAAAAATGTGATTGTGTGTCATCATACTAGGACAACCATTTACCACATAATGGATCCACCATTATGCCAGGGCAACCTTATTTCAGTATGATGACTAGATCTCTATGCATATCTCTACAATAATTAGGGTTTGAGTGAAAACCCTAATTGGTGACATTATAACAAACATATATTACATCTCATGTTACTTATATAAATATGCATCTAAAATTCAGATATATATTTTAATCTTAATAAGGAGGCTCTGATACCACTGTAGGGTTCGGTGGCAAGGCGGAATCATAGATTTCAAAAATTTTATCTTTATGAAATCTTCACCAAACCTTCAACCCAAATCTCCTTAAAAGAATTAAAACATATAAGATGTTTATATAAGATTTAATCTCAAATTAAGATACTAACCTGTATCGCAAAATCCAAACTCTGAATCTCCACCAGGTGCCCAAATGTTCACCCTCCAATGGTGATCCACACAGAAAAACAATGAAGACAACATTCTATTTCTTGGTTCCTCTTCTTGAATTCTTTTTCAAGAATTCAATTCTTGGACCTTTAGGCTGAAATTTTCTTTCTTGAAAATTTCTTTTCTTCCTTCTTTCCTTCTTCTTGAATTTTCTTCAAGAATTCCCTTTCTTGAATCCTTTTCTTGAATTGAATTGGAAGAAAAATTAAGACAGGCAAAGTCTTAATTCAAGAAGGAAAAGAAGAATAGATCCTTTCCTTTTTCTTTCCTTTACCGTTCAAGACCTTCTTCTTATTCTTGTTTAGGGTCAGAGTTTCGACAGAGGATACCTCTGTAAGGGAAACAATACCCAACAAGAATAAGAGGAAGGAGTATTCTGGAGAGGAAGAAAGGGAATTGATCTCTGAACTATGTTGCGTGAAAACCCCGAGAACCCCAACCCTATTATAGATCTCAGAGGGTGTCATCTCGAAACAACGCAACCCTCTGAAACCCAGGGATCACGATCCCTCATTCCTCACGTGTCCCCTCAACCAAAAATCATGATTCTCTGATTTGATTTTTTTTTTTTTTCCGACGAGGAGGACTCTCGAAAAACTTCAGGAAGAATCGCGACTTTTGGAGACGGATTTGCGACCGAAAAGCGATGGATCTTTTCCTTAATTTTTTCTGGCCATCAGATCCAGATCCAAGGGTGCCAGACAAGGATCTGAAATGCCCCTATTCAGAATTTCTCCGACATTTTTCTTTCTCATGCATTTTAAGAGAAGTCCACGCGCGTGAATTTCTTTCTTGGCGCGCGCGGGTGAGAGAAGGGAGGGGGCGGCTTGGAGAGAGGGTCTCAGTGAACTAAGTTCACTTGGGTTCAGCCATGGGTTAGCCCAATGTCCTAAAAATAAATTGGACCTTAATCTGGTTCAATTAGAACCCAATTAAGCCCAATTCGGAACCAAATTCGAATCTGATTCGAATAGAAATTTGGTCTGCAACACATGCTAGTGTGTTTATCCTGCAAACATGATTTAATTCCAAATTAAATCCTTCATCAATTTTCTTTTGTGTGTGACCCATTGGGTTCCACACCTAGCCAGCAGTAGGTCCGAGTGCTATTTGACTTAATTCGGTTAGATCTCAACTAAGCCGATTTAGGTCAACTCAAACTAGCTCGACTCGGTCAATTAGAATCTAATTCAAATTGACTGATTTGAATTACCATGACTCAATCATATACCTACAAGACAAGATTGACGTCTAGCAACGTATCATGTCTACCCGGAAGATGTGGAATTTTGGTGGAATTACCAAAATACCCTTCAGTGGTGAGTTACCGGGCAATTCAGTCCTTTGATCAACTTGCATCCCGAATATGATTATAATATGGATACTTGTCAAATCCAATTTTCATATTCATCCCTAGCTCAATCTTTATAATGATGATTCATTAATGAACCATTAGAAATAACTCTAATGTTCATACTTTGATCAAAGGTTTCCTGAATCCATCATTTGAAATTAGCTGGATGCTATTCCCTCTTACTAGGGCTGATCAATTCCTTGTTGACCTACTCACAACCTCCATATACAATCCACCATAACCAGTATCACCTCGTGCATGACTCAGTGTCATGATTGACTGCGAACCAAAGTATGGATTCATGTATATAAGGTACTATGGTAGTCTCAGTCAAAGGACCACATGCACTACTCCCACTATGAGAATTATCTATTGACAAACAGATAAGGTTCCATTAGATATTCTCAATCTGGATCAATTCAGTGAACTCATTCTCTAATGAACACTCACATCCTAGTATTAGTGTCAAACACAAGTGACTGTGAGATCAGTCACCCTATTACAAAACATATATAGTGTGCTGGTCTTGCCGGAAACATTGATCCCCAACTCAATGTCCCATCGACCAGGAATATTTTAGATTAGGGTTTTAAGGCTTTAGGTCTCACTGGTATGATCTCATCATAACCCTAGAACCATAGCCCTAATCTATGGGGTTCATCATAAAATCAAAAAGACACAGCAAATGATGAAAATAATGCCTTTATAAAATGTCAATTCATTGATTTTGGGATCAAAATTACAATATTTCAATTGGCTTTCAGGGCACAATCTTTCAATCTCCCACTTGCACTAAAGCCAATCGCTTTAAATCTTAACCCCATACAATCAAGGTGGCGATCAAACTCTCGCTGTGATAGAGCCTTAGTGAACGGGTCTGCTATGTTGTTCTTCGTTTCTACCCTTTTAATGCAGACTTCTTATCTTTCGACAATCTCTCGAACGAGATGGAAGCGTCTCAGAATGTGCTTTGATTTGTGATGAGCTCTTGGTTCCTTTGCTTGAGCAACAGCCCCCGTATTATCACAGTAAAGTGATACTGGACCTTCAATCTCAGGAACTACGCCCAACTCTGATATGAACTTCTTCATCCAGACAGCTTCCTTGGCAGCTTCACTAACAAATGTACTCTGCCTCAGTTGTTGAGTCAGCTAAGTTTGCTGTTTAGAACTTTTCCAGCTTACAGCTCCTACATTAAGGGTAAAAAATACCCAGATATAGATTTGCTGTCATCTAGATCTGATTGAAAACTAGAATCTGAATAAGCTTCTAGTTTAAGATCAGATCCTCCGTATATTTGAAAATATCCTTAGTTCTTCTTAAGTACTTAAGATTTTTTTTCACAGCCTTCCAATGATCCTCTCCTGGATCAGCCTGAAACCTGCTGGCTATACCTAAGGCATATGCCACATCAGGCCTAGTACATACATAGCATACATAATAGACCCTACTGCCGAAGTATAAGGTACCGAATTCATTCTATTTCTTTCTTCAGGTGTCTTAGGAGACATCTTCTTAGAAAGATGTATGCCATGACCAATAGGTAAGTAACCTCTTTTACTTTCCTCCATGCTAAATCTTTTTAGCACTTGGTCAATGTACCTAGACTGGGATAAACCTAGCATCCTCCTAGATCTATCTCTATAGATCTTGATGCCTAGTATATAAGATGCTTCTCCCAAGTCATTCATGGAAAACTGTTTAGATAACCATACCTTGACTGATTGTAACATTGGGATATCATTCCAATGAGGAGTATGTCATCTACATACAGAACCAAGAAAACTATGGCACTCCCACTAGTCTTCTTGTACACACAAGGTTCATCCTCATTTTTGATAAAGTCAAATTCTTTGACTGTCTTATCAAATCGGATGTTCCAACTCCTAGATACTTGCTTTAATCCATAAATAGATTTCTTTAGCCTACATACCTGATTAGGTTTAGTCTCTAAGAAAAACCTTCTGGCTGTGACATATAAACCTCTTCCTCAAGGAAACCATTGAGGAATGCAGTTTTCACATCCATCTGCCAGATTTCATAATCATGATATGCTGCTATAGCAAGCATGATCCGAATAGATTTGAGCATGGCAACAGGAGAAAATGTTTCATCATCTATTCCCTGTTTTTGTCTGAAACCCTTAGCCACTAATCTGGCTTTATAAGTTTCAACTTGGCCATCTATCCCAATCTTTTTCTTATAGACCCATTTGCATCCAATAGGGTTCACACTCTCTGGTGCATCAACCAAGTCCAGACTTGGTTGACATACATGGAGTCCATTTCGGATCTCATGGCTTCCAGCCATTTGTCTGAGTCACTACTTATGACAGCATCCGTATATGTTAGAGGCTCATCATTATCAATGATTCGGGCTTCATTATTTTCAATAATGAACCCATACCTTTTAGGTGCATGTCGCACTTTATCAGACTTACGGATAGGAGTGGTGTGTTCAGGTTCTATACTAACTGTGTTATGATTTTGTTGAGATGTATCTACTTGTTGAACTTCTTCAAGTTCAATATTTCTCCCACTGCCCTTTTGTAGGATGAATTCCTTTTCCATAAAAATGGCATGCCTACTGACTAAACCTTTTGTTCAGTAGGGTGGTAGAATAGATATCCTATACTATCTTTGGGATATCCAACAAAAGACATTTTTCTGCTCTAGCATCAAGCTTTTGTCCAAAATTTCTTTTGACATAAGCTGGACATCCCCATATCTTAAGGTGCTTAAGATTGGGTTTCTTTCCCTCCATAACTCATATGGAATACCAGATACAGATTTAGATGGTACTCTATTCAAAATATTAGCTGCTGTTTCCAAGGCATCCCCAGAAAGAAACAGGTAAGTCTGTGAAGCACATCATGGACCGTACCATATCTAATAAAGTACGATTTCTCCTTTCAGCAACACCATTTAATTGTGGTGTGTAAGGGGAGTCCATTCAGAGATGATTCCCTTTTGTTTAAGGTGATCAAGAAACTCGGTGGATAAGTATTCACCTCCTCTATCTGATCGAAGGATCTTAATACTTTTCCCCGTTTGTTTCTCTACCATACTTTGACACTCTAAAAATTTTTCAAAAGCTTCGGACTTATGTTTCATTAGATACACAAATCCATACCTTGAAAAATCATCAGTGAATGTGATGAAATATGAGTATCCACCCTTGGCTTGAGTTGTCATAGGTCCACATACATCAGTGTGTATGAGTCCTAATAACTCTGTTGTCCTTTCATTATGTCCACTAAATGGAGTCTTGGTCATTTTACCCATGAGACATGATTCACAAGTTCCTAATGATTCATAGTCATAAGGATTAAGGAATTTTTCCTTGTATAACTTGTTAATCCTCTGCTCACTAATATGTCCAAGACGACAGTGCCAAAGTAAAGTATTGTTTACTTCCTCTCTTTTTCGTTTATTACTAACATGTAGTATATTGTCATCAGAAGATAAAGTTAAGAGACCATTGCAAAATATGCCATTAAATATTATTTCATTAGAAAAACTGATTGAGCAGCCACTGCTCATTACATTCATAATATATCCTTGTTTAAGTAACAAGGGTACAGATATGATGTTTCTAATGATTCTAGGCATAAAACAATTCTTTAACTCTAAAATCTTCCCAGAAGGTAGCTTCAACATATAAGTCCCTACAGCTTCTGCTTGGATGGATCTCCTCCAGCACCGTAGAGCTCGAAGTCGCCTTCCTTCAAAACTCTAATGTTCTATAGTCCCTGCAATGATTTGCAGATATGATGACCACAAGCAGTATCCAATACCCAAGAGTTTGAATTAGAAGAGTCTAATGACAAAATTGCATGTATCTCATACATACCTTTTGGTGCATTACTAGCACCAGGCTTCAGACTTGCAAGGTAAACCTTGCAGTTTCTTTTCCAGTGACCCGGCTTGCCACAATGAAAGCAGGTCATTTGTCCGGAGGCCTTCTTTCCTTTCTTTTTCTTGATGCCCCCTTTTGGGTTTAACCTCCTCTTGGAACCCTTTTTGCCTATTTCTTCTTGTTTACACCATCCACAAGAAGAAGTGAAGCCTTATTTTTCTTTAAATGGCTCTCCGCTGTTTTTAACATATTCAACAGCTCAGGCAAGGAAGTGTTAAGTTTGTTCATATGATAATTAAGAACAAACTGTGAAAATGACTCTGGGAGTGACTGCAGGATTAAATCCTGATTCAACTCCCCATCCATAACAAAACCCAATTGACCCAATCGGGTGATTAGGTCAATAACCTTTAATACATGGTCTTGTATGGATGTACCTTCTATCATCCTTGCACGGAATAACTGCTTAGATATTTCATATCTTGCAGTTCGACTATGTTCTCCATAAAGTTCTTTTAAATTGAGCAATATGGAGTTTGTGTCCATGCTATCATGTTGCCTCTGTAACTCATTGGTCATAGAGGCAAGCATTATACACTTGACAGTAAGTGAGTCATTTTGCCACGTATTATATGTGGTCTTATCCTCTTGCGAGGCATCTTCCCCTAATGGTTCTAAGGTTGGGGTATCAAGAATATAAGAAATTCTTTCTTGGCTGAGTACTATCTTCAGGTTTCTCAACCAATCAACATAGTTTGGTCCAGTCAATTTATTTGCATCAAGAATACTACGGAGTGAGAGTGAAGAGGCCATTTAATCTACATTAACAAACAACATTACATAAGCAGACAATCAATGTTGACAAAACATAATTAAATTAGGACTTTAACTTAATTATGTCTCCCACTATTTTATCAAGCATCATAACCCTCAATGTGATGATCGAGAAAACCCTAATTGGTTCTCTTAGTGGGGTTGAGATCCTAATTCCTTATAAAAGACCTTGTGTGTACACAACAAATCTTATATAATTTCAAAGGTAGGAAAACTCTTTCCAATTGTAATTCATACAATTCTCAACTTATCTTGGCCTCTAAAATATTAATAGCCTTGTGTGTACACAACAAACTATAATATTTTAGTTAAGTTAGACCCTTCATTGCTATATAGTTATGATATTAATCATAATACCCTTGTGTGTACATAACAAAGTATTATATTAAATCATTCCATAAGCATCAAATGTACCAAGACAAAATTATGTTAGTCACCATAAGAAAAAAGCCTTGTGTGTACACAACAAACCTAATATGGATCATAACATAATAATGACATGGCATGAAGGAAAGCCATATGTAGTGAATATTGCACTGAGCATATTAATCAATAATTAAGTTATCATACCGGCCAGGTAAGTGGGAAGTGGTGGGAGTCCCCCCGTTGCTTTCCTTAGACACCAATAAGAATTGGCCAGGTCAGTCAACGAACCAATTAAAAACCACGTCCTCTTTACCGATCATGAACCACTTTTCTAGACACCGAATGATAAACTAATCATATTGATTATTTTTGCTTTTGTATATGACACTACAACTTAATATGTTGTTAAAGAGGGCTTTATTAAAAACAAAGCACATTCTAGCAAATATGTGCCATAGTGTGCCATCACACTAGGACAACCATTTACCACATAATGGATCCACCATTATGCCAGGGCAACCTTATTTCAGTATGATGACTAGAAGGCTAAACATATCTCTATGCAAATTAAGGTTTAAGTGAAAACCTTAATTAGTGGCATACATCAAACATATATGCATAATTAACACAAAAATGTGATTGGTGTGTCATCATACTAGGACAACCATTTACCACATAATGGATCCACCATTATGCCAGGGCAACCTTATTTCAGTATGATGACTAGATCTCTATGCATATCTCTACAACAATTAGGGTTTGAGTGAAAACCCTAATTGGTGACATTATAACAAACATATATTACATCTCATGTTACTTATATAAATATGCATCTAAATTCAGAATATATATTTTAATCTTAATAAGGAGGCTCTGATACCACTGTAGGGTTCGGTGGCAAGGTGGAATCATATATTTCAAAAATTTTATCTTTATGAAATCTTCACCAAACCTTCAACCCAAAATCTCTTTAAAAGAATTAAAACATATAAGATGTTTATATAAGATTTTAATCTCAATTAAGATACTAACCTATATCGCAAAATCCAAACTCTGAATCTCCACCAGGTGCCCAAATGTCACCCTCCAATGGTGAACCACACAGAAAAACAATGAAGACAATAATTCTATTTCTTGGTTCCTCTTCTTGAATTCTTTTTCAAGAATTCAATTCTTGGACCTTAGGCTGAAATTTTCTTTCTTGAAAATTTCTTTTCTTCCTTCTTTCTTCTTCTTGAATTTTCTTCAAGAATTCCCTTTCTTGAATCCCTTTCTTGAATTGAATTGAAGAAAAATTAAGATAGGCAAAGTCTTAATTCAAGAAGGAAAGAAGAATAGATCCTTTCCTTTTTCTTTCCTTTACCGTTCAAGACCTTCTTCTTATTCTTGTTTAGGGTCAGAGTTTCGACAGAGGATACCTCTGTAAGGGAAACAATACCCAACAAGAACAAGAGGAAGGAGTATTCTGGAGAGGAAGAAAAAGAATTGGATCTCTGAACTATGTTTCGTGAAAACCCCCGAGAACCCCAACCCTATTTATAGATCTCAGAGGGGTGTCATCTCGAAACAACGCACCCTCTGAAACCCCAGGGATCACGATCCCTCATTCCTCACGCGTCCCCTCAATCCAAAATCATGATTCTTCGATTTGATTTTCGTTTTTCCGACGAGGAGGACTCTCGAAAAACTTCAGGAAGAATCGCGACTTTTGGAGACGAATTTGCGACCGAAAAGCGACGGATCTTTTCCTTATTTTTTCTGGCCATCAGATCCGATCCAAGGTGCCAGACAAGGATCTGAAATGCCCCTATTCAGAAATTTCTCCGACGTTTTTTCTTCTCACGCGTTTTAAGAGAAGTCCACGTGCGTGGACTTTCTTTCTTGGCGCGCGCGGGTGAGAGAAGGGAGGGGGCGGCTTGGAGAGAGGGTCTCAGTGAACTAAGTTCACTTGGGTTCAGCCATGGTTAGCCCAATGTCCTAAAAAACTAAATTGGACCTTAATCTGGTTCAATTAGAACCCAATTAAGCCCAATTCAGAACCAAATTCGAATCTGATTCGAATAGAAATTTTGTCTGCAACACATGCTAGTGTGTTTATCCTGCAAACACGATTTATTCCAAATTAAATCCTTCATCAATTTTCTTTATGTGTGACCCATTGGGTTCCACACCTAGCCAGCAGTAGGTCCGAGTGCTATTTGACTTAATTCGGTTAGATCTCAACTAAGCCGATTTAGGCAACCCAAACTAGCTCGACTCGGTCAATTAGAATCTAATTCAAATGACTGATTTGAATTACCATGACTCAATCATATACCTACAAGACAAGATTGACGTCTAACAACGTATCATGTCTACCGGAAGATGTGGAATTTTGGTGAAATTACCAAAATACCCTTCAGTGGTGAGTTACCGGGTAATTCAGTCCTTTGATCAACTTGCATCCCGAATATGATTATGCATATGGATTCTTGTCAAATCCAATTTTCATATTCATCCCTAGCTCAATCTTTATAATGATGATTCATTAATGAACCATTAGAAAATAACTCTAATGTTCATACTTTGATCAAAGGTTTCCTGAATCCATCATTTGAAATTAGCTGGATGCTATTCCCTCTTACTAGGGCTGATCAATTCCTTGTTGACCTACTCACAACCTCCATATACAATCCACCATAACCAGTATCACCTCGTGCATGACTTAGTGTCATGATTGACTGCGAACCAAAGTATGGATTCATGTATATAAGGTACTATGGTAGTCTCAGGTCAAAGGACCACATGCACTACTCCCACTATGAGAATTATCTATTGACAAACAGATAAGGTTCCATTAGATATTCTCAATCTGGATCAATTCAGTGAACTCATTCTCTAATGAACTCACATCCTAGTATTAGTGTCAAACACAAGTGACTGTGAGATCAGTCACCCTTATTACAAAACATATATAGGATGTGCTGGTCTTGCCGGAAACATTGATCCCCAACTCAATGTCCCACCGACCAGGAATATTTTAGATTAGGGTTTTAAGGCTTTAGGTCTCACTGGTATGATCTGATCATAACCCTAGAACCATAGCCCTAATCTATGGGGTTCATCATAAAATCAAAAAGACACAACAAATGATGAAAATAATGCCTTTATAAAATGTCAATTCATTGATTTTGGGATCAAAATTACAATATTTCAATTGGCTTTCAGGGCACAATCTTTCACTCCGTGGTGTAGCAGTAACAGAAGGTGCTGGAGCTAATGAGGGTGGTGGCGTGAATGGCTCAGGTTCCGCAGTCTCTAACTCTGGTGCTGGACGAGGAGGTTTACCATGATCAGTAGGCTCTGAAGGCCCTGCCTCAGTTGCTCGAATCTCATCCTCCTCATCTGGCTCCTGGCCAGACTCACGTCGCACCCATCAATCACCAATCAGTCGAAATCCCATCCTATGCTAGGATTTCTCTCCATATGTGTCAGTATGCTGCAGCTGACTGAAGGTATGCCAATAAATGAGACTCCATACTCCCTGAATAACTGTGTCAGCCCCATGCCATATGGCTAGACTAGTCTCCTGTGAGATGCTGCCTTACCCATCTGCTGAAGCATGATCCTGGGAAGGTTGATGGGAGTCCGCTGTCTCAGGGACACCATCAACACTAGCTCACGCTCAGTAATAAAGTTGAATCTCCCGCTCTTTGGAATCAAGATACGGGCGATGATATGATGCAGCACTCTCATCTCCAATGATAGCTGGTTAGCAGCTACTATGGAAATGCCGCTAACATCCTCGCACTCTAAGATACATCTGAAGTCGTGCTCTCGATCGCTGATAGAGGTGGCGGCTGTGCCATGAAGTGGAATCCTCCAAACATGACTGATGACCAACGGTGTCACTGGAATCTCGATCCCACGAACAGTAGCAGACCATCTAATGCCATCAATGGCCATGGATGCATAGAACTCCCTTATGAGGTCTGGGTAGAATCTCTCAGTCATCGTGCAGAAGTGAACCAGACCTGCATCTCTCAGTACATCTCCAATAAAAAAGTGATACTGATCCCAGAAGGGTATGTCCACACGTCTCCCGCTCGCAATGCTCTTCCATACTAAGCTGGCTGGCACTGGTGCAAGTACCTCTGGGGATGGCTCACGCTCATGTCTGGCCTTTCTTCGTCGCTCAATACTACCCTGGCCTTGCTCCAATTTCCTTTTCCTTAATACCAAATGCTTCCTTGGATCCATATGGATGGAAGAGGGGTAAATTAGGGGGAAGTAGGATAATGTAGTGCTAAGAAAGAGGAGAACCAAGAATCTTGGAGAGGAGAAATGGATTTCACAGTTGGGCGAATGAAGGAACCTTGCAAAGGTAAGTGAGGGTTTGTGAAATTGAGAAGAAAGGAGAGCAAATAGAGGAAATGCACGAAATGGAGGGAAGAAATGAGTGTTTTCAATTGAATATCAATCGATATTTGAGGGTAGATAGAGGCAAAAGCTCTCGGTTGTCCAAAAACAAAGAACACTATCAAAACGGTTCGGTTCAAAAGAAAACAAGAGGAGAGGAGAAGATTAACCAAAAAGAGGAAGGAGAGGGTTGGAAATCCACTGTTTAGAGCTTTAGGAGCGATGGAGGGGGACCACACGAAGGAAAAAAGGAAAGAAATGGAAGAAAAAAGGGCTTGCAGACAGGTTTTAAAAATATATTTTCCGTTCAAGTGTCGACCTCTAAAAAATTTCAGGGGTCGACCTCAAGTGTCGACCTCCGAAATTCTAAGTGTCGACCTCCGAAAATAAATTTGTCAAAATAAAATTTGAAAAAATTTAAAAAAATTAAAATGAATTCTTAGAGAGGCTTTAAATATTTTTGAGAATTTATAAATCATTTTTTGAGGAATTTTGAAGGAAATTAAAGAGTTTCAAGCAAAAGGGTCAATGACTACCGATTCTCTTATGATCATGCAAAATCTATCTTCATTCAATGGTTTTGTAAATATATCAGCCAATTGATAATCAGTACAAATGAATTCTAACAACACATTAGAGTTTTGAACGTGATCTATTATGAAGTGATGTCTTATTTCAACATATTTGCTTCTTGAATGTTGTACAGGATTTTTCGTTAAATTGATTGCACTAGTATTATCACATCTTATGGGTGTCTTAGTTAGTTTGATGCCAAAGTCCTCGAGTTGTTGTTTGATCCATAGAATCTGAGCATAACAGTTTCTAGCTGCTATATATTCGGCTTCTGCCATAGATAGAGCAACCGAATTCTGTTTCTTGCTGCTCCATGAAATCAAATTAACTCCTAGCAATTAACAAGTTCCACTAGTACTTTTACGATCAAATTTATACCCAGCAAAATCAGCATCAGAATAAGCAATCAATTCATATGATGACTCTCTAGAGTACCAAAGAATAATTTCAATTGACCCAAATAAGTATCTAAATATACGTTTTACAGCTAAGAGATGTGATTCTTTAAGAGCAGACTGAAAATGTGCACACATACAAACACTAAACATTATATCTGGTCTACTGGTAGTTAGATATAGCAATGAACCAATCATGCCTCTATATAATTTTTGGTCTACTGATTTACCACATTCATGTTTGTCTAATTTACATGAAGAGCTCATAGGGGTACCTATTGGTTTGGTAGTCTCCATTCCAAATAATTTCAATATTTCCTTTGTGTACTTGGCTTGGTTGATGAAGATCCCTCTTTGGTTTGCTTAATTTGGAGTCCGAGGAAGAAGTTGAGTTTTCCCATCATGCTCATCTCAAACTCACTCTGCATTAACTTTGCAAACTCTTGACAAAGACATTCGTTAGTAGCACCAAAATAATATCATCTACATAGATTTGTACTACTAAGAGATCATCATTTTTCTTTTTCAAAAATAATGTATTATCTACATTACCTCTAGAAAAATCATTCTTCATCAAAAAAAAACTTAATCTATCATACCAAGCTCTAGGAGCTTGCTTTAAACTATACAATGCTTTATGCAATTTAAAAACATGGTTAGGAAATTCATGATTTTCAAAACCAGGAGGTTGTTCAACATAAACTTCCTCTTCAATAAATCCATTTAAAAAAGCACTTTTAACATCCATTTGAAATAACTTGAAATCCATAAAACAAGCAAAAGCAAGTAAAAGTCAAATTGCTTCCAGCCTAGGAACAGGAGCAAAGGTTTCATCAAAGACAATCCCTTCTTCCTGGTTGTAGCATTTAGCAACAAGTCTAGCTTTGTTTCTAGTTACAATACCATGTTCATCAAGTTTATTTCTAAAAACCCATTTTATGCCAATTACAGAAACATTAGGGGGTCTTTCAGTTAAGGTCCAAACGTTATTTCTTTTAAATTGATTTAGTTCATCTTGCATGGCATTAATCCAGTTACAATCTTTTTCAGCTTCTTCAATTGACTTAGGTTCTATTTGAGAAACAAAAGCTAAATAATCACAAACATTTCTGATAGAAGAGTGTGTACTTACTCCCTTTGACGGATCACCAATAATTAGCTCTTTGGGGTGTCCGTGTGCATACCTCCACTCTTTAGGTAAAGGTTTTGGTGAAGTTGCATTGATCTCTTGAATTTGATCTTCATTTTCTTGATCATCATTTCCTTTGGGCACATCTTCATTGATTGTCAATTGTTCAAGCTTCTTTGTACCTGTTTTATCATCAATAGAATCTCTTTTCTAGAAGATTTTTTGTTAGTTTCATCAAACACTACATGAATTGATTCTTCAACTAGAAGAGTTCTTCTGTTGAAGACCCTGTATGCCTTGCTAGAAGTAGAGTATCCTAAGAAGATACCCTCATCTGACTTGGCATCAAATTTACTGATATTATCTTTGCCATTGTTTAATATGAAACAGCGACAACCAAATACACGAAAATATTTAGATTAGGTTTTCGATTTTTCCAAAGCTCATATGGTTTTTTCTTCAAATAGGTCGAATTAAACATGATTTAAAATGTAACAGGAAGTATTAATGGCTCCTGCCCAAAAATATCTAGGTAAATCATTTTCGCAAAGCATTGTGCGTGCCATTTCTTCAAGAGTCCTGTTTTTTTCTTTCTACCACCCCATTTTGTTGAGGTGTCCTAGGTGCAGAAAAATTATGACTAATGCCATTATAATTAAAAAAAGCTTCGAAATCATGATTGTCAAATTCAGTTCCATGATCACTACGTAAAGAAACAATAGTGAGATCTTTTACGTTTGAAACCCTTTTATGAAATTTAACAAAAGCTGAAAACATTTCATCTTTATGAGCTAAAAATATTACCCAAGTAAATCGTGAGTAATCATCTACAATTACTAGCCCATATTTCTTACCTCCGAAACTAGTTGTTCTGGTTGGTCCAAAGAGGCCCATATGCAATAATTCAAGGGGTCTAGTAGTAGATACTACTCCTTTAGGTTTGAAAGTAGATTTAGTTTGTTTTCCAAATTGACATGCAGCACAAATCTTATCTTTTTCAAATATGAGTTTTGGCAATTCTTTTACAAGATCCGTTTTGCTTAATTTTGAAATCAAATGCATACTAGCATGCCCTAGCCTGCGATGCCAAAGCCAACTAGTTTCACTTGCCTTGGCTTCCCTAGCCACTAGGCATTGACCACTTTCCATTGCTAGATCATCAAGATCAACCATGTAAATGTTTTCATGCCTATGACCAGTGAACCTGATGCCATCGACATCTAGAATGGACACCATGCACAAAGATGATTCAAAAATTATTTTAAAACCCTTATCACAAAACTGACTAATGATGAAAAGATTATGCTTCAAGCCATCAACCAATAATACATTATCTACATATGCATTAGGGGTGATATGGATTTTACCAATTCCGACGATTTTACCTTTTCCATTATCACCAAAAGTAACATTTCCACCATTTATTGCTACTAGTGATGAGAATTGCTTCACATCCCCAGTCATGTGCCTTGAGCAACCACTGTCCAGATACCACATTCTTCTTTATTTTTGGTTGCAAGACACACCTGCAGAAATTGATTAAGTTGAAACTTTAGGTACCCAAGTCATCTGGGTCCTTTAGGGTTAGACAAATTGGTTCCTTTTGGAACCCAAATCTTTCCAAAGGTACTTGATTTTCTTCTATTATAAGTATATGATTGATGTCCTAACTTACCATATGCATAGTAGGTAATATTAGAAGATGCAGGTATGAAAAAGTTTTTGAAAAGTTTTTGCTGATTCTGTGGCTTAAATCCAAGTCCAGCTTTGTTAAAACTGCATGTTGACTGTTTAAAAGCATACTTAATTTTTCTGAACTATAAGTAAACTTTTCTACAAAAGGTTTCACATTGTCTAATTCTTCTTTGTAATTCTTGTTTTGAAGCAATAATTCTTTGTTTTGTTTTTCAATTTTCTCATTAGTTTCAAAACGTCTATTATTTTTCAAAGAATCCTTTTCTTTTATAAGACTGTCCTTATCATTTTTTAAGGTCTTTACATGTTCAGTTAATTTCTTATTTTCTTGAATTAAATCTTCAATTTCAGTTGAAAACTTGTTTGAACTTTTGGTAAGCTCTTGATTTAGCTTTCTTAATTTTTTATTTTTCAGTTTTAGTTTTTCATACTCCATAACTAAATCATCAAAAGTATCATGTAATTCATTAAAAGTAAATTCATTTTCAGGTTCAGAATTTACCTCATCATCTTCATTAGCCATGAAACACAGGTTGGCGACTTCCTGCTACTCTTCATTTCTGCTGGAGTCCTCACTCTCACTCCAGATAGCCATCATGGCTTTCCTTCTCAACATCCTTCGACTCTTTTTAAGCAAAGGGCAATCGATTTTATAATGTCCAGGCTTCTTGCACTCGAAGCAGATGGGTGGATCCCTTTTTTTTTTTTTCTCTTTATCTTTATTGTAATCACCTTTTTATGGCCTTTTCTTGTAGAAGCCCTTCTTCTTTTTCATGAATCTTCTAAATTTTCTTGTAATGAGGGCTGTCTCATCATCATCAGCTTCTTCTTCTGATTCATCACTTGACTCTTCCTTTGTAGTAGACTTGAAGGCTATGGCTTTCTTTTTCTTGTCATTGTCCACTGTCTTCTGTTTCAGTGAAAGCTCATAAGTCATCAGTGATCCAAGAAGCTGCTCAAGAGGTAGAGTATTGACATCCTTGGCTTCTTCTATGGCCGTTACTTTCGCATCCCATGAAGCCGGAAGAGACCTAAGAAGTTTGTTAATAAGTTCACCATTAGATATAATCTTTCCCAAACTCCTCATACAATTTACTATATTGGTAAATCTAGTGTACATTTCACTAATAATTTCAGTTGGTTCCATCCTGAACATCTCATACGTATGAATGAGCATGTTCACCTTTGTGGTCTTCACTTGCTGTGTAACCTCATGGTAACCTCAAGTGTATCCCAAATTTCTTTGGCAGAAATATAATTTGATATTCATTAAATTCACTTGGGTCAAGTTCACAGAATAGCAACTTCATCGCCTTAGCATTTAACTCAGCTTGTTTGATATCATTGTCATCCCATTCTTCTTCAGATTTTGAGGTGATAATGCCATTAACCAAGTGAGTGGGCTGATGAGGCCCTTTAGTAATTACTCTCCATATATTATAATCTACAGCTTGTAAATAAATGCGCATACGAGTTTTCCAGTATGTGTAGTTTGTGCCATTAAAGAAAGGAGGGCAATTTGATGCTTGACCTTCAACTACACCCATTCCAATTGGGGCGGCCATAATCTTTCACTCAAGATCATTGGACCTACAAGAGAGTACCGGTGCTCTGATACTACTTGTTGCCCAGATATGGTGCCCAAGAGGGGGGGTGAATTGGGTCTTTTAAAAAATAAAGCAATATATGTGCTATCAAGTTCAAATATGAAGAGTGATAGTGCTCAAGTAATTATACAATGGAAGCAATGAAAGATAACAACAATTAAAGAGCAAAAGAAGATAGAGAGTAAAGCAATGCAAACACACAAAATGTATAGTGGTTCGATGCACCTAGCACCTACATCCACTCCCCAAGCTTCACTTGGGATATTCCAATATAATCTTCTCTTGATTACAGCCGACTTGTTTTACAACGCTCACAAGTCAAACCTAAGTTGGTTTTTCAACCTAGGCTCACCAACAAACCTTACACACTTGTTTTGGCTTCGGGCTTACAAGCAACCCTAGTTGGTTTTATCAATTGGCTCACCAACAAATCTCACACTAGTTTCAAATTTCCTTGAAACTAGGCTAGCACAAATAGAGTATGAATACAATGAATAAAAATAAGACAAACTCCTTTTTAAGCAAAAATAATTCGATGTAGCTCTTGTTGGAGACTCTTCATGTCTTCCTCTTGGAATCTTGGACCTCACTAAATGCCAAAGACTTGAAAGTTGGATTTCTCAAAAATGGAAAGCTTTTGGCTAAGGAATCTCTGGGATTTTTACTCTTTTTGGCTTAGGATTGATTGAAGGCTTTGTACTTTTACTCTCTCCTTTTTGTCTTTTGGCTAAGGAATCTCTTGGATTTTTACTTTTTTTGGCTTAGGATTGATTGAAGGCTTTGTACTTTTACTCTCTCCTTTTTGTCTTTGTCTCCTTGACTTTTTTGAAGTTAGGTGGAGGTTAAATATCTCATTCAAGCTGAAACAACTCTACAAGACCGTTAGAATCAAAAATATGGTCGTTTATGGCCGTTAGAAATCAAATCAAAAGTTCAGAAAAACTAGCTGTTATGCCATGAGTCGACCTCATGAGTCAACCTCGGGATCAAGTGTCGACCTCATGAGTCGACCTGCAGTTTATCTTAGGCAAAAATATAGAAAACCATAGTTCTGTCCAGTTTGAATTCTCAGGCTATGTGTCGACCTCTGGTGTTGACCTCTGGACAGGTGTCGACCTTAGGTGGTCGACATCTAGAGCATGCCACTAAAATTTTGTCATGCCGGCATTGCTGAACTTTTCTTTTCTTCATGAGTCGACCTCTGGTGGTCGACCTTTGGCAAGGTGTCGACCTCTGGTGGTCGACCTCTGATCTGAAATTTTCTGAAACTCTGGAGAGGTGCATGACATGCTTGAGTTTCTCTAAACCTTTGTTTCTTTAATCAATTACTTCTTAATAAGAAGGTCCAATATGAGAAATTTGATATTGATTAAGGTAGGAAAGCTCTTTCCAAAATCAAGCAAGCTTGGTTTCATCATTGTACTCTTGATACTCTTTTTGAATAACCTATGGCCTGAAACTTTATCTCGAAATGAAACATTAGTCCAAACATATACTCAACCTTTTGTTAATCATCAAAACTAAGGAGCCAAAGCCAACAATAAAGCTACCCACCCGAAGGGCTCACATCCCAGCTACCTTGAGCTCTCATCGAACCCATAATGCACACAGCAGGGCTCTCGCATAGATGCGCTAGGATGACTCTCAAAGGACACGAGGGGATAAAGAAAACGAGATAGGGGATAACTAGGGTACTCATTGAACCCGTAATGCACACAGCAAGGAACGCCTCACACCCCTCATGAACCCATAATGCACAAAGCAGGGAACGAAAAAAAGGGTTTTAGCCCAGAACCAGAACCGGAACAAACCCAAAAATCTATATCAAATCTCTCTTTATTACAGGAGAGAGGGGGCCTTTATATAGAAAAACCAAAACCCTCAATTTCTTAGTGGTGCTCAAAAGTGGTGCTCATTTGCTCTAAGAAGCATGTCGACTTGATGATCTGCTCCGGAAAGCATGCTACTCTGAAAATTGGGCTACTCTGAAATCCATGCAACTCCACCTCACGACCGTGGAAGGGAAAAACTATCTCCGGCAGGGCACTAGCGTACGGCCGGGAAGCAGGTGGCAGACGAGCCAGTGGACGGCGAGCGGCGGACGGCTGGTGACGCGCTGCGGGCGAGGCGGCGCAAGAATGGCACGGCATGCCTCAGGGCGTGCCATTTGGTCTCCCATGGCTGTGGGAGACCTCAGGGCATGGGCATGGCCGGTGGACGGCGAGGAAGGCCGGGGCCGGCGCGATGGTGGCCGGCGGACGTGCGGGCGGCGGCGGCAGGTGGCAACGGTTGCGGCGGTGCAGGGGCGCATGTCGGTGGACGGACGGCTCCTGCGTCCGTTCGTCTTCCCAGGGCGTGGGCTGCAGTGGACCCCACCGACGGCCGGGCAAGGGCCGATGGTGGCGGCGGCGGCCGTAGGCCATGGCGGGCAGACTCCTCCACGTCCGTTCATCTTCCCATGGGCGTGGGGCAGTGGCGGTGGCTTCTTTGGTGAGGGCGAGGGCCAGCGTGCACTGGCGGTGGCCGCCGGGTGTCCGGCAGCTCGGATCTGGGACCAGCGGGGTGGAGGCTAGGGTTTTGAAATTCGTTTTAAAACCACAGGAGAAAGACGGTGAAGATGGAATAAAACTGGAATAAGTTGAGAATAAAATCGGGATAAAACTAGAATAGCGGAGTAGGTGGAATAGCGGGAATAAGTAAAAATAAAAATATATGAAAAAATAAGAAAAAATGGATAAACTACCCCGACCTGCCCTGAATCCCGATCATTCTCCTCGACTACGAAGAACTCGACTCTGTCGAGTTCAAAAAAAAGGAGCACACCCTAATCCACAACTCGTTCTGATACCTAAATTGATGCTGGATGAAAAATCGATGTAACCTGGTTATTTGGAAAACAGGAAAACAACTAAATAAACTAGGACCGTGGGAGGGCTAAGAAGCCTCCCGGGACTAGGGCGTACTGACTCTAAAATCCTAAGATAGCTAATCTCTTTTGTTTACAATTTTCTAGGTGGATGTGGCGAAGGAAGGATGGAGATGGGGAACCGGGAAGTGGAACTCATGGCCCTGAGACTCACTCTAGCGGGGGACACAGATAGAAAGTCAGGGGTCAAAGCCTTAAGCTACCCTCCCGAGGGATCACAGCACCAGCTACCCTAAGCATAAAGCTGCCCTCCCGAAGGGGTCACAGCACCAGCTACCCTGAGCTCTCATCGAACCCATAATGCACATAGCAGGGCTCTCGTATAGATGCACTAGGATGACTCTCGAAGGACACGAGGGGATAAAGAAAACGAGATAGGGGATAACTAGGGTGCTCATCGAACCCATAATGCACACTGCAAGGAACGCCTCACATCCCTCATCGACCCCATAATGCACACAGCAGGGAACGAAGAAAAACGGGCCTCAGCCCAGAACCAAACCAGAACAAACCCAAAAATCTATATCAAATCTCTCTTTATTATAGTGGAGAGGAGACCTTTATATAGAAAAACCCAAACCCTCAGTTTCTTAGCCCCTAAGAAAACTAAAAAAGGAAAATAAATTACATCAAAATCATGTTGCTTCAAAAGTGGTGCTGATTTGCTCTAAGAAGCATGTCGACTTGATGATCTGCTCCAGAAAGCATGCTACTCTGAAAATTGGGCTGCTCTGAAATTCGTGCAACTCCACCTCACTGTCGTGGAAGGAAAGAACTGTCTCTGGCAGGGCACCAGTGGAAGGCCTGGAAGCGGGTGGTGGACGGGCCGGCGGACGGCTGGCGATGGGCTGCGGGTGAGGTGGCGGAAGAATGGCACGGCACGCCTCAGAGCATGCCGTTTGGTCTCCCACGACCGTGGGAGACCTCAGGGCGCTGGCATGGCTGGTTGACGGCGGGAAAGGCCGGGGTCGGCGGGATGGTGGCCGGCGGACGTGCGAGCGTCGACGGCAAGCGGCAACAGCGGCGGTGTCGAAGGGGCGCTTGTGGGTGGACGGACGCCTCTCGCGTCCGTTCATCTTCCCATGAGCATGGGCGGCGGCGAACCCCACCGGTAGCTGGGCGAGGGCCGGCGGAAGGAGGGAACGATGGTGAGCAGCAGGCCAGCGGTGGCGGCGGTGGCCGTGGGCCATGGCGGGCGGACTCCTCCACATCCGTTCGTCTTCCCACAGGCATGGGGCGGCGACGGAAGCTTCTCCGGCAAGGGCGAGGGCTGGCGAGCGTCGGCGATGGCGGCCAAGGGTCAGGCGGCGCGGATCTGGGAACGGTGGGGTGGAGGCTAGGGTTTTGAAATTTGTTTTAAAATCACAGGAAAAAGATGGTGAAGATGGAATAAAACTGGAATAAGTTGAGAATAAAATCGGGATAAAACTAGAATAGAGGGAATAGGTGGAATAGCGAGAATAAGTAAAAATAAAAAAATGCGAAAAATTAAGAAAAAATGTATAAACTACCCGGACCTGCCCTGAATCCCCATCATTCTTCTCGACCACGAAGAACTTGACTCTGTCGAGTTCAAAAAAATGGAGCACACCCTAATCCACAACTCGCTCTGATACCAAAATTGATGCGGGACGAAAAATCGATGTAACCTGGTTATTTGGAAAACAGGAAAACAACTAAACAAACTAGGACCGTGGGAGGGCTAAGAAGCCTCCCGGGACTAGGGTGTACTGACTCTAAAATCCTAAGATAGCTGATCTCTTTTGTTTACAATTTTCTGGGTGGATGTGGCGAAGGAAGGATGGAGATGGGGAACCGTGAAGTGGAACTCATGGCCCTGAGACTCACTCTATCTGGGGATGCATACAGAAAGTAAGGGGTCAAAGCCTAAAGCTACCCTCCCCAGGGATCACAGCACCAGCTACCCTAAGCATAAAACTACCCTCCCGAAGGGGTCATAGCACCAGCTACCCTGAGCTCTCATCGAACCCATAATGCACACAACAGGGCTCTCGCATAGATGCGCTAGGATGAC
Organism: Areca catechu; assembly: GCA_021397845.1. Taxonomy (NCBI): domain Eukaryota; kingdom Viridiplantae; phylum Streptophyta; class Magnoliopsida; order Arecales; family Arecaceae; genus Areca; species Areca catechu. The sequence continues at coordinate 89,311,233 of CM038051.1, read as the reverse complement.
TCTAAAAGGACATGAGGGGATAAAGAAGACGAGATAAGGGAAAAATAGGGTGCTCATTGAACCCATAATGCACACAACAAGGAACGCCTCACACCCCTCATTGAACCCATAATGCACACAGCAGGGAACGAAGAAAAACGAGCCTCAGTCCAGAACCAGAACTGGAACAAACCCAAAAATCTATATCAAATCTCTATTTATTATAGGGGTGAGGGGGCCTTTATATAGAAAAACCAAAACCCTCAGTTTCTTAGGCCCTAAGAAAACTAGAAAAGGAAAATAAATTACATCAAAATTCATGTTGCATCAAATATGGTGCTGATTTGCTCTAAGAAGCGTGTCGACTTGATGATATAGTCCAGAAAGCATGCTACTATGAAAATTGGGCTGCTTTGAAATCCGTGCAACTCCACCTCATGGTCGTGGAAGGGAAGAACTGTCTCTGGTAGGGAACCAGCGGATGGTCGGGAAGCGTGTGGCGGACGGGCTTACAGACGGTGAGTGGTGGATGGTTGGTGACGGGCTGTGGGCGAGGTGGTGCAAGAATGGCACGGCATGCCTCAGGGCGTGCCGTTTGGTCTCCAACGGCCGTGGGAGACCTCAGGGCGGCGGCGTGGCGGTGGGGAAGGCCGGGGTCGGCATGATGGCGACGGCGGACGTGCGGGCGGCGGCGACAGGCGGCAACGGCGACGGTGGCGCAGGGGTGCATGTGGGCGGACGGATGCCTCCCGTGTCTGTTCGTCTTCCCACGGGCGAGGGTGGCGGTGCACCCCACCGGCGGCCAGGCGAGGGCCGGCGGGCGGCGGGAACGGCGGCGAGCAGCAGGCCGGCGGCGGCGGCGGCAACCATGGGCCATGGCTAGCGGACGCCTCCTTGTCCGTTCGTCTTCCCACGAGCGTGGGGCGGCAGCGGCGGCTTCTTCGGCGAGGGCGAGGGCCGGCAAGCACTGGTGGTGGCGGTCGGGGGTCGGGCGGCCCGGATCTGTGACAGGCGGGGTGGATGCTAGGGTTTTGAAATTCATTTTAAAACCATGGGAGAAAGACGGTGAAGATGGAATAAAATTGTAATAAGTTGAGAATAAAATCTGGATAAAACTAGAATAGAGGGAATAGGTGGAATAGTGGGAATAAGTAAAAATACAAAAATACAGAAAAATAAGAAAAAATGGATAAACTACCCGAACCTGTCCTGAATCCCCATCACCCTCGTTGCTTTCCTAGACACCAATAAAATTGGCCAGGTTAGTCAACTGAACCAATTAAAAACCACGTCCTCTTTACCGAACATGAACCACTTTTCCTAGACACCGAATGATCAACTAATCATCTTGATTATTTTGCTTTTGGTATATGACACTACAACTTAATATAATTTTAATAGAGGGCAATTCAAACAAAAGCACATTCTACTATTACCATTCATCAACCATGCATCATATATCATTTTATAATGTACCAAGTGTGTCATCATACTAGGACAACCATCTACCACATAATGGATCCACCATTATGCCAGGGCAACCTTATTTCAGTATGATGACTAGAAAGCTAAACATATCTCTATATCAATTAAGGTTTAAGTGAAAACCCTAACCAGTGACATACATATATGCATAAACATATCAATCATATGTAACTTTAAACTTTTGTAGAGTCCTAACAAAATGGGCAACCTCAAGAGTCCTACAAAATTGGGCAACTTCAAATTTTGTATGATTTAGCACTAATAAGGTGGCTCTGATACCACTGTTAGGATTTTGGTGACCAGGGCGGAAGCGTGGATTTCAAAAATTTATTATGAAACCACTACCAAACCCTTAACCCAAGACCTCCTTACTAGGAATTAAAACATACAAACATGCATATATAATATAAACTAGAGTTTAAGCACCAACCTGAACCGCTAGTATCCAATCCGATGAAGAAAACCCTGATTCAGCCTTCTTCTCTACCAGGCGCCCAAACGTTCACCCTCCAACGGTAATCCACATGATACTCGGACCAAGGAAGAACTCCTTCTTCAAGTTGCTTGGAGAAGTGGAACTCTTTCGGTAGCCTTTGGTCTATTGACCACTGTAGGACACCCTGTCCTATTGTAGGGCACTAAAGACACTCTTCTAAACCACTCTTGGTTTTAGGACAACCCTCCTCTAGGATCCCTTAGGATTATGTCCTAAAACAAAGCATTGTCCTATTAGAAAAGACCTTATCTTAACAAGACAAGTCTTGTCTTAAAGAAAGAAGGAGGGAGAGAGAGACACTGAATTCTTCATTATCAGACTCATTTTACCGCCCCTTATTTATAGATACAAGAGGAGCATGTGATATGTCCTCCCATCAACTTATCAGATATGATTTTTCAAGACCGAAGAGATGTTATCTGGCTTGAAAACCCATATCTAATAAGCATATTCATGCACCGAAGGCCTTATTAACATCCCTTCTTTTATCTGGATGAATTCTCACTTTCCACATGTCAATTACTGGTCCCAAGTAAGCCATGAGGCACCTCATTAATATCCAAACATCGGAGATTATGAAGAGTCCTGATAGTAGAAGGACTCTCCATCAAAATCACGCGACATATGAAGAGTTGCGACTCTTCATGCACCGCGCACGCCATCCTTCTTCCACACAAATTTCAAAGAATGTTGACCAGTCAAAACATAGGCAATATTGGTGTCATTAGAAAGAGCATAAAATTTCCTTTCTGACCATATAAATTATATTCAAATCAGATATCTATAGCTTATTCTGTGCCCTTTTGAAGTTAAGGTATCATTTAGGTACCAAGAGTCCCATGCCATTGGGACTCTTCATGTATGGTGCCTAAAATGCCCTTAAATCCAAATTAAAATCAGATTTAGCTTTAATTATGCTAGCCCCACTTAGGACTCAACCTAATTTAAGTTTCCCATAATTAGGTTAGCCCAATTAACAAGCAACCGGACCCAATCCAATTTGGTTAGGAATTTGGTTAGCCTAAATATGCTAGTATGTAATCCGGCTAACCAATTAGGATCCTATGACCCTAATTAAATTATGAATGACTTCCTTGGCCAAGTCTCTATTGTGTGTGTCCCATTGGGTTCCACATCTAGCCAGCACTAGGTATAGGTTTGAGCCGATTCGATCCGATCGAACCCGATTGACCTAATTAGGTCAAATTGGCACACCTAATTGTCCAATTCGAATCACACATCGAATTGACTCATGAAACCAAATCAATTGGTTCATGAAGACCTACAAGACAAGATTGACATCTAGTAACATGTCATGCCTACCCAGAAGATGAGGAATTTTGGTGGATTTATCAAAATACCCTTTTGTGGTGATTTACCGGGCAATTCAGTCCATCGATCTACTTGCACCCTGAATATGACTATGTGGTGTAGAATGTAAGATGAAACTATGCAACCCTAATAGAGATTAGCAAATGATTAACAAAGCAATTCCCTATTTGCATATAAACAACTCAACATAAACTATCAAAGAGATCTAGTGAAGAAGCTCGAAAGATCTAACATAAACCTAGTGATCGAGACTCTCAGAATAAGAAAGGAATAGGACCAGAAGAGAAACACGCAAGCTAAGCTAGATCTAATTTAACATTGCAGACTTAATCAACACTAGACATACCTGACATTGGCCCTTCAATTAGAATAGATTCACTCTTGAAGAGGTCTCCCGGATGACATGAACATGATACCACTGAAGGCTCCTCTTATTTTCTGGATCTATGGCAAGTAAACCTTCCTCTTGAAGCCGGAATCCCGGAGAACCCTGCAACAAAGAAACCCTAAGATGAGTGACTTAACAAGAAATCAACTAGAGAAAAGAAAGAAGGGTGGAAGAGGCATTGAAGGAGATCCATCTTGGCATCATGGTGGAATGCTTGATGTGGAGTAGGTTGGTCGCCTTGTGATGATCTTCTTGATTCACCCTTGAACGCTGGAGCTAGTTTGAAGTTATGAAAGAAGAGGAAGTCTTTGGCGTTGGGAATGGAAGAAGGAAAGATTAGGGTTGGCGTGGAGGAAGAGAAAGGCTAAGCTACCACATAGACATATAGAAAAAAAAACACATAGAAGAAAAAAAATACCAACTTCATTCATTAACCATCCTCTTCAATGGGGTATCCCATAGCTTAAATAGAAGCCTTACAACATTTTTCAAATTTGAAAACCCATAGGATTAGGTGGAATACAAGGGGGGTTGGAGGATATGGTGGCATTTGTTGCGTGAAATGTGGAGAGTTGGAGGATATGGTGGCATTTGTTGCTTGAAACTCCTTCAAAGCTTGACATGTGGTGTAAGGTGGGGACCACTTGATGAGGTGGCGGTGTCCTTTGGAGCTCTTGATATGTGGCATAAAGTGGGGACCACTTGTTGAGGTGGCGACATCCATTAGAGCTTTTGACATGTGGCACAAGGTGGGAATCACTTGATGAGGTGGCTTCTTCTTGTCTTGATGCTTCATGGACTCATGGATTGGGCTTGATTTAACTGGACCCAACTCTCAATTGCAAGGTTAACTAAGATATTAAACCAGACCCAACATGGACTCGAAATTAACTACAAGATTATTTGGACTCAAAAAAAAGAAAAATTACAGGACTTCTCTTTTGCTACTCCAACCACAAGGACTCGGACTTGACCTGAATTAGTTGGAGTCTTTTCCTGATTCTAGTACCCACATCAATTCTCCCAGGGTGGGAGGAACTCGACCCTGTCGAGTAAGGATTTGCCTGATAAGCTTCTAATGCATATGGATTGATTTGTTGTAGGTCCTCTCGGGTGATCCAGGAGTCTTCGGAATCAGGACATCCTTGCCATCTAATCAAATAACGTTGGTAGCCCTTATTTCTAGTGGTAATGATCTAGTCATCCAAGATCCTTTCAATTTTCTCCCTTCGCTCAGGAACAATCGGTGGTGGGCATTCTTTTGGGGCTTCACTCTTAAAAGAAGTATTAGGACCAAAAAGCTCACCAGGTATCAATCCAGGTTCTTTGTATTCCTTTAAGTCTGAAATGTTAAATGTTGAACTAATGCCATAACTTGGTGGTAATTCTAATACATAAGCATTAGGTCCAATTTTCTTTATTAGTTTGAAAGGTCCGGCTCCCCGGGCATGGAGTTTCTTCATAGTTCCTAGCGAAAACCTTTTAGGTTTAAATTTGATCATAACAGAGTCCCCTTCATTAAATTCTTTTAACCGTTTATGTGAATTAGTCATATGCTTATAGAGTTCATTGCTCGATTGGATCTTTTGGCTAATCTCCTTATGCAATTCCCTAATATGCTGTGCATATGACTCAGCAGACTCAGACACTCGTGCATGTGTGGATAATGGAGCTAGGTCTAAAGGTTTCCTAGGTCTGTATCCATGGACAACTTTGAAGACACTTTTCCCAATAGACCTATTAACTGAGCTGTTGTAGGCAAATTCAGCACGAGGAAGTAATAGGTCCCAGTTTCCTAGGTTGTCACCAACTAAACATCTCAACAGATTTCCTAAGCTTCGGTTTACTACCTCTGTCTGGCCATTGGTTTGAGGATGATAGGCAATAGAGAATTTCAGCTTGGTACCGAACATGTGCCAGAGTGTTTTCCAGAAATAGCTAGTAAATTTGACATCTCTATCGGATACAATGGTTTTGGGTAAACCATGAAGCCTAACGACCTGATCGAGAAAAAGCTTGGCCACCTTCGAAGCATCTAAAGTTTGCGAATAAGGAATGAAGTGAGCTATCTTGGAGAAACGATCGACAACCACAAAGATAGAATCATGCTTCCTAGACGTCTTAGGGAGGCCTACTACAAAATCCATGCTGATATCCTACCATGGACAATCAGGGACAGGTAAGGGTGTGTACAGACCAGTGTTCTGTCTTTTCTATTTTTCAACAGCATAGGTACGGCACTGAGCTACAATCTGGGCCACATTTCTTTTGAGACCAGGCCAAAAAAATTGGTCTTCTATTGCTAAAATGGTCTTATTCCTACCAAAATGTCCTAACAAGCCTCCAGCATGAACTTCCTAGATCAAAAATTCTCTAACAGAGGTCTTGGGAATACACAACTGATTTCCTTTGAAAAGGTATCCATCTAAAAGGGTATAATCACTATGCTTACTAGATGGTCCTTGTTGAAGGGATCGATAGATGTTACCAAAATCAGGGCATGTAGGATACTCCTCTTTCAATCTATGAAACCCTACTACCTCAGTGCTCATAGAAGTCAACAACATGGAACGACGACTCAATGCATCGGCAACCCTATTTTCAGTACCGGCATGATGTTTCAGTACGAACGTATAAGCTTGTATGAACTCTACCCATTTCCCATGCCTAGGGTTCAATTTCTTCTGAGAACTAAGGAACATAAGAGCTTCGTGGTCAGAAAATAGGACAAACTCTTGTGGTAGAAGATAATGCCTCCGATAACGTAATGCTTGAACTACCGCTTATAGCTCCCTATCATAGGTGGAATACCTTAGTCTCGCTTCATTTAACTTTTCACTGAAATATCCTACTGGGTGATTCTCTTGACTCAAGACACCTCCAATTCCTACCCCATTAGCATCACAAGCAACCTCGAACACTTTGGTAAAATCGGGTAACCTCAAGACGGGTGCGTGTGTCATTTTTTTCTTAATTGTTAGGAAGGCTTTGTCTGCTGCTTTAATCCACTCAAAAGTTTCCTTCCTAATACAATCAGTGATTGGAGCCACTATCGTATTGAACCCTCTAATGAATCTCCTATAGAAGGTGGCTAAACCGTGGAAACTACAGATATCATGGATGCTTTTGGGTACAAGCCACTCTACTATGGACTTAATTTTCGCAGGGTCAGCGGACACTCCTTCAGATATGACTACGAATCCTAGAAAGATAACTCTATGTGTTAAGAAATCACACTTCTTGATATTGGCATAGAGGCTATCCTTTCTAAGGACTTGGCAAACTTGCCTTAGATGAGTTAAATGGTCTACCTTAGTCTTGCTATAGATAAGAATATCATCAAAGTAGACCACCACAAATTTCCCGATGAAAGTTGTCAACACCTGATTCATAATTCTCATAAAGGTGCTGGGTGCATTAGACAGATCGAACGGCATGACTAACCACTCATATAATCCATCTTTAGTCTTAAAAGCGGTCTTCCATTCATCTCCAGGCCTAACCCTAACCTGGTGATAGCCACTCTTTAAGTCTATCTTGGAGAAAATCGTTGATCCGGCTATCATGTCTAACATATCATCCAGTCTTGGGATTGGAAACCTATATTTGACAGTAATCTTGTTGATGGCACGGCTGTCTACACACATCCTCCAGGAGCCATCCTTCTTAGGGGTTAACAAGGCAGGGACTGCACATGGTCTTAAACTTTCTCTAACAAACCCCTTTCTAAGAAGTTCACTAACTTGCCTTTGTAACTCCTGATGTTCAGTTGGATTCATCCTATAATGAGGCAAATTAGGTAAAGTCGAGCCAGTGACTAAATCTATGGCATGCTGTATGTCTCTTAAAGGTGGAAGACTATCGGGTAGGTCCTCGAGAAACACGTCTTCAAATTCTTTCAATAATTGGACCACCTCTTGCGGGTATTTTATAGGGGTGTGGTCCTTAGTTTCCTTAGCAACTACCATCCAAATTGGTGCTCCCTCATTAATGTCTTTTTCTAATTCTCTTGCACCTATCAAATTTAATCCAGTCCTTTTTTCTTTCAGGCTGCTAGCTCCTCTTTTGGTGTTGTCCTTAGGCTGGGTTGGATGAATGACAATTTTCTTGCCATTGAAATTGAAAGCACTGGAATTTGATCGACCAAAAATTGTCACATCATGGTCAAACGGCCATGGCCTACCTAGGATGATGCTACTTACTCTCATAGGGAGCACATCACACCAAATTTGTTCCTGATAGGACTGAAGTTGGATTCGGACCTGACATCTCTGCTTGATTGGGATAGAAGTGGAATTGATCCAGGATACCTTATATGGATTGGGATGTGGTTCAGTGGATAATCCTAGACTCTTGGTCGTGCTAGTAAAAATGGCGTTGACACAGCTTCCACTATCGATCACGATCTTACAGACCTTTTCTCCTATTTTGACAAATGTATGTAGGATGCTAGTCCTACGCCAGTCTTCCTGCCCTTTCGTCTGTGTCATGATACATCTCACAACTCCTAACACATCTGATGAGTCTATATTTTCTTCATCTCCTTCATACTCATCAACTAAGCAATCCCCTGCTTCATAAACCTCCTCTTCTTTATTCTCCAGGGGTTCTGATTCTACTTCTTCTTCTACCTCCCCTATATGTAAAGCTCTAGAGGGACATTGGCTCAGGAAATGACCAGGTTTACGACACTTATAGCAGACTCGCTCCCTCTCACCTCGAACTTTAGGGCTCTTTCTTTTGTCTTCTCTAGGAATTTGATCTAGGGGTTGGATTCGAGCTGGGTCTTGATCTATTGGCTGTATTAGGGACTGAACTAGGTTGACTGACAGGAGGATTAAACCTAGTGGGCTCTGGTCGCCTAAATGAAGCTCTCCTCTGAAACCTCTCATAGTCCATGGCAACTTGGTATGCATGTTCTAAATCATGGACTTCTCTAAAAAATAATTCCCCTTTTATATCTTCATTCTATCATGATCTAAATCTTGATAAAGTGGATGCCTCAGACTCGACTACGTTGCATCGCATTACAAACTCATCAAATTTAGCAATGTATTTAGAAACAGTCTTATTTCCTTGTGTCAATCGCTGCCACTAATCTAACAACCTTTGCTGATAAGACATAGGCAAATATCTCTCTCTAAGATTTCTCTTCATGTCTCTCCAGGTCGCTATAGGTAAGCCTCACCTCTGCCTAGCTATATGTTCGACATTTCCCCAATACAACCTAGCCTGACGGACTAGTCTGATTTTGGCAAACTTGAATCTTCTTTCTTCAGACATATCATACCAGTCAAAATATTGGTCCATGTCAGCCTCCCAGTCTATGTACACCTTACGATCTAGGCTTCCCTCAAAGGTTGGTGCATCTAGACGGATATTCCTTAAGTCCCGATCATCCTGATCAAAAGTATCATGGTGAGGTCTTATAGGATATGGCTCTGGAGTGTGATCAGCATAATCCTGATGTGGCCTTCTATGAATTGGATCAGGTGTATGTTCCTGTCATTGGGCTCTTAGGTGAACTGAAGGTAATCTGGATGAAGGTGGTTCAGTTGGGGTCAACCTAGATTCCTCTAGAGTTCCTATCCTTTCCTCGAACTGATCAAACCTAGCATCCAAACGTTCCAGTCTCTCAATCATAGATCTCATAAGGGTTTCCATACTAGTGTCCATGGATGAACTTGGTTGGTCGGATATGGCTTTGGAGTGTGATCAGCATAATCCTGATGTGGCCTTCTATGAATTGGATCAGGTGTATGTTCCTATTGTTGGGCTCTAGGGCGAACTAAAGGTAATCTGGGTGAAGGTGGTTCAGTTGGGGTCAACCTAGATTCCTCTAGGGTTCCTATCCTTTCCTCGAACTGATCAAACCTAGCATCCAAACGTTCCAGTCGCTCAATCATAGATCTCATAAGGGTTTCCATACTAGTGTCCATGGATGAACTTGGTTGGTCTTGTGAAGGGTGGTAAGGAGTTCCTGATCTAGATGTCATACAAACAATTAAACTCAAATTCGGGCTAAGGATTTCTAGACCTAGAGTACGAATTAGAGATCTAATTAAAAGGGCCAACTAGCTAGTAGTAACTTATGTGACTTGGCCAAGTAGGTGGGAAGGGGAGTGGAGGTCCCTATTCTGCCAACCTTAGACACCAATCCGTGATTGGCCAGGTAGGCGGACCAACCCACAAGCCCTAATACACCAATCCTAGACAACAAGCCCGTAAGCACACACCAATTAGTGGACACAATTAACTCGACCCTAATCTGAACCCGACTCGTTGTTGTCCTTAACCCACTAGGGTGATTAGGTCTAATTGGTTTTAATTAATGATTGGGATCGAGATGATGGGTTGTGGTTTTGGGCTAAGGACAAGTGATGAATTCTTGCCCCCATGTCTTATTGATGCCCTTAAGATGTTTTCAAATGAACGTAATTTTTTTTTTTTATTTTATTTTATGAGCTGACTTAATTATTTGACTTGATTAGTTTTCAAACGATTTCAAATTCAAGCATAAATTTTAAAATTTAAATTTCAAACTTCAAGTTTCAGATTCTAGAATGTCAGAATTCAAAATTTTAAAATTTAAAATTTGAACTTCAAATTCAAAAATTTTTAGAGATTGGTTCTTGCTGGAATTTCAGTTCAGACTGAATCTCAGAGAGTATTTCGAATGCTAGAAATTCTAACAATCGAAATAAAATCTAAAAAATTGTTAAAGAATAATTTGAATTATGAGGATTCCAACAAAATAAAAATCATAAAATTTAGATTTGTATATAAAGAGAAACAATAAAACAACAGACCATGTACTGTAGACTATTTCAGCAGGACAGAAGATTGAATTAGGGATTTTTATTTTTTTTGTACTTATTTTCTGATGATGAAATTTAATATGGTGATAACTGACTTAAAAAGGAACAATAAAAAAATACTTCAACAAGAAATTAGTGACATGCCTTTGGAGCTGCAGATGGATTACAGTAAGCAGATGCAAATTTTCAGTAAACAGAACCTATTCAAACAAGTGCATTGGCTTACCCAAACTTCAATCTAAAAATTCATGTCTGGCCAGGGGCTCATTATTCCCATGGGTCGTGATAGTGTACTAGAGTACACCCGCTCAGGAGGCGTGAATTTTAAATCTTGCTTGGATTTAAAAAAAAATAACTAGATAACAAGTATGCATGCAACATATCTAAATGCAGGAAATTATCCGACCATGCTCTGATACCAAGAATGGTGTAGAATGTAAGATGAAACTATGCAACCCTAATGGAGATTAGCAAATGATTAACCAAGCAATTCCCTATTTGCATATAAACAACTCAACATAAACTATCAAAGAGATCTAGTGAAGAAGCTCGAAAGATCTAACATAAACCTAGTGATCTAGACTCTCAGAATAAGAAAGGAATAGGAACAGAAGAGAACCACGCAAGCTAAGCTAGGTCTAATTTAACATTGCAGACTTAATCAACACTAGACATACCTGATATTGGCCCTTCAATTAGAATAGATTCACTCTTGAAGAGGTCTCTTGGATGACATGAACATAATACCACTGAAGGCTCCTCTTGTTTTCTGGATCTATGGCAAGTAAACCTTCCTCTTGAAGCCGGAATCCCGGAGAACCCTGCAACAAAGAAACCCTAAGATGAATGACTTAACAAGCAATCAACTAGAGAAAAGAAAGAAGGGTGGAAGAGGCATTGAAGGAGATCCATCTTGGCGTCATGGTGGAATGCTTGAAGTGGAGTAGGTTGGTCGCCTTGTGATGATCTTCTTGATTCACCCGTGAACGCTGGAGCTAGTTTGAAGTTATGAAAGAAGAGGAAGTCTTTGGCATTTGGAATGGAAGAAGGAAAGATTAGGGTTGGCGTGGAGGAAGAGAAAGGCTAAGCTACCACATAGACACATAGAAAAAAAAAACACATAGAAGAAAAAAAATACCAACTTCATTCATTAACCATCCTCTTCAATGGGGCATCCCATAGCTTAAATAGAAGCCTTACAACATTTTTAAAATTTGAAAACCCATAGGATTAGGAGGATTACAAGGGGGTTGGAGGATAAGGTGGCATTTGTTGCGTGAAATGTGGGAAGTTGGCGGATATGGTAGCATTTGTTGCTTGAAACTCCTTCAAAGCTTGACATGTGGCGCAAGGTGGGGACCACTTGATGAGGTGGCGGTGTCCTTTGGAGCTCTTGACATGTGGCATAAAGTGGGGACCACTTGTTGAGGTAGCGACATCTATTGGTGCTTTTGACATGTGGCACAAGGTGGGAATCACTTGATGAGGTGGCTTCTTCTTGTCTTGATGCTTCATGGACTCATGGATTGGGCTTGATTTAACTGGACCCAACTCTCAATTACAGGGTTAACTAAGATATTAAACCAGACCCAACATGGACTCAAAATTAACTACAAGATTATTTGGACTCAAAAAAAAGAAAAAATACAGGACTTCTCTTTTGCTACTCCAACCACTAGGACTTGGACTTGACCTGAATTGGTTGGATTCTTTTCCTGATTCTAGTGCCCACATCACTATGGATATGGATACTTGTCAAATCCAATTTCATATTCATTCCTTGCTCAATCTGATAATGATGATTCATTAATGAACCTTTAGAAATAATTTCTAATGTTTATACTTTGATCAAAGATTTCTCGAATCTTCATTTGATTGAAATCATCTGGATGCGCTTCTCTCTTACTAGGGTTGATCGATTCCTTTTTGACCTACTCATAACCTCCATATCCAATCTACCATACACAGTATCATCCCATGCATGACTCAGTGTCATGATTGAGTGTGAACCAAAGTATGGATTCATGCATACAAGATAGCATGGCAGTCTCGGTCAAAGGACCACATGCACTACTCCAATTATGAGAACTATCTATTGACAAACAGATAAGGTTCCATTAGATGTTCTCAAGCTAGATCCATTCAGTGAACTCATTCTCTAATGGGCACCCACATCCTAGTATTAGTGTCAAACGCAAGCGACTGTGAGATCACTCACCCTCTTCACCAAGCATACATAGGATGTGCTAGTCTTACCGGAAACATTGATCACCTACTCAATATCCCATCAACTAGGAATATTCTAGATTAGGGTTTTAAGGCTTTAGGTCTCACTGGTATGATCTCATCATAACCCTAGAACCATAGCCCTAATCTATGGGGTTCATCATATCTTAATAAAATTAATAAGACACAGCATATGATGAAAATAAAATGCCTTTATTAATTGATAATGTCAATACACTGGTTTGGGATACATAAGAAAATCCCATTGAAATACAACATTTCGATTGGCCTTTAAGGCATAATCCTTTCAATTCAGGACTAGACTCTACAATTGGAACCTCTTCTAAAGTCTCCTCTAATTGCTCTTCCATTACAACTTGGGTGTGATCTAGGTCATCTAACTCTAGGTCGACCACTAACTGATTATGGTTAAGGTTAGCTATATATAGATTGGCTACTACTTGGGTATGGTCATAATCAACTAATCCTGGGTCTTCTATAGGGTACTCTTCTAGATCATCAATAGACTCATACTCCTCTACCAGACTTGGGTTAGCCTCGTATATTTCTTCTTCTAAGTCATCTTGGTGAACCAATGGGATGGTAAGAGAGGTTTGGCTAATGGGAAATTGACTAGGGTCTGGGATAACAGGGGTGGGTAAATTAAGGGTTATGGGTTCAAAGGTTATGGGTTTAAAGGTTATGTGTTCAAAGGCTATGGGTTCAAAGGTTATGGGTTCAAATCTAGGGGTATCAATCCTATAGGGTTCAGGTTGACTTAGGGATAGTGGATTACTACTGGGTTCATATCTAGGGACTATGGGTTCCTGGGGTTCAGCTCTATGGGTCTTGCCTAGGGTTCCTACTTGGTTGAGTCTTTGGTTCATTTGGTCAAGCTAGTTTATTCGAGCGGCCAATTGGGCATTCATTTGGGCTAACTGATTTTGGGTTTGGGTGTTGTACTGGTTTATTTGGGTATGCTGGGCTTGGATTTGGGTATTGGCTTGGTTCATTTGGGTAAGTTGTGCTAGGATGGCCTTCAAAGTGGGATCCATGGTTGTGCTAGGTTGAGGTTTGGACTTTTGATATTGGGTTCCTAATCTAGTGGTCATGCAACAATTCAAACAATCAAAATGAAATGATGCAACCAAGCATGCAAAAGAGAAAGAAAGAGCGAGTATAATCTAGGGTTTCCTTGATCTAGAGCCAGAAATTGGGTAGGTTAGCTCAACTTACACCTAACCCAATATCTAATTCTTCCTCTAGCCAGGTATGGGGGGGGAGTGTGGGAGGCCTCCCTGCTTTCGTAGGGACCCAATTAAAAACCATAACACAACTAGGTCATTTGACTCTCGACCCCCAGCCTTAGACACCAGCTTTCAGTAATGGCTAAAAAATTTAATGCACTAGTTGGCCCACACAGCTCAGTCATGACCTATGGGCGTCACCTAGCCCCTAGGACAAATTAGGTCTAATCAATTTTAATTAGGCTTACGTTAGTATGCTGATGGTTATTTTGGGCCCAGGACAGGTGATGAAATCCTGCCCTGATATTTATTGATTGCCCTTAAGATAAGATTACAAGATGATGGCAATCGATGATCCTGATGCACTCTAAAACAATCAAAAAATAAAATAATATTTAATTAATTTATGAGATGTCAAGTTAAGTTTAAGTTAACTAGGGTTATCAAATAATGTTTGGCCTGGGATTGGGGGTTTTGGAAGTTAATTAGGTTTGAGCTAGTCAAGTGCAATATCATCAAAAATCAAAGAATTAGGATTTCAGTTGATACAGAATTTGATATAGTTATCGATGTAGATAAAACTCAAAAGAATTCTAGAAAAGAGGATGGACGGAGTTGATAATACCTACCAAATTTCATGTAGTAAAAAAATCAAATGATGATGCAAATCCTAGGGTTTTTGGACTGCTGCAAAAATTTTTAGGATTTTATTAATGTTTTTAATATGCTAAATTTTAATAATTTATGATTTTCATAAAATTAATTAAAAATTTAATAAAATAAAGGACATGATAAAGAATAATTCATGGAAATCTCATAGAAAAATAAAATTCCTAGATAGTCAAAATCAGATGCAAAACAGACACCTAATGCAGTGGACGGGATGTAGAAATTAGGGTTTGTGAATGCAAAGTAGATAAAAACTATTCTAAACCTTCTCTGATACCAAACTGATGCAAGACAACTCTAAGACTTCTAAACATTTATAAAAAATATTAAAATAATTTTTTTATATTTTTTTATAATTTTATTTGGAGGCTAGATTCCAAAAATAAAGTAAGAACTAGCAGAAAGACTAGCAGTGCAAAGAATCATCGGATCGTAGGTAAACACATGCAAACTAATAAATTCCAGGACTCAAGAATTGAGAAACTCCTAGATTAGGATAGCTTATTTTCATCAAATCAGAAATTAAAAGAAGGGAAGGATGTTACCAATCAGTGATTTGAAAGATTTCTGATGAAGAGATCACACAGCACTCTGATTGGAGTCTCGATGATGAAGTTCGGTTCCCTTGATTAGATGGCTGATTTGGATGGTTCTGGATGCAAGGAAAGCCTCCTCTGGGAAGGTAAAACACCTCGGGGATCCTGTAAAATGTCAGGAGTCAATCAAAATAGCAAGTAAGAAAAAGAAAGGAGACTAGGTTTAGAAAGAATCAGATTAGGGATTAGAAGCTGGGCTATTTGAAGCTTGTTGAAGATCTTCCTGATTGGCAGCCTATGGCACTCTTTCTTGGATGTGTGAAGGCTTGGATGATAGTGAGTTAGGGCATAGAAGGATGCTAGGGTAGCAAGGAACTCGGCCAAGCACAATAGTAACCAAAAAAAAATAAAGTAACACACAAGCTCCCAAGCTCAAATAAATTTCACTAGGGTTTTGATATCAAGAATAAAAATTGCTTACAAGAGGGGGAGGGGTAGGGTATTTATGAGGTTCCCATGCCCTCTAACTAGGGATACACACTTGGGTTACAAGTCCTCTTCCAAATTAGAATACAAGTCCTTTCCTATCTAGGTTAGAAAAACAAATCACCATTAGGTTAGGAATTGACCTAGTCTTCTCCTTTTTCCTTCATGCTTTGACTATTCCACTCAAGAACACCTCTTGGATTTGGTCAACACTTCAAGGATACCTAGGAGGGCGTGTTGGGCTTCTAAGGGTAGCAAGGGGCTGGCCAAAGGGGCTTGGGTGCATGGGCTTGGGCCTCTCGAAGCTGGGGTGGCCTGGTAGCTTGGTAGCATGAATATTCCTTGGAATCTTGCTTCTTTAGGGCTTAGGCTTGGCACCAGGGCTTGATTTTCTTAAACTAGGATGTAGGTGGACCTCTAAAGTCATGGATTCCTTGGTTTAGGAATATGCTCTGGCATCTAAAAGGGAATCTAGGCATTTAGAGGGCATCTGGAAGGAATATGGATTTCTAGAAGCATCTTGGATCCTGGATTGTCACACAAAATCCAATGGACTAATGTAGTGGCCTCTGACTCCTGTATATGGCCTGGTGAAGCTCTAAAATAGGGTGACCTCCTCTCTAGTACAAAAATTGGGCTCATACTGGACTCATAATTGATGTACAGGACTCAAAATACTGACTAGGTTGAGGGTTGTGACAAATCAACTAATCTTAACTTATTACAGGTCTCAATTCTAGTTGATTACAAAATTTGACACATGGCTAGGTAAACCAAATAGGGTCCAGTAATTTATGTCTAATCCTGGTGCCCCCACCAGTTACATGCATCATGTTTATATTAGATCCCATACATGATGATCCTGGTGCTCCCTAGTGTAGCATGCCTAGGATAGGCGTCCGATGCATTGTGTTTTTCTTTCAATGGTATCGAAGAAGGGTTCCTATGTAGCATATCATGATTGCATTTATTGTTGGTTTTGGATCTGTATCTAGGTTAGGGATTACTTTTAGGAACCAAGATGAGATGTTCACCATGGCTATTTGTCCAGATTAATCAGGGTTTAAAACCCCAAATTTTCTTTAGCACGAGGTGGTTCGTCTATGTTGGCCTTTTCAGAATGATCTTTAAAGGAAACCTACGATAATTAAAAATGTTTTAATCTTGATACATTATGATACATTGGCATGTCTAAAATTTTTGAGGCTTGCAATATTATAAATTGATATGATAAGACAAGATATGATGCATGAAAGATGTAAAAGGGTTTTACATAAATTTAATTAAAAATGTTATAATTAAAAGTTGGCTTATAATCTAACAATTATGAATTAAAAGATTAATTAAATGATAAGCTAGATTAGGGTTTATGAAACCTAATGGCATTTGAATATGTCATCCGAGTTAATTGGGTTAGCTATCTGATTGGGTCCATTTATTGGGTTAGACCTAAGGTTAGTTGAATTGGACTTAAGAGAACTAATCAAATGTTGATTAAGGACCTTCTCTTTAGTATCTATCTAATAGTTAGAAGGGTTAGTCCATTCTTCTAAAATGGATCTAATTTATGGCTCTGTGGTAAGCCCGAGTTCTTAGGCTGGTCTAATCAAGTCTGGTAAATCGATTGCTGTCTAGGCAGTTTTGGCAATTTTTGATCATGGCTGCATGAGGCTACCTCTTTCCTGGCCAACTTGGTTGGTGTCTAGGAAAGATGGTTAATGGCGGATACTCACCCATGATCTCACCTGCCTGGCCAATCCGGTTAACCAGAACTGATTAGAAGAGCTTATTGATTCGAGTTAACCCATGTCACCCAAGTTGATCAGCCTGTCTGATCTTTAAGTGCCCATAGACCAACTTGTTGAATTTAATTCAACCCTTCTAAGAATTGATTTGATTAGTGGGAGGTTGATCCATGTTCATCTTTCTATTCTTCAATCACAATTTATTTAAAATCCTCTAAAATTAATAGGCCCTGAAAGAAGACTAAGTCAATGAGTTGATGGTATCTTAGCCTCCCATTAAGTAGGTTAGTAATTAGTCCTTTAGTTAGGTGTACATCAGTAGTTCCAAAGAATGGATGTGCATCCGGTTACTGGGATTACTCTTCCATACATAGATGATGATTCAGTGCAACATTCTTAACGGTGATCAGGTGGGCCGGCCAAAGTCGGGCTTGGTTTTTCGTTAGCTGGAAGAATCGAATTTGTCATCTTGATGCTTAGACTTAACCAGAGACCCTTAGTAGGAGGCTCCAAGGTCAATTGAGGGTTCTGTGGGACAAAGATTTATTACTGGAAGTTTCTTAAGGAAGCAATTGGTTAGAGAACCTACCTTTAGGCAAGTATGGGTGAGCCGGCCAAAGTCGGGCTCATACATGGCTTATTGGATTTCAGTACCCACTATGAAATGATGATTTAATGGATTGGAGTTAGAGGCTCCCAATCTACAAAATTAGTGGGAGGGACCTTTAGATTAATGTTCAAGTCTTTTGATTTAATTGATTAATTCATATACTAATTTGGTCTTAATTTTCCTTTCAGATGTCTTCAAATCTTTTGCTCCAGTCACTTCTCGATAGTGAGAAGTTAAAGGGTCCCAACTTCAATAGCTGGAATCAAAAATTGATGATAGTCCTAAAGCACGAGCGTATCCTTTATGTGATAATGGATCCAGCACTCAAAATTCCTCCTACCAATGCTCGGAGTTTGGTCAGGGACACTTATTTGAAGTGTGTTTCTAATCAGACTACTGTCCGATGCATAATGTTAGCTGTTATGAACGATGAGTTCATGTCACAAATTCAAGGAGGCCCAGCCAGACAAGATTCTTTAAAAGTTGAAGGAATCTTTCGGCAAGCCAGATGATGTGGAGCGGTACAATGTGTCTTGTGCCATCTGCAATGCCAAAATGCGGAATGGCAGTTTGGTCACTGATCATGTATTGTACGTGATCAAGATGATCGAATGATTGGGCAAGCTCGGATGTCCCTTACATGAGTAACTCGGCAAGGATGCGATCCTGAATTTTCTACCCTCCTCCTATCTTGAGTTTCTTGATCATTATAGAATGAATAAGCCTACTGTCAATTACCATGGTTTGAAGGGGTTACTGCAAACTTACGGGAAGGACCACCAACTAAATAAGGGGATGGTGAATTTAGTGGGAGGTTTTAGAGATCGTCGTCCCTTTAAGAATGGGAAGAAGAAAGATAAGAGAAAGAAGGTGCAGAGTGCTTCTAGCCCAAGTCAGGCCAAGAAAGTGAAAGCTGATCAAGCTGGTGTAGAGTGCTTCTATTATAAGAAGCAGAGACACTGGAAGAGGAATTGTCTTCTTTATCAGGCATCCTTAGACCCGAACAGGCCAAGGAAGGGAAATCAGTAGGGTGCTGGACAATGTATTTGTATAATAAAACATTGTAATTTCCCTATTTGTGACACTTCTAACTAGGTATTGGATACTGGTAGTCCTATTCATGTTTACAATTCATTGTAGGGATTGCAGGTTACCAAGAGATTCGAGGATGGGGAGCAGTTTCTGAGCATCGAAAATAAAAATCGTGTTCCAGTGCTAGCAGTCGAAGTTTCGAGACTTGTTTTTGAGTCTAATACTATCGAATTAGTCAACTATCATTATTGTCCTAGTCTTATTATCAGTATTATCTCTATAGGCCTTTTGGCTAATTATGGTTATGAACTTTCAATAAAAGGAGATTCTTGCCAAGTTATTGTGAATAACACTTTGATAATGAAAGCTAAGTTAAATAATGGCATTTATATTTTGTCATGGCCTGTTAATGTAATGTACACATCTAGCAAATGTCCAAGGATAGAAAATGTCAGTGACTTGTACCTATGGCACTGTAGGCTAGGTCATGTTAACCAGAATAGGATAAATAAGGTGCGAGGAGAAGGCCTCCTCGAGGTCAGTGTATATGACTCACTGCCCACTTGTGCATCCTGTTTGCTTGGTAAATTGACCAAGTCACCTTTTATTGGAAAAGGTGAATGAGCTACATAACTTCTGAGTCTCATACATACTGATGTATGCGGACCCATGACAGTTAGTGGTAGAGGTGGATATAGATATTTCATTTCATTTACAGATGACCTTTCCAGGTATGGTTATATCTTCTTGATGAGACATAAATCTGAGTCATTTAAAATGTTCAAATGATATCGTAATGAAGTGGAGAAACAAATTAGAAAGAGTATTAAAATCCTTCAATCTGATCGAGGCAGTGAAAACCTATCCGATGAGTTCATGATATATCTTGAGGAGAATGGGATTCTCTCTCAGTGGACTCCTCCAGGAACATCCTAGTTGAATGGTGTATCCAAAAGGAGGAATCAAACCCTGCTGGACATGGTTCGATCTATGATGGGTTTTGCAACTCTGCCACAGTCCTTCTAGGGATATGCACTTGAGATGGCTTGTTACTTGCTGAATGATGTCCCGAGTAAGTCTGTTGTCTCTACTCCATATGAGTTGTGGACTGGACGTAAGCCCTCAATTTCACACTTTCAGGTTTGGGGTTGTCCGGCTTATGTAAAGCATTTAGACTCAGATAAATTTGGTCCTAGGTTTGATCGGTGCCTATTTATTGGGTACCTTAAGGAAACAAAAGGGTACTTCTTTTACTTGGAGGATGAACAAAGTGTTTGTTGCTCTTAGGGCTATCTTTTCGAAAAAGGAGTTCCTTGGAGAAGGAACTGTAGCCTCTACGATTGAACTTGGTGAAGTTCAACAGTGGAAGAACCTACACACTCTAAGGACATCATAGAACCGTCTGTGATTAGATCACACCCATAACCCATGACTAGGAGATCCGGTAGAGTACCACATCAGTTGGACATATATTATGGTTTCTTGGTCTGGAACTATGATCCCATTGAGCTCGACGAGAATGATGAGGATCCGATCACCTATATGGATGTACTTCAAAGATCTGACTCTAAGGCATGGCTTGGAGCCATAAGGTTCGAGATGGAGTCCATGGAGATCAATAATATATGGACATTGGTTTATCCACCTGAAGGGATAAAATCCATCAGGTGCAAATGGATTTTCAAGATAAAAAGGGGTGCAGATGGGAAGGTGGAGACCTATAAAGTCCATCTAGTTGCCAAGGGGTATCATCAGGAATATGGTATTGATTATGACGAGACGTTCTTCCCTGTGGAAATGCTCAAGTCCATTCGGATCATGCTTGCTTTCGCAGCATATTTTGACTATAAGATCTGGCGGATGGATGTCCGAACTGCTGTCCTAAAAGGGGAGCTGGATGAGGAGGTGTGTATGATATAGCTTGAAGGGTTCATATCCATAGATGAATCAAAAGTGTGCAAATTATAGAGGTCCATTTATGGACTTAAGCAAGCATGTCGAAGTTGGAACATGCGATTTGATAGGGGTATCAAATCGTATGGCTTCATTAGGAATGGAGAGAAACCCTGCATCTATAAGTGGGTTAATAGTTCTGAGATTGTATTCCTGGTACTGTATGTTGATGACATTCTCTTAGTTGGGAATGATATCGCAGCATTACAAGGAATTAATGTCTGGTTGTCATCTCAGTTCTCCATGAAGGACTTAGGTGAAGCTTCTTACATACTGGGTATGAAGATCTATAGAGATAGATCTAAGAGGCTTCCGGGATTGTCCCAGTCTATGTATATTGATACCGTGCTGAAATAGTTCAGTATGGAGAGTTCCATGAAAGGCTATCTTTCGATTGGTTATGGAATTACTCTTTCCAAGAAGGATTATGCGACAACTCCTGAGAAAAGAGAGCGCATGAGTAGAGTTCCTTATGCTTTTACAGTGGGCTCTATCATGTATGCTATGATATGTTCTAGATCAGACGTGGCATACTCAATAGGAGTGGTGAGTAGATACCAGTCTGACCCAAGTGAGGTGCATTGGAAGGTGGTTAAGACTATCTTGAAATATTTGAAAAATACTAAGGACCAATGGCTTATTTATGGAGAACCTGACTTGAAACTTGTGGCATATACTAACTCCAGTTTCCTGTCAAATAGACATGCTAGCAAGAGTGTGTCAGGGTTTGTGTTTACCCTGAATGGAGGAGCGATTTGCTGGAAGTGTTCCAAGCAAGCAACAGTTGCAGACTCGGTATGTGAAGCAGAGTACATTGCAGCATCAGATGCAGCAAAGGAAGCCGTGTGGTTACGGATGTTCCTTGGAAAGCTAGGGGTGGCACCTTCCCTAGATGGTCCTATTCCAGTGTATTATGACAGCACAAGAGCCATTTCTCAAGCTAAGGAGCCAAAGACTCATCACAGCACCAAGCACATTCTATGGTGCTATCACCTTGTGTGAGAGATCGTGGAATGATGTGACATCAATCTTATAAAGATCGATGGAAAGGAGAATCTGGCCGACCCCTTCACTAAAGCCCTCAAAATCAAAGAGGTCGACTATTGTAAAAGGGAAATGGGTATTGGATATTGTTCTGATTGGCTTTAGTACAAGTGGGAGTTGTTGGAAATTGTATCCCAAAGCCAATCGCTTAGGCTATAGGCGATTGTGCTTAGTATTATAATTTGTATATGAATTAATAAAACTTTATTTTTGTAGCTCATCATAATATTCATTTCCCTATAATGAACCTTATTTATGTGATGAAGTCTTTAAGACTACACTGACTTTGATATAGAGAGGATATATCGAGTGGTCCTTTAAAAAGGTTCACAACCAAAGGATACATTGTATAGGACGACAATGTATCAAGTGTAGGTTATTGTGGTTCACATCGTTTGGTTGTACTCTTGACCAAAGAAGTATGGAGATACTAATGTGATCTGCAAGTGGGATGTGTGACATCTCATTGAACGTGACTTCATGGAGCTCCTTTCTGCCAAAGGATTGCTCATGATTAGATATGGGTATATGTGTCCCTCCGACCTGAGGTCACCATGGTAGCTTGCAAGCAACTCCCTATGCTTTGGTGCCAGACTATCCAGATTTCTAATCAGGTGATGGAAGGTTTCTGGGTACAAGCAAGTACATGTGGAGCAGTGGTGGACCAAGATGGAATTGACTTGACCAAATTGTTTGGATTGAATGTCTCGTAGTGTCTCAATTTAGCAAATCCTCGGTCGGGATAGTCCTAGTATGGAGTCACTAGACTTGCGAGGTTGAGACACGTTGTGGATTGACTAAGTAAGGTTTGGCAGTCTAACCCTAGGTCTTCTTGAGCATTGGAGTTCGAAGGGATGAATTATATGGTAACCATATGCTAGAGGTTCGATAGATTGATCTCGTATCTTCGGCCTATCCAGATGCCGGGACCCATTGCTAGATGGTATCTTGTGCTGGTATTGGAAGTGTTCTAATACTACCATTTAGGTTCGAACCTATAAGGTCACATGCCATAGAAGATTTCTTTCTGATTTGGGAGGCGATCGACGATTGGAAATCATTTTGGTATTAAGGTCAATTGGTCTGTTTGAGCACACAATGGATTTTTTCTGGTCTACCTGGTTTGATTTGGATCGACCATGATTGGTTTGGGTTAACCAGGAACTATTCATGGTTGACCAGGATTGGACCCAGTTTTCTTACTGATCGGGTTTGGTCAGACTAGGGTTTAATGAACCGGTTTATTCATGGCTTGTTTACACCATTTTTTTTTTCTCTTCTCCTGCTCTCGAACTACCCTGCTTTTACCATGTGAATAGGATAAGAATAGCTATAAATCGGATGAAGCTTGGGATTTCAGGTAATTATCTTTTGCACCATGATCTAGAAGGGATCTCTTGGTGTTTTTCTCTTGCATGTCTTCCTCTCTCTCGGTCGCTATTTTTCATGGTGATTCAGCCTTCTTGTTCTCTTCCAAGCCTGCGATTCCTAGCTTCTCAACCGATCAAGAGCCTTTTCTAAAGGTGTTTGGTTTTATCTGGACTTCTCTCGCGATGTCTTCCCAACCTTCATAGTTATCTTTGCCTCTGATAATTCTTGGTTGAAGGCCGTGAGATGTGAAAAAGAGGGAAGAACAGATCATGCCATTAGAGAGGGGCAGAGAGCGAGTTTTTGGGATGGATATCTACGGTCAGTAATTTGTTCAACATCCCGTGTTATCCTTCCCTATTTTTTAAGGTTTCCATTGTATGCTTTTGGTGGAGTATGGGCAGTCTTGGAGAAGACCATTTGTGAACATTTCTTTGGTTTTCCCTGCTCCACATATTTGTCACCTGTTGATTGATTACTGGAGGACTAGCATCCATCCGGGGGTTGGATCAGCGAGAGCCCGAGCGTGGATACTCTAGAGAGTGGACATTTGGATACCATGAGAGATTGGATTGATCCTTTTTTGTTCTTGCTGTAGAAGCCCTATGATGTGGGAGGCAAGGGGGTTAGGGCTAGGGATGCTGGGATGGATGCTTATGATGCAAGGAATTTTTTTTTTTTTTTTTTTTTTAGGGTTGATGATTTTTTTTGTTATGTTTCTTATTGTACTTCTTCATTATTTAGGATTTCGATTCCCGATCACAAGCAAAGATAAGAAATATGAAGAGCAGAAAGGGAAGCTTACGCTAGCAGTTCAAAGCCCTAAAAGTAAGAACGAGAACAGGACCCCGGGATTAAGAAACCTCGTTAGGACTAGCTCGACCTACAATATCTACTTAGGAGATAAAGAGAAGGCAAACCTCAAACTTCTGAAGTGCCCAGTGCAGAGATCGCTCAACTCGGCGGATGCGGCCTGGATGCCCGAGCAGTCGAACCCGTGGGAGCTCTGGCTTTTGGTCTGGAGGTCGCGATGGCAAAGCTGACTGTCTCCAATGCTCGAGATGCTAGGGGGAACCTGTAGGCAAACAAAAGAAAGGTTAGTGAAATGTGGAGATGTACGGAAAAAAACTGAACTGGAGTTGGGAAGGGGCTTCTAGCCCGGTGTCTGGCTGGATTCCAAAGTTGAAGTTGGAGATAACTTGGGGCCTCACACCCTGCGACATCCCTGAGGACGAAGGAATGTGGCCTCACACCACGCGACATCCTGGAGGACGAAGGATTCGCGAAGCCCTGGGGCGACGGATAGGTGGCCTCACACCACTCTACGTCCCTAGGGATGAAGGCAATTCCACTCGAACCTAGCCTAAGAGACAATGGTTGGAGGGTGGAAGAAACTCAAGCTCAATCACTCAATTTTTCATTCATTCATTCATTCAATGGCTTTACAATGGAGGGATTGGGTCCTTTAAATAGGCACCCAAGGCCCATTTGAATTCAAAATAATTCAAAACCCTTGAACCCAAATTACAACCCCAAAAGTTGGCACCCACATAGATGTTGCAAGATCTTCATGGCCGACCAAAAGGGAAGAGGAGATTGGCATGGCATGTGGGAGGGCTTGGAGAGGGGGATTGGCCTTTAGACTTCCTTCTTTGCATGCTCACTTTGGGAAGAAAACATGGAGCAAGGCTTACTTCAAGGGATGTGTCTCCCTTTGATTTCTTCCACGCCTAGATGGAGTGAGTCATGGCCGACCAAGGAGGGAGCTTTTGGGCATTGCAAATTTGATGGCTTGGAATGGGGAATGTGCTCCTTGACCTTCCTTTCTTGTGTGACTACTTTGGGAAGAAGGCTTGGAAAATGGCTTGCTTTGTGGCTTGGTCTCTTCAAGAATCTTCAATGCCCCATTTATTGATGGATCATGGCGTGATGTGGGGGAGGGAAGAGGGGGATGATGTCTCCTCCTTCCAATGTTGCCCAAGAGAAAAAGGCATGGAGAGGGCGTGTGGAATGCATGAGGATGCCACTTTGTTTCCTTTCTTGGATGCCCAAGTGGCAGCTGATGTGGCGCCACGTAGGTAGCTGAGGTGGCACCTGAGTTGGCATTATCCCAGGTGGAAAGGGTGGGTTGGTCCACCAGAACTTGATTTGGTGAAGAAAACCAGAGTGACTTCAATTGGGCTTGGGCCCAGTCCAAACACAGACTCGAACAAATATAGGACTCATGACCTAACTTGACCCAAATTGGTCAAGGTACAGGACTAAACAAATTTGACAAGAAATTATGATAATGCTTTAGGCTCAAGGCCTTATTACAGGACTCATAGAAGGGGAACCCTAATCTATAATCCATAGAGGGTTGAGGAGCCTCTGTCGGATCCTGGTGCCCACATTAGTTCTCCCGGGGTGGGAGGAACTCGACCCTGTCGAGTAAGAGTTAGCTTGGCTTTGATACCTTTCCAGGATATCGGGGTCGATGCGCTGCAAGTCCTCCCGTGTGATCCACGAGTCATCAGATTCGGGTCGGCCTTGCCATCGGACCAGGTAACGCTGGTAGCCTTTGCCCCGGGTAGTGATGGCTTGGTCATCCAAGACACGCTCGATCCGCTCTCCTCGCTCAGGTATATTTGAAGGTGGACACTCAGGTTCAGGTTCACTCTCAAAAGGGAGGTCATGCCCAAATGGCTCACTGGGTATGTTTGCTGGTTCCCTATACTCGACTAAGTTAGAGATATTGAATGTCGAGCTAATTCCATAATTCGGAGATAATTCTAGCACATAGGCATTAGGGCACATGCTCCTAATCACTTAAAAGTGAGCCGCCCCACGAGCATGAAGCTTCCAAACTGTTCCTGGTGGAAACAGTTTAGGCCGGAGCCTAATCATTACAAAATTCCCTATTTCAAACTCTTTGGCTCGCTTTCGGGAATCAGCCAAATTAGTTTAAAATTGTATTTAATGCATAATCCTAACATGATGCAAAATGCAGACTCAACTTATGCATCCTTACTAAAAAAAAAAAAAATTATTGGACGCTCTAGGGCATAGACCTAACAGATTATGGACTCTCCAGGTTTGACCCTAGTCTGGTATGTACAAGAAAAATTATCAAGGATCCCTAACAAATGCCATAATGTGTACCAAAAGTAAATGGCAAAAGGGATGGGTTCTAATGAGTCATGTAGCCTAGTGATTTCAACGAAATGCAACCCTATGGCTCTAAAAATATGAGATGGCTCTGGGAAGGGGAGAAAATAAGAGTCGGAGTCTTGGGGTAATCTCTGGGCATCATGAAATAGACCTTGGTTGTTCAGGATAATCTTAAGATTTGGACATTGTTCTACATGTGCAAGTTCCAAGGCTAGATGGGTGTTCCTAGATGGTGGAAGGTCATTAGGAAGGTCTTTGGGAATGTTATCTTGAGAGTCCTCAAAACTGATGTCTACCTCCTAGGGTAGTGCTATAGGGACTTGTTCCTGGACCTCCTCTAAGTGCAATACTTGTGAACCCTCACCATCCTCTACAATGTTCGATCCTGGCTCAATTACTCCTTCACAATCTCTAATGGGTTCAGGATCTTTTACTTTTGGTTCCTCGATGAATTCTACCTGGGGCCCATCTACACCATATTCTACTAAACTGGATTCATAGATATCTTCTTTCAATTCTTTAATGGGCTCAGGAGTTTCTTTCCCTAGATTTTTAATGGGTTCAACCTTAAAGTCTTCAAGGTGTTCAACAATGGGTTCAGGTTCAGTTTCAGTCGGTTCATCTATTAGTAGGGCACGGGCGTTGCACTGACTAGCAAAATGCTCAGGTTTATGGCACCTATAGTTGTTACCTTGGGGATCGGGTCTCCCCTAGACTTCAATAACCTTACCCTTGTCCTCTCTACTGTATTGGGATCGATTCAGACTGGGAAGACTAGGACTGGGTCGGACTAGGCTTGGTCGACTGGGGTCAGATCAATTCAGGCTTGGTCGACTTGGGTAAGCCTGGCTATAACCTTGGTTGGATCCGGGGATACGGCTTTGGTTCCTAAAGGGCTCAGGTCTTCTGTAGGTGGGAGCTCTCTGGAAACGCTCATGAAGCCTACCGGCTTCTTCTATGGGTCATAGTCTGGCCTCTATTTGATCTACTCTATTAATCAACTGGTTGCTTAAATGAGTCATGGATTGAGTTAGGGATTGAGTTAGGGCTCCAATGTCAGCTCGAAGTTGGTCCATGGCTTCGGTAGGGGGTGGAGAAGGTGGGTGAAAAGAGGTTCCTGATCTAGTGCACATGTAACACACACACAGAATAGTGCTATGGTTTGCTAGACCTAGGAGATCTCTCCAAATGTAAAGTCAAGAAGATGAACCTGAAAGCAGTAACTTGGCACCTGGCCAGGTAAGTGTAAGGTGAGTGGTGGTTCCTCTTTGCTTGCCGAGACACCAATTAGAAATTGTCCAGGTAAGCAAACCAACCCACTTCCTTTCGGGCTCTAGTCCATAAACCACTTGCCTAGAAACCAGCTACTCAAGCATGCACCAACAAGCAATCTAGCTTGGCTCGGCACTTGGGTTGACCCGACTTCGTGGGTGTCCCTAGCTCACTAGAGCAGATTAAACATCTAATTGATTTTAGTTAATGGCTAGGGTTCGATATGCCGGGTGGTGGTTTTTGGACTAGGGACAGTTAATGAAATCCTGACCCTATGTTAAATTGACGCCCTTAAGATATGTTATGTAAAATGAAGTACAATAATGACTAATGAAATGACTTAAAATTTTTTTGTTCTTTTGTGTCTTTTAGATGGGTGAATGCTAAACAAAATGCAGGAATTAAAACATGAAAGAAACTAGCTAGATGGAGGAATGAATCAAAATGAAATGCTTGCTGAAATTTCAGACCTGAGATTTTTTTAGGTAGTATTTCGGCTTGTAGAAACTCTACAAACTGAAATAAAATCCAAGAAAATAGAAATAAATACTTATAAATGAATGGGATCTAACAAATTTCAAATCATGAAATTTGGATTTCCCTACATGGAGAAAGAATCCAATGATAAGACCATATACGGACTGACCAGAATGCAGAAAATGAAACTAATGCACTAGTCCTTGCCTTGCTCTGATACCAAGATTGATGTGGGAGGCAAGGGGGTTAGGCTAGGGATGCTGGGATGGATGCTTATGATGCAAGGAATTTTTTTTTTTAGCGTTGATGATTTTTTTTGTTATGTTTCTTGTTGTTCTTCTTCGTTGTTTAGGGTTTCGATTCCCGATCACAAGCAAAGATAAGAAATATGAAGAGCAGTAAGGGAAGCTTATGCTAGCAGTTCAAAGCCCAAAAAGTAAGAACGAGAATAGGTCCCCGGGATTAAGTGGTGCGGGCACCAGACTCAGAAGAAGACTTCAGGGCTCCATCTGGATCTCTGATTGACATTGGCCGAAGAATTAGGGTTTTCTGGTTTTGTAATAAGGGTTGACTTGGTCAACTCAATTTTAGTTTGAGTCTGTATTTCCCTGCAATTTAAATTTTGTTGAGTCATGTTGACTCAATACAGGTCCTAGTAGTGGTCTAGGTCTTCTCCAAGGTGCCACATTTTCTCCCAGGACCAAGCAAGTGGGCGCCACACTCCCAGCCACACGCCAGAGTCCAGGAGGTGCCACATCTCCATCCAGTGTGCCTTGGTCCCCACACCACAAGAAAGCAGGTCCCTTGTTTCATGCACCACTTGGGGGAGAAATCCATCAAGATACCGAAATCCAAGGAGGAGCCAACTTCTTTCCAGATAAACCCAAGCCAGGATGGCAAGAATTTTTTTTGAAGAGAGGATCAAGGAGGTGCCCCACAATGTTCCATAAAAACCCAAGTTATAAAAGGGAAGAGAGCATGTCTTGGGGAGAAAATCAAGGAGGCACCCAAAGTTTCCTAAAGTGCCAAAGCCATGAAAGGAAGAAGCCTAAACTTGTGGAGCAAGACTAGGTGGTGTCCAAAAGAGCCAAACCATGAAGGGAAAATCCTTGATTCATGGACAGATACTAGGAGACACCCCCATAACCTGCCATTTGGAGCTGATTTTCAAGTTTTCTTGGAGTTTCTGGGCTGTCCACTCATGGAAGGAGTCTTGGGAAGAGAATTTGATGCCTAAAGTTTGGGTTAGTCCTATTAGTCCCACATGGGAAGTGTATGAAATTTTATTTCTTTGTTATGTCTATATATTCAACTCTATGTAACTCTTGAAAAAATGATGAATGAAATCAATTTCTTTGTGAGCAACTTTGTGTTTCTCTCTTCCGCACTGTATTCAAGTGTTGAGCTCCGTGAGGGAGTAAATCCTGGTTCCCTAGGAACCTTGAGGAGGTGTGAGATCTCCAACCCCAAAACCCTAGCTTAGTCCACCCATCTCTACTCCACCACCACCAAACCCTAATTTTCCATCTTAATCCCATGGCCCCTCTCTTCCACATCGAAGCCGGTCACCAGCATCCAGGTTCAGATCAACTATTTCAACTACAGAGCAAGTTCAAAGAAGAGTCAGATCAGTATCAAGATCTCCGGAACTTCTACATCCAATAATCTTCATTAAGTCCTCAGGTCAGTGTCTTTCTTTGAGTTTCTGGTTCTTTTTTTTTTTTGTTCTTCTTCTTCCAGATCCTGAGTTCGAGAAGAAGGCCAACCTTGCCATAGGACTACAATCCGAGGATCCATTGCGAAGATACCTCGTCTCCAAGGATCCTACAATCTATTCAAGAGTGTCTTTCAATTGAAGCAACGAGAGATATCACAGTCAGGTATAAAACCTTCTCTTCTCTCTTCGTCTATTTTTTGAAAGAGGAGTAAACCCTAGGTCTGGGGGTTTCTCAATCACCAGCGATCCTACTTCTGAGTTACTCTGATAATCCACTCCTTTTAATTGTGCTTTCTGTCATTTGTTAGTTTCTTTCAGCATTAGTTTATCTTTCCTTTAAGTCAAAGCCGACTTCTGAAAATAAATAAATAAAAAAAAATACATTAATTTTAATTTACTTTCACATCGCATCATCTTTTTGTTCTGCATCAATTTTGGTATCAGAGCTTTCGTTCTGCATCAATTTTGGTATCAGAGCCCTGTCTAGGGTTTCTGTTTTGATTGCTTGTTTGAGTCTCTCTCTTTTTACTTTGTCTGCTCGAAGTAGACTCCCCAGGACGTCCGGTCCTAGGAATGAAGCGAGGTGCAAACCTCCTCTTCCCATTCCACGGGGTGTTCCTAGGGCATGTAGGGGATCCGTTGGGTTATAATTTCGTAGCAGGAATTGTAAACGGGGAAGTGCTCTATTTTCAGCCCGTAATTGCCCTGTTGCAGGAATTATTTCTCACCATAGTTAACTTCAAATTTGGTGATTTTTTTTGGCTGAAGCCGTTATAATTGAAACTATTTTGCATAATTTTCCTATTATTTATTGGTTTCCGTGCGATTTCTGAGAATTAAATTACTGCAACTCTATTTTTGTGTTCTGCAATCCAATTATTTTTGAGTGTTCATCTCTTAATTCATCTTAAGGGCATTTGAGCATCTAAGATAAGGGAAGGAGTTGATAACCTCTCCTTAGCCCAAAACCACCACCCACTCATTCGAACCTAAGCTTCTAATCTAAAAATTGATTAGACCTAATTTGTCCTAGTGGGCTAGGGACACCAACAAGTCGGGTCTAGGCTAATGTTGAATCAGTTTGTCTAGTTACTCTGTGTGTGCTTTGTACTCAGTGTCTAGAATGGTGGTTCAGGGATTCTATCCCGAAGGGCTTGTGTGCTGGTCCACCTACCTGGCCAATCTCTGATTGGTGTCTAGGATTGGCAATTAGGGACCTAACACTCCCCTTACTCCTGCCTGGCTGAGTCCCGAGTTACTACAGGCTAGCTTGCCACTCTGATTGGGCATCTAGTTTGGGCTCTAGGTCTAGTTAGCCCATAGTCGTTTCAGTCGAGTCTCATTTGGTGTGCTTGCTTGCATCATCATGTCCACCCGGAACGAAGTACCCTACCAACCTGGTCAAACCCAACCTGATTTAGAGGCCATGATTAGAACTCTTACCAAAAGTATGACCAAATTGAGTCAGGATATGAATGAGGGTTTTGCCCAGTTTAGAAACGGAGCCCAGGGACTTGAGAAACGTAGACATCAAAATTTGACCCCTGATCCAAAATTTAATAGGCCCCAACCTCACCCATGCCAGGATCCTAGGAGGACCTTATACCGTGATCCCGAGCATAACCCTAGGAGCCTATATCCATACTTGGTTGACTCAGAAAAGGGACCTGTTAGGAACACCGAACCTTATGCACCCACTTTTGATGGAAGACAAGAGACATATATTAAGTGGGAAGAACAAATGGATCGATATTTTGAGTGCACTAACATATCGGAATTAGGACAAGTTAGGTTGGCCAAAACCAAGTTCACCAAACATGCTAGGTTGCATTGGTATGCTATTGAGCATGAGTGTTATCAAAGAAAAGAGGAAATATATACTTGGAGAGATATGAGAAGTAAGTTGAGAGATAGGTACCTAGGTAGATCCTATGAGAAAAGACTTTTAGACCAATGATACCAATTGCAACAAGGTAATAGGCCTGTGTCTAAATATATTGAGGACTTTCAGTGGTATGACATGAAATGCAATACCATTGAGACCGAAGCTCAGATCACATCGAGGTTTAGGGTTGGGTTACACCCTGACATTTATAGGAAGCTATACCTTGAAAAGACCAATAAGTTAGACCGAGCCTACCAAGAAGCCCAAGACTATGAGTGGTCTTTAAGATATAACCAATCAAGTACTTTGGACTTAAAGCCAACCTCTACCAACTTGAGTCAAGTTCCGATTGATCCGACACCCATAGTGAACCAGACTCTTGTTTGTCAATTCCCACTTGTGTCACCTCTTGACCAGAAGGATAACACTGAGGAGTTAGGCATGGTCATCCCGAAATTAGTTGACCCGACCAGAGCCGTACTTAAAGAGGAATCAAAGGAGAATAGATTAGAACATTTCAGTGAGATTGAGGAAGAAATATATGAGCCTGACATAAGTTTGATAGATGAATATGAAGAAGAAGAATTTGAGGATATCTCTTCCGATAATTCAATTAACCAACTCCTACCTAATGGGGTTATTGAGGGGACCCCTGCCACTCAAGAAATTCAGGAGCTAACCCTAAGAGAAGACCCTTTTGAGGAAGTTCAGGAAGAAGAAATTACACCCAATGAAAGTTTAAGTGAGAATACCCCTGAACTCATTGAGGAATCCAAAGAAGACACCCCTGAGTCAAATCTGGTAGAGAAGTGTGAAGAAGGAAGGGGTTCACAAGAATTGCCCATTGAGAAGGTCCAAGAACAAGAAAAAGACAGTAGCTTAGAAGACTTTTTAGATAAACATTCCAAAGACCTTCCTGATAACCTTCCACCTTCTAGGAGCACCCAGCCTACTCTAGAACTTGCACTTGTAGACCCTCCTAGAGCAAATCATGAGGTTTGGATGAGTGCACCTATAGAACAATGTCCTCATTTTAAGGTCATCCTGAATAATCAAGGTTTGTTTCTTGTTTCTGATAAGCCACCTCAAAACTCTGATTCTTATTTCCTACCCTTCCCTGAATCTTCTCATGTTTCTAGAGCTATGGGATTACACTTTACTGAGATCTCTGGGTTGCAAGACTCCTTAGAACCTATTAGGTTTGCCACCTACTTCTGGAAGACCTTATGGCACCTACTAGGCATCCATAATAAGTTTTCATGCTCTGCATGCCATCCTCCAACCCAAGGTCAAACCTAGAGAGCCGTAGTTTGTTAGGTTTAGACCTAGGGTTCCTTTGGAATAAAGTCCATTCTTTAGGAATGCGTCGTCAGTCTATTTTAGTTTTTCTTGACCCTTTACTAAGCTTTTACTCATATTTTGGTTTGATTGAGAGCACCAGGAATTGGGATTTGTATTTTGTCCAGGACTAAATTTGCATATAATGTTTCGATCAATAGGTCTATAGGCTAGAGTCCCTTTGAAATTGTTCATGGATACAAGCCTCACACACCACTTGATCTAATTTCACTATTAGTCCACACACACAAGTCTCTTGATGCACTTGCATAGCATGTAAAAGACTTGCATAAAGAAATTCATGCCAAAATAAATTTAAGTAATGAAACTTATAAGAAGTTGGCTGATTCTCAAAGGCGAGTCAAAACTTTTGTTGAGAGAGACTATGTAATGATTTGGTTAAGGCCTGAGCGGTTTTCTCCTGGAACCGTTAGAAAGTTACATGCTAAAGGAGCTGGACCATTTAGAGTAGTGAAGAGAGTAGGGTCCAATGCCTTTGTGCTCGAGTTGCCTTCAGAACTAGGCATTAGCTCCACTTTCAACATTACAGACCTAGTAGAGTATAGAGAGCCAGCTGTGATTCCCAGTGAGCCTTTTTGAGCCTAATCCTGCTCTTGAGAGTGAATCCAACCCTGTGTGTCCACCAACAAACTGGCCTGTGAGGAAAGAGCAGATTGAAAAGATCCTGGATGATCAGGTTATCTCTACTCGTAATCGAGGATACCAAAGATACCTGGTCCGCTGGCAAGGAAGGCCAGATTCTGATAACTCTTGGATCTCCCGAGAAGAATTACAAGAATTGGACCCAAACCTCTTGGAGAGATACCAGAGCCAGCATTATCCATACTCGACAGGGTCGAGTTCCCCCCACCCTGGGAGAATTGGTGCGGGCACCAGACTTAGAAGAAGACTTCAGGGCTCCATTTGGATCTCTGATTGACATTGCCCGAAGAATTAGGGTTTTCTGGTTTTGTAATAAGGGTTGGCTTGGTCAACTCAATTTTAGTTTGAGTCTGTATTTCCCTGCAATTTAAATTTTGTTGAGTCATATTGACTCAATACAAGTCCTAGTAGTGGTCTAGGTCTTCTCCAAGGTGCCATATTTTCTCCCAGGACCAAGCAAGTGGGCGCCACACTCCCAGCCACACGCCAGAGTCCAGGAGGTGCCACATCTCCATCCAGTGTGCCTTGGTCCCCACACCACAAGAAAGCAAGTCCCTTCTTTCATGCGCCACTTGGGGGAGAAATCCATCAAGAGACCTCAATCCAAGGAGGAGCCAACTTCTTTCCAGATAAACCCAAGCCAGGATGGCAAGAAATTTTTTTTAAGAGAGGATCAAGGAGGTGCCCCACAATGTTCCATAAAAATCCAAGTTATAAAAGGGAAGAGAGCATGTCTTGGGGAGAAAATCAAAGAGGCACCCAAAAGTTTCCTAAAGTGCCAAAGCCATGAAAGGAAGAAGCCTAAACTTGTGGAGCAAGACTAGGAGGTGTCCAAAAGAGCCAAACCATGAAGGAAAAATCCTTGATTCATGGAGAGATACTAGGAGACACCCCCATAACCTGCCATTTGGAGCTGATTTTCAAGTTTTCTTGGAGTTTTTGGGCTGCCCACTCATGGAAGGAGTCTTGGGAAGAGAATTTGATGCCTAAAGTGTGGGTTAGTCTTATTAGTCCCACATGGGAAGTGTATGAAATTTTATTTCTTTGTTATGTCTATATATTCAACTCTATGTAACTCTTGAAAAAATGATGAATGAAATCAATTTCTTTGTGAGCAACTTTGTGTTTCTCTCTTCCGCACTTGTATTCAAGTGTTGAGCTCCGTGAGGGAGTAAATCCGGGTTCCCTAGGAACCTTGAGGAGGTGTGAGATCTCCAACCCCAAAACCCTAGCTTAATCCACCCATCTTTACTCCACCACCACCAAACCCTAATTTTCCATCTTAATCCCACGGCCCCTCTCTTCCACATCGAAGACGGTCACCAGCATCCAGGTTCAGATCAATTGTTTCAACTACAGAGCAAGTTCAAAGAAGAGTCAGATCAGTATCAAGATCTCCGGAACTTCTACATCTAATAATCTTCATTAAGTCCTCAGGTCAGTGTCTTTCTTTGAGTTTCTGGTTCTTTTTTTTTTTGTTCTTCTTCTTCCAGATGCTGAGTTCGAGAAGAAGGCCAACCTTGCCATAGGACTACAATCCGAGGATCCATTGCGAAGATACCTCGTCTCCAAGGATCCTACAATCTGTTCGAGAGTGTCCTTTAATTGAAGCAACGAGAGATATCACAGTCAGGTATAAAACCTTCTCTTCTCTCTTCGTCTGTTTCTTGAAAGAGGATTAAACCCTAGGTCTAGGGGTTTCTCAATCCTCAGCGATCCTACTTCTGAGTTACTCTGATAATCCACTCCTTTTAATTGTGCTTTCTATCATTTCTTAGTTTATTTCAGCATTAGTTTATCTTTCCTTTAAGTCAAAGCCGACTTCTGAAAATAAATAAATAAAAAAAATATATTAATTTTAATTTACTTCCGCATCGCATCATCTTTTTGTTCTGCATCAATTTTGGTATCAGAGCTTTCGTTCTGCATCATTAAGAAACCCCGGTAGGACTAGCTCGACCTACAATATCTACATAGGAGATAAAGAGAAGGCAAACCTCAAACTTCTGAAGCGCCCGGTGCAGAGATCGCTCAACTTGGTGAATGCGGCCTGGATGCCCGAGCAGTCGAACCCGTGGGAGCTCTGGCTTTGGGTCTTGAGGTCGTGATGGCAAAGCTGATTGTCTCCAATGCTCGAGATGCCAGGGAGGACCTGTAGGCAAACAAAAGAAAGGTCAGTGGAATGTGGAGATGTACGGAAAGGAATTGAACTAGAGTTAGGAAGGGGCTTCGAGCCCGGTGTCTGGCTGGATTCCAAAGTCGAAGTTGGAGATAACTTGGGGCCTCGCACCCCGCGACGTCTGGGAGGACGAAGGAATGTGGCCTCACACCATGCGACGTCCTGGAGGACGAATGATTCGCGACACCCTGGGGCGACGGATAGGTGGCCTCATACCACTCGACGTCCCTGGGGACGAAGGTAATTCCACTCGAACCTAGCCTAAGAGACAATGGTTGGAGGGTGGAAGAAACTCAAACTCAATCACTCAATTTTTCATTCATTCATTCATTCAATGGTTTTACAATGGAGGGATTGGGTCATTTAAATAGGCACCCAAGGCCCATTTGAATTCAAAATAATTCAAAACCCTTGAACCCAAATTACAACCCCAAAAGTTGGCACCCACATAGATGTGGCAAGATCTTCATGGCCGACCAAAAGGGAAGAGGAGATTGGCGTGGCATGTGGGAGGGCTTGGAGAGGGGGATTGGCCTTTAGACTTCCTTCTTTGCATGCTCACTTTGGGAAGAAAACATGGAGCAAGGCTTACTTCAAGGGATGTGTCTCCCTTTAATTTCTTCCATGCCTAGACGGAGTGAGTCATGGCCGACCAAGGAGGGAGCTTTTGGGCATTGCAAACTTGATGGCTTGGAATAGGGAATGTGTTCCTTGACCTTCCTTTCTTGTGTGACTACTATGGGAAGAAGGCTTGGAAAATGGCTTGCTTTGTGGCTTGGTCTCTTCAAGAATCTTCAATGCCCCATTTATTGATGGATCATGGCGTGATGTGGGGGAGGGAAGAGGGGAATGATGTCTTCTCCTTCCAAGGTTGCCCAAGAGAAAAAGGCATGGAGAGGGCGTGTGGAATGCATGAGGATGCCACTTTGTTTCCCTTCTTGGATGCCCAAGTGGCAGCTGATGTGGCGCCACGTAGGTAGCTGAGGCAGCACCTGAGTTTGCATTATCCCAGGTGGAAGGGGTGGGTTGGCCCACTAGAACTTGATTTGGTGAAGAAAACCAGAATGACTTCAATTGGGCTTGGGCCCAGTCCAAACCCAGACTCGAACAAATATATGACTCATGACCTAACTTGACCCAAATTGATCAAGCTACTGGACTAAACAAATTTGACAAGAAATTATGACAATGCTTTGGGCTCATGGCCTTATTACAGGACTCATAGAAGGGGAACCCTAATCTGAGATCCACAAAGGTTTGAGGAGCATCTTTCGGATCCTGGTGCCCACACCACCCTATTTACATATCTATTCTGAAGACGGCTGGAGTTTACGTAGATGTCTTCTTCTTCTAGATTTGATTTGCTGTTGAGGGAGTTCAACCGGCTACCTTGTTTTGCTGTAGAAGGGAGTCAGCTTCTTCCTGCTTCGATCAAAAATTCAGAACAAAAGGAAAATCAATAAGGTTTATTATTTTCTTTTTGTTATCATGCATGTTTATATCTAAATTTTATCATGTTGTTCATAATTATTGCACTTGCTTTTACATGCCTATGTATTAGTTACATGCATCATGTTTATGTTAGATCTTGTACATGAGTAGATTTTTCAGTATGCATGCTTAAAAATTTTAATTATGCAATACCTACTTTCTAATGTAGTGGTGGGGACACTAGGATCAGACACAGTTCCCTGGATCTCATAAGGTTTACTTAGTCATGTGTCAAAGTTTTGAAAATTTTATAATCAATTAAGATTGAGTCCTATAATAAGTTGAGGTTAGTTGATTTGTCTCAACTCTCAACCTAGTCAGTATTTTGAGTCTTGTACATCAATTATGAGTCTAGTATGAGCCCAATTTTTGTACAAGAGAAGATGTCACCATATTTTGGAGTTCCACCAGGCCACCTCCAGGAGTCAGAGGCCGCTACATCAGTCCATTAGATCTTGTGTGACAACCCAGGATCCAAGATGCTTCCAGAAACCCTGATTCTTTCTAGATGTCCTCTAGATGCACAGATTCCAGTCCAGATGCCAGGACATATTCCCAAACCAAGGCATCCATTATTCCAAAGGTTCCTCTACATCATAGCCCAAAGAAATTAAGTCCAATTGCCAAGCCCAAGCCTTAAAGATGCAAGATTCTATGGAATATTCCTACTACCAGGCTACCAGGCCACCCCAGCTTCCAGAGGCCCAAACCCATGCACCCAAGTCCCTTTGGGCCAGCCCCTTGCTGCCCCTAAAAGTCCAACATGCCATCCTAGACATCCTTGATGTGTTGACCAAGTCCAAGAGGTGTCCTTGAGTGGAATAGTCAAAGCATGAAGGAAAAAGGAGAAGACTAGGTCAATTCCTAACCTAATGGGGATTTGTATTTCTAACCTAGCTAGGAAAGGACTTGTA
This sequence comes from Areca catechu, assembly GCA_021397845.1. Lineage (NCBI taxonomy): Eukaryota > Viridiplantae > Streptophyta > Magnoliopsida > Arecales > Arecaceae > Areca > Areca catechu. The sequence goes on along the minus strand of CM038051.1, from coordinate 89,272,733 downwards.
TTCCAATTTGGAAGAGGACTTGTAACCGAAGTGTGTAACCCTAGTTAGAGGGCATGGGAACTCTATAAATTCTCCACCCCTCCCCCTCTTGTAATCAACTTTTATTCATGATATCAAAACCCTGGTGAATTTGTTTTGAGTTTGCGAGCTTGTGTTACTTTATTTTTTTGGTTCTTTGGTTTGTGTTTGTGTTTCCTTGCTACCCTAGCATCCTTCCATGCCCTATCTCACTGCCATCCAAGCCTTCACACATCCAAGAAGGAGTGCCCTCGGCCGCCGAGCAGGGAGATCTTCAACAAGCTTCACACAGCCCAGCTTCTAATCCCTAACCTGATTCCTTCTAAACCTAGTTTCCTTTCCCTTTCTTACTTGCTGTTTTGATTGACCCTTGATGTTTTGCAGGATCCCCGAAGTGTTTCACCTCCCTAGAGGAGGCTTTCCTTGCATCCGAAACCATCCAAATCAGCCATTTAATCAAGGGAACCAAACTTCATCATCAAGACTCCAATTAGAGTGCTGTGTATCTGTTCATCGGACGTTCTTCAAATTACTGATTGGTAACATCCTTCCCTTCTTTTAATTTCTGATTTGATGAAGATAAGCTATCCTAATCTAGGAGTTTCTCAATTCTCGGGTCCTGGAATTTATTATTATGCATGAGTTTGCCTGGGATAAGATGATTCTATGCATTGCTCTTCTTCTTGCTAGTTCTTACTTTTATTTGGGAATTTAGCTTACAAACTAAATTATAAAAATCATAAAAAAATATTTTACTATTTTTCTTGCATGTTTAGCAATCTTAGAATCATCCTGCATCATATAGCATGCCTAGGGTAGGTGTCTAATGTACTGTGTTTTTCTTTCATTGGGTGCACTAGTCATCGCACAATGATCGAACCCGACCGATTGGTGTCCCTAGCCCACTAGGACAAATTAAGTCTACTTAATTTTAAATTAGGCTTTAGAATGAATGCAAGGGATATGGTTTTGGGCTAAGGAGAGGTTATCAACTCCTCCCCTTATCTGACTTATAGAAAGTGCCCTTAATGTATTTTATGCAATGATGGCAAGCAGATGAAAATGCAAATTAGGATTTAGTTGTTTTTGGTGTTTTATGAATATATATAAATTTTTTTTTTGTTTTGGTATTTTCTTAAACAGAAAGATAATTTACATATTATGACCTAATATGCAAAAAACATGCCAAAATTATGAGATATGCAAAAATTATACTAAAAGAACCCTGAAATTTCCAAAATCAGCTTTGCTGCCAAATAGAGCAAAACTGTTCTTAGGTAGTGTTTTCGCTGGGAAAAAATATTCAGACTATGATAATTCCTGAGAAAATTTTTAAAATTATTTCAATTATAAGTAATTCAACAAAATAAATTTTAGATTTTTTTGAGTTTTCTGGAGGCAGAAACAATTGAAATAGTAGGTAATGTACTGAGAAGGCTGAGAATGCAAAAACCCTAATGAAACTCTTTGTGTTCTTCTTCAGGGGTCAATTCATAGTGGCACCCCTACCACCATAGGAGATCTCATAGATTGGGAAGAGAACTAAGCCCAAACAGGCTCTGATACCAAATGATGCAGAACAAAGATTGCATGCAAAGTTATTTTTATATTTTTTTGGGTTAAGTTATGAATCTAAATCCCGAAGAACAAACCAAGAACCTCAGTAGGGAAATATATGCAAAATAAGAAGCTAAAGCATGCAAGATAGGACCCAAAAGTAATAGAAAAAGTGGATCACCGAGGCTGAGAAGTCTCGGTTGGGCTAGTTCATCTCCAATAAAGTGACTAGCAGGCAAAGGGGGTGTACCTGATAATGGTTGATGCACCTGGTGTAGATAATAGATGAAGTGATCGCTCTCACTCCTGGATGCGGCCTGGAAAATCAAGCCGGAGACCCACGGATTCTAAGGTTTCTACTTGCAATCCGATTGCTGCCTGGCTAGAGTCGTTGGAATCATAAAAGCCAAGGGACCTACAAACAGCCTTTCAAGGGTTAGAAAACAAAGCAAGGATGGAGGATTAATTGAAAAATATCAAGGAGAAGGAAGGTTTGAGGGTGGGCGGCCTAGGTTTGGAGAGGTGGATGACGGTTAGAGACTGAGCATATGACACTAGGAAGGAGGGGCTCACACAGAATCCCCTTAGCACACAGTAATTGATGAACTTAGTTATATTTTATGAATAAAAGTGCATTGATACAAGAGAGTAGAGTCTCTAAATAGACTCTTAAACTTGGCCCCCAAGTAATGTTACAATAGTCATTACCTAGGAATTTGAATCCCAACCAAACCTTAGCTAGAATACATGGTAGGTCTAGGTTGAGAATCCCTCAAATTTTTCCTCCTCTCTCTTGCCTTGATCGGCCAAGGGGGGTGACCCTAGTCGTCAACCAAGGGGTGGTGATCATAAGGCTTGGCACCCCTTGGTTCTCCTCTTGGGCCTTGGCTGGCCCATTTTGCTTTAGGCAGCGGTCCAGGGCTCCAGGGCTTCTGATTTGTCTCCTAGGCCTTCCATGATCTTCATAGCTTCTAGTTGGGTTGGTCTTCACTTAGACTGGTTTGGTCTTCACTTGTTTGAGTCTTCACTAGACATGGACTAACATGTACGGGACTTAGAAAGAAGACTAGCCCAACATGAGCTGAATGGTATAGGACTCAAATAATAAAAGATAACTTAAATAGGCTAAGCCTTTATTACAAATGGACTCAAATGCTACTAAGTAATCCATAGAGGGTTGAGAAGCCTCTATCTTATTTTGGTGCCTCTGGAGTCCGCACAACCTCTTCTAACCTTTCCCTTCCATTCATTTTCCTTCCTTTGCTGCTTCCTAACTTAAGATTTCATTGTTGAGTGTTTGCAGGTGATCTGGAATCAAAAATCAAGTATTCTTGCCTCAGAACTGGCATCACAAGGAAGATCGGAGGCCGAGATCGAGATCTTGAAACCCTGCCATAGAATCTTGAGAGTCTAGCTAGATCTGCATCAAAGAGACATTTCTACATTAGTAAAATTGAAAACCTATTCCCTTCTCTTTGATCTCTGAATAGTTGATAAGTAGAACCTAGTTTACAGTAGTATCTCAGCCACCAAATCCTACTTTTCTTTTTACTTTGTAGGTTTACTTGTAGGAAATTAACTAGAACTAGTTTAATTCACTATCTCGTTTGAGTCTTCTTTAAAATCTAAAAAAAATATAAAAAATATTAATCTCTATTTTCTTTGCTAATTAGATCTTAAAATCAGTAATTTTGTTTTCATAATTGTCCAGCATCATCTTTTATTGACCCTTAGAATGATTTTGATGATCACAAAATATTAGAGCATGTATATGTTACTAATTCTTTCAATTACTTGAGTTGTTTTTGTAGAAAATTGGTAACCTTTAGTTTAAATTGATTTTCAAATTGATTGAGAGGTAATTCATTTATGTATAGACTCTTATGTACTTTGAATTGTAGATGGCCTAATTTTTCAACCATATAATCTTGTAAATGGGCTGTAAAATTATAAAAATAAGAGTATGTAGATTAGCCCTTGTTTGATTCAAGTGTTGAAGTGTTTTGGAGAAGTTTGAGGCATTAATTAATGTTTTGGCAAGAGCTGACTCATGGATCAAGAGCCGACTCCGTGTGGCATGGCATGAAGAAATTTTAGAGTTTTAGTATCTCGAGCCGACTCATGTCCCAAGAGCTGACTCATGAAAGAATACATGTTTCTGAAGTCTAAGATCTCGAGCCGACTCGAACTCCAAGAGCCAACTCGTCCAGAGTTATAATTTTTTGGTGACTAAGACTTCTAGCCGACTCTGTCCTGAAGAGCCGACTCAAGGTATTTGCTGTTTTGAATTGATTGAAGGCATGAGATGACTCCAGCTTGAACAGTCAACTCTTATAAAAATTTTGTCTGCACAATCTGAGACTTCGAGCTGACTCGAGTGACCATTTTCTGCACTCTAATGGCAAGTTGCTGAAAGTTATTTTTGAACTCCAATTCATCTCCAATAGCTCTTTCACAAATCCCTAGGCCCTACAACGACCATATCTCTTAGAAAACTATAAAAGGGATTGCTTTTGAGAAATTAAATAATTATTAGAGAATTATTATTAATTTATCTTGAGAAATTGAAGAGCCTCAAGTCTTTCACCAACTACTTCAAGTGCTTTCATGATAGGATTCAAAGCTTCACCAACTTCTCTTCATCATTGAATCCACTCATTGTTGAAACATAGAAGCAGCTTGAAGAGAATTAAAGAGCATTCAAAGCTAGGTTTCATCTTGATCTACATCGACGATATTTAAACAAACTCGGTTTGTTGTATAGTTGCTTTTTATTTCTCTATATCTTTGTTTTCTCTCTAAGAACAGCAAGGGGCTGTGTCTTAAGAAAGGGTTGAAGGTTTTTAGGTGAACCTTGTAAAAACCTAAGTTTGGGTTCTTAGTGATCCTGGTATAAAACTAAGTGTTAGGGTTTCTTTGGTTATCCTGTTTAAAACCAAAGGAAGTTTGGGTTTCTTCGGTGATCCTGTTTAAAACCAAAGAGAGTTTGGGTTTCTTTAGTAATCCTGGTAAAACCAAAGTATATAGGTTTGGATTGTGAGCCTGGTAAAACAATCAGACAGTATTCCAGTTAGGGGATATAGTGGAAATCCCAAGTGGTGCTTGGGTAGTGGACGTAGGAGCTGGTTGCTCTGAACCACTCTAAATCTCTTTGTATTTATGTTTGTGATTACTTTAGCTTATTGCATTTACTTGATTACTTCCACATTGCATATTACACCACAACACTAAAAGAATTTCAAAGTGCACATAATTGTGAAAAGTTTTCTAATCCCAATTCACCCCCCTCATGGGAAGCCACCTAGACAACATGTGGTATCAGAGCAGAGTCTCTGAAAATTACTTAGAGTAAAGATAGATAGCACATCCCATGAGCACTTGTTTGGCCGAAGGTCAATCCACAAATTGACCTCCACTTTTTACCAGAACCAATTATACATACTGGAAGGCAAGAATGAAAATATATTTCAAGCCATAGATTTTTATTAATGAAAAACTATCTTGAAAGGACCTCGCACACCCACTATTAGAGTTAATGATAATGAGGTTCCCAAACTAGAAGAGAAATGGGATGAAAATGATATGAAGCTAGCTGAGCTGAATGCCAAAGCTATGAATCTGTTGTATTATGCTTTAGATCCAAATGAGTTTAATAGAATTTCAACTTGTAATTCTGTTAAAGAAATTTGGGACAAGTTAGAGATTACACATGAAGGCACATCACAAGTTAAAATATCAAAAATCAATCTTCTTGTGCATAACTATAAGTTATTTAAGATGGATCCTAGTAAGACTATATCTGCAATGTATACTCTCTTTACTGATATTATCAATGGTCTCAAAAGTCTTGGTAGAACTTACACTAATGCTAATCTTGTTCAAAAAGATTTAAGATCCTTGCGAGATAAATGTGGTGCGGGCACCAGAATCAGAAGAAGACTTCAGGGTTCCATCTGGATCTCTGATTGAGCTTGCCCTAGAAAATTAGGGTTCGTAATAAGGATTGACCTGATCAACCCAATTTTATGTCTGGAATTTTGTCATTTCAATTTTTGTTGAGTCATGTTGACTCAGTCCAAGTCCAGGTCTAGGTTGGCGCCATTCCCTTTGCCATAAGGTGCCACAATTTTTCTTCCATAGTCCAGCTAAAAGTGGGTGCCACACTCCTTGCCACATCTCCATCCAGTGTCTTTGGTCCCCACACCATAAGAAGTAAGTTCCCCTTTTTTCTTGCACCACTTAGGGAAGAAATCCATTAAGATACCTCAATCCAAGGAGGAGCCAACTTCTTTCCAGATGAACCCAAGCCAGGATGGCAAGAATTTTTCTTGAAGAGAGGATCAAGGAGGTGCCCCACAATGTTCCATGAAAATCTAAGTTATAAAAGGGAAGAGAGCATGTCTTGGGGAGAAAATCAAGGAGGCACCCAAAAGTTTCTTAAAGTGCCAAAGCCATGAAAAGAAGAAGCCTAAACTTGTGGAGCAAGACTAGGAGGTGTCCAAAAGAGCCAAACCATAAAGGGAAAATCCTTGATTCATGGAGAGATACTAGGAGATACCCCCATAACCTGCCATTTGGAGCTAATGTTCAAGTTTTATTGGAGTTTTTGGACCGCTCACTCATGGAAGGAGTCTTGGTTGGCCAAGGGAAGAGAATTTGATGTCTAAAGTGTAGATTAGTCTTATTAGTCCCACATGGAAACTTGTATGGTTTTGATTTTTCTTATAGATCTATATATTAGACCCCTTCTGTAACTTGAACTTATCTTATGAAATCATATGAATAAAATCCCTTGTTTTTGAACAAAGTCTTGTTCTTCCACACTTATCCTGAGTGTTGAGCTCCATGAGGGAGTAAATCCGGGTTCCCTAGAAACCTTGTGGAGGTGTGAGATCACCAACCCCAAAACCCTAGCTTAGTCCACCCATCTCTACTCCACCACCACCAAACCCTAGCCTCTACACCATCTCCAAGGTTCTTCTTCCAAAGGGTGGCCGACCACCAGGACCCCAATATAGCCATCTTCAAGTTAGCTACCACTACTTCAGAGTCCATCCAGCAGATCCAGGAGAAGAAGTCCCAAATCCACAGCCTAGGAGTTCTAGATCAGCTGAAGACCTTCAGATCCCATCATTCCTTCTACTCTGGTAACTCTCTTCCCTGAGTCTCTTGTTCCTAACCTTGTTCTTCTTTTCCCCAGGATCCAGGGTTCAAGAAGAGGCCAACTTTGCCAAGGACCATTATCGGAGGATCCATTGCGAAGATACATTGACTCCCGGGATCCAATAATTTGCTCGAGAGAGTCTTTTTCCACCAAATGAAGAGATATCATGCTAGGTAACAAGAACCTTCCCTTCTCACTTTGTCTGTTTCATTGAAACATAGAGCAAACCCTAGATCTGGGGGTTTTTCAATCCCCAGCGATCCTACTTCTGAGTTACTCTGATAATCCACTCCTTTTAATTGTGCTTTCTGTCATTTCTTAGTTTCTTTCAACATTAGTTTATCTTTCATTTAAGTCAAAGCCCACTTCTGAAAATATATATAAAAAAAAAAAAATACATTAATTTTTATTTGCTTCCGCATTCCACTTTTTCGTTCTGCATCATTTTTGATATCAGAGTTTTCGTTCTGCATCATTTTTGGTATCAAAGCCCTTTCTAGGGTTCTTGCTTGTTTGATTATTTTTTTTCGTTCCTTTTTACTTTTGCTGCTTGGAGTAAACTCCCCTGGCCGTCCGGTCCTAGGAACAAGCAAGATGCAAGCCTCCTCCTCCCATTCCATGGGGGTTCCTAGGGCGTGTAGGGGTGCCACTGGGTTATAACTTTTAGGCAGGGATTGTAAACGGGACACACGTTCTATTTTCTACCAGTAACTTCCCTGTTATTTGAATTGTTTCTCCCTACAAAAATTCTAAATTAAGTAATTCTTATTTTTTTGGAGCCATTATAATTTAAAGTAATTTACATAAAATTTTAATGATTTATTAATTTCTATAGATTTTCTGAGATCAATTTTACTATTGTTCTGCTTTTTATTTTCTGCAAGCTGTGTTTTTATTTGAGTGTGCATAAATTGATTCTATCTTAAGGGCATTGAAGTTGCAACATAAGTGGAGGGTTGAGACCCTCTCCTTAGCCCAAAACCACCTCCCATGCATTCGAACCTAAGCCTTTAATCTTAAAATTAATTAGACCTAATTTGCCCTAGTGGGCAAGGGACACCAACTGGTCGGGTCTAGGCTAGTGTTGAGTCAGTTTGTCTAGTTACTCTGTGTCTAGAATGGTGGTTTAGTGATTCTATCCCGAAGGGCTTGTGTGCTGGTCCGCCTACCTGGCCAATCACTGATTGGTGTCTAGGATTGGCAATTAGGGACCTAACACTCCCCTTATACCTGCCTGGCTGAGTCTCGAGTTACTACAGGCTAGCTTGCCACTCTGATTGGGCATCTAGTTTGGGCTCTAGGTCTAGTTAGCCCGTAGTCATTTCAGTCGAGTCTCATTTGGTGTGCTTACTTGCATCATCATGTCCACCCAGAATGGAGTGCCATACCAACTTAGTCAAACCAAACCTGATTTAGAGGCCATGATTAGAACTCTTACCGAATGTATGACCAAATTGAGTCAAGATATGAATGAAGGTTTTGCCCAGTTTAGAGACTGAGCCCAGGGACTTGAGGAACCTAGGCATAGAAATTGGACCCCTGACTCAGAATTTGGTAGACCCCAACCTCACCCACACCCAGAGCCTAGGAGACCTTTATACAAGGATCCTGAACCTAATCATTGGAGGTTTGATCTAAGAGCCTATAACCATGATCTTGCCCCTGAGTTTAGCCCTAGGAGCCTATACCCATACTTGGTTAACTCAGAGAAGGGACTCGTTAGGAACACCAAACCTTATGCACCCACTTTTGATGGAAGACAAGAGACATATATTAAGTGGAAAGAACAAATGGATCGGTATTTTGAGTGCACTAACATATCGGAATTAGGAAAAGTTAGGTTGGCCAAAACCAAGTTCACCAAACATGCTAGGTCGCATTGGTATGCTATTGAGCGTGAGTGTTATCAAAGAAAAGAGGAAATATATACTTGGAGAGATATGAGAAGTAAGTTGAGAGATAGGTACCTAGGTAGATCCTATGAGAAAAGACTTTTAGACCAATGGTACCAATTGCGACAAGGTAATAGGCCTGTGTCTAAATATATCAAGGACTTCCAGTGGTATGACATGAAATGCAATACCATTGAGACCGAAGCTCAGATCACATCGAGGTTTAGGGTTGGGTTACACCCAGACATTTATTGGAAGCTATGCCTTGAAAAGACCAATAAGTTAGACCGAGCCTACCAAGAAACCCAAGACTATGAGTGGTCTTTAAGATAAAACCAATCAAGTACTTTGGACTTAAAGCCAACCTTTACCAACTTGAGTCAAGTTCCGATTGATCCGACATCCGTAGTGAACCAAACTTTTCTTTATCAATTCCCACTTGTGTCACCTCTTGACCAGAAGGATAACACTGAGAAGGAGTTAGGGATGGCCATCCAAAAATTAGTTGACCTGACCAGAGCCGTACTTAAAGAGGAATCAAAGGAGAATAGATTATAACCTTTCAGTGAGATTGAGGAAGAAATATATGAGCCTGACATAAGTTTGATAGATGAATATGAAGAAGAAGAATTTGAGGATATCTCTCCCGATAATTCAATTAACCAACTCCTACATGATGGGGTTATTGAGGGGACCCCTGCCACTCAAGGAATTCAGGAGCTAACCCTAAGAGAAGACCCTTTTGAGGAAGTTCAGGAAGAGGAAGTTGCACCCAATGAGAGTTTAAGTGAGAATACCCTTGAACTCATTGAGGAATCCAAAGAAGACACCCCTAAGTCAAATCTGGTAGAGAAGTGTGAAGAAGGAAGGGGTTCACAAGAATTGCACATTGAGAAGGTCCAAGAACAAGAAAAAGACAGTAGCTTAGAAGACTTTCTAGATAAACATTCCAAAGACCTTCCTGATAACCTTCCACCTTCTAGGAGCACCCAACCTACCCTAAAACTTGCACATGTAGACCCTCCTAGAGCAAATCATGAGGTTTGGATGAGTGCACCTATAGAACAATGTCCTCATTTTAAGGTCATCCTGAATAACCAAGGTATGTTTCTTGTTTCCTATAAGCCACCTCAAAACTCTGATTCTTATTTCCTACCCTTCCCTGAATCTTCTCATGTTTCTAGAGCTATGGGATTACACTTTACTGAGATTTCTAGGTTGCAAGACTCCTTAGAACCTATTAGGTTTGCCACCTACTTCTGGAAGACCTTATGGCACCTACTAGTCATCCATGATAAGTTTTAATGCTCTGCATGCCATCCTTTGACCCAAGGTCAAACCTAGAGAGCCTTAGTTTGTTAGGTTTAGACCTAGGGTTCCTTTGAATAAAGTCCATTCATTAGGAATGCATCGTCAGTCGAGTTTAGGACATTGACTCAGATTTTGGTTGAGTGAGAATACCAGGAATTGGGATTTGTATTTACCCAGGGCTGAATTTGCATATAATGACTCGATCAATAGGTCTATAGGTAAAAGCCCTTTTGAGATTGTTCATGGGTACAAGCCTCACACACCACCTGACCTAGTTCCTTTGCCAGTCCACTCACGAGTCTCCGAGTCAGCTGAAGACTTTGCACAGCATGTAAAGAACTTGCATAAAGAAATTCATGCCAAAATAACTTTAAGTAATGAAACTTATAAGAAGTTGGCTGATTCTCAAAGGTGAGTCAAAACTTTTGTTGAGGGAGACTATGTAATGATTATGTTAAGGCCTGAGTAGTTTCCTCCTGGAACCATTAGAAAGCTACATGGTAGAGGAGCTGGACCATTTAGAGTGATGAAGATAGTGGGACCCAATGCCTATGTTGCCTCCAGAGCTAGGCATTAGCTCCACTTTCAACATTACAGACCTAGTAGAGTACAGGGAGCTAGCTGTGATTCTCAGTGAGCCTTTTGAACCTAATCCTGTTATTGAGAGTGATCCCGACCCTGTGTGTCCACCAACAAACTGGCCTGTGAGGAAAGAGCAGATTAAAAAGATCCTGGATGATCAGGTTATCTCTACTCGTAATCGAGGATACCAAAGATACCTGGTCCGCTGGCAAGGAAGGCCAGATTCTGATGACTCTTGGATCTCCCGAGAAGAATTACAAGAATTGGACCCATACCACTTGGAGAGATACCAGAGCCAGCTTGATCCATACTCAACAGGGTCAAGTTCCTCCCACCGTGGGAGAATTGGTGCGGGCACCAGAATCAGAAGAAGACTTCAGGGTTCCATCTGGATCTCTGATTAACCTTGCCCGAGAAAATTAGGGTTTGTAATAAGGATTGACCTGATCAACCCAATTTTGAGTCTGTAATTTTATCATTTCAATTTTTGTTGAGTCATGTTGACTCAGTCCAAGTCCAGGTCCAGGTTGGCGCCATTCCCTTTGCCATAGGGTGCCACATTTTTTCTTCCATTGTACAGCTACAAGTGGGTGCCACACTCCCTGCCACATCTCCATCCAATGTCTTTGGGCCCCACACCATAAGAAGTAAGTTCCCCTTTTTTCTTGCACCACTTGGGGGAGAAATCCATCAAGATACCTCAATCCATGGAGGAGCCAACTTCTTTCCAGATAAACCCAAGCCAGGATGGCAAGAATTTTTCTTGAAGAGAGGATCAAGGAGGTGCCCCACAATGTTCTATAAAGATCCAAGTTATAAAAGGGAAGAGAGCATGTCTTGGGGAGAAAATCAAGGAGGCACCCAAAAGTTTCCTAAAGTGCCAAAGCCATGAAAAGAAGAAGCCTAAACTTGTGAAGCAAGACTAGGAGGTGTCCAAAAGAGCCAAACCATGAAGGAAAAATCCTTGATTCATGGAGAGATACTAGGAGACAACCCCATAACCTGCCATTTTGAGCTGATTTTCAAGTTTTCTTGGAGTTTTTTGGCTGCTCACTCATGGAAGGAGTCTTGGTTGGCCAAGGAAAGAGAATTTGATGCCTAAAGTGTAGATTCGTCCTATTAGTCCCACATGGGAACTTGTATGGTTTTGATTTTTTTTATAGGTCTATATATTAGACCCCTTTTGTAACTTGAACTTATCTTATGAAATCTTATGAATGAAATCCCTTGTTTTTGAGCAATGTCTTGTTCTTCTGCACTTATTCTTAGTGTTGAGCTCCGTGAGGGAGTAAATTCGGTTTCCCTAGGAACCTTGAGGAGGTGTGAGATCTCCAACCCCAAAACCCTATCTTTGTCCACCCATCTCTACTCCACCACCACCAAACCCTAGCCTCTACACCATCTCCAAGGTTCTTCTTCCAATGGGTGGCTGACCACCAGGACCCCAATCCAGCTATCTTCATGTCAGCTACCACTGCTTCAGAGTCCATCTAGCAGATCTAGGAGAAGAAGTCCCAAATCCACAGCCTAGGAGTTCCAGATCAGCTGAAGACCTTCAGATCCTATCCTTTATTCTACTCTAGTAACTCTCTTCCCTGAGTCTCTTGTTCCTAACCTTGTTCTTCTTCTCTCCAGGATCCAGGGTTCAAGAAGAGGCCAACTTTGCCAAGGACCATTATCGGAGGATCCATTGCGAAGATACCTTGACTCCCGGGATCCAATAATCTGCTCGAGAGAGTCTTTATCTACCAAATGGAGAGATATCACTGCTAGGTAACAAGAACCTTCCCTTCTCACTTTGTCTGTTTTGTTGAAACTCAGAGCAAACCGTAGATCTGAGGGTTTCTTAATCCCCAGCGATCCTACTTCTGAGTTACTCTAATAATCCACTCCTTTTAATTATGCTTTCTGTCATTTCTTAGTTTCTTTCAACATTAGTTTTTCTTTCATTTGAGTCAAAGCCGACTTCTGAAAATATATAAAAAAAAATACATTAATTTTAATTTGCTTCAGCATTCCATATTTTCGTTCTGCATCATTTTTGGTATCAGAGTTTTCGTTCTACATCAAAATGGGAAGCTTAGGTGACAGCTATTCAAGAGGCAAAGGACCTGAATACCCTACCATTGGATGAGTTGCTTGGTTCACTAGTAACACATGAATTAGCCATGTAACAAAGGACTGATGAAGATTCTAAGAGAAAGAAAGCTATAGCATTTAAAGCTACAAAAGAGGACAAGAATATAGATTCAGACTCATCAGATGATGATGATTTAGAAAATGATGAGATTGTCCTTGTAATGAGAATGTTTAAAAGATTTATGGGCAGAAAAAAATAAATAGATGGAGGAAGTAACTTAGAAAAGGAGATTTTTGGAGGGAAAGAGAAAAGGACAAAGAAAAAAAGAAGGATAAAGATAAAGATCCAGTTCAAATTTGCAATGGATACAAGAAGTCGAGACATATCCATCTTGACTGTTCTGAAACAAAGAAAAGATGATCACCAGAAAGAAGAAGAAGGCAATGCTTGCAGCATGGAGTGACAATGATAAATCTACATCCACTGAAGAAGATGAAGAAGGAACAAAAACTGCATAGATCTATCTTATGGGTTTGGAGGATGAGGTAATTACTTCTGAACATAATTTAGAATTTACATTTGATGAATTACATAATGCATTTTGTGAATTATTAGTAGAATACAAAAGGGCTAGTTTGAAAATGAAAACTTTGAAAAAGTTTTGTGACACAATTGAAAAGGATAAAAATAAATTTAGTGAAAGAAATAAAATTTTACAAAGGGAATTAAGTCTAATTTGTGAAAGACTTAAAACCACCCAATTTTAAAAAGAAGAACTTATTGAGAAAAACAAAGGTTTATAAAATGAAAATGATGATTTAAAGAAAGAAGTTCAAAAGCTCAAGCATTTGGTTGAAAAATTAACCCTAAGTTCCAACAAGCTTGAATTAATTTTGAAAGATCAAAGAGAGACAAATAACAAATTTGGAATTGGTTACAAAGGTTCAATTTCAAACAAATTTTATGAATCTACATCATATGCTCTTAAGTTTATTAATTTAAAACAATTTAGACCTAAATTTGCATTATCACATACTTTTTATTCAATGTCAAGAATTGTATGCTCTGCTTGTAACAATATTGGTCATAAAGCATTTGAGTGTCATTTGAAACATAATGACAAGAAGAAAATCAAGAAAGTTTGGATTCCAAAAGGAACAATTTCTACTAACTTCCAAGGATCCAAGAAAGCTTGTTTACCTAAATCTATTACATGATTGTTTTGCAGGGATGTCTTGCAGCCACAAATATAAAAGAAAGATGGTTCCTGGATAGCGACTGTTTAAGATACATGATGGGTGATATTGATCAATTCTTCATCCTAGAACAAAAAGATGGTGGAATGGTAATATTTGGTAATAATCACATAGGAAGGATAATCGATATTGGTGAAATCAAATTTACTCTTATATTTATCGAAAATGTGTTACTTGTAGAAAAGTTAAAACATAATTTTTTGAATATTAGTCAGCTTTGTGACATTAGTTTTAATATTTTCTTCAAGTCTTCAATGTGTATAGTAGTTGATCCACTTAATTCTAGTACTAAATTCATTGGACATAGACTTGGTAATATTTACATAGTAGATCTTAATGATCTAGCTATGTCAAGCAATACAAGTCTTGTAGTAATGAATAATAAGAGCAAGGAATTAAGTTTACTATGGCATAGGCGACTTGGACATGCTAGTATGGACATTATAGCTAAACTTATTTCAAAAGATTTAGTCAGAGGATTGTCAAAGTTTAAAGTTAATTTTGATTATGTTTACGATGCTTGTCAATTAGGAAAACAAGTGAGGGAAAGTTTTAAATCTAAAAATATAGTTTTTACTACTAGACCCTTAGAGCTACTTCACATGGACTTATTTGGACCTACTCGGACTACAAGCCTAGATGGTTTGAAATATGGCCTTCTGATTGTAGATGATTTTTTAAGATACACATGGGTTTTGTTTATTGCACATAAAGATGAAACTTTCAAAGTATTCAAAAAGTTTTACAAAAGAATTTCAAATTTGAAAAATCTATCTGTTATTTCTATTCATAGTGATCATGGCACTGAGTTTGAAAATTAACATTTCGATCACTTTTGCACAAAGCACGGTATTGACCATAACTTCTCAGCTCTTAGAACACCACAGCAAAATGATGTTGTAGAAAGAAAGAATCGTACTTTAAAAGAGATGTCCAGAACAATACTTTGTGAAGGAAATCTTCCAAAATACTTTTGGACAGAGCTGTAAATACCGCTTGCTATATTTTGAACAAGGTTTTGATTAGACCTATCAGTAGAAAAACCCCCTAAGAACTGTGGAATAATAGAAAGCCTAATATCAAATATTTTCATGTTTTTGGATGTAAATGTTTTGTTCTTAATAATAGAAAATATAACCTTGGTAAATTTGATGCAAAATCCGATGAGGCTATTTTTCTTGGATATTCTTTAAATAGTAAAGCCTCTCAAGTTCTCAACAAAAGAACTATGATTGTAGAAGAATCAATATATGTTGTTTTCAATGAATCTGACATTTCATCTTCTAGAAGAGAAGATTTGCTGATGATGATGCATGTATACTAGAACATGGACTATAGGATTTCACTCTCAAAGACAAACAATCAAGTGAACCACATGAAGAAGAGGTAAGTAAAAATAATGATGATATAACCAAAGAATGGAGGTATGTACACTCACATCCCAAAGAATTAATTATAGGAGACCCATCTTAAGGTGTTAGAACTAGAGCTGCACATAGAGATAAACATGACTTGATTGCTTTTGTTTCTCATGTAGAACCACACACTATAGAAGAAGCTGAAACACATCATAGTTGGATGTTAGCCATGCATGATGAATTAAACCAATTTAGGAGGAATAATGTTTGGACCCTATTAAAAAGACCAGATGACTATACTGTTACAGGTACTAGGTGGGTTTATAGAAATAAATTAGACGAGGAAGGAAATGTAATTAGAAATAAGGCAAGACTGGTAACACAAGGATATAATCAAGAAGAGAAAATATATTTTGGTGAGACTTATGCACCATTAGCAAGATTAAAAGCCATTATATTACTATTGTCATATGCATGCTTTATAAAATTTAAATTATTTCAAATGGATGTAAAGAGTGTATTTTTGAATGGTTTTTTATCTAAAGAAGTTTTTGTCAAACAACCACTAGGTTTTATTGATCACACATTTCCAAATCATGTTTTTAAATTGAATAAAGCTTTGTATGGTCTGATATAGACACCTAGAGCCTGGTATGACAGACTAAGTAAGTTTTTAATTACAAATAATTTTGTAAGAGGTAGTGTTGACAACACACTATTTATTCAAAGAAAAGACAATGATATTTTAGTTGTTCAAATCTATGTTGATGATATTATTTTTGAATCTACTGATGAATCTTTGTATCAAGACTTTGCTAAGATAATGCTGGGTGAATTTGAGATGAGCTTGATGGGTGAGCTAAGTTACTTCCTCAGGCTTCAAATCAAACAATCTAAGGAAGGTATCCTAATTAACCAGGCCAAATATATCAAAGAGATTATCAAGAAGTTTGGCATGGAATCAAGCAAAGAAATTAGAACACTCATGAATCCTATATGCAAACTTGATAAAGATGAGAATGGCATAAATGTGGATCAAAAGCTGTACAAAGGTATTATCGGTTCTTTACTTTATTTCATAACTAGTAGACCTGATATTTTATTTATTGTTTGTACGTGTCCATATTTTCAATCTAATCCAAAAGAGTCACACATTATAGCTGTTAAAAGAATCATTAAGTATCTTAAAGGCACATGTAATCTTGATTTATGGCACTCTAAGCACACATCTTTTAAATTAATTAGTTATTCTGATGCTGATTATGGAGGCTGTAAAATTGATAGAAAAAGTACAAGTGGCACTTGTCAATTTCTAGGTGTTAACTTGATTTCATGGCACTGTCGTAAATAGAACTCTGCAGCACTATCTACTACTGAGACAAAATATATGGGTACGGGGAGCTATTACGCTCAAGTGTTATGGATCAAGCAACAACTAGAAGATTATGTTGTTGTCCAATCTAAAATTCTTATTAAATGTGATAATACTAGTGCTATTAACTTATCCAAAAATCCAATTCAGCATTTTCGAACTAAGCACATAGAAATTAGACATCATTTCATTTGAGATCATGTTTTAAATAATGTTGTTGAATTAGAATTTGTATCTACTGAAGATCAGCTTGCTGATATTTTTACTAAACCCCTTAGTCAAGATAGATTTTAGAGGATTAAAGGTGAATTAGTCCTGTGTGACCCATTCTGAATATCTTGACCTAATTTTTTGAAAAATAAAAAAAAATTATCTATATATTTCAAATTTCCTTTTAAAGCTAATGACAACCTATTTTAGTGATAAGAATCCCTTAGAAATTAATTTTACCTATTTTTGAATTTTAGGCTAAATTTTGGCTCGAGCCAACTCGAGTCACTAGGTGGTTCGATTAGCCAACTCGAGAGTTGGGCCGAGGGTTTTTAAATAGTGTTCCATAGGTTTGAAATCACTATTTCTTTCCTTATTTCTCACTTTTCCTTAGCTGACTCCTCACTCTAACCTGGGACAAGCTCCTAGAACACTTCCTAAACCCTCCAAAATTCTAATCTACGCTAGATGGCTCCTCGAAAGGTCAAAGCCAAGAAACCTATGAGAGTGGTTCGATCAATGGCAAAAAAGAGAAGGACAAAGCGACACTTGGATACTTCAAATCTGAAAGTGGAACATCAAATAGAGCATGAAGAAGAGCAAGAGGCACCAAGGCAAATAATTTTAATGGAAAATAGACAAGTTACATCGGGTAGATGCATAGATTTCAATTTCCTAGAACAAGAGCATTTGCACATTGGTGATTGGTTGGTTAAACAGGGTTGGAAAGACTTTTCTATGCTCAATCTTCCCACTTATCCAAACCTTGTTAGGCAATTTTTTGAAAATATGTCCTTAGGTGCATTTCACATTGAAGGTACATCGAAGGGTAAGCATATTGAAATCAGTGAACAGAAGTTGTCTAGTATTCTTCACATACCAAAAGAGGGTGCGAGCTACCTTGTGTTGAAGGACAAGCAAAAGACTTTGAGATTGGTACTTAAGAGGACAAATGTAAAGGGTGTTATTCATGTTAGTGCAAACCAATTGTCCTTGGAAATGAGGTTATTGCACAACATTATTAGCCGTATCTTTTTGTCCTGGATGGGGAGGTTTGACTGGGTTAGTGAGGATGACCTAGTCTTTATGAGATGCTTGGTTGAGGGGGAGGCCCTCAGTTTGCCATTCATTATGTTATCATAGATGAGGGAGGCTGCTCGAAGGGCACGAGCATATCTTCTATACGGGATGGTATTTATACTTTTTATTTTAGGATGCCTTAGTTGATTTGTTTGGAGAGGATAGTAGACCACTTTTATGCACAGACAGATACAACTTGAAATCTCTGATCCGGATGGGATTTATTAATGTCGAGGGTCACCGGATTAGGAAGAGCACAGGTCTTCCAGTGACTCATTCAGAGGATGACTTAGATGACGATGCTCATTGAGCATAGGGACATGGTGCAGAGGCAGAGACACATGTTGACAAGGCTGGACCCTTAGAGCCAGCTCATACTACTCTTCGTTCACCTGTTAGAGGATCGATAGCTGTTGGACCGGTTGTTGATGACCGATTGCAGCGTGTACTAGACGAGATCTCGAGTCTTCATAGAGGGAGACCGGAGACTGATGCCAGGATATCTGCACTTCTGTCAGAGATGCACCAGGGCTTCCAAGATATCATGACTATTCTTCGATAGCTTACTGTAGCCAACCATTCTGTACCAAATACTTCCAAAGCAGCACTTGACACTGGCACAGATTGTGGGGAGGAACAGATAACACACTTCAGTGATATTCCTTAAGAGGCCACTCCTGCTGAGGTTGGTACCGAGATTCTAGGATCTGATGTTGGAGACACTCTAGCTATAGAGATATTGTCTACCACCAGCACTCTGGCCTTGTCTTTTGATCCTCCTACTATCAGACCCACTCCTATTGTCATTTCCTCTGAGTCCAATGTTAAAGTCAAAGACAAAACCAAAACCTCTAGGACTACTAGACTTGTTAGGGCTAGACTCAGGGACCTTAGGCCTAGGTTCCCTAAGTTCAGGCCTGCTCTAGGCATTTTAGAGGTCGGTTCCTCCTCTAGTGAGGAAGACCATAGTGATGATTATCTTAGTCCTTCTTTTTGATGTTTTAGTCTTTTATTTTGATGTTTTTAGGACTTTATGTTTTCATGTTGTGTTATTGTGATACTATTTTTGTCGTGCCGAGGAACTTTTGTACTGTATCACTTATGTACTGACACCTTCATATATATATATGACATTTTATGACACATGTCTTTTTATGATACACATTGTGAATGACTTTCTGTGAATGTATGTTCTCCTATTATATATACCTTTTGTTGATGACAAAAATTTGGAGAAGGGAGAAAATATGAATGTGCATGAAAATGTGAAGATATGAATGAAAATATGAATAAAATGTATGTGAATGTGAATATGAAAAATTTATGAAAATTTAATGAAAATATGAAGAAATGTTATTACAATAGTATGGGGGAGCTTATGTTAAGTTTTTATTAAGTTTCCATGAAATTTACTTCAAATACTAGCTCATTTTGTGAAGTTTCGATACGCAATACTTTCGATACATCATGTTTCGATATTTAATGCACATATGATACTCTTGATACATTGTATCGATACATATGATACTTTGTGTTGATAGTTTTTAGTTTTATTATACATATGTTACATTGTGATACATTGTATTGATACCTTGATACTTAATTGGTTTGATACAAACTGTCTAATATCATTTGATAATTGTGAATATGATACACAGTAATTGCAAAGTATTTTTAAATTCTGTTCATGCCCAATATTTTGTCATCATCAAAAAGGGGAAGATTGTTGATCACAAAACATTGGAGTATGTATATGTTACTAATTCTTTCAATTATTTGAGAAGTTTTTGTATGAAATTGGTTACCTTTAGTTTAAATTGGTATTCAAATTGATTGAGAGGTAATTCAATTATGTATAGACTCTTATGTACTTTGAATTGTAAATGCCCTAATTTTTCAACTATGTAATCTTGTAAATGGGCTGTAAAATTGTAAAAATAAGAGTATGTAGATTAGCTCTTGTTTGATTCAAGTGTTGAAGAGTTTTGGAGAAGTTTGAAGCATCAATTGAAGTTTTGGCAAGAGCTGAATCATAGATCAAGAGCCGACTCCTTGTGGCACGGTACAAAGAAATTTTAGAGTTTCAGTATCTCGAGCCAACATGTGTCCCAAGAGTCGACTTGTGGAAGAATACATGTTTTTGATGTTTGAGATCTCGAGCCAACTCGAGCTCCAAGAGTCGACTCATCCAGAGTTATGATTTTTTGGTGACTGAGACTTCGAGCTGACTCTGCCCTGAAGAGCCGACTCAAGTTATTTGTTGTTTTGAATTGATTGAAGGCACAAGACGACTCCAGCTTGAAGAGCCCACTCTTATAAAAATTTTGTCTAGGTTTTCTAAGACTTCGAGCTAACTCATGGACCTCGAACAGACTCGAGTAACCATTTTCTGCATTCTAACAGCTAGTTGCTGAAAGTGATTTTTGAACTCCAATTCATCTCCAATAGCTCTTTCATGAATCCCTAGGCCCTACAATAGCCATATCTCTTGGAAAACTATAAAAAGAATTGCTTTTGAGGGATTAAACAATTATTAGAGGATTATTATTGATTTATCCTGAGAAATTGAAGAGCCTTCAAGTCTTTCACAAACATAATTCAAGAGCTTTCAAGATAGGATTCAAAGCTTCACCAACTTCTCTTCATCTTTGAATCCATTCATTGAAGAAGTATAGAAGTAGCTTGAAGAGCATTAAAGAGCATTTAAGGCTAGGCTTCATCTTGATCTACATCGGTAACATTTAACAAACTCGGTTTGTTGTATAGTTGCTTTTTATTTTTCTAAATCTTCATTTTCTCTCTAAGAATAGCAAGGGGCTGTGTATTAAGAGAGGGTTGAAGGATTTTAGGTGAACCTTGTGAAATCCTAAGTTTGGATTCTTGGTGATTCCAATATAAAACCAAGTGTTAGGGTTTCTTTGGTGATCCCATTTAAAACCAAAGGGAGTTTGGGTTTTCATTAGTAATCCCGGTAAAACTAAAGTGTATAGGTTTGGATTGTGAGCCTGGTAAAATAATCTGACTATATTCCGGTTGGGGGATATAGTGGAAATCCCAAGTGGTGCTTGGATAGTGGATGTAGGAGCCGATTTCTGTGAACTACTCTAAATCTCTTTGTATTTGTGTTTGTGCTTACTTTAGCTTATTGCATTTACTTGATTACTTCCGCATTGCGTATTGCACCACAATACTAAAGGAATTTCAAAGTACACATAATTATGAAAAGTTTTCTAATCCCAATTCACCCCCCTCTTGGGAAGCCACCAAGGCAATGCCTTTGATATTAGAGCGAAGGTTAAACTAAGGTTTAATCGCTCTTTTGCTAAAATTTCTGCATACCTAGAACTAAGATGAAATTAAAACTGCATAATACCTATCCAAAAAAATTCAAAAATATTAGAAATAATTTTTTTGTTAATTTTTTGTTAATATAAAAAAAATTAGATTAAAAAAAATTTATTTGCAATTTTCTGGTGGAAAGAAATCACATCTCCTGAGAGGGTATACCAAAGTATACTTATGACCCTTGAGAGTAATGAGCTATGGCCGGACATGAAATCCTGATATCGAAAATTAGAAATTAATCTGATATGAAACTTAATTGGTAGATAATACAAAAAATAGTTAATTATTATTTTTTTGTTGTTTTTAATTATTTTAGTTTGATTGCATCTAAGGTTTCATATTTGTGTGTTGCATCATCCAAACCTAATCTTAACGGCACTCATATCTACATAAGGGAGGGATTTCATCACCCTTTCTTGGCTTACAACCGCCACCTTTTGCATCGATCCTAGCCTAATTAAAATTAATTAGACTTAATTTGCTCTAGTGAGCTAGGGACACCAACAGGTCAGGTTCCAAGTATTGTGTGTAAGCTACTGCACCCAATCCTTTGATTATCACTTGAATATGGTGTCTAAGGCTAGAGGACCAGAAGCAAATGCCTAAAGCAGTTTCATGGTTTTTAATTAGGACCCTGGGAGAACAGGGAGAGCCTTTCATGACCCCACCTCTTACCTGGCCAGTGGACAGGGTAATTACTGAATTGGCTATAATTTGAGCTAACCCATTTTACTTGAGCTCTAGGTCTAGGAATCACTGGTTCGAGTCAAGTTATGTGTGATTGCATTGCATAACCATTATATTAGGAGTCTGACCCAACCAATAGTCTCACCCCAACCTAGTGTGACCATGGAGTACAACCTTGAAACCTTTATGAGGTTCATGAATGATCAGTTTGCCTTGATGAACAATAAATGTGACCGAATAGATAAGCGATTCAAAAATCTATAGAGAAACCATAAGACTCGTACAAACCCTGGTTCACCTAGACCAACTCCCCTTGGCCCCTCAACCCATCGACCCGAACCCACTAAAATTAGTACACCTAGTCAGAACCTCGAAATCAGGCCACCTCCCCTTAATGACCCACCTCTACTACCCTACTGGTTCACCAAGCTGCCATTGTAGTGAAAGTTTATGAAGCTGATGTGAGCTTCGTAGATGAGTATGTAGATGAGGAACTACAGGAGGTAGATCCAAAGTTAGATAATCTTGACCATACCCAGACTGAAGCCATATTGGATGTACAAGTGAAAAAGGAGAACCATGAGAAACCTAACACTATTGCTGAGACTTTGCTTGAGGAGAAATTAGAAGAGAGCCAAATCATAGAGCCTGGTCCTGAAAATCATGAGCCTAACATAATTGGTGAGGACTTGATTTTCCCAAACTAGCACCCTCAAGAAAATTTCATCCCATTAGTCCCAATTGAGTATCTCTTTCATAAAATTCTCGATTCATCCTTTGTTCAGGCTGACCCTTTATTACCTTTGGACATAATTTAGTGTCCAAATCTTAAGTTCAAACCCCTAGTCAGGGATTATTCTATGAGCCCTTTTCTAGTGTCCTACCTGACCTGGCTAGCACCAAAGCCACTTCTTATTTTCTACCATGACCTGAAGTTTTTACTCTTTCTAGAGCCAGCCAATTATATTTTGATGAAATCAGAAGGTTGTATAAGTTCTTTAAGCATATTCAATTAACAACCCATTTTTTGAAACACTATGGCATCTATTAGGAATTTGTGCAAAACTTTTGTCAACTTGTCATTGATGGGAATTCTCCCAGGGTGCCGGGGATCATGCAGTATGTGGAATTGACTTTCAAAATAAAATTTCATAGCATGATACCCTAACATGTATAACATGTATAGAAAATCCTAACTTCCAGGAAACCCTTGGGCAATTACAACTAATGAATCATCAAATAAAGTTAAGAAAAATACCTGGATTGTTGAAATCCAACTTTTTCCATAAGGCTCACAAGTGCAAGCCCTCCAATGATGATCCACACGAAACTCGGACCAAGGAAGAACTCGTTCAACTTGCTTAGAGTAGTGGAACTCTTTCGGCAGCCTTTGGTCTATTGACCACTGTAGGACACCCTGTCCTACTGAAGGGCACTGAAGACACTATCCAAAACCACTGTAAGATCTAGGACTACCCTCCTCTAGGACCCTATAGGCTTATGTTCTAAAACCAAGCCTTGTCCTAGTGTAGAAGACTTGTCTTAACAAGACAAGTCTTGTCCTAAAATAAGGAGGGAGGGAGATAGTGGAAAAACACTATGACTCTTAGAAGACTGATGCCCATATTTCTCATTTCACCATACCCCTATTTATAATCCTATATGGGGTGTGAAATGCATCCCGACAACACTTATCAGATATGAAACATCATATCTGATAAGACTCTTCGGGAATGGAGACTAATATCTGTGTTCTTTCACTTACCAGATCAATCACTATCGTGCCATGTGCCAAATACTGGTTTTTGAGATAGGGAGACTCCTCTTCTAATCTGAAGTAATGCGAGGCTTGAAGAATTTCAAAGGCAGAAGGACTCTGCCCTCTATTGTGCGCCTGCATATGAAGAGGCGCGACTCTTTATGTGCACGCCACCTTTCACACCTCTTCAAGCTATCCCTTTAAACTTTAAACCGGCTATTAGACTTCTTAAGACCATAGGGATAAAATGAATAGGCTCCTTCTTAATGAAACATTTAGAATCTTATCTGCAGAAGGACTCTTAGTCCTTCTGCGCACCACTTATTCTCCTGGGTGTGCCAAAGGGTGCCAATATTCTTTCCCTTTTCATTTAGTCCATCCAAAGCGTCAAATTGACTTGGTCAAACATATGCAATATGGGTGTCATTTGAAAGGGTATCAAATATGCTTTCTGTCCATATCTTTTATTTTTATATCAGAGGTCTGTAGGCCCTTCTATGCCCTTTTGAAATTTAGGTATCATTTAGATACCAAAAGTCCCATGCCATTGGGACTCTTCATATATGGTGCCTAAAATGCCCTTAAATCCAAATTAAAATCAGATTAAGCTCTGATTTGGCTATCCCCACTTAGGACTCAACCTAGTTTAGGTTTCTCATTATTAGGTTAGCCCAATTAGCAAGAAACCGAACCCAATCCAATTGGGTTAGGAATTAGGATAGCTTACATATGCTAGTATGTAATCCATCTAACCAATTAGGATCCTATGATCCTGATTAAATTATGAATGACTTCTTTGGCCAAGTCTCTATTGTGTGTGACCCATTGGGTTACACATATAGCTAGCAGTAGGTTTAGGTTTGAGCCAATTCGATCCAATCGAACTCGATTGACCTAATTAGGTCATATTGGCTCACCTAATTATCCAATTCGAATAAAATATCGAATTGACTCATGAAACCAAACCAATTGGTTCATGAAAAACTACAAAAAAAGATTGATATGTAGCAATGTGTCATGCCTACCCAGAAGATGAAGAATTTGGTATAAAATATCAAAATATCCTTCAGTAGTAAGTTACCATGCAATTCAATCTTTCGATCTCCCATTATCCCAATTAAGTGATAGGCATGGATAGCTGTCAAACCATAACACTTCATCATATCCAATCTTGGATCGATCATGAGAACTTATATGATGACTGATTAGGTTCCACTAATCTCATCCTGCTTTGATCAAAGGCTCCTTGAGTCACTCATCGAAGAGATTGCATGGGATAGCAATTCCTCTGACTTGGAATGATTGATTCATTGTTGGTCCACTCACATCCTTCGTACACCTTCCACCATATCCAGAATACCCCGTACATGTCGCAATGGCATGAATGAGTATGAACCAAAGAATGGCTTAGTGTGCACAAGGAACCATGGTGACCTCAGGTCTAAAGATCACATGCACAACTTCTACTCTGGGATCTATCTTTTAACAAGTCATAAGACTTCCATAAGATAATCCCGGTGTGGATCAGTGCAGTGTACTCATACCCTGATAAGTACCCTTATCCTAGTATTAGTGTCTCTACATAAGTGATTGTAAGATCAACCACCATCATCAACTGAGCATACATAGGATAAGCTAGTCTTTCTGGATTCATCGATCCTCGAATCGATGGTCCAATGACTAGGAACATTCTAGATTTGGATTTATAGGAAATTAGGTATCACTGTTATGAACTCCATCATAACCCTAATTTATTGCCCTACTTTATGGGGTTCATCATAATCAATAAAAACAAGACACAGTAGTATATGATGAATCAAATGCCTTTATTAATATGAAAGTATGTCATACATGAGCTGGAAGTTTACAAAAAGGCCCTCATAATGATTGGCTCTTAGGACACTTTTCTATCAAACTCCCACTTGCACTAAAGCCAATCGCTCTTGCATTTTATGCCCATACAATCTATGTAACGATCTAACTGCTGCATGGCTAAAGCTTTAGTGAATGGGTTTGCTATATTGTTCTTTTTGTTAACTCATTTAATGACGACAACTTTTCTTTCAATAATCTCTCGAACAAGGTGGAATAGTCTTAGAATGTGCTTGGACTTGTGATGAGACCTCGGTTCCTTAGCTTGTGCAATAGCCCTAGTGTTATCACAGTATAATGGCACTGGCTGTTGTACATCTAGACCATGCCCAATTCCATGATGAATTTCTTCATCCAGACAGCTTTCTTCATGGCTTCACTAGAAGCTATGTACTCTACCTCAGTGACTGAGTCAGCTATTGTTGGCTGCTTTGTACTCTTCCAACTCACTGCACCACCATTCAGGGTGAAGACATATCCCGATGTGGATTTGCTATCATCTATATATAATTAAAAACTAGAATCTATATATCCTTCTAGTTTCAACTCAGATCCTCCATATACTAGAAAAATATCTTTAGTCCTTCTTAAATACTTAAGATTATTTTTCAAAGCTCTCCAATGATCCTCTCCTGGATCTGCCTGAAACCTACTCACTATACCCAAGGCATACGCAACATCAGGTATGGTACATAACATGGCATACATTATTGATCCTAGAGCCGAAGCATAAGGAATCATAGCCATACTCTCTCTTTCATCTGATGTTTTAGGAGACATTTTCTTAGAGAGATGTATGCCTTGACTTATAGGTAAGTATCCTTTCTTACTTTCATCCATGTTAAATCTCTTCAACACTAAGTCAATATACTTGGATTGGGATAAGCCTAGCATCCTTTTGGATCTATCTCTATAGATCCTTATACCCAGTATATAGGATGCTTCTCCCAAATCCTTCATGGAAAATTTTGATGATAGCCAAGTTTTAACTGACTGTAACATTGGGATATCATTCCAAATGATCAGTATGTCATCCACATATAAAACAAAGAAAACAAGTGCACTTCCACTTGTTTTCTTGTACACACATGGTTCATCTATATTTTTGATAAAACCAAATCCTTTGATTATTTCATCAAAATAGATGTTCCAACTCCTCGATGCTTGCTTAAATCCATAAATGGATTTCTTTAATTTGCATACCTGGTTTGGTCTCCCACTTAAGATAAAACCTTCTGGCTGTGACATATAGACTTCTATCTCAAGGTTTCCATTGAGTAAAGCAGTCTTTACATCCATTTGCCAGATCTCATAGACATGGTATGCTGCTATTGCAAGCAATATCCGAATGGACTTGAGCATGGCTACTAGAGAAAAAGTTTCATCGTAGTCTATACCATATTTTTGTCTAAAACCTTTTGCTACCAGTCTAGCCTTGTTGGTCTCAACTTGACCATCTGCACCATTCTTCTTCTTGAAGACCCATTTACACCCAATTGGGTTAATTCCTTTAGGTGGATCTATCAGAGTCCAAACCTGATTGGAATACATGGAGTCCATTTCAGATTTCATGGCATCAAGCCATTTGTCCGAGTCTTTACTCTTAACAGCTTCCGAATAGGTCACAGGATTATCATCCTGTATGATACTGGCTTCATTGTTATCACTGATGATAAAGCCATATATGAGAGGTGCTCCCTGCACCCTCTCTGACCTTCGTTGAGGAGGTGTGTATTATGGTTGTTCTTGATCTATAAGAACCTCTGGTTGAGGAACTTCACTTGAAGGCTCATTGGTTTATTGGTTCTATTTTTCACATAAATCAAGTGAAGAATCACTACATTCTTCTTGGATAAACTCTTGTTTCAAGAATGTAGCATGCCTACTGACAATTATCTTTTGTTCAGTAGTATTATAAAAGAGGTATCCCATACCAACTTTTGGGTAACCAACAAATCTACACTTGTCAGCTCTAGCACTTAACTTATGTCCAAAGTTATTCTTGACATTAGCATGATAATCCCAAATCTTTAAATACTTAAGACTTGGTCTTTTTCCATTGCATGACTCATATGGAGTGCTACTTACTGACTTAGATGGAAATCTGTTTAATATATGTGCTGCAGTCTCTAGGGCATGTCCCTAAAAGAAAATTGGAAGAACTGTGAAGCTCATCATGGACCTTACCATATCCAATAAGGTGTGATTTCTCCTTTCAGCCACTCCATTTAACTAGGGTGTATAACGAGGGGTCCATTAAGAAATAATGCCTTTGTCTTTGAGATGGTTCAAAAACTCACTAGATAAGTTTTCCCCTCCTCGATCAGACTAAAGAGTTTTAATACTAAGTCCAGTTTGTTTTTCAACCATACTCTAATATTCTTTAAACTTATCAAAGGCTTCGGACTTGTGTTTTAAAAGATACACATGACCGAACCTTGATAAATCATCAATAACAGTGATGAAATAAGAATATTCTCCTCTGGCATGAGTTGACATAGGTCCACATACATCAATATGTATTAGACTTAACAATTTAGTTGCCCTCTCTCCATGTCCAGTGAATGGAGACTTGGTCATTTTTCCTTTGAGATAAGATTCACAAGTTCCTAATGATTAGAAATCATCAGAGTCAAAGTAATTATCTTTGACTAACTTGTTTATCATTGACTCATTGATATGACCCAATTGGCAGCGCCAGAAATATGTGACATTGTCATTGTCTCTTGGGGCTTCTAATTCTATGAAGAACATGCAAAGAATTGCATATGTGAGATCCACACGTGGTATTTAATACCCGTGAATTAGAAATAGAAGCACTCGATGATAAATTAGTTTGTATCATGTACAAACCTTTAGATGCTCAACTTGCATCTTACTTCACACTAGCAAGGTAAACCTTGCAATTCTTCTTCCAATGCCAAGTCTTATCACAATGGAAACAGGCTCCATCAGCTTTCTTAGCTTTCTTGTTCTTCTTTTTGATGCATCTCCTAGGGTTGAATTTTCTCTTCATACCCTTCTTCATTGCCTGCTTCTTTCTATCAACAAGAAGCACGTGAGCCTTATCTCCTTTAGAGTGGCTCTCAGCTATCTTAAACATGTTAAGTAGCTCTAGCAATGAAATGTTCAGTTTGTTCATATGGTAGTTGAGAACAAACTGAGAGAAGGAATCTGGTAGTGATTGCAGGATCAAGTCTTGATTGAGTTCACCATCTATGAGAAACCCTAATTGACCCAATCGAGTGATCATGTTAATCATTTTCAGCACAAGGGTTTGCACAGGTGAAGCCTCTCTCATCCGAGCATGGAACAACTGCTTCGATATCTCATATCGAGTAGCCCTACTTTGCTCTCCATATAGCTCCTTTAAATTGAGCAATATGGACTGAAGTTCTATGCCTTCAGGTTGCCTCTGGAGGTCGTTGCTCATGGTGGCCAACATGATGCATCTGATAGTTGTACTGTCATTTTTGCCATATCCTGTATGTGGCAATATCCTCTGATGCATCCTCTTCGATCAATACTAGATCCGGAGAATCAAGTATATATGAAAGCTTCTCCTACGTTAATACAATTCTCAAGTTCTTCAACCAATCCACATAATTTATACCAGTTAACTTAGTGGCATCCAAGATGCCCCTCAGTGATAAATTTGAAGCCATTATTTAAATGTCCTACATTTAATTAAAGAATAATATTAGTAGACCACTCAATTATGACATTCATAATTAGATAAGGACTTTATATCTAATTATATCTCCCACTATTTTCTTCAAATACTATAACCCTCAACTATGGTAAGCGAGAAACATTCCTGGTTTTCTTAGTGGGGTTGAGATCCTTATTCCTCACGAGTGCCTTGTGTGTACACAACAAACACACATGAGTTCAAAGGTAGGACAACCTTTCCAATTGCAACCCATGCAATTCTCAACTATTATCTTTGCCTCTAGGATACTTATGGCCTTGTGTGTATACAACAAACCATGATTAAATAATGTTGCCCTTATGTGTACACAACAACGCAACATATCCAAATATGCTATAAAGCACTAAGTGCACCAAGACAAATCTTATATCAATTCCTAAAATAGGCCTTGTGTGTACACATCAAACCTACTATAGTTTTGACATAAATTTGGCTTAGCATGAAGAAAGGCAAATTATAATATACTTAACCAATTAGCATTACCAAATTAACATTTAGATATGATCAAATTGGCCAGGTAAGTGGGAGGGGTGAGGGGGTCCCCACATTGCTTTCCTTAGATACCAATTAGATTGGCCAGGTCAGACAACGGAACCAAATATAAACCTCATTCCCTTTACCTTCCAAGACCACTTTCCTAGACACCAATTGGCTGATCAATCGTTAATCAGTTTTGCATCTTGACTAAGTTTTATACTATGACTAAATATGCTTTCTGATGAGGGCTTTGATGGTCTCAAAGCACATTCTAGAACTGTCATGATAATAGTATTTATTACTGCAAGTATAAACATAAACATGATAACCAAGTTTATAACAAATATAAACATAATGCATATCAATATTCATTAAATTTCATGTCATCAAGCATATTACCCTAATATGCAAATCAAGGCATGATAGATAAAAAATACCTTTCACCTCACTTATTCATTGGATGTGGCCATAGCGGCACCCTTACATGATATAGGAGACCCATTGAAAGGGAAGAGAGGGCCTTTAAACCCTACTTGGCTCCTATGACTGGATGGCCATGGTGACTAACCCAATCCAAAGCAGTTACTTGGTTCATGCATAATTTCATATTGACATAATATCATACATATGAACATGGTCAGTATACTCGATAAGGTTCGTGTCGGCTCGGTAGTGGAATTTAATCAAACTCCAAAATGATTCATAATTGGAATTCCATAAGGATGGCTGTGATACCACTGATGGGAATTCTCCCAGGGTGCCGGGGATCATGCAGCATGCAGAATTGACTTTCAAAATAAAATTTCATAGCATGATACCCTAACATGTATAACATGTATAGAAAACCCTAATTTCCAGGAACCCCTTGGACAATTACAACTAATGAATCATCAAATAAAGTCAAGAAAAATACCTGGATTGCTAAAATCCAACATTTTCCACAAGGCTCACAAGTGCAAACCATCCAACAGTGATCCACATGAAACTCGGACCAACGAAGAACTCCTTCTTCAAGTTGCTTGGAGAAGAGGAACTCTTTCGGCAGCCTTTGGTCTATTGACCATTGTAGCACATCCTGTCCTACTGAAGGACACTCAAGACACTATCATAAACCACTGTAGGATCTAGGACTACCCTCCTCTAGTTCCCTACAGGCTTGTGTCCTAAAACCAAGCCTTGTCCTGGTGTAGAAGTGTTGGGAATTGTGTTTCAAAGCCAATCGCCTAGGCTGTAGGTGGTTGAGCTGAGTATTGTACTCTTTGTTTGAATTAATAAATATTATTTTGGTAGCTCATCACATTTTAACTTTTCCCTGTAATTA
Source organism: Areca catechu (assembly GCA_021397845.1). Lineage (NCBI taxonomy): Eukaryota > Viridiplantae > Streptophyta > Magnoliopsida > Arecales > Arecaceae > Areca > Areca catechu. Next base: position 89,241,680 of record CM038051.1, on the reverse strand, counting down.
ACTCTTTTTCATGTGATGAAGTCCTTAGGACTACATTGACTTCGATATAGAGAGGATATATCTAGTGGTCCTTAAACCAGGTTCATGATAAAATGATATATTGATCTGGACAGCAATGTATCAAGTGTAAGTTGTTGTGGTTCACATCGTTTGGTTGTCCTATTGACCAAAAGAGTGTGGTGACACTGATGTGATCTGCAAGTGGGATATATGATATCTCATTGAACGTGACTCCGTGTAGCCCCTTTCTACCAAAGGGATACTCATGATTGGATATGGGTATATGTGTCCCTCCGACCTGAGATCATCATGGTAGCTTACAAGCAACTCCCTATACTTTGGTGCCAGACTACCCAGATTTCAAATCTAATGATGGAAGGTTTCTAGGTACAGGCAAGTACTTATGGAACAGTGGTGGACCAAGATAGAATTGACCTGTCTAAATAGTTTGGATTGAATGTCTCGTATTATCTCAATTTAGCAAATCCTTGGCCGGGGCTATCCTAGTGAGGAGTTACTAGACTTGCGAGGTTGAGACATGTTGTGGATTGACTCAGCTAGGGTTGGCAGTCTAACCCTAGGTCATCCTGAGCATTGGATGTCAAAGGGATGAATTATACAGTAACCATATGCCAGAGGTTCGATTGATTGCTCTCGCATCTTCGACCTATCCAGACACCGAGACCCATTGTTAGATGGTATCTATGCTGGTACTAGAATTGTTCCAGTGTTACCGCCTAGGTTCGAACCTACGAGGTCACATGCCATAAAGGATTTATCCCTGATCCAGGTACAAATTTTTGATTAAGAATCATTTCAGTAACGGTTTGATTGAGCACTCTTTGGATTTACACGATTTTGGGTCGATTAGAAATTGTTCAAGACCACCGAGAATTATTCCTAGGTAACTAGGACTTGACCAAGCCTTTTATCAATTGGATTTTGATCTAATTGGATAGTGAACCGGTTTAAAACTGGTTTGGGATTTTTATACTTGTTATGAACCAGTTTTGAACCATTCACATGGTAATAAGGCTTGGGTGAACAGGGATTTAAAGTGTCTTTTCTTCTCCTGTTTCCAATCAGTTTTTGGCTGGAATTAAACCTTCATTTTATTGCTCTTGATTGATTCTTTGAAAATGAATATTGATTCATTTTTTTTACCTGTTAGCCTCTCGCATTCCCTGCATGTCTTCTAAGCTCCCAAAAAATGATCGGTTGAATTGTTCTTGCTGGTTATAGAGTTCTAGTCTTCTCCCTTTGAGAGCTTCTACTATTCTTTCCACTAGTGTTTTTGAGCCTAAGTTCTTGTGAGAGATTAGGATAGAAAGACTGCATTGATTCCCTATTATTTGTGCTCAATCAGTTGAAGAAGAAAATCTGCTTTGGAGAAAACAAATTACAGTACAAGGAGTTCTATTTTTCTTCCTCCCTCTCACCGATTTAAGGTTTTTCGGCAACTAGCATCACGCGAGAAGCCGGTTCAGAGGAGCCCCAGGCATGTCCCCCCTCTAGAGGGTGTTCTTATGAGCACCTGAGAGCTGCATCTACCTCCACTATGCTGGTTTTTCTTTTCTCTATTTTTGATTGCAGATTCATCGTTCTAAAATTCATGAGCACCTGGGACTTCAACGTTGTAGATAGAACTATCCAATAGCTCTCCATTGAAGCCACTTCTGTCAACAAGTTCCCTTGCCGTTGTTGCATCAATAAAGACAAAAAGATTGCCATTTGGTTTGGGTTTGCTGCACTTGGAAGAGTGGAAGAAGAAAGCATTTCAAAAGGTTGCTGGAAGAAGAAGATTGGAATAAGGTTATTCCAGATATTCTAGCTATTCTAGCAGTTATCCCTATTTTATTCCAAGCAAGAATAAGGTAAAATTTCTGGTTTTAAATTTTCATGCATGCTTTGATCTATGTATTTATTAATATTACATGCCCATTTCATGCCTTCTTTTGCTTGTACATGCATCTTGAAAATTTTAGATCCTGTGCGGAGTTAGTTTTCTGCTATGATTTTAAAATTATTTTAAAATGCATACCTACTCCTTGCCCTGTTGCATGCTTAGTGTAGGCACTTGCAACCCTGTATTAGCTTTCAGTGGTATCAGATCCATGGTTCAGGTATAACATATATTGTATGCATGTATGGTAGATTAAAATGTTTAATCTTTTGTTATGTATATGTATCTTAATCATAGGGTATGATTAGGGAGTACTTTTAGGAACCTAGTTGGGACCTTCACCATAAACGTGAGTCTTTGGCATGATGCGGTTCATCTATGTTGGCCTCTTCAGAAAGATCCTTTACAAAAATCAAAGGAATTAAAATTATTTTAATTCAGATACATTTTTGGCATGACTTACAAATTTTGTTTTTGGTAATGTAATATTTATAAAAGAATAATACTAGATATGATGCATGAATTGATATGTAAAGGAGTTTTACATGTTTTAATAAAAATTATTTTAATTAAAATATTGGCTTATATTCAAACAATTTTGAATTGTATGATTAAATTAAATGACAAGTTATCTTAGGGTTTATGAAACCTAATGTCATTTAAATAAGCCAATTGGGTTAATTGGGTTAGCCATCTAATTGGGTCCATAATTTGGGTTAGACCTTTGTTTAGTTGAACTGGATACTAAGAAGACTAATCAAAAGTTGATTAAGGTCCTTCTTTTAGAACTATCTAATACTTAGATGGGTTAGTCCATTCATCTAAAATAGATCTAATTAGTGGCTCCATGGAAGCGATTATTTTTGTGTGTTTTATATGTGGAGTTAAGTGATTAAATTCCAAAAATTGGATCAAAATAAGTTGTAGGGAATTCTATATGAATTTTAGAAGTCAAACATGCAGATTAGGACCTAGAAAAGTAATAAAAAAGGATCGCCGGGGCTTAGAAGCATCGGTTCAGGCAAGTTCTCCTATAATAAAATTACTGGTAGTAGAGGGGGTGTACCTGACAATATCTGAAGTACCCGATGAAGATCACAGTGAAGGGATCTCTCATTTCTCGATGAATGCGGCCTGAAAAATCGAGCCAAAGACTCGTTGATACTCGGCTTTATGCTCGGTGGTCCGATTGAGGCTTGGCTGGAGTCTATGGAATCGTAGGAACTCGGGGACCTGCAAATGACCTATCAAGGGTTAGTCAACTCATAAGGGAACATGGAAACAAGGGAAAATATCAAAGGGGAATAGAGTTTTAGAGGTGGCGGCCAGGGCTCTGGAAGGATAGTTGGCGGCATGAATTCTATTGCAACACCGGGAAGATGAAAGCACCAATAAAACCCCTTAAGCAGAAAGTAGGGTAGCACAAAGTAATAGAAGAGAACTCAAGTTTAATTCATATATCAAAATCAATACTCATACAAGAGACTAGGGTCCTTTAAATAGACCCTTAGTCTTGGGCCCCAAGTAAGGGTACATTAGACTTTACATAGGAGTCCTTTTCCCTCTCAAACCCTAGCTAGGAAAATAAGGCAACATAGGTAGAAAAAATTTCCAAGATTTGTTCTCCCTTTCCTTGTCTTGGTCGGCCAAGGGGGTGACCTTAAGTGGCCGACCATGAAGAGAGTCACCATAAAGAATGGCACCCTAACTCTTTCCTGGGCCTTGGCTAGCCCAATTTCTTTTCGGCTGGTCCAGGGCTTATGGTTTGTATTTGTTTTTATATTCTCCTCCTGGGGTCTTCAAGTCTTCAAGCTAGGTTGGACTTGGGCTAAACTTCGATGTCTTCAATCTGGTTGGACTTGGTCCTCACTTGTATGTTGTGGTCTTGAGTCTTCAATATGCTTAGACAGGACCCAAAAAATAAAATTAGCTCAACATGAGCTGACTAATACTGGACTGGACTAGCTCAACATAAGCTGACTAATACAGCACTCCACTCAACTGGACTAATCTTTATTATAGTGGACTCGAATGTCATTGAGTGATCCATAGAGGGTTGAGAAGCCTCTGCCTTATTCTGGTGCCTCTAGTGTCCCCACCAATTCTCCTGGGGTGGGAGGAACTCGACTCTATTGAGAGAAGATCAGACTGGCTCACATATCTCTCGAGAAGGTTTGGGTTGAGGCATTGCAAGTCTCAAGAAGTCCATGAATCGTTTGACTCTGGCTAGCCTTACCATCGATCCAGGTAGCGTTGATAGCCGCGGCCCCAGGTCATAATGGCTTGATCGTCCAGGATACGCTCGATCCGTTCTCCTCTCTCAGGCCGATTAATTGGTGGACACTCTGGGTAAGGATCACTCTCAACAGAAGGGATAGGTCAAAAAGTCTCACTGGGTATTGTTGTTGTTTCCCTGTACTCAACCAGGTCTGTAATATTGAAGGTAGAACTAATGCGCATATCCGTAGGCAAGTCTAACACAAAGACATTTGATCCAACCTTCTTTAACACTTTAAAAGGTCCTGCTCTGCGAGCATGAAGCTTCATTTAGGCTTAAGCCTAACCAAGATAGAATCCACTACATCAAATTCTTTGATCCATCTTCGGGAATTAGCCAGTTATTTCAAAATTAGTGCAGGTGGTGAACATGCTGGGCACATGCAAACTCCTAACAAGATGATGCAAAGGACTCAAACCTACACCTAACAAACTTGACTATGCATTCCTATTGAAAGAAATCTTATTGACCTCTTTAAACCAAAAACTAAGAGATTATAGGTTCTCTAGTTTTGATCATAGTGTGGTGTGCACAAGAATATTTACATTGGACTCTAAGCAAATGCCATAAGGTCTTCAGAAAATAGGTGGCAAACCTGACATACTCAAAGAATTGGTGTAACCGAACTACCTCAACAAAGTGTAATTAGAAAGTTTGGGAAACATTGGAAGCCTTAGGGTGTGGCAAGAAATAAGAATCGGAGTCTTGGGACAATCCATTGAAGGCATGCAATAGACCTTGGTTAATAGGGAGGACCTTAAGATTTGGACATTGATGTATGGGTGGCATAAGGTCCACTAGAAGGAAGGAGAATTTAGTCATTTCAAGCATAGGGTCTTTAAGAAAGGATGGCTTAATCAGCTCAAGACAAAGGTTATCAGCTGGGGTTAAAGGAATGAACTCTTGATGAAAATACTGAATGAGGTCCTGGGCTGAAACTAGTTCTAGAGCAGGATGGGGATCAGGTGGAAGGTCATCAGGAAAGTCTTTGGGAAGCTTATCTTGAAGGTCTTCTAAAATAATGTCTACTTCCTGGGATTGTTCCTTAGGGACCTCCTCTATGGACAACTCTAGTGGACCCTCACTTTCATCTACTATGTTTGATCCTGGTTTAGGCACTCCTTTAATTTCTATAGTCAGTTCAGGATCCTTTTCTAGTAGTTCCTTAGTGATTTCAACCTTGGGTCCATCTTCATCATAGTTCTCAAAATCCTCTCCTTCGTATTCATCTGCTAAACTAGGATCAGCTTCATACACTTCTAACTCAGGTTCTTTTATGGGTTCTGGGATTAATTCCTTGCAAATTAATGGAATAGGAGTAGTAGGCTGATCTAAAGGAAGTTGGCTAGGTTTGGACTTGGGCTCAAGGAAATTATCCTTATTGTTCTTAGATTGATTGATCCTGAGTTCCCTTTGATATAACTCAAATTCCCTAGCAAGGTGATAGGCTTCCTGTAGGTCCTTAATTTGACAATGATACAGCTTCCACTGGATATCCCTACGTAGGCCATCCTTAAATCTATCCATGATCTTAGACTTAGGTTCGACTGTGTTACATTTCCTACCAAACACGTTAAATTGGTCAATGTACTCAGACACTGTCATGTTCCCTTGTTTCAATTTGTACCATTGGTTTAAAAGTTTGTATTCATAAGATTCACCTAGGTACTCCACTATCAATTTGCTTCTCATGGCTTTCCAGGTATGTATTCCATTTCCCCATCGATTAAATTCATCCTCAGTATGTTTCCAATGTTGCTTGGCATATATGATTAACCCATGTGCAGCCAAACTAATCTTATCTAACCTGACATCCCAGTATACTCAAAGTGCTGATCCATCATATCCTCCCATTCAGTATACACCTTAGGATCTGGACTTCCATCAAACAGGGGTACATAAGGTTTGGTGCTTTTATGGTCAGGTTCTAAGGATGGATCATGGTATGGGGTCCTCCTAAGGTTGGGCTCCTTATATGGGTCAGAGTATCGAGTTCTCCTAGGGTTGGACTCCCTATATGGGTCAGAATTTTGGGTTCTCCAAGGGTTGGACTCCTTATATGGGTCCTCTACTTGATCAAACCTATTGACTAAGTGGTCAAATCTATCATGGGTTTGGGTATTGGACTAGGTCATCTAGGTTATCTGGGCAGTCATCTAGGCCATTTGGTCATCAAGGGCTTTAATCTGGGCTTCCAGCTTATCCATTAATTCAGGGAGATGTTGGATGATATGATGCTCCTTATCTAGTGCTCATGCAAGACTCGATCAGACCAACTATAGCTCCCTAAACCTAGAGTCTAAACTAGATGCTCAATCAGGGTGGCAAACTAGCCTATAGTAACCCTGCACTCAGCCAGGCAGGTGTAAGGGGAGTGTTAGGTCCCTGATTGCCAATCCTAGACACCAATCAGAGATTGGCCAGGTAGGCAGACCAGCACACAAGCCCTTCAGGATTGAATCCCTAAACCACCGTTCTAGACACCAAGCATAAGGCACACACAGGTTAGCTTGACACAGTAATCTGACACTTAGCCCAGACCCGACCTGTTGGTGTCCCTAGCCCACCAGGGCAAATTAAGTCTAGTTAATTTTAGGTTAGGCTTGGGACCGAATGCAAGGGGTGTAGTTTTGGGCTAAGGAGAGGTTATCAACTCCTCCCCTTATCTGATATAGCAAGAGTGCCCTTAAAAGTAAATTATGCAATGATGGCAGGCAGATGAAGATGCCAATTAGGGTTTATATGTTTTTGGTATTTTTGGAGAATATGTAATATATTTTTTTATATTTTGGTATTTTATTAAACAGAAGGAAACTTGCAAATTATGGCCTAATACATAGGAAATATACTAAAATTAAAAGATTTGCAAAGAGATGCTACACAAAACCCTAAAACTTTTAAACTTGTCTTGCTAAAAAAAACAGAGCCAAAAATTTGCAGGCTGTATTTCGGCTTGTTAAAACTGCACAAGCTAAAATAAAAATTGCAAAGATTCTAGAAAATACACTAAATTATGTTGAATCTAGAAAAATAAATTTCAGAATTTTTGGAGTTCTGAATAGGAAGAAATAACTAAAAGAATAGAGCATATACGGACTAAAAAAATGCAAAAAATAAGCCCTAATCTAAGCTCTGATACCAGATGATGCGGAACTAATGTGCATGCAATTATTTTTGTGTGTTTTATATGTGGAGCTAAGTGATTAAATCCCAAAAAATGGATCAAAATAAGTTGTAATAATTCTATATGAATTTTAGAAATCAAGCATGCAGATTAGGACCTAGAAAAGAAATAAAGAAGGATCGCTGGGGCTGAGAAGCCTCGGTTAGGGCAAGTTCTCCTACAACAAAATTACTAGTGGTAGAGGGGTTGTAACTGATAATGTTTGAAGTGCCCGATGAAGATCGCAGCGAAGGGATCTCTCATTCCACGATGGATGCGGCCTGGAAAATCAAGCCAAAGATATGTAGATACCCGGCTTTCTGCTCGGTGGTCCGATTGAGGCTTGGCTGGAGTCGTTGGATTCGTAGGAACTCGGGATCCTACAAATAACCTGTCAAGGGTTAGAAAACTAACAAGGGAACTAGGAAACAAGGGAAAACAGCAAAGGGGAATAGAGTTTTGGAGGTGGCGACCAGGACTCTGGAAGGATGGTTAGTGGCATGAATTCTATTGCAACACCGAGAAGATGAAAGCACCAATAAAACACCATAAGCACAAAGCAGGGTAGCACAAAGCAATAGAAGAGAACTCAAGTTTAATTCATATATCAAAATCAATCCTCATACAAGAGACTCGGGTCCTTTAAATAGACCCTTAGTCTTGGGCCCCAAGTAAGGGTACATTAGACTTTACATAGGAGTCATTTTCCCTCTCAAACCTAGTTAGGAAAATAAGGCAACATAGGTAGAAAAAAATCCCAATATTTGCTCTCCCTCTCCTTGTCTTGGTCGGCCAAGGGGGTGACCTTAAGTGGCCGACCAAGAGGAGAGTCACCATAAGGAATGGTGCCCTAACTCTTTCCTGGGCCTGGGCTGGCCCAATTTCCTTCTGGCTGGTACAGGGCTTCTGGTTTGTATTTGTTTTTATATTCTCCTCCTAGGGTCTTCAAGTCTTCAAGCAGGGTTGGACTTGGGCTAAACTTCCATGTCTTCAATCTGGTTGGACTTGATCTTCACTTGTGTGATGTGGTCTTGAGTTTTCAGTATGCTTGGACAGGACTCAAAAAATAAAATTAGCTTGACATGAGCTGACTAATATTGGACTGGACAAGCTCAACATGAGCTGACTAATACAAGACTCAACTTAGTTGGACTAAGCTTTATTACAGTGGACTCGAATATCATTACGTGATCCACAGAGGGTTGAGAAGCCTCTACCTTATTCTGGTGCCTCTGGTGTCCCCACCACAACCTTATGAGATCCTTCAAAAGTTGAAGGAATCTTTCGGCACGCTGGACGATGAGAGTAGTATGAAGTATCTTGTGCCATCTACAATACCAAGATGGTGAATGGTGGTTCTGTCACTGATCATGTATTGTATATTATCGAGTTGATTGAAAAGTTGGGCAAGCTCGGATGTCCCTTGCACGAGCAGCTCGGCAAGGATACGATCTTGAATTCTATGCCCTCCTCCTATCTTGACTTTCTCGACCATTACAGAATGAACAAGCCTGCAGTCAATTACCATGGTTTGATGGGATTACTGTAGACTTTCGAGAAAGACCACCAATTGAATAAGGGGGTGGTGAATTTAGGGGGAGGTTCTAGAGGTCGTCATCCCTTTAAGAAAGGGAAGAATAAGAGAAAAAGAAAGAAGGTGCTAAATGCTTCTGGCCCAAGTCAGACCAGGAAAGTGAAAGCTGACCAATCTACTGCAGAGTGCTTCTACTACAAGAAGCGGGGACACTGGAGGAGGAACTGTCCTCTTTACCAAGTGTCCCTACATCCGAACAGGCCATGGAAGGAAAAATAGCAAAATGCTGGACAAGGTATTTATATGATAAAACCTTGTAATTTCTCTATTTGTGATATTGCTAACTGGGTATTAGATACCGATAGTCCTATTCATGTTTGTATTTCATTACAGGGACTACAGGTTAACAAGAGATTCGAGGACGGGGAACAGTTCCTGAGCATCTGGAATGGAAATCTATTCCAGTACTAGCGATCGGAGTTCTGAGTCTTGTCTTTGAGTCCTCTACCGTCGAGTTAGTCGACTGTCATTACTGTCCTAGTTTCATTATGTGCATAATCTCTGTAGGCCTTTTGGCCAATTATGGATTTGAACTATCAATAAAAGGAGATATTTGTCAAGTTATTTTGAATAACTCTGTGATAATGAAAGCTAAGTTAAATAATGGCATTTATGTATTGTCACAGCCAGTTAGTGTAATGTACACATCTAGCAAACGTCCAAGGTTAGAAAATGTCAGTGATCTGTATCTTTGGCACTGTAGGCTAGGTCATATTAACTAGAATAGGATAAAAATGTTAAGAGGAGAAGGCCTCCTCAAGGTCAGTGATTCTAAATCACTGCCTACTTGTGAATCCTATTTACTTGGTAAAATGACCAAGTCACCTTTTACTGGAAAAGGTAAATGAGCTACAGAACTTCTGAGTCTCATACAAACTGACATATGTGGACCCATTACTGTTAGTTCCAGAGGTGGATACAGATATTTCATTACATCTACAGACAACCTTTCAAGGTTTGGTTATGTCTTTTTGATGTGATATAAATCTGAGTCATTTGAAATGTTCAAACGATATTGTAATGAAGTAGAGAAACAAACTGGAAAAAGTATTAAAATCCTTCGATCTGATCGAGCTGGTGAATACCTATCTGGTAAGTTTCTGACATACCTTGAGGAGAATGTGATTCTTTCTCAGTGGACTCCTCCAGGAAGACCACAGTTGAGTGGTATGTCTAAAAAAAGGAATTGAACTCTGTTGGACATGGTTCGATCCATAATGGGCTTTGCAACTCTGCCACTATCCTTTTGGGGATATGCACTTAAGATAGCTTGTCACTTGTTAAATAATGTTCCGAGTAAGTCTATTGTCTCCACTCTATATGAGATGTGGACTGGACGTAAGCCATCAATCTCACACCTTTGGGTCTGGGGTTGTCCGGCTTATGTAAAGCATTTAGACTAAAAAAACTTTGTCCTAGGTCTGACCGGTACCTATTTATTGGTTACCCTAAGGAAACCAAAGGGTATTTCTTCTACTTGGAGGTTGAACAGAAAGTGTTTGTCACTCTTAGGGCTATTTTTTTGGAAAAAGAGTTTCTTGGAGAAAGGACTGTAACCTCTAAGATTGAACATGGTGAAGTTCAGCCAGTAGAAGAACATACACACTCTAAGGACATCATAAAACCGACCGTGATTGGATCACACATAGAACCCATTATTAGGAGATCTGGTAGAGTACCACGCCAGCCAGACAGATACTATGGTTTCTTGGTCCGGGACGGTTATCCCATTAAGCTCGACGAGAATAATAAGGATCCGATCACCTATATGGATGCACTTCAGAGATCTAACTCTGAGGCATGGCATGGTGCCATGCAATCCAAAATGGAGTCCATGGAGATCAACAATGTATGGACATTGGTTGATCCATCTGAAGGAATAAAATCCATCGGGTGTAAGTGGATCTTCAAGAGGAAAAGGGGCGCAGATGGGAAGGTGGAGACTTATAAAGCCGGTCTGGTTGCCAAGGGATATCGTCAGCAATATGGTATCGATTATGACAATACTTTCTCCCCTGTGGCAATGCTCAAGTCCATTCGGATCAAGCTTGCTTTAGCAGCATATTTTGATTATGAGATCTGGCAGATGGATGTCCGAACTGCTTTCCTAAATGGGGAGCTAGAAGAGGAGTATATGATACAGCCTGAAGGGTTCACATCCTCAGATGAGTCAAATGTATGCAAGTTGCAGAGGTCCATTTATGGACTCAAGCTAGCATCTTGAAGTTGGAACTTACAGTTTGATATATGTATCAAATCGTATGGCTTCGTTAGGAACGGAGAAGAACCGTGCATCTATAAGTGGTTTAATGGTTCTGTGATTATATTCCTGGTACTGTATGTTGATGACATTCTCTTAATCGGGAATGATGTTGTAGCATTAGAAGAAATAATGGTATGGATATCATCTCAGTTCTCCATGAAGGACTTGGGTGAAGCTTCTTACATACTGGGTATGAAGATCTATAGAAATAGATCTAAGAGGCTTCTGGGATTGTCCCAGTCTACGTACATAGATACCATGCTGAAACGGTTCAGCATGAAAAAATCCAAGAAAGTCTATCTTCCAATAGGTTCTGGAATTACTCTTTTCAAGAAGGATTGTACGACAACTCTTGAGGAAAGAGTGCATGAGTAGAGTACCTTATGCTTCTACAGTAGGCTCTATCATGTATGCTTTGACATGTGCTAGACTAGACATAGCATACTCACTAGAAATAGTGAGCAGATACTAGTCTGACCCAGGTGAGGCGCATTAGAAGGCGGTTAAGTCCATCCTGAAGTATTTAAGAAATACTAAAGACCAATGGCTAATTTATAGAGAATCTGACATGAAACTTGTGGGGCATACTGACTCCAGTTTCCAGTCAGATAGAGATGATAGCAAGAGTGTGTCAGGGTTTGTATTTACCCTCAATGGCAGAGCGATATGTTGGAAAAGTTCCAAAGCAGGCGACAGTTGTAAACTCGGTATGCGAGGTAAAGTACCTTGCAGCATCAGATGCAATGAAGGAAGCCATGTGGTTGCGAAAGTCCTTAGAGAGCTAGGGGTGGCATCTTTCCTAGATGGTCCTGTTCCAGTGTACTGTGACAGCACTGGAGCCATTGCTCAAGCTAAGAAACCGAAAGCTCATCACCGCACCAAGCATATTCTGCGGTGCTACCACCTCGTACGAGAGATCGTAGAATGAGGTGACATCAATATTAAGAAGATCGATGGAAAGAAAAATCCGACCTACATTTTTACCAAAGCCCTCGGAATAAAAGGGTTCGACTTTTGTAAAAGGAAAATGGGTATTAGATACTATTCTGATTAGCTTTAGTACAAGTGGGAGTAGTTGGGAATTATGTCCTAAAGCCAATCGCCTAGGCTACAGGCAGTTGAGTTGAGTATTGTACTCTTTGTATGAATTAATAAATATTATTTTGGTGGCTCATCACATTCTAACTTTTCCCTATAATGAACTCTTTTTCTTCTGATGAAGTCCTTAGGACTATATTGACTTCGATATAGAGAGGATATATCGAGTGGTCCATAAACCAGGTTCATGACCAAAGGATACATTGTACTGGATGGTAATGTATCAAGTGTAGATTGTTGTGGTTCACATCGTTTGGTCTTTCTCATGACCAAAGGAGTGTGGTGATACTGATATGATCTGCAAGTGGGATATATGATATCTCATTGAACGTGACTCCATGTAGCCAATTTCTTCCAAAGGGATACTCACGATTGGATATGCGTATATGTGTCCCTCCGACCTGAGGTCATCATGGTAGCTTGCAAGCAACTACCTATGCTTTGGTGCCGGACTACCCGGATTTCTAATCCGGTGATTGAAGGTTTCTTTGTAAGTCAGTTACTTGTGGAGCAGTGGTGGACCAAGATGTAATTGACTTGTCCAAATAGTTTAGATTGAATATCTCGCAGAGTCTCAATTTAATAAATTCTCGATCAGGATAGTCCTAGTGAGGAGTCACTGGACTTGCGAGGTTGAGACATGTTGTGGATTGACTCAGCTAGGGTTGGCAATCTAACCCTAGGTCATCATAAGCATTGGAGGTCAAAGGGATGAATTATACAGTAACCATATGCCAGAGAATCGATTGATTACTCTCGCATCTTCGACCTATCCGGATGCCAGGACCCATTGCTAGATGGTATCTTGTGCTGGTACTAGAATTGTTCCAGTGCTACCACCTAGGTTCGAACCTATGAGGTCACACACCATAAAGGATTTATCCCTGATCCAGGTACTGATTCTTGATTGAGAATCATTTCGGTAACAGTTTGATTGAGCACCCTTTTGATTGACCTGGTTTTGGGTCGATCAAAAATTGTTTGGGTCAATCGGAAATTGTTCGGGTCAACCGGGAATTGTTCCTGGGTAACTAGGACTTGACCAAGCCTTTTGTCAATTGGATTTTGATCTAATTGGATAGTGAACCGGTTTAGAACTAGTTTGGGATTTTTATACCTGTTATGAACTAGTTTTGAACCATTCACATGGTAATAAGGCTTGGGCAAACAGGGATTTAAAGAGTCTTTTCTTCTCCCATTTCAAATCAATTTTTGGTTGGAATTAAACCTTCATTTTATTGCTCTTGATTGATTCTTTGAACATGAATTTTGATTCATTTTTCTTACGTGCTGGCCTCTCGCATTCCCTGCGTGTCTTCTAAGCTCCCAAAAAAATGATCGGTTGAATTGTTCTTGCTAGTTATAAAGTTCTAGGTGCTGAAAGTGCAGTGGTTGTCTTCTCCCATTGAGAGCTTCTACTATTCTTTCCACTGATGTTTTTGACCCTAAGTTCTTATGAGAGATTGGGAGAGAAAGACTGCATTGATTCCCTGTTGTTTGTGCTCAATCAGTGGAAGAAGAAAATATACTTTGGAGAAAACAAATTACAGAACAAGGAGTTCTTTTTTTCTTCTTCCCTCTCACCGATTCAAGGTTTTCCGGCGGCTAGCATCGCTCGAGAAGCCGGTTCAGAGGAGCTCCATGCATGTCCCCCCTCTAGAGGGTGTTCTTATGAGCACCTGAAAGCTGCATCTACCTCCACTGTGCTAGTTTTTCTTTGCTCTATTTTTGATTGCAGATTCATCATTTTGAAATTCATGAGCACCTGGGACATCAACATTGTTGATATAACTATCCAATAGCTCTCCATTGAAGCAACTTCCATCAACAAATTCCCTTGCCATTGTTGCAGCAGTAAAGACCAAAAGATTGCCATTGGTTTGGGTTTGCTGCACTTGGAAGAGAGGAAGAAGAAAGCATTTCAAAAGGTTGCTAGAAGAAGACTGGAATAAGGTTATTCCAGATATTCCAGCTATTCCAGCAGTTATCCCTATTTTATTTCAAGTAGGAATAAGGTAATATTTCTGGTTTTAAATTTTCATTCATGCTTTGATCTAAGTGTTTATAAATATTACATGCCCATTTCATGCCTTCTTTTGCCTGTACATGCATCTAGAAAATGTTGGATCCTGTGAGGAGTAGGTTTTCCATTGCAATTTTAAAATTGTTTTAAAATACATACCTACTCCTTGCCCTGTTGCATGCTTAGTGTAGGCACATGCAACCTTGTATTAGCTTTCAAGAAGAATGTGTCTTAACAAGACAAGTCTTGTCCTAAAACAAGAAGAAGGGAGGGAGAAAGTGGAAGAACACACTGACTCTCAAAAGATCGAAGTCTGTATTTCTTATTTCACTATACCCCTATTTACAATCCTAGATGGGGCGTGAAATGCATCCCAACAACACTTATTAGATATGGAACATCATATCCGATAAGACTCTTCGAGAATGGATAGTCTTATTTATGTTTTTTCACTTACTAGATCAATCCTCATCTGCAATGTGTCAAATACCGGTATATGAGATAGGGAGATGCCTTTTCTAATTGGAATTAATGCAAGACTTGAAGAGTTTCAGAGGCAGAAGGACTCTACCCGCTGTGGTGCATGCACAAATGAAGAGGCGCGACTCTTCATGTGTGCACCATCTTTCACACCTCTTCAAGCCAACCCTTTAAACTTTAAACTGGCTATTAGACTTCTTAAGACCATGGGGATAAAATGAAGAGCTGCCTTCCTGATGAAACTCTTAGAGTCTCATCTATAGAAGGACTAAGAGTCCATCTGTGCACCACTTATTCTCCCGGGTGCCAAAGGGCACCAATAGTCCTTCCCTTTCCATTTAGTCCGCCCAAAGCATCAAATTGACTTGGTCAAACATTTACAATATGGGTGTCATTGAAAAGGGTATCAAATAAGATTTCTGGCCATATCTTTTATTTTCATATTAGAGGTCTGTAGGCCCTTCTGTGCCCTCTTGAAGTTAAGGTATCATTTAGGTACCAAGAGTCCCATGCCATTGGGACTCTTCATATAAGGCTCCTAAAATGCCCTTAAATCAAAATTAAAATTAGATTAAGCTCTGATTTGGCTAGCCCCACTTAGGACTCAACATAATTTAGGTTTCCCATAATTAGGTTAGCCCAATTTGCAAGCATCCGAACCCAATCCAATTGGGTTAGGAATTAGGTTAGCTTGCATATGCTTGAATGTAATCTGGCTAACCAATTAGAATCCTATGACTCTAATTAAATCATGAATGACTTCCTTGGCCAAGTCTCTATTGTGTGTGGCCCATTAGATTCCACATCTAGCCTGTAGTAGGTTTAGGTTTGAGCCGATTCGATCCGATCGAACTTGATTGACCTAATTCAGTCAAATTGGCTCACCTAATTGTCCAATTCGAATCACATATCGAATTGACTCATGAAACCAAACCAATTGGTTTATGAAAATGTACAAGACAAGATTGACATCTAGAAACATGTCGTGCCTACCCGAAAGTTGATGAATTTGATAAAAAATACTGAAATATCCTTCAGTAGTAAGTTACCGTGCAATTCAATCTTTCGATCTTCCATTATCTCGATTATGCGATAGGTATGGATAGATGTCAAAACCTAACACTTCATCCTATCAAATTTTGGCTCGATCATGAGAACTCAACTGATGATTGATTAGATTCCACTAATCTCATCATACTTGATCAAAGGCTCCATGAGTCACTCATCGAAGAGATTGCATGGGATAACAATTCCTCTTACTAGGAATGATCGATTCCTTATTGGTCCACTCACATCCTTCACACACCTTCCACCATACCCAGAACACTCCGTACATGTTGCAATGGCATGAATGAGTATGAACCAAAGTACGGCTTTGTGTGCACAAGGAACAATGGTGACCTCAGGTCTAAAGATCACATGCACAACTTCTACTCTAGGATCTATCTTTTAACAAGTAGTAAGACTTCCAAAAGATAATCCTGGTGTGGATCAGTCCAGTGTACTCATATCCTGATGAGCACCCTTATCCTAGTATTAGTGTCTCTACACAATGGTTGTAAGATCAACCACCCTCTTCAACAGAGCATACATAGGATAAGCTAGAGTTTCCGGATTCATCGATCCCCGAATCAATGATCCAATGATTAAAAACATTCTAGATTATGGTTTATAGAAAATTAGGTCTCACTGATATGAACTCCATCATAACCTTAATTTCATTGCCCTCATCTATGGGGTTCATCATAATCGATAAAAACATGACAGAACAGTATATGATGATTCAAATGCCTTTATTAATATGAAAGTATGTCATACATGAGCTGGAAGTTTATAAAAAGGCCCTCATAATGATTGGTTCTTAGGGCACTTTTCTTTCAGTCATATATAAACCAAGGGTAACTTTAAGAGAAGACTCAAGGAATATAATGAAAGAGACTTTGTCATTGTCAGACTACGAATGAGATGAGAACTTCATGATTGTCGCCCACTTTGGATAGGAGTCCAGATCAGCCCAACAAGCAAGAGTCTAGGCTTCTCAGAGCAAGATTCTAGGAGTTGTAGTCCAAGGGAGATAAAGTCTAGTCTTTGAATCCCTTACAGCACTAGTGAGGGTCTATAAATACTGGTGTGGGCACCAGGATCTGACAGAGGCTCCTCAACCCTCTGTGGATCTCAGATTAGGGTTCCCCTCTCTATGAGTCTTGTAATAAGGCCTTGAGCCCAAAAACATCATTATAATTTCTTGTCAAAGTTGTTTAGTTCTGTACCTTGGCCAATTTGGGTCAAGTTAGGTCTTGAGTCCTGTATTTGTTCGAGTCCGAGTTTGGTCTGGGCCCAAGCCCAATTGAAGTCACTCTGGTTTTCTTCTCAACTCAAGTTCTAGTGGGCCAACCCACCCCTTCTACTTGGGATAATGCCAACTCAGGTGCCACCTCAGCTACCTACGTGGCACCATATCAGCTGCCACTTGGGCATCCAAGAAGGAAAACAAAGTGGCCTCCTCTTGCTTTCCACATGCCTTGGACAACATCCCCCACTTCCCTCCCCCATATCATGTCTTGTTCCATCTAAAGACGGTGTTGAAGATCTTTGAAGGAACCAAGCCCCAAAGCAAGCCTCCTCCCAAGTTTTCTTCCCAAAATGCTCTTGCAAGGAAGGAAGGTTTCAAGATACACTCCCCTCTTCAAGCCCTCAACCATGCAACACCCCATGGAGTTCACCCTTTGTCGGCCAAGAATCAATCCTAGAAGATGGTGTGAAGAGCCCAAGGGAACACATCCCTCCAAGAAAGCCATGCCCCACTCCTCTTCCCAAATTAAGCATGCTAAGGAAGGAAGTCAAGGGACCAATCCCCCTCTCCAAGCCTTTGCTCATGCCTCGCCCAACTCCAAATATTTGGTCAGCCAAAGAAATAGGGATGTGGAAAATTTTGGCGCCACCATGAGATTTGTGTTTTGAATTTCAAAAGGGCCTTGGGTGCCTATTTAAAGGACCCAATCCCTCCCTTTGTAGAACTAATGAATGAATGAATGAAAATTTGAGTGATTGAGTTTGAGTTTCTTCCACCCTCCAACCCTTGTCTCTTAGGCTAGGTTCGAGTGGAATTGCCTTCGTCCCCAGGGACGTCGAGTGGTGCGAGGCCACCTGTCTGTCGCCCCAGGGCGGAGTGAATCCTTCATCCTCCAGGATGTCGTGTGGTGTGAGGCCACATTCCTTCGTCCTCTGGGATGTCGCGGGGTACGAGGCCCCAAGTTATCTCCAACTTCGACTTCGAAATCCAGCTGGACGCCGGGCTCGAAGCCCCTTCCCATCTCCAATTCAATTCCTTTCCGTACATCTACACATTCCACTAACCTTTCTTTTATTTGCCTACAGGTCCTCCCTGGAATCTTGAGCATTGGAGATAGTTAGCTAAGCCATCGCGACCTCTAGACCCAAAGCCAAAGCTCCCATGGGTTCGACTGCTCGGGCATCCAGGCTGCATCCGTCGATTTGAGCGATCTCTGCACCGGGCGCTTCAGAAGTTTGAGGTTTGCCTTCTCTATATCTCCTAAGTAGATATTGTAGGTCGAGCTAGTCCTACCGAGGTTTCTTAATCCCGGGGTCCTGTTCTCGTTCTTGATTTTAGGGCTTTGAACTGCTAGCATAAGCTTCCCTTACTGTTCTCATATTTTTTATCTTTGTTTGTGATTGGGAATCGAAACCCTAAACAACAAAGAAGAACAACAAGAAACATAACAAAAAAAAAAAAAAAAATCATCAACCCTAAAAAAAATTCCTTTACATCGTAAGCATCCTTATTAGCATCCAGCATCCGTAACCCTAAGACCCATGCCTCCACATCATTTCTGGTATCAGAGCAAGGCTAGGACTAGTGCAATAGTTTCATTTTCTGCATTCTGGTCAGTCCATATATAGTCTAATCATTGGATTGTTTCTCCCTGTAGAGACATCCAAATTTCAAGATTTCTATTTTGTTAGATCGCATTCATTTCAATATATTTTTTTCTATTTTGTTAGATTTTATTCTAGTTTGTAGAGTTTCTACAAGCCAAAATACTGCCTGAGAAAATCTCAGGTCTGAAATTTCAGCAAGCATCTCATTTTGATTCATTCCTTCATCTAGCTAGTTTCTTGCATGTTTTAGTTCTTGCATTTTGTTTAGCATTCACCCATCTAAAAGACACAAAAGAACAAAAAAAAAAATTTTAAGTCATTTCATTAGTCATTCTTGTACTTCATTTTACATAACATATCTTAAAGGCATCAATTTAACATAGGGTCAGGATTTCATTACCTGTCCCTAGCCCAAAAACCACCACCTGGCATATCGAACCCTAGCCATTAACTAAAATCAATTAGACGTTTAATCTGCTCTAGTGAGCTAGGGACACCCATGAAGTAGGGTCAACCCAAGTGCCGAGCCAAGCTAGATTGCTTGTTGGTGTGTGCTTGTGTAGGTGGTGTTTAGGCAAGTGGTTCAGGGACTAGAGCCCGAAGGGAAGTGGGTTGGTTCTCTTACCTGGCCAATTTCTAATTGGTGTCTAGGCAAGCAAAGAGGAACCTCCACTCACCTTACACTTACCTGGCCAGGTGCCAAGTTACTACTTCCAGGTTTATCTTCTTGACTTTACATTTGGAGAGATCTCCTAGGTCTAGCAAACTGTAGCATCGTTTTGTTACATGTGCACTAGATCAGGAACCTCTTTTCACCCACCTTCTCCACCCTCTACCGAGACCATGGACCAACTGCGAGCAGACATTGGAGCCTTAACCCAATCCATGACTCAATCCATGACCCAGTTAGGCAACTAGTTAAACAATAGACTGGATCAGATAGAGGCTAGACTAAGACCCCTAGAGGAAGCTGCTAGGCCCCAACCTGAACCCAGTCCCGAGTCCCCTCACCCAAGGAGGAACCAGCCACAAGACCCTTACTTTGAGGATGACTTTGGGAGAGACCCTGACCCCTTTGTTGATACCCATCCTAGGAGACCCAATCTAGAGGACCATGAAGAAAGAGCCCTTAGGAGCATCAAGCTTGAGGCACCCACTTTCGATGGTAGCTTAGATCCCAGGGTGTATGAAGATTGGGAGTCTGCCAAGGAGTAGTATTTTGACTGGTACTCTATGTTTGAGAGAACCAAGTTTAAGTTTGCCAAGCTTAGGTTGGTTCAACAAGCTAGGTTGTTCTGGAACAGTGTAGAGAACTACATAGAACAGAAAGGTTAATTACCCATAACCGCCTGGGGGGAGATGAGAGAAAAGCTTAGGAGGAAATACTTACCTGTGCCTTACACCCAGAAACTGTTGGACCAATGGCAGACCTTAAGTCAAGGGAGTAAGAGTGTGGCCGATTACATCACCAAGTTTGATGAATATGTTATGCGATGTAAGGTTGTTGAATCACCTGAGGTAACCCTGTCTAGGTTTAGGGCTGTCCTACACCCAGACATCCAAAAAGAGCTGTATTTTAGATAAACCAAAACCTTGGAAGAGGCTTACCAAGTTGCTAGGCTCTTTGAGCGTTTGCAGAGAGCTCCCACCTATAGAATACCTGAGCCCTTTAGAAACCCGAGCCGTATCCCTGGATCCACCCAAGGTTACAATCAAACTTACCCGAGTCGACCAAATCCAAACCGAACTGACCCAAGTCGACCAAACCCAGCTCAACCCAGTCCTAGTCGTCCCAGCCTGAACTGACCCCAGTATAGTAGAGAGGAAAAGGGTAAGGCTGTTGAAGTCCAGAGGAGACCAGATCCCCAAGGTAAATGCTTTAGGTGTCATAAAGCTGGACATTTTGCTAACTAGTGCACCGCCTCTGCCCTACTCATAGAAGAACCAACTGAGACTGAACCCGAACCAACCATAGAACCTGAAGAGGACATCTATGACCCCGAAAACCAGTTGTTGGAAGGGTACAAGGGAGAGGAAGAAGTGTAAGAATCTGAAGACCTTGTAGGGGTAGTCCGATGCATCCTAGCCCAAAACATAGTACAAAAAGACTGGCGTAGGACCAACTTCCTACAGACCCCGATCAAGCTAGGAGATAAGGTTTGTAAGGTCATCATTGATAGTGGAAGCTGTGTCAATGCCCTTTCCTTGAGTACTGTCAAATCTTTAGGCCTAGCCACAGTACCCCACCCCAACCCTTACAAAGTGTCCTAGATAGATTCAACTTCGATCCCTGTAAAGTCTAGGTGCCAGATCAAAATCAAAATGAGTTCCTATGATGAATCGATCTGGTGTGACGTCTTACCCATGGATGTGGGTAGTATCATTCTAGGACGACCCTAGCTTTTCAACCATGATGCCACCCTTTATGGTCAATCCAATACCTGTGTCTTTCTCCACAAAGGAAAAAATATCATGATTAACACAATCCAACCTAAGGACCCCATCAAGAAAGGATCTAGCAGCCTTAAGGAGAAGAAAGCTGAAGTCAACCTGATCACACCTAAGGAGCTAAAGAAAGAGATTTTAGAGGGAGCCCATGTTTGGATTCTAGCCACCAAGGAGATGTTGGGGATTCCAGTGCAGCGCAGCGGAAGTGCAATTTCAAAATGATGAAATTGGCACCAAAATCCCTTAGCCAAGATCTCCTTATTCAGAATTAAAACATACAAACTAACATTGTTAGAATTAGGGCACCAACCTTTTAACGCTAAGTCCAGTTTTGATGTAGAATCAGAACTTGGTGTTGAATGCTTCTTTTGATTTCACCAGGCGTCCAAATGTCCACCCTCCAATGGTGATCCACAAGATGATTGATCAAGATGCAAGCTTCTTCAAAATTCCCTCACTTGAATTCTTATCCTAGAACTCAAGAGGACTATGGCTCTAAAACTTCAGGGTAGGGGCTCCTTACTTCCTTTCTTCCTTCTTCCTTTCCCTTTCTTAAGACCTTGTCCTGAGAATAAAACTCTTGTCTTGAAGGAGGAGATGGATTTAAGACACTAATGTCTTAAAGTAAAGGAAATAGAAACAGAGTAGGAGTTCCTTTCTTTTACCGATCAAGAGATTCTTCCTATCTCTTGTTTTGGACTTGAGTTTCAACAGAGAAGAGAACTCTGTAAGAGGGAAACTCTCTTTGTCCTAAACAAGCTAAGGAGTAATCAGTTTCCTGGAAAGAAAAGACAATAAAATAAACTCTGTTGTTCATTAGTATAAACACCCGAGACCTCTGTTGTTTAAATAGATTACAGAGAGATGTCTTCTCAGAAGAACACAACTCTCCGTAAACCCCATTCCACTTTGTCTCACGCCCCTTTCCTATTTCTCATGCCCAATCCACCCATCTCACGGCCTTCCAGATTAAATCCCACGGCTTTTCTTAAAGGAAAAACCGCGGTGTTTTAAAAGGAAGGAAGTCGCGACTTTTCATCTCCGAAGAGATGTTATTTCGCGCGCCCGGGAGGAGTTAGCGCTTTCCTTCTTTCTCAAAATCCCATCAGCCATTGGATTATCATCCAAGGGGGGAGAGATGGTGCGCTAATTGCTTAAGGAGGAGGCCGCCCCAAATAAAAACATCGGAGAAATTTTGGGGCGCGCCAAGAGTCCATGCGCCATGGACTCTTCCTTAAGGCGCGCCAAGAGTCCATATGCGCATGGACTCTTGGTATTTGGCATGGAGAAATAAAGGGGGTGGGTGGGGAGGCTAGCCAAGCTACATGGCTAGCCAATAGGGTTAGCCATATTCCCGTTTTCTCAATTAGGGTCAAATTAGGTCCAATTAGAACCCAATTTGAACCAATCCGGAACCCTAATTCGAATCTGATCCGAATAGAAGCTAGGGTTTGCAACACCTGCTAGAGTGTTATCTTACAAAGATGATTTAATTCCAAATTAAAATCTTGATCAATCCTCTTAATTGTGTGACCCATTGGGTTCTACATCTAGCCAGCAGTGGGTTCGAATACAAGTTGACCTAATCGATTAGAACTCTTTCTAATCGATTTAAGTCAAACCGGGCTTACCCGATTCGATCAATTAGGATTCTTCCTAATATGTGATCTTTGAACTTGATCAACCCACAAGACAAGATTGACGTCTAGCAACGTGTCATGTCTACCCGGAAGATATGGAAATTCTGGTGAAATATCAAAATTACCCTTCAGTAGAGAGTTACCGTACAATTAAATCTTTCGATCAGCCTGCACCCAAAATATAACTATGGATATGGATATATGTCAAATCCAATATTATATTTATTTCTAGCTCAATCTTATAATGATGATCCGATTATCTTGATATTAGAAACCATCTCTAATATCTTCACTTTGATCAAAGATTCCCTGAATCATCATGCGATTGTTGACTAGCTGGATGCAATCTCCTCTTACTAAGAGTGATCGATTCCTTGTTGACCTACTCATTACCTTCATATCCAATTCACCATTCCCAGTATCAATCCTGTGCATGTCTCAGTGTCATGATTAGGATTGAACCAAAAATGGGTTCATGTACATAAGGTACTTATGGCAGTCTCAGGTCAAAAGATTACTTGTACCACTCCTACTATGAGAACCTTCTATTGACATGTAGCTAAGACTCCATTAGATGTTCTCAAGTTGGATCATATCAGTGAACTCATTCTCCAATGAGCACCCACATCCCAGTATTAGTGTCATACACAAGTGACTGTGAGAGCAGTCACCCTTTCCAGTATACCCGGGATGTGCTAGTCTTATCGGAAAAACCCTGATCCCCTATTCAGGGTTCCTTTGACTAGGATTACTTTAGATTAAGGTTTTAAGATTTTAGGTCTCACTGGTATGATCTCATCATAACCCTAAAATCATAGCCCTAATCTATGGGGTTCATCATTAATTAAAAAAAAGCGTATGATGAAAAATAATGCCTTTATTTAGAAAATTGTCAATTACAATGGTTTGGGAGATACAACATAGATTGGCTTGTAGGGCATATCCCTTTCAGGAGAGTCACGAGCCGTCCAATGTAGAACACCCCCAAGAGGTAGTGAAGACCCTGAAAGAGTTTGAGAATGTTTTCCCGGAAGAGTTACCTGATCAACTTCCTTCCCTTAGGGACATCCAACATGCTATAGATTTGGTCCAAAGATCCACTTTGCCCAACCTTCCCCACTTTAGGATGAACCCCACTGAACATCAGGAGCTTCAAAAACAAGTGGGTGAGATGCTTAGGAAGGGTTTTCTTTGGGAGAGTTTAAGTCCTTGTGCTGTCCCTACCCTACTTACCCCTAAGAAAGATGGGACCTGGAGGATGTGTGTTGATAGCAGGGCTATCAACAAAATTACAATCAAATATAGGTTTCCTATTCCCCGCCTAGATGATATGCTCGATATGATGGCCGGTGCCACTATCTTTTCTAAGATATACCTTAAGAGTGGTTACCACCAGATTAGAATTCGACCGGGGGACGAATGGAAAACAGCCTTTAAAACTAAGGATGGTCTGTTTGAATGGGTAGTGATGCCTTTCGGGTTGTCTAATACGCCAAGTACCTTTATGAGAGTCATGACCCAAGTCTTGCACGAGTTCATTGAAAAATTCCTTGTAGTGTATTTTGATGATATCTTGATCTATAGCAAGACCAAAGAGGACCATCTTCACCACCTACGGCTAGTCTGCCAAACCCTTAGGGAAAATAGCCTTTATGCTAACCCTAAGAAGTGTGAGTTTTTGACGACTAGGGTTATCTTCTTAGGCTTTGTAGTTACCCCTAAAGGAGTTTTAGCCGACCCCGAGAAGGTGAGATCTATAGTTGAGTGGCCTGTCCCTGCTAGCATCCACGACGTATGTAGTTTCCATGGCCTAGCCACATTTTACAGATGATTCATTCAAGGATTTAGTTCAGTTGTTGCACCGATAACTGACTGCATCAGGAAGGAAGGTTTTCAATGGACTAAAGCTGCAGACAAACCCTTCCTTGAAATTAAGGATAGAATGGTATAAGCACCCGTCCTGAGATTGCCAGATTTTTCTAAGGTTTTCGAGGTTGCTTGTGATGCTTCGGGAGTTGGAATTGGTGGAGTGCTTAGTCAAAAAAATCACCCTGTGGCCTTCTTTAGAGAAAAACTTAATGAAGCCAAACTAAGTACTCGACTTATGATAAGGAGTTTTATGCAGTCATCCAAGCCCTTAGGTATTGGAGGCACTACCTTTTACCCCATGAGTTTGTCCTGTTTTCAGACCATGAAGCCCTTCGATACCTAAACTCCTAGAAGAGATTAAACCCTAGGTATGCTAAGTGGGTCGAGTTTATCCAAGCCTATACCTTTGTGCTTAAACATTGAGTTGGTACTAAAAATAAGGTAGCTGATGCCCTTAGCCGTCGTGCCCTTTTATTGAACACAGTTAGGACTGAGGTTGTAGGATTTGACCGACTCATGGAGCAATATGAATCTTGTCCTGACTTCAGTGAGATCTTCCAGTCTAAGCTTCAAGAACCCTTTAGTGCCCATAGTGACTATACCTTACAAGAGGGTTATCTTTTCAAGGGTAATAACTTGTGCATTCCCAAGACTTCACTTTGAGATTTTTTAGTATGGGAAACCCATACGGGAGGCCTAGCTGGTCACTTTGGTAGGGAGAAGACCATTCTAGCTGTAGAAGACCAGTTCTTTTGGCCTAGCCTTAAGAAAGATGTAGCCAATGTTGTCTCTAGGTGCCGAACCTGTGCTGTGGCCAAGCAGCAGAAATAGAATACTGGCCTGTACACCCCCTTGCCCGTACCTAGCCACCCTTGGCAAGACCTCAGCATGGATTTTATGGTAGGATTTCCCAAGACCGCAAGGAAGCACGATTCTGTCTTTGTAGTAGTGGATAGGTTTTCTAAAATGGCTCATTTTATACCATGCTCCCAAACCCTAGATGCTTCCAAAGTCGCCAAGTTTTTTCTGGATCATGTGGTCAAATTACATGGCCTACCCAAGACTATAGTATCCGAAAGGGATGTCTGTTTTACTAGCTATTTCTAGAAAACCCTTTGGCACCTCCTAGGAACCAAGCTCCAATTCTCCATTGCCTATCACCCGCAAACCGACGGACAAACTGAGGTGGTCAACCGCAGCCTGGGAAACCTTCTTAGATGCTTGATAGGTGAACATACTGGAAACTGGGATCTTCTTTTACCTTTAGCCGAGTTTGCCTATAACAGCTCTATAAATAGGACCACCGGGAAGAGTCCTTTTGAAGTTGTCTCTGGTTACAAGCCTAACCGACCTCTTGACCTAATTACCCTACCCATCCATGCACGTGTCTTCGAGTCAGCTGATTCACTTGCACTAGATATTAGGGACATGTATAAAGAAATTAGCCAGAAAATTAATATAAGTAATAACACATATAAAAGGCTGGCTGATTCCCGAAAGCGAGCAAAAGAGTTTGAAATAAGGGATTTCGTAATGATTAGGCTTTGGCCTGAATGGTTTCCACCGGGAATCGTTAAGAAGCTTCACGCTCGTGGGGCGGGTCCCTTTAAAGTAATTAGGAGAATGGGCCCTAATGCCTATATGCTAAAACTACCTTCGGATTACGGAATTAGCTCGACATTCAATATCTCTGACTTAGTCGAGTATAGAGAACAAGCAAACATACCCAGTGAGCCATTTGGGCCTGACCTCCCTTTTGAGAGCGAACCTGAACCTGAGTGTCCACCTCCAAATATACCTGAGCGAGGAGAGAGGATCGAGCGTGTCATGGATGACCAAGCCATCACTACCCGGGGCAAAGGCTATCAGCGTTACCTGGTCCGATGGCAAGGATGACCTGAATCCGATGACTTGAGGATCACACGGGAGGACTTGCAGCGCATCGACCCCGACATCCTGGAAAGGTATCAAAGCCAAGGTAACACTTACTCGACAGGGTCGAGTTCCTCCCACCCTGGGAGAACTGGTGTGGGCACCAAGATCCGACAGAGTCTCCTCAACCCTCTGTGGATCTCAGATTAGGGTTACCCTCTCTATGAGTCCTGTAATAAGGCGTTGAGCCCAAAAACATTATTATAATTTCTTGTCAAAGTTGTTTAGTCCTATACCTTGGCCAATTTGGGTCAAGTTAGGTCTTGAGTCCTGTATTTGTTCGAGTCCGAGTTTGGTCTGGGCCCAATCCTAATTGAAGTCACTCTGGTTTTCTTCTCCAACTCAAGTTCTGGTGGGCCAACCCACCCCTTCTACTTGGGATAATGCCAACTCAGGTGCCACCTCAGCTACCTGCGTGGTGCCACATCAACTGCCACTTGGGCATCCAAGAAGGGAAACAAAGTGGCCTCCTCTTACTTTCCACACGCCTTGGACAACATCCCCCTCTTCCCTCCCCCACATCACGTCTTGTTCCATCTAAAGAGGGCATTGAAGATCTTTGAAGGAACCAAGCCCCAAAGCAAGCCTCCTCCCAAGTTTTCTTTCCAAAATTCTCTTGCAAGGAAGGAAGGTCGCAAGATACACTCCCCTCTTCAAGCCCTCAACCATGCAACGCCCCATGGAGTTCACCCTTGGTCGGCCAAGAATCAATCCTAGAAGATGTCATGAAGAGCCCAAGGGAACACATCACTCCAAGCAAGCCATGTCCCACTCCTCTTCCCAAATTAAGCATGCTAAGGAAGGAAGTCAAGGGACCAATACCCCTCTCCAAGCCTTTGCTCATGCCATGCCCAAATCCAAATTTATGGTCAGCCAAAGAAATAGGGATGTGGAAAATTTTGGCGCCACCATGAGATTTGTATTTTGAATTTCAAAAGGGCCTTGGGTGCCTATTTAAAGGACCCAATCCCTCCCTTTGTAGAACTAATGAATGAATGAATGAAAAAGTGAGTGATTGAGTTTGAGTTTCATCCACCCTCCAACCCTTGTCTCTTAGGCTAGGTTCGAGTGGAATTGTCTTCATCCATAGGGACGTCGAGTGGTGCGAGGCCACCTGTCCGTTGCCCCAGGGCGGTGCGAATCCTTCATCCTCCAGGACGTCGCATGGTGTGAGGCCACATTCCTTCATCCTCTGGGATGTCGCGGGGTGTGAGGCCCCAAGTTATCTCCAACTTTGACTTCGGAATCCAGCCGGACGTCGAGCTCGAAGCCCCTTCCCAACTCCAATTCAATTCCTTTCCGTACATCTCTACATTCCACTAACCTTTATTTTATTTTCCAACAGGTCCTCCCTAGCATCTCAAGCATTGGAGATACTTAGCTTTGCCATCGCAACCTCCAGACCCAATGCCAGAGCTCCCACGGGTTTGACTTCTTGAGCATCCAGGCCGCATCCGCCGAGTTGAGCGATCTCTGCACCGAGCACTTCAGAAGTTTGAGGTTTGCCTTCTCTATATCTCCTAAGTAGATATTGTAGGTCGAGCTTGTCCTACTGGGGTTTCTTAATCCCGGGGTCCTGTTCTCGTTCTTGCTTTTAGGGCTTTGAACTGCTAGTATAAGCTTCCCTTACTATTCTTCATATTTCTTATCTTTGCATGTGATCGGGAATCGAAACCCTAAACAACAAAGAAGAACAACAAGAAACATAGCGAAAAAAAAAAAAAAATCATCAACCCAAAAAAAAATTCCTTTGCATCGTAAGCATCCTTATTAGAATCCAGCATCCCTAGCCCTAACCCCCTTGCCTCCACATGAAATACCCCATCAACCCCCCTTGTAATTCATTATTATTATTCGTAAATAAAAAAGCTGTATCAAATTTTCTTCCTTTGTTATGTGCATCATGGGCTGTGAGGCCCTTTTCCTTTGTTCTTTCGAACATCGTGGTGCGCAAGGCCCTAGTTATCCTACCTATCCACCCGACAAGAAATCCTAGCCACCTCTTCTAACCTTTCCCTTCAATTCTTTTTCCTTTCTTTGCTGCTTCCTAACTTAAGATTTTATTGTTGAGTGTTTGCAGGTGATTTGGAATCAAAAATTAGGTATTCTTGCCTTAGAACTGACATCGCATGGAAGATCGTAGCCCGAGATCGAGATATGGAAACCCTACCATAAAATCTTGAGAGTCCAGCCAAATCTGCATCATAGAGACGTTTCTATTTTGCTAAAACTTAAAACCTATTCCCTTTTCTTTGATCTCTAAATAGTTGATAAGTAGACCCTAGTTTATAGTGGTTTCTCAGCTACAAAATCCTGCTTTTCTATTTACTTTGTAGGTTTACTTGCGGGTAATTAACCAGAACTAGTTTACTTTACTATCTCCTTTGAGTCTTCTTTAAAATCTGGAAAAAAATATATAAAAATTAATCTCTATTTTCTCTACTAATTAGATCTTAATATCAGTATTTTAGTTTTCATTATTGTCCCGCATCACAAACAGTGAAGTTTTTTAAAATCCTTCGATCAGATCAAGGTGATGAATATCTTTTCAGTGATTTTCTGACTTATCTTGAGAAGAATGGGATTCTCTCTAAATGGAGTCCTTCGAGGACACCTTAGTTAAATGGTGTGTCTGAAAGGAGCAATCAAACTCTGTTGGACATGGTTCGATCTATGATGGGCTTAGCAAGTCTGCATAAATCTTTTTGGGGATATGCTCTTGAGTTAGCATGTTACCTTCTAAATAAATTTCCAAGTACATTAATAAGACACCATATAAGATATGGACTGGACGTAGGCCAACTCTCTCTCACCTTCAGGTTTAGGGGTGTCTGGCTTACGTTAAGCATCTAAAGATGGATAAGCTAGGACCTAAGTCTGATAGGTGTCTCTTTGTTAGGTATCCCAAAGAATCCCAAGGGTATTATTTCTATCTGCTTGAGGAACAAAAGTTGTTCATCAATCTTATGGAAAATTTTGAGAAAGGGATTACCTTGGTGAAGGCAGTCAAGCTACTGAGGTTGAACTTAGCGAAGTTCAACGAATAGAAAAACCTTCTCACTCTAAGGCCACTATAGAATCGGATTTGATTAGATCAAGAGCACATAGTGCAACCATTAAGGAGATTTGGTAGAGTACCATGTAAATCGGACAGATACTATGGTTTTTTGGTTCTGAATGGTGATCCTGTTAAGCTCGATTAGAACAACGAGGATTCGATCACCTATATGGATGCAATGTCAAGGTCTGATTCTGAGTCATGGCTAGGAGCTATGAAATCCAAAATCGAGTCCATGAAAATCAACAATGTATGGACATTGGTTGATCCACCTGAAGTATCAAAATCTATTGGATGCAAATGGATCTTCAAAGGGAAATGAAGCACAGATGGATAGTTGAAGACCTATAAAGCCTGTCTAGTTGCCAAGGGATATTGTCTGCATTATGGTATTGGCTATGATGAAACGTTTTCACTTATGGCAATGCTAAAGTCCATTCAGATTATGCTTGCTATAGTAGCACATTTAGATTATGAAATCTGGCAAATGGATGTCCGAACAGCTATCCTAAATGATGAGTTGAAAGAGGAGGTTTATATGATGCAACCTGAAGGGTTCACATCCACAAATAAGTCTAAAGTGTGTAAGCTTCAGAGGTCCATTTCTGGATTGAAGCAGGCTTCTCAAAGTTAGAATATGTGCTTTAATAAGTGTATCAAGATGTATGGCTTCATTAGGAATGGAAAGGAACCTTGTGTATATAAATGGACAAATGGTTCTGTAGTTATATTTCTTGTTTTGTATATGGATGATATTCTCCTAATCAGTAATGATATTCCAGCATTACAGGAAATAAATGTCTGTCTTTCATCTCAATTCTCTATGAAAGACTTAGGAGAAGCCTTATACATATTAGGTATGAAGATCTAAAGTGATAGATCTAAGAGGCTTCTAGGACTATCATAATCTATGTACATATACACTATGCTGAAGCAGTTCAGCAAGGAGAATTCCAAAAGAGGCTATCTTCCGATAGGTCATAAAATTACTCTTTCCAAGAAGGATTGTGTGACAACTCCTTAGGAAAGAGTGGGTATGAGTAGGATTTTATATTGGTGTGGGCACCAGGATTAGACTGAGGCTCCTCAACCCTCTGAGGATCTCGAATTAGGGTTTCATCTTTTGGGTCATGTAATTAGGCTTCAAGCATATCTAATTCTTTACTTTGAGTCATGCATTTTTGTTTTAGTCTTGTACCTTGGCATGAAGGATGCCAATTCAGCCCTATGGCACTACCTCATCATCCTATGTGGCGCCACTTCACCTTGCCAAGTAGGTGGCATAAATCTAGAAGATGTGCTGATTTCTTAGACACCATCAAACCAA
Source organism: Areca catechu (assembly GCA_021397845.1). Classification (NCBI taxonomy): domain Eukaryota; kingdom Viridiplantae; phylum Streptophyta; class Magnoliopsida; order Arecales; family Arecaceae; genus Areca; species Areca catechu. The sequence continues at coordinate 89,210,704 of CM038051.1, read as the reverse complement.
AGGGGACAACATCACTTGATACAAGCCTATCTTCCCTCCCCCTTGATGCGGCATGCATATGATTAATGTTTTGAATATGGTGTTTGTAGAGCAATGAAACCTAATTATACTTAGCATTGTACTCATCTTAATAAGATTTAAGGATTATATGAAAAGGGACTATTACATGATTAGACACAACTCTAAAACTAAGAAGGAAGAAGATCTAGACAATAGGGGCTAATGATTCAGGACTTAACTTGATGAGTTTTCTAACCTTCCTATGATTCAAAACTTGAAACTACTGATGCTCTGGACTGGAGAACTTGGATAATAGTGATCAGAACCCTGGACTTGGGCTTCAGCTTGTTGGTTCATTGTCAAGGGGAACCCTGTTCACAACTCAAGGACTTCGAAGGACCCTGCAATAAAGATCATAGTTAAGGTTGAAGGATGTAAACATAAAGAAGGGATGGGAGAACTTGTGAACAAAGAAAAGATAATTGAGAAGATCTGGCGGACTCTAATGCCTTTGCCTTGAGCTTGGATGATGAATTGCTAGGGAAGAGAGTGGCTTTGGGCATGGAAGAAGAAGATAGAAAAAATTTCACACATAAAACTCAAGACAACTTCACTTCAAACTTCATTCATTTCCAAAATCAATCTCCTTTACAATGGACGTCTAAGGCTTTTAATAGCCTCACAAAGCTAGCTTTTGAAATTTAAAAACTCCCCAAATCGAGGAGGATTACAAGGGGGGTTGGAGGATTTGGTGGAGAGTTTGGAGGGATGTGGGGGGGGTTGGAGGATTTGGTGGAGGACTTGGAGGGATGTGGCCAACCTCCTTGAATTTGAATTTCCCTTGTTGGCGCCCAAAGGGTGATGAGGTGGTTGGTGAAGTGGCACCTGATGATGTGGCATGGTGTGGTGGTCTTATACTTGGATAAGAATGACATGTGGTACCTAGTGGTCCTAGTTGATGGTCGTTTTCTCTTGCTTGGTTGATGTGTCTTCTCTTCTTCATGTGGTCAAATTCTGGGGTCTAGAATTTGAGTCTTGTTGCTGGCTTTCATGGCTTTAAGACTTGATTAGACTTAACTCAACTGAATTAGACTTAACTCAACTGAACTGACTTGACTGACCTAGACTTTAAAACTTGAAATGGACTTATAGGAAATGAAATTTTAAAAGTAATTACAGGACTCAATAAACACTCTTGATTTGAAACTCAAAATTAATTACAGGACTCTTGAAAAGGAAATGACTCTTGAAAATAAAATATTTTTGAACTAAAGGATACAAGGTAACCTAATTATCTTCGATCCAAATTGGGATAAGGCTAACCTTTTTGGAGTGAAGTTTCTTTCGGCTTCTGGTGTCCACACCAATTCTCCTGGGGTGGGCAGATCTCGACCCAGTCGAGTATGGTTCAATTTTGCCCTGGTAATGCTCGAACAAGTCTGGGTTAAGTCTTTGCAGGTCCTCTCGAGTAATCCAAGAGTTGTCGGACTCAGGTTGACCTTGCCATTGAACCAGGTATCGCTGATAGTCCTTATTCCTGGTAGTAATGATCTTGTCATCCAGGATTCTCTCAATCCTCTCTCTCTGCTCAGGTATGGTTGGTGGTGGACACTCGAAAATATGTTCACTCTCAATGAAAGTTTCTGGCTCAAAAGGCTCACTAGGTATTAGTAGTGGTTCTTTGTATTACTAGGTTTGAAACATTGAAGGTTGTACTAATACCCATATCAGGTGGAAGTTTCAAAACATATGCATTAGGCCCTATTTTCTTTAAGATCTTAAAAGGTCCCGCCCCGTGGGCATGCAGCTTCTTTATGGTTCCAGGGGGAAACCGTTCAGGGTTGAGCCTAATCATCGCATAATCCCCTTCATAGAATTCTTTAGCCCTCTTATGTGAGTCAGCTAAGTGTTTATAAGTTTCATTGCTCAGGTTGATCATATTACTGATTTCTTTATGCAGATTTGTGACATGCTGTGCAAAAGACTCAGCAGACTCAGAAACTTACACAAGCACTTACGAAATGCAGACTGAACTAGGCATCTTTATTGAGAGGAATCTTATTGGACTCTCTAGGGCCTAAACCTAACAGATTAATGACTCTCTAGGTTTGACCCTGGTCTGGTATGCACATGAGAATTTACCATGGGTTCCTAGCAAATGCCATAAGGTTTTTCAAAAGTAGGTAGCAAAAGGAATAGGCTTTAAAGGCTCATGCAACCTAGTAATCTCATCAAAATGAAACTTAATGGCTCTAAAATTAGGATAAGACTTAAGGAAAGGCAGGAAATAGGAATCCGAGTCTTGGGATAATTTAGGAGAATCTTGAAACAGACCTTGGTTACTCATGATGACCTTAAGATTTGAATATTGATCTACAGGCGGGATGCTTCTAGGTAGTTGAAGGTCATCAAGAAAGTCTTCTAAAATAATGATTGGGTTCTTCTCAGGTACCTGAAGGAGTTCTTGTGTCGAAGCTAAAGTATTGGGTTCTTCCTGAGGGCATTGTCTTACGGGAACCAAGTCCTCACTAAATTTTGGTTGTTCTGATGTTTCAGGACTAGGCTCAATAATCTTTTCTTTACCAAAGATTTTCTTAGGTAAGGTATTAAAGTTGTTCTCTCCACAGTCTTCCCCTTCATATTCATCTATTAAACTTATGTTAGTCTCATACACATATTTACTAGGTTCAGACTTGCCTTCTTCCTTCCCTAGCCCTTCAGTTTGAGGATACCCTAAGTCTTGAGTATTCATGAACTCAACTTGTACTTCAGGATTTTTACTCCTATCATTCAAATGAGCTAATGGGAAAGTAGGAGTTGGTTGGTCTAAGAAAAATTGTTTAGCCAGCATTTGGTTCAATTGGGCCATTAGATCATTTAGGCCTTTCAGCATGGTTTCAAGATTCGGGTCCATGGCTACACTGGACTAGGCTTGGATTGGTGAATATGGTGTCCCTGCTCTAGTTGTCATGCATGCAAATGGACTCAAGCTCGAGCTAAGGTTTCCTAGACCTAGATCACAAATTAGAGGTCTAATTAAGTGAACCAACTAGCTAGTAGTACTTATGGGACTTAGCCAGGTAGGTGGTGGGGAGTGAAGGTCCCTGATTGCCAACCTTAGACACCAATCTGAGATTGGCCAGGTAGGCGGACCAAATCACAAGCCCTGATGCACCAATCCTAGACACCAAGCCAGTAAGCACACACCAATTAGCTGACATAGTTAACTTGACCCTAACCTGAACCCAATTTGTTGGTGTCCCTAACCCACTAGGGCAATTAACGTTCTACTCAATTTTAATTAATGGGCTGGGATCGATATGCTGGTTGGTGATTTTTGGGCTAGGGACAGGTGATGAAATCCTGACCCTATGTCAAATTAATGCCCTTAATTTGATTTCTCATGAGATGAATGAAATGCAAAGGTGCTGCATAAGTGTATTGCAGTTTGAAATTGGTGTGGAAAACATGATGAAAAAAATATCCAAAAATTATGAAAAATTCACAGAGAATTCCTAACTTATATTTTTCAATGCAGGTAAAAGGAATTTAAAAAATAAAATCTGTACTACTCTAAGAAGATCCTACAATTGAAGATAAATAAAAAGGACAGAACATAACCCTAATGATAGTGTCGAACTGCAGAAATTTTTATTTTTTTTATATTTTTTTCTGATGATGAAATTTAATATGATGATAACTGACTTAGAAAGGAACAAGAAAAAAATATTTCAATAAAAAATCAGTGACTTGCCTTTGGAGCTGCAGACGGATTACAGTAAACAGATGCAAATTTTCAGAAAACAGAACCTAATCAAACAAGTACAATGGCTTACCCAAAACTTCAATCTAAAAATTCACGTCCGGCCAGGGGCTCATTATTTCCATGGGTCGTGATAGTGTACTGGAGTACACCCGCTCAGGAGGCATGAATTTTAGATCTTGCTTGGATTTAAAGAAAACTATTCTACCCTATTGTAACCATGCTCTGATACCAATTTGATGCGGCACGCATATGATTAATGTTTTGAATATGGTGTTTGTAGAGCAATGAAACCTAATTATACTTAGCATTGTACTCATCTTAATAAGATTTAAGGATTATATGAAAAGGGACTATTACATGATTAGACACAACTCTAAAACTAAGAAGGAAGAAGATCTAGACAATAGGGGCTAATGATTCAGGACTTACCTTGATGAGTTTTCTAACCTTCCTATGATTCAAAACATGAAACTACTGATGCTCTGGACTGGAGAACTTGGATAACAGTGATCAGAACCCTGGACTTGGGCTTCAGCTTGTTGGTTCATTGTCAAGGGGAACCCTGTTCACAACTCAAGGACTTCGAAGGACCCTGCAATAAAGATCATAGTTAAGGTTGAAGGATGTAAACATAAAGAAGGGATGGGAGAACTTGTGAACAAAGAAAAGATAATTGAGAAGATCTGGCGGACTCCAATGCCTTTGCCTTGAGCTTGGATGATGAATTGCTAGGGAAGAGAGTGGCTTTGGGCATGGAAGAAGAAGATAGAAAAAATTTCACACATAAAACTCAAGACAACTTCACTTCAAACTTCATTCATTTCCAAAATCAATCTCCTTTACAATGGACGTCCAAGGCATTTAATAGCCTCACAAAGCTAGCTTTTGAAATTTAAAAACTCCCCAAATCGAGGAGGATTACAAGGGGGGTTGGAGGATTTGGTGGAGAGTTTGGAGGGATGTGGGGGGGGTTGGAGGATTTGGTGGAGGACTTGGAGGGATGTGGCCAACCTCCTTGAATTTGAATCTCCCTTGTTGGCGCCCAAAGGGTGATGAGGTGGCTGGTGAAGTGGCACCTGATGATGTGGCATGGTGTGGTGGTCTTCTACTTGGATAAGAAAGACATGTGGTACCCAGTGGTCCTAGTTGATGGTCGTTTTCTCTTGCTTGGTTGATGTGTCTTCTCTTCTTCATGTGGTCAAATTCTGGGATCTAGAATTTGAGTCTTGTTGCTGGCTTTCATGGCTTTAAGACTTGATTAGACTTAACTCAACTGAATTAGACTTAACTCAACTAAACTGACTTGACTGACCTAGACTTTAAAACTTGAAATGGACTTACAGGAAATGAAATTTTAAAAGTAATTACAGGACTCAATAAACACTCTTGATTTGAAACTCAAAATTAATTACAGGACTCTTGAAAAGGAAATGACTCTTGAAAATAAAATATTTTTGAACTAAAGGATACAAGGTAACCTAATTATCTTCGATCCAAATTGGGATAAGGCTAACCTTTTTGGAGTGAAGTTTCTTTCGGCTTCTGGTGTCCACACCACCCCTATCATGCTTATCTCCAAAGATAGGTGGGTGGCCAAGGAAAGTCAATGGGCAATGAAGATTTGTGAAGACTTGTCTTTTGATTCAAGCTCCCATATCACGCCTTCTTCCCTAAGTGTTTGATCAACCATGGAAGAAATATAAAAGTCCAAAGGCACCAATACAAGATCCATGCTTCATGCCCCCACATCAAGCCTTTCTCCATAAAAGCTTGGATGGTCAAGGAAAGAAGCAAAGATCAAGGTGTGCCCTTGATTCTTGAAGACATGCTTCCCTACTCACTCCCCGAATATAGCCCTCCATCAAATCAAGATCGGCCAAGCGAGGATTCCATGAATCAAATTCAGATTTTAGGCACGTTGATGAAGACCTTTGTAGAAAATTTTCATTTGAATTTGAATGGGACCTAGGAGCCTATTTAAAGGGCCCTACACACCTTGTAGAAGTTAATGTTGATGAATGAAAAGAAAAAGATTTGAGTGCTACTCTTCTTCTTAGTTGCGTTCATTCCTTAAGAACATCGATCTCCGTGAGGGAGTGCCTTCGCTTTCGGGCATCGAGAGGTATGAGGCCTCAAGTTACCTTCTCTTCCACCAATCCATCTTCCATCTTCGAGTTCAGAGGCTAATTGGATGATCCATCTAGGCGCCCAGTAAGAAGACCCACAATCAACATCATCTTCAGCCTTTCTTCCTTTATTTCTTCCAGCTACTTGTTGATTCCTAATCCTTCCCTTGATTGCTCGTTGGTCCTCCAAGTACCACGAATATGGAATCGATCTCACTTACCTTCGAGACCTTTGGATGGAAAGCCGGTGCATCCACGAGGGTTGAAGGCTTGATCATCCAGGCCGCATCCGCGAGAATTAGTGAACTCAGCATCGGGTGCTTCAAAGCTTTTAAGGTTTGCAACCCTAAAACTCTTAAGTTGATATTGATTCGAGAGCTAGGTCTTACGGGGTTTCTCAATCCCGGGGTCCTCTTCCTATCCTATTTAGGGACTTGCTTGCTTAAATTTTTTATTATTATAAAACCCTAGATCTACTTTTTGTCTATCATCGGGAATCCTAAATCCTAAAAATATTAAAAATTAGAAAGAACAAAATCACTTGCATCATTCCTCTCATCTTCCATCTAGTTAATCCCGCATCATTCTGGTATCAAAGCATGTTTAGGACTTAGAATCTTCTTAAGTGCTTGGATTAGGTGCTTCACCAGGCCGTTAGGTCATATGAAACAAGAAGGGCTAAAAGACCCTCACTTCCCATTCCACGGAGATTTCCTATGGCGTGTAGGTGTACCACTGTCATTGACCTTTGAAGGGGAACATAAGGAGACAAGTTTTAAATTTTTTTTAAAAAAAAAATTTGCTTTGCATCATTAGAATCTAGCATCTTCTTTAAATTTCTACATTTTTTCCTTTCAGTACATGGCCTGTTATTTTATGTGTTGCTGTTTGTAGGAACCTCTAAACTTTTGGATTTTATTTTCTTAGATTCCACATAATTGAGAGTAATTTTGATAATTTTTTTAGATTTTATTGCAGCATGTAGAATTTCTACACGCTGGAATACTACCTGAGAACAAAATCTATTTTGAGATTTTCAGCAAGTGCATCTATTCATGCTTTCATTTCTCAAATAGTTTAATTTTGCATTTAGCTTCATCTCTTGTCATTTCTAGCACCTTATTTCTGCTATCATACGTCAAAAAATCCAAAAACATAGCTTAGATACATCTCATTAGACCATGTGTGTGCCATCATTCTCATAAAAAAACTTAAGGGCGTCAATATCAAAAGATAAGGGAAGGATGTCATTACCCTTCCTTAGCCCAAAAACAACCATCCTTGCATTTCGAACCCAAACCTAATCTAAAATCTATTAGCAATCTAATATATTAGGGACATCAATGAGTTGGGTTTGACTATTTTAGGAAAGCTGGTATCGTACAATACTTTAATTGGTAACGGGAAGCTAGTGTCTAAGGCAAGATGTCTAGCATCAAATGACTTAAGTTGTGTTGTGGTTCCTTAATTAGGTCATTGCGAAAGCAACGGGGGCCTCCTACACTCCCACCTCTTACCTGGCTGGTGAAAGGGCTAGTTGTTGTGCTGTGTGTCTTCTACGTTGACCCATTTTGATTGAACTCCTATATCTAGGAAACCCGTAGCACCATTCATTGACTGTTGCATGTCTAGTCTAGAATAGGAGTCCATTAGCTCATTAGTCCATATCCAACCCAGTGTAGTCATGGCATCAAACTTTGAAGCCCACTTGTGGGCCTTCAGCGAACAACTGGCCTAATTGGACCAAAAGATGGTCCAAGCAGAGGCACGGGCAAAAGCTCGCAAGGCCCATGCAAAATTCAACTCCTCTAGGCCCAATTGCCTTGACCCAAGAGCCTATGATTGTGATCTTGCCCCTGAGTCTAGCCATAGGAGCTGATACCCATACTTGGTTGACTCCGAGAAGGGACCCATTAGGAGCACCAAATCTTATGCACCCATTTTTTATGGAAGACAAGAAGTGTATATCAATTGGGAGGAGAGCATGGATCACTATTTCGAGTACACTAGGATGTCGGATTTAGAAAAATTAAGATTGGCCATAAATAGTGTTGCAGCGTCAACTCCTGGACCGGGGTCGGCTGGATGTGCTGGAGCGCTCCTCTCCCGGGTGAACCTGCAACAAAGTCAACAAGGGCGCCGGTGGTGTTCCGGCAGGGGTCGCTCCGATGCCTAAGTTAGTAGGAGGTTGAAGGTAACATAATAGAGGAGTCAATGAAAGAATATCGTATGGAGAGGGAAGAGCACTTCTACCTTCAAACGGGATCCCCCAAGTACCTTATATAGGCATGGAACAGTCCAAAATCCATTAGGGGAGAGGCTAAGAAAGACCGATCTGCCCCTAGGAGAATCTGGAGAGTGGCCATGTGGCATGCAGATATGGCGACATCGTGGAAGTAGTGGAGCAGTGCTTGGCAGGATATCATAGTATCATAAAGGTGCTTCTGGAATTCCCTGGATGCTAAGGCATGCTTGTCGGGCATCGACCAAGGAAAAGCTGGTCGGCCGGACCAAAGGTCAAACCTCTAAAGGGGAGTGACAAGGCAGACCCCGGTAGTAGAGGCTTTTTCGGACCTCTGCTTCGGTGGGTCGGACCTCTGAAGGGGAACGATGGGCCAGACCTCGGTAGCAGAGGGTCGTTCGGACCTCTGCTCCGATGGGTCGGACCTCCGAAGGAGAGCCATGGGCCAGACCCCAGCAGGAGAGGGTCATTCGGATCTCTGCTCTGGTTGGTCAGACCTCTGAAGGAGAGCGACGGGCCAGACCCCAATAGGAGAAAGTTGTTCGGACCTCTGCTTCGGTGGTCGGACCTCTAAAGGAGAGCCATGGGCTAGACCCTAGCAGGAGAGGGTCGTTTGGACCTTTGCTCTGGTGAGTCAGACCTCTGAAGGAGAGCGACGGGCTAGACCCTAGTAGGAGAGGGTCGTTCGGACCTCTATTCCGGTGGGTCGGACCTCTGAAGGAGTAGCAGTCGGAGCCTTGAAGGAGTGGCCCTGCTGGACCACAAGAATGGGCCGGTTCTGGCTGAGGGTGAGCCGTCAGGGTACAACAGTTATCTCCCTTACCCTTGTGCTTCATCTGAGTCTGTAGGCTCAAAGGGAGAGGGCATTAAATGTCAGTAAATGCATTAGTCTTTCAGGTGATGGCGAATCTGATTCGGCGTGCTACGACCGGCTACCTTCTACTCTGATTTTTACTCCTAGACAGGTGTCAGCATCCGGTTGGTGAAGATAGGGGGAGTAGTTATTGCTGGAACAGCATGTAACAGCTGCCCCTTTAATCTCCTGACATGACATGGGGTACATGGCTTCATCAGAGCAGTTGGTGCACTTCCTAGAGCGATCCATCTATCATTGCTTCGACTGTCATATGGATCGCTACCAAATACGATCCAGTGCATCCCCTCGGATTCTCATCCAACTTGAAAATTGAGGTGCCAGCTGTCGGTTCGTGGCACGTGGGGGGAGGCATTGGGAAGCTACCCCCGGGCACCGATAAAAGGGGGGTAGCAGCGCCTAGAAGGAGTTTTCCACCGTGCTTGCGCTTGAAGAGAAGGCGGCCTCCCTCTTTGCTTTAGCCCCTCTTAGAGAACCAGGGAACCAGGTTAGTTCCGTCTCCACCTTCCTCCGTCTTCTTCCTTTTCTACAACTCCTTTTAGAATGGCTTCTGGGAGTCAGAGTATGGCTCGTGGACATAGGGAGCCAGGCCCTTTTGACATCTTTTCGACCATGACCCGGGAGAGGGTTGAAAATCTTAGGACGGTGTATAGCATTCCCTCTACCCTACATCTGACAATCCCCAGTCACGAGGGTAGAGTGAACGGACCTTTAAACTTAGGAGCTCTCCCTCTGTATGAAGACCACCAGAAGGCCGGCCTTCATTTCCAGATCCACAGTTTCTTTATCCAGGTCTTCAACATGTATAGAATTACTCCATCGCAGCTGACCCCGAATAGCATTCGGGTTCTCTGTGGCTTTGTGGTTCTATGTCGGGAGGCCAACACCGAGCCAATTGTGTCCTTGTTTTCAAATTTCTTCTTGTTGAAGCAAGACATCCGGAGTCAGGAGTGGTGGTTGTTCAGCCCACGCCCTGGTCGGAAGATACTAGGGGGCTTCCATTCGCCATTCATGGATGGAAGTCCGGATACTTTATTGTAGATAGTTAAGAGCTGTGGGGCTTCGAGATGGCAAGGAGGGAGCCGAGGCAGAATGCTTTGAACGGGAGGAAGGTCTCGAGGGCCGATGAGGCCGACTTCCATAAACTGGATGACGAGGACCTGAGGTTCGTCAGCTTCATGCTCCATGAGAGGAGACTTCATCAGGCTGGACTCAGTCGGCACCAGACATTGGGTAGGATGAGAGCTGTAGAAAGAGAGAGACCCGCAACTTTATCATCTGTCGACTTCGCAACCATATCTTACTTCAATTATGTTTTTTGACAAGTGGCAAATTGAAGCCAGATCGGGCGACCCTTTCGGCGTGATCTACACAGCGGAGAGCTGTTCGTATTACGGAACTGACCCTGTAGGAGTCGAAGAAGTGGGCGGCAGAGCCAGTGCCTGAGAGGCCAAAGAAACAATGGACGGCAAAACTGTCCGCTATAGTGGTATCGGTTGAGTCAGGGGATGACATGCCTTTGATAGAACGCTAAAGGGTTCTGGCATCCGAGTGGTCCTCTTCGATCGGGCAGTCTGTTGCCAGGGCTGAGGAGAGACTTCCGACACCGACCGTGGCGGACACGGCTCCTCCATCTCCACCGTTGGAGCTGACTGAGGTGGCCTCTCTAACAGTCTGGAGAACTCATGCAGAGAAGGGGCCATCGACCGTTGATGAGAGGGCCGACGGTGCTAGTGATGAGGAGGAGCGCCAGAAGTGGCGTGATGCTGAGAAGGCCAAAGAGCTGCTTCAGAGGGCCACCCCCGACGATGACAGGTGGTTGGTGAATGAGGGCTCTGGGAGTTCCCTCCACCATCTTCTAGGGGAAAGTGTTAAAATTAATCCTTCAGTTTCGAACTCATCGGTTGCAACTGTCTAATTGTGCATATCTATCGGCAGCTTATCAAAGATACCCTGCTGATGGACGGTGGCCTGGGCGAGCTGCTCTATTTGAAAGAGCACTTGACCAAGAGGGCCAAAGCGGCAGAGATGGCGAGGGACAAGGCTTGGGTGGTGCTGACGTCCTCTAGAGAGGAGGTACTCGGCTTAAGGGCCATAGCAAAAGAGGTGTCCACCCTGCAGGCTGAGTCGGAGGCCTAGAAGAAGCAGCTTGAAGTCTTGCTGTCCCAGGAGAAGGACCGGGAGGCATGTTTAAAGAAGAAGAAGAAGAAGATCAAGGCTCTGACTCGTTGGCTAGCTGTCGAGGAGGGGTGCTTGACCGAATGTGAGGTCCGCGCACAAGGCCAGTAAGTGGTGGTAGAGAGATATAAGGGCCTACTGAAGACGGCCCAAGAGTTACTGAAGATGGCCAGTACGAAAGCCGTTGCAAGTTATAAAGCCTCCGAGGACTTCACCTTGGAGTTGAACGAAGCCAGGACTGTCACCTTCGACTATGAGTATGATGAATGTCTAGGGAAGGTCAGTGCAGCCTTCCCAGACCTTGATCTATCATTTCTTCAACCATCGAAGTCAGCAGAAGAGGAGGACTTGGAGGCAGCGGATCCGACTGCCCAAGCGGCCGATGCTCTAGTGGAGGTAGTCGACCGGACGCCCATGTTGGAGCCGAAGCAGAGGTAGTCGAACGGGCTGAGGGTGCCGAAGTGGCTTTTGCTATTGATGGGGCTGAAGTGACCGTTGTCAGAGTACCTCCTAATGGTTGGACCTAATCGTTTGTAAAGGTCTGACCTTCAATTTTGTAAAGAAACTTTTTGGAACTAATGAAGAACCTTTTTGATAATGCCTTATTTTCATATCTTTGTTGCCGATAGACTAGAGTGACCAAACTCACTTTTCTTTGAAATTTTACTAAGTATGGACTAGTCGGCCAATCTGAGTGGACAGTCGGACCTCCAGGGTGAGCATCGAGTAGTGGCTAATACCGAACTAGGTTTCCTTAGGATTTCCACTCTATGTGTAGGTTCGTCAACTTGTCCAAATCCAGAACCAGTTGAAGTAGCAGTCGGACTGTAACTTACGCTGGAGCAATGAGCTTAGGAATTTCAACCTAAGTGTTGGTCTATCGGCTTGTCCAAACTAGGCTACCCTAGAGCCTCTGCCAATCGATGTCGGACATTCGGAAGTGGGCTGCCCTAAAGCCTCTACCACTCGGAGTCAGACTTTCGGAAGTGGGTTGCCCTAAAGCCTCTGCAAAATGGAGTCGGACTTTCGGAAGTGGGCTACCTTAGAGCCTCTGCCGATAGGAGTTAGACATTCGGAAGTGTGCTGCCCTAGAGCCTCTGCTGAACGGAGTCGGACTTTCGGAAGTGGGCCTCTGCCTACCAGTGTCGGACTTTCGGAAGTGGACTACCCTAGAGCCTTTGCCTACCGGAGTCAGACTTTTGGAAGTGGGCTGCTCTAGAGCCTCTGTCGACCGGAGTCAGACTTTCGGAAGTGGGCTTCCCTAGAGCCTCTGCCGACCAGTGTTGGACGTTCGAAAGTTGGCTGCCCAAGAGCGTCTACCGACCGGAGTCAGACTTTCAGAAGTGGGCTGCCCTAGAGCCTCTGCCAAATAGAGTCAGACTTTCATAAGTGGGCTACCCTAGAGACTCTGCCGACCAGAGTCGGACTTTCAGAAGTGGGCTACCCTAGAGACTCTGCCGACCGGAGTCAGACTTTTAGAAGTGGGCTGCCCTAGTGCCTCTGCCGACCAGAGTCGGTCTTTTGGAAGTGGGCTGCCATAGAGCCTCTACCGACTGGAGTCGAACTTTTGAAAGTGGGCTACCATAGAGCCTTTGCCGATCGGAGTCGAACTTTTGAAAGTGGGCTGCCCTAGAGCCTGTACCGACCAGAGTCGGACATTCGTAAGTGGGCTACTCTAGAGCCTCTATCGATCGGAGTCAGACTTTCGAAAGTGGGCTGCCCTAGAGCCTCTGCCGACCAGAGTCAGACTTTCAGAAGTGGGCTGCCCTAGAGCCTCTACTGACCAGAGTAGAATTGTTGGAAGTGGGCTGCCTTAAAGCCTCTGCTGACATGAGTCGAACATTCGGAAGTGCTTCATAGAAGAATTGTGGACTTTATTAATAATACTTGCGTAGGTTGCCTACTTTCCATGGGCGTGCCATCCGTCATCCGTCCAAATATTCAAGTCGGTAGGTGCCTGCTCGAACCACTTCAATGACTCGATAAGGCCCTTCCCAATTTGAGGAAAGCTTGCCTTGCTCGGTCGGCCTCGAAATTTCCGTCCTCCGAAAGACCAGGTCTCTGACTCAGAAAGCTTGCTCTTTGACTCGCGAGTTGTAATATTTCACCATCTTCTGGCGGTAGACCGCCATCTTTATGCTTGCCCAAAGTCTAGTTTCTTCGAGCAAGTCCAGGTTAGCCCTTCGCTGTTCGGAGTTGGTCGGTTCGGTGTAGTGGTCGATCCACAGAGATTGAAGAGAGGTCTCAACAAGGATGACTGCTTTGCTTCCATATGTGAGGTTGAATGGGGTTTCACTAGTTGACATTCTTGTGGTCGTCCGATATGCCCATAATATTGAGTGGAGTTCCTATGCCCAAAGCCCATTAGCCTCATTCAGTCAGGTCTTCATCCCGTGTAAGATTGTTCGATTGGTGACTTCAGCCTCTCCATTGCATTGAGGGTGGCCGACCGATGTGAGTCGGTGAGAGACATGATATTGCTGAGAAAAATCTTGAAACTTAGAGTTGTCAAACTGTCTTCCATTGTCAGTAATAATCATCCGAGGAATGCCGAACCAAAAGATGATGTTATTTCGGCACCTTGACCTCTGTTATCTGTGCTAGTGGTTCGGCCTCCACCCACTTGGTGAAGTAGTCGATGGCCACAAGAAAAAATTTTCGTTGCTCGGATGCCCGGGAAAAGGGTCCCAAGATATCCATCCCCCACTATGCGAATGGCCATGGCACAGTGATCGGACTCAGCTCACTGGCAGGCCTCCTTTGAATAACGGAGTACCTTTGACATGCATCGCACCTTCGGACAAAGTCCAACGCGTCCTTCTGATTGGTAGGCCAGTAGTACCACTGTCAAATGATCTTGTAAGCTATGGATCTTCCTCCGAGGTGGTCGCCATAGATGCCTTCATGGACTTCTCTGAGTGCATAGTCAGCGTCTGTCTGCCCCAAGCATTTTAGCAGCGATTGTGAGAATGACCACTTATACAGGATGCCGTCAAGGATGACGTACTTAAAGGCCATCCAGCGCATTCGCTTGGCCTCCGTCGGGTCTTCCGAAAGAGTTCCCTTAGTCAGGAAAGCAAGGATCGGATCCATCTAAGAGGTTTCTTGTTCCACCTGGTGGACCTCGATTGGCTCTTCCGTAATACTTGGGTGCTGCAGATGCTCCATAAAAGTTCGGTTGGAAGTGCTGATGGCAGCTATAGCCAACCTTGACATAGCGTCTGCCCGAGAGTTCTGCAGACAAGGTATATGGAGGATTTTGAAAAATCTGAGCCAAGAGATAAGGTTTTGTTCCTTGTTTAAGTATTTTTCCAGGGTCGGGTCCCTCATTTCGAATTCCCCCTTTACTTGATTAACCACCAATTGGGAGTCGGAGAAGACTATGAGTCGGCTGACGCCCAGTTCATTGGCGATTCATAGCCCCGCGAGGAGGGCTTCGTACTCTGCTTAATTGTTTGACACCTGAAATAAAAATTGCAATGCATACTCCAGGCTCTCTCTATCTGGGTCGGCCAGGATTAGTCTGGCCCCACAACCCGCAAGGTTGGACACTCCATCCACATAGAGGGCCTAGGCTGGTTCAGCTTCATAAATGGCATCAGCTTCGGTACTTCGACCATTTGAGGAGGTGTCTTTTGTTTCCATGTACACTCTACAATGAAGTGAGCAATTACCTGGGCCTTCAAGGCAGATCGTGGCTAGAAAGAGATGTCGAAGTCTCCTAGCTTGATAGCCAACTTGGCGAGCCGACCAGATGTGTCTAGGCTCTGAAAGATTGCCTTGAGGGATTGGTCGGTATTCACCACAATCGGATGTGCCTAGAAATACGGTTGGAGCCGCCTGGCAGATGTGACCAAAGAATATATCAACTTTTGCATCATGGGGTACCTTGTTTTGGCATCGTGGAGGACTTTGATGATAAATAGATAGGCTTCTACTATCCATCCTCTCTAACTCGCATGAGGACGGCGTCAATCGCTTCGTCCGATACTGAAAGATATGGGTACAAAGGTTCCCCCTGTGTCAGCTTGGCCGGCAATAGAGGTAGAGGCTACAAACTCTAGTACCTACTAGGGAATTAAAGTAATTCCTCGGATTGGAGGTAGAGGCTACCAATATGAGCAAAATAGTGGGAAGGACCTTTAGATTTATGTCCATGTCTTTAGGATAATAATTCATATACACTAATTAGTTTTGATTTTCCTTTTAGATGTCTTCCAACCTGTCACTCCGATCTCTTCTCGATAACGAGAAGCTCGATGCACCCAACTTCGATAGCTGGTATCGAAGGCTCATGATTGTCCTGGAGCATGAACGGATCCTATATATGATATCGGATCCGGCACCTGAGATCAGAAGTGGCTCTCTGATAGGACCACTGTTCGATGCATCATGTTGGCTATGATGAATGATGAGTTAAATCGTAAGTTCGAGGAAGCCCAGCTGGAAGAAATCCTTCAAAAGTTGAAGGAGTTTTTCGGGACACCATACGAGGTTGAGAGGTACAGGGTCTCCTGCGCTATCTACAATGCACGGATGTGTGATGGGGCCTCGGTCACTGATCATGTATTGTACATGATTGAGATGATTGAGCGCCTGGGCAAGCTCCGCTGTCCCTTGTATGAATAGCTAGGGAAAGATGCGATTTTGAATTCTCTCCCCTACCCTTATCTAGACTTTCTCGATTATTATAGAATGAATAAACCTGCAGTTAACTACCATGGTCTATTGGGGTTGCTGTAGACTTTTAAGAAAGACCACTAGTTGAATTAAGAAGTGGTGAATCTAGTGAGAGTTTCTTTGGGAGGGCGTAATCCCTTTAAGAAAGGGAAGAAGAAGAATAAAGGGAAAAAGATGCTTGGTGCTTCTGGGCCCAGTCAGGCCAAGAAAGTAAAGGCTGATCAGAGTCATGTAGAATGCTACTTTTACAAGAAGCAGGGACACTGGAAGAGGAATTGTCTTCTTTACATTATGTCCCTTGATCCAAATTGGTCCAAGAAGAGAAAGCTGCAGGATGGTCCTGGACAAGGTATTTATATGATAACACCTTGTAGTTTCTCTATTTGCGATAATACTAACTGGGTATTGGATACAGGAAGTCCAATTCATATTTGCAATTCTTTGTAGGGACTTCAAGTTAGTAGAAGATTCGTGGATGGCGAGAGGTTCTTGAACGTTAAAAATGGAAGCCGAGTTCCAGTTTTGGCATTAGGAGTCCTTAAACTAGTTTTCAGGTCCTGTACTTTCATTTTGAAAGAATGTCATTTTGTCCTTCTTTCATTTTGAATGTCATTTCTGTAGGCCAGTTGGCCATGTATGGTTATGAACTATTAATAAAGAATGATATTTGAAAAATCGTTTTGAATGGTTATGTAATTTTGAATGGACAAATGCGTGATGGCACTATGTACTATCGTGACCTATTAGTATAATGTACACGTCTAGCAAACGCCCCAGGATAGATAATGTCAGTGAAGCATACCTATGGCATTGTAGGCTAGGTCATATAAACGGGAATAGGATAAACAGGTTGAAAACCGAGGGTCTCCTCAATTTTATTGAAGATAGTTCACTTCCAACCTGTGAGTCCTGTCTTCTTGGAAAAAAGACTAAGTCACCTTTACTGAAAAAGGTGAATGATCCAAAGAAATTCTGAGTCTGGTGCATACTGATGTATGCGGACCCATGAATGTTTGTGCCAGGGGTGGGTACGTTTATTTCATTACTTTCACAGACAACCTTTCGAGGTTTGGTTATGTCTTCTAGATGAGACATAAGTCTGAGTCGTTTGAAATGTTCAAACGATATCGTAGTGAAGTAGAAAAACAAACTGGAAAGTATATCAAAACCCTTCAATCCGATCGAGGTGGTGAATACCTTTCTGGCAAGTTTTTGATATATCTCGAAGAGAATGGGATTCTCTCTCAGTGGACCCTCCAGGGACACCCCAGTTAAATGGAGTGTTTGAGAAGAGGAATCGAACCCTGTTAGACATGGTTCGGTCCATGATGGGCTTTGCTTCTCTGCCGGTATCCTTTTGGAGATATGCTTTAGAATCGGCCTGTTATATTTTGAATAGGGCTCCAAGTAAGTCCGTTAGTAAAACACCATATGAGATGTGGACTGGATGTAAGCCAACACTTTCACACCTTCGGGTCTGGGGGTACCCGACTTATGTAAAATATATAGAAATGAACAAACTTGGACCTAGGTCTGACCGGTGCCTATTTGTTGGGTATCCAAAAGAGTCTAAGGGGTATTACTTCTACTTAGCTGAGGAACAAAAATTGTTCATCAGTCTTAGGGCTTTCTTTTTGGAAAAGGAGTTCCTTGGTGAAGGAACTGTAGCCGCTAAGATTGAACTTAATGAAGTTCAACAAGTAGAACCGACACACTTAAGGGACAACATAGAACCGGCTGTGATTAGATCACACTTAGTATCTACATCTACTTTGTACCTTATAATAAAGGTAAAGGCCTTAAAATGCTCAATCCACTTTTTAGGTTTTGGACTTAAAGTTTTTTATGAATTAAAAACCTAAAGGTCTCGGAGTCCGAATACAGGATAAATTCTCATGGAAATAGATAATTACTCTAAAACATAAGGATGTGTACTACAGCATAAAACTCTTTAGGTTAAACATGGTTTAATAAACATCGATGCTTAAAAGAGATAGATGGAGTACTTGTCCAGGCCATATTATAGGAACTCGAGTGGTTTATAGATACTAAATCTAAGTACAAAATGTCATCAAGAGAGATGGTGATGCGGGACTATTCATGCATGCCAATTATTTTTTATATATTAGACATTAAGTTAGGAGTTTGAGTCCCAAACTTTAAGCCAAGATATTAAGTAGAAAACTCTATAAAAAATCTGAAGCTCAGGCATGCATAAATAAACCCTAAAAGTGAAGAAACAGTATCACCAAGGCTAAGAAGCCCTGGTTAGGACTAGCTCTTCCGCAATACCACTACCAGAAGAGTCTAGCGGGTGTACTTGGTAGAGATTTAAAATCGATTTATGAAGAGTTCGCTCTACGCTCTCGAATGCAGCCTTGAAAACAAAGCTATCGACCTTGTGGATTCATGGCTTTCAATCTGGTGACCTAAAAGCTGGTCAGATGGAATCCTTGGATTCATGAACTGTAAGAGACCTACAAATCATCTAACAAAGATTTGAAATCAAAGAAGAAGAAGGCTAAATCACTAAAAGAAGAAGAAGGCGAAGAAGTTTGAAGAGGGCGACGAAGAGGTGAGAAGGCTGATGTCTTGGAGGTAGGGTGCAGGGATCACATAGAAACCCTGAGGGATCACATAGATACCCTTAATCACATAGAAATTCACATAGAACATTGAGGAAAAGTCAAGAGAAATTCATTCATAATAATTCAATCATTAATTATAAGAGGGTGGAGTGGTAGGGTATTTATAGATGTTCCCATGCCCTCTCCTAGTTAGGATAGGAATACAAAATTTGATAAGGAAAAGGATTACAAAGTTGCTTAGAACTAGGAGTACATAATTTGAGTAGAAATGAAACTTAATCTCCTAGTTAGAAGTGGACTCTTCTCCTTTTTTGACTTGGTCATGGGCTCCTTATGGGCTTGCGCTGCTTTGACTTTTCCACTCCCTACTAGGCTTGGACTTGGGCACCAACCTTGTTGGACTGAGCTTGAATGGGTGCCAAATGTAAGAATAGGCCTGAGGGCACCATGGCATGATGGAATGAGGATGCCAGGGACTTGGACTTAGGCATAGGGCGCCACTTCATGAATTCTTGTGGGCTAGTTTGTTAGGGTGCTTCTCCTGGAGGACTTGGGCAGCATGAAGGATGTCCAGATGCTGGGCTGGTAACTTGAGTGTGGGTCTAATGGTCCTCCTCTTGAATATGACTTGAATGAAAGTAATTACAATACTCAAAGGGACCTAATTAATAAGACTCAAAGTAGGTCGAATAATACAAATGGACTCAATGGAATTCAGGACTTAAATGACTTAGTGAATCTAATTGACTTACATTATTACAGGATTCAAATTGACACAAAACCTCAAAATAACAAATACTCATAATGAACTGACTCAACCAACATAGTTCAACTAAGCCGAACATAACCAAAAACTTGACTCATAAATCCTAATGGTGTGAGTTGACTCTAAATACAAGACTCAAGTGTAACAAGGCCTGAAAATAAAACTCAAGGCCCAACTACAACACTCAAAGAAAAGATATTAGAGATGATTTCTAATATCAAGATAATTGAATCATCAATATAAGATTGATCTAGAAATGAATGTAATATTGGAATTGACATATATCCATATCCATAATTATATTCTGGGTGCAGGCCGATCGAAGGATTTAATTGTACGGTAACTTTCTACTGAAGGGTAGTTTTGGTATTTCACCAGAATTTCCATATCTTCCGGGTAGACATGACATGTTGCTAGACGTCAATCTTGTCTTGTGGGTTGATTAAATTGAATGATCACTTATTAGGAAGAGTCCTAATTGATCATAATCGGGTAAGCCCGATTTGACCTAAATCGATTAGAAAGAGTTCTTATCAAGTTAGGTCAACTTGTATTCGAACCTACTGCTGGCTAGATGTGGAACCCAATGGGTCACATACTTAAGAGAATTGATCAAGGATTTAATTTTGTAATTAAATCATTTTGCATGATGACACTCTAGCAGGTGTTGCAAATCCTAGCTTCTATTCGAATTAGATTCGAATTAGGGTTCCGGATTGGTTCAATTTGGGTCCTAATTGGATCTAATTAGACCCTAATTAAGTTTATAAGGATTATGGCTAACCCTATTGGCTAACCAAGTATTTAGGCTAGACCCCCTCCCACCCCTTATTCTTTTCATGCCAAAATGCCAAGAGTCCATGCGCTAATGAACTCTTGGCGCGCCATTTGGAGGAGTCCATGGGCGCATGGACTCTTGGCGCACCCACTTAATTCTCCAATGAATTAAGATGGGGCGGCCTTTTATTTCTCACCTTAGTGCCTCACTTGTCCCCCCTTGGATGGGATTCCAACGGTTGATGGGTTTTTAAGAAAGAAAGAAAGCGTTGTTTCTTCCCGGTCGTGCGAAATAACATCTCTTCGGAGATGAAAAGTCGTGACTCCTTTCATTTAAAAACATTGCAACTTTTCCTTTAAGAAAGGCTGTGGGATTTAATCTGGAAGGCCGTGAGAAGGAGGGAAGGGGCGTGAGAAAATGAGAAGGGCGTGAGAAGGAGTTTACGGAGAGTTGTGTGGGCGCCTCTCTGAAAACCATTTAAGGTGTCAGGAAAATCAGAACTCGGGTGATTGTAATCTGAGTAATGCTTTTATTTTTCTTCTTCCTCTCCAAAAGACTCCTTCCCTCTTTTCTTGTTTTACATTGTTTCCTTTACAGAGAACTCCTCTGTCGAAACTCTGTTGCTGAACAAGAATAAAAGAGAAGGTCTCTGACGGTAAAGGAAAGAAGGAGTCCTAATATTCTTTCCTTTCTTTCTTACATTAAGACATTCTTGTCTTAATTTCTCCTCCAATTTAAGACAAGCCTATATCCTCTTTGGACAAGGTCTTATCTTCAAGACAAGGGTGTCTTAAAGGGCCAAGGTCTTAGTGGAAGGAGGAGAAGAGATCAAAGAAAGGGTGGCAACCTCTTGTGTGGAAGAATTCCAGCCATAATCTGAAGAATTGAGTTATAGGAAGAAGAACTCAATAGGAGAAACCATTGGACAAGAAGATAGTGTTCTTAATCATTGCTCTGTGTGGATCACCATCAGAGGATGGACACCTGGATGCCTGGTGAATTCAGTTAGCCCCTTCAACTTCAAGTTTGTTGGAATAAGCGATTACAGGTTGGTACCCTAATCATAATTTGCATAGATATGCTTATCATATGTTCTAGTCTTATTTAAGGAGTTCCTGGTTTAGAGTTTTTGGTATGAATTTAGTTTCAATTTCGAAATTACCATTCCACTACGTTGCACCGGAACCCAACAGTGGTATCAGAGCCACCTTAATTAGGACTATAATCTATGATAGTTTGTATGTTACATATTATGATTTTTTAAATCCTAATATGTTACTACACTTAGCATATCCTTGATTGCATATATGTTTTGGTGTATGCCACTAGTTAGGATCTTTCACTCAAACCCTAATTATTATAAAGATATGTTTAGTTTTGAAGTCATCATACTGAAATAAGGTTGCCCTGGCATAATGGTGGATCCATTATGTGGTAAATGGTTATCCTAGTATGATGACACACTTAGCACATATTTGTTTATAAGAGTGATATTTTGATTGTGATACGTTATATAAGAATGTGCTGGCAATTTATAAATCCCTCCTTTTAAAAATTATATTAAGTCTTAGTATATTTAACTAATAAGCATCACTAGTCATGATGTACAATTGATTATTCGGTGTCTAGAAAGGTGGTTCTGGGAAGGTAAAGAGAATTATGGTTTTTAATTGGTTCTGTTGACTGACCTGGCCAATTTTTATTGGTGTCTAGGAAAGCAACGGGGGGACTCCCACATCTCTTCCACTTGCCTGGCCGATTTGATTAAATTTAAATCTTGACTAAAATGCTTAGTGTTAAAAATACTATATATTGGCCTTCCTTCATGCTGGATCATTATTATGTTATGAACCACATTAGGTTTGTTGTGTTATCTGCAAGACCTAATATGGTGATTGACATGATACTAGTTTAGTGCATATATATGCTTACAGTATATTCAGTATAATGCTTTGTTGTGTTATCTGCATGGGCATTATATTTGAGTATTGATTGTATAGAAATGAAAGGGTCTTGACTTAACTAGAATATTATGGTTTGTTGTGCTTTCTGCAAGACTAATAATGTTCTAGAGGCCAAGTTACTTCTTGAGAATTATATGAGATATAATTGGAAGAGTTTCCTACCTTTGAGCTTATAAAAGATTTGTTGTGTTTTCTGCAAGATCTTTTATAAGTTATTAGGATCTCAATCTCACTAAGAAAACCCGATCAGGGTTCTTCTAGATTATCATAGTGAGGGCTATGATTTTTGATAAAATAGTGGGAGACATAATTAAATTGAAGACCTAATTTTATTATGTAAGTTATTTCATGGTTGTTTGCTTATGTATTGTTCTTTATTAAATATAGATAAATGGCATCTTCATTATCACTGCGAAGTATCTTAGACACCAACAAACTGACTGGTCCGAACTATATGGATTGGTGGAGAAATTTAAAGATTGTAATGAGTTCAGAAAAAACTTTCTTATATTCTTGATACCCCTAGTCTTAATCCACTAGGGGATGATGCCATAGAGGAAGATATGGCCACATACAAAATGTGGCAGAATGACTCCCTTACTGTCAAGTGTATCATACTAGCCTCTATGACCAATGAGTTACAAAGACAGCATGAAAGCATGGATACTCAATCCATAATGCTCAATTTAAAAGAGCTTTATGGAGAACATAGCAGAACTGCTAGATATGAAATATCTAAGTAGTTATTCCGTGCTAGGATGATAGAGGGAACATCCGTTCAGGATCATGTTCTGAAGATAATTGACTTAATCACCAAATTGAGTCAATTAGATTTTATTATGGATTGGGAGTAGAATCAGGATTTAATCCTGCAATCACTCCCGGAGTCATTTTCTCAGTTTGTCTTGAATTATCACATGAACAAACTGAACACTTCCTTGCCTGAGCTGTTAAATATGTTAAAAACAGTGGAGAGCCACGTTAAGAAAGAAAAGGCTCCACTTCTTCTTGTTGATAAGACCAATAAGAAGAAATCAGGAAAAAAGGGTTTTAATAGGAGGCTAAACCTAAGGGTGGCATCAATAAGAATAAGAAAGGAAAGAAGGCCTCAAAATAGTCAACCTGTTTCTTTTGCGGCAAAGCAGGACATTGGAAAAGAAATTGCAAGGCTTACCTTGCAACTGTGAAGCCTGGTGCGCCAGATGCACCAAAAGGTATGTATGAGATAAATGCTATATTGACATTAAATTCGTCTATATCAAATACTTGGGTATTGGATACCGCTTATGGTTACCATATATGCAAATCTTTGCAGGACCTCCATAAGCTTAAAGTATTGAAGGAAGGTGACTTCAATCTCTACGGTGCTAGTGGTGATATCATCCAAGCAGAAGCTGTAGGGACCTATATTCTGAAGTTGCCTTCAGGGAAGATCTTGGAGTTAGAAAATTGTTATTATATGCCTAATATTATTAGGAACATTATATCTATTCCTTTGTTATTAAAACAAGGATATGTAATATATGTAACGAGCACTGGTTGCTCGATAATGTTGTCTAATAAAATTATTTGTTCTGGCATATTTTGCAATGGGCTCTTAACTCTTTCTTCCAATGATAGTGTTTTTCATGTCAATAATAAAAGAAAAAGAAAAGACTTTAATGATACTTTACTTTGGCATCATCGACTTGGTCATGTTAATGAGTCTAGGATAAGCAAGTTATACAAGAAAAAATTCCTTGATCCTTATGAGTATGAATCATTAGGAACTTGCGAATCATGTCTCATGGGTAAGATGACCAAGACTCCATTTACTGGACATGGAGAAAGGTCAACTGAGTTATTAGGACTTATACATACTGATGTATGTGGTCCAATGACAACTCAGGCCAGAGGTGGATACTCATATTTTATCACTTTTACAGATGATTTATCTAGGTTCGGATGTGTGTATCTTATGAAACATAAATCTGAAGCCTTTGATAAATTTAAGGAGTATCAAAGTATGGACGAAAAACAAACCGGGAAAAGTATTAAAGTTCTTCGTTCTGATCGAAGAGGAGAATACTTATCCACGGAATTTTTAGACTATCTTAAAGTTAATGGAATTCTTTCTAAATGGACCCCTCCTTATACACCACAGCTAAATGGTATAGCTGAAAGGAGGAATCGTACCTTATTAGATATGGTACGATCCATGATGTGCTTCACAAATTTATCCCTTTCTTTCTGGGGTAATACCCTAGAAACTGCTGTTTACATTCTGAACAAGGTATCTTCTAAATCCGTTGTTAGTACTCCATATGAAATTTGGAGTGGAAAGAAACCGTATCTCAAATATTTTAAGGTATGGGGATGTCCAGCTTATGTTAAAAGAAATTTTGGACATAAGTGGGAACCTAGAGGGGATAAATGTCTATTTGTATGATATCCCAGAGAGGGTAGAGGATATCTGTTTTACCATCTACTGAACAAAAGATTTTTGTCAGCAGGCATGCCACTTTTTTAGAAAAAGAGTTCATTTTAGAAAAGGGCAATGGTAGAACTGTTGAACTTGGAGAAGTACAAGAAATACAGATAGACAGTTCTCAACCATTAGAACATATAGTTAGGACAGAACCAGAACACAAAACTCCTCCCCATAGGTTTGATAGAGTGCCACGAGAACTTGAGAGGTATGGGTTTATTATTGAAAATAATGAAGCTCAAGTCATTCAGAATGATGAACCTCTGACCTATACGGAAGCTATCATAAGTACTAATTCAGATAGATGGCAAGAAGCCATGGAATCCGAGATAGACTCTATGTATGTAAACCAAGTATGGTCTTTGGTCGATGCACTAGAGAGTGTTAATCCTATTGGGTGCAAATGGGTCTATAAGAAAAAGATTGGGGCTGATGGCCAAGTTGAAACCTATAAAGCCAGATTAGTGGCAAAAGGTTTTAGACAAAAACAGGGAATTGATTATGATGAAACATTCTCACCTATTGCCATGCTCAAATCAATCCAGATTTTACTTGCTATAGTAGCATACCACGATTATGAGATCTGGCAGATGGATGTGAAGACTGCATTCCTCAATGATTTCCTTGAGAAAGAAGTTTACATGTCACAGCCAGAAGGTTTTATTTCAAAGAATAAACCTAATCAAGTATGCAAGCTAAAGAAATCCATTTATGGATTAAAGCAAGCTTCAAGGAGTTGGAACATTCGCTTTGATGAAACTATTAAAAGGTTTGGTTTTATCAAAAATGTGGATGAACCCTGTGTTTATAAGAAGACTAGTGGGAGTGCCATAGTCTTCTTGGTTCTGTATGTAGATGATATACTCCTCATTGGGAATGATATCCCAATGTTGCAATCAGTCAAGGTTTGGCTATCAAACCAGTTTTCCATGAAAGATTTGGGAGAAGCATCCAATATACTAGGTATTAAGATCTATAGAGATAGATCTAAGAGGATGCTAGGTTTATCCCAATCTAGGTATATTGACTTAGTGCTGAAAAGATTCAGCATGGATGGAAGTAAAAGAGGTTATCTTCCTATGAGTCAAGGCATACATCTTTCTAAAAGGATGTCTCCTAAGACACCTGAAGAAAGAAATAGAATGAATTCTATAACTTATGCTTCGGCAATAGGGTCCATAATGTATGCCATGTTATGTACCAGGCCTGATGTGGCATATGCTTTAGGCATTTTCAATAGGTTTCAGGCTGATCCAGGAGAGGATCATTGGAAAGCAGTTAAAAATATTCTTAAGTACCTGAGAATGACTAAGGATATTTTTCTGGTTTATGGTGGTTCTGATCTTAAACTAGAAGCTTATTCTGATTCTAGTTTTCAATCAGACCCTGATAATAGCAAATCCATTTCGGGATATGTTTTTACCCTAAATGGTGGAGCAGTGAGTTGGAAGAGTACCAAGCAGCAGACTGTAGCTGACTCAACCACAGAGGCAGAATACATAGCTGTCAGTGAAGCCGCCAAGGAAGCAGTCTGGATGAAGAAGTTCACACAGAGTTGGGTGTTGTTCCTGAGATTGAAAACCCAGTGCCACTTTACTGTGACAACACTGGAGCTGTTGATCAAGCTAAAGAACTAAGAGCTCATCATAAGTCCAAGCACATTCTGAGACGCTTCCATCTCGTCCGAGAAATAGTAGAGAGACAAGATGTCTACATAAATAGAGTTGATACAAAGAACAATGTAGCAGAGCCATTCACTAAGGCTCTACCACAGCGAGAGTTTGATCGCCACCTCGAGTGTATGGGATTAAGATTTAAAGGCGATTGGCTTTAGTGCAAGTGGGAGATTGAAAGGGATATGCCCTACAAGCCAATCTATGTTGTATTTCCCAAACCATTGTAATTGACAATATTCTAATAAAGGCATTATTTTTCATCATACGCTGTGTTTATATTATATGATGAACCCCATAGATTAGGGCTATGATTTTAGGATTATGATGAGATAATACCAGTGAGATCTAAAGTCTTAAAACCTTAATCTAAAGTATTCCTAGTCAAAGGAACCCTGAGTAGGGGATCAGGGTTTTTCCGGTAAGACTAGCACATCCTATGAATACTGGAGAGGGTGACTACTCTCACAGTCACTTGTGTATGACAATAATACAAGGATGTGGGTGCTCATTAGAGAATGAGTTCACTGATATGATCCAACTAGAGAACATCTAATGGAGTCTTAGCTACATGTCAATAGAAGGTTCTCAAAGTGGGAGTGGTACAAGTAATCCTTTGACCTGAGACTACCATAAGTACCTTATATACATGAACCCATGCTTTGGTTCAATTCTAATCATGACACTGAGTCATGCACAGGATTGATACTGGGAATGGTGAATTGGATATGAAGGTAATGAGTAGGTCAACAAAGAATCGATCACTCTTAGTAAGAGGAGAATGCATCCAGCTAGTTATCAATCAGATGATGATTCAGGGAATCTTTGATCAAAGTAAAGATATTAGAGATGATTTCTAATATCAAGATAATTGAATCAACAATATAAGATTGAGCTAGAAATGAATGTAATATTGGAATTGACATATATCCATATCCATAATAATTTCTGGGTGCAGGCTGATCGAAGGATTTAATTGTACGGCAACTTTCTACAGAAGGGTAGTTTTGGTATTTCACCAGAATTTTCATATCTTCCGGGTAGACATGACACGTTGCTAGACGTCAATCTTGTCTTGTGGTTTGATTAAATTGAATGATCAATTATTAGGAAGAGTCCTAATTGATCATAATCGGGTAAGCACGATTTGACCTAAATCGATTAGAAAGAGTTCTTATCAAGTTAGGTCAAGTTGTATTCAAACCCACTGCTGGCTAGATGTGGAACCCAATGGGTCACACACTTAAGAGAGTTGATCAGGGGTTTAATTTTGTAATTAAATCATTTTGCATGACGACACTCTAGCAGGTGTTGCAAATCCTAGCTTCTATTCGAATTAGATTCGAATTAGGGTTCCGGATTGGTTCAATTTGGGTTCTAATTGGATCTAATTAGACCCTAATTGAGTTTATAGGGATTATGGCTAACCCTATTGGCTAACCATGTATTTAGGCTAGCCCCCCACCCGCCCCTTATTCTTTTCACGCCAAAATGCCAAGAGTCCATGCGCTAATGGACTCTTGGCGCACCATTTGGAGGAGTCCATGGGCGCATGGACTCTTGCCGCGCCCACTTAATTCTTCGATGAATTAAGATGGGGCGGCCTTTTATTTCCCACCTTAGTGCCTCACTTGTCCCCCCTTGGATGGGAATCCAACGGTTGATGGGTTTTTAAGAAAGAAAGAAAGCGTTGTTTCTTCCCGGTCGCGCGAAATAACATCTCTTCGGAGATGAAAAGTCACGACTCCTTTCTTTTTAAAACATCACAACTTTTTCTTTAAGAAAGGCCATGGGATTTAATCTGGAAGGGGCATGAGAAGGAGTTTACAGAGAGTTGTGTGGGCGCCTCTCTGAAAACTATTTAAGGGGTCAGGAAAATCAGAACTCGGGTGATTGTAATCTGAGTAATGCTTTTATTTTTCTTCTTCCTCTCCAAAAGACTCCTTCCCTCTTTTCCTGTTTTACATTGTTTCCTTTACAGAGGACTCCTCTGTTGAAACTCTGTTGTTGAACAAGAATAAAAGAGAAGGTCTCCGACGGTAAAGGAATGAAGGAGTTCTGATATTCTTTCCTTTCTTTCTTACATTAAGACATTCTTGTCTTAATTTTTCCTCCAATTTAAGACAAGCCTATATCCTCTTAGGACAAGGTCTTATCTTCAAGACAAGGGTGTCTTAAAGGGCCAAGGTCTTAGTGGAAGGAGGAGAAGAGATCAAAGAAATGGAGGCAACCTCTTGTGTGGAAGAATTCCAGCCATAATCCGAAGAATTGAGTTATAGGAAGAAGAACTTAATAGGAGGAACCGTTGGACAAGAAGATAGTGTTCTTGATCATTGCTCTGTGTGGATCACCATCGGAGGGCGGACACCTGGACGCCTGGTGAATTCAGTTAGCCCCTTCAACATCAAGTTTGTTGGAATAAGCGATTACAGGTTGGTACCCTAATCCTAATTTGCATAGATATGCTTGTCATATGTTCTAGTCTTATTTAAGGAGTTCCTGGTTTAGGGTTTTTGGTGTGAATTTAGTTTCAATTTTTAAATTACCCTTCCGCTGCGTTGCACCGGAACCCAACATGATGTAGGATACTTTTGATTTCTTCTTTAAAATTCTCCATTTCCTTTTCCATCTTTTCTTGGTGAAGCATTTGTTCTAATCTCATTTTTTGCAAGCTGATATTAACTGAATTTTGTAAACCCTCAAGTGCAGAATTTATGTGACCTGTCAGTGAATCAGAAATTGTCTCCATCTTTTGAAATATAAATTCCTTAAGTTTAGATGGAGTTATCATTGCATCTTCAAATCTGACTTCATTCTTGTTTTTAGGTTCATCAGTTCTAACAGCAACAGGTTCATCCATGTCATCATCGAAGGAAGTGGCAGCAATTTGACCAGACATTTTCTTTATCCATATTCCCTTTTGTAGTTTGTAACTCATTCTTTTAAGATAGTTTAAGGAATAAGTGTCTAAAAGATGTAGAGGCTTGCTGATCTTGTTAGTTTGGTAAATTACAGCATTTTCAAATTTTATGGTGAATACCATAACGTAGGGCAAGCATGCTTTGAGTTTTCTTGCTGCTTCTCTCATTTGAATCATCATGATGAAAGGAAGGTTAAGAAGTTCTTCATCAATTAGATGTCCTATAAAAGTCATGTCCTTTTCACTCACCCAGTCAAAACAACCGATTCTGGAAAGAAAAGTTTTGCTAATCATGTTGTGAAGTAGTCGCATCTCCATGGTTAGCATGTTGGCTTGAACATGTTGGATGAAGCTTACATCTTTCTTTCCAAAATGAGCTTCAGTGTGTGTTCTTTGTCATTTAGGGTAAGCTCGGTGGCACCATCAGTTGGCATTTGAAGCAAGCTGCTCAACTTTTCTTCATCCACAACGACTTTAACTCCCTTAACAGTTGATTCTAAATGGTAACCTTCAAGAACTAAATTTTCATAGAAAGTTCTTACCAATGAAGGGTAGGTCAGAATATCCAAAGAACAGAAAATTTTCTAGCCCTGGATGTCAATCCAACTTCCAATCTTCATTTCCATTTCTTCCAAGAATGAGAAATGGATCCTTCTATCACAAGTGACATGCCTATTTTCCATTGAAGTGGATTTCACGGTCGGAGAGGGTGTTTCTTCTTCTTTTTGTTCTGGAGAATACCTTTTTCTCTTTTCTCCCTTTTCCTTTTGATCTTCACTGCGTGTGCTGGTTTCAACTGCTTGAGGAGTCTTTCGTAACGATCTCCTTGGAGCCATTTGAGGGATTTAAGAAATCAGAATGGTTTTTGAAGTTTTTGGTCGACATTCTTAGTGAAGTAGAAAGAGTTTAAAGTGAGATGGAAAGAGTGAAATGTAAAAGAAAGTTACTCAGTTCTATTTAAAAAGCAATTTCCCGACATTCGAGTCAGCTCGCATAACCCTAAAAACATCCAAGTCAGCTCGACCAGAGCAAACTCAGAACAAGCAGAAAAATCAGGCATTCAAGCCAGCTCGACCAGAAATTAAAATGATTCAAAATTTGAGTTTGATTCAAAAATTCTCCTCTAAGTAATTAAAATCTATCCTGCTTCAGTGGCTTAGTGAAAATGTCAACTATCTATTTTTTAGTTAGGATAAATTCTAGTTCAATGTCACCGTTCAAAATATGATATATAATAAAATGATGCCTAATCTCTATATGCTTAGTTCTAGAATGCTGAATAGGATTCTTGGTCAAATTTATAGCTTTTGTGTTATCACACTTGATTTGAATTTTGAATTATGTAACACCAAAATCTTCTAGTTGTTGTTTAATCCATAATAACACTTGTGCACAACAACTCCCTGTAGCAACATACTCTGCCTCAACAGTAAAATGTGCTACCGAGTTTTGTTTCTTGCAGTGCCATTAGATTAAATTCAACCCTAGAAATTGGCATGTACCACTAGTGCTCATTCTATCAATTTTACAACTAGCATAGTCAGCATTCGAAAATCCAATTAAATTCAATGAGGACTATTTTGAAAACCAACGACCTTGATTACTTGATCCTTTCAAATATTTGATTATTCTTTTGACAGCAAGCATATGTATTTCTTTAAGATTATATTGAAATGTAGCACATACACATACACTATACAAGATATCCGATCTACTTGCAGTTAAATATAACAAGGATTTGATCATACCTCTATAAAGCTTTTGGTCAACAATGGATCCATTTTCATCTTTTTCCAATCTGCAAGATGGGATCATAGGTGTGCTCATTTGTTTGCCCGTCTCCATACCAAAATTTTTGATTAATTCCTTGGTGTATTTGGCTTGGTTGATGAAGATTCCTTCCTTAGTTTGCTTTACTTGAAGTTCGAGGAAGTAATTAAGTTCACCCATTAGGCTCATTTCAAGTTCTCCCTGCATTAACTTAGCAAATTCTTCAAAAAAAATTTCAATAGTTGCACCAAATATAATATCATCAACATAAATTTGTACAACTAACATGTTATTATTTTTTTTTTGTTGAAAAGGGTTTTATCAACATTTCCTCTTGAAAAATTATTTTCAATCAAGAAAGTGCTAAATCTATCATACCAGGCTCTAGGTGCTTATTTCAAACCGTATAAAGCTTTATTTAGTTCAAACACATGGTTTGGAAAAGCATGATCTTCAAAACCCAGTTGTTGTTCTACAAAAACTTGTTCAGAGATAAAATCATTTAAAAATGCACATTTCATATCCATTTGAAAAAGTTTAAAATTTATGTAGCAAGCAAATGCAAGAAGTAATCTAATGGCTTCTAATCATGCTACCGGTGCATATGTTTCATCAAAATCAATGCCTTCTTCTTGATTGTACCACTTTGCCACTAATCTAGCTTTATTTCTAATGACATTTCCTTGTTCATCTAATTTGTTCCTATAGACCCATTTCGTTCCTATGATTGGGTGGTTTGTAGGTCTATCAACTAATGTCCAAACCTTATTTCTTTCAAACTAGTTTAATTCTTCATGCATGACGAACATCCATTTTGGGTCATTTTCAGCTTCTTCTAAGGTATGAGATTCAATTTAAGATACAAAGGCTAGGTAGTCATGTGCAATTCTATGTGATGACCTAGTCCTAATACCTTGTGAAGGATCACCAATAATTAATTCATTAGGATGAGAAGTTGCGTACCTCCATTCTGTTAGTAGATCTGTATGATCCTTACTTACCATTTCTTCTCCTTTATCAATTAGTCTTTCTTGTATGCTTAAGTCTTTTATCTCTTTTTGAATTGTACCTACATCATTATCTATACACTCTTTTTTCTAGAAGTTGAATGTTTAGTTTCATCAAAAATAACATGCATTGACTCTTCTACAGTAAGAGTCCTTTTATTAAATACTCTATATGCTTTGCTATGTAATGAATAACCAAGAGAAATTGCTTCATCAAATTTAGCATCAAATTTTCCTAGATTATCTTTACCATTATATTAGATTTCTTTTCATTCCAAAGCTCATAGGGGGTTTTCTTTAAAATAGAATGAATCAAAACGCGGTTTAAAATATAACAAGCAATATTCATCGCTTCTGCCCAAAAGTACCTTGGAAGATTACCTTCACACAACATGGTTCGGGCCATTTCTTCCAAAGTCCTATTCTTTCTCTTTATAATAACATTTTGTTGTGGTGTCTTAGGAGCGGAGAAGTTGTGATCAATATCATTTTCTGTGCAATAGTCATCGAAAAATTAATTTTCAAATTCAGTGATTTAATCACTCCTAATTGAAATTATTGGTAGATTTTTCAGATTTAAAACATTTTTATGAAATTTTTTAAATACTTTGAAGGTATCATCTTTGTGAGTAAAAAACAAAATTCATGTAAATCTAGAAAAATCATCTACAATTACAAGGACATATTTCATACCTCCTATGCTTGTAGTCCTAGTAGGTCCAAATAAGTCCATGTGAAGTAGTTCTAGAGGTCTAGCAGTTAAAATCATATTTTCGGATTTAAAGCTCCTCCTAGTTTGTTTACCCATTTGTCATGCATCACAAACATGATCAAAATCAACTTTAAACTTAGGCATGCCTCTAACTAAATTTTTGGAATTTAATCTAGCAATAGTATGCATGCTAGCATGACCAAATTGTCTATGCCAAAGTAAACATGACTCCTTGGACTTAGTATTCATTGCAACTAGATTGTAACTGCTTGACATAGCAAGATCATTGTGATCAACTAAGTAAATGTTTCTAAGTCTGTGTCCAATGAACTTACTACTAGAGTCAAGAGAGTTTGTTACAATACACATAGATGACTAAAAAATAACTTTGAAGCCTTTATCACAAAGTTGACTGATACTTAATATGTTACACTTCAATTTATCTACTAGCAATACATCTTAAATAAAAATACAGGAGGTTATCTTGATCATATCGATTCCGATTATTTTCTCCTTGCCATTATCTCCAAAAGTAACCATACCTCCTTCTTTCATTTTTAGGGTGATGAACTGATCCTTGTTACCCGTTATATGCCTTGAACAGCCACTGTCAAGATACCATCTCTTCTTCAATTTCTGGGTTGCAAGATATTTCTGCAAGACAATCAAGGAGTTCTTTTAAGTACCCAAGCTAACTTGGATCCTTGTAGGTTAGCTAAGGTGGTTTCTTTGGGAACCCAAATCTTTCTTGATTTATTAAGAACATTTCTAATAATGTTGTATTCAAAAGATTTATGTCCTAGCTCTTTGCAAGCAAAACATTTGATTCTAGAATTCTGAAAAGATTTATATTTAGAAATTTTAGATGAATGAGATGAAGAAATAGTAGATTTTGTATTTGAATTTTTAGGAACATACAAGATAGCTTTCAAAATGGAAGTAGAACCTTTTGTAGCAAAAGCCTTTTGAGATGTTATCTTAGGAACAAAATCTTTTTATTTCATAAAGGTAGTTGCTGAAATATAATTTGATTTTAAAAAATTAAAACCAATTCCAGCCTTGTCACCAGAAATCATTTGCACTTTAAGAATCAATTCAAGCTTGTTAGAAGATAAAGTGAGTTTTTTAACAAGTGGCTTGAGCTTTTCAATCTTCTTTTTCAACTCATGATTTTCATTCAACAAAACATTGTTTTTGTCATGATAATCATTATTTTTAGTTTTCAGAAAAGACATGAAGTTCTTTTTGTAACAAAACATTCTTTTATAAAATTTTCTCTTTCTCTTTAAGTAAAGAATCATTAGTATTCTTTAGAGATCTAATTTTTACTCTAGCCTTTTTAAATTTAGATAAAAGATCATGGAATGTAGAATTTAACTCATTAAATATAAATTCAATTTGAGCATTGGGAGAAGTTACCTCATCCTCGAGACCCAATAGACAAAAATTAGCTATTTTCGTGGTCTCTTCCACTTCAATTGAGGTGGATTCTTCACTATCCCTCCATGTGGCAACCATCACTTTCTTTTTCTTCTTCTTGAAAGGTTTCTTTAATTATGGACAATTTGGATGAATGTGCCCCGATTTCTTACAATCATTGCAGGTGGGGACTTGTTCCTTTTCTTTGTCTTTGTTCTTGTCCTTTTCCTTGGAATGCTCTCCTCCTTTATGGAATTTTCTATTGAATCTTCCTTTCTTCTTTCCCATAAACATTCTAAATCTATTCACGACCATTGCGATATCCTCATCTTCTAGATCATCTTCAGAGGAGGCAAAATCATCTTTTGATTCTTCATCATTCTTAGATTCCAATGCAGCCTTGAATGCAATAGTTTTCTTTTTCTTCTGATCATCTTCAGTTCTGTGCTGCATGGCCAATTTGTGTGTTATGAGAGAACCTATTAATTCATCCACAGATAGAGTGTTTTGATCTTTAGCCTTCTAGATGGCTGTAACTTTAGGGTCCCATTTGTCTGGAAGTGATCTCAATACCTTTTGTACTAGATCAGCATTTGAGTAAATCCTACCAAGACTTTTCAAACTATTAATAATATCTATAAATCTAGTGTACATGGTAGAAATATTTTTATTAGGTTTCATTTTAACAATTCATAATTGTGTACTCGAAGATTAATTTTTGAAATCT
Source organism: Areca catechu (assembly GCA_021397845.1). Classification (NCBI taxonomy): domain Eukaryota; kingdom Viridiplantae; phylum Streptophyta; class Magnoliopsida; order Arecales; family Arecaceae; genus Areca; species Areca catechu. The sequence goes on along the minus strand of CM038051.1, from coordinate 89,176,047 downwards.
TTACTTGGAATGTTCCTTCATGGGTCATCTTAAGTTTATCCCAAATTTCCTTTGTTGAAGAGCAAGTAAAAATTTGATTAAACTCGTTTGAATGCAAAGCACAGTATAGTAGATTCATAGCTTTGGCATTTAATTCCCCTAACTTCATGTCGTGTTCATCCCATTCCTCTTCAGGTTTAGGGATATCCACACCATCAATTTTGATCATGGGAACATATGGCCCTTTGAGAAAGACCTTCCATAATTGAAAATCAATAGCTTGTATATAGATTTTCATTCTAGCATTCTAATAAGAATAATTTGTACCTGTGAAGAGTGGAGGTCTATTGGTTGATTGGCTTTCAGCCAAGGATGTACTTACAGGATGAGCCTTCAATCTTTACTCTAATATAATCAGAGATTCTGCTCTGATACCAGTTGTTGCCCTGGTGGCTACCCAAGAGAGGGGTAAATTGGGAATTTAAAAGATTTAAGCAGATAATATACACTTAAAAAATTTCTATTAAAGTGTTAGGTGCTGTGGCAAAATAATGACTTATAGAAGCTAAATAATATCAAAGAAGCACAACACAAATACACATAAATAATAGTGGTTCGGAGCAACCCAGCTCCTATGTCCACTATCCAAGATATCACTTGAAATTTCCACTATATTCAACCTGAATATAGAAGGATTTTTTTACAAGCTCACAATCCAAAACCTCTACACTTTGGTTTTACCAGGATCACCAAAGAAAACCCTACACCCTTTGGTTTTGAATAAGATCACCAAAGAAACCAAACTTGGTTTTCATAGGATCACCAAAAACCCAACACTTGGTTTTTATCTAAGGCTCACCAAGAACCTATTTGGTTTTTCAAATGGGCTCACCAGTAACCCAACAATTCAAGAATGAATTGAAAAATAAATGCAACAATAAATGATAAACTCTAGTTATCGGATAGTTGTCGATGTAGCTTAAGAGAAGTCCACTTGGATGCACTTCAATACGCTTTAAAAGCTTCAGTGGCTTTTTTCCAATGTGCTTCAAGCTTCAGATCATAGTTGGTGAAAACTTAAAGACTAACTTGAATGCTCTTTGTGCTCTTCTTGCTTGTTGGTAGGTTGGATATTCAATAAACCCTTAAAAGTTTGAGGAACTTTTTTACTCTTGCTTTTTGGAAGTTCAAATCCTCAAATATATGGTCTTCCACCACTTTAAGGTAGTTTGAGATGTTGTAGACCATTGGAATATGACATTTGACTGTTGGAGCACCTTTTTGCATTCAAAAAAAGTAATTCTGGAGCTAGCCATTATGTACCTGAGAAAGACACTCGAGTCGGCATGGATACTTCAAGTCGGCTTGGATCCATCGAGTCGATAGGTTGAGTCACCAATTATTCAATAGGGTCGACTCTCTATCTTAGGGTGCAAAAACTTCACTCTGGACGAGTAGGCTCTTGATAGCTCGGGTCAGCTCAATCATCTATCGTTGAAGACATTGAACTCAAGGAGTCGGCTCGCTTCTACTTGGATTGACTCTTCTTCTCAGAATTAGAAAACTTTACACTGGAGGAGTCGGCTCGTTGTAGATCAGGTCGGCTCACTTCCTCATGTCTTAAAAATTTGTTTCAGCATAATAAGCTCGTTGTGGTTCGGGTTGGCTCACCTGGCTTGTTCTCAAAAGATTTCAAAATTGGACTCTGGAAGAGTCGGCTCGGACTTATTCCAATCGACTCAGATTTACTCGAGTCAGCTTGGATTCCTTCGAGTCGGCTCGGATAGCTACGTGCTAGAATCCTTGGTGCATGCCATGAGATAGAGTTGGCTCTTTTGAGGTTTTGTCGACTCGAGTAAGTTCTTTAGGAATTCTTACAATTTAATTTAAGAACATTCTCACCAAACTCTCAAACAGTTAAAACAAGCCAACTCAAAATAAATTTAATGCATAGCCAATATAGAAGTAACCCTTTTACATGATTATTCTTAACTTTTTCATTGGGTTCTTCTTTACAAAATTCAATTAAAATACAACTCAAAACAAGAAGTATGAATGTAGGAGTTGAAGTTTGAACAAATAATCCATCCAATAAAAAGTTGTAAACCACTTGAAGAGTTGTTAGTAAAATATGCACATGCTCCAATGTTTGGTTATCATCAAAACCACTTCTGGGGTCAACACTAGTATGTTTTATTTTGAGTCCAGTTGAGTCCATTTAGTTGAGTCTAGCTATTTTCAGTCCAATCAAGTGAGTTAGATTAAGTCTTATAATTTTCATTCATATTAAGATCCAAGAGGAGAGTAAGCAGATCCAGAGATTCACTATGCCTCCCATCAAGAGCTGGCCTTCATGCACTGGACCCTTTCATGCTACCAAGCCCATAAGAGAGAGCTCCAGTCCAAGACAAAGGCCCACTGTTGACCACGTCCACCAAGATTTCTTGGCCTACAAGTCAGGATTTTTTAGCCCAAAAGTCATGTATCCTGGGATGAATCTATAAATACCCCACCCCTCTTGTATTTTTATGCTATGGATGAATAAGATTTCTTAAGTTTTGTGTGAACTTTTCACGGTATCTGTGTGATTCCTAGGGCATCTGTGTGAGCCCTTTGCTGTGTGCTTGTCCTTCTTGGGGAATCTATGTGAACCCCAGTTATCCTTTGCCCTCTCTTTCTTCTTCCTGCAAACCCTAATCCCTAGTGACATCTACGCTTGCCAGCGATCCATCCCCACGCATCTATCCCACATCACTAAGCTCTCTAGAGTAATTAGGTTGCTAATTGATTTTATTTAAGGCTTGGGTTCTGAAGCTGGGTGGTTGTTTTGGGCCTAGGATAGGTGATGAAATCCTGCCCTATTCTGAGAGAGGAAATTGCCCTTAAGATTGATTAGATGAAATGATGACACTCAATGAGCCCTAATGCAACTAATAACAATCAAAAATAAAATTTTTTTTAATCTTTTATGAGGTGACAATTTAAATTTAAGTTGATTAAATAATCAAACAAAATTAGGGCTTGGATGAGGTAGGGTTTAGAAGTTGATTAGATTTGGTTTGATCAAGTATGCAAAATAGAAATTAGGGTTTGATTTGATACAGAATTTGGTTCAGTTTTCAAAGCATAAAAAAATTATAAAAATTTTAGGACTGAATATCAACATTGAAGATAATCTCTACTAAATTTCATTTAAATAAAAATTTGGATGATAATGGAAAACCTAGGGTTTTCAGACTGTGTGGAGAAGTTTAGGATTTCTATTAGGGTTTCTAATATGCAGAAAGTTTTACATTTTTTTTTTATAAGAAAATAATTAAAAATTATGATGATTATCAAGACTAAATAAAGAGTATCTCATGCAAATTTTAATGTTAAATGAAATACCTATGTTGATAAAATATAGCAAAATCCAGACCCCTAATGCAGAGACAAGATGCAGAAGTTTCTAGAGCAAAAGAAAATAGGCATGAAAAAATTCTATAGGCCAAAATAAATCATGAGAAAATTCTTAAAAATACTATCAACTATGTAAAATTTAGAAAAAAGAAATTAATGTTTTATGATCTATTTACGTGTAGAAACAATAAAAGGAACAGACCATGTATGGGAATTATGGGATGCAGAAACTTGCCCCAAAATATGCTCTAATACCAATTGATGCAGGACTATTCATGCATGTCAATTATTTTTTGTGTGTTATGCATTAAGTTAGAAGTTTGTACCTGAATTTAAAGGTAATATATTAAGTAGGGAATTCCATAGAAAATCTGAAGCTTAGGAATGCAAAAATAAACCCTAAAAGAGAAGAAACAGGACCGCAATGGCTAAGAAGCCCTGCTTAGGACTAGCTCTTCTGCAATACCAATATTAGAGGAGTATAGGGGGTGTACCTGGTAGAGATTTGAAGATCAATCCATGAAGCGTTCGCTCTATGCTCTCGAACGCGGCATGGAAAATAAAGCTATCGACCTTGCAGATACACGACTTTCAATTTGGTGACCCGAAAACTGGTCAGATGGAATCCTTAGATTCGTAAACTTTGAGAGACTTGGAAATCACCTAACAAAGGTTAGAAAACAAAGAAAAAGAAGGCTAAATCACAGAAAGAAGTAGTGGAAGAAGTTTGAAGCGGGTGGCCAAGAGGTGAGAAGGCCGGTGGCTTGGAGGCAGGGTGCAGAGATCACACAGAAACCCTGAGGGATCACATAGATACTCTTAATCACACAGAAATTCATACAGAACTTTGAAAAAAACTCAAGAGAAATTCACTCATAACAATTCAATCATTAGTTACAAAAGAGTGGAGGGGTGGGGTATTTATAGATGTTGCCATGCCCTCTCCTAGTTAGGATAGGAATACAAAATTTGATAGAAAAAAGGATTACAAAGTTGCATAGAACTAGGAGCACATTATTTGAGTAGAAATAAAACTTAATCTTCTAGTTAGAAGTGGACTCTTCTCCTTCTTTGACTTGGTAAAGGGCTCCTTATGGGCTTGGGCTGGGATGAAATTCTCTTGGGCTACTTTGACTTTTCCACTCCCTGTTTGGCTTGGACTTAGGTACCAACTTTGTTGAATTGGGCTTGGAGGGGTGTCAAAGGTAAGAATAGGCCTGAGGGCATCATGGCCAGATGGAATGAGGATGCTAGGGACTTGGACTTGGGCTTGGAGCGCCACTTCATGAATTTTTGTGGGATGGTATGTTAGGGGGCTTCTCCTAGAGGACTTGGGCAGCATGAAGGAAGTCCAGATGCTGGGCTGGTGACTTGAGTGTGGGTCCAATGCTCCTCCCCTTGAATATGACTTGAATGAAAGTAATTATAGGACTCAAAGGGACCTAATTGACAAGACTCAAAGAAGGCTGAATAATACAAATGGACTCAATTGAACTCAGGAATCAAATGACTTAGTGAATGTAACCAACTTACATTTTTACATGACTCAAATTGACACAAAACCTCAAAATGACAAACACTCATAATGAACTGACTCAACCAACATAGTTCAAATGAGCCGAACATAACCAAAATCTTGACTCATAAACACTAATGGTGTTAGTCGACTCTGAATACAAGACTCAAGTGTAACAAGGCCTGAAAACAAAACTCAAGGCCCAAATACAGGACTCAAATGGCAAACATGGCCAGTTTATTTGACTCAAAGAAAATTTTAATCATGGCTAAGGGACTTAAACTCAAGGACCTATAGTGAACTAGGGTTGACCTGATGTCCCCATCAGATGGTATCAATATAGCTATCATTATTGATGTTTTCCTTGCATACGACAACAATGTCTTTTCCATCTTCAATTTCTTTAGGCTTGGTGAGTACATGATCCAGGATGAAAATGGGCTTTAAAACTGAAAAACTTATAAGTTTAAAGAGAACAATGAGTCTATGGTGGGGGTGCTAGGATTCGATACAGATTATTGGGCCCTATCTGGTTTAATGATTAGGATTTTCTTGAACCCCTAATAATGTATTAAGTTTTGTAATCAAGTCTTGCAATAAAGTTAGTCTAGTTGAGTTTGTAACGAAGTTAGGTCAGCTGAGTTGAATTTAGTTATGTAATAAGTTGAGTTGTCTCAACCTCAGTATAGTTTAATTGAGTCTTGTAAGATTATGTTCAGTTCAATACATAAGTCCAGTTTTATACAAGAGAACGAGCATCAGCCAAAGCCTTCACCAGGCCCTCCCAGAGCAAAGCAAGCCCAAGTCTATAAAGCTCCACGCATGTTGATGCTAGAGAATATTCTAGGCACCCCAGCTTAAGGTTTCTAGCCCACCAGGAGGCCCATGCACCCAAGCTCTTTAGAGGCCGCCCAAGCCAAAGATGGAGGATGCCCCTTGCTGCCCACATGCCCAAGCCCACTCAATTAGGCATCCAAGCCCAAGTGAAGCACATTTGACCAAGTCTAAGAGAGGGAGAAGTCCAATTCTAACAAGGAGATCAAGTTTAATTCCTATTCAAATTATGTAACCGTAGTTTTTATCCAATTTGTAATCCCTCTCCCACTCAACTTTATAATTCTATCCTAACAAGGAGAGGACGTGGGGAACATCTATAAATACCCCACCCCTCCCCTTCTTGTAAGCAACTTTTATTCATGAATTAAAACTTTGTTGAAATTTTGTTAGCTTGTTCTGGTGTTCTTGTGTTGAGGTGTGTGAGTGATATTTGAGAGCCCTAATTCATCCAAGCCCTAGCCATCCCAAACAACCTTCATTCAAGCCCTAATCCACCTAAAGAGAAGAAGCCATAGACATCTAAAGCAAGGAGTCTTCCTTCCCCATCCAGGAGGCCAGCTTCAGAAACCCTAATTCCATCTTCTGCAAACCCAAGTTCTTTTCTTTGCTTTGTTATTTGTTCGCTTGCTGACCTCTGACGCTTGCAGGATCCCTAAGGTATTCACCTCCAAAGAGGAGGCCCTCTTCTCCTCCAGGACCGATCCCAGATAGCTACCAGATCTGAAAAACTAAAGGCTTGTCTTCTAATCGACGATCCCGAGTGCTGTGCGACCCCAGCTTCGAATAGATCTTCTAATCGGTGCTTCGTATAATCTTGTCCTCATTTGATTTCTGATTTATTGAAGGTACAATATCCTAACCAGGGGTTTCATAATTCTCGAGGTCTAGATTTTATTATTTTGCATGTGTTCATGTGCAGGTATGATGATTCTTTTCATACTAGTTTCCTTCTAGTCTTTACTTGCTTTTTAGGATTTTAGCCTCAAAACTAAATCTTTAAAAATTACAAAAAAAAATAGTTTCTATTTTCTTGCATTCATATCAATCTTAGGACCATCTCACATCATTTGGTATCAGAGCATGTGTAAGGCTAGTTTTTGCATCCCATAATTCTTATATATAGTCTATTGTTTTTACTGTTTCTATATGTAGGTAGATTAGAAAACTCTAATTTTTATTTTTCTGGATTCCACGTAATTGATTGTAATTTTTGGAATTTTTTTATGATTTATTTCAATCTATAGAAATTTTGCATGCCTATTTTTTTTGCCCTAGAAAACTCTTGCATCTTGTCTTTGCATTAGGGGTCTGATTTTTGGTCTATTTCATCATCTTATGAATTTTATTTTTCATTGAAATTTGCACTGCATACTCTCTATTTAGTCTTGATAATATCATAGTTTTTAGTTATTTTTATAAAAATAGAAAAATATAAAAAAAACTACATCTTAGAAATCCTAACTGAAATTTTGAACTTCTGCACATAGTCTAAAAACCCTAGGTTTTGTATCACCATCCGAATTTGGCTATGCATGAAATTTGGTAGGGATCATCTTCGTTGCTATTTGATGCGGGACTAATATGCATGCAATTCTTTTTGTATGTTTTATATGTGGGGTTAGGTTATTAATTCTGAGATTTCATATCAAAATTAGTTGAAGGGAATTATGTATGAATTTTTGAAGCCAAGCATGCAGATAAGAACCTAGAAAAGTACTAAAGAAGGATCGCTGGGGCTGAGAAGCCTCGGTTAGGGCAAGTTCTCCTATAATATAAAGACTGGAGGTAGAGGGGGTGTACCTGACAACATATGAAGCACGTGATGAAGATCGCAGTGAAGGGATCTCTCGTTCCTCGATGGATGTGGCCAGGAAAATCAAGCCAAAGACATGCAGATACCCGGCTTTCTACTCGGTGGTCCGATTGAGGCATGGCTGGAGTCGTTGGATTCGTAGGAACTCAGGAACCTGCAAATGATTTGTCAAGGGTTAGAAAACTCATAGAAAATCAAGAAAACAAAGGAAAATAGAAAAGGGAAGAAAGTTTTGGAGGGGGCTAGAAGGATGGTTGGCGGCAGGAAGATGGTTGCAAACATCGGGAAGAAGAACTCTCAAACCCCTTTATGCACACAGCAGGGTAATCACACAAAATAATATAAGAACTCAAGGTTTATTTCATATCAAAAATCTCCCTTCATACAAGAGGCTAGGGTCCCTTAAATAGACCTTTAACCTTGCACTCCAAGTAAGGCTACATTAGTATTTACAAAAGAATCATTTTCCCTCTCAAACCCTAGCTAGAAAATAAGGAAACATTAGGTAGAAAAATCCCTAAAAATTCTTTTGACTTGGCCAACACTCCAAGGATGCCTAGGGGGTGTGTTGGGCTTCTAAGAGAAGCAAGGGGCCGACCCAAAGGGGCTCGGGTGCATGGGTTTCGGCCTTTGGAAGCTGGGGTGGCATGGTTGCCAGGAAGCAGGAATATTCCCTAGTATCTTGCTTCTTAGGGGCTTGGGCTTGGTGCCTGGGCTTGATTTCTTTGGGCTAAGATGCAGATGGACCTCTGGAATCATAGATGCCCTTATCTATGAATATACTTTGGCATCTGGAAGAGAATCTGGGCATCTTGAGGGAATCTGCAATGAATTAGGGTTTCTGATTTTCCTCCTGGGGTCTTCAAATCTTCAAGCTGGGTTGGACTTGGGCTAAACTTCCATATCTTCAATCTAGTTGGACTTGGTCTTCACTTGTATGATATGGTCTTGAGTCTTCAGTATGCTTGGACAAGACTCAAAAAAAAAAATTTAGCTCAATATGAGCTGACTAGCATTGGACTGAACTTGCTCAACATGAGCTGACTAGTACAGAACTGAAATAACAACTCAAAATACTCAAATAACAACTAGAATAGACTCAGATGGGCTAAGCCCTTATTACAGATGGACTCATAAATTATTAATCAATTCACAGAGGGTTGAAAAGCCTCTATCTTATTCTGGTGCCTTTGGTGTCCCCACCAATTCTCCCGGGATGGGAGGAACTCGACCCTATCGAGTGAAGATCAGACTGGCTCACATATCTCTCGAGAAGGTCTGGGTTAAGGCATTGCAAGTCCTCTCGAGAAAGCCACGAATCATTCAACTCTGGCTGGCCTTGCCATCGGACCAGGAAGCGTTGATAATCAATGCTTCGGGTCGTGATGGCTTGATCGTCCAAGATACGCTCGATCCGTTCTCCTCTCTCAGGCCAATTTGTTAGTGGACACTCTGGGTTAGGGTCACTCATAATGAAAAGAAATAGGTCTAAAGGCCTCACTAGGTATCGCTGTCATTTTCCTATACTCAACCAGGTCTGTAATGTTGAAGGTAGAACTAATGCCCAAATCCGAAGGCAAGTCTAACACCTAGGCATTTGATCCAACCTTCTCTATCACTTTAAAAGGACCGACTCTGCGAGCATGAAGCTTCTTTTAGACCTAAGCCTAACCAAGAGAGAATCCACTACATCAAATTCTTTGATCCATCTTCTGGAATTAGCTAGTTTGTTTAAAATTAGTGTAGGTGGTGAACATGCTAGGCACATGCAGACTCCTAACAAAATGATGCAAAGGACTCAAACTAACACCTAATAGACTCAACTTTGCATTCCAATCGAAGGAAATTTATTAGACTTTTATGGGCCTAAACCTAAGAGACTATAGACTCTCTAGGTCTGACCCTAGTCTGGTGTGCACAAGAGTATTTACAATGGACTCCAAGCAAATGCCAAAGGGTATGCCAGAAGTATAATGCAAACCTAACATGCGTAATGAATGCATGCAGTACGCTAATCTCAACTAAATGCAATCTAATGATCCTAGAAATGTTGGAGATGTTTGGAAAGGGCAGAAAATAGGAAGTGGGTTCATAATTAGTTTGGTAAGGTAGAGAAAAAGGTTCATGGTTAGTTGGATAAAGTAGGATAAAAGATGGGGTGTCAGGAACTAATCCTATACTAATGAGGTTAACCTTACGAGATTGAGCTATATCTACTGGGTTTGCATAATGGAAGGATGGGTCACCAATTTCAGGGAAGAAGTCCTTAATGGGAACTATAGGAGGGGGCTCATCCCGAGGGTACTGATTCAAAGAGATCAGGACCTTAATAAATTCTTCTGGTTCTTGTATTTTTGGACTAGACTCTATAATTGGCTCTCCTCTATGGTTTCCTTGGGTAAGGCTCTAGCAGCAGTACCTAGGTTCTCTTCCTTTATTTGTTCTTCCATTTTAGCTTTAGGTTGGATGTGGTCAAGGTCAACTAGCTCTTGGTTGGTTTCTACCTGGGTATCTACTTGGTTAGCTAATTCTAGGTCTACTAAAGGTGTTTCCTCTTCTCCTTCATACTCATCCACTAGGCTCGCATCAGCTTCATACACTTTCGCATTAATATAAGCTTTGTCAATCTCAGGAATGGTTGGAGAAGGTCGGCTAGGGAAAAATTGGCTAGGTTCTGTTTTCTGATTATGGACACTAATCCTAGTAGGTTCAGGTTGCCTAAGGGGTAGTGGCTCACTACTGGGTTCATATTGAGGGATACTAATCCTATGGGGTTCAAGTTGACCATGGGAAGCATGACTAGTACTAGATTGATACCTAGGGGTTATGGGCTCTCTAGGCTCATAGGATTTAGGTTCAGCTCTATGGGTCTTGGGTCTACTGGCCTTATAGGGTGTGGGTGCATAGGATCTATGATCATGGCATCTAAAGTCATAGGATCTAGGTTCATAGGTTTTAGTTTCATAGGATTTAGAGTAATAAGATCTATAGGTTGTGGGTATACTAGGCTTATAGGATGTGGGTAAATAGGATCTATCTTCCTCGTCTACAAAATCCTGATTCGGCCTTCTAGGACAAACCTCAGGAATTGGGTCAGGACGATGGCCTCTCCTATGTTTAGCCTCAAGTTATGGATCAGGATTTGGGGTCCACCTAGGCTCAGGATTATAGTATGGGTCAGGCTGAGGGGCTCTCCTAGGTTCAACCTTATGGTATGGATCAGGGTTTGGGGTCCTTCTAGGTCCAGGATTATAGTATGGGTCAGCATAAGGGGCTCTCCTTGGTTCAACCTCACGGTATGGTTCAGGGTTTGGGGTCCTCCTAGGGTCAGGATCATAATAAGGGTCATGGCGAGGGGTTCTCCTAGGCTGAGGGGACTTAGGATTAGGCTCAGACTGGGTCCTACATGTCTCCTCTAGGGTTCCTAGTCGGGCATCTATTTGATCAAGCTTCTGGGTCAATTGGGTATTTGCTTGCTCAAACCTAAGATTGAGGATTTGGACTAACCTTTCTATAAGGGCATCAAATTTGGCATCAAAATGGTGCATGGATTCTGCCATTTGTGAAGGAGGTGGATGATATGAAACCCCTGATCTAGTGCTCATGCAAGACTCGATCAGACTGACTGCAGCTGACTAGACCTAGAATCCAAACTAGATGCTCAATCATGGTGGCAAAATAGCCTATAGTATCCCTGTACTCAGCCAGGCAGGTGTAAGGGGAGTGTTAGGTCCCTGATTGCCAAGCCTAGACACCAATCAGAGATTGGCCAGGTAGGCGGACCAGCACACAAGTCCTTTAGGATTGAATCCCTAAACAACTGTTCTAGACATTGAGCACAAGGCACACACAGGTTAACTTGACACGGTGATCTAACACTAGCCCGGACCCGACCAGTTGGTGTCCCTAGCCCACTAGGGCAAATTAAGTCTAGTTAATTTTAGGTTAAGGCTTGGGACTGAATGCAAGGGATGTGGTTTTGGGCTAAGGAGAGGTGATCAAATCCTCCCCCCATCTGATATAGCAAGAATGCCCTTAAAAGTAAATTATGCAATGATGGCGGGCAGATGAGGATGCAAATTAGGGTTTAGATGTTTTTTTGGTATTTTTGGAGAATATGTAATTTTATTTTTTGGTATTTTCTTAAATAGAAGAAAACATGCAATTTATGGCCTAATATGCATGAAATAAACTAAAATTAAAAGATATGCAAAAGATGCTAAACAAAACCGTAAAACTTCAAAACTTGTCTTGCTGAAAAAAATAGAGCCAAAAATTTGTAGGCTACATTTGGCTTGCAGAAAATTCACAGGCCGAAATAAAATCTTAAAAAATTCCAAAAATTACTGAGAATTACAATGAATCCAGCAATATAAACTTTAGAATTTTTGGACTTTTTATCATGGAGATATAATTTAAAAAATAGAGTATATACGGACTAAAAAATTGTAGAAAACAAGCCCTACTCTAAGCTCTGATACCAAATAATGCGGGACTAATATAAATGCAATTCCTTTTGTATATTTTATATGTGGGGTTAGGTGATAAATTCCTAGATTTCAGATCAAAATTTGTTGTTGGGAATTATGTATGAATTTTTGAAGCCAAGCATGCAGATTAGAACATAGAAAAGTACTAAAGAAGATCGTCGGGGCTGAGAAGCCTCGGTTAGGGCAAGTTCTCCTACAATATAAAGACTGGAGGTAGAGGGGGTGTACCTGACAATGTCTGAAGCACCCGATGAAGATCACAGCGAAGGGATCTCTCGTTCCTCGGTAGATGCGGCCTGGAAAATCGAGCCAAACACCTACGGATACCCGACTTTCTGCTCGGTGGTCTGATTGATGCGTGGCTGGAGTCGTTGGATTCGTAGGAACTTGGGAACCTGCAAACGACCTATCAAGGGTTAGAAAACTCATAGAAAATCAAGAAAACAAAGGAAAATAGCAAAGGAAAGAAAGTTTTGGAGGGGGCTGGAAGGATGGTTGCCGGCAGGAAGATGGTTGCAAACACCGGGAAGAAGAACTCTCAAACCCCTTTATGCACACTACAGGATAATCACACAAAACAATATAAGAACTCAAGATTTATTTCATATCAAAAATCTCCCTTCTTACAAGAGGCTAGGGTTCCTTAAATAGACCCTTAACCTTGGGCTCCAAGTAAGGGCACATTAGTCTTTACATTAGAATCCTTTTCCCTCTCAAACCCTAGCTAGAAAATAAGGAAACATTAGGTAGAAAAAACCCCAAACATTCTCTTGACTTGGCCAACACTCCAAGGATGCCTAGGGGGGCATGTTGGGCTTCTAAGAGCATCAAGAGACCGGTCCAAAGTGGCTCGGGTGCATGGGTTTGGGCCTCTGGAAGCTGGGGTGGCCTGGTAACCAGGTAGCAGGAATATTCCCTGGTATCTTGCTTCTTAGGGGCTTGGGCTTGGCGCCTGGGCTTGATTTCTATGGGCTAAGATGCAGATGGACCTTTGGAATCATGGATGCCCTAATCTATGAATATACTTTGGTATCTGGAAGGGAATCTGGGCATTTGGAGGGCATCTACAATGAATCAGGATTTCTGATTTTCCTCCTAGGGTCTTCAAATCTTCAAGCTGGGTTGGACTTGGTCTAAACTTCCATGTCTTTAATCTAGTTGGACTTAGTCTTCACTTGTATGATATGGTCTTGAGTCTTCAGTATGCTTGGACAGGACTCAAAAAAATAAAATTAGCTCAACATGAGCTGACTAGATTGGACTGAACTAGCTCAACATGAGCTGACTAGTGCAGAACTGAAATAACAACTCAAAAGACTCAAATAACAACTAAAATAGACTCAGATGGGCTAAGCCCTTATTATAGATGGACTCATAAATTATTGATCAATTCACAGAGGGTTGAAAAGCCTCTGTCTAATTCTGGTGCCTTTGGTGTCCCCATCACTATTCCTATATCCTGAACGTTTTTTTGATTTTTTTTTTGCACCAAAAATTGAACCAAATTTTGCTTCCAATCAAACCCTAATTTCAGTTCTGCATACTTGATTAAACCAAATCTAATCAACTTCAAAACCCTACCTCAACCAAGCCCAAATTTTGTTTGCTAACTTAACCAGCTTAAACTTAATTTTCCATCTCATAAAGGCCCAAATAAAAAATATTTTATTTTCTGATTATTTTAGGTTTCATTAGGTTCATTGAATGTCTTCATCTCATTAAACTAATCTTAATGGCAATCTCAATATCTCAGATCAGGACAGGAGGTCATAACCTGTCCTGGGCCCAAAACAACCACCCAGCATTAGAACCCAAGCCTTAACTAAAATCAATTAGTAATCTAATTTCTCTAGTGAGCTTAGGTACACCAATTGGTCTGGTCCGAATTGTGTGGGCCAACTAGTGCACCTAATTCGCCAACTATTATTAAAAACTGGTATCTAAGGCTAGAGATCCAGAGGCAAACACCCTAAGTGGACTGGTGATTTTTAATTAGGACCTTGTAATAGGCAAGGGAAGCCTCCCACCACCCCACCTCTTACCTAGCTAGTGGAAGGATTAGCTGTTGAGTTAAGTATAAGTTGAGTAGACCCATTAAATTTTGGCTCTAGGTCTAGCAAGCTGTAATCCATTTTCACTTTGTGTGCCTAACAGCATCATGCCACCTTGCTTGTTTGATTGCATGGCCACTAGATTAGGAACCCAATACCAACAATCTAAACCCCATCCCAATTTAAACATGGAACTCAATTTTGAAACTTTCATGAAATCTCTTACTGATCAGTTAGCCCAAATGAACCATAAGCTTGACCAAACCAATACCCAATCCCAAAACCAATTTGCCCAGTTGACCACTCAAATAAACCAAATGACCTAATCAAATGCCAAAGCAACCAATCAGCTTGACCAGTTGACCAAAGGCTTAACCATGTAGAGGATCGAATCGAAACCCTGGAAAGAACCCAAGAGTCCAATACTGAACCTGATCCTGATTCACCCTGTTCCACTTCTCATAACCCTAGGAGAACCCAAAACTAGGGCCAGTTTATGGAACCCAACCCTGGGAGAGTCCAATTCCAGGAACCAAATCCTAGGAGAGTCCAAGACCCTGATCCTATTCAGGAACCCAACCGTGGAAGGCCCTACCATGAAGTTTGTGATCAAGATGAGAGTGCTATGAGAAACATTAGGGTAAGGCACCAGCATTTCCGAGAGCCCCACGCCCCAGCCCCAATGCTTGCTTTAGATGCAACAAGGTAGGTCACTATGCTAGCCAGTGTCCCACCAGATCATTACACATAGAGGAGCTTAAAGAGGAAGAGCCTGAACCCAATGATAATGAGGAAGAGGAGGTTTATGAAGCTGGGATAGACTTGATAGAAGAGTATGAAGGAGATGAAGAAGAATTTGATCAGTCTGACTTAGTAGGGGTAGTTAGGTGCATTCTATCCCAGACCAAAACCCAAGAAGATTGGCATAGGACTAACACCTACAAACCTTTATGAAAATTGGGGATAAGGTAGGCAAGATTATCACAGATAGTGGGAGCTGTGTGAATGCCATCTCACTTAAGGCAATCAAAACCTTAGGCTTAAGTCTAGTTCCCCACCCTAGCCCCTATAGGGTATCTTGGATAGATTCTACATCCATCCCCATTAAGTCCAGATGCCAAGTTCAGATCTAGCTTCAATCTTACCAGGATAAAGTGTGGTGTGATGTTGTGCCCATTGGAGTTACCAGTATAATCTTAGGTAGACCCTGGCTCTACGATAATGATGCTACCCTATATGGCTGGTTTAATGCATGTATGTTTAGCTTTCATGGGAAAAAGATTACATTAACCCCACCCCACCTCAGGAAATTGTTAAGAGAGGATCTAGCTCACTAAAAGAAAAGAAGCCTAGAGTCAATTTAATTATTGCTAAAGAGATAGAGAAAGAGATATCTAAGGGGAGTATAGTCTGGATGTTAGCTATAAAAGAAATACATGATCAATCTGATAAAGAGTACCCTTAGGAAGTCAAGGAAATCTTAAGTGAATTTAATGATATATTTCCTGATGATTTACCTGACCAGCTACCACCACTTAGGGACGTCCAACATGTTATCTATCTAGTCCCAGGAGCCACCCTACCCAACCTGCCCTACTATAGCATGAACCCAACTGAACATTTAGAGCTTCAAAGACATGTAGGTGAACTCCTTAGAAAAGGGTTTATTAGGGAGAGCTTAAGTCCTTGTGCTGTACTAGCCCTATTAAACCCTAAGAAGGATAGCACATGGTGGATGTGTGTCGATTACCGTTCCATAAATAAAATTACTGTGCAGTATAGTTTTCCTATCCCCAGATTAGATGATATGTTAGATATGATGGCCGGTGCAACCATCTTTTCAAAAATTGATCTTAAGAGTGGCTATCATCAGGTTAGAATCAGACCAAGGGATGAGTGGAATACTGCTTTTAAAACCAAGGATGGTCTGTATGAATGGGTTGTAATGCCATTTGGGTTATACAATGCCCCTAGTACATTCATGAGAATTATGATCCAAGTCCTAAGGATGTTCATAGGAAAATTTGTAGTGGTTTATTTTGATGACATCCTAATCTATAATAGGACCAAGGAAGACCACTTGGACAACCTGAGACAAGTTTGCCAAACCCTTAGGAAGGAGAATCTCTATGCCAATTTGAAGAAGTATGATTTCATGACCCATAGATTTGTCTTCCTAGGATTTGTGGTTACCCCTGAAAGAGTTTTAGCTTATCTTGAAAATGTTAGATCCATAGTAGAGTGGCCAGTACCCACTAATGTCCATGAGGTATGTAGTTTCCATGGTCTAGCCACTTTCTATAGGAGGTTTATTACGATATTTAGGACCATTGTGGCACCAATAATTGATTGTATTAGGAAGGGCAATTTTGAGTGGACTAAAGCAGCTAATTCAGCCTTCCTAGAGATCAAGAGTAAGATCATACAAGCACCAATCTTAAGGTTACCTGATTTCTCCAAAGTATTTGAGGTAGCTTGTGATGCATCGGGAGTAGGCATAGGAGGAGTTCTGAGCAAAGAAAATCACCCAGTAGCCTTCTTTAGTGAAAAGCTTAATGAGGCTAAACTCAAGTACTCAACCTATGATAAAGAATTTTATGCGGTAGTACAAGCCCTTAGATAATAGAGACATTATTTACTATCCCAAGAGTTTGTCCTTTACTCTAACCATAAGCACTCTGATTCCTAAACACCTAGAAAAAGTTAAACCCTAGGCACGCCAAATGGATAGAGTTTATACAAGCCTATACCTTTGTACTGAAACATCAAGCTAGAACTGAAAACAAGGTAGTAGATGCCCTTAGTAGACATGCCTTGCTTTTAAATTCTGTTAACACTAAAGTCATTGGATTCGATCGATTGAAAGGAGAATATGAAACATGTCCATACTTCAATGAAATTTTCCAATCCCTTGCCCAAGTACCATCTAGCATCCATAGTGAACACACTCTCCAAGATGGTTATCTGTTTAGAAATAATAGACTCTATATTCCCAAGACTTCACTTAGAGAATTCTTAGTCTGGGAAACCCATGTAGGATGCCTTGCTGGTCACTTTGGAGAAACAAGACTATCTTAGCTATAGAGGACCAATTCTTTTGGCCTAGTTTAAAAAGGGATGTCACCAACATATTGTCCAGGTGTCGAACTTGTGCTGTTCCAAAGTAGCAGAAGTAAAACATTGGATTATATACCCCTTCGCCCATACTGGATCATCCATGGCAGGATCTTAGCATGGACTTTGTGTTAGGCCTACCTAAGACCCTAAGGAAACATGATTCTGTATGTGTAGTGGTCGATAGGTTCTCAAGAATGGCCCATTTCATACCGTGCTCTCAAACTTTTGATGCATCCAAAGTCACCCAACTTTTCCCTGATAATGTGGTTAAGTTACATGGCCTTCCTAAGACTATAGTGTCAGATAGGGATATTCGTTTCACCAATTACTTGTGGAAGACCCTTTGGCCTTTATTAGGAACCAAACTCAAATTCTCCATAGCCTACCACCCTCAGATTGATTGCCAAATTGAGGTAGTGAATCAAAGCTTAGGAAATTTTCTTAGATGCCTCGTAGGTGAACATACCGGGAATTGGGACCCTTTATCCCGAGCTGAATTTCCTTACAATAGTTTTATTAATAGGTCCAAAGGAAAAAGTCTTTTTAAGGTTGTTCATTGTTACAAACCTAATAAACCACTTGATCTGATCCCCTTACCCTCACATGCATGAGTTTTTGAGTCTGTTAAGTACTTTGCACAGCATGTTAGGGAGTTGCATAAAGAAATTAGTCAAAAGATAAACATAAGTAATGAACTCTACAAAAACTTGGCTAACTCCCAAAAAAGAGCTAAAGAATTTTTTGCAGGGGATTATGAGAAGATCAGGATTAGGACTGAGTGGTTCTCTCCAAGAACCGTAAAGAAATTACATGCTCACGAAGCTAGACCATTAAAGATAATAAAGAGAGTTGGACCCAATGCCTATGTGCTCGAGTTGTCACCTGAATTAGGTTTAGTTCTACCTTCAATATTTCAGACCTTGTGGAGTACCGGGAGCAAGCAGCGATACCTAGCAAGCCCTTTAGACCTATCCCTACCCTTGAGAGTGAACCCATCCCAGAGTGTCCACCTACAAACTAGCATATTAGTGAGGAAAGGACTGAGTGCATCTTGCACGATCAAGCCATCAGTACCCGGAATAATGGCTATCAATGGTATTTTGTACAATGGCAAGGTCGACCGGAATATGAGGACTCATGGATCACTCGAGAGGATCTGCAATGCCTCAACCCAAACTTTCTTGAGCAATATGAGAGCCACATTGACCATTACTTGACGGGGTCGAGTTCCTCCCGCCCTGGGAGAATTAGTGGGGACACCAGGATCCGACACAGATTATTGGGCCCTATCTGGTTTACTAATTAGGATTTTCTTGAACACTTAATAATGTGTCATGTTTTGTCATCAAGTCTTATAATAAAGTCCAGTTGAGAGTTCTATAATAAAGTTTGCTCAGCTGAGTTGAATTAAGTTCAGTAATAAGTTGAGTTGTCTAAACCTCTGTCCAATTCAATTAACTCTTATAAGTTTATATTCAATCTAGTATACAAGTCCAATTTTATACAAGAGGAGGAGCATTAGCCAAAGCCTTACCAAGCCATCCAAGAGCGAAGAAAGCCCAAGTCTATAAAGCACCACACATGAAGCTGCTAGAGAATATTCTAGGGACCCCAGCCTAAGGTATCCAGCCCACCAGGAGGCCCATGTGCCTAAGCTCTTTTGAGGCCGCCCAAGCCCAAGATGGAGGATGCCCCTTGCTGCCCACATGCCCAAGCCCGCTCAATTAGGCATCCAAGCCCAAGTGAAGCACATTTAACCAAGTCCAAGAGAGGGAGAAGTCCAATTCTAACAAGGAGATCAAGTTTAATTCCTTTTCAAATTGTATACTCCTAGTTTTAACCCAATTTGTAATCCCTGTCTCACTCAACTTTGTAATTCTATCCTAACAAGGAGAGGACATGGAGAATATCTATAAATACCCTATCCCTCCCCCTCTTGTAAGAAACTCTTATTCATGAATTTAAACTTTACTGAAATTTTGTTAGCTTGTTCTTGTCTTCTTGTGTTGAGGTGTGTTAGTGATATTTCAGAGCCCTAATTCATCCAAGCCCTAGGCATCCCAAAGCACCTTCATTCAAGCCCTAATCCGGCCAAAGAGAAGAAGCCCTAGGCGTCTAAAGCAAGGAGTCTTCCTTCCCCATCCAGGCCACCAATTTCAGAAACCCTAATTCCATCTTCTCCAAACCCTAGTTCTTTTCTTTGCTTTCTTATTTGTTCCCTTACTAACCTTTGATGCTTGCAGCATCCCCGAGATATTCACCTCCAAAGAGGAGACCCTCTTTGCCTCTAGGACTGATCCCAGATAGTTGCCATATCTGAGAAGCTAAAGGCTTGTCTTCCATGCAACGATCCCAAGTTCTGTGTGACCCTGGCTTCGAATAGATCTTCGAATCAGTGCTCGGTACAATCCTTCCCCCTCCTGATTTTTGATTTATTGAAGGTATGCTATCCTAATCAGGATGATTCAAGATGGATGCAAAGACTAATTCTAATAATTAAAATTTAATTTTTGAGGAGCAATGGCAGCTAACTCAAATAATCTATCAAATCAGTTTAATGAAAATTAGACTAAGCCTCTACTAACTACCCTCAATATAATTAGCATGCAATCACATTAAGAACCCTGGATTCGATGATTGAGAAACCACCATAATAAGGTCGTTCTAACTTGAATTAACTAGATATAATGAGATTTGGATGGTTACTTATCAATAATGCTTTTCCCTTCTTCGTTTCAGCTTATCTGGATTCAACTCTAACTATTTAGTGGTAGGATTGCAAACTTCAGTTCCTTCATAGCAGATCTTCTTATTGATGGTTAGATGGCAAGGAAAACCACCTATTCTGATCGAGAACACTAGGGATCCTACAAAAGAACTATAATTAGAATGATGAAAATGGAGTGGAATTCTGAAATGAGAGAGGAAAAGAAGGATGGATGGCTTGGTTCTGAATCCGAACATGATGCTGAAGATGGTGGCACTAGGATTCTAGATCTTGGACTCAGGAGATAACTCAGACTTTAATACTCCACACATACCAGTGCAATGCTTAACCAGCAGAGCACTCACACACTATAATTGCTTAACCAGCAATTGCACACTCATGCTTACCCAGCAATTGGAGAAAGGAAACTGGCAGAGTTTCATTAATCAATCATATATTTGATTACAAGAGGGGAATGGGGTGGTATTTATAGACCCCTTACATAGAAGCATGATAAGAATAGACTCTTTTTAAATACAAGATAGATAAGAATAGGGCCCCTTGAGAGGATAATATTGGACTCCTATCCTCCTTTGAAATTAAATGAGATCCCTTTGAATTCAAATGAGTAGATCCCCCCCTTGTACTTCATCTTCTCTATGGCGGTGAATTCAGATTGGGTGAAAAAAGAGAAATGTGGGATGAGGAGTCCTTCTACTTTACTCCTCTTTAAATTTGAATGGCATTTAATGGGCGACAATTCATGAATATTTGGCATCTCATTTTTTTTCCATTTTGGCATAAATCTTGCTTGGATGTCAACTTGATCTCCTTGAATTTGAAATAAATAAAACCTCCATTTATCTTGGATCCTCTTAAATTTGAAAAAGGATAAGATAATCATCCATTTGAAATAAGATAAATCTTCATTTATCTTGGGACTTGACTTGGGTAAGATGAGAACTATTTGAGTTTGATTTTTAGATGAACCTTCCATTTGATCGTGGAATCTTTGAATTTGAATAAATGCTTAAATGGCCGACCAACCTTGGAGTGGGAGACAATTTAAGGATGAAAAGAGGTGCTAGATGAGAAGTAGAATCCTTTTGCTTTACTTCTCTTAAATGGCATCTTCCTTGGATTTAAAATGGGCGATGAGATGAGATTTGTTGGCACCTCTCTTTAAATTTGAATTCCAAAAATTACCCCGATGTCTCGATGTCCTAATATCTCGATGTCTCGATGTACAGATGTCTTGATGTCTAGATGTTCCAATGTTCGGATGTCTGGTGAAAATTTTTGACAACCTTCTTTTGTCATAGAATTGATCCATAAAGGTGATGATGACATGGAACTTGGCTACTTATGAAATCCCTTGACTTATTCAAGTACTAATTATAAGACTCATTTTGACAAATTCATAAACCAAAGCAAACTAATATTATTTATATGTCTCAAGATGAAATTAAAATACTTGGCTACCTCATTGGTGATCCATAATGAGCTTGGAGGGTTTTGATATCTTTTCCTAGCTCTGGTGTCCTCACAAAGTTTCCCTGGGTGTGAGGAACTCGACCCCGTCGAGTATGGGTTGACTTTGCTTCGATTATGTTCTAGTAAGTCTAGGTTAAGTCTTTGCAGATCTTCTCGAGTGATCCACGAATCATCAGATTCCGGTCTACCATGCTATCAAACTATGTAATGTGGATAATCTCTACTCCTAGTAGTGATAGTTTTGTCATCCAAAATCCACTCGATCTTATATCTTCATTCTACTAATTTTGCTAGTGGACACTCGGGGTAGGATCACTCTCAAAGATGGAATCGGGCCTAAATGGCTCACTAGGTATCGTTATTGGCTCCTTATACTCAACAAGATCTGATACATTGAAGGTTGGACTAATACCTAATTCAGGTGGTAAATCTATCACATAGGCATTAGACCCAATTTTCTATATGATCTTATATGGTCCTGCACTATGGACATGTAGTTTTTTCATGGTTCCAGGTGGGAACCATTCAGGATGATGCCTGATCATGACAGAGTCTCTCTCATTAAATTCTTTGAAATGTTTATGTGAGTTAGCCATATGCTCATAAGATTCATTGCATTCAATAATTTGTTTACTTATCTTTTAAAACAATTCCTTAATGGTGGGGACACCAGGATCATGCACAAATCACTAGATCTCATATGGTTTAATTAGTCATGTGTCAATGTTTTGATAATTTTGTAATCAATTAAGATTGAGTCTTGAAAGAAGTTGAGGTTAGTTGATTTATCTTATCCCTTAACGTAGTCAGTATTTTAAGTCCTGTACATCAATTATAAGTCCAAAATGAGCCCAATTTTTGTACAAGAGAGGAGGATACCCTATTTTGGAGTTTCACCAAGCCACATCCAGGAGTTAGAGGCCATTACATCAGATTATTGGATTTTGTGTGACACCACATGCTCCAAGATGCCCTTAGGAAACCCTGATTCCATCCAGATGCCCAGATTCCCTTCCAGATGCCAGAGTATATTCCTAGACTAGGGCATCCATGATTCTAGAGGTCTACCTATATCCCAGTCCAAGAAAATCAAGCCCAGGCACCAAGCCCAAGCCCTTAAAAAGCAAGATACCAGGGAATATTCCTGCTACCAAGCTACCAGGCCATCCTATCTTCCAGAGGCCCAAGCCCATGCACCTAAGCCCCTTTGGGCTGGCCCCTTCCTACTCCTAGAAGACCAACATGCCCTCCTAGGTATCCTAGGAGGGTTGACCAAGTCCAAGCTTAAATGGAGGTGTTCTTAAGTGAGAAGAAGAAGACGAGGCTAACCTATTTATGATTCCTAGTTCTTTTAAGCTTTGTAATTCTAACGTAGCTAGAAAAGGACTTGTAATATAACTAGAAAAAGGCTTGTTAACCTACGTGTAACCCTAGTTAGAGAGGGCATGTGATCTCTATAAATACCATACCCCTCTTCCTTTTGTAATCATCTCTTTCTTATGAATACAACTTGTTGAGATTTTGTGTTATTACCTTGTGATTGGTGTCTTTGTTTTGGTTCTTTACTTTGAGTGCTCTCCTTGTGTGCCCTAGCTGAATCCTTGCTACCCTAGCATCCTTTTGCATCCTTGGAGATCAGCCATGCCCAAGCAATGGAAGCCCTAGCTGCCATCCAAGACAAGAAGCTTCTTCATCCCTAGCTTCCATCTCCTAACCCTAATCCCGATTTCTTCAAAAGCCTCATTCCTTTTCTCTTTTTTTTATTTGGTATTTTGATTGACCCTGATGCTTGCTGGATCCCTGAGGTGCTTCACCTCCCCAGAGGTGGCTTTCCTTGCCTTCAGACCGGGTCTAGATCAGCCATCTGATTCAAGGAACTGAAGCTTCTTCATCCAGGCTCTAATCAGAGTGTGAGTGATCATTTCCACTGCAAAGTTTCAATCTTTGACTGGTAAGAAACCAACCCTTCTCTTATTATCTGATTTAATAAAGATAAGCTGTCTTAAACTAGGAGTTTTTCAACTCTCGGGTCCTGGCTACTTATTATCTTGCATGAGTTCTTTGCGATCATGATGATTCTATGCATTGCTATCCTATTTGCTAGTTCTTACTTTAGTTTGCGAATTTAGCCTACAAACATAAATTATAAAAATCACAAAAAAATTATTTTACTATTTTTTCTAAATGTTTAGCAATCTTAGAGTCATCCTGCATCAATTTGGTATCAGAGCGAGTTTAGGATAGCATGCATTTGCATCAGAACCACAAAACCTTAATTCCTTATTTTTCTACATCCTGTCCACAACATTAGGTCTCTAGGTTTCATCTAATTTCATCCACTTAGGAATTTTTTTGTTTTTTGTGAGATTTTCATGCCAAGGCCTCTATTTTGTCCTCTATTTTTTCAAAATTTTTAATTATTTTTACAAAAACCCTAAAGTCCTAAGAGTCAACATCATAGGAACGCTAACTAAAATCCTGAAAATTCTACATCAGTTCAAAAATCCTAGGATTTGCATCATCATTTGATTTTTGTTTTGCAACAAATTTGGTAGGTATCATCAGAACCATCCATCCTCTACTCTATTTTTTTGATTTTTTTTTTTGCATCGATAACTGTGTCAAATTCTGCATCATCTGAAATCCTAATTCTTTGATTTTTGCTAATTTTGAACTTTACTAACTCAAACCTAATCAACTTCCAAACCCCCCAATCCCAAGCCAAACTTTGTTTGCTAACCTCACTAAACTTAAACCTAAATGGACATCTCATAAAATAATTAAAATAAATATTTTATTTTTTGATTGTTTTAGATTGCATCAGGGCCATCAATTGCTATCATTTTAATCTAATGTTAAGGGCAACTCAATATCTCAGATCAGGGCAGGATTTTATCACCTGTCATGGGCCCATAACAACCATCATCATACTAACCCAAGCCTAATTAAAATCAATTAGACCTAATTTGCCCTAGAGGGCTAGGAGACATCAATAGGTCGGGTCCGAGCTGTGTGGGCCAACTAGTGCACTTAATCCTTTAGCTATTACTGAAAGCTGGTGTCTAAGGCTGGGGGTCCAGAGTCAAATGACCTAAGAGGTGTTGTTGTTTTTAATTGGGTCCCTGCAAAAGTAGGGGGGCCTCCTGTAGGGTTCAGTAACCAGTGCGGAAGTGTGGATTTCAAAAACTTTATGAAATCAGGTCCGAACCCTAATCCCAAAATCTCCTTATTAGCAATTAAAACTTATGACTACATGCATGTCCAAATTTAAACATAGTTTAGATACTAACCTCAGATCGCTATATCCAATCTGATGTAGAAATAAACTCCAAATAGAGTAACCTTTTTGAACACACCAGGCGTCCACTTGTCCGCCCTCCGATGGTGATCCACACGGGCAGATGATCAAGACAGTGACTCCTCAATTGGGTTCCTTCCAATCAAGTTCTACCCCAAGAACTTGATATATGGGCTATTGGCTAGGACTCCTCTAGCCAAACGGGGACCAAAACTTTCTCTCTTACTCTTCTCCTAGTTTTTAGCAACTTTGGCCCCTTAAGACACTCTTGTCTTAAGAATAAGCCCTTGTCCTAAAATAAGACAAGGCTTGTCTTGGAGGGAGAAGAAAATTAAGACAAAGTTGTCTTAATGTAAGAAAGAAGGAAAAGAGGCGCCTTCTTCCTTTACCGTCGGAGAGTTTCTCTCTCTAACTCTCCTTCTGTTCTGAGATTCGACAGAGCCTAGGCTCTGTAAAGGAATCAAAGAGGAAAGAGAGGAGGGGGAAACAGACTTCTGGAGAGAGAGAAGGAAAGAGAAGCAAGGCTTCGCCGTAGAAAATCTGGAATCCATTTTTTTACGGTGAAGCCTTCTTCTTAAATAGGCGACAGAGAGGCGCCTTCTCATCTGAAAAAATCCTCTCACGTCCCTCTCTCCCTTCTCACGTCTTCTCTCTTTATCTCATGGCCCTTGGGATTAATCTCACGGCCTTTGGGATGGGAAGACGCGAAGAAGGATCGTGAAAAACACAGAAGGGTGCGCGCAGAAAGAAGAGTCGCGCCCCTTCGGTGTTTTTCTTTTCTTTTCTCACGGTATTATTTTTTTTTTTTCTTTTTTTTGGAGAGTCCACGCCTAGGTGGACTCTCTTCCATGCCTCTTCAAAAATCACCGGCATTTTTTCTTTCCTTTCACGCAAAGACGCGTCTTGGAAAGAGTCCACGTGCGTGTGGACTCTTCTCCTTGCACGCGCGCGTGGGAAGAGAGGGGGAGGGGTTTTAGGCGATGTGGGAAAGGGGTTTAGCCTCTTAGGTTAGCCCAATTGCTAGCCTATAGTTAGCCCAACATTTTGTATCTTCAATTAGATTCAAACCGGAATGAATTTGGATCTAAAAAAGACCAAATCGGAACCCTAACTCGAATCCGATTCAAGTAGAAGTCATGGTTTGCAACACATGCTAGTGTGTTCATCTGCAAACGAGATTTAATTCCAAATTTAATCCTTGATTATCTGTCCTAAGTGTGTGACCCATTGGGTTCCATACTTAGCCAGCAGTGGGTCCGAGTGCAAGTTGACCTAATCTGATCAGAACTCATTCTAATCGATTTAGGTCAAATCGAGCTAACTCGAGTCAGTCAATTAGGACTCCTCCTAATTAGTGATCCAATTAAACCATTTAATTTGATCAACCCACAAGACAAGATTGACGTCTAGCAACGTGTCATGTCTACCCGGAAGATATGGAAATTCTGGTGTAATTCCAAAACTACCCTTCAGTGGAAAGTTCCCGTACAATTCGATCCTTCAATCATCTTGCATCCCGAATATAACTATGGATATGGAATCATGTCAAATCCAGTTTATACTCATTCCCAGCTCAGTCATACACTAATGATTCAATTAATTCGATATTAGAAATCATTTCTAATATCTGTACTTTGATCAAAGATTTCCTGAATCATCATCTGACCTAATTTGGCTGGATGCAATCTCCTCCTACTAGGAGTGATCAATTCCTTGTTGACCTACTCATTACCTTCATATACAATTCACCATACCCAGCATCAACCTCGTGCATGACCCAGTGTCATGATTGAGATTGAACCAAAGCATGGGTTCATGTACATAAGGTATTATGGCAGTCTCAGGTCATAGGACTACTTGTACAACTCCCACTATGTGAAAACATCTATTGACATGCAGCTAACGCTCCATTAGATGTTCTCAAACTGGATCTATTCAGTGAACTCATTCACTAATGAGCACCCACATCCTTGTATTAGTGTCCTACACAAATAACTGTGAGAGCAGTCACCCTTTTCAGCATACATAGGATGTGCCAGTCTTACCGGAAACCCTGATCCCCAACTCAGGGTTCCTATGACTAGGAATATTCTAGATTAGGGTTTTAAGGCCTTAGATCTCACTGGTATGATCTCATCATAGCCCTACAACCATAGCCCTAATCTATGGGGTTCATCATATAATGACACAGCGAATGATGAAAAAATTATTGCCTTTATTAATTTGTCAATTTACAATGGTCTGGGAGATACAGATATTGGCTTATAGGGCATAATCCTTTCAATCTCCCACTTGCACTAAAGCCAATCGCTCTTATTCTTTAACCCCATACAATCGAGGTGGCGATCAAACTCCCGCTGTGGTAGAGCCTTAGTGAACGGGTCTGCTATGTTGTTCTTTGTATCTACTCTATTGATGCAGACTTCTTGTCTTTCGATTATCTCTCGGACAAGATGGAAGCATCTCAGAATGTGCTTGGACTTGTGATGGGCTCTCGGTTCCTTAGCTTGAGCAACTGCTCCAGTGTTATCACAATAGAGTGGCACCGGGTTCTCAATCTCAGGAACTACTCCCAACTCTATGATGAATTTCTTCATCCAGACAGCTTCCTTGGCGGCTTCACTGACAGCTATGTACTCTGCCTCGGTAGTTGAGTCAGCTACAGTCTGCTATTTAGTGCTCTTCCAACTTACTGCTCCACCATTCAAGGTAAAGACATACCCTGAAATGGATTTACTATCATCTGGGTCTGATTGAAAACTAGAGTCTGAATAGGCTTCTAGTTTAAGATCAGATCCTCCGTATATAAGAAAAATATCCTTAGTCCTTCTCAGGTACTTAAGAATATTTTTCACAGCCTTCCAGTGATCCTCTCCTGGATCAGCCTGAAATCTACTGGCTACACCCAAGGCATATGCCACATCAGGCCTGGTACATAACATAGCATACATAATCGACCCTATAGCCGAAGCATAAGGTATAGAACTCATTCTATTTCTTTCTTCAGGTGTCTTAGGAGACATCCTCTTAGAATGATGTATGCCATGACCAATAGGTAAGTAACCTCTTTTACTTTCCTCCATGCTAAATCTCTTCAGCACCTGGTCAATGTACCTAGACTGGGACAAGCCAAGCATCCTTCTTGATCTATCTCTATAGATCTTTATACCTAGTATATAGGATGCTTCTCCCAAGTCTTTCATGGAAAACTGTTTCGATAACCATACTTTGACTGATTGTAACATTGGGATATCATTCCCAATAATAAGTATATCATCAACATATAGAACTAAGAAAACTATGGCACTCCCACTAGTCTTCTTGTACACACAAGGTTCATCCTCATTTTTGAAAAAATCAAATTCTTTGACTGTTTTATCAAATCGGATGTTCCAACTCCTGGATGCTTGCTTTAATCCATAAATGGATTTCTTTAGCCTACATACCTGATTAGGTTTAGTCTCCAAGACAAAACCTTCTGGTTGTGACATATAAACCTCTTCCTCAAGGAAACCATTGAGGAATGCAGTTTTTACATCCATTTGCCAGATCTCATAATCATGATATGCTGCTATAGCAAGCATAATCCGAATAGATTTGAGCATGGCAACAGGGGAAAATGTTTCATCATAATCTATTCCCTGTTTTTGTCTGAAACCCTTAGCCACCAATCTGGCTTTATAAGTTTCAACTTGGCCATCTACCCCAATCTTCCTTTTATAGACCCATTTACACCCAATAGGGTTAATACCCTCTGGTGCATCAACCAAAGACCATACTTGGTTGACATACATGGAGTCCATCTCGGATCTCATGGCTTCCAGCCATTTGTCTGAGTCTCTACTCATGACTGCTTCCGTATAGGTTAGAGGCTCATCATTTTGAATGATTTGGGCTTCATTATTTTCAATTATGAACCCATACCTCTCAGGTGCCTGTCGCACCCTATCAGACCTACGGATAGGAGTGTGTTCAGGTTCTATATTAACTATGTTGTTACTTGACTGAGAAGTGTCTATTTGTTGAATCTCATTAAGTTCGATATTTCTACCAGTGCCCTTTTGTAGGATAAATTCCTTTTCCATAAAAGTGGCATGCCTACTGACCAAAACCTTTTGTTCAGTAGGGTGGTAGAACACATATCCTATACTATCTCTAGGATATCCGATAAATAGACATTTGTCTGCTCTAGCATCTAGTTTATGTCCAAAATTCCTTTTTACATAGGCTGGACATCCCCATATCTTAATATACTTAAGATTGGGCTTCTTACTTCTCCATAATTCATATGGAGTGCTAGAGACAGTTTTAGATGGTACTCTATTCAAGATATAAGTTGCTGTTTCCAAAGCATATCCCCAGAAAGAAAAAGGTAACTCCATGAAGCACATCATGGACCGTACCATATCCAATAAAGTACGATTCCTCCTTTCAGCAACACCATTTAATTGTGGTGTGTAAGGAGGAGTCCATTCAGAGATGATCCCCTTATCTTTAAGGTGATCAAGAAACTCAGTGGATAAGTATTCACCTCCTCTATCTGATCGGAGGATCTTTATACTTTTTTCTGTCTGTTTCTCTACCATACTTTGATACTCTAAAAATTTTTCAAAAGCATCGGACTTATGTTTCATTAGATACACAAATCCATACCTTGAAAAATCATCAGTAAATGTGATGAAGTATGAGTATCCACCATAGGCTTGAGTTGTCATAGGCCCACATACATCTGTGTGTATGAGTCCTAATAACTCTTTTGTCCTTTCTCCATGTCCACTAAATGGAGTCTTGGTCATCTTACCCATGAGACATGATTCACAAGTTCCTAATGACTCATAGTCATAAGGATCAAAGAAATTTTCTTTGTACAACTTGTTAATCCTAGTCTCACTAATATGTCCAAGTCGACAATGCCAAAGTAAGGTATTGTTAACATCATCTCTTTTCCGTTTGTTAGAAACATGAAAAACATTGTCATTAGTGGAAAGAGTTAAGAGACCATTGCAGAATATGCCATAACATATAATTTCATTAGATAAAGAAATTGAGCAGCCACTGCTCATTACATTCATAGTATATCCTTGTTTAAGTAACAAGGGTACAGATATGATATTTCTAATGATTTTTGGCATATAGTAACAATTCCTTAGCTCCAAGATCTTCCCTGAAGGTAACTTCAAAACATAAGTCCCTACAGCTTCTGCTTGGATGGGGTCCCCTCCAGCACCGTAGAGCTCAAAGTTACCTTCCTTCAATACTTTAAGCCCCTGAAGTCCCTGCAATGATTTGCAGATGTTATGACCACAGGCGGTATCCAACACCCAAGTATTTGAAATGGAAGAATCCAATGACAAAATAGTATGAACTTCTTTCATACCTTTTGGTGCCTCTGATGCACCAGGCTTCAAACTTGCAAGGTAAACCTTGCAGTTTCTTTTCCAATGACCCGGCTTGCCACAATGAAAGCAGGTCATCTGTCCGGAGGCCTTCTTTCCTTTCTTCTTCTTAATGCCCCCTTTGGGATTCATCCTCTTATTGGAACCCCTTTTGCCTGTCTTCTTCTTATCCACAAGAAGAACTGGAGCCTTATTTTTCTTTACATGGCTCTCTGTTGTTTTCAACATATTCAACAGCTCAGGCAAGGAAGAATTAAGTTTGTTCATATGGTAATTAAGAACAAACTGTGAAAATGACTCTGGGAGTGATTGCAAGATCAAGTCTTGATTCAACTCCCCATCCATTACAAAACCTAATTGACCTAATCGAGTGATTAGATCAATTATCTTTAATACATGGTCTTGTACTGATGTACCTTCTGTCATCCTTGCACGGAACAACTACTTAGATATTTCATATCTAGCAGTTCTACTGTGTTCTCCATAAAGCTCTTTTAAATTTAGCAGTATGGAGTTAGTATCCATGCTATCATGCTGCCTCTGCAACTCGTTAGTCATAGAGGCAAGCATAACACATTTGACAGTAAGTGAGTCATTTTGCCACATATTATATGTGGTCTTCTCCTCTTGCGAGGCATCTTCCCTTGGTGGTTCCAAAATCGGGGTATCAAGAATATAGGAAATTCTTTCTTGACTGAGTACTATTTTCAAATTTCTCAGCCAATCAACATAATTAGGCCCAGTCAGTTTGTTGGCATCTAAAATACTACGGAGTGAGAGTGAAGAGGCCATTTATCTACATTTAAACAAAGAACGAAAACATAAGCAAACAACCATGAAATGACAACACATAATTAAATTAGGACTTTAATTTAATTATGTCTTCCACTATTTTATCGAGCATCATAACCCTCTATACGATGATCGAGAAAACCTTAATTGATCTTTCTTAGTGGGGTTGAGATCCCAATCCCTCATAAAAGACCTTGTGTGTACACAACAAATCTTATATAAGTTCATAGGTAGGAAAACTCTTTCCAATTGTAACCTGTACAATTCTCAACTTATCTCGGCCTCTAAAATATTAATAGCCTTGTGTATACACAACAAACTATAATATTTTAGTTAAGTAAGACCCTTCATAGCCATATAGTCATGACTTTAATAGTAATACCCTTGTGTGTACACAACAAAATATTACTTTAAATCATGCCATAAACAAATAATTGTATTAGGCCAAAAATTGTGTTAGTCACCATATTAGGTCTTGTGTGTACACAACAAACCTAGTATAGATCGTAACACAATGATGACCTATCATGAAGGAAGGCCAATAATAGTATTTAACACCAAGCATGTTAGTCAAGAATTAAATCAATCAGATCGGCCAGGCTAGTGGAAGAGATGTGGGGGTCCCCCCGTTGCTTTCCTAGACACCAATTTAAAATTGGCCAGGTCAGTCAACGGAACCAATTAAAAACCACGATTCCCTTTACCTTCCCAGAACCACCTTTCTAGACACCGAAATGACTAATTATCCATCATGACTAATAATGCTTATCGGTTAACTATACTACCACTTAATATAATTTTAAGAGGGGTTCATGCAATGCCAGCACATTCAATTAAAAGCTATCACATATATTAATACATGCTTTAAACTAAGCAAATATGTAAAAATGTGTGCCATCATACTAGGACAACCATTTACCACATAATGGATACACCATTATGCCAGGGCAACCTTATTTCAGTATGATGGCTCCAGGGCTAATCATATCTCTAAGACAATTAGGGTTTCAGTGGAAAACCCTAACTGGTGGCAATCATCAAACTCATGTTCAATCAAAGACATGCACTGTGCATCAATATAAAAACTTTAACATGATACTACATCATGAATTGAACTTCATAAGTTTTAATCCTAATAAGGATGCTCTGATACCACTGTAGGGTTCGGTAACCAGTGCGGAAGTGTGGATTTCAAAAACTTTATGAAATCAGGTCCGAACCCTAATCCCAAAATCTCCTTATTAGCAATTAAAACTTATGACTACATGCATGTCCAAATTTAAACATAGTTTAGATACTAACCTCAGATCGCTATATCCAATCTGATGTAGAAATAAACTCCAAATAGAGTAACCTTTTGAACACACCAGGCGTCCACTTGTCCGCCCTCCGATGGTGATCCACACGGGCAGATGATCAAGACAGTGACTCCTCAATTGGGTTCCTTCCAATCAAGTTCTACCCCAAGAACTTGATATATGGGCTATTGGCTAGGACTCCTCTAGCCAAACGGGGACCAAAACTTTCTCTCTTACTCTTCTCCTAGTTTTTAGCAACTTTGGCCCCTTAAGACACTCTTGTCTTAAGAATAAGCCCTTGTCCTAAAATAAGACAAGGCTTGTCTTGGAGGGAGAAGAAAATTAAGACAAAGTTGTCTTAATGTAAGAAAGAAGGAAAAGAGGCACCTTCTTCCTTTACCGTCGGAGAGTTTCTCTCTCTAACTCTCCTTCTGTTCTGAGATTCGACAGAGCCTAGGCTCTGTAAAGGAATCAAAGAGGAAAGAGAGGAGGGGGAAACAGTCTTCTGGAGATGGAGAAGGAAAGAGAAGCAAGGCTTCGCTGTAGAAAATCTGGAATCCATTTTTTACGGTGAAGCCTTCTTCTTAAATAGGCGACAGAGAGGCGCCTTCTCATATGAAAAAATCCTCTCACGTCCCTCTCTCCCTTCTCACGTCTTCTCTCTTTATCTCATGGCCCTTGGGATTAATCTCACGGCCTTTGGGATGGGAAGACGCGAAGAAGGATCGTGAAAAACACAGAAGGGCGCGCGCAGAAAGAAGAGTCGCGCCCCTTCTGTGTTTTTCTTTTCTTTTCTCACGGTATTATTTTTTTTTTTCTTTTTTTGGAGAGTCCACGCCTAGGTGGACTCTCTTCCACGCCTCTTCAAAAATCACCGGCGTTTTTTCTTTCCTTTCACGCAAAGACGCGTCTTGGAAAGAGTCCACGCGCGTGTGGACTCTTCTCCTTGCGCGCGCGCGTGGGAAGAGAGGGGGAGGGGTTTTAGGCGATGTGGGAAAGGGGTTTAGCCTCTTAGGTTAGCCCAATTGCTAGCCTATAGTTAGCCCAACATTTTGTATCTTCAATTAGATTCAAACCGGAATGAATTTGGATCTAAAAAAGACCAAATCGGAACCCTAACTCGAATCCGATTCAAGTAGAAGTCATGGTTTGCAACACATGCTAGTGTGTTCATCTGCAAACGAGATTTAATTCCAAATTAAATCCTTGATTATCTGTCC
Source organism: Areca catechu (assembly GCA_021397845.1). Classification (NCBI taxonomy): domain Eukaryota; kingdom Viridiplantae; phylum Streptophyta; class Magnoliopsida; order Arecales; family Arecaceae; genus Areca; species Areca catechu. The sequence goes on along the minus strand of CM038051.1, from coordinate 89,142,640 downwards.
TAAGTGTGTGACCCATTGGGTTCCATACTTAGCCAGCAGTGGGTCCGAGTGCAAGTTGACCTAATCTGATCAGAACTCATTCTAATCGATTTAGGTCAAATCGAGCTAACTCGAGTCAGTCAATTAGGACTCCTCCTAATTAGTGATCCAATTAAACCATTTAATTTGATCAACCCACAAGACAAGATTGACGTCTAGCAACGTGTCATGTCTACCCGGAAGATATGGAAATTCTGGTGTAATTCCAAAACTACCCTTCACTGGAAAGTTCCCGTACAATTCGATCCTTCAATCATCTTGCATCCCGAATATAACTATGGATATGGAATCATGTCAAATCCAGTTTATACTCATTCCCAGCTCAGTCATACACTAATGATTCAATTAATTCGATATTAGAAATCATTTCTAATATCTGTACTTTGATCAAAGATTTCCTGAATCATCATCTGACCTAATTTGGCTGGATGCAATCTCCTCCTACTAGGAGTGATCAATTCCTTGTTGACCTACTCATTACCTTCATATACAATTCACCATACCCAGCATCAACCTCGTGCATGACCCAGTGTCATGATTGAGATTGAACCAAAGCATGGGTTCATGTACATAAGGTATTATGGCAGTCTCAGGTCATAGGACTACTTGTACAACTCCCACTATGTGAAAACATCTATTGACATGCAGCTAAGGCTCCATTAGATGTTCTCAAACTGGATCTATTCAGTGAACTCATTCACTAATGAGCACCCACATCCTTGTATTAGTGTCCTACACAAATAACTGTGAGAGCAGTCACCCTTTTCAGCATACATAGGATGTGCCAGTCTTACCGGAAACCCTGATCCCCAACTCAGGGTTCCTATGACTAGGAATATTCTAGATTAGGGTTTTAAGGCCTTAGATCTCACTGGTATGATCTCATCATAGCCCTACAACCATAGCCCTAATCTATGGGGTTCATCATATAATGACACAGCGAATGATGAAAAAATTATTGCCTTTATTAATTTGTCAATTTACAATGGTCTGGGAGATACAGATATTGGCTTATAGGGCATAATCCTTTCACCTCCTACACTCCCACCCCCTACCTGGCCAGTGGAAGGATTAGATACTGGGTTAGGTATAAGTTGAGCTGACCCATTCAGTTTTGACTCTAGGTCTAGCAAACCCTAGATTTTACTAATCTTTTCTATAGCATGCTTGGCTGTATCATTTCATCTTGATTATTTGATTGATTGTATGACCGCTAGACTAGGAACCCAATACCAAAAGTCCACACCCCAAACCAATTCAGCCATGGATTCCTATTTTGAGGCCATCATGAACCAGTTTGCCCAACTAACTCAATCCAATATCCAGATCCAAAATCAACTTACCCAGATAAACCAAGCCCATACCCAAACCCAAGCCCAGCTTGTCCAAATAGATCGTAGGTTTGACCAATCTGATACTAAGCTTGACCAACTGATCCAATCAAGTAATCAAGCAAGCCTTAGTTTTGACCAAGTAGGAGGCCAATTAGGAACCCTAGGCAAGACCCATAGAGTTGAACCCTTGCCCTATAGACCCCAGGAACCCATAGTCCCTAGATATGAACCCAATAGTAACCCACTATCCCTTAGTCAACCTCAACCCCAAGGATTGATACCCCTAGATTTGAACCCATAACTTTTAAACCCATAGCCTATGAACCCATAACCCTTGGTTTACCCACCCCTGTTACCATAGACTTTAGTCAACTTTCCATTAGCCAAACCCCTCTAACCACCTCATTGGTTCACCAAGATGACTTAGAAGAAGAAGTATAAGAGGCTGACCCAAGTCTGGTAGAGCATTATGAAGATAACGAGTCTATTGAAGATTTAGAAGAAGAGATACCTATAGGTGACCTAGAGTTAGGAGTCAACCTAGAATTAGTTGACCTAGTGGAAACCCAGTTAGAGGTCAACCCAGAGTTAGTTGAATCAGAAGTCCAGTACAACCAACCTAGTTTAACCATGGAGTCCAATTTTGAAACCTCTTTAAGGCCATGATAGAACAATTTGACCAAATGAACCGTAGGTTTGACCAAACTAATATCCAGGTAGAAGCCAAACCAGTGTTAGTTGATCTAGTAGATACTCAGGTTGAAGCCATCCTAGAGTTAGCTGACCTTAACCATACCCAACCTGTAGTGGAAGAACCCTTAAACGAAGAAGACAATAAGGAATCCAATCCTATAATTAGCATCTTACCTGAAAAGCAACTGGAAGAGAGCCCAATTAAAGAGCCCAGTCCTTTGATTTATGAGCCAAAATAGTTTATTAAGGACTTGACCTCTTTGAATCTATACCCTCAGACTGAATTCACTCTTTTGACTACACTTAATCTTTTTCCTAAAATCAATGACCCTTTCTTCCATTATGTAGACACTTTAGATAGACATCAAACCCATAGGGTAAACCTCATTAGTCTAGGACTAATTCCTGACATCCCTTCTTACATCTTAGTCTATCCAATTAACCCCAAACCCTTTACTTACATTCCACCCAATCAGACTAACCCTGAATCCAGCTCATATTTTCTGCCTTTTCTTGAATTTTTTTATGTTTCTTTAACCATTCATTTGCATTTTATAGGGATAATCATACTACATTCATTCATTGCACAGGTTAGATTTGCATCATATTTTTGGCATACCCTATGGCACATAGTAGGCATACATAGTAAGTTCTCATGTGCATGCCATGCTAGGGGCAAACCTAAAGAGTCTATAGTCTATTAGGTTTTGTCCCTAGAGTCCAATAAATTTTCTTTGATAGGGAAGTCTAGTCAAGTCTATTAGATGTTAGTTTAGAGTCCAATAAAATTAAAGACCCAATCTACCTGTCCACACATGCACTAGCCTCCATACAGCATATACATCATGAAATTAGTCAAGAGTTGAACCTAAGTAATGAACAAAATAACAACTTGGCTAATTCACATAGAAAAGATAAAGAATTTTTTGTAGAGGATTTTATGATTGCAAAGAAATTTTCTGCTCGCGAAGCTGGCCCATCCAAAATAATGAAGAGTAATGGACACAATGCCTATATGCGTGAGATACTACCTGATTTAGATATTAGCTCCACCTTCATCATCTTAGATCTTATAGAGTCTAGGAAGATAGCAGTGATAGCTAGGGAGCACCTTAAGCCTATCCCTCCCATTAAGAGAGAACCCACCCCCGAGTGTCCACATACAAATTAGCCTATAAGTAAGGAAAATATTGAAAGAGCACTAGATGATCAAGCTATCGGTACCTAGGATAGAGATTGTTAGCAGTACTTGGTTCGGTGGCAAGGTCATCTAGAATCTGAGGACTTGTTGAATGCTGGAGCGGATTTGCAGTGCCTCAACCCAGACCCTCCTTGAGCCAAATTGACCCATACTCGACGAGGTCGAGTTCCTCCCGCCACGTGAGAATTGGTGCGGACACCAGGATCATATATAAATCACTAGATCCTATATGGTTTAATTAGTCATGTATCAAAGTTTTGAGAATTTTGTAGTCAATTAAGATTGAGTCTTGATATAAGTTGAGGTTAGTTGATTTGTCTCAACCCTCCACCTAGTTAGTATTTTTAGTCCTTTTCATCAATTATGAATCTAGTATGAGTCCAATTTTTGTACAAGAGAGGAGGTTACCCTATTTTGGAGTTCCACCAGGCCACATCCAGGAGTCAGAGGCCACTACATCAGAATATTGGATTTTGTGTGACACCACAGGCACCAAGATGCCTTTAGGAGATCCTGATTCCTTCTAGATGCCCAGATTTCCTTCCAGATTCTAGAGTATATTCCCAGACTAGCACATCAATGATTTAAGAAGTCCATCTGCATCCCAGCCCAGGATAATCAAGCCCAGGCACCAAGCCCAAGCCCTTAAGATGCAAGATACCAGGGAATATTCCTGCTACCAGGCTACCAGGCCACCCCAGCATTCAAAGGTTCAAGCCCCTTGCTGCCCCTAGAAGACCAACACACCCTCCTAGGCATCCTTGGAGGGTTGACCAAGTCCAAGCTTAGAGGGAGGTATCCTTAAGTGAGAAGGAGAAGACTAGCCTAACCTAGTTAGGATTCCTAATTCTTTAAAGCTTTATAATTCTAACCTAGCTAGAAAAGGACATGTAATCTAACTAGGAAAAGGCTTGTTAACCTAAGTGTAACCCTAGTCAAGGAGAGCATGGAAACTCTATAAATACCCCACCCCTTTCCCTCTTGTAATCATCTCTTTCTTATGAATACAACTTGCTAAAATTTTGTGTTATTGCCTTGTAATTGTTGTCTTTGTTTTGATTCTTTACTTTGAGTGCTCTCCTTGTGTGCCCTAGCCAAATCCTTGCTGTCGTAACATCCTTTTGCATCCTTGGAGATCAGCCATGTCCAAGCAAAGGAAGTCCTAGCTACCATCCAAGACAAGGAGCTTCTTCTTCCCCGGCTTCCATCTCCTAACCCTAATCTCGATTCCTTCAGAACCCTAGTTCATTTTCTTTTTTTTATTTGCTATTTTGATTGACCCTGATGCTTAAAGGATCCCTGAGGTGCTTCTCCTCCATAGAGGAGGCTTTCATTGCCTTCAGACCGGGTCCAGATCAACCATTTGATTCAAGGAACTGAAGCTTCTTCATCTATGCTCTAATCAGAGTGTGAGTGATCCTTTAACTACAAAGTTTCAATCTCTGACTGGTAAGAAACCTACCCTTCTCTTATTATCTGATTTGATGAAGATAAGCTATCCTAAACCAGGAGTTTCTCAACTCTTAGGTCCTGGCTACTTATTATCTTGCATGAGTTCTTTGCGATCATTATGATTCTATGCATTGCTATCCTATTTGCTAGTCTTACTTTAGTTTTGGAATTTAGCCTACAAACATAAATTATAAAAATCATAAAAAAATTATTTTACTATATTTTCTGAATGTTTAGCAATCTTAGAGTCATTTTGCATCACTTAACATGCTGTGCATATGACTCACATCAATACCTAATGGACTCAACTATTCATTCCAATCAAATGAAATTTTTTTGGTCTACAACTACAACTTTGGGATTGATTCCTAATTGATGGATGATGTGCAAATGAAAATTTGACGTGGACTCCTAATAAGTGCCATAAGGTCTTCCAAAAATAGGTAGCAAATTGAATGGGCTCAAAGGACTGATGAAACATGCTAACCTCAACAAAATGCTACTAGGTAGCTCTAAAAACATTGGAAGCCTCAAGGAAGGGCAAAAAATCTGAGGTGGGTTCTACAACTAGGTCTGGATTCATGGGGGTGACCTTAAAGTATGGACATGAATCTACAGGTAGCAAAAAGTCCACTTTATCGAAGAATGGGTCAGTAAATTCAGGGAAGAGATCATTAATTTGAATCAAAGAGGTGATGGTTAACCCTCTGTGGATCAGACAGAGCCTCCTCAACCCTCTGTGGATCTCGGATTAGGGTTCCACTTCTCTGAGTCATGTAATAAGGCTATAAGCCAAAGTAATTTTATAATTTTGAGTCATGCACCTAGTCTAAGTTTGTTTTAATCTTGTACCTTGACCAATTTGGGTCAAGTTTAGGTCATGGATCCTGTATATATTTTTGGTTCGAGTCTGAGTTTGGAATTGGCCCAAGCCCAATTGAAGTCAACCTGGCTTTCAAGACGAAGTGAAGTTTCTTATGGGCCAACCCACCTCTTACACTTGGAGAGATAACAACCTAGGCACCACCTCAGCCACCTATGTGGCGCCACATCAGTTGACACTTGGGCATCTAAGGAAGGAAGCAAGGAGGCGCCCCTCATGCTTTCCACACGCCCCCCCCATACCATTTTCATTTGGGTGACAATGGAAGGAGGAGACATCATCCCCCTCTTCCCTCCCCCACATCATGCCATGATCCATCATCAATGGGGCATTAAAGATTCATGAAGAGACCAAGCCACAAAGCAAGCCATCTCCTAAGTCTTTTTCCCAAAGTATTCATACAAGAGAGGAAAGTCAAGGGACACATTCTCCATTCCAAACCTTCAACTTTGCAATGCCCAAAGCTTCCTCCACCTGGGCCAGCCATGAGTCACTCCAAATAGGCGTTGAAGGACCAAAGGAGGCACATCCCTCCAAGCAAGCCATGCTCCCTGTTTCCTTCCCAAAGTGAACATGCAAAGAAGGAAGTCAAGAGGCCAATTCCCCTCTGCAAGCCCTCCTACATGCCACGCCAATCACCTCCTTCATTTGGTCGGCCATGAAGAGCTTTCCCCATCCATGTGAATGCCAACTTTTTGGGATGTAATTTGGGTTCAATGGTTTGAATTGTTTTGAATTCAAATGGGCCTTGGGTGCCTATTTAAAGGACCCAACCCCTCCATTGTAAAGGTATTGAATGATTATATGAAAGAGCTTGAGTTTTTTTTCTTCTCCAACCATTATCACCTAGACTAGGTTTGAGTGAAGCTTCCTTCATCCCCAAGGACATCAAGTGGTGTGAGGCCACCTTTCCATCACCCCAGGGCGTCACAAGTCCTTCGTCCTCTTGGACGTCAAGTGGTGTGAGGCCACATTCCTTCATCCTTCGGGACGTTGCGGGGTGTGAGGCCCCATGTTATCCCCTTCTTCGACTTCGGAATCCAACTGGACACTGGGCTCGAAGCCCCTTCTCAACCCTCCCTTAGTTCCATTGCGATACTTCTCTCCATTCCACTAATCCCTCCTTTGCTTGCCTACAGGTCCCCCATGGTATCACGGGCACCGAAGATGGTTTGCTTTGCCATCGCGACCACCCGATCGAAAGCCGGCACATCTACAGGTTCGACTGCTCGGGCATCCAGGCAGCATCCACCGAGTCGAGCGATCTCTGCATCAGGCACTTCAGACGTGTGAGGTTTGCCCCTATCTCCTAAGTAGGTATTGCATATCGAGCTTAGTCCTACTGGGGTTTCTTAATCCCAGGATCCTGTTCTCTTTTTCACTATTTAGGGACTTGATTTGGTAGTGTTGGCTTCTATTATTCAGCTTCTCCTATTTCTAGTCTTTGTTTATGATTGGGAATCAAAAACCTATAAAAATATTTAAAACTCATCAACTATAATAAAAACCTTTGCATTATAAGCATCCATACTAGCATCTTTAGTCCTTTCCTACATCACAGAGCCCATGCAGGAACCAGTAAGGAGATCCGGTAGGATACCATGTCGACCGAACATATACTATGGTTTTTTAATCCAGGACGGTGATCCCATTGAACTCGATGAGAACAATTAAGACCCTATCACCTATATGGATGCATTGCAAAGGTCCAACTCTGAACTATGGCAAGGAGCCTTGAGACCCGAAATGGAGTCCATGAAAATCAACAATGTATGGACATTGGTTGATCCACCTAAGAGGATAAAATCAATTGGATGCAAATGGATTTTAAAAAGGAAAAGGGGCACAAACGAGCAGATAAAGGCCTATAAAGCCCATCTGGTTATGAAGGGGTATCTTCAACATTATGGTAATGATTATAACGAGACATTCTCTCCTATGACAATGCTCAAATCCATTCGGATCATACTTTTTTTAGCAGCACACTTTGACTATGAAATCTATCAAATGGATGTCCGAACAGCTTTTTTGAATGATGAGCTGGAAGAGGAGGTGTACATGGTACAACCTAAAGGGTTCACATCTATAGATGAGTCAAAGGTGTGCAAACTTCAAAGGTCCATCTATGGACTAAAGCAAGCATCTTGGAGTTGGAACATACGATTTGATAAGTGTATCAAGTCGTATGGTGTTGCCTAGGAGGCTTACCCAGGGGTTGAATTGGGTATTTAAATTTTTTCTCAAATATGTGCTCATTTTAAACTAACTTAGTGTGGTGATTGATATGAATCAAGTATAGATTGTAGAAGCAATTAAAGAGCATAATCACACAAGCACAAACACAAGCAATTTTAGAGTGGTTCAGAGCAATTTTGCTCCTACATCCACTACCCAAGATACCACTTGGAATTTTCACTATATTCACCATCGAAATACAACCGGATTGTTTTCACGAGCTTACAATCAAAAACCAAACTTTGTTTTTTTCTGGGCTCACCAAAAACCCATACTTGGTTTTATCCTGGGCTCACCAAAAATCCAAACTTGGTTTTATCCTAGGATCACCAAAAATCGAATACATTATTAGTTTTACTGGGCTCACTAACAACCCACTCTTGGTTTTAAAAGGCTCACTAATAACCTATATAAATCCTAAGTTACAGTCCCTGATGTACTTGGAACAACTTAAATAAAGAGTATAAAAACAAAGCAACTCTATGACAAACCAATCATTGTCGGATGGTTGCAGTTGTAGCTTTTGAGAAGCCCTCTTAATTGCTCTTTGAATGCTCTTCAAGGTTTCTAGCTTCTTCAATAAATGCCTCAAGAAATAATATAGAAATTTGGTGTGGTCTTGACTACTCTCTTGAATTTACTCTTAAGTGTTCTTTCAAAAGCTCATTAACTTTTTTATTAAATTCTCATTCCTTTCTCATTCCCTACTTCAAAAGTGATTTAAATCTCTTATAAATAGTCCCTTTAACTAATTTAAAAGGATATGACCATTGTAGACAATTGGGATTCAAAATATGACCGTTGGAGACCATTTTGGATTCAAAATGAGATTTCTGGAACTAGCAATTACGATCCTAGAACTGGACTTCGAGTCAGCTCGGATGCTTCGAGTCAGCTCGAATTCTCAGACAGGTCAAAATATTACTCTAGTCGAGTCGGCTCTTCTTCATCGAGTCGGCTAGCCTTGCTGGTTCTTTAGAACTGAGAACAAGTAAACTCTGGAAGAGTTAGCTCATCTGTACTTGAGTCTGCTCGGTTGTCTGTTTAATGAATTCTTACTCTAGATGAGTGGCCTCGACTTCCCTCGGGTTAGCTCGAATTCTCAGAACTTCCAAAGTTGAACTCTACCCGAGTCGGCTCTTCACTCTCGAGTCAGCTCAAATGTCTGTGTGCCAGAAAACTGAGTGCTGTGCCAGACTTTGAGTCACCTCTCCTACTTTGAGTTAGCTCTTGTAACTTAGGTCCAAAACTGTCCAAACTTCTCCAGATTTTTTTTTGAGACTTCCAATCAACTCCGAAAGCTTTCCAACTCTATCAAAGCTAAATCTAAGAGATTTAAACTAGAAAAAGACATATAGGTAGCCCATTTTCATTAATACATAAAAGATGTTTCTTTGGGGTCTTCATTACATTATACATTTCAACAAAATAAGCATGTCATACACCAAGGTTATAGGAAGAGTGGTTTTACATTTAAGACATCCTAAAAAAACTAAGAAAATACTTGAAAATAGTTTGTAATCAAATGCATGCTCTAATGTTTTGTTATCATCAAAATCATTTCAAGGGTCAACAATCTCTCGCTTTTTAATGATGACAAAACACTGGGCATGGAAAAACTTTATAGACATAAGTATATAAACATTTAAACATATCAAGGCAACTTGTGTATAACTTTAATTTGATATATATCTAAATGTATCAGAAAGTATCATAGCTTATCAACAAGGTATCAAAGCTTTTGAAATATATACAATATGTATCAATGTTAACATTTATCAAAAGCTATTAATGAATTGAAGTCAATAATGTATCAAAGCAAAATGTATCAAGATTTTGCCTTTGTATTGAAGAATGTATCAGATTTAAGGTAGCAACAAGTATCGAAGTTAGCAAGAATGTATCAGTGCTCAGAGTTAGCAAGAATGTATCAGAGCTATTATCAGAGCTTTTTCAAACTAGAGATGAATTAGAGCAAGTTTTGATCAGAGCAAATTTAAGCAAAAATAGGATAACTCCCCCTGTTTCATTCATTACTATGCACATTTTCAATAGATTTGCCAGTTTTCCATGCACATACAATTACTCCCCCTTTTTGTTATTAATCAAAAAGGTTTTCAAAAGCATTACTTTCCCTTTTTAAATAGAATAAGAAGATTAATAACATTCTTTGAGATAATTTCACCTTCTCATGGAATTGCAATTCTTCAATAAAATTCACCCCTTATTAGGTTAATTTGTGAGATCAATCATTGGGATAACATGATATAACAACAATGAAGTAATGTACAAATTGATTCGCAAATGAACATTTCATTACTTTTAAAAAGAAGTACAATGCATCAAAATGCAATACAAGATACATCCAAAAAGAAACAATAAAAAGATACATCAACTATTCTTCTTCCTCACTAGAGGAAGAACCAATCTCTAATATAGTGGAGGAGGTCATAGTCTTCAAGGATTTGAACCAAAGATCTCGAAATATAGTTTTGGTCAGGGCCTTAGGTACCTTAGATTTTTGTTTAGGCCTAGATTTAGGTTTTACCCTAACAGGTATAGGCTCAGTTTTAATATTAATAGGTAAACTAGGCTACTGTAGGTGGTGCAGGAGACTGTGAAGCAAGTGCCGATGGATCAAAAGTAGGAGGAGGTGGTGACTGAGGTGGCTGCCTAGAGGCTGATGCTCTTAAAGCCTCAACTGTAGATGACAACCTCGATAAGTACACCCAGACTATCCGAAGCTTAATAATGATGCCCTGAACTTGACGCGGAACAAGGGAGTTAGGGCTAGGGATGCTGGATGCCAATAAGGATGCTTACGATGCAAAGGAATTTTTTTTTGGGGTTGATGATTTTTTTGTTATGTTTCTTATTGTTCTTCTTTGTTGTTTATGGTTTCGATTCCTGATCACAAGCAAAGATAATAATATGAAGAGAAGTAAGGGAAGCTTACGCTAGCAGTTCAAAGCCCTAAAAGTAAGAACGAGAATAGGACCCCGGGATTAAGAAACACCGGTAGGACTAGCTCGACCTATAATATCTACATAGAAGATATAAAGAAGGGAAAACTCAAACTTCTGAAGCGCCCAGTGCAGAGATCACTCAACTCGACGGATGCGGCCTGGATGCCCGAGCAGTCGAACCCATGGGAGCTTTGGCTTTGGATCTGGAGGTCATGATGGCAAAGCTAAATGTCTCCAATGCTCGAGATGCCAGGGAGGACCTGTAGGCAAACAAAAGAAAGGTTAGTGGAATGTGGAGATGTACGGAAAGGAATTGAATTGGAGTTGGGAAGGGGTTTCGAGCCCGGTGTCCAGCTGGATTCTGAAGTCAAAGTTGGAGATAACTTGGGGCATCGCACCCCGCGATGTCCCAGAGGATGAAGGAATGTGGCCTCATACCACGCGACGTCCTGGAGGACGAAGGATTCGCGCTGCCCTGGGGCGACGGACAAGTGGCCTCGCACCACTCAATGTCCCTGGGGACGAAGGAAATTCTACTCGAACCTAGCCTAAGAGACAAGGGTTGGAGAGTGGAAGAAACTTAAACTTAATCACTCAAATTTTCATTCATTCATTCAATAGTTCTACAAAGGGAGGGATTGGGTCCTTTAAATTGGCACCCAAGGCCCTTTTGAAATTCAAAACACAAATCTCATGGTGGCGCCAAAAAATTTTCCCCATCCCTATTTTTTTGGCCGACCAAATATTTGGAGTTGGGCGTGGCATGAGCAAAGGCTTGGAGAGGGGGATTGGTCCCTTGACTTCCAAATTTAGCAAGCTTAATTTGGGAAGAGGAGTGGGGCATGGCTTGCTTGGAGGGATGTGTTCCCCTTGGGCTCTTCACGCCATCTTCTAGGATTGATTCTTGGCCGACCAAGGTTGAACTCCATGGGGCGTTGCATGTTTGAGGGCTTGAAGAGGGGAGTGTATCTTGTGACCTTCCTTCCTTGCAAGAGCATTTTGGGATGAAAACTTGGGATGAGGCTTGCTTTGGGGCTTGGTTCCTTCAAAGATCTTCAACGCCCTCTTTAGATGGAACAAGGCGTGATGTGGGGGAGGGAAGAGGGGGATGTTGTCCAAGGCATGTGGAAAGCAAGAGGAGGCCACTTTGTTTCCTTTCTTGGATGCCCAAGTGGTAGCTGATGTGGCGCCATGTAGGTAGCTGAGGTGGCACCTGAGTTGGCATTATCCCATGTAGAAGGGGTGGGTTGGCCCACCAGAACTTGTGTTGGAGAAGAAAACCAGAGTGACTTCAATTGGGCTTGGGCCCAGACCAAACTCGGACTCGAACAAATACAGGACTCAAGACCTAACTTGACCCAAATTGGTCAAGGTACAGGACTAAACAAATTTGACAAGAAATTATGACAGAGCTTTGGGCTCAAGGCCTTATTACAGTACTCATAGAAGGGGAACCCTAATCTGAGATCCACAGAGGGTTTAGGAGCCTCTGTCGGATCCAGGTGCCCACACCAGTTCTCCCGGGGTGGGAGGAACTCGACCCTGTCGAGTAAGGGTTAGCTTGGCTTTGATACCTTTCGAGGATGTCGGGGTCGATGCGCTGCAAGTCCTCCCATGTGATCCACGAGTCATCGAATTCGGGTCGGCCTTGCCATCGGACCAGGTAATGCAGGTAGCCTTTGCCCCGGGTAGTGATGGCTTCGTCATCCAGGACACGCTCGATCTGCTCTCCTCGCTCAGGTATATTTGGATGTGGATACTCAGGTTTAGGTTCACTCTCAAAAGGGAGGTCAGGCCCAAATGGCTCACTGGGTATGTTCACGGGTTCACTATACTCAACTAAGTCAGAGATATTGAATGTCGAGCTAATTCCGTAATCCGGAGGTAGTTCTAGAACATAGGCGTTAGGGCCCATTCTCCTAATTACTTTAAAGGGACCCGCCCCACGAGCATGAAGCTTTTTAATGGTTCTCGGTGGAAACCGTTCAGGCCGAAGCCTAATCATTACAAAATCCCTTATTTCAAACTCTTTGGCTTGATTTTGGGAATCACCCAAATTATTTAAAAATTATATTTAATGCATAATCCTAGCATGATGCAAAATGCAAACTCAAGTATGCAATCTTATTGAGAAAAAAAAATTTATTGGACTCCTTGGGTCTAAACCTAACAGACTTTTGACTCTCTGGGTTTGACCCTAGTCTGATTTGCACAAGAAAAATTATTAAGGATCCATAGAAAATGCCATAAAGTATACCAGAAGTAGAGGGCAAAAGGGCTGGGCTCTAAGGAGTCACCCATTCTTGTAATCTCAATAAAAAGTAACCCCATGGCTCTAGAAATGTGAGAGGGTTTAGGGAAGGGTAGGAAATAGGAATCGGAGTCTTGGGGTGGCTTATGAAAAACATAAAACTGACCTGGGTTATTCAGGATGACCTTAAAATTTGGGCATCGTTCTATAGGTGTCATATGGTCCACTTTTTCCGGTAGATCTTGGGGCTCGCTAGGGTCAATCCCACAGTGAGGAAGGTCTGTTAAAGAGGATCCTGGGACCACGTCTATAGTATGATGGATGGCTCTCAAGGGTGGAAGTTGATCAGGTAACTCATCGGGAACTTCATCCTCAATTTCTTTCTAAGCTTCAACCATCTCTTGAGGATGTTCTCTTTGGATCGGTTCATTAAGGGTTGGTTCCTGAATTCCTGTGGAAAAGACAGGTGAATCCTCATGTTTATTTACTAGATGTGATAGTGGCTCGGTCATTTCCTCTTCAAATTTTGTAGTGGGTTCAGGATCATTTTCCTTGGATTCCTCAATGATTTCACCCTCGGGCCCATCTTCTACTAAACTTGACTCATAGATGCTTTCTTTTAATTCTTTAATGGGCTCAGGAGTTTCTTTCCCTAGATTTTCAATGGGTTCAACCTTAAAGTCTTCAATGGGCTCAAGGGTTTTTGTATTCAAATTCTCAGAATGTTCACCCTTCTCTCCCTGAAACTCTTTAAAGTGTCCTTTCCCAGTAATCTCTTCTTCTAACCCATTATCCTTGATTAGGTTAACTTCAGGCTTCTTTTCTTTAAGGCTACTTGATCCTTTCTTGACTGGGTCCTTTGGCTGGATTGGATTGATTGTAATCTTTTTTCCATGGTGGAAAAAGACAAGTATTGGATTGACCATAAAGGGTGGCATCATGGTCGAAAAGCTAGGGTCATCCAAGAATGATACTACCCACACCCACGGGTAAGACGTCACACCAGATCGATTCTTCATAGGAACTCATTTTGATCTTGATCTGGCACCTAGACTTTACAGGGATCGAAGTTAAATCTATCTAGGACACTTTGTATGGGTTAGGGTGGGGTACTGTGGCTAGGCCTAAAGATTTGACTGTACTCAAGGAAAGGGCATTAACACAGCTTCCACTATCAATGATGACCTTACAAACCTTATCTCCTAGCTTGATCAGGGTCTGTAGGATGTTGGTCCTACGCCAGTCTTCCTGTACTATGTTTTGGGCTAGGATGAATCGGACTACCCCTACAAGGTCTTCAGATTCATATACTTCTTCCTCTCCCTCGTACCCTTCCAACAACTGGTTTTCGGGGTCATGACATCCTCTTCAGGTTCTATAGTTGCTTCGGGTTCAGTCTCAGTTGGTTCTTCTATGAGTAGGGCAGAGGCAGTGCACTGGCTAGCAAAATGTCCAGGTTTATGACACCTAAAGCATTTACCTTGGGGATCTGGTCTTCTCTGGACTTCAACAGCCTTACCCTTTTCCTCTCTACTATACTGGGGTCGGTTTAGGCTGGAACGACTAGGACTGGGTCAGGCTAGGTTTGGTCAACTTGGGTCAGCTCGGTTTGGGTTTGGTCGACTCGGGTAAGCTTGATTGTAACCTTGGGTGGATCCAGGGATACGGCTCGGGTTTCTAAATGGCTCAGGTCTTCTATAGGTGGGAGTTCTCTGTAAACGTTCACAGAGCCTAGCAACTTGGTAAGCCTCTTCCAAGGTTCTGGTTGTTCTAAAATACAGCTCTCTTTGGATGTCTGGGTGTAGGCCAGCCCTAAACCTAGACAGGGTTACCTCAGGTGATTCAACAACCTTACATCGCATAACATATTCATCAAACTTGGCGATGTAATTGGCCACACTCTTACTCCCTTGACTTAAGGTCTGCCATTGGTCCAACAGTTTCTAGGTGTAAGACGCAGGTAAGTATTTCCTCCTAAGCTTTTCTCTCATCTCCCCCCAGGCGGTTATGGGTAATTGACTTTTCTGCTCTATGTAGTTCTATACTTTGTTACAGAACAACCTATCTTGTTGAACCAACCTAAGCTTGGTAAACTTAAACTTGGTTCTCTCAGACATAGAGTACCAGTCAAAATACTGCTCCATGGCAGACTCCCAATCTTCATACACCCTGGGATCATATCTACCATCGAAAGTGGGTGCCTCAAGCTTGATGCTCCTAAGGGCTCTTTCTTCATGGTCCTCTAGATTGGGTCTCCTAGGACGGGTATCAACAAAGGGGTCAGGGTCTCTCCCAAAGTCATCCTCAAAGTAAGGGTCTTGTGGCAGGTTCCTCCTTGGGTGAGGGGACTCAGGACTTGGTTCAGGTTGGGGCCTAGCAGCTTCTTCTAGGGGTTTCAGCCTGGTCTCCATCTGGTCCAATCTATTGATCAACTGGGTCATGGATTGGGTTAAGGCTCCAATGTCGGCTCGCAGTTGGTCCATGGTGTCGGTAGAGGGTGGAGAAGGTGGGTGAAAAGGGGTTCTTGATATAGTGCACATGTAACAAAACGATGCTACGGTTTGCTAGACCTAAGAGATCTCTCCAAATGTAAAGTCAAGAAGATGAACCTGGAAGTAGTAACTTGGCACCTGGCCAGGTATGTGTAAGGTGAGTAGAGGTTCCTCTTTGTTTGCCTAGACACCAATTAGAAATTGGCCAGGTAAGCGAACCAACCCACTTCCCTTCGGGCTCTAGTCCCTGAACCACTTGTCTAGACACCAGCTACACAAGCACACACAAACAAGCAATCTAGCTTGGCTCGACACTTGGGTTGACCCGACTTCGTTGGTGTCCCTAGCTTACTAGGGAAGATTAAACATCTAATTGATTTTAGTTAATGGCTAGGGTTCGATATGCCGGGTGGTGGTTTTTGGGCTAGGGACAGGTAATGAAATCCTGACCCTATGTTAAATTGATGCCCTTAAGATATGTTATGTAAAATGAAGTACAACAATGACTAATAAAATAACTTAAAAATTTCTTATTTTTTTTGTCTTTTAGATGTGTGAATGCTAAACAAAATGCAGGAATTAAAATGTGCCCCTAAATGCAAGAAATAAACTAGATGGATGAATGAGATGCTTGCTGAAATTTTCAAACCTGAGATTTTCTAAGGTAGTATTTTGGCTTGTAAAAATTCTACAAACTGAGATAAAATCTAAGAAAATAGACAAAAATACTTTGAAAAGAATGAGATCTAACAAAATAGAAATCATAAAATTTGGATGTCTCTACAGGGTGAAATAATCTAATGATCATATCATATACGGACTGACCATAATGCATAAAATGAAACTAATGCACTAGTCCTAGCCTTGCTCTGATACAAGAAATGATGCGGAAGCAAAGGGGGGTTAGGGCTAGGGATGCTGGATGCCAATAAGGATGCTTACGATGCAAAGGAATTTTTTTTTAGGGTTGATGATTTTTTTGTTAAGTTTCTTGTTGTTCTTCTTTGTTGTTTAGGGTTTTGATTCCCGATCACAAGCAAAGATAAGAAATATGAAGTGCAGTAAGGGAAGCTTATGCTAGCAGTTCAAAGCCCTAAAAGTAAGAACGAGAACAAGACCTCGGGATTACGAAACCCTGGTAGGACTAGCTCGACCTACAATATCTACTTAGAAGATATAGAGAAGGGAAACCTCAAACTTCTGAAGCGCCTAGTGCAGAGATCGCTCAACTCGATGGATGTGGCCTCGATGCTCGAGCAGTCGAACCCGTGGGAGCTCTGGCTTTGGGTTTGGAGGTCGCGATGGCAAGGCTAACTGTCTCCAATGCTCGAGATGCCAGGGAGGACCTATAGGCAAACAAAAGAAAGGTTAGTGGAATGTGGAGATGTATGGAAAGGAATTGAATTGGAGTTGGGAAGGGGTTTCGAGCCCGGCGTCTGGTTGGATTCCGAAGTTGAAGTTGCAGATAACTTGGGGCCTTACACCTCGCGATGTCCCGGAGGATGAAGGAATGTGGCCTCACACCACGTGATGTCCTGGAGGATGAAGGATTTGCGCCGCCCTGGAGCGACAGACAGGTGGCCTCGCACCACTCGACGTCCCTGGGGACGAAGGCAATTCCACTCGAACCAAGCCTAAGAGACAAGGGTTGGAGGGTGGAAGAAACTTAAACTTAATCACTCAAATTTTCATTCATTCATTCAATAGTTCTACAAAGGGAGGGATTGGGTCCTTTAAATAGGCACCCAAGGCCCTTTTGAAATTCAATATACAAATCTCATGGTGGCGCCAAAAAATTTTCCCCATCCCTATTTCTTTAGCCGACCAAATATTTGGAGTTGGGCGTGGCATGAGCAAAGGATTGGAGAGGGGGATTGGTCCCTTGACTTCATTCCTTAGCAAGCTTAATTTGGGAAGAAAAGTGGGGCATGGCTTGCTTGGAGGGATGTGTTCCCCTTGGGCTCTTCATGCCATCTTCTAGGATTGATTCTTGGCCGACCAAGGGTGAACTCCATGGGGCATTGCATGGTTGAGGGCTTGAAGAGGGGAGTGTATCTTGTGACCTTCCTTCCTTGCAAGAGCATTTTGGGTAGAAAACTTGGGAGGAGACTTGCTTTCGGGCTTGGTTCCTTCAAAGATCTTCAACACCCTCTTTTGATGGAACAAGGTGTGATGTGGGGGAGGGAAGAGGGGGATGTTATCCAAGGCATGTGGAAAGCAAGAGGAGGCCACTTTGTTTCCCTTCTTGGATGCCCAAGTGGCAGCTGATGTGGTGCCACGTAGGTAGCTGAGGTGGCACCTTAGTTGGCATTATCCCAAGTAGAAGGGGTGGGTTGGCCCACCAGAACATGTGTTGGAGAAGAAAACCAGAGTGACTTCAATTGGGCTTGGGCCAGAACAAACTCGGACTCGAACAAATACAGGACTCAAGACCTAACTTGACCCAAATTGGTCAAGGTACTGGACTAAACAAATTTGACAAGAAATTATGACAAAGCTTTGGGCTCAAGGCCTTATTTGGTGCGGGCACCAGACTCAGAAGATGACTTCAGAGCTCCATCTGGATCTCTGATTAACCTTGCCCGAAGAATTAGGATTTTTGGTTTGTAATAAGAGTTGACTAGATCAACTCAATTTAGCTTGAGTCTTCATTACCTGCATTTTATTTTGTTGAGTCATGTTGACTCAGTAGTGAACTAGGGCTTCAACCTGGGGTGTTACATTTTCTCCCAAGGCCTAGCAAGTGGGCGCCACACTCCCAGCCACACTCCCAGCCATACGCCTGAGTCCAGGGGGCACCATATCTACATCCAGCAGCCTTTGGTCCCCACACCACAGATAGCAGCTTCCTTCTTTCATGTGCCAGTTGACGAGAAATCCACCAGGGGTCCACAAATCAAGGGGGCGGTCCAAGTCTTTCCCAAAAGAACCAAACTATGAAAGGGAAGAAATTCTCTTGGAGAGAACTTGAAGGAGGCGCCCACTACCTGCCAAAATATCCAAAACAGAGATGGGAAGGGCCTTGACTTAGGGAGGAAGAAAAGGAGGAGTCCAAAAGAGTTGATCCATGGAAGGAAAGAAATCCTCTCTTGAAGACCCAAGCAAGGAGGCGCCATCTACCTGCCTTTTATAACCCAAATCAAATTTTTTGGTACCTTGGCCGACCATATGTGTATGGATTGTCCTGATTTGTAGATCCCCTCCTTTAGTCCCACATGGGAAGATGTAAAACCCTACTCCCTTGTAAAGCCCTATAAATTAAACCCCTCTTGTAAGTTTAAAGAAATCAGATGAATGAAACCAAATTTTTTTTGTGAGCAAACTTTGTGTTTTCTCTCTTCCGCACTTGCATCCAGGTGTTGAGCTCCGTGAGGGAGTAAATCCGGGTTCCCCAGGAACCTTGAGGAGGTGTGAGATCTCCAAAATCCAAACCCTAGGTTAACTACTCCACTCCCAAACCCTAGCTGCCATCACCCTTCTCTTTCCACCAAACCCTAGCATATTCCACCTCCCACGGCCTCTCTCTCCAAGTCCAGGCTGACCACCAGCATCCAGCTCCAGTCTGGATACTTCAGATCCAAAGCTCATTCCAGAGGGAGTCGAATCAGCCTTCAAGAGAATCTGGATCTCAGCAACATCAACCTTCAAGTTCTTCGAACTGGTAAATCCTTTCATGAGTCTCTGAATCCCTCACTTATTTTTCTTCTTCCCAGATCTTGAGTCCAGGAGAAGTCGACCAAACCACAAGACCAGTGTTGGAGGATCCATTGCGAAGATAGCCGAATCCGAGGATCCAACAATCTGCTCGAGAGAGTTCTTCCACCCAAATTCTGAGAAGATCACTGTCTGGTTAGTAAACCATCTCTCCTCTCTATTTCTGTTCTGTTGAAAGTTCAGAGCGAAACCCTAGGTCTGGGAGTTTCTCAACCCCCAGCGATCCGTTACTTCTGAACTACTCTGATAATTTAGTTTCTTCTAAATTGTGCTTTCAATCCTTACCTAGTTTCCTTCAACTTAGTTTTGCTTTACTTTGAGTCAAAGGAAATTTCTGAAATATAAAAAAAAAAAAAAAAGAAAAAAAGAAATTAATCCTAAATTTACTTCCGCATACACTTCTTTGTTCTTTGTTCTGCATCATTTTTGGTATCAGAGCCCTGTCTAGGGTTTCTATTTTGATTGCTTGTTTCTATTTTGATTGCTTGTTTGAGTCTCTCTCTTTTTACTTTGTATGCTCGAAGTAGACTCCCCAGGACGTCCGGTTCTAGGAACGAAGCGAGGTACAAACCTCCTCTTCTCATTCCACGGGGAGTTCCTAGGGCGTGTAGGGGATCCGTTGGGTTATAACTTCGTAGCAGGAATTGTAAACGGGGAAGTGCTCTGTTTCCAGCCCGTAATTTCCCTATTGCAGGAATTATTTCTCACTGCAGGTAACTCCAAATTTGGTGATTTTTGTTTCGTTGAAACCAGTATAATTAAAACTAATTTGCATTAGTTTTTCATGATTTATTGGTTTTCGTTCGATTTCTGAGAATTAAATTACTGCAACTCTATTTTTGTGTTCTGCAATCCATTTATTTTTGAGTGTTCATCTCTTAATTCATCTTAAGGGCATTTGAGCATCTAAGATAAGGGGAGGAGTTGATAACCTCTCCTTAGCCCAAAACCACCACCCACTCATTCGAACCTATGCCTTTAATCTTAAAATTAATTAGACCTAATTTGCCCTAGTGAGCTAGGGACATCAACAAGTCAGGTCAAGGCTAGTGTTGAGTCAGTTTGTCTGATTACTCTGTGTGTGCTTTGTACTCAGTGTCTAGAACGGTGGTTCAGGGATTCCATCCCGAAGGGCTTGTGTGCTGGTCCGCCTACCTGGCCAATCTCTGATTGGTGTCTAGGATTGGCATTCAGGGATCTAACACTCCCCTTACACCTGCCTGGCTGAGTCCTGAGTTACTACAGGCTAGCTTGCCACTCTGAGTGGGCATCTAGTTTGGGCTCTAGGTCTAGTTAGCCCGTAGTCGTTCAGTTGAGTCTCATTTTGTGTGCTTGATTGCATCATGTCTACCCAGAATGGATTACCCTACCAACCTGGTCAAACTCAACCTGATTTAGAGGCCATGGTTAGAGCTCTTACTAAGAGTATGAACAAATTAAGTCAGGATATGAATGAGAATTTTGCCTAGCTTAGGGATCGAGTCCAAGTACTTGAGGAACCTAGGCATCGGAATTGGACTCCTGACCCAGATTTTAATGTGCCTCAACCTCACCCACACCAAGAGCCTAGAAGACCTTTATACCGAGATCCTTAACCTAATCATAGGAGGCCTGACCCAGAACCTGAGGATAGAGATGATAGGTTCATTCGGAACATCAAGTTAGATGCACCCACTTTTGATGGTAGTTTAAATCCTAAGGTGTATTCTGATTGGGAGGGTGAGATGGACCAGTACTTTAAGTGGTATGCCATGTCTGAGGAGAGGAAATTCAAGTTTGCCAAGATGAAATTAATACGTCAAGCTAGGTTATACTGGGGGAACATTGAGCTGACCACTAGAAGACGAAATGTAGAGCCCATAACCACTTGGCAGGGTATGAAAGAAAAACTTAGAGACAAGTACCTACCCATTTCATACCAGCAAAATCTGTTAGACCAATGGCAGACTTTGAAACAAGGGAACCGATCTGTTTCAGACTACATAACCACCTTTGATGAATACCTAATGAGATGTGATGTGAGTGAAGCCCATGAGGTCACTTTGTTTAGATTTAGGGCTGGACTTAGGGAAGATATTAAGAGAGAGTTGTTTCTGAGAGAGGTTACTGACCTAGACCAAGCCTATCAGATTGCACTGAACACTGAGAAGTTTCAGAGAAGAAACATGCCATCTTGGGTTAGTGCCCCAATCCCAAGAAATGGACCTAGCCAGGTTACCCCTAGCAAGCCTAATCAGGGTATCCCCACCCCTAGGCCCATGGACAAAGGTAAGGCACCTAACACCCAGAGAACCCCTAGTATCGTCTGTTTTAAGTTCCAGAAGCCCGGTCATATCTCCAATCAGTGCACAGCCATAGCTTATTTTAAGTGTTATAAGGTAGGTCATGTTTCTAGCCAGTGCCCTCGTAGATCCCTATATATAGAAGAGGGAGGAGAAGAGAATTCCGAGCCTAATGAGGAGTTTGAAGAAGAAGTTTATGAGGCCGGAATGAATTTGGTTGATGAGTATGAAGGAGAGGAAGAATCCACTGAGTCTGACCACTTAGGGGTTGTGAGATGAATCCTATCCCAGACTAAAGTTCAGGAAGACTGGCGTAAGACTAACATCCTACAGACTTTCCTTAAACTAGGGGATAAGGTTTGTAAAATCATCATAGATAGTGGGAGCTGTTTAAATGCCATTTCTACTAGCACTGTCAAAATGTTAGGCTTAACCCCAGTCCCCCACCCTAACCCCTATAAGGTTTCTTGGGTAGACTCTACCTCTATACCCATCCAGTCTAGATGTCAGGTCCAAATCCAAATGCAATCCTATCAAGAGAAGATTTGGTGTGATGTCTTGCCCATGGGGGTGAGCAGTATAATTTTTTGAAGACCTTGGTTGTATGATCATGATGCCACCCTCTTAGGAAAATCCAACACCTGTGTCTTTAGTTTCAATGGGAAGAAAATCACAATCCATTCAGTCCCTCCTAAGGACAAGGTAGCTAAAGGAACTAGTAAGGTCAGAGAAATGAAGACTGGAGTGAACCTAATTAGTGCCAAGGATCTAGAACAAGAAATTCATAGTGGTTTACCCATTTGGATGTTGACTGCTAAGGAACTTAGGACTCCTACACCCTTAGAGCCTCCTTAGGAAGTTAAGCCTTTATAAGAAGAATTTGAGGATGTTTTTCTCGAGGATCTGCCAGACCACCTTCCACCTCTTAGGGATATTCAGCATTCCATAGATTTAGTCCCAGGAGCTACTTTACCCAACTTGCCCCATTATAGGATGAATCCATCTAAGCATAAAGAACTGCAAAAGCAGGTTGGCGAATTGTTGAGGAAGGGGTTCATTAGAGAGAGTCTTAGCCCTTGTGCAGTCCCTGCACTTCTAACCCCGAAGAAGGATGGCACGTGGAGGATGTGTGTCGATAGTCTTGCCATCAATAAAATCACAATCAAGTATAGGTTCCCCATCCCTAGACTAGATGATATGCTAGATATGATGGCCGGTGCCATGGTTTTTTCTAAAATTGATCTCAAGAGCGGCTATCATCAGGTTAGGATTAGACTAGGGGATGAGTGGAAAATTGCCTTCAAAACTAAGGATGGTCTCTTTGAATGGGTTGTTATGCCTTTTGGGTTGTCCAACGCCCCTAGTACTTTCATGAGGATTATGACCCAGGTACTTAGAGCTTTCATAGGGAAGTTTGTAGTGGTATATTTTGATGACATCCTGATCTATAGTAAGACCCCTGCAGATCACCTAGGCCACCTTAAACAAGTCTGCCAAGTTTTGAGGAATGATAGTCTCTACGGTAATCTCAAAAAGTGTGAATTTATGACTAGTAGAATTATCTACCTTGGTTTTGTTGTAACCCCTGACGGCATGGCTGCCGATCCTGAAAAGATTAGGTCCATAGTAGAATGGCCAGAGCCGACCAGTGTACATGAAGTCAGAAGTTTCCATGGCTTGGCTACCTTCTATAGGCGATTCATCAAGGGGTTTAGTACTGTAGTTGCTCCTATCACAGATTGTATTAGGAAGGGAGAATTTCAGTGGACTAAAGCAGTCCATAAAGCATTCCTAGATCTTAAGGATAGGATGACCCAGGAACCCATTTTGAGGTTACCGGACTTTTCAAAGGTATTTGAGGTTTCCTGTGATGCTTCAGGAGTAGGTATAGGTGGAGTCCTAAGCCAAGAGAACCATCCCGTAGCATTCTTTAGTTAAAAACTTAATGATGCTAAGCTTAGGTATTCTACCTATGATAAGGAATTTTACGCGGTAGTGCAAGCTTTGCGTTACTGGAGACATTATTTGCTATCGCAAGAATTTGTGCGGTTTTCGGACCATGAGGCTCTTAGATTCTTGAATTCTCAGAAGAAGCTTAACCCTAGGCATGCTAAGTGGGTAGAGTATATCCAGTCCTATACTTTTGTTTTGAAGCATAAGGCTGGGTCTGAAAATAAGGTAGCTGATGCCCTTAGTCGTCGATCTTTATTGTTGAATTCTGTTAGGGCTGAAGTCATAGGGTTTGAGCAAATCAAAGAAGAATATGAGTCGTGTCCGGATTTTAAGGCTGTGTACCAGGATCTAACTCAAGGACCATCTAGTGAACATAAGGATTATTCCCTTTTAGATGGCTTTCTGTTCTTTAGGAATAGGCTTTGCATCCCTAGAACCTCTCTTAGGGAATTCTTGATTTGGGAAACTCATGCTGGAGGTTTAGCTGGCCATTTCGGAAAAGATAAGACCACCCTGGCAATTGAAGACCATTTTTTCTGGCCTAGCTTAAAAAGAGATGTAGCACACATTATGGCTAGGTGTCAGACCTGCGCTGTTGCCAAACAGCGAAAATAGAACACCGGCCTTTATACCCCACTCCCTGTCCCAGATCGTCCTTGGCAAGATGTGAGCATGGACTTTGTGTTAGGTTTTCCTAAAACCTAGAGGAGGCATGACTCTATCTGTGTTGTAGTAGACCGATTTTCCAAGATGGCCCATTTCTTGCCTTGTTCCCAAACATTTGATGCGTCTAAGGTAGCCACCCTGTTCTTTAATGAGATAGTTCGACTCCATGGCCTACCCAAGACCATTGTTTCAGATAGAGATGTTCGGTTCACCAGCTATTTCTGGAAAACCCTTTGGCATAAGTTAGGGATGAAACTTAAGTTTTCAACTACCTATCATCCCCAGACTGATGGCCAAACCGAAGTAGTGAACCGTAGTTTAGGCAATCTGCTAAGGTGTCTTATTGGTGAAAACATTAGGAACTGGGATTTGTACTTACCTAGAGCTGAATTTGCATATAATGACTCGGTCAATAGGTCTACGGGTAAGAGTCCATTTGAAATTGTACATGGTTACAAAACCCACACACCTCTTGACCTAGCTCCTTTACCAGTCCACACACGGGTCTTCGAGTCTGCCGAAGTTTTTGCACAGCATATAAAAGACTTGCATAAAGAAATTCAAGCCAAAATAAATTTAAGTAATGAAACTTATAAGAAATTGGCTGATTCTCAAAGGCGAGTCAAAACTTTTGACGAAGGAGACTATGTAATGATTAGGTTAAGGCCTGAACGGTTTCCTCCTGGAACCGTTAGAAAGTTACATGCTAGGGGAGCTGGACCATTTAGAGTGGTAAAGAGAGTAGGATCCAATGCCTATGTACTCGAGTTACCTCCAGAACTAGGCATTAGCTCCACTTTCAACATTACAGACCTAGTAGAGTATAGGGAGCCAGCTGTGATTCCCAGTGAGGCTTTTGAACCTAATCCTGCTCTTGAGAGTGAACCTGACCCTGTGTGTCCACCAACAAATTGGCCTGTGAGGAAAGAGCAGATTGAAAAGATCCTAGATGATCAGGTTATCTCTACTTGTAATCGGGGATACCAAAGATGCCTGGTCCGCTGGCTAGGAATGCCAGATTCTGATGACTCTTGGATCTCCCGAGAAGAATTACAGGAGCTGGACCCAGACCTCTTGGAGAGATACCAGAGCCAACTTGATCCATACTCGACAGGGTCGAGTTCCATACACCCTGGGAGAATTGGTGTGGGCACCAGACTCAGAAGAAGACTTCAGAGCTCCATCTGGATCTCTGATTAACCTTGCCCGAAGAATTAGGGTTTTTGGTTTGTAATAAGAGTTGACTAGATCAAATCAATTTAGCTTGAATCTAGATTACCAGCATTTTATTTTGTTGAGTCATGTTGACTCAGTAGTGAACTAGGGCTTCAACCTTGGGTGTTACATTTTCTCCCAAGGCCTAGCAAGTGGGTGCCACACTCCCAGCCACACTCCCAGCCATACGCCTAAGTCCAGGGGGTGCCATATCTACATCCAGCAGCCTTTGGTCCCCACACCACAGATAGCAGCTTCCTTCTCTAATGCGCCAGTTGAGGAGAAATCCACCAGGAGTCCACAAATCAAGGGGGCGGTCCAAGTCTTTCCCAAAAGAACCAAACTATGAAAGGGAAGAAATTCTCTTGGAGAGAACTTGAAGGAGGCGCCCACTACCTGCCAAAAATATCCAAAACAAAGATGGGAAGGGCCTTGACTTAGGGAGGAAGAAAAGGAGGAGTCCAAAAGAGTTGATCCATGGAAGGAAAGAAATCCTCTCTTGAAGACCCAAGCAAGGAGGCGCCATCTACTTGCCTTTTATAACCCAAATCAAATTTTTTGGTACCTTGGCCGACCATATGTGTATGGATTGTCCTGATTTGTAGATCCCCTTCTTTAGTCCCACATGGGAAGATGTAAAACCATACTCCCTTGTAAAGTCCTATAAATTAAACCCCTCTTGTAAGTTTAAAGAAATCAGATGAATGAAACCAAATTTTTTTTGTGAGCAAACTTTGTGTTTTCTCTCTTCCGCACTTGCATCCAGGTGTTGAGCTCCGTGAGGGAGTAAATCCGGGTTCCCCAGGAACCTTGAGGAGGTGTGAGATCTCCAAAACCCAAACCCTAGGTTAGCTACTCCACTCCCAAACCCTAGCAGCCATCACCCTTCTCTTTCCACCAAACCCTAACATATTCCACCTCCCACGGCCTCTCTCTCCAAGTCCAGGCCGACCACCAGCATCCAGCTCCAGTCCGGATACTTCAGATCCAAAGCTCTTTCCAGAGGGAGTCGAATCAGCCTTCAAGAGAATCCGGATCTCAGCGACATCAACCTTCAAGTTCTTCGAACTGGTAAATCCTTCCCTGAGTCTCTGAATCCCTCACTTGTTTTTCTTCTTCCCAGCTCTTGAGTCCAGGAGAAGCCGACCAAACCACAAGACCAGTATTGGAGGATCCATTACGAAGATAGCCGAATCCGAGGATCCAACAATCTGCTCGAGAGAGTTCTTCCACCCAAATTCTGAGAAGATCACTCTCTGGTTGGAAAACCATCTCTCCTCTCTATTTCTGTTCTATTGAAAGTTCAGAGCGAAATCCTAGGTCTGGGAGTTTCTCAACCCCCAGCGATCCGTTACTTCTGAACTACTCTAATAATTTAGTTTCTTCTAAATTGTGCTTTCAATCCTTACCAAGTTTCCTTCAACTTAGTTTAGCTTTACTTTGAGTCAAAGCCAATTTCTGAAATATAAAAAAAAAAGAAAAAGAAAAAAAGAAATTAATCCTAAATTTAATTCCGCATACGCTTCTTTGTTCTGCATCATTATTACAGGACTCATAGAAGGGGAACCCTAATCTGAGATCCACAGAGGGTTGAGGAGCCTCTGTCTGATCCTGGTGCCCACACTAGAACTCCCTTCTATAAATAGTGAAGTTCAGCAGTCTGTTGGGCACTAAGAGCATCTGCTGCTCCTCTCAATCATCCAAAATCTGAGTGCTGCTCTCTAATATCTTACTGAACATCATCCTGTGATTGCTGTCGATACTTAACTGTCTCAATCCTAGAGGTCAGTGCTCTTAGCTCTGCCCTAATCTCCTGAAATCCAGTATCGACTATTTGACGAAGCTTGCCAAACATCGAACTGAATGTACTAGTCAGAGACTCGAAAAGCTGTCTAAACTACTGAGTAATAAAAGCCTGTGAAGCAGTCGATGCCGTAGTCGATGCAGAAGGTGTTGATGGAGCAACTAAAGGTCCTGGTGGAGTCCTAGGACTACCAGGCTATCTCTCTAACTGTCTTTGCATTTTAGTCTCATCCTCTATATCATCATCATCTCTAGCAGCAACAATCTCAGTGTCGACCAAGTGGTGCTCTACCTGCTTATCCTCATCTGAAGATGAGTCAACTACCCTCTAACCTGAGACCCTCTTCAACCAAACTCCCTCAACCAGATGGTAGTCCATCCTCTGTAGGGACTTTACAGAATGGTGTCAGTATGATGTAGTGGACGCCCATCCTCTCCAGTCAAATCGATGCCAGACTCCTAAAAAAGTAATATAAATACCATTCCTTAGGGTAGGCAAGCTTTCACTCTCCTAGCTGCCTCCCTCATCTAAACCAACACGATATTGGGAAGATTGAGGGCCTCCCCCTCAATCATGTGCCTCATAAACACCATGTCTCATTCACTCACCCAGTCGTGGCATTCGGTCCTTGGTAAAAAGATCTTATTAATTAATCATGTTGTGCAGGAGCCTTATTTCCAATGACAACATGTTAGCCTGCACATTTCTAATACTATCCACATCTCTTCTTTCTAGGATAGTTCTTAGGGTTTTTTGCTTGTCTTTTAAGACTAAATGGTTCAGACCATTATTGGGCATCTATAGCACATTACTCAACTTGTCCTCATCAACAATCAACCTTACTCCCTTGATAGTACATTCTATATGATATTCTTCCAAGGTAAGGTTTTCATCGAATCTTCTCACTAGATTAGGATAAGTGAAAGTATCTAAAGAGCAGAAATAACTCTAGCCTTGATTTTCTATCCAGTCTCCTATCCTAAGCCCTAATTCTTCAAGAAATGAAAAAGCTATTCTCCTTCCACTGGTAACAGGAAGATTTGCCCTAGAGATTACCTGTCTAGGTGGAGAAGGAGACTCATTATTCGGTTCATCCCCTATTGCTGGCCACGGGTCAACTCCTCTTCTCCTCTTGGATCTCCTTTCCCTCTTAGTGCTTGATTCTACACCACAAGATCACTTAGCCACTACTTTTCTAGGAACCATTGCCGGTAATCAAAGGTGGATGAGTGGTTTGAAGGAATCAAAGGAAGGTGGGTTAGAGATGGAGTGGTCCCTAGTTGGAAAGGAAGGTTCTTAGTTAGGGTTTAAAAGAAAGACTGTGCCCTAGTTAGGGTCCTACGATTTATATATAAAAATACCTATCCCGACATCCGAGTCAGCTCGGCCAGAGCTTTGCCTACTCGAGTCGGCTCGAACAAAAACTCTCAAAAAGGTTCTAAATCTCTCTAACAAGGTTTCTAATGATAGTAGCATATTAGGTAAGGTGGTCGTTGTCCTTAAATTGATGAAGGAGGTCTTTTAGATAATTTTCTTTAATTTAGAAGAAATTAGGTCAGAAATTCTAAAAAAGGGTCACATAATCCTAATTCTCCTATAATCATTTGAAATCTTTCTTCATTAAGTGGATTAGTAAAGATATCAGCAAGTTAGTTTTCTGTTGGAATGAATTCAAGTTCAATTTCTCCATTTTGTACAGGATCCCTAATAAAGTGATGTCTAATTTTTTATATGTTTTCTTCTTGAATGCTGATTTGAATTTTTTGTCATATTAATAGCACTTGTGTTATCACATTTGATTGAAGTTTTTGTCTGAATAAAACCAAAATCTTCTAGTTGTTGCTTAATCCAAAGCACATGTGCACAAATATTGAGAATTGGGATCCAATTTCAGTTTTCACGTTAAACCCAAATACCCAAAAGCAGCCTTGTTCTCGATCAAGAACAAACATCCTAATCAACTATGCAATAGCGGAAGCATATCACAGGTTGTGGATGACCCTCTGCCAGTGATCTCCTTGGAGAACATAGTAGGATATAGGTCTTTGAAGATCAAGCACGTCAAGATCCAAGAATGGGAGAAGAAAAGTGAATTCTCTGGAGAAAGGAAATTTTCTTTATTCCATGTCTGAGAAGTTCGTTAACAACCCTCTAACAATCTCTAAAGAAGTTAAAATATATATACCTCGGTCTCACATGGCCGAATACCCAAAAACTCCCTCCTAATTGGCACTATTTAAAATAGCTCACCCGTCAATCGAGCCAGCTCCAAATACTATAGTCAACTCAACCTTGGAACCGAGTCAACTCTAAGCATCAAAGCTGACTCGTCCAGACCACCGGATTTCCTGATTGTGTAATTGAGCTAACTCAAACCCATTAGAGCCGACTCATCCAAACCATAGGGTTTCCTGACTATGTAACCAAGATGACTCGAGCCCAATGAGCCGAGTCGACTAGACCATATTTCTTTGTTCTAAGCCATGCCAAATAGCAATGCCGACTCTTACACCAAAAAAGCTGACTTTAAGATCCAGACTGACCGAAACACAGCCTAAAACACCTAAGACTCACACCGGACTTACTCTTAGCCCTAGATACATCATGGACAACCATGATAGACTGGACCAATACAAGAACATTGACCCAACAAGCCTTGAACGCACCACCTGAGACTCAACAATCTCCATCTTGGTGCTTCAAGGCTACATATGCCAGACTCCTCGAACCCATCAATCACATACAAGATTAGAAACTTTTCCTTGGTAGAGCCTTTGTAAGTACATCCGCCTAGTTCTCCTTTGTATGAACCTTCACAAGTGCCACTTCTACTTCCTCCACTAGCTCTCTGACTCTGTGGTATCTCACATCTATATGCTTGGTGCAAGCATGATAGACTAGGTTTTGAGTCAAGTGTATGGCATTCTAACTATCACAGTGTAGGACCACCATATACTATTTCATCCCCATTTCAATCACTAGCCTTCTCATCCATAGTGCATCCTTTGCAGCCTCAATAATCCCTATATACATTGCTTCCATTGTAGACAAAGCAGTAATAGGTTGAAGGGTAGATCTCTAAGAAATCGATCCATAATACATGCAGAAGATATTACGTGTTGTAGGCCTTCTTGTATCAAGATGACCTACATAGCTTGCATCAACAAACCCTTCCAAAGGACCTGAATATTTACCTGACCCTATACAGTTCCATTCATGTCCTTCTGGCTGCCCACCAAATACCAGTCCATGCTTTTGAGTCCCTTGCAGATACTACAAAATCTACTTCAATGCCTTCCAATGTTCCTTCTCAGGGTCAGCCATGTATCTGCTCACCTGGCTTATAGCATATGCTATGTAAGGCCTGCAACAAACCATATCATACATCACACTGCCCACTGCATTGGTATATAGAACACTTTCCATGTACTCTCTCTCCTATTTTGTCTGGGGGGTCTGATTTTTCGAAAGAGAAATATGCCCTGGTAATGGTGTATCTGCTGGTTTGTCCTTCTCCATCCCAAACCTCTCAAGTACCCTTTGGATGTACCTACCTTGTGACAAATGGAGTATTCTTTTGCATCTATCTCTATAAATCTCCATTCCAAGGATTTTCTATCCTGATCCCAAATCTTTCATCTCAAATTTATTAGACAATGCTCTCTTCAGCCCTTCACAGCTTTCACACTTCTGCTAGCTATCAACATATCATCCGTATACAGATGTAAATATCGAGCATCCACAGTATCCACATCCTTGACATGAACACAATGGTCATGTTCAAATATGAGAAACCCAAGGCTCAAGATAAATGTATCAAATCTGTGATACCACTGACGAGGTGATTGATTCAAACCATACAATGACCTCTAGAGTAGATATACCTTGTTCTCCTGTCCAATCTCAATGAAGCCATCAGGTTGCTTCAAGTAGAACTTCTCTTCCAGACTTCCATGTAGAAAGGCAGTTTCCACATCCATCTGCTTCAATTCCATATCACGTTTTGCCACCAATGACAACAACATCCGAATTGATGTATGGCGTACCATAGGAGAAAACACCTCTGTGTAGTCAACTCCCTCCCTTTGTAAATATCCCTTTGCTACCAACTTTGCCTTGTATCTCACTCCACCTTGCTCTAAAGGTATTGATTTCTTTATGAACACTCATTTGGGGCCAATTGCATAAGCATCTTTAGGTAGATCCACCAGGTACCATGTCTGATTCCTCCTGAGAGATTCCATCACTTCCATCATTCCTTGCATCCATGAATCTTTATCAGGACTTTCCATGGCTTCCATAAAATTTTCTGGATCTCCATTAACAGATATAAGAGCATATGATATAGTTTCATCCATGCCATATCTCACCGACTTCCGAATTGTGTATTGAGGCTTATGCAATGCCACTCCCCTTGAACTATCCTACAAGTCTCCTACTTATGGCTCCTCCTGCACCTCCCTTTAAATAGCTGGTTCTCCTTGCTTCTTTTTCACCCCTGGAGAATCTTTCCTGCCCAAGTCCACCTCAACTGAAACTATATTTACAGCTGATGTTGATGGCCTTTCCTCCACCTATGTAAGGCACTCACTACTGTTCATCTTTGTGACTGCACTTCCAACCGTAGTCCCCGATTTCTCCAAGATGCTCCATTCATCAAAAATGACATCCCTACTAATCACTGTAATTTGTGATTGAGGATCCCATAGTAGGTAACCTTTGACACCTTGTGGATACCCTATAAATATCATCTTCTTTGACTTAGGATCTAGCTTGCTTCTTTCAGTTGCCTCCACATGTACATAAGCTGGGCAACCATAGACTTTCATGTAGCCAAGCTCCACCTTCTTCCCACTCCAAGCTTCTTCTAGAAGTCCTCCATTCAGCTTGAAATGTGGGGACCTGTTCATAAGAAAATATGATAGAGTAATAGCATCACCCCACAAGGTTTTTGGCTGTGATGACTACAGCCTCATACTCTTTGCCTTCTATAGTAGTGTTCGGTTCATCATTTCTGCAACACCATTTTGCTGTAGGCTGTGTAATGGCGTTTGATCCAATTTTCCTTACAGTAACTCCTAAACTCTTTACTAGATTACTCCCTACCATTATCTGACCAAAGGCACATCACATGTCATCTTGTCTCCTTCTCTACTTCAGCTCTCAAAGCTTTGAACTGGGCAAATACATCTGATTTTTCTCTTATTAGATATACCCATAATTTTCTTGAGAAGTCATCAATAAAGGTAACAAAACACCTTGCTTCACCCCTGGATAAAATAGGTGCTAGTCCCCATACATCCGAGGGCACCAAATCTAGCACTCCACTTGGTTTGGTACAAATAGCTAATTTTACCTTATGTTGTTTACCAAAGATACATGGCTCACACAGATCATTTCCATCCTTTTTCAAAGCTAGAATGTTCCTTCTTCTGCTTAACTCCGTGAGCACCCGGTCACTCATATGACCCAACCGATAATGCCATAATTTATATGTCAACCGTTCCTCCTTTGCCGCTGCAAGCACCTCTGCACTATTATTCACAACTGAGCCCTTCATCTTGTACAGATTGGTGCTCGGTCTTCTTCCTCTCATTACCACTAAAGCCCCCTTGGTTATTCTCAAACATCCACTACTAGATTAGCAATAAAAGCATAACCCTGCTCTTCCAAGTAGCCCAAAGAAATTAAATTTTTTTTCAACTCTGTTACATGTTTGATATTTGACAGAGTCCATATCACTCCATCATACATTCTCACCCTAATGGTGCCAACTCCAACCACCGTATAAGGATGATCATCACCAAGGCTTGCACTACCTTCATCTGACCTATCGTAGGTGTAAAACCATTCCCGATGTGAGGTATAGTGGTATGAGCATCCAGAGTCCAAAATCCAAGTATTATCCCAATCTACTGATCCATCTGATACAATCAGTACATCTCCTCCATTACCATCTAATAAATTTGCACCACCTGTGTCGACTCTTCCCTTATAGCATTTCATGTTTTTATGGTTCCAAGACTTAGATCTGCCTTTGGATTTCCCCAAGCTCTTTCCTTTGGCCTACCTTGCCTCTCATTCACAACAAGAACTCTGAGTTAGGATTACCTTTATGGATTCTTTTCCTTTGCACATTAGATCTAAACACACCAATAACCTTTTCATAATTCAGGGTTTCCTTCTGATAAACCAAGATTGTTATGAGACCATCATACGATCTAGGAAGTGAACACAGTAGCAACAATGCTCGATCCTCCTCATCAGTTTTCATATCCAGACTCATCACCTCAGAAAATACCTGATTGAACCTTTGAATTTGAGCAACGAGGTCTCCTTTAGGCATTCTTAAGCTATACAGTTACTTCTTCAACCATAGCTTGTTCGTCATGTTCTTTCCCATGTACGTGTTCTCAAGTCATCTCCAAAGACCTTTTGCGGTAGTCTCTGAACAAACCTAAGGTAAAACTTGATCAGCCAAACACATCCTGATGGTGCTAAAAGCAATATCTTCTAACTCTTCTCATTCTTCAACACTGATTTTTTTCGGTCTTTCTTTAACCAAGAACTTGTAGATCCTTTATCGAACCAACAAATCTTTAACCCTTTGCTGCCATAGGGTGAAGTTCCCCTTGCCATCTACTTTTCAAAATCTACCTTGAACTCACTTGATGCCATTAACACAATCAAGAAATTAAGAAATCTGAAAAATCATAACTGCAAGAACCTTTCATTCTAACCCTCTGATCTTGAGATCTTCTTTCCACGAACCTTGCTCTGATAAATTATTGAAAATTGGTATCCAACTTTAGTTTTCATGTTGAACCCAAATACCAGAAAGTAGCCTTGTTCTTAATCAAGAACAAATGCCCTGATCAACAAAGCAATAGCAAAAGTGTACCATAGGTTATGGATGACCCTCTGCCAGCGATCTCCTTGGAGAACATGGTATAATACAGGTCTTTGAAGATCAAGCACGTCAAGATCCAAGAATGTGAGAAGAAGGGAGAAGAAGAGAATTCTAAAGAGAAAGGGGATTTTCTTGATTCCACGTCCGAGAAGTTTGTTTACAACCCTCTTACAACCTCTCAAGAAGTTACAATATATATATCTCGGTCTCACATGGCCGAGTACCCCAAAACTCCCTCTCGGCTGGCACCGTTTAAAATAGCTCACCCATCAATCAAGCCGGCACTAGACACTAGTGTCAACTCAACCTCGGAACAGGGTCGACTCTAAGCATCAGAGCCGACTTGTCCAGACCATAGGATTTTCTGACTATGTAACCGAGCCGACTCGAACCCATTAGAGCCGACTCATCTAAACCATAGGGTTTCCTGACTGTGTAACCGAGCCAACTCGAATCCAACGAGCCGACTCGACCTGACCATATTCTCCTGTTCTGAGCCATGCCAACAAGAAGAGCTGACTCTTAGACCATAGGAGCCATCTCTAAGACCTAGACTAACCAAAACTCAGCCTAAAGCACCTAGGACTCACCTTGGACTTACTCCTAGCC
Organism: Areca catechu; assembly: GCA_021397845.1. Taxonomy (NCBI): domain Eukaryota; kingdom Viridiplantae; phylum Streptophyta; class Magnoliopsida; order Arecales; family Arecaceae; genus Areca; species Areca catechu. The sequence goes on along the minus strand of CM038051.1, from coordinate 89,107,941 downwards.
TTAGATGCATCATGGATAACCATGATAGACTAGACCAATACAAAGACATTGACCCAACAAGCCTTGAACGCACTACCTGAGACTCAACAATAACTAACTATAGCCACATACTCAATCTTAGTAGTAGACAGTGATACAGAGTTTTGTTTCTTACAATGCCATGAGATTAAGTTCAACCCTAGAAACTGACAAGTACTGCTAGTACTTTTTTTATCAATTTTAAATCCACCATAATCAGCATCAAAAATTCTAATTAAATTTAATGAAGATTGTTTAAAATACCATAGACCAAGATTACTAGTTCCTTTAAGATATTTTATGATTCTTTTAATAGCGAGTATATGTGATTCTTTAGAGTTTGATTGAAATCTAGCACATATACATACACTGAACAAGATATCAGGCCTACCAGTAGTTAAATACAATAGTGATCCAATCATACCTTGATAAAGCTTTTGATCAATGTTGTTGCCATCTTCATCTTTATCTAATCTGCAGGAGGGGCTCATGGGTGTGCTCATTTCTTTGGATGACTCCATACCAAATTTCTTAATGATCTCCTTGATGTACTTTGCTTGGTTGATAAAAATTCCTTCCTTTGTTTGCTAAATTTGGAGTCCAAGGAAGTAGGTTAGTTCACCCATCAAGCTCATTTCAAATTCATCCTGTATTAACTCATGAAATTCTTTATATAGATTCTCATTAGTTGCACCAAAAATAATGTCATCTACATAAATTTGTATAAAAAACATATCATTCTCTTTCTTCTTAATAAATAATGTTGTATCTACATTGCCTCTAACAAAATCATTTTCAAGTAAGAACTTGCTCAATCTATCACACCATACTCTAGGTGCCTGTTTTAATCCAGACAATGCTTTATTAAGTTTAAAAATATGATTTAGAATAGCATGATTTTCAAAACCTGGTGGTTATTCGATAAAAACTTCTTCTAAAATAAATCCATTCAGAAATATACTTTTTACATACATTTAAAATAATTTGAAATTCATGTAACAAGCAAATACAAGTAATAATCTAATGACTTCTAATATTACTATGGGGGCATAAGATTCATCAAAATCTATTCCTTCTTCTTGATTGTATCCTTTTGTCACTAATCTTGCTTTATTTCTAATTTCTTTACATTGTTCATCCAACTTATTCTTATAAACCAATTTAGTTCCTATTACAAGATGATCTGAAGGTCTGTTCACTAAGGTCCATACATTATTTCTTTCAAATTGGTTAAGTTCTTCATGCATGGCTATCATCCAATTAGGGTTATTTTCAGCTTTTCTATACTATGTGGTTCTACTTGTAAAACAAATACTAGATAGTCATGTGTTTCTCTAAGTCATGACCTAGTCCTAACTCCCTATGAGGGATCACCTATAATCAGATTTATAGGGTGAGAAGTTACATACCTCCATTCTCTTGGTAGATTATCATGATTTATACTTACCATTTCTTCTCCTTCTTGAGTTGGTTTGTCCTTCAAGCTCAAACATTCATTACTTCATCAAGTGTACCTGCATCATTGTCTATACACATTTTTTTTCTAGAAGGTGATGAATTAGATTCATCAAAAATAACATGAACAGATTCTTTTACTATTAAAGTTCTTTTGTTAAACACTTTATAAGATTTGCTATTGATTGAATAATCCAGAAATATAGCTTCGTTAGATTTAGCATCAAAATTTTGCTATGTTATCCTTTCCATTGTTTAATACAAAGCATTTACAACCAAATACATGAAAATAATGAATGTTTGGTTTTTTGTCATTCCAAAGTTCATAAGGGGTTTTCTTCAAAATCGATCTTATCAAAACATGATTCAAAATATAGCTAACAGTGTTCATAGCTTCTACCTAAAAGTACCTTGAAAAATTGCCTTCACATAATATTGTTCAGGACATCTCTTCCAATATCCTATTCTTCATCTCTACAATACCATTTTGCTGTGATATTCTAAGAGCAGAGAAGTTGTGATCAATGCCGTACTCAATGAGGTAATCATCAAAATACTGAATTTCAAATTTTGTGCAATGATCACTCCAAATAGATATAACTAACAGGTTTTTCTGGTTTGAAATTTACTTGTAAAATTTTTGAAAAATTTCAAAAGCTTCATCTTTATGTGCAATAAATAAGATCCAGGTAAATCTCAAAAAAATCATCTACCATCATAAGTCCATATTTCATACCACCTAGGCTTGTGGTTATAGTTGGTCCAAATAGGTCCATATGTAGTAGCTCTAGTGGTCTAGAAGTGGAAACCATATTTTTTGATTTAAAACTTTCCCTAGTTTGTTTACTTAATTGTCAAGCATCACAAACATGTTCAAAATCAACTTTGAATTTTGGTAGACCTTTAACTAGATTTTTGGAAATCAATTTAGATATAGTATGCATGCTAGCATGACCTAATCTCCTATGCCAAAGTTAGCTAGACTCGTTGGTTTTAGCATTCATTGCCATAAGACTTGTACTGCTAGACATGGCTAGATCATTTAAATCTACCACATATATATTTCCAAGTCTATGTCCAATGAGCTTAGTGCTAGAATCAAGTGAGTTAGTTACAATGCACATTGAAGATTCAAAGACAATCTTGAAGCCTCTATCATATAATTGACTAATACTTAAAAAATTATACTTAAATTTGTCAACTAGCAATACATTTTCAATAAATGTGGAAGGGATAATTCTGATCTTACCAATGCCGATTATCTTTCCCTTACCATTGTCACCAAAAGTGACCATTCCTCCATCCTTCATCTCTAAAATGATGAATTGTTCATTGTCACCCGTCATATGTCTTGAATAGCTGCTGTCCATATACCATCCTTTCTTTGTATTCTGGGTTGTAAGACATTCTTGCTAAATAATCAAGTAGTTCTTTTAGGTACCCAAGCTTTCTTGGGTCCTTGAAGGATAGCAGGAGTGGTTTCTTTAGGAACTCAAATCTTTCTAATCTTACTTTTAACATTTCTTTTGAAATTGCATTCAAATGCTTTATGACCAACCCCATTGCATGAATAACAAGCAAGTTTTGATGCATATATTAAAGCTCTAGAAGCAACATATTTTGTTATAGAAAAACTTGATGCATAAAATTTAGGTGCTGAAAACATTGGTACAAAAGATTTTGAAGGTATAAGTTTTATAGCTAAAACTCTATTTGTATGCAAAGGATTAAAACCAATTCCAGCCTTGTTACTTGAATCTCTTTGATCTTTTAAAATTAACCCAAGCTTGTTTGAACTCAATATTAGCTTTTCAACCAATGGCTTGAGCTTTTCAATTTCCTTTCGCAAGCCAACATTTTCTTCATGCAAAGCTTTATTTTCTCGAGATGATCATTCTTCTCAGTTTGCAACACTTCATGTTTTTTAGAAAAGCCATTCAAATCATTTTGCAAAATTTTATTCTTTTCTGAAATTTCTTCTTCTTCTTTTATTAAAGCATCATTGTTGTTTTTCAAAGCTTTAATTTTGAGACTGACTTTTTTCTATTTTGATAATAATTCATGAAATATAGTATTTAATTCTTCAAAATTGAATTCATCATGAGGTTCGACATTATCACATCTTCAAGGCCCATTAGACATATGTTTGCTATATTTGTGGCCTCTTCTTCTTCATTTAAAGTTGACTCCTCGCTGTCGCTCCAAGTTGCAACCATTGCTTTTTTCAACTTCTTCTTATATGCTTTCTTCAAGTTTGGATAATCTGATCTGAAGTGCCCTGGTTTCTTGCATTCATAGAAAATGGGCAATTGCTCCTTATCCTTTTCTTTTTCTTTTTCCTTGTCTTTGTTATATTCCCCTTTTCTGTGAAACTTCCTCTTGTATCTTCCCTTTCTCTTGCCTAAAAACATCTTGAATCTCTTCACTACTAGTGCGATATCATCGTCTTCTAGTTCATCTTTGGAGGAGGAGCTTTCTTCATCTATTTCTTCTTCTTATTTCTTCAACTCTGTAGTAGCTTTGAAGGCAATTAACTTCTTTTTCTCGATGTCATCTTCATTTCTATGCTGCATAATGAGCTCATGTTTAATTAAGGAACCCAGTAGTTCATCCAGTGGTAATGCATTGAGGTACTTGGCCTCTTAAATTGCAGTCACTTTCGGGACTCATTTATCTGGAAATGATCTCAAAACCTTTTGCATGAGATCTACATTAGAGTGTATCCTACCAGGACTCTTAAAACCATTAATAATATATGTAAAATGTTAGAACATGGCAGATACAGTATCATTTGGTTCCATCTTAAATAGTTCATTGCTATGTACAAGAAGATTAATTTTAGATGTTTTCACTAGGAAAGTTCCTTCATGGGTTACCTCAAGTTTAACTCAAATTTCTTTAGCTGAATTGCAAGTAGAAACTCAGTTAAACTCGTTTGCATCCAAAGCACAATATAATAGATTAATGGCATTGGCATTCAGCTCACCCATTTTTATATCATGTTCATCCCATTCCTCTTCAAGTTTTGGGACGTCCATGCCATCAACCTTCTTCGGGGGTGTATGAGGTCCTTTTAGCATCATTTTCCATAATTGAAAGTCTACTGCTTGAAAGTAGATTTTCATTTGGGCTTTTTAGTAGGTGTAGTTGATGTGAAAAAATAATTAAAACTAAATTACTGTTATTAAGTCCTAATTATCAGAGAAAAGCATTGATTATTTTTTTATATTTTTTTAGATTTTTAAGAAAACTCAAAGTGATGCGGGACTAATATGCATGCAATTCTTTTTGTATGTTTTATATGTTGGATTAGGTGATTAATTCCTGAATTTTAGATCAAAATTAGTTATAGGGGATTTTGTATGAATTTTTTAAGCCAAGCATGCAGATTAGAACCTAGAAAAGTACTAAAAAAGGATCGCCGGGGCTGAGAAGCCTCGGTTAGTGCAAGTTCTCCTACAATATAAAGACTGGAGGTAGAGGGGGTGTACCTGACAATGTCTGAAGTGCCTGGTGAAGATCGTAGTGAAGGGATCTCTCATTCCTTGATGGATGCGGCCTGGAAGACCGAGCCAAAGACCTGCGGATACCCGTCTTTCTACTCGGCGGTCCGATTGAGGCTTGGCTGGAGTCATTGGATTCGTAGGAACTCGAGGACCTGCAAACGACCTGTCAGGGGTTAGAAAATTCAGAGGAAATCAAGAAAAAAAAGGAAAACAACAAAGGAAAGAAAGTTTTGGAGGGGGCTGGAAGGATGGTTGGCGGCAGGATGATGGTTGCAAATACCTAGAAGAAGAACTCTCAAACCCCTTTATGCACACAGCAGGGTAATCACACAAAACAATATAAGAACTCAAGGTTTATTTCATATCAAAAATCTAGTTTCATACAAGAGGCTAGGGTCCCTTAAATAGACCCTTAACTTCGGGCTCCAAGTAAGGGTACTTTAGACTTTACATAGGACTCCTTCTCCCTTTTAAACCCTAACTAGGAATACAAGGCAACATAGGTAGAAAAACCCACACAAATTGCTCTCCCTTTCCTTGTCTTGGTCAGCCAAGTTAGTGACCATAAGTGGCCGACCAAGGGGAGGGTCACCATAAGAGATGGCACCCTAATTCCTTCCTGGGCCTGGGCTGGCCCAATTTCTTTCCGGCTGGTTCAGGTCTTCAGGTTTGTGCTAGTTTTAATTTTCTCCTCCTGGGATCTTCAAGTCTTCAAGCTGGGTTGGACTTGGGCTCAACTTCCATGTCTTTAATTAGGTTGGACTTGGTCATCACTTGTATGAAGTGGTCTTGAGTCTTCGATATGCTTGGATAGGACTCAAAAAAATAAAATTAGCTCGACATGAGCTGACTAATACTGAACTGAACTAGCTCAACATGAGCTGACTAATTACAGGACTCAAATAAAAATAACTCAGCTGGAATAAGCTTTATTACGGTGGACTCAAATGTTAATTAAGTGATTCACAGAGGGTTGAGAAACCTTTGCCTTATTCTGGTGCCTTTGGTGTCCGCACCAATTCTCCCAAGATGGGAGGAACTCACCCTGTCGAGTGAATATCAGATTGGCTCACATATCTCTCGAGAAGGTCTGGGTTGAGGTATTGCAAGTCCTCTCAAGAAATCCATGAATCATTCGACTTTGGCCGGCCTTGCCATCGGACCAGGAAGCATTGATAGTCATGGCCCCGGGTCATGATGGCTTGATCGTCCAGGATACGCTCGATCTGTTCTTCTCTCTCAGGCCAATTTGTTAGTGGGCACTCTGGGTTAGGGTCACTCACAATGAAAAGGAATAGGTCCAAAGGCCTCACTAGGTATTGCTGCTGGTTCCCTATACTCAACCAAGTCTGTAATGTTGAAGGTAGAACTAATGCCCAAATCAGAAGGCAAGTCTAACACATAGGCATTTGATCCAACCTTCTTTAACAATTTAAAAGGTCTGGCTCTACAAGCATGAAGCTTCTTTTAGGCCTAATCCTAACCAAGATTGAATCCACTACATCAAATTCTGTGGTCCATCTTCGAGAATTAGTCAGTTGTTTCAAAATTAGTGCAGGTGGTGAACATGTTGGGCACATGCAGACTCCTAATAAGATGATGCAAAGGACTCAAAGTAACACCTAAAAGAATCGGCTAAAGAGGTTTATTAGGTCTTAACTACAACTTCGACATGGGCGCATGAGCCATGGTTGATGGATGACATGCAGAAGAAAATTTGCTAATAACTCCTAATAGGTGCCAGAGGGTCTGCTAAAAGTAGGTAGCAAATTGGATGGGCTCTATGAATCCTCGTAACCTAGTAACTGAATGATTGTGCCCTGAAAGTCAATTGAAATATTGTATTTCGATCCCAAAATCAATGAATTGATATTATTATAATAAAGGCATTATTTTCATCATATGCTGTGTCTTTATGATTATATGATGAATCCCATAGATTAGGACTATGGTTCTAGGGTTATGATGAGTTCATACCAGTGAGACCTAAAGCCTTAAAACCCTAATCTAAAATATTCCTGGTCGATGGGACATTGAGTTGGGGATCAATGTTTCCGGCAAGACCAGTACATCCTATATATGCTTTGTGATGTGACTGATCTCACAGTCACTTGTGTTTGACACTAATACTAGAATATGAGTGTTCATTAAAGAATGAGTTCACTGAATTGATCCAGATTGAGAATATCTAATGGAACCTTATCTGTTTGTCAATAGATAATTCTCATAGTGGGAGTAGTGCATGTGGTCCTTTGACCTGAGACTACCATGGTACCTTATATATATGAATCCATACTTTGGTTCGCAATCAATCATGACACTGAGTCATGCACGAGGTAATACTGGGTATGGTGAATTGTATATGGAGATTGTGAGTAGGTCAACAAGGAATTGATCAGCCCTAATAAGAGGAAATTGCATCCAGCTAATTTCGATCAAATGATGGATTCAAGAAATCTTTGATCAAAGTATGAACATTAGAGTTAATTTCTAATGGTTCATTAATGAATCATCATTATAAAGATTGAGCTAGGGATGAATATGAAATTGGATTTGACAAGTATCCATATTCATAATCATATTCAGGATGAAAGTTGATCAAAGGACTGAATTGCCTGGTAACTCACCACTGAAGGGTATTTTGGTAATTTTATCAAAATTTCACATCTTTCGGGTAGACATGATACGTTGCTAGATGTCAATCTTGTCTTATAGGTATATGATTGAATTATGGTAATTCAAATTAGTTAATTAAAATTAGATTCTAATTGACCGAGTCGAGCTAGTTTAAGTCAACCTAAATCGGCTTAGTTGAGATCTAACCGAATTAAGTCAAATAGCACTCGGACCTACTGCTGGCTAGGTGTGGAACCTAATGGGTCACACACAAAAGATAATTTATGAAGGATTTAATTTGGAATTAAATCATGTTTGTAGGATAAACACACTAGCATGTGTTGCAGAACCAATTTCTATTCGAATCAGATTCGAATTTGGTTCTGAATTGGGCATAATTGTGTTCTAATTGAGCCAGATTAAGGTCTAAATTAAATTTTAGGACATTGGGCTAATCCATGGCTGAACCCAAGTGAATCAAGTGCACTGAGACTCTATCTCCAAGCCGCCCACTCCCTTCCTCACCCGCGCGCGCCAAGAAGAAGTGTCCACGCGCGTGTGGACTCCTCTTCACGTGCATGGGATGGAAATTCCATCGAAGAAAAATCAAGATAGGGGGCAATTTGGATCCTTGTCTGTCATCCTTGGATCTGGAGATGATGGACAGAAAAATTAAGGAAACTATCCATCTTTTTTCGGTCGCAAGTCCGTCTCCAAAAGTCGCTATTCTTCCTGAAGTTTTTCTGAGAGTCCTCCTCGTCAGAAAAATAAAAATTAAATCAGAGAATCATGATTTTTGGTTGAGGGGACGCGTGAGGAATGAGGGATCATGATTCCTGGGGTTTCAGAGGGTTGCGATGTTTTGAGAAAATGCCCCTCTGAACTCTATAAAAGGGATTTGGGTTCTCGGGGGTTTTTCATATAATCAAATACAGAAATCACATTCCTCTCCTCCTCTCCGGAATACTCCTTCCCTTTATGCTTGTTGGGTATTGTTTCCCTTACAGAGATAATCTCTATCGAAACTCTGACCCTAAACAAGAATAAGAGGAAGGTCTTGAATGGTAAAGGAAAGGAAAAGGAAGGGTATGTTCTTCTTCTTTTTTTCCTTGAATTAAGACTTTACTTGTCTTAATTTCTTCTTCCAATTCAATTCAAGAAAAGGAATTCAAGAAAGGGAATTCAAGAAAAGAATTCAAGAAGAGGAAAGAAGGAATAAAAAAAAATTTCAAGAAAGAAAATTTCAGCCTAAAAGTCCAAGAATTGAATTCTTGAAAAAGAATTCAAGAAGAGGAGCCAAGAACAAGAAATTTTAGTCTTCATCATTTTCTGTGTGGATCACCATTGGAGGGTGAACATTTGGGCACCTGGTGGAGATTTAATGTTTGGATTTTAGCGATACAGGTTAGTACTTTAATATGAGTTTAAATCTTATATATACATGTTATATTTTTAATTCTTTTAAGGAGATCTTGGGTTAAGGGTTTGGTGAAGATTTCATAAAGATAAAAATTTTGAAATCTATGTTTCCGCCTTGCCACCGAACCCTACAGGGGTATCAGAGCCTCCTTATTAAGATTAAAATATATATGCTGGTTTTTTGATGCATATGTATATAAGTAACATATGATATTGTATATGTTTGATGTAATGTCACCAATTAGGGTTTCCAATCAAACCCTAATTATTATAGAGATATGTTTAGACATCTAGTCATCATACTGAAATAAGGTTTCCCTGGCATAATGGTGGATCCATTATGTGGTAAATGGTTGTCCTAGTATGATGACACACTAATCACATATTTGTGTTAATTATGCATATATGTTTGATGTATGCCACTAATTAAGGTTTTCACTTAAACCTTAATTTGTATAGAGATATGTTTAGCCTTCTAGTCATCATACTGAAATAAGGTTGCCCTGGCATGATGGTGGATCCATTATGTGGTAAATGGTTGTCCTAGTATGATGGCACACTATGGCATATATTTGCTAGGTTATATAAAGAATGTGCTTTGTTTTAATAAATCCCTCTTTAAAAAAAAAAAAATATTAAGTTGTAGTGTCATATACCAAAAGCAAAAATAATCAATTTGATTAGTGTATCATTCGGTGTCTAGGAAAACTGGTTCATTATCGGTAAAGAGGACGTGGTTTTTAATTGGTTCCGTTGACTGACCTGGCCAATTCTTATTGGTGTCTAAGGAAAGCAACGGGGGGACTCCCACCACTCTCCCACTTACCTGGCCGATAAGATTAACTTAATTATTGATTGATATGCTTAGTCTAATATTCACTACATGTGGCCTTCCTTCATGCCAAGTCATTATTATGTTATGATCCATATTAGGTTTGTTGTGTACACACAAGGCCTTTTATGGTGACTAACATAATTTTGGCTTGGTACATTTGATGTTTATGGCATGATTTAATATAATACTTTGTTGTGTACACACAAGGGTATTATAATTAATATCATGACTATATAGCAATGAAGGGTCTAACTTAACTAAAATATTATAGTTTGTTGTGTACACACAAGGCTATTAATATTTTAGAGGCCAAGATAAGTTGAGAATTTTATGAGTTACAATTGGAAAGTGTTTTCCTACCTTTTAACTTATATAAGATTTGTTATGTACACACAAGGTCTTTTGTAAGGAATTGGGATCTCAACCCCGCCAAGAGAACCAATTAGGGTTTTCTCGATCAGCATATGGAGGGTTATGATGCTTGATAAAATAGTGGAAGACATAATTAAGTTAAAGTCCTAATTTAATTATATTTTGTCAACATTGGTTGTTTGCTTATTGATGCGGGACAGGGATTGGACTGGATCGCTGGCGAGCATGAAAGTCACCAGAGATTAGGATTTGCAAAGGAGGAAAGAAGAGGGTGCAGGGTTAAGAAAAATACTGGGGTTCACATAGATTCCCCAAGAAGAACAAGCACATAGCAAAGGGGCTCACACAGATGCCCCAGAAGAACAAGCACATAGTGAAGGGGCTCACATAGATGCCCTGGGCTCACATAGATGCCCAAAATCAAGGATCACACAAAAACCCTGGGAAGATGGAGAAGGGATCATATAGATATCCTAGGATCACACAGATCCTTCACACAGAATAATAGAAATTTTATTCATCCATCCTCCTATTACAAAAGGCTGAGGGTGGTATTTATAGATTTTTCAACCCTCATTTGAATTTGAATACAAGATAAAAAGATAAAAACGAATCAAATTCAAATATAAGATAGGATAAGATAAGCCTATCCATATATCAATCCTAACCAACCAAATCCTAATTCAGATTTTAAACAAAAGTTAAATCCTAAATAAATTTATTCCAAAAATGCTTCAAGATCTGTGCCACTCCAAGAATTATGCTTGCTCCAAGATCCATGCTTGAGATGTCCCCATCATTCTCCTACGGTGGGGTGAACTTGACTCCGTCGAATCAGGCTGAGCGAGATTGATGGAACTAAAACCAATCAAAAATGACTCCGATGCTGAGCGAGGTTGATGACGGTGGCGGCCATGGCGGAGGAACGCTGCTAGCCAACGGAGAGCACTAAGGCAATTCGGTGGAGCATTCGATCTGAAGCTTGAGGGCGATGATGAATAAGGTGTTGGGGGTCACCGGCTGTAGGCAGGGGAGATCTCGTTGACGGAGAGAAGAAGACGACCGCCTGTGGGCTCGGAGGTGATCTCTCCGGTGAGGTCGGCGGACTAGAGTCTTTCACAGAGCGGCTGGGAGCTGGGGTTGAGGACGGCTGGGGGGAGAATGGTCCGACGTCGATGTTGGGGAAGGATCCGTGGATGAGATTTGAAACAGGGAAGAAAGAGAACAGTGGGCCGGTGATGAAGCAGAAAAATCCTAATCCTTTAGCTCTGATACCACTTGATGCGGGACAGGGATTGGACTGGATCGCTGGCGAGCATGAAAGTCACTAGAGATTAGGATTTGCAAAGAAGGAGGAAAGAAGAGGGTGCAGGGTTAAGAAAAATACTGGGGTTCACATAGATTCCCCAAGAAGAACAAGCACATAGCAAAGGGGCTCACACAGATGCCCTAGAAGAACAAGCACATAGCGAAGGGGCTCACATAGATGCCCTGGGCTCACACAGATGCCCAAAATCAGGGATCACACAGAAACCCTGGAAAGATGGAGAAGGGATCATATAGATATCCTAGGATCACACAGATCCTTCACACAGAATAATAGAAATTTTATTCATCCATCCTCCTATTACAAAAGGCTGAGGGTGGTATTTATAGATTTTCCAACCCTCATTTGAATTTGAATACAAGATAAAAAGATAAAAATGAATCAAATTCAAATATAAGATAGGATAAGATAAGCCTATCCATATATCAATCATAACCAACCAAATCCTAATTCAGATTTTAAACAAAAGTTAAATCCTAAATAAATTTATTCCAAAAATGCTTCAAGATCTGTGCCACTCCAAGAATTATGCTTGCTCCAAGATCCATGCTTGAGATGTCCCCATCACTTATGTAATGTTCTTTGTTAATGTAGATTAAATGGCCTCTTCACTCTCACTCTGTAGCATTCTTGATGCAAATAAATTGACTGGACCAAACTATGTTGATTGGTTGAGAAACCTGAAGATTACTCAGCCAAGAAAGAATTTCTTATATTCTTGATACCCCAACCATGGAACCATTAAGGGAAGATGCCTCACAGGAGGATAAGACCACATATAACATGTGGCAAAATGACTCACTTACTTTCAAGTGTATAATGCTTGCCTCTATGACCAATGAATTACAGAGGCAACATGAAAGCATGGACACAAACTCCATATTGCTCAATCTAAAAGAACTTTATGGAGAACATAGTCGAACTGCAAGATATGAAATATCTAAGCAGTTATTCCATGCAAGGATGACAGAAGGTACATCCGTACAAGACCATGTATTAAAGGTTATTGACCTAATCACCCGATTGGGTCAATTGGGTTTTATTATGGATGGGGAGTTGAATCAGGATTTCATCCTGCAGTCACTCCCATAGCCATTTTCACAGTTTGTTCTTAATTATCATATGAACAAACTTAACACTTCCTTGCCTGAGCTGTTGAATATGTTAAAAACAGCAGAGAGCCATTTAAAGAAAAATTAGGCTCCACTTCTTCTTGTGGATGGTGTAAACAAGAAGAAAATAGGCAAAAAGGGTTCCAAGAGGAGGTTGAACCCAAAAGGGGGCATCAAGAAAAAGAAAGGAAAGAAAGCCTCCGGATAAATGACCTGCTTTCATTATGGCAAGCCGGGTCATTGGAAAAGAAACTGCAAGGTTTACCTTGCAAGTGTGAAGCCTGGTGCTAGTGATGCACCAAAAGGTATGTATGAGATACATACAATTTTGTCATTAGACTCTTCTAATTCAAACTCTTGGATATTGGATACTGCTTGTGGTCATCATATCTGCAAATCATTGCAGGGACTATAGAACATTAGAGTTTTGAAGGAAGGTGACTTCGAGCTCTACGGTGCTGGAGGAGATTCCATCCAAGCAGAAGCTGTAGGGACTTATATATTGAAGCTGCCTTCTGGGAAGATTTTAGAGTTAAAAAATTGCTATTTTATGCCTAGAATCATTAGAAACATCATATCTATACCCTTGTTACTTAAACAAGGATATATTATGAATGTAATGAGTAGTGGCTGCTCAATCAGTTTTTCTAATGAAACAATATTTAATGGCATATTTTGCAATGGTCTCATAACTCTATCTTCTGATGACAATATACTACATGTTAGTAATAAATGAAAAAGAGATGAAGTAAACAATACTTTACTTTGGCACTGTCGTCTTGGACATATTATTGAGCAAAGGATTAATAAGTTATACAAGGAAAAATTCCTTAATCTTTATGACTATTAATCATTAGGAACTTGTGAATCATGTCTCATGGGTAAAATGACGAAGACTCCATTTAGTGGACATAATGAAAGGACAACTGAGTTATTAGGACTCATACACACTGATGTATATGGACCTATGACAACTCAGGCCAAGGGTGTATACTCATATTTCATCATATTCACTGATGATTTTTCAAGGTACGGATTTGTGTATCTAATGAAACATATGTCCAAAGCTTTTGGAAAATTTTTAGAGTATCAAAGTATGATAGAGAAACAAACGGGGAAAAGTATTAAGATCCTTCGATCAAATAGAGGAGGTGAATACTTATCCACCGAGTTTCTTGATCACCTTAAAGAAAAGGGAATCATCTCTGAATGGACTCCTCCTTACACAGCACAATTAAATGGTGTTGCTGAAAGGAGAAATCGTACTTTATTAGATATGGTATGGTCCATGATGTGCTTCACAGACTTACCTGTTTCTTTCTGGGGATATGCCTTGGAAACAGCGGCTAATATTTTAAATAGAGTACCATCCAAATCTGTATCTAGCACTCCATATGAGTTATGGAGGGGAAAGAAACCCAATCTTAAGTATCTTAAGATATGGGGATGTCCAGCCTATGTCAAAAGAAATTTTGGACATAAGCTTGATGTTAGAGCAGAAAAGTGTCTATTTGTTGGATATCCTAAAGATAGTATAGGATATCTATTCTACCATCCTACTGAACAAAAGGTTTTAGTCAGTAGGCATGCCACTTTTATGGAGAAAGAGTTCATCCTACAAAAGGGCAGTGGGAGAAATATTGAACTTGAAGAAGTTCAATAAGTAGATACATCTTAACCAAATCATAACACAGTTAGTATAGAACCTGAACACACCACTCCTATCCGTAGGTCTGATAGGGTGTGACATACACCTGAGAGGTATGGGTTCATTATTGAAAATAATGAAGCCCGAATCATTGATAATGATGAGCATCTAACATATACGGATGCTGTCATGAGTAGTGACTCAAACAGATGGCTGGAAGCCATGAGATCCGAAATTGACTCCATGTATGTCAACCAAGTCTGGGCTTTGGTTGATGCACCAGAGGTTGTTAACCCTATTGGATGCAAATGGGTCTATAAGAAAAAGATTGGGGCAGATGGCCAAGTTGAAACTTATAAAGCCAGATTAGTGGCCAAGGGTTTCAGACAAAAATAGGGAATAGATTATGATGAAACTTTTTCTCCTGTTGCCATGCTCAAATCTATTCGAATCATGCTTGCTATAGCAGCATATCATGATTATGAAATCTGGCAGATGGATGTGAAAACCGCATTCCTCAATGGTTTCCTTGAGGAAAAGGTTTATATGTCACAGCCAGAAGGTTTTGTCTTGGAGACTAAACCTAATCAGGTATGTAGGCTGAAGAAATCTATTTATGGATTAAAGCAATCATCTAGGAGTTGGAACATCAGATTTGATAAGACAGTCAAAGAATTTGACTTTATCAAAAATGAGGATGAACCTTGTGTGTACAAGAAGACTAGTGGGAGTGCCATAGTTTTCTTGGTTCTATATTTAGATGACAAACTCCTCATTGGGAATGATATCCCAATGTTACAATCAGTCAAGGTATGGTTATCTAAACAGTTTTCCTTGAAAGACTTGGGAGAAGCATCTTATATACTAGGCATCAAGATCTATAGAGATAGATCTAGGAGGATGCTAGGTTTATCCCAGTCTAGGTACATTGACCAAGTGCTAAAAAGATTTAGCATGGAGGAAAGTAAAAGAGGTTACTTACCTATTGGTCATGGCATACATCTTTCTAAAAAGATGTCTCCTAAGACACCTGAATAAAGAAATAGAATGAATTCTATACCTTATGCTTCGGCAGTAGGGTCTATTATGTATGCTATGTTATGTACTAGGCCTGATGTGGCATATGCCTTAGGCATAGCCAGCAGGTTTCAGGCTGATCCAGGAGAGGATCATTGGAAGGCTGTGAAAAATATTCTTAAGTACTTAAGAAGAACTAAGGATATTTTTCTAATATACGGAGGATCTGATCTTAAACTAGAAGCTTATTTGGATTCTAGTTTTCAATCAGATCCAGATGACAACAAATCTATATCTGGGAATGTTTTTATCCTAAATGGAGGAGCTGTAAGCTGGAAGAGTTCTAAACAGCAAACTGTAGCTGACTCAACAACTGAGGCAGAGTATGTTGCTATTAGTGAAGCTGCCAAGGAAGCTGTCTGGATGAAGAAGTTCATATCAGAGTTGGGCGTAGTTCCTGAGATTGAAGGTCTAGTATCACTTTACTGTGATAATACGGGGGCTGTTGCTCAAGCAAAGGAACCAAGAGCTAATCACAAATCAAAGCACATTCTGAGACGCTTCCATCTCATTCGAGAGATTGTCGAAAGACAAGAAGTCTGCATTAAAAGAGTACAAACAAAGAACAACATAACAGACCCATTCACTAAGGCTCTATCACAGCGAGAGTTTGATCGCCACCTTGATTGTATGGGGTTAAGATTTAAAGGTGATTGGCTTTAGTGCAAGTGGGAGATTGAAAGATTGTGCCCTGAAAGCCAATTGAAATATTATATTTCGATTCCAAAATCAATGAATTGACATTATTATAATAAAGGCATTATTTTCATCATACGCTGTGTCTTTATGATTATATGATGAACCCTATAGATTAGGGCTATGATTCTAGGGTTATGATGAGTTCATACCAGTGAGACCTAAAGCCTTAAAACCCTAATCTAAAATATTCCTGGTCGATGGGACATTGAGTTGGGGATCAATGTTTCCGGCATGACCAGCATATCCTATATATGCTTTGTGATGAGGGTGACTGATCTCACAGTCACTTGTGCTTGACACAAATACTAGGATGTGAGTGTACATTAGAGAATGAGTTCACTGAATTGATCCAAATTGAGAATATCTAATGGAACCTTATCTATTTGTCAATAGATAATTCTCATAGTGGGAGTAGTGCATGTGGTCCTTTGACCTGAGACTACCATGGTACCTTATATATATGAATCCATACTTTGGTTCGCAATCAATCATGAGACTGATTCATGCACGAGGTGATACTGGGTATGGTTGATTGTATATGGAGGTTATGAGTAGGTCAACAAGGAATTGATCAGCCCTAGTATGAGGGAATTGCATCCAACTAATTTCGATCAAATGATTGATTCAAGAAATCTTTGATCAAAGTATGAATATTAGAGTTAATTTCTAATGGTTCATTAATGAATCATCATTATAAAGATTGAGTTAGGGATGAATATGAAATTGGATTCGACAAGTATCCATATTCATAATCATATTCGAGATGCAAGTTGATCAAAGGACTGAATTGCCCGGTAACTCACCACTGAAGGGTATTTTGGTAATTCCACCAAAATTTCACATCTTCCGGGTAGACATGATACGTTGCTAGATGTCAATCTTGTCTTGTAGGTATATGATTGAATTATGATAATTCAAATAAGTTAATTAGAATTAGATTCTAATTGACCGAGTCGAGCTAGTTTTAGTCGACCTAAATCGGCTTAGTTGAGATCTAACCGAATTAAGTCAAATAGCACTCGGACCTACTGCTGGCTAGGTGTGAAACCCAATGGGTCACACACAAAAGATAATTGATGAAGGATTTAATTTGGAATTAAATCATGTTTGCAGGATAAACACACTAGCATGTGTTGCAGACCCAATTTCTATTCGAATCATATTCGAATTTGGTTCCGAATTGGGCTTAATTGGGTTCTAATTGAACAAGATTAAAGTCTAAATTAAATTTTAGGACATTGGGCTAACCCATGGCTGAACCCAAGTGAATCAAGTGCACTGAGACTCTCTCTCCAAGCCGCCCACTCCCTTCCTCACCCCCACGCGCCAAGAAGAAGAGTCCACGCGCGTGTGGACTCCTCTTCACGCGCGTGGGAAGGAGATTCCATCGGAGAAAAATCAAGATAGGGGGCGATTTGGATCCTTGTCTGACGTCCTTGGATCTGGATCTGATGGCCAGAAAAACTAAGGAAAAGATCCATCATTTTTCGATCGCAAGTCCATCTCCAAGAGTCGCGATTCTTCCTGAAGTTTTTCCGGGAGTCCTCCTCATTGGAAAAATGAAAATTAAATCAGAGAATCATGATTTTTGGTTGAGGGGACACGTGAGGAATGAGGGATCGTGATTCCTGGGGTTTTAGAGGGTTGCAATGTTTTGAGAAAATGCCCCTCTGAAATCTATAAAAGGGATTTGGGTTCTCGGGGGTTTTTCATATAATCAAATACAGAGATCATATTCCTCTCCTCCTCTCTGGAATACTCCTTCACTTTATTCTTGTTGGGTATTGCTTCCCTTATAGAGATAATCTCTGTTGAAACTCTTACCGTAAACAAGAATAAGAGGAAGGTCTTGAACGGTAAAGGAAAGGAAAAGGAAGGGTCTATTCTTCTTCTTTTCTTTCTTGAATTAAGACTTTACTTGTCTTAATTTCTTCTTCCAATTCAATTCAAGAAAAGAAATTCAAGAAAGGGAATTCAAGAAAAGAATTCAAGAAGAGGAAAGAAGGAAGAAAAGAAATTTTCAAGAAAGAAAATTTCAGCCTAAAAGTCCAAGAATTGAATTCTTGAAAAAGAAATCAAGAAGAGGAGCCAAGAACAAGAAATTGTAGTCTTCATCTTTTTCTGTGTGGATCACCATTGGAGGGTGAACATTTGGGCACCTGGTGGAGATTTAAAGTTTGGATTTAAGCGATACAGGTTAGTACTTTAATATGAGTTTAAATCTTATATATACATGTTATATGTTTTAATTCTTTTAAGGAGATCTTGGGTTAAGGGTTTGGTGAAGATTTCATAAAGATAAAAATTTTGAAATCTATGTTTCCGCCTTGCCACCGAACCCTACAGAAACCTCAACAAAATGTAACCTAATAGTTCTAGACACATGAGAAGACTCGAGAAAGGGTAGGAAATAGGAAGTGGGTTCAGAATTAGTCTGGTTGGTTGGAGAAAAAGGTTTAGTTGGATAAGTAGGATAAAAGATGAGGTGTCAGGAACTAATCCCATACTAATGAGGTTAACCTTACGAGGTTGTGCTATATCTACAGGGTTTGCAAAATGGAAGGATGGGTCGCCAATTTCGGGGAAGAGGTCCTTAATTGGAACTATAGGAGAGGGCTCATCTTGAGGGTACTGAGACAAAGAGATCAGGTCCTTAATAAATTCTTCTGGTTCCTGTATTTTGGACTAGACTCTATAATTTGGCTCTCCACTATAGTTTCCTCAGGTAAGGCTCTAGCAGCAGTACCTAGGTTCTCTTCCTCTATTTGTTCTTCCACTATAGCTTTAGATTGGATGTGGTCATGGTCAACTAGCTCTGAGTTGGTTTCTACCTGTGTATCTACTGGGTCAACTAATTCAAGGTCTACTAAAGGTGTCACCACTTCTCCCTCATACTCATCCACTAGGCTCACATTAGCTTCATACACTTCTGCATTAATGTAAGCCTTGTGAATCTCAGGAATGGTTGGAGAAGGTCGGCTAGCGAGAAATTGGTTAGGTTCTGGTCTCTGATTATGGGTACTACTTCTAGTAGGTTAAGGTTGTATAAGGGGTAGTGGCTCACTACTGGGTTCATATTTAGGGATACTAATCCTATGGGGTTCAAGTTGACTAGGGGAAGCATGACTAGTACTAGATTGATATATAGGGGTTATGGGCTTACTAGGATCATAGTACAAGGGTGCAGATCTATGGGTCACAAGATTATAAGATCTGGGCTCATAGGATTTGGGTTCAGCTATATGGGTGATGCGGAACTAATATGCATGCAATTTTTTTTATATGTTTTATATGTGGGGTTGGGTGATTAATTCCCGAATTTCAGATTAAAATAAGTTATAGGGAATTTTATATGAATTTTAGAAGATCAGCATGCAGATTAGGACCTAGAAAAGTAGAAAAGAAGGATCGCCGGGGCTGAGAAGCCTCGGTTAGGGCAAGTTCTCCTACAATAAAACTACTGGAGGTAGAGGGGTGTACCTGACAATGTCTATGAAGATCGCAGCAAAAGGGTCTCTCGTTCCTCGACGGATGCGGCCTGGAAAATCGAGCCAAAGACCCGCGGATACCCGGCTTTCTGCTCGGTGATCCGATTGAGGCTTGGCTGGAGTCGTTGGATTCGTAGGAACTCGGGGACCTGCAAACGACCTGTCAGGGGTTAGAAAACTCACAAAGGAACAAGAAAACAAAGGAAAAACAGCAAGGGAAGGCTTCTTTTGGAGTGGGCGTCCAGGGATCTGAGATGCTTGTTGGTAGCAGGAAGATGATTGCAGCATTGGGAAGAAGAACTCTCGCAAACCCCTTTATGCACACAGCAGGGTATCACACAACTCAATAGAAGAACTCAAGGTTTTCATTCATCAAAAAATTCTCCTCATACAAGAGGCTAGGGTCCCTTAAATAGACCCTTAACCTTGGGCTCCAAGTAAGGGTACATAAGTCTTTACATAAGAATCCTTTTCCCTCTCAAACCCTAGCTAGAAAATAAGGAAATAATAGGTAGAAAAATCCCTAAAATTTTTCTTGACTTGGTCAAGACTCCAAGGACGCCTAGGGGGGCGTGTTGGGCTTCTAGGAGCAGCAAAAGGCCGGCCCAAAGGGGCCCGGGTGCATGGGTTTGGGCCTCTGGAAGCTGGGGTGGCCTGGTAGCCAGGTAGCAGGAATATTCCCTGGTATCTTGCTTCTTAGGGGCTTGGGCTTGGCACCTGGGCTTGATTTCATTGGGCTAGGATGCAGATGGACCTCTGGAATCATGGATGCCCTTATTTATGAATATACTTTGGCATCTGGAAGGGAATCTGGGCATCTGGAGGGCATCTGCAAGGAATCAGGGTTTCTGATTTTTCTCCTGGGGTCTTCAAATCTTCAAGCTGGGTTGGACTTGGGCTAAACTTCCATGTCTTCAATCTGGCTGGACTTGGTCTTCACTTGTATAATATAGTCTTGAGTCTTCAGTATGCTTGGACAGGACTCAAAAAAAAAAATTAGCTCAACATGAGCTAACTAGCATTGGACTGAACTAGCTCAACATGAGCTGACTAGTACAGAAGTGAAATAACAACTAAAAATACTCAAATAACAACTAAAATGGACTCAGATGAGCTAAGCCCTTATTACAGATGGACTCATAAATTATTGATCAATTACAGAGGGTTGAGAAGCCTCTGCCTTATTCTGGTGCCTTTGGTGTCCGCACCAATGGGTCTTGGGTCTTCAGGACTCATGGTATATGGGTTCGTAGATTCTAGAGTCAGAGGATTTGGAGTCATAATATTTTAGGTTGTGGGTGTACTAGGCTTATAGGGAGAGGGTAAATAGGATCTATCTTCCTAGTCTACAAAATCCTGATTGGGTCTTCTAGGACTAACCTTAGGGATTGGGTCATGACGATGGGCTCTCCTAGGTTTTGCCTCAAGGTATGGATCAGGGTTTGGGGTCCTCCTAGGTTCAGTATCATAGTATGGGTCATGACGATGGGCTCTCCTAGGTTCAACCTCATGATAGGGATTAGGGTTTGGGGTCCTCCTAGGTTCAGTATCATAATAAGGGTCATGACGATGGGCTCTCCTAGGTTCAACCTCACGGTAGGCATCTAGGTTCCTCCTAGGTTCAGTATAATAATAATGGTCATGGTGATGGTCTCTCATAGGTTCAACCTCACAGTATGGATCATGGTAAGGGGTCCTCCTAGATTCAATATCATAATAAGGGTTATGGCAAAGGGTTCTCCTATGCTGGGGAGGTGACTCAAGTTCTGGTTCAGGTTTGGATCTGGTTTGGGTCCTACGAGTTTTCTCTAAGGTTCCTCGTCAGGCATCTATTTGTTCAAGCTTCTGGGTTAATTGGGCATTTGCTTGCTCAAACCTAAGATTGAGGGTTTGGACTAACCTTTCTCCAAGGGCATCAAATTTGGCATCAAAATGGTCCATGGATTCAGCCATTTGTGAAGGAGGTGGGTGATGTGAAACCCCTGATCTAGTGCTCATGCAAGACTTGATCAGACCGACTATAGCTGACTAGACCTAAAGCCAAACTAGATGCTCAATCAGGGTGGCAAACTAGCCTATAGTAACTCGGTACTCAGCCATGCAGGTGTAAGGGGAGTGTTAGGTCCCTGATTGCCAAGCCTAGACACCAATCAGAGATTGGCCAGGTAGGCAGACCAGCACACAAGCCCTTCGGGATTGAATCCCTGAACCACCGTTCTAGACACTGAGCACAAGGCACACACAGGTTAACTTGACATAGTGATCTAACACTAGCCCGGACCCCACCAATTGGTGTCCCTAGCCCACTAGGGCAAATTAAGTCTAGTTAATTTTAGGTTAAGGCTTGGGACCGAATGCAAGGGATATGATTTTGGGCTAAGGAGAGGTTATCAACTCCTCCCCTTATCTGATATAGAAAGAATGCCCTTAAAAGTGGTTTATGCAATGATGGCAATCAGATGAGAATGCAAATTAGGGTTTAGAGATTTTTTTTGGTATTTTTGGAGAATATGTAATTTTTTATTTTTTTATTTTGGTATTTTCTTAAATAGAAGAAAACTTGCAAATTATGGCCTAATATGCAGGAAATATACTAAAATTAAAAGATGCTAAACAAAACCCTAAAACTTCCAAACTTGTCTTGCTAAAAAAAAATAGAGCTGAAACTTTACAGGTTGTATTTCCGCTTGCAGAACATTCATAGGCCGAAATAAACTCTGCAAAAATTCTAAGAATTATGGTGAATTATGATGAATCCAGCAAAATAAATTTCAGAATTTTTGGAGTTTTGATGAGGGATAAATAATTTAAAAATCAGAGCATATACGGACTGAAAAATTGCAGAAAACAAGCCCTAATCTAAGCTCTGATACCAAATGGTGCGAGACTAATATGCATGTAATTCTTTTTGTATATTTTAAATGTGGGGTT
This sequence comes from Areca catechu, assembly GCA_021397845.1. Classification (NCBI taxonomy): domain Eukaryota; kingdom Viridiplantae; phylum Streptophyta; class Magnoliopsida; order Arecales; family Arecaceae; genus Areca; species Areca catechu. Next base: position 89,085,438 of record CM038051.1, on the reverse strand, counting down.
AGGTGATTAATTCCTGAATTTCATATCAAAATAGTTGTAGAGAATTTTGTATGAATCTTTGAAGCCAAGCATGCAGATTAGAACCTAAAAAAGTACTAAAGAAAGATCGCTGGGGCTGAGAAGCCTCGGTTAGGGCATGTTCTCCTATAATATAAAGACTAGAGGTAGAGGGGATGTACCTGACAATGTCTGAAGTACCCGGTGAAGATCGCAGCGAAGGGATCTCTCATTCCTTGATGGATGCAGCCTGGAAAACCGAGCAAAAGACCAGTGGATACCCGACTTTCTGCTCGGCGGTCCGATTGAGGCTTGGCTGGTGTCGTTGGATTCATAAAAACTCAGGGACCTACAAACGACCAATCAAGGGTTAGAAAACTCAGAGGAAATCAAGAAAACAAAGGAAAATAGCAAAGGGAGGAAAGTTTTGGAGGGGGCTGGAATGATGGTTGGTGGCTGGAAGATGGTTGCAAACACCAGGAAGAAGAACTCTTAAACCCTTTTATGTACACAGCAGGGTAATCACACAAAACAATATTAGAACTCAAGGTTTATTTCATATCAAAAATCTATTTTCGTACAATAGGGTAGGGTCCCTTAAATAGATCCTTAACCTTGGGCTCCAAGTAAGGGTACTTTAGACTTTATATAGGACTCCTTCTCCCTTTCAAACCCTAACTAGGAATACAAGGCAACATAGGTAGAAAATCCCATAAAAATTACTCTCCCTTTCCTTGTCTTGTTTGGCCAAAGTGGTGACCATAAGTGGCCGACCAAGGGGAGGGTCACCATAAGAGATGGTGCCCTAATTCCTTCCTGGGCCTTGGCTGGTCAAATTTCCTTCCGGCTGGTTCAAGGCTTCAGGTTTATGCTAGTTTTAATTTTCTCCTCTTGGGATCTTCAAGTCTTCAAGCTGGGTTGGACTTGGGCTCAACTTCCATGTCTTCAATTAGGTTGGACATGGTCTTCACATGTATGAAGTGGTCTTGAGTCTTCGATATGCTTGGATATGACTCAAAAAAATAAAATTAGCTCGACATGAGCTAACTAATACTGAACTGAACTAGCTCAACATGAGCTGACTAATTACAGGACTCAAATAAAAATAACTCAGCTGGACTAAGCATTATTACAGTGGACTCAAATGTCAATTAAGTGATCCACAGAGGGTTGAGAAGCCTCTGCCTTATTCTGGTGCCTTTGGTCTCCGCACCACAAAGTATGCAACAAAGTGAACTAGTTCAAGTTAATTGGCCGTAAGTAAACCTACAAAGTAACTAGAAAAGTAGGATTTGGTGACTGAGAAACCACCATAAACTAAGGTCTACTTATCAACTATTCAGAGATCAATGAGAAGGGAATAAGTTTTAAGTTTTACCAATATAGAGTTGTCTCTCTGATGCAAATCTGACTGGACTCTCAAGTTTCTATGGTAGGGTTTCAAGATCTCGATCACGGGCTTTGATCTTTCATGCGATGCTGGTTCTGAGGCAAGAACACCTATCTTTGATTCCAGATCACCTACAAACATTCAACAATGAAAACTTGAGTTAGGAAGCAGCAAAGGAAGTGAAAAGAATGGAAGGGAAGGGTTAGAAGAGGTGGCTAGAATTTTTTTGTCGGTTGGATAGGTAGGGCCTCACACCTCGTGATGTTCCATAGAACAAAGGAAAGGGCCTCACACCCTGCGATGCACACAGCAAAAGAAGAAAATCTGGTAGAGCTTCTTTATTGATGAATAAATTATGAATAATACATGGCGGGTTGATGTGGTATTTATAGACCCTCAACTAGTAGTGTAAGGGATACAATGACTAGACTTGTTTTCCCTTGGATTACAACTCCAGTAATCCTAGCTCTGGGCATCCTGGATTCTTGTCTTTGGTCTGATCTGGACCTCTCTTCAAGTGGGCAATCATCATGGGATTCTCATCCATCTTGGGCGCCAACAATGAGAACTGATGAGGTGTCATGATGTAGGGTCAAGATGGCTCCCTAGGTTGCCTTGATTGCTAGACTCTGGAGTCTGGATGATGTGGGCTCCTACAGTTAATTGGACTCTCCAGTCTGGACAGAAGAAGACTCGAGAGTTTTGATGAGACTCTTGAGTTCTGGAAACTTAAGTAGCTAGGAATCTATTTGATCCAACTACTAAAAGCATGAAATCCTACCAATCTTTTCCATTTTGGACGACAAGATGAAATAAAATTCTTTGAAATTCGGCATTGGAAAGAGGGTAGGAAGAGTGGGCTGACTCCATGGATTTGGCATGGAATACTTGAAGTGAATGGCACCAAGGATGAAGACTCCTTCACATTTACTTATCTTAAAAGGAGGGGCACCAATTTGGAATTCATTTAGCTGATTAATAATGTAAGACATAGAGTGACATGGCAAGTATTCTTATCCTAGATGAAGTGCCAAGTGGTGTTGTCCAAATGATATGTCATGATTTGTCCAAACATGACATGTGTTGATATCCAAATCCTTGAAAAGCTGGCACCAAGAATCAAGCTGACTTGGGCTAGCATTTGAAATCACATGGTTTGTCTTGAGCTAGCACATGGGATCTTCAATTAGGTGCACATGAAGTCACATGGGTATTCAATTGGGTCCTCCTTGTATTATAGGACTCAATAACTAATTATTACAAGACTCAAAACCAAATAGCTAAAGCCCCACTTGATCAATTGATCAAAAGGCATAACCTCATGCAATAAAAAAGAATAAATTTGGTAAACAGGGTTTTGCCCAATAGGATTTGATACAACCAATAAATGAGATTTTTACACCAACCCTAATTGGTAAAAAGGGCTAAACCCAACTAAGCCTATATAACAAAATTTAAAATAAAATATATATAGTTGGTAAAAGGGGTTGGGTTCATGGCTTTATTTGAAAGGATTATGCCCTATAAGCCAATATTTGTATCTCCCAGACCATTGAAAATTGACAAGTTAATAAAGGCAATAATTTTTTATCATTCGCTGTGTCATTATATGATGAACCCCATAGATTAGGGCTATGGTTGTAGGGCTATGATGAGATCATACCAGTGAGATCTAAGGCCTTAAAACCCTAATCTAGAATATTCCTAGTCATAGGAACCCTGAGTTGGGGATCAGGGTTTCCGGTTAGACTGGCACATCCTATGTATGCTGAAAAGGGTGACTGCTCTCACAGTCACTTGTGTGGGACACTAATACAAGGATGTGGGTGCTCATTAGCGAATGAGTTCACTGAATAGATCCAGTTTGAGAACATCAAATGGAGCCTTAGCTGCATGTCAATAAATGTTTCTCATAATGGGAGTTGTACAAGTAGTCCTATGACTTGAGACTGCCATAATACCTTATGTACATGAACCCATTCTTTGGTTCAATCTCAATCATGACACTGGGTCATGCACGAGGTTGATGCTGGGTATGGTGAATTGTATATGAAGGTAATGAGTAGGTCAACAAGGAATTGATCACTCCTAGTAGGAGGAGATTGCATCCAGCCAAATTAGGTCAGATGATGATTCAGGAAATCTTTGATCAAAGTACAGATATTAGAAATGATTTCTAATATCGAATTAATTGAATCATTAGTGTATGACTGAGCTGGGAATGAGTATAAGCTGGTTTTGACATGTTTCCATATCCATAGTTATATTCGGGATGCAAGATGATTGAATGATCGAATTGTACGGGAACTTTCCACTGAAGGGTAGTTTTGGAATTTCACCAGAATTTTCAAATCTTCCGGGTAGACATGACACGTTGCTAGACGTCAATCTTGTCTTGTGGGTTGATCAAATTAAATGTTTTAATTGGATCACTAATTAGGAGGAGTCCTAATTGACTAACTCGAGTTAGCTCGATTTGACCTAAATCGATTAGAATGAGTTCTGATCAAATTAGGTCAACTTGCACTCGGACCCACTACTGGCTAGGTATGGAACCCAATGGGTCACACACTTAGGACAGATAATCAAGGATTTAATTTGGAATTAAATCTCATTTGCAGATGAACACAATAGCATGTGTTGCAAACCATGGCTTCTACTTGAATCGGATTCGAGTTATGGTTCCGATTTGGTCTTTTTTAGATCCAAATTCATTCCGGTTTGAATCTAATTCAAGATTCAAAACATTGGGCTAACAGAAGGCTAGCAATTGGGCTAACCTAAGAGGCTAAACCCCTTTGCCACATCGCCTAAGCCCCTCCCCCTCTCTTCCCACGCGCGCGTGCAAGGAGAAGAGTCCACGCGCGCGTGGACTCTCTCCAAGTGGCGTCTTTGCATAAAAAAAAAAGAAAAGGGATCGGCATTTTTTGGCTGAAAGGGTGTGGAAGAGAGTCCACCTAGGTGTGGACTCTTCAAAAAAAGGGGATTAACGTGAAAGAAATAAAGAAAACACCGAAGGGGCGTGACTCCTCTCTTCTGCGCGCGCCCTTCTGTGTTTTCTCGTGACTCTTTCTTGCGTCTTCCCATCCCAAAGGCCGTGAGATTAAATCAAGGGCCGTGAGATGAAGGGAAAGGACGTGAGAAGGGAGAGAGGGGTGTGAGAAGGTGATTCCAGATGGATAGGCACCTCTCTGTCGCCTATTTAAGAAGAAGGCTTCACTGTAAAATTTATTATTCCAAGTTTTTCTACAGCGAAGCCTTGCCTCTTTTTCTTCTTCTCCCTCTCCAGAAGATTGTTTCCCCCTCCTCTCTTTCCTCTTTGATTCCTTTACAGAGCCTTGGCTCTGTCGAATCTCAGAACAGAAGGAGAGTCAGAGAGAAACTCTCCGACGGTAAAGGAAGAAGGCGCCTCTCCTTTCTTTCTTATATTAAGACAATCTTGTCTTAATTTTCTTCTCCCTCCAAGACAAACCTTGTCTCATTTTAGGACAAGTGCTTATTCTTAAGACAAGAGTGTCTTAAGGGGCCAAAGTTGCTAAAAGACAAGGAGAAGGGTAAGAGAGAAGGTTTAGTCCCAGTTTGGCTAGAGGAGTCCTAGCCAATAGCCCATATATCAAGTTCTTGGGGTAGAACTTGATTGGAAGGAACCTAATTAAGGAGTCAGTGTCTTGATCATTTGCCCGTGTGGATCACCATCGGAGGGCGGACAAGTGGACGCCTGGTGTGTTCAAGAGGCTACTCAATTTGGAGTTCATTTCTCCATCAGACTGGTAATAGCGATCTGAGGTTAGTATTTAAACAATGTTTAAATTTGGACATGCATGTAGTCATAGTTTTAATTGCTAATAAGGCGATTTGAGATTAGGGTTCGGACCTGGTTTCATAAATTTTGAAATCCATGCTTCCGCACTGGTTCCAGAACCCAACAGTGGTATCAGAGCCTCCTTATTAGGATTAAAACTTATGCAGTTCAATTCATGATGTAGTATCATGTCAAAGTTTTTATATTGATGCACAATGCATGTCTTTGATTGAACATGAGTTTGATGATTGCCACCAGTTAGGGTTTTCCACTGAAACCCTAATTGTCTTAGAGATATGATTAGCCCTGGAGCCATCATACTGAAATAAGGTTGCCCTGGCATAATGGTGTATCCATTATATGGTAAATGGTTGTCCTAGCATGATGGCACACATTTCACATATTTGCTTAGTTTAAAGCATGTATTAATATATGTGATAGCTTTAAATTGAATGTGCTAGCATTGCATGAATCCCTCTTAAAATTATATTAAGTGGTAGTATAGTTAACCAATAAGCATTATTAGTCATGATGGATAATTAGTCATTTCGGTGTCTAGAAAGGTGGTTCTGGGAAGGTAAAGGGAATCGTGGTTTTTAATTGGTTCCGTTGACTGACCTGGCCAATTTTAAATTGGTGTCTAGGAAAGCAACGGGGGACCCCCACATCTCTTCCACTAGCCTGGCCGATCTGATTGATTTAATTCTTGACTAACATGCTTGGTGTTAAAATACTATTATTGGCCTTCCTTCATGATAGGTCATTATTGTGTTACGATCTATACTAGGTTTGTTGTGTACACACAAGACCTAATATGGTGACTAACACAATTTTTGGCCTAATACAATTATTTGTTTATGGCATGATTTAAAGTAATATTTTGTTGTGTACACACAAGGGTATTACTTTTAAAGTCATGACTATATGGCTATGAAGGGTCTTACTTAACTAAAATATTATAGTTTGTTGTGAATACACAAGGCTATTAATATTTTAGAGGCCGGGATAAGTTGAGAATTGTACGGGTTACAATTGGAAAGAGTTTTCCTACCTATGAACTTATATAAGATTTGTTGTGTACACACAAGATCTTTATAAGGGATTGGGATCTCAACCCCACTAAGAAAGACTAATTAGGGTTTTCTCGATCATCGTATAGAGGGTTATGATGCTCGATAAAATAGTGGGAGATATAATTAAATTAAAGTCCTAATTTAATTATGTGTTATCATTTCATGGTTGTTTGCTTATGTATTGTTCTTTGTTTAAATGTAGATAAATGGCCTCTTCACTCTCACTCCGTAGTATTTTAGATGCCAACAAATTGACTGGGCCTAATTATGTTGATTGGCTGAGAAATTTAAAAATAGTACTCAGTCAAGAAAGAATTCCCTATATTCTTGATACCCCAATTTTGGAACCACCAAGGGAAGATGCCTCGCAAGAGGAGAAGACCACATATAATATGTGGCAAAATGACTCACTTACTGTCAAGTGCATTATGCTTGCCTCTATGACTAATGAGTTGCAGAGGCAGCATGATAGCATGGATACTAACTCCATACTGCTCAATTTAAAAGAGCTTTATGGAGAACACAGTAGAATTGCTAGATATGAAATATCTAAGCAGTTGTTCCGTGCAAGGATGACAGAAGGTACATCAGTACAAGACCATGTATTAAAGGTAATTGATCTAATCACTCGATTAGGTCAATTAGGTTTTGTAATGGATGGGGAGTTGAATCAAGACTTGATCTTGCAATCACTCCCAGAGTCATTTTCACAGTTTGTTCTTAATTACCATATGAACAAACTTAATTCTTCCTTGCCTGAGTTGTTGAATATGTTGAAGACAGCAGAGAGCCATGTAAAGAAAAATAAGGCTCCAGTTCTTCTTGTGGATAAGAAGAAGATAGGCAAAAGGGGTTCCAGTAAGAGGATGAATCCCAAAGGGGGCATTAAGAAGAAGAAAGGAAAGAAGGCCTCTGGACAGATGACCTGCTTTCATTGTGGCAAGCCGGGTCATTGGAAAAGGAACTGCAAGGTTTACCTTGCAAGTGTGAAGCCTGGTGCATCAAAGGCACCAAAAGGTATGAAAGAAGTTCATACTATTTTGTCATTGGATTCTTCCATTTCAAATACTTGGGTGTTGGATACCGCCTGTGGTCATAACATCTGCAAATCATTGCAGGGACTTCAGGGGCTTAAAGTATTGAAGGAAGGTAACTTTGAGCTCTACGGTGCTGGAGGGGACCCCATCCAAGCAGAAGCTGTAGGGACTTATATTTTGAAGTTACCTTCAGGGAAGATCTTGGAGCTAAGGAATTGTTACTATATGCCAAAAATCATTAGAAATATCATATCTGTACCCTTGTTACTTAAACAAGGATATACTATGAATGTAATGAGCAGTGGCTGCTCAATTTCTTTATCTAATGAAATTATATGTTATGGCATACTCTGCAATGGTCTATTAACTCTTTCCACTAATGACAATATTTTTCATGTTTATACCAAACGGAAAAGAGATGATGTAAACAATACCTTACTTTGGCATTGTCGACTTGGACATATTAGTGAGACTAGGATTAACAAGTTATACAAAGAAAATTTCTTTGATCCTTATGACTATGAGTCATTAGGAACTTGTGAATCATGTCTCATGGGTAAGATGACCAAGACTCCATTTAGTGGACATGGAGAAAGGACAAAAGAGTTATTGGGACTCATACACACAGATGTATGTGGGCCTATGACAACTCAAGCCTATGGTGGATACTCATACTTCATCACATTTACTGATGATTTTTCAAGGTATGGATTTGTGTATCTAATGAAACATAAGTCCGATGCTTTTGAAAAATTTTTAGAGTATCAAAGTATGGTAGAGAAACAGACAGGAAAAAGTATAAAGATCCTCCGATCAGATAGAGGAGGTGAGTACTTTTCCACTGAGTTTCTTGATCACCTTAAAGATAAGGGGGTCATCTCTGAATGGACTCCTCCTTACACACCACAATTAAATGGTGTTGCTGAAAGGAGGAATCGTACTTTATTGGATATGGTACGGTCCATGATGTGCTTCACGGAGTTACCTTTTTCTTTCTGGGGATATGCTTTGGAAACAGCAACTTATATCTTGAATAGAGTATCATCTAAAACTGTCTCTAGCACTCCATATGAATTATGGAGAGGTAAGAAGCCCAATCTTAAGTATATTAAGATATGGGGATGTCCAGCCTATGTAAAAGAAATTTTGGACATAAACTAGATGCTAGGGCAGACAAATGTCTATTTATGGGATATCCTAGAGATAGTATAGGATATCTGTTCTACCACCCTACTGAACAAAAGGTTTTGGTCAGTAGGCATGCCACTTTTATGGAAAAGGAATTCATCCTACAAAAGGGCACTGGTAGAAATATTGAACTTAATGAGATTCAACAAATAGACACTTCTCAGTCAAGTAACAACATAGTTTATATAGAACCTGAACACACTCCTATCCGTAGGTCTGATAGGGTGCGACAGGCACCTGAGAGGTATGGGTTCATAATTGAAAATAATGAAGCCCAAATCATTCAAAATGATGAGCCTCTAACCTATACGGAAGCAGTCATGAGTAGAGACTCAGACAGATGGCTGGAAGCCATGAGATCCGAGATGGACTCCATGTATGTCAACCAAGTATGGTCTTTGGTTGATGCACCAGAGGGTATTAACCCTATTGGGTGTAAATGGGTCTATAAAAGGAAGATTGGGGCAGATGGCCAAGTTGAAACTTATAAAGCCAGATTGGTGGCTAAGGGTTTCAGACAAAAACAGGGAATAGATTATGATGAAACATTTTCCCCTGTTGCCATGCTCAAATCTATTCGGATTATGCTTGCTATAGCAGCATATCATGATTATGAGATCTGGCAAATGGATGTAAAAACCGCATTCCTCAATGGTTTCCTTGAGGAAGAGGTTTATATGTCACAGCCAGAAGGTTTTATCTTGGAGACTAAACCTAATCAGGTATGTAGGCTAAAGAAATCCATTTATGGATTAAAGCAAGCATCCAGGAGTTGGAACATCCGATTTGATAAAACAGTCAAAGAATTTGATTTTTTCAAAAATGAGGATGAACCTTGTGTGTACAAGAAGACTAGTGGGAGTGCCATAGTTTTCTTAGTTCAATATGTTGATGATATACTTCTTATTGGGAATGATATCCCAATGTTACAATCAGTCAAAGTGTGGTTATCGAAACAGTTTTCCATGAAAGACTTGGGAGAAGCATCCTATATACTGGGTATAAAGATCTATAGAGAAAGATCAAGAAGGATGCTAGGCTTGTCCCAGTCTAGGTACATTGACCAGGTGCTAAAGAGATTTAGCATGGAGGAAAGTAAAAGAGGTTACTTACCTATTGGTCATGGCATACGTCTTTCTAAGAGGATGTCTCCTAAGACACCTGAAGAAAGAAATAGAATGAATTCTATACCTTATGCTTCGGCTATAAGGTCGATTATGTATGCTATGTTATGTACCAGGCCTGATGTGGCATATGCCTTGGGTGTAGCCAGTAGATTTCAGGTTGATCCAGGAGAGGATCACTGGAAGGCTGTGAAAAATATTCTTAAGTACCTGAGAAGGACTAAGGATATTTTTCTTATATACGAAGGATCTGATCTTAAACTAGAAGCCTATTCAGACTCTAGTTTTCAATCAGACCCAGATGATAGTAAATCCATTTCAGGATATGTCTTTACCTTGAATGGTGGAGCAGTAAGTTGGAAGAGCACTAAACAGCAGACTGTAGCTGACTCAACAACCGAGGCAGAGTACATAGCTGTCAGTGAAGCCGCCAAGGAAGCTGTCTGGATGAAGAAATTCATCACAGAGTTGGGAGTAGTTCCTGAGATTGAGAACCCGGTGCCACTCTATTGTGATAACACTGGAGCAGTTGCTCAAGCTAAGGAACCGAGAGCCCATCACAAGTCCAAGCACATTCTGAGACGCTTCCATCTTGTCCGAGAAATAATCGAGAGACAAGAAGTCTGCATCAATAGAGTGGATACAAAGAACAACATAGCAGACCCGTTCACTAAGGCTCTACCACAGCGGGAGTTTGATCGCCACCTCGATAGTATGGGGTTAAAGAATAAGAGCGATTGGCTTTAGTACAAGTGGGAGATTGAAAGGATTATGCCCTATAAGCCAATATTTGTATCTCCCAGACCATTGAAAATTGACAAGTTAATAAAGGCAATAATTTTTTATCATTCGCTGTGTCATTATATGATGAACCCTATAGATTAGGGCTATGGTTGTAGGGCTATGATGAGATCATACCAGTGAGATCTAAGGCCTTAAAACCCTAATCTAGAATATTCCTAGTCATAGGAACCCTAAGTTGGGGATCAGGGTTTCCGGTTAGACTGGCACATCCTATGTATGCTGAAAAAGGTGACTGCTCTCACAGTCACTTGTGTGGGACACTAATACAAGGATGTGGGTGCTCATTAGCGAATGAGTTCACTGAATAGATCCAGTTTGAGAACATCCAATGGAGCCTTAGCTGCATGTCAATAAATGTTTCTCATAGTGGGAGTTGTACAAGTAGTCCTATGACCTGAGACTGCCATAATACCTTATGTACATGAACCCATGCTTTGGTTCAATCTCAATCATGACACTGGGTCATGCACGAGGTTGATGCTGGGTATGGTGAATTGTATATGAAGGTAATGAGTAGGTCAACAAGGAATTGATCACTCCTAGTAGGAGGAGATTGCATCCAGCCAAATTAGGTCAGATGATGATTCAGGAAATCTTTGATCAAAGTACAGATATTAGAAATGATTTCTAATATCGAATTAATTGAATCATTAGTGTATGACTGAGCTGGGAATGAGTATAAGCTGGTTTTGACATGTTTCCATATCCATAGTTATATTCGGGATGCAAGATGATTGAAGGATCGAATTGTACGGGAACTTTCCACTGAAGGGTAGTTTTGGAATTTCACCAGAATTTCCATATCTTCTGGGTAGACATGACACGTTGCTAGACGTCAATCTTGTCTTGTGGGTTGATCAAATTAAATGTTTTAATTGGATCACTAATTAGGAGGAGTCCTAATTGACTAACTCGAGTTAGCTCGATTTGACCTAAATCGATTAGAATGAGTTCTGATCAAATTAGGTCAACTTGCACTCGGACCCACTGCTGGCTAGGTATGGAACCCAATGGGTCACACACTTAGGACAGATAATCAAGGATTTAATTTGGAATTAAATCTCGTTTGCAGATGAACACACTAGCATGTGTTGCAAACCATGGCTTCTACTTGAATCGGATTCGAGTTAGGGTTCCGATTTGGTCTTTTTTAGATCCAAATTCATTGCGGTTTGAATCTAATTGAAGATTCAAAACATTGGGCTAACAGTAGGCTAGCAATTGGGCTAACCTAAGAGGCTAAACCCCTTTCCCACATCGCCTAAGCCCCTCCCCCTCTCTTCCCACGCGCGCGCGCAAGGAGAAGAGTCCACGCGCGCGTGGACTCTCTCCAAGTGGCATCTTTGCGTGAAAAAAAAAGAAATGGGATCGGCGTTTTTTGGCTGAAAGGGCGTGGAAGAGAGTCCACCTAGGCATGGACTCTTCAAAAAAAGGGGATTACCGTGAAAGAAAGAAAGAAAACACTGAAGGGGCGCGACTCCTCTCTTCTGCGCGCGCCCTTCTGTGTTTTCTCGCGACTCTTTCTTGCGTCTTCCCATCCCAAAGGCCGTGAGATTAAATCAAGGGCCGTGAGATGAAGGGAAAGGACGTGAGAAGGGAGAGAGGGGCGTGAGAAGGTGATTCCAGATGGATAGGCACCTCTCTGTCGCCTATTTAAGAAGAAGGCTTCACCGTAAAATTTATTATTCCAAGTTTTTCTACAGCGAAGCCTTGCCTCTTTTTCTTCTTCTCCCTCTCCAGAAGATTGTTTCCCCCTCCTCTCTTTCCTCTTTGATTCCTTTACAGAGCCTTGGCTCTGTCGAATCTCAAAACAGAAGGAGAGTCAGAGAGAAACTCTCCGACGGTAAAGGAAGAAGGCGCCTCTCCTTTCTTTCTTACATTAAGACAATCTTGTCTTAATTTTCTTCTCCCTCCAAGACAAACCTTGTCTCATTTTAGGACAAGGGCTTATTCTTAAGACAAGAGTGTCTTAAGGGGCCAAAGTTGCTAAAAGACAAGGAGAAGGGTAAGAGAGAAGGTTTAGTCCCAGTTTGGCTAGAGGAGTCCTAGTCAATAGCCCATATATCAAGTTCTATGGATAGAACTTGATTGGAAGGAACCCGATTAAGGAGTCAGTGTCTTGATCATCTGCCCGTGTGGATCACCATCGGAGGGCGGACAAGTGGACGCCTGGTGTGTTCAAGAGGCTACTCAATTTGGAGTTCATTTCTCCATCAGACTGGTAATAGCGATCTGAGGTTAGTATTTAAACAATGTTTAAATTTGGACATGCATGTAGTCATAGTTTTAATTGCTAATAAGGTGATTTGGGATTAGGGTTCGGACCTGGTTTCAAAAATTTTGAAATCCATGCTTCCGCACTGGTTCCAGAACCCAACAATATTCACAGGTTATCCACATGGATGTGAGTTCAGCCTGACAATATTTTCTGGCCCTGGTGTCCAAACTAATTTTGGTGCGAGCACCAGACTCAGAAGAAGACTTCAGAGCTCCATCTGGATCTCTGATTAACCTTGCCCGAAGAATTAGAGTTTTTGGCTTGTAATAAGGGTTGACTTGATCAACTCAATTTTAGCTTGAGTTTGTATTACCTGTATTTTTATTTTGTTGAGTCATGTTGACTCAGTAGTGGTCTAGGACTTCAACCTGGGGTGTTACATTTTCTTCCAAGGCCAAGCAAGTGGGCACCACACTCCTAGCCACACTCCCATCCACACGCCTGAGTCCAGGGGGCGCCACATCTCCATCTAGTATACTCTGGTCCCCACACCATAGATAGCAGTTCCCTTCTCTCATGTGACAATTGAGGAGAAATCAACCAGGGATCCACAAATCAAGGGGGCGGCCCAAGACCTTCCAAAAGAGCCAAACTATGAAAGGGAAGAAATTTTTCTTGGAGAGAACTTCAAGGAGGCACCAATTCCCTGCCAAAAATATCCAAAACAAAGATGGGAAGGACCTTGACTTAGGTAGAAAGAAAAGGAGGAGTCCAAAAGAGTTGAGCCATGGAAGGAAAGGAATCCTCTCTTGAAGAACAAAGCTTGGAGGCGCCATCTACCTTCTTTTTAAAACCCAAATCAATTTTTTTTTGGAACGTTTGGCCGGCCATATGTGTAAGGATTGATCCTACAATCCTAATTTGCAGATCCCCTCCTTTAGTCCCACATGGGAAGATGTAAAACCCTACTCTCTTGTAAAGTCCTATAAATTAAAACCCCTTTGTAAATTCTAATCAATTTGATGAATGAAACCAACCTTTTTTTGTGAGCAAACTCTGTGTTTTCTCTCTTCCGCACTTGCATCCAGGTGTTGAGCTCCGTGAGGGAGTAAATCCGGGTTCCCCAGGAACCTTGAGGAGGTGTGAGATCTCCAAACCCCAAACCCTAGGTTAGCCACTTCTAAACCCTAGCCGCCCATCATCCACTTCAATCCACCAAACCCTAGCCTATCCCACCTCCCACGGTCTCTCTCTCCAAGTCCAAGCCGACCACCAGCATCCAGCTCCAGTCTGGATACTTCAGATCCATAGCTCTTTTTAGAGGGAGTCGAATCAGCCTTCAAGAGAATCCGGATCTCAGCGACATCAGCCTTCAAGTTCTTTGAACTGGTAAATCCTTCCCTGAGTATCTGAATCCATCACTTATTTTTCTTCTTCCAAGATCTTGAGTACAGGAGAAGCCGACCCAGCCATGAGACCAGTATTGGACGATCCATTGCAAAGATAGCCGAATCCGAGGATCCAACAATCTGCTCGAGAGAGTTCTTCCACCCAAATTCTGTGAAGATCACTGTCTGGTTGGTAAACCATCTCTTCTCTTTATTTCTGTCCTGTTGAATGTTCAGAGCGAAACCCTAGGTCTGGGAGTTTCTCAACCCCAGCGATCCGTTACTTCTGAACTACTCTGATAACTTAGCTTCTTCTAAATTGTTTTCAATCCTTACCTTATTTCCATCAACTTAGTTTAACTTTACTTTAAGTCAAAGCCAATTCTGAAATATAAAAAAAAAAATAATAATAATAATAATTAATCTTAATTTTATTTCCGCATATGCTTCTTTGTTCTTTGTTCTGCATCAAATTCTCCCCGAATTAGAGTAACTCGATCCTGTGAAGTATGGATCAACGTCGCTATGATAGCGCTCTAGTAAGTCTGGGTCAACTCTCTGTAAGTCTTCTCTACTGATCCAAGAATCATCAGTCTCAGGTCATCCTTGCCAATGAAATAGATATCAATGGTAATCTTTGCTTTGGGTAGCAATGATCTTGTCATCCAAGATCCGCTCGATCTTGTCTCTCCGGGCTAGTGGTATGGCAGGTCGACAAACTTAGGTTGGTTCACTCTCAAGGACTATAATAGGCCCAAATGGCTCACTAGGAATCAACGTTGGCTCCATATACTCAATAAGGTCAGAAACATTGAAAGTTGGACTAATACCGAGTTCACATGGAAACTCGAGCACATAGGCATTAGACCTAATTTTTCTAATCACTTTGTATGGTCTACTACTACGGGAATATAACTTTTTCATGGTTCTAGGTCGGAACCGTTCAGATGTAGTTTAACCATAACAAAGTCTCCTTCATTGTATTCCTTAAGTCTTCTTTTAGTATTAGTCATATGTTTATAAGATTCGTTTCTTTCATTAATTTTTTTACTTATCTTTTTATGTAACTCTCTAACACATTCAGCATATGACTCAGCAGACTTTGAGATACATTCATGCATGGGTAAAGGAATGAGATCAAGAGATTTTCTAGGTTTGTACCCATGAACAATTTCAAAAAAGCTTTTTTCGATAGACCTATTCATTGAGCTATTGTATGCGAATTCAGCTCTAGACAATAATTGGTCCCAATTGGCTGTATGCTCTCTAACTAAGCTTCTTAGTAAATTTCCTAAACTTCAATTCACTACTTCAGTGTGGCCATCAGTCTGAGGGTGATAAGATGTAGAAAACTTAAGTTTTGTACCTGATGTGGCAAGACCGCAGACGTGGAGAAATCTGCGGGCACCATGTGGAGTGGGATGCCATGTCGACCCTCTAGCTTTGACCCCATTACTGAGATGAGCCAAACTCCCCCATGCAGGAGATGGAGCCCAGTCCTCCACCAGGTCGAGCTCATGAGATCGGCGCCTAGGCCGGAGCCGACATCTGCCCTCCAGACTAGACCCCCAGAGGTTAGTGCCTCCCCGGTCGAGGTCGAGCCTCTCCGAGTGCGCGCCCTCTGGACCGGGTCCACCGACATCCACCCTCTAGAGGAGAACCCTGAAGGTTAGTGCCCCCCCGGTCGAGGTCGAGCCAAGAGCTCACCTACCGAGGTCGAGCCTCTCAAAGTGCGCACCCTCTAGACCGGGTCCATCGACATCCACCCTCCAGAGGAGACCCCCGGAGGTTAGTGCCCTCCCGATCAAGGTCGAGCCAAGAGCTCACCTGCCGAGGTCGAGCCTCTCTGAGTGCGCGCGCTCTTGACCGGGTCCGTCGACATCCGTCCTCCAGAGGAGACCCTTGAAGGTTAGCGCCCCCCAGATCGAGGTCGAGCCAAGAGCTCACCCGCCGAGGTCAAGCCTATCTGAGTGCATGCCCTCTGGATCGGGTCCTTCAACATCCGCCCTCCAAAGGAGATCCTCGGAGGTTAGTGCCCCCCCGGTCGAGGTCGAACCAAGATCCCACCCGCCGAGGTAGAGCCTCTCCAAGTGCGCGCCCTCTCGACCGGGCCCGTACTTCACCCTTTTCAACTAGGCCATCCCCTCTAGCCCGGAGCACCTAGGATGGAGCAAGCCCAGCCGTCCCAGCTCAACCTCAACCCGGAAGAAGTCCTCACCAGTTGAGGACACCGGCGAGCCTCTCGGGGAACGTACCAGAATGCCTCTCAAGCCATACTGACTACCTGACACCACCAGTTACACCAAAAAGGAAAGCAACGTGTCGATCGAGGCACCACATTCCTCACCAACCACTCAGATCACCCAAGAAAGAAGAGCATCCAGGAGATTCGAACCTCGTGGGTGGCGGCCCGCCATTCGAGATGTCCGTGATTTCCCAGAACAAGGCAATCATGAAGGAGTGTCGGAGCGCATGACATCACCTTATCATGAAATAGGAAAGGGATTCCTGGGACACCACCGCGCGCATCTGACAGCCCGGTGGGAACACCGAAATAAGCTCCCAATGGCCAGTCTTTGAATACTAAGAACGATCGGCATCCCCCAAGGAGGAGGAGGTAACAAAAAAAAAAAAAAAAAAGACAGAATGACCACTCACCACCAAGACAGGGCAAGCTCAACTAAAAGAGCAAAAGGCCATCACCACCACGAATGGAGGGAACGGAGGGGCTCAAGGAGAGGCGGAGGAATAGAGCATCCCTCTATCCCTGCTACCAATCTCCCCTTATGATGTTCACACCTCCACACACACATCTTTCACTCCTCCTTGTGAAGAGTGCATCAAGAGGGGCCCAGCCAGGAGGATCTGTTCCCCTAGACCGTCACTGACTTGATCATCGGAGTGCCCCCACCGGAAACCCCGGCCCGTGTCTCTAACCATTGTCTCGCAGGCCCTGGAGCATAGGACTACCAAACGGTGAGAGGCGGAGACCCGGGAGTCGAGCGCGATAGGAGGAGCGCACCCTGACGTGGCAGTTACGGGCCACGATGTCTTGGTAGCAACAGATTGGCATGCCAGGTAGGGGAGCGAAGGACGGGTATGACAAATCCCTTCACCACCCCCCACGGCTACACGTCCTAGAAGAGCGGTGACAACACAGGCAGGAAACGCCGATAGACAGGTGACCTTTTCCCATCCCCCCGCAGTATATCGCTTCCCCTGTCCCTTTCGACAGGGAAGCTGTTGATGAAACCACTAGGCATGTGGCGAAAGTATGCCTGAGGAAGCATGAGCACCAGCTGGTGGGATTCTTCCCCTCCCCCGCTAGACCGTCAATACACGGGGCTCAGTTGTCGGACCCTAGGGCTGCAGTGCCCGCTACTAGAGAAGCCCTCCACCAGCCATAGTGATATCACAAGGCATCGCAATGGCAAACAGAAGACCCATCTCTCAAGATTCATGTTGGGGGGCAGACTCCAGATGGGGTCCCCGAACAGTTTGCCTGTCCCCCGTCGCCTCCGACTGCCAACAGCCGCACCACTGCACAAGCGACGGACCTTTTCACCCAGAGAATTGCACATGCACCCAAGGAGACTCAGGGGGCGAAAAGCCTTAGGGATAACCTCCTCGCCACGTGACATGGAGAATGTAGAAGAAGAAAGCTAAACCAGGAGGCCGCGGTCGATGACATGATGGTGGCAAACCACCATGCGAAGACCCCTGCGAGATAGCCCAAGTCCTATCATGAGAAGTTCATCACCTCGAAGGACTTTGCGGCATGAGGTTCCCCAAGAGCAGAGAGCCCACGGCCCGCAGAGACACTCTCGATGAGGTAAGTCCCCTCACCAACAATTATGATGACGATTTCTCCCCTTGCATGGGCGTCTACATGTTTTGCAGGAAAGGTTTAACAACGTCCCCGAGCCCAGCTCCAGGATAGCTTCTCAAGGTTGGATCTCAGATCTCCGGCCAAGGGAATTTCGAGCAAAGCAGCTCTCAGCAACCTCCATCCCCGAGCCCAGCTCCAGGACATCTTCTCAAGATAGGAGCTCAGATCTCCGGCCAAAAGAATTTCGAGCCAAGCAGCTCTCAGCAACCTCCATCCTCGAGCCTAGCTCCAGGACATCTTCTCAAGACCGGAGCTCAGATCTCCGGCTAAGGGAACTCTGAGCCAAGACACTCTCAGCAATCTCTGTCCCCAAGCCTAGCTCCAGGACATCTTCTTAGGGCCGGAGCTTAGATCTCTGGCCAAGGGAATTTCGATCCAAGCAGCTCTCAACAACCTCCATCCTCGAGCCCAGCTCCAAGATATCTTCTCAAGACCGGAGCTCAGCTCTCCGGCCAAGGGAACTTCAAGCCAAGTCGCTCTCAGCAATCTCCATTCCCGAGCCCAACTCCATGACATCTTCTCAAAACCGGAGCTCAGATCTCCGGCCAAGGAAACTCCGAGCCAAGTCGCTCTCAGCAATCTCCATCCCTGAGCCCCTCTCCAGGACATCTTCTCATAATTGGAGTTCAGATCTCACGAACTTCAGCTAATGACATCTTCAAGCCTAGCAGCCCACGAGTGCCTCAACCTCAAATAAGGAGAAGCCCTTCTCTCTGAAGTCCCTGAGCAAAAAAAGAAAAAAAAAAAAAAAAAAAAAAAAAAAAAGAAGAAGAAGAGATGGGAAGAGGGAAGGATAGAGAAAGAGTCTCTAACAAAGCAATCCAAGCTTTATTAATCAAATACAAATTACAAGTATTTTATGGGCCCTGACATGCCGGAAGACCCTGAACAAGCACAAGAAACAAAGAAGTACAAACTAAAGCAAGAAAAAGAAAGAAAAGTCATTCTGCACCAGCTGGCTTTTCTGCTGGGTCCAGAGGCTAGCTCCCTCCACCGTTAGGGGCTTCCGGCTCAGTCACCATGGCCTCAGGAGAACCACCCCCGGCTGGTGTAGATGGCTCTGACCCGACGACCTCCTCGTCGACCTCCTTCGAAGCCGAGGGGATCTGAGATGGTCGTGGTGCTTGTCAGGGACAAATGACTCGACCCGGCCATGCTGGTACATGAACCCCTTGTAAAAGGAGTCCGACGCCATCTACTGGATGTCAGCGATGAACTCCTCTGAGGCGTTAAAGTTGGCGATGGCACTTTTGGCATCCTTCTCGACCGCAACAACCACCTTCTCCACCTCGACAGCCCTCAACTTGGCAGCCTCCGTCGAGCTGACCGCCGCCTCTGCCACTTTCTCAGCAGTGGCAAGCTTCTCTCTCACGCCCGCCAGCTCCTCTTGGGTAGCCTGGGCGGTCTCCTTGTGCCTGTCAGCCTCGGCATTGTACCTGTTCGACTTCTTCTCGATGACGGAGAGGTCGTGATTGCCTTCTTTGAATGGCTCCGCTCCAGATCACAGGACATCGAGAGTCCTTTCGCTCACCCCTCAACATTGGCGAGCTCTTTTTAGAGGTCCTTGATCTTCAACTCAAGGACCTCGCTGGCGCTGGCCGTCTCCTTCAGGTCGGTCATCAATGATTCGATCTCAGTGACTCGTTGTCGCTCGAGGCAATCCCAACTCTGAATGTGCTCACTGAGGAAGAGGGCCTCAACACCGATCTACATTAAAAAAAAAGAAAAATGAAAATGATGAATAAAAGTGACTAGAGAAAAATGAAGAGCAAGCAAAAGAGGCGAAGGAACTCACCGAGTATAGCTGATAAAAGAGGATCTTGAAGACATTGGCCAAGTGCATTCCAGCCATGTCTTGTCGGTCGCACGCCTGGATGGAGAAGTCCATCAAGTGCTCAGCGAGCTCAGGTCTCCGAAGGATCGAGTTCCCTGGTCACATTCAAAAGGGGAGGTAATGTCGTCCCTCCTCTCTCTGACTCTCTTTAGGTTGGGGCGGCCATGCATCGCTGACCGAAGGCCCCTCGGGGGTAGGCTGGGAGACCGGGGCAGACGCAGGCGGCATAACTGTCGCAGCCTCGGAAGCGGCCTGGGTCTCCCCATCCCTGGCATCGGCAGTGGACGGACACGGAGGGGGGCAAGAAGAAGCAGCAGCGGCAGCGGCTCTCGCACGAACCACTACCTTGGGCTCTGCAGTAGGGATCTGCTGGGATGGCTCCGGGGCCATGGGAGCTGCCCTCTCCACCGGTGCAGGAGTGAGGCTGGTCACCTCTAAGCTCGAGCCGGCAGCCACGGTCGAGCTCACCCTAACCACCACCACTGCGGCAGTCGCATGTGTGCCCTCACCTCGGGGCCACTTGGAAGCGGGCTCCACGGCCAATCCTGCCAGCCGTCTCTTCTTGGTAATGGCCAGGAGATCGCTCTCGGAGAATATCATACCTGCACACAATATACACAGTGGTCAGAACCTGTGGAAAACTGCACAAAGATCATTCAAAGGAAGGAAAAGAGTAATGTTCAGGCCGGACTCACCCGACCCATTCTCTGGGTTGACCCAGAGTCGGCGAGGTTCTGCTCAGATAATAGGACCTCTAGAGAAGGAATCTGCGCACTGCGGAACTGCTCATAGTCATCTCAGTCAACCGCATCAACGGTAGAGTTTCGGTTGGGAGACTGGTCCGGATCACTCCAGACCCAGTCAACTCCCTCGACCTTGACAAAGAAGAACTTACTCTTCCATCCCTTTATAGAAGAGGGGAGCTCAAACTTAATGTCCCTCGGGTAGGAAGATAAAGACTAGCAGCCATCTTCGATTGGGTGACATTTCAGGGTGAAGAAGGCCCTGAACAAAGAAAATCGGGCCACGAACTTGTGAAGGTGACAGAGCACAATGAAGGAGAACACAACCCTAATAGCGTTTGGTACCAGCTACGCCAGGACCAAATGATAGTTGTCCAAGACTGATAAAAAGAAGGGATGGAAAGGAAAGCAGAGACCTCCAGAGAAGGTCCCCTCATAGAAGGCAAGATGGCCCGGGCCACTCGAAGTAACCCGTTCCCCCGGACGAGGGATCATAAGCCGGACAGAATGAGGGATGCCATAGACATCTCGGATAGTCCCGAGTTCTCCGACGGTGATCATGGAGGCGACACCGCCGGGACCTGCAGACCGAGTAGACTCAGGGACTGGAGCAGAAGAAGGAGGGGGAAAAGAAGAACCCGACCCTGGTTCCCTAATAAGAACTGGGCCAAGAGGATGCCTCCCACCGAGTTCATAGTGGGCTATGCCTCCCTCCCCATCAGAAGAAGAGGAAGAAGACGCCAGCCTCCATTCGGAAGGACCAGCCTCACCTTGATCAGTGGAGGGACGGAAGCCTGGACCAAAATGGGACATCCTCAAACACAAAGAAGAAGAAGAAGAAAAAGGGAAACACAAGATCGAAGACCGAAGAAGAAACCACTGACCCCGAGAGGGAACCCTACTCTATCGGGAGGAAGAAAGAGGAAGAAGCTAACCTGTTGCCTTGAGAAGAAACTTGGGGTGATGGGGAAGAAGAAGAAGCCTATGTGCGGCAACAACAGGCATGGAGAATTCAAAAAGAAAAGGTTGTTCGAGTAAGGCCCTCCTTTCACTCCGAAATAACTCAAGGGGTCCGTATCGCATCAGCCGCTCACCAATAGATCTGTGCCACGTGTCACCCATCGGAGAGAATGGCATCCTGGCTGCTCTGAATTCTGTGCTAGCATTAACTGCTCCTCGGACGTGGCCAGGTGGCACCCCTACATTGGCCCACAGGAGTGGTCCCCGAAGCGCCAGCAGTCACGGCCATCATTGCAACCGATCTTTACCTTTCCATGTCAGCATCGCAATTACTCCCTTCGGCCCGAACGCCGTGAACTAACGAGCCTTGGAAGTGGGGGTTAAATGATGTGGCAAGACCGCTGACATGGAGAAATCTGTGGGCACCATGTGGAGAGGGATGCCACGTCGACGCTCTGGCTCGGACACCATTACCGAGATGAGCCGAACTCTCCCATGGTAGCAGATGGAGCCCAGTCCTCCGCCAGGTCGAGCTCATGAGCTTGGCGCCTAGGCCAGAGCCGACATCCGCCCTCCAGATGAGACACCTGGAGGTTAGTGCCCCCGAGTCGAGGTAGAACGAAGTGCTCACCCACCGAGGTCGAGCCTCTCCGAGTGCGCGCCCTATAGACCGGGTCCGCTGACATTCGCCCACCAGAGGAGACCCCCGGAGGTTAGTGCCCCTTGGTCGAGGTCAAGCCAAGAGCTCACTTGCTGAGGTCGTGCCTCTCCGAGTGCACCCCTCTAGACCGAGTCTGCCGACATCCGCCCTCCAGAGGAGACCCCCGGAGGTTAGTGCCCCCCCGGTTGAGGTCGAGCCAAGAGCTCACCCAACGAGGTCGAGCCTCTTCGAGTGCGCGCCCTCTGGACCGGGTCCGCCGACAACCGCCCTCCAAAGGAGACCCTTGGAGGTTAGTGCCCCCCGGTCATGTCGAGCCAAGAGCTCATCCATCGAGGTCGAGCCTCTCTGAGTGCGCGCCCTCTGGACTAGGTCTGCCGACATCCACCGTCAAGAGGAGACCCTCAAAGGTTTGTACCCCTCGGTAGAGGTCGAACCAAGAGCTCACCCGCCGAGGTCGAGCTTCTCCGAGTGTGCGCCCTATGGACCGGGCCTGTACTTCGCCCTTCTCCACCAAGCCATCTCCGCCAGCCCAGAGAACCTAGGATTGAGTGAGCCCAGCCTTCCCAGCTCGACCTCAACCCGGAAGAAGTCCTCACCAGCTGAGGATACCAGCGAGCCTCCCGAGGACCGTACCAGAATGCCTCTCAGGCCATACTGACTGCCTGACACCTCTAGTTACACTAAAAAGGCAAGCAACACAATGATCGAGGTGCCACATTCCTCACCAACCACTCAGATCACCCAGGAAAGAAGACCATCCGGGAGATTCGAACCCCGCGGGTGGTGGCCCGCCATTCGAGATGTCCCTTATTTCCCGGAACAAGGCAATCATGAAGGAGTGTCGGAGCGCATGACAACACCTTATCATGAAATAGAAAATGGCTTCCTGGGACACCGCCGCGCACATCGACAGCCCGATGGGAACCCCGAAACAAGCTCCCAACGGCAAGTCTTCGACTACAAAGAATGATCGGCACCCTCCAAAGGGGAGGAGGTAACAACAACTAATAAAAAAGAGGCAGAATGACCACTCACCACCAAGACAGGGCAAGCTCAACCAAAAGAGCAAAAGGCCTTCACCACCATGAATGGAGGGAATGGAGGGGCTCAAGGAGAGGCGAAGGAACAGAACATCTCTCTATCCCCGCTACCAATCTCCCCCTGCGACGTTCACAGCTCCACACGCACATCTTTCACTCCTCCTAGCGCGGAGTCCATCAAGAGGGGCCCAGCCAAGAGGATCTGTTCCCCTAGATCATCACTAACTTGATCATCGAAGTGCCCCCATCGAAAACACCGGCCCGAGTCTCTAACCATTGTCTCGCAGGCCCTGGAGCAGAGGACCACCGGATGGCGGGAGGCGGAGACCCTGGAGCTGAGCACGGTAGGTGGCGAGAGGAGCGCACCCCGACGCGGCAGCTACAGGCCACGATGGTCTTGGCGGCAACAGTCCCTAATAAGTGCTAGTATTTTCTAGAAATAACTAGTTAATTGGACATCTCTATCGAAAACTATTGTCCTAGGTAAACCTTGTAGTCTAACTACTTCATTCAGAAATAGCTAGGCTACCTTAGAAGCATCATAAATTTGGGAACAAGGTAGGAAATCTGCTATCTTCGAGAACCTATCAACCACTACAAAGATTGAATCATGTTTCCTTATGGTTTTAGGTAATCCAAAAACAAATTCCATGGTAAGGTCCTGCCATGGACAATCCAATACAAGAAGTGGGGTGTATAAGCTAGTGTTTTGCTTCTGCTGTTTGGAAACAGCACAAGTTCGACATCTAGCTACTTTTTGAGTAATATTCCTTTTAAGATTCGACCAATAGAATTTGTCTTCTAGAGCTAAAATTATCTTATTTCTATTGAAATGTCCAGCTAAGCCTCCAGCATGTGTTTCCCAAATCAAGAAGTATCAAAGTGAAGTAATAGGAATACATAGTTTACTTTTCCTAAATAAGTAACCATCTTGAATGGTATACTCATTATAAGAACTAGATGGTCCTTGACTAACTACCTTATAGATTTCACCAAAATCATCACAGTTCTCATACTCATATTTTAACTTCTCAAATCTGACTACTCTAGTACTAACATAATTTAGGAGCACGAATCTTCTACTAAGTGCATCAGCAACTTTGTTATCAATACCTGATTGATGTCTCAAAATAAAAGTATAGGCCTGAATGTATTCAACCCATTTTTCATGCCTAGCATTTAACTTCTTTTACGAGTTAAAGAACCTAAGAGCTTCATGATCAGAATATAATACAAACTCTTGTGGTAGCAAATAGTGTTGCCAATACCTAAGTGCTTGAACCACTGCATACAATTTCTTATCATAAGTATAATATTTTAATTTAGCGTTGTTCAATTTTGTTGCCCAGAAATGGAGCCCAAGAGGGGGGGTGAATTGGGTCTTTTTAAATTTAAAATAGTAATGTAAAGGTCTAGTGGTGTTCATAAGTAATAAATTCAATGCACAAAATTGAATGCAGCTGAAAGCAGTAAATCAAATGCAATAAACAAAGAGCAAGAGGGAAAGAAGGCAATCACACGCAAACACATTATTTATAGTGGTACGGTACAAACCTAGCACCTACATCCACTCCCCAAGCCATCCTTGGGAATTTTGCTATAATCCACTCAAGATTATAGCCGACTTGTTTTTCAAGAGGCTCACAAGTCAAAATCTATGTTGGTTTCGTCACCTAGGCTCACCAACAAACATTTACACTTATTTTATCTTCGGGCTCATAAGTTAACCCTAGTTGGTTTTATCCCTTTGGCTTACCATCAAACCACAACAACCTTCTTTCTTGACACCCTTGAAAGCAAGGTCAAATCACAACATAAAATCAGATATACAATTTCAAAAATAAGACAAACTCTCTTCAAGAGTAGAATGGAAGCTTTGAAGCTCAAGTTGATGCTTTGTCTTGTCTCCTCCTTGGAATATCCTTCAAACTCCTCGTTTGGAATGATGTAAGGATGGGCTTGTAAGCTTTTTCAGGAAATCAAACTTTAAATGGATCTTGAATAGATGTTCTTGAGAGAATCTTGGCTTTTTGGCTTTCAATGGACTTCAATGCACTTCTTTTTTTTTTAGAATGAAGTTGGTGGAGGTTAATACAACTAAAAACTTCCAAAAAATAGTTTGTGACCATTGGAGCCTTAGTTCTAGCCATTTGGAGCTTGAAAAGTGAGTTCTGCAAGTCAGAAAAATAGATCCATTAGGGCTGTCAGACTTCAAGTGTCGATACTTAGCTGTTCAGGTGTCGACACTTGATTTCTATGTATTGACACTTGAACTTTCAAGTGTCGATACTTGATGCATAGCTGTCGACACTTGACACAAAAACCCTCCATTTGCAAAGTTTTCTATTTTCAAAAATCTCAGGACTTGTGTCGATACTTAAAAACCTAAGTATCGACTCTTGAAATGAAGGTGTCGACACTTGAGTTCTGGGTGTCGACACATGGCATGCCAAGAGATTTTTCTATGAGCCAAATGCTGAAGTGTCGATACTTGACATCCCAAGTGTCGACACTTGACCTTGAAAAGTTCATAATCAAGTGCGAATTAATCCAAAAACATAAGCATATATTTTGAAAATAAAATGAAACATAAACAATCAATAATTGAACATGTAAAAGCCCTTTTTGCATGAAGATGATGCCCTTAATTGCAAAAAATGCTCCATGCCACAATGTGCCACGATACATAAACTTTTGAAAATTTGAGGTGCTTGCTTCCTGAAAACTCATAGCTAGAAATACACATTAGTATACAATGTGTACTCAATATTTTGTTATTCATCAAAATCACTGGGTGGAGCCAACAATCTCCCCCTTTTTGATGATGACAAAACCTTGAGTAATCAGCAAAAATTTTAAAATTTCAAATATAATATTTCATGAATATGATTGTAAGTTCATATGAGCCATAATTTTCAAAGTTTGGAAGAATCAATCTCCCCCTCAATTAGATAATTCTAATTAGAACAAACAATATGAAAAAACAATATGTTATTCTAGGTATCAGATCAAATTGAAAAATTTGTAAACACAAACAATTAATACCATACTCCCCCTTTTTGTCAATCATTAGAAAAGGGAATAACCTCCCCCTCAAAATAAGCATGGAGACAAAAAGTGGTAGAGTATCAGAGTTGACAGGTATCAGAGCCAAAAAGAGCCAAAAAAAGTATATCTTTGAAGTAAATGTAACCAATCAAGCAATCATAGTGAATCACAATTTATAAACATCAAACTGAAATATATATATATCTGTTAAGAAGTGTTTTTAGTACAAAACTTGCCAACTCATCAGCAAACTGAAACAAACAGAATATATCAAGAGTCATACATCATAACATGAAACATAAAGATCATACAATAGAATAAACATCTGTGAGGCTAATCCTCATCAAATGGGATCTCGAAGGAAATCGGACCTATAACCCTAGTCCTACGGGCTAGACCACTAGGAGTCTTCAAGATACCTTGACTTCGAGTCCTAGTGGAGGGTCAAAAATGAGGTGCAACTCTAGATGCTCTAGTAGAGGGAGGGGGTAAAGTCTCAGCAGGGATAACAAAGACTTGATCAGTGGTGACAGGAGTGCCAGTCGCATCAACGGGAGGAACATTAGGAGACTGCAGCTCTCAGCTGACTACCTCGTAACCATCAACACCATCATCACTATCACTGCCGTCATCAAGAACATCTGTAGCTCTATCCTCAATCCCATCAATATGGTCACCACCCTCTATAGTATCATCAGGGTCATCCTGGTGGTCATCGTTATCAACATCATCACCAGTAGGTGAATCAACAGGAGCAACAGGAGGAAGCAGGGATCTAAGCAAACCCTCAATGCGAGCAAATCATGCCTCCACAGACTGACGAATCTCTGCATGCTCTGAAGCTGTCTGAGCTCTAAGGCTCTATATCTCAATCCATAGCTGAGTCATCCGAGCTCCAAGACTAATAAGCTCACCTCTAACCTCTGCGAACTTCTGATGAGCATACTCCTCAAAATGTAAACCAGTAAATGCTGAAGGAGCAGCAGAAGGAGTGGCAGAAGGTATCGCAGGCTCTATCTCAAATGTATGAGCTGCCTGAGCAGGAGGACTGATTGGCCCTAATGGCCCTGCCTCTACTTCATGTACCTCGTCCTCCTCATCTGGCTCCTAGCCAGACTCCCTCCTAACCCATCTGCCTGCAACCAATCTGTAGCCCATGCGATGGAGTGACCTCTCATCATATACATCTATGTGCAAGATCTCCTTGGAGATCTCCCCCTCCAAGGATACTCCACAAGCTCTGAAGAGTCTGGTCAGCCCCATACCATATGGCAGACAGTGTCATCGCTGGCTCACTGTATCTCTCATCTGTACCAACATCATAAAAGGAATATCGACCTGTGTCCTCTGAGTCAAATAAACCATGAGCATCAGCTCCCTCTCTATGATGAAATCGAAGTGCCCTGTCTTCGAAAGCAGTATCCGAGCTGTGATATGATGCAGGAAGTGCATCTCTACTAATAGCTGATTCACGGTGACAACTATCACACCGCAAACATCCTCGCGCTCAATAATACATCGGAAGGTGGCCTCTCTATCCTCCATAGAGAAAATACTGATACCCTGATGTTGAATCTCCCAAACCCTACTATGAACCTCCACGGTAAGAAGAATCTCAATACCCCGGACAGAAGTCCTCCAAGTCAACCGATGGTAGTCCAAGGCTCCATAAAACTCTCGTACCAGGTGGGGGTAATACCTCTCCTGCATGGTGTAGAAGGGTACCAATCCCGTATCGATGAGGGTCTGACGAATCTGAAAGTGCTGTCTATCGAAAAACTTGAGGTCAACCCGTCGACCAGAGGCTACAGCCTTCCCTGCCATCCTCTCTGTAGGGGATCCTGGGGCAACTGAGATACTTGACTCTCCTGTGTCATGTCTAGTCTTGGTCTTCCTCTCTGATCTCTAACTAGGTCTCCAAACTGCTAATCTCTTTCTTGGACCCATTTCAATTAAGCTGAACAAGAAAGAAGGAAGATAGGTTCAATCAAGCTTAGAACTATAGAACTGGCTATAGGTTGAGCTAAAGAGAATTGCTTTTCTTAAGAGGTGCTAAGACAAGTTTTGAAAACTGGGATTAAAACAATTTTAGGTTTTAAAATGCCTTTAACAAGAACGAAAAATCTTAGGTAATCTACCAATAGTTTCAAAATGAGAATTTTGCAAACTATATTTAGATAATAGAATATGTTTTTGGTTGTAGAAATTATATTTTAACCTTGTAAAATACATTTTATAAGCCCAAAATACAAAAAAAATGGAATTTGGGTTTAAAGTAACTTAGGGTTTTAGCAAAGTGGTGGAAATGAGGGTAAAAAGTCACAAAAACATCATAAATAACATTTCCAAAACAATGATAAAGAAATAAAAAGTTTAAGAACAATAGATTTTAGATGAAAACCCCAATTATTTTGGCCAAAATCAATCCAACAGTGATTTTCTAAAAATCGAATGAAATAAGCATGAAAATGGCCAAAAATCCATGGGAAAAATGAGAAAAATGCCTTAAACCGTGATTCCATCAAATGGAGTTTTAGAAATCCATCAAAACTCATGAAAATCCGATCAAAATCCCTCAAAATGGTCGGAAAAATCCTATTCTAGGTTACACCATTTGACGGTAACAAAATAAAATGAAAACGAGAGAAATAAAATGAAAATAAAATGAAAATAAATGAGGTAAATAACTGATATTCGTTGGGGTAAATGGACAAAGAGAAGATTTGGAGCTTGGGGGGACCACTATTGCTTGAGAGTGACGGGGGAAAACAAAAAACAAAACCCTCAGTCTGCCGTTTAAAAATAGATTTTTCCTGCAAGTGTCGACACTTAGGATTTGTCAAGTGTCGATAGTTGGTCAGGTGTCGATACATGACAAAATCTAAGTGTCGACACTTGGCCATGAAAATCCCAAAAAAAAAAACAAAATTGAAAAAATTTTCTAAAATTTAAGGAAGTATTTAAAAGCTTTTGGGACTAAAAGCAAGTGTTTTTTTTTGAGTAAAATATCTTGGGTAAGATGAAGTTTGTGAGAGTTCTAGGAGAATGGGTCAATGTCACCTAACTCTCTTCTAATCAGATAGAATCTTTCTTCACTCAATGGTTTGGTAAACACATCGGCTAATTGATCATCAGTACACACAAATTCATGAATAATATTAGAGTTTTGTATATGATCTCTTATGAAATGATGTCTTATTTCAATGTATTTACTTCTTGAATGTTGTAAGGATTCTTAGTTAGATTGATTGCACTAGTATTGTCATATCTTATAGGTGTCTTAGTTAGTTTAATACTAAAATCATGGAGTTGTTGTTTGATCCAAAGGATTTGAGCACAATAGCTTCTAGCTGCTATATATTCAGCTTCCACCGTAGATAGAGTAACTGAACTCTATTTCTTGCTACTCCAAGAGATCAAATTTACTCCAAGAAACTGACAGGTTCCACTAGTACTTTTATGATCAAGTTTACACCCAGCAAAGTCAGCATCAGAATAAGCAATGAATTCAAATGAAGAATCTCTAGAGTACCACAAACCAATTTCAATTGAGCTAGATAGATATCTAAGTATGTATTTAACAGCCAAATGATGAGACTCTTTAGGATTAAACTGATATCTAGCACACAAACAAACACTAAACATGATATTTGGCCTACTGGTAGTAAGATATAGCAAAGAACCGATCATGCCATGATATAATTTTTGGTCAATAGATTTACCTGATTCATCCTTGTCAAGTCCACAAGTAGAGCTCATAGGGGTACCTAAAGGCTTGGTGTTCTCCATCGTAAACATTTTAAGTATTTCTTTTGTGTACTTCGCTTGGTTGATGAAGATCCCCTCTTTGGTTTGCTTTATTTGGAGTCCGAGAAAGAAATTCAGTTCTCCCATCATGCTCATCTCGAACTCACCATGAATTAACTTTGCAAATTCTTGACAAAGAGATTCGTTAGTAGCACCAAATATGATATCATTAACATAGATTAGCACTACTAAGAGATCATCATTCTTTTTCTTCAAAAACAAGGTTTTGTCTACATTACCTCTAGCAAAATCATTTTTGAGCAAAAAAGAACTTAAACGATCATACCACGCTATAGGAGCTTATTTCAAACCATACAAAGCTTTATAAAGTTTGAAAACATGATTTGGAAATTCAGAATTTTCAAAACCAGGAGATTGTTCAACATAAATCTCTTCTTCAATAAAACCATTTGAAAAGGCACTTTTAACATCTATTTGAAATAATTTAAAATTCATAAAGCTAGCAAAAGCCAACAATAGCCTAATTGCCTCAAGTCTAGCCACAGGAGCAAAGGTTTCATCAAAATCTATCCCTTCCTCCTGATTGTATCCTTTGGCAACTAGTCTAGCCTTATTTCTTGTAACAACACCATTTTCATCAAGTTTATTTCGAAAAATCCATTTTGTGCCAATAATTGAGGTTTTTGAAGGCCTATCTACTAATGTCCAAACATTGTTTCTTTTGAATTGGTTAAGTTCATCTTACATAGCATTTATCCAATTACTATCACATTCAGCTTCCACAATAATTTTAGGTTCAATTTAAGAAACAAAAGCTAAATAATCACAGATATTTCTAAGGGATGATCGAGTACTTACACCTTTTGATGGATCACCAATAATTAGTTCTTTTGGGTGTCCATGAGCATACCTCCATTCTTTTGGTAGTGGATCAACTATAGATGTGTTTTCATCACCTTGTGCTTGATCTCCTTCAGTGTTTTGATCATCTTCTTGTTCCTTGGTAGATTCTTCGTTGTTGTTTATACTTTCAGTTTTCTTGGTACCTGTTTCATCAGAAAACACATATTCTTTTCTAGAATATTTATGGTCAGATTCATCAAATACCACATGTATGGATTCTTCAACAACAAGTGTGTTCTTCTGTTGAAGACCCTGTTTGCCTTACTAGATGTGGAGTAGCCTAAAAAGACTCTCTCATCTAATTTGGCACCAAATTTGCTCAAATTATCCTTACCATTGTTTAAAATGAAACAACGGCATCCAAAACCACGAAAATAACGAATTGAGGGTTTTCTACCCTTCCAAAGCTCATATGGTATTTTCTTTAAAATCGGTCGGATCAAAACTCGATTTAAAACACAGCATGCAGTATTTATGTCTTTCACCCAAAAATATCTAAGTATGTCATTTTTACAAAGCATGGTGTGTGTCATTTCTTCAAGAGTTCTATTTTTCCTTTCTACCATCCCATTTTGTTGAGGTGTTCTAGGTGCTGAAAAATTATGATGAATGCCATTTTCAATACAAAATTTATCAAAATCAGCATTTTCAAATTCGGTTCCATAATCACTTCTCAAAGATACGATTGAAACACCTTTTTCATTTGAGACTCATTTATGAAATCTAAAGAATTTAGAAAACATTTCAACTTTTTGTGCTAAAAACATGATTCATGTAAATCGTGAAAAATCATCTACAATGACTAGACCATACTTCTTACCTCTCAAACTAGATGTTCTAGTCAGTCCAAAAAGGTCCATGTAAAGCAACTCTAAGGGTCTAGATATAGAGATTACTCCTTTTGGTTTGAAAGAGGATATGGTTTGTTTTCCAAGCTGACATGCATTACAAATCTTGTCTTTTTCAAAACTGAGTTTTGGCAAATCTTTTATCAAATTCTTTTTGCTAAGTTTTGAAATCAAATGTATACTAGCATGCCCTAGTCTACGATGTCAAAGCCAACTAGTTTTATTAATTTTGGCTTCCATTGCCACTAGGCATTGACCATTTCGAACTGGAAGATCATCAAGATCAACCATATAAATATTGCCATGCCCATGACCAATGAACTTGATGCCATTGTCATCTAAACTAGAAACAATGCACATAAAAGATTCAAAAATAACTTTAAAATTCTTGTCACAAAATTAACTAATACTAAACAAGTTATGTTTCAAACCATTAACATATAAAACATTATCGATGTAAGAAGAGGGGGTGATATGGACTTTACCAATACCAACAATTTTGCCCTTTCCATTATCACCGAAAGTCACATTGCCACCATTTTGATACTCGAGTGATGAGAACTGCTCCACATCTTCTGCCATATGCCTTGAGCAACCACTATCAAGGTACCACATTCATTTCTTATTGGTTGCAAGGCATACCTGCAATAAAGATCAAGTGGAGATTTTAGGTACCCAAGTCATCTTGGATTCTTTTAGGTTAGTGACATTGGATCCTTTTGGAACCCAAACTTTCTTTATGTTGCTCAAACTTTTTTTGTTTCACATATAAGATTTATGCCCCATAGTACTACATGCATAACAAGTAATGGATGAAGATGTAGGCACAAAAAAATTTTAAAAGCTTTTGTTTTTTATCAGTTCTAAACCCTAAACCTGCTCTATCAAAAATAGCCCTTTGATTGTTCAAAAGCAAGTTTAATTTTTCAGAACTGTATGTAAATTTATCTACAAAAGGTTTTAACTTTTCAATTTCTTTTTATATCTTTTATTTTCATCCAAAATTTATTTTCTTTGTTTTGAATGATTTTCATTTAAAACTGAAGGACTTTTCTGTTTTAAAACTTCTTTTTCCTTTTCAAGAGCTAAAATATTATCATTTAATTTTTTAATTTGAAGAAGAAGACAATCATTTTCATTAGAAAACTTATGATTTGCTTTGACTAACTCCAAATTTTTCTTTTTCAAATATTTATGTTTTGACTTTAGTTTTTGAAATTCTATAACTAATTCATCAAAAACATTATGAAGTTCATCAAATGTAAATTCATTCTCGATTTTAGATTGTACCTCATCGTGATCTGCCATCGGACAGAAGTTTACAACTTCCTGCTGCTCTTCCTCAGAGCTGGAGTCCTCACTGTCACTCTAGGTTGCCATCATGGCCTTCTTTTTTAATTTTCTTCTACTTTTCTTAAGTAAGGGGTAGTCTATCTTGAAATGGCCAGGTTTTTTGCATTCGAAGCATGTGGGCTGCTCCTTATCTTTCTCCTTGTCTTTCTCTTTACTTGGCTCACCTTTAAGAGATTCCTTCTTAAAGTTGAACTTTTTCTTCCTCATGAACCTTCTGAACTTTCTTGCCATTAGAGTCGTCTCATCTTCTTCATCATCTTCTTCAGAGTCATCACTTGATTCTTCTTTTGCAGTGGACTTGAAAGCGATCACTTTCTTCTTTTTGTCGACTTCCACATTCTTTTGTTTGAGGGAGTGCTCATAAGTCATCAGTGAGCCCAACAATTGCTCAAGTGGAAGAGTGTTGACATCCTTGGCTTCTTCAATAGCTATTACCTTTGCATCCCAAGAAGTCGGTAGAGACCTGAGAAGTTTGTTTACAAGTTCACCATTAAAAACAACTTTTCCTAGGCTTCTCAAGACATTCACAATATTTATGAACCTAGTATACATCTCACTAATAGATTCAGTAGGTTCCATTCTAAACATTTCATAAGTATGAATAAGCATGTTGACCTTAATTGTTTTCACTTGGTGTGTACCATCATGGGTAACCTCAAGTGTATCCCAAATCTTCTTGGTGGAGAGACAATTAGATATTCTATTGAATTCACCTGGATCAAGAGAGCAAAACAACAAGTTCATAGCCTTAGCATTAAGCTCTATTTGCTTAATGTCATTCTCATCCTAATCATCTTTCATTTTTGGATTGAGAATGCCATTAACCAACATAGTAGGCTAATGAGGATCTTTTACAATTGTCCTCCATAGATTATAATCAATAGCTTGAATAAAAATGCACATGCATGTCTTCCAATACGTGTAATTTATGCCATTGAAGAGTGGGAGAAGATTTGAAGCTTCACCTTCAACAACACTGATGCGGGACTAATATGCATACAATATTTTTTTTATGTTTTATATGTGGGGTTAGGAGATTAATTACCAAATTTCAGATCAAAATTAGTTGTAGGGAATTTTGTATGAATTTTTGAAGCCAAGCATGCATATTAGAACCTAGAAAAGTACTAAAAAAGGATCGTCGGGGCTGAGAAACCTCGGTTAGGGCAAGTTCTTCTATAGTATAAAGACTAGAGGTAGAGGGGGTGTACTTGACAACGTCTGAAGTACTCGATGAAGATTGCAACGAAGGGATCTCTCATTCCTCGACAGATGCAGCCTGGAAAACTGAGCCAAAGACTCGTGGATACCCAACTTTCTGCTCGGTAGTCCGATTGAGGCTTGGCTGGAGTCGTTGGATTCATAGGAACTCGAGGACCTGCAAACATGCTGTCATGTGTTACAAAACTCAAAGGAGATCAAGAAAATAAAGGAAAATAGCAAAGGGGAAAGGAGTTTTGAAGTGGGCGGCCAAGGCTCTGGAGGATTGGCTGGCGGCAGGATGATGGTTGCAGCACCGGGAAGAAGAACTCTCAAACCCTTTTTTGCACACAGCAGGGTAATCACTCAAAGCAATAGAAGAACTCAAGGTTTATTTCATATATCAAAATATATCCTCATACAAGAG
Source organism: Areca catechu (assembly GCA_021397845.1). Lineage (NCBI taxonomy): Eukaryota > Viridiplantae > Streptophyta > Magnoliopsida > Arecales > Arecaceae > Areca > Areca catechu. The sequence goes on along the minus strand of CM038051.1, from coordinate 89,050,743 downwards.
ACTAGGGTCCTTTAAATAGACCCTTAACCTTGGGCCCCAAGTAAGGGTACTTTAGACTTTACATAAGAATCCTTTTCCCTCTCAAACCCTAGCTAGAAAATAAGGAAAAATTTGGTAGAAAAATCCCTAAAAATTTTCTTGACTTGGCCAACACTCCAGGGATGCCTAGGGGGGCGTGTTGGGCTTCTAAGAGCAGCAAGAGGCCGGTCCAAAGGGGCTCGAGCGCATGGGTTTGGGCCTCTGGAAGCTGGGGTGGCCTGGTAGCCATGTAGCAGGAATATTCCCTGGATCTTGCTTCTTAGGGGCTTGGACTTGGCGCCTATGCTTGATTTCATTGGGCTAGGATGCAAATGGACCTCTAAAATCATGGATGCCTTGGTCTATAAATATACTTTGCCATCTGGAACGAAATCTGGGCATCTAGAGGGCATCTACAAGGAATCAGTGTTTCTGATTTTCCTCCTGGAGTCTTCAAATCTTCAAGCTGGGTTGTACTTGGGCTAAACATCCATGTCTTCAAGCTGGTTGGACTTGGTCTTCACTTGTATGATGTGGTCTTGAGTCTTCAGTATGCTTGGACAGGACTCAAAAAAATAAAATTAGCTCAACATGAGCTGACTAGCATTAGACTGAACTAGCTCAACATGAGCTGACTAGTACAGAACTGAAATAACAACTCAAAAGACTCAAATAATAACTAAAATAAACTCAGATGGGCTAAGCCCTTATTATAGATGGAATAATAAATTATTGATCAATTCAGAGAGGGTTGAAAAGTCTCTGTCTTATTCTGGTGCCTCCGGTGTCCCCACCAATTCTCCTGGGGTGGGAGGAACTCGACCCTATCGAGTGAAGATCAGACTGGCTCACATATCTCTTGAGAAGGTCTGGGTTGAGGCATTACAAGTCCTCTCGAGAAATTCATGAATCGTCCGACTCTAGCTAGCCTTGCCATCGGACCAGGAAGCATTGATAGTCACGGCCCCGGGTCGTGATGGCTTGATCTTCCAGGATACGCTCGATCCGTTCTCCTCTCTCAGGCCAATTTGTTAGTGGACACTCTGGATTAGGGTCACTCACAATGAAAAGGAATAGGTCCAAAAGCCTCACTAGGTATCGCTACCGGTTCCCTATACTCAACTATTTCTGTAATATTGAAGGTAGAACTAATGCCCAAATTCGAAGGTAAATCTAACACCTAGGCATTTGATCCAACCTTCTCTATCACTTTAAAAGGTTCGGCTCTGCGAGCATGAAGCTTCTTTTAGGCCTAAGCCTAACCAAGATAGAATCCACTGCATTAAATTCTTTAGTCCATCTTCAAGAATTAGCCAGTTGTTTTAAGATTAGTGCAGGTGGTTAACATTCTGGGCACACGTAGACTCCTAACAAGATGATGCAAAGGACTCAAACTAACACCTAATAGACTCGACTTTGCATTCCTATTGAAGGAAATTTATTAGACTTTTATGGGCCTAAACCTAAGAGACTATAGACTCTCTAGGTCTGACCCTAGTGTGCTGTGTACAAGAGTATTTACAATGGACTCCAAGCAAATGCCAAAGGGTATGCCAGAAGTATAATGCAAACCTAACATGCATATTGAATGCATGCAGTACGCTAATCTCAACTAAATACAATCTAATGATCCTAGAAATGCTGGAGATGTCTGGAATGGGCAGAAAATAGGATGTGGGTTAAGAATTAGTTTGATAGTGTACAGAAAAAGGTTCCGGGTTAGTTGGATACAGTAAGATAAAAGAAGGCATGTCAGGGACTAATCCTAGATTAACGAGGCTAACCTTACGGGGTTGTGATATATCTTTGGGCAAGAAAAGGTCCATGCTATGGAAGGATGGGTCAACAATTTCTGGGAAGAGATCTTCAATAGGAATGGTAAGAAGGGATTCATCCTGAGGACAATGGGTTAAGTAAGCCAAATCCTTAATAAAGTCTTCTTGTTCATGGAATTTAAGAATAGGCTCTACAATTAGATCCTTTTCTAGTATTTCCTCAGATAAAATCCTAGTATCAGAGTTCTCTTCCTCTAATTGTTCTTCCACTATAGCTTTAGGTTGGATGTGGTCAAGGTCAACTAGCTCTGGGTTGGATTCGACCTGGGTATCTACTGGGTCAGCTAATTTTAGGTCTACTAATGGTATCTCCTCTTCTCCTTCATACTCATCCACTAGGCTTGCATCAGCTTCATACACTTCCGCATTAATGTAAGCCTTGTCAATCTCAGGAATGGTTGGAGAAGGTCGGCTAGCGGGAAATTGGTTAGGTTCTAGTCTCTGATTATGGGTACTAATCCTAGTAGGTTCAGGTTGTATAAGGGGTAGTGGCTCACTACTGGGTTCATATTTAGGGATACTAATCCTATGGGGTTCAAGTTGACTAGGGGAAGCATGACTAGTACTAGATTGATACCTAGGGGTTATGGGCTCTCTAGGCTCGTAGGATTTAGGTTCAGCTCTATGGGTCTTGGGTATACTGGCCTTATAGGGTGTGGGTGCATAGGATTTATGATCATGGGATCTAGAGTCATAGGATCTAGGTTCATAGGTTCTGGATTCATAGGTTCTAGGTTCATAGGATTTGGAGTCATAAGATCTATAGGTTGTGGGTATACTTGGCTTATAGGATGTGGGTAAATAGGATCTATCTTCCTGGTCTACAAAATCCTGATTGGGCCTTCTAGGACGAACCTCGGGAATTGGGTCAGGACGATGGCCTCTCCTAGGTTCAGCCTCAAGATATGGATCAGGGTTTGGGGTCCTCCTAGGCTCAGGATTATAGTATGGGTCAGGCTGAGGGGCTCTCCTAGGTTCAACCTCTTGGTATGGATTAGGGTTTGGGGTCCTCCTAGGTCCAGGATTATAATATGGGTTAGGATGAGGGGCTCTCCTAGGTTCAACCTCACGGTATGGCTCAGGGTTTGGGGTCCTCCTAGGGTCAGGATCATAATAAGGGTCATGGCGAGGGGTTCTCCTAGGCTGAGGGGACTCAGGAACAGGCTCAGACTGGGTCCTACATGTCTTCTCTGGGGTTCCTAGTCGGGCATCTATTTGTTCAAGCTTCTGGGTCAATTGGGCATTTGCTTGCTCAAACCTAAGATTGAGGGTTTGGACTAACCTTTCTCCAAGGGCATCAATTTTGGCATCAAAATGGTCCATGGATTCAGCCATTTATGAAGGAGGTGGGTGAAATGAAACCCCTGATCTAGAGCTCATGCAAGACTCGATCAGATAGACTATAGCTGACTAGACCTAGAGTCCAAACTAGATGCTCAATCAGGGTGGCAAACTAGCCTATAGTAACACGGTACTCAGCCAGGCAGGTGTAAGGGAAGTGATAGGTCCCTGATTGCCAAGCCTAGACACCAATCAGAGATTGGCCAAGTAGACAGACCAGCACACAAGCCCTTCGGGACTGAATCCCTGAACTACCATTCTAGATACTGAGCACAAGGCACACACAGGTTAACTTGACACAGTGATCTAACACTAGCCCGGACCCTACCAATTGGTGTCCCTAGCCCACTAGGACAAATTAAGTCTAGTTAATTTTAGGTTAAGGCTTCGGACTGAATGCAAGGGATGTGATTTTGGGCTAAGGAGAGGTGATCAAATCCTTCCCCAATCTGATATAGCAAGAGTGCCCTTAAAAGTAAATTATGCAATGATGGCAGGCAGATAAGGATGCAAATTATGGTTTAGATATTTTTTTGGTATTTTTGGAGAATATATAATTTTTTTATTTTGGTATTTTCTTAAATAGAAGAAAACATGCAAATTATGGCCTAATATGCAGAAAATATACTAAAATTAAAAGATATGCAAAAGATGCTTAAACAAAACCTTAAAACTTCCAAACTTGTCTTGCTAAAAAAAATAGAGCCGAAACTTTGCAGGCTGTATTTTGGCTTGAAGAAAATTCACAAGCTGAAATAAAATCTGCAAAAATTCTAAAAATTAATGTGAATCACAATGAATTCAAAAAAGTAAGTTTAAGAATTTTTTAAGTTTTGATCAGGGAGAAATAATTTAAATGACAGAGTATATATGGACTGAAAAATTATAGAAAATATGCCCTAATCTAAGATCTGATACCAAATGATGCGGAACTAATATGCATGCAATTCATTTTGTATGTTTTATCTCTAGGGTTAGGAGATTATTTACCAAATTTCAGATCAAAACTAGTTGTAGAGAATTTTGTATGAATTTTTGAAGCCAAGCATGCAGATTAGAACCTAGAAAAGTACTAAAGAAGGATCGCTGGGGCTGAGAAGCCTCGGTTAGGGCAAGTTCTCCTAAAATATAAAGACTGGAGGTAGAGGTGGTGTACCTGACAATGTCTGAAGTGCTCAGTGAAGATTGCAGCAAAGGGATCTCTTGTTCCTCGATGGATGCGGCCTAGAAAACCGAGCCAAAGAACCGCAGATACCCTGCTTTCTGCTCGGTGATCCGATTGAGGCTTGGCTGGAGTCGTTGGATTCGTATGAACTCGGGGACCTGCAAACGACCTTTCAGGGATTAGAAAACTCAAAGAAGATCAAGAAAATAAAATAAAATAGCAAAGGTGAAAGGAATTTTTGAGTGGGCGGCCAAGGCTTTGGAGGATTGGCTGGCGACAGGATGATGGTTGCAGCACCAGGAAGAAGAACTCTCAAACCCCTTTATGCATACAGCAGGGTAATCACTCAAAGCAATAGAAGAACTCAAGGTTTATTTTATATATCAAAATCTATCCTCATACAAGAGACTAGGGTCCTTTAAATAGACCCTTAACCTTGGGCCCCAAATAAGGGTACTTTAGACTTTACATAAGAATCCTTTTCCCTCTCAAACCATAGCTAGAAAATAAGGAAACATTAGGTAGAAAAATCCCTAAAAATTCTCTTGACTTGGCCAACACTCCAAGGATTCCTAAGGGGGTGTGTTGGGCTTCTAAGAGTAGCAAGAGGCCGGCCCAAAGCGGCTCGGGCGCATGGGTTTGGCCTCTGGAATCTGGGGTGGCCTGGTAGCCATGTAGTAGGAATATTCCCTGGTATCTTGCTTCTTAGGGGCTTGGGCTTGGCGACTGGGCTTGATTTCTTTGCACTAGGATGTAGATGGACCTCTAAAATCTTTGATTCCTTGGTCTATGAATATACTTTGGCATCTGGAATGGAATCTGGGCATCTTGAGGTCATCTGCAAGGAATAAGGGTTTCTGATTTTCCTCCTGGAGTCTTTAAATCTTCAAGCTGGGTTGGACATGGGCTAAACTTCCATGCCTTCAATCTTGTTGGACTTGGTCTTCACTTATATGATGTGGTCTTGAGTCTTTGGTATGCTTGGACAGGACTCAAATAAATAAAATTAGCTTAACATGAGCTGACTAGCATTGGACTGAACTAAATCAACATGAGCTGACTAGTACAGAACTGAAATAACAACTCAAAAGACTCAAATAACAACAAAAATAGACTCAGATGGGCTAAGCCCTTATTACAGATGGACTCATAAGTTATTGATCAATTTACAGAGGGTTGAAAAGCCTTTGTCTTATTCTGGTGCCTCCGGTGTCCCCACCAGACACCCATTCCTATTGGGGCTGCCATGATCTTTAACTCAGGATCCTTGGACCCACAAGAGAGTACCGGTGCTCTGATACCACTTGTTTCCCAGAAATGGAGCCTAAGAGGGGGGATGAATTAGGTCTTTTAAAATGTAAAACAGTAATGTTAAGGTATAGTGGTGTTTGTGAGTAATAAATTCAATGCACAAGATCGAATACAGCAGAAAGCGGTAAATCAAATGCAATAAACAAAGAGCAAGAGGGAAAGAAAGCAATCATACGCAAACACAATGTTTATAATGGTTCGATGCAAACCTAGCACCTACATCCACTTCCCAAGCCATCCTTGGGAATTCCACTATAATCCACTCAAGATTACAACCGACTTATTTTTCAAGAGGCTCACAAGTCAAAACCTATGTTGGTTTTGTCACCAAGGCTCACCAACAAACTTTTACACTTGTTTTGTCTTCGAGCTCACAAGTTAACCCTAGTTGGTTTTATCCCTTTGGCTTACCAACAAACCACAACAACCTTCTTTCAAAACATCCTTGAAAGCAAGGTCAAATCACAATACAAAATCAAATATACAATTTAAAAAATAAGACAAACTCTCTTCAAGAGTAGAATGGAAGCTTTGTAACTCAAGTTGATGCTTTGTCTTGTTTCCTCCTTGGAATATCCTTCAAACTCTTCTTTTGGAATGATGTAAGGATGGGCTTGTAAGCTTTTTCAGGGAATCAAACATTAAATGGATCTTGAAGAGATGTTCATGAGAAAATCTTGGCTTTTTGGCTTTCAATGGACTTTAATGCACTTCTTTTTTTTTTAGAATGAAGTTGGTGGAGGTTAAATATAACTAAAAGCTTCCAAAAAATGGTTTGTGGCCATTGGAGCCTCAATTCTAGCCATTTGGAGCTTGAAAAGTGAGTTCTGCATGTCAGAAAAATAGATCCGTTAGGGCTGTCAAACTTCAAGTGTCGATACTTGGCTGTTCAGTTATCGACACTTGGCTGTCAAGTGTCGACATTTGATTTTCAAGTGTCGACACTTAAACTTTCAAGTATCGATACTTGATGCACATGTGTCAAAACTTGACATAAAAACCCTCCATTGGCAAAGTTCTGTATTTTCAAAAATCCCATGCCTTGAGTCGACACTTGGTAACCTAAGTGACAACACTTGAAATGCTAGTGTCGACACTTGAGTTCTGGGTGTCGATGCTTGGCATGTCAAGGGATTTCTCTACATGCCAAATGCTGAAGTTTCGATACATGACTTCCCAGGTGTTGACACTTGACCTTGAAAAGTTCATAATCAAGTGTGAATTAATCCAAAAACACAAGTATATATTTTGAAACTAAAATGGAACATAAACAATCAATATTTGAACATGTAAAAGCCCTTTTTGCATGAAGAGGATGCCTTTAATTGCGAAAAATGCTCCATGCCACGGCGTGCCATGATACATAAACTTTTGAGAATTTGAGGTGCTTGCTTCCTGAAAACTCATAGCTAGAAATACATATTAGTATACAATATGTACTTAATGTTTTGTTATTCATCAAAATCACTGGGTGGAGTCAACAAATTTCTTGCTAATGAATGGAACTAGGTGATTCTCTTGACTCAAGACTCCTCCAATTCCTACCCCTGAGGCATCACAAGCAACCTTGAAAACATTCAAAAAATTATGTATCCTCATAATTGGTGCTTGAGTCATCATGTCTTTAATGTCATTAAAGGCCCTATCAGCATCTTTCCACCATTCAAAAGCTCCTTTCCTTATATAGTATGTAATGGGTGCAACAATCATACTAAACCCTAGAATAGATCTCCTATAAAAAGTAGCTAATCCATGAAAACTTCGATCGTATTGAATATTCTTAGGGATAGGCCACTTAACAATGGATTAGATTTTCTCGGGGTCTGCCAATACCCCTTTAGTAGTTACTACAAAACCTAGGAACCTAATCCATGGAGTCATAAAACTACATTTCTTCAAATTTGCATAAAGATTATCTCCTCAAGAACTTGACAAACTTGCTGAAGATGGTCTAAGTGATCCTTTTTATTTTTACTATATATGAGGATATCATCAAAATATACTACAACTTTTTTGATAAATGATTTCAGAACTTGAGTCATTATCCTCATAAAAGTACTTGGTGTGTTTGATAAGCCAAAAGGCGTCACTAACCATTCATATAAGCCATCCTTGGTCTTAAATATAGTCTTCCATTCATCCCCGAGCCTAATTCTAACCTGATGATAGCCACTCTTAAGGTCTATCTTTGAAAATATGGTAGCACCGGCCATCATGTCTAGCATGTCATCAAGTTAGGGTATGAAAAACCTATACTTCACTGTAATCTTATTGATGGTCTACTGTCAACACACATTCTCCAAGTGCCATCCTTCTTGGTAGTCAAGAGAGCTGCAATGGCACATGGGCTCAAACTTTTCTTTACAAATCCTTTCCTAAGAAGATCCTCAACTTGCCTCTATAATTCCTTATGCTCAGTAGGATTCATTCTACAATTAGGTAAATTTGGTAAGGTAGCTCATGGGACTAAGTCTATAGCATGTTGTATGTCCCTTAATAGAGGTAAATAGTCAGGGAGGTCTTCTGGCAATACATCCTTAAATTTCTTAAGAAACTCTAAGATCTCCTTAGGGTGTTCCTTTTGTGGTTCATCATGAACTTCTTTAGCAGTCAGAATCCAGACTATTGAACCTTCAACAATTTTGTGCTATAATTCCTTAGCAGTAATTAGGTTTAATCCGAGTTCTTTCTCTCTCAAATGACTAGACCCTCGCTTGGTATTATCTTTGAGTGGGGTCAAGTTGATCACAATTCTCTTCTCAAGGTATTTAAATGAACACGAGTTACATCGACCAAATAGGGTTACATCATGATTATATAACCATGGTCTACCTAGTATGATACTACTAACCCCCATTCGAATCACATCACACCATACTTTCTCCTGGTAAGATTGAATTTGGACTGGGACCTGGCTTTATAACCTAATAGAAATGGATGTCACATCAATCCAGGATAACTTATATAGGCTAGGATGTGGTACTGTGGGTAAGCCTAAGTTCTTACAAGCATTGGTAGATATGGTGTTCACACAACTTCCACTATCTATAATAATCTTACACACTTTATCTCCTAGCTTAATAAAGGTCTATAAGATATTCGTCCTACGCCATCCTCATTCTTCTTGGTCTGAGCCAGTATACACCTAACTACACCTAGTAGGTCAGATGACTCTATGGGCTCTTCATCACCTTTATACTCTTCTACCATGTCTTCCTTAGCTTTATAAGTTTTCTCTTCAAATTCCTCAACATTTTCCAAATTCTCTTCTCCACACTCACCTATATGTAAGGTCCTTATTGGGCAATCAATATCAAAATGGCCTATTTTTTGACACCTAAAACATATTATGTTATGGTTCCTATCTCTTTAGACTATAGGTGCCTTTCCTTTATCAACCCTACGAGCTGGTTAGGAGGTAGGATTGGGTCGGCTAGGTGGAAATCAGCTAGGGCTAGGTCTACTCCAAAAGGTATTAAACCTATTTGGCTTAGGTCGATTGATAACAGGTCTCCTTTGAAATCATTCACAATCCCTAGCAATCTGGTAAGCCTCATCTAAGACACTAACCTATCTCAAAAATAGCTCCCCCTGGATATCTTCATGTAAGCCATCTCTAAACCTTGACAAGGTGACAGCTTCAGACTCGACTACACTACACCTTATAATGAACCATCAAATTTGGCAATATAATCAGCCACAGATTTATTTCCTCGAGTTAATTTTTTCCATTGATCTAATAATTTTTGTTCATATAATAATGGTAGGTATTTCTCCCTAATCTTTACCTTCATTGCTCGCCATGTGTCCATAGGTAAGTCAATTCTCTGTCGGTTCAGTCCTTCACATTTTCCCAGTACAACCTAGCCTGTCGGTCTAGCCTAAGTTTAGTAAATTTAAATTTTCTCTCCTCCGATATTTCGTACCATTCATAGTACTGGTCCATATCACTCTTCCAATCGGTATAGAACTTAGGATCTAAACAACCCTTAAATGTGGGTGCATCTAATCGAATGCTCCTAAGAATCCTTTCTTCCTGGATATTCACAATAGGGGTGTGGTGCCTAGGAATTGGGTCAGAAGTAATTTCCCTATGTTGGGCTCTAGGACATGGAGAAGTAGGTTCTTTATATTGACCTCTTAGATCTGAGGGAGTGAGTTGGGCTCGTGGAATTAGGGGAATGGGTCTAGGCATCTTAAAGCTTTGACCTAGGAGAGTGGGTCTAGGTGTTTCAGGATCTGATCTAGTCACATGGGATTGTTCAAGGTTACTTAGTCTCTCTTCCATTCGGTCAAACATGTAGTGAGCTGTCTAAACTAATCAGTGTTAGTTCTCATAAAATTCTCCATATTGGGATCCATGGGTGGATTGGGCTAGTTTTGAGTAGGCTGATAGGGTGTGCCTGACCTAGTTGCCATGCAATGCAATCAGACAGAACTCGACTCAAATTAGGGTTTCCTAGACCTAGAGCTCAAGCAGAATGGGTCAGCTCAAATTACAGCCAATTCAGTAATTACCCTGTCCACTGGCCAAATAAGATGTGTGGTCATGGGAGGCTCCCCCTTCTCTCGCAGGATTCTAACTAAAATCTACAAAATTGCTTAGGACATTTTCCCTTAGACCTCTAGCCTTAGACACTAGATTCAAGTGATAATCAAAGGATTGGGTGCATTAGCTTACTCACAATACTTGGAACCTGACCGGTTGGTATCCCTAGCTCACTAATGCAAATTAAGTCTAATTAATTTTAATTAGGCTAGGATCAATTCAAAAGGTGATGGTTGTGGGCCAAGGAAGGGTGATGAAATCCCTCCCTTATGTAGATATTGATTGCCCTTAAGATTAGGTTACCTGATGATGCAATCACACAAGATGAAACCCTAGATGCAATCAAACTAAAATAATTAAAAATAATAAAAAAATAATAATAATTTATTTATTTGTATTATCAGCAAATTAAGTTTTAGATCATATTAATTTCAGATTTTTGATCTCAAGATTTCACATCCGGCCGTAGCTCATTACTCCCTTGAGTCATAAGTATATTTTCATATACCCGCTTAGGAGGTGTGATTTCCTTCCACCAGAAAATAGTAAATATTTTTTTTTAATCTAATTTCTTTTGTGATTAGTAGAGGATTAACAAAAAAATTATTACTACTTTTTTTGAATTTTGTTAATATGGTTTTGAAGCAATTTAATTTAAGCCTAACTAGGTATGCAGAATTTCAGCACAAGAGCGATTAAATCCTAATTTAACTTTCGCTCAGATACCAAACTGATGTGGGGTGATAATTAAAACTAAATTACTATTATTAAGTCCTAATTATTAGAGGAAAGAAAAGATTAATTTTTTTATATCTTTTTTCAGATTTAAGAAGACTCAAGGTATGCAATAAAGTGAACTAGTTTTAGTTAATTACCCCCAAGTAAATCTACAAAGTAACTATAAAAGCATGATTTGGTGGCTGAGAAAATAGCATAAACTAGGGTCTACTTATCAACTATTCAGAGATCAAAGAGAAGAGTATAGGTTTTATGTTTTAACAATGTAGAATCATCTCTTTGATGCAAAGATGGACTCTCAAGATTCTACAGCAGGGTTTCAAGATCTCAATCTCAAACACCGATCTTCTGTGCGATGTCGGTTCTAAGGCAAGAACACCTATCTTTGATTCCAGATTACCTGGAAACACTCAACAATGAAAACTTAAGTTAGGAAGAAGCAAATGAAGGAAAAAGAATGAATGGGAAGGGTTAGAAGAGGTGGCTAGGATTTTTTTATCGGTTGGATAAGTAGGGGGCCTCACACCCCACGATGTTCCGTAGAACAAAGGAATGGGCCTCACACCTCATGATGCACACAGCAAAGGAAGAAAATTTAGCAGAGCTTCTTTATTGATGAATAAATTATGAATGATATAGGGGGCTTAATGGTGTATTTATAGACCCTCAACCAGTGGTGTAAGAGATACAAAGACTAGACTTGTTTTTCCTTGGACTACAACTCATGAAATTCTGGCTCTATGTATCCTGGACTCTTGTCTCTTGGTTGATCTGGACCTCTCTTCAAGTAGGCAATCATCATGGGATTCTAATCCATCTTGGGTGCCAACTATGAGGACTGATGAGGTGTCTTGTTGTAGGGTCAAGATGGCTCCTTGGGTTGCCTTGATTGCTGGACTCTAGAGTCTAGATGATGTGGGCTCCTACAAGTAATTGGACTGTCCATTCTAGATAGAAGAAGACTCAAGAGTTTTGCTGAGACTCTTAAGTTCTGGAAAGTTAAAAAGCTAGGAATCTGTTTGATCCAAATACTTGAAGCAAGAAATCCTTCCAATCTTCTCCATTTTGGGTGATAAGATGAAATAAAATTCCTTGAAATTTGGCATTGAAAAGAGGGTAGGAAGAGTGGGCTGACTCCTTGGATTTGGCATGGAATACTTGAAGTGAATGGTGCCAAGGATGAAGACTCCTCATTTACTTATCTTAGAAAGAGGGGCACCAATTTGGAATTCATTTGGCCGATAATAGTGTATGACATGGAGTGACATGGCAAGTGTTCTTATCTTGAATGAAGTGCCAAGTGGTGTTGTCCCAATGATGTGTCATGATATGTCCAAACATGACATGTGTTGATGTCCAAATACTTGAAAAAGTGGCACCAAGAATCACGCTGACTTTGGCTAGCACATGGAATCACATGGTTTATCTTGAGCTAGCACATGGGATCTTCAATTGAGTGCACATGAAGTCACATGAGTTTTCAATTGGGTCCCCCTCGTATTATAGGACTCAATAACTAGTTATTACAACACTTAAAACCAAATAACTAAAGCCCCACTTGATAAATTGATCAAAATTCATAACCTCATACAACAAAAAAGAATAAATTTGGTAAACAAGGTTTGACACAACTGATAAATAGAGTTTTTACACAAACCCTAATTAGTAAAAAGGGTTAAACACAACTAAGCCTATATAATAGAATTTAAAATAAAATATATACAGTTGTTAAAAGGGGTTGGGTTCATGGCTTTATTCACATGTGATCCACAAGGATGTGGGTTCAACCTGTCGATATTTTCTGGTCCTGGTGTCTACACTAGTAGTTAGTGCCTGTGAACAATAGAGGTTTATTTGTGGATTGGCCGAAGGCCAAAGAGGTACTCATGGGATTTTCCATTTATCTTTATTCTAAGTGAACTCAGAGACACTGCTCTGATGCCAATTGTTGCCTAGGTGGCTTAACCAAGAGGCATGGTGAAATGGGTATTTAAAATTTTTCTTAAATATGTTCTCCTCTTAAACTAACTTAGTATGGTAAGTGATAAGAATCAAGTATAGAATGCAGAAGTAATTAAAGAGAATAATCACACAAGCACAAGCTCAAGCAATTTTAGAGTGCTTCAGAACAATCTCGCACCTACGTCTACTATCCAAGATACCACTTGGAATTTTTACTATATTCACCCTCAGAATATAGCCAAATTGTTTTCATGGGCTCACAATCCAAAACCCAAACTTGGTTTTATCCCGAGCTCACCAAAAACCCAAACTTGGTTTTATCCCAGGCTCAGCAACAACCCAAACTTAGTTTTATCCTGGGCTCACCAAAAATCTAATACAGTGTTAATTTTACTGGGCTCATTGACAACCTAATCTTGGTTTTAAAAGGCTCTCCAATAACCTGTATAATCCCCAAGTTATAACCCCTACTGTACTTGGAACAACTCAAATAAAGTGTATAAAAACAAAGCAACTCTATGACAAACCGATCGTTGTTGGATGGTTGCAATTGTAGTTTTTGAGAAGCCCTCTTGATTGCTCTTTGAATGCTCTTCAAGGCTTCTAGCTTCTTCAATAAATGCCTCAAGAAATCAGATAGAAATTTGGTATGGTCTTGAATGCTCCCTTGAGTGTTCTTCCAAAAACTCATTAACATTTTATTCACTTCTCATTCCCTACTTCAAAAGTGATTCAATTCCCTTATAAATAGTTCCTTTAAATAATCTTAAGAGGATATAACCATTGTAGATCATTGGGATTCGAAATATAACCATTGGAGACCATTTTGTATTCAAAAAGAGAGTTCTCGACTAGCCATTAAGAACCTGGAATTGGACGTCGAGTCGGCTCGGATTCTTCGAGTCGGCTCAGATTTTCAAACAGGTCAAAACATTACTCTGGTCAAGTCGGCTCTTCTTCATCGAGTCAGCTCACCTAGCTAGTTCTTCAGAACTGAGAACATGTAAACTTTGAAAGAGTCAGCTCGTCTATACTTGAGTCGGCTTGGTTGTCTGTTTGAGAAATTTTTACTTTGGATGAGTCAACTTGATTTCCTTCGGGTCAGCTCGAATTCTCAAAACATCAGAAGTTGAACTCTGCCCGAGTTGGCTCTTCACTCTCGAGTTAGCTTAAATGTCTGCATGCCAGAAAATCAAGTGATATGCCAGACTTCAAGTCACCTCTCCTGCTTTGAGTCGGCTCTTGTGACTTAGGTCCAAAACTGTCCAAACTTCTCATATTTCTTTCAAAAACTTCCAATTAACTCCAAAAGCTTTCCAAGTCCATCAAAGCTAAATCTAAGTGATTTAAAGTAGAAAAATACATAGCGGTAGCCCATTTTCATAAATACGTAAAAGATATTTTTTTGGACTCTTCATTACATAATACATTTCGAAAAAATAAGCTTGTCATACACCAAGATTGTAAGAAGAGTGGTTTTACATTTAAGACATCTTACAAAAACATGAAAAATACTTGAAAATAGTTAGTAATCAAAAGCATGCTCCAATGTTTTGTTATCATCAAAATCATTTTAGGGGTCAACATATTGCTTCGTTAGGAATGGAGAAGAACCTTGCATTTATAAATGGGTAATGGTTCAGTGATTGTATTCCTTGTGTTGTATGTTGATGACATTCTCTTAATCGAAAATGACATCCCAGCACTACAAGGAATAAAGGTCTGGTTGTCATCCCGGCTCTCTATGAAGGACTTGGGTGAAGCCTCTTACATACTGGGTATGAAGATCTATAGAGATAGATCTAAGAGGCTTCTGGGACTGTCCCATTCTACGTACATTGATACTGTGCTAAAGCGGTTCAGCATGGAGAATTTCAAGAAAGGGTATCTCCCCATAGGTCCTGAAATTACACTCCCCAAAAGGGATTATGCGATAACTCCTTAGGAGAGAGAGCATATGAGTAGAATCCCATATGCTTTGATAGTTGGTTCTATCATGTACGCCATGACATGTTGTTACCTAGGTAGCTTTCCCAATAGGGATGATTTAGGAGTTTAAAAAATTTGAATAGATATGTGCTCTTTTAAGTCTTCTTGTGTAGTAGGTGCTATGATTCAGAAATTTAAAGTAGAAGCAAGTAAAGAAGAAAAAGCACAATCACAAACACAATAATTTTATAGTGGTTTAGAGTAACCTCACTCCTATGTCCACTATCCAAGATACCACTTGGGATTTCTACTATATTCACCACCAGAATATAGTCGGATTGTTTTACCATGCTCACAATCAAAAACCCAACTTTGTTTTTCAACCGGGCTCACCAAAAACCCAACTCTTGGTTTTCAACAGGATCGCCAAGAACCTAACTCTTGGTTTTCATCAGGATCACCAAGAACCTAAACTTGGTTTTGACCAGGCTCACCAAAAACCCTTACAATGCTAGTTTTAAAATGGGATCACTAACAACCCATACTAGGTTTTTAATCAGGCTCACCAAGAACCAACAAACTTATAAAAGAGTTAAAAAAATGTAAGCAACTAATGACAAACCCAAGTTGTCTGATGGTTGCAGTTGCAGCTCAAGAGAAGCCTTCTTAAATATACTTTAATGCACTTCAATGGCTTCTTCTTCTTCCTCAATAAATGCTTCAAGCTTCTGATTTGAGAAGGTGAAGACTTGAAGGTTGACTTGAATGTTCTTTTTTGTGCTCTCTTGCTCACAAGCTCATTTATCATACATTAGCTTCTTCAAAGGTTGTCCAAATCCCTCATTTATAGAGTCTTGTACTCTTCTTAGGTGGATATAGTCATTGTAGACCATTGGGATTTGATATTTGACCTTTGAAGCACTTTTTAAATTCAAAAATGAAGTTCTGGAACTAACCGGAACTAACCGTTACTTGCCTGGAATCGATGTTCGAGTCAGCTTGGATCCTCAAAGGGTTGACTCTTCACTTTTGTCGAGTCGGCTTGCCACAATCGATTCGGCTCGGATCCTCCATGTCGATGATCCCTTACTCTGGTTGAGTCAGCTCGTCTCAGTCAAGTTAGCTTTGATTCTCAGGTCTTCGAAGTTGTACTCTGAAGGAGTCATCTCGCCTTAGTTCAGTTGACTCTCTTTCTTTCAGAACTGATTTTTTTTGGACTCTGGATGAGTCGGCTCGGATTACTAAAGGGTCAACTCGGATGCCTGACTGAATGGTTGAGTCAGCTCCGATTGCCTTCGGGTCGGCTCGCCTATCTGATTCAAGAAATGAAGCTCTAGATGAGTCAGCTCGAGTTCCTTCAAGTCGGCTCAGATCTATCCATGCCATAATCCTTCAACCATGCCGTGGACTAAAGTCGGCTCCCTATACATGAGTTGGCTCGAGTGAATTTTCAATAAAATCTTCAACACTTCTTTAGAACTCAACCAATGACTCTTAATCACTCAAGACTCTTTCCAACTCAACTAAAAACAGTTTCCAAAGAATTTTAAGCTTGAGAAATACATAAAAGTAACCAATTTTCATGAATATTACATCAATTTTCTTTTGGGTTCATCTTAACATGAAATTTTTACAACACTACTCATGACATATAACAGGGTTGTAGGAGTTCCAATTAAGCATTAAAATCATCCTACAAAAACTTGTAATGCACTTGAAAACTTGTTAGTAAGACAAATACATATTCCAATATTTTTTTATCATCAAAATCACTCAAGGGATCAACAATCTCTCCCTTTTTGATGATGACAAAACACTGGGCATGGAAAAAACTTTACAATTACATGTATGGATATATTTGAAAGTAAATATTAACTTGTATGAGCTATATACCAAGAATGTATTTGAAAGAATTAAGGCATATTGACAATGTATCGGATCTTTTAAAATAAGTCCAATATGTATCATAATAAACACTTATCAAAAGCTATTTTTGTTTGAAATGTATTAGAGTTTCAGATTGGCAAAAGTATCAGGTCTTGAGATATCAACAGATGCTTATAGCAAGTTCTAAGCAGAGCAAATTTGCAAATATTGAAAGCATAACTCAATGTATCTCAGCCATTCAATTTCAACAATTTTTCTCCCCCTTTTTGTATGTTCTTAAAATTTTGAAACCTCATGTTTTTCATTAAAAACCATTGTTTCTCATTCTTTCTTCTACCATTTTTCCATGCATTCATTATCAATACCATTCTCCCCCTTTTTGTCACTAATCAAAAAGGTATTCAATTAACATTGTTCTCCCCTTTTGTTAAATACTTCAAGCTCAATTTTTGAAATAGAATGAGAAGATTATCAAGATTGTTTGAGATAATTTGACTTTCTCATAAAAAAATTGATAATGTAATATAAAATTATCTTGAATTGCATAGATAAATAACATCATTTCACAAGTCACATTGCATACACAATAAGTATGAAAGGAAATACTTTCATTTCTTTCAAAATGTTCAATACAACTTATAGAAACACAAGCAAAAAATATAAAAGATTGGTCTATTCACTATTACTAGGTTCTTCTATAATAGGTTCAGATTTACTGTGCCAAGAACTAGGTTGATTAGAAGGTCCTCTAGTCCTAGAGGATGGTCTAGGTGGTGGTCTAGAAGAAATAGGCTCTAGATCAAATAAACTAGGAGGTACAAAAGGTGGTGGCTATGTAGAATGAGGTGGAGGCTGTCTAGGATAGGTTCAGGCTGTCTAGGATGAGGTGCAGGCTGACTAGGTGTAGGTATAGATGCTCCAAGAGTCTCAATGACTAAAGATAGTTTCGCTAAGAAATCCCATACAGTGCTCAGCTCTGTCTGAATCTTCTTCATCCCTTCCTGGAGAGCAATGAGCTCACTATCCTGAGCATTGGCAAAAGCCTCTGCTGAACCTCTCAATCTACCAAATTCAACCCTGAGAATCCCCACTCCTTTGGTGTAGTCATCCTCCATCTTGCTAGTCTCTTCCATTGATCCCATCCTATAGCTTATTTCTCGCAACTCAGATTTGAATTCCTCAATGCTATGAGCTACAGTCTATCAGATGTCATCAGATACTGACCTGAATGAGTTTGGCAGTGATTGTATGTCAATCTATGGCTCAGGTTTGGCAGACATAACACTGTCTACCTTGGAATGTGGCTCTCTGATCTCACCACAAATCTCCTCAACTTTGGTGTCGACTATTTGGCGAAGTTCGCCAAACATCGAACCAATGGAGCTGGTCAGGTTCTGAGATAGCTGTCTTATCTACTAGGCAAAGAAGGCATGAGAGCAGAAGGTCCTGTGGTATCTATAGATGATCCCGGAGTAGGTGCTGAAGCTGGTGGAGGTACTGAAGCTGGTGGAGATACTGGTGCTGGTGGAGATGCTGGAGAAGTCCTAGGACTTCCATACTCTTTCTCTCTGCTCAAACTCCTCAGCATCATAAACAGAAGGCTCAGCAGTAATGCGAATCTCCTTAATAGGTAACTGCTGTGCAAGCTCCTCAACATCAAGAACTAAAGGCTTAGTGGCAGTGGCAGTCTTGTCAGGTAGCTGCTCCCTAGGCTCCTCATCATCATCACAAGATGAGCCTACTGCTCTCTATCCAGATCTTTTCTTCCTCCAAGTTCCATCTATTAATTGATAACCCATTCTTTGCAATGACTTGGAAGAGTAAGTATCCGTATGGTGTAGTGGCCTACCATCCTCACCAGTTAAGTCAACTATGGAGGCCTGAAACAGTAATGTGAAAATCATTCCATATGGGAGACAGGCCTTTAACTTCCTTATTGCTTCCTTCATCTGTAGTAGAAAGATATGTGGCAAATCGAGGGCCTCCCCCTCAATTAGATGTCCCATGAAGCACAGGTCTCTCTTACTCACCTAGTTAAATCGACCTGTTCTTGAGAGAAAAATCCTGCTGATGAAGTTGTGTAGTAGTCTCATATGTAAGGAAAGGGAGTTAGCTTTTACATTTCCAACTCCACTCACATCACTCCTTTCCAAGATGGTTCTGAGGATTTTTTGTCTATCCTTTAGAACTAAATGATTGATTCCCTCATTAGACATTTCAAGCTAACAGCTCAACCTTTCTTCTAACACTATTATTCCTTTTCCTTTGATAGTGGATTCAATGTGATGTTCTTCCAAAATTAGATTCTCATAAAAACTTCAAACCAGGTTGAGATATGTAGGAACATTCAAAAAACAGAAGAATGACCAACCTTGATCTTCAATCATGTCACCAATCTGAAGCCCTAGGTCCTTGAGGAATGAAATAATTATCCTTCTTCCACTTGTGATCAAACGGATTGCCATGGAATGTACTTATCGTGGTGGAGAAGGTGATGCCTCTTGTTCTTCTGCCTGTTGTCGACTCTAAGTCGACTCATCATCCCTTCTTTTTTATCATCTTTCTCTTGGAGACCTTTCTTCATTGTTTTGTGGGCATTTTGCGATAGCTTTCTTTGGTGCCATTGCTCAATCTTAAGAGGATTACAAGGGTTTAAGCTAGAGAAGGTCGGTCGAGATGGATGGAAGGAGATCTTAGGTTGGAAATTAGAGTTCTAAGCCAATAGGAATGACAAAGTGAAAGGGCTTAGGTTAAGTCCTACGGCACCAAAAAAAAAAAATGCCTAACTTGACATCCAAGTCGACTCGGCTCAACCTAAATTGCTCAAGTCGACTCGAGCAAAAACTCCATAGAAGGTTCCAAATAGTTCAAAAAAGGTCTCAAATGAAAGATATACACTACGAGAAATGGCCATTATCCTTTGTTTGATGTAGGAGGCTTTCTAGACAATGTTTTCTTAATTTTGAAGAATTTAGGTCAAGTTTTCTAAAATGGGTCACATAGACCTAATTCACCTCTAATGAATTGAAATCTATCTAAGTTAAGAGGTTTAGTGAAAATATTAGCAAGTTGATTTTTATTAGAAACAAATTGAAGCACAATATCACCATTTAAAACATGATCCCTAATAAAATGATGTCTAATCTTTATATTCTTTGTTATAGAATGCTGAATTGGATTTTTTGACAAATTAATAGTACTTGTGTTATCATATTTGATAAGAATTTTGGATTGTGTAACACCAAAGTCTTCTAGCTATTACTTAATCCAAAGCACTTGTGCACAATAACTCCATGTACCTACGTACTCTGCCTCAGTAGTAGATAATGCTACCAAGTTTTGTTTCTTATAGTGCCACGAGATTAAATTCAACCCTAGAAATTGGTATGTACCACTAGTGCTTTTCTATCTATTTTGCATCTACCATAACCAGCATTTGAAAAATAAATTAAATTCAATAAAGATTGCTTTGAATGCCATAAACCTAAATTACTTATTCCTCTTAGATATTTTATGATTCTTTTTACTACAAGCATATGTGATTTTTTAGGATTAGATTGAAATCTAGCACAAACACATATGCTAAATAAGATATCATGTCTACTAGCAGTTAAGTACAACAGTGATCTGACCATACCTCAATAATGTTTTTAATCAATGTTGTTGCCATCTTCATCTTTATGTAATCTATAGGTAGGACTCATGGGTGTGCTAGCTTCTTTGCTTGTCTCCATACCAAACTTCTTGATGATTTCTTTGATGTATTTGGCTTGGTTTATGAAGATCCATTCCTTTGTTTGTTTCACTTGAAGTCCAAGGAAGTATTGAGTTCACCCATTAGACTCATTTCAAATTTACCCTACATCAACTTAGCAAATTCTCTACAAAAATTTTCATTAGTTGAACCAAATATAATATAATTAACATAAATTTGTACAAATAACATATTATTATTTTTCTTTTTGATAAAGAGCGTTTTATCTACATTTGCTCTTATAAAATTATTTTTAAGTAAGAATTTGCTCAGTCTATCATACCAAGTTATAGGTGCTTGTTTAAGTCCATACAATGCTTTATTGAGTTTAAAAGCATGATTAGGAAAGCATGACTTTCAAAACCTAGTGGTTGTTCTATAAAATCTTGTTCTAATATAAAATCATTTAAAAATGCACTTTTTTCATCAATTTGAAAAAGTTTGAAATTCATGTAGCAAGCAAATCTAAGTAGTAATCTTATGGCCTCTAGTCTTGCTATGGGTGCATATGTTTCATCAAAATATATTCCTTCCTCTTGATTGTATCCTTTAGCTACTAATCTAGCTTTATTTCTAATTACTTTACCTTATTCATCTAGTTTATTTCTATAGAACCATTTGGTTCCTATAATGGGAAGGTGTGATGGTCTGTCAACTAGAGTCCACACATTATTTCTTTCAAACTGGTTTAGTTCTTCATGCATGGCCATCATCCAGTTAGGGTCATTTTTAGCTTCTTCTAAACTATGTAGTTTTATTTGTGATACAAATGCTATATAATCATATGCATCTCTATGTGATGACCTAGTCCTAACACCTTGAGAGGAATCACCAATAATTAAATCTCTTGGATGAGAAGTTACATACCTCCATTCTCTTGGTAGATCAATATGATCTTTACTTACCATCTCTTCTCCTTCTTGAGTTGATCTATTTTGTATGCTCATATCTTCTATTTCTTTTTCATGTGTACCTGTATCAATATCTATACACTCTTCTTTCTTTGAAGGTGAGGGGTTAGTTTCATCAAATATAACATACACTAATTCTTCTACATTTAATGTTCTTTTATTAAACACTATATATACTTTACTACGTGTTTAATAACCAAGGAAAATTGCTTCATCAGATTTAGCATCAAAATTTCCAAGATTATCCTTTCCATTATTCAGCGCAAAGCATTTACAACCAAAACATGAAAATAATTAATATTTAGTTTTTTTCCTTTCAAAGCTCTTAAGGGGTTTTCTTTAAAATTGGTCGAATCAAAACACGGTTTAGAATATAACAAGCAGTGTTCAATGCTTCTATCCAAAAGTACCTTAGAAGATTGCTTTCACATAACATTATTCGGGCCATCTCTTCCAAAGTCCTATTTTTTCTCTCTACAACACCATTTTGCCATGGTGTTCTAGGAGTGGAGAAGTTATGATCAATGCCATTTTCTATGAAATAATTATCAAAAAATTAATTTTCAAATTTCGTGCCGTGACCACTCCTAATAGATACAATTGAAAGATTTTTCTGGTTCGAAACTTTCTTGTAAAATTTTTGAAAATCTTAAAAAGTTTAATCTTTATGTGTAATAAACAAGACTTTTGTAAATCTAGAAAAATCATCTACTATCACAAATGCATATTTCATACCTCCTAGGCTTGTAGTCCTAGTTGGTCCAAATAAGTCCATGTGAAGTAGCTTAAGGGGTCTAGAAATTGAAATCATATTTTTATATTTAAAACTCTCCGTTGTTTGTTTACCCATTTTGTAAGTATTACAAACATGTTCAAAATCAATTTTAAATTTAGGTAAACCTCTAACAAGATTCTTGGAAATTAATTTGGCAATAGTATGCATGCTATATGACCTAATCATCTATGCCAAAGTAAACAAAATTCCTTGGTCTTAGCATTCATTGCTACAAGACTGGAACTACTAAACATGGCTAGATCATTCAAATCTACTACATAAATATTTCTAAGTCTATGTCCAATGAATTTGTTGCTAGAATTAAGTGAGTTTGTTACTATTCATATAGATGATTTAAAGACAACCTTAAAGCCTTTATCACACAATTGACTAATACATAACAAATTATGCTTCAATTTATCTACTAGCAATACATTTTCAATAAAAGTAGAGGGGATTATTTTCATCTTGCCAATTCTGATTATTTTCTCCATGCCATTATCCCTAAAAGTTATCAAACCTCCTTTCATCTTTAGGGTGATGAATTGATCCTTGTCACCCATCATATATCTTGAACAGCCACTGTCTAGATACCATCTTTTCTTCATTTTTTGGACTGCAAGACATTCCTACAAAATAATCAAGAAGTTCTTTTAGGTACCGAACCTACATTGGGTCTTTGCAGGTTAGCAAAGGTGGTTCATTTAGAAACCCAAATCTTTCTAATTCTATTCTTTGCATTTCCATTTTTCTTTAAGAAATTGCATAGGAAAAATTTGTGTCCAACCTCATGACATACATAACAAACAATTATAGTATTTTGAAAGATGTAAACTTTAAAGTTCTAGATGTAAAAGCACGTGATGTAGATAGGGCTGGAAATGGGCTAGCCCAAAAGCCCATTATCTAGAACTATGCTGGGCCAACTCAATAAACTTCGGTCCAGCCTAAAATTGGTTTAGGCTTCGAACCAAGTTTTAAGCATATCGGACTAGTCTTTAGGATGTAAAATAGAGTCCATTTAATTTTTGGACCAAAGGAATACCCGGATTCGGTCCAAAAAATTTTAAAATATAGTCTTTGTGCCGGCCCATTTCCAGCCCTAGATGCAGATGTAGAAGCATGTGATACAAAAGAATTTTGAGAAATAGATTTTGGTACAAATGCTTTTGAATATACAAATCTAGTTGCTAAAATTCTTTTTTATTCGAAGAATTATAATAGATTCCAGCCTTGTTACTTGAAATTCTTTGCTCTTTCAGAATCAACTCAAGCTTATTTAAACATAAAGTAAGCTTTTTAACCAAAGGCTTGAGTTTTTCCATCTCCTTTTTCAAATCAATATTTTCATCAATCAAAGCTTTGATTTTCTCAAGATATAGGTATTCTCAATTTTCAAAGCTTTATTATTTTCAGAAAAAATAGTTAATTCTTTTTGCAATAACTTGTTCTTTTCTGAAATCACTTTCTTTTCTTTTAACAAAGAATCATTATTGTTCTTTAAAGCTCGAATTTTTATTCCAACCTTTTATAAATTCTAAAAGCAAATCATGGAATGTAGAATTTAATTTATCAAAAGTAAATTCTACTTGAGGTTCATGAAACATTACCTCATCTTCAAGACCCATAAGGCATAGATTGGTGATTTTTATGGTCTCTTCTTCTTCTATTGAAGTCGACTCCTCACTATCGCTCCAAGTCACAACCATCGCTTTCATTTTATTCTTCTTAAATATTTTCTTTAACAAAGGACAATCGGGACGGATATGCCCAAGTTTCTTAAACTTATAACAAGTGGTCGTTTGATCATTTTCTCTTTCTCTTTCCGTGTCCTTACTATGTTCACCTTTCTTGTGAAATTTTTTGAAGTACCTTTCCTTCTTCTTTCCTATAAACCTTCCGAATCTCTTCATGACCATAGCTATATCTTAATCTTCTAAGTCATCTTCAGAGGAGTAGCAGTCATCTTCCGATCCTCATCTTGTTTCTTTGATTACGATGCAACTTTGAAGGCAATGGTCTTTTTCTTTTTCAGATCATCTTCATTCCTAAGCTGCATGGCCAATTCATGTGTGATGAGAGAACCCATCAGTTCATCCAGAGGTAGAGTATTTAGATCTTTTGCTTCCTGGATGGTAGTTACTTTGGGGTCCTACTTGTCCGAAAGTGATCTTAGAATCTTCTGTACTAAGTCTACATTAAAATAAACCCTGCCAAGACATTTCAAGTCGTTAATTATATCTGTAAATCATGAAAACATGGCAGAGATAGTTTCATTTTGCTTCATTTTAAATAATTCATAGTTATATACTAGAAGATTAATTTGTCAGGTCTTCACTAGAAAAGTTCCTTCATGGGTCACTTTAAGTTTATCCAAAATTTCCTTAGCTAAGTTGCGTGTGGAAATTTGGTTAAATTTGTTTACATCCAAAGCACAATAATGTAAGTTCATAGCTTTGGCATTTTGTTCACCCATTTTCATGTCGTGTTCATCCCAATCCTCTTCGAGTTTTGGGACATCCATGCCATCAACTTTAATCATGGGTATATGTGGACCCTTAAGAATGACCTTATATAATTGAAAATCAATAGCTTGAACGTATATCTTCACTCTAGCTTTCCAGTAAGAATAATTCATGCCAGTGAGTAATGGAGGTCTATTAGTGGATTGGCCTTCAACCAAGGAGGTACTCATAGAATGAGCCATCAATCTTTACTCTAAATAAGTTCAGAACACTGCACTAATACCAGTTGTTGCCTAGGTGGCTTTTCCAAGAGGGGGGTGAATCGAGAATATAAAAAATTTGAACAGATATGTGCTCTTTTAAGTCTTCTTGTGTGGTAGGTGCTGTGATTCAGAAATTTAAAGCATAAGCAAGTAAAGAAGAAGAAGCACAATCACAAACACAGCAATTTTATACTAGTTCGGACCAACCTCGCTCCTACGTCCACTATCCAAGATACCACTATGATTTCCACTATATTCATCACCGGGATACAATCGAATTATTTTATCGGGCTCACAATCCAAAACCCAACTTGGTTTTTCAACCGCGCTCACCAAAAACCCAACTCTTGGTTTTCAATAGGATCACTAAGTTCTAACTCTTGGTTTTTAACAGGATCACCAAGAACCTAACCTTGGTTTTGATCGAGCTCACCAAAAACCCTTACAATATTAGTTTTAAAATGGCATCACTAACAACCCACACTTGGTTTTTAATCAAGCTAACCAAGAACCTACAAACTCACAAAAGCGTTAAGAAAAAGTAAGCAACTAATGATAAACCCAAGTTGTCTGATGGTTGCAGTTGCAGCTCAAGAGAAACCTTCTTAAATGTGCTTTAATACACTATAATGGCTTCTTCTTCTTCCTTAATAATTGCTTCAAGCTTTTAATTGGAGTTGGTGAAGACTTGAAGGTTGAATTGAATGTTCTTTTTTGTGCTCTCTTGCTCAAAAGCTCATTTAATGTTCAATCATGCATCAGCTTCTTCAAAAGTTGTCCAAATCCCTCATTTATAAAGTCTTGTACTCTTCTTAGGTGGATATAGTTTTTGTAGACCATTGAGATTTGACATTTGACCGTTTGAGCACTTTTTAAATTCAAAAATGAAGTTCTAGAACTAGCCATTACTTGCTTGGAATCGATATTCGAGTTGGCTCGGATGCTTCGAGTCAGCTCGGATCCTTAAAGGGTTGACTTTTCACTCTAGTCAAGTTGGCTCACCATAATTGAGTCGGCTCGGGTCCTCGGTGTCAATGATTCCTTAATCTGGTTGAGTCGGCTCGCCTTAATCGAGTCGGCTCTGATTCTCAGGTCTTCGAAGTTGTACTCTGAAGGAGTTGGCTCATCATAGTAAAGTCGACTCTACTGGCTATTCTTTCATAATTGATTTTCTCTGGACTCTTGAGGAGTCAGCTCAGATTACTGAAGGGTTGACGTGGATGCCTGACTGAATGGTTAAGTTGGCTCTGATTGCCTTCGCGTTGGCTTGCTTGTCTGATTCAAGAAATGAAGCTCTAGACGAGTCAGCTCGGGTTCCTTCGATTCAGCTCAGATCTCTACATGCCAGAATCCTTTGACCGTGCCATTGATTGAGTCGGCTCCATTTACATGAGTCGGCTTGAGTGAATTTTCCATAAAATCTTCAACAATTCTCTAGAATTCATCCAATAACTCTTAATCACTCAAAACTCTTCCCAACTCAACTAATAATAGTTTTTAAAGAATTTTAAGCTTGAGAAACACATAGAAGTAACCCATTTTCATGAATATTACATCAATTTTTCTTTGGATTCTTCTTTACATGAAACTTTTGTAGCACTACACATGACATATAACAAGGTTGTAGGAGTTCTAATTGAGCATTAAAATAATCCTACAAAAACTTGTAACGTACTTGAAAAGTTATTCATAAGACAAATACATGCTCTAATATTTTGTTATCATCAAAATCACTCATGGGGTCAACACAAGTAATAGACCATACGTGGCATACTCACTACGTGTAGTGAGCAGATACCAGTCAGATCCAAGTGAAGCTTTTTGGAAAGTGGTAAAGACCATCCTTAAGTATCTATGAAGTACTAAGGACCAATGGCTGATATATGGATAACTTGACTTGAAACTTATGGTGTATACTGACGCCAATTTTCAATCAGATAGGGATGACAACAAGAGTGTGCCATGGTTTATCTTTGCCCTAAATATGGGAGCGATCTGCTAGAAAAGCTCCAAGCAAACTACTGTTGTAGACTCGGTATGCGAAGTAGAATACATCGCTGCATTGGATGCAGCAAAGGAAGCTGTGTGGTTGTAGAAGTTCCTAGGCAAGTTGGGAGGGGCACCTTCCCTAGATGGTCCTATTTCGGTGTATTGTGATTGCACTGAAGCCATTGCTCAAGCCAAAGAGCCAAAGTCCCATCACACACCAAACACATTCTATTGTGCTATCATCTTATGCGAGAAATCATGGAATAAGGGGACATTGACCTTCAGAAGATCGATGGAAAGGAGAACCTAGCTGACCCCTTCACTAAAGCTGTCGGAGTTCTAGAGTTCAATAATTGTAAATGAAAAATGGGAATAAGATTCTGCACTAATTGGGTTTAGTACAAGTGGGAGTTGTTGGGAATAATGTCCCAAAGCCAATCATCTAGGGTGTAGACTGTTGTGCTACTTTATAATTGTATATGAATTTTTTAAATGCATAAAAGTTATTCTTTTGGCTGTTCATCACATGTGCATTTTTCTGAAAAGAACTCTTGTATGATGGAGTCCTTAGAACTACATTATACTTGATACAGAGAGGATGTATTGAGTAGTTCTTAAACTGGTTCACAACCAAAGGATACATTATTATAGGACTATGATGTATCAAGCGTAAGTTGTTGTATGTCACATTGGTTGGTTGTCCTCTTAACCAAGAAGTATAGAGACACCGATATGATATACATGTGAAATGTATGACATCTCACTAAACGTTACCATCTATAGAGCTCCCTTCTACTAAAGAGTTTCTCATGAAGGGATATGGGTATATGTATCCCTCAGACTTGATGTCACCATGGTAGCTTGCAAGAAACTCACTATACTTTGGTACCGGACAACTTGAATTTCTAATTTAGTGATGGAAGGTTTCTGGGTATAGTCAAGTACTTGTGGACCAGAGGTTGATCAAGATGGGATTGGCCCCTTCATATGGTTTGGAGTGAATAACTCGCTTTACCTCAATTTAGCAAAATCATGGCCCGGGCAGTTCTTGTGAGGAGTTACAGAACAAGTAAGGTTGAGACACAATCTGGATATACTAAATTAGGGTTGGCAGTCAGAACCTAGGTCATCTTGAGCATTATGAGGTCAAAGGGATAAATTATGTGGTAACCATATGCTAGAAGTTTTAGAGAGTTGCTCTGCATCTTCTACTTATTCGGACATCAGGTATCATTGCTAGATGATGACTTTGACTGGTACTGGAAACATTCCAGTGCTACCAACTTAGTGTTCGAACCTATGGGGTCACATACCATAGGGGTTTCTACCTGATCTAAAGGTTGATCGATGATTGAGAATCATTTAGCATCACTATGTAGTCAATATGATTGACCATGACCCAAATATCGATACTTCCATAAGTTAATACTTGGCTGTGACAAGGATTTTTTTACTAATTCGATTAGTGAATTTTTGGAGGACTTATTTCCAATATGATTTCAATCTGATGGGTCAAGCCAAATGTGATTTGGCTTAGGATCAAATTAGATTAGATTTGTCATGCTCACTTTCTTTTAAAAGATTCAAATTTTAATTTTGAATTCAAATTTCAAATCATAGTTGAATTTGGCTCCAAGGTTTTTTATGGAATGCATTATTTGGAATGCAGATTTTCTCCCATATAGACCTAGAGCTAATTTGGTTCAACCCTTAAGCCTCTCCCGCAATCACTCCTCCTTCCATATCTCTCTCCCTCCTTGCTGCTACTATAAATAGGTGTCTTTATAGGGGCGGCAAAGTTAGTTAAGGTTGACTTTTGCTGGCCCTTTCTAAGATAGGGGAAATTGATGGGGACATCAACAAGAAAGAAGTTTTTGGACTAACTCACTTTTGTTTTGCAGTTAAAATAGACAAATCTAATAAAGGGCTTGAGGCCATCTTCTCTTTGAGCAAATACTTGAGCCAATTCATGAGTCGACTCAACCTAGATTCAAGCAAGGTATGAAGCCACTTCTTCCATGCCCATTTTCCTCATTTGGCACCATCCATTTGAAGCCCAATTTCCTCACATGGATGCCATCTACTTGAAGCCCATTTTCCTCACTTGGATGCCATCTACTTGAAGCCCATTTTGGTCGACACCACATCAAGCACCTTTTAGGGAGGAGGAAGGACACTATATCAAGACTTTTATGGGGAGATTGAGCCATGTTCTCATACCCCAACAACCCTCCAACTAACTTGCTATATTGGAGGCCACATCACATGACACCTAGGGCTCCACATCAGCAATTAGAAGCCATGTCAAAGCCACCTAGGTGCCACATAGCAAGTTGTTACAACCTCTAACCTAGAAGTTGTTTCTTGTTGCAACTATGTAACTAAAAGAGTTAGATTTAACTAGAAATAGTTAACTAACCTAACTCTACCTCTCCTCCTCACTTTGGATGACCCACGTGAGTTATGGAAGGCAATGAATAGGGCCTAAGGCCCCCCCCCATTGTATTCGTTCTATTTTTGATTAAATGAAGAAAGCTTTCTTTCTCGTTTTAGTTCCACTAGGTTCTCTTGTTTGGAGTGAAAAGTTCTTGAGTTTGAGAGTTAGAAGATAGGATTGAGAAGAGAGTGTGTGGTTCTTGAATGAGTGTTTGAAGGATAGAATATCCTTGAGTGTTTGAAAGATGGAGTGCTCCTTGCTTGATCCAAGATCCAAGCATCATTCCTTGAAGGCGTTGGCTTCTACTTCCTTGTTTTCCCTTTCTTCTTTCTTGTTTCAATTCCAATTTTGAATTTTCCTACTATGACTAATCTCTGATTTGATACAAGTTTTCCCTGATTTTCCTTATCCAAGATGAAGGTCTCCAAGCCAAGGATCATGGCCAAGGTGAGTCGTAAAAGTAGGGAGTGCTAGTCTTATGGTTTAGACCTCAATCCTTGAGTGATGAAAGCTCCTTCTTCGACCAAATAATTAGCCATCATTGTTGGAAGGAAACACTCTTCCTAAGCTTCATTAGATTTAATCATTTGAAGGTTAACTTGTCCTAGTAGTGATGGTGCGGATACTAGAGGCACCAGAATAAGATAGAGGCTTCTCAACCCTCTATGGATCACTTAATGATACTCGAGTCCATTGTAATAAAGCTTAGTCCAGCTAAGTTGTCTTTATTTGGGTCCTGTATTAGTCAGCTCATGTTGAGCTAGTCCAGTCCAATGTTAGTCAGCTCATATCGAGCTAATTTTATTATTTTGGGTCCTGTTCAACCTTATTGAAGACTCAAGACCACATCATACAAGTGAAGACCAAGTCTAAGCAGATTGAAGACATGGAAATATAGCCAAGTCCAACCCAGCTTGAAGATTTGAAGACCCTAGGAGGAAAATTCAAAAAACCCTGATTCCTTGCAGATGCCCTCTAGATGCCCAGATTCCCTTCCAGATGCCAAAATATATTCATAGACTAGGGCATCCATGATTCCAAAGGTCCATCTGCATCCTAGCCTAAAGAAATCAAGCTCAGGCACCATGCCCAAGCCCTTAAGAAGAAAGAAATCAGGGAATATTCCTACTACCTAGCTACCAGGCCAGCACAGCTTCTAGAGGCACATGCCCATGCGCCCAAGCCCCTTTGGGCCAACCCCTTGCTGCTCCTAGAAGCCAAACATGCCTCCCTAGGCATCCTTGGAGTGTTGACCAAGTTAAGAGAAGAGGAGAGAGTTTTTAGGGATTTTTTTCTACCAAGCTTTCCTTATTTTTCTAGCTATAGTTGGATGGGGATTCAAAATTCTATGTAATGTCTCTTTTAACCTTACTTGGAGCCCAAGACTAAGGGTCTATTTAAAGGACCCTAGCCGCCCCCTCCAAAACATTATTCCCCTTGCTATTTTTCTCTCGTTTCCATGTTCCCTTGTGAGTTTTCTAACCCCTGATAGGTCATTTACAGGTCACCAAGTTCCTACGAATCTAACGACTCCAACCAAGCCTCAATCGAACCATCGACCAGAAAGTCGGGTATCCGCGGGTCTTTGTTTCGATTTTCTAGGCTGCATCAGTTGAGGAACGAGAGATTCCTTTGCTGCAATCTTCATTGGGTGCTTCAGACATTGTCAAGTACACCCCCTCTACCACCAGTAATTTTATTATAAGAGAACTTGCACTAATCGAGGCTTTTCAGCCCCGACAATGCATCTTTACTGCTTTCTTAGGTCCTAATCTGCATGCTTAGTTTCTAGAATTCATATAGAATTTCCTACAACTTATTTTGATCTGATATTCAGGAATTAATCACCTAACCCCACGTACAAAATTCATAAAATTAATCACATGCTTATTAGTCCCGCATCAAGTGATGGTTTTCTTGCCATGAAGATCCTAATCTCTATTTTGAACTAGATCTATATTTTGGATATTGTAATTTAGATCAACTAGTCTCCTTATGAAGATTATTTTCTTTGATTAATTTAAAATATTTATTTGATAATTAATTGCTCAAGTTTTCTTGCTGGTTATCTTGCTAAACCTCTCCATTCATCATTTCATTTTCATCCCCCATCAATTTTTTGGTATCAGAGCTTAAGGTTCTGCTAGGTCAAGTATTTGATTGCAAAAATTTCTGTTCTAGTATTCACCCAAATTTTTCATAAATTTTAGTAATTTTTTCATATTGCAAAAAAATCCAAAAAAAATAATTTTTTAGTACCTTATTATGCTAGGATTCTAAATATAAAAATCAAAAAAATATTTTATATTTATTTCTAGATTTAAAAATACAAGTTCTTAGATCATTTTTGAAGTTATGTCTAGAATTCTGTTTCTACCTTTTATTTCATTTAATTTTCAAAAAAATATAAAAATATTTTTTTAAAATTTTTTGATTTTTAGATTTGAGATTAAGACTTTTATTTTTGTTATTTTTCACTAGAATTTTGAATTTTATAAGGATCTAGAGTTAGGAATTTGAAATTTGAATTCAAGTTGTTAAGAGTTAGCTAAATTAAAGGAATATTCTAGCAAGTGTTTTCAAACTACCTTCTTGACCAAAATTTGAGTTAATCTGAAGTCAAAACTTTAAAATCTGAGAATTCTAATCTGAGAGTTAATCAAATCAATTTTATTTTGAATTCTTGGATTTTTAGAAAGATTAAATTTTGAATTTTTAAGACTAGCTAGTTGAAAGTTGTTCCCAGTTAAAATTTTCTTTTACAACAAGCTTTCAAATGAATTTCTTAAGCAAATTCCAAGAATTAAATTTCAAAATTTAGAATCTAGAATCTTTACCGAGGATATAACAATTCAAATTTTAATTTTATTTTTTTAAAAATTTTAAAATTTTAATTTTGATTTTTTTTAAAACTTGTTGACTAGAAGTTGTTAGGGCTGAAACTATCTTACAACAACTCTAACTTCTAGAATGAATTTTTAATCCTAATTAAAGATTTAAAATTTAATATTTGATTTCTAAAATCTAGAATTCAAAATCTAAATTTTTTAATTTAATTTTTTGAATTTTAACTTTTTAATATTCAGGTTTGAGTCACATGTTTGTGCTAATACTAGTTGTTGTGTTAACTAGTTGGTGAATTGTTTGTGCATCCATTCCTAAATCTAATTAAGGACATTCAATCATAACATAAGGGAAGGAGGTCATTACCTTTCCTTGGCCCAAAACAATCACCAACATTTGCATTGATCTAAACCATAATTGAAATCAAGTAGGAACCTAAAACTAGGGACACCCATAAGTCGGGTTCAAGAACAAGGTAAGACAAAGTATTATTTGAGTTTGTACTTATTCCTTGAAATTGATATCTAAGGCAAGAGGTCAAATGGCAAATGCCTTAAGCGGACTTTCTTTTTTTAATTAGGACCTAGCAAAAGCGAGGGGAGCCTCCCGCAACCCAACCTCTTACCTGGCCAGTGGACAAGGTAATTACATACTTAAGTAGTACCTGGTTAAGTCTTGTATTTTGAACTTTTAGGTCTAGAAGCACTAGAAGTTAGGTTTGTACTGCTTGAAGCTCCATACCAATAGTCCCACACTCAGTCTATTTTTATCCATGGATCCTAATCTTGAATTCTTTTTGAAAACCCTGACTAAAAAGTTTGATACTTTAAATGGGAAATTAGGATAAATAAGAAAGGAATTAGGTCAAGTGAAGGACCATGTTGGGATACTTGAAGAGACCCCAATGACCCCCACTAAACCTGAGTCACTTAGGTTAATTTCTCGAGGTCCAAGAGTCCATCATCATGAATTCACTACTGAATACAATTCAAGATAACTTCACCATGACTTCATAGAAAAAGCCCATAGGATCCATGCTAAAACTGAATCACCTAGTCCACCTCCCCTTGGTCCAAGAGCCCAATGTCATGATCTCACCCCTGAGTACAACCCTAGATACCCCTACCAAGACTTTGTAGGTCAGGATGAGAGAGTCTTTAGAAACAATCGACCCTATGTACCCACTTTTGATGGAAACCCTGAGGTGTATGTCGATTGGGAAGAGAAAATGGATCAATACTTTGAATTTGATGAAATGTCGGAAGTAACAAAGTATCAATTTGCCAAATCAAAGTTAATATGACATGCTAAAGCATATTGGGGAGAAGTTGAGCGAAAAAGTTATTATAGTGGTGATAAAATAAGTACTTGGAGAGAAATGAAGAGTAAACTGAGGGAAATATACCTAGGTAAATATTATGAGCAAAAACTTTTAGACCAATGGTACAAATTAAGACAAGATGATACACCTGTATTTGATTATATTATCAAATTCAATAAGTATGAGGGAGATGAAGAAGAGACTAAACCCATAGAAAAATTAGAGGAAAAATCTCCTAAAACCTATTGAAAAATTTAAGGATAAAATAGAATCAAAGTCTTGTCCAAATGAAGGGCTAAAAGAGAAAATCTTAAAACCGTTGAAGAACTTAAGAAAGAAGTTTATGAAGCGGTGCCTAACCTTATGGACAAATATGATCAAGAACAATTACTTGAAAACAAAATAATTACCCAGCCTAAAGAAATCAACAATGGGGATGATCAAAATGAAGTCCAAGAACAAAGCCATGAAGAACAATTCGAGTAGATAATAGAGGGCCAGGAATTAATCACTATTGAGGATTTACATCTAGAGATTAGTGAAGGATCATCTAAAGGGATATTGACCATCAGAGAAAATCTATAACCAATTCCAAAGAATCAACCCCAACAAATTGTGGAACCTGCAAAAGAATTTAACATGAAGATTAGAAGTGAAGAGATGGTAAGAATTGAAAGATGAAAGTGTAAGAGAAGGAAGATGGAAATTGAATTCCCTGATAATTACCCAAAGCCTGGTTCACCCTTCTGGAACATCCCCAATCCTAATCCACCCAGCTAGGACATCCACCATACAATTGATCAGGTCCCAGTATATTCAACAGTTACTTTTGGAAGACATTATGGCATTTATTGGGCACCAAATTAAGATTCACTGCCACCTACCTAAAGTTGTGTGCCTGAGTTTTCAAAGCCATTTAAGAGAATATTGGAAATTTGAAACTTTTGTTTCCTAGCAATAAAGTTTAGTTCATAGATAATAAAGTCCATTAGAGCTTGTTTTATTTTGGTGTCATTTATGTTTTGTCATTTGATGTCATTTGACCATCCCATGCATAAGTGTCCATGACTGTGAGAGTCATATGCATAGAATGATTAGTAAAAAAATTTAAGCAATGAAATTAATAAGCATAGATTAACTCATATAAAAGAACCAAAGAACTTCATGGAGACTATGTCATAATAAGGCCAAACCTGAACGATTATATGCCCATGGTGTAAGTCATTTTCAAAATAGTGAGAAAAATTTGGACCTAATATGTGCTAGATTTACCATCCGACTTTGGTATTAGTTCCACTTTCAACAATTCAGATCTAAGAGGGTAAATGAACCAACAATGATACCTAGTAAGCCTTTCAAGCTTGATTCTATCTTTGAGAGTGAGCCAACCCATGAGTGTCCTCCAGCCAAGTTACCAAAATAGCAAGATAGGATTGAGCAACCTTAGACAATAAGACTATCACTACCCGAAACAGGGACTATCAATGCTACTTGTTTCATTGGCAAGGATGCCCTGATTCTGAAGACTCACGGATTACTTGAGAAGACCTACAAAGAATCAACCAGACCTACTAGAGTATCACCAGAGTCAGATTGATTCTTACTCGATAGAATCGAGTTCTTTTCACCCCGGGAGAATTGATGGGGACATCAACAAGAAAAAAGTTTTTGGACTAACTCACTTTTATTTTGTAGTTAAAATAGACAAATCTAATAAAGGGTTTGAGCCCATTTTCTCTTTGAGCAAATACTTGAGCTGATTCATGAGTCGACTCAACCTAGATTCAAGCAAGGTATGAGGCCACTTCTTCTATGCCCATTTTCCTTACTTGGCACCATCCATTTGAAGCCCACTTCCCTTACTTGGATGGCATCTACTTGAAGCCCATTTCCCTCACTAGGATGCCATCTACTTGAAGCCCATTTTGGTCGACACCACATTAAGCACCTTTTGGAAAGGAGGAAGGACACTACATCAAGACTTTTATGGGGAGATTGAAGCCATGTTCTCTTAACCCAACAACCCTCCAACTAACTTGCCATGTGGGAGGCCATAACACATGACACCTAGGGCTCCACATCAGTAATTAGAAGCCATGTCAAAGCCACCTAGGTGCCATATAGCAAGTTGTTACAACCTCTTACCAAGAAGTTATTTCTTGTTGCAACTATGTAACCAAAGGAGTTGGATTTAACTAGAAATGGTTAACTAACCTAACTCCACCTCCCCTCCTCACTTTGGATGACCTATGTAGGTTATGGAAGGATATAAATAGGGCCTAAAACCCTCCCTTTGTATTCATTCTATTTTGGATTAAATGAAGAAGGCTTTCTTTCTTGTTCTAGTTCCCCTAGGTTCTCTTGTTTTGATTGAAAATTTCTTGAGTTTGAGAGTTAAAAGATAGGTTTGAGAAGAGAGTGTGAGGTTCTTGAATGAGTGTCTGAAGGGTAGAATACCGTTGAGTTCTTGAAAGATGGAGTGCTCCTATCTTGATCCAAGATCCATGCATCATTCCTTGAAGGCGCTGGCTTCTACTTCCTTGTTTCCCTTTCTTCTTCCTCTTGTTTCAATTCCAGTTTTGAATTCTCCTTCCATGCCTAATCTGTGATTTGATATAGGTTTTCTCTGATTTTTCAAGTCCAAGATGAAGGTCTCCAAGCCAAGGATCATGGCCAAGGTGAGTCCTAAAAGTAGGGAATGCCAGTCTTCTGGTTTAGACCTTAATCCTTGAGTGATGAGAGTTCCTTCTTCCACTAAATAATTAGCCATCATTGTTAGTAGGAAAAACTCTTTCTAAGCTTAATTAGATCTGATCATTTGAATGTTAACTTGTCCTAGTAGTAATAGTTTCCTTGCCATAAAAATCCTTATCTTTATTTTGAACTAGATCTACATTTCGGGTATTGTAATTTAGATCAACTAGTCTCCTTATGAAGATTCTTTTTTTTGATTAATTTAGATCATTTATTTGATAATTAATTGCTCAAATTTGGTTACTGGTTAGCTTGCTAAAACTCTCCATTCATCATTTCATTTTTGTCCCCCATCAGGAAGGTATCCTCAAAGTGAATTTTGAGAGGATTTGGATTTTGGGTGTGAGCCTACCTAGCAATCAAGCTGGGGTTTGGAAATAAAGAGTTAGTTAGGAAGGGTTCCACTTCTACTTCTCCTAATTGTTCCCCAACCAGATTTTCTAGCGACTTCAAGAAAGTCTTGCAGGTCCAAGGAAGGAAAACATCTGCTTCAAGGATCCTGAGGAGCTAACACTCTAAGTGAGTTGATTGGGATCATGCACAGGTATGAACTTATCATGCCATGACCCCAAACCCGAGCTGGATGTGCAACAGATGACCGTGTGCACTAGGGTTATTTCTTCTTCAGACATAATAGGCCTGCATCAAAACAGGCTACCACCTTGGCAATATTGTCCGCTATGTCCAAAGTTCCTCACTAACTTGTCCCATAGCCTAATTAATCTTCTGGATCTGTAACAAAAATATAAAAAAATAGGGGTGAGCTATATAGGCTCAGTAAGTTATTATCATCTCCAATATACATATACAAATATGTCAATAAAACCAGTAACATATACAACTCATACATACAAGATATCCATCTCAAAATGATATACCAGCAACACTATGCAAATGTGTACACTTTAATGCAACTGACACAGATACAACACGACTACGGATGGCCAACCTTGTACTTTACTCTCCTAGTCCCTCTGACTATGGCCATGATCAGCCCATCACTAGCTCTGAAAGAGAATAGAATCCTGACTACCCATATCAAAATCGGTCATGTGCCAATGATTGCCCCATTGGAGGCCCAGAAGGAAACTAACTATGATATCACATAAGAAAACATGCATCCACTGCATGTACCAACAACTACCATGCATGGCTAAAATAAGGCAACTAGTTTTTATATCACATATAGCTCAACGGTCATGTGCCAGCGATCACTCCACTGGAGGCCCAAAAGGAGACTAGGTCCTCGTGTGATCATAGTTGGAATAGAGAGCACCCACACCAACAAAATGAACCTACACCAACAAGATGCACCCACACCAACACGATGCACCCACACCAATACAATGCACCCACACCAACGCAATCAAATGTAGATATATTATATATATTAATAATTCATAAATATATAACATATTGACATACAATATCAGAGGTCAAGATAACTTACTGAAGAGTATCCATCAACTAAGTACAGTTCAATCCCTAGACTAAATTTTCTAGAGACAATGACGACCCGGCGAGGTCGGCGATGGTTTCACAGCACCAGAGGAAAAATAATCATCGAGAAGGGTTGTAGCACGCGAGGGAATCGCTTGGCATGATCAGCATCAATCTTCGGCATCCACTAGAGGAGGAGGGTTCGCTTTGGATTGAGGAATGTGAGGAACCTCTAAACCACAAGGAAGACCCTTATCCCCCTTGCGCTATCGATCGACCACTTCAAAACCTCCGCCAATCATTCTGAAGGTTTGGTGTCATGTTGAATTCGAACTGAAGTTGGTAAGGGCTGCCGACTTCAGCCCAAAAATGGCCCAATAATATCGAGCCTCACATTCTCCCCTCCTAAAACAAAGATTTTGGTCTCGAAATTTAAAAAAAATTAAAATCTTCTAAAACTTAAAGATGCGCAATCCAAAACTCATATGATTCATTTATCCAAAATTCGGTAATCCCAATAAAAGCTCATATTCATTCATCATAATACACTTTAATCCTAATATTTTTAGTCCACCACTCTTCCATTACGCACTCTGATATAAATTTTTAAATCCTCTAATTTTATTAAGTAAATTTCTAACAAGGATATCCATTTCATTAGAATATAAACCAAATTTTACCTTTAAATTAAACAAGATCAAAACTAATAAGTTTTCTTGTCCTTACTTGGCCTCGAGTATATCATATCAGATTTAAACTTGATCCATCCTCTACGTTTAAAGTCTTTACATAAGATTGTATCGTCCATTCAATACATCAATAATTCTGGTCCCAATTCAAACTATTTATGTTTCTCTTAACAATTCAATTGAAAAATTTAGATATACTTTTCTCTTGGAAGGTTAACATTAACTCTATCAAAATAAATGACTTGGAGTTCAACATATCCATTAAGCTCCATAAACATATGGAAGATCAAATAATCCAATCCAAACTACTAACATAAACCATCAAAGATTTTATCAAGATGATGTGGAAATGAGATGAATGAATTCTGATTTAGTGGATGATTTAATTTGTTGATCAATGATCCCTACGAGCATAAACTTAATTCAAACACAAAATAGTAAAGAGTCATATGAAAGAAATACTAAATAAGGGAATAACTCAAACTAGGGTTGCATATCCATCCATGAAGACTGGAACTAAAGCATTGACAAACCATCATATCTAGGGCATAGACCATTCGACTATTCAAACTTAAGAAATAAGGAGGGTTTTCTTACCAATATTGATGTCTTAGGCCATTGGAAGGGATTCAATTTCAGCACTCCTGAATGGAGATCGGTACTCAAAAACTATCACCTCCAGAGATGAAGACTTCTAGCTTGAAAGGTCCGAAGGGCAAGACCAACTTCCTCATCGACTTGTGATCTTGGAGAACCCTAGAAGAAAGGGATTAGTGACTTGAGATGATAAAAAGATTGAAAATTAATAAAGCTTCCATAACATGATTGGAGTGGATGGAGTTGGAGGAGATCAATTAGCTCCATTCAGTGTCTGGACTGCAATCGCCTTGGAATCCTTGAATCGCAATTGGAGTTGGCATACCATGAAGGCAAGGGATGACATCTAAAATCTACTGTAGAAGCTTGCTTGAAGATTGGAATAGGCATCCTTGTAGAGTGGCAATGGTGAAGAAGACTTGGTTGGAATTTGGAAGATCTACTTAGGATGGTGGTGGGGCATCTTCTAGCTAGAATTTTGGTGGATTTAGGGGAATACTAGGATGGCTAAATGTTGTTGTTTTGGGTCTCTCACCCACTCCTTCTCGGATGACACATTGCATAACACAAGTGGAAAAAAAAACACTTTGATTTCATT
Organism: Areca catechu; assembly: GCA_021397845.1. Lineage (NCBI taxonomy): Eukaryota > Viridiplantae > Streptophyta > Magnoliopsida > Arecales > Arecaceae > Areca > Areca catechu. Next base: position 89,011,171 of record CM038051.1, on the reverse strand, counting down.
CATGGATCATTGCTTACAAGAATGGTTTGGAGAGCTTTTTATAAGCCTCTACTACAATTTTGAAATTCCAAAATACAAGGAGAGAAACATGGGAAGTTCCTTGATACAAGGAGAGAATCATGGGAAGTTCCTTGATGCAAGGAGAGAATCATGGGATGTTTCTTGCTATGTGGGAGTGGAGTTGTAGACACCTTGATCCTTGCTTAGAATAAGGAGAGAATAATGGTTGGTTGGCTTTTTTTGAATTCAAATGTGGGCACCCAAGAGAGGTGAGGTGGCAGCTTAGGTGTCCTTCCATGTGGCCTTTGGAGATGACTTGGCATCCACTTGCATGTGATGATGTGGTGTCCTCCATGTCAAGGTAGGTTGAAGTGATTTGTTGCACCCATTCTCCAAGTCTTCTAGCTTTGATTTTGAACCCAAAGTAAACCCTTCTTGGACCAACTTAGGGAATTAACTAATTACAAAGTCAAATTGCACCTAATTTGACTCAAAAGATCAAATTATCATAGACCTAGTCCTATTTACAAGACTCAAACTCAAATACAGAATTAAACTATCCTATTTACATGACTCATATTAAAAAGAAGTAAAATTGAAAACAAAAGCAGACTAAATTTATTCTACTGAAATCCATATTGAATCTGGCTTAATTAAACTGGATTGAATTCTCTTTTGAGCTATGGTGCCTGCACCAATTCTCCTGGGTGGGAATGCCTCGACCCTGTCGAGTAGGGGTCTCTCTGACTCTAATAATATTCTATCAAGTCTGGGTTGATTCGTTCTAGGTCCTCCCGAGTGATCCATGAGTTATCTGATTCTGGTCGACCTTGCCATTACACCAAATAGCGTTGATAGTCTTTATTTCTGGTAGTGATGGTTTTGTCATCTAGAATTCTTTCAATTCGATCTCGCCGCTCTGGTATAGAGGTTGGTGGACACTCAAGGATTGGGTGACTCTCAATGGTAGGCTCAAGCCCAAAAGGCTCACTAGGTATCAATATTGGTTCCTTGTATTCTACTAAGTCTGAAATGTTAAAGGTCGAGCTAATACCTAGGTCAGATGGTAGTTCCAACACATATGCATTAGGTCCAACCTTCTTTAGGATTTTGAATGGCCCTACACCGTGGGCATTTAATTTTTTCATAGTTCTAGGTGAGAACCATTCGGGTTTGAGTCTAACCATGACATAGTCTCCTTCAGAGAACTCTTTAATTTTCCTATGTGAATTAGCCATACGCCTGTAGGATTCATTGCTCATGTTGATTTTTTTAATGATTTCTTTATGCAAGTCCTTAACATGTTGTGCGTATGACTCAGCAGACTCAGAAATTCATGCATGTGTGGGTAAAGGAATAAGATCTAAGGGTTTCCTAGGTTTGTAACCATGGACCACCTCAAAAGGACTCTTCCTAATAGATCTATTGACTAAGCTGTTATAAGCGAATTCAGCACGAGGTAGTAAGAGATCCCAATTTTCCATACTATCACCAACTAAACATCTCAGAAGATTTCCTAGACGTCAATTGACTACTTCTATTTGGCCATCAGTCTGAGGGTGGTAGGTAGTGGAAAATTTTAGCTTGGTTACGAGCATATGCTAGAGGGTCTTCCAAAAATAGCTAGTAAACCTAACATCTCTATCTGAAATAATGGTTTTGGGTAAACCATGTAATCTAACCACCTGATCAAGGAAAAGTTTGTCCATTTTTTAAGCATCTAATGTTTGGGAACATGGGATGAAGTGGGCCATCTTAGAAAATCGATTGACTATAACGAAGATGGAATCATGTCTCTTAGAGGTCTTTGGGAGTCCTAGTACAAAGTCCATACTAAGATCTTGCCATAGACATTCAGAGACTGGTAAAGGAGTGTACAAGCTAGTGTTCTTCTTTTGCTGTTTGGCAACAGCATAGGTTCGACATTGGACTACAACTTAGGCGACATTCCTCTTAAGACTAGGCCAAAAAATTTGATCTTTCACCACTAGGATGGTCTTATTTCTTCCAAAATGGCCGGCTAGGGCTCCAGCATGAACTTCCCAAATCAAAAATTCTCGAATGGATGTTTGGGGAATACACAATTTATTCCCTTTGAAAAGGAATCCATTTAGGAGAGTATAGTCACAATGTACACTAGATGGTCCTTATTGGAGGGATTGATGAATGCCACTAAAATTTGGACACTTAGGGTACTCTTCTCTCAATTTATCAAACCCTACAACTTCGGTGCTAACTGGGGTCAACAGCATGGATCGTCGGCTCAATGCATCTGCAACCCTATTTTCTGTGCTGGCATGGTGTGTCAGGACAAAGGTATGTGCTTGGATGAATTCTACCCATTTCCCATGCCTAGGATTCAATTTCTTTTGGGAATTAAGGAATCATAAGGCATCATGATCGGAATAAAGAACAAATTCCTGCGGTAGTAAGTAATGTCTCCAATACCTCAAAGCTTGAACTACTGCATATAATTCCATATCATATGTCGAGTATCTCATCCTTGCCTCATTCAATTTTTCACTAAAAAATGCCATTGGATGACCTTCTTGACTCAAAACTCCTCTAATTCCTATCCTTGAGGCAACACAAGAAACCTCAAATAGCTTTGAAAAATCGGGTAACCTCAAAATAGGTGCTTGTGTCATTTTATTCTTTATTTCTAGGAAGGCTCTATTAGCAGGTTTTGTCCATTCAAAGGTTCCCTTCCTAATGCAATCAGTAATGGGTGCCACTATTGTGCTGAATCCTCGAATGAATCACCTATAAAAGGTGGCTAAACTATGGAAACTATGAACATCATTGATGTTCTTGGGTATGGGCCACTCGATTATGGACTTGACTTTTTCGGGGTCGGCAGACACCCCTTCAGTGGTGACGATGAATCCTAGAAAGATAACTCTATGGGTCATGAATTCTCATTTCTTGTGGTTGGCATAGAGACTATCTTATCTAAGGGCTTGGGAAACTTGCCTAAGATGGTCCAAGTGGTCTTCCTTCATTCTACTGTAGATGAGAATGTCATCAATGTAGACCACTACAAATTTCCCTATGAATGTCCATAAAACCTGGGTCATGATTCTCATGAAGGTACTAGGTGCATTGGATAGACCGAAAGGCATTACTACCCACTCATATAGGCCATCTTTGGTTTTTAAAGCAGTCTTCCGTTCATCCCCGGGCCTAATTCTTACATGAAGATAGCCACTCTTAAGATCAATTTTGGAGAAAATCTTTGCTCCGGCCATCATATCCAACATGTCGTCTAAACGGGGAATAGGAAAATGATACTTAATGGTGATTTTATTTATGGCACTGCTATCTACACACATTCTTCATGTGCCATCTTTTTTAGGGGTCAGAAGGGTTGGTACTGCACATGGGCTTAGGCTCTCTCTAATGAATCCCTTTTGAAGAAGTTCTCCACCTTGACGTTGTAACTCAGAGTGTTCTGTAGGGTTCATTCTATAATGGGGAAGGTTTGGTAATGTCGATCCTGGGATCAAATCTATTGCATGTTGAATGTCTCTCAAGGGTGGAAGGTGATTAGGAAGGTCCTCTGGAAATATGTCTTGAAACTCTTCTAGAAACCTTAAAACTTCATGGGGTTGTTCCTTATGGGGTTGGTCCTGGGTTTCCTTAGTAGTGAAAATCCACACAGGGGAACCACCACTAATCTCCTGTTCCAATTCCTTAGCACTAATCAGGTTTACCCCTTGTTTCTTATCCTTCAAGTGACTTGATCCTCTCTTAATTTGGTCCTTAGGTGGTGAAGAATTGATTACAATCTTTTTCCCATTATAAGTAAAAGCACAAGAATTAGAGTGACCGTAGAGTATAGCATCAAGGTCATACAACCATGGTCATCCAAATATGATGCTGCTTACCCCCATGGGAAGAACATCGCACCAAACCTTTTCTTGGTAGGACTGGATTCGGATTGTGACTTGGCACCTAAATTTGATGGGAATCATGGTCGAATCTATCCAGGATACCTTATATGGGTTGGGATGGGGCACAATGGGCAATCCTAAGTTCTTGACCATACCGGTTGATATAGCGTTGACACAACTTACGCTATCTAAGATGATCTTGAAGACTTTTTCCTCTATTTTAACAAAAGTTTGTAGGATGTTGGTCCTACGCCAATCTTCTTGTTCCTTACCCTGGGTCAAGATACATCTCACAACTCCTAGGAATTCAGATGAGTCTATGATCTCTTCATCCCCTTCATACTCATCAGCTAGGTTCTCTCCGGCCTCATATACCTCTTCCTCATAATCTTCTATGGGTTCAGGGACTTCCTCATCTATTTCTCCTAAGTGTAGCACTCTATTAGGACATTGGCTTGCAATATGATCTTCTTTATGACACCTAAAGCAATGGACACTACCTCCTCGTCGAACTTCAGGGCTTTTTCCTTTGTCATCTCTATGAGCTACTGGAGTAGTAGGATTGGGTCTGTTGGATGGGCTTGGATTTGGGCAGGGACTACTTCCAGGGGAATTAATCTTAGTGGGCTCAGGTCGGCGAAATAAAGGTCTCCTCTGGAATCTCTCATAGTCCCTAGCAACTTGGTAGGCTTGGTCTAGGTCATGGACTTCTCCCAAAAATAGTTCTCTCTGGATCTCCTCATGTAGACCTGCTCTAAATCTAGATAAGGTTGCTGCTTTAGACTCAACCACATTACATCTAATCACGAACTCATCAAACTTGGTAATATACTCGAACACTGTCTTATTTCCATGAGTTAATTGTTGCCATTGATCTAAGTGTCTCTGTTCATAAGACATTGGTAAATAGTTCTCCTAAAGTTTCACCTTCATATCCCTCCAGGTGGCTATGGGCATGTCACCCCTCTGTCAGCTCATGCGTTCAACGTTACCCCAATACAATCTAGCCTGATGGACCAATCTAACTCTTACAAACTTAAATTTCTTATCTTTCGACATTTCATACCAAACAAAATATTGGTCCATATTGTTGGGTTCGGGAACCAGTGCGGAAGCGTGGATTTCAAAATTTATGAAACCAGGTCCGAACCCTAATCCCAAATCACCTTATTAGCAATTAAAACTATGACTACATGCATGTCCAAATTTAAACATTGTTTAAATACTAACCTCAGATCGCTATTACCAGTCTGATGGAGAAATGAACTCCAAATTGAGTAGCCTCTTGAACACACCAGGCGTCCACTTGTCCGCCCTCCGATGGTGATCCACACGGGCAGATGATCAAGACACTGACTCCTTAATTGGGTTCCTTCCAATCAAGTTCTACCCCAAGAACTTGATATTTGGGCTATTGGCTAGGACTCCTCTAGCCAAACTGGGACTAAACCTTCTCTCTTACCCTTCTCCTTGTCTTTTAGCAACTTTGGCCCCTTAAGACACTCTTGTCTTAAGAATAAGCCCTTGTCCTAAAATGAGACAAGGCTTGTCTTGGAGGGAGAAGAAAATTAAGACAAGATTGTCTTAATGTAAGAAAGAAAGGAGAGGCACCTTCTTCCTTTACCATCGGAGAGTTTCTCTCTGACTCTCCTTCTGTTCTGAGATTCGACAGAGCCAAGGCTCTGTAAAGGAATCAAAGAGTAAAGAGAGGAGGGGGAAACAATCTTCTGGAGAGGGAGAAGAAGATTAAGAGGCAAGGCTTCGCTGTAGAAAAACTTAGAATCATTTTACGGTGAAGCCTTCTCCTTAAATAGGTGACAGAGAGGTGCCTATCCATCTGGAATCACCTTCTCACGCCCCTCTCTCCCTTCTCACGTCCTTTCCCTTCATCTCACGGCCCTTGATTTAATCTCACGGCCTTTGGGATGGGAAGACGCAAGAAAGAGTCGCGAGAAAACACAGAAGGGCGCGCGCAGAAGAGAGGAGTCGCGCCCCTTTGGTGTTTTCTTTCTTTCTTTCATGGTAATCCTCTTTTTTTGAAGAGTCCACGCCTAGGTGGACTCTCTTCCACGCCCTTTCAGCCAAAAAACGCCGATCCTTTTCTTTTTTCATGCAAAGACGCCACTTGGAGAGAGTCCACATGCGCGTGGACTCTTCTCCTTGCGCGCGCGCGTGGGAAGAGAGGGGGAGGGGCTTAGGCGATGTGGGAAAGGGGTTTAGCCTCTTAGGTTAGCCCAATTGCTAGCCTACTGTTAGCCCAATGTTTTGAATCTTCAATTAGATTCAAACCGGAATGAATTTGGATCTAAAAAAGACCAAATCGGAACCCTAACTCGAATCCGATTCAAGTAGAAGCCATGGTTTGCAACACATGCTAGTGTGTTCATCTGCAAACGAGATTTAATTCCAAATTAAATCCTTGATTATCTGTCCTAAGTGTGTGACCCATTGGGTTCCATACCTAGCCAGCAGTGGGTCCGAGTGCAAGTTGACCTAATTTGATCAGAACTCATTCTAATCGATTTAGGTCAAATCGAGCTAACTCGAGTTAGTCAATTAGGACTCCTCCTAATTAGTGATCCAATTAAAACATTTAATTTGATCAACCCACAAGACAAGATTGATGTCTAGCAACGTGTCATGTCTACCCGGAAGATATGGAAATTCTGGTGAAATTCCAAAACTACCCTTCAGTGGAAAGTTCCCGTACAATTCGATCCTTCAATCATCTAGCATCCCGAATATAACTATGGATATGGAAACATGTCAAAACCAGCTTATACTCATTCCCAGCTCAGTCATACACTAATGATTCAATTAATTCGATATTAGAAATCATTTCTAATATCTGTACTTTGATCAAAGATTTCTTGAATCATCATCTGACCTAATTTGGCTGGATGCAATCTCCTCCTACTAGGAGTGATCAATTCCTTGTTGACCTATTCATTACCTTCATATACAATTCACCATACCCAGCATCAACCTCGTGCATGACCCAGTGTCATGATTGAGATTGAACCAAAGCATGGGTTCATGTACATAAGGTATTATGGCAGTCTCAGGTCACAAGACTACTTGTACAACTCCCACTATGAGAAACATCTATTGACATGCAGCTAAGGCTCCATTAGATGTTCTCAAACTGGATCTATTCAATGAACTCATTCGCTAATGAGCACCCACATCATTGTATTAGTGTCCCACACAAGTGACTGTGAGAGCAGTCACCCTTTTCAGCATACATAGGATGTGCCAGTCTAACCGGAAACCCTGATCCCCAACTCAGGGTTCCTATGACTAGGAATATTCTAGATTAGGGTTTTAAGGCCTTAGATCTCACTGGTATGATCTCATCATAGCCCTACAACCATATCCCTAATCTATGGGGTTCATCATATAATGACACAGCGAATGATGAAAAATTATTGCCTTTATTAACTTGTCAATTTACAATGGTCTTGGAGATACAAATATTGGCTTATAGGGCATAATCCTTTCAATCTCCCACTTGCACTAAAGCCAATCGCTCTTATTCTTTAACCCCATACTATCGAGGTGGCGATCAAACTCCCGCTGTGGTAGAGCCTTAGTGAACGGGTCTGCTATGTTGTTCTTTGTATCCACTCTATTGATGCAGACTTCTTGTCTCTCGATTATCTCTCGGACAAGATGGAAGCGTCTCAGAATGTGCTTGGACTTGTGATGGGCTCTCGGTTCCTTAGCTTGAGCAACTGCTCCAGTGTTATCACAATAGAGTGGCACCGGGTTCTCAATCTCAGGAACTACTCCCAACTCTATGATGAATTTCTTCATCCAGACAGCTTCCTTGGCGGCTTCACTGACTGCTATGTACTCTGCCTCGGTAGTTGAGTCAGCTACAGTCTGCTGTTTAGTGCTCTTCCAACTTACTGCTCCACCATTCAAGGTAAAGACATACCCTGAAATGGATTTACTATCATCTGGGTCTGATTGAAAACTAGAGTCTGAATAGGCTTCTAGTTTAAGATCAGATCCTCCGTATATAAGAAAAATATCCTTAGTCCTTCTCAGGTACTTAAGAATATTTTTCACAGCCTTCCAGTGATCCTCTCCTGGATCAGCCTGAAATCTACTGGCTACACCCAAGGCATATGCCACATCAGGCCTGGTACATAATATAGCATACATAATCGACCCTATAGCCGAAGCATAAGGTATAGAATTCATTCTATTTCTTTCTTCAGGTGTCTTAGGAGACATCCTCTTAGAAAGACGTATGCCATGACCAATAGGTAAGTAACCTCTTTTACTTTCCTCTATGCTAAATCTCTTTAGCACCTGGTCAATGTACCTAGACTGGGACAAGCCTAGCATCCTTCTTGATCTTTCTCTATAGATCTTTATACCCAGTATATAGGATGCTTCTCCCAAGTCTTTCATGGAAAACTGTTTCGATAACCACACTTTGACTGATTGTAACATTGGGATATCATTCCCAATAAGAAGTATATCATCAACATATAGAACTAAGAAAACTATGACACTCCCACTAGTCTTCTTGTACACACAAGGTTCATCCTCATTTTTGAAAAAATCAAATTCTTTGACTGTTTTATCAAATCGGATGTTCCAACTCCTGGATGCTTGCTTTAATCCATAAATGGATTTCTTTAGCCTACATACCTGATTAGGTTTAGTCTCCAAGACAAAACCTTCTGGCTGTGACATATAAACCTCTTCCTCAAGGAAACCATTGAGGAATGCAGTTTTTACATCCATTTGCCAGATCTCATAATCATGATATGCTGCTATAGCAAGCATAATCCGAATAGATTTGGGCATGGCAACAGGGGAAAATGTTTCATCATAATCTATTCCCTGTTTTTGTCTGAAACCCTTAGCCACCAATCTGGCTTTATAAGTTTCAACTTGGCCATCTGCCCCAATCTTCCTTTTATAGACCCATTTACACCCAATAGGGTAAATACCCTCTGGTGCATCAACCAAAGACCATACTTGGTTGACATACATGGAGTCCATCTCAGATCTCATGGCTTCCAGCCATCTGTCTGAGTCTCTACTCATGACTGCTTCCGTATAGGTTAGAGGCTCATCATTTTGAATGATTTGGGCTTCATTATTTTCAATTATGAACCCATACCTCTCAGGTGCCTGTCGCACCCTATCAGACCTACGGATAGGAGTGTGTTCAGGTTCTATATTAACTATGTTGTTACTTGACTGAGAAGTGTCTATTTGTCGAATCTCATTAAGTTCGATATTTCTACCAGTGCCCTTTTGTAGGATGAATTCCTTTTCCATAAAAGTGGCATGCCTACTGACCAAAACTTTTTGTTCAGTAGGGTGGTAGAACAGATATCCTATACTATCTCTAGGATATCCCATAAATAGACATTTGTCTGCTCTAGCATCTAGTTTATGTCCAAAATTTCTTTTTACATAGGCTGGACATCCCCATATCTTATTATACTTAAGATTGGGCTTCTTACCTCTCCATAATTCATATGGAGTGCTAGAGACAGTTTTAGATGGTACTCTATTCAAGATATAAGTTGCTGTTTCCAAAGCATATCCCCAGAAAGAAAAAGGTAACTCCGTGAAGCACATCATGGATCGTACCATATCCAATAAAGTACGATTCCTCCTTTCAGCAACACCATTTAATTGTGGTGTGTAAGGAGGAGTCCATTCAGAGATGATCCCCTTATCTTTAAGGTGATCAAGAAACTCAGTGGATAAGTACTCACCTCCTCTATCTGATCGGAGGATCTTTATACTTTTTCCAGTCTGTTTCTCTACCATACTTTGATACTCTAAAAATTTTTCAAAAGCCTCGGACTTATGTTTCATTAGATACACAAATCCATACCTTGAAAAATCATCAGTAAATGTGATGAAGTATGAGTATCCACCATAGGCTTGAGTTGTCATAGGCCCACATACATCCGTGTGTATGAGTCCCAATAACTCTTTTGTCCTTTCTCCATGTCCACTAAATGGAGTCTTGGTCATCTTACCCATGAGACATGATTCACAAGTTCCTAATGACTCATAGTCATAAGGATCAAAGAAATTTTCTTTGTATAACTTGTTAATCCTAGTCTCACTAATATGTCCAAGTCGACAATGCCAAAGTAAGGTATTGTTTACATCATCTCTTTTCCGTTTGTGAGAAACATGAAAAATATTGTCATTAGTGGAAAGAGTTAATAGACCATTGCAGAATATGCCATAACATATAATTTCATTAGATAAAGAAATTGAGCAGCCACTGCTCATTACATTCATAGTATATCCTTCTTGAAGTAACAAGGGTACAGATATGATATTTCTAATGATTTTTGGCATATAGTAACAATTCCTTAGCTCTAAGATCTTCCCTGAAGGTAACTTCAAAATATAAGTCCCTACAGCTTCTGCTTGGATGGGGTCCCCTCCAGCACCGTAGAGCTCAAAGTTACCTTCCTTCAATACTTTAAGCCCCTGAAGTCCCTGCAATGATTTGCAGATGTTATGACCACAGGCGGTATCCAACACCCAAGTATTTGAAATAGAAGAATCCAATGACAAAATAGTATGAACTTCTTTCATACCTTTTGGTGCCTCTGATGCACCAGGCTTCACACTTGCAAGGTAAACCTTGCAGTTCCTTTTCCAATGACCCGGCTTGCCACAATGAAAGCAGGTCATCTGTCCGGAGGCCTTCTTTCCTTTCTTCTTCTTAATGCCCCCTTTGGGATTCATCCTCTTACTGGAACCCCTTTTGCCTGTCTTCTTCTTATCCACAAGAAGAACTGGAGCCTTTTTTTTCTTTACATGGCTCTCTGCTGTCTTCAACATATTCAATAGCTCAGGCAAGGAAGAATTAAGTTTGTTCATATGGTAATTAAGAACAAACTGTGAAAATGACTCTGGGAGTGATTGCAAGATCAAGTCTTGATTCAACTCCCCATCCATTACAAAACCTAATTGACCTAGTCGAGTGATTAGATCAATTACCTTTAATACATGGTCTTGTACTGATGTACCTTCTGTCATCCTTGCACGGAACAACTGCTTAGATATTTCATATCTAGCAGTTCTACTGTGTTCTCCATAAAGCACTTTTAAATTGAGCAGTATGGAGTTAGTATCCATGCTATCATGCTGCCTCTGCAACTCATTAGTCATAGAGGCAAGCATAACGTACTTGACAGTAAGTGAGTCATTTTGCCACATATTATATGTGGTCTTCTCCTCTTGCGAGGCATCTTCCCTTGGTGGTTCCAAAATTGGGGTATCAAGAATATAGGAAATTCTTTCTTGACTGAGTACTATTTTTAAATTTCTCAGCCAATCAACATAATTAGGCCCAGTCAATTTGTTGGCATCTAAAATACTACGGAGTGAGAGTGAAGAGGCTATTTATTTACATTTAAACAAAGAACAATACATAAGCAAACAACCATGAAATGACAACACATAATTAAATTAGGACTTTAATTTAATTATGTCTCCCACTATTTTATCGAGCATCATAACCCTCTATACGATGATCGAGAAAACCCTAATTAGTCTTTCTTAGTGGGGTTGAGATCCCAATCCCTTATAAAAGACCTTGTGTGTACACAACAAATCTTATATAAGTTCATAGGTAGGAAAACTCTTTCCAATTGTAACCCGTACAATTCTCAACTTATCCCGGCCTCTAAAATATTAATAGCCTTGTGTATACACAACAAACTATAATATTTTAGTTAAGTAAGACCCTTCATAACCATATAGTCATGACTTTAATAGTAATACCCTTGTGTGTACACAACAAAATATTACTTTAAATCATGCTATAAACAAATAATTGTATTAGGCCAAAAATTGTGTTAGTCACCATATTAGGTCTTGTGTGTACACAACAAACCTAGTATAGATCGTAACACAATAATGACCTATCATGAAGGAAGGCCAATAATAGTATTTTAACACCAAGCATGTTAGTCAAGAATTAAATCAATCAGATCGGCCAGGCTAGTGGAAGAGATGTGGGGGTCCCCCCGTTGCTTTCCTAGACACCAATTTAAAATTGGCCAGGTCAGTCAACGGAACCAATTAAAAACCACGATTCCCTTTACCTAACCAGAACCACCTTTCTAGACACCGAAATGACTAATTATCCATCATGACTAATAATGCTTATCGGTTAACTATACTACCACTTAATATAATTTTAAGAGGGATTCATGCAATGCCAGCACATTCAATTAAAAGCTATCACATATATTAATACATGCTTAAAACTAAGCAAATATGTAAAATGTGTGCCATCATACTAGGACAACCATTTACCACATAATGGATACACCATTATGCCAGGGCAACCTTATTTCAGTATGATGGCTCCAGGGCTAATCATATCTCTAAGACAATTAGGGTTTCAGTGGAAAAACCTAACTGGTGGCAAACATCAAACTCATGTTCAATCAAAGACATGCATTTTGCATCAATATAAAAACTTTGACATGATACTACATCATGAATTTAACTGCATAAGTTTTAAACCTAATAAGGAGGCTCTGATACCACTGTTGGGTTCGGGAACCAATGCGGAAGCGTGGATTTCAAAATTTATGAAACCAGGTTCGAACCCTAATCCCAAATCACCTTATTAGCAATTAAAACTATGACTACATGCATGTCCAAATTTAAACATTGTTTAAATACTAACCTCAGATCGCTATTACCAGTCTGATGGAGAAATGAACTCCAAATTGAGTAGCCTCTTGAACACACCAGGCGTCCACTTGTCCGCCCTCCGATGGTGATCCACACGGGCAGATGATCAAGACACTGACTCCTTAATTGGGTTCCTTCCAATCAAGTTCTACCCCAAGAACTTGATATTTGGGCTATTGGCTAGGACTCCTCTAGCCAAACTGGGACTAAACCTTCTCTCTTACCCTTCTCCTTGTCTTTTAGCAACTTTGGCCCCTTAAGACACTCTTGTCTTAAGAATAAGCCCTTGTCCTAAAATGAGACAAGGCTTGTCTTGGAGGGAGAAGAAAATTAAGACAAGATTGTCTTAATGTAAGAAAGAAAGGAGAGGCACCTTCTTCCTTTACCGTCGGAGAGTTTCTCTCTGACTCTCCTTCTGTTCTGAGATTCGACAGAGCCAAGGCTCCGTAAAGGAATCAAAGAGTAAAGAGAGGAGGGGGAAACAATCTTCTGGAGAGGGAGAAGAAGATTAAGAGGCAAGGCTTCGCTGTAGAAAAACTTAGAATCATTTTATGGTGAAGCCTTCTCCTTAAATAGGCGACAAAGAGGTGCCTATCCATCTGGAATCACCTTCTCACGCCCCTCTCTCCCTTCTCACGTCCTTTCCCTTCATCTCACGGCCCTTGATTTAATCTCACGGCCTTTGGGATGGGAAGACGCAAGAAAGAGTCGCGAGAAAACACAGAAGGGCGCGCGCAGAAGAGAGGAGTCGCGCCCCTTTGGTGTTTTCTTTCTTTCTTTCATGGTAATCCCCTTTTTTTGAAGAGTCCACGCCTAGGTGGACTCTCTTCCATGCCCTTTCAGCCAAAAAACGCCGATCCTTTTCTTTTTTCATGCAAAGACGCCACTTGGAGAGAGTCCACGCGCGCGTGGACTCTTCTCCTTGCGCGCGCGCGTGGGAAGAGAGGGGGAGGGGCTTAGGCGATGTGGGAAATGGGTTTTGCCTCTTAGGTTAGCCCAATTGCTAGCCTACTATTAGCCTAATGTTTTGAATCTTCAATTAGATTCAAACCGGAATGAATTTGGATCTAAAAAAGACCAAATCGGAACCCTAACTCGAATCCGATTCAAGTAGAAGACATGGTTTGCAACACATGCTAGTGTGTTCATCTGCAAACGAGATTTAATTCCAAATTAAATCCTTGATTATCTGTCCTAAGTGTGTGACCCACTGGGTTCCATACCTAGCCAGCAGTGGGTCCGAGTGCAAGTTGACCTAATTTGATCAGAACTCATTCTAATCGATTTATGTCAAATCGAGCTAACTCGAGTTAGTCAATTAGGACTCCTCCTAATTAGTGATCCAATTAAAACATTTAATTTGATCAACCCACAAGACAAGATTGACGTCTAGCAACGTGTCATGTCTACCCGGAAGATATGGAAATTCTGGTGAAATTCCAAATCTACCCTTCAGTGGAAAGTTCCCGTACAATTCGATCCTTCAATCATCTTGCATCCTGAATATAACTATGGATATGGAAACATGTCAAAACCAGCTTATACTCATTCCCAGCTCAGTCATACACTAATGATTCAATTAATTCGATATTAGAAATCATTTCTAATATCTGTACTTTGATCAAAGATTTCTTGAATCATCATCTAACCTAATTTGGCTGGATGCAATCTCCTCCTGCTAGGAGTGATCAATTCCTTGTTGACCTATTCATTACCTTCATATACAATTCACCATACCCAGCATCAACCTTGTGCATGACCCAATGTCATGATTGAGATTGAACCAAAGCATGGGTTCATGTACATAAGGTATTATGGCAGTCTCAGGTCATAGGACTACTTGTACAACTCCCACTATGAGAAACATCTATTGACATGCAGCTAAGGCTCCATTAGATGTTCTCAAACTGGATCTATTCAGTGAACTCATTCGCTAATGAGCTCCCACATCCTTGTATTAGTGTCCCACACAAGTGACTGTGAGAGCAGTCACCCTTTTCAGCATACATAGGATGTGCCAGTCTAACCGGAAATCCTGATCCCCAACTCAAGGTTCCTATGACTAGGAATATTCTAGATTAAGGTTTTAAGGCCTTAGATCTCACTGGTATGATCTCATCATAGCCCTACAACCATAGCCCTAATCTATGGGGTTCATCATATAATGACACAGCGAATGATGAAAAATTATTGCCTTTATTAACTTGTCAATTTACAATGGTCTGGGAGATACAAATATTGGCTTATAGGGCATAATCCTTTCACATATAACCCTCCCAGTCTATATACACCTTAGGATCCAAGATTCCATCAAATGTGGCTGCATTTAGATGAATGTTTCTAAGGGCCCTTTCATCCTGGTCAACATAGTCATGGTGAACTCTCTTTGGATATGGGTCAGGAGTATATTCCTGGCGTTGGACTCTAGGATGGACAGGTGGCAATCTGGGTGATTGTGGCTCAGTAGGGGTCAAACGGGTCTCTTCAAGGGTTCCTATTCTCTCTTCCATTTGGTCAAACCTAGTGTTCAATTGCTTGAACTGCTCAGTCATAATTCTCATTATGGTTTCTAGATTGGGATCCATGGAAGAACTGGGATGGTCAAGTGAATGTTGAAAGGAAGTTCCTGATCTAGTAGTCATGCACACACAGACTCAAACTCGGGCTAGAGGTTTGCTAGACCTAGAGCCCAAACCAAATGTTAGGTCAAGTTGACAATCCAGGTTGTAGTAACTTGTTACTTGGCCAGGTAAGTGTAAGGTTGGTGGAGGTTCCTCTTTGCTTGCCTTAGACACCAATTTGAAATTGGCCAGTTAAGTGAACCAAC
This sequence comes from Areca catechu, assembly GCA_021397845.1. Taxonomy (NCBI): domain Eukaryota; kingdom Viridiplantae; phylum Streptophyta; class Magnoliopsida; order Arecales; family Arecaceae; genus Areca; species Areca catechu. Next base: position 88,995,739 of record CM038051.1, on the reverse strand, counting down.
CCACCTTCCTTCGGGCTCTTGTTCCTAAACCACTTGCCTAGACACCAGATACAAGCACACACAAACAGGTTGTCAAAGTTGGCTTGACACTTGATTTGACTCGACCTTGTGGGTGTCCCTAGCTCGCTAGAGCAATTAAATATCTACTTCATATTAATTAGGGTTGGGTTATATTACGGCGTCAACTCCTGGATCGAGGCTGGATGTGCTGGAACTCTCCTCTCTCGGGTGAACCCACAACAAAGTCCCCAAGGACGCCGGTGGTGTTCCAGCGGGGAACACTCCGATGCCTAAGTTTGTAAGAGGTTGAAGGCAACAGAATGGAGGAACCAAGAAAAGAACAGCGTATAGAGAGAGAAGAGTTATTCTACCTTCAAACAGAGTCCCATAAGTACCTTATATAGGTGTGAAACATTCCAAAATCCATTAAGGAAGAGGTTGAGAATGACCGATCTGCCCCTAGGAGAATCTAGAGTTTGGCCACGTGGTGCGCAGATACGGTGACATTATGGAAGTAATGGAACAAGGCTGTTGGGATGGCACGATCCCGCAGTAACAAAAAGTTGCTTCTAGAATTCCTTGGATGCAAAGGCATACCTGTCAGACATCGGCTGTGGGAAAGCCGGTCGGTCGGACTAAAGGCCAAACCCCTTAAGGAGCCACAGGCAGGACCCCAGTAGGAGAGGGTCGTTCGAACTCCTGCTGCAGTGGATCGGACCTCTGAATGAGCCACAGGACAGACCCCGGTAGGAGAGGGTCGTTCGGACTCCTGCTCCAGTGGGTTGGACCTCTGAAGAAGAGCGACTAGTCAAACCCTAGCAGGAGAGGGTTGTTCGGACTCCTACTCCAGTGGATCGGACCTTTGAAGGAGAGCGACGGGCCGGACCCTAGCAGGAGAGGGTCGTTCGGACTCTTGCTCCAGTGGGTCAGACCTTTGAAGGAGAGCAGTGGACCGGACCCCAGTAGGAGAGGGTCGTTCAAACTCCTGCTCCAATGGGTCGGATCTCTGAAGGAGTAGCAATCGGAGCCTAAAAAAAGTAGCCCTATCAGACTGCAAGAATGGGCCAATTTCTGGCTGAGGGTGAGCCATCATGGTACAACAGTTGTCCCCCTTGCACTTGTGCTTCGAGCGAGTCCGTAGGCTCGAAGGTCGAGGGTATTAAATGGCAGTAAATGCATCAGTCTTTCAAATGATAGTGAATTCGATTCGGCATGCTACGACCGGGCACCTTCTGCTTTGAATTTTGCTCCTAGACAGGTGTCAGCATCTGGTTGGTGAAGATAGGGGGAGTAGTTATTGCTGGTATGGTGCATGGCAGCTATCCGCTTGAATTCTTGACATGACGTGGGACACGTGGCTTCATCAGGGCAGCTGGCGCACTTCCTGGAGTGATCTATTCACCATTGCTTTGGCTATCACGTGGATCATGGTTGGATATGATCCGGTGTGTCCCCTCGGATTCCAATCCAACTCGAAAACTGAGGTGCCAGCCATCGGGTCATGGCACGTGGGGGGAGGCGTTGGGGAGCTACCCCCGGGTGCCTATAAAAGGGGGTAGCAGCACTCAAAAGGTGCCTTTCACCGTGCTTGTGCTTGAAGAGAAAGCAGCCTCCTCCCTCCTTCTGTTGCTCTAGCCCCTCTTAGAGAACCAGGGAACCAGGTTAGTCCCGTCTCCACCTTCCTCTGTCTGCTTCCTTTTCTGCAACTCCCCTTAGAATGGCTTCTGGGAGTCAGAGTTCGGCTCATGGACATAGGGAGCCCGACCCTTTCTAATGCAGAACGGAAGCTCTGATACCAAAAATGGTGCAGAACAAAGAACAAAGAAGCGTATGCGGAAGTAAATTTAGGATTAATTTTTTTTATTATTATTTATTTATTATTATTTCAGAAATTGGCTTTGACTCAAAGTAAAGCTAAACTAAGTTGAAGGAAACTAGGTAAGGATTGAAAGCACAATTTAGAAGAAACTAAATTATCAGAGTAGTTCAGAAATAATGGATCGCTAGGGGTTGAGAAACTCCCAGACCTAGGGTTTCGCTCTGAACTTTCAACAGAACAGAAATAGAGAGGAGAGATGGTTTACCAACCAGACAGTGATCTTCTCAGAATTTGGGTGGAAGAACTCTCTCGAGCAGATTGTTGGATCCTCGGATTCGGCTATCTTCGCAATGGATCCTCCAATACTGGTCTTGTGGTTTGGTCGGCTTCTCCTAGACTCAAGATCTAGGAAGAAGAAAAACAAGTGAGGGATTTAGAGACTCAGGGAAGGATTTACTAGTTCGAAGAACTTGAAGGTTGATGTCGCTGAGATCTGGATTCTCTTGAAGGCTGATTCAACTCCCACTGGAAAGAGCTTTGGATCTGAAGTACCCGGACTATAGCTGAATGCTGGTGGTCGGCCTGGACTTAGGCAGAGAGGCCGTGGGAGGTGGAATATGCTAGGGCTTAGTGGAAAGAGAAGGGTGATGGGCGGCTAGGGTTTGGGAGTGGAGTGGCTAACCTAGGGTTTGGGTTTTGGAGATCTCACACCTCCTCAAGGTTCCTGGGGAACCCGGATTTACTCCCTCACGGAGCTCAACACCTGGATGCAAGTGCGAAAGAGAGAAAACACAGAGTTTGCTCACAGAAAAAATGTTGGTTTCATTCATCTGATTCATTTCAAACTTACATGGGGGTTTAATTTATAGGACATTACAAGAGAGTAGGGTTTTACATCTTCCCATGTGGGACTAAAGGAGGGGATCTTCAAATTAGGATATCAATCCCTACTCATATGGCCGGCCAATTAATTCCAAAGTTGATTGAAGCTTCAAAAAGGAAAGTGGGTGGCGCCTCCTTGTCTTGACCTCCAAGAAAATATTTTTTTCCTTGTATGCTTGGCCTTATCTGGAAGTGTTTGGGTGCCTTTTAACCTTGCCCTCCAAGAGAAAATTTGTTGCCTTTTATATCTGGCTTTAGTTGGAATGATTAGGGTGCCTCCTAACCTTGCTTTTCAAGAGAAATCTCCTTCCTTCCATGGCTCAACCCTTTTTGGATGCCTCCTTTTCTTTCTCCCCAAGTTATGGCTCCTTCTAACTTTGTTTTGAGTATTTCTGGCAGGTAATGGGCGCCTCCTTGAATTCCTCTCCAAGAGAATTTCTTCTCTTTTATAGTTTGGTTCTTTTGGGAAGTCTTGGGCCGCCCCCTTGATTTGTGGACCCCTGGTGGATTTCTCCTCAATTGGCGCATGAAAGAGGGGAGCTGCTATCTGTGGTGTGGGGACCAAAGCCTGCTGGATGGAGATGTGGCGCCCCCTGAACTCAGGCGTATGGCTGGGAGTATGGCTGGGAGTGTGGCGTCCACTTGCTTGGCCTTGGGAGAAAAAGTAACACCCCAGGTTGAAACCCTTGTCCACTACTGAGTCAACATGACTCAATAAAATAAAATGCAGGTAATATAGACTCAAGCTAAAGTTGAGTTGATCCTGTCAACCCTTATTACAAGACAAAAAAACCCTAATTCTTTGGGCAAGGTTAATCAGAGATCTAGATGGAGCTCTGAAGTCTTCTTCTAAGTCTGGTGCCCGCACCACTTTCGACATCGCTTCGACCATGACCCGAGAGAGGGTCGAAAGTCTTAGGACTGTGTATAGCATTCCTTCCACCTTATATCTGACCGTCCCCAGTCACGAGGGTAGAGTGAACGGACCTTTAAACCTAGGAGCTCTCCCTTTACATGAAGACCACCTGAAAGCCGGCCTTCGCTTCTCAATCCATAGTTTCTTTATCCAGGTCTTCAACACCTATAGAATTACTCCTTCCTAACTGACCCCGAATAGTGTTCGGGTTCTCTGTGGCATCGTAGCCCTGTGTCAAGAGGCCAACATTGAGCCGAGGGTGTCCTTGTTTTCTAATTTTTTCTTATTGAAGCAGGACTGCCGAAGTCATGAGTGGTGGATGTTTAGTCCACACCCTGGCCGGAAGATACTAGGGGGGCTTCCATCCGCCACTCATGGATGGAAGTCTCGATACATTTTTGTAGATAGGCTAGAGCCATGGGGCTTTGAGGCAGCTTGGAGGGAGCCAAGGCCGAATGCTTTGAACGAGAGGAAGGTCTCGAGGGTCGACGAGGCTGACTTCCATAAATTGGATGATGAGGACCCGAAGTTCATCGGCTTCATGCTCCACAAGGGGAGTCTTCATTAGGCTGGACTGAGCCGGCACCCGATGATAGGTAGGACGAGAGCCGTAGAGAGAGAGACCGGCTACTTTATCTTCTGTTGGCTTTGCAGCCGTACCTTAATTTAACTTTGTTTGTTGACAGGTGGCAAGATGAAGCCGGATCGGGCGGTTCTTTCAACGTGATCGGTGTAGTGGAGGGCTATCCGTATCACAGAGCCAACCCCCCAAGAGCAGAAGAAGCGGGCAGTAGAGCCAGTTCCTAAGAGGTCGAAGAAACAACAGACGGCAGAACCATCCATCACGGTGGTGTTGATTGGGTCGGAGGATGATGACGTGCCATTGTCGGATCGCTTAGCGGCGAAGATAGTAGAGCAATCATCATCAGTTGGGCACTCAGCTGCCCGAGTGGAGGAGGGGCTTCTGAAACTGATCGGGGTGGGCATGGCTCCTTTATCCCCGCCGTTGGAGCTGACCGAGGTAGCTTCCCCGGTAACCAGGAGAAGTCATGCAGAGGAGGGGTCGTCGGCCATTGATGAGAGCGCCAACGGTGCCAGTGGCGAGGGGGAGTGCCAGGCAGGGCGCGAAGCTGAGAAGGTCAGGGAGCTGCTTCGGAGGGCCGTCATCAACGATGATGGGCGGTCGGTGACTGAGGCCTCCAGGAGTTCCCTCCACCATCTTTTAGGGGAAAGAGTTAAAATTAATCCTTCGATTTCGAACTCACCTGTTGCAACTATCTAACTGTGCATGTGTTTGTCGGCAGCTTGTCAAAGATACCCTGCTGATGGATGGTGGCTTGGGTGAGCTGCTCTATCTGAAAGAGCACTTGACCAAGAGGGCCGAAGCGGCAGAGATGGCGAGGGACGCGGCCTGGGTGGCACTGACAGCCTCCAAGGAGGAGGTGCTCAGCTTAAAGGCAGTAGCCTAAGAGGTGTCCACCTTGCAGGCTGAATTAGAGGCCCAAAAAAAGTAGTTGGAGAACTTACTGGCCCAGAAGGTAGATCGGGAGGCATGTTTGAAGAACAAAAAGAAGAAGATCAAGGCTCTAACTCGTCGGGTGGCCATCGAGGAGGGGTGCTTGACCGAATGCGAGGTCCATGCACAAGGCCACCAAGCGGTCATAGAGAGGTATAAGGGCCTGCTGAAGACAGCCCAGGAGTTGCTGAAGACGGCCAGTGAGATGGCCATTGCAACTTATAAAGCTTCCGAGGACTTTACCGAGGAGATGAATGAAGCCTGGACCATTGAATTCAACTACGAGTACGACGAGTGTCTGGGAAAGGTTAGTGCAAACTTCCCAGACCTCGATCTGTCATTCCTTCAGCAATCAAAGCCGGCAGAAGAGGAGGGCTTGGAGGCGGTGGATCCGACTGCCCGAGCAATCGATGCTCCAGTGGAGGCCGTCGTAGAAGTGGCCAGAACGGATGCCCAAGTTGGAACTGAAGCAGAAGCAACCGAAGGGGCCGAGGGGGTCGAAGCGGGTGTTGTTGCCGAGGGGTCCGGAGCGGTCGTAGATAGTGTTCCTCCCAAGGGTCAGACCTAGTCGTTTGTAAAGGTCTGACCTTTAATTTTGTAAAGAAGATTTTTGGTAATAATGAAAAACTTTTTTCATAATGTCTCATTTTCTTCCCTCTGAAATTTCACTAAGTGTGGACTAGTCAGCTGATCTGAGCAAATGGTCAGACCTTCAGGGTGAGCGTCGAGTGGTGGCTCAGGCCGAACTAGATTCCCTTTGGATTTCCGCTCTAAGTATTGGTCCATCGGCTTGCCCGGACCAAGAGCAATTGAAGTAGCGGTCGGAGAGTAGCTCAGGCCGGAGCAACGAGCTTAGGAATTTCAACCTAAGTGTTGGTCTGTTGGCTTTCCAGACCCAGAAGTAGTTGAGGCAGCGGTCGGATTGTAGCTTAGGACGGAGCAATGAGCTTAGATATTTCAACCTAAGTGTTGTTCCGTCAACTTTCCGGACCCATAAATAGTTGAGGCAGCAGTCGGATGGTAGCTCAAGCCAGAGCAACGAGCTTAGGAATTTCAACCTAAGTGTTGGTCCGTCAGCTTTCCAAACCTAGAAGTAGTTGAGGCAGCGGTCGGATGGTAGCTCAGGCCAGAGCAACGAGCTTAAGAATTTCATCCTAAGTGTTGGTTTGTCGACTTATTCAGACTGGGCTGCCCTAGAGCCTCTACCGACCGGAGTCAAACTTTCGGAAGTGGGCTGCCCTAGAGTTTCTGCCGACCATAGTCGAACTTTCGGAAGTGGGCTACCCTAAAGCCTCTACCAACTTGAGTCGAACTTTTAGAAGTGGGCAGCCCTAGAGCCTCTACCGATTGGAGTCAGACTTTCAGAAGTGGGCTGCCCTAGAGCCTCTGTCGATCGGAGTCGGACTTTCGGAAGTGGGCTACCCTAAAGCCTCTGCCGACCAGAGTCAAACTTTCGAAAGTTGGCTACCCTATAGCCTCTACCGATTGAAGTTGGACTTTTGGAAGTGGGCTGCCCTAGAGCCTCTACTGACCGGAGTCGGACTTTTAAAAGTGGGCTACCCTAGAGCCTCTGCCGACCATAGTCAGACTTTTGGAAGTGGTTCGTAGAAGAAATGTGAACTTTATTGATATTACTTGTGGAAGTTGTCTACATTCCACGGACGCGCGCCATCTATCGTTCGTCCAAAAACTAAAGTCGATTGGTGTCGGCTTGAACCACTTCAATGACTCGATAAGGTCCTTCCCAATTTGGGGAAAGCTTGCCATGCTCTATCGGCCTTGAAACTTCCATCTTCCTCTAGACCAGGTCTCCGACTCGGAAAGCTCATGCCTTGACTCGTGAGTTGTAATATTTCACCATCTTGTGGTAGTAGACCACCATCTTCATGCCTTCCCAAAGTCTAGTTTATTCGAGCAAGTCCAGGTCAGCCTTTTGATGTTCGGAGTTGGCCGGTTCGGCGTAGTGGTCGATCTACAGAGATTGAAGAGAGGTCTCAACAAGAATGACGGCCTCGCTCCCGTAAGTGAGGTTGAATGGGGTTTCGCCAGTTGATGTTCTGGTGATCGTCTGGTATGCCCATAATACTGAGTGGAGCTCCTCCACCCAAAGCCCCTTAGCTTCATTCAGTTGGTTCCTCAGTCCATGCAAGATTGTCCGATTGGAGACTTCAGCCTCTCCATTGCACTGAGGATGTCTGACCGACGTGAGTCGGTGAGATATATGATATTGATGACAAAAATCTTAAAACTTAGAGTTGTCAAACTGTCTTCCATTATCAATAATAACTGTCCGGGAAATGCCGAACCGAAAGATGATGTTATTCCAGATGAAGTTCTCCACCTTGGCCTTTGTTATCTGTGCTAGTGGTTCGGCCTCCATCTATTTGGTGAAGTAATCGATGGCCACAAGCAAGAATTTCCGTTGCCTGGATGCCGGAGTAAAGGGCCCCAAGATATCCATCCCCTATTATGCAAACAGCCATGGGGCAGTGATCGGCGTCAGCTCACTGGCAGGCCTCCTTTGATTAATGGAGTATCTTTGACACGAGTCACACCTTCAGATGAAGTTCAACGCATCTTTCTGAATGGTAGGCCAGTAATACCCCTGTCAAATGATCTTGTAAGCTAAGGACCTTCCTCCGAGGTGGTCACCACAGATGCCTTCATGGACTTCTCTGAGTGCATAGTTGACATCTATCGGCCCCAAGCATTTCATCAATGGCTATGAGAATGACCGCTTATACAAGACGCCATCGATGACGACATACTTAGAGGCCGTCGAGCGCACTCACTTGGCCTCCGTCAGATCCTCCAGGATAGTTCCCTTAGTCAAGAAAGTAAGGATTGGATATATCCTAGAATTTTCTTGTTCCACCTGGTGGACCTCGGTCAGCTCCTCCGTAAAACTTGCGTACTGTAGATGCTCCATAAAAGCTCAGTCGGAAGTGTTGATAGCCACCGTAGCCAACCTTGATAGAGCGTTCGCCCGAGAGTTCTACAGATGAGGTTTATTGAGGATTTCAAAAAATCTAAGCCAAGAAATAAGGCTTTGTACCTTGTTTAGGTATCTTGCCAGGGTCGGATCCCTTACTTCAAATTCCCCCTTTACTTGATTAACCACCAGTTGGGAGTCGGAGAAGACTCTGAGTCGGCTGATGCCCAGTTCATTAGCGATTCGTAGCCCTGCGAGGAGGGCTTCATATTCTGTCTGATTGTTTGACACTTGAAATAAAAAATGCAATACATACTCCAAGTTCTCTCTAATCAGGTCGGCCAGGATCAGCTCGGCCCCATAGTCTGCAAGGTTGGACGTTCCATCCACATGGAGGGTCCAGGCTGGTTCAGCTTCGTAGATGGCATCGGCTTCGGGTACTTCGGCCATTTGAGGAGGCGTCTCCTGTGTCCATGTACACTCTGTAATGAAGTCAGCAATTACCTGGGCCTTCAAGGCAGATCATGGCTTGAAAGAGATGTCGAATTTGCCTAGCTTGATAGCCCACTTGGCGAGTGACTGGATGTGTCTAGGTTTCGAAGGATTGCCTTGAAGGGTTGGTCGGTCATCACCACCATTGGATGTGCTTGGAAATATGGTCGGAGCTACTTGGTAGACGTGACCAAAGAATATATTAATTTTTGCATCTTAGGGTACCTTGTTTCGGCATCGTGGACTTTGCTAATATAATAGATAGGCTTCTGCTATCCATCCTCTCCGACTCGCACGAGGATATGCCGATCGCTTCGTTCGACGCCGAAAGATAAAGGTACAAAGGTTTCCCCTCCGTCAGCTTGGCCAGCAATGGGATTTCTTCAAGTACTCCTTCAATGCTTCGAAAGCCAATCGACATTCGTCAGTCCAAACAAAGCTTTTTGACTGATGCAGGGTTTTGAAAAATGGCAGAGACTTCTCAACCAAATGGGAGATGAAACGGCTGAGAGAGGTAATACGGCCGATGAGCTCTTGAACCTACATTTTGTTGGTCGGATGTGCCATCTCAGTGATGACCTTTATCTTGTCGGGGTTCACTTCAATTCCCCTCTACGTGACCAAAAAACCAAGGAACTTGCCAGAGGTTGCCCTAAAAGTACACTTCGTGGGGTTCAGCTTCATCCGATGGTGCCTAAGCGCATCAAAGAATTCCCACAAGTTTCTAATGTAGTTGGCCTTATGGAGACTCTTCACTATCATGTCATCCATGTAAGCCTCCATGTTCCAGACTAGCTGACCTTCAAACACTCGGTTGATCAACCTCTGAAAGGTGGCATCGACGTTCTTCAAGCCAAAGGGCATCATTCGATAGCATTAAAGACCATTGTCGGTGACAAAGGCAGTCTTCTCCATATCTTCCGGATGCATCTTTATTTGGTTGTAGCTAGAAAAGGCATCCATAAAGCTGAGAAGTTGGTGGCCGGCTGTGGCATCCACCAGCTGATCAATCTTGGGTATTGGAAAACTATCCTTCGGGCAGGCCTTATTAAGGTCGGTGTAATCCACACAGATCCTCCACTTCCCATTGGCCTTCTTTACCATAACCACATTCGCTAGCCACTTAGGATAGTGGACTTCCCTGATGAAGCCAACATCACAAAGCTTCTTCACTTCCTCATCGATGGCTTTCTGCCTTTCAGTGGCAAAGCTTCTCTTCTTCTGTCGGATAGGTCGGTAGGCCGAATCCACCTTGAGCTGGTGAGTGATGATCTCCGACGGCATCCCGGGCATGTCCGACGTCGACAAAGCGAAGACGTTGGCATTACTCTTGAGGAAGCAGATCAGTTCTGACTTAATATCTTCACTGAGGGAACCTCCAATCTGAAAAACTTTGTTGGGATCATCCTCCTGAAGGGAAACAAACAGAATCCTTTCTCCTAGATGACCAAGGCCATCGGCCTCGGTCCTCGAGTCGAGTTGCTCTAGAGTGGGACGACCTTCTGACAGTTGGTTCATAATGGTCAGATACTGCCTGACCATCCGACGGTCTACCCTCATCACTTCGACACTGCTCCTGGTCGAAAATTTTGCCAACAGATGGTAAATGGATACAATGGCTCTGAATTTGTTGAGAGCCGGTCGGTCCAAGATAGCATTGTAAGGGGAGGTCATCTGAATGACCACAAAATTGATGGGGAGGGTTTTCTAGAAAGGCTCCATCCTGATTGTCACAAAGAGAACTATCTTTCCTTCCACTCTGACGGAGTTGCACCCGAAGCTTGTTAGCAGCGTGGGGGATTCCTGCAGCATGGACCTGGATAGATTCATTCTCACAAAAGCATCATTTAGCAATATCCTTGTAGAGCTTCCATTATCTATAAGTATTCTCCTAACATCATAATTGGCAATCACTACCATCATGAATATAGGGTCATTTTCAAAAACATGAGTCTCCAGAAGATCGTCATCAGAGAAAGTGATTGCATTGGAACCCCTGGACCACTTAGCAATATCGCGTCGGCCCTCGTAACTTATTATGGATCGTCGATGCAGCATGCCGACATCCCCGTCGATTGGCCTCTGATTGGGGAGCTCCATCTCCTCCGGAGGGTTTTTGGCGTTTGATGCTTCGGCTTGATCCTGATGGAGTCGGATGTACTTGCATAGGTACCCCCTCTAGATGAGGTCTTCAATGGCGTCTTTCAACTAGAGTCACCCTTCAGTGCTATGCCCGTGATCCCTATGGAATCGATAGAATTTATCTTTGTTTCTCCAGGCAGGAGGGCCCCTCATTGGCCGTGGCCTTTGCAGAAAGGTCTCATTCATGATCTCCATAAGGATCTTCTCTCTTGGTAGGGATAAAGATGCATAAGTCTCGAACCTCCAAGGGAAGTCCCTTGGCTTCGGACTTCAGTGTTGAGCCGATCGCCGACTATCACTCAGAGGTTGGACTTCAGGAGCCTTATCGCTTCGCTTCTTGGGGGTCGACCTTCCCTCAACTTGATATCGGCCGGCTGCTTGTTCTTCTGCCAGGGCATACTTCTGTGCTCTAGCTAGGAGTTCGCTGTAGCTTGTCAGATGTTTCTTGTCTTGGGAGAAGGTCATCCTAGACGAGCGGAGCCCTTGCTTGAAGGTTGACATGGCCACAGCCTCATTCAAGTCCGGGACTTCCATGGCCGCTGAGTTGTAATGGGCCATGTAGTCCCGAAGGGTTTCTCTCTCCTTTTGCAGCACAAGGAAGAGACAGTCGGTATTCCTCGGGGTCTGACTTCAAGTCCTGAAATGGGAAAGAAAAAATGATTCGAGTTGAGAAAATGAGTGGATCGTACCTGGCCAGTTAGTGAAGAACCACATCCGGGCAGTCTTCTTAAGGGTGGCAGGGAAGGCGATGTAATGGAGGGCATCGGAGGTGCCTTGTACCATCATATATGCTTTGTATGTGCCCAGATGGTCCATCAGATCAGTGGTACCATCGTAGGGGTCCACTTGCAGAATCTTGAAGTGGCGGGGAATCATCTCCGCCAGGATCTCGTCAGAGAATGGAGGATAGGAGTCGTATACCTGTCCCCCTTCGGCCTTCTGCTGGAGGGCGATTTCAGTAATGCACTACTCCATGCACATGATCTTGCTGGCATAGTCCCTCGGAGGTTTGGCAGCAGGTCGACCACCGACCAGGATGGATTCGATGCAGGAAGGTAAAGCAAACCTTGCCCTTTCACCGTCAGTGCAATCACCCAATGATCTCTAGGGCTTCGTGGTGATGTGGGAACAATGCTGAGGGACCTCCGGCCATCGGCTTCCCTCAGTAGCAATCAGAGGATTGGTGCATGAATCAGCCGGTAGTAGCTTCCAGTTGTCGGCTGCTTCCTGGGAACGTTGAACTACAGCAGTAAGTGTTTCGATGCGATTCACCAACGTTTGGACATGCTACAACCCCAGTGTGATGGTAGGTTCAGAAGCAGCTATGGCAGTTGTGGCGTTTTCATTCTCCCTTGGAGGTTCCTCAAACTTGGAAGGAGAGATACCTCTTCTAGCAGTGGCATTTGGAGCTCTTCCCTTAGCAATTTTGTAGTAGGGGTGAGGGATTCCTCTTTTTAGAGAAGGGAACAGAAATGCAAGCGGCCCCCCTTCCTCTAGCGCCAATCTGTTGCGGCGTTAACTCCTGGACCGGGGCTGGATGTGCTGGAGCGCTCCTCTCCTGGGTGAACCTGCAACAATGTCCCCAAGGGCACCGGTGGTGTTCCGGTAAGGGACCCTCTGATGCCTAAGTTAGCAGGAGGTTGAAGGTAACAGAATAGAGGAACCAAGAAAAGAACAGTGTATGGAGAGGGAAGAGTTGTTCTACCTTCAAACGGGGTCTCCTGAGTACCTTATATAGGCGCGGAACAATCCAAAATCCATTAGGGAAGAGGCTAAGAAAGACCGATCTGCCCCTAGGAGAATCTAGAGAGTGTCCATGTGGCACGCAGATACGGTGACATCATGGAAGTAATGGAACAGGGCTGTTGTGATGGCAGGATGCCACAGTAACAGAAACGCGCTTTTGGAATTCCCTAGATGCAAAGGCATGTCTGTCAGTTTTTGGCCATGGGAAAGTCGGTCGGCCGGACTAAAGGCCAAACCTCTGAAGGAGCCACAGCCGGACCCCAGCAGGAGAGGGTCGTTCGGACTCCTGCTCTAGTGGGTCAGACCTTTGAAGGAGCCACAGGCCAGACACAGTAGGAGAGGGTCGTTCGGACACCTGCTCCAGTGGGTCAAACCTCTGAAGGAGAGCGATGGGCCGGACCCCAGCAGGAGAGGATCGTTCATGGTGCAGGCACCAGACTCAGAAGAAGACTTCAGAGCTCCATCTGGATCTCTGATTGACATTGCCCGAGAAATTAGGGTTTGTAATAAAGGTTGACCTGGTCAACCAGTTTATTTATTTTTATTTATTTCTTGAGTCACCATTTAAATTTTGTTGAGTCATGTTGACTCGGTGCAAGTCCCGATGTGGTTTCAATTTGGTCCAAAATGGTGCCACATTTGTCTTCCAATCAAATCAAGGTTCAAGCAAGTGGAGGCCACACTCCAAGCCACATGCCCAGCCACACTCCGAGCACACGCCAGAGTCCAGGAGGCGCCATAGAGGCATCCCAGTGTCATGGTCCCCACACCCAAAGAAGAAAAAATCAAATTGGAAGCTAATTTAAAGGAGGCGCCCATACCTGCCTATTTTACCTAAGCAAAGAAGGAAGAAAACTTCTCTTGGAGAAGAAATCAAAGAAGGACATCCAATTGAAGTTCAAATCAAAAACAAAGAGCTTAACTTGGAGTGGAAGAAAAGAAGAAATGCCATAAGAAGAGGAGGACTCCAAATCCAAATCCAACTCCAAAGGAGGCGCCATAAAAATTCCAAAAAAAAATTCCTTTATGGCCGTCCCAATTTTTTTGAAGTCTTGGTCGACCAAGAGAGGGGGTTTTCTACCTAATCTAGAGGTTGGAAGAGTTTAGTCCCACATGAGAATTTGTACAAGCTAGGAGAAAATTTTAGGTCTATATAATAGACCTCTCTTTGTAACTTTGAAAATCAATGAAGAAAATTATTTTTTTGCTATTCTCTTGTGTTGAGTGACCTAGGTTTCTCTTCTTCCACACTATTCTAAGTGTTGAGCTCCGTGAGGGGGTAATCCGGGTTCCATTGGAGCCTTGAGGAGGTGAGAGATCTCCATCTTTATCCAAAACCCTAGGTTAGCCACTTAAAAATCTAAAACCCTAGCCGCCCTTCATTATTTTCAATCCATCAAACCCTAGCTCCTTCCATCTCCCACGGCCTCTCTCTCTCTACAAGTCCAGGCCATCCACCTTCATCCAGATCCAGTCCGGCTACTTCAGATCCAGAGCAAGTTCCAAGGAAAATCACATCAGCTTCCAGGAGAATCCAGTTTTCAGCAATTTCAATCTTCAAGTTCATCAACCTGGTAAATTTCTCCCTTGACTCTCTGATTCCACCAATTGTTTTTCTTCTCTTCCAGATCTTGAGTTCAGGAGAAGCCAACCCGCCAAAGGACCAGTATTGGAGGATCCATTGCGAAGATATCTGAATCCGAGGATCCAACAATCTGCTCGGGAGAGTTCTTCCACCAAAATTTGTGAAGATCATTGTCTGGTTAGGTAAACCATCTCTTCTCTTTATTTCTGTTCTGTTGAAAGTTCGGAGCGAAACCCTAGGTCTGGGAGTTTCTCAACCCCCAGCGATCCGTTGCTTCTGAACTACTCTGATAATTTAGTTTCCTTAAAATTGTGCTTTCGATTATCATATTAGTATCTTTCAATGTTAGGTTAACTTTTCTTTGATTTGAAGCCAACTTCTACAAACATATAAAAACAACAAAAAAATTAGTTAATCTTAATTTACTTCCGCATCGCATCCCTTTATTTGTTCTGCATCATTTTTGGTATCAGAGCCCAGTCTAGGGTTTCTGATTTGCTTGCTTGCTTGTTTTGATTGTTCTCTTTTTATTTTGTCTGCTCGAAGTAGACTCCCCAGGACGTCCAGTCCTAGGAACTAAGCGAGGTGCAAGCCTCCTCCTCCCATTCCACGGGGTGTTCCTAGGGCGTGTAGGGGATCCATTGGGTTATAACTTCGTAGCAGGGATTATAAACGGGGAAGACAATCTAGTTGCAGCCCGTAATTACCCTATTGTCTAAATTATTTCTCCCTGCATAAAACTCTGAATTGCATGATTTTTACTTCGTTGAAACCATTATAATTGAACCTATTTTTTATTATTTTTCTGTGATTTATTGGTTTCGTTAAAAATTCTGAGCATTAAAATACAGCAACTCTGTTTTTTGTGTTCTGCAATTCAATTCCTTTTGGAGTGATCATCTCATAATTTACTTAAGGGCAATTGAGCATCTAAGATAAGGGGAGGAGTTGATTACCTCTCCTTAGCCCAAAACCATCATCCAATCATTCGAACCTAGACCTAATTTAAAATCGGTTAGACCTAATTTGCCCTAGTGGGCTAGGGATACCAATTGGCCGGGTCTAGGCTAGTGTTGAGTCAGTTTGCTGAGTTATTCTGTGTGTGCTTAGCACTCAGTGTCTAGAACGGTGGTTCAGGGATCCATTCCCGAAGGGCTTGTGTGCTGGTCCGCCTACCTGGCCAATCACTGATTGGTGTCTAGGATTGGCATTCAGGGACCTAACACTCCCCTTACACCTGCCTGGCTGAGTCCTGAGTTACTACAGGCTAGCTTGCCACTCTGATTGGGTATCTAGTTTGGACTCTAGGTCTAGTGATCCAGTAGTCGATTTAGTCTAGTCTCATTTTGTGTGCTTGCTTGAATCATCATGTCTACCAGAAACGGAGTGCCATATCAACCCGGTCAAACCCAACCTGATTTAGAGGCCATGATCAGAACTCTTACTGAAAGTATGGCTAAAATGAATCAGGATATGACAAACACTGTGGCCCAGTTTAGCGCACAAATTCAAGAGGATCTTACCCAACTTAGGGACCGAGTCCAAGTACTTGAAGAACCTAGACATCGGAATTGGACTCCTGACCCCGATTTTAATGTGCCTCAACCTCACCCACATCAGGAGCCTAGAAGGCCTTTATATAGAGATCCTGAACCTAATCATAGGAGGCCTGACCCAGAGCCTGAAGATAGAGATGATAGGTTCATTAGGAACATCAAATTAGATGCACCCACTTTTGATGGTAGTCTGAACCCTAAGGTGTATTCTGATTGGGAGGGTGAGATGGACCAATACTTTGAGTGGTATGCTATGTCTGAGGAGAGGAAATACAAGTTTGCCAAGATGAAATTAGTGCGTCAAGCTAGGTTATACTGGGAGAACATTGAGCTAACCACTAGGAGACGGAATGTTGAGCCCATAACCACTTGGCAGGGTATGAAAGAAAAACTGAGAGATAAATACCTACCCATTTCATACCAGCAAAACCTGTTAGACCAATGGCAAAACCTGAAACAAGGAAACCGATCTGTCTCAGACTACATAGCTACTTTTGATGAATACCTAATGAGATGTGATGTGAGTGAAGCCCACGAAGTCACTTTGTCTAGATTTAGGGCTGGACTCAGGGAAGATATCAAGAGAGAACTATTTCTGAGAGAGGTTACTGATCTAGACCAGGCATACCAGATTGCACTGAACACTGAGAAATTTCAGAGAGGACCTATACCTTCTAGGGTTAGTGCCCCAATCCCAAGGAATGGACCAAGCCAAGTTATCCCTAGTAAACCTTTTCAGGGTACTTCTACCCCTAGACCCATGGACAAAGGTAAGGCACCTGACACCCAGAGAACCCCTAGTTCAAATATCACCTGTTTTAAGTGTCAGAAACCAGGTCACATTTCCAGTCAGTGTACTGCCATAGCCTGTTTCAAGTGTCATAAGGTAGGTCATGTTGCTAGCCAGTGCCCACGAAGATCCCTTTACATAGAAGAGGGAGAGAATGATAATTCCGAGCCCAGTGAGGAATTTGAAGAAGAAGTTTATGAGGCCGGAATGAATTTGGTTGAGGAGTATGAAGGAGAGGAGGAACCCAATGAATCTGACCAATTAGGAGTTGTAAGATGCATCCTATCCCAGAATCTAGTTCAAGAGGATTGGCGTAGGACTAACATCCTACAGACTTTTCTTAAATTAGGGGATAAGGTATGTAAGATCATCATAGATAGTGGGAGCTGTGTAAATGCCATCTCTACTAGCACTGTCAAGATGTTAGGCTTAATCCCAGTTCCCCATCCCAACCCCTATAAGGTTTCTTGGGTAGATTCTACCTCCATACCCATCCAGTCTAGATGTCAAGTCCAAATCCAAATGCAATCTTATCATGAAAAGATTTGGTGCGATGTCTTACCCATGGGGGTGAGCAGTATAATTCTCGGAAGACCTTGGTTGTATGATCATGATGCCACCCTCTTAGGAAAATCCAATACCTATGTCTTTAGTTTCAATGGGAAGAAGATTACGATCCATTCAGTTCCCCCTAAGGACAAGGTAACTAAAGGAGCCGGTAAGGTTAAGGAGATGAAAACTGGAGTGAACCTAATCAGTGCTAAGGATCTAGAACAAGAAATCCATAGTGGTTCACCCATCTGGATGTTGACTGCTAAGGAACTTAGAACTTCGGAACCCTCAGAGCCTCCTCAAGAAGTTAAACCTGTGTTAAAAGAATTTGAGGATGTCTTTTCCGAGGATTTTCCAGACCACCTTCCACCTCTTAGGGATATCCATCATGCCATAGATCTAATCCCAGGAGCGACTTTGCCCAACTTGCCCCATTACAGGATGAATCCATCTGAGCATGAAGAACTGCAAAAGCAGGTTGGAGAATTATTGAGGAAGGGGTTTATTAGAGAAAGTCTTAGCCCTTGTGCAGTCCCAGCCTTACTGACCCCAAAGAAAGATGGCACGTGGAGGATGTGTGTTGACAGTCATGCCATCAATAAAATTACAATCAAATATAGGTTTCCCATCCCTAGATTAGATGACATGCTTGATATGATGGCTGGTGCAATGGTTTTTTCTAAGTTTGATCTCAAAAGCGGCTATCATCAGGTTAGGATTAGACCCGGGGATGAATGGAAAACTGCTTTCAAAACTAAGGATGGTCTTTATGAATGGGTTGTTATGCCTTTTGGGTTGTCCAATGCCCCTAGTACCTTCATGAGAATTATGACCCAGGTACTTAGAGCTTTCATAGGAAAATTTGTGGTGGTCTATTTTGATGACATCCTGATCTATAGTAAGACCCCAGCAGATCACCTAGGCCACCTTAAAGCAGTCTGCCAAGTTTTGAGGAATGAGAGACTCTACGGTAATCTTAAGAAGTGTTAATTCATGACTAGTAAAGTTATCTTTCTTGGTTTTGTAGTAACCCCTGACGGCGTGGCAGCCGATCCTGAGAAGATTAGGTCCATAGTAGACTGGCCAGAGCCAACCAATGTGCATGAAGTTAGAAGTTTCCACGGCTTGGCTACCTTCTATAGGCGATTCATCAAGGGGTATAGTACTTTAGCTGCTCCTATCACTGATTGTATTAGGAAGGGAGAATTTCATTGGACTAAGTCGGCCCATAAAGCCTTCCTAGATCTTAAGGAGAAAATGACCCAGGCACCCATTCTGAGATTACCCGATTTTTCTAAAGTATTTGAGGTTGCCTGTGATGCTTCAGGTGTAGGAATAGGTGGAGTCCTAAGCCAAGAGAATCATCCCATAGCATTCTTTAGTGAAAAACTTAATGATGCTAAGCTTAGGTATTCTACCTATGATAAGGAATTTTATGCGGTGGTGCAAGCTTTGCGTTACTGGAGACATTATTTGCTACCGCAGGAATTTGTACTATTTTCGGACCATGAGGCTCTTAGATTTCTGAACTCCCAAAAGAAGCTTAACCCTAGGCATGCTAAGTGGGTAGAATATATCCAGTCCTATACTTTTGTCCTGAAACATAAGGCTGGAGTTGAGAATAAGGTAGCTGATGCCCTTAGTCGCCGATCTCTGTTATTAACTTCTGTTAGAGCTGAGGTCATAGGGTTTGAGCAAATCAAAGAGGAATATGAGTCTTGTCCGGATTTCACAACTGTGTATCAGGATCTAGTTCAAGGACCATCTAGTAATCACCAGGATTATACCCTTGTAGATGGTTTTTTGTTCTTCAAAAATAGGCTTTGCATCCCTAGAACTTCTCTTAGGGAATTTTTGATTTGGGAAATCCATGCTGGAGGTTTAGCCGGCCATTTTGGAAAAGACAAGACCATTCTAGCTATTGAAGACCACTTTTTCTGGCCTAGCTTGAAAAGGGATGTAGCTAATATTGTAGCTAGATGTCGAACCTGCGCTGTTGCCAAACAGCGAAAACAAAACACTGGCCTTTATACCCCACTCCCTGTCCCAGATCGTCCTTGGCAAGATGTGAGTATGGATTTTGTGTTAGGTTTACCTAAGACCCATAGGAGACATGATTCTATCTGTGTCGTAGTCGACCGATTCTCTAAAATGGCCCACTTCTTGCCTTGTTCCCAAACCTTTGATGCATCTAAGGTAGCCACACTTTTCTTCAATGAGATAGTTAGACTCCATGGCCTACCTAAGACAATCGTTTCAGATAGGGATGTCCGGTTCACCAGTTACTTTTGGAAGACCCTTTGGCATAAGTTAGGGACAAAACTTAAGTTTTCAACTGCCTATCATCCCCAAACTGATGGCCAAACTGAAGTAGTGAACCGTAGCCTAGGAAATCTGCTGAGATGTCTTGTTGGTGAAAACACCAGAAATTGGGATTTATACCTACCAAGGGCAGAATTTGCGTACAATGACTCGGTCAATAGGTCTACGGGTAAGAGTCCATTTGAAATTGTACATGGGTACAAACCTCACACACCTCTTGACCTAGTCCCTTTACCTGTCCACACTCGAGTCTCCGAATCTGCTGAGAATTTTGCACAGCATGTAAAAGACTTGCATAAAGAAATTCATGCCAAAATAAATTTAAGTAATGAAACTTATAAGAAGTTGGCTGATACTCAAAGGCGAGTCAAATCTTTTGTTGAGGGAGACTATGTGATGATTAGGTTAAGGCCTGAACGGTTTCCTCCTGGAACCGTTAGAAAGTTACATGCTAGGGGAGCTGGACCATTTAGAGTGGTAAAGAGAGTAGGATCCAATGCCTATGTGCTCGAGTTGCCTCCAGAACTAGGCATTAGCTCTACTTTCAACATTACAGACTTAGTAGAGTACAGGGAGCCAGCTGTGATTCCTAGTGAGCCTTTTGAGCCTAACCCAATCATTGAGAGTGACCCCGACCCTGTGTGTCCACCAACAAACTGGCCTGTGAGGAAAGAGCAGATTGAAAAGATCCTGGATGATCAGGTTATCTCTACTCGTAATCGAGGATACCAAAGGTACTTGGTCCGCTGGCAAGGAAGGCCAGATTCTGATGACTCTTGGATCTCCCGAGAAGAATTACAAGGATTGGACCCAGACCTCTTGGAGAGATACCAGAGCCAACTTGAGCCTTACTCGACAGGGTCGAGTTCCTCCCATCCCGGGAGAATTGGTGCGGGCACCAGACTCAGAAGAAGACTTCAGAGCTCCATCTGGATCTCTGATTGACATTGCCCGAGAAATTAGGGTTTGTAATAAAGGTTGACCTGGTCAACCAGTTTATTTATTTTTATTTATTTCTTGAGTCACCATTTAAATTTTGTTGAGTCATGTTGACTCGGTGCAAGTCCCGATGTGGTTTCAATTTGGTCCAAAATGGTGCCACATTTGTCCTCCAATCAAATCACGGTTCAAGCAAGTGGAGGCCACACTCCAAGCCACATGCCCAGCCACACTCCGAGCACATGCCAGAGTCCAGGAGGTGCCACAGAGGCATCCCAGTGTCATGGTCCCCACACCCAAAGAAGAAAAAATCAAATTGGAAGCTAATTTAAAGGAGGCACCCATACCTGCCTATTTTACCTAAGCAAAGAAGGAAGAAAACTTCTCTTGGAGAAGAAATCAAAGAAGGATATCCAATTGAAGTTCAAATCAAAAACAAAGAGCTTAACTTGGAGTGGAAGAAAAGAAGAAATGCCATAAGAAGAGGAGGACTCCAAATCCAAATCCAACTCCAAAGGAGGCGCCATAAAAATTCCAAAAAAAATTCCTTTATGGCCGTCCCAATTTTTTTTGAAGTCTTGGTCGACCAAGAGAGGGGGTTTTCTACCTAATCTAGAGGTTGGAAGAGTTTAGTCCCACATGAGAATTTGTACAAGCTAGGAGAAAATTTTAGGTCTATATAATAGACCTCTCTTTGTAACTTTGAAAATCAATGAAGAAAATTATTTTTTTGCTATTCTCTTGTGTTGAGTGACCTAGGTTTCTCTTCTTCCGCACTATTCTAAGTGTTGAGCTCCGTGAGGGGGTAATCCGGGTTCCATTGGAGCCTTGAGGAGGTGAGAGATCTCCATCTTTATCCAAAACCCTAGGTTAGCCACTTAAAAATCCAAAACCCTAGCCGCCCTTCATTATTTTCAATCCATCAAACCCTAGCTCCTTCCATCTCCCATGGCCTCTCTCTCTCTACAAGTCCAGGCCATCCACCTTCATCCAGATCCAGTCCGGCTACTTCAGATCCAGAGCAAGTTTCAAGGAAAATCACATCAGCTTCCAGGAGAATCCAGTTTTCAGCAATTTCAATCTTCAAGTTCATCAACCTGGTAAATTTCTCCCTTGACTCTCTGATTCCACCAATTGTTTTTCTTCTCTTCCAGATCTTGAGTTCAGGAGAAGCCAACCCGCCAAAGGACCAGTATTGGAGGATCCATTGCGAAGATATCTGAATCCGAGGATCCAACAATCTGCTCGGGAGAGTTCTTCCACCAAAATTTGTGAAGATCATTGTCTGGTTAGGTAAACCATCTCTTCTCTTTATTTCTGTTCTATTGAAAGTTCGGAGCGAAACCCTAGGTCTGGGAGTTTCTCAACCCCCAGCGATCCGTTGCTTCTGAACTACTCCGATAATTTAGTTTCCTTAAAATTGTGCTTTCGATTATCATATTAGTATCTTTCAATGTTAGGTTAACTTTTCTTTGATTTGAAGCCAACTTCTACAAACATATAAAAACAACAAAAAAATTAGTTAATCTTAATTTACTTCCGCATCGCATCCCTTTATTTGTTCTGCATCAGTTCGGACTCTGGCTCCAGTGGGTCAGACCTCTGAAGGAGAGTGGTGGGCCAGACCCCAGCAGGAGAGGGTCGTTCGGACTCCTGCTCTAGTGGGTCAGACCTCTGAAGGAGAGTGGCGGGTCGGACACTAGCAGAAGAGGGTCGTTTGAACTCCTACTCCAGTGGGTCAGACCTCTGAAGGAGTAGCAGTCGGAGTCTAGAAAATGTAGCCCAATCGGACCGCAAGAATGTGTCAGTTTTTGGCTGAGGGTGAGCCGTCATGGTACAACAGGTTTGCTATGCAGGTTGGTGATTTTTGGGTCAGGGACAAGTAGTGAAATCCTGACCCTATGTTAAATTGATGCCCTTAAGATGATTTATCATGAAATGAATGCAAGCATGCAAATGAACCCTAATTTTAGGTGCAGAAATTAGTGTGTTGCAATTCTGTTGTGGGGCAGAAAACTGATGTGTATCAATCTCAGAAAATTCTAAAAAAATCTCAAAACACTCCTACCTTGTAGGGGATATACCAGCTGAAAGGAAATTTTAAAAAAATCTATGTTAGGCATGGTAGTTCCCAGAACATAGATAATGCATGCAGGACAAAACAACAGAAATTCTAAATATGCTAGATTTGAAAGATACAAAACTATTAATTAGGATCTAAAACATACCAACTATTGTTCTCCTTCAAGGGTCAATCACAATAGAACCCCGACACGCCTTAGGAGATCCCCATGGAATGGGAAGAGAGGGTCTTGAAACCCTACTTTTCTCCTAAGACCGAACGTCCTGGTGAAGCTCCCAAATCAGGTACTGAAAATGATGCAAAGCACTAACCTACCATGCTCTGATACCAGATTTGATGTGGAAATGAGATGAATGAATTCTGATTTAGTGGGTGATTTAATTTGTTGAGCAATGATCCGTATGAGCATAAACTTAATTCAAACACAAAATAGTAAAGAGTCATATGAAAGAAATACTAAATAAGAAAATAACTCAAACTAGAGCTACATATCCATCCATGAAGATTGGAACTAAAGCATTGAGAAATCATCCTATCTAGGGCATGGACCATTCAACTATTCAAACTTAAGAAATAAGGAGGGTTTTCATACTAATATTGATGTCTTAGGCCATTGGAAGGGATTCAATTTCAGCACTCCAGAATGGAGATCGGTACTTGAAAACTATCACCTCCAGAGATGAAGACTTCTAGCATGAAAGGTCCCAATGGCAAGACCAACTTTCTCGTCGACTCGTGATCTTGGATAACCCTAGAAGAAAGGGATTAGTGACTTGAGATGATAGAAAGATTGAAAATTGAAAAAGCTTCAATAATATGATTAGAGTGGATGGAGTTGGAGGAGATCAATTGGCTCCATTCAGTGTCTGGACTGCAATCGCCTTGGAATCCTTGAATCGCAACTAGAGTTGGCATCCCATGAAGGCAAGGGATGACATCCAAAATCTACTATAGAAGCTTGCTTGAAGATTGGAATAAGCATCCTTGTATAGTGGCAATGGTGAAGAAGACTTGGTTGGAATTTGGAAGATCTACTTGGGATGGTGGTAGGGCATCTTCTAGCTAGAATTTTGGTGGACGTAGGGGAATACTAGGATAGCTAAAGGTTGGTGTTTTAGGTCTCTCACCCACTCCCTCTTGGAGGACACATTGCATAACACAAGTGGAAAAGAGAACTCTTTGATTTCATTCATGGATCATTGCTTACAAGAAGGGTTTGGAGAGCTTTTTATAAGCCTCTACTATAATTTTGAAATTCCAAAATACAAGGAGAGAAACATAGAAAGTTCCTTGATACAAGGAGAGAATCATGAAAAGTTCCTTGATACAAGGAGAGAATCATGGAAAGTTCCTTGCTATGTGGGAGGGGAGTTGTAGCCACCTTGATCCTTGCTTAGAATAAGGAGAGAATAATAGTTGGTTGGCTTTTTTTGAATTCAAATGTGGGCGCCCAAGAGAGGTGAGGTGGCAGCTTAGGTGTCCTTCCACGTGGCCTTAGGAGATGACTTGGCATCCACTTGCATGTGATGATGTGGTGTCCTCCATGTCAAGGTAGGTTGAAGTGATTTGTTGCACCCATTCTTCAAGTCTTCTAGCTTTGATTTTGAACCCAAAGTAAACCCTTCTTGGACCAACTTAGGGAATTAACTAATTAGAAAGTCAAATTGCACCTAATTTAACTTAAAAAATCAAATTAGCATAGACCTAGTCCTATTTACAAGACTCAAACTCAAATACAAAAATAAACTATCCTTTTTATAGGACTCATATTCAAAAGAAGTAAAATTGAAACCAAAAGCAAACTAAATTTATTCTACTGAAATCCATATTGAATCTGGCTTGATTAAACTAGTTTGAATTCTCTTCTGAGCTGTGGTGCCCGCACCACAAGATATGCATGCCATGTTCATATAATATCCTTTAATATGCTAATAGCAAATTACAAATCTAAGCATTATCCAAAACATATGTCCATTGCATAATTTCAATAATAATCCATATCATTTAATTAATAACCGAATACACATATTTAGCATACCACAACATATTATACTTCTAATCTACTATTTTCGATGCTCGATCAAACCCATTTTTCAAAGACGAAGATATATTTGATTTAGCTCTTCAGTATCTATACTAAATCATTTAGCCTTTTATACTCTTCCAAGATAATTCTTTAAAAAAATCATATTCCTCTATTGGACTAAACATATATCAATTCTTATGCTCACTACATAGAGATTATAAACCATACTTTGAATCCATCATATCCTGATGACTCATGATACTAAGTTCAAATATCTTTTATGTCATAGTCCATAGTGATTACAATCTAAACTTTAATATCATATCCTAATCACTTATGTCAATCTCAAATGATCATGACTCAAGTTTGGATATCATTCAGTCATGCCTTAATAACCATCCATTAATTTCTAATCACTTATATCACAATCTATAATCATATCAAAATCAAATCATAATATAACTCAAAATATATCTCCATATATCCATTATCTAGCCTCGGCGATATCATTCCAAAAATTAAGCTAGGAAAATTTAATAATTTTATTTGTGCAATCCTTCTACACTTATCAAAACCCTTGGAACTATAACATACACCTATAAAAAAAATTAAATAAATTTTCAATATCAAAAATTATTCTAGAATATTCAATCAAAACCTTAATTCTACACCACTCTTACTAACAAGGTCATCTTGATCTTAAACCTTTGCTCTGATACCAAAGTAATCTATCACGCCCTGACCCCAAACCCGAGCCAGATGCGTAATAGATGGCCATGTGCCCTAAGGTTATTTCTCCTTCAGGCACACCAGGCCTATGTCAAAACTGGCTACCACCTTGGCGATATTGCCCGCTATGTCCTAAGTTCCTCACTAACTAGTCCCAAAGCCTAATTAATCTTCTGGATCTGTAACAAAAATATAAGAAAATAAGGGTAAGCTATACAGGCTCAGTAAGTTATCATAATCTCCAATATACATATACAAATATGTCAATAACAACCAGTAATATATACAACTCATACATACAAGATATCCATCTCAAAATAATATACCAGCAATATTATGCAAATGTGTACACTTAAATACAACTGACACAGACACGACATGACTATGGATGGCCAACCATATACTTTACTCTTCTAGTCCCTCTGACTAAGGCCACGATCGGCCCTTGGCTAGCCCCGAAAGAGAATAGAATCCTGACTACACATACCAAAACTAGTCATGTGCCAGTGATTGCCCCACTAGAGTCCCGGAGAGAAACTAACTCTGATATCACACGAGAAAACATGCATCATTTGCATGTCCTAACAACTACCATGCATGGCTAAAATAAGGCAACTAGCTCCTGTATCACATACCGCTCAACGATCATATACCAGCGATCACCCCACTGGAGGCCCAAAAGGAGACTAGGTCCTTGTGTGATCATAGTCAAACTAGAGAGCACTCATACCAACACAATGAACCCACACCAACACAATTCACCCACACCAATATAGTCAAATGCAGATATATTACATATATTAATAATTCATAAATATATAACATATTGGTATACAATATCAGATATCAAGATAACTTACTGAAGAGTACCCATCAACTAAGTATAGTTCAATCCCTAGACCCAATTTTCTAGAGATAATGACGATCCAGCAAGGTCAACGGTGGTTTCGGCAGCACCAGAGGAAAAATGGTCGTCAAGAAGGGCTATAGCACATGAGGGAATCACTCGGCGTGATCGGCATCGACCTTCGGCATCCATCGAAGGAGGGTTTGGTTTGGACTGAGGCATGCAAGGGACCTTTAAACCATAAGGAAGACCCTTATCCCCCCCACACCATCGATCGGCCACTCTGAAACCTCCATTGGTCATTCTGATGGTTCGGTGCTACACTGAATTCGAACTGATGTTAGCAAGTGCTGCCAACTTCAGCCCAAAAATGGCCCAATAACACTGGGCCTCACATAACTACCCATAGACGACAGACTTTTGTGTGGCTCAGTGGCTCTTCATCACCTGCATCCAAAGGTTAAAGGTAACGTACCCTTTCCCTTTCATTGCTCTTAATATCTCTACATGAACTTTTATTATGTGAGATCTATGTTGCAGGCAGATTGGTAGATCGACTTGATCGATCTACCTAGTCTTTTGCTATGCTATACTTTAAATAGTTTTAAAATATAGTCTGTTTACCTGCTATGCCTTTTAAACTTTCGTGGGGAGGCTTGGACTGCGATGCCTATGCATGAAGGCTTGGGGTGCCAAATCTTCTTGGTCTTGGGGTGCCAGATGCATGGAGGCCTAGGGTGCCAAAGCTCCTTGTCTTGTGGGCATACGCTTGGGCTTGGTAACTCTCCTCGTGTGGTGACTCTCCGCTTGACAGTATTTGAATGAAGTCAAAATTACATACTCAAATATACTCAACTGACTAGACTAGAACACAAAGGGACTCAACTCAACTGACTAAACAAGACTCAATGGACATAGTGAATCCAATTGACTCACTTTAATACTTGACTCAATGTTTACAGGACTCAATGTACTCATTGAAAAAAATTTTGACTAACTTCCTAACACATGACTCAGAGATCTTCATGAAGCTTGAAATCTTTGTCTGATCTGATGTCGCCATCAATTCTCTCGGGGTAGGAGAAAACTTGACCCTGTCGAGTAAAGGTCAATCTGGCTCTGGTGGGTCTGTGTTGTGGTATTGTTGATCCTCTCAAGTGATCCACGAAACCTCAAATTTTGGTCGACCTTGCCAACGAACCAAGTGACATTGGTAGCCTTTGTTCTGGGTACTAATGGCTTGGTCATCCAGGATATGCTCATCTTTTCCTCTCATAAGTTAATTTGTTGGTGGATACTCAGGGATACGTTCACTCTTAAAGGAAGGGTTAGGTCCAATAGGCTCTCTAGGTATCATTGCTGGCTCCCTATGCTTAACTAAGTCTGAGATATTGAAGGTTGAACTGATGCCAAATTAGGTGGTAACTTGAGCATTTGGTCCAACTTTTTTGGTCACTTTGAAGAGTCCAGCTCCATGGGTACAGAACTTTTAGGCCTAAGCCTAATCATTACATAATCTCCCTAGCGAACTCATGGACTCTTTCGAGAATTAACCATATTTTTTTTATAAATTTAATTGATCACATTAATCTTATGATTAATTCCTTACGCAGATCTCTAACATGCAGGTCAAATGTCTTAGCATGCAGTGCAAACGACTCATATCAATACCTAATGATATGCAGGCAAATGACTCAACACCTAATGACATGCAGGCAAATGACTAAACCCTAAACTACAACTGTGTGTGTGATCCTTGGTTGGTGGGTGACATGTAGATGAAAATTTGACATGCACTTCAAAAAGATGCCATGATGTTTTCCAGAAATAGGTTGCAAATCTGATATGCTCCAAGAATGTATGCAACTTGCAAATCTCAATGAAGTGCAATCGAATGGTTCGAGAAACATGGGAAGCTTCTGGAAAGTGAAGAACATAGGAAGTGATGGGGAACTAATTTGCATGCAATTTTTTTATATATTTTATATGTGGGGTTGAGTGATTAATTCCCGAATTTCAGATTAAAATAAGTTGTAGAGAATTTTATATGAATTTTAGAAGATCAGCATGCAGATTAGGACCTAGAAAAGTAGCAAAGAAGGATCGCCGGGGCTGAGAAGCCTCGGTTAGGGCAAGTTCTCCTACAATAAAACTACTGGAGGTAGAGGGGTGTACCTAACAACGTCTGTGAAGATCGCAGTGAAGGGGTCTCTCGTTCCTCGATGGATGCGGCCTGGAAAACCGAGCCAAAGACCCGGGGATACCCGGCTTTCTGCTCGGTGATCCGATTGAGGCTTGGCTGGAGTCTTTGGATTCGTAGGAACTCAGGGACCTGCAAACGACCTGTCAGGGGTTAGAAAGCTCACAAAGGAACAAGAAAACAAAGTTAAAACAGCAAGGTAAGGCTTCTTTTGGAGTGGGCGTCCAGGGATCTGGAGGGTTTGTTGGCAGCAGGAAGATGATTGCAAACACCGGGAAGAAGAACTCTCACAAACCCCTTTATGCACACGCAGGGTATCACACCACTCAATAGAAGAACTCAAGGTTTTCATTCATCAAAAATTCTCCTCATACAAGAGGCTAGGGTCCCTTAAATAGACCCTTAACCTTGGGCTCCAAGTAAGGGTACATAAGTCATTACATAGGAATCCTTTTCCCTCTCAAACCCTAGCTAGAAAATAAGGAAATATTAGGTAGAAAAATCTCTAAAAGTTTTCTTGACTTGGTCAAGTCTCCAAGGATGCCTAGGGGGGCGTGTTGGGCTTCTAGGAGCAGCAAAAGGCCGGCCCAAAGGGGCTCGGGTGCATGGGTTTGGGCCTCTGGAAGCTGGGGTGGCCTGGTAGCCAGGTAGCAGGAATATTCCCTGGTATCTTGCTTCTTAGGGGCTTGGGCTTGGCACCTGTGCTTGATTTCTTTGGGCTAGGATGCAGATGGACCTCTGGAATCATGGATGCCCTTATCTATGAATATACTTTGGCATCTGGAAGGGAATCTGGGTATCTGGAGGGCATCTGCAAGAAATCAGGGTTTTCTGAATTTTCCTCCTGGGGTCTTCAAATCTTCAAGCTGGGTTGGACTTGTGCTATACTTCCATGTCTTCAATCTAGTTGGACTTGGTCTTCACTTGTATGATATAGTCTTGAGTCTTCAGTATGCTTGGACAGGACTCAAAAAAATAAAATTAGCTCAACATGAGCTGACTAGCATTGGACTGAACTAGCTCAACATGAGCTGACTTGTACAGAACTGAAATAACAACTAAAAATACTCAAATAATAACTAAAATAGACTCAGATGAGCTAAGCCCTTATTACAGATGGACTCATAAATTATTGATCAATTTACAGAGGGTTGAAAAAGCCTCTGTCTTATTCTGGTGCCTCAGGTGTCCCCACCAAGAAGAGGATGCATCAACTGGTTCTTGAATCAAGGTAACAACCTTAATGTATGGACATTGATGTAAAAGGTTCATTGTATGGAAGGATAAGTTGGTAATTTCAGGAAAGAGATCTTCAATTGGGACTAAAGGAGGGGCTTTATCCTGAGGGTGGTGAATTAAAGAAATCATGTCCTCAATAAATTCCTCGGGTTCTTGAATTTTAGGACTAGACTCTATAATTTGGCTCTCCTCTAGGGTTTTCTCAAGTAAGGCTCTTGTAGAGTATCTAGGTTCTCTTTCTCTAATTGTTCTTTCAATACAGCTTCAATCTGGGTATCTACCTAGTCAACTAATTCTAGGTCAACTCTATAGACTTCTCCCTCAATGTTAGCCTTATTAAGAATTGGGATAGTAGGGGTTGGTCAACTAAGAGGAACTTGGCTAGTACTTGGCTGATAGCTAGAGGTACTAATCTTATTGGGCTCAGGTCGATGGGCTATGGGTTACTTCTTCTCATAGGACATGGATTCAGATATATGGATTATGGGTCTCTTGGGTTCATAGGGTATGGGTTCAGGTCCTGGGGTCATGGGTCTCTTAGGCTCATAAGACATGGGCTTAGATCGATGGGCTGTGAGTCTTCTGGGCTAATAAGACATGGGTAGGGATCGATGTGCTATGGGTTCACTGGGCTCATAGGACATGGATATGTACTCAGATACAGGCTTGTGTCCTTGACTTGGCCTATGCCATTGTTCTATGGATCTCTGATAGTAGGGTGGAGGAAGGTACTTCTCCCTATGTTTACTTTTCATGGCTCTACAGGTAGCTATGGGCACCTCTACTCTGTTTCTAGTCATCCTTTCAACATTACCCTAGTAGATTCTACCTGGTGAACTAATTTGAGCTTCGCAAACTTAAACTTTCTTTCTTCAGTCATTAGATCCCTCTTAAAATACTGATCCATACCACTTTCTCAATCAAGGTAATCCTCAAGATCAAGATCGCCACCAAAAGTAGGTTCTTCTAACCTAATGTTCATAGTGGCTCTCTCATCCTGGTCCATGAAACCATAATTGGGTCTCCTTGCACTAAGATCCCATATTGGATCATGGCATGGTGTTCTCCTAGGATTGGGCTCTAAGATTGGGTCAGGGTGTGGGGCTCTCCTAGGGTTGGGAGGTGTGGAAAAAGGTGACTCAAGTTCAGGTTTACTACAGGTCTTTCTAGTTCTTTCTAAGTTTCCAAGGCGTTCATCCAATTGGTCGAACCTATTATTCATCTGGGTATTTAGTCAGGTCAATTGGGCAAGCTATTCAATAATGATCCTAAGGTAGGTGGCATAGTTAGGTTCCATGGTCAGACTGGGTGGGGGGTTGGGACTTGTGGGGTTACACTCCTAATCTAGTAATCGTGCAACAAGCACACAAACATTCTAAGGTTTTCTAGACCTAACAGCTCAAGTAAAATGAGTTAGCTCAACTTACAACCAACCAAACAATTACCCTTTCCATTGGCTAGGTAAGAGGTGGGGTGGTGGGAGGCTCCCCCTTCCTAATTAAAGAACCACCAGTCTTCTTTGGGCATTTACCACTGGACCTCTAGTCTTAGATACCAGCTTCCTGAAATAATTGAAGGATTGAGTGCATTAGTTTTCTTACAAGACTCGAGCCTGACCTATTGGTGTCCCTAAGCTGTATTAGGTTGTAACTTTATTTTAATTAGGCTTAGGATCAAATGCAGGGTGGTTGTTTTGGTCCCAAGAAAGGTGATGAAATCCTTCCCTGATCTGACATAGCAAAATTGCCCTTAAGTTGATTTAAGTATGATGCACACACATGAACCCGAATGCAACAAGAGACTAAAAGTCAGAAGAATATTGCAGAAATAAAATTCTATTTTTCTCTATTTTTTTGTTGTTAATGGAAGATCTATCACTGATTATTAACAGGAATTTATGTTTAAAAAGGCTTCGGTTTGAGAGGTTTGATTGTAAATTAATTTCAGCCCTAATCTAAGCATGCAGAAATTTCAGCAAACAGTTTTTTTTTATTAGGGTTTTTCTTTTACTATTTTTTTGTTTGTTTTAAGATCTGGAAATTTAAAATAAAATTACAGAAAAATAAAGGACTAATCATGGATCAATGGATGCAAAAGTCAAAAAAAAACAGCAAGGGTTTAATGAAAAATTAGCCCTAGGTTTTGACTAGTGTGCAGATTTAGCAAGTAGGTTTTTGTGTTGGTGCTAGTTTCTCATGCAAATTTTACCCGGTTTTCAGATCAGAAAAATTGAAAAATTTAAAGGACTAATTAGGTGGATTATTGATGCAAAGAACGGTAAAAGATAGATTAGTTTTGATGGAAAAACAGCCCTATGTTTAGATTGGGTATGCAGATTTCAGCATGCAGAATTTTTTTTGTTTTGTGTTTTTGTTTCATGAATATGCCTTATCCTAAGTTCTGATACCAAAATTTATTGTGGACAAACTCTAGACTGATGAGGGATGACATGCTAGGGGTTAGCATAAGGAAAAATCAGATTAAAGAGAGTAATTATTTTAGAGTTTTTTTATGGTTTGTTCCTGAAAATTGACAAAAGTAGGTTAGGGTTTTCTTGTAACATCTAGAGTTCTACCTGCATACTAAGAACCATCAAAAAAACAAAGAAAAGGATCCTATAGTTATGAAACACCTATAGGGCATGCTTTAAAATTCAATAAATCAGACTAAGAGAGAAGGGAATGTGTCTAAATACCTAGCAATGATTTTCTTTTTATCATAGAAGAGATCTCACCACTTGGATCAGTGCCTGGATGATGAAGCAGCTTTCTCGTTGATCCCTCACCTTTTTATCAGCTGGTTTTGAGGGTAAGGAATACTTCATCCAAGGTTCATTTCTCCTGAGGGATCCTACAAACATCAAAGGTAAGGGTAGTAGATGATAGGAAAAATGTGAAATAGATGATTGGAATAGAATAGAAAGCAAGAGGTGCGCCGGGGCTGATTGGCAGTCTGGATGGATGTTGGATGCTTGGGGGGGTGCTTGGGGTTGTTGAAGGATGCCTAGCTACTTGATTATTGGTGTCCTGGAGGATGATGGATGGGCATCCAAGGGTTGGGGCTGATTGGTGTTGGCAACCCAGGATGGAAATGGGAGGGGCAGCCAAGGAAGATGAAAAGGATGGGGCAACCTTGATGGAATATGGAATATGTTGGGCGTCCTAGGGTTCCTTGGAGTATGGGATGGCTAGGCGTTGTTTTGAGAAGGAAAGAAGGGGGTGGCTAGGGTTTAAGGAAAACTATGGTTTGTAAGATAACTTTGGGCCTCACACCCACTCCCTCACGAAGGTCGATGTTCTCAAAGAACAAAGGCAATTAGAAGAGAAAACTCAATTTTTCATTCATCAAAAGATATTCAACAAGGGGGAGGTGGTTGGTATTTATGTATTTACCCAAGTCCCTACACTCCTTGAAAGACAAGGATTACAAAACTTGAGGGCCAAGAAATTACAAAGCTTGAGGGCCAAGAAAACTTTCTTGGGCTAGGGCTGCTTTACTCCATGCTGGGCTGGGAGGGGCGCCAAACAAGAATGGGCCTAGGAGGGGCACCACTTGCTATGGGCCTTGGACTAGGGCACCAAGGCTGGGGAGGCTTGGACTAGGGCACCTATGCATGAAGGCCTGGGGTGCCAAATGATGCAGAACTAGATATGCATGCAAATTATTTTTATGTATTTTATATCTTAAGATGTATGTTTGAATCCCGAAGATCAGATCAAGAAACTAAGTAGAAAGTTCTATATGAAATCAAGAAGCAAAAAGAATGCATAACAGGACCTAAAAAGCAATAAAAAGTGGACCGTCGAGGCTGAGAAGTCTTTGTTGGGCTCGTTTATCTTGAATAACGAGACTGGCAGGTAGAGGGGGTGTACCCGACAACGCTTGATGCGCTTGGTGAAGATCATATATGAATGGATCGCTCTCACTCCTGGATGCAGCCTGGAAAATTAAGCTGGAGACCTATGGATTCCCGGCTTTCTACTTGATGATTCGATTGCGGCCTGGCTGGAGTCGTTGGATTCGTAGAAGCTAAGAGACCTGCAAATGACCTTTCAAGGGTGAGAAAACAAAGCAAGGATGAAGTAGTAAAGGGAAAGTAGCAAAGGGGAAGTAGATTTTGAGGTTGGGCAGCCAAGGTTTGGAGAGCTGGATGGTGGCTAGAGACAGGGTGCAAAACACCAGGAAGAAGGAAGGGCTCACACAGAATCCCTTTTAGCACATAGCAGGTAGCACATAGCAATAGGAAGAACTCAATATTATTTCATGAATAAAGTTAATAAATTTCCATACATGGGGTCCCTTATATAGAGTTATGAGACTTAGGGCCCAAGCAAAAGATAATAAGGAAAATAATGAGTGACCACTTTCTTCCTAAAGTGTGGGGCTAAATACATGGAAGAAAACACTCTCATGCCATACAAAATTCTTCCAAATAAGGTAGGCAGTGGGCAGCCAAAGGGGGGGACCAAGGGGAGCCAACTTCTTACTTTTCTTGGCTTGGGGTGGATCACTTCTTTCCTAAGCAAGCTGGCATGAATCATGGGATTCATGTTTATCTGTTTTGACTTTTTTTCTTATCATGCTGGCATGTGGAGTTGGTGTGCCTAGGGTATACAAGGGGTGTGCTGGCATGTGGTTATCAACTCTTCATGCATGGGCCAACTTCAGATCCTCCAAGTAATCCTAGGTGGTGAAATCCAAGGTGTGACTGGGACTCCATGCGGCTGCTGAGGTGGCATGCTGGGTGGTGTCCTTCACATGCTTGAGTCTTATTTGACTGGGCTTGACCCAAACAGACTCAATACAACTAGACATGATTACAAGACTTGGAATATGATTAGCTCAACATGAGCTGACTTGACTGACTAATCGAAAACCCTAATGGTATGGATCAAATGCTACATACAGGACTTAGAAAAAAAACTAGCTCAACATGAGCTGACTGGTATAGGACTCAAATGACAACTCAATTAGGCTAAGCCTTTATTACAAATGGACTCAAACACTACTAAGTAATCCATAGAGGGTTGAGAAGCCTTTATCTTATTCTGGTGCCTATGGTGTCCCCACCAATTCTACAAGGATGGGAGGAACTCGACCCTGTCGAGTAAGGATCATACTAGCTCACATATCTCTCGAGAAGATCTAGGTCAAGGCACTGCAAGTCCTCATGAGAAATCCACGAATCGTCCGACTCTGGTAGGCCTTGCCATCGGACCAGGTAGCATTGATAGCCGTGGCCCCAAGTCATGATAGCTTGATCATCCAGTTTACGCTCGATTCGTTCTCCTCTTTTAGCATAAATAATTGGTGGACACTCTATGCTAGGGTCACTCACAATTGAAGTAGTAGGTCCAAAGGCCTCACTAGGTTTCACTGTTGGTTCTCTATACTCAACCAGGTCTGCAATATTGAAGGTAGAACTAATGCCGTAATCCGGAGGCAAATCTAACATATAAGCATTTGGTCCAACCTTCTCTATCACTTTAAAAGGTCTAGCTTTACAAGCATGAAGCTTCTTTTTAGGCTTAAGCCTAACCATGACAGAATCCCCTACATCAAATTCATTGGCCTTTCTTCGGGAAATAGCCAGTTTGTTTCAAAATTAGTGCACGTGGTGAACATGCTGGGCACATGCAGACTCCTAACAGGTGATGCAAAGGACTCATACCAATACCTAACAAACTCGACTTTGCATTCCTATTGAAGGAAATTTTATTGAACTCTTTGGACCTAAACCTAACAGATTATAGGCTCTCTAGGTTTGATCCTAGTTTGGCATGCACATAAAAATTTACAATGGGCTCCTAGCAAATTTTATAGAGTATGCCAGAAGTAAGATGCAAACCTAACATACATAATAAATATATGCAGTATGCGAATCTCAACTAAATGCAATCTAATGATCCTAGAAATGCTAAAAGTATCTAAAAAGGGCAGAAAATAAGAAGTGGATTCAGAATTAGTCTAGTAGGGTAGGAAAAAAGGTTTAGGGCAAGTTGGATACAGAGGATATAAGAAGGGGTGTCAGGGACTAATCCTAGACTAATGAGGCTAACCTTACGAGGTTGAGGTATATCTACAGGGTTTGCATAATGGAAGGATGGGTTATTAATCTCAAGGAAGAGGTCCTTAATGGAAACTATAGGAGGGGGCTCATCTTGAGGGTACTGATTCAAGGAGATTAGGTCCTTAATAAATTCTTCTTGTTCATGTATTTTAGGACTAGACTTTGTAATTTGGCTCTACTCTATGGTTTCCTCAGGTAAGGTTCTAGCAATAGTCTTTGGGTTCTCTTCCTCTAATTGTTCTTCCACTACAGCTTTAGGCTAGGTATAGTCAGGGTCAACTAACTCTAGATTGGCTTCTACCTAGGTACCTACACGGTCAACTAATTCTAGGACTTCTAGAGGTGTTTCCTCTTCTCCCTCATACTCATCCACTAAGTTCACATCAGCTTCATACACTTCCGCTTTAATGTAAGCATTGTGAATCAAAGGAATGGTAGGAGAAGGTAGGCTAAGAAAAAATTGGCTAGGTCTTGGTTTCTAATTATGGGCACTACTCCTAGAGGTTCAGGTTGCCTAAGGGGTAATGGCTTACTACTAGGCTCATATTTAGGGTTACTAATCCTATGGGATTCAAGTTGACTAGGAGAAGCCTGACTAGTACTAGGTTGATACCTAGGGGTTATGGGC
Source organism: Areca catechu (assembly GCA_021397845.1). Lineage (NCBI taxonomy): Eukaryota > Viridiplantae > Streptophyta > Magnoliopsida > Arecales > Arecaceae > Areca > Areca catechu. The sequence goes on along the minus strand of CM038051.1, from coordinate 88,959,728 downwards.
TCCCTGGGCTCATAGGACAAGGGCACAGATCTATGGGTCATGGGATTATATGATGGGGACATCAAAACCCATCTGGGTTTTCCTTTTTTTAATCCTAGATTATATTTTTATTTTATAATTTTTTTTATTCTAGCTAATCCACTTATACCTGCTATTCTCATTTTATTCAAGACATATCCTTAACATATCCCTAGGTTATCCTTGTCATCTTCTTCCTTCATGAATCGCCCAAAACTCCCAAATTTTTTGCCAACTTTTTGACCCTAATCACAGGAGACTTCTCATCTCTAAAACAATCCTTCTAGCCCCACCTTTTTGTCCTGCATCAATTTTGGTATCATAGTAGGAGAGGAGGGTTGAAAAAAAAAGAAAGATAGAAGACAAAAAGAAGAGAGAAAAAAAAAATTGCAGTGAGCCAAACTCGACAGAGTCGAGTTTTTCCCACCCTAGGGAAATGATGGGGACATTGAAACCCATCCAGGTTTTCCTTTTTTAATCCTAGATTTTATTTTTATTTTATAATTTTTTTATTCCAGCTATTCCACCTATCCCCACTATTCCCATTTTATTCCAGACTTATCCCTGACATATCCCTAGGTTATCCTTGTCATCTTCTTCCTCCATGATCGCCCAGAACTCCCAAATTTTTTTGCCACCTTTTTGACCCTAATCATATGAGACTTCTCAATTCTACAACGATCCTTCTAGCGCCCCCTTTTTGTCCTGCATCAATTTTGGTATCAGAGTAGGAGAGGGTTAGGGTTGAAAAAAAAAGAAAGATAGAAGACAAAAAGAAGAGAGAAAAAAAAAATTGCAGTGAGCCAGACTTGACGGAGTCGAGTTTTTCCCACCCTAGGAAAATGATGGGGGATATTAAAACCCATCCAAATTTTTCTTTTTTTAATCCTAGATTTTATTTTTATTTTATAATTTTTTTATTCTAGCTATTCCATCTATCCCCACTATTCCCATTTTATTGCAGACTTATCCCCGACCTATCCCTAGGTTATCCCTATCATCTTCTTCCTCCATGAATCGCCCAGAACTCCCAAATTTTTTGGCCGCCGGTCCCGGAACTACCATGCCCAAACACCGGTGACCCCCCCTCGATGGCCGTCTACCTCCAGGTGACATTCTCCTCGTGGGAATGCCAGCAAATCCAACGGAACCACCCACGACCATCTCATCCTGCTGCTCCGCCAATGCCCATGATGCCTCCCCATGCCGCACCCCTCCTCCACCACCAACGACCTCCACCACTCGGTCGCCGCCCCGCTCTCTCGCTCCGCCCCCATGCCACCGCTACACCGTCCGCCTGCTACCAGGCTTCGATCAGAGTGTGAGTGACCCCTTCTACTATTGAATTTTAATATCTGATTGGTAAGAAACCTTCCCTTCTCTTATTATCTGATATGATTGAAGTTAACTATCCTATGCCGAGAATTTTTCAATTTCCGGGTCCTAGCTATTTCATTAGTTTGCATGAGTTATCCTACGATCCGATAATTCTTTGCATTGCTAGTCTTTTCACTAGTTCTTACTTTATTTTGAAAATCTAGCCTGTAAATAAAATTATAAAAATCATAAAAAAATTTATTTTACTGTTTTCCATGCATGTTTAGCAGTCTTAGAGTCATCTCGCATCATTATAGGTCTAGGATCATAGGATTTGGGTTCAGTTCTATGGATCTTAGGTCTATTGAACTCATGGGATATGGGCTCATAGGTTCTAGAGTCATAAAATTTGGAGTCATAGGATCTATAGGTTGTGGGTATACTAGGCTTATAGGGAGTGGGTGCGTAGGATCTATGTTCATAGGTTTTGGGTACATAGGTTCTAGGTTCATATAATTTGGGTAGTGTGGGTAAAGGTGGCTCAGGTTTAGATCTAGTCTGGGTCCTATGGGTTTTCTCTAGGGTTCCTAGTCGGTTGTCTATATGTTCAAACCTATGGGCTAAGTGATCAAGTCTATTGTGCATTCGGGTATCAGACTGAGTTATCTGGGGATTCACATGGGCTAAGGATTGGGCTAGCTGCTCAGTGAGGGCATGAATCTTGGCTTTAAGGTTATCTATGGGTTCAGCCAAAGGTGGAGATGATAGATGATATGATGCTCCTGATCTAGTTCTCATGCAAGACTCAACACTAACTCGACTACTGCTGCCTAGACCTAGAGCCCAATCAGAATGGGTTGACTCAACTTACACACAACTAGTCCTTCAATCTGGCCAGGTAAGAGGTGGGATGGTGGGAGGCCCCCATGCTCTCGCAGGGACCCAATTAAGGAACCACCGAACTGCTTAGGTCATTTGACACTGTAGCTCTTGCCTAGACACCAGTCTCTGGTAATAGGAAATGAATTGGGTGCACTGTCATCCCATAATGATTGAACCAAATCGATGGGTGTCCCTAGCCCACTAGGACAAATTAAGTCTAATTGATTTTAGATTAGGCTTGGGACCGAATGCAAGGGATGTGATTTTGGGCTAAGGAGAGGTTATCAACTCCTTCCCTTATCTGACATATAGAAAGTGCCCTTAAGATATTTTATGCAATGATGGCAGGCAGATGAAAATGCAAATTAGGGTTTAGCTATTTTTGTGGAGTTTTGAGTATATGTAAATTTTTTTTCTTTGTTTTAGGATTTTCTTAAATATAAAGATAGCTTTCAGATTATGGCCTAATATGTAGGGAACATGCTAAAATTAAAGATATGGAAAGATTATACTAAAAAGATCCTGAACTTTCCAAAATTTGCTTTGCTGCCGAAACAGAGCAAAACTGTTCTCAAGAAGTGTTTCAGCTGGGAGAAAATCCACATACTAAAATAATTCTTGAAGAAATTTTGAAAATTAACTTCAATTATGAGGTATTCATCAAAAAAAATTTCAGATTTTTTTGTGTTCTATGCAGGCACAAACAATTAAAAAAATACAAAATGTATTGTGAAGGCTGAAAGTGCAAAAACCCTAATGGAACTCTTTGTGTTATTCTTCAGGGGTCAATTCACAATGGCGCCCCTATCGCCATAAGAGATCCTATCAATTGGGAAAGGAGGGTCTTGCAACCCTACTGGTCTCCTATGACCGGATGTCCATGGTGAAGCACCCGATCTGAATATCCAAAGAGAACTAAGCCCAAACAGGCTCTGATACCAAATGATATGGAGCTAGATATGCATGCAGATTATTTTTGTGTTTTTTATATCTTAAGATATATGTTTGAATCCCAAAGATCAGACCAAGAAACTATGTAGAGAGTTCTATATGAAATCAAGAAGCAAAAAGCATGCATAACAGGACCTAAAAAGTAATAAAAAGTGGACCATCGAGGCTGAGAAGTCTCAGTTGGGCTAGTTCATCTTCAATAACAGGACTGGCAGGCAAAGAGGGTGTACCTAAAAATGGCTAATGTGCCTGGTGAAGATCGTATGTGAAGGGAACTCTCTCAATCCCGGATGCGGCCTAGAAAATCAAGTCGGAGAATCGCAGATTTATGGCTTTCTGCTCGATGATCTGATTGTGGCTCGACTAGAGTCGTTGGATTTGTAGAAGCCAAGGGACCTACAAACAACGTTTCAAGGGTGAGAAAACAAAGCGAGGATGAAGTTGTAAAGGGAAAATAGAAAAGGAAAAGTATATTTTGAGGTTGGGTGGCCAGGGTTTGGAGAGTTGGATGGCGGCTGGAGACAGTGCGCAAAACGCCAGGAAGAAGGAAGGGCTCACGTAGAATCCCTTTTAGCACATAGCAGGTAGCACACAGTAATTGGAAGAACTTAATATTATTTCATGAATAAAGTTATTAAATTTTTATACAAGGGGTCCCTTATATAGAGTCATGAGACTTAGGGCCCAAGCAAAAAAAAATAAGAAAAATAATGGGTGACCACTTTCTTCTTAAAGTGTGGGGCTAAATACATGGAAGAAAACACTCCCATGCCATACAAAATCCTTCCAAATAAGGTAGGTAGTGGGCAGCCAAAGGGGGGGACCAAGGGGTGCCAACTTCTTACTTTTCTTAGCTTAGGGTGGACCACTTCTTTCCTAAGCAAGCTGGCATGAATCATAGGATTCATATTTATCTATTTTGACTTTCCTTCTTGTCATGCTGGTGTGTGGAGTTGGTTGTTTAGGGTGTAGAAGGGGTGTGCTAACGTGTGGTCATCAACTTCTCATGCATGGGCCGACTTCATGATCCTCCAAGTAATCCTAGGTGGTGAAATCCAGGATGTGACTGGGACTCCATGCAGCTACTGAGGTGGCATGCTTGGTGGTGTCCATCACATGCTTGAGTCTTCTTTGACTTGGCTTGACTCAAACAAACTCAACACAAATGGACATGATTACAAGACTCAGAATATGATTAGCTCAACATGAGCTGTTTTGATCGACTAATCCAAAATCCTAATGGTATGGATCAAATGCTATATACAGGACTCAAAAAAAAACTAGCTCAACATGAGCTGACTGGTACAAGACTCAAATGACAACTCAATTAGGCTAAGACTTTATTGCAAATGGACTCAAACACTACTAAGTAATCCATAGAGGGTTGAGAAGCCTCTGTCTTATCTGGTGCCTCTGGTGTTCCCCCATCAAAGCTCCTTGGTCTTGGGGCACCAGATGCATTGAGGCCTAGGGTGCCAAAGCTCCTTGGTCTTAAGGGCTTGGGCTAGGGCCTATTGACTCTCCTGGTCTGGTGACTCTCCCCTTGACTTAATTTGAATGAAGCCAAAATTACACAATCAAATAAACTCAACTAACTAGACTGGAACACATAGGGACTCAACTCAACTAACTAAATAGGACTTAATGAGCTTAGTGAATCCAATTGACTCACTTTAATACAGGACTCAATGTCTAGAGGACTCAATGTACTCATTGAAAAAAAAAATATTACTGACTTCCAAACACATGACTTAAAGATCTTCATGAAGCTTGAAATCTTTGTCTGATCTGATGTCCCTATCATAAGGTTTTCCAATCATAAGGTTTTCCAAAAATAACTAGTGAATCGGACATCCCTATCAGATAATGGTTTTGGGCAAACCATGTTACCTAACCACTTCATTTAGGAATAGCTTAGACACTTTTGAAGCATCAAAAGTTTGGGAACAAGGTAAGAATTGTGCCATCTTGGAAAAGCAATTGACCACAACATAGATAGAGTATTGTCTTCGCATGGTCTTTGGTAACCCTAATACAAAATCTATACTATGGTCTTGCCATGGACAATCAGGTATTGGCAAAGAGGTGTATAGGCCGGTGTTTTGTTTGTGCTGTTTGGCAACAACACAGGTTCGACACTGGGCCACTACTTGGGCGACATTTCGCTTTAGGCTAGGCTAAAAAAATTGGTCTTCAATTACTAGAATGGTTTTGTTCCTACCAAAATGGTCAGCTAAACTCCTTGCTTGGATTTGCTAAATTAAGAATTCTTAGATGGAAGTTTGAGGGATGCACAACCAATTTCTTTTAAAAAGGAATCTATCATGAAAGGTATAGTCACTATACAAACTAGATGGTCCTTGGCGAACAGATTGAAAAATCTTACTAAAGTTTGGACAATTTTCATTTTCTTCTTTCAACTTATCAAATCCTACGACTTTGGTGCTTATAGAGGTCAAGAGCATGGAACATGAGCGCATTGGCAACTCGATTTTCAGTGCTAGCATGGTGTTTCAAAATAAAGGTAGAAGCCTAGATATACTTTGCCAACTTTTCATGCCTAGGGTTCAACTTTTTATGATAATTAAGGAATCGGAGTGCCTCGTGGTTTGAATATAAAATGAACTCCTATGATAGAAGATAGTGTCTCCAATTCCTTAAGGCTTGAACTGCTACATATAATTCCTTATCATAAGTTGAATATCTTAACTTCACTTCATTTAGTTTTTTGCTAAAAAAGGCTATAGGGTGATTCTCCTAACTCAAAACTCCTCCAATTCCAACTCTGGAGGCATCACAAGCAACCTCAAAAACCATTGAAAAGTCAGGTAGCCTCAAAATTGGTGCTTGGGTCATTTTCTCTTTGATCTCAAGGAAGGCTCTATTGGCATTTTTAGTCCATTCAAAAGTTCCCTTTGTAATACAGTCAGTGATAGGTGCAATAATCATACTAAAAACTTGAATGAATCTCTTACAGAAAGTGGCAAGGCCATGAAAGCTACGTACGTCATGTATGCTTTTGGGTACAGGCCACTCAACTATGGACTTATTCTTTTCTGGGTCGGCAGACACTCCTTCGGGGATAATGACAAAACCTAAAAAAATGACTATAGGGGTTAGGAAATTATATTTGTTAAGATTATGGTGGGGACCCTAGGATCAGACACAGATCCCTAGATCCCATATGATTTAATTAGTCATGTGTCAAAGTTTTTAAAGTTTTGTAATCAATTAAGATTGAGTCCTGTAATAAGTTGAGGTTAGTTGATTTGTCTCAACCCTCAACCTAGTCAGTATTTTGAGTCCTGTACATCAATTATGAGTCCAATATAAGCCTGATTTTATATAAGAGAGGAGGTCACCCTATTTTAGAGTTCCATCAGGCCATATCCAGGAGTCAGAAGCCACTACATCAGCCCATTAGATTTTGTGTGATAACCTAGGATCCAAGATGCTTCCTGAAACCCTGATCCTTCCAGATGCCCAGATTCTCTTCCAGATGTCAGAGCATATTCCTAAACCAAGGCATCCATGATTTCAGAGGTCCACCTGCATCCCAGTCTAAAGAAATCAAGCCCAGGTTCCAAGACCAAGCCCTTAAGAAGCAAGATTCCAAGAAATATTCCTACTACTAGGCTACCAGGCCACCCCAGCTTTTAGAGGCCCAAGCCCTTGCACCCAAGCCCCTTTGGGCCGGCCCCTTGCTGCTCCTAAAGGTCCAACACACCCCCTAGGCATCCTTGAAGTGTTGACCATGTCCAAAGAGGTTTGACCAACTCGAAGTTGAAGAGAAGAAGGAGAATACCAAGCTTATTCCTAACCTAGTTGGGATTTCTAATCCTTCTAAACTTTGTAATTCTAACCTAGCTAGGAATGGACTTGCATTCCAATTTGGAAGAGGACCTATAACCCAAGTGTAGCCATAGTTAGTGAGGGCATGGGAACTCTATAAATATCCCACCCCTCCCCCTCTTGTAAGCATCTTTCTCTTATGAATAAACCTTGCTGAAATTTTGAGTTATTACCTTGTGTTGGTGTTTTGTTTTGGTTCTTTTGTTGGTGTTTTTGTGCTTGGAAGAATTCCTTGCTACCTTAGCATCCTTCCACGCCCTAACTCACTACCATCCAAGCCTTCACACATCCAAGAAAGAGTGCCCTAGGCCACCAAGCAAGGAGATCTTCAACAAGCTTCAAATAGCCCAACTTCTAATCCCTAATTTGATTCCTTCTAAACCTAGTTTTCTTTCCTTTACTTACTTTCTATTTTGATTGACCCTTGACATTTTGCAGGATCCCTGAGATGTTTCACCTCCTTAGAGGAGGCTTTCCTTGCACCTGGAACCATCCAAATCAGCCATCTAATCAAGGGAACCGAACTTCATCATCCATACTCTAATCAGAGTGATGTGTGATCTCTTCATCGAAAGTTCTTCAAATCATTGATTGGTAACATCCTTCCTTACTTTAAATTTCTGATTTGATGAAGATTAGCTATCCTAATCCGGAAGTTTCTCAATTCTCGAGTCCTGAAATTTATTATTTTGCATGAGCTTGCCTGCGATACGATGATTCTATGCATTACTATTCTTTTTGCTAGTTCTTATTTTTATTTGGGGATTTAGCCTATAAATCTAAATTATAAAAATCATAAAAAATTAGTTTACTATTTTTTTGACATGATTAGCATTCTTAGAGTCATCCCGCATCAGATTGGCATAGAGGCTATCCTTTCTAAGAGCTTGGCATTCTTGTTGAAGATGGCTCAGGTGGTCTTTCTTAGTCCTACTGTAGATTAGGATGTCATCAAAATAAAGTACGACAAACATTTTGATGAACAATCTTAGTACTTGGGTCATGATCTTCATATAAGTACTAATGGTATTAGAAAGGCCAAATGGAATCACTACCCATTCGTAATGGCCTTCCTTAGTCTTGAAAGCTATCTTCCACTCATCCCCAGGCCTAATCCTAACTTGGTGATAGCCATTCTTAAGGTCAATCTTAGAGAAAATAGTGGCTCCGGCCATCATGTCTAACACATCATCAAGACAGAGAATAGGAAAATGATACTTGACTATTATTTTATTGATGGCACGACTATCTAAATACATTCTTCAAGTGCCATCCTTTTTGGGGGTCAAAAGGGTAGGTACTACACAATGGCTTAGGCTTTCTTTAATGAATCCCTTTTGGAGGAGATCTCCAACTTGCTTTTGTAACTTTGTGTGTTCAATAGGATTTATCCTATAATGTGGAAGGTTTGGTAAGGTAGCTCATAGGACTAAGTCTATGGCATGTTGAATGTCTCTTAATGGTGGGAGGTGATCAGGAAGATCTTCAAACACATCTTGAAATCCTTCAAAAACTATACTATTTCCTGGGGTTGCTCCTTCTAGTATTGATCCTAGACTACCTTGGTGGATAATACCTAAACTGGTGAACCCTCATTAATCTCTCATTCTAAATCCGTAGCACTAATCAAATTTAATCTTTGTTTCTTTTCTTTCAGATTACTAGACACTCTTTTAGTGTTGTCCTTCGATGGTGTCGAGTTTATAACAATTTCTTTCCATGGTGGTTAAAGGAACAGGAGTTGGAACAACCATACAAGAGAGCATCATGATTATACGACCAAGGTCAGCCTAAAATAATACTGCTAACCCCCATAGGAAGAACGTCACACCAAACTTTCTCTTGATAAGATTGTATTTGGACTGTAACTTGGCATCTTAACTTAATGAAAATTGAGGTTGAATCAATTCAAGATACCTTATAAATGTTGGGATGGGGAATAATAGGCAAACCTAAATTTTTGATAGCATTAGTAAAAATGTTATTAACATAGCTCCCATTATCTATGATAATTTTGCAAACCTTCTTCCCTAATTTGACAAAAGTCTGTAGGATGTTGGTCCTACGCCAATCATCATGTTCCTGAGTTTGAGTCATAATACATCTAACAACTCCCATTAGCTTAGATGAATCTATAATTTCCTCATCTACCTCATACTCATCTACTAAGTTTGATCCTGCTTCGTACACTTCATCCTCGAATTCTTCATCGAGTTCAGGAGCTCCTACCTCTAATTCTCCTATGTGTAGGGCTCAAGTAAGGGACTGGCTAGTATAGTGGCCAACTTTATGACACCTGAAGCAATGCACATTTTAGTGATTATCCCTTTAAACTTCAGGGGCCTTACCCCTATCATCCTTGTGACCTAATGGTGTAGTAGGTGTGGGTCAGGTTAAAGGAACATGATTGGAACTTGGCTTATATCCAAGGGTACTAATCTTACTGGGTTCAGGTAGATGGATCATGGGTCCTATATGAAACCTTTCATAGTCCCTAATGACTTGATAAGTTTGTTCTAGGTCATGGACTTCTCTCAAGAATGGTTTCCTTTGAATTTTCTCTCGAAGGATTGCTCGAAACCTAGATAGGGTGATGGCCTTCGAATCAACCATGCTACATCCCATGACAAATTCGTCAAACCTAGAAATGTACTCGAATATGGTTCTGTTACCTTGGCTCAATCTCTGCCATTGATCTAAAAGCCTCTTCTCATAGGACAAGGGTAAGTACTTCTCCCTACATTTCATCTTCATGGCCTTCCATGTAACTATAGGCATGTCTCTTCTTTAACGACAAATATGCTCAACATTTTTCCAATATAACCTAGCTTGTCAAACTAACCTAAGTTTAGAGAATTTGAACTTCTTCTCTTCTGACATCTCATACCACTCAAAGTATTGATCCATGTCACTCTCCCAATCAACATACACCTTAGGGTCTAGATTTCCATCAAAAGTGGATGCATTGACACGTATGTTCCTAAGGGCTCTTTCCTCCGAATCAGTAAAATCTTCATGTGGGTGTCTAGGGTTATGTTCAGGGGTGGGATCATGGCAATGGATTCTTGGGCCAAAGGGAGTTGGTCTAGGTGATTCAGGTTCTGTATGGGTCATATGGGCCTCTTCAAGTTTCCCGATTAGCTCCTCCATTTGGTCAAACCTATTATTTAGTTGTTTGAATTGCTCAGTCATGGTTCTCATCAAAGTTTCAAGATTGGGGTCCATGGTGAGGCTTGGTTGAGTTTAGGAATGTTGGTAAGGGCTTCCTGATCTAGTGGCGATGCAATACAAAACCTAGTCTCTAGGGCTCCTAGACCTAGAAGTTTAAGGTAGCATGAATTGCCAAAGCACCAATCAAGACTGCAATCACCCTTTCAAGGCTAGGTAAGAGGTGAGATTATGGGAGGCTCCCCTCATTTTTGTGAGGTCCTAATTAAAATCCATAGATCCATTTAAGATATTTACCATTGAACCCCTAGCCTTAGACACCAATATCCAGGAGTAAATACAGAATTAACCAATATTAAGTCTCAACATGAAACATGAACTTGACTTTTTGATGTCCCTCGTTTAGGTTCTTAGTTTTAGATTAGGCTTGGGTCAATGCAATATGTGGTTGGTTGCTTTTGGGCCAAACAAAGGTAATGAAATCCTCTCCTTATCTTATGATAGGATTGCCCTTAAGTGTTTTAGAATGAATGCACAATCAAGAATCTAACTAATCAATAGAACGTAAAGACTAAGATAGACATTCATTTCAAAATTTAAATTTCTAAATTTCAAATTTTAAATTCAAATTTTAAATTTAAATTTTCAAATTTTAAATTTTAAATTTTGAATTTTAAAATTATGGTTAGGAGAATTCAAATTTGAATTGTACCAGAAATTTAGAACCTAGGTTGTGCTAGAGGAGAAAACATACAATGTAGCATTCATTAATTTCAATCATGCAAGCATGCACTTAGCACAACGGACCCTCCAATCTTGGGATCTCATGTTCGACCGGGCTCATTACTCCCATGGGTCATAAGTATACTTTCGTATACTCACTTAGAAGGCATGATTCCATCGATTAGAGAGTAAACTAGGAAAATAAATAATGTTTTTCTAAAAATTCAGATCTAAAATTTAGGGAAAAAGATTCCAGGTCTAGTTTGATCTAAAATGGTTACTTAGGAAATGCATTTTAAACTAAGATTTCAAAAGCTATGAGATGAGCTTTTAGGTCTAGACAACTAAAAATTTTAGAGCAACAGGCATATCTTGTCCTAATTAACCATGCTCTGATACCAAAAATGATGCAAGATGAAATTGGGTTTTAAAATTAAAGAACTTATAAGTCTAAAGAGAACAATGAGTCACCACATATCAGCAAGTTTCATTCATAAGAGAGTAAATTATCTTAATAAAATAGACTACTAGAAAGTTGTTACCCATAGTAGAGGCTCATTCGTTCAAAAGTAAATGGATCTAATGGCTAAGAAACAATTCTAATTAGGATAATTACCTTCAAGAAATCAGACATAAGAATTTAGGAGGGGATTATCTTACCAACAATGAAATCTCAACTTTGTAGGTGCATCAAACTTCAACACTTAAAGGACAAGTGGTTGGTTGAAAAAACTACCACTCCATTGATTGAGGACATCGAATGAAATTGATTCCAAGGCAAGGTATACTCCATCCTCAGGTCATGGCCATGGAGGGATTCCTATAATGGAGAACATCAATGGGCATGAAAGGAAAGAGAAGAGAGGAAAATGATTGAAGAAGGGGAAGAGAAGGATTGTTGGCGATTTCTTGGAGCTTGGATGAATCGATTGGGCCTCACACCCTCTCCCTCACGGAGTGACAATGCAACAAGGCAATGGAAGAGAAAAAAGACTTTTTTTTTAATTCATTCAATGGCTTGATTACAAGAGGGCTGGGGATATTTATTAACTTCCCTAGCCCTCTAAAATTCAATTTACATGCATGAAAAGTGGATTGATAAGAGGGGCATCCCAAGTTGAATTCAAATTCAAATTATTTATGCTTTGGGCACAAAAATGGAGCTGATGTGGCATAGGAGTAAGGTGGCATTCCATCTTGGCATGGAGGGTGAGGTGGCATTCCATCTTGGCATGGAGGTTAAGATGGTTTACTCCATCCAATCTTGATTCTTCTTTACTTGGGTTCAAGTTTCATTCCATGCTTTCTTCCAATGGTCTTGATCTTGCCTTGACTAATTTGAACCCAACTTGATCAATTACAAGACTAAATTAAACCCAACTTGCCTCTTTTGACAAATTATAGGACTTTTGCTGAAATTAAAATTGACTTGACTCTAATTACAGGACTCATGTTGAAATTCTTTAGCTGAAATTAACATAACCATACAAGACTCAGCTGCAATTAAAAGTTGAAACTAAAATGGCTTATTTACTGGTAATCTACAAGGTGCCTTGATTGATTGGGTTTGATTGAAGTCTCTTACAAATTCTGGAGCTTGCACTTGTACATACCTAACAACCTTAAGTCTATTTTCTGATGTAAGAAATGATTCAGGTTCCTCTTGGGTGATATCTTTTTTTTCATAGGTGTTTGCTTGCTCTGGATCAGCAATATAAATTTCTTCCACAGGTTCATCTTTAATATTTTCTACTTCAGGCTCCTTGATATATAAATCACTTGAGGGACATTGACTCGCATAGTGACCTAACTCATTACACTTAAAACATTGAACCTTGGAACTACTATTTTGAGGAACATCTCTTGAAATAGCTTTTTCTTTGTCATTTTTTTATATTGTAATGCTATTTATGGGGAACGACTAGTAGAGATCTGATTATTATTGGGTCTAGGTCCTAAGATTCCAGGGTTTTGAGATTCAATTAGATGGGTAGACAATATCCTATAAATTCTCTAATAATCCTGAGCCAACTGGTAAGTCTACTCTAGACTATAAACTTCTTTCATAAATAGTTCACTCTGAATATCATCTCTTAATCCAGCTCAAAATTGAGACAGAGTGATTGAGGGATCTTAGTTACATTACACCTAATAAGGTATTCATCAAATTTAAAGATGTATTCACTAATAGGTCTATAGCCCTAGGTTAGTTGTTGTCACTAATAAAGGAGACGTTGATGGTAGGAAGTGGGTATGTATTTTTTCCAAAGTCTATCTTCCTTTTCCACTCAGGTCCTAATAGGTTCATGTCTTCCATGCATGGCTGACTACTCGATATTAATCCAATAGATTTTAGCCTAACCTAATAGTTACTTTATAGCAAACCCAATTTTTCTTTCTTTGGAAATATCATACCACTCAAAATAGTGATGCATATTTGCTTCCCAATTAATATACTCTTTGGGGACCAATTGACCAACAAAACTTGGGGCTTTAACCTTAATACTACACAAAATCCATTCATCTTGTTCAACAAAATCTTATTAATGTCGAATCACCCAATTTCTATCCCCATTAAAATTCTAGATCTCTCATTATGCTATAGGTCTAGGAGGGGTATTCCTAATTTGGGCATTATTGATTTAATTTTCTTCCAAATTTTCTATTCTTAATCAATCCTTTTGGCAAAAGATAGTCAAATTATCAGTTTTTTTATCAAGGGCTTTAGGGATGTAGCTATTTGGTTAGGATCCATCGTATTATTTGATTCTAAAGATTCATAATGGTATTTTGCTCCTAACCTAGTGGCCAAGCATGCATCATAATTAAATTCTCTATTGGATTTTTAGAATATAGTAACTAGTTCTCCCAAAAAATTTGGCACTGATCAAAAATTCAATTTTAAAATTGTTAAACACAGATATCTTCCTTTATTAGTCTAGTTTTTATATCTATAACTTTTATGATTTTTTCAATAATCCTATCAATGGGAATTGCCAAAAGAGTGGGTGCCATGCAGTCTTATAGTTTGCAATTTTCTGCATGCACAATCAGAAGCTCCCAATCAAACTAGTATGAATCCTAAAGTAGTTTCTCAAACTTTCACATGTATAAATTCTTTAATTTGAGTCTAGTTTCTAGAGACACTAATTTTATAATTTTTTGACCCTCCTAGAAATGAGAATTTAGGTTTAATTAGAGACTGGTCAAAATTTCATGTTACAGAATTTTAGAACAGTGGCTGAGAATTTAATTCCAAATCTAGCATGGATTTTAAAGCAATTTTAGGAATCCACAATCATAAAATTATTAGGTTTTGAGTCTATTTTCTAAGCAAGTAAATTTTATAATTTTTGAAGTTCTTTATAAATGGGACTTTCTAAAATACTAATGGATGCATATGGTATGCTGAATTCTAAAATATGTAGAATTTTTTTATATATAAATGGATTGAAAATATACCTAACCTAAACTAAACTGTGCTCTGATACTAAAAATCTGATGTAGGACGGGCTTAATCTAGGGATGCAAAGATGGGACTAATGCAAATTTTTTATTTTTATTTTTTTAATTGTCAGCAAATTAAAACTATAAATAAAAATTAGCAATATTAGATTTTTTAATGAATGTAAAAGGGATAAAGCTATAATCGGATTTTTTAAAAAATAACTACAAGCAATGATGAAAGCCCTAGATCATAAAAAAATAGAATCATGGGTAATTGAAAAAATTCTCATAAGTTTAGGCTAAGCACAAGTAATTAATATATAAATCTAATAAAATTAAAGGAAAGAACTCTCTACCAATATCAATTAAATTTTTTTAAGTAGAAAGGGTGCCTATAAACTTGATCGTGGTCAAAATTAGAAGAGGAGGCGTTGAATAAGTTGGTTTGCGATTCTAGTTGGACAGGGAGTGTATTAAAATCCTTGGATCTGGAATACCAAAAGATAATAATTGCAGCTAGAATCTTTTTTTTAGATCTAATCCAATAAATCCAAAATTATAGTTGGAGCAGTCTTTTGGAAGTGCATTGAAAAGTGTGGACTTTTTGATCATGCATTAAGTGATCAGGATGCTTAAGAACCCAATGGCGGTAAAGTTTGAAATGATAATTTAAAAATCCAATTTTTCCCACTTATCTTTTCTTTTTCTTTTTTCCTTTGTTTTTTTCATTTTTTATCTTTTATCCCTTAGCCTGAAGTCGACAATACAGACTGACAATGCTTTCATGATCATGTGATTCCTTCACAATCATGCCCAAAATAGAGGAAGGCTTTAGAGGGAGATTACAACAGAGGTTTTCACCGGTGACAATGTCAGAGTGAAGGTGGAAACTTAGGAAGAAGGTGGTGTTGGGTTTCTGTGGCACGGCATAAAAATGGATTTCAAAATTTTATTTTGAAAAATCCAATAACTAGAAACCCTAAGCCCAAGATCACTTATTCATTACAATTAACAAGTCACTCAAATAAGGTTTGGAAAAATACCTGGAATGCTAATTTTTCCTTTCCACTAGGTACACAATTGCATGCCCTCTCGAGGTGATCCACATAGGAATTGAACTTAAGAACCACTCCGTAGTAGGTTTCTTAATCCACTAGGACTCTTCTGATGGACTTTCTTCCTTTGGCAACCTGTCCTTCCTTGCTCGGACCTTTGCTATCTAGTAGAACATTCCGAGCCCTCCCATAAACCTTTCTTTACTCTCTTTATCACTTCCAAATTCTCTTCCTAAGCCCTTGTCTTAGAATGGCGATCTTGTCTTAAAAAAAGACCTATATCCTAACAAGAGAAGGAAGAGACAAGGAGGATAAAGTGGCAGAGTGTAAGAGTGAAATAAAGAAAGGTTAAATTAGATAACTTTGACATGAACATTGAAGGATTTAATTAAGAGATGGGGGGGTGCCAAATATGGCCCTTCATCAGCCTCTGATCAGTCAAACAGTAGATCATATAAGACCCTTCTGATGGAGGAGTCTTATCTTGAAAAGTCAGGACCCTTCTTACACCAAAGGCCTTGTACGTGTTATCTAGATTATTTTGTCATTTTGTCCTCATGCCATGTGGCAACTGGTAGATATGACTCTTAGATGTCATGGAATAGTGTGGCTTATCCAAGAGATCAAGACCCTTCATAAAGAAGGACTCTTGATTTGAATTTTTGCGGCAACCATGAAGGGACGCAACCCTTCAATTATGCGCGCCAATCCTTCTCACCGCCCATTCCTTTTTTCTAGCAGTATTTAGCCAAGACATTCAGACATGGGATAAGGCTAGGGATGCCTTGTTTCACATGGAAAACAAATCCCATAACTAGAATGACTCTAGGTCCTTCTATATGCCAACATATCTCACACACAAACCAATTACTGCAAGAGTCCCTTCAACTTAGGACTCTTCAAATAAATTAGATAAAGGCTAAATAAATGTGGATAAAACTAGATAATTGCTGCCCTACTTTGGACTCAACCCAGTCTAGGATTTCCTTAAATTGGTTAGCCTATTAAGCAACCTTTTAGACCCAATTCAATTGGGTTAGGAGTTAGGTTAGCCTACACATGCTAGTATGTAATCTAGCTAACCAATTAGGATCCTATGACCCTAATAAAATACCAATTGACTTCTTAGACCAATTTTCTAATATGTGTGACCCTTTGAGTTCCACATTTAACTAGCAATAGGTCTAGGTCCAAGCCAGTTTGATCCAATCGAACATGATTTGACCTAATTATGTCAAATCGAGATGACCTAAGTTGCTAATTCGAACTATCTTCTGAATTGATTCATGAATCCAATCGAATTGATTCATGAAAATCTACAAGACATAATTGATATCTAGCAACGTATCATGCCTACCCGGAAGATGAGAAATTTGGTAGAAAGTACTAAAATACACTTTAGTGAAAAGTTACCGTGCAATTCAATCTTTTGATCTCTCTTTATCCTGAATATGTGATGGGTATGGATAATTGTCAAATCCTAGAACATAGTCATTTTGAATCTCATTTCGATAATGAAGACTCTACTAAAGATTGATTAGAAAAACACTTCTAATCTCATCCTACTCTGATCAAAGACTCTCTAAGTCATCAATCAAAAGGATTACTTGGCATAACATTTCCTCTTACCAGGAATGATCGATTCCTTGTTAATCCATTCATATCCTTCATACACCTTCCACTATATCCGAGAACTCCCCATACATAACTCAATGCCATGAATAAGTATAAACCAAAACATGGCTTAGTGTGCATAAGGAACCATGGTGATCTCAAGTCTAAAGATCACTTGCACAACTACAACTATGAGAACTATCTCTTGACAAGTTGTAAGACTTCCATATGATATTCTCAATGTAGATCAGTTCAGTGAACTCATACCCTAATGAGTACCATTATTCTTGTGTTAGTGTCTCTACACAAGTGGCTGTGAGACCAACCACCCTCTCCATCGAGCATACATAGGATAAGCTAGTCTTTCTAGAAGCATCGATCCCTGAATCAATGATCCAACGACTAGGAACATTTTAGATTAGGATTTATAGCAACTTAGGTCTCACCATTATGATCTCCATCATAAGCCAAATTCCTTTAACCTAAACTATGGGGTACATCATAATCTTTAAATAAGACACAGTAGTATGATGAAACAAAATACCTTTTATTAATACAATAATGTCATACAAGAGTTGAAAGATTACAAAAATATCCTTACAAAGATTGGCTTTTAGGATATTTTTCTTTCAATCTCTCACCTGCACTAAAGCTAATCGTCCTTGTATTTTATACCCATACAATCTAATTAGTTTCAAACAACTACTGAGGTAGTGCTTTAGTGAATGAGTTTGCTATATTATTCTTTGTATCAACTCGTTCGATGACAACATCTTGTCGTCCTATGATTTCTTGAACGAGGTGGAAACGTCTTAGGATGTGCTTGGACTTATGATGTAACCTTTGTTCCTTAGCTTATGCAATAGTTTCAATGTTATCACAAATAGTGTCACTAGTTGTTGTATTTCAGGAACTATGCCCAATTCTATGAAAAACTTCTTAATCGAGACAACTTCCTTTGCGGCTTCACTTATAGCTATGTATTCTGCCTCTATAACTAAGTCAGCTACAGTCGGTTGCTTTGTACTCTTCCAACCAACTGCACCACCATATAGGGTGAAGTCATATCCTGATATGGATTTGCTATCATCTGTATCTGATTGAAAATTAGAATCTGTATATCCTTCTAGTTTTATTTCTGATTTACCATATAGGAGAAAAATATCCTTAGTCCTTCTCAAGTATTTAAAATATTTTTCACAGCTTTCCAATGATCTCTACTGGATTTGCTTGGAACCTTCTTACTATGCCCAAGGCATAAGCAGCATCAAGCCTGGTACATAACATGGCATACATAATCAATCATATAGTCGAAGCATAAGGAATCATAGCCATCCTCTCTCTTTCTTCTGATGTTTTAGGAGATATTTTCTTGGAGAGATGTATGCCTTGACTCATAGGTAAGTAACCCCTCTTACTTCCATCCATGTTGAATCTCTTCAATACTAAATTAATGTACCTGGAATGGGATAAGCCTAGCATCCTCTTAGATCTATCTCTGCAGATCATTATCCCTACTATATAGGATGCCTCTTCTTGATCCTTCATGGAAAACTTTGATGATAGCTAAGTTTTGATCAATTGTAATATTGGGATATCATTCCCAATGATAAGTATGTCATTGACAAACAAAACCAAAAAGATAATTGCACTCTCATTTAACTTTTTATACACACAAGGTTCATCCACATTTTTAATGAAACCAAACTCTCTGATTGCTTTATTAAAATGGATGTTCCAACTCCTCGATGCTTGCTTTAATCCATATATGGGTTTTTTAAGTTTGCATAAATGGTTTGGTCAGCCACTTTTGAGACAAGCCCTTCTGGTTATGACATATAGACTTCTTCCTCAAGATATCATTTGAGGAAAGCAGTCTTTATGTCCATCTGCCATATTTCATAATTATAGTATGCTGCTATTGTGAGTAATATCCTGATGGACTTGAGCATTGCTACAAACGAAAAAGTTTCATCATAGTCAATAACATGTTTTTGTTTGAAACCTTTTGCCACTAGCCTGGCCTTGTAGGTATGTACTTGGCCATCTATTCTAATCTTCTTCTTGAAGATCCATTTACACCCTATTAGATTAACTCCTTTAGGTAGATCTACCATATTCGAAACCTGATTGGAATACATGGAGTCCATTTTAGATTTCATGGCATTTAGTGATTTATCGAAGTCTCTACTCTCGATAGCTTCTATATAAGTCACAAGATCATCATCTTGAATGATACTGGCCTCATTGTTATTCCCAATGACAAAGCCATATCTAAGAGGTGCACCCCGCACCCTCTCTGACCTTCGGAGAGGAGGTGTGTGTTGTGGCTGTTCCTGATCATCAAGAACATTTTGTTAAGAAATTTCATTTGAAGACTCTTTAAGAATTAGTTGTTGGTTCTGAACTTCACTAAGTATAAGTGTTATTCCACAACTTCTTTCTTGGATAAATTCTTGCTCCAAGAATGTAGCATGTATACTAACAAATACCTTTTATTCAGTAGTATGATAAAAGAGATATACAATACCCTCTTTGGAATAACCAACGAACCTGCATTTGTCAGCCCTAGCACTTAACTTATGTCCAAAATTATTCTTGACATAAGCATAGCAAACCCAAATCTTCAACTAGTTAAGATTTGGTCTTTTGCCATTCCATACCTCACATGGAGTGCTAGTCACTGACTTTGATGGTACCTTGTTCAAAATATAAGTAGCAATTTCCAAGGCATATCCTTAGAAGGAAATAGGAAGATCTGTGAAGCTCATCATGGACCTCACCATGTCTAACAAGGTGCGATTTCTCCTTTCTGCCACACCATTTTATTATGGTGTATTAGGAGGAGTCCATTCAAAGATTATGCCTTTGTCTTTAAGATGGTTTAGAAACTCATTAGATAAGTATTCTCCTCCTCGATTAGAATGAAGAATTTTAATACCATGTCCAATTTGTTTCTCAACCATACTTTGATACTCTTTAAATTTATTAAAGGCTTTGGACTAGTGTTTCATCAGATACATATGTCCAAACCTAGATAAGTCATCAATAAATGTGATGAAATAAGAGTATCCACTGCTAGCCTGAGTTGTCATAGGTCCACATACATCAGTATGTACAAGACCTAATAATTCAATTGCCCTATCTCCATGTCCAGTGAATGAAGATTTGGTCATTTTACCTATGAGGCAAGACTCACAAGTTTCTAATAATTGAAAATTATAAGGATCAAAGTAACTATCTTTGACTAACTTGTTTATCCTTAACTCAATTATATGACCTAATCGGCAATGCCAAAGAAATGTGACATTGACATTATCTCTCTTTCTTTTCTTGTAATCAACAAGTAATATTTTATCATTAAGTTCTAAAGTTAAAAGACCATTAATAAAATAACCATGCCCAAATATTTTATTAGAATAAAGAATAGAGTAGCCACTGCACTTTACACTTATTTCAAATCCTTGTTGTAATAACAAGGGTACAGAAATAATATTTCTTACAACATTTGGAACATAGTAACAATCTTCTAACTTTAATATATTACTTGAAGGTAATAATAGTAGATAGGTGCCCATAGCTTCAGCGTACATAGCTTCACCACTTGTACCATATAGCTTGAAGTCACCTTTCTTCAGACTTCTAATTCTATGGAGTCCCTACAATGACTTATAGATATGAGACCCACAAGCGGTATCCAATACCCATGAATTAAAAATAGAAGAACTCAATGATAAATTTGTTTGTATCATGTACAAACCTTTAAATGCTCTTACAGCATCTTACTTCACACTTGCAAGATATGTCTTGCAATTTTTCTTCCAATTCCCCTACTTGTCGTAGTGGAAACAGGCACCGTCATTAATAGTGTTCTTTGCTTTCTTCTTCTTTTTGATGCTCCTTTTAGGGTTGAATTTTTTTTTCAAACCATTCTTCGTTGCTTATTTTTTCTTCCCATCAAGAAGATGATGATGAGCCTTATCTCTCTTAGAATGGCTTTACGCTATCTTAAGCATGTTAAACAGCTCAAGCAAAGAAGTATTCAGTTTGTTCATATGATAATTTAAAACAAACTGAGAGAAGGAATCCATGAGTGATTACAGGATCAAGTCCTAGTTAAGTTTACCATCCATTACAAACCCTACTTGACCTAATCGGGTGATTAAGTTAATCATTTTCAAAACATGGATTTGAACTGATGAACCTTCACTCATGCATGCACAGAACAACTACTTCGATATCTCAAACCGAGTAACCCTACTTTGCTCTCCAAAAAGCTCCCAAAGATTAAGCAATATGAACTGAGGTTCCATCTCTTCATGTTGTCTCCGAAGCTCATTGCTCGTTAAGGCCAACATAATGAACCTAACAGTCATGATGTCATTTAGCCACATTTTATGTGTGGCTCTTTTGTTGCACAGTAAGAAACTCAAGAGGGGTGGTGAATTGGGTTTCTATAAAATCTAATAGAAAATGAGTTCCAATTCAAAAATAATTAAAGTCCTTATGTTTTGCTAGTGTTTGTGAGTGCTCAAGAGTGTGTAATAAAATTAAAAGGCAAATACAAGGTAAGTAAAGACAAATAAGAAGAAGCAAACAACACAAACACACAAAATTTTATAGTGGTTTGGTGCACAACAAAGTACCTACATCCACTCCCGAAGGTCCACTTGGGATTTTTACTATAATCTTTCTTGATTACAGTCGATTAGTTTTCTAGACTCACTAATCAAAACCCAACTTGTTTTCACCTGAAACACAAGCCAAAACCCCTTTGGTTTTGCGGGATAATCAAAAACATAGTTGGTTTTGTAACTTAGGTTCACCAACAACCTCCTTGGTTTTGCGACTTAGGCTAACCAAAAACCTCTATTTGTTTTAACACGAAGGCTCACCAACAAACCTCCACTTCTAGTTCCAATTCCTTTGAAACTAGAAATAAAAGATAGCATTCAATAATATTGTTAAGAATGCAAAAAGCTTTCAATAAAAGCAAGTATCTCATTGAAACTCTTTTAGAGTTGTTGTAGATGCTTGTCCTCAAGTTGTTGAAGCCTTGAATGCAACTTGAATGGTTGAACTTAAATACTCTTAAATGCTTTGAAAGCTTGAAGGATTAACTTGAAATAAAAGTATATGAACTCTTGATGAATATTCAATGTCAACTCATTCCTCTTATCCCTCATCAATTGAAATCACCTTAAATACCTTTTCAAACCCCAAATGGTAGTTTATGACCATTAAAGAGGTGAACTAGCCATTGAAGGGTGAAAAGGATAAGTTCTGCATTTGAAAAAACTAGCCATTACTGTTCATTAGAATGTCAAGTGTCGATACTTCAAGTCATGAGTCAACACATGAATCGACACTTGGCTTCCATGAGTCGACACTTTGTTCAAAAAATATTCTTTGAAGCTCTCTAAAAATCTCAGGTGAGTCGATACTTCATTTAGTGAGTCAACACTTGGCTTCCATGAGTCGACACTTGAGGGAAGTCTTGAAATTTAGTATGTTGTGTATAAATTTGGTCTCAAGCTATGAGTCGACACTACATCTTCATGAGTTGATACTTCAAGCATGCCATCTGAAACTCTTTTCGTATATCAGCTTGAGTTGACACTTCACTTTCATTAGTCGACACTTGCACTAAGATTCGACACTTGCTGAAACTTTCTAAAATTCAATTGAAACTCTACTGAATCTTCTTTAAACTTGACTCTTAAATCTTTTCAAGCCATCGTTACATACTTAAGTCCATTAATCTTAAATGTTTCATCCATAAAGTGGGCTTCTCCAACTATTTGACAAGCAATCCAATTTACTAACCTGATAAGTACCTTTTCTAGTAAAACACACTTCAACAACCGGTTAATACTCAAATATAGTTAAGTATTTTGTTAATCATCAAAATCAATACAGGAGTCAACAATCTCAACCTTTTTGATGATGACAAAATCTTTAAGTATAAGCATATAAAAAGCTTAAGAGATTTTCAATAGGTATAAAGCCTTATGCAATAAGTATTAGGGCGATAAATAGAAGCTAGAGTCTAAAATAGACCATTGAGATCTAAGACTCATTTGCATTGTATTAGAGCTTTAAATAAAAAGATATCAGAGCTAAGATTACATGTACCATGATACTCAAAGGTGTATTAGAGCTAAAGCATATTTTAAAGATAAGATTTTCAGCATGGAAGACATCTGAGTGAAAACAACAAGAAAATCTTCTATACTTAAAATATGTAACAAAAAGGAAGATAGTATCAAATCATAAGGAGTGTTAAGATTTGATAATAGAGCAAAATTGTCAGAACAAGAGATTTGAAGGGTATGAATACTCACCCTCCAAAAGTGATCCAAAAAAAAGAATTGATTTTCAAAGAGATTTCAAGAAATTGTAGCTTTAAAAAAATGATTTCTTTTTCACTCCCAATTTATGTTTCCATAAAATAATTTTAGTATAATTATACCATTATCTTATTTCTACCATCATTATCTTATTTCTCTCCCTTTTTATCATCATTAAAAAGGTGGGAAGAAAAATAAGACAGATTTCACAGAATTTAAGTAAGAAAGCAGAAGAGTTAATGATACCATTAGAGTCTGAAAGAGTTAATATATATATAAATTTCAGAAATTGATACATCAATTTTGATACAAACAGACAAATAAACAAATAAACACTGATACAAACAAAAAGTGCTGAAATGTAAACTAGCTGACATAGAGACCACCCTAATGAATACTCTCCTTATCAAAGGAGGATCCAATCTCAATCGGTCTAGTATCTCTAAAAGGTCAGGATCACTACCACATCAATCGAAGATTAGAGAGTCTGGTCCAGGTAGGTCTCGATACATTGCAACAACCTTGGCCTCTGCGTCTGACATATGCTCCACCTCTGGCTGGTGCTGAAGATGAAGAGGCTATATCAGTTGCAGGAGCAACACTGACTAGAGTATCTACAATATCAGTGTGAAAGGGGATATGATCAAAGATGGGACCTGAATCAAGATGGTAGAAACCAGGAGTGTAAAATCCTAGTTCCCAAATCAGGGAGGATGTGCATAGAGAAGTAGAGTGAATCACTTGTGTATCAGTAGAATGAATGACAAGAGTAAAAGGGGGAATGGAAGTGACAAAAGGGTTAGGAATGGTGGGAGAGCTAGGTAAGATGGGAATCTGGAAGGAAAATCGAGAATGATCAAAAATGGGTGTCCCAGACACATCAGCAAATATATCACCCTCTAGCTCCACCATGAAGTCTGCAACATTGAACTCTGTGGAGTCAGTCTAGTCATCTCCTATCTCTGGTGCTGGGGGTGTTGGTGGTGCTGAAGGTAAATCTAAATGAGTAAAGGGAGGTATTCTACTTGATGAAGGTCTCTCCAATGCAACTAAAATAGCAGACATACCATATCTCAAGCCCTGATAGCTCTCTCTCATCTCCAAATTTACTAATCAACCCGTTGTCTGATGATCATGGTGTCTGACTCCAAACGATGATCCTGTCCTCTATAGAATCTCCAGTGGTTGGCATCAATGAGTGTGGTAGAGAAACTGTCTCAAGCTATGTAGAAGGCTCGGGTTGTGCCTCCGGAATCTCTCTATGTACCTCGGTGGGCCCGACCTCATCAATAAAAATGAGCTCCTCCTCTGCAGTCTCATCATCTATATCAGTGGTCTGACTAGATATGCATCATCTCCACTGACCTCTGACTAGATGATATCCTTTCTTATGAAGGGATCTCTCATCATAGATATTTGTGTGTAGAAGCTGCTTGTATGGCTCTCTATCTACAACTACTTCGTGTGCCCTGAATAGTATAGACAATTTCATACCATTGGGCAGGCAAAGCCTCCGACTGGTCGATGCCTCTGTCATCTGATGAAGTATAAGGATGGGGAGGCATACCAGAGTGTGCTGAATTAGTGATACCATGACTAGTAGCTCTCGCTCAATAAAAAAGTCAAATCGTTCAGTCTTTTGTAGTAAGATCTGAGTGACAATGTGATGCAGTAGTCTCATCTCGGACGAGAGTTGGATGCAACCATAGTGGCTCCCTCTAGAAGATTGTTTGACTTGAAGATACACCGGAGTCCACTGAACCTGTCCACTAGGGCACCCGCTATTGAACCTCTCATAGGTATCTCCCATGCCCAACTTAGAATATCAGTAGACAGTGGAACCTCTTTCCCATGTACCTATGCTACCCATCCATCAGTACGTCTGGCTAGTGATCCGTAGATCTCTCTCATCATGCTAGGGTAGAATCTCTTGGATAGCATGCAGAAGTACGCTAGACTAGCATCTCTCAACCACTAACCAATCCAAAAATGCTGCTAGTCCAGGAAACCAAAATCCACTCGATGACCACCAATAATAGTCTTCAAGCTCATCCTATCCACTATAGGAAATAATGGTCTGACAGGAACATCAGGCTGCTCCTCGGGCTTAATTGCTGCTCGATCCTCATGCCTAGCCTTCATCCATCGCTCTACCTCCTAAATATATGGTTGAGGTCTCCATACTACTTGCTTTCTAGGACCCATTCCTAGGAAACAAGGTAAAGAGTGAATGCAAGAAGAAATCAAGGATTTTTCACAAAAAAAAATGGTGAGAGTAGATGAGGAATAATAAGAGAACCAAAAGGCTATTCCGAACAAAGAATTGGGTAGTTAAAACTTAGATTGGAGGGAATGGAGTGCTGGATTTCTGTTGTAGGGTGAGTCGGCTCAGATTGGAAGAAGAAATTTGAGGAGAAACACTTCATTTTCCCTATTTTATCTCAGTTTGCCACTGATCAATTATCGACTCACGACTGTGGATCAAGTGTCGACACTTGCAAGTGTCGACACTTCAAAGTGTCGACACTTCAACTTGAAATCTGAGAAAAAATGAGAAAAAGATCATTCAACAAATTAGAACATGATTTCAAAGGTTTGTAAGAGTATAAACATGATCTTCTAGCAATTTGATCAATAAATTTTAAGGAGAATTTTAAAGATTATAAAGAGATGGAAATTTAGTCAAAATGGTTGATGATTCCTAACTCTCTTCTAATCATACATAACTGATCATTTTGAAGTGGTTTGGTCAAAATGTCCTCCAATTGCATTTCAGTGCACAAATTCTAGCAAAACTCATTATTTTTAACATGATCTCTAATAAAATGATGTCTAATTTCAATGTGTTTATTTCTAAAGTGCTGAACAAGATTTTTGCTTAAATTTATAGCACTTGTGTTATCACATCTTATGGATGTCTTAGTTAATTTGATTCCAAAATCTTCAAGTTGTTCCTTAATCTACAAGATTTAAGAACAACAACTTCTAGCTGCAATATATTCAGCTTCAGCTATAGGTAGTGAAACTAAAGGTTATTTCTTATTAAACCATAAGATTAAGTTAACTCCAAGTAATTGGCAAGTTCCACTTATACTTTTCCTATCGAATTTACATCCAATAAAGTCAGCATCTAAATAAGCAATCAATTCAATAAATGAGTCTCTAGAATACCATAGTCCAATATCAATAGTACCAGATAAATATCTAAGAATGTGCTTAATAGCCAATAAATGAGATTCTTTAGGATCGACTGATATCTAGCATACATGCAAATACTAAACATGATATCTAGTCTACTAGTAGTCAAATAGAGTAGTGACCCATTAATACCCCTGCATAATTTTTGATAAACACTTTTACCACATTCATCTTTATCAAGTTTACAAGAAGGGCTCATAGGTGTACCTATTTGCTTCGTTGTCTCCATCCCAAATTCTTAAAAATATCTCTTGAATACTTAGCTTGGTTGATGAAGATCCCTTCTTTAGTTTGCTTGATTTGGAGTCCGAAGAAGAAATTTAATTTACCCATCGTACTCATCTCGAACTCTCCCTGCATATGCTTGGCAAACTCTTAACAAAGATACTCATTAGTAGAAATAAAAATGACATAATCAACAAAGATTTGTACTACTAATAGATCATCATCTTTTCTTTTCAGAAATAAGGTAGTATCAACATGGCCTCTAGAGAAATCATTTTCAATCAAAAATTTGCTAAGTCTTTTATACCATGGTTGGGGTGCTTGTTTTAAACCATAAAGTGCTTTGTAAAGTTTGAAAACATGTTTAGGATGTGCATGATTTTCAAATCTAGGTGGTTGTTCAACAAACACTTCTTCACTAATATAACCATTTAAAAAAGTACTTTTAACATCCATTTGAATTAGTTTAAAATTCATAAAACATGCAAATGCTAAAAGAAATCTAATAGCTTCAAGTCTAGCTACGGAGCAAAGGATTCATCAAAATTAATACCTTCTTCTTGATTATAATCTTTAGCTACCAGTCTAGTCTTGTTTATAGTAACAACACCATTTTCATCTAGTTTATTCCTATATACCCATTTTGTTCCAATAATTAAAATATTAGATGGTCTTTCTATTAGAGTCTAAATTTTGTTTCTTTCAAATTGATTTAGTTCATCTTGCATAGCAATTATCCAATTAGGATCTTTTTCTGCTTCTTCAATATATTTAGGTTCAATTTGAGAAACAAAAGTTATGTATTCACATTCATTTCTAATTGATGCTCTAGTTCTTACCCCTCTCGATGGATCTCCTATAGGATTAACTCCTTAGGGTGTCCATGAACATACCTCCACACTTTTTGTAGATCTTAATGCTTCGATGTGGATTTTGTAGCTTCTTCTTTTCTTTCTTGTTTTGATCTTCTTTATCTTCCTTGGAAGGGGGATCATCCAAAGTTAGCTTCTTTAATCATTCAACACCTGCACATTCATCAGAAATATCCTCTTTTCTCGAGGATTTGTTAGTACATTCTTCAAATACAACATGCACTAATTCTTCAACTAATAAAGTTTGTTTTTTAAATACTCTATATTCCTTGCTAGATGTAGAGTATCCTGAGAAGATATCTTCATCTGACTTGGCATCAAATTTTTCTAGACTATCTTTGCCATTATTTAGGATAAAGGAACGATAACCAAATACTTGAAAATACTTCAAAGTGGGTTTTCTTTCTTTCCAAAGCTTATAAGGTGTTTTCTTTGAAATAGGTCGGATTAAAACATGGTTTAAGATGTAACAAGCAGTATTAACTGCTTCAGCCCAAAAAACTATTGGTAAATCATTTTCAAAAAGCATTGTGCATGCCATTTCTTCTAAAGTAATATTCTTTCTTTCTACCATCCCATTTTATTGAGGTGTCCTAGGTGCAAAAAAATTGTGATCAATTATCTTTTTATTGTAAAAGTTTTCAAAATCTTTGTTTTCAAATTTTGTGCCATGATCACTTCGAATAGAAATAACTGAAGTACCTTTTTCATTTAAAACTTTTTGATAATACTTCATAAAAGCTGAAAATGATTCATCTTTATGTGATAAAAACAAAATCCATGTGAACCTAGAGAAATCATCGACTATAACTAATCCATATCTCTTTCCACCTAGGCTAGTTATCCTAGTTGGTCTAAAGAGATCCATATGGAGTAGCTCTAATAGTCTAAAAGTTGAAACAAAACCTTTTGGTTTGAAAGATATTTTAGATTGTTTTCCAAATTAGCATGCTTCATATATTTTATCTTTTTCAAAACTATTTTTTGCTGAATCTCTTACTAAATTTTTTTTTGCATAATTTTGAAAGAAGATGCATGCTTGCATGACCTAACCGATGATGCCAAAGCCAACTAGTTTCATTAAATGTGGAATTCATTACAACTTGGTATTCACCATCATGTAAAAGTAAATTATCAAGATCGACAAGATAGATGTTGCCATGCCTATTTCCAGTAAATTTCACTCCATTATCATTAGGACTAGCTACCATGCAAAGAGATGATTCAAAAATAACTTTGAAACCTTTATTGCAAAATTTACTAATGCTAAACAAATTTTGTTTTAAACCTTCAACTAATAAAATATTATCTATACAAGTAGAAGGGGTGGTGGGGACACCGGAGGCACCAGAATAAGACAGAGGCTTTTCAACCCTCTGTGAATTGATTAATAATTTATGAGCCCATCTGTAATAAGGGCTTAGCCCATCTGAGTCCATTTTTGTTGTTATTTGAGTCTTTTGAGTTTCAGTTCTGTACTAGTCAGCTCATGTTGAGATAGTTCAGTCTAGTGTTAGTCAGCTCATGTCGAGCTAATTTTATTTTTTTGAGTCCTATTCAACCATATTGAAGACTCAAGACCACATCATACAAGTGAAGGCCAAGTCCAACCAGATTGAAGACATGGAAGTATAGCCCACGTCCAACCCAGCTTGAAGATTTGAAGACACCAAGAGCAAAAATTCAGAAAATCTTGATTCCTTGCAGATGCCCTCCAGATGCCCAGATTTCCTTCCAGATGCCAAAATATATTCATATACCAAGGCATCCATGATCTTAGAGGTCCATCTACATCCTAGCCCAAAGAAATCAAGCCCAGGTGCCAAGCCCAAGCCCCTAAGAAGCAAGATACCAAGGAATATTCCTGCTACCTGGCTACCAGGTCACCCCAGCTTCTAGAGGCCCAAACCCATGCGCCCGAGCCCCTTTAGGCTGGCCTCTTGCTGCTCCTAGAAACCCAACACACCCCCCTAGGCATCCTTGGAGTGTTGGCCAAGTCAAGAGAATTTTTAGGGTTTTTTCTACCTAATGTTTCCTTATTTTCTAGCTAGGGTTTGAGAGGGAAAAGGATGCTTATGTAAAGACTTATGTGCCATTACTTGGAGCCTAAGGTTAAGGGTCTATTTAAAGGACCCTAGCCTCTTGTATGAGGAGAGATTTTAATATATGAAATAAATCTTGAGTTCTTCAATTGCTTTGTGTGATTACCCTGCTGTGTGCATAAAGGGGTTTGAGAGTTCATCTTCCTGGTGTTTGCAACCATCTTCCTGCCGCCAACTATCTTTCCAACCCCCTCCAAACTTTCTTCCCTTTTCTGTTTTCCTTTGTTTTCTTGATTTCCTCTAAGTTTTCTAACCTCTGACAGGTCGTTTGCAGGTCTCCGAGTTCCTACGAATCCAACGACTCCAGCCAAGCCTCAATCGGACCACGAGCAGAAAGCCGGGTATCCGCGGGTCTTTGGCTCGATTTTCCAAGCCGCATCCATCGAGGAATGAGAGATCCCTTCTCTGCAATCTTCACCGGGTGCTTCAGATGATGTCAGGTACACCTCTTCTATCTCCAATCTTATTATTGTAGGAGAACTTGTCCTAATCGAGGCTTCTCAGCCTCGGCGATCCTTCTTTAGTACTTTTCTAGGTTCTAATCTGCATGCTTGGCTTCAAAAATTCATACAAAACTCCCTACAACTAATTTTGATCTAAAATTTGGGAATTAATCACCTAACCCCACCTATAAAACATATAAAAAGAATTGCATGCATATTAGTCCCCCATCATTTGGTATCAGAGCTTAGATTAGGGCTTATTTTTTGTAATTTTTCAGTTCGTATATACTCTGTTATTTAAATTATTTATCCCTGATAAAAACTCCAAAAATTTTGAAATTTATGTTTTTGGATTCATCATAATTAACAGTAAAGTCTCAGAATTTTTTTAGATTTTATTATGGTCTGTGAATTTTTTCCAAGCCGAAATACAGCCTGTAAATGTTTGGCTCTGTTTTTCTTCAGCAAGACAAGTTTGGAAGTTTTAGGGTTTGTTTAGCATTTTTTGCTTATCTTTTAATTTTAGTAAATTTCTTGCATATTAGGCCATAATTTGAAAGTTTTCTTTTATTTAAAAAAATACCAAAATATATTAAAAAAAATTACATATTCTCTAAAAGCTGCCAAAACATCTAACCCTAATTTGCATCATTTGCCTGCCACAACTGCATAATCTACTTTTAAGGGCACTCTTGCTATGTCAAATGGGGGGAGGATTTGATCACTTCTCCTTAGTCCAAAACCACACCCCTTGCATTCGGTCCCAAGCCTTAACATAAAATTAACTAGACTTAATTTGCCCTAGTGGACTAGGGACACCAACTGGTCGGGTCCGAGCTAAGTATCAAATCATTGTGTCAAGCTAACCTGTGCGTGCTTTGTGCTCAGTGTCTAGAATGGTGGTTTAGGGATTCAATCCCGAAGGGCTTGTATGCTGGTCCGCCTACCTGGCCAATCTCTGATTGGTGTCTAGGCTTGGCAATCAGGGACCTAACACTCCCCTTACACCTACCTAGCTGAGTACCGGGTTACTATAGGCTAGTTTGCCACCCTGATTGACCATCTAGTTTTGGACTCTAGGTCTAGTCAGCTGTAGTCAGTTTGATCGAGTCTTGCATGAGCATTATATCTGGAGTCCCATCTCATCCACCATCTCCCTGAATGCATGGATAAGCAGGAAGCTAGGATTCAAGCCCTTATAGACCAAATGGCCCAGATGGCTACCCAGATGACTACCCAGATGATCCAGTTAACTCAGTCTGGTACCCAAACCAACAATAGAATTGACCATCTTACCAATAGGTTTGATCAGTTAGAAGGCCATGTAAGGACCCTAGGAAGAACCCATGGATCACAATCTGAGCCAGATCCTCAGTCCCCTCAACCTAAAAGGACCCCAAACCCTGATCTATACCATGAGGTCGAACCTAGGAGAGCCCCTTATCCTGACCCGTACTATAATCCTCAACCTAGGAGGACCCCAAACCCTGATCCATACCGAGAGGTTGAACCTAGGAGAGCCCCTCAGCCTGACCCATACTATAATACTGAACCTAGAAGAATCCCTTACCATGACCCTTATTATGATACTGAACCTAGAAGAACCCCTTACCATGACCCTTATTATGATACTGAACCCAGGAGAACCCAATACTCTGACCCATATAGGGAGTCCAACCCTAGGAGAACCCAATATCCTGACCCATATAGGGAGCCCAACCTTAGGACGACCCCATACCATGATCCATCCTTAGAACCTGACCATAGAGCTGAACCAAAATCCTATGACCCCAGATCCTATAATTCCATGACCCATAGATCTGCACCCTTGTCCTATGAGCCTAGAGAACCCATAACCCCTAGGTATCAATCTAGTACTAGTCAGGTTTCCCCTAGTCAACTTGAATCTCATAGGATTAGTATCCCTAAATAAGAGCCCAGTAGTAAGACACTACCCCTTAGGCAACCTGAACCTAGTAGGAGTAGTACCCATAATCAGAGACCAGAACCTAACCAATTTCCCGCTAGCCAACCTTCTCCAACCATTCCTTAGATTCACAAGGCTTACATTAACGCGAAAGTGTATGAAGCTGATGTAAGCCTAGTGGATGCGTATGTGGGAGAAGAGGAGACACCTTTAGTAGACCTTGAATTAGCTGACCCAGTAGATACCCATGTAGAAACCAACCCAGAGCTAGTTGACCTTGACCACATCCAACCTAAAGCTATAGTGGAAGAACAAATAGAGGAAGAGAACCTAGGTACTGCTGCTAGAGCCTTACTTGAGGAAACCATAAAGGAGAGCCAAATTATAGAGTCTAGTCCAAAAATACAAGAACCAGAAGAATTTATTAAGGACCTGATCTCTTTGAATCAATACCTTCAAGATGAGCCCCCTCCTATAGTTTCCATTAAGGATCTCTTCCCCGAAATTGGTGACCCATCCTTCCATTATGCAAACCCTGTAAATATAGCTCAACCTCGTAAGGTTAACCTCATTAGTATAGGATTAGTTCCTGACACCCCATTTTTTATCCTACTTTATCCAACTAACCCGGAACCTTTTTCTCTACCCTACCAAACTAATTCTGAACCCACTTCCTATGTCCTACCCTTTCCTGAGTTTTCTCATGTGTCTAGAACTATTAGGTTATATTTTGTTGAGGTTACTAGGTTTCAAGGATCCATAGAGCCCATCCCATTTGCTACCTACTTTTGGCAGACCCTCTGGCACCTATTAGGAGTTACTAGCAAATTTTCTTCTGCATGTCATCCATCAACCACGACTCATGCCCCCATGCCCAAGTGGTAGTTAAGACCTAATAAACCTCTTTAGTCGAGTCTATTAGGTATAGGTTTGAGTCCTTTGCATCATCTTGTTAGGAAACTGCATGTGCCTAGCATGTTCACCACCCACACTAATCTTAAAACAATTGGCTAATTCCCGAAGAAGGGTCAAAGAATTTGATATAGTAGATTCTATCTTGGTTAGGCTTAGGCCTAAAAGAAGCTTCATGCTCGCAGAGCCAGACCATTTAAAGTGATAGAAAAGGATTGGATCAAATGACTAGGTGTTAGACTTGCCTTAGGATTTGGGCATTAGTTCTACCTTCAATATTACAGACCTGGTTGAGTATAGGGAACCGGCAGCGATACCTAGTGAGGCCTTTGGACCTATTCCTTTTCATTGTGAGTGACCCTAACCCAGAGTGTCCACTAACAATTTGGCCTGAGAGAGGAGAACGGATCGAGCGTATCCTGGACGATCAAGCCATTATGACTCGGGGCCGCGGTTATCAACGTTTCCTGGTCCGATGGCAAGGCCGGCAAGAGTCGGACGATTCGTGGATTTCTCGAGAGGACTTGCAGCACCTCAACCTAGACCTCCTCGAGATATATGTGAGCCAGCTTGATCTTCACTCGACAGGATCGAGTTCCTCCCACCCCGGGAGAATTGGTGGGGACACCGGAGGCACCAGAATAAGATAGAGGCTTTTCAACACTCTATGAATTGATTAATAATTTATGAGTCCATCTGTAATAAAGGCTTAGCCCATCTGAGTTCATTTTTGTTGTTATTTGAGTCTTTTGAGTTTTAGTTCTATACTAGTCAGCTCATGTTGAGATAGTTCAGTCCAGTGTTAGTCAGCTCATATCGAGCTAATTTTATTTTTTTGAGTCCTATTCAACCATATTGAAGACTCAAGACCACATCATACAAGTGAAGGCCAAGTCCAACCAGATTGAAGACATGGAAGTATAGCCCAAGTCCAACCCAGCTTGAAGATTTGAAGACACCAGGAGGAAAAATTCAGAAAACCCTGATTCCTTGCAGATGCCCAGATTCCCTTCCAGATGCCAAAATATATTCATATACCAAGGCATCCATGATCTTAGAGGTCCATCTGCATCCAATCCCAAAGAAATCAAGCCCAGGCACCAAGCCCAAGCCCTTAAGAAGCAAGATACCAAGGAATATTCCTGCTACTTGGCTACTAGGCCACCCCAGCTTCAAGAGGCCCAAACCCTTGCGCCCGAGCCCCTTTGGGCTGGTCTCTTGCTGCTCCTAGAAGCCCAACACACCCCCCTAGGTGTGCTTGGAGTGTTGGCCAAGTCAAAAGAATTTTTAGGGATTTTTCTACCTAATGTTTTCTTATTTTCTAGCTAGGGTTTGAGAGGGAAAATGATTCTTATGTAAAGACTTATGTGCCCTTACTTGGAGCCCAAGGTTAAGGGTCTATTTAAAAGACCCAGGCCTCTTGTATGAGGAGAGATTTTAATATATGAAATAAAACTTGAGTTCTTCAATTGCTTTGTGTGATTACCCTGCTGTGTACATAAAGGGGTTTGAGAGTTCATCTTCCCGGGGTTTGCAACCATCTTCCTGCCGCCGTCCATCCTTCCAGCCCCCTCCAAACTTTCTTCCCTTTTCTGTTTTCCTTTGTTTTCTTGATTTCCTCTGAGTTTTCTAACCCCTGACAGGTCGTTTGCAGGTCCCCGAGTTTCCATGAATCCAACAACTCCATCCAAGCCTCAATCAGAGCACCGAGCAGAAAGCTGGGTATCCACAGGTCTTTGGCTTGGTTTTTCAGGCCGCATCCATCGAGGAATGAGAGATCCCTTCGCTGCAATCTTCACCGAGCACTTCAGACGATGTCAGGTACACCTCCTCTATCTCCAGTCTTTTTATTGTAGGAGAACTTGCCCTAACCGAGGCTTCTCAGCCCCGATGATCCTTTTTTAGTACTTTTCTAGGTTCTAATCTGCATGCTTGGCTTCAAAAATTCATACAAAATTCTCTACAACTAATTTTGATCTAAAATTCAGGAATTAATCACCTAATCCCATATATAAAATATACAAAAAGAATTGCATGCATATTAGTCCCCCATCAAGGGGAGATGTAAACTTTAGCTATTATCCCCAAAAGTTACACTCCCTCCATTCAGTGCTTTAAGAGAAGTGAATTGCTTCACATCTCCTATCATGTATCTTGAGCAACCACGGTTGAGATACCATATTCCTTTCTTTTCTTTAGTTGCAAGACACACCTATTAAACAAATTAAGTTTTGATTTTAGGTACCCAAGCCATCTTGGATCCTTTAGGGTTAGTAACAAGATTGGTTCCTTTTGGAACCCAAATCTTCTTAAAATAATTTAGCTTCCTATGGTCACATTGATATGCTTTAGGACCTAATTTTCTACAAGAATGACAAATAATGCTAGATGATGCTGGAATAAAGAAGTTTCTGAAATATTTCTATTATTTTTGTGGTCTAAAATCCAAAATGGCTTTGTTGAAAATAGCTCTTTGATTATTCAATAAAAGATTTAACTTTCATAAATAAAAGTAAATTTTTCAACAAAAGATTTTATCTTTTCAAAATCATTTTTGAATTTTAGATTTTCAGTCTCAAGGTCTTTATTTTTTCTTAAAAGATCATTATTTGAAATATTGACTTTGGGTCTTTTCAAATCATCATTTTCCAAAGATAATGCATTTCTTTGTTTTTCTAAAACATCAATTTTATTCTTTAAATCACTAACTTCAATCATAAGATTTGTGTTTTCATGAAATAAAGAGTTTGCATGCTTTTTCAATTTTTTATTTTCAATCATTGCCAATTTGTTATCATGCATTAATTCATCAAAAGTATTTCTTAGTTCATCAAAAGTATAATCAACTTCAAATTCAGAATATATTTCTTCTTCTTGTTGTGCCATGAAGCAAAGATTGGCAACTTCAGTCTATTCTTCTTCTATGCTGGAGTCCTCAATATCACTCCATGTAGCCATCATTACCTTCTTTCTAAATCTTTTCTTGGACTTCTTTAGTAAAGGACAATAATATTTGTAATGTCCAAGCTTCTTGCACTCGAAACATATTGGTAGCTCCTTCTCCTTCTCCTTTTCTTTTTCTTTTTCTTTTCTCTTTTCCTTGCTTGGTTGAGCCTTCTTTTTGTTGGAAAATTTCTTTTACTTCATAAATCTTCTAAATTTTTTTCCTATGAGTGCTTCTTCATCCTCATTCTCTTCTTCTTCTGATTCCTCATTTGAAGACTCTTCTTGTATTGTGGACTTGAAGGTTATAGTCTTTTTCTTCATATCCATATCTATTGCTTTTTGCTTCAAGTTTAGCTCATAAGTCATGAGTGAACCTACTAGCTGCTCCAATGAAAGTTTCTCAACATCTTTGGCTTCTTGGATAGCGGTTACTTTAGGAGCCCAAGATGTTGATAGCGACCTGAGAATTTTATTCACAAGATCGGCATTAGACATAGTTTTACCAAGATTTCTCATGCCTTTAACAATATTCGTAAATCTAGTATACATGTCAATAATGGATTCATTAGGTTCCATTCAAAATATTTCATAAGTATGAACAAGGATATTAACTTTAGTATTTTTCACCTGATCGGTACCCTCATGAGTGACCTTAAGTTTGTCTCATATTTCTTTGGCTGAGGTGCATGCTGAAGTCCTATTGAATTCACGAGGATCCAATGCAAAGTAAAGGAGATTTATTGCCTTATTTAATGTCATTTTCATCCCAATCATCTTCAAGTTTTGGAATGAAGACACCATTAACTGAAAGATAAAGAAGTGCGGTTGCAAGAGCCTACGCAAAGCAAGCAAAGCAGGGAGCAGGCATGAATTTTAAAAAATTTATATTCACAGCGGAAAATACCTACTCCGCACAGGATCTAACAAATTCTGGATGCATGTATAGGCAATACTAGGCATGTTCAAGAGCATATAATATTTATAAATAATTGAAAAACCTAGATCTATACATGCATGAAGAATAAAACAAAAAACTATACCTTATTCCTGCCTGGAATAGCCTTGGTATAAAGCTGGAATTGCTGGGATAACAGGAATAAATTTATTCCTGTTGTCTTCTACTTCCAGCACGTTGACAGGTTGCTTCTTTTCTCCAAAATCTGCAGTAAAACAACAGGGAATTTTGCCAACGAATTGATCTCCCTTCCAACACCAAAAGCTAGGGAACAAGATGGTTGGTCTTCCTTCAAAAGGGAGAAGATGATTCAATGTTTTGGTGCCCTTCATTTCAACCAAAAATAGCACCAAAAATTCAGCAACCTGAAAACCTACAACCTGAAAACAGAGCATAAAAAACAGCAGCAAGGAGGTTGATCCGGCTTCCAAATGCTCAATTGAACACTCTCAAGAGGGGGAACACGCCAGGGGCTAGCTCTGATCCATCTCTCGGTCGATGCTAGTCGCCGGAAGACATGGAACGGTGGGAGGGAAGAAGGAAGGAAACAGAATTTCTGAAATTGTTTTTCAGCAAAACAGAGTTCCTTCTTCCTTCAATTTTGAGCACCAGAAAAAAGGGATAAAGGGTTGTTCTCTCTTCCTTTCACTCACCAAATCCCAGCCCTCTATTTCACCGGTGGAAGGGGAAAGAAATTCTCCTAGGAAGAAGAACTCTCACAGGTTTCTAAACTCTCACACGGTGATGAAGCACTGCAGAAAAATTGGGAGCGCTGGAAGAGTTTAAAGGCTGCAGGGAGAAGAGATAACGGAGAGGGAGGGAGGCCAAGAGTTCACCGGCTGCATTCAACCCAAATAACAGCCATTAAACCAATAAAATGGGGTTTAAGGCTAGCGGGTGGAGGGAGAGGAGAAGACGCCTATTAGGCTTCTATCACTAGGAATACATCCAGCGAAAAAACCACCATGTAAACGGTCATTAGAAGAAAAATCGGTTCAAACAATTTTGTTCAATTCTATTAAACCCAATGGTTCAAAAGAAAAACCGGTCCAAGCCTAATTAAATTTGGTTCAATTGGTTCACAACCAATTGGAGGCCGAATTTAGCTCCAAATCAGTTCAAAATTGATTCAGAAAAATCCTGGCGCAGATTTGGTCAGCCCGGAACAATTTTTGGTTAACGCGAACAAGGGCAAGACCGGGAAAAGAGTGCTCAAAAAAAATATCGTGACCATAAAACCGAGATAATTCCCAATCATAATCGGTATCCGGATCAGAGAGTTATCCTCTGTGGCATGTGACCTCATAGGTTCGAAGCTAAACAGTAGCACTGGAACAATTCTAGTACCAGCACAGGAAACCATCTAGCAACGGGTCCCGGCATCCGGATAGGTCGACGATGCGGGAGCATACTATCGAAACTCAGGCATATGGTTACTGTATAATTCATCCCTTTGACCTCTAATGCTCAAGATGATTGATATTGGGCTGCCAACCCATATTGAGTCAGTCGACTACATGTCTCAACCTCGCAAGCCCAGTGACTCTTCACTAGGGCTACCCTGGTCGAGGATTTGCTAAATTGAGATACTGTGAGACATTCAATCCAAACTGTTCGGACAGGTCAATTCCATCTTGGTCTAACACTGCTTCACAAGTACTTGCCTGTACCCAGAAACCTTCTATCACCGAATTAAAAATCCGGGTAGTCTGGCACCAAAACACAGGGAGTTGCTTGCAAGCTACCATGATGACCTCAGGTCATAGGGACACATATACCCATATCCTATCATGAGTATCCCTTTGGCAGAAAGGGGTTTCACGGAGTCACGTTCAATGAGATATGATATATCCCACTTGCAGATCACATCAGTGTCACCACACTCATTTGGTCAAGTGGACAACCAAATGATGTGAACTGCAACAACCTATACTTGATATATTGCTGTCCAGTATAATATATCCTTTGGTTGTGAACAAGGTTTAAGGACCAGTCGATACATCCTCTCTATATCGAAAATAGTGTAGCCCTAAGGACTTCATCACATGAAAAGAGTTCATTTTTAGGGAAATACAATATGTGATGAGCTGCCAAAAAATAATAATTTATTAATTCATAAAATGAATACAATACTCAGCACAACCACCTACAACCCAGGCGATTGGCTTTGGGACACAATTCCCAACATTAACAACAACCGAGAAATATGAGGACCTTTATCCACTACTTTCCATAAATTATAATCTATAGAATGCATATAAATTCTCATTCATGTTTTTCAATATATGTAATTGATGCTATTAAAATAAAGAGGTCTATTTAAGGCTTCTCCCTCAATTACACTACTACTAAGTCAGGCTGCCATAGATCTTTACTCAAGGTGGTTAGACCTATACACTAAGAACATGGCTCTAATACCACTTGTTTCCCAATAAGCAACCTAAGATGGGGGTGAATTGGGTTTTCAAAAAATCTAATAGCAA
Source organism: Areca catechu (assembly GCA_021397845.1). NCBI lineage: Eukaryota > Viridiplantae > Streptophyta > Magnoliopsida > Arecales > Arecaceae > Areca > Areca catechu. Next base: position 88,920,288 of record CM038051.1, on the reverse strand, counting down.
ATGAGTTCTAATTAAAAAATAATTAAAGTCCTTGTGTATTGCTCAAGAGTGTGCAATGGAATTAAAAGACAAATTCAATGTAAGTAAAGATAAATAATAAGAAGCAAGCAACACAAACACACAAAATTTTATAGTGGTTCGGTGAATACCAAAGCACCTACATCCACTCTCCAAGGTCAACTTTGGATTTCCACTATAATCTTTCTTAATTATAGGCGATTAGTTTTCCAGGCTCACTAATTAAAACACAATTTATTTTCACCGGGAACACAAGTCAAAATCCATTTGGTTTTGCTGAATAATGAAAAACCTAGTTGGTTTTATAACTTAGGCTCACCAACAACCTTCTTGATTTTGTGACTTAGGCTAACCAAAATCCTCCATTGGTTTTAACATAAAAGTTCACCAACAAACTCCACTTCTAGTTCCAATTCCTTTGAAACTAGAAACAAAAGAAAGGATTCAATTAATATTGTTAAGAATACAAAAAGCTTTTAATAAAAGCAAGTATCACTTTGAAGCTCTTTTAGAGTTATTATAGATGCTTGTTCTCAAGTTGTTGAAGCCTTGAATGTAGCTTGAATAGTTGAACTTGAATGCTCTTGAATGCTTTGAAAGCTTGAAGGCTTAACTTGACTTGAAAGTAGATGAACTCTTGATGAATATTCAATATAAACTCATTCCTCTTATCCCTCTTAAATTAAAATCATCTTAAATACCTTTTCAAACTCCAAATAGTAGTTTATGACAGTTGGAGAGGTGAACTAGTCATTGAAGGGCAAAAAGGATAAGTTCTACATTTGGAAAAACTAGTCATTACTGTTCATCAGAATTTAAGTGTCGACACTTCAAGTCATGAGTCGACACTTGGCTTCCATGAGTCGACACTTGGTTCAAAAAATATTCTTTGAAGCTCTCTAGAAATCTCAAGTGAGTCAATACTTTATCTGGTGTGTCGATACTTGAGCGACACTTGGCTTCCATGAGTCGACACTTGAGGAAAGTCTTGAAATTCAGCATATTGTGTATAAATTTTTTTCTCAGGCTATGAGTGGATCCGTGAGTCGACATAAGAATCGACGCTTCATCTGCATGAGTCAACACTTCAAGCGTACCATCTGAAACTTCTTCTGTATATTGGCTTGAGTCGACACTTCATTTTCATGAGTCCACACTTGCACTTGAGTCGACACTTTGATTCGATACTTGCTGAAACTTTTTGAAATTCTATCAAAACTCTATTGAATCTTCTATAAACTTGACTCTTAAGTCCTTTCAAGCCATCCTTATATACTTAAGTCCATTAATCTTGAATGTTTCATCCATAAAGAGGGCTTCTCCAACTATTTGATAAGCAATCCAATTTACTAACCTGATGAGTACCTTTTTTGATGAAACACACTTCAACAACCAGTTTGTACTCAAATATACTTAAGTATTTTGTTAATTATCAAAATCAATACAGGAGTCAACATCTTTCCTCCTCAGAAGCATCGTCTCTAATCGGCTCTCGATCTGGAAAATCAAGAATATAAGGAAGCTTCTTCTGAGTTAATACTTCCTCAGGTTCTTCAACTAGTCCACATAATTAGGATCGATCAACTTATTAGCATCTAAAATGCTCCGCAGTGATAAACTTGAAACCATAATAAAAACTATATTTAAAAAAGAACAGTGTAAGCAGACCACTCAAGATGACATTCATAACTAGATAAGGACTTTATATCTAATTATGAATCCCACTATTTTATTCAAATATCATAACCCTCACCTATGGTAAGCAAGAAACCTTACTAAGTTTTTTTAGTGAGGTTGAGATCCCAATTCCTCATAAGTGCCTTATGTTACACAACAAACACTCATGAGTTCAAAGGTAGGAATTTTTATCCAATTGCAACCCATGCAGTTCTCAACAAATGAACTTCCTCTAAGACACTTATAGTCTTGAGTTACACAACAAACTATAATGTTTTATTTTAGTCAGTCCCTTCATTTTCATATAGACATGTTCGAATAATATTGTCCTTGTGTTACACAACAAAGCAATACTACCAAACATACTATAAAGCATAAATTGTACTAAGATAATTCATATTTAACACTAGGATAGGCCTTGTGTTACACAACAAACCTACTATAGTAATTAATATGAACTATATCTAGCATGAAGGAAGGCAAACTGTATTGTGTTACTTCAGTTGGCATATTTAATTAAAGGTCTAGATATAGCCAAATTGGCTAGGTAAGTGGAAGAGATGAGGGGGTTCTCCTGCTGCTTTCCTTAGAAACCAAATTAATTGGCCAGGTCAGACAACAGAACCAATTAAAATCCTCATGCACTTTACCTTCCCAAAACCACTTGCCTAGACACCAATTGAATAATCATATAACCCTAAATGAATTTGCCTCTTGATTAACTTACACTATGACTAAATATTTTAATTATGAAGGCTTTTAGTGGTCTCAAACACATCCTAAGTAAACATGATATTCATGTCATCATTTAAGCATTTAAAATCTAATATGCATAACATAACATAATTATGACAAAAATATATTCACCTCACTTGTTCATGGGATTGGCCACAGCAGCACCCCTACATGCCATTGGAGACCCCATTGAATGTGAAGAGAGGGCCTTTAAACCCTACTTTGCTCCTATGATCGGATGGCCATGGTGACCAACCCAATCTGAAGCAGTTACTAGGATATAACATATCATAATTTATTCATAATACAAAACCATGCACATATGACATGATACCAAATATATGCTATGTGTGTCATCATTCTAGGACAAGCTTACAACAAAACAGACATCTTCCATTATGTTAGGACAACCTTATTTCAGAATGTGACTAAATAGTCTAAACATATCTTTATGTGAATTAGGGTTTAACTGTAAAAACCCCTAACCAGTGGCAAGCATCATACTATGATTGCCATACATGATAATATTCACTATCATACAATACCATGCACCATATATGATAATATTCACTATCATATAATCTTTCAATGACTATTAATTGAAAGAAATAAGGGTGCTTAGATACCACTATCGAATTTCAGTGGCACAATGGAAGAATGGATTTCCAAATTTTATTTTGAAAAATCCAACAACAAGAAACCCTAAGCCCAAGATCACTTATTCATTACAATTAACAAGTCACTCAAACAAGGTTTGGAAAAATATATGGAATGCTAATTCCTCCTTTCCACTAGGTACACAATTGCATACCCTCTAGAGATGATCCTCAAAGGATTGAACCTTGGAACCACTTTTTAGTAGGTTGCTTAATCCATAGGGACTCTTCTGATGGCCTTTCTTCCTTTGGCAGCCTCTCCTTCCATGCTCAAACCTTTGCTCTCCAGTATAACACTTTGAGCCCTCTCATAAACCTTTCTTTACTCTTTCTATCACTTCTTAATTCTCTTCCTAAGACCTTGTCTTAGAATGGCAGATTTGTCTTAAGAAAAGACCTATGTCCTAACAAGGGAAGGAAGAGACAAGGAGGATAAAGCATTTGAGTGTAAGAGTGCAAGAAAGAAAGTATAAATCAGATACCTTTGGCATGAACATCGAAGGCTTGAAATAGTAGATGGGGGGGTGCCAAATATGGCTCTTCATCAGCCTTTGATCGATCAAATAGCAGATCATATAAGATCCTTCATGAAGAAGGAGTCTTATCTTGAAAAGTCAAGACCCTTCTTGCGCCAAAGGCCTTATACGTGTTCTCTAGATTATTTTGGCATTTTGTCCTCAAGCCACGTGGCATGTAACTGGTAGATAGGACTCTTAGATGGTGTGGAATATTGTGGCTTATCCAAGAGATCAAGACTCTTCATAAAGAAGGACTCTTGGTTAGAATTTTTGTGGCAACCATGAAGGGATGCAACCCTTCACTTGTTCATGCCAATCCTTCTCACCGCCCATTCCTTTTTTCTACCGATATTAAGCCAAGACATTTAGACATGGGATAAGGCTTGGGACACCTTGCTTTATATGGAAACCAAATCCCATAAATAGAAGGACACTAGGTCCTATGCTCCAACATATCTCATGCACAAACCAATTGGAGCCAAGAGTCCCTTCAACTTAGGACTCTTCAAATAAATTAGATAAAGGGTGAATAAATCTGAATAAAACTAGATAATTGCTGCCAAACTTTGGACTCAACCCAATCTAGGATTCTCTTAAATTGGTTAGCCTATTAAGGAACCTTATAGACCTAATTTAATTGGGTTACGAGTTAGGTTAGCCTACACATGCTAGTGTGTGATCTAGCTAAAAAATTAGGTTCCCATGACCCTAATAAAATACCAATTGACTTCATAGGCCAATCTCATAATGTGTGTGACCCTTTAGGTTCCACATCTAGCCAACAGTAGGTCTAAGTCCAAGCCAATTCGATCCAATCAAACCCAATTTAACCTAATTAGGTCAAATTGAGCTAACCTAAGTTGCCAAATCGAACTAGCTTCTGAATTGACTCATGAATCCAATCAAATTGATTCATGACAACCTACAATACATGATTGACATCTAGCAATGTATCATGCCAACCCAGAAGATGAGAAATTTGATAGAAAATACCAAAATACACTTCTATAAAAAGTTACCGAGCAATTCAATCTTTTGATCTCCCTTTATCCCGAATAAGTGATGGGTATGGAGAATTGTCAAACCCTAGCACTTAGTAATTTCAAATCTCATTTCGATAATGAAGATGCTACTGATGACTGATTAGAAAAATACTTCTAATCTTATCCTACTTTGATCAAAGATTCTCTGAGTCATCAATTGAAGAGATTACATCGGATAACATTCTCTTTTACTAGGAATGATCGATTCCTTGTTGATCCACCCATATCCTTCATACACCTTCCACCATATCCGAGAACACCCTGTACATGACTCAATGCCATGAATGAGTATGAACTAAAACATGGCTCAGTGTGCATAAAGAACCATGGTGATCTCAGGTTTAAAGATCACTTGCACAACTCCCACTATGAGAACTATCTCTTGACAAGTAGTAAGACTTCCATAAGATATTCTCAGTGCGGATCAGTTCAGTAAACTCATACCCTAATGAGCACCCTAATCTTTGTTTGGTATCTCTACACAAGTAGCTGTGAGACCAACCACCCTCTCCATTGAGCATACATAGGATAAGCTAGTCTTTTCAGAAGCATCGATCTCAGAATCGATGATCCAATGACTAGGAATATTTTAGATTATGGTTTATAGGATCTTAGGTCTCACGATTGTTATCTCCATCATAACCCTAATTCCTTTGATGGGGGATGGGATCAGGGAAAGGATCGTCGATGAGCTGAGAAGTCATCGATAATTAGGGTACCACTAGTTTATTTTATTATTTTATTTTTTTTGTTAGGAGGTGGTGAAGGAATGATGTTGATGGAAGGTAGGAATCTGGACTCTCAAGAACTTTGGAACTCACACTCATGGAGAGATCTCTCACCTTTAGGGCATCCCATTCACCTCACAAATGGAGCTGCTAGGTGAATCTCAAAGGTCACAAGGTGGAAAAGAAGATGGGAAGGGGATAACTAGACATGACCTCGCATCATGTCTTGGGGTTGCACTCATCATGCTCTCCTTATGGAGTGATTGTTGGACCTCTCACCCTCTCCATGAAAAGTGAAAGAAGAATCACTCATTCTCTAAAAAAAATTCATTTTCATCAAACTATTTTTTATAAATGAATGAGGGTGGTATTTATAGACCTTTCCTAGCCCTCATTTGAATTTGAATACAAGTTAGAAAGATAAGGGTTCAAATTTAAATACAAGATAGGGGATAAGAAATTTAAACACAAGATGAGAACTATCCATAGTAGATATCTCAATCCTAACCAAACTCAGATATCCTAATCCTAACAAACAAACTTATTTTTAGAAAAAAAAAACTTATCCTAAAACTCCAATCCTAAAAACTAGTTATTCTTGAATTTATTTTTATCTACATCGAAATCTAAGCTGCATCGGGATATATGCTGTATCAATGTCCCCATCATTTTCTTGAGGTGGGGAGAACTTGACTTTGTCAAGTCAGGCTTCAAGTCTCCAGTCTTCTGCTTGATATCATTTCCCTGGGACTCTAGACTCTAGCTTGAGATAACTATGATTTTTTCTAGCTCTGCTCTGAGATTTGTGAAGCTCTGAAAGTTGTGTAGCTTTGAAATCCATGTGAGTCTGAAATCAACAAAGGGAGGGGCAATTGCTTTCATGACTGTGTGGTGCATTCATGTTCATGCAGCTTCTTCTTCCTCCTTTGGACCGATGGGGATGGAATAGTGAAGGGACTCCTAGCAGGCTTCTTCATCTCATAGGCTGCTGAATGGTGGAACAGTGGAGGGACATCGGAGGAGAAAAATCCAGTGGAAGTCACCGGCATCTTGAAGGGTCCATCGCTAGAGAAGGGCTGGTGGTGGAGATTTGGACAGGAGGATGGTGGCAGAGCAGAGGGAGGCGGCGTTCAGGTTCGAGTGGTGCATCAGTAATGTGAATAGAGGAGTCAATTGGAAGTGAAGAGAAATGGAATGACTGGGGTAGTGGTCGATGGTGGATGGGAGGCGATCCAGTGGTGGCACTGATCGGATCTGGAGGGCAGTGATGATTTTAGTCAAGATGATTGGGTGTTCATGGCAGCAGGGGTTCCAGAAGGCATGCTCGATTGGGCGGACGATGGGGTTTGGTAGTGTCCTCTGGTCGGTGTGGCATCGCATGCGAAGATGGGGCTTGGATCTGGGTGAACGGTGCCTATAGTCGAGGGTCATGAAGCTACCATGATAAACGAGGGAGTGGGAGATTGCAGTGGTGGTGGAGGTTACAATTGAATCGACGGTTACAGGCAACAGTGGGAGGGAGGGCATTGATGGGTCTTCTCGTGTATCCAATTGGTGGAAAGCTTCATGGATGCGGGGGAGAAAAAATCTAGGGTGATTCAAGAAGATGACAAAACCCTAATCTTCCAACACTGATACCAAAAATTGTTAAGGGACGGGATTAGGGGAGGATCATCGGCGAGCTGAGAAGTCCCCGAAGATTAGTGTATAGCTAAATTTTTATTTTTTTTATTTTTTTGTAAGGATGTGGTGAAGGAACAATGGAGATGGAAGGTAGAAATCTGGACTCTCATGGACTTTGGCACTCACTCATAGAGGACCTCTCACCTCTAGGGCATCTCACCCACCTCGCTACATGGAGTCGTAGGTGAATCTCAAAGGTCATGAGGGTAGTAAAGAAGGTGGAATCAAAGGGTAGTGGGATAACTAAACATGATGTGAAACAACATGCCCAGGGATGCACCTCTCATGCTCTCCTTATGGAGCGATTGTTGGGCCTCTCACCCTCTCCATACGGAGCAAAATAAGAATCACTCTTCTCTAAAAAAATCATTTTCATCAAACTATTTTTTTCAAATGAATAAGGATGGTTTTTATAGACCTTTCCTCGCCCTCATTTGAATTTGAATGCAAGTTAGAAAGATAAGGGTTCAAATTCAAATACAAGATAAGGATAAGGGATTTAAACACAAGATAAGATCTATCCATACAAGATATCTCAATCCTAACCAAACATAGATATCCTAATCCTAACAAACAAACTTATTTTTTTAAAAAAATAAACTTATCCTAAAACTCCAATCCTAAAAACAAGTTATTCTCAAATTTTAATTTATCTAAATCGGGATCTGTGCTGCATCGTGATATGTGCTAGATCGATGTCCCCATCATTCCACTAAGGCTGGGAGAACTCAACTCCATCAAGTAAGGCTTCAAGTCTCCAGTCTTCTACTTGATTTCATTTTCCAGGGCTCCAGACTCTAGCTTGAGATAACCATGATTTTTTTCGACTCTTCTTTGTGATCTGTGCAGCTCTGAAAGTTGTGCAACTTTGAAATTCATGCGAGTTTGAAATTGGTAAAGGCAGGGGCAACTACTTTCATGACCGTGAGGTGCTTTCACGTTCATGCAGCTTCTTCTTCCTCCTTTGGGTCGATGTGGCTGGAATAGTGGAGGGACTCCCAGGGGCTTCTTCATCTCACGGGCCACTGATTGGTGGAACATAGGAGGGACTCCAGAGGAGAAAAATCCAGTGGATGTCATGGGCATCTTGAAGGGGCCATCGCTAGAGAAGGGTCGATGGTGGAGATCTGGACGGGAGGACGGAGGCGGAGCCGTGGGAGGTGGCGCTCGGGTTCGGGTGGTGTGTCAGTAATGGTGAACAGAGGAGTCAATCAAAGGTGAAGAGAAACGGCATAACTGGGGTAGCTGTCGACGATGTAAGGGAGATGATCCGATGGAGGTGCCAATCGGGTCTGGAGGGTGGCGATGGTTCTGGTTGGGATGATCGAGAGTTCGCGGCAGCAGGGGTTCTGGATGGCGTGCTCGGTCGGGTGGACGATGGGGTTTGGTGGTTTCCTCTGGTCAGTGCGGAGTTGTGTGCAGAGATGGGGCTTTAATTTGGGTGGACAGTGCCCACGACCGAGTGTCATGGAGCTACCATGACAAATGAGGGAGCGGGAGATTGCAGTGGTGGTAGATGTTACGATAGAATCGTCGACGGTTGGCAATGGCTGGAGGGAGGGCATTGATGGGTCTCTCGGGTGTCCAATCAGAGGAAAGCTTCACGGATAGGGGGGAGAAAAAATCTGGGGTGATTCGAGAAGATGACAATACCCTAATCCTCCGGCTCTGATACCAAGAATGATGGGGGATGGGATAAGGGGAAGGATTATCGATGAGCTGAGAAGTCATCAAAAATTAGGGTACCACTAGTTCTTTTTTATTTTTTTATATTTTTGTAAGGAGGTGGTGAAGGAACAATGGAGATGGAAGGTAAGAATCTATACTCTCATTAACTTTGGGACTCACACTCATGGAGAGATCTCTCACCTCTAGGGCATCCCACCAACCTCACTAATGGAGCCGTTGGGGTGAATCTCAAAGGTCACGAGGTGGAAAAGAAGATGGGAAGGGGATAACTAGACAGGACCTATTCATGTCCTAGGGTTGCACCTCTCATGCTCTCCTTACAGAGTGATTGTTGGGCTTTTCACACTCTTCATGTGGAGCGAAAGAAGAATCACTCTTCTCTAAAAAAAATTCATTTTCATTAAACTATTTTTTATAAATGAATAAGGGTGGTATTTATAGACCTTTCCTAGCCCTCATTTGAATTTGATTACAAGTTAAAAAAATAAGGGTTCAAATTTAAATACAAGATAGGGATAAGGTGGTTAAACACAAGATAAGACCTATCAATACTAGATATCTCATTCCTAACCAAACTCTGATATCCTAATTCTAACAAATAAACTTATTTTTTATAAAAAACTAACTTATCCTAAAACTCTAATCCTAAAAACAAGTTATTCTTGAATTTGAATTTATCTGCATCAGGATCGATGCTGCATCGAGATATGTGCTAGATCGAAGTCCCCATCACCTTTCCCTTAACCTACGGGGTTCATCATAATCTTTAAATAAGACACAGCAGTATAATGAAATAAAATGCCTTTTATTAATACAATAATGTTATACAAGAGTTAGAAGATTACAAAAATACCCTTACAAAGGATGGCTTTTAGGGCATTTTTCTTTCATGTGGCATGGCTTTATTCAAATGATTGATGGTAGCACAGCTGGGGAAAAGGGGCAGCATAGGAGGGAATCGAGGAACTGGTGGTCATCGATTATGGGTTTTTTTTCTCTTCAGATCTAAGGAGGGAGACGGCATCCGACAACATTGGTTCGGCATGGTTGAGGGGTCCGTAGAGGCTTGCTAGTGATGGTGGCTTCTTTGGTGACGATCTTCTCTGGTTAGAAGGAAGGGAGAGGTCATGGCATCCAATATAAAGGGGAAAAGAGGGGGTTCGGTTGTGTCTGGTGGCTTGATGATCTTCTTCGATGAGATCGCAACCAGATGGTGGGTGAAGTGGTCAGCTTGGTTGACTACTGGTGGTAGTGAGGGACTAGCGATCGGGAGTGCTAGTGTTGGGAAGGATATGTTGGTGAGCCAGCACTCGAGAGTTAGCCATGATCGTTGGAGAATGTGGCAATGATGACAAGTGGAGTGATTGAATGTTTAACTCATGGAATAGAAAGAGGAAGAAAAAGATTGGGTGAGGAAGAAGAAGATTAGGGGAAGAAGAAAAAAGAAGGGAAAGAGGATAGAATGAAGAAGAAGATGAAGAAGGGGAGAAGAGAGGGCAAAAGAAAAGAGACTGGGAAGAAGGAGAACTAGGAGAAGAGAAAGAAGAAGAAGAAGAGAGAAGGAAAGAAGAGGAAGAAAAATGGGTAAGAGGAATTAGTAAGGGAAGAAGAAGAGAAGGAAGAGGAAGAGGAAGATGAAGATGAAGAAGGGAGTCAGGAAACCCAAATACTTTTATTCAATTCTTGTCGATGCATCAACTAATACATGAGGCTTCTTTATATAGGCATTAGTCCTCCAAAAATTGGAGACCGAAACTCTAGGACTTTCCGATAGATTGGAGACTAGATAACCTAAAATGTAAGACTCAAATCATTCAGAAACAACTAACCTAATCTAAAACTGACTCCAAAGTAATCCTGTATTCATGCTCTAAGATCCTTGCATAAGCTAGATAATAAAATAAAATAATATGCACAATGCCAATACACCTAGATCAAATAAAAAAATATAAATGTCTGCTCAAGGATGTGTTTCAAGATCTGTGCTGGGTGATGTCCTCATCAAAACTCCTTCAATTCCATGCCCAACAAAGCACTAATTTGTTGAGGGACTCTTCTTCTTGGCTCCTACCATGTGTTCAAGCCCTTACCAAGGTTTGAAGATCACCACGAATAAGATAAGAAAAAATCTGGTGCAAAGAAGTTGTTGCAAAAAATTTCTGGATGCACAGATTTTTGTTTTCTCTCATGTATGAGATCTCCTTCACTTTCGACACTTAACCAGGATTTGATACCAATTGTAGGGACTTACACCTTTCTGTGGACTACTGGAATAGCAACAAGGAGGAATCCAAAAGTGTTTTGGATAGCAGAAAACATAAATCTTAGTTGGACAAAGATTTCTTAGTAGTAGAAAATTTTAGGTGCTACACCTTCTTAGCACTAACAATCTCAAGCTCTTTCACTTTTATTTCGAATAGCAATCCTTCTCTTCTAGGGTTCTTGGACATTGTCTCCTTTGCTAGAATCTTGGTCGGCCAAAACAACAAGCAATGGCATGGAGGAGAGAGAGTCCCAAGCACTAAGGACTCTAGTGCCAAGAAGAAAAATGCATGAGATATAGAGAAAAGATGGGGCATGGCTTCTTCGGCATGAAAGCCCCTTGGAAACATGGAGGAGATAGGGAGAGAGGAGTTTAAGGAGAAAAGAGTTTACTTTTGTTCCAATCACTTTAGGATTACATAGAGGCCAATTTATAAGCCAAAAGCTCTCCTAATTCAATTGGGAATAGAAACATGAACCCAAACCTAACTCAAACAACTTCCAAAGCTAATCTAATTATATTTATACTAAATCCAAGCCCATGTACACTCATGAACTGATGTGCTCTCATCCCCTTGGATCCAAGCCTAGGCCAAACATGGATTATCTCTCTTAAGATCCAAAATACTGAATCTCAAGATTGTGGATGGCTGAACCTCCATACTAAGATCAAAATGATCCTAGCCCTAGCACTCAATTCAGTCCTAGACCCTTGGAGCCAATTCCATAGCTCTTCTCATAGCCTCCAAAAGCTTGGGAGCACCACATCTGTGCTTACACTACAAATGATTAGGAGTCATTTCAAGTTACCAAGGGGTCATCTCCTATTTTGAGAAACCATTCAAGCTAGTGATTAGGCATCTTCTCTATAGATCTTGGGAGATGTCTCCACTAATTGCTAAAAGTCATCTTCCTAATCAAAGGAGTTGTTTCCTCTTTGATGAAGTGAATGTCATAATGGCTAGAAATGATCACCTATAGACCTCGATAATAGCAATTAATGACCTGACATAGGCCTCCAATAGCTATAAATGGCAACACCAAGATCTCTACTATAAATATGAAGCCTCCTTGACATTATGAGCAATGGAACTGACTAAACAACTTGAAAATGCAAAGAAAAATTTTAAAAAAATCCAAACCAAGAAATTGAGAACAAAAAAGCCATGAAGAGGAAATACCAATTATAACCATGGATCCTTGTTCCCCTAACAAAGAGACTTTTATTTAGCACTTAATTTGTTGTAACTAACCTTTAGGTTTTCTCATTGTATAATGATTTTTACTCTATTCGTATGTGCAAGATCCATGAAGAGATCACCTAAGAAAAGGGTTAGACATATTAAAGGTTGGGAAATTTTGATGGAAGAAATCTTATTAAAGGTTGGGCCAACCTCTAGGAATTTGCCTAGCTATATGATCTATGAATTACATATTAAAATTGATGACATGATTCTTGGATACTAGATGTAAGAAAAGGATATTTCTAAACTACTATAAAACTTTGCATGATTTCTTTGTATTCTCCCCTTTCTTCTTTTCTATTCTATTTTATTGCTTTATTATTTCTGCATTATTTTTCATTTTATTGCTCTCTTTCACTACATTTCAACTTCTTAGCACATAGCTATAACCTTATTATAGTTAAATTTAATATTTTAAAAGAAACCTTGACTCCCCCCTCTTGGGTTGTTATGTTGAGCAACATCCCTAAACAAGTCTCATACTTTTAGAAAAGAGGGTTTCAAACACAAGTTTCTTCTTATATTTACAAATTTAAAACTCACTCTAAATGAGACTAGGATAACTTAGTGTCTAGTTTCTCATTATTATTGGAGTTAATCCATTTTCTATTTTTTAGCCTTTTGGGTCTCCAATATTGATGAAGCGAATCACATAAAGACTATAAAATCTTTGGAGCTTTCTAACATTCTTGCTACACAAATTATTATGCTTTTATGAATGTCTCCAATTAATTATGAATTAATTAAAAAACCTATATAAATTAGTCATCTAAGAAAAAATGATAAGAAAAATAAAAGAAGACAAAACACACATATTGATACAAGCAAAGTTAATATGTGTTGCTTCCCCTAACACTAGTTGATCTTGCAAGCAAATTATAATTAGCAGCAATATGTGCAATATTGCATTAGTCTAAACTCTTAAATCATGTAAGACAAAAAGCATATTACTATTATAAACATTCACATTGAAATCAAAATAAATCAATCAAAGCATTGACAAATTATGTTCAAACTAATGAAAAGCAAATTGATTATTCAAAACAACTAATTCATCATAATATATCTTTTTTAAAGAACATGCATAAACTCCACTGACCCTAGTGAACAATTAGCCAAAAATCTATTGAATTAAGTACAACATGAAAATAGTTTGATCCCATACTAGGGTGAAATGTTTCATTATTTCACTTTTCTTTCTCCCCTCCCTTTTCTCATTTCCCTTCAAATATATGCATGATATGTGAGAAATAGTTTGATCTTATTAATCCATCAAGAGAAAAATTTAAAAAACATTCCCTTTTTGTTGAGCCATACTCACCTCAATTATCAAATACCATAGAACTAACATTAAATCCTTACTATAGAAATAGAAAATTTAATTGGGATAATAGGGAAAAAGAGGTTGAGAGGCTTAGATTTGTCTTTCATTGATTACATATTTTTTCCCTTCCTTTATGCCCTATTTTGAACCACCTCCTAAACAAGTTTTTTGTAGTGGTTTTTTCAGTGTTCATCTAAGCTTCCCAACCATCAACCTATTTGATTGGAAAATAATAATAGCTAATCAAGGATTTAATGTACCCACAATCCCAAGAATCTTAGTGTAGGGTTACGATTGTGTAATGGAAGGTTGGATTTAAAAGACTTCATTCATGAAATCCTAGTCAATTGAACCCCTAGACCCAGGACCCCTTTATGATTTCAATTAACAAGTAATATAGGAAGATTAAGAAGAATGCCTCTTACATTAATATCCAATTTTTTCATAAGCATACAAGTGCATGCCCTCCAATGGTGATCCGCATAGGTACTAGATCAAGGAAGCTGTCCTAAAGAATTGCTAATGAAATCTTGCTTGATGAATTCTTCTTGAAGAATTCCTTAGCCATGTTAGGACCTATACCCTTCTAAAAGTTATCTATAGACCTCTCTATTTCTTCCCTTACCCTCTCTTAGTCTTTCCAAATTTTTTGCAAAGCCCCTTGCTATGGCAAAATCTTGCTTCCTGCTAGAGTATGCTTGGGAAGAGGCACTCATTGGCTGTACTTGCAAAAAAAGCCTATCGAAGATGGCTCTGATGAAGTCAATCAAATTCTCAAGTCAATTTTAGACAATAGTGGAGAGAAAATAGAGTGAAGTAAAGTGAGAGAAAGAAGTGTACCATGAAAGCATACCTTGGGAGCTCTTAAAGAGATATCTTTTATAGGCAAGGCAACAAAAGTGTTTTAGGGATGTCAAAACCCTTAGTGGGTTGGTGGGATTTGATCAAGTGTCAAATCATGTTAGGAGATCAAGAGGAGAATCATTTCACTTGTCTAAAATTTTCACCTCCCTATTAATGGAGTTTTTGTCTTATTCACATAATCAGCTACCATTTTTAATGGTAACTTGGATTGTGGCCTAGGATAAGTCATATTCTTTTGAATTAGGGTGATTTTCTAGAGATTATTGGATGTGATCTCCTGATTGTGTCTCAATATTCATGGAGATGAGTGTTAGACAATTTTCCTTTAGGTTGCCTGATGGTATGCTACTAGGAAGTTTTATCCTCCTCTGGGCGAAGGGTCTAGAGTTAGACCTAATCAGTTTGTTGAGAGTTAGCTGAAACCGAGTGTCAAGAGATTGAGGGGTCTTAGAGAATGACTTTGCCTACTAGAGCCTGATTGTTGAGGGCACTATTGGCCTTCAACTAGGATGATAATCGAAGGGTCAGCAAGAACGAGGTCGAATTGGTCTAAAGATCCTCCTTTCAAAGGTCCCAGGGGATTACCTTGAGTTTGTTAAAAGGGGACCATCCTGGATGTTGAAGAGGTGAAGGTCATTTATTAAGATAGAGAGGGTTTGATGGCATAGCTTCACCCTCAAATGCCAAGGTTGATCCTCGGATGATATATGAAAAGGCTTCATTTAGGGGATATGTGAAAGAAGTAATGGTGCAAGCATGTTGAAAATCAGGGTTTCGAAAACCTTGATTGAAGTAATTTGTGAAACTATTTCATAAAAGGAATGCAAAATAATTAAAAATTATACCTAAGAATCTGTCTAATATGTTGGCTAAAATATTATCACACAAAGTTAGATTTGAAATGGAATAAAATCAAATGAGGAAATTTATCAACTTATCATGATCGCTATCCTTTCCTTCAACCATGATCAAATCAGATTTGACATAACATGGGGCTTTCTCAAGCTCCTTGCATGCCCGACCTTTGCTAGTATCCATACGGGGATGATGCGTATCGACTCTTCGAGGCCCCTAGAGTATTAGCTCCTTGCCGGCCTTTCCTCCAGCTTGGATTTAGAACTCCATTTAAGACGATCTCAAAGAATAAGCCTATAGCTCTTGCAGCCTTTGCACAAACTCTTTTTGTGATTAGACAGGACAACTTCTAAGACACCAAGGGAGGAGAAGTCTTTTTCTTCTCCCCTTCTCTTCTTCAATCTCTCTTCTCTGAGAGCTTTTTGAGGCATGGAAATAATCAAAAAAAGGGTAGAAGTGTGGTAGGAAATAATAATGTGCATCAAGGCTTAGATGAGAATGATGTTTGTGATAGTTTTTTTCTTTTTTATTTTGTCACACAACTATATGACCCATCCCAATGCCAAAACACTTGATAAGAGTCTACACTAATTTAGATAAGATCCAATGTTATCTACATTTGAATCACATTCAAACTTTAAAGGGAGGTGGAAGGTGTTTGTGGTGAGGAAAAGTTAGATAAGAAGCATAGCACTAAAGCTTTCTCCTCCTGTCATTTTGTCGCTCAAATATTCATAATTCATTAGGCCAATTTCAGATAATCCTTTATAAGGTCTTATCAAAATTTGAATCACATTCAAATTCTAAATTACATGAGGTAGAAATTGGCAGAGGAAAAGGCTAAGTGATAGGAAACAAAATAGCAGCCATAATATTGCAATGTGAATGTCGCACAAAATAACTCCCCACTCCATGATGCCTATTCTTGATAATACTCTATGTTCACAAGATAATGCCTTATTAGGATTTATATTATATTAATGAGGACATCGCTTAGCATAGATCTTGACGCACACCAAGCATTCCTAAGAGCAGATATATATATTCATTTTATATTTTATCTAGGTATACAGTGATTAGGCATATTATTTTTATTTTATTTTTTGGTATTTAGTTTATGCAAATATCACAAAGCATTAAAATTGGATTAGTTTGGAGTCTATTTTATATTAGTCTAATTATTTTAGATCAGTTTGGAGTCTAATAGTTCTAGTTAAGTTGGTCTCCAACTTGCCAAGGACTAAAGTCTATTTAAAAAATTTTTGTAATTGCAATAGAGCAAGCAACATATTATTGAAAAATATTTGGGTTGTTTTTTCCTAATTCCTCCCTTCACATTTTCTCTTTCCCACCTCCTCTCGTCTTCATCTCGCTCCCTCTTCTCCCTTCTTTATCTTCTTCCCTGTTCTTTTTCTTCCTCTCTCTTCTTCTTACTTATTTTCTCTTTCTCCTCTCTTCTTCATTCCTTGCTTTCCTCTCTTCCCCTCCTTCCCGTAATTCTAAAAGCCTTGAGAACCCAACCTCTCGAGCCTCTATTCAAGCAATCGTTAAGCATCCCAAAACCACCCAAAAACCTCCACCCATCTCCCATGTTCTCCCACACCACTGACACCAACTACTTTGCTCCAAAGCTGAGCATGCCACCATCAATTCCCCCACCTCCCTCTTGTCTAGATCCCCATGGCCATTTCCGTTCTTCTATTTATGAATTGACCACCCAACGATCATGCCATTAGATGCCCTCACCATTCCCACCACTTTGCTTGCTACCAGTAACCGGCAACCAAAACTGCCCAACATCGTTGATCGGCCTCATCGCAAGGACTCTTTCTCCCATGGTCTCATCAACTCCGAATGGCTTCATGCCCTCTTCACTACCATCAATCGGCCGTGTGGTGCAGGCACCAGGATCAGACAAAGATTACTGAGTGCATTCTAGATTTCTGATTATATTTTTGAGTCCTGTAGTCCATTTGAGTCCATCTAAGTCCATTTAAGTCCTGTTAGCCATTTATGTCAACTCTTGTAATCGAGTCAATATGAGTCCTGTCATGCTTTAATTGAGTCAAGTCAAATTTTATTTCACTTGAGTTCAAGTCTGTAATCAAGAAGTTGAAGACCCCAGTCACCTCAAGTGCCACATGGGACCTTAGTCATAGTGCTACACTAAGTGTGCCACCTCAGCAGCCACAAGGTGTCCTAGTCATAGCAGGCATCATTCACCATATTAGGCATCCCAAGATCTTCATAACATCATCCAAGCCCAAAAAAAAAGCAGATCAGTGCCACATATGAAAGTTGTGGGCCGCCCAAGAGATGATGGAAAAAACTTACATGGCATCCAGGTAGATTAGGAAGCATATGGGCACCCTCCCTCTTTCCCTTATTTCATGAGATTTTTTCCTTGCACCACCCACCTGTTATGGAAGTTATGTGGTGCCTCCCTTTCATGCAAACCCACTCACAAGGCAACGTGTTGCCACCCCTCTTCTTTGCTCTTCATTCCATATAATCCAAGGGATAGGGTCAATTATAAAAGGACCCCCCCATCTTCATGTATGAAAATTAATTTCCAATGAATGAAACTTGAGTCTTCTTTTATTCCTGTGCCAGTGAGCATTGACACTCCGTGAGGGAAAGGGTGAGAGTCCCAACCAACCAAACACCAGTTCCATCTTCAAGCATCCCAGTCCCAAGCCACCATCTCCAAGCCCTGGATGCCAACTCCGGACCATCAAGCAGGCCGCCACCTTCCTGCTCTTAAGCAGGCCGCCATTCAATCACCCTTGCCGCCTATTCAAGCAACCAAGCCACCCTCTCCTAGCAGCCAGGCCACCACCATCAGGCCTCTAGACCACCACCCTCAAGTGTCCAGGCCGCCCCACCCATCAAGCCCATGGAATCTTCCCCATGCCTAGGCCCTTCAGCCTCTTCCACAGCCTCTTCTTTACTTCCATCCTACTTCATATTTTTTCTTACTTTGAGGGTCTCTAACACTTAGTGTTTGCAGGATCCCTCTAGTACCACGATCCTTGGAGGAGGTCTTCTTTTCCTTTAGAACCATCTAATGAAAAGCTAATGCATCCTTGGGAACGAGCTTCTTCTTCCAGGTGTCAATCCTGAGAGTATTAGCCCCCATCTACAATGAGGAAGAAATTATTGCCAGGTAATCAAACCCATCCCTTCTCTCTATTTCTATTTTATTGAAATCCGAGCATATTCTAAATTAGTGATTTTTCAACCCTAGGATCCTACTATCTTTATCACTTCTTAGAATCTTAATCTACAGGTAGGACTTTAATCTTCACATGACAACCCTTGCTTGTTCTTAATCTTTTTGAGAACAAACCCATCATAAAAATCTGAACTTTTTGCTCTCTAGAACTACAATTTCTTTATGATAGCATGTTTCATCCCATATCAGTTTGATATCAGAGCATGGTTTAGGACATGTTCATGCATAGTACTTAAAAAATTTTGCATGCTAAAATTTCTGCATAGTAGTCTAAACCTAGGACTTGTTCTCATTAAAACCCTTTTGTTTATCACTTATCTTTGCATCCTTTATTCATCTAATCTGTCCTCATTAAATCTACATTTTTTTTCTTAATTTCATATTTGAAAAAATATAAAATAAAATTGCTTCATTTTCATTCTTTGATCTAAGATTTCATGCCTCCTGAAAAGGTATACGAATGTATACTATCATGACCCATGGGAGTAATGAGCTACGGCCAGATGTGAGATCCCAAGGTTAAGGTTTTGATTACTTGCTTGATGTGTGCATGCATAATTAAATTCAAATAAGGACAATTTCACTCTATTAGATAAGGAAAGGATTTCATCACCTTTCCTTGGCCTAAAATAACCATACTCATCACAATCACAAGCCTAATTAAAAATGAGTAGAAACCTAAAGTAGCTAGGGACACCTACAGGTCCAGTTCATGGTATTGTGAGAAAGCCAGTGTACTCAATTCATCACTTATCTCTTGAAATTGGTATCTATGCTAGGGGTCTAGAGGCAAATGCCCTAAGAGGAGCTGTGGTTACTTAATTAGGACCCTGTGAGACTAAGAGGAGCCTCCCACACTCCCACCTCTTACCTGGCCAGTGGAAAGGATAACTGTTGACTTGGTTGTAAGTTGAGCTGACTCATTCTAGTTGAGCTACTATGTCTCGCAAAACCGAAGAATGATTTGTGTGCTTATTGCATAACCACCAGATCATGAGTCCAATACCAGCAGTCTCAACCCCAACTCAACCTAACCATGGAGTCTAACTTTGAAACCTTATTGAGGACCATAACTGAACAGTTTGCCCAATTGAATGCCCAAATGCATAATAGGTTTAATCAAATGGAGGAGCATGTTGGAAACCTATAGAGAACCCGTAAGACACTAAAAAAAACTAAGCTACACCCACATAGAAAATAAGTAAATAAAAGCTTAAAAAATGTGGATATATGTCTACATCCATATTAGTACACACGTTTGGTTAAACGTAGGTATGTCCGGCGTGGCTATAGCTTATATCCACATTTTTTTTTTCCGTGTGTGTAGACGTGCTTTACCCACGTAATGTCTAATGTAAGTAAGATTATATACATGGGTATAAATCTAGTTTATACCCTCCTTTATAAAGCGTGGGTAATTAAATACATACGAATTAGAAATATGGGTAATTAAATACATATGAATTAGGTAATTAAATACATACGAATTAGAAACATGGATAATTAAATACATACGAATTAGAAACATGGATAATTAAATACATATGAATTAGAATTCGTTAGAATTAACAAAGTACAGGTATAAATGAACCTGTACTAGCAATAATAAAACATAGGTATATAATTAAACATAGTTATGCTCAATCTAATTTCAAAATACGGATCAACTGTAATAACAAATAAAAATAGAAAGACATAAAATAACTATAAACAAGATAATTTTTATCATTATATTAAATATAGTTTAACATACATAGTGATAGTCTTACAAATATATTATCTCAATAACTTTATTAATTTCATCAAAACCTAAAGAACAACAAACAAAATATAGTATTGATTTCAAAAGAAAGTAAATACTAGAACTCAAAACATATCATAAAATAAGTTCCAACTATTTTGCTACACCATAAAGAGAATAAAGATATATAAAGTAAACTTTGTAAAATCTTCATTTCTTCCTTGACACCTTCCATTATATCACTTGAATCTGCAAAAACAAAGGAATCATATAAATATACATCATTTCAGAGATAGTATAAACTATTATTAAACCAATAATATACACATATACATACATAATCTTTTCATCAAATAATGTGAGTGCCTACAGCATGTTTTATTAAAGATCGACTTTTGTCTTTTACAAGTAATGGAGCATCGAGCTTAATTGCATAAGAAATAGAAACCTCACAAAACACATCTCCCAAATTTTTGTCCATCAACATCTTGTATTTATCATCAGAAATAAATATTCCTTTGCCTACTTCTTTCTGTGAGATATCCAATAAAATTACTTCTTTACCCTGTAAGTATTGATTTCATATAATATAATGAATAAGTCCTGATGATAACCGCTTAATAACATTGAACCATTATATTTAAATCTACAAATTCATTAAAATAAATTTCACTTATAATTTTAGATGATTCAAGAATGGGTAATAGGTTCACTTGAGATGAGTTTAGTTCAACTCTATCTCCAATCTAGAAATAATAAAGAGTTAGCCAACTTTCTTAAAAAATATTAAATTACAAGTATTGCATAAAATAATGATATCACAGATACCTCTAGATTATGTTAGCTACTAATAGATGATATTTTATCTATTTTTGGTGAATGATCATCAGCTTCTTTGATGTTGGCAGTACCCTATAAATAAATAAATACAATAACAGGTTAAATTTATCAATCAAATAGCAAGTAGAATGAATGATCATCGGGTTTTTCCTTGATATTTTTATATTTTCAAAAAAATTAAAATAATTTTGAAAATAAATATTAAGTTATCCAATCTCATTCATATAGAAATAAATAAAAAAAATTTTACATTTAACTAAAGTACTCACCGAAACTGTTGAACCATAATTATTTGCTACTTAAACTTAGAGAGTTCCAACTTGACCTGCCAAGTCATTAACCATTTTACACAAACTCTCATTTTTCTTTTTCAAGACTTCATTTATTGCTTTAGAGCCCCACAATGAACTGGGAGTTGGTCCTATCCTTAAGCAACAGATCATGTCTGGTCTTTCTTTACCAAATTATTTAGAAAATACTTCATCTCCTTCTGCATCTTTAAACATTTTATTTTGGTTCCAATAAACATGTATATATTAATTACAAGAAATAAATATTATAATAAAAAATAAGATAGACTTATAATTTAATTGACTAATAAAGGATACTTACAACTATTCCAATAGTAGCATCATTTACAGATTTATCATTCTCTCTAGGATGATTGTTCACCCACATGCCGGGATGGCTTAATTTTTTTCTTGTCCTTTTGAACTGAGTATACAAAATAAAAAAAATTAGTTGAACATAACATATATATTTATCAGAGCAAGAATTTAAAAAAATTTTGATGGGTTTCACATATAGGTGATTGATTTGCATGAAGCTCTTTGTTCCTGCATAATAGGGATACTTGTACTTTTTCTTGCAGTCAATGTTGATATCTGCCTTTTTCTATCATTATTTTTTTATATACCAAAATATAAAACCAACATTAACTATTATAAAAAATTGATCTCAACCAATGAAAAATAATAATTTCTATATACCTGCCATTGTAAAGTAGACCAACTATCTATAGCTTCCTTCCATTAAGCCTCTAAAAATTTCTTAGGTACTTCACTTTATTTTTTTATATTCTTATTACAATTTCTTATTAAGTAATTTTTTCTTAAACGATACTTCATTCCTCTCCATTTTTCTACCAAAGTCTTCATCAAAAAATTATAATACTCATCTACCACATCATACTTTTTCTGAAATAAAAAAATATTATTAATGCATCATAAAAATAAGTGCCAAACCATAGATGAAATAGAAATCAATAACACCTTCGTGTATTCCCAAAGTTCAAGTTTAGTGGTCTTAGATATCTTTCGCCAATCATTCACACTAACTGGCAGCTACTCATAAAATTTTGTTAGGCTAGTCAAAAAGCTCATAAAATTTTGTTATTCCAAGAATCTCCTAGGGTTTATTAGAATAGAAGGAAAACAAAAGGCCCTATTTTTCCACATGCCTCTTATCTAATAAAGCCATATTCAATCCATAATAAAAAGAATAAATAGAACTCATAATGGAGGAAGGAATAAAAAGGAAAACTAATAATAAATAGCAGCATCCACAAAAAAAAAAAGGAACTCCCATATCTTAATGTGCTCACATTCTATCGACAATAAAAGAACTAGTCGCAGCCATGCCATAATTCCAAAAAGAAAAACATGACTATCTTACTTTGAGGATAAAAGTTATAAATTAAAAAAAATCTAAATTTAATGAATGATAGATACCATTTTTTTAGTTTATTTATCAAGTATTCATTAGAGATGTAAATGAATCAGATCGGACCATATCATGAGTGATCCCTGTCTGACTCTATTTTTTGATCGGGTTCTAATATTAAATCTAGACCCAATCTATTAGAAAATTAAGTCGAGTCGAGTTAGGTTCTAATATGATCCTAATAGTATTAGTATGTTTGAGTCAAGTCAGGTTGTGTCGGGTCAGGTCCAAATTCAATAAACCCAAACTCGTTCCAAAAAATAGAACGGGCCTATTTGAGGACCGGATCTAGTTCCACGGGTCCCTAAAAATAGGGATGGCCCAAATGTTACAAAATCAATGGGTCCTATGAATATATATATATATATATTTATTTATTTATTTAACCATTGCTTGGATGATTGAATTATAAAATAAAATAACAAGAGAAAATGCCTAATCATATAAAAAAAATACACCACATACTTTTATTTAAATATATATTATATTATATTTTTGGTCGAGTCTCGGGTCTAGATATTAAATATCCAGATCTGATCCTTTTATGTTAGAGTTAGTCAGATTCGAGTTTGGAATAGTTCTAGACCTGGAATTAGTATTAATTTTTTTGGACACTCTTTTCTTGGCATACCAACATTTATCTATTATATTTGATTTACTCACGTTTAATTGTTAAAATGTAAGTTACAAATTAAGTATAGCATTTTCATGTTTACCAAACATGGATATTTATAACCTTTTTTTAGAATTTGAACTTTTACTCACGTATGTATTTTACGTGTCTAAAAAGCATGGGTGTATGTGACTTTTTTTGTAGTAAGACCTATACTGAACTTGAACTTGAGATACTTTTTCCCACACCTCCCAATCCTAGAAAAGCCCCATGCCATGACCCAATCTTGGAGCTTAATCAGAGGAGACCCAATCATGATTTCATGGACCAATATGAGAGAACCATTGGAATATTAGGTTAGAAGCACCTATATTTGATGGCAGCCTTGACCCAAAGGTATACATTGATTGGGAAGGAGATATGGACCAATACTTTGAGTGGTATGAAATGTTCGAAGAGAGGAAGTTTATGTTTGCTAAACTCAGGTTAGTTCGCTTGGCTAGACTATACTTGGAGAATGTTGAAAGGATGACTAAACCAAGAGGAGACATAACCATAGCTACCTGGAACGCCATGGAACTTAAGCTTAGAAAAAAGTACCTCCCCATATCCTATCACTAGAGACTTTTAGATCAATGGTAGAGGCTGAGTCAAGGAAACAGGACTTTATCTGAGTACATAGCCAAATTTGATAACTTTGTCATGAGGTGTAGTATAGATGAGTCTTAACCTATGATCCAATCTAGGTTTAGGGTTAGACTACGTGAGGATATTTAGAGAGAATTATTTTAAAGAGAAGTCCATGACCTTGAGTAGGCTTATCAGATAGCTAGAGATTTTGAGAGATTCTATAGGTGTCCCATAATTCATCGACCTTAACCCACAAGATTAGTACCCCTAATTAAAAAACAGGATCTAGCCAAGTACACCCAACTAGGCCCAATCCAACACCCCATTGACCAATAAGGATGATAAGGGTAAGGCACCTAAAGTTTAGAGAAATCTTAATCACAATCCTAATATTGCTTATTTTAGATGTCATAAATTGGGACACTATGCTAGTCAATGCCCAACCCGATCCCTATATGGTGCAAACACCAGGGCTAGAAGAAAATGACAGGTCGAACCCACATCCCTATGGATCATCTGTGAATGAAGCCCTGAGCCCAAAGCCTAGCTCACTTATAAATATTTATTTTAAATTCTGTTATTTTAGCTAAGTTGGGTTTAGCCCTAAACACGAAAATTGAGTCATCTGTAAAAACCCCTGAACCCAAAATTGAGTCTATCAAAAAACCCAAATTTCAAATGGGTCATAAATTCTGTTATAATGGTCCAATGTTATTTAGCCCTTTTTACCAACTTTAATTAGATTTTGTATTTGCAAGCCTAATTAGGTATGGTATTGTTCAATTATGAATTATTTATGCCTTTTGATCAATTTGATCAAGTTGGGCCTTTAGTTATTTATTTGGTTGAGTCTTGTAATTGTTAGTTGTGTCCTGTAATACAAAAGAGGGCCCATGTCAAGACCTATGTGACTCCATATGCCAATCCAATTCAAGACACCATGTGCACCCAATTCAAGACCCCATGTAAATGTTAGATGTATGCCCTGAAAGCCATGTTGGCTTGAAACATTTTTAATTTTAGGGCATAAACTTTGTACTTAATCTTTCTTATTAATTAAAAGGGCATTAGTTCCATTCATATTGTTGTGTCTATGAATCGTCCATGGAGTTAAAGGTCAATGACACATATTCTCAAGAGTTGAGAATCTAAGGCATGTGTCATTATAGAGTAACTCCTAAAGGCTCTCGATTGTTGGAATATCATGAGGACGGTGATTGATCCATTAAAATCGGTGCACAAATAACTTCCCTTTTTGGGTAGATGAGTCTTTGACCTATAGTGTGGTAACACTGGAGTGAGAGTGCAGGTAGTTGATAGAGATCAACGGTACTGAGCGTGACCAAATACAGGATGTTATGTGGATGACTACTCACTCATCGATAACGTCATGATGCTGTAGTTGTGTGAATAGTTCCTTGACCTAGAGTATCTCAGCTACTCACAATAAGGTTGTTGTAGTTTGAAGCACAATCACATGATTCTTTTCTACACTGGATCTTGTGGTGTTCATAGGCTACAGAGAGTTTATTGTAAGAGTAGGGTGTTTACTTGTAGGGATCTAACAGCCTTAGTAGTAAGGTATAATCGTATGCAAGCTTAATGAGGCTAAGTCCAAAAGTCTATGGCCATAGCAGGGTGATAATGAATAAGTATTCTCATTAGTATCATAATTGGACTTGAGTCGATTAAGTTGAGCATATGACTGATGGGTTTGACGAGTATCTGTAACCAACATCATGTCGAGATTTTGATAGAGGAACCGAATCACATGGTAACTACACCTAGGGGTTCCAATCTTATTCTGCTGGGTTGTCACTACATACTACTAAGTATCACTGGTGGATTATAAGAGCCCGTTAAGATCATTCTCGGATCAATGATCCTAATCAGGGTTGAACTGAAATTGTTTTAGTCCATCGAAAAGAGTTTTGATGATGTATAATAAGGATTATAGCATGTCTCATTACTAGACAGGATAGGACCTGAGGGGTCACACATATTAGGAGCTCAAGTAACCAATCAGCAAATCAATTTGGACCTAATTGTAAGTATTACAATTAATATTTGACCTAATTATAAATGTTACATTTAATTAATTATTGATTAAATGATAATTAAATTAAATTATATTTAATTTAATTGAGTTAGACTCAATTATTTAATCCTAATTGATTTGGGTCAACTTCCGCTTCAAAATGGTTCAATCGGATTTAAAATCTGCTTCAATTTGACTATAAAATCACTTCGTTTGGACCATGACCTGGAGTCCAGTTAGACTGGGAATCTCTCTCCTTATCTCCCCTTCCCTCCACATTCCTAAGTCGGCCGCAATTTATTTTGTGCGACAAAAGAGATGGGGCATGAAAACCAAGGCGCTAATATGTTTTGGCGTGGAGAAATTAAGAGAGGGAAGAGTCCTTCTCTTCCACTCTTAATTTTCAAATGGTTGAAATTAAAACACTGATCTTTCATTTTTATGGGTTGGAAGAACTTAAATATAGATAAGAGGAAAAGTGGCCAACCATGAGAGATTACTTTTGGCATGAATATTTCTCTCCTTCCACCATGAAAAACCCCTTTTGGCCATGAGCTTTCTTTTGGGACGTCTTCACTTGAGGTTCTCTCTCCTGGTGCCATCTTTTCTTCTCCCTTCAACTATATTTCTTCCTTGTGATTTTCAAGAGTGTTGAGAGGTCTTCTACATAAGAGGAAGAAAAGAGAAAAGGGTCCAAAGGTCTTGCATACTCTGATTTACAAGATAGAAGCTGAAAGCCTGTCCGGATTCGAATCGGTATAGTTCTTAAAGAAGGCAATTTGCTGAAAGATGAGAGGGCTGCAAGATCTAGCAGTTCGGTGCCCTCTATGACTCAGTTGTGAGAGCTTTGTATAGATACCAACAGAGATTGGGCGATTGCACGGCTCCGACAGAATCCTAGCTTTTCAGTTTTCGATTTGCACCGATTTTAGAGCAAGCCCGAATAGCAATCCAAGTAAGTATTTTATGCTTAAAATAATTCTTATTTCATATCTAATATTTTTTCCATGTTGATCAGTATGATAAAAATTTATGATAAATAAATTAGATTTATTTATGATTTTCATGATTTGATATAAAATTATTTTTATATCTGCTTCCATTGTGGTCAGGCTTTTGATGCCTGATTTTATGCAACATACTTTCCTGTTCCTGGGAGAAAACCAACTATCATATCAGAGCAACGGTTCTCTCTTTAATATGCATGCATGAGAATCAGATCTGAAAAATAATCAGATCAGATAGATAATTATGATTGTATTAGATCTATGTTGAACATGAGATTGTCATAGCATAGAATTTTATGTATTGAAAAATTATTTTTGAAATTAAAATCATAATTTTCAGATCTGAAATGAAATTTAATAATCTAAAATTAAATTGATTAAAGTTTACAAAGTGACATAAGGTTGTCCTGCTACAGGGTTTACCCCCTATAGTGCAAAGGTTGTCCCACTTTGATGTATATTGGTTTTGAAAAGGAGTTTTCAAAATGTTTTTTATCGATTTATGATTATGATATTGATGTATGCGATGCACCAATTTTGGATTTAGATCTTAAATGTGATTCATGATCATAAGCCATTAAAATCATGCACTTGAACCAAATTTTAAAATTGATTTGATCAAGAAAATCAAATTAGGTGCATGAGGGTTTGGGTTGAGCAAATTAGGACTAGAGATTGGGCTACATAATTAAAGCTTGATTAGATCAACTAGTAACCCTAATGTAATTTTGAGC
This sequence comes from Areca catechu, assembly GCA_021397845.1. Classification (NCBI taxonomy): domain Eukaryota; kingdom Viridiplantae; phylum Streptophyta; class Magnoliopsida; order Arecales; family Arecaceae; genus Areca; species Areca catechu. The sequence goes on along the minus strand of CM038051.1, from coordinate 88,892,432 downwards.
AACTGACAAAACCTAATCGGATAATGATTAGGGTTAGGTCAACTGTGCTCAAAATTGATTTTAGATGTAGTCTGGTCAGATTGATTCATTTGAATCGATATGTTAAGACCTAATTTGGTACAATGATGAGCCCAAACTATTAGATGACCTAATTGAATCTTGTCAGTCAATTGGTGTCTAAGGAAGGTGATGCGAGATGACTCTAAGATTGCTAAACATGTTGGAAAAATAGTGAAATAATTTTTTTGTGATTTTTATAATTTAGTTTGTAAGCTAAATTCTCAAATAAAAGTAAGAACTAGCAAGAAGAAGAGTAATGCATGGAATCATCGTATCGCAGGCAAACTCAAGCAAAATAATAAATTCTAGGACCCGAGAATTGAGAAACTCTCAGATTAGGATAGCTTATTTTCATCAAATCAGAAATTAAAAGAAGGGAAGGATGTTACCAATCAGTGATTTGAAGAATGTCCGATGAAGAGATCTTACAGCACTCTGATTGGAGTCTAGATGATAAAGTTTGGTTCCCTTGATTAGATGGCTTATTTGGATGGTTCTAGATGCAAGGAAAGCCTCCTCTAGGAAGGTGAGATACCTCGGGGATCCTGAAAAATGTCAAGGGTCAATTAAAATAGCATGTAAGAAAAAGAAAGGGGACTAGGTTTAGAAAGAATCAGGTTAGGGTTTATAAGCGGGGCAGCTTGAAGCTTGATGAAGATCTCCTTGCTTGGTGGCCTAGGGCACTCCTTCTTAGACGTGTGAAGGCTTGGATGGCAGTGAGTTAGGGTGTGGAAGGATGCTAGGGTAGCAAAGAAACACAAACACAAACCAAAGAACCAAAAAAACAAAGTAACACAAGCTCGCAAGCTCAAAATAAATTCACCAGGGTTTTGATATCATAAATAAAAGTTTATTACAAGAGGGGGAGGGATGGGGTACTTATAGAGTTCCCATGCCCTCACTAACCATGGTTATACTTGGGTTACAAGTCCTCTTCCAAATTGGAATACAAGTCCTTTCCTAGCTAGGTTAGAAAAACAAATCCCCATTAGGTTAGGAATTGACCTAGTCTTCTCCTTTTTCCTTTATGCTTTGACTATTCCACTCAAGGACACCTCCTGGACTTGGTCAATACTTTAAGGATGCCTAGGAGGGCGTGTTGGGCTTCTAGGAGAAGCAAGGGGTCGGCCCAAAGGGGCTTGGGTGCATGGTTTTGGGCCTTTGGAAGCTGGGGTGGCCTGGTAGCCTGGTAGCAAGAATATTCCATATAATCTTGCTTCTTTAGGGCTTGGGCATGGCACTTGGACTTGATTTCTTTGGGATAGGATGTAGAGGGACCTTTGGAATCATGGATACCCTGATTTGGGAATATGCTCTGGCATCTGGACTGGAATCTGGGTATTTGTAGGACATCTGGAAAAAATCAAGGTTTCTGGAAGCATCGTGGATCCTGGGTTGTCACACAAGATCCAATGGATTGATGTAGCGGTCTCTGACTCTTGGATGTGGCCTAGTGGAACTCCAAAATAGAATGACCTCCTCTTTTGTACAAAAATTAGGCTCATACTGGACTCAAAATTCTGACTAGGTTGAGGGTTGAGACAAATCAACTAACCTCAACTTATTACAGGACTCGATCTTAATTGATTACAAAATTTTCAAAACTTTGATGCATGACTAATTAAACCATATGGGATCCAAGGATCTGTGTCTGATCCTGGTGTCCCCACCAAGTCTCTCGGGGCAGGAGGAACTCGACCCCATCGAGTATGGGTCAATTTGGCTCAAGGAGGGTCTGGGTTGAGGTGCTGTAGATCCGCACCAGCGTTCCACAAGTCCTCAAATTATGGCTGACTTTGCCACCAGACCGAATATCGCTGACAGTCTCTATCCTGGGTACCGATAGCTTGATCATCCAGAGCTCTTTCAATCTTTTCCTCACCATATGGCCAAATTATATGTGGTCACTCTGGGTTGGGTTCTCTCTCAAAGAACGGGAGTGGCTCAAGGGGCTCGCTGGGTATCACTACTGGCTCCCTAGACTTTACAAAGTCTAAGATGATGAAGGTGGAGCTAATACCTAAATCAGGTGATATCTCAGGAACATAAGCATTGGGTCCACTACTATTCATTATGTTGGATGGACCAGCTTCACGAGCAGAAAATTCTCTGACAGTTACATATTCCTCTGCAAAAAATTCTTCGTCTTTCTTTTAGGAATTATCCAAGTTGTTATTTAGTTCATTAATTATGTTCAGCTCTTGACTAATTTCATGATGCATATGCTGTGCAGAGGTCAGTGCTTGGGTAGACAGATAATTCGGGGCTACGGATTTACTGGACTCAACTAACACCTAATAGACTCGACTAGACTTTCCTATCAAAGTAAATTTTATTAGACTCTAAGGGCCTAAATTTTAATAGACTATAGGCTCTCTAGGTTTAACTCTAGTTTGGTATACACATGAAAATGTGACATGAGCTCCTAATAAATGCCAAAGGGTCTTCCATAAGTAGGAAGCAAAAATGATAGACTCAATGAATGAATGCAATATGCATACCTCTATAAAATGCATATGAATGACTAAAGAAACATAAGAAGATCCAGGAAAGGGTAGAAAATAAGGGATAGGTTCAGGGTCAGCTGTGTAGGGTAAAAAATAAGAAGATGGTTCAGGGATAGTTGGATAAAGTAGAATACAAGAAGGGGTATCAGGGATTAATCATAGGCTAATGAGGTTAACCTTATGGGGTTGATGTCTATCTAAAGGGTTTGCATTATGGAAGAAAAGGTCATTTATTTCCGGGAAGAGTTCAAGTGGAGTTAAAGAGGTGACTTCATCCTAAGGGTACTAAATCAAAGAGATCAAGTCCTTAATGAATTCTTTTGGCTCATAAATCAAAGGATTGAGCTTTATAGTTGGACTTTCTGTTAGTGTCTCCTCAGGTAAAACTCTAGTAATAGTATCAGGGTTTTCTTCTTCTAACAACTCTTCCATTACTTGGTCAGCTAACTCTATGTCTATTACAGTTTAGGTACGGCTAGGGTTAGCTAAATCTAGGTCGGCTCCTACTTGGGTATGGTCAGGGTCAACTATTGTTGGGTGGTCTTCTACCTGGGTATCTATTGATTCAACTAACTCTAAGTCTTCTATGGGAAACTCTTCTTCTTCCTCCTCATACTGTTCCACTAAACTTGGGTCGGCCTCATATATCTCCTCTTCAAGGTCATTTGGGCAAACCAATATGGTGGTAAGAGGGGGTAGACTAAAGAAAAACTGGCTAATAACTGTGGTGACAAGGGTAAGTTGGCTAAGTTGCTCCTGAGTAACACTGGGTTCATATCTAATGGTACTAATCCTATTGGGCTCAGGCTGACTAAGGGTTATGAGTTCATAGGTTATGGGTTCAGTCCTATGGGTCTTATCTAGGGTTCCTAACTGGTCTCCTATCTGGTCAGACCCATGAATTGTCTGATCAAACATATTATTCATTTGGGTCATCTGGTTTATTTAGGTGGCCAATTGGGCATTCATTTGGGCTAACTAATTTTGGATCTGGGTGTTGGATTGGTTTATTTGGGCAGTTAGTTGGGTAACCATCTATTCATTCATGGCTTTTATGAAAGCCTCAAAATTGGGATCCATGGTTGGGTTTGGTTGGGGTTTAGACTTTTGATATTGGGTTCCTAGTATAGTGGTCATACAATCAAGCAATCAGTCAAAATGAGATGGTGCAGCCAAGCATGCAAAATTGGGTTAGCTTAATCTAGGGTTTCCTAGACCTAGAGCTAAAACTGGGTGAGTCAGCTCAACTTACACTTAACCTAGTAGCTAATCCTTCCACTGGCCAGGTAGGGGGTGGGGTGGTGGGAGGCACCCCCTGCTTGTCACAGGGTTCTAATTATAAACCACCAGTCCACTTAGGTCGTTTGACTCTGGACCCCCAGCCTTAGATACCAGCTTTCAGTAATAGCCACAAGATTAAATGCACTAGTTGGCCCACACGGTTCGAACCCGACCTGTTAGGTGTCACCTAGCCCACTAGGGCCAATTAAGTCTGATTATTTTTAATTAAGGCTTGGGTGGAAATGCTGAATGGTTGTTTTGGGCCCAGGATAGGTTATGACCTCCTGCCCTGATGTTATATTGATTGCCCTTAAGATTAGATTAAAAGCTGATGAACATTCAATGGTCCTGATGCAATCTAAAACAATCAGAAAATAAAATAATTTTAATTAATTTATGAGATGTCAAGTTAAGTTTAAGTTTACTAGGGTTAGCAAACAAAATTTGGCTTGGGATTTGGGGGTTTGAAAGTTGATTAGGTTAGGTTGAGTCAAAATGCACAAATAGCAGAAGTCATGATATTAGGGTTTCAACCGATACAGAATTTGACATAGATTTCGATGCAAAAAAAAATTGAAAAATTCTAACAGAGGATGGACAGTGATGATTCTACCTACCAAATTTTATGTAGAAAAAAAAATGAAATGATTATGCCAATCTTAGGGGATTTGGACTGCTGTAAAGATTTTTATGATTCTATTAGGGTTCCTATGATGCTAATGTTTAGGGCATTAGGGTTTCTGTAAAAATAATTAAAAATCAAGATAATTACTAGGACATAATAGAGGACATGTAGTAGAAATTTCATAAAAAAATAAAATATTTAGGATGCCAAAATTAAATATAACCTAGATACCTAATGCAGTGGACAGAATGCTGAATTAGGGTTTGTGAATGCAAAGCAAATAGAAAACTATCCTAAACCCGCTTTGATACTACAATGATGTGGGATGACTCTAAGATTGCTAAACATGCAGGAGAAATAGTAAAATAATTTTTTTGTGATTTTTATAATTTAGTTTGCAAGCTAAATTTCCAAATAAAAGTAAGAACTAGTAAGAAAAAGAGAAATGCATGGAATCATCGTATCGCAGGCAAACTCAAGCAAAATAATAAATTCTAGGACCCGAGAATTGAGAAACTCGTGGATTAGGATAGCTTATCTTCATCAAATCAGAAATTAAAAGAAGGAAAGGATTTTACCAATCAATGATTTGAAGAATGTCCGATGAAGAGATCACACAACACTCTGATTAGAGTCTAGATGATAAAGTTCGGTTCCCTTGATTAGATGGCTAATTTGGATGGTTCTGGATGCAAGGAAAGCCTCCTCTGGGAAGGAGAAATACCTCGGGGATCATGCAAAATGTCAAGGATCAATCAAAATAGCAAGTAAGAAAAAGAAAGGGGACTAGGTTTAGAAAGAATCAGGTTAGGGTTTATAAGCGGGGCGGCTTGAAGCTTGATGAAGATCTCCTTACTTGATAACCTAGGGCACACCTTCTTGGACATGTGAAGGCTTAGATGGCAGTGAGTTAGGGTGTGGAAGGATGCTAGGGCAGCAAGGAAACACAAACACAAACCAAAGAACCAAAAAAACAAAGTAACACAAGCTCGCAAGCTCGCAAGCTCAAAATAAATTCACCAGGGTTTTGATATCATGAATAAAAGTTGTTTACAAGAGGGGGAGGGATGGGGTATTTGTAGAGTTTCCATGCCCTCACTAACCAAGGTTATACTTGGATTACAATTCCTCTTCTAAATTGGAATACAAATCTTTTCCTAGCTAAGTTATAAAAACAAATCCCCATTAGGTTAGGAATTGACCTAGTCTTCTCTTTTTTCCTTCAAGCTTTGACTATTCCACTCAAGGACACCTGTTGGACTTGGTCAACACTTCAAGGATGCCTAGGAGGGCATGTTGGGCTTCTAGGGGCAGCAAGGGGCCAACTGAAAGGGGCTTGGGTGCATGGTTTTGGGCCTTTGGAAGCTGAGGTGGCCTGGTAGCCTGGTAGCAGGAATATTCCATAGAATCTTGCTTCTTTAGGGCTTGGGCTTGGCACTTGGACTTGATTTCTTTGGGCAAGAATGTAAAGGGACCTTTGGAATTATGGATGCCCTGGATTGGGAATATGCTCTGGCATCTGGACTGGAATCTGGGCATCTGGAGGATATTTGGAAAGAATCAAGGTTTCTGGAAGCATCTTGGATCCTAGGTTGTCACACAAGATCTAATCGATTGATGTAGCAGTCTCTGATTCCTGGATGTGGCCTGGTGGAACTCCAAAATAGGGTAACCTTTTCTTTTGTACAAAATTAGGCTCATACTGGACTCAAAATACTAACTAGGTTGAGGGTTGAGACAAATCATCTAACCTCAACTTATTACAGGACTCGATCTTGATTGATTACAAAATTTTCAAAACTTTGATGCATGACTAATTAAACCATATGGGATCCAAGGATCTATGTATGAACCTGGTGTCCCCACTAGAAGGTTTCAATCATGGTTCTGCCAATATACCCTCTTTCTGCCAATCAAGTTGGTGAGATGGTCCTACATGTCAGAAATAGAGCAAAAGTTGCTGCTCAAGCCATTGGATCATATTCTCTGGTGTTACTTTTAGGGTTTAGATTAGTTCTTAGTGATTTTTATTTTGTTCCTAGAGCTACTACAAATTTGATTTCTGTCTCTATGCTAGCACAAGAAGGATTTGTATTTATATTCAATAAAGACTTTTGTAGTATTAATTTGAGAAATAAATTGGTTGCAAAAGCTATTTTAATTGATAGTCTCTATCATTTGTATGTCGATGCATCTTTGAACATTAACGAGAAAATTGAAGTGAATGCCATAGGACATAAACATCCTAGAGATGATCCAAATGATAAATTTATATGGCATCTAAAGCTCGATCATATAGGTAAGGATAGAATTAATAAACTGAAAAAGGATGGGATACTAGATTCAGTTAATTCTGTATCATACCCACCTTGTGAGTCATGTCTTCAAGGCAAAATGACCAAGTTACCCTTTATAGGATATGGGGAGAGGGCCATAGAATTACTTGCCCTAGTATACATTGATGTGTGTGGTCCATTTGATGTGCACTCTAGGGGTGGTTTTTACTATTTCATAACCTTTACTGATGATTATTCACGGTATGGTTATGTGTTTCTTATGAGACACAAATTGAAGATTTTGAAAAGTTCAAGGAATTCAGACATGAGATAGAATAATAAATAGGTAAAACCTTAAGGTTCTTCGATCAGATCGGGGAGGAGAATACCTTAGTAGAACATTTTTAAGTTATCTTAAGGACAATGGCATAGTCTCTCAATGGACTCCACCAGGTATGCCTTAGCTTAACGGGGTATTTGAGAGGAGAAATAGGACATTATTAGATATGGTCTGATCCATGATGAGCTTCACTGACTTGCCTTTATTTCTTTGGGGAGATGCCCTACAAACTTCAATTTATATTCTAGATAGGGTTCCATCTAAATATGTTCCTACCACACCATATGAGATTTGGCATGGTAGGTGTTGCCGATCTCGTCGCCGCGCCCGTGCCTCGGATCCGTCGATCCTACTAGACCGCCTGGCTCCCGGAGCCTCCTGGCTGGAGCGGACATGCAAGAGAGGGTCAGAAGACCCTAGCCGGGGATCCCGGCGAGGGAGCTCCGATGGTAAAGTCAGTAGACGACGAGAAGGAATAGATTCTCCAAGACGGGCCCCGAAGGAGTTCCAGACTCGGAGAATTTACTAGCAAGAAAGGTGCTATGGGGACCAGAAATTCGGCCGGGCCTCCTTGCCGAGCTCACGCCAAGCGATCCCCTTTCGGGACCTTGGATCTCACTCTCGGAACGAGGCTTTTGGCTACTGTTTCTTACTTGTCCCCAGCCCTATTAGCTTACCTTGTCATCCCCAGCTTCCTTCCTTTTATCTCCTCTCGCTGTTCGCCTGTCTTCTCCTCCTGGGAGGCTCCCCTTCCCCATCCTTTTCTCTTTCCCCTTTCGGTGTTGAGGGCCAGGCGGCTTTCCGACCTCGTCCACCGAGTCCAGCGGGGAAAGGGCAAAGACAGAAGGGGGGTGGCGCCGGTAAGGCGGCCAGTCAGACCTCGGGCCCAGTGAGAGCGCTCTCCTTCCCGAGTGTAGGCACCATCCGTCTATGGGCCCTGTTTTGTCAGAACCGCGCCTCTCGACTGCGAGACCTATCGGGCCGATGCAAATGGTGTTTCGCATGCCGCAGCCATCCGTACGGGGCGCCGCCTGTGATGCGCACGGCTCGAGGGACGACCTCGGAACCTGCGCCTCTTTCTTTGGGATATTCTATGTACGTGCAGCCTGACCTCGGTCGAGGTGGACCCCTCTCGGGTGGACACCTGGCGAGGTGGCAGGAGGTCGCCTGGCTTCGGCTGAGGTGGACCCGCCTCCGGGGGCCACCTAGCGAAGGAGCGAAGGATCGGCCAACCTTGGCCTAGGTGGACCCCTCTTGGGTGGACACCTAGCGAGGGGGCAGGAGGTCACCTTGCTTCGGCCGAGGTGGACCCATCTCCGGGGGCCACCTGGTGAAGTAGCGAAGGATCGGCCGACCTCGGCTTAGGTGGACCCCTCCTGGGTGGACACCTGGCGAGGTGGCAGGAGGTCTCCTTGCTTCAGCCGAGGTGGATCCATCTCCGGGGGCCACCTGGCGAAGGAGCAAAGGATCGGCCGACCTCGGCCTAGGTGGACCCCTCTCGGGTGGACACCTGGCGAGGTGGCAGGAGGTCTCCTGGCTTCGGCCGAGGTGGACCCGTCTCTGGGGGTCACCTGGCGAAGGAGCGAAGAAGCGGCCGACCTCGGCCTAGGCGGGCCCCTCCTGGGTTGACGCCTGGCGAGGTGGCAGGAGGAGCCCTGAACCGAGCTCGACTTCGGCGAGAGCGGTTTCATCTTGGGAAGTCGTCTGGCGAAGTAGCCTTGCCGAGCTCGACCTCGGTAATGTGGCACTGACTCGGCCGGAGAAACCTCCACGTGGCTCGATTATATCTGACGGTATCTGAGCCCGGCCATGTCATTGTTACGGCCATTATAGTTGCCCCCCAGCCCGCTGTTCCGTTGGGGCGTCGTAGAACGGAACGTCGGGATTAAATACGGATATGACATGGGGAGGCGAAGATCTTGCATCATAATTGCCATGATCCTCGTCGCTGCTTCTCGATGCGCCCGAAGCCCTATAGGAAGCCGCCACGCGTCGCCCACTTGCCCACAATAAATGTGTCGCTTCGAGGCAGAGGCCGTTACCCTGCTAACGAGGCGTCTGTGTCGGGCGTGCGTCCACGCGGCGATCATCCAGTGGCTCGTGGCGGAATGATAGGTATGGCTGCTGTCGCCTGAGTTTGAAAAGGAGGGGACTTTCCAGAATGAGGCCTTTCCCCTTGCTTCGTGGGAGGTTTGCTGCAGACTAACTTCCGTTGCCCCGTTCTCGCTTGGCGTATTTTCGGTGAGTGCCTCCATCCTTCTTTCTAGTTCCCCTCTTCTCCTTCTTCTCTGAATTTTTGTTTCTTTCTTTGTCATGGCGCATCGTCACTATGTTTCTTCTAATCCGGACGAGGCCGGTCCGTCCCGGCCGAGGACTCCATCTTCTTCCTCTTCAGAGGAGGAAACGATCCCGGAGGAGATCCGCAGGCGTCTGCAACCTGGGGGTGTCACCATCGGCATCCCCAGGGGGGTCTGGTCTCCTCCGATTGCTTCCGCCCTTCCTCTTCTTTCTCTTCCTGCTCCGCCTCTTCTTCCCGCCGGTCCCTCCGGTCATGCTTCCACCATGACCGAGGGCGATCTTTCTCTGCTATGGGAGGCCTACGGCATCCCGGGATCAATCCGTCTATTCGTTCCACGGCCCGGGGAACGTGTCACCATGAGTGGCCCTGGCCGCATAGCCTTCTATGAAGACTTCTTCCTTGGGGGTCTTCGATTTGCTCTGCACCCGTTCTTCCTCTCCTTCCTTAGCCACTTCCATCTTGTTCCGGCCCAGTTGGCTCCCAATGCCATCCGGGTCATCTTTTCTTTCATAGTTTTTTGTCATTTTCACGGGTTCGTTGCCCATTTCTCCTTCTTCAGGGCTATGTTCACCCTGAAGAGGTACTCCACCGATGACGGCTAGTGGTACATCTCGCCCCGGTCTAGGTGTCTCCGGTTCGACCTCCCTTCTTCTATCAAGGGCTGGAAGAGCCGGTTTTTCTTTGCCTCGGTCGAGGATGTCGACTGGGCCTGGAGTGAACCGGACCGGTCTCCGAACCGGAACTCTCAGGTCGAGTCGGTGGACCAGGAGGCCTACTCCCTGCTGCTAAGTGACGTGGTCCTGGCGCTCGAGGTTCTGCTTTCAGAGCAGAATCTTTTTGAGGCCAGGATCAGTCCCATCCGCGAGTCAGGTGAGATTCGATCCTCCCTTGACTCTTGCATTCTTTTGCCTTTATAACCGAGCTGGCTGACCTTCTACTCTTTTGTACTGCAGGCATGAAGTTCTCACTGGAGAGCCTCCTGGAGGGCGCGGCCCAGAGAGATGTCCACGAGGTGGATGAGCCCGCGGCCAAGAGGGCTCGCATCGAGGCGAGCCAGGAGGTGGCGCCGGCGACTGTACCTAGTCCAGCGGTCGCTGCTCCCCCGCCCAGGCTACCTCGGGGCGGGGCCATTGTTTCCACAGCTGCCAGACCCGGTGGTGCTGCCGTCGAGGGGGCTCCACCACCCGCAGCTCCATCCAGCACCGGCCCTATCGTCGCTACGGCTCCGACGGTGCAGCCCGTGTCCTCCGCCGGCCCATCTGCTGCGGCTCCTGCTGGAGGGACAGTCATCGCTGGAGCCGAACTGACGGCTCCGCCACCAGTGATCACCCACCAGTGTTCAGTCATCCGTGATAAAGGGCTCGCGGAGAAGGTGATGGAGTACGCCTCCACAGCACGGGACCGCCGAGCCCGGGGCGGCCGGGACTATGCTGACGCCTTGCTCGGGATCCTCCCGCAACTCTTTACGGTAAGCCTGAACTCATTTTCTTCCGTCTTTCATGACCTCGGGTGGTCTTTCTTCTAACCCGGATGCTTCACTTGAGTAGATTGGGAATGACATTCTCCTACTGAGGAACTTCCTCGTAGGGAATGCGAAGAGGGACGCCGAGAAGGAGAAGAAGCTCGGCAAGCTTGCGGCCGACGTCAAGGACCTCATGGAAAAGGGGGTCGAGCTGCGAGCAAGCAATCAGGCCCTCCAGACTGACCTGGCGCGCGCCGAGGGGCGGAACAAGGAGCTGGAGTCTTCCCTGATGGAGGAGAGAGTCTCTCACCAGCATCGCGTGGAGGAGGACGCAGCTGAGAGGGCTCATCTTCAGGCCCACTCCCAGTGGCTAGAGCGCCAGCTGGAGGAGGCTAGGCGAGATGCGAACGCGGCGAATGAGCGTAGTGCGTACGTCAACGGGCTCCTGGAGGCTGCGAAGCGGGAGGCGCAGGAGGCCATCCCGAAGTTCCGGGCTTCTGACGAGTACACGTCGGAGGTCCGGGAGGCCACCGTGGACTCCTTCCTGAAGGGGTTCCGGATGTGCCGGGAGAAGGTAGGGGCCTTCTACCCCGAGCTCGACCTCAGTGGGGTGGTGCTCGGAGATAGGAGGCAGGGACCTGAGAGCAGAGCCCCCGGTGCGGCCGACGCCATGCCTGCGGCCCCAGCGACCGACGAAGCCATGGCTCCGAAGCAGCCACCTGAGCTGGCCACCGTCGAAGGCGAGGATGCGGAGAGCGCAACCCAGGCGGAGGGCTCCGACCCCACACCAAACTGAGCCACCATCTTCTCGCCCTTCTCTGTTGTCGTAGTTGCATTTCTTCTTTCTTTTGGGGACTCCCGGCCTGTCGGGTTTCCCAGCTTTGTATTTTTCCTTGGATTAATGAAATTATCCTTTGACTAAGTCTCGAGTTCACTTTCTTCCCCACTCTCCCATCTCCTCTTTTTCTTTCTTGAGGTGTCGATGTGGAGTGCCGAAACTAGTGTGGACCTGGTCCCGTCCGTCGCTCTGATCGAAGGTTGGGACATTCCGAACCGCGTGGCGTCAGAGTAGGCCTTGAGCGGGTCCGGCCTTGGGATTGCCTTTATGCTTGCATGGGCGAAGTGGTTTCTGCCCCACCTTCCAGGCCGAAGCCCGGGCTTTCCGGATTGAACCCCGGGGCCGCAGGCTTTCTCAAGCCTTGCGCGGCTTGCCAAGCTGTTCTCCGGGCTTGCGTGGGCGAACTGGGTTCGGCGCCACCTTCCAGGCTGAAGCCCAGGATCTCCGGACTGAACCCCGGGGCCACAGGCTTTCTCAAGCCTTGCACGGCTTGCCGAGTTATTCTCCGAGCTTGCATGGGCAAACTGGGTTCGGCGCCACCTTCCAGGCCGAAGCCCAGGATCTTCGGACTGAACCCCGGGGCCGCAGGCTTTCTCAAGCCTTGCGCGGCTTGCCGAGCTGTTCTCCGGGCTTGCGTGGGCGAACTGGGTTCGGCGCCACCTTCCAGGCCGAAGCCCAGGATCTCTGGACTGAACCCCGGGGCCACAGGCTTTCTTAAGCCATGCGCGGCTTGCTGAGCTGTTCTCTGGGCTTGCATGGGCGAACTAGGTTCGGCTCCACCTTCCAGGCCGAAGCCCATGATCTCCGGACTGAACCCCGGGGCCGCAGGCTTTCTCAAGCCTTTCGCGGCTTGCCGAGCTGTTCTCCGGGCTTGCGTGGGCGAACTGGGTTCGGCGCCACCTTCCAGGTCGAAGCCCAGGATCTCCGGACTGAACCCCGGGGCTGCAGGCTTTCTCAAGCCTTGCGCGGCTTGTCGAGCTGTTCTCTGGACTTACGTGGGTGAACTGGGTTCCGTCCCACCTTCCAGGCCGAAGCCCAGGATCTCCCGCTTCCTTCGGCCGTCGGCCATGGTCGGGCGTGCCGAATTCAGGGCCATGCGCCGGTTTCCCTACAAAGTGAGAGGAGAGCATTTGAAGCAAGGAAACTTTATTGCAGGAATGGGGAACCTTACATTATTGATAATACACTCTTATGTTCGAGGCGTTCCACGTCCGGGGGAACCTAGCACCTCCCAATTCTTCCAGGTAGTAGGCGCCGTGGGGGAGGGCTTCTGCTACCCGGTATGGCCCCTCCCAGTTGGGTGAGAGCTTGCCGTATTCCTGTGGCTGAGAAGCTTCAGCACGCCGGAGGACCAGATCTCCGGGACGAAAAAACTTTGGCCGCACTCGGGAGTTGTAATACCTGGCCACACGCTGCCTATACGCCGCCATCCGAACTCAGGCCTTGTCCTTCATCTCTTCATGAAGGTCGAGGTTGAGCATCATCCTGGTAGGGTTTTCTGTCTCGTCATATTGCTCCACATGCAGCGTGGGTAGGCTAAGTTCGATCGGGATGACCGCTTCGGCTCCGAAGATGAGGTTGAATGGGGTCTCGTCGGTAGCCATCCTCGGGGTGGTGTGGTATGCCCAGAGGACACTGGGGAGCTCCTCGGCCCATCTGCCTTTGGCCTGGTCCAGCCGCGTGCGGAGACCCTGCAAAATGGTCCTGTTTGTGACTTCGGCCTCTCCATTGATCTGGGGATGCGCCACCGAGGTGAAGCGAAGCCTGATGCCGAGGTCGCCGTAGAACTCTTCGAACTCCCGGTAGTCGAACTGGCACCCGTTGTCAGTAACCACGGTGTGGGGGAGGCCGAAGTGGCAAACGATCGACTTCCAAAAGCACTTAGAGACATTTCCTTCAGTGATCCGCGCCAAGGGTTCAGCCTCGACCCACTTCGTGAAGTAGTTGATGGCCACTATCAAGAACTTCCACTGTCCAGACGCCGCGCGGAACGGGCCCAGAAGGTCCATCCCCCACTAGGCAAATGGCCAGGGGGCTGAAAGCTGGGAGATTGGGTTGGAGGGCTGCCGTTGCACCGTGGCGTGATGCTGGCAACAGTCGCACTTCTTCATGAAGTCAGCGGTGTCTTCCTTCATCGTCTCCCAAAAGTAGCCCTGACGGAGGGCCTTGTAGGCCAATGCTTTGCCCCCCACATGGTTCCCACAGATGCCTTCGTGAATCTCCTGGAGCACGAGCTTGGCTTCCACGGGTCCTACACACTTGAGGAGGGGGTAGGAGTAGGATCTTCGATACAATTGCCCATCCATCAGGACGAACCGCACGGCTTTCTTTCTGATAAGGCGAGCCACCTCGCGGTCCTCCGGCAGGGTGCCGCTGGTGATGTATTCGGCATACTTGTCCATCCAACTAGGTTCATGGCTGACCTGATGGACCTCCGCCGGGGTCTCGAGGCTTGGGATCTCAAGGCGCTCCACATGAGCGCGGCCCAGCATCGAGTCCGGCAGGGTCGCCAGCCGGGAGAGAGTATCCGCACGGGCGTTCTCCCTGCGGGGGATGTGGAAGATGTTGAAGCGCCGGAATCTGGACGCGCCCGCCTTGACGAGCTCCAAGTATTTCGCCATTTGGGGGTCATGTGCGGCATACTCCCCGGTGACCTGTCCCGCCACGAGCTGGGAATCAGTGAAAGCTTTGAGGTTGGTCACGCCCAGCTCGTGGGAGACCCTCAGCCCGGCAAGAAGTGCCTCGTACTCTGCCTGATTATTGGTCGTGGCGAATTGGAAACGGAGCGCGCATTCGGCGACGACCCTGTCGCTGTTGGCAAGGATGAGTTCGGCTCCGCTCCCGCCAGAGTTCGAGGCTCCATCCACATGGAGGATCCAGGCATCCTCTCCGGGCTCATTGGGGCCCGTCCCCAGCGGCTGGCCTGAGGGGCCTTCCTCGGGCTCCTTGCCCAAGCCTGCACATTCGACCAAGAAGTCGGCCAGCACCTGCACCTTCATGGCCGACCTTGGCCTGTACGTGATGTCGAACTCGCTGAGCTTCAGTGCCCACTTCGCCAATCACCCCGAAGTGTCGGGTCGGCTGAGCACCGCTTTCAGCGGTTGGTCCATCAGGACAGCGATGGGATGCGCTTGGAAATAGGGCCTGAGACACTGGGCAGACACTATTAGCGCGAAAACGAGTTTCTCGGGCCGAGAATACCTGAGCTTCGCATCGCGGATAAGTTTGCTGGTATAGTATACCGGCCGCTGGACTCCTTGGCCATCGCTCCGAACCAGGATCGAGCTGACGGCTTCCGGGGTGACCGCCAGGTAGAGGATGAGTTCCTCCCCCTCCTTGGGCCTGGACAGCAACGGTGGCGATGCGAGCATCTTCTTCAGCTCTTCAAAGGCCTCTTGGCATTTCTCGGTCCAAGCGAAGTCGTTCATCTTTCTCAGCACCTTGAAAAAGGGATGGCAGTGATCTGCCAACCTGGAGATAAAGCGGCTGAGGGCCGCAACTCGACCGGTGAGCTGCTGCACTTGCTTCTTGGAGGCGGGCTGTTCCATGTCTAGGATGGCCTGGACCTTCTCCGGGTTGGCTTCAATTCCTCTTTGGGTCACCATGAACCCTAGGAACTTCCCGGCGGAGACACCGAAGGTGCACTTCGCTGGGTTCAGCTTCATCTGATGACGTTGGAGGTTGCCGAATGTCTCCGCCAAGTCAGCTACGTGGTCTGAATCGGGTTTGCTCATTACCAGCATGTCATCCACGCACACCTGCATGTTGCGGCCGATCTGGTCCTTGAAGATCCTGTTGACCAGAAGCTGGTACGTAGCTCCAGCATTCTTGAGGCCGAATGGCATCATTCAGTAGCAAAAAGTTTCACGGTCGGTTATGAAGGCGGTATGCTCTTCGTCCTCCGGGCTCATTCGGATCTGGTTGTATCCGGAAAAGGCATCCATGAATGACAGGAGGCGATGTCCCGAGGTGGTGTCGACCAGCTGGTCGATCTTTGGAAGAGGGAAGCTATCCTTTGGGCAAGCTCGGTTGAGGTCGGTGTAGTCCACGCAGACCCTCCACTTACCACTACTCTTTCTTACCATGACCACGTTTGATAGCCAGCTGGGATACTAGACTTCCCGCATAAAGCCGGCGGCGAGGAGTTTCTCCACCTCCTCATTGATGGCCTTCTGTCTCTCCATGGCGAAGCTCCTCTTCTTCTAGCGGACCGGGCGGCAGCTTGGGTCCATGTTCAACCTATGCGTGATGACCTCGGGCGGAATGCCTGGCATGTCAGCCACCGACCAGGCGAACACGTTTGCGTTCGCGAGGAGGAATTCCAGCAGGCGGGTCCGTTCTTCTTCAGGGAGTTGGGCCCCGACTTGCACCATCTTCAGCGGATCCGAACCGAGGGTATAAGTCAACAGGCGCTCCACGGGCCCTCCCCTGGGTTCCTTCTCTCTTAGGTCGAGGTTGTCAACATCGGGGGTGGGCCCCGCGCCCCGGGTGCCCGGGACCGCTTGAAGGCAATACGGGACTGGCTGGGTCGTCCCCTTCATCTCCCCGAGCCCGGAAGGCGTGGGGATCTGCACCAACAACCTTTTCGTGAAAATCATGGCATCCAGTTGGTTGAGCCCGGGACGCCCGAGAATGGCGTTGTAAGGCGAAGGGAGCATGACGACGGTGAACGTTATCAGGACGGTCGTCTGCCAAGGTGGGGATCCGGCGGTGACCAGGAGAGTGATCTCCCCTTCGACCCTCATGGAATCTCCTGTAAAACCTACCAGGGGGTTATGTACCGTTCTCAGCTGACCGTGGGACAAATTCATCCGAGAGAGAGCATCGTAAAAAAGTACTTCAGCCGAGCTTCCACTATCCACCATGATTCGATGTACAGGATGCTTCACGATGGTCATCTCGACCACCACGGCATCATTGTTTACATTTTCATTATCTTTCCCCTCCTCGGGAGGGATTACATTCTCCGGGTTCCCGACTTCCCGGGCTCTCTTCGCCGCTCGCCCAACCCCGCGTGACATCATGCCCACGGGCTTCTCCGTCGGGCGGTTGTCGATTGCAGGGGATGGCGGTAAAGCCACGAGCGGCTGCCCCTCTGGGGGGATGATGCAGAACAGAAGCTCTGATACCAAAAATGATGCAGAACAAAGAACAAAGAAGCGTATGCGGAAGTAAAATTATGATTAATTCCTTTTTTTTTTTTATATTTCAGAAATTGGCTTCGACTCAAAGTAAAGTTAAACTAAGTTGATGGAAACTAGGTAAAGATTGAAAGTACAATTTAGAAGAAGCTAAGTTATTAGAGTAGTTCAGAAGTAACGGATCGCTGGGGATTGAGAAACTCCCAGACCTAGGGTTTCGCTCTGAACTTTCAACAGGACAGAAATAAGAGAAGAGATGGTTTACCAACTAGACAGTGATCTTCACAGAATTTGGGTGGAAGAACTCTCTCGAGCAGATTGTTGGATCCTCGGAGTCGGCAATCTTCGTAATGGATCCTCCAATACTGGTCTCGTGGCTGGGTCGGCTTCTCCTGAACTCAAGATCTGGGAAGAAGAAAAATAAGTGATGGATTCAGAGACTCGGGAAAGGATTTACCAGTTCGAAGAACTTGAAGGCTGATGTCGCTGAGATCCGGATTCTCTTGAAGGCTGATTCGACTCCCTCTGGAAAGAGCTTTGGATCTGAAGTATCCGGACTGTAGCTGGATGCTGGTGGTCGGCCTGGACTTGGAGAGAGAGGCCGTGGGAGGTGGAATAGGCTATGATTTGGTGGATTGAAGTGGATGGTGGGCGGCTAGGGTTTTGGAGTAGAAGTGGCTAACCTAGGGTTTGGGTTTTGGAGATCTCACACCCCTCAAGGTTCCTAGGGAACCCGGATTTACTCCCTCACGGAGCTCAACACCTGGATGCAAGTGCGGAAGAGAGAAAACACAGACTTTGCTCACTAAAAAAATTTGGTTTCATTCATCTCATCTTTTCAAACTTACATGGGGGATTAATTTATAGGCCATTACAAGAGAGTAGGGTTTTACATCTTCCCATGTGGGACTAAAGGAGGGGATCTTCAAATTAGGATATCAATCCCTACTCATATTGCCGGCCAATTAATTCCAAAGTTGATTGAAGCTTCAAAAAGGAAAGTGGGTGGCGCCTCCTTGTCTTCACCTCCAAGAAAATATTTTTTTCCTTCTATGCTTGGCCTTATCTGGAAGTGTTTGGGCACCTCTTAACCTTGCCCTCTAAGAGAAAATTTGTTGCCTTTTATATCTAGCTTTAGTTGGAATGATTAGGGCGCCTCCTAACCTTGCTTTTCAAGAGAAATCTCCTTCCTTCCATGGCTCAACCCTTTTTGGATACCTCCTTTTCTTTCTCCCAAGTTATGGCTCCTTCTAACTTTGTTTTGAGTATTTCTGGCATGTAATGGGCGCCTCCTTGAATTTCT
Source organism: Areca catechu (assembly GCA_021397845.1). Classification (NCBI taxonomy): domain Eukaryota; kingdom Viridiplantae; phylum Streptophyta; class Magnoliopsida; order Arecales; family Arecaceae; genus Areca; species Areca catechu. The sequence goes on along the minus strand of CM038051.1, from coordinate 88,874,300 downwards.
CTCCAAGAGAATTTCTTCCCTTTCATAGTTTGGTTCTTTTGAGAAGTCTTAGGCCGCACCCTTGATTTGTGGACCCCTGGTGGATTTCTCCTCAATTGGCGCATGAAAGAGGGGAGCTGCTATCTGTGGTGTGGGGACCAAAGCCTGCTGGATGGAGATGTGTTGCCCCCTGGACTCAGGCGTATGGCTGGGAGTGTGGCTGGGAGTGTGGCGCCCACTTGCTTGGCCTTGGGAGAAAATGTAACACCCCCAGGTTGAAGCCCTAGTCCACTACTGAGTCAACATGACTCAACAAAATAAAAATGCAGGTAATACAGACTTAAACTAAAATTGAGTTGATCAAGTCAACCCTTATTACATGCCAAAAACCCTAATTCTTCGGGCAAGGTTAATCAGAGATCCAGATGGAGCTCTGAAGTCTTCTTCTGAGTCTGGTGCTCGCACCAATTCTCCCGGGGTGGGAGGAACTCGACCTTGTCGAGTAAGGCTCAAGTTGGCTCTGGTATCTCTCCAAGAGGTCTGGATCCACATCTTGTAGTTCTTCTCGGGAGATCCAAGAGTCATCAGAGTCTGGCCTTCCTTGCCAGCAGACCAGGTATCTTTGGTATCCTCGATTACGAGTAGAGATAACCTGATCATCCAGGATCTTTTCAATCTGCTCTTTCCTCACAGGCCAGTTTGTTGGTGGACACACAGGGTTGGGATCACTCTCAATAACAGGATTAGGTTCAAAAGGCTTACTGGGAATCACAGCTGGCTCCCTATACTCTACTAGGTCTGTAATGCTGAAAGTAGAGCTATTGCCTAGTTCTGGAGGCAACTCGAGCACATAGGCATTGGATCCTACTCTCTTCACTACTCTAAATGGTCCAGCTCCTCTAGCATGTAACTTTCTAACGGTTCCAAGAGAAAACCGCTTTGGCCTTAACCTAATCATTACATAGTCTCTCTCAACAAAAGTTTGGACTCGTCTTTGAGAATCAGCCAACTTCTTATAAGTTTCATGAATTTCTTTATGCAAGTCCTTTACATGTTATCCAAGTGCATCAAGAGACTTGTGTGTGTGGGCTAATAGTGAAATCAGATCAAGTGGTGTGTGAGGCTTGTATCCATGAACAATTTCAAAGGGACTCTAGCCTATAGACCTATTGATCGAAACATTGAATGCAATTTCAGCCCTGGACAAAATACAAATCCCAATTCCTGGTGCTCTCAATCAAACCAAAATCTGAGCCAAAGCCTAGTAAAGGGTCAAGAAAACTAAACTAGACTGACGACGCATTCCTAAAGAATGGACTTTATTACAAAGGAACCCTAGGTCTAAACCTAACAAACTAAGGCTCTCTAGGTTTGACCTTGGGTCGGAGGATGGCATGCAGAGCATGAAAACTTATCATGGGTGCCTAGTAGGTGCCATAAGGTCTTCCAAAAGTAGGTGGCAAACCTAATAGGTTCTGACACGTGGTTCACTTTAAAGACTTTGACAAAGTATACTTGGATGGTGTAAGAAGCATTGGAAGTCCAAGAGAAAGGGAAGAAATATGAGGCGGAGTCTTGAATTACCTGCTGACTAAAGGTGGTGACCTAAAGGTTTGAATGGTGATCTATGAGTGTCAACTGGTCATCCTTAGGAAAGGAAAAGTTTGCTACTCCCAAGAATGGATCAAGAGATGGTTCGGGAAGTAGCCTAGGATATGTGATTGCAACAGTTAAGGTTTGTTCTCTAAGCAAATAATGATCCACTTTCTCAAGAGATGGATTAGAGAATGATTCATGGGAGGGTCTATGGATGATGACCTCAAGACTTGAAATTTGACCTATGGGTGAGGAAAGGTATACTCTATAGAAGGGTAGCTCAGTCATGCGAAGGTAGGGATCTGGGGCCATAAGGAGGACTTCTACAGGACCGGGTGAATCAATCCGCTCAAGACAAGGAGGTTCAACTGAGATTACGGGAGAGACCTTAGTAGCTGGGCGTGGGACAAGGTCCAATTGTAAGAGGCTTCATTCAGTCATCCTAAGGAGAGGATCTACCATAGGGTGGGCAAACGTAAACAATTTAGTGCAAAGATCTTCAATTGGTACTTGGGGAATGACTGTAATTAGAGGGTATGAACTGATAGCTCGGGCTAACACTATGAGTTCTTCCTGGGGGTATTTGATTAAAGGAACCTGATTCTCACAAATCTCTTGAATTTCTGAACTAGGTCCTATCATTTGGTTGCTCTCCAAGGTCTCCTCAGGTAAGGAACCAATAGTATCGATGTCACCTTCTTCAAGTTCTTCCCCCTCATATTCATCAACTAGACTCAAGCCAGCATCATATACTTCCTCAACGCCATCTTCAATGGGTTTCGGGTCAGTGGTAATCGGGTCAACTAATTTTAGGCTTGTCATACCTAACCCTTCTTCCTCATTGGTAGGCTTGGGATCTCCCTCATTAATGTCATCCTTAGGATTCTTACCACTTAGCTGTGCACAAGCCAGTCCTATGCATGGGCACTGACTAGATTTATGGCCTCTTTCTCCACAAAACAAACATTCTTGCGATATAGGAACCTGGGTCACACTGGGTTTCAAGCTAGTAGAGACCTTACTTCGGCATGGGTGTGGATCTAAATGGTTTGATCTAGAATACTTGGGTTGTTGAGTGACTGGTCTAGAATATTTTAAGGACATCTCATAGACACGATCCACACTATAGATATCATGGTTAGGCTTCCTAAGGTTATGCTCGGGATCACGGTATAAGGTCCTCCTAGGCTCCTGGCATGGATGAGGTTGGGGCCTATTAAATTTTGGATCAGGGGTCCAATTTTGATGTCTACGTTTCTCAAGTACTTGGACTCGATCCCTAAGTTAGGTAAAATTCTCATAGACTTGTTCTTTACACTGGGTAACAGTAGCAGTCACATCCTGACTCAATTTGTTCATACTCTCAGTAAGAGCTCTAACCATGGCCTCTAAATCAGGTTGGGTTTGACCAGGTTGGTAGGGTACTTCATTCCGGGTGGACATGATGATGCAAGCAAGCAAACAGAATGTGACTAGACTAAAGCGACTACTGGCTCACTAGACCTAGAGTCCAAACTAGATGCCCAATCAGAGTGGCAAGCTAGCCTGTAGTAACTCAGGACTCAACCAGGCAGGTGTAAGGGGAGTGTTAGGTCCCTAAATGCCAATCCTAGACACCAATCAAAGATTGGCCAGGTAGGCGGACCAGCACACAAGCCCTTCAAGATGGAATCCCTGAACCACCATTCTAGACACTGAGTACAAAGCACACAAAGAGTAACCAGACAAACTAACTCAACACTAGCCTTGACCCGACTTGTTGATGTCCCTAGCCCACTAGGGCAAATTAGGTCTAATTCATTTTAAGATTAAAGGCTTAGGTTCGAATGAGTGGGTGGTGGTTTTGGGCTAAGGAGAGGTTATCAACTCCTCCCCTTATCTTAGATGCTCAAATGCCCTTAAGATGAATTAAGAGATGATCACTCAAAAATAATTGAATTGCAGAAATGCAAAAACAGAGTTGCAGTTATTTAATCCTCAGAAATCTCACGGAAACCAATAAATCACAGAAAAATTATGCAAAATAGTATCAATTATACTGGTTTCAGAAAATAGAAATCACCAAATTTGGAGTTACTTGTAGTGAGAAATAATTCCTGTAACAGGATAATTACGGGCTGAAAATAGAGTACTTCCCCATTTACTTTTCCTGCTATGAAGTTGTAACCCAACGGATCCCCTACATGCCCTAGGAACACCCCGTGGAATGGGAAGAGGAGGTTTGCACCTCTCTTCGTTCCTAGGACCGGACGTCCTGGGGAGTCTACTTCGAGCAGACAAAGTAAAAAGAGAGAGACTCAAACAAGCAATCAAAACAGAAACCCTAGACAGGGCTCTGATACAAAAATTAATGCAGAACGGAAGCTCTGATACCAAAAATGAGGCAGAACAAAGAACAAAGAAGCGTATGCGGAAGTAAAATTAAGATTAATTCCTTTTTTTTTTTTATTTTCAGAAATTGGCTTCGACTCAAAGTAAAGTTAAACTAAGTTGATGGAAACTAGGTAAGGATTGAAAGCACAATTTAGAAGAAGCTAAGTTATCAGAGTAGTTCAGAAGTAACGGATCGCTGGGGGTTGAGAAACTCCCAGACCTAGTGTTTCGCTCTGAACTTTCAATAGGACAGAAATAAAGAGAAGAGACGGTTTACCAACCAGACAGTGATCTTCACAGAATTTGGATGGAAGAACTCTCTCGAGCAGATTGTTGGATCCTCGGAGTCGACAATCTTCAAATGGATCCTCCAATACTGGTCTTGTGGCTGGGTCGGCTTCTCCTGAACTCAAGATCTGGGAAGAAGAAAATAAGTGATGGATTCAGAGACTCAGGAAAAGATTTACCAGTTCGAAGAACTTGAAGGCTGATGTCGCTGAGATCCGGATTCTCTTGAAGGCTGATTCGACTCCCTCTGGAAAGAGCTTTGGATCTAAAGTGTCCGGACTGTAGCTGGATGCTGGTGGTCGGCCTGGACTTGGAGAGAGAGGCCATGGGAGGTGGAATAGGCTAGGATTTGGTGGATTGAAGTGGATGGTGGGCGGCTAGGGTTTTGGAGTAGAAGTGGCTAACCTAGGGTTTGGGTTTTGGAGATCTCACACCTCCTCAAGGTTCCTGGGGAACCCAGATTTACTCCCTCACGGAGCTCAACACCTGGATGCAAGTGCGGAAGAGAGAAAACACAGACTTTGCTCACTAAAAAAATTTGGTTTCATTCATCTCATCTTTTCAAACTTACATGGGGGTTTAATTTATAGGCCATTACAAGAGAGTAGGGTTTTACATCTTCCCATGTGGGACTAAAGGAGGGGATCTTCAAATTAGGATATCAATCCCTACTCATATGGCCGGCCAATTAATTCCAAAGTTGATTGAAGCTTCAAAAAGGAAAGTGGGTGGCGCCTCCTTGTCTTGACCTCCAAGAAAATATTTTTTCCTTCTATGCTTGGCCTTATCTGGAAGTGTTTGGGCGCCTCTTAACCTTGCCCTCTAAGAGAAAATTTGTTGCCTTTTATATATGGCTTTAGTTGGAATGATTAGGGCGCCTGCTAACCTTGCTTTTCAAGAGAAATCTCCTTCCTTCCATGGCACAACCCTTTTTGGATACCTCGTTTTCTTTCTCCCCAAGTTATGGCTCCTTCTAACTTTGTTTTGAGTATTTCTGGCATGTAATGGGCGCCTCCTTGAATTTCTCTCCAAGAGAATTTCTTCCCTTTCATAGTTTGGTTCTTTTGGGAAGTCTTGGGCCGCCCCCTTGATTTATGGACCCCTGGTGGATTTCTCCTCAATTGGCGCATGAAAGAGGGGAGCTGCTATCTGTGGTGTGGGGACCAAAGCTTGCTGGATGGAGATGTGTTGCCCCCTGGACTCAGGCGTATGGCTGGGAGTGTGGCGCCCACTTGCTTGGCCTTGGGAGAAAATGTAACACCCCTAGGTTGAAGCCCTAGTCCACTACTGAGTCAACATGACTCGACAAAATAAAAATACAGGTAATACAGACTTAAACTAAAATTGAGTTGATCAAGTCAACCCTTATTACAAGCCAAAAACCCTAATTCTTCGGGCAAGGTTAATCAGAGATCTAGATGAAGCTCTGAAGTCTTCTTCTGAGTCTGGTACCCGCACCAGGGGACCTCTTTCCTGACGAACTTCCCGAGGTAGCCCCTCCTGATCAGCTCCTCGATCTCCCGCTTCAGGTTGCGACACTCCTCTGAGTCGTGATCGTGCTCGCGGTGGAATTGGAAGTACTTCGATTTGTCCCGGATAGCCCCCGGGTTCTGAGGAGGAGGTCGGCGGAGGTAGCGCTCACCCACGATTTCCATGAGGATCTTCATCCGAGGTGCGAGGAGAGGGGTGAACCTCCGCTCCGGAGTGGCCTCGCCCCTCGGCCTTGGATTCGGGCGAGGGTCAGCAGATGGCCCGGGCTTCCGAGCTCCCGGGGCATCTCTCAGGGGTGGCCTCTTCAGAGTCTTCCCATCCAACTCTCGACGGGTGCGGTCGGCCTCTTCCACCCGGATGTACTTATGGGCATGGAGGAGGAGCTCGGAGTACATCCTGGGCGGCTTCTTGTCCAGGGAGTAGGTCAAGTGGGATGTCTTGAGCCCACGCTTCTAAGCCAGCATGGCGACGGGCTCGTCCAGGCTGTAGATTTCCAGGGCTGTGGTCTTGAACCGGGTGATGTAGTCCCGGAGCAGCTCCTGGTCCTGCTGGTGGATGGAGAAGAGGCTATCCACCTCTCTTGGCACCTTTCGACAAGCGTCGAAGTGCGCCACAAACTTTCCTTCCAGCCGATGGAAGGAGCAAATGGATCCGGGCTTGAGGTGGGTGAACTAGACTCGAGCGGCCTTCCGGAGGGTGGCCGGGAAGGCAATGCACAAAAGAGCATCGGTGGCCCCCTGGACCCTCATGAGAGCTTTGTAGCTCTCCAGATGGTCCAGAGGGTCGGTGGTCCCATCGTAGGGATCCACCTGCGGCATGCGGAACCGCCTTGGGATCGGCTCCGCCTGGATTTCTTCAAGGAAGGGGGGACGGGAGTCGTAGCCCGCCGGGTCCACCGATGAGTTCTACAGGTCAGCAAATCGGCGGGCGAACTCCACTAACTTGCGCTCATGCTCCTCCAAGCGCCTCTCAGCTTGGCGCCTGATGGCCTCATCGATGGAGTCTTCCACCGAGGCCGCTGGTGAAGGGGGCACCAATCGGTCTCGGTGAGATGTCAGGCCTCGGCGTCGCTTGCTGCGATGTGCCATTTCAGCTTCATCGGCCAGGGATCGACTTTCGTGATCTGCCGAACTGGAGTAATTCCTTTTTGCGGTAAATTGGTGGCTCCCGCGGGGGTTGGAGACTGCCCTCGGGTGGGATGGCCTGCCCTAAATGGAGCGCAGGCTCCCACGCTGTCCCTCGGCTCGGGCCGCGGGGGTCCCTGGCTGCGGCTGCGTGGCCAGGGACCGCTGCTGATTTTGAAGCTGCCGGACCGCCGAGGTCAAGGTCTGCAGCTGTTGGATGATGACCGCGAGGGGCCCGTCTACTGAGGTCGACTGTGGTGGAAGAGGAGGGGGAGCTGGAAGCTCCCTCTCTGGGCTGTGGGCCCCTTGAGGGGAGGGAACCTCCCTTGCACGGCTGGCAGACGCCTCGCGCCCACGAGTGACCACCATTGTGGGAGAGTGCGAAACCTGCAGAAAGCTGGCTCTCGCTAGGGGGTGTTGTCCTGCCCCCCTACCTGGCATGCCAATCTGTTGCCGATCTCGTCGCCGCGCCCGTGCCTCGGATCCGTCGATCCTACCGGATCGCCTGGCTCCCGGAGCCTCCTGGCTGGAGTGGACCTGCAAGAGAGGGTCAGAAGACCCTGGCCGGGGATCCCGGTGAGGGAGCTCCGACGGTCAAGTCAGTAGACGATGAGAAGGAACAGATTCTCCAAGATGAGCCTCCGAAGGAGTTCCAGACTCGAAGAATTTACTAGCAAGAAAGGTGCTATGGGGACCAGAAATTCGGCCGAGCCTCATTGCCGAGCTCATGCCAAGCGATCCCCTTTCGGGACCTTGGATCTCACTCTTGGAACGAGGCTTTTGGCCACTGTTTCTTACTTGTCCCCAGCCTGATCAACTTACCTTGTCGTCCCCAGCTTCCTTCCTTTTATCTCATCTCGCTGTTCGCCTGTCTTCTCCTCCTGGGAGGCTCCCCTTCCCCATCCTTTTCTCTTTCCCCTTTCGGTATTGAGGGCCAGGCAGCTTTCCGACCTCGTCCGCCGAGTCCAGCGGGGAAAGGGCAAAGACAGAAGGGGGGTGGCACCGGTAAGGCGGCCGGTCAGTCCTCGGGCCCAATTAGAGCGCTCTCCTTCCCGAGTGTAGGCGCCATCCGTCTATGGGCCCTGTTTTGTCAGAACAGTGCCTCTCGACTGCGGGACCTGTCGGGCAGATGCAAATGGTGTTTCGCGCACCGCGGCCATCCGTACGGGGCGCCGCCTTTGATGCGCATGGCTCGAAAGATGACCTCGGAACCTGCGCCTCTTTCTTTGGGATCTTCTTTGTACGTGCGGCCTGACCTCGGCCGAGGTGGACCCCTCTCGGGTGGACACCTGGCGAGGTGGCAGGAGGTCGCCTGGCTTTGGCCGAGGTGGACCCGCCTCTGGGGTCCACCTGGAGAAGGAGCGAAGGATCGGCCGACCTCGGCCTAGGTGGACCCCTCCTGGGTGGACACCTGGCGAGGTGGTAGGAGGTCGCCTTGCTTCGGCCGAGGTGGACCCGTCTCCGGGGGCCACCTGGCGAAGGAGCGAAGGATTGGCCGACCTCGGCCTAGGTGGACCCCTCCTGGGTGGACACCTAGCGAGGTGGCAGGAGGTTGCCTTTCTTCGACCGAGGTGGACCCGTCTCCGGGGGCCACCTGGCGAAGGAGCGAAGGATCGGCCGACCTCGACCTAGGTGGACCCCTCCCAGGTGGATACCTGGTGAGGTGGCAGGAGGTCGCCTGGCTTCGGCCGAGGTGGACCCGTCTCTGGGGGTCACCTGGCGAAGGAGCAAAGAAGCGGCCGACCTCGGCCTAGGCGGGCCCCTCCTGGGTGGACGCCTGGCGAGGTGGCAGGAGGAGCCCCGAACCGAGCTCGACTTCGGCGAGAGCGGTTTCGTCTTGGGAAGTCGTCTGGCGAAGTAGCCTTGCCGAGCTCGACCTCGGCAATGTGGCACTGACTCGGCCGGAGAAACCTCCACGTGGCTCGATCATATCTGTCGGTGTCTGAGCCCGGCCACGTCATTGTTACGGCCGTAACTGTAGGAAACCAAGTCTTGCTCATTTCATGATTTGGAGATGTCTAGCTTATGTCTAAAGACTAATGGTGGACAAGCTACAATCTAGATCTGTGAAAGCTCGGTTTATAGGATATCCTAAAGAAACTTTAGGATATTATTTTTACCTTCTAGAAGAGCATAATGTGATTTTGAGCAGACATACCACATTTCTTAAAAAATAGTTTATTCTGGAAAGTGGTAGTGGGAGGTTAATTGAGCTTGATGAGAAAGTCTCTAAAAAGCAGCCAGCTGGAGATCAGATCGAACCTAATCAACCAATACACATAAATGCTCTTCCACCTCGTAGGTCTATTAGAGTCTCCAAACCTCCTGAAAGGTACTTGGGTATGCTTACAGAGGATTTAAAGGAAATATTTCTTGTTGGGGAAAAGGATCAATTGATTGACCCTATGACTTATGATGAGGCGATGTCAGACATTGACTCCAAGAAATGGTTGAATGCTATGAAGTCAAAAATTGATTCAATGCATTCCAACCAAGTTTTGTCCTTAGTGGATCCACCAGAGGGTATTGTACCTATTAGTTGTAAATGGATCTACAAAATGAAAATAGGTGCAGATGGTAAGGTAGAGACCTTTAAAGCAAGGTTGGTGGCGAAAGTGATGGGGAACTAATATGCATGCAATTTTTTTTATATGTTTTATATGTGGGGTTGAGTGATTAATTCCCGAATTTCAGATTAAAATAAGTTGTTGGGATTTTTTTATAAATTTTAGAAGATCAACATGTAGATTAGGACCTAGAAAAGTAGAAAAGAATGATCGCCGGGGCTGAGAAGCCTCGGTTAGGACAAGTTTTCCTACAATAAAACTACTGGAGGTAGAGGGCGTGTACCTGACAACGTCTGTGAAGATCGCAGCAAAGGGTCTCTCATTCCTCGATGGATGCGGCATGGAAAATCGAGCCAAAGACCCGCGGATACCCGGCTTTCTGCTCGGTGATCCGATTGAGGCTTGGCCAGAGTCGTTGGATTCGTAGGAACTCGGGGACCTGTAAATGACCTGTCAGGGTTAGAAAACTCACAAAGGAACAAGAAAACAAAGAAAAAATAGCAAGGGAAGGCTCCTTTTGGAGTGGGCATCCAGGGATCTGAGATGCTTGTTGGCAGCAGGAAGATGATTGCAGCATTGGGAAGAAAAACTCTCGCAAATCCCTTTATGCACACAGCAGGGTATCACACAACTCAATAGAAGAACTCAAGGTTTTCATTCATCAAAATTCTCCCTTCATACAAGAGGCTAGGGTCCCTTAAATAGACCCTTAACCTTGGGCTCCAAGTAAGGGCACATTAGTCTTTACATGAGAATCCTTTTCCCTCTCAAACCCTAGCTAGAAAATAAGGAAACATTAGGTATAAAAAATCCCTAAAATTTCTCTTGACTAGGCCAACACTCCAAGGATACCTAGGGGGCATGTTGGGCTTTTAAGAGCAGCAAGGGACCGGCCCAAAGGGGCCCAGGTGCATGGGTTTGGGCCTCTGGAAGCTGGGGTGGCCTGGTAGCCAGGTAGCAGGAATATTCCCTGGTATCTTGCTTCTTAGGGGCTTGGGCTTGGTGTCTGGGCTTGATTTCTTTGGGATAGGATGCAGATGGACCTCTGGAATCATGGATGCCCTTATCTATGAATATACTTTGGCATCTGGAAGGAAATCTGATGCAGAACGAATGCTCTGATACCAAAAATGATGCAGAATGAATGCTCTGATACCAAAATTGATGCAGAACGAAGAAGTGTATGCGGAAGTAAAATTAAGATTAATTCTTTCTTTTTTTTTTATATATTTCAGAAATTGGCTTCGACTCAAAGTAAAGTTAAACTAAGTTGATGAAAACTAGGTAAGGATAGAAAGCACAATCTAGAAGAAGCTAAGTTATCAAAGTAGTTCAGAAGTAATGGATCGCTGGGGGTTGAGAAACTCCCAGACCTAGGATTTCGCTCGGAACTTTCAACAGGACAGAAATAAAGAGAAGAGATGGTTTACCAACTAGACAGTGATCTTCAAAGAATTTGGGTGGAAGAACTCTCTCGGGCAGATTGTTGGATCCTTGGATTCGGCTATCTTCGTAATGGATCCTCCAATACTGGTCTCGTGGCTGGGTCAGCTTCTCCTGGACTCAAGATCTGGGAAGAAGAAAAACAAGTGATGGATTCAGAGACTCAGGGAAGGATTTACCAGTTCGAAGAACTTGAAGGCTGATTTCGCTGAGATCCGGATTCTCTTGAAGGCTGATTCGACTCCCTCTAGAAAAAGCTTTGGATCTGAAGTATCCAGACTGTAGCTGGATGCTGGTGGTCGGCCTGGACTTGGATAGAGAGGCCGTGGGAGGTGGGATATGCTAGGGCTTGGTGGAAAGAGAAGGGTGATGGGCGGCTAGGGTTTGGGAGTGAAGTGGCTAACCTAGGGTTGGGGTTTTGGAGATCTCACACCTCCTCAAGGTTCTTGGGGAACCCGGATTTACTCCCTCACGGAGCTCAACACCTGGATGCAAGTGCAGAAGAGAGAAAACACAGAGTTTGCTCACTAAAAAAATTGGTTTCATTCATCTGATTGATTTAAACTTACAAGAGGGGTTTAATTTATAAGGCTTTACAAGGGAGTAGGGTTTTACATCTTCCCATGTGGGACTAAAGGAGGGGATCTACAAATCAGGAAAAATCATACACATATGGTCGGCCAAAGTACTAAAAAAATTTGATTTGGGTTATAAAAGGCAGGTAGATGGCGCCTCCTTGTATGGATCTTCAAGAGAATTTTTTTTCCTTCCATGGATCAACTCTTTTGGACTCCTCCTTTTCTTCCTCCCTAAGTCAAGGTCCTTCCCATCTTTGTTTTGGATTTTTTTGGCAGGTAGTGGGCGCCTCCTTGAAGTTTTCTCCAAGAAAATTTCTTCCCATCTTTACTTTGGTTCTCTTGGGAAAGTCTTGGCCGCCCCCTTGATTTGTGGACTCTTGGTGGATTTCTCCTCATCTGGCGCATGAGAGAAGGAAGCTGCTATCTGTGGAGTGGAGACCAAAGGCTGCTGGATGTAGATATGGCGCCTCCTGGACTCAGGCGTATGGCTCGGAGTGTGGCTGGGAGTGTGGTGTCCACTTGCTTGGTCTTGGGAGAAAATGTAACACCCCAGGTTGAAACCCTAGTCCACTACTGAGTCAACATGACTCAACAAAATAAAATGCAGGTAATGTAGACTCAAGCTAAATTGAGTTGATCTAGTCAACTCTAATTACAAACCAAAAACCCTAATTTTTTTTTCGGGCAAGGTTAATCAGAGATCCAGATGGAGCTCTGAAGTCTTCTTCTGAGTCTGGTGCCCGCACCAATTCTCCCGGGGTGGGAGGAACTCGACCCTGTCGAGTATGGATCAAGCTGGCTCTGGTATCTCTCCAAGAGGTCTGGGTCCAATTCTTGTAATTCTTCTCGGGAGATCCAAGAGTCATCAGAATCTGGCCTTCCTTGCCAGCGGACCAGGTATCTTTGGTATCCTCGATTACGAGTAGAGATAACATGATCATCCAGGATCTTTTCAATCTGCTCTTTCCTCACAGGCCAGTTTGTTGGTGGACACACAGGGTTGGGTTCACTCTCAAGAGCAGGATTAGGCTCAAAAGGCTCACTGGGAATCACAGCTGGCTCTCTATACTCTACTAGGTCTGTAATGTTGAAAGTGGAGCTAATGCCTAGTTCTGGAGGCAACTCGAGCACATAGGCATTGTATCCTACTCTCTTCACCACTCTAAATGGACCAGCTCCTCTAGCATATAACTTTCTAACGGTTCTAGGAGGGAACCGTTCAGGCCTTAACCTAATCATTACACAGTCTCCCTCAACAAAAGTTTTGACTCGCCTTTGAGAATCAGCCAACTTCTTATAAGTTTCATTATTTAAAATTATTTTGGCATGAATTTCTTTATGCAAGTCCTTTACATGCTATGCAAGTGAATCAGAGACTTGTGTGTGTGGGCTAATAGTGAAATCAGATCAAGTGGTGTGTGAGGCTTGTATCCATGAACAATTTCAAAGGGACTCTAGCCTATAGACCTATTGATCGAAACATTGAATGCAATTTCAGCCCTGAACAAAATACAAATCCCAATTCCTGGTGCTCTCAATCAAACCAAAATCTGAGTCAATGTCCTAAACTCGACTGACGATGCATTCCTAAAGAATGGACTTTATTCAAAGGAACCCTAGGTCTAAACCTAACAAACTACGACTCTCTAGGTTTGACCTTGGGTCGGAGGATGGCATGCAGAGCATGAAAACTTATCATGGGTGCCTAGTAGGTGCCATAAGGTCTTCCAGAAGTAGGTGGCAAACCTAATAGGTTCTGACACGTGGTTCACTCTAAAGACTTCGACAAAGTATACTTGGATGGTGTAAGAAGCATTGGAAGTCCTAGAGAAAGGGAGGAAATATGAGGCGGAGTCACGGAATTACCTGCTGACTAAAGGTGGTGACCTGAAGGTTTGAATGGTGATCTATGAGTGTCAACTGGTCTTCCTTTTGAAAGGAAAAGTTTGCTACTCCCAGGAATGGATCAAGAGATGGTTCGGGAAGCAGCCTAGGACATGTGATTGCAACAGTTAAAGTTTGTTCTCTAAGCAAATAATGATCCATTTTCTCAAGAACTGGATTGAATAATGATTCATGGAAAGGCCTATGGATGATGACCTCAAGACTTGAAATTTGACCTATGGGTGTGGAAAGGTATACTCTATAGAAGGGTAGGTCAGTCATGCAAAGGAAGGGGTCTGGGGCCATAAGGAGGACTTCTACAGGACTGGGTGAACCAATCCGCTCAAGACAAGGATGTTCAACTGAGATTACGGGAGAGACCTTAGTGGCTGGGCATGGGACAAGGTCCAATTGTAAGAGGCTTGATTCAGTCATCCTAAGGAGAGGATCTACCATAGGGTGGGCAAACTTAAACAGTTCAGTGCAAAGATCTTCAATTGGTACTTGGGGAATGACAGTCATTAGAGGGTACGAACTAATAGCTCGGGCTAACACTATGAGTTCTTCCTGGGGATATTTGACTAAAGGAACCTAGTTCTCACAAATCTCTTGAATTTCTGAACTAGGTCCTACTAGTTGGTTGTTTTCCAAGGTCTCCTCAGGTAAGGAACCAATAGTATCAATGTCACATTCTTCAAGTTCTTCCCCCTCATATTCATCAACTAGACTCAAGCCAGCATCATGTACTTCCTCGATGCCATCTTCAATGGGTTTCGAGTCAGTGGTAATCGGGTCAACTGATTCTGGGCTTGTCATACCTAACCGTTATTCCTCATTGGTAGGCTTGGGTTCTCCCTCATTAATGTCATCCTTAGGATTCTTACCACTTAGCTGTGCACAAGCCAGTCCTATGCATGGTCACTGACTAGATTTATGGCCTCTTTCTCCACAAAACAAACATTCTTGAGATATAGAAACTTGGGTCACACTGGGTTTCAAGCTAGTAGAGACCTTACTTGGGCATGGGTGTGGATCTAAATGGTTTGATCTAGAAGACTTGGGTTATTGAGTGACTGGTCTAGAATATTGTAAGGACCTCTCATAGACACGATCCACACTATAGATATCATGGTTAGGCTTGCTAAGGTTATGCTCGGGATCACGGTATAAGGTCCTCCTAGGTTCCTGGCATGGGTGAGGTTGGGGCCTATTAAATTTTGGATCAGGGGTCCAATTTTGATGTCTACGTTTCTCAAGTACTTGGACTCGATCCCTAAACTGGGAAAAACCCTCATTCATGTCCTGACTCAATTTGGTCATACTTTTGGTAAGATTTCTAACCATGGCCTCTAAATCTGGTTGGGTTTGACTAGGTTGGTAGGGTACTCCATTCCGGGCAGACATGATGATGCAAGCAAGCACACAGAATGTGACTAGACTAAAGCGACTACTGGCTCACTAGACCTAGAGTCCAAACTAGATGCCCAATCAGAGTGGCAAGCTAGCCTGTAGTAACTCAGGACTCAGCCAAGCAGGTGTAAGGGGAGTGTTAGGTCCCTAAATGCAAATCCTAGACACCAATCAGAGATTGGCTAGGTAGGCGGACCAGCACACAAGCCCTTCGGGATGGAATCCCTGAACCACCGTTCTAGACACTGAGTACAAAGCACACACAGAGTAACCAGACAAACTGACTCAACACTAGCCTTGACCCGACTTGTTGATGTCCCTAGCCCACTAGGGCAAATTAGGTCTAATTAATTTTAAGATTAAAGGCTTAGGTTCGAATGAGTAGGTGGTGGTTTTGGGCTAAGGAGAGGTTATCAACTCCTCCCCTTATCTTAGATACTCAAATGCCCTTAAGATGAATTAAGTGTTGAACATTCAAAAATAATTGAATTGCAGAAACACAAAAACAGAGTTGCAGTAATTTAATTCTCAGAAGTCTCACGGAAATCAATAAATCACAAGAAAATTATTCAAAATAGCTTCAATTATATTGGTTTCAGTAAAATAAAAATCACCAAATTTGGAGTTATTTGCATTGAGAAATAATTCTTGCAACAGGATAATTATGGGCTGAAAATAGAGTACTTCCCCGTTTACAATTCCTACTACGAAGTTGTAACCCAACGGATCCCCTACACGCCCTAGGAACACCCCGTGGAATGGGAAGAGGAGGTTTGCACCTCGCTTCGTTCCTAGGATCGGATGTCCTGGGGAGTCTACTTCGAGCAGACAAAGTAAAAAGAGAGAGACTCAAACAAGCAATCAAATAGAAACCCTAGACAGGGCTCTGATACCAAAAATGATGCAGAACGAATGCTCTGATACCAAAAATGATGCAGAACGAATGCTCTGATACCAAAATTGATGCAGAACGAAGAAGTGTATGCGGAAGTAAAATTAAGATTAATTCTTTCTTTTTTTTTTTTTTATATTTCAGAAATTGGCTTCGATTCAAAGTAAAGTTAAACTAAGTTGATGGAAACTAGGTAAGGATAGAAAGCACAATTTAGAAGAAGCTAAGTTATCAGAGTAGTTTAGAAGTAATGGATCGCTGGGGGTTGAGAAACTCCCAGACCTAGGGTTTCGCTCTGAACTTTCAACAGGACAGAAATAAAGAGAAGAGATGGTTTACCAACCAGACAGTGATCTTCACAGAATTTGGGTGGAAGAACTCTCTCGGGCAGATTATTGGATCCTTGGATTCGGCTATCTTCGTAATGGATCCTCCAATACTGGTCTCGTGGCTGGGTCGGCTTCTCCTGGACTCAAGATCTGGGAAGAAGAAAAACAAGTGATGGATTCAGAGACTCAGGGAAGGATTTACCAGTTTGAAGAACTTGAAGGCTGATGTCACTGAGATCCGGATTCTCTTGAAGGCTGATTCGACTCCCTCTAGAAAGAGCTTTGGATCTGAAGTATCCAGACTGTAGCTGGATGCTGGTGGTCAGCCTAGACTTGGATAGAGAGGTCGTGGGAGGTGGGATATGCTAGGGCTTGGTGGAAAGAGAAGGTTGATGGGCGGCTAGGGTTTGGGAGTGAAGTGGCTAACCTAGGGTTGGGGTTTTGGAGATCTCACACCTCCTCAAGGTTCTTGGGGAACCCGGATTTACTCCCTCATGGAGCTCAACACCTGGATGCAAGTGCGGAAGAGAGAAAACACAGAGTTTGCTCACTAAAAAAAATTGGTTTCATTCATCTGATTGATTTAAACTTACAAGAGGGGTTTAATTTATAAGGCTTTACAAGGGAGTAGGGTTTTACATCTTCCCATGTGGGACTAAAGGAGGGGATCTACAAATCAGGAAAAATCATACACATATGGTCGGCCAAAGTACCAAAAAAATTTGATTTGGGTTATAAAAGGCAGGTAGATGGCGCCTCCTTGTATGGATCTTCAAGAGAATTTTTTTTCCTTCCATGGATCAACTCTTTTGGACTCCTCCTTTTCTTCCTCCCTAAGTCAAGGTCCTTCCCATCTTTGTTTTGGAAATTTTTGGCAGGTAGTGGGCGCCTCCTTGAAGTTCTCTCCAAGAAAATTTCTTCCCATCTTTACTTTGGTTCTCTTGGGAAAGTCTTGGCCGCCCCCTTGATTTGTGGACTCTTGGTGGATTTCTCCTCATCTAGCGCATGAGAGAAGGAAGCTGCTATCTGTGGAGTGGGGACCAAAGGCTGCTGGATTTAGATATGGCACCCCCTGGACTCAGGCGTATGGCTGGGAGTGTTGCTGGGAGTGTGGTGTCCACTTGCTTGGTCTTGGGAGAAAATGTAACACCCCAGGTTGAAACCCTAGTCCACTACTGAGTCAACATGACTCAACAAAATAAAATGCAGGTAATGTAGACTCAAGCTAAATTGAGTTGATCTAGTCAACTCTTATTACAAACCAAAAACCCTAATTTTTTTTTCGGGCAAGGTTAATCAGAGATCCAGATGGAGCTCTGAAGTCTTCTTCTGTGTTTGGTGCCCGCACCAAAATCTGGGCATCTGGAGGGCATCTGCAAGGAATCAGGGTTTCTGATTTTCCTCCTAGGGTCTTCAAATCTTCAAGCTGGGTTGGACTTGGGTTAAACTTCCATGTCTTCAATCTGGTTGGACTTGGTCTTTACTTGTATGATGTGGTCTTGAGTCTTCAGTATTCTTGGATAGGACTCAAAAAAATAAAATTAGCTCAACATGAGCTGACTAGCATTGGACTGAACTAGCTCAACATGAGCTGACTAGTACAGAATTGAAATAATAACTCAAAATACTCAAATAACAACTAAAATGGACTCAGATGAGCTAGGCCTTTATTACAGATGGACTCATAAATTATTGATCAATTTACAGAGGGTTGAAAAGTCTCTATCTTATTCTGGTGCCTCAGGTGTCCCCACCAGAAAGGGTATAGTCAATGTGAAGGCATTGACTATCATGATACCTTTTCACCAGTAGCTGCGTTGAAGTCCATCTGTACATTGCTTGCAATTACAACATATCATGATTATGAGATATGGCAGATAGATGTGAAAACTGCATTCCTGAATGGATATCTTGAGGAAGATATCTATATGGAGCAGCCTTTGGGTTTCACTTCCAATGATAAAAATCATAAAGTCTGCAAGCTACATAGATTAATCGATGGATTGAAGCAAGCTTCTCGGAGTTGGAATACTCGTTTTGATGATGCAATCAAATCATTTGATTTTATCAAGAATGAGGATGAGCCATGTATTTTTAGGAAGGCTAGTGGGAGGGTAGTGACATTTCTCGTATTGTACGTAGATGACATCCTCCTTATTGGAAATGATATTCCCATGTTGACTTCTGTCAAAAGTTGGCCATCTAAGGAATTCTCTATGAAAGACTTAGGTGAAGCATCTTATATTTTGGGGATTAAGGTCTATAAAGATAGATCTAATCGGATGCTTGGCCTTTCACAAAAATTGTATATAGAAGAAGTGTTGAAAAGGTCCAGCATGGAAAACTCTAAAAGAGAATATTACCTCTTCAACACGACATTAATCTCTCCAAGAAAATGTATCCCAACACACCTAAAGAGATTCAACGCATGAGCAAGATTCCATTTGCTTTGGCAATTGGAAGCCTTATGTATGTCATGTTGTGTACTCGACCTGATATAGCTCTTGCTATGAGTGTCACGAGCAGATATCAATCAAATCCAGGTGAAGAACACTGGATAGCTGTGAAAAATATTCTTAAGTACTTTAGAAAGACTAAAGATTTGTTCTTAGTCTTTGGAGGGAGTTCAAAATTATGTATAAAGGGATACACAGACTCAGACTTTATGTCTGATCCTAATGACAGAAAATCTATATCAGGGTATGTGTTTTTGTACAATGGTGGGGCAACTAATTGGAAAAGTTCCAAGTAGCCCATCATAGCAGATTCAATAATGGAAGCAAAATACATCACTGCCTTTGAAGTTGCAAAAGAAGCACTCTAGTACAAAAAGTTCGTTGCGGAGCTTGGAGTGATGCTATCTGATGCCATCGCCATATATTGTGACAATAATGGTGCAATAGCTCTTGCTAAGGAGCCCAGGTCTCATCAGAGTCTAAGCACATTAAGCAGTGATTTAATATCATATTTGACTACCTCAATAAGAAGTATGTTGATGTATGCAGAGTAGACTCCACAAATAATGTGGCAGACCCACTGACTAAGCCTTTGAGCCAACAGAAGACTGAGATCCACCTTGAGAAGATGATACTTAGATATGTAGCCAATTGGCTTTAGTGTAAGCGGGAGATTGTTAGATGTATACCATGAAAGCCATGTTGGCTTGACACATTTTTAATTTTAGGGCATGAACTTTGTACTTAATTTTTCTTATTAATTAAAAGGGCATTAGTTTCATTCATATTGTTGTGTCTATGAATCTTCCATGGAGTTAATGAACAATGACATATATTCTCAAGAGTTGAGAATCTGAAGCATGTCTTTATAGATTAACTCCTAAAAGCTCCCGATTGTTGGAATATCACAAGGATAATGATTGATCCATTAAAATCGGTGTACCGGTCACTTCCCTTTCTGGGTAGATGAGTCTCTGACCTATAGTGTGGTGACACTAGAGTGAAAGTGCAGGTAGTTGATAGAGATCAATGGCACTGAGCATGACTAAGTACTAGAAGTTATACAGATGACTACTCACTCGTCAATAACTTCCTGATGCTGTAGTTGTATGAATAGTTCCTTGACCTAGAGTGTCTCGGATACTCACAATAAGGTTGCTGTTGTTTGATAGCACAATCACATGGTTCCTATCCATACGAGACCTTGCGGTGCTCATTGGTTGCAGTAAGTTTATTGTATGAGTAGGGTGTTCACTTCTAGGGATCTATCAGCCTTAGTACTAAGGTATAATCCTATGCAAGCTTCATGAGACTAAGTCCAAAAGTCTATGACCATAGCAGGGTGATAATGAAAAAGTCATTTCATTAGTATCATAATTGGACTTAAGTCGATTAGGTTAAGCATATGACTGATGGGTTTGACGAGTATCCTTAACTAACATCATGTCGAGATTTTGATAGAGGAACTGAATCAAATGGTAACAACACTTAGGGGTTCCAATCTTATTCTATTAGGTTGCCACTACATACTGCTAGGTTTCATTGGTGGATTATGAGAGCCCGTTAGGATCATTCTTGGATCAATGATCCTAATTAGGATTGAGCTGAAATTATTTCAGTCCATCGAAAAGAGTTTTAATGATGTATAATGGAGATTAAAGCATATCTCATTACCAGACAGGATAGGACCTGAGGGGTCACACACATTAGGAGCTCAAGTAACCAATTAACAAATCAATTTGGACCAATTATAAGTGTTATAATTAATATTTGACCTAATTATAAATATTACATTTAATTAATTATAAACTAAATGTTAATTAAATTAAATTAGATTTAATTTAATTGAGTTAGGCTCAATTAATTAATCCTAATTGATTCGGGTCAATATCTACTTCAAAATGGTTTGATCGGATTTAAAATTGGCTTCAGTTTGATTGTAAAATCACTTCGTTTGGACCATGACCTAGAGTCCAGTTAGACTGGGACTCTCTCTCCTTGTCTCCCGTTCCCTCCACATGCCTAAGTGGGCCCCAATTTATTTTGTGTGACAAAAGAGATGGGGCACGAAAACCAAGGTGCTAATATGTTTTGGCATGGAGAAATTAAAAGAGGGAAGAGTCCTTCTCTTCCACTCCTCTTAATTTTCAAATGGTTGAAATTAAAACACAGTATTTTGTTTTTATGGGTTGGGAGAACTTAAATTTAAATAAAAGGAAAAGTGGCCGACCATCAGAGATTACTTTTGGCATGAATATTTCTCTCCTTCCACTGTGAAAATCCCCTCTTGGTCATGAGCTTTCTTTTGGGGCGTCTTCACTTGAGGTTCTCTCTCCTGGCGCCACCTTTTCTTCTCCCTTCTACTATATTTTTTTCTTGTGATCTTCGAGAGTGTTTGGAGGTCTTCTACATAAGAGGAAGAAAAGAGAAAAGGGTCCAAAGCTCTTGCATACTCCAATTTGCAAGACAGAAGCTGAAAGCCATTCCGGATTTAGATCGGCACAGTTCTTAAAAAAGGCGATTTGCTGAAAGATGAGATGGCTACAAGGATCTAGCAGTTCGGTGCCCTCTACGACTTAGTTGTGAGAGCTTCATGTGGATACTAGCAGAGGCCAAGCAATTGCGCAGCTCCGATAGAATCCTTGCTTTTCAGTAGTGGATTTGCATGGTTTTCAGAGCAGGCCCAGATAGCGATCTAGTTAAGTATTTTATGCTTAAAATAGTTTTTATTTCAGATCTAATATTTTTCTCATATTGTTCAGCATGCTAGGAATTTATGATAAATAAATTAAATTTATATATGATTTGCATGATTTGATATAAAATCATTTTTATATCTGCTTCCGCTATGGTCAGGCTTTTAATGCTTGATTTTATGCAACATACTTTCCTGTTCCTGGGATAAAACCAACAGTGACACCATGTGCCAACGCAAGTCATGCCCCATGACAAGTACCTTTGGTGCCACACCATCACATGGGATCCATTTGGTGCACCGATTAAGAATTACAACTTGATTTCAAGACATCCAGACATCCAGACATCCAAACATCAAGACATTCGGACATCCACACATTCAAACATCAGGACATCAAATAATTAAGACCTCATCCTATTTTATCCAAGGAGGGTGCCTTATTTAAATTTCAAGTTGCTGATGGATTTAAGAGAAGTAAAGTAGAAGGACTCTCATCTCTTTAGCACCTCCTTCCATCCTTAGTTTGTCGCCTACATAAAGAGGAGCGCCTCCTCTCATCCATTCAAAATTCAAGCCAAGTTCCAAGGATTATCTTAGTAGATTTCAAATTCAAGATGGAGGATTATCTTATTTCAAATGGAAGAGGATTAACATGGATGCCAAGATGGGATTGACATCAAGATGGAAAGGTTTGGATGCCACATCTCCTTCAAGTTGTTGCCCACTCTAAAATTTGAATTCAAGAAACTGAAAATCAAGAAGGAAGAATGCCATCTCACTTCTTATTTTGTCATCCATCACATGTTGTCGCTCATCACATGGAATAATCCAACTTCAAGGGAGCATCTATCTAATTTAAATTCAAGGAATTTCAGCCACTTCAAAGAGGATATTAGAATCCTATGTTAGCTCCAATTATCTTGTATTCAAAGAGAATTCAATGTTATCTTTCTACCTTGTATGGAGGGTATATAAATACCATCCCTAAACCTCCTGGTATGACAACTATTATTGATGAAATATAGAAGTTATTCTGCCATTCCTTTGCTGTGTTAGTATCACACGGTGTGAGGCCCTAATTCTTTTGTTCTTCGGAGCATCGTGGGGTGTGAGGCCCTAATTCCTTTGTTCTTCGGAGCATCACTGGGTGTGAGGCCAAATTTATCCAACCATCAGAAATCCTAGCCGCCTTCTAGATTCTTCCTCCTATTTTTTCTTCCTTTAAAATTTCTTTCTCCCTTTCCATGCCATCTTACTGAGTGTTGTGACTGATTGCATGTGATCAAGATTAGAAGTAATGATGATCTTTGCCTTGGAACCAATTGAGTTGAAAATTGAAGCCCGAAGTTCGACTTTCTGACAGTCCTGTCTTAAGTTCCTTGAGCATCCAATCAGATCCACAACAAGAGTAATTATAATCTCTGTTAATAAAGTAAAACCCCTTTCCCTACTCTTAATTCCTGATTCGTTGAAGGTTTAAACCTTAGTTTAAGGTAATTTCTTAGCCACCAAATCCTGTTTCCTATTTATATTTGTTAGATCTACTCTGTAGGTTACAACTAGTTGACTAGTTTTACTTTATTGATTACTTTGAGTCTTTAATCTGAAAAATCTAGAAAAATTAATTGCTGTTAATATCAATTAATTAGTTTAATAATTAATAGATTAGTTTTCATATTTTGTCACGCATCATCTTTGGTATCAGGGCGAGGTTTAAACTAGCATTTAACTACTAGTTCTGAAATTTTTGCAAACCTAGTTCTAGGCTGAAATTAAACTGCATTAAAACCATCATTAAAAAATACAAAAAAAATTAGTAATTAAATTTTTGTTAATCCACTGTTAATCTACTGCTAATCTTTAAAAAAAATTATTGTATTGTTTTTCTGGTGGAAGGAAATCTTGCTTTATACTATCACTACCTATAAGAGCAATGAGCTACGGCCGGACGTGATATCGTAAGATCAAAAATCTGAAATTAATTAGATCTGAAATCTAATAATTAAATAAATAGATTTTATTATTTTCTACTATTTTTAATTATTTTAGCTTCATTGCATATTAGGGTTTTATATTGTGTGATTGCATCATTCTTAACCTAATCTTAAGGGCACTTGACTATCTCAGATCTGGGCAGGATCTCATCACTTGTCCTAGGCCCACAACAACCACCTTTTGCATCGAACCTAACCCTAATTAAAATTAATTAAAATCCTAAAGCAGCTTAGGGACACCAACAAGGTTGGGTTCGAAGTATTGTGTGAAAGCTAGTGCATCCAATCCTTTGATTATCTCTTGAATCTGGTGTCTAAGGCTAGAGGTTCAGAGGCAAATGTGCTAAGCAGTCTCGTGGTTTTTAATTAGGACCCTGCGAGAGCAGGGGGAGCCTCCCATGACTCTACCTCTTACCTAGCCTTAACCAGTGGATAGGTAATTGCAAAATTGGTTGTAAATTGAACTGACCCATTTTACTTGAGCTCTAGGCCTAGGAAACCATAGCTTGAGTTCTATGTGATTACATTGCATGGCAACTAGGTCAGGTACACCCTATTAGCATACTCAAACCCAACCCAATCCTACCATGGATCATAATATTGAGACTTTGTTAAGATCCTTAACGGAGAAAGTTATGCAACTTAGTACTATGTTTGACCAGATAGGAGACAATAGAGGAACCCTAGAGAGAACCCCTGTGACCCGTACTAAGCCTAAACTTGAGACCCCACACCCTTACCCATTCCTAGAACCCAACCCTATGATAGTCCCTCGCCATGACCCAATCTGGGATCTTAGTTCGAAGACACCCAATTATGTTTTCATAGACCAGGATGAGAGAGCCACTAGAAACTTTAGGATAGAAGCACCTAAATTTGGTGGTGATCTTGATCTTGAGGATTATATTAATTGGGAACAAGGTATGGATCAATATTTTGAGAGGGATCTAATGTCTTAGGAAAGAAAGTTTAAGTTTGCTAGGCTTAAGTTAGTTCTGCAGGCTAGAATCTATTGGGATAAGGTTGAAAGAATGACTAGAAATAAAGGAAAAATCTCTATAGCTACATGGAGAGCCATGAAGAGCAAACTTAAGGAGAAGTACATTTTTGCACCATACCATCCCAGATCCTATGAAACCAAATCCTCCGAGTCTATGTCCTATGAGCCTAAGGAACCTATAACCTCTAGGTATCAGCCTAGTACCAGTCAGGTTTTCCTTAGTCAACCGGAACCCTATAGGATTAGCACCCCTGAGTGCAAACTAAGTCTTAGTCAGGTACCCCTTAGTCAACCCACTCCTACTATCCTAGACACTCATCAATTTTCCCTTAGTCGACCCACTCCTACTACCTCATTGGTTCATAAAGATGACATTGAAGTCAAAGTGTATGAAGCTGAGGTGAACTTAGTGGATGAGTATGAAGGAGAAGAGGAGATACCTATGGCTAACCTAGAATTAGCTGACCCGATAGGCACCCAAACTGAAGCCAGCCCAGATTTAGTTGACCATGACTGTACCCTGACTGAAACTGTACTAGTAGGTTCCTTAGAAAAGGAGCCCCATAAGGAGTCTAACCCTATTATTCGGACCTTACCTGAGAATACACTAGAAGAGACTCAAGTCATAGAGCCTAATCCTGAAATCCAAAAACAAGAAGAAATTGGTGAGGACTTGGCTTATTTAGTCTAGTACCCTCAGGAAGACTTCACCCCTATGGTCCCAATTGAAGATCTCTTTCCTGAAATTGCTGATCCATTCTTCCAACAAGTAGACCTTTTAGTGCCTGTAGATATAATTCAGTGTCTAAACTTTAAGATCAACCGCATTAGTCTAAGATTATTTTCTGAAACCCCTTCTTATTTTTAATCTAACCATTGATTCACTTCTTACTTCCTACCATTTCTTGAAGCTTTCCAAAGTTTCTAGAACCATTAGGTTACACTTTGTTGAGGTTAGCATGTTTCATCAATCCTTTAGCCTTGTTAGATTTTCCACCTATTTATGGAGAACCTTATGGCAACTATTAGGAGTTCATGTTAAGTTTTCATCTGCATGTTACCCACCGACCAAGGATCAAGCATAGAATTGAAATTAAGGACTTTAAAAGATAATAAATAAATTAATAAATAAATAATTTTTTTCACTAGTAATGCATAGTGAGTCTATTAGACGTTTGCAGAGTCATATGCACAACACATTAAAGAATAGCATAAGAATATTTGGCTGATCCAAGAAAAAGACTCAAAGAATTCAATGAAGGAGACTTTGTCATGGTTAGGCTACGACCTGAATAGTTCCCACCTGGAACAATGAAAAAGTTACATGCCCGTAGTAGTGGACCATACAAAGTAATTTTGAAAATTAGACCTATTGCTTACGTGCTTGAGCTACCACCTGAACTAAGCATTAGTTCTACTTTTAACATTTCAGACCTTATAGAGTATAGGGAGCCAATATTGATTCCTAGTAAGCTTTTTGAGCCTAATCCAATCCTTAAGAGTGAGCCAACCCATGTCTATCTACCTGCCATACTACCAGCCCGAAGAGATAGGATCGAGCGGATCTTGGATGACAAGATTATCACTACTCGGAGTAAAGACTATCAGTGATATCTCGTTCGTTGGCAAAGACAACCCGAGACTGACGATTCTTAGATCAACAATAAGGACTTGCAAGAAATTGACCTAGACTTACTAAAGCACTATCACTGCAAAGTTGACCAATACTCGACAGGGTCGAGTTCCTTCCACCCAAGGAGAATTGGTATGAACACTAGGGCCAGATGAAAATGACAGGTTGAACCCACATCCCTGTAGATCACTTGTGAATAAGCCCTAAGCCCAAACCCCAGATCACTTATAAATATTTATTTTAAATTCTGTTACTTTAGCTTAGGGTTTAGCCCTAAACCCCAAAATTGTGTCATTTGTAAAAATTCCTAGACCCAAAATTGAGTCTATAAAAAAATCCCAATTTCAATTGGATCATAAATTTTGTTATAATGGTCTAGTGTTATCTAGCTCTTTTTACCAACTTCAATTGGGTTTTGTATTTGCAATCCTAATTATATATGGTATGGTTCAATTATGAATTAGTTATTCCTTTTGATCAATTAGATCAAGTTGGGCCTTTGGTTATTTAGTTGGTTGAGTCATGTAATTGTTAGTTAAGTCCTGTAATACAAAAGGGGGCCCAAGTCAAGACACCATGTGCACCTAATTCAAGACCCCATGTGACACCATGTTGTAGGGTTCGGTGCCAAGGCGGAATCAACGATTTCAAAATTTTTTATCTTTATGAAATCTTCACCAAACCTTCAACCCAAAATCTCCTTAAAAGAATTAAAACATATAAGATGTTTATATAAGATTTAATCTCAAATTAAGATACTAACCTGTATCGCAAAATCCAAGCTCTGAATCTCCACCAGGTGCCCAAATGTTCACCCTCCAATGGTGATCCACACAGAAAAACAATGAAGACAAAATTTCTATTTCTTGGTTCCTATTCTTGAATTCTTTTTCAAGAATTCAATTCTTGGACCTTTAGGCTGAAATTTTCTTTCTTGAAAATTTCTTTTTCTTCCTTCTTTCCTCTTCTTGAATTTTCTTCAAGAATTCCCTTTCTTGAATCCCTTTTCTTGAATTGAATTGGAAGAAAAAATTAAGACAGTCAAAGTCTTAATTCAAGAAAGAAAAGAAGAAAAGATCCTTTCCCTGTTCTTTCCTTTACCGTTCAAGACCTTCTTCTTATTCTTGTTTAGGGTCAGAGTTTCGACAGAGGATACCTCTGTAAGGGAAACAATACCCAACAAGAATAAGAGGAAGGAGTATTCTGGAGAGGAAGTAAGGGAATTGGATCTCTGAACTATGTTGCATGAAAACCCCCGAGAACCCCAACCCTATTTATAGATCTCAGAGGGGTGTCATCTCGAAACAATGCAACCCTCTGAAACCCCAGGGATCATGATCCCTCATTCCTCACGCATCCCCTCAACCAAAAATCATGATTCTCCGATTTGATTTTCGTTTTTCCGACGAGGAGAACTCTCGGAAAAACTTCAGGAAGGATCGCGACTTTTGGAGACGGATTTGCGACCGAAAAGCGACGGATCTTTTTTTAAATTTTTCTGGCCATCAGATCCAGATCCAAGGGCGCTAGACAAGGATCTGAAATGCCCCTTTTCAGATTTTTTTTTTTTCTCCGACGTTTTCTTTCTCACGCGTTTTAAGAGAAGTCCACGCGCGTGGACTTTTCTTTCTTGGCACGCGCGGGTGAGAAGAGGGAGGGGGCGGCTTGGAGAGAGGTTCTCAGTGAACTAAGTTCACTTGGGTTCAGCCATGGGTTAGCCCAATGTCCTAAAAAATAAATTGGACCTTAATCTAGTTCAATTAGAACTTAATTAAGCCCAATTCGGAACCAAATTCGAATCTGATTCGAATAGAAATTTGGTCTGCAACACATGCTAGTGTGTTTATCCTGCAAACATGATTTAATTCCAAATTAAATCCTTCATCAATTTTCTTTTGTGTGTGACCCATTGGGTTCCACACCTAGCCAGCAGTAGGTCCGAGTTCTATTTGACTTAATTCGGTTAGATCTCAACTAAGCCGATTTAGGTCAACTCAAACTAGCCGATTCAGTGGTGAGTTACTGGGCAATTCAGTCCTTTGATCAACTTGCATCCCGAATATGATTATGAATATGGATACTTGTCAAATCCAATTTTCATATTCATCCCTAGCTCAGTCTTTATAATGATGATTCAGTAATGAACCATTAGAAAATATCTCTAATGTTCATACTTTGATCAAAGGTTTCCTTAATCCATCATTTGAAATTAGCTGGATGCTATTCCCTCTTACTAGGGCTGATCAATTCCTTGTTGACCTACTCACAACCTCCATATACAATCCACCATAACCAGTATCACCTCGTGCATGACTCAGTGTCATGATTGACTGCGAACCAAAGTATGGATTCATGTATATAAGGTACTATGGTAGTCTCAGGTCAAAGGACCACATGCACTACTCCCACTATGAGAATTATCTATTGACAAACAGATAAGGTTCCATTAGATATTCTCAATCTGGATCAATTCAGTGAACTCATTCTCTAATGAACACTCACATCCTAGTATTAGTGTCAAACACAAGTGACTGTGAGATCAGTCACCCTTATTACAAAACATATATAGGATGTGCTGGTCTCGCCGGAAACATTGATCCCCAACTCAATGTCCCATCGACCAGGAATATTTTAGATTAGGATTTTAAGTCTTTAGGTCTCACTGGTATGATCTCATCATAACCCTAGAACCATAGCCCTAATCTATGGGGTTCATCAAAAAATCAAAAAGACACAGCAAATGATGAAAATAATGCCTTTATAAAATGTCAATTCATTGATTTTGGGATCAAAATTATAATATTTCAATTGGCTTTCAGGGCACAATCTTTCAATCTCCCACTTGTACTAAAGCCAATCACCTTTAAATCTTAACCCCATACAATCAAGGTGGCGATCAAACTCTCGCTGTGATAGAGCCTTAGTGAACGGGTCTGCTATGTTGTTCTTCGTTTCTACCCTTTTAATGCAGACTTCTTGTCTTTCGACAATCTCTCGAACGAGATGGAAGCATCTCAGAATGTGCTTTGATTTGTGATGAGCTCTTGGTTCCTTTGCTTGAGCAACAGCCCCCGTATTATCACAGTAAAGTGATACTGGACCTTCAATCTCAGGAACTACGCCCAACTCTGATATGAACTTCTTCATCCAGACAGCTTCCTTGGCAGCTTCACTAACAGCAATGTATTCTGCCTCAGTTGTTGAGTCAGCTACAGTTTGCTGTTTAGAACTTTTCCAGCTTACAGCTCCTCCATTAAGGGTAAAAGCATACCCAGATATAGATTTGCTGTCATCTGGATCTGATTGAAAACTAAAATCTGAATAAGCTTCTAGTTTAAGATCAGATCCTCCGTATATTAGAAAAATATCCTTAGTTCTTCTTAAGTACTTAAGAATATTTTTCACAGCCTTCCAATGATCCTCTCTTGGATCTGCCTGAAACCTGCTGGCTATACCTAAGGCATATGCCACATCAGGCCTAGTACATAACATAGCATACATAATAGACCCTACTGCCGAAGCATAAGGTATCGAATTCATTCTATTTCTTTCTTCAGGTATCTTAGGAGACATCTTCTTAGAAAGATGTATGCCATGACCAATAGGTAAGTAACCTCTTTTACTTTCCTCCATGCTAAATCTTTTTAGCACTTGGTCAATATACCTAGACTGGGATAAACCTAGCATCCTCCTAGATCTATCTCTATAGATCTTGATGCCTAGTATATAAGATGCTTCTCCCAAGTCTTTCATGGAAAACTGTTTAGATAACCATACCTTGACTGATTGTAACATTGGGATATCATACCCAATGAGGAGTATGTCATCTACATACAGAACCAAGAAAACTATGGCACTCCCACTAGTCTTCTTGTACACACAAGGTTCATCCTCATTTTTGATAAAGTCAAATTCTTTGACTGTCTTATCAAATCGGATGTTCCAACTCCTAGATGCTTGCTTTAATCCATAAATAGATTTCTTTAGCCTACATACCTGATTAGGTTTAGTCTCCAAGACAAAACCTTCTGGCTGTGACATATAAACCTCTTCCTCAAGGAAACCATTGAGGAATGCAGTTTTCACATCCATCTGCCAGATTTCATAATCATGATATGCTGCTATAGCAAGCATGATCCGAATAGATTTGAGCATGGCAACAGGAGAAAATGTTTCATCATAATCTATTCCCTGTTTTTGTCTGAAATCCTTAGCCACTAATCTGGCTTTATAAGTTTCAACTTGGCCATCTGTCCCAATCTTTTTCTTATAGACCCATTTGCATCCAATAGGGTTAACACTCTCTGGTGCATCAACCAAAGTCCAGACTTGGTTGACATACATGGAGTCCATTTCGGATCTCATGGCTTCCAGCCATTTGTCTGAGTCACTACTTATGACAGCATCCGTATATGTTAGAGGCTCATCATTATCAATGATTCGGGCTTCATTATTTTCAATAATGAACCCATACCTTTCTGGTGCATGTCGCACTCTATCAGACTTACGGATAGGAGTGGTGTGTTCAGGTTCTATATTAACTGTGTTATGATTTTGTTGAGATGTATCTATTTGTTGAACTTCTTCAAGTTCAATATTTCTCCCACTGCCCTTTTGTAGGATGAATTCCTTTTCCATAAAAATGGCATGCCTACTGACTAAAATCTTTTGTTCAGTAGGGTGGTAGAATAGATATCCTATACTATTTTTGGGATATCCAACAAATAGACATTTTTCTGCTCTAGCATCAAGCTTTTGTCCAAAATTTCTTTTGACATAAGCTGGACATCCCCATATCTTAAGGTGCTTAAGACTGGGTTTCTTTCCCCTCCATAACTCATATGGAATGCCAGATACAGATTTGGATGGTACTCTATTCAAAATATTAGCCGCTGTTTCCAAGGCATATCCCCAGAAAGAAACAGGTAAGTCTGTGAAGCACATCATGGACCGTACCATATCTAATAAAGTACGATTTCTCCTTTTAGCAACACCATTTAATTGTGGTGTGTAAGGAGGAGTCCATTCAGAGATGATTCCCTTTTGTTTAAGGTGATCAAGAAACTCGGTGGATAAGTATTCACCTCCCCTATCTGATCGTAGGATCTTAATACTTTTCCCCGTTTGTTTCTCTACCATACTTTGATACTCTAAAAATTTTTCAAAAGCTTCGGACTTATGTTTCATTAGATACACAAATCCATACCTTGAAAAATCATCAGTGAATGTGATGAAATATGAGTATCCACCCTTGGCCTGAGTTGTCATAGGTCCACATACATCAGTGTGTATGAGTCCTAATAACTCTGTTGTCCTTTCATTATGTCCACTAAATGGAGTCTTGGTCATTTTACCCATGAGACATGATTCACAAGTTCCTAATGATTCATAGTCATAAGGATTAAGGAATTTTTCCTTGTATAACTTGTTAATCCTCTTCTCACTAATATGTCCAAGACGACAGTGCCAAAGTAAAGTATTATTTACTTCATCTCTTTTTCGTTTATTACTAACATGTAGTATATTGTCATCAGAAGATAAAGTTAAGAGACCATTGCAAAATATGCCATTAAATATTATTTCATTAGAAAAACTGATTGAGCAGCCACTGCTCATTACATTCATAATATATCCTTGTTTAAGTAACAAGGGTACAAATATGATGTTTCTAATGATTCTAGGCATAAAATAACAATTCTTTAACTCTAAAATATTCCCAGAAGGCAGCTTTAACATATAAGTCCCTACAGCTTTTGCTTGGATGGAATCTCCTCCAGCACCGTAGAGCTCGAAGTCGCCTTCCTTCAAAACTCTAATGTTCTGTAGTCCCTGCAATGATTTGCAGATATGATGACCACAAGCAGTATCCAATACCCAAGAGTTTGAATTAGAAGTGTCTAATGACAAAATTGCATGTATCTCATACATACCTGTTGGTGCATTACTAGCACCGGGCTTCAGACTTGCAAGGTAAACCTTACAGTTTCTTTTCCAGTGACCCGGCTTGCCACAATGAAAGCAGGTCATTTGTCCGGAGGCCTTCTTTCCTTTCTTTTTCTTGATGCCCCCTTTTGGGTTTAACCTCCTCTTGGAACCCTTTTTGCCTATTTTCTTCTTGTTTACACCATCCACAAGAAGAAGTGGAGCCTTATTTATCTTTAAATGGCTCTCTGCTGTTTTTAACATATTCAACAGCTCAGGCAAGGAAGTGTTAAGTTTGTTCATATGATAATTAAGAACAAACTGTGAAAATGACTCTGGGAGTGACTGCAGGATTAAATCCTGATTCAACTCCCCATCCATGACAAAACCTAATTGACCCAATCGGGTGATTAGGTCAATAACCTTTAATACATGGTCTTGTACGGATGTACCTTCTGTCACCTTGCATGGAATAACTGCTTAGATATTTCATATCTTGCAGTTCGACTATGTTCTCCATAAAGTTCTTTTAAATTGAGCAATATGGAGTTTGTGTCCATGCTATCATGTTGCCTCTGTAACTCATTGGTCATGGAGGCAAGCATTATACACTTGACAGTAAGTGAGTCATTTTGCCACGTGTTATATGTGGTCTTATCCTCTTGCGAGGCATCTTCCCCTAATGGTTCCAAGGTTGGGGTATCAAGAATATAAGAAATTCTTTCTTGGCTAAGTACTATCTTCAGGTTTCTCAACCAATCAACATAGTTTGGTCCAGTCAATTTATTTGCATCAAGAATGCTACGGAGTGAGAGTGAAGAGGCCATTTAATCTACATTAACAAACAACATTACATAAGCAGACAATCAATGTTGATAAACATAATTAAATTAGGACTTTAACTTAATTATGTCTCCCACTATTTTATCAAGCATCATAACCCTCAATGTGATGATCGAGAAAACCCTAATTGGTTCTCTTAGTGGGGTTGAGATCCTAATTCCTTATAAAAGACCTTGTGTGTACACAACAAATCTTATATAAGTTCAAAGGTAGGAAAAACTCTTTTCAATTGTAATTCATACAATTCTCAACTTATCTTGGCCTCTAAAATATTAATAGTCTTGTGTGTACACAACAAACTATAATATTTTAGTTAAGTTAGACCCTTCATTGCTATATAGTCATGATATTAATCATAATACCCTTGTGTGTACACAACAAAGTATTATATTAAATCATTCCATAAGCATCAAATGTACCAAGAAAAAATTATGTTAGTCACCATAAAGAAAAGGCCTTGTGTGTACACAACAAACCTAATATGGATCATAACATAATAATGACTTGGCATGAAGGAAAGCCATATGTAGTGAATATTACACTGAGCATATTAATCAATAATTAAGTTAATCATACCGGCCAGGTAAGTGGGAGAGTGGTGGGAGTCCCCCCGTTGCTTTCCTTAGACACCAATAAGAATTGGCCAGGTCAGTCAACGGAACCAATTAAAAACCACGTCCTCTTTACCGATCATGAACCACTTTTCCTTGACACCGAATGATAAACTAATCATATTGATTATTTTTGCTCTTGGTATATGACACTACAACTTAATATGTTGTTAAAGAGGGCTTTATTAAAACAAAGCACATTCTAGCAAATATGTGCCATAGTGTGCCATCATACTAGGACAACCATTTACCACATAATGGATCCACCATTATGCCAGGGCAACCTTATTTCAGTATGATGACTAGAAGGCTAAACATATCTCTATGCAAATTAAGGTTTAGGTGAAAACCTTAATTAGTGGCATACATCAAACATATATGCATAATTAACACAAAAATGTGATTAGTGTGTCATCATACTAGGACAACCATTTACCACATAATGGATCCACCATTATGCCAGGGCAACCTTATTTCAGTATGATGACTAGATCTCTATGCATATCTCTACAACAATTAGGGTTTGAGTAAAAACCCTAATTGGTGACATTATAACAAACATATATATCATCTCATGTTACTTATAAATATGCATCTAAAATTCAGAATATATATTTTAATCTTAATAAGGAGGCTCTGATACCACTGTAGGGTTCGGTGGCAAGGAGGAATCATCGATTTCAAAATTTTTTATCTTTATGAAATCTTCACCAAACCTTCAACCCAAATCTCCTTAAAAGAATTAAAACATATAAGATGTTTATATAAGATTTAATCACAAATTAAGATACTAACCTGTATCGCAAAATCCAAACTCTGAATCTCCACCAGGTGCCCAAATGTTCACCCTCCAATGGTGATCCACACAGAAAAATAATGAAGACAATTTCTATTTCTTGGTTCCTCTTCTTGAATTCTTTTTCAAGAATTCAATTCTTGGACCTTTAGGCTGAAATTTTCTTTCTTGAAAATTTCTTTTTCTTCCTTCTTTCTTCTTCTTGAATTTTCTTCAAGAATTCCCTTTCTTGAATCCCTTTTCTTGAATTGAATTGGAAGAAAAAATTAAGACAGTCAAAGTCTTAATTCAAGAAAGAAAAGAAGAAAAGATCCTTTCCCTGTTCTTTCCTTTACCGTTCAAGACCTTCTTCTTATTCTTGTTTAGGGTCAGAGTTTCGACAGAGGATACCTCTGTAAGGGAAACAATACCCAACAAGAACAAGTGGAAGGAGTATTCTGGAGAGGAAGTAAGGGAATTGGATCTCTGAACTATGTTGCGTGAAAACCCCCGAGAACCCCAACCCTATTTATAGATCTCAGAGGGGTGTCATCTCGAAACAACGCAACCCTCTGAAACCCCAGGGATCACGATCCCTCATTCCTCATGCATCCCCTCAACCAAAAATCATGATTCTCCGATTTGATTTTCGTTTTTCCGACGAGGAGAACTCTCGGAAAAACTTCAGGAAGGATCGCGACTTTTAGAGACGAATTTGCGACCGAAAAGCGACGGATCTTTTTCTTAAATTTTTCTGGCCATCAGATCCAGATCCAAGGGCACCAGACAAGGATCTGAAACACCCCTTTTCAGATTTTTTTTTTTTTTCTCCGACGTTTACTTTCTCACGCATTTTAAGAGAAGTCCACGCGCGTGGACTTTTCTTTCTTGGCACGCGCGGGTGAGAAGAGGGAGGGGGCGGCTTGGAGAGAGGTTCTCAGTGAACTAAGTTCACTTGGGTTCAGCCATGGGTTAGCCCATTGTCCTAAAAAATAAATTGGACCTTAATCTAGTTCAATTAGAACCCAATTAAGCCCAATTCGGAACCAAATTCGAATCTGATTCGAATAGAAATTTGGTCTGCAACACATGCTAGTGTGTTTATCCTGCAAACATGATTTAATTCCAAATTAAATCCTTCATCAATTTTCTTTTGTGTGTGACCCATTGGGTTCCACACCTAGCCAGCAGTAGGTCCGAGTTCTATTTGACTTAATTCGGTTAGATCTCAACTAAGCCGATTTAGGTCAACTCAAACTAGCTCGACTCGGTCAATTAGAATCTAATTCAAATTGACTGATTTGAATTACCATGACTCAATCATATACCTACAAGACAAGATTGACGTCTAGCAACGTATCATGTCTACTCGGAAGATGTGGAATTTTGGTGGAATTACCAAAATACCCTTCAGTGGTGAGTTACCGGGCAATTCAGTCCTTTGATCAACTTGCATCCCGAATATGATTATGAATATGGATACTTGTCAAATCCAATTTTCATATTCATCCCTAGCTCAGTCTTTATAATGATGATTCATTAATGAACCATTAGAAAATATCTCTAATGTTCATACTTTGATCAAAGGTTTCCTGAATCCATCATTTGAAATTAGCTGGATGCTATTCCCTCTTACTAGGGCTGATCAATTCCTTGTTGACCTACTCACAACCTCCATATACAATCCACCATAACCAGTATCACCTCGTGCATGACTCAGTGTCATGATTGACTGCGAACCAAAGTATGGATTCATGTATATAAGGTACTATGGTAGTCTCAGGTCAAAGGACCATATGCACTACTCCCACTATGAGAATTATCTATTGACAAACAGATAAGGTTCCATTAGATATTCTCAATTTGGATCAATTCAGTGAACTCATTCTCTAATGAACACTCACATCCTAGTATTAGTGTCAAATACAAGTGACTGTGAGATCAGTCACCCTTATTACAAAACATATATAGGATGTGCTGGTCTTGCCGGAAACATTGATCCCCAACACAATGTCCCATCGACCAGGAATATTTTAGATTAGGGTTTTAAGGCTTTAGGTCTCACTGGTATGATCTCATCATAACCCTAGAACCATAGCCCTAATCTATGGGGTTCATCAAAAATCAAAAAGACACAGCAAATGATGAAAATAATGCCTTTATAAAATGTCAATTCATTGATTTTGGGATCAAAATTATAATATTTCAATTGGCTTTCAGGGCACAATCTTTCACATGTGCCAACCCAAGTCATGCGACATGACAACTACCTATTGGTGCCACACCATCACATGGGATCCATTTGGAGCACCAATTAAGAATTACAACTTGATATCAAGACATCCGGACATCCGGACATCCAGACATCCGGACATCTTGACATCCAGACATTTAGACATCAGGACTTCGGACAATTAAGACATCATCCTATTTTATCCAAGGAGGGCACCTTATTTAAATTCCAAGTTGTCGATGGATTTAAGAGAAGTAAAGTAGAAGGACTCTCATCTCTTTAGTGCCTCCTCCCATCCTTATTTTGTCGCCCACATAAAGAGGAGTGCCTCCTCTCATCCGTTCAAAATTCAAGCCAAGCTCCAAGGATTATCATATCAACTTTCAAATTCAAGATGGAGGATTATCTTATTTCAAATCGAAGAGGATTAACGTGGACACCAAGATGGGATTAATGTCAAGATGGAGAAGTTTGGATGCTACATCTCTCTCAAGTTGTCGCCCACTCTCAAATTTGAATTCAAGAAATCATAAATCAAGAAGGAAGAATGCCATCTCATTTCTTATTTTGTCGTCCATCTCATTTTGTCGCTCATCACATGGAAGAATCCAACTTCAAGGGAGCACCTATCTAATTTAAATTCAAGGAATTTCAACCACTTCAAGGAGGAGATTAGAATCCTATGTTAGCTCTAATTATCTTGTATTCAAAGAAAATTCAATGTTATCTTGCTTCTTTGTATGGAGGGTCTATAAATACCACTCCTAAACCCCTTTGTATGACAACTATTATTGATGAAATACAGAAGTTATTATGCTATTCCTTTACTGTGTTAGCATCGCAGGGAGTGAGGCCCTAATTCTTTTGTTCTTCGGAGAATTGGTGTGAGGCCCTAATTCATTTGTTCTTTCGAGCCTCACGGGGTGTGAGGCCCTATTTATCTAACCATCAGAAATCCTAGCCACCTTCAAGCTTCTTCCTCCTATTTTCTCTTCCTTTAAAAATTTTTATCCCTTTTCACATTCTTACTGAGTGTTGTGACTGATTGCAGGTGATCGAGATCAAAATTAATAGTGATCTTTGCCTTGGAACCAGTTGAGTTGAAAATCAGAGCCCGATGTTTGACTATTTGCAATCCCGCCACAAGATCCTTGAGCGTCCAATCAGATCCACAGCAAGAGTGATTATAATCTCCATTGGTAAAGTAAAACCCCTTTCCCTACTCTTAATTTTTGATTCGTTAAAAGTTTTAACCCTAGTTTAATGTGGTTTCTTATCCACCAAATCCTGTTTCCTATTTATATTTATTAGATCTACTCTACGGGTTACAACTAGTTAACTAGTTTTACTTTTTTGATTACTTTGAGTCTTTAATCTAAAAAATCAATAAAAATTAATCACTGTTAATATCTGTTAATTAGTTTAATAATCAGTAGATTTGTTTTCATATTTGATTCTGTATCACTACATATAGGAGAGCTAGAGGAAGAAGATCCTGAACCCACTGATGAGTTTGAAGAGGAAGTGTATGAAGCTTGAGTACACTTAGTAGATGAATATGAAAGAGATGAGAGAAGTTTTGAGTCATCTAATCTATTGGGAGTTGTTAGGTATATCTTAGCCCAAACTAAGGAACAAGAGGATTGGCGTAGGACCAACATCCTATAGACCTTTGTCAAATTAGTAGAAAAGGTATGTAAGATCATCATAGATAGTGGGAGCTGTGTGAATGCCATCTCAACTAGTGCTGTGAAAATCCTAGGTTTATCCCCTGTTCTCCATACCAATCCATATAAGGTGTCCTGGATAGACTCAACTTCCATCCCCATCAAACGTAGATTCCAAGTCATGTCCAACTTAATCTTATCAAGAAAAGGTGTGGTGTGATGTCCTTCTGATGGGAGTTAATTATATTATCTTAGGCAGACCATTGCTATATGACCATGATGCTACCCTGTATGGCCGATCCAGTTATTGTTCTTTTAACTACCATGGGAAGAAGATTGTGATAAACCCAACCCCACCTAAGGATAAAAATAAAAAGGGATCTAATAACCTGAAAGAGAAGAAACCAGGATTGAATCTAATTAATGCTAAAGGACAGGAGTGTGAGATCACTGAGGGTTCACCAGTTTGGATTTTGACCACTAAGGAAGTTCATGACCACCCCCAGGAGGAGCACCCTCAAAAGGATGTGGAGTTTTTGAAGGAATTTCAAGATGTGTTTCTCGAAGATCTTCCTGACAACCTACCACCTTTAACGAATGTACAACATGGCATAGATCTAGCCCAGGAGCCACTTTGCTGAACCTCCCACGTTGTAGGATGAATCCCACTGAGCACTTAGAATTACAAAAATAAGCTGGAGAACTCCTCAAGAAGGGATTTATTAGGGAAAGCATGAGTCCATGTGTAGTAACTACCCTTTTGACTTCCAAGAAAGATGGCACTTAGAGAATGTGTGTTGATAGTCGAGTCATTAACAAAATAACATTTAAGTATCATTTCCCCATTCCCCATTTGGATGACATGCTAGAAATGATGGTCAGAGCAACTATTTTCTCTAAGATTGATCTTAAGAGTGGCTATCACCAGGTTAGGATCAGACATAGGGATGACTGGAAAATAGCTTTTAAGACTAAGGATGGTCTTTATGAGTGGGTAGTGATGCCTTTTGGGTTGTTAAATGCTCCTAGTACTTTCATGAGGACAATGACCCAAGTCCTAAAAGTGTTCATTGGAAAATTTGTTATCATTTATTTTAATGATATCTTGATATACAATAGGACTAAGACTGCCTAAGCTATATCCAACAAGTCTGTCAAGCCCTTAAGAAAGATAGCCTCTATGCTAATTTGAAGAAATGTGAGTTCTTGACTAATAGAGTCATCTTCCTAGAATTTGTAGTGACCCCCGAAAGAGTATCAGCTGATCCAAAAAAGATTAAGTCCATAGTTGAGTGGCCAGTACCTACTAGTGTGCATGACGTGCTTTGCTTCCATGGCCTTGCTACCTTCTATAGATGATTTATTTGAGGATTTAGCTCAATTGTTGCATCCATCACTGACTTCATTAGGAAGAGAAACTTTGAGTGGACCAAAGCTACAGATAAAGCCTTCCTAGATTTTAAGGAAAAGATGACCCAAGCATCCATTTTGAGGTTACTCGATTTCTCTAAAACTTTTAAGGTTGCTTGTGATGCTTCTAGAGTTGGTATAAGATGAGTACTAAGTCAAGAGAGTCACCCTATAGCCTTCTTTAATAAGAAATTGAATGAGACAAAGCTTAGGTACTCGACCTATGATAAGGAATTCTACATGGTAGTTCAAGTCCTGAGATATTTGAGACATTACATACTACCACAAAAGTTTGTTTTATACTCTAATCAAGAGGCACTCCGATTCCTTAATTCGCAGAAGAAACTGAACCCTAGGTACGGTAAGTGAGTAGAGTACATTCAAGCCTATACCTTTGTATTGAAACATCATGCTGGTACTGAAAATAAGGTTGCTGATGCCCTTAGACAATGATCCATGGTCCTAAACTCTGTTAGTACTAAAGTTATAGGATTTGATAAGCTGAAAAAGAAATATGAGACCTATCCCAACTTTTGTGAGATTTATCAATCTATGAGATAAGGACTATCTAGTTCATATAGTGAGTATACCCTTCAGGATGGCTACCTCTTTAAGGATAATAAGTTATGTATTCCCAGGAATTCCCTTAGAGAATTTTTGTTTGGGAGATCCATGCAGGAGGTCTAGCTGGTCACTTTGGTATGAACAAGACCATTCTAGCTATTGAAGACCAGTTCAATTGGCCTAGTCTAAAAAGGGATGTTGTTGCCAAATAGCAAAAACAAAATACTGGCTTGTATACCCCTTTAGCTGTACCTAACTGCCGTTTCAAGATCTTAGTATAGATTTTGTGTTAGGATTATCCAAGACCTTATAGAGACATGATTCTATCCGTGTTATGGTCGATGGTCAATAGGTTTTCTAAGTTAGCAAACTTCATACCCTGTTCTCAAACTTTTGATGCCTCCAAGGTAGCCAAACTTTTTCTTGATAACGTGGTTAGGTTACATGGCCTTCCTAAAACCATGGTTTCTGATAGGGATGTCTGATTCATGAGTTACTTTTGGAAGACCCTCTGGCACATGTTAAGAACCAAGCTCAAATTTTCTACCTCCTACTACCCTCAAACCGATGGCCAGACTGAAGTAGTGAACCAAAGCATTGGGAACTTGTTAAGATGTCTTGTAGGTGAAAATACTAGAAATTGGGACCTTTTGTTATCTAAAGCTGAATTCATCTACAATAGTTTAGTTAATAGGTCCCCACGCAAGAGCCCATTTGAGATTGTCCATGATTATAAGCCTAAGAAACCCATAGACCTAATCCCTTTGCCCATACATGAAAGAGTCTCTAAGTCAGCTGAATCATTTGCATAGCATGTTAGAGATCTGCATAAGGAAAATAGAAATAAGATAAATGTGAGCAATGATATTTATAAAAATATGGATAATTCTTGAAAAATGTCAAGAGTTTGTTGAGGGAGATTATGTATGATTTGGCTAAGGCCTGAGCAATTTCATCCGGGGACTGTGAAAAAGTTACATGCCCGTGGAGCTAGACCCTTGCAAATGATAAAGAAAGTTGGATCTAATGCCTGTGTGCTCGAGTTACTATTCGAATTTGGCATTAGCTCAACCTTCAATATCTCATACCTAGTTGAGTATAGGGAGCCAGCAATGATACCCAGTGAGCCTTTTGGACCTGACCCTATTCTTGAGAGCAAACCCATACCAAAGTGTCCACCAGAAAATTTTCCCATGAAAGGAGAAAGGATTGAGCTTATCCTGGATGACCAAGCTATTAGTACCCGAAACAAAGGCTACCAAGTTACTTGGTTCATTGGCAAGGTCAACCAGAATATGAGGATTCGTGGATCACTCAAGAGGATATGCAACGCCTCGACCCAGACCTGTTAGAGCAGTATCAGAGCCGGATTGACCCTTACTCGACAAGGTCGAGTTCCTCCCACCCTAAAAGAATTGGTGCTGGCACTAGGATCACACAGACAATACTGAGCCCATTATGGATTTTTTATTAGACTTTCAAGTCCTATAGTCCATTTAAGTCCATCTGAGTCCATTCGAGTCCTATTAGCTATTTATGTCAGGTCTTGTAATCGAGTTAGTACGAGTCCTGTCATCTTTTAATTTAGTCTAGTCAAATTTTATTTTACTTGAGTCCAAGTCTGTAATCAAGAAGTTGAAGACCCCAGCCACATGGGACCCCAGTCATAATGCCACACTCAGTGCGCCCCCTCAGCGACCACGACGAGTCCTAGTCATAGCAGGCATCATCCACCCTATTAGGCATCCCAAGATCTTTATGACATCATCCAAGCCCAAAAAGGAAGCAGATCAGTGCCCCATATGGAAGTTGTGGGCCACCCAAAAGAAGATGGAAAAACCTTATATGGCATCCAACAGATTAGGCATCATATGGGAGCCCTCCCTCTTTCCCTTGTTTCATTAGATTTTTCCCTTATACCACCCACCTGTTATGGAAGTTATGTGGTGCCTCCCTTTCATGCAAATCCACCCACAAGGCAACATGTTACCACCCCTCTTCTTTGCTATTCATTCCATGTAATCCAAGGGCTAGGGTCAATTATAAAAGAACCCCCCTCTTCATGTTTGAAAATTAATTTCCAATGAATGAAACTTGAGTCTTCTTCTTCTATTCCTGTGCCTGTGAGCATTGACACTCCATGGGGGAGAGGGTGAGAGGCCCAACCAACCAAATACCAGTTCCTTCTTCAAGCATCCTAGCCCCAAGCCACCGTCTCCAAGCCCTGGCCACCTACTCCGGACCATCAAGCAAGCAGCCACCTTCTTGCTCTCAAGCAAGTTACCCGGTCAAGCATCCTTGCCACCTCTTCAAGCAGCCAAGCCACCCTCTCCTAGCAACCAGGCCACCACCATCCAGTCTCCATGCCGCCACCATCAGGCCTCCAGGTCGCCATCCTCAAGCCACCAGGCCACCCCTCTCATCAAGCCCCAGGCATCTTCCCCATGCCTAGGCCCTTCAGCCTCTTCCACAGCCTCTTCTTTACTTCCATCCTACTTCATATTTTTTCTCACTTTGAGGGTCTCTAACTCTTAGTGTTTGCAAGATCCCCAAGTACCACGATCCTTGGAGGAGGTTTTCTTTGCCTTCGGGACCATTTGACAGAAAGCTGATGCATCCTTGGGAACGAGCTTCTTCTTCCAGGTGCCAATCCTGAGAGTGTGAGCCCCCATCTACAATGAGGAAGAAATCATTACCAGGTAATCAAACCCATCCCTTCTCTCTATTTATGTAAACTGAGCATGTTCTAATTAGTGGTTTCTCAATCCTAGGATCCTTCTTTCTTTATCACTTCTTAGAATCTTAATCTGTGGGTAGGACTTTAATCTTCACGTCACAACCCTTGCTTGTTCTTAACCTTTTTAGGGAACAAATCCATCATAAAAATCCAAACACTTTGCTCTCTAGAACTGTAATTTCTTTATGATAATCTCTACCATGTTTCATCTCGCATCTCCATGCCACCTCCCATGTTGATCCCATGCCTGTGTTGCCATCTTCTCTTGTAATAGAGTAGCGGTGCTGCTACTTCATCATCAAACTAGTCAACAGCAACCATAGATGATGAACGCCCCAACTCCCTATCTCCTTATGTCTAGGCTTCAAGGACCTCGCGATGACCAAATTAAGCCCTCATCCTCTTTGGTGATCTCTCTCTACCCCTCCTTGAAATTCCTGTCATTCTGTTCCTACGAGCTAGTGAGAAACCTCCCCTTGTTCCACCTAGCACTCTCTTGTTTAGAGAATACCCTTATACGCGATCATAAAATCTAGGAGTTTATTTACATGATTCTCAGAGCAATTTTGGCCCTCGCTACTAACTTTAATCTTAATCCATCTATGCATGAACTTCAGAGAAAATACCAATCTTTAATAACAACTTCTAGAATTTTGGACTTAATTGTGCTAATTTGAAATTAATTTATTTGGGATTGGCATATGCTTATATGGTAGCCGACTTCATTGCATTTTGGTGATCCAGATCCGATGACTTTTTCTTGTTTTGTTCATGAATCATTGGCTGGATACCTTGACCACTTTCGAGTTGATCTTCCTTTTCTAGGATTTCATGACATCTCATTCTTGGTGAAAATTTTTTTCATTCTTTAGAATAGAATTTAAAAATTCATTGCTGGAAATTTATTTAATAAGTTATCCTATCTTTAATTTAGTTAGATCTGATTTAATTGAATTGAACAAACATAGCCTAGCGATCATTTCTTAATGGCCAATGATCCAACCTCTTAAAATATTTGAATGTGCATGCTGATCAAGTCACTTCCTAGATCAGACCTTAATTTTGACTGGATCTAATTAGCTTAATTCCAACTTACCTTTTACATTTGCTATTATTGTCTATTTAATTTAATCTGCTAATCTCAATAGATGGTCATTAGGTCATGGATAGCTAGTCCATCCCACATCAAGATTTTTGTGTCATAGCTCAACTTAGTTAGGTTAGGTTAAAATATTTGCATTGCATTATAAAAGAAAAAGATTTCAAATTCAGCATATTCAACATTCTACATACAATGCACGCCCTTAAGTATTTTATGAAGTCCTACCTTTAGAAAACTCCAAAAATTATAAAATTTTCTTCGTTAGAAAATATACTCGTTTTGAACAATTCTACAATTATGGATTCTTAAAATTTCTTTAAAATCCATTCTTGTTTAGACTTGAAATCCTTAGCTTCTATTCTACAATTCCATAGCTAGTGGTTTTGGACAACCTCTATTCAAACCCTAAGTCTTGTTTCTAGGAATGTCAAAAAATTATAAAATTAGTATTTCTAAAAACTAGATTGGAATTAGAAAATTTCTAAATATAAAAATTTATGAAATTGCTTTGAGATTGGTGCTAGTTTGATTTGGACTTCCAATTATTCTTGTAGAAATCTGCAACCTATATAACTACACAATACCTATTCTTTTGTCAATTCTCATCAATTGGGTTATCAAAAATTAAAAAATTAACTAGATTCTGGAAGGAAGATATCTATGTTTGTCAATTTTAAAATCAAATTCTAGATTGGTACTAGATTTCTCTGGAAATCTTATCACTGCATTTTGAAAATTCTATAAAAAAAATTCAGTCTCAGTAGTCCCTAAAAAAGTCAGTCAATTCTTTATCCTAGGAGCACCCAAAAATTCTAAAACTTGGATTATTGGAATCTCCACTCATTGAAAAATCTGACCATGCTTTGAAATACTTGAAGACACCTTTCTAGGGTATCTATTTTTGAGCATAAACCTAGACTGAAATAAAATTACTACATAATTAGGGGATTGAAAATTTAATATAGAGCTTGTTTTGACCCTTTGATGACCACCACGTCAGGAGCAAAATAACATCTTGAATACTTAGAGTCAGATAGTAAAATAGATCATGACCAAATAGCTGCATCACTTCAAGTCCTTAGTGAAAAATTAATAATCTGACATATCCTTTGTCAAGAGCATGGATTAAGAATAAAAAAATTGGAAGAAAATCAAACCAAAAATTATCAGATTATGCATACTACTCTTAGACCTATGATACAATCAATCAAGAAGGCTAATTCCAAAATTCA
This sequence comes from Areca catechu, assembly GCA_021397845.1. Classification (NCBI taxonomy): domain Eukaryota; kingdom Viridiplantae; phylum Streptophyta; class Magnoliopsida; order Arecales; family Arecaceae; genus Areca; species Areca catechu. The sequence goes on along the minus strand of CM038051.1, from coordinate 88,829,469 downwards.
ATATCTTTTATGCAAGGGACTAGACCATACTACCAGTAAGTGCCCATCCATCATACTTATATGAAAATTTAAATTTGAAAATCCTAAAAATAACCGTGCAGAAGAAGTTTATATTGTAGATCCAAATTAGCTAACATTTATGATAACTATGACATAATCCAAATTATAACTATACTTGAGGAACAACTAGAAGCTGAATGCGTATTGAACCAACCAAAAGAAACTAAAGGTGGGAACAACCCTACTGTTATTCATACCCTTGATAGTCAAGATAATAAAACATGCAAGAAAAACATTGATAATGATAGTTGCATTGATGACATCTCTCTTGATAAGATTTAGCACATGTAAACCACCCGAGTTCCTATGATATGGCCTAGACAAGTACTCCATCTATCCCTCATGTGCATAGATATTTATTAAACCATGTTTATCCTAAAGAATTCTATATTGTGCTCTATATCCTTAAGTATTGAAGGCATTATCTACTCCCACCTGAATTTATTTTGTATTTGGACCATGAAACCTTCAAGTTTTTCAATTTATAGAAAAATTTAAGTCCAAAGCCAGGAAAGTGGATTGAGCTCCTTCAGGCCTTTACCTTTGTTGTAAAGTACGAGTATATATAGAAACCAAAGCTGATATAGACATCTTATCTGAAGTAACTATAAAAGTTATGGACTTTGGTAGTTAAAAGAAAAATATGATGAATGCCAAACTTAAAATAATAATAATAATATACATCCTTTACTTGTGCATACTAGAATATTAAAGTCAACATCATCTTTTCTAAAGCATATTAGGAGTCTGCATAAAGAGATCAGTAATAAAATTAATATAAATGATCAAATAAATAATTAATAGATTTTCAATAACAAGTCAAGGATTTTGCTAAGGTTGATTATGTCATGATTAAGGTCAAACTTGAGCGGTTTCCACTAGGAACCGTTTGGAAGCTACATATCAAATAAACAGGTACATTCAAGATTTTTAAAGAAGTTGGACTAATAAATTTTTTAATAAACTACCATCTGGCTATGTGATTAATTCAACATTCAATTATTGGATCTAATTGAATATAAAGAACCAGTATTGATATTTGTGATTTGTTTGAGCATGTACCATCCTTTATGTGTGACCCTATCCCTAAGTATCCACAAGCCAAATTGAGAGACAGCACGATGAGATCAATTGCATCCTAGATGAGAAAATCAAGTTCACTAGGGGTTGAGACAATCATGGCTATTAAGTTCATTGGTGAGATAGGCTAGAGTCAGAGGATTCCTGGATTGTTCAAGACCTTCAAAGCAGTACGGGGCCTGACATGATAAAGTCAAGTTCACCCCACCAAAGGAAAATGATAAGGACATTGCTCAGCATAGATCCTGATGCATACCCAACATTCCTATGAGTAGATATATGTATTCATTTTTTATTTTATCTGGGTGTATGGTGATTTGGCATATTATTTTTATTTTATTTTTTGGTATCCAGTTCATGCATAGATCTTAGAGCATAAAAACTGGATTAGTTTGAAGGCTATTTTAGATTTGTCTAATTATTTTAGATCAGTTTAGAGTATGATAGTTCTAGCTAGGTTGGTCTCCAACTTGCTGAGGACCAAAGTCTATTTAAAAATTTTTGTAATTGGAATAGAGAAAGCAACATATTATTGAAAAATATTTGGGATGTTCTTTCCTAATTCTCCCTTCCCCTTTCTCTTTCCCTCCTCTCTTCTTCTTCTCCCTCCGTCCTCTCTCTTCTTTCTATTCTTCTTCCGACTTCTTCTTCTTCTCTCTTCTTCTTACTTCTCTTCTCTTTCTTCTCTCTTCTTCACTCCTTGCTTCCCTCTCTTCCCCTTCTTCTTCTTCCCGTTCTTCTAAAAGCCTTGAGAACCCAACCTCTTGAGCCTCTATTCAAGCCATCGTCAAGCATCCCAAAACCACAAAAAAACCTCCACCCATCTCCCCTATTCTCCCACACCACTAACATCACCACCTTTGCTCCAAAGCTGAGCATGCCGCCATCGACTCCCCCACCTCCCTCCTATCTAGATCCCCATGGCCATTTCCCTTATATTTATGAAATCACCACCCAACTGATCATCTGCAATGCCATTGATTCCTTCACCATTCCCACCTCTCTGCCTGCTACCGGTATCAGGCAACCAAAATTGCCCAACACTATCGATCGACCTCATCCAATGGACTTTACCTTCCATGGCTTCATCATCTCCGAATGGCTTCATGCCCTCTTCACTGCCATCGATCGACCATGCAAACTCTCATGTCAATCTCATGCCCATGTTGCCATCTTCTCTTGGAATAGAGTAGCGGTGCTGCTGCTTCATCATCAAACCAGTTAGTAGCCACCATAGACGACGAACGCCCCAACTCCCTAGCCACTTATGGCTAGGCTTCAGGGACCCTGTGATGACCAAATCGATCCCTCATCCACCATGGAGATCTCTATCTGCCCCTGCATAGAAACCCTATTGTTGATGCTGAATCCTCATCAACCGATTAGAGTGGTTCGTCCGCCGGACCGCCATCGACCAGAACCTGCAAAATAGATCCCCTTGACCAGAAATTTTTCGGTGGGGGACACTCCGATGCCAAAGTCAGAAGGAACTTAGGCAGCAGAATGGAGAGTCTAAAAATGGAGAGGGAAAGGAGATAATTCAAATTTATGGGACTAAGCCAAAACTTATCTCGAGTGTCCCCTCTTACCAGTATTTATAGGCTCCAATCGTAACTACTTATGGTTATGAAAGTTAGCAAACGCAACCTTCTCATAACTGTAAGTAGTGGCGATCGAAGAATCAATTATTTTGGAGCTTATCCTTTATGAGAATTTCGACCATGTGGATTCTTGCAACAACCAAAACAGACTTCAACTGTTCTGGGGTTGGAAAAAACCAACATGTTCAATATGCCTCAATTTTCAAGAATAGATCCAAAGTGAGCTTAACATTCTATTTAGTAATGCTCCTAAAGGGAATGTTAGTTACACACTTCATAGACATTTCCTTGGAAATAGTAAAAAAGATAAACACTTACAGTTTTGAATATAAGATAATATGCTCTTCGGATTATGAAGGAATAAAGCGAAGATATCGAATTGAAAGGCTGGGTCTTCGAACCAAGGTAACAATACTAAGTCGAAGACATAAGGCTAATAAACATGACTTCTGGACAAAAATAAGGATACCAAGTCATGGACATAAAGACATTTGGCATGGTCTTCAGACCAAGATAAAGATATGAAGCCGAAGACACAAAATTAATAAGCTTGGCTTCTAGATCAAAATATGGATATGAAGCCATAGATATTAATATATTAGATGTGGTCTTCAGACCAAGGTAACAATACGAAGCCGAAGATATAGAATTAATAAGCTTGGCTTCTGGATCAAAATAAGGATACGAAGCCATAGATATTAAGATATTAGACATGCTCTTCGGACCAAGGTAATAATACGATGCCGAAGACATAAAATTAATAATCTTAGCTTCCAGATCAAAATAAGGATACGAAGCCATAGATATTAAGATATTAGACGTGGTCTTCGGACCAAGGTAACAATACGAAGCCGAAGACATAGAATTAATAAGCTTGGCTTCTGGATCAAAATAAGGATACGAAGCCATAAATATTAAGATATTAGGCATAGTCTTCGGACCAAGATAAAGATACGAAGCCGAAGATAGAATATCTTATTGTATATCAAAGCCCAATAGACATTTTCCTTTGTATGTTGATTTGACCAATAAACCAAAATTTGAAATTGGTTCAAAGAATGACCCAATAATTAATTGGAATAAAATTAGGATATCATAACAGCTGCACCCCACTCCCGAGTTCGAAATGATTTTATTTCAAAAAATGGGAGTACTTGAAATATGTCGTTTAGCGGTAACCGAAATACCATGATGGCGTTAAACCCTGGCACGTCTTTTCAAAATAACTGCTTGGTGGAGTGAGAGGCATGGAGAAGACATGTGTCATCATCTTATTTGCTGTTTCAAAAGTAACATTTCGAATCTGGAAAACTTCTGAAAAATATTTTTAAAAAAGAGTTTTTATTTTACCAAGGTAGGACACTTGGCAATCATCTGGAGTTTGGTCATAGTTGAGAAGTCATCATAGCCATTCACGTCACTTCATGCGGATCGTAGCCACCACTTCATTATTAGGTGATTTTCAGGAAATCGTACCCACGATCGAGGTGGTTGATACGATGCACGATCGAGGAGATTTTCGAAACATCTCAAACCCTACAATCTCAACTATAAAAGGAAGGAGAGCTTCAGAAGAAGAACTTTCCTCGCATTCACGCTCCATCTTTCTTTCATCCCGTGCTACAGTCTGCCATTTTTATTCTTTCAAATGTTAGAGGCCCTTCTTCCTGTTCTCCATTCTTCTTCATTACAATGTCAGAGTCCGTTAGGGGCCCTTCTCCTAGAGGTTCACTGGGGGTTGAAACCATTTGGGAACCATCAAAAAGGGAAATCGATAGAAGTTCACCAGGAGGTGGGACTAGTAAAGGTTCGCCGGGAGGCAAAACCAGTAGGGAGAGAAGTTTCGGTAGGAAGAGAAGCTCGGAAAGGTCACCTAATTACGTCGCTAGTTCTTTTTCACTTGCTAGAATAGAAGATGTTAGGTGATGTTTTCACATTCCACGGACCATCAAAATGATCCTTCCGAAACCTAAAGAGAGGGTAGATAAAGCCCCCATGCATTCAATTGCCATATACGAAGACCACTTCAAGGCTGGTCTTCGGCTTCCACTTCATCCATTCTTCATAAAATATTTAACGTTTACCAAATAGTTCTGGCTCAGTTAACCCCAAACAGCTTTAGAAACATCTGTGATTTCTTGGTCCTTTGCAAACTTAGGAATATAGAGCCGAAGACATCCTTATTCTCCTCTTTGTTTATGTTGAAGAGAGATTTCCATGGTAAAGGATGGTGGGTTATAGGTCCTCGGCCTGGTCGAAGACTAATAAAAGGGACCCCCAGTGCAATACATGGGTGGAAACCTTGCTTTTTCTTTATATATTATACCAATTGGGGGTTCAACACTGACTGGAAGGCTCCGCATTTGGATGCACACGCTGGAAAAATAGTTCTGAAAGCCGATCTCAAAGACTTTGAGACTTTATCGAAGCTGGAGATCCCCTCATTTAAAGAATTGATGAAGGAAGAAAACCTTTATCGAGCCCATATCAGCGAAGTCCCAACATTAGGTATAGAAATAGTGGTCTTCAAATTTTCATTCTCTCCATCTTTCTTTCTTTTTTCTTTTTATATGATGAAATCTTTTGATTGCAGGTGAAAGAATGAAGCCTCAACTTGAGAAAGTTCGACAGGCTTCCCGGAAGAGGGCAGTGGTTGTTCCAGCAACATCCAAAGTCCGAAAGAAAAGAAGCGCAGAAGAGGGTTTGAGCACTCCTCTGATAAGACCCACATCGGATGAAGAGATACTGCCTGTTTCACCAAATCCACTTGAATCTGCCAGGAGTCCATCTCCGAGGAGATCTCCTCTGAAAGTTCTAGTCCGATGCCCCCTCCAAATCAATGTGATTTGATATTTGATAGGGAATCCCTAATTTCACCTCCAAAGAAGAAAAGAAAGGAAAGATCAAAGTTTTAATCCGAAAACGATCCTAGGTGGAATGCCTCTTTGGAAGGAGGATTTAATGTAGACTTTATTGTCTTTTCGAATAGAGAGGGCTTAGAGAATCTTGAACTAGCCAGGGAGCTGATGAAGTGCACGCTTCTTCCGAAAGACTGGGACAAAACTAGGTCTCGATGCATTGAAGAAGTCTCTGACTCAGTGTTCTCGTTAGCACTAAAGGTAAATATATGATTGTATTTTCGAAGCATAAATTTATTATTGCTAACTCTTTAATCTATTAATGTAGATGATACATGACATTACTATCATAGAGGAAAGCATCTTCGACTTCAGAGATAACTATTAAAGAATGAAAGAGAAGGTGAAAGTAGCTGAAATTGAGAAGGCAGTAGCTGAAGAGCAGAGGCAGGCTATGGAGGAGAAGCTTGCCCAAAGCAATGCCTTGGTTCAGAGCTTGAAAGCTGATATGGAGAAGATCCATTCGAAGAACTCTGAACAGGAGGCAAGACTTAAAAAGAGAAAGAACAATGTCCGGTCTTTGGAAGCTTTACTTAAAGAAGCTCATCAGAAGTCCGAAGAGGCCACTAAAAAATTCGAAGAGGCCACTGAAGAAATTCAATCATTGAAAGATCGGTTGGGAGAGGCAATAACAAATTACAAAGCATCTCTAGCTTTTGAGAGCGAGATGATTGAAGCCGGGACTCATAGTTACAACGGGGGTTTCAATGATGGGGTGATGGAGGTGCAAAACCTTTAACCAGATTTGGACATTTCAGGGATTCAACTATTTGACCCCAAGGGTCCGAATGAGATCGAATCACAAGAGGGTGCCAAAGCTCCATTGATAGCTAAAGAAATGGCCAATCTAGTCAAACTTACTCAGAACGAAGACATTCCAACAAGAGAAAACTTGTAACATTTTCCTCTTCTCTTTTTGGAAATGTAGATGCCCTATTAATGAAGATCTATTTCAGTAAGATGTTTCTTTGTGAATGTATATGTGTGAATGGAAATTGTTCCAAGTAAAAAGTCTTCGAATTAGAACATAATTGAAACCTCCGAAGTATATTATAACTCTAAGCCCTCGGACCCAGTTTAATATAATCTTTTTAAATAGAATTCCAAGATCTGATTCAAGGTTACATCATGTTGGATAATAATACCGGAATAAGAATGATTTTGAGGCTCCAAGCTTTCAAACTTGAAGATGCACTAAGTCTTTGGACTTAGAAGAATTCCATAGAATTGAGATAAGAGAATACCAAATCTCCAGATTGTGATGAGAATCAAGTCTTCAGACTTAGGAGAAAAGAATACTAAATCTCCAAATAAGAATCAAGTCTTCGCACTTAGGAGAAAAGAATACCAAATCTCCAAGCAAGAGCCAAGTCTTCGAACTTGAAAAAATTCCAGATAATTAAATCAAAAAGAATCTCTTAAATGAGAATACCAAGTCTTCGAACCTGAGAAAATTTCAGATAATTAAATCAAAAGAATCTCTTAAATGAGAATACCAAGTCTTTGGACTTGAAAAAATTTCAGATAATTAAATCAAAAATAATCTCTTAAATGAGAATACCAAGTCTTTGGACTTCGAATAAAATAGACCATGTGGGTCACCTACATCTTCATTACAAATAAAAGGTTGATTAACCTTTGGCATTTTTACGGGATAGATCGCTTGGATTACCCTTATGCCCTTCGATCAAGGATTAAGATAGGCTAATCGAGCCTACCTCGGCACTTTATAGAGTAGATCACGAAGATCATTTTCATATCTTTTTGAGATGGAATTAAGACAAGCTGATCATGCCCACCTCGGCTCTTTGTGAGGTAGATCATGGAGATCATCCTCATGCCTTTTTGATTAAGATGGACTGGTTAAGCCCAACTCTGTACTTTGTGGGTAGATCATGAAGATCATCCTTATGCCTTTTAAGAAAAGAAAATTAAGATAGGTTAGTTAAACCTACCTCGGCACTTCATAGGTTAGATCGCGAAGATCATCCTTATGCCTTAATGAAGAGATGAAGATTGAATAATTAAATCTACCTTTGGTAGCCTTGAATAAAAACCTTTATTGAAAATACTTGCAGAGGTTTTGTACATTCCAAGGCTGAGGCAGTAAAATACCTTCTAAAGTTTTCAACCGATAAGTTTCGGGTCGAATGACATCTTTGATTCGGAATGGTCCTTCCCATGTAGGAGAAAGCTTACCCTGTTCTGTAGGTTTGGATACTTCAAACTTTTGCAGAACTAGATCCTCTGGACGAAAGGTCTATTTTTTAACACGAGTGTTGTAGTATCTTGCAACCTTCTGCTGATATGTAGCCATTTTTAACTATGCTTGAAGGTGTGTACCTTGTAGTAAATCCAGGCAACTCTTCGGCATTCAGAATTTTTGGGCTCTTTATACTGATCAGTCTGCAATGATTGTAAATAGACCTCTATAGGAAGAACTGCTTCAGTTCCATAAGATAGTTGAAATGGAGGTTCACCAGTAGCTGTTCTAGGAGTGGTCCGGTATGTCCAAAGAACTGAGTTTAGCTCATCGGCCCATGACCCCTTAGCATCATTCAATCTAGTTTTAAGACCATGAAGAATAGTCCTGTTTGATACTTCAGCTTCTCCATTGCATTGAGGATGTCCCACTAAGGTAAGCTTGTGAAGAATGTGATATTGAGTGCAGAAGCTCTTGAATTTTAGATTATCAAATGGTCTTCCATTGTCAGTTATTATAGAATAAGGAATTCCAAAATGGAAGATGATGAAATTTCTTACAAAATTTTCAACCTTTGCTTCAGTGATCTGTGCCAACGCTTCAACTTTGACCCATTTTATGAAATAATCGATAGCCATAATAAAAAACTTTTGCTGCCTAGAAGCCAAAGGTAATGGACCAAGGATGTCCATTCCTCATCATGCAAAAGGCTAGGGAGCTGTCAATGGAGTTAACCGATTTGTAGGCCATCTTTGTACATTGGAGTATCGCTAACTGTGATCACATCTTTGGACAAATTCTACGAAATCCTTATGAATAGTTGGCCAATAATAACCTTGACGAATTATTTTATATTCTAAGGATCTGCCCCCAAGATGATCTCTAAATATTCCTTCATGCACTTCCTTGAATGCATAATCAGCAATGGATGGACCTAAACATTTCAGCAAAGGTTGCATGAAGGACCTCTTATACATGCTTCATTCAAGATCACGTATTGAGAGGACATCCACCGAAGCCACTTAGCTTCTAGCTTGTTTTCGGGTAAGGTGCCTTCTCTTAAAAACTTGAGAATTGGGTCCATCCATGAAGGTTCATGCTCAACTTGAAAGATTTCAACTATGGATTCTGATATGCTGGGGTCTTCAAGATATTCCACATATGTCTTCCCAAGAGAATTGGGTGCAGTGGTTGCAAGTCTTGAAAGAGCATCTGCCCAAGAATTTTCCATCCTAGGCACATGAACAATCTCAAAATGTTTCAAACTAGATATCATGCATTAGACTTTTTCCATGTATTGGATCATATTTGGATTCCAAGCTTTGAAATCACCTCTTACCTGATTCACCACTAGTTGTGAATCGGAAAAAACTTTGACCCTTTTTATTTCCAATTCATGGGAGATTCTGAGCCCAGCAATTAGTGCTTCATACTCTACCTGATTATTCGAATCTTGGAAAGAAAACCGAAGAGCATATTCAATAGCCTACCCATTCGGACCTGCCAAAATTAGACCTACACCGCAACCGTTGGCATTCGAAGCACCATCTACATGCAACATCCAAATAAATTCCAGACTATCTTCGATACCTTCCTCTTCAACTCTTGGCTGGTACTCTTCGGATCTCCACGTACACTCCGCTATGAAGTCAGCCAAAACATGTGCTTTCATTGCTGACCTAGGCTGATAGTCAATATCAAATATCTTCAATTTAACGGCCCACTTAGCTATCCTTCCTGAGGTATTAGAACAACGAATAATGGCCTTTAAGGGCTGATCTATTAAAACCATAATGGAGTGGGCCTGGAAATAAGGCTGAAGATGCTTCGCTGCCACTACTAGAGAAAAGATAATCTTTTGCACTCTAGGATACTGGATTTCTGCTTCATGCAACACTTTACTGGTGTAGCAAATCGGCTTCTGCAAATGATTGGCATATTTTCGTACCAACACCGAACTAACTGCCTCATCGGTGGATGACAAGTATAAGTAAAGTGTCTCTCCTTCGCATGGCTTGGAAAGCAAAGGAGGATTTTCTAAATATTCCTTGAGCTTATCAAAAGCAATTCTACAATCTTTGTCCACTCAAAATTTTGAGTTTGGCGAAGAACATTAAAAAATGGTAGACATCTTTCTACAGAACGAGAGATATATCGACTTAGAGAAGCAACTCTTCCTGTTAACCTCTGAACTTCTTTATTGCAAGTGGGGTGCCTTATTGTCCGAAGTGCTTGGATTTTATCTAGGTTAACTTCAATTCCTCTATTGGTAACCAAGTATCTCAAGAATTTCCTAGAAGTTACTCCGAAGACACACTTGGTTGGATTCAATCTCATCCGATGATGTCTGAGAGCATCAAAGGACTCCTTCAGATCTGTAATGTAATTAGATTTACGAAGACTTTTTACAATCATATCATCTACATAAGCTTCCATATTTCTTCGAATCTGATTTTTGAAAACTTTACTGATGAGCCTATGAAAAGTTGCCCCAGCATTCTTCAAACCAAATGTCATCACTTTATAATAGTAAAGCCCTTTCTCTATAATAAAAGCAGTCTTTTCTTCATCTTCAAGATCCATCCAAATCTGGTTATAGCCTGGGAAGGCATCCATAAAACTCAGCAACTGATGACCAGCCGTGGTATCAACTAGTTGATCAATTTTTGGCAAAGGAAAACTGTCCTTTGGACATGCCTTGTTGAGATCTGTATAATCTATACAAATTCTCCATTTGCCATTTGATTTCTTCACAATGACTACATTTGCTAGCCTATTCGGATATTGAACTTCTTTTATGAATTTAGCTTCAAGTAGCATATTAACTTCTTCATCAATAACCTTGTGCCTTTCAAGAGCAAAATTTCTCTTCTATTGAATAGGCTTATAGCTGGGAGAAACTTCCAGACGATGCGTGATCACATCAGGTAGAATTCCAGGCATGTCCGAAGCAGTCCAAGCAAAAATATCAGCATTATCTCGAAGAAAAAAAATTAATTTTACCTTGGACTCCTCATCAAGCAAGCTGCCAATTTGTAAAAGCTTGGTTGGGTCGTCTTCGGGTAAAGGTATGAAAAGTGTTTTCTCCACTGGCTCTCCACAATCTTCGGATTCATCTCTTGGATCTAACTATTCAAGTGTTAAAGACCTGGCCACTTGTTTGTTCTGAATCATCGAACACTAGTGAGCTATCCTTTGATCTCCCTTCACTTCTCCAATGCCTGTCCTAGTAGGAAACCGAACCAAATGGTGGTACATTGAAATAATGGCCTTGAATTTGTTTAAGGCTGGACACCCCAAAATTACATTATAAGTTGAAGATGTTCTTGCCACAATGAAATTGATGGGGAGGGTTCTTTGTAATGGTTCGAACCCAAAGGTCACAGGTAAGACTATTTCACCCTCCACTCCAATTTGATTTCCACCAAAACCTATTATAAAAATGGGAGATCTTCGTAATTCATGTCTAGACAATCCCATCCGAAGAAAAGCATCATACATCAACACAACAACTGAACTTCCATTATCAACCAAAATTATTTTTACATCAAAGTTGACAATAACAGCTGAGACCACAACAGGGTCATCATGTAGAAGTTGCATTCCTTTGACATCTTCATCAGAAAAAGTAATAGAGTTCTTCCCCTTGAACCTCTTTGGGATATTCTCCTTAGCTTCAATATCCCATGCCGATGACCGATGAAGCATACCAATGTCCCCACCAGTTGGTTATTGATGAGGCAGATCGGCTTCATTGGATATTCTTGGGAGAGTTGTTGCTTCGGCCTGAGACTCAAGGCGGTGGATGTACTTCCCCATTTATCCCCTTTTTATCAGGTCTTCGATGGCATCCCGAAGCTGAAAACACTCATCTATGTTATGGCCATGATTCTGATGGAATCGGCAGTATTTTCTCTTGTCCCTTGCTTTTGCAGGTGTCTTCAGGGGACGTGGCCTTTGAAAATATTTTTCTTTTTCAATCTCCAACAGAATCTTCTCCCTAGGAAAGTTGAGGGGTGTGTAGGCATCAAACCATTTGTTCTGCTGCTTGGATCGGGGCTGCGCCTAGGGACCAAAGCATTATTGGAAGATGTTGGCATCTTCGATCCTCTGGCATTTTTCTTCTTAAAAGGGTACCTCCCTTTTGCAAGTCTTTGGCTTGCCGCTTGCTCCTCAGCAGCAGCATACTTTTGAGCCGTTACCAGCAGTTCAGCATAGCTCAGTAGAAACCTTTTGTCCAGGAAAAATGTAAACCTGGACGATTTCAAGCCTTTCTTTAAGGTAGACATGGCCACATGCTCATTCAGATTTGGGATTTTCAGTGTGGCTGAATTGAATCGATGTACAAATTCCTTCAATTTTCTCTTTCTTATTGCTGGAGAAGAAACAAACTGTCTTTGTTGTGTGGCATCTCCTAGCACGTTCTGAAATGCAAGATAAACTATCGCTCTAACTCAGCAAAAGAGTAAATTTCCTTCGATGGTAGGCTCGAATACCACATTCGAGCAAATCTCCTCAGTGTAGCAGGAAAAGCAAGGCAGTAAAGAGCATCGGTTGCTCCTTGCACCATCATATGATCTTTGTAGCTCCCCACGTGGTCGAGAGGATCTGAAGTCCCATCATAAGCTTCTAACTGTGGGATTTTGAAGTGCCTAGAGATAACTTCAGCTATAATATGCTCAGAAAATGGAGGCTGAGAGTTGAAAGTAATAACCTCATCATTTCTTTGTAGATCTTTGATTCTGGTTATTTCTGCTTGCATGGATCTGAATTTCTCCTCAAATTCATAGTTGATCTCTCTTTGCCTAGCCTCTTATGGTAAAAAACTTCTAGAAGAAACAGAAGGAGAATGCCGGATGCTCTTCTTTCCACCATGATATCCTACTTATCGATCTAGTGGAGTGGCATAGCGATCATGAGATTACTGGATCTATGTGAAATTGGGGGTGATTTCTTGGTGCCGACCTTCTTCCTTTTCAGGTTGATGGATGGATCGCAAAACCGGTGGTGGATGTTGCCTTTGGATAGCAGCTTCTTGCATATTTTGTACTAGTATTATCAAAGCTTCCACCCTGTTTAACAGGGTTTCGAATTGATGTTGCCCTACCATTATCATGGGAGGCTGCACTCCCTGATCTGCTGAAAGATCATTTGCTGGAGGACCATTTGATGAATCTAGTTGCTCCTGGCCTGTAGAGGCATTTCAAACTTTTCCTCTCACTATTTTTGTTTCTCAAAGCTCTCCTTCAGAATAGCGGAAATGGATTTCTTCCCCTACCTGGCATGCCAATCTATTGACGCTGAATCCCCATCGACCAGATGGAGTGGCTCATCCGTCGGATCACCATCGAATGGAACCTGCAAAACAGATCCCCTTGATAAAAAATTTTTCGACGGGGGACACTCCGATGCCAAAGTCAGAAGAAACTCAGGCAATAAAATGGAGAGTTTGAAAATAGAGAGGGAAAGGAGAGAATTCAAAATTCTGGGAGTGAGCCAAAACTTACCTCGAGTGACCCCTCTTACCAGTATTTATAGGCTCCAATCGTAACTACTTACGGTTATAAAAGTTGGCAAATGCAACCTCCTCATAACTGTAAGTAGTGGCGGTTGGAGAATCAGTTATTTTGGAGCTTATCCTTTATGTGGATTTCGACCATGTGGATTCTTGCAGCAACCAGAACACACTTCAACTATTCTGGGGTTGGAAAAAACCCACATATTCAATATTTCTCGATTTTCAAGAATAGATCCGAAGTGAGCTTAACATTCTCTTTAGTAAAGCTCCTAAAGGGAATATTAGTTATACACTTCATAGACATTTCCTTGGAATTCATAAAGAAAGATAAATACTTACTGTTTTGAATATGAGATAATATGCTCTTCGGATTATGAAGGAATAAAGCCGAAGATATCTAATTGAAAGGCTGGGTCTTTAGACCAAGGTAACAATATGAAGCCGAAGACATAAGGCTAATAAACATGACTTCTAGACCAAAACAAGAATACAAAGTCATGGACATAAAGACATTAGGCATGGACTTCGGACCAACATAAAGATATGAAGCCGAAAACACAGAATTAATAAGCTTGGCTTCTAGATCAAAATAAGGACACGAAGCCATAGATATTAAGATATTAGGCATGGTCTTAAGGCCAAGGTAACAATATGAAGCCGAAGACATAGAATTAATAAGCTTGGCTTCTGGATCAAAATAAGGATACGAAGCTATAGATATTAAGATATTAGACATGGTCATCGAACCAAGACAAAGATACGAAGCCGAAGACAGAATATCTTATTGTATTTAATAACCCAATAGATATTTTCCTTCGTATGTTGATTTGACCAACAAACTAAAAATTGAAATTGACTCAAAGAATGACCCAATAATTAATTGGAATAAAATCAGGATATCATAACACCTATCATTATCTTCCTTCGAGCTAGTGAGAACCTCCCCTTGTTCCACCTAGCACCATCTAGCTCAGAAAATACCATTTTACATGATGATGAAAGCAAGGAGTTTATTTACATGATTCTCAGAGCAATTTTGGCCCTCGCTGTCGACTTTAATCTCAAGCCATCTATGCATGTACTTTAAAGAAAATACCAATCTTTAATAACAACTTCTAGAATTTTTGGCCTAATTGGGCTAATTTGAAGTTAATTTATTTGGCATTGGCATATGCTTGTATGGTAGTTGACCTCATTGCATTTTGGTGATCCAGATCCAAAGACTTTTTCTTGTTTTGTTCATGAATCATTGGCTGGATCAATCGACCACTTTCGGGTTGATCTTCATTTTCTAGGATTCCATGACATCTCATGCTTGGTGAAAAACTTTTTTCATGCTTTAGAATAGAATTTAAAAATTCTTCGCTAAAAATTTATCTTTTTAGTTATCCTATCTTTAATTTTGTTAGATCTGATTTTATTGAACTGAACTAACATAGCCTAGCGATCATTTCTTAATGGCCAATGATCCAACCTCTTAAAATATTTGAATGTGCATGATGATCGGGTCACTTCCTAGATCAGACCTTAATTTTGACCGAATCTAATTAGCTTAATTCCGACTTACCTTTTACATAAGCTATTATTGCCTATTTAATTTAATCTACTAATCTCAATAGATGGTCATTAGGTCTAGGATAGCTAGTCCATCCCACATCAAGATTTTTGTGACATAGATCAACTTAGTAAGGTTAGGTTAAAACATTTGCATTGCATTATAAAAAAAAAATTTCAAATTCAGCATATTCAACATTCTGCATACTATACGCACCCTTTAGTATTTTAGGAAGTCCTACCTATAGAAAACTCCAAAAATTATAAAATTCTCTTCGTTAGAAAACAGACTCGTAATGAACAACTCTATGATTATGGATTCATAAAATTGATTTAAAATCCATGCTAGTTTAGACTTGAAATTCTTTTCTTCTATTATAGAATTCTACAGCTAGTGGTTTTGGACAACCTCTATTCAAACCCTAAGTCTTGTTTCTAGGAGTGTCAAAAAATTATAAAATTAGTATTTCTATAAACTAGACTCGAATTAGAAAATTTCTATATATGAAAATTTATGAAATTGCTTTGAGATTGGTGCTAGTTTGATCTAGAACTTCCAATTATGCTTGTAGAAATCTACGACCTACAGAACTATACAATACCTATTCTTTTGTCAATTCTCATCAATTGGGTTATCAAAAAATTAAAAAATTAACTAGATTCTAGAAGGAAGATATCTATGTTTGTCAATTTTAAAATCAAATTCTAGATTGGTACTAGATTTCTTTGAAAATCTTGTCACTACATTTTGAAAATTCTATAAAAAATTACAGTCTAAACAGTCCCTAAAAATATCAGTCAATTCTTAATCCTAGGAGTATCTAAAAATTTTGAAATTTAGATTATTGG
The DNA here is from genome assembly GCA_021397845.1 of Areca catechu. Taxonomy (NCBI): domain Eukaryota; kingdom Viridiplantae; phylum Streptophyta; class Magnoliopsida; order Arecales; family Arecaceae; genus Areca; species Areca catechu. The sequence continues at coordinate 88,813,686 of CM038051.1, read as the reverse complement.
AATCTCCACTCATTGAAGAATCTGACTGTGCTTTGAAATACATGAAGACACCTATCTAGGGTATCTATTTTTTAGCATAAATCTAGACTGAAATAAAACTACAACATAATTAGGGGATTGAAAATTCAATATAGAGCTTGTTATAACCCTTGCATGACCACCATGTCAAGAGCAAAATACCATCCCGAATCCTTAGAGTCAGATAGTAAAATGGATCCTAACCAAATAGCTGCATCGCTTCATGTCCTTACTAAAAAAATTAATAATATGACTTATCCTTTATCAAGAGCTTGAATTAAGATTAAAAAATTGGAAGAAAATCAAACCAATAATAATCAAATTATGGATACTCCTCTTAGACCTATGATATAGTCAATTAAGAATTCTGATTCCAAAATTCAATATCTTTTATGCAAGGGACTAGACCATGCTACCAGTAAGTGCCCATCCATACTACATATATGAAAATCTAAAATTAAAAATCCTAAAAATAACCCTGAAGAAAAGGTTTATATAGCAGATCCAAAATTAGCTGATATTTGTGATAGCTATGACATAATCCAAATTATCACTATACTTGAAGAACAACTAGAAGATGAATGCGTATTGAACCAACCAAAAGAAACTAAAGGTGGGAACAACCCTGCTATTATTCATACCATTGATAGTCAAGATAATAAAATACGTAAGAAAAACATTGATAATGATAGCTGCATTGCTGACATCTGTCCTAATAAGATTTAGCACCTGTAAACCACTCGAGTTTCTATGATATGGCCTAGACAAGTACTACATCTATCCCTCATAAGCATACATATATATTGAACTATGTTTATCCTAAAAAGTTATATATCATGGTCTAAGTCCTTAAGTATTAAAGGAATTATCTACTTTCATGAGAATTTATTTTGTATCTAGACCATGAGATCTTCAAGTTTTTCAATTTATAGAAAAATTTAAGTCCAAACCCTAGAAAGTGGATTGAGCTCCTTCAGACCTTTACCTTCGTTGTAAGGTATAAGTAGATATAGACACCAAAGCTGATATAGACCTCTTATCGGAAGTAACTATAAAAGTTATGGACTTTGGTAGTTAAAAGAAAAATATGATGAATGCCAAACTTTAAGAAAATTATAAAATAATAGTAATAATAAAATAATAATATTATTATATGCCCTTTACTTGTGCATATTATAATATTAAAGTCAGCATCATCCTTCCTAGAGCATATTAGGAGTCTGCAAAAAGAGATCAGTAATAAAATTAATATAAATAATAAAATAATTAATTAATAGATTCTCATTAACAAGTCAAGGATTTTGCTAAGGATGATTATGGCATGATTAAGGTCAAACCTGAGTGATTTTCACTAGAAATCATTTGGAAGCTACATATATGAGAAATAGGTACATTCAAGATTTTTAAAGAAGTTGGACTAATACATTTGTTGATGAACTACCATCTAGCTATGGGATTAATTCAACTTTCAATTATCAGATCTAATTGAATATAAAAAACCAGCATTGTTACCTTATGATTTGTTTGATCATGTACCATCCCTTATGAGTGACCCTCTCCCTAAGTATCCACAAGACAAATTGAGAGACAGCATGATGAGATCGATTACATCATTGATGAGCAGATCAAGTTCACTAGGGGTTAAGACAATCATGGCTATTTTTTCATTGGTAAGATAGACTGGAGTCAGAGGATTCCTAGATAATTTGAGACCTACAAAGTAGTATGGAACCTGATTTGATAGAGTCGAGTTCATCCCACCCTAAGGGAATGATAATGACATCGCTCAACACAGATCTTGATGCACACCCAACATTCTTATAAGCAGATATATTTGTTCATTTTTTATTTTATCTGGATGTATGGGGATTGAGTATATTATTTTTATTTTGTTATTTTGTATCTAGATCATGCATAGATATCAAAGCTTGAAAATTGGATTAGTTTGGAGTCTATTTTAGATTTGTCTAATTATTTTAGATTAGTTTAAAGTCTTATCGATATGGTTGAGTTGGTCTCCAACTTGCCGGGGACAAAGTTTATTCAAATAATTCTTATACTTGGAATAAAGCAAGCAAGAAATCATGAAAAAATATTTGGGTTGCTTTTTCCTGACTCCTCCCTTCCCCTTTTCTCTTTCCCTCCTTCTCTCTTCTTCTTCTTCCTTCTCTCTTCTTTCTCTTCTTCCTAGTTCTTCTTCTTACATCTTTTCTATCTCCTCTCTTCTTCATTGTTTGCTCCTCTCTCTTCCCCTTCTTCTTCTTCTCATTATTTTAAGAGCCCTTAGAATCCAACCTCTCAAGCCATCGTTAAGCATCCCAAAACCACCCAAAAATCTCCACCCATCTCTCCTATTCTCCCATGCCACCGACACCACCTCCTCTGCTCTGAAGCTGAGCATGCTATCACCGACTCTACCACCTCCCTCCTATCCAGAGCCCCACAGTCATTTCCATTCTTCCATCTATGAAAGGACCACCTGACCGATTGCCCACAATTTTGTTTGATGCCCTCGTCATTCACACCTCTCTGCTCACTGCCAGCAAACAGCAACCACAACCACCCAATGCCATTAATCAACCTCATTCCAAGGACTCTATCTTCCATGGCTTCATCATCTCTAAATGGCTTCATGCCCTCTTCACTACCATCGATCAACCGTATTGCCTCTCATGTTGATACTACATTCTTTTGCAATAGAGTAGCAATGCTGCTGCTCCATCATCAAACTAGTTGATAGCCACCATCGACAATGAACGACCAAACTCCTCTGGCCACTATGGCTAGGCTTCAAGGACCCTGTGATGACCAAATCGAGCCCTCGTCCTTCACGGCGATCTCTCTCTACTACTCCATAGAATCCCTATTGTTCTCATCCTCCAAGCCAGTAAGAAGCCTCCCCCTATTTCACCTTGCCCCCTCTGGTTTAGAGAAGACCCTTTTGCATGATCGTGAAAACAAGCGTGAAAGCAAGAGTTTGTTCACACGATTCTTAAAACAATTCTAGCTATCACTACCAACTTTAATCGTAATCCCTCTATGCACAAACTTCAAAGCAAATATCAGTCTTTAATACCAACTTCTAGAATTTTGGGCATAATTGGGTAAATTTGGAATTATTCAATTTGGGATTGGCTTATGCTTGTATGGTAGCTGACCACGTTGCATTTTAGTGATCAAGATCCAACAACTCTTTTATGTTTTGTTTATGAATCATTGGCTAGATACCTCGACCACTTTCGAGTAGATCTCCTTTTTCTATGATTCCATGACATTTTGTGCTTGGTAATTTTTTTTTTCATGCTTTAGGATAGAATTTAAAAATTCATTGCTAAAAATTTATTTTTTTAATTATCCTATCTTCAATTTATTTAGACTTGATTTAATTGAATTGAACTAACCTAGCCTGGCCATCATTTCTTAACGACCAATGATCCAACCTCTTGAAATATTTGACCATGAATGCTGATCGGGTCACTTCCTAGATTGGACTTTAATTTTGACTAGATCTAATTAGCTTAATTCTAGGTTATCTTTGACATATGCTATTATTGCCAAATAAATTTAATCTACTAGTCTTAATAGATGATCATTAGGTCTTGGATAGGTAGCCCATTGATGTAGATTTTCTAATTAAACCGCAAGCACACGGTGTGCAGAGTAGCAAGTTCGACGAGTACGAGTCGATCCCACAGGAAAATGGGTTTTAACTATGTTCTAACCAAGCTTCAACAAGAATTGATTTCAAGATTTCAACAATTAAAAATAATTTTAGGATCTTTAAATCCACTAGACTGTTGACTAAAAAGCCTTTCTAAAGTTTCCTTCCCTTTAACTTTTTCTGTTGTATTATTCAAGTATGGATTATGAACAGGTTTTGACCCAACAATAATCCATCAAGAATGTTTACAAGGAAATTAATTGACATGAGCATGTTACCTAGAACTCTTCTTGCATAAAATCAAACATGAACTATAAAGGGATTATAACCCAATAATAATTCATTAAGATTAGTAGTAAGAGGATTAAAGAAAAAAAAAGAATTTAATACAGAAAAAGATTCCAAAGACAGGATTCCTAATCAAAGTCTAGTTTCATCGCGATCCTAGAGGGATTTACTTAGCCAAACATGATTGAAATGAAAACTTTAAAAATTATATAAAATCGATTAACTACTTGCCAAAATTTAAATTGCAGAACTTAAATGCAAAAATAAAAGCTATCCTAATTATAGGAATTTAAATGGCATAAAATAAATTAACATAAATTAATCTAATCTACCACTTTAAAAATAAGAACAAATATTGCACAGAAGGAAACTAATGGCAATGTTTAACCCCTAAATCATTAACAGGAATAATGACTAAGAAATAAATAAAGGAAAGAAACAAAGCTCTGGCTTTTCCTCTCAGCTCTACTCTCCTCAAGAAAGAAAGCAACGCTCGGAATTAATTCCTTTAGCCTCCCACAGTCCCAGGTATTTATAGAGAAAGAATCCTAGGATAAACCGCGTCGGACTGCTCTCTTAATTTCGTTAACATGCGGGTCTCTACTCTCGTTCCCGTAACAAACTCCATCTCCCAACGAATTTCAAACTCCTGCGATCTTATCCCAGACTGTAGTGAATCTCTTTCGATTTATTTTCCTTTCGGACATCCAATCTCCCAACCTTCCGACAAGTTTCTGGACCAACGTTAGGAGCAGCAGGCGGTTGTTTGGAAGCTTGAAGGAAACATGCTTGATAAAGCCCAACGGTGGTGGGGAACTCGGACAGAGGACTGATTTTGAAGGAGGAGGCATCAACTTGATAGAGACCGGCTGGTGCAGGCGGTGATGGTTAATGGTGCAGTGAACGAAGGATGGAGCAGTGGTAAGCTACGAAGCGGTAGCAAGCTTGGGGAGACGGTGAAGAGAAACGGACAGCTTGAACGTCCATTGGAGGCGTGGCTGGAATGGGGAGGAGCAGCAGCGAATAGGGAGCAGCAAGGGGATTTTCTGGCATCTTCATGGCTTCTCCAGCATTCGTGAAGGGTCCCGGCATCTTCATGGACTTCTCCAAGTTCATTCTTGCAACCGCTATTGAAGTGCTTGGGGTAGGCGGACGCCGACTACACCCTTAGAGAAGTCCATGAAAATATTTGTGGTGACCACCTTAAAGGGAGATCCTTAGCTTACAAGATCATCCGACAGGGATATTACTGGCCCACCGTTCAGAAGGACGCGTCAGACTTCGTTCGAAGGTGCGACGCGTGTCAAAGGTACTCCGTCATTCAAAGGAGACCTGCCAGTGAGCTGACAACGATCACCGCCCCATGGCCATTCGCATAGTAGGGGATGGATATCCTGGGACCCTTTCCCCTGGCATCCGGGCAATGAAAATTTTTACTTGTGGCTATCGACTATTTCACCAAGTTGGTGGAAGCCAAACCACTAGCATAAATAATGGAGGCTAAGGTGGAGAACTTCGTTCGGAACAATATCATCTTTCGATTCGGCATTCCCCGGATGATTATTACTGATAATGGGAGACAATTTGATAAGTCTAAGTTTCAGGATTTTTGTCAGCAATATCATGTCTCTCACCGACTTACTTCGGTCGGCTGCCATCAGTGCAACGGAGAGGCCGAAGTCACCAACCGAACAATCTTGCATGGGCTGAAGACCTGGCTCAATGAAGAAAAGGTGGTGTGGGCACCAGGATCTGATAGAGGTTCCTTAATCCTCTGTGGATCTCCAATTAGGGTTTCAATTTTTGAGTCTTGTAAGCCTCAACTTTGTAATTTCCTTTTGCTTTGAATTGAGTCTATACTTTGACCAATTAGGTCAAATTGTGTCCTATACTGAGTCCAGTCACAAATCGAGTCCGGTCTAGTCTATTAGAAGTATGGGTCCATTGCAAGTGTGGGTCTTAAAATTTAGTTTTCTTGGAACCAAGTCTGGAAAGAATCCAAGTCAGCTAAGGCCCCACCTGTTCATCCTATGTGGCACCATGTGGGAAGCACACTTGTCATCCTTGGACACCCAAAGAGGAGGATCATATCAATTGGATCTAGCCCTTTTTTCCTCTCCCTATCTAGCTCCTTTCCAAGCAAGGGTGGTCGACCAAAGTAAAAGACAATGGGAGTTGAAGTGGGGAATTCAAATCCCTTGCTTCAAGCCCTCCAATCAAGTATTCTTCCCCAATTGCTTGAACCTCTTTGGAAGGGAGAGACAAGATCCATGGGAGCATCCAAATAACACTCCCCATGTCATTCCTTGTACCAAAGAAAGGATGCCAACCAAGGAAGGAGGAAGAACACATGCCTTTCTCCAAGCCTCTCTTCATGCTTTCTTCCAAAACCAAGAAGCTTCTTTCCAAAATTCAAGGTGCCAAGATCCTCCTTCCAAGCCATGCATCATGCCACGCCCAATCCAATCAACTTTAGGTCAGCCAAAGAGAGAAGAAAGTCAAGGGATTTGGGTGCCCATTCAAGAAAATTTGTATTCTTTCATTTGAAATTCAAAAGGGTCCTAAGGTGCCTATTTAAAGGACCTAACCCCTCCATTGTAAATTTTAATGTTGATGAATGAAAAAAAATTATCTTCTTGAGTCCAATCTCTTGTTAGTTGCCTTCGTTCACTAGGAACATCGATCTTCGAGAGGGAGCACCTTCGCCTTTGGACGACGAGAGGTGTGAGGCCTCAAACTACCATCACTGCCGCAACTCCGTCATCCGTCTCCAAATCCAGCAGAACTCCACCATCAGTTCCACCACTCTTCTTTTATTCTTCCATTGCTTTCCTCTTGATTGACACTTAACCTTTTATCTTCTTTGAATGCTCGCAGGTCCTCCAGGTGACACAAGTATGGCAACAGCTACCTTTGCCATCAAGATCTTCGGACAGCCAGCCGGTGCCTCCGCAAGGTTGACGGCTCGATCATCCAGGCCGCATCCACCAAAGCGAGCGATCTCTGCATCGGGTGCTTCAAATCGTTGAGGTTTGCCCCCTGACTCCTAAGTAGGTCTTGATTGGAGAGCTAAGTCCTACGGGATTTCTCAATCCCGGGGTCCTCTCTTTATCATTGTTTAGGGACCATCTACTTGCTTGATAGTTCTTATTGTTGTAGAATCCTAGATCATCTCTTACTTATTTTCGGGAATCCAAAGAAAATCACTAAAAATCTAAAAATCACAAAAAACCTAAAAATCACTTGCATCATCATTTCATCCTCGCATCTAGTTTGTCCTCCATCATTTCTGGTATCAGAGCTTGGTTAGGACTTTAGCTCTTCTTAAAGTACTTGGAAAAGGTGCTTCACCAGGACGTCCGGTCTTAGGAGAAAAGTAGGGTTTCAAGACCCTCTCCTCCCATTCCACGGGGTCTCCTAAGGCGTGTAGGGGTTCCACTATGGCAGGCCTTGGAAGAGGAATACAAGAAGAATAGATCTAAAAGAACAAAAAGATTTTGCATCTTAGATTTCAGCTTTTAATTTCTACAGTTTTTTTTCCTTTCCGTACATGGTCTTTTTTTTTAGGTGGTACTATCTATAGGAATCTTCAAATTTCATGATTTTTGCTTTGTTAGATCACATATAATTCAAAGTATTTTTGAGAATTTGTTCAGGTTTTATTTCAGTTTGTAAAATTTTTAAAAGCCAAAATATTACCTAAGAGCAAGTTCTGTTCAGAAAATTTCAATAATTTGTATTTTCTTGTGTTTTAAATTGTCATCTAGTTTAATCTTGCATTTAGGGTAATATCATTCATTCCCATTATCTTAACTCTATTTTCATACATCAAAAAAACACAAAAACATAATTTAGTGACATCTCATTAGATCATTTGCTTGCATTCATTTTCATAAGTTACTTTAAGGGCGACAAATTGACATATGGTCAAGATTTCATTACCTGTCCCTAGCCCAAAAATCACTAACCTGCATATCAAACCCAATCCCTAACTAAAATCCAATAGACACTTAATTTGCTGTAGAGAGCTTAGGGACACCAATTGGTCGAGTCAAGACTAAGTGTCTATTCTTGGCGTCAGCCCATTCTATGTGTGATGTTGCCCTTGGTGTCTAGGATTGGTGATTCTGGGCTTGTGAGTTTGGTCCACCTACCTGGCCAATCCCAGATTGGTGTCTAAGGTTGGCGCTCAGGGACTTCCGCTCCCCTACACCTACCTGGCCTAGGACAAAGTTACTCCAGACTGGTTTGCTACCCTGACTTAGGCAACTGGTTGAGATTCTAGGTCTAGTAGATTCTAAGCATTTTTGTGTGTTTAACCCATCTCCACTAGATCAGGAATACCATATCATCCTCACCATTCCCAAGCTGGTGAACCTATGGAGAATGACAGAGAAGTTCAACTTAAGGGTCTTATGGAGCAATTGACTAGGATGAATAGCAAACTAGATAGGCTTGAAGAGAGAGTTGGAACCTCAGAGAGGAATAGTCCTAGACCATCCGTTGAGCCTGAGTCTGGATCACCTTTCCCCCCTAGGGATTATCCTCACCATGAACCACCCATAGAGTCTGAACCTAGAAAACTGCCCCGTGTCAACCCAGCCCAAGAGTTTGAACCTAGGAGACCCAATCCTGAGATCATAGACCAAGAAGAAAGGGCCCTTAGGAACATCAAGTTAGAAGCCCCTACCTTTGATGGTAGCCTAGATCCTAAAGTGTATGTAGATTGGGAGGAGGATATGGAGTAGTATTTCGAGTGGTATACCATGACTGAGAGGATGAAGTTTAAGTTCGCCAAGACTAGGTTGGTTCGCCAAGCTAGGTTATTCCGTAATAGTGTTGAGAGGCTGGTAGCATAGAGAGATGAAGAACCAATAAGAACTTGGAGAGGTATGAAAGCCAAACATAGGGAGAAGTATCGACCACTTTCCTACACCCAGAGTTTATTAGACTAATGGCAGAATCTGAGTCAAGGGAACAAGAGTGTAGCTGACTACATCGTGAAGTTTAATGAGTATGTCATGCGATGTCATGTCAATGAATCTGCTTCTGTGACCCTATCTAGGTTTAGGGCTGGCCTACACCCAAACATCCATAGAGAGCTTTATTTTAGAGAGGTCACTAATTTAGAGTATGCTTACCAAGTTGCAAGGAATTATGAGCATTTCCAAAGGGCTCCTACCTGTCGTAAACCTGAACCCTTTAGAAACCCTAGTCGACTCCCAGGATCTAACCCAGGGTATAGTCAGGCTTACCCAAGTCGTCCAAATCCTTATAGACCTGACACGAGTCGACCCAACCCCAGCCGACCCAGCCCAAGCCGACCATCTCTGAACCGACCCCATTTTAGAAGAGAGGAAAAGGGTAAAGCTGTTGGAACCCATAAGAGTCCCACTCCCCAAAACACTTGTTTTAGGTGTCATAAACCGGGACATAGAGCTAGCCAGTGCACCTCCACAGCCCTAGTCATAGAGGAGCCAACTGAGAATGAGATAGAACCCATTGCTGATCCAGAGGGAGAAGTCTATGAGCCAGAAGATTAGTTACTTGAAGAATATGAGGGAGAGGAAGAGCAATTTGAATCTGAAGACCTTCTAGGGGTAGTTAGGTGCATCCTTACCCAAAACGTAGTACAGGAAGATTGGCATAGGAAAACATTCTACAAACATTTGTCAAACTAGGGGATAAGGTTTGCAAAATCATAGTTGATAGTGGGAGCTATGTCAATGCTATCTCTTCTAGCACTATCAAAGCCCTAGGATTGACCTCAGTCCCTCATCCCAACCTATACAAGGTCTCTTGGATTGATTCAACCTCTGTACCAATAAAATCTAGGTGCCAAGTCTTAATCAAATTGCAGTCTTACGAAGAGAAGATTTGGTCTGATGTCCTTCCCATGGGCATTAGCAGTGTTATCCTAGGACGACCGTGGCTTTATGATCATGATGCTACTCTTTACGGTCGGACCAATAGTTGTACCTTCAATCACCATGGGAAGAAATTTACCATTAACCTAGTTCAGCTTAAGGACCAGGCTAAGAGAGGATCAAGTAGTCTTAAGGAGAAGAAGCATGGAGTTAACCTAATCAAATCTATGGAACTGGAGAAAGAGATTGCTGAGGGAGCCCCTGTTTGGATTTTGACCACCAAAGATAGCCATGAACCAACCCAAATAGAGCGGCCCCAAGAAGTAGTTAAGGCTCTAGAAGAGTTTAAGGATGTTTTCCCTGAAGAATTATCGATCACCTACCACCTCTTAGGGACATCCAACATGCCATAGATTTGGTCCCAGGTGCCACCATACCCAACCTTCCCCATTATAGGATGAACCTCACCGAACACCAGGAATTGTAGAAACAAGTGGGAGAGTTGCTTTGGAAGGGTTTTCTTAGGGAGAGTTTAAGTCCCTATGCCATTCCTACTTTGCTAACCCCTAAGAAAGATGAAACCTGGAGAATGTGGGTAGATAGCAGAGCCATAAACAAGATCACAATCAAGTATAGGTTTCCCATCCCCGTTTAGATGATATGCTTGACATGATGGCCGGAGCTACTATTTTTTCCATGATAGATCTTCAGAGTGGCTACCACCAGATTAGGATCAGACCCGGGGATGAATGGAAGATGACTTTTAAAACTAAGGATGGCCTTTTTGAATGGGTAGTGATGCCTTTTGGACTTTCTAATGCCCCTAGAACCTTTATGAGAGTCATGAACCAAGTCCTGAAAGAATTTGCTGGAAAATTTTTAGTGATTTATTTCGATGACTTTCTGATTTACAGCAGGACTAAAGAAGACCATCTTAGCCATCTTAGGTTAGTCTGCCATACCCTTAAGAAATATAGCCTTTATGCCAACCCTAAGAAATATGAGTTCATGATAACAAGGGTTATCTTCCTAGGTTTTGTAGTCACCCCAGAAAGAGTCTTCGCTGATCTCGAGAAAGTTAAAGCCATTGTTGAGTGGCCTGTCCCAACTAATGTCCATGATGTGCGTAGTTTCCATGGCCTTGCCACTTTTTATAGGAGATTTATTCGGGAATTTAGTTCAATCATAGCACCCATCACAGACTGCATCAGGAAGGAAGGCTTCCAATGGACCAAAGCTGCAGATAAAGCCTTCCAAGAAATCAATGATAAGATGATACAAGCACCTGTCCTAAGATTACCTGATTTTACTAAAGTTTTTGAGATTGCTTGTGATGCTTCAGGAGTTGGCATTGAAGGAGTACTTAGTCAGGAAAATCACCCCATGGCCTTCTTTATCGAGAAACTCAATGAAGCCAAAGTTAAGTACTCGACTTATGATAAAGAGTTCTATGCAGTCGTTCATGCTCTTACGTATTGGAGGCATTACCTGTTACCCCAAGAAATTGTCCTTTTCTCTGACCATGAAGCCCTTTGGTACCTAAACTCCCAGAAAAGACTAAACCCGAGACAAGCTAAGTGGGTAGAATACATCCAGGCCTATACCTTTGTGCTTAAACATCGAGCTGGTACCAAGAATAAGGTAGCTGATGCCCTTAGCCATTGTGCCTTGTTACTGAATACCGTTAGGACTGAGGTTATAGAATTTGATCGATTGAAAGAGCAGTAGAAGACCAGTTCTTTTGGCCTAGCCTGAAGAAGGATGTAGCTAACATTGTTTCCCGGTGCCGAACTTGTGCTGTCGGCAAACAACAGAAACAGAATACTAGCCTGTACACCCCTCTGCCTGTGCCTAGTCTCCCTTGGGAAGACCTTAGCATGGATTTTGTAGTAGGATTGCCCAAGACTGCAAGGAAGCACGATTCAGTCTGTGTAGTGGTAGATAGGTTCTCCAAAATGGCCCATTTCATACTCTGTTCCCAGACCCTAGATGCTTCTAAAGTTGCTAAGCTCTTTCTTGATCATGTGGTTAAGTTACATGGCCTTCCAAAAACCATAGTGTCCGATAGGGATGTCCGATTCACTAGCTACTTCTGGAAAACCCTTTGGCACTTACTAGGCACCAAGCTTAAGTTCTCGACTACCTAACACCCGTAGACCGATGGCCAAATTAAGGTACTCAACCATAGCCTAGGGAACCTCTTAAGATGTTTAATAGGTGAACATACTGAAAACTGGGATCTTCTTTTACCTCGAGCTGAGTTCGCCTACAATAGTTCTGTGAATAGGACCACCGGGAAAAGTCCTTTCGAGATTGTGAGTGGTTACAAGCCTAACCGACCCCTTGATTTGATTCCCCTACCTATCCATGCTCGTGTCTCTGAGTCCGCCGAATCCTTTGCATAGCATATTAGGGACATACATAAGAAAATCAGCAATAAAATTAATCTATAAGTAATAATGCATATAAAAAAATGGCTGATTCCCGAAAACGAGCCAAAGAGTTTGAAATTGGGGATTCTGTAATGATTAGGCATAGGCTTGAACGGTTTCCACCAGGAATCGTTAAGAAACTTCATGCTCGTGGAGCTGGCCCCTTTAAAGTGATAAAGAGAGTCGGCCCTAATGCCTACGTTCTTGAGCTACCCCCGAATTATGGCATTAGATCGACTTTCAATATCTCAAACATAGTCAAGTACAGGGAACCAGCAAACATTCCTAGCGAGCCATATGGGCCCTTTGAGAGTGAACCTGAACCTGAGTATCCACCTCTAATTATACCTGAGAGAGGAGAGCAGATCGAGCATGTCCTGGATGACCAAGCTATCACTACCCGGGGCAAAGGTTATCAATGTTTCTTAGTCCGTTGGCAAGGCCGACCTGAGTCTGATGAGTCGTAGATTACCCGGGAGGACATGCAGCACCTTGATCCCGACCTTCTGGAGGAGTACCTAAGCCAACTCAACTGTTACTCGACAGAGTCAAGTTCCTCCCATCCAGGGAGAACTGGTGTGGGCACCAGGATCCGACAGAGGCTCCTCAACCCTCTATGGATCTCTAATTAGGGTTTCAATTTTCAGGTCTTGTAATAAGACTTCAAGCCTCAACTTTGTAATTTCCTTTTGCTTTGAATTGAGTTTGCACTTTGACCAATTAGGTCAAATTGTGCCCTGTACTGAGTCCAGTCACAAATCGAGTCCAGTCTGAGTCTATTAGAAGTATGGGTCCATTGTAAGTGTGGGTCTTAAAATTTAGTCTCCTTGGAACCAAGTCTAGAAAGAATCCAAGTCAGCTTAGGGACCACCTGTTCATCCTATGTGGCGCCATGTGGGAAGCACACTTGTCATCCTTGGATGCCCAAATAGGAGGATCATATCACTTGGCTCTAGCCCTTTTTCCCTCCCCCTATCTAGCTCTTTTCCAAGCAAGGGTGGTCGGCCAAAGTAAAAGTCAATGGGAGTTGAAGTTGGGAATTCAAATCCCTTGCTTCAAGCCGTCCAATCAAGTCTTCTTCCCAAATTGCTTGAACCTCTTTGTAAGGAAGAGACAAGATCCATGGGCGCCTCCACCGAACACTCCCCATGTCATGCCTTGTATCAAAGAAAGGATGCCAACCAAGGAAGGAGGAAGAACACATATCTTGCTCCAAGCCTCTCTTCATGCTTTCTTCCAAAACCAAGAAGCTTCTTTCCAAAATTCAAGGTGCCAAGATCCTCCTTCCAAGCCATGCATCATGCCACACCCAATCCAATCAGCTTTTGGTCGGCCAAAGAGAGAAGAAAGTCAAGGGATTTGGGCGCCCATTCAAGAAAATTTGTATTCTTTCATTTGAAATTCAAAAGGGTCCTAAGGTGCCTATTTAAAGGACCTAACTCCCCCATTATAAATTTTAATGTTGAAGAATGAAAAAAAATTATCTTCTTGAGTCCAATCTCTTGTTAGTTGCCTTCGTTCACTTGGAACATCGATCTCCGAGAGGGAGCACCTTTGCCTTCGGGCATCGAGAGGTGTGAGGCCTCAAACTACCGTCACTGCCACAACTCCATCATCCGACTTCGAATCTAGCAGAACTCCATCACTTCCACCACTCTTCTTTTATTCTTCCACTGCTTTCCTCCTGATTGACACTTAACCTTTTATCTTCTTTGAATGCTTGTAAGTCCTCTAGGTGACACAAGTACGGTGATGGTTGCCTTTGCCATCAAGATCTTCGGATAGCTAGCCGGCGCCTCTACAGGGTTGACAGCTCAATCATCCAGGCCACATCTGCCATAGTGAACGATCTCTGCATCGGGCGCTTTAGATCATTGAGGTTTGCCCCCTGACTCCTAAGTAGGTCTTGATCGGAGAGCTAAGTCCTACAGGGTTTCTCAATCATGGGGTCCTCTCTTTATCATTGTTTAGGGACCATCTACTTGCTTGATAATTCTTATTTTTGTAGAACCCTAGATCATCTCTTACTTATTTTCGGGAATCCAAAGAAAATCATTAAAAATCTAAAAATCACAAAAAACCTAAAAATCACTTGCATCATCATTTCATCCTCGCATCTAGTTAGTCCTCCGTCAAAAGGGACTTTGGGCGGAGGAACTCCATTCACTATTATGGGCATATCAGATGACTGCCAGAGCATCGACCAGCAAAACTCCGTTCAACCTCACTTACGGAAGTGAAGCTGTCATCCCCATTGAGACTTCTCTTCAATCCCTCCAGATTGACCACTACGCCGAACTGACCAACTCCGAGCGATGAAGGGATGACCTGGACTTGCTTGAGGAAACTAGACTTCGGGCAAGCATGAAGATGGCGGTATGCCACCAAAAGATGGCGAAATATTACAACTCACGAGTCAAGCATGAGCTTTCCGAGTCGAAAACTTGGTTCTGCGGAGGGCCGAAATCTCGAGGCCGACCGAGTAAGGCAAGCTTTCCCCAAATTGGGAAGGACCTTATTGGGTCATCGAAGTGGTTTGAGTTGGCACCTATCGACTTGAATTTTTGGACGGACTGCAGTTGGCGCGTCCATGGAATGTAGACAACCTCTGCAAGTACTATCAATGAAGCTCATATTTATTCTATGAACCACTTCCAAATTCTGACTTCGATCGGTAAAGGCTCTAGGGTAGCCCACTTCCGAAAGTCCGACTCCGGTCGGCAAAGGCTCTAGGGCAGCCCACTTCTGAAAGTCCGACTTCAGTCGACAAAGGCTCTAGGGCAACCCACTTCCCGAAAGTCCAACTCCGGTCGGCAAAGGCTCTAGGGCAGCCCACTTCCGAAAATCCGAATTTGGTCGGCAAAGGCTCTAGGGCAACCCACTTTCAAAAGTCTGACTCCGGTCAGCAAAGGCTCTAGGGCAGCCCACTTCTGAAAGTCCAACATCGGTCGGCAAAGGCTCTAGGGCAGCCCACTTCAAAAAGTCCGACTCCGGTGGGCAAAGGCTCTAGGGCAGCCCAATTCGGAAAGCTAATGGACCAACACTTTGAATAAATTTCCTAAGCTTGTTGCTCTGGCCTGAGCTAAAATCCGATCGCTGTCTCAACTGCTTCTGGCTCTGGAAAGCTGACGAACCAACACTTAGGATAAATTTCCTAAGCTTGTTGCTCCAGCCTGAGCTGAAATCTGATCGCTGCCTCAACTGCTTCTGGGTCCGGAAAGCCGACATACCAACACTTAGAATAAATTACCTAAGCTTGTTGCCCCGGCCTGAGCTGAAATCCGACCACTGCCTCAACTGCTTTTGGGTCCGGAAAGCCGATGGACCAACACTTAGGATAAATTTCCTAAGCTTGTTGCTCCGGCCTGAGCTGAAATCTGACCGCTGCCTTAACTGCTTCTAAGTCCAGAAAGCCGATGGACCAACACTTAGGATAAATTTTCTATGTTTGTTGCCCCAGCCTGAGCTGAAATCTGACCATTGCTTCAACTGCTTCTAGGTCCGGAAGGCCAACGGACCAGTACTTAGAGTGAAAATCCTAAGAGAATCTAGTTCGGCCAGGGCTACTATTCAACACTTACCCTGAAGATCCGACCACTCACTCAGATATGCCGACTGGCCCATACTTAGCAAAATTTCAGAAAGGAAGCCATTAGACAGTGTAAAAAGACAAGACAATGAGAAAGAAATTTTTCATTACTTCAAAAGGGTTCGTTACAAAAACTGAAGGTCTGACCTTTACAAATGACTAGGTCTAACCTTTGGAGGTTACAACAACTACGGCCACTTCGGCCCCTTCAGTGACAAAATCTTAGTTAGTTTAATGCCAAAATCTTTGAGTTGTTGTTTGATCTAGAGGATTTGAGCACAAGAGCTTCCAGCTGCTATATATTCAGCTTCTGCCGTAGATAAAGCAACTGAGTTCTGTTTTTTGCTACTCCAAGATATCAAATTTACTCCAAGAAACTGACAGGTTCCACTAGTACTTTTACGATCAAGTTTACACCCAGCAAAGTCAGCATCAGAATAAGCAATCAATTCAAATGAAGAATCTCTAGAGTACCATAAACCAATTTCAATTGAACCAGATAGATATCTAAGTATGCATTTAACAGCCAAAAGATGAGACTCTTTAGGATTAGACTGATATCTAGCACACATATAGACACTAAACATGATATCTGGCCTATTGGCAGTAAGATATAACAATGAACCGATCATGCCACGATATAATTTTTGGTCTATAGACTTACCTGATTCATCCTTGTCAAGTCTACAAGTAGAGCTCATAGGGGTACCTAAAGGCTTAGTATTTTCCATCCCAAACTTCTTGAGTATTTCTTTTGTGTATTTTGTTTGGTTGATGAAGATTCCCTCTTTGGTTTGCTTTATTTGGAGTCTGAGGAAGAAATTCAGTTCTCCCATCATGCTCATCTCAAACTCACCCTGCATTAACTTTGCAAAATCTTGACAAAGAGATTCATTAGTAGCACCAAATATTATATCATGTACATAGATTTGTACTACTAAGAGATCATCATTCTTTTTCTTTGAAAATAAAGTTTTATCTACATTACCTCTAGTAAAATCATTTTTGAGCAAAAAGGAGCTTAAATGATCATACCAAGCTCTTGGAGCTTGTTTCAAACCATATAAAGCTTTATGAAGTTTGTAAACATGATTTGGAAATTCAGAATTTTCAAAACCAGGGGGTTGCTCAACGTAAACTTCTTCTTCAATTAAACCATTTAAAAAGGAACTTTTGACATCCATTTGATATAGTTTAAAATTCATGAAGCAAGCAAAAGCCAACAATAGCCTAATTGCCTCAAGTCTAGCCACAGGAGCAAAGGTTTCATCAAAATCTATTCCTTCCTCCTGATTGTATCCTTTGGCAACTAGTCTAGCCTTATTTCTAATTACTACTCCATTTTCATCAAGTTTATTTCAAAAAACCCATTTTATACCAATAATTGAAGTGTTTGATGGCCTATCTACTAATGTCTAAACATTGTTCCTTTTAAATTGATTAAGTTCATCTTGCATAGCATTTATCCAATTACTATCACATTCAGCTTTCTCAATAGTTTTAGGTTCAATTTGAGACACAAAAGCTAAGTAATCATAAATATTTCTAAGGGATGATCGAGTACTTACACCTTTACATGGATCACCGATAATTAGTTCTTTTGGGTGTCCATGAGCATACCTCCATTCTTTTGATAATGGATCAACAGTTGATGTATTTTCATCACCTTGTGCTTGATCTCCTTCAGTGTTTTGATCATCGTTCTGTTCCTTGGTAAGCCCTTCATTGTTGTTTACTTCTTCAGTTTTCTTGCTACCTATTTCATCAGAAAATACATCTTCTTTTCTTGAAGATTTTTGGTTAGTTTCATCAAATACTACATGTATGGATTCTTCAACAATAAGTGTTCTTCTGTTGAAGACCCTGTATGCCTTACTAGATGTGGAGTAGCCTAGAAAGACTCCCTCATCTAATTTGGCATCAAATTTACTTAAATTATCTTTACCATTGTTTAAGATGAAACAACGGCATCCAAAAACATGAAAATAACGAATTGAGGGTTTTCTACCCTTCCAAAGCTCATAAGGTGTTTTCTTTAAAATTGGTCGAATTAAAACTAGATTTAAAATATAGCATGCAGTATTTATTACTTCCGTTCAAAAATATCTAGGTAAATCATTTTCACAAAGCATGGTGCGTGCCATTTCTTCAAGAGTTCTATTTTTTTTTTCTACTATCCTATTTTGTTGAGGTGTCCTAGGTGCAGAAAAATTATGATGAATTCCATTTTCAATACAAAATTTATCAAAATCAACATTTTCAAATTCGGTTCCATGATCACTTCTCAAAGATACTACTGAAACACCTTTTTCATTCAAAACTCTTTTATGAAATCTAATGAATTCAGAAAAAGTTTCATCTTTATGTGCTAAAAATATGACCCATGTAAATCGTGAGAAATCATCTACAATGACTAGACCATACTTCTTACCTCCCAAACTAGATGTTCTAGTAGGCCCAAAGAGGTCCATGTGAAGTAATTCCAAAGGTCTAGACGTAGAGATTACTCCTTTTGATTTGAAAGAGGATTTGGTTTGTTTTCCAAGTTGACAAGTACTGCAGATCTTGTCTTTTTCAAAATTTAGTTTAGGCAAATCTTTTACCAAGTTCTTTTTGCTATGTTTTGAAATTAAATGCATGCTTGCATGTCCTAGTCTGCGATGCCAAAGCCAACTAGTTTCATCGATCTTGGCTTCCATTTCCACTAGGCATTGACCTTTTTGAATAGGGAGATCATCAAGATCAACCATATAAATATTGCCATGCCTATGACCAATAAACTTAATGCCATTGTCATCTAAACTAGAAACAATGCACAAAGAAGATTCAAAAACAACTTTAAAATTTTTGTCACAAAACTGACTAATGCTAAGCAAGTTATGTTTTAAACCATCAATATATAATACATTATCAATATAAGAGGTAGGGGTGATATGGACTATACCAATACTGATAATTTTGCCCTTTCCATTATCACCAAAAGTTACATTGCCACCATTTTGATATACGAGTGATGAGAACTGCTCCACATCTCCTGTCATATGCCTTGAGCAACCGCTATCAAGTTACCACATCCTTTTCTTATTGGTTGCAAGGCATACCTGCAATAAAGATCAAGTGGAGACTTTAGGTACCCAAGCCATCTTGGGTCCTTTTTGGTTAGTGGCATTGGTTCCTTTCGGAACCCAAACTTTCTTAGTGTTATTTAACTTTCTTTTGTTGCACATATAAGATTTGTGTCCTTTGATACCACAAGTATAGCAAGTAATGGATGAAGATGCAGGCACAAAGAAATTTTTAAAGAGTTTTTGTTTCTTATGAGTTCTGAATCCTAAATCTGCTTTATCAAATACTACTCATTGGTTATTTAAGAGTAAATTCAATTTTTCAGAACTGTAAGTAAATTTTTCTACAAAAGGTTTTAGTTTTTCAATTTCTTCTTTATATCTTTTGTTTTCATTTAAAATTTCTTTGCTTTGTTTTGACAAATTTTCATTTGAAAGTAAGTCACTTTTCTTTTTAAAGACATCTTTTTCTTTTTCAAGTGCCATAATCTTATCATTTAATTTTTTATTTTGAATAAGAAGGCATTCATTTTCATTTGAAAGCTTGTTATTTGTTTTGGCTAGATCCAAATTTTGCTTCTTTAAATCTTTATGTTTTGATTTTAACTTTTGAAATTCTATGACTAATTCGTCAAAAATTTCATGAAGCTCATCAAAAGTAAATTCATTTTCGGTTTCGGAATATACCTCATCATGATCGGCCATCAGACAGAAGTTTGCTACCTCCTGCTATTCTTTCTCAGAACTGGAGTCTTCACTTTCACTCCAGGTTGCCATCATGGCTTTCTTTCTCAGCTTTCTTTTGCTTTTCTTTAACAAGGGGCAGTCTACCTTGAAATGCCCGGAGTTTTTGCACTCAAAACACGTAGGCTGCTCCTTCTCCTTTTCTTAGTCCTCTTTACTCGGCTCACCTTTTAGAGATTTCTTTTTGTAGTTAAACTTTTTCTTCCTCATGAACCTTCTGAATTTTCTTGCTAACAGAGCCATCTCATCTTCTTCATAATCTTCTTTGGAGTCTTTGTTTGAGTCCTCTCTAGCAGTAGATTTGAACGCGATTGCCTTCTTCTTTTTGTCGACCTCTCCATTCTTTTGTTTGAGGGAGAGAACATAGGTCATTAAAGAACCTAACAATTGTTCCAACGGGAGAGTGTTGACATCCTTAGCTTCTTCAATAGCTGTGACTTTTGCATCCCACAAAGCTGGTAGAGACCTGACAAGTTTATTCACAAGTTCACCGTTAGAAATAATTTTTCCTAGGCTTTTTATGCCATTCACAATATTTGTGAACCTAGTGTACATCTCACTAATAGACTCAGTAGGTTCCATTTTAAACATTTCATAAGTGTGAATAAGCATGTTGACCTTGGTGGTTTTCACTTGGTGTGTACCCTCACGGGTAACCTCAAGTGTATCCCAAATCTTCTTGGCGGAGAGACAATTAGATATTCTATTAAATTCACTTGGATCAAGAGAACAAAATAAAAGATTCATAGCCTTAGCATTAAGCTTGATTTGCTTAATGTCATTCTCATCCCAATCATCTTCCATCTTTGGAGTGAGAATGCCATTAATCAACATTGTAGGCTGATGAGAACCTTTTACAATTGTCCTCCATCTTTGGAGTGAGAATGCCATTAATAAATATTGTAGGCTGATGAGGACCTTTTACAATTGTCCTTCATAAATTATAGTCAAGAGCTTGAATAAATATGCACATGCGTGTCTTCCAGTATGTATAATTTATGCCATTAAAAAGTGGGGGACGATTTGAAGCTTGACCTTCAACAATACCCATTCCTATTGGGGCTGCCATATTGGGGTTGCCATGATCTTTTACTCAAGATCCGTGTGTAGGGTTCCGATGCAACGCAGCGGAAGTGTAATTTCAAAAATGAAACTAAATTCATACCAAAAACCCTAAAATAGAAACTCCTTAAATAAGACTAGATCATATGACAAGCATATCTATGTAAATTAGGATTAGGGTACCAACCTGTAATCGCTAATTCTAACAAAATTTGATGTTGAAGGGGCTAATTGAATTCACCAGGCGTCCAAGTGTCCGCCCTCCAATGGTGATTCACACAGAGCAATGATCAAGTAAACCTATCTTCTTTTCAATGGTTCTTTCTATTGAGTTCTTCTTCCTAGAACACAATTACTTGGACTATGGCTGGAATTCTTCCACACAAGCGGTTTCCTCCCTTTCCTTGATCTCTTCTCCTCCTTCCACTAAGACCTTGGCCCTGTAGACACCCTTGTCTTGAAGAAAAGACCTTGTCCTAAGAGGACATAGGCTTGTCTTAAGTTGGAGGAGAAATTAAGACAATGATGTCTTAATGTAAGAAAGAAGGAATAAATCAGAACTTCTTTCTTTCCTTTACCATCGGAGACTTTCACTCTTATTCTTGTTCAGTAGCAGAGTTTCGACAGAGGTGTACTCTGTAAAGGAAACAGTGCAAGAGCAAGAAAAGAATGAAAGAGTCTTTAGGAGAGGAAGAAGGAATAAAAGAAAAAAAAATTCTTAACCCGGTTCTGATCTTTCCTGCCCCTTAAATAGTTTTTAGAGAGGCGCCTACAAAACTCTCCGTAAACTCCTTCTCACGCCCTTCTCAATTTCTCACGCCCCATCCTTTCATCTCACGGCCTTCCAGATTAAATCCCATGGCTTTTCCTAAAGGAAAAAATGCGGTGTTTTAAAAGGAAAGGAGTCATGACTTTTCATCTCCGAAGAGATGATATTTCGCGCGCCCAGGAAGAAATAGTGCTTTTCTTCTTTCTTAAAAACCCATCAGCCGTTGGATTCCTATCCAAGGGGGCATATGTGAGGCACTATTTCTTAAGAAAAGAGGCTGCCCCATCTTAATTCATCGGAGAATTAAGTGGGGCGCGCCAAGAGTCCATGCGCCATGGACTCTTCAAAATGGCGCGCCAAGAGTCCATAAGCGCATGGACTCTTGGCATTTGGCGTGAAAATGCAAAGGGGCGGGTGGGGAGGCTAGCCTAGTTACATGGCTAGCCAATAGGGTTAGCCATAATCCCTATTTTCACAATTAGGGTCTAATTAGCTCCAATTAGAACCCAAATTGAACCAATCCGGAACCCTAATTCGAATCCGATTCGAATAGAAGCTAGGGTTTGCAACACCTGCTAGAGTGTTATCCTGCAAAGATGATTTAATTACAAATTAAACTCTTGATCAATCCTCTTAAGTGTGTGACCCATTGGCTTCCACATCTAACCAGCAGTGGGTTCGAATACAACTTGACCTAATTTGATTAGAACTACTTCTAATCGATTTAGGTCAAACCGGGCTTACCCGATTTGATCAATTAGGACTCTTTCTAATAAGTGATCTTTGAATTTGATCAACCCACAAGACAAGATTGACGTCTAGCAACGTGTCATGTCTACCCGGAAGATATGAAAATTCTGGTGAAACACCAAAATTACCCTTCAGTAGAGAGTTATCGTACAATTAAATCTTTCGATCAGCCTGCACCCAAAATATAACTATGAATATGGATATATGTAAAATCCAATATTATATTTATTTCTAGCTCAATCTTATATTAATGATTCAATTATCTTGATATTAGAAACCATCTCTAATATCTTTACTTTGATCAAAGATTCCCTGAATCATCATCCGATTGTTAACTAGCTGGATGCAATCTCCTCTTACCAAGAGTGATCGATTCCTTGTTGACCTACTCATTACCTTCATATCCAATTCACCATTCCCAGTATCAATCCTGTGCATGACTCAGTGTCATGATTAGGATTGAACCAAAGTATGGGTTCATGTACATAAGGTACTTATGGCAGTCTCAGGTCAAAGGATTACTTGTACCACTCCCACTATGAGAACCTTCTATTGACATGTAGCTAAGACTCCATTAGATGTTCTCAAGTTGGATCATATCAGTGAACTCATTCTCCAATGAGCACCCACATCCTAGTATTAGTGTCATACACAAGTGACTGTGAGAGCAGTCACCCTCTCCAGTATACATGGGATGTGCTAGCCTTACCGGAAAACCCTGATCCCCTACTCAGGGTTCCTTTGACTAGGAATATTTTAGATTTAGGTTTTAAGATTTTAGGTCTCACTGGTATGATCTCATCATAACCCTAAAATCATAGCCCTAATCTATGGGGTTCATCATATAATATAAACACAGCGTATGATGAAAAATAATGCCTTTATTAAAAAATTATCAATTACAATGGTTTGGGAGATACAATATAGATTGGCTTGTAGGGCATATCCCTTTCACCTTGGACCTACAAGAGAGTACCGGTGCTCTGATACCACTTGTTGCCCATAAATGGAGCCCAAGAGGGGGGGTGAATTGGGTATTTTAAAAATTTAAGACAATAATGAGAGGGACTAGTGGTGCTTGTGAACAATGATGAATTCAATGCAAGATATTTAAAGTGGTAGCAATAATTAAAGAGCAAGTGAGGAAGAGAGCAATCACACACAAATACAAGGTTTATAGTGGTTCGGTGCAAACCTAGCACCTATATCCACTTTCCAAACCACCCTTGGGAATTTCACTATAATCCAAACTAGATTACAGTTGACTTGTTTTTCACAAGGCTCACAAGTCAAAACCTAAGTTGGTTTTATTACTTTGGCTTACCAACAAACCTTAACACTTGTTTTGTCTTCGGGCTCACAAGTTAACCCTAGTTAGTTTTATCTCTTTGGCTTACCAACAAACCACAATAACCTTCTTTCAAGACACCCTTGAAAGCAAGGTCAAATCACAATATAAAAACAGATATACAATTTAAAACTAAAACAAACTCTCTTCAAGAGTAGATTGGAATCTTTGAAGCTCAAGTAGATGCTTTATCTTCACTCTTCCTTGGAATCTCCTTCAAAATGCCTCTTTTGGAATGAAGTAAGGATGAGCTTGTAGGCTTTTCAAGGAATCAAACTATAAGAGGCTTTTGATGTGAAGTATTTGAGAGAATATTGGCTTTTTGGCTTTTGAGTAGACTTGAATGCACTTCAATACACTTCCTTATCTTTAAAATGAGGTTGGTGGAGGTTAAATATACCAAGAACCTTCCAAAAAATGGTTTGTGACCGTTGGAACCTCGGAAATAGCCGTTTAGAGCTTGAAAAGCAAGTTCTGCAAGCCAGAAAAATAGATCCGTTAGAGCTGTCAGGCTGCAAGTGTCGACACTTGGCTGTCAGGTGTCGACACTTGGCTGTCAAGTGTCGACACTTGATTTCTAGGTGTCGACACTTGACACAAAAATCCTCAAATTATAAAGTTCTATATTTTCAAAATTCTCAGGCCTTGAGTCGACACTTGGAAACCTAAGTGTCGACACTTGGTGTCGACACTTGGTTGTAGGTGTCGACACTTGGCGTGCCAAGGATTTTTTTCTATGCCAAATACTGAAGTGTTGACACTTGATTGTCCAGGTATCGACACTTGAGACTGAAAAACTCAGATTTTTGTGTAAATGCCTCGAAAACATAAATATAATTCTTGAAAATATAAACAAATAATATTTAAACATTTAGATGCCCTTTTTCAATGAAGAGGATGTTCGGATTTGTGAGAAATGCTCCGTGCCATTACGTGCCATAAACCATAACATTTTGAGATTTTGAGGTGCTTTCTTCCTGAAAACTCACAACTTGAAATCCTCATTAGTATACAATATGCACTCAATGTTTTGTTATTCATCAAAATCACTGGGTGGAGCCAACACCTATCGACATCGAACCGGCTGTCCGACCGAAGAAGATCTCTGGGAAGTGATGAGCCTTCGGCATTCGGTCAGGGGCATGTCATCTCCTGACTCGATTGACACCACCATGACAGACGGTTCTGTCGCCCGTCATTTCTTCGGCCTTTTGGGTGCAGGTTCGGCCGCCCGCTTCTTCGGCTCTTGCAGTGTCAGCTCCGCAATGCTGACGGCTCTCCATTGTGCAGATCGTGACGAGAGGACCGCCCGATCCGACTTCATCTTTTTGCTTGTCAACAATCAAAGTCAGAGTTAGTGGCAGTCGTCAAGCCGATGGAAAATTAAAAAGAAAAGCCGATCTCTCTCTCTCTATGTCTTTCATCCTACCTAGCCTCGGCTGCCAGCTAAGTCTGGCCTGGTGAAGGCTCTTTTCAAGAAGCATAAAGCCGACAAACTTTGGATCCTCCCCCTCCAACTTATGGAAGTTGGCCTCGTCGGCCCTCGAGACTTTCCTTCCATTCAGAGTGTTCGGCCTCGGCACCCTCTAGGCTGCCTCAAAGTCCCATGGCTCAAGGCTATCTACAAAGAATTATCGGGACTTCCATCCATGAATTATGGATGGAAGTCCCCCTAGAATCTTCTGGCCAGGGCGTGGACTGAACATCCACCACTCCTGGCTTCGGAAGTCCTGTTTCAGTAGAAAGAAGTTCGAGAATAGGGATACCCTAGGCTCTATGTCGGCCTCCCGACAAAGGAACACGAAGCTGCACAGGACCCTAATGCTGTTCGGTGTCAGCTGGGAAGGTGTGATCCTATAAGTATTGAAGATCTGGATGAAAAAGCTATGAATCAGGAAATGAAGACCGACTTTCAGGTGGTCTTCGTACATGGAGAGGGCTCCTAAGTTCAGAGGTCTGTTCACCCTACCCTCGCGGCTGGGGATGGTCAAGTGCATGGAGGAAGGGATGTTATATATGATTCTAAGGTTCTCGATCCTCTCCCGGGACATGGCCGACAGGATGTCAAAGGGACCAGGTTCCCTATGACCGTGAGCCACAGCCATCCTAAAATGGGTTGCAAGAGAAGGAAAGAGTTGGGGGAAAATGAAGATGAGACTAACCTGATTCTTTAGGTCCCTAAAGGAGCCTAAAAGCAGTGCAGGGAGGGAGGAGGCGACTTTCTCTTCCAGCACAAACATGGCAACAGGTTCCTTATGGGCACTACCCTTCTTCTTTTATAGGCATCCAGGGGCCGCATCCCAATGTACTCCCCATGTGATGAGATCCGACAGGCACCGCTTCAGTTCTTGGGTTGGACCGGAATTCTAGGGGACGTGCCAGATCGTATCCAGCCGCGATTCGCAAGATAGTTGAAGCAATGTTGGATGGTCCACTCTGGCAAGTTCACCAACCGCCTTGATGGCGCCACGTGTCCCACATCACATCAAGAATCCGAGCGGGCAGCTGCCACGCACCGTACCGGCCACAACTGCACCCATAATCCTCACCAACCAGGCACTAACACCTGTATCGAGGCAAAAATCGGAGCAGGAAGCGGCCGGATGCAGCATGCCGAATCGGATTCACCATCATTTGAAAGGTTGGCGCATTTACTGCCATTTAATGCCCTCACCCTTCGAGCCTACAGACTCGCTCAAAGCATAAGGGGAAGGGGGACAACTGTTGTACCATGACGGCTCACCCTCGATCAAAACCGCCCCAGTCCTGCGGTCCGACCCGGCCACCCTTTTCAAGGCTCCAACTAGGGGTGTCCGACCCACCGGAGCTGAGGTCCGAATGACTCTCTCCTGCTGGGGTCCAGCCCACCATTCCCTGTCAAAGGTCCGATCCACCGAAGCTGAGGTCTGAGCGACCCTCTCCTACTGGGGTCCGGCCCATCGCCCTTCGTCAGAGGTCCGACCCACCGGAGCTGAGGTCCGAACGACCCTCTCTTGTTGGGGACCGGCCCACCATTCTCTGTTAGAGGTCCGACCCACCGGAGCAGAGGTCCGAACAACCCTCTCCGGTTGGAGTTCGACCCATCGCTCTCCTTCAGAGGCTTGGCCTTTGGTACGACTGACTGACTATCTCATGGCCGAAGTCCGACAGGCAAGTCTTAGCATCCAGGATATTCCAGAAGCACTTTTCTGTTACTACAGGATCCTGCTATCCTAACAGCCCTGCTCCACTACTTCCACGATGCTGCAATATCTGCGCGCCACGTGGCCACTCTCCAGATTCTCCTAGGGGCCGATCAGTCTTTATCAGCCTCTCCCCTAATGGATTTTGGACTATTCTACACCAACATAAGGTACCCAGGGGACCCCGTTCGAAGGTAGAACAACTCTTCCCTCTTCAAAGACTGTTTGTTCATTCCTTGATTCCTCTATTTTGTTGCCTTCAATCTCCTGCTAACTTAAGCATCAGAGGGTCCCCAGCCGGAACACCACCGGCGTCCTTGGGGACTTCATTGTAGGTTCGCCCGGGAGAGGAGCGCTCCAGCCCATTCAGCCATCCTGATTCCCGGTCCAGGAGTTGACGTGGCAACAAGTTGCTTATCGCAACTCTTCAAGAAAAATTGATAATTAGTCTTTAATTTCAGAATTAAATACTTGGCCCAACACCCCAATAGGTCTATAAATTAGAAAGACTTATCTAAAAAAAGATGATTGATAAGCAGAAGGACTCTAGCCCATCTCATGTACCATATATTCAAAGAATCACATCCCTTCATGAAATCATGACCATTAATACTTAATTTAATTGATCAAATTGATAAGTCTATCAGTTATTTCAATTTAACCATCAAAATAAGTATTAATTAAAATATATTTATTAAGAATTTATAATTTTTATTTGAGTATTATAGAAAATAGTCTATGGATAGAAAGAGCTTGATTTCTGGAGTCCAACAGTATGGACAGTACTCAAATCAGAGTTCAAGCGGGCCCGAATAAAATTTTGAAAGTTATCAAAGAAATCACATGCATTTTAAAGTAGCCGGTCAATCATGGACATGCCACTTGGTCCACGAAAGCTCGCCCGGTCCACCAGCAGCCATCGCTTATGGTCCATAACTCTGAGCCATGGATCATGGATGGATTTTTCCCATCTTGAGCCATCGTCATGCTTCCTCGCCGCCTCGAGCAGCTATTTAGTCCCTCACTTGCCAGAGAAGCTACTTGGAGCCACCAGATGCCATCATCTTCCTCCTTGATCTGTGCCATTGATGTTCTTCTCTTCTTCCACCACCAGCACCCTCTTCACCAACCAAAGAAGCCACCAGACATGCCACCATCTGCCTCCCAACATTGTTGGCCATAATTCCCCTCCCTCCAAAGTCCACCAGGCTACCTTCACTAATCTACCATTACCTATCATATCATCTTCATCGATGCTGGACATCTTCTCCACCTTCCAGCATCGATCACTAGCCGAAGCTCTACCCATGCCCAATCCAACATGGTTGCCGGCCATTTTGCTATTCCTTCCATCATCCTGGCACCACCTTTTCCCTTACCGAGCCACCCTCTATCGCATGCCACTGGCCACCGCTCCGATGATAGTGTTCATCCCATCTTCTCTGTCCACTCACCACCATTGGTCTCTTCTCTTAGAAGCTGTCCACCAACCAATGTGCTCCAATCTTTCCATGGCCAAGTTTTCCTCTACATGATCTGCCATGGCCATCTTCATCTCCACCATAATTCTCCTCTATTATAGCTCATGCTCCTCCCTCCAATGGCCTCCTCCTTGATCCATGGCTATTGATGATTCCCAACCATCAAAACTAGTAATCCAATGGTCATTACAATCCATGGATTTCACTTGATCTTAACCATCCAAAAATCTTGATCCAATGGCAGATAGGGATCTCAGCTTGAGACAAACTATTGAACCATGATCCACATGATTCAGGAAATCAAATGGTTTAGAGACACTAGAAATCAATCATTCCATGGCTTATATTAACCTAACTTGACTTAAAGCCTTCTCCAAACTTTATTTAAAGGACCCTTAAGCTAAGAAGAAATCGTCCTAGAGAGAGTACGGTACAAGGTAGAAGGCATAGCTATAGATTTAGGGTTGGCCTCTAAGAGAGGTTTCTTAGAGGAGAGTTTTGCACCTACACCATCTTCAATCCTATTCCATCTCTAAGATCAAGATCCAAAAAGGAAGAAGAAGAGGAAGCCTAGTTCATTCCATAGAGTACGATGAAAGAAGGGGACATGACATCAACCAACTTTCCAATGAGGCTATGCCAATTAACTTTAGATTCTTGGTTATTTTTGTATTTTATTTAATTATTTTTTTAATTCCTTCTAATTATATTTTAATTAATGAAAAGTTTATTTTTATGCCATTTAAATATCTATTATATATTTTTATTACAAGTAGGGCTAAGATCTAAATAGTAGATCAAACATACCAAATTTTCATTCTCAATTGCGCTTTAATTCTTCATTTTACCTACTTTGAACTATTTTTTTATTTATAATAATCAAAGATTTCAACTATCCTAAGCACTGCCTATTGAAATTATGTCCCAAAGCTAATTATCTAGACTGTAGATGGTTATGCTATTTTGTAATTGTATATGAATTTTTTAATGAATAAAAGTTATTCTTTTGGCTGTTCATCACATATACATTTTGCTGAAAACAACTCTTGTGTGATGGAGTCTTTAGAACTACATTATATTTGATATAGAGATGATATATCATGTAGTTCTTAAACTAGATCACAACCAAAGAATACATTATTATAGGATGGTGATGTATCAAGTGTAGGTTGATGTATATCACATTTGTTGGTTATCCTCTTAACCAAGGAGTGTAGAGTTACTGATGTGACATACAGGTAAAATGTATGACATCTTACTGAACATGAGCTTAGTGGTCAGCTTGAGTCTTTAGGCTAGTCTAATCGACTTTGATGAACCAATTAGTGTCTAGGTAAGTTTGGAAATTTGATCATGGTTCTTTGGGACTACCTCTTACCTGACCAACTAGGTTGGTGTTTAAGGAAAGATAGTTAATGGTAGAAACCAACCCATGATCTCACTTACCTGGCCAATGTGGTAGATCAGAATTGGTTGAATAGCTCATTGACTCGTTTTAACCCATGTCACCCAAGGTTAATCAGTCCTGACTGATTTTAGGTGTCCATGGATCATTAGTTATGTGTAACCCTCCTTGATTGCTGATGTGGTCAGTGGGAAGTTGATCCATGTCTTTTCATTCATTCTTCTGTCAAATTAAAATTAAATCCACTAAATTATTAGGTCCATAAAAGGATGAAGTTATAGGGATAACCAAGTCCTAGCCTTCCATTAAGTGGGATGGTAATGGGTCCAATAGTTGGGTGTTCATCGACAGATTCAAAGATCGGGTGTTAATCAGGCTATTGGAATTTCTATTCCTAATATGATGGCTCAGTGTGACTCTCTAAACAGTGGTTAGGTGGGCCAACCAAAGTCCGGCTCGACTATTCGTTAGCTATAAGCATTGAACTTCATCATGTTAATGGTTGGACCTAACCAGGACCTTCAATAAGAGGCCCAAAGGCCGATTAAGCTACACCTTGGGGCAAAATCCTAAATACTGGAGGTTACTTGGAGAAGTAATCTAATGAAGAACCTACCTTTAGATGCGCATGGGTAGGCTGGCCAAAGTCAGGCTCAAGTGTTGTCTATTAGATACTAGTACCCGTTTAGGAATCAAAGTGATTCCTCGAATTGGAGGTGGAGGCTACCAGTTTGAAAAAAAGAGTGGGAGGGCCTTTAGACTAAAGACCATGTCTATAGGATAATAATTCATATACACTAATTAGCTTTGGTTTTCCTTTCAGATGTCTTCTAACCTGTCGCTCCAGTCTCTTCTCGATAATGAGAAGCTTAAGGGTCCCAACTTTGATAGCTGGTATCGAAGACTCAGAATTATCCTGGAGCACGAACAGATCTTGTATGTGATATCGGATCTAGTACCTGAAACCCCTGCTACCAATGCTCGAGGTTCGATCAGAGATACTTATCAAAAGCAGCTCTATGACAGGACCACTATTCGATGCATAATGTTGGTAGTGATGAACAATGAGTTCAGTTACAAATTCGAAGAAGCCCAATCGAAAGAAATCCTTCAAAGGTTGAAGGAGTCTTTCGGGATACCAAACGACGTTGAGAGGTACAGGGTCTCCTATGCTATTTATAATGTGTGGATGCATGATGGGGCCTCAGTCATTGATCATGTATTGTACATGATCAAGATGATTGAGTGCCTAGGCAAGCTCGGATGTCCCTTGCATGAACAGCTTGGGAAGGATAGGATTCTGAATTCCTTGCCCTCTTCCTATCTAGATTGTCTTGATCATTATAGAATGAATAAGCCTGCAGTTAACTTCCACGGTTTGTTGGTGTTACTACAGACTTATGAGAAAGACCACCATCTGAACAAAGGGATGGTAAATCTAGTCAGAGTATCTTCAGTAGGGCATCATCCCCTTAAGAAAGGAAAAAAGAAAAATAAAGGGAAACAGGTGCAGAATGCTTCTGGGCCCAGTCAGGCCAAGAAGGATAAGGCTGATAAGAGCCAAGCAGAGTGCTTCTTCTACAAGAAGCAGGGACATTGGAAGAGGAACTGTCCTCTTTACATTGCATCCCTTGATCGAACTGGTCCAAGAAGAGGAAGCAGCCAGAAGGTGCTCGACATGGTATTTATATGATAACACCTTGTAGTTTCTCTATTTGCGATACTACTAACTGGGTATTGGATACTGGAAGTCCAATTCACATTTGCAATTCTTTATAGGGACTTCAAGTTAGTAGAAGATTCGAGGATGGCGAGAGATTCTTGAACGTGGGAAAGGGAAGCCAAGTTCCAGTCCTAGCGTTGGGAGTCCTCAAACTAATTTTTGAGTATTGTACAATTTTGAATGAGTGTCATTATTGTCCATCTTTTATTTTAAATATCATTTATGTAGGCCAATTTGCCATGTATGGTTATGAACTATCAATAAAGATTGATATTTGCAAAATTATTTGGAATGGTTCTATCGTAATGAATGGATATATGAATAATGGAATTTATGTACTATCGCAACCTATTAGTGTAATATACATGTCTAGCAAATGCCCTAGGATAGATAATGTCAGTGATGAGTACCTATGGCATTGTAGGCTAGGTCATATTAACAAGATCAGGATAAATAGGTTGAAGTGTGAGGGTCTCCTCAACTTTAGTGAAAGTGGTTCACTTCCAACCTGTGAGTCTTGTCTTCTTGGAAAGATGACAAAGTCATCTTTTACTGGAAAAGGTAAACGAGCCAAAGAAATTCTAAGTTTGGTACATACGATGTATGCGGACCCATGAATATTAGTGCCAAAGGAG
This sequence comes from Areca catechu, assembly GCA_021397845.1. Taxonomy (NCBI): domain Eukaryota; kingdom Viridiplantae; phylum Streptophyta; class Magnoliopsida; order Arecales; family Arecaceae; genus Areca; species Areca catechu. Next base: position 88,781,667 of record CM038051.1, on the reverse strand, counting down.
GGTATAGTTATTTCATTACATTTATAGACAACCTTTCAAGATACGGTTATGTCTTCTTGATAAGACATAAATCTAAATCATTTAAAATGTTTAAATGATATCATAATGAAGTAGAAAAATAAACTGGAAGGTATATCAAAACCCTTCGATCAGATCGAGGTGGTGAATACCTTTTTGGTTAGTTTCTGACATATCTTGAGGAGAATGGGATTCTCTCTCAATGGACACCTCCAGGGACACCTCAGTTAAATGGAGTGTCTGAAAGAAGAAATCAAACCCTGTTAAACATGGTTCAGTCCATGGTGGGCTTTGCTTTACTACCGCTGTCTTTTTGGGGATATGCTCTGGAATCAGCCTGTTACCTTTTGAATAGGGCTCCGAGTAAATCTATTAACAAAACCCCATATAAGATATGGATTGGATGTAAGCCAGCACTCTCACACCTTCGGGTTTGGGATTTCCTAGCTTATGTAAAATATTTAGAAACAGACAAACTTGGACCTTGGTCGATTAGTGCCTATTTGTTGGGTATCCAAAAGGGTCTAAGGGATATTACTTCTACTTGGCTATGGAACAAAAATTGTTCATCAGTCTTTGGGCTATCTTTTTGGAAAAGGAGTTCCTTGGTGAAGGAACTGTAGCTGCTAAGATTGAACTTAGTGAAGTTCAACAAGTAGAAGAACCGACACACTTAAGGGACAACATAGAACTGGTTATGATTAGATCACACCTAGAGACCACACAGGAACCATTAAGGAGATCCGGTAGGGTACCGAGTCGACTGAATAGATACCATGGTTTCTTGGTCTAGGACGGTGATCCTGTTGAACTCGATGAGAACAATGAGGATCTAATCACCTGTATGGATGTGATGCAGAGGTCCAACTCTAAGAAATGGCTAGGAGCCATGCAATCCAAAATGGAATCCATGGAAATCAACAATGTATGGATATTGGTTGATCCGCTTGAAGAGATAAAATCCAATGGATGTAAATGGATTTTCGAAAAAAAAAAAGGGTACAGACGGACAAGTGGAGACCTATAAAACCTGTCTGGTTGCTAAAGGATATTATCAACATTATAGTATTGACTATGATGAGACGTTCTCTCTTATGGTAATGCTCAAGTCCATTCGGATCATGCTTGCTTTAAAGGCACACTTTGATAATGAAATCTGGCAAATGGATGTACGAATAGCTTTCCTAAATGGTGAACTAGAAGAGGAGTTGAATATGATACAACCTGAAGGGTTCACATCCACAGATGTGTCAAAGGTGTGAAAGCTTCAAAAGTCCATCTATGGACTGAAGCAAGCATCAAGGAGTTGGAATATGCGATTTGATAAGTGTATTAAGTCATATGGCTTCGTTAGGAACAAAGAAGAACCTTGGATTTATAAATGGGTTAATGGTTCTATGATTGTATTCATTATATTGTATGTGGATGACATTCTCTTAATCGGGAATGACATTCCAGCACTATAAGGAATAAAGGTCAAGTTGTCATCTATGTTCTCTATAAAGGACTTGGGTGAAGCCTCTTATATACTGGGTATGAAGATCTATAGAGATAGGTCTAAGAGATTTCTAGGACTATCCCAATCTACGTACATCGACACTATATTGAAGTGATTCATCATGGAAAATTTCAAGAAAGGGTATCTCCTGATAGGTACTAGAATTGCTCTCTACATGAAGGATTGTGCGACAACTCTTGAGGAGAGAGAGCGCATGAGTAGAATTTCGTATGCTTCGACAGTGGATTCTATCATGTACATTATGACATATACTAGACCAAACATGTTATACTCACTAAGCGTAGTGAGCAGATACCAGTCTGACCCAGGTGAAGCTCATTGGAAGGTGGTAAAAACCATCCTTAAGTATTTGCAAAATACTAAGGACCAATGGCTAATTTATTGAGAACCTGACTTGAAACTTGTGGGGTATACTGACTCAAATTTCCAGTCAGATAAGGATGATAGTGGTGGGTGCTCCAGGATCAGACATAGATTACTGGGCCATATTTGGTTTACCAAGCTATGTGTCAAATTTTGTAATCAACTAATATTGAGTCCTGTAATAAGTTGAGGTTGGTTGATTTGTCTTAACCCTCAACCTAGTTAATATTTTAAGTCCTGTACATGAATTATGAGTCCATTATGAGCCCAATTTTTTTACAAGAGAGAAGGTCACCCTATTTTGGAGTTCCACCAGACCACATCCAGGAGTCAGAGGCTGCTACAATAGCCCATTGGATTTTGTGTGACAACCTAGGATCCAAGATGCTTCCAGAAACCCTGATTCTTTCCAGATGTCCTTCAGATGCCCAGATTCCTCCCTAGATGCCAGAGCTTATTCCTAAACTAGGGAATCTATGATTCCAGAGGTCCACCTACATTTCAGTCCAAAGAAATCAAGCCCAGGTGCCAAGTCCAAGCCCTTAAGAAACAAGATTCCAGGGAATATTCCTGCTACCAGGATACCAGGCCACCCTAGTTTCCAGAGGCCAAAACCCATGCACCTAAGCCCCTTTGGACCGGCCCCTTGCTGCTCCTAGAGGCCCAACACGCCCCCCTAGGCATCCTTGAAGTGTTGACCACGTCCAAAGAGGTTTGACCAAGTCCAAGTTGAAGAGAAGAAGGAGAAGACCAAGTTTATTCCTAACCTAGTTGGGATTTCTAATCCTTTTAAACTTTGTAATTCTAACCTAGCTAGGAAAGGACTTGTATTCCAATTGGGAAGAGGACTTGTAACCCAAGTGTAACCATGGTTAGTGAGGGCATGGGAACACTATAAATACCCCACCCCTCCCCCTCTTGTAAGTATCTCTTTCTTATGAATACAACTTGCTGAAATTTTGAGTTATTACCGTGTATTGGTGTTTTGTCTTGGTTCTTTAGGTTGTGTTTTTGTGTTTGGACGAATTCCTTGCTGCCCTAGCTTCCTTCCACACCCTAACTCACTGCCATCCAAGCCTTCACACGTCCATGAAAGAGTGTCCTAGGCTGCCAAGCAAGGAGATCTTCAACAAGCTTCAAATAGCCATCTTCTAACCCTAATCCAGATTCCTTTCAACCCATAGTTCCTTTCTTATTTTTTAATTGCTGTTTTGATTAACCATGATACTTGTAGGACCCCCAAGGTGATTCCCCTTCCATGAGGAGGCCTTCTTTGCTGCCTAGACTGCCCAGATTTGCCATTAGATTCGAGGGAGACAAGGCTTCTTCTTCCAGGTTCTGATCAGAGTTATGAGTGATCTCTGCTGCTATTAAATTTTAATCTCTAACTGGTAAGCAACCTTCCCTTATCTTATTATATGATTTAGATGAAGTTAAACTATCTTAAACCAGGAGTTTCTCAACTCTTGGGTCCTAGATATTTCATTGGTTTGCATGAGTATACCTGTGACCCGATGATTCTTTGCATTGCTAGTCTTTCCGCTATATCTTACTTTATTTTGAAAATTTAGCCAGCAAAAAAAATTATAAAAATCACAAAAAAAATATTTTACTATTTTCCATGCATGTTTAGTAGTCTTAAAGTCATCCCGCATTAGTTTGGTATCAGAGCAGGTTTAGGATAGTTTTTATCTGCATTGCAATCACAAACCCTAATTTCAGCATTCTGTCCACTGCATTAGGTTTCAGTTTTGCATCTATTTTCGACCATCTAAAAATTTTATTTTTCTCTAACATTTGAATGAATTGTTCTCTGTTGAGTCCTCTATTTTATATAAAAAATTAATTATTTTTATTGAAACCCTACATCTCTAAAATTTGGCATAATAGGAACCCTAATAGAATTCTACTAATTTTTATAGCAGTCTAGAAAACCCTAGGTTTGCATCATCATATGATTTTTGTTCTACATAAAATTTGGTAGTCACCATAAAAACCATCCATCCTATGTTACAGATTTTTTTTTATTTTTTTATGCATCAGGATCTATGTCAAACTCTGCAACAACTAAAACCCTAATTCACTGATTTCTGCAACATTCTGCATTTTGACTCAAAATAACTTAATCAACTACCAAACCCCCAATCCCAAACCAAACTTTGTTTGATAACCCAAATTAACTTAAACCTAACTTGACATATCATAAATCATTATAAAAATATTTTATTTTTTGATTGTTTTAGATTGCATCAGGGCCATCGATTGCCATCATTCTTAACCTAATCTTAAGGGCAATTCTCTATCTTAGATCAGGGCAGGATTTCATCACCTGTCCTGGGCCCAAAACCACCATCATCATACTAACCCAAGCCTAATTAAAATCAATTAGATCTAATTTGCCCTACTGGGTTAGGAGAGATCAACAGGTCGGGTCCGAGCTATGTGGGCTAACTAGTGCATTTAACCTTTTGGCTATTACTGAAAGCTGGTGTCTAAGGTTGAGGGTCCAGAGTCAAATGACCTAAGTGATGCTGTGGTTTTTAATTGGGTCCCTGCGAAAGTATGGGGGCCTCCCACACTCCCACCCCCTATCTGGCCAGTGGAAGGATTAGCTATTGGATTAGGTGTAAGTTGAGCTGACCCACCCAGTTTCTGGCTCTAGGTCCAAGAAACCCTAGATTATACTAGCCTTTTCTTTCTCTTTTGCTTGCTTGGTTGCATCATTTCATTTTGATTGATTGATTTGGTGCATGACCACTATATTAGGAACCTAATTTCTAAAGTCCAAACCTCAGCCCAGCCCAACCATGGAACCCACTTTGGAGACCATCCTAGCTCAACTTGCCCAAATGAATGCTCAAACCCAAGCCCAGCTTACCCAAATAAACCTGTCCAACACCCAAACCCAAAATCAGTTAGCCTAGACCCAAAATTAGCTTGCCCAAATAAACCATAGGTTTGACCAATCTGATACTAAGCTTGACCAAATGAACCGAAGATTCAACCAAGTAGGACCCTAGGCAAGACCCATAGCGCTGAACCTCAGGAACCCATAGTCCCTAGATATGAACATGGTAGTAACCCACTATCCCTTAGTCAACCTGAACCTTATAAGATTGATACCCTTAGATTTGAACCCATAACCTTTGAACCCATAACCTTTAAACCCATAACCTTTAAACCTATAACCCTTAGTTTACCCACCCCTGTTATCCCAGACCCTAGTCAATTTCCCATTGGCCAAACCCTTCTTACCACCCTATTGGTTCACCAAGATGACTTGGAAGAAGAAATATATAAGGCTGACCCAAGTCTGGTGGAGTATGAGTCTATTGAAGATCTAGAAGAGTACCTTATAGAAAACCCGGGATTAGTTAATTATGACCAAACCCAGGTAAAAGCCAATTCAGTGTTAGTTGAATCAATAGTGACCCAGGTAGAAGCCACCCTAGAGTTAGTTGATTTTAACCACACCCAACCTATAGTAGAAGAACCTTTAAAGGAAGAAGACCATGAGGAATCTAGTCCCATTATTAGAGCTTTTCTTGAGGAGCCACTAGAAAAAAGCCCAATCAAAGAGCCTAGTTCTTTGATTTATGAACCAGAAGAGTTTATTAAGGACTTAATCTCTTTAGATCAATGCCCTCAGGATGAACTCACCTCTTTAACACCACTTGATCTTTTTCCTGAAATCAATGATCCCTTCTTCCATTATGCAGACCCTTTAGATATGCCTCAAACCCATAAGGTAAATCTCATTAGTCTAGGACTCATCCTTGAAACCCCTTCTAAAATTCTACTCTTTCTAATTAACCCTGAACCATCTCCTTATTTCTCATCCTGCCAGACCAACCCTGAACCCACCTCTTATTTTCTACCATTTCAGGAAACTTCTTTTGTTTTCTTTACTATTAGGTTACATTTCGTAGAGGTTTGCATACTGCATTCATTCATCGAGTCAGTTATGTTTGCTTCCTACTTCTGGAAGACCCTCTAGCATCTACTAAGAGTTCATGTCACATTTTCATGTGCATGTCATGATAGGATCAAACCTAAAGAGTTTATGATCTGTTAGGTGTTGTGTCTTAGAGTCCAATAAAACATCCTTTGTTAGGGATGTTTAGTCGAGTCTATCAGGTATTAGTTGAAGCCAATAAATGCACTACCCTCTGCATAGCATATGCATATGAAAATTAGTCAAAAACTGAACATAACTAATGAACTAAGTAACAACTTGGCAAATTCCCAAAAGAGAGAGAAAGAATTTTGCAGGGGATTTTGTAGTTGTAAAGAATTTTCTGCTCGTGAAGCTGGCCCATCCAAGATAATGAATATCTATGGACCCAATGCCTATGTGCGTGAGATACTACCTGATTTAGGTATTAGCTCCACCTTCATCATTTTAGATCTTATGGAGTCTAGGGAGCCAGCAGCGATACCTAACAAGCACCTTGAGCCTATTCCTCCCTTTGAGAGAGAACCAACCCTAGAGTGTCCACCAACCAATTGGCCAAATAGTGAGGAAAAGATCGAGAGAATCCTGGAAGATCAAGCCATATGTACCCAAAATCTTGGCTATTAGAGGTATTTCGTCATATGGCATGGTCGGCCAGAATTTGAGGACTCATGAATCACCCGTGACGATCTGCAGTGCCTCAACCTAGACCTACTCGAGCACTATCAGAGCCAAATTATCCCACACTCGATAGGATCGAGTTCCTCCCACCCCGGAAGAATTGGTGGGGGCACCATGATCAGACAGATTACTGGGCCCTATTTCGTTTACCTAGCTATGTATCAAATTTTGTAATCAACTAGAATTGAGTTCTGTAATAAGTTGAGGTTAGTTGATTTGTCTCAACCCTCAACCTAGTCAATATTTTGAGTCCTGTACATGAATTATGAGTCCAGTATAAGCCCAATTTTTATACAAGAGAAAAGGACACCTTATTTTGAAGTTCCACCTGGCCACATCCAGGAGATAGAGGCCGCTACAATAGCCCATTGGATTTTGTGTGACAACCTAGGATCCAAGATGCATCCAGAAACTCTGATTCTTTCCGGATGTCCTCCAGATGCCCAGATTCCTCCACAGATGCTAGAGCTTATTCCTAAACTAGGGCATCCATGATTCTAGAGGTCTATCTATATCCTAGCCCAAAGAAATCAAGCCTAGGTTCCATGCCCAAGCCCTTAAGAAGCAAAATTCCAGGGAATATTCCTACTACCAGGCTAACAGGCCACCCCAGCTTCTAGAGGCCCATATCGATGCACCCAAGCCCCTTTGGGCCGGCCCCTTGCTGCTCCTAGAGGCCCAACATGCCCCCCTAGGCATCCTTGAAGTGTTGACCATGTCCAAAGAGGTTTGACCAAGTCCATGTTGAAGAGAAGAAGGAGATGACCAAGTTTATTCCTATCCTAGTTGGGATTTCTAATCCTTTTAAACTTTGTAATTCTAACCTAGCTAGGAATGGACTTGTATTCCAATTGGGAAGAGGACTTGTAACCCAAGTGTAACCATGGTTAGTGAGGGCATGGGAACACTATAAATACCCCACCCCTGCCCCTCTTGTAAGTATCTCTTTCTTATGAATACAACTTGCTGAAATTTTGAGTTATTACCTTGCATTGGTGTTTTGTTTTGGTTCTTTAGGTTGTGTTTTTGTGTTTGGACGAATTCCTTGCTGCCCTAGCTTCCTTCCACACCCTATCTTACTTCCATCCAAGCCTTCACATGTCGAAGAAGGAGTGTCCTAGGCTGCCAAGCAAGGAGATCTTCAATAAGCTTCAAACAACCATCTTCTAACCCTAATCCTCATTCCTTTCAACCCATAGTTCCTTTCTTATTTTTTAATTGCTATTTTGATTAACCCTGATGCTTGTAGGATCCCCGAGGTGCTTCCCCTCCCTTGAGGAGGCCTTCTTTGCTGCCTAGATTGCCTAGATTTGACAACAGATTCGAGGGAGACAAGGCTTCTTCTTCCAGGCTCCGATTAGAGTTATAAGTGATCCCTGCTGCTATTAACTTTTAATGTCTAATTGGTAAGCAACCTTCTCTTCTCTTATTATCTGATTTAAACAAAGTTAAACTATCCTAAACTGGGAGTTTCTCAACTCTTGGGTCCTGGATATTTCATTGGTTTGCATGAGTATGCCTGCGACCTGATGATTCTTTGCACTGCTTCTTTCCTATAGTTCTTAATTTATTTTAGAAATCTAGCCTGCAAATAAAATTATAAAAATTATAAAAAAAATTATTTTACTATTTTCCATGCATGTTTAGCAGTCTTAGAGTCATCCCGCATCAGATAGCAAGAGTGTGTTAGGATTTATCTTTACCCTAAATGGAGGGTGATCTGCTGGAAAAGTTCCAAGTAGCCTACTGTGGTGGACTCAATATGCGAAGCAGAATATATTGCAGTATCAGATGCAGTGAAAGAAGCTGTGTGGTTGCAGAAGTTCCTTGGTGAGCTGGAAATGTCACCTTCCCTAGACGGTCTTGTTTAGGTGTATTATGACAGCACTGGATCTATTGCTCAAGCCATAGAGCCGAAGTCTCATCATCACACAAATCACATTCTGCGGTGCTATCACCTTGTACGAGAGATCATGGAATGAGGTGACTATTGACCTTCAGAAGATTGATGGAAAGGAAAACCAGGCTGACCCCTTCACTAAAGCCGTTGAAGCTCAAGAGTTCGACAGTTGTAAATGAAAAATGGGAATAAGATTATGTACTGATTGGCTTTAGTCCAAGTAGAAGTTATTGGGAATTGTGTTCCATAGCCAATCATCTAGGCTATAGATGGTTATGCTAATTTTGAAATTGTATATAAATTTTTAATGAATAAAAGAAATTCTTTTGGTTGTTCATTATATTTACATTTTCTTGAAATGAACTCTTGTATGATGGAGTCCATAGAACGACATTATTTGATATAGAGAGGATATATCAAATAGTTTTTAAACTAGTTCACAACCAAAGGATACATTCTTATAGGACGATAATGTATCGAGTATAGGTTGTTGTATGTCACATTTGTTGGTTATCCTCTTAACCAAGGAGTGTGGAGACACTGGTATGACATGCAAGTGAAATGTGTGACATCTCACTAAACGTGACCATCTATAGAGCTCCCTCATGCCAAAGCGTTGCTCGCGAAGGGATATGGGTATATGTGTCCCTCAGACCTGAGGTCACCATGGTAGCTTGCAAGCAACTCACTATACTTTGATGCCAGACTACCTAGATTTCTAATCCAGTGAAGAAAGGTTTCTGGGTGCAGTCAAGTACTTGTGGAGCGGTGGTGGATCAAGATGGAATTGACCCCTACAAATAGTTTGAAGTGAATGACTCGCTATGTCTTAATTTAACAAAAACTTGGCTAGCATAGTTCTTGTGAGGAGTCACAGAACTTGTAAAGTTGAGACATGATTTGGATGGACCTAATTAGGGTTGGCAATCAAATCCTAGGTCATCTTGAGCATTAAGAGGTCAAAGGGATGAATTATACGAAAACCATATGCCAGAGGTTCTTGAAAGTTGCTTTACAATCTTCGACCTATCTGGACATCAGGTATCATTGCTAGATGAGGACTTTGACTGGTACTGAAAGTGTTCCAATGCTTTCGGCTTAGTGTTCGAACCTATGGGGTCACACACCAAAGGACTTTCTATCTGATCTAAAGGCTGATTGAAAATTAAGAATCGTTTGCTGTAACTAGCGATCAATATGATTGACTATGTGTCAACACTTGAGGGGTCGACACTGGGCTGTGACAAGAAGCCTTTTTGGAAGTTATTTCTGGATGAGCCAACTAGACCCCTACTCGAGCCAACTTATTCTATATTTTGGATGAGCCGACTCGACCTCTGCTCGAGCTAACTCATTCTATTTTTCGACGAGCCGACTCAACCTCTACTCGAGCCGACTCATTCCTACAAAAAGAACAGTCCGACTGTTCTATGTTCTGGATGAGCCAACTTAACCATTGCTCGAGTTGACTCATCTTTGCTCGACTAGAAAAACCTGAACGAGATTTTCTGGAATGCTTTTTAGGAAGGTTTTGACCTGGTTTGAATTTTGTATTCAAGCTGTTTTGGCTCCAAACTTTTATGGAATGATTGTTATTCCTTCTTTATGTGGTTAGAGCCAAATTGGCATGACACAAACTCTCCATTCTTCACATCAACTGATACTCTTAAGACTCGTGCCACCAGGACCTCTAGGATCTTAGGTCGCTCTAGCCCATCCTTTAGGACCAGAAGCATGATCCATAAGACCCCTACACCATCTACATCTAGGATCATGTCATCTATTGTACTAGATTTTCCATCTGATGAGGAGTAGCCTCACAAATGCTATGCTTATTTTATGTCTCATGTTACTAGTACTTTCTATAGTGTATTTCAGTTCATGTATGCTATTTTGTTGATGTCTTGCAAGATTGACATCTGCAAGGACATCATTTGCTATACTGAAACTTCTCTATCTATGTTTATTATATTTTCTTTTATTACTCTTCTTTTTATTTTATTTGATGGAAATTCTCCCAGGGTGCTGGGAATCATACAACATGCAGAATTGAATTTCAAAACAAAAATTCAAAGCATGAAACCCTAATTAGCTAGAAAACCCTAATTTCTAGGAACCCCTTATGCAATACCAATTAATGAAACATACATGGAGTCAGAAAAATATACCTGGATCACTGAAATTCAATCTTTTCCATGAGGCTCACAAGTGCAAGCCCTCAAACGATGATCCACATAGGAATCAAACCAAGGAACCTCTCCCTTGTAGGTTGCTTGATCAATTGGGACTCTTCCGATGGACTTTCTTCTTTCGGCAGCCTCTCCTTCCTTGCTTAGACCTTCGCCCTCCAGTAGAGCACTCTAAACCCTCTCCTAAATCTCTCTTCTCTCTTTCTATCACTTTCTAATTCTCTTCTTAAACCCTTGTCTTAAAATGGCAGACTTGTCTTAAAGGAAGACCTATGTCCTAACAAGGGAAGGAAGAGAAAAAGTGGATAGATGTAAGAGTGTAAGAAAGAAACCAAAATATGATCCCATTGAAACAAATACCGATGGCAATTTATAGGAGAGGGGCAGGTGCTAGATAAGCCTTCTTATCAGCCTTTGATCTATCCAAACACAGATCATATAAGACCCTTCACTAAGAAGGAGTCTTATCTTGAAACACTATGTCCCTTTATGCGCCATCCGCCCAACTCAAGTCCCTTCAATTTTTTATCCGACTTCTCCCTTTGCCACTTGGCATTACCGGTTAAAATGAAGCCAAGGGATGTGACTTATGAATGAAAAGCATCGGTGATTCAAAAGTACTTAAAGCAGAAGGACTCTGCTTACTTGAATTAGCACTAAAGTGAAAAGACACGACTCTTCACTTAGTGCCAACTTCTCCTTGCCATATGACACCTTTAACCTAGTCATAGTATAAAAAATATGGGTGTCATATGAAAGGGCATTAAGTCTACTTTCCAACCATAAAATCTTTATTCATATTAGAGGTCAATTGGTCCTTGTGCGCCCTTTTGAATGCAGAGCTGCCACTTAGGCATCAAGAGTCCCATAACTTTTGGACTCTTCATATATGGTGCATAAAATATCCAAAAAATATTAGATAAAATTTGATAAATTCATCCCACTTAGGACTCAACCCAGTCTAGGTCTCCCATAAATTGGTTAGTACATTTAGTGACCTTTCAGACCCAATTAAATTGGGTTAAAAGATTAGGTCAGCCTACACATGCTAGTATGCAATCTAGCTAACCAATCAGGATCCCTTGACCCTAATTAAATGTTAATTGAATTCCTAGGCCAACTCCCTAATGTGTGTGACCCATTGGGTTCCACATCAAGCCAGCAGTAGGTTTAGGTTTGAGCCAATTCAATCTGATCGAACCCAATTGACCTAATTAGGTCAAATTGGCTCATCTAAATGTCCAATTTGAATCACACATCGAATTGACACATGAAACCAAATCAATTGGTTCATGAAAGCCTACAAGACAAGATTGACATCTAGCAACATGTCATGCCTATCCAGAAGATGAGAAATTTGGTAGAAATTATTAAAGTATCCTTCAGCAGTAAGTTATCGTGCAATTCAATCTTTCGATCTCCCCTTATCCCGATTAAGTGATAGGTTTGGATATATGTCAAACCCTAACACTTAATCATATCAAATCTTATCTCGATCATGAGGACTCAGTTGATGACTAATTAGAAACTAAATTTAATCTCATCTTGATTTGATCAAAGGCTCCTTGAGTCACTCATCAAAGAGATTGCATAGGATAACAATTCCTCTTACTAGAAAAGATCAATTCCTTGTTGGTCCACTCACATCCTTCGTATACCTCCCCCCATACCCAGAACACCCCGTACATATCGCAATGGCATGAATGAGTATGAACCAAAGTATGGCTTAGTGTGCATAAAGAACCATAGTGACCTCAAGTCTAAAGATCACATGCACAACTTCGACTCTGAGATCTATCTTTTGACAAGTTGTAAGACTTCCATAAGATAGTCCCAGTGTGGATCAGTCCAGCATACTCATAATCTGATGAGCACCCTTATCCTTGTAGTAGTTTCTGTACACAAGTAGTTGTGAAATCAACCACCCTCATCAACAGAGTATACTAGGATAAGCTAGTCTTTTCGGATTCATTGATCCCCGAATCGATGGTCCAATGACTAGGAACATTCTAGATTAGGGTTTATAGGAATTAGGTCTCAATGTTATTTTATCATAACCCTAATTCCATTTTCCTACTCTATGGGGTTCATCATAATCATTCAGAAATAAGACACAGCAATATATGATGAATCAAATGCCTTTACGAAAAATATGTCATACATGAGCAGGAAGTTTACAAAAAGGATCTCATAAAGATTTGCTCTTAGGAAACTTTTCTATCAAACTCTCACTTGCACTAAAGCCAATCGTCCTTGTATGTCATGCCCATACAATCTAAGTGATGATCTAACTACTGCATGGCTAATGCTTTAGTGAATGGGTCTGTTATGTTGTTCTTTATGTCAACTCGTTCAATGCTAACATCTTGTCTTTCAATGATCTCTCGAACGAGGTGGAACTGTCTTAAAATGTGCTTGGACTTGTAATGAGACCTTGGTTTTTTAGCTTGTGCAATAGTCCCAATGTTATCACAATATAATAGCATTGGCTGTTGTACATCAAGGACCACACCCAATTCCATGATGAATTTCTTCATCCAGACAGCTTCTTTCGTGGCTTCACTAGCAGCTATGTACTCTACCTCAATGACTGAGTCAGCTATTATTAGCTGCTTTGTACATTTCCAACTAACTACACCACCATTCAGGGTGAAGACATACCCCGATGTGAATTTTCTATCATCTAGATCTGATTGAAAACTAGAATCTGTATAACCTTCTAGTTTTAACTCGGATCCTCCATATACTAAAAAAATATCTTTAGTCTTTTTTAGGTACTTAAGAATATTTTTCACAGCTTTTCAATGATCCTCCCCTGGATCTGCCTGAAACCTGCTCACTATGCCTAACGCATAAGCGACATCAGGCCAGGTACATAACGTGGAATACATTATTGATCCTACACCCGAAGCATAAGGAATCATAGCCATCCTCTCTGTTTCTTCTGATGTCTTAGGAGCAATTTTCTTAAAGAGATGTATGCCTTGACTTAGAGGCAAGTAACCTTTCTTACTTCCATCCATGTTGAATCTCTTGAATACTAAGTCAATGTACCTGGATTGGGATAAGCCCAGCATCCTTTTGGATCTATTTATATAGATCCTTATACCTAGCATATAGGATGCCTCTCCCAAATCCTTCATAGAAAACTTTGATGATAGCCAAGTTTTAACCGACTGCAACATTGGGATATCATTCCCAATGATCAGTATGTCGTCCATATACAAGACCAAGGAAACAAGTGCACTCCCACTTGTCTTCTTGTACACACATGGTTCATCCACAATTTTGACAAAACTAAATCCTTTGATTGTTTCATCAAAACGGATGTTCCAACTCCTCGATGCTTGCTTAAGTCCATAAATGGACTTCTTTAATTTGCATACCTAATTTGGTCTCCCACTTGAGACAAAACACTCTGGCTGAGATATATAGACTTCTTCCTCAAGGTTTCCATTGAGGAAAGCAGTCTTTACATCCATCTGCTAGATCTCATAGCCATGGTATGCTGCTATGGCAAGCAATATCTGAATGGACTTGAGCATGGCTACTGGAAAAAAGGTTTCATCATAGTCTACACCATATTTTTATCTAAAACCTTTTGCTACTAGTCTAGCCTTATAGGTCTCAACATGACCATCCACTCCAATCTTCTTCTTGAAGACCCATTTACATCCTATTGGGTTAATTCCTTCAGGTGGATCTACCAAAGTCCAAACCTAATTAGAATACATGGAGTCCATTTCAGATTTCAAGATGCCAAGCCACTTGTCAAAGTCTCTACTCTTGACAGCTTCTGAATAGGTCACAGGATCATCATCCTGTATGATACTGGCTTTATTATCATCCCTGATGACAAAACCATATCTGAGAGGTGCTCCTCGCACCCTCTTTGACCTTCGGAGAGGAAGTGTGTATTGTGGTTGTTCTTGATCCCCAAGAACCTCTGGTTGAGGAACTTCTCTTGAAGGCTCACTGGTTTGTTGGTTCTGTTCTTCACATAACTCAAGTGAAGAATCACTACATCCTTCTTGGATAAACTCTTGTTCCAAGAATGTAGTATTCCTACTGACAATTATTTTTTGTTCAATGGCATTATAAAAGAGGTATCCAACACCCTCTTTTGAATTACCAACAAACCTGCATTTATCAGCCCTTGCACTTAGCTTATGTCCAAAGGTACTCTTGACATAAGCATGGAAACCCCAAATCTTCAAATACTTAAGATTTGGTCTTTTTCCATTCCATAATTTATATGGAGTGCTATTCACTGATTTAGATGGAACCTATTTAATATGATGCAGTAGTATTTAGGGCATGTCCCCAGAAGAAAGTAGGAAGATCTGTGAAGCTCATCATCGTGAAAGGATTCCAGTGCAACGCAGCAAAAAAATAATTTCAAAATGATGAAATTTATACCAAAACCCTTAGCCAGGATCTCCTTATTTAGGATTAAAACATATGAGAAACATGCAAACCTACACTATTAGAATTAGGGCACCAACCTGTTATGGCTAAACCCAATTTTGATGTAGGATCAAAACTTGATGTTGAATGACCCTTTTGAATTCACCAGGCATCCAAATGTCCACCCTCCAATGGTGATCCACAAGAAAATTGATCAAGATGCTCGCTTCTTCAAAAGGTTCCTTCACTTGAATTCTTCTCCCAGAACTCAAGATGACTATGGCTGAAAAAACTCCATGGTAGGGACTTCTTACTTCCTTTCTTTCTTCTTCCTCTCCCTTTCTTAAGACCTTGTCCTAAGAATACACTCTTGTCTTGAAGGAGGAGGAGGATTTAAGACACTAATGTCTTAATGTAAAGGAAATAGGAAACAGAGTATATCTTCTTTTCTTTTACCGTTCGAGAGATTCTTCCTATCTCTTGTTTTAGACTTGAGTTTCAACAGAGAAGAGAACTCTGTAAAAGGAAAACTCTTGTGTCCTAAACAAGCTAAGGAGGAATCAGTCTCCTGGAAAGGAAAGACAAATAAAAAAAACTCTGTTGTACATTAGCCAAAATACCCGAGGCCTCTGTTCCTTAAATAGACTACAAAAAGATGTCTTCTCAAAAGAACACAACTCTCCGTAAACACCATTCCCTTTTTTCTCACGCCCCTTCCCTATTTTCTCACGCCCCATCCTTCCTTCTCACGGCCTTCCGGATAAATCCCATGGCCTTTCTTAAAGGAAAAGTCACGATGTTTTTAAAAGAAAGGATTCGCGAATTTAAATCTCCGAAGAGATGTTATTTCACGCAACCGGGAAGCAAAAGGCGCTTTCTTCCTTTCTTTAAATCCCATCAACCGTTGGATTCCCATCCAAGGGGGCATATCTGAGGTGCTAATTCTAAGAAATGAGGCTGCCCAATCTTAATTCATCGGAGAATTAAGTGGGGCGCGCCAAGAGTCCATGCGCCATGGACTCTTCCAAATGGCGCGCCAAGAGTCCATTAGCGCATGGACTCTTGGCATTTTGGCGTGAAAATGCTAAGGGGCGGGTGGGGGGCCAGCCTAGGTGCATGGTTAGCCAATAGGGTTAGCCATAATCCCTAAAACCTCAATTAGGGTCTAATTAGATCCAATTAGAACCCAAATTGAATCAATCCGGAACCCTAATTCGAATCTAATTCGAATAGAAGCTAGGTTTTGCAACACCTGCTAGAGTGTCATCATGCAAAATGATTTAATTACAAAATTAAACCCTTGATCAATTTTTTTAAGTGTGTGACCCAATGGGTTTTATATCTAGCCAGTAGTGGGTTCGAACACAAGTTGACCTAATTTGATTAGAACTCTTTCTAATCGATTTAGGTCAAATCAGGCTTACCTGATTAAGATCAATTAGGACTCTTCCTAATAAGTGATCATTCAATTTAATCAACCCACAAGACAAGATTGACGTCTAGCAATGTGTCATGTCTACCCGGAAGATATGAAAATTCTGGTGAAATACCAAAACTACCCTTCAGTGGAAAGTTACCGTATAATTAAATCCTTCGATCATCCTGTACCCAAAATATAATTATGGATATCGATATATGTCAAAACCAATATTATATCTGTATCTAGCTCAATCTTATATTGATGATTCAATTATCTTGATATTAGAAACCATCTCTAATATCCTTACTTTGATCAAAGATTCCTTGAATCATCATTCGATTGATAACTAGCTGGATGCAATCTCCTCTTACTAAGAGTGATCGATTCCTTGTTAACCTACTCATTACCTTCATATGCAATTCACCATTCCCAGTATCAAACATGTGCATGACTTAGTGTCATGATTAGGATTGAACCAAAGCATGGGTTTATGTACATAAGGTACTTATGGCAGTCTCAGGTCAAAGGATAACTTGTACCACTCCCACTATGAGAACCTTCTATTGACATGTAGCTAAGACTCCATTAGATGTTCTCAAGTTGGATCATATCAGTGAACTCATTCTCTAATGAGCACCCACATCCTAGTATTAGTGTCATACACAAGTAACTGTGAGAGCAGTCATCCTATTCAGTATACATAGGATGTGCTAGTCTTACCGGAAAAAACCCTGATCCCCTACTCAAGGTTCCTTTGACTAGGAATATTTTAGATTAAGGTTTTAAGACTTTAGGTCTCACTGGTATGATCTCGTCATAATCCTAAAATCATATCCCTAATCTATGGGGTTCATCATATAATAATAAACACAGCGTATGATAAAAAATAATGCTTTTATTAGAATATTGTCAATTACAATGGTTTGGGAGATACAACATAGATTGGCTTGTAGGGCATATCCCTTTCAATCTCCCACTTGCACTAAAGCCAATCGCCTTTAAATCTTAGTCCCATATACTCGAGGCAGCGATCAAACTCTCGCTGTGGTAGAGCCTTAGTGAACGGGTCAGCTACATTGTTCTTTGTATCAACTCTATTTATGTAGACATCTTATCTTTCAACTATTTCTCGGACGAGATGGAAGCATCTCAGAATGTGCTTGGACTTATGATGAGCTCTTGGTTCCTTAGCTTGAGAAACAGCTCCAGTGTTGTCATAGAAAAGTGGCACTGGGTTTTCAATCTCAGGAACAATACCCAACTCTGTGATAAACTTCTTCATCCAGACTACTTCCTTGGCGGCTTCACTGACAGCTATGTATTCTGCCTCTATGGTTGAGTCAGCTACAGTCTGCTGCTTGGTACTCTTCCAACTCACTGCTCCACCATTTACGATAAAAACATATCCCAAAATGGATTTGCTATCATCAGAGTCTGATTGAAAACTAGAATCAGAATAAGCTTCTAGTTTAAGATCAGAACCACCATATACCAGAAAAATATCCTTAGTCCTTCATAGGTATTTAAGAATATTTTTAACTGCTTTCCAATGATCCTCTCCTGGATCAGCCTGAAACCTACTGACAATGCCTAAAGCATATGCCACATCAGGCCTGGTACATAACATGGCATACATTATGGACCCTATTGCCGAAACATAAGGTATAGAATTCAATCTATTTCTTTCTTCGGGTGTCTTAGGAGACATCCTTTTATAAAGATGTATGCCTTGACTCATAGGAAGATAACCTCTTTTACTTCCATCCATGCTGAATCTTTTCAGCACTAAGTCAATGTACCTAGATTGGGATAAACCTAACATCCTCTTAAATCTATCTTTATAGATCTTAATACCTAGTATATAGGATGCTTCTCCCAAATCTTTCATGGAAAACTGGTTTGATAGCCAAACCTTGACTGATTGTAACATTGGGATATCATTCCCAATGAGGAGTATGTCATCTACATACAGAACCAAGAAGACTATGGCACTCCCACTAGTCTTCTTATAAACACAGGGTTCATCCACATTTTTGATAAAACCAAACCTTTTAATAGTTTCATCAAAGTGGATGTTCCAACTCCTTGAAGCTTGCTTTAATCCATAAATGGATTTCTTTAGCTTGCATACTTGATTAGGTTTATTATTTGAAATAAAACCTTTTGGCTGTGACATGTAGACTTCTTCCTCAAGGAAACCATTGAGGAATGCAATCTTCACATCCATCTGCTAGATCTCATAATCATGGTATGTTGCTCTAGCAAGTAAAATCCGAATTGATTTGAGCATGGCAACAGGTGAGAATGTTTCATCATAATCAATTACCTGTTTTTGTCTAAAACCTTTTGCCACTAATCTGGCTTTATAGGTTTCAACTTGGCCATCAGCCCCAATCTTTTTCTTATAGACCCATTTGCATCCAATAGGATTAACACCCTCTGGTGCATTGACCAAACACCATACTTGGTTTACATACATAGAGTCTATCTCGGATTCCATGGCTTCTTGCCATCTATCTGAATCAGTACTTAAGATAGCTTCCGTATAGGTCAGAGGTTCATCATTTTGAATGACTTGGGCTTCATTATTTTTAATAATAAACCCATACCTCTCAGGTGCCCGTGACACTCTATCAGACCTACGGGGAGGAGTTTTGTGTTCTGGTTCTGTCCTAACTATATGTTCTAATGGTTAAGAACTGTCTATCTGTATTTCTTGAACTTCTCCAAGTTTATCGGTTCTACCATTGCCCTTTTCTAAAATAAACTCTTTTTCTAGAAAAGTGGCATGCCTGTTGACAAAAATCTTTTGTTCAGTAGGATGGTAAAATAGATATCCTCTACCCTCTCTAGGATATCCTACAAATAGACATTTATCTGCTCTAGGTTCCAACTTATGTCCAAAATTTCTTTTAACATAAGCTGGACATCCCCATACCTTAAAATATTTAAGATACGATTTCTTTCCACTCCAAATTTCATATGGAGTACTAAAAACGGTTTTAGAAGGTACCTTGTTCAGAATGTAAATAGCAGTTTCTAGGGCATGACCCCAGAAGGAAATGGGTAAATTTATGAAGCACATCATGGATCGTACCATATCTAATAAGGTACGATTCCTCCTTTCATCTATACCATTTAGCTGTGGTGTATAAGGAGGGGTCCATTCAGAAAGAATTCCATTAACTTTAAGATAGTCTAAAAACTCTATGGATAAGTATTCTACTCCTCGATCAGAACGAAGAACTTTAATACTTTTCCCGGTTTGTTTTTTGACCATGCTTTGATACTCCTTAAATTCATCAATGGCTTCAGATTTATGTTTCATAAGATACACACATCCGAACCTAGATAAATCATCTGTAAAAGTGATAAAATATGAGTATCCACCTCTGGCCTAAGTTGTCATTGGACCACATACATCAGTATGTATAAGTCCTAATAACTCAGTTGACCTTTCTCCATGTCTAGTAAATGGAGTCTTGGTCATCTTACCCATGAGACTTGATTCGTAAGTTCCTAATGATTCATACTCATAAGGATCAAGAAATTTTTCCTTGTATAACTTGCTTATCCTAGACTCATTAATATGACCAAGTCGATGATGCCAAAGTAAAGTATTATTAATGTCTTCTCTTTTTCTTTTATTATTGACATGAAAAACACTATCATTGGAAGAAAAAGTTAAGAGCCCATTGCTAAATATGCCAGAACAAATAATTTTATTAGACAACATTATCGAGCAACCAGTGCTCGTTACATCCATTACATATCCTTGTTTTAATAACAAAGGAATAGATATAATGTTCCTAATAATATTAGGCATATAATAACAATTTTCTAACTCCAAGATCTTCCCTGAAGGCAACTTCAGAATATAGGTCCCTACAGCTTCTGCTTGGATGATATCACCACTAGCACCGTAGAGATTGAAGTCACCTTCCTTCAATACTTTAAGCTTGTGGAGGTCCTGCAAAGATTTGCATATATGGTAACCACAAGCGGTATCCAATACCCAAGTATTTGATATAGATGAATTTAATGTCAATATAGCATGTATCTCATACATACCTTTTGGCGCATCTGATGCACCAGGCTTCACAGTTGCAAGGTAAGCCTTGTAATTCTTTTTCCAATGTGTCGCTTTGCCGCAAAAGAAACAGGTCGACTGTTTGGAGGCCTTCTTTCCTTTCTTATTCTTATTGATACCACTCTTAGGGTTTAGCCTCCTATTAAAACCCTTTTTGCCTGATTTCTTCTTATTGGTCTTATCAACAAGAAGAAGTGGAGCCTTATCTTTCTTAACATGGCTCTCTACTGTTTTTAACATATTTAACAGCTCAGGCAAGGAAGTGTTCAGTTTGTTTATGTGATAATTCAAGACAAACTGAGAAAATGACTCCAGGAGTGATTGCAGGATTAAATCCTGATTCAACTCCCCATCCATGATAAAACCTAATTGATCCAATCTGGTGATTAAGTCAATTACCTTCAAAACATGATCCTGAACGGATGTTCCCTCTGTCATCCTAGCACGGAATAACTGCTTAGATATTTCATATCTAGCAGTTCTGCTATGTTCTCCATATAGCTCTTTTAAATTGAGCATTATGGATTGAGTATCCATGCTTTCATGATGTCTCTGTAACTCATTGGTCATAGAGGCTAGTATGATACACTTGACAGTTAGGGAGTCATTCTGCCACATTTTGTATGTGGCCATATCTTCCTGTGTGGCATTGTCCCCTAATGGATTAAGACTAGGGGTATCGAGAATATAAGAAAGTTTTTCTAAACTTAGCACAATCTTTAAATTTCTCAACCAGTCCGCATAGTTCGGACCAGTCAGTTTGTTGGTATCTAAGATACTTCACAGTGATAATGAAGATGCCATTTATCTACATTTAATAAAGAAAAATACATAAGCAAACAACCATGAAATGACTTATATAATTAAATTAGGTCTTCAATTTAATTATGTCTCCCACTATTTTATCAAAAAATCATAGCCCTCACTATGATAATCGAGAAGAACCCTGATTGGTTTTTCTTAGTGAGATTGAGATCCTAATATCTTATAAAAGATCTTGCAGAAAACACAACAAATCTTTTATAAGCTCAAAGGTAAGAAACTCTTCCAATTATATCTTATATAATTCTCAAGAAGTAACTTGGCCTCTAGAACATTATTAGTCTTGCAGAAAACACAACAAACCATAATGTTCTAGTTAAGTCAAGACCCTTTCATTTCTATACAGTCAATACTCAAATATAATGCCCTTGTAGATAACACAACAAAGCATTATACTAAATATACTGTAAGCATATCTATGCACTGGACTAGTATTATGTCAATCACCATATTAGGTATCGCAGATAACACAACAAACCTAATGTGGTTCATAACACAATAATGATCTAGCATGAAGGAAGGCCAATACATAGTATTTTTAACACTTAAGCATTTTAGTCAACATTTAAATTTAATCAAATCAGCCAGGCAAGTGGAAGAGATGTGGGAGTCCCCCCGTTGCTTTCCTAGACACCAATAAAAATTGGCCAGGTCAGTCAAAGGAATCAATTAAAAATCATAATTCTCTTTACCTTCCCAGAACCATGTTTCTAGACACGGAATGATCAATTGTACATCATGACTAGTGATGCTTATTAGTTAAATATACTAAGACTTAATATAAATTTTAAGAGGAGGGATTTATAAATTGCCAGCACATCCTTATAGAATGTATCACAATCAACATATCATTCTTATAAATAAAAAAATATGTGCTAAGTGTGTCATCATACTAGGACAACCATTTACCACATAATGGATCCACCATTATGCCAGGGCAACCTTATTTCAGTATGATTACTTCAAAACTAAACATATCTCTATAATAATTAGGGTTTGAGTGAAAAACCCTAATTAGTGACACACATCAAACATAGATTCTCAAACATACATGCATCCCATAAATGTGCTAAGTGTATCAGCATTCAAGGATTTAAAAACCATAACATGCGACACTACAACAAAAAGACATATAAATAATTTCCATATGTTTTAACTGTAATAAGGGTGGCTCTGATACCACTGAAAGGATTCTGGTGCAACGCAGCGGAAAGATAATTTCAAAATGATGAAATTTACACCAAAACCCTAAGCCAGGAGTTATTCAGGATTAAAACATATGAGAAACATGCAAACCTCCACTATTAGAATTAGGGCACCAACTTGTTATCGCTAAACCCAATTTTGATGTAGGATCAAACTTGATGCTGAATGACACTTTTGAATTCACCAGGTGTCCAAATGTCTACCCTCCAATGGTGATCCACATGAAAATTGATCAAGATGCTCGCTTCTTCAAAAGGTTCCTTCACTTGAATTCTTCTTCCAGAACTCAAGATGACTATGGCTGAAAAAACTCCACGGCAGGGACTTCTTACTTCCTTTCTTTCTTCTTCCTCTCCCTTTCTTAAGACCTTATCCTAAGAATACACTCTTGTCTTGAAGGAGGAGGAGGATTTAAGACACTAATGTCTTAATGTAAAGGAAATAGGAAACAGAGTATATCTTCTTTTCTTTTATCGTTCGAGAGATTCTTCCTATCTCTTGTTTTAGACTTGAGTTTCAACAGAGAAGAGAACTCTGTAAAAGGGAAACTCTTGTGTCCTAAACAAGCTAAGGAGGAATCAGTCTCCTGGAAAGGAAAGATAAATAAAAAAAAACTCTGTTGTACATTAGCCAAAACACCCGAGGCCTCTGTTCCTTAAATAGACTACAAAAAGATGTCTTCTCAAAAGAACACAACTCTTCGTAAACACCATTCCCTTTTTTCTCACGCCCCTTCCCAATTTTCTCACGCCCCATCCTTCCTTCTCATGGCCTTCTGGATAAATCCCACGGCCTTTCTTAAAGGAAAAGTAACGATGTTTTTAAAAGAAAGGAGTCATGAATTTAAATCTCCGAAAAGATGTTATTTCGTGAAACCAGGAAGCAACAGGCGCTTTCTTCCTTTCTTAAAAATCCATCAACCATTGGATTCCCATCCAAGGGGGCATATCTGAGGTGCTAATTCTAAGAAATGAGGCCACCCCATCTTAATTCATCGGAGAATTAAGTGGGGCACACCAAGAGTCCATGCACCATGGACTCTTCCAAATGGCATGCCAAGAGTCCATTAGCGCATGGACTCTTGGCATTTTGGCGTGAAAATACTAAGGGGTGGGTGGGGGGCCAGCCTAGGTGAATGGTTAGCCAATAGGGTTAGCAATAATCCCTATAACCTCAATTACGGTCTAATTAGATCCAATTAGAACCCAAATTGAATCAATCCGGAACCCTAATTCGAATCTAATTCAAATAGAAGCTAGGTTTTGCAACACCTGCTAGAGTGTCATCATGCAAAATGATTTAATTACAAAATTAAACCATTGATCAATTCTCTTAAGTGTGTAACCCATTGGGTTCCACATCTAGCCAGTAGTGGGTTCGAACATAAGTTGACCTAATTTGATTAAAACTCTTTCTAATCGATTTAGGTCAAATCAGGCTTACCTGATTATGATCAATTAGGACTCTTCCTAATAAGTGATCATTCAATTTAATCAACCCACAAGACAAGATTGACGTCTAGCAACGTGTCATGTCTACCCAGAAGATATGAAAATTCTGGTGAAATACCAAAACTAACCTTCAGTGGAAAGTTACCGTATAATTAAATCCTTCGATCATCCTGCACCCAAAATATAATTATGGATATGGATATATGTCAAATCCAATATTATATCCATGTCTAGCTCAATCTTATATTGATGATTCAATTATCTTGATATTAGAAACCATCTCTAATATCATTACTTTGATCAAAGATTCCTTGAATCATCATCCGATTGATAACTAGCTGGATGCAATCTTCTCTTACTAAGAGTGATCGATTCCTTGTTGACCTACTAATTACCTTCATATGCAATTCACCATTCCCAGTATGAAACCTGTGCATGACTCAGTGTCATGATTAGGATTGAACCAAAGCATGGGTTTATGTACATAAGGTACTTATGGTAGTCTCAGGTCAAAGGATTACTTGTACCACTCCCACTATGAGAACCTTCTATTGACATGTAGCTAAGACTCCATTAGATGTTCTCAAGATGGATCATATTAGTGAACTCATTCTCTAATGAGCACCCACATCCTAGTAGTAGTGTCATACACAAGTAACTATGAGAGCAGTCACCCTATTCAGTATACATAGGATGTGCTAGTCTTACCGGAAAAAATCCTGATCCCCTACTCAAGTTCCTTTGACTAGGAATATTTTAGATTAAGGTTTTAAGACTTTAGGTCTCACTGGTATGATCTCATCATAACCCTAAAATCATAGCCCTAATCTATGGGGTTCATCATATAATAATAAACACAGCGTTTGATGAAAAATAATGCCTTTATTAGAATATTGTCAATTACAATGGTTTGGGAGATATAACATAGATTGGCTTGTAGGGCATATCCCTTTCACATCGACCTCATCATGTCTAACAAGGTGCAATTTCTCCTTTCTGCCACTCCATTTAACTGGGGTGTATAAGGAGGGGTCCATTTAGATATAATTCCTTTATCCTTGAGATGGTTCAGAAACTCACCAAATAGGTATTTACCTCCTCGATCAGATCGAAGAGTTTTAATACTAAATCCAGTTTCTTATTTAACCAAATAGGTATTTACCTCCTCGATCAGATCGAAGAGTTTTAATACTAAATCTCGTTTCTTTTTTAACCATACTCTGATATTCTTTAAACTTATCAAAGGTTTTAGACTTGTGTTTTAAAAGATACACATGATCAAACCTTGATAAATCATCAATAAAAGTGATGAAATAAGAATATCCTCCTCTGGCCTGAGTTGACATAGGTCCACATACATTAGTATGTATTAGACCTAACAATTTAGTTGCCCTCTCTCCATGTCCAGTGAATGGAGATATCATTTTTCCTTTGAGACAAGATTCACAAGTTCCTAATGATTGGAAATCATCAGAGTCAAAGTAATTATCTTTGACTAACTTGTTTATCCTTGACTCATTAATATGACCCAATCGGCACTGCCAGAGATTTGTGACATTGTCATTATCTCTTGAGGTTCTAATTATATGGAGTCCATGCAATGTATTGCATATGTGAGATCCACATGCGGTATCCAATACCCATGAATTAGAAATGAAAGTACTTAATGATAAATTAGTTTGTATCATGTACAAACCTTTAGATGCACCACTTGCATCTTGCTTCACATTTGCAAGGTAAGCCTTGCAATTCTTCTTCCAATGCCCAATCTTGCCGCAATGGAAACAGGCTCCATTAGCCTTCTTAACTTTCTTGTTCTTCTTCTGGATGCTCTTCTTAAGGTTGAATTTTCTCTTCATACCCTTCTTCATTGCTTGCTTCTTTCTATCAACAAGAAGCACCTGAGCCTTTTCTCCTTTAGAGTGGCTCTCAGCTGTCTTAAGCATGTTAAGCAGCTCTAGCAATGAAGTATTCAATTTATTCATATGATAACTAAGAACAAACTGAGAGAAGGAATCTGGAAGTGACTGCAGGATCAAGTCCTGATTGAGTTCACCATCCATGACAAACCCTAATTGACCCAATCGAGTGATCAAGTCAATCATTTTCAGCACATGGGTTTGCACAGGTGAACCCTTACTCATCCATGCTCGAAACAACTGCTTCGATATTTCATATCGGGCAGCCATACTTTGCTCTCCATAAATCTCTTTTAGATTGTGCAATATGGATAGAGGTTCCATACCTTCATGTTGTCTTTGGAGCTCGTTGCTCATCGAGGCCAACACGATGCACCTGACAGTTGTACTGTCATTTTGCCACATTCTGTGTGTGGCAATTTCCTCCTCTGATGCATCCTCTCTAATCACCACTGGATCCGGAGAATCAAGAATATATAAAAGCTTCTCCTGAGTTAAAACAATCCTCAGGTTCCTCAGCTAATCCACATAATTGGGACCGGTTAACTTGTTGGCATCCAAGATGCCCCTCAGTGATAAGTTTGAAGCCATTAAAGATAAATGTCTTACATTTAATTAAAGAACAAAATTAGAAGACCACTCAATGATGACATTCATAACTAGATAAAGACTTTATATCTAATTATGTCTCCCACTATTTTCTTCGAATACCATAACCCTCAATTATGGTAAGTGAGTAACCTTCCTAGTTTCTTTAGTGGGGTTGAGATCCTAATCCCTCATTAGTGCCTTGTGTCACACAACAAACACTAATGAGTTCAAAGGTAGGACAACCTTTCCAATTGCAACCCGTGCAACTCTCTACAATTATCTTTGCCTCTAAGACACTTATAGCCTTGTGTCACACAACAAACTATAATGTCTTAGTTTAGTCAAACCCTTCATTTCTATATAGCCATGATTGAACATTGTTGTCCTTGTGTCACACAACAAAGCAATAACTCCAATCATGCCATAAAGAACAAAGTGCACCAAGAAAAATTTCATATCAAACCCTATAGTAGGCCTTGTGTCACACAACAAACCTACTATAGTCTTGACATGAATCTGGCTTAGCATGAAGGAAGGCATATTATAGCTTACTTAACCAATCAGCATTACAAAAATATGATTTAGATATGACCAAATTGGCCAAGTGAGTGGGATGGGTGAGGGGGTCCCCCGTTGCTTAGACCCCCTCCGTTGCTTTCCTTAGACACCAATTAAATTGGCCAGGTCAGACAACGAAACCAATTAAGAACCTCATTCCCTTTACCTTCCCAGAACCACTTGCCTAGACACCAATTGGCTAATCAAACTCTAATTGGTTTTGCATCATGACTAAGTTTTTTGCTATGACTAAATATAATTTTGATGAGGGCTTTTGATAGTCTCAAAATAAATTCTAAATTATCATGATTACTATGCTTATAACATATATAAACATGTAACATGTCATCATAACATAACATGTTATGTTAAACAAGCATATTATAGCTAATATGAAAATCAAGGCATGATAGATACATAAAAATATCTTTCACCTCACTTTTTCATAGGATATGGCCATAGCGGCACCCTTACACGCCATAGGAGACCCATTGAATAGGAGGAGAGGGCTTTTAAATCCTACTTGGCTCCTATGACTAGACGGCCATGGTGATTAACCCAATCCAAAGTATTTACTTGGTTCATTCAACATGCAAAATTTCATACTTGACAGAATATCATGCATTTCATAAAAACTGAAATTAAAAATATTACCCTAATATGAAAAATTTCATATAATTTCATTATCATGTCATTTCATAAAGAAACTAGAAATCATGCATATGAATTTGGTCGGGTCAACTCGACAGGGTTCGGGTCAGCTCGGATAGTGGAATTTCATAAAACTCTAAAAATGGTTCATAATTGGTATGCCACAAGGATGGCTCTGATACCATTGATGGGAATTCTCCCAGGGTCCCAGGAATCATGCAGCATGTGGAAGTGAATTTCAAAACAAAAATTCAAAGCATGAAACCCTAATTTGCTAGAAAACTCTAATTCCCAGGAACCCCTTATGCAATACCAATTAATAAAACATAAATAGAGTCAGAAAAACATACCTGGATTGCTGAAATCCAATCCTTTCCACGAGGCTCACAAGTGCAAGCCCTCCAATAGTGATCCACATAGGAATCAAACCAAGGAACCTCTCCCTTGTAGGTTGCTTGATCAATTGGGACTCTTCCGATGAACTTTCTTCCTTCGACAGCCTCTCATTCCTTGCTTAGACCTTCGCCTTCTAGTAGAGCACTCTAAGCCCTCTCCTAAATCTCTCTTCTCTAATTCTATCACTTCTTAATTCTCTTCCTAAATCCTTGTTTTAAAATGGTGGACTTGTCTTAAATAAAGACCTATGTCCTAACAAGGGAAGGAAGAGACAAGGTGGATAGATGTAAGAGTATAAGAATGAAACCAAAATATGATCCCATCGGAACAAATACCAATGGATATTTATAAGAGAGGGGGAGGCACCAGATAAGCCTTCTCATCATCCTTTGATATGTCCAAACACAGATCAAATAAGACCCTTCACTAAGAAGGAGTCTTATCTTGAAACACCATGTCCTTTTATGCGCCAACCGCCTAACTCAAGTCCCTTCAATTTTTTATCTAACTTCTCCCTTTGCCACTTGGCATTACTAGTTAAAATGAACCCAAGGGACATGTCTTATGAATGAAAAGCATTGGTGATTCAAAAGGACCTAAAGCAGAAGGACTCTGCTTACTTGAATTAGCGCCAAAGTAAAGAGACGCGACTCTTCACTTTGTGCCAACTTCTCCATGCCATATGATACCTTTAACCTAGTAAAAGTATATAAATTATGGGTGTCATATAAAATGGCATTAAGTCTAATTTCTAACCATATATTTTGTTTTCAGATTGGAGGTTAATTGGTCCGTGTGTGCCCCTTTGAATGCAGAGCTATCACTTAGGCTTCAAGAGTCCCATGCCTTTTGAACTCTTCATATATGGCGCATAAAATATCCAAAAAATATCAAATTTTTATCTGATAAATTCGTCCCACATAGGACTCAACCCAGTATAGGTATCTCATAAATTGGTTAGTCCATTTAGCAACTTTTCAAACCCAATTCAATAGGGTTAGGAGATTTGGTTAGCCTACATATGCTAGTGTGCAATCTAGCTAACCAATTAGGATCCCTTGACCCTAATCAAATGTCAATTGAGTTCCTAGGCTGACTCCCTAATATGTGTGACCCATTGGGTTCCACGTCTAGCCAGTAGTAGGTTTAGGTTTGAGCCGTTCAATCTGATCAAACCTGATTGACCTAATTAGGTTAAATTGGCACACCTAATTGTGCAATTCAAATCACACATCGAATTGACTCATGAAACCAAATCAATTGGTTCATGAAAACCTACAAGACAAGATTGACATCTGGCAACGTGTCATGCCTATCCAAAAGATAAAAAATTTGGTAGAAATTATCTAATTACCCTTCAGTAGTAAGTTACTGTGCAATTCAATCTTTCGATCTTCCATTATCTCGATTAAGTGATAGGTATGGATATATGTCAAACCCTAACACATAATCATATCGAATCTCATCTCGATCATGAGGACTCAGCTGATGACTGATTACAAACCAATTCTAATCTCATCCTGCTTTGATCAAAGGCTCCTTGAGTCTCTCATCGAAGTGATTGCATAGGATAACAATTCTTCTTACTAGAAAAGATCGATTTCTTGTTGGTCAACTCACATCCTTCGTACACCTTCCACCATACCCCGAACACCTTGTACATGTCGCAATGGCATGAATGAGTATGAACCAAAGTATGGCTTAGTGTGCATAAGAAACCATGGTGACCTCAGGTTTAAAGATCACATGCACAACTTCTACTCTGGAATTTATCTTTTAACAAGTAGTAAGACTTCTATAAGATAGTCTCGGTGCAGATCAGTCTAGTGTACTCATACCCTGTTGAGCTCCCTTATCCTTGTATTATAGTCTCTACATAAGTGGTTATGAGATCAACCACCCTCATCAATTGAGCATACATAGGATAAGCTAGTCTTTCCGGATTCATCGATCCCTGAATCGATGGTCCAATGACTAGGAACATTCTAGATTAGTGTTTATAGGAATTAGGTCTCACTGTTATTTTATCATAACCCTAATTTCATTGCCCTACTCTATGGGGTTCATCATAATCAATCAAAAACATGGCATAGTAGTATATGATGAATCAAATGCCTTAATGAAAAATATGTCATACAAGAGCTGAAAGTTTTCAAAAGGCTCTCATATAGATTGGCTCTTAGGGCACTTTTCTATCATTATTAACCTTTTTTTGATAAAAGCACTAATTAAGGGGGAGAAAATTTTTTTAATTTTTAATGATGACAATAAGGGGGAGTAAGATAGATTATATAAGCCAAAATCTAAAATTTTCAATAATTCACATTCTACTTAAGAAAGGGGGAGAAAATCTCACTTTGTTTGACTCACTAACTTTGAAATATTGTTGTATGAACTAAAGAGCTAATACATCTTCATCTAAATAGCTTTATGAACTTTGATATGCTAACAAATATGAAGTTTGTTTGATTAACTTGTTCAATTTACAATGCCTTTGAAAATATAGTTACATGGAAGCTTAATATAATTGCCAAATTTGAACTCAAATGCTTATGTACTCAAAGTTTTGTCAACATCAAAAAGAGAGAGATTGTTAGCTTTGGCTCTTGATTTAGATGAATAACAAAATGTTGAGCATATATTTTGTACTAATGTTTCAATTAGAGTTGTGAATTCTAGGTAACAGGTACATCAAATTCTTTATACAAAAGTATTAAAGTCATTTACATTAATGCAAGATAAATCTCAAACTTTAAGAAGTCTTCTCACTTCGGAAAGCCAAGAAATTGATCAATTTGGTCATTATAAAGAAGAAATTAGAAGTATAATAGAAAAAATTTTGAGTTTCGGAGCTTGGCATAGACTTTGAAATTGGCACAGATCAAGTGTCGACTCAAGTGTCGGCTCACAGGACAACTAACAGATCGACTCATGGCCTGAAACAAGAAAGTTACAAAATAGTGTCATTCTGGATTTTTTGGCAAGTGCTGAATCAAGTGTTGATCCAAGTGTCGACTCACAAGTTGAAGTGTCGACTCACAGTCGACTTATAGCTTGAGACCAGAAATGAAGCAAAACCATGTATTTCAAGAATTACACCTAGTGTCGATCCAAGTGTTTACCCAAGTGTCGACCCTAGTGTCGACTCAAAGGTTCTGACAATAGTAACGGCCATGTTTTCAGAAGTTCGGAATTGATTCAAATGGTCCATAACAGCTAGTTTCTCCTCTCCAATTGCCACAAACAGTTTTTTGAAGGTTTTAGATGTATTTAAACACCACCAAACATAAGAGGGAAGTTAACCTTTGAAGAAAAATTTCACATACTTTAAGGATTCAATACTTTGTAGGAGTTGAGCCTTCAAGCATTCAAGTTTCAAAAAGAGCTTCCAAAGTCCACATCTTCAAGCATCAATTGAGGCTTCAACAATTTGAAGACAAGCTTCTCAACATCATTCAAGAGATTCATCGACATATTTGATTTTGTTTAGAAAGCTTTGTATATTCTTACTCTTGTATTTGAATTTTTGTCGTTACTAGTTTCAAGGAGATTGAAACTAGTATTGAGGTTGTTGGTGAGCCTTTGTGTGAAAACCAACTAGGTTGTTGGTTAGCCTTTGTGTAAAAATAACCAACAAGATTGTTGGTGAGCTTGTCTAAAAACCAACTAGGTTATTGGTTAGCCTTGTATGAGGACCATCAAGGTTGTTGGTAAGCCTAAATGCAAAATCAACAAGGAGTTTTAACTTGTGAGCCCTGTTAAAATAAGTTGGGTTTTGACTTGTAAGCCCGGAAACAAGTTGGCTATAATTTTGTGGATTATAGTGAAATTTCCAAGAAGAACTTGGGGAGCGGATGTAGGTTCTTGGAGTGCACCAAACCACTATAAACTTCTTGTGTTTATGTGTGTGGTTTGCCTCATCATTTCTTTCTCTAGCATTGCTCTTTTTTCTTTAAAGCATTGCATTTAGATTACATTATGCACATTCATATTATTACACAAATACATTAGTTCAGCACATACTTAGTTTAATTTTTTTTAAAAAACCTAATTCACCCCTCCTCTTGGGTTGCTACGCTAGGCAACACCACCTGATTTAGAACTGAAGCCACTTCCTGATGCACCCATTGAAACATTCTCAATGAACCTTACCTAGGAAGCCCAACTTAGTAATATTCCAAAGGCACATAAAGAAGCTATAGAGTAGGAAATTACT
Organism: Areca catechu; assembly: GCA_021397845.1. NCBI lineage: Eukaryota > Viridiplantae > Streptophyta > Magnoliopsida > Arecales > Arecaceae > Areca > Areca catechu. The sequence goes on along the minus strand of CM038051.1, from coordinate 88,749,315 downwards.
GAAATAAGGGATCATGATCTTAATAATTTTATAATTGATTTCTGCATATTTGGCATTAATTTTGAGAACTACATTCAAAATCTTTCTATGATACTAAAATGGTGTATAGTGATAGGTTTAATCTTAATCTAGAAAAGGTGCCTAGCTTTAAAATAGGAAGGGATATTTACCAAACACATCATGCCCAAGAAGGAGAGTAAGGTAGACTAACATATAATTGAAGAAATTTTTAAACTACCACATCGAATCTCGACCCAACAAATACAATCCCTTCCTAGGTTTTATATAAACTATAATATTATTTTAAAATCCTTGAATTACATGCTTTCCTAGTATACTTTATTGATTTGGGCTAATCATCATAGAGTACTCTATGAATGATTTTATGCTATGATGACAAGGCCTCCTGATTGCCCATATCCTTTTGTTGACATGAGGGATATATTAAAGTCAATCATCTACTAGACTCCCTCATAATGTCTGGTTGAAGTCGTTAAACTTAGCACTTATTGGAAAGCAACCCAATATTTATTTCTATATCCTTAAAAAATAATAATAATAGTAATAATAAAAATTTTCTAATCCAAATTGATTGTTGTAACCTTTATCTTATTGATAAGCTCATCTTCTCAAGTAACCTCTATCCATATATATAATAAAAATTTTCTCATCCAAATTGATTGTTGTAACCTTTATCTTATTGATAAGCTCCTCTTCTCAAGTAACCTTTATCCATATATATTCCATTTTGTCCGTATGGTTTGAATTTATTTTTTTAACTTATTTATACCATTAGAGACAAAGGTATTTAAGTTGGGGGGTAGGGATAGGACAAGCTTGTAACAACTTTTAAAAAAATTATAGAAAATTATTGAAGGTTTTTTAAATTTTTTTGAAAATATTGAAAATAAAAAAAATTATCTTAATTAAATCATGTGTCAAGAAAGAAAATTTTGAATAAAATATACTAGGACAAAGGAACATAGAGTTAGAAAGTATTCACTAATGACTATAGTGAGTCAAGAAGTAGACTAGCTTATCAAAATTTTAGCATCCTACTTAGGTCACCCAAAGGCTATTAGTACTTCCATCACACATGTACATTGACGAGGTAAAGTAGCTATAAGTTATAAGATCAATTAAAGATTCAATTATCACTAAAAAATTGGTAATTGATGTACACCCCTTTATTTAACTTGAATTTGAGGAAAGAGCTACCTGCCTGAAAAAAAGAGAGAACATAAAAAAAAGAAAAAAAGAACAAAAAGGAAGGTAAGTTATAAATATTGGTTTTCCACCGAGTAATCGGGCACTTTCGCCTAAGTAAGCATTGTTATTCATATCAAAAAGTGGGCAGTGTGAGACATCACAACCCAAAGAAAAAGAAAGAAGAAAAATTTAGGTGGTGTGAAAGCTACCTCAGTTTATATTCTTAATTTGAGGAGTGTAGAAGATTGATTAAAAGTAGGTGATAAGTGAACATATAATTATTCTTTACAATCTAGCACTAAAATACTAAGTTAGCCATCATAGATATAAGTACGGTATAACTTTGGATGAAGTATAAGAAAGTTTTTAATACTTTTGATTAAGAAATTTACTTAAAAAATTAAATACCTAGTTAGTGATGCAAGCTAACACCTTTTAACCTTAAGTCTAGATCTAAAGAAGAATCTTAATGACACATGGTTATAAAATAAATACTTATATCTTAATTGCATTGCTAATGGACTAGTAATGACTAAGTTGAGGGGTGTGATAGGTCTATCAATTATCCCAATTTAACTATTAAAATAAGTATTAATTAAAGTATGTTTATTAAAAATTAAAACTTTTTTTCAAGTTTTATAGAAAAGAGTACATGAATGGAAGGAGCTTGATTTCTGGAGTCCAACAATGTAGACAACACTCAAATCGGAGCTCAATCAGGTTCAGAATTGAATTTTAAAAGTTATTAAAGAAATCACATGTATTTTAAAGTAGCCAGTCTACCATGGACCGACTGCTTGGTTAATGGAAGCTCGCCCAGTCCACCAGTAGCCATGGCTTATGGTCCACGGCTCTGAGCTATAGAGTATGGAGGAATTTTTGGCATCCCGATCCATCGTCCTGCCACCCGCCTCCCCGAGTTGCTGCCTAGTCCCTCGCTAGCCATAGAAGCTACTTGGAGCCACCAAACACCATCATTGTTGGGTTAGCAAGGGTTGGGTGTAGTGGAATACTAGGTTTCAAAATTTTCATATTCGAAACCCTGACCGACTAAAACCCTAAACCCTAGGACCACTTGAGTATAACAATTAATAAATCTAATCTTTAGGATAACAGAGGAATACCTGGAATGCTACATTCCATTATTTCTACAAGGCACACAAGTGCATGCCCTCTAGAGGTTATCCACATAGGAAACGAACCAAGGAAGCACTCTTATGCAAGTTGCTTGTTTGCTTGGAACTCTTCTGGTAGCCTTTCAAACTTTCCTCCTTTGCTGGATCTCATACCCTCCTATAGGGCTCTCAAAGAGAACTCTAACTCCACTCTCAGTTCCCTAATGCTCCTTCCTTCTTTTTCTCCCTAGGATCTTGTCTTAATTAGACTAGCTTTGTCTAAAAAAACAAGTTATGTCTTAAAGAGACAAACTTGTCTTGAGAGAGAGGGAGAAAAAATAGTAGTAGTATTCTGATGGGAGTCTCATCTGCTTTGGCATCAGATTACCGATGCCATTATATAAAGTGGGATGGGGTGCCTGATGTGTTTATCCACCTCCATTTGAAAAGACAATTCAAACAGAAGGAGACTTATAAGGATAGAAAAACATATATGGATAAGACCTTTCATGCTCCAAGAGACAAGTCTTTGTCTCCTCGGTTTCCAGCAATTTTTCTCCTTCTGCCACTTGGATTTGATCAGTTATGGGAAGCTCAAGAAGTGTGATTTTAGTTGTGATGCATCATAGAAACACAAAAGCCTTCAAATTGAAGGACTCTTTGTCTCAAATTAGCGCCAAACTCTTCATTTTGCACCAATCCCTTTCACACCGAATTCCACCCTCTTGACCAGTCAAAACTTTTTCAAATGGAACATCGAGATGAGGATGAAGTCCCTTGGACTTTATCTAGCATTGGTGACTAATAGACAAAAGGACTCTTGGTCCTTTTGTGCACATGCATTTTCGCGCACACCAAGAATTGGCACTAAGAGTCCATGCCTTGTAGGACTCTTCAAAATGATCAAGATAAATGCTAAATAAATCCAAATAAATATTGAATTAGGCTGACCCACTTAGGACTCATCCCAATTTAAATACCACTTAAATTGGTTAGCCTAATTATCAAACAAGCTGACCCAATCCAACTGGGTTAGGAGTTGGTCAAGCCAACATATGCTGGTATTTTAATTAGGTAGCCAATTAGGATCCTAGGATCCTAATAAATATATAATTGACTTCCTTGGCTAATTTTCTAATGTGCGTGACCCTTTGGGTTCCACATCTAGCCAGTAGTAGGTCTAGGTCCAAGCCAATTCGATTCAATCAAACCCGATGACCTAGTTAGGTAAAATTGAGCTGACCTAAGTTACCAATTCGAACCAACTTCGAAATTGACTATTGAATCCAATTGAATTGATCCATGAAAACCTACAAGACATGATTGACGTCTAGCAATATGTCATGCCTTTCTTGAAGATGAGAAATTTGGTATAAATTATCAAAATACCCTTTAGTAGAAAGTTACAATGCAATTCAATCCTTCGATCTTCTAGTAACCTAATTAAGTGATGGGCATGGATAAATGTCAAACCCTAGCACTTAATCTTTTTGAATCTCAATTTGATAATGAAACTCGATTGATGAAAGATTAGAAACCTTATCTAATCTCATCATTCTTTGATCAAAGACTTTTTGAGTCATCATTCGAAGAGCTCATATGGGATAACATCTCCTCTTACTAGGAGTGATGGATTGCTTGTTGACCTACTCATTACCTTCATACACAATCCACCATATCCAGAAGCACCCCGTACATGACTTTATTGTCATGAATGAGCATGCACCAAAATATGGGTTCATGTGCACAAGATATTATGATAATCTCAAGTCTAAGAACTTCATGAACTACTCCCACTATGAGAACATTGCTTTTGACATGTAAGTAAAACTTCTAGTTGATGTTTTCTTGTTGGATCAGTTTAGTGGACTCATAACCTAATGAGCACCCACATCCTTGTATTAGTGTCTCTACACAAGTGGTTATAAGACCAACCACCCTCTCTATTGAGCATACATAGGATGTGCTAGTCTTTCTGAATTCATCGATCCTCGAATCGATGATCCATCGACTAGGAATATTTTAGATTAGGATTTATAAAAACATAGGTCTCACCATTATGATCTCAACATAACCCTAATTCCATTTTCCTAACCTATGGGGTTCATGATGGGGACATCAGATCAGACATAAACATCAATCTTCAATTTGTTCTCTAAGTCATATGTTGGTCAATTTTTGATAAGTCCTATAATCAAGTGAGCCAATCGGGTTCAATAAGTCAGTTGAAGTTCCTTCTTTAGTCCATTGAGTCCTGTTACTTGAGTCCATTTGTAAGTTGAGTTTACTTGACTCCTGTAATTTTTAAGAACAAGAGTAGAGGATCCCCAGATCAGAAGTTTATTAGGCCTCAGCCAGAAGCTGGAGACCTTGCAACTGCATCCTACTCAAACCACCCTGGACCTTTCATGCTGCCAAGCCCATGGAGCCTACACACTTGAAGATACCAGGCACCGCATGGAATATTCCTTCTCCCAGGCACCCCAACCTAGAAGTCCATCAAGAGTTGGTGCCCCAGGCCCATTCATGACTGGCGCCCTACCCAGTCCAGCAAAGAATGACACCCTAGAGTAAGCCCATAAGCCTAGGCACCCCAAGAGAAGACCTGGTCAAAGGAGAATATTCTTTCCTAAGTCAATTAGGACATGTAGTTTTATTCAAATTTTGTAATCCTCTTCCTAATCAAATTTTGTAATCCAATCCTAACAAGGAGAGGACCTGGGTGAGCCTATAAATACCCACCCCCTCCCCATCTTGTAATATAATCTCTAATTCATGAAATAAAACTCTGGTGAATTTTCTTGTGACAACTTGTGTTCTTCTTTGGAAGTGTGTGTGATACTTGAGTGCCCTAATTTTACAAACCCAAGCCACCCCCTGCTAATCACTGTCTTCACATTAAGCCAATACATCCAGCATTCTTCCTCAAGCCAAGATGCCCCCCTTGCTGCCAGGCCTCCCTAATCCAAGACCAGGCATCCATCTTCTCAAGCAGATCGCCAGCCACTCCAATACCCCCTCTCTTCCCCCTTCCATCTTCTTCCAGTTTTATATTTTTCCAATCATCCTTGACACTAACCCCTGATGTTTGCAGGATCCCTCTAGTACCATGCCCTCTAGATGACTTCTTCTTTGCCTTTAAACGAATCTGATAAAAAGTCAACGGATTCACAAGAAAATGACTGGATCATCCAGGCACCAATCTGAGTGGAGTGATCTCTTCTACAGCAACTAAAAATCATTGCCTGGTATGTTAAACCTAATTCCCATCTCTTTTTGCCTGATTTCTTGAAGGTGAACATGCTCTTAATAGGCCTTCTTAGACCTAGGATCCTGATTTTCTTTTATTTTTTATTAAACTAGCATGTGGGTAGGATGCTAATTGATACAAGATAACCCTAACATAATCTAGGCCTGTTTCGGGAGTCAAAAACATAAAAAAAATTCAAAAAATATTTGCTTGCTTTAATCTGATTTCCTTCATCTTCATCCCTTGCATATCACCCTGCATCATATTAGAATCCCTTTCCTCATCAATTTTGGTATCAGAGCAGGATTAGGGCATGTTCTTGCATCATAGTCTAGATTTCTACATGTTGTTTTCTGCATAATGCTTCAAAACATAAGACTCCTTTTCCCATCAAACATTTTTACTTTTATCTTATTTTCATGTTAATTATCCTACATTTTCTCATCTATTTTCCTGTTAATTTTTTGGAATTTTTCAGATCCAAAAATAAACAAAAAAGAGCAAAAACAAAACCCTAACAAAATTTGCATCCTATCATCTACACTAAGAGTCTGAGTTTAGGTCTGATTCACCAATATAGGAATATTGTTTTTCTTTGAGATTTGCATCACATCTTTTCTGTCAGAACTCATATTTTTTTATCAATTTTTTTTTAATTTTAAAGAAACAAAAAAATATAAAAAAACCTGCATCTTAGAAACCCTAACCAGAATTCTATGTTTTCTGCACCCAGTTAGAAACCCTAGGTTTTGCATCATCATACCATTTTTTATTTTCATAAAATTTGGTAGGAATCATCTTCAATGTTAATTATATTTTTAGGTTTTTTTTGCTTTGAAAACTATGCTAACTTCTGCCACATAATAGACCCATAATCTCAATTTCTGTGATTTCTGCATATATGACTAAAACAAACCTAACTTACATCCAAAAAACCCCAAACCCAAGCCAATTTTGTTTGATAACTTAACCAACTCAAATTTAAATTGCCACCTCATAAAAAAAAAAAAAAATATTTTCTATTTTGTTATTAGATTGCATTAGGGTTCATCGATTGTGCATCATATCATTAAACTAATCTTAAGTGCAATTTTACTCTATCAGATCAGGGCAGTATTTCATCACCTGTCTTGCGCCCATAACAACCATCTAGCATCCAAACCCAAGGATTAATTAAAATTAGCTAGCAACCTAATAGCTTAGGGACACCAACAGGTTGGGTCTGATTCGTGTGGGTAAACTAGTGCATTCAATTCCTCAACTATTACTGGAAACTGGTGTCAAGGCTAGAGGTCCAAAGGTAAATGCCCTTAGTGGACTGGTAGTTATTTAATTAGGACCCTATCATAGATAGGGAGAGCCTCCCACCACCCCACCTCTTACCTGGCCAGTGAAAGGATTAGTTGTTGAGTTGGGTGTAAGTTGAGTCGATCCATTCCACTTTGGCTCTAGGTCTAGCAAACCTTAGTACGTGTTAACCTTGTGTGCTTGACTGTATCATAACCCCTTGATTAATTGATTACATGACCACCAAGTCAGGAGTCAAGTACAACCAGTCTAAACTCTAACCCAGCTCAACCATGGAATCCAATATAGAGAATTTAATGAAAACCATTACTGAGTAGCTCGCCCAATTGACCCACTCCAATGCCCAGACCCACTAAAATGGCCAAACCCACAATAGGCTTGACCACTTAACCAACAGGTTTGACCAGGTAGGGAACCGATTAGGAAATCTAGGAAAAACCCCTAATCCCCGTACCATACCTAAACTTGAGCCTGACCTTAGGACCCAATGTCCCCCACCTCCCTGCCCTAGGAGAACCCCACACCATGACCCATACCAGGAGTCTAACCCTTGGAGAACCCAACGCCAGGAACCCTACCAAGAGCATAAACTTTTAGAACAATGATACAATTTGGGATAGGGTAATAAAACTGTGTCTGAATACATTAACTAGTTTAATGAGTTTATTAGGAGATGTAACATAGTTGAAACCGAGTCTAAGATCATATTGAGGTTTCGAGCTGGCCTACGTAGGGACATCCAGTGGAAACTGTTTCAATGGCAAATTCAGGACCTAGAGGAAGCCTATCACATAGCTAGGGAATTCGAGTCATATCAGAGAGAACTCTTGATCAGTCAATCTAAGTCCAACAAGAGTAACCCTATTGAACCCAAGCCCTGACCTAGCTGTCTTCCTTTAGACTAGCCAATTCCCATTGCCCCTAGCCAAACCCTAGGACCTTGTCAGGTATGTCCGAGCCAATCCAACCCAAATCGATCCCAACCCAATAGGATTAGTACCACTAGATATGAGCCTGGTAGTAATCCACTTCCCCTTAGTCAACCTGAACCCATAGGATTAGTACCCTTAGAGATGAACCAAGTATTAGTCAAGTACCCCTTAGTCGACCCACCCATGCTACCCCAGATGTTAGTCAATTTTTTCTTAGCCGACCCCCTCCTACCACCCCATTGGTTTACCAGAATGACATTGAATAGGAGATATATGAAGCTGACATGAGCTTAATGGATAAGTATGAAGAAAGAGAAGAGGAGATACCTATAGATGACATAGAATTAGTTGACCCAGTAGATACCCAGACCAAAGCCAACCTAGAATTAGCTGATCTTGACCATACCCAAACTGAAACCAACCTAGAATTAGTTAACCCTAACCCTTCCCAAACCAAAGCCAACCCAGAGTTAGTTAACCCTTACCCTACTCAAACTGAAGCTGTAGTGGAAGTACAGTTGAAGGAAGAGAACCATGAGGAACCCAACCCCATTGTTAGAATTATCCCTGAGGAGACTTTAGAAGAAAGTCCAATTATAGAGCCCAGTCCTAAATTTCATGAACCAGAAGACTTTATTGAGGATTTGGCTTATTAGTACCCTCAGGATGAATCCCCTCCTGTAGTTCCCATTGATGATCTCTTCCTTGAGATTAGTGACCAATTCTTCCATTATTTAAACCCTGTAGATATACCTCAACCTCGTAAGGTTAACCTCATTTATCTAGGACTCATCTCTGAAACCTCTTCTTGTATCCTATTCTATCCGATCAACCCCGAACCCTTTTCTTACTTTCTGCCCTACCAGACTAACCCTGAATCCACCTCGTATTTTTTGTCTTTTCCTGAATCTTCTTATGTTTCTTTAACCATTCATCTGCATTTTGTAGAGATTTGCATACTGCATTCATTCATTGAGCATGTCATATTTGTATCTTAGTTTTGGAGGACCCTATGGCACCTAGTAGGAGTGCATGCCAAGATCTCATCTACATGTCACCAACCTGACCATGGGATAAACCCACATTGTAGCTTAGGATTTTGTCGAGTCTGCATATCAATAAGTATTGGCATTAGGTGTTTTATCTGCATGTCATTCAGTGTTGTTATGAGTTTTTGAACTGCATGATTAGAGATCTACACAAGAAATTAATCATAAGATTGTTGTAAGCAATGATTTTTATAAAAAACATGCTTAATTCTCGAAAAGAGTTTAAGAGTTTGCTAGGAAAATCTTGTGATGATTAGGCTACATACCCGTAGAGCTGGATCCATCAAAGTGATAAAAAAGATTGGACCTAGTGCCAAAGTTACCACCTAATTAGGCATTAAGCTCAACCTTCAATATCTCAGACTTAGTAGAGTATAGGGAGCCAGCAATGATACCTAGTGAGCCTATTGAGCCTAACACTTTTCTTTGAGAGTGAACCCAACCCTGAGTGTCCACATCAAATCAGCTTGTGAGAGGAAATGATTGAGCGTATCCTAGATGACCAAGCCATTAGTACCCGAATCAAAGGCTACCATATCAAGTGGTTCGTTGGCAAGGTCGACCAAGATCTGAGATTTCGTGGATCACTCGAGAGGATCCGCAACAACTCAACCTAGACCTGTCAGTATAGTACTAGAGCCAGATCAACCTTTACTCGATAATGTTGAGTTCCTTCCATCCTGAGAGAATTGATGGGGACATCAGATCAGACATAGATGTCATGCTTCAATTTGTTCTCTAAGTCATGTGTTGGTCAATTTTTGCTAAGTCCTGTAACCAAGTGAGACAGTCGGGTTCACTAACTCTGTTGAAGTTTCATGTTTAGTCTATTAAGTCCTGTTACTTGACTCCATTTGTAAGTTGAGTTTACTTAAGTCCTGTAATTTTCAAGAACAAGAAGAGAGGAGATCCCCATATCAGAAGTTTATCAGGCCTCACCTAGGAGCTGGAGACCTTGCAACTGCACCCTACTCAAATCACCCTAGACTTTTCAAGCCGCCCAAGCCCATGGAGCCTACACACTTGAAGATACCAGGCGCCCTATGGAATATTCCTTCTCCCAGGCACCCCAGCATAGAAGCCCATCAGGAGTTGGTGCCCCAAGCCCATTCATGATTGGCGCCCTACCTAGCCCAGCAAAGAATGGCACCCCAAAGTGAGCCCACAAGCCCAGTCGCCCAAAGGGAAGACCAGGTCAAAGGAGAATATTCTTTTCCAAGTCAATTAGGAGAAGACCAGGTCAAAGGAGAATATTCTTTCCCAAGTCAATTAGAAAGTGTAGTTTTATTCAAATATTGTAATCCTCTTCCTAATCAAACTTTGTAATCCAATCCTAATAAGGAGAGGACCTGGGTGAGCCTATAAATACCCACCCCCTTATCCTTTTATAATATAATCTCTTATTCATGAAATAAAACTCTGGTAAATTTTTTTGTGAGAACTTGTGTTCTTCTTTGGAAGTGTGTGTGACACTTGAGTGCCCTAACTTTACAAACCCTAGCCACCCCTGCTAATCTTTCTCTTCACCCTAAGCCAAGCCGTCCAGCATTCTTCCTTAAGTAAAGATGCCTACCTTGCTGCCAGGCCGCCCTCATCCAAGACCAGGAATCCATCTTCTATAGCAAACCGCCAGCCTCTCCAACAACCCCTCTCATCCCCCTTCCATCTTCTTCCAGTTTTATATTTTTTCCACATCCTTGACACTAATCCCTAATGTTTGCAGGATCCATCCAGTACCACACCCTCTGGAAGACATCTTCTTCGCCCTCAAACAAATCTGATAAAAAGCCAGTGGATTCATGAAAAAGTGACTGGATCATCCAGGCATCGATTTGAGCGGAGAGATCTCTTCCACGGCAACTAGAAATTATTGCCTGGTACGTTAAACCTAATTTCCATCTCTTTTTGCCTGATTTCTTGAAGGTGAACATGCACCTAATGGACCTTCTTAGACCTAAGATCTTGATTTTCTTTTCTTTTTTATTGAACTAGCATGTGGGTAGGATTATAATTGATACAGGATAACTCTAACCTAATCTAGGCTAGTTTCAAAAATCAAAACCATAAAAAATATAAGACAGCAAATGATGAATTATGAATTGCCTTTATTAATCTCAATCTTGAGTTCGGAGAATATAAAATGCTATTGATACAATGACTACGATTGATTTTCAGGGCATAATTCTTTCAATCTCCCACTTGCACTAAGGTCAATCGCCCTTGTTTTTAATACCCATACAATCTAGATGGTGATCAAACTACTATAAAGGAAGGGCCTTAGTGAATGGGTTTGTTATGTTATTCTTTGTATCTACTCATTCTACTATCACATCATTTCTTTCAATGATTTCTCGAACAAGGTGGAAGCATCTCAAGATGTGCTTGGACTTATGATGGGACATCGATTCCTTCGCTTATGCAACAATTCCACTATTGTCATAATACAATGGTACTAGTTACTCTATTACAAGAACCACACCCAATTATGTGATGAACTTATTCATCCAGACTAATTCCTTTGTGGCTTCACTAGTAGCTATTTATCCTACCTCAGCAATAGAGTCAGCTATAGTTGGCTGCTTGGTACTCTTCCAACTCATTGCTCTTCTATTCAAAGTAAAAACATACCCTGATATGGACTTACTGTCATCTGGATTAGATTGAAAACTAGAATCTGTATAAACTTTTAGTTTCAACTCTGATCCACCATATATTAGAAAAATATCTTTACTCCTTCTTAGGCACATAAGGATATTTTTCATAGCTTTCCAATGATCCTCCCCTGGACCAGCCTTGAACCTGCTTACTATGCCTATGGCATAAGCAACATCAGGCCTGGTACATAGCATTGCATACATTATTGATCCTATTGCCAAAGCATAAGGGATCTTATTCATCCTATCTCTTTCTTCCAGAGTCTTAGGTGACATCATTTTGGATAGGTGTATGCCTTGACTCATGGGTAAGTAACCCTTTTTACTTCCCTCCATATTGAATCTCTTCAATATTAAGTCTATGTACATAGATTGGGATAATCCTAGCATCCTTTTAGATCTATCTCTATAGATCTTTATTCCTAGAATATATGATGCTTCTTCCAAATCCTTCATGGAAAACTATTTTGATAGCCATGATTTAACTAATAGGATCATTGGAACATCATTTCCAATGATAAGTATGTTATGACATACAAGACCAACAAGATAATGGCACTCCCACTTGTCTTCTTATACACACACGGCTCATCTATATTCTTGATGAAACCAAATTCCTTAATAGTTTCATCAAAATGAATGTTCCACCACCGTGATGCTTGCTTCAATCCATAAATGGATTTCCAAAGCTTACATACTTGGTTTGGTCTCCCACTTGAGATAATCCTCTGGCTATGACATATAGACTTCTTCCTCAAGATTTCCTTTAAGGAATGCAGTCTTAATATCCATCTGCCAAATCTCATAATCATAGTATGTAGCAATGGCAAGCATAATCCTAATGGACTTGAGAATGGCAATCGGTGAGAAGGTTTCAGCATAGTTTATACCATGCTTTTGCTTGAAACCTTTTCCCACCAACCTAGCTTTATAGGTTTCTATTCGTCCATCTACTCCAATCTTCCTTTTAAAGATACACTTGCACCCGATTAGGATAATTCGCTCAGGTGGGTCAACCAAGGTCCAAACCTGGTTGTCATACATAGAGTCCATTTTGGATTTCATAGCACTAAACAATTTCTTAGAGTCGTTACTCATGACAGCTTCCATATGGTCAGTGGATCATCTCCTTCAATGATACTAGTTTCATTATTATTTCCAATCATAAAACCATATCTTAGAGGTTCTACCTGCACTCTCTCTGACCTACGGAGGGGAGGTATGTGTTGTGCTTGTACCTGATCAACTGGTACTTCTGACTGAGGAACTTGAGTTTGTTCATCTTGAATATCACTCAATTTAATTATTCTCCCATTACCTTCTTCTTGGATAAATTCTTTTTCCAAGAATATGGCATGCCTACTAACAAAACTCTTTTGTTCAGTAGGATGATAGAATAGGTATCCAATACCTTCTTGAGAATAACCAATAAACCTACATTTTTTAGCCTTAGAACTTAGCTTAGGTACAAATTTCTTTTTAACATAAGCTGGACAACCCCAAATCTTAAGATGCTTAAGACTTGGTTTCTTGCCATTCCATAATTCATATGAAGTACTAGGCACTGATTTTAATGGTACCCTATTTAATACATATATAGTAGTTTCTAGGGCATATCCCCAAAAAGATATTAGAAGATCTGTGAAGCACATCATGGACCTTATCATGTCAAACAAGGTATGATTCCTCCTTTCTGCTACACCATTTAGTTGTGGTGTATATGGAGGGGTTCATTCAGAGAGAATACCATTTTTCTTAAGATGATTAAGAAACTCACTGGATAAGTATTCTCCTCCTAAGTCTGATCGAATGACTTTAATACTTTTTTCAGTTTGTTTCTCAACCATACTTTGATACTTTTTAAATTTATCAAAGGCTTCAGATTTATGTTTCATAAGATACACATATCAAAACCTAGATAAATCATCAATGAAAGTGATGAAGTAAGAGTATCCCCCTCTAGCCTAAGTTGACATGGGTCCATATACATCTGAGTGTATTAAACCTAACAACTCAGTTGCCCTTTCTCCATGTTTAGTGAATGGAGACTTGGTCATTTTTCCCACGAGACAAGATTCACAAGTTTTTAATGATTAATAATCATAAGGACCAAAGAAATCATCTTTGTATAACTTATTAATCCTTGACTCATTAATATGACTTAATCGACAATGCCAAAGGAAGGTTTCATTGGTATCATCACTTTTTCTCTTTTTGTTTTCTACAAGCAACACATCATCATTGAGCGATAGAATTAAAAGACCATTAACAAATTTTTCCATTCCAAAGAAGTCATTAGGACAAAAAATGGAACAACCATTTTTCTCAACTTTTATTTCATAACCTTGTCTTAATAACAGAGGTACAAAAATAATATTTCTAATAATATCTAGAATGAAAAAACAGTCTTTCAATTCCATTATCTTGCCCAAATTTAATAATAATATGTAGGTTCCAACAGCTTCAGCATGAATGGCTTCTACACTCGTGCCATAAACGTTGAAGTCACCCTTCTTCAACCTTCTAATCTTTTGGATTCCCTACACAGACTTGCAGATATAAGACCCACATGAGGTATCCAATACCCATAAATTAGAAGTTGAAGAGCTCAATGATAAGTTTGTTTGTATCATAAATAAACCTTTTGATGCTCCACTGGCATCCTGCTTCAAACTTGCAAGATACATCTTGCAGTTGTTCTTCCAATGTCCCTTCTTATTGCAGAAGAAATAGGATCCATCATTTGAAGGCCTCTTTGCCTTCTTCCTCTTTTTTATGCTATTCTTAGGGTCCAGCTTTCGCTTTGTACCCCTTTTCATTACCCCTTTCTTCTTCCCATCAACTAGAAGAAGATGATTAGCTTTATCTCCTTTGAAGTGGCTCTCAGCTATCTTAAGCATATTAAGTAGCTCTGGTAATGAAAGATTTAGTTTGTTCATGTGGTAGTTCATGACAAACTAAGAGAAGGAATTTGGGAGTGATTTCGGGATCAAATCCTGATTAAGCTCCCCGTCTATAGAAAAGCCTAATTGACTTAATCAGGTGATTAAGTCAATCATCTTAAGAACATGGACCTGTACAGGCGAGCTATCACTTATTCATGCTTAGAACAATTGCTTAGATATTTTATATCTATCAGTCCTATTGTGCTCTCCATACAGCTCTTTGAGATTGAGCAGTATGGACTGAGGTTTCATGTCTTCATGTTGGCTCTATAGCTCGTTGCTCATCGAGGATAACATAATAACTTGAAATTCAAGCTATCATTCTACCACATTATATAAGTGGCCTTTTCATCCTTTATAGCATCATCTCCGATCAGACCTGGATCCAGAGAATCGAGGATATAGGAAATCTTTTCTTGAGCAAGTACTATTCCCAGGTTTTCAAACCAATCCATATAATTTGGTCTGGTCAGTTTATTGGCATCCAGGATGCCCTGCAGTGAAAGAGAAGAAGCAATTTAATTTTAAATCTATGAACATACAATAACAATACATAAGCAGACCACTCAAGATGATAACCACAATCAAATAAGGACTTGAATCTAATTATGTCTCCCACTATTTTTTTCGAATACCATAACTCTAAACTATGGTCGACGAGAAACCAATATCTAGTTTCTTTAGTGTGGTTGAGATCCAAATTCCTTATAAATGCCTTGTGTTTGCACAACAAATACTTATAAGTTCAAGGGTAGGACATTCATTTCCAATTGCATCCCTTGCAATTCTCAACATAACAACTTACAGCCTTGTGTTTGCACAACAAACCATAATGTTTTAGTTTAGTCGAACTCTTCATTTTATATAGTCATGATTGAATAATGTTATCCTTGAATTTGCTTAACAAACCTACTATAGTTTTGATACAAATTTGTCATAGCATGAAAGAAGGTAATCTGTAGTGTGCTTAATCAATTAGCATTTTCAATTGAAGGTTTAGATTTGACCAAATTGGCTAGGTAAGTGAGAGAGATGAGGGGGTCCCTCCATTGCTTTCCTTAGACACCAATTAAATTAGCCAGGTCAGATAATAGAACCAATTAAAAAATATCATTCCCTTTACCTTCCCAAAACCACTTTGCCAAGATACCAATTGACCGATCAAACATTAAACAGATTTGCATCATGATTAACTTAAACTATGACTAAATATAATTTTTATGAGAGCTTTGATGGTCTCTAACACATCCTAATTAATCATGTGAACATGACATTCATTCCAACAATCAAGCATATTAATCATAATTTGCATAACATAAGCATGATTAAAATATCAATCCATTCACCTCAATTGTTCATGGAATATGGCCACAGCTGCACCCCTACAAGCCATAGGAGACCCCATTGAATGGGATAAGAGGGCCTTTAAATCCTAATTGGCTCCTATGATTGGACGGCCAAGGTGACTAACCCAATCCGAAGCAGTTACTAGGATATAACATATCACATATGTAGTTTGAACTAATCATGCATCGATTCATAGCATAGAAAGCAATCAATCACTAAAGAAATTACTAATTACATGCATCAAGGTGGCTCTGACACCACTGTTGGGTTAGCAAGGGCCAGGCACAGTGAAAGACTAGGTTTCAAAATTTTTATATTCGAAACCCTAACCAGCTAAAACCTTAAACCCTAGGACCACTTGAGCATAATAATTAATAAATCTAATCTTTAGGGTAATAGAGGAATACCTGGAATGCTATATTCCTTTATTTCAACTAGGCACACAAGTGCATGCCCTCCAGAGGTGATCCACATAGGAATCAGACTAAGGAAGCACTCCTTTGCAAGTTGCTATTTGTTGGGACTCTTCTGGCAACTTTTCTAACTTTCCTCCTTTGCTAGATCCCCTACCCTCCTGTAGGGCTATCAAAGAGCACTCTGATTCCACTCTTAGTTTCGTAATACTCCTATTTTTTTCTTCCTAGGCTCTTGTCTTAATTACACTAGCCTTGTTTAGAAAGAACAAGTTATGTCTTAAAGAGACAAACTTGTCTTAAGAGAGAGGGAGAAAAAATAGTGTTAGTATTTTGATAGGAGTCTCATCTGCTTTGGCATCAGATTAACGATGCCATTATATAGAGTGGGATGGGGTGCCTGATATGTCTATCTATCTGCCATTTGATAAGACCCTTCAAAGAGAAGGAGTCTTATAAGGAAAGAAAAATATATTTGGATAAGACCTTTCATGCGCCAAAAGACAAGTCTTTGTCTCTTCGGTTTCCAGCAATTTTTCTCCTTTTTCCACTTGACTTTGACCAGTTCTAGGAAGCCCAAGAAATATGATTTTAGATGTGAGGCATCATAAAAACACAAGAGCCTTCAAATAAATGGAATCTTGGTCTCAACTTTTAGTGCCAAAATGAAGAGATGCAACTTTTTATTTTGCGCCAATCCCTTTCAAACCGAATTCCTCTCTTTTAATCGCTCAAAACTCTTCCAAATGGGGCATGGTGATGAGGATGAAGTCCCTTGGACATTATCTAGCCTTGGTGACTAACAGGCAGAAGGACTCTTGATCCTTCTGCACATATGCATTTTGGCACACACCAAGAATTGGCACCAAGAGTCCATGCCTTATAGTACTCTTCAAAATGACCAAGATAAATGCCAAATAAATCTAGATAAATATTGAATTAGGCTGCCCCACTTATGACTCAACCCAATTTAAATACCATTAAAACTGGTTAGCCTAATTAGAAAACAAGCTGACCTAATCCAATTGGGTTAGGAGTTGGGCTAGCCAACAAATACTAGTATGTCAATTAGCAAGCCAATTAGGATCCTATGACCCTAATAAATATACAATTGACTTCCTTGGATAATTTCCTAATGTGTGTAACCCTTTGTGTTCTATATCTAGCTAGCAATAGGTCTAGCTCTAAGTCGATTCAATCCAATCAAACCCGATTGACCTAATTAAGTCAAATTGAGCTGATCTAAGTTGCCAATTCGAACCAACTTCCAACTTGACTCATGAATCTAATTGAATTGATCCATGAAAATCTACAAGACATGATTGATGTCTAGAAATATGTCATGCCTACCCGGAAGATGAGTAATTTGATTGAAATTATCAAAATACCCTTTAGTGGAAAGTTACCGTGCAATTCAATCCTGTGATCTCCCTTTATCCCGATTAAGTGATGGGCATGGATAAATATCAAACCCTAGCACCTAATCTTTTTGAATCTCAATTCGATAATGAAGACTCGATCGATAAAAGATTAGAAATCCTATCTAATCTCATCATGCTTTGATCAAAGACTTCCTGAGTCATTATTCAAAGAGATCACACGAGATAACTTCTCCTCTAACTAGGCATGATCGATTCCTTGTTGACCTACTCCTTACCTTTATACACGATCCACCATATCCAGAAGCACCCCGTACATAACTTAATTATCATGAATGAGTATGCACCAAAATATGGTTTTATGTGTACAAGGTACTATGGTAGTCTCAAGTCTAAGGACCACATGCATAACTCCCACTAAGAGAACATTTTTTTCACAAGTAAGACTTCCATTTGATGTTCTCTTGTCGGATCAGTTCAGTGAACTCATAACATAATGAGCACCCACATCCTTGTATTAGAGTCACTATACAAGTGGTTGTAAGACGAACCACCCTCTCAATTGAGCATACATATAATGTGCTAGTCTTTCCGATTCATCGATCCCCGAATTGATGATCCAATGACTATGAACATTTTAGATTAGGATTTATCAGAGCTTAAGTCTCACCATTATGATCTCCATCATAACCCTAATTCAATTGCCCTAACCTATGCAGTTCATCATAATCTTATAATTAAAATATACGATGCAGCAAATGATGAATCATAAATTCCCTTTGTTAATATCAATCTTGAGTTGGGAGAATACAAAATGCCACTGACACAATAACTGTGATTAACTTTTTAGGGCATAATTCTTTCAATGATCTTCATCCTCGGTCCATGCCATTGCTATTCCTCTTCTCTGCCACCACCGGCACCCTCTTCACCAACCAAAGAAGCCACAGGACATGCCATCGTCTGCCTCCTAACATTGCTAGCCATGATCCCCCTCCCTCCAAAGTCCATCACCACCAAACACCTTTGCTGATCTACCATTATCAGTCATCTCATCTTCACCGATGCCTGCCATCTTCTTCCACTTGCCACCATCGATCATTGGTCGAGTCTCTGCCCATGCCCAATTTGCCATGGTTGCTGGCCATTTTGCTATTCCTCCCATCATTCCAGCACCACATTTTCCCTTATCAAGCCACCCTCTATCCCATGTCGTTGACCACCGCTCCCATGACAGTGCCCATCCCATCTTCTCCCTCCACTCACCACCATCAGTCTCCTCCTTGAGAATCTCCCCACTGGCCATGTGCCACCATCTTCCCCTGGCCAAGTTTTCCTTTGCCTGATCTGCCATGGAAACCATCATCTCCTCTACAGTTCTCCTCTACGGTAGCCCACGCTCTTCTCTCCCATGGCCTCCTCCCTGATCCATGGCTATCGATGATTCCCGAACATCAAAACTAGAAATCCAATGATCATTGCGATCCATGGAGTTTAATTGATCTTGGCCATCCAAAAATCTTGATCTAATGGCTGATAAGGATCTAAGCTTGAGACAAACTATTGTACCATGATCCATATGATTCAGGTGATCAAACGATCCAGAGACACCAGAAATCAAACATCTCATAAGTCATATTAATCTAACCTGACCTAGAGCCTTCTCCACACTCTATTTAAAGAACCCCTGGGCTAAGAAGAAATCATCCTGGAGAGAGGGTACAGTACAGGGTAGAGGCCTAGCTCTATGTTATGGGTTGGCCTCTAAAAGTGAGGATTCTTAGAGGAGAGTTCTACTCTTACACCATCTTCAAGCCTATTCCATCTCCAAGATCAAGACCCAATGAGGAAGAGAAGAGGAAGCCCAGTTCACTCTATAGAGTATGATGGAAAAAGGGGACTGACATCAACTGACTTTTCGTTGATGCTACACCAATCAAATTCTGATTCTTTGTTATTACATTTCATAGTTTATTTAATTATTTTTATTAATTCCTTATAATTAGATTTTAATTAATGGAAAGTTTATTTTTATTCCATTTAATTTTTTTTTATTTTTATTGCAAGTAGATGCTAAGATCTAACTAGTAGATCAAACATATCAAGTTTTCATTCTCTATTGCACTTTAATTCTCTATTTTACCGACTTCTAACTATTTTTCTTTATTTTATAAAAATCAAAGATTTGAGACTATCCTACTCACTACCTTCGCCATGGATTTGACTTGACTCATCATTTCTACATGTTTTTAATTTTATTTAAAAGTTGGTTAATTAAATTGATAGCCACGGTGTCTTAATGACAACATCATGATCCTCTCATAAATCTAGTCCAAATGGTCACATATTAGAAAGGATAGGGGCTATGGCTTATCATGAAAAAGGTGATTTAATTGTAAAAGGACTCTTGGTTCTTTTGCACCCGTTAAAGTGTGCGTATGACAATATTGGTGCAAAGAGTTCCAAGCCCTTGGGACTCTTGCATTAATCATTGGATAAAGGCTATAAAATTTGGATAAATCTTAATTTGGTTGTGCCACATAAGGGTCATCCCAATTTAAGTCCCACTCAAATTAGTTAGTCCAAATAGTAAGCATTTAAACCCAATCTAATTAGGATAGGAGTTAGGCTAGCCAACATATGCTAGTATGTTAATTAGCTAGCTAATTAGCATCCTATGACCCTAATAAAAATACAAATAACTTTCTTGTTCAATTCCTTAATATGTGTGACCCTTTGGGCTCCTTATTTAGCCAATAGTAGGTCTACATTCATGTCAATTTAGTTCAATTAAAAACCAACTAATCGAATTAGGTCAAATTGAGCTAACCCTAGCTACCAATTTGAACCATCTTTCAAATTGACTCATGAATTCAATTAATTTAGTTCATGATAACCTACAAGACATGATTTATATCTAGCAATATATCATGCCTACACCAAAGATGAGAAATTTGATTGAAATTATCAAAATACCCTTCAGTGGCAAGTTACCATGCAATTTAATCCTTTAATCTTCTTTTATCCTAAATAAATGATGGGTATAGAAAATTATCAAATCCTCACACTTTATTCATTCGAACCTTAAATCACTAATGAAGACTCGGCTAATAAAAAATTAGAAATCCTTTTCTAATTTGATCCTGCTTTGATCAAAGATTTTATGAGTCATCATTTGATGACATTGCATGGGATAAATATTCCTTTTACTATGAGTGATCGATTTCTTATTGACCTACTTATAACCTTCATACACAATTCACCATATCCATGAACATCCCATATATGACGAAGTCAGGAATGAGTATGAACCAAAACATGGATTTATGTGTATAAGATACCATGTGATCTCAGGTCTAAGGATCACTTGCATAAGTTTACTAAGAGAATCATCTTTTGATAAATAAGAATTCCATAAGATATTCTCATAATGGATCAATTCAATGAACTCATACCCTGATGAGCGCCCATATCCTTGTATTAGAATCCCTATATAAATGGTCATGAGACCAACCATTCTCTTCATCAAGCATACATAGGACGTACTAGTCTTTCCAAAAGCACAGATCTTCAACACGATGATCTTATGACTAGAAATATTTTGAATTAAAGTTTATAAGATCTTACGTCTTACTATTATCAACTCCATCATAATCCCAAAATTATTATCCTAATTTATGGGATTCATCATAATCTTAAAACAACAAAGTATAAGATGTAACATATGATGAAACAAAATACCTTTTATTAATATCATGCATGAGTCAAGAGAATTTTATGGATAATCCATATTTCATAAGAAATATGATTGGCTTTTAGGTCACTATTCTTTTAGATCCAACGATCGGGAGCATTTAGGAGTCAATCTATAATAACACATATATCAAATTCTCAACTCTTAAGAATATTTATTACATCTATTAGCTCCATGGATGATTCTTAAACACATTAATATGAATAGAAAAATGTATAATTTTATTAATAAAAACTTGATTGAGTATAATTGATGTCTAGGAAAATATAATGTATTAGCCAAATTAGCTTTTAGGACATACATATCTAATAATCTCCCACCTGTACTAAAGCCATTGACCAAAACCTAAGTCCTCTTTTCTCATGGTGGGCTTCAATCATCTGTTGGCATAATTGCTTTGTTAGTGGGTCTACCATAATATCTATAGAGTCAACTATCTTTACCTCAATATACTTCTTTTTGAGATAGTCATGCATAATATGAAACCATAGCTCGATGTGCTTCTATTTCGGGTGAGATATAGGCTCCTTAGCAAGGGCTATGACATCATTATTGCCACTATATAAGGGGATGGAATTTGATGTCGTCACTTTGAGCTCCATAATGAACTTCTTGTTCTAGAATGCTTCCTTCATAGCTTTCGAGACAACAATGTACTCAGCTATCATGACCGAATCTATAATGATGGAATGCTTGTAACTTTTCCAACTAGTATAACAACCATTGCAAAAAAACATACAACCTAACGTAGACTTTCTATCATTAGGATCAAACATAAAATCCGAGTTGATGTATCCCTCAACCCATAAATCAGGACTTCCTCCAAAGACCAAGAATAAATTCTTAGTCTTTCATAAGTACTTAAGGATGTTCTTCATAGTAGTCTACTACTCTTCAACTGGATTTGCCTAATACCTGCTTGTAACACTTACAATAAGGGCTATATCAAGTCGTGTATATAACATGACATGCATGAGGCTCCTAATTATTGAAGCATAAGAGATTTTGCTTATTCGTTGAATCTCCTCAGGTGTGGTAGGACACAGCTTCTTGGAGAATCTAATACCATGCCTAAGAGGTAAAAGTCTCCTCTTAGAGTTTTCTATGTTTAACATTTTTAGAACTTCCTTTATGTACATTTTTTGTGCTAGGCCTAGCATTTTATTTGATCTATCTCTATTGACCTTAATTACAAGAATGTAAGATGCTTCGCCTAGGTCTTTCTTGGAAAACTCCTTAGATAACCAACACTTGATCAAGGTTAGCATGAAAATATCAATCCTAATATGGAGGATGTCATCCTTGTACAATGTAAGAAATGTCACAGCTCTCCCACAACCATTTTGTACACACAAGGCTTTTCATTATTCCTAATGAAATCAAACAATTAAGTCGTATTATTGAAATGAGTGTTCCAACTCTAAAAAGCTTGCTTTAGCCCATAAATGACCTATGTAGCTTACAGAATTTGTGATCTTCATCACTAGAAGTGAAACTCAAGGGCTACTCTATATAGATAAATTCCTCAATATATCTATTAAGGAACACTATTTTCACATCCATCTACCTAATTTCATAATCATAAAATGCTGCAATAGCAAGCAATGGACAGATGGATTTCAACAAGTTTATTGGTAAAAATGTATTTTGATAGTCAATGCCTTTCATGCTGACTATACCCCTTTACCATTAGCCTATCTTTATAGGTCTCTACCATACCATCTGCATCTTTCTTCTTTTTATAGATCCAATTATACCCAATGGATATAATACCCTCTCATGGATCCACTAAGGTCTAGACCTAGTTTGAGTAGATCATGTCATTTTCTAACTTTATAACACTTAACCATTTCTCGAAGTCAATGTTTGACATTACCTCATCATAGGTCTTAGGATCAACTACTTGATCCCTATCTCCCATAAGGAACACTTCCTCTACATCCTCTATAAGCATATCTAAGTATCTTTCAGGATGACAGAAAATCCTGCTTGACCTATAAGGTGGAGAAGGTGGAGTTACACTGACTAGCTTAGCTATAATAGGTTCAATAGGTCCTATAGCTGCTACTTGATAGAGACCTTCTCTTTGAGCTCAATTTGCCTCCCACTACCACTATTTGGACAAACTATTTTTCCAAGAATACTACATTTCGACTCAAAATCACATTAAGATCTTCTAAGAAATAAAAATAATATCCTAATGACTCTTTAAGATACCCAGTGAAATGGGCTCTAATAGACCAAGCCTCTAACTTGTCTACTTGGTGCATTTTAATATGGGCTAGACATCTCCAAATCTTGATGTGACCAAGACTTGATTTCTTACCATGCCACATCTTATATGGTGTGGTAGGAATGAATTTAGAGGAAACCATATTCAATATGTAAATAGTAGTAAGAAAGGCATGTCCCCAAAGATATAAGGTAAAATCAGTGAAGCTCATCATGGACTGGACCATGTCCAACAAGATCCTATTTCTCCTTTTTGATACTTCATTGAGTTGAGGTATACCAGGTGGAGTCCACTATGAGACTATGCCATTATCCTTGAAATAACCCAAAAATTTTCCATTAAGGTATTCCCCTCCTTGATTTGATCGGAGATCCTTAAGGGGTTTTCCTATTTGTTTCTCTACTTCATGTTTGAATTCTTTGAACTTTTCAAATGTTTCAGACTTTTGCCTCTTAAAAAATACATACTTGTACCATGAATAATCATCAATAAAGGTTATGAAATATTGATACCACCCATAGCTTGCACATCAAATGGCCTGCACATATCACTATATATTAGGGTAATTACCTTTGTGGCCCTCTCTCCATGTCCCATAATGGGTAACTTGGTCATCATTCCTTGAAAATAGGATTCACAAATTGAAAATGAATTAGCATTCAATGGTTGAAGGACACTGTCCATCTCTAGTTTGTTTATCCCGTCCTTTCCAATATAACTAAGTCCTAGGTGCCACATATACTTATGGTTTAGGTCATCTTTAGGTCTCTTTTAACCTACAACATTCACTAAATTTAAATATAAAGATGAAGGTTTAGAATACCAAAAACCTAAGTTTGATGTACCTTTAAGATATCTTATGATTCTTTTAATAGCAAGTATATGTGATTCTTTAGGATTCAATTGAAACATTGCACATATACAAATACTAAACAGTATATCAGGTCTACTTGCAATGAAATAAAGTAGAGATCCGATCATACCTCAATATAGTTTTTGATCTACTTTGTTACCTTCCTCATCTTTGTCAATTTTGCAGGTTGGGCTCATGGGTGTGCCAATTTCATTTACAGATTCCATCCTAAACTTCTTCAAAAGTTTTTTGATGTACTTTGTTTGGTTGATGAATATCCCTTCCTTTGTTTGTTTGATTTGTAGTCCAAGGAAGAAAGTGAGTTCACCCATTATGCTCATTTCAAATTATTTCTGTATTAGCTTGGCAAATTCTTGACATAAAGTTTCATTAGTTGCACCAAAGATTATATCATCAACATATATCTGTACAACTAATAACTCATCATCTTTTCTCTTGATAAATAATATTATATCTACTTTACTTCTTTTGAAATCATTTTCTAAAGAAAATTTACTCAACCTCTCATACCATGCTCTAGGTGCTTGTTTCAACCATATAAAGCTTTATTTAGTTTGAAAATAAGATTTGGAAAAGAGTGATTTTCAAAACCTGGAGGTTGTTCTACAAAAACTTCTTCTTCAATATAGCCATTCAAGAAAGTACTTTTTACATCCATTTGAAAAAGTTTAAGTTCCATGTGACAGCAAATGTAGGTAAGAGTCTTATGGCTTCTAATCTTGCTATAGGTGCATACGTTTCATCAAAATCTATTCTTTCTTCTTGGTTATATCCTTTAATAACTAATCTAGCTTTGTTTCTAACTATATTACCTTTATCAGCTAATTTATTTCTAAAGACCCATTTTGAACCTATGACAGGATGTTCCTTAGATCTAGCTACTACGGTCCATACATTATTTTTTTCAAATTGATTAAGTTCATCCTGCATAGCCATCATTCAATATGGATCATTTTCAGCTTCCTCTATGTAGTTAGGTTCAACTTGAGAAACAAATGCTAAGTAATCAAAGGTGCCTCTAAAAGATGACATAGTTCTTACTCATTGTGAGGGATCATCAATAATTAACTCTTTAGGATGAGAATGTGCATAATTCCAATCCTTTGGTAGCTCATCATGTTCTATACTTATCTTATCCTTTTCTTGTTCAACTTTCTTTTCTTTCAAGCTCATATCCTTCACTCCATCTTACAGGGAACCTGCATCATTATCAATATACTCTTCTTTTCTTGAATATCTGAGGTTAGACTCATCGAAAACAACATGAATTGATTCTTCAACAGTTAAAGTTTTTTTGTTGAAAACTTTATATGCTTTACTAGTACTTGAATATCCAAGAAATATGCCTTGATCAGATTTTATATCAAATTTACCTAAGTTTTCTTTTCATTGTTTAAGATATAGCGTTTATATCCAAAAACATAAAAGTAATGAATATTTGGTTTTTTATTATTCCAAAGCTCATAGGGGTTTTTCTTCAAAAGTAGTCTAATCAAAACATGGTGTAGTATGTAACAAGTAATGTTCACAGCTTTTGCCCAAAAGTATCTTGGAAGATTGCCTTCACACAACAAGGTTCAGCCCATCTCTTCCAATGTACTATTTTTTTTCCACAACACTATTTTGTTGTGATGTTCTAAAAGCTGAAAAGTTATGATCAATGCCATGTTCTATATAAAATTCTTCAAAATATTGATTTTCAAATTCAGTACCATGATCACTTCTAATTGAAATAATTGAAAGATTTTTCTGATTTAAAATATTTTTATAAAATGTTTGAAAAACTTTGAAAGCTTCATCATTGTGTGCAAGAATCAAAATCCATGTCAATCATGAGAAATTATCTACTATCACAAGTCCATATTTTATACCTCCTAGGCTTGTGATCTTAGTTGGTCCAAATAAGTCCTTATGTAGTAGCTTTAAGGATCTTGATTTTCAAACAAAGTTTTTTAATTTAAAACTCTCCCTAGTTTTTTACCATATTGACATGCATCACAAACATGATCAAAATCAACTTTAAATTTTGGTAAACCTCTAACTAAGTCTTTAAAAATTAATTTGGCTAAAGTATGCATGCTAGCATGACCTAATCTTCTATACCAAAGTAAACTAGATTCCTTGGTTTTAGCATTCAATGCCATTAGACTTGTACAACTTGACATTGCTAGATCACTCAAATCTAAAATATAGATATTTTTAAGTCTACGACCAACAAATCTAATGCAAGAATCAAGAGAACTAGTTACTATACACATTAAAGATTCAAATATAACTTTGAAGCCTTTATCACATAATTGACTGATGCTCAATAAATTATACTTCAATTTGTCTACTAGTAATACATTTTCAATATAAGTAGAAGGGATAATTTTTATCTTACCAATTACAATGATTTTTTCCTTGCCATTATTATCTAATGTTACCATTCCACCATTTTTCATTTCAAGGGTGATGAATTGATCTTTGTCACCCATCATGTGTCTTGAACAGCCGCTATCTAGATACCATCTCTTCTTTGAATTTTGGCTACAAGACATTCATGCAAGACAGTCAAGTTGAATTTTCAGGTACCCAAGCTTTCTTGGGTCCTTGATGGTTAGTAGCTACGGTTCGTTTAGGAACCCAAATTTTTTTCACTTTATTTTTATTCTTCCATCTTAGATTACATTCATAAACTTTATGTCCAACCCCATTACAACAAAATAGATTACTTTTATCTTTTGAAAGGAAATGGATATTGAAAATTTGATGCATAATGTTGTGAAGCTGAAAACTTGTTTGTATGCATTGAATTATACCCAATTCCAACTTTATTATTAGATATCCTTTGATTTTCAAAATTAACTCAAGTTTGTTAGAACTTAAAGTTAATTTGTCAATAAGAGGTTTGAGTCTATTCAATTAATTTTGCAAGCTCTTATTCTTTTCAAAACACTCATTTTTTTTAGTTTGCAATACCTTGCATTTTTCAAAAATATTACTCAATTCTTTTCGTAATAGATTGTTCTTTTCAAAAACTTTATTCTTTTCTTTCAATAATATATCATAATTATTTTTCATGGTTTTAATTTTTAAACCAGCTTTCTTATATTTAGTCAGAAGTTCATAAAAAGCAATATGTAATTTATCATAAGTAAATTCATCACCGGGTTCAGTTGATGTTACCTCATCTTCTAGACCCATTAGACATATGTTTGCTAACTTTGATATCTCTTCCTCTTCATTTGAAGCAGATTCATCACTATCGCTCCATGTTGCCATCATTGCTTTGTTCTTCTTCTTCTTGTATCCCTTTTTCAATGTAGGGCACTCTGAATGGTAGTGTCCCAGCTTCTTGCATTCATAGAATATGGGTTGTTGCTCTTTTTCTTTGTCTTTATCTTTTTCCTTCTCTTTACTTTGCTCAGCTTTGCCAAGGTGCTTTCTCCAGTACCTTGACTTTCTTCTGCTTATAAATTTCATGAATCTCTTCTTGACTAAGGCTATGTCATCATCTCCTAGTTCTTCATCTGAGGAGGGGCTTTCTTCTTCTTTTCTTCTTCTTGCTTTTTGATTTTAGCTGTAGACTTGAAAGTTATCAATTTCTTTTTCTTGTTGTCATCTTCACTGTGGGGCTGCATTGTTAGTTCATGAGTAATTAAAGAATCAAGAAGTTCATCGAGTAGGAGTGTGTTTAAGTCCTTGGCCTCTTGAATTAAAATAACTTTGGGATCTCATTTATCTGGTAAACATCAAAGTATCTTTTGGACAAGATCAGCATTGGAATACACCCTGCCAAGACTTTTCAAACCATTTATAATATTTTTAAATCTAGCAAACATTTCAAATATTGTTTCATTTGGTTCCATTTTAAAGAGCTCATAATTATGCAAAAGAATATTAATTTTGGAGGTCTTCACTTGTGTTGTGCCTTCATGGGTAACTTGTAGTTTATCCCAAATTTCCTTTGTAGAAGTGCAAGTAAAAATTTGGTTAAATTCATTAGCATCCAAAGCACAATAAAGAAGGTGCATGGCTTTGGCATTTAGTTCACCCATTCTCATGTCATATTCATTCTATTCCTCTTCCGATTTTGAGATGTCTATGCCATCAACATACTTAATGGGTATGTATAGTGCTTTTAAGATTATCTTCCATAATTGAAAATCAACTTTTTCAAAATAAATTTTCATTCTAGCTTTCCAATAAGTGTAATTGGTGCTAGTGAAAAGTGGAGGTCTATTGCTTGATTGACCTTCGGCCAAAAATGTGCTCATTTAGGTTGCGATTGAACTTTTCTCTTAATTATTCGATTAATGGCACTAAGAAAACTCTGATACCACTTGTTGCCCAGTTGGCCAACCCAAGTGGGGGGTGAATTAGGTTTGGAAACAATTTCAATAAGTATGTGTCTTTTGAAAACTTTGTGTGCTGAGTGAAGTTTATAAAGTATTATGTGCAGAAGCAAATGAGTATGCAAAGACAAGAACAATCATAAACACAACAAATTTAGAGTGGTTCGGAGCAACTCGGCCCCTACGTCTACTATCCAAGGTGCACACTTAGGATTTTCACTATATTCTTCCCGAATACAACCAGATTATTTTTCTATGGGCTCACAATCCAAAACCTAATACAATGTTAGTTTCTCTGGGCTCAATAATAACCCAACTTGGTTTTCATGGTTCACCAATAACCTATAAATAATTCACAAGTTATAGCCACTTGCTGTATTTGAAACAACTCAAAACAGAGTATCAAAAAAAGCAACACCAGGACAAACTAAAAGGTATCAGATGGTTGCAGTTGAAGCTCTTAATGAAGCCTTCTTGATTGCTTCTTCAATGCTCTTCAAGGATCACTTAATTCCTCAAAGAATAACTCAAGAAGTTGGTAGAAAGTTGTTGAAGAACTTGAGTTTTTCTCTTCAAAGCATTTAGAATATTCAATGCTATCTTCTCTCTTGTAAAAGTTTGAAAAATCTCTTTTTTCTTTACTTAAATCCTTCATTTATAGCTCCTTGAAGTGTTCCCAGGTGAATATGGCCATTACAATTTCTTGGAAATCAAAAACTAGCCATTGGGGAGGCTTCTTCTTCAAGATATTTGAATTCTGGAACTAGCCTTAGTATTAAAAACTGGGATTAAAGTTGGCTTGGATGATTGAGTCGGCTCGGATGCTCAGAGATGTAAAAATTGCACTCTATTAGAGTCGGCTCATTTGCCAATTAGAGTCGGCTTAGATGACTGGGTTCTTAGAACTACTTTTTTATCACTCTAGAGGAGTCGGCTCTATTCTTCCTTGAGTTGGCTCGGATGATTGTATCATGAAATTTCTATGATGTGCGAAGAAAATGTATCAACTCTACTATTGAGTCGGCTCGAGTGAAACTTCTCAAAATGCTTCCAAATAACTTCAAACTTATTCCAACATCTTCCAAATAACTTCTAAACATAATCTAAGATATTTATACTAAAAATTATATAAATTTGGCCCTCTTACATGAATATACAATTGAATTTATTTAGGCCTCTTAAATACATGAAACTTTTTCTTTGAGTACATGAATTCATTCCAATGGTCTTAGAAATGTAGGGTGGATAATTGTCTATGTGAATTTCCCAACAAAAACTTCTTAAATACTTAAAAAATATTAGTATCAAATGCATGGTCCAATATTTTGTTATCATCAAAATCATTCCAGGGGTCAACAAAACCATATCTGAGTTTTGATAGTTATGTCAACCTAATTTTTGATTCCATTGAAAGAAGTAACGGTGCAAGCATGCTAAAAATCTAGATTTCTAAAACCCTATCGAAAGCGATCTATGAAACTTTTTTATAAAGGCATGCAAAATAACTAAAAATTATACCTAAGGAACTATCTAACATACTAATTAAAACATTATCATATGAAGTCAAATATAAAATAAAATAAAATCAAAAGAAGAAATCGATTAAATTTCCTTGATCGCTATCCTTTCCTTCTGAAAGAATTGTGCCCTAAAAGCCAATTATTGTATGGGCATTTCTGTAATCTTTCAACTTGTGTCTGATATTTTTGATTAATAAAAAGGTATTTGATTCATCATACTGCTGCATCTTATCAAGATTATGATAAATCCCACAGGTTAGGGTAATGGAATTAGAGTTATGATGGAGATCATAATGATGAGACCTAAGTTCCTATAAATCCTAATCTAAAATATTTGATGCGGGACAATAATTAAAACTAAATTACTATTAATAAGTCCTAATTATCAAAGAAAAATAAAGATTAATTATTTTTTTAGTTTTTTAAATGACCAAAGGAAGCAATTAAGAAAACTAGTCAACTAGTTTATGCCCGCACAAGTAGTTCTAATCAAAATAACTAAAAAAGTAGGATTTGGTGGCTAAGAAACCATCATAAACTTGAGTCTACTTATCAACTATTCAGAGATCAAAGAAAAGGGAAAAGGTTTTCAGTTTTACCAATGTAGAATCGTCTCTCTAATACAGATCTGGCTGGACTCTCAAGATTCTATGATAGGGTTTCAAGATCTCGATCCCGGGCTCCGATCTTCCATGCGATGCTGGTTTCGAGGCAAGAACACCTGCAAACACTCAGCAATGAAAACTTAAGTTAGAAAGCAATAAAGGAAGGAAAAAGAATGGAAGGAAAAGGTTAGAGGTGATGGCTAGGATTTCTTATCGGCTGGATAGGTAGGATAACTAGGGCCTTGCACCCTACGATGTTTAGAAGAATAATGAAAAAGGGCCTCACACCCCGCGATGCACATAACCAAGGAAGAAAATTTGGCAAAGCTTCTTTATTGATGAATAATAATTATTTATATAGGAGGGTTGATTGGGTATTTATAGACCTTCAACCAGTGGTGTAAGGGATACAAAGACTAGACTTGTTTTTCCTTGGACTAAAACTCCTGGAATCCTTGCTCTGGGCATCTTAGACTCTTGTCTCTGGGCTGATCTGGACCTCTCTTCAAGTGGGCGACAACCTGAAATAGTCTTCATAGCTTAGGCGACAACAATTCATTAGGTGGGCGTCAACTGAGATGGGTGACAATTTTAAGGAGTCTTTCTAGCTTACTCCTCTTAAAATCATCGATAAAACATTTCGTAACTTTAAATTGGCAATAATTGAGATGCATATGGCATCTAATCTTCTTCCTTCTTAACATTAATCATGATCTCATTTGCATTTAGGAGGACTCCTTGAAATTTGAATGTTGATTACTCCCCTTTGAGATAGAACTCTTGAGGTAAGAGAACCATTAAACCTTCTTCAACTTGGGCGACCAGATAGCTTGAAATTCATAGATGTGGGCATTGAAAAGTCTTGGCCGACTCCTTACTTTGGCATGAAATAATTTGAGATGAGAGGGCGCTAAATGGGAAGACTCCTTCTCATTTACTCACCTTAAAATAAGTTGGCGCTAACTCCTTCTTAAGTGGCCAACCAAAGAAAATTGACATGGCATGTGTCGTCATGTGATTATGTCTAAATTTGATGCATGTTCAAACATGAAATGTGTTGATGTCCCTTGATGATGTGGCAGGTGTTGTCTAATTTCTTGAAAAGGTGGTGCCAAGAACAAGCTGACTTGGGCTAGCACATGGAGTCACATGGCTTATCTTGGGCTAGCACATGGGTCTTCAATTGGGTGCACATGAAGTCACATGGGATTTAATTAGGTCCCCCATGTATTACAGGACTCAATAACTAATTATTACAAGACTCAAAATTAAACCAACCAAATAACTAAAGCCCCAAATGATCAATTGATCAAAAGGCATAACCTCATGCAACAAAAAGAATAAATTTGGTAAACAGGATTTGGCCCAATAGGGTTTGACATATTCGATAAATGAGGTTTTGATTCAATATGGTAAAAATGGTTTAGCCCAAAAGGCTAAATAACAAAACTCTAATAATAGTTGGTAAAAAGGACTAACCCTAACTAAGCCAAAATAATAGAATTTAAAATAAAATTTAAATGGTAAAAGGGGTTGGGTTTAGGGCTTTATTCATAGGTAATCCACAGGGATGTAGGTTCAACCTGTCGATATTTTCTAGCCCTGGTGTCCACACCAATGTTCCTAGTCATTAGATCATCAATTCGGAGATCAATGTTTATGGAAATACTAGTACATCCTATGTATGCTTGATGGAGAGGGTGGTTGGTCTCATAGCCACTTATGTAGGGACACTATTACGGCAACTTCTCCTGGACCAGGTCCAGTCGGCTGTGCTGGAGTTCTCCTCGCCCGGTGGACCTGCAACAAAGTCCCCAAGGCACCGGTGGTGTTCCGGCGGGGGACCCTCCGATGCCTAAGTTACCAGGAGCTTGAAGGCAATAGAATGGAGGAATCAAAAAGAAAGCTCAAGGAGAGGGAAGAGAGTCCTTAGCTCAAAACAGGGTCCCCTGTTTACCTCATATATGCATGGAACAGTCCAAAATTCATTAGGGAGGAGTCTGAAAAAGACCGATCTATCCCTAGGAGAATCTGGCGAGTGGCCACATGGCGTCAGGATAAGGCAACAATGTGGGAGTAGTGGAGCAGTACCACTGATGTGGCAGGAGTACGTTGTAACAGAATGGGGTTTATGGAACCCTCTAGGTCCTGAAACATGCCCGTTGGATGTCGAGCGGGAAGGCTAGTCCATTGGGTCAGACTTCTGCAGGAGAGCAGTAGACCGGACCTCAACATGAGCGGGCCATCGGACCTCAACCCTGGTGGGTCGGACTTCTGAGGGTGAGCAGTAGGCCATACCTCAGCAGGAGGGGCCGTCGGACCTCTACTCCGGTGGGTCAGACTTCCAAAGGAGAGCAGTAGGCCGGACCTCAGCAAGAGCGGGCCTTCAAACCTTTACTCTGATTGGTCGGACCTTTGAGGGAGAGCAATAGGCCAGACCTCAGCAAGAGCGGGCCGTCAAACCTCTGATGGGGTGTCCGCTGGAGCTTTAGAAGAGTGAACCAGTTGGTCTACACAGAGGGACCGGTTCAGTCTGACGATGAGCTGTTAGGGTATAACATTAGTCCCCCCTGCCCTTGGCCTTCGGGCGAGCCTGCAGGCTCGAAGGACGAGGGAATTACTTGATAATTAATGCGCCAGTCCTCAAAATGATGGTGAATCTGATTTGGTGTGCTGCGAACGACCATCTTCTGCTCCGATTTTCATTCGTGGACATGTGTCAGCATTAGATTGGTGGTGGCGGGAGAGGCAGTTATTGCTGGTACGGTGCATGATGAGGGGTGCTGATGCGGCAAGCATATGATTAGATGATGCGACGAGCATATAATTAATGTTACAAATATGGTTTGTAGAGCAATGAAACCTAATTACACTAGCATTGTACTCATCATAATAAGACTTAAGGATTATAAGAAAATGGGACTTTTACTTAATTAGACACAATCCTAAACTAAGAAGGAAGAAGATTTAGACAATAGGGGCTAATGATTGTGGACTTACCTTGATGAGCTTTCCAACCTTCTTTTGATTCATACCTTGAAACTACCAACGCTCAGAACTGAAGAACCTGGATAACAGAGATCAGAACCCTGGACTTGAGGCTTCAGCTTGTTGGTTCTTTGTCAAGGTGAACCCAACCCACAACTCAAAGTCTTCGAAGGACCCTGCAATGAAGATCAAAGTTAAGGAAGAAGGATAAGGACATATAGAAGGGATGGGAGAATTTATGAGGCTCTAGGGCAGCCCAATTCTGAAAGTCCTACTCCGGTCGGCAAAGGCTCTAGGGCAGCCCACTTTCGAAAGTCCTACTCCAATCGGCAAAGGCTCTAAGGCAGCCCACTTTCGAAAGTCCGACTCCGGTCGGCAAAGGCTCTAGGGCAGCCCACTTCCGAAAGTTCGACACCGGTCGGCAAAGGCTCTAGGGTAGCCCACTTACAAAAGTTCGACTTCGATCGGCGAAGGCTCTAGGGCAGCCCACTTTCGAAAGTCCGACTCTGGTAGGCAAAGGCTATAGGGCAGCCCACTTCTAAAAGTCCGACTCTAGTCGGCAAGGGCTCTAGGGTAGCCCACTTCTAAAAGTCTGACTCTGGTCGACAAAGGCTCTAGGGTAGCCCTCTTCTAAAGGCCCAACTCCAGTCGGCAACATCCTCGGGTTCGGACTAACCGACAGGCCAATACTTGGGAAAAATACTTAGTGAATTGGTTCAGCCTAAGCTGCAGTCCTTCGCCCATTTGCACTCTCTTTAAGTTCGGACTAGCTGATGGACCAATACGTGGAAAAAATCTTAAGTGAATTGGTTCGACCTGGGCTACAGTCCTTCACCCACCTGCACTCTCTTTGGGTTCAGATCAGTCGACAGACCAATACATGGAAAAAATCCCAAGTGAATTGGTTCGGCCTGAGCTACAGTCCTTCGCCCATTTGCACTCTCTTTGAGGTCGAATGAGTCGACGGACCAACACTTGGGAAGAAAGTCCTAAGTGAACTGGTCCGGTCCGAGTTGCGGTCCGACGGTAGCCTCAACCACCTTCGACTTCGGATGAGCCGATGGATCAACACTTAGGATAAAAATCGTAAAGAGCCTAGTCCGGCCTGAGCTACTATTCGACATCTACTTCGGAGGTCTGGCTGTCCTCTTAGACTAACCGACGGGAGAACACTTAGAAAATTTTTCAGAAAGGATTACTTTGCTAAGTCTTGTCAGTCATCAGCACAAGCATGAGAAAGAGACATTACAAACAAGAAAATTTGCTATTAAATTAAAAGGTTCTTTAAAAAATAAAAGGTCAGACCTTTACAAACATCTAGGTCTGACCCTCAAAAAGTACAGGCGGAATGCCAACTTCGATTTCCTCGATGACTAAGCTCCGACAGAAGTATCCTCTACCCCCGTGTCAGCTTTGATCTGGGCATCCGATCTAGCCCCCGCTACAATGGCCTTAACTAGGGCCTCGGCCAGAGCGGCGGTCGGATCCACCGCCTCCACGCTCCCCTCTTCCTCCGGCTTTGATGGCCGAAGGAAAGAGAGATCGAGTTCTGGGAAGGCGGCACCAACCTTCTCCAAACATTCCTTGTATCCGTAGCTAAAGCCGACTGTCCCGGCTTCGTTCATCTCCTCCACGAAGTCTTCGAAGGACTTGTATTCTGCAACGGCCTTTTCAGTGGCCGTCTTCAGCAATTCTTGGGTCATTTTTAGTAGACCTTTGTATCGTTCGGCAACTTCCTAGTGGCCCCTCGAGCATGCCTCGGCTTTGGCCAGGCACCCCTTCTCTTCTGCCAGACGACGGGTCAAGGCTTTGACCTTCCACCTCTTGTACTTCAGTTTCGCCTCCCGGTCAGCCTCCAAGGCTAGTGATTACTTGATCTGCTTCTTTTGGGCCTCCCACTCGGCTCTCAGGTTGGACACTTCTGCCTTGGCGGCCCGAAGACTGGTCACCTCCACCCTGGAGGCAGTCAGCACCTCCCAGGCAGTATCTCTTGCTGCCTTAGCCGCTTCAGCCCTTTTGGATAGGTGCTCCTTCAAATGGAGCAACTCGCCTAGGCCGTCATCCACTAGTAGCGAGTCCCGGATAAGCTACCAAAGATACATAGTTAGAAAATTATGACAGTAAAGTAAGGAGTGAAGGCTTAAGCTCAAAACTTACCCCCAACATGTGGGGAAGAGTACTTCGGATGGCCTCGTTCACGGACCGGTCATCGACACCGGTAATAGCCCTGTCAAGATGTTCTCTGACCCCTTTAGCATCATGGATGGTGCGCTACCTTCGGTGCTCCTCATCATCGTCAATGTCTTCAGTCATCCCCTGGGGGGCTGTCGGCCCTTCAACCGCTTGGTCCTCCCGGACCATCAAAGAAGCCTCCTTTGTCAGATCTAATGGCGGGGAGGATGGAGTCACCTCTACTCCTGTCGACACCGGATGCTCCTCTTCCTCCCGGGTGGCTGACCGCCCAACCGAAGAAGACCGCTCTAATGCCATCACCCTTCAGCGATCTGCCAACGGCGTGTCATCCTCTGACTCCACCGACCATACCGTGGCTGACGGCTCTTCCATCCATCACTTCTTCAGCCTCTCGGGCACTGGCTCTGCCACCCTCTACCTCTTTGGTTCTCAAAAAGCTTGCTCAGAAATGCGAACGGCCCTCCTCTATGCCGATCGCACTGAAAGAGTCACCCAATCCAGCTTCATTTTGCCACCTGCTAGCAAACAAGACCAAAATCAGTCATAGCGATGAAACTGACAAAGGAAGGAAAGGTAGGTCCCTCTCAATGGCCTCCGTCCTACCCAGCATTCGGTGCTAGCTGAGTCTAGCCTGATGGAGGCTCCCTTTATGGAGCATGAAGCCGATAAACTTCGGGTCCTCATCGCTCAGTTTGTGGAAGACAGCCTCATTGGCCCTCGACACCTTCCTCCCATTCAGGGCATTCAGCCTCGGCTCCCTCCATGCCATCTCAAAGCCCCATGACTCTAGACTATCTATGAAGAAATATCGGGACTTCCATCTATCAATAGCGGATAGAAGGCCCCCTAGAATCTTCCGGTTAGGGCGGGGACTAAACATCCACCACTCCTGACTCCGGAAGTCTTGCTTCAAAAGAAAAATATTCGAAAACATGGTCAGCCTCGGCTCAATGTCAGCCTCTCGACAAAGGACCACAAAATTGTAGAGCACTCGAATACTATTCGGGGTCAGCTAGGAAGGTGCAACCCTAAACAGGTTAAAATATGGATGAAGAAATTATGGATCAGAAATCAGAGACCGGCTTTCATGCAGTCCTCATACACAGGAAGGGCTCCTAAATTCAGGGGGCCATTCACCCAACCCTCACGGCTGGGGATAGTTAGATGCAAGGTAGAAGGGATGTTGTGTACAACCCTAAGACCCTCCACCCTCTCTCGGGTCATGGTTAAAGGGATATCATATGGACTGGGTTCCTTATTCCCATGAGCCGAACTCTGACTCCCATAGGCCATCCTAATGGAATTGCAGAAAAAGAGGAAGATGGATGCGGGACTAATCTGGACTTTCGACTTCCTAAAGGAGCTAGAACAGTGGGAGGAAGAAGCTTTCTCTTCGAGCCCGGATACAGTGGAAAGCTCCCTTTAAACCCCAGTTCCTCCGTTTTATAGGCACCATGGGGTAGTTTCCCAATGCCCCCCCACGTGCCGTGACCCAATGGCAAACGGCGCATCCCTCGGGTTTAGCAAGAATCTGATGGGATGCGCTGGATGGTATCCGGTCATGATCCGCGTGACTGCCAAAGCAATGGTGGATGAATCGCTTTAGACACCACACCGACCGCTCAGATAAGGCCACGTGGCCCACATCGCATCGAGGACTCAGCGGGCATGCATTTATGGATTGGCACCTGGTGTGGATACCAGAAATCGAAAGAAACTTCACTCCAACAAGGTTAGCCTTATCCCAATTTGGATCGAAGATAATTAGGTTACCTTGTATCCTTCAGTTCAAAATTATTTTATTTTCAAGAGCCATTTCCTTTTCAAGAGTCTGTAAATGTTTTATTTTCAAGAGCCATTTCCTTTTCAAGAGTCCTATAATTAATCAAGAGTGTTTATTGAGTCCTGTAATTACTTTAAAAATAAATTTCATTTCCTGTAAGTCCGTTTCAAGTTTAGGTCAGTCAAGTCAGTTCAGTTGAGTTAAGTCTATTTCAGTTAATCAAGTCTTAAAGCAATGAAAGCCAGTAACAAGACTCAAATTCTGGACCCCAGAATTTGACCACATGAAGAAGAGAAGACACATCAACCAAGCAAGAGAAAAGGATCATCAACTAGGACCACTTGGCGCCACATGTCAATCCTTATCCAAGTAGAAGACCATCTCATCATGCCATGTCATCAGGCGCCACCTCACTAGTCACCTCATCACTCTTTGGTGCCAACAAAGAATATTCAAATTCAAGGAGGTTGGCCACACACCTCCAAGTCCTCCACCAAATCCTCCAACCCCCCCATCCCTCCAAACTCTCCACCAAATCTCCAACCCCCCCTTGTAATCCTCCTCAACATGGGGAGTTTTTAAATTTCAAAAGCTAGCTTTGTGAGGCTATTAAAGGCCTTGGACACCCATTGTAAAGTGGATTGATTTTGGGGAAATAAATGAAAATTGAAGTTGAATTTTGGAAGTAGAAGTTGTCTTGTGTTTTTTCCTAATGTGAAAGTTTCCCATCCTCTTCCTCCACGCCAAAGCCATTCTTTTCCCCTAGCAAAGCATCTTCCAAGCTCAAGTGAAGGCATTGGAGTCGGCCAGATCTTCTCAAATTTCTGTTCTTAGTTCATAAATTCTCCCATCCCTTCTATATGTCCTTATCCTTCTTCCTTAACTTTGATCTTCATTGCAGGGTCCTTCGAAGACTTTGAGTTGTGGGCCAGGTTCACCTTGACAAAGAACCAACAAGCTGAAGCCCCAAGTCCAGGGTTCTGATCTCTGTTATCTAGGTTCTTCAGTTCT
This sequence comes from Areca catechu, assembly GCA_021397845.1. NCBI lineage: Eukaryota > Viridiplantae > Streptophyta > Magnoliopsida > Arecales > Arecaceae > Areca > Areca catechu. The sequence goes on along the minus strand of CM038051.1, from coordinate 88,710,416 downwards.
GAGCATTGGTAGTTTCAAGGTATGAATCAAAAGAAGGATGGAAAGCTCATCAAGGTAAGTCCACAATCATTAGCCCCTATTATCTAAATCTTCTTCCTTCTTAGTTTAGGATTGTGTCTAATCAAGTAAAAGTCTCATTTTCTTATAATCCTTAAGTCTTATTATGATGAGTACAATGCTAGTGTAATTAGGTTTCATTGCTCTACAAACCATATTCAAAACATTAATCATATGCTCGCCGCATCATCTAATCATATGCTTGCCGCAACATCTTGGTATCAGAGCATGGTTGCATTAGGGTAGAATAGTTTTCTTTAAATCCAAGCAAGATCTAAAATTCATGCCTCCTGAGTGGGTGTACTCTAGTACACTATCACGACCCATGGGAATAATGAGTCCCTGGCTGGACGTCAATTTTTTAGATTGAAGTTTGGGTAAGCCATTGCACTTGTTTGATTAGGTTCTGTTTTCTGAAAATTTGTATCTGTTTACTGTAATCCGTCTGCAGGTCCAAAGGCATGTCACTAATTTTTTGTTGAAATATTTTTTTCTTATTCCTTTTTAAGTCAGTTATCACTATATTAAATTTCATCATCAAAAAAAAATTATAAAAAAAATGAAAATTTCTGCAGTTTGACACTATCATTAGGGTTTTGTTTTGTCCTTTTTATTTATCTTCATTTGTAGGATCTGCTTAGAGTAGTACAGATTTTAGTTTTAAAATTTCTTTCATTTGCATTGAAATATATAAGTTAGGAATCCTCTGTGAATTTTTCAGAATTTTTGGATATTTTTTCTCATCATGTTTTCCACACCACTTTCAAACTGCAACACACTTCTGCAGCACCTTTGCATTTCATTCATCTCATGAGAAATCAAATTAAGGGCATCAATTTGACATAGGGTCAGAGTTTCATCACCTGTCCCTAGCCCAAAAATCACCAACCAGCATATCGATCCCAGCCCATTAATTAAAATTGAGTAGAACGTTAATTGCCCTAGTGGGTTAGGGACACCAACAAGTTGGGTTCAGGTTAGGGTCAGTTAACTGTGTTAGCTAATTGGTGTGTGCTTACTGGCTTGGTGTCTAGGATTGGTGCATCAGGGCTTGTGATTTGGTCCGCCTACCTAGCCAATCTCAGATTGGTGTCTAAGGTTGGCAATCAGGGACCTTCACTCCCCTCCACCTACCTAGCTAAGTCCCATAAGTACTACTAGCTAGTTGGTTCACTTAATTAGACTTCTAATTTGTGCTCTAGGTCTAGGAAACTTTAGCTCGAACTTGAGTCCATTTGCATTCATGACAACTAGAGCAGGGACACCATATTCACCAATCCAAGCCCAGTCAAGTGTAGCCATGGACCAAAACTTAGGGAATTTGATCAAAGGCCTAAATGATCAAGTGTTCCAACTGACTAAGAGTTTAACTAAGCAATTGGCCCAAACAAATCAGAATGTGGCATAAACCAACCAAGACATGAATGAGCAGTTATCCCACATCACTACTAGGTTGGATCAGTTAGAGGCTAGAACCCTTGAAAGCAATCATGAAGCCCAGACTAAGCCTGAGCCTAGTCTTGCACCTGAACTCGAGACCCCATTGAACCCTAGATGGATTCCATATCAAAACCCTCTTTACGAAACAAACCCTAGGAGAGCTCCCCAAGATTAGTTTTATGATCCATTTCCTAGAGGACCCCACCCTGATCAAACCATCGATCCCAACCCTAGGAGATTCCATCATGAGCCTAACTATGAACCCAATGTCAGGAGACCCACCCCAATTCACTTTGATCAAGAAGACCGAACCATGAAGAACATTAGGCTGGAAGCTCCCACCTTTGATGGAATTTTAGATCCTAAGATCTACATTGATTGGGAAGGTGAGATGGACCAGTATTTTGACTGGTTTGAGATGAGTGAAGAGCGCAAGTGTAAGTTTGCAAAGCTTAAACTTGTGTGCCAAGCTAGGTTATATTGGGGAAACGTTGAGAGACTCACTAGACAGAGAGGTGATGTGCCCATAGTGACCTGGCGAGCTATGAAACTTAGGCTTAGGGAGAAATACCTTCCTATGTCCTACCACCAAAGACTCCTAGATCAATGGCAAAGACTTACTCAAGGAAATAGGAGTGTCGCAGAGTACATAGCGAAGTTTGACAAATTCGTTATGAGGTGCAAGTTTGATGAATCTGAGTCGGTGACCTTGTCTAGATTTAGAGCCGGACTGAGGGAAGAAATTCAAAGAGAATTGTTCATGCGAGAGGTACATGACCTAGAATTGGCCTATCAGATAGCTAGGGATGCTGAGAGATTCCATAGAGGTCTAGTCTATCGTAGGCCCGAAGGCCCTAGGACTAGTGCACCTTACTAGCAGTCAGGATCCAATCAGCCTAGATTCAACCGACCAAATCCTAATGTGCCTGTGACCCGAAGAGATGACAAGGGGAAAACACCTGAGACCCAAAGAACTTCAAATGCCTGTTTCAAGTGTAACAAAGTGGGTCACTATTCTAGCAGCTGTCCCAATAGAGCCCTACACATAGGGGAAGTAGAAGAGGAAGCCGTAGAATCCCAAGGTGAATTTCAGGAAGAAGTATACTAGGCAGATGAGAACTTGGCTGAAGAGTATAAGGAAGAGGAAGTCCTGGTAGATCAAGATCTGATAGGAGTGGTTAGGTGTATTCTCACCCAGGCTAAAACCCAAGAAGATTGGCATAGGACTAGCATCCTACAGACATTCATTAAGATAGGTGAGAAAGTATACAAAGTCATTTTAGATAGCGGTAGCTGTGTCAATTCCATATCTACCTACACAGTAAAAACCCTAGGATTGCCCACCGTACCCCATCCCAATCCCTATAAGGTATCCTGGATAGACTCAACCACGATTTCTATTAAGTCTAGGTGCCTAGTAACCATTCAGTTCCAATCTTACCTAGAGAAAGTATGGTGTGATGTACTTCCAATGGGAGTAAGTAGCATAATCCTAGGCCAACCATGGTTGTACGATCTTGATGTAACACTCTATGGTCATTCTAATTCGTGCTCGTTTACTCATAATGGAAAGAAGATCGTAATCCATTCTTCTCCACCTAAGAACCCCATTAAGAGATGATCAAGCCAATTGAGTGATAAAAAAAAGGGATAGACGTGATCACTGCTAAAGAAATGGAGCAAGAAATTAACAATGGATCACCTGTTTGGATTTTGACCATTAAGGATCATCAAGAACCTCTTTCAAAAGAATAACCTCTAGAAGTCAGTGAAGTGCTAGAGGAGTTCAAAGACGTGTTCCCCGATGACTTACCCGACCAACTCCCACCTCTTAGGGATATACAACATGCGATAGATTTAGTCCCCGGAGCAACCCTACTGAACCTTCCCCATTATAGAATGAACCCTACCGAGCACCAAGAATTACAACGACAAGTAGGAGAACTCCTAAAGAAAGGATTCTTTAGGGAAAGTTTGAGTCCATGCATAGTCCCAACCTTACTTACCCCTAAGAAAGATGGCACATGGAGAATGTGTGTTGATAGTCATGCCATAAATAAAATCACGGTGAAGTATAGGTTTCCCATTCCCCGCTTGGATGATATGTTAGATATGATGGCTGGTGCAACTATATTTTCTAAGATTGACCTGAAGAGCGGCTATCACCAAGTTAGGATCAGACGAGGGGATGAATGGAAGACTGCCTTTAAAACTAAGGATGGGTTATTTGAATGGGTAGTCATGCCTTTTGTGTTATCAAACGCCCCTAGCACTTTTATGCGAATCATGAATCAAGTCCTACGAGCCTTTATTAAAAAATTTGTTGTCATTTACTTTGACGACATACTTATCTATAGTAGGACTAGAGAATATCATCAACAACATCTGAGGCAGGTCTATTTAGCACTTAGGAAAGATAACCTCTATGACACCCTAAAGAAATGTGCTTTCATGACTACTAGAGTTATCTTCCTAGGATTTGTTATGACCCCTGAAGGAGTATCCGCTGACCCTGAGAAGGTTAAGGCAATTGTAGAGTGGCCAACACCCAATAATATTCACGAAGTAAGAAGTTTTCATAGCCTCGCTACGTTTTATCGAAGATTTATTAGAGGGTTTAGCACCATAGTTGCTTCTATCATGGATTGTATTAGGAAGGGCCATTTTGAATGGACGAAGTCAGCTGATAAGGCCTTCCTTCACATCAAAGATAAGATGACCCAAGCACCAGTCTAAAGGTCACCCGATTTTTCTAAGGTCTTTGAAGTAGCATGCGATGCTTCGGGAGTAGGGATTGGTGGAGTTCTGAGTCAAGAAAACCATCTCGTAGCATTCTTTAGTGAGAAATTGAATGAAGCCAGGAAGAAATACTCCACATATGATCGGGAGCTTTATGCAGTAGTGCAAGCATTAAGGTATTGGAGGCATTATCTCGTACCGCAAGAATTTGTTTTATTTTCAGACCATGAAGCCCTTAGGTTTTTGAGTTCCCAAAAAAACTAAACCCTAGGCATGCCAAATGGGTAGAATACATCCAATCCTATACTTTTGTCCTAAAACATCAATCGGGAACTGACAATTGGTAGCTGATGCTCTAAGTCATAGAAAGTTACTTTTATCTTCAGTCAATACTGAAGTCATAGGTTTTGAAAGACTTAAGGAGCAGTACGAAACCTGTCCAGATTTTAGTGAAATTTATCAGGTTTTGCGTCAAGGACCATCTAGTGATCATAGTGACTATACCCTTCTAGATGGTTATCTTTTTAGAGAGAATAGGATTTGCATCCCAAGAACCTCCTTAAGAGATTTTTTAGTTTGGGAGATACATGCGGGAGGTTTGGCTGGCCACTTCGGACGAAACAAGACTATCTTGGCTGTTGAGGAACAATTTTACTGGCCAGGCCTTAAGAAACAAGTAGAAAACCTTGTAGCCCGATGTAGGATATGTGTTGTTGCAAAGCAGCAAAAGAAGAATACCGGGCTATACACTCCATTACCTGTACCCGAGTGTCCATGGTAGGATCTAAGCATGGACTTTATTCTAAGATTACCCAAGACCATTCGAAAACATGATTCAATCTTTATGGTGGTCGACCAGTTTTCAAAAATGGCCATTTCATACCTTGCTCCCAAACTTCTAATGCCTCTAGGATAGCCAAACTCTTTCTTGATCAAGTAGTCAGACTCCACGGGTTACCAAAAACCATAGTTTCTGATAGGGATGTCCGCTTCACAAGTTACTTCTGGAAAACCCTTTGGCACCTATTAGGAACCAGACTGAAATTCTCCACAGCCTACCATCCCCAGACTGATGGACAAACCGGGGTTGTAAATAGAAGTCTAGGGAACTTGCTGAGATGCCTAGTGGGAGAAAGTCTAGGGAACTGGGATTTGTTATTGCCACGTGCTGAGTTCGCTTATAACAGTTCGGTCAATAAATCTACGGGCAAAAGTCCCTTTGAGATAGTCCATGGTTACAAGCCTAGGAAGCCTTTAGATCTAATCCCACTACCTATTCACACACGAGTCTCTGAGTTTGCTGAGTCTTTTGCACAGCATGTCACAAATCTGCATAAAGAAATCAGTAATAAGATCAACCTGAGCAATGAAACTTACAAACACTTAGCTGACTCACATAAGAGGGCTAAAGAATTCTGTGAAGGGGATTATGCGATGATTAGACTCAACCCTGAACGGTTCCCCTCTAGAACCATAAAGAAGCTGCATGCCCGCGGAGCGGGATCTTTCAAGATCTTAAATAAAATAGGGCCTAATACATATGTTTTGGAACTTCCACCTGATATGGGTATCAGTAAAACCTTTAATGTTTCAGACCTAGTATAATACAAAGAACCAGTACTAATACCTAGTGAGCCTTTTGGGCTAGAAACTTTCATTGAGAGTGAACATATTTCCGAGTGTCCACCACCAACCCTACCTGAGCGGAGAGAGAGGATTGAGAGAATCCTGGATGACAAGACCATTACTACCAGGAATAAGGACTATCAGTGATACCTGGTTCAATGGCAAGGTTGACCTAAGTCCGACAACTCTTGGATTACTCGAGAGGACTTGCAAAGACATAACCCAGACTTGTTCGAGCATTACCAGGGCAAAACTGAACCATCTCGAATGGGTCGAGTTCTGCCCACCCCAGGAGAATTAGTATGGACACCAGAAATCGAAAGAAACTTCACTCCAACAAGGTTAGCCTTATCCCAATTTGGATCGAAGATAATTAGGTTACCTTGTATCCTTTACTTCAAAAATGTTTTATTTTCAAGAGCCATTTCCTTTTCAAGAGTCCTGTAAATGTTTTATTTTCAAGAGCCATTTCCTTTTCAAGAGTCTTGTAATTAATCAAGAGTGTTTATTGAGTCCTGTAATTACTTTTAAAAAAAATTTATTTCCTGTAAGTCCATTTCAAGTTTAGGTCAGTCAAGTCAGTTCAGTTGAGTTAAGTCTATTTCAGTTAATCAAGTCTTAAAGCAATGAAAGCCAGCAACAAGACTCAAATTCTGGACCCCAGAATTTGACCACATGAAGAAGAGAAGACACATCAACCAAGCAAGAGAAAAAGACTATCAACTAGGACAACTTGGTGCCACATGTCAATCCTTATCCAAGTAGAAGACCATCTCATCATGCCATGTCATCAAGTGCCACCTCACTAGTCACCTCATCACTCTTTGGTGCCAACAAGGAAGATTCAAATTCAAGGAGGTTGGCAACACCCCTCCAAGTCCTCCACCAAATCCTCCAACCCCCCCCCCCCCATCCCTCCAAACTCTCCACCAAATCTCCAACCCCCCTTGTAATCCTCTTCAATTTGGTGAGTTTTTAAATTTCAAAAGCTAGCTTTGTGAGGCTATTAAAGGCCTTGGACGACCATTGTAAAGGGGATTGATTTTGGTGAAATAAATGAAAATTGAAGTTGAATTTTGGAAGTAGAAGTTGTCTTGTGTTTTTTTCCTTATGTAAAAGTTTCCCATCCTCTTCCTCCATGCCAAAGCCATTCTTTTCCCCTAGCAAAGCATCTTCCAAGCTCAAGTGAAGGAATTGGAGTCGGCCAGATCTTCTCAAATTTCTGTTCTTAGTTTGCTGACCGGTGTCAGACTTTCGAAAGTGGGCTGCCCTATAGCCTTTGCTGACCGGAGTCAGACTTTTGGAATTGGGCTACACTAGTGCCTTTGCCGATCAGAGTCAGACTTTCGAAATTGGGTTGCCCTAGAGCCTTTGCCGATTGGAGTCGGACTTTTGGAAGTGGGCTGCCCTAGAGCCTTTGCCGATCGGAGTCGGACTTTTGGAAGTGGGCTACCCTAGAGACTTTACCAATTGGAGTCGGACTTTTGGAAGTGGTTCATAAAGAAGAGTTGTGGACTTTTATTGATAATACTTGCGAAGGTTGTCTACATTCCATAGGCGTGCTATCTTCCGTCCATCCAAATGCTCGAGTCGGTATGTTTCGACGTGGATCACTTCAATGACTCGATAAGGTCCTTCCCAATTTAGGAAAAGTTTTCCTTGCTTAGTCAGTCTCGAAATCTCCATCCTCCGCAAGACTAGATCTCCGACCCAAAAAACTCGTGGCTTGACGTGTGAGTTGTAGTATTTTGCCATCTTATGATGGTAGGTTGCCATCTTCAAACTCGTTCAGAGTCTAGTTTCTTCAAGTAGGTCCAGGTCAGCCCTTCACTACTCAGAGTTAGTCGGTTTGGTACAGTGGTCAATCCATAAGGATTGTGAGATATCTAAATGGGAATGATGGCTTTACTTCCATAAGGTTAAATGAAGTCTCCCCAGTCGCTGTTCGAGTGGTCGTCCGATATGCCCACAGTACTGAGTGGAGTTCTTCTGCCCAAAGCCCTTTGGCCTCATTAAGACAGGTCTTCAGCCCATGCAGGATCGTCCGATTGGTGACCTCAGCTTCTCCAATGGACTGAGGGTGACCAACAGAGGTAAGCCAATAGGAGATGTGATATTGCTGATTGTAATCCCAGAACTTAGAGTTGTTGAACTATCTTTCATTATTAGTAATGATTGTCTATGGAATGCTAAACCGGAAGATAATGCTATTCTGGATGAAGTTCTCCACCTTGGTTTCTGTGATTTATGCCAGTGGTTCAGCCTCCACCCATTTGGTGAAGTAGTCAATGGCTACAAGTAGAAACTTCCATTGTCCAGACACCAAGGGAAAGGATCCCAAAATATCCATCCCCCATTGTGTGAACGGCCACGATGCAATAATTGGAGTCAGCTGGCTGGTAGGTCTCCTTTGGATAATGGAGTATCTTTGACACGCATCACACCTTCGGATGAAGTTCGACGTGTCTTTCTAGATGGTAGGCCAATAGTACCCCTATCGGATGATCTTGTAAGCCAGGGATCTTCCTCCAAGGTGGTCTCCAAAAATGCCTTCATGGACTTCTCTAAGTGCATATCTGCATCGATCGGCCCCAAACACTTCAGCAGTGGTTATGAGAATGACCGCTTGTAAGGATGTCGTCAAGGATGACGTACTTGGAGGCCATCCAATGCACTCGCTTGGCCTCGGTCGGATCTTCCAGAAGAGTCCCTTTGACCAGGAAGGCAAGAATTAGATCCATCCAAGAAGCTTCTTGTTCTACTTGGTGGACCTCGGTTGGCTCTTCCGTAACACTCGGGCACAGCAGAAGCTCCACGAAGGTTCGGTAAGAGTTATTGGTGGTGGCCATAGCAAATCATAACAGAGCGTCCACCCGAGAGTTCTGCAGCCGGGGTATATGGAGGATTTCGAAGAATTTGAGCCAAGAGATGTAGTTTTGTACCTTGATTAAGTATTTGGTTAGGGTCGGGTCCCTTGCTTCAAATTCACCCTTCACTTGATTGACCACTAGTTGGGAGTCGAAGAAGGCTCTCACCCGGCTGATGCCTAGTTCATGGGCGATTCATAACCCTACAAGGAGGGCTTCGTACTCTGCCTGATTATTTGACACCTGAAATGAAAAATGCAAAGCATAATCCAGGCTTTCTCCATCTGGGTCAGCTAAGATCAGGCCAGCCCCATAGCCTGCAAGGTTGGATGCTCTATCCACATGGAGGGTCTAGGCTGGTTCGGCTTCGTAGACAGCGTCAGCTTCAAGTACTTCGATCATTTGAGGGGGCACCTCTTGCTTCCATGTGCACTCTGCAATGAAGTCAGCAATTACCTGGGCCTTCAAAGCAGACCATGGCTAAAATGAGACGTCGAACTCATCGAGTTGATGGCCCACTTGGCGAGCCAACCAGATGTATCCGGACTTCGAAGGATTCCTCTAAGAGGTTGGTCATTCATCACCATAATCGGATGCACCTTGAAGTACCGCAGGAGCAGGTTGATAGATATAATCAAAGAATAAACTAGCTTTTGCATCTTGGGATACCTTGTTTCGACATCGTGGAGGACTTGACTGATGTAATAGATAGGCTTCTGTTGACCATCCTCTCCAACTCGCACGAGGATGGTGCTGACCACCTCGTCCGAAGCCGACATGTAGTGATACAAATGCTCCCCCTCCATTGGCTTAGCCAGCAACGGGGGGTTTTTCAAATACTCTTTCAGGGCTTCGAAAGCTGACTGACATTCATCAGTCCAAATGAAACCCTCTGACCGGTGCATGGTCTTGAAGAATGGCAAGGACTTTTCAACCAATCGGGAGATGAAATGACTGAGGGAGGTGATTCGGCCTTTGAGCTCTTGCACCTGCTTCTTGTTGGACAGATGTGCCATCTCAATGATAGCTCTTATCTTGTCGGGGTTCACTTCAATTCCTTTATGTGTGACCAAGAAGTCAAGGAACTTGCTAGAAGTTACCCCAAAAGTACACTTCACGGGGTTCAGCCTCATCCAATGGTGCCTGAGTGCATCAAAAAATTCTCTCAAGTCCTTGATGTGGTCGGCTTTATGAAGGCTCTTCACTATCATATCATCCATGTAGGCCTCCATATTTTTGCCTAATTGCCCTTCAAACACTCGGTTGATCAGTCTTTGGATGGTGGCACCAGCATTCTTCAAGCCGAAGGGCATCATCCTGTAATAGTACAAGCCTCTATTGGTGACAAAGGCAGTCTTTTCTTCATCCTCCGAGTGCATCCTGACTTGGTTATAGCCGGAGAAGGCATCCATGAAGCTAAGAAGCTGGTGGCCTATCGTAGCATCCACCAGCTGATCAATCTTTGGTAGGAAAAAACTATCATTCGGACAAGCTTTGTTAAGGTCGATGTAATCTACATAGATCCTCTACTTCCCATTAGCCTTTCTTACCATTACTACCTTTGCTAGCCATTCAGAGTAGTGAACTTCCCTGATAAAGCCAGCATCGGAGAGCTTCTTTACTTCTTCATCGAAGGATCTCTACCTTTCAATGGTGAAGCTTCTCTTCTTTTGCTGGACGGGCCTGTAGGTCGGATCTACCTTGAGCTGGTGTGTGATGATGTCCGATGGTATGCCTGGCATATCCGACACCGACCAAGCAAAAATAATGACATTACTTCTAAGGAAGCCAATCAGCTCTGACTTGAGGTTTACGTTGAGGGAACTTCTGATCTGAAGAACTTTGGTGGGGTTATCCTCCCGAAGGGGGACAAATAGAATTTTTTCATCCGGCTTACCACGGTCGTCGGCGTCAGCCCTCGGGTTGAGTTGTTCTAAAGTAGGATAGCCTTCCGATTACTGGTTCAGAATAGTTAAACACTGCCTGGCCATCCGATGGTCCCTCATAATTCTGACCCCATTCCTAGTTGGAAACTTTGCCAACATGTGATAAGTGGACACGATGGCTCAGAACTTGTTGAGGGCCGGTCTGCCCAAAATGGCATTATAGGCCGAGGTCGTTCGGACGACCACAAAGTTGATGGGGAGAGTTTTCTGGAAAGGCTCTATTCTAATCATCACGGGAAGAACTACTTCCCCTTCAGCTCTGACAGAATTACCTTTGAAGCCTGTCAGTGGCACGGGGGATTCTTGCAGCATGGACCTAGATAAGTTCATTCTCCCAAAAGCATCATACAGTAATACCTCTGTGGAGTTTCCATTATCAATAAGTATCCTTCTTACATCATAGATGGTAATTACTGCCGACACGACAACAGAATCATTTTCAAAAACATGGGACTCTAGGAGGTCTTTGTCGGAGAAGGTGATTGCATTGGAGCCCCTCAGCCTCTTGACAATGTCTGGACCATCTCTATAGCTCCATTCATACCACCGATGTAGCATGCCGACGTCCCCGCCTGTTGGCCATTGGTTGGGAAGCTCCGCCTCCTTCGAAGGGTTTCTGGCATTTGAGGCTTCGGCCCGATCCCGATGGGGTCAGACATACTTGCACAGGTACCCCCTCTGATGAGGTCTTCAATGGCATCCTTCAGCTGCAGGCATTCTTCGGTGCTGTGTCCATGGTCCTTGTAAAACCGAGAGAATTTATCTTTGTTTCTGTATGCAGCGGGGCCCCTCATCAGTCGAGGCCTCTAAAGGAAGGTCCCGTTCTTGATCTCTAAGAGGATTTTCTCCCTCGAAAGGGAAAGGCGCGCGTAGGTCTCGAACCACTTGGGGAGTCCTTTGGCTTCGGACTTCGGTGCTGGGCTGACCGGTTGCTATTATTCAGAGGTCAAACTTCAGGAGCCTTGTCACTCCGCTTCGTGGGGACCGGCCTCTCCTTTGCATGGCATCGACTGGCCACTTGTTCTTCCGCCAGGGCGTACATCTGTGCCCTGGCCAGGAGCTCATTATAGCTTGTCGAAAACCTTTTGTCCAGGGAGAAAGTAAGCCTGGACGAGCGGAGCCCTTGCTTGAAGGCTGACATAGCTACCACTTCATTCAGATCCAGGACCTCCATGGCTGCTGAGTTGAAACAGGCCATGTAATCCTGGAGGGTCTCCCCGAAATTTTGCTGTACGAGGAAGAGGCAGTCGGTGTTCCTCGGGGTCTGACTGCAGGTCCTGAAATGGGAAAGAAAGAGGTTTTCAAGCTGATGGAAAGAGTAGATCATAGCTGGTCGGATGGTGTTAAACCACATCCGAGCAATCTTCTTCAATGTTGCTGGGAATGCGATATAGTGTAGGGCGTCGGAGGTGCCCTATACCATCATATGGGCCTTGTAGATGCCCAGATGGTCCAGCGGGTCGGTGGTGCCGTCGTAAGGGTCCATGTGAGGGATTTTGAAGTAGCAGAAAATCATCTCTGCCAGGATCTTATTGGAGAACGGGGGATGGGAATCGTATACCTGCCCCCCGTCGACCTTCTGTCGGTTAGCAATTTCTGCAATGCGCTCCTCCATGCATAGAATTTTGTTTGTGTAGTCTCTCGAGAGTTCGACGGTAGGCCGAACACCAGTAGGAACGGATTCAGTGAGGGATGGTGAAGCAGATCTTGCCCTCTTGCCATCGGCGCGAGTGTCCAAGGACTTTCGAGGCTCCACGGTGGTGCGAGAATAATGCTGAGGGACCTCCGGCTATTAGCTTCCCTCAGCAATAGCTAGAGGATTAGTGCAGGAAGCAGCCGACGGTTGCTGTCGGTTGTCTGCCGTCTCCTGGAAATGCTGAACCGTGGTGGTTAGTGTTTCAATGCAGTTCATTAACATTTGGAACTGCTACAATTTTAGAGTAATGGTAGGCTCAGCGACAGTGGCGGTGGCGTCATTTTCCCTGAGAGATCTCTCGGACCTAGATAGGGAAAGACCTTTTTTGGCAGTGGAATTTGGGGCTCTTCCCTTAGCCATTGCTTGGCTGGGTAGATGGATTCCTCCTTTTAGAGAAGGGTTGAGGCCCTTCCTCTAGCGCTAATCTGTTGCGGTGACATCTCCTGGACCTGGTCCAATCGACTATGCTGGAGTTCTCCTCGCTCGATAGACCTGCAACAAAGTTCCCAAGGCACTGGTGGTCTTCCGGCGGGGGACCCTCCGATGCCTAAGTTAGCAGGAGCTTGAAGGCAACAGAATGGAGGAATCAAAAAGATCGCGCAAGGAGAGGGAAGAGAGTCCTTAGCTCAAAACGGGGTCCCCTGGGCACATTGTATAGGTGCGGAACAGTCCAAAATTCATTAGGGAGGAGTCCAGAAAAGATCGATCTACCACTAAGAGAATCTGGCTAGTGGCCATGTGGCATCTGGATAAGGCAGCATCGTGGGAGTAGTGGAGCAGTACCACTGATGTGGCAGGAGTTCGTTGTAATAGAAAGCGGTTTCTGGAACCCTCTGGGTCCTGAAACATGCCCATCGGATGTCAAGCGGGAAGGCCAGTCTAATGGGTCGGACTTTCGTAGGAGAGCAGTGGGCTGGACCTTAGCAGGAGTGGGCCATCGGTCCTCTACCCCAGTGGGTCAGACTTCTGAGGGAGAGCAGTAGGATGGACCTCAGTAGGAGCGGGCCATCGGACCTCTACTCCGATGGATCGGACTTCCACAGGAGAGCAGTAAGCTAGACTTCAGCAGGAGCGGGCCGTCAGACTTCTACTCCGGTGGGTCTGGCTTCCGAGGGAGAGTAGTAGGCCGGACCTCAGCAGGAGTAGGTCGTCGGACCTCTGATGGGGTATTTACTGTAGCTTTAGAAGAGCTGCCTGGACGGTCCGCACAGAGGGACTGGTTTAGTCTGATGATGAGCCGTTAGGGTATAATATACACTAATACAAGGATCTGGGAGCTCGTTAAGGTATGAGTTCATTAAACCGATCCGTATTGAGAACATCTTATGGAGGTCTTACTACTTGTCAAAAGATGATTCAAATTGTGGGAGTTGTGCAAGTGATCCTTAGACCTGAGATCATCATGGTTCATTATGCACATAAAGCCATATTTTGGTTTATACTCACTCATGACAAAGAGTCATATATGGCATGTTCTCGGATATGGTGGATTGTGTATGAAGAATGTGAGTAGATCAACAAGGATTCGATCACTCCTAATAAGAGGAGGATTTATCCCATGTAATTTCTTCGATTGTTGACTCAGGAAGTCTTTGATCAAAGCAGGATGACATTAGATGGGGTTTCTAATCTTTCATGGATCAAGTCTTCATTATCAAATTAAGCTTCGAAACGATTAAGTGTTAAGGTTTGACAATTCTCCATACCCATCACTTATTCGGGATAAAGGAAGATCGAAGGATTGAATTGCATGGTAACTTCCATTGAAGTGTATTTTGATAATTTCAACCAAATTTCTCATCTTCCAAGTAGGCATGACATGTTTCTAGATGCAACCATGTCTCGTAGATTTTTATGAATCAAATTGATCAGATTCATGAGTCAATTTGGAAGCTGGTTCGAATTGGCAACTTAGGTCAGCTGGATTTGACATAATTAGGTCAATTGGTTTTGATTGGATCAAAATGGCTTGGACCTAGAGCTACTACTAGCTAGATGTGGAATCCAAAGGGTCACACATAATAGGAAACTGGCCAAGGAAGTCAATTATATTTTTATTAGGGTCATAGGATCCTAATTGGCTAGCTAATTGACATACTAGCATATGTTGGCTAGTCCAACTTCTAACCCAATTGGATTGGGTCAGTTTGCTTATAATTTAGGCTAACCAATTTAAGTAAAACTTAGGTTAGGTTGAGTCCTAAGTGGGGCATCCTTAATCAATAATTTTTTAAATTTTATTGGGATTTATTGATGGGGTACAAGACTAGGAGGATCGTTGGAGAGCTGAGAAGTCTCCTGGGATAAGGGTCAAGAAGGAGATAACTAGGACCTCACACCCCGCGATGTTCCGAAGAGTAAAGGAAGAGGGCCTCACACCCCACGATGCTTGAAAGTGAAGGAATAGGGTCTCACACCCCATGATGCTCGAAAGCGAAGGAATAGGGTCTCACACCCCGCGATGCTCAAAAGCGAAGGAATAGGGTTTCACACCCCTCGACGGCTAATGGCAAAGGAAAAATGGGTCTCACACCCTCCCATGCGGGGTGAACGAAAAGAAACGCTCTTTTCTAAACACTCATTTTTATTCACCCATTTTTTACAAATGAATGATGGTGGTATTTATAGACTTTCTAACCCTTTTACAAGATAAAGATGAAACCTATCCCAATTCTAACAAACTTCATACTAATAACCCTAATCTAAAATAAATTTGAAATTAAAACAACTTCAAACAAATCAATACATCCATATTTAAAAATTAAATATAACCCAAATTCATCAAGATCCATCCATGCTGAGCTGCTCTGAAATCTATGCAAGCCTAATAACTTTGTAGAAATTTTTTCTATGAGAAGCATGCTGCTTTGAGAAGCATGCAAATCCTTCTACTCTGAGATCTATGTAGATTTCCCTTTCGATGACTGTGGAACAGGAGGCGGCGTACGAGAAAGAGGGGCTTACGGGGAGACTTAGCCAGTGTCTGCAACGGGGAAGGAGGTGGCATGGCCAGTGGCTGGGGAAGGTGGCGGCGGCATGGTCGGTGGCTAGAACCGGTGGCAGGGAGCCGGTGGCCTTGAATTGATGGCGGACGATGGTTTCAAGGAGGAAGGCGAGGACAACATGGATGGCCACGGCTGGTGGCATGGGGCGTCGACATGGAAGGGCGGCAGAAAGGCTTCCAACAGTTATGGAGATGGTGGTGAAGGTTGTCTTGGCGAGAGGTGGACGGTGGCATAATGGAGATGGTGGTCACCGTGGCAGCAGGGCATCACGGGCAGTGGGAGGTGGATGGTAGGACCAACGGAGGTGGGTTGGGTGGCCGGCGTAGGGAAGGGAGGCAATCCGACGGTGCATTAGCTGAAATAGAGGGGAAGGGGAACTTGGATCTGGGTGGAAAGGTGGAGAAGATGACAGGAATAATCATGGAATAAGTCAAGAATAAATATGGAATAAAATGGGAATAGCGGGAATAGCTGGAATAAAAAAAATAAAAAAAGTCTAGGAGAAAAAAGAAAAAATCTTGATGGGTTTTGATGTCCCCATCATTCCCCTGGGATGGGAAAAACTTGACTCCACGAGTCAGGCTCGATGCTGCAACTCTCTCTTTTCTTCTTTTTTTTTCTTTTTTTTTTTAACCCTATTCCTCTCCCGCTCTGATACCAAATTGATGGGGGACAAGGCTAGGAGGATTGTTGGAGAGCTGAGAAGTCTCCTGGGATTAGGGTCAAGATGGGGATAACTAGGGCCTCATATCCCGTGATGTTTCAAAGAACAAAGGAAAAGGGCCTCGTACCCGCGATGTTCTGAAGAACAAAGGAAAAGTACCTCACACCCTGCGATGCTCGAAAGTGAAGGTATAGGGTCTCACACCCCATGATGCTCGAAAGCGAAGGAATAGGGTCTCACACCCCGCGACACTAGAAAGCGAAGGAATAGTTTCTCACACCCTGCGACACTCGAAAGCGAAGGAATAGTGTCTCACACCCCTCGACACCCAATGGCGATGGAAAAATGGGCCTCACACCCTCCGTATGTGGGGTGAACAAAAAGATATGCTATTTTCTAAACACTCATCTTTATTCATCCATTTCTTTACAAATGACTAAGGGTGGTATTTATAGACTTTCCAACCCTCTTACAAGATAAAGATGAAATCTATCCCAATTCTAACAAACTTCAGACTAATAACCCTAATCTAAAATAAATTTGAAATTAAAACAACTTCAAACTAATCAATATATCCATATTTAAAAATTAAATATAACCCAAATTCATCAAGATCCATCCATGCTGAGCTGCTCTGAAATCTATGCAGGCCTGATAACTTTGCAAAAAACTCTTTCTCTAAGAAGCGTGCTACTTTGAGAAGCATGCAAATCCTTCTGCTATGAGATCTGTGTAGATTTCTCTCCCTGTGATCGTGGCACAGGAGGTGGTGGACGGGGAACAGGGCTTACGGGAGACTTCACCAGCATCAGCGCCGAAGTAGGAGGTGGCATGGCCGGCGGCTGGAACAGGTGACAGGGAGTCCAGCGACTTTGAATTGACGGTGGATGATGGTTTCAAGGAGGAAGGCGGGGACAACGGGGAAGGCCGCAGTTGGTGGCACGGGGTGTTGGCACGGATGGAAAGCAAAAAAGCTTCCAGCAGTTGTGGAGATGGTGGTGGAGGTTGTCTTGGTGGGAGGCAAATGGTGTCATGGCGGAGATGGCGGTCACCATGGCAGCAGGGCATCACGGGCGGTGGGAGGTGGATGGCGGGACTGGCGGCGGTGTATTGTGTGGCTGGTGTAGGGAAGAAAGGTGATCCAGCGGTGCATCGACTAGATCGGAGGGGAATGGAAACTTGGATCTAGGCGAAAAGGTGGAGAAGATGATAAGAATAATCATGGAATAAGTCATGAATAAACATGGAATAAAATGGGAATAGTGAGAATAGCTGGAATAGCTAGAATAAAAAAATAAAAAATATAGGGGAAAAAAGAAAAAACCCCTATGGGTTTTGATGTCCCCATCATTTATCCTTTATTTATTATAGAGTCCAAGGTGGAAAGGACACTTAGTACCATGTTTGGCGTATGCCAAGAATAAAGGGGCGTAGAAGGACCAGGAGTCCGTCTACTTTTAAATCACCTTTTCCAAATAATCTCTAAGCCCGTTGAACCCTAAAGTGATTTTGATAATAACAAAACATTGGAGCATATATTTAGTTATCCAACAACTCTTCAAATGGTTGACAAGTTTTTGTAGGATGACTACTTTGACATATTTTTTAAATCCTACAACCTTTATTTCTTTGTGTTGAGTTATAAGTTATTAGAATCTTGTAAAGAAGAACCCTACAAAAATTTTTCTATTTGAATCAAAAGATAAAGGGTGGCTTCTACTAGTTTTCAAGCTTCAATTTCTCTTGATTTTGGTGTGAGAAGATCTTAAAGAAGTCTTCAAAGCTTGGCATGTGAGTTTTGGAGAATAGGAATTGGTCTGGCTGAAGAACCAATCTCGAGCCGATTGGATGGAGGAACCAGCCAACTCTAGCACTGGCACAAGAAAGAAGATCTCTGGCATGCTGACCCAGCCGACTGGCACCAAGTCCCAACGAACTCATCTAGAACTTGGTTGTATATGTTTTGAGAACCTCAAGGATCCGAGCCGACTGGATTTTAGCCTAGCCGACTCGTCCAGAGTAAGCTTTTTTCTCGACTGTGGAACCTAGCCGACTGGTTCTCAACCCAGCCGACCCGAACCTGATTCGAGCTGACTTGAAGATGTCCGAGCCGACTGGAATGACGGGGTCACTTCCAATGGCTAGTTCCATTTTTCTGATTTTGAATTCCAAAAGTGCTCCAACAGTAACCTGTCACTTCCCAACGGTCTACAATGTTCAAAATCAAGAGAAGGCAGTTGAAGTCTCTATGAATGAGGTATGAGAACATCCTTAGGGAAGGCAAATGAGTTGTTGAACATTTATTGAAGTAAGAAGAGAGAGCACTTGAGCTTTGAAGTCAGCCTTCAAGCCTTCACCAACTCTTATCAGAAGCTTGAAGCATCTTTTGAGGAAAACAAGGAAGCCATTGAAGTGCATTGAAGAGCATTCAATTGAGCTTCACTTGAGCTGCATCGGCAACCACCAGACAACTTAGTTTGTCATTTCTGTTTTTTTTCATTCAACTCTTAGAATACTTGGGTTATTGGTAAGCCCGATTATAAAAACCAAATAGGTTTCTTTGGTGAGCCTACTGAAAACCAAAGTGTAGAGGTTCTAGGTGAACTTGTGAAAACCTTGTGTGGCTTTCCTTGGTGAGCCCGGTTTAAAAATCAATGTGTAGAGGTTGGGATTGTGAGCATGTAAAACAATCCGACTGTATTCCGATTTGGGGGATATACTGGAAATCCCAAGTGGTGAACTTGGGTAGTGGATGTAGGAGCTGGGTTGCTCCAAACCACTCTAAACTTGTTTTGTTTGTATTGTGCTTTACTTAATCTTTAGCTTCTACACTTTTTCTCTGGTTAACACAACGCTTAACCACTAAAAGGAATTACTTGTGCACATATTTGTAAGAAATTTTGTAATTCCAAATTCACCCCCCTCCTAGGTAAAGCCACCTGGGCAATAGCTGGTATCAGAGCAGTGTCTTTGATTACTTGAGAAAATATTTATGGCTCATCCCATGAGTACATCCTTGGCCGAAGGCTAGTCAACAAATAGACCTCTACTTTTCACAGGCACTAATTACTCTTATTGGAAAGCACGAATGAAAATTTACATTCAAGCTGTTGATTTTCAATTATGGTAGGTCATCTTAAAAGGGCCACACATTCCCACGATCAAAGTTGATGGCGTGGACATCCCTAAGCCTGAAGAGGACTGAGATGATCATGCATGAAAATAGGGGAATTGAATGCCAAAGCAATGAACTTACTATATTGTGCTTTGGATGCAAATGAGTTCAACCAAATTTTCACTTGCTCTTCAGCAAAAAAAATCTGGGACAAACTCGAAGTGACCCATGAGGGAACTTCTCAAGTGAAAACCTCAAAGATAAATCTTTTAGTTCATAACTATGAACTGTTTAAAATGGAATCTTTTGAAACAATTTCTGCCATGTTCTTTAGATTTATAGATATTATTAATGGTTTGAATAGTCTTGGCAGGGTATACTAAAATGCTGATCTATTTTAGAAGATACTCCGATCCTTACCTGACAAGTAGGATCCCAAAGTGACAGCAATCCAGGAGGCCAAAGACCTCAACACATTACTACTAGATGAACTACTGGGATCACTCATCATCCACGAGCTGACTATGCAGCACAGAACTGAAGACAAACAGAAGAAAAAGAAAACTATAGCCTTCAGAGCGGCTACCAAATCAAAGAGGAATGATGAAGAGTCTGAAGAAGAAAGCACCTCCTCCAATGATGATCTAGAAGATGATGATATCGCAATGGTTGTGAGGAGATTCAGAAAGTTCATAGGAAGGAAGAAAGGAAGTCTTAACTAGAAATTCCATAGGAAGGATTATTGAAAAGAAAAAGAAAAGGACAGAGAGAAAGATAAAGAAGTAATCCCCATATGCTATGAATGCAAGAAGCCGGGGCACATTTGTCCAGACTGTCTTCTATTGAAGAAATTCTTCAGACAGAAAAAGAAGAAAGCAATGGTTGCCACATGGAGCAATAGTGAAGAATCATCTTCGTTTGAAGAAGAAAAGACCACCAAGGCTACAAATTGTGTTTAGTGGGTCTCGAAGATGAAGTAACATCCCCTAGCAATTGCACTGAATTTTCATTTGATGAATTAAATTCTATATTTTATGATATATTATCTGAATTTATGAATGCTGGAGTAAAGATAAAATCATTGACAAATATGAATGACTCTTTACTCAAACAGAAAAATGAAATTTCAGAAAAGAACATTTTATTGCAAAAAGAACTACATGACTTTTCTGAAAAAATTGAAAAGCTAAAAAATGAAAATCTCTTATGTGAAAGGAAAAACAATGATTTATTTACTGAAAATATTGAACTAAAAAAGGAGATTACAAAACTCAAGCCATTAATTGAAAAACTTACTTTGTCTTCAAATAAGCTTGAGTTAACTTTAAAAGAACAACGGATTTTAGGAAACAAAGCTGGAATTGGTTTTAAAACTTCTATTATGAATGTAATTTTAGCAACTACTTTTGTGAAATCTAAAGTACCTGTTCAAAACATATTATCACAAAAAGCTTTGGCTGCACCAAAAACTGTTTCAGCTTCAAAATCTTTATTGTATGTTCCTAAGAACTTGAGCAAAAGTGCTTATATTTCAAAAGGTTCAAAATCTGCATCAATTGCATCAACTTTTAGAACTTCTAATTCTTCTTTTATTAAAAACTCTAAAGTTGTATGCCATGTTTGCAAAAGAATAGGACATAAAGCTTTTAACAACAATAATTCTAGAAATATCCATAAGAATGTAAGAAAAATCTGGGTTTCCAAAGGAACCACCTCTGCTGACCTGCAAGGATCCAAGGTAGCTTGGGTATCTAAAAGAATTCATTGATTATTTTGCAGGAATGTCTTGCAGCCCAAAAATTGAAGAAAAGGTGGTATTTAGACAGTGGCTGCTCAAGACATATGACGGGTGACAAGGACCAGTTTATCAACCTTGAAATGAAAGAAGGAGGCATGGTCACCTTTGGAGACAATGGCAAAGGGAGAATAATCAGTATTGGTAAGATCAAAATAACTCCCTTCACTTTTTTTGAAAATGTTTTGCTAGTAGACAAGTTGAAGCATAATCTTTTAAGCATAAGTTAATTATGTGATAAAGGCTTCAAGGTTGTCTTTGAATCTTCCATGTGTATAGTAACTAACTCTTTAGATTCTAGCAATAAGTTCATTGGACAAAGACTTGGGAATATCTATGTGGTAGATCTTAATGATCTTGCCATGTCAAGTAGCCCCAGTCTAGTTGCAATGAATGCTAAGACCAAAGAGTCGTGTTTACTATGGCATAGACGACTAGGTCATGCTAGCATGCATACTATTGCCAAATTGATTTCTAAAGATCTTGTTAGAGGCATGTCTAAGTTTAAAGTTGATTTTGATCATGTTTGTGATGCATGCCAAATGGGTAAACAAACCAGGAGGAGTTTTAAATTAAAAAATATAGTTTCTATAACAAGACCACTTGAACTTCTTCACATGGACCTTTTCGGACCAACTAGGACCACAAGCCTAGTAGGTATGAAATATGCTCTTGTGATAGTAGATGATTTTTCAAGATTTACTTGGATTTTATTTATTGCTTCAAAAGATGAAACCTTTCGTGTTTTCAGAAAATTCCATAAAAAGGAACTTATCTTTATTTTCAATTAGAAGTGATCATGGAACTGAATTTGAAAATAAATTTTTTGAAGATTATTATTCTGAATTTGGCATTGATCACAACTTCTCCACTTCTAGAATACCTCAA
Source organism: Areca catechu (assembly GCA_021397845.1). Taxonomy (NCBI): domain Eukaryota; kingdom Viridiplantae; phylum Streptophyta; class Magnoliopsida; order Arecales; family Arecaceae; genus Areca; species Areca catechu. The sequence continues at coordinate 88,688,578 of CM038051.1, read as the reverse complement.
CAAAATGGTGTTGTAGAGAGGAAAAATAGGATATTGGAAGAAATGGCTCGCACAATGTTGTACGAAGGCAATCTTCCAAAGTACTTTTGGATAGAAGTGGTGAACACTGCTTACTATATTTTAAACCACGTTTTGATCCATCCTATTTTAAAGAAAACCTCCTATAAGCTTTGGAATGATAGAAAACCCAATATCAGTTATTTTCATGTATTTGGATGCAAATGCTTTGTGCATAACAATGGAAAAGATAATTTAGGAAAACTTGACTCTAAAGCTGATGATGCAATTTTCCTAGGTTATTCATTACGTAGCAAAGCATATCGGGTTTTTAATAAAAGGACTCTTATTGTTGAAAAGTAAATACATGTTGTATTTATTGAAACTAACCCTACACCTTCTAGACAAGAAGAGTGCATAGATAATAATGCAGGTACATTGCAAAAAGGAATGGATGACTTGAGCATTCAAGATAAAGACACTCAAGATGGAGAAGAAACGGTAAGTAAGGACCACATCGATCTATCGAGGGACTGGAGGTATGTTACATATCATCCTAAATAATTAATCATAGGTGATCCTTCACAAGGTGTTAGGACTATGTCTGCATATAAGGATGCACATGATTACCTAGCCTTTGTATCACAAATAGAACCCCATAGCCTAGAAGAAGCTGAGACTGACCCAAACTGGAAGATGGCAATGCATGAAGAATTAAACCAGTTTGAAAGGAATAGGGTATGGACACTAGTAGATAGACCTACTGACCATCCAATAATAGGAACCAAAGGGGTCTATAGGAATAAATTAGATGAACAGGGAAACATAATAAGAAACAAAGCTAGACTAATCACTAAGGGATATAACCAAGAAGAAGGTATTGATTTTGATGAAACTTATGTACCTGTAGCAAGAGAAGAAGCCATTAGACTACTACTTGCATTTGCTTGCTACATGAAATTCAAACTTTTTCAAATGGATGTAAAGAGTGCATTTCTTATTGGTTTTATCTCTGAACAAGTTTTTGTAGAGCAACCACCAGGTTTTGAAAATCACACTTTTCCAAACCACGTATTTAAATTGAACAAAGCATTGTATGGTTTGAAATAAGCACCTAAAGCCTGGTATGATAGACTTAGCACTTTCTTAATTGAAAATGATTTTTCAAGAGGAAATGTAGACAAAACCTTATTTATCAAAAAGAAGAATAATGACATCTTAGTTGTACAAATATATGTTGATGATATCATTTTTGGTGCAACTAACGAATCTCTATGTAAAGAATTTGCTAAGCTTATGCAGGGAGAATTTGAAATTTGCTTAATGGGTGAACTAAACTACTTCCTTGGACTTCAAGTAAAACAAATAAAGGAAGGCATCTTCATCAACCAAGCCAAATACATCAAAGAAATCATCAAAAAGTTTGGTATGGAGAGTAGCAAATCAATGAGCACGCCCATGAGCCCAACTTGCAGATTGGACAAAGACGAAAATGGATCCAATATTAACCAAAAGCTATATAGAGGTATGATCGGATCCCTATTGTATTTGACTGCAAGTAGACCTGACATATTATATAGTGTATGTATATGTGCTAGATTTCAGTCATCACCAAAAGAAACTCATATGCTTGTTGTTAAGAGAATAATTAAATACTTGAAAGGAACAAGTAATTTAAGAATTTGGTATTCTAAACATTCTACCCTGAATTTGATTGGATTCTCTAATGCTAACTATGCTGGTTGTAAAATAGATAGAAAAAGCACTAGCGGTACATGCCAATTTCTAAGGTTTAATTTAATTTCATGGCACTGTAAGAAGCAAAACTCCGTAGCCTTATCCACTGCTGAGGCATGTACGTGGCTGCTGGTAATTGCTGTGCTCAAGTGTTATGGATTAAACAACAACTAGAAAACTTTGGTGTATCATAATCTAAAATTATAATTAAATATGATAACACAAGTGCTATCAATTTGACAAAGAATCCAATTCAACACTCTAGAACCAAGCACATTGAAATTAGACATCATTGTATTAGATATCATGTTTCAAATGATAATATAGTGCTTGATTTTGTTCCTACTGAAGATCAATTAGCTGATATATTTACTAAGCCACTTAATCAAGACAGGTTTGAACTAATTAAAAGTGAATTAAGACTTTGTGATCCTTTTTAAATTCTCTAATCTAATTTCTTTAAATTTAAGGAAACATCATCTAGAGAACCTCCTGATTTCATTCTCTATCATAGAGCCTAAATTTCCTTTGAAATTTTCTCCAAAATCTCTCAGAATTGTGATCAAAATTTTCAAAACTTGATTTCTCTGTTCGAGTCGACTGGTTCTTAAACCGAGTCGACTAGAAATATCTCAGATTTGTGATTGAAATTTCCAAAATCTTGATTTCTCTGTTCGAGTTGACTAGTTCTTAAACCGAGTCGACTGGATTCTCTATATGTTTTGGACGAGTTTTGACCTAGCCGGCTCGAGCCTCTCTAGGGCTTTTTTGAGTCGAATGGATTATCACGCCTGAGTTTTTTATTTTAGGGCGTAGACTCCATTCCGAGCTTTCTAACCTCCATTTTAATTTTCTAACCGTTCGTTCCTCTCCTAATCATATTCCAAATATTCCTCTCTCCCTTCTAAGCTCTCCAATCTCTCATCTCTTCCTCTTTCCTAGCAATGGCTCCAAAACGTGCTATCGAGAAATGCTTCTTGCAAGCCGCTCCGTCCATGGAAAGGGAAAGAAGAACTAAGAGACATCAAGAAGAGCCGACTGCCACTGTTCATAGTGAAGAACTTGTGGAAGAACCTGCAAGGGCTGCTCCAAGCGCTCCAAGCCAAATCCCTTCAATGTCCACAAGACCGGTAACCTCTGGCCGTCGTATCAACTTTGAATTTATTAAGGAGATAGGGTTAAAGATTGGTGATTTAATTGAGGATCAAGGTTGGAGGAAATTTTGCTCCCTAAATGAAAAAACCTACCCCTCTCTTGTTAAGACATTTTATGAAAATTTGAGATTGGGTACAAATCATGTAGAATCTATAATTAAAGGAAGAAGAGTTATTGTCAATGAAGATGTTCTACACAACCTATTGGATTTACCTATTGATAGGGTGAAATTCTTAGTAATTGAGGATAGAGAAAAGGCTTTGAGGACTATTCTAAACAAGGAAGATGTTAGTGGGATTGGAACTGTATTTGCCAACACCTTATCACTTGAAATGAGGTTGTTACATAATTTCATTAGTAGAATATTTGTGCAAAGGACTAGAAGATTTGATTGGGTAACTGAGAAGGACCTGAGACTTATGGAACATATCTTAGAAAAGACTCCTGTGAATTTATCTCATATTATCATTATGCAAATGAAGGAGACTGTTAGAAAGGCTAAGGCTTGCTTATCCTATGGAATGATGTTAACCCTGCTATTCAAGTCTCAAAGAGTGAATTTGGAAGGTGAAGATGGAGTTGAACTGCACCATACTGATGTTTACACCTCCAAGTCACTAGAAAGAATGGGTTACACTCTAGTTGAAGGTGTTTGGAGAAAGAAATGGACTAATGTCAGGGCAATTGGTAGTTCGAGCAGTGAAGAAGAAGAAGAAGAGAATAAAGAAATAGCTGGAAACTCTACTGCACTTGCATTTGAACCAGAGTCTCTCTTTCCTGAACCTGCTACCACTTTTGAAGAGACTGATGTACCATTTCCTGATTTTGATATGCCTGCACCTGAATTTGATTTGCCTGTAGCTGATATACCTTTACCACACTTCACTCCTGCAGCTTCACATCCTCCAAACATCCAAAGTCAAATTGAAGATCAGATGAAGGCTTCGACTAATTCACTGGCAGGGACTATCACTTCACTTTTTGGTGATCTAAAATAGCTAGTGGATAGTAGACTGTCTCAACTGGAAGAACATGTTACAAGTTTGCAAGGAAAGGTTGAAGCGATAGAAACTTCGAGATCTGCACCTCAAGTGGAACTTCAACCTATCCTAGACCTTATTTCTTCATGTTCTGAAGGCATAAAGAATTCAGTTGATGCAACATTAAATGAGTATAGAACTGAGTTAAATTAAGCCAAATGCACTTTGGGAACAATTGCAGAAACAAGACAAATGGCAGATGACTACACACGAGGCATTGGGATTATCAAGTGAGAACTTGGAAGACTTAGAGAATCTGCTGAAGCTTTTGCTAATGTCCAAGCTTCTAAACTTATATCAATGCAAAAGGAAATTGGTGAAATGAAAGATGCTGTGAACAAGGTACCTACAAGCCTCAAGGACATGGAACAGCAACTTGGTGCAATCTGGATGGAGATGGTTTCAATCTGTGGCACTGTTAGATCCTTGGAGATCATTGCTAGGACTAGACCTCTATGTGATCCTTCTCCTGTTTCCTCTAGGGTTCCTACCACTTCTCACCATCCTAGAGCACCTCTACCTCATGCATCTTCTAGTATACCTCCTAGACCTGCTTCTTGGTATAGTGCTAGTATGCCTACCAATGTACCTAAGGAAGAATCTGATAGTGAGTAGGTCTTTGATAATTGTATTTTCTAGAAACATTTTGATTGTGTAATGTTTAACGTACTGAGTCTTTTGATAGAAATACAATGAATATCTTTTTGGACACATGTGTGTATTTCTTTTATCTTGTTAACACTCTCTAATGTTTTTTTTTAAATAGGATTCTCTCTCTAAATTTAGAAAGTAAAATTATCTCAAACAAATCTTAATACAATCTCAATCTACTTAAAATCTGAGCTTAATTATATAACGTTTTGATTTGATGACAAAAAGGGGGAGAACTATTATACAATAAAGTGCATGAAAGAAGAAACTTAATAAATTGAAATAGAACTGCTAAAGTTAATTAGACAGGGGGAGCTTAATGAATATTGCATATCTTTTCTGCTGAATTGTTCAAATAATCGATAAAAAGGGGAGAAATTTCACATTGATTAGAAATTTTATAAAAAGGGGGAGAAATACATGTTTAATTTGCTTCAATGATTCATATTATGCTCTCTACTAATTACATCTAACTGTCAATGCTTAATGTTGCTTAATACACACAAGCACTTATTCTTTGACACTTACATATGATAGAATTGGCTTTGTGTATAACTGTATAGCATACGTTGATACTCATTTGAGAATATAGTTAATATTGTGATACGTCAAACAAGTGTAAATGTTTACTATGATATACATATATACTTATGAATAGAATAGATTTTTTCATGCCCAGTGTTTTGTCATCATCAAAAAGAGGGAGATTGTTGAACCCTAAAGTGATTTTGATGATAATAAAACAATGGAGCATTTATTTGGTTATCTAACAACTCTTCAAATGGTTGACAAGTTTTTGTAGGATGACTACTTTGACATATTTTTTAAATCCTACAACCTTTATTTCTATGTTGAGTTGTAAGCAATTAGAATCTTGTAAAGAAGAACCCAACAAAAATTTTCCTATTTGAATCAAAGATAAAGGGTAGCTTCAACTAGTTTTCAAGCCACAGTTTCTCTTGATTTTGGTGTAATAAGACTTAAGGAAGTCTTCAAAGCTTGGTATGTGAGTTTTGGAGAATAGGAATTGGTCTGGCTGAAGAACCAATCTCGAGCCAACTGGATGGAGGAACCAGCCGACTTTGGCACTGGCACAAGAAAGAAGATCTCTGGCATGCTGACCCAGCCGACTCGTCCAGAACTTGGTTGTATATGTTCTGAGAACCTCAGGGATCCGAGCCGACTAGATTTCAGCCTAGCTGACTCATCCAGAGTAAGCTATTTTCTCGATTGTGGAACCTAGCCGACTGGTTTTCAACCCAGCCGACCCGAACCTGATCCGAGCAGACTCAAAGATGTCTGAGCTGACTGGAATGACGGGGTCACTTCTAATGGCTAGTTCCAGTTTTCTGATTTTGAATTCAAAAAGTGCTCCAACGGTAACCTGTCACTTCCTAACGGTCTACAACGTTCAAAATCAAGGGAAGGCAGTTGAAGTCTCTATAAATGAGGTATGAGAACATCCTTAGAGAAGGCTAATGAGTTGTTGAACATTTATTGAACATTTATTGAAGTAAGAAGAGAGAGCACTTGAGCTTTGAAGTTAGCCTTCAAGCCTTCACCAACTCTTATCAGAAGCTTGAAGCATCTTTTGAGGAAAGCAAAGAATCCATTGAAGTGCATTGAAGAGCATTCAATTGAGCTTCACTCGAGCTACATCGGCAACCACCAGACAACTTAGTTTGTCATTTCTGTTACTTTTCATTCTACTCTTAGAATACTTGTGTTATTTGTGAGCCCAGTTGTAAAAACCAAATAGGTTTCTTTGGTGAGCCTACTAAAAACCAAAGTGTAGAGGTTCTAGGTGAGCCTGTGAAAACCTAGTGTGGGTTTCTTTTGTGAGCCCAGTTTAAAAGCCAAACTATAGAGCTTGGGATTGTGAGCCTGTAAAACAATCCGACTGTATTCCGGTTTGGGGGATATAGTGGAAATCCCAAGTGGTGAACTTGGGTAGTGGACGTAGGAGCTGGGTTGCTATGAACCACTCTAAACTTATTTTGTTTGTATTGTACTTTACTTACTTTTCAGCTTCTGCACTTATTCTTTGATTAATACATCACTCAACCACTAAAAGGAATTACTTGTGTACATATTTGCAAGAAATTTTGTAATTTTCAATTCACCTCCATCTTGGGTAAAGCCACCTGTGCAACAAAGCCCCTCTCCTTTTGTTCCACACCCAAATGGATGGGCTTTGACTATTCAAAAGGTGGCAATTGGCATGAGAAATATGGCATGCATATTGAACTGTTACATCTCTTCACCATATGGTGCTGATTTTAAAATCCAAAGACCTTCTGTTTGAAGGCATCTGGTTTCTCTGTTGTGCTCCTTGGGAGCACACACCCTTTGGCCAATATCTGACCGATAATATGCCACATGGCATGGGGAGAATTTGGTAGAATTATGAAGAGACATTAATATGTCTCTTAGTGCATGAAAGGACATTTCATGATAAGCCCTCTCATCCAAAATACTCCTTGTACTTGAAGGGTGATGAGGGACGGGACTCTAACATGATGCATGCAAATAAAGGACATAAGAACGATAAGAAAACTGGATTAAAATAAATAATGATTTCATATTATGTTATTGATTTATTTCTGAAAAAAGACTAGAGTAGGTTAGGGTTTCATGCAACAGTTAGAATTCCTACACACATGCTAGAACTATCATAGAAACAAAGCAAGTAAAGGATCCTAGGTCTAAGAAGGCCTATTAGGAGTATGCTCACCTTCAAGAAATTAGACAAAAAGAAATGGGAATTAGGTTTAACATACCATGCAATGATTACTAGTTATTGTAGAAGAGATCGCTCTGCTCAGATCGGCGCCTGGATGATCCAGTAACTTTCCTGCAAATCCATTGGCTTTTTATCAGCATCATTCGAGGGCAAAGAATAATTCATCTAGAGGGCATGGCACTGGAGGGATCCTTCAAATGCTAGGGGTTAGTGTCAAGGATGATGGGAAAAATATAAAATGAAGGATTAGAAGAGAGGAAGAAGTAGTAGGATCGTCGGGGCTGATTTGAGGACTGTAGAAGATGAAGACACCTGGATTCTTGGAGGGCTAATGGTGGGTGTCATAGGGCTCTTTCTTGATGGGCAATGGCTAGGGTTTAGTAAGAAGAAAAAGGAACAAGTCTCACACACACTTTCAAAGAACACAAATTATCACAATAAAAAATTACCAGAGTTTTAATTCATTAAAAGAGATTGATTACAAGAGGGGGAGGGGGTGGGTATTTATAAATTCATCAAACCCTTTCCCTATCAAACTAAGAGTACACGGTATGAATAGGATTAGGAGAATAAAGTTGAGTAGAATAAGAAGTACATAACTTGAATAGAATTGGTAGACTGAAATCGTTGTAGAACTTGGACATCAACACCTTCTTGGACTTGGAAGCTTTGACTTTTCCCCATGGGCTTGGATTGGTATGAAATTCTTGCTGGGCTTGGACTAGGTCAAAGCCTTGGGCATCTTGGATAGGGTCAAAATATGGAGTGCCAACTTCATAATGGGCTGGGGGGTGTCAACTAATACGGGCCTTGGACTAGGGCACCAAGGATAGGGATATGGGGTGGCACTTCTTCATTAAATCTTGTGGGCTTGAGGCGCCTAAGGCCTAGTATGCTGGGGCACCATCTCCTAGAGGGCTTGAGTAGCATGAAAAAATCTAGATGCTGGGTTGGTGACTTAAGTATGGGTCCAAAGTTCCTCCCCTTGAATAAAAATTACATGGACTCAAAAAGGCCAAACTGACAAGACTCAAAATAGGCCTAAATAAATAATGGACTCACTGAATAGATAAACAGGACTCAATGGACTGAACAAAGAACTTCCATCGACTTAGTGAATCTAACTGGCTCACTTTATTTTAAGACTCACAAAATTTGGACTTCATTACAGGACTTAATAAAAATTGACCAACACATGACTTAGAGAACAAATTGAAGCTGGAAGTCTATATCTGATCTGATGTCGCCATCAATTCTCCCGAGGTGGGAGGAACTCGACCCTGTCGAGTAGGAAGGTCGAACTAGCTTAGGTACTGCTCTGACGAGTCTAGGTTGAGGTGTTTCAGATCCTCTCGAGTGATCCACGAATCCTTAGATCTCAGTCGACCTTGCTAACGAACCAAGTTACTAGTAGCTTTTGATCTGGCTACTAGTGGCTTGGTCATCCAGGATACGCTCAATCATTCCTCTCACATGCTAAATTGATGTGGATACTCAGGGTTGGGTTCGCTCTCAAAGAAAGGGTTAGGCTTAAACTCATTGGGTATCATTGCTGGCTCCCTATACTCAACTAAGTCTGAGATATTGAAAGTTGAGCTTAATGCCTAATTAGGTAACTCAGGCACTACGTCCAACTCCCTTTATCACTTTGATGGATCCAGCTTATAAGTTTGTAGCCTAATTATTACAAACTTTTCCTAGTGAACTCTTAGACTCTTTTTTAGAATTAACCATATTTTTTTAGAAAAATATTTCTTACATTAATCTTATGATTAATTTCTCATGCAGATCTCTAATCATGCAATGCAAATGACACACAACAACTCCTATTGACATACAGACAAAACACCTAATGCGGGCAAATAACTCATACCAACACTTATTGATATGCAAACTCAACTAACTCTAAACTATAGATGTGGGTTTGACTTTTGGTCTGGTGGGTGACATGTAAATGAGAACTTGACATGCACTCCAAACAGATGCCAGTGGGTCCTCCAAAAGTAAGATGCAAACATGACATGTGTAATGAATGATTGCAGTATGCAAACTTCTATAAAATACAATCTAGTGGTTAGAGAAACATGAAAAGCTTCAAAAAAAGGTAGAAAGTAAGAGGAAGGTTCAGGGTTAGCTTGGTAGGGTAGAAAGTAAGCAAAGGGTTTGGGGTTGATTGGATAAAATAGGATACAAGAAGGAGTGTCAGGGATTAGTCCTAGACTAATGAGGTTGACCTTATGGGATTGAGGTTTACCTATAAGGTCTACAGTATGGAAGAATGGGTCATGAATTTCAGGGAAGAGATCAATTGGAGTCAAAGGAGAGACTTCATCCTGAGGGTACTGTTTTAAAGAGATCAAGTCCTTAATAAAGTCTTCTAGTTCATGAAGTTTAGGACTGGGCTCTATAATTTGGCGTTCTACTAGTGGCTCCTCAAGTAAGATTCTAATAACTGTATCTGGGTTTTCTTTCTCTAACTGGTCTTCTAGTACAGGTTCAGTTTGGGTAGGGTTAGGGTCAACTAACTTTGGGTTGGCTTCGATCTGGGTTTAGTCAGGGTCAACTAATTATGGGATCTTCTATAGGTATCTCTTCTTCTTCCTCCTCATACTCATCCACTAAGCTCATATCGGCCTCATATATCTCCTCTTCAAGGTCATTCTGGTAAACCAATGGGGTGGTAAGAGGGGGTTGGCTAAGGAAAAATTTACTAATGACTGGGGTCTGGGTGGGTTGACTAAGAGGAGTGGAATAATACTGGGCTCATATCTAAGGGTACTAATCCTATGGGTTGCTTGGTTATGGGATTGGGTTATTTGGTTTATCTGGGTGGTCAACTAGGCAAACTAGTTTTGGGATTGGGTATTGGACTGGTTAATCTAGGTGGTTAATCAGGCAGTGGATTGGGCATTCAGTTGGTTCATCTGGTCAAATCATTCACTCATGGCTTCCATGAAGATCTCAAAGTTGGATTCCATGGCCGAGCTAGGTTGGGGATTAGCTATTGATATTTGGTTCCTAACCTAGTGGTCATGCAATTAATCACTCAAAGTGGTATGGTGCAATCAAGCATGCAAGGATCAATACATTCTAGGGTTTGCTAGACCTAGAGCCAAAATTGAGTGGATCGACTCAACTTACACCCAACTCAACAACTAATCCTTCCATTGGCTAGGTAGGGGGTGAGAGTGTGGGAGGCCATCCTGCTTTCGCATGGATCCAATTAAAGAACCACAACACCACTTAGCTCATTTGACTCTGGACCCCCAGCCTTAGACACCAGTTTCCAATAATAGTTGGAGAATTAATTTGGATTTGACCTATTGGTATCACCTAACTCTCTAGAGCAGATTAAGTCTAATTAATTTTAATTAAGGCTTGGGTTTTGATGATGGTGGTTGTTTTGGGCCCATGATAAGTAATGACCTCCTTCCCTGATCTAAGATAGAGAAATGCCCTTAAGATTAGTTTAAGAAGATGATGAACATTCAATGGTCCGGATGCAATCTAACCACAATCAGAAAATAAATTTTTTTTTATCATTTTATGAGATGGCAAGTTAGGTTTAAGTTAATTAGGTTATCAAACAAAATTTGGCTTGGGATTGGAGGGTTTTGGCAGTTCATTAAGTTAGATTCAGTCAAGTATGCAGAATTCACAGAATCAAAAAATTAGGGTTCGTTTTGATGCAGAGTTTGATATGGATTTCGATGTAGAAAAAAATATAAAAAAATTACAGAATAGAGGATTGACAGTGATGATGATCCCTATCAAATTTGATGCAAAAAAAAATGGTATGATGATGAAAAACCTATGGTGTCTAACTGGGTGTAGAAAAGACAGATTTTTTATTAGGGTTTCTTCGATGCAATTTTTTTTGTAATTTCAGGTTCTATAAAATCTGAGAAAAATATCAGTAAAATATAGGACTCCAAAAAGACGACGTAATGCCAATTTTAGAGAAAGATAAAATATCTAAGATGGTGAATCAGACCTAAACTCAGACTCCTAATGTAGATAACATAATGCAGATTTTGTTAGGGTTTGTTTTTGCTCTTTTTTTGTTTATTTTTGGATCTGAAGAATTCCAAAGAATTAATAAGAAAATAGAGGAAAAAAAAATGATATTCACCATAAAACATAGAAAAAAGTTAAAATATTTGATGGGAAAAAGAGTTCTATGTTTTGAGAGGTAATGCAAAATTTAGGATGTAGAAAACCTAACTACGATGCATGAACATGACCTAAATTGTGCTATAATACCAAAATTGATGAGGGACGGGATTCTAACATGATGCATGCAGATGAAGGACATAAGAAAGATAAAAAAATCAGATTAAAATAAACAATGATTTCAAATTATGTTATTGATTTATTTTCAATAAAAGACTAGACTAGGTTAGGATTTCATGCAATAGTTAGTATCCTACCCACATGCTAGAACTATCATAGAAATAAAGCAAGTAAAGGATCCTAGGTCCAAGATAGCCTATTAGGAGCATGTTCACCTTCAAGAAATTAGACAAAAAGAGATGGAAATTAGGTTTAACATACCAGGCATTGATTACTAGTTGCTGTAGAAGAGATCGCTCCGCTCAGATCGGTGCATGGATGATCCGGTCACTTTCCCATGAATTCGATGACTTTTAATCAGTTTCATTTGAGGACAAAGAAGAATTCATCCAGAGGGTGTGGCATTGGAGGGATCCTACAAACGTTAGGGGTAGTGTCAAGGATGATGGGAAAAATATAAAACGGGGGATTAAAAGAGAGGAAGAAGTAGTAGGATCGCCGGGGCCGATTTGTGGACTGTAGAAGATGAAGATGCTTGGGTTCTTGGAGGGCTTATGGTGGGCATCTTAGGGCTCTTGATTTGATGGGCAATGGCTAGGGTTTAATAAGAAGAAAAAGGAACAAGTCTCACACACACTTTCAAAGAACACAAATTGTCACAAGAAAAATTCACCAGAGTTTTAATTCATGAAAAGAGATTGATTACAAGAGGGGAAGGGGGTGGGTATTTATAGATTCATCTAACTCTTTCCCTATCAAATAAAGAGTACACAGTATGAATAGGATTAGGAGAATAAAGTTGAGTAGAATAAGGAGTACATAATTTGAATAGATTTGGTAGACTGAAATCCTTATAGAACTTGGACATCAACTCCTTCTTGGACTTGGAAGCTTTAACTTTTCTCCATGGGCTTGAACTAGTATATAATTCTTGCTAGGCTTGGACTGGGTCAAAGCCTTGGGCATCTTGGACTAGGTCAATATATGGGGCGCCAACTTCATGATGGACTGGAGGGCGTCAACTGCTATGGGCCTTGGACTAGGACACCAAGGATAGGGAAATGGGGTGGCACTTCTTCATGAAATCTTGTGGGCTTGAGGCACCTAAGGCCTGGTATGCTGGGGCACCATCTCTTGGAGGGCTTGGGTAGCATAAAGAATTCCAGATGCTGGGTTGGTGATTTAAGTGTGGGTCCAAAGGTCCTCCTCTTGAATAAAAATTACATGGACTAAAAAAGGCCTAACTGACAAGACTCAAAATAGAACTAAATAAATAATGGACTCAGTGAATAGATAAACATGACTCAATGGACTAAACAAAGAACTTTCATTGACTTAATGAATCTAACTGGCTCACTTTATTATAGGAATCAAAAAAATTGGACTTCATTAGAGGACTTAATAAAAATTGACCAACACATGACTTAGAGGACAAATTAAAGCTTGAAGTCTATGTCTGATCTATTATCCCCATCAAAGGGTCTTATCAAGGGACTAAAAAAGAGACTTATCAGGTGCCTCATCCTTCTTTATAAATAAACATCAGTAATCTAATGCCATATATTCAGTTCTAATCCAAATAGAAGCACTTACTATTTTCTCTTCCTTTTAAGACAAGACTTGTCCATTTAAGACAAAGCTTGTTCTTTCAAGACAAGGCTAGACTATTTAAGACAAGGGCCTAGGAAGAGATATAGAAAGGATATTCAGATTTTGAGAAAGGATTTAGAGAGGTCTCTAAGTGCCCTACAGAAGGGTAGGGGTTCCAACAAAAGGGAGAAATTTCAAAAGGCTGCTAGAAGAGTCCTAGTCAAATAATAAAGCTTGGTAGGAGTGCTTCCTTGGATTGGTTCTTATGTGGGTCAACTCTAGAGGGTATACACTTGTATGCCTCATAGAAATTAAGGAGTACAGTGCTCCAAGTATTCTTCTCTAATCTTATAGTTTTGATTTATTAGTTATCATGGTCAAGTGGTCCTAGGGTTTAGGGTTCTGGTCAATTAGGTTTTCAATAATAAAAATTTTGAAATTTGATCTTCCACTATGCCCGCCCTGGAACCCAATAGTGGTATCAGAGCCACCTTGATTCATGAAATTAGTGGTCACTCTAGTGTCAATTGCTTGCTTTGCTATTACTCTTGCATGATTAGTTCATATTACATATGCAATATGCTATGTTCCTAGTAACTACTTCGGATTGTGTTGGTCACCGTGGCATCTAGTCATAGGATCAAAGTAGGGTTTAAAGGGCCTCCCTTTCCATTATTTCATGTCTTGTATGGCATGTTGGGGTGCCGTTGTAGCCTTATCCCATGAACAAGTGAGTGAACAGATTGTTGATTGAATCATGCTATGATTATGCATATTAGGGTTAATATGCATATTTGTGAGAATATGTGTCATGTTGACATAATTAATTAGGATGTGTATGAGACCATCAAAGCCCTCATAAAAATTATATTTAGTCATAGAGTAAGTCAATCATGATGTAAATCTGATTAGGGTTTGATTAGTCGATTGGTATCCAGGCAAGTTGTTCTAGGAAGGTAAAGGGAATGAGATTTTTAATTAGTTCCATTATCTGACCTGGCTAATTTATTTGGTATCTACAAAAAGCAATGGGGGGACCCCCTCATCTCTTCCACCTATCGGGCCAATTTGGTCATATCTAAATCTTGGAAATGCTAATTGATTAAGCACACTACATAATTGCCTTCCTTTAAGCTAAGCCAAATCCATGTCAAAAACTATAGTAGGTTTGTTGTGATTAATACAAGGCCTACTCTAGGGTTTGGTATGATATTTGTCTTGATGCATTTTATGCTTTATGGCATGATTGGTGGTGTTGCTTTGTTGTGATTGATACATGGGCAATATTTATCAAACATGGCTATATGAAAATGAAGGGTCTGACTAAACTAAGATATTATAGTTTGTTGTGATTAACATAAGGCTATAAGTATCTTAGAGGTAGGTGTTATATTGAGAGTTGCATGGGTTGCAAATAGAAAGAGATTTTCCTAGCCTTGAACTCATGGGAGTTTGTTGTGATTAACACAAGGCATTCATGAGTAATTAGGATCTCAACCCTATTAAAGAAACCCTGGCAGGGTATCCCGCTTACCATAGTTGAGGGTTATGGTATTCAAAAGAAAATAGTAGGAGACACAATTAGATGCAAAAGTTCTTGTCTAATATGAATATAATCATGAGTTGTCAGCTTATAGTTGTTCTTTACTTAGTGAAGATTTTACATTATGGCTTCTACTCTTTCACTGCAAGGCATCTTGGATGCCAACAAGTTGACTGGTCCAAATTATATGGACTGGTTGAAGAACCTGAGGATTGTATTAGCTCAGGAAAAGGTTGCCTATATCCTCGATTCTCTTGACCTAGATCCGATAGGAGAGGATGTTGCCGAGGAGGAAAGGGCCATATATAAAATGTGATAGAATGATAGCATAATTGTCAAGTGCATCATGTTGGCCTCTATGAGCACGAGTTGCAAAAGCAACATGAAGAAATGGAGCCTTAGTGCATATTGCTCAATCTTAAAGAGCTTTATGGAGAGCATAGTCAGACTGCTCGATATGAGACATCAAAGTAGTTGTTTCAAGCATGGATGAGTCAAGGCTCTTCTATTCAGGCACATGTCCTCAAGATGATTGACCTGATCGCTTGATTAGGTCAATTAGGGTTTGTGATGGATGGAGAGCTTAATCAAGACTTGATCTTGTAGTCACAACCAGATTCCTTCTCATAGTTTGTCATGAATTATCACATGAACAAATTGAATATGTCATTGCTTGAGATGCTGAATATGCTCAAGATAGTAGAGAGTCATTTTAAAGGTGATAAGGCTGAGCTTCTTCTAGTTGATGGAAGGAAGAATAATGTAATGAGGAAGGGTTCAAAGAGGAAAAGAAATCTTAAGAGTAGTTTCTAGAAGAGGAAAAAGGCAAAGAAGCCCTCTGCTAATGGGACCTGCTATCACTGTGGGAAGCAAAGGCACTAGAAGAAGAATTGCAAGTTATATCTTACAAGTCTGAAGCATGATGCTGGTGCAGCATCTAAAAGTTTGTACATGATACAAACAAACTTATCATTAAGTTCTTTAGCGTCAGATTCATGGATATTGGATGCCGCATGTGGGTCTCATATCTACATGTCATTGTAGGGGTTACAGAGACCTAGAAGCTTGAAGAAGGGTGACTTCAAGCTATTCAGTGCAAGTGGTGAACCCATTCAGGTTGAAGCTATTGGTACCTTCTTTTTTATTATTGTCATTGGGCCATATTCTTGAATTAAAAGATCATTATTATGTACCCAACATTATAAAGAATATTATTTCTATACCTTTGTTGTTAAAACTAGATTTCAAAATAAATTTGTCCAGTCATGGGTGCTCAATTATTTTTTCAAAGAAATTCTTTGGTTGTGGTATATTTTCTAATAGTCTTTTTATTCTGGCAATTAATGATGAGGTTATGCTTGTTAAGAACAAGAAAAGAAAGAGAGATAATGTGAATGTCACTTATCTTTGGCATTACCATTTGGGTCATATTAGTGAGTCTAGGATAAACAAGTTGTACAAAGAAAATTTCTTTGAACATTTTGATCATGAGTCATTAGGAACTTGTGAGTCCTGTCTCATGGGTAAGATGACCAAATCTCTGATTATTGGACATGAAGAGAGGGCAACTGAGTTGTTATATCTAGTACACACAGATATGTATGGTCCTATGACAACCTAGGTTAGAAGAGGATACTCTTATTTCATTAGTTTTATTGATGATCTATCGAGGTTTGGATATGTGTATCTTATAAAACATAAGTCCGAAGCCTTTGATAAATTCAAAGAGTATCAAATTGAGGTTGAGAAACAAACTACACATAGTATTAAAATCCTTCGATCTGATAGAGAAGGAGAATACTTGTCTAGTAAATTTTTTGATCATTTTAAAGATAAAGGCATTCTCTCTGAATGGACTCTTACATAAACACCATAATTAAATGGTGTAGTAGAAAGGAGGAATCGTACCTTGTTAGATATGGTACTGTCTATGATATGCATCACAGATCTTTTAGTATCCTTCTAGGGTTATGCCCTAGAGACTGTTGTCTCATACTAAATAGGGTGCCATCACAGGTAGTTAAAAGCACATCATATCAATTATGGAAAGGGAAAAGGCCATGTCTTAAGTATTTTAAGATTTGGGGCTACCCTGCTTATGTCAAGAATAATTTTAGACATAAGCTAAGTTTTATGGCTGCCAAGTGTAGGTTTGTAGGATATCCTAAAGAAGGTATGGGTTACCTTTTCTACCACCCTACTGAGCAAAAAAGTCTTTGTCAGTAGGCATGCCAAATTCTTAGAAATGGAATTTATCTAAGAAGGGGTTAGTGGGAGCATATTTGAGCTTGAAGAAGTTTAATCTATACTTGAAGCAATTCCTCAACAAGATGTTCCAAAGGTTCAGGAACAACCACAACACACACCTCCTTTCTGTAGGTCAGCGAGAGTGCGAAGTGCACTTCTCAGATATGGCTTTGTCATGCAGAATGACAATGAAGCCAGTATCATACAAGATGAGGATTTTATGACCTATACGGAAGCTATCACAAGTGGAGACTCTAACAAATGGCTAGAAGCCATGAAATCTGAGATGGACTCCATATATTCTAATCAGGTTTGGACATTAGTAGATCCAACTGAGGGAGTAAACCCAATTGGGTGTAAATAGGTCTTCAAGATGAAGATTGGAGCAGATGGTCAAATAAAGACCTACAAGGATACGCCGATGGCAAAAGGTTTCAAACAAAGACGTGGTATTGACTATGATGAAACATTTTTAGCAGTAGGCATGATCAAGTCCATTCGGATATTGTTTGCCATAGCTGCATACTATGACTATGAAATCTCATAGATGAATGTAAAGACTACCTTCCTTAATGTGATGTTGAGGAAGAAGTCTATATCACACAACCAGAGGGGTTTGTCTCAAGTGAGACACCAAACTATGTAAGCTTAAGAAATTTATTTATGGATTGAAGCAAGCATCAAGGAGTTAGAACATCTACTTTGATGAAACAATAAAAGAGTTTGGTTTCATCAAGAATGTGGATGAACCGTGTGTGTACAAGAAGGCAAGTGGGAGTGCCCTTGTTTTCTTGGTTTTTTACATTGATGAGATACTCATTATTGGGAATGATATCCTAATGTTGCAATCGGTCAAGTCTTGGCTATCAAAGTAATTTTCCATGAAGGATTTGGGAGAGCCATCCTATATATTGGGTATAAAGATCTATAGAGATATATCTAATATGATGCTTGGCTTATCCCAATCCAGGTACATTGACTTAGTGTTGAAGAGATTCAACATGGAGGGAAGTAAGAAAGGTTACTTGCCCATGAGTCAAGGCATACATCCCTTTGAGAAGATGTCTCCTAAGACACTAGAAGAGAGAGAGAGGATGGTTTTGATTCCTTATACTTCGGCTATAGGATCAATTATGTATGCCATGTTATGTACCAGGACTGATGTTGCTTGTGCCTTGTGTAAGGAAACATTATGTAGGGAATAGTGATGAAACTTTAAAATTTCTCAACCTTGCATCATATCAGAAGACTAGATTAATCATATTAATCAATAATAATATTAGAACATTTCTAATATAGGCCTACAAATAGAATCACATATGAATATTAGCATGCAAATGAAAGAAAGCACAAGCACACAAAGTCGTGCATCAAATAGAACCACTCTATGTTTGTGCACTTGCTAAAGTGCACTTCTTTAGAAAACTCTCCAAGAACTTTATCTTTAATCTAATGTGACAATAACCGAGTTAAGGAAAAGCTCACCAAGGAAGACAACTGCTCTAGAAGCCGCACACGTGTCCGGCCTCTACAGGTAATCCACATTGGAGCTCTTCCATGACCTTCTTGTTTTGAAGTGCTAGCTTTGCTGGAGCAAATTGGCTTATGGACTCTTTGATAAGCGACTAATTAGCATGCAAGGGAGTTTTCCAGGATTCAGCATTAAGTTAGAATTTTAATTCCTGAATTTCAAGTCAAATAGATAAAATGGTGATCCTATAAAAATTCTAGACTGCAAGCATGCAAAAAGACCCTCAAAAGAGATAAAGACAGGATCGCCAGGGCTAAGAAACCCTGATAGGGCTAGCTCTTCTACAATAACTCGATCTAGAGAGCTAGGCGGTGTGTACTTGGCAATGTTGTCTGCTGCTTCCATGAAGAGATCACTCCACGCTCCTGGATACGGCCTGGAATGTCTAGCCAAAAACTCGCGGATCCTTTGACTTTTTATCTGCTGGCCCGAAAGCTAGGCAAACAGACTCCGATTCATATGAAACTCAAGGGATCTGCAAAACACCTAAAGAGGTTTAGAAGATGATAGAAAAGATGGCTAGATGGCTAAAATAAATATAGAAGAAAGAAAGAGCAGGGGGTGGCAAGGATGGGCTGATGATGGGTGGCTTGACCTAGAAGAAGCAGGGTGGCTAGGGTTGATAACTATGGCCTCACACCCCTTGATGCTCAAAGAGCAAAGGCACATGTCTCACACCCAATCCCTCATGGAGGTCAATGCACATAGGTAAAGGAAGATTGTATGAAAGAGAACTCAAATTTTATTCATAAGCATTCATTCATTCATTCATTCATTGAAAAATATAAGAGGGGGGGTGGGTATTTATAGATGAACCCAGGTTACATTTTTTGAAGGTCAAAAAACCCTGACTTGAGGGCCAAGAAATCACAAACTTGTGGGCCAAGAAAACACTCTTAGGCTAGGGCCTTGTCTCCTTGATGGGCTTGGAAAACATCTGCTTGGACTTGGTCAAAGCCTTGGGCATCTTGCACTAGGTCAAAGCTGGGGCATCTTGTATTGAGTCAAATGGGCTGGGATGCCTCCATGTTGGACTCGGAGGGAAGGTGCCATGGGCTTGGGCTGGGATCTAGGTGCCACTTCCTTGGTGGATCAGGACTGGGTGCCAATCTTCATG
Source organism: Areca catechu (assembly GCA_021397845.1). Lineage (NCBI taxonomy): Eukaryota > Viridiplantae > Streptophyta > Magnoliopsida > Arecales > Arecaceae > Areca > Areca catechu. Next base: position 88,668,934 of record CM038051.1, on the reverse strand, counting down.
AAAGCTTTTGGGCTTAAGGCACCTAAGGCCCGATATGCTGGGGCACCAATCCTTCAGTGGTCTGGGCAGCATGAATGGAGTCCAGATGCTTGGCTGGGTGACTTGAGTGGTGGTCCACTGGCTCTCCTCTTGAACATGTCTTGAATGAAAGAAAATACTGGACTCAAATTGACACAAGACCCAAAATGACAAAACAAGACCAAAATGACAAAGGCTCACAATGAGCTGACATGATCGACTATGCTCAATTGAGCTGAACATAACTCAAAACTCGACTCAAAAACCCTAATGGTATGAGTCAACTCTAAATACAAGACTCTGATATAAAAGCAAAACTCAAGGTGAATGAAAACACTAATCATAGGATACAAACGGGCTTTCATGACTTAACCCTTATTACAGGACTCTAGATGATTTCAAAGACTCAAGCCTTACTTACAGGACTCAAAGGGCTAATAGGACTTGATTATTGGACTCAAAAATAAAATTTAAAAAAATGGCTAAGGGACTCAAAATTCAGGGAGCCATAGTGAACTAGGGTTGATGTCCCTATCACTCTTCTTCTTCTTTTTCTTTGGGATGCTCCAAGAGATGAAGAAGCACTATGGAGGATTTAGAAAGTGCACTCAAGAACCCTTCCCAAGAGACTCTTCCCAATCCTAGAAAACTAGGCAGCACACATCGAAACACAAACCTTTCTTCCCCACACAGGTTTCAAGCTCTCCTTCTTCTTTTCTCTTTTTCTTCCTTTTTAAATGATTTTCCAGCAAATAAATTTCAAAAATCTCTCTCTCTCATGTCCTCATCAAGCCCCCATATGTAGGTAAGTGGGGAGAGAAGAAAAGGGGAAAGTTACATAAGTTATGGGATTACATAATTATGGGGGGTTACAGAAGATTCAAGGCCATGGGAGTTACATCCTTTTAAATTCAAACTAAATTCTGAATTTAAAATTTAAATCAAAATTTGAATTCATAATTCAAACTTAAATCTAAAATAGGATGCAATGATTTAGCTTAATCACATTAGACCTAACTTGAGCCCAAACCAAATCACATTTGAATTCATAATTCAAACTTAAATCTGAAATAGGATGCAATGATTTAGCTTAATCACATTAGACCTAACTTGAGCCCAAACCGAATCACATTTGGTTTGACCCAAACTAAATTGTTCAATCAAATTAAGTTAATCAAGCAATCACATTGCCACTAACCCTCCATATAATCACCAACATTTAGTAATTAAAATCTTTGTCACAATATTTGTAACATGATATGTCCACACTTGACAAATCATCAAATCACTTCAACTGAGTCGACTCATGTTCTAGTCGACTCCAAAATGTAGATGGATAATCAAATTATCCAAAGAGACCAAAAATGATTCCCAATCATTCAGTAGCTATTAGGTCAATCAGAAATCCCTATGGTGTGTGACTCGATAGGTTCGAACACTAAGCCAATAGTATTGAAACACTTCCAATACCAGCCATAGTCACCATGTAGCAATGATACTAGGCTTCCGGATTGGTCGAAGGTTGCAGAGCAACTATCAACAACCAAATGGATATGATAATCATATAATACATTCCTTTAACCATCAATGCTCCGGATGACTTATGGTTTAACTGGACAACCCTTGAATAGTTTATCACAATATGTCTCAAACACAAAATCCCTGTAACTGCTTGCAAGGACTACCCTAGCTAAGTTTTTTTCAATTAAGACATAATGAGTCATTCACTCCAAACACTTTTGGAGGGGTTAATCCCATCTTGATCCAACCACTGCTACTCAAGTACTTGACTATACCTAGCAACGTTTCATTACCAGATTAGAAATCTGGGTAGTCCGGTACCTAAGCACAGTGAGTTGCTTGCAAGCTACCATGATGATCTAAAGTAGGAGGAATACTTATATCTATATCCTATAGTGAACTACTCTTTGGTAGAAAGAATGTTCTACATATGGCTCACATCCAGTGAAGTGTCATACATAACACGTGCATGCCATACTAGTATCTCTACACTCCTTGGTTAAGAGGATAAACAACAACTATGACATACAACGACCTACACTTGATACACTATCATCCTGTGATAATGTATCATTTGGTCAAGGACCAATTTAAGAACTAGTTGATATATCCTCTCTATATCACATTAAAGTAGTCCTAAAGGCTTCATCACACAAGAGTTCATTACATGAAGATGTAAAATGTGATGAACAGCAAGAATGAACATTTTATTTAATATAATTCATATACAATTATAACAATAGCTCAATCATCTACAAGCTAGATGATTGGCTTTGGGATACATTTCCCAACAACTCCCACTTGGACTAAAGCCAATCAGAATAGAATCATATTCCCATATTCCATTTATAATTGTTGAACTCTTGACCTCCAACACTTTATTGAAGGGGTCGGCCAGATTCTCAATTCCATCAATCTTCATAAGTTCGATGTCACCTCGTTCCACCATCTCTCGTACAAGGTGGTAGCAATATAGAATATGCTTAGTATGCTGATGAAATGTTGGCTCTTTGGCTTGAGTAATGGCTCCAATGCTGTCATAGTATACTAGAACTGGACCATCCAGAGAAGGTGCCACTCCTAGCTCACCTAAGAACTTCTACAACCATGCAGCCTCCTTTGCGGCATCTAATGCTGCAATGTGCTCTACTTCGCATACTAAGTCTACCACTGTATGCTACTTGAAACTTTTTCAACAAATAGCTCCTCCATTTAGGGTAAACACAAATTCGAATACACTCTTGCTGTCATCTCTATCTGACTGAAAATTAGAATCAGTATATCCCATAAGTTTTAAGTTAGGTTCTCCATAAATTAGCCATTGGTCTTTAGTATTTTGCAAATACTTAAGGATAGTTTTTACTACCTTCCAATGTGCCTCACCTGGGTCAGACTGGTATCTACTCACTACCCTTAGTGAGTATGCCACGTCTGGTCTAGTACATGTCATGGCATACGTAATAGAATCTACTATCAAAGCATATAGAATCTTACGCAACACTCTCTCCTTAGGAGTTGTTGCACAATCCTTCTTGTAAAGAGTAATTCCTTGGCCTATCGGAAGATAGCCTTTCTTAAAATTTTTCATGCTGAACCGTTTTAGCACGGTGTCATATGTACGTAGCTTGACACAATCCCAAAAGCTTCCTAGATCTATCTCTATAGATTTTCATACCAAGTATGTAGGAAGCTTCACCCAAGTCCTTCATAAAAAATTGAGATGACAACCAAACCTTTATTCCCTGTAATGCAAGAATGTCATTCCTAATTAAGAGAATGTAATCCACATATAGAACAAAAATATAACTACAAAACTATTAGCCCATTTATATATGCAGTGTTCTTCTCCATTCCTAACGAAGCCATATGTCTTGATATATTTATCAAAATACATGATCCAACTCTAAGATGCCTACATCAATCCATAAATGGACCTCTATATCTTGCACAACATAGACTAATCTATGGATGTGAACCCTTCAGGTTGCATCATGTACACCTCCTCTTCCAGCTCGCCATTTAGGAAAGTTGTTCGGACATCAATTTGCTAGATTTCATAGTCTAGATATTGGTGTGGGCACTAGGATCCGACAGAGGCTCCTCAACCCTCTATGGATCTCAAATTAGGGTTCCACTTCATTGAGTCTTGTAATAAGGCTATGAGCCAATGCAATTTCATAATTTCTAGTCATGTAACTAGTCTAAGTTTGTTTAGTCTTGTACCTTGACCAATTTGGGTCAAGTTAGGTCATGAGTCCTGTATTTATTTTTGGTTCGAGTCTGAGTTTGGATTGGGTCCAAGCCCAATTGAAGTCAACCTGGCTTTCAAGACCAAGTCAAGTTCCTTGTGGGCCAACCCACCTCTTTCACTTGGAATGATGCCAACTCAGGTGCCACCTCAGCTACATATGTGGCGCCACATCAGTTGCCACTTGGGCATCCAAGGAGGGAAACAAGGTGGCGCCCTCTCCATGCCTTTTTCTCTTGGGCAACCTTGGAAGGAGGAGATATCATCCCCCTCTTCCCTTCCCTACATCATGCCATGATCCATCAATAAATGGGGTGTTGAAGATTCTTGAAGAGACCAAGCCACAAAGCAAGCCATTTTCCAAGCCTTCTTCCTAAAGTAGTCACACAAGAAAGGAAGGTCAAGGAGCACATTCCCCATTCCAAGCCATCAAATTTGCAATGCCCAAAAGCTCCCTCCTTGGTCGGCCATGACTCACTCCATCTAGGCATGGAAGAAATCAAAGGAAGACACATCCCTTAAAGTAAGCCTTGCTCCATGTTTTCTTCCCAAAGTGAGCATGCAAAGAAGGAAGTCTAAAGGCCAATCCCCCTCTCCAAGCCCTCCCACACGCCATGCCAATCTCCTCTTCCCTTTTGGTCAACCATGAAGATCTTGCCACATCTATGTGGGCACCAACTTTTGGGGTTGTAATTTGGGTTCAAGGGTTTTGAATTATTTTGAATTCAAATGGGCCTTGGGTGCCTATTTAAAGGACCCAATCCCTCCATTGTAAAGCTATTGAATGGTTAATGAAAAAAAAGATTGAGTTTTCTATCCTCCAACCATTGTCTCCTAGACTAGGTTTGAGTGAAGTTGCCATCATCCCCAGGGATGTCGAGTGGTGTGAGGCCACCTGTCCGTCGCCCCAGGGCATCGCGAGTCCTTCGTCCTCCTAGATGTCGAGTGGTGTGAGGCCACATTTCTTCGTCCTCTGTGATGTCGTGGGGTGCGAGGACCCAAGTTATCTCCTTCTTCGACTTCGAAATATAGCCAGACACCGGGCTCGAAGCCCCTTCTCAACCCCATCTCAGTCTCTTTCAGTACATCTCTCCTTTTTCGCTAATCCCTCTTTTGTTTTCCTACAGGTCCTCCCTGGCATCTCGGGCATCGAAGACAGTCGGCTTTGCCATCGCGACCTTCCGACCGAATGCCAGTGCTTCCACGGGTTTGACTGCTCGGGCATCCAGGCCGCATCTGCCGAGTTTAGCGATCTCTGCATCGGGCGCTTCCGACGTGTGAGGTTTGCTCTCTCTATCTCCTAAGTAGGTATTGTATTTCGAGCTAGTCCTACCAGGGTTTCTTAATCTCGGGGTCCTATTCTCGTTCTCACTTTTTAGGGTTTAAACTACTAGCATAAGTTTTCGTTACTCATCTTTCTCTTTTCTTGCCTTTGCTTGTGATTGGGAATCAAACCCCTAAGAAAAAAAAAACAACAAAAAAACTCATCAACCCTAAAAAAAAAAAAAGAAATTTCTTGCATCATAAGCATCCATCCTAACATCCCTAGCCCTAACCCCCTTGTACCACATCAAATATTCTGCCAGAGCAAGCATAACCCTAATAGACTTGAGCATTGACACAGGAAAAAATGTCTCATCATAGTCTATACCATAACATTGATGATATCCTTTGGCAATCAGATGGGCTTTATAGGTCTCCACCTGCCCGTCTGTGCCCCTTTTTCTCTTGAAGATCCATTTGTACCCAATGAGTTTTATTCTTTCAAATGGATCAACCAATGTCCATATATTATTGATTTCCATGGACTCCATTTTAGATTTCATGGACTTAAGCCATTTCTCTGAGTCAGACCTCTACATTGCATCCATATAGGTGATCGGATCCTCGTTATTCTCATTAAGCTCAACAGGATCATTATCTTAGACTAGAAAATCATAGTATCTATCCGGCTGACGTGGTCTCTACCAGATCTCCTGAATGGTTGCATAATAGGCTTAGATCTTATCAAATCTGGTTTTATAGCAGTCCTAGAATATGTTATTTCTTTTACCATTAATCTTTCCCAAGTTTAACCTTAGCAGATTGAGTGCCTTCAATAAGATACTCCATTTCCAGAAATGTTGCCCTAAGACTAACAAACACTCTATGTTCCTCAGGCTGATAGAAGAATTACCCTTTAAACTCCTTTTGATACCTAATAACGAGGTGCTTGTCAAACCTAGGTTCAATTTTAGCCATCTACAAACATTTGACATATGCTGGACACCCCCAAACCCGAAGATGCAAAAGTATTGGCTTACACCCAGTCCATATCTCACATGGAGTTTTGTCAATGGATTTACTAGGAACCCTATTTAGAAGATAACATGCAAACTCAAGAGCATATCCCCAAAAGGATAGAGATAGAATTGCTAAGCCCATCATGGATCGGACCATATCTAATAGAGTCTGATTCCTCCTTTCAGACACTCTATTTAACTGAGGAGTCCCTAGAGGAGTCCATTAAAATTGAATTCTATTCTCCTCAAGATAAGTCAGAAACTCACCAGAAAGATACTCACCACCTCGATCTGATCGAAGTGTTTTAATAAACTTTCCAGATTATTTTTCTACTTCATTATGATATTGTTTGAACATGTCAAATGACTCAGATTTATGTCTCGTTAAGAGGACATAACCATACCTTGATAAGTCATCTATAAACATAGCAAAATAGTTATACTCACCCCTGGCACTGATATTCATTGGTCCACATACATCGGTATGTACCAGACTAAGAATATCATTGGTTCTCTCACCTTTTCTAGTAAAAGGTGGCATGGTCATTTTACCAAGAAGATAAGATTCATAAGTTGACAGTGATTCACAATGATTGATATTCAAGAGACCTTCTCCAACTAACTTGTTGATCCTATTCTTGTTAATAAGACCTAGTCTACAGTGCTAGAGAAAAATATCACTGACATTACCTATCCTAGGGCGTTTGCAAGAAGTGGTCATTACTGTAACAGGTCATGATAGTAAGTAAATACCATTCCTTAAATGTCCACCCATAAGTTTCACACCATTTATAATGATAAAAAAACATCATTCTTTATTGAAAATTCATAATTTTCATTGGCCAACTGGCTTGCAGAAATGGCATTCAAAAGAAAAGATGGACAGTAATGACAGTTATTCAAAATGACATTACAAGACTCAAAAACTAGCTTGATAATTCCTAATGCCAGGACTGGAACTTGGCTTCCATTTTTCACGTTCAAGAATTTCTCACCATCCTCGAATCTCCTACTAACTTGAAGCCCCTTGTGTAGCAACAGCTTGCTGCTTTTTTTTCTTTGGCCTGTTCGGGTCAAGAGTAGCAAGGTAGGCAGGATAGTTCCTCCACCAATTACCCTACTTCTTATAATAGAAGCACTCAACCTTACTCTGATCAACCTTCTTCCTCGTCTAACTAGGCCTAGCACTTTGCACCTTCTTGGATTTATTCCTTTTCTTTTTCTCTTTCCCAAAGGGATGATGTCCTGCCACACTACCTCCCACTAGGTTCACCAATCCTTTGTTGAGCTGATGATCTTTCTTGTAGGTCTAGAGTAAACCCAACAAATCGTAGCAGTTTAATACAGGCCTATTCAATTTATAGTGATCGAGAAAGTTCAAGTAGGAGGGAGGTAGGGAATTCAAAATCACATCTTTTCCTAGCTACTCATGCAAGGAAAACTTAAGCTTTTCCAAATGCTCAATCAACTCAATCATGTATAGTACATGATTAGTGACTGATGCTCCATCATGCATCCGAGTGCGGAAAATGGCAGAGAAAATTTTGTACTGGTCAACATCATCATGTGTGCCAAAAGACTCCTTCAACTTTTGAAGGATCTCCTCTCGCTGGAATTCCTTAAACCTATGATTGAACTCGTTCATCACCGCCAACATAATACATCACACCGTAATGCGATCAAAGAACCACTTATGATAAGCATCCCTGACTGTAGTACGGGCATTGGCAGCAGGTTCCTCAGGTGTAAGATCCGATATCATATATAGGATCCTTTCATGCTCCATAACTATTTTGAGTTTTCAATACCAGATATTAAAGTTTGGACCCATAAGTTTGTCATTATCAAGCAATGACCGGAGTGATAGACTAGTAGAGATAATCTGAAAGGAAAGAAAATATTAGTGTATATGAATTATTAACATCCTAAAGAGATGCACTTTAGTCTAAAGGTTTCTCCCACTATTTTGTACGGACTGGTAGCCTCTACACTACAATTTGAAGAATAACACTTACTCCTTAGCAGGTACAAGAATCCAATAAATTATATATGAGCCCAACTTTGGCCGGCCAAACTATGTGCATCTAAATTTAGGTTCACAACTAATTACTTCTTGAAGCAATTTCTAGTAAATAGTTTTTGCCCCAGGGTGCCAATCAATCGGCCTTTGGGCCTCCAATTGAAGGTCCTAGCTAGGTCCAGCCATTAACATTACCGAATTCAATGCTTCTAACTAACAAATGATCAAGCCCAACTTTAGCCGGCTAGCCTGACCATTTCTTAAGATAGTTGCACTGAGCCATCATATTATGAATCGCAATTCTACCAGCCTGATGCCCATACGATCTTTGGATCTATCGATAATCACCCAACTAATGGACTCATTACCATCCACTTAATGGGAGGAAAAGACTAGGTTATCCTATAACTTTGTATTTTAAAAGACCTAATAATTTAGAGGACTTAATTCATTATTACACATTAAGAGAAAACATGGACCTAATCAAGAAACCTCCCACTATCTCATAGAGGGGTTCATGATCAATTGGTCCTTGGGAACCTAATAACGAGTCATGACTGATTAACCTTAGTTGACATGGGTTAACTCAAATCAACAAGTTATCCAATCAATTTTGGTTCACCACATTGGCCAGGTAAGTAAGATCAAGGGATGGGTTTTTCCAAGCAAGCCTCTTGCCTTTGACACCAACCTTGAGTTGGCCATGTAAGAGTTAGCCCCAATGAACCTTGATCATGATGCCTTAGACACCAATTAGTTTACCATACTTAATTGGACTAACCTAAAAGCTCGGGCTCACCATGAAGCAAAAAATCAAGTCCATTTAGATGTATGGACTGATCAAACTAACTAATTAGAGTGATCTATAGAGAAAAGACCTAATACAATATTTGATTAGACTTATTCTTTATTTAATCCATTTCATCTAAACTTAGGTCTAACCTAATTACCGACTTAACCATAGCGAACCCAATTAACCCAAGGTTATGATCATATCTTAGGATTTTGAATCACATTCCTAAATCATAAAAGGTTATTAGACAACTTAATTCATAATTAAGTTTATCAATTCTAATTGAAACATTTTCAATTGATCACTTATAATTTCAAACAATTTCAAATATATGAAATAATTTTACAAAAATTCAAAGATTTTCACAAAATATTTTAGTCTGGTTTAAAAACTAAAGGAAGTTAGGTTTGGATTGTGAGCCTGTTAAAACAATCTGACTGTAATCTGGTGGAAGATATAGTGGAAATCCCAAGTGGTAATCTTGGGTAGTAGATGTAGGAGCTGGTTGCTCCGAACCACTATAATTTATGTGTTTGTGTTGTGCTTTTCTATCTACTTTCGCTTCTACTTTTAATTATCTATACCACAGCATTTAACACTTTAAAGTAGTTTTCAAAGTGCACTTAATTGCTTTAATTTTTTAAAATTTTAATTCACCCCCCTTTTGGGAAAGCCACTTAGGCAACAGGTTCTTCGATGATCTGGCTCTCCTCGATCTCTCCCCCGAGATGTGGAACTCGAAGCTATCATTGGAGGAATACGTATCCGTGGGTTCTGTCAACTCTGGCCCCTCGATCGAGCCCTTAACCCTGGATGCATCACCAGAGAAGTCGGATTACTCGGGTTCCATGTCTTCGTTCATGAATGAGATCGAGAAGTTTCTCATGGAGGATGGGGAGGGTGGTCAAGATGTCATCGATGATAAGTTCTTTGCAGGGTTCTTTTCTGATGTATCGGTGGACTCTGGGAGGATTGACACTGCAAGCTCCAAGGCGGACCCGGTGCGTGCTGTGGTGGAAAGTGAGATGAAGGAGAATCAGAGCCTTTGGTAGTGGTTAATATGGAAGAAGATAATCCGATCAGCTAGAAATGGAGAAGGCAGATGAAAAATAGAGATTCTGCCATGAAATCAAGGGAGAAGACTGATCTCAGCCAAACCCCATCATCCTCTCCATGCACCTGCTGCCATCACCAACCGCCTCCTGTAACCACCATCGTCCGAGCCGCCATCTCTTCCCCAGCGCCGCGGAATGCCCACCGGACTGGCCTCCGAAGACCACTATTCCCTGTTTTTGGTCCATGGAGAAGGGGATGCGCATGAACGTGAAAGCATTGCTCGATTCCTGTTGCCGACTTCAGACTTGCACAAATTTCAAAGCTATGTAGATTTCAAAGTTGCACGGGTTCCAAAGCTACATGGATTTCAAAGCTACATGATCTTAGAGCTATATGGATCTCAGCGATGCACAAATCTCAGAGCATAGTTGAAAAAAATTCATGGTTATCTCAAGTTAGAGTCTGGAGTCCCAAGAAAACACATCAAGTAGAAGATTGGAGACTTGAAACCTGACTCGACGGAGTCGAGTTCTCCCCACCTTAGGGGAATGATGAGGACATTGCAAGCATTGATCCCGGAACAGCACTGATCCTGAAGCAACACAAGATTTCAATAAATTCAAATTCAAAAAAAAAAAAAGTTGATTAGGATTGGTTGTTTGAAATTTGATTTAGGATTAGGTTGGTTAGGATTGAGATGTGGATAGGCCTTATCTTGTATTTAAAACTGAACGGTCCTTATCTTTTTATGTTGTATTCAAATTCAAATGAGGGTTAGAAAGGTCTATAAATACCACCCTCAATCCTTTGTAAAAAAATAGTTTAGTGAATAAAAATTAGTTTTTTTAGAAAAGAGTGATTCTTTTCTTTCACTCCGTAAGGAGAGGGTGTGAGGCCTAGTCCCAGGACATGATGATAGGTTATGTCTAGTTATCCCCTTTCTTGATTCCATCTTTACTCACATGTCCTTTGAGATTCACCTTAATGCCTCCAAGTATCGAGGTGGGTGGAATGTCCTAGAGATGAAAGGTCTCTTTATTAGTGTGAGTCTTAAAGTCCATGAAAGTCCAGATTTTCTTACCTTCCATCTCCATTATTCCTTCGCCACCCCCTACAAAAATAAAATAAAATAAAATAGTAGTACCCAAATCTTGGTGACTTCTAGGCTTGCCAACGATCCTACCCCCATCTGTCCCATATCAGATTTTTACTATATTCACCCATGGAATATGGTTGGATTGTTTTACTCAGCTCATAATTCAAAACCCAACTTGGTTTTTCAACCAGGCTCACCAAAAACCCAACTTGGTTTTGAGCAGGATCACCAAGAACCCACACTTGGTTTTTAATAGGATAACCAAAACCCACACTTGGTTTTCAAACAGGCTCACCAAGAACCTACACTTGGTTTTTCAACCGGGCTCACCAAAAACCCACAAACTCACAAAAGAGTTAAGAAAGACAAGCAACAAACTAACAAACTAAAGTTGTCTGATGGTTGCAGTTGCAGCTCGAGAGAAGCCTTCTTAATTGTACTTTAATGCACTTCAATGGATTCTTCAACATCTTCAATAAATGCTTCAAGCTTCAAATTTGAGTTAGTGAAATCTTGAAGGCTGACTTGAATGCTCTTTAGTGCTCTCTTGCTTACAAGCTTGTTTGATCATTAACTGCTCATTAACCTCTTTAAAGGTTGTCCAAATCCCTCATTTATAGAGTCTTGTACTCTTCTTAGGTGGATATAGCTATTATAGACCGTTGGGATTTGAAATTTGATCGTTGGAGTACTTTTTAGATTCAAAAACTAAGTTCTAGAACTAGCCATTACATGCCTGGAATCGATGTTCGAGTCGACTCGGATGCTTCGAGTTGGCTCTGATCCTCAAAGTAGTCGAGTCTTCACTCTGGTTGAGTTGGCTTGCCTCAGTCGAGTTGGCTCAGATTCTCAGGTCTTCAAAATTGTATTCTGGAGATGTCGGCTCTTCTTAATATAGTCAACTTGCCTGGCTTGTTCTTTCAGAACTGATTTTTCTTGGATTCTAAAGGAGTCGGCTTGAATTACTGAAGGGTTGACTCGGATGCCTAACTGAATGGTTGAGTCTGCTCGGATTACTCTCAGGTTGGCTCACTTGTTTGATTCAAGAAATGATTTTTTGGATGAGTCGGCTCGGGATCCTTCGAGTCGGCTCGGATTTCTGCATGCCATAAACCTTCATGCATGCTAAGAACTAGAGTCAGCTCTCCTTACTCGAGCTGGCTCGAGTGAATTTTCCATAAGATCTTCAACTTTTCTCCAAAAATCATCCAACAGCTTTTAATCATTCAAGACACTTTTCAACTCAACTAACAATAGATTCTAAAGAATTTTGAGCTTGAAAACCACATAAAAGTAACCCATTTTTATGAATAATACTTTAATTTTTCTTTGGGCTCTTCTTTACATGATACATTTACAACACTACACATGACATATAACAAGGTTGTAGGAGTTGAGATTGAGCATTAAAATCATCCTACAAAAACTTGTAAAGCACTTAAAAAGTAGTTAGTAACTCAAGTGCATGCTCTAATATTTTGTTATCATCAAAATCATTTAAGGGGTCAATGGAGTCGATCAAATCCAGATGGATATGAGGTCTGGTTTTTATGAGATGAGAGAGGGGTTCACTTCCATGATGGCTATTCTGTAGAGACTGACACCTGGTAGACCATCTTCCTAGTGCAGGCACCAGGGCCAAAAGAAGTCGACAGGTTGAACCCACATCTCTGTGGATCACCTGTGAATAAAATCCTGAACCCAATCCCATGTACCATGTAAATATTTTATTTTAAATTATGTTATTTTAGTTTAGTTAGGGTAAACCCTTTTTACACACTATAATTACGGTTTTGTTCATTTTGGGGTAAAACCCTTTTTCCTAAATTGAGTCAAAATCCCAATTGAGTCAAACCCTATTTACCCAATTGGAATCTTAGTGGTCCAATTTAATTAGCCCTTTTTACCAACTTTAATTGGGTTTTTATTTGAAAGCCTAATTAAGTATGGTTGTTTCAATTTGTTATTAGTTGGTTAAATCATGTGGTTTGTTATTCATTGAGTCCATGTAATTAGTTGAAGTCATTGAGTCCTGTATTACAAGAGGGGACCCAAGACAACATCCCATGTGCACCCAATTGAAGACTCAAGACAATCCATGTGCTAGCCCAAGTCACAACTTCTTCTTGGCGCCATTTTTTCAAAGATTTGGATATCAACACATGTCATGTTTGGGCATGTCATTAGGACAACACCATTTGAATATTTCATTTTGGGACAAGAACACATGCCATGTCACTTTTATTTGGACATCCCACAAGCCATGTGTTTTATTATTTTTGGTCGGCTAAATGAAAGCAAAATTGGCGCCCTCCTTTTAAGATGGGTAAAGTAGAAGGAGTCTTCATCCTTGTTGCCATTCACTTCAATAAGTGCATGCCAAATCCGATAAGTCGGCCACTCTTCCAAAGAGTTTCATCTTGTTGCCCAAGTGGAGGAAGTTTCAAGGTTTCTTAACTCAAGTGTTTGAAGGAATCAAGTTATAAGAAAATCAAAATTTCAAGGGCTCATGAGTTCCACTAAAACTCATGAGCTTTTCTTATCCAGACTGGAGAGTCCTCTATTATGCAAGAACTTTTAATATCCAAATTCTAAAGACCACCAATCATGGCCAATGAAAGAAGTAATCTTGGCCATTCATCAGTCCACTTCACCCATCCTCATAGTTGGCACCCAAATGAGATAAGAAGCCTCAAAATTTTGCCCACTTTGAATGGAGTCCAGATCAACCCAACAAGCAGAGTCCAAGATACCTAAGAGTAGGATTCTAGGAGTTGTAGTCCAAGGGAGCACAAGACTAGTGTTTGTGTCCCTTGCATCACTGGTTGGGAGTCTATAAATACCCCACTAGCCACCCTTGTAATTCAACAATTATTCATCAATATACAATGAAATTCTATCAAATTTTCTTCCTTTTCTGTGTGCATCACGGGATATGAGGCCCTTCCTTTATTCTACAAAACATCGTGGGGTGTGAGGCCCTACTTATCCAGCTATCAAGATATCCAAATCCACCATTTCTAAACCTTCCTTTCTTTCATTCTTTTATTTCCTTTGCTATTTTTAATTCATGCATCTTTCTTTGTTGAGTGTTACAGGTGAACAGGAATCAAGATCAGGTATTTTTGTCTCGGAACCGACATTTTACGAAAGATCGGAGCCTGGAAGCAAGATCTTGAAACCCTATTGCTATGATCTTGAGAGTCCTGCTAAATCTACATCGAGAGAGCGATATTCGTTGGTACAACTAAACTTTTTCCCTTCTCATATTTTCTAACTCATTGAATAGATCCTAGTTTACGATGGTTTCTCAACCACCATGTCCTACTTTTTAATTACTTTATAGGTTTACTTGTATGGGTAATTTAATTAGTTTCCTTCACCATCATCTTTGAGTATTCCTTTTAAAATCAAAAAATATAAAAAAATATTAATTGGTATTTTTATTATTATTTATTTATTTGTCCCATATCAGTTTTTGTATCAAAGTAGGTTAAACTAGGATTTAATCTCTCTTGTGCCGACTTAGTTTTCATTAAGTACTCGGATCGGGTGCTTCACCATAGCCGTCCGGTCATAAGAAAAAGTAGGGTTGCAAGACCCTCACAATTCATTCAAACAAGATTTCCTATGGCATGTAGGGGTGCTGCTGTGAATTGACCCTTGAAGAAGAAAATAAAGAGATAGGCATCTTTAGGTTTTAATTTCCGCATCTCAGCCATCTTAATACATAGTCTGTTGTTTTAATTGTTTTTGTTTGTAGGTAATTCATAAAAATCTGATTCATATTTTGTTGGATTTCTTATAATTGAATGTATTTTTTAGAATTTCTTCATGAATTATTTCGATCTGTAGTTTTTCTGCCTACCAAAATACTATCTGAGAATAGTTTTATCCTATTTTTCAATAAAGCTAATTTTAGCAAGTTTAGGGTTCTTTTGGTAAATTTTTTTTCATGTTTTAATATTTATTGCATATTAGATACTAATCTTCAGAATATATCATTGTAAAAAAAAGAAATTAATTAATTTTCATTTTCTTCTATTTTCGCTTATTTGCATATTAGGGTTTCATCTTGTGTGTGAATCATTTAAACCTAATCTTAAGGGCATTCAATATCTACATAAGGGAGGGATTTCATCACCCTTCCTTAGCCCACAATCACCACCTTTGCATTAGTCCTAGCTTTAATTAAAATTAATTAGACTTAATTTGCTTTAGTGAGCTAGGGACACCAACAGGTCAAGTTCTAAGTATTGTGTGTAAGCTAGTACACCCAATCCTCTGATTATCACTTGAACCAAGTGTCTAAGGCTAGAGGTCCAGAGGCAAATGACCTAAGAAGTTTCATAGTTTTTAATTAGGACCCTGCGAGAGCAGGGAGAGCCTCCCATGAACCCACCTCTTACCTGGCCAGTGGACAGGGTAATTATTGAATTGGTTGTAATTTGAGGTAACCCATTATACTTAAGCTCTAAGTCTAGGAAACCCTAGTCTGAGTCGAGTTCTGTGTGATTGCATTGCATGGCAACTAGGTCGGGCACACCCTATTAGCCTGCTATAACCCAACCCGATCCACCCATGGACCCTAATATGGAAATTTTTTTTAGAAAAATAACTGATCAACTTACTCAGCTTACTACAAGGTTTGACCAAGTGGAAGAAAGGCTAGGTAATCTTGAAGAATCCCATGCGACTAAATCAGATCCTAAAACACCTAGACCCATTCATCTAGGCCAAAGTTTTGAAACCCCTAAATCCACTCCTCTAGGTCAGAGCTCTAAGATGCCTAGACCCATTCTCCAAATTCCTCGAGCCCAATTCACTCCCACAGATCTAAGAGGTCAATATAGGGAACCCACTTACCCAGGTCCAAGAGCCCAACATAAGAAAATTACTCCTAACCCAATTTGTAGGCACCACACCCCTAATGTGAATGAATAGGAAAAAAGGATTCTTAGGAGCATTCGATTAGACGCACCCACATTTGAGGGTAGTTTAGATCCTAAGGTCTATACAGATTAGGATAGTGATATGGACCAGTACTTTGAATGGTACGAAATATCAAAAGAGAAAAAATTCAAATTCGCCAAGCTTAAGCTAGTTCAATAGGCTAGATTATACTGGAAAAATGTAGAATGACTGAACTGATAGAGAGGTGACGTACCTATAGGTACATGGCAAGCCATGAAGGTAAAGCTTAGGAAAAAGTATCTACCATTCTCATATGAACAAAAACTATTAGATCAATGGCAAAAATTAACTCAAGGAAATAGATCAGTAGCTGATTATATTGCCAAATTTGATGAGTTCGTTATGAGGTGTAGTGTAGTCGAGTCTAAAGCTGTCACCTTGTCGAGGTTTAGAGCTGGCTTGCATGAAGATATCCAGATAGAATTATTCTTAAGGGAAGTCAATGATTTGAAACAGGCTTACCAGATTGCTAGGGATTATGAACGCTTCTGGAGAAGACCTGTTACCTATAGACCTGAATCAAATAGGTTTAATACCCATGGAACAAGGCCTAGCCCTAATCGATTTCCACCTAGCCAACCCAATCCTACTTCTCAACCAGTTTGTAGGGAAGATAAAAGAAAGGCACCCATGGTCCCTAGAGATAGGAATCAAAATACTATATGTTTTAAGTACCGTAAAATGGGTCATTTTGCTGTTGATTATCCTGTGTGAGCATTACATATAGGTGAATGTGAGGAAGAGAGTGTAAAGAATATAGAAGAATTTGAAGAGAAAGTTTACAAAGCTGAGGAAGACTTGGTAGACGAGTACAAAGGTGATGAAGAGCCCATAGAGTCATCTGACCTACTAGGTATAGTTTGGTGTATTCTCGCTTAAACCAAGAAGAATGAGAACTGGCGTAGGACAAATATTCTTTAAACCTTTATTAAGCTAGGAGATAAAGTGTGCAAAATAAATATAACTAGTGGGAGTTGTGTGAATGCAATATCTACTAATGCTGTTAAGAGCTTAGCCTTACCCACAGTTTCACATCCTAGCCCATATAAGGTATCCTGGATTGATGCTACATCAATTCCTATTAGGTTACAATGCTAGGTCCCAGTCCAAATTTAATTCTACCAAGTGAAGGTATGGTGTGACGTGATTCCAATGGGGATTAGTAGCATCATATTAGGCAGACCATGGTTATATGACCATGATGCAACCCTCTTTGGCCGATCGAACTCGTGTTCATTTAAACACCATGAAAAGAGAATTGTGATCAACTCGACCCAACCCAAAGACAATACTAAAAAAGGGTCTAGTCATTTGAAGGAGAAATAACCCAGATTGAACCTAATTACTGCTAAGGTGTTAGAACATGAAATCATTGAAGGTTCAATAGTCTCGATGCTAACTGCTAAAGAAGTTCATGATGAACCCCTGAAAGAACATCCTAAGGAAATTTTAGATTTTCTTAAAGAATTTAAGGACGTATTTCTAGAAGACCTCCTTGATTGTTTACCTCCATTACGAGACATACAACATGCTATAGACTTAGTTCCAGGAGCTACCTTGCCAAATTTATCTCATTATAGGATAAATCCTATTGAACATAAAAAGTTACATAGGCAAGTTGAGTATCTTCTTAGGAAAGGATTTATCAAGGAAAGTTTGAGCCCATGTACTATTCTAGCCCTTTGACTCCTAAATCGGATGGCACTTGGTGCATGTGTGTAGATAGTAGAGCCATCAATAAGATTACAGTGAAGTATAGGTTTCCCATACCCCAACTTGATGACATGTTAGACATTGGCCGGTGATACCATATTTTCAAAGATAGACCTTAAGAGTGGCTATCATCAGATTAGAATTAGGCCCAGGGATGAATGGAAGACTGTATTTAAGATCAAGGATGGCATGTACGAATGGTTAGTGATGCCTTTTGGTTTATCAAATGCAACTAGTACTTTTATGAAAATTATGACTCAAGTATTAAAATCATTTATTAAAAATTTTGTGGTAGTATATTTTGATGATATCCTCATATACAGTAAGAATAAAAAGGATCACTTAGACCATCTTCAGCAAGTTTGTCAAGTGCTTAGAAGAGATAATCTTTATGCGACTTTGAAGAAATGTAGTTTTATGACTCCAAGGATTATTTTCCTAGGTCTTGTAGTAACTATTGAAGGAGTATCAGTAGATCCCGAGAAGATCAAATTCATATTTGAGTGGCCTATCCCTAAAAATATTCATGATGTTTGAAGTTTTCATGGATTAGCTACTTTCTATAGGAGATTTATTTGAGGGTTTAGTACGATAGTTGCACCTATTACAGACTGTATGAAGAATGGAGCATTTGACTGGTCAAAGGAAGCCAATAGGGCTTTTGAAGAGATTAAGAATAGAATGACCCAAGCCCCAACTCTGAGACTACCCGGTTTTTCGAAAGTCTTCGAGGTTGCTTTTGATGCCTCAGGGGTAGGAATTGAAGTCTTGAGTCAAGAGAATCACCCGGTTGCTTTCTTTAGCGAGAAATTGAACGATGCTAAATTAAAATGCTCTACTTATGATAAGGAACTATATGCGATGGTTCAAGCACTTAGGTACTAGAGACACTATTTGCTACCGCAAGAGTTCGTATTATATTCTGATCATGAAACTCTTAGGTTCCTTAACTCACAAAAGAAATTGAATTCTAGAAATGGAAAATGGGTTGAATATACACAGGCCTACACTTTTATTTTAAGACATCAATCAAGTACTGATAATAAAGTTGCTGATGCATTAAGTAGAAGGTTTATGCTCTTTACTTGTGTTAGCACTAGAGTAATCGGATTTGAGAAATTGAAAGATGAGTATGAGACCTATGATGATTTTGGTGAAATCTATAAGGTAGTTAAACAAGGACAGACTAGCTTTAATAGTGAATACACTATTCAGGGTGGATATTTATTTAGGGAAAATAAACTATATATTCCTAATACTTCACTTAAAGACTTCTTGATTTGGGAAACACATGCTTAGCAAGACATTTTAGCAGAAATAAGACAATCATAGCACTAGAAGACCAATTATTTTGGCCAAGTCTTAAGAGAAACGTTGCTCAAATTGTAGCTAGATGTAGAACTTGTGCTGTTGCTAAATAGCAAAAGCAGAACACTGGCTTATACACTCCTCTTCCTATACCAGATTGTCCATGGCAGTATCTTAGCATGGACTTTGTTCTTGGATTACCTAAGACCCTAAGGAAAAATGATTCTATATTTGTAGTGGCCGATAGGTTTTCAAAGATGGCACATTTCCTGCCTTGTTCCCAAACCTATGATGCTTCTAAGGTAGCCAAGCTATTTCTGAATGAAGTAGTTAGATGGCATGGTTTACCTAGGACAATAGTTTCTGACAAAGATGTCCGATTCATCAGTTATTTCTGGAAAACACTCTGGCACCTATTAGAAATGAAACTTAAGTTTTCCATATCTTATCACCCTCAAACTGATGGCTAAACTGAAGTTATGAATCAAAGTTTAGGAAACTTGTTGAAAAGTTTAGTTTGAGAGCATATTGTCAATTGGGACCTATTACTGTCAGAGCTGAGTTCGCATATAATAGCTTAGTAGATAGGTCTACCAAAAAAAGTCCTTTTGAGATTATTCATGTACAAACCTAGAAAACCTCTAGATCTTGTTCCTTTACCCATTCATGAACGTATTTCAGAGTCTGCTGAGTCATATGCTGAACATGTTAGAGAGTTTCATAAAAAGATAAGTAATAAAATTAATGAAAGCAACAAATCTTATAAACATATGGCTGATACTAAAAGAAGACTCAAGGAGTACAAAGAAGGAGACTTTGTTATGGTTTGATTACGACCTGAACGGTTCCCACCTAGAACCATTAAAAAATTGCATGCCCGTAGTAGTGGACCATATAAAGTAATTATGAAAATAGGACCAAATACCTACATGCTTGAATTGCCACATGAACTAGGCATTAGCTCTACTTTCAACATTTCAAACCTTATCGAGTATAAGGAGCCAACGTTGATTCCTAGTGAGCCATTTAGGCCTAATTCTATCCTTGAGAGTGAACCAACCCAAGTGTGCCCACCTGCCATACCACCAGCCCGGAGAGACAAGATCGAATGGATCGTGGATGACAAGATCATCACTACCCAGAGCAAAGATTACCAGCGATATCTGGTTCGTTGGCAAAGATGACCTGAGTCTGATGATTCTTGGATCACCAGAGATAACTTGTAGAGAGCTGCCCCTAACTTACTAGAGTATTATAATAGTGGAATTGACCCATACTTGACAGGGTCGATTCCTCCCACCTAGGGAGAATTGGTGCGGGCACCAGGGCCAAAAGAAGTCGACAGGTTGAATCCACATCCCTGTGGATCACCTGTGAATAAAATCCTGAACCCAACCCCATTTACCATGTAAATATTTTTTTTAAATTCTATCATTTTAGTTTAGTTAGGATAAACCCTTTTTACCAACTGTAATTAGGGTTTTGTTCATTTCGGGATAAAACACTTTTTACCAAGTTGAATCGAAACCCCAATTGAGTCAAACCCTATTTACCCAATTGGGATCTTAGTGGTCCAATTTAATTAGCCCTTTTTACCAACTTTAATTGGGTTTTTATTTGAAAGCTTAATTACATATGGTTGGTTCAATTAGTTATTAATTGGTTAAATCATGTGGTTAGTTATTATTCATTGAGTCCATGTAATTAGTTGAGTCATTGAGTACTGTATTATAAGAGGGGACCCAAGACAACATCCTATGTGCACCCAATTGAAGACTCAAGACAACCCATGTGCTAGCCCAAGTCATAACATCTACTTGGCACCATTTTTTCAAGGATTTGGACATTAACACATGTCATGTTTTGACATGTCATTGGGACAACACCATTTGGACATTTTATTTTGAGACAAGAACACAAGCTATTTCACTTATGTTTGGACATCCCACATGCCATGTGTTTTATTATTTTTGGTCAGCCAAATGAAAGCAAAATTGGCGCCCTCCTTTTAAGATGAGTAAATCATAAGGATTCTTCATCCCTATCACCATTTACTTCAAGAAGTGCTTGCCAAATCCAATAAGTCGGCCACTCTTCCAAGGAGTTTCATCTTGTTGACCAAGTGGAGGAAGTTTCAAGTTTTCTTAACTCAAGTGTCTGAAGCAATCAAGTTACAGGGAAATCAAAATTTCATGGGCTCATGAGTTCCACTAAAACTTTTTCTTATCCAGACTGGAGAGTCCTCTATTATGCAAGAACTTTTAATATCTAGATTCCAGAGACCACCAATCATGGCCAATCAATGAAGTAATCTTGGCCATTCATCAGTTCACTTCACCCATCCTCATAATTGGCGCCCAAATAAGATAAGAAGCCTCAAAATTTTGCCAACTTTGAATAGAGTCCAGATCAGCCCAACAAGAAGAGTCCAAGACACCCAAGAGCAGGATTCCAGGAGTTGTAGTCCAAGGGAGCACAAGACTAGTGTTTGTGTCCCTTACATCACTGGTTGGGAGTCTATAAAAACCCCACCTGCCCCCTTGTAATTCATCAATTATTCATCAATATATAATGAAATTCTATCAAATTTTCTTCCTTTGCTGTGTGCATCACGGGGTGTGAGGCCCTTTGGTGTGGGCACCAGAATTAGATAGTGGCACCTCAACCCTCTGTGGATCTCTGACTAGGGTTTAGTCTGTTGGGTTCTATAATAAGGCTTCAATCCTAAGCAATTTTTAATTTAAGTCATGTATTTTTTTTTAGTTTTGTACCTTGACCAATTTGGTTAAGTTGGGTCGGTGGGTCCTATATTTAGCTATGTTGGTTCTAGTCCAAGTCTACTTGAAGATTGGGCCCAAGCTTGGAGTGGTCATTGAGTCTAGTCCATTTATTAATAGGTCAAACCATCTCCCAATCTTTGAAAGATGCCACTTCAGCCCTTGAGCACCACCTCATCCATCCCATGTGGTGCCACATCACCATGACAAGTGGGCGGCCAAGGCAAGAAGGAAATGCTGAATTTGTGGGCGCCATTCCTTGATTCTTTCCTCCCTTCCCTACACCTATCAAGCCTTTTTCTAAAGGAGCTATGAGCAGCCAAGGAAGGTCAATGGGTAATAGAGACATGATACTTGTTTCAAGCCCCATATCAAGCTTACTTCTCAATGAGCTTGGTCAACTATGGAAGAAATGCATTAACCCAAAAATCAAGGAGACAACTCCTCTCTTTTAAGCCCCAAATCAAGACACAAAACCTTGGTTGGCCAAGAGAAGAAGAAATCTGAATTTGGTTACCCTCTTCATGAAGCTTTGTATTTTTTTCAGTTGAATTTGAATGGGTTTTAAGGTGCCTATATAAAGGGCCTTACCCCTCCCTTGTATGGAATAATTTTGAATGAATGAAAAAGAAAAGTTTGAGTGATATTCTTGTAGTTTGCCTTCGTTTCTTAAGTACATCGATCTCCATGAGGGAGCGCCTTCGCCTTCGGGTATCGAGGGGTGTGAGGCCCTAAGCTACCATCTCTTTTGCACAAGCCATCTTCCATCTTCGAGTTCGGAGACCATCTGGATGATCCATCTCGGCACCTAGCAAGAAGATCCCCCAACACCACCATCTTCAACTTTTATTCCTTCATTGCTCTTTGTTTCTTGTTGACTCCTAACTTTTATCTTGATTGCTCACAGGTCCTCCAGGTGCCACGAACATGGAGTCGGTCTCCTTGCCCTCAAAACCTTCGGACGGAAAGCCAGTGCATCCACAAGTTTGAAGGCCTGATCCTCCAGGCCACATCTACAAGAGAGAGTGAACTCGGCATCGGGTGCGTTAGAGCTTTACAAGGTTTGCAACCCTAAACTTCTAAGTTGGTATTGATCCAAGAGCTAAGTCCTACGGGGTTTCTGAATCCCAAGGTCCTCTTCTTATCCTTGTTTAGGGACTTATTTGCTTGCTTGAAGTTCTTGTTATTATAGAAACCCTAGATCTACTCTTGCTTGTCTTTGGGAATCCTTAACCTCATTAAAACCTAAAAATCATAAAAAGAAAAATTACTTGCATCATTCCATCACATCCTAGCATCTAGATAGTCCCGTATTAATTTGGTATCAGAGCAGGAGAGGATTAGGGTTAGATGAAAAAAAGACAGAAAAAAATTGCAGCATCGAGCCTGACTCGACGGAGTCGAGTTTTCCCCATCCCAGGGAAATGATGGGGACAACAAAACCCATCTGAGTTTTTTATTTTTTCTCCAAGATTTTATTCTATTATATTTTATAATTTTTATTTCAGTTATCCCATTTATCCCCTTTATTCCCAGTTTATTCCCTTCTTATCCCGATTTATCCCTGATGTATTCCTATCATCTTCTTCCTCCATTCATCACCCAGAACTTCTATTTTTTCCCACCGATCCTGGATCCGCCATGCCCGACCACCGGCAACCACTGACGGCCATCCATCTTTCCCCGACGACGATCTTCTTGTGGGAACGCCGACGAATCCCACGGAACTGCCCATGGCCATCCCCCCTATTGCTCCTTGAATGCCCATGATGCCCATGCTCGTGACGCCTCCCCATCTCCACGCCCGATGCCCCTCTGCCCGGAGTCATCTCTGGCCGCCATCGACATCGATCGGATCCCACTGGATCTGCCAGCCCATCAGCCCTCCGCCTCGCCTGCGAGAATCGTCGACCACCTCCTCCAAATCTGCCAGCCTCCTCCAAATCCACCATCATCCCCCAAATCTACTGGCCTCCTACAAATCCACCGACCCACATCCTCCAAATCCTTCTGCTTTGATGTCAACACTCTTTGGGAGACTACCATCGCGAAGGTGGTCTTTGTCCTCAAGGATCAGTTCTCCCTGATTCAAACCGCCACCAATAACGCCCTCCGCTGTGCTAATTTATCACCGCCCTCGCAGGATCTACACAACCTCTTCGGCATGTCCACCCTCCGCCTCACCCCCGTCATCCTATCCACAATCTTCGCATCCTCTGCCCCGTCCGTCAATCCCCTATTCCATGGTCATAGGATAAGGATTTGCACAAATCTTGATGCAGAAATAATTATGCATAGATCTCAAAGCTACTGGTTTAGGATTCAAAAATAAAATATAAATAAATAAATAAATAATAAAAAAAAATTTCCATGTATGGGTCCTAAATTTTGTAAGCCTATATAAAGGCATCGCCTCTTGTATTTGGTTTTTTAATAATGAAGATAATTTTTTGAGAAAAGAGTTCTTGGTTCTGCCTCCGTTAGAAGAGGGCATGAGGCCCATCTTTCCTTCATCTTCAGGCATTGAGGGGTGTGAGACCCCATCTTGCCTTCGCCTTCGGGCATCGAGGGGTGTGAGACCCTAGTTATTCCATTTCCTATCGAGTCACCCTCCAGGTCTTAGGGATTTTCCTTTACGGCCCCAGGTAGCGATTTGGGTGGGATGCCCTAGGCTCCACATCTAGTGAGATGGGTGGGATACTCTAGGCTACATATAGTGGGATGGATGAGATGCCCTAGAGGTGAGAGGTCTCTCCATGAATGTAAGTCTCCAGTCCTAGAGTATCCAATTTTCCTACCCTACATCCCCATTGTTCCTTCGCCAAAAAATCAAAAAAAAAAAGGTACCCTAATCTTGGTGACTTCTAGGCTCACCAATCGATCCTTTCCCCCCCACCTGTCCTGCATCAATTTGGTATCAGAGCATGGTTAGGACTTAGCATCTTCTTAAGTACTTAGATTGGGTGCTTCACCATGGCCGTCCGGTCATAGAAAAAAGAAGGGCAGCAAGACCCTCACATCCTATTCCACGGGGATTTCCTATGGCATGTATGGGTGCCGATGTAATTGACCTTTGAAGAGGAATACAATGAGATAAGTTTTAAATCTTAAAGAATAGTTTTGCATCATTAGAAGCTAGCATCTTCAAATTTTTGCATTTTTTTATCTCAGTATATAGTCTGATATTTTAGTTATTTTTGCCTGTAGGAATGTCGGATTCTAATGATTTTTGTTTTTCTGGATTACACATAATTAGAAGTATTTTTTAGAATTTTCATAGATTTTATTTCAATGTGTAGAATTTATACATGGCTGATTACCATCTGAGAAAAATTCTATTCTGAAAATTCCAGCAAGTGCATCTCATCCCATTTTCATTTTCCATATAGTTTAATTTTTTCTAGGTTTTTTTTTAAAAAAAATTCCAATATCTTAATTCTGCTAGCATACATCAAAAATTTAAAAAATAAAACTTAGGTACATTTCATTAGATCATTTGTATGTTATTATAGAAACCCTAGATCTACTATTGCTTGTCTTTGGGAATCCTTAACCTCATTAAAACCTAAAACTCACAAAAGAGAAATCACTTGTATCATTCCATCTCATCCTAGCATCTAGTTAGTCTGACATCACCCTTCCTTTGTTCTACGAAACATCGCTGGGTGTGAGGCCCTACTCATCCAGCCGTCAAGAAATCCAAATCCACCATTTTTAAACCTTCCTTTCTTTCATTCTTTTCATTTCTTTGCTGTTTCTAATTCGTGCATCTTTCTTTGTTGAGTGTTACAAGTGAACAAGAATCAAGATCAGGTGTTCTTGCCTTGAAACCGGCATTGTACGGAAGATCGAAGACTGGAAGCAAGATCTTGAAACTCTGTCGCTACGATCTTGAGAGTCCTACAAGATCTACATCGAGAGAGCGATCTTTGTTGGTACAACTGAACTTTTTCCCTTCTTATAATTTTGACTTGTTGAATAAATCCTAGTTTACGGTGGTTTCTCAACCATCAGGTCCTGCTTTTTAATTGCTTTATAGGTTTACTTGTGTGGGAAATTGAATTATTTTCCTTTGCCATCACCTTTGAGTCTTCTTTTTAAAATCTGAAAATGTAAAAAAATATTATTACTATTTTTTTTTATTATTTATTTATTTGTCTCGCATCACTTCCCCTCCACCGTCACCAGATTCTCCACCAGCACCACCAGTAGATGATCTAAAGATGGAAGCAAATCAGGATGATCCACAGGATATTTTGATATTGATGATCTTATAGTGGAGCCCGAGCCAGAGATGGGAGCTAATCAGGACATGGATTCGACTGGGCTTGCTGCTGTTGATGACGTGCCGACACCTGAGGCTATTTCAATTCCATCGAGTCCAACCTTTCTGAGCCCTATCTTACCCAATACTCCTATCAACTCTAGCCATTCTAACTCTGTTCCTTTAGGCACATCCATAGTATCCACACCCGTTCTATCTTCCGACCATTCTGATACTTCCATTGATGCCATTCAGATCACCACTACCATCACTTTACCTAATCCATCTAATGCTTTACCTGCACCATCTATTTTTGTTCCCCTTACCTTTTCCAGCAGGACACCCTTAGTATATTCTACTTCCTTACCTATTTCTTCCTTATCCAAGGAGTTAGGTTTCTATACTCCTAAATTTCATATAATTTCCACTTCATTTGGATCCATTTTTTATCATACACTAGCTGACACTGACCCAGTTCCTGACAC
Source organism: Areca catechu (assembly GCA_021397845.1). NCBI lineage: Eukaryota > Viridiplantae > Streptophyta > Magnoliopsida > Arecales > Arecaceae > Areca > Areca catechu. The sequence goes on along the minus strand of CM038051.1, from coordinate 88,642,379 downwards.
TGTTTCCCCTCCAGTACGAGCTAGAGGGAGAGCACGAGCTAGAGGTAGAGGTCGAGGATGTGGTGACACTCCTAGAGCAATCCGTACTAGATCGGCAAATCTTCGGCCCATGTGGACTACTGGACCTATTGTATTAGAGATTGGATCTTCCTCTGATGAGGACTGAGCCCATTAGGAGTGGTCAGTATATGAGTTAGTTGTATGTTATGCTCTACATGTATTTTGTAAGTATGATGAGTCTGTATCAGTGTATCGTACTTAGTATGTATGCTTGTATCAATGTATTACTATACACGTACTCTCTTGTATCACAAAACATTTGTAGTTATACATATATGATACTTTCAGTGTTTTCACTTGTGTGTTCATGCTTCATTCTTTATTTGTATTGCTTTTGATACTTTTCTTACTATTTTTTCTACTTTATCCTTTCCTTGAGGGGAGGTTTGTTACTTATTTTTCTACTTTGTATTGTTTTTCACCTTTTTCATGATGTTAAAAAGGGAGAGAGAAAATGGTATAATGGGAGACGAAAGTACAAAAAGGGGGGAGAAGAAAGTAATAAGTAATAAACATAGAGGGAAAAATAAGTAAAGGAAAGAAAGTATTAAAGAGAAAAATTTCTAAACTTTTTGGAGATATTTTTGAAAAATGCTAATACATATTTGAAAAGTTTGAAAAATATTTTCAGATCATGCGTTAAGGGAGAGTTCTATCTTTATATTATTTGCTCTGATACTCTTATTCCTTAAAGAGTTTGTTCGAACACTCACATATCATTTCATACCTGAATTTGCTCTGGTATTCATTCTTTAAAATCTATTTTATCTTTGATACATGCTTTTTTCAAAACCAATTTGCTCTGACCATGCATGATTATTATCTATCTTGCTCTGAGTGAAACTAATATTCAATCAACTTTGTTTATGTAAAATTTTGATTTATCATTGCATTTGCTCTAACTATGTTATATTGCTATTCTTTTTGCTTTGATTAAAGCTAATGAATATTCCACTCTTATATATGCATATGTTCCGATACATTCTTACCCTAGATCTGATATGCTAGGTTAAGTATCAATACATTGTAGTTATATGAATTGAATTCATTTAAGTTATATGCTAAATGATGATACTTTGCTCTATGATAGTCATTACAACATTGCTCTGATACTTATTGCTAATTGCTCTGATACTTATTGCTAATCTTTTGAGCTTACCATGTTTATATACCTAAAAGTTTTGTCATTATTAAAAATGGAGAGATTGTTGACTCCTATCTTGATTTTGATGAATAATAAAATACTTAAGTATATATGAGTACTAATTATGTGTTGAAAGTATGTTTATCAGAATTAGGTACTCATCAAAGTTAGAGAGATTGAAATGCTTGTCAGTTAGTTGAAGAAGTCACTTAAGTTAATGGATTTTGAAATTACATAGACTTTGGAACATGAGAAAGACTTTGAAGAGCTCAAAATTTTAGTTTGGACAAGTTTCAATTCTGTTTCAGTCAAGTATCAACTAACAGAGGTTTGAGCTGATATACAGAAAAAGTTTCAGTCAAGTATCAACTCATGAACAGCCAAGTGTTGACTCAAGTATCAGCTCAAGGCTTGAAACCAAACAAGATACAAAACATGTTGATTTTAGGAGTTTGGTCAAGTGTTGACTCATGGAGATGAAGTATCGATTCAAAATCGACTCACCAGAAGAAATGTCAACACATGAGTGCATTCCAAAGAGCCTCAGAAGACATACTTGACCTAGTGTCAACTCGTGTCGACTTATGGTCTGAAGTATCGACACTTGTAGATCGAATAGCACAGTAACGGCTAGTTTTTAAAGTGCAGAACTTTTCCATTGTGTCTAATGGCTAGTTTCTCCTCTCCAATGGCTATAATCAGAATTTTAGGGATTGGAACGGTATTTAAACACCACCAAACACAAGAGGGATAAAATTCTTTGAAGAACTAATGAGAGCATTCATTGAAAACCTTCAAGCATTCAATACTTTGAGAGATTTGAGACTTCAAGCACACTGAATTTAGAAAAAGCTTCCAAGTCCACATCTTCAAGCATTGATTAAGGCTTCAACAACTTGAAGACAAAGCTTTTCAACCACATTCAAGAGCTTCATCGAGTTTACTTATTTTTTTGAAAAAGCTTATTGTATTCTTATATTGTACTTGAGTTATTTTATTAGTACTAGTTTCAAGGAGATTGAAACTAGTACTGAGGTTGTTAGTTAGCCCTATGTAAAAACCAACAAGGTTGTTGGTGAGCCTAGAGTGAAAAATAAACTAGGTTTTGGTTTGCCTTGAGTAAAAACCAAAAGTTTTGATTAGTAAGCCAAGAAAACTAATATGCTATAATCAAGGTTGGATTATAGTGAAATTCTTAAGGGGAGCTTAGGCAGTGGATGTAGGTATTTTCGAATACACTGAACCACTATAAATTTCTATGTTTATGATTTCTTATTACTCTTTCACCATCTACTTCATTACTTTTGCTATCTATTATTATTGAGCACACAAATACTTTGGAAACACACTAGCAGCTAGTTTTAATTCATTCAAAATTTTTTTTTAAACCCAATTCACCTCCCCCTCTTGGGTTGCTTTAGCTAGGCAACAACTAATCGATTATTGGGGACAGAATATTGAAGGGAGGCTAAGAATGCTGCTGCAGAGGCCCACAAGAAGGTAGAGGTGGTAGAAGTCAAAGTTAAACACCTGAAAGAGGTGCTTGCAAGAGTTGAGGCTAATCTAGTCTTGAAGAAGGGGAGGAGAAAGGTGAAGGTTGTGGTGGCTTAGAAAAAGTTGGCGGAGGCCAAGGATGAGTCTACCAAAGCTCGGCACCAGGTAGTGGTAGAATACAAAGCATCGATTGATTTTTTCATAGAGAAGGTCCAAGTAGTGGTGCCTTCAAAACCATGGTGGAATTCTATGATGGCTGCATAAAGTTTAGTAAGGATGCCTTCTAGGAGGGTCATAAAATGGGTCAAGCCAATTATTGACTCCTAGTCATGACCCAGTATCTATTGGAAGATGTTTCTAGGTGTGTGGACAACCTTCTACTAGCAACCAACCTCAGAATATTATATTGGAAGCAGTAGCAACAGGGGATTGAAGAAATTAGCCTGGCAGGGATTCAGCCTTCTTGTGCAGAAATCTCCTAACTTGTTTAGAGAGCCCAGAATATTCCAGATATGACATGGACATAAAACTACATTTTTTAAGACCTCCAACCAATGAGGATTCAACCTTCTAAAGCTCTTGGTTGAACTCCAAAAGGTAGAGAGAGGAATGACTCCAAAGATGCTAGGCGTTGGGTTTCCTACTTGGACTAGGAGTCTCAAGGTGCTAAGGAATTTTCTCCTTCCTAAGATATGGCGGCTTGGATGTTGATATTACCTTGATAGAGAGTGACAAACCAGAGAGGAAGAGAGGGAGGAAGGAGATGGATATCAAGGAGAAAAGGCTATTTCATTATGACGGCTCAAATCAACCCCATATACAAAGTATATATATATTAGGTCACCATGACCTAACTCTAAAACTCCCATAGGCCAACTTAATGCACAATTGAGTTTCCGAAGCCCAAGTACACCCTTGACCCAGCCCAATCACACATACCTAAGACTTAAAACCAGCCCAATACAAGTTTGCCCCTTGAGGCCCAAGTCCCTTAAATCTCAAGACCCGAAAGGCTAACAGCCTTTCATCCAGGGCCCAAACTAGCCCTAGAAATTCCATGATAGCATCATGATTATTGGACCTTGGCCTTAGCCTTGGTCCCTTAAACCTTGGAAACACCACATGAGATCCAAAAATCTCTACCTTGGTGCTTCAAGGCTTCATCCAACTCCATCTTGTCCACAAGATACATCAGTACCACATACTTGCAAAAGCTATCTCGCTGTAGAACCTTTGTTAGGGCATTTGCTGGATTCTTCTTGGTATGTACCTTCACCAGCTCCACCTTGCCATCCTTCACAAGCTCTCTGGTTTGTTGGTATCTAATGTTGATGTGCTTGGTCCGAGCATGATAGACAGAGTTCTGTGCAAGTAGAAGTGCACTTTGGCTATCGCAGTGCATCCTAACAGCCTCTTGTTTAAGGCCCATCTCCAATGCTAGACCCTTAAGCCATAGGGCCTCCTTTGCTATCTCTATAACTCCGATGTACATTACCTTGATGGTTGATAATACCGTAATAGGTTGCAAGCAGGATCTCGATGATACAGGACCTCCATATATGCTAAATATGAAACCTATCATCGAACGATGGGTGTCCACATCTCCACTAAAATCGGCATCTATTAACCCTCCTATCAACCCTCGAGCCTCCTTGGACATGTTGGAGAATCCCTCAGCACCTTCTCATTGTCTGTAGTAGATACCAACTCCAACCATGCCCGCCAAGTACCTGAAGACTCCTTTCAGTGCTCGTTAGTGCTCCTTGCCAGGCTGTGCCATGATCTACTCACTTGACTCACTACATGGGCAATATCCAGCCTACAACACACCATGGTGTACTTGAGACTACCTACACCAAAGGCATATGGCACCCTCTCCATCTCTTGAACCTCCACCTTAGTCTATGGTGCCATGGTCTTCGAGAGTCTGAAGTGTCCAGCTATAGGCAGCTCTATCGATTTTGCATCCTTCATCCCATACCTCTCCAAAACCTTCTTTATGTAGCCACCTTGAGATAAATGCAGCACCCTCTTGTTCTGATCTTTGAATGTTTCCATTCCTAGGATCTTCCTCGTACGTCCCAAATCCTTCATCTCAAACTCTCGAGATAAAGCTGCCTTTAGTTCTTGCACTGTCTGCTTACTCTTGCATGCTATCAGCATGTCATCCACATACAAGAGTAGGTAGATCCTAGAACCATCATCAAAAGTTCTCACATATACACAAGAGTCATGATCACACCTGAAAAGTGCAATGCTCCTCACAAAAATATCGAACCGCTTGTACCATTGCCTCAGTGATTGCTTGAGCCTGTACAATGACTTCTATAGCAAACAAAATTTCTCTTCTGATCCTGATTCTCTGAAACCTAATGGCTGCTCTATGTAGATGCACTCCTCTAAATGTCCATGGAAAAATATCATCTTGACATCCATCTGCTCCAGCTCCAAGTACTGAGCGACTACGATGCTCAGCTCCATCCTGATGGAAGTATGTCAAACGACGAGAAAGAAAACCTCGCTGAAGTCTATTCCTTCTCTTTATGAGTAATCTTTGGCAAGCAAATGAGCTTTGAATCTGAAGCCTCCTTGTTCCAAAGGTCCCTTACATTGCTAAATCCAATTACACCCTATGAGTTTCTTCCCCTATGGCAACTGCACCAACTGCCATGTGTCGTTCTTGTAGAGAGACTACATCTCCTCGGACATTGCTTGGACCCACCTCTCCTTGTCTGGGCTCTCCATAGCCTCCTCATAGGTATATGGGTCTCTATTGGCTATCATTAAAGCATATGACACCATCTCTCCAAAACCATATCGGTCAGGTTGCCTGATGGTCCTCTTGGGCTTATGTAGTGCAACCCTGATATCTCTCCTAGGTCCAGCCTACTCTCACTAGTCCTCCTGGCATCGATCATCCATCCAGCTCTCTTCACATGTGGAGGCACCCTCTGAGAGTGCTCCACCTAAATATCCAATCCTCCAGATGCACCTACAAGTGTCAAAATAGAAAACGATGTAAGCTATCCAGCGCTACCCTGCTGGACCTCCTACTGCTCCTACAGCTCCTCCATGCCACCTGACCTCTAGAAAACTGTCCTCTCATCAAAGGTCGTATCTTTACTGATGACAACCTTCTTCTCCAAGGGATCCCACATCCTGTACCCCTTGACTCCTCATGGATACCCCAAGAACACCATCTTCTTTGACTTGGCATCCAACTTACTATGCTCACCAGCATCGTTGTGCACATACATCGTGCACATGAAAACTCATAGATGGCGAAGCCCAATCCTCCTTCCAAACCATCTCTCTCCTGGAATACCACCATCTAACTTTGTATGCGGTGATCGATTGACCAAATAGTAGGCTGTGTCAACTGTATCAACCTAGAATGCCTTAGGAAGCCCTGCCTGCAACCTCATGCATCTTGCCTTCTCCAAAAGGGTTCGGTTGATTCTCTCAGCCATGCTATTTTGGTGAGGAGTCTCTCTAACCGAGATGTGCCTTTTGATGCCACACTCCTCACAAAAGTGCTGGAACTCCCTGCTGGTGAACTCACTACCATTGTTGGACCTCAAGCACTTTACACTACGACCTTGCTCCTCATCAACTTCTGCTTTTCATACCTTGAACTCTGAGAAGATCTTTGATTTTTATCACATAAAGTAGACCCACACCTTTCTTGAAAAATCATCTATCAAGGTTAAGAAGTACCTCGCTCCATTTCTGGCTGAAATTGGAGATGGTCCTCGCACATCAGTGTAAACTAGTACTAGTGGAGCTATATAGTGGGCTGAACTACTACTGAAGTAGATCCTCCTCTGCTTTCCCATCTAGCATGACTCACAGACATATGAAATGTCACCAACCAGATCTAGAATGATCCATGCTTGCTCAGTTTCTTCATCCCATGATCTCCCATGTGGCCCAGGCGATAGTGCCATAATCTGAGTCTCCTTGTGAGTCTTGTGCTGCCACTACTATATCAGATTGCCCCATCATAACTGACCCCTCCATCCTACAGAGATTATTGTCCATCCTCCTACCTCTCATCACAAACATGGCTCCATTGGAGATATTAAGTACTCTACTCTTGGCTTGACTGCTAAAGTTGTAACCGCATCGCTCCAGGTAGCCCAGTGATACCAGATTTTCTTCAGCTCAGGAACATGCTTGACATTGGTCAGTGTCCTCACGATCCCATCGAACATCCTCACTCGTATACTTTCAATACCAGCGACCTTGCATGAGTGATCATCTCCAAGTGTCACACTTCCCTCATAGATCTTGGTATAGGTCGAAAACCAAGATCGGTTCGGGATATAATGATTAGAACAGGCTGAAGCCAGGGTCCATATATCTATGTACAATCTATGATCATCTGATACCACCAAGAGATCATCTTCCACCTCTTTATCAGCAATGGCACTCACCAAATTTGATCCTCCTTTGTATCCCTTCTTATTCTACAATTGAGGACAATCCCGCCGAAAGTGCCTAATCTCATTACACTTAAAGCACCTTGCATCTTTCCTGCTCTTGCTATTCCTTCTAGACTTCAACCATCCTCTCTACTTGGACCTCTCTACTTGGATTCCTTCCTCTTCTGGACCTTTCCCCAATGACCAATCCCTCATGGGGAACTCCTTCATTGGTTAGCTTCTCTCTCTACTCATTGGAATGTAGCACCAAGACCATATCTTCATATTCTAGGGTCTCCTTGCTGTACAGTAGTGTAGTAATCAAAGCATCAAAGGAAGGGGTAGTGAGCATAGCAATAGCAAGGACTTGTCCTCCTCAAACTTGACCCTAATATTCAGCACCTCGTTACACATCTGGTCAAACTTCTGAATGTGATCTACTATGTTTCCACCTTCCTACATCCGAAGGATGTAGAGTCGCTTCTTTAGCATCAACTTGTTGCACATGTTCTTTCCCATGTAGAGCATATGCTACTTTGACCAAAGATATTTTGGAGTCCTCTCCTCTATCATGAAATAGAGAGCCGCATCTGCCAAGCACCCTCTGATCATCGCATAGGCCTTCCTTTCTATGGACATCCACTGCTTCTCTGATACCTCATCGAGCTTTTCCTCCAAAGCCTGATCCAGTTCCAACTGGACAAGGAGATCTTCAACCCAAACTTTCCACATGAAAAAGTTTCCTTTCCCATCAAACTTTTTCGAATCCACCTTCATGCTGGTACTCATGTCTAGATCCTAGCCAAACATACAATAATAAAAAAACACCATATGATTGAGAAGTGACTTGACAAGCCCTTGCTGAAATTTCAGCAATTGAAGATTCACAACTTTTGGCATCTCCCATGAACTCCATGCAACTCAAGCTCTGATACCACTTGTTGGAGGATGTTTTTAGGTGCATGGACAACCTTATACCAGCAACCAACCTCAAAACATTATATTGCAAGCAGCAGCAATAGGGGATTGAAGCAATCAGCCTGCAAAGGATTCAGTCTTCTTGTGCAGAAATCTTCTAACTTGTTCAAAGTTCCCCGAATGTTATAGATAGGATATGGATGTAAAACCACCTCTCTTGGGACCTCCAACTAGTGAGGGTTCAACCCTCCAAATCTCCTAGTCAAACTCCAAAAGGGTAGAGAGAGGGATGACTCCAAAGATCCTAGGTGTTGGGTTTCCTACTTAGACTAGGAGTTCCTAGGCACTAAAAAATTTTCTCCTTCCTAGGGTATGGCGGCTTGGATGCTGATATTACCTTGATAGAGAATGACAAACTAGAGAGGAAGAGAGGTAGGAAGAAGATGGATATCATGGAGAAAAGGTTATTTCATTATGACGACTCAAATCAGCCCTATTTACAAAGTATATATATACTAGGTCACCATGAACTAACCCTAAAACTTCCATAGGCCAACTTAATTCATAATTGGGTTTCCTTAGCTCAAATACACCCTTGAATCCATCCAATCATACATACCTAGGACTCAAAACCAGCCCAATACAAGTTGGCCCCTTGAGGCCCAAGTCTCCTGAACCTCAAGACTCGAAAGGCTAACAACCTTTCATCCTAGGGCCCAAACTATCCCTAGAAATTTCATGACAGCATCATGATCATCGGACCTTGGCCTTAGCCTTAGTCCCCTGAGCCTTGAAAGCACCACATGAGACCCAACAGTATCATGAGTTGAATTTCTTCCAATTGGACGAGCAGGGAGAGTTCGAGGAAGAACTCTCCCCCTTCGAGTGTGAAGAGATCATCGCACCTATCCCCACATCCTAGCCTCCCTCCAAAGAAGCCATGGCTAATCCTTTTGAGGCTTCTCCCAGTCCTACCAATCCCCAGGACAAGGTCAAGGACTAAAACACTTGTATCTTTTTTTCTTTCTTTTTTTTTTTAATTTCTGTAAAAGAACTTTCGATCAATGAAATGAAATAAAAATTTTCATCTTTTAAGCATACTTTGTTTGTTTCTATTTAGTTGCATGGTCATGTTCATGATGTCAAGTCTTGCCAAATGAACCTTTCCCAGCCAATCCTTTTTTAATAGTACAGCCATGGGGATCAAGGCCCATATCAATAATCAAGAGGAAAAGATCAAGGTAGAGAGCAAGAAGGCTATCGATCAAAAAAGAGATTGTCAAAGGTGCAGAAGGTGTGCTTGTAAAAGCCACCAAGAAAATTGATCATCTTCGAGTAGAGACTGACAAGGGGATAAGGAACAAGCAGCTGAAAGGGTCAGCTTTACTAAAGAGTCAGAGAGGCTATCCATGGTAGCCAAGAAGGTGAATTGGGATGAAACTACTGAGTTGGCTTGAACTCACAACCAGCTTTGCTTCACCCGAGGGGAGATCTCTACCTTGGAGTCACTAATTGCCACTAGGGAGGTAAAATGGAGATTGGCTGCTTGGATGGTGCAGCTTTAGAATGAACTGCACACTGCTCGGAAGTAGAACTCTAGCCTCGGACAGCTATTGAAGAACAAGGATATAGTAATTCATTTTGAAGCCAAATCAAAATAAGACACCATGACTATCTCTGAGTCGAACTGGGAGTAGCCTCTAGTAGGATCATGTCGAGCAAGGGAAACTATGAGGGCATGGGAATTCCAAGAGCAAATGATTGCTTGAGGGAAAGGATACATGAAATGTTCCACTTTGGCCACATCGTTGGGGATAGTACCTATAGGAGTTGGTCCAGATTCTCTACCTGAACCTTGATCTCTCCCACCTGCCTCCTCCAATTGAAAGCTTAAATGAATTCCTTGAACAGATTGGTGAGACAAACTCATACCAATTTTTGGAGTTTGTCATTCCTCGCCATGCACCTTATAAAGTAAAGATTTGTAAGATAGACTCTACTAAGTGCTCGGAGGCTAGAGATGAATAATCCCTTGTACAAGTTTTTTTTGTGTCATCACTCATTTCTGGTGACTACTCCTTTGTAGCCCTTGGACACTTTCTATCTTAATAAAATTTTTTACTTGCACTTCTTTTATCCTGTTTTGTGATGTGAAAATATTTATTCCAACTAAAGTGGTTTGACAATCATCCATCATTCATGAGCATTGAGACTTTTGCTAAATGAGCCAACCAAAGGTTCCTTTATAGAATTTTATGAATCATTAGATAATTGGTCATCATTATTAGATTAAATAGGCCAATCGTAGGCAGTTGTAGAGTTGAACAAGAGCATGTAGATTTAAAATAAATTTCTCCTTTGCAAGGTCGATCAAAGATTGTTGAGGCTCATACCAATTAAGGGCCACTTGGAGTCAAGACAAATCGAAGAGTGCTGAACTTTAAAGTCGATTAAAGTCTCCTTCAATGGACTGGTCAAAGTTTGTTAATGCTCTAGTTGATCAAGGACCACTCGAAGCTAGGATCGATCGAAGGTAGTTGAATTTTAAGCAAATCAAAGGCTCTTCAATATACCGATCAAAGGTCTTTAAGTCTCTGACTGATCAAGGGCCACTTAGAGCTAGGGCCAATTGAAGGCTATTAGCTTCAAGGATTGATTTTGATGAGTAACAAAATATTTGAGTATATTATATAATTAACAAGTTGAATAAGTTCATATTTCAGGAAATGTCAAAATTTTAAAAGAAATATTTAAGGGTAACAAATTTTGATGTAAAAGATATATTTTTAAGCTCCAAAGAAAAGAAAAAGCTAGTGAACTTCAAGCAAGAACAGTATGTTAGGATGTACAATCAAAATTTTTTTAAAATCTCAAAGTTTTAGCCCCACATAAAAAGTTTCAGCTTGGCACACAAAGAGTTTTAACCAACATGCTGTTGAGCCGACTCAAATGAAATTAGAATCGAAGGGGGAGCTGAAAATTGTAGAAGCCATATTTTGGAGGCTGACAACCAAGTAAACCCAAATGTTAACTATGCCAACTTGAATGGCAATCAAGTCAACCCCAATTATCTAAGTCGATCAATAGTACTCTATAGAAGGCTGATTTTCTGATGGAATGGTAATTGAGTTGACCCCAACAATCTGAACTGACTTAATAATGAGAAATAGAAAGATAAATTTTTGGTAAACTAAGATTGAGTCTACTTATTTGTGGTCCGAGTTAACTTAGATGTAATATAAGTTGACTAGAAGATTGTTGATAGCATAATGTTAGTTCTATAGAAAGTTCAAAATTATCCAATTTTGAATCTAATAGCTCTATTTCATCTTCAAATGGTAAGAAATTAACTTTTTAGCCATAAAGATATGTTAAAAGCTCACCAAACATATTGAAGAATAAGAAAAACTAAGAATATTCTAAGAGCCATCAAGTGAGAGTTGAGAATAAAGAGAAAAAGATAAAAAGAGTATTGATTTGAGATTTTTCACTCCCAATCACCTGAAAGGACTTCTAATCATTGGCAATCTAGCATGGAGACAAGCTTTGAAGATTCAATAGATTTCAGATGAAATAAGTCTCATTTTTTAGCATTATTATTTTTATTCCTACTCATTTTAAGGAGTTTTGTATTTATATTCTCCTTTCTTAGTTCTTTTATTTTCTAACTTCAATTAGAAATTAAAGTTAGGTGTTTAGCCAGGGATTGGATATAAGGGTTTGGATTATGAGCCTGGTAAAATAATCTAGCTATAATCTTGAAGAGATTATATTAAAAACATCCAAGAAGGGGCTTAGGGAATGGATGTAGGTATTAGGTATAACAAACCACTATAAAATTTCTATATTTGTATGTGCTTTTTTATTTATTTACTCTTACTTTCAGCATTCCATCTTTGAATTGCCATAGCACATATTTCTACTCACCATCACTTCAAATTTTTCAAAGGCTGCACATATTTAAGTTAAATTTTTGAAAAACCTAATTCATTCCCACTCTTGAGTTATTTGGATGGGCAATAAGTGGTATCAGAGCTTGGTACTTAAATGTATTTGATCTAGTGATCAAGAATTAAGACCAAATAGCAACCCGACTTAGCATGCCTCTTATCGAAGGGCAATATTCAAACTAACCCCTCTTGTTCATTGGAATAAAGTACACTTATTAGAAAGCTCACATGCACATTTATATTCAAGTACTTGATTATTAACTTTGGAGAGTTATAGTCAAAAGGCCACATACACCCATAATCAAAATAGATGGAGTTGATATTCCAAAACCAGAAAAGGACTGCGATGAGTAAGACATGAAATTGATAGAGATAAATGCCAAAGCTTTGAATATTTTATTTTATACATTAGATGCTAATGAGTTCAATAAAATTTTAACTTGTAGCTCCATTAAAGAGATTTGAGATAGATTAGAGATTATCCATGAGGATACCAACCAAGATAAAAAAACTAAAATCAATATGCTTGTACATAAGTATGAATTATTCAAAATGGAGTATAATAAGATCATTACTAGCATGTATACTAGATTTATCGATATTTCTAATAGCTTAAAAAGTTTGGATAGGACATATTCCAATAGTAATCTTATTCAAAAAATTCTTAGGTCACTTTCAAAATCATGAAAAGTAAAAGTGACTACCATCTAAGAGGTAAAGGATCTTAGCACTCATCTTGAAGAACTCATTGGTGGTGGGGGCACCAGGATCAGACATAGATTACTGGGTCCTATCTGGTTTACTTAGTCATGTGTCATAATTTTGTAATCAATTAAGATTGAGTCATGTGATAAGTTGAGGCTAGTTGATTTGTCTCAACCCAGTCTAGTCTATTAAGTCCTGTATTTCAGTATATGTCTAGTATGAGTCCAATTTTTGTATAAGAAAGGAGGATACACTACTTTGGAGTTCCACTAGGTCTCATCCAGGAGCCAGATGATGCAGGATGAAAAAATAAAAAAGAAAATTAGAAATTAATATATATATATTATTTTTAGATTTTAGAAGGAGAGCTCAAAGGAAATAGTAAAGGAAACTAATAAGTCTATTATCGGCACTAGTAAACCTATAAAGCAATTAAAAAGCAGGACCTAGTTGTTGAGAAACCACCATAAACTAGGATTTATTCAACGAGATAGAAATTATGAGAAGGGAAAAGTTTAGTTGTACCAACGTAGATCGCTTTCTCGATGTAGATTTGTCAGGACTCTCAAGATCGTAGAGATATGATTTCGAGATCTTGCTTCCAGACTCCGATTTTCCATGCAATGCTGGTTTGGAGGTAAGAAAACCTAGCTTCAATTTTTGATTACCTGCACACTCAACAAAGAAATACAAATTAAGAAGCAACAAATGAAAGGAAAGAATGAAAGAAAGAAGGGTTTAGAAATGGTGGATTTGGATTTTTGATGGCTTGGATAAATAGGGACTCATACCCCGCGATGCTTCAAAGGAACAAAGGAAGGGCCTCACACCCCGTGATGCACATAGCAAAGGAAAAATTCAGCAAAATTTTATTGTATTTCAATAATAATTTTTTCAATTACAGGGGGGCTGGTGGGGTATTTATAGATCCCCAACCAATGAAGTAAGGGACATAAACACTAGTTTTGTGATCCCTTGGAATACAACTCCTTGAATCCTGCTCTTGGATGTCTTGGACTCTAGAGTCTGGATCATGTGGTTGTCTGCTGGTGAGGGACTCCTCAGTCTAGATTGAAGAAGATTCAAGAGTTTTGGTGAAACTCTTGAGTTTAGGAGAATTAAGCAGCTTCCATCCTGATTGCTTGAAACTCTTGAAGTAGAAACCCATTGAACCTTCTTCCCTTAAGTGAGCAAATACCTTGGGACTCTTGCTTGAAGTGGGTGATAAGAAAAAATAATTTTGGCATGGAATATTTGAGTGGGAGGGCACCATCTTGGAGAGTCCTTTTGCTTTACTTATCTTAAAATTAAGTGGCACCTAAAATTTCTTCTCATGTTGGCGCTAAATCCTTCTCACATGGGTCGGCCAAAGAAGTGTGATATAGATTATGTTCTTGTCCCAAAATGAAGTGATATGCCATGTCCAAACATGACATGTGCTGATATCCCCTGGTGATGTGGCAGTGATGTCCAAAAATCTAGCAAAGTTGGTGCCAAAAATAAATTGACTTGGCCTAGCACATGGCTTGTCTTGGACTAGCACATGGGTTGTCAATTTGATGCACATGGGTCGTTAATTGGGTTCCCCTTGTAATACAGAACTCAATAACTAATTTTTACAGGACTAAAACCAAATAACTAAACACATGATTTAACCAACAAATTGAACCAACCATACTTAATCAGGCTTTCAAATAAAAATCTAATTAAAGTTGATAAAAAGGGCTAATTAAATTGGACCACTAAGATCTCAATTGGATAATTAGGGTTTGACTCAATTGGGATTTCGACTCAACTGGGTAAAAAGGGTTTTATCTCAAAATAAACAAAATCCTAATTTCAGTTGGCAAAAGGGGTTTACCTAACTAAACCAAAATAACAAAATTAAAATAAAATATTTACAAGATAAATAGGGTTGGGTTTAGGGTTTTACACACAGGTGATCCACAAGGATGTGGGTTCAACCTGTTGACTTCTTTTGGCCCTGGTGCCCGCACCACCAGAGGGCTTTACATCAGCCAATTGGACCCTGTATGCCAACCTAGGGTCCAAGATTCCTACAAGATGCCCTGATGCCCTCCAGATGCTTTTCAGATGCTAGATTCCCTCTAGATGCTAGAGAATATTCCCAGAACAGGGCCTCACTTGATTCCCGAGATCCATCTGAGCCCCAGCCCAAAGAAGATTCAAGGCCAAGGTCCATAAGAACGAAGATGCCATTTTTATTCCAAGAATATTCCATCCAGGGTGCCCTAGCTTCCTGGAGGCCTAAAGTACTTGCGCCCAAGCCCATGCACCCCAAGCCCCTTTGGCCAGCCCTTTGCTGCCCCCTTGAGGCCCACATGCCAATCAAAGCAAGAGTAGGCATCCTCACATGTTGACCAAGTCAAAGCATGAAGGGAGAAGGAGAAGACTAGTCAAAGATCCTAACCTAGTTGGGATTTGTTTACCTAATTATTTTAAGACTTGTAATTCTAACATAGCTAGGAGAAGGACTTGTAATCTAACTAGGAGAAGACTTGTAATACCTTAAGGAGAGGTTATTCCTAACCTAAGTGTAACCCTAGTTAAAAGAGAGCATGGGAACTCTATAAATACCCCACCCCTCCCCTTCTTGTACTCACTTCTCTCTTATGAAATAAAACCTTGGTAAAATTTTGTCTTCAAGTTCTAGTGTTGAGTGTTTTGATTCATCTTGTGCTTGGCTGAACCTTGCTGCCCTAGCCTTCTATTGCATCCCATGATATCAGCCAAACCCAAAGGAAAGGAACCCTAGGCCACCCAAGCCAGGATCTTCATCAAGCTTCTAGCCGCCCGCCATTCAAACCTTGATTCGAATTTCCTTCAAACCCTAGTTTCCTTTATATTTTTACTTGCTATTTTGATTGACCTCTGATGCTTGCAGGATCCTCGAGGTGCTTCACCTCCCCATATGAGGCTTTCTTTGCCTCCAGGACCGCCCAAATTAGCCATCTGATCCAAGGAATCCGAAGCTTCTTCATCCAGGCTCCAATCAGAGTGTGAGTGATCTCTTCTATTCTAAATTTTTCAATCTTTGACTGGTAAGAAACCTTCCCTTCTCTTAATATCTGATTTGATTGAAGATAACTATCCTAAGTCAGGAATTTCTCAATTCTCGGATCCTGTTATTTTTATTATTTTGCATAAGCACACCTGCATGATGATTCTTTGCATTGCTAGTCATCTTGCTAGTCTTTACTTGATTTCTAGAATATAGCCTAAAAAATAAATTAGAAAAAAATAAAAAAAAATAGTTTACTATTTTTCCTGCAATCTTAGAGTCATCCCGCATCAGTTTGGTATTAGTGCTAGTTTAGAATAGCATTCATCTGTATTAGATTCACAAAACCCTAATTTTTGAATTTTCTGCATCCTGTCCACTGCATTAGGTGTCGATTTTTCATCTAATTTTGACCACCTAAAATTTTATTTTTCTATGAAATTTGTATGAATTATTCTCTATCTTGTCCTCTATTTTATAATAAATTTTAATTAATTTTATAGAAATCTTAATTCACTAAAATTTGGCATATTAGAAACCCTAACTAAAAACCTGATATTTCTGCATCAGTTTGAAAACCCAAGGATTTGCATCACCATCTAATTTTTGTTTTGCATCAAATTTGGTAGAGATCATCACACCGTCCATCCTCTACCCTAGAATTTTTATGATTATTTTCTTCATTGATAACTATGTCAAATCCTGCATCTTTTGAAACCATAATTTCATGAATTTTTGCACTTATTTGACCAAATCTAACCAACTTCCACACACCCCAATCCCAAGCCCAATTTTATTGCTAACCTAATCAACATAAACCTAACTTGCCACATTATAAAATACACAAAAATATTTTATTTTTATGATTATTTTAGTTTATATTAGGACTTATTAAATGTGCATCATTTGATTAACCTAATCTTAAGGGCACTTTCTCTATCTCAGATCAGGGCAGCAGGTCATAACCTATCTTGGACCCAAAACAATCTCTTTGCATTTAATTAGACCTAATTTGTCCTAGAGGGCTAGGTGACACCCAACAGGTCGGGTCCAAATTGTGTGGACCAACTAGTGCATTTAATCCTGTAGCTATTACTGAAATCTGGTGTCTATGGCTGAGGGTCCAGAGTCAAACGACCTAAGTGGTGTTGTGGTTTTTAATTGGGTCCCTATGAAAGAAGAGGGGGCCTGCCACACTCCCATCCTTTACCTGGCCAAAGGAAGGATTAGCTACTGGGTTAAGTGTAAGTTGAGCTTACCCATTCAGTTTTGGCTCTAGGTCTAGGAAACCCTAGATTGTACTGACCTTTTCTTTTTTTGCATGCTTGGCTGCACCATTCCACTTTAATTGATTATTTGTTGCATGACCACAGACTAGGAACCCAATACAAAAAGTCCAAACCTCAATCCGGTACAACCATGGAGTCCAACCTTGAAACTATCATAAGAACCATGAATAAACAGATGGTTGCCCAATTAACCATCCAAATGAACCAGATGAACCTCGAACAGGACCAAACCCAAAATTAGTTAGCCCAAATGAACCAATCAAATACCCAAACCCAAACCCAGCTTGCCTAATTGACCACTCAGTTCAACCAGATGACCCAAACAAACACCCAAGCAACATATAGACTTAACTAATTAACCAATAGGCTTAACCAAGTTGAGAACTGACTAAAGACTGTTGAGAAAACTCAAGAGTCTAACACTGAACCAGACCTTGATTCCATCCCTTCTACTTCCCATAACCCTAGAAGAGTCCAAACCCATGAACCCTTTGTAGAACATAATCCTAGGAGACCCCAAAACCAGGATCAATTTAGGGAGCCTAACCATAGGAGAAACCAACATCAGGAACAATACCATGAACCCAACCTCAGGAGACCCAATCATGAAGACCAAGATCAAGATGATAGAATTCTTAGGAGCATTAAGATAGACCCACCCATCTTCTATGGCAACTTAGATCCAAAAGTTTAAATAGACTGAGAGGGAGGCATGGAGAGGTACTTCAAATTTTATGCCCTGAGTGATGAGAAAAAGTATCAATTTGTCCAGCTTAGGCTAACTGATCAAGCAAGATTATATTGGGAGCAAATAGAGCGACTCGGTAATCAAATAGGCCACCCACCCATTGTCACCTGGGAAGCCATGAAATTAAAACTTAGGGCTAAATATGTTCCCCCATACTATAAGCAGTGTCTCTTAGATCAATGGCAGAGATTAAAACAAAGGACCAAAACTATAAGGAAATACCTAGCCCAGTTTGATGAGTGCACCCTGAGATGCGGCATAGATGAACCTAAGTCAGTTACCCTCTCTAGGTTTAGAAATGGTCTTGGAGAGGATATCCAGAGGGAGCTATACCTTAGAAAAGTTGAACACCTAGACCATGCCTATCATATTGGTGAAAACTTTGAGAGGTTCCAGAGAGTACCTATAGTTAGAAGACCTAAACCCTTTAAATCCAACACTCCTTGCTTTAGGCCCAACCCAAACCAGGCTTACCCAAACCGACCCCGCTTTAACCAAACCCGCCGCAACTCCAACCCTAGTCGGCCAAACCCAAACCTAAGTTGACCTAACCCAAACCCAACCCGTCGCAACCCTAATCCATCTCGTCCTAACCCAAGTCCGAGTCAGGCTAGCTTAAGTAACTCAGCATCTTTTAGGAATGATAACGGTAAGGCACCAGTTTTTTAGAAGAACCCAAGCACCACCCCAATGCCTGTTTTAGGTGCAATAAGGTAGGTCATTTTGCTAGCCAGTGTCCCACCAGGTCTTTGCACATAGGGGAGCTTGAAGAAGGTGAGCCTGAACCCAATGAGAATGAAGAAGAAGAGGCCTATGAAGCTAAACCTGACTTAATTGAAGAGTATACAGGTGATGAGTAGGATTTTGATCAACCAGACCTCGTAGGGATAGTTAGATGCATCCTGTCCCAAAGTAAAACCCAGGAAGATTGGCATAGGACCAACATCCTATAGACTTTGTGAAGATTGGGGACAAGGTGTGCAAAATAATTATAGATAGTGGGAGCTATATAAATGCCATATCCCATAAGGCTATCAAAACCCTAGGCCTACACCCAGTTCCTCACCCAAACCCTTATAAGGTATCCTACATAGATTCCACCTCTATACCTATTAAGTCCAGATCCCAAGTCCAGATCTAGCTTCAGTCATACCAGGATAGAGTGTGGTGTGATGTTGTGCCCATCGGTGTAAGCAGTATAATCCTAGGATGGCCATGGCTTTATGATCATGATGCCACCCTTTATGGCCAAACTAATGCTTGCATGTTTACTTTTCATGAGGAGAAGATCACCATAAACCCCACTCCACCTTAGGAATCAATTAAGAGAGGACTAGCTCACTTAAAGAGAAGAAAACTAGAGTTAATTTAATCACTGCAAAAGAGCTAGAGAAAGAAATAACTAAGGGCACTACTGTTTGGATGTTAGCTGTGAAGGAAGTATCTGATCCTATTGATAGAGAGCACCCTCAGGAGGTCAAAGGAGTCTTGAGTGAATTTAGTGACATATTTCCTGAAGATTTACCTGACCACTTACCATCACTTAGGGATGTCCAACATGTAATTGATTTAGTCCCATGAGCTACCCTGCCTAACCTACCTCATTATAAGATGAACCCAACTAAACACTTAGAGATTCAAAGACAGGTATGTGAGCTTCTTAGAAAAGGGTTTATTAGGGAGAGCCTAAGTGCTTGTGCTGTACCAGCCTTATTAATCCCTAAGAAAGATGGCACATGGATGATGTGTGTTGATAGCTGTGCCATAAATAAAATAACTGTGAAGTGTAGGTTTTCCATCCCCCACTTGGATGATATGCTGGATATGATGGTAGAAGCCACAATCTTTTGAAAGATAGACCTTAAGAGTGGCTACCTTCAGGTTCAAATTAGACATGGGGATGAATGAAAAATAGCTTTTAAAACCAAAGATGGTCTATATGAGTGGGCCGTAATGCCTTTTGGGTTATCCAATGCCCCTAGCATTTTCAAAAGAATTATGACCCAAGTCCTTAGGATGTTCATAGATAAATTTGTGGTAGTATATTTTGATGACATCCTGATTTATAGCAAAACTAAGGAAGATCATATAAAACATCTGAAACAAGTTTGCTTGACCCTTAGGAAAGAGAACCTCCATGCTAATTTGAAGAAGTATGATTTTATGACCCATAAAGTTATCTTCTTAGACTTTGTGGTGACCCCGAAGGTGTAGCAGCTGATCCTGAAAAGGTCAGTTCCATCAGTACCCACTAATGTCCATGAAGTTAAAAGTTTCCATGATCTAGCCACTTTCTACAGAAGGTTTATTAGAGAATTTAGCACCATAGTAGCACCAATTACTGATTGTATTAGGAAGGGTAGTTTTGAATGAACCAAAGTTGCAGATAGAGCCTTCCTAGAGATTAAAAACAATTTGTCACAAGTACCTATTTTGAGGCTACCCGATTTTACCAAGGTCTTTGAGGTAGCTTGTGATACTTCCGGAGTAGGCACAGGAAGAGTTCTGAGCAAAGAGAATCACCCAGTAGCCTTTTTCAGTGAGAAACTTAATGAGGCTA
The DNA here is from genome assembly GCA_021397845.1 of Areca catechu. Classification (NCBI taxonomy): domain Eukaryota; kingdom Viridiplantae; phylum Streptophyta; class Magnoliopsida; order Arecales; family Arecaceae; genus Areca; species Areca catechu. The sequence continues at coordinate 88,622,065 of CM038051.1, read as the reverse complement.
AATTGAAGTACTCAACCTATGACAAAGAATCTTATGCAGTAGTACAAGCTCTTAGATATTAGAGACATTATTTACTACCCCAGGAGTTTGTTCTTTACTCTGACCATGAAGCACTCTGATTTTTGAACTCCCAGAAGAAATTAAACCCTAGGCATGCTAAGTGGATAGAACTTATACAAGCTTATACCTTTGTACTAAAATACCAAGCTGGAACTGAAAACAAGGTAGCTGATGCCCTTAGCAGACAAGCCTTACTGTTGAATACTATTAGCACTGAAGTCATTGGATTTGATAGGTTAAAAGATGAATATGAAACCTGTCCAGACTTTAGTGAAATTGTCCAATCCTTAGCCTAAGGACCATCTAGAACTCATAGCGAATACACCCTTCAAGATGGTTATTTATTTTAGAATAACAGACTGTGCATTCCCAGGACCACTCTTAGAGAATTCTTAGTCTAGGAAACCCATATAGGAGGCCTTGCTGGTCACTTTGGAAGAAATAAGACTATCTTAGCTATAGAGGACCAGTTCTTTTGGCCTAGTTTGAAGAGCGACGTTGCTAATATAGTGTCCAGATGTAGAACCTGTGCTATTGCAAAATAGCAGAAATAAAATACTAGATTATATACACCTCTGCCCATACCAAACCATCCATGGCAGGACTTAAGCGTGGACTTTGTTTTAAGCCTACCTAAGACCCTCAGGAAACATGATTCCATATTCATAGTGGTCGATAGGTTTTCTAAAATGGCCCATTTTATACCTTACTCTCAAACATTTGACACTTCTAGAGTAGCCCATTTTTTCCTTGATCAGGTGGTTAGGTTACATGGATTGCCTAAGACAATAGTGTTAGATAGGGATGTTCGCTTTACCAGTTATTTTTGGAAAACCCTTTGGCACTTATTAGAGACCAAATTAAAATTTTTAATAGCCTACCACTCATAGACCGATGGTTAGACCGGGGTAGTGAACAAAAGTTTAGGAAACCTTCTTAGATGCCTCATAGGTGAACACATGAGAAATTGGGACCTATTGTTACCCCGAGCTAAATTTGCTTACAATAGTTCTGTTAATAGGTCCATAGAGAAGAGTCCTTTTGAGGTAATGCATGGTTACAAAACCAATAAACCTCTTGATTTGATCCCCTTACCCTCACATGCACAAGTTTTTGAGTCAGCTAAGTCTTTTGCACAGCATGCTAGGGATCTGCATAAAGAAATTAGCCAAAAGATAAACCTAAGTAATGAACTATATAAGAACATGGCTAATTCTTGAAAGAGAGCTAAAGAATTTTCTGTAGGGGATTTTGTAATGATCCAGCATAGGCCTGAACGGTTCCCTCCAGGGACCGTAAAGAAACTTCATGCTCATGGAGCTGGCCCATTCAAGATAATAAAGAGAGTTGGACCCAATGCCTATGTGCTTGAGTTACCATCAAACTTACGTATAAGTTCCACCTTCAACATCTCAGATTTTATAGAGTATAGGGAGCCAAAAGCAATACCCAGTGAGCCATTTGGAGCTATCCCTTCCATTGAGAGTGAGCCTGCCCCAGAGTGTCCACCAACCAATTGGCCAAATAGTGAGAAAAAGATTGAGAGAATCCTGAATGATCAAACCATAAGTACTCGGAATAGAAGCTATCCGAGGTATTTGGTCTGATGGCAAGGTCGGCCAGAATCCGAGGACTCGTGGTTCACCCGTGAGAATCTACAGTGCCTCAACCTAGACCTACTCGAGCACTATGAGAGCCAAGATGACCCATACTCGATGTGGTCAAGTTTCTCCCGCCTCAAGAGAACTGGTGGGGGCACCAGGATCAGACACAGATTACTGGGCCCAATCTGGTTTACTTAGTCATGTGTCATAATTTTGTAATCAATTAAGATTGAGTCATGTAATAAGTTGAGGCTAATTGATTTGTCTCAATCCAATCCAGTCTATTGAGTCCTGTATTTCAGTATAAGTCTAGTATGAGTCCAATTTTTATATAAAAGAAGAGGATACACTACTTTGGAGTTCTACCATGTCTCATCCAAGAGCCAGAGGCCTTTACATCAGCAAATTAGACCTTGTATGCCAACCTAGGGTCCAAGATTCCTTCAAGATGCCCAGATGCCCTCCAGATACTTTTTAGATGCTAGATTTCCTCCAGATGCCAGAGAACTTTCCCAGAACAAGGACTCACTTGATTCCAGAGATCCATCTGCACCCCATCCCAGAGAAGATTCAAGGTCAAGGTCCATAAGAACCAAGATGCCATTTTTATTCCTGAAATATTCCATCCAGGGCACCCCAGCTTCTTGGAGGCCCAAAGTACCTGCGCCCAAGCCCATGCACCCCAAGCCCCTTTGGCCGGCCCATTGCTGCCCCCTTGAAAACCACACGCCAGTCAAAGAATGACTAGGCATCCTCACATGTTGACCAAGTCAAAGCATGAAGGGAGAAGGAGAAGACTAGTCAAAGTTTCTAACCTAGTTAGGATTTGTTTTCCTAATTATTTTAAGACTTGTAATTCTAACCTAGCTAAGAGAAGGACTTGTAATCTAACTAGGAGAAGACTTGTAATACCTTAAAGAGAGGTTATTCCTAACCTAAGTGTAACCCTAGTTAGGAGAGGGCATGGGAACTCTATAAATACCCCATCCCTCCCCCTCTTGTACTCACTTCTCTCTTGTGAAATAAAACCTTAATAAAATTTTGTCTTCAAGTTCTAGTGTTGAGTGTTTTGATTCATCTTATGCTTGGACAAACCCTGTTTCCCTAGCCTTCTACTGCATCCCAGGAGATCAGCCACACCCAAAGGAAAGGAACCCTAGCCCACCCAAGCTAGGATCTTCATCAAGCTTATAGCCGCCAGCCATTCAAACCCTGATTCAGATTTTCTTCAAACCGTAGTTTCTTTTGCTTTTTTACTTGCTATTTTGATTGACCTCTGACTCTTTCAGGATCCTCGAGGTGTTTCACCTTCCCAGAGGAGGCTTTCCTTGCCTCCAGGATCACCCAAATCAGCCATCTGATCCAAGGGAACCAAAGCTTCTTAATCCAGGCTCCAATCAGAGTGTGAGTGATCTCTTCTACTGTAAAGTTTTCAATCTCTGACTGGTAAGTGTTGGAAATTGTATCTCAAAGCCAATCATCTAGGCTGTAGATAGTTGTGTTATCTTGTAACTGTATATGATTTTTTAATGAATAAAAGTTATTCCTTTTTGGCTATTCATCATATTTATATTTTCCTGAAATGAACTCTTGTATAATAGAGTCCTTAGAACTACATTGATTTGATATAAAGAGGATATATCAAGTAGTTCTTAAACTGCTTCATAACCAAAGAATACATTATTATAGGACGACAATGTATCAAGTATAGGTTGTTGTATGTCAAATTGGTTGGTTGTCCTCTTAACCAAGGAGTGTGGAGATGCTGGTGTAATATGCAAGTGAAATGTATTATCTCACTGAACGTGACCATCTATAGAGCTCCCTTCTGCCAAAGGGTTGCTCGCGAAGTGATATGAGTATATGTGTCCCTCAGACCTGAGATCACCATGGTAGCTTGCAAGCAACTCACTGTACTTTGGTACCGGACTACTTAGATTTCTAATCCAATGATAGAAGGTTTCTGGGTGTAGTCAAGTACCTATGGAGCAATGATGGATCAAGATAGAATTGACACCTCCAAATAGTTTGGGTGCAGTCAAGTACCTGGGTGTTGTCAAGTACCTATGGAGCAATGATGGATCAAGATAGAATTGACACCTCCAAATAGTTTTGAGTGAATAACTCACTATGTCTCAATTTAACAAAACCTTGGCCAGGGTAGTTCTTGTGAGGAGTCACGAAACTTGTAAAGGTTTCTGGGTATAGAAGGTTTCTGGGTGTAGTCAAGTACCTATGGAGCAATGATGGATCAAGATAGAATTGACACCTCCAAATAGTTTGGAGTGAATGACTCACTATGTCTCAATTTAATAAAACCTTGGCCAGGGTAGTTCTTGTGAGGAGTCACAGAACTTGTAAAGTTGAGACATGATCTGGATGGACCAAATTAGGGTTGGGAGTCAAACCCTAGGTCATCCTAAGCATTTGAGGTCAAAGGTAGAATTATGTGGTAACTACATGCCAGAGGTTCTTGTGAGGTGCTATGCATCTTCGACCTATCTGGATGTCGAGTATCATTACTAGAAGAGGACTTTGACTAGTACTAGAAATGTTTCAGTGCTATCGACTTAGTGTTCGAACCTATGGGGTCGCACACCATAGGGGTTTCTATCTGATCTTAATGTTGATCGATGATTGAGAATCGTTTGCCATCACCGGAGGTCAATTTGATTGACCATGTTCCAAGTGTCGACACTTGGTATTTTGCAAGTGTCGACACTTGGTATTTTGCAAGTGTCGACACTTGACAATTTTTATGAGTCGACACTTGCAGTGATGAGTAGAATTATGGGAAGAGGTATTTGAGAAACATTTGACTTGGTTTGAATTTCAAATTCAAACCATTTTAGCTCCAAACTTTCTTGGAATGATTGTCATTCATTCCTAAAGAGTTTCTACTCACTTGGTATGACCTTGATCTTCTCCCCCCTTTCTCTCCCCTAATCACTCCTCCTTCCTTTTTCTCCCTCTCATGGCTGCCCCTATAAATGAAGGTCATTCTAGAGGCTGCTAATGGTTAATCTAATGGTTCTTTGAGCAAAGAGAAAAGAATTGAGAGGAAGAAGAAGGGCTATGTGAGGACTTGGGATTGGGTGTGAGTAACCTAGCAATCAAGCTAGGTCTTGGGAAGAGAGTCTCTTGGGAAAGGGTTCCACCTCTCCTCTATGTCTTCCTAGAAGAAAAAGATCGGCCCGAAGGATCCCGAAAAGCTAGCACTCCGAGGAAGTTAATCAGTGTCGAGCCCTAGTGTGGATTACCTGTAAAGGTCAGATGCATGTGTGGCTCGGGCACCTTCCTCCTTCTTTGCAGTTTTTAGAGGTATGACGGTAATATACTCTTATATCTTTGTTGGTTTCTTTTCGTTGATATTTCTTTGCATGCTAGATTATTATGCTAGATACTGTTGTGGACAGATCAGTAGATCATTTTGATCTATCTACCGAGCCTTCCGCTGTGCATGTTTTAAAATTATTTTAAAATGCATCATTTCTGCCCTGCTTGTATAAATGGTTTCACCTTCAATGGCATCAGAGCAATAGGTTCCTTTTTGTAGTATAATGATGCTAGCATGCTTTAACATCAACTTTCTTAAGTACTTGGATTAAGTGCTTCATCATGGCCATCTGGTTATAGGAGAGAAGTAGGGCTGCAAGACCCTCTTTTCCCATTCAATGGGGCCTCCTATGCCATGTCGGGGTGCCGATGTGATTGACTCTTGAAAAGGAAAAGAAGAAAAAAAATGTAAATTAAAAATTATTTTAATCGAATGACATGATCATAAAACATCTTTAAATAAGATCTAAGAGTTATGTTTTGATCGGTTTCGTTAAAAATTTGGAGAAATTATGGATTTAAAATCACTGTTTTTCCTTGTCTCAGGCTATGAGTCGACACTTGGCCTTGGAAGTATCGACTCATGAGCAAATTGCATAAATCTGGGGTTCTATTTTCCCTATGACAGGCTGAATTGTCGACACTTGACCAGGAAGTGTCGACACTTGGGCTTGTGAGTCGACACTTGGCCTTGGAAGTGTCGACTCATGAGCATGTACAGTAAACCTGTTGTTCTATTTTTCTTCCTATCTCAGGCCTTGTGTCGACCCAAGTATCGACACCTAGTGTCGACACTTGCCCCTGGTGAGTCGACACTTGGCAATAGAATGTTGAAAAGCAGTGAATTCAAATTTTGATTTAATTATAAAATTATTTTACATTTGTAAATTAAAATTGTTTTAATTTATTTAAGGCTATTGAACTTAATTATCAATTAAGAATGACTAAGAACTTTAGGAATGTGATTCAAAAATTTTAAGTCATTTCAATAAGCCTTAAGGGTCATGGGTTATCTTCTATTAGGTCCTTGATTGGGTTAGACCTAAGTTTGGATGCATTAAACTAATTAGAGAACTAATCTAATCAAATCTTGAGTTAGGATTTCTGCTCTTTAGATCTCTCTAATAGTTAAATTGATTAGTCCATAAATCTAAATGGATCTAATTTGTGGCTCAGTGGAAAGTCTGAGTCTTTAGGCTAGTCTAATCGACTTTGATGAACCGATTGGTATCTAGGTAAGTTTGGCATTTTGATCATGGTTCTTTGGGGCTACCTCTTACCTGGCCAACTCTGTTGGTGTCTAAGGCAAGATGATTAATGGCGGAACCCAACCCATGATCTCACTTACCTAACCAATGTGGTCAATCAGAATTGATTGGATAGCTCATTGACTCATGTTAACCCTTGTCACCCAAGGTTAATCAGTCTTGACTGATTTTAGGTGCCCATGGATCATTAGTTATATGTAACCCTCCTTGTTTGCTGATTTGGTCTATGGGAGGTTGATCCATGTCTTTTCATCTCTTCATCTGTCACATTAAAATTAAACCCTCTAAATTATTAGGTCCTTAAAAGGAGAAAGTTATAGGGATAACCAAGTCCTTGCCTTCCATTAAGTGGGATGGTAATGGGTGTAGTAGTTGGGTGTTCATCGATAGATCCAAAGATTGGGTGTTCATCAGGCATTGGAATTGCTGTTCCTAATATGATGGCTTAGTGTGACTCTCTTAACGGTGTTCAGGTGGGCTGGCATAAGTCAGGCTTGACTATTCATTAGTTAGAAGCATTGAGTTTTTTCATGTTAATGGTTGGACCTAACCGGGTCCTTCAATAGGTGGCCCAAAGGTCGATTGAAGTGCACCTTGAGGCAAAACCCAAATACTAGAGGTTACTTTAAGAAGTAATCGGTTGAAGAACTTACCTTTAGACATGTATGGGTGGTTTGGCGAAAGTCGGCTTCATGTGTTGTGTATTGGACTCTAGTACCTGCTAGGAATTTAAAGTAATTCCTTGGATTTGACGTAGAGGCTACTAATCTGAGCAAAATAGTGGGAGGGACCTTTAGACTAAAGTCCATGTCTTTAGGTTAATAATTTATATACACTAATTAGCTTTGGTTTTCTTTTCAGATGTCTTCCAACCTATCACTCCGATCTCTTCTCGACAATGATAAGCTTAATGGACCCAACTTCGATAGCTGGTATCGAAGGCTCAGGATTATCTGGTAGCATGAATGGATGTTGTATGTGATATTAGATCCGGCACCTAAAACCCGTACTCCCAATGCTTGGGGTTCATCAGAGCACTTATCAGAAGTGGCTATCTGACAGGACCACTATCTATTGTATAATGTTAGCAGCAATGAACGACAAGTTCAATTGCAAGTTCGAGGAAGCCCAGCCAAAGGAAATCCTTCAAAGGTTGAAGGAGTCCTTTGGCACACCTGATGATGTAGAGAGGTATATGGTCTCCTGTGCCATCTACAATGCACGGATGCATAATGGGGCCTCGATCACTAATCATGTATTGTACATGATCGAGATGATTAAGCACTTTGGCAAGCTCGGATGTCCCTTGCATGAATAGCTAGGGAAGGATGCGATTTTGAATTCCCTTTCCTCTTCCTATCTAGTTTTTCTCGATCATTACAGAATGAATAAGCCTGTAGTTAACTACCACGGTCTATTGGAGTTGCTGCGGAATTTTGAGAAAGACCACCATCTAAATAAATGGGTGGTGAATCTAGTGGGAGGATCTTCGGGAGGGCATCATCCCTTTAAGAAAGGGAAAAACAAAAATAAAGGGAAAAAGGTGCTGCATGCTTCTAGGCCCAGTTAGGCCAAGAGGGTGAAGGCTGATCAAAGCCATGCATAGTGCTTCTTCTGTAAGAAAAAAAGACATTCGAAGAGGAACTATCCTCTTTACGTTGCATCCATTGACCCGAACAGGTCCAAGAAGAGGGAGCAACAGGACGGTCCTGGACAAGGTATTTATATGATAACACCTTGTAGTTTCTCTATCTGCGATACTACTAACTGGATATTGGATACAGGAAGTCTAATTCACATTTGTAATTCTTTGCAAGGACTTCATGTTAGTAGAAGATTAAAGGATGGCGAGAGATTCTTAAAGATGGGAAATGGAAGTCGAGTTCTAGTCCTGGCATTGGGAGTCCTCAAACTTGTTTTCGAGTCCTGTATTGTCATTTTGAACGAGTGTCATTTTTGTCCATCTTTTATTTTGAATGTCATTTCCGTAGGCCAATTGGCCATGTATGGTTATGAACTATCAATAAAGAATAACATTTGCAAAATCATTTGGAATGGTTGTGTAGTGTTGATTGGACAAATGCATGATGGCATATATGTACTATTATGACTTGTTAGTGTAATGTACACATCTAGCAAATGCCCTAGGATAGATAATGTCAACAAAGCATACCTATGGCATTGTAGGCTGGGTCATATTAAAGGAACAGGATAAACAGGTTGAAAAGCAAGGGTCTCCTTGATTTTAGTGAAGATAGTTCACTTCTAACCTGCGAGTCATGTCTTCTTGGAAAAATGACAAAGTCACCTTTTATTGGAAATGGTGAATGAGCCAAAGAAATTCTAAGTCTGGTACATACTGATATATGCGGACTCATGAATGTTAGTGCCAAGGGTGGGTACATTTATTTCATTACATTTACAAATGACCTTTCAAGGTATGGTTATGTCTTCTTGATGAGGCATAAATCTGAATCGTTTGAAATGTTCAAACGATATTGTAATGAAGTGAAAAAACAATCTGGAAAGTGAATCAAAACTCTTCGATCCGATCGAGGCGGTGAATACCTTTCGAGTGAGTTTCTAACATATCTTGAGAAGAATGGGATTCTCTCTCAGTGGACACCTCCAGGGACACCTCAATTGAATGGAGTGTCTGAGATAAGGAATTAAACCCTGTTGGACAAGGTTCAGTCCATGATGGGCTTTGCTTCTCTATTGGTATCCTTTTGGGGATATGCTCTAGAATCAGCCTGTTACCTTCTGAATAGGGATCCAAGTAAGTTCATTTGTAAAACACCATATGAGATATGGACCGGACGTAAGCTGACGCTATCACACCTTTGGGTCTGGGGGTGCTCGGTTCATGTAAAATGTTTGGAAATGGATAAACTTTGACCTAGGTCTGACCGGTGCCTATTTGTTAGGTATCCAAAAGAATCTAAGGGGTATTACTTCTACTTAGCTAAGGAACAAAAGTTGTTCGTTAGTCTTAGGGCTATTTTTTGGAAAAGGAGTTCCTTGGTGAAGGGACTGTAGCCGCTAAGATTGAACTTAGTGAAGTTCAACAAGTAGAAGAACCGACACACTTAAGGGACAACATAGAACTGACTATGATTAGATCACACTCAGAGCCCACACAGGAACCATTAAGGAGATCCAATAGGGTAACGAGTCGACCAGACAAATACTATAGTTTCTTGATCTGGGACGATGATCCCATTAAACTTAATGAGAACAATGAGGATCTAATCACCTATATGGATGTGATGCAGAGGTCTGACTCTGAGAAATGGCTAGGAGCCATGAAATCCGAAATGGAGTACATGGAGATCAATGATGTATGGACATTAGATGATCCACCTGAAGGGATAAAATCCATTTTGTGCAAATGGATTTTCAAAAGGAAATGGGGTACAAACGGGCAGGTAGAGATCTATAAAGCCCGTCTGGTTGCCAAGGGGTATCATTAACGTTATGGTATTGACTATGATGAGACATTCTTTCCTGTGGCAATGCTCAAGTCCATTCGGATCATGTTTGATTTAGCTGCACACTTTGATTATGAAATTTGGAAAATGGATGTCCTAACAGCTTTCCTTAATAGTGAGCTGGTAGAGGAGGTGTATATGATACAACCTGAAGGGTTCACATCCACAGACGAGTCAAAGGTCTGCAGACTTCAAAATTCAATCTATGGACTGAAGCAAGCATCAAGGAGTTGGAACATGTGATTTGAGAAGTGTATCAAGTTATATGGCTTCATTAGGAACGGAGAAAAACCTTGCATTTTCAAATGGGCTAATGGTTCTATGATTGTGTTCCTTGTATTGTATGTGGATGATATTCTCTTAATCGAGAATGACATCCCAGCACTACAAGGAATAAAGGTCTGGTTATCATCTCAGTTCCTTATGAAGGATTTGGGTGAAGCCTCTTACATACTGGGTATGAAGATCTTTAGAGATAGATCTAAGAGGCTTCTGGGACTGTCCCAGTCTACGTACATCGACACCATGCTGAAATGGTTCAGCATGGAAAATTTCAAGAAGGGCTATCTCCTGATAGGCACTGGAATTGATCTCTCCAAAAGGAATTATGCAATAACTCCTGAAGAGAGAGAGCATATGAGTAGAATCCCATATGCTTCGGCAGTGGGTTCCATCATGTACGCCATGATATGTACTAGACCAAACGTGGCATACTCACTAGACATAGTGAGTATATACTAGTCTGACCCAGGTGAAGCTCCTTGGAAAGTGGTAAAGACCATCCTTAAGTATTTATGAAATACTAAGGACCAATGGCTAATTTATAGAGAATTTGACTTGAAACTTGTGGGGTATACTGACTCCAGTTTTCAGTCAGATAAGGATGATAGCAATAGTGTGTTAGGATTTATCTTTATCCTGAAAGGAGGAGATATCTACTGGAAAAGTTCCAAGCAGCCTATTGTGGCAAACTCAGTTTGCGAAGCAGAGTACATTATAGCATCAGATGCAGCAAAGAAAGCTATGTGGTTATAGAAGTTCCTTGGCAAGCTGGGAGTGGCACCTTCCCTGGATGGTCTGGTTCTGGTGTACTGTGACAACATTGAAGCTATTGCTCAAGCCAAAGAGCCAAAGTCTCATCACCGCACAAAGTATATTCTACGGTGCTATCACCTTGTACGAGAGATCGTGGAACGAGGTGACATTGACCTTTAGAAGATTGATGGAAAGAAGAACCTGCTGACCCCTTCACTAAAGCCATCGAAATTCAAGAGTTCGACTATTATAAATAGAAAATGGGAATGAGATTCTATACTGATTGGCTTTAGTCCAAGTAGGAGTTATTGGGAATTGTGTCCCAAAGCTAATCGTTTAGGCTATAGATAGTTGTGCTATCTTGTAACTGTATATAATTTTTTAATGAATAAAAGTCATTTTTTTTGGCTATTCATCATATTTACATTTTCCTAAAATGAACTCTTATATGATGGAGTCCTTAGAACTACATTGATTTGATATAAAGAGGATATATTGTTGCCCAGGTGGCTACCCAAGAGGAGAGTGAATTGGGACTTTTAAAAAATTGAAGCAAGTAATGTGCAATTCAAAATCTTTTGCAAGTGGTAGGTGCTGTGATAGAATTATAAAATACAGAAACCAAACAGAGTCAAGAAAACAAAACACAAACACACCAAATTTATAGTGGTTTGGAGCAACCCAGCTCCTACGTCTACTATCCAAGATACCACTTGGGATTTTTACTATATTCATACCCGAATATAGTATGATTGTTTTACAAGATCACAATCCAAAATCTCTATACTTTAGTTTTACGGGATCACCAAAAAAAACCCAACACCCATTAGTTTTAACAAGCTCACCAAAAAAACCCAACTTGGTTTTCATAAGATCACCAAGAACCTAACCCTTGGTTTTAACAAGGCTCACCAAGAACCTATTTGGTTTTAACAACCGGGCTCACCAATAACACAACAATTCAAAAGTTGAATTGAAAATAAATGCAACAAGAATGACAAACTCAATTTATCGGATAGTTGCCGGTGCAGCTTGTTGGAAGTCCACTTGAATGCACTTGAATAAGCTTTAATGACTTTAATGGCTTCTTTCCAAAGTTATTTCAAGCTTCAGATTAGAGTTGGTGAAGACTTGAAAGCTTGACATGAATGCTCTTGTGCTCTTTTGCTGTTGGTAGGTAGGATATTCAATGAAGCTCTCTTTTCTTTGAAAAACTCTCTAATTCATTGCTTCAAGGAAGTTCAAATCCTTCAAATTTAAAGTTTTCTATCATCCCAAGGTAGTTCTAGCCATTGTAGACCATTGGAAAATGATTTGTGACCATTGGAAAACCTTTTAGCATTCAAAAATAAATTCTGGAACTAGCCACTATATACTTGAAAACGACGTTCAAGTCGGCTCAGATCCTTCAAGTTGGCTCGGATCCTTTAAGTCGATGGGTCGAGTTGCCAAATCTTCAATGCAGTTGGCTCTTTGTCTCGGGTGCAAAACATCACTCTGGATGAGTCGGCTCTTTGTAGCTCGGGTCAGCTCAAGATTGAATCTTGAAAATCTTGAACTCGACGAGTCGGCTCTTTTTAGCTTGGGTCGGCTCTTCTTCTCAGGTTCGAAAATCCTTACTCTGGAAGAGTCGGCTCGGTGCAGTTTGGGTCGACTTGCTTTCTTAGGCATTCAAAATTAGGTCTGGCAGAGTCAGCTCTTTTGGTTCATGTCAGCTCGCCTGGCTATTCTCAGAAATCTTTAGAAAATGGACTCTAGAGGAGTCGGCTCGGACTGATTCCAGTCGACTCGGATTCACTAGAGTCGGCTTGCTTTCCATCGAGTCAGCTCGGATTGCTATGTTCCAGAATCCTTGCTGCGTGCCAGTAAGCAAAGTCGGCTCTTCATCACTTGGGGTTGGCTCGAGTGTCTTCTTCAAGATTTTTTACAATTGAACTTAAAGAAAACTCTTACCAACTCTTTTACGATTTCATACAAACCAACTCAAGCTAAAATTCATGGCACACACACACGCATAGAAGTAACCCTTTTAATTGATTTTTCTTAGCATTTTTGAATGGGTTCTTCTTTACAAAAACATTTATAACACAACTCAACCAAGAAAATAGAATTGTAGGAGTTGAAGTTTGAACATGTTATTCATCCTATAAAAGCTTGTCAAATACTTAAAGAGTTGTCAAAAATAAATGTGCATACTCCAATGTTTGGTTATCATCAAAATCACTTATGGGGCCAACAATCTCCCCCTTTTTGATGATGACAAAATACTGGGCATGAAAAATTATTTACACATTACATGTATAAAAGTATTTGAAAAGTAAATATCCACATGTATCAGAGCTAATGGAATTAGTAAATAAGTATCAGAGCTTACGAGATGATATCATAGTATATCATTAAGGTATTGAACTTCTCATGCTTCATGATATTATAATTAGGACAAAACATGGAGTATCAAAGTTCCAAAAAGAAATTGACAGAATTAACATCAATTTGTAAATCAGAGCATGCAAGAGTAATCAGAGCATTAAGATAATAATTAGAGCAAGATCATTTCAAGGGAATCTCCCCCTTTCTCTAAATTTTAAAGTAGTTCAAGCAGTTCTATCATTTTTGTGCTCCTCCTTTTTCACTATTTTTATGCACTTTAAGAGTAGTTGGTAGGAAGCTCAACATATTTACTAATTTCCTATTCTTTTCACATTTCTCCCATCTTTCATTTCACATTTTTCATAACTCTCATTTTTCATAATTCTCCCCCTTTTTGTCAATTAATTAAAAGGTGATTTCAAATAAATCTCAAATTTTAAAATAGATTGAGATAGTATTTAATATTTGTTTGAGATAATTTCACATTCTCAACATAGAAATTCTAATTAAATTTTCATTATAGTTGTACTATAACAAGTGCAAAGATTGAATCATTGTACATGACAATAAAGAAAATCAAAAGATACTTCATTGATAAGATTTTCATACAAGTTCAAAATGGAAGTACATTCATATTGCAGAATATAAAAAGTATAACATTAATAAGTTCAGAAACAACCAAAAGACTAACTAAAAGATCTATTCTTCTTCTTTTCATTAGAAGAACAGGAGCCTACCTCATAACTCTATCAAAGGTCTTAGTTTTCAGGGGTTTAAACCTTAAATCCCTGAATCTACTTCTAATAGGGGCTCTAAGAACTTTAGTCTTCTTCGTTTTGGGTTCTTTCTTGGTCTTAGTAGGTTTAGGTGGATCAGATAAAGGAACAGGAGTAGGAATGTCAAGTGATTCCTTGATGATCTGTTCAGGGGCATCTTCAGTGGGAACAGTTTCCTTTCATGATTGCAGTATGATGCTTCTGATTTCTTCCTTGAAGTCTTCCATTTCCTTATCCACTTTTTGCTGGTGAAGCTCTTGTTCAGATCTTAATTTCTGCAATCTAATGTCAACTGACTTTTTGATTTCCTCAATTGCAGAATCGATATGATCAGTCAAAAAGTTGGAGACAGTTTCCATCTTTTAAAGTATCAGATTTTTTAGGTCAGATGGAGTAACCATTGTTTCTTCAGTCCCTTCTTCATTGGCAGCTTCATCTTCTTCAGAAATTGTAGTAGCAATCTGACTAGGCATCTTCTTTATCCACTCTCCTTCTTGCAACTTGTATCCCATTCTTTTTAGTGAATTGAAGGAGTAGAAATCAAAGTGGTGTAGTGGCTTGCCTATTTCATTTGATAAGTCAACTCCTGCTTCTTCAAATAACAAAGTGAAGACCATACCATAGGGTAGACGGCTTTGACCTTTCTTGCTGCTTCAATCATTTGGATCATCATTATGTAGAGAAGGTTGAGAGGCTTTTCTTCAATTAAGTGTCCCATAATTGTCATATCCTTCTCACTAACCCAATAAAGTGGCTAGCTCTTGGAAGAAATATTCTGCTGATCATCTTGTGTAGCAGCCTCATTTCCTTTGATAGTAGATTGGCTTGTACATGTTGGACTATGCTCACATCTTCGTTTTTCAAAATTAATTTTAGAATGTGTTCATTGTCCGGTAGAAGAAGCTCAGTAGCATCATTCATTGGCATTTGCAGCAATTTGCCCAATCTTTCTTCATCTACTATAACTATCTTCCCCTTGATTGTAGATCCCAAATGAAATTCTTTAATGATAATGTTTTCAGTAAACATCCGTACTAGTGAAGGGTAGGTCAATGTATCCAAATAATAGAAATGCTTCCACCCTTGACTCTCTATCCAGTTTCCAATTTTCATTCCCATTTCTTCTAGGAAGTAGGTCAATGTATCCAAATAACATAAATGCTTCCACCCTTGACTCTCTATCCAGTTTCCAATTTTCATTCTCATTTCTTCTAGGAATGCAAAGTCGATCCTTCTTTCGCAAGTGACAGGACGATTGATCATTGAGACATGCTGTCCAGGAGGAGAAGGAGTTTCTTCATTTTGCTGGACTGGAGTAGACCTTTTTCTCTTTTCCCTTCTTCCTCTTGCATCTATACTCCGAATGCTTGATTCACCAATTTGAAGAACCTTCTTGGCAGATCTTCGAGGAGCCATTGCAGAGGGATTAAAGAATTTTTAGGCTCTAGGGAATGATTTTTGGGAGAAAGGTAAAGCTTTCAAGGGAACTGGAGTGTGTTCAATGTAAAGTAAAAGAGTGAAGTGCTTAGAAAAGATAGTTCTGAACTTCCTAAATAGCGATTTTTCGACTTTCGAGTCGGCTCGCTCAGCCCTAAAAATATTCGAGTTGGCTCGACTAGAGCAAACTCAAAACACCAAGTTGGCTAAGCAAAGACTTAATCAGCTCGACCAGAGCAAGAGTACGAGACTCAAATATTCGAGCTAGCTCGACCAGAGCAAAATTGCTCGAGTCGACTCGAATAGAAACTTTTCTCATGAAATCAAATGGTCTAGAAATTGAATTCGATATACTGAATGATTCAAGAAATGTTGTTCAAAAATCATGAGTAATTGTAGGAGGCTTTCTAGATAAATTTTCCTTAGTTCTTGAAGGAAATTAGGTTTATTAAGTCTAGAAAGAATAACATAGCCCTAATTCTCCTCTAAGCAACTCAAATCTATCCTGATTTAGTGGCTTGGTAAAGATGTCAGCGAGTTATTTTTCTGTTGGGATAAATTCTAGTTCTATGTCACCATTCAAAACATGGTCTCTAATAAAATGGTGTCTAATCTCTATGTGCTTAGTCCTAGAATGCTGAATAAGATTTTTAGATAAATTTATAGCACTTGTGTTGTCACACTTAATAGGAAATTTGCATTGAAAAATACCAAAATTTTCTAGTTACTGTTTAATCAACAACACTTGTGTACAACAACTCCCTGCAGCAACATATTCTGTCTCAGCAGTAGAAAGTGCTACCGAGTTTTGTTTCTTGCAGTACCATGAGATTAAATTCAACCCTAGAAATTGGCATTTACCACTAGTACTTTTTCTATCTACTTTACAACTAGCATAATCAGTATTAGAAAATCCTATTAAATTTAAAGATGATTCTTTTGAAAACCAATGACCCATATTACATGTACCTTTCATGTATTTTAATATTCTTTCAACAGCAATCATGTGTTTCTTTGGGATTACATTGAAATCTAGCACATACACATACACTATACAAGATATCTGGTCTACTTGCAGTTAAATATAATAAGGATCCGATCATACCTTGATATGGCTTTTGGTTAACATTGGATCCACTTTCATCTTTGTCCAATTTGCAGGTTGGGCTCATGGGCGTGCTCATTTATTTGCTTGTCTCCATACCAAACTTCTTGATGATTTCTTTGGTGTATTTGGATTGGTTAATGAAGATCCCTTCCTTTGAATATTTTACTTGAAGTCTAAGGAAGTAATTCAGTTCACCTATTAGGCTCATTTAAAATTCTCCCTGCATTAGCTTAGCAAATTCTTAACAAAAACTTTCATTAGTTGCACTAAAAATAATATCATCAACATAAATTTGCACAACTAACATATCATTGTTTTTCTTTTTAATGAAAAGAGTTTTATCAACATTTTCTCTTGAAAAATCATTTTCAATTAAGAAAGTGTTAAGTCTATCATACCAGGCTATAGGAGCTTATTTCAAACCATATAAAGCTTTATTGAGTTTAAACACATGGTTTGGAAAAGCATGATTTTCAAAACCCGGTGGTTGTTCTACAAAAACTTGTTCAGTGATAAAACCATTTTAAAATATACTTTTCACATCCATTTAAAAAAGTTTGAAATTCATGTAGCAAGCAAATGCAAGAAGTAATCTAATGGCTTATAATCTTGCTATCGGTGCATAAGTTTCATCAAAATCTATACCTTCTTCTTGACTATATCCCTTAGCCACTAATCTAGCTTTGTTTCTAGTGACATTTCCTTGTTTATCTAATTTGTTCCTATAGACCCATTTGGTTCCTATAATTAGGTGGTCTTTAGGTCTATCAACTAGTGTCCAAACCTTGTTTCTTTCAAACTGGTTCAGTTCTTCATGCATGGCTAATATCTAGTTTGGATCATTTTCTGCTTCTTCTAAGGTGTGATGCTCTATTTGATATACAAAGGCTAGGTAGTCATGTGCAGTCCTATGTACAGATCTAGTCCTTATACCTTAAGAAGGATCACCAATAATTAATTCTTTAAGATAGGAAGTAGCGTACCTCCATTCAGTTGTTAGATCGGCATGATCCTTACTTACCATTTCTTCTCCTTCTTTAATTGATCTTTTTTGAATACTCATGTCTTCCATCTTCTTTTGAATGGTACCTGCATCATTATCAATACACTCATCTTTTCTAGATGGTGATGGTTTAGTTTTATCAAAAATGGCATGCATCGACTCTTCAACAGTAAGAGTCCTTTTATTAAAAACCCTACATGCTTTGCTATGTAGTGAATAACCAAGGAAAATAGCTTCATCAGATTTAGCATCAAACTTTCCTTTATTATCCTTACCATTGTTAAGTACAAAGCATTTGCATCCAAACACATGAAAATAATTTATATTAGGTTTTTTTTCATTCCAAAGTTCATAGGGGGTTTTCTTCAAAATATGACGGATCAAAATGCGGTTTAAAATATAACATGCAGTGTTCACCGCTTCTGCCCAAAAGTACCTTGAAAGATTACCTTCACACAACATTGTTCGAGCCATTTCTTTCAAAGTCCTATTTTTTCTCTCTACAACACCATTTTGTTGTGGTGTTCTAGGAGTAGAGAAGTTGTGATCAATGCCATTTTCAGTACAATAATCATCAAAAAATTAATTTTCAAATTCAGTCCCGTGATCACTCCTAATTGAAATTATAGAAAGATTTTTTTGATTTGAAACCTTTTTATGAAATTTTCTAAACATTTTGAAAGTTTCATCTTTGTGTGCAATAAACAAAATCCATGTAAATTTGGAAAAATCATCTACAATCACAAGGGCATATTTCATACCTCCTAGGCTTGTGGTCCTAGTTGGTCCAAATAACTCTATATGAAGTAGTTCTAAAGGTCTAGAAGTTGAAATCAGATTTTTGGATTTAAATCAGATTTTTGGATTTACCCATTTGGCATGCATCACAAACATGACTAAAATCAACATTAAACTTAGGCATGCCTCTGACAAGATTTTTGAAAATCAACTTGGTAATAGTATGCATGCTAGCATGACCCAATCGTCTGTGCCATGATAAGCAAGACTCCTTGGTCTTAGCATTCATTGCTACTAGACTGAAGCTACTTGACATGGCAAGATCATTTAGATCTACCACATAAATATTTTCTAGTCTGTGTCTAATGAATTTACTGCTAGAGTCAAGAGAGTTTGTTACTATACACATAGATGATACGAAGATAACTTTGAAACCTTTGTCACATAATTGACTAATACTTAATAGATTGTGCTTCAACTTATCTACTAGCAATATATTTTCAATAAAAGTACAGGAGGTTATTTTGATCTTACCAATTTTGATTATTTTTTCTTTGCCATTGTCTCAAAAAGTAACCATACCTCCTTCTTTCAATTCCAGGGTGATTAATTGATCCTTGTCACCCGTCATATGCCTGGAACAGCCACTATCAAGATACCATCTTTTCTTTGATTTTTAGGCTGTAAGACATTCCTACAAGAAAATCGAGTGCTTTTAGGTACCCAAGCAATCTTGGGTCCTTTCAGGTTAGTTGAGGTTGTCCCTTTGGGAACCCAAATTTTTTTGATGTTCTATGGACATTTTTAATAATATTGCAATTGAAAGCTTTATGTCTTAATTTTTTGCAAGCAAAAATCTAATTCTAGAATTTTGAAATAATTTAGACTTTGAAGTTTTATATGCATGAAGTGCAGAAATAGTAGGTTTTGTATTTAAATTTTTAGGAACATATAAAGCAAGTTTTGAAATGAAAATAGAGTCTTTTGTAGTAAGGGTTTTATGAGAAGTAAACTTGGAAACAAAACCTTTTTGTTTCACAAATGTAGTAGCTGAAACATAACTTGAATTTGAAGCATTAAAGCATATTCCAGCTTTATTTCTAGAAATTCTTTGATCTTTAAGAATTAACTCAAGCTTATTAGAAGATAAAGTTAATTTTTCAACAAGTGGCTTGAGTTTTTCAACCTCCTTTTTCAGCTCATTGTTTTCTTTCATCAAAATACTGTTTTTGTCATGAAATTCTCTATCCTCAGTTTTCAAGGCATTACATTTTTCAGAAAAGGTATGAAGTACTTTTTGCAATAAATTATTCTTTTCTGAAATCTCATCTTTTTCTTTGAGTAAAGAATCATTGATATACTTTGATGATCTAATCTTTACTCCTGCCTTTTTAAATTTAGATAATAAATCATGGAATGCAAAATTTAATTCCTCAAAAGTAAATTCAATTTGTGTGTCTGGAGAATTTACCTTATCCTCGAGACCCATTAGACATAAATTTGTTATTTTCGTGGTCTCTTCTTCTTCAGTTGAAGTGGAGTCTTCACTATCGCTCCACGTGGCAACCATCGCTTTCTTTTTCTTCTTTCTAAAAATTTCTTTAATTAAGGACAATCTGGATGAATGTGTCCTAGTTTCTTACATTCATAGTAAGTGGCGAGTTGTTCCTTATCCTTGTCTTTGTCCTTGTCCTTTTTTCTTGATTGTTCTCATCGTTTATGAAATTTTCTGTTATATCTTCCTTTCTTCTTTCCCATAAATTTTCTGAATCTCCTCATGACCATTGCAATGTTTTCATCTTCAAGATCGTCTTCAGAGGAGGTAGAGTCATCTTCCATCTCTTCATCATCTTTTGATTCTGATGCAGCTTTGAATGCAATTATTTTCTTCTTTTTCTGATCATCATCCGTTCTATGCTACATGCCTAATTTATGTGGGATGAGAGATCCCATTAATTCATCCATTGATAAAATGTTCAAATCTTTAGCTTCCTAGATGGCAGTGACTTTAGGATCCCATTTATCAGGAAATGATCTCAAAATTTTCTGTACTAAATTAGCATTTGAGTATACCCTGCCAAGACTTTTCAAACCGTTAATAATATCTATAAATCTAGTATACATGGCAGAAATTCTTTCATTAGGCCCCATTTTAAACAATTCATAGTTATATACTAAAAGATTTATCTTTGATGTTTTCACTTGTAAAGTTCCTTCATGGGTCACTTCAAGTTTATCCCAAAGCATATGGAAATTTGATTAAACTCGCTTGAATCCAAAGCATAGTAAAGCAAGTTCATTGCTTTGGCATTCAATTTCTCCATCTTCATGTCGTGTTCATCCCAATCCTCTTCTGGCTTAGGGACATCCATGCCATCAATTTAGTCATGGGAACATGTGGCCCTTTAAAAATGACCTTCCATTATAAAAATCAACAGCTTGAATATAGATTTTCATTCGTGCTTTCTAATAAGAATAATTTGTGACTATAAAGAGTGGAGGTCTATTAGTCGATTGGCCTTCGGTCAAAGATGTACTCTTCGGATGAGCTATCAATCATTACTCCAAGATAATCAGAGACACTGCTCTAATACCAGTTGTTGCCCAGGTGGCTACCCAAGAGGGGGCTGAATTGAGACTTTTAAAAAATTGAGGCAAGTAATGTGCAATTCAAAATCCTTTGCAAGTGGTAGGTGCTCTGATAGAATTATAAAATGCAGAAGCTAAATAGAGTCAAGAAAGCACAACACAAACACCCCAAATTTATAGTGGTTCGGGGCAACCCAGCTCCTACGTCCACTATCCAAGATACCACTTGGGATTTTCACTATATTCACACCCGAATATAGTAGGATTATTTTACATGATCACAATCCAAAATCTCTACACTTTGATTTTACGGGATCACCAAAGAAAATCCAACACCCTTTGGTTTTAACAGGCTCACCAAAGAAACCCAACTTGGTTTTCACAAGATCACCAAGAACCTAACCCTTGGTTTTAACAAGGCTCACCAAGAACCTATTTGGTTTCAACAACCGGGCTCACCAATAACCCAACAATTCAAAAGTTGAATTGAAAATAAATGCAACAAGAATGACAAACTCAATTTGTTAGATAGTTACTAGTGCAGCTTGTTGGAAGTCCACTTGAATGCACTTGAATAAGCTTTAATGACTTTAGTGGCTTCTTCCCAAAGTTGTTTGAAGCTTTAGATTTGAGTTGGTGAAGACTTGAAAGCTTGACTTGAATGCTATTATGGTATTTTGCTGTTGGTAGGTAGGATATTCAATGAAGCTCTCTTTTCTTTAAAGAACTCTCTAATTCATTGCTTCAAGGAAGTTTAAATCCTTTAAATTTAAAGTTTTCTATCATCCCAAGGTAGTTCTAGCCATTGTAGACTGTTGGAGAATGATTTGTGATCGTTGGAGCACCTTTTAACATTCAAAAATAAATTCTGGAACCAGTTGTTGTATACTTAAAAACGACGTTCGAGTCAGCTCGGATTCCTTCGAGTCGACTCGGATCCTTCGAGTCGATGGGTCAAGTTGCCAAATCTTCAAAGTAGTTGGCTCTTTGTCTCTGGATGCAAAACATCACTCTAGATGAGTCGGCTCTTTGTAGCTCGGGTCGGCTCGAACTTGAATCTTGAAAATCTTGAACTCGAGGAGTTGGCTCTTTTCAGCTTGGATCAGTTCTTCTTCTCAGGTTCGAAAAACCTTACTCTGGAAGAGTCAGCTCGGTGCTGTTCGGGTCGGCTTGCTTTCTCAGGCTTTCAGAATTAGGTCTGGCAGAGTTGGCTCTTTTTGGTTCGGGTCGGCTCGCCTGGCTGTTCTCAGAAATCTTCAAAAAATGGACTCTAGAGGAGTCGGCTCGGACTGATTCCAGTCGACTCAGATTCACTGGAGTCGGCTCGCTTTCCATCGAGTCAGCTTGGATTGCTACATTCCAGAATCCTTGCTGCGTGCCAGTAAGCATAGTAGGCTCTTCATCACTTGGGATCAGCTCAAGTGTCTTCATCAAGATTTTTTATAATTGAACTTAAAGAAAACTCTTACCAACTCTTTTACAATTTCAAACAAACCAACTCAAGCTAAAATTCATGGCACACACACACTCATAGAAGTAACCCTTTTAATTGATTTTTCTTAGCATTTTTGAATGGGTTCTTCTTTACAAAAATATTTATAACACAACTCAACCAAGAAAATAGAAGTGTAGGAGTTGAAGTTTGAACATGTTATTCATCATACAAAATCTTGTCAAATACTTGAAGAGTTGTCAGAAATAAATGTGCATGATCCAATGTTTGGTTATCATCAAAATCACTTATGGGGTCAACATATATCAAGTAGTTCTTAAACTGGTTCATAACCAAAGGATACATTATTACAGGATGACAATATATCAAGTGTAGGTTGTTGTATGTCACATTGGTTGGTTGTCCTCTTAACCTGAAAGATTATGCCCTGAAAGCCAATTGAAATATTGTATTTCAATCCCAAAATCAATGAATTGACATTATTATAATAAAGGCATTATTTTCATCATACGCTGTGTCTTTATGATTATATGATGAACCCCATAGATTAGGACTATGATTCTAGGGTTATGATGAGATCATACCAGTGAGACCCAAAGTCTTAAAACCCTAATCTAAAATATTCCTGGTTGATGGGACATTGAGTTGGGAATCAATGTTTTCGGCAAGACCAGCACATCCTATATATGCTTTGTGATGAGGGTGACTGATCTCACAGTCACTTGTATTTGATACTAATACTAGGATGTGAGTGTTCATTAGAGAATGAGTTCACTGAATTGATCCAGATTGAGAATATCTAATGGAAGCTTATCTGTTTGTCAATAGATAATTCTCATAGTGGGAGTAGTGCATGTGGTCCTTTGACCTAAGACTACCATGGTACTTTATATATATGAATCCATACTTTGGATCGCAATCAATCATGACACTGAGTCATGCATGAGGTGATACTGGGTATGGTGGATTGTATATGGAGGTTGTGAGTAGGTCAACAAGGAATTGATCAGCCCTAGTAAGAGAGAATTGCATCCAGCTAATTTCGATCATATGATTTAAAATAAGCATTGGGTATTTACTGCTTTAGTCCAAAAATATCTCAATAAATTATTTACACAAAGCATTATACGTGCCATTTCTTCTAAAGTACGATTTTTTCTTTCTACTATCCCATTCTGTTAAGGTATCCTAGGTGAAGAAAAATTATGTTCTATTCCTTTTTCATTATAAAAGTTCTTAAAATATTGATTTTCAAATTTAGAACTATGGTCACTACGAATACAAATAACTGAAGTACCTTTTTCGTTGGAAACTTTTTGATAAAACTTTATAAAAGCTAAAAATGATTCATCTTTTTGAGCTAAAAATAGAACCCATGTAAATCGAGAAAAGTCATCCACTATAACTAATCCATATCTCTTGCCTCCTAGGTTAGATGTCCTGGTTGTTCTAAAGAGATCCATATGGAGTAGTTCTAATGACCTAGAAGTTGAAATAAAATCTTTAGGTTTGAAAGATGCTTTTACTTGTTTTTCAAATTGACATGCTTCATAAATTTTATATTTCTCAAAACTATGTTTTGGAAAATCTCTTACTAAATTCTTTTTGCATAATTTTGATTGTAAATACATGCTTGCATGACCTAATCTATGATGCCATAGCCAACTAGTCTCATTAATAGTGGAATTCATTGTAACTATGCATTCACCATTAAGCAAAGATAGATTATCCAAATCAACTAGGTAGATATTACCATACCTTTTTCCAATGAATTTTACTCCGATATTATCAGAACTAGCAATTATGCAAAGAGATGATTCAAAAATAATTTGAGAACTTTTATTACAAAAATGGCTAATAATAAGCAGATTATGTCTCGAACCTTCAACTAAAAGAATATTATCAATCCAAGTAGAAGGAGACATGTGAACCTTACCGATACCAATAATCTTTCCTTTACCAATATCACCAAAGATTATACTCCCTCCATTTAGTGCCTCAAGAGAGGTGAATTGCTTCACATCTCCTATCATGTATCTTGAGCAACCACTATCAAGATACCACAGTCTCTTCTTTTCTTTGGTTGCAAGATACACTTGTAAAACATATTAAGTTTTGATTTTAGGTACCCAAGCCAACTTGGATCCTTTAGGATTAGTACTAAGAGTGGTTCCTTTTGGAACCCAGATTCTTCTAGAATTATTAATTTTTCTCAAATCACAATGGAATGCTTTATGACCTATTTTTTTGTAAGAAAAATATGTGATGCTTGATGATGCGGGAATAAAGAAATTTTTAAACTACTTTTGCTATTTTGAGGTCTATAACCTAATCCAGTCTTGTTAAAAATTGCTCTTTGATTGTTCAAAAGAAGATTTAACTTTTTAGAACAATAGATGAATTTTTCAACAAAGGGTTTTACCTTATCAAGCTCATCTTTATATTTCTTGTTTTCTACTTCAAGATCTTTGCATTTCGTCAAAAGCTCATTGTTTGAAATATTTACTTTAGATCTTTTCAAAACTTCATTTTCCATTGATAGAACTTTGTTTTATTTTTCTAAAACATTAATTTTGTTTTTCAAAATATTAACTTCATCCAAAAGATAATTATTTTCATGTAAAAAAGAGTTTGCATGCTTTTTCAACTTTCTATTTTCAGAAATCATCAACTTATAATGATGCATTAACTCATCAAATGCAGTTCTTAATTCATCAAAAGTATAATCAATTTCAAGATTAGAATGTACCTCTTCTTCATGTTGTGCCATGAAGCAAAGATTTGCGACTTCAATTTATTCTTCATCTGAGCTGGAGTTCTCACTATCACTCCAAGTCACCATCATTGCTTTCTTTCTAAGCTTCTTCCTTGATTTCTTTTGGAGAGGGCAGTCATACTTGTAATGTTTAGGCTTCTTACATTTGAAGTTTATTTGTAGTTCCTTCTCCTTGTCCGTTTCTTTCTCCTTTTCTTTTTCCTTTTCTTTGCTTGGTTGAAACTTTTCTTGTAAGGGAATTTCTTTCTCCACATGAATTTCCTAAACTTTCTTGCTAATAGTGCTTCATCACCCTCATTTTCTTCTTCTTCATCTGATTCTTCATTTGAAGACTCTTCTTGTATTGTAGACTTGAAAGCTATAGTCTTCTTCTTCTTATCCATATCCATTGCTTTTTGCTTCAAGTTCAACTCATAAGTCATGAGTGAACCTACTAGCTGCTCCAATGGAAGTTTCTCAACATCTTTAGCTTCTTGTATGGTGGTCACTTATGGATCCCAAGATGTTAGAAGAGACTTGAGAATTTTGTTAACAAGATCGGCATTAGACATAATTTTACCTAGGCTTCTTATACCATTTATAATATTTATGAACCTAGTGTACATATCAGTGATTTATTCATTAGGCTCCATGCGAAACATCTTATAAGTATGCACAAGCATGTTAACCTTAGTATTTTTTACTTGATCGGTACCCTCATGTGTAACCTCAAGTGTGTCTCATATTTCTTTAGTTGAAGTGCATGTAAAAATCATGTTAAATTTACTAGGATCCAATGCACAGTAAAAGAGATTCATTGCTTTCGCATTGATCTTGGATTGTTTAATGTAATTTTCATCCCAATCCTCTTCAAGCTTTGGGATGGAAACACCATTAACCACAACCAAAGAAATATGAGGACCTTTATCTACCACTTTTCATAAATTATAATCTATAGAATGCATGTAAATTTTCATTCTAGTTTTCCAATATGATAATTAGAGCCATTAAAATAAGGTGGTCTATTTGAGGCTTGTCCATTAACTACATTTGTACCAAGGGGGGCTGCCATAGATCTTTACTCAAGGTAGTTAGACCCATATACAGAGAACGTGACTCTGATACCCCTTGTTGCCCACTAAGCAACCCAAGAGGGGGGGTGAATTGGGTTTCTAAAAACTATTTGCAAGTTTGTGTGCCAATTCAATAGTCAATACAAATGCTAGTGAGATGCAAGTATTGTGTGCTCTTAAAGAGTATGCAGTGAAAATTTAAATTACAATGAAAGTAAGAGCAAATAGAAAGAAACAATCAATCACAAATACAAAGCAATTATGGTGGTTTGGTGCTCTCAAAACCACCTACGTCCACTTTCCAAGATCCACTCGGGAACTTACTATAATCACTCACAATTATAGCCGATTAGTTTTTCGGGCTCACTAATCAAAACCTCTTTTGGTTTTCATAAGGCTCACCAAAAGAAATCTCTTGGATTTCAAAGGCTAACAAAAAATCTTCTTGGTTTTCAACTAGGCTAACCAAAAATCTCCTTGATTTTCAACTAGGCTAATCAAAATCCTCCTTGGTTTCGTTCTTAGGCTCACCAAAAACCTTATTACAACAAAGTATGAAATGAAGTAAAGAATACAAGAAAAGCTTTCTAATAAAAGCTGTTATCTCTTTGAAGCTTGATGAAGATGCTTGTCTTCAATTCGATGAAGCCTCAATCAATGCTCAAAAAGGTTGTACTTGAATGCTCTTGATTGTTTGAATGCTTGAAGGTTTCTTTTGCTTGGAAGTAGTTGCTCTCAATGAATGTGTGAGTGAATGTGCTTTCTTTTCTTCTTTTTTCACTTCTCTCTTCTATCTTTTTGTATCTTGTTATGTTCAATTTAAAATTGATTCACTTAAATACCATCCCAAGGCCTAAAAGATGGTTTATGACCATTAGACATGAGAAACTAGCCGTTAGGAGATAAAAGGGCCGAGTTCTGTGTTTGAAAAATAAGCCGTTACTGCTCCCAGAACTCCAAGTGTCGACACTTCAGGCCTATGGTCGATACTTAGGGTTGATACTTAAGTTCTATGAGTCGACACCTAGTTCAAAATTCAGCTTTGAGGCTCTCTGGAAATCATAAGTGAGTTGACACTTCATCTGGTGAGTCAACACTTGAGTCGACACTTGACATCCATGAGTCGACACTAAAGGCAAATCTTGGATTTCAACATGTTCTACAAAAAATCTATCTCAGGCTTTGAGTCGATCCTTGAGTCGACACCTTGACTCAACACTTGAGTGGTATGGGTCGACATTTCAAGTATGCCATCTAAAATTTCTTTCTGCCTGCCAGCTTGAGTCGACACTTGCTAAAATTTTTTCAAAAATAACTAAAACTCTGCTGAATCCTTTTTCAACTAAACTCTTTAATTCCTTTCAAGCGAATCTTAGATACTTATGTCCATTAAACATTGATATTTCATTCATAGAAAGGGCTTCTTCAATCATTTGACAAGCAATTTAATTTGATTAACTTGATGAATACTTTTTACTTAATGAAAATATACTTTATTAAAATGTTAGTACTCAATTATACTTAAGTATTTTGTTAATCATCAAAATAAATAATGGAGTTAACACAAATATATTGAAATAAGATATCATTTCATAAGAAATCATGTACAAAATGGTGATGTATGCTTGATTTTGTGTGGATAGACAATTAGCAAAAATTTTCACTAAATCCCTTAGTGAAGATAGGTTATGCATGATCAAAAAAGAATTAGGTATAATTGACCCCTTTGATTGAAATCCTTTCAAATTCTTTATTGAACTCTCTCAGATACTGAAAATCCACTTAACTATCATCTAGTATAAACCCTAGAACCCCTTGATTTTTTGCAAATTTATTAGAATTTATTCTGATTTTTTCCCAATTTTGACCAAGTGTCAACACTTGGAATTTGCCCAAGTGTTAACTCACCGAAGTGTCGACACTTGAGCAAATTCCAAGTGTTGACTCATGAACAATTTGACAGTATTTCTTGGGCATCCCAATCCTCTCTTTTCTTAGTTCTTTCTCATCCTCTTATCTCCCGTATGATCCCCAAACTCACCCAACCACCCATAAATAGTGATCTCTCCTCTCCATCCTTCCTCTTTTGGCTAATTTTCCCTTCTCTCCTTCAAATCTGGTTTGTTTCTTCCCTCTTTTCAGTTCATTCTTTCCTCTTTTTGATCCATTCTTCCTTCCAGTTCATCCCTAGTCATTTCTTAGTGAGCATGGGTCCGAGAAAGCGGTTGCCTTCCATAAAAAGAAAACACACTTCCAGAGAGGTGAGGCAAGCTTGGGTGAGAGGAGATCCAAGGCTAGACATGACCTTGTTAAGCAACATGTGCAGCCCAAAGATCAACAGGTAGCGGATAGATCACCCTGTCTGTAATTATCCCGCACAGCGGAGAGAGTTGCAGGAAAAGTGATTGCCTGCGGGAGGAGGATTGACATTCAGTTCTAGGATTCAGAGGGTTTAGTCATTAGAAACTTACTCAGATCAGCTGGCCTTGTACCCTTCTGTATGATGAGGGAGAGATATTACCCATATTTGATGTGTGAGTCCTAGGGAGCATGGCCACTGATGGCATCAGGTGGACTACACAGGTCAGGGGAGTGCAGATTCCAGTGACACCTGAGACTATTAGTAGAGTGTGGGAGATTTCCCTTCGTGGCTTGGTCGTGAACTATGTAGGAGACAGGGATGCAGCATTTAGATTCATCTTGAAGCAAGAGGATGCCAGAGGAGTATCCACCATCTCACCGAACCAGCTATCCATGGAGATGCGGTTGTTACACCATATCATTACAGAATCTTGATTCCGAAGATTGGCAGGTTTGATTTTATTGCTGAGAGGGAGTTGGTGTTGATGGTCACCTTGACACAACGGACGGCCATCAATCTTCCTATGATTATGGTCCATTAGATGGGTGAGGCAGCCACCTAGAGAAGATTGTGCCTGCCCTATGGTATGGGACTGACCAGGATATTCCATGCATATGGTATACCATTGGAGGGTAAGGCCTCCAAGGAGATCCTACACACAGATACATATGGAGAGAAGTCCCTTCACAGGATGGGCTATCAGAGAGTAGCTGGCAAGTGGGTAAAGCAAGGGTTATGCCAGGAGCCTGATGAGGAGGACAAGATTAGAGCTGCAGAGGCAGGACTCTCTGGACCCACATCACAGATGAGTTCCCCTATACTTGCTCCAGTTGCTACTTCTGAGTCAAAGCCTGTGACACCTCCTACTACTCCAGCACCTAAGCATTCCACAGCCATAGATTCTACTTTTAAGGAGAGGATCACTGAGCATATCACTATAGTCCGTGAGGACATTATGAGTGTTTCGGTCAGGACTAGCAAGTTATAGCTTGAGTGCATGGACTTAGAGATCATACAGTTGCATAGCTCACATCTGTTAGGCAGTCTATGGAGGCAGGATTTGCTGATATCAGAGACTTATTAAGATCCCTGTTACCTCCAACTACACTTGGACCCTCAGATCAACCTCCTCCTCCTCCCATGACTGATGGTGCTAATGATGTGATGGTTCTTCAAGTGATTCTGATGATGATGATGATGACAGTTATGGTGATGATGGTGATGATCAAACAATTGGTGGTGATGCAGTTCATAAGGATCAGCCTCCAGTCAGTGCTACAAATGCTTCTGCTCAGCCTCCAGTTGGTGATGATCCTACTCTCGATAATCAACAAGGCAATGATTCAGTTTTTATGACACCTGCGGAGTCTCAAGGGTCCCATGCCACTAGGACATCTAGGACCTATCACCACTTTGGTCCCTCATTTAGGACTAGAAGTCTAACCCATAAGACTCCTAGATCTTCATCTTTTAGTGTTATGGCACCGATAGTTCTAGAGTTTCCTTTTGTGGAGGAGTAGCCTCACAGATTCCATGTTTGCATTTCATGTACTCTCTATGTTGCATTTTTAGTTTATGCTATGCTTGTATTTCCTGTTGTACTGAAACTATTTTAAATATAAAAGTTATGGTTATTGTTACTCTTCTTTTTATCTAATATACATCTTGTTTTTGACTAAAGCACTAATTAAGGGAGAGAAACTCCTTTTAATGTCTAATGATGACAAAAAGGGGGAGTAAGAAAGACTTTATAAACAATAATATAAAATTTTCAATAATTCACTATCTACTTAAGATAGTAGATACAGGGAGAAATTGAGAAAATCTAACCTTGAAGCACTTAAAATATTGTTGTATGAACTAAATAACTAATACATTTTTATCTAAATACTTGTATGAACTTTGATATACTGATAATTATGAAGCATGTTTAATGAAATTGTTCAATACTTTTGAAAATACGCTTATATACTCAAAATTTTTTCATCATCAAAAAGGGAGAGATTGTTGGCTTTGGCCCTTGATTTTGATGAATAATAAAATGTTGAGTATATGTTTGTACTAATGTTTCAATTTGAATTATGAATTATGGATTACAGGCACATCAAATTTCTTACAAAGTCATTGACATCAAAGCAAGATGAATTTCAATGTTTAAGAGGTCTTCTCATCTTGGAATGCCATGAAAATGATCACTTTGGTCTTTATGGAGAAGAAACTAGAAGTATAATGGACAAAATTTGAGAATTTTGGAGTTTGGCACACTTTTTGGAAATGGCACAGATCAATTGTCGACTTAAGTGTCGACTCATGGAGCAAGTGTCAACACCTTTGAAGAATGGCATGCAGAGTTTTAGCTGGCATGCTAAGTGTCGACTTAAGTGTCAACCTAAGTGTTGACCTAAGTGTCGACTCACAAGATTCAAGTGTCGACTCACAAATCGACTCAAGGCCTGAGAATAGAAATGGACAGAACATTATTTTTTTGGACTTAAATGAAGTGTCGACTTACAAGACTCAAGTACCGACTCACAAGATTCAAGTGTCGACTCAGAGATCATCTCAAGGCCTGAGATAAGAAAGAAAACATAATAGTGTCATTCCTGGACTTTTTGCCTAGTGCTGACTCAAGTATCGACCCAAGTGTCGACTCATAATTTCAAGTGTCGACTCACAGGTTGACTCATAGCCTGAGACCAGAATTGAAGCAGAACCCTAGAAATTCAAGAATTATACCTAGTGTTAATTCAAGTATTGACTCATGAAGACTCAAGTGTTGACCCAAGTATCGACTCACAAGTCGACTCACGGGTTCTGACAACAGTAATGGCTATATTTTCAGAAGCTCATATTTATTCCAAATAGCTCTAAATGGCTAGTTTCTTTACTCTAACGGTCACCAACAATTTTTTGGAGGTTTTTGGATTATTATCACACACCAAACTCATTAAAGACATAAGAAAAAAAGTGACACATAAGAAACAAATCTTATCTTTTAAGAAAAGTTTTTGAAAAGACAAGAGTGAGCCATAAAGAAGATTCCACTTGAAAAGGCCTTTAATTTTGTTGTTGTGCCTTCAATTCATTTTCCAAAAGTGTTCATTGATAGGATTCAAGGAGACAACTCAAGCATTCAAGAAGAGCTTCATTAACATTTATTTCTACTCTTTTGAGATTTTTCTTGTGCTTATTACTATACATTTGTGTTTAATTATTGTAACTAGTTTCAAGGCTATTGAAACTAGGGTTAGGCTCTTCCAAGCCATGAATTAGAATTCAAGCCTAGGTTTGGCTTGAGGTAAAGGTTGTTGGTGAGCCTAATGAAAGATTGTGCCCTGAAAGCCAATTGAAATATTGTATTTCGATCCCAAATCAATGAATTGACATTATTATAATAAAGGCATTATTTTCATCATGCACTGTGTCTTTATGATTATATGATGAACCCCATAGATTAGAGCTATGGTTCTAGGGTTATGATGAGATCATACCAGTGAGACCTAAAGCCTTAAAATCCTAATCTAAAATATTCCTGGTCGATGGGACATTGAGTTGGGAATCAATGTTTCTGGCAAGACCAGCACATCCTATATATGCTTTGTGATGAGGGTGACTGATCTCACAGTCACTTGTGTTTGACACTAATACTAGGATGTGAGTGTTCATTAGAGAATGAGTTCACTGAATTAATCCAGATTGAGAATATCGAATGGAACCTTACCTGTTTGTCAATAGATAATTCTCATGTGGGAGTAGTGCATGTGGTCCTTTGACCTGAGACTACCATGGTACCTTATATATATGAATCCATACTTTGGTTCACAATCACTCATGACACTGAGTCATGCATGAGGTGATACTGGGTATGGTGGATTGTATATGGAGGTTGTGAGTAGGTCAACAAGGAATTGATCAGCCCTAGTAAGAGGAAATTGCATCCAGCTAATTTCGATCATATGATGGATTCAGGAAATCTTTGATCAAAGTATGAACATTAGAGTTAATTTCTAATAGTTCATTAATGAATCATCATTATAAAGATTGAGCTAGGGATGAATATGAAATTGGATTTGACAAGTATCCATATTCATAATCATATTCGGGATGCAAGTTGATCAAAAGACTGAATTGCCCGGTAACTCACCATTGAAGGGTATTTTAGTAATTCCACCAAAATTCCACATCTTCCGGGTAGACATGGTACGTTGCTAGACGTCAATATTGTCTTGTAGGTATATGATTGAATTATGGTAATTCAAATCAGTTAATTAGAATTAGATTCTAATTGACCGAGTTGAGCTAGTTTGAGTTGACCTAAATTGGCTTGTTGAGATCTAACCGAATTAAGTCAAATAGCACTCGGACCTACTACTGGCTAGGTGTGGAACCCTATGGGTCACACACAAAAGAAAATTGATAAAGGATTTAATTTAGAATTAAATCATGTTTGCAGGATAAACAAACTAGCATGTGTTGCAGACCAAATTTCTATTCGAATCAGATTCGAATTTGGTTCCGAATTGGGCTTAATTGGTTTCTAATTGAACCAGATTAAGGTATAATTTAAATTTTAGGACATTGGGCTAACCCATGGCTGAACCCAAGTGAATCAAGTGCACTGAGACCCTCTCTCCAAGCCGCCCCCTCCTTTCCTCACCAGCGCGCATCAAGAAGAAGAGTCCACGCGCGTGTGGACTCCTCTTCACGCACGTGGGAAGGAAATTCTGTCAAAGAAAAATCAAGATAGGGGGGGCCGACATGGATGTTTGTCTGACATCCTTGGATCTGGATCTGATGGCCAGAAAAATTAAGGAAAAAGATCCGTCATTTTTCGGTTGCAAATATGTCGTCAAAAGTCGCGATTCTTCCTGAAGTTTTTCCGAGAGTCCTCCTCGTCGAAAAAACGAAAATTAAATCAAAGAATCATGATTTTTGGTTGAGGGGACATGTGAGGAATGAGGGATCATGATTCCTGGGGTTTCAGAGGGTTGCGATGTTTTGAGAAGATGCCCCTCTGAAATCTATAAAAGGGTTTGGGTTCTCATGGGTTTTTTTTTGATAATCAAATTCATAGATCATATTCCTCTCCTCCTCTCTGGAACACTCCTTCCCTTTATGCTTGTTGGGTATTGTTTCCCTTACAGAGATAATCTCTGTCGAAACTCTGACCCTAAACAAGAATAAGAGGAAGGTCTTGAACGGTAAAGGAAAGGAAAAGGAAGGGTCTGTTCTTCTTCTTTACTTTCTTGAATTAAGACTTTACTTGTCTTAATTTCTTCTTCCAATTCAATTCAAGAAAAGGAATTCAACAAAGGGAATTCAAGAAAAGAATTCAAGAAGAGGAAAGAAGGAAGAAAAGAAATTTTCAAGAAAGAAAATTTCAGCCTAAAAGTCCAAGAATTGAATTCTTGAAAAAGAATTCAAGAAGAGGAGCCAAGAACAAGAAGTTGTAGTCTTCATCTTTTTCTGTGTGGATCACCATTGGAGGGTGAACATTTGGGCACCTGGTGGAGATTTAAAGTTTGGATTTTAGCGATACAGGTTAGTATTTTAATATGACTTTAAATCTTATATATACATGTTATATGTTTTAATTCTTTTAAGGAGATCTTGGGTTAAGGGTTTGGTGAAGATTTCATAAAGATAAAAAATTTGAAATCTATGTTTCCGCCTTGCCACCGAACCCTACAGTGGTATCAGAGCCTCCTTATTAAGATTAAAATATATATGCTGATTTTTAGATGCATATGTATATAATTAACATATGATATTATATATGTTTGATGTAATGTCACCAATTAGGGTTTTCACTCAAACCCTAATTGTTGTAAAGATATGTTTAGACATCTAGTCATCATACTGAAATAAGGTTGCCCTGGCATAATGGTGGATCCATTATGTGGTAAATGGTTGTCCTAGTATGATGACACACTAATCACATATTTATGTTAATTATGCATATATGTTTGATGTATGCCACTAATTATGGTTTTCACTTAAACCTTAATTTGTATAGAGATATGTTTAGCCTTCTAGTCATCATACTAAAATAAGGTTGCCCTGGCATAATGGTGGATCCATTATGTGGTAAATGGTTGTCCTAGTATGATGGCACACTATGGCACATATTTGCTAGGTTATATAAAAAATGTGCTTTGTTTTAATAAAGCCCTCTTTAAAAACATATTAAGTTATAGTGTTATATACCAAAAGCAAAAATAATCAATATGATTAGTTTATCATTCGGTGTCTAGAAAAAGTGGTTCATGATCGGTAAAGAGGACGTGGTTTTTAATTGGTTCCGTTGACTGACCTGGCCAATTCTTATTGGTGTCTAAGAAAAGCAACGGGGGGACTCCCACCACTCTCCCACTTACCTGGCTGATAAGATTAACTTAATTTTTGATTGAAATGCTTAGTGTAATATTCACTACATGTGGCCTTCCTTCATGCCAAGTCATTATTATGTTATGATCCATATTAGGTTTGTTGTGTACACACAACGCCTTTTATGGTGACTAATATAATTTTGGCTTGGTACATTTGATGTTTATAGCATGATTTAATATAATACTTTGTTGTGTACACACAAGGCTATTATAATTAATATCATGACTATATAGCAATGAAGGGTCTAACTTAACTAAAATATTATAGTTTGTTGTGTACACACAAGGCTATTAATATTTTAGAGGCTAAGATAAGTTGAGAATTGTATGAGTTACAATTGGAAAGAGTTTTTATACCTTTGAACTTATATAAGATTTGTTGTGTACACACAAGGTCTTTTGTAAGGAATTAGGATCTCAACCCCACTAAGAGAACCAATTAGGGTTTTCTCGATCATCACATGGAGGGTTATGATGCTTGATAAAATAGTGGGAGACATAATTAAGTTAAAATCCTAATTTAATTATGTTTTGTCAACATTGGTTGTTTGCTTATGTAATGTTCTTTGTTAATGTAGATTAAATGGCATCTTCACTCTCACTCCATAGCATTCTTGATGCAAATAAATTGACTGGACCAAACTATGTTGATTGGTTGAGAAACCTGAAGATAGTACTCAGCCAAGAAAGAATTTCTTATATTCTTGATACCCCCACCTTGGAACCATTAGGAGAAGATGCCTTGCAAGAGGATAAGACCACATATAACACATGGCAAAATGACTCACTTACTGTCAAGTGTATAATGCTTGCCTCTATGACCAATGAGTTACAGAGGCAACATGAAAGCATGGACACAAACTCCATATTGCTCAATCTAAAACAACTTTATGGAGAACATAGTCGAACTGCAAGATATGAAATATCTAAGCAGTTATTCCGTGCAAGGATGACAGAAGGTACATCCATACAAGACCATGTATTAAAGGTTATTGACCTAATCACCCGATTGGGTCAATTGGGTTTTGTTATGGATGGGGAGTTGAATCAGGATTTAATCCTGCAGTCACTCCCAGAGTCATTTTCACAGTTTGTTCTTAATTATTATATGAACAAACTTAGCACTTCCTTGCCTGAGCTGTTGAATATGTTAAAAATAGCAAAGAGTCATTTAAAGAGAAATAAGGCTCCACTTCTTCTTGTGGATGGTGTAAACAAGAAGAAAATAGGCAAAAAGGGTTCCAAGAGGAGGTTGAACCCAAAAGGGGCATCAAGAAAAAGAAAGGAAAGAAGGCCTCCGGATAAATGACCTGCTTTCATTGTGGCAAGCCGGGTCACTGGAAAAGAAACTGCAAGGTTTACCTTGCAAGTGTGAAGCCTGGTGCTAGCGATGCACCAAAAGGTATGTATGAGATACATGCAATTTTGTCATTAGACTCTTCTAATTCAAACTCTTGGGTATTGGATACTGCTTGTGGTCATCATATATGCAAATCATTGCAGGGACTACAGAACATTAGAGTTTTGAAGGAAGGTGACTTCGAGCTCTACGATGCTGGAGGAGATTCCATCCAAGCAGAAGCTGTAGGGACTTATATATTGAAGCTGCCTTCTAGGAAGATTTTAGAGTTAAAAAATTGTTATTTTATGCCTAGAATCATTAGAAACATCATATCTGTACCCTTGTTACTTAAACAAGGATATATTATGAATGTAATGAGCAGTGGCTGCTCAATCAGTTTTTCTAATGAAATAATATTTAATGACATATTTTGCAATGGTCTCTTAACTCTATCTTCTGATGACAATATACTACATGTTAGTAATAAACGAAAAAGAGATGAAGTAAACAATACTTTACTTTGGCACTGTCGTCTTGGACATATTAGTGAGCAAAGGATTAATAAGTTATACAAGGAAAAATTCCTTAATCCTTATGACTATGAATCATTAGGAACTTGTGAATCATGTCTCATGGGTAAAATGACCAAGACTCCATTTAGTGGACATAATGAAAGGACAACTGAGTTATTATGACTCATACACACTGATGTATGTGGACCTATGACAACTCAGGCCAAGGGTGGATACTCATATTTCATCACATTCACTGATGATTTTCAAGGTATGGATTTGTGTATCTAATGAAACATAAGTCCGAAGCTTTTGAAAAATTTTTAGAGTATCAAAGTATGGTAGAGAAATAAACGGGGAAAAGTATTAAGATCCTTCGATCAGATAGAGGAGGTGAATACTTATCCACCGAGTTTCTTGATCACCTTAAAGAAAAGGGAATCATCTCTGAATGGACTCCTCCTTACACACCATAATTAAATGGTGTTGCTGAAAGGAGAAATCGTACTTTATTAGATATGGTACGGTCCATGATGTGCTTCACAGACTTACGTATTTTTTTCTAGGGATATGCCTTGGAAACAGCGGCTAATATTTTAAATAGAGTACCATCCAAATCTATATCTAGCACTCCATATGAGTTATGGAGGGGAATGAAACCCAATCTTAAGTATCTTAAGATATGGGGATGTCCAGCCTATGTCAAAAGAAATTTTGGACATAAGCTTGATGTTTGAGCAGAAAAGTGTCTATTTGTTGGATATCCTAAAGATAGTATAGGATATATGTTCTACCACCCTACTGAACAAAAGGTTTTAGTCAATAGGTATGCCACTTTTATGGAGAAAGAGTTCATCCTACAAAAGGGCAGTGGGAGAAATATTGAACTTGAAGAAGTTCAACAAGTAGATACATCTCAACCAAATCATAACATATTTAGTATAGAACCTGAACACACCACTCCTATCCGTAGGTCTGATAGGGTGCGACATGCATCTGAGATGTATGGGTTCATTATTGAAAATAATGAAGCCCGAATCATTGATAATGATGAGCCTCTAACATATATGGATGCTGTCATGAGTAGTGACTCAGACAGATGGCTGGAAGCCATGAGATCCGAAATGGACTCCATGTATGTAAACCAAGTCTAGACTTTGGTTGATGCACTAGAGGGTGTTAACCCTATTGGATGCAAATGGGTTTATAAAGAAAAGATTGGGGCAGATGGCCAAGTTGAAAATTATAAAGCCAGATTAGTGGCTAAGGGTTTTAGACAAAAACATGGAATAGATTATGATGAAACATTTTCTCCTGTTGCCATGCTCAAATCTATTCGGATCATGCTTGCTATAGCAGCATATCATGATTATGAAATCTGACAGATAGATGTGAAAACCTCATTTCTCAATGGTTTCCTTGAGAAAGAGGTTTATATGTCACAGCCAGAAGGTTTTGTCTTGGAGACTAAACCTAATCAGGTATGTAGGCTAAAAAAATCTATTTATGGATTAAAGCAAGCATCTAGGAGTTGGAACATCCGATTTGATAAGACAGTCAAAGAATTTGACTTTATCAAAAATGAGGATGAACCTTGTATATACAAGAAGACTAGTGGGAGTGCCATAGTTTTCTTGGTTCTGTATGTAGATGACATACTCTTCATTGGGAATGATATTCCAATGTTACAATCAGTCAAGGTATGGTTATCTAAACAATTTTACATGAAAGACTTGGGAGAAGCATCTTATATACTAGGCATCAAGATCTATAGAGATAGATCTAGAAGGAAGCTAGGTTTATCCCAGTCTAGGTACATTGACCAAGTGCTAAAAAGATTTAGCATGGAGGAAAGTAAAAGAGGTTACTTACCTATTGGTCATGGCATACATCTTTCTAAAAAGATGTC
This sequence comes from Areca catechu, assembly GCA_021397845.1. Taxonomy (NCBI): domain Eukaryota; kingdom Viridiplantae; phylum Streptophyta; class Magnoliopsida; order Arecales; family Arecaceae; genus Areca; species Areca catechu. The sequence goes on along the minus strand of CM038051.1, from coordinate 88,583,455 downwards.
TCCTAAGACACCTGAAGAAAGAAATAGAATGAATTCTATACCTTATGCTTCGGCAGTAGGGTCTATTATGTATGCTATGTTATGTACTAGGCCTGATGTGGCATATGCCTTAGGTATAGCTGAAAGTAGACTGATGCAGGTGGTTTGACAAGATTCTACACTAGGCATGCAAACATCTACGGGAGCAGATAGGATTTTAAAATAATTTTTAAAATTCACGCAGCAGGTATCTACTCCGCCAGGAATTAATCTAGATCTAGTTGCATTTAGGCATGCATAAATATATAAAATATTTATAAAATATTAAACAATTTAATCTATCCATGCATGATAAAAAAATAAATTTTCCATACCTTTATTCTGCCTGGAATAACTCTGGAATAAACCTGGAATAGACTGGAATAACTAGAATAAAGTTATTCCAGTCGTCTTCCTCCTTGGGACACTATTTTTGGCTTGCAAAACATCGTCGGAACACTGCCTTCCAGACCTCCGTTTGCTCCCAATTTGAGCAACGGCTTCTTGGACAAATCTTCTTCGATTTGCCACCGGTTGCTGCAATCAAATCTAAGCCAAAAAAATTAAATAAATCAACAAAGTTTGCTACCAGATTTCTGCATCAGAACTGGTTAGCAGACTTTGGCCTTTGTTTCGGAGCAGCTGGGGCAATCCCGGCTTGCGAGGTTTGCTCCTAGGAGTAGAGTGGTACTCCCTTTAGAGGGGAGATATGCCCGAGACTCTCAAATCCGCCTCCATGCATGGTGCTAGCCACCGGAAGAGGGCTTCACAGTCACATGAATTCTGCAACAGGGCAGAACTAGAGCACTTGAAACAATGGGATTAAGGCCTTGTTTCTCTCTCACAAAAACTCCTAAACCCAACCCCAAAGATCTCTGCTTAAGCCTCTCAAAGAATGCCCAAAGCACTCTTTCTTTAAGCCTCTCTCACGGTGAAGAGAAAATTTTCTCTCTTGATTTTAAACCTTAACTCAAAACAGGATGCTGGTTTGGTCTTTTATAAGCAAGCTAGGTGGGAGAGGGAGTTGGAGCGATGGATGGCCAAGAGAGGCAGCAGCAAGTAAACCAAATAAATTAGTCTTAATCCAGGATTAAAGCTATTAATCAACAGAGGAGGGAGAAGAGGAAAATGCTAGCTTGGGAGTTTCATCGTTTGGCCTTTTCAAATGTTTGGAAAATTTCTCCATTCGTTTGGCCTTCCACAAAACATCGTGTGAAACGGCCACGAGAGAATAAAAAAAAAGGAAACAAAACTGGTCCATGGCAAAAATGGTTCAAACCATTTAAACTAACCAATTTTGGTTCAATCCCATTAAACCAAACGGTTGAACCTGGTTCAAGGAATAAAATTGGTTCACAACCAATTGGAGGCCAAAACAAACCTCGAATCAGTTCAAAACTGATTCAAAAAAATCCTGGCACAGTGCTGGTCAACCTGGAATAATTTTTGGTTGACACAGACAAGGGCAAGACGGGAAAATGTGTGCTCAAAAATACTGTGACCATAAAATCGAGATGATTCCCAATCGTAATCGGTATCCGAATCAGAGAGTTATCCTCTGTGGCATGTGACTTCATAAGTTCGAACCTAAACGGTAGCACTAGGACAATTCTAGTACCAGCACAGGAAACTATCTAGCAATGGGTCCCGGTGTTCGGATAGGTTGAAGATGAGGGAGCAAACAATCGAACCTCTGGCATATGGTTACCGTATAATTCATCCCTTTGACCTTAATGCTCATAACGACTGAGATTGGGCTGCCAACCCAAACTGGGTCAGTCGACTACGTGTCTCAACCTCGCAAGCCCAGTGACTCTTCACTAGGACTACCCCGGCCGAGGATTTGCTAAATTGATATACTGCGAGACATTCAATTCAAACTATTTGGACAGGTCAATTCCATCTTGGTCCATCACTGCTCCACAAGTACTTGCCTGTAGCCAGAAACCTTCCGTCACCGGATTAAAAATTCGGGTTGTCCGGCACCAAAGCACAGGGAGTTGCTTGCAAGCTACCGTGATGACCTCAGGTCAGAGGGACACATATATCCATATCCAATCGTGAGTATCCCTTTGGCAGAAAGGGGCTGCACGGAGTCACGTTCAATGAGATATCACATATCCCACTTGCAGATCACATCAGTGTCACCACACTCATTTGGTCAAGAGGACAACCAAATGATTTGAACTACAACAACCTATACTTGATATATTGCTGTCCAGTACAATATATCCTTTGGTTGTGAACAGGGTTTAAGGACCACTCGATACATCCTCTCTGTATCGAAGTCAGTGTAGTCCTAAGGACTTCATCACATTGAAAGAGTTCATTTCAGGGAAATTAAGTATGTGATGAGGGGCCAAAAATATTATTTTATTAATTCATAAAATGAGTACAATACTGAGCACAACCGCCTACAACCCAGGCGATTGGCTTTGGGACACAATTCTCAACAACTCCCACTTGTACTAAAGCCAATCAGAAGAGTATCTAATACCCATTTCCCATTTACAATAGTCAAACTCTTTTATTTTGAGGGCTTTAGTGAAGGGGTCGGCCAAATTTTCTTTTCCATCGATCTTCAGAAGAATGATGTCGCCTCGTTCCACGATCTCTCGTATGAGATAGTAGCGCCACAAAATGTGTTTGGTGCAGTGATGAGCTTTCAGCTCCTTAGCTTGAGCAATGGCTCCAGTGCTGTCACAGTACACCGGAACAGGACCATCTAGGGAAGGTGCCACCCCTAGCTCTCCAAAGAACTTCCGCAACCACACAGCTTCCTTTGCTGCATCTGATGCTGCAATATATTCTGCTTCGCATACCGAGTCTGCAACAGTTGCCTGCTTAGAACTTTTCTAGTAGATCGCTCCTCCATTTAGGGTAAAAATAAACCCTGACACACTCTTGCTATCATCTCTATCTGACTAGAAACTGGAATCAGAGTACCCCACAAGTTTCAAGTCAGGTTCTCCATAAATCAGCCATTGATCTTTAGTATTTCTTAAATACTTAAGGATGGACTTAACCACCTTCCAATGCGCCTCACCTGGGTCAGACTGGTATCTGCTCACTACTCCTAGTGAGTATGCCATGTCTGGTCTAGTACAGGTCATAGCATACATGATAGAGCCTACTGCAGAAGCATAAGGTACTCTACTCATGCGCTCTCTTTCCTCAGGAGTTGTTGCACAATCCTTCTTGGAAAGAGTAATTCCAGAACCTATCGGAAGATAGCCTTTCTTGGGATTTTCCATGCTGATCCATTTCAACACAGTATCAATGTATGTAGACTGGGACAGTCCCAAAAGCTTCTTAGATCTATCTCTATAGATTTTCATACCTAGTATGTAAGAAGCTTCACCCAAGTCCTTCATGGAGAACTGAGATGATAACCAGACCTTTATTCCTTGTAATGCCGCGACATCATTTCCGATTAAGAGAATGTCGTCAACATACAGTACTAGGAATACAATCACAGAACCATTAACCCATTTATAGATGCACGGTTCATCTCCGTTCCTAACGAAGCCATACGATTTGATACACCTATCAAACCGTATGTTCCAACTTCGAGACGCTTGCTTGAGTCCATAGATAGACCTCTGCAACTTGCATACTTTTGATTCATCTGTGGATGTGAACCCTTCAGGCTGTATCATATACACCTCTTCTTCTAGCTCCCCATTCAGGAAAGCGGTTCGAACATCCATCTGCCAGATCTCATAATCAAAATATGCTGCCAAAGCAAGCATGATCCGAATGGACTTGAGCATTGCCACAGGGGAGAAAGTCTCGTCATAATTGATACCATATCACTGACGATACCCCTTGGCAACCAGACGGGCTTTATAGGTCTCTACCTTCCCATCTGCGCCCTTTTCCTCTTGAAGATCCATTTACACCCGATGGGTTTTATTCCTTCAAGCGGATCTACCAATGTCCAAACATTGTTGATTTCCATGGACTCCATTTCAGATCGTATGGCTCCAAGCCATGCCTCAGAGTCAGATCTCTGAAGAGCATCCATATAGGTGATCGGATCCTCATTGTTCTCATCGAGCTCAATGGGATCGCCGTCCCGGACCAAGAAATCGTAGTATCTGTCCGGGTGACGCGGTATTCTATCGGATCTCCTAATGGGTTCTGGGTGTGATTCAATCACAGCCGGTTCTACGATGTCCTTAGAGTGTGTAGGTTCTTCTATTGGCTGAACTTCATCAAGTTCACTCTTAGAAGCTATAGTTCCTTCTCCAAGGAACTCCTTTTCCAAAAAGATAGCTCTAAGACCAACGAACACCTTTTGTTCATTCTCCAAGTAGAAGAAATACCCTTTGGTTTCCTTAGGATAACCAATGAATAAACACTTGTCAGACTTAGGACCAAGTTTGTCTGAGTCTAAATGCTTTACATAAGCCGGACAATCCCAGACCCGAAGGTGTGAGATTGAGGGTTTACGCCCATTCCACATCTCATACGGAGTGGAGACAACAGACTTACTTGGAACATTATTTAATAAGTAACAGGCTGTCTGAAGCACATATCCCTAAAAAGATAGCAGCAGAGTTGCAAAGCCCATCATGGATCGAACCATGTCCAACAAGGTTCGATTCCTCCTTTCGGAAACACCATTCAACTGTGGTGTTCCTGGAGGAGTCCACTGAGAGAGAATTCCATTCTCCTCAAGATATGTCAAAAAAGCATCAGATAAGTTTTTACCACCTCGATTAGATCAAAGGGTTTTAATACTTTTTCTAGTTTACTTTTCTATTTCATTACGGTATCGTTTGAACATTTCAAACGATTCAGACTTATGTCTCATTAAAAAGACATAACCGAATCTTGAAAAGTCGTCTGTAAAAGTAATGAAATATTTGTATCCTTCTCTGGCACTAACTGACATCGGTCCACATACATCAGTATGTATTAGACTTAGAAGTTCTGTAGCTCGTTCACCCTTTCCAGTAAAAGGTGACTTGGTCATTTTACCAAGTAAACAGGATTCACAAGTGGACAGTGATTCAGAATCACTGACTTCGAGAAGTCCATCTCCTCGCATCTTGTTTATCCTATTTTGGTTAATATGACCTAGCCTACAGTGCCAAAGATACAAATCATTGACATTATCTAACCTTGGGCGTTTGCTAGAAGTGTACATTACACTGACAGGCCTTGATAGTACGTATATGCTATTATTTAATCTAGTTTTCATTATAATAGAGTTATTCAAAATAACATTGCAAAAATCTCTTTTTATTGAAAGTTCAAAACCACAATTGGCCAAAAGGCCTACAGAGATTATGCTCATAATGAAACTAGGACAATAGTGATAGTCGACTAGTTCGACAGTACAAGACTCAAAGACAAGATGCAGGACTCCAACCGCCAGTACTGGAACACGATTTCCATTCCCGATGCTCAGAAACTGTTCTCCATCTTTCAATCTTCTGCTAACTTGAATTCCCTGTAATGAATTACAAACATGAATTGGACTACCAGTATCCAATACCCAGTTAGCAGTATCAACAATTGAGTAATTACAAGGTTTTATCATATAAATACCTTGTTCAGTAGACTTCTGCTTCCTCGGCCTGTACGGATCAAGGGACGCAATATAAAGAGGACAGTTCCTCTTCCATTGTCCCTTCTTCTTGTAGTAGAAACATTCTGCAGAAGATTGATCAGCCTTATACTTCCTGGTCTGACTAGGGCCAGGAGCATTCTGCACCTTCTTTCCCTATTTATTTATTTTCTTTTCCCTTTCTTAAAGGGACGACGACCTCTACTTCCTCCCACTAAATTTACCACCCCCTTATTCAGTTGGTGGTCTTTCTCGAAAGTCTGTAGCAACCCCAAAAGACCATGGTAGTTGACTGCAGGCTTGTTCATTCTGTAATAATCGAGAAAATCAAGATAGGAGGAGGGAAGAGAATTTAGGATCGCATCCTTGCCGAGCTGCTCGTGCAAGGGGCATCCGAGTTTGCCCAATATTTCAATCAGCTCGATCATGTACAATACATGATCAGTGACTGAACCGCCATTCGGCATCTTGGAGTTGTAGATGGCACAAGACACTTTGTACCGTTCTACATCATCCGGGATGCCGAAGGATTCCTTCAACTTTTGAAAGATTTCATCAGGTTGGGCCTCCTTGAATTTGTGACTGAACTCGTCGTTCATCGCCACTAACATGATGCAACGGACAGTTGTCCGATCAGAGACCCACTTCAGATAAGCGTCTCTGACCGCACTCCATGCATTTGCGGGAGGGATTTCAGGTGCCGGATCTGTTATCACATAAAGGATCCGTTCATGCTCTAGAACAATTCTCAACCTTCGATACCAACTATTGAAGTTGTGACCCTTTAACTTCTCGTTATCGAGAAGTGACCGGAGCGATAAATTTGAAGACATCTGAAAAGAAAATAAGACCAAATTAGTTTATGAATTAATAACTTAACCAAAAAACTTGGACTTTAGTCTAAAGTTTCTCCCACTAATTTTTCAGATTGGTAGCCTCTAACTCCAATCCGTGAAAACACTTTTTCAAGTGGGTACTGAAATCCAATAGGCCTCGCATGAGCCCGATTATGGCCGGCTCACCCATACGAGCCTAAAGGTAGGTTCGTAAATCAATTATTTCCCTAAACAATTTTCAGTATTTTATTTTGCCCCAGAGAGCACCCCAATCAGCCTAGGGGCCTCCTATTGTGGGTCTCTGGTTAGGTCCAACCATTAAAATGACAAATTCAATGCTTCCAGTTAACTAAAGACCAAGCCCGACTATGGCCGGCCCACCTGGTCCCGTTAAGGAGGTTGCACTGAACCATCATCGATCAGATAGAAATTCCAGTCGCCGGATGTACACCCGTTCTATGGAACTGCCGATGCACACCAAGCTAGTGGACACATTTCTATCCAACTTAATGGGAGGCAAAGACACTATCAACTCCTTGACTTAGTCTTTTTAAGAACCTAATAATTTTAGAGGATTTTTTTAGTTGTGACAGAAGAAAAGAGACAAGGACATGGATCATCCTCCCACTGAATCAACAGATTCCAGGAGGGTTGAAATAAATCAACAAATGATCCATGGGCACCTATAGATCAGTCAGACCGATCAAGCTGGGTGACATGGATTAACTCGAGTCATTGAGCTTTTCCAATTAGTTCTGATCGACTCGACTAGCCAGGTAGGTGAGATCATGGGTGTGTATCTGCCATTAACCATCTTTTCTAGACACCAACTAAGTTGGCCAGGAAAGAGGTAGCCTCATACAGCCATGATCACAATGCCAAACCTACCTTGACACCAGTTGGTTTACCAGAGTCGATCAGACTAGCATATAGACTCGGGCGTCCACTGAGCCACTAATTGGATCCATTTTAGATGAACGGATCAACTATTCTAACTATTAGATAGTTCTAAAGAAGGACCTTAAACAACTTTTGTTTAATCTTCTTATTATCTAGTTCAACTAAACTTAGGTATAACCCAGTTTTGGACCCAACTAGTCAGCTAACCCAATTAACCCAAAAATGGCTTATGCAAATTGTATTAGATTTCATAAACCTAAAAAAAAAAATCTTAATAAGCCAAATACTTAATTAAAATATTTTTTAATTAAGTCTCTATATAAAATAATTTTACATACCAAATCATGCATCAAAAAATATTTTACAAATATTTTATAAAACATGCCTAAAACATGTATCTTCAAATTTAAACAATTTTTAATTTTTATATTCTTTAAGGATCCTTCTGAAAAGGCCAACATAGACGATCCGCATCGTGTCAAAGACATACGGTCATGGTGAAGGTCTCAACTAGGTTCCAAAAAGAAAACTTGATATATCTTAAGATTAAACAGTTTTAATCTATAACCATGCAGACTAGATTAGATTACAAATTCAACCTGGCTCTGATACCAATGAAAGTAGACTGATGCAGGTGGTTTGACAAGATTCTACACTAGGCATGCAAACATCTGTGGGAGCAGATAGAATTTTAAAATAATTTTTAAAATTCACGCAGCGGGTATCTGCTCCGCCAGGAATTAATCTAGATCTAGTTGCATTTATGCATGCATAAACATATAAAATATTTATAAAATATTAAACAATTTAATCTATCTATGCATGATTAAAAAATAAATTTTTCATACCTTTATTTCACCTGGAATAACTCTGGAATAAACCTGGAATAGACTGGAATAACTGGAATAAAGTTATTCCAGTCGTCTTCCTCCTTGGGATCCTATTTTTGGCTTGCAAAACGTCATCGAAACACTGCCTTCCAGACCTCAGTTTGCTCCCAAATTTGAGCAGCGACTTCTTGGACAAGTTTTCTTTGATTTGCCACTGGTTGCTGTAATCAAATCTAAGCCAAAAAAATTAAATAAATCACCAAATTCTACTTTCAGATTTCTGCAGTAGAACTGGTTAGCAGACTTTGGCCTTCGTTTCGGAGCAGCTGGGGCGATCTCGGCTCGCGAGGTTTGCTCCTAGGAGTAGAGTGGTACTCCCTCTAGAGGGGAGATATGCGCGGGACTCTCGGATCCGCTTCCACGCACGGTGCTAGCCACCGGAAGAGGGCTTCACGGTCACAAGAATTCTGCAACAGGGCAGAACTAGAGCACTTGAAACAATGGGATTAAGGCCTTGTTTCTCTCTCACAAAAACTCCTAAACCCAGCCCCAAAGATCTCTGCTTAAGCCTCTCAAAGAATGCCCAAAGCACTCTCTCTTTAAGCCTCTCTCACGGTGAAGAGAAAATTTTCTCTCTTGATTTTAAACCTTAACTCAAAACAGGATGCTGGTTTGGGCTTTTATAAGCTAGCTGGGAGGGAGAGGGAGTTGGAGCGACGGAAGGCCAAGAGAGGTAGCAGCAAGTAAACCAAATAAATTAGCCTTAATCTAGGATTAAAGATATTAATCAACAGAGGAGGGAGAAGAGGAAAACGCCAGCTTGGGAGTTTCATCGTTTGGCCTTTCCAAACATTTGGAAAATTTCTCCATTCGTTTGGCCTTCCACAAAACACCGTGTGAAACAGCCACGGGAGAATAAAAAAAAAGGAACCAAAATCGGTCCATGGCAAAAATAGTTCAAACCATTTAAACCAACCCATTTTGGTTCAATCCCATTAAACCAAATAGTTGAACCTGGTTCAAGGAATAAAATTGGTTCACAACCAATTGGAGGCCGAAACGATCTCCGAATCAGTTCAAAACTGATTCAGAAAAATCCTGGCACAGTGCTAGTCAACCTGGAACAATTTTGGTTGACACAGACAAGGGCAAGATGAGAAAATGTGTGCTCAAAAATACTGTGACCATAAAATCGAGATGATTCCTAATCGTAATCGGTATCCGGATCAGAGAGTTATCCTCTGTGGCGTGTGACCTCATAGGTTCGAACCTAAATGGTAGCACTAGGACAATTCTAGTACCAGCACAAGAAACCATCTAGCAATGGATCCCGGCGTTTGGATAGGTCGAAGATGCGGGAGCAAACAATCGAACCTCTGGCATATGGTTACCGTATAATTCATCCCTTTGACCTCTAATGCTCATGATGACTGAGATTGGGCTGCCAACCCAAACTGGGTTAGTCGACTACGTGTCTCAACCTCGTAAGCCCAGTGACTCTTCACTAGGACTACCCCGGCCGAGGATTTGCTAAATTGAGATACTGCGGACATTCAATTCAAACTGTTTCGACAGGTCATTCCATCTTGGTCCATCATTGCTCCACAAGTACTTGCCTGTACCCAGAAACCTTCCATCACCGAATTAAAAATCCGGGTAGTCCGGCACCAAAGCACAGGGAGTTGCTTGCAAGCTACCGTGATGACCTCAGGTCAGAGGGACACATATACCCAAATCCAATCGTGAGTATCCCTTTGGCAGAAAGGGGCTGCACGGAGTCACGTTCAATAAGATATCACATATCCCACTTGCAGATCACATCAGTGTCACCACACTCATTTGGTCAAGAGGACAACCAATCGATGTGAACTACAACAACCTATACTTGATATATTGTTGTCCAGTACAATATATCCTTTGGTTGTGAACAAGGTTTAAGGACCACTCGATACATCCTCTCTGTATCGAAGTCAGTGTAGTCCTAAGGACTTCATCACATTGAAAGAGTTCATTTCAGGGAAATTAAGTATGTGATGAGGGGACAAAAATATTATTTTTTTAATTCATAAAATGAGTACAATACTGAGCACAACCGCCTACAACTCAGGCGATTGGCTTTGGGATACAATTCCCAACAATAGCCAGCAGGTTTCAGGCTGATCCAAGAGAGGATCATTGGAAGGTTGTGAAAAATATTCTTAAGTACTTGAGAAGAACTAAGGATATTTTTCTAATATACGGAGGATCTGATCTTAAACTAGAAGCTTATTCATATTCTAGTTTTCAATCATATCTAGATGACAGCAAATCTATATCTGGATATGTTTTTACCCTAAATGGAGGAGCTGTAAGCTAGAAGAGTTCTAAATAGCAAACTGTAGCTGACTCAACAACTGAGGTAGAGTACATTGCTGTTAGTGAAGCTACCAAGGAAGCTGTATGGATGAAGAAGTTCATATCAGAGTTGAGCGTAGTTCCTGAGATTGAAGGTCCAGTATCACTTTACTGTGATAATACAGGGGCTGTTGCTCAAGCAAAGGAACTAAGAGCTCATCACAAATCAAAGCACATTCTGAGACGCTTTCATCTCGTTCGAGAGATTGTCGAAAGACAAGAAGTCTACATTAAAAGGGTAGAAATGAAGAACAACATAGCAGACCCGTTCACTAAGGCTCTATCACAGCGAGAGTTTGATCGCCACCTTGATTGTATGGGGTTAAGAATTAAAGACGATTGGCTTTAGTGCAAGTGGGAGATTGAAAGATTGTGCCCTGAAAGCCAATTGAAATATTATATTTCGATCCCAAAATCAATGAATTGACATTATTATAATAAAGGCATTATTTTCATCATATGCTGTGTCTTTATGATTATATGATGAACCCCATAGATTAGGTCTATTGGTGTGGGAACCAGAATCAGGAAAAGACTCCAACCTATTCAATTCAAATCTGAGTCCTTATGGTTGGATTAGTCTTATAATTAGTCCTATAATTTCTTTTCAATTTTGAGTCCAAATAATCTTGTAATTAATTTCGAGTCCATATTGGGTCTGTTCCAGTTGAAGTCAAAGTCTTAGTCCAATTAATTTCGAGTCCATGCTGGGTCGGGTCCAATTTGAAGCCTTAGTCCAGTTGAATATCAGATTTTGAAGCATCAAGACAAGTCCAAAGCCAAGTGGTGCCACATACCACTTGCCACCTCGGTGCCACATCAGCTACCACTTGCCACCTCAAAGCCATCTCAGCTAGAAGCCACCTCATCAAGTGGTCCCCACTTTGGCGCCACTTGTCATGGGTTGAAGGAACTCCAAGAGGGCGCCCAAGAAGAAAGTTTGAATTCAAAATGTTGGTTGGCCACCCTCTTCCACAAATCAAGCATCAAGGCCTACAATTCCTCTAACTCTCCTTGTAATCCTCCACATTTTAGGGATTTTTAAATTTTAAAGATTTGTAAGGCTCCTATTAAAAGCTTTGGGATGCCCCATTGTAGAAGGAATGGATGAATAAAATTTTTGGCTTGGATTATTCTTTCTATGTGATTGTCTTTGTGTCTATGTGGTTTAGTCTTTCTTTTCTTCCACGCCCACTCTAGTTCCTCCCTTCTTCCATCTCCAACGCCCAAAGACTCCTTTCTTCTTCTCCAATCTCAAGTGAGCCTTCAACATGCAATGGTGAATCAAGAAGATCAACACAAGGAGACCAACCTGTTCCATTTCAAGCACTCCACCATGGCGCCAAGAAGGATCCCCATCAATGCTTCATCCACCTCTCTTTCTTTCTCCATTTCATGTTTTGTTAAGTTCTTTCATCTTAGGGATTTCTTTGTTGCAGGGTTCTCTGGGATTTCGACTTTAAGAGGAAAGATCTCTTGCCACCAATCCAGAAAGCAAGAAGAGTCTCCAACCTGTAGCATGGCCTGGTCATCTGGAAGATCCCCTCAAGAGTGATCTTATTCTTATTGGAAAATCAATGCCAGGTAAGTCAGTATCAATTAGGTCCAAGACATTAATCTGACTAGCATGACTGGTGGTTTTAATTCTGTCCTATTTCTTTATTATTTCGAAGTCTCGATAATTAGGGTTATGCATGATCATTCAAGTTTGCTTCATTAACTTATCTTTGATAAATTATGCTGAACTCTTCATATGCCGATAATACTTGCCAATTAATCTTCACTAATCTCCTTTAGAGTTGCATAGTTTCATCTTCACTTTGCATTCCCTACCAACTATGATTCTAGGGTTATGATGAGATCATACCAGTGAGACCTAAAGCCTTAAAACCCTAATCTAAAAAATTCCTGGTCGATGGGACATTGAGTTGGGGATCAATGTTTCCGGCAAGACCAGCACATCCTATATATGCTTTGTGATGAGGGTGACTGATCTCACAGTCACTTGTGTTTGACACTAATACTAGGATGTGAGTGTTCATTAGAGAATGAGTTCACTAAATTGACCAGATTGAGAATATCTAATGGAACCTTATCTGTTTGTCAATAGATAATTCTCATAATGGGAGTAGTGCATGTGGTCCTTTGACCTGAGACTACTATGGTACCTTATATATATGAATCCATACATTGGATCGCAATCAATCATGACACAGAGTCATGCACGAGGTGATACTGGGTATGGTGGATTGTATATGAAGGTTGTGAGTAGGTCAACAAGGAATTGATCAGCCCTAGTAAGAGGGAATTGCATCCAGCTAATTTCGATTAAATGATGGATTCAGGAAATCTTTGATCAAAGTATGAACATTAGAGTTAATTTCTAATGGTTCATTAATGAATCATCATTATAAAGATTGAGCTAGGGATGAATATGAAATTGGATTTAACAAGTATCCATATTCATAATCATATTCGGGATGCAAGTTGATCAAAGGACTGAATTGCCCGGTAACTCACCACTGAAGGGTATTTTGGTAATTTCACCAAAATTTCACATCTTCCGGGTAGACATGATAAGTTACTAGACATCAATCTTGTCTTGTAGGTATATGATTGAATTATGGTAATTCAAATCAATTAATTAGAATTAGATTCTAATTGACCGAGTCGAGCTTGTTTGAGTTGACCTAAATCGGCTTAGTTGAGATCTAACCGAATTAAGTTAAATAGCACTCGGACCTACTGTTGGCTAGGTGTGGAACCCAATGGGTCACACACAAAAAAAAATTGATGAAGGACTTAATTTGGAATAAAATCATGTTTGCAGGATAAACACACTAGCATGTGTTGTAGACCAAATTTCTATTCGAATCATATTCGAATTTGATTCCGAATTGGGCTTAATTGGGTTCTGATTGAACCAGATTAAGGTCTAATTTAAATTTTAGGACATTGGGCTAACCCATGGCTGAACCCAAGTGAATCAAGTGCACTGAGACCCTCTCTCCAAGCCACCCACTTTTTTCCTCACCCGCGCGCGCCAAGAAGAAGAGTCCACGCGCATGTGGACTCCTCTTCACGTGCGTGGGAAGAAAACTCTGTCAGAGAAAAAAAGATAGGGGGGGGGCAATTTGGATGTTTATCTGATGCCCTTGGATCTGGATCTGATGGCCAGAAAAATTAAGGAAAAAGATCCATCATTTTTCGGTCGCAAATCCGTCTCCAAAAGTCGCGATTACTCCTGAAGTTTTTTCGAGAGTCCTCCTCGTCGAAAAAATGAAAATTAAATCGGAGAATCATGATTTTTGGTTGAGGGGACACGTGAGGAATGAGGGATCGTGATTCCTGGGGTTTCAGAGGGTTGCATTTTTTTGAGAAGATGCCCCTCTGAAATCTATAAAAGGGTTGGGTTCTCGGGGGTTTTTTCTGATAATCAAATTTAGAGATCATATTCCTCTCCTCCTCTCCGGAATACTCCTTCCCTTTGTGCTTGTTGGGTATTATTTCCCTTACAGAGATAATCTCTGTCGAAACTCTGACCCTAAACAAGAATAAGAGGAAGGTCTTGAACGGTAAAGGAAAGGAAAAGGAATGATATGTTCTTCTTCTTTTCTTTCTTGAATTAAGACACTACTTGTCTTAATTTCTTCCTTCAATTCAATTCAAGAAAAGGAATTCAAGAAAGGAAATTCAAGAAAAGAATTCAAGAAGATGAAAGATGGAAGAAAAGAAATTTTCAAGAAAGAAAATTTTATCCTAAAAGTCCATGAATTGAATTCTTGAAAAAGAATTCAAGAAGAGGAGCCAAGAACAAGAAATTGTTGTCTTCATCTTTTTCTATGTGGATCCCCATTGGAGGGTGAACATTTGGGCACCTGGTGGAGATTCAGAGTTTGGATTTTAGCAATACAGGTTAGTACTTTTATATGAGTTTAATTCTTATATAGACATGTTATATGTTTTAATTCTTTTAAGGAGATCTTGGGTTAAGGGTTTGGTGAAGATTTCATAAAGATAAAAATTTTGAAATCTATGTTTTTGCCTTGCCACCAAACCCTACATAACCAAGGAGTGTAGAGATGCTGGTGTAATATGCAAGTGAAAGGTATGACATCTCCCTGAACGTGACCATCTGCAGAGCTCCCTTCTGCTAAAGGGTTGCTCACGAAGGGATATGGGTATATGTGTCCCTCAGACTTGAGATTATCATGCTAGCTTGCAAACAACTCACTGTACTTTGCTACCGGACTACTTGAATTTCTAATCCAATGATGGAAGGTTTCTGGGTGCAGTCATGTACTTGTGGAGCGGTGGTGAATCAAGATAGAATTGACCACTCCGAATAGTTTGGAGTGAATGACTCACTATGTCTCAATTTAGGAAAACCTTAGCCAGGGTAGTTCTTGTGATGAGTCACAGAATTTGTAAAGTTGAGACATGATCTGGATCGACCAAATTAGGGTTTGTAGTCAAACCCTAGGTCATCCTGAGCATTTGAGGTTAAAGGGATGAATTATGCGATAACCACATACCAAAGGTTCTTGTAAGGTGCTCTGCATCTTCGACCTATCCGAATGCCGGGTATCATTGCTAGATGAGGACTTTGACTAGTACTAGAAATGTTCCAGTGCTACCGGCTTAGTGTTCGAACCTATGGGATCACACACCATAGGAGTTTCTATCTGATCTTAAGGCTGATCGGCGATTGAGAATCATTTGCCATCACCCGAGTTCAATTTGATTGACTATATTCCAAGTATCGACACTTGGTATTTTGCAAGTGTCGATACTTGGTGAAGTGTCGATACTTGACAATTTTCATGAGTCGACACTTGTTGTGACCAGCAAAATTCTAGGAAGAGATTTTTGGAAATGATTTGACCTGGTTTGAATTTTGAATTCAAACTATTTTGGCTCCAAACTTTATTGGAATGATTGTCATTCCTTCCTTAAGAGTTTGGACTCACTTGGTATGACCTTGATCTTCTCCCCCTTTCTCTCCCCCAATCACTCTTCTTTCCTTCTTCTCCCTCTCATGGCTGTCCCTATAAATGAAGGTCATTTTAGAGGCTGTTAATGGTTAATCTAATGGTTCTTTAAGACAAGAGAAAAGAATTGAGAGGAAGAAGAAGGGCTAAGTGAGGACTTGGGATTGGGTGTGAGTAACCTAGCAATCAAGCTAAGTCTTGGGAAGAGAGTCTCTTGGAAAAGGGTTCCACCTCTCCTCCTTATCTTCCCAGAAGAAGAAGATCGGTCCAAAGGATCCCGAAGAGCTAGCACTCTGAGGGAGTTGATCAGTGTCGAGCCCTGGTGTGGATTACCTGTAGAGGCCAGATGCATGTGTGGGTTGGGCACCTTCCTCCTTCTTCACAGTTTTCAAAGGTATAACGGTAATGTACTCTTATATTTTTGTTTGTTTCTTCTTGTTGATGTTTCTTTGCATGCTAGATTATTATACTATTTTTGTTATAGGCAAATCGGTAGATCATTTTGATCTATCTACCGAGCCTTCCGCTGTGCATGTTTTAAAATTATTTTAAAATGCATCCTTTCTGCCCTGCTTGCGTGAATGGTTTCGCCTTCAGTAAGAAACCTTTCCTTCTCTTAATCTCTGATTTGATTGAAGATAGCTATCCTAAGCCAGAAATTTCTCAATTCTCGGTTCCTGTTATTTTTATTATTTTGCATAAGTACACATGCATGATGATTCTTTCCATTGCTAGTCATCTTGCTAGTCTTTACTTGATTTCAAGAATATAGCCTATAAATTAAATTATAAAAAAATATAAAAAAATTAGTTTACTATTTTTCCTGCAATCTTAGAGTCATCCCACATCAATTGGCCACTTATGACTCATGAGCTTACTATGAGCCAAAATAAGAAAGAAGAGTCTAAGAAGAAGAAAGCTATCATCTTAAAGTCAACAACGAATTAAGACAAAGAAAGCAATGAGTTGGAGGATGAATATGATGATGAGATAGCTCTTGTTGCACGAAGGTTCAAGAGGCTTATGAGAAGAATGAAATCATGTTTCAAGAAAAAGCCAGATAATGTAAAGCAAGCAAGGACAAGGAGAAAGAAAAAGAGAAAGAGTAGTTCATTTGCTTTGAATGCAAAAAGCCTGGACATTTCAAAATATACTACCTTTAACTCAAGAAGTCCAAAAAGTATAAGAAGAAAGTGTTAATGGCTATATAGAGTGATAGTAAAGACTTGAAACCTGGAGAAGAAACTCAAGAAGTGGCCAACCTCAAGAAAAGTAGGTGACATCTGAAAATTCTATTAATAATAGTAAACTTCACACATCATTTGTTGATATTCTAGCTAAATTTAAAAAATTACATAAGATTAACAAGGATTTAAAGAAATAAAATATTGAATTATCAAAAGAAAAAGAAAAGATTTTAAGAAACAATTAGAATGCTTTACAAGAAAATTAAAATTTAAAAAATGAGTTATAAAAACTAAAATCTTTTGTTTAAAAATTTGCTCTTAGCTCTAAAAAGTTTTGAATAATTTTGAGTGATCAAAGAGCTATTTTTAACAAAGCTAGTTTATGTTATAATATCTAAAATAAATAAAAATATTTAAGGAATTTCTTTGATAAAGCCTCTCTTAGTTCTATTTCAAATAACACATTTTTTTATTGTAGAAAAGTAGGATATAAAGCTTATCTTTTTTATTTTTAGAAAAGTTAATAGTAAAATGGTCAAGAATGAATGGCTTCCAAAATAAAACAATAAAACTAACCCTAAAGGATCCAAAATGACTTGGATACCTAAAGCTACAACTTGATTTTTGTATAGATGTGTCTTGTGGTCCAAGGAGGAAAAAAAAAATAGTATTTTAATAGCAGGTGATCAAGACACATGATAGGTGACAAGACTCAACTTGTCACCTTTGAAGCAAAGAAAGAAGGAATGGTCACATTTGAAGATAATGGAAAAGGGCATACACTTAGAATTAGTAAAGTTTGTATTGTCCCTCTATATTTATTGAAAATGTTTTACTAGTAGATAGTTTAAAGCATAATCCTCTAAGCATAAGTCAATTATATGATAAAGGTTGTAAAATAGTTTTTTAATCATCTATATGCATTGTATCTTGTCCCATTGATGAAAGCATTATATTTTTTGGATATAGATATGGTAATATTTATATAATAGATCTATATGGTCTATCTTTGAAGAATGATCAATACCTAGTTATAATGGATGCTAAAATTAATGGACTAGTTGGATGTGGCATCATAAATTAAGTCATGCAAGTATGGACTTAATTTCAAAACTTGTCAAGAGAGATCTTATAAAAGGCTTCCAAAACTAAAGGTTGAAAAGAATCATTTTTGTAATGCATGTCAATATGAAAAACAATCTAAGAATTATTTTAAACCAAAAGGCATGGTTTCAACTAGTAAACTTTTAGAATTTCTTCATATAGATTTGTTTGGACCTACTAGGACTACTACTCTACGAAGTAAATAATACTGACTTGTTATTATTGATGGTTTTTCTAGATTCATATAGATTTTATTTTTAACACAAAAAGATGAAGCATTTTTAGCTTTTATGAACTTTTATTGCAATGTTTCAAATGAAAAGAATTTTTCAATTGTATCAATTCATAGTGATCATGGATGGAAAGGAGTTTGATTATCAAAATTTGAAAGCTTATGCAATGAAAAGGAATTAAATATAATTTTTCTATACCTAAAACATCTTAATAAAATGGAGTGGTAGAAAGAAAATTTGTATTTTAGAATAAATATCATGCACTATGTTATGTCAAGGTGGCCTCCCTATATATTTTTGAATGGAAATAATAAACACAGTGTGTTATGTTTTAAATCATATTTTGATTCATCAAATTCTAAAGAAAACTTCATATAAACTTTAGAAAAATAAAAATCTAACATTAGATACTTTCAAGTTTTTAAATGATGATATTTTAAATTGAATAATGATACAGACAATTTGGAAGAATTCAATACCAAATCAAATGAGAGAATATTCTTAGGTTACTCATCATCTAGCAAGGTATATAGAATCTTCAACAGAAAGATACTTTTGTTGAAGAGTCAATTTATATTATATTTAATGAAGCTAATGTTAAATCTTCAAGAAAGGTAAATAGTTTGAATGATGATACAGGAATTCTAAACAAAAAAATTGAGAATCTCACAATAAAGGATTCATCTCCTAAAAATAAAAATGAAGACTCAAAGAAGGAGAACGATAAAAGCATAACAACCCAACAAAAATAAGATGAACTATCCAAGGAATGGAGGTATGCTCATAATCATCCAAAAGACCTTATTATTAGTGGTCCATCCTAAGGAATAAGAACTCAACTCTTCTTAAAAGATTCTTGTAATTATTTAGCTTTTGTATCACAAATAAAGCTTAAATCTATAGAAGAAGCTAAAACTAATTGTAAATAGATAATTGTAATGCAAGAAGAACTTAACCAATTTGAAATAAATAAAGTATGGGGTCTTATAGATAAACTAAAAGATTATCCTATTATTGGAATCAAATGGATTTTCAAAAATAAATTAGATGACATTGGTGTAGTTATAAAAAATAAAGGTAGATTAATCACAAAACGATATAGTCAAGAAGAAGGTATTGATTTTGATAAAATTATTATTCCAGTAGTAGACTAGAAGCTATTAGATGTTTACTTGCTTTTATATGTTTTATGGATTTTAAACTCTATCAAAAAGATGTTAAAAGTGAATTTCTAAATAATTTTATTTTTGAAGAAGTGTTTGTTGAACAACCACCTAGTTTTGAACATCATGAATTTCTAAATTATATTTATAAATTATATAAAATACTATATGGTTTAAAATAAACATCTCATGCATAAGGTTGGAACTGGGCCAGGTTGGCCCGATGGGCTTCAAACCGGCCCAAATTCGAGTCAGGCTTCGAGCAGGCTCTAAATAATTCGGTACGGGCTTCGGGCCTTGTAACAAAGCCCATTCAATTTTCGGGCTGTGCTCGAGCACCGCTTTAGCCCAGCCCTGTCTAGTCTGAACCCAGCCTAAAAATAGGCCCGCCAGACTGGCCCAAGCCCAATCAATTAAATCCCACTCGAGCTTTAATTAAAGCCTCTTGGTCATCGATTTCCAGCTCTTGCCTCTCGCCCTCTCCGTCACCCACTTGAGCCCAACTCCGTGTGACCCCACCGTCGTCCTTAGTTCTATGTGACCCCACCATCGTCCCCTATTTCGTGTGACCCAATGCCACCCCGAGCTCTGATATCCCTCCCTCGGCTCCAGTGCATGAGCTCGATGCCTCCTCTGCCCACGTGACCCCCCCAACCCCCCCGGCTTTGATCTCCCTCCTCGGCCCCTCCATGCTCCCCTTCCGACCGCTCGATGGCCCCTTCGTGCGACCCACTGCCACCCCAATCGTTCACCCACAAGATCCCCCAGCTCCAACAGATGCCCCCTCCATCCCCGTGTGACCTTGCAGGCCCCCCCTTGGCTTTGATCTCCTTCCCTGGCCATGATGCCCACACCCGACGTGGGACACCCCTGCCCCTCATGTAACCCCGAGCCCTCATGCTCTGATCTCCTTCTCCTAGCTCTGATGACTGCACCCGATGGTCGATGCCCAAAGGCTAGAGTTTTTTTGGTTCCAAACTTTTGATGATCGAAGGGGCAGCTTTGGTTTAGGCTAGCCCATCGAGCTCAAGCTTGGTCTTGGGTCGGGATTGGGCCTAATATTTTAAAAGTTTTTTGGGCCTAAGCTCGGCTCGAAGCCTAAAATTTTCTTCAAGCCAGGCTCAAGTAAGAGTGTGGCCCAGTTCGGCATAGCCCACTTCCAGCCCTACTCATGCATGGTTCAAATGTTTAAGCAAGTTTTTACTTCAAAATAATTTCATGAGAGAAAATATAGACACTATCTTATTTTTAAAAAGAAAAATGATAATTTACTAGTTATTCAAATTTATATAGATGATATTATATTTGATACTACTAATTATCTTTTTTGTCAAGAATTTACCAAGTTAATAAAGAGAGAGTTCAAAATGAGCATGATGGGAGAACTTAACATTTTTCTCGGACTTTAAATAAAGCAAACAAATAAGGAAATCTTAATCAACTAAACAAAGTACACAAAAAAAGTACTCAAAAAGTTTGGGATAAACAACTCTAAGAATATTAGCACACCAATGAGCTCCTCATGTAAGCTTGATAAAGATGAAAAAGGTAAGAGCATAGATTAAAAGCTTTATAGAGGTATGATTAGATTATTACTTTACCTTAGTAGACTAGATATAATATTAGTATATTCATATATGCAAGATATCAGTCTAATCCTAAAGAATCACATTAATCAACTATTAAAAAGATCTTTAGATATTTATCTAGCACTGGTAATGCTAGTTTATAGTATTCAAAATCAGCTTCTATTGAATTAATTAGTTATTTGATACTGATTTTACTAGTTATAAATTAGATAGAAAAAATACTGGTGGAACACGTCAATCTCTTGAAGTTAACCTAATTTCATAATTTAGTAAGAAAAAAAATTTAGTGGCATTGTCTACAGTCAAGGCCAAATATATTGTAGCTAAAATTTATTGTACTTAAATCTTGTGGACTAAGCAATACCTTGAAGATTTTAGCATCAAACTAAATAACATTTTTATAAGATGTGATAATACCAGTGCAATAAACTTAACTAAAAATTTTAATTTAGCACTCTATAAGTAAATACATTAAAATAAGATATCATTTCATGAGAGATCATGTTCAAAAAGATGACATAATACTTGATTTTGTTAGTATTGATAAGAAATTAGTTGACATTTTTACCAAGCCCTTGATGATGATAGATTTAGTATGATTTGAAAAGAATTAGGCATTTGTGATCCTTTTGATTAAATCTATTTTACTCTTCTTAGGATCAAGTTTTTCTTATCTAGAAGACTTCTTATAAGTTTGATCTTCTTAGAATTCTCTAAAACCCTTTTGAAAACTCCTAAAATTCATTTTGACCATTTTCTAAATTTTATCCTAGACCTAGACCCGAGCTAACTCGAATCTTGAGTCTGAGTTGACTTGAGCCCAAGCCAACTTAATAGTTCATTTGAGTCAACTAGAGGATGGGTTCCTTATTTGAAAAGAAGACCTGCAAGCCCTCATTTTTAGTTAAAAAGTCTTCTTCTAGTTCTAGAATTGTGATTTCTCTCATCCTATCCTTCCAACTATCAAAATCTCCATAATTTTGCACTATTCCTTCCATTTCCCCTCAAATCCCTACCATTTTTGCAAAGGATGGGCCCTCGGAAGCAACTCACTCAACAGTTCAAGCACCCACGGTCTGAAATGGTGTTAGCCACAAGAGAACAAGAAAGGTAGAGGTAAGAGGTTGCTAGGAAAGAAGCAACTCTATCAATCTAATCTCAAACTGAGCCCACTATCATTGCACCGGTACCTTCTCCTTCTTGTGCCCTAATTGAAAGAATGGCTAGAAAAGCTGTCACAATGGGTGGGTGAATAAATTTTTAATTCTTTGACAATAATGGGCTTCTCTTTTGTCAATCAATTAGATCCCAAGGGACTGATATTACTCTGATTGATTCAATACTATGATAGATTATTGACATCTCCTCTCAAGGTGTTGTACCTGAAAGATTGGCTGAGAGGAAGAATAGTTTGAGATGTGTTTCAGATAGTGATGATGTAGGTAGGATTAGAGTGTTGGAACCATGGCGTGCCTTGACCGTGGAAGATAGTGTACATGAGGGCTTCATGGTTTTGGAGAGGAGGTTGTGCATGAGGGTGTTTTCATGTAAGGCTTCTTGGTTTACAAAGAAGGGATGCCATCTTGTGTATTGTAAAAAGTTCTTCTCCAATGAATTAATAAAGCAATCTCTCTTTTTCTCCTATATCTTTTTTCTATCTCCTTATGAATCTTGAATCCAAGAACAGGTTGCTTCCATGGTATAGGCATTGATCCGGATCTCCAAATAAGTGATATCAGTGCATAGGAATCTCTAACATAGAGAACTTATGGCTAACACTTTATCTAGTAACATAAGGCTTCTACATCACATCATTAGACAAAATTTTTCTTTTGAAGACTTTAGATTTAATTTTATTTCTAAAAGGGAGCTGGTTGTCATGTGTCATCTAGTTCAAGGTATGTCGATGAGTCTACTTGGTATAATGATGATTCAAATGAGAGAGGCAACTAAGAGAATGAAGGCCTGTTTATTATACGGTATGATTCTAACTACCATGTTTGAGACATTTGGCATCTCCCTTAAAAGTGAGTCCTTCAAGAAGTTACTGAGCTATGATGAGTACCATAATTGAACCCTCCACACGATGGGTTACCAAAGATTAGTGGTCATTGGGTTCATAGGATATCTTGTCAAGAGAGATAGAAGAGACCAAAGTCACTTGTTCAAAGAACTGAGCCATCCACTCTATCCAGATCACCAGATGCAGCCCATTACCTCCTATAGTTTCAACCTCATCCCTCAAGACTTCCTACACTCCTCGCCATTCAATCAATCTAATGATTAGATGGTGTAGAGGATTGTTGAGATAGTGAGTCGATCTATCAAGATTGAGATTCAGGCATTATTCGATAGAGTCAATGGACTCTAGACAAAGATGAGATGATTTTGAGCAGTAGTTCAGAGACTCCGTAGTATCTATTGAGACTAATGGACTCCAACAGTGATTAGATGCTGGTTTCGTAAATATTCAAATTGCCATTGATTAGCTAGGCATGTCTTAGTGAGTGAACCTTGATTGTATTTCTCATATTTTATCTCATATTATTAAGACTATGATAGCATAGGTGGCATAGGTAGCTCCAACAACATCTCCAACATGTACTTCAGCAGTTATAGCTTTTTGCAGGCCACTTCTTAAGGTCTCCCCTCCTCGCACCTCACAGTCCATCCCCAACTAGCCAGGACCTTTAGCCCCAGCTAGGACCTATCATAGTCTTCTACAATGCGACCACCTCGTACCATAAGACCAACGAGTAGGACTATGAACCAGATAGGTCATCCTTTTTTTAGAGCAACCTCCTCACCATCTTAGAGATCTACTCAGATGACCAAAGCTATATCTTTAGGATCTCTTATATATATTATAGGATCTCTTAGAAATTTATAGGATGATATATATGTATTGCTTTCTATTTATCTTTGGCAATGTTTTTTTATTATACTTATATCTTGGTGTACTTCTTGGATAGTATCACATTTTATATATAGTGCACTCTTCATGCCATTTTATAATATCTTATCTTATTATGAATGGTATCCATGATATTTTATATGATCTATGATAGCTTTATGACTAGTATCCCTCATATTTATTACATTCATCCTAGTTTCTCCTAAAAAATTATATAAGGAGAGTTATTTCACTTTATTGATGATGACGATAAAAAGGGGGAGAAAAATATATAAATGAGTTATCATAAGGCAAATGATAAGGCAATGGTATATATTAGATTTTTAAAATTGCAACTAGAGTATACATTAATATTTCGATACTTATAACATGCTCTAATATTTTAATACCATGATAACTATATCTTTTAATAAGTTTTGAAACTTTGATACTATACATTGATACCCTGATATTGTCTTTGATACTATAATTTAGTATTTGATATTGTTGACCCCATAAGTGATTTTGATGATAACCAAACATTGGAGCATGTATATTTTTTCTAACAACTCTTCAAGTATTTTACAAGTTTTTGTAGGATGACTTAGTTTGTTCAAACTTCAACTCCTACACTATTATTTCTTGTTTGAGTTCTATTGTAATGTGCTTTTGTAAAGAAGAACCCAATGAAAAAGCTAAGAAAAAATTGCGTATAAAGGGTTACTTCTCTGTGTGTGTGTGCCATGAAATTATTTTGAGTTGTTATGCTTGAAAATCTAAAAAGTTGGTGAGAGTTTTTCTTTGAGTTCAAGTATAAAAATCCTGAAGAAGATACTCGAGCCGACCCCGCATGATGAAGAACTGACTCCACCTACTGGCACGCAGCAAGGATTTTGGAACACAGCAATCCGAGTCGACTCCAGTAAATCCGAGTCGACTAGAATCAATCCGAGCTGACTCGTCTAGAGTCCAGTTTTTGAAGATTTCTAAGAACAGCCAGTTGAGCCGACTCTTCCAGAGTGAGGTTTTCTAAAACTGAGAAGAAGAGCCGACCAATGATCAAAAGAGTAGACTCCTCGAGTTCAAGTTTTTAAAGATTCAAGTTCAAGCTGACCAGAGCCATAAAGAGCTGACTTGTCTAGAGTGAAGTTTTGCACCCTGAGACAAAGAGCCAACTGCACTGAAGATTTCGGCACTTGACCTATCTACTCGAAGGATCCAAGCCGACTCGAAGGAATCCGAGCCGATTTAAACATCGTTCTCAGGTATCCAATGGCTAGTTCTAGAAATTATTTTTGAATGCCAAAAAGTGCTCCAACGATCACAAGTCATTCTCCAACGGTCTACGACAACTAAAATTGCCTTGGAATGATAGATGACCTTAAATTTGAAGGATTTGAACTTCCTTGAGGCAATCAATTACAAAGTTCTTCAAAGGAGAGAGAGCTACAATGAATATCTTACCTACCAACAGCAAAAGAGCACAAGAGCATTCAAGTCAGCCTTCAAGTCTTCACCAACTCAAATATGAAGCTTGAAGCAACTTTTTAAAGAAGCCACTGAAGTAATTAAAGCTTATTCAAGCACATTCAAGTGGATTCCATCAAGCTACACTGGCAACTATCTGATAAATTGAGTTTGTCATTTTTGTTGCATTTATTTCAATTCAATCTTTTGAATTGTTGGGTTATTGGTGAGCCCGGTTGAAAAACCAAATAGGTTCTTAGTGAGCCTTGATAAAATTCAAGTGTTGGGTTCTTGGTGATCCTGTGAAAACCAAGTTAGGTTTCTTTGGTGAGCCTGTTTAAAACTAAAGGGTGTTGGATTTTCTTTTATGATCCTGTTAAAACCAAAGTGTAGAGGTTTTGGATTGTGATCCTGCAAAACAATCCTACTGTATTCGAGTGTGAATATAGTGGAAATCCCAAGTAGTATCTGATAGAAAAGTTCCCTAAGAGCCAATCATTATGAGGGCCTTTCTATAAACTTCCAACTCATGTATGACATATTTTCATATTAATAAAGGCATGAGATTCATCATATACTGCTGTATCATGTTTCTGATGATTATGATGAACCCCATAGAATAGGGCAATGGAATTAGGGTTATGATAAAATAACAGTGAGACCTAATTCCTATAAACCTTAATCTAGAATGTTCCTAGTCGTTGGACAATCGATTCGGGGATTAATGAATCTGGAAAGACTAGCATATCCTATGTATGCTCAATTGATGAGGGTGGTTGATCTCACAACCACTTGTGTAGAGACACTAATACAAGGATAAAGGTGCTCATCAGAGTATGAGTACACTGGAACTGATCCGCACCGGGACTATCTTATGGAAGTCTTACTACTTGTCAAAAGATAGATCCCAGAGTAGAAGTTGTGCATGTGATCTTTAGACCTGAGATCACCATGGTTCCTTGTGCACACTAAGCCATACTTTGGTTCATACTCATTCATGGCATTGCGACACATGTACGAGGTGTTTTGGATATGGTGGAAGGTGTACGAAGGATGTAAGTGGACCAACAAGGAATCGATCATTCCTAGTAAGAGGAATTGCTATCCTATGCAATCTCTTCGATGAGAAACTCAAGGAGCCTTTGATCAAAGCAGGATGAGATTAGTGGAATCTAATCAGTCATCAACTGAGTCCTCATGATCAAGCTGAAATTCGATATGATTAAGTGTTAGGGTTTGACATCTATCCATACCTATCACTTAATCGGGATAATGGGAGATCGAAATATTGAATTGCATGGTAACTTACTACTGAATGGTATTTTGGTATTTTCTACCAAATTCCTCATCTTCCGGGTAGGCATGACATGTTGCTAGACATCAATCTTATCTTGTAGGTTTTCATGAATCAATTGATTTGGTTTCTTGAGTCAATTCAATGTGTGATTCAAATTGGACAATTAGGTGAGCCAATTTGACCTAATTAGGTCAATCGGGTTCGATCGGATCGAATCGGCTCAAACCTAAACCTACTGCTGGTTAGATGTGGAACCCAATGGGTCACACACAATAGAGACTTGGCCAAGGAAGTCATTCATGATTTAATTAGGGTCATAGGATCCTAATTGGTTAGTCGGATTACATACTAGCATATGTAGGCTAACCTAATTCCTAATCCAATTGGATTGGATTCGGTTGCTTGCTAATTGGGCTAACCTAATTATAGGAGACCTAAATTAGGTTGAATCCTAAGTGGTGCTAGCCAAATCAGAGCTTGATCTGATTTTAATTTGGGCTTAAGGGCATTTTAGGCACATATATGAAGAGTCCCAATGGCATGGGACTCTTGGTACCTAAATGATACCTTAACTTTAAAAAGGCACAGAATGAGCTATAGACCTCTGATTTGAAAATAAATTATATGGTTAGAAAGCTTATTTAATTATCTTTTCAATGATACCCATATTTCATATATTTCACTGATCAATATATGCTGCTTTGGGTGGAGAGAGAAGTGGGAAGGGAAAGTGGCACCCTTTTGGCACACCCGGGAGAAGTATGGCGTGCGCCGAAGGACTAAGAGTCCTTCTACAGATGAAACTCTGAGAGCTACATCAAAGTGGAACCTCTTCACTTTATCCTCACACCTCTTGGAGAGGATTGATCGGTCAAAGAAGTGAAATGGGCGGCGTGAAAGCAGAAAGAAATATTGGCGCGCAGATGAAGAGTCGCTTCTCTTCATCTGCGTGTGTACTATTCTGAGGCAGAGTCCTTCTGCCCTTAGGACTCTACCTATTCCATGCACTTCAAAATTGAAAGGATTACTCCTTCCATTCTTCATAACTGGTTTATGCCACATGGCATATGGGGAACTGCTTTGGAAAGGGAAAGAACATCAAATAAGACTCTTGAAGCATGAAGAGCCTTATCAGACATGAAGAGTCATATCTGATAAGGAGTCTCGGGATGCTTTTCACGCCCCATCTGAATCTATATAAAGGGGGTGCGATGAAATGAGATTTTAGATTTTCGGTCATCAGAAACAGAAGTCCATTTTCCCGAGAGCTATCTGAGTGCCTCTTTCTATTGTCTCCCTCCCTCCTTTTAAGACAACACTTGTCTTGTTAAGACAAGGTCTTATCTTTTAGGACAAGGCTTTGTTTTAGGACATAAACCTAAGGGGTCCTAGGGGAGGGTTGTCCTAAAGCCAAGAGTGCCTTAGGAGAGTGTCTAGAATGCCCTACAGTAGGACAGGGTGTCCTAAAGTGGTCACAGGTCCAAAGGCTATCCTGAGAGTCCTATTGAAGCAAGCAACCCCGGTAGGGATTCTTCCTTGGTTCAAGTCTCGTTTGGATCACAGTTGGAGGGCTTCCACTTGTGAGCCTCGTGGAAAGGATTGGATTTAGCGATCCAGGTATGTTAATTGACTTTATTTTATGATTCATTAGTTGTAATTGCCCAAGGGGTTCCTGGGAATTAGGATTTTCTATACATGTTATACATGTCAGGGTATCATGCTATGAAATTTCATTTTGAAAGTCAATTCTACATGCTGCATGATCCCTGTGACCCTGGGAGAATTCCCATCAGTGGTTTTAGAGCCCACCTTGTGGCATACCAATTATGAATCTATTTGAAGTTTGATGAAATTTCATTATCGGGCCGACCCGAACCCTGTCGAGTCAACCCAGCCAAATTCATATGCATGATTTCTTGTTTCTTTATGAAATGACATGATAATGTAATTATATGAAATTTTACATATTAGGGTAATATGTTTAATTTCAGTTTTTATGAAATGCATGATATTATGTCGAGTATGAAATTATGCATGTTGGTTTTACCCTAGTAACTGCTTTGGATTGGGTTAGTCACCATGGCCGTCCGGTCATAGGAGCCAAGTAGCATTTAAAGGCCCTCTCCTCCCATTCAATGGATCTCCAATGGCGTGTAGGGGTGCTGATGTGGCCATATCCTATGAACAAGTGAGGTGAACGGGATATTGAAAGATCAAGCCATGTTTTGCATATTAGGGTAATATGCTTGTTGTCATATAATGCTATGCATATTAGGGTAATATGCTTGATGACATGAAATTTTATGCATATGCTAGAGTGATATGCATTGTGTTTGTTATAAACTTGGTTATCATGTTCAATGTTTATACTTGTTGTAATAAACATTATTATCATCATAGTATTTAGAATGTGTCTTGAGACCATCAAAGCCCTGATCAAAAATAATATTTTGTTATAGTATAAAACTTAGTCAAGATGCAAAACCAGTTAGAGTTTGATCAGCCAATTGGTGTCTAGGTAAGTGGTTCTGGGAAGGTAAAGGGAATGAGGTTTATAATTGGTTCCATTGTCTAACCAGGCCAATCTAATTGGTGTCTAAGGAAAGCAACGGGGGGACCCCCTCACCCCTCCCACTTACCTGGACAATTTGGTCATATCTAAATCTTAATTTGGTAATGCTAATTGGTTAAGTATACCATAAAGTTGCCTTCCTTCATGCTAAGCCAAATTTATGTCAAAGCTATAGTAGGTTTGTTGTGTGCACACAAGGCCTACTCTAGGGTTTGATATAAGATTTGTTTTGGTGCACTTAGTGCTTTATAGCATGGTTGGATATGTTGCTTTGTTGTGTACACACAAGGGCAACATAATTTAATCATGGCTATATGGAAATGAAGGGTCCGACTAAACTAAGACTTTATGGTTTGTTGTGGACACACAAGGCCATAAGTGTCTTAGAGGAAAAGATAATTGTTGAGAATTGCACGGGTTGCAATTGGAAAGGTTGTCGTACCTTTGAACTTATGTGTGTTTGTTGTGTACACACAAGGCACTCATGAGGAATAAGGATCTCAACCCCACTAAGGAAACCAAGAAGGTTTCTCGCTTACCATAGTTGAGGGTTATGGTATTTGAAGAAAATAGTGGGAGACATAATTAGATATAAAGTCCTTATCTAATTATGAATATCATAATTGAGTGGTCTGCTAATATTGTTCTTTAATTAAATGTAGGACATTTATTTTAATGGCTTCAATCTTATTACTGAGAGGCATCTTTGATGCCAACAAGTTAACCAATCCAAACTATGTGGATTGGTTGAGGAAGAAGGCTGATGAAGCCTGTTTCCATTACAGCATGTTTGGGCATTGGAAGAAGGATTGCAAGACTTGTCTTGCAAATGTGAAGCTAGATGCAAGTGGTGCATCTAGGGGTTTGTACATGATACAAACTAATTTATCATTGAGTAATACCATTTCTAATTAATGGGTATTGGATATCGCATGTGGATCTCACATATGCAATTCATTGTATGGACTCCACAGAATTAGAAATATAAAGAAAGGTGACTTCAAATTATATGGGGCAAGTCGAGAACCCATATTTGCTGAAGCTATGGGCACCTATATTCTGTTATTACCTTTGGGTAATATTATAAAGTTGGAAGAATGCTACTATGTGCCAAATATTGTAAGAAACCTTATTTATATACCCTTGTTATTACAACAGGGATATGAAATAAATGTAAAGAGCACTGGCTGCTCTATTCTTCAAAATAATATAATATTTGGGCATGGTAGTTTTGTTAATGGTCTTCTAACTTTGGAACTCCATGATAAAATTTTTCTTATTGATGATAAGAAGAGAAAAAGAGATAATGACAATGTTATATATCTCTGGCACTATCGATTGGGTCATATCAGTGAGTCAAGGATAAACAAGTTAGTCAAAGATAATTACTTTGACTCTGATGATTTCTAATCATTAGGAACTTGTGAATCTTGTCTCAAAGGAAAAATAACCAAGTCTCCATTCACTGGACATGGAGATAGGGAACTGAATTGTTAGGTCTAGTACATACTGATGTATGTTGACCTATGTCGACTCAGGCCAGAGGAGGATATTCTTATTTCATCACTTTTATTGATGATTTATCAAGGTACGGTCATGTGTATCTAATACAAGTCCGAAGCCTTTGATAAGTTTAAAAAATGTCAAAGTATGGTTGAAAAACAAACTGGACTTAGTATTAAAGATCTTCGGTCTGATCGAGGAGGGGAATACTTGTCTAGTGAGTTTCTAAACCATCTAAAGGACAAAGGCATTATTTTTGAATGGACCCCTCCTTATACACCCCAATTAAATGGAGCGGCAGAAAGGAGAAATCGCACCTTGTTGGACATAGTGAGGTCCATGATGAGCTTCACGGATCTTCCCATTTCCTTTGGGGACATGCCCTAGATACTGCTACATACATATTAAATAGGGTTCCATCTAAATCAGTGAATAGCACTACATATGAATTATGGAATGGCAAAAGACCAAATCTTAAGTATTTGAAGATTTGGGGTTGCCATGCTTATGTCA
The DNA here is from genome assembly GCA_021397845.1 of Areca catechu. Classification (NCBI taxonomy): domain Eukaryota; kingdom Viridiplantae; phylum Streptophyta; class Magnoliopsida; order Arecales; family Arecaceae; genus Areca; species Areca catechu. The sequence goes on along the minus strand of CM038051.1, from coordinate 88,552,387 downwards.
AGAATACCTTTGGACATAAGCTAAGTGCAAGGGCTGATAAATGTAGGTTTGTTAGTTATTCAAAAGAGGGTGTTGGATACCTCTTTTATAATGCTGCTGAGCAAAAGATAATTATCAGTAGGCATGCTACATTTTTGGAACAAGAATTTATCCAAGAAGAATGTAGTGATTCTTCACTAGAGTTATGTGAAGAACAGAACCAACAAATCGATGAGCCTTCAAGTGAAATTCCTCAACCAGAGGTTCTTGTGGATCAAGAATAACCACAATACACACCTCCTCTCCGAAGGTCAGAGAGGGTGCGGGAAGCACCTTTCAAATATGGCTTTGTCATCGAGGATGACAATGAAGCCAGTATCATACAGGATGATGATCCTATGACCTATTTGGAAGCTATCAAGAGTAGAGACTCCGATAAGTGGCTTGGTGCCATGAAATTTGAAATGGACTCCATGTATTCTAATCAGGTTTGGACTTTGGTAGATCCACCCGAAGGAATTAACCCAATAAGGTGTAAATGGGTCTACAAGAAGAAGATTGGAGTAGATGGTCAAGTTGAGACCTACAAGGTTAGATTGGTAGCAAAAGGTTTCAAACAAAGACATGGTGTAGACTATGATGAAACTTTTTCTCCAGTAGCTATGCTCAAGTCCATTTGGATACTGCTTGCCATAGCAGCATACCTTGACTATGAGATCTGGCATATGGATGTAAAGACTGCTTTCCTTAATGAAAACCTTGAGGAAGAAGTCTATATGTCACAGCCAGAGGGTTTTGTCTTAAGTGGGAGACCAAATCATGTATGCAAATTAAAGAAGTCCATTTATGGACTTAAGCAAGCATCGAGGAGTTAGAACATCCATTTTGATGAAACAATCAAAGCATTTGGTTTTGTCAAAAATGTGGATGAACCATGTGTGTATAAGAAGACAAGTGGGAGTGCACTTGTTTTCTTGGTTTTTTATGTGGACGATATACTGATCATTGGGAATGATATCCCCATGTTGCAGTCGATTAAAACTTGGCTATCATCAATGTTTTCCATGAAGGATTTGGGAGAAGCATCCTATATACTGGGTATAAGGATTTATAAAGATAGATCTAAGAGGATGCTAGGCTTATCCCAATCCAGGTACATTGACTTGGTGTTGAAGAGATTCAACATGAATGGAAGTAACAAAGGTTACTTGTCAATGAGTCAAGGCATACAACTCTCTAAGAAAATATCTCCTAAGACATCAGAAGAAAAAGAGAGGATGGCTATGATTCCTTATGCTTCGGCTATAGGATCGATAATATATGCCATGTTATGTACCAGGCCTGATGTCACTTATGCCTTGAGCATAGTGAATAGTTTTCAGGCAAATCCAGGAGAGGATCATTGGAGAGTTGTGAAAAATATTCTTAAGTACCTGAGAAGGACTAAAGATATTTTTCTAGTATATGGAGGATCTGAATTGAAACTAGAATGTTATATAGATTCTAGTTTTCAACCAGATCCAGATGATAGCAAATCCACATCAGGATATGTCTTCACCCTGAATGGTGGTGCAGTGAGTTGGAAAACTATAAATCAGCCAATAGTAGCTGACTCAGTCACTGAGGCAGAGTACATAGCTACAAGTGAAGCATAAGGGAAGCTGTGTGAATGAAGAAATTCATCATGGAATTGGGCATGGTTCCTATATAGTACAACTAGTGTCACTTCATTATGGAAATATTAGAGTTGTTGTGCAAGTTAAGGAACCAAGGTCTCATAATAAGCCCAAGCACATTCTAAGATGCTTCCACCTTGTTCAAGGACAAGATATTGTCAGGGAATAAGTTGACACAAAGAACAATATAGCAGACCCATTCACTAAAGCATTAGCCAAGCAATAGTTAGATCGTCAGTTAGATTGTATGGGCATAAAATACAAGGGCGATTGGCTTTAGTGCAAGTGGGAGTTTGATAAAAAAGTGCGCTAAGAGCCAATCATTTTTAGGGCCTTTTTGTAAACTTTCAACTCAAGTATGACATATTTTCATATTAATAAATGCATGAGATTCATCATATGCTAATGTATCATGTTTCTAATGATTATGATGAACCCCATAGAATAGGGCAATGGAATTAGGGTTATGATAAAAAAATAGTGAGACCTAATTCCTATAAACCATAATCTAGAATGTTCCTAGTTGTTGGACCATCGATTCGGGGATCAATGAGTCCGAAAAGACTAGCTTATCCTATGTATGCTCAGTTGATGAGGGTGGTTGATCTCACAACCACATGTATAGAGACACTAAAACAAGGATAAGGGTGCTCATCAAAGTATGAGTACACTAGAACTGATCCGCACCGGGACTATCTTATGGAAGTCTTACTACTTGTCAAAAGATAGATCCCAGAGTAGAAGTTGTGCATGTGATCTTTAGACCTGAGGTCACCATGGTTCCTTATTCACACTAAGTCATACTTTGGTTCATACTCATTCATGGTATTGCGACATGTACGGGGTGTTCTTGGTATGGTGGAAGGTGTACGAAGGATGTGAGTGGACCAACAAGGAATCGATCATTCCTAGTAAGAGGAATTGTTATCCCATGCAATCTCTTCGATGAGAGACTCAAGGAGCCTTTGATCAAAGTAGGATGAGATTAGTGAAATCTAATAAGTCATCAGTTGAGTCCTCATGATCGAGCTAAGATTCGATATGATTAAGTGTTAGGGTTTGACATCTATTTATACCTATCACTTAATCGGGATATTGGGAGATCAAAAGATTGAATTGCACGGTAACTTACTGCTGAAGGATATTTTGATATTTTCCACCAAATTCCTCATCTTCCGAGTAGGCATGACACGTTGCTAGACGTCAATCTTGTCTTGTAGGTTTTCATGAACCAATTGATTTGGTTTCATGAGTCAATTCGATGTGTGATTCAAATTGGACAATTAGGTGAGCCAATTTGACCTAATTAGGTCAATCGAGTTCGATCGGATCGAATCGGCTCAAATCTAAACCTACTGCTGGCTAGAAGTGGAACCCAATGGGTCACACATTATAGAAACTTGGCCAAGGAAGTCATTCATGATTTAATTAGGGTCATAGGATCCTAATTGGTTAGCCAGATTACATACTAGCATATGTAGGCTAACCTAATTCCTAACCCAATTGGATTGGATTCGGTTGCTTGCTAATTGTGCTAACCTAATTATGAGAGACCTAAATTAGGTTGAGTCCTAAGTGGGGCTAGCCATATCAGAGCTTGATCTGATTTTAATTTGGGCTTAAGGTTATTTTAGGTGCCATATATGAAGAGTCCTAATGGCATGGGACTCTTGGTACCTAAATGATACCTTAACTTCAAAAAGGTATAGAATGAGCTATAGATCTCTGATTTAAAAATAAATTATAAGGTTAGAAAGCTTATTTAATGCTCTTTCTAATGACACCCATATTATGTTTATTTCACTGATCAATATATGTAGCTTTGGGAGGAGAAAGAAGTGGGAAAGGAAAGTGGTGCCCTTTTGGCACACCCGAAAGAAGTATGGCATGCACAGAAGGACTAAGATTCCTTCTGTAGATGAAACTCTGGGAGCTTCATCAAAGTGGCGCATCTTCACTTTATCCCCACACCTCTTGGAGAGGATTGACTGGTCAAAGAAGTGAAAGGGGTGGCGTGAAAGCAGAAAGAAATATTGGCGTGCAGATGAAGAGTCGCTTCTCTTCATCTGCGCGCACACTATTCTGAGGCGGAGCCCTTCTATCCTTAGGACTCTGCCTGTTCCATGCTCTTCAAGATTGAAAGGATGCCTCCTTCCATTCTTCATAACCAGTATATGCCACATGGCATATGGGGAACTGCTCTGGAAAGGGAAAGAACATCAAATAAGACTCTTGAAGCATGAAGAGCCTTATCAGACATAAAGAGTCATATCTGATAAGGAGTCTCGGGATGCTTTTCACGCCCCATCTGAATCTATATAAAGGATGTATGGTGAAATGAGATTTTATATTTTTGGTCATCAGAAACAGAAGTCCATTTTCCCGAGAGTTATCTGAGTGCCTCTTTCTGTTGTCTCCCTCCCTCCTTCTTTTAAGACAAGACTTGTCTTGTTAAGACAAGGTCTTATCTTTTAGGACAAGGCTTTGTTTTAGAACATAAGCCTAAGGAGTCCTAGGGGAGGGTTGTCCTAAAACCAAGAGTGCCTTAGGAAAGTGTCTTGAGAGCCCTACAGTAGGACAGGGTGTCCTACAGTGGTCAAAGATCCAAAGGCTGTCCTAAGAGTCCTATTAAAGCAAGCAACCCCGGTAGGGATTCTTTCTTAGTTCAAGTCTCATGTGGATCACCGTTGGAGGGCTTGCACTTGTGAGCCTCATGGAAAGGATTGGATTTAGCGATCCAGGTATGTTAATTGACTTTATTTTATGATTCATTAGTTGTAATTGCCCAAGGGGTTCCAGGGAATTAGGGTTTTCTATACATGTTATACATGTTAGGGTATCATGCTATGAAATTTTATTTTGAAACTCAATTCTGCATGCTGCATGATCCCCATGACCCTGGGAGAATTCCCATCAGTATCTTGGGTAGTGGATGTCGGAGCTGGGATGCTCCGAACCACTATAAATTTTGTGTGTTTGTGTTGTGCTTCCTTGCTTTTACATAGCTTCTGCAATCTATCATCTTGTCACAGCACCTACCACTTGCAAAGAATTTTTAATTGCACATAATCTTGCCTTAATTTTTTAAATTTTCAATTCACCCCCCTCTTAAGTAGCCATCTGGGCAACAACTGGTATCAGAGCAGTGTCTCTGATCATACTAGAGTAAAGATTGATGGCTCATCCCATGAGTACATCTTTGGCAGAAGGCCAGTCAACTAATAGACCTCCACTCTTCACAGGCACAAATTATTCCTATTGGAAAGCACAAATAAAATTCTATATTCAAGCTATTGATTTTCAATTATGGAAGGTGATTCTTAAAGGGCCAAGTATCTCCATGATCAAAGTTGATGGCATGGATGTCCCTAAGCCTAAAGAGGACTGGGATGAACATGACCTGAAATTAGGAGAATTGAATGCCAAAGCAATGAACTTGCTTTACTGTGCTTTGGATTCAAATGAGTTTAATCTAATTTCCACTTGCTCTTCGACAAAGGAAATTTGGGATAAACTTGAGGTGACCCATAAAGGAACTTCACAAGTAAAAACTTCAAAGATAAATCTTTTAGTGCATAATTATGAATTGTTTAAAATGGAGCCTAATGAAAGTATTTTTGCCATGTATACTAGATTTACAGATATGATTAACAGTTTGAAAAGTCTTGGCAGGGTATACTCAAATGCCAATTTAGTACAAAAGATATTGAGATCACTTCCTGACAAATAGGACCCCAAAGTCATTGCCATCCAGGAAGCTAAAGATTAGAACATTCTATCAATGGATGAATTAATGGGATCTCTCATCACACATGAACTAGCCATGCAGCATAGAACGGATGATGATTAGAAAAAGAAGAAAACAATTGCATTCAAGGCTGCATTAAAATCAAAGGATGATGAAGAAATAGAAGATGACTCCTCCTACTCCGAAGAAGATCTTGAAGATGAAGACATTGCAATGGTTGTGAAGAGATTCAGAAAGTTTATGGAAAAGAAGAAAAGAAGGTTTAACAGAAAATTCTATAAATGAGGAGAACATTCCAAAGAAAAGGACAAAGACAAAGACAAAGATAGGGAACAAGTCCCCACCTGTTATGAATGTAAGAAACCGGGGCACATTCATCCGAACTATCCTCAATTAAAGAAATTTTTTAGAAAGAAGAAAAAGAAAGCGATGGTTGCCACGTGGAGTGACAGTGAAGACTCCACTTCGATTGAAAAAGAAGAGACCATGAAAATAGCTAACCAATGTCTAATGGGTCTCGAAGATGAGGTAAATTCCCCCGATACACAAATTGAATTCACATTTGATGAGTTAAATTCTGTATTTCATAATCTTTTATCTGAATTTAAAAATGCTGGAGTAAAGATTAGAACATTAAAGCATATCAATGATTCTTTACTCAAAGAAAAAGATGAGATTTTATAAAAGAATATTTTATTGCAAAAAGAACATAATATCTTTTCTGAAAAATGCAATGTTTTGAAAACTGAGAATAGTGAATTTCATGACAAAAATAATATTTTACTGAAAGAAAATAATGAGCTGAAAAAGGAGGTTGAAAAACTCAAGTTACTTGTTGAAAAATTAACTTTATCTTCTAACAAGCTTGAGTTGATTCTTAAAGATCAAAGAATTTCTGGTAATAAAGCTGGAATAGGTTTTAATGCTTCTAATTCAAATTACATTTCAACAACTACATTTATGAAACAAAAGGGTTTTGATCCCAAGTTTACTTCTCATAAAACTTTTGTGACAAAAGGTTCTACTTCCATTTTAAAACCTACTTTATATGTTCCAAAAAATTTAAATACAAATTGTATTATTTCTGCACTTCATGTATCTAGAATTTCAAAGTATAGAACATTTCAAAATTCTAGAATCAGATATTTTACTTGTAAAGAATTATGACATAAAGCTTTCAATTGCAATATTATTAGAAATGTCTATAATAGATCAAGAAAAGTTTGGGTTCCCAAAGGAACCACCTCTGCTAACCTGCAAGGACCCAAGTTAGCTTAGGTACCTAAAAGGACTCCTTGATTTTCTTGTAGGAATGTCTTGCAGCCCAAAAATTGATGAAAAGATGGTATCTAGATAGTGGTTGTTCAAGACATATGATGGGTGACAACGATCAATCATCATCCTAGAAATGAAAGAAGGAGGTATGGTTACTTTTGGAGATAATTGCAAAGGAAAAATAACCAAAATTGGTAAGATCAAAATAATTCCCTGTACTTTCATTGAGAATGTATTGCTAGTAGATAAGTTGAAGTACAATCTATTAAGTATTAGTCAACTGTATGATAAAGGCTTCAAAGTTATCTTTGAATCATCTATGTATGTAGTAACAAACTCTCTTGATACTAGCAGTAAATTCATTGGACATAGACTTGGAAATATTTATGTGGTAGATCTAAATGATCTTGCCATATCAAGTAGTTCCAGTTTAGTTGTAATGAATGCTAAGATCAAGGAGTCATGCTTATTATGGCATAGATGATTAGGTCATGCTAGCATGCATACTATTGCCAAATTAATTTTCAAAAATCTTGTAAGAGGCATGCCTAAGTTTAAAGTTAATTTTGATTATGTTTGTGAAGCATGCTAAATGGGTAAACAAACTTAAATTAAAAAATATGATTTCAACTTCTAGACCTCTTGAGCTACATCACATGGACTTATTTGGACCAACTAGGACCACAAGCCTAGGAGGTATGAATATGCCCTCGTGATTGTAGATGATTTTTCTAGATTTATATAGGTTTTGTTTATTATGCACAAAGATGAAACTTTCAAAATATTTAGAAAACTTTACAAAAAAGTTTTTAATTGAAAAAATCTCTCAATAATTTTAATTAGAAGTGATCATGGCACCGAATTTGAAAATCAGTTTTTTGATGATTATTGTACTGAAAATGGTATTGATCACAACTTCTCCTCTCCTAGAACACCATAATAGAATGGTGTTGTAGAGAGGAAAAATAGGACTTTGGAAGAAATGGCTAGAACGATGTTATATGAAGGTAATCTTCCAAGGTACTTTTGGGCAGAAGCGGTAAACACTACTTGTTATATTTTAAACCACGTTTTGATCCATCCTATTTTGAAGAAAACCCCCTATGAGCTTTGGAATGAAAAGAAATCCAATATAAATTATTTTCATGTGTTTGGATGCAAATTCTTTGTGCTTAATAATGGTAAAGATAATCTAGAAAAATTTAATGCTAAATCTGATGAAGCAATTTTCCTTGGTTATTCACTACATAGCAAAGCAAATAGGGTTTTTAATAAAAAGACTCTTACTGTTGAAGAGTCAATGCATGTTATCTTTGATGAAACTAACCCTTCACCATCTAGAAAAGATGAGTGTATTGACAATGATGCAGGTAATATTCAAAAGGAGATGGAAGACATGAGTATTCAAGAAAGACCAATTGAAGAAGGAGAATAAACGGTAAGTAAGGATCATGCAGATTTACCAACTAAATGGAGGTACGGTACTTCCCATCCTAAAAAATTAATCATTGGTGATCCTTCTAAAGGCATTAGGACTAGGTCTACACATAGGACTGCACATGACTACCTAGCCTTTGTATCTCATATAGAGCCTCACACTTTAGAAGAAGCCGAAAATGATCCAAACTGGATGTTAGCCATGCATGAAGAACTGAACCTATTTGAAAGAAATAAGGTTTGGACACTAGTCGATAGACCTAAAGACCACCCAATTATAGGAATCAAATGGGTCTATAAAAATAAACTAGATGAACAAGGAAATGTCATTAGAAACAAAGCAAGATTAGTGGCTAAGGGATATAGTCAAGAAGAAGGTATTGATTTTGATGAAACCTATGCACCCTAGCAAGACTAGAAGCCATTAGATTAGTTATTGCATTTACTTGCTACGTGAACTTTAAACTTTTTCAAATGGATGTGAAAAGTGCATTTCTAAATGGTTTTATCTTAGAACAAGTTTTTGTAGAACAACCACCGGATTTTGAAAATCATGCTTTTCCAAACCATGTGTTTAAGTTGAACAAAGCTTTGTATGGTTTGAAACAAGCCCCTAGAGTATGGTATGATAGACTTAGCACTTTCTTGATTGAAAATAATTTTTCAAGAGAAAATGTTGATAAAACCATTTTCATTAAAAAGAGAGATAATGATTTATTAGTTGTACAAATTTATGTCAATGATATTATATTTGGTGCAACTAATGAAAGTTTTTGTGAAGAGTTTGCTATGCTAATGCAGGAAGAATTTGAAATGAGCCTAATGGGTGAACTTAATTACTTTCTTGGACTTAAAGTTAAGCAATCAAAGGAAGGGATCTTCATTAACCAAGCCATATATACCAAGGAAATAATCAAGAAGTTTGGTGTGGAGACGAGCAAACATATGAGCACACCCATAAGCACTTCTTGCAAATTGGACAAAGATGAAAGCGGATCCAATGTTGACCAAAAGTTATATAGAGGTATGATCGGATCCTTATTATATTTAACTACAAGTAGACTGGATATCTTGTATAGTGTATGTGTATGTGCTATATTTCAATGTAATCCTAAAGAAACACATATGCTTGCTGTTGAAAGAATATTAAGATATTTGAAAGGTACAAGTAATCTAGGTCTTTGGTTCTCAAAAGAATCACCTTTAAATTTAATTGGATTCTCTTATGCTGATTATGCTGGTTGTAAAGTTGATAGAAAAAGTACTAGCGGCACATGTCAATTTCTAGGGTTGAATTTAATCTTATGGCACTACAAGAAACAAAACTCGGTAGCACTTTCTACTGCTGAGGTAGAGTATATTGCTACAGGGAGTTGTTGTTCATAAGTGTTGTGGATTAAACAACGACTAGAAGATTTTGGGGTTATACATTGCAAAATTCCTATTAAGTGTGATAACACAAGTGCTATAAATTTAACCAAAAATCCTATTCGGCATTCTAGGACTAAGCACATAGAGATTAGATACCATTTTATTAGAGATCGTGTTTTGAATGGTAACATTAAACTAGAATTTATCCCAACAGAAAAATAATTAGCTAACATCTTTACGAAGCCACTGAATCAGGATAGATTTGACTTAGAGGAGAATTAAGACTTTGTGATCCTATCTAGTTTTAGTCAACCTAATTTCCTTCAGAAACTAAGGAGAAATTATCTAGAAAATCTACTACAATTATTCGTTTGAACAACCTTCCTTTAATTTTCATTGTATCAAATTCAATTTCTGAATCACTTGATTTTATGTGGAAAGTTTCTGTTTGAGTCGACTCGAACAATTTTGCTCTGGTCGAGTCGGCTCGAATATTTGAGTTCTCTACCTATCACTCTGGTCGAGCCGACTAGGTCTTTACCTAGCCGACTCGGTGTTCTAATTATTCTGAGTTCGCTCTGGTCGAGCCGACTCGGATGTTTCTAGGGTTGTGTGAGCTGACTCAAAAGTTGGGAAATCACTATTTAGGTAGTTCAAAACTGTCTTTTCTAAGTACTTCACTCTTCTTACTTTACTTCAAACTCACTCCACTTCTCTCTAAAACTTTACCAAACTCCCAAAAACCAATCCCTAGAGCCTAAATTTCCTTAATTCCACTGCAATGGCTTCTCAAAAATCTACAAGGAAGATTCTTCAGATTGGTGAATCAAGCAGTCACAGTGAAGATATAAAAGAAAAAGGGAAAAAGAGGAAAAGATCTGCTCCAGTGCAATAAGAAGAAAAAACTCCTTCTCCTCCCGGACAGCGTGTCTCAATGGTCAACCGACCTGTCACTTATGGAAGAAGGATCGACTTTGCATTCCTAGAAGAAATGGGAATGAAAATTGGAAATTGGATAGAAAGTCAAGGCTAGAAGCACTTTTGTTCTTTGGACATCTTTACCTACCCTTCACTGGTACGGATTTTTTATGGAAATATTGTTATCAAAGAATTTCACTTGGAATCTATTGTCAAAGAAAAGAAAATAATTATGGATGAAGAAAGGCTGGGCAATTTGCTCCAAATGCTTACGAACGGCACCACTGAGCTTCTTCTTCTACCGGACAAGGAACATATTCTAAAGTTGATTTTGGAAAAGGAAGATATGAGCTCTGTCCAGCATGTACAAGCCAATTTACTGTCGAAGGAAATGAGGCTTTTGCATAATATGATCAACATGTATTTCTTCTTAGGACTGGCCACTTTGATTGGGTCAGTGAGAAAGATATGATCTTTATGGGACACTTGATTGAAGAAAGGCCTCTCAACCTTCTCTATATAATGATGATTCAGATGACTGAAGCAGCAAGAAAAGTCAAAACCTGTCTACCCTACAGTACGGTTTTCACTCTATTGTTTGAAGAAGCAGGAGTTGACTTAACCTATGAAATAGGCAAGCCATTACATCACTTTGATATCTACTCCTTCAATTCAGTGAAAAGAATGGGTTACAAACAACAAGAACGAGCATGGATAAAGGGGATGCCTAGTCAAGTTGCTGCTACCTTTTCTGATAATGATGAAGCTACTACTGAAGAAAGAACTGAAAGTAAAATGATTACTCCATCTGAACTCAAGAAGCTAATATTTCAGAAGATGGAAACAATTTCAAGCTCATTGACAGATCACATGAATTCTGCAATTGAGAAAATAAGAAATTTAGTTGACATCAACTTGCAGGAATTGACATCTGAACAAAAGCTTTACCAGGAGAAAATTGAAAAAGAAATGAAGGATTTTAAGAAAGAGATCAGAAGCATCCTACTGCAATCCCAGAAGGAAACAATTCTCACTGAAGAAGCTCCTGAACAAATCATCAAGGAGTCATTTGACACTCCTGCTCCTATTCCTTCATCTGATCCACCCAAACCTGTTGAGACCAAGAAGAAACCCAAAACTAAGAAGACTAAGACTTTTAGAGCCCCTGTTAGAACTAGATTCAAAGATTTAAGGTTTAAACCCCTGAAAACTAAGACCTCTAATAAGGTTATAGAGGTAGGCTCCTCTTCTTCTACTGAAGATGAAGAAGAATAGTTTATGATGGGAAACTAATTTTCATGCAATTTTTTTTATATGTTTTATATGTGGAGTTGAGTGATTAATTCCCAAATTTCAGATTAAAATAAGTTATAGGGAATTTTATATGAATTTTAGAATATCAGCATGCAGATTAGGACCTAGAAAAGTAGAAAAGAAGGATCGCCGGGGCTGAGAAGCCTCGGTTAGGGCAAGTTCTCCTACAATAAAACTACTGGAGGTAGAGGGGTGTACCTGACAATGTCTGTGAAGATCGCAGCAAAAGGGTCTCTCGTTCCTCGACGGATGCGGCCTGGAAAATCGAGCCAAAGACCCGCGGATACCCAGCTTTCTGCTCGGTGATCCGATTGAGGCTTGGCTGGAGTCGTTGGATTCGTAGGAACTCGGGGACCTGCAAACGACCTGTCAGGGGTTAGAAAACTCACAAAGGAATAATAAAACAAAAGAAAAATAGCAAGGGAAGGCTTCTTTTGGAGTGGGCATCCAGGGATCTGAGATGCTTGTTGGTAGCAGGAAGATGATTGCAGCACTAGGAAGAAGAACTCTCGCAAACCCCTTTATGCACATAGCAGGGTATCACACAACTCAATAGAAGAACTCAAGGTTTTCATTCATCAAAAATTCCCCTCATACAAGAGGCTAGGGTCCCTTAAATGGACCCTTAACCTTGGGCTCCAAGTAAAGGTACATAAGTCTTTACATAAGAATCCTTTTCCCTCTCAAACCCTAGCTAGAAAATAAGGAAATATTAGGTAAAAAAATCCCTAAAAATTTTCTTGACTTGGTCAAGACTCCAAGGATGCCTAGGGGGGCATGTTGGGCTTCTAGGAGTAGCAAAAGGCCGGCCCAAAGGGGCTCGGGTGCATGGGTTTGGGCCTCTGGAAGCTGGGGTGGCCTGGTAGCCAGGTAGCAGGAATATTCCCTGGTATCTTGCTTCTTAGGGGCTTGGGCTTGGCACCTGGGCTTGATTTCTTTGGGCTAGGATGCAGATAGACCTTTGGAATCATGGATGCCCTTATCTATGAGTATACTTTGGCATCTGGAAGGGAATCTGGGCATCTGGAGGGCATCTACAAGAAATTAGGGTTTTCTGAATTTTCCTCCTGGGGTCATCAAATCTTCAAGCTAGGTTGGACTTGGGCTATACTTCCATGTCTTCAATCTAGTTGGACTTGGTCTTCACTTGTATGATATAGTCTTGAGTCTTCAGTATGCTTGGACAGGACACAAAAAATAAAATTAGCTCAACATGAGCTGACTAGTATTGGACTGAACTAGCTCAACATGAGCTGACAAGTACATAACTAAAATAACAACTCAAAATACTCAAATAACAACTAAAATAGACTCAGATGAGCTAAGCCCTTATTACAGATGGACTCATAAATTATTGATCAATTCACAGAGGATTGAAAAGCCTCTATCTTATTCTGGTGCCTCCGGTGTCCCCACCAATTCTCCCGGGGTGGGAGGAACTCGACCCTGTCGAGTGAAGGTCAGACTGGCTCACATATCTCTCGAGAAGGTCTAGGTTGAGGCGTTACAAGTCCTCTCGAGAAATCCATGAATCGTCCGACTCTGGCTGGCCTTGCCATCGGACCAGGAAGCGTTAATAGTCATGGCCCTAGGTCATGATGGCTTGATCATCCAGGATACGCTCGATCCGTTCTCCTCTCTCAGGCCAAATTTGTTTGTGGACACTCTAGGTTAGGGTCACTCACAATGAAAAGGAATAGGTCCAAAGGCCTCACTAGGTAGCGCTGCCGGTTCCCTATACTCAACCAGGTCTATAATATTGAAGGTAGAACTAATGCCCAAATCCGAAGGCAAGTCTAACACCTAGGCATTTGATCCAACCTTCTCTATCACTTTAAAAGGTCCGGCTCTACGAGCATGAAGCTTCTTTTAGGCCTAAGCCTAACCAAGATAAAATCCACTACATCAAATTTTTTGATCCATCTTCGGGAATTAGCCAGTTGTTTTAAGATTAGTGCGGGTGGTGAACATGCTAGGCACATGTAGAATCCTAACAAATGATGCAAAGGACTCATACTGACACCTAAAGACTCGACTATGCATTCCTATCGAAGAAAATTTTATTGAACTCTTTGGATCTAAACCTAATAGATTATAGGTTCTCTAGGTTTGATCCTAGCTTGACATGCACATGAAAATTTACAGTGAACTCCTAGCAAATTCCAAAGAGTATGCCAGAAGTAAGATGCAAACCTAACATGTATGATGAATGCATGCAGTATGCTAATCTCAGTTAAATGCAATCTAATAATCCTAGAAATGCTGGAGGTGTTAGGCAAGGGCAGAAAATAGGAAGTGGGTTCAGAATTAGTTTGGTAGGGTAGGGAAAAAGGTTCAAAGTTAGTTGGATAAAGTTCAATAAAAGAAGGCATGTCAGGGACTAATCCTAGACTAATGAGGCTAATCTTACGAGATTGTGGAATTTCTATGGGCATGAAAAGGTCCATGCTATGGAAGGATGGGTCAACAATTTCTGGGAAGAGATCTTCAATAGGAATGGCAGGAAGGGATTCATCCTGAGGGCAATGGGTTAAGTAAGCCAAATCCTGAATAAAGTCTTCTTGTTCATGCAATTTAGGAATAGGCTCTACAATTAGATCCTTTTCTAGAGTTTCCTCAGGTAAAATCCTAGTATCATAGTTCTCTTCCTCTAATTGTTCTTCCACTATAGCTTTAGGTTGGATGTGGTCAAGGTCAACTAGCTCTAGGGTGGTTTCTACCTGGGTATCTACTGGGTCAGCTAATTCTAGGTCTACTAAAGGTGTCTCCTCTTCTCCTTCATACTCATCCACTAGGCTCGCATCAGCTTCATACACTTCCACATTAATGTAAGCCTTGTCAATCTCAGGAATGGTTGGAGAAGGTCGGCTAGGAAAAAATTGGCTAGGTCCTGGTTTCTGATTATGGGCACTACTCCTAGTAGGTTCAGGTTGTATAAGGGGTAGTGGCTCACTACTGGGTTCATATTTAGGGATACTAATCCTATGGGGTTCAGGTTGACTAGAAGAAGCATGACTAGTACTAGGTTGATACTTAGGGGTTATGGGTTCTCTAGGCTCATAGGACAAGGGTGCAGATCTATGGGTCATGGGATTATAGGATCTGGGGTCATAGGATTTTGGGTCAGCTCTATGATCAGGTTCTAAGGATGGATCATGGTATGGGGTCCTCCTAAGGTTGGGCTTCCTATATGGGTCAGGATATTGGGTTCTCCTAGGGTTGGACTCCCTATATGGGTCAGAATATTGGGTTCTCCTAGGGTTGGGCTCCCTATATGGGTCAGAGTATTAGGTTCTCCTAGGGTTGGGCTCCCTATATGGGTCAGAGTATTGGGTTCTCCTAGGATTGGACTCCCTATATGGGTCAGAGTATTGGGTTCTCCTGGGTTCAGTATCATAATAATGGTCACGGTAAGGGGTTCTTCTAGGTTCAGTATCATAATAAGGGTCATGGTAAGGGGTTCTTCTAGGTTCAGTATTATTGTATGGGTCAGGCTGAGGGGCTCTCCTAGGTTCAATCTCTCGGTATGGATCAGGGTTTGGGGTCCTCCTAGGTTGAGGATTGTAGTACGGGTCAGAATAAGGGGATCTCCTAGGTTCGACCTCATGGTATAGATCAGGGTTTGGGGTTCTCCTAGGTTGAGGGGACTCAGGATCTGGCTCAGATTGTGACCCATGGGTTCTTGCTATGGTCCCTACATGGCGTCCTAACTGGTCAAACCTATTGGCAAGATGGTCAATTCTATTGTTGGTTTGGGTAGCAGACTGAGTTAACTTGGTAGTCATATAGGCCATTTGATCAGCTAGGGCTTTTATTTGGGCTTGTAAATTTTCCATGGGTTCAGACATTTGTGAAGGAGGTGGGTGATATGAAACTCCTGATCTAGTGCTCATGCAAGACTCGATCAGACCGATTATAGCTGACTAGACCTAGAGTCCAAACTAGATGCTCAATCATGGTGGCAAACTAGCCTATAGTAACCCTGTACTCAGCCAGGCAGGTGTAAGGGGAGTGTTAGGTCCCTGATTGCCAATCCTAGACACCAATTAGAGATTGGCCAGGTAGGCGGACCAGCACACAAGCCCTTCGGGATTGAATCCCTAAACCACCATTCTAGACACTGAGCACAAGGCACACACAGGTTAACTTGACACAGTGATCTAACACTAGCCCGGACCCGACCAGTTGGTGTCCCTAGCCCACTAGGGCAAATTAAGTTTAATTAATTTTAGGTTAAGGCTTGGGACTGAATGCAAGGGATGTGGTTTTGGGCTAAGGAGAGGTGATCAAATCCTCCCCCCAACTGATATAGCAAGAGTGCCCTTAAAAGTAAATTATGCAATGATGGCAGGCAGATAAGGATGCAAATTAGGGTTTAGATATTTTTTTTGGTATTTTTGGAAAATATGTATTTTTTTTTTGGTATTTTTTAAATAGAAGAAAACTTGCAAATCATGGCCTAATATACCGGAAATATACTAAAATTAAGAAATATGCAAAAAACTCCTAAACAAAACCCTAAAACTTCCAAACTTGTCTTGCTAAAAAAATAGAGCCAAAAATTTGCAGGCCCTATTTCGGCTTGCAGAAATATCACAAGCCATAATAAAATCTGGAAAAATTTTTAAAATTACTGTGAATTATGATAAATCGATGAAAATGAATTTTAGAATTTTTGGAGTCTTTAACAGGGATAAATAATTAAAATAATAGAGTATATATGGACTAAGAAATTGCAGAAAACAAGCCCTAATCTAAGCTCTGATACCAAATGATGGGGAACTAATTTGCATGCAATTCTTTTTATATGTTTTATATGTGGGGTTTAGTGATTAATTCCCAAATTATAGATTAAAATAAGTTGTAGGGAATTTTATATAAATTTTAGAATATCAGCATGCAGATTAGGACCTAGAAAAGTAGAAAAGAAGGATCGCCGGGGCTGAGAAGCCTCGGTTAGGGCAAGTTCTCCTACAATAAAACTACTGGAGGTAGAGGGGTGTACCTGACAATATCTGTGAATATCGCAGCAAAAGGGTCTCTCGTTCCTCGATGGATGCGGCCTGGAAAATCGAGCCAAAGATCCACGGATACCCGGCTTTCTGCTCGGTGATCCGATTGAGGCTTGGCTGGAGTCGTTGGATTCGTAGGAACTCGGGGACCTGCAAAAGACCTGTCAGGGGTTAGAAAACTCACAAAGGAACAAGAAAACAAAAGAAAAACAGCAAGGGAAGGCTTCTTTTGGAGTGGGCATCCAGGGATCTGAGATGCTTGTTGGTAGCAGGAAGATGATTGCAGCACTGGGAAGAAGAACTCTCGCAAACCCCTTTATGCACACAGCAGGGTATCACACAACTCAATAGAAGAACTCAAGGTTTTCATTCATCAAAAGTTCCCCTCATACAAGAGGCTAGGGTCCCTTAAATAGACCCTTAACCTTGGGCTCCAAGTAAGGGTACATAAGTCTTTACATAAGAATCCTTTTCCCTCTCAAACCCTAGCTAGAAAATAAGGAAATATTAGGTAGAAAAATCCCTAAAAATTTTCTTGACTTGGTCAAGACTCCAAGGATGCCTAGGGGGGCATGTTGGGCTTCTAGGAGCAGCAAAAGGCCAGCCCAAAGGGGGTCGGGTGCATGGGTTTGGGCCTCTGGAAACTGGGGTGGCTTGGTAGCCAAGTAGCAGGAATATTCCCTGGTATCTTGCTTCTTAGGGGCTTGGACTTGGTACATGGGCTTGATTTCTTTGGGCTAGGATGCAGATGGACCTTTGGAATCATGGATGCCCTTATCTATGAGTATACTTTGGCATCTGGAAGGGAATCTGGGCATCTGGAGGGCATCTACAAGAAATCAGGGTTTTTTGAATTTTCCTCCTGGGGTCTTCAAATCTTCAAGCTAGGTTGGACTTGGGCTATACTTCCATGTCTTCAATCTAGTTGGACTTGGTCTTCACTTGTATGATATAGTCTTGAGTCTTCAGTATGCTTGGACAGGACTCAAAAAATAAAATTAGCTCAATATGAGCTGACTAGCATTGGACTGAACTAGCTCAACATGAGCTGACAAGTACATAACTGAAATAACAACTCAAAATACTCAAATAACAACTAAAATAGACTCAGATGAGCTAAGCCCTTATTACAGATGGACTCATAAATTATTGATCAATTCACAGAGGATTGAAAAGCCTCTATCTTATTCTGGTGCCTCCGGTGTCCCCACCAGTTTATTAGTCTTTTGGGTATATTTATGATCTTGTTAATGTTCTACCTTTTATATTTAGCAATATAAATGTACTTTCCTTATCACTTTGTATCATAATATTCTCAATGAAATGAAAGATATTTTAGCAATTTTTTTGTTTTGTTGACATATACTATCTAATACAATACTTTGATACAACTATGATGATTTCTAATTAGAATTTCCAATCTGAGAAAGTGAAATTATCTCAAACAAATATTAAAGACTTTCTCAATCTATTTCAAAATCTGAGCTTTATTTGAAACCACCTTTTTGAGTGATTGACAAAAAGGGGGAGAAATATGAAAAATGGGAGAAATATGAAAAATGTGAGAAATGGGAAATCAGTATTTATGTTGAGCCTCCTACCAACTATTTTTAAAGTGCATAAAAAGAATGAAAAGGGGGAGCACAAAAATGATAGTATTCAAAAAGACTTAATGCTTAAATAGCTTTAAAACCTAGAGAAAGGGAGAGATTCTCTTGAAATGGTTTTGCTTTGATTAATATTCAAATTAATCTTAATACTCTGATTGCTATTAATTATGTCAATACTTTTTCAAACTCTGATACCCCATGTTTTGTGCTAATTATAATATTATGAAGCATGAAAAGTTCAATACTTTGCTGATATACAATGATATCACCTTTTGAGCTCTGATACTTATTTACCAATTCAATTAGCTCTGATACATGGAATACTTAACTTTCGAATACTTTTATACATGTAAAGTGTAAAGAATTTTTCATGCCCAATGTTTTGTCATCATCAAAAAGGGGGAGATTATTGACCCCATAAGTGATTTTGATGATAACCAAACATTGGAGCATGTATATTTATTTCTAACAACTCTTCAAGTGTTTTACAAGTTTTTGTAGGATGACATAATTTGTTCAAACATCAACTCCTACACTATTGTTTGTTGTTTGAGTTGTGTTGTAATGTGTTTCTGTAAAGAAGAACCCATAGAAAAAGCTAAGAAAAAATTATGTATAAAGGATTACTTCTGTGTGTGTGTGTGTGCCATGGAATTATTTTGAGTTGGTATGCTTGAAATGTAAAAAGTTGGTGAGAGTTTTTCTTTGAGTTCAAGTATAAAAATCCTGAAGAAGAAACTCGAGCCGACCCAGCATGATGAAGAGCCGACTCCACCTACTGGCACGCAGTAAAGATTCTGGAATGCAGCAATCTGAGCTGACTTGATGAAAGCAAGACGACTCCAGTAAATCCGAGACGATTGGAATTAGTCGGAGCCGAATCCTCTAGAGTCTAGTTTTTGAAGATTTCTGAGAATAGCCAGTCAATCCGACACTTCTAGAGTGAGATTTTTTGAACCTGAGAAGAAGAGCCGACCAATGATCAAAAGAGCTAACTCCTCGAGTTCAAGTTTTTCAAAGATTCATGTTTGAGCTGACCCGAGCCACAAAGAGCTGACTTGTCCAGAGTGAAGTTTTATGCCCTGAAACAAAGAGCCGACTGTACTGAAAATTTGGTGACTCGACCTATCGACTCGAAGGATCCGAACCAACTCGAAGGAATCCGAGCCGACTCGAACATCGTTCTTAAGTATCCAATGGCTAGTTCCAGAAATTATTTTTGAATACCAAAAAATGTTCCAACGGTTACAAGTCATTCTCCAATAGTCTACAATGGCTAGAACTACCTTGGAATGATAGAAGACATTAAATTTGAAGGATTTGAACTTCCTTGAGGCAATCAATTAGAAAGTTCTTCAAAGGAGAGAGAGCTACATTGAATATCTTACCTACCAACGGCAAAAGAGCACAAGAGCATTCAAGTTAGCCTTCAAGTCTTCACCAACTCAGATCTGAAGCTTGAAGCAACTTTTTGAAGAAGCCACTGAAGTAATTAAAGCTTATTCAAGTGCATTCAAGTGGACTTCCATCATGCTGCACCGGCAACTATCCGACAAATTGAGTTTATCATTTTGTTGCATTTATTTCAATTCAATATTTGAATTGTTGGGTTATTGGTGAACCTGGTTGAAAAACTAAATTGGTCCTTGGTGAGCCTTGATAAAATCCAAGTGTTGGGTTCTTGGTGATCCTGTGAAAACCAAGTTAGGTTTTTTTGGTGAGCTTGTTTAAAACCAAAGGGTGTTAGGTTTTTTTGGTGAGCCTGCTTAAAACCAAAGAGTGTTGGGTTTTCATTGGTGATCCCGTTAAAACCAAAGTGTAGAGGTTTTGGATTGTGATCCTGCAAAATACTCCTACTGTATTCGGGTGTGAATATAGTGAAAATAATCTCAAGTGGTATCTTAGGTAGTGGGCATAGGAGCTGGGTTGCTCCGAACCACTATAAATTTTGTGTGTTTGTGTTGTACTTCCTTGCTCTTACATAGCTTCTACAATCTATCATCTTGTCACAGCACCTACCACTTGCAAGGTATTTTTAATTGCACATAATCTTGCCTTAATTTTTTAAATTTCCAATTCACTCCACTCTTGGGTAGCCACCTGGGCAACAGATATGGATTTGATATATGTACAACGATACTCAATATTGTAATATGCTCTAATAATCAATTTGTAATCCATATACTTGGATACTCTATATGTAATTTCTTGAGAATTGCTTTGTTAGCTCTAAAATACTTTGATACCAAAGTAATGAGAATCTATGGTAAATGATATCATGAATTTTTTTAAAATCAACACTCCTTGAGCTACTCTAAAATCTTCAAGAGTGCTATGTTTATCTTGATATCATTTGCTTATATACTCAAAGTTTTATCATCTTCATCAAAAAAGGAAAGATTGTTGGCCCCATGGATTGATTTTGATAAATAACAAAATATTTGAGTACATAATGTAACTGATGCGGCAAGCATATGAATAATGTTTTGAGTATGGTTTGTAGAGCAATGAAACCTAATTACACTAGCGTTGTACTCATCATAATAAGACTTAAGGATTATAAGAAATGGAACTTTTACTTGATTAGACACAATCCTAAATTAAGAAGAAAAAGATCTAGATAATAGGGGCTAATGATTGTGGACTTACCGTGATGAGCTTTCCAACCTTCTTTTGATTCATACCTTGAAACTACCAACGCTCAGAACTGAAGAACCTTGGATAACAGAGATCAGAACCCTGGACTTGGGCTTCAGCTTGTTGGTTCCTTGTCAAGGAAGACCCTGCTTGCAACTCGAAAACCTCGAAGGACCCTGCACATAAAGAATAAGAGTTAAGAAAGAAGAAAGGCATGAATATGGAAGAGATGGAAAATTTGTGAGAAAAGAAAGAGATTTGAGATGGCTTGGCCGACTCCAAGGCCTTCTTCTTGACTTAGGCGTTGGATGCTTGGAAGAGAGAATAGTTTGATGTGGAAGAGGGGCTTAGAGACAATCACTCAAAACATAAAACTTCAATTCAACTTCAACTTTCACTAATCTCCAAAAATCAAATCCTTTTTACAATGGGGCGTCCAAGGCTTTTTAGCAGCCTTACAAAACTTTTGAAATTTGAAAACTCCCTAAATTATGGAGGATTACAAGGGAGGTTGGAGGATATGGGGCCTTGTTACATGGGATAAGGAGAAACTCATGGAGATTCTCCCCAAATTATGGAGGATTACAAGGGAGGTTGGAGGATATGGGGCCTTGTTACATGGGATAAGGACAAATTCATGGAGATTGGCCGGTTTCTTTGAATTTAAAATGATTGGTCGATCTCCCCTTTAAGCGCCCAATTGAAGGTGATGTGGCTGATGATGTGGCATCCCTGGTGGCTGCTTTGTTGGCATGGTGATGTGAAATTCCAGCTTAGTGGACCAAGGTCTTGATTTGGAAGCTCCAAGTGGTTTGGTGAACATCAACTTGAAGTAGCTTGGACTTGATTTAAATAAACCTAATGGAACTCTAATTAAGTTCTTATTTGAACCCAGATTGAGACAGGACATAATTACAGGACTCGATTGGACATAATTACAGGATTCATGAAATTGAAACTAAGTAATTACAGGACTGTTGAAAGTAAATTGCCCTTTACAAGAAAAATTTAACCTAGTGATCTTCGATCCAAAGTGGAATCAGGTTAACCTTATTTGAGCGGGGTTTTATTCTGCTTCTGCTTCTGGTGTCCACACCAATTCTTCTGGGGTGGGCAGAACTCGACCCAGTCGAGTATGGTTCAGTTTTGCCCTGGTAATGCTCGAACAAGTCTGGGTTAAGTCTTTGCAGGTCCTCTCAAGTAATCCAAGAGTTGTCGGACTCAGGTCGACCTTGCCATTGAACCAGGTATCACTGATAGTCCTTATTCCTGGTAGTAATGGTCTTGTCATCCAGGATTCTCTCAATCCTCTCTCTCCGCGCCGGTAGGGTTGGTGGTGGACACTCGAAAATATGTTCACTCTCAATGAAAGTTTCTGGCCCAAAAGGCTCACTAGGTATTAGTACAGGTTCTTTGTATTCTACTAGGTCTGAAACATTAAAGGTTGTATTGATACCCATATCAGGTGGAAGTTCCAAAACATACGCATTAGGCCCCATTTTCTTTAAGATCTTGAAAGGTCCCGCTCCACGGGCATGCAGCTTCTTTATGGTTCCAGAGGGGAACCATTCAGGGTTGAGCCTAATCATCGCATAATCTCCTTCACAGAATTCTTTAGCCCTCTTATGTGAGTCAGCTAAGTGTTTGTAAGTTTCATTGCTCAGGTTGATCTTATTACTGATTTCTTTATGCAGATTTGTGACATGCTGTGCAAAAGACTCAGCAGACTCAGAGACTCGTGTGTGAATAGGTAGTGGGATTAGATCTAAAGGCTTCCTAGGCTTGTAACCATGGACTATCTCAAAGGGACTTTTGTCCGTAGATCTATTGACCGAACTGTTGTAAGCAAACTCAGCACGTGGCAATAACAATCCCAGTTCCCTAGACTTTCTCCCACTAGGCATCTCAGCAAGTTCCCTAGACTTCTATTTACAACCTCGATTTGTCCATCAGTCTGGGGATGGTAGGCTGTGGAGAATTTCAGTCTGGTTCCTAATAGGTGCCAAAGGGTTTTCCAGAAGTAACTTGTGAAGTGGACATCCCTATCAGAAACTATGGTTTTTGGTAACCCGTGGAGTTTGACTACTTGATCAAGAAAGAGTTTGGCTATCCTAGAGGCATCGAAAGTTTGGGAGCAAGGTATGAAATGGGCCATTTTTGAAAACCGGTCGACCACCACAAAGATTGAATCATGTTTTCGAATGGTCTTGGATAATCCTAGAACAAAGTCCTTGCTTAGATCCTGCCATGGACACTCAGGTACAGGTAATGGAGTGTATAGCCCGGTATTCTTCTTTTGCTGCTTTGCAACAGCACATATCCTACATCGGGCTACAAGGTTTGCTACTTGTTTCTTAAGGCCTGGCCAGTAAAATTGTTCCTCAACAGCCAAGATAGTCTTGTTTCGTCCGAAGTGGCCAGCCAAACCTCCCGCATGTATCTCCCAAACTAAAAAATCTCTTAAGGAGGTTCTTGGGATGCAAAGCCTATTCTCTCCAAAAAGATAACCATCTAGAAGGGTATAGTCACTATGATTACTAGATGGTCCTTGATGCAAAACCTGATAAATTTTACCAAAATCTGGACAGGTTTCGTACTGCTCCTTAAGTCTTTTAAAACCTATGACTTCAGTACTGACTGAAGATAAAAGTAACGTTCTACGACTTAGGGCATCAGCTACGTTATTATCAGTTCCTGATTGATGTTTTAGGACAAAAGTATATGATTGGATGTATTCTATCCATTTGGCATGCCTAGGGTTTAGTTTCTCTTGGGAACTCAAAAACCTAAGGGCTTCATGGTCTGAAAATAAAACAAATTCTTGCGATAGGAGATAATGCCTCCAATACCTTAATGCTTGCACTACAGCATAAAGCTCCCGATCATATGTGAAGTATTTCTTCCTGGCTTCATTCAATTTCTCACTAAAGAATGCTATGGGATGGTTTTCTTGACTCAGAACTCCACCAATCCCTACTCCCGAAGCATCGCATGCTACTTCAAAAATCTTAGAAAAATCGGGTAGCCTTAAGACTGGTGCTTGGGTCATCTTATCTTTGATGTGAAGGAAGGCCTTATCAGCTGACTTCGTCCATTCAAATTGGCCCTTCCTAATACAATCCGTGATAGGAGCAACTATAGTGCTATACCCTTTAATAAATCTTCGATAAAACGTAGTGAAGCCATGAAAACTTCTTACTTCGTTAATATTATTGGGTGTTGGCCACTCTACAATTGCCTTAACCTTCTCAGGGTCAGCGGATACTCCTTTAGGGGTCACAACAAATCCTAGGAAGATAACTCTAGTAGTCATGAAAGCACAATTCTTTAGGTTGGCATAGAGGTTATCTTTCCTAAGTGCTAAACAGACCTGCCTCAGATGTTGTTGATGATCTTCTCTAGTCCTACTATAGATAAGTATGTCGTCAAAGTAAACGACAACAAATTTCCCAATAAAGGCCCGTAGGACTTGATTCATGATTCGCATAAAAGTGCTAGGGGCATTTGATAACCCAAAAGGCATAACTACCCATTCAAATAACCCGTCCTTAGTTTTAAAGGCAGTCTTCCATTCATCCCCTGGTCTGATCCTAACTTGGTGATAGCCGCTCTTCAGGTCAATCTTAGAAAATATAGTTGCACCGGCCATCATATCTAACATATCATCCAATCGAGGAATGGAAAACCTATACTTCACCGTAATTTTATTTATGGCACGACTATCAACACACATTCTCCATGCGCCATCCTTCTTAGGGGTAAGTAAGGTTGGGACTGCGCATGGACTCAAACTTTTCCTAATGAATCCTTTCTTTAGGAGTTCTCCTACTTGTCGTTGTAATTCTTGGTGCTTGGTAGGGTTCATTCTATAATGGGGAAGGTTCGGTAGGATTTCTCCGGGGACTAAATCTATCGCATGTTGTATATCCCTAAGAGGTGGGAGTTGGTCGGGTAAGTCATCGGGGAACACGTCTTTGAACTCCTCTAGCACCTCACTGACTTCTAGAGGTTGTTCTTTTGAAAGAGGTTCTTGATGATCCGTAATGGTCAAAATCCAAACAGGTAATCCATTGTTAATTTCTTGCTCCATTTCTATAGCAGTGATCACGTTTATCCCTTTTTTCTTATCACTCAATTGGCTTGATCCTCTCTTAATGGGGTTCTTAGGTGGAGAAGAATGGATTACGATCTTCTTTCCATTATGAGTAAACGAGCACGAATTAGAACGACCATGGAGTGTTACATCAAGATCGTACAACCATGGTCGGCCTAGGATTATGCTACTTACTCCCATTGGAAGTACATCATACCATACTTTCTCTAGGTAAGATTGGAACTGAATGGTTACTAGGCACCTAGACTTAATGGAAATCGTGGTTGAGTCTATCCAGGATACCTTATAGGGATTGGGGTGGGGTACGGTGGGCAATCCTAGGGTTCTTACTGTGTTGGTAGATATGGCATTGACATAGCTACCGCTATCTAAAATGACTTTGCATACTTTCTCACCTATCTTAATGAATGTCTGTAGGATGCTAGTCTTACGCCAATCTTCTTGGGTTTTAGCCTGGGTGAGAATACACCTAACCACTCCTATCAGATCTTGATCTACCAGGACTTCCTCTTCCTCATACTCTTCAGCCAAGTTCTCATCTGCCTGGTATACTTCCTCCTCAAATTCACATTGGGATTCTACGGCTTCCTCTTCTACTTCCCCTATGTGTAGGGCTCTATTGGGACAGCTGCTAGAATAGTGACCCACTTTGTTACACTTGAACAGGTGTTTGGAGTTCTTTGGGTCTCAGGTGTTTTCCCCTTGTCATCTCTTCGGGTCACAGGCACATTAGGATTGGGTCGGTTGAATCTAGGCTGATTGGATCCTGACTGCTGGTAAGGTGCACTAGTCCTAGGGGCTTCGGGCCTACGATAGACTGGACCTCTATGGAATCTCTCAGCATCCCTAGCTATCTGATAGGCCAATTCTAGGTTATGTACCTCTCGCATGAACATTTCTCTTTAAATTTCTTCCCTCAGTCCGGCTCTAAATCTAGACAAGGTCACCGACTCAGATTCATCAACATTGCACCTCATAAGGAATTCGTCAAACTTCGCTATGTACTCTACGACACTCCTATTTCCTTGAGTAAGTCTTTGCCATTGATCTAGGAGTCTTTGGTGGTAGGACATAGGAAGGTATTTCTCCCTAAGCCTAAGTTTCATAGCTCGCCAGGTCACTATGGGCACATCACCTCTCTGTCTAATGAGTCTCTCAACATTTCTCCAATATAACCTAGCTTGGCGCACAAGTTTAAGCTTTGCAAACTTACACTTGCGCTCTTCACTCATCTCAAACCAGTCAAAATATTGGTCCATCCCACCTTCCCAATCAATGTAGATCTTAGGATCTAAAATTCCATCAAAGGTGGGAGCTTCCATCCTAATGTTCTTCATGGTTCGGTCATCTTGATCAAAGTGAATTGGGGTGGGTCTCCTGACATTGGGTTCATAGTTAGGCTCATGATGGAATCTCCTTGGGTTGGGATCGATGGTTTGATCAGGGTGGGGTCCTCTAGGAATTGGATCATAAAACTGATCTTGGGAAGCTCTTCTAGGGTTTGTTTCGTAGAGAGGGTTTTGATATGGAATCCTTCTAGGGTTCAATGGGGT
This sequence comes from Areca catechu, assembly GCA_021397845.1. NCBI lineage: Eukaryota > Viridiplantae > Streptophyta > Magnoliopsida > Arecales > Arecaceae > Areca > Areca catechu. Next base: position 88,525,743 of record CM038051.1, on the reverse strand, counting down.
CTCGAGTTCAGGTGCAAGACTAGGATCAGGCTCAGTCTGGGCTTAATGATTGCTTTCAAGGGTTCTAGCCTCTAACTGATCCAACCTAGTAGTGATGTGGGCTAACTGCTCATTCATGTCTTGGTTGGTTTGTGCCACATTCTGATTTGTTTGGGCCAATTGCTCAGTTAAACTCTTAGTCAGTTAGGCCACTTGATCATTTAGGCCTTTGATCAAATTCCCTAAGTTTTGGTCCATGGCTACACTTGACTGGGCTTGGATTGGTGAATATGGTGTCCCTGCTCTAGTTGTCATGCATGCAAATGGACTCAAGTTTGAGCTAAGGTTTCCTAGACCTAGAGTACAAATTAGAAGTCAAATTAAGTGAACCAACTAGCTAGTAGTACTTATGGGACTTAGCCAGGTAGGTGGAGGGGAGTGAAACTCCCTGATTGCCAACCTTAGACCCCAATCTGAGATTGGCCAAGTAGGCGGACCAAATCACAAGCCCTGATGCACCAATCCTAGACACCAAGCCAATAAGCACACACCAATTAGCTAACACAGTTAACTTGACCCTAACGTGAACCCAAACTTGTTGGTGTCCCTAACCCACTATGGCAATTAACGTTCTACTCAATTTTAATTAACGGGCTAGGATCGATATGCTGGTTGGTGATTTTTGGGCTAGGGACAGGTGATGAAACCCTGACCCTATGTCAAATTGATGCCCTTAATTTGATTTCTTATGAGATGAATGAAATGCAAAGGTGCTGCAGAAGTATGTTGCAGTTTGAAAGTTGTATGGAATACGTGATAAAAAAAAAATGTCCAAAAATTCTGAAAAATTCACAGAGGATTTCTAACTTATATGTTTCAATGCAGATAAAAGAAATTTTAAAACTAAAATCTATACTACTCTAAGAAGATCCTACAAAGGAAGATAAATAAAAAGGACAGAACAGAACCCTAATGACAGTGTCGAACTGCAAAAATTTTTATTTTTTTTATAATTTTTTTCTGATGATGAAATTTAATATGCTGATAACTGACTTAAAAAGGAACAAGAAAAAAAATATTTCAACAAAAAATTAGTGACTTTCCTTTGGAGCTGCAGACGGATTACAGTAAACAGATGCAAGTTTTAAGAAAATAGAACCTAATCAAACAAGTGCAATGGCTTACCCAAACTTCAATCTAAAAAATTCACGTCCGGCCAGGGGCTCATTATTCCCATGGGTCGTGACAGTATACTCCAGTATACTCCTTAAGTCTTATTATGATGAGTACACCCGCTCAGGAGGCGTGAATTTTAGATCTTACTTGGATTTAAAGAAAACTATTCTACCCTAATGCAACCATGCTCTGATACCAAGATGATGCGGCAAGCATATGAATAATGTTTGGAGTATGTTTTGTAGAGCAATGAAACCTAATTACACTAGCATTGTACTCATCATAATAAGACTTAAGGATTATAACAAATGGAACTTTTACTTGATTAGACACAATCCTAAATTAAGAAGGAAGAAGATCTAGATAATAGGGGCTAATGATTGTGGACTTACCGTGATGAGCTTTCCAACCTTCTTTTGATTCATACCTTGAAACTACCAATGCTCAGAACTGAAGAACCTTGGATAACAGAGATCAGAACCCTGGACTTGGGCTTCAGCTTGTTGGTTCCTTGTCAAGGAATACCCTGCTTGCAACTCGAAAACCTCGAAGGACCCTGCACATAAAGAATAAGAGTTAAGGAAGAAGAAAGGCATGCATATGGAAGGGATGGAAAATTTATGAGCAAAGAAAGGGATTTAAGATGGCTTGGCTGACTCCAAGGCCTTCTTCTTGACTTGTGCATTGGATGCTTGGAAGAGAGAATAGTTTGGTGTGGAAGAGGGACTTAGAGACAATCACTCAAAACATAAAACTTCAATTCAACTTCAACTTTCATTAATCTCCAAAAATCAAATCCCTTTTACAATGGGGCGTCCAAGGCTTTTTAATAGCCTTACAAAACTTTTGAAATTTGAAAACTCCCCAAATTGTGGAGGATTACAAGGGAGGTTGGAGGATATGGGGCCTTATTACATGGGATAAGGAGAAATTCATGGAGATTCTCCCCAAATTATGGAGGATTACAAGGGAGGTTGGAGGATATGGGGCCTTGTTACATGGGATAAGGAGAAATTCATGGAGATTGGCCGGTTTCTTTGAATTTAAAATGATTGGTCGATCTCCCCTTTAAGCGCCCATTTGAAGGTGACGTGGCTGATGATGTGGCATCCCTGGTGGCTGCTTTGTTGGCATGGTGATGGGGAATTCCAGCTTGGTGGACCAAGGTCTTGATTTGGAAGCTCCAAGTGGTTTGGTGAACCTCAACTTGAAGTAGCTTGGACTTGATTTAAATAAACCTAATAGAACTCTAATTAAGTTCTTATTTGAACCCAGATTGAGACAGGACATAATTACAGGACTCGATTGGACATAATTACAGGATTCATGAAATTGAAACTAAGTAATTACAGGACTCTAGAAAGTAAATTGCCCTTTACAAGAAAAATTTAACCTAGTGATCTTCGATCCAAAGTAGAATCAGGTTAACCTTATTTGAGTGGGGTTTTATTCTGCTTCTGCTTCTGGTGCCCACACCAGTAACTAATAAGTTGAATAAGTTCATGTTCCAGGAAATGGTAAAATCTTAAAAAAATGATTTAAGGGTGATAAAATTTGATATAAAAGATATATTTTTGAAGCTCCAAAAAAAGGTTAAACTAGTTAAATTCAAGCAAAAATAGTGTATTAGAATATGCAATTAAAATTTTTTTGAAGGCTCAAAGTTTCAGTCCTGCATAAAATGTTTCAACTTTATACACGAGTTTTAGCTAGCACGCTATCAAACCAACTCAAATAAAATTAAAATTGACTCAACAAGGAAAGCTAAAAATTATAAAAGCTATATCTTGGAGGCTAACAATCAAGTTGATCCAAATATCAACTGAGCTGACTCGAATAGTAATCAAGTCAGTTCCAATTATCTTAGTCAACCAAACAGTGCCCTACAGAAGGTTGATTTTTTTTGATGGAATGTTAACTGAGTCGACTCCAACAATCTAAGCCGACTCAATAGTAGAAATAAAATAATAAGTTTTTGGCAAACTGAGACCAAATCTACTCATTTATGGATCGAGCCAATTCAAATGGAATCCAAGTCGACATGAGAACTATTGACAGCATAATAGCTAGTTCTGCTGAAACTTTAGCATTATCCAATTTTGAATCTAATGGCTCTATTTTATCTTCCAATGGCTAAAAATATTTTTTTATCCTTGAAGATATATTAAAAGCTCCCCAAACTCATTAAAGAACAAGAAGAACTAAGAATATTTCAAGAGCCATTAAATAAGATTTGAGGAAAAGAAAAAGACTAAAAAGAGTATTGATTTGAAAGCTTTCACTACTAACCACTTGAAAAGACTTCTAATCATTGACATTATAGCAATGAGACAAGCTTTGAAGATTTCATAGATTCCTAAAAGTCTCCTATTTGAGTATTATCATTTTTATTCTTGCCATTTCAAGGAGCTTTGTATTTATATTCTCTTTTCTTAATTATTTTATTTTCTAAATTCAATTGGGGATTGAAATTAGATATTTTGCTAGGGATTGGCTATAAGGGTTTGGATTGTGAACCTGATAAAAAAATTAGCAAATAGTCTTGAAGAGATTATAGTAAAAAATTTTAAGAAGAGGCTAGGAAAATGGATGTAGGCATTGGGTATACCAAACCACTATAAAATTTCTTGGAAAATGGATATAGGCATTGGGTATACGAAACTACTATAAAATTTCTATGTTCGTGTATGCTTGTGTATTTATTTGCTCTTATTTTTAGCATTTTATCTTAGAATTGCCATAATATATATTTTTGCTCACCATTGCTCCATGAGTTTTCAAAGACTGTACATATTTGAGTTAAATTTTTGAAAAATCTAATTCACCCTCCTCTTGGATTGTCTAGTTGGGCAACAAAGGACATTGAATTTTATGCTAATCAAAGGCTCATTCAATGGACCAATCAAATGTTGTTGAGGCTCTAGCGAGTCAAGGGCCACTTAAAGCCAAGACTGTTTGAAAGTTGTTGAATTTTAAGCTAATCAAAGCCTCCTTCAGTGGACCAATCAAAGGTTATTGAGGCTCTAGCTGATCAAAGGCTACTTGGAGCTAAGGTCTATCGAAGGTCATTGAATTTTAAGCCAATCAAAAGCTCCTTCAATGAACCAATTATTAGGAATTGTGTCTCAAAGCCAATAATCTAGGCTGTAGATGGTTATACTATCTTGTAACTGTACATGATTTTTGAATGAATAAAAGTTATTCTTTTCTTATTGGCTATTTATCATATTTACATTTTCTTGAAATGAACTCTTGCATGATAGAGTCCTTAGAACTACATTTTTGATATAAAGAAGATATATCAAGTAGTTCTTAAACTTTTTCATAACCAAATGATACATTATTATAGGACGACGATGTATCAAGTGTAGGTTATTGTATGTCATATTTGTTGGTTGTCCTCTTAACCAAGGAGTGTGGAGACACTGGTGTGACATGCAAGTGAAATGTATGTCATTTCACTGAACGTGACCATCTGCAGAGCTCCCTTCTACCAAAGGGTTGCTCACGAAGGGATATGGGTATATGTGTCCCTCAAACCTGAGGTCACCATGGCATCTTGCAAGCAACTCACTGTACTTTGGTGCTAGACTACCTGGATTTCTAATCTAGTGATGGAAGGTTTCTAGGTGCAGTCAAGTACTTGTGGAGCGGTAATGGACCAAGATAGAATTGACCTCTCCAAATAGTTTGGAGTGAATGACTCACTATGTCTCATTTAAAAAAAACCTTGGCCAGGGTAGTTCTTGTGAGGTTAAGACATGATCTGGATAAACCAAATTAGGGTTGGCAGTCAAACCCAAGGTCATCCGAGCATTATAAGGTCAATGGGATGAATTATGCGGCAACCATATGCTAGCGGTTCTTGTAAGGTGCTTTACATCCTTGACCAATCCGAACATTGGGTATCATTGCTAGATGAGGACTTTGACTAGTACTGGAAATGTTCCAGTGCTACTGACTTAGTGTTCGAACCTATGGGATCACACACCATAGAGAATTTCTATCTGATCTTAAGGCTAATCAATGATGGAGAATTGTTTGCCATCACCGGAAGTCAATATGATTGACTTTGTTCCAAGTGTCGACACTTAGAATTTTGCAGGTGTCGATACTTGGTGAGTGTCGACACTCTACAATTTTCATGAGTCGACACTTCCTGTGACGAGAAAAATTCTGGAAAGATTTTTTGGGAGGATTTGGGGACAAGTTTAGTCCTGGTTTGAATTTCGAATTCAAACCAGTTTTGGCTCCAAGGTTATTTTGTATGATAGTCATACTTACCTTCTTGGGTTGGACCCATTTGGTATGGCCTTGATCCTCTCCCCCATTCTCTCCCCTCATCTCTCCTCCTTCAACTTTCTCTCTCTCCCTGTTGTCCCTACAAATGAACGTCATTTATGTGGCTGCAACATATTTTTTGAGAAAAGCTTTGAGAGAGGAAGATAGAGAAGGGTTGTTAGAGGTTTTGGGATTGGGTGTGAGGAACCTAGCATTCAAGCTAGGTCTTGGGAAGAGAGTCTTTTAGGAAATGGTTTTTACTCTCCTCCTAGTATTCCTGGAAGAAAAAGATTGGCCCAAGGATCCCGAACTGCTAGCACTCTGAGGGAGTTGATCAGAGTTGAGCCCAGGTATGGATTTCCTATAGAGGCCAGACATGTGTGTGGCTCAAGCACCCTCCTCCTTCTATAGCTTTTCTCCAGTATAAAGGTATGGTACTTTTATATTTATTTTTCTGTCTTGCTTTGATGTTATGATGCATGCTATTACATTATGCTAGATCCTATTGCGGGCAGATCGGTAGATCATTTAGATCTATCTACCGAGCCTTCCACTGTGCATGTTTTAAAATTATTTTAAAATACATATTTTCTGCCCTACTTTCGTGAATGCATATTTGCATATTGGTATGCTTCGTAGATGCACTTCACCTTCAATGATATCAGAGCAATAGGTTCCAATTTATAGTATAATGATTCTAGCATGCTAATAACATCACTTCTTAAGTACTTGGATTAAGTGCTTCACCATGGCCGTCCGGTCATAGGAGAGAAGTAGGGTTGCAAGACCCACTCTTCCCATTCAATGGGGTCTCCTATGTCGTGTAAGGTTGCCGATGTGATTGACTCTCGAAAAGAAAAATAAGAAGCAAGAAAATGTAGATTAAAAATATTTTAATCTAATGAAATGATCATAAAACATCTTTAGATAATATCTAAGAGTTTTTATTGATCGATTTCGATTGAAAGTTTAGCGAAACTTTAGATTTGAAGTCACTGTTCTTTCACTATCTCAGGCTATAAGTCGACACTAGGCCTTATTAGTGTCGCCTCATGAGTATTTTTGCCTGAGAACCGGGTTCTATTTTTCCTCTGTGATAGGTTGAAGTGTCGACACTTGACTAGGAACTGTCGACACTTGGACTCGTGAGTCGACACTTGGCCTTTTGAAGTGTTGACTCATAAGTAAGTGCCAAAAAATCTAGGTGTCGACACTTGCTTCTGGTGAGTCAACACTTGGGATGAAAATGCAGAAACATAATGAATTCAAATTTTGAAATTTTGTAAAATTATTTTACATCTATAAATTAAAATTATTTTAATTTAATTAAGGCTATTGTTCTTAATTGAGAATTAAGAATCATTAAGAACTCTAGGAATATGATTCAAAGATTTTAATTCATTTCAATAAGTCTTAAGGGTCATGGGTTAGCTTCTATTAGGTTCTTAATTGGGTTAGACCTAAGTTTAAATACATTAGACAAATTAAAGAACTAATCTAATCAAATATTGAGTTATGATTTTTTCTCTAGATCTATCTAATAGTTAGATTGATTAGTCCATAATCTAAATGGACCTAATTTGTGGCTTAGTTGAAAGCTCGAGTCTTTAGGCTAGTCTAATCGAGTCTGATAAACTGATTGGTGTCGAGGTAAGTTTGGCATTTTGATCATAGTTCTTTGGGGCTACCTCTTACCTGGACAACTCTGTTGGTGTCTAAGGCAAGAAGGTTAATGGTGGAACCCAACCCATGATCTCACTTACCTGGCCAATATGATCGATCAAGATTGATTGGATAGCTCATTGACTCGTGTTAACCCTTGTCACCCAAGGTTAATCAGTCTTGACTGATTTTAGGAGCCCATGGATCATTTGTTATGAGTAACCCTCCTAGATTACTGATTTGGTCAGTAGGAGGTTATTCATGTCTTTTCATCTCTTCATCTGTCACACTATTTTAAAAACTCTCTAAATTATTAGGTCCTTGAAAGGACAAAGTTATAGGGATAACCAAGTCCTAGCCTTCCATTAAGTGGGATGGTAATGGGTCCAATAGTTGGGTGTTCATCGATAGATCCAAAGATTGGGTGTTCATCAAGCTATTGGAATTGCTGTTCCTAATATGATGGCTCAGTGCGACTCTCTTAATGGTGGTCAGGTGGGCCGACCAAAGTCGGGCTTGACTATTCGTTAGTTAGAAGCATTGAATTTTGTCATGTTAATGGTTGGACCTAACCGGGACCTTCAATAAGAGGCCCAAAGGCCGATTGAAGTGCTCCTTGGGACAAAACCTAAATACTAGAGGTTATTTGGAGAAGTAATCTGTTAAAGAACCTGCCTTTAGACATGCATAGGTGGGCTGGCCAAAGTCAGGCTTATGTGTTGTCTATTGGACTCTAGTACCAATCAGGGAATTAATGTAATTCCTCGGATTGGAAGTAGAGGCTACCAATCTAAGCAAAATAGTGGGAGGGACCTTTAGACTAAAGTCCATGTCTTTAGATTAATAATTCATATACACTAATTATCTTTGATTTTCCTTTCAGATGTCTTCCAACCTGTCACTCTGGTCTCTTCTCGACAACGAGAAGCTCAATGGACCCAACTTTGATAGCAGGTGTCGAAGGCTCACGATTATCCTGGAGCATGAACGGATCGTGTATGTGATATCAGATCCGGCACCTGAGATCCCTACTGCCAATGCTTGGGGTTTGATTAGAGACACTTATCAGAAGTGGCTCTCTGACAGGACCACTGCTCGGTGTATAATGTTGGCTGCGATGAATGACGAGTTCAGTCACAAGTTTGAGGAACCCTAGCTAGAAGAAATCCTTCAAAGGTTGAAAGAGTCTTTCGGAACACCAAATGATGTTGAAAGGTACAAGGTCTCCTGTGCTATCTATAACACATGGATGCGTGATAGGGCCTTGATCACTGATCTTGTATTGTACATGATCAAGATGATTGAGCACCTGTGCAAGCTCGACTATCCCTTGCATGAACAGCTTGGGAAAGATGCGATACTGAATTCCCTCCCTTCTTCCTATCTAGATTTTCTCGATCATTACAGAATGAATAAGCCTGCAGTTAACTACCACGGTCTGTTAAGGTTGCTGCAAACTTATATGAAAGACCACCAATTGATTAAAGGGGTGGTGAATCTAGTGGGAGGATCTTCGGGAGGGCATCATCCCTTTAAGAAAGGGAAGAAGAAAAATAAAGGGAAAAATGTGCTAAGTGCTTCTGGGCCCAGTCAGGCCAAGAAAGTGAAGGCTGATCAGAGTCATGCAAAATCCTTCTTCTGCAAGAAGCAGGGTCACTAGAAGAGGAACTTTCCTCTTTATATTGCATCCCTTGACCCGAATAGGTCCAAGAAGAGAAAGCTGCAGGATGGTCCTGGACAAGGTATTTATATGATAACACCTTGTAGTTTCTCTGATTGCGATACTACTAACTGGGTATTAGATATAGGAAGTCCAATTCATATTTGCAATTCTTTGCAAGGACTTCAAGTTAGTAGAAGATTCGAGGACAGTGAGCGGTTCTTGAACATGGGAAATGGAAGCCGAGTTCCAGTCCTGGCGTTGGGAGTCCTTAAACTTGTTTTCAAGTCCTGTACTGTCATTTTGAATGAGTGTCATTTTTGTCCATCTTTTATTTTGAATGTCATTTCTGTAAGCCAATTGGCCATGTATGGTTATGAACTATCAATAAAGAATGACGTTTGCAAAATCACTTGGAATGATTCTGTGGTTTTGATTAGACAAATGCATGATGGCATTTATGTACTATCATGACCTGTTAGTGTAATGTACATGTCTAGCAAATGCCCTATAATAGATAATGTTAGCGAAGCATACCTATGGCATTGTAGGCTAGGTCGTATTAACAGGAACAGAATAAACATGTTGAAAAGTGAGGATCTCTTCGATTTTAGTAAAGATAGTTCACTTCCAACCTATGAGTCCTGTCTTCTTGGAAAAATGACTAAGTCACCTTTTATTGGAAAAGGTGAATGAGCCAAAGAGATTCTGAGTCTAATAAATATTGATGTATGCGGACCCATGAATGTTAGTGCCAGGGGTGGGTACAGTTATTTCATTATATTTATAGATGACCTTTCGAGGTATGGTTATGTCTTCTTGATGAGACATAAATCTGAGTCATTTGAAATGTTCAAACGATCTCATAATGAAGTAGAAAAATAAACTGGAAAGCGTATCAAAACTCTTTGATTCGATCGAGGCGGTGAATACCTTTCGGGTGAGTTTTTGACATATCTCGAGGAGAATGGGATTCTCTCTCAGTGGACACCTCCAGGGATACCTTAATTAAATGGAGTGTCTGAGAAGAGGAATTGAACCCTATTAGACATGGTTTGGTCCATGATGGGTTTTGCTTCTCTGCCAGTATCCTTTTGGGGATATGCTCTAGAATTAGCCTGTTACCTTCTGAATAGGGCTCCAAGTAAGTTTGTTAGTAAAACACCATATGAGATATGGACTGGACGTAAGCCGACACTATCACACCTTCAGGTTTGGGGGTGCCCGGCTTATGTAAAATATTTGAAAATGGACAAACTTGGACATTGGTCTGACCGGTGTGTATTTATTAGGTACCCAAAGGAGTCTAAGAGAAAGTACTTCTACTTAGATGAGGAACAAAAGTTGTTTGTCGGTCTTAGAGCTATCTTTTTGAAAAAGGAGTTCCTTGGTGAAGGGACTGTAGCCGCTATAATTGAACTTAGTGAAGTTCAACAAGTGGAAGAACCAATACACTTAAGGAACAACATAGAATTGGCTGTGATTAGATCACACCCAGAGTCCACTCAGAAACCATTAGGAGATTCGATACAATATCGAGCCGACCAGACAAGTACTATGATTTCTTGGTCCGGGACGGTGATCCCATTGAACTTGATGAGAACAATAAGGATCCGATCACCTATATGGATGCGATGTAGAGGTCCAACTCCGAGAAATGGCTAGGAGCCATATGAAATCTGAAATGGAGTCCATGGAGATCAACAATGTATGGACATTGGTTGATGCACCTGAAGGGATAAAATCCATTGGGTGCAAATAGATTTTTAAAAGGAAAAGGGGCACAGACGGGTAGGTAGAGACCTATAAAGCCAGTCTGGTTGCCAAGGGATATTGTCAATGTTATGGTATTGACTATGATGAGACATTCTCTCCTGTGGCAATGCTCAAATCCATTCGGATTATGCTTGCTTTAGCAGCACACTTTGACTATGAAATCTGGCAAATGGATGTCCGAACAACTTTCCTGAATGATGAGTTGGAAGAAGAGGTGTATATGATACAACCTGAAGGGTTCATATCCACAGATGAGTCAAAGGTGTATAGGCTTCAAAAGTCCATCTATGGGCTGAAGCAAGCATCAAGGAGTTGGAACATGCGATTTGATAGGTGTATCAAGTTGTATGGCTTCGTTAGGAATGGAGAAGAACTTGCATTTATAAATGGGCTAATGGTTCTGTGATTGTATTCCTTGTGTTGTATGTGGATGATATTCTTTTAATCAAGAATGACATCCCAGCACTACAAGGAATAAAGGCCTGGTTATCATCTCAGTTCTCTAAGAAGGACTTGGGTGAAGCTTCTTACATACTGGGTATGAAGACCTATAAAGATAGATCTAAGAGGCTTCTAGGACTGTCCCAGTCTACGTACATCGACATCGTGCTGAAACAGTTCAGCATGGAGAATTTCAAGAAGGGCTATCTCTCGATAGGCACTGGAATTGATCTCTCCAAAAAGAATTATGCGACAACTCCTGAGGAGAAAGAGTGCATGAGTAGAATCCCATATGCTTCAGCTGTGGGTTCTATCATGTATGCCATGACAAGTACTAGACCAGACTTGGCATACTCACTAGGCATAGTGAACAGATACCTGTCTGACCCAGGTGAAGCTCATTAGAAAGTGGTAAAGACCATCCTTAAGTATTTATAAAATACTAAAGAATAATGGCTAATTTATAAAGAATCTGACTTGAAACTTGTGGGGTATCCTGACTCCAATTTTTAGTTAGATAAAGATGATAGCAAGAGTGTGTTAGGATTTATCTTTACCCTAAATGGAGGAGATGTTTGCTAGAAAAGTTTCAAGCAGCCTACTATGGCGGACTTAGTATCCGAAGTAGAGTACATTGCAGCATCAGATGCAGCAAAGGAAGTGTGTGGTTGTGGAAGTTCCTTGGCGAGCTGCGAGTGGCACCTTCCCTGGATGGTCCTACTCTAGTGTACTATGATAGTACTAGAGCCATTGCTCAAGCCAAAAAGTCGAAGTCTCATCACCGCACAAAGCATATTCTATAGTGCTATCACATTATACGAGAGATTCTAGAAAGAGGTGACATTGACCTTCTAAAGATCGATGAAAAGGAAAACCTAGTTGACCCCTTCACTAAAGCCGTTAGAGTTCAAGAGTTCGACTATTGCAAATGGAAAATGGGAATGAAATTCTGTACCAATTAGGTTTAGTCCAAGTGGGAGTTGTTGGGAATTGTGTCCCAAAGCCAATCTCTAGGCTGTAGATGGTTGTGTTATCTTGTAACTGTATATGATTTTGGAATCAATAAAAGTTATTCTTTTCTTATTGGCTATTCATCATATTTACATTTTCATGAAATGAACTCTTGTATGATGGAGTCCTTAGAACTATTTTGTTTGACATAGAGAGGATATATCAAGTAGTTCTTAAACTGTTTCACAACCAAATGATACATTATTATAGGACGATGATGTATCAAGTATAGGTTGTTGTATGTCACATTTATTGGTTGTCCTCTTAACCAAGGAGTGTGGAGACACAGGTGTGACATGCAAGTGTAATGTATGACATTTCACTGAACGTGACCATCTATAGAGCTCCCTTCTACCAAAGGGTTGCTCATGAAGGGATATGGATATATGTGTCCCTCAGATCTGAGGTCACCAAGGTAGCTTGCAAGCAACTCACTGTACTTTGGTGTCAAACTACCTGGATTTCTAATCTAGTGATGAAAGTTTTCTGGCTGCAGTCAAGTACTTGTGGAGCGGTAGTGGATCAAGATGAAATTGACCTCTCCAAATAGTTTGGAGTGAATGACTCATTATGTCTCAATTTAGCAAAACCTTGGCCAGGATAGTTCTTGTGAGGAGTCACAGAACTTGTGAGGTTGAGACATGATCTAGATAAACCAAATTAGGGTTGGCAGTCGAATCCTAGGTCATCCTGAGTATTATGAGGTCAAAGGGATGAATTATGTGGCAACAATATGCTAGAGGTTCTTGTGAGGTGCTCTGCATCTTCGACCTATTCGGACTTCGGGTATCATTGCTATATGAGGACTTTGACTGGTACTAGAAATGTTCCAGTGCTACCGGCTTAGTGTTCGAACCTATAGGGTCACACACCATAGAGGATTCCTATCTGATCTTAAGTTTAATAGATGATTGAGAATCGTTTTCCATCACCGGAAGTCAATATGATTGACTTTTTTCCAAGTGTCGACACTTGAAATTTTGCAGGTGTCGATACTTGGTGAAGTGTCGATACTTGGCAATTTTCGTGAGTCGACACTTCCTATGATGAGCAAAATTATGGAAAGATTTTTTGGAAGGATTTTGGGACAAGTTTTGACCTGGTTTGAATTTTGAATTCAAAACAATTTTGGTTCCAATGTTATTTGGTATGATAGACATACTTACCTTCTTGGGTTGGACCCATTTGGTACGGCCTTGATCCTCTCCCCATTCTCTCCCCTCATCTCTCCTCCTTCCACTTTCTCCCTCTCCCTGCTGCCCCTACAAAAGAACGTCATTTCTATGGCTGCGACATATTTTTTGAGAAAAGCTTTGAGAGAGGAAGATAGAGAAGGGTTGTGAGAGGTTTTGGGATTGGGTGTGAGGATCCAAGCATTCAAGCTAGGTCTTGGAAAAGATTCTTTTGGGAAAGGGTTTCTGCTCTCCTCCTAGTATTCCTGGAAGAAGAAGATCGGCCCAAGGATCTCGATGAGCTAGCACTCCGAGGGAGTTGATCAGAGTCGAGCCCAGGTGTGGATTACCTGTAGAGGCCAGACACGTGTGTGGCTCGAGCGCCCTCCTCCTTTTATAGCTTTTCTCTAGTATAAAGGTATGGTACTTTTATATTTGTGTTTCTGTCTTGCTTTGATGTTATGATACGTGATATTACATTATGCTAGATCCTGTTGCAGGCAGATCGATAGATCATTTAGATCTATCTATCAAGCCTTCCACTGTGCATGTTTTAAAATTATTTTAAAATACATATTTTCTGCCCTGCTTTCGTGAATGCATGTTTGCATATTGGTATGCTTCGTATATTCACTTCACCTTCACCAATTAAAGGTCATTAAAGCTCTAGCCATCAATGGCCACTTGGAGCTAGGGCCAATTGAAATCCATTGAGACTCTGGTTGATTAAGGGCCACTTGAAGCCAAGGCTAATTGAAGGTTGTTGAGGCTTTGGCTGGTCAAGAGCCACTTGGAGCTAGGGTCGATCGAAAGCTGTTAAGGCTCAGGTTGATCAAGGACCACTTGGAGCCAGGACCACTTGGACCAATCAAAGGCTCCTTCAATGGACCAATCAAATGTTGTTAAGGCTCTAGATGTTCAAGGGTCACTTGGAGCCAAGGTTGATCGAAGGCCATTGAGGCTCTAACCAATTAAGGGCCACTTGGAGCCAAGGTTGATTGAAGGCTGTTGAAATTTGTTGACCCCTGGAATGATTTTGATGATAACTAAACATTGGAGCATGCATTTGATTACTGACTATCTTTCAAGTGTTCTCAAAGTTTTTGTAGGTTGATTTCATTGAACAACCCTTCTTCCTACATCATTGTAATATGCTAAGTTAAATTCTGTTAAAACTCTATGTAATGAAGAGCCCCCAAGTAAAATTAATTATATACTTATTTAAGAGGGCTACTTCTATGTATGTTTCTAGTTTAACTATCTCAAGTTCAGTCTTTGAGTGAGTTGGAAAGGTTTTGAGTTATTTGAAAATCACTGGAAGAAGTCTGGACAAATTTGATAAGTTTTGAACCAAAGTCACATGAGCCAACTCTAAGAAGGAGAGCCGACTCGAAGTCTGGCAAGGAACCTTATTTTTTGGCATGCAGATATTCGAGCCGACTCGAGTTAGAAGAGCCAATTCGAGTAGAGTTCAATTCTGAGGTTCTGAGAATTTGAGCCGACTCATCCAGAGTTATGAAAATCTCAATTCTAAAGAACCAGCCAGGCGAGCCAACTCGAAGGAGAATAACTGACTTGACCATAGTGTTATTTTGACCTACTCGAGGATCCAAACCGACTTGAGCTATCCGAGCTGACTCGAGTGACTGTTTCAGGTTAGTAACGGCTAGTTCCATAACTCTTATTTTGAATCCAAAATGGACTCCAACGGCTATATTTTGAATTCTAACAGTCTACAATGGCTATAACCATCTGAAATCAGTTAAAGGAAAGATATTTAAGGGATTTGAATCACTTTTGGAGAGATAGATGAGAAGTTAATTGAACATTCACAAGTACACACTAGAGAGCATTCAAAGCAAGCACTCAAGACTTCACCAACTCTTATCAGTATTTTGAGGCATTTATTGAAGAATTTAAGAAGCCTTGAAGAAGATTCAAAATGTATTCAAAAGGGCTTCTCAAGTGCTGCAACTACAACCATCCAACAACTTTGATTTGTCATATTATTGCTTTATTCTTTAACTCATCTTTTGAGTTGTCCCAAGTATATCAAGGGGCTATAACTTGGAGTTTGATATGTTATTGGTGAGCCTCAAAAACCAAGTGTAGTGGGTTGTTAGTGATCCCATTCAAAACTAACTTTGTATTGGATTTTTGGTTAGCCCAGGATAAAACCAAGTTTGGGTTTTGGATTGTAAGCCCATGAAAACAATCTGGCTATATTTCGAGGGTGAATATAGTGAAAATTCCAAGTGGTGTCTTGGATAGTGGACATAGGAGCAAGGTAGCTCTGAACCACTATAAAATTTGCTGTGTTTGTAATTGTATTGCCTATTCTTACATGCTTCCATAATAGTTAACTTAATTCACAGCACTTATCATACTAAGAACTTAACTAGGAGCACATACTTGCAATAATTTTTTAAATACCCAATTCACCCCCCTCATCGATAAGCCACCTGGGCAATAACTGGTATCAGAATAGTGTCTCTGAAATTATTATAAGAAAAGATCTCATGGCAACTCCCATGAGCACTTCCTTGGTCAAAGCCAATTAACAAATAAACCTCCACTATTCACAGGCACTAACTACACATATTGGAAAGCTCGAATGAAAATATACATTCAAGTTATAGATTTTTAATTATGGAAGGTCATTCTTAAAGGACCTTAAGTACCCATGATAAAGGTTGATGGCATGGACATCCCAAAGCTTGAAGAGGAATGGGATGAACATGATATGAAAATGGATGAGTTAAATGCCAAAGAAATGAATTTGTTGTATTATGCTTTGGACGCTAATGAGTTTAATTGAATTTCTACTTGCACATCAGCAAAAGAAATTCGGGATAAACTCAAGGTAACCCATGAAGGAACTTTCCAAGTGAAAATCTCAAAGATTAACCTTCTTGTACATAATTGTGAGCTGTTTAAAATGGAGTCCAATGAAACAATATCTACCATGTTCTCACATTTTATAGATATTATTAATGATTTAAAAAGTCTTGGCAGGACTTACTCTAACATAGATCTTGTGCAAAAGATATTGAGATCACTACTAGACAAGTGGGGCCCTAAAGTGATTGCCATCCAGGAAGCAAAAGATTTAAACACTCTACCATTGGATGAATTGTTATGATCCCTGATCACTCATGAGCTCATGATGCAGCATAAAAGTGAAGATGACCTGAAAAAGAAAAAGGCAATTGCCTTTAAAGCTTCTATAGAAATGAAGAAACAAGAAAAAGAAATCGATGTAGAAAGCCCCTCCTCTAAAGATGAATTAGAAGATGAAGACATTGCACTTGTAGTGAGGAGATTTAGGAAGTTTATGGGCAACAAAAAGGGAAGATACTGGAGAAAATTTCATAGAAAAGGAGAATACAGCAAGGACAAGAAAAAAGAAAAAGAAAAGGATAAATAGCAATAGCCCATCTGCTATGAATGCAAGAAATCTGGGCATTTTAGATCTGATTGTCCAAACTTGAAGAAAATCTTCAAAAAGAAAAAGAAGAAAGCAATGGTTGTAACTTGGAGAGATAGCGAGGAATCAACTTCAAATGAAGAAGAAGAGACCACAAAGATAGCGAATATATGTTTAATAGGTCTTGAAGATGAGGTAATGTCCCCTGATCCTCATGAAGAATTTGCTTTTGAAGAGATAAATAATGCATTTCATGAATTACTAGCTGAGTACAAAAAGGCCAGTTTAAAAATAAAATCTTTGAAAAATAGCAATGATAATTTGGTGAAAGAAAAAGAAGAGATTTCAGAAAAGAATAAGATCTTACAAAAAGAAGTGAATACTTTTACTGAAAATTATAAAGTTTTGGAAATTGAAAAGAATGATTATTTTGAAAAGAATAAGACTTTACATGAAGAAAATGTTAGCTTGCAAAAAGAAGTTGAAAAACTTAAACCCTTAGTTGAAAAGCTAACATTAAGTTCAAACAAACTTGAATTGATTTTGAATGATCAAAGAGATTCAAGTAATAAAGCTGGAATTGGTTATAATCCTTTGAATACAAATAGTATTTTAGCTACAAAATTTATGCCTTCAAAATCTTGTGTTCCAAAGTTTTCAGCACCTAAACTTTATGCACCAAAGTTTACAAATCGAAGGTCATTTACATCAAATGTTTCTGCATCTAGATTTAAAGCTTCAACTTTTGTATCTTTGCAAAATTCAAAAGTTATTTGTTATGCATGCAATGCGGTTAGACATAAGTCATTTCAATGCATTATGAAAAGGATAAAAATAAGATTAGAAAAATTTGGGTTTCCAAAGAAACCACCTCCACTAACCTGCAAGGACCCAAGAAGACTTGGTTACCTAAAAGAACACTATGATTATTTTGCAGGAATGTCTTGCAACCCAGAACTCAAAGAAAAGATGGTATCTGGATAGTGGCTATTCAAGACATATGATGGGTGACCAAGATCAATTCATCACCCTAGAGATGAAGGATGGAGGAATGGTCACTTTTGGTGACAATAGCAAGGAAAAAATAATTGGCATCGGTAAGATCAAAATAACCCCTTCAACATTCATTGAAATGTATTGCTAGTTGACAAATTGAAGCACAATTTATTAAATATTAGTCAATTATGTAATAGAGGCTTCAAGGTTGTCTTTGAATCATTTATGTGTATTGTAACTAACTCACTTGATTCTAGTACCAAGCTCATTAGTCATAGACTTGGAAATATATATGTGATAGATTTAAATGATCTAGCCATGTCAAGTACTACAAGTCTAGTGGCAATGAATGCTAAAACCAAGGAGTCTAGCTTACTTTAGCATAGGAGATTAGATCATGCTAGCATGCATATTATTACGAAATTAATCTCCAAAGATCTAGTTAGAGGTTTATCTAAATTCAAAGTTGATTTTGAACATATTTGTGATGCTTGTCAACTAGGTAAACAAACTAGAGAGAGTTTTAAATCAAAAAATATGGTTTCAACTTCTAGACCTCTTGAGCTGCTACACATGGACCTATTTGGACCAACTAGGAATACAAGCCTAGGTGGTATGAAATATGGACTTATCATAGTAGATGATTTTTCTAAATTTACTTGGATTTTATTTATTGCACACAAAGATGAAGTATTTAAAGTTTTTCAAAAATTTCACAAGAAAGTTTCAACTAAAAAATCTTTCAGTTATTTCAATTAGAAGTGATCACGACACAGAATTTGAAAATCAATATTTTGATGATTATTGCATAGAGCATGGCATTGATCACAACTTCTCCGCTCCTAGAACACCATAGCAAAATGGTGTTGTAGAGAGGAAGAACAGGATTTTGAAAGAGATGGCTCGAATAATGTTATATGAAGGCAACTTCCAATGTACTTTTGGAGAGAAGCAGTGAACACTGCTTGCTACATCTTAAATCATGTTTTGATTCGATCGATTTTGAAAAAAACCTCCTATGAACTTTGGAATGATAAGAAACCTAACATTAATTACTTTCATATTTTTGGTTGTAAATGCTTTGTGTTAAACAATGAAAAAAATAACCTAGAAAAATTTGATGCTAAATCTGATGAAGCTATCTTCCTTGGTTATTCAATCAATAGCAAAGCTTTTAGGGTATTTAATAAAAGGACTTTAATAGTTGAAGAATCTGTTCATGTTATCTTTGATGAAGCTAACCGCTCACCTTCTAAAATAGAAGAGTGCATTGATAATGATGTAGGTACACTTGATAAAGCCATA
The DNA here is from genome assembly GCA_021397845.1 of Areca catechu. NCBI lineage: Eukaryota > Viridiplantae > Streptophyta > Magnoliopsida > Arecales > Arecaceae > Areca > Areca catechu. Next base: position 88,506,857 of record CM038051.1, on the reverse strand, counting down.
GAAGACATGAGCCTAAAGGACAAACCAACTCAAGAAGGAGAAGAAATAGTAAGTAAAGATCATGGTGATCTTCCAAAGGAATGGAGGTATGTAACTTCCCATCCTGGAGACTTAATTATTGGTGATCCCTCTCAAGGTGTTAATACTAGGTCTTCACTTAGAGATGCACATGATTATCTAGCCTTTGTCTCACAAGTAGAGCCACATAGTATAGAAGAGGCTGAAAATGACCGAAATTGGATGATGGTCATGCATGAAGAACTTAACCAGTTTGAAAGAAATAATGTATGGACCTTAGTAAATAGACCCTCAAACCATCCTATTATAGGAACCAAATGGATTTATAAAATCAAATTAGATGAAAAAAAAAATGTAATTAGAAATAAAGCAAGATTAGTGGCAAAAGGATATAATCAAGAAGAAGGAATAGATTTTGATGAGATCTATACACCTGTAGCAAGACTAGAAGCCATTAGACTATTACTTGCATTTGCTTGCTACATGAATTTCAAACTATTTTATGAATGTAAAGAGTGCATTTTTGAATGGTTTTTTATCTAAAGAAGTTTTTGTTAAACAACCACCAGGTTTTAAAAATCATACGTTTCCAAATCAAGTTTTCAAACCCAAAAAAGCATTGCATGGATTGAAACAAGCACCTAGAGCCTAGTATGATAGATTAAGTAAATTCTTACTTGAAAATGATTTTGTTAGAGGTAATGTAGATACAACTTTATTTATCAAAAAGAAAGAGAATGATATGTTAGTTGTACAGATTTATGTTGATGACATTATTTTTTGTGCAACTAATGAGAATCTTTGCAAAGAATTTGCTGAGTTAATACAGGGTGAATTTGAGATGAGCTTGATGGGTGAACTAACTTTTTTTCTTGGACTCCAAATTAAACAAGCAAGAAAAAGAGTTTTTATCAACCAAGCAAAGTACATCAAGGAAATTATTAAGAAGTTTTGTATGGAATCATCCAAAGAAATGAGCACACCCATGAGCCTTACATGCAGATTAGACAAAGATGAAGATGGCAACAACATTGATTAAAAGCTTTATTGAGATATGATTGGATCACTGTTGTACTTAACTACTAGTAGGCCTGATAACTTATTTAGTGTATGCATTTGTGCTAAATTTCAATCAAATCCTAAAGAATCATATTTGATTGCTATTAAAAGAATCATAAAATATCTTAAAAGAACAAGTAAACTTGGTCTATGATATTCTAAGCAATCTTCATTAAATTTAATTGGCTTTTTTGATGTTGATTATGGTGGATGTAAAATTGATAGAAAGAGCACTAGAGGCACTTGCCAGTTTTTAGGGTTGAACTTAATTTTATGGCACTATAAGAAACAAAAATCCGTAGCACTATCTACTATTGAGACAGAATATATGGTTGTAGGGAGTTGTTGTGCACAAGTGTTATGGATTAAGCAACAACTAGAAGATATTGGTGTTACACAGACTAAAATTCCTGTCAAATGTGATAATACAAGTGCTATCAATCTTACAAAGAATCCAATTTAGCATTTAAGAACTAAGAACATTGAAATTAGACATCATTTTATTAGGGATCATGTACAAAATGGTGATATTGAACTTGAATTCATTCCAACTGAAAACCAACTTGCTAACATCTTTACTAAGCCACTTAATGAAGAAAGATTTGAAATGATTAGAAGTGAATTAGGTTTGTGTGATCCTTTTTAGAAGTTTTGACCATTTTTTAAAATTAAGAAAAATTATCTAGAAGACCTCCAAATTCAAGTTTAAGGACAATGACCACATTATCTAGTGTGCTACTATCCTTAGAAATTTTTTGCTAGCTTGTTAGGGCATTTTCAAGAATTTTTGCTCGAGCCGACTCGAGCTGACAAGGCTCTGGTTGAGTCGACTCGATTGTCGGTTTAGGGCTTTTATATGAAACCCATAAGACTGAGTTAGGACTTCTTTTCACTATTGAACCTTAGCCAAAAACCCTTCCGAGCCATAGAAACCTCTCTTCCTTCCCATTTTTCCTGAGTTCCAACCTCTTTCTTTCCTTGATTTTCAGAATGGCTCCCAGAAGGGTAGTAAGGAAGCGATCTCGGGCAGTCGACTCGAGTGCTCAAAGATAAATAAGAAGTAAGAGAAGAAAAGAGGATGAGTTAGCACGAAGGCAACAAGAGTAAGAAGAAATGGAAGAAGAATCTCCTTCACCACCAAGACAAGTTATGTCTATGGCCAATCAGCCAGTCACTAGTGGTAAAATGTATCATATTTTCCTTTTTGGATGGATTAGGGTAAGAATAGGGGAATGGATTGAAAAACAAGGCTGGACATTTTTCTATTCTTTAGATACCCCTACTTACCCTAACTTGGTGAAAGCTTTCTTTGAAAATCTTACCGTTGGAGAGTACCATATTGAGTCAACTATGAAAGGAGTAAGAATAATTGTGGATGAAGAGAAGCTGAGCAGCATTTTATAGATGCCCACAGATGGTTTAAATCACTTGGTTCTGAAAAACAAGCAAAGGACTTTAAGAATTATATTGGAAAGATCAGATATGGATACAATCAAAACTATGCAGGCAAATATTCTCTCAATGGAAATGAGACTGCTGCATAATATTATCAGTCAGATTTTCCTGCCTAGGACCGGTCGCTTTGACTGGGTAAGCAAATGGAACCTAGTATTCATGAGACATTTGATTGAGGGGGAGGCCCTTAATATACCTTACATCATGCTTATGCAAATGAGAGAGGCAGCAAGAAAGGTAAAGCCTTGCTTGCCCTACAGAATGGTCTTCATATAATTATTTCAGGATGCAGGGATTGATCTCACTATGGAGGATGGCAGACCCCTACACCACAAAGACTCCTATTCAGGAAAATTTCTTCAAAGGATGGGATACCATCTAGTAAAAAGGAATCTGGTCGAAAAGGATATCTGCGCAGAGGGTTGCTACCTCTTTTGATGATGATGAGGATGAGGAGGATCAGACTGAGAATCTAGATGGTGACACTGATACTGCTGCAGCCAGAGGAGATGATGGTACTCAGGCTGACATTGATGACCAGGGTCAGATACAGAGAGAGCCTGACAGTCCCAGTACACCCCTTGGACATTCTATTGGACTTGTTCTGGACCTTCTATAGCACCAATCAGCTTCACAAGCCTTTGTAGCCCAGTAGATCAGACTTCTCTCAAAGTCCCTGACAAGCTCCATTAGTTCGATGTTTAGTGAGCTATGCCAGTAGTTGACACTAGTCTACAAGACATTAGGGCACAGCTGGCATTGTCGACCACCAAGGTCGAGGCTGTGGAGAGCAGACCGCATCTGCAGGAGGACATTCATGCTACTATCAGAGAACTGCATGTTGATTTTGGCAAATTAAGGGAAGCTGCATATGGTTTCAGGGCACAGTAGGCTACTGAGATGCAGGGCATGTAGAGAGGGCTGAAAGGTCTCAAGGATGAGCTTCAAGCTATATGGTTGTTCTTACACAAGCTTTCATCCACTAATGAGGCTTCTACAGCTGAGACCTCTAGGGAGCCACCTGCACACCCACCTTCACCACCAACTCAGCCACCACCTTTTGTACCTCCAGGGCTATTCAATCCAGATCCTATTTCTTTTATACCACCCACTGAACCTTGTATGCCCTCTGAAGTTAAAGTAGAACCTACTCCATCTAAGGCCAATCCAAAATCTATGGGTAAACGAAAAGCTAAGACACCGAAGGCTCCTACTAGAACAAGATTTAAAGACCTTAGATTTAAACCTTTAAAGACTAAAACTTCAGATACTATTATAGATGTTTGTTCTTCCTCTAGTGAGGAAGAACACTAGTTTGTATCTTTGTGATTGTATCTTTTTATTTTTTAAATGTATTACCTTTTGATGTAATGTACTATCTTTTTGATGTAATGAAATACCTTCTTTTCAGAATCATTGTATACATTGTGTTGAATCTCTTATTGCTACGTCTTATTACTTCCTTCAATGATCTCAATGCTTAACCTAAAAAGGGTGAGAGAAACTTCACCTGAATTTCAATGAAGACTTTCAACTTGAAAAATTCTATGAGAAGGTGAAATTATCTCAAATAATATTATTATTGTTCTTATCCTATTTAAAAAGATAAAATAATATGCTTTTTGAAAACCTTTTTGATTAATGACAAAAAGGGGGAGTGTTTGATGTGCATGGAAATGGTATATTGGCATATTGATGTTTAAATAAACGAATTGGCATAATGAGTATGAATTTTGCTCAAATTTGTTTACTCTGGTACTTATATTGGATCATATCTTGCTCTGGTACTCAAATTTGATCATATCTTGAACAATCTCTAATTGCTAATATAATAGCTCTGATACATTCTTAATACCTTTGATGCTTTTCAAAATAACTCTGATAGAATCTTGATATTATAGATCTAACACTTGTTTAAAATATTTCTGATATTCTCTGATACAAAAGCTCTGATACATCTTATGCTATTGCTCTGATACATTCTGTCTTGGTATTTCTCTAAGCTCTAACATCTTTTTGACTTCAATTCATGATAGGCAAAAGCAGCTTATGATCTAATTTAACTCTGATACATATTGGATGTAATTCAAAAGTCTTGATACTTTGTTGATAAACCTTGATACTTTCAATATAGTCATGATACTTGTTGATACATATGAGTACATCTCAATATTATAGTCATATAAAAGTTACTTTGATACATTTATTGAAATCTGTAAAGTTTTTCTATGCCCAATGTTTTGTCATCATCAAAAAGGAGAAGATTGTTGTCCCCTGGAATGTTTTTGATGATAACTAAACATTGGAGGATGCATTTGATTACTTTCAAGTGTTCTCAAAGTTTTTGTAGGTTGATTTCATTGAACAACCCTTCTTCCTACAACATTGTAGTATGTTAAGTTAAGTTATGTTAAAACTCTATGTAAAGAAGAGCCCCCAAGTACAATCAATTGTATACTTATTTAAGAGGGCTACTTCTATGTATGTTTCTAGTTTAACTGCCTCAAGTTCAATCTTTGAATGAGTTGGAAAGGTTTTGAGTTTTTGAAAACCACTAGAAGAAGTCTGGACAAATTTGACAAGTTTTGGACCTAAGTCACATGAGTCGACTCAAAGAAGGAGAGCCGACTCGAAGTCTGGCATGGCACCTTATTTTTTGTCATGCAAACATTCGAGCCGACTCAAGTCAGAAGAGCTAACTCAAGCAGAGTTCAATTCTAAGGTTCTGAGAATTTGGGCGGAGTTAAGGAGATCTGAGCTGACTCATCTAGAGTGCAGTTTTCTTAGACAAACATCCGAGCCAACTCGGGTATTGAAGAAATGACTTGTCCAGAGTTATGAAAATCTCAGTTCTGAAGAACTAGCCAGGCGAGCTGACTTGAAGGAGAAGAGCCGACTCGACCAGAGTATTATTTTGACCTACCTAAGGATTCGAGCCGACTTGAGCTATCCGAGCCGACTCGAGTGATTATTTCAGGTTAGTAATAGCTAGTTCCAGAACTCTTATTTTGAATCCAAAATAGTCTCCAACAGCTATATTTCAAATTCCAATAGTCTACAATGGCTATAACCATATGAAATTAGTTAAAGGAAAGATATTTAAGGGATTTGAATTACTTTTGCAGAGATAGATGAGAAGTTATTTGAACATTCACAAGTACATACTAGAGAGCGTTCAAAGCAAGCACTCAAGACTTCATCACCTCTTATCAGTATCTTGAGGCATTTACTGAAGAAGTTAAGAAGCCTTGAAGAAGATTCAAAGTGCAATCAAAAGGGCTTCTCAAGTACTACAACTGTAACCATCTGACAACTTCGGTTTGTCATATTGTTGCTTTATTCTTTAACTCATATTTTGAGTTGTCCTAAGTATAGCAAGGGGCTATAACTTAGAGTTTGATAGGTTATTGGTGAGCCTCAAAAACCAAGTGTAGTGGGTTGTTAGTGATCTCATTCAAAACTAATTTTGTATTGGATTTTTGGTTAGCCCGAGATAAAACCAAGTTCGAGTTTTTGATTGTGAGCCCGTGAAAACAATCCGGCTATATTCCTAAGGTGAATATAATAGAAATCCCAAGTGGTATCTTGGATAGTGGACGTAGGATCAAGTTAGCTCCGAACCACTATAAAATTTGTTGTGTTTGTGATTGTGTTTCCTGTTCTTACTTGCTTCCATAATAGTTAACTAATTCTCAGCACTTACCACACTAAGAACTGAACTAGGAGCACATACTTGCAATAATTTTTTAAATACCCAATTCACCCCCCCCCTTCTTGGTTAAGCCACTAGGGCAACAAAATTTAAAGATGATTAAAGGTTCCTTTAATAGATTGATCAAAGTTCATTGAAGCTTTGACCAATCAAGGACTACTTGGAGCCAAGGCCAATTGAAGGCCATTAAATTTTAAGCTGATCAAAGGCTCCTTCAATGTCCTGCTGATCAATAAGAATATACACATTATCTGATTACAATCTTTTCATTTAAAAAATGAGGAAGGTTACATTATTGATAATATATTTAAAGATTTATCGAATTCCATGATCAGAGCAAAGAGATTCTATGCAACTACTTTAATTCTTGGCTTGATGATTTCTTCTACTTGATCATGACCTTCCCAATTTGGAGATAGTTTACCTCATTGACCAAGTTAGGAGACTTCCATTTGGCATAGCACCAAGTCACAAACTCTAAAAGTTTTACTTCAAACTCTGGAATTGAAATACCAGGCAATTTTGTATTGGTAGGTCACCATTCTGATACATGCTCTCTCTCAAGCTTAATCCAATAAGTCCAAATATGTGTCATCCTTCTGAGTTGGTCTACACATCAAAATTTTTGATCCGCCATGATGGGACTCCAAGCTTAACAAGCACTACAACTTCAGTTCCAAAGGCTAGGCTAAAAGATGTTTCTCCTATTGGGACCCTTGGCATGTTCTGGTATGTCCAGAGCATAAGGTGAAGCTCATCGACCCATTAGCCCTTGGATTTGTCTAATCTCTTCTTTATGCCCTAAAGGAGAATGCAATTTGTCATCTCTTCTCCATTCTTCTATTTGTGAGCTACAAAGGTAAGATGATGTGGATCCCATGCTCTTCATAGAATTATGCAAATCCAGCTCCCACGAATTATTATCCATTATTAGTGATCAATACTGGCATAGACCTAATCAGTAGATTATGGATCTCCATATGAAATCCATCACCTTTGCCTCAGTAAAGCAAGTTAATCACTCGACTTCTACCCACTTGGTGAAATAATCCATAACAATCAGCAAAAATTCTTATTATACCGAAGCAAGTAAAAATGGACTAAGAATGTCCATCCTCCATTGTGTGAAAAGACAGGGTGCACATATAGGGATAATTAGCATGGTAGGTAGGTGTTGTATGTTTAAATTGCTATTATCACACACCTGATAAAGTCTTCTACATCCTTTTACATTATTGGCCAGTAATAACCTTACTGAAGAAGTTTGTAAGCTAACACTCTTTTTCCAATGTGTCTACCATATATTATTTCATGGACCTTCCTTAGTTCATAATCGACTTCAAATGGGTGTAGGCACATGAGGAGGGAAAGGGAAAGAGACTTTTTATAGAGTTTTCCTTCATTTAGAAGATATTAAGAGGCCTGATATTTTATTTTATGAGCCTCCTTTCGATCTGTAAGGAGTGTCATCCTGTTGATAAGTCATTTATACAATTATTTTAAGTATTTTAGGTAATTAATGGTGCTAACATCTTCTAAAAATCCTAATTTCATAACTAAACTAGATTTTTTTATAAATTAAATATTTTTAAAAATAATTTTAAAAAATATGAAATTAGAGTACATTCATAAAAATTAGATGTGAAGCTGAAGCACCACACACCTATTAAAATATTTAATAAAAAATTTAATTTATGTTTCTTCCTCATTTAGCAAGTATATTAAAATTATTGGAGATATTTAAAAAACTAAATCCTAGAGATTTAGCATAATCACCAATTTAGAAGCTTGCCAACTTAAAGAGCTCGTGTACTGATCAAGAAGATACAAACTAGAACCAAATTAGAACTCAAATGGATCCAAAATCATTTAAATTTAAGACAAGCATAGATTTTAAAATAGTCGGTCTACCATGGACCGGCCACTCGATCGATAGACCCTCTTCAATGGACTGTCCTCCCCATCATCACCATCCGCTCGATGCCACCACCCATTAGCAGTTCAACTACTAGCATCGTCATCTCCTCGCCTGCCCAAGTGCCAACACAGCCACCTCACCACTATCACTGCCACTTTGCCATCTTCTTGAGCCTTTATTTCCTCACTACTGATCACCACCTGCTACCGCAGCCACTGCCTTCCTCCTCCTCTATTGACTCCTGTCTTGATTTTGATAAATAATAAAATACTTAAGTATATTTGAGTACTAACTCTGTGTTAAAAGTATATTTACCAGAACAAGGTACTCATCAATGCTATTTTGTGTTAAAAGTTCAAAGCTTGTTATCTTGTTGAAGAAGCCAATTAAATTGATAGAATTTCAAGTTAAATGGATCTTGATACATAAGAACAACCTTGAAGAACTCAAATCTTGAAGTTGAAGAAGTTTTAGTAGAGTTTCAGGAAAGTTTCAGGAAAGTTTCAACCAAGTGTCAACTCATGGAAGTGAAGTGTCGACTCAAGGGGTCGACTCATAAAAGCTTGAGCTGATATGCAAAAGAAGTTTCAGATGGCACGCATGAAGTATCGACTCATGAAGCTCAAGAATCGACTCATGTATCCACTCAAGTGTCGACTCAAGGCTTGAGACCAGAATGATACAGAACATGCTGATTCAAGTCTTTCCTCAAGTACCGAATCATGAAGAAGAAGTATCGACTCAAGTGTCGACTCACTAGAAGAAGTGTCGATGCACCAGTGCATTCCAAAGAGCTTCAGAAGATATTTTTGACCTTGTGTCGACTCAAGTGTCGACTCATGACCTAAAGTATCGACACTTGCAAGTCTGGATGAATAGTAATGACTAGTTTTTTGAAGCACAAAATTGGTCCTTCTCGCTCCTAATGACTATTTTTACCTCTTCAATGGTCAAAAATGGTCATTTAAGGCTTGGAAAGGTATTTAAAATGGACCAAATACTTAAGAAAAAGAAAGATGAGCTTTCATTCAAATATTCATTGAAGAACAACCACTTTTGAGTGAAGTTGAGCCTTCAAGCATTCAAGAAGCATTAAAGTCCATCCTTTGTTGACTCCATTATAGATTTTGATGATAAACAAAATATTTAAGTAAAAGTTGAGTACTAACTATTCTTTGTAGTGTGTTAAATAAGAAACGGTACTCTTCAATTCAACAAAAAATGGAATGCCTATCAAATGATGAAGAAGCTCCTTCTTTGAATGAAAGATCAGTTATAAATGGACTTAAGAACTTAAAGATTGCTTGAAAGGATACAAAGAGTTTAGCACGAAAAGGCTTCAGCAAAGCTTTAGTGATTTTTGAAGAATTCTTAGTAAGTGTCGACTCAAAGTGTCGACTCACTGATCAAGTGTCGACTCATGAGAGTGCAAGTGTCGACTCAAGCTGGCACGCAGAAAAAGTTTCAGATAGCATGACTGAAGTATCGACTCATGGCCTCTAAGTGTCGACTCATGTGTCAACTCAAGGATTGGCTCATCGTCTAAGAAAAATTTCTTACAGAACATGCTAAAATTGAAGACTTGCCTGAGATATCGACTCATGGATATCAAGTGTTGACTCACTTGAAGAAGTGTCAACACACCTAAAATTTCTAGAGAACTTCAATGCAGAATTTTGAACTAGGTGTTAACTCATGGGATTAAGTGTCAACCCTAAGTATCGACTCATAGCTTGAAGTGTCGACACTTGGAGTTCTGGGAATAGTAACGACTAGTGTTTTAGATGCAAAACTCGACCCTCTAGGCTCCCAATGGCTAGTTTTTTATGTCTAATGGTCATAAACTGACTTTGAAGCCTTGGGATGGTATTTAAGTGATTCAAATCAAATTAAAATAGAAGAAAATGAAAAGATAATAACAAAAAGGAGAGAAAGCAAGAGCATTCATTCATATTCACTGAGAGCAACTACCTTTAAGCGAAAAAGAAGTCTCAAAGCATTCAAAGCCTTCAAGAGCATTGAAGTCCAACACCTTTGAGCATTGATTGAGGCTTCATCAAGTTCAAGATAAGCAATTCCTCCAAGCTTCAAAGAGATATCTACTTTTATTAAAAAAGCTTTTCTTATTGCTTTACTTTAACTCTATCTTTGTTGTAAAAGGTTTTTGGTTAGCCTTTGAAAATCAAGGAGATTTTTGGTTAGCCTTTGAAAACCAAGAAGGTTCTTGGTTAGCCTTTGAAAATCAAAAAGTTTCTTTTGGTGAGCCTTGTAAAAACCAAATGGGATTTTGATTAGTAAGCCCAGAAAACTAATCGGCTATAATCGATGGAGATTATAGTGAATTCCTAAGTGGACCTTGGAAAGTGGATGTAGGTGCATTGGAAAGAACCGAACCACTATACTTGAATTGTGTTTGTGATTGTTGGTCTCTCTCTCTTGCTCTTACATTTATTGCGTTTAAATTTTTGCCGCATACTCTTTAAGAGCACATTACTCTTGCATCTTATTGCACTTAAATTATTTATTGAATTGGTTTACACACTTGCAATTATTTTTTAGAAACCCAATTCACCCCCCTCTTGGGTTATTTACTGGGCAACAAGTGGTATCAGAGCCACATTCTTGGTTTATAGGTCTAACTGCCTTAAGTAAAGATCTATGGCAACCCCCCTTGATACTAGTATAGTTGAAAGACAAGCCTCAAACAGACCTCCATACTTTAATGGAACTAATTATACCTATTGAAAAACTAGACTAAGAATTTACATGCACTTTATAGATTACAATTTATGGAAAATTATCGATAAAGGTCCACATATTCCATCAGTTATGGTTAATGGTGTTTCCATCTCAAAGCTCGAAGAGAATTGGATGAAAATGACATTAAGCAATCTAAGATCAATGCGAAAGAAATAAATCCCCTTTATTATGCATTGGATCCGAGTGAATTCAATAGAATTTCTACATGCACATCAGCCAAAGAAATATGGGACACACTTGAAGTTACCTATGAGGGTACTGATCAAGTGAAGAACACCAAGGTTAACATGTTAGTGAACACTTATAAGATGTTCTGCTTGGAACCAAGTGAATCTATCACTGACATGTACACTAGATTCATAAACATTGTAAATGGCATGAAAAGCTTGGGTAAAGTTATGTCTAATGCCTATCTTATGAACAAAATTCTCAGGTCTCTTCCAACGTCTTGGGATCCAAAGGTGACCGCAATACAATAAGCCAAAGATGTTGACAAACTATCTTTGGAGAAGCTAGGAGGATCGCTCATGACTTATGAGCTAAATTTGAAACAAAAATCTATGGATTTGGACAAGAAGAAAAAGGGGATAGCCTTCAAGTCTACAACTCAAGAAGAATCCTCAGATGAAGAATCAGAAGAAGAAGATGATGATGATGAGAGTGAGGAAGCTCTTCTAGCTAGAAAATTCAAAAGATTCATGAAAAGAAGAAAATTCCCTTACAAGAAAAAGTTTCAACCAAGTAAAGAGAAGGGAAAAGAAAAGAAGAAAGAAAAAGACAAAGAAAAGGAGGTACCAACATGCTTCGAATGCAAGAAGCCTGGACATTACAAGTTTGACTGCCCTCTCCTAAAGAAATCAAGAAAAAAGCTTAAAAAGAAGGCAATGATGGCAACTTAGAGTGATAGCGAGGACTCCAGCTTAGATGAAGAACCAACTAAAGTTGCCAATCTATATTTCATGGCTCTACAACAGGAACAAGAAGAGGTAAATTCTGATCTTGAAGTAGATTTTACTTTTTGATGAATTGAGAATTACATTTGATGAACTAATGCATGATTATAAATTAATGATTTCTAAAAATATAAAATTGAAAAAGCATGCAAACTCTTTTTCATATGAAAACAGTACTCTTTTAAATAAAGTTAATGATTTAAAAATAAAATTGATATTTTATAAAAGAAAAATAATGCTTTATCTATGAAAAATAAAGTTTTAAAAAGACCTAAAGCTAATGTTTCAAATAATGAACTCTTAAAGAAAAGTAAAGATCTTGAAATACAAAATAAGCAATATAAAGATGAGCTTGAAAAGATAAAACCTTTTGTTAAAAAGTTCACACATAGTTTTAAAAAATTAAATCTTCTTTTAAACAATCAAAGAGCTCCTTTTAATAAAGCAGGATTAGGTTATAGACCTCAAAAATAGCAAAAAAATTTAAAAAAAAAAATTTGTACCTACGTCATCTAGTATTACATGCTTTTCTTGCAAAAGAGTAGGTCATAAAGCTTTTCAATATAATTTAAAAAAATTAATGATTTTAGAAAGATTTGGATTTCAAAAGGAATCACTTTTAATACTAACCCTAAAAGATCCAAGTTGGATTGGGTACCTAAAAACAAAACTTAATTTGTTTTGCAGGTGTGTCTTGTAACCAATGAAAATAAAAGATTGTAGTATCTCGACAGTGATTGTTCAAGATACATGATAGGAGATGTGAAGCAATTCACCTCTCTTAAGGCAATAAATGGAGTGAGTGTAACCTTTGATGACAATGATAAAGGAAAAATCATTGGTATTGGTAAGGTTCACATCTCCCCTCCTACTTGGATTAATGATGTACTTTTAGTTGAAAGTTTAAAGCATAATCTCTTAAGTATTAGTCAATTTTGTGATAAGTGTTTTCAAGTTATTTTTGAATCATCTTATTATATGATTGCTAGTCTTGATAAAAATAGAGTGAGATTCATTGGAAAAAGGCATGGTAATATTTATCTTATAGATTTGGATAATCTATCTTTATCTAATGGAGAATGCCTAATTGCAATGAATTACACTATTGGTGAGACTAGTTGGCTTTGGCATCGTAGATTAGGTCATGCTAGCATGTATTTATTATCAAAACTTTGCAAAAAGGATTTAGTAAGAGATTTGCCAAAACTTAGTTTTGAGAAGGATAAAGTTGTGAAGCATGCCAATTTGGAAAACAAATAAAAACATTTTTTAAACCTAAAGATTTTGTTACAACTTCTAGGCCATTAGAACTACTCCATATGGATCTTTTTGGACCAACTAGGACATCTAGCTGAGGTAAGAGATATGGATTAGTTTTAGTGGATGATTTTTCATGGTTTACATGGATTTTATTTCTTGCTCACAAAGATGAATCATTTCCAACATTCATGAAGTTTTACCAAAAAGTTTCAAATGAAAAAGGTACTTCAGTAATTTGCATTTGTAGTGATCATGGTTCCAAATTTAAAAATTAGGGTTTTGAAAACTTTGCAATGAAAAAGAAATTGAACACAATTTTTCTGTACCTAGGACACCTCAACAGAATGGGGTTATAGAAAGGAAAAATCTTACTTTAGAAGAAATGGCATGCACTATACTTTGTGAAAATGATTTGCCAAGATATTTTTGGGCTGAAGTAGTTAATACTGCTTGTTATATCTTAAATCATATTTTAATTCATCCTATTTTAAAGAAAACTTTATATGAGCTTTGGAAACAAAGAAAACTAACTTTAAAATATTTTTATGTTTTTGGTTGCAAATATTTTATCATGAATAATGGTAAAGATAATTTAGAAAAATTTGATGCCAAGTCTGATGAAGGTATCTTCTTAGGATATTCTACATCAAGTAGGGCATACAAAATTTTTAACAAGAGAACCTTAGTAGTAGAGGAGTCTGTACATGTAGTCTTTGAAGAATCTGCTAACAAATCCTCTAAAAAAGATGATACTTTTGATGCATGTGCAGGTACTGAAAAGTTAAAGAAGCTAACATTGGATGATCAAGCTTCTCAACAAAGTGAAGAAGATCAAGATAAAAATGAAAGAGAAGAAGCCATACAATTCACACCAAAGCATCAAGATCTACCCAAAGAGTGAAGGTATGCTCATGGACATCATAAGGAGTTAATCTTAGGTGATCCATCAAAAGGGGTAAGAACAACATCCTTAATTAGAAATAAATGTGATTATATTGCTTTTGTTTCTCAAGTTGAACCAAAATATTTTGAAGATGCTGAAAAAGACTCTAATTGGATTAATGCATTGCAAGAAGAATTAAATCAGTTTGAAAGAAACAATGTTTCGACTCTAATAGAAAGACCATATAATGTTTCAATTATTGGCACAAAATGGGTATTTAGGAATAAAATGGATGAAAATGATATTGTTACTAGGAACAAGGCTAGATTGGTTACTAAAGGTTATAATCAAGAGGAAGGCATCGATTTTGATGAAACCTTTGCACCTATTGCTAGACTTGAAGGCATTAAATTATTTTTAGCATTTACATGTTTTATGAACTTCAAACTTTTTTTAAATGGATGTTAAAAGTGCTTTTCTGAATGGTTATATATCAAAAGAAGTATTTGTTGAACAATCACTAGGTTTTGAAAATCATGCACATCTTGATCATGTTTTTAAACTATACAAAGCACTTTATGATTTAAAGCAAGCACCCCGAGCATGGTATGAAAGACTCGGCAAGTTTTTGATTGAAAATGATTTCTCTAGAGGCCATGTTGACACTACATTATTTCTAAAGAAGAAAAATGATGATTTATTAGTAGTACAAATTTATGTTGATGATATTATATTTGGTGCTACTAATGAAATCCTTTGTCAAGAGTTTGCCAAGCTTATATAGGGAGAGTTTGAAATGAGCATGATGGGAGAACTCAATTTTTTCTCGAACTCCAAATCAAGCAAACTAAATATAAAATCTTCATCAACCAAGCTAAGTATACAAGAGAAATCTTAATAAAGTTTGGGATGGAGACTACCAAGTCAATAGGTACACCTATGAGCCCCTCTTGTAAACTTGATAAAGATGAACATGATAAATCTATTGATCAAAAATTATATAGAGGAATGATTGGCTCCTTATTATATTTGACTGCTAGTAGACCAGATATCATGTTTAGTATTTTTATATGTGCTAGATATCAGTCTGATCCTAAAGAATCTTATCTATTGGCTGTTAAGTGTATATTTAAATACTTATCTGGTATAATTGATATTGATTTATGGTATTATAGATATATATCTATTGATTTAGTCGGATATTCTGATGCTAATTTTGCTCGGTGTAAACTTGATAAAAAAAAGTACTAGTAGAACTTGCCAATTTTTTGGAGTTAACTTAATCTCCTAGTTCAGCAAGAAACAAACTTCAGTTGCACTATCCACAGCTGAGACTAAGTATATTGCAGTAGGAAGTTGTTGTGCTCAAATCTTATGGATTAAGAAACAACTTGAAGATTTTGGAATCAAACTAATTAAGACACCCATAAGATGTGATAATACTAGTGCTATAAACTTAACTAAAAATCTTGTTCAGTACTCTAGAAGTAAGTATATTAAAATTAGAAATCATTTTATTAGAAATCATGTTGAAAATAATGATATCATGCTTGAATTTGTTTGTACTGAAATACAACTAGCTGACATATCGACTAAGCCTCTCCTAGAAGATCGGTTCAGTATGATTAGAAGAGAACTTGGGGTCATCAACCCTTTTCATTGAAAACTTCTATCTCTTCACATCTTGAACTCTTGTTTGATCAAAGTTACATGTTATCCATGCTTAATTCTTCTGATTTCCATTGAAATTCTATTCATTTTGATCAATGCTCTTTTTCCTAATTTTCTTTCGATTTTAAGTCAAAGTGTCGACACTTGAAAGTTTGACACCTGGAATTGTCGACACTTGACTCTGTGTCATGAGTCGACACTTGAACGGCAACAGACCGAGAAAAAAATAGGAAAATGAAGTGTTTTCTTCATCTCTTTCCTTCCAAATCGAGCCAACTTATCCCTATTTCTATTCCAACAAATTCTTCCCTCTAGATTTTAACTCCAAATCACTTGAATCTTTATTTGGAATGTTTGTGTTCGGTTTCTACCATTTCTCACCCTATTTTCATTGATTTTGCACCATAGAAACCCTTGGTTTCTTCCCCTCTTGCATTTCCATCTTGTATCTTAGGAATGGGGCCTAGGAAGCAAGTTGTCCGATATCTAAGACCATCCAATCAAGAAGAAGAAAGGAGAACCAAAGCAAGGTATAAGGCCTGAGCAGCAGATGCACCTGATGTTCCTGCTATACCTCTCTTTCCTCTAGCCAGTCGGATGGGATCGAAGACCATCATCGGGGGATGTCATGTGGACTTTAACTTCATTGATCAGTAGCAGTTTAGGATAGGCCAGTGGCTCAGGGATGCAGGGCTGCCACCATTTTGCTACTTGATAGAGAGATTCAACCTGGGATTGATTCGAGAGTTCTATGGTTCACTCGCCTGAGGGAGTGATGGATGGATTGCTTAGGTTCGAGGTAGAGATATCCTAGTATCCGCAGAGATTTTGAGCAGAGTATGGGACATACCCATGAGAGGATCTGTTGTGGACAGCTTAGTGGACATAGTCAGTGGTCTACGTTGCATTTTCAAGATAGATGATTTACCTGATGGAGCTGTTGTAGTAGCTTCGAGGCTGAGGCCTGAGATAAGGTTGCTGCATCATATAGTACCCTAGATTCTTCTACCGAAGACTGGCCATTTCGACTTCATCACAGAGTGAGCTTTTAGTGATGGTTTTGTTGGTATAGTACATGCCAATATGCCTCCTAGTACTTATGGTATATCAACTGACTGAGGCATCGATCAGCCAGAGATTGTGTCTACCCCATGGGATGGGTTTGACACTACTATTCAGAGCTTATGGAGTAGTCATGGATGATGAGCCCTACCGGCAGCTACTACATACTGATGTCTATGACAGAAGATCATTGCACCGGATGGGATATCAGCTTATCATAGGCTAGTGGAGATGATGCATATCTGGTCAGGCCACTGACAGAGATGAGGATATAGCAGAGGAGGAGTGCATCTTTTTTGGATAGGCAGGGCCATCTGAGGTTCACAGAGAGACATCTAAGACATTGCCCGAGCCTTCAATGCAGCCTAAGCCAGCTCCTCAGCCTGAGCCAGCACAAATAAATTTTCCTGGAGTTTCAAAGAGTCTAGAGGACAGGGTCACTCGCTTTGAGACTGTGGTGATGATCATTTGTCAATGAGTCGACAGGATCCATATGGAGATGAGGGAGAGCCATCGAGGACTGAGTGATGGGATCTCTGCCATTCTGTTTACCTTGGCTATACCTTCTTTAGGCAGAGAACCTGCTCCTTCTGCTCCAACTGATTTAGCTCTAGCACCACCTGCTCCAGGACTGGATTTGGATGATGATGAGACTGACTCTGATGAGTTTGACATTACAGATCTGATGACAAATCTAGTGCCGGAGATTGTAGCTGACCTTCCTAGGAGTCCCATTCTTGATCTATCTAGTTCATCTTTCCAGACTCCTATTCTACCTACTCCTCTCTCTAGACCTGATGATCACACTTCCATTCTTGCACCTACTCATGTCATACCTTTAGCTTCTGATACACCTATCATTCATTCTCTCCCATTGCATACATCTTCCTTTATCAGGGAACTAGGATTTTATACCCCTGATTTCTATCGACTTGACTCTGGTCCTATCTTTGACCATACTCCACTTCCTACTATTTTTGATACAGCCACTCTGATCCGTTCTTCTCCTGCTACTGATGTAGCTTCTACCTCTTCTGCACTAGCTAGAGGGAGAGCCTAATTCAGATATAGAGGATGAGGTCATCATGATGTATCAAGACCAACCAGGACTCGACTATCTGATCTTCAACCTATGTGGCCTCGATCTCGTTCTTTTACTGATACCAGACCAACCGAGATTGGATTCTAGGATGATGAGGAATCTGCTTAGGACAGTCTTTATTTTTAGATAGTTTATATTTCAGCACTCTTGTATGCATTTTCTGATTATTTTCTTTTTGTTGTATCAAACTTGTTCTTGTAGGAAATGTAAATTTTCATGAATGAATGAAACTTCACTTCAATCTCTTGTGAATGAATGATTGACATGTTTGAAATGTTTTATTTATATTATTTATCTTTCATTCCCTTTCTTCCTCTATCCTTTTAATGATGACAAAAAGGGGAAGAGATAAGTAAAAGATAAAGGGGGAGATAAATATGTAAGAGATAAGTGGTATCAATGAAGAAGATAAAAGAGATAAGTATGAGAGTAAAATGAAAATCAGTTTGTGGTTGTTAGAGAAAAGTGCGAGTAAAAAGAAAAAGAGTAATGAGAAAGGGGGAGTAATCCTTTTGATAAATTTTCTTGCAAAATCTTTAAATTTAGCTTTTTGCTTATGAAAGAACTTTGAAAGTCAATTTTCCGAATCATCTTTTGAGGAGGAGTATCTATACTCTTCAATCTATTTTTTCAAAGATTCTTTTTTAATTACATTCTCTATATATTATATACTGAATTTTCTTTTCTTGAAGCATGTTTAATCTCTAATTCATATTTGAAGTATCTTGTTTTATAAAACTTTTAGCTCTCATATTTCTCATAACTCTGATACACATTTAGTCTTAAATGTCTATCTTTCTTTTACTCTAAAGCAAATAGCAATAAGCTTTATATCAGTTGAAAATTCTCTTAAGAGCTTATTATATGAATTATATTTAAAGGTTTTGTCAACATCAAAAAGAGGAAGATTATTGATTCCGTTGTTGATTTTGATGATAAACAAAATACTTAAGTATAAGTTGAGTACTAACTGTTCTTTGAAGTATGTTAAATAGAAAAAGGTACTCTTCAATTCAACAAAAATGGAATGCCTGTCAAATGATGAAGAAGCTCCTTCTTTGAAAGATAGATCAGTTATAAATGGATTTAAGAACTTGAAGATTGCTTGAAAGGACATAAAGAGTTCAACACAAAAAGGCTTCAGCAAAGTTTCACTGATTTTTGAAGAATTCTTAGTAAGTGTCGACTCAAAGTGTCGACTCACTGATCAAGTGTCGATTCAAGGGAGTGCAAGTGTCGACTCAAGCCGGCATGCAGAAAAAGTTTCAGATGGCATGACTGAAGTGTCGACTCATGGCCTACAAGTGTCGACTCAAGGATTGGCTCATCGCCTAAGAAAAGTTTCTTATAGAACATGCTAAAATTGAAGACTTGCCTGAGATGTCGACTCATGGATATCAAGTGTCAACTCAATTATCGACTTACCTGAAGAAGTGTTGACTCACTTGAGATTTTCAGAGAACCTCAATGTAGAATTTTTAACTAGGTATCAACTCATGGGACTTAAGAGTCAACCCTAAGTGTCGACTCACAGCTTGAAGTGTCAATACTTGAAGTTCTGGGAATAGTAACGGCTAGTTTTTCAAATGCAGAACTCGGCCCTCTTGGCTCCCAATAGCTAGTTTTCTGTGTCTAACGGTCATAAACTGACTTTGAGGCCTTGGGATAGTATTTAAGTGATTCAAATCAAATTAAAACATAAGAGAATGAAAAGAGAATAACAAAAAGGAGAGAAAGCAAGAGCATTCATTCATATTCATTGAGAGCAACTACCTTCAAGCAAAAAAGAAGTTTCAAAGCATTCAAAGCATTCAAGAGCATTCAAGTCCAACACCCTTGCACATTGATTGAGGCTTCATCAAGTTCAAGACAAGCAATTCCTCCAAGCTTCAAAATGATATCTACTTTTATTAAGAAAGATTTTCTTATTGCTTTATTTTAACTCTATCTTTGTTGTAAAAGGTTTTTGGTTAGCCTTTGAAAACCAAGAAGGTTTTTAGTTAGCCTTTGAAAACCAAGGAGGTTATTTGTTAGCCTTTGAAAACCAAGAAGGTTTTTGGTAAGCCTAGTTAAAAATCAAGGAGGTTATTGGTTAGCCTTTGAAACCAGGAGATTTCTTTTGGTGAGCCTTGTAAAAACCAAAAGGGGTTATGATTAGTAAGCCCAGAAAAATAATCGGCTATAATCGGTGGAGATTATAGTGAATTCTCAAGTACACCTTGGGGGGTGAATGTAGGTGCATTGGAAAGCATCGAAACTACTATACTTGGATTGTGTTTGTGATTGTTTGTCTCTCTCTCTCTCTCTTGCTTCTTATATTTATTGCATTTTAATTTTTGCTACATACTCTTTAAGAGCACATTACTCTTGTATCTCATTGCACTTAAATTGTTTATTGAATTGGTTCGCACACTTGTAATTATTTTTTAAAAACCTAATTCACCCCCTCTCTTGGGTTGCTTACTGGGCAACATCCTTCAAGCATCCATTAAGGCTTCAACAACTTGAAAACAAGCTTTCTCAATAGTAATCAAAGAGCATCAAAGAGATATTTGCTTTATTTTTAAAAGATTATTGTATTCTTACATTAAACTCAAATTTGTTGTTATTCCTAGTTTCAAGTGGTTTGAAACTAGTGTTTGGATTATTGGTGAGCCTTGTTTCAAAAACCAACTTAGGTTGTTGGTGAGCCTCATGAAAACTAACTAGATTTTTGGTTATCTCGGAAAATCAAGAGGTTTTTGGTGAGCCTTGTGAAAACCAAGAGATTTTTGGTTAGCCTTGTAAAAATCAAAGGATTATGATTAGTGAGCCTGGAAAACTAATCGGTTGTAATCAAGTGGGATTATAGTAAAATTCCCATGTGGTTCTTGGAGAGTGGATGTAGGTGCTTTGGTATGCATCGTGTTGCCCAGGTGGTACCCAAGAAGGGGATGAATTGGAAATTTAAAAAATTTAAACAGATAATGTAAAATTAAAAATTCCTTTTAAAGTATTAGGTGCTATGGCAGATTAATGATTTGTAAAAGCTAAATAAGAATGAAGAAGCACAACACAAACACACAAGATTTATAATGGTTCAGAGCAACCCAGCTCCTACGTCCACTATCAAAGATACCACTTGAGATTTCCACTATATTCACACCCGAATACAGTATGATTATTTTACAGGATCACAATCCAAAACCTCTAAACTTTAGTTTTAACGGGATCACCAAAGAAAACCCAACATCCTTTGATTTTAAACAGGATCACCAAAGAAACCCAACTTGGTTTTTACAGGATTACCAAGAACCTAACTTGGTTTTCACAGGATCACCAGGAACCTAACACTTGGTTTTTATCAAAGGCTCACCAAGAACCTATTTATTTTTTCAAATGGGCTCATAAATAACCCAACAATTCAGAAATGAATTAAAAAATAAATGCAACAATAATGACAAACTCTAATTATCGGATAGTTGCCAGTGCAGCTTGATAGAAGTCCACTTGAATGTGCTTCAAGGCACTTTAATTACTTCAGTGGCTTCTTTCCAAATTGCTTCAAGCTTCGAATTAGAGTTGGTGAAGACTTAAAGACTGACTTGAATACTCTTGTGCTCTTTTCCTTGTTGGTGGGTAGGATATTCAATAAAGCCTTTAAAACTTTTAGGAACTCCCTAATTATTATTTTAAGGAATTCAAATTCCTCAAATATATAGTCTTCCATCACTCCAAGATAGTTTAAGATATTGTAGACCGTTGGGATGTGACATATGACTGTTGGAGCACTTTTTGGCATTCAAAAAAAAAAATTGGAACTAGCCATTATGTACCTGAAGATGATACTCGAGTCGGCTCAGATTCCTTCAAGTTGGCTCGGATCTCTCAAGTCGATAAGTCGAGTTGCCAGTTCTTTAGTACAGTCGGCTCTTTATCTCAGGGTGCAAAACTTCATTCTGGACAAGTCAGCTCTTTATATCTTGGGTCGGCTCGAACTTTCATCTTTGAAAATCTTGAACTCGAGGAGTCAGCTCTCTTGAACTTTGGTCGACTCTTCCTCTCAGGTTCTGAAATCATTACTCTGGAAGAGTTGGCTCGTTGCAGTTCGAGTCGGCTCACTTTCTCAAGTCTTCAAAATTAGGTCTAGTAGAGTCAGCTCTTTCTGGTTTGGGTTGGCTCGCCTAGCTTGTTCTCAGAAAACTTCAAAACTGGACTATGGAAGAGTCGGCTTGGACTTATTCCAGTCGACTCGGATTTACTAGAGTCAGCTTGGTTACCTTCGAGTCAGCTTGGATTGCTGCATACCAGAATCCTTGTTGCATGCCATGAGGTGGAGTCGGCTCTTCATTATACTGGATCAACTCGATTAACTTCTTCAGGATTTTTACAATTCAACTCAAAAGAAAACTCTCACCAACACTTTTAAACTTTTCATGCACACCAACTCAAAATAAATTTAAGGCACACACACATATAGAAGTAACCCTTTTTATAGATTTTTCTTAACTTTTTCATTGGGTTCTTCTTTACAAGATAAGATTTCAACACAACTCAAAATCAGAAGTAAAGATGTAGGAGTTGAAGTTTGAACAAATAAGACATCCTACAAAAACTTGTAGACCACTTGAAGAGTTGTTAGAAAAATATGTGCATGCTCCAATGTTTGGTTATCTTCAAAATCACTTATAGGGTCAACAATCTCCCTCTTTTTGATGATGACAAAACACTGGGCATGAAAAATTCTTTACACTTATATGTATAAAAGTATTTGAAAGTAAATATTCACATGTATTGGAGCTAACTATGTTTGTAAATAAGTATCAGAGCTCTAGTGATGATATCATTGTATATCATTGATGTTAGTGCTTTTGTATATATCAAAGTATTAGACTTTGCATGCTTCATAAAATCAGAATTAGCACAAACATGGAGTATCAGAGTTTAGAAAAAATATTGACAGAATTAAGATTAATTTGTAGAGCAATCAAAGCAAGAGAAGGATTTAGAGATAAAGCCATTCTTTAGGAAAATCTCCCCCTTCCTCTAGGTTTTAAAATAATATAGCAGTTAGGTCAATTTGAATACTATCATTTTTGTGCTCCCCCTTTTTTATTCAATTTATGCACTTTAAGAAAAATTGAATAGGAAGCTCAACATAAATATCAGAATTTTCATGACAGCTCAATTATAGATACAATTCTTCCCTTTTTTGTCAAACAATCAAAAAGGTGGTTTCAATAAAGCTTAGATTTTTGAAATAGATTGAGAAATTATTTAATATTTGTTTGAGATAACTTCACTTTTTCATGACAGCTCAATTATAGATACCATTCTTCCCTTTTTTGTCAAACAATCAAAAAGGTGGTTTCAATAAAGCTTAGATTTTTGAAATAGATTGAGAAAGTATTTAATATTTGTTTGAGATAACTTCACTTTCTCAAATTAGAAATTCTAATTAAAAATTCATCATAGTTGTATCGAAAGCATCATATGATTAGAAGGATAACTCATGACAGCAATAAAAATTACTAAAGGAGCTTTCATTTCATTAAGAAATTTGCCATACAAAGTATGAAAGAAAGTACATTCATTGCAAAGTTTCTGATATAAAGTAAAGCATTAAAAAAGTCAGAAGTACAACCAAAAGACTAGCTAATGAACCTATTCTTCTTCTTCACTAGAAGAAGAGGAGTCAACTTCTATAACCTTATCAAAGGTTTTGGTTTTCAGGAGTTTAAACCTTAAATCCCTGAATCTAGTTCTAACTAGGGCTCTAGGTGTCTTAGTTTTCTTGGTCTTTGTCTTCTTCTTAGTCTCAATAAGTTTAGGTTTGATTGTAGGTGGATCAGATGAAGGAACAGGAGAAGGTTGAACAGGAGTCTCAAGTGACTCTTTGTTGATCTGTACAGGAGTATCCTCAGTAGTGAAAGTTTCCTTTGAAGATTGCAGTAAGATACTTCTGATTTCTTCTTAAAAGTTCTCCATTTCCTTTTCCAATTTCTCTCTATGAAGCATCTATTCTGATCTCATTTTCTGCAGGCTGGCATTAACTGAATTTCTTAAATCATCCGGTGCATAATTCATATGACCTGTCAGTGTGTCAGAGATTATTTCCATCCTTTGAAATATCAACTCAAGTTCAGATGGAGTTATCAATACTTGTTCAGATCCTTCTTCATCCTTGTTTCCAGATTTGTTGGCTTCAATAGTAGTAGGTTCATCATCATCTGAGGAATTAACAGCAATTTGACCAGACATCTTCTTTATCCATACTCCTTGCAATTTGTATCCCATTCTTTTAAGAGAATTGAAGCAATAAGTGTCTGAGTGATGTAGAGGCTTGCCTATCTCATTGGTTAGATCAATTCTAGCTTCTACAAACAATAAGGTGAAAACTATACCGTAGGGTAGGCATGCTTTGACTTTTTTATTTGCTTTTCTCATTTAAATCATCATGATGAAGGGAAGGTTGAGAGGTTCTTCTTCTATCAAATATCCCATGAAAGTCATGTCGTTTTCACTCACCCAGTCGAAGCGACCGGTTCTGGGAAGAAAAATGCTACTAACCATATTGTGAAGAAGTCTCATTTTCTTTGATAGTAAGTTGGCTTGAACATGTTGGATGGAGCTTACATCTTCTTTTTCCAAAATGATCTTCAAAGTGTGTTCTCTGTCAGTTAGGGTAAGCTCAATGGCACCTTCCGTTGGCATTTGAAGCAAGTTTCCCAACTTTTCTTCATCCACAATTACTTTAATTCCCTTGACAGTTGATTCCAGATGGTACTATTCAAGAATTAGATTTTCATAGAAAGTTCATGCCAGAGAAGGGTAGGTTAGAATATCCAGTAAGCATAAATACTTCCAACCCTGGTTGTCTATCTAACTTTCGATCTTCATTTCCATTTCTTCTAAGAAGGAGAAATCAATCCTTCTTTCGCAAGCAACAGGCCTGTTGGCCATTGATATGGATTTCCCAGTCAGAGAGGATGTTTCTTCTTTTGGAGTGGACCTCTTTCTCTTTTCTCCCTTTCCTTTTGGATCTTTATTGAGTTTGCTTGATTTCACCTCTTGTGGAATTTTTCGTGTAGATCTTCTTGGAGCCATTTCAACAAAGTGTGTAGGAAAAAGGAAATCAAGCTTTTGGGGAATGGTTTTTGAGAGATTGGTAAAGGTTTCAAGTGGAGTAGAGTGAGTTTGAAGTAAAATAGAAAGAGTTAAGAGCAAGAAAAGATTACTCGGATCTTACTTAAAATAGTGATTTCTCGATATTCGAGTCGGCTTGCCCAACCCTAAGAACATCTGAGTCGGCTCGACCAGAGCAAACTCAGAACAATCAGATATTCGAGTCAACTCGACCAGAGCAAAATTGCTCGAGTCGACTCGAACAGAAACTTTCCACAAAAAATGAAATGATCTAGAGATTGAATTTGATGCAATAAAATTTCAAGGAAAGTTGTTCAGCAATCATGAATGGTTGTAGGAGGTTTCCTAGATAATTCATCCTTAATTTTAAAGGAAATTAGGTTAGGAAATTTAGAGAGGATCACAAAGCCCTAATTCTCCTCTAAGCAATTCAAATCTATCCTAGTTCAGTGGCTTGGTAAAGATGTCAGCTAACTATTTTTCAATAGGGATAAATTCTAATTCAATGTCACCATTCAAAACATAATCTCTAATAAAATCGTGTCTAATCTCTATATGCTTAGTCCAAAAATGCTGAATAGGATTTTTGGTCAAATTTATAGCACTTGTGTTATCACACATGATAGGAATTTTGCATTGTGTAACACCAAAATCTTCTAGTTATTGTTTAATCCATAACACTTTGCACAATAACTTCCTACAGCAACACACTATGCCTCAGCAGTAGAAAGTGCTACCGAGTTTTGTTTCTTACAGTGCCATGAGATTAAATTTAGCCCTAGAAATTGGCATTTGTCGTTAGTGCTTTTTCTATCAATTCTATAACCAGCATAATTAGCATCCAAAAATCTAATTAAATTCAAAGATGATTGTTTTGAAAACCAAAGACCCAGATTACTTGTACCTTTCAAATATCTCAATATTCTTTAAACAGCAAGCATATGTGTTTCTTTGGGATTACATTGAAATATAGCATATACACATACGCTATACAAGATATCCGGTCTACTTGCAGTTAAATATAATAAGAATACGATCATATCTCTATATAGCTTTTAGTTAACATTGGATCTGTTCTCATCTTTGTCCAATCTGCAAGATGGGCTCATGGGTGTGCTCATTTGTTTGCTCATCTCCATACCAAATTTTTTAATTATTTCCTTGATGTATTTGGCTTGGTTGATGAAGATCCCTTCCTTTATTTACTTTAATTGAAGTCTGAGGAAGTAGTTAAGTTCACCCATTAGGCTCATTTCAAATTCTCCCTGCATTAGCTTAGCAGATTCTTCACAAAAACTTTCATTAGTTGCACCAAATATAATATCGTCAACATAAATTTGTACAACTAATATGTCATTATTTTTCTTTTTGATGAAAAGAGTTTTATCAACATTTCCTCTTAAAAAAATTATTTTTGATCAAGAAGGTGCTAAGTCTATCATACCTAGCTCTAAGGGCTTATTTCAAACCATATAAAGCTTTATTCAATTTAAACACATGATTTGGAAAAGTGTGATCTTCAAAACCCGGTGGTTGTTCTACAAAAACTTGTTCGGAGATAAAACCATTTAAAAATATACTTTTTATATCCATTTGAAAATGTTTAAAATTCATGTACCAAGCAAATGCAAGAAGTAATCTAATAGCTTCTAGTCTTGCTACGGGTGCATATGTTTCATCAAAATCAATGCATTCTTCTTGACTATATCCCTTAGCCACTAATCTAGCTTTGTTTCTAATGACATTTCCTTTTTCATCTAATTTGTTCTTATTGACCCATTTGGTTCCTATGATTTGGTGGTCTTTAGGTCTATTAACTAATGTCCAAACCTTATTTCTTTCAAACTAGTTCAATTCTTCATGAATAGCCATCATCAAGTTTGGGTCACTTTTAGCTTCTTCTAAGGTATGTGGTTCTATTTGTGATACAAAGGCTGGATAGTCATGTGCAGTTCTATGTGCAGACCTGGTCCTAATACCTTGTGAAGGATCATCAATAATTAATTCTTTAGGATGAGAAGTAGCGTACCTCCATTATGTTGGTAGATTTGTATGATCCTTACTTATCATTTCTTCTCCTTCTTTAATTAGTCTTTCTTGTATGCTCATATCTTCTATCTCTTTTTGAATTGTACCTACATCATTATCTATACACTCTTCTTTCTTAGAAGGTGAAGGGTTAGTTTCATCAAAAATAACATGCATTGACTCTTCAACAGTAAGAGTCCTTTTATTAAATACTCTATATGCTTTGCTATGTAATGAATAACCAAGAAAAATTGCTTCATCAGATTTAGCATCAAATTTTCCTAGATTATTTTTACCATTATTGAGCACAAAGCATTTACATCCAAACACATGAAAATAATTGATATTGGATTTCTTTTCATTCCACAACTCATAGGGGGTTTTCTTCAAAATAGGATGGATTAAAACATGGTTTAAAATATAACAAGAAATGTTTACCACTTCTGCCCAAAAGTACCTTGGAAGATTATCTTCACACAACATTATTCAGCCCATTTCTTCCAAAGTCCTATTCTTCCTCTCTACAACACTATTTTGTTGTGATGTTCTAGGAGCAGAGAAGTTATGATAAATACTGTTTTCAGTGCAATAATCATCGAAAAACTGATTTTCAAATTCTGTGTCTTGATCACTCCTAATTGAAATTATTGAAAGATTTTTCTGATTTGAAACATTTTTATAAAATTTTTGAAATACTTTGAAGGTTTCATCTTTATGAGCAATAAATAAAATCCATGTAAATCTGAAAAAATCATCTACAATCACAAGGGCATATTTCATACCTCTTAGGCTTGTAGTCCTAGTTGGTCCAAATAAATCCATGTGAAGTAGTTCTAGAGGTCTAGTAGTTGAAATCATATATTTGTATTTAAATCTCTTCCTAGTTTGTTTACCCATTTGGCATGCATCACAAACATGATCAAAATCAACTTTAAACTTAGGCATGCCTTTAACCAGATTCTTGGAAATTGACTTGGCAATAGTATGCATGCTAGCATGACCTAATCATCTATACCATAATAAACAAGACTCCTTGGTCATAGCATTCATTACAACTAAACTAGAACTACTTGACATGGCAAGATCATTTAGATCTACCACATAAATATTTCTAAGTCTATGTTCAATGAATTTACTACTAAAGTCAAGAGAGTTTGTTACTATACACATAGATGATTCAAAGATAACCTTGAAGCCTTTATCACACAATTGGCTAATACACAATAAATTGTGCTTCGATTTATCTACTAGCAATACATTTTCAATGAAAGTACAGGAGGTTATTTTTATCTTACTAATTCCGATTATTTTTTTCTTGCCATTATCTCCAAAAGTAACCATACCTCCTTCTTTCATTTCTAGGGTGATGAACTGATCCTTGTCATCTGTCATATGCCTTGAATAGCCACTGTCGAGATACCATCTTTTCTTCAATTTTTGGGCTGCAAGACATTCCTGCAAGATATCAAGGAGTTCTTTTAGATACCCAAGCTAACTTCGTTCCTTGCAGGTTAGCTGAGGTGGTTCCTTTGGGAACCCAAATCTTTCTTGATTTATTATGGACATTTCTAGCAGTATTACAATTAAAGGCTCTATGTCTAAGTTCTTTGCAAGCAAAACATCTGATTCTACAATTCTAAAAAGATTTATGCTTTGAAGTTCTAGATGCATGAGATGCAAAAATAGTAGGTTTTGTATTTGAGTTTTTAGGAACATACAAGGTAGCTTTCGAAATAGAAGTAGAACCTTTTATCACAAAAGCTTTTTGAGAAGAAAACTTTGGAACAAAATCTTTTTGTTTCATAAAAGTAGTTGCTAAAATATAATTTGAATTTGAAGAATTAAAACCTATTACAGCTTTGTTACCAGAAATTCTTTGTTCTTTAAGAATCAACTCAAGCTTGTTAGAGGACAGAGTTAGTTTTTCAACAAGTAGCTTGAGTTTTTCAACCTCCTTTTTCAACTCATTATTTTCTTTCAACAAAACTTTATTTTTATCAAGATAATCATTATTTTTAGTCTTTAAAACATTATAATTTTCAGAAAAGGCATGAAGTTCTTTTTGCAACAAAATATTCTTTTTTGAAATCTCTTCTTTCTCTTTGAGTAAAAAATCATTAATATTCTTTATAGATCTAATCTTTACTCCAGCTTTCTTGAATTCAGATAACAAATCATGAAATGCAGAATTTAACTCATCAAATGTGAATTCAATTTAAGTATTGGGAGAAGTTACCTCATCCTCGAGACCCATTAGACATAGATTAGCTATTTTCGTGGTCTCTTCCTCTTCAATTGATGTGGATCTTCACTGTCGCTCCACGTGGCAACCATCACTTTCTTTTTCTTCTTTTTTAAAAATTTCTTCAACAGTGGATAGTCCGGACGAATGTGCCCTAGTTTCTTATATTCGTAGTAGGTGGGGACTTGTTCCTTATCTTTGTCTTTGTCCTTGTCCTTTTCTTTTGAATGTTCTCCTCGTTTATGGAATTTTCTGTTATATCTTCCTTTCTTCTTTCCCATAAACTTTCTGAATCTCCTCATGACCATTGCAATGTCTTCATCTTCTAGATCATCTTTAGAGGAGGTAAAGTCATCTTCCAATTCTTCATCATTCTTTGATTCTAATGTAGCCTTGAATGCAATTATTTTCTTCTTCTTCTGATCATCTTCTGTTCTATGCTGCATGGCTAATTCGTGTATGATGAGGGATCCCATTAATTCATCCATGGATAGAGTGTTCAGGTCTTTAGCTTCCTGGATGGCAATAACTTTAGGATCCCATTTGTCAGGAAGTGATCTCAAAATTTTTTGTACCAAATCAGCATTTGAGTAAATCCTGCCAAGGCTTTTCAAATCGATAATAATATCTGTAAATCTATTGTACATGGCAAAGATATTTTCATTAGGCTCCATTTTAAACAGTTCATAATTGTGCACTAAAAGATTAATCTTGGAAGTCTTCACTTGGAAAGTTCCTTCATGGGTCATCTCAAGTTTATCCCAAATTTTCTTTGCTGAAGAGCAAGTAAAAATTCGATTAAACTCATTTGAATCAAAAGCACAGTATAGCAAGTTCATAGCTTTGGCATTCAATTTCCC
The DNA here is from genome assembly GCA_021397845.1 of Areca catechu. Classification (NCBI taxonomy): domain Eukaryota; kingdom Viridiplantae; phylum Streptophyta; class Magnoliopsida; order Arecales; family Arecaceae; genus Areca; species Areca catechu. The sequence continues at coordinate 88,476,749 of CM038051.1, read as the reverse complement.
TAATTTCATGTCGTGTTCATCCCATTCCTCTTCAAGCTTAGGGATATCCACCCCATAAATTTTGATCATGGGAACATGTGGCCCTTTAAGAATGGCCTTCCATAATTGCAAATCAATAGCTTGTTTATAGATTTTCATTCTTGCTTTCCAATAAGAAAAATTTGTGCCTGTGAAGAGTGGAGGTCTATTAGTTGATCAGCCTTCCACCAAGGATGTACTCATGAGATGAGCTATCAATCTTTACTTTAATGTAATCAGAGACAGTGCTCTGATACCAGTTGTTGCCCAGGTGGCTACACAAGAGGGGGATGAATTGGAAATTTAAAAATTTAAAGTAGATAATGTATAATTAAAAAACCCTTAAAACCCTTAAAAAGTGTTAGATGCTGTGATAGAGTAGTAAATTACAGAAGCTAAATAAGAATGAAGAAGCATAACACAAACACACAAGATTTATAGTGGTTCGGAGCAACCCAGCTCCTACGTCCACTACCCAAGATATCACTTAGGATTTCCACTATATTCATATCCGAATATAGTCGGATTGTTTTGCAGGATCACAATCCAAAATCTCTACACTTTGGTTTTAACAGGATCATCAAAGAAAACTCAACACCCTTTGATTTTGAACAAGATCACCAAAGAAACATAACTTGGTTTTCATAGGATCACCAAGAACCTAACTTGGTTTTACCAGGATCATCAAGAATCCAACACTTGATTTTTATCAAAGGCTCACCAAGAACCTATTTGGTTTTTCAACCGGGCTCACCAACAACCCAAACAATTCAAGCAATGAATTGAAATAAATGCAACAATAAATAACAAACTCAATTTATCGGATAGTTGCCAGTGCAGCTTTATTAGAAGTCCACTTGGATTGCACTTGAATGAGCTTTTAATTGCTTTGGTGGCTTCTTCCCAAATTGCTTCAAGCTTCATATTAGAGTTGGTGAAGGCTTAAAGGCTGACTTGAATGCTCTTGTGCTCTCTTGCTTGTTGGTAGGTAGGATATTCAATGTAGCTTCAAAACTTTGAAGAACTTTTAAAAAACTTACTTGAGAGAAGTTCAAATCTCTCAAATATAAGGTCTTCTATCACTCCAAGGCAGTTTGAGATGTTGTAGACCATTGGGATGTGATATATGATCGTTGGAGCACTTTTTGACATTCAAAAAGAAATTCTGGAACTAGCCGTTAGATACCTGAAAGCGATATTTGACTCGGCTCGGATTCCTTCGAGTCGGCTCGGATCCTTTGAGTCGATAGGTCAAGTCACCAAATCTTCAGTGTAGTCGGCTCGGTGTCTCAGGGCACAAAACTTCACTCTAGACGAGTTGGCTCTTGATAGCTCAGGTTAGCTCCAACTTATATCTTTGAAAAACTTGAACTCGAGGAGCTGGTTCTTTTGATCATTGGTCGGCTCTTCTTCTCAGGTCTGAAATCCTTACTCTGGAAGAGTCGGCTCGATGCAGTTCGGGTCGGCTCGCTTTCTCAGGTCTTCAAAATTAGGTCTGGCAGAGTCGGCTCTTTCTGGTTCAGGTCGGCTCGCCTGGTTGTTCTCAGAAATCTTCAAAAACTAGACTTTGGAAGAGTCGGCTTGGACATATTCCAGTCAACTTGGATTCACTAGAGTCAGCTCGGTTACCTTCGAGTTGGCTTGGGTTGCTGCATACCAGAATCCTTGCTGTGTGCCATGAGGTGGATCGGCTCTTCATCATGCTAGGTCGGCTCGAGTAACTTCTTCAAGATTTTTACAATTGAACTCAAAGGGAAAAAAAACTCTCACCAACACTCTTATATTTTTCAAGCATACCAACTCAAAATAAATTTAAGGAACACACACATAGAAGTAACCCTTTTTACAGATTTTTCTTAACTTTTTCATTAGGTTCTTCTTTACAAAAACATGTTACAACACAACTTAAATCAAGAACAAAAGATGTAGGAGTTGAAGTTTGAACAAATAAACCATCCTACAAAAACTTGTAAACCACATGCAGAGTTGTTAGAAATAAATGTATATGATCCAATGTTTGGTTATCATCAAAATCACTTATAGGGTCAACATCTTAAAAATTAAAACCCAAAAAGAAATCCAAAGAAGGACTTCTAATCATGGTCTAGCTCATCACCAACCCCAAAGGGTATGCTTAGCTAGACATGATATTAAAACTTTAAAAATAAAATAAAATAAAATGATATAAAATCAATTATACTACTTGCAGAAATATAAATTGTAGGATTTTAAAAAAAAACTACTTTAATTGTAGGAATGTAAATTGCATAAAATAAATTAAGAAAAATTAATATAATCTAGTGCTTTAAAAATAAGAATAATTTAAATAAAGAAAATAATCTAATAACAGAATATTTAACTCCTAAGCTATTAACAGGGCTTGGAGTTAAAATAAAAATAAAAGAAAACAAAAACTCTATATGGGAAGAAAAGATGGGAATGAGAAAGAGCAAGAGGCAAGGGTGACAGACTGGCTTCTTCTCTCTTTCATGATAGATCTTTATTTATAGAGGAGTCAGACGCATCGACCCATGAGAAATTAGCATTGGACTCTCCTCTCAGTTTCTTCCGGTTCTCTATTCTCATTCCTGTAACCATTACAACCACTATATATCCACATCCACTCGCACTTCTTTAGTGTTATCTTGTAGAGTCCATCGTCAAATTCTTGTGATCTCTTCTTACTTTATCTCTTTCATATTCGGACATTATGATGGCATCTGGGATAGGTAATGGGCAGACATGGCAAAAAAGATTTCTCCTGGTTGCTTGATGGTGTGGTTGTTCGGAAGCTTGGACAGCAGTTGAAGATGAAAAGAAGGCTTCTTCGATGGCTTTGAGCTTTGGCAGCACATGGTGGCACGATGGACTGGTGGGAAGAAGAAGATGGCGGTGAAGGATCCCATGGGAAGATGACAGTGAATAGATGATAGGCGGCCATCTGGGATAGTAGCAGGAAGTGCTTGTCTTGGAGAAAGATGCGGTGAACGGTAGATGGTGAAGCCCGGAGGAAGAAGGTGAATGGACGGTGTTCGATCATGGAGGGAGATGGAAGTGGCTTCTCCGGTAGCTTGGACAAAGAATTGCGATAGAAAATGGGGTGACTAGCTGACTGCAGATGATAAGAAGATGCTCGGTTTGGCTTGTGCTTGGATTTTTCCAACATGGGAGGGTTCTCCAGCATGTTCCCAGCCATGAGGAGACTCTCGACGGTGAGAGACAGAGCTCCCGCATCTTCCCTGACAAAAACTCGGCTTTGTTTGGCATGTGGTCCACGGATCTGTTCCATGGACAAGCAGTAATGGAGGATATGGACCAGACTGCTGCTTTGTGGACCAATTGGCTGGTTCACAGTGAACCAACTACATCAATTTTCATGCAACTTCATGAATAATTCCTTCAAAATTCTCTTTCCAGCTTATTTGAAATCCGAATTGCACGTTGTTTGCACCGTTGAACTCCTAAAATCATGCTCTTCATGTTGATAGGGTTCTTTTATTAAAACATTACATAAAATATTAATTTTAATTAAATAAAATAAATTTGATTAATAAATTAATGTACTTATCACTAATTTTTATGCACTTATCACTCCCTCCAACTTGAATCTTACTCGTCCTCGAGTAAAAATAAATAATTAAGGATACTACCAAAAACTCTTAATATCTCATACAAGTTTACTTAGACTCAAAGGTTGTTCTCATACCCTTTTTATAAGTAGAAGATTTCCCATTAGATAGGAGATGAAATGGGTCATTGGGATATTAAAAGCTTTAAGTAAATTGGTTAAGTCCAAACTCCTCATTTTTCTAAATAATTCTTAACCAACTCCTACTGTTATTTCTAAATCCTCTATTCCCATGGAGTGTTGAGACATCATTTTAGTACAAGGATGTTCCTCTTATTCTTTCACTATTTTTTCTCTTTTTTTTACAGACCATGCAATGTTTTAATCTCTTAAGCTTTCTATCTGACCCTTGTAACAAGTTTTTGACCAATATTTTCTAGACCAATTGGTCTTAGGGAACTAGGTGTAGAACATCCCTCGGGCTTACTAGCTTAAGTCAGAAAGGCTACAAATCAAAACTGGCTGTATAGCAAAATTTTTTCACATCTCCACTTTTTGACATGAGGCTCAACTGTTTACTTAGATGAAGAGGCCCGGTTACTCGGTAGAACAATGTTTAGAACTTGCTTTATTATCTCTTTTTCTTCTTTCTTTTTTCTTTCTTTTTTTTCACTAATAAAGAAACTTTGCATTTAACAATACCCACATACATCCAAGAAATAAATTCTTCTTCGATGCCAATAGGAGGGTTAGAATTATCTAGAAATTAATTTCATTCTTACTTACCATTTTTACTTAAGTCTATTAATATTTTACCCCTCAATATTTCAAATAATATCTAGACTGTTCAATCAATTACTTATCAAAAGTGTATGATTTATTTTAAGTTCAAAATCAACAAGTGTAAGATAATAAGCTTAAGGTAGCTCCAAATATATACTTATTTTGCTTTTTATCCCCCCATGAAAAAAATAATTCCTAAATGTACGCATGATATGGTATAAAGGAAATGAAGGCACCTGAGTAAAAATTTTATTGAGCTCTCCTAGCCAATAGACTTCATTTGAGTTAGGATTTGAGAAACCTAATGAAGAAAATAATTAGAAAGAAATAAGCTGGGTTGCCTCCCAGGAGCGCTAAGTTTAATATCTTCAGCCAGACTAAGTAGTAATAGTAGGCTAATCAAGATTTGTTGGTTCATAAAGAACCATGGCTTTTTCCATCGATTCTGTTGATAATTCCATGAATGGTTTTAATCATTGATCGTTAACTTTGAAAACAACACCATTACTTGGATTTTTAATTTCTATAGCCCCATATAGAAAGACTTCCTTAACTATGAAAGGTCCATCGATCTAGACCTAAGCTTCCCAGGAAAAAGATGTAACCTTGAATTATATAAAAGAACTTTTTGACCATGAGTAAAAGATTTTCTAAGACTTGCTTGATCATAAAATACTTTTGTTCTTTCTTTGTAGACCCTGGCATTCTCATAAGCTTCATTTCTAAGTTCTTCCAATTCATTGATCTGAAGCTTATTATGATTTTCAGCTAAGGCCAAATCCATATACAATATTTTAATTGCCCACATAGCTTTGTGTTCTAATTCAACAAGCAAGTGACATGATTTTCCAAACACAATCCTATAAGGAGACATTCCTAGGTTGGTCTTGTAGGTGGTGTGATATGTCCAAAGTGCATCAACTAATTTCAAAGACCAATATTTTCTATTAGCATTAACAGTCTTCTCCAAGATTTGTTTGATTTGTTTATTAGATACTTCTACTTGCCCACTAGTTTAAAGATGATATGGTGTAGCCAACTTATAGGTAACATTATATTTTTTCATTAATATGGCAAAGGGTCGGTTGCAAAAATGTGTCCCCCGATCACTAATGATTGCTCTAGGAATACGAAAATGGGAGAGAATATTTTTCTTAAGAAATTTAATGACCACTTTGCTATCAATGGATCTACATGAAATAGCTTCTACCCACTTAGACACATAATCAACAACCACTAAAATATATTCATTTCCAAAGGAATTTGGAAATGGTCCCATAAAATCAATTCCCCATACATTAAAAATCGAAACCACCGAGATTGGATTAAGCGGCATCATGTCTCTCTTGGTGATCCAACCTATTTGTTGGCATTGAGCACAACTCTTACAGTACACATGTGCATCCTTAAATAAATTAGGCCAATAATATCCATATTAAGGTACTTTGGCAGCTGTCTTCTTAGATGCAAAGTGACCACCACATGCTTGATCATGACAAAATGACAGAATACTTCTAACCTCGTTATCCGGAACACACCTCCTAATGATTTGATCATGACACTATTTAAATAGATGTGGATCATCCCAAATGAAATACTTCACTTGGACAAAGAATTTATGTTTATCCTGAGTGGTCCAATGAGAAGGAACTTTACCAATGGCTAAATAATTGATGATATCAACATACCATGGTTCAGTGGATACGGACATGAGTTGTTCATCTAGTAAATACTCATTAACGGGTGGTTCACTAGATGGTGCGATTATGATTCAGGACAAGTGATCAACTATAGCATTCTATGTTTCTTTCTTGTCCCTTAATTTCTAGGTCAAATTCTTGAAGGAGCAAAATTCATCTTATTAGGAATGCCTTAGCATCTTTCTTTACTAGGAGATATTTAATGGCTGAGTGATCAGTATAAACAATAGTATGTGACCCAACCAAGTAAGACCAAAATTTCTCTAAAGCAAATACAACAGCTAGAAACTCCTTTTTAGTAGTTATATAATTAAGTTGCGCATCATTTAAGGTTTTACTGGCATAATAAATAACTCTAGGCAACTTATTAATCCTTTGACCTAAAATTGCACCTATAGCATGATCGGATGCATCGCACATGAGTTCAAAAGGTTCACTCCATATGGGTGGATGAATGATGGGAGCAGAAATGAGTGCTTTTTTAAGAAATTCTAAAGACTCTAAGCACTCAGGAGTAAACTCAAATTTTACTTCCTTTGCTAACAAATTTGTCGATGGACGACCCACTTTGCTAAAATTAGGTATAAACTTTCTATAAAACCCAGAATGTCCTAAAAATGAACGAATTTCTTTGACAGACTTGGATGGTGGAAGACTTACAATCATGACAACTTTGGCTTTGTCGACTTCTATTCCTTTTTTGAAACTACATGGCCAAGAACTATACCTTCTCTAACCATGAACTGACATTTCTCCCAATTAAGAACTAAGTGCTTCTCCTTACATCTTTCTAGAACTAGTCTCAAATGGTTTAAACATTCGGAGAAGGTAGGGCCAAATACAGAAAAGTCATCCATAAAAGTTTATAAGAATCGTTCAATCATGTTAAAAAAATATTTATCATACATCTTTGGAAGGTCGCTGGTGCATTGCATAACCCAAAGGGCATATGCCTATAAGCAAAGGTTCCAAATGGGCAAGTAAATGTGGTGTTGCCCAGATATGGTGCCCAAGAGGGGGGGTGAATTGGGTATTTAAAAATTTAAGGCAATATATGTGCTATCAAGTTTTAAGGTGAAGAGTGATAGTGCTTTAAGAATTGTGCAACGGAAGCAATGAAATAAAATGGCAATTAAAGAGCTAAAGAAGTTAAAGAGAAAGGCAATGCAAACATACAAGAAATATAGTGGTTCGGTGCACCTAGCACCTACATCCACTCCCCAAGCTCCACTTGGGAATTTCACTATAATCTTTAGATTACAGCCGACTTGTTTTACCAGGCTCACAAGTCAAAACCTTACACACTTGTTTTGGCTTCGGGCTAACTAGCAACCCTAGTTGGTTTTATCAATTGGATCACCAACAAACCTTACTCACTTGTTTTGGCTTCGGGCTAACAAGCAACCCTAGTTGGTTTTATCAATTGGATCACCAACAAACCTTACTCACTTGTTTTGGCTTCGGGCTAACAAGCAACCCTAGTTGGTTTTATCAATTGGCTCACCAACAAACCTCACTCTAGTTTCAAATTCCCTTGAAACTAGCTAAAGACAAAAGAGTATGAATACAATGAATTAAAACTAAACAAACTCCTTTTGAGCAATAATAAATTCGTTGAAGCTCTTGATGGAGACTCTTCAAGCCTTTTCCCTTGGAATCTTTGGACCTCACTAAATGCCAAACACTTGAATGTTGGATTCCTCAAAGATGGAAGACTTTTTGGCTAGGGAATCTCTTGATTTTCTCACTCTTTTTGCTTGGAAGTGATTGAAGGCTTTGTACTTTGAATCAACACTTTTTCACTTTGTCTCCTTGTCTTTTTGAAGTTTGGTGGAGGTTAAATACCTCATTCATGCTGAAACAACTCCACAAGACCGTTAGATTCAAAAATATGGCCGTTTATGGCCGTTAGAAATCAAATCAGAAGTTCAGAAAAACTAGCCGTTATGCCATGAGTCGACCTCATGAGTCGACCTCTGGATCAAGTGTCGACCTCATGAGTCGACCTCCAGTATATTTTAGGCAAAAGTTCAGAATACCATAGTTCTGCCCATTTGAATTCTCAGGCTATGAGTCGACCTCTGGTGTCGACCTCTAGACAGGTGTTGACCTCTGGTGGTCGACCTCTGAAGCGTGCCACTAAGACTTTGCCGTGCCGGCCATGCTGAACTTTTCTTCTCTTCATGAGTCGACCTCTGGTGGTCGACCTTTGACAAGGTGTCGACCTCTGGTGGTCGACCTCTGATCTGAATTTTTCTGAAACTCTTTGAGATGTGCGTGCCATGCTTGAGTTTCTCTAAGCCTTTGTTTCTTTTATCAAATATTTCTTAACAAGAAGGTCCATTATGAGAATTTTGATCTTGTTCAAGGTAGAAGAGCTCATTTCCAAATCAGGTAAACTTGGTTTCATCATTGTCCTTATGATACTCTTTTTGAATAACCTAAGTCCTGAAACTTTATCTTGAGATTAAATATTAGTCCAAACATATACTCAACCTTTTGTTAATCATCAAAACTAAGGAGTCAAAGCCAATAATCTCCCCCTTTTTGATGATGACAAAACCTTGAGTATATATGCAATTAAGTCCAAGAGCAAAATATAGCAATAATAAAAATTTTCAAAGTATCCTTTCATGCAAGAGTGTATCATAAAAATTTTGTGAAAATATTCTCAATAGTCAAAAAGATTTTACTTTTCATTTATTTCTTTCTTTTTGTGAAAACATTCTCATAAGTCAAAAAAGATAAGAATCATATAAACTTTACTACTCATAAGATGGAGTCTCATAAATACATATATACTACTCTACTTTTCTACTCCCCCTTTTTGTCAAGAATCAAAAAGTTTATTGTTATAGAGAAAGATATAGTAATGAGACTTATGTTCAATTATAATGAAGTATTTAGGTGCATAGAATACATGCTCCCCCTCAATTTGTGCATTCAATATAATAAAGCATTTTAAACTTGAGGGTTTTTAAATATTGAGAGCTGGTATCAGATAAAATGTCACAAAATGTCACAATATTGATAAAAAGTCACAAGATAGATAAAAACAAGTGTATACAGTTACAAAATTGCCTATAAAGTAGGCACAAGATACTGATACAGCAGATCATACACAAGCAAACTAAGTACAACAATAAAACTATGAGGCTACTCCTCATCAGAAGGTATGTCAAAAGATACAGGAGCCATGATCCTAGATGAGGATTTTGGAGTCCTATGTGAGGAACTCCGAGTCCTCAGAGAGGGACCAGACCTAGGGGTAGTCCTACGAGATCTATAAGTCCTAGGTAAGGGCTCCACAGAAGTCGAGACAGAGGCAGTAGCTGAAGGAGTGGACGGATCAGCATGCTGAGTAGACTGAGCTGGAGTCTGCCTGCTAACTAGCTCATAAGCTGTGGGATCATCGATGTCTATCTCTGTATGCTCATCTATGTCATCCGGAATCCCAGTGATAGTCTTAAATAGTGACTCTGTAGGCTCGATATCAACTGGCACAGCTGTGGCTGGAGGATCTGAACTCGGAAAATCAGTGGAAGGAGGATCAGCAGAAGGGGGAATCTCTGGAATCGGCTCTGCAGGTGAAACATCAGATCTACCTGCTCCAGGCTGATCTCCATCACTGTCACTGTATCCACTAGAGTCATCAGCATCATCATCACCATCATCATCATCATCATCATGTGGAGGAGATACTGTCGGATCTGCAGTCCCTGATGGCAGTGCTAATCTCAGTAAGCTGAGGATCTGTCTGAATCCTGTATCCATACTAGCTGAAAGAGCACTAATGCGTGTGTCTGTGTGTATCCGCAGATCATGAAGCTCCTGCCGTACACCAGTGATCTCTGTCCGGACCTCTGAAATCTGATCAGTCACTCGCTGCTCGAAGTCCGATATCCTCACTGAAGTCCTCCGTGGTGTCGCAGTGATAGTAGGTGCCGGAGCTGATGAAGGTGGTGGCATGAATGGCTCAGGCTCCGCAGTCTCTGTCTCCGGTGCTGGGCGAGGAGGTGTACCATGATCAGTAGGCCCTGAAGGCCCTGCCTCAGCAGCTCGGATCTCATCCTCCTCATCTGGCTCCTGGCCAGACTCTCGTCGTACCCATCGATCACTGATCAGTCGAAATCCCATCCTATGTAGGGATTTCTCTCCATAAGTATCTGTGTGCTGTAGCTGACTGAAGGGTATGCCGTCGAATGAGACACCATGCTCTCTGAATATCTGAGTCAGTCCCATACCGTACGGCTGAACGAGTCTCCTGTGAGAAGCTGCCTCACCCATCTGCTGAAGCATGATCCTGGGGAGGTTGATGGGAGTCCGCTGGCTCAGGGACACCATCAACACCAGCTCACGCTCAGTGATAAAATCAAATCTCCCGCTCTTCGGAATCAAGATACGGGCGATGATGTGATGCAGCACTCTCATCTCTAGTGAAAGCTGGTTAGCGGACACTGTGGAAATGCCGCTAACATCCTCACGCTCTAGGATACACCTGAAGGCGTGCTCTCTGTCGCTGATCGTAGTGGCAGCAGTGCCATGAAGTGGAATCCTCCAGATGCGACTGATGACCTCAGGTGTCACTGGAATCTCGATCCCTCGAACTGTAGCAGACCATCCAATGCCATCAGTGGCCATGGATCCATAGAACTCCCTGATGAGGTCTGGGTAGAATCTCTCGGACATCGTACAAAAATGGACCAGACCTGCATCTCTCAGTACATCTCCAATGAAGAAGTGATGCTGATCCCAGAATGGAATATCTACGTGCCTACCACTAGCAATGCTCTTCCGGACTAGGCTGGCTGGCACTGGTGCAGGTGGCTCTGGGGTCGGCTCACGCTCATGTCTGACTTTCCTTCGCCGCTCAGTACTACCCTGCCCCTGTTCCAATCTCCTTTTCCTTACTGCCTGGTGTTTTCTCGGACCCATGTGTAAGGATGAGGGGTAACTTAGGGAGAAATGCAAAGAGGTAAGGCTAAGAGGAAAAGAGAGGGAAAGAGAGGTTCGCGGATTGAGAAGAAGAGAAGAATGTGAAATGGGGAAATAGGGTTTGTGAGAGTGGGAAAAATAGAGAATAAATGGAGAAAAAGTAAGAAACGGAGGGTAGAAACAAGTGTTTTCTATTGAAAAACAACCGGGATTAGCGGGTAGATAGATCCGAAGGCTTTCGGTTGTCCAAAATCAAAAGTACGGTCAAAAAGAGGGTTGAATCGAAGAAATGCAAGAGGAGAGGAGAGGATTTCCCAAAAGGTTGAGGGAGAAGGGTGGAAATCTACTATTTAGGGTTTAGGAATGTTGGAGGGGGACCACACGAAGGAGAGGAAAGAAAAAAAATGAAAAAAAAAAACTTGCGGACGGGGTTTTTAAAAAAAAAGATTTCCGTTCAAGTGTCGACCTCTGAGAATTTTCAGGGGTCGACCTCAAGTGTCGACCACCATAACTTAGGTGTCGACCTCAAGTGTCGACCTCTGAAAAACTCAAGTGTCGACCTCCAACAATTAATTACTTAATATAAAATTCTGTAAAAAAGAAAAAAAATGATAAAATTTAGAGAAAAAGCCTTTAACCAAATTTGAGAATTTATAAATCATTTTTGAGGTATTTTGATGAAAATTGAAGAGATTCAAGCAAAAGGATCAATGACTCCCAGTTCTCTTCTAATCATACAAAATCTATCTTCATTCAATGATTTTGTGAATATATCAGCCAATTGATAATCAGTACATATAAATTCTAACAACACATTAGAGTTTTGAACGTGATCTCTTATGAAGTGATGTCTTATTTCAATATGTTTGCTTCTTGAATGTTGTACCGGATTTTTCGTTAAATTGATTGCACTAGTATTATCACATCTTATGGGTGTCTTAATTAGTTTGATGCCAAAGTCCTCGAGTTGTTGTTTGATCCATAGAATCTGAGCACAACAGCTTCCAGCTGCTATATATTCGGCTTCCGCCGTAGATAGAGCAACCGAATTCTGTTTCTTACTGCTCCATGAAATCAAATTAACTCCTAGGAATTGACAAGTTCCACTAGTACTTTTCGATCAAGTTTACACCCAGCAAAATCAGCATCAGAATATGCAATTAATTCATATGATGACTCTCTAGAGTACCAAAGACCAATTTCGATAGACCCAGATAAGTATCTAAGTATACGTTTTACAGCTAAGAGATGTGATTCTTTAGGAGCAGACTGAAAACGTGCACACATACAGACACTAAACATTATATCTGGTCTACTGGCAGTTAGATATAGCAATGAACCAATCATGCCTCTATATAATTTTTGGTCTACCGATTTACCACAATCATCTTTGTCTAATTTACATGAAGAGCTCATAGGGGTACCTATTGGTTTTGTAGTCTCCATCCCAAACTTTTTTAATATCTCCCTTGTGTACTTGGCTTGGTTGATGGAGATCCCCTCTTTTGTTTGCTTAATTTGGAGTCCGAGGAAGAAGTTGAGTTCTCCCATCATGCTCATCTCGAACTCATTCTGCATTAACTTCGCAAATTCTTAACAAAGACATTCGTTAGTAGCACCAAAAATAATATCATCTACATATATTTGTACTACTAAGAGATCATCATTTTTCTTTTTCAAAAACAATGTATTATCTACATTACCTCTAGAAAAATCATTTTTCATCAAAAATGAACTTAATCTATCATACCAAGCTCTAGGAGCTTGCTTTAAACTATACAATGCTTTATGCAATTTAAAGACATGATTAGGAAATTCATGATTTTCAAAACCAGGAGGTTGTTCAACATAAACTTCCTCTTCAATAAATCCATTTAAAAAGGCACTCTTTACATCCATTTGAAATAACTTGAAATCCATAAAACAAGCAAATGCAAGTAAAAGTCTAATTGCTTCTAGCCTAGCAACAGGAGCAAAGGTCTCATCGAAGTCGATCCCTTCTTCCTGGTTGTAGCCTTTAGCAACAAGTCTAGCTTTGTTTCTAATTACAATACCATGTTCATCAAGTTTATTTCTAAAAACCCATTTTGTGCCAATTACAGAAACATTAAGGGGTCTTTCAGTTAAAGTCCAAACATTATTTCTTTTAAATTGATTTAGTTCATCTTGCATAGCATTAATCCAGTTACAATCTTTTTCAGCTTCTTCTATTGACTTAGGCTCTATCTGAGATACAAAAGCTAAATAATCATAAATATTTCTAATAGAAGAGCGTGTACTTACCCCCTTTGATGGATCACCTATTATTAGCTCTTTAGGGTATCCATGTGCATACCTCCATTCTTTAGGTAATGGTTTAGGTGAAGTTGCATTGATTTCTTGAATTTGATCTTGACTTTCTTGATCATCATCTCCTTTGGGCTCATCTTCATTGATTGTCAATTGTTCAAGCTTCTTTGTACCTGTTTCAACATCAATAGAATCTTCTTTTCTAGAAGATTTTTCGTTAGATTCATCAAACGCTATATGAATTGATTCTTCAACCAGAAGAGTTCTTCTGTTGAAGACCCTGTATGCCTTGCTAGAAGTAGAGTATCCTAAGAAGATACCCTCATCTGACTTGGCATCAAATTTACTGATATTATCTTTGCCATTGTTTAATATGAAACAGCGGCAACCAAATACACGAAAATACTTGACATTAGGTTTTCGATTTTTCCAAAGCTCATATGGTGTTTTCTTCAAAATAGGTCGAATTAAAACACGATTTAAAATGTAACAGGAAGTATTAATGGCTTCTGCCCAAAAATATCTAGGTAAATCATTTTCGCAAAGCATTGTGCGTGCCATTTCTTCAAGAGTCCTGTTCTTTCTTTCTACCACCCCATTTTGTTGAGGTGTCCTAGGTGCAGAGAAATTATGACTAATACCATTTTCATTACAAAAAGTTTCAAAATCATGATTTTCAAATTCAGTTCCATGATCACTACGCAAAGAAACAATAGTGAGATCTTTTTCGTTTGAAACCCTTTTATGAAATTTAACAAAAGCTGAAAAAGTTTCATCTTTATGAGCTAAAAACATTACCCAAGTAAATCGTGAGTAATCATCTACAATTACTAGCCCATATTTTTTACCTCCCAAACTAGTTGTTCTGGTTGGTCCAAAGAGGTCCATATGCAATAATTCAAGGGGTCTAGTAGTAGATACTACTCCTTTAGGTTTGAAAGTAGATTTGGTTTGTTTTCCAAATTGACATGCAGCACAAATTTTATCTTTTTCAAAAGTGAGTTTTGGCAATTCTTTTACAAGATTCTTTTTGCTTAATTTTGAAATCAACTGCATACTAGCATGCCCTAGCCTACGATGCCAAAGCCAACTAGTTTCACTTGCCTTGGCTTCCTTAGCCACTAGGCATTGACCACTTTCCATGGCTAGATCATCAAGATCAACCATGTAAATGTTTCCATGCCTAAGACCAGTGAACTTGATGCCATCGACATCTAGACTAGATACCATGCACGAAGATGATTCAAAAATTACTTTAAAACCTTTATCACAAAACTGACTAATGCTAAAAAGATTATGCTTCAAGCCATCAACAAATAATACATTATCTACATAAGCATTAGGGGTGATATGGATTTTACCAATTCCGACGATTTTGCCTTTTCCATTATCACCAAAGGTAACATTTCCACCATCAATAGCAGCTAGTGATGAGAATTGCTTCACATCCCCAGTCATGTGCCTTGAGCAACCACTATCCAGATACCACATTCTTCTTTTATTTTTGGTTGCAAGGCACACCTGCAAAAATTGATCAAGTTGAAACTTTAGGTACCCAAGTCATCTTGGGTCCTTTAGGGTTAGTCAAATTGGTTCCTTTTGGAACCCAAATCCTTTTAAAGGTATTTAATTTCCTTCTATTACAAATATATGATTTATGACCTATTTTACCACATGCATAGCAGGTAATATTAGAAGATGCTGGTATGAAAAAGTTTTTGTAAAGTTTTTGTTGATTGTGTGGCTTAAATCCAAGTCCAGCTTTATTAAACACTGCATGTTGACTATTTAAAAGCATATTTAGTTTTTCTGAACTAAAAGTAAACTTTTCTACAAAAGGTTTTACTTTTTCTAACTCTTCCTTGTAATTCTTATTTTGAAGCATTAGTTCTTTATTTTGTTTCTCAAAGTTCTCATTAGTTTTAAGATTTCTATTATTCTTCAAGGAATCATTTTCTTTTAAAAGATTATCTTTATCATTTGTCAAAGTTTTTACATGTTCTTTTAATTCCTTGTTTTCTTGAGTTAAATTTTCAATTTCACTTGAAAACTTTTCTGAATTTTTGGTAAGCTCAAAATTTTGCTTTCTTAATTTCTTATTTTTCAATTTTAATTTTTCATATTCCATTACTAAGTCATCAAAAGCATCATGCAATTCATTGAAAGTGAATTCAATTTCAGGTTCAGAATTTACCTCATTATCCTCGTTGGCCATGAAACATAAGTTGGCGACTACCTGCTGCTCTTCTTCACTGCTGGAGTCCTCACTCTCACTCCAGGTAGCCATCATGGCTTTCTTTCTCAACATCCTTCTACTCTTTTTAAGCAAAGGGCAATCCGTTTTGTAATGTCCAGACTTCTTGCACTCGAAGCAGATGGGTGGGTCCCTTTCTTTCTCTTTCTCCTTCTCCTTGTTGTGATCACTTTTTTGTGGCCTTTTCTTGTAGAAGCCCTTCTTCTTTCTCATGAATCTTTTAAATTTTCTTGTAATTAGGGCTGTCTCATCATCATCATCTTCTTCCTCAGATTCATCACTTGACTCTTCTTTTGTAGTGGACTTGAAGGCTATGGCTTTCTTTTTCTTGTCATTGTCCACTGTTTTCTGCTTTAGTGAAAGCTCGTAGGTCATCAGTGATCCAAGAAGCTGCTCGAGAGGTAGAGTGTTGACATCCTTGGCTTCTTCTATGGCTGTAACTTTCGCATCCCATGAAGCCGGAAGAGACCTGAGAAGTTTGTTAACCAGTTCACCATTAGATATAATTTTTCCCAAACTCCTCATACCATTTACTATATTGGTAAATCTAGTATACATTTCACTTATGCTTTCAGTTGGTTCCATCCTAAATATCTCATATGTATGAATGAGCATGTTCACCTTAGTGGTCTTCACTTGGTGTGTACCCTCATGGGTAACCTCAAGTGTATCCCAAATTTCTTTGGCGGAAATACAATTTGATATTCTGTTGAATTCACTAGGATCAAGTGCACAGAATAACAAATTCATCGCCTTAGCATTTAACTCAGCTTGTTTGATGTCATTGTCATCCCATTCTTCTTCAGATTTTGGGGTGATAATGCCATTAACCAAGTGAGTGGGCTGATGAGGCCCTTTAGTGATTATTCTCCAAATATGATAATCTACAGCTTGTAAATAAATACGCATACGAGTTTTCCAATAAGTGTAGTTTGTGCCATTAAAGAAAGGAGGACGATTTGATGCTTGTCCTTCAACTATACCCATTCCAATTGGGGCGGCCATGATCTTTCACTCAAGATCGTTGGACCTACAAGAGAGTACCGGTGCTCTGATACCACTTGTTGCCCAGATATGGTGCCCAAGAGGGGGGGTGAATTGGGTATTTAAAAATTTAAGGCAATATATGTGCTATCAAGTTTTAAGGTGAAGAGTGATAGTGCTTTAAGAATTGTGCAACGGAAGCAATGAAATAAAATGGCAATTAAAGAGCTAAAGAAGTTAAAGAGAAAGGCAATGCAAACACACAAGAAATATAGTGGTTCGGTGCACCTAGCACCTACATCCACTCCCCAAGCTCCACTTGGGAATTTCATTATAATCTTTAGATTACAGCCGACTTGTTTTACCAGGCTCACAAGTCAAAACCTTACACACTTGTTTTGGCTTCGGGCTAACAAGCAACCCTAGTTGGTTTTATCAATTGGATCACCAACAAACCTTACTCACTTGTTTTGGCTTCGGGCTAACAAGCAACCCTAGTTGGTTTTATCAATTGGCTCACCAACAAACCTCACTCTAGTTTCAAATTCCCTTGAAACTAGCTAAAGACAAAAGAGTATGAATACAATGAATTAAAACTAAACAAACTCCTTTTGAGCAATAATAAATTCATTGAAGCTCTTGATGGAGACTCTTCAAGCCTTTTCCCTTGGAATCTTTGGACCTCACTAAATGCCAAACACTTGAATGTTGGATTCCTCAAAGATGGAAGACTTTTTGGCTAGGGAATCTCTTGGTTTTCTCACTCTTTTTGCTTGGAAGTGATTGAAGGCTTTGTACTTTGAATCAACACTTTTTCACTTTGTCTCCTTGTCTTTTTGAAGTTTGGTGGAGGTTAAATACCTCATTCATGCTGAAACAACTCCACAAGACCGTTAGATTCAAAAATATGGCCGTTTATGGCCGTTAGAAATCAAATCAGAAGTTCAGAAAAACTAGCCATTATGCCATGAGTCGACCTCATGAGTCGACCTCTGGATCAAGTGTCGACCTCATGAGTCGACCTCCAGTATATTTTAGGCAAAAGTTCAGAATACCATAGTTCTGCCCATTTGAATTCTCAGGCTATGAGTCGACCTCTGGTGTCGACCTCTGGACAGGTGTTGACCTCTGGTGGTCGACCTCTGAAGCGTGCCACTGAGACTTTGCCGTGCCGGCCATGCTGAACTTTTCTTCTCTTCATGAGTCGACCTCTGGTGGTCGACCTTTGACAAGGTGTCGACCTCTGGTGGTCGACCTCTGATCTGAATTTTTCTGAAACTCTTTGAGATGTGCGTGCCATGCTTGAGTTTCTCTAAGCCTTTGTTTCTTTTGTCAAATATTTCTTAACAAGAAGGTCCATTATGAGAATTTTGATCTTGTTCAAGGTAGAAGAGCTCATTTCCAAATCAGGTAAACTTGGTTTCATCATTGTCCTTATGATACTCTTTTTGAATAACCTAAGTCCTGAAACTTTATCTTGAGATTAAATATTAGTCCAAACATATACTCAACCTTTTGTTAATCATCAAAACTAAGGAGTCAAAGCCAACATGTGGCTTTTTCCTGATCTTCAAGAACTATGGGGATCTGATTATAGCCAGAGTATCCATCAAGAAAAAAGTAAAACTCTTGTCTGGCTAATTTCTCTAACATCTGGTGAATAAATGGCAAAGAAAAGTGATCTTTCCTTGTTGCTACATTCAATTTCTTATAGTTTATACAAACTATCCATCCTGTTTGGGTTCTAGTTAGGATAAGTTCATTTGCTTTATTTTGAATCACTGTTATTCCAGACCTTTTAGGTACCACTTGAACAGGAGTTATCCACGAACTATCAAAAATAGGATAAATAATTCTATTTTCAAGTAACTTTAAAATCTCTTTCTTGACTACATCTTTCATTGCTGGATTTAATCTCCTTTGAGCTTCTCTAGTTGGTTTAGCCTCTTCCTCTAGGTGTATCATATGTTGAACTATGGAAGGACTTATTCCCTTAATATCTACCATGGTCTAGCCTATTGCTTCTCAATTTTCTCTTAGAATAGTCAAGAGCTTTTCCTCTTGTTTAGGATTTAGGTCTGAGGCAATAATTATAGGCAAGGTTTCCTTTGGACCTAAATATGCATACTTAAGGTGCTTGGGGAGGGATTTTAATTCTAATTTGGGTGCTTCCTCAATTGATGGCTTAATTATTGGTTTAACCATTTCCATGAGTGTTTTAGTAGGAGGCTCTCATCTCCGGCTATTTTTATCATCACCAAGTATTTTATCAATATCTTCATACTCATGTGTTGGCCAGATATTTGACTCAAGATCGACTTCCTCATCATTAATATCTAAGGATTCATAAATTTTATCTTGGATTACACTCATATTAGCATGTTTGGTAGATTCCTGTTCCAAATTGAATATATTCAACTCAATAGTCATGTTCCCAAAAGATAGTTTTATAAGTCCATTCTGACAATTGATTTCAGCATTAGCAGTAGTTAGGAATGGTCTTCCCAAATTAACTAGGGTATGATCTTTAGGATTCGATATTGGTTCAATCTCCAAAATGATAAAATCTACAAGAAAGATAAAATTACCAATCTTGATCAAAACATCTTCTACCATTCCTTTAAGGATTCTAAAAGATGGGTCTGCTAATTATAATGTGATCCTTGTTGGCTAAAGTTTTTCCAATCCCAATTGCTCATAAATTGAATATGGCAGAATGTTAACACTAGCCCCTAAATGAAGCAAAGCCTTCTCAATGTGGGTTTCTCCTATAATACATGAAACTATTGGAGATCCTAGATCCTTATACTTAATAGGCATGTGACTTAATAAGTATGAACTCATACCTACTGCTAAGAAAGCTCTTTTTGGTACATTGGTAGTCCTTTTCTTGGTACAAAGATCTTTTAAAAATTTGGCATAAGTCAGAACCTATTGGATTATGTCTAGTAGAGGAATATTTACTTGAACTTGCTTAAATACCGCTAATATTTTATCTAAATGTTTCAATTATTCATTAGACCTTAATCGATTTGGAAAAGGAGCTCTAGAGATTTCAAGCACCTGGGTTGGTGGACTATTAATTTCAGAATCTTGAGTTTGTAAGGTAGGTTGTTCACTAGGTAGGTCAGTTGACTCAATAGTTATGTCCTCTCTAGTGTCAGATGTATCTACCTTATTATCCACTTGCTTTCCTGATCTTAAAGAATGAATAGCATTTACTTGATTGACTTGATTTCCTAAGGATGGATGATCATTTTGATTTCTTGGGTTGGGCTCAGGTTGACTAGGTAGCCCACCTCGTTCACGTTCACTGATGGTAGATGCTAGCTGACCCACTTGCATTTCTAAGCGAGCTATGGCCTGAGAGTTTGAATTCAGAAGTTGGCTCGTGGTTTGCATGAAATTACTCAATGTGGCATTGGTGTCAGCATTGGATTTGGTTAAGGCTTCCAGGCTTTTCTTTAAAGAACTCAGTTTCTTTTCATTAATATTGAAGCCTGGTGATGGTAGGTTGTTCATCACAAGATTAGGCCTTGGGTTTTGTTGATTGAAGCTAGGACCACCTACATTTGGGTTCTGTGACCATGAGAAATTTGGATGACTCCTCCATCCTGGGTTATATGTGGGTGCATAAGGATTGTTCAATGGTCTCTAATAGGTGGCATTCACCTGTACACATCCATTATCTATTGGGTTCATCAGGAGTGGATATTACTCAAGGACATGGTCTGGTGCATTGCACCCATTACACATTGGTGCATTGCACCCATTACACATTGGTGCAGACACTTGGTTCAAACTGGCTGGTCTCTGAAGTTCTAAGGCCTCTAACCTACATGTTAAGGTTACAATTTTGGCTTCTACATCTAAGGAAGTCTGCATTTGGTGCATTCCACCTCTTGATGGTGTGGTTCTTTCTGGTTCCCTAGTTGTTTCCCATTGTAGAGTCTTTTTAGATAGGTCTTCTAACAAATTGCCAGGCTTCATCAGGTTCTTTATACATGAATTGGCCTTGGGACGTAGACTCTAGCATGGTTCTTGAATTGGAATCTAAACCCTCATAAATGATTTGGCATAGTCTCCAAGTTTCTATTCCATGATGTGGACATTGGATCAAGAGGTTCTTGAAATGGTCAAAGTATTTTCAAAAAGACTCACCAACTAATTGATAAAATTGGTTTATTTCATTTCTAATTTTAGCTATTTTATGATGAAAAAAATATTTCTTTAAAAATATTCTTACAAAGTCCTCCCAGGTCGAGATTGATTGATTTGGAAGACTATAAAGCCACTTTTTAGCATTATCCTTAAGGGCAAAATTAATTAATCTCAGCTTGATTTCATCCTCTGACAATTGTTGTAGCCTCATGGTTGCACAAACCTCTTCAAATTCCCTAATAAATATATATGCATCCTCTATTCCCATGAATTTTGGAAGTATATTAATATTCATCTGAGGTTTGATTTCAAAATTGTTAGTAGTTAGTTGAGGCAACCTTATGCAAGAAGGTTGGACGGAATCAACTAGATAACATAAATCCTTAAGGAGTTGGGGTTGATTAGTTAAATCCATTGTAGACATCGTAGGATCTGAAACAGGAATTAAATCGGTTCTAACAAGTTGACCCGAGATCCTTCTCCACATAGGAGATGGAGAATTCACTAAATCTACTATATCTTCAATTTTTTTGAATTTTGTATATTTTTATTTTTATTTTATTTTAATTTTTTTTAATTTTAGAAGCTTTTCTTCAAAAAAAATCTAAATCAATTCACCTTTTTCATACCCTAGGACAACCATGCAACATAACTTCCAGTTATGCCAGGACAACCTTTTATCATGGTAGTCAAGATTGAGAATACCTAAAGTAATTTAATTATTTTTTTAATATTCTTTTAAAAAATTTTTAGATAAGTTTTACAAAATTAATCCTATCTAGGGATAACCTAGAACTAGACAACTCCTAACTATTCCAAGTCAAATTTTGAGCACTCCAAGTTTGAACAAATTCACCAAATTGGCCAGGTAACTGTAAGATTATCGAAAGTCCCTCGTTGCTTTCCTTAGACACCAATTGGATTGGCCAGGTCAGCGAACGGAACCGATTAAGTAACTGCCTTTCTTCAGGACTTAATCCCTAAACCACTTTCCTAGACACCAATTCAACGATTGAATCTAGCTTGGTATAACTCTTAGGTCTCCTTGTCCTAATGAGATCGGATGTCCCTAGGGTCAATGTCTAATTAATTTTATTTAAAGGCTTGGATTAATACAAATGAAGGAGTCTTGTTTATGGGCTAAGGATGATGAAATCCTCACCTTATCTTGTTTAGGTTCATGCCCTTAAAATAATTTAAAAATGCTATGCATAACCAAAAAGATCAAACAAGTTTAAATTAAATACTAATATTAAACTAAATTAAAAATAAGATAACTGAAAGAAAAAGGAATACTTTAGATTATATACTTGGCTTCCAGTACTCACCAACTTAGAAATAAATACTAGATAGATCAAATTAAAGCAAGAATTTAAAATACAATTTAAAATAAAATAATTTCTTGATAATAGTGCCAAAAACTTGATGTGAACTTTAAGTTGTAACCGCAAGTGCACGATGTACAGAGTAGCACGACCAGCGAGTACAGGTTGATCCCATGAGGAATTTGCATTTGAACTGTATTCAAATCCTAGTTCAAATCCTCACATAGACAAGCTGACAAGAATGAGTAAAAGTTAATTAAATCGGTGAAATAAATGATCTAAAGATTTAGGGCTTTTGAATTCACTAGACCAATGATTTCGAAGACTTTTCTAAGGATCTCTTTTATAAAACCTTTCAAGTTCCTCTTTTGTAATAACCAAGTATGGATTATGAAGAGATTTAACTCAACTATAACCCATCAAGATTTTACAAGGAAAGAAAGAAAGAAACAAAAAATAAATTATTGATCCTTCTATCTTTCGTCTTTCTTGTACCGAATCAAGCATGAACTATGAAGGGATTGAAATCCAACTATAGCTCATCAAGTAAAGTTTAAAAAAGGAAGATAAACTCTTAAAAATTAAAGTCCAAAAAGAAATCCAAAGAAGAGCTTCTAATCATGGTCTAGCTTTATCACCAACCCCAGAGGGTATGCTTAGCCAGACATGATATTAAAACTTTAAAAATAAAATAAAATATAATGATATAAAATCAATTATACTATTTATAAAAATATAAATTACAGGATTGTAATAATAAAAACTACTTTAATTACAAAAATATAAATTATACAAAATAAATTAAGAAAAATTAATCTAATCTAATGCTTTAAAAATAATAACAATTTAAATTAAAAAATGTTTTTTTATTATAAAGAAAATAATTTAATAATAGAATATTTAACTCCTAAGTTATTAACAGAATTTGGAATTAAAATAAAAATAAAAAAATTAAAACTCTTTATGGAAAGAAAAGATGGGAAGGAGAAAGAACAAGAAGCAAGGGCGATGGACTGGCTTCTTCTCTCTATCACGATGGATCTTTATTAATAGAGGAGTCAGACGCGTTGACTCGTGGGAAATTAGTATTGGACTCTCCTCTCAGGTTGTGTTTGGTATACGGTAATCTATCCAGATTACCGGTAATTTTAATG
Organism: Areca catechu; assembly: GCA_021397845.1. Classification (NCBI taxonomy): domain Eukaryota; kingdom Viridiplantae; phylum Streptophyta; class Magnoliopsida; order Arecales; family Arecaceae; genus Areca; species Areca catechu. The sequence goes on along the minus strand of CM038051.1, from coordinate 88,453,578 downwards.
TGGGCCCACCAGATAACTATGTTTGGTATTTATACTAAATGGTATCTATCTTGAGCTGGTAATCTGGATTACCTCTCATGCGGCAATCCAGATTACCTCAGGGAGGGGTGGCTATCTAGATTACCGGAGTGTGGTAATCTAGTATTTTTTATTTTTACAAAACAGTCCCGTCCCTTTCGCTTCGGTGAGAACGAAATATTTCTCTTCTCCCTAATCTCTTCTTAAATCTATATTTTTATTTATAAAATATAATTTTTATATTTTAGCTATTTATTAAAAATATAAAGTTTAAATATTTTATATTATTAAATATAAAATATTTAATATTTTTATATTAAAATTGAAAATTATTTTTTATATTAAATAAATGTAAAGAAATTATATATAATCTTTTAAATAAACTAAGTAATATATTAAATATATATATATATTATATTATTAAATTTATAATAATATATTTATATTCTATATAAATATATAATTTAAATATATATTATATTATATATAAATATATAAATATATTTCAAATAAATATACTATGTTATATAAATATATTATATTACTTTAAATATGATATAATCTAATATATTTTTTATAATAAATATAAAATATACAATATAATATGTTATATTATATTAATATTGTAATATTATATAATATACTATATAATATTATATTTTGTAGTATAATATAATATAATAATTAATGTTTTATATTATGTTACTAATTTTAATATAATATATTTATATTATATACAAATATATAATGTAAGAACATATTATATTAAATATAATTTAATATAATATATTTTATATCATAAAATATAAAATAAAATGTACTACAATATTATAGTATATATAATATTATTATTCTAAATTATATTAATATATTTTATTTTATTTTATTTGTAATATTAGAAAATAGAATATTTTAAAATATATATTATATAACAATAGAGTGTAACATAATATAATTTAAATTATATATTACATTTTATAACATAACATATATTATATTATATTAAATATAGTATAATATATTTAATATAATATAATATATAATAATATAATATAATATATTATTAACTATATAATTTTATAAATAGTTACATTATAAAATATCAAATAATATAATACTATATTAAATTAAAAATCTTAAATAATATATTATATTAATGTAATATTATATTACATTACTATATTATATTATAATATATTTTTAATAAATTTGACTTAGAAATATTTTGGAAATTTGAGCTTAGATTACTGGTAATCTATTTATCATAGCAAATACAGTAATCAATCGTACTGATAGATTACCTGCGTATACCAAACACAGTAATTAGTATTACTGGCAATCTATCCAGTGGTAATCTATTACCATTCAGGATTTCCTGGTGATCCACCAAACACAACATCAGTTTCTTCCGATTCTCTATTCTCGTTCCCATAACCATTACAACCACCGTATATCCATCGTCGAATTCTTTTGATCTCTTCTTACTTTATCTCTTTCATATTCGGACATTTTGATGGCATCTGGGATAGGTAATGGGTGGACACAGCAAAGAAGATTTCTCCTGGTTGCTTGATGGTGTGGTTGTTTGGAAGCTTGGACAGCGGTTGAAGATGGGAAGAAGGCTACTTCGATGGCTTTGAGCGTTGGCAGCACATGGTGGCACGGTGGACTGGTGGGAAGAAGAAGATGGTGGTGAAGGATCCCATGGGAAGACGGTAGTGAACAGAGGATAAGCGACCATCTGGGACAGCGGCAGGCGATGCTCGGCTTCGACAAAGATGTGGTGAACGGTAGACTGTAAAGCCTGGATGAAAAGGGTGAATGGGCAGTGTCCGATCATGGAGGGAGATAGAAGTGGCTTCTCCGGTAGCTTGGATGAAGAACTGCGATAGAAAATAGGGTGACCAGCTGATTGCAAATGAGAAGAAGATGCTCGGTTTGGCTTGTGCTTGGATTTTTCTAGCATGGGAAGGTTCTCCAGCATGTTCCTGGCCACGAGGAGACTCCCAGCGGTGAGAGACAGTGCTCCCTCATCTTCCCGGCGAAAACTCGGCTTTATTTGGCCTGTGGTCCACGGATCTATTCCGTGGACCAGTAGCAATGGAGGATATGGACCAGATTGCTGGTTTGTGGACCAATTGGCTGGTTCAAGTGAACCAACTACATCAATTTTCATGCAACTTCATGAATAATTCCTTCAAAATTCTCTTTCCAGCTTATTTGAAATCCGAATTGCACGTCATTTGCACCGTTGAACTCCTAAAATCATGCTCTTCATGTTGGTAGGGTTCTTTTATTAAAAACTACATAAAAATATTAATTTTAATTAAATAAAATAAATTTGATTAATAAATTAATGTACTTATACTAATTTTTATGTATTTATTAGAGCCTACTCTTCTTTGCTGATCAAGGGATACTCATATTTTAACAAAGGCATCATAGTACATAACATCAGCTGGGCTTCCATTATTAATAAGAATATGGCATACATCATAATTTTCAATGTATAAAGATACAACTACTGCATCATTATACAGGAACTAAATCCCTTGGTCATCATCCTTAGTGAAGGTTAATGGTTCTCTAGTCCACCTTTTTGTTGCTCTTTCTTTGCCACTAGAGTCTCTCTTGCGGCATCGCCCAGTAATGGTGTTTACTATCTTGGTTGGGGGTTCATCGCCTTGGGGCTCAATTTGCTGTGGTTGTTTGGCTGGCTAGGATGACTTCTACCAATTCTCCTGATCCCTCTTACATTAGATGAATTGGTCAAGGATGCCATGTCTGATGAGCTCATTGATTTCATCATGGAGTTGAATGCACTCCTTAGTATCATGGCCATGATCTTAGTGGTACTAGTAGATTTGTTTGGATTCCTCTAAGTTGGGGGGTCCACAGTTTCCTGGCCTTTAGAAGTCACCCTTTTATTTCCATTAGTACCTGCACATTCAACTTGTTTAGTGGAGTGCATGTATCATATTTCTCAGTGATACACATCGATCTCCTCTATGAGGGCTCTTGGGTTGGCATTTCTAAGGAAGGATCCCATTTTTTGCTATCAAGGAGGGGACTATAAGACTATCAGGCTATTTCCTCTTATCTTGGAAAGCATTTTTTATCAGCTTGTAATTTTCTACCTTCTATTGAGAAAGTGGTAGGGATTTCTTCTTTCATGAAAACATCCTCCATTCCAGCATACTTTTTTGTCCAGGCTAGCATGTCAGCAAAGTCTTAGGGTTAGGTCTTTACTAATGACTTTTTGAGGTCATTCTTTTATAATCTACTCATCAGAGAGGACATAGAGACCAATTGATCTAGGTCATAGATCTCTAAGGTAGCCATGTTGAAGTTATTGACGAAGGCTCAGATCAGCTCTCCCTCCTTTTACTTGAGGGTATAGAAAAAGTTCAACCACTTTTGTTGCACTAACTACTGACAAAATGGCAGCAAAGGATCGACTCAATTGCTTGAAAGAGTGAACCAATCTTGGTTTCAGGCTTGAATATAAATGTTGAGCTACTCCCATCAAAGTAGATGGAAGCTGAGTAGAGAATGGCACCATGGCATTATAGAGGAGTGTTGCCTAGGTGGCTACCCAAGAGCGGGGTGAATTAGGAATTTAAAAACTTAAAGCAAGTAATGTGCAATTAAAAATTCCTTAGAAGGTGTTAGGTTCTGTGATAGAGTTATAAATTGCAGAAGCTAAAAATGAGTAAAGAAGCACAACATAAACACACCAAATTTATAATGGTTCAAAGCAATCCAGCTCCTACGTCCACTATCCAAGATACCACTTGGGGTTTCCACTATATTCACACCTGAATACAATAGGATTGTTTTACAGGATCACAATCCAAAACCTCTACATTTTGGTTTTACGGGATCACTAAAGAAAACCCAACACCCTTTGGTTTTAACAGGCTCACCAAAGAAACCTAACTTGGTTTTACTAGGATCACCAAGAATCCAACACTTAGTTTTTATCAAGGCTCACCATGAATGTATTTAGTTTTTCAACCGTGCCCAATAACCCACCAATTCAAAAATGAATTGAAAGAAATGCAACAAAAATGACAAACTCAATTTGTCGAATAGTTGCCGGTGTAGCTTGATGGAAGTCCACTTGAATGCACTTGAATAAGCTTTAATTACTTCAGTGGCTTCTTCCTAAAGTTGCTTCAAGCTTTAGATCAGAGTTGGTGGAGACTTGAAGTCTGACTTGAATGCTCTTGTGCACTTTTACTGTTGGTTGGTAGGATATTCAATGAAGCTCTCTTTTCTTTGAAGAACTCTCTAATTCATTGCTTCAAGGAAGTTCAAATCCTTCAGATATAAAGTCTTCCATCACTCCAAGGTAGTTAGAGACATTTTTGACCATTGGGATGTGACTTGTGACCGTTGGAGCAACTTTTGGCATTCAAAAACAAATTCTAGAACTAGCCATTAGATACTTGGAAACGACGTTCGAGTCGGCTCGGTTCCTTCGAGTCGACTCGGATCCTTCGAGTCAATAGGTCAAGTCACCAAATCTTCAGTGCAGTTGGCTCTTTGTCTCAGGGTGCAAAACATCACTCTGGATGAGTCGGCTCTTGATAGCTCGGGTCGGCTCGAACTTCTTTCTTTGAAAAACTTGAACTCAAGGAGTTGGCTCTTTTCAGCTTGGGTCGGCTTTTCTTCTCAGATTCGGAAAACCTCACTCTAGAAGAGTTGGCTCAATGCAGTTCGGGTCATCTCACTTTCTCAGGATTTTTGAATTAGGTCTAGTAGAGTCGGCTCTTTCTGGTTCGGGTCAGCTCGCCCGGCTGTTCTCAGAAATCTTTAGAAACTGGACTCTAGAGGAGTCGGCTCGGACTGATTCTAGTCAACTCTGATTCATTGGAGTCGGCTCGGTTACCTTCGAGTCAACTCGGATAGCTGCGTTCCAGAATCCTTGTTGTGTGCTAGTGAGCGGAGTTGGCTCTTCAACAAGTTGGGTCGGCTCGAATATCTTCTTCAAAATTTTTACACTCGAACTTAAAGAAAAACTCTTACCAACTCTTTACATTTTCAAGCATACCAACTCAAAACTAATTTCAAGGCACATACACAAAGAAGTAACCCTTTTCACATGATTTTTTCTTAGCTTTTTCATTAGGTTCTTCTTTATAAAAACACATTACAACACAACTCAAACAAGAAAACAGAGATGTAGGAGTTGAAGTTTGAACATTTAATCCATCCTACAAAAACTTGTAAAATACTTGAAGAGTTGTCAGAAATAAATATACATGCTCTAATGTTTGGTTATCATCAAAATCACTTATGGCATCAACAATCTCCCCCTTTTTGATGATGACAAAACACTGGGCATGAAAAAGTAATATAACACTTTACAATTACTTGTATAATTATATTTGCAAGTATATATGAACAAGTAAAATAAATTGACTTCAATTGGTGCCAAATAATGAAAGGAGAATTAGAGCAGAGAGAGGTAATCTCCCCCTCAATAAAATACTCCATGTTTTGGCTCACTTTATATGTATTTTCAGAGCTCAAAATGTTTCATGGGAACATTAAGCATCAGAGCTATTAAAAGTCAAAACTTAAAACATTATGTATCAAAAATATATATCATTATGTATCAGAGCCTCTTAAATATGTATCATGATGTATCAGAGCTTAATTTGAGCTTAGATTTCAAGCTTTATGCATTAGAGAAAATATATAATCATGAATATATTTTATCCTTTTCATCCTTTTCATGCAATAATTTCATAACTTTCTCCCCCTTTTTGTCAATCAATCAAAAAGGTAGAGTAGGAGTTAAGTTTAGATTTTAAAATAGAATGAGAAAGTATTTCAAATTTATTTGAGATAATTTCACTTTCTCATATTCATCTTAAAATTCTAATTAAAAAATCAATCATTGTATGAACAATTGAAATAAACATTCATTCGCATAAAATAATTTAAGAGACAAAAAGTGTACTTTTCATTTCATTTTAAAGAAGTTTAGTACAAAGTAAAAAGTGAAGAGTAATACACTTAGTCACTATCTAAGTCTACTCTAGGATATGAAGGTTGACCGGGAATCTAAATGCCAGGTGGCAGAGAAGTAATTGGTTCGACAAATTGTGGTATATTGTGGGTTCCTTGTGGCCTAAGGTGTGGAGCAGGTTGTCTTGGATAAGCATATTGACTAGGAAAAGGTGTAGAAGAAGAGGGAGGAGCACTTTGAGCAACCTGGATTTCTTCAATCTTAGACATCATTTTCCATAAGAAGCTGTTCATAGATTCCAGTTCTGCTTCTATTTTCTTTGTGCTTCTAGAGGCAGCTAAATCTTCCATTGATTCTTTTATTTGTGATACTTCCTTCTGCAATGTAAACATTTCTGTGGCTTGAACATTAGCAAATGCTTCTGCTAAGCCTCTCAATCTCCCAGACTCACTTCTAATTATGCCAATACCTTTGGTATAATCTTCCTCCATCCTTTTACCTGCTTCAACTGACCCCATTCTGATTCTCAAGTTGTCCATCTTAGTTCTATATGCTTCAAGAACTTGAGTGACTGAGCTTTTAGTAGATTCAGAACTTGATGCAATCAATTGAAGGATTGGCTGTAGATCAATTTCGGTTGCACCAGTTGCAGTCTTAGAGGTTTCAAGTGTGTCTATTCTTTTTTTTAGATCATCTATCTGTCCCCCAAATTGAGTTAGTCTATCATCAACTGACTTTTGAAGTTCTCCAAACATTGCAACCATAGAGGACTTTATAGTTTTAGTCATGTTATTCATTTGCTATGTAATGAAGTCTTGTAATAATGAAGTGTCTATAGCAGGAGCAGTAGTAGTGTGACTGTGAATTGGAACATCAGTAGACTGAGTAAATGTAGCTGTACCATATGGCATATCAGGCATATCTGGTATTGAGATATCTAGAAAAGAAGTGTCGAAGTCTACTTAGACTGAAGATCCCATCTGTGGCTGTGGTTCTGGAATATGCATTGTAGTGTCTTCACCAGCCTCTAACTCTGCTTGTTCTTGAATCTCTTCGGTTTCTTCAACTACTGGGGCATCAGTCTTCTTTCTCCAGGTGCCATCTAATAATAAATATCCCATTCTTTGAAAAGTTTTTGCAGTATAGGCATCTGTGTGTAGAAGTGTCTTGCTATCCTCTCTTGTCAAGTCTATGTTTGCATTTTAAAAGAATAAAGTGAGGACCATTCCATCGGGTAGGCAAGCCTTAACTTTTCTTACTGCCTCCTTCATTTGGCAAATCATAATTGCTGGTAGATTAATCTTATCACCATTAATCAGAAGTCCCATGAAGCACAGATCTCTTTCACTAACCCAATCAAAATGTCCAGTTCTGGGTAAGAAGATCATGCTAATAAAATTGTATAGAACTCTCATCTTAATAGATAGCATGCTTTCTTTGAGAATTCCTATTTCAATTACCTCAGTTCTTTCTAATACTATTTGCAGTGCTTTGGTTCTGTCTTTCAGTACTAAATACTTTGTGCCTTCAAAAGGCATTTCCAAAACACTTCCTAGAATTTCAGTAGATATAATTATCCTTCTTCCCTTAACAGATGATTCAATGAAGTTCTCTCCAAACCTTAAATTTTCATAGAATATTCTTACTAGGTTTGGATAGGTTTTAACATCTAGGGAGCACATGTTCTTCCATCCTTTATTTTCAATAAAATCACCAATCACAAAGCCTATCTCCTTCAGATATTCAAATAAAATCCGTCTGCCAGTGGTGATTGGTCTCATACCTAGAGAGATTTGGTGACTTGGAGAAACTGGGCTAGGATCTTCCTCATACTGTGGTGGATTCCGGGAAACATTGTCTTCTCAGAATTTCGTCCTCCTTTCTTGCGGAGCTGCTTCACCCTCTTGTCTTGATTTCTTCCCAACAGCTCTTTTTGGTGCCATGGTGCTCAGATATTCGAATTCCAAAGGGGTTTTTGGAAGATAGATGTATTTGGAAGGTTTCTTAGAGAGAAATAGAATAGGATTTATGAGTAAAAATGGAAAAAACAAACCTTATGGCTCGAACTAAAAAGAGACGGCTTGACATCCGAGCTGGCTTGACCATCAGTTCATCTGCTCGAGTCGGCTCGAGCAGAGGGAGCACAAAAATAATTTTTTTTTGGATTTCAATCAAAGCTCATTTTATCACAAAATTTGAATTAGGAAGTTATCTAGATAATTTGTCCTTAAGACCTTGGGAGTATTTCTAGAAAGGGTCACATAATCCTAGTTCACTTCTAATCATTGTAAATCTATCAAAATTTAATGGTTTGGTAAAAATATCAGTAAGTTGGTTTTCAGTTGGCATGTATTCAAGAATAATATCATTATTCAATACATATTCTCTTATGAAATGGTGCCTAATTTCAATATGCTTGGTTCGTGAATGTTGAATAGGATTTTTTGTCAAATTAATGGCACTTGTTTTATCACATTTGATTGGAATTTTAAATAGTGTAACACTAAAGTCTTCTAGTTATTGTTTAATTGATAACACTTGAGCACAATGACTACCAGCAGCAATGTACTCTACCTCAGTAGTGGACAATGCTACAGAGTTTTGCTTCTTACAGTGCCATGAAATTAAATTCAACCCTAGAAATTGGCATGTACCATTAGTGCTCTTTCTATCAATTTTGCAACCAGCATAGTCAACATCAAAAAAATCAATTAAGTTCAAAGATGATTCTTTAGAATACCAAAGACCTAAATTACTTATACCTTTCAAGTATTTGAGAATTCTTTTAACAGCAAGCATATGTGTTTCTTTAGGATTGCGTTGAAATCTAGCACAAACACATACACTGTACAAGATATCAGTTCTACTGGCTGTCAAATATAAAAGGGATCCGATCATACCTCTATAAAGCTTTTGGTCAACATTGGATCCACTTTCATCTTTATCTAGTCTGCAGGTAGTGCTCATGGGTGTATTAGCCTCTTTGCGTATTTCCATGCCAAATTTTTTGATCATCTCTTTGATGTACTTGGCTTGGTTTATAAAGATTCCTTCCTTCATTTGTTTGACTTGTAATCCAAAGAAGTAGTTGAGCTCATCCATAAGGCTCATTTCAAACTCACCCTGCATCAGCTCAGCAAAATCTCCACAAAGATTTTCATTAGTTGCACCAAATATAATATCATCAACATAAATTTGTACAACTAACATATTATTTTCTTTGTTTTTAATAAAAAGAGTTTTGTCAATATTTCCTCTTTTGAAATCATTTTCAAATAAGAATTTTTTCAATCTATCATACCAGGCCCTAGGTGCTTGTTTCAAACCATATAAAGCTTTGTTCAATTTAAATACATGATTTGGAAAAGCATGATTTTCAAAACCTAGTGGCTGTTCTATAAAACTTGTTCAAAAATAAATCCATTTAGAAAAGCACTTTTGATATCCATTTGAAAAAGTTTAAAGTTCATGTAGCAAGCAAATGCAAGAAGTAATCTAATAACCTTAAGTCTTGCTACGGGAGCATAAGTTTCATCAAAATCAATACCCTCTTCTTGATTGTACCCTTTTGCTACCAACCTTGCTTTATTCCTTATAACCTTATCATTCTCATCTAGTTTTTTCCTATATATCCATTTGGTTCCTATGATTGGATGGTCTGTAGGTCTACTAACTAGTGTCCAAACATTATTCCCTTCAAACTGGTTTAATTCATCATGCATGGCCATCATCCAGTTATGATCAGTTTTAGCCTCTTCTAAACTGTGTGGTTCAGTTTGAGAGACAAAGGCTAGGTAGTCATGTGCATCTCTATGTGCTGACCTAGTCCAACACCATGAGAAGGATCACCAATAATAAAATCTTTGGGATGTGAAGTTACATACCACCATTCCTTTGGTAAATCAGTATGATCCTTGCTTACCATTTTACTTCCATCTTGCATTGCCTTGTCTTGAATGCTTAGATCTTCCATTTTCTTTTGTAGAGTACCTGCATCATTATCTACGCACTCATCTTTTCTAGATGGTGAGGGGTTAGCTTCATTAAAAACAACATGAATTGACCTTTCTATAGTAAGAGTCCTCTTGTTAAACATTGTATATGCTTTGCTATGTAAGGAATAACCAAGGAATATAGATTCATCATATCTTGCATCAAACTTTTCTAGGTTATCTTTGTCATTATTTAACACAAAGCATTTACACCCAAAAACATGAAAGTAATTGATATTTAGTTTTCTTCCATTCCAAAGCTCATAGGGGGTTTTCTTTGAAAGTGGTCATATTAAAACTCAATTAATATATAACAGGTAGTGTTCACTGCTTCTGCATAAAAGTACTTTGGAAGATTACCTTCACACAACATGGTTCGGGTCATTTCTTCTAGAGTCCTATTCTTCCTTTCTACAATACCATTTTGTTGTGGTATTCTAGGAGCGGAGAAGTTGTGATCAATGCCGTGCTCAGTGCAATATTCATCAAAAAATTGATTTTGAAATTCAGTTCCATGATCACTTCTTATTGAAATACCGAAAAGATTTTTCTTATTTGAAACTTTTTTATGAAATTTTTAAATAGATCAAAAGTTTCATCTTTATGTGCAATAAATAATACCCATGTGAATCTAGAAAAGTCATCTACAATCAAAAGGCCATATTTCATACCTCCTAGGCTTGTGATCCTAGTTGGTCAAAATAAGTCCATGTGAAGTAGCTCAAGGGGTCTGGTTGTTGAAATAACATTTTTTGATTTAAAACTCTCCCTAGTTTGTTTTCCTAATTGATAAGCATCACATACATAATTAAGATCAACTTTAAAATGTGGCAAACCTCTAACTAGATTCTTTGAGATTAATTTGGCAACTGTATGAATGCTAGCATGACCTAATCGTCTATGCCACAATAAACATGACTTCTTGATCTTAGCATTCATTGCTATAAGACTAGAACTACTAGACATGGCTAGATCATTTAGATCTACCACATAGATGTTTCTAAGTCTATGGCCAATGAATTTGTTGCTAGAATCAAGAGAGCTAATTACTATACACATAGATGATTCAAAGATAATTTTGAAGCCTTTATCACATAATTGACTAATACTCAATAAATTATGCTTCAATTTATCTAATAGCAGCACATCTTCAATAAAAGTACAGGGGGTTATTTTGATATTATCGATTCTGATTATTTTCTCCTTGCCATTATCTCCAAAAATAACAAATCCTCCTTTAATTTGTAGGGTGATGAACTGATCTTCGTCACCCGTCATATGCTTTGAACAGTCGCTGTCAAGATACCATCTTTTCTTTAATTTGTGGGCTACAAGACAATCCTACAAAATAGTCAAGGAGTGATTTTAGGTACCCAAGCTAACTTAGGTCCTTTCAGGTTAGCAAAATTGGTTTCCTTTGGAACCCAAATGGTTTTATATTTCAATGCACCAATCATGGAATTTTTCAATGAATTGCATTGATAAAAGTTATGCCCAAATCTATGACATGCATAACAAATGAGTTTATCGTTTTTGAATGATGCATGCTTTGAAGCTATAAAAGATGCAGAAACAGAAATATTTTGTTTGAAAGATTTTTGCAAAGAATTCTTAGGAACATATTTCAAGCCATTTGAAATAGATTTCGATGGTAAATCTTTTTCAAGTTTAACATTTGAAGCTGAAGCTTTTGAAGATATAAATCTTGTTTTAAAGCATTAAATCCAATTCCAGCTTTACTTTTAGAATCCTTTTGTTCTTTCAAAATTAGCTCAAGCATATTAGAACTCAAAGTAAGTTTTTCTACTAAAGGCTTAAGCTTTTCAACCTCCTTTTTCAAATCAATATTTTCAGCAACTAAAATATTGTTTGTCTTATTTAAAATATTTTTCTCATTATTCAAAGCAATAACATTTTCAGAAAAGTTATTCAATTCTTTTTGCAAAATGTTATTCTTTTCAAAAATTTCATCCTTGTCTTTCAATAAAACATTATTTTGTTTCTTCAATGATTTAATTTTAACCCCAGCTTTCTTGAATTCGATAAGTAAATCATGAAATGCTGAATTTAGTTCATCATATGAAAATTCAGTTTGTAGCTCACGGGATAATACCTCATTTTTAAGACTCATCAGACATAGATTTGCAGATTTCGTGGTCTCTTCTTCTTTAGTAGATGAGGATGCTTTGCTGTAACTCCACGTCACTACCATAGCTTTCGTTTTCTTTTTCTTAAAGCCCTTTTTCAGTAATGGACAATCTGGTCAAATGTGCCTTGGCTTTTTGCATTCATAACATGTGGGCACTTCTTTTTCTTTCTCCTTTTCCTTGTCCTTCTCCTTACTAAACTCTTTGTTCTTATGGGATTTTCTAAAATATCTTCCTTTTCTTCTTCCCAAGAACTTTCTAAATTTTCTGACGACCATGGCAATGTCTTCGTCTTCCATGTCGCTTTTAGTGAGGAGCTTTCTTCTTCCGATTCTTCATCCTTTCTAGAATCCATAGTAGCTTTGAAGGCGATAGACTTCTTCTTCTATTGATCATCTTCAGTTCGGTGCTGCATGGTCAATTCATGTATGATGAGAGATCCTAGTAGTTCATCCAGTAGTAATGTGTTCAAATCTTTTGCTTCCTGGATGGCTATCACTTTCGGATCCCATTTGTCCAGAAGAGATCTCAGTATCTTCTACACTAGATCTGCATTAGTATATGCCCTGCCAAGACTTTTTAAGCCATTAATAATATTAGTGAAATGAGAAAACATGACAGAGATTGTTTTATTTGGTTCCATCTTAAATAGTTCGTAACTATGTACAAGAAGATTAATTTTAGAAGACTTCACTTGAGAAGTTCCTTCATGGGTCACTTCGAGTTTATCCCAAATTTCTTTTATGGAAGAGCAAATAGAAATTCGATTAAACTCATTACTATCCAAAGCACAATATAATAAATTCATGGCTTTGGCATTTAATTCGCCCATCTTCTTGTCGTGTTCATCCCAATCCTCTTCAGGTTTAGGAATGTCCACTTCATCAATTTTAACCATGGAGATATAAGGACCCTTTAGAATGACCTTCCACAATTGAAAATCAACTACTTGAACATAAATTTTCATTCTAGCTTTCCAATATGCATAATTTGTGCCAGTGAAAAGTGGAGGTCTATTAGTTGATTGGCCTTTCACCAAGGACGTACTCATTGGATGAGCCATCAATCTTTACTCCTATGTATTCAAAGACACTGCTCTGATATCAGTTGTTGCCCAGGTGGCTATCCAAGATGGGGGTGAATTGGAAATTTAAAAATTTAAAGCAAGTAATGTGCAATTAAAAATTTCTTAGAAGGTGTTAGGTGCTGTGACAGAGTTATAAATTGCAGAAGCTAAAAAGGAGTAAAGAAGCACAACACAAATATACAAAATTTATAGTGGTTCGGAGTAACCCAGCTCCTATGTCCACTACCCAAGATACTACTTGGGATTTCTACTATATTCACACCCGAATACAGTAGGATTGTTTTACAGGATCACAAACCAAAATCTCTACACTTTGGTTTTATGGGATCACCAAAGAAAACCCAACACCCTTTGGTTTTAACAGGCTCACCAAAGAAACCTAAATTGATTTTACCAAGATCACCAAAAACCCAACACTTAGTTTTTATCAAGGCTCACCAAGAACCTATTTGGTTTTTCAACCAGGCTCACCAATAACCCAATAATTCAAAAATGAATTGAAAGAAATGCAACAAAAATGACAAACTCAATTTGTCAGATAGTTGCCGGTGCAGCTTGATGGAAGTCCACTTGAATGCACTTGAATAAGCTTTAGTTGCTTCAGTGGCTTCTTCCCAAAGTTGCTTCAAGCTTCAGATCAGAGTTAGTGAAGACTTGAAGTCTGACTTGAATGCTCTTGTAATCTTTTGCTGTTGGTTGGTAGGATATTCAATGAAGCTCTCTTTTCTTTGAAGAACTCTCTAATTCATTACTTCAAGAAAGTTCAAATCCTTCAAATATAAAGTCTTCCATCACTCAAAGGCAGTTAGAGAAGTTTTTGACCATTAGGATGTGACTTGTGATCGTTGGAGCACCTTTTGGCATTCAAAAACAAATTCTGGAACTAGCCATTAGATACCTGGAAACGACAATCAAGTCAGCTCGGATTCCTTTGAGTCAACTCGGATCCTTCGAGTCGACTCGGATCCTTCGAGTTGATAGGTTGAGTCGCCAAATCTTCAGTGCAGTCGGCTCTTTGTCTCAGGGCACAAAACATCACTCTGGATGAGTCGGCTCTTGATAGCTCGGGTCAGCACAAACTTCTTTCTTTGAAAAACTTTAACTCGAGGAGTTAGCTCTTTTCAGCTTGTGTCAGCTCTTCTTCTCAAGTTTGGAAAACCTCACTCTAGAAGAGTCAGCTCGATGCAGTTCGGGTCGGCTCGCTTTCTCAGGCTTTCAGAATTAGGTTTGGCAGAGTTGACTCTTTCTGGTTCGGGTCGGCTCACCTGGCTGTTCTCAGAAATCTTCAGAAACTGGACTCTAGAGGAGTCAGCTTGGACTGATTCCAATCAACTCAGATTTATTAGAGTAGGCTCGGTTACCTTCGAGTCAGCTCGGATTGCTGTATTCTAAAATCCTTGCTACGTGCCAGTAGCGTAGTCGTCTCTTCAACAAGTTGGGTCAGCTCGAGTATCTTCTTCAGGATTTTTACACTTGAACTTAAAGAAAAACTCTTACCAACTCTTTACATTTTCAAGCATACCAACTCAAAACTAATTTCAAGGCACACACACAGAACTAACCCTTTTCACATGATTTTTTCTTAGCTTTTTCATTAGGTTCTTCTTTACAAAAATATATTATAACACAACTCAAACAAAAAAAATAGAGGTGTAGGAGTTGAAGTTTGAATATTTAATCCATCCTACAAAAACTTGTAAAATACTTGAAGAGTTGTCAGAAATAAATATACATGCTCTAATGTTTGGTTATTATCAAAATCACTTATGGGGTCAACAAGGAGCATCATCTCCTTGAATCTCTCCAAATGACCAGCAAAATCAATCATCCCATCATAGTTCTCTAACTGGGGAGCCTTGAAGTATCGAGGAAGTGGCACCTACATTATCTTGGTGCAGAAGGTGGGTCGTTGTTGAACTCATCATGCGATGCTAAGGAATGGTTGTAGATCACTTCGATCCACTGATCCAACTCTCAAAGTTTCCACTTAACCTCAGGATCATGAATGGTAGGGACTTCCAATCACTGGAAAGATCATTAACCTAGAGTCAAACCATGCCCCAACCAAGGGCTTTGGTATCATCGCCTCCTTGGTTTTAGATTTTTGGGCTAACCTTGGAAGGTAGGCCTCCTCTTTGGATCTTTGAGAGGGGCCTATGATTGCTTTAGTGGTGGTGTTACTATTTATGGTGCAAGATCAAGCTACAATGCCAAAGGAGGCAACATGGTAGCTAGCTAAACCTAAGTTGTGGTGCCATAGGCAGCAACATAGGAAAAGGTTGCACCATAGGGAGTAATGCAGTGATGGCTTCAATAGCTCAAAAATTACTGTCAAGTTCTGAACCTACTAGAAGAGTAGGTTGAACTATTATTCTATACTAACTACTATCTACTGTAGAGGTACCGAGGCTCTCGCTAGTGGTGATGGGGCTAGGTTGTTGGCTTGAATCTTCTCTGGTCGAGAGGGGATAGTGTTTGTGTGGCGATGGGATGAAACCTTTTCAGGCAGCATTATTAACCCATCCTTGCTTTGTGCTCCTCAAAATTAGTTCAGGCCCTTCTGATCTATTCATGCTAAAATTTGTTGGGTGCCAAAGTATTTGAGCTAGTGGTGAGAGAGGATCTCCAAGAGGTAGGACCTGTAAAATATCCTAGCCAGAAGGTGTTTTGCAAGGACCCTCTAATGCTCTAGTCAAATGTTCAGCCTAATAATATAAGGAGCATAAGGTAAAGTTTTGGGCCTACCTTTGTGACTCCCTGGGAGCCTCTTTTTATAGGCAAGAGGTAGGGGTGTTTTCAGGATGAAAAGATCATAGCGGGTTTGGTAAGAAGTGACAGGATTGAAGATCCTATCATGTGGGCTACCAAGGAGTCTTTCCATCCATTTAGAATGCCCACTTTCCTTTAATTGGAATCTTGTCTTTTATATGGAATCAACTATGTTTCTTAATGACAATATTGACCAGTGCATGGATCCAATCATGCTTTTCTTAATTATGAAGATATGCTGGTGATTAGCGATCATGGAGCATGATGTGACCTTTTGGTCATGCAATTTGAGATGTGAAGATAAGCATCGATCATGCTAACCTTTGAATGATCCAACTAAGAATATTGCTTGAGGATCTACTCGACATTAGACACAAGGATTAGGGATTGATCTAAGTGCTTCTATCAAAGCTGAGGAATGGTTAGCTAGATGATGCTTGATTGGATTATCCTAGTCAGTAATTGCATGCTAATAGCCTTTGAAGGATCAATTGATGAGGAAGCATCAGTCACCGCTAAGGCTAGCTTAGATGAAGATGATCAGTGGTTAGTGCTCAGCTAGGCTCAACCAGTTGAGGAAGGAACTAGCTTCTTTAATGAGGGGTCGGTCAAGTAGTGGGACCACTCATGTGTCAAACATGCAATCAAAACAAATATCTAGAAATATCAGAGCTAGGAAGAAATCATTAGTTGATCAAGTATTGATTCGATAAATGGTTGGTGGACATGTAGTGGGACCAATCGACCGGGTTTACTAACTTGAGCTTTATATCCTTGGTCCAAGTAGGATTCCCCCAAACAAGCTATATCAAAGATTCCTCATGGCTATATCATTCGAGCTTTGGACATCTCAACTTTGATGATCTTAACCTCTTGTCAAGTAAAAAGATGATGCATGGCTTGTTGCACATAGACCATCCTGAGCAACTTTGTGATGGATGTGTGCTAGGCAAACCAAAAAAGAGCTTTCCCCAAGAGGCATGATTTAGAGCAACTCCAACTTATTCATATGGATGTTTGTGGATCCATTTTCTTAACATCCTTTCGTAAACACCAATGCTTTGTCACTTTCATTAATGTTATACAAGAAAGACTTGAATATATTTTTTTGAAGGAAAAATTAGAAGTTTTTGTTAGATGTATGCCCTAGAAACTAATATGAAAAATAGATATTTTCATTCTAAGATATAATTTTATATTTGATATTCTTCATTGTTAATAAAATTGGATTATTTATCCATTCATGTTTCTATATATCCATGAATCATCCAAGAAATTAATAAGATAATGACACATTCTCAAGAATAGCAAATTTGATGCGTGCATCATTAGTGATTAATTCCTGGATTACTTCCAATTATTGGATCATCATAGGAATGGTGATTGATCCAATATATTAGTACACATATAACTTCCCTTTCGGGTAGACAAGTCTTGAGTCTACAATATGGAAATTTTAGAGTAAGAGTGTAGATGATTGTTAAGAATAAGGGTATGAAGCATAACTAATATGAGAAGTCACTTAGATGTCTATTTAGTCACCAGTGACTTACTCAATTCTATGACTAGTCCTTAGATCTATGGTACCTCGACTATTCATAATGGGGTTACTGTAGTTTGACTGCACATACATTTAGTCTCCTAGCTATTTGAGTGCTTGTAGTATAAGTTGACTATAGTAAGTTCATTGTAGGAGTAGGGTATGCACTTATATGGAATTTATCATCCAAGGTAAATAAGGGAGTTGGTCCTATATGATTTGTGAGATCGAGTTCAGAAATCCTTGGTTAACATAGTGTGAAAAGTGAAAAAAAATTCTACAAGATTTCACATTATGAATTTGAGTCAAATGAATCTGACGTATAAATAGACAATGAGGTTTGATGAGAAATTCTATAACCTTCATCTTATTAAAATTGAGGTGTATCTTTTTTGTTCTGTTAGATTGCTACTATATACTAATAGGTATCACTGGTGGATTATGGAACATGTGAGAATTATTTTATTGGTCAAGAATTCTCATTGAGTGAGTTGGAGTTGTTCCAACAAATTGAAAGGAGCTTCAATAATATTATAATAGAGATATTGATATATTCCACTACCGGATATAATAAAATCTATGGGATCACATACATAAAAGGTTATGACTGATCAGATGGTTGAATTGCAATTATGAATTACCTTATTATTTTATTATTAATGTTATTGATAATAGGATCCTAAATGCAAAAGTTGTAAGAGAGAACTTACTAATAGTTGTGAGTTCATAGGAAGATTAATATATAATTGTTGCATGATTAATTAATTTGATTTGATCAAATTGATTCTAAGATTAAGTATAATTGAATTGGATTTAGTTTGGCTGGATTTGATTTGATCAAGCTAATTTGGATTATGAAATAACCCAATAGAAAAGGAGTCTTCATATCCTAGGTCATAGAGGTGATTCATCTATAGAAGGACTCCTCTAGATCTCTCATGCCCCATATGACTTTTATGTGAAAAATAAGGGATGGGTACTAAGTGTGACACCAATAGGGGAAGTCCTAATTGGACTAGGACTCCTCTCTCTCCTGAAAGAATAGTATCCTACAAGCCAATTATATTTTATATGTGACAAGGACTTTTCTATAAAAATCTTCTGACACGTGCATAACATTTATTAATAAAGAGGTATTTTTTATTTATCATATATTCTGTCTTATATTATCAATCTTAAAATTATGATGAACTCCATAGATTAGGATAATAGATTTAGAGTTATGATAAGTTCATAATAGTGAGACCTAAAATCTTATAAACTCTAGTCTAAAACATTTCTAGTCATAGCATCATCAAGTTGGGGATCAATGTTTCTAATAAAACTGGTACATCCTATGTATGCTCGATAGAGAGGGTGGTTGGTCTTATGACTACTTGTATAGGGATACTAATATAAGGATATGGGTGCTCATTTAGGAATGAATCTACTAATTGATCTACCATGAGAATATTTTATAGAGTATTACTTGTCAAAAGATAATTCTCTAAGTGGGAGTGTACAAGTGATCCTTAGACCTGAGATTACCATAAAACCATATGCACATGAATCCTTATTTTGGTTCGCACTCATTCAAGACTATGTCATGTATGGGGTGTTCATGGATATAATGGATTGCATATGAAGGTTATGAGTAGATCAACAAGGAATCGATCACTCCTAGTAAAAGAAAAAATTATCTAATGTAATCTTATCATATGATGAGTCAAGGAGTCTTTGATGAAAGCAAGATGAAATTAGAAATGATTTCTAATTTTCCATCAGTCGAGTCTTCATTATAGGATTGAGATTTGAATAAATAAAGTATTAGGGTTTGACAAAATTCCATATTCATCACTTATTCGAGATAAAGGATAATTGAAGAATTGATTCACATAGTAACTTACCACTAAAGGATATTTTGGTAATTTCAGTCAAATTCCTTATCTTCTAGGTAGGCATGGTAATTTCAGTCAAATTTCTTATCTTCTAGGTAGGCATGATATGTTACTAGATGTCAATCTTGTCTTATAGATTTTTGTGAATTAAAGTGATTAAATCAAAAGTTAATTAGAAAGAAGTTCTAATTTGACAATTTGGGTTGACATGGTTTTGACCTAATTCAATTACTTGGGTTCTAATAGAACTAGATCAATATAAATCTAAGCCTACTACTAGTTAGATGTCAAGCCCAAAGGATTACACATGCTAAGGAATTGGTCAAGGAAGTCCATTATAATTTTATTTAGATCATAGGATCCTAATTTACTAGCTAATTGATATATTAGTATATGTTGGCTAGCCTAACTCCTAACCAAATTAGATTGGGTTTGTTTCCTTACTATTTTAGCTAATTAATTTAGGTGGGATTTCAACTAGATTAAGCCATCATTGGAGCAGTCAAATGAGGCATCTAAAAGATTTTATCCATGCCAAATAGCAAGAGCCCCAAGGGCTCAGGACTCTTGTTGGTGCTAGAATATGTGGCGCACATAGCGGGCATATAAAAGGACATAGAGTCCTACAAATTAATCACTTATTATGGATAAAGCTTATCTCTTCTCCTCTCTTCGATGCCTATTTGATATAGTTTGACTAGTCAAAATATTTATTAAATGGCACTAATCCTAGAATTGTCATGAATAGGTGTATGCGCATGAAGAAATGGTGCACATGGAAGGACCTAGAGTCCTTCTATTTGTTAATTATCTTTTTTTGATAAGCCTATCTAGATCACATGCTATTTGGGATTGATTAACTAGGCCCATTCCCATTTGAAATGTGCTAAATAAATCAGATTTATTTGAAGAGTTGCAAGAAATGACTCTTAGGGCATAGGAATGTGAAATGTTGTGTCTATATGGTGTTTTCATCACATTTTATCCATCAAACTCCTTCTTCTTTAAAGGATTTATCTGATATATTGTATATCAAATAAGTGGTGGGGAATGGGTGAAAATTGGCAGCTCCTCTTAACCTACAAATAGGTCTCGGTGATAAAGACCAAGGCATCCAAGTTTATCTCAATAGTTCTTTTCCTTTCCTTGTTAAGACAAGTCTTTAAGATTCAGACAAGTGTGTCATTTTATGACAAGGGCTTAGAAAGAGAATTAGAAAGGATAAAAGGATAATATGATAGGTTTTGAAAAGGTTTCGAGGTACTTTTTAGTAGGTTACAGGTCCTAGTAAGGTTGAAAAGCTATTAGGAGGAGAAATTTATCAAGCAAGTTTGGAGGAGTGTTTCCTTGATCCAATTCCTATGGGATCACCTATGGAGGGCATGTGCTTATATACCTATGGAAATACTAGGGTTTAGCATTAAAAGTATTCTTCTAAATCCATTATATATTGCTCTAATTTATTATTATAATCAAGGGGTCCTGGGCCTAAGATTTTGGTTAACTAGGATTTCGATATTGAAAAATTTTGAAATCCATTATTTTGCTATAAAATTGTAATCCAATGTGGTATCAAAGCAACCTTGCCTATTTCAATTAATGGTCAAATTATTATTGCATATATGAATATTATATTAAATATCTAGCATGATAGTTATAACATATATTGCTTTGTGAATGTTACTGATTAAGTGTTCCACTTGAACCCTAATTGATATAGAGATATGTTTAAAATTGTTAGTCATCATTCTGAATAAGGTTGTCCTAACATGGTGGTGGATGTCTACTATGTTGTAAGGTTATCCTAGAATGATGACACACTTGGCATATATTATGTTGTAATGTTTTATGCTACTAGTATTAGGATGTACATGAGACCATAAAAGCCCTCTTAAAAATTATATTTAGTCATAATGTTAGAAATCAAATTACAAATCCATTCAGGGTATGATTGATCAATTGGTGCCTAGGCAAGTTGTTTTGGGAAGGTAAAGAGAATATAGTTTTTAATTGAATCCGTTGCTTACCTGGCCAATCTTTTGGTGTCAAGACAAACACAAGGGGGCCTCCCACCTTTCTTCCACTTACCTGGTCAATTCAATTAATTTAAATCTTGAATTAGAAATGCTAAATGATTAAACCACTACTAATGCCTTCCTTCATGCTAAGCTAAATTCATGTCAAAAATTATAGTAGATTTTTTATGTAACACAAGGTCTACTCTAAGGATTGATGTAAAATTATCTTAGTGCATTTAATGCTTTATAGCATATTTAATGGTATGGCTTTTTTGTATAACACAAGGACAATATTATTTGAACATGACTATATAGAAATAAAGTATCAAACTAAACAAGATATTATAGTTTGTTGTGTAATACAAGGCTAAAAGTGTCTTAAGGCAATATTTATATTAAGAATTGCATGGGTTTCAATTAGAAAAGGAATTTCCTATCCTTGAACTCATGAATGTTTGTTATATAATATAAGGCATTTGTAAAGGATTGGGATCTCAATGCCGCTAAAAAAATACTGGTAAGGTTTTTTGCTTACCATAGATGAGGTCTATGGTATTTGTGATAACATAATGGGAGACAATTAGATTTATAAGTTCTCATCTAGTTGTGTTTGTCATCTAGAGTGATATGTTTATATGTTATTCTTTATTTTTTGTAGATTAAGTTAATGGCTTCTACTTTATCACTGCAGAGTATTTTAGATGCTAATAAATTGATTAGTTCCAATTATGTAGATTGGTTAAGTAACTTAAGGATTGTCTTAATTCAGGAAAAAGTCTCCTACACCTTGACTCTCCAAATCCTAAATTAATCAAAGAGGATGTTATAGAAAAGGAAAGGGCCATACACAGAATGTAGCAGAATGATAGCTTAACTACCGAATGCATCTTTTTGACCTTCATGAGCAATGAATTATAGAGGCAACATGAAGACATGGAATCTCAATCCATACTACTTGATCTCAAGGACTTGTATGGAAAGAAATGTAGGACTGCTCGATACAAAACATCGAAGCAATTTTTCCAAGTAAGAATAAGTGAGGGCTCGTCCATACAAGTCCATGAGTTAAAGATGATTGACTTAATCACTCAATTAGATCAATTAGAATTTATTATGGTTGGAGAGCTCAATCAAGACTTGGTCCTGTAATCACCCCAAGATTCTTTCTCATAGTTTGCCATCAACTACCATTGAACAAACTGAACATTTCATTGCCAGAGTTGCTTAACATGCTTAAGATAGCCAAGAGTCATTTTAAACGAGATTAGGCTCATCTTCTTCTAATTGATAGGGAGAAAAGATGGCAATGAAGAAGGGTTTGAAGACCAAGAAAAATCCAAAGAGTAGCATCTAGAAGAAGAAGAAGAAGGCAAAGAAGCCCTCTATTGATGAAACTTGTTTTCACTATGAGAAGCATGGATATTAGAAGAAGAACTACAAGACTTGCAAGTTTGAAATACGATGCACGTGGAGCATTGAAAGGTTTGTATATGGTATAAACTAACTTATCATTGAGTGCTTCTACTTCCAATTCATGGGTATTAGATACCACATATGGGTTTCATATATGCATGTCATTGTAGGGACTATAGAGAATTAGAAGCTTGAAGAAGGATGACTTCAAGCTTTATGACATGAATGGGTGAATCGATTCAAGTGGAAGTTTTGAGCACCTATCTATTATTATTACCTTTGAGCAAGATATTGAATTGAAGAGCTATTACTATATTCCAAATGTCATTAGATATATTATTTTTATACCCTTGTTATTATAATAAGGTTTTAAAATTAATGTAAAAAAGTAATGGTTACTCAATTTAACATTCTAATGAATACTTTGAAATTGGTTTATTCAATAATGGTTTTTTAGTTCTTTCACTTAATGATGAAGTATTACTTGTTGAAAACTAGAAAAGAAAGAGAGATGATGTTAATGTCACTTTTCTTTGATATTGCTGACTCAATTATATTAGTGAGCCTATGATAAACAAGTTATATAAAGATAATTATCTCATGGATAAAATGATCAAATTCTATTCACTAGACATGTAGAAAGGGCAACTGAGTTATTAGATCTTATACATATAGATGTATATGGACCTATGATAAATAAGGCTAGAGGAGGATACTATTATTTCATCACCTTCAATGATGACTTATCAAGATTTGGATATGTGTATCTTATGAAATACAAATCCAAAGCCTTCGATAAATTTAAAGAGTATCAAAGTATGGTTAAGAAATAAACTAGAGAAAGTATTAAAATCCTTTGATCTAATCAAGAAGGAAAATACTTATCTAATGATGACATGGGTTTACACGAGTCAGTGAGCTATCCAATCAATTCTGATCGACCACATTGGCCAGGTAAGTAAGATCATGGGTGGATTCTGCCATTAACCATCTTGCCTTAGACACCAACCAAGTTGGCCAAGTAAGAGGTAGCCCTAAAGAACCAAGATCAAACTGCCAAACTTATCTTGGATACCAATTGGTTTATTAGACTCGATTAGACTAGCCTAAAGACTCGGGCTATCCACTAAGCTACTAATTAGGCCATTTAGATTTATGGACTAATCAATCTAACTATTAAAAAGATCTATAGAGAAGAAATCCAAACTCAACATTTGATTAGATTAGTTGTCTACATAGTTCAATGCATCTAAACTTAGGTCTAACCCAATTAAGGACATAATAGAAGCTAACCTATGACCCTTAAGGCTTATTGAAATGACTTAAAATCTTTGAATCATATTCCTAGAGTTCTTTGTCTTTCAAGGTAACTTAATTCTTAATTAAGTTCAATAGCCTTTATAAATTAAAACAATTTTAATTTATAATGTAAAATAATTTTACAATGAATCAGAATTTGAATTCACTATTTTTCTGCATTCTCAGGTTAAGTGTCGACACTATGCACTCATGAGTCGACTCAAGTGTCGACACTTTGCACTCATGAGTCGACTCAAGTATCGACTCAAGGCCTGAGATAGAGAGATAATAGAAAGTCATATTTCTATATGCATGCATGAGTCGACTCAAGTGTCGACACTTGGGTCGACTCAAGGCCTGTCACATGGCAAAAATAGTGATTTCAAATCTCAGGTTTTTTTAAAAAACTTTTAATCAAAATCAATCAAAACAAAACTCTTAGATCTTATCTAAATTTATTTTATGATCATAACATTAGATTAAAACATTTTAATCAACAGTTTCTTTTATTTTTCTTCTTCATGAGTCAATCACAAGCGGCACCCCTACACACCATAGGAGATCCAATTGAATGAGAAGAGAAGGTCTTATAGCCCTACTTTTCTCCTATGATCGGATGGCCATGGTGAAGCACTCAATCCAAGTACTTTAAAAGAAAACTATGATGTTAAAGCTGTTAGATGTATGCCTTGAAAGCCATGTTGGCTTGACACATTTTAATTTTAGGGCATGGACTTTGTACTTAATTTTCCTTATTAAATAAAAGGGCATTAGTTTCATTCATATTGTTGTATCTATGAATCGTCCATGGATTTAATAGACAATGACACATATTCTCAAGAGTTGAGAATCTGAGGCATGTGTCTTTATATATTAACTCCTAAAGACTCCTAATTGTTGGAATATCATGGGACGGTGATTGATCCATTAAAATCAGTGCACATATCACTTTCCTTTATGGGTAGATGAGTCTCTGACCTACAGTGTGATGACATTGGAGTGAGAGTACAGGTAGTTGATAGTGATCAACGATACTGAGCATGACCAAGTACAGAAAGTTATACGGATGACTACTCACTCATCGATAACTTCTTGATACTGTAGTTGTGTGAATAGTTCCTTGACCTAGAGTGTCTCGGCTACTCATAATAAGGTTGCTATAGTTTGATAGCACAATCACATGGTTCCTATCCATACGGGACCTTGCGGTGTTTGTTGGCTACAGTAAGTTTATTATTAGAGTAGGATGTTCACTTGTAGGGATCTATCAGTCTTAGTAGTAAGGTATAATCCTATGCAAGCTTAATGAGACTAAGTCGAGAAGTCTATGGCCATAGCAGGATAATAATGAAAAGGTGTTTTCATTAGTATCACAATTGGACTTGAGTCAATTAAGTTAATATATGATTGATGGGTTTGACGAGTATCCGTAACCAACATCATGTCGGGATTTTGATAGAGGAACCAAATCACATGGTAACTATACCTAAGGATTCCAATCTTATTCTGTTAGGTTGCCACTACATACTGCTAGGTGTCACTGGTGGATTATGAGAGCCCGTTAGGATCATTCTTGGATCGATGATCCTAATTAGGGTTGAGTTGAAATTGTTTTAGTCCATCAAAAGGAGTTTCGATGATGTATAATGGAGATTATAGCATGTCTCATTACTAGACAGGATAGGACCTGAGGTGTCACATACATTAGGAGCTCAAGTAACCAATCAGCAAATTAATTTGGACCTAATTATAAATGTTACAGTTAATATTTGACCTAATTATAAATGTTATAATTAATTAATCATGGATTAATTTAATTAAATTAAATTATATTTAATTTAATTGAATTAGACTCAATTAATTAATCCTAATTGATTTAGATCAATGTTCACTTCGAAATGGTTCGATCAGATTTAAAATCGATTTCAGTTTGAATGTAAAATCACTACATTTGGACCAAAACCTAGAGTAAAGTAAGACAAGGACTCTCTCTCCTTGTCTCCCCTTCCCTCCACATGCCTAAGTGGGCCCCAAGCATTTTGTGTGACAAAACAAAGGGGGCATGAATATTAAGAGGGTGCTAATAGTGTTTCGGCATGAATGAAAAAAAGAGAGGGAGGAGTCCTTCTTTTCTACTCCTCTTAAATTTCAATCGGATAAATTAAAACACCGTGTTTTATTTTAAGGTGGTGAAATAAAATTAGAGACTTTTACTGTGAAAAATTAAATAAGAAGGTAGTGGCTGACCGAACATAAGTATATAGTTTCTCTTTTGTGCATGAACATCCTTTTGGACGTCTTCTCTTCTCTTGGGCGCTAATACCAGAGAGTCTCTCTCCTAGGGGTGCCATCTCCTCCTTCTTTGTTTATTTCTTCCTTCTGTGAGGTCTAGAGAGATGCTCTACTAGAGGAAGAAGAGAGAAAAGGGTCCAAAGATATTGCATAGTTTGATTTGCAAGATAGAAGCCGAAAGTCGGTCCGGATTTGGATCAGCACAAGTTTTAAAGCGAACGATTTGGTGAAAGAGGAGAGGGCTGCAAGGATCTAGCAGTCCGGTGCCCTTTATGACTTGGTTGCGAGAGCTTCATGTGGATACCAGGAGAGGCCGGACGATTGCGCAGCTCTGACAGAATCCTGGCTTTTTAGTAGCGGATCTGCATAGCTTTCAGAGCAGGCCCGGATAGCGATCCAGCAAGTATTTTTTGCTTAAATCAATTTTTATTTCAGATCTAATAATTTTTTCATGTTATGCAGCATGTTAGAAATTTATGATAAATAAATTAGATTTATTTATTAATTACAAGATTAGATATAAATTATTTTTATATCTGCTTCCGCTGTGATAGGCTGCTGAAGCCTGTATAATTGCAATTTACTATTCCTGGGAGAACTCTAACAAAATCATGCTAGCATTATTATACTACAAAGAACCTAACTCTGATACCATTGAAGAGAAAACAAAATGATCATGCATGGAAAAAAAGATGTATTTTAAATTAATTTTAAAATAAGTACAGCGGAAGGCTTGGTAGTCGATCAAAATGATCGATCAATCAGCCTGCAACATGAACAAGTATGATAATGTAGCATGCATAAGACATCATAAGCAGGAAAAGAACCAAAAGGCATAAGGATACCTTATGGTTATATCTTTAGTAGGAGGATGTGAAAAGCCCTCAAGCCACACACGTGTCTGACATCTACGGGTAGTTCACACGAGGGCTCCATTCTGATCAATTCCCTCAGAGTGTTAGCTCCTTAGATCCTTGAGGCCGATCTACTTCTTCTCGGAAGACAAGGAGAAGAGGTAGAGCCCTTCCTAACTAGCTCTATTCCCAAGACCTAGCTTGAGTGCTAGGTAGTCACACACTTGAAACCCTTGTCCTCCCAAGCCCCTTTTCTTTTACCTCTCAGAATTACAGCAATCTCATTCAATAAGAAAACTCTTTTTCTTTTTCACCAACCCATAGCCCCTAAAACAACCCTTATTTATTGAGACAGCTATGAGAGGGAGAAAGAGGAAAGAGAAGTGATTGGGGGAGAAGGTCAAGGGCCATACTAAATTAGCTCTAAGCTCATAAGGCAAGAATGACCATCATTCTATGAAAGCTTGGAGCCAAAACCAACCAAAATTCGAAATTCTAATTGAGGTCAAAACTTTCCAAAAATTCCTTCCAGAATTTCTACTCGTTATAGCTGAGTGTCGACACTTGGAATAAGGTCAATATATTGACCTCCAGTGATGGCAAACGATTCTCAATCATCCATCAGCCTTTAGATCAGATAAAATTTCTATGGTATGTGACTCCATAAGTTCGAACACTAAGCCGGTAGCACTGGAACACTTCCAATACTAGTTAAAATCATCATATAGCAATGATACCCGACGTCCGGATAGGTCGAAGATTACAGAGAAACTTTCTAGAATCTTTGGCATATGGTTACTACATAATTCATCCCTTTGACCTCATAATGCTCAGGATGTCCTAGGGTTTGACTTTCAACCCCAACCTGGTACATCCAGATCATGTCTCAACCTTACAAGTTTTATGACTCCTCAAAAGAACTATCTGAAAGGGATATGCCCTACAAGCCAATCTATGTTGTATCTCCCAAACCATTGTAATTGACTATATTCTAATAAAGGCATTATTTTTCATCATACGCTGTGTTTATTATTATATGATGAACCCCATAGATTAGGGCTATGATTTTAGGGTTATGATGAGACCATACCAGTGAGACCTAAAGTCTCAAAATCTTAATCTAAAATATTCCTAGTCAAAGGAACCCTGAGTAGGGGATCAGGATTTTTCCTGTAAGACTAGCACATCCCATGTATACTGGAGAGGGTGACTGCTCTCACAGTCACTTGTGTATGACACTAATACTAAGATGTGGGTGCTCATTAGAGAATGAGTTCACTGATATGATCCAACTTGAGAACATCTAATGGAGTCTTAGCTACATGTCAATAGAAGGTTCTTATAGTGGGAGTGGTACAAGTAATCCTTTGACCTGAGACTGCCATAAGTACCTTATGTACATGAACTTATGCTTTGGTTCAATCCTAATCATGACACTGAGTCATGCACAGGATTGATATTGGGAATGGTGAATTGGATATGAAGGTAATGAGTAGGTCAACAAGGAATCGATCACTCTTAGTAAGAGGAGATTGCATCTAGCTAGTTATCAATCGGATGATGATTCAGGAAATCTTTGATCAAAGTAAAGATATTAGAGATAGTTTCTAATATCAAGATAATTGAATCATCAATATAAGATTGAGCTAGAAATAAATATAATATTGGATTTGACATATATCCATATCCATTATTATATTTTGGGTGCAGGCTGATCGAAGGATTTAATTGTACGGTAACTTTCTACTGAAGGGTAGTTTGGTATTTCACCAGAATTTTCATATCTTCCAGGTAGACATGACACGTTGCTAGACATCAATCTTATCTTGTGGGTTGATCAAATTTAATGATCATTTATTAGGAAGAGTCCTAATTGATCAAAATCGGGTAAGCCCGATTTGACCTAAATCGATTAGAAAGAGTTCTAATCAAATTAGGTCAACTTGTATTCGAACCCACTGCTGGCTAGATATGGAACCCAATGGGTCACACACTTAAGAGAATTGATCAAGAGTCATTTGCATGAAGACACTCTAGCAAGTGTTGCAAATCCTAACTTCTATTCGAATTGGATTCGAATTAGGGTTCCGAATTGATTCAATTTGGGTTCTGATTGGATCTAAATAGACCCTAATTGAGGTTTTAGGGATTATGGCTAACCCAATTGGCTAACCAATTACTTGGGCTAGCATACCACCCACCCCTTAGCCCTTGCATGCCAAAAACACCAAGAGTCCATGCACTTATAGACTCTTGGCATATGGAGGAGTCCATGGGCGCATGGACTCTTGGCGCGCCTACTTAATTCTTCGATGAATTAAGATGGGGCGGCATTCCTTCTCTCTTTTAGCACCTCAATTGTCCCCCTTGGATTGGAATCCAAGGGTTGATGTTTTTTGAGAAAGGCAGAAAGCATTCGTTGCTTCCTGGTTGCGCGAAATAACATCTCTTCGGAGATTAAAAGTCGCGACTCCTTTCTATTAAAAACATCACGATTTTTCATTTATGAAAAGCCATGGGATTTATCCGGAAGGCCGTGAGAAGGAAGGATGGGGCGTGAGAAAATGAGAAAGGGCATGAGAAGTTTTTCATGAAGAGATGTGTGGGCGCCTCTCTGAGATCTATTTAAGGGGTCAGGAAAATCAGAACTCGGTAATGTTTTTCCTTCTTCCTCTCCTAAAGACTCTTTCTCTCTTTTCTTGTTCTTGCACTATTTCCTTTACAGAGTACACCACTATCGAAACTCTGCTACTGAATAAGAACAAGAGCAAAAGTCTCCGACGGTAAAGGAAAGAAGGAGTTCTGATTTTGTTCTTTCCTTCTTACATTAAGACATTCTTGTCTTAATTTCTCCTCCAATTTAAGACAAGCCTAAATCCCCTTAGGACAAAGTCTTATCTTCAAGACAAGAGTGTCTTAGAGGGTCAAGGTCTTAGTGGAAGGAGGAGAAGAGATAAAAGAAAGGAAGGCAACCTCTTGTTTGGAAAAATTCCAGCCATAATCCAAAGAATTGAGTTCTAGGAAGAAGAACTCAATAGGAGGAACCATTGGACAAGAAGATAGTGTTCTTGATCATTGCTCTGTGTGGATCACCATCGAAGGGCGGACACTTGGACGCCTGGTGAATTCAAATAGCCCATTGATCTTCAAGTTTTAAGTCTTCATAAATTGGAATTAGCGATTACAGGTTGGTATTCTAATTCAATTTGCATAGAAATGTTTGTCTTCATACATTCTAGTCTTATTAAGGAGTTCATGTTTTAGGGTTTTTGGTGCATATTAATTTTAATTTTTGAAATTACCCTTCCGCTACATTGCACCGGAACCCTACAGTGGTATCAGAGCCACCTTAATTAGTACTATAATTTATGATAGCTTGTATGTCACATCTTAGGGTTTTTAAATCCTAATATGTTACTACACTTAGCATATCTTTGATTGCATATATGTTTTGATGTATGCCACAAGTTAGGGTCTTTCACTCAAACCCTAATTATTATAGAGATATGTTTAGTTTTTAAGTCATCATACTGAAATAAGGTTGCCCTGGCATGATGGTGGATCCATTATGTGGTAAATGGTTGTCCTAGTATGATGACACACTTAGCATATATTTGTTTATAAGAGTGATATGTTGATTGTGATACATTCTATAAGGATGATCTGGTAATTTATAAATCCCTCCTCTTAAAAATTATATTAAGTCTTAGTATATTTAACTAATAAGCATCACTAGTCATGATGAACAATTGATCATTCGGTGTCTAGAAAGGTGGTTCTGGAAAGGTAAAGAGAATTGTGGTTTTTAATTGGTTCCGTTGACTGACCTGGCCAATTTTTATTGGTGTCTAGGAAAGCAACGGGGGGACTCCCACATCTCTTCCACTTGCCTGGTCGATTTGATTAAATTTAAATCTTGACTAAAATGCTTAGTGTTAAAAATACTATATATTGGCCTTCCTTCATGCTGGATCATTATTGTGTTATGAATCACATTAGGTTTGTTGTGTTATCTGCAAGACCTAATATGGTGATTGACATAATACTAGTCTAGTACATAGATATGCTTACAGTATATTCAGTATAATGCTTTGTTGTGTTATCTGCAAGGGCATTATATTTGAGTATTGATTGTATAGAAATGAAAGGGTCTTGAATTAACTAGAACATTATGTTTGTTGTATTTTCTGCAAGACTAATAATGTTCTACAGGCCAAGTTACTTCTTGAGAATTATATGAGATATAATTGGAAGAGTTTCCTACCTTTGAGCTTATAAAAGATTTGTTGTGTTTTCTGCAAGATCTTTTATAAGTTATTAGGATCTCAATCTCACTAAGAAAATCAATCAGGGTTCTTCTTGATTATCATAGTGAGGGCTATGATTTTTGATAAAATAGTGGAAGACATAATTAAATTGAA
The DNA here is from genome assembly GCA_021397845.1 of Areca catechu. Lineage (NCBI taxonomy): Eukaryota > Viridiplantae > Streptophyta > Magnoliopsida > Arecales > Arecaceae > Areca > Areca catechu. The sequence continues at coordinate 88,421,871 of CM038051.1, read as the reverse complement.
GACCTAATTTAATTATGTAAGTCATTTCATGGTTGTTTGCTTATGTATTGTTCTTTGTTAAATATAGATAAATGGCATCTTCATTATCACTGCGAAGTATCTTAGATACCAACAAACTGACTGGTCCGAACTATGTGGACTGGTTAAGAAATTTAAAGATTGTGCTGAGTTCAGAAAAACTTTCTTATATTCTAGATACCCCTAGTCTTAATCCACTAGGGAATGATGCCATAGAGGAAGATATGGCCACATACAAAATGTGGCAGAATGACTCCCTTACTGTCAAGTGTATCATACTAGCCTCTATGACCAATGAGTTACAGAGACAGCATGAAAGCATGGATACTCAATCCATAATTCTCAATTTAAAAGAGCTTTATGGAGAACATAGTAGAACTGCTAGATATGAAATATCTAAGCAGTTATTCCATGCTAGGATGACAGAGGGAACATCCGTTCAGGATCTTGTTCTGAAGATAATTGACTTAATCACCAGATTGGGTCAATTAGGTTTTATCATGGATGGGGAGTTGAATCAGGATTTAATCCTGCAATCACTCCCAGAGTCATTTTCTCTATTTGTCTTGAATTATCACATGAACAAACTGAACATTTCCTTGCCTGAGCTGTTAAATATGTTAAAGACAGCGGAGAGCCACATTAAGAAAGAAAAGGCTCAACTTCTTCTTGTTGATAAGACCAATAAGAAGAAATCAGGCAAAAAGGGTTTTAATAGGAGGCTAAACCCTAAGAGTGGCATCAATAAGAATAAGAAAGGAAAGAAGGCCTGCAAACAGTTGACCTGTTTCTTTTGTGGCAAAGCGGGACATTTGAAAAGGAATTACAAGGCTTACCTTGCAACTGTGAAGCCTGGTGCATCAGATGCGCCAAAAGGTATGTATGAGATACATTCTATATTGACATTAAATTCATCTATATCAAATACTTGGGTATTGGATATCGCTTTTGGTTACCATATATGCAAATCTTTGCAGGACCTCCACAAGCTTAAAGTATTGAAGGAAGGTGACTTCAATCTCTACGGTGCTAGTGGTGATATCATCCAAGCAGAAGTTGTAGGGACCTATATTCTGAAGTTGCCTTTAGGGAAGATCTTGGAGTTAGAAAATTGTTATTATATGCTAAAGATTATTAGGAACATTGTATCTGTTCCCTTGTTATTAAAACAAGGATATGTAATGGATGTAATGAGCACTGGTTGCTCGATAATATTGTCTAATAAAATTATTTGTTCTGGCATATTTAGCAATGGGCTCTTAACTCTTTCTTCCAATGATAGTATTTTTCATGTCAATAATAAATGAAAAAGAGAAGACTTTAATGATACTTTACTTTGGCATCATCGACTTGGTCATGTTAATGAGTCTAGGATAAGCAAGTTATACAAGGAAAAATTCCTTGATCCTTATGAGTATGAATTATATGAACTTGCGAATCATGTCTCATGGGTAAGATGACCAAGACTCCATTTACTGGACATGGAGAAAGGTCAACTGAGTTATTAGGACTTATACATACTGATGTATGTGGTCCAATGACAACTCAGGCCAGAGGTGGATACTCATATTTTATCACTTTTATAGATGATTTATCTAGGTTCGGATATGTGTATCTTATGAAACATAAATCTGAAACCTTTGATAAATTTAAGGAGTATCAAAGTATGGTCGAAAAACAAACCGGGAAAAGTATTAAAGTTCTTCGGTCTGATCGAGGAGGAGAATACTTATCCACGGAGTTTTTAGACTATCTTAAAGTTAATGGAATTCTTTCTGAATGGACCCCTCCTTATACACCACAGCTAAATAGTATTGCTGAAAGGAGGAATCGTACCTTATTGATATGGTACGATCCATGATGTGCTTCACAAATTTACCCATTTCCTTCAAGGGTCATGCCCTAGAAACTGTTGTTTACATTCTGAACAAAGTACCTTCTAAATCCGTTGTTAGTATTCCATATGAAATTTGGAGTGGAAAGAAACCGTATCTTAAATATTTTAAGGTATGGGGATGTCCAGCTTATGTTAAAAGAAATTTTGGACATAAGTTGGAACCTAGAGCGGATAAATGTCTATTTGTAGGATATCCTAGAGATGGTAGCGGATATCTGTTTTACCATCCAACTAAACAAAAGATTTTTGTCAGCAGACATGCCACTTTTCTAGAAAAAGAGTTTATTTTAGAAAAGGGCAATGGAAGAACTATTGACTTGGAGAAGTACAAGAAACACAGATAGACAATTCTCAATCAATAGAACGTATAGTTAGATCAGAACCAGAACACAAAACTCCTCCCCGTAGGTTTGATAGAGTGTCACGGGCACCTGAGAGGTATGGGTTTATTATTGAAAATAATGAAGCCCAAGTCATTCAAAATGATGAACCTTTGACCTATACGGAAGCTATCTTGAGTACTGATTCAGATAGATGGGAAGAAGCCATGGAATCCGAGATAGACTCTATGTATATCAACCAAGTATGGTCTTTGGTCGATGCACCAGAGGGTGTTAATCCTCTTGGGTGCAAATGGATCTATAAGAAAAAGATTGGGGCTGATGGCCAAGTTGAAACCTATAAGGCTAGATTAGTGGCAAAAGGTTTTAGACAAAAATAGGGAATTGATTATGATGAAACATTCTCACCTGTTGCCATGCTCAAATCAATTCGGATTTTACTTGCTATAGCAGCATACCACGATTATGAGATCTAGTAGATGGATGTGAAGACTGCATTCCTCAATGGTTTCCTTGAGGAAGAAGTCTACATGTCACAGCCAGAAGGTTTTATTTTAAAGAATAAACCTAATCAAGTATGCAAGCTAAAGAAATCCATTTATGGATTAAAGCAAGCTTCAAGGAGTTGGAACATCCGCTTTGATGAAACTATTAAAAGGTTTGGTTTTATCAAAAATGTGGATGAACCCTGTGTTTATAAGAAGACTAGTGGGAGTGCCATAGTCTTCTTGGTTCTGTATGTAGATGACATACTCCTCATTGGGAATGATATCCCAATATTACAATCAATCAAGGTTTGGCTATCAAACCAGTTTTCCATGAAAAATTTGGGAGAAGCATCCTATATACTAGGTATTAAGATCTATAGAGATAGGTCTAAGAGGATGCTAGGTTTATCCCAGTCTAGGTACATTAACTTAGTGCTGAAAAGATTTAGCATGGATGGAAGTAAAAGAGGTTTTCTTCCTATGAGTCAAGGCATACATCTTTCCAAAAGGATGTCTCCTAAGACACCTGAAGAAAGAAATAGAATGAGTTCTATACCTTATGCTTCGGCAATAGGGTCCATAATGTATGCCATGTTATGTACCAGGCCTGATGTGGCATATGCTTTAGGCATTGTCAATAGGTTTCAGGCTGATCCAGGAGAGGATCATTGGAAAGCAGTTAAAAATATTCTTAAGTTCCTGAGAAGGACTAAGGATATTTTCCTGGTTTATGGTGGTTCTGATCTTAAACTAGAAGCTTATTCTAATTCTAGTTTTCAATCAGACCCTGATGATAGCAAATCCATTTTGGGATATGTTTTTATCCTAAATGGGGGAGCAGTGAGTTGGAAGAGTACCAAGCAGCAGACTGTAGCTGACTCAACCATAGAGGTAGAATACATAGCTGTCAGTGAATCCGCCAAGGAAGCAGTCTGGATGAAGAAGTTCATCACAGAGTTGGGTGTTGTTCCTGAGATTGAAAACCCAGTGCCACTTTACTGTGACAACACTGGAGCTGTTGCTCAAGCTAAAAAACCAAGAGCTCATCATAAGTCCAAGCACATTCTGAGACGCTTCCATCTTGTCCGAGAAATAGTAGAAAGACAAGATGTCTACATAAATAGAGTTGATACAAAGAACAACGTAGCAGACCCATTCACTAAGGCTCTACCACAGCGAGAGTTTGATCGCCACCTTGAGAGTATGGGATTAAGATTTAAAGGCGATTGGCTTTAGTGCAAGTAGGAGATTGAAAGGGATATGCCCTACAAGCCAATCTATGTTGTATCTCCCAAACCATTGTAATTGACTATATTCTAATAAAGGCATTATTTTTCATCATACACTGTGTTTATTATTATATGATGAACCCCATAGATTAGGGCTATGATTTTAAGGTTATGATGAGATCATACCAGTGAGACCTAAAGTCTCAAAACCTTAATCTAAAATATTCCTAGTCAAAGGAATCCTGAGTAGGAGATCAGGGTTTTTCCGGTAAGACTAGCACATCCCATGTATACTGGAGAGGGTGACTGCTCTCACAGTCACTTGTGTATGACACTAATACTAGGATGTGGGTGCTCATTAGAGAATGAGTTCACTGATATGATCCAACTTGAGAACATCTAATGGAATCTTAGCTACATGTCAATAGAAGGTTCTCATAGTGGGAGTGGTACAAGTAATCCTTTGACCTGAGACTGCCATAAGTACCTTATGTACATGAACCCATGCTTTGGTTCAATCCTAATCATGATACTGAGTCATGCACAGGATTGATACTGGGAATGGTGAATTGGATATGAAGGTAATGAGTAGGTCAACAAGGAATCGATCACTCTTAGTAAGAGGAGATTGCATCTAGCTAGTTATCAATCGGATGATGATTCAGGGAATCTTTGATCAAAGTAAAGATATTAGAGATGGTTTCTGATATCAAGATAATTGAATCATCAATATAAGATTGAGCTAGAAACAAATATAATATTGGATTTGACATATATCCTTATCCATTATTATATTTTGGGTGCAGGCTGATCGAAGGATTTAATTGTACGGTAACTTTCTATTGAAGGATAGTTTTGGTATTTTACCAGAATTTCCATATCTTCCGGGTAGACATGACACGTTGCTAGACGTCAATCTTGTCTTGTGGTTTGATCAAATTTAATGATCATTTATTAGGAAGAGTCCTAATTGATCAAAATCGGGTAAGCCCGATTTGACCTAAATCGATTAGAAAGAGTTCTAATCAAATTAGGTCAACTTGTATTCGAACCCACTGCTCGCTAGATATGGAACCTAATGGGTCATACACTTAAGAGAATTGATCAAGAGTCATTTGCATGAAGACACTCTAGCAAGTGTTGCAAATCCTAACTTCTATTCGAATTGGATTCGAATTAGGGTTCCGAATTGATTCAATTTGGGTTATGATTGGATCTAATTAGACCCTAATTGAGGTTTTAGGGATTATGGTTAATCCAATTGGCTAACTAATTACTTAGGCTAGCATACCACCCATCCCTTAGCCCTTGCATGCCAAAACACCAAGAGTCCATGCGCTTATGGACTCTTGGCATGCCATATGGAGGAGTCCATGGGCGCATGGACTCTTGGCATGCCCACTTAATTCTCTGATGAATTAAGATGGGGCGGCATTCCTTCTCTCTTTTAGCACCTCAATTGTCCTCCCTTGGATTGGAATCCAATGGTTGATGTTTTTTTGAAAAAGGCAGAAAGCATTCGTTGCTTCCCGGTTGCACGAAATAACATCTCTTCGGAGATTAAAAATCGTGACTCCTTTCTTTTAAAAACATCACGATTTTTCATTTAAGAAAAGCCATGGGATTTATCCGGAAGGCCGTGAGAAGGAAGGATGGGGCGTGAGAAAATGAGAAAGGGCGTGAGAAGTTTTTCACGAAGAGATGTGTGGGCGCCTCTCTGAGATCTATTTAAGGGGTCAGGAAAATCAGAACTCGGTAATGTTTTTCCTTCTTCCTCTCCTAAAGACACTTTCTCTCTTTTCTTGTTCTTGCACTGTTTCCTTTACAAAGTACACCTCTGTCGAAACTCTGCTACTGAATAAGAACAAGAGCAAAGGTCTCCGATGGTAAAGGAAAGAAGGAGTTCTGATTTTGTTCTTTCCTTCTTACATTAAGACATTCTTGTCTTAATTTCTCCTCCAATTTAAGACAAGCCTAAATCCCCTTAGGACAAAGTCTTATCTTCAAGACAAGAGTGTCTTAGAGGGTCAAGGTCTTACTGGAAGGAGGAGAAGAGATAAAAGAAAGGAAGGCAACCTCTTGTGTGGAAGAATTCCAACCATAATCCGAAGAATTGAGTTCTAGGAAGAACTCAATAGGAGGAACCATTGGACAAGAAGATAGTGTTCTTGATCATTGCTCTGTGTGGATCACCATCGGAGGGCGGACACTTGGATGCCTGGTGAATTCAGATAGCCCGTTGATCTTCAAGTTTTAAGTCTTCATAAATTGGAATTAGCGATTACAGGTTGGTATTCTAATTCAATTTGCATAGAAATGTTTGTCTTCAAACATTCTAGTCTTATTAAGGAGTTCCTGTTTTAGGGATTTTGGTGCATATTAATTTCAATTTTTGAAATTACCCTTCCGCTGCATTGCACCGGAACCCTACACTATCCTGGCCAAGGTTTTGCTAAATTGAGATATAGTGAGTCATTCACTCTAAATGATTTAGAGGGGTCAATCCCATCTTGATCTACCACTGCTTCATAAGTACTTGACTGTACCCATAAGCCTTTCATCACTGGATTAGAAATCCAAGTAGTCTAGAACCAAAGTACAGTGAGTTGCTTGCAAGCTACCATGATGACATCGGGTCTGAGGGACATATATACCCATATCCCTTTATAAGAAATCCTTTAGCAGAAGGGAGCTCTATAATTGGTCACATTCAGTGAGATGTCATACATTTTACCTGTATGTCACATTAGTGTATCTACACTCCTTGGTAAGAGGACAACCAACAAATGTGACATACAACAACCTACACTTGATACACCACCATCCTATAATAATGTATCCTTTGGTTGTGAACCAATTTAAGAACTACTCGATATATCCTCTCTATATCAAATATAATATAGTTCTAAGGACTCCATCATACAAGAGTTCTTTTCAGGAAAATGCACATGTGATGAACAGCCAAAAGAATAACTTTTATTCATTTAGAAATTCATATGCGATTATAAAATCGCACAACCATCTACAGTCTAGATGATTAGCTTTGGGATACAATTCCCAACACCATTTACTTTCCTTTTAGGGCTGGGTGGCTATTACTTTCCAACCAAATCCAAGGTGAAGCCCACTAAGGACATGAACACCGGCTTTATTTGGTCGGTGGACAAGTTCATCCTTGTGAAAGCATCATAAAAAAGGATGTCAGCAGAGCTTTCACTGTTAACCATAATTTCTTTTACAGGGTGTTTCGCTATCATCATTTCTATGACAACAGTATCATTATGTGGGTTATCTACCCTAGCCAACCCTTCTCCCTCGCAGGGGAGTACATCATCACTTCTCTCTCTCCCCATAGCCCTCTTTAAGCTTTTCCCTACTCCCTAGGAGATCATTCTGACCAGCTTCTCAGTGGGGCAGTTATCGATGACAAGCAGTCAGGGCTCTTCATTCTAGGCTAATGGAGGTGCTCCTCCCTCCACATACTTTCTAAGTTAGCCACACTTGATCAGGTCTTCTATCTCCTTCTTCAAGTGGTGGCATTCCTTAGTGTCATGGTTGTGGTCCCGGTGGAAGTGGCAATAGCGGGATCTGTCGCATCTAGTAGATGGCCTTAGTGGGGCAGGACAATGTAGAAAGCGCTCGCCCTCGATCTTCATCAGGATCTTTGCCCTCGGGGTGAGGAGAGGAGTGAAATTTTCTTCCTTGGTAGGGTCGACTCTAGGCCTAGCCCCTGGACACGGGGTTGGCACAGCCTTCGAGGTCGAGGGGCCAGATGTCTCCCCTATGGCTTGTCTCTTCAATGGCCTTCCATCTAACTCCCTTCTAGTGTGGTCGGCCTTCTTCACATGGATATAATTATGGGCCCGAAGGAGGAGCTCAAAGTAAGTCTTCGAAGGCTTCTTGTCGAGGGAGTAGGTGAAGCGGCATGTCCTAAGTCCCCTCTTCAGGACCAGCATGGTGAATGGCTTATTGAAGTGATAGATTTCCAGGGTGATGGCTTTAAATAGGGACACGTAGTCCTAGAGGAGCTCTCGGTCCTACTGTCAGATTGAGAAGAGACTATCAGCTTCACATGGCACCTTTCTATAGGTATCAAAGTATGCCACAAGCTTTTTCTCCAACTATGTGAAGGAGTCAATGCTTTCTGACTCGAGTCTAGAGAACCAGGCTCGAGCAACCTTCCGGAGGGTAGCCGGGAAGGCGATGTAGATGAGAGCATCAGTGGCCCCCTGGATCCTCATTAGGGCCTTGTAGCTTTTCAAGTGGTCCAGGTGGTCGGTTATCCCGTCGTAGGGGTCAACCTAAAGCATGTAGAACTGGTTAGGGATCGGCTCCTCTTGGATTCTACGGGAGAAGGGTGGATGGGTGTCATAACCTGCAGGCTCACTTGGAAAGCCTTGAATCTTAGCAAACCGGTGGGATAGGTCAGCCAGCTTGCACTCTTACTCTTCGAGGTGCCTTTCTGCCTGGCAGTGGATGGTCTCATCTGTGGACCCTTCAATAAAGGCCATCAAGGGTGAAGGGAGCGCGGAGTGGAGGAACTCTCGCCTGAGTTCCTAGCCATACCAGTGCCATCGATGAGAGCATGTACCATGGTCCGAGTCTGGGGAGCGACTCTCCTGGCCGGTAGGACCATCATGCTGATTTTCTCGACCGTCTAATGGTCTCCCCGCAAGTGGGAGGCTGCATGTAATTGCCCCTCCTGGAAGGACTGTAGGCTAGTATGGGGATCGGCGGTGTGGATCGCCGACATCCCTGGCTGCTATTGCATGGCTAGGGATCGATGTCTCTGGTGGAGCTAGCGCACCACCATAGCTAGGGCATGGACCTGCTGGGCTAGTGCAGTGATTTGGGGATTCGCTGGAGGTGGTGGTGGTGTAGCATGGAGCTCCCCCTTAAGGCTCTATGGGTCTTCATGATGAGGGGGCCCCCCAACATGGCTGACAGAAGCCTCCCATACACGCATTGTCACCATGAGGCCGTGGATGTCTACGGGTGTCCTTTTCATAGTGGGGGACTTGCTACAGGAACGTCCACAATCAATGGCATTTCTCCCTCTTCCTGTCTCACCAATCTGTTACCTCCTAGATCATCGTGGCCTGTAGCTCAGACTTATCATGGACTCATCAAGCTCCCGTTGGGTGCTTGGTCCTCTTCCCTGGTCAGCTCTAGAACCAGCATTACCTGTGAAAGAGAGGACACCCAGGCCAGGGATTTTGTTGCCCAGTAAGCAACCCAAGAGGGGGGTGAATTGGGTTTCTAAAAATTATATGCCAGTGTGTGTATCAATTCAATAAACAAAACAAGTGCTATGAGATATATGTGTTGTGTGCTCTTAAAGAGCGTGCAGTAGAAATTTAAATTGCAACGAAAAATGAGAGCAAGTAGAGAGAGACAATCAATCACAAACATAATCCAAGTATAATGGTTCGGTGCTCTCCAAGGCACCTACATCCACTCCCCAAGGTCTACTTGAAAATTTACTATAATCACTTACGATTATAGTTGATTAGTTTTTCGAGCTCACTAATCAAAATCCCTTTTCATTTTCACAAGGCTCACCAAAAGAAACCTCTTAGTTTTCAAAGGCTAACCAAAAACCTTCTTTGTTTTCAACTAGGCTAACCAAAAACCTCCTTGGTTTTCAACTAGGCTAACCAAAAATCTCCTTCATTTTGTTTTTAGGCTCATCAAAAACCTTTACAACAAAGTATGAAATGATATAAGAATACAAGAAAAGCTTTCTAATAAAAACTGTTATCTCTTTGAAGTTTGATGAAGATGCTTGTCTTCAATTTGATGAAGTCTCAATCAATACTCAAAAGTAGTTGGACTTGAATGCTCTTGATATCTTTGAATGCTTGAAGACTTCTTGGCTTGGAAGTAATCGCTCTCAATGAATGTATGAGTGAATGCACTTACTTTCTTTCTTTTTCTTATTCCATATTCATTCTCTCTTTATTCCTCTTCAATTTGAATCACTTAAATACCATCCCAAGGCCCAAAAGTCAATTTATGACCATTAAACACGAGAGCTAGCCATTGAGAGCAAAAATGATGAGTTCTGTGTTTGAAAAAACTAGTCGTTATTGTTTCCAGAACTCCAAGTGTCGACACTTCAAGCTATGAGTCAACACTTAGGGTTGACACTCAAGTCCCATTAGTCGATACCTAGTTCAAAATTCTATTTTGAAGCTCTCTGGAAATATTAGGTGAGTCGACACTTCATCTGGTGAGTCAACACACGAGTCGACACTTATCATCTATGAGTCGATACTTGAGGCAAATCCTGGATTTCGTCATGTTCTGGAAAAATTCTGTCTCAGGCTTTGAGTCAATCCTTGAGTCGACACTTGAATGGCATAAGTCCACAATTCAAGCATGCCATTGAAACTTCTCTCTGTGTGCTGGCTTGAGTCGACACTTGCATTGTCATGAGTCGACACTTGAACTGTGAGTCGACACTTTGAGTCACACTTGCTGAAACTTCTTTAAAAATGACTAAGACTCTGTTGAATCCTTTTTCAACTAAACTCATTAATTCCTTTCAAGCAAGTCTTAAATACTTAAGTCCATTAAACACAGAAGTTTTAATCTTTGCTGATTTGATGAATACCTTTTCTATTAAAAATACTGATGGGGACATCAAAACCCATCAGGGTTTTTTTTTTCTTCTAGATTTTTTTTATTTTATCTTATATTTTTTATCCCAACTATTACACTCATCCCCGCTATTTCTATTTTATTCATGCTTATCCCTGACTTATTCCTATCCTCTTCTTCCTCCACCCATAGCCCAGATCGCCTTTGATCCACCATCACGGCTGATCCATCAACATCGCACCACCCAACTGCATAATCGGAGCTGCCCTGTCGCCGTCTCCACCATCTCCACCCAGTGCCATCGACCGAGCCACAAATCCATGACCAAGCCGACCATGCCACCCGGTTGCCCTACCCATCCAGATCCGAATGGCACCTCCCTTCCGTATGACGGATCGCCTCCCGCTGTTCCACCGATCATTCACCGCCTCGCTGTCGATGACAAGGCCACCGTGCACCCCAATTACCGAATCTTATCCAGTCTGGAGAAGCCATCCACCTTCCACCGATGCTTGATGCCGATGCCCTACCGGATCTTCAAACTGCTCCCCGTCAACTACCTGTTCCAGCCACCGGCAGTGCCACCGCCTCTCCTAGTGTTGATGCTGGCGAAGCCTCCCTGCAAGCCCCTCTTCCCGTTCGCAGCCCCCTCTGTTCCACGGTCACAAGAGAACCTGTACAAATCTCAGAGCAATGCAGCTTTGCATGGATCTGAAAGCTACATGCTTCTCAGAGCAAGAATTTTCTGTATAGATATCTGGCCTGCACATATTTCAGAGCAACTCAGCACGGATCCATCTTTTTCAGCATAGATCTTGATGCATTCGGATTATATTTTTTTTATTTTAATTTTTTAATCTAAATGTATTGATTAGTTTGAAACTATTTTAATTTCAAGTGTATTTTAGATTAGATTATTAGTTTGAAGTTTGTTAGAATTGGGATAGGTTTCATCTTTATCTTTTAAGAGGGTTAGAAAGTCTATAAATACCACCCTCAGTCATTTATAAAAAATTAGTGAAAAAAGATGAGTGTTTAGAAAAGAGAGATTCTTTTCATTCACCATGCATGGGGAGAGTATGAGACCCTATTCCTTCGCCTTTGAGCATCGAGGGGTGCGAGACCCTATTCCTTCACTTTCAAGCATCGAGAGGCATAAGGCCCTAGTTTTTCTTTATTCTTCGGTACATCACGGCGTTTAGGCCCTTTTCCTTTGTTCTTCGAAACATCGCGAGTTGTGAGGCCCTTTTCTTTGTTCTTCAGAACATCACGGGATGTGAGGCCCTAGTTATCCCCTTCTTGACCCTAATCCCAGGAGACTTTTCAATGCTCCAACGATCCTCCTAGCCTTATCCCCCATCAATTTGGTATCAAAGCGGGAGAGGATTAGGGTTAGAGAAAAAAAGAAAAGAAAAATAGAGAGAGTTGCAGCATCGAGCCTGACTCGACGGAGTCGAGTTTTTCCCATCCCAGGAGAATGATGGGGACATCAAAACCCATCAAGGTTTTTTTCTTTTTTCTCCCAAATTTTTATATTTTATCTTATATTTTTTATCCAAGCTATTCCACTTATCCCCACTATTTATTTTTTATTCCTACTTATCCCCAACTTATCGCTGACTTATTCCTGTCCTCTTCTTCCTCCACCCATAGCCTAGATCACCTTTGATACACCATCATGGCCGATCCATCAACACTACCACCACCCAACCCGCGCAATCGGAGCCGCCCTACAACCATCTCCACCATCTCCGCCCAGCACCATCGACCGAGCCATAAATCCACGGTCGAGTCGACCATGCCCCCCGGCATCCCCACCCATCCAGATCTGAATGGCGCCTCCCTTCCCTACACCGGATTGCCTCCCGCTATTCCACCGGTCATCCACCACCTCGCTATCGATGATAAGGCCACTATGCACCCCAATCGCTGGATCTCATCCAGTCCGGATAAGCCATCCACCTTCGGTCGATGCCTGACGTCGACAACCTGCCAGATCTTCAATCCACTCCCTACCGATCGCCCGTTCCAGCCACCGGCCATGCCGCCGCCTCCCCCATCATTGACGCCAACGACGCCTCCCTACAAGCCCCTCTTCCTGATCGCCTTCCCCTCTGTTCCACGATCACAGGAGAACCTGCACATATCTCAAAGTAGAGTAGCTTTGCACTGATCTCAAAGCAACATGATTATTAGAGTAGGAATTTTTTGCACTTTATCAGGCCTGCACAAATTTCAGAGCAACTCAGCATGGATCCACCTATTTTGTCACAGATCTTGATGCATTCAGATTATATTTTATTTATCTTAATTTTTTTAATCTGGATGTATTGATTAGTTTGAAACTATTTTAATTTCAAGTTTATTTTAGATTAGATTATTAGTTTGAAGTTTGTTATGATTAGGATATGTTTCATCTTTATCTTGTAAGAGGGTTAGAAAGTCTATAAATACCACCCTCAGTCATTTGTAAAAAATTGGTGAAAAAAGATGAGTGTTTAGAAAAGAGAGATTCTTTTCATTCGCCCCACATGGGGAGGGTGTGAGACCCTATTCATTCACCTTTGGGTATCGAGGGGTGTGGACCCTATTCCTTTACTTTTGAGCATCGAGGGGCATGAGGTCCTAGTTTTCCTTTGTTCTTCAGAACATCACGAGGTATGAGGCCCTTTTCCTTTATTCTTCGGAATATCGCGGGGTATGAGGCCCTAGTTATCCCCTTCTTGACCCTAATCCAAAGAGACTTCTCAACTCTCCAACGATCCTCCTAGCCTTGTCCCCCATTAATTTGGTATCAAAGCGAGAGAGGATTAAGGTTAGAGAAAAAAAAAAAAAATAGAGAGAGAGTTGCAGCATCGAGCCTGACTCGATGGAGTCGAGTTTTCCCGAGAATGATGGGAACATCAAAATCCATCAGGGTTTTTTCTTTTTTCTCCCATATTTTTTTATTTTATCTTATATTTTTTATACCAACTATTCCACTTATCCCCACTATTCTTATTTTATTCCTACTTATCCCTGACTTATCCCTAACTTATTTTTGTCCTCTTCTTCCTCCACCCATAGCCCAGATCGCCTTTGATCCACCATCACGGCCGATCCATCAACAGTGCCACCGCCCAACCCATGCAATCGGAGCCACCCTACCGCCGTCTCCACCATCTTTGCCCAGAATAGCCAACCGAGCCATAAATCCATGGCTGAGTCGACCATGCCGCCCGACCGCCCCACCCATCCAGATTCGAACGGCGCCTCCCTTCCCTATGCTGGATCGCCTCCCACTATTCTACCGATCATCCGCCACCTCATTGTCGATGACAAGGCCACCTGCGCCCCAGTCATTGGACTCATCCCATCCGGAGAAGTCGTCCACCTTCCATTGATGCCTGACGCGACACCCTACCGAATCTTCACATCGCCCCCCGTCGGTCGCCTATTCTAGCCACCGGCCGTGCCACCTCTCCCCCAACGTTGACACCTGTGAAGCCTCCCTGCAAGCCCCTCTTCCCATCCGTTGCCCCCTCTATTCCACTGTCACAGGAGAACTTGCACGGATCTCAAAGCTACATGCTTCTTAGAGCAAGAATTTTCAACACATTTATCAGGGCTGCATATATTTCAGAGCAACTCAGCACGGATCCACCTTTTTTTAGCACAGATCTTGATGCATTCAGATTATATTTTATTTATCTTAATTTTTTAATCTGGATGTATTGATTAGTTTGAAACTATTTTAATTTCAAGTTTATTTTAAATTAGATTATTAGTTTGAAGTTTGTTAGGATTGGGATAGGTTTCATCTTTATCTTGTAAGAGGGTTGGAAAGTCTATATTAATACCACCCTCAGTCATTTGTAAAAAATTGGTGAAAAAAATTGAGTATTTAGAAAAGAGAGATTCTTTTCATTCGCCCTGCATGAAGAGGGTGTGAGACCCTATTCCCTTGCCTTTGGGCATCGAGGGGTGTGAGACCCTATTCCTTCGCTTTCGAGCATCGAGGGACGTGAGGCCCTAGTTTTTCTTTATTCTTCAGAATATCACGGAGTGTGAGGTCCTTTTCCTTTGCTCTTCAGAATATCGTGGGGTGTGAGACCCTTTTCCTTTATTCTTTGAAATATCGCGGGGTGTGAGGCCCTAGTTATCCTCTTCTTTACCCTAATCCCAGGAGACTTCTCAGCTCTCCAACGATCCTCCTAGCCTTGTCCCCCATCAATTAGGGATAGGAATCAAAATATTGTATGTTTTAAGTACATTTGATTCTATATTTGTAGTGATCGATAGGTTTTCAAAGATGGCACATTTCCTGCCTTGTTCCCAAATATATGATGCTTCTAAGGTAGCCAAGCTATTTTTGAATGAAGTAATTAGATTGGATGGTTTACCTAGGACAATAGTTTTCAACAAAGATGTCCGATTTACTAGTTATTTCTGGAAAATACTCTGGCACCTATTAGGGATGAAACTTAAGTTTTCCATATCTTATCACCCTCAAACTGATGGCCAGACTAAAGTTGTTAATCGAAGTTTAGGAAACTTACTGAGAAGTTTACTAGAGAGCATACAGCCAATTAGGACATATTATTGTCTAGAACTGAATTCGCATATAATAGCTTAGTAAATAGGTCTACCGAAAAAAGTCCTTTTGAGATTGTTCATGGGTACAAACCTAGAAAACCTCTAGATCTCATTCCTTTACTCATGCATGAACGTATTTCAGAGTCTGCTGAGTCATATGCTGAACATGTTAGAGAGTTGCATAAAGAGATAAGTAATAAAATTAATGAAAGCAATGAATCTTATAAACATATGGTTAATACTAAAAGAAAACTTAAGGAGTACAAAGAAGGAGACTTTGTTATGGTTCCATTATGACCTGAACGGTTCTCATATGGAAATATGAAAAAATTGCATGCCCATAGTAGTGAACCATACAAAGTAATTAAGAAAATAGGACCTAATGCCTACATGCTTGAATTGCTACCTGAACTAGGCATTAGCTTTATTTTCAACGTTTCAGACCTTATCGAGTATAGGGAGCCAACGTTGATTCCTAGTAAGCCATTTAGGCCTAATCCTGTCCTTGAGAGTGAACCAACTCAAGTGTATCCACCTACCATACCACTAGCCCGAAGAGACAAGATCGAACGGATCTTGGATGACAAGATCATCGCTACCCAGACCAAAGATTACCAGTGATATCTGGTTCGTTGACAAGGACGACCTGAGTCTGATGATTCTTGGATCACTAGAGAGGACTTGCAGAGAGTTGCCCCTGACTTACTAGAGTATTATAATAGTGAAATCGACCCATACTCGATAGGGTTGAGTTCCTCCCATCCAGAGAGAATTGGTGCGGGCACCAGGGCTAAAAGAAATCGACAGGTTAAACCCACATCCCTATGAATCACCTGTGAGTAAAATCCTGAACCCAATCCTATTTACCATGTAAATATTTTATTTTAAATTTTGTTATTTTGGTTTAGTTAGGGTAAACCCTTTTTACCAACTATAATTAGGATTTTGTTTATTTTGGGATAAAACCCTTTTTACCAAGTTGAGTCGAAACCCCAATTGAGTCAAACCCTATTTATCCAATTGGGATCTTAGTGGTTCAATTTAATTAGACCTTTTACCAACTTTAATTGGGTTTTTATTTGAAAGTCTAATTAAGTGTGGTTGGTTCAATTAGTTATTAGTTGGTTAAATCATGTAGTTAGTTATTCATTGAGTCCATGTAATTAGTTGAGTCATTGAGTCCTGTATTACAAGGGGCATCCAATTGAAGACCCATGTGCTAGCTCAAGACAAGCCCATGTAACTCCATGTGCTAGCACAAGTTTCTTGCCACATGTCATCCTATTTGGTGCCACCTTTGCAAGACTTCTGGACAACACCTGCCACATCACCAGGGGACATCAACACATGGCATGTCACTTATGTTTGGATATGCAACAAGATTAAGACATCACCACATGACAAAACCCTTTGGTTGGCCACTTAAGAAGGAGTTAGCTCCTCATGTTTTTTTTAAGAGTAAAGCAGAAGGAGATCTCCAAATTGGCACCCTCCCACTCCATTCCTTCATGCCAAAACCAAGAAAGAAATTGGCCAACATTTCAAGGAGTTCCAAGTCATCTCAAGTCATCCAAGTGGAAAAGGTTGGAAGGTTTTCCTACTTTAAGAGTTTTGATAAAACAGGTAGGAAGCTGCTTAAGTTCCTAGGACTCAAGAGTCTCACTAAAACTCTTGAGTCTTCTTCAATCCAAACTGAAAAGTCCACTCACATACAGAAGTCCAGATCAGCCCAACAAGCAAGAGTCCAAGATGCCCAGAAGTAGGACTCTAGGAGTTGTAGTCCAAGGGAGCACAAGACTAGTATTTGTGTCCCTTACAACATTAGTTGGGAGTCTATAAATACCCCACCAACCTCCCTTGTAATTCAATCAATTATTCATCAATATATAACAAAATTCTATCGAATTTTCTCCTTTCCTGTGTACATCGCGGGGTGTGAGGCCCTTCCTTTGTTCTTCGGAACATCGCGGGGTGTGAGGCCCTACTTATCTAACCGTTAAGAAATCCAAATCCACCATTTCTAAACCTTCCTTTCTTTCATTCTTTCCTTTCCATTACTGTTTTTAATTCGTGTTTCTTTCTTTGTTGAGTGTGTAGGTGATCAAGAATTGAAGCCAGGTTTTCTTTCTTCCAAAACAGCATCGCTTGAAAAATTGGAGCCTGGAATCGAATTCTTGAAACCCTATCGTGAAGATCTTGAGAGTCCCGTCAGATCCGATTCAAAGGAGCATATCTTCATTATTAAAATCTAAACTAATTTTCTCCTCATAATTTCTGACTTGTTGAATAGATAACCCAGTTTACGGTGGTTTCTCAACCCCCAAGTCCTATTTTTTCTAATTAATTTGTAGGCTTACTTGCGGGAAAATAATAGAACTAGTTTCCTGTTCTATTTCCTTTGAAGTCTTCTTTAAAATTTGAAAATATAAAAAAAATTAGTTTCTTTCTTTCTTTCTCTATTAATTAGTTATTAATTTCAGTAATTTAGTTTTGGTTTTATGTCCTGCATCAAACACACTTCAAAGAACTATTAGAATTCAAATATACTTAAATATTTTGTTAATCATCAAAATTAATAATGGAGTCAACAATCTCTCCCTTTTTGATGATGACAAAACTTTTAAGTATATTCCATATGATAATCTCTTAAGAACTTCAATAGTATAAAGCTTAATGCAATTTGTATCAGAGTAAAGGTAAAAGGTAAAAAGTTTAAGTCAAGAAACTCATTTGAATTGAATTTAAATCATAAGGAATATCAAAGCTAAAATTACATGAGCCATGATACTCTAAATGTGTATCAAGAATAAGTCAAACTTTAAGAGTAAGAAATTCATCATTGAAACATAATAAATGTAATCATCAGAAAAAAAATTTAATCAAATGATTGAAGAGTATAGATACTCCCCCTCAAAAGGTAATTCAAAAAACTGAGTTTCAAAGAGTTTTCATAAACTGAAAAACTAATTTCAAAGATTTTGCAAGAAATTTTAGCAAACTGATTACTCCCCCTTACTTATTGCACTAATTTTACCTTTTTTTACTCTTATTTAAATCTTTCACAACAAATTACTTTTCATTTAAATATCTTTATCTCTCACTTATCTTTAACTTATTTCACTTATCTCTCCCCCTTTTTGTCATCATTAAAAAAGATAGAGAGAAGAAAAGATGACAATTACAGAAATTGAGCAATAATTACATGAGGTAATAAGCAAAGACAAAACATTAATATAAAAACTTTCATTCATTCAATTCAGAAGTTCGTACATTGATACATACTTTGATACAAAGATACAAACAAAGATGCATACAAGCAATGATGGAATGTAAATTATCTGAATATAAAGACTATACTGAGAGGAGTGCTCCTCATCATTAGAGGATCTAATCTCGATCAGTCCAATATCTCTAGAAGGTCAGGATCATAGCCACATGGGTCGAAGATCAGAGAGTCTAGTCTGAGTCAGTCTCGATACGTCATGACAGCCTCATCCTCTGCATCTGACATAAGCTCTACCTCTGGCTGGTGCAGAAGAGGTAGAAACTACATTAGTAGCAGGAATAGAACTGACCAGAGCAACAGTATCAAAAATAATAGGAAGGGGGGTATGATTAAACATAGGTTTAGAGTCAAGATGCTGGAAATCAGGAGTATAAACTCTCAGTTCCATGATAAGGGAAGATGTATGAATAGGTGGAGAATGTAATACAGAAGTATTAAAAGATGGAATAATATGAGTAGGTGTAGGAAGGGAAGTGTGATCATCAAGTCTGGAGAGAGGAGTGGACAAAATTGGAGTCTGAAATGATCGAGGTGTATCAGAAATGGAACTCCTAGAAGTGTCAGCTACAATCTCTGGCTCTGGCTCCGTTACAAAATCTATCACATCAAGCTCTACAAAGTCAGACTGATCATCTCCCATGTCAGGTCCTGGAGCTGGTGGTGCTGGAGGTGAATCAGATGGAGCTGAAGGTGTAGGAGCTCTACCTGATTAAGGTCTAGCTAAAGCAGACAAAATGGCAAAGATGCCATCACTCAATCCTCGATGGCTCTCCCACATCTCCATGTGAATCCTGTCGACTCACTAATGAATGATCATCACCTCAGTCTTAATGTGAGCGACCTTGTCTTCTAAACTGTCAGTATCATCGGGGATATCTATTTATGCAGGAGTGGTTTGCTCAGGCTGAGGAGTGGGCTCTAGCTGTGCCGAATGCTCTCGAGCTGAACCTCAGGGAAATCACTGGGTGGCTCTAAGGGCCTTGCCTAACCTGAAAAGATACACTCCTCCTCCACCACATCATCATCTCTGTCAGTGGCCTGACCAGATATACATCATCTCCACTGGCCTCTGACAAGCTGGTAACCCATCCAGTGAAGAGATCCAATGTCATAGATGTCTGTGTGTAGTAGCTGTCTGTACAGCTCATCATATATGACCACTCCATAAGCTTTAAATAGTAATGTCAACCCCATCCCATAGGGCAAACACAGTCTCTGGTTGATCAATGCCGCAGTCAGCTAATGTACCATGAGCACTGGAAGGCATACAGGAGTGCGCTGTACCAGAGAAACCATGACCAGAAGCTCGCACTCTGTGATGAAGTCGAATTGTCCAGTCTTCGATAGAAGGATCTGAGCTACGATATGGTGCAGTAACCTCATCTTAGGCAATAATCTTGAAGCAACCACATTAGCTCTCTCAAGTTGATCGTCTATCTCCAAAATGCATCAAAGATCACTGAATCTGTCTACTAAAGCATCCACAACTGATCTTGTCATGGGGATGTCCCATACTCTTCTCAAAATCTCTATGGATACTAGAACATCTCTGCCATGGACCTATGCAATCCATCCATCGCTACCTCGAGCAAGTGAACTGTAGAACTCTCTAATCAATCTCGGGTAGAATCTCTCAAAAAGAGAACAAAATGGTGCAAGATCTGCATCCCTCAGCCACTGGCCTATCTTGAAGTGCTGCTAGTCTAGGAAATCAAAGTCCACATGATGTCCTCCAATGATGGTCTTCGATCCCATCTGATTTACTGTAGAAATAGGGGGTCTAGTAGGAACATCAGGCACATCTGCTACTTTATCCTCATGCCTAGCCTTGGTTCTATTTTCTTCCTCTTGAATGGATGGTCTAGGACACCGGACAACTTGTTTTCTAGGCCCCATTGCAAGGAAACAAGGGAGGACACGAGGAAGGGAAGAAACTAGGGTTTCTACAGTGAAAACCTAGGAAACAGAATGAAGAACAGTGGAAATCCAAAAAGTACCTACTCCAAATGAAGAATTGAGGGATTGGAACCGAAATTTGGAGGGAAGAAGATGTTGGAACACTATTTGGGGATGAGTCGACTCGATTTGGAATGAAAAAATATGAGGAAAAACTTTATTTTCTTATTTTTATCTCGGTCTATCATCATTTAAGTGTCGACTCAACACTTCCAGGTGTTGACACTTCCAAGTGTCGACACTTCGACTTAAAATTGGGAAAAAAATAGGAAACAGAGCATTGATCAAGGTAGAACAGAATTTCAATGATTTTAAAGTGATTAAACTTGATTTACAAATAATTTTGATCAATTAAAAGTTAAAAGAAATTGTGAAGAGATGGATATTTCAATCAAAAGGGTTGATTATCCCTAATTCTCTTCTAATCATACCGAACTGATCCTCTTGGAGAGGTTTAGTTAATATGTCAGCTAGTTACATTTCAAAGCAAACAAATTCAAGCATAATATCATTATTTTCAACATGATTTCTAATGAAATGATGCCTAATTTTAATGTGCTTACTTCAAGAGTGCTGAACAAGATTTTTAGTTAAATTTATACCACTAGTGTTATCACATCTTATGGGTGTCTTAGATAATTTAATTTTAAAATCTTTAAGTTGTTGCTTAATCCACAAGATTTGAGCACAATAACTTCCTGCTACAATAGACTCAGCCTCAGTTGTGGATAGTGCAACTGAAGTTTGTTTCTTGCTAAACCAAGAGATTAAGTTAACTCCAAGAAATTGGCAAGTTCCACTTGTGCTTTTTCTATTTAATTTACACCCAACAAAATTAGCATCTGAATAACCAATCAAATCAATAGATGAATCTTTAGAATACCATAAGCCAATATTAATTAAACTAGATAAATATTTAAATATATGCTTAACAGCCAACAGATGAGATTCTTTTGGATTAGACTAATATGTAGCACACATACAAACACTAAACATAATATCTGGTCTACTAGCTGTCAAATATAACAATGAGCCAATCATTTCTCTATATAATTTTTGATCAATAGATTTACCATGTTCATCTTTATCAAGTTTACAAGAGGGGCTCATAGGTGTACCTATTGATCTGATAGTCTTCATCTCAAACTTCTTAAGATTTCTTTTGTATACTTAGCTTGGTTGATGAAGATTCTATCTTTGGTTTGCTTGATTTGGAGTCTGAGAAAAAAGTTGAGTTGTCCCATCAAGCTCATTTCGAACTCTCCCTGCATAAGCTTAGCAAACTCTTGACAATGAATTTCATTAGTAGCACCAAATATATTGTCATCAACATAAATTTGTACTATCAATAAATTATAATTTTTTTTAGAAATAATGTATGTCAACATGGACTCTAGAGAAATCAATTTCAATTAAGAACTTGCTGAGTCTTTCATACCATGCTCGGGGTGCTTGCTTTAAACCATAAAGTGCTTTGTATAGTTTAAAAACATGATCAGGATGTGCATGATTTTCAAATCCAAGTGATTGTTCAACAAACACTTCTTCAAAAATAAAACCATTTAGAAAAGCACTTTTGACATCCATTTGAAATAATTTGAAGTTCATGAAATATGCAAATTCTAATAATAGTCTAATTGCCTCAAGTCTAGCAACAGGAGTAAAGGTTTCATCAAAATCAATCCCTTTCTCCTGATTGTAGCCTTTGGCAACAAGCCTAGCTTTATTTTTAGTAACAATACCATTTTCATCAAGTTTGTTTTTGAAAACCCATTTTGTGCCAATAATTAAAATATTAGATGGTCTATTAACTATAGTCCAGGCATTATTTCTTTCTATTGATTTAGTTCATCTTGCATTACATTTATCCAATTAGGATCTTTTCAGCTTCTTCAATACATTTTGGTTCAATTTGAGAAACAAAAGCAATATAATCACATACATTTCTAATTGAAGATCTTATCTCTTTTAATGGATCACCTAGGATTAACTCCTTAGAATGTCCATGAGCATACCTCCACTCTTTGGGTAGATCCGGATTTCTTGGTGTGGATTCTGTAACTTTTTCTCTTTCATTCTTGTCTTGATCTTCTTTATTCTCTTGAGAGGGTTGATCATCCAAAGTCAACTTCTTTAATTCTTTAACACCTGCATATGCATCAAAAGTATCCTCTTTTCTAAAGGATTTGTTAGTAGATTCTTCAAATACTACATGTACAAATTCCTCTACTACTAAAGTTCTCTTATTAAATACTCTGTATGCTCGCTTGATGTAGAGTATCCTAAAAAGATACCTTCATCAAACTTGGCATCAAATTTTTCTAAATTATCTTTACCATTATTCATAATAAAGCATTGACAACCAAAAACTCGAAAGTAGTTTAAAGTTAGTTTTCTTTATTTCCAAAGCTCATATGGAGTGTTCTTTAAAAGTTAGTTGAATCAAAACATGATTTAAAATATAGCAAGCGGTATTTATTACTTTAGCCCAAAAATATCTTGGCAAATTATTTTTACAAAGCATTGTGCATGCCATTTCTTCAAAAGTGCAGTTTTTTCTTTCTACTACCCCATTTTGTTGAGGTGTCCTAGGTATAGAAAAATTGTGTTCAATTCCTTTCTCATTATAAAAGTTTTCAAAGTCTTGATTTTCAAATTCAGAACCATGGTCACTACGAATACAAACAACTGAAGTACCTTTTTCATTTAAGACTTTGTGTGCTAGAAATGAAACCCATGTAAATCGCGAGAAATCATCCACTATAACTAATCCATATCTCTTGCCTCTTAGGCTAGATGTCCTAGTTGGTCCAAAGAGATCTATATGGAGTAGTTCTAATGGCCTTGTAGTTGAAACAAAATCTTAGGTTTGAAAGATGTTTTTACTTGTTTTCCAAATTGGCAAGCTTCACAAACTTTATCTTTTTCAAAACTAAGTTTTAGCAAATCTCTTACTAAATCCTTTTTACATAATTTAGAGAGTAAATACATGTTAGCATGACCTATTCTATGATGCCACAGCTAACTAGTCTCATCAATAGTAGAATTCATTGCAACTAGGCATTCACCATTAGGCAAAGATATATTATCCAAATCTCCTAGATAGATATTACCATGCATTTTTCCAATGAATTTCACTCCATTAATTTTAGGACTAGCAATTATGCAAAAAGATGATTTAAAAATAACTTAAAAACCTTTATCACAAAATTGACTAATACTAAGCAGATTATGTCTCAAACTTTCAACTAAAAAATATTATCAATCCAAGTAGAAGGAAAGATGTGATCCTTATCGATACTAATAATCTTTCCTTTACCATTTGTTGCCTAGGTGGCTTTTCCAAGGGGGGGTGAATTGGGAATTTAAAAAATTCAATAGAGTATGTGCCTTTTTAAAAACTTCTTTGATATGGTAGGTGCTGTGATTCAGAAATTTAAAGCAAAAGCAATTAAGAGAAGAAGTAAAAGAACAATCACAAACACAGTAATTTAGAGTGATTCGGAGCACCCCAGCTCCTACATCCACTATCCAAGATACTACTTGGGATTTTCACTATATTCACTACCAAAATACAATTGGATTATTTTATTGGGCTTACAATCCAAACCCAACTTGGTTTTTCAACTGGGCTTACCAAAAATCCAACTCTTAGTTTTAAACAAGATCACCAAGAACCCAACTTGGTTTTACTAGGATCACCAAGAACCCTTACATAGTTAGTTTTGAACGGGATCACTAACAACCCACTTGGTTTTTAGACCGGGCTCACCAATAACCCAACTCAACAAGAGTAGAAGAAAGTAAGCAACAATAATGACAAACTATATTATCGGATGGTTACCGATGCAGCTCAAGAGAAGCCTTTTTAATTGCACTTTGATGAACTTCAATGGCTTCTTCAACTTCTTCAATAAGTGCTTCAAGCTTCTGATTGAAGTTGGTGAAGGCTTGAAGTCTATCTTGAATGCTCTTGCAGTGCTCTCTAGCTCACAAGCTCAAGTAAGCATTAACATTCATTAATCTTCTCAAAAGTTGTACCAATCCCTCTTTTATAGAATCTTGTACTCTTCTCAGATGGTTTTAGTCATTGTAGACTATTGGGATGTGACACTTGACCATTGGAGCACTTCTTAAATTCAAAAATAAAGTTCTGGAACTAGCCGTTACTTGCCTGAAATCGACCTCCGAGTCGGATCGGATCTTCTCGAGTCGGCTTGGATCCTTAGAGTAGTTCTGGTCGAGTCGCCTTGCTTCATTTAGTTTGGCTCGGTTTCTCAGTAGTTTGATTCCTTACTCCGGAAGAGTCGGCTTGTTTTACTTCGAGTCAGCTCGGATTCTCAGGCTTTCAAAACTATACTCTGGAAGAGTTGGCTTGGGTTCCTCCGGGTTGGCTCTCCTAACTGTTCACTCAAAACAGTTCTTTCTAGACTCTAGAGGAGTCAGCTCGGATGCTGAAGAGTCAGCTCAGATGCCAGACTGAAGTACTTAGTTGGCTCTGATTTTCTTCGGGTCGGCTCGCCTATTTGATTCAATAATTGATACCTTGGACGAGTCGTCTTGGGTTTCTTTGAGTTAGCTCGGCAATCTGCATGCTAGAAACCTTCAGCCATGCCATATATTAGAATTAGCTCTTTTTACTAGAGTCGGGTCGGATAGATCTTCAGTAAAAAAACTTGAACTCCTCTCTAGAAGTTTTCTAGCAAGTCTTCAACACTTCAAACTTTTCAAACTCAACTTACAAATGAATCTAAGAAACTTAAAACTTGAAAAACATAAAAGCAGCCCATTTTTCATGATTTTTTTTAAACTTTTTCTATGGATTCTTCTTTACATGAAATAATTACAACACAACTCATGACAGAAAATAAGAATGTAGGAGTTGAAAATGAGCAGTGAAATCATCCTACAAAAACTTATAAAGCACTTGAAGAGTTATTAGTAACACAAATACATGCACCAATATTTTGTTATCATCAAAATCACTCAAGGGGTCAACACCATTATCACCAAAGGTTACACTCCCTCCATCTAGTGCCTCAAAGAGGTGAATTGCTTCACATCTCCTGTCATGTGTCTTGAGCAACCACTATCAAGATACCATATTCCTTTCTTTTCTTTGGTTGCAATATATACCTGCAAAACAAATTAAGTTTTAATTTTAGGTACCCAAGCCAACTTGGGTCCTTTAAGATTAGTACTAAAAGTGATTCCTTTTGGAACCCAAATCATTCTAGAATTATTAAATTTTCTTAAATTACAAAGATATGCTTTATGACCTACTTTTCTACAAGAGTAATAAATGATGCTCGATGATGCAGGAATAAATAAGTTTTTGAAAAACTTTTGCTATTTTTGAGGCTTAAAACCTAATCTAGCTTTATTGAAAATAGCTCTTTGGTTGTTCAAAAAAAGATTTAACTTTTCAGAACTATAGGTGAATTTTTCAACAAAGATTTTATCCTATCAATCTCATCCTTATATTTCTTGTTTTCTACTTCAAGATCTTTACTTTTCTTCAAAAGTTCATTGTTTGAAATATTTGCTTTAGGCCTTTTCAAAACTTTATTTTTCATTAATAAAGCATTGTTCCATTTTTCTAAAACAATAATTTTGTTTTTTAAATCATTAACTTCATTCAAAAGATAATTGTTTTCATGTGAGAAAGAGTTTGCATGCTTTTTAAATTTTTATTTTCAGATAATATCAACTTATAATCATGCATTAATTCATTAAATGTAGTTCTTAATTCATCAAAAGTGTAATCAGCTTCAAGATCATAATGTACCTCATCTTCATGTTTTGCTATAAAGCAAAGATTTGCGACTTCAGTTTGTTCTTCATCTGAGCTGGAGTCTTCACTATCCCTCCAAGTTGCCATCATTGCTTTCTTTCAAAGCTTTTTCTTTGACTTCTTTAGAATAGGGCAGTCATACTTGTAATGTCCAGATTTCTTGCATTCAAAGCATATTGGTAGTTCCTTCTCTTTGTCCTTTTTTTTCTCTTTTTCTTTTCCCTTTTCCTTATTTGATTGGAATTTTTTCTTGTAAGGGAATATTTTTCTCCTCAAAAATTTTCTAAATTTTCTTACTAGCAGAGCTTCTTCTCCCTCATCATCATCTTCTTCTTCTTCTTCTGATTCTTTATTTGAAGATTCTTCTTAAGTTGTGGACTTGAAAGCTATACCCTTCTTCTTCTTGTCCATATCCATAGATTTTTGTTTCAAATTCAGCTCATAAGTCATGAGCAAACCCACTAGCTACTCCAATGGATGTTTGTTAACATCTTTGGCTTCTTGGATGGTGGTCACCTTTGGATCCCAAGATGTTGGAAGAGACCTAAGAATTTTGTTCACAAGATCGGCATTAGACATAATTTTACCTAGGCTTCTAATGCCATTTATAATATTTATGAATCTAGTGTACATATCAGTGATGGATTCATTAGGTTCCATCCAGAACATCTCATAAGTGTGCACAAGCATATTAACTTTTGTGTTCTTCAGTTGATCGGTACCCTCATGAGTAACCTCAAGTGTGTCCCATATTTCTTTGGCTCAGGTGTATGTGGAGATCCTACTGAACTCACTAGGATCCAATGCATAGTAAAGGAGATTCATTGCTTTCACATTGATCTCGGATTGTTTAATGTTATTTTTATCCCAATCCTCTTTAAGCTTTGGGATGAAAACACCATTAACCATAATCGAAGGAATATGAAGACCTTTATCAACTACTTTTCATAAATTATAATCTATAGAATGCATATAAATTCTCATTCTAGTTTTT
Source organism: Areca catechu (assembly GCA_021397845.1). Taxonomy (NCBI): domain Eukaryota; kingdom Viridiplantae; phylum Streptophyta; class Magnoliopsida; order Arecales; family Arecaceae; genus Areca; species Areca catechu. The sequence goes on along the minus strand of CM038051.1, from coordinate 88,394,690 downwards.
CAATATGTATAATTAGAGCCATTAAAATAAGGTGATCTATTTGAGGCTTGTCCCTTAACTACACTAGTACCAAAGGGGCTGTCATAGATCTTTACTCAAGGTGGTTAGACCTATATACTGAGAATATGGCTTTGATACCACTTATTGCCTAGTAAGCAACCCAAGAGGGAAGTAAATTGGGTTACTAAAAATTATATGCAAGTGTGTATACCAATTCAATAAGCAAAACAAGTGCTAGTAAGATATATGTGTTGTGTGCTTTTAAAGAGTGTGCAGTATAAATTTAAATTGCAATGAAAGATAAGAGCAAGTAGAAAGAGACAATCAATCATAAACATAACTCAAGTATAGTGGCTCGGTGCTCTCCAAGGGACCTGCATCCACTCTGAAAGAAAAGTGCCCTAAGAGCCAATTATTGTAAGGGCATTTTTGTAATCTTCCAACTATTGTATGGCATTATATTAATAAAGGCATTTATTTTCATCATAAACTATTGTGTCTTATTTATGGATTATGATAAATCCCATGGATTACGGCAATGGAATTAGGGTTATGATAAAGATCATAACAATGAGACCAAAGTTCCTGTAAACCCTAATCAAAATTGTTCCTAGTAAATGGACCATCGATTCGGGGATTGATGAATATGGTAAGACTAGCTTATCCTATGTATGCTCAGTTAATGATGGTTGGTCTCATAACCATTTATGTAGAGACACTAATACAAGGATAAGGGTGCTCATCAGGGTATGAGTATACTGAACTGATCTACACCGGAACTATCTTATGGAAGTCTTACTGCTTTGCAAAAGATAGGTCCTAGAGTAGAAGTTGTGCATGTGATCTTTAGACCTGAGGTAACCATGGTTCCTTGTGCACAATAAGCCATATTTTTGGTTCACACTCATTCATGACATTGAGTCATATACGGGATGTTCTGGGTATGGTGGAAGGTGTACGAAGGATGTGAGTGGACCAACAAGGAATCGATCATTCTTGGTAAGAGGAATTGTTATCCCGTGTAATCTCTTTGATGTGTGACTTAAGGAGCCTTTGATCAAAGTAGGATGAGTTTAGAAGTGGTTTCTAATCAGTCATCAGTTGAGTCCTCATAATCGAGCTGAGATTTGATATGATTAAGTGTTAGGGTTTGACATATATCCTTACCTATCACTTAATCGGGATAATGGGATATCGAAATATTGAATTGCATAGTAACTTTCTACTGAAGGGTATTTTGGTACTTTCCACCAAATTCCATAGTTTCTGGATAGGCATGATACGTTGCTAGATATCAATCTTGTCTTGTAGGTTTTCATGAACCAATTGGATTGGTTTCATGAGTCAATTCGATGGATGATTCGAATTGAAAAATCATGTGAGCCAATTTGACCTAATTAGGTAATCGGGTTCGATTGGATCGAATCGGCTCAAACCTAAACCTACTGCTAGCTAAATGTGGAATCCAAAGGGTCACACATTAGAGAGTTGATCAAGGAAGTCATACATGATTTAATAAGGGTCATGGCATCCTAATTGGTTACCCAGATTACACACTAGCATGTATAGGCTAACCCAATTGATTTTGGTCTAGTTGCTTGTTAATTGGACTAACCTAATTGAGGGAAACCTATATTAGGTTGAGTCCTAATTGGGGTAGCCTAAACCAAGCTTTATCTAGTTTTTATTTGGACTTGAAATGCCACTTGGATTAGAGTCCAAGTGGGCGTGGACTCTTGGGCGCAATATTGCACGTGCCAAGGAAGAGTAGGCGCAGAAAGAGGCCAAGAGTCCTTCTGTAGATGAATCACTTTGGCTGATTCATCTGGGACTGATGCGGGACGAAAATTGATGTAACCCTGGATTATTTGGGTAAGGAAATAACTAAACAAACTAGGACCGTGGGAGGGCTCAGAAACCTCCCGGGACTAGGGTGACATTGAAACTAAAACCCTAAAATAGCTGATCTCTTTTGGTTTTCAATTTTCTTGGTGGAGGTGACGACGGAAGGATGGAGATAGGAGACTAGGAACTAGAACTCATGGCTCTGGGACTCACTCTAACAGGGAGATGCACACAAAAAGTCAAGGGTCAAAGCGTAAAGCTACCCTCCAGAGGGATCAAAGTACATAGCTACCCTCCCGAGGGATCAAAGCAACAGCTACCCTAAGCTCTCATCGAACCCATCATCCATATAGTAGGGCTCTCACATAGATGCACCAGAATGACTCTCAAAGGACACGAGGGGATAAAGAAGATGAGATAGGGGATAACTAGGGTGCTCGAACCCATTATCCACAAAGTAGGACTCTCACACCCCCCAACGAATCCATTATCCATATAGTAGGGAACGAAGGCAAACGGGACTCAGCCTAGAACTAGAATCAGAACCAATGGAGAACCAAAATTCTATATCAACTCATCTGATTATTACAGGAAGAGAGAGGGCCTTTATATAGAAAAACCAAAATCCTTAGTTTCTTAACCTCTAGGAAAACTAGAAAAGGAAAATAAATTATAACAAAATTCATGTTGCATCAAAAGTGGTGCTGATCTGCTCTGAAAAGCATGTCGGCTTGATGATCTGCTCTAAAAAGCATGCTGCTCTAAAATTGAAATGCTTTGAAATCCGTGCAAACTCATCTCACGGTCATGCGGAGGAAGGGAACCAACTCCGATGAGGCACCAGCAGGTGGCGGACGGTGAGTGGCGGATGGCTGGCAGCGGGCTACAGGCAAGGTGGTGGCACAGGAACAGCACGGCATGCCCAACGTGCTGTTTAGTCTCACACGGCCATGGGAGACCTCCTGGGTGCCGGCGTGGCCTCCGGCGGCCAAGCAGGCAGCGAAACGTCGACAAGCGACGGTAGGGGCGGCGGCGTGGGTGGGTGGCGGCGTAGTGGCGGCACGGCATGCACGGCCATGCTGCTTGGGCTTCCCACGGGAGTGGGGCCCAAGGCACCGACTGGGGATCTCTGGCTGCCGGGCGAGGAATGGCGGGCGGCAGTCGACGGTCGGGCAGCCGGCCATAGGCAGGCAGCAGCAGGCGGCAATGGCGATCGTGGGCCATGGCGGGAAGATGCCTCCGAGACCGTTCATCTTCCCACGGTGTTGGGCGGCGGCAGTGGCTTTTCCGGCGAGGGTGGGGGCCGGCGAGCATCGATGGCGGTCCGGCGGGGGCGACCGGGGTCGGGCGGCCCGGATCTGGGGCTAGAGGGGGTGGAGGCTAGGGTTTGGGCGTTTAAAAAAATCACGAGAGAAGATGGAATAGTGTAGGAATAAATCGGGAATAAGATTGGGATAAAGGTTGAATAGCAAGAATAGGTGGAATAGCGGGAATAGAAAAAATAAAAAATCTGAGAAAATAAGAAAAAATAGAAAAAAAAAACCTTGACCTGTCCTGGATCCCCATCATTCTCCTCGACCGCAAAGAACTCGACTCTGTCATGTTCGAAAAATGGAGCATACCCTAATCCACAACTCACTATGATACCAAAATTGATGTGTGATGAAAATCGATGTAACCCTGGATTATTTGGGTAAGGAAATAACTAAATAAACTAGGACAGTGGGAGGGCTCAGAAGCCTCCCGGGACCAGGATGACATTGAAACTAAAACCCTAAAACAGCTGATCTCTTTTGGTTTTCAATTTTCTTGGTAGAGGTAGCGAAGGAAGGATGGAGATAGGAGACTGGGAACTAGAACTCATGGCTCTGGGACTCACTCTAACGGGGAGACGCATACAGAAAGTCAGGGGTCAAAGCATAAAGCTACCCTCCCGAGGGATCAAAGCACATAGCTATCCTCCCGAGGGATCAAAGCACCAGCTATCCTGAGCTCTCATCGAACCCATCATCCACATAGTAGGGCTCTCACATAGATGCACTAGAATGACTCTCAAAGGACACGAGGGGATAAAGAAGATGAGATAGGGAATAACTAGGGTGCTCGAACCCATCATCCACAAAGTAGGACTCTCACACCCCCCAACGAACCCATTATCCACACAGTAGGGAACGAACGCAAATGGGCCTCAGCCCAGAACTAGAACCATAACCAATGGAGAACCAAAAATCTATATCAACTCATCTGATTATTACAGGAGGAGAGGGGGCCTTTATATTGAAAAACCAAAACCCTCAGTTTCTTAGCTTCTAAGAAAACTAAAAAAGAAAAATAAATTACATCAAAATTTGTGTTGCATCAAAAGTGGTGCTGATCTGCTCTTAGAAGCATGTCGGCTTGATGATCTGCACCCGAAAGCGTGCTGCTTTGAAAATTGGAATGCTTTGAAATTTGTGCAAACTCATCTCACGATCGTGCGGAGGAAGGGAACCAACTCCGGCGGGGCACCAGCGGGCGGCGGATGGGGCTGGCGGATGGTGAGCAGCGGACGGCTGGCAACGGGCTGCAGGCAAGGCGGTGGCACGGGAACGGCACGGCATGCCCAGCGTGCCGTTTGGTCTCCCACGGTCGTGGGAGACCTCCTAGGTGCTAGCGTGGCCTCCGGCGGTGGGCGACGGTAGGCGGGTGGCGGTGCAGGCGGGCGGTGGTGCAGTGGTGGCACGGCATGCACGGTAGTGCCGCTTGGGCTTCCCACGGGCTTGGGGCCCAAGGCACCGGCGAGGGATCTCTGGCGGCCGGGCGAGGGCCGGCAGGCGGCGGTCGGGCGGGCTGCGACAGGCGGCGGCGGCGACCGTGGGCCATGGCGGGTTGACGCCTCCACGTCCGTTCGTCTTCCCATGGTGTTGGGCTGCGACGACGACTTCTCCGGCGAGGGCGGGGCCCGGCGAGCATCGACGGTGGTCCGGCGGGGGCGGCCGGGGGTCGGGCAGCCTGGATCTGGGGGCGGAGGCTAAGGTTTGGGCATTTAAAAAAAATAACGGGAGAAGATGGAATAGTGTAGGAATAAATCGGGAATAAGATTGGGATAAAGATGGAATAGCAGGAATAGGTGGAATAGCGGGAATAGAAAAAAAAAAAAAATCTGAGAAAATAAGAAAAAATAGAAAAAAAACCTGGACCTGTCCTGGATCCCCATCAAGGACTCTCTTGGCACACATCCCCATGCCCCTTAGGATAATTTTTGACCGGTCAAACTTATTTGAATTGGCGTGAAAAGTGTGGAAGGAAAAAGCACGCATGAAGAGATGCATCTCTTCATTTGGTGCGTGCCCTGAAGTAGTGTCCTACTATCAGGACTCTTCATATTCTCTGATGTTTGGAGATTGAAGAGGCACCTCTTGGTTTCCCAGAGACCGGTACTTGCCATGTGGCAAGTCACAAATTGTTCAGGAATGGGAATGGATGCCGATATGATCTTTGATGCATGATAAGGCATATTGGATATGATTTTTCAAGCCAGATAACCTCTCTTCGATCTTGAAAAAACATATCTGATAACCTACTGGAAGGCATATCACACGCCCCTCTTAAAACTATAAATAGGGGCAGTGATATGAGTCTCAGATATCTTTTTCCATGGTAAAGATATTATGAGTCTTTGTTCTCCCTCCCTCCTCCTTTAAGACAAAACCTTGTCTTTTTAAGACAAGGTTGTTCTTTCTAGGACAAGTCTTAGAGTTTAAGACATAAGCCTAGAGTGTTCTAGAGGAGGGCAATACCAAATCCAAGAGTGGTTTTGGAAGGTATTCAAAGTACCCTACAGAAGAACAGGTGTCCTTCAAAGGTCAAAGTCTAGAAGGCTGTCAAGAAGAGTCTTAGTCAAGCAAGCAACTGTAGAAGGAATTCTTCCTTGGTTCAATTCTCGTGTGGATCACCGTTGGAGGGCTTGCACTTGTGAGCCTTGTGGAAAGAAGTGGAAAATAGCATTTCAGGTATGTTTCTTGTACTTCCATTATGATTCATTAGTTGATAATGACTAAGGGGAGCCGGGAATTAGGGTTTCTTCTAGCTAATTAGGGTTTTCATACTTAAATTTTTGTTTTAAAATTCACTTCCGCATGTAGCATGATGACCTAGGCTCCTAGAAATTTCTTGCATCCTCTCCAAGGTCCACTTGGGAATTCACTATAATCACTCATGATTACAGCTGATTAGTTTTCCGAGCTCACTAGTCAAAATCCTTTTTGATTTTTACAAGGCTCACCAAAAAAACCTCTTGGTTTTCAAAAGCTAACCAAAAACCTCCTTGGTTTTCAACTAGGCTAACCAAAAACCTTCTTGGTTTTCAACTAGGCTAACCAAGAACCTCCTTGATTTTTAACTAGGCTAACCAAAAACCTTCTTGGTTTTCAACTAGGCTAATCAAAAACCACCTTGGTTTTATTCTTAGGCTCACCAAAAACCTTTATAACAAAGTATGAAATGATATAAAGAATACAAGAAAAGCTTTCTAATAAAAGTTGTTATCTCTTTAAAGTTCAATGAAGATGCTTGTCTTCAATTCGATGAAGCCTCAATCAATGCTCAAAAGTAGTTGAACTTGAATACTCTTGATAGCTTTGAATTCTTGAAGGCTTCTTGGCTTGAAAGTAATTACTCTCAATGAATGTATGAGTGAATGCACTTGCTTTCTTTCTTTTTCTTATTCTCTATTCAGTCTCTCTTTATTCCTCTTCAATTTGAATCACTTAAATACCATCCCAAAGCTCAAAAGTCAGTTTATGACTGTTAGACATGAGAAGCTAGCCATTGGGAGCAAAAAGGATGAGTTTTGCATTTGAAAAAACTAGCCATTACTGTTTCTACAACTCCTAGTGTCGACACTTCAAGCTGTGAGTCGACACTTAGGGTTGACACTCAAGTTCCATGAGTCGACACCTAGTTCAAGATTCTGTATTGAAGCTCTTTGGAAATCTCAGGTGAGTCAACACTTCATCTGGTGAGTCGATACATGAGTCAACACTTATCATCCATGAGTCAACACTTAAGGCAAATTTTGGATTTCAGCATGTTCTGAATAAATTCTGTCTCAGGATTTAAGTCGATCCTCGAGTCAACACCTTGAGTCGATACTTGAATGGCATGAGTCGACACTTCAAGCATGCCACTGAAACTTCTCTCTGTGTGCTGGCTTGAGTCGACACTTGAACTATAAGTCGACACTTTGAGTCGACACTTGCTGAAACTTCTTCAAAAATGATTGAAACTTTGCTGAATACTTTTTCAACTGAACTCATTAATTCCTTTCAAGCAAGTCTTAAATACTTAAGTCCGTTAAACACTGAAGTTTCAATCAAAGAAAGGGCTTCTTCAGTCTTTGACAAGCAGTTCAGTTTTGGCTGATTTGATTAGTACTTTTTTCTATTAAAAATATATTTCAAAGAACTGTTAGTACTCAAACATACTTAAGTATTTTGTTAATCATTAAAATCAATAACAGAGTCAACAGATTCTGGTTGGGACACTTTAACGATCAAATCAATTAGGATGACCATGATGGGAATTCTTTCAGGGTGCCGGAATCATGCAGCATGCGGTAGTAAATATCAAAAATGAAATTCTAAGCATGAAACCCTAATTAGCAAGAAAACCCTAATTCCTAGAAACCCCTTATGCAATACCAATCAATGAAACATAAATGAAGTCAGAATACATACATGGATCGCTGAGATCCAATCATTTTTATGAGACTCACAAGTGCAAGCCCTCCAACAGTGATCCATACGAGAATGGTACCAAGGAAGAATCCTTACTGAGGTTGCTTGCTTCAACATGACTCTTTTGTCAGCCTTTTGACCTTTGACCACTTTAGGACACCCTGTCCTATTGTAGAGCTCTCTGGACACAGTCCTAAACCACTTTTGGTTTTAGGACAACCCTCCTTTAGGACCCCTTAGGCTTATGTCCTAAAACTAAGTCTTGTCTTAGTAGAAAAGGCCTTGTCTTAGTAGAAAAGACCTTGTCTTAACAAGACAAGTCTTGTCCTAAAGTAAGAAGGAGGGAGGGAGAAGTGGAAGAACACTCAGAATATCTTTATGGTGAAAAAGATTATCTGAAACTCATATCACCACCCGTATTTATAGTTTTAAGAGGAGTGTGTGATATGTCCTCCAACAGGTTATCAGATATGATTTTTCAAGACTGAAAAATCATATCCAATATGTCTCCTCATGCACCAAAAGATATATTGGCATTCGTCCATTTTCCTGGACAATCTATGACTTGCCACATGGCAAGTACCGGTCCTTGGGAAGCCAAAGGCACCTCTTCAATCTCCAAATATTGAAGAATATGAAGAGTTCTGAAAGCAGAAGGACTCTGCTTCAGGGCGCGCGCCACATGAAGAGACACGTCTCTTCATGCACGCATTTGCTTCCATCACTTTTTCACGCCATTTCAAAAATGCCTTGATCGGTCAAACATATCCAAGAGGCATGGGGTAAGATAAGAAAGTGCCCCCTGAAATGAAACACTCAAGTGTTTCAACTACAGAAGGACTCTTGTCCTTCTGCATGCACCTTCATCTCCCGCGCGCGCCAAGAGGCGCCAAGAGTCCCTTTATTTCTTTGTCAACTTTATCCACACCCATGCAACCTTTGACTAGTCAAAACATATGCAATATGAGTGTTAAAAGAAAGATCATTAAGTCCTCTTTCCATCCATATAAATATTTTTCAGATCAAAGGACTATACACTCTCCTAGGCCTTTTGAATGCCAAGGTGTCATTTGGGCATCTAGAGTTCCTTACTCAAAAGGACTCTTCAATAAGATGTCCAAAATACCAAAATAAAATCAGATCAAGCTCTGATTTGGCTATCCCCATTTAGGATTCAACCTAATTTAGATTTCTCTTAATTAGGTTAGCCTAATTAGCAAGCAACCGGACCCAATCCAATTGGGTTAGGAATTGGGTTAGCCTATATATGCTAGTATGCAATCTAGCTAACCAATTAGGATCCCATGACCCTAATTAAACCATGAGTGACTTCCTTAGCTAACTCTCTATTGTGTGTGACCCATTGGGTTCCACATCTAGCCAGCAATAGGTTTGATTTGAGCAAATTCGATCCGATCGAAACAGATTGACCTAATTAGGTCAAATCGACTCACCTAATTGTCCAATTAGAATCACACATCGAATTGACTCATGAAACCAATCCAATTGGTTCATGAAAACCCACAAGACAAGATTGACATCTAGCAACATGTCATGCCTACCCAGAAGATAAGAAATTTGCTAGAAATTACCAAAATATCCTTTAGTAGTAAGTTACCATGCAATTCAATCTTTTGATCTCCCATTATCTCGATTAAGTGATGAGTATGGATAAATGTCAAACCCTAACACTTAATCATATCAAATCTCAGCTCGATCATGAGGACTCAACTGATAACTGATTAGAAGCCACTTCTAATCTCATCCCACTTTGCAAAGATTCCTTGAGTCACTCATCGAAGAGATTACATGGGATAACATATCCTCTTACCAGGATTGATCAATTCCTTGTTGGTCCACTCACATTCTTCGTACACCTTCCACCATACCCAGAACACCCCTTACATGTCGCAATGGCATGAATGAGTATGAACCAAAGTGTGGCTTAGTGTGCACAAGGAACCATGGTGACCTCAGGTCTAAAGATCACATGCATAACTTCTACTCTGGGATCTATCTTTTGACAAGTAGTAAGACTTCCATAAGATAATCCTGGTGTGGATCAGTCCAGTGTACTCATACCCTGATGAGCACCCTTATGCTAGTATTAGTGTCTCTACACAAGTGGTTGTGAGATCAACCACCCTAATCAACTGAGCATACATAGGATAAGCTAGTCTTTCCGGATTCATCGATCCCTGAATCGATGGTCCAACAACTAGGAACATTCTAGATTAGGGTTTATAGGAAATTAAGTCTCATTATTATGAACTCCATCATAACCCTAATTCTATTGCCCTACTCTATGGAGTTTATCATAATTAATAAAAACATGATACAGCAGTATATGATGAATTAAATGCCTTTATTAATATAAAAGTATGTCATACATGAGTTGGAAGTTTACAAAAAGGCCCTCATAATGATTGGCTCTTAGTGCACTTTTCTATCAAACTCCCACTTGTACTAAAGTCAATCGCACTTGTATTTTATGCCCATATAATCTAAGTGACGATCTATCTGCTGCTTGGCTAAAGCTTTAATGAATGGGTTTGCTATATTGTTCTTTGTGTCAACTTGTTCGACGACAACATCTTGTCTTTCTATAATCTCTCGAACGAGGTGAACCGTCATAGAATGTGCTTGGACTTGTGATGGACCTTGGTTCCTTAGCTTATGCAACAGCCCTAGTGTTACCATAATATAATGGCACTGGCTGTTATACATTAGGAACCATGCCCAATTCCATGATAAATTTCTTCATCCAGATAGCTTCTTTTGTGGCTTCACTAGCAGCTATGTACTCTGTCTCAGTGACTGAGTCAGCTACTGTTAGCTGCTTTGTACTTTTCTAACTCACTGCACCACCATTCAGGGTGAAGACATATCCCAATATGGATTTTCTATCATCTAGATATGATTGAAAACTAGAATCTGTATATTCTTCTAGTTTCAACTCAGATCCTCCATATACTAGAAAAATATCTTTAGTCCTTCTCAGGTACTTAAGAATATTTTTCACAACTCTCCAATGATCCTCTCCTAGATCTGCCTGAAACCTGCTCACTATGTCCAAGGCATATGCAACATCAGGTTTGGTATATAACATGGCATATATTATTGATCCTACAGCTGAAGCATAAAGAATCATAGCCATCCTCTCTCTTTCTTCTGATGTCTTAGGAGACATTTTTTTAGAGAGATGTATGCCTTGACTTATAGGTAAGTAACCTTTACTACTTCCATCCATGTTGAATCTCTTCAATACTAAGTCAAGGTACCTGGATTGGGATAAGCCTAGCATCCTTTTGGATCTATCTCTATAGATCCTTATATCCAGTATATAAGAAGCTTCTCTCAAATCATTCATGAAAAATTTTGATGATAGCCAAGTTTTAACCAACTGTAACATTGGGATATCATTCCCAATGATTAGTTTGTCATCCACATATAAAACCAAGAAAATAACTGCACTCCCACTTATCTTCTTATACACACATGGTTCATCTATATTTTTGATAAAACCAAATTCTTTGATTATTTTATCAAAATGGATGTTCCAACTCCTCGATGCTTGCTTAAGTCCATAAATGGACTACTTTAATTTGCATACCAGGTTTGGTCTCCCACTTAAGACAAAACCTTCTAGCTATGACATGTAGACTTCTTCTTCAAGGTTTCCATTGAGGAAAGCAGTCTTTACATCCACTTGCCAGATCTCATAGTCATGGTATCAGATATTGCAAGCAATATCCGAATGGACTTGAGCATGGCTACTGGAGAAAAAGTTTCATCATAGTCTATATCATGTTTTTGTTTGAAACCTTTTGCTACCAGTCTAGCATTGTAGTTCTCAATTTGACCATTTGCTCCAATCTTCTTCTTGAAGATCCATTTGTACCCAATTAGATTAATTCCTTCAGGTGGATTGATAAATGCATAAATAATAAATATTAAAACATTAAGTTAAATATTAAATTACTCGTATTTGATTAAATTTATATTTTTATGCAGAGTTTTAAATGATTGAACCCCACCAACATGAAGAGCATAATTTTTGGGATCCAACGACGTGAACGGTGCATGAATCGGATTTGAATTGAGCTAGAAAATGAATTTTGAAGGGTTAATCCATGAATAGCACGATTTTTAAAGCATGAGATTCAAGTTATTGGTTGAACATGAACCAGCTCAACGGTTCACGAAACAATCCAATGGTCCACATCCTCCATGGCAGCTGGTCCACGGAGCATAGCCATGGACCATAGGCCTCCTCAAGCCACGATTTCGCCGGGGGGTGTTGGGATCCGGTGCAACGCAGGGAAGGGTAATTTCAAAATATATAAATTAATATGCACCAAAATCCTAAACCAGGAGCTCCTTAATAAGACTAAAATGTATGAAGACTAACATTTTTATGCAAATTAGAATTAGAGTACTAACCTGTAACCGCTAATTCCAATTTGATGAAGATTTAATCTTAAAGATGAACGGGCTATTTGAGTTCACCAGGCGTTCAGGTGTCCGCCCTCCGATGGTGATCCACACAAAGCAATGACCAAGATCCTAACTCTTTGTTCCAATGGTTCCTACAATTTAATTCTTCTTCCAGGAATTCAATACTTGGATTATGGCTGGAAATCTTCCACTCAAAGGTGTCTCTTCTTCCTTCCCCTTCTCCACCTTCTACCAAGACTTAGAACCTTTAGGAAACCTTTGTCTTGAAAGTAAGACCTTGTCCTAAGAAGATTTATGCTTGTCTTTAACTGATGGAGAAATTAAGACAAGGATGTCTTAATGTAAGGAAGAAAAGAATTGAATCAGAACTCTTCTTTTCTTTACCGTCAGAGACTTTCTCTCTTAACCTTGTTTAGTAGCAGAGTTTCGACAGAGTTTTACTCTGTAAAGGAAACAATGCAAAAACAAGAAAGGGAGAAAGAGTCTTCAGGAGAGGAAGGAAGAAAAAAAAAATCACATCACCGAGTTCTGATTCCCACCCCCTTTTTATAGTTTTCGGAGAGGCTCCCTCACAACTCTCCGATAACAATTTCTCATGCCATTTCCCTTCTTTCCATGCCCCTTTCCCTTCTTCCCACGCTCTTTTCTTTTCTCACGGCCTTCTGGATTATTTCTCATGGCCTTCCAGATCAATCATCATGACTTTTCTCAAAAGAAGAAGTCACGACGATTGGGAGAAAGAAGCCGCGAAACTTGAATCTCCGAAGAGATCTGATTTCGTGCTCCCAGGAAGAAACTGCACTTTCTTTCTTTCTTAAAACCTCTCCATCCGTTAGATTACCATCCAAGGGATGACAAATGAGGCGCTAAAAATGAGAAAGAATGCCGCCCCGTCTTAACTCATCGGAGAATTAAGTGGGCGCGCCAAGAGTCCATGCGCCCATGGGCTCCTCCATATGGCGCACCAAGAGTCCATAAGCGCATGGACTCTTGGTGTTTTTGGCATGCAAGGGCTAAGGGGCGGGTGGTATTCTAGCCTAAGTAATTGGTTAGCCAATTGGGTTAGCCATAATCCCTAAAACCTCAATTAGGATCAAATTAGATCCAATCATAACCCAAATTGAATCAATTCGGAACCCTAATTTGAATCCAATTCGAATAGAAGTTAGGATTTGCAACACTTGCTAGAGTGTCTTCATGCAAATGACTCTTGATCAATTCTATTAAGTGTGTGACCCACTGGGTTCCATATCTAGCCAGCAGTGGGTTCGAATACAAGTTGACCTAATTTGATTAGAACTCTTTCTAATCGATTTAGGTCAAATCGGGCTTACCCGATTTTGATCAATTAAGACTCTTCCTAATAAATGATCATTAATTTGATCAATCCACAAGACAAGATTGACGTCTAGCAATGTGTCATGTCTTCCCGGAAGATATGGAAATTCTAGTGAAATACCAAACTATCCTTCAGTAGAAAGTTATCGTACAATTAAATCCTTCGATCAGCTTGCACCCAAAATATAATTATGGATATGGATATATGTCAAATCCAATATTATATTTGTTTCTAGCTCAATTTTATACTGATGATTCAATTATCTTGATATTAGAAACCATCTCTAATATCTTTACTTTGATCAAAGATTCCCTGAATCATCATCCTATTGATAACTAGCTAGATGCAATCTTCTCTTATTAAGAGTGATCGATTCCTCGTTGACCTACTCATTACCTTCATATCCAATTCACAATTCCCAGCATCAATCCTGTGCATGACTCAGTGTCATGATTAGGATTGAACCAAAACATTGGTTCATGTACATAAGGTACTTATGGCAGTCTCAGGTCAAAGGATTAGTTGTACCACTCCCACTATGAGAACCTTCTATTGACATGTAGCTAAGACTCCATTAGATGTTCTCAAGTTGGATCATATCAGTGAACTCATTCTCTAATGAGCACCCACATCCTAGTATTAGTGTCATACACAAGTGACTGTGAGAGCAGTCACCCTCTCCAGTATACATGGGATGTGCTAGTCTTTCCGGAAAAACCCTGATCCCCTACTCAAGGTTCCTTTGACTAGGAATATTTTAGATTAAGGTTTTAAGACTTTAGGTCTCACTGGTATGATCTCATCATAACCCTAAAATCATAGCCCTAATCTATGAGGTTCATCATATAATAATAAACACAGCGTATGATGAAAAATAATGCCTTTATTAGAATATTGTCAATTACAATGGTTTGGGAGATACAACATAGATTGGCTTGTAGGGCATATCCCTTTCAATCTCCCACTTGCACTAAAGCCAATCGCCTTTAAATCTTAATCCCAAACTCTCGAGGTGGTGATCAAACTCTCGCTGTGGTAGAGTTTTAGTGAACGGGTCTGCTACATTGTTCTTTGTATCAACTCTATTTATGTAGACATCTTGTCTTTCTACTATTTCTCGGACGAGATGGAAGCATCTCAGAATGTGCTTGGACTTATGATGAGCTCTTGGTTTTTTAGCTTGAGCAACAGCTCCAGTGTTGTCACAGTAAAGTGGCAGTGGGTTTTCAATCTTAGGAACAACACCCAACTCTGTGATGAACTTCTTCATCCAGACTGCTTCCTTGGCGGCTTCACTGACAGCTATGTATTCTGCCTCTATGGTTGAGTCAGCTACAGTCTGCTGCTTGGTACTCTTCCAACTCACTGCTCTACCATTTAGGGTAAAAACATATCCCGAAATGGATTTGCTATCATTAGGGTATGATTGAAAACTAGAATCAGAATAAGCTTCTAGTTTAATATCAGAACCACCATAAACTAGAAAAATATCCTTAGTCCTTCTCAGGTACTTAAGAATATTTTTAACTGCTTTCCAATGATCCTCTCCTGGATTAGCCTGAAACCTACTGACAATGCCTAAAGCATATGCCACATCAGGCCTGGTACATAACATGCCATACATTATGGACCCTATTGCCGAAGCATAAGGTATAGAATTCATTCTATTTCTTTCTTCAGGTGTCTTAGGAGACATCCTTTTGGAAAGATGTATGCCTTGACTCATAGGAAGATAACCTCTTTTACTTCCATCCATGCTGAATCTTTTCAGCACTAGGTTAATGCACCTAGACTGGGATAAACCTAGCATCCTCTTAGACCTATCTCTATAGATCTTAATACCTAGTATATAGGATGCATCTCCCAAATCTTTCATGAAAAACTGGTTTGATTGCCAAACCTTGACTGATTGTAACATTGGGATATCATTCCCAATGAGGAGTATGTCATCTACATACAGAACCAAGAAGACTATGGCACTCCCACTAGTCTTCTTATAAACATAGGTTTCATCCACATTTTTGATAAAACCAAACCTTTTAATAGTTTCATCAAAACGGATGTTCCAACTCCTTGAAGCTTGCTTTAATCCATAAATGGATTTCTTTAGCTTGCATACTTGATTAGGTTTATTCTTTGAAATAAAACCTTCTGGCTGTGACATGTAGACTTCTTCCTCAAGGAAACCATTGAGGAATGCAATCTTCACATCCATCTGCCAGATCTCATAATCGTGGTATGCTGCTATAGCAAGTAAAATCTGAATTGATTTGAGCATGGCAACAGGTGAGAATGTTTCATCATAATCAATTCCCTGTTTTTGTCTAAAACCTTTTGCTACTAATTTAGCTTTATAGGTTTCAACTTGGCCATCTACCCCAATCTTTTTCTTATAGACCCATTTGCACCCAATAGGATTAACACCCTCTGGTGCATCAACCAAAGTCCATACTTGGTTGACATACATAGAATCTATCTCGGATTCCATGGCTTCTTGCCATCTATCTGAATCAGTACTCAAGATAGCTTCCGTATAGGTCAAAGGTTCATCATTTTGAATGACTTGGGCTTCATTATTTTCAATAATAACCCATACCTCTCAGGTGCCCATGACACTCTATCAGACCTACGGGGAGGAGTTTTGTATTCTGGTTCTGATCTAACTATATGTTATATTGATTGAGAATTGTCTATCTGTGTTTCTTGTACTTCTCCAAGTTCAATAGTTCTACCATTGCCCTTTTCTAAAATAACTCTTTTTCTATAAAAGTGGCATGTTTGCAGACAAAAATCTTTTGTTCAGTTGGATGGTAAAATAGATATCCTGTACCCTTTCTAGGATATCCTACAAATAAACATTTATCCGCTCTAGGTTCCAACTTATGTCCAAAATTTCTTTTAACATAAGCTGGACATCCCCATACCTTAAAATATTTAAGATACGGTTTCTTTCCACTCCAAATTCATATGGAGTACTAACAACGGATTTTGAAGGTACTTTGTTCAGAATGTAAACAACAGTTTCTAGGGCATGACCCCAGAAGGAAATGGATAAATTTGTGAAGCACATCATGGATCGTATCATATCTAATAAGGTACGATTCCTCCTTTCAGCTATACCATTTAGCTGTGGTGTATAAGGAGGGGTCCATTCAGAAAGAATTTCATTAACTTTAAGATAGTCTAAAAACTCCGTGGATAAGTATTCTCCTCCTCGAACAGACCGAAGAACTTTAATACTTTTCCCGGTTTGTTTTTCGACCATACTTTGATACTCCTTAAATTTATCAAAGGCTTCAGATTTATGTTTCATAAGATACACATATCCGAACCTGGATAAATCATCTATAAAAGTGATAAAATATGAGTATCCACCTCTGACCTGAGTTGTCATTGGACCACATACATCAGTATGTATAAGTCCTAATAACTCAGTTGACCTTTCTCCATGTCTAGTAAATGGAGTCTTGGTCATCTTACCCATGAGACATGATTCGCAAGTTCTTAATGATTCATACTCATAAGGATCAAGGAATTTTTCCTTGTATAACTTGCTTATCCTAGACTCATTAACATGACCAAGTCGATGATGCCAAAGTAAAGTTTCATTAAAGTCTTCTCTTTTTCTTTTATTATTGAAATGAAAAACACTATCATTGGAAGAAAGAGTTAAGAGCCCATTGCTAAATATGCCTGAACAAACAATTTTATTAGACAACATTATCGAGCAACCAGTGTTTTTTTAATCCATTACATATCCTTGTTTTAATAACAAGGGAACAGATACAATGTTCCTAATAATCTTAGGCATATAATAACAATTATGTAACTCCAAGATCTTCCCTGAAGGCAACTTCAGAATATAGGTCCCTACAGCTTCTGCTTGGATGATATCTCCACTAGCACCGTAGAGATTGAAGTCACCTTCCTTCAATACTTTAAGCTTGTGGGGGCCCTGCAAAGATTTGCATATATGGTAACCACAAGCGGTATCCAATACCCAAGTATTTGAAACTGAAGAATTTAATGTCAATATAGCATGTATCTCATACTTACTTTTTGGCGCATCTGATGCACCAGGCTTCACAGTTAAAAGGTAAGCCTTGCAATTCCTTTTCCAATGTCCCACTTTGCCACAAAAGAAACAGGTTGACTGTTTGGAGGCCTTCTTTCCTTTCTTATTCTTATTGATGCCACTCTTAGGGTTTAGCCTCCTATTAAAATCCTTTTGCATGATTTCTTCTTATTGGTCTTATCAACAAGAAGAAGTGGAGCCCTTTCTTTCTTTATGTGGCTCTCCACTATTTTTAACATATTTAACAGCTCAGGCAAGGAAGTGTTCAGTTTGTTCATGTGATAACTCAAGACAAACTGAGAAAATGACTCCGAGAGTGATTGCAAGATTAAATCCTGATTCAACTCCCCATCCATGATAAACCTAATTGACCCAATCTGGTGATCAAGTCAATTACCTTCAGAACATGATCCTGAACGGATGTTCCCTCTGTCATCCTAGCACAGAATAACTGCTTAGATATTTCATATCTAGCAGTTCTGCTATGTTCTCCATAAAGCTCTTTTAAATTGAGCATTATGGATTGAGTATCCATGCTTTCATGCTGTCTCTGTAACTCATGGTCATAGAGGCTAGTATGATACACTTGACAGTGAGGGAGTCATTCTGCCACATTTTATGTGGCCATATCTTCCTCTGTGGCATCATCCCTAGTGGATTAAGACTAGGGGTATTTAGAATATAAGAAAGTTTTTTTGAACTCAGCACAATCTTTAAATTTCTCAACCAGTCCACATAGTTTGGACCAGTCAGTTTGTTGGTATCTAAGATACTTCGCAGTGATAATGAAGATGCCATTTATCTACATTTAACAAAGAACAATACATAAGCAAACAACCATGAAATGACTTATATAATTAAATTAGGTCTTCAATTTAATTATGTCTCCTACTATTTTATCAAAAATCATAGCCCTCACTATGATAATCAAGAAGAACCCTGATCGGTTTTTCTTAATGAGATTGAGATCCTAATAACTTATAAAAGATCTTGCAGAAAATACAACAAATATTTTATAAGCTCAAAGGTAGGAAACTCTTCCAATTATATCTCATATAATTCTCAAGAAGTAACTTGGCCTCTAGAACATTATTAGTCTTGCAGAAAACACAATAAACCATAATGTTCTAGTTAAGTCAAGACCCTTTCATTTCTATACAGTCAATACTCAAATATAATGCCCATGCAGATAACACAACAAAGCATTATACTGAATATACTGTAAGCATATCTATGCACTAAACTAGTATTATGTCAATCACCATATTAGGTCTTGCAGATAATACAACAAACCTAATGTGGTTCATAACACAATAATGATCCAGCATGAAGGAAGGCCAATATATAGTATTTTTAACACTAAGTATTTTAGTCAAGATTTAAATTTAATCAAATCGGCCAGGCAAGTGGAAGAGATGTGGGAGTCCCCCCGTTGCTTTCCTAGACACCAATAAAAATTGGCCAAGTCAATCAACGGAACCAATTAAAAACCACAATTCTCTTTACCTTCCTAGAACCACATTTCTAGACACCGAATGATCAATTGTACATCATGACTAGTGATGCATATTAGTTAAATATACTAAGACTTAATATAATTTTTAAAAGGAGGGATTTATAAATTGCCAGCACATCCTTATAGAATGTATTACAATCAACATATCACTCTTATAGATAAACAAATATGTGCTAAGTGTGTCATCATACTAGGACAACCATTTACCACATAATGGATCCACCATTATGCCAGGGCAACCTTATTTCAGTATGATGACTTCAAAACTATACATAACTCTATAATAATTAGGGTTTGAGTGAAAGACCCTAACTAGTGGCATACATCAAAACATATATGCAATCAAAGATATGCTAAGTGTAGTAACATATTAGGATTTAAAAACCATAAGATGTGACATACAAACTATCATAAATTATAGTCCTAATTAAGGTGGCTATGATACCACTGTTGGGATCCGGTGCAATGCAGCGGAAGGGTAATTTCAAAATATAGAAATTAATATGCACCAAAATCCTAAACCGGGAGCTCCTTAATAAGAATAAAATGTATGAAGACTAACATTCTTATGCAAATTAGAATTAGAGTACTAACCTGTAACCGCTAATTCCAATTTGATGAAGATTTAATCTTAAAGATGAACGGGCTATTTGAGTTCACCAGGCATTCAGGTGTCCACCCTCCGATGGTGATCCACACAAAGCAATGACCAAGATCCAAACTCCTTGTTCCAATGGTTCCTTCAATTGAATTCTTCTTCCAGGAATTCAATACTTGGATTATGGCTGGAAATCTTCCACTCAAAGGTGTGTCTTCTTCCTTCTTACCCCTTCTCCACCTTCTACCAAGACTTAGAACCTTTAGGACACCTTTGTCTTGAAAGTAAGACCTTGTCCTAAGAAGATTTATGCTTGTCTTTTATTGGTGGAGAAATTAAGACAAGGATGTCTTAACGTAAGGAAAAAAATAATTGAATCAGAACTCTTCTTTTCCTTTATCATCGGAGACTTTCTCTCTTAACCTTGTTTAGTAGCAAAGTTTCAACAGAGTTTTACTCTGTAAAGGAAATAATGCTAAAACAAGAAAGGGAGAAAGACTCTTCAGGAGAGGAAGGAAGAAAAAAAAATCACATCACCGAGTTCAGATTCCCACCCCTTTTTATAGTTTTTGGAGAGGCGCCCTCACAACTCTCCGATAACAATTTCTCACGCCATTTCCTTCTTTCCACGCCCCTTTCCCTTCTTCCCACGCTCTTTCCTTTTTCTCACGACCTTCTGGATTATTTCTCATGGCCTTCCAGATCAATCCTCATGACTTTTCTCAAAAGAAGAAGTCGCGATGATTGGGAGAAAGAAGTCGCGAAACCTGAATCTTCGAAGAGATCTGATTTCGTGCTCCCGGGAAGAAACTGCGCTTTCTTTCTTTCTTAAACCTCTCCACCCATTAGATTACCATCCAAGGGATGACAAGTGAGGTGCTAAAAATGAGAAAGAATGCCGCCCCATCTTAATTCATCGGAGAATTAAGTGGGCGCGCCTAGAGTCCATGCGCCCATGGACTCCTCCATATGGCGCGTTAAGAGTCCATAAGCGCATGGACTCTTGGTGTTTTTGGCATGCAAGGGCTAAGGGGCGGGTGGTATGCTAGCCTAAGTAATTGGTTAGCCAATTGGGTTAGAAATAATCCCTAAAATCTCAATTAGGTTCTAATTAGATCCAATCAGAAACAAAATTGAATCAATTCGGAACCCTAATTCGAATCCAATTAGAATAGAAGTTAAGATTTGCAACACTTGCTAGAGTGTCTTCATGCAAATGACTCTTGATCAATTCTCTTAAGTGTGTGACCCATTGGGTTCCATATCTAGCCAGCAGTGGGTTCGAATACAAGTTGACCTAATTTGATTAGAACTCTTTCTAATCGATTTAAGTCAAATCGGGCTTACACGATTTTGATCAATTAGGACTCTTCCTAATAAATGATCATTAAATTTGATCAACCCACAAGACAAGATTGACGTCTAGCAACGTGTCATGTCTTCCCGGAAGATATAAAAATTCTAGTAAAATACCAAAACTACCCTTCAGTAGAAAGTTACCGTACAATTAAATCCTTCGATCAGCCTGCACCCAAAATATAATTATGGATATGGATATATGTCAAATCCAATATTATATTTGTTTCTAGCTCAATCTTATATTGATGATTCAATTATCTTGATATTAGAAACCATCTCTAATATCTTTACTTTGATCAAAGATTCCCTGAATCATCATCCGATTGATAACTAGCTAGATGCAATCTCCTCTTACTAAGAGTGATCGATTCTTTGTTAACCTACTCATTACCTTCATATCCAATTCACCATTCCCAGCATCAATCCTGTGCATGAATCTGTGTCATGATTAGGATTGAACCAAAGCATGGGTTCATGTACATAAGGTACTTATGGCAGTCTCAGGTCAAAGGATTAGTTGTACCACTCCCACTATGAGAACCTTCTATTGACATGTAGCTAAGACTTCATTAGATGTTCTCAAGTTGGATCATATCAGTGAACTCATTTTCTAATGAGCACCTACATCCTAGTATTAGTGTCATACACAAGTGACTGTGAGAGCAGTCACCCTCTCCTGTATATATGGGATGTGCTAGTCTTAGCGAAAAAACCCTGATCCCCTACTCAAGGTTCCTTTGACTAGAAATATTTTATATTAAGGTTTTAAGACTTTAGGTCTCACTGGTATGATCTCATCATAACCCTAAAATCATAGACCTAATCTATGGGGTTCATCATATAATAATAAACACAGCGTATGATGAAAAATAATGCCTTTATTAGAATATTGTCAATTACAATGGTTTGGGAGATACAACATAGATTGGCTTGTAGGGCAAATCCCTTTCAATCTCCCACTTGCACTAAAGCCAATCGCCTTTAAATCTTAATCCCGTACTCTCGAGGTGGCAATCAAACTCTCGCTGTGGTAGAGTTTTAGTGAACGGGTATGCTATGTTGTTCTTTGTATCAACTCTATTTATGTAGACATCTTGTCTTTCTACTATTTCTCAGACGAGATGGAAGCGTCTCAGAATGTGCTTGGACTTATGATGAGCTCATGGTTCCTTAGCTTGAGCAACAGCTCCAGTGTTGTCACAGTAAAGTGGCACTGGTTTTTCAATCTTAGGAACAACACCTAAATCTGTGATGAACTTCTTCATCCAGACTGCTTCCTTGGCGGCTTCACTGACAGCTATGTATTCTGTCTCTGTGGTTGAGTCAGCTACAGTCTATTGCTTGGTACTCTTCCCACTCACTGCTCTACAATTTAGGGTAAAAACATATCCCAAAATAAATTTGCTATCATCAGGGTCTGATTGAAAACTAGAATCAAAATTAGCTTCTAGTTTAAGATCAGAACCACCATAAACTAGAAAAATATCCTTTGTCCTTCTCAGGTACTTAAGAATATTTTTAACTGCTTTCCAATGATCCTCTCCTGGATCAGCCTGAAACCTACTGACAATACCTAAAGCATATGCCACATCAGGCCTGGTACATAACATTGCATACATTATGGACCCTATTGCCGAAGCATAAGGTTTATAATTCATTCTATTTTTTTCTTCAAGTGTCTTAGGAGACATCCTTTTGGAAAGATGTATGCCTTGACTCATAGGAAGATAACATCTTTTACTTCCATCCATGCTGAATCTTTTCAGCACTAGGTTAATGTACCTAGACTGGGATAAACCTAGCATCCTCTTAGATCTATCTCTATAGATCTTAAAACCTAGTATATAGGATGCATCTCCCAAATCTTTCATGGAAAACTGGTTTGATTGCCAAACCTTGACTGATTGTAACATTGGGATATCATTCCCAATGAGGAGTATGTCATCTACATACAAAACCAAGAAGACTATGGCACTCCCACTAGTCTTCTTATAAACACAGGTTTCATCCATATTTTTGATAAAACCAAACCTTTTAATAGTTTCATCAAAACGGATGTTCCAACTCCTTGAAGCTTGCTTTAATCCATAAATGGATTTCTTTAGCTTGCATACTTGATTAGGTTTATTCTTTGAAATAAAACCTTCTGGCTGTGACATGTAGACTTCTTCCTCAAGGAAACCATTGAGGAATGCAGTCTTCACATCCATCAGCCAGATCTCATAATCGTGGTATGCTGCTATAGCAAGTAAAATCCGAATAGATTTGAGCATGGCAACAGGTGAGAATGTTTCATCATAATCAATTCCCTGTTTTTGTCTAAAACCTTTTGCTACTAATCTAGCTTTATAGGTTTCAACTTGGCCATCTGCCCTAATCCTTTTCTTATAGATCCATTTGCACCCAATAGGATTAACACCCTCTGGTGCATCAACCAAAGTCCATACTTGGTTGACATACATAGAATCTATCTCGGATTCCATGGTTTCTTGCCATCTATATGAATCAGTACTCAATATAGCTTCCATATAGGTCAAAGGTTCATCATTTTGAATGACTTGGGCTTCATTATTTTCAATAATAAACCCATACCTCTCAGGTACCCGTGACACTCTATTAGACCTACGGGAAGGAGTTTTGTGTTCTGGTTATGATCTAACTATATGTTCTATTGATTGAGAATTATCTATCTGTGTTTCTTGTACTTCTCCAAGTTCAATAGTTCTACCATTGCCCTTTTCTAAAATAAACTCTTTTTTAGAAAAGTGGCATGTCTGCTGACAAAAATCTTTTGTTCTGTTGGATGGTAAAATAGATATCCTCTACCCTCTCTAGGATATCCTACAAATAGACATTTATCCACTCTAGGTTCCAACTTATGTCCAAAATTTCTTTTAATATAAGCTGGACATCCCCATACCTTAAAATATTTAAGATACGATTTCTTTCCACTCCAAATTTCATATGGAGTACTAACAATGGATTTAGAAGGTACTTTGTTCAGAATGTAAACAGCAGTTTCTAGGGCATGACCCCAGAAGGAAATGGGTAAATTTGTGAAGCACATCATGGATCGTATAATATCTAATAAAGTACGATTCCTCCTTTCAGCTATACCATTTAGCTGTGGTGTATAAGGTGGGGTCCATTCAGAAAGAATTCCATTAACTTTAAGATAGTCTAAAACCTCCGTGGATAAGTATTCTCCTCCTCGATCAGACCGAAGAACTTTAATACTTTTCCCAGTTTGTTTTTCGACCATACTTTGATACTCCTTAAATTTATCAAAGGCTTCAGATTTATGTTTCATAAGATACACATATCCGAACCTAGATAAATCATCTATAAAAGTGATAAAATATGAGTATCCACCTCTGGCCTGAGTTATCATTGGACCACATACATCAGTATGTATAAGTCCTAATAACTCAGTTGACCTTTCTCCATGTCCAGTAAATAGAGTATTGGTCATCTTACCCATGAGACATGATTCACAAGTTCCTAATGATTCATACTCATAAGGATCAAGAAATGTTTCCTTGTATAACTTGCTTATCCTAGACTCATTAATATGACCAAGTCGATGATGCCAAAGTAAAGTTTCATTAAAGTCTTCTCTTTTTCTTTTATTATTGACATGAAAAACACTATCATTGGAAGAAAGAGTTAAGAGCCCATTGCTAAATATGCCTGAACAAACAATTTTATTAGACAACATTATCGAGCAACCAGTGCTCGTTACATCCATTACATATCCTTGTTTTAATAACAAGGGAACAGATACAATGTTCCTAATAATCTTAGGCATATAATAACAATTATGTAACTCCAAGATCTTCCATGAAGGCAACTTTAGAATATAGGTCCCTACAGCTTCTGCTTGGATGATATCTCCACTAGCACCATAGAGATTGAAGTCACCTTCCTTCAATACTTTAAGCTTGTGGAGGCCCTGCAAAGATTCGCATATATGGTAACCACAAGCGGTATCCAATACCCAAGTATTTAAAACTGAAGAATTTAATGTCAATATAGCATGTATCTCATACATACCTTTTGGCGCATCTGATGCACCAGGCTTCACAGTTGCAAGATAAGCCTTGCAATTCCTTTTCCAATGTCCCGCTTTGCCACAAAAGAAATAGGTTGACTATTTGGAGGCCTTCTTTCCTTTCTTATTCTTATTGATGCCACTCTTAGGATTTAGCCTCCTATTAAAACCCTTTTTGCCTGATTTCTTCTTATTGGTCTTATCAACAAGAAGAAGTGGAGCCTTTTCTTTCTTTATGTGGCTCTCCGCTATTTTTAACATATTTAACAGCTCTGGCAAGGAAGTGTTCAACTTGTTTATGTGATAATTCAAGACAAACTGAGAAAATGACTCCGGGTGTGATTGCATGATTAAATCCTGATTCAACTCCCCATCCATGATAAAACCTAATTGACCCAATCTGGTGATCAAGTCAATTACCTTCAGAACATGATCCTGAACGGATGTTCCCTCTGTCATCCTAGCACGGAATAACTGCTTAGATATTTCATATCTAGCAGTTCTGCTATGTTCTCCATAAAGCTCTTTTAAATTGAGCATTATGGATTGAGTATCCATGCTTTCATGCTGTCTCTGTAACTCATTGGTCATAGAGGCTAGTATGATACACTTGATAGTGAGGGAGTCATTCTTTCACATTTTATATATGGCCATATCTTCCTCTGTGGCATCATCCCCTAGTGGATTAAGACTAGGGGTATCTAGAATATAAGAAAGTTTTTCTGAACTCAGCATAATCTTTAAATTTCTCAACCAGTCCACATAGTTTGGACCAGTCAGTTTGTTGGTATCTAAGATACTTCGTAGTGATAATGAAGATGCCATTTATCTACATTTAACAAAGAATAATACATAAGCAAACAACCATGAAATGACTTACATAATTAAATTAGGTCTTCTATTTAATTATGTCTCCCACTATTTTATCAAAAATCATAGCCCTCACTATGATAATCGAGAAGAACCTTGATCGATTTTTCTTAGTGAGATTGAGATCTTAATAACTTATAAAAGATCTTACAGAAAACACAACAAATCTTTTATAAGCACAAAGGTAGGAAACTCTTCCAATTATATCTCATACAATTCTCAAGAAGTAACTTGGCCTCTAGAACATTATTAGTCTTGCAGAAAACACAACAAACCATAATGTTCTAGTTAAGTCAAGACCCTTTCATTTCTATACAGTTAATACTCAAATATAATGCCCTTGCAGATAACACAACAAAGCATTATACTGAATATACTGTAAGCATATCTATGCACTAGACTAGTATTATATCAATCACCATATTAGGTTATGCGGGACCGTACACTCTGATATCAAGACTGGTGTCGGACCGTTGATCGTTAAGAAATGATCTCTAGATCAGGGTGTCCAATTTAATTAAATAAAAATAACCAGCAATCAATTAGGTCAAGTTATCAAAATGGATCTCACCCGAAAACACAGAATCTCATAAAATTTGGAAGAGGGAGATCGTCCTGAGATCATCCAAAATCCGGACTAGTAGTTCACGAGCGAGGTGGATCAGAAGCCGTTGGACCTGGAACACCAAAAAAAATACAAGTGAAGAATAAATTCCAAATCAAATAAAATTTAATTAAAATCCAATGCTTTGAAATCTATGCTCTGAGATCCATGCACTCTGGGATCCGTGCGCTCTGGGATACGTCCGGTGCAGAAATCGGCAGCAGAGAACATGAAGGCTTTCACGTTCGTGCCAAGTTCTTCCTTCTTCGTCCGTTGCAGGGGAGAACAGGGGAGGCTGAAGGCCTGTGGTCGGATTCACCGGCGTCGGCGTTGGGCGGCGATGGTGGTGATTCCGGTGGAGTGGACGGCGATGGCAGGGCGATAGCAGGGGTGTCGGCTTGCGCGGGGGGAGGAGACGGACGGGGCGGTCGGTTGCGTTGGCTTCACGGGAGGATCTCGGCTGCAGTCGTTGGCGGCCGTGGAGGGCACGAGCAGCCATGGAGGGCACGGTAGTAGCGACAGCTAGCACGAGAGGGGCGAGGTGAGATCTGCTCAGTGGGGCACAGATTTGGTCGAGGCGCCGGAAGAGTGGCTTTAGGCGGGGGCGTCGGCCGCGGTCGATGGCCTTGGAGGTGATGCCGAGGTGAGGCATCGATCGCGCTTAGGGCTGGCCGGTCAATGGAGATGGCGGCTGCAGAGGACGTCGGTAGCAACGGAAGGGCCGACTTGGCTCGGTTGGAGGCTTCCGGTCGGTTGGCTGGCCGGTCAACGGAGATGGCGGCTGCAGAGGGCGTCGGTGGCGACGGAAGGGCCGGCTTGGCTCTGTTGGAGGCTTCCGGTCGGCCGGTGGTGGTGAGGCGTCATAGGAGACTAGGGGATCTGGCAACTTGGGGCTTCGGTCGGGCAGATCCCGAGGGAGAATGGTGGTCGGACGGTGTTGGTGGGTGTTGGTCTTGCTTTGGTTGATTCGTTCGGGAGAAGTCAATTGGAGGCGAAATAGAGGAGGGAAAACATAGAGAAGAGAAAGAGGAAAGAGAGAGAGAACTGGGAAGGGAAGAGAGGAAATAGCCGGGAGGAAAATATAGAGAAGAGGGAGAGGAGACCCAGGTAGAGGAGAGGGAAGGAGGGGAGAATCAGAAGAGGGAAGAAGAGAAGGGGGAGAAGTCGGGACGCACCAAGATGATTTCTCAAATATTCTTCACTGGCTTTCATTCATGAAGAACATCATCTTAAATAAGCCTAAAACAAGAAACTACCGATAAAACTAAATCCCTAAACAATCTCTAAATAATAGGAACTATAAGAGATTCCGATAACTCTAAATACAAATAAAACTAATCTCCGATTCAGAGATATCCAAAATACCACGTACACCCATAATAAAATAATAAAAAAAATACATCAAGATCCGTGCCGGGCTGGCACCGAGATCTGGGCTGGCTGCTGGGTCTAAACTAGCTGGATCTGAACTAGCTCAATGCTCCCATCATTAGGTCTTGTAGATAACACAACAAACCTATTGTGGTTCATAACACAATAATGATCCAGCATGAAGGAAGGCCAATATATAGTATTTTTAACACAAAGCATTTTAGTCAAGATTTAAATTTAATCAAATCGGCCAGGCAAGTGGAAGAGATGTGGGAGTCCCTCCGTTGCTTTCCTAGACACCAATAAAAATTGGCCAGGTCAATCAACAGAACCAATTAAAAACCACAATTCTTTTTACCTTCCCAGAACCACCTTTCTAGACACCGAATGATCAATTGTACATCATGACTAGTGATGCTTATTAGTTAAATATACTAAGACTTAATATAATTTTTAAAAGGAGGGATTTATAAATTGCCAGCACATCCTTATAGAATGTATCACAATCAACATATCACTCTTATAGATAAACAAATATGTGCTAAGTGTGTCATCATACTAGGACAACCATTTACCACATAATGGATCCACCATTATGACAGGGCAACCTTATTTCAGTATGATGACTTCAAAACTATACATATCTTTATAATAATTAGGGTTTGAGTGAAAGATCCTAACTAGTGGCATACATCAAAACATATATGCAATCAAAGATATGCTAAGTGTAGAAACATATTAGGATTTAAAAACCCTAAGATGTGACATACAAACTATCATAAATTATAGTCCAAATTAAGGTGGCTTTGATACCACTATTGGGATCGGGTGCAACGCAGCGGAAGGGTAATTTCAAAATATAGAAATTAATATGCACCAAAACCCTAAACCAGGAGCTCCTTAATAAGAATAAAATGTATGAAGACTAACATTCTTATGCAAATTAGAATTAGAGTACTAACCTGTAACCGCTAATTCCAATTTGATGAAGATTTAATCTTAAAGATGAACGGGCTATTTGAGTTCACCAGGCGTTCAAGTGTCCGCCCTCCGATGGTGATCCACACAAAGCAATGACCAAGATCTTAACTCCTTGTTCCAATGGTTCCTTCAATTGAATTCTTCTTCCAGGAATTCAATACTTGGATTATGGCTGGAAATCTTCCACTCAAAGGTGTGTCTTCTTCCTTCTTACCCCTTCTCCACCTTCTACCAAGACTTAGAACCTTTAGGACACCTTTGTCTTGAAAGTAAGACCTTGTCCTAAGAAGATTTATGCTTGTCTTTTATTGGTGGAGAAATTAAGACAAGGATGTCTTAATGTAAGGAAGAAAATAATTGAATCAGAACTCTTCTTTTCCTTTACCGTCGAAGACTTTCTCTCTTAACCCTGTTTAGTAGCAGAGTTTCGACAGAGTTTTACTCTGTAAAGGAAACAATGCAAAAACAAGAAAGGGAGAAAGAGTCTTCAGGAGAGGAAGGAAGAAAAAAAAAAATCACATCACCGAGTTCTGATTCCCACCCCCTTTTTATAGTTTTCGGAGAGGAGCCCTCACAACTCTCTGAAAATAATTTCTCAAGCCATTTCCCTTCTTTCCATGCCCCTCTTCCCATGCTCTTTCCTTTTTCTCACGGCCTTCTGGATTATTTCTCATGGCCTTCCAGATCAATCCTCATGACTTTTCTCAAAAGAAGAAGTCGCGACGATTGGGAGAAAGAAGTCACGAAACTTGAATTTTTGAAGAGATCTGATTTCGTGCTCCGGGAAGAAACTGCGCTTTCTTTCTATCTTAAAACCTCTCCACCCATTAGATTACCATCCAAGGGATGACAAGTGAGGCGCTAAAAATGAGAAAGAATGCCGCCCCATCTTAATTCATCGGAGAATTAAGTGGGCGCGCCAAGAGTCCATGCGCCCATGGACTCCTCCATATGGCGCGCCAAGAGTCCATAAGCGCATGGACTCTTGGTGTTTTTGGCGTGCAAGGGCAAAGGGGTAGGTGGTATGCTAGCCTAAGTAATTGGTTAGCCAATTGGGTTAGCCATAATCCTTAAAACCTCAATTAGGGTCTAATTAGATCCAATCATAACCCAAATTGAATCAATTCGGAACCCTAATTCGAATCCAATTCGAATAGAAGTTAGGATTTGCAACACTTGCTAGAGTGTCTTCATGCAAATGACTCTTGATCAATTCCCTTAAGTGTGTAACCCATTGGATTCCATATCTAGCCAGCAGTGGGTTCGAATACAAGTTGACCTAATTTGATTAGAACTCTTTCTAATCGATTTAGGTCAAATCGGGCTTACCCGATTTTGATCAATTAGAACTCTTCCTAATAAATGATCATTAAATTTGATAACCCACAAGACAAGATTGACGTCTAGCAACGTGTCATGTCTTCCCGGAAGATATGGAAATTCTTGTGAAATACCAAAACTACCCTTCAGTAGAAAGTTACCGTACAATTAAATCCTTCAATCAGCCTGCACCCAAAATATAATTATGGATATGGATATATGTCAAATCCAATATTATATTTGTTTCTAGCTCAATCTTATATTGATGATTCAATTATCTTGATACTAGAAACCATCTCTAATATCTTTACTTTGATCAAAGATTCCCTGAATCATCATCCGATTGATAACTAGCTAGATGCAATCTCCTCTTACTAAGAGTGATCGATTCCTTGTTAACCTACTCATTACCTTCATATCCAATTCACCATTCCTAGCATCAATCCTGTGCATGAATCTGTGTCATGATTAGGATTGAACCAAAGCATGGGTTCATGTACATAAGGTACTTATGGCAGTCTCAGGTCAAAGGATTAGTTGTACCACTCCCACTATGAGAACCTTCTATTGACATGTAGCTAAGACTCCATTAGATGTTCTCAAGTTGGATCATATCAGTGAACTCATTTTCTAATGAGCACCTACATCCTAGTATTAGTGTCATACACAAGTGACTGTGAGAGCAGTCACCCTCTCCAGTATACATGGGATGTGCTAGTCTTACCGGAAAAACCCTGATCCCCTACTCAAGGTTCCTTTGACTAGAAATATTTTAGATTAAGGTTTTAAGACTTTAGGTCTCACTGGTATGATCTCATCATAACCCTAAAATCATAGCCCTAATCTATGGGGTTCATCATATAATAATAAACACAGCGTATGATGACAAATAGTGCCTTTATTAGAATATTGTCAATTACAATGGTTTGGGAGATACAACATAGATTGGCTTGTAGGGCATATCCCTTTCAGGGGGAAATCACCTGAATGCTCTCCTCGATGCTGGGATCCTCCTCATAGCTGGAAAAGCCAATTCTTGCCAGAAAATCCTAGCGAAACACCTCTCGACTACTGCCTTCTTCCTCTTCTTGCCACCGTGAACAGCACTTCACCACGCCGCCGGGTTCTTCCAAGCCGCAAGCCTTGTATGTCTTCCTCCAAACAATGTGCTGCTTCTCTCTTGCCGTCCAAGCTCTCCAATGCCATGCTCAGCCATTCCAAGCATCCACCATCGTTCTCTTCCATAGCCATTTCCACCGTGTCCACCCTCTCTTCACCGATCTCCACCTGTGCTCAGTCATCCGCCTCCTATGTCGGGAGATTTAATGAAGAGATCCACCATGACTCTGTTGGGATGAGAGCACGGAACAAAGTGGTGGAGTTGGCTACGGGATCGATGGTAGAGACCCGGAAGCCACTCAAAGAAGAGTCCAACGTAAATTTCCTAGGATTCTCTCTCTATAAATACCCGGGACTATGGGAGGCTGAGGGAATCAATTCCGAGTTTATTTGTTTTCCAGCAATCGTAGGAAGCCAGGGAGTTGATTCATTCAGAGTTTTCCTTTTTTTTTTAGCGACAGAGAGAGCCTGGAGAAGTGTTTTTAGTTTTATTTCCCTGTTCTAGATTTTCTTTTACCGTTAATCAATAAAGATTTATTTTTTTTCTATTTCCTGTTATTTTATAATCCCTGCTAGGATAGTTTAAATTATATAATTTAATTTCCTATAATTAGAATAGATTTATTTTATATAATTTATTATATGCAATTTTCATTCCCGTAATTAGAGTAGTTTTTATTTTTACATTTACATTTTATAATTTTAATTTTTGCGAGTAGTTTAGTTAATTTTATAATATTTATTTTATCTTAATTTTTAAAATTTTATTTTAATCATATCTGGCTAAGTAAACCTTCTGGGGTTGACGATGAAGCTAGACCAGGATTAGAAGTCTTCTTTTTCTGAACTTCTTGCCTAGAGACTTGATGAGCTATAGTTGGGTTTCAATCCCTTCATGGTTCATGCTTGATTCGGTGCAAGAAGGACGAAAGATAGGAGGCTCAATATTTATTTATTTTTCATTATTTTTTCTCTTTCCTTGTAAAACCTTTGATAGGTTATTGTTGAGTTTAATCTTTTCATAATCTATACTTGGTTAATAAAGAAAGAAGTTGGAACGATTTATTAGATAGATCCTTAGAATAGTTTTCTAAATCATTGGTCTAGTGGATTCAAAAGCCCTAGACCTTAGAATTATATCTTTCCTCTCATTTAATTAATTTTGTTCATTTTTGTCAGATTGACCCATACTCGTCGGACGTGCTACTCTGCATACCGTGCGCTTGCGGTTTAATTAGAAAATATATATCATGGATCTACCAGAGTCCAAACCTGATTAGAATACATGGAGTCTATTTCAAATTTCATGGCATCAAGCCATTTGTTTGAGTTTTTACTCTTGATAGCTTCCGAATAGGTCACAAGATCATCATCTTGTATGATAATGGCTTCATTGTCATCCTTGATGACAAATCCATATCCGAGAAATGCTTTCTGCACCCTCTCTGACCTTCGAAGAGGAGGTGTGTATTGTGGTTATTCTTGATCTATAAGAACCTCTGGTTGAGGAACTTCACTTGAAGGCTCATTGGTTTGTTGGTTCTATTCTTCACGTAACTCAAGTGAAGAATCACTACATTCTTTTTGGATAAACTCTTGTTCCAAGAATGTAGCATGCCTACTAACAATTATCTTTTGTTTAGTAGCATTATAAAAGAGGTATCCCATACCTACTTTTGGGTAACCAACGAATCTACACTTGTTAGCTCTAGCACTTAACTTATGTCCAAAGTTATTCTTGACATAAGCATGACAACCCCAAAACTTCAAATACTTAATACTTGGTCTTTTGCCATTCCATAACTCATATGGAGTGCTACTTACTGATTTAGATGGAACCCTATTTAATACGTGTTGCAGTCTCCATGGCATGTCCCCAAAAAAAAATGGAAAGATTTGTGAAGCTCATCATGGACCTCACCATATCCAATAAGGTGCAATTTCTCCTTTCTGCCACTCCATTTAACTGGGGTATACAAGGAGGGGTCCATTTAGAAATAATGCCTTTGTCTTTTAGATGGTTTAGGAACTCACTAGATAAGTATTCTCCTCCTCGATCATATTGAAGAGCTTTAATACTAAGTCCAATTTATTTTTCAATCATACCCAGATATTCTTTTCAAAAGCTTCGGACTTGTGTTTCATAAGATACACATGACTATACCTTAATAAATCATCAATAAAAGTGATGAAATAAGAATATCCTCCTCTGGCCTGAGTTGACATAGGTCCACATACATCAGTATGCACTAGATCTAACAATTCAGTTGCCATTTCTCCAAATCCAGTGAATGGAGACTTGGTCATTTTCCCTTTGAGGCAAGACTCACAAGTTCCTAATGATTGAAAATCATCAGGGTCAAAGTAATCCTCTTTGACTAACTTGTTTATCCTTGACTCACTGATATGACCTAACTGGCAATGCCAGAGATATATGACATTGGCATTATCTCTTTTTCTCTTCTTGTCATCTACAAGAAGTATTTCATCATTGAGTACTAATGTTAGAAGACCATTCACAAAGCAACCATGCCCAAATATTGTATTATTATGAAGAATAGAGCAGCCACTGCTCTTTACACTTATTTCATATCCTTGTTGTAACAACAAGGGTATAGAAATAATGTTTCTTACAATATTTGGCATATAGTAGCATTTTTCTAACCTTATGATATTATCCGAAGGTAATAACATAAGATAGGTGCCCACAGCTTCAGCATATATGGGTTCTCCACTTTTCCCATATAATTTGAAGTCATCTTTCTTCAAATTTCTAATTCTGTGTAGTCCTTATAAAGATTTATAAATATGTGACCCACATGCGGTATCCAATACTCATGAATTAGAAATAGATTCACTCAATGATAAATTGGTTTGTATCATATACAAACCCCTAGATGCATCACTTGCATCTAGCTTCACATTTGTAAGACAAGTCTTGCAATCCTTCTTCCAATGCCTAAACATGCTGCAATGGAAATAGGCGCCATCAGCCTTCTTCCTCAACCAGTCCACATAGTTTGAACTGTTTAACTTATTGGCATCCAAGATGCCCCTCAGTGATAAGTTTGAAGTCATTATTTAAATGACCTACATTTAATTAAAGAATAATATTAGCAGACCACTCAATTATGATATTCATAATTAGATAAGGACTTTATATCTAATTATGTCTCCCATTATTTTTTTCAAATACCATAACCCTCAACTATGGTAAGTGAGAAACCTTCCTGGTTTCCGTAGTAGGGTTGAGATCGTTATTTCTCACGAGTGCCTTGTGTGTATACAACAAACACGCTTGAGTTCAAAGGTAGGACAACCTTTCCAATTACAACCTATGCAATTCTTAACAATTATCTTTGCCTCTATGACACTTATGGCCTTGTGTGTACACAACAAACCATAATGTCTTAGTTTAGTCAGACCCTTCATTTCAATATAGCCATGATTAAATAATGTTTCCCTTGTGTTTACACAACAAAGCAACATATCCAAACATGCTATAAAGCACTAAGTGCACCAAGACAAATCTTATATCAATTCCTAGAGTAGGCCTTATGTGTACACAACAAACCTACTATAGTTTTGACATAAATTTGGCTTAGCATGAAGGAAGGCAAATTATATTATACTTAACCAATTAGCATTACCAAATTAAGATTTAGATATTACCAAATTGGCCAGGTAAGTGGGAGGGGTGAGGGGGTCCCCCCGTTGCATTCCTTAGACACCAATTAGATTGGCCAGGTCAGACAATGGAACTAATTATAAATATCATTCCCTTTACCTTCCTAGAACCACTTACCTAGACACCAATCGGCTGATCAAACCCTAATTGATTTTACATCATGACTAAGTTTTTTACTATGACTAAAAATGATTTTCATGAGGGCTTTGATGGTCTCAAAAACACATTCTAAATTATCATGATTATAGTGTTTATTACTGCAAGTATAAACATAAACATGATAACCAAGTTTATAACAAATATAAACACAATGCATATCAATATGCATTAAATTTCAAGTCATCAAGTATATTACCCTAATATGCAAATCAAGGCATGATAGATAAAAAAAATACCTTTCGCCTCACTTATTCATGGGATATGGCCACAGCGGCACCCCTACACATCATAGGAGATCCATTGAATAGGAAGAGAGGGCCTTTAAACCCTACTTGGCTTCTATTACCGAACGGCCATGGTGACTAACCCAATCCAAAGTAGTTATTAGGTACAATCAACATGCATAATTTCATACTTGACATAATATCATGCATTTCATAAAAAACTTGAAATTGAACATATTACCCTAATATGCAAAATTTCATACAATTGCATTATCATGTCATTTCATAAAGAAACCAGAAATCAAACATATGAGTTTAGTCGGGTCGACTCGATAGGGTTCGGGTCGGCTCGACAGGGTTCGGGTTGGCTCGATAGGGTTCGGGTCGGCTCGATAGTGGAATTTCATAAAACTCCAAAAATGGTTCATAACTGGTATGCCACAAGGATGGCTCTGATACCACTGATGGAAATTCTCCCAGGATGCCGGGAATCATGCAACATGTGAAAGTGAATTTCAAAACTGAAATTCTAAGCATGAAACCCTAATTGGCAAGAAAACCCTAATTCCCAGGAACCCCTTATGCAATACCAATCAACGAAACATAAATGAAGTCAGAATACATACCTGGATCGCTGAAATCTAATCCTTTTCAAGAGGCTCAAAAGTGCAAGCCCTCCAACGATGATCCACACGAGAATGGTACCAAGAAAGAATCCCTACCGGGGTTGCTTGCTTCAACAGTACTCTTTTGTCAGCCCTTGACCTTTGACCACTTTAGGATACCCTATCCTACTGTAGGGCTCTCTGGACACAGTCCTAAACCACTCTTGGTTTTAGGACAACCCTCTTCTAAGACTCCTTAGGCTTATATTCTAAAACTAAGCCTTGTCCTAGTAGAAAAGACCTTGTCCTAACAAGACAAGTCTTGTCCTAACAAGACAAGTCTTGTCCTAACAACACAAGTCTTGTCCTAACAACACAAGTCTTGTCCTAACAACACAAGTCTTGTCCTAACAAGACAAGTCTTGTCCTAAAGTAAGAAGGAGGGAGGGAGAAGTGGAAGAACACTCAGAATATCTTTATGATGAAAAAGATTATCTGAAACTCATATCACCGCCCCTATTCATAGTTTTAAGATGGGCGTGTGATATGTCCTCCAACAGGTTATCAGATATGATTTTTCAAGACTAAAAAATCATATCCAATATGTATCCTAGTGCACCAAAAAAAATATTGGCATCCATCCATTTTCCTGGACAATCTGTGACTTGCCACATGGCAAGTACAGGTTCCTGGGAAGCCAAGAGGAGCCTCTTCAATCACCAAACATTGGAGAATATGAAGAGTCCTGAAAGCTGAAGGACTCTGCTTCAAGGTGCGCACCACATGAAGAGACGCATCTCTTCATGCGCGCATTTGCTTCCATCCCATTTTAATGCTATTTCAAAAAGGCCTTGACCGGTCAAACATATCCAAGAGGTGTGTGGTAAGATGAGAAGGTGCCCCCTGAAATAAAACACTCCAGTGTTTCATTTGTAGCAAGACTCTTGTCCTTCTACGCGCACCTTCATCTCCCGCGCGCGCCAAGAGGCGCCAAGAGTCCCTTTATTTCTTGGTCAACTTTATCCACATCCCATGCAACCTTTGACTTGTCAAAGCATATGCAATATGGATGTCAAAAGAAAGAGCATTAAGTCCTTTTTCCATCCATATAAATATTTTTCAGATCAGAGGACTATAGGCTCTCCTAGGCCTTTTGAATGCCAAGGTGTCATTTTGGCATCTAGAGTCCCAACTCAAATGGACTCTTCAATAAGATATCCATAATACCAAAATAAAATCAGATCAAGCTCTGATTTGGCTATCCCCACTTAGAACTCAACCTAATTTAGGTTTTCCTTGATTAGGTTAGCCCAATTAGCAAGCAACCAGACCCAATCCAATTGGGTTAGGAATTGGGTTAGCCTACATATGCTAGTATGCAATCTGACTAACCAATTAGGATCCCATGACCCTAATTAAACCATGAGTGACTTCCTTGGCCAACTCTATATTGTGTATGACCCATTGGATTCCACATCTAGCTAGTAGTAGGTTTAGGTTTGAGCCAATTCGATCTGATCGAACCCGATTGACCTAATTAGGTCAAATCGGCTCACCTAATTGTCCAATTTGAATCACACATTGAATTAACTCATGAAACCAATCCAATTGGTTCATGAAAATCCACAAGACAAGATTGACATCTAGCAACATATCATGCCTACCTGAAAGATAAGGAATTTGGTGAAAATTATCAAAATACCCTTCAGTAGTAAGTTACCATGCAATTCAATCTTTTGATCTCCCATTATCCCGATTAAGTGATGGGTATGGATAAATATCAAACCCTAATACTTAATCATATCGAATCTTAGCTCGATCATGAGGACTTAGCTGATGACTGATTAGAAGCCACTTCTAATCTCATCCCACTTTGCAAAAATTCCTTAAGTCACTCATCGAAGAGATTACATGGGATAACATATCCTCTTACCAAGATTGATCAATTCTTTGTTGGTCCATTCACATCCTTCATACACCTTCAACTATACCTAGAACACCCCGTACATGTAGCAATGGCATGAATAGGTATAAACCAAAGTATGGCTTAGTGTGCACAAGGAACCATGGTGACCTCAAGTCTAAAGATCACATGCACAACTTCTACTCTGGGATCTATCTTTTGACAAGTAGTAAGACTTCCATAAGATAATCTCGGTGTGGATCAGTCTAGTGTACTCATACCCTGATGAGCACCCTTATCCTAGTATTTGTGTCTCTACACAAGTGGTTGTGAGATCAACCACCCTCATCAACTGAGCATACATAGAATAAGCTAATCTTTCTAGATTCATCGATCCCCGAATCGATGGTCCAACGACTAGGAACATTCTAGATTAGGATTTATAAAAAATTAGATCTCACTATTATGAACTCCATCATAACCCTAATTCCATTGCCCTACTCTATGGGGTTCATCATAATCAATAAAAACATGACACAGCAGTATATGATGAATCAAATGCCTTTATTAATATGAAAGTATGTCATACATGAGCTAGAAGTTTACAAAAAGGCCCTCATAATAATTGGCTCTTAGGGCACTTTTCTATCAAACTAAGGGTAACAAAACCTCTATGACGGAGAGATTGAGATCTCTCCACCTAAAGGATGAAAGATGAAATATAAGAAATGGAAAGACAAGGTGAAGTGGAGATCAAAGAGTTGAGAGGTTCTCTTGGTTAGTTCCTTGTCGTTTGCTCTCTGTGCCTTACCAGTTGCCTCTCCCCTTTTGGGGGTCTTTTCTTCTATTTTATATAAGAAGATGGCCCATACCAAGTCTGGGACTTCATTGAGATGTTTTTCTCCTGGTATCCCTTTCTGGAGGGGTCTTTCTTTGTCTGCAACCTCCCCCCTAGCGAACCAGTCCTTAAAAGGAGACCCTTCTATTGGGGGTGTTCGCTGGTGTAGTACAAATCTTGTCCCTTTGGTGATGCAGTTTTTCTTGGGAGGGTTGGGCACCGTGCTGCTGAGCCTCAAGCCATGGTAGAGCATTTCTATTCCAAGAGGGACCGTTGAAGTGTTGCAGGGCCTGGGGCCTTAATAGAATACTTTTGTTGGAGGAGGTACAGATTTTGTGTCACAAGTGTCGGAGCCCCTGGTTGCATGGCCATTGACATGGTGGCACGTTACGAGACCTGGAGCCTAGTAGAGCATGCACTGCATAGAGTGTGCAAATGGCGCGTTGCAGAGCTTGAGTTTTTCGACTGAGCATGCGCCACCTTCTGGAGGTTGCAGGTAGCTGGGAGCTCCCACGCCACGGTATGTACTTCTACTAATTCTCTCCCCTTGGCCTTTGGTGAGAACTTCGATCTTGGCAGAAAAGGGGGAGCTCTATCTTGGGAGCACGACCTCGGCAAGTAGGAGCACAACCTTGATCAGGAGCTCGACCCCGGATGGAAGCTGACCTTGATCAAGGGCTCGACCTCAAAAAAATGGGGGAGCTCTATCTCAGGAGCTCAACCCCAAGAAGTAGGAGCACGACCTCGGCTGGGAGCTTGACCTCCGATGGAAGTTGACCTCGACTAGGGGCTCGACCTCGGCAGAATAGGAGAGTTCTATCTCGAGAGCTTGATCTCGGGAAGCAGGAGCTCGACCTCGGATAGGAGCTGACCTCAACCAGTGGCTCGGCCTCGAAAGGAGGGGGAGTTCTATCTTGGGAGCTCGACCACGGGAAGCGGGAACACTACCCCGGCTGGGGTTTTCACTTTAAAAGGTGGGAGGGCGCTCCAAGTGCTAGGGTAGCTTGTCTCCAAATCTATGTCTAGTCATCGCATCCAGGTGGTACTTTTCACTAGCATGGCTGCCAGCTGATGCCGTCATGGATTCCACGTCAGCGATAGTGCCATGTCAGGTACCATAATTACAATGACGTTTATAAAGTTGCCATGGAAGACTCTCAAGTTTAATATAAATAACCAAATAAAATAAAAGATTCCTTTTAGCACCAAAATTGTACCTAAAATTGAATCCAAAAGCATCCTCTAACATAAACCTAGCCCTTTTTTTTATAGTTATTGACACCTTACAAGAATGTTGCAAACTCATTTCTTAAAAAATATATATAATAAAAGAATTTCCAAACTCTTGATTTATTTCTTCTTGTACATTAATTTCCTTTTAGAGAGCTTCTTGAATTACTTTGTCTCCCTAACTTTCGTTTCCTCTCTATTACTGCATAAACAAAAATAGGACTCTTAAGAATCTATAAAACTTCAACTGGTTCAGTTGTTTTTTAAAGGGCATGGAAGGAAGAGAGGCTCTTCCCCCTATATTTATATGTCGATAAATATAGTATTGATTACAAGTATTGGAGAGTGGGTCCCTTACAAAAGGATAAAACTTCCAGATGGAGTTCAGTGGAATGGGGTTGAAGGATGTACAAATTGACAATAGGTTTTCAGAGCTCCTTCTTTTTCAGCCTCATATTTTCAAAAAATGAACTTATCAGAAGCAGTTGCGGAGACTAGTTCATGATGGGGACATCAGGATTAGACAAGGATTTTTGGGTTTCAATTTTGATCTCTGATTCATGTGTTAGAAAGTCAGTCCACTTTTTGAGTCCATCAGGTCAATTGAGTCCATTTTCTCATTGAGTCCTGTAATAAAGTGAATCAATTGAGTCCAATTGAGTTCACTTAGTCCATTAAGTTGAGTCCTTTTGTTTTCAATTGAGTCCTGTAATTTTCATTTAAGTCAAGTTCAAGAGGAGAACCATCATACCCCCACCAAGGTCACCCCAGCTCCTGCATTTGGGCCCCTACTCAAGTCCACCAGAATTGGTGCCCAAACCCTTTCATGCCATCCCAGTCCGTCAGAAAATGGCGCTTCCCCGTCAGGTCCATAAGAGTGGTGCCCCAATCCAAGCCCACAAGAAGCTGGCACCCCTCCCAGAACCACACCTTTGGCACCCCAGGCCTTCATGCATTTGGCGCCCAAGGCTTTGACCTAATCCAAGATGTCCAAGGCTTTGACCCAGTCTAAGACTCCTAAGGCCTTTGACCCAGTACAAGAGGATGTCATCTTAGCCCAGCAAGGAGTCAAGCAGTCTAAGCCCAAGAGGAGTCAACTGTCCAAGTTCTATAAGGAGTTCAATATCCAAGTTCTACAAGTACTCCAGTCTCCTAATCCCACTCAAAACGTATACACCTTGTTCCATACAAACTTGTAATCCCATTTTGATAGGAAGAGTGCCCTAGGTGAATCTATAAATACCCCACCCCTCCTTCCTCTTGTATTCATGTTATGGTGAATGAAAATTATGAGAGTTCTATATTTTTTGTGCAAATTTTTTTTTTTGCATTGATGCTCCGTGAGGGAGAGGGTGTGAGGCCCATTTTCATTCTGCAAGGAGGGCACGTGAGGTGAAACCTAATCAAACCCTAGTTCTCTTTAGCCCTAGCTGCCCCCTCCACCTCCATCATCTTCCATAACTCTAGGATGCCCCATCCCTTCTTCTTCCATCCTTGGCCGCCCACCATCAATCCTCCAAACCCCTAGCCACCAGGAGTCCAGTCTCTACCCCTACCCGCCATCTTCATAGAATCCAGGTGTTCTTCCCCAGGCTGCCAAGTACTCCACCAGGCTGCCCCTTCAAAAATCCAAGCATCTTCATCTCCTCTAGGCCACCAATCAACCTCAGCGCCCCTTTCGCTTTCTCTTCTCTTCCAATCTTTCATTTTATATTTTTCCCACCTTCATAAGCCCTAACCCTTGATGTTTGTAGGATCCCTCTAGTGCCATGATCTTTGGATGAAGTTTTTCTTGCCCCCGAAATCATTTGATAAAAAGTTTATAGATCCGTGGGACAACTGCTTCATCATCCAGGTGCCGATCCGAGACGTGAGATCCCTTCTACGATGCATGGAGAATCATTGCTAGGTAATTTTGTCCCTTCCTTTCTCTCTTTGTTTGAGTTCTTGAAGTTGAATATGTTCCTAATAGGTGTTTCTTAACTCTGGGATCCTTCTTTTCTTTTTTTACTTTGTTAGTTTCATATCTACGGGTAGAACTAGTCATTACATGAAATCCTACATTACTCTTATTTGTTTTCGAGAAAAAAACCACCTCAAAATCAGAAAATCATTGCTCATATAGATCTAGAATTTTCTCATAGTCATCCGGCATCCCTTACATGCCCCTCGTTCTTCATTAATTTTTTGTATCAGAGTAGGCTTAGGACATATTCATGCATCATAGTTAGAAAATCCTGCATACTAAATTCTGCATAGTAGTCAAAATCTAGGGCTAGTTTTTCATTAAAACCTTGCTATTTTTTATCAATTTTTGCATCAATCAATCCCCTAATTAGTCTTCTTTATTTTTGCAATTTTTCTTTAATTTTCTGATCTAAAAAAAAAAAAAAAAACCTGCATAAGAAAACCCTAACACAAAAACTTGCTTGTTGAAATTTCTGCACACCTAGTTTAAAGCTGAAATTTGATTGCATAAAAACCCTTCAAACCCTGATTTTTCTTGCACTTAATTAGATGTTGTTAACCTTCATTAGATATTCTATTTACCACAAAAAATAGAGGGAAAAAAAAAATTCTGTAATTTTCTGATTTAGTTTCATGTTGCATCTTTCATGTGTGCATGCATAATCAAACTAACTTAAGGGCAATTTTACTATGTCAGATGAGGGAAGGATTTCATCATCTTTCCTTAGCCCAAAACAACCACCCTACATTCGAATCCAAGCCTTAATTAAAATCAAGTAGCAACCTAATTGATCTAGGGACCCAACAGGTCCAGTTCGTGGTTTTGTGTGAAAGCTAGTGCACCTAATCCTTTACTTATTTCTTGAAGCTAGTGTCTAGGCTAGAGGTCCAGAGGCAAATGCCCTAAGCGATGCTGTGGTTACTTAATTAGGACCCTACAAGAGCAAGGAGAGCCTCCCACATGTCCACCTCTTACCTGGCCAGTGGAAAGGATAATTGTTTGATTGGTTGTAAGTTGAGCTAACTCATTCTACCTGAGTTGCTAGGTCTAGCAAATCATAGAATGCTTTGTGTGCTTGATTGCATGACCACTAGATTAGGAGCCCAATACCAGTAGCCTCAAATCCAACCTAGTCTGGTTTGACCATGGAGTCCACTATAGAAACCTTACTGAGGACCTTAAATGAACAATGTGTCCAAATGAACCATAGGTTTGATCAATTGGAGGTATGATTAGGAAACCTAGAGAGAACCCCTAAGACTCATACTAAACCTAAACTTGAGACACCATATCCCCCACCTCCTAATCCTAGGAGAACCCCATGCCATAACCCAACCTGAGAAACTAATCATAGGAGACCCAATTATGATTTTATGGACCAGGATGAGAGAGCCACTAGGAACATTAGGTTAGAAGCACCTACTTTTGGTGGCGATCTTGATCTCGAGGATTACCTTGATTGAGAAAAATGTATGGATCATTATTTTGAGAGGGATCTAATGACTAAAAAAAAGTTTAAGTTTGCTAAAATCAAGTTAGTTCTCCAGGCTAGAATATACTAGGGTAATGTTGAAAGGATGACTAGAAATAGAGGAGAAATATCCATAGCTACTTGGATAGCCATGAAAAGCAAACTTAGGAAGAAGTAGCTTCCTGTACCCTATCATCAGAGACCCATAGAATAATGGCAGAAGCCAAGTCAAGGATACAAGCCTGTATCTGAGTACATACCCATGTCCTATGAGCCCAATGGATCCATAGCCCATCGATCCCTATCCATGTCTTATGAGCCCAGTAGACCCATAGCCTATCAATCAGAACCCATGTCTTATGAGCCCAAGAGACCCATGAACCCTCGACCTAAACCCATGTCCTATGAGCCCAAGAGACCCATAACCCATCAATCTGAATCCATGTTCTATGAGCAGAAGGAACCCATAGCCCATCGACCTGAGCCTAAAAGGATTAGTACCCCTAGTTATCAGCCAAGTACTAATCAAGTTTCCCTTCATCAACTCGAACCTGATAGGATTAGTACCCCTAGCTATCAGCCAAGTACTAGTCAAGTTCCTTTTAGTCGACCCACCCCTACTATCCCATTTTTTCCTAAGGATGACATTAAAGTGGAATTAGTTAGGATAGACCCAAAATTAGTTGACCAAGAAAATGCCCAGACTGAAGCTGTAGTGGAAGAATAGTTAGAGGAAGAGAACCATGATACTATTACCATAACTTTACCTGAGGAAACCCTAGAAGAGAGCCCACTGATAGAGCCTAGATCTGAAATTCATGAACCAGAGAAATTTATTGAGGACATGATCTCTTTAAT
Organism: Areca catechu; assembly: GCA_021397845.1. Classification (NCBI taxonomy): domain Eukaryota; kingdom Viridiplantae; phylum Streptophyta; class Magnoliopsida; order Arecales; family Arecaceae; genus Areca; species Areca catechu. The sequence goes on along the minus strand of CM038051.1, from coordinate 88,350,522 downwards.
TCAATACTCTCAGGAAGAATTCATCCCTTTGGTCCCAATTGAAGATCTCTTTCCTGAAATTATCGACTTATCCTTCCATACAGTAGACCTTTTATTTCTTATAGATCAATGTCCACACCCTAAGGTCATCCCCATGAATCCAGAACCAGTTGATGAATCCTCTTCCTATTTCCTACCTTTTCTTGAGGCTTCCAAAGTTTCTAGGGCCATTAGATTACATTTTGTAGAGGTTAGCATGTTGCATCGGTCCATTGAGCATGTTAGGTTTGCATCCTACTTTTGGAAGACCCTATGGCATCTATTAGGAGTTCATGCCAAGTTTTCATCTGCATGTCATCCACCAACCAAGGGTCAGACACCTAGTTGTAGTTAGAGGTTTGGTCGACCCTGTAGTCCATTAGGTGTTGTTGTGAGTCTTTTGCATTGCATGATAAGAGATCTGCATAAAAAAATTAGCCATAAGATTAATGTGAGCAATGACATTTATAAAACAAGGTTAATTCCCGAAAGAGTTAAAGAGTTCACTAGAGAGATTTTGTAATGATTAGGCTATATACCCGTGGAGCTGGATCCTTCAAAGTGATAAAATAAGTTTGACCTAATGCTCAAGTTACCACCAAATTTAGTATTAGCTCAACCTTCAATATCTCAGACTTAGTTGAATATAGGGAGATAGCAATGATACCCAGTGAGCCTTTGGACCTAACCCTTTCTTTGAGAGTGAACCCATCCCTGAGTGTCCACTAAATTAGCCTGGATAAGGAAAAGATTGAGCGTATCCTGGATGACCAAGCTAATAGTACCCGGATTAGAGGCTACCACATTACTTGGTTCGTTGGCAAGGTTGATCAGAATCTGAGGATGTGTGGATCACTTAAGAGGATCTGCAATGCCTCAACCCAGACCCGTTGGAGCAGTACCAGAGCCAGATTGACACTTGCTCGATAGGGTCAAGTTCCTTCCACCCCGGGAGAATTGATGGGGACATCAGGATCAAACAAGGATTTTAGGGTTCCAATTTTGATCTTTGATTCATGTGTTGGAAAGTCAGTCTACTTTTTGAGTCCATCAGGTCAATTAAGTCTATTTGCTCATTAAGTCTTATAATAAAGTGAATTAATTGAGTCCAATTGAGTTCACTAGTCCATTAAGTCGAGTCCTTTTGTTTTCAATTGAGTCATGTAATTTTCATTCAAGTCAAGTTCAAGAGGAGAACCATCAGACCCCCACCCAGGTCACCCTAGCTCCTGTATTTGGGCCCCTACTCAAGTCCACCAGTATAGGCACCCAAGCCCTTTCATGCCACCCCAGTCCGTCAGGAAATGGTGCTTCCCCCCAGGTCCACAAGAGTGGCACCCCAGTCCAAGCCCATAAAAAGCTGGTGCCCCAGTTCAATTAAGCCTACAAGAAGCTGGTGCCCTAGGCCTTCATGCATTTGGTGCCCAAGGCTTTGACCGAATCCAAGATGTCCAAGGCTTTGACCCAGTCCAAGATGCCCAAGGCCTTTGACCTAGTCCAAGAGGATGTCATCCTAGCCTAGTAAGGAGTCAAGTAGTCCAAGCCCAAGAGGAGTTAACTATCCAAGTTCTACAAGGAGTCAATATCCAAGTTCTACAAGGACTCTAGTCTCCTAATCCCACTCAAAACTTGTACTCCTTGTCCCATACAAACTTGTAATCTCACTTTGATAGGGAAAGGGCCCTGGGTGAATATATAAATACCCCACCCCTCCTCCCTCTTGTATTCATGTTTTGGTGAATGAAAATTATGAGAGTTCTTCTTTACTTTCCATGCAATTTTTTTTTGCATTGACGCTCCATGAGGGAGAGCGTGTGAGGTCCATTTTCACTCCACAAGGAGGGCACGTGAGGTGCAACCCAACCAAACCCTAGTTCTCTTTAGCCCTAGCCACCCCCTCCACCTCCATCATCTTCAATAACTCTAGGATGCCCCATCCCTTCTTCTTCCATCCTTGGCCGCCCACCATCAATCCTCCAAACCCCTAGCCACCAAGAATCCAGGTCTCTGCCCCTGCCCACCATCTTCACAGCATCCAGGTGTACTTCTCCAGGCCACCAAGTACTCCACCAGGCCGCCTCTTCAATAATCCTGGCATCTTCATCTCCTCTAGGCCGCCAATCTGCCCCGGCACCCCTTTCAATTTCTCTTCTCTTCCAATCTTCTATTTTATATTTTTTCCACCTTTATAAGCCATAACCCTTGATGTTTGCATGATCCCTCTAGTGCCATGATCTTTGGATGAAGTTTTCCTTGTCCCCAAAATCATCTGATAAAAATTCAACGGATCCGTGGGACAACTGCTTCATCATCCAGGCACCGATTTAAGGCATGAGATCCCTTTTATGATGAAAGGAGGACATTGCTAGGTAATTATGGCCCTTCCCTTCTATTTTTATTTGAGTTCTTGAAGTTGAACATGTCCTAATAGGTGTTTCTTAACCCTATGATCCTTCTTTTCTTTTTTTACTTTGTTAGTTTCATATATGTGGGTAGAACTAGTCCTTACATGAAATCCTAGATTACTTTTATTTATTTTCGAGAATAAAACCACCTCAAAATCAAAAAGTCATTACTCATATAGATCTAGAATTCCCTCATATTCATCTCACATCCCTTGCATGCCCCTCGTTCTTCATCAGTTCAGTTGTTTAAAGATGCCACCAGTGATCTAGCATCCTACACCACTTTAAAATTTACTTATTAAATCAGCTGGAGCCAAAAATCTACTGCCTATTAAACAAGTAAAAATATATAAAATCTTACCTACCTTTCTAACCATAAACTATGAGGAAGTTCAATGGTTGCCTAATTGAGGTATAGCAAAGGACAAGGTCCAAAATATAAACTCTTAGGACCATGTAAGTTCTAGCATCTATATAATAGTTTTGCCAATATTGAGGTTTGGCTTTAAGAACCATAATTCCTTATAGTTTATATATCTAGTTGTTACTTTTATTAAGTTGTTCCTCAACATTTCAATTCTCTCAAGATTGATGGAATGGTATGCAAATAATAGAGAAGAAGAGATTCCCACGAGTATATGAACACAAGGTCATACAATGTAATTTGTAGTCATGTTCTATTATCAAAGAAAAAGGAATAGAATAATTTTTGAATTATAGGTATGAACGAAATGAGTTTTCCATGGTTTCACTCTATTGTCATTTAAAGAAAATTAGTAAATGTGGATCATCCAACTTGATTCTTTTACTTTCATTTCATTAAAATAAAAGAACTTTATTTATTTAATTATCTAGTAGAATGAAAGAGAGCTATTAGTAAGTGCCAATTTTTTCCCTCTTCCAAGAGAAGAAAATATTCCAACATCTTTTAAACTTCACTGCTGAAAAGCAGCACTCACCGAAAAGCAGTGTTGTAGGATCAGTGGAGAACCTTCTGAAGAACAACTCTAAGAACCTTTGGAGAACCTCTCATCGGCCATTGCTGAAAGAGACGTGGTGATCTTATCAAGGAAAAAAGCTTTATCAATGGAGACAAGAGGAACGTAAGCTGCAAAAGCCGGAGGAGGATCCAACCCATTATCGAAGGGGCTTGGTACCCTTGGAGAGTGACTGAGCGATGGACGGCCTTGGTACCCTCAGAGATGGCATGCTTGGCGAGCTTGTCAGAGAGGGCAAGGGCGACTCGGAGGTTTGCTTGTACTCTTCTTCTTTATCATCTCTTCTAGTCTCTTGCCCTTGATTTTTCTACAATCGAAAGAGTCCCAATAGTAGCCATTGGGAGAATTTCTATGCATCGAGATAAGTGCCTTTTTTTCTTTGCCTTATGATCATCGATGATCATCGGGGTTTCTATGGTACTCATGGCTGGTGGGGATGTTGACCAAGTTGGGTAGTTCCTTGGGAGATCAGAAGTTGGAGGATGGAGCATGAAATAGAGGGAAGACGGGGTCAAGCAGGTGGCTGAAATAGGTCTTGGCAAATCCTACACTGAAGGTGGTTGTGCTATCGGAGGAAGAGGTGACGAAGGAAATGGATGATTGGCTGGCTAGGGGACTCATGGGTAGGAGCCTTGGCTGGAGAGTTCAGGTAGAGGTGGTAACTTGGGAGTTCCGATTGCATGGTGGAATCAAGGGAGAGATTGTGCCATTTGATCTCGAGCAAGGATCCTTGATGTTCTGGTTCCATGACATGGGAGAGTGGGATGTCATTCTCTCTCGGTCGTCGATGGTTTATGGCCAACTGTTAGCACTAGAGCCATGACGACCAAGTTTCTCTCTTCTCCCTCCTCTATCATGTCGATGTTGGTCTGGATTAGGCTTCCTCACCTGCTGGTGGAACTATGGGGGCTAGCGATACTCCAGAGTATCGCTGGCCTTGTTAGTGAGGGCATGGGGCCTCTATAAACACCCCATCCCTCCCCCTCTTGTAAGCATCTTTTTCTTATGAATAAACCTTGTTGAAATTGTGATCAATTGTCTTGTGTTTGAGTTTTGGTTCTCTCTTTGAGTGCTCTCCTTGTGTTCCTGGATTAATACCCTGCTTTCCTAGCACCCTCCTGCATCCCTGGAGATTAGCCACATCCAAGGAATTGAAGCCCTTGCTACTGTCCAAGTCCAAGAGCTTCTTCTTCCCCGGCTGCCAACTTTTAGCCCTAATCCTGATTTGCTTCAAACCCTACTTCTTTTTCTAATTTTTATTTGCTACTCTGATTAACCCTGATGCTTACAGGATCCCCGAGGTGCTTCCCCTCCCCTGAGGAAGCCTTCTTTGCTGCCCAGACCGCCCAGATCAGCTTTCAGATTCAAGGAAAATGAGGCTTCTTCTTCTAGGCTCCGATCAGAGTTGTGAGTGATCTCTTCTATTGCTGAATTTTAATCTTTGACTGGTAAGAAACCTTCCCTTCTCTTATTATTTGATTTGATGAAGATAAACTATCCTAAACTAAGAGTTTCTCAACTCTCAGGTCCTGTCTATTTCATTAGTTTGCATGAGTTCGCTTGCGATCCGATGATTCTTTGCACTGCTAGTCTTTTTACTAGTTCTTACTTTATTTTGAGAATCTAGCCTGCAAATAAAATTATAAAAATTATAAAAAAAATATTTTGCTATTTTTCATGTATGTTTAGCAGTCTTAGAGTCATCCCGCATCAACCTTACAAGTCTAAAGGAAGATGCTAGTGAAGCATCAAGAGGTTTGTTAATGATACAAACAAACTTATCATTGAGTTCTTCAACTTTTGATTCATTGGTATTGGATACTACATTTGGGTCTTGCATATGCAAATCTTTACAGGAACTCTACAAGATTAGAAGACTGAAGAAAGGTGACTTTGAACTTTATAGCATGAGAGGAGAGGCCATTCATGCAAAAGCTGTTGGAACCTACATGTTATTGTTGCCTTCAAGCAAGATATTTGAATTAAAAAATTGTTATTACATTCCAAATATTGTTAGGAATATTATTTCCGTACCTTTGTTATTAAGACAAGGATTTGAAATAAAAGTTGAGAGCAATGGTTATTCCATTTTTCATTCTAATAACTTTTATGGAATGGATAAATTTGTGAATGGTATTTTAATTATATCACTTAATGATGAAGTATTGCTTGTAGAAAATAAAAAGAGAGAAAGATGATACTAATAAAACATTCCTTTGCCATTGCTGATTAGGTCATATAAGTGAGTCAAGGATTAACAAGTTATATAAAAATGATTTCTTTGGTCCTTATGATTATAAATCATTAGGAACTTATGAATCTTGCCTCATAGATAAAATGACCAAGTCTCCATTCATTGGACATGGAGAAAGGGCAACTGAGTTATTAGGGTTAATACATTCATATGTATGTGGACCTATGTCAACTCAAGCTAGAGGAGGATACTCTTATTTCATCATATTTATTGATGATTTATTTAGGTTTGGATATGTGTATCTCATGAAACATAATTCTGAAGCCTTTGATAAATTTAAAGAGTCAAAATATGGTTGAGAAATAAACTGGAAAAAGTATTAAAGTCCTTCGATCTGATCGAGGAGGAGAATACTTATCTAGTGAATTTCTTAATCATCTTAACGAAAATGGTATTCTCTCTGAATGGACTCCTCCATATATATCATAATTAAATGGTATAGCAAAAAGAAGGAATCATACCTTGTTTGACATGGTAAGATCCATGATGTTCTTCACAGATCTTCCAATATCTTTCTGGGGATATATCCTAGAAACTGTTGCTTATGTATTAAACAGGATACCATCAAAATCAGTACCTAGCACTCCATATGACTTGTGGAATATCAAGAAACCAAGTCTTAAAGATCTTAAGATTTGGGATTGTCCAACTTATGTTAGAAAGGAATTTGCACATAAGCTAAGTGCTAAGGTTGAGAAATATACATTTATTGGTTATTCTCAAGAGGGTATTAGATACCTATTTTATCATCCTAATGAACAAAAGTTCTTTGTTAGTAGGCATGCCATTTTCTTGGAAAATAAATTTATCCAAGAAAAGGTAATGAGAGAATAATTGAATTGAGTGAAGTTCAAAATAAACAAACTCAAGCTCCTTGACCAGAAGTACCAGTTGATCAGATACAACCACAACACACACCTCCTCTCTGAAGGATAGAAAGAGTATGGAAAGCACCTCAAAGATATGGTCTTATGGTTGGAAACAATAATGAAACCAGCATTATTGAAGACAATGATCCATTGACCTATATGGAAGCAGTCATGAGTAAGGACTCTAACAAACAACTCAGTGCTATGAAATCCGAAATGGACTCAATGTATGACAACTAGCTTTGGACCTTGGTGACCCACCTAAGAGAATTATCCCAATAGGGTGCAAATGGATCTTCAAGAGGAAGATTGGAGCAAATGGGCAAATAAAAACCTACAAGGCTAGGTTAGTGGCACAAGATTTCAAACAAAAGTATGGTATTGACTATGATGAAACTTTTTTACCAGTTGCCATGCTCAAGTCCATTAGAATTATGCTTGCCATTACTGCATACTATGATTTGAGATCTAGCAGATGGATGTTAAGACTACATTTCTTAATGAAAATCTTGAGGAAGAAGTCTATATATCACAGCCAGAGGATTTTGTCTCAAGTGGGAGACCAAACAAAGTTACAAGCTTAGAAAATCAATTTATGGATTGAAGCAAGCATCAAGGAGTTGGAACATTCATTTTGATGAAACTATCAAGTAATTTGGTTTCATCAAGAATATGGATGAGTCATGTGTGTATAAGAAGATAAGTGAGAGTGCCATTGCCTTCTTGGTCTTGTATGTCGATGATATACTTAACATTGGAAATGATATTCCAATGATGCAGTTTGTTAAACATGGCTATTAAAATGGTTTTCCATGAAGGATTTGGGAGAGCATCCTATATTCTAGGAATAAATATCTATAGAGATAGATATAAAAGAATGCTAGGGTTATCCCAATCCAGGTATATAGACTTAATATTGAATAGATTCAATATAGAGAAAAGTAAGAAGGGTTACTTGCCCATGAGTCAAGGCATACACCTATCTAAAAGGATGTCACCTAAGACTCTAGAAGAAAGAGAAAGGATGAATAAGATCCCTTATGCTTTGACAGTGGAATCAATAATGTATGTAATGCTTTGTACCAAGCATGATGTTGCTTATACTTTACGCATAGTAAGGAGGATTCAAGCTAATCTAAGGAAGGATCATTGGAAAGCTATGAAAAGCATTCTTAAGTACCTGAGAAAGACTAAGAATGTTTTTCTAATATATGGAGGATCGGATCTAAAACTAGAAGGCTATACAAATTCTAGTTTCCAATCTGATCTAGATGATAATAAATCCATATTAAGGTATGTCTTTATTCTGAATAGAGGAGTAGTGAGTTGGAAGAGTACCAAGCAACCAACTATAACTGATTCAATCATTGAGATAGAATACATAGCTACTAGTGAAGCCACTAAGGAAGCAGTCTAAATGAAGAAGTTCATCACTGAATTGGGCATAGTTCCTACAATACAACAATCAGTGCCATTGTATTGTGATAATACTAGAGCTGTTACATAAGCAAAGGAACCAAGGGTCTCACCATAAGTCCAAGTACATCCTGAGATGCTTCCACCTCATTCAAGAAATCATTGAAAGAAATGATATGGTGATAGAATGAGTTGATACGAAGAACAACATAGCAGACTCATTCACTAAGGCACTTTCTCTATAGCAGTTAGATCACCATCTAGATTATATGGGTATTAAATACAAGGGCGATTGGCTTTAGCGCAAGTGGGAGATTGAAAGAATTGTGCCCTGAAAGCCAATCACAGTTATTGTATCAATGGCATTTTTATATTCTCTCAATTCAAGATTGATATTAATAAAGATAATTTTTTGATTCATCTTATGCTGTGTCTTGTATTTTAGTTATAAGATTATGATGAACCCCATAGATTAGGACAATGATTTTAGGGTTATAGGGATAACAATGAGATCTAAAACCTATAAACCCTAATCTAGAATATTCCTAATTAGAGGATCATCGATTCGAGGATCGATGAATCCGGATAGACTAGCACATCCTATGCATGCTCGATGGAGAGGGTGGTTGGTCTCATGACCACTTGTGTAGTGATACTAATACAAGGATGTGGATGCTCATTAAGTTACGAGCTCATTGAAATGGTCTGATAAGAGAACATCTAATGAAAGTCTTACTTACTTATCAAAAAGATTATTCTTTTAGTGAGAGTTGTGCATGTGATCCTTAGACTTGAGATCACCATAGTATCTTCTACACATGAACCCATATTTTGATGCATACTCATTCATGATAATTAAGTCATGTATGAGATATTTTTGGATATGATGGATTGTGTATGAAGGTAATAAGTAGGTCAACAAGGAATCAATCACTTCTAGTAAGGGAGAGAAGTTATCCCATATGATCTCATCGAATGATGACTCAAAAAGTCTTTGATCAAAGCATGATAAAATTTAAAATAGTTTTCTAATTTATCATTGATTGAGTTTTCATTAGTAATTAGATATTTGAATTGATTAAGTACAAAGGTTTGACATTTATCCATACCCATCACTTAATCAGGATAAAGGAAGATCAAAGGATTGAATTATCTGGTAACTTGCCATTGAAGGGTATTTTGATAATTTCTACTAAATTTCTCATCTCTAGTAAGCATGACACATTACTAGATATCAATCATGTCTTGTAGGTTATCATAAATCAAATTGATTGAATTCATGAGTCAATTTAAAAGATGGTTCAAATTAGCAGCTATGATTAGCTTGATTTAACCTAATTCAATTAATTAGTTTCTAATCGAACCAAATTGACATAAACCTAGACCTACTATTGGCTAAATGAGGAGCCCAAAGGGTCACACATATTAAAGAATTGACCAAGGAAGTCAATTACATTTTTATTAGGGTCATAGGATCCTAATTGGCTAGCTAATTAACATACTAGCATATATTGGCTAACCTAACTCCTAACCTAATTAGATTGGGTTTAATTGCTTGCTATTTGGGCTAACCAATTTGAGTAGGACTTAAATTGGATTGAGCCTTAAGTAGGGTAGCCAAATTAGGTTTTGTCCTAATTTATCAAGGTTTATCCATTATTTAAACCAAGAGTCCCAAGGGCATGGGACTCTTGGTGCCATATTGCGTGCACACAAATAAAGGGGCATAGAAGGACCAAGAGTAGTGTGGACACCAGGGCCAGAAGAAATTGATAGGTCAAACCCACATCCCTATGGATCACCTATGAATAAAGCCCTAAGCCCAAGCCCCAAATCACTTGTAAATATTTATCTTAAATTCTGTTATTTTAGCCTAGTTGGGTTTAGCTCTAAACCCCAATATATAAACCTTACTTAAACCCTTTGATTCAAACCCTATTTACCAAGTTAAAATATTTGTTTAGTTGATTATGCCTTTTGATCAATTTGGGTTCCAATTGATCAAGTTGGGTTTTAAATTAATTATAATTGAGTCTTTGTAATTAGTTGGTTTAGTTAGTTGGTTGAGTCATTTTATTGAGTTCTATAATACAAAAGGGGACCCAAGTCAAGACCCATATGACTCCATGTGCCAACCCAACACACCATGTGCCAACCTAACCAATTCTTGGAGCCACCAACAACACATGCCAACTCTTCATGTGCCACATCATCAAGTCAAGGATGCCGAAGCCACTTCACCATGTCACATGCCACTTCACCCATCCCACATGATCGACCACATGAAAGATAAGTTGTCACATTTTAAGAGTAGAGGAGAAGGAGTCTAAGCTATAGCTAGCGCCAAGAATGAATTTTGGTCACCCATCCTTCTCATTTTTTTGTCACCAAATCCAAGAAGAGTCGGCCAAGCCATCACAAGAGACTTCTATTCCAAGTGGATGCTCATCAAGGAGAAGATTCAAGGGATTTCTTACTTCAAGAGTTCAAGGCAATCAAGGTCCAAGAACTCAAGAATCCCATAAGAACTCATAAGATTTTCTTGTCCAGATTGAAGAGTCCTCTAACATGCAAGAGCCCTCATCATTCATATTCTAGAGTCCACCTCTCATGGCCATTCAAGAAACAATCTTGGCCACTCATCATCACACTCCCCCTTACTTATTGCACTAATTTTACCTTTTTTTACTCTTATTTAAATCTTTCACAACAAATTACTTTTCATTTAAATATCTTTATCTCTCACTTATCTTTAACTTATTTCACTTATCTCTCCCCTTTTTTGTCATCATTAAAAAAAGATAGAGAAAAGAAAAGACGATAATTATAGAAATTGAGCAATAATTACATGAGGTAATAAGCAAAGACAAAACATTAATATAAAAACTTTCATTCATTCAATTCAGAAGTTCATACATTGATACATACTTTAATACAAAGATACAAACAAAGATGCATATAAGCAATGCTGAAATGTAAATTATCTGAATATAAGTACTATCCTAAGAGGAGTGCTCCTCTTTATCAAAGGATCCAATCTCGATCGGTCTAGTATCTCTAGAAGGTCGGGATCATAGCCACATGGATCGAAGATCAGAGAGTCTGGTCCAAGTCGGTCTTGATATGTCAGATGGCCTCGTCCTCTGCATCTGACATAAGCTCTGCCTCTGGCTAGTGCAGAAGAGGTAGAAGCTACATCAGTAGCAGGAATTGAACTGACCGAAGCAACAGTATCAAAAATAGTAGGAAGGGGGGTATGATCAAACATAGGTCTAGAGTCAAGATGCTGGAAACTAAGAGTATCAAATCTCAGTTCCATGATAAGGGAAGATGTATGAATAGGTGGAGAATGTAACATGGAAGTATTAGAAGATGGGATAATAGGAGTAGGTGTAGGAAGGGAAGTGTGATCATCAGGTATGGAGAGAGGGGTGGACAAAATTGGAGTCTGAAATGATCAAGGTGTATCAGAAATGGGACTCCTAGAAGTATCAGCTACAATCTCCGGCTCTAGCTCTGTTACAAAATCTATCACATCAAGCTCACGAAGTCAAATTGATCATCTCCCATGTCAAGTCCTGGAGCTGGTGGTGCTGGAGGTGAATCAAATGGAGCTGAAGGTGCAGGAGCTCTACCTGTTGAAGGTCTAGCTAAAGCAGACAAAATGAAAGAGATGCCATTGATAACTACATTAAGCATAAATATAAAAGTATTAATTTAATATTAAAATATTATTATTCCTTCAAAATTAATACTTTTATATGTCATTTACAGGAAAGAACATCGCTATCATAGAGAGCCCAATTTTAGAAGTCCAATGGCATGAACGGCACTCGAATCGGACTCAGAACGAGCCCAAAATGAAATTTTAAAGAATTAACTAAGAGTTTGCACGAAGTTTAAAGCAGCCAGTCCATAGTAGACCGGCTGCTCGGTCCATTTCCCAGCCCATGGGCTGCGATCTGCCATTTACGCAGTCCACGAAAGTAGAGCCATGGATCGTGCTACCCCAGTCATTCTGAGACTCGCCGGAGAGCTGCCCCCATCACCGAGAAGGTCGCCGGCATGCTCACCGCCGGCCGGAGGGTGGCTGGAAAAACTCTTCTAAGGGGGGCTGCTGTTTATTCTTCTTCTCTCTTGGCCGAACTTCACCGAAACCACCATCCCACATCGTCGGACTTCCTATCCAGTCCACTGCTGGCCAGAGATGACGGCAAAGTGCTCTTCCTCACCGCCGGGAGGGTCCTCACGTTGAGTTGCAGCCGTGGGAGATTTCTTTCGGTCTGAACCAACTGTGGACAGAACCGTGTGCTGGCTTGGATCGAACTGGGGAGAAAATTCCAGAGCTTCACCGGATGAGCTGGAGATCGATGGGAGCTCGAGCTTCGTTGCAACCGTGGAGTGGTATCTGTTGTTTTGTTGGGCTGGTGCAACAGTGGAGCGGGTTGGTTCAACGGTGGAGCGGGTTGGTTCAAACAGTGGAGCGGGTTGGGAGCAGGGAGAGCCTATAAAAAGGGGTCCAGGGGAGCCAGATGGGGGTATTCGATCATCCGGGGCGTCATTCGGATTCATCCAGTCGAGCATTTGGCCATTCTTCCCCTATGCTTTTCTTCTCTGTGCTTCTTCTTCTCCATCACAGAGAGCAGTGTGCTTCTTCTTCTCCATCACAGAGAGTAGTGAGCTTTCTTCCCACCATTCCAGCTTAGTTGTAGAGGTCGACCCCATCCTAAAGTATAGTCCATCTCTTCGTTCTCCCAAACTCTCAACTCAGTCACAGTCCAGAGATCCATTATTTCTTCCCTGTGATGGTGTTTCTTCTCTGTTTTTTCTCCATTCCACACCATAGAGAGCACTGTCTTCTCCATTCCACACCACAGAAAGCTTCTCTCTCCACTGTTCCAGCTTAGTTGTAGCAGTCGACCCCATCCCAGAGTACAGTTCATCTCTCAGTTCTCCCAAGCTCCCAGATCACTCACAGTCCAGCCACAGACCGGATCCATCTGTTCTTCGCCGTAGTTAGGCTTGATCGAATTCTACAAAGTGAAAATCTTTCCTCTTCACCTCATCAAAACCTTCATCAAAACCATGATGTTTGCATCATTTGTTCAAGCCTACCCATTCGATAGGTGATTGTCCAGTGGCCTATCAATTCCCTGAGTTCGTTCAGGAACATGTCCATCAAGCACAAACTCGTATGGTTCCTAGACCAGGAAATGACCCATTTGCAAATACTTACAATCCTGGCTGGCGAAACCATCCAATTTTTTGTTGGAAACCCCAAGCTGCTAATAATCAAATACCAATTAGGACCAACTATCAGAAGACCAACTTTGGAAACATGCCTTATTCCCAATACCCGAGTGCTCCACAACCTCCACCGAATAATCATGGTCCTACATTTGAAGAGAAGGTACTTCAAGCATTAAAAGGGCTAGAAATGAACATCCAACTCCTTCACTCCCACATGCAATCCATTGCAAAGCTAGAAACCCAGATAGGTCAGCTAGCTACATCTTTCAATAGAAGAGAGGAAGGTAAGTTTTCTAGTCAGTCCATCAGTAACCCAAAAGGACATTACATGGCTGAAAGTTCTACCAAACCTGAAACATTCCCAGAACAAGCTAAAGCAATCACAACTTTAAGAAGTGGGAAAATATTGAATCAGCCTGACCTGACCCAAAAATTTGAGTTGGCTAAGCCAGAAGATGAAAAGAATGAAGAGAGAAAGGAACCTATTAGCCAAGCACCAACACCTAGGGCTCCATTTCCTAAAGCCTTAGAATCACCTGTATTTTTGGATAAGAAGAGCCTAAAAATGAATGAAATGCTTGAGCTATTCAAACAAGTCCAGATAAACCTACCTCTTCTTGATGCCATCAAATAAGTGCCGGCTTATGCCAAATTCCTTAAGGATCTGTGCACACAGAAACGAAATCTAAGGCACACATATCGAAAAAGATCCAGTTGACTGAGCAAGCGAGCTTAGTTTTTCAGCAAATTGTCCCACCCAAGTTAAAAGACCCCGGTACCCCAACTATTTCCTGTGTCATAGGGGACCTCACAATCAAAAAAGCTTTATTAGATTTGGGTGCAAGTGTGAACCTTCTCCCGAGCTCAATGTATGATTTATTTGGATTTGGGGAACTGAAACCCACGTCGGTAACATTGCTGTTAGCAGATCGATCAATTAAGGTACCCCATGGATTATTAGAGGATGTGATGGTGAAAGTCAAGGAGTTTTACTTTCCTGTTGACTTTCTTGTCCTGGATATGAAGTCTAGCGGTAATCCTAGCGAAATACCCATTATTCTTGGAAGACCTTTTCTAGCTACCGCTAATGCTTGTATAAATTGTAGGATAGGGGTTATGGATGTATCTTTTGAAAATAAAAAGATGAGATTGAGTATTTTTAATGCATCCCAAGGACCACCTGTATTTGATGAAGTGAACATGCTTAAGGAAGTTATAGACAAGAAACTCCCCATTTTACTCGAGTCGGACCCTCTGCAAGCATGTTTGACACATGTTGGAATAGATGAGTTTGATGAAGTGAGTGCTTTGTTGGAGCCATCAAAGTCTAACACTATTCCTCCTTGGACTATCAAATTTGAATCTTTACCGACTCAATCAACTCCTTTAGTGCCATCCTTAGAAACACCACCCATGCTAGAGTTGAAGCCTCTTCCTGAAAAGTTGAAATATTCTTTTCTTGGACCCAAGGATACCCTCCCAGTGATCATTGCATCCACTCTAACCCCAGTTAAGGAAGAGAAATTGGTGGAAGTACTTATGGAACATAGAGAAGCAATAGGATGGGCAGTAGCTGATCTTAAGGGAATTGACCCTTCTGTTTGCATGCATCATATTTACTATGAGCCTGAATCTAAACCACATAGGGACATGCAATGAAGGCTTAATCTGAACATGAGGGAAGTTGTTAAGAAAGAAGTGGTAAAATGGCTCGATGCTGGAATCATTTACCCAATCTCGGATAGCCAATGGGTCAGTCCAACTCAAGTAGTACCTAAGAAGTCAAGTATTACTGTTGTTAAGAATGAAAAGGGCGAGTCAATTCCTACTCGAATGACAACTAGTTGGAGAGTGTGTATAGACTATCAAAAACTGAATGCTGTCACTAGGAAAGATCACTTTTCTTTGCCTTTCATTGATCAAATTTTAGAATGGCTAGCTGGGCAGAGTTTCTGCTATTTTCTTGTGGATATTCAGGATATAACCAAGTTCTGGTATTTCTTGCTGATCAAGAAAAGACCACCTTTACCTGCCCCTTTGGAACATTTGCCTTTAGATGCATGCCATTTGGTCTGTGCAATGCACCAGCCACTATTCAACGATGTATGCTATTCATATTTTTTGATATGGTTGGTCAATTTCTTGAGATATTTATGGATGACTTTTCAGTGTTTGGATCTTCATTCGATGATTGTCTCCAAAACTTGACTAAGGTTTTGAAACGATGTATAGAAACGAACCTAGTCTTAAGTTGGGAGAAGAGCCATTTTATGGTTCGTGAGAGAATCGTGCTCGGACATATTATTTCAGAGTGAGGGATTGAGGTTGACAAAGCTAAGGTAGAATTGATCTCGAAATTACCTCCCCCGACCTCGGTTAAACAAGTACAATCTTTCCTTGGTCATACTGGATTTTATAGATGCTTTATCAAGGATTTTAGCAAAATTTCATGACCTTTGTGTAATCTGCTCGTTAAAGACAATCCATTTGATTTTAATAAGGAATGTATGGCTGCTTATGACATTCTGAGAACTGCTTTGACCATTGCACCAGTTATCAAGCCTCCTGATTAGATCCTGCCTTTCCAAATCATGTGTGACACCTCTGATTATGCTGTAGGGGCAGTTTTAGGATAGAAGTTTAATAAGGAACCACATGTGATTTATTATGCTAGTAAAACTCTTTCAGATGCACAAATAAACTACACCACTACTGAAAAGGAGTTGCTAGTAGTTGTTTTTGCCCTGGAGAAATTCTGATCATATCTGTTAGGGTCTAAGATCTTAGTATATACTGATCATGCAGCATTGCAACATCTGCTATCTAAGAAAGACACAAAGCCTAGACTGATTAGATGGATCCTTCTACTGCAGGAATTTGACTTAGAAATCTTAGATAAGAAGGGTTCTAAAAATTTGGTAGCATATCATATTTCGAGGATCTTAGTAGAATGCAACAAAGAAATAATTAGAGATCAGTTTCCTGATGAGCAGCTTTTCTCTATTTTGTCTGATGGCCTATCCTGGTTTGCTCATATTGTTAATTACTTAGCAACAGGGCAAGTTCCTTACCACTGGTCCAAACAAGAAAAAGATAGATTTTTCTCACAAATCAAATATTACTTTTGTGAGGAACCTGAGTTGTTTAAGTACTATTCAGATCAGGTGATTAGAAAATGTGTCTCTGAGAGTGAATACCAAGGCATACTCATTTTTTGTCATTCTCTTGCTTGTGGGGGACACTTTAGTGGAAGGAAAACTGCAGCAAAAGTGCTGCAGAGTAGGTTTTACTAGCCAACTCTTTTTAAAGATGCACACGAATTTGGCTGTAATTGTTTGAGATGTCAACAAATGGGGAATATTTCACATAGATATATGATGCCTTTGACCCCTATTTTAGTGGTTGAAATTTTTTGATGTCCGGGGTATTGATTTCATGGGGCCATTTCCTTCTTTTAGATTTGAGTATATTCTGGTCGCAGTTGATTATGTGTCTAAATGGATCGAAGCCATAGCTACCCGAACCAATGATCACAAGGTTCTAATCAAGTTCATTCAGTGTAACATCCTTAGTCGGTTTGGGTGCCCAAGGACAATTATTAGTGATGGGGGTGTGCATTTCACAAATAAACATTTTGAAGGATTAATGAAGAAATATGGAATTACACATATGGTAGCCACACCATACCATCCCCAAACTTGTGGCCAGGTTGAAGTATCAAACGGAGAAATTAAACACATCTTGGAGAAAACGGTAAGGCCCGATAGGAAAGATTGGTCAGAACGTTTGAATGATGCATTATGGGCTTACCATACTGCCTTTAAGACTCCCCTAGGAATGTCTCCATACCGATTAGTGTTTGGCAAGGCATGTCATTTACAGGTAGAATTAGAACATCGTACATTTTGGGCTATTAAGCAAAGTAATTTTGATCTGAAGACTGAGGGTTCTAATGGATAACTTCAATTGAGTGAATTAGAAGAACTACAAAATGAAGCTTATGAAAGTTCAAATTTATAAGGCTCGAACTAAGGCATATCATGATAAATTCATTAATCAAAAAATGTTTAAGCCTGATCAAAAAGTGTGGCTCTATAATTCTAGGATGTGCCTTTTTCTTGGAAAACTTTGCTTATGATGGGATGGACCCTTCATCATTACTCAAGTATTTCTTCATGGTACTGTTGAACTTAAAGATCCCAAACAAGAAAATATTTTTAAAGTGAATGGCGAACGCTTGAAACCCTATGTTGCAGATATTCATGATGGAGAAATTGTTAAAATTCTTGACCTTATAGACCCAGTACTACCATCAGCTGAGTCTGGCTGAAGACTTTAAACTTAGTGCTCCTAGAAGGCAACCCAGTTTATACTTTTAATTTTTAACTAGTTTCTTTTCTTTTCTTTTTAGAAGAAAAAAGTGAGGGAGTACAGCAACAAAGGAACCTGCTACTTCATGAAACCTTTGAAGCATATTTTTCCAAGGTGTATTCTTTCCTATTATACTTCTCATTTTCTTTCCTACTCCATTGAGGACAATGTCGATTAAGTTTGGAGGAAAAGATTAACTTGACTTGCTTAGATCTTCGAGTGCGGTTAGAAATGATTAGGTTATGTGTACCTAATTATTGTCTCGAACTGGATTTACATGGGCACCTTAATTAAATGATCGATTAATGGCCTAGATAATGCTAGAGATGCTGAGGGATAAATTATTAAAGAAACTCAATAAA
The DNA here is from genome assembly GCA_021397845.1 of Areca catechu. Taxonomy (NCBI): domain Eukaryota; kingdom Viridiplantae; phylum Streptophyta; class Magnoliopsida; order Arecales; family Arecaceae; genus Areca; species Areca catechu. The sequence continues at coordinate 88,332,579 of CM038051.1, read as the reverse complement.
TGGTAGGGTATATATCATAAATATTTTCATGGAGTAATTCCAAAGCCTTTTGACCATTGATCTTAATAAAGAGTCTACTTTATGGGGATATAAATCAAAAAATCAAGTAAGCTAAAGTTTTTTCCTTTGAAAAAAAAAAAAAAGTTAGTCTAGTCTCACAGCTTTGCTTGAACTCTTACTAAGTAACCGGGCCCCTTCACCTAAGTAAGCATTGTGGTTCGCATCAAAAGGTGAGAAGGTCAAGAAATCTATTAAGCAATGGTACCTCCCTGAGTAACCAGGCCCCTTCGCCTAAGTAAGCATTATGGTTAGCATCAAAAGGGAGAATACTAATACTTATGAGGCTTGGATATAACACATAAAAAAAAATGAAGGGAAAAATCATCTAGCAGAAAGGTATTGAACTAAACCCCAGAAAGTTAGAGGATTTTAAGAGTGAGATGGAAAGTTGGCAGAAGAAGAACTCTAGAAATCTTTATGAGATCTACCTGACCACTAAAAGAGTTGAATTAATAATCCAATGAAGTATCTCAGTAATAGTCTGACCAGGTATCATCTGCTTTTAGGGTTGCTTGAGTTAACATCTAATTCAAGGATGGGTTGATACACATGGATAATCTATCTACTTTACTCGAGGACGAGCAAAGTTCAAGTTGGAAGGTGTGATAACTACATTAAGCATAAATATAAAAGTATTATTTAATATTAAAATATCATTATTCCTTCAAAATTAATACTTTTATATGTCACTTATAGGAAAGAACATCGCTGTCATAGAGAGCTTAATTTTAGAAGTCCAATGGCGCAAACAGCACTCGAATCAGACTCAGAACGAGCCCAAAATGAATTTTTGAAGAATTAACTAAGAGTTTGCACGAAGTTTAAAGCAGCCGGTCCATAGTGGACCGGCCGCTCGATCCATTTCCCAGCCCGTGGGCCACGATCTGCCATTGACGCGGTCCACGGAAGCAGAGCCATGAACCGCGCTGCCCCAGTCATGCCGAGACTCATCGGAGAGCTGCCCCCACCGCCAGGGAGGTCGCCGGCATGCTCACTGCCGGTCGGAGAAGCCCCGATGGCCGGAAAAACACTTCCAAAGGGGGTTGCCATTCATTCTTCTTCTCTCTTGACCAAACTTCATTGAAACCACCATCCCACACCACCAGACTTCCTACCCAGTCCACCGCTGGCCAGAGATGACAGCGGAGTGCTCTTCCTCGCCGTCGGGAGGGTCCTCACGGTGAGTTACAGCCATGGGAGATTTCTTTCGGTCTGAACCAACTGTGGATCGAATCGTGTGCTGGGTTGGACCGAACCGGGGAGAAAATTCTAGAGCTTCGCCGGATAAGCTGGAGATTGATGGGAGCTCGAGCTTCATTGCAACCATGGAGCGGTATCTGTTGTTCTGTTGGGCTGGTGCAACGATGGAGCGGGTTGGTTCAACGGTGGAGCAGGTTGGTTCAAATGATGGAGTGGGTTGGGAGCAGAAAGAGCCTATAAAAAGGGGTCTAGGGGAGCCAGATGGTGGTATTCGATCATCCGGGGGTTCATTCGGATTCAACCAGTCGAAAATTCTGCCATTCTTCCCCTGTGTTTTTCTTCTCTATGCTTCTTCTTCTCCATCACAGAGAGTAGTGTGCTTCTTCTTCTCCATCATAGAGAGCAATGAGCTTTCTTCCCACCATTCCAGCTTAGTTGTAGAGGTCAACTCCATCCCAGAGTACAGTCCATCTCTTCGTTCTCCCAAACTCTCGGCTCGGTCACAGTCCAGAGATCCATTGTTTCTTCCCTGTGATGGTGTTTCTTCTCTGTTTCTTCTCCATTCCACACCACAGAGAGCACTGACTTCTCCATTCCACACCACAGAAAGCTTCTCTCTCCACTATTCCTGCTTAGTTGTAGCGGTCAACCCCATCCCAAAGTACAGTCCATCTCTCAGTTCTCCCAAGCTCCCAAATCACTCATAGTCCAGCCACAGACCGGATCCATCTGTTCTTCCCCGTAATTTTTTTAGTTCTATCCTATTCCAGTTATCTCGACCTTATTCCCACCATTCCAACACTATTCCAACCTTATCCCAATCCTATTCCAGCAGTCCTACTCTTCACCGGTCAGTGCCATCTTCAACTTTTGAGCATGCAGAAGTCACTGGAGGCCGGAGCTTCACTTGGGAAAAGGGGGTTTTTATTTTTGGTTGTATTACTTTGATGTACTCCCTCTTACATGAAATAAAGATATCCTTTGATTAATTCATGTTCTTTTGTTTTTGTTTTTGTTTTTGAATCAGATATGTTGCTAGGGCAAAACTTTGGAGGTAAGTCAAGTGAAATTAATCCTGACTGATCTATTCCCAAGTGGGTTAGGGCTGAACTCTCGTGAGATAGATCATATCTAGGTTATTTCACTAGCATTTAGTCCAGTCTATTCTATTGGCTCCACCCAGTGATTTTGATGAATAACCAAATATTGAATGCATATTGTATACTAATGTGTATTTCAAGTTATGAGTTTTCAAAGAGAAAGCACCTTAAGATTTCAAAAACTTATGTATCGTGGCACGAAGCATTTCTCGCAAATCTAGACATCATCTTCATGGAAAAAGGGCATCTACATGTTTAATTATTATGTGTTTATGATTCATTTAAGTTTCAAAATTTATATTTATGTTTTTGGGGTAATTTATACTTGAATCTGAGCTTTTCAGTCTCAAGTGTCGACACTTGGGAAGTCAAGTGTCGACACTTCAGCATTTGGCACAAACAAAAATCCTTGGCATGCCAAGTGTCGACACCCAGAACTCAAGTGTCGACACCAAGTGTCGACACTTAGATTTTCAAGTATCGACTCAAGGCCTGAGAATTTAGAAAATACAAAACTTTTTCATTTGAGGATTTTTGTGTCAAGTGTCGACACCTGTGCAACAAGTGTCGACACTTGAAAGTTTAAGTGTCGACACCTAGAGATCAAGTGTCGACACCTGACAGCCAAGTGTCGATACCTGATAGCCAAGTGTCAACACTTGAAGCCTGACAGCTCTAACGGATCTATTTTTTTGACTTGCAGAACTTGCTTTCCAAGCTCCAAATGGCTATATCCAAGGCTCCAACGATCACAAACCATTTTTTGGAAGGTTCTTGGTGTATTTAACCTCCACCAACCTCATTATAAAGATAGAGAAGTGCATTGAAGTGTATTGAAGTCCTTTCAAAAGCCAAAAAGCCCATATTCTCTCAAGTACTTCACATCAAAAGCCTTTTATAGTTTGATTCCTTGAAAAAGCCTACAAGCTCATCCTTACATCATTCCAAAAGAGGCATTTTGAAGGATATTTTAATGAAGAGTCAAGACAAAGCATCAACTTGAGCTTCAAAGATTCCATCCTACTCTTGAAGAGAGTTTGTTTTAGTTTTAAAATTGTATATATATTTTATATTATGATTTGACCTTGCTTTCAAGGGTATCTTGAAAAAAGGTTTTTGTGGTTTGTTGGTGAGCCAAAGGGATAAAACCAACTAGGGTTAACTTGTGAGCCCGAAAACAAAACAAGTGTTAAGGTTTGTTGGTAAGCCTAGGTGACAAAACCAACTAAGGTTTTAACTTATGAGCCTTGTAAAAAATAAGTCAGCTGTAATCTTGTTTGGATTATAGTGAACTTCCCAAGGGTGGCTTGGGGAGTGGATGTAGGTGCTAGGTTTGCACCAAAACACTATAAACCTTGTATTTGTGTGTGATTGCCCTCTTCCTCTCTTGCTCTTTGGTTATTGCTACTCACTTATTGTTTTCCGCTGCTTTCAATCTCTTGCATTGAATTTATTATTATTCACTAGCACCACTAGTCCTTCACATTATTGTTTTGAATTTTTTTAAAAAAACCCAATTCACCCCCCCCCCTCTTGGGTTCCATTTCTGGGCAACAAGTGGTATCAGAGCACTGGTACTCTCTTGTAGGTCCAAGGATCTTGAGTAAAAGATCATGGCAGCCCCAATAGGAATGGGTATTGCTGAAGGTCAAGCTTCAAATCATCCCCCACTTTTTAATTGCACAAACTACACATACTGGAAGACACGCATGCACATTTTCATTCAAGCTCTTGACTATAATTTGTAGAGGACAATTGTAAAAGGTCCTCATCAGCCTATGATGTTGGTTAATGGCATTCTCACTCCAAAGATGAAAGATGATTTGGATGAGAATGACATTAAGCAAATCGAGCTCAATGCTAAGGCTATGAATCTATTATTTTGCTCTCTTAACCCAAGTGAATTTAATAGAATATCTAATTATCTCTCCACCAAGAAGATTTGGGATATACTTGAGGTTACCCATGAGGGTACACACCAAGTGAAAACTACCAAGGTTAACAAGCTTATTCATATGTATGAAATATTTAAAATGAAACCTACTGAGTCTATTAGTGAGATGTATACTAGGTTCACAAATATTGTGAATGGCATGAGAAGCCTAGGGAAAATTGTTTCTAACGGTGAACTTGTGAACAAACTTCTCAGGTCTCTACCAGCTTCTTGGGATGCAAAAGTAACAGCTATTGAAGAAGCCAAGGATGTCAACACTCTTCCACTTGAACAACTGCTGGGCTCACTGATGACCTATGAGCTCTGCCTTAAACAAAATAATGTGGAAGTCAACAAAAAGAAGAAAGTAATCGCTTTCAAATCTACTGCGAGAGAAGAATCAAGCGATGACTCTGAAGAAGATGATGAAGAAGATGAGACGGCTCTAATGGCGAGAAAATTCAAAAGGTTCATGAGGAAGAAAAGGTTCAACTTCAAAAAGAAACCTCTGAAAGATGAGCTAATTAAAGAAAAGGAGAAGGAGCAGCCCACTTATTTTGAATGCAAAAAACCAGGCTATTTCAAGATAGACTGCCCCTTGCTCAAGAAAAGCAGAAGAAAGCTGAGAAAGAAAGCCATAATGGCAACCTGGAGTGAAAGTGAGGACTCCAATTCTGAGGAAGAACAGCAGAAGGTGGCAAACTTCTATCTGATGGCTGATCATGATGAGGTATGTTCTGAAATAGAAAATGAATTTACATTTGATGAGCTTCATGAAGTTTTTGATGAATTAGTCATAGAATTTCAAAAACTAAAAACAAAACATAAAGATTTAAAGAAGCAAATTTTGGATTTAGCCAAAAGCTTTCAGGTAAAAATGAATGCCTTCTTCTTCAAAATAGAAAATTAAATGATAAGATTGTTGCACTTGAAAAAGAAAAAGAAGCCTTGAAAAATAAAAGTTCTTCACTTTCAAATGAAAATTTGTCAAAACAAAGCAAAGAAATTTTGGATGAAAATAAAAGATATAAAGAAGAAATTGAAAAATTAAAACCTTTTGTAGAAAGATTTACTTATAGTTCTGAAAATTGAATTTACTTTTGAACAACCAAAGAGCAGTTTTTGATAAAGCAAGTTTAGGATTCAGAACTCATAAGAAACAAAAACTTTTTAAAAATATCTTTGTGCCTACATCTTCATCCATTACTTGCTATACATGTGGTACTAAAGGGCATAAATCTTATATGTGCAACAAAAGAAGATTAAGTAACATTAAGAAAGTTTGGGTTCCAAAAGGAACCAATGCCACTAACCTAAAAGGACCCAAGATGGCTTAGGTACCTAAAGTCTCCACTTGATCTTTATTGCAGGTATGCCTTGCAACCAACAATAAAAGAATATGGTACCTTGATAGCGGTTGCTCAAGGCATATGACAGGAGGTGTAGAACAGTTCTCATCGCTCGAATATCAAAATGGTGGCAATGTAACTTTTGGTGATAATGGAAAGGGCAAAATTATCGGTATTGGTAAAGTCCATATCACCCCCTCTTCTTATATTGATAATGTCTTATATGTTGATCGTTTGAAACATAACTTGCTTAGCATTAGCCAGTTTTGTGACAAGATTTTAAATTTTTTTTTGAATCTTCTTTGTGAATTATTTCTAGTTTAGATGACAATGGCATCAAGTTCATTGGTCATAGGCATGGCAATATTTATATGGTTGATCTTGATGATCTCCCTATTCAAAATGGTCAATGCCTAGTGGCAATGGAAGCCAAGATCGATGAAACTAGTTGGCTTTGGTATCGCAGACTAGGACATGCAAGCATGCATTTAATTTCAAAACTTAGCAAAAAGAACTTGATAAAGGATTTGCCTAAACTCAATTTTGAAAAAGACAAGATTTGCAGTGCATGTCAACTTAGAAAATAAACCAAATCCTCTTTCAAACCAAAAGGAGTAATCTCTATATATAGACCATTGGAGTTGCTTCACATGGACCTCTTTGGGCCAACTAGAACGTCTAGTTTGGGAGGTAAGAAGTACGGTCTAATTATTGTAGATGATTTCTCATGATTTACATGGGTCATGTTTTTAGCACATAAAGATGAAACTTTTTCTGAATTCATTAGATTTCATAAACGAGTTTCAAATAAAAAAGGTGTTTTAGTCGTATCTTTGAGAAGTGATCAAGGAACCGAATTTGAAAATGCTGATTTTGATAAATTTTGTATTGAAAATGGCATTCATCATAATTTTTCTATACCTATGACACCTCAACAAAATGGGGTAGTAGAAAGAAAAAATAGAACTCTTGAAGAAATGGCACGCACCATGCTTTATGAAAATGACTTACCTAGATATTTTGGGCGAAAGCCATAAATACTGTATGCTATGTTTTAAATCGAGTTTTAATTCGACCGATTCTAAAGAAAACACCTTATAAGCTTTGGAAGGGTAGAAAACTCTCAATTCATTATTTTTGCATTTTTGGATGCTGTTGTTTCATCTTAAACAATGGTAAGGATAATTTAAGTAAATTTGATGCCAAATCAAATGAGGGAGTCTTTCTAGGCTACTCCACATCTAATAAGGCATACAGGGTCTTCAACAGAAGAACACTTGTTGTTGAAGAATCTATACATGTGGTATTTGATGAATCTAACCAAAAATCTTCAAGAAAAGAAGATGTACTCTCTGATGAAATAGGTAGCAAGAAAACTGAAAGTGTAAACAACAATGAATAGCTTACCAAGGAACAGAATGATGATCAAAATACTAAAGGAGATCAAGCACAAGGTGATGAAAATGCATCAACAGTTGATCCATTACCAAAAGAATGGAGGTATGCTCATGGACACCCAAAAGAACTAATTATCGGTGATCCATCTAAAGGTATAAGTACTCGATCATCCCTTAGAAATATCTATGATTACTTAGCTTTTGTTTCTTAAATTGAACCTAAAACTATTAAGGAAGCTGAATGTGATAGTAATTGGATAAATGCTATGCAAGATGAACTTAACCAATTCAAAAGGAATAATGTTTGGACATTAGTAGATTGGCCTTCAAACACTTCAATTATTGGTACAAAGTGGATTTTTCGAAATAAACTTGATGAAAATGGAGTAGTTACTAGAAATAAGGCTAGACTAGTTACCAAAGGATACTATCAGGAGGAATGGATAGATTTTGATAAAACCTTTGCTCCTGTCACTAGACTTGAGGCAATTAGGCTATTGTTGGCTTTTGCTTGCTTTATGAATTTTAAATTGTATCAAATTGATGCTAAAAGTGCATTTTTAAATGGTCTAATTGAAGAAGAGGTTTATGTTGAACAACCCCCTGGTTTTGAAAATTTTGAATTTCCAAATTATGTTTACAAACTTCAAAAAGCTTTGTATGGATTGAAACAAGCTCCTAGAGCTTGGTATGATCGTTTAAGCTCTTTCTTGCTCAAAAATGATTTTACTAGAGGTAATGTAGACAAAACTTTATTTTTAAAGAAAAAGATTGATGATCTCTTAGTAGTACAAATCTATGTAGATGATATAATATTTGGTGCTACTAATGAATCTCTTTGTCAAGATTTTGCAAAGTTAATGCAGGGTGAGTTCGAGATAAGCATGATGGGAGAACTAAATTTCTTCCTCGGACTCCAAATAAAGCAAACCAAAGAGGGGATCTTCATCAACCAAGCAAAATACACAAAAGAAATACTCAAGAAGTTTGGGATGGAGAAGACTAAGCCTTTAGGTACCCCTATGAGCTATACTTGTAGACTTGACAAGGATGAATCAAGTAAATCTGTTAACCAAAAATTATATCGTTGCATGATCGGTTCATTGTTATATCTTACTGCCAGTAGGCCAGATATCATGTTTAGCGTCTGTATGTGTGCTAGATATCAGTCTAATCCTAAAGAGTCACATCTTTTGGCTATTAAACGCATACTTAGATATCTATCTGGCTCAATTGAAATTGGTTTATGGTACTCTAGAGATTCTTCATTTGAATTGATTGCTTATTCTGATGCTGACTTTGCTGGGTGTAAACTTGATCGTAAAAGTACTAGTGGAACCTGTCAGTTTCTTGGAGTAAATTTGATCTCTTGGAGTAGCAAGAAACAGAATTTAGTTGCTTTATCAATGGCAGAAGCCGAATATATAGCAGCTGGAAGCTGTTGTGCTCAAATCCTTTGGATCAAACAACAACTCGAAGATTTTGCCATTAAACTAACTAAGACACCCATAAGATGTGACAATAATAGTGCAATCAATCTATCTAAGAATCCTATGCAACATTCAAGAAGTAAACACATTGAAATAAGATATCATTTCATAAGAGATCATGTACAAAACTCTAATGTTATTCTTGTTTTTGTATGTACTGATGATTAGTTAGCAGATGTGTTTACCAAACCTTTGAGTGAGGATAGGTTCTGTCTGATTAGAAGAGAGTTAGGTGTCATTGATCCATTCTCCTAGAACTCTCATAGTTTTAATTATACCTAAGTTTTTTCACTCAAAACCACTTGCTTTAAGCCCCAAAAGTTGTTAAATATTTTCCTAGATTTTTTGAATTTTTTTTTTAATTTTTTCTTGGCCAAGTGTTGACATTTGGAAATTGTCAAGTGTCGACACCTGACCAAGTGTCGATACTTGACAAATTCTAAGTGTCGACACTTACGAAACAAAATCTATTTTTAAAAGACTGACTGAGGGTTTTATTTTTATTTTCCACCCATCGATTTCAAGCAACAGTGATCCCCCTCTATCCAAATCTTTCTTCTTCCCGTTTAACCCCACACAAATCAGGTATTCCCTCTTCCGATTTCTCTTTATTCCGTATTATTTCTCAAATTTTCTTTTTCCTCACCATTAAAACCATTTTGACCTAAATTTAGGATTTGTCGATTTTATTTGGTTTATGATCGGATTTTCCTGATTTTTATGGTTTTCCAAAACTCCGTTTGAAGGAATAGTGATTTACCCGGTATTTTTCATGGTTTTCTCAAGATTTAGGTCATTTTCCACACACATTTCATCCAAATTTGGGTAAAATCACTATTTGATTGGTTTTTAGCCAAAAAATTGGGTATTCACCTAAAAACTAGTGTTTAATACATATTTCCAGTTATTTATCATAATGTTTTGGCCACATTATTTTTATTTTAGTAGAACCCTAAATGTTCTAAGCCCAAAACCCATGTATTTTGGTATTTTGGTATTACAAAATTTACTCTTATAAAATTTCCAGCCAAAACTTTATCTAGCTTATAAAATCCTCACCTTCAAAATGTTTCTGCTTTTTTAAAATCATCTTGGTATTTTATAACTCTAAGTTTGTTTCAAAACCATCTTATAAAATGATTTTTAACCAGTCCCTTTGCTCCTAGTCTGAGTGAATCACCTCCCTTAGCTTATCTTCTTTAAAACTCTCTTGGTCAGCTTGCTGTAATGGGTCCCAGGAAGAAACATGCAGTTAGGGAGAGACCTAGTCGTGGTGTAGAGAGGAGATCGAAGGCCAGATTTGATTTTGCACAGGCTAGTAGTTCTGCCACACCGAGTTCCCCACTGTAGAGAGGATGGTAGGGAAGTTAGTAGCCTTTGGGAGGAGAGTCGACCTAGAGTGTTTTGATAGGAACAACTTTAGCTTACGACAGGTGCTCACTGATGCAGGTTTAGTACCATTCTGTACTATGCAAGAGAGGTACTATCCTCATCTAGTGAGGGAGTTCTACGGTGCGATGAACTATCGACGACTTCTATGGACTACGACAGTGAGAGGTGTTCAGATTTCACCTTCTTTAGAGCTACCGAGCAGAGTTCGAGAGATCCCCCATAGGGGAGTCAGTGTTTTTATGGTGGATGACAGAGAGGCTGCTTTTAGGTGTATCCTTGAGCGAGAGGATGTTCGTGGTGTATCTATAGTCACCGCGAGCCAGTTATCTCTGGAGATGCACCTATTGCACCACATCACGGCACGTATACTTTTGCCGAAGATTGGGAGGTTTGACTTCATCACTGAGAGAGAGCTGATGGTGATGACGAGTCTGATAGAGAGGAGGCAGATCAACCTTCCATCTTTGATGTTAGTTCAGATGCATGATGCCGCGACTCAGTGCCGTCATTGTTTACCCTACGGCATGGCACTGACCAGGTTATTTAGAGCATGTGGAGTATCACTGGAGGGGGAGATCCCCAAGGAGATACTACACACATATATCTATGATGAGAGAACTTTACACCGTATGGGGTATAGACTAGTCGCGGGTTGATGGGTGTGCAGAAAGTCTGGCCAGGAGCCAGATGAGGAGGACGAGCTTCGAGAAGCAGAGGCAGGACCATCTGAGCCAACAGTTTTTCCTCCCATTGATATTCCATCAACACAGGCAGAGCATTCGACTCCTGGTACTTCAGCTCCTCCGCCACCTACTACTAGATTATCCTTTGAGGAGCATGCCAGAGAGCTGAGATCAGGGATGAGTTAACTCAGCTACGCAGCGAGGTTCTTCGAGTACATACTACCTCGAAACATGCTGAGATCCGTAGGACTATGGAGGAGGGCTTCACTCATATTGAGGATTTATTGAGATCCCTTATACCTCCAGCAGCCCCTACAGTTGTATCCTCGGATGATGATGATGATGATGATGATGATGATGATGATGATGGTGATGATCACCAGAGCGACCATGCTGATACAGTTGAGGGTGGTGATCAGGCAGATATGGATGAGGACAGAGCTATAGAGATTGTGGGCAGTGGTAGTGACGGTGATGGCAGTGCAGATGGTTTTGAGGTGGTCAGTCGCGATCCTCTCACTACCCCAGCTACTCTTATTGACTTGGTTGATTCCACACCAGACTTTGTTACACCAGCTGATCTTCTCTCCCCCCTTCCACCAGATCAACTAGGGTTGTACCTGCTTTTGGTCCTTCGGCCGCACTAGGAGTCGTCGAGCTTTAGTACCTCCTAGGGCCTTAGCCATTAGATCTAGGATCAGTGCTCCTTTTAGTCTTGAAATTCCATCTGATGAGGATTAGCCTCACAGATGTCTGTTGTATGTCTTTTATAGTTCATATTTGTATGTTTCTGATTATTGTATGACTCTGATGATTTCTGTATGTTTCAGTTCTTGCTGATGACTCAGCAAATTTTTGTACTGAAAACTTCTCTTATCTATTATATATTTCAGTTTAGTGCTTATTATTTGTGTTTGAGTGGTTAAATCTACCTTTTTCAGCTCTGATTCTCTCTTTGGATCGTTTTGATTCTGATACCTGTCTTATTTGATACTCTACCATCTTTTTGTCTCCATGCTCATTGTGAGGGGGAGGTTATTCCCCTTTTCTAATGATTGACAAAAAGGGAGAGTAATAGTATTGATTGTATAGATGCATAAATTATTGTGGTTCCATCTTGTGAGAACCTTTGAAATTTGTTTTAATTAGAAATATCTAATTGAGGGGGAGATTGATTCTTCCTAACTACAAAGATTATGCCTCATATGGACTTACATTCATATTCATGAATTATAACAATTGAAGTTTGAAAAGTAATGCTATTTTACACAAGGTTTTGTCATCATCAAAAAGGGAGAGATTGTTGGCTCCACCCAGTGATTTTGATGAATAACAAAACATTGAGTGCATATTGTATACTAATGTGTATTTCAAGTTATGAGTTTTCAGGAAGAAAGCACCTCAAAATTTCAAAAACTTATGTATCGTGGCACGGAGCATTTCTCGCAAATCTGGACATCCTCTTCATGGAAAAAGGGCATCTACATGTTTAATTATTATGTGTTTATGAATCATTTAAGTTTCAAAATTTATATTTATGTTTTTGGGATAATTTACACTTGAATCTGAGCTTTTCAGTCTCAAGTGTCGACACTTGGGAAGTCAAGTGTCGACACTTCAGCATTTGGCACGAACAAAAATCCTTGGCATGCCAAGTGTCGCCACCCAGAACTCAAGTGTCGCCACCCAGAACTCAAGTGTCGACACCAAGTGTCGACACATAGGTTTCCAAGTGTCGACTCAAGGCCTGAGAATTTTGAAAATACAGAACTTTTTCATTTGAGAATTTTTGTGTCAAGTGTCGACACCTGTGCAACAAGTGTCGATACTTGAAAGTTCAAGTGTCGACACTTAGAGATCAAGTATCGATACTTGACAGCCAAGTGTCGACACCTGACAGCCATGTGTCGACACTTGAAGCCTGACAGCTCTAACGGATCTATTTTTTTGATTTGCAGAACTTGCTTTTCAAGCTCCAAACGGCTATATCCGATGCTCAACAGTCACAAACCATTTTTTGGAATGTTCTTAGTGTATTTAACCTCCACCAACCTCATTCTAAAGATAGAGAAGTACATTGAAGTGTATTGAAGTCCTTTCAAAAGCCAAAAAGCCCATATTCTCTCAAGTACATCACATCAAAAGCCTTTTATAGTTTGATTCCTTGAAAAAGCCTACAAGCTCATCCTTACATCATTCCAAAAGAGGCATTTTGAAGGATATTCCAAGGAAGAGTCAAGAGAAAGCATCAACTTGAGCTTCAAAGATTCCATCCTACTCTTGAAGAGAGTTTGTTTTAGTTTTAAAATTGTATATATATTTTTATATTATGATTTGACCTTGCTTTCAAGGGTGTCTTAAAAAAGGTTGTTGTGGTTTGTTGATGAGCCAAAGGGATAAAACCAACTAGGATTAACTTGTGAGCCCGAAGACAAAACAAGTGTTAAGGTTTGTTGGTAAGCCTAGGTGACAAAACCAACTTAGGTTTTAACTTGTGAGCCTTGTGAAAAATAAGTCAGCTATAATCCTGTTTGGATTATGGTGAAATTCCCAAGGGTGGCTTGGGTAGTGGATGTAGGTGCTAGGTTTGCACCGAACCACTATAAACCTTGTGTTTGTGTGTGATTGCCCTCTTCCTCTCTTGCTCTTTAGTTATTGCTACTCAAATATTGTTTTCCGTTGCTTTCAATCTCTTGCATTGAATTTATTATTATTCACTAGCACCACTAGTCCTTCACATTATTGTTTTGAATTTTTTTTGAAAAAACCCAATTCACCCCCCCTCTTAGGCTCAATTTTTGGGCAACATATTCCCAAAAAGGGACGGGCCATGATTCACGGATAGGGGCCATGCTCTCACTCGGATAGATCATTTCTTGAATTACCTTTATTGCTAATTACTTGTTAATCTCCTTTTTAGTTTTAAGATTACAATTTCTATTGCACATTTATTGTTTTCAAAGTAATCAAGAAAGTCCCTGCGGATTTGACCTTTACTCCTGCTATCCTATTCTAGAATAGTAGTTTTAAGGTAATTAAATTGGTGCATTGCGACGCGCATCAGCCATCACTCAATCCTCGATTGGTCTCCCTCATCTCCATGTGAATTATATTGACTCGCTGATGAATGATCATCACCTTAGTCTCAATGCGAGCGACCTTATCCTCTAAACTGTCAGTAGCATCAGGGATATCTATCTGTGCAGGAGTGGCTGGCTCAGGTTGAGGAGTGGGCTCTGGCTTTGTCAAAGGATTGGGCTGAACCTTAGGGATATCACTGGATGGCTCTGAGGGCCCTGCCTCACCTGAAAAGATATGCTCCTCCTCCGCCACATCATCATCTCTATCAGTGGCCTGACCAGATATACGTCATCTCCACTGGCCTTTGACAAGCTGGTAACCCATCCAGTGTAGATATATGTGCATAGACGTCTGTGTATAGCAGCTATTTGTATGGCTTAGCATCTATGACCACTCCATAAGCTTTAAATAGTAATGTCAACCCCATCCCATAGGGCAAACACAGTCTCTAGCTGATCGATGCCTCAGTCAGCTGATGTACCATGAGTACTGGGAGGCATACAGGAGTGCGTTGCACCAGAGAAACCATGACCAGAAGCTTGCACTATGTGATGAAGTCAAATCACCCAGTCTTCGATAGAAGGATCTGGGTTACTATATGGTGCAGTAACCTCATCTCAGGCAACAATCTCGAAGCAACCACATTGGCTCTCTCAGGTAGATGTCTATCTCAAAAATGCATCGAAGACCATTGAATCTATCTACTAAAGCATCCACAACTGATCCTGTCATGGGGATGTCCCATACTCTTCTAAAAATCTTTGCGGATACTGGAACATCTCTGCCATGGATCTGTGCAATCCAGCCATCACCTTTTGAAGAAGAAAGTGAAGGATTTGATAGATTAAAATTTATTTTAGTCTATGTATTTAGATCCTTGCTATGTTTAGATTTGATCTAAAAATATGGCATGATCTAGGTTTTTAAAAGGTTCAAAACAAAATTTTCTGAAATCTAAATTTTATATTTTCTACCCAAGCAAGCAAGCCGACTTGACTGGTGCTCGAGTTGACTTGATTATGTAGAACTGAAGAAAATTATTCTGTCCAAGCAGACTCATCCTTGTATAAGCCGACTCGAATCTGAGAACAAAAGAAAACACTTCTAGATGAGCCGACTAGACCAAAATGATGAAAATAGTGAATTTAGACTTTAGATTTCTTTTGAAAATGTTTCACTTAGTTTTGGAAATGTTTCAAAACTTAGGTTAATTGAAAATGTTTCAATTGACATTTTAAGATTTAGGATGTCATTCTAATCTTAAGTCATGATTGATATACCATGGTTGATTGGTCTAGCTAGAATTGGGTCCTTAAATGGATTAGACCTATGTTTTGATGAATGGATTAAATAGAGAAAACACTAATCAAAAGTTGAATTAGGTCTCTCCTCTATAGATCTCTCTAATAGTTAGTTAGATCGGTCACTACATCTAGATGGACTTGATTGAGGGCTTCATGGTGAGCCCGGATCTTTAGATTAGTCTGATTGAGTCTGGTAAACCACTTAGTATCTAATGTAAGTTTGACAGTTGTGATCAAGGTTCTTTGGGGCTAACTCCTACCTAGCCAACTCATGATTGGTGTCTAAGGCAAGAGGCTTACCTGGCTCAACCCATCCATTGATCTTACTTACCTGGCTAATATGGTGAACCAAGTTTAATTAGATTATCTATTGATTTGAGTTGACCCATGTTAACTAAGGTTAATCAGTCTGACTAGTTTATAGGTGCCCATGGATCAATTTGATCTTGAAACCCTCTAAGTGTTTGGTGGGAGTTTTCATGATCAAGGTCCATGCCTTCTTTTCATGTGTCACAAAAAAAAAATAAATCCTCTAAACTATTTGGTCCATAAAAAGATTAAGTTATGTGATAACCTAAATCTTAGCCTCCCATTAAGTTGAATTGGT
This sequence comes from Areca catechu, assembly GCA_021397845.1. Classification (NCBI taxonomy): domain Eukaryota; kingdom Viridiplantae; phylum Streptophyta; class Magnoliopsida; order Arecales; family Arecaceae; genus Areca; species Areca catechu. Next base: position 88,316,983 of record CM038051.1, on the reverse strand, counting down.
AATGAGTCCATAAGTTGGGTGATCATCGGCAGTTCCAAAGAACAGGTGGTCATCAGGTGAGTGGAATTGCCATTCAACATATGATGGCTCAGTGCGACTATTTTAACACATGGTTAGGTGGGCCGGTCAAAGTCGGGCTTGATCATGGGTTAGTTAGAAGCATTGATTCTAATCATGTTAATGGTTGGACCTGACCAGGACCTTCAATAGGAGGCCTAAAGGTCGATTGTGAGGACCCTTGGGGCAAGATGATTACTAGGAATTGCTTGGAGAAGCATTGGTATTGTACCTACCTTTAGATGCATGTGGGTTGGCTGGCCAAAGTTGAGCTCATATATAGTCTATTGGGTCCTAGTACTCACTAAAGAATAAATGTTATTCTTTGGATTGGTGTGTAGAGGCTACCAATCTGAATTAAATAGTGGGAGAAACCTTTAGACTAAAATTCATGTCTTTAGGATATTTAAAAATAATTCATATACTGATAGGTATTTTCTCCTTTTTCAGATTATGTCGACCACTTTGTCCCTTCGATCATTATTGGATAATGACAAACTATGTGGACCCAACTTTGATAGCTGGTATCGAAGACTCAAGATTGTCCTGGATCACGAGTGGATCCTTTATATAATAACAAATCCGGCACCTGAGATCCCAGCTCCCAATGCTCGTGGTACTGTCAGGGATGCTTACCATAAGTGGATCTCTAATCGCACCATGGTGCATTGCATAATGTTGGCTATGATGAATGACGAGTTCAGTCACAAGTTCGAGGAGGCACAGCCAGAGGAGATTCTTCAAAAGTTGAAGGCATCTTTTGGCACTCCGGATGATACAAAGAGATACTGGATCTCTTCCGCCATCTACAACACAGGTATGCATGATGGAGCTTCAGTAACTGATCATGTAATGTACATGATCGAGTTATTTGAGCATTTGGGCAAACTCGGATATCCTTTGCATGAGCAGCTCGACAAGGATACGATTATAAATTCTTTACCCCCTTCCTACCAGGTCTTTCTTGATAATTTCAGAATCAATAGGCTTGCAGTAAGCTATCATGAGATGTTAGGATTACTATAGACCTATGAGAGAGACCATAACCTCAATAAGGGGTTAGTGAATCTGGTGGGAGGTTCTAGAGCACGACGTCATCCCTTTGAGAAAGGGAAGAAGAGAAAAAGATAAATAAAAAGGTACAAAGTGCTAGGCCAAGTCAAACTAGGAGGGTAAAGGCTAACAAGAGTATGGCAGAGTGCTTCTTTTGCAAGAAGTCAGGTCACTAGAAGCGGAGCTATTCTGTTTACCTTGCAACTCTGGACCTGAGCAGGCCAAGGAAGGGAAAGCTACAAAATGTTGCTGGTCAAGTTATTTATATGATAAATCCTTGTAGTTTCTCTGTTTTGTGATACTACTAGCTGGGTATTGGATATCGAAAGTCCTTACCACATTTGTAATTCATTGCAGGGACATCAAGTTAGTAGGAGATTCGGAAGTGGTGAGAGGTTTTTGAACATTGGGAATGGAAGTCAAGCTCCAATTCTGGCATTGGAAACTATTTCCTTGTATTTCAAGTCTTATACTGTCACTCTTAATGATTATCATTTTTGTCCTTTTTTTGTGAATATCATTTCTGTAGGCTTGTTGGCTAAAGATAGTTATGAATTATCAATAAAAAATGATATTTGCAAAATCACATTGAATGGTTCAAATATGATGAATGGATAATTGAAGAATGGCATATATGTACTATCATAGCCTGTTACTATATTGTACACTGCTAATAATTGCCTTAGGTTAGATAAGGTCAGTGATATTTATCTCTAGTACTATAGGCTAGGTCATATAAATAAGAACAGGATAAATAAGTTGGTGGGAGAAGATCTCCTGGATACCACTGAGAGTGAATCTTGTCTCCTCGAGAAAATGATCTAGTCACCTTTTACTGGAAAAAGGGAAAGAGCCAGTGATATTCTAAGTCTAGTACATACTGATGTATGTAGACCTATGAATGTCAGTGCAAGAGGTGCATATAACTATTTCATTATGTTCACAGATGACCTTTCAAGGTACGGTTATGTCTACTTGATGAGACATAAATCTGATTCATTTGAAATGTTCAAACGTTATCGTAATGAAGTTGAAAAATAATCTGAAAAGTTTATTAAAACCCTTCGATCAGATCGAGGTGGTGAATATCTTTCCAGTGAGTTTTTGACTGATCTTGAGGAGAATGGGATTCTCTCTCAATGGACTCCTCCAGGGACACCTCAATTAAATGGTGTGTTTGAAAGGAGGAATCGAATACTATTGGACATGGTTCGATCCATGATGGGCTTAGGAAGTCTACCTAAATCCTTTTGGGGATTTGCTCTAGAGTTAGCATCCTACCTTCTGAAAAGGGTTCCAAGTAAGTCCGTTGATAAAACACCATATGAGATATGGACTGGACGGAAGCCAACTCTCTCTTACCTTCGGGTTTGGGGGTGTCCAGCTTATGTCAAACGTTTGGAGACGGATAAGCTAGGACCTAAGTCTGATAGGTATCATTTTGTTGGGTATCCTAAAGAAACCAAAGGATATTACTTCTATTTGCATGAGGAGCAAAAGTTGTTAATCAGTCTTAGAGCAACTTTTTTAGAAAGGGAGTACCTTGGTGAAGGCACTCAAGCTGCTGAGGTTGAACTTGGGAAAGTTCAATAGATAGAAGAACCTTCTCACTCTAAGACCACTATAGAACTGGATTTAATTAGATCAGATCTAGAGCACATTATACAACCATTAAGGAGATCTGGTAAAGTACCACATCAACTGGACAAATACTATGGTTTCTTGGTCCAGGACGGTTATCCTGTTGAGCTCGATAAGAACAACGAGGATCAAATCACCTATATGGATGCAATGACAAGGTCTGATTCTGAGTCATGGCTAAAAGCTATGAAATCCAAAATAGAGTCCATGGAAATCAATAATGTATGGACATTGGTTGATTCACCTGAAGGGATAAAATCCATTGGGTGCAAATGGATCTTCAAATGGAAGCGTGATGCGGCATACTTATGGGAAATATGGCATGAATGACTAAAACAATTAAGCTAATTAAAACTCTAAAACATATAATCAGAATTCAATCATAGATGAGTCATTTAGATGCATTAAAGAAGACTAAGCTAGAAGGTTTAATGCTTCGCAGTGTAAACCTGAATTAAGCCAATAAACTAGGACCTACGTGGCTAGAAGAACCATCTAATTAGGACTATACCCTATTTAAAATTTCAGACCTCAAGAGGGAAGGATAGGGTTTAGATACCAATAATGAACTTTCAAAGACCTTCACTAGATTCACTACAGGAACTCTCAAGACTGGCGACTGATTAACCAAGCTAAACCACCCATTGGAAGTAGAGGCTCCTGCTACTGAGTTGAAGGCAAGGAAGACTTCACCTCAGACCGGATACTCCTTAGGATCCTGCAAGAATACCCATTAGTGGCGTGGAGGAAAATGATAGTCATAATAAAAAAACCTAATGGAGGAGAGGGAGTAGAAAGTTATGGTAGATTTGGATGAAGATGGCCGGCTCCCTTGGAGGTAAGGTTGGTGTCCATGAAGAGGAACTTCTTGGTAGGAATTTGATGGCTAGGGAACTAATTTAAGCCTCACACTCACTCTCTCATAGAGGACATTTGCAAACACAAATGGAAGATAGAAATTCTTGATTTCATTCATTCAAACATAAACCATTACAAAAGGATTTGGAAAGGTATTTGTAGACCTCCCAAGCATTTTGAAACTCCTATTTACATGGAGGAAAATATGCAACCAAGCAAAATACAAGGACTAGCTTCAACCATTATGGGTGTAGAAGGTTGCTTGATTCTTGGAGAACTTGGTGGTCGCCCCCTTTGAATGTGGAGGATATCTTGATTCATGGAGAAAAAGGTGATCGCCCTATTTGAATGTGAAGTGCTTCTTCCCTCCAAAGCTTAGGTGGCATGGAGGGTGATATGGCATTGACATGGCAGTCCTAGTTGGCGAGGAGATGATGTGGCAAATGGGACCCAACTTCTTGGATAAGGCATCTTGGTGAGGTGGCTTCAATCAAAGCTTCATTCCATCCAATGGCTCAAATTCCATGCACCCTTAACTTGAAGATTTGCTTGATGTGGCTTTGGTTCATCCCTTGGTCCAATTGTATGCTCCCTTGGTTGGACTTGACTCAAGCTCAAAAGAAAATTACAACTCAATTTGGACTTAAGTACATTTGACTCTTACAACTCAATTTGACCTAATAAGACTTAACAAGACTCATAAAATTCATGACTCAAGAAGACTTAAAACTTAGATTAGGAATAAGGCTAGACTCAAGACTTAGACTAGGAACAAGTTAACAATGTTGGAACTCAATTTGCAATCTATAAGGAATTGGTGTTGACTTGGTTTACTTAAAGTCTTCTTTTAACCTTGGTGCCTGTACCAATTCCCCCGAGATGGGAAGAACTCGATCCTGTCGAGTAAGGATCTATTTGACTCTGGTAGTACTCTAATAAGTCAGGGTTGATTCTTTGTAGATCCTCTCGAGTGATCCATGAATCCTCAAATTTTGGTCGACCTTGCCAATGTACTAAATAGTATTGGTAACCTTTATTCCGGGTGGTGATAGCTTGGTCATCCAGAATATGCTCAATCTTATCTCGCTTTTCTGGAAGAATTGTTAGTGGATACTCCGGGATAGATTCACTCTCAATAATTGGCTCAGGCTTAAATGGCTCGCTAGATATCATTATTGGCTCCTTATACTCTACTAGGTCTGAAACATTGAAAGTCAAGCTGATACCTAAATCATATGGTAAGTCTAGCATATATGCATTAGATCCTATTTTCCTTATAACTTTAAACAGACCTGCACTGCGAGCATGCAACTTTTTTATGGTTCCTGGTGGGAACCGCTCTAGTCTAAGCCTTATCATAACATAATCTCCTTCAATGAACTCTCCTATGTGAATTTGCCATATGCTTATAGGATCCATTGCTTAATTGGATTTTTTTATTAATTTCTTTTTGTATATTCCTAATATGATGTGCATATGATTCAGCTGATTTAGAAATTTGTGCTTGTGTAGGTAAAGTGATAAGATCTAAGGGCTTCCTAGGTTTGTAACCATGGACCACCTCAAATGAACTCTTGCCAGTAGATCTTTTGACTGAGCTGTTGTAAGCAAATTCGGCACGAGGAAGTAAGAGATCCCAATTTGTCGTACTGTCACCAACTAAACATCTCAGCAGATTTCCTAGACTCCGGTTGATTACTTCAGTTTGGACATCAGTCTGAGGATGATAGGCAGTGGAGAATTTCAGTTTGGTTCCTAGCATATGCCAAAGGGTCTTCCAAAAATAGCTAGTGAACCTAACATCTATATCTGATACAATGGTTTTGGGTAAACCATGTAGTCTTACTACCTCGTCAAGAAAAAGTTTGGCCATTTTAGAAGCATCTAGGGTTTGAGAACAAGGAATGAAGTGAGCCATCTTAGAAAATCGATCAACTACCACGTAGGTAGAATCATGTCTTCTTGAAGTCTTTGGGAGTCCTAGTACAAAGTCCATACTAAGATCTTGTTATGGACAATCAAGGACTGGTAAGGGAGTGTACAGACTGGTGTTTTGCCTTTGCTATTTGGCAACAGCACATGTCCGACATTGAGCAACAACTTGGGCCACATTCCTTTTGAGGCCAGGCCAAAAGAATTGGTCTTCTACTGCTAGGATGGTCTTTTTTCTACCAAAATGACCTGCTAGGCCTCCAGCATGAACTTCCCAAATCAGAAACTCTCTAATAGAAGTTCGAGGAACACAGTTAATTTCCTTTGAAAAGGAACCCATTTAGAAGAGTATAGTCACTATGTATACTAGATGGTCCTTGTTGGAGGGATTGATAGATTTTACTAAAGTCTGGACACTTAGGGTATTCATCTTTCAGTTTATCAAACCCTACAACCTCGGTGCTAACTGAGGTCAAAAGCATGGATCATGGCTTAATGCATCTGCAACCCTATTTTTAGTGCCAGCACGGTGTTTTGGAATAAAGGTGTATGCCTGAATGAATTCTATCCATTTCTCGTTCCTAGGGTTCAATTTCTTTTGGAAATTAAGGAATCGTAAGGCTTCATGATCGGAATAAAGAATAAATTCCTGCGGTAGTAAATAGTGTCTCCAATATCTCAAAGCCTGAACTACCGCATACAATTCCTTATCATACATTGAGTATCTCATCCTTGCCTCATTTAATTCTTTACTAAAGAATAACACTGGATGACTTTTTTGACTCAAAACTCCTCCAATTCCTACTCCAGAGGCATCACAAGCAACCTCAAATACCTTTGAAAAATCGGGTAACCTCAAAATAGGTGCTTGTATCATTTTCTTCTTAATTTCTAGGAAGGCTCTATCGGCGAGTTTTGTCCATTCAAAGGTTTCCTTCCTAATGCAGTCAGTAATGGGTTTCACTATTATGCTGAATCCTCGAATGAATCTCCTATAGAAGGTGGCTAAACCGTGGAAACTACGGACATCATGGATGCTTTTGGGTACGGGCCATTCGACTATGGACTTGACTTTTTCGAGGTCAGCAGACACCCCTTCAGTGGTAACAACAAATCCTAGAAAGATAACTCTATGGATCATGAATCACATTTCTTATGATTGGCATAGAGACTATCTTGTCTATGAACTTGGCAAACTTGTCTAAGATGGTCTAAGTGGTCTTCCTTTGTCCTACTGTAGATACGAATGTCATCAAAGTAGACCACTATGAATTTTTCAATGAACGTCCTTAAAACCTAGGTCATGATCCTTATGAAGGTGCTAGGTGCATTGGACAGACCGAATGGCATTACTACCCACTCATATAAGCCATCTTTGGTTTTGAAAGCGATTTTCTATTCGTTCCCAGGCCTAATTCTTACTTGATGATAGCCACTCTTAAGATCTATTTTGAAGAAAATTTTTGCTCCGGCCATCATATCCAACATGTCATCCAAACGGGGAATAGGAAAATGATACTTAATGATGATCTTATTTATGGCTCGGCTATCTATACACATTCTCCATGTACCATCTTTCTTAGGGGTCAGAAGAGCAGGTATTGCACATGGACTCAGACTTTCTCTAATGAATCCTTTTTGGAGCAATTCTCTAACTTGACGTTGTAATTTAGAGTATTCAGTAGGATTCATCCTATAATGGGGAAGGTTCGATAATGTGGATTCAAGGACCAAATCTATGGCATGTTGAATGTCTCTTAAGGGTGGAAGATGATTAGGAAGGTCTTCTGGGAATATGTCTTGAAACTCTTCTAAAAACCTTAACACTTCCTGGGATTTTTCCTTATGAGGCTGGTTCTGATCTTCCCTAGTTGCTAAAACCCAAACAGGTGAACCATTGCTAAGCTCTTTCTCTAATTCCTTAGCGGTGATCATGTTTATTCCTTGTTTCTTATCCCTCAAGTGACTTGATCCTCTCTTAAATTGGTCCTTAGGTGGTGAGGAATTGATTATAAATTTACAATCTTCTTTCCATTGTGGGTGAAAGAACATGAATTAGAACGATCATAGAGTATAGCATCATGATCATACAACCATGGTCGGCCTAATATGATGCTACTAACTCCCATCGAAAAAACATCACACCAAGCCTTTTCTTGGTATGATTGGAACTGGATTGTGACTTGGCACCTAGATTTGATGGGAATTGAGGTTGAATCTATCCAGGATACCTTATATAGATTAGGATGGGGCATAGTGGGTAATCCTAGGTTCTTGACTGTATTGGTTGATATGGCATTAACACAACTACCACTATCTAAGATGACCTTACACACCTTTTCTCCTATCTTGACAAAGGTTTGTAAGATACTAGTCCTACGCCAATCTTCTTGCTCCTTGGCCTGGGTCAAGATACATCTTACAACTCCTAGGATTTCTGATGAGTCTATGATCTCTTTATCCCCTTCATACTCATCAGCTAAACTCACACCTGCCTCATATACTTCTTCTTCCCCCTCATATTTTTCTATGGGTTCAATAACTACTTCTTCTACTTCCCCTATGTGTAATGCTCTAGTGGAACATTGGCTTGCATAGTGACCTATCTTGTGGCACCTAAAACAATGAACATTTCCTTCTCTTCGAACCTCAGGACTTTTTCCTTTATATTCTCTTCGAACTAATGGAGTAATAGGACTGGGTCTATTGGTTGTACTTGGGTTTGGAATGGGTCTATTTCCATGAGGATTAATCCTATTAGGCTTAGGTTGGCGAAATAAAAGTCTCCTCTAGAATCTCTCACGGTCTCTAGCAACTTGGTAGGCTTGGTCTAGGTCATGGACTTCTCTCAAAAATTATTCTCTCTAGATCTCCTCATGTAGACCTGCTCTAAACCTAGATAAGGTTGCTACCTCAAATTCAACCATGTTGCATCTTATCACGAACTCATCAAACTTGGCAACATATTTGGACACTGTCTTATTCCCTTGAGTTAAGCATTGCCATTGATCTAAGAGTCTTTGTTCATAGGATATTGATAAATACATCTCCCTAAGCTTCACCTTCATAGCTCTCCAAGTGGCTATAGGTATGTCACCCCTCTGTCAACTCATGCGCTCAACATTATCCCAATACAACCTAGCCTGATGGACCAATCTAAGTTTGGTAAACTTAAATTTTCTATCTTCTGACATGTCATACCAATCAAAATATTGGTCCATATCACCCTCCCAGTCTATATACACCTTAGGATCCAAGTTTTCATCAAATGTGGGTGCATCTAGATGAATGTTTCTAAGGGCTCTCTCATCCTAGTCAACATAATCATGGTGAACTTGGTGTGGGCACCAGGATCTGACAGAGGCTCCTCAACCCTCTGTGGATCTCGGATTAGGGTTCCACTTCTGTAAGTCCTTTAATAAGGCTATGAGCCAAAGTATTTTTATAATTTTTAGTCTTGTACCTTGATCAATTTGGGTCAAGTTTAGGTCATGGGTCCTGTATTTATTTTTGGTTCGAGTCTAAGTTTGGATTGGGCCCAAGCCCAATTGAAGTCAACTTGGCATTCAAGACCAAGTCAAGTCCTTGTGGGCCAACCCACCTCTTTCACTTGGAAAGATGCCAACACAGGTGCCACCTCAGCCACCTATGTGGCGCCACGTCAGTTGCCACTTGGGCATCCAAGGAAGGAAACAAGGAGGCGCCCTCATGCATTCCACATGCCCTCTCCATGCCTTTCTCTCTTGGGTGACCTTGGAAGGAGGAGACATCATCCCCCTTTTCCCTCCCCCACATCATGCCATGATCCATCAAAATATGGGGCGTTGAAGATTCTTGAAGAGACCAAGCCACAAAGCAAGCCATCTTCCAAGCCTTCTTCCCAAAGTGTTCATGCAAGAATGGAAGGTTAAAGGACACACTCCCCTCTCCAAGCCTTCAACCTTGCAACGCCCAAAGCTCCCTCCATTTGGTCAGCCATGAATTACTCCAAAAGTGGGCATTGAAGGATCCAAGGAAGCACATTCCTTCAAGCAAGCCTTGTTCCACGTTTTCTTCCCAAAATGAGCATGCAAATGGAGGAAGTCAAGAGGCCAATCCCCCTCACCAAGCCCCATGCCCAATCCAAATCCCCTTTGGTCGGCCAATGAGAGGAGAAGGTCAAATGTTTTTGGTGCCACCCAAGAGAGTTTGTAATTTTTTTCATTTGAAATTCAAATGGGCCTTGGGTGCCTATTTAAAGGATCCAATCCCTCCCTTGTAAGGCTATTGAATGGTAATGAAAAAAAAAGAGCTTGAGTCTTCTATCTTCCAACCCTTGTCTTTTAGACTAGGTTGAGTGAAGTTGCCTTCATCCCCAGGGACGTCGAGTGGTGTGAGGCCACCTGTCTGTTGCCCTAGGGCATCGCGAATCCTTCATCCTCCTGGATGTCGCGTGGTGTGAGGCCACAATCCTTCGTCTTTCGGGATGTCGCGGGGTGCGAGGCCCCAAGTTATCTCCAACTTCGACTTCGAAATCCTGTCGGACACCGGGCTCGAAGCCCCTTCTCAACCCCATCTCAGTTATTTTCCATGCATCTCCATATCTCGCTGATCCTTCTTTTGTTTGCCTACAGGTCCTCCCTGGCATCTCGGGCATTGGAGACAGTCGACTTTGCCATCGCGACCTCCCGACCGAAAGCTAGTGCTTCCATGGGTTTGACTGCTCGGGCATCCAGGCCGCATCCGCCGAGTTGAGCGATCTCTGCACCGAACGCTTCAGAAGTGTGAGGTTTGCTTTCTCTCTATCTCCTAAGTAGGTATTGTATGTCGAGTTAGTCCTACTGGGGTTTCTTAATCCCGGGGTCATGTTCTCGTTCTTACTTGTTAGGGCTTTGAACTGCTAGTGTAAGCTTCCATTACTCATCTTTCATATTTCTTGCCTTTGCTTGTGATCGGGAATCAAAACCCTAAGAAACAGATAAAACTCTTTAACTATAAAAAAAAAAAAAAAAAATTTCTTGCATCATAAGCATCCATCCTAGCATCCCTAGCCCGGCCCTAACTCCGCATCATTTTGGTATCAGAGCAAGGCTAGGACTAGTGCATTTTGTTTTCTTTCATTTTTTGCATTCTGGTCCACCCGTATATGGTATGATCATTAGATTGTTTCTCTCTGTAGAGATCTCCAAATTTTATGATTTTTTTTCTGTTATATAGAACTAAATTCATAGTATTTTTGTATATTTTCTCAGATTTTGTTTCAGTTTGTAGAATTTCTACAAGCCAAAATACTACCTGAGAAAATCTCAGGTCTGAAATTTCAGAAAGCATCTCATTCATCCATCTAGCTTATTTCTTGCATTTAGGGGCATATTTTAATTACTGCATTTTGTTTAGCATTCACACAAAAAAATAAGAAAATTTTAAGTCATTTCATTAGTCATTTTTGTACTTCATTTTACATAACTTATCTTAAGGGCGTCAAATTAATATTGGATCAGGATTTCATTACCTGTCCCTAGCCCAAAAACCCCCACCCGACATTATGTCCTAAAGCCAATCATCTAGACTGTAGACAGTTATGCAACTCATGCATATGAATTATTGAATTGAATAAAAAGTTTATTCTGGTTGTTCATCATAGGTCATCTTCCTAATTGAACTCTTGTGTGATGATGTCCTTTGAGCAACCTTGTATGCGATGTAGAGAGGATGCATCGTGTAGTTCATAAACTGGTTCATGACCAAAGGATATGTTATTTCGGGATGATGGTGCATCGAGAGTAGGTCATTGATGTCGTATCAGTTGGTTGTCCTCTTAACCAAGCAGCATGGAGATGCTGGTATGACATCAGGTATTATGTTTGACACTTCACTGAGTGTGACTCTCATGCGAGTTTCTCTTTCTACTAAAGAGAAGTCTTGCATTAGAATGTGGATATGAACTATTCCTTTGACTCGAGATCACTATGGTAGCTTCCAAGCAACTCACTATGCTTAGGTGCCGGACTATCCAGATTTCTAATCTAGTGGTGAAAGGTTGTTGGGTACAATCAAGTACTTATGTAGCGATAGTAGGATCGAGATAGAATTGACCTCTCTAAATGGTTTGGATTGAATGCTTAATATGCCTCAATTGAGAAAGACCTTGGCTAGACATTCCTTGTAAGGAGTTACAAGGATTCTTTGTTTGAGACATATTATGATGGATTGATTAGGGTTGGGCAGTTTAACCCTAAACCATCCAAAGAATTAGGATGATAAAGGAATAAGTTCAGTGGTATTCCATATTTGATAGGTTCATGTTGTTCTATAACCTTCAACCTATTTGGATACCGGGTCCCATTGCTAGATGGTAGCTTTGGCTAGTACTGGAAATGTTCGAGTGCTACTTATTAGTGTTTGAACCTATGACCGTGGGGTTTCTTCTTGATATGTTGGCTTGGCAATGATTGGAAATCATTCCGAACTTGTTTAACAAAGAGTTATCAAACCTGCATCTCAAGCCAACTCATTTGGATGAGTCAACTCGAGTTGAGCCGACTTGAATAGGTCGAGTCGACTTGCCTGACGGACTCTACTGAAAATCAAAAATGTTTCAATGCTTGCTTTGAGAGTCATGGCAATAAATGATCAGCATTTCAGGTTTTCAATTTGTGTAGTTGCTGAATTCCAAAGGTCCCAGGAATCCTAAGAGACTCAAAACTACCCCATTAATCTCTCATTAGTCCTCTTAATGGTTCTGTAGGCTGTTTATAAGCAGGGAAGAATGTACACACATGGCAGATCTGATTTCCTCTTCCACCTATTTTGAGGTTGAGACTCTCCCCATTTCTTGGGTCAGAGATCTTCTCAGACCTCTAAGAGATTGAGAGATTGGATCTCAGGGTTGAGTGAGTTTTGGGAGAAAACCTTGAGTGCTACCTTTTGTTGAATGTTTGGGACAGAGTGATCTAGAAAAGGTCTCGGGTCCTTGTTCCAGTAGTGATTTGGTAACCGGGTCTTCAAGGATTTGAAGATAGAGTCCATCCTTCTTGGAGGAGTTGAAGAAGCTGTCCGACGACCAACCTATTTTCGGAGAGGCTAGTGACTCAAAGGAAAGAGAAGAAATCCCTCTACCCGATGTGAATTACCCATAGAGGCAGTACATGTGTGTTGCTCGTGGAGCCACCTCTTCTTCTTCCAGTTGGTGATTTCCTGGTGATCATCACCAAGGTATGCTTCTAGATTCTATGTTAGACATATTGTTGTTTGTCATATCATTATATGGTTATACGAATAGTTCTATATTTCATACTATGTGATGCGGGACTAAAGATGCATGCAAAGTATTTTTATATTTTTATATGTTGAGTCAGGTGTCTAAACCTCAAAAATAAAGCCAAGATCTAAAGTAAAGAGTTCTACAAAAATTTTAGAAGCAGTTGCATGCAAAGTAGACTCTAAAATAATAGAGAAGAGGATCGCCGAGATTGAGAAGCCCCATTTGGGTTAGTTCTCCTTCAATATGGCTACTAATGAGTTGAGGGGGTGTACCTGACAGGATCTTGCTGATGAATCCTTGTAGAGGTCACTCTTCGTTCCCGGATGTGGCCTGAAAGATCAAGCCGAAGACCCTGCGGATCCATAGCTTCCAATCCGGTGACCCGATCGGCTGGCCGACTGAAATCTTGGATTCGTAAACTCCGAGGGACCTGCAAATCACCTGTCAGGGGTTAGAAATGATGTAGGAATGAAATAAAAATCAGAAAATAGCAAGGGAAAAGATGAGTTTGTGTTGGATGGCCAAGGTTAAAGAAGATGGCTTCTAAGGTTTTGATGGTGGCTGGAGGCAGGGCGCAGGAGGCCAGGAAGAAGAAGGGATTCACACAAATTCCCCTTAGCACACAAAAAGCACACAGCAATAGAATAAAAACTCAATATGTTTCATGAATATTAGCCACCATACAAGAGAGGGGGGGCTTCTTTATAAGCTCACAAACTTGTCCCCCAAGTAAGGATAGAAAAGACATTACATAGGAATTTGAATCTCACCCAAACCCTATCTAGAATACATGGCAAGCCCTCACCTACTTTCCCTCAAACTCCCTCTCTCTCACTTGCCTTGGTCTGCCAAGGGAGGTGACCCTAAGTGGCTGACCAAGGAGAGGTGACCATAAGAAATTATGGCACCCCTTGGTGCTTCTCATGGGCCTTGGGTGGCCCAACATGTCCAAGCTGCGGTCCAGGGTTCCAAGCTACGATCCAGGGTTCCAGGGTGCAATCCAGGGTTCTAGGGCCTTCAATTTTTTTGTTGGGTCTTCTATGATCTTCATGACTTCAAGCTGGATTGATCTTCAATTGTATTGAGTCTTCAATTGTATTGAGACTTCATTGGACTTGGACTAGGGTTTATAGGACTCAAATTAGCTCAACATGAGCTAACTTGATTGACTGATCCAAACCCTACTGGTGTGAATCAAACTTTGAATATAGGACTGAATAAAGAAGGCCCAAAAAAGAACATGACTCAGGGGCCAAAGAAAAAACTCAAATAGGCTAAGCCCTTATTATAAACTGGACTTAAATAGACTAACACTATTAGGAAATCCACAGAGGGTTGAGAAGCCTATGTCTTATTCTAGTGCCTCTGGTATCTGCACCACTATGGATGCATGATTTCATATATATATTTCACCAAATGTATCTTGATCCTGGTAGGGGCTTATGTTAATTAGATTAATATCTATAGATAAAATAGTTTTATCATTTTTCACTGCTGTATGCTTTTAGAAAAGTTTTAAAATGTATGTATCGCCCCTTAAGAATTGTTCCTTGCAACAACTGGTAAGACTCAGAGAGCAAACGGGCAAGGAACCAGCCAAGAGAACCTCCCAGCTCTCTGATCTCTACTTGACCCTATCTTTCCATCTCAATTCTATCTTTCACCCTCTATATGGAGAGTATCCAAGCTCTTCACCATAGAGGTTATGTTCCCCTTGATCATCCCAAACTGACTTGACTGTCAGAGTATCCCTATCAGAATTCCTGGCCTAGGTCTCCTCTTTTTTGCAAGCCATGCCGAAAGAGGACTAAGCACCCAACGGGAGCTCGATGAGTTTGTGCCACATTAGATCTACAAGCCACAACAATCTTGATGGCAACAGATTGGCGCGCCAAGTAGGGGGTGACTACTGATGATTGAGGGAAGTCAATGGTGAGTCCGCCATCACAAGCAAAGCATCAATGGAAGCCTAGAGCCCCATGGTGACAACACGAGCTCATGAGGCTTTCATCAGCCAAGCGAGGGCCCCCCATCATGGCAATTTACAGAGCCCTGAGGGGGAGCTCCCCTCTCCACCACCACCACCTTCGACGAATCCCTAGATCACTGCATTGGCCCAACAGGTCCATGCCCTGGCTGCGGTGGTATGCCAGCTTCATCAAAGACATCAATCCTTGGCAACACAGCAGCAGCCAGGGATGCCGATGGCCCATGCTGCCGATCCCTGTTCTAGCCTACGGTCCTTTCGGTAGGGACCGGTGCATGTAGTCTCCCACCCGCGAGGAGACCACCAAGTGGCTGGGAAAAAGTAGCATGATGGCCTAACCGACCGGGAGAGTCGCTCCTCGATCTCAGACCATGATGCACATCGCACTAGCAATGCCAGCATGGTTGGGAACTTAGGTAGGAGTTCCCCCACTTCGCACCTCCTTCACCCCTGACAACCTTCACCGAGGGGTCGACATATGAGGCCATCTACCGCCAGGAAAAGAGATGCCTCGAAGAGTAGGAGTGCAAACTGGCTGACCTCTCCCACCAGTTTGTAGAGATTCAGGGCTCCCCTGTGAGCCCACGAGTTACGACACCCATCCTCCCTTCTCCTGTAAAATCTAAGATGAACCGATCCCCGATCGGTTTCATATGCCCAAGGTTGATCCCTACGATGGGATGACTGAACCCCTAGACCACTTGAAAAGTTACAAGGCCCTTATGAGGGTCTATGGGGTCACTGATGCTCTCCTCTACATTGCCTTCCCGGCTACCCTTAGGAAGGTTGCTCGAGCCTAGTTCTCCAAACTCGAATATGAAAGCATTGACTCCTTCTTCCAGTTAGAGAAAAAGTTTGTGGCACACTTCGATGCATGCAGAAAGGTGCCATGTGAGGCCGACAGCCTCTTCTCGATCTGCCAATAGGATCGAGAGTCCCTCTAGGACTACGTGTCTTGGTTTAAAGCTGCCACTCTGGAGATTTACCACCTCGATGAGCCAGTCACCATGCTGGCCCTAAAAAGGAGGCTGTGGACCTCCCGCTTCACCTACTTCTCGATAAGAAGCCTTTGAAACCTACTTGGAGCTCCTCCTCTATGCCCACAAGTATATCCGTGCAGAGGAGGTGGATCACACCAGAAGGGAGTTGGACAGGAGGCTACTAAAGAAATAGGCCATTAGAGAAACATCCACTCCCCCAGCCTAGAAGATGGCACCGATCTAGTGGTCAGGGCCGAGACCCAGAGTCGAGCCCACCAAAGAAGAAAAACTCACTCCTCTCCTCACCTTGAGAGCAAAGATCCTGATAGAAATCGAGGATGAATGCTTCCTAAATCGACCTCCCCCACTGAGGTCGTTTGCTGGATGTGATAGGTCCCGCTATTATCACTTCCACCGAGACCATGACCATGATACTGAGGAATGCCACCACCTGAAGAGAGAGATAGAAGACCTAATCAATCATGGCTACCTCAGAAAGTATGTGGAGGGAGGAGCTCCCCCAATAACCCAGAATGAAGAACCTCGATCGAACGCCATCAACTACAGGCCCACTAAGAAGTCGGTCGGGATGATCTCCTAGGGGACAGGGAGAACCTCTAAGAGGGCTAGGGGGAGAGAGGAGAATGATGATGTACTCCCCTAAGAGGGGGAAGGGCTAACCAGGATAGATAACCCAAATAATGATGCTCGCATCATCGAAATGATGATTGCAAAATATCCTATAAAAAGAATTATGATTGACAATGGAAGCTCAATAGACATTCTTTTTTTATGATGCTTTTGCAAAGATGAACTTGTCCACTAACCAAATAAAGCCGGTGTTCATGCCCTTAGTGGGCTTCATCGGGGATTCAGTTGGAGTTGAGGGAGAGATTACACTCCGAATAACCACCGGGACCCTACCTCGGCAAAGTACTGTGCTGACAACATTCACCATTGTAAGGCTCTCCTTGTCCTATAATGAGATCCTAGGGCATCCCGGGCTTAACCTGCTTGATGCCACCATCTCTATAAGGCATCTCCTCATTCAGTTCCCAACCCCTTGAGGGACCAGGGAGATGAGAGGGTCCTGTCAACCAGTCCAGCATTGCCTGCAGACCATCTCGGGACCACGAGGAACCGATCTGAGCCCAGTAATCGATCAATCGAATCTGGCAGAACCAGAGCTGAAGGGTGGACCAATTGAGCCCTTGCTATCTTTTCCTTTAAGAGAGGACCCCTTGAAGACTATGTAGGTGGGAGCCCTATTGCCTGAAGAAGAGAAATCCCATCTGCTCAGTTTTCTATAGGCCAATGCGGACATCTTCGCCTGGACCACCACAGACATACCTGGGATCCCACCAAAAGTGATCACCCACAGGCTGAATGTTGATCCCAACTGTTGCTCGGTCTAGCAGAAGAAGAGGAGTTTCATCCCGGAGTGACAGAAGGTGATTGACTAGGAAGTCGAGAAGCTCCTTGCAATAGGCTTCATCCATGAAGTATAGTATCTTGACTGGCTTGCTAATATGGTGATGGTCAAGAAAGCTTCTAGGAAGTGGAGGATCTATGTAGACTACACCAACCTCAACCAGGTGTGCCCTAAGGATAGTTTTTCACTCCCTAAGATTGATAGCTGGTGGATGCGACCTCGGGCCACAAGCACCTCAGCTTCATGGACACATTCTTTGGATACAATCGAATCCACATGCATCTAGAGGATGAGGAGCATGCAGCATTTATAACCGACAGAGGTACATACTATTACAAGATGATGCTATTTAGTTCCAAGAATGTAGGGGCCACGTACCAGTGCCTGGTCAGCAAGGTCTTCAAGGATCAGATCGATTGCAACATGCAAGTTTACATAGATGACATGCTTGTCATGAGTGGCCTAGAGTCAAACCATGTTGCCGACCTGGCAGAGGCTTTTAATAACCTCTGCCTCTACCAAATGAAGCTGAACCCTGCCAAATGCATATTTGGTATCATGGTGGGGAAGTTCCTAGGGTTCATGGTCACCCAGAGGAGAATAGAGGCCAATCCTGAGAAGATCCAGGTGATCATTGATATAAGACACCCTATCTCCAATAAGGAAGTTCAGTGCTTGACCGGATGCATCACGACATTAAGCCATTTCATCTCGCATTTCGTCGAGCACTGCCAACCGTTCTTCAAGGTGCTATGCAAGATGCATGGCTTCACCTGCACGGAGGAGTGCCCAGAGGTGTTCGAGGGGCTGAAGAAGCTCCTCACCTTCCTGCTATCGCTATCTACGCTAAAGCCAAGGGAAGAGCTCCTCCTATACCTGGCGGTCTCACCCAATGTGATCAGGTTAGTCCTGGTTTGCATCGATAAGGATGGCTCCTAGTGGCTAGTCTATTACACCAGCAAGCTTCTTCATGACACAAAAATCAGGTACACCCAATTTGAAAAGATTATTTTTATGCTAATAGTATCTACGTAGCATCTCATGCCCTATTTCCAAGTGCACCCGATCACTGTCCTCACTAATCATCCTTTAAGGGTCATCCTAAGCTACCCCGACACTTCGGGGTGCCTGCCAAGTGAGTGATAAAACTCAATGAGTTTGACATCACCTACCGCCTATGGCTAGCACAAAAGGTGCAAGTCCTTACCAACTTCCTGGTAGAATGCACCTGGGTAGAGGAGGACCCAGAAGAAGTAGACCAGCAAGCCAAACCTGGGCTTGACTTGGCCCTTAGAGCAGTGGCATGGATCCTCCATGTCGACGGTGCATCCTACATCGGAGGGAGTGGAGCCGACCTAATTCTTGCCAATCCTGATGGGGTTGTTGCAGAGTATGCACTATGCTTCCTCTTCATGGAAACCAGCAACCAGGTTGAGTACGAGGTGCTCCTCATGGGATTGAGGGTGTCCTGCAAGCTGGGCATGAAATGCTTGAAGGTCTTCATAGATTCGTAGCTCGTAGTTGGCTAGGTCTCCAGCAAGTACGAATCCCAAGATCCCATGATGGTAAGTATTTGGATAAGGTGCGCTCGTATATAGCGAACCTCCAGCACTTCAGCATCTCCCATATCCCTTGGGTGGAGAATGCCTCCTGAGCCAACGTCCTCTCCATATTAGTAACCCTGCTGGACTCATTATTGGGGCATACCTTCATCAAGTACCTAGAGACCCCCAGCTTCGAATCCACAGCAGAGGTCCAACAAGTTACTATCGAAGCCAGCTGGATG
This sequence comes from Areca catechu, assembly GCA_021397845.1. Taxonomy (NCBI): domain Eukaryota; kingdom Viridiplantae; phylum Streptophyta; class Magnoliopsida; order Arecales; family Arecaceae; genus Areca; species Areca catechu. The sequence goes on along the minus strand of CM038051.1, from coordinate 88,298,014 downwards.
GACCCTACATTAAATACATCACCACCGGTGCCCTACCTGAAGATTGCAAGGAAGCTGGCCTTCTCAAGAAGAAGGCTACACGATATATGATGATAGATGGGTAGCTCTATCAGAGGTCTTATTCCTACCCCCTACTGAAGTGCTTGAAGCCTTCAAAAGCCATCTACGTGCTCCAAGAAATACACGAAGGCATCTACAGCAATCATGTGGCAGGTAGGACCCTGGCGTACAAGGTACTTCGACAAGGATACTTCTGGAAGACCATGCACGAGGATGTTGCCGACTTCGTACAGAAGTGTGACCATTGCCAGCATTACACCCACATTCAGTAGCAGTCGATGGCCCTGCACTCCCAGCTATCAGCCCCATGGCCGTTCGTCCAGTGGGGAATGGACATCCTAGGTTTCTTTCCTCTCACATCCGGCCAACAAAAATTTTTAATTGTGGCCATCGACTGCTTCACCAAGTGGGTTGAGGCTAAACCCCTAGTGCGGATCATTGAGGCCAAAGTCAAATCCTTCTTCTAATAGTTTGTCATATGCTGATTTGGACTCCCACACTCATTCATCGCTGACAATGGACGGTAGTTCGATAATCATGCTTTCGAGGAGTTCTGCGCTGACCTCAACATCCACCATTGCTTCACTTCAGTGGCTTACCCTCAGACCAACCAGACTATCTTGCAAGGGCTCCGCACAAGGCTGGATGAAGCCAAGGGTCAATGGACCAAAGAACTCCCCAGCATGCTGTGGGCCTATCACACCATGCCTTGCACAGCCACCGATAAGATGCCCTTCAACTATATTTTCGATGCCGAAGCTATAATTCCGGTGGAGCTTGGTCTACCAACACTACGAGTAGATCAATATAATGAAGTTGAGAATCCAGTTCATCTCCTCCTCAACCTAGACCTCCTAGATGAGATGAAAGACAAAGCTTGACTTCGGATGGCAGCCTATTGGCAGTGAGTAGCATGCTACTACAACTCTCGTATGAGGCCTAAGGCATTCCACCCAAACGACCTGGTCCTTAGGTGATCGAAGGTGTCCCAGTCGAGAGAGTTAGACAAACTCTCCTCGAACTAGGAAGGCCCCTATAAGGTGGTCGAGGCTCTGCTAGGTAGAGCATACTATCTTGTCGGGCTTGATAGTGCCCGATTTATGCAAACATGGAATGCAAGCAACCTATGGATGTACTATCAATAACGTAAGGCTTCATTTCAATTATTAAAGTTTCTTTTCAGTGCAACCATGTCTTTCACCTATGTAGGAATGCATCCATCCAACTCCAAGTTCGGCAAACAAAGCCAGAAAACTTATGAAATCCTGCACTCAAAGTCAAAAAACTTACAAAGCCCTGTACTCAAAGCCGAGAAACTTATGAAGCCCCATACTCAAAGCCAAAAAACTTATGAAGCCCCATACTCAAAGCCAAGAAACTTACAAAGCCCTGCACTCAAAGCTGGAAAACTTACGAAGCCCCACACTCAAAGTCGAAAAACTTACGAAGCCCTGCACTCAAAATCAAAAAACTTACGAAGCCCCACACTTAAAGTTAGGAAACTTATAAAGCCCCACACTCAAAACTAGAAAACTTATGAAGCTCCGCATTCAGCTACCTTGCTCACAGTCCAAAGATGCTAGTTAGGAAACTCCTGAAATCCCACCATCTACCACTTGACTAATAACTTGGAAAATCAAGAAGTTCCAGATTTTCTGCATCCAACTACCTTGCTCATAGTCCAGAGATGCCAATTAGAAAACTTCTGAAATCCCACCATCTATCGCTTAACTCACAGCTTGGTGAATCAAGAAGTTCCAGAAGCTCCACATCCAACTACCTTGCTCAGAGTCCGTAGATGCCAGTTGGGAAACTCCTGAAATCCCACCATCTATTGCTTGACTCACAGCTTGGCGAACCAAGAAGTGCTAGAAGTTTTGCATCCAACCACCTTGCCACAATCTAGAGATGTCAGCCAAAAACTCCTGAAGTCCTGCCATCTATCTCTTGACTCATAGTTTGGCAAATCATGAAGCTCCAGAAGTCTTGCATTCAAGTATGCATGACTTTGAGACTAGGATAATGGGGATGAAGTGTTCCCAAAAACCTTCATGCCAATCCTTAGGTTTCAGAATCAACCTACAACAACTAAGGCCTGGGAAAGGCGCACACTTGAGGTGACCATGAAGTCTATTTCCTTACCATAAAACGGGGGAAAGGAATTGAAGAAAAAAGATAAGTCCAAGCTAAGTACATTAGTTGAGCTAGGCTATCCCTTTATTACAAAGATAAGTCTCTCACAAACTCTGAAGGATCCTTTGAAAGTATCTCAAAAAAAAAGAAGAGAGAGAAGAAAGAGAAGAAGAAAAATGAATGAGACAATAGTTGGAAACAAAAAGATGCTTTCATTAAGTGAATAATTTCTTTACATCCTATGAAGGCTCCCGATAGGTTGGGAAGCCTTCCAAAATCTAAGTTACAAGGAAAGAAAAACTTCAAGCCTCGCTCACCGACTCCTTTCCTAGCCAGCGAGTGGCTCCTTTTGATGGCGGTGGGTCCTGGATGACAGCGGCTTTAGCTTCGACCACGAGTGCCTCCAGCTCCAGCCCCAGCTATGTCTCCATGGCGGGTGTCCTTGGTTGGACCGAAAAGGGTAGCTCGGGAAGGATATTCTTTAATCCCTTTGACCCGAGGAGACGGATGGCCTTGCCACGAAAATTATTGAACCCCTAGTGATAGGAGTCCAACACCGCCTCGACAACCTTATCCCTAAAGGCTTCAAATGCCTTGAACTTGGGGATGGCCTTGACGGCTTCCTTCTTGGCCATCTCCATCAGTTCAATGGCCACCATGGCCTTCTCCAAGGAGGCCACGATCTTGGCCACTTCTTCTTCAAGCTACACCTAGAGGCTCTGCACTCTCCCCTCCAAGCGGGCCACCTCCACTACAGAGGCAGCTAACTTCTCGACCCTATGGAAGCTCTCCCCGTTCTCTTCCTTCAAGGCCTGCTTGAGCTCGGTGGATTTCTTCTCCATGCCGGTCGCCCTTGCCTCGACACTAGCTAGCTAATCTTGAAGGACCCTCATTCGGCCCTCCAGTTCTTGAACCCAGGTAGACTGGGCCCGGGCCTCATCCCTCTCCTTCTGGAGGCGGGATCCCCTCTTCATCAACCCTAGGCATGAGTCCCTAAGGAGCTGAACATCAAAGGCCACCTTAATGAAGAATGACCATCAGTGCCTTTGCAAATAAAAGGAAGAAAGTAAAGCAACCAAGAAGGTGACTTACCGAAAAGAGCTAGGGGAACACCTCGGTGAAGACATCTACCACCGGGCGATTGACCCTCTCCTGGTAGTCTAGTGGCTGGGCAAGGGTGGTCAGCACATCCTCTGCTAGGATTCCATTATTCGTCAGCTTGGCATCCTGGGGCATGATGATGGATACTTTCTTTGACCCCGCCCTTGACATCTTTGATGGCTCCGAGGGCTTTGGGTAGTGGCTGGTGGGGACCTAGCGGTGACAGACTGGTCGACAGCAGGTCCGTCCCTGGATGGTGGTGCCAGGCTCCTTGTGGCGGTGACTCTCACCACCTTCTCCACCTCTGGTTGTGGTGGAGCTTCGGTTCTTGCAGGGGCCGCCAAAGGTGCTGGCACGGCCCCCTTTAATGATTGAGCCTCCCTCCGAGGCTCGTGAGCTGGAGGATGGAATGTCGGTGCAAACGTAGTCAGTGTAGTAGGAGGCCCCCTCTTGGCGAGCTCACTAGCGAGCCTCCATCCTGACTCCTCCTGAGTTTTCTTCGTAGGTTCCCCTTTGGGCCCTGCAGAAGCAGCCCTTTTCTTGGACATGCTTTGGAGCTCATCCATTGAGAACCTCATCTCTGTGGAATGCAAAGAAGAATGGTCAATCATTTATCAAAAGCAGATATTAAACTTAGAAGAAAAAAAAGAAGCCTAATATCAAGCATTACCCAGAGGTGGGGCCTGGCTGACCCCGGTATCGATAAGGTTCCACTTAGTCAGCAGATCCCGAAGGGCTGGAATCTCAAAAGTGATGAGCCAGTCGAATATCTCTTTATCGACTGGCTCGATTGTAGATTGTTAGTTAGGGGAGAGGTCTAGGTCACTCCAAACCCAGTTCACCCCCTCAACCAAGGCAAAGAGAAACCTAACCTTCCATCCCTTGATGGAGGAAGGCAGGTCGAGCTTGAGGATCCTCGGGCAGGAGGCCACGAACCACCACCCCTTATCAGATTGGTGGCGCTTCAAGGTGAATAAGGCCTTGAAGAGGGAGAAACGGGCAACAATCCTATGGAAATAGCAGAGAATAATGAAGCAGAAGATAGTTTAGACATCATTGGGAGCAAGCTAGGCTGAGACCAAGAGATAATTACTCATAAAAGAGAGGAAGAAGGGATGAAAGGGAAGGTGAAGACCCCTGAAGAAGAAGTCTTCATACAGGATGATTTGGCCCGGGCCACGAGAGGTCACTCGTTCCTTCGGTCTTGGAATAAAAAGCAAGATGAAGTTAAGGACCCTAAGTGTTTTCTAGATGCAGAGGAGGTCCTCACCGATCATTGACAAAGCAATGCCGGAACGAGCGCCAAACTCCCTGATAAGAGTAGAAGGGGGAGGAGGTCCTGGCTCCTTGAGGGAAATAGAAGGAGGAGGTGGATGAGCCACAGGGCATCCAATGACAATCCCTAGCTGGCAGGGACCCTTGCAGACTATAAAAGGAACTTCCTCCTCCTCGCTATCTGAAGAAGGAGGCCTCGGTTGGGATGGTCCTGCCTCATCGAAAAAATTCGAGCGACGATGCCCACCACTGAAGGAACTCATAGTAAGCAAAGAAAAGGAAGGCAAAGAGGAGAAAGAAGCCTAGAGACCTAACAAGAGCTCTCCTTCAGCATAGACCAAAGGAGAAGAACAAAATAAGCAAAAGAAAAGAAGAAAGAGGAGGAGAGGTCTGACCTACTAGAAACTTCGAACTCTAGAGCAAGGAGGAAGACTGGGGAAGAAGATGAGCACTGCAACCTTTACACTCGGAACACCCTTAAGGGGTAAGGGGTCAGGAGGACAAGTCCCTTTCAAACACCTGTAGAGTCCCATCACCTCGTACAAGTCGAAGATGTGTGCCTCTTCATCTCCCTGGCCAACCAAAGCTCGCCACATGTCGGGATCCCCTGAGAGTGATGCTTCAATTCGGAGGTGCCCATGTCGATTTTGGTATGTCCTTAAAGGAAGGCTAACATGGCACCACTTCGTTGGGGCGAATGCATGATCTTCGAAGCACTAACGCTCGAGGCATTAATGGTGCAAGAAATGTATCCCTCCAAGTCAGTGCATTATTTACACTCATCACCCCGAATGCTGCATCATTCTCTAAGATCGAAAGTGGAGGGCATCTGATGTGGCATAACACCGACGTGGAGCGCATAACGATAATAGTTGGTAGCCGCATAGGTGGAAAGTGCCACCTGGATGCGGTGCCCAATTGAAGACCCAAAGGCAATCCATTTGTCCGAGGTCAGCTCCTAGCTGGAGTCATGCTCATTGGGTGAGCCCTCCATCTGAGGTCAGCACCCAACCAGGGCCGTGCTCATAGTGCCAAGGTGAGCCCTCCATTCGAGGTCAGCTCCCAGCTGGGGTCACTCCCGGAGTCATTTTCTCAGTTTATCTTGAATTATCACATGAACAAACTGAACACTTCCTTGCCTGAGCTGTTAAATATATTAAAAACAGCGGAGAGCCACGTTAAGAAAGAAAAGGCTCCACTTCTTCTTGTTGATAAGACCAATAAGAAGAAATCAGGCAAAAAGGGTTTTAATAGGAGGCTAAACCCTAAGGGTGGCATCAATAAGAATAAGAAAGGAAAGAAGGCCTCAAAACAGTCAACTTGTTTCTTTTGCGGCAAAGTGGGACATTGGAAAAGAAATTGCAAGGCTTACCTTGCAACTATGAAGCCTGGTGCGTCAGATGCACCAAAAGGTATGTATGAGATACATGCTATATTGACATTAAATTCGTCTATATCAAATACTTGGGTATTGGATACAGCTTGTGGTTACCATATATGCAAATCTTTGCAGGACCTCCACAAGCTTAAAGTATTGAAGGAAGGTGACTTCAATCTCTACGGTGCTAGTGGTGATATCATCCAAGCAGAAGCTGTAGGGACCTATATTCTGAAGTTGCCTTCAGGAAAGATCTTGGAGTTAGAAAATTGTTGTTATATGCCTAAGATTATTAGGAACATTATATCTATTCCTTTGTTATTAAAACAAGGATATGTAACGGATGTAACGAGCACTGGTTGCTCGATAATGTTGTCTAATAAAATTATTTGTTCTGGCATATTTAGCAATGGGCTTTTAACTCTTTCTTCCAATGATAGTGTTTTTCATGTCAATAATAAAAGAAAAAGAAAAGACTTTAATGATACTTTACTTTGGCATCATCGACTTGGTCATGTTAATGAGTCTAGGATAAGCGAGTTATACAAGGAAAAATTCCTTGATCCTTATCAGTATGAATCATTAGGAACTTGCGAATCATGTCTCATGGGTAAGATGACCAAGACTCCATTTACTGGACATGGAGAAAGGTCAACTGAGTTATTAGGACTTATACATACTGATGTATGTGGTCCAATGACAACTCAGGCCAGAGGTAGATACTCATATTTTATCACTTTTACAGATGATTTATCTAGGTTCGGATGTGTGTATCTTATGAAACATAAATCTGAAGCCTTTGATAAATTTAAGGAGTATCAAAGTATGGTCGAAAAACAAACTGGGAAAAGTATTAAAGTTCTTCGTTCTGATCGAGGAGGAGAATACTTATCCACGGAGTTTTTAGACTATCTTAAAGTTAATGGAATTCTTTTTGAATGGACCCCTCCTTATACACCACAGCTAAATGGTATAGCTGAAAGGAGGAATCATACCTTATTAGATATGGTACGATCCATGATGTGCTTCACAAATTTACCCATTTCCTTCTAGGGTCATGCCCTAGAAACTGCTGTTTACATTCTGAACAAGGTACCTTCTAAATCCGTTGTTAGTACTCCATATGAAATTTGGAGTGGAAAGAAACCGTATCTTAAATATTTTAAGGTATGGGGATGTCCAGCTTATGTTAAAAGAAATTTTGGACATAAGTTGGAACCTAGAGCGGATAAATGTCTATTTGTAGGATATCCCAGAGAGGGTAGAGGATATCTGTTTTACCATCCTACTGAACAAAAGATTTTTGTCAGCAGGCATGCCACTTTTCTAGAAAAAGAGTTCATTTTAGAAAAGGGCAATGGTAGAACTGTTGAACTTGGAGAAGTACAAGAAACACAGATAGACAGTTCTCAACCATTAGAACATATAGTTAGGACAGAACCAGAATACAAAACTCCTCCCCATAGGTCTGATAGAGTGCCACGGGCACCTGAGAGGTATGGGTTTATTATTGAAAATAATAAAGCCCAAGTCATTCAAAATGATGAACCTCTGACCTATACGGAAGCTATCTTAAGTACTAATTCAGATAGATGGCAAGAAGCCATGGAATCCGAGATAGACTTTATGTATGTAAACCAAGTATGGTCTTTGGTCGATGCACCAGAGGGTGTTAATCCTATTGGGTGCAAATGGGTCTATAAGAAAAAGATTGGGGCTGATGGCCAAGTTGAAACCTATAAAGCCAGATTAGTGACAAAAGGTTTTAGACAAAAACAGGGAATTGATTATGATGAAACATTCTCACCTGTTGCCATGCTCAAATCAATCCGGATTTTACTTGCTATAGCAGCATACCATGATTATGAGATCTGGTAGATGGATGTGAAGACTGCATTCCTCAATGGTTTCCTTGAGGAAGAAGTCTACATGTCATAGCCAGAAGGTTTTATTTCAAAGAATAAACCTAATCAAGTATGCAAGCTAAAGAAATCCATTTATGGATTAAAGCAAGCTTCAAGGAGTTGGAACATCCGCTTTGATGAAACTATTAAAAGGTTTGGTTTTATCAAAAATGTGGATGAACCCTGTGTTTATAAGAAGACTAGTGGGAGTGCCATAGTCTTCTTGGTTCTGTATGTAGATGGTATACTCCTCATTGGGAATGATATCCCAATGTTGCAATCAGTCAAGGTTTGGCTATCAAACCAGTTATCCATGAAAGATTTGGGAGAAGCATCCTATATACTAGGTATTAAGATCTATAGAGATAGATCTAAGAGGATGCTAGGTTTATCCCAATCTAGGTATATTGACTTAGTGCTGAAAAGACTCAGAATGGATGGAAGTAAAAGAGGTTATCTTCCTATGAGTCAAGGCATACATCTTTCTAAAAGGATGTCTCCTAAGACACCTGAAGAAAGAAATAGAATGAATTCTATACCTTATGCTTCGGCAATAGGGTCCATAATGTATGCCATGTTATGTACCAGGCCTGATGTGGCATATGCTTTAGGCATTGTCAGTAGGTTTCAGGCTGATCCAGGAGAGGATCATTGGAAAGCAGTTAAAAATATTCTTAAGTACCTGAGAAGGACTAAGAATATTTTTCTGGTTTATGGTGGTTCTGATCTTAAACTAGAAGCTTATTCTGATTCTAGTTTTCAATTAGACCCTGATGATAGCAAATCCATTTCAGGATATGTTTTTACCCTAAATGGTGGAGCAGTGAGTTGGAAGAGTACCAAGCAGCAGACTGTAGCTGACTCAACCACAGAGGCAGAATACATAGCTATCAGTGAAGCCACCAAGGAAGCAGTCTGGATGAAGAAGTTCATCACAGAGTTGGGTGTTGTTCCTGAGATTGAAAACCCAGTGCCACTTTACTGTGACAACACTAGAGCTGTTTCTCAAGCTAAGAAACCAAGAGCTCATCATAAGTCTAAGCACATTCTAAGATGCTTCCATCTCGTCCGAGAAATAGTAGAGAGACAAGATGTCTACATAAATAAAGTTGATATAAAGAAAAATGTAGCAGACCCGTTCACTAAGGCTCTACCACAGCGAGAGTTTGATCGCCACCTCGAGTGTATGGGATTAAGATTTAAAGGCGATTGGCTTTAGTGCAAGTGGGAGATTGAAAGGGATATGCCCTACAAGCCAATCTATGTTGTATCTCCCAAACCATTGTAATTGACAATATTCTAATAAAGGCATTATTTTTCATCATACGCTATATTTATATTATATGATGAACCCCATAAATTAGGGCTATGATTTTAGGATTATGATGAGATCATACCAGTGAGACTTAAAGTCTTAAAATCTTAATCTAAAGTATTCCTAGTCAAAGGAACCCTGAGTAGGGGATCAGGGTTTTTCCGGTAAGACTAGCACATCCTATATATACTGGAGAGGGTGACTGCTCTCACAGTCACTTGTGTATGACACTAATACTAGGATGTGGGTGCTCATTAGAGAATGAGTTCACTGATATGATCCAACTAGAGAACATCTAATGGAGTCTTAGCTACATGTCAATAGAAGGTTCTCATAGTGGGAGTAGTACAAGTAATCCTTTGACCTGAGACTGCCATAAGTACCTTATATACATGAACCCATGCTTTGGTTCAATTCTAATCATGACACTGAGTCATGCACAGGATTAATACTGGGAATGGTGAATTGGATATGAAGGTAATGAGTAGGTCAACAAGGAATCGATCACTCTTAGTAAGAGGAGAATGCATCCAGCTAGTTATCAATCGGATGATGATTCAGGGAATCTTTGATCAAAGTAAAGATATTAGAGATGATTTCTAATATCAAGATAATTGAATCATCAATATAAGATTGAGCTAGAAACGAATGTAATATTGGAATTGACATATATCCATATCCATAATTATATTATGGGTACAGGCTGATCGAAGGATTTAATTATACGGTAACTTTCTACTGAAGGGTAGTTTTGGTATTTCACCAGAATTTTCATATCTTCCAGGTGGACATGACACGTTGCTGGACGTCAATCTTGTCTTGTGAGTTGATTAAATTGAATGATCACTTATTAGGAAGAGTCCTAATTGATCATAATCGGGTAAGCCCAATTTGACCTAAATCGATTAGAAAGAGTTCTAATCAAGTTAGGTCAACTTGTATTCGAATCCACTGCTGGCTAGATGTGGAACCCAATGGGTCACACACTTAAGAGAATTGATCAAGGGTTTAATTTTATAATTAAATCATTTTGCATGATGACACTCTAGCAAGTGTTGCAAATCCTATCTTCTATTCGAATTAGATTCGAATTAGGGTTCCGGATTGGTTCAATTTGGGTTCTAATTGGATCTAATTAGATCCTAATTGAGTTTATAGGGATTATGGCTAACCCTATTGGCTAACCAAGTATTTAGGCTAGCCCCCACCCGCCCCTTATTCTTTTCACGCCAAAATGCCAAGAGTCCATGCGCTAATGGACTCTTGGCGCGCCATTTGGAGGAGTCCATGGGCGCATGGACTCTTGGCGTGCCCACTTAATTCTCCGATGAATTAAGATGGGGCGGCCTTTTATTTCTCACCTTAGCACCTCACTTGTTCCCCCTTGGATGGGAATCCAATGGTTGATGGGTTTTTAAGAAAGAAAGAAAGCGTTGTTTCTTCCCGGTCGCGCTAAATAACATCTCTTCGGAGATGAAAAGTCGCGACTCCTTTCTTTTTAAAACATCGCAACTTTTCCTTTAAGAAAGGCCGTGGGATTTAATCTGGAAGGCCGTGAGAATGAGGGAAGGGGCATGACAAAATGAGAAGGGCATGAGAAGGAGTTTACGGAGAGTTGTGTGGGCGCCTCTCTGAAAACTATTTAGGGGGTCAGGAAAATCATAACTCGGGTGATTGTAATCTGAGTAATGCTTTTATTTTTCTTCTTCCTCTCCAAAAGACTCCTTCCCTCTTTTCTTGTTTTACATTGTTTCCTTTACAGATGACTCCTCTATCGAAACTCTATTGCTGAACAAGAATAAAAGAGAAGGTCTCCGACGGTAAAGGAAAGAAGGAGTTATGATATTCTTTCCTTTCTTTCTTACATTAAGACATTCTTGTCTTAATTTCTCCTCCAATTTAAGACAAGCCTATATCCTCTTAGGACAATGTCTTATTTTCAAGACAAGGGTGTCTTAAAGGGCCAAGGTCTTAGTGGAAGGAGGAGAAGAGATCAAAGAAAGGGAGGCAACCTCTTGTGTGGAAGAATTCCAGTCATAATCCGAAGAATTGAGTTCTAGGAAGAAGAACTCAATAGGAGGAACCATTGGACAAGAAGATAGTGTTCTTGATCATTGCTCTGTGTGGATCACCATCGGAGGGCGGACACCTGGATGCCTGGTGAATTCAGTTAGCCCCTTCAACTTCAAGTTTGTTGGAATAAGCGATTACAAGTTGGTACCCTAATCCTAATTTGCATAGATATGATTGTCATATGTTCTAGTCTTATTTAAGGAGTTCCTGGTTTAGGATTTTTGGTGTGAATTTAGTTTCAATTTTGAAATTACCCTTCCGCTGCATTGCACCGGAACCCAACAATGCTCATAGAGCGAGCCCTCCATCTGAGGTCAGCACCCGGTCGGGGCCATGCTCATGCATGCCAAGACAAGCCCTCCATCTGAGGTCAACTCTCAGCCAAGGTCATGCTTATAGGATGAGCCCTCCATCTGAGGTCAGCTCCTGGTCGGGGCCGTGCTCATGCATGCCAAGGTGATCCCTCCGTCCAACATTAGCTCTCGATCAGGGTCGTGCTTATAGGACGAGCCCTCCATCTAAGGTCAGCTCCTGGTCGGGACCACGATCATGCTCTCCGAAGGCGAGCCCTCTGTCCGAGGTTCGCTCCCAGCCAGGCTCGTGCTCATGGGGCGAGCCCTCCATCTGAGTCAGCTCTCGGCTGGGGTCATGCTCATGCATGTCAAGGCGAGCCCTCCATCCGAGGTCAGCTCCCAGTCGGGGTCATGCTCATAGGGCGAGCCCTCCATTGAGGTCAACTCCAGGTCGGGACTGTGCTCATGCATGCCAAGGTAAGCCCTCTATCCGAGGTCAACTCTCAACTAGGGTCATGCTCATAGGACGAGCCCTCTGTCTGAGGTCAACTCTCGGCCAGGGCCGTGCTCATGCATGCCAAGGCGAGCCCTCCATCCTATGTCAGCTCCCAACCAGGATTGTGCTCATAGGGCGAGCCCTCCATCTGGGATCAGCTCTCGGTTGGGGCCATGCTCATGCTCTCCGAAGGCGAGCCCTCCATTCGAGGTCATCTCCTAGCAAGGGTCGTGCTCATGGGGCGAGCCTTCCGTCTAAGGTCAGCTCCCAGCGGGTCATGCTCATGCATGCCAAGGTGAGCCCTTCGTTCGAGGTCAGCTCCCAGCCGGGGTCATGCTCATAGGGTGAGCCCTCCATCTAAGGTCAGCTCTCGACCAGGGTCATGCTTATGCATGCCCAGGGAGCCCTCCGTCTAAGGTCAGCTCCTAGTCGGAGTCATGCTCATAGGGCGAGCCCTCTGTTTGAGTTCAGCACCCAGTTGGGGTCGTGCTCATACATTCCAAAGGCAGCCCCCCGTATTGGGGTTGGGCGATCGCCAGGGTTATGCTCATGCACTCCGAAGGCAGCCCCCCGTATCCGGGGTCGGGCGCCCAGCTGGGGCTGTTGACCCCATAAGTGATTTTGATGATAACCAAACATTGGAGCATGTACATTTATTACTAACAACTCTTCAAGTGTTTTTCAAGTTTTTGTAGGAAGAATTAATTGTTCAAACTTCAACTCCTACATCTTTATTTCTTGTTTGAGTTGTGTTGTAATTTGTTTTTGTTAAGAAGAACCCAATGAAAAAGCTAAGAAAAAATCATGTAAAGAAGGGTTACTTCTGTATGTTTGTGCCTTAGAATTAATTTGAGTTGGTATGATTGAAAAGCTTTAAGAGTGTTGGTAAGAGTTTTTCTTTGAGTTCAATTGTAAAAATCCTGAAGAAGATACTCGAGCCGACCCAGCATGTTGAAGAGCCGACTTTACTTCACAGAACGTAGCAAGGATTCTGGCACGCAGTAATCTGAGCCAACTCAAAGGTAACCGAGCCAACTCCAGTGAATCCGAGTCGACTGGAATTTGTCCGAGCTGACTCCTCCAGAGTCCAATTTTTGAATATCTCTAAGAACAGCCAAGCGAGCCGACCCGAACCAAAAAGAGCCGACTCTACTAGACCTAATTTTGAAGACCTGAGAAAGCAAGCTGACCAGAAATGCATCGAGCCGACCCTTCCAAAGTAATATTTTTAGAACCTGAGAAGAAGAGCTGACCCAAGCTGAAAAGAGCTGACTCCTTGAGTTCAAGTTTTTCGAAGATATAAGTTCGAGCCGACCCGAGCTACAGAAATCCAACTCGTCCAGAGTGAAGTTTTGCACCCTGAGACAAAGAGCCAACTGCATTGAAGATTTAGTGACTCAACTTATCGACTCGAAGGATCCGAGCCGACTCGAAGGAATCCGAGCTGACTCACACATCGCTTCCAGGTATCCAATGGCTAGTTTCAGAATTTGCTTTTGAATGCTAAAAGGTGCTCCAACGGTTACAAACCACTTTTCAACGGTCTACAATTGCTAGAATTGCCTTAAAGTGATGGAAGATCATATATTTGAGGGATTTGAATTTCTCTCAAGTAAGAGATTTGAAAAAAGTTTTTAAAAGTTTAGAGAGCTACATTGAATATTCTACCTACCAAAAGGAGAAAGAGCACAAGAGCATTCAAGCAAGCTTTCAAGTCTTCACTAACTTTGATATGAAGCTTGAAGCAATTTTAGAAGAAGCCACTGAAGCATTAAAGCTCATTCAAGTGCAAGTCAAGTGGACTTCTATCAAGCTATACCTGCAACTATCCGACAAATTTAGTTTGTCATTTAGTGTTGCATTTACTTCAATTCTTATTCTGAATTGTTATTAGGTTATTGGTGAGCCCGGTTGAAAAACCAAATAGGTTCTTAGTGAGCCTTGATAAAAATCAAGTGTTGGGTTCTTGGTGATCCTGGTAAAACTAGGTTAGGTTTCTTTGGTGAGCCTGTTCAAAACCAAAGGGTGTTGGGTTTTCTTTAGTGATTCCATTAAAACCAAAGTGTAGAGGTTTTGGATTGTGATCCTGCAAAACAATCCGACTATATTTAGGTATGAATATAGTGGAAATTCAAAGTGGTATCTTGGATAATGGACGTAGGAGCTGGGTTGCTCCAAACCACTATAAACCTTGTGTGTTTGTATTGTGATTCTCTGATTTCTTTTAGTTTTTGCATTTAATTTTGTAGGCTCAGGTAGGCAACCCAAGAGAGGGGGTGAATTGGATTTTATAAAACTTTTGTACTATTTGCAAAGTATGGACTAAAGCAAGTATGCAATTCAAGTGCTTATGTAATTTAAATAAATACAGCGGAAATAAAGAAATAAAAGCACAAGGAGTACAATCACACAAACACAAAGGATTATAGTGGTTCAGTGCCAACCAAACACCTACATCCACTCCCCAAGCCACCCTTGGGAATTTCACTAAGTTTGGTTTTATAACTTAGGCTCACCAACAATCTTTACAACTTATTTTGTCTTCGGGCTCACAAGTCAAACCCTAGTTGGTTTCAAGGCTCACCAACAACCCCCCTTGGTTTTACGGGATAACCAAGAACCTAAACAACTTGTTTTGGCTTCGGGCTCACAAGTAAAATCCTAATTGGTTTCAAGGCTCACCAACAACCACTTTGGTTTTCAAGGCTTATCAAAAATCTCTTTGATTTTCTAAGGCTCACCAAAAATCTTAAGTAAAACAATGTAAGAGCAAGTATAAATGAATACAATAAAAGCTTTCTAAAATAAAGCAAATATCTCTTTGAAGCCCTTGAATGTTGATGAAGATCTTGTCTTCAAGTTGATGAAGCCTTTGATTGATGCTTGTAGATGTAGACTCTGAATGCTCTCTTTGAAACATGGAAGCTCAAAGGCTTTGAATCACTCAACTATTGAATCCTTTAAGAATATTCAAGAAACTCACCAAAGGATTACTTCCCTATTTGATTCTTGATGATTATATAGCCTCCTAATACTTAAATGACCGTTTATAGCCGTTAGGGAGGAAAATATAGCCGTTGGAGCCAAGATGGAGAAGTTTTGCAGCCCAGAAAACTAGCTGTTACTGTTCAAGTGTCGACACTTCACCTCCAGGTGTCGATACTTCAGTTTCAAGTGTCGACACTTAATTCTTCAGGTATTGACACTTCAGCTCCAGGTGTCGACACTTGACTGAAAGTGCTTTCTAAAGTTTTCTATTTGTCTCAGGCCTTGAGTCGATACTTCACTCTTCAAGTATCAATACTTGATCCTCAAGTGTCAACACTTGATCCTCAGGTGTCGACACTTCATTTTCAGGTGTCAACACTTGCCTGTGCCATTGCTGAAATATCTTCAAATTAAAATTTTAACCTCTTCAAGTTCTTCCATATTAATTCCAAAGTCTATATACTTGATTTTTTATTAATTTAAGGACTTTTTCAACTGAAATACAAGCATTTCTTCATTCAATATGGTTGAGTACTAAGATCTGAAAAATACACTTAAAATACAATTAGTATTCTTATATACTTAAACATTTTGTCAATCATCAAAATCAAAACCAGTGTCAATAATCTCCCCATTTTTGATGATGACAAAACCTTTAAGTATATGAATAGGGTAAGCTTAAAAAGATTAACAATAAGATAAACTTGTAAGCTCAAAATAATAAGCATCAAGCTCCCCCTCAAAATATAATCCAAAAAATCTTCAAAAATATTTTTCAAAATATGCAAAATTTTTAAGATAATCTCCCCTTTACTAATTCTTTCCTTAAGATAAAAATATTTTGCATTCTTCTCCCCCTTTTGCACTTTCTTTCATTTCTCCAATGATTTTTCATGTTTAT
This sequence comes from Areca catechu, assembly GCA_021397845.1. Taxonomy (NCBI): domain Eukaryota; kingdom Viridiplantae; phylum Streptophyta; class Magnoliopsida; order Arecales; family Arecaceae; genus Areca; species Areca catechu. The sequence continues at coordinate 88,282,097 of CM038051.1, read as the reverse complement.
TCTATCTTCCCCTTTTTATACTTAACATTTTTCTCTCCCTTTTTGACATCATGAAAAAGGGTGAAAGGCAATACAAAATGAAAATAAAGATGGAAAGAATAGTAAATAAATCATCAAAATCAATGCATGAAATCAATTAAACGTGATACCACTTGAAATATGATACAATTTAACATGATGCCACACATTGATAAGCACATGCAAGAAATAATTTAATATATATATATTATCCATTCACCTCATTTATTTATGGGATAAGGCCACAGCAGCACCCCAACACATCATAAGAGATCCCATTGAATAGGAAGAGAAGGTTTTTAAACCCTACTTATCTCCTATGACCGGACGATCATGGTAACTAACCCAATCCGAAGTGGCTACTAGGAATTTTTTTTTTTTTAAATGAATTTTGATATCAATTGAATATGATACCACTTAAATGTAACTCCTCTTAAAGGATTAGATTTGAAAACAAGGAGAAGGAGTATCAAAACAATATAAGTACAGTATGATATCAAGCAAAATATTCAAAGCATCATTATATGATAACAAATATTTGGATACTCCTCCTAAATATTATTCTCCCTTAAAAATATGCATTCATTTGAGGAATAAGAACATGAAAGCACATGCATCATAATTTCAGATAATTTTATATATGAACATAAATTTTAAGTCTGATAGAAAAGATTTGAAATTTTCAAAATATTCATGATTTTCAAAATACAAAGCATTTATATTACTTAAAAACTTTCAGCATGATTTCAAATTCATTTAAAATGATTTGATATCCATACAAATGCTAAAAGTAATATGATATCAAGTCTAGCTACTAGAGCAAGAGTTTATCAATATGCATACCTTTTCTTAAATGTAACCCTTAACTACCAGTTCTATACTTGATTCAAATCAATTCTAACTTAAGCATAGATGCCAACAATGAAAGCACATAAATCGTAACATTTCACTTGAAATAATTCAAAAACTGTATTAATCAAAATCAAGTGAAAGTCTAATAATCATAAGTTGAAATCATGAGAGCATGAAATCCATTTACATCAAAATAGTCATGATCATAACAAATGATTATTAGTCCAAGCTTGATTCTAATTAATCAATTAAAATATTTTTCAAATCAATATGCATCTTTAAAAGTATTTTTCATGAAATAATTTAAGATATATTAATCAAAATCAAGTGAAGGTCTTACAATCATAAGTTTAATCATGATAGCATGAAATTCATCAACACCAAAAAGTTCATGATCATAACTAATGACGATAAGTCCAAACTTGATTCTAATTAACTATTTAAAACAAATTTTCAAATTAATTGATGAAATAAAAATTTAACTATATTTTTAATTATGGAAGGAGATGTTTAGAATTTACCAATATACATAGTCCTTCCTTTTACCATTTAGTTTAAAATATAGCTTGTCCACATCTTCAAATTGTCTTGTATAACCATTTATCAAAAACTTCCTTTCTTTAAGTTGGGCTGCAAGACATCCCTGCAAAACAAACTAAGTGAGCATTTTTGGTACCCAAACTTTCTTGGATCCTTTATGATTAGCAATTATGGTTCCTTTTGGAATCCAAACTTTTCTTAATCTAGAAGGATAAGCATTAAAACCATATTTATAAGATAAATTGAAAGAAGTAGGAATAGAGAAATTTTTCAAAAGATATTGCTTCTTTTCTTTAATCAAAATATTTTTCTCTTTCAAAAATTTATCACATAAATCTTTCAAAATATCATTTTCTTTTTCTAAAAATTCTTTCTTTAGAAAAAATATTCTTTTCATTTTTTAAAATATCAATCTTGGCAATTAAATCATCATTTTTATCAGCAAGATTGGTGTTCTCAAGAGACAATGAATCTACATGCCTATTTAATTTCTTATGCTCAATTTTTAGCAATTTATATTCATGCACAAGATCATTAAATGCATCATGTGATTTATTAAAGGTAAAATTATAATTATTTTTAGAATATACCTTTGACTCGTTTGCCATGAAGCAAAGATGGGCAACTTCATCATCCGAACTTGAATTTTCGTTATCGCTCCAAGTTGCCATCATTGCCTTGAATTTCTTTTTGGCCTTGAGGGCTATTATCTTCTTATTTATATCAGCTTCCACTATCCTTTGCCATAAGTTCAACTCATAGGTCATGAGTGAACCGATAAACTCCTCCAAATATAAGGTTTCTATATTTTTAGCTTCTTGGATCGCCGTCACCTTTGGATCCCATGATTTTGGCAAGGATCTAAGAATTTTGTTCACCAAATCAGCATTAGTATAGATTTTGCCAAGACTTTTCAATTCATTAATAATAGTCATAAATCTAGTATACATATCAGAAATAGATTCATAATGCATCATTTCAAAATTTTCAAAAGAATGTACAAGCAAATTAATTTTAGTGTTCTTTACTTAAAGAGTACCCTCATGAGTAACTTTAAGTGTATACCATATTTCTTTCATCGATGTGCATGTAAAAATTCTATCAAATTCATTTAAGTCCAATGCATAATAAAGCAAGTTCATTGCTTTAGCATTGATTTCAGTTTATTTAATGTCATATTCATTCCAATCCTCTTCGAGCTTTGGAATGGAAATGCCATTAACCAAAATGAAAGGAATATGAGGACTACTAACAATAATTTTCCAAAGATGATAACTAATAGATTGAATATGGATGCACATGCGAATTTTCCAAAATGTATAATTTGTGCCATTGAAAAATGGTGGTATAACACTAATACCTACAAGGGTTGCCATGAACTTTAACTCAAAATCGTTAGATTTTCAAACAGAGCACCTACTCTGATTCTAATTGTAGGCTCAGGTAGGCAACCCAAGAGGGGGGTGAATTGGATTTTATAAAACTTTTGTTCTATTTGCAAAGTGTGGACTAAAGCAAGTATGCAATTCAAGTGCTTATGTAATTTAAATAAATACAGCAAAAATAAATAAATAAAAGCACAAGGAGTACAATCACACAAACACAAAGGATTATAGTGGTTCGGTGCCAACCAAGCACCTACATCCACTCCCCAAGCCATCCTTGAAAATTTTACTAAGTTTGGTTTTATAACTTAGGCTCACCAATAATCTTTACAACTTGTTTTGTCTTTGGGCTCACAAGTCAAATCCTAGTTGGTTTCAAGGCTCACCAACAATCACCCTTAGTTTTACGGGATAACCAAGAACCTAAACAACTTGTTTTGGCTTTGAGCTTACAAGTAAAACCCTAGTTGGTTTCAAGGCTTACCAACAACCATTTTGGTTTTCAAGGCTTTCCAAAAACCTCTTTGATTTTTCAAGGCTCACCAAAAATCTTAAATAAAACAATGTAAGAGCAAGTATAAATGAATACAATAAAAGCTTTCTAAAATAAAGCAAATATCTCTTTGAAGCCCTTGAATGTTGATGAAGATCTTGTCTTCAAGTTGATGAAGCCTTTGATTGATGCTTGTAGATGTAGACTTTGAATGCTCTCTTTGAAACTTGGAAGCTTGAAGGCTTTGAATCACTCAATTATTGAATCCTTTAAGAATATTCAAGAAACTCACCAAAGGATTACTTTCCCATTTGATTCTTGATGATTATATAGCCTTTCAACACTTAAATAACCGTTTATAGCCGTTAGAGAGGAAAATATAGCCGTTGGAGCCAAGTTGGAGAAGTTCTGCAGCCCAGAAAACTAGCCGTTACTGTTCAAGTGTCGACACTTCACCTCCAGGTGTCGACACTTCAGTTTCAAGTGTGGACACTTCATTCTCCAGGTGTCGACACTTCACTTCCAAGTGTCGATACTTCAGCTCCAGGTGTCAACACTTGACTGAAAGTGCTTTCTGAAGTTTTCTATTTGTCTCAGGCCTTGAGTCAACACTTCACTCTTCAAGTATCGACACTTGATCCTCAGGTGTCGACACTTCATTTCCAGGTGTCGACACTTGCCTGTGCCATTGCTGAAACATCTTCAAATTAAAACTTTAACCTCTTGAAGTTCTTCCATATTAATTCCAAAGTCCATATACTTGATTTTTCATTAATTTAAGGACTTTTCAACTAAAATACAAGCATTTCTTCATTCAACATGGTTGAGTACTAAGATCTAAAAAATATACTTAAAATATAATTAGTACTCATATATACTTAAACATTTTGTCAATCATCAAAATCAAGACCAGAGTTAACAAATTTTTAATCATAACACACAACACTTTGAAAAGAAATTTTAATTGCACATTATCTGTGTTAAATTTTTAAATTCCCAATTCACCCCGCTCTTGGATAACCACCTGGGCAACAGGGGCCGTGCTCTCGCTTTCGGAGTCAGGCTCTCTGGATCGAGCTCTCCCCTCTATCGAGTTCGGAGTTCCCGCCAGTGACAGAAAGAGGGAGGACCAGCGGAGCTATAGACTGCGACATGAAAGCTTCCAGCTACCTATAACCTTCCAAAAGTGGCACACGCCCTACCGAAAAATTCAAACCCTGTAACGCGCCACCTTCATGTCTTGCACAATGCATGCCCCACTAGGTTTCACACCCTGTGGCGCATCGTCATGTCAACAACCATGCAATCGAGGGCACTGATCTTCATGACACAAAACTTGAACTTCCTTCATGAGAAGTATTCCATTAAGGCCACAGGTCTTGCGACACATCGATGGCCCCTCCCGAAATGAAAATACTCCACCTTGGCTCGGGGCTCAGTGGCACGGTGCCCACCCCTCCCACGAGAAATTGCACCACTAGAGGGATAAAACCTGTACTACATCGGCAATCACCCCCAAATAGAAGGATATCCTCTAGAGGACCGGTCTGACTAGGAGAGGTGGCATACAAAGGAAAATCCCTCGAGAAAGGGATACAAAGAAAGTGACATCTCAATGAAGTCCCAGGCTTGGTCAAGACCACTCCTATTCATATAAAAACAAGATAAAGGACCCCCAAGAGGGAGAAGAGGGAACTGGTAAGACTCAGAGAACAAACGGGCAAGGAATCAGTCAAGAGAACCTCCTAGCTCTCTGATCTCTACTCAATCCTATCTTTCAATCTCAATTATATCTTTCACCCTCTACACGGAGAGTCCCAAAACTCTTCATCACAGAGATTCTATTTTTCTTGATCATCCCAAACTAACTTGACCGTCAGAGTGTCCCTGTCGGAATCCCCAGCCCGGGTCTCCTCTTTTTTGCAGGCCACGCTGGAAGAGGATCGAACACTCAACAGGAGCCCGACGAGTCCGTGCCATGTCAGAGCTATAAGCCATGACGATTTTGGTGGCAATACTACCACTACTACCTTTGTAGCCTCGGATTTTTGGGACTCTCTTTCTCTTCGATAGTGACCCAAAGGATTATCTATATTTCTTAGGAACCCTCTCCTCTATGTTTTATCAAAGTGAATTTTGATAGTAGCGTTAGAGGTGCCTTAGGAGGTATAGGATTTGTGATTCGTGATGTTGAGGGTAGGCTGCTGGCTGCTAGAGGCTCTTTCCTATATGAACCCTTGGTTTCTAAGACTGAGCTCAAAGCAGCTTGGACGGGCATCACTTGGGCCATTTAGGAGTTGCATACCATGAGGATTCATATTAAGGGAGATTCATCCATTATCATTGGATGGATTCAGGATAGGACTGAGCAGTGTCACGTCCATCACCTTCTCCATAATATTTGGCGATCTCTTGGCTCGTTGACGACTGCTTCGATTTAGCATTTCTATATGGAGGCAAACAGTGTGGCCGATTGGATTGCCTCATTTATGACGAGCACTCAGGTGACTGGTCATGGTGCCAGGATGACGATATTCCTCTGCCCCTTCAGGGTTTACTGTCTCTTGATCTTCAGGGTTGCTATCGTACTAGAGTAGTGTGATCACCCATTTGTATCAAAAAAAAAGAAAAAGAAATATAGCTTACAATACAATGCAATTAAATCCAAACCTACAGGGTAGAATCATGGTTATTAACACTCTTCAGCAACTTTTATCATATTAGAAATCATAAGACTTGTCATGTGTAGTAGAAATTTGCCAATTAATAAAGCCTTTTTTTAATTTTTTACATAGGATTTCTTGTTTTGAATTCCATTTTTGCTATTTTTTGTGATGTTGATTAAATTTTCTTGGGCTTTTCTCCTCTTCTCAAAAGGAATTAAAAAAAGAATAAAAAATGAACCATCTTATTGATAATGGAGACAAAAGACTTCTAGCAATTTGATTGAATAGCACAATTATATAAATGGATAGATTTTTAGTAGTTTTCATTAACATGTGTTGTGGCAAATAGATGCATGAGCAAGGAGATTACTCATTAAATATAGTTGCAAACTATAAACACATCTTGAATAAATTGGAAAGAATGCAAAATGATTCTGCTTTTTACAAAGAGGCATTTCTCCAACTTTAGATTATTTTATTTTGGTGTTTTAATAATTATGCATAGGATCTTGGTATGAAAATTTTCTTACAATAAATACATATTAAAACACATATATTGGTGGCCCCACTGACAAGTTCAACCATATTGATCTAAAGTGCTTCACTTTGATTTAGATCAAACTTGCATTTCTCTTCAAGTTTTACAATACGTAGGGCTCTTATTGCAAGATTAGGCAACTTTTGATCCAAAAATTAACTTAGACTTTGCAACAAAGCTTTTGACTAATCCCATCCATGTATAAATTCATGAAACTCAAGATGTGCTCAACCCATACTTGTTCGAGTGTGGAGTGTCATCGGGTCGGAGTTGTATTTTGCATGAAAGAATGATTTGATTTTCTTTCACAGTGTTGATCATTAGCTCATATAGATCTCCAAACAGACCTATTTCATTCATCAGTTATCTCTCTAAACGATCGTTGTGCCATTCATTCAAAAATAAAATTTTTTTTTGTGCAAAAGATACAACCTAGATCTCTTGTATGATATAGCTCTAAGCCCAACTTAGGATCATGCTCTACTTGATTCATATTTGTGTGACAAAAAAAAAAAAAGAGCACTTGGATCAGATTGGGAATTTTGTTGATCAAGGTTGAACCTAAATTGGTCCTTAACCTGACCCAACTCATCCACGCTGTAGTCTCCTATCTGGCCAACCTATGTATATGAGCCTCCACATCCAGCCCGCTCTTCAGATATAAAAATGACACTGGTGGCGGGCTCCTACGAGAAGTTTATCTGGGGCTTCTCCCTCAAAGCCCTAAAGCCCGGTGACGGCGAAACCCTAACCCTAGCCCTCAAGACCCTCTTCTCCTACCCCTCCCTCCCACACCGCCCCCATCAAGTCTGTCGCCGTCGCCGGCCCTGTTGCCGCGTCCGGCGGCGCCGACGAGGCCATCAAGATCTACGACCTCGCCTCCGCCGCCGAGCTTGGCAGCCTCCTCGACCACGCCGGCGCAGTCACCGCTCTCGCGTTCTACACCTCTCCCCTCGCCCCCTCCCTCCCCCGCAACCTCCTCAGCGCCTCCGACGATGGCGCCGTCTGCATTTATGACGCCGATCCCTTCGTCCACCTCAAGACCGTCGCCGCCCACCGCCGGGGCGTCGTCGACCTCGCCGTGCACCCCTCCGGGAGGGTGGCGCTCACTGTGGGCCGGGACTCGTGCCTCGCCATGCTCAACCTGGTGAGGGGGAGGCGGAGCTTCTCCTGCCGGTTGGCTCAGGAGGCGTCCATCGTCAGATACGAATCGGAGGGCGGGGGGAGGTTCTTCATGGTGGCAGAGGAGAGGATTTCGGTGCACGATTCTGAGGACGCGAGGTTGATCCATGAGTTGGACGCCCCAAAGAGGGTCCTCTGCATCGCACCTGCTGAGGTATTTGATTAAAAAAAAAAAAAGCTTTTTATCTCTTATTTTCGTCACTGTATGTGGTTCTGTGGTAATTGCACTAAAATAAAGGGTAGCATGCGTAGTTACTTGAATTTTGTGGTTTTGTAATGTTTTTGGTGAAATAAGTGACCTTTTTTAGAACTCTGGCCTGTTAGTAGAAGTGAATGATATGTTTCCCTATTATTGTACGAAATGGTTTATTTCTAATCGTTAAGCACCTCTGAAATCATACTGAATCCCAATCAATAATTGAAGATCTTGGAAAGTTCAAGAAAATTGAATTACATGGAATTACCTTTAATAATTTTGAAACATATTAGGCTTTACAAATTCATATTGTTAGGGAAATTTAGGTTATTACAACCTTCCCCACCCCCTATCCCCTTCCAAAAGAGGAAAAATATTTAGAGCAAGGATGTTAAGGGAGCTGTATTAGATTAATTATTTACAAACAATACATAGGAAGTTGGTTTGGATGGAGTGTTGTATTTAAGGTTTGTGCTTATATCTTCTTTCCATAAACACAGTGAGAGAAAGGAAAAGGAATATAACAGAAAACATTTGTCTTATAAACTTGTCTTGCTTTGCTTTTACATTGCGTTAGTTGGTTCTTTTAGCTGGTTGAGGTACTGGTGTGAAGGGCATATCCATACCTGTACAGTTACCAATTCTTGAAGGATACTTCGTCTGTTTTAAACAAGTGTTTATTTTATAGGAAAGAATCCCATTGTCTTACTTTGTGAATCTAAAAGAATCTGATGCTTCTTATGTTCTATGCTTTCTCCAAGCCACAAGATCACTAAAATATGTCCTTAGAAACATAAAAACTATCTGAGTAACATCTTGACTATTGTTTTAAGGCAACAATGCTCTCAACTGGGTTTTCATCTTGATTTTTATTTAATATATCATTTTATAGAATGACTTGTTTTGTGGGTTAACTATGTCATTTTCTTGACATAGCCAATGGTTGATATTCTAAAGATCAACATGCGATTTGTCTCTTTATTGTTACAAACCAGTAGTGGGAATAGAAATGTTTAATTTACTTGGATCTTTAGTACAAACTTAAATATGCATATGCATGCACACAATGTATCTTGTTATTTGTAGTGTGTTGTTGCATGACTCTTTTTTATTCTGGTGGGTGAGTTTTAGGGGGGGGTGGTTGTAGAACCCAGAGCCCTATACCAATATTTGGTACCAATAGAAGGTGGGGGTGGGGTTGGAGAACCCAAAGCCCTATACAAATATTTGGTTCCAATAGCTTAGTAGGAGAGACCTCATAGCTTTTATGTTGTGCTGTTTTAAAATCATCATAACATTTGCAGTTTGAAAGATTTGGTCTATATGCTTTATTCCATTCCTTTTATGTTCTTATGGTACTATAGATGAACTGAAAAATGCTTCCTAACACTTGTAATATATCAGAATGGACTACTTTTTACTGATGGAGAGGACCGCTATGTCACTGCTTGGGATACAGCAAGCGGGAAGGTTGCATACTGCATTCAGGATGCACATTCTACTCGTGTAAAAGGCCTTGTTGTTTTCAAGAAAAGTACTGATGGTCAGAATTCTGAAACATCTAATTTTATAGCTTCTGCATCATCTGATGGTTGCATACGAATTTGGGATGTTCGGATGACCTCAAAGGAGAAACCAAATCCACTGGCAGAGACAAACACAAAATCTAGGCTGACTTGTCTTGCTGGTTCATCTATGAAATGTGAGTTCTCAAGCTTTTTCTTCCTGTATATTATATTCTTTTTGTTCTTTTTTAAAAAATTCCTTGCAAACCTGAAAAGAGTTGCTTGTTCAGTTATCCTTGCGGTAATATTTTAGATGTGTTTGGTAACCATGATACGAACAGTGCTTTCTCTTAATATCGTATCTGCTTGTTACCCAAAACATACACATTGTCAAATGGATGTTGACAGGAGAGTCATTGATGAGTAATCAGTCAAGTATATTTCGTGTAGGTGTTTGAGAATAAGAAAATTGCCTATAATGTTGTAAAATGAGAAAAATGGGCAACTTTTTATTTTGCATTTTACTGGCACCACTCATATATGTTGCCCAAAACATGCATAACTCTAAACGCATCTAGAGAATTTCTCCTATCTTCCCACTCTTTTAGGGTTTACTTTTGTAGATGTTGACAGAATCTCTTTGGTGATGTAAATTGAAGACTGCTTTCATCTTAAATGTTTCCCAGCCTAGGTAAGGCCTCCTTCACAAAATTATGAGAAATTGCTTCTGTTAGCATCAAATGGCAGAATGTGGTCAAATATTTTGCAAGCTTTGGTGCATGCAAGAAAGAAACTTGCAACTTTAGCATGACAGAATTTTGGAGGAAAGAGTCAACATCCTTTGGTAGATCTGTTTGAGAATCATGGGAAATGTGCTATCATATCAAACCAAAGAACTTGCCATGCTATCCAGATAAAACCAAACCAGTTTTTCTCTTTTTTTTTTTTTTTTCAGTTACATGCCATTTGGTTGTACTAATGACTGATTGTTTGCCTAAATATTAGCAAATTTGTTATCCTCAACCAATAAGAAGGGCATGCAGAAAATCTTCTTTACAAATGGGCTGAAATGTCAGTCTATTCTGGGTTGCCATCTTGTTAGATCAGTGCTATCTTCCGCATTCCAAGACTCAACTGAATTTTAAAAATTCTACTTGTCCATAGCCCAGACTGGTACATGAAACAAGTGGTTGAAATTTGAGCCCAGCCTGATTTATTGTTTCTTAAGTGGATGGTGATGCATGAGTACTATTTTTGAATGGCAGTACTCTAGGAGTTTCTACTTGTACCATTAGGAGAAAGAGGATTTTTCCATTTTTATTTGGTATTTCTTGGAATAGGACAGGAGTCTTCCAGGGTTTAGCTTGGTGTCAGATCTTCATCCCAGGGCCTGACTGCTTTGTTTGTCATGAATCATACTTATGTCACCTTACAATTGAAGTTTATTCTAGGAAAAAGTAAACTGATTAGTTGCAATGACGTTAACTTTAAGCCATATGAGATTTTTTTTCTTTGGAACTTCTCATTTCTTGAGTGATTTAAGTATGCTCAGTTGTCCGATAAGTCGGGTTTTTTTTTTTCACTTGCATTTTTTTAACATATAACTTTTGGTAATGTGGTTGGTGGTGTTACTGGAGTAATAATGCCATTTGCCTGCAAAATGAACCTCTTTTTTGCAGAGATTCTGTCTGCAAACTCGTTTACTAAATTTATGCAGATATCTTGAACCTTTTGTTTCCATCTCTTTTGAAAAGCAATCTTAATATTGATTATTTTAGGGTCTGTTTGGAATCATCATCATTTTTATGCTTTTGTTTCTTCACAATTTTTGCGAAAAGCTACATGGAGAATTGAAGTTACAGATTGCATTTGCACAGAATTTTTGTTGTTCTTTGCTTTTATTTTCACTCTTTTCTTTAAAAGTAATAAGTTTTTGCTATGAAAAGCTTCGAAGATTTTACAAATAATTTCCGAGAACAAAGAGTTTCATCATAGTTGTTGTTCAGTCTAGTTTATTTTTCTTGTTTTTTTGAAAACAAAAACAGAGAGTAAAAGCACTACCAAACCGGCAGTTTACTATTTAAATCAGCTTGAAATCTTATGTAGTTCTTTACCAAATTTGTATTTATTTGTGTACCTTTGTGTAGGCTCAAATGGTTGATTGTCTTTGGCTGCAGGATTGTGTTTTGGACTGGAACACTCTGGCCATACTATGTTAGCACAATCATCCATGGCATTTTTTAAAGCTAGGATCAGTTATGATATTTTTGTACATCGATGGCGAAGCAGTTAAAATTTTCTCCAAATCAGGATCACATGGGACGTATTGTACGATAAAACATGAGCATACATTGTGGGGGAAAAGGAATGCCTATTTTATTTTTAAGGTTATGTAGTAATGACCTTAATGAAATGAATTCACTCTTTGTTTATATTCAAGCTGATGAACTCTTATGGCTACAAGTCATATACTTTGCAAGGGTCATGGAAATGAATGTTTGTTGTCAGATTCGAATGCACCAAACATAGTTTCAGATCAGAAACCCGCACTGAAACAGGCTAACTGATGCTGATGCTTGCAGCAGCCATGCAAACCATCATGTTGTAGGTTCCCCGATGGTTCCTCTGACATTTTCGATACCTGTGTAAATGTATGACAGCCATCTGAAACTTTAGTGTGTTTTCTACGGCAAGCTTATAACTATAGCTCTGCACAAAATAATTGTTCCTATCTGTCAGTCTATGCAAATATTTGTACAAGATTGCTCGAGTTCTAGAAACAATCAGTCCAACAAACAAATATTGGTGATGCGTTGTTAGATATGGAAGATAAGTAAGACAGTCTGGAAGTTGAGAGATAAGAAGTCCTATGCTGCAAAATCAGTTTATTAACGACATGAAATATGATTGATGATCAATCACCAAAAAAGCAACCAAAGGTTTTTTTATTAAAAACTTACTACATATCTGTGATAAATCCCATCAAGACAATGATCCCAAATTAAGACCCCTTTTGTACGATGATGATCCCAGATACAGGTTTTATTTTTTGGGTAAACCAAAAGGGAGAGGGGGGATCACAGATACAGGTTATAAGGCCCCTTTTTCTCCCGCAACGACAGTACAAGAAGGGTGAGAACAGCGTCACAATCGGCCTTAGCTGAATTTTATTTGCTAGTACAGTGATGAGGGCTCCAAGTTGTTTACTTGAACCAGACTTTGCACCGTCTCTATGTATAGTGTTGAGTTTCAACACTGAGAAACAGAGTCTTAGAGCTACTTCTTGGGTTGCTAGTTAAGAGACAAATGGATCTACACCCCGAGAATCAACGGAGCTAGTTACAGACTATCAATATCCCTCTTAAATGAACTGTATAATCTCATCAAGGCTAACGATACTAGAACAAATGAGAAAATGTTCCTAGCTTTTTGTTATATGATTCCAACCTCTCTCCTTTTCCATCTGCTGCTGCTCCCGTGTTACACTCCTGGCCCTATTAGCATTACTTATCAGTACTCTCCCCTTGCCTTCCTCGCACTGTCACCAATCGAGACCCGGATCTTTTTTCTACTCCCAAAGGTTACGTCCCCTTCTCATTGTCTGCGGCAAGGGGAACCTAATGATTTCCCTATTTTGGAGGCTTCTTTCACGTATGCTGTTGACGATCTTTGTAGTTCCAGGCTCCTGACCATCTTTACCATTGATAATCACGAATGGTGAACGCAAACGAGGCGCAAGATTGCTCATGGTATTGGTTGCTGGTGGCAGTAGTGGTGATGGCGCCAATGCTGCTTTCGAGGTAGGAAGTCGAATAAGTGAGTAAAGACGGTTCTGGAGCAGCTGGAATCTGGTTAGATATAGAGAGGAGATATGGCCTTTCTTGGCATTTGCTCCTTGTTGGGATATGTCGGTCCAAGTACAAGCCAACCATTGACTTGACCGATCGAAGACATTTTCTCGAACCATGCATGTTAAACCAAAGTGTTCGGAAGAAACTGGGCAAGTCAATATCGAAGCGCTTAACTCCATCCGAAAAGCAAGTCTACGGTCCTTGCCGAAGACAGGGTCCCCGGTCCACGTCGAAGTGTGATCTCCGCTATCGACCGAAGGCACAGTCTTCGGATTATGATGAAGACATCGGCTTTGGCCTACATCCAAGACAAAGTCTTCGATCTTTGCCAAGGACATAACCCATGATCTGTCCCAAAAGAGTCCAAAGACAGATAATTCCCCAACTCGACTACAGGTATTTCCCGAAGAGGGAAACCTGAAGACAGATCTCCAATCTATCTCAGGTCTCTACGAATACAATGAATAACGGTTACCATCGACTATCTCTAAGAGCACAGTTATGGTGCATGACTCCAGTAACAACGCCTCCAGTCTGTTCGGAACTATTTTGTAACTGTCCACGATTGCGAATTGAGAGAAAAGAATTAACTCCCCTTATCGTAACCGCTGGAGGAAGGACGGAACCGCAGGCTGAGCAACTCATTATAAATAATGGTAAGAGGGGACGCTCTAGGTAAGGCATAATATACTCTTAAAAATTTCGGAGTCTCTTCTTTTTCCATTTGATCCTTCACAGAATCTTCCCCATACTATGGCTGGAGCCCGTCTCTGACTTAGGCATCGGAGTGTCCCCCCTTCGGAGCAACTTCGGCCAGGGATTTGTTTTGCAGGTAAACCAGGGAGCGGCCCTGCGATCCAGTAGATCCGCCCGGTCAAAAAGGGACTCTACGCCAACACTCCTCATCTAGTTTTTGTTTTTTCCTTTGTCCTTCGGTGAATCGAAACATTGAGAATGTTATTTGTTGCTGCAATTTCTCCCGGATTGGGCTCAGGTAGGCTTGGCTGGAGCGCTCTTCTCCCGGTTCTTGCAAAAAGTCTCCAAGGACCAGTGGTATTCCAGTGGGGGACACTCCAATGCTTAAGTTAGCGGGAGCTTGAGAGCAACAGAATGGAGGAATCAACGAAATAAGCTTATGGAGCAGGAAGAAAATACTTTACTTGCATTTGTAGTCTCCCATTACCTTATATAGGCGCGGAATGCTACCAAATTCTGTTAGGGGGTAGGTTGGGAATGTCTGATTTGTCCCTAGGAGAATCAGGATAATGGTCAGGTGGCACCAAGACGTGGCTACGTCGTGGAATCTGTTGTAACAGAATTCTGGTACTAGCTGGAAGAGGCTTCTGGAGCCTTCAGATGAGGTCCTGCAGAAGGTGGATCGGTTGGACCTTCGATGAAATGGGTCGGTCGGACCTCTGCTACAGCGGGTCATTCGGACCTCTGCTAGAGTGGGTCGGTCGAACCTCTACTGAAGGTGGGTCGGACGACCCTTGGTGGAGTGGGTCAGACGGACCTCTACTACAGCGGGTCGTTTGGACCTCTGCCGGAGTGGGTCGGTTGGACGTCTACTGAAGGTGAGTCAGACGGACCCTTGGTGGAGTGGGTCGGATGGACCTCTACTACAGTGGGTCGTTCAGACCTCTGCCAGAGTGGGTCAATCGGACCCTTGATCCACTCCGGTCGAAGGGTTGTCGGCTTCAGTCCGGTTCAGGAAAAAGCCGATTGGATATAACAGTTGCCCCCCCTGCTCTTGGCCTTTGGGAGGACACGTGGCTTCGAAGGGCAAGAGCACTATCCTTGTGCAGAATGCGCTTGTCCTTGATATGACCGCCAATTTGATTGGACGCATTGCTTCTGGTCACTCCAAATCTCCCATGATCAGTGTCAAGGACAAGTGTCGACCCCACGTTGGGGGCAAGGGAGTTGTAGTTAATACGAAAGGGGTGCATGATGAAGAGCCAGCCTGGCTTGCCCGGCCGTTGGGCTCCGGAGATGAGCCGCACGACGTTGCAACATCTGAGCAGCCAATGCCGTGCCCAGAGTGATCCCTTCACCGTTGATTTGGCATTCACGTGGATCACCGTCTGTCTGCTCCCATCAATCTGTCGCCTCGATTCCCATGATATGGGAAGTCGTACCACCTGACGGAAGGGTCACGATGGCCGAGGGACGGGGGGAGGCGTCTCTCCGAAGGTCTATAAAAGGGAACGCGGGGCACCTGGGAGGAACTTCCTACTGCAACCACGCTCAACGAGAGAAAGAGAGCGCCTCCCCCTTCCATCATCTTCAATCTTCTAGGAAACTAGTCCTAGGTTAGTTCCTCCGTTCCTTCTTCCATCCTCACATCAATGGCTTATGCTCATAGATATAGGGAACCAAGCCCGAGCGAGATCCGATCGGAAATGACCTGGGAGAGAGTTGAAAATCTCAGGGTAAGGTATAACATACCTTCGACCCTGCACCTTACAGTCCTGGACAGAGAAGGGAGAGTGAACAATCCACTAGGGTCGGGAAATCTTTTGATATACGAAGACCACCTTAAGGCCGGCCTTAGGTTTCCATTGTGCGATTTCTTCATAGAGGTCTTCAACTTTTATAGGGTGACTCATGTGCAGATGACCCCGAACAACATTCGAACGATCAGCTACTTCATGGTACTGTGCCATAGAGCCAGACTGAACCCAAAATCTCCCTCTTCGCCAACTTTTTTCTTTTGAAGAGGGATTTTAGGAGCCAGGAGTGGTGGATGTTTAGTCCCCGCCCTAGCCGAAGGATATTAGGGGGCCTCCCATCGGCCATCAATGGGTGGAACGCCAGGTTCTTTTTTGTAGATAGTCTCCAGCCTTGGGGTTTTGAGCTACTATGGAGGGAACCAAGGTCGAGGACCCGCGAAGGAAGGGCAGTATTGATGGCTGACCAGGCTAGCTTTAGTGTCATGGAAGGGGTCGGCCCTACCATGGTGTATGAGCTACTTCGAGAAAATGCCCTTCACCAGGCAGGGGTCAGTGGCCACATGCACTTAGGTAGGACAGGGGGCCGCCACCACTGACCAACCTTTCTTCAAGCATTCATACTGTGGATTTTGTTGCTTTCTTTCTCTTCATTTATCCTAATATTTCCTTGCAATAAGAGAAAGGATGAAGGTGGACAGAGCCAGAGTGGTCCAACGAGCGACGAGGAAGAGGGCTGCCCAGGATACGGAGTCGACTGCAGAAAGGCTGAAGAAGATGCAGGCAGAGGAGCGGCCCGCACCTGTTATGACTGTAGACTCCGACGAGGACGACATCCCTCTATCAGAGTGACGGCAGCAAAGATGTCGGGGTCTTCCACTCTTGTCGGGTAGTCGGCCATCCGACAGGATCTGAAACAGCCAGAGCCGTCCGATGCAGTGACGGCTCCAGCCCCACCACCCATCGAACCGGTGGATGCGGTTCCCCCTGTGGACAAGGGAAAGGGGGTGGCTGAAGAAGAGGTAGGTGAAGGGGTCCGCCGAGAAACACATTAGCACTGGCACGCCCTCCACGATGCAATGCATGCATGAGGCCTACTCAGGGAAGCGATGATGGACACCAACTGGGAGGAGTTGACCCAGTGGAACCTGAGCGACGTGGCGAAGGATTCCTATCATGACCTTATGAGGGTAAGACACCGATTCCATGCCCTCATCCTTTCCTTTCCATCCATCTTGCATATAACTAACTTAGCCTCTTATGATGGCCTAGGTCAGCTACTTTTTGTGACCAAAACCACGTCCAAAAAGTTCCAGGTGTCAGAGGCGGCCCGGGTGGCGATGGAAGCATCGCTGAAGGCCATTTAGGAGAGGTTGTTGGCTGGCCTGGCTGAAGTCAAGTCATCAAAGGAGGAGGCGAGGGGCCTATTGGCTCAGCTAGCCGATCGGGAGGCTAGGCTGAAGAGGAAGAAGGCGAAAGTCAGCTCTCTCATTCGTCGGCTGAGGAAAGAGGAAGAGCAGTCCACTGAAGCCGACAAGAGGGCTCAGGCCGACCAGGTGGCGGCAACGAAGTGGGCGAGTAAGCTGAGCAAGGCCAAGGTGCTGGTGGTGGAACGGGTTCATGACACAGTAACAGAGTACAAGGCTTCCACAGACTTCACAGAGGAGGTGGAAGAGGCCGCGTCGGAATTCTACACGAGTGGCTATGATGATTGCCTAAAGAAGGTATCCGAGATCTTCCCCGAACTTGACTTGTCTGGCGCCCAGTTGAGTCGGTTGGCCAAGGGAGAGGAGCACCCGACCGATGGTGGGGCCGATGCACGGATTCCTTCAGAAGTAGGCCCATCAGGGGTTCCGTTCGGGACTTCGGACGCGGCGAAGGAAGCCGAAGCCAAAGCCTTTCCATCCAACTCCTCTCTATACTCGCCGGGCAAGGTTGATTGACTGTAACAGCCTAACCCTTTTTTGTATGAAATTTTTATTTAAATAATAAAGCTTCTTCTTTCCTTTGATATCTTCGATGTATGCTTATTTGAATGTGAGCGATCGGCTTTGTCCGAATCCATATTTATCTCTTTCTTTTGATGCATGTTCTGTGAATGTGGGATCGATTGGATTAACCGAAATCTTTTTCTTTCAAAATGTTTTTAAGTGTTGGACAGTCGGCTCAATTTGAGCACAAGCCTTCCAAAATAAACTTTGAACAGTTGCCTAGTTCGAACCCAATCTCTTAAATATTTTTCTAAGTATTGGTCCGTCGGCTTCATTTGAACATAAGTCCTTAGAAGTGGCTACTGAACAGGGACTCCATTCGAATCCAATCCCTTAGAAATTTTTCTATGTGTTGGTCCGTCGGCTCGCGAGGTCGGATCTTTCGAAGTAGATGCTGAACAATGGCTCAATCCAAACTCAATCACTTAGAAATTTTTCTAGGTGTTGGTCCGTCGGCTTGCGAGGTCAGATCTTCCGAAGTAGCTACTAAACAATGGCTCAGTCTGAATTCAATAACTTAGAAATTTTTCTAAGTGTTGGTCCATCGGCTCGCGAGGTTGGATCTTCAAGAGGGCTGTTCTGAAGCCTCTACCGACCAGAGTCAGACTTTTGGAAGTGTGCTACCCTAGAGCTTCTGCCGACTGGGGTCGGACTTTCAGAAGTGAGCTGTCCTAGAGCCTTTACCGATCGGAGTCGGACTTTCAGAAATGGGCTGCCTTAGAACCTCTATCGATTAGAGTCGAACTTTCGGAAGTGGTTCATAGAAGAATTGATGGCCTTTATTGATAGCATTTATGAAGGTTGTCTACATTCCATGGACGTGCTACTTGCCATCCATCCAAATACTCGAGTCAGTAAGTTTCGACTCGAATTACTTCAATAACTCGATAAGGGCCTTCCTAATTGGGAGAGAGTTTCCCTTGGTCGGTCTTGAAATTTCTATCCTCCGCAAAACCAGATCTTCGACCCGGAAGGTTCGAGCCTTGACTCAACAGTTATAGCATCTAGCCATCTTCTAACGGTAAGATGCCATCTTCAAGCCTGCTTGGAGCCTAGTTTCATCAACCAGGTCTAAGTCAACCCTCCTTCGCTCTGAATTGGTCGGTTCGGCGAAATAGTCAGTTCGCAGGGATTGTGAGGAATTTTCACAGGGATGACTGCTTCACTTCCATAGGTTAGATTGAATGGAGTCTCCCCAGTCACCGTTCGGGAGGTCATCCGATAAGCCCAGAGTACTAAGTGAAGTTCTTCTACCCAGAGTCCTTTGGCGTCATTCAGTCAAGTCTTCAGTCCATACAGGATCGTCCAATTGATGATTTCAGCTTTTCCGTTGGAATGAGGATGACTGACTGATGTTAGCCAATAGGAGATGTGATATTGTTAACAGAATTTTCAAAACTTGGGATTGTCGAACTACCTTCCGTTGTCGATGATAATCATCTTCGGTATGCCGAACCAGAAGATGATAAAGTTGTGAAAAAAATTCTCCACTTTAGCTTATTTAATCTATGCTAGTGGTTCGGCCTCCACCTACTTGGTGAAGTAATCCATCACCACAATCAAGAATTTTTGCTAGCCAGATGCTGGGGGGAACGGTCCTAGGTTGTCCATTCCCCACTACGCGAATGACCAAGGTGCGGTGAGCAAGGTTAGCTGACTGGCCAGCTTTCTTTGAATGTTGGAGCATCTTTGGCATGCATCACACCTTCTGACGAAGTCTGACATGTCCCTTTGGATGGTCGGCCAGTAGTATCATTGTCAGATGATCTTGTAAGCCAGGGACCTCCCTCCCAGGTGTCGTCATAGATGCCTTCGTGCACTTCTCTGAGTGCGTAGTCGATGTCAGTCGACCCCAAGCACTTCAGCAATGGCTGTGAGAATGACCGCTTATAAAGGGTGTCGTCGAGGATGACGTACTTTGAAGCCGTCTAGCGTATATGCTTGGCTTTGGTCGTATCTTCCGGTAGAGTCTCTTTGACAAGGAATGCAACAATAGGATCCATCCAAGAGGCTTCTTGCTTTACTTGGTAAAATTTTGTCGGCTCTTCAGCAATGCTTGGGTACTGTAGATACTCCACAAAGATCCTGTTGGAGGTGTTGGTAATGGCCATAGCTAACTGCGACAAAGAGTCCGCCCGAGAGTTTTGCAATCGAGGTATATGGAAAATTTTGAAAAATTTAAGCTGAGACACGAGGCTTTGTACCTTGCTCAAGTACTTGGCCAGGGTCGGATCTCTCGCCTCTAATTCACCCTTCACTTGGTTCACCACCAGCTAGGAGTCAGAGAAAATCCTGATTTGAGTGATACTTAGCTTATTGGCTATTCTTAGTCTCGCAAGGAGGGCTTCATATTCTGCTTGGTTATTTAAAACATAAAATGCAAAGTATAAAGCATACTCCAAGCTCTGTCCATCGGGGTCGGCTAGGATTAGGCCCGCTCCACAGCTTGCAAGGTTGGACGCCCCGTCCACATGGAGAGTCCAAGCAGGTTCTGCTTCTTCAATGGCACTATCTTCAGGTGCATTGGTAACTTGTGAGGGTGCCTCTTGTCTCCAAGTACATTCTACAATGAAGTCAGCGATTACCTGAGTCTTCATGGCCGACCGAGGTTGGAAAGAAATGTCAAATTTGCCAAGCTTGATGGCCTATTTGGCAAGCCGACCGGATGTGTCTGTGAAAGAAAACAGGTGCTAGTGGTTTGACATGTTCCTATACTAGAAATGCAAACAACAGCGGGAGCAAAATGGATTTTAAAAATAATTTTAAAAATCCGCGCAGCGGAAATCTGCTCCGCCCAGAAACTAATCTAATTCTAGTAGCAATTAGGCATGTATGATAATATAAAATATTTGCAAAATATTTGAATTAAAAATTCAAATCATGCATGATTAAAAAAATAATTTTTTCATACCTTATTCTGGCTGGAATAACTCTGGTATAAACCTGGAATAGGCTGGAATAGCTGGAATAAATCTATTCCAGCCTTCTTCCTCGTTGGGCTGAAAGAAGCTCTATTTTTGGCTTGAAAAACGGTGCCGGAATGATGGTTTCCGGACGTCCGTTTGCTCCCAAAATTCAGCAGCAGCAACTTGGACAAGTGCTCTTCAATCTCCAATTGAAAATTGCAAGAAAAGGTCAGCCAAAAATTTATAAAAAATCACCAAAGTCTGCTGCCAGAATTTCTACAGCAGAACTGGGCAGCAGACTTTGGCCTTCGATTTGGAGCAGCTGGAGCGATCGCGGCTCGCGTGGCTTGCTCCTAGGAGTAGAAGGATACTCCCTCTAGAGAGGAGACATGCCCGGGGCTCTCGGATCCCACTCCACATGCGGTGCTAGCCGCTGGAAGTTGAGTTGATCATAGTGGATTTCAGCAACTCTGTTTTGCTGCAGTCTTTGATTTGTGCACTCAAAGGGACAAGGAAAAGGTGCCTGAGACTCTCCCTCTCACCCTCCAAAACCCAGCCTATAAGAGGAGAGTCTAAGCTTTGAATCTGGGGATCTCTCAACCTTTCAAAGAAGAAACACCAGGTGGAGAAATCACGCTGTTTTTCATGGCTGAAAACTTTTTTTTTAGAAACAGGGAACTGCAGGGTATATAAAGGCAGTAGAGGAAAAGGGAGATGGAGAGACTGGGAGAGGAAGAGGCAGCAGCTGCCATTCCATTTAACAGCAGATTAAATGGGAGTTAGAGCAACCGGTGGAGGGAGAAGAAGGGACGTCGAGAGGAGCTGCGGACGTTTTGGCTTCTTGACGCTTGGACTCATTCCAGCGTGAGAAAACCGTGTAAAATGGTCAAGGGAGAAATAAAACACCGGTTCAAAGGAAAAATCGGTCCAAACCCAAAAAATTTGTTCAATCCCATTAAACCACTTGGTTCAATCCAATTGAACCGGTTTAAGCCCAATAAATTGATTCAATTGGTTCATAACCAATTGGAGGCCGAAACAAACTCCGAATTAGTTCAAAACTGATTCAGAAAAATCTTGGCGCAGTGCTGGTCAGCCCGGAATAATTTCCGGTTGACACAAACAAGGGCAAGACGAGAAAAAGAGTGCTAAAAAAATACTGTTACCATAAAACTGAGACGATTTCCAATCATAATCGGTATCCGGATCAGAGAGTTATCCTCTGTGGCATGTGATCTCATAGGTTCGAACCTAAACGGTAGCACTAGAACAATTCTAGTACCAGCAGAGGAAACCATCTAGCAATAGGTCCCGGTATCCGGATTGGTCGAAGATACGGGAGCAAACTATCGAACCTCTGGCATATGGTTACCGTATAATTCATACCTTTGACCTCTAATGCTCAGGATGACTGAGATTGGACTGCCAACCCAGACAGAGTCAGTCCACTACGTGTCTCAACCTCGCAAGCCCAGTGACTCTTCACTAGGGCTACCCCGGTCGAGGTTTTGCTAAATTGAGATACTGCAAGACATTCAATCCAAACTGTTTGGACAGGTCAATTCCATCTTGGTCCATCACTGCTCCACAAGTATTTTCCTGTACCCAGAAACCTTCCGTCACCGGATTAAAAATTCGGGTAGTCTGGCACCAAAGCACAGGGAGTTGCTTGCGAGCTACCATGATGACCTCAGGTCAGAGGGACACATATACCCATATCCAATCGTGAGTTTTCCTTTGGCAGAAAGGGGCTGCATGGAGTCACGTTCAATGAGATATCACATATCCCACTTGTAGATCACATCAGTGTCATCACACTCATTTGGTCAAGAGGACAACCAAACGATGTGAACTACAACAACCTATACTTGATATATTGCCGTACAGAGTACATTATATCCTTTGGTTGTGAACAGGGTTTGAGGACCAGTCGATACATCCTCTCTGTATCGAAGTCAGTGTAGTCCTAAGGACTTAATCAAATGGAAAGAGTTCATTTCAGGAAAATACAATATGTGATGAGCTGCCAAAAATAATATTTTATTAATTTATAAAAAGAATACAATACTCAACACAACCGCCTACAACCCAGGCGATTGGCTTTGGGACATAATTCCCAACAACTCCCACTTGTACTAAAGCCAATCAGAAGAGTATCTAATATCCATTTCCCATTTATAATAGTCGAACTCTTTTATTCCAAGGGCTTTAGTGAAGGGGTCGGCCAGATTTTCCTTTCCATCGATCTTTAGAAGATTGATGTCACCTCGTTCTACGATTTCTCGTACGAGGTGGTAGCACCGCAGTATATGCTTGGTGCGGTGATGAGCTTTAGGCTCCTTAGCTTGAGCAATGGCTCTAGTGCTGTCACAGTACACCGGAACAGGACCATCTAGGGAAGGTGCCACCCCTAGCTCTCCAAGGAACTTCCGCAACCCCACATCTTCCTTTGCTGCATCTGATGCTGCAATATATTCTGCTTCGCATACCGAGTCTGCAACAGTTGCCTGCTTGGAACTTTTTCAGCAAATCGCTCCTCCATTTAGGGTAAATACAAACCATGACACACTCTTGCTATCATCTCTATCCTACTGGAAACTGGAGTCAGAGTATCCCACAAGTTTCAAGTTAGGTTCTCCATAAATCAGCCATTGATCATTAGTATTTCTTAAATACTTAAGGATGGACTTAACCACCTTCCAATGCGCCTCACCTGGGTCAGACTGGTATCTGCTCACTACTCCTAGTGAGTATGCCACGTCTGGTCTAGTACAAGTCATAGCATCATGATAGAGCCTACTGCAGAAGCATAAGGTACTCTACTCATGCGCTCTCTTTCCTCAGGAGTTGTCGCACAATCCTTCTTAGAAAGAGTAATTCTAGAACCTATCGGGAGATAGCCTTTCTTGGAATATTCCATGCTGAACCATTTCAGCACGGTGTCAATGTACATAGACTGGGATAGTCTCAAAAGCTTCTTAGATCTATCTCTATAGATCTTCATACCTAGTATGTAAGAAGCTTCACCCAAGTCCTTCATAGAGAACTGAGATGATAACCAGACCTTTATTCCTTGTAATGCTGCGACATCATTCCTGATTAAGAGAATGTCATCAACATACAGTACTAGGAATACTATCACAGAACCATTAACCCATTTATAGATGCACGGTTCTTCTCCGTTCCTAATGAAGCCATACGATTTGATACAGCTATCAAACCATAAGTTCCATCTTCGAGATGCTTGCTTGAGTCCATAAATGGACCTCTGTAACTTGCATACTTTTGATTCATCTATGGATGTGAACCCTTCAGGCTATATCATATACACCTCCTCTTCCAGCTCCCCATTTAGGAAAGCGATTCGGACATCCATCTGCCAGATCTCGTAATCAAAATATGTTGCCAAAGCAAGCATGATCCGAATGGACTTGAGCATTGCCACAGGGGAGAAAGTCTCGTCATAATCGATACCATATCGTTGACGATACCCCTTGGCAACCAGATGGGCTTTATAGGTCTCTACCTTTCCATCTGCATCCATTTTCCTCTTGAAGATCCATTTACACCCGATGGGTTTTATACCTTCAGGCGGATCAACCAATGTCCAAACATTGTTGATTTCCATGGACTCCATTTCGGATCGCATGGCTCCAAGCCATGCCTCAGAATCAGATCTCTGAAGAGCATCCATATAGGTGATCGGATCCTCATTATTCTCATCGAGCTCAATGGGATCGCCGTCCCGGACCAAGAAACTGTAGTATCTGTGTGGCTGACGCGGTATTCTACCGGATCTCCTAATGGGTTCTGGGTGTGATTCAATCATAGCCGGTTCTACGATGTCCTTAGAGTGTGCAGGTTCTTCTATTGGCTGAACTTCATCATGTTCAATCTTAGAAGCTATAGTTCCTTCTCCAAGGAACTCCTTTTCCAAAATGATAGCTCTAAGAGCAACGAACACCTTTTGTTCATTCTCCAAGTAGAAGAAATACCCTTTGGTTTCCTTAGGATAACCAATGAATAAACACCGATCAGACCTAGGACCAAGTTTGTCTGAGTCTAAACGCTTTATGTAAGCCGGACAACCCCATACCCGAAGGTGTGAGATTGAGGGGTTACGTCCAGTCCAATCTCATATGGAGTGGAGACAACAGACTTACTTGGAACATCATTTAATAAGTAACAAGCTATCTGAAGCGCATATCCCCAAAAGGATAGTGGCAGAGTTGCAAAGCCCATCATGGATCGAACCATGTCCAACAAGGTTCGATTCCTCCTTTCGGACACACCATTCAACTGTGGTGTTCCTGGAGGAGTCCACTGAGAGAGAATTCCATTCTCAAGATATGTCAAAAATTCACCAGATAAGTATTCACCACCTCGATCAGATCGAAGGGTTTTAATACTTTTTCTAGTTTGCTTTTCTACTTCATTACGGTATCGTTTGAACATTTCAAACGACTCAGACTTATGTCTCATTAAAAAGACATAACCGAACCTTGAAAAGTCATCTGTAAAAGTAATGAAATATTTGTATCCTCCTCTGGAACTAATTGTTATCGGTCCACATACATCAGTATGTATTAGACTTAGAAGTTCTGTAGCCCGTTCACCTTTTCCAGAAAAAGGTGACTTGGTCATTTTACTAAGTAAACAGGATTCACAAGTGGGTAGTGATTCAGAATCACTGACCTCGAGGAGTCCATCTCCTCGCATCTTGTTTATCCTATTTTGGATAATATGACCTAGCCTACAGTGCCAAAGATACAAATCGTTGACATTATCTAATCTCAGGCATTTGCTAGAAGTGTACATTACACTAACAGGCCTTGATAGTACATATATGCCATTATTTAATCTAGCTTTCATTATCACAGAGTTATTCAAGATAACATTGCAAAAATCTTCCTTTATTGATAGTTCAAAACCACAATTGGCCAAAAGGCCTACAGAGATTATGCTCATAATGAAACTAGGACAATAGTGACAGTTGACTAGTTCGACAGTACAAGACTCAAAGACTAGACGCAGAACTCCGACCGCCAGTACTGGAACACGATTTCCATTCCCGATGCTCAGAAACTGTTCTCTATCTTCAAATCTTCTGCTAACTTGAAGTCCCTATAACGAATTACAAACGTGAATTGGACTACCAGTATCCAATACCCAGTTAGCAGTATCAATAATTGAGTAATTACATGGTTTTATCATATAAATACCTTGTTCAGCAGACTTCTGCTTCCTCGGCCTGTTCGAATCAAGGGATGCAATGTAAAGAGGACAGTTCCTCTTCCAGTGTCCCTTCTTCTTACAGTAGAAATACTCTGCAGAAGATTGATCAGCCTTATACTTCCTGGTCTGACTAGGGCCAGGAGCATTCTGCACCTTCTTTCCCTTTTTATTGATTTTCTTCTTCTCTTTCTTAAAGGGACGACGACCTCTACTTCCACTAAATTCACCACCCCCTTATTCAGTTGGTGGTCTTTCTCGAAAGTCTGCAGCAACCCCAAAAGACCATGGTAGTTGACTGCAGGCTTGTTCATTCTGTAATGATCGAAAAAATCAAGATAGGAGGAGGGAAGAGAATTCAGGATCGCATCCTTGCCGAGCTGCTCGTGCAAGGGGCATCCGAGTTTGCCCAGCTTTTCAATCAGCTCGATCATGTACAATACATGATCAGTGACTGAACCACCATTCGGCATCTTGGAGTTGTAGATGGCACAAGACACTTTGTACCATTCTACATCATCCGGGGTGCCGAAGGATTCCTTCATCTTTTGAAGGATTTCATCAGGTTGGGCCTCCTCGAATTTGCAACTGAACTCGTTGTTCATCGCCACTAACATAATGCAACGGACAGTAGTCCGATCAGAGACCCACTTCAGATAAGCGTCTCTGACCGCACTCCGTGCATTAGCGGGAGGGATTTCAGGTGCCGGATCCGTTATCACATAAAGGATCCGTTCATGCTCCAGAACGATTATCAACCTTCGATACCAACTATCGAAGTTGTGATCCTTTAACTTCTCGTTGTCGAGAAGTGTCCGGAGCGATAAATTAGAAGACATCTGAAAAGAAAATAAGACCAAATTAGTGTATGAATTAATAATTTAACCAAAAGACTTGGACTTTAATCTAAAGGTTTCTCACACTAATTTTTTAGATTGGTAGCCTCTAACTCCAATCCGTGAAAACACTTTTTCAAGTGGGTACTGAAATCCAATAGGCCTCGCATGAGCCCGACTTTGGCCGGCTCACCCATACGAGCCTAAAGGTAGGTTCGTAAACCAATTGTTTCCCTAAACAATTCTCAGTATTTCATTTTGCCCCAGAGAACACCCCAATCGGCCTTGGGGCCTTCTATTGCGGGTCTCTGGTTAGGTCCAACCATTAAAATGACAAATCCAATGCTTCCAGCTAACTAAAGACCAAGCCCGACTTTGGACGGCCCACCTGGTCCCGTTATGGAGGTTGCACTGAACCATCATCGATCAGATAAAAATTCCAGTCGCCGGATGTACACCCGTTCTTTGGAACTGCCGATGTACACCAAGCTAGTGGACATATTTCTAACTGACTTAATGGGAGGCTAAGACACTGTCAACACCTTGACTTTGTCTTTTTAAGGACCTAATAATTTTAGAGGATTTTTAGTTGTGACAGAAGAAAAGACAAGGACATGGATCATCCTCCCACTGAATCAATCAAATTCCAGGAGGGTTGATATAAATCAACAAATTGATCCATGGGCACCTATAGATCAGTCAGACCGATCAACCTGGGTGACATGGGTTAACTCGAGTCATTGAGCTTTTCCAATCAGTTCTGGTCGACTCGACTAGCCAGGTAGGTGAGATCATGGGGAGTATCCGCCATTAACCATCTTTCCTAGACACCAACCAAGTTGGCCAGGAAAGAGGTAGCCTCATACAACCATGATCACAATGCCAAACCTACCTCGACACCAGTCAGTTTACCAGACTCGATCAGATTATCTTAAAGACTCGGGCATCCACTGAGCCACTAATTGGATCCATTTTAGATGAACGGATCAACTAATCTAACTATTAGATAGTTCTAAAGAAGGGCCTTAAACAACTTTTGTTTAACCTTCTTGTAATTCGGTTCAACTAAACTTAGGTCTAACCCAGTTATGGACCCAACTAGTCAGCTAACCCAATTAACCCAAAATGGCTTTATGCAAATTTTGATTAGATTTCATAAACCTAAAGATTTTTTTAATAAGCCAAACTCTTAATTAAAATAAATTTTAATTAAGTCTCTATGTAAAACAATTTTACATAAAAAAAAAAATCATGCATCAAGATATTTACACATATTTTATATTCATATTAAACATGCCTAAAATCATGTATCACCAAATTAAAATAATTTTTAATTTTTAATATTCTTTAAGGATCCTTCTGAAGAGGCCAACACAGACGATCCGTATCGTGTCAAAGACACACGGTCATGGTGAATGTCTCAACTAGGTTCCAAAAAGAAATTTGGATACATATTAGATTAAACCAATTTTAATCTATAAACATCATACTAGATTAGATTACACATGCAACCTGGCTCTGATACCACTGAAAGAAAACAGGTGCTAGAGGTTTGACATGTTCCTACACTAGGCATGCAAACAACAGCGGGAGCAGAATGGATTTTAAAAATAATTTTAAAAATCCATGCAGCGGAAATCTACTCCACCCAGAAACTAATCGAATTCTAGTTGCAATTAGGCATGTAGGATAATATAAAATATTTATAAAATAATTGAATTAAAAATTCAAATCATGCATGATTAAAAAAATAATTTTTTCATACCTTATTCTGGCTGGAATAACTCTGGGATAAACCTGGAATAGGCTGGAATAGCTGGAATAAATCTATTCCAGCCTTCTTCCTCGTTGGGCTGAACGAAGCTCTATTTTTGGCTTGAAAAATGTCGCCGGAACGATGGCTTCCGGATGTCCGTTTGCTCCCAAAATTTAGCAGCAGCAACTTGGACAAGTGCTCTTCAATCTCCAATTGAAAACTATAAGAAAAGGTTAGCCAAGAATTTATAAAAAATCACCAAAGTCTGCTGCTAGAATTTTTGCAGCAGAACAGGGCAGCAGACTTTGGCCTTCGATTTGGAGTAGCTGGAGCGATCCCGACTCGCGTGGCTTGCTTCTAGGAGTAGAAGGATACTCCCTCTAGAGGGGAGACACGCCCGGGGCTCTCGGATCCCACTCCACACGCGGTGCTAGCCACTGGAAGTTGAGTTGATCACAGTGGATTGCAGCAACTCTATTTTGCTGTAGTCTTTGATTTGTGCACTCAAAGGGACAAGAAAAAGTTGCCTGAGACTCTCTCTCTCACCCTCCAAAACCCAGCCTATAAGAGAAGAGTCTAAGCTTTGAATCTGGGGATCTCTCAACCTCTCAAAGAAGAAACACCAGGTGGAGAAATCACGCTATTTTACACAGCTAAAAACTTTTTTTTTTGAAACAGGGAACTGCAGGGTATATAAAGGCAGCAGAGGAAAAGGGAGATGGAGTGACTGGGAGAGGAAGAGGCAGCAGCTGCCATTCCATTTAACAGCAGATTAAATGGGAGTTAGAGCAACCGGTGGAGGGAGAAGAAGGGATGTCGAGAGGAGCTGCGGACATTTTGGCTTCTTGACGCTTGGACTCATCCAGCGTGAGAAAACTGTGTAAAATGGTAAAGGGAGAAATAAAACACCGGTTCAAAGGAAAAACTGGTCCAAACCCAAAAAATTTGTTCAATCCCATTAAACCACTTGGTTCAATCCAATTGAACCGGTTCAAGCCCAATAAATTGGTTCAATTCGTTCACAACCAATTGGAGGCCAAAATGAACTCCGAATCAGTTCAAAACTGATTCAGAAAAATCCTGGCGTAGTGCTGGTCAGCCCAGAACAATTTTTGGTTGACACAGACAAGGGCAAGATGGGAAAAAGAGTACTCAAAAAATACTGTGACCATAAAACCGAGATGATTCCCAATCGTAATCGGTATTTGGATCAGAGAGTTATCCTCTGTAGCGTGTCACCTCATAGGTTCGAACCTAAATGGTAGTACTAGAACAATTCTAGTACCAGCACAGGAAACCATCTAGCAATGGGTCCCGGCATTCGGATAGGTCGAAGATGCGGGAGCAAACTATCGAACCTCTGGCATATGGTTACCGTATAATTCATCCCTTTGACCTCTAATGCTCAGGACGACTGAGATTAGGCTGCCAACCCAGACAGAGTCAGTCCACTACGTGTCTCAACCTTGCAAGCCCAGTGACTCTTCACTAGGGCTACCCCGGCCGAGGTTTTGCTAAATTGAGATACTGCGAGACATTCAATCCAAACTGTTTGGATAGGTCAATTCCATCTTGGTCCATCACTGCTCCACAAGTACTTGCCTGTACCCAGAAACCTTCCGTCACCAGATTAAAAATCCGGGTAGTCCGGCACCAAAGCATAGGGAGTTGCTTGCAAGCTACCGTGATGACCTCAGGTCAGAGGGACATATATACCCATATCCAATCTTGAGTTTCCCTTTGGCAGAAAGGGGCTGCGCGGAGTCACGTTCAATAAGATATCACATATCCCACTTGTAGATCACATCAGTATCATCACACTCATTTGGTCAAGAGGACAACCAAACGATGTGAACTACAATAACCTATACTTGAATATTGCCGTCCAGTACAATATATCCTTTGGTTGTGAATAGGGTTTAAGGACCAGTCGATACATCCTCTCTGTATCGAAGTCAGTGTAGTCCTAAGGACTTCATCATATGGAAAGAGTTCATTTCAAGGAAATACAATATGTGATGAGCTGCCAAAAATAATATTTTATTAATTCATAAAAAGAATACAATACTCAGCACAACCGCCTACAACCCAGGCGATTGGCTTTGGGACACAATTCCCAACAGTCTGGACTCTTGAGGATCCCCTTAAGAGGTTGGTCGAATAGGATGACAATCGGATGCACCTGGAAGTAGGGTCGTAGCCGCTTGGCTGCTATGACCAATGAATAGACAAGCTTCTGCATCTTGGGATATCTTGTCTCGGCATCATGGAGAACCTTGCTGATATAATAGACAGGTTTCTGTTGATTGCTTTCTCCGACCCGAACGACGATGGAGTTGACTGCCTCATCTGACGTCGACAAGTTCAAGTATAAGGGCTCCCCCTCTATCATCTTAGCCAATAATGAAGGGTTCTTCAAATAAGCCTTCAGTGCCTCAAATGTTGACCGACACTCGTTGGTCCAATGGAAGCGGTTTGACTGCTGCAAGGTCTTAAAGAAAGGTAGAGATTTCTTAGCTGATCGGGAAATGAAGCAGCTGAGAGAGGCTATTTAGCTTGTAAGTTCTTGCACTTGCTTTTTATTGGTCGGATGCCCCATGTCCATGACAGCTTTGATCTTGTCAGGGTTGACTTCAATTCCTCTTTGCATAACCAAGAAACCAAGAAACTTTCTGAAAGTCGCCCCAAAGATGCACTTGGTAGGTTTCAGCTTCATCCGATGATGTCTCAATGCATCAAAGGATTCTTGCAAGTCTCTAATGTGGTCAACTTTGCGGAGGCTCTTAACTATCATATCATCAACATACGCCTCCATATTCCTTCCAAGCTATCCTTTGAAGACCCAATTGATCAGCCTTTGAAAAGTGGCACCGGCATTCTTCAGGTCGAAGGGCATCATTTTGTAGCAATACAGTCCTTTATCAGTGACAAAGGCTATCTTCTCTTCATCCTCCAGATGCATCCTGATTTTGTTGTAGCCGGAGAAGGCATCCATGAAGCCTCAACAGCTGATGACTGGCTGTGGCATCCACCAGTTGGTCAATCTTTGGTAAAGGAAAGCTGTCCTTTCGACAAGCCTTGTTGAGGTTGATGTAGACCACGCATATCCTCCATTTTTCATTAGCCTTCTTTACCATTACAACATTCGCCAGCTAGTCGGGGTAGTGGGCCTCTTTGATGAAGCCAACGTCAGAGAGCTTCTTGACTTCCTCGTCAATTACCCTCTATCTTTTGGGAGCGAAGCTCCTCTTCTTCTGCTTGACAGGCTTGTAGGTGGGATCTACTTTAAGTTGGTGAGTTATGATTTGCAACGGAATGCCTGGCATGTCCGACATCGACCAAGCAAAGACATCAGCATTATTCCTTAGGAAGTCAATCAGTTCCAACTTGACCTTTTCACTAAGAGTGCTTCCAATTTGGAGGACCCTGGTGGGATCGTCCTCCTGAAGGGAAACAAACATAATTCTTTCAACTGGTTGGCCGCGACCATCGGCTTCGGCCCTGGGGTCAAGCTGATCTAGAGTGGAATGATCTTCCGACTGCCTATCTTTGATGGTTAAACATTGCTTGGCCATCTTGCAGTCTCCCCTCATAACTCCGACCCCGTTTCGAGTCAAAAATTTTGCCAGCAGGTGGTAGGTAGAGACTATGGCCTGGAACTTGTTGAGGGTCGGTCGGCCCAAGATGGCATTGTATGCTGAGGTCATACGTACGACCACAAAGTTGATGGGGAGAGTCTTCTGGAAAGGCTCCATTCTGATGGTCACGTGCAAAGTTATCTCCCCTTCCACTCCGACGGAGTTTTTCCTGAAGCCTGTCAGCGACATAGGGGACTCTTGCAGCTTTGATCTGGATAGATTCATTCTGACAAAGGCATCATACAATAACACTTCCGTGGAGCTTCCATTATCAATAAGGACCCTCTTTACATCATAGTTGGCAATTACTACCGACACGACTACAGGATCATTCCCAGAAATGTGGGATTCTAGGAGGTCCTCGTCGGAGAAGCTAATTACATTAAAACCCCTAGACTTCTTCACAATGTCCTAGTCTTCTTCATATCTCCAATCGGATCGATGGTACAGCATGCCAACATTCTCGTCGGTCGGACGCTGGTTGGGGAGCTCTATCTCCTCTAGGGGATCTCTGGCAATTGAAGTTTTGGCTCGATTCCTTTGGGGTCAGACATACTTGTACAGGTATCCCCTTCTGATGAGGTCTTCAATTACGTCCTTCAGCTAGAGGCAGTCTTTAGTGTTGTGTCTGTGGTCCTGATGGAACCGACAGTATTTGTCTCTATTTCTAGATGTAGAGGGGCCCCTCATTAGATGAGGCATTTGCAGGAAGGTCTCATTCTCAATTTTTAGGAGGATCTTCTCCCTCAGAAAGGAGAGGGGCACATAAGTATCGAACCTCCTGGGAAAGTTCTTCGGCTTTGGGCTGTGGCATCGAGCCGAGTTGTTGCCATCACTAGGAGGTTGAACTTCGGGAGCCTTGTCGCTCAACTTCTTAGGAGCCGACCTCCCTTCAGCCTAGTATTGGCTTGTCGCCTATTCTTCTGCCAGGGCGTACTTCTACGCCCGGGCCAGCAGCTCGGAGTAGCTTGTTGGGAATTTCTTGTCCAGGGAGAATGTGAGCCTGGACAAGCATAGCCTCCTCTTGAAGGTCGACATAGCTATATCTTTATTCAGGTCCGAGATCTCCTTGGCTGTTGAGTTGAAACATGCCATGTAGTCCCGGAGGGTCTCTCGCTCTTTTTGTAGTACAGGGAAGAGGCAATCGGTGTTCCTCGACGTCCGACTGCAAGTCCTGAAATGGGAGAGAAAGAGTTTTTCAAGCTGAGAGGAGTGATTGTACCTGGTCGGATGGCGAAGAACTACATCCGAGCCGCCTTCTTGAGAGTTGCAGGGAAGGCGATGCAGTAGAGGGCGTCGAAGGTGCCCTGTACCATCATGTGGGCCTTGAGATGTCAAGATGGTCCAGCAGATCGGTGGTACCATCGTAGGGGTCCACTTATAGGATCTTGAAGTGACGGGGAATAGGCTCCCCCATGATTTTGGTAGAAAAAGCTGGACGGGAGTCATACGCCTACCTCCCGTCGGCTTTTTGCCAATCGATCAGCACAGCGATCTTCTCCTCCATGCGCTGGAGTTTGCTGGTGTAGTCCCTTGGGACCTCGCTACAGTACTGGTCACCGTCGGGGACTGAGTCAGCGAAGGAGGATGAGGCGGACCTCACTCTTTTCTCATCGACATGTGCCCTCTAGGACATTCAGGGCTCGGGAACATCATAGGAATGGGGCTGAGGGACTTCACGCTATCGGCTTCCCTCAGCAGCAGGCTGGTGGTTGGTGCAAGACACTACAGGTGGCCGTTGCTGGTTGATAGCTTCGTCCTGGAGGTTTTGAACCACGACAGCGAGGGTGTCAATGTGGTTTAGGAGGGTCTGGAACTACTGTTGTCCCAGAGTGATGGTGGGCTCAGAATGTCATTCTCCCTGAGAAGTCCTTTTGATCTGCATGGAGAGTGACCTCTCCTAGTGGAGGTATTCTGAGCTCTTTCCTTTGCCATTGTTCTTCCAAGTGGATGGATTCCTCCTTTCAGAGAAGGGAACACAGGAACGAAGGTTCAGCCCTTCCTCTAGTGCTAATCTGTTGCTGCAACTTCTCCCGGACTGGGCTCAGATGGGCTTGGCTGGAGCGCTCTTCTCCCAGTTTCTGCAAAAAGTCCCCAAGGACTGGTAGTGTTCCGGTGGGGGATACTCCGATACTTAAGTTAGCGAGATCTTGAGGGCAACAGAATGGAGGAATCAACTAGATAAGCTTATGGATCAAGAAGAAAATACTTAACTTGCATTCAGAGTCCCCCGTTACCTTATATAGGCATGGAATGCTGCCAAATTCTGTTAGGGGGTAGGCTGGGAATGTCTGATTTGCCCCTAGGAGAATCAGGATAGTGGCCAGGTGGCACAAGGACGAGGCTACGTCGTGGAATATGTTGTAACAGAATTCTGGTACCAGTTGGAAGAG
Source organism: Areca catechu (assembly GCA_021397845.1). NCBI lineage: Eukaryota > Viridiplantae > Streptophyta > Magnoliopsida > Arecales > Arecaceae > Areca > Areca catechu. The sequence continues at coordinate 88,247,669 of CM038051.1, read as the reverse complement.
GCTTCTGGAGCCTTCAGATGAGGTCCTGCGGAAGGTGGGTCGGTCGGACCTTCGATGAAATGGGTCGGTCGGACCTCTGCTACAGCGGGTCGTTCGGACCTCTGCCGGAGTGGGTCGGTTGGACCTTTGCTGAAGGTGGGTGGGACGGATCCTTGGTGGAGTGGGTCGGATGGAGCTCTACTATAGCGGGTCGTTCGGACCTTTGCCAGAGTGGGTCAGGCGGATCTCTACTGAAGGTGAGTCAGATGGATCCTTGTTGGAGTGGGTCGGACGGACCTCTACTACAACGGATCGGACGGACCTCTACTACAGCGGGTCGTTCGGACCTCTGCTGGAGTGGGTCGATCGGATCCTTGATTCGTTCCGGCCGAAGGGTTGTCAGTTCCGATCCGGTTCAGAAAAAAATCGATTGGGTATAACATTATTGTTAGTCGAGGGCGGCACCAGTCCTAATGGTGTTGTTTTCAACAAGTGGTTTTATCTTTTTCATTGCTGTTTGATGTTCTGCAACATGATTGTGATTTTTTTATGACATTGGTCGAACAACTACTGACTGAGGATTCATTCACCAATGATTTGTTCAGATCTTCTTGCTTTCTGGTTTCTGCAACTGCAGTTGGAGTTCAGCTTTTTTGATGTCTTGCCAGCTTTCATTCAGTTAGTAAATGTGGTTCCAGCTCAACCTGCAAAGCAGACTAGAAGTCAAGGACTTGCTATATTTATCTCTTAAAAGAGTCATAACAAAGTTTACCCTACTGATCACTCAGCGGAGAAAGAAGAACAAAAGGGACTTTTCTTAATTTCTGCTCAAACTAATAAGTAATTTGGCCTGAAATACCGTCTTCCAAATTAGACAGACCCTTGAACACTATTCCAAAATAAATTATATGGATATTATTTTCACGCCAAAATCAAGCAACTCCACTATTTAGCCAGTGAAACAAGCGAAACAGAACATGATCCAATAAAAAGAAAGGTAATGCTACAAAAACATACACAAGCACAGCCCTTTAAAAAATCACTTTCCGCCGCAAGAAAAGCAACATAAGAAATAATTTCGCCCTGTTCAACTTCTTTGTAAGCAGTGGAGATTCTCTTTTTCTTTTCAATCCTCCGGTGCAAGAAATGGATTTTCAATTCACTGTACTTGCAAGAGAAATTCTCATCTTCATAGCACCAGTGAAAACGATTTCAGCTAAATAAAGTGGAAAAAATGTCAAAAAATGGTTTTATTTCTATATGACATAAAGGAAGAAAAAAAGGGTGACAAGAACAAATTTGGGTAAAATGAAATTTGGTGGGTGTTTCAAAATTAACAATATGTAAGTCTTTGTTCATGTGCTTTTAAAATAGGTAGTTCTATAGCTATCCAAGATGGATCAAGTTCAGATCGCTACACAAGACTTCCATATAGTTATTATACTGCTTACGTGCATGTTCCTTGCTGTATTTGGCTCAAAGGCTCAGGATGGAGACGACTTTCAGATTGTCATTCTAATGGGACAAATCAAGTCTTCAAGCAATCTTTACGAGACACACGGTGGCATGATGCCTGTTGTGACAACTACTTGGATGCTCGGTAATGCAGGACAGCATGATCTAGGAATACAAAGATGGGATGAATATAGATATTATATATACATATATATATATATATTAATTATCAACAAACTGAAACTATAAATCAAAATTACCAAATTTATTTTTTTTATAAATATGGTAGGGATTAAGCTATAATTGATTTTTTATAAAAAAATAACTACAAGCAACAATAAAAATTCTAGATCTTAAAAAAAAAAATAGGATCATGGGTAATTGAAAAACTACCCGTAAGTTTAGGCTAAGCATAAGCATGCAATTAATATATAAATCTAATAAATTAAAGAATAAAGCTCACTACCAATATCAATTAAATATTTTTAAATAAAAAGGTGCTCACAGCTTAATTGTGGTCAAATTGGAAGAGGAGGTACTATCCAAGTTGGGTTGTGATCCTAGCTAGATGGTGAGTCCAGTAAAGTCTTTGGATTAGGAAAACCGAAAGACAATGATTGCAATCAGAATTTTTATTAGAATAAAATAATATTAGAACTGATCCAATAAATCCAAAATTATAGTTGGTGCAATCTTTTAGAATTGCTCTAAAAAGTATGCAAACTCTTCGATCGCGATCAGGATGTTCAGGGATCAAATGGTGTTGATGACCGTAATGTTGAAGTTAGCAAGGCAAATCAACTTTGCTTTGAGAGGCATGTAGTACCCCTTCCTATTTTCATGATTATGCAAAGAGGGATTTTGTGCTTTAACGATCATGCCAAATAGTGAAATGGATCTTTGGAGGAAAGTTTTAGTGGGAAATTTGCCGGTGATGGTGCAGGAGTGAAGGCGACGGTACGGGTAGAAGGTGGCATGACTCTATTCCGGCGATTAATGGTGGCATAGGTGAGGAAAAGGGGTGGCATGGTGGAGAACAACAAACTGGTGGTTGTCGACAATGGGTAGCTATCTGGATGGGCGAATGGAAGAGGTCATTTGGTGGCTGTGGTGGCTGACATCCGGTTTGGCATAGTTGCTCTATTTCGGGAAGATGGCATGGCTGGGTGGAAGGCTTTAACGATGAGTCGATAATGGCTTTGATAGCAATAAAGCCCTTGAGCGCAGAGTTTGGGATGACAGGCAGAGGTAGGGAGTGGTGGATAGAGTCGGTCCTTAGGGTGTTAAAGTGGCAGGGGAAAGAGATTAAGTGGAAGAGAAAGAAGAAGAAGAAGAGGAAGAGAGGAAGCAAAAAATAGGGGAAGAAGAAGAGAGGAAGAAGAAATCTCAAGGAGAGGAATTCATTGGGGAAGAGAGGAATAGAGAGGAAGGGGAAGGAAGAAGAAAAAGAGGAGGGAGAAGAAGATTAGGGGAGAAGAGATGAAGAAGAAAAGAGGAGGGAGAAGAAGATTAGGGGAAGAAGAGGAGAGAAGGGAGTCGGGAGATTAATAAGAGTTTTACTCAATTCTTATTGACCTTCAAATAATACAAAAGACTCTTTATATAGGCATTAGTCCTTCACAAATTGGAGACCGAAATTCTGGGACTCTCCAATAGATTGGAGACCAGATAAAATAAAATTCTAAGACTCAAATCAAATCAAAATATTTAGCCTAATCTAAATAGACTCTAAACTAATCCAGTATTCATGCTCTGAGATCCATGCATGAGCTAGATACAAGAATAATAAAAATAAAAATAATATGCCAAATTCCATATACCCAAATAAAATAAAAAATATAACTGTCTACTCAAGGATGTGCATCAAGCCTGTACTAAGCATTGTCCTTATCATTTCTCTAGACTGGGAAGAACTCGACTCCGTCGTGTCAGACTCTATATTGCTCTAGTAATACTCAAGAATATTAGGATCAATTCACTATAGTTCTTCTCAAGTAATCTATGTGTCCTCAAACTACAGGTGGCTTTGCCATCTCACCAGATATCTCTGATATCCATGGCTCTTGATAAAAATGACTTACTCATCCAGAATCGTCTCAATCTGATCATGTCTTCGAGAAACTCTTGGCTATGGACATTGGGGTGGGGATTCACTCTCATCAAAGAAATTAGGCTCAAAAGGATCATTGAGTATTGATATTGGTTCTTTATATCTTATTAGATCTAATACATTAAAAGTAGTGCTTATGCCATAATCAAATGGTAGATCCATAATATATGCATTTGATCCCAATTTCTTTAGGATCTTAAAAAGGCCTGCTCCTTGAGTATGTAGTTTCTTAACTATTCTAGAAGGAAACTACTTTGGCCTAATCCGTATGATAACATAATCCCCTACTACAAAATCATAAGCTCATTTATATAAATCAGCTAATTATTTATAGATCTAATTATTGACATTAATTTATTAATAATTTCTTTATGCAGATCTTTTATATGCTATGCAAATGCTTTGGCAGATTTAGATGTCCTAACATGCACAAGTAATGGATATATAATAGTTTTATTATCATATTATTTTTTAATTTTTATATTTATTTTTTTTTTTAAGTCTAGGTGTTCATTATATTTTCTTTTGACTGTCAAAGCTCATAACTTGTCATCGATAAGATGTATACATCAGCTTCTGTATCTACATCTATTTCATATCTTATAATAAATGTGTAGACCTAAAGGAACTCAATCCACATTCTAGCTTTTGGATTTAAATTTTTTTATGAATTATAAAACCTGAAGGTCTCATGATCTAAGTATAGGACAAATTCTCATGGAAGTAGATAATACCTCCAAAACTTAAGGACGTGTACTGCAACATAGAATTCTTTGGAATAGACATGGTTCAGTAAACATCTACGCTTAAGAAGGATAGATGGAGTACTTATCCAGGCCATTTTATAGGAACTTAAGTGGCCTACAGGTACTAATTCTAGGAGTAAAATGTCATATGAGGAGATGGTATCGATGCAGCTATCATTATCAATGTTTTCCTTGCGTATGGTAATAGTATCTTTCCCATCTTCAATTTCCTTAGGTTGGTTCAATATGCATTCATCTCCTAATTGTTCCTCAAGTGTAGTAGTAATTTGGATTATATCATAGCTATCATAGATAATCGCTAATTCAAAATCTGCTATATAAACTTCTTCTTCAAGATTATTTTTAAGATCTTCATTTGTAGGAGTTCCTATAAATAGTATGGTTGGGCACTTACTAGTGATATGGTCTAGTTCCTTGCATAAAAAATATTAAATTTTGGAATCAGCCTTCTTGATTGACTATATATCATAGATCTAAAAGGGGTATGCCTAATCTGATTGTTATTTGCTTGATTTTCTACTAAATTGTCTAATCTTATTAGGTTCTTTTGACAAATGCCAGTCAATTTATCAATCTTTTTGTAAGGACTTGTCATGCTAGTGTGTAGTTAGGCTCACCCACCTATGGTTATGATGGGGTTAATTAACTTTACTCCACATATAACCATAAGTGGTTGCCAATTGATTCTGGCCAGTTTGGAATCGTTGGAATTGGAGTTAGTGGCCACGTGGCCACTCTGATATGGTTGCGATTGGAGATTGTGGCCACGCAGTCGATTGCAACAACTGTATCCATGTTCGAAGATTTGAGATCAACCAGAGATTCGTCTTTGGACTTCTTCTTCAAGAGGGACCGATGTTGAATCGGCAGAATGCTTCGGGCTCGTCCTCTCAGGAGCAAGCCGAAGACACCTCTGTCACTTGCATCAGAGCTTTTTCCTTCGGAGTGGGTTGTGGAACAAAGCTGGCATCATCTTTAGACCAGTCTTCTTCGGATCGATCTTCTTCGACTGATTTGAAGAAGACTAGTTAGTAGCTGGTCATGGTGGTACTCTTCGGGACCAACGTCTTCGACTAAGATCGAAGACTGACCCCACGATATGACCAGGGCAGTGATGCAGGGTCGTCACTTTATCTACCCACATAGCTTCCTCTGTGCGCTTCGATTTAGATGTCTGGTTCAGAAAGAATTTGGTGAGTGGTTGAACCAATAATTAGCCTGTGTGCTGAACTGACATATCATAACAGTTGCCCCCCACTCTTAGTTTTTGAAGCAATGATTTTCCTTGAAAAGTGAGAGTATTAATGGATTATCATTTTTTCCCAGAAAAAGCACAACCAATGACGGTAAATCTTCGGCCCGGTCGCTCGCCATAACTGACATTTGATCCAAAGATCAAGTTGATGACATGTGTTGCCTTCCTATTAAAACATGAAAAGGAAAGGGCCAGTTGATGCATCATGTCTCTTCCTTCTGTTGCGGCGATTCGACCGATTCTTTAATTGAGATCTGGGTAGAGGATATGGCCTCATCTCAGTCATCAGGTGAGGTCATGTAGATTATGGCTTTTGGTTCTTCCCGTGTCGATTCAGCTTGGCATCACTTGGAGTTTCGCACCCATCTCCGGTGCCTGTACACGTGGTACAATTAGGGGGAGGATGCCTTTTCTTTTGAGGAGGCAAACTGAAGTGCCTTTTAACCCTTATATAAAGAGGGGAGGGACTGGTTGGAGAAGCTTCTTCGCTTCTATTTGTTTTTGCTTTTTGCCCAGCCTTTTCTTGCTTCTAGTCCCCAGTTTCCTTCGTCGGTAGGGTCTCCTTGCTCCTTCCTTTTTTTCTTTTTCAGCATGGTTAGATCTTTAGAGGTTCGTACCATTGGTAGGATCCCATCTGGTGGGGGAGAGGCTGGGCTTTCGAGTGCTTCAGGTCCTGTTAGGGATGCTGTTGCTGGAATTAGACCGTAGCTGGTTCCCAGTTCTGTTTCTCTTAGGAAAATAGCCCACCTTCGAGAACATTATCGCATTCCTGAAGGCTTCTTTCTAGTGCTCCTGAAGCCCGAAGAATGGGTAAATAGGCCTCCTGTTGGGTGCATCGCTATATACGAAGATCATTTGAAAGCCGATCTTCATTTTCCATTACATCCTTTTTTCCTTAGGATCTTTAGTATGTATCAGATTGTTCTACGTAGCTGACTCCGAATAGTATTCGGAACATCTATGAGTTTCTAGTTCGATGCCACATAGCTAATATGAGGCCTAAAACTAGTCTATTTACTTCCCTCTTCATCTTAAAGTGGGATTTCCATGGCTATGGATGGTGGGTCATCAGCCCTCATCCTGGCCATAAAATAATGAAGGACATGTATAGCGCCATCCACGGGTAGAAACCCAATTATGTCTTCGCCTTCTCTACTCAGCCATGGGGTTTCGATAGTGAGTGGAGAGAGCCTCGTTTGGATGCTAATGCCGGCAAGAAGGTTATGGAGGCCAACCAACCTGATTATATCTTATTGTCTGGTTTGGAGGCCGTTCCCATCTAAGAGCTTTTAGAAGAGAGAAACCTTCACCTTGCTGGAATCATCGGGTCCTCTGTGTTAAGTACAGACGATAGAAGACTTTAGCTCTTTCCTATTTCGTAGCTCTTGTTGCCCAGGTGGCTACCCAAGAGGGGGGTGAATTGGGATTTCAAAAATTACTACTGCATATATGTGCTTTTAGAAATTAACTTATCTTAGTGAAAGGTGCTGTGGTTATGAATGTAAAGCATAAGTTAAATGGAAAGACAAATGCAGCAATACAAATATCAAAGATTATAGTGGTTCGGAGCAAACCCGCTCCTATGTCACTACCCAAGATACCACTTGGGATTTCCACTATATTCACACTCGAATATAATAGGATTGTTTTACAGGATCACAATCCAAACCTATACACTTCGATTTTGTCGGGATTACCAAAGAAATCCAAATCCCTTTGGTTTTAAAATGGGAGCACCAAAGAAACCCAACTTGGTTTTACTAGAATCACCAAGAATCCAACTTGGTTTTACCAGGATCATCAAGAACCCAACACTTGGTTTTTAGCTAAGGCTCACCAAGAACCTATTTGGTTTTTCAACCGGGCTCACCAATAACCCAACAATTCAAGAATGAATTGACAGAAAATGCAATAATAAATGACAAACTCTTGTTGTCGGATAGTTGCCGTTGTTGCACTGATAAAGCCTTCTTTAGCTTTTCTTTAAAGCACTTGAGAGGCTTCCTTTTATCTTCAATGAATGCTTCAATCTTCAAATGGGAGTTGGTGAAGAATGAAGACTGTCTTGATTGCTCACTTATGCTCACTTGCTTCTTGGTTGGTGAATATTCAATAAAAACCCTTCTTCACTTTTTGTCTTTCTTTCTCTTTTATTTTAAAAAAGTCCAAATCCCTCAAATATATAGTCTTGTACCTTTCTTAGATGATTTGACTCATTATAGATCGTTGGGATTCGAAAACTAGCCATTGGAGCACCTTTTAGCATTCAAAGAAGAATTCTAGAACTAGCCGTTGTGTACCTGGAAATGGTACTCAAGTCGGCTCAGATCCGTCGAGTCGTATGGTCTAGTCGCCATTTCTTCAGCAGGGTCGACTCTTGGTCACAAGGTGCAGAAACCTCACTCTGGATGAGTCGGCTCATGTCCATTCAGGTTGGCTTGAACTTCCATTATTGAAATTGTTGAACTCAAGGAGTCGGCTTGCTTCTACATGGGTCGACTCTCCTTCTCAAAATCAGAAATCTTTACTCTGAAGGAGTTGGCTCATTGCAATTCGGGTCGCTCGCTTTCTCAGATCTTCAAAATTTGTTCTGGCAGAGTTAGCTCAATCTTATTGGGGTCGACTCGCTTGGCTTATTCTCAGAAAATATCAAAAATGGACTCTGGACGAGTCGGCTCGGTTCTACTTAAGTCCGCTCGGATTCTCTCGAGTCGGCTCAGATTGTTGCATGCCAGAATCCTTAATGCGTGCCATATGACAGAGTCGGCTCTTCTTCTGGTTGGGTCGGCTCGAGTGAGTTTCTTAGAAATTTTACAATTAGACTTAAGAACACTCTCACCAAAACTCTCAAACATTCAATACAAACCAACTCAAATTAAATTTAGAGCATAACACACATAGAAGTAACCCATCTTCATAATTTTAAAAAGGTTTTTCAAGGGGTTCTTCTTTATATAATACTCATACAATATTACTTAACACACTCAACTGAATAAAGTAGGAGAAGTTGATAGTCAATAAGAATCATCCTGCAAAACTTGTGAAACACTTAAGAGTAGTTAGTAATATATATACATGCTCCAATGTTTTGGTATTATCAAAATCGTTCAAGGGGTCAACAATCTTTTCCTTTTTGATGATGACAAAATACTGGGCATGAAAAAGTAAGATAAAACTTTACACTTGTATAATTATATTTGCAAGAATGTATAAACAAGTATATAAATAATTGACTCTAATTTTAAAAATGCTCAATTATCATTATTGTCAGATCATGGAAGGAGAATTAGAGCATGTTAGTGGTAATGAGAGAGATAGAAAATTAGAGCAGTAAGAGGTAACCTCCCCCTCAATAAGATATTCCATGCTTTTACAAACTTTCCATGCAAGACAATGTATCAGAGCTAAGAAAACTTTATGTATCAGAGCATGTATGCTACAGAGATTTCCTTGTATCAGAGCATGAGAAAATTTTATGTATCAGAGCATATATCAATAAGATTTTCAGGAGAAAATTGATGCTTATGTATCAGAGCATAGCAATAGATTTTATCCTTTTCAAGCTTTATGTATCAGAGTATAAAAAATCTTTTCAAACTTCAAGTATCAGAGTAGCATAAATTTTATCCTTTTTCATGCAAGCACATAAATTTCTCCCCGTTTTTGTCATAAATCAAAAAGGTGAAGTCAGTAAAACTCAATTTTTGAAATAGATTGAGAAAGATTTTAATATTTGTTTGAGATAATTTTACTTTCTCAATTTCAATTGGATATTCTAATTAAAATTCATCACAGTTGCATTAAGGACATTGTATAAGCACAAGAAGAATTCATGACAAACAAAACCTTTCATTTCAATTAGAGATTCTCAATACAAAGTACAAAATATGAAAGTAAGATAGACTTTCTAATCCTAGTGAATGATCTAAAGGTGTGGAGCAGGTCTCCTAGGATGTGTAGATGAAGAAGGTCTAGGAGAAGGTCTAGGCTGAGAGGGAAAGGATGAGGTGACAGAAGTCCTCAGCTGTTTAAGGAGAATCTGAATTTGTTCCATTTCTTCAGTAGTCTTCTTTATTTCCTTGTAAAGTTGAACATGTTCAGTTGCCTGTGCATTGGCAAATGCTTCTACAGATCCCCTTAATCTTCCAAATTCAGCTCTCAAAATTCTAATTTTCTTGGTATAATCCTCTTCCATTCTTCTTACTTCTTCTACTGAACCCACTTTAAATCTCAGATTATCCATTTCTATTCTAAATGCTTTAAGTGTTTGATTGACAGAATTTTTAAGAGATTCAGAACTGGATGAAATCAATTCAAGTATGGGTTGAAGGTCAGACTGTGTTGCACTGGTTGCATTATTGGAGGTTTCAAGAATATCCACTCTGGTGCGCATATCATTAATTTGACCTCCAAACTGATCTAACCTTGTCTCTGCTGACTAGCGAAGCTCGCCAAATATGGTAGTCATAGTGCAAGTAAGTGAGTCAATTGGAGTACTCAATTGCTATGAAATAAAGTCCTGCAAAGCTGATGTAACAATAGTAGGTGCAGGAGCAGCAGTGTCAGGCATAAGAGCATCTAAAGCTATCTGAACAGTGGCAGGTGCAATAGGAGTCAAGTCAGGCAAAGGTGCATCAAAATCTAGCTGAACAGGTGAGTCTGGCTATGGCTATGGCTTAGGAATAGGCATTGAAGTGTCCTCACCACCTGCATCTCACCTTCTTCTTCATGTTCTTCAATGTCAGCTGGAGCATCAGTTTTCAATGTCAGCTGGAGCATCAGTTTTCTTTCTCCAAGTGCCTTCAGAAAGTAGAAATCCCATTCTTTGTAAAGTTTTTGCTGTGTATGTGTCAGTGTGAAGAAGTGGTATGCTGTCTTCATCAGATAAATCAACATGTGCAGCTTGGAAGAACAATGTCAAAATCATTCCATGTGGCAGACAAGCATTTACTTTTCTAATTGCTTCCTTCATTTGACATAACATGATTGCAGGAAGATTAATCTTTTCACCATGAATTACCAGCTCCATAAAACATAAATCCCTCTCACTAACCCAATCGAACCGTCCCGTTCTAGGTAGGAAAATTCGACTGATGAAGCTATGAAGGAGTCTCATTTCCACTGAGAGGGAGCTAGCTTTTAGAATGCCAATCTCATTCACATTTTCCTGTTCCATAACTGTTTGAAGTGCCTTTGCTCTATCCTTTAGAACTAAGTGTTCAATTCCTTCAAAAGGCATTTCCAACATACTGCCAAGACTTTCTTAAGAAATTATAATTCTTTTTCCTTTTACAACTGATTCAATATGCTGCTTTTCAAGTTTCAAATTCTTATAAAATGCTTTGACTAGGTTGGGATATGTAAGAACGTTCAAGGAACACATATAATCCCAACCCTAGTTTTCAATTAAATCTCCAACAATCAACCCAATTTCCTTGAGAAATTCAAAAAGAATCTGTTTACCTGTCATGACATGTCTCATTGCTAAGGACATTTGCTGATGAGGAGAAGGGTGGCTTGGATCTTCAACAGGTTGAGCCAGAATTTGTGAGGCGCTGTCTTCACGGAACTTGGAGCGCCTCTCTTGCGGAGCTTTCACAGTTTCCCGATGAGGTCTCTTCCCAGTAGCCTTTCTTGGAGCCATTCTAGCAAAAACACAGTAATCTAAAGGATTTGGAGGGGAAGGGATGTTTGGAAAAGAGATTTCAGAGGGAAAGGACGAAGAGCCAAAGAAAGAAAAGTACGAAAAAAAAAACCTATGGCTCGACTTAAGAAAGAGTTGGCCCGACATCTGAGCTGGCTCGACCAACATGACTTTTGCTCGAGTTGACTCGAGCAGAGGGAGCACAAAAAATAAATAGAAGCCTTACTCAAAACCTTTTTCATAGTGAAAAAAAAAACATGGATTTATAGAATGTGGAGGTTATCTAGATAATATTTTTTTATGTTTGTGGGAAATTAGGTTGAGGTTTCTAGAGAGGGTCACACAAACCTAGTTCACATATAATCATTGCAAACCTATCATAATTTAAAGGTTTAGTAAAATATCAGCAAGTTGGTTTTCAATTGGCACAAATTCAAGTATAATATTATTGTTCAAAACATGATCTCTTATAAAATGGTGTCTAATTTCAATGTGCTTAGTTCTTGAATGCTGAATAGGATTCTTGGTTAAATTTATAGCACTTGTATTATCACATTTGATTAGAATTTTAGATTGAGTAACACCAAAATCTTCTAGTTGTTGTTTAATCCAAAGCACTTGAGCACAACAACTACCAGCAGCAATATACTCTATCTCAGCAGTGGACAATGCTACGGAGTTTTGTTTCTTATAATGCCATGTGATTAAATTCAACCATAGAAATTGGCATGTTCCACTAGTGCTCTTTCTATCAAGTTTACATCCAGCATAGTCAGCATCTGAAAAACCAATTAAATTTAAAGAAGATTCTTTAGAATACCAAAGACCCAAATTACTGGTACCTCTTAGATATTTGATAATTCTTTTAACAACAAGTATGTGTGATTCCTTAGGATTTGATTGAAAATGAGTATACACACATACACTATACAAGATATCAGGTCTACTTGCAGTAAGATATAACAACGATCCAATCATACCTCGATAGAGCTTTTAATCGATGTTACAACCATTTTCATCTTTGTCTAGTCTGCAGGTAGTGCTCATGGGTGTGCTAGCTTCTTTGCTTGTCTCCATGCCAAACTTCTTGATTATTTCATTAATATACTTGACTTGGTTTATAAAGATTCCTTTCTTTTTTTGTTTTACTTGTAATCTAAGGAAGTAGTTGAGTTGACCCATAAGGCTCATTTCAAACTCGTCCTGTATTAGCTTAGCAAATTTTTCACAAAGATTTTTATTAGTTGTATCAAATATAATATCATCAACATAAATTTGTACAACTAACATATCATTCCCTTTTTTCTTAATGAAAAGAGCTTTGTCAACATTTTCTCTTTTGAAATCATTTTTAAACAGAAATTTGCTAAGTCTATCATACCAGGCCTAGGTGCTTGTTTTAAACTATATAAAGGTTTATTCAGTTTAAACACATAATTTGGAAAAGCATGATTTTCAATACCTGGTGGCTATTCTACAAAAACTTGTTCAGAAATAAATCCATTTAGAAAAACACTTTTGACATCCATTTGGAATAGTTTAAAATTTATGTAGCAAGCAAATGCAAGAAGTAATCTAATGGCCTCAAGTCTTGCTACAGGTGCATAAGTCTCATCAAAATCTATTCCCTCTTCCTGGTTGTACCCTTTAGTTACCAACCTTGCTTTATTTCACATAACCTTACCATTCTCATCTAATTTGTTCCTATAGATCCATTTGGTTTCTATGATAGGATGGTCTAGAGGTCCACTAACAAGAGTCCAAACATTATTCCTTTCAAACTGGTTTAGTTCTTTATGCATGGCCATCATACAATTTGGATTAGTTTCAGCTTCTTGTAAACTATGTGGTTCAATTTGTGAAACAAAGGCTAAGTAGTCATGTGCATCTTTATGTGCAGACCTAGTCCTAACACCATGAGAAGGATCACCAATAATTAGATCTTTAGGATATGAAGTTACGTACCTCCATTCCTTTGGTAAATCAGTATGATCCTTACTTACCACTTCATTTCCATCTTATGTTGGCTTGTCTTGTATGCTTAGATCTTCCATCTCTTTTTAGAGTGCACCTGCATCATTGTCCATACACTCATCTTTTCTAGATGGTGAGGGGTTAGCTTCATCAAAAATAACATGAATTGACTCTTCTACAGTAAGAGTCCTCTTATTAAATACTCTATATACTTTGCTGTGCAGTGAATAATCAAGGAATATGGATTCATTAGATTTTGCATCAAATTTTTTTAGATTATCTTTACCATTATTCAACACAAAGCATTTACATCCAAAAACATGAAAATAGTTAATATTAGATTTTCTTCAATTCCAAAGCTCATAGGAGGGTTTCTTTGAAATTGGGCATATCAAAACACAATTCAATATATAACAGGCAGTGTTCACTGCTTCTGCCCAAAAGTACCTTGGAAGATTACCTTCACACAACATAGTTTGGGCCATTTCTTCCAAAGTTCTATTCTTTCTCTCTACAACACCATTTTGTTGTGGTGTTCTAGGAGTGGAGAAGTTGTGATCAATGCTGTGCTCAGTGCAATATTCATCAAAAATTGATTTTAAAATTCAGTTCCGTGATCACTTCTTATGAAAATAATATAAAGATTTTTCTCATTTGAAACCTTTTTATAAAATTTTTGAAATACATCAAAGGTTTCATCTTTATGTGCGATAAATAAACTCATGTGAATCTAGAAAAGTCATCTACAATCACAAGGCCATATTTAATATCACCTAGGCTTGTGATCTTAGTTGGTCCAAATAAGTCCATGTGAAGTAGCTCAAGGGGTCTAGTAGTTGAAATAACATTTTTCGATTTAAAACTCCCCCTAGTTTGTTTGCTTAATTGACAAGCATCACATACATAATCAAAATCTATTTTAAAATTTGGCAAACCTCTAACTAGATTCTTTGAAATTAATTTAATAATTGTATGCATGCTAGCATGACCTAATCATTTATGTCAAAGTAAACAAGACTCCTTGGTCTTAGCATTCATTGCTACTAGACTGGAATTACTAGTCATTACTAGATCATTTAGATCTACCATATAGATGTTTCCAAGTGTATGACCAATGAATTTATTGCTAGAGTCAAGAGAGTTAGTTACTATGCACATAGATGATTCAAAGATAACTTTGAAGCCTTTATCACAAAGTTGACTAATACTTAGTAAATTATGCTTCAATTTATCTACTAGCAGCACATCTTCAATAAAAGTACAGGGGGTTATTTTGATCTTACTGATTCCAATTATTTTTTCCTTGCCATTATCATCGATGGTAACCGATCCTCCTTCTTTCATTTGTAAGGTGATAAACTGATCTTTATCACAGGTCATATGCCTTGAACAGCTGCTATATAGATACCATCGTTTCTTAGCATTCAGCATTGTAAGACAATCCTGCAAAATAATCAAGGAGTGGTTTTAGGTACCCAAGCTAACTTGGGTCCTTTTGGGTTAGTAAAATTGGTTCCTTCTGAAACCCAAATAGTTCTGAATTTCATTGCACTAATCTTAAAGTTTTTCAAAGAGTTGCATTGGTGAAATTTATGCCCAAATCTATGACATACATGACAAACAATTTTGTCATGTTTAAACGATGCAAGCTTTGAAGCTTTAACGGATGCAGAAATAGATATGTTTGACTTGAAAGATTTTTGAGCAGAAATCTTATGAATGTACTTTAAGCCTTTTGAAATAGAATTTGAAGGAAATGATCCAAAAGCTTTTTGAGATTTGGTATTAGAAGTTGAAGCTTTTGAAGATACAAATTTTGTTGCTGAAATTTCTTTGGCATTCAAAGCATTAAATCCAATTCCAGCTTTGCTTTTTGAATCTCTTTGTTCTTTTAGAATTAGCTCAACATTATTATAACTCAAAGTAAGTTTTTCAACGAGAGGCTTAAGCTTTTCAACCTCCTTTTTCAAATCATTATTTTTAACAACTAAAGCTTTGTTTGTCTCAATTAAAATAATCTTTTTAGTTTTCAAATCAATAACATTATTAAAAAAGACATTCAATTCTTTTTACAAAATATTACTCTTTTCTGAAATTTCATCCTTGTCTTTTAGTAAAAAAATATTTTGTTTCTTCAAGGATTTGATTTTAACCCCAGCTTTCTTGAATTTAGCAAGCAAATCATGAAAAGCAGAATTCAATTCATCATAAGTAAATTCAGTTTGAAGCTCAGGGGATGATACCTCATTCTTAAGACCCATTAAACAGAAATTCACAGCTTTTGTGATCTCTTCTTCTTTAGTAGATGTGGATGCTTTGCTATCGCTCCACATCACTACCATAGCTCTCTTTTTCTTTTTCTTGACACTCTTTTTCAGCAAAGGACAGTCTGGTCAGATGTGCTCTGGTTTTTTGCATTCGTAGTAGACCGACACTTTTTCTTTTTCTTTTTCCTTATCCCTTTCCTTGATGTATTCTTTGTTCTTATGAAATTTTCTATAATTTCTTTATTTTCTTCTTCCCAAAAACCTTTTGAATCTCCTAACGACCATAGCAACATCTTCATCTTCCATGTCGTTTTCAGTGGAGGAGTATTCTTCTTTCGATTCATCATCATTCTTTCTTGAATCCACTGCAGCTTTGAAGGCAATTGACTTTTTCTTCTTTTGATCATCCTCAGTTCTGTGCTACATGGTCAATTCATGAGTGATGAGAGATCCTAACAGTTCATCCAGTAGTAAAGTATTCAAATCTTTTACTTCCTGGATGGTGATCACTTTTGGATCCTACTTGTCCGGAAGAGATCTTAAGATCTTCTGTACAAGGTCAGCATTGGACTATATCTTGCCAAGATTTTTTAAGCCGTTAATAATATCAGTGAAGCGTGGAAACATGGCAGAGATTGTTTCATTAGGTTCCATTTTAAATAATTCATAACTATGCACAAGAAGATTAATTTTTGAGGACTTCACTTAGAATGTTCCTTCGTGGGTCACCTCAAGTTTATCCCAAATTTTCTTTGCAGAAGAGTAAATAAAAATTCGATTAAACTCATTGCTGTCCAAAGCATAATATAGCAAATTCATTGCTTTGGCATTTAACTCACCCATTTTCATGTCATGTTTGTCCCAATTCTCTTCAGGTTTTGGAATGTCCACTCCATCAATTTTAATCATGGGGATATATGGACCCTTCATAATGACCTTCCATAACTGAAAATCAACTGCTTGAATATAAATTTTCATCCTAGCTTTCCAGTATGCATAATTTGTGCCTGTGAAGAGTGGAGGTCCATTGGTTGATTGGCCTTCGGCCAAGGATGTACTCATTGGATGAGCCATCAATCTTTACTCTTATGTATTTAGAGACATTGCTCTGATACTAGTTATTGCCTAGGTGGCTACCTAAGAGGGGGGTGAATTGGGATTTCAAAAATTACTACTGTGGATATATGCTTTTAGAAATTAACTTATCTTAGTAAAAGATGCTGTGGTTATGAATGTAAAGCACAAGTTAAATGGAAAGACAAAGGCAGCAATACAAACACCAAAGATTATAGTGGTTTGGAGCAAACCCATTCCTACGTCCATTACCCAAGATACCACTTGGAATTTCTACTATATTCACACCCGAATATAGTAGGATTGTTTTACAAGATCACAATCCAAACCTTTACACTTTGGTTTTGCCGGGATCACCAAAGAAATCCAAATCATTTTGGTTTTATAATGGGAGCACCAAAGAAACCCAACTTGGTTTAACCAGGATCACTAAGAACCCAACTTGAGTTTACCAGGATCACTAAGAACCCAACACTTGATTTTTAGCTAAGGTTCACCAAGAACCTATTTGGTTTTTCAACTAGGCTCACAAATAACCCAACAATTCAAGAATGAATTGACAGAAAATATAACAATAAATGACAAACTCTCGTTGTCAGATAGTTGCCGCTGTTGCACTGAGAAAGCCTTCTTAGCTTTTCTTTAAAGCACTTGAAAGGCTTCCTTTTTATCTTCAACGAATGCTTTAATCTTCAGATGGGAGTTGGTGAAGAATGAAGACTGTCTTGATTGCTCACTTGTGCTCACTTGCTTCTTGATTGGTGAATATTCAATGAAAACCCTTCTTCATTTTTGTCTTTCTTTCTCTCTTATTTTAAAGAAGTCCAAATCCCTCAAATATATAGTCTTGTACCTTTCTCAGATGATTTGACTCATTATAGACCATTGGGATTTGAAAACTAGCCATTGGAGCACCTTTTAGCATTCAAAGAAGAATTCTGGAACTAGCTATTGTGTACCTAGAAATGATACTCGAGTCGGCTCGCATACTTCAAGTTGGCTCGGATCTGTTGAGTCATATGGTTGAGTCGCAATTTCTTCGGCAGGGTTGGCTCTTTGTCAGAGGGTGCAGAAATATCACTTTGGACAAGTTGGCTCATGTCGATTCGGGTCGGCTCGAACTTCCATCATTGAAATTGTTGAACTCGAGCAGTCGTCTCGCTTCTACTTGGGTTGACTCTCCTTCTCAAAATCATAAATCTTTACTCTAGAGGACTCGTCTCATTGCAGTTTGGGTCGGCTCGCTTTCTTAGGTCTTCAAAATTTATTCTAACAGAGTCGGCTCAATCTTATTGGGGTCGACTTGCTTGGCTTGTTCTCAGAAAATATCAAAAATGGACTCTGGATGAGTCAGCTCGGTTCTACTTTAGTCGGCTTGGATTTTCTCGAGTTGGCTCAGATTGTTGCATGCCAGAATCCTCAGTGCATGCCATATGACAGAGTCGGCTCTTCTTCTGGTTGGGTCTGCTTGAGTGAGTTCCTCAGGAATTTTACAATTAGACTTAAGAACACTCTCACCAAAACTCTCGAACATTTGATACAAACCAACTAAAATTAAATTTAGATCACAACACATATAAAAGTAACCCATCTTCATAATTTTAAAAAGGTTTTTCAAGGGGTTCTTCTTTACATAATACTCATACAATATTACTTAACACACTTAATTGAATAAAGTAGGAGCAGTTGATAGTCAATAAGAATCATCCTACAAAACTTGTGAAATACTTAAGAGTAGTTAGTAATATATGTACATTCTTCAATATTTTTTTATCATCAAAATCACTCAAGGGGTCAACAGCTATTCTATCCGGCAAATTTTGATATCTGTTTTTATTTGTGGGTGATAGGATGAGGCCTGATCTGGGCTTGGTTCGTCAATCTGCCAAGAGAAAAATAGTTCAGGCCCCTTCTTCAAGATCGGAGGTCTCAAAAAAGGCCCAAGAGGAGGGAACCAATAGAAGGGCTACATCCTCTAGTGGGACATTTGGGGGGGACAAAGTCTCGCTAATGGAGCTTCCAACAGAGCTCCCACCAGCTGAGCCTTTGCTGAGGGCTAGCTCTCCGATCCAAATCATGGAGAGTCCGACTCCGGCGATTGATGTACCACCGCCTCGCTCTCCTGCGATGGACAAGGGCAAGGCACCACATGTTGAAGAGGGGTTGGTAATGAATACTCCTCTGGACAGGGACTACGAGATAGACCTCTCGAAGTTCTCTAATGCGAGGGGTCTCGTACTCCCTGATGTGACTAGGTGGGTATTGAAGTGTGTTTTGCTATCCGTTACTTGGTAGTCACTCGGAATCGGCATCTCGCCGAAGTATCCGACTATGCATTTTCCTCCCTACTGCATGTAAGATAGCTGTAACCTCTTCCATCCTTGGTTGGCTGTTTATATCATAATCAGTCTTATATTTTAATCTATTGATGCAGCTGGTCCATGACATCACATTTTTAGAGGAGGGCATGGAGGGCTTCGATTACTTTTTCAACAGCTTAAAGGAGGAGCTTCAGATGGCCAGGGCTGAAAAGGAGGTGGCCGAAGAATTAAAGCTGTCTATGGAAGATAAGCTCAACCATAAAGATGCTGAAGTTCAGGATTTGAAAGGCAAGCTGAAGAAGGCTCAACTGAAGATCTCTAAACAGGAGGCGAAGTTGAGGAAGAGGAAGAAGCAGATACATTTCTTGGAACATTTTGCCTAGAAGAAGGCTGAGGATATGGCCAAGATGATCAATGAGACAATCAAAAGAGCCGAAGAGGCAACTCTAAAGGTCAAAGCAGCCATGAAGGAGTCCGAAGCCTTAAGGGAATAGGTGGCTGAAGCAGTCAAAGACTTCAAAAAGTCTTCGTAGTTCAAAAAGGATGTAATTCAAGCAAGCTTGTTCAGTTACAAATATGGATTGAATGACAGACTTGAAGGAGTATGAAATTTTCCATGATCTCGACCTCTCTAGCATCCCGGCATACAAAATCAAAGAAGAGTAAGGGAAGGAGCCGTGGCCCCTGCTGAGATCGAAGAGTACCAGGTTAGACTGAAGAAGCCCTGGTCATGGTAGAAGAGTCAGCCATGCCAAGTCCGGTAGCCTTGACCCAATCTGAAGAGGCCCAAGCTGAAGAGGCCTTGGCTCCGGTTTAGATTGAGGAGATCCTTTCTTCTGCCAACCTAGAGGTTTTCACAATTGCAGACATAGTCTAGCAGGCTTTGTGCTTTGTACTTTTTGCCTTTCCTTTTATAAGAGGAATGACATATAATTAACACCCTCTTAAATATCAATGAAAGCTGACTTTTTCTTCTTTCAATGTTGAATTCTGCCTTCGCATACCAAAATGGTGGTAAGTATAAACTCTTCAGGATAACAAATATAGGTCGGACAGAATTTCAAAATCTTGGAAAAACCCTGACATGTTCTTATATCGAAGAGCCTAAACTTTCACCAAAAGATTTACCTGTCCATCTTAAACAAGTCGGTTATCAAGGTAGGTTGATGAGCTCGTTCTTAAGCATTTCATAGATAGCCGAGCAGACTATTTAAGTTTTTCTTGGCACATATGTGGATTTACCATAGGGTAGGTTGCTCGGACTATCCCTATGCTTTTCATTGATAGCAAGGTAGGCTGATTAGGCCCACGCTGACATGTTAGTGGATTTACCATAGGGTAGGTCATTCGAACCATCCCTGTGCCTTTGATTGATAGCAAGGTAGGCTGATTAGGCCCACCTCAGCACGTTAGTGGATTTACCGTAGGGTAGGTCATTTGGACCATCCCTGTTCCTTTGATTGATAGCAAGGTAGGCTGATTAGGCCCATCTCGGCATGTTAGTGGATTTACCGTAGGGTAGGTCATTCAGACCATCCCTGTGCCTTTGATTGATAGCAAGGTAGGTTGATCAGACCCGCCTTCAAGTAGATTTTGTTGAAGCTTTCCTAAAGGGGACTTTCATTGATAATACTTATGAAAATTCTCTATATTTCAGGGCCGAGGTAGCACGGACCCATCCAAAGTTTCAAGCTGATACATCCCCGGACGTACAACTTCTTTGATTTGGTAGGGGCCTTCCTACTTGGGAGAAAGTTTGCTTTGTTCTGTCGGCCAGGATAATTCGGACCTTCGTAGTACCAAGTCTTCAGGATGAAAGATTCACTCCTTCACCCTGGAATTATAATATTTAGCGACTTTCTGTTGATATGCTGCCATCCTCATTTGAGCCTGAAGTCTGGTGCCTTGTAGCAGATCCAAGTCTGTCCTTCGGCACTCCAAATTTTCAGGTTCCTTGTACTTGTGATCCTTAGAGATTGCAGTGTAACCTCTATGGGGAGGACTGCTTCAATGTCGTATGCCAAATTAAACGAGGACTCACCGGTAGCCATTCTGGGAGTTGTCCGATATGTCCAAAGAACTGAAATTAATTCTTTGGCCTAAGGTCCCTTGGCATCGTTCAATCAGATTTTCAAACCGTGGAGGATAGTCCGATTCGTTACTTCGGCTTCTTTGTTGGACTGTGGGTGGCCGACATAAGTCAACTTGTGGAGCACATGGTACTGAGCACACAAGTCCTTGAACTTCGGGTTATCAAATTACCTCCCATTGTCAGTGACTATGGCATGAGGGATTTCGAATCAGAATATAATAGAATTCTTCATAAAAGCTTCAACTTTTCCTTCTATAATGTGAGCCAACGGTTCGGCTTCGACCCACTTGGTGAAGTAGTCAATGGCAATGATGAGAAATTTTTATTGTCTAGATGATGGTGGGAATAGGCCAAGAATGTCCATGCCCCACTGAGTGAAAGGCCATGGTGCTATCAGCTGGGTCAGCTGGCTTGCAGGCTGTCTCTGGACATTAGCATATCTCTGGCATTGGTCACATCTTTGGACGAAGTCGGTGGAGTCCTTTTGGATGGTTGGCCGGTAATAACTTTGGTATATTATTTAATATGCCAGAGATCTACCCCCCATATGGTCCCCACATATGCTTTTGTGTACTTCCCTTAAGGCATAATCGGTGTCCGACGGCCCTAAACATTTCAGCAGAGGTTGGGTGAAAGATCTCTTGTACAAAGTTTCATCCAAGACAACATACTAGGATGCCATCCAACGGACTCTCTTGGCCTCTACTTTGTCTTCTGACAACGTGCCCTCATTCAGAAATTTGAGAATGGGATCCATCCAACTAGGCTCATTTTCAATCTGGTGCACCCTTAGGGTCTCTTCAGCTATACTTGGAACTTTGAGGTGTTTCATGAAGGTACGGCCAAGGGAGTCTTGAGTGGTGGTGGCGAGCCTGGATAGTATGTCAGCTCGGGAATTCTCTAATCGTGGCACATGGATGACTCTAAAGAATTCTAACTAGAAGGACAGGGTCCGTACTTTTTCCAAATACTGGACCATTATAGGATCCTAGGCTTCAAATTCGCCTTTGACCTGGTTCACCACCAGTTGAGAGTCTGAAAAGATTTGGATCTTTTGAACTCTAAGATTTTCGATGATTTGGAGTCCTGCAAAGAGGGCTTCATATTCGGCTTGATTATTTAAAGCATGGAAAGAAAAACGAAGAGCGTACTCCATGGTGTGCCCATCTGGTTCAGCTAATATAAGGCCCGCTCCATACTCGGTAGAGTTAGAAGCTCCATCTACATGAAGTACCCAGATAGACTTTGCATCTTTTGGGGCAACTCCACCCCCTTCGGCTGGTTGTACTCTATCTTCGGGCCTCCATGTGCATTCGGCTAAAAAATTGGACAACACTTGTTCTTTCATCATCGATATGGATTGGAAGCTGATATCAAATTTACTCAACTTAACAGCCCATTTGGCTATCCTTCCGGAAGTGTCAGGACAGCGAAGGATGGCTTTAAGGGGCTGATCAGTCAGGACCACAATAGTGTGGGCATGAAAATAAGGCCGCAGGCGCTTCACCGCAATCACCAATGAGTAAATAAGCTTTTGCATCATTGGATACCTTACTTCAGCATCATTTAAGACTTTGCTGGTATAATAGATTGGCTTCTGGAGATCATCCATCTCTTTCGGATAAGAACCAAATTGACAGCCTCGTCTGTAGTAGAGAGATATAAGAAGAGGGTCTCTCCTTCTAGAGGTTTAAAGAGTAGTGGTGGGGCCTCTAGGTACTTCTTCAATTCTTCAAAAGCAAGATGGCAATCCTCAGTCCATTCAAAGCTTCGGGACTGTCAGAGCACCTTGAAGAATGGAAGACACTTATCAGCCGATCGGGAAATGAATCGACTCAAAGAGGCAATTCTTCCTATCAGTTGTTGCACTTTCTTCTTACAAGAAGGGTGTCTCATATTTCGGATGGCCTCGATCTTCTCGGGTTGGCTTCAATCCCTCGTTTGGTAACAAGGAATCCTAAGAATTTGCTTGAGGTTACTCCGAAAGCATATTTTGTTGGGTTCAAGTTCATTTGATGGTGTCGTAACGCACCAAATGATTCTTCCAGATCTCTGATATGATCCTCTTTAAAGAGACTCTTCATAATCATGTCGTCGACATATACCTCCATGTTCTTTCCCAGTTGTTCTTTGAACACTTTATTGATTAGCCTATGAAAAGTTGCCCCGGCATTCCTTAATCCAAATGGCATCATCTTGTACTAGTTGAGACCTTTTTCTGTGACGAAGGCCATCTTTTCTTCATCCCGAGGGTTCATTCGTATCTAGTAATTCTAGAGAAGGCATCCATGAAGCTCAACAGTTGATGGCCAGCAGTGGCATCGACCAGTTGGTCAATCATTGGCAGGAAAATGCATCTTTTGGGCAAGCTTTGTTGAGGTATGTATAATCGATGCAGATCCTCCACTTACCGTTAGCCTTCCTTACCATTACCACATAGTTAGCCATTTAAGATAGTGTGCTTCCTAGATAAATCTAGCCTTGAGGAGCTTGTTCACTTCTTCGTTTATCACCTTCTACCTCTTAGGGGAAAAATTTCTCTTCTGTCGAACTGGCCTATAATCAGGGGCAACTTCTAATCGATGAGTAATTATTTCGACTGAAATCCCAAGCATGTCCGAAGCTGATCAAGCAAAGACGTTGGCACTATCCTTGAGAAAGTGAATCAGCCTTGTTTTTATTTCTTCATCAAGCATACTTCCAATCTGCACAATCTTGGTAGGGTCTTCTTGAAAGTAAAACTGGTTGCAAGTGCCTATACTAAGCATGCAACAGCACAGGGAGCAGGTATGAATTTTAAAATAATTTTAAAATCACAGCGGCAACACCTACTCCGTATAGGATCTAACATATTCAAGATGCATGTACAGATGAAAGAATGCATGTAAAGGGCATGTAATATTTATAAACAATTTTATAAACCTAGATCTAGGCATGCATGAAAAATAAAAATACAAATTTTACCTTATTCCTAGGAATAGAGCAGGGATAACTGCTGGAATAGCTGGAATATTTGGAATAACCTTATTCCAGTCTTCTTCCAGCAACCGTTGGAAAGCATTTTGGCTCTTCTCCAAGTGCAGCAAAAGCCCAAACCAAAATGGCAATGCGATGGTCTCTCCTTCTACAGCAACGGTAAGGGAACTTCTTGACAGATTTTGTTTCAATGGAGAAGTAATTGGATCGTTCTTCCAATGTTGCCGAAGTTCTTTTCACACAGAAATTTTAGAACCTGCAACCAAAAAAACAGAGCAAAGAAGACCAGTAGCAATGGAGGAACCAAAAGCTCTCGGTGCTTAAGGGAACACCCTCTAGAGGGGGGACACGCCTAGGCTTCCTTTGATCCAAATTCTTGCGCGATGCTAGTTACCAGAAGCTCTTGAAACAGTGATGGAAGGAAGGGAAAAACAGAACACCTTGTTCTGAAATTGTTTTCTCCAAAACAATTGTTCTTCCACCGATTGAGCACTAATAGCAACAGGGAATCAAGGAATTATTCTTCTCTCCCAATCTCTCACAAGAACTAAGGCCCGAAACACCGGTTGAAAGAAGAATGAAGCTCTCCAATGTAGAAGGCACACTGAACTTTTCACCGCCTAGAAAATATATTGCGTGAACCATGAAATCGGTAATTTGGGAGCCGAGGAGATTTTCTAGGAATTCGAAGTGGCAGCAGGTTTTGGGAACCAATCAAATTCGTTCACAGCGAAGTAATTAAGAACCATTAAATGGAGGTTTAATACCAGTCAAAACCAATGAAACGGGAGAGGATGAGATGCTTATGAACCCCTATTCGCCCAAGCCTTAGACACCATGTGGATGGTTCAAACCCGGTTCACAACCGGTTCAAAAAATCCAAACTAGTTCTAAACCAGTTCACTATCCAATTAGATCAAAATCTAATTTATAAAAGGCTTGGTCAAGTCTCGGTCAGCTAGAAACAATTTCCGGTGGACCCGAACAATTTTTGATCAACTCAAAACTGGGTCAATCCAATGTGTGCTCAATCAAACCATTACCGAAATGATTCCTAATCATAAAATGGTACCTAGATCAAGGAGATATCCTCTATGGCATATGACCTCATAGGTTCGAACCTAGGTGGTAGCTCTAGAATAATTCCAGTACCATCACAAGATACCATCTAGCAATGGATCCCGATGTCTGGATCGGTCGAAGATGCGACAGCAATCAATCGAACCTCTGGCATATGGTTACCATATAATTCATCACTTTGTCCTCCAATACTCAAGATGACCTAGGATTAGACTGCCAACCCTAGCTGAGTCAATCCACAACATGTCTCAACCTCGCAAGTCAGTGACTCCTTACTAGGACTACCCTGGCCGAGGATTTGCTAAATTGAGACACTACGAGACATTCAATCCAAACTATTTGGACAGGTCAATTCTATCTTGGTCCATCACTGCTCCATAAGTACTTGCCTGTACCCAGAAACCTTCCATCACTAGATTAGAAATCTAGATAGTTTGGCACCAAAGCATAGGGAGTTGCTTGCAAGCTACCATGATGACCTCAGGTTGGAGGGACACATACACCCATATCCAATCATAAGTATCCCTTTTGCAGAAAGGTGCTACATTGAGTCACGTTCAATGAGATATCATATATCCCACTTGCAAATCACATCAGTGTCACCAAACTCCTTTGGTCAAGAGGACAACCAAACGATGTGAACCACAACAACCTACACTTGATACATTACCATCAAATACAATGTATCCTTTGGTCGTGAACCTAGTTTAAGGATCACTTGATATATCCTTTCTATATCGAAGTCAATGTAGTCCTAAGGACTTCATCACATGAAAAAGAGTTCATTACAGGAAAAAGTCAGAATGTGATGAGCTACCAAAATAATATTTATTAATTCATACAAAGAGTATAATACTCAATTCAACCGCTTACAACATAGGTGATTGGCTTTGGGACACAATTCCCAACACTTATTCGGTTAATTATATCAAAACAGTTTTCTCCATTAGCTCATAGCAGTCTTCGTCTGGGTCCCTCGGGTCCAATTGGTCTAAAGTTGTGAAATCAACTGATTATGTATCTTGTATCATCAGACATTGTTATGCAATCTTTGGTCTCCTTTCACTTCCCCGACTCCGCTCCTGGTGGGGAAACGCACCAGAGGTAATAAGTTGACACTATGGCTCGAAATTTGTTTAAGGTAGGCCCAAAATTTGTTTAAGGCAGGCTCGAAATTTCCTGCCCGATGCTTTGGGCTTGGGACTACGTTGTCGGGTAGAGTTATCATTGTTGGGGGATGCGGGGGGGTTCAGCCCCTTGTTGTTGTTCTTCTTCAGAATAGATTTTCCTTTAGCCAGTCATCAGTTTGTTGCTTGCTCTTCGGTATCGACATATTTCTAATCTCTTGATAGGAGCTCAGTGTAGCTTGTTGGAAATCTTTTATCCAGGAAAAAACTGAGCCTGGATGACTGGAGCTCATTCTTTAGAGCAGACATGGCTACATACTCATTGAGATCTGGGATCTCGAGAGTAGCCGAATTGAATATGGTGATGAAATCTCGAAGGCTCTCTCCTTCATTTTGGTGAAGGAGAAATAGAGTGTCCATGTTCCATGGCATCTTCCGGCAAGTCCTGAAATACAAGACAAACAATTTTTTCAATTCAGAAAAGGAGTCGATGGTACTTAGATGTATGCTCGAATACCATATTTGAGCCACCTTCTTCAAAGTAGCAGGAAAAGCGAGGCAGTGCAATGTGTTGGAGGCCCCTTGAATCATCATGTGGGCTTTGAAGCTACCTAGATGATCAAGCAGGTCAGTGGTCCCATCATAAGGTTCCATTTGAGGAACCCTAAAATGTAGAGGGATAATTTCAGCCATGATGCGAGGAGTGAACGGGGGGCACAAATTGCAAACAACGAACTCACCATCCTTCTTTTGATCATGAAGCCTCGCAACCAGGACCTTGAGCTTTTCTTCGTAGTCGAGGCGGGCTTCTTTCAGCATATCCCTTTCGGGAGTAGAGTCCTCGGAGGAGATGGAGAGAGACCATCTAGATCTCTTTCCCCTCTACAGGGCATCGGTCAGCTTTAGATACCGAGGCTTCGACCTTCGAGAGAAAGCCGATCATGGGGGGAGAGTTGGGTAGACTCATGAGATTGGTCTCCCTTCCCTCAAGATCGATGACTGTGTCTGGAGGTGGCTGGCGGATGCCCCACCTGGAAGGCTTTATCTTGGAAGTTTTGAACCATAGTTGTAAGAGCATCAACTCGGTTCAGAAGAGTTTCGAACTACTGTTGTCCGATAATAAGTGTGGAAGGAGGGACATTATTTTCTATCGGGGGATCGCTCCTCTGAGAGAGAGGATGATCCCTACTTGTTGAGGCATTTTAAGTTCTTCCTTTCTCCATCACAGCCTCTTCTCACTCTCCTTTCCTAAGGAGGGGAGCTACCAGTAGATGCTTGATTCGAAGTAATGCCCTTCCCCTTCTTGGTGCTCTAATCTATTGGCGTAGAACCTTCATCGACCGGGCGGAGCTACTGGATTGCCGGTTCGCTCCCCTCGATACCTAAAAAATAGGTCCCTGACCGGATTTTCATCGGTGGGGGATACTTCGATGCCTAAGTCAGAGAGAGGTTCCAGCAACAGAAGGAGAGTTTTCTGAGAAGGAGAAAGAAAGATGGTGAAAGTATTCTCTTGCCAGGCTTACCTTGAGTGTCCCCTCTTACCAGTATTTATAGTGGTTGCCATGCCAGTGTGTAGTTAGGCTCACCCACCTATGGTTAGGATGGGGTTAATTAACTTTACCCCCATATATAACCATAAGTGGATGCCAATTGATTCTGGCCAATCTGGAATCATTGGAATTGGAGTTAGTGGCCACGTGGCCACTCCGATATGGTTGCGATTAGAGATAGTGGCTACGTGGTCGATTGTAACAATCGTATCCACGTTCGAAGATTTGAGATCAACTGAAGATTCATTTCTAGACTTCTTTTTCAAGAGGGATCGATGTTGAATCGACGGAATGCTTCGGGCTCATCCTTTTAGGAGCAAGCCGAAGACACCTCTGCTACTTGCATCGGAGATTTTTCCTTCGGAGTTGGTTGTGGAGCGAAGCTAGCATCATCTTCGAACCAGTCTTCTTCAGATCGGCTTTCTTCGGCTAATTTGAAGGAGACTAGTCAGTAGCTGATCATGGTGGTACTCTTCGGGACCAACACCTTCGGCTAAGACCAAAGATTGACCCCATGATGTGACCAGGGCAGCGATGCAGGGTCGTCGCTTTATCTACCCACGTAGCTTCCTCCGCGTACTTCAGTTTAGATGTCTAGTTCAGAAATAATTTGGTGAGCGGTTTAAACGATAATTAGCCTATGATGAACTGACATATCACAATAATAAATATATATATAATTATCAATAAACTAAAACTATAAATCAAAATTAGCTAATTTAGTTTTTTTATAAATATGGTAGGGATTAAGCTATAATCGATATTTAAAAAAAATAACTACAAGCAACAATAAAAGTTCTAGATCTTAAAAAAAAATAGGATCGTGGGTAATTGAAAAACTACCCGTAAGTTTAGGCTAAGCATAAGCATGCAATTAATATATAAATCTAATAAATTAAAGAATAAAGCTCACTTCCAATATCAATTAAATATTTTTAAGTAAAAAAGGTGCTCACAGCTTAATCGTGGTCAAAATTGGAAAAGGAGGTACTATCCAAGTTGGGTTGTGATCCTAGCTAGATGGCAAGTCTTGTAAAGTCCTTGGATTAGGAAAACCAAAAGACAATTATTGTAATTAGAATTTTGTTTAAAATTAAACAAGGTTATATTTGATCCAATAAATCCAAAATTATAGTTGGTGTAGTCTTCCAGAATTGCCCTAAAAAGTATGCAAACTCTTTGATCGCGATCAGGATGTTCGGGGATCAAATGGTGTTGATGCCCATAATGTTGAAGTCAGCAAGGCAAATCAACTTTGCTTTGAGAGGCGTGCAGTATCCCTTCCTACTTTCATGATCATGCAAAGAGGGATTTTGTGCTTTAATGATCATGCCAAATAGTGGAATGAATCTTTGGAGGAAAGTTCTGGTGGGAAATTTGTCGGTGATGGTGCAGGAGTGAAGGCGGCGGTACGGGTAGAAGGTGGCACAACTTTATTCCGGTGATTAACGATGGCACAGATAGAAGGTGGCACGACTCTATTCCGATGATTAACAATGGCACGGGTGGGGAAAAGGGGCAGCACAGTGGAGAACAGCAAACAGGTGGTCGTCAACAATGGGTAGCTATCTGGATGGGCGAATGGGAGAGGTCGTTTAATGGCCATGGTGGGAGACATCCGGTTTGGCATAGTTGCTCTATTCTGGGAAGATGGCATGGTTGGGTGGAAGGCTTTGATGATGAGTCAGTGATGGCTTCAATTGCAATAAAGCCCTTGAGCATAGAGTTTGTGATGATGGGTAGAGGTAGGGAGAGGTGGATGGATAGAGTCGGTCCTCAGGGTGTTTGAGTGGCAGGGGAAAGAGATTAAGTGGAAGAGAAAGAAGAAGAAGAAGAAGAAGAATAGGAAGAGAGGAAGAAAAAAATAGGGGAAGTAGAAGAGAGGAAGAAGAAATCTCAGGGAAAGGAATTCATTGGGGAAGAGAAGAATAGAGAGGAAGGGAAAGGAAGAAGAAAAAGAGGAGGAAGCAAAAGATTAGGTGAAGAAGAGAGAGAAGGGGAAGAGGAGATGAAGAAGAAAAAGAGAGGAGAAGAAGAGAAGAGAAGGGAGTCGAGAGATTAATAAGAACTTTACCCAATTCTTGTTGATCTTCAAATAATACAAAAGACTCTTTATATAGGCATTAGTCCTTCACAAATTGGAGACCGAAATTCTGGGACTCTCCAATAGATTGGAGACCAGATAAAATAAAATTCTAAGACTCAAATCAAATCAAAATAATTAGCCTAATCTAAAATAGACTCCAGACTAATCTAGTGTTCATGCTCTAAGATCTATGCATGAGTTGGATATAAGAATAATAAAAATAAAAATAATATGCCCAATCCCATATACCTAAATAGAATAAAAAATATAACTGTCTGCTTAAGGATGTGCATCAAGACCTGTGCTAAGCAATGTCCTCATCATTTCTCTAGATTAGAAAGAGCTCGACTCCGTCATATCAAACTCTATATTGCTCTGGTAATACTCAAGAATATCATGATCAATTTGCTATAGTTCTTCTCAAGTAATCTATGTGTCCTCAGACTCAAGGTGGCCTTGCCATCTCACCAGATATCTTTGATTTCCATGACTCCTGATAAAATGACTTACTCATCCAGAATCTTCTAAATCTGATCATGTCTTCGAGAAACTCTTGGCTATGGACACTGGGGTGGGGATTCACTCTCATCAAAGAAATTAGGATTAAAAGGATCATTGAGTATTGATATTGGTTTTTTATATCTTATTAGATCTAATACATTAAAAGTAGTGCTTATGCCATAATCAAATGGTAGATCCATAATATATGCATTTGATCCCAATTTCTTTAGGATCTTAAAAGGGCCTACTCCTCGAGTATGTAGTTTCTTAACGGTTATAGAAGGAAACTACTATGGCCTAATTCATATGATAACATAATCCTCTACTATAAAATCATAAGCTCATCTATATAAATCAGCTAATTATTTATAGATCTAATTACTGACATTAATTTTATTAATAATTTCTTTATGTAGATCTTTTATATGCTATGCAAATGCTTTGGCTGATTTAGATGTCCTAACATGCACAAGTAATGGATATATAATAATATTATTATTGTATTATTTTTTTAATTTTTGTATTTATTTTATTTTTTAAGTCTGGGTGTTCATCATAGTTTCTTTTGACTGTCAAAGCTCATAACTAGTCATCGATAAGATGTATACATCAGCTTCGGTATCTACATCTATTTCGTATCTTATGACAAGGGTGTAGACCTGAAGGAACTCAATCCACATTCCAACTTTTGGATTTAAATTTTTTTATGAATTATAAAACTTGAAGGTCTCATGGTCTGTGTATAGGACAAAATCTTATGGAAGCAGATAATGCCTCCAAAACTTAAGGACATGTACTACAACATAGAATTCTTTAGGATAGACATGGTTCAGTAAACATCTGTGCTTAAGAAGGATAGATGGAGTACTTATCGAGGCCATTTTATAGGAACTTAAGTGGCCTACAGGTACTAATTCTAGGAGTAAAATGTCATCAAAGGAGATGGTATCAATGTAGCTATCATTATCAATGTTTTCCTTGCATATGATAATAGTGTCTTTCCCATCTTCAATTTCCTTAGGTTGGTTCAATATGCATTCATCTCCTAATTGTTCCTCAAGTGTAGTAGTAATTTGGATTATATCATAGCTATCATAGATATTCGCTAATTCAGAATCTGCTATATAAACTTCTTCTTCAATATTATTTTTAATATCTACATTTGTAGGAGTTCCTATAAATAGTATGGTTGGGCACTTACTTGCAGTATGGTTTAGTTCCTTTTATGAAAAATATTAAATTATGGAATCAGCCTTCTTGATTGACTATATCATAGATCTAAAAGGGGCATGCCTAATCTTATTGTTATTAACTCGATTTTCTACTAAATTGTCTAACCTTATTAGGTTCTTTTGACAAATGCCAGTCAATTTATCAATCTTTTCAGTAAGGACTTGAAGGGATGCAGCTATTTGGTTAGGATCCATCTTACTATCTAGATTTATGCTCAAAACAGATATCCTAGGAAGGTTCTTTCATATTTTTCAAAGTAGGGTCGAGTTCTTTAATGAGTGAAGATTCTAACAACCTATATTTTAGAATTTTGGATACTCCTAGGATTAAGAATTGACTGATTTTCAAGGGACTATGTAGATTGAAATTTTTAGCAGAATTATCAAAATGCAATGACCATTCCTCTAGAGAAATTTGGTACAAATCTAGAAATTAATTTTAAAATTTTCAAACACAGGTATCTTCCTTTTCAAAACTAGTTTTCAGATCTGTAAATTTCATGATTTTTTGATAATCCTATCAATAGGAATTATCAAAAGAACAGGTATTATGTAGTTCTATAGATTGCAGATTTCTATGCTTACAATCAAAAGTCTCGATCAAATTGGCATGAATTCTAAAGCAGTCTCTCAAATTTTCACATGTAAAATTTTTCTAATTTGAGTCTAGTTTTTAGAGACACTAACTTTATAATTTTCGACTCTCCTAGAAACATAAGTTTGGGTTTAAATAGAGATTGCCCAAAATTTTATGTTACAAAATTTCAGAATAGAGACTGAGAATTTAATTCCAAATTTGGCATGGATTTTAAAGTAGTTTCAAGAACCCACAACTGCAGAATTGTTTGGCTACAAGTCTATTTTCTAATGAAGTAAATTTTATAAATTTTGGAGTTTTCTATGAACGGGACTTTTAAAATACTAAAGGATGCATAGGATAGGAAAAATTATAAAATATGTAAAAAATTATTTTTTTAAAAAATACAAATATACCTAACATAAACTAAGTTGTGCTTTAATACCAAAGTTTTGATATGGGATAACTTGATCTAGGGATGCAAAGATGGAACGAATGCAAATATTATATTTTTTTAATTATCAGCAAACTAAAAATATAAATCAAAATTAGGTAATTTAATTTTTTATAAATATGGAAGGGATTAAGCTATAATCAATTTTTTTAAAAAAATAACTACAAGCAATAATGAAAGTCCTAGATCTTAGAAAAATAGGATCATGGATAATTGAAAAACTACCATAAGTTTAGGCTAAGCACAAGTAATTAATAAATAATTTAATAAAATCAAAGAATAAAGCTCACTACCAATATCAATTAAATATTTTAAGTGGAAAGGATGCACATAAGCTTGATCATGGTTGAAATTGGAAGAGGAGGCGCTGTCCAAATTGGGTTATGATCTTGGCTGGATGGTGAGTCCGAAAAAGTCCTAGGACATGGAATACTAAAAGACAAAAATTGTAGTCAAATTTTTTTTTCAAAGTAGAACAAGGTTAGATCTAATCCAAAATTATAGTTGGTGCAGTCTCTTGGAATTGGTATGAAAAGCATGCAGACTCTTTGATCACGATCAAGATGTTTGGGGATCAAATGGTGTTGAAGCCCATAATGTTGATTTTAAAACCCAATACTTTTCTTTTCTTTTCTTTCCTCTTTCCTTTTCTTTTTTTCTTTTTTTTTTCTCTTTTTTTTTCTTTTTCCTGAACTTTAGCCTAAAGTCAGCAAGCAAACCGACCTTGCTTTGAGAGGCATGCAGTACCTCTCCTTGCTTTCATAATCATGCAAAGAGGGATTTTATGCTTTAATGAGCATGCTGAATAATGGAATGGATCTTTAGAGGGAAGTTCTGGTGAGGAATTCATCGATGATTGTGCTAGAGTGAAGGTGACAGAACGGGGAGAAGGTGGCATGACCTATTCCAGTGATTGATGGCGGCATGAGTGGGGAAAAGGGATAGCACGGTGGAGGATGATGAACTAGTGGTCATCGATAATGGGTAGCTGTCTGGATGAGCAAATGGAGGAGGCTGTTCAGTGGTTGTGGTGGCCAGCATCCGGTTTGGCATGGTTGCTCTATTCCGAGAAGATGGTACAGCTAGGTGAAGGCTTTGATGGCAAGTCGGTGATGGCTTCAATAGTAATAAAGCCCTCAAGTGCAGAGTTTGGGACGACGGGTAGAGGTAGGGAGCGATAGATGGAGTCGGTCCTTAGGGTGTTTGAGTGGTAGGGCAAAGAGACTAAGAGGAAGAGAAAGAAGAACAAGAATAAGAGGAAGAGATGAAGAAAAAAATAAGGGAAGAAGAGAGAGGAAGAAGAAATCCCAAGGAGAGGAATTCATTGGGGAAGAGAGAGGAAGAGAGAGGAAGGGGAAGGAAGAAGAAAAAGAGGAGGAAGAAGAAGAAGATTAGGGGAAGAAGAGAGAGAAGGGGAAGAGGAGATAAAGAAGAAGGAGAAAAAGAGAGGAGAAGAGGAGAGAAGGGAGTGAGGAGATTAATGAAAATTTTATTCAATTCTTGTCGATCTTCAACTAATACAAATGATCTTTATATAGGCATTAGTCCTTCACAAATTGGAGACCAAAACTCTGGGACTCTCCAATAGATTGGAGACCAAATAAAATAAAATTCTAAGATTCAAATCAATCTAAAACAATTAGCCTAATCTAAAACAAACTCTAGAGTAATCCAGTGTTTATGCTTTGAGATCTATGCATGAGCTGGATACAAGAATAATATAAATAAAAATAATATGCCCAATCTCTATACACCCAGATAAAATAAAAAAATATAAATTCTACTCAAGGATGTGCATTAGGATCTATGCTGGGCGAAGTCCTCATCATGTGATCTCTAAGGATGCCTTGATTAATAACTAAGTCAGGAGTCACAAATCGTTGGCAAAACAAAGGCACATATGCCACCATGAACTGAGGCACGGATGCCACTATGATCCGAGGCATGTATACCACAATGATCTAGGGCATACATGTCACAATGATCCAAGGCACGTATTCCAGAATAATCCAAGGTACGTATGCCACCATGATCTGAGGCACAGACACCACTATGATGCAATGCATGTATGGTGCGGGGACCAGGGCTAAAAGAAATCGACAGGTTGAATCCACATCTCTGTGGATCACCTGTGAGTAAAACCCTGAACTCAACCTTATTGACCATGTAAATATATTTTTTAAAATTATGTTATTTTGGTTTAGTTAGGGTAAACCCTTTTTACCAACTGTAATTAGGGTTTTGTTTATTTTGGGGTAAAACCCTTTTTACCTAGTTGAGTCAAAACCCCAATTGAGTCAAACCCTATTTACCCAATTGGGATCTTAGTGGTCCAATTTAATTATCCCTTTTTACCAACTTTAATTGGATTTTTATTTGAAAGCCTAATTAAGTATGGTTGGCTTAATTAGTTTTGAGTCATGTGATTAGTTGAGTCGTTGAGTCCTGTATTACAAGAGGGGACCCAAGATAGCATCCCATGTGCACCTAAATCAAGATCCATGTGACCCATGTGCTAAGTCAAGACATGTGCTAGCCTAACCAAGTTTTGGCACCACATTTCCAAAAATATTTGACAACACCTGCCACATCCTCAAGGGACATCAACACATGACATGTTTGGACATCCCTCGCCACATCACCCAGGACATCGTGCATGCCATGTCTTTACCTTTTAGTCGGCCACTTGAGAAGTAATTAGCGCCCACATGGAAGAGATTTCATGCCTACTTATTTTAAGATAAGTAATTAGGAAGGACTCTTCCCATTTAGCACCAACTTATTTTGAGAGGAGTAAATGAGAAGGAGTTCTTCCAAATTGGCACCCTCCCCTCAAATGTTTCACGCCCAAAAGCAACGAGTCGGCCAAGTGTTTTCTTACTTCAAGAGTTCTATCTCAAAGGGGAGCAATCAACATTCAAATTTCAAGGAGTCCTATTAAATGCAAATGAGATCATGATTAATGCCAAGAAGGAAGGAGATGAGATGCCATATGCAATTGTCACCAATTTAAAGTTAGGAAATGTTTTTAAGAGGAGTAAGCTAGAAAGACTCCTAAAAAATTATCGCCCATCTCAGTTGATGCCCACCTAATAAATTGTTGTTGCTCAAGCTATGAAGACTATTTCATGGATGTCGCCCACTTTGAATGGAGTCCAGATCAGCCCAGCAAGCAGAGTCCAAGATGCCTTAGAGCAGGATTTAGGAGTTATATTTCAAGGGAACACAAGACTAGTGTTTGTGTCCCTTACATCACTGGTTGAGATTCTATAAATACCCCACCAGCCCCTCTTCGTAATTCATGAAATTATTATTGAAATACAAAGAAATTCTGCCAAATTTTTTCTTTGCTGTGTGCATCATGGGGTGTGAGGCCCTACTTATCCAGCCAACAAGAAGACCCAACCATCACTTTGAACCCTTTCTTTTCCTTCTTTCCTTTTCATTGCTGATTTCTGATTTGAATTCCTTTGCTGAGTATTTTGTAGGTGACCAAGAATCTAGATCTGGTGTTCTTGCCTCGGACTAGCATCGTGCAGAAGATTGGAGCCCAGAAGCGAGATCTTGAAACCCTGCCATGACAATCTTGAGAGTTCTGTTAGATCTGAAGGATCGATCTTCATTAGTAACTTTAAACCTATTCCCCTTCTTTAGTTTCTGATTAGTTGAAGGTTAATCCTAGTTTCGGTGGTTTCTCAACCACCAGGTCCTGCTTTTAAATTACTTTATAGGTTTACTTATGCGGGTAATAGACTTATTAGTTTCCTTTACTGTCTCCTTTGAGCTCTACTTTAAAATATGAAAATATAAAAAATATTAATTGCTATTTTTATTATTTTGTTATTGTCCCGCATCAATGTATGCTACTATGATGATCCAGGACATGTATGGCACCATGATCTAAGACACGAATGCCACAATGATTCAAGATATGTATTCCACCATGATCTAAGACAATAATCAAGGTATGAATGCCATTGATCCAAAGCACCCAAATGTGAGGCGAGGAAACAAAAGTGGTTATATCTGAACATGATAATAGAAAAATATTATCTTAACCAAAAGAGATTATTTTAGCCTTATCTTAACTAAAAATAGTTATCTTAACCAAAAGAGGTTTCCTTAAAGTTTATCCTAACCGAAAATGGTTATATCCGAATACTATAAATAGGTAACAGGGGATCTTCTAAAGATAAGCTCATTTTTTACTTTGAAGCACTTTTTACTCTTAATGAATGCTTACACTTATATTAGCACTCGCCACTCTTCTTAGTTTCACTATTGACCAAATCCTTAACTAACTTGAGTGTCAAAGGGTTCCTGATGCAGGACACAGACTCGATGTAACCCTGGATTATTTGGGTAAGGAAAACAACTAAACAAACTAAGAATGGTAGGAGGGCTAAGAAGCCTCCCGGGACTAGGGTGACACTGAAACTAAAACCCTAAAATAGCTGATCTCTTTTGGTTTTCAATTTTTTTGGTGGAGGTGGCGAAGGAAGGATGGTGATGGGGGATTGGGAATAGGAACCCATGGCCCTGGGACTCACTCTAACAGGGAGACACACACAGAAAGTCATGGGTCAAAGCGTAAAGCTACCCTCCCGAGGGATCAAAGCATATAGCTACCCTCTCGAGGGATCACAACACCAGCTACCCTGAGCTCTTATCGAACCCATCATCCACATAGTAGGGCTCTCATAGAAGCCGCTAGGGTGACTCTCAAAGGACACGAGGGGATAAAGAAGACGAGATAGGGGATAACTAGGGTGCTCGAATCCATCATCCACAAACTAGGACTCTCACACCCCCCAACGAACCCATTATCCACACAGTAGGGAACTAAGGCAAACGGGCATTAGCCCAGAACCAGAACCGGAACCAATGGAAAACCAAAAATTTATATCAAATCATCTGATTATTACAGGGGGGAGAGGGGGCCTTTATATAGAAAAACCAAAACCCTTAGTTTCTTAGCCTCTAAGAAAACTAAAAAAGGAAAATAAAATACATCAAAATTCATGTTGCATCAAAAGTGGTGCTGATCTGCTCTGAGAAGCATGTCGACTTGATGATCTGCTCCAGAAAGCATGTTGCTATGAAAATTGGATTGCTCTGAAATCCATGCAAACTCCAACTCATGGCCTGGACATGGAGGAAACCAACTTCAGCGGAGCACCAGCGGATGGCCGAGAAGCGGGCGACGGATAGGGCCGGTGGACGACGAGCGGCGGATGGCTGGTGGCGGGCTGCAAGCGAGGCGGCACAGGGGAATGGCACGGCATGCTGGGCATGCCGTTTGGTCTCCCACGGTCATGGGAGACCTCCTGGGCATCGGCATGGCCGGTGGATGGCGGGGGAAGCCGGGGATGGCGGGATGGTGGCCGTCGACATGCGGGCGGCGGTGGCAGGCGGCAACGGTGGGTGATGGTGCAGAGTTGGCACGGCACGCATGGCCATGCTGTTTAGGCTTCCCACGATCGTGGGGCCCAAGGGCACTTGCGGGGGCCCTCTGGCGGTCGGGCGTGAGCCGACGAGCGACGGGCGGGCGGGCGGCCGGTGGCAGGTCGACGGCGGCGGCGGCCACGGGATGTGGGCAACGGTTGGTCTTCCCATGGCCGTTCATCTTCCATGGGCGTGGGTGGCGGCGGTGGCTTCTGCGGTGAGGGCGGGGGCCGGCGAGCATTGGTGGCGGTTCGATGGGGGCGGCTGGGGGTCGGGCGGCCCGGATCTAGGGTCGGAGGGGGCGTCGGCTAGGGTTCAGGAGTTTTTAAAAAAATTGTGAGAGAAGGATGGAGGAGATGCAATAAGGCTAGGATAACACGAGGATAAACCTAGAATAAAACCAGAATAGCAGGGATAGGTGGAATAGCAGGAATAGAGAAATAAAAAAATGCGAGAAAATTAAAAAATGGGAAAAAAAATACCCGGACGATGGCTGGATCCCCATCATTCTCCTTGACCGCGAAGAACTCGACTCCATCGAGTTCTAAAAATGGAGCACACCCTAATCCACAACTCTCTCTGATACCAAAATTGATGCGGGACACAGACTCGATGTAACCCTGGATTATTTGGGTAAGGAAAATAACTAAACAAACTAGGACCGTGGGAGGGCTAAGAAGCCTCCCGGGACTAGGGTGCCATTGAAACTAAAACCCTAAAACAGCTGATCTCTTTTGGTTTTCAATTTTCTTGGTGGAGGTGGCGAAGGAAGGATGGAGATGGAGGACTGGGAATGGGAACTCATGGCCCTGGGACTCACTCTAACGGGGCGACACACACAAATAGTCAAGGGTCAAAGCGTAAAGCTACCCTCCTGAGGGATCAAAGTACGTAGCTACCCTCCCAAGGGATCACAGCACCAGCTACCTTGAGCTCTCATCGAAACCATCAACCACATAGTAGGGCTCTCATAGAAGCTGCTAGGGTGACTCTTAAAGGACACGAGGGGATAAAGAAGATGAGATAGGGGATAACTAGGGTGCCCGAACCTATCATCCACAAAGTAGGACTCTCACACCCCCCAACGAACCCATTATCCACACACTAGGGAACGAAGGCAAACGAGCCTCAGCCCAGAACTATAACCGGAACCAATGGAAAACCCAAAATTTATGTCAAATCATCTGATTATTACAGGGAGGAGAGGGTGCCTTTATATAGAAAAACCAAAACCCTCAGTTTCTTAGCCTCTAAGAAAACTAAAAAAGGAAAATAAATTACATCAAAATTCATGTTGCATCAAAAGTGGTGCTGATCGTTCTGAGAAGCATGTCAGCTTGATGATCTACTTCAGAAACTGTGCTGCTCTGAAAACTGGATTGCTCTAAAATTCGTGCAAACTCCAACTCACTGCCTGGACAGGGAGGGAACCAACTTTGGCGGGGCACCAGTGGATGGCCGGGAAGCGGGGCGGCGGACGGCGAGCGGCGAATGGCCGGTGGCGGGCTATAGGCGAGGCGGCACAAGGGAATGGCACGGCACACTGGGCATGACGTTTGGTCTCCCACGGTAGTGGGAGACCTCCTGGGCGCCGGCATGGCCGGTTGACATCGGGGGAGGCCGGGGATGGCGGGATCGTGGCTGGCAGACAGGCGGGCGGCGGTGGTAGGCGGCAATGGTGGGCAGTGGCACAGGGGCGGCCCGGCATGCACGGCCGTGCTGTTTGGGCTTCCCATGGTCGTGGAGCCCAATGGTGCCGGCGGGGGCCCTCCGGCGGCCGGGCATGAGCCGACGGGCGGCGGATGTGGGACGTGGGTGACGGTTGTTCTTCCCATGGCTGTTCATCTTCCACGGGCATGGGCGGCGGCAGTGGCTTCTCTGGCGAGGGTGGGGGCCGGCGAGCGTCAGTGGCTATCCGACAGGGGCGGCCGGGGGTCGAGCGGCCCGGATCTGGGGCCGGAGGGGGCGGCGGCTAGGGTTCGGGAGTTTTTAAGAAAAACACGGGAGAAGGATGGAGGAGATGGAAAAAGGCTGGGATAACTCGGGGATAAACCAAGAATAAAACTAGAATAGCTGGGATAGGTGGAATAGCGTGAATAGAGAAATAAAAAAATGTGAGAAAATTAAAAAATGAGAAAAAAATACCTGGACGATGGCTGGATCCCCATCAGTTCCTCGCTGGAAAACCACTAATCAAGCAAGATTTCCCTTGCAAGAAACTCCAAGCATCGTATAAGAGCTGAACTGCACCCTACTGGAAATTCTAATGAAGACCACTAAGCTTTGTCCAAAGGGTCAGACCAAGGATTTGGACACAACAGGTTGGCCACCAGGAAAGGAAATGAAGAAATAAAAGCTTAGAGGATCATGATGAGAATGCAAGCCCAAAATGCTTCCACTAGTAACACCAGGTAATCTTCTTATCATGAAGGATGCCCCAACTAGGCAATCGAGCCCAATTCTCAACCAGCAAATCAGTAGCAGGTACTTGCCACCTTAGTGTAGTAGGTGCAAACATGACCACTGTGTGCAAGGTTTGTAGTAGGCCATTGCAAATCAATGACGACAACTAGAGATTCCCACTATTCCAGCTACTACCATTCAACACACCCAGCAATCTCTCATCAGGAGATCTCTACACCAACTAACTTTTTATTGGTTGCGGTCATTATCACCATGACAAGAGACTCCCCAATGCAAGGATCTCCGATGAAGAATAGAGCAAAGGCAAGAAAAATGCACCTATTCCTCATCAAAATCCTTCCAAGAGTGATCGACTTACGAACTTCCTCAGTAGCTTGCTAATTCTTGACGACTCGACGACTATGACCACAAACTATAAGAAATTGATCGGTGACTTGTGGACCTCTAAGAAGAAAGCAAAGGCTTGATGAAGTTCAAAACCCATTTTTGATGAAGTTCAACACCCATTTTTCCTTCTCTTAATGAATAATAGAGGAACCAATTCCTACTCGATTTAAGATGCCTTAGTTGGAGCCCTACGATGACACCACTGATCCACTGGACTACTTGGAGAGCTACAAGACTTTCATGATGATTTAAGGTGCTACAGCTACCTTGCTCCACATGGCCTTCCCAGCCACCCTACAGAAAGCTGCTCATGTCTAATATTCTAGATTTGACCCGAGGAGCATCAACTCCTTCAGGTAGTTGGAA
Organism: Areca catechu; assembly: GCA_021397845.1. NCBI lineage: Eukaryota > Viridiplantae > Streptophyta > Magnoliopsida > Arecales > Arecaceae > Areca > Areca catechu. Next base: position 88,206,526 of record CM038051.1, on the reverse strand, counting down.
AAGTAATTCATGGCATATTTCAATGCTAGTAGAAAGTTGCCATAGGATCTTGACAACCTCTTTTCAATCCATTAGCAAGATAGGGAGTCACTAAAGGACTACATGGTGATAAGTACCATAAATATATCTAGAAGCATCAATTTGTGGACAAATTTATCTTTATTCTTTAAGAATTGATATTTTTATTTATCCTTTGTAGGAGAGATGATCATCAATGTAAAGAGTCTGATTTGCAGATTAAAAGGACTCAAATAGGGAGCAAATTGGATTCAAGATGGAACGAATGGAAACCCAAAGGTAAGCCAATCCCAGTCCAAATCAGGCCTGAACCCAAGCCAGAACCAACCCAAATTAGGCCCAACTGCATCCTAGTTTACCATGGACTAACCCTTGGTCCACAAGACCGAGAGTGTAGTCAACAGGCAAAATCCTTTCATCTTTGTCGTAGCTTATGGTAATAGGGGCTAGTGTTAGTGTTTATCATAGTCCACTAAAAAAGGAATAGCTGATCCATGGAGTGGTATTGCGGTCAACTAGAAAGTTAATGTAGCATTTAATGTAGCATTTATCATGGCACACAGAGGGATTGGTTTGAAGCATGATCGAGCGTATGCAAAAGATCTTCATGCATGATCCAATGGCCAGGAATGAAGAAGGCTATTGAGAACTGATTCAAGGGTTTTGTTGCGTGATTAGATAGTCTAGTGTATGCTAATGATCAGATCAAACTGCGGACAAGATTTTATGTGGTTTTGGCTTTGGGCAATTTTAATTAAGATCCAATGGCCACAAGGGCTCATGCAAATCAAATTTTAATTGGACATGGTTCAGGATCCCTCTTCCCCTTATTTTACTATTTGATTAACATTCAAACATCCCTTTTTTTACTCCCACAAAATAGAATAATATCCTCTCTCTCCTAACACCTATAAAAAGGTCCTTATACCTCCACCTTGGGAATAATCCTGGAATTCTTCAAAGCCTCGCAAGGGGTGAAAGGGAGATGGGAGCAGTCCCATGCATGGCTAGCAGTCTTCATCTTCAGAGAAAGGATATTTTTATTTTTATTTTTAAATCTTGTATCTTTTTAAGTAATTAGATATTTGAATAATTGTAAGGTTCTCTTTTCTTATGAATGAAGTTCATTATTTCTTTCAAGTGTCATATTCTAAACATTTTAGTATAATATGAGCTTTTGAATAATCTACGACTACATAAAGACAGATCAAGATCTAGTGATAAGATCCATGCTCAGCGAGATAGGTTATGCTTGGAAATCAATCACCTCTTGGCTTAAAAAACCAATACTAGATTTATGATTAAAGACAAAAAATTAAAATCCCCAAGATACATTTTATTTTATTATCTTGAATTTTATTTTACTTGTAATTTGCACTCTTCTTAATTTTTATCCTACTTAATTGTTTTAAGTAAAATTTCTATTGAATACAATTGCTTAAGATCCCTATGGATATGATCCTGATGAAGGTGAAAAATACCTACACCTAGCATACAATATGCAAGAAAAGAGGACAGAAGATATGTATTTTAAAATATTTTTAGACATGCACAGTGGAAGGCTCGGTAGATAGATCTAAATGATCTACCGATCTGCCCGCAACAGGATCTAGCATAACAATCTAGCATTCATATAACATCAAAAACAAGAAAGCAACATAAATATAAAGGTCATACCCTTATACCTTTGAGAGTGCTGGAGAGAAGCTATGAAGAGCTGTGAGAAGGAGGAGGGCACTTGAGCCACATACACATCTGGCCTCTACAAGATATCTACACCTGGGCTCGACTCTGATCAACTCCCTTGGAGTGCTAGCTCTTCGGGATCCTTCACCGATCTTCTTCTTCAAAGAAGACTAGGCGGAGAGCATGAACCCCTTCCCAAAAGCTCTTTTTCCAAGACCTAGCTTGATTGCTAGGTAGCACACACCCAATCCCTAAAGCTCTCACTACTCTTCTCAATCTTTTTCTCCCAAAAATTTGTTGCAGTTCTTGTGTAATCCCAGCAGCCACCATAATGACATTCATTTATAGGGGCAGCAGGGAGAGGGAGAAGAAGGAAGGAGGAGAGATGAGAGGAGAGAGATGGGGGAGAGGATCAAGGCCATACCAAATGGGTCTAACCCATTAAGGCATGCATGACTTCCATACCATAAAGCCTTGGAGCCAAAACTGGTTTGAATTCGAAATTTAAACCAGGTGAAAACCTACCCAAAAACCTCCCACGAAATTCTCCCAGAAAATCTGCTCGTCATAGGAAGTGTCGACAGTCAAAAATTGCCGAGTGTCGACACTTCAACAAGTGTCGACACCTACAAAATTCCAAGTGTCGACACTTGGAACAAAGTCAATCATATTGACTTTGGGTGATGACAAACGATTTCAAATCATTGATTAGCCATAAGATCAGATAGAAGTCCTCTATGGTGTGTGATCCCATAGGTTCAAACACTAAGCCGGTAGCACTGGAACATTTCCAATACCAGTCAAAGTCCTCATCTAGTAATGATACCCGACGTCCGGATAGGTCAAAGATGCAAAGTACCTCACAAGAACCTCTAGCATATGGTTGCCACATAATTCATCCCTTTGACCTTACAATGCTCAAGATGACCTAAGGTTAGACTGCCAACCTTAATTTGGTTTATCCAGATCATGTCTCAACCTCACAAGTTCTGTGACTCCTCACAAGAATTACCCTGGCCAAGATTTTGCTGAATTGAGACATAGTGAGTCATTCACTCCAAACTATTTGGAGAGGTCAATTCCATCTTGATCCACCACCGCTCCACAAGTACTTAACTGCACCTAGAAACCTTCTGTTACTGGATTAGAAATCCAGGTAGTTCGGTACCAAAGTATGGTGAGTTGCTTACAAGCTGCCATAGTGATCTCAGGTCTGAGGGACACATATACCCATATCCCTTCACGAGCAACCCTTTGGTAGAAGGGAGCTCCGCAGATGGTCATGTTCAATGAAATGTCATATATTTCACTTGCATGTCACACCAGTGTCTCCACACTCCTTGGTTGAGAGGACAACCAATAAATGTGACATATAACAACCTACACTTGATACATCATCGTCCTATAATAATGTATCATTTGGTTGTGAACCAGTTTAAGAACTACTTGATATATTCTCTCTGTATCAAACAATGTAGTTCTAAGGACTCAATCATATAAGAGTTCTAACAGGAAAAGTAAATATGATGGACAGCTAAAAAATAACTTTTATTTATTAAAAAAAAATTCATATACATATATAAAGATAGCATAACCATCTACAGCCTAGACGATTTGCTTTGGGACACAAGTCCCAACACCCGACTCATCATATCTATATAGTTTGAGTTAGTTTTTATTTTTGATTGCCTATAGTAGTGATCAAATTTTGGCACCGTTATCAGGAATCTTTGGTTAGTTATTTTGAGTAAAAATCAAAAAAATAAAAAATATTATTTTAGATCATTTTTATTTTTTTATTAATCTTAATTATCCTGACATAAGGTTGTCTTGATATAACTGAAAGTTGTGTTGCATGGTTTTCCTAAGGTATGAAAAGGTTGAATTGACTTAGAACCTTTGAAAAAACATTTCCAATCAAAAGAATTACACTAAAACCTCATAAGCTATTTAGGAAATTAGAGACCAAACCATAAAATCTAAAAAGAGAAACAAATTAATTTAATTTGATCTTGATTATGTGCTAATCACAAAGTTTGGACATCTTATTCTTCATTGCATTAAATTGCATCTCTCCATAATTAACCTTAAGGGTATTAGCCCATTAACAAGTTAAGGTAGGGATTTGATCACCCTTCCTTGATCCGAAAATAATATTGGTGAGGACACCAGAGCTAGGAAAAGATGTCAGAACCCTCCAAGCTCATTATGGATCACTAATGAGTAGTTATTTTATCTTAATTTCAGCTTGAGTCCTGTAAATAACATTAGTTTGCTTTGTTTTGTGAATTGGTCAAGTTGAGTCTTGTATTTAGTGTTTGAAATAGTCAAGGGGGGTTTCAAGTCTAATTGTTAACAAGGTCAGGCCCAGTTGTTGAAGCCATGTCACTCTGCCATGTCATCATGCCACATCACCATGTCATGGGGCCTTATTAACTGCCACTTGGAGTAGTGTGCCATACCACATCACCTTGGTGGATCAATTCCATGACAAAAGAAGGTTGTACAAAATCTTCACCAGACATCTGGACATCCAGACATCGAGACATCGAGACATCTGGACACCATCGAGACATCTGGACATCCAGACATCGAGATATCCAAACATCCAGACATCGAGACATCCAGACATTGGGACATCAAGACATTAGGATAATTTTTGGAATTTAAATTTAAAGAAGAGGCGCCAACAAATCTTATCTCATCTCCCATTTTAAATCCAAGGAAGATGCTATTTAAGAGAAGTAAAGCAGAAGGATTCTACTTCTCATCTAGCACCTCTTTTCATCCTCAAATTGTCGCCCACTCCAAGGTTGGTCGGCCATTCAAGCATTTATTCAAATTCAAAGATTCCAAGATCAAATGGAATGTTCATCTAAAAATCAAACTCAAATAGTTCTCATCTTATCCAAGTCAAGTCCCAAGATAAATGGAGATTTATCTTATTTCAAATGGAAGATAATCTTATCCTCTTTCAAATTTAAGAGGATCCAAGATAAATGGAGGTTTATCTTATTTGAAATGTAATGAGATCAAGTTGACATATCCAAGCAAGATTAACGCCAAGATGGAGGAAAAAATGAGATGCCAAATATTCATGAATTGTTGCCCATTAAATGCCATTCAAATTTTAAGAGGAGTAAAGTAGAAGGACTCCTCATCCCACATTTCTCATTTTGTCACCCAACATTATTTCACCGCCCATTCCATGGAGAAGTCCAAGTGCAAGGGAGTCTACTCCATTTGAATTCAAATATTTCATCCAATTTCAAAAAGAGATAGGAGTCCAATATTATCCTCTCAAGGGGTCCTATCTTTATCTATCTTGTATTTAAATGAGTTTGTTCTTACATGATATTATGTAAGGGGTCTATAAATACCACCCCATTCCCCTCTTGTAAACCACCTTTTGATTGATTAATGAATCTTTGTCAGTTTTTTCTCCAATTATTGGGTACGTGTTGAGAGTGCAATTACTGGTTAAGCAATTGTAGTATATGAGTGCTCTGTTGGTTAAGCATTGCATTAGTATGTGTGGAGTACTAAAGTTCGAGTTATCTCCTGAGTCTAGGATCCAGAAGCCAGGCACCACCATCTTCAGCATCCAATCCAAATCCAAAACCAAGCCATCCATAATTCTTTCTCGCTCTCTTTTCAGATTTCCACTCCATTTCCACCATTCTAATCAAGTTCTATTGCAGGATCTCTAGAGTACTCGATTAGAAGAGGAGGATTCCCTTGCCATCCAACCATCAACAGGAAGATCTGCTCCGAAGGAGCTGAAGTTTGCAATCCTACTGCTAGATCATGAGAGTTGAATCTAGATCTATTGAAACAGAGAAGGGAAAAGCATTATTGGTAAGTAACCATCTGAATCTCATTAGATCTGGTTGATGAACTAAGGACATCCTAGTTTCGGTGGTTTCTCAATCATCAGATCTAGGATTCTTTATGTGATTGCATGCTGATTATATTGCGGATAGTTAGTAGAGGCTTAGTCTAATTTTCATTAAATTAATTTGATAATTTATTTGAGTTAGCTGCCATTGCTCATCAAAATTAAATTTTAATTATTAAAATTAGTCTTTGCTTCCATCCTGCATCAACTTTGATATCAGAGCTATGTTCCCCATCAAATATCCTTTATTTTGTATTTACCTAAGCCTTAATTTTAAAATCAATTAGACATCACCCATAGGAATTTCGATCGTAATAGGATAAGAAAGTCCTAGAGTTGGATTGGGTTTAGATTGATTGATTGCTCGATATCTAAGGAAGTGGTTCAAGGACCCTAATCCCAAAGAATAGTTGTTCTCTAATTAAGGAATATTGCAAAAGTATCAAAAAACTCCCATCGGTCTTACACTTACCTAGTCGAGTTAGTTAGTCAATCTTGGACTTGGAGTGCTCGAAGGTGCCCGTGGAATAGTTAGGAGCTATCTAAAATTAGACTAATCCTAGGATAAAGTTGACTTGATTATATCACTTGTTTGAAAATATAATAAAAACAATTAAAAACATCTTTCTCATCTATCATTCTAGTATAAGACTCTCTTAGAACTTTTATCTTTAGAGCTTCTTTCTTTCTTTCTCTTCTCTTCCTCTTCTTTCAAAAAAAAAAAAAATCATAAAAATTGAATCACTGTTTGTTTTAGAGTACCATTGTATGGTGTATGCTTGGTCATCATTCATTACAACCTAAACTCCAACCCATAGATACAAAAATAAAATGAATTCTTAGAACAAACAGACATAGAGTCATGGATCAAAATCATGGGACTGATCCATGATGGTAGTTGAAGAAATACTTCACATCTTCAACATATACCTACTCTCTTTGTAAACAAATGCCTCCTATAGAGGTAGTCAAATATGAAATCAAGTACAATGTGATTCAGATGCTACCATCTTTCTATGAACTTGTGAACGAGGACCCTTACAAATATTTAAATGAGTTTCTTAAGATTTGCTCGATAGTAAAAATACAACACTTCTCTGATGATGCTCTCAAACTCAAGTTATTCCCATTTTTCTTGAAGGACAAGGCCAAGTATTGGTTGAACTATTTTAACACCATAATAATTTCAACCTAGAACCAACTTTAGAAGAAATTTCTTAAGAAATACTTTTCTATAGAAAAAACTAATTAAATTAGAAAAGCCACCATAAGTTTTTCCTAGATAAATGGGGAGATGTTCCATGAAGCATGAGAGAGGTTTGAAAAACTGATTAGAACATGTCTACACCATGCTATAGCAAAGTGGCAATTAGTCCAGTGCTTTTATGATAGTTTGTCAGAAAAGCATCAGTATATAGTTGACTCCTCTTGTGTGCTCAAAAATAAGCATGAAGCATGGTAGCTCTTTGAGATATTGAGCAAGAACTCATTACATCATATGTCAATTGCCTGTAGAGACCCTCCCATGATAGGACCTTAATGAGGTGGAATATCAAGGTAGGTCATTTTGTAGATATCTATAGTAAGGTAGATGAACTATTCCAAAAACTTAATCGAATACTGCAAGTTGGGCACACCTCTTCCCCATCTTCATAATTACAAGATGTTTGTATAATTTATTTGAGTCCTATCCATTCGATAGGTGATTGTCCAGCTACTTATCAATTTCTTGAGTTTGTACAAGAGCAAGCCCACTAGCCCTAAAACCATATTATTCCTAGACCAGGAAATGACTTGTACTCCAACACATATAATCTAGGATGGACAAATCATCCAAACTTTTATTGGAAATTACAACCTATGGTCAACCCAGCTTCCCACAAACCCAATCATCTAGGGATACAATTCAAAAACATATCATACCCTTAGTATCAAGATGCCCCATAACCTTCACCTAGCAACTATAGTTCTAATTTTAAGGAGAATGTTCTACAAGCTTTAGCAAGGATAGAAATCCACTCTCAAATTCATCACTCCTACATGCAATCCATAGCTAAGCTAGAGACCCAAATAGGCCAACTAGCTAATGCTATCAGTAGGAGAGAGGAGAGAAAACTACCAAGTCAAACCATTAGCAACCCAAAGGGGCAATACATGGTTGAGAGCTCCAATGCCAATAAAATCTTTCCTGAGCATGCTAAATCTATGATGACCCTTAGAAGTAGAAAGGTATTAGAATAGCCAAAAAGAGCCAATATGTTAGGAATGCAAACTCAGACCAAACCAGAACTACCTAATAATAAGGAAGTCCCTAAGGAGGGTGATGAACCAATTTTTCCAGCACCTGCACTTAGAATTCCATTTGTAAGTGCTCTAAAAATGCCTCTACCTTCAGATAAAATAGAGGTCAAGATGAATGAAATGCTTGAACTATTTAAACATGTTTATATCAACCTTCCTATTTTAGATGACATCAAGTAGGTCCCAACTTATGCAAGTTCCTAAAGGATTTGTTCACCCAAAAATGTAAATCTCAGGCACACATCCTAAAAAAGTCTATCTCACTATGCAAGCTAGCTCAGTCTTTCAACATGGACCCCATCTAAGCTCAAGGATCCTAGTACCCCTATCATTTATTGTATTATAGGGGGCCTAACTATTAAGAAAACCCTATTGGACTAAGGAGCAAGTGTTAATCTCCTCCTAAGTTCAGTATATAAATTTTTTGGATTTAGAGAGCTGAAGCCCTCATCAGTAACCCTACAACTAGCCGATAGATCTGTCAAGATACCACTTGAGATAATTGAGGATGTGTTATCCATGGTGGATGAGTTCTACTTCCTTGTAGATTTTTCTTATTTTGGATATGATATCGAAAAGTGATCCTGGATAAATTCTAATCATTTTAGGCTGACCCTTCATTGCAACAACCAATACTTGCATCAACTGTAGAACATGAACTATGAACATATTATTTGGGACTAAGGTTAAATGTGTCCAATGCTATCACAGGACTGCAAAGTGATGAGTTTAGTGAAGTAAATGTATTGGAGGAACTTATAGAAAAAGCAACCTTTGCCCTACCCTTGCAAGACCTTCAATACGCTTGTCTAGCTCATTTTGATATAGACAAATTTGACATAAATGGGTACATGGAAGAAGTAAACATCCTATTAAAGCCATCCATTTCCACTCCTCCATGGACCATTAAAAATGAGCAAATGCCGCCTCTCTCTAACACACTAATAGCTCCTTTGCTGGAAACCCTACCTACATTGGAACAAAAGTCACTCATAGTTATGTTAAAAGATCTATTCCTAGAATCTAATGTAACCTCTAATCAGGAAGTCCAAATTGTAGGTATACAAAAAGAATACAAAGAAGCTCTTAAAGGGACAATCATTGACCTAGCAATGGATTGCCCAACCCAAATGCTATCTCAAGAATCAAGTACTGCAATCATTAAGCAAACTAGTCTGGAAACCCTACTAAGGATGCTTCATGCAAATTTCTAAATTATATTGGAATAGATAAAATGGAGAAGTTAAGTGATCTATTAGACTTGTCATGGATAATAAAATGTGAGCTATTTCTAGAGTCATCTAGTATCATCTTAGTTCCATGATCGCTATTATGGGTAGTCAAAAATAATTCATCAACTTAACTCTATAGCTAGGGTGAGTCAGGATTGTATCCTTAAGGACCTTAGAGCTAAGTTATGATTTTAAAAGGAGAGTAATTGTTGTTATGTAAAAATTAAAGTAAGCAAAAAATAAACTACTATTAAGAGTGAAGTAAGTAAAAGAGATTAGTTCGAGAGTTATAGGTTGATCTTGCACTGACAAGTTATATTTTTTCATAATTAAAATATAATTAATTTTAGAGATTTATTTGTCTTCCTTCGGCATGCTCTATATCCATAGATCATGGCATGTCTTTGAAAAGAACTAAATATTCAACTCTTCTTTTCTCGTCATGCCCCGTATCCATAATAGATCATGGTACATTGATAGAGACTATGATGTTGTCGTTAAGACACCATGGCTATTAGTTTATCAACTGACTTCTAAATATAATTAAGCACACGTAGAAAGGATGAGTCGGGTTGAATCCATGGAGAAGGCAGTGCTTAAGATGATTTGAGATCTTTGATTTTTTTTTAAAAAATAAAAAATAGTTTGAAGTTGGGTAAATAAAAAATAAAAGTATGATAGAAAAATAAAACTGAGGTACGATCGATCCACTAGTCGGATCCTAGCATCTACTTGCAAAAGGAATAAATAATAAAAATTTAAATTGCATAAAAAAAATATGATTATAAGGAACTGAAAATAATGACTAAATAAGCTAGTCGGGGTCCTATTCTCGTTCTCACTTTTTAGGGCTTTGAACTGCTAGTGTAAGCTTCCATTACTCATCTTTCGTATTTCTTGCCTTTGCTTGTGATCGGGAATCAAAACCCTAAGAAAAACAACAAAAAAACTCATCAACCCTAAAAAAAAAAAAAAGAAATTTCTTGCATCATAAGCATCCATCCCAGCAATTCTAGCCCAATTGGGCTTGGACCCAATCCAAACTCAGACTCGAACCAAAAATAAATACAGGACTCATGACCTAACTTGACCCAAATTGGTCAAGGTACAAGACTAAACAAACTTAGACTAGTTACATGACTAGAAATTATGAAATTGCATTGGCTCATAGCCTTATTACAAGACTCATAGAAATGGAACCCTAATCTGAGATCCACAGAGGGTTGAGGAGCCTCTGTCGGATCCTGGTGCCCACACCAATTCTCCTAGGATGGGTGGAACTCGATCCTGTCGAGTAAGGGTTAGTCTGGCTTTGGTACCTCTCCAGGATGTTGGGGTCGATGCGTTGCAAGTCCTCCTGTGTGATCCACGAGTCATCAGATTCGGGTCGGCCTTGCAATCAGACCAAGTAATGTTGATAGCCTTTGCCCCGGGTAGTGATGGCTTGGTTATCTAGGACACGCTCGATCTGCTCTCCTCGCTTAGGTATATTTGGATGAGGACACTTAGGTTTAGGTTCACTCTTAAAAGGGAGGTCAAGCTCAAACGGCTTACTGGGTATGTTTGCGGGTTCTCTATACTCGACTAAGTCAGAGATATTGTATGTCGAGCTAGTCCTACCAGGATTTCTTAATCCCAGGGTCCCGTTCTCGTTCTCACTTTTTAGGGCTTTGAACTGCTAGTGTAAGCTTCCGTTACTCATCATTCATATTTCTTGCCTTTGCTTGTGATCGGGAATCAAAATCCTAAGAAAAACAACAAAAAAACTCATCAACCCTAAAAAAAAAAAAAGAGAAATTTCTTGCATCATAAGCATCCATCCTAGCATCCCTAGCCCAGCCCTAACTTCACATCATTTTTGGTATCAGAGCCCATCCCTTTTGCCCTCTACTTCTGGTATACTTTATGGCATTTGCTATAGATCCTTAATAATTTTTCTTGTGCATACCAGACTAGGGTCAAACCTAGAGAGTCAAAAGTCTGTTAGGTTTAGACCCTAGGAGTCCAATAAAATTTTTTCTCAATAAGATTGCATAGTTGAGTCTACATTTTACATCATGTTAGGATTATGCATTAAATACAATATTTAAAATAATTTGGCTGATTCCCGAAAGCGAGCCAAAGAGTTTAAGATAAGGGATTTTGTAATGATTAGGCTCGCTTCTGAATGGTTTCCAACGGGAACCGTTAAGAAGCTTCATGCTCGTGGGGTGGGTCCCTTTAAAGTGATTAGGAGAATGGGCCCTAATGCCTATGTGCTAGATTACCTCCGGATTATGGAATTAGCTCGACATTCAATATCTTTGACTTAGTCGAGTATAGAGAACCCGCAAACATACCTAGTGAGCCGTTTGAGCTTGACATCCCTTTTGAGAGTGAACCTGAACCTGAGTGTCCTCATCCAAATATACCTGAGCGAGGAAAGCGAATCGAGCGTGTCCTGGATAACCAAGCCATCACTACCCGGGGCAAAGGCTATCAATGTTACTTGGTCCGATTGCAAGGCCGACCCGAATCTGATGACTCGTGGATCACACGGGAGGACTTGCAACACATCGACCCCGACATCCTGGAGAGGTACCAAAGCCAGACTAACCCTTACTTGACAGGGTCGAGTTCCTCCCACCCCAGGAGAATTGGTGTGGGCACCAGGATCCAACAGAGGCTCCTCAATCCTCTGTGGATCTCAGATTGGGGTTCCACTTCTATGAGTCTTATAATAAGGCTATGAGCCAATGCAATTTCATAATTTCTAGTCATGTAACTAGTCTAAGTTTGTTTAGTCTTGTACCTTGACCAATTTGGGTCAAGTTAGGTCATGAGTCCTGTATTTATTTTTGGTTCGAGTCTAAGTTTGGATTGGGTCCAAGCCCAATTGAAGTCAACCTGGCTTTCAAGACCAACTCAAGTTCCTTGTGGGCCAACCCACCTCTTTCACTTGGAAAGATGCCAACACAGGTGCCACCTCAGCCACCTATGTGGCACCACATCAATTGCCCTTGGGCATCCAAGGAAGGAAACAAGGAGGTGCCCTCATGCGTTCCACATGCCCTCTCCATGCCTTTTTCTCTTGGGCAACCTTGGAAGGAGGAGACATCATCCCCCTCTTCCCTCCCCCACATCACACCATGATCCATCAATAAATGGGGCATTGAAGATTCTTGAAGAGACCAAGCCATAAAGCAAGCCATTTTCCAAGCCTTCTTCCCAAAGTAGTCACACAAGAAAGGAAGGTCAAAAAGCACATTCCCCATTCCAAGCCATCAAATTTGCAACACCCAAAAGCTCCCTCCTTGGTCGGCAATGACTCACTCCATCTAGGCATGGAAGAAATCAAAGGGAGACACATCCCTTGAAGTAAGCCTTGCTCCATGTTTTCTTCCCAAAGTGAGCATGCAAAGAAGGAAGTCTAAAGGCCAATCCCCCTCTCCAAGCCCTCCCACATGCCATGCCAATCTCCTCTTCCCTTTTGGTCGGCCATGAAGATCTTGCCATATTTATGTGGGTGCCAACTTTTGGGATTGTAATTTGGGTTCAAGGGTTTTGAATTATTTTGAATTCAAATGGGCCTTGGGTGCCTATTTAAAGGACCCAATCCCTCCATTGTAAAGCTATTGAATGGTTAATGAAAAAAGAGCTTGAGTCTTCTATCTTCCAACCCTTGTCTCTTAGACTAGGTTGAGTGAAGTTGCCTTCGTCCCCAGGGATGTCAAGTGGTGTGAGGCCACCTGTCCGTCGCCCCAGGGCATCGCGAATCCTTCATCCACCTGGACGTCGTGTGGTATGAGGCCACAATCCTTCATCCTCCGGGACGTCGTGGGGTGCGAGGCCCCAAGTTATCTCCAACTTCGACTTCGGAATCTAGCCAAACACCGGGCTCGAGGCCCCTTCTCAACCCCATCTCAATTCCTTTTCGTGTATCTCCACATCTCGCTGATCCTTCTTTTGTTTGCCTACAGGTCCTCCCTGGCATCTTGGGCATCGGAGATAGTCAGCTTCGCCATCACGACCTCTTGACCAAAAGCCAGTGCTTTCACGGGTTCGACTGCTCGGGCATCCAGGCCGCATCCACCGAGTTGAGCGATCTCTACACCGGGTGCTTTAGAAGTGTGAGGTTTGCTTTCTCTCTATGTCCTAAGTAGGTATTGTATGTCGAGCTAGTCCTACTGGGGTTTCTTAATCCCAGGGTCCTGTTCTCGTTCTCACTTTTTAGGGCTTTGAACTGCTAGTGTAAGCTTCCATTACTCATCTTTCGTATTTCTTGCCTTTGCTTGTGATCAGGAATCAAAACCCTAAGAAACAGATATAACTCTTTAACTATATATATATAACTCCTTTGCATCATAAGCACCCATCAGCATCCATCACTAGCATCCCTAGCCCTACCCCCTTGTTCCACACCAATGGAGGTTGGTTGGAGGAGATTGCGAAAAGTTGGCATCAGGGAATTTCTCCTTGACCTATTTCATTCTAGTTATGTGTCAACCAAGATTCTAGATATGTGATCAGCTATCACATTTTTGGACCCCTCCTTATCATGAATTTTTAGATCAAATTCTTATAAAAAAAGGATCCATCTGATCAATCACGGTTTAGTATCTTTCTTTGAAAGAAAATATTTTAAAGCTCAATGATCATATTAAATCAAAACCTTGGACCCTAGTCGATATGAGTGAAACTTTTCGAGGGTGAACACTATGGCCAGCAACTTTTTTTCAATTATGGTGTAGTTCAATTGGGCATCGAGAAGAGTCTTACTAGCATAATAGATCACGTGTGGCTCCTTATTGAGTTTCTGGCCTAAGATAGTACCTATTGCAAAATCGAAAGTATCACACATGATCTTGAATAATATGGATCAATTAGGGGGTTTTATGATTGGTGCTATAATCAAAGCAATTCATAACATTTGGAAGGCTTTTAGACATTCTTCATCAAAGACAAATAGTGTATCCTTGTCCAGCAGATTGCACAAGGATCTCAAAATTTTTTTTAAGTCCTTGATGAAGTGCCCATAGAATCTAGCATGATCTAAAATAGATTGTTCTTGTCAAACCAAGGTTGGGGTAGTACTATTGATATTACCTCCACTTTGGCTTTATCTACCTCAATCTTCCTTTTTGATATAACATGCCCTAATATGATCCCTTCTTGAACCATAAAGTGACTTTTTACCCAACTAAGGACAAGGTTTGTCTCCTTAATCATCTAATACCTTAGATAAGTTTTGAATACAATCTTCAAATATGGTACCAAATACAGAAAAATTATTGATAAAACTTCTAGGAACTTATCCACCATATCAGAGATATGGCTAATACACACTACTAAAATGTAGCTGGTTTATTGCAGAGGCCAAAGGGCATGCATCAATAAGCGAATGTGCCAAAAAGATAGGTGAAGATGGTTTTCTCTTGGTCATCAAGAAAGACATATATTTGATTGTATCCTGAATAGCCATCCAGAAAGCAAAAGAAGCTTTGCCCTACAAGTCATTCTAGGATTTGATCAATAAACAGTAAGGAAAAGTGATCTTTCATGGTGATAGAATTTAATTTTTGATAATCTATACATATGTGCTAGTTAGATGCTGTATAGGTAGTAAGCAGTTCACCTTCTTTGTTTTCTATCATGGTAATACATGATTTCTTAAATATGACTTGCATGGGGCTGACCTAATACTAACCGATATGGGGTAGATGATTCCTGCATCTAACCATATAACAACTTCCTTCTTGACCACTTCCCGCATATTAGGGTTTAGTCTCCTTTGCATGTCCCTATGTGATTTGGCACCTGCCTCGTAATGAATGTGGTGCATGCAAATGGAGGCGTCATTCCTTTTAAGTCAGTAATAGACTAGCCAATAGCCTCTTTATGTCTCTTTAGCACACTAACCAATTGTCCTTCCTGATCATGGGATAAGTTTGATGCAGTGATCATTGGGAGGGTGTCATTGGGTCCTAGAAATACATACTTGAGCATGGTAAGAAGTGGCTTTAGTTCTAGTATAGGTGGTTTTACATAAGTAGACTTATGGTGTAAAGAACTTTCACTTAATGTCTCAAATAATTGTCATACCTCATCCTCCCTTTTCAACATAAAAGTTCCTCCACATGAGGCATCACCATCTGCTAGTATTTTTTTGATAGACCATCATAGAAACACTGGACTGGTTTCCATTTTGGAACATCATGATGTGGGCACTTTCACATTAGGTCCTTTAACCTCTCATAAGTTTCATGGAATATTTTTCCATCTATTTGGAAAAAAACTAGTTATGGCTTTTCTAATCTAGTTAGTTTTTCCTATGAGAAGTATATAGTTACTAAATCTAAGGAGCTTAGCCAATATTTGGCTTTGTCCTTAAGTGAAAATGAGAAAAGCTTCAAACTAAGGGCATCATCAGAGAAATTTTCAATTTTAACCATAATGCAAATCTCAAGAAATTCATCTAGGTGCCTATAAGGGTCTTCGTTACTAAGTCCATGAAAAGATTGTAGCATATGAATAATGCTAGACTTGATCTTATATTGGGTGGCCTCCATAGGAGGTGCTTGAATGCTTGGTGAATATGAGTATTAGGATGGGATAAAATATTTCCTTAATGGGCATGGAGGGTTAAAATTGCCAGGCTCAGCCATGTTTGAAGCCCGGATTGACCCAAGGGTCTTTTCTAACTCTTTGTCAGCTGCAAGTCGGGTTGTAGTGATCATCGACCTAGCATGCAACCGAAAGGTCTAGGTAAGGCAATCCTAGGCTATTAAAATTTTTTTTATTAGAGAGGAGAAGGGGCAGGAAGAGAGAAGAATGATAAAGAAGAAGTTTAAAGATACAAGACTAAGGAGTCCTAGAGCTAAGAGAGATGGAGAAGAAGTATTAATTAAAGTTCTATGTTAATTGCAATAAGTTATAATACAATGGACTCTCTATTCTAGGATTTCCTAATTCTAGATAGCTCCTAACTATTCTAAGGTTGCCTTCGAGCACTCCAAGTTAGAGGCTAATTAGCCAACTATCCAAGTAAGTATAAGGTTGGTGGAGGTCTCCCCATTGTTTTTCTTAGATACCAAATAAATTGGCTAGTTAGACAATGGAACTAATTAAGTAAATACGTTCCTTTGGGATCTTGTTCCTGAACCACTTTTCTTAGACACGAGGTAGCTGACTAACCCTAGCCCAATCTAACTCTTAGGATCCCTTGTCCTAATGAGCTCGAGAGTCTTTAGGGGCCAACATCTAATTGATTTTAGATTAGAGGCTTAGGTCAATGCATTATGCAGGGTGGTTGTTTGTGGGCCAAGGAAGGATAATAAAATCCCCACCTTATGTTGTTTTAGGATTTAGTACCCTTAAGATGTTTTATAAAGTACGCAATGCATAAAAGGAAGATGTCTAGTACAAGTGATTAGTTTTTAAGGCTTAATTAGTTTTTTTATTTTAATTACATGTTATAATGTGTCCATATTTTCCTTTATGTTAGATTGTTTTTAGGTAAGCTTTTAATTTAGTTAATTAAGTGTGAGAAAAAAGAAAAATAATTTGAATTAAGGTTGTGTGGTAATTAAGTGATTTACCAAAAATAACTAGAAAGCAGTAATATTTAAAGAGTAGTAAAAAGCAGTAAATTAGTTAGGATAGCAATAAATCAAAAGCAAATAAATAATAAAAAAAAACTAGATTTTAGATTTTTTTGATTTTTAAATCATAACCGTGCCTAGGGTCCTTAGCAATGTTATCAAAATTTTATCATTATCATGGATGGTCAAAAATAATTCACCAACTCAACTCTATAGCTAGAGCGAGTCAGAATCGTATCCTTAGGAATCTTAGGGCTAAGTTATGATTTTAAAAGAAAAAAGAGTAATTGTTATAGCATAAAAATTAAAGTGAGTAAGAGTAAACTATTAATAAGAACGAAGTAAGTAAAAGAGATTAGTTCGAGAGTTATAGGTTGATCTTGCATTGATAAGCTATATTTCTTTTATAATTGAAATATAATTAATTTTAGAGATTTACCAGTCTTTCCTCAACACGCTTCATATCCATAAATCATGGTGCATCTCTGGGAAGCACTAGATATTCATCTCTTCTTTTCTCGGCATGCGCCGTATCCATAATAGATCATGGAACAACTCTAGAAAGCAAGAGTTATCCCTAAACTTAATTTAACAGTAAAGCATAATAAGAGCCAATTAAAAAAAATAAATAATAAACTCATAATGGAAAGCATAATCTTTTATTGCCTGCGAAAGAAATACAAGAGATTAAAGAATACGAGAACCATGCTCTGCCATGCACAAAATCTTTTCTTCCCTCTTGCACTTCTGCACTTAATTGCTCTTGAGTTAATCCCCTCCTATCCTCTTATGCAAAGGCTCTAGAGGGATTCCAGGAAGTAATGCCTCCAGGTAGAGGCACAGAAGCCTTTTTATAGGGTTTAACAAGGAAGAGATCGTCATGTTTTTTGGGTATAGGACTAAACAAAAGAATCAAAAGTGTGGTTGAGATTTTGTTTTATAGGACTCAATGGTTAGATATGAATATGCCCAATCCCAGTAGTGTTAGGCTTCTAGTTCCTGTTCCAACTCATGTTTGACCAGTCAACATCTTTTCAACACTTGGATTTGGATCAAGTGTTCAAAAATTACTATATCACCCATGATCAAGCCAAATTCCAGTTAGATTTGATTTCGGAAGTTGGATTGAGATCCAACGGCAAAATCCTGATGCCATCTTCTTCTTTCAATCGACTAATCCACCATCACCTAGGTGACACCATCGGAGCTTGGATTTTTACCAGATCTGCCCATTCCCCACCATTGAAACCACCACCGAAGTCACCAATTAAGTCATCACTAGAATCACTGCTAGAACCACCACCAAAACCCCTGTCGCTGGGTGCTTTATGACTGCTATTTTTTTTCCTTCCAATCGCCCACCCCATCATCGAACCAAACCCTCCATCACTCGATTGTCTACCTTAAAAGCTTTGCTGGAGCCATCTTGCATTGCCACCATCTAGCCAAAGTCTTTGTTACTACTGTTGCCATGAGCCATAGATCATTTGGAATGACCATGAGCAAAGGTCACCAGATCTATGCATTGCCACTGTTGTACCCTGAAGGCTCACCCTCAAGCGGAACCGGCCCATTCTTGTGGTCCGACCGGGCCACCCCTTCAGAGCTCTGACTGTTACTCCTTCAGTGGTCTGACCCACTGGAGATGAGGTCCGAATGACCCTCTCCTACTGGGATCCAGCCCGTTGTTCTCCTTCAGAGGTCCGAACGACCCTCTCCTGTTGGGGTCCGGCCCATCATTCTCCTTCAGCGATCCGACCAACTAGAGCTGAGGTTCGAACGACCCTCTCTTGTTGGAGTCTGGCCCATCGCTCTCCTTCAGAGGTCTGACCCACCGGGGCAGAGGTCCGAACGACCCTCTCCTGCTAGGGTCTAGCCCATTGCTCTCCTTCAGAGGTCCGACCCACCGGGGCAGAGGTCCGAACGACCCTCTCTTGCTGGGGTCTGGCCCGTCGCTCTCATTCAGAGGTCCGACCCACCAGGGTAGAGGTCCGAATGACCCTCTCCTGCTAGGGTCTGGATTGCTCTCCTTCGGAGGTTTGGCCTTTAGTCCGACTGTCCGGCTTTCCCACGGCTGACGTCCGACAGGCGAGCCATAGCATCCAGGGAATTCCAGAAGCACCTTTCTGTTATTGCAGGATCATGCTATCCAAACAGCCCTGGTCTAGGGTTTCGAATTTGTTCCTGATTTTGTCTTCTCTTCCTGGACTCTTCAAGTCTTCAAGCTGGGTTGGACTTGGGCTTAACTTTTATGTCTTCAATTAGGTTGAACTTGGTCTTCACTTGTATGATGTGGTCTTGAGTCTTCAATTTGATTGGACAGGACTCAAAAATTAAAATTAGCTCAACATGAGCTGACTAGTACTGAACTGAACTAGCTCAAGAAGAGCTGGACTAATTACAGGACTCAAATGTAGCTGGACTAAGCTTTATTATAGGGGACTCAAATATTAACTAAGTGATCCACAGAGGGTTAAGAAGCCTCTGCCTTATTCTGGTGCCTCTGGTGTCCGCACCAATTCTCCGGGGGTGGGAGGAACTTAACCCTGTCAAGTGAAGATCAGACTGGCTCACATATCTCTCGAGAAGGTCTGGGTTGAGGCGTTGCAAGTCCTCTCGAGAAATCCATGAATAATTCAACTCTGGCCGGCCTTACCATCGGACTAGGAAGCATTGATAACCGTGGCCCCGGGTCGTAATGGCTTTATCATCTAGGATACGCTCGATCCGTTCTCCTCTCTCAGGCCAATTAATTGGTGGACACTCCGGGTAAGGATCACTCTCAACAGAAGGGATAGTCCAAAAGCCTCACTGGGTATCATTGCCGGTTCCCTGTACTCAACCAGGTCTGTAATATTGAAGGTAGAACTAATGCCCATATCCGAAGGCAAGTCTAACACATAGGCATTTGATCCAACCTTCTTTAACACTTTAAAAGGTCCGGCTCCACGAGCATGAAGCTGCTTAACGGTCCCTGGTGGGAACTGCTCAGGCCTAAGACTAATCATGATAGAATTCCCTACATCAAATTCCTTGATCCTTCTTCGGGAATTAACCAATTTTTTATAAGTTTCATTGCTTATGTTTATCTTTTGGCTAATGTCCTTGTGCAAGTCTCTAATATGCTATACAAATGACTCTGCAGACTCTGAGGATCGTGTGTGAATAGGCAAAGGAATTAGATCAATGGGACGATTAGGTTGGTACCCATGGACTATCTCAAAAGGACTCTCACCCGTTGTCCTATTTCCTGAACTGTTGTAGGCAAACTCTGCTCTAGGTAATAATAGATCCCAAGTTCCAACATGTTCACCTACCAGGCATCTAAGGAGGTTTCCTAGACTACGGTTCACCACTTCAGTTTGGCCATCTGTTTGAGGGTGGTAGGTTGTAGAAAACTTAAGCTTGGTCCCTAACAGGTGCCATAAGGTCTTCCAAAAATAACTGGTGAACCTAACATCCCTATCAGATATGATGGTCTTGGGTAGGCCATGGAGTTTAACCACATGATCTAAGAAAAGCTTGGCTACTCTAGATGCTTCAATGGACTGGGAACAGGGAATGAAGTGAGCCATCTTAGAGAACCTATCGACCACTACAAAGATGGATACATGTCTCTTCTGGGTCTTAGGTAATCCTAACACGAAGTCCATACTTAGGTCCTGCCAAGGGCGATCAGGCACTGGTAAAGGTATGTAAAGACTAGTATTCTGCTTCTGCTATTTTGCAATAGCACAAATTCTACACCTGGCTATAATCTATGCAACGTGCCTTTTCAATCCTGGCCAAAAGAACTGGTCCTCTATTGCTAAGATCGTCTTATTTCTACCAAAATGACCTGCTAAACCTTCAGCATGGGTCTCCCAAATTAGGAATTCTCTAAGAGAAGTTTTGGGTATTCAAAGTCGATTATTATGGAAAAGGTAGCCATCTTGAAGGGTATACTCACTATGGGTACTGGATGGTCCTCGCCTGAGGGTCTGATAAATGTCTCCAAAGTCTGGGCAAGATTCATATTCATCCTTTAACCTATCAAACCCTATGACTTGGGTGCTGACTGATCCTAACAGTAGAGGCCTATGGCTCAGGGCATCTGCTGCCTTATTTTCAATGCCGGCACGGTGCTTCAGGACAAAAGTGTAAGCCTGAATGTACTCAATCCATTTACCGTGCCGTGGGTTTAGTTTCTTTTGGGAGTTCAGGAATCGGAGTGCCTCATGGTCAGAAAATAAGACAAACTCCTGCGGTAGTAAGTAATGTCTCCAATATCTAAGAGCCTGGACTACCGCATAAAATTCCTTGTCATAGGTAGAGTACTTAAGTTTAGCCTCATTCAGTTTCTTACTGAAGAAGGCTACAGGGTGATTCTTTTGACTTAGTACCCCACCTATTCCTACTCCCGAGGCATCGCAAGCGACCTCAAACACCTTAGTGAAGTCAGGTAATCTAAGGATGGGTGCATGGGTCATCTTATCCTTAAGCTCTAGGATGGCCTTATCAGCTGCTTTGGTCCACTCAAATGTACCCTTCCTAATGCAATCAGTGATAGGTGCGATGACTGTACTAAAACCCCTAATAAATCTCCTATAAAAGATTGCTAGGCCATGGAAACTATGCACATCGTGGACACTAGAGGATGTAGGCCACTCAACAATTGCCCTAACCTTTTTAGGATCTGCAGAAACTCCCTCAGGGGTGACAACAAAACCTAGGAAGATAACCCTATGTGTCATGAAATCACACTTCTTAAAGTTGGCATAGAGGCTATTCTCCCTAAGGGTCTGGCATACTAGTCTTAGATGACTAAGGTGGTCCTTCTTTGTCTTGCTATAAATCAGAATATCATCAAAGTAGACCACAACAAATTTCCCTATAAACTCTTTCAAGACCTGGGTCATAATCCTCATAAAAGTACTTGGTGCATTGGATAGTCTGAAAGGCATTACAACCCACTCAAACAGGCCATCCTTAGTCTTGAAAGCAGTTTTCCATTTATCCCCAGGTATAATCCTAACCTGATGATAGCCACTCTTAAGGTCTATCTTAAAGAAAACTCTGGCTCCGGCCATCATGTCTAACATATCATCCAATCGGGGGATGGGAAACCTATATTTCATAATTATTTTGTTGATAGCTCTACTATCTACACACATCCTCCAGGTACCATCCTTCTTAGGGGTTAGTAGAGCAGGGACTGCACATGCACTCAGGCTCTCCCTAATGAAACCCTTCCTAAGTAATTCTCCCACTTGTCTCTGTAATTCTTGATGCTCACTGGGACTCAGTCTATAGTGAGGAAGGTTTGGTAAAGTGGCTCCTGGAACTAAGTCTATTGCATGCTAGATGTCTCTAAGGGGTGGCAATTGATCAGGTAAATCCTCAGGGAAGACATCCTCGAATTCTTTCAGAGCTTCAACAATTTCTTTAGGGTGTTCCTTTTGGGTTGGCTCTAATATTTCTTTGGAGGTCAAGATCCAAACAGGGTTACCCTCAGCAATCTCCTTTTCTAACTCCCTAGCCTTAATCAAGTTAACTCCCGGTTTCTTGTCCTTAAGGCTACTAGAACCCCTCTTAACTGGGTCCCTAGGGGGAGCGGGATTGATAACAAACTTATTCCCATGGTAGTTAAAAGCACAAACATTGGTTCGACTATACAGGGTTGCATCATGATCAAAAAGCCAAGGTCGACCTAGAATAATACTACTTACTTCCATGGGGATGACATCACACCAAATCTTTTCCTCATAGGTCTGCAATCTAATTAAGATTTGGCACCTAACTTGAATCTGGATGGAGGTGGAATCTACCCAAGAAACTTTGTACGGGTTAGGATGGGGAACTGTGGTCAACCCTAAAGATTTAACTGTCTTGGCAGAGATGGCATTGACACAACTCCCACTATCTATGATGATCTTAAGAATCTTACCCACTACCTTAACAAAAGTCTGTAGGATGCTAGTCCTACGCCAATCTTCCTTAACTGGGGTTTGGGTTAAGATGCACCTAACCACTCCTAATTTGTTCTCAAACTCAGGTTCCTCCTCCTCACCTTCATACTTATCTATTAACTGATCATCAGCCTCATAAACTTCTCCATCAGGTTTGACTATGGATTCAGGCTCTTCTTCCTGCAGTTCACCTAGGTGTAAGGCACTAACTGGAAATTGGCTCATAAAGTGGCCTATCTTATTACATCTAAAATAGGTCTTCTGGGGAGTGTAACTCTTATTGACCTCTACAGATTTTCCTCGATCATCCTTATGGGTCAAAGGATTACTAGGCTGGGGTCGACTCGGGCCTGGCTGACTAGGACTGGGTCGATTTAGGCCTGGTTGACTAGGACTGGGTTGACTCGGGCTAGGTCGGCTGGGCATGGGTCGGCTCTGATGGGGCGGCTAGCTCCTGGATACTAACTAGGGTATCTAGTGGGCTCAGGTCTACGATAAACGGGCCCTCTATGAAAACGCTCATGATCTCTAGCAATCTGGTAAGCATGGTCCAGGTCTTTAACCTCTCTCATATAGAGCTCTTTCTTAATGTCATCTCTCAGTCCAGCCCTAAACCTAGATAAGACAACATCCTCAGATTCTCTCAAATCACATCGCATGGAATACTCATCAAATTTTGCGATGTACTCGTCTATACTCTTGTTACCCTGATTAAATCGTTGCCATTGATCCAGTACTACGATATGAAGCTGGAACGTATCTTGTCCTAAGCTTATCCTTTATGGCCCACCAGGTGGTTATTGGATCACGCCCTCCTAGATTAAGGGTTCTCTAAACACTAGCCCAATGTAACCTGGCTTCCCGAACCAACTTAAGCTTAGCAAACCTAAATTTACGCTCCTCTATCATATCATACCATTCAAAATATTGATCCATCTCTCTCTCCCAATCTATATAGATCTTAGGATCTAGACAACCATTAAAAGTTGGAGCATCAAGCTTGACATGTCTATAGGATCGGTCCTCCTGGTCTACAAAATCCTGATTAGGCCTTCTATGACGAACCTCAGGGATTGGGTCAGGATGATAGCCTCTTCTAGGTTCAACCTTAAGATATGGATCAGGGTTTGGGGTCCTCCTGGGCTCAGGATTGTAGTATGGATCAGGTTGAGGGGCTCTCCAAGGTTCGACCTCAGGGTATGGATTAGGGTTTGGGGTCCTCCTAGGTTGAGGGGAATCAGGATCTGGCTCAGACTGTGACCCATGGGTTTTTCCTGGGGTTCCTACCCGTACTTCTAACTGATCAAACCTATTGGCAAGATGGTCAATTCTATCATTGGTTTGAATACCAGACTGAGTTAACTGGGTCATCTGCGTAGTCATCTGGGTAGCCATCTGGGCCATTTGATCAGCTAGGGCTTTCATTTGGGCTTACAAATTTTCCATGGGTTCAGACATTTGTGAAGGAGGTGGGTGATATGAAACTCCTGATCTAGTGCTCATGCAAGACTCGATCAGACCGACTACAGCTGATTAGACCTAGATTCCAAACTAAGAGCTCAATCAGGGTGGCAAACTAGCCTATAGTAACCCTGTACTCAGCCAGGCAGGTGTAAGGGGAGTGTTAGGTCCCTGATTGCCAATCCTAGACACTAATCAGAGATTGGCCAGGTAGGTGGACCAGCACATAAGCCCTTCAGGATTGAATCCCTAAACCACCGTTCTAAACACTGAGCACAAGGCACACACAAGTTAACTTGACACAGTGATCTAACACTAGCCCGGACCCGACCAGTTGGTGTCCCTAGCCCACTAGGGCAAATTAAGTCTAGTTAATTTTTGGTTAAGGCTTGAGACCGAATGCAAGGGATGTGGTTTTGGGCTAAGGAGAGGTTATCAACTCCTTCCCTTATCTGATATAGCAAGAGTGCCCTTAAAAGTAAATTATGCATTGATGGCAGGCAGATGAGGATGCGAATTAGGGTTTAGATGTTTTTGGTATTTTTGGAGAATATGTAATTGTTTTTTTGGTATTTTCTTAAATATAATAAAACATGAAATTTATGCCCTAATATGCAGGAAATAAACTAAAATTAAAAGATATGCAAAAAGATGCTAATCAAAACCCTAAAACTTCCAAACTTGTCTTGCTGAAAAAATAGAGCCAAAAATCTGCAGGCTATATTTTGGCTTGCAAAAAAGTTCACAAGCCATAATAAAATCTGAAAAAAATTTTAAAATTACTATGAATTATTATGAATTCAGAAAAATAAAATTCAGAATTTTTGAAGTTTTTATCAGGGAGAAATAATTAAAATAACAGAGCATATACGGACTAAAAATTACAGAAAACAAGCCCTAATCTAAGCTCTGATACCAAATGATGCGGGACTAATATGCATGCAATTCTTTTTTTTTTATGTTTAATATGTGGGGTGAGTGACTAATTCCTGAATTTTAGATTAAAATAAGTTATAGGGAATTTTGTATGAATTTTAGAAGATCAGCATGCAGATTAGGACCTTGAAAAGTAGCAAAGAAGGATCGCCGGGGCTGAGAAGCCTCGGTTAGTGCAAGTTCTCCTATAATAAAACTACTGGAGGTAGAGGAGTATACCTGAAAATGTCTGTGAAGATCACAGCGAAGGGGTCTCTCGTTCCTCGATGGATGCAGCTTGGAAAACCGAGCCAATGACTCGCGGATACCCGGCTTTCTGCTCGGTGGTCTGATTGAGGCTTGGCTGGAGTAGTTGGATTCGTAGGAACTCGGGGACCTGCAAATGACCTGTCAGGGGTTAGAAAACTCACAAAGGAACAAGAAAACAAAGAAAAAATAGAAAGGGAAGGCTTCTTTTGGAGTGGGCGTCCAGGGATCTGGAGGGTTTGTTGGCAGCAGGAAGATGATTGCAAACACCGGGAAGAAAAACTCTCACAAACCCCTTTATGCACACAGCAGGGTATCACACAACTCAATAGAAGAACTCAAGGTTTTAATTCATATCAAAAAGTGAGTTTCATACAAGAGGCTAGGATCCCTTAAATAGACCCTTAACCTTGGGCTCCAAGTAAGGGCACTTTAGACTTTACATAGGATTCCTTTTCCTTTTCAAACTCTAATTGGAATACAAGGCAAATAGGTAGAAAACTTCAACTCAAACACTCTCCTCTTGTCCTTCTCTTGGTCGGCCAAGGTGGTGACCATAAGTGGCTGACCAAGAGGGGAGGTGACCCTAGGGAGGGGCGCCCTAAATTCTACCTGGGCCTGGGCTGGCCCAAATTCCTTCCGGCTGGTCCAGGGTTTCGAATTTGTTCCTTATTTTGTCTTCTCTTCCTGGACTCTTCAAGTCTTCAAGCTTGGTTGGACTTGGGCTTAACTTTTATGTCTTCAATTAGGTTGAACTTGTTCTTCACTTGTATGATGTGGTCTTGAGTCTTCAATTTGATTGGACAGGACTCAAAAATTGAAATTAGCTCAACATGAGCTGACTAGTACTGAACTAAACTAGCTCAACAAGAGCTGGACTAATTATAGGACTCAAATGTAGCTGGACTAAGCTTTATTACAAGGGACTCAAATATTAACTAAGTGATCCACAGAGGGTTGAGAATCCTCTGCCTTATTCTGGTGCCTCTGGTGTCCGCACCACGGGTCCCCCGCTAGAACACCACCGACATCCTTGGGAACTTTGTTACAGGTTAGTCCGGGAGAAGAGCACTCCAGCACAGCCAGCCGCCCCCGATCCCCGGTCCAGGAGTTGACGCCACAACAGATTGGCGCTAGAAGGAGGGCCAACTCTTTCTTCAAAAGGAGGAATCCGTCATCCTGGGTACAAAATGGTTAAGGGAAGAGCTCCAAATGCCACTACCAGAAGAGGTATTTCCCCTCTTAGTTCTGAGGAACCTCCCAGGGAAAATGATGTCGCCACCACCACCACCACTGCCGCAGAACCCACCATCACATTGGGGTTGCAACAGTTCCAAACTTTGGTGAATCGTATTAAAACACTTACTGCCGCAGTTCAGCATTTCCAGGAAGCAGCCGACAACCGTCAATAACTACCAGCTGCTTCCTGCACCAACCCTCCAACTGCCGCTGAAGGGAGTCAATGGCCAGAGGTTCCCCAGCATTATTCTTGCATCGTCATGGAGCCCTGGAGGTCATTGGGTGACTGTGCCGATGGCAAAAGGGCGAGGTCGGCTTCACCTACCTAAGTCGAATCTGTCCCGGTCGGCGGACGGCCTGCTGCCGAACCACCGAGGTGAAAGATTGTGCCCTGAAAGCCAATTGAAATATTGTAATTTTGATCCCAAAATCAATGAATTGACATTTTATAAAGGCATTATTTTCATCATTTGCTGTGTCTTTTTGATTTTATGATGAACCCCATAGATTAGGGCTATGGTTCTAGGGTTATGATGAGATCATACCAGTGAGACCTAAAGCCTTAAAACCCTAATCTAAAATATTCCTGGTCGATGGGACATTGAGTTGGGGATCAATGTTTCCGGCAAGACCAGCACATCCTATATATGTTTTGTAATAAGGGTGACTGATCTCACAGTCACTTGTGTTTGACACTAATACTAGGATGTGAGTGTTCATTGGAGAATGAGTTCACTGAATTGATCCAGATTGAGAATATCTAATGGAACCTTATCTGTTTGTCAATAGATAATTCTCATAGTGGGAGTAGTGCATGTGGTCCTTTGACCTGAGACTACCATAGTACCTTATATACATGAATCCATACTTTGGTTCGCAGTCAATCATGACACTGAGTCATGCACGAGGTGATACTGGTTATGGTGGATTGTATATGAAGGTTGTGAGTAGGTCAACAAGGAATTGATCAGCCCAAGTAAGAGGGAATAGCATCCAGCTAATTTCAAATGATGGATTCAGGAAACCTTTGATCAAAGTATGAACATTAGAGTTATTTTCTAATGGTTCATTAATGAATCATCATTATAAAGATTGAGCTTGGGATGAATATGAAAATTGGATTTGACAAATATCCATATTCCTAATCATATTCGGGATGCAAGTTGATCAAAGGACTGAATTGCCCGGTAACTCACCACTGAAGGGTATTTTGGTAATTCCACCAAAATTCCACATCTTCCGGGTAGACATGATACGTTGCTAGACGTCAATCTTGTCTTGTAGGTATATGATTGAGTCATGGTAATTCAAATCAGTCAATTTGAATTAGATTCTAATTAACCAAGTCGAGCTAGTTTGAGTTGACCTAAATCGGCTTAGTTGAGATCTAACCGAATTAAGTCAAATAGCACTCGGACCTACTGCTGGCTAGGTGTGGAACCCAATGGGTCACACACAAAAGAAAATTGATGAAGGATTTAATTTGGAATTAAATCATGTTTGCAGGATAAACACACTAGCATGTGTTGCAGACCAAATTTCTATTCGAATCAGATTCGAATTTGGTTCCGAATTAGGCTTAATTGGGTTCTAATTGAACCAGATTAAGGTCCAATTTAATTTTTAGGACATTGGGCTAACCCATGGCTGAACCCAAGTGAATTTAATTCACTGAGACCCTCTCTCCAAGCCGCCCCCTCCCTCTTCTCACCCGCGCGCGCCAAGAAAGAAAAGTCCACGTGCGTGGACTTCTCTTAAAATGCGTGAGAAACAAAACGTCGGAGAAAAAAAAATCTGAAAAGGGGCATTTTCAGATCCTTGTCTGGCGCCCTTGGATCTGGATCTGATGGCCAGAAAAATTTAAGAAAAGGATCCGTCGCTTTTCGGTCGCAAATCCGTCTCCAAAAGTCGCGATCCTTCCTGAAGTTTTTCCGAGAGTTCTCCTCGTCGGAAAAACGAAAATCAAATCAGAGAATCGTGATTTTTGGTTGAGGGGATGCGTGAGGGATGAGGGATCGTGATCCTTGGGGTTTCAGAGGGTTGCGTTGTTTCGAGATGACACCCCTCTGAGATCTATAAATAGGGTTGGGGTTCTCGGGGGTTTTCACGCAACATAGTTCAGAGATCCAATTCCCTCACTTCCTCTCCAGAATACTCCTTCCTCTTGTTCTTGTTGGGTATTGTTTCCCTTACAGAGGTATCCTCTGTCGAAACTCTGACCCTAAACAAGAATAAGAAGAAGGTCTTGAACGGTAAAGGAAAGAACAGGGAAAGGATCTTTTCTTCTTTTCTTTCTTGAATTAAGACTTTGACTGTCTTAATTTTTTTTTTTTTTTTCTTCCAATTCAATTCAAGAAAAAGGGATTCAAGAAAGGGGATTCTTGAAGAAAATTCAAGAAGAGGAAAGAAGGAAGAAAAGAAAATTTTCAAGAAAGAAAATTTCAGCCTAAAGGTCCAAGAATTGAATTCTTGAAAAAGAATTCAAGAAGAGGAACCAAGAAATAGAAATTTTGTCTTCATTGTTTTTCTGTGTGGATCACCATTGGAGGGTGAACATTTGGGCACCTGGTGGAGATTCAGAGTTTGGATTTTGCGATACAGGTTAGTATCTTGATTTGAGATTAAATCTTATATAAACATCTTATATGTTTTTAATTCTTTTAAGGAGATTTTGGGTTGAAGGTTTGGTGAAGATTTCATTAAGATAAAATTTTTGAAATCTATGATTCCGCCTTGCCACCGAACCTTACAGTGGTATCAGAGCCTCCTTATAAAGATTAAAATATATATTCTGAATTTTAGATGCATTTTTATAAAAGTAAGATGAGATGTAATATATGTTTGTTATAATGTCACCAATTAGGGTTTTCACTCAAACCCTAATTATTGTAGAGATATGCATAGAGATCTAGTCATCATACTGAAATAAGGTTGCCCTGGCATAATGGTGGATCCATTATGTGGTAAATGGTTGTCCTAGTATGATGACACACTAATCACATTTTTGTGTTAATTATGCATATATGTTTGAAGTATGCCACTAATTAAGGTTTTCACTTAAACCTTAATTTGCATAGAGATATGTTTAGCCTTTTAGTCATCATACTGAAATAAGGTTGCCCTGGCATAATGGTGGATCCATTATGTGGTAAATGGTTGTCCTAGTATGATGGCACACTATGGCACATATTTGCTAGAATGTGCTTTGTTTTAATAAACCCCTCTTTAACAACATATTAAGTTGTAGTGTCATATACCAAAAGCAAAAATAATCAATATGATTAGTTTATCATTCGGTGTCTAGGAAAAGTGGTTCATGATCGGTAAAGAGGACGTGGTTTTTAATTGGTTCCGTTGACTGACCTGGCCAATTCTTATTGGTGTCTAAGGAAAGCAACGGGGGGACTCCCACCACTCTCCCACTTACCTGGCCGGTATGATTAACTTAATTATTGATTAATATGCTCAGTGTAATATTCACTACATATGGCTTTCCTTCATGCCAAGTCATTATTATGTTATGATCCATATTAGGTTTGTTGTGTACACACAAGGCCTTTTCATTATGGTGACTAACATAATTTTTTCTTGGTACATTTGATGCTTATGGAATGATTTAATATAATACTTTGTTGTGTACACACAAGGGTATTATGATTAATATCATGACTATATAGCAATGAAGGGTCTGACTTAACTAAAATATTATAGTTTGTTGTGTACACACAAGACTATTAATATTTTAGAGGCCAAGATAAGTTGAGAATTGTATGAATTACAATTGGAAAGAGTTTTTCCTACCTTTGAACTTATATAAGATTTGTTGTGTACACACAAGGTCTCTTATAAGGAATTAGGATCTCAACCCCACTAAGAGAACCAATTAGGGTTTTCTCGATCATCACATTGAGGGTTATGATGCTTGATAAAATAGTGGGAGACATAATTAAGTTAAAGTCCTAATTTAATTATGTTTTGTCAACATTGATTGTCTGCTTATGTAATGTTGTTTGTTAATGTAGATTAAATGGCCTCTTCACTCTCACTCCGTAGCATTCTTGATGCAAATAAATTGACTGGACCAAACTATGTTGATTGGTTGAGAAACCTGAAGATAGTACTCAGCCAAGAAAGAATTTCTTATATTCTTGATACCCCAACCTTGGAACCATTAGGGGAAGATGCCTCGCAAGAGGATAAGACCACATATAACACGTGGCAAAATGACTCACTTACTGTCAAGTGTATAATGCTTGCCTCTATGACCAATGAGTTACAGAGGCAACATGATAGCATGGACACAAACTCCATATTGCTCAATTTAAAAGAACTTTATGGAGAACATAGTCGAACTGCAAGATATGAAATATCTAAGCAGTTATTCCGTGCAAGGATGACAGAAGGTACATTCGTACAAGACCATGTATTAAAGGTTATTGACCTAATCACCCGATTGGGTCAATTGGGTTTTGTTATGGATGGGGAGTTGAATCAGGATTTAATCCTGCAGTCACTCCCAGAGTCATTTTCACAGTTTGTTCTTAATTATCATATGAACAAACTTAACACTTCCTTGCCTGAGCTGTTGAATATGTTAAAAACAGCAGAGAGCCATTTAAAGAAAAATAAGGCTCCACTTCTTCTTGTGGATGGTGTAAACAAGAAGAAAATAGGCAAAAAGG
Organism: Areca catechu; assembly: GCA_021397845.1. Taxonomy (NCBI): domain Eukaryota; kingdom Viridiplantae; phylum Streptophyta; class Magnoliopsida; order Arecales; family Arecaceae; genus Areca; species Areca catechu. The sequence continues at coordinate 88,175,299 of CM038051.1, read as the reverse complement.
GTTCCAAGAGGAGGTTAAACCCAAAAGGGGGCATCAAGAAAAAGAAAGGAAAGAAGGCCTCCGGACAAATGACCTGCTTTCATTGTGGCAAGCCGGGTCACTGGAAAAGAAACTGCAAGGTTTACCTTGCAAGTCTGAAGCCCGGTGCTAGTAATGCACCAACAGGTATGTATGAGATACATGTAATTTTGTCATTAGACACTTCTAATTCAAACTCTTGGGTATTGGATACTGCTTGTGGTCATCATATCTGCAAATCATTGCAGGGACTACAGAACATTAAAGTTTTGAAGGAAGGCGACTTCGAGCTCTACGGTGCTGGAGGAGATTCCATCCAAGCAGAAGCTGTAGGGACTTATATGTTGAAGCTGCCTTCTGGGAAGATTTTAGAGTTAAAGAATTGTTATTTTATGCCTAGAATCATTAGAAACATCATATCTGTACCCTTGTTACTTAAACAGGGATATATTATGAATGTAATGAGCAGTGGCTGCTCAATCAGTTTTTCTAATGAAATAATATTTAATGGCATATTTTGCAATGGTCTCTTAACTTTATCTTCTGATGACAATATACTACATGTTAGTAATAAACGAAAAAGAGATGAAGTAAACAATACTTTACTTTGGCACTGTCGTCTTGGACATATTAGTGAGCAGAGGATTAACAAGTTATACAAGGAAAAATTCCTTAATCCTTATGACTATGAATCATTAGGAACTTGTGAATCATGTCTCATGGGTAAAATGACCAAGACTCCATTTAGTGGACATAATGAAAGGACAACAGAGTTATTAGGACTCATACACACTGATGTATGTGGACCTATGACAACTCAGGTCAAGGGTGGATACTCATATTTCATCACATTCACTGATGACTTTTCAAGGTACGGATTTGTGTATCTAATGAAACATAAGTCCGAAGCTTTTGAAAAATTTTTAGAGTATCAAAGTATGGTAGAGAAACAAACGGGGAAAAGTATTAAGATCCTTCGATCAGATAGAGGAGGTGAATACTTATCCACCGAGTTTCTTGATCACCTTAAACAAAAGGGAATCATCTCTGAATGGACTCCTCCTTACACACCACAATTAAATGGTGTTGCTGAAAGGAGAAATCGTACTTTATTAGATATGGTACGGTCCATGATGTGCTTCACAGACTTACCTGTTTCTTTCTGGGGATATGCCTTGGAAACAGCGGCTAATATTTTGAATAGAGTACCATCCAAATCTGTATCTGGCATTCCATATGAGTTATGGAGGGGAAGGAAACCCAATCTTAAGCACCTTAAGATATGGGGATGTCCAGCTTATGTCAAAAGAAATTTTGGACAAAAGCTTGATGCTAGAGCAGAAAAATGTCTATTTGTTGGATATCCCAAAAATAGTATAGGATATCTATTCTACCACCCTACTGAACAAAAGATTTTAGTCAGTAGGCATGCCATTTTTATGGAAAAGGAATTCATCCTACAAAAGGGCAGTGGGAGAAATATTGAACTTGAAGAAGTTCAACAAATAGATACATCTCAACAAAATCATAACATAGTTAGTATAGAACCTGAACACACCACTCCTATCCGTAAGTCTGATAGAGTGCGACATGCACCTGAAAGGTATGGGTTCATTATTGAAAATAATGAAGCCCGAATCATTGATAATGATGAGCCTCTAACATATACGGATGCTGTCATAAGTAGTGACTCAGACAAATGGCTGGAAGCCATGAGATCCGAAATGGACTCCATGTATGTCAACCAAGTCTGGACTTTGGTTGATGCACCAGAGAGTGTTAACCCTATTGGATGCAAATGGGTTTATAAGAAAAAGATTGGGACAGATGGCCAAGTTGAAACTTATAAAGCCAGATTAGTGGCTAAGGGTTTCAGACAAAAACAGGGAATAGATTATGATGAAACATTTTCTCCTGTTGCCATGCTCAAATCTATTCGGATCATGCTTGCTATAGCAGCATATCATGATTATGAAATCTGGCAGATGGATGTGAAGACTGCATTCCTCAATGGTTTCCTTGAGGAAGAGGTTTATATGTCACAGCCAGAAGGTTTTGTCTTGGAGACTAAACCTAATCAGGTATGTAGGCTAAAGAAATCTATTTATGGATTAAAGCAAGCATCTAGGAGTTGGAACATCCGATTTGATAAGACAGTCAAAGAATTTGACTTTATCAAAAATGAGGATGAACCTTGTGTGTACAAGAAGACTAGTGGGAGTGCCATAGTTTTCTTAGTTCTGTATGTAGATGACATACTCCTCATTGGGAATGATATCCCAATGTTACAATCAGTCAAGGTATGGTTATCTAAACAGTTTTCCATGAAAGACTTGGGAGAAGCATCTTATATACTAGGCATCAAGATCTATAGAGATAGATCTAGGAGGATGCTAGGTTTATCCCAGTCTAGGTACATTGACCAAGTGCTAAAAAGATTTAGCATGGAGGAAAGTAAAAGAGGTTACTTACCTATTGGTCATGGCATACATCTTTCTAAGAAGATGTCTCCTAAGACACCTGAAGAAAGAAATAGAATGAATTCGGTACCTTATGCTTCGGCAGTAGGGTCTATTATGTATGCTATGTTATGTACTAGGCCTGATGTGGCATATGCCTTAGGTATAGCCAGCAGGTTTCAGGCTGATCCAGGAGAGGATCATTGGAAGGCTGTGAAAAATATTCTTAAGTACTTAAGAAGAACTAAGGATATTTTTCTAATATACGGAGGATCTGATCTTAAACTAGAAGCTTATTCAGATTCTAGTTTTCAATCAGATCCAGATGACAGCAAATCTATATCTGGGTATGTTTTTACCCTTAATGGAGGAGCTGTAAGTTGGAAAAGTTCTAAACAGCAAACTGTAGCTGACTCAACAACTGAGGCAGAGTACATTGCTGTTAGTGAAGCTGCCAAGGAAGCTGTCTGGATGAAGAAGTTCATATCAGAGTTGGGCGTAGTTCCTGAGATTGAAGGTCCAGTATCACTTTACTGTGATAATACGGGGGCTGTTGCTCAAGCAAAGGAACCAAGAGCTCATCACAAATCAAAGCACATTCTGAGACGCTTCCATCTCGTTCGAGAGATTGTCGAAAGACAAGAAGTCTGCATTAAAAGGGTAGAAACGAAGAACAACATAGCAGACCCGTTCACTAAGGCTCTATCACAGCGAGAGTTTGATCGCCACCTTGATTGTATGGGGTTAAGATTTAAAGGCGATTGGCTTTAGTGCAAGTGGGAGATTGAAAGATTGTGCCCTGAAAGCCAATTGAAATATTATAATTTTGATCCCAAAATCAATGAATTGACATTTTATAAAGGCATTATTTTCATCATTTGCTGTGTCTTTTTGATTTTATGATGAACCCCATAGATTAGGGCTATGGTTCTAGGGTTATGATGAGATCATACCAGTGAGACCTAAAGCCTTAAAACCCTAATCTAAAATATTCCTGGTCGATGGGACATTGAGTTGGGGATCAATGTTTCCGGCAAGACCAGCACATCCTATATATGTTTTGTAATAAGGGTGACTGATCTCACAGTCACTTGTGTTTGACACTAATACTAGGATGTGAGTGTTCATTGGAGAATGAGTTCACTGAATTGATCCAGATTGAGAATATCTAATGGAACCTTATCTGTTTGTCAATAGATAATTCTCATAGTGGGAGTAGTGCATGTGGTCCTTTGACCTGAGACTACCATAGTACCTTATATACATGAATCCATACTTTGGTTCGCAGTCAATCATGACACTGAGTCATGCACGAGGTGATACTGGTTATGGTGGATTGTATATGAAGGTTGTGAGTAGGTCAACAAGGAATTGATCAGCCCTAGTAAGAGGGAATAGCATCCAGCTAATTTCAAATGATGGATTCAGGAAACCTTTGATCAAAGTATGAACATTAGAGTTATTTTCTAATGGTTCATTAATGAATCATCATTATAAAGATTGAGCTAGGGATGAATATGAAAATTGGATTTGACAAATATCCATATTCCTAATCATATTCGGGATGCAAGTTGATCAAAGGACTGAATTGCCCGGTAACTCACCACTGAAGGGTATTTTGGTAATTCCACCAAAATTCCACATCTTCCGGGTAGACATGATACGTTGCTAGACGTCAATCTTGTCTTGTAGGTATATGATTGAGTCATGGTAATTCAAATCAGTCAATTTGAATTAGATTCTAATTAACCGAGTCGAGCTAGTTTGAGTTGACCTAAATCGGCTTAGTTGAGATCTAACCGAATTAAGTCAAATAGCACTCGGACCTACTGCTGGCTAGGTGTGGAACCCAATGGGTCACACACAAAAGAAAATTGATGAAGGATTTAATTTGGAATTAAATCATGTTTGCAGGATAAACACACTAGCATGTGTTGCAGACCAAATTTCTATTCGAATCAGATTCGAATTTGGTTCCGAATTGGGCTTAATTAAGTTCTAATTGAACCAGATTAAGGTCCAATTTAATTTTTAGGACATTGGGCTAACCCATGGCTGAACCCAAGTGAATTTAATTCACTGAGACCCTCTCTCCAAGCCGCCCCCTCCCTCTTCTCACCCGCGCGCGCCAAGAAAGAAAAGTCCACGTGCGTGGACTTCTCTTAAAATGCGTGAGAAACAAAACGTCGGAGAAAAAAAATCTGAAAAGGGGCGTTTTCAGATCCTTGTCTGGCGCCCTTGGATCTGGATCTGATGGCCAGAAAAATTTAAGAAAAGGATCCGTCGCTTTTCGGTCGCAAATCCGTCTCCAAAAGTCGCGATCCTTCCTGAAGTTTTTCCGAGAGTTCTCCTCGTCGGAAAAACGAAAATCAAATCAGAGAATCGTGATTTTTGGTTGAGGGGATGCGTGAGGGATGAGGGATCGTGATCCTTGAGGTTTCAGAGGGTTGCGTTGTTTCGAGATGACACCCCTCTGAGATCTATAAATAGGGTTGGGGTTCTCGGGGGTTTTCACGCAACATAGTTCAGAGATCCAATTCCCTCACTTCCTCTCCAGAATACTCCTTCCTCTTGTTCTTGTTGGGTATTGTTTCCCTTACAGAGGTATCCTCTGTCGAAACTCTGACCCTAAACAAGAATAAGAAGAAGGTCTTGAACGGTAAAGGAAAGAACAGGGAAAGGATCTTTTCTTCTTTTCTTTCTTGAATTAAGACTTTGACTGTCTTAATTTTTTTTTTTTTTCTTCCAATTCAATTCAAGAAAAAGGGATTCAAGAAAGGGAATTCTTGAAGAAAATTCAAGAAGAGGAAAGAAGGAAGAAAAGGAAATTTTCAAGAAAGAAAATTTCAGCCTAAAGGTCCAAGAATTGAATTCTTGAAAAAGAATTCAAGAAGAGGAACCAAGAAATAGAAATTTTGTCTTCATTGTTTTTCTGTGTGGATCACCATTGGAGGGTGAACATTTGGGCACCTGGTGGAGATTCAGAGTTTGGATTTTGCGATACAGGTTAGTATCTTGATTTGAGATTAAATCTTATATAAACATCTTATATGTTTTTAATTCTTTTAAGGAGATTTTGGGTTGAAGGTTTGGTGAAGATTTCATTAAGATAAAAATTTTTTGAAATCTATGATTCCGCCTTGCCACCGAACCTTACACGAGGGACTATGCCAGCAAGATCATGTGCATGGAGGAGAACATTACCAAAATCGCCCTCTGGTAGAAGGTCGAAGGGGGATAGGTATACGACTCCTATCCCCTATTTTCGGACGAGATTCTGGTGGAGATGATTCCCCGCCATTTCAAGATTCCACAAGTGGACCCCTACGATGGTACCACTAATCCGATGGACCATTTGGGCACGTACAAAGCCCATATGATGGTACAAGGCACCACCGACGCCCTCCACTGCAATGCCTTCCCCGCTTCCCTTAAAAAGACCGTCCGGATGTGGTTCTCTGTCATCTGGCCAGGTAAGATCCATTCTTTTTCTCAACTTGAATCACTTTTCCTTTTCCATTTCAGGACTTGTAGTCGGACCCCAAAGAATACCGACTGCCTCTTCCTCATGCTGCAAAAGGAGGGAGAGACCCTTCGGGATTTCATGGCCCATTTCAACTCAGCGTCCATGAAAGTCCCTGACTTAAATGAGGCTGTGGCCATGTCAGCCTTCAAGCAAGGACTCCGCTCATCCAGGCTGACCTTCTCCCATCTGACAAGCTACAGTGAACCCCTGGCCAGAGCGCAGAAGTATGCCTTGGTAGAAGAACAAGCAGCTAGCCGATGTCAAGCTGAAGGAAGGCCGACCCCCAAGAAGTGGAGTGATAAAGTTCCCGAAGTCTGACCTCCAAGTGATAGTCGACGGTCAGCCCAACGCCAAAGTCCGAAGCTGAGGGACGTCCCCCGAAGGTTTGAGACTTACGCGCCTCTGTCCCTACCAAGATAGAAGATCCTCATGGAGATCGAGAATGAGACCTTTTTGCAAAGGCCTCAACCGATGAGGGGCCCTCCAACCCTAAGAAATAAAGATAAATTATGTTAGTTCCATAGGGATCATGGGCACAGTACTGAAGAGTGCCTACAGCTGAAAGACACCATTGAAGACCTCATCCGGAGGGGATACTTGTGCAAGTATGTCCGACCCCATCGGGACCGGCTGAAGCATCAAACGCCCGAAACTCTCCAGAGGAGATGGAGCTCCCCAATCAGAGGCCGACCGGCGGGGATGTCGGCATGCTGCATTGGCGATCCGGAGGAAGCTATGATGACAGGACCGATATTGGTAAAAGGTCCAGGGGCTCCAATGCAATCATCTTCTCCGATGAAGATCTTCTGGAGACTCATGTTTTTGAGAACGATCCTGTAATCGTGTCGACAGTGATTTCCAATTATGATGTAAGGAGAATATTTATAAATAATAGAAACTCCACAGAGGTATTGCTGTATGATGCTTTTGTGAGAATGAATCTATCCAGGTCCATGCTACAGGAATCCCCCGCGCCACTGACAGGCTTCGGGGGTAACTCCGTCGGAGTGGAAGGAGAGATAGTTCTCCCTGTGACTATCGGGATGGAGCCTTTCCAGAAAACCCTCTCCATCAGTTTTGTGGTCGTTCGGATGACCTCACCTTATAATGCCATCCTGGGCTGACCGGCCCTCAACAAATTCAGAGCCATTGTGTCCACTTACCATCTATTGGCAAAATTTCTGACCAGGAGCGGGGTCGGAGTGATGAGGGGAGACCATCAGATGGCCAGGCAGTGTCTGACCATTATGAACTAACAGTCAAAAGGCCATCTTACTTCGGAGCAACTTGACCCTAGAGCTGAGGTTGATGGCCTTGGTCATCTAGGAGAAAATATTCTGTTTGTTCCCCTTTGAGAGGATGATCCCACCAAGGTCCTCCAGATTGGATGTTCCCTTAGCGAAGATATTTAGTCAGAATTGATCGGCTTTCTTAGGAGTAACGCCGACGTCTTTGCTTGGTCGGCATCGGACATGGTCGGAATACCGTCAGATGTCATCACTCATCAGCTCAAGGTGGATCCGACATACCGACCTGTCCGATAGAAGAAGAGAAGCTTTGCTGCCAAAAGGCAGAAAGCCATCGATGAGGAAGTGAAGAAGCTCTGTGATGATGGCTTCGTCAGGGAAGTCCACTACCTTTAGTGGCTAGCGAATGTGGTTATGGTGAAGAAAACCAATGGGAAGTGGAGGATTTGTATAGATTACACCGACCTCAACAAGGCTTGCCCGAAAGATAGCTTTCCAGTACCCAAGATTGATCAGCTGGTTGATGCCACGACCGGCCACCAGCTTCTCAGCTTTATGGATGCCTTCTTCGGCTACAACCAAATAAATATGCATCCAGAGGATGAGGAGAAGACCGCCTTTATCACTGACAAGGGTCTGTACTATTATCGAATGATGCCCTTCGGCTTGAAGAACGCTGGTGCCACTTTTCAGAGGCTGATCAACCGAGTGTTCGAAGGTCGGCTGGGCAGGAACATGGAGGCTTATGTGGATGATATGATAGTGAAGAGTCTCCATAAGGATTAGGGACTTGCAGGAATCCTTCGACGTACTCAAGCACCATCGGATGAAGCTAAACCCCAGGAATTGTACTTTTAGGGTAACCTCTGGCAAGTTCCTTGGGCTTTTGGTCACACAAAGGGGAATCGAAGTGAATCCCGACAAGATAAGGGCCGTCACTGAGATGGCACATCCGACCAACAAAAAGCAGGTGCAAGAGCTCACCGGCAGAATCGCCTCTCTTAGCCATTTTATTTCCTGTTCAACTGAGAAGTCCCTGCCATTCTTCAAGACCCTACATCGGTCGAAGGATTTTGTTTGGAATGATGAGTGTCGGTCAGCTTTTGAAGCATTGAAGGAGTACTTGAAGAACCCTCCGTTGCTGGCCAAACCAACGGAGGGAGAGCATTTGTACCTCTATCTTTTGGTGTCGGACGAAGCGATCGGGCCATCCTTTTGTGAGTCAGAGAGGATGGACAATAGAAGCCCATCTATTATATTAGCAAAGTCCTCCACGACGTCGAAACAAGATACCCTAGGATGCAAAAGCTAATATATTCTTTGGTCACGTCTGCCAAGCGGCTCCAACCATATTTCTAGGCACATTCGATTGTGGTGATGACCAACCAATCCCTTAAGGCAATCCTTCGGAGGTCGGATACATCTGGTCGGCTCGCCAACTGGGCTGTCAAGCTAGGTGAATTCGACATCTCTTTCCAGCCACGATCCACCTTGAAGGCCTAGGTAATTGCTGACTTCATTGCAGAGTGTACATGGAGACAGGAAACACCCCCTCAAATGGTCGAAGTACCTGAAGCTGATGCCATCTACGAAGCCGAACCAGCCTGGACCCTCCACATGGACGGAGCATCCAACCTTGCATGCTGTGGGGCTGGACTAATCCTGGCAGACCTGGATGCGGAAAACCTGGAATATGCATTACATTTTTTATTTCAGGTGTCGAACAATCAGGTAGAGTACGAAGCCCTCCTCGCGGGGCTACGAATCGGCAACGAACTGGGCATCGGCTGACTCAGAGTCTTCTCCGACTCCCAACTGTGGTTAATCAAGTAAAAGGGGAGTTTGAAGCAAGCGATCCGACCCTGGCAAAATACTTAAACAAGGTACAAAATCTCATTTCTCGGTTCAGAATTTTCGAAATCCTCCACATACCTTGTCTGCAGAACTCTTGGGTGGACGCTCTATTAAGGTTGGCTATGACCGCCAGCGGGACATCTGACCGAACCTTTATGGAGCATCTACGGCACCCCAGTATTGCAGAAGAGCTGACCGAGGTCCACTAGGTGGAACATGAAGCTTCTTGGATGGATCCGATCCTTACCTTCCTGGCTAAAAAAATTCTTCCGGAAGATCCGACGGAGGCCAAGTGGATGCGCTTGATGGCCTCTAAGTACGTCATCCTTGACGGCATCCTTTTTAAGCGGTCATTCTCACAGCCGCTGTTAAAGTGCTTGGGGCCAATAGATGCCGACTATGCCCTCAGAGAAGTCCATGAAGGCATCTGTAGCGACCACCTCGGGGGAAGATCCTTAGCTTACAAGATCATCCGGCAGGGATACAACTGGCCAACCATTTAGAAGGATGCATCGGACTTCGTCCGGAGGTGTGACGCGTGTCAAAGGTACTCCATCATTCAAAGGAGACCCGCCATTGAGTTGACTCCGATCACCGCCCCATGGCCGTTCGCATAGTGGGGGATGGATATCTTGGGACCCTTTCCCCTGGCCTCCGGGCAATGAAAATTTTTGCTTGTAGCCATCGACTATTTTACCAAGTGGGTGGAGGCCGATCCACTAGCACAGATAATGGAGGCCAAGGTTTAGAACTTCATCCGGAATAATATCATCTTTCGATTCGGCATTTCCCAGATGATTATTACCGACAATGGAAGACAGTTTGATAATAAATTTTAAGACTTTTGTCAGCAATATCATGTCTCTCACTGACTTACATCGGTCGGTCACCCTCAGTACAATGGAGAGGCTGAAGTCACAAATCGGACAATCTTGCATGGGCTGAAGACTCGGTTCAATGAGGCAAAGGGACTTTGGGCGGAGGAACTCCACTCAGAATTATGGGCATATCGGACGATCGCCAGAGCGTCGATCGATGAAACTCCGTTCAACCTCACTTATGGAAGTGAAGCTGTCATCCCTATTGAGACCTCTCTTCAATCTCTCTGGATTGACCACTACGCCGAACCGGCCAACTCCGAGCAGTGAAGGGCTGACCTGGACTTGCTTGAAGAAACTAGACTTCGGGCAAGCATGAAGATGGCGGTATGCCGTCAGAAGATGGCAAAATATTACAACTCACGAGTCAAAGCACAAGCTTTTCGAGTCGGAGACCTGGTCCTGTGGAGAACCAAAGTTTCGAGACCGACCGAGCAAGGCAAGCTTTCCCCCAATTGGGAGGGACCTTATCAGGTCATTGAAGTGGTTCGAGCCGGCACCTATCGACTTGAATTTTTGGATGGATGACAGATGGCGCGTCCATGGAATGTAGACAACCTCTGCAAGTATTATCAATGAAGTCCGCATTACTTCTACGAACCACTTCCGAAAGTCCGACTCCGGTTGGCAAAGGCTCTAGGGCAGCCCACTTCCAAAAGTCTGACTCTGGTCGGCAAAGGCTCTAGGGCAGCCCACTTCCAAAAGTCCGACTCCAGTCGGCAAAGGCTCTAGGGCAGTCCACTTTCGAAAGTCCGACTCCCGTCGGTAAAGGCTCTAGGGTAGCCCACTTCCGAAAGTCCAACTCTGGTCGGCAGAGGCTCTAGGGCAGCCCACTTCTAAAAGTTTGACTCTGGTCAACAAAGGCTCTAGGACAGCCCACTTCTGAAAGATCGACTCCGATCAGCAGAGGCTCTAGGGCAGCCCCCTTCCTAAAGTCCGACTCTGATCGGCAAAGGCTATAGGGCAGCCCAATCCGGAAAGCCGACGAACCAACACTTAGGTTAAAATTTCTAAGCTCGTTGCTCTGGCTTGAGCTGAAATCCGACTGCTACCTTAACTACTTCTGGGTCTGGAACGCCGATGGACCAACACTTAGGTTAAATTCCTAAGCTCGTTGCTCCGGCCTGAGCTGAAATCTGATCGCTGCCTCAACTACTTCTGGGTAAGAACGCTGATGGACCAACACTTAGGTTAAATTTTTAAGCTCATTGCTCTAGCCTGAGCTGAAATCCGACTGCTGCCTCAACTACTACTGGGTCCGGAGAGCCGACGGATCAACACTTAGGTTAAAATTCCTAAGCTCGTTGCTTCGGCTTGAGCCGAAGAGCGCACCCCGACCGCTACTTCGATTGATCTTGGTTTGGAAAGCCGACAGACCAATACTTAGAGCAGAAATCCTATGGGAATCTAGTTCGGCTCGAGTCACTATTTGACGCTTACCCTGGAGGTCCGACCACCCACTCAGATCAGCTGATTAGTCCACACTTAGTGAGATCTCAGAGAGAAGGATATGAGACAGTGTAAAAAGAAAAAGTTTTTCATTGCTTCCCAAAAAGTTTCTTTACAAAAATTGAAGGTCAGACCTTTACAAACAACTAGGTCTAACCCTCGGGAGCTACATTATCTACGGCTACACTGGACCCCTTGGCCCCTCTGGCTGCTTCTGCTTCAACTCCAACTTGGACGTCCGGTCCAGCCACTGCTATGACGGCCTCCACTAGAGCATCGACTGCTCGAGTAGTCGGATCCACTGCCTCCAAGCCCCCCTCTTCCGCCAGCTTCGGTGGCTGAAGGGATGATTAGTCAAGGTCTGGGAAGGCTGGGCTAACCTTCCCCAGGCACTCGTCGTACCCATAATCGAAGCCGACAGTTTCGGCTTCGTTCATCTCCTCGGTAAAGTCCTCGAAGGCTTTATATTCTGCGATGGCTTTCTCACTGGCCGTCTTCAACAGATCTTGGGATGTCTTCAACAAGCCCTTATATCTCTCCACTGATGCCTGATAGCCCTGTGCGCGGACATCACACTCGGCCAGACGCCCCTCCTCGATGGCCAGCCGATGGGTCAGGGTCTTGATCTTCTTTTTCTTATTTTTTAAACTTGCCTCCCGATCCGCCTTCTGGGGCAGCAAGTTCCTTAGCTGCTTTTTCTGGGCCTCCGACTTGGCCCGTAGAGTGGACACTTCTGCCACTACGGTCCTCAAGCCAAGCACCTCTTCACTGGAAGCCGTCAACGCCTCCTAGGCCATGTCCCTCACCAACTCCGCTGCTTCGGCCCTTTGGGTCAACTGCTCCTTCAGATAGAGAAGCTCGCCCAAGCCCTTGTCCATCAACAAGTTGTCTTTGACGAGCTGCCAGCAAAAATGGACAGTCAGAAAGCCGTCACCCCTGAATTCAAGGTGGAGAAATAAAAAGCTTTACGTATCCCCAGAAGATGGTGGAGAGAACTTCTGGCTACCTCGTTCACCGACCGCCCATCAGTGTCGGGGGTGGCCCTCTGAAGCAACTCCTTAGCTTCCTCAGCAGCGTGCCACATTTGGCGCTCCTCCTCATAGTGGGCACCGTTGGCCCTCTCCTCAACGACCGATGGCCCCTCCTTTGTAGGGGTACCCCGGATCATCGGGGGGGTCACCGCAGTCGGTTCCAATGGTAGATGAAGGAGTCGCGTCCACCCCGGTCGGCATCGGAAGCCTCTCTTTTATCAGGGTGACCGATTTTTCGACCGAAGAGGATCGCTCAGATACGATCACCCTTCGACGTTCGGTCAGAGGCATGTCATCCCCTAACTCGACCGATACCACCATGGCGGATGGCTTTGCCGTCCATCGTTTCTTCGGCCTCTCGGGTGCCGGTTCTACTGCCCGCTTCTTCGGCTCCTGTGGGATCAGCTCCATAATCCAAATAGCCCTCCGCTGTGCAGACCGTGCCGAAAGGACCACCCGATTCGGCTTCATCTTCCTGCCTGTCAACAAACAAAGTTAAAGTAAGATGCGGTCGCCATGCCAACAGAGGATAAAAAAGTTGATCTCTCTCTATGACTCTCGTCCTACCAAACATCGGGTGCTGGCTGAGTCCGGCCTGGTGAAGACTCCCCTCGTGAAGCATAAAGCTGACAAACTTTGGATCCTCATCATCCAATTTGTGGAAGTCAGCCTCGTCAACCGTCGAGACTTTACTTCCATTCAGAGCATTCAGCCTCGGCTCCCTCCAGGCTTCCTCAAAGCCCCACGGCTCCAGGCTATCTATAAAGAAGTATCAGGACTTCCATCCATGAATGGAGGACGGAAGCCCCCCTGGTATCTTCCGGCCAGGGCATGGACTGAACATCCACCACTCATGACTCCGGAAGTCCTATTTTAACAAGAAAAAATTGGAGAATAAAGATACCCTCAGCTCGATGTCGGCCTCCCGACATAGAACAACAAAGCCGTAGAGAACCCGAATGCTATTTGGGGTCTTCTAGGTGGGGGTGACTCTATAGGTGTTGAAAATCTGAACAAAGAAGCTATGGACTGGGAAACGAATATCGGCTTTCAGGTGGTCTTCATACACGGGGAGAGCTCCTAAGTTCAAAGGGCCGTTCACTCTACCCTCATGACTTGGGACAATCAGGTGTAAGGTAGAAGGAATGTTATATACAATCCTAAGGTTTTCGACCCTCTCTCGGGTCATGGCCGAAGGGATATCGAAAGGATCGGGTTCCCTATTACCTCAAGCCGAACCCCGACTCCCAGAGGCCATTCAAAAATGGGTTGCAGAAAGGGAGGAAGATGGGGGAGGGAGGAAGGCGGGACTAACTTGGTCCCTTGGTTCTCTAAGAGAGGCTAAAGCAGCACAAGGAGGGAGGAGGCTACCTTCTCTTCAAGCACAAGCACGGTGAAAGGTTCCTTCTGAAAGTTAAAAAGGGCTTTTGCAGGTGCCTACTCTGAGCATGCAAGAGCAGGGAGCAGGTAAGTATTTTAAAACAATTTTAAAATGCACAGCGGAAAAAACTTGCTCCGCACAGGACCTAACACGATCCGGAAGCATGTACAGATAAAAAATACGTCATATAATGGGCATGGAATATTTATAAAATATTTTACAAATCCAGATCTACATATGCATGAAAAAAAAATAAAAACAATACCTTATTCCTGCCTGGAATAAGTCTGGAATAGACCTGGTATTGCAAGAATAGCGGGAATAACTTTATTCTCGTTGTCTTCAACCTCCAGCACGTTGAAAACTCTGTTTTTCTCCTTCACAAATAGCAACCAAAAGGTGGCAATAGGACCTTCTTTTCCTCCCAAATCGGAGCAGCAGCAAGGGGGTAAGAAGTTCTTTGATCTTCAACCGAAATTTGCAAAGGAAAAGCACCAAAAAGGATCTACCAAATCAACCAAAACTTGCTGAAAAAATTTCTGCTGCAGGAAAAACAGCAAGTTGGTTCTTTGGATTTGGAGTAGCAACAGCAAATTTGGTTCGACTCTCTTGCTCCCAGGAGTAAAGAGATACTCCCTCTAGAGGGGAGAAACGCCTGGGGCTCTCGGATCCTCCCCCTTGCGCGGTGCTAGCCGCAGGAAGGAACTTGGTCACGGTTGATGGCAGCAACTCTAGTTTGCTGCAATCAATCGATTTGAGCACTATAATCAACAAGGATCAAGGCTTGTTTCTCTCCCTAAATCTCTCCAAAACCCAGCCCTCTAAATCACCGGTGGAATGGAAAAAAAATTCTCCAAGGAAGAAGACTTCTCACTATTTTTGTTTCAGCCTCTCACACACGGTGACCTGTTTTTTTTTTTTTTTTTTTTTTGAACCAGGGGACACAGAGATATATAAATGCAGCAGGGAAGAGAGAATAGGAGAGCCTAGGAGACCAAACGATGCTGGCTGCCATTCCACCATTTAACAACTATAAAACAAGCCGTTAGGGAGGAGGAAAAGATGCCCAGCAGGTGAAAAAAATTTCAGCCAAATAAGATGCTAGGAATTCCATTCCCAGCAAACACCGTGTAAACGGTCACATGAAGGAAAACCACCGGTTCAAATAAAATTTAGGTTCAATCCCATTAAACCCTATGGTTCAAACTAATTGAACTGGTTCAAGCCCAATTAAATTGGGTTCAATTGGATCACAACCAATTGGAGGCCGAAACGAGCTCTGAATAAGTTCAACATAGATTCAGAAAAAAACTGGCGCAGAGCTGGTCAACCCGGAATAATTTCCGGTTGACGCTGACAATGGCAAGACGGGGAAATGAGTGCTCAAGAATACTGTGACCTTAAAACTGAGACGATTCCCAATCGTAATCGGTATCCGGATCAAAGAGTTATCCTCTATGGTGTGTGACCTCATAGGTTCGACCTAAATGGTAACACTAGAACAATTCTAATACCAACACAGGAAACCATCTAGCAATGGGACCCGGCACCGGATAGGTCGAAGGTGCGGGAGCAAACTATCGAACCTCTGGCATATGGTTACCGTATAATTCATTTCTTTGACCTTTAATGCTCAAGATGACTATGATTGGGCTGCCAACCTAGACAGAGTCAGTCCACTACGTGTCTCAACCTTGCAAGCCCAGTGACTCTTCACTAGGGCTACCCCGGCCGAGAATTTGCTAAATTGAGATACAGCGAGACATTCAATTCAAACTGTTTGGACAGGTCAATTCCATTTTGGTCCATCACTGCTCCATAAGTACTTGCCTGTACCTAGAAACCTTCCATCACCGGATTAAAAATCCGGGTAGTCCGGCACCAAAATACAGGGAGTTGCTTGTAAGTTACCGTGATGACCTCTAGTCGGAGGGACACATATACCCATATCCAATCGTGAGTTTCCCTTTGGCAGAAAAGGGCTGCACGGAGTCACGTTCAATGAGATATCACATATCCCACTTGTAGATCACATCAGTGTCACCACACTCATTTGGTCAAGAGGACAACCAAACGATGTGAACTACAACAACCTATACTTGATATATTTCCGTCCAGTACATTATATCCTTTGGTTGTGAACAGGGTTTAAGGACCACTCGATACATCCTCTCTGTATCAAAATAGTGTAGTCCTAAGGACTTCATCACATGGAAAGAGCTCTATTCAGGAAAATATAATATGTGATGAGCTGCCAAAAATAATATTTTATTAATTCACAAAAAGAATACAATACTCAGCACAACCGCCTACAACCCAGGTGATTGGCTTTGGGACACAATTCGCAACAACTCCCACTTGTACTAAAGCCAATCAGAAGAGTATCTAATACCCATTTCCCATTTACAATAGTCGAACTCTTTTATTCCGAGGGCTTTAGTGAAGGGGTCGGCCAGATTTTCTTTTCCATTGATCTTCAGAAGATTGATGTCGCCTCGTTCTACGATTTCTCGTACGAGGTGGTAGCGCTGCAGAATGTGCTTGGTGCGGTGATGTGCTTTTGGCTCGTTAGCTTGTGCAATGGCTCCAGTGCTGTCACAGTACACCGAAACTTGACCATCTAGGGAAGGTGCCACCCCTAGCTCTCCAAGGAACTTCCATAACCATACAGCTTCCTCTGCTGCATCTGATGCTGCAATATATTCTGCTTTGCATACCGAGTCTGCAACAGTTCCCTGCTTAGAACTTTTCCAGAAGATCGCTCCTCCGTTCAAGGTAAAAACAAACCCTAACACACTCTTGCTATCATCTTTATCCGACTGGAAACTGGAGTCAGTGTACCCCACAAGTTTCAAGTCAGGTTCTCCATAAATCAGCCATTGATCTTTAGTATTTCTCAAATACTTAAGGATGGACTTAACCACCTTCCAATGCGCCTCACCTGGGTCAGACTGGTATCTGCTCACTACTCTTAGAGAGTATGCCACGTCTAGTCTAGTACAAGTCATAGCATACATGATAGAGCCTACTGCAGAAGCATAAGGTACTCTATTCATGCGCTCTCTTTCCTCAGGAGTTGTCGCACAATCCTTCTTGGAAAGAGTAATTCCAGAACCAATTGGGAGATAGCCTTTCTTGGAATTTTCCATGCTGAACCGTTTTAGCATGGTGTCAATGTATGTAGACTGGGACAATCCCAACAGCTTCTTAGATCTATCTCTATAGATCTTCATACCTAGTATGTAAGAAGCTTCACCCAAGTCCTTCATGGAGAATTGAGATGATAACCAGACCTTTATTCCTTGTAATGCTGCGACATCATTCCCGATTAAGAGAATGTCATCAACATACAGTACTAGGAATACAATCACAGAACCATTAACCCATTTATAGATGCACGGTTCTTCTCCATTCCTAACGAAGCCGTACGATTTGTTACACCTATCAAACCGTAAGTTCCAACTTCGAGATGCTTGCTTGAGTCCATAGATGGACCTCTGCAACTTGCATACCTTTGATTCATCTGTGGATGTGAACCCTTCAGGCTGTATCATATACACCTCCTCCTCCAGCTCTCCATTTAGGAAAGCGGTTCGGATATCCATCTGCCAGATCTCGTAATCAAAATATGCTGCCAAAGCAAGCATGATCCGAATGGACTTGAGCATTGCCACAGGGGAGAAAGTCTCGTCATAATCGATACCATATCGCTGACGATACCCCTTGGCAACCAGATGGGCTTTATAGGTCTCTACCTTTCCATCTACGCCCCTTTTCCGTTTGAAGATCCATTTACACCCGATGGGTTTTATTCCTTTAGGCGGATTAACCAATGTCCAAACATTGTTGATTTCCATGGACTCCATTTCGGATCGCATGGCTCCAAGCCATGCCTCAGAGTCAGATCTCTGAAGAGCATCCATATAGGTGATTGGATCCTCATTGTTCTCATCGAGCTCAATGGGATCACCATCCCGGACCAAGAAACCATAGTATCTGTCCGGCTGATGCGGTATTCTACCGGACCTCCTAATGGGTTCTGGGTGTGATTCAATCACAGCCGGTTCTACGATGTCCTTAGAGTGTGCAGGTTCTTCTATTGGCTGAACTTCATCAAGTTCAATCTTAGAGGCTATAGTTCCTTCTCCAAGGAACTCCTTTTTCAAAAAGATAGCTCTAAGAGCAACGAACACCTTTTGTTCATTCTCCAAGTAGAAGAAATACCCTTTGGTTTCTTTAGGATAACCAATGAATAAACACCGATCAGACCTAGGACTAAGTTTGTCTGAGTCTAAATGCTTTACATAAGCCGGACAACCCCAGACCCGAAGGTATGAGATTGAGGGTTTACATCCAGTCCACATCTCATACGGAGTGGAGACAACTGACATACTTGGAACATCATTTAATAAGTAACAGGCTGTCTAAAGTGCATATCCCCAAAAAGATAGCGACAGAGTTGCAAAGCCCATCATGGATCGAACCACGTCTAACAAGGTTCGATTCCTCCTTTCGGACACACCATTCAACTGCGGTGTTTCTGGAGGAGTCCATTGAGAGAGAATTCCATTCTCCTCAAGATAAGTCAAAAAATCACCAGATAAGTATTCACCACCTCGATCAGATCAAAGAGTTTTAATACTTTTTCCAGTTTGCTTGTCTACTTCATTACGGTATCGTTTGAACATTTCAAACGACTCTGACTTATGTCTCATTAGAAAGACATAACCGAACCTTGAAAAATCGTTTGTAAAAGTAATGAAATATTTGTATCCTCCTCTGGCACTAACTGTCATCGGTCCATATACATCAGTATGTATTAGACTTAGAAGTTCTGTAGCTCATTCACCTTTTCCAGTAAAAGGTGATTTGGTCATTTTACCAAGTAAACAGGATTCACAAGTGGGCAGTGATTTAGAATCACTGATCTCGAGGAGTTCATCTCCCCGCATCTTGTTTATCCTATTTTGGTTAATATGACCTAGCCTACAGTGCCAAAGATACAAATTGTTGACATTATCTAACCTTGGGCATTTGCTAGAAGTATACATTACACTAACAGGCCTTGATAGTAAAATATATGCCATTATTTAATCTAGCTTTCATTATCACAGAGTTATTCAAAATAATATTGCAAAAATCTCCCTTTATTGAAAATTCAAAACCACAATTAGCCAAAAGGCCTATAGAGATTATGCACATAATGAAACTAGGACAATAGTGACAGTCGACTAGTTCGACAGTACAAGACTAAAAGACAAGACGCAGGACTCCAACCTCCAGTACTGGAACACGATTTCCATTCCCGATGCTCAGAAACTATTCTCCATCTTCAAATCTTTTGCTAACTTGAAGTCCCTGTAACGAATTACAAACATGAATTGGACTACCAGTATCAATACCCAGTTAGCAGTATCAACAATTGCGTAATTACAAGGTTTTATCATATAAATACCTTGTTCAGCAGACTTCTGCTTCCTCAGCCTATTCGGATCAAGGGATGCAATATAAAGAGGATAGTTCCTCTTCCAGTGTCCCTTCTTCTTGCAGTAGAAGCACTTTGCAGAAGAATGATCAGCCTTATGCTTCCTGGTCTGACTAGGGCCAGGAGCATTCTGCACTTTCTTTCCCTTCTTATTTATTTTCTTCTTCCCTTTCTTAAAGGGATGATGACCTCTACTTCCTCCCTCTAAATTCACCACCCCCTTATTCAGTTGGTGGTCTTTCTCGAAAGTCTGCAGCAATCCCAAAAGACCATGGTAGTTGACTGCAGGCTTGTTCATTCTGTAATGATCGAGAAAATCAAGATAGGAGGAGGGAAGAGAATTCATGATCGCATCCTTGCCGAGCTGCTCGTGCAAGGGGCATCCGAGTTTGCCCAGTTTTTCAATCAGCTCGATCATGTATAATACATGATCAGTGACTGAACCACCATTCGGCATCTTGGAGTTGTAGATGGCACAAGACACTTTGTACCGTTCTACATCATCCGGGGTGCCGAAGGATTCCTTCAACTTTTGAAGGATTTCATCAGGTTGGGCCTCCTCGAATTTGTGACTGAACTCGTCGTTCATCACCGCTAACATAATGCAACGGACAGTAGTCCGATCAGAGACCCACTTCAAATAAGCATCTTTGACCGCACTTCGTGCATTTACGGGAGGGATTTCAGGTGCCGGATCTGTTACCACATAAAGGATCCGTTCATGCTCCAGAATAATTCTCAACCTTCGATACCAACTATCGAAGTTGTGACCCTTCAACTTCTCGTTATCGAGAAGTGACCGGAGTGATAAGTTTGAAGACATCTGAAAAGAAAATAAGACCACTTTAGTTTATGAATTAATAACTTAACCAAAAGACTTGGACTTTAGTCTAAACGTTTGTCCCACTAATTTTTAAAGATTGGTAGCCTCTAACTCCAATCCATGAAAACACCTTTTCAAGTGGGTACTGAAATCCAATAGGCCTCGCATGAGCCCGACTTTGGCCTGGTGCGGGCACCAGACTCAGAAGAAGACTTCAGAGCTCCATTTGGATCTCTGATTGACATTGCCCGAGAAATTAGGGTTTGTAATAAAGGTTGACCTGGTCAACCAGTTTATTTATTTTTATTTATTTCTTGAGTCACCATTTAAATTTTGTTGAGTCATGTTGACTCGATGCAAGTCCCGATGTGGTTTCAATTTGGTCCAAAATGGTGCTCCATTTGTCTTCCAATCAAATCAAGGTTCAAGCAAGTGGAGGCCACACTCCAAGCCACACGCCCAGCCACACTCCGAGCACACGCCAGAGTCCAGGAGGTGCCACAGAGGCATCCCAGTGTCATGGTCCCCACATCCAAAGAAGAAAAAAATCAAATTGGAAGCTAATTTAAAGGAGGCGCCCATACCTGCCAAGTTTGTCCAAGCAAAGAAGGAAAGAGACTTCTCTTGGAGAAGAAATCAAAGAAGGACATCCAACCTACTCCTAATTGAAGTTCAAATCAAAATCAAAGAGCTTAACTTGGAGTGGAAGAAAAGAAGAAATGCCATAAGAAGAAGAGGACTCCAAACCCAAATCCAACTCCAAAGGAGGTGCCATAAAAATTCCAAAAAAAATTTCTTTATGGCCATCCCAATTTTTTTTGAACTCTTGGTCGGCCAAGAGAGAAGATTTTCTACCTAATCTAGAGGTTGGAGGAGTTTAGTCCCACATGGGAATTTGTACAAGCTTGGAGAAAATTTTAGGTCTATATAATAGACCTCTCTTTGTAACTTTGAAAAATGAATGAAGAAAAATTATTTTTGCTATTCTCTTGTGTTGAGTGACCTAGGTTTCTCTTCTTCCGCACTATTCTAAGTGTTGAGCTCCGTGAGGGGGTAATCCAGGTTCCATTGGAGCCTTGAGGAGGTGAGAGATCTCCATCTTTATCCAAAACCCTAGGTTAGCCACTTGAAATTCCAAAACCCTAGCCGCCCTTCATTATTTTCAATCCATCAAACCCTAGCTCCATCCATCTCCCACGGCCTCTCTCTCTCTACAAGTCCAGGCCGTCCACCTTCATCCAGATCCAGTTCGGCTACTTCAGATCCAGAGCAAGTTCCAAGGAAAATCACATCAACATCCAGGAGAACCCAGTTTTCAGCAATTTCAATCTTCAAGTTCATCAACCTGGTAAATCTTTCCCTTGACTCTCTGATTCCATCAATTGCTTTTCTTCTCTTCCAGATCTTGAGTTCAGGAGAAGCCAACCCGCCAAGGACCAGTATTGGAGGATCCATTGCGAAGATATCTGAATCCGAGGATCCAACAATCTGCTCGGGAGAGTTCTTCCACCAAAATCTGTTAAGATCATTGTCTGGTTAGGTAAACCATCTCTTCTCTTTATTTCTGTTCTGTTGAAAGTTCGGAGCGAAACCCTAGGTCTGGGAGTTTCTCAACCCCCAGCGATCCGTTGCTTCTGAACTACTCTGATAATTTAGTTTCCTTAAAATTGTGCTTTCAATTATCATATTAGTATCTTTCAATGTTAGGTTAACTTTTCTTTGATTTGAAGCCAACTTCTACAAACATATAAAAACAACAAAAAAAAAAATAGTTAATCTTAATTTACTTCCGCATCGCATCCCTTTATTTGTTCTGCATCATTTTTGGTATCAGAGCCCAGTCTAGGGTTTCTGATTTGCTTGCTTGCTTGTTTTGATTGTTTTCTCTTTTTATTTTGTCTGCTCGAAGTAGACTCCCCAGGACGTCCGGTCCTAGGAACTAAGCGAGGCGCAAGCCTCCTCCTCCCATTCCACGGGGTGTTCCTAGGGCGTGTAGGGGATCCATTGGGTTATAACTTCGTAGCAGGGATTATAAACGGGGAAGACAATCTAGTTGCAGCCCGTAATTGCCCTGTTGTCTAAATTATTTCTCCCTACATAAAACTCCAAATTGCATGATTTTTGCTTCGTAGAAACCAGTATAATTGAACATATTTTCCATAATTGTTTTGTGATTTATTGGTTTCAGTATAAATTCTGAGTATTAAAATACAGCAACTCTATTTTTTTTGTGTTCTGCAATTCAATTCTTTTGGAGTGATCATCTCATAATTTACTTAAGGGCAATTGAGCATCTAAGATAAGGGGAGGAGTTGATTACCTCTCCTTAGCCCAAAACCACCGTCCAATCTTTCGAACCTAGACCTAATTTAAAATCAGTTAAACCTAATTTGCCCTAGTGGGCTAGGGACACCAATTGGTCGGGTCTAGGCTAGTGTTGAGTCAGTTTGCCGAGTTATTCTATGTGTGCTTAGCACTCAGTGTCTAGAACGGTGGTTCAGGGATCCATTCCCGAAGGGCTTGTGTGCTGGTCCGCCTACCTAGCCAATCACTGATTGGTGTCTAGGATTGGCAATCAGGGACCTAACACTCCCCTTACACCTGCCTGGCTGAGTCCTGAGTTACTACAGGCTAGCTTGCCACTCTGATTGGGCATCTAGTTTGGACTCTAGGTCTAGTGATCCAGTAGTCGATTTAGTCTAGTCTCATTTTGTGTGCTTGCTTGAATCATCATGTCTACCAGAAATGGAGTGCCATATCAACCTGGTCAAACCCAACCTGATTTAGAGGCCATGATCAGAACTCTTATTGAAAGTATGGCTAAAATGAATCAGGATATGACAAACACTGTGGCCCAGTTTAGCGCACAAATTCATAAGGATCTTACCCAACTTAGGGACCGAGTCCAAGTACTTGAAGAACCTAGACATCGGAATTGGTCTCCTGACCCCGATTTTAATGTGCCTCAACCTCACCCACATCAGGAGCCTAGAAGGCCTTTATATAGAGATCCTGAACCTAATCATAGGAGGCCTGACCCAGAGCCTGAAGATAGAGATGATAGGTTCATCAGGAACATCAAATTAGATGCACCCACTTTTGATGGAAGTCTGAACCCTAAGGTGTATTCTGATTGGTAGGGTGAGATGGATCAATACTTTAAGTGGTATGCTATGTCTGAGGAGAGGAAATACAAGTTTGCCAAGATGAAATTAGTGCGTCAAGCTAGGTTATACTGGGGGAACATTGAGCTAACCACTAGGAGACGGAATGTTGAGCCCATAACTACTTGGCAGGGTATGAAAGAAAAACTGAGAGATAAATACCTACCCATTTCATACCAGCAAAACCTGTTAGACCAATGGCAAAACCTGAAACAAGGAAACCGATCTGTCTCAGACTACATAGCTACTTTTGATGAATACCTAATGAGATGTGATGTGAGTGAAGCCCACGAAGTCACTTTGTCTAGATTTAGGGCTGGACTAAGGGAAGATATCAAGAGAGAACTATTTCTGAGAGAGGTTACTGATCTAGACCAAGCCTACCAGATTGCACTGAACACTGAGAAATTTCAGAGAGGACCTATACCTTCTAGGGTTAGTGCCCCAATCCCAAGGAATGGACCTAGCCAAGTTATCCCTAGTAAACCTTTTCAGGGTACTTCTACCCCTAGGCCCATGGACAAAGGTAAGGCACCTGACATCCAGAGAACCCCTAGTTCAAATATCACCTATTTTAAGTGTCAGAAACCAGGTCACATTTCCAGTCAGTGTACTGCCATAGCCTGTTTCAAGTGTCATAAGGTAGGTCATGTTGCTAGCCAGTGCCCACGGAGATCCCTCTACATAGAAGAGGGAGAGAATGATAATTCCGAGCCCAGTGAGGAATTTGAAGAAGAAGTTTATGAGGCCAGGATGAATTTGGTTGAGGAGTATGAAGGAGAGGAGGAACCCAATGAATCTGACCAATTAGGAGTTGTAAGATGCATCCTATCCCAGAATCTAGTTCAAGAGGATTGGCGTAGGACTAACATCCAACAGACTTTTCTTAAATTAGGGGATAAGGTATGTAAGATCATCATAGATAGTGGGAGCTGTGTAAATGCCATCTCTACTAGCACTGTCAAGATGTTAGGCTTAATCCCAGTTCCCCATCCCAACCCCTATAAAGTTTCTTGGGTAGATTCTACCTCCATACCCATCCAGTCTAGATGTCAAGTCCAAATCCAAATGCAATCTTATCACGAAAAGATTTGGTGCGATGTCTTACCCATGGGGGTGAGCAGTATAATTCTCGGAAGACCTTGGTTGTATGATCATGATGCCACCCTCTTAGGAAAATCCAATACCTGTGTCTTTAGTTTCAATGGGAAGAAGATTACGATCCATTCAGTTCCCCCTAAGGACAAGGTAACTAAAGGAGCCGGTAAGGTTAAGGAGATGAAAACTGGAGTGAACCTAATCAGTGCTAAGGATCTAGAACAAGAAATTCATAGTGGTTCACCCATCTGGATGTTGACTACTAAGGAACTTAGAACTTCGGAACCCTCAGAGCCTCCTCAAGAAGTTAAACCTGTGTTAAAAGAATTTGAGGATGTCTTTCCCGAGGATTTGCCAGACCACCTTCCACCTCTTAGGGATATCCAGCATGCCATAGATCTAATCCCAGGAGCGACTTTGCCCAACTTGCCCCATTACAGGATGAATCCATCTGAGCATGAAGAACTGCAAAAGCAGGTTGGAGAATTATTGAGGAAGGGGTTTATTAGAGAAAGTCTTAACCCTTGTGCAGTCCCAGCCTTACTGACCCCAAAGAAAGATGGCACATGGAGGATGTGTGTTGACAGTCGTGCCATCAATAAAATTACAATCAAATATAGGTTTCCCATCCATAGACTAGATGACATGCTTGATATGATGGCTGGTGCAATGGTTTTTTCTAAGATTGATCTCAAAAGCGGCTATCATCAGGTTAGGATTAGACCCGGGGATGAATGGAAAACTGCTTTCAAGACTAAGGATGGTCTTTATGAATGGGTTGTTATGCCTTTTGGGTTGTCCAATGCCCCTAGTACCTTCATGAGAATTATGACCCAGGTACTTAGAGCTTTCATAGGAAAATTTGTGGTGGTCTATTTTGATGACATCCTGATCTATAGTAAGACCCCAGCAGATCACCTAGGCCACCTTAGAGCAGTCTGCCAAGTTTTGAAGAATGAGAGACTCTACGGTAATCTTAAGAAGTGTGAATTCATGACTAGTAGAGTTATCTTTCTTGGTTTTGTAGTAACCCCTGACGGCGTGGCGGCCGATCCTGAGAAAATTAGGTCCATAGTAGACTGGCCAGAGCCAACCAATGTGCATGAAGTTAGAAGTTTCCATGGCTTGGCTACCTTCTATAGGCGATTCATCAAGGGGTTTAGTACTTTAGCTGCTCCTATCACTGATTGTATTAGGAAGGGAGAATTTCATTGGACTAAGTCAGCCTATAAAGCCTTCCTAGATCTTAAGGATAAAATGACCCAGGCACCCATTCTGAGATTACCCGATTTTTCTAAAGTATTTGAGGTTGCCTGTGATGCTTCAGGTGTAGGAATAGGTGGAGTCCTAAGCCAAGAGAATCATCCCACAGCATTCTTTAGTGAAAAACTTAATGATGCTAAGCTTAGGTATTCTACCTATGATAAGGAATTTTATGCGGTGGTGCAAGCTTTGCGTTACTAGAGACATTATTTGCTACCGCAGGAATTTGTACTATTTTCGGACCATGAGGCTCTTAGATTTCTGAACTCCCAAAAGAAGCTTAACCCTAGGCATGCTAAGTGGGTAGAATATATCCAGTCCTATACTTTTGTCCTGAAACATAAGGCTGGAGTTGAGAATAAGGTAGCTGATGCCCTTAGTCGCCGATCTCTGTTATTAACTTCTGTTAGAACTGAGGTCATAGGGTTTGAGCAAATCAAAGAGGAATATGAGTCTTGTCCGAATTTCACAACTGTGTATCAGGATCTAGTTCAAGGACCATCTAGTAATCACCAGGATTATACCCTTGTAGATGGTTTTTTGTTCTTCAAAAATAGGCTTTGCATCCCTAGAACTTCTCTTAGGGAATTTTTGATTTGGGAAATCCATGCTGGAGGTTTAGCCGGCCATTTTGGAAAAGACAAGACCATTCTGGCTATTGAAGACCACTTTTTCTGGCCTAGCTTGAAAAGGGATGTAGCTAATATTGTAGCTAGATGTCGAACCTGCGCTGTTGCCAAACAGCGAAAACAAAACACTGGCCTTTATACCCCACTCCCTGTCCCAGATCGTCCTTGGCAAGATGTGAGTATGGATTTTGTGTTAGGTTTACCTAAGACCCAGAGGAGACATGATTCTATCTATGTCATAGTCGACCGATACTTTAAAATGGCCCACTTCTTGCCTTGTTCCCAAACCTTTGATGCGTCTAAGGTAGCCACACTTTTCTTCAATGAGATAGTTAGACTCCATGGCCTACCTAAGACAATCGTTTCAAATAGGGATGTCCGGTTCACCAGTTACTTTTGGAAGACCCTTTGGCATAAGTTAGGGACAAAACATAAGTTTTCAACTGCCTATCATCCCCAAACTGATGGCCAAACTGAAGTAGTGAACCGTAGCCTAGGAAATCTGCTGAGATGTCTTGTTGGTGAAAACACCAGAAATTGGGATTTATACCTACCAAGGGCAGAATTTGCGTACAATGACTCGGTCAATAGGTCTACGGGTAAGAGTCCATTTGAAATTGTACATGGGTACAAACCTCACACACCTCTTGACCTAGTCCCTTTACCTGTCCACACTCGAGTCTCCGAATCTGCTGAGAATTTTGCATAGCATGTAAAAGACTTGCATAAAGAAATTCATGCCAAAATAAATTTAAGTAATGAAACTTATAAGAAGTTGGCTGATACTCAAAGGCGAGTCAAATCTTTTGTTGAGGGAGACTATGTGATGATTAGGTAAAGGCCTGAACGGTTTCCTCCTGGAACCGTTAGAAAGTTACATGCTAGGGGAGCTGGACCATTTAGAGTGGTAAAGAGAGTAGGATCCAATGCCTATGTGCTCGAGTTGCCTCCAGAACTAGGCATTAGCTCTACTTTCAACATTACAGACTTAGTAGAGTACAGGGAGCCAGCTGTGATTCCTAGTGAGCCTTTTGAGCCTAACCCTATCATTGAGAGTGATTCCGACCCTGTGTGTCCACCAACAAACTGGCCTGTGAGGAAAGAGCAGATTGAAAAGATCCTGGATGATCAGGTTATCTCTACTCGTAATCGAGGATACCAAAGGTACCTGGTCCGCTGGCAAGGAAGGCCAGATTCTGATGACTCTTGGATCTCCCGAGAAGAATTACAAGAATTGGACCCAGACCTCTTGGAGAGATACCAGAGCCAACTTGAGCCTTACTTGACAGGGTCGAGTTCCTCCCACCCTGGGAGAATTGGTGCGGGCACCAGACTCAGAAGAAGACTTCAGAGCTCCATTTGGATCTCTGATTGACATTGCCCGAGAAATTAGGGTTTGTAATAAAGGTTGACCTGGTCAACCAGTTTATTTATCTTTATTTATTTCTTGAGTCACCATTTAAATTTTGTTGAGTCATGTTGACTCGGTGCAAGTCCCGATGTGGTTTCAATTTGGTCCAAAATGGTGCTCCATTTGTCTTCCAATCAAATCAAGGTTCAAGCAAGTGGAGGCCACACTCCAAGCCACATGCCCAGCCACACTCCGAGCACACGCCAGAGTCTAGGAGGCACCACAGAGGCATCCCAGTGTCATGGTCCCCACATCCAAAGAAGAAAAAAATCAAATTGGAAGCTAATTTAAAGGAGGTGCCCATACCTGCCAAGTTTGTCCAAGCAAAGAAGGAAAGGGACTTCTCTTGGAGAAGAAATCAAAGAAGGACATCCAACCTACTCCTAATTGAAGTTCAAATCAAAATCAAAGAGCTTAACTTGGAGTGGAAGAAAAGAAGAAATGCCATAAGAAGAAGAGGACTCCAAACCCAAATCCAACTCCAAAGGAGGCGCCATAAAAATTCCAAAAAAATTCCTTTATGGCCGTCCCAATTTTTTTTGAACTCTTGGTCGACCAAGAGAGAAGATTTTCTACCTAATCTAGAGGTTGGAGGAGTTTAGTCCCACATGGGAATTTGTACAAGCTTGGAGAAAATTTTAGGTCTATATAATAGACCTCTCTTTGTAACTTTGAAAAATGAATGAAGAAAAATTATTTTTGCTATTCTCTTGTGTTGAGTGACCTAGGTTTTTCTTCTTCCGCACTATTCTAAGTGTTGAGCTCCGTGAGGGGGTAATCCGGGTTCCATTGGAGCCTTGAGGAGGTGAGAGATCTCCATCTTTATCCAAAACCCTAGGTTAGCCACTTGAAATTCCAAAACCCTAGCCGCCCTTCATTATTTTCAATCCATCAAACCCTAGCTCCATCCATCTCCCACGGCCTCTCTCTCTCTACAAGTCCAGGCCGTCCACCTTCATCCAGATCTAGTTCGGCTACTTCAGATCCAGAGCAAGTTCCAAGGAAAATCACATCAACATCCAGGAGAACCCAGTTTTCAGCAATTTCAATCTTCAAGTTCATCAACCTGGTAAATCTTTCCCTTGACTCTCTGATTCCATCAATTGTTTTTCTTCTCTTCCAGATCTTGAGTTCAGGAGAAGCCAACCCGCCAAGGACCAGTATTGGAGGATCCATTGCGAAGATATCTGAATCCGAGGATCCAACAATCTGCTCGGGAGAGTTCTTCCACCAAAATCTGTGAAGATCATTGTCTGGTTAGGTAAACCATCTCTTCTCTTTATTTCTGTTCTGTTGAAAGTTCGGAGCGAAACCCTAGGTCTGGGAGTTTCTCAACCCCCAGCGATCCGTTGCTTCTGAACTACTCTGATAATTTAGTTTCCTTAAAATTGTGCTTTCAATTATCATATTAGTATCTTTCAATGTTAGGTTAACTTTTCTTTGATTTGAAGCCAACTTCTACAAACATATAAAAACAACAAAAAAAAAAAATTAGTTAATCTTAATTTACTTCCGCATCGCATCCCTTTATTTGTTCTGCATCATGGCCGGCTCACCCATACAAGCCTAAAGGTAGGTTCGTAAACCAATTGTTTCCCTAAACAATTTTCAGTATTTTATTTTGCCCCAGAGAACACCCCAATCGGCCTTGGGGCCTCCTATTGCGGGTCTCTGGTTAGGTCCAACCATTAAAATGACAAATCCAATGCTTCCAGCTAACTAAAGATGAAGCCCGACTTTGGCCGGCCCACCTGGTCCTGTTAAGGAGGTTGCACTGAACCATCATCGATCAGATAGAAATTCCAGTCGCCGGATGTACACCCGTCTTTGGAACTGTCGATGCACACCAAGCTAGTGGACACATTTCTAACTGACTTAATGGGAGGCTAAGACACTATCAACACCTTGACATAGTCTTTTTAAGGACCTAATAATTTTAGAGGATTTTTAGTAGTGATAGAGGAAAAAGACAAGGACATAGATCATCCTCCCACTGAATCAATCAGATTCTAGGAGGGTTGATTTGAATCAACAAACGATCCATGGGCACCTATAGATCAGTCAGACCGATCAACTTGGGTGACATGGGTTAACTCGAGTCATTGAGCTTTTTCAATCAGTTCTGGTCGACTCGACTAGCCAGGTAGGTGAGATCATGGGTGAGTATCCGCCATTAACCATCTTTCCTAGACACCAACCAAGTTGCTAGGAAAGAGGTAGCCTCATGCAACCATGATCACAATGCCAAACCTACCTCGACATCAGTCGGTTTACCAGACTCGATCAGACTAGCCTAAAGACTCGGGCATCCTCAGAGCCACTAATTGGATCCATTTTAGATGAACGGATCAACTAATCTAACTATTAGATAGTTCTAAAGAAGGACCTTAATCAACTTTTGATTAATCTTCTTTTATCCGGTTCAACTAAACCTAGGTCTAACCCAGTTAAAAGACCCAATTAGAAAACTAACCCAATTTAACCCAGAAATGGCTTATTCATGTCAAATTAGAATTCATAAACCTAATAATTTAATTTTAATAAGCCATACATTTAATCAAAACATTTTTAATTAAGTGTCAATGTAAAATGTTTTTACATTACAAAATCATGCATCATATCTAGATTTTATTTTATAAACATTTCATGGCCCAATAATTAACAGACATGTCAAAACTGTATCTGAACTAAAACAATTTTAATTCCAAGATTTCCTTAAAGGATCCTTCTGAAGAGGCCAACACAGACGATCCGCTTCGTGTCAAAGACACACGGTCATGGTGAAGGTCTCAACTAGGTTCCTGAAAGTACTATCAGGATACAAAAAATAAATTAAACTATTTTTAATCTAACATGCATCAAGATTATGTTATACCTGTAAACCTGGCTCTGATACCACTGAAAGTTAAAAAGGGCTTTTGCAGGTGCCTACTCTAAGCATGCAAGAGCAGGGAGCAGGTAAGTATTTTAAAATAATTTTAAAATGCACAGCAGAAAAAACTTGCTCCGCACAGGACCTAACACGATCCGGAAGCATGTACAGATAAAAAACACGTCATATAATGGGTATGGAATATTTATAAAATATTTTACAAATCTAGATCTACATATGCATGAAAAAAAAATAAAAATAATACCTTATTCCTGCTTGGAATAAGTCTGGAATAGACCTGGTATTGCAAGAATAGCGAGAATAACTTTATTCCCGTTGTCTTCAACCTCCAGCACGTTGAAAACTCTGTTTTTCTCCTTCACAAACAGCAACCAAAAGGTGGCAATAGGACCTCCTTTTCCTCCCAAATCGGAGCAGCAGCAAGGGGGTAAGAAGTTCTTTGATCTTCAACCAAAATTTGCAAAGGAAAAGCACCAAAAAGGATCTACCAAATCAACCAAAACTTGCTGAAAAAATTTCTGCTGCAGGAAAAATAGCAAGTTGGTTCTTTGGATTTGGAGTAGCAACAGCAAATTTGGTTCGACTCTCTTGCTCCCAGGAGTAAAGAGATACTCCCTCTAGAGGGGAGAAATGCCTGGGGCTCTCGGATCCTACCCCTTGCGCGGTGCTAGCCGCAGGAAGGAACTTGGTCACGGTTGATGGCAGCAACTCTGGTTTGCTGCAATCAATCGATTTGAGCACTACAATCAACAAGGATTAAGGCTTGTTTCTCTCCCTAAATCTCTCCAAAACCCAGCCCTCTAAATCACCGGTGGAATGGAAAAAAAATTCTCCAAGGAAGAAGACTTCTCACTATTTTTGTTTCAGCCTCTCACACACGGTGACCTATTTTTTTTTTTTTTTTTGAACCTGGGGATGCAGAGATATATAAATGCAGCAGGTAAGGGAGAATAGGAGAGGCTGGCAGACCAAACGATGCCGACTGCCATTCCACCATTTAACAACTATAAAACAAGCCGTTAGGGAGGAGGAAAAGACACCCACGAGGTGAAAAAAATTTCAGCCAAATAAGATGCTAGGAATTCCATTCCCAGCGAACACCGTGTAAACGGTCACATGAAGGAAAACCATCGGTTCAAATAAAATTTAGGTTCAATCCCATTAAACCCTATGGTTCAAACTAATTGAATCGGTTCAAGCCCAATTAAATTGGGTTCAATTGGTTCACAACCAATTGGAGGCCGAAATGAGCTCTGAATCAGTTCAACACTGATTCAGAAAAAAACTGGCACAGAGCTGGTCAACCTGGAACAATTTCCGGTTGACGCTGACAAGGGCAAGATGGGGAAATGAGTGCTCAAAAATATCATGACCTTAAAATCGAGGCGATTCCCAATCGTAATCGGTATCCGGATCAAAGAGTTATCCTCTGTGGCGTGTGACCTCATAGGTTCGAACCTAAACGGTAGCACTAGAACAATTCTAGTACCAGCATAGGAAACCATCTAGCAATGGGTCCCAGCATCTGGTTAGGTCAAAGATATGGGAGCAAACTATCGAACCTTTGGCATATGGTTACTCTATAATTCATCCCTTTGACCTTTAATGCTCAAGATGACTGTGATTGGGCTGCCAACCCAGACAGAGTCAGTTCACTACGTGTCTCAACCTTGCAAGCCCAGTGGCTCTTCACTAGGGCTACCCCGGTCGAGGATTTGCTAAATTGAGATACAGCGAGACATTCAATTCAAACTGTTTGGACAGGTCAATTCCATCTTGGTCCATCACTGCTCCACAAGTACTTGCCTGTACCCAGAAACCTTCCATCACCGGATTAAAAATCCGCGTAGTCCGGCACCAAAACACAGAGAGTTGCTTGCAAGCTACCATGATGACCTCAGGTCGGAGGGACACATATACCCATATCCAATCGTGAGTTTCCCTTTGGCAGAAAAGGGCTGCACGGAGTCACGTTCAATGAGATATCACATATCCTACTTGTAGATCACATCAGTGTCACCACACTCATTTGGTCAAGAGGACAACCAAACGATGTGAACTACAACAACCTATACTTGATATATTGCCGTCCAGTACAATATATCCTTTGGTTGTGAACGGGGTTTAAGGACCACTAGATACATCCTCTCTGTATCGAAATAGTGTAGTCCTAAGGACTTCATCACATGGAAAGAGCTCTATTCAGGGAAATACAATATGTGATGAGCTGCCAAAAATAATATTTTATTAATTCACAAAAAGAATACAATACTCAGCACAACCGCCTACAACCCACGTGATTGGCTTTGGGACACAATTCCTAACACCTTCTGGGTGCTGCATCACTCCTTTTATAGGCATCTGGGGGTAGCTTCCCAACGCATCCCCCCACGTGCCGAGATCCGATGGCTAGCGCCTCAGTTTTTGAGTTGGACAGGAATCTGAGGGGACACACTGGATCATATCCAGCCATGCTCTGCATTATAGTCGAAGCAATGGTGGATGGACCACTTCGGGAAGTGCCCCAACCGCTTTGATGCAGCCACGTGCCCCATGTCATGTCAAGAATCCAAATGGGCTGCTACCATGCACCGTATCAGTAATGACTACTTCCCTTGTCTTCGCCAATCAGACACTGACACTTATCCCAGAGAAAAAATCGGAGCAGAAGGTGGCTGGATGCAGCACGCTGGATCAGATTCGCCATCATCTAAAAGATTAAGGCATTTATTGCCATTTAATGCCCTCACCCTTTGAGCATACAGGCTCGCTCGAAGTACAAGGGCAAGGGGGACAGTGTTGTACCTTGACGGCTCACCCTCAAGTGGAACTGACCCATTCTTGCGATCCGACCGGGCCACCCCTTCAGAGCTCCGACTGTTACTCCTTCAGCAGTCCGACCCACTGGAGCTAAGGTCCGAATGACCCTCTCCTGCAGGGGTCTGGCCTATCGTTCTCCTTCAGAGGTCCGAACGACCCTCTCCTGCTGGGATCCAGCCCGTTGTTCTCCTTCAGCGATCCGACCTACTGGAGTTGAGGTCTGAACGACCATCTCCTGCTGGGGTCTGGTCCATCTCTCTCCTTTAGAGGTCCGACCCACCGGGGCAGAGGTCCGAACGACCCTCTCCTGCTAGGGTCCGGCCCATCGCTGTCTTTCAAAGGTCCGACCCACCAGGGCAGAGGTTCGAACGACCCTCTCCTGCTGGGGTCTGGCCCATCACTAAATAAGTTAATATTTAGTATTTAGGCACTCAATTATCCTTAAGAATCAACCTAACTAAGTAATTTTTTTAAAAAAGTAAATTGATACTTAGATCAAAGAGTTTGTGAGATACTGAGTGATCAAGTATTAAGAAAATTCAATAAAGAGTTAAGTTTGGAATATAAATATTTTTTCTTTGAGCATTTCTAATTCCTTCTACAAGCATCATAGAAGAGTTTATCTCTTATGGGCTAGTACAAGATAACTATATATTATTTATAAAATAAAAATTAAGTTTAAAATAAAATAGTTTCCAAGTACTTTTCACTAAGTAACCGGGCTTCTTTGTCAAAGCAAGCATTAAGGTTCAGATCAAAAGGTGAGGAGGGTAAAGAAACTTGTTATAAGGCTAGTCTTAACTCATAGGTTATTTGATTCGAGTAAGTAAACCCGAAGAGTATCTTATACCTAGTGTCCTAAGGTCATCTAATTTAGGAGTCATTGGCTGAAAACTCGCTACATGGGTTAGATAGAAAGTTTAAGAGATTAAGACACTCAATAGCATTACACATTAAATAAATAAATAAATTCTAAACATTGGTCTCCCATCAAGTAACTAGGTCTCTTTGCCTCAGGAAGCAATGATGTTTTCATCAAAAAGTGAGAAATGTGAAGATGTTTCTATAATAAATGAAGGATGGAATGGTGCAGGCACCAGACTCAGAAGAAGACTTCAGAGCTCCATCTGGATCTCTGATTAACCTTGCCCAAAGAATTAGGGTTTTGGTTTGTAATAAGAGTTGACTAGATCAACTCAATTTAGCTTGAGTCTACATTACCTGCATTTTATTTTGTTGAGTCATGTTGACTCAGTAGTGGACTAGGGTTTCAACCTGGGGTGTTACATTTTCTTCCAAGGCCTAGCA
This sequence comes from Areca catechu, assembly GCA_021397845.1. Lineage (NCBI taxonomy): Eukaryota > Viridiplantae > Streptophyta > Magnoliopsida > Arecales > Arecaceae > Areca > Areca catechu. Next base: position 88,140,562 of record CM038051.1, on the reverse strand, counting down.
AGTGGGCGCCACACTCCCAGCCACACTCCCAGCCATACGCCTGAGTCCAGGGGGCGCCATATCTACATCCAGCAGCCTTTGGTCCCCACGCCACAGATAGCAGCTTCCTTCTCTCATGCGCCAGTTGAGGAGAAATCCACCAGGAGTCCACAAATCAAGGGGGCGGCCCAAGTCTTTCCCAAAGAAACCAAACTAAGAAAGGGAAGAAATTCTCTTGGAGAAAACTTCAAGGAGGCGCCCATTACCTGCCAAAAATATCCAAAACAAAGATGGGAAGGGCCTTGACTTAGGGAGGAAGAAAAGGAGGAGGCCAAAAGAGTTGATCCATGGAAGGAAAAAAATTCTCTTGAAGATCCAAGCAAGGAGGCGCCATCTACCTGCCTTTTATAACCCTAATCAAATTTTTTTGGTACCTTGGCCGACCATATGTGTATGGATTATCCTGATTTGTAGATCCCCTCCTTTAGTCCCACATGGGAAGATGTAAAACCCTACTCCCTTGTAAAGCCTTATAAATTAAACCCCTCTTGTAAGTTTAAATCAATCAGATGAATGAAGACAAATTTTTTTGTGAGCAAACTTTGTGTTTTCTCTCTTCCGCACTTGCATCCAGGTGTTGAGCTCCGTGAGGGAGTAAATCCGGGTTCCCCAGGAACCTTGAGGAGGTGTGAGATCTCCAAAACCCAAACCCTAGGTTAGCCACTCCACTCCCAAACCCTAGCCGCCATCACCCTTTTCTTTCCACCAAGCCCTAGCCTATCCCACTTCTCACGGCCACCCTCTCCAAGTCCAGGCCGACCACCAGCATCCAGCTCCAGTCCAGATACTTCAGATCTACAGCAATTCTAAGAGGAAGTCAGATCAGCCTCCAGGAGAATCCTGATTTCAGCAACTTCAGCTTTCAAGTTCTTCAACCTGGTAAATCTTTTCTTGAGTATCTGAATTCCATCACTTGTTCCTCTTCTTTCCCAGATCTTGAGTCCAGGAGAAGCCGACCAAACCACAAGACCAGTATTGGAGGATCCATTGCGAAGATAGCCGACTCCGAGGATCCCACAATCTGCTCGAGAGAGTTCTTCCACCCAAATTCTGAGAAGATCACTGTCTGGTTGGTAAACCTCTTTCCTCTCTATTTCTGTTCTGTTGAAAGTTCAGAGCGAAACCCTAGGTTTGGGAGTTTCTTAACCCCCAGTGATCCGTTACTTCTGAACTACTCTGATAATTTAGTTTCATCTAAATTGTGCTTTCAATCCTTACCTAGTTTCCTTCAACTTAGTTTAGCTTTACTTTGAGTCAAAGCCAATTTCTGAAATATATAAAAAAAAAAAAAAAGAATTAATCTTAAATTTACTTCCGCATACGCTTCCTTGTTCTTTGTTCTGCATCATGGAAGTAATAATACATTAGCCCATGTGAAAGTTAATGACTTAGAGATAAAGGTAGGGCAATTTAAATAAAAAATTAGAAAAGGTTTAATGTTCTTCATTTAATTTTAATATTGGTTAAGTACTAATACCTTGATGACATACCTCACTCTCACTCTTCTAAACATCAATGGCCCTTTAAAGAATATTGCTTGATAAAACTTGAAACCCTAAGTTAAAAAGTATCTAACTTTAAATTTTTTCTTTACTAGAGGACAAGAAAAGTTCAAGTTGGGGGATGTGATAAGTATGATAAATATGTCAATAGAAGAATTAATTTATAAATCAATTTATCTTTATTCTCTTAGAATTGATGCTTCTATTTATTTTTTGCATGAAAGATGATTGTCAATGCAAAGAATCTGATTTGAGAGTTAAAATGACATAAATTGTGACCAAATTGGATGCAAGATGAACCTCAAATGGAGATTCAAGGGCAAGCCAATTCCAGTCTAAATCAGGCATGAACCCAAGCTAGAATTAGCCCAAATATGGCCCAACTACATCCCAGTTCACCGTTGACTGACCGCTCGGTCCTGTCAAGGGCAAGCCAATTATAGCCCAAATCAAGCTCGAACCCAAGCCAAAATGAGTCCAAATCAAGCCCAACTACATCCTGATTCATGTGGATCAACTACTCGGTCCTGACGACTACATCTCAGTTCATCATGGACCAACCACTTGGTCCATAGGACCAAGCATGTGGTCCACAAACAAAATCCTTTGGTCTTTGTTGTAACTCATGGTAATAGGGGCTGGTGTTGGTGTTTATCATGGTCCACTGAAAAAGGAACAACCAGACCATGGAGCGATATTATGATCCACTAGGAAAGTTAATGCAGCATTTATTGCAGTGCATGAAGGGATTGGTTTGAGGCAAGATCAGGCGGTAAGAAAAAGATCTTCATGCATGATCTAATGGTTAGGAATGAAGCTGGCTATTGAGGATTGATTTAGGAATTTTGTTGTGTGATCTAACAATCTAGAGTAAGCTGATGACCAGATCAGATTGATAGTAGGATTTCAAGTGGTTTTTGTTGACTTTACCCTTGATTTTGATGAATAAAAAAATATTTGAATATGTATGAGATACTAATATTTTGTTGGAGTGTTGAACATAATATTTTAGGTACCCTATAAATTTAATACAAGATGGGATAAATTAATCAATCCTTAAGAAAAAAATTCTCACTTTTTGGATGTATTACAAAGTAAAAAGCCAAAGAAATTAAGAATTAATGTATATTTGAAAGTTGGTTTGGAATAAATCAAGTCATAACTTCAAATCTCAAGTTTAGCACATAAATTCTCAATTAGCACAGTTATAAGTCAACTCATGGGAATGGTAAGTTGACTCTCAAAGAAGTCCTAGAGAAGAAAGAAGACTATCATATAGAGTTTCAGCCAGATAGCCTATGAATCAACTCATAGGTCAACTCAAATTCAACGAGACATGGTCTTAGGAAATCTAGAAAGTAGAGAATTTTAGATCCAAGCTATAAGTTGACTCAAAGTTTCGATGAGCCAACTCATAAAGTGCCATGAATCAACTCAAGCTCCATGAGTCGATGTTGTAGGAAAATTCCAGAGAGACTATTTCTTGGTACAGGTCTATGAGTCGACTCAAGGTTCTAGTGAATTGACTCATGAAGATCTATGAGTCAATTCAAGGACTGGTGAGTTGACTCATCAAGTTCTAACAAACAATAGCGACTAGTTTTTCCGAAAGTGCAAAAGTTTGTACAACATTCTAAATGGCTAGTTTTTACTTCTAAATAGTCATAAACCATCATTTGAAGATTTTAAAGATATTAATTCTCTACCAAGCTTATTAAAAAATCAAGAGAATCCAAAAGAAAGCAAAGAACTTCCAAGAAAATCTTCCAAAGAGTAAACTACCAAGAGAAAAGCCAAGTTCTTAAAGAGTGTGCCATAAATTCTAGCTCCAGCTTTCAAAGCAATCATCAATAGCTTTTCAATAAGAAGACAACTCAAAGATTTTCTCAAGAGCTTCAACAACTTTTGTTTTGCTCTTTTAGAAAGCTTTTGGTTTCAAAATTTTGTGTACTTTATTTCTTGTGCTGTAATTAGTTTCAAGAGAATTGAAACTAGAAGATAGGCTCATCCAAGCCTTGTAATTGGATTGCAAGCCAAGGGATAGCTTGTTGTAAGGTTGCAGTTGGTGAGCCTAAGAAAAAATTAATTAGATTTTGGTTTGTGAGCCCGGAATATAAACCGGTTATAATCTTTAAGGGATTATAGTAGAATTTTTAAGGGATATTTGGAGAGTAGACGTAGGTGCTTAAGGTGCACCAAAACATTATAATAATTTTATGTATTTATTATACCTTACTCTCTTTTTCTTTTTCTCTTCATAAGCTTAATATTCATCTTTAGTTTGCAAGCATATTCTGCCACACATACACTTCATAGGTTTTTCAAAAATAGCACATAATTATTTAAATTTTTGAAATATCTAATTCACCCTTCTCTTGGATTATCTCATTAGGAAATAGTTTTGGATGCCGATGAGGAGATTTTGGGTGGTTTTGATAAAGATCCAATGCCCACAAGGGCTCACACGGATCAAATTTTAATTGGACATGGTTCAGGATCCCTCTTTCCCTCCTTTTTTCTATTTGATTAACCATTCAAACATCCCTTCCTTTAGTCTCACATATGGAAATAAAAAAAAATCTTCCCTCCCACACTATAAAAAGGCCCTTATACCTCCACCTTGGAAATCATTCTAGAATCTATCAAAACCCTTGCAAAGAGCGTAAGGGAGAAGGGAGTAGTCCTATGCATGGCTAGCAATCTTTGTCTTCCAAAAAAGTAGATTTTTTTTTTTAATTTTTAAATCTGGTATCTTTCTTTTATATAATTAGATATTTGAATAATTGTAAGGTTCCCTTTTCTTATGAATGAAGTTTATTATTTCTTTCAAATATCGTGTTCTTAATTTTTTAGTATGAGACAAGTCTTTGAATAACCTATGACTACATAGAGATGGGTCATGATCTAGTGATACAATCCATGCTCAGTGAGATAGGCTATACTTTGTAATTGATTATAAATCTCTTAGCCTAAGGAATGAATACTAGATTTATGATTAAAGACAAAAATTGAAATCCCCAAAACACAGTTTATTTTATTACCTTGAATTTTATTTCACTTATAATTTGCACTCTTAATTTTAATCCAACTTCATTATGTTAAGTAAAATTCTTAACTCGAATATAATTGTCCAAGATCCTTGTGGATATGTTCCTGACTCACCTTATCTACAAAGTTTGAGTTAGTTTTTATTTTTGACCGCCTATGGCAATTATCATATGGCTTACTTCAAAGTGCCTAGACTAGAGATCTACCACGTAGATGAATTTATGGCCATGCTAGTAATGAAACAAGGATTATACCCTTCTTGATTTACTTTCTTACTAGATAAGACATTCCTTAAGTCTTATTCAAAACTCTTGACACGTGTCCAAAAATATAGTCACATAGAAGAAGGCACACTCAGTTGGTGAGAAGCCTGAAATCCATAAAGAAGCAAGACTATGAAGGACTGGGCAAGAGTCAAGCTAAGAAGCATAACCCCTCATGCTGACAAAGTCCTAGGTCAAAGGGTCCAACTAGTGAATAAAGTGACTATACCCCTCTCTCGACCCCTAGAAATAAAATCCTCATGGAGATTAAAGGAGAGAAGTATTTGAGGAGGTCTCATATAATAAAAGCTCAACCAACTGTCCGTAATAAGAGCAAACACTATCGATTTCATCATGACCACGACCACAATACCGAAGAGTGCATCTAGCCAAAGGATGAAATTGAAGCTCCTATTTGGTAAGGCTACCTCGAGAAGTACATCCATGGTGGGGGAGTTCGACCTGAAGCCCAAAACCTAAACTAGTAGTAAGTATAAGGAAAGATCAACAATCAACCAAAAGTAGTAGTCAACATGATCTTGAAAGGCATGTGGCCTAGGGGGCAAGATATGAAGAAAACCTTTCAAAGAGGTAGAGGGGTGATAATATAATCTTTTTTTTTGATGACAACCTAGTAGGAATTCAAACTCCTCATGATGATGTTATTGTCATGTCTATGACAGTAGCAAATTTTGATGTAAAAGAGTATTAGTTAATAATGGAAGTGCCATAGACATGTTATTCTATAATACTTTTTCTTGGATGAAATTATCTAAGGATCAACTAAAAAGAGTTATGACTCCCTTAGTTAGGTTCTCTGGAAACTTGATCAGGGTTGAAGACAAGATTACTCTTCCCATCACAGTAGGAAGGCCACCTTGAGAAAGTATAGTCCTACTAACATTCATGATTGTCTGAGTACCTTCAATATATAATGTCATTCTTGGATGACCAAAATTAAATCTACTACAAACAATTGTCTTAACCTATCATCTCCTTGTCTGGTTTCCTACAAATAATGGAGTCAAAGAAATGCATGGAGATCAACAACTAGCTTGATAATATTTCATGGTTGCTGCCAAAGTGCAAAGAACCAATGAGTCACCTATACCGGATCAATTGGACTAAAGAGAACCAAAAACAAGAGGTGAACTAGTTGAGTAACTAATCTCTTTCCCACTAAAGGAGATCTCTCAAGAGTGGTGCAAAAGTGGAGCTATTTTATCTGCTAAAAAGAGAAGCTGACTAATAGAGTTTCTACGAAGCAATGCTAATCATATCCTTGGTTAGCATTAGATATGCTTGGGATTTCACTAGAAGTAATCACTCTTAAATTAAATATTGATCCGAATCACAAGTTGGTTTAATAAAAGAAATGAGATTTTCCCCTGAAAGGCAGAAGGCTATTGATAAAGAAGTTGACAAACTTCTAGCCACTAATTTTATTCAAGATGTCCATTGCCCAACTAGCTAGCTAATATCGTGATAGTCAAAAAGGCTAATAAATAATGATAAATTTGTATCAACTATACAAACCTCAACAAAACTTGCCCGAAGGATAGTTTCTCACTTTCAAAGATTGACTATCTTGTTAATACAACTTCTAGATATAAATTGCTGAGCTTCATGGATGCCTTCTCTAGTTATAATCAAATCATGATAGTTTCTAAATATGAAGAAAACACTACTTTTATGATTGAGAAAGGTATTTATTATTATAAAGTAATGCATTTTGGTTTAAAAAATATGGGAGCAACTTATCAACAATTGGTCAATAAAGTCTTCAAGGACTAAATCAAAAAAAACATGAAGGTATATGTCGATGATATGCTTTTCAAAAGTTTTGAGATATCTAAGCACATATAAGACTTAGGTAAGCCTTTGGTGCCCTCTGATGACATCAAATGAAGCTAAATTTAAGTAAGTGTGCCTTCGATATAATCGCAAGAAAATTTCTCAAATATCTAGTCACTAAGCAAAGCATTAAAGCAAATCTAGAGAAAATCTGATGATTCTTGACATGAAGCATCTGTTGGGTTTCGGGCAGGGTGCAATGGAAGATTGGGTTTCAAAGTTTTCGTTATTGAAATCCTAATCGACTAGAATCCTAAAACCTAGGACCACTTGATCATGATAACTAATAAATCAAAACTTTAGGATTATAGAAGAATACCTAGAGTGCCATACTCCTTAATTTTCATAAGGCACACAAGTGTATGCCATCCAGAGATGATCCACATAGGAACCGGACCAAGGAAGCACTCATACTAAGCTTGCTTATTTGACTAGGACTCTTCAAGTAGCCTTTCAAATTTTCTCCCTTTGCTGGAGCCCCTACCCTCTTATAGGGTACTCAAAGACCTCTTTGAATCCTCTCTTAGAATCCAAATATCCTTCCTATATCTCTTCCTAGGCTCTTGTCTTAAATAGACAAGCCTTGTCTTAAAAGGACAAGCTTTATCTTAAAAGGACAAGCCTTGTCTTAAAGAGGAAGAGAAAATAGAAAGTACTTCTATTTGGATCAAAATGGAATAATGCCTAGCATCAGATTACGAATGCCTATTTATAGAGAGGGATGAGTCACCTGATAAGTCTTTCCCTCAGTCTTTGATAAGACCCTTCAAGCAGAAGGAGTCTCTTGGGTGAGTAGACTTATCATGAAATATCCTTTCAAGCGCCAAGAGACATATAAGTATCTCTTTGTTTTTCTAGCCAATTTCACTACTTGCCATGTGGTAAGTTACCAGTTAGATAATGGCCAAGGGGCATAGGATCCTAAGAGGCATATAAAAAAATCTAGATGCCTTCAAACAGAAGGACTCTGGCCTTTTGAATTAGTGCCAAATCATGAAGGGATGCGACCCTTCATCTTGCGTGCCATCCTTCTCACATTGTTTTCTCATTATTTGACCAATCAACACCCATCCATTTGGATGTGGAGATAAGGGAGAGGGGCTTTGAGATTATCTAGAAAAGGTGATTTAGAAGCAGAAGGACTCTTTATCCTTTTGCACCTCTTTATTCTTGGTGCATGCCAATATGGCGCCAAGTGTCCCTTCCAACTTGGACTCTACCATAAATCAAGGATAAAACAAAACAAAATCCAAATAAAATCTGATTAAAGCTCCCCCACCTAGGACTTAACCCAATCTAAGTTTTACTTAAATTTGTTAGCCTAAATAGCAAGCTAACTGACCCAATTCAATTGGGTTAGGAGTTAGGCTAGCCAACATATGCTAGTATGTCAATTAGCTAGCCAATTAGGATCCTGTGACCCTAATAAAAATTCAATTAACTTTCTTGGCCAATCTCCTAATGTGTGTGACCCTTTGGGTTTTACATTTAGCTAGCAGTAGATCTAGGTCTAAGCCATTTTGATTCAATCGAAATCGATTGACCTAATTAGGTCAAATCGAGCTGACCTAAGTTGCCAATTCGAACCATATTTCGAATTGACTCATGAATTCAATCAATTTGATTCATGAAATCTACAAAACATGATTGACATCTAGCAACATATCATGCCTACCTGAAAGATAAAAAATTTAGTAAAAATTACCAAAATACTTTTTAGTGGAAAGTTACTATGTAATTCAATCCTTTGATTTTTCTTCATCTTGAATAAGTGATGGGTATAAAGAACTGTCAAGCCCTAGCACTTAATCCTTTTAAATCTCAATTCAATAATAAAGACTTGAGCAATGAAAGATTAAAATTCTTATCTAATCTTATCCTACTTTAATCAAAGACTTCTCGAGTCAATAATCGAAGATATTACATGGGATAAGTCCTTCTCTTACTATGAGTGATCGATTCCTTGTTGATCCACTCATATCCTTCACACACAATCTACTATATCCGAGAACACCCCATACATGACTCTTTGTCATGAATGAGTATGAACCAAAACATGGCTTTTTGTGCATAAGAAACCATTGTGATCTTAATCTAAGGATCACTTGCACAACTTCCACTATGAGAACCATCTTTTGATAAGTAGTAAGACCTCCATAAGATATTCTCAAGGCAGATCAGTTCAGTGAACTCATATCCTAATGAGCACCCACATCCTTGTGTTAGTGTCCCTACACAAGTGACTATGAGACCAACCACCTACTCCATCGAGCATACATAGGATATGATGGTCTTTCTGGAAACACCAATCCCTGAATCAATCATCTATCGACTAGGAATATTTTAGATTAGAGTTTATAGGAACTTAGGTCTCATTGTTATGATCTCCATCATAACCCTAATTTCATTATCCTAACCTATGGGGTTCATAAAAATCTTGATAAGATGCATCAGTATGATGAATCAATAATTACCTTTTTATTAATAAATAATATCATATATGAATTGAAAGATTTTAGAAATGCCTGTACAAAGATTGGCTTTTAAGATACGATTCTTTCAATCTCCCATTGCACCAAAGCCAATCGCCCATATACTTTACATCCATACAATCTAAATGGTGATCAAATTGTTGCTGTGGTAGTGCTTTAGTGAATGGGTCTATTATATTTTATTGTATCTACTCGTTCGATGACAACATCTTATCTTTCTATGATCTGTCAAACAAGGTGAAAGTATTTTAGGATGTACTTGAACTATTGATAAGGCCTTGGTTTCTTAGCTTGTACAACAACTTCAATGTTATCACAATAAAGTGGCACCGGTTGCTATATAGCAGGAACCATATCCAATTTCATAATGAATTTCTTCATCCATATAGCTTCCTTTGCGGCTTCACTTGCAGCTATGTACTCTATCTCAGTAACTAAGTCAGCTACAGTTTGCTGCTTTGTACCCTTCCAACTCACTATACCACCATATAGGATGAAGACATAATCTAATATGGATTTGCTATCATTCGAATTTGATGGAAAACTAGAATCCACATATCCTTCTAGTTTCATCTCTGATCCATTATATATTAAAAAAACATTTTTAGTCCTTTTTAGGTACTTAAGAATATTTTTTATATCTTTCTAATGATCTTCCCCTGGATCAACCTGGAACCTGCTTACTATGCCCAAGGCAGAAGCAACATCAGGCCAGGTACATAACATGACATACATAATTGATCCTACAGCCGAAGCATAAGGAATCAAACTCATCCTTTCTCTCTCTTTTGGTGTCTTAGGAGACATCTTCTTGGAGAGATGTATGCCTTAAATCATGGCAAGTAACCTCTCTTATTTCCCTCTATGTTGAATCTCTTCAACACTAAGTCAATATACCTGGATTGGGATAAGTCAAGCATCCTCTTAGATCTATCTCTATAGATTTTTATACCCAGTATATAGGATACCTCTCCAAAATCCTTCATGGAAAATTGCTTTGATAGCCAAGACTTGATCGATTGTAACATTGGTATATCATTCCCAATGATGAGTATGTCTTCAACATACAAAACCAAGAAAATAAGGGCACTCTCACTTATCTTCTTACACATATAGGTTCATCCACATTCTTGATAAAACCAAATTCTTTGATTGTTTCATCAAAGTGGATGTTCCAACTCCTCGATGCTTCAATCCATAAATGAATTTCTTAAGCCTATATACTTGGTTTGGTCTTTCACTTGAGACAAACCTCTTTAGCTGTGATTTGTAGACTTCTTCCTTAAGATATTCATTAAGGAAAGCAGTCTTTATATCCATCTACTAGATCTCATAGTCATAGTATGCAGCTATGGTAAGCAATATCTGAATGGACTTAAGTATGGCTACTGGTGAAAAAGTTTCATCATAATCAATACCATGTTTTTTCTGAAACCTTTTGTGACTAGCCTGGCCTTATAGGTCTCTACTTGACCATCTACTCCTATCTTTTTCTTGAAGACCCATTTACACCCATTTGAGTTTACCCCCTCAGTCAGATCAACTAATGTCCAAACCTGATTAGAATACATGGAGTCCATCTTGGTTCTCATAGCTTCCAGCCATTTGTCAGAGTCTCTACTCATGACAACTTCATTATAGGTCACATGATCATCTCCTATATGATACTGGCTTCATTGTTATTCCTAATGACAAAACCAAATCTGAGAGGTGTAGTTTGCACTCTCTATGACCTATGGAGAGGAGGCATGTATTGTGGTTGTTCCTGAACGTTAGGAACATCTAGTTGAGGAATTGCTTCAGGTGAATGTTGAACTTCTTCAAGTTCAAATATCCTTCCACTGCTCCTTTCTTGGATAAACTACTTTTTCAAGAATGTGGCATGCCTACTAATAAAGACTTTTTGCTCAATAGGGTGATAAAAACGGTATCACATACCTTTTATAGGATATCCTACAAACCTGCACTAATCAGCCTAGCACTTAGCTTATGTCCAAAAACATTCTTGACATAAGCAGGGCAATCCCAAATCTTATAATATTTAAGACTTGGCCTTTTCCCTTTCTATAATTGATATGGAGTGCTTTGAATTGCCTTTGATGGCACCCTATTCAGTATGTAGGGTACAGTTTCCAGGGCATAACCCCAGAAGGATACTCGAAGATCCATGAAGCACATCATGGACTGTACCATGTCTAACAAGGTACGATTCCTCTTTTCTACTACACCATTTAACTATGGTGTGCATGGTGGAGTCCATTCAGAGAGTATGCCTTTGTCTTTAAAATGATCGAGAAATTTACTAAACAAGTATTCTCCTCCTCGATCAGATCGAAGGATTTTAATACTATGCTTAGTTTGTTTCTCACCCTTATTTTGATACTCTTTGAATTTATCAAAGGCTTCAAACTTATATTTCATAAGATACACATGTCCGAATCTTGATAAATCATCAGTAAAACTAATGAAATAAGAGTATCCTCCTCTAGCCCAGGGTCATAGGACCACACACATCTATGTGTACAAGACCTAACAACTCAGTTGCCCTCTCTCCATGTCCAGTGAATGGAGACTTGGCCATCTTATCCATGAGACAAGATTCACAAGTTCTTAATGACTCATAGTCAAAAAATTCAAAGAAATTATCTTTGTACAACTTGTTTATCCTAGACTCATTGATATGACCCAAACGACAATGCCATAGATAAGTGACATTCATATCATCTCTCTTTCTTTACTTGTTCTCAACAAGCATAACTCATCATTGAGTGACAGAATCAAAAGACCATTAGAGAATGTACCGCAACCAAAGAATTTCTTTGAAAAGAAAATCGAGCACCCATGGCTTGTCAAATTTATTTCATAACCTTGTTTAACAACAAAGGTGCAGAAATAATATTCTTTATAATGTTGAGTACATAATAACAATCTTTTAATTCAAGAATATTGCCCAGTGGCAATAACAACCGATAGGTGCCAATAGCTTCAGCTTGAATAGGATCACCACTTATGCTGAACAGCTCGAAGTTACCCTTCTTCAAGTTTCTATGTCTCTGTAATCCTTGTAATGACTTACAGATATAAGACCCACATGCGGTATCAATACCCATGAATCAGGAGCTGAAGAACTCAATAACAAGTTTGTTTGTATCATGTACAAACCTTTAGATGCTCCACCAGTGTTATGCATCAGACCTGCAAGATACAACTTGCAATTCTTCTTTTAGTGCCCTTACTTCCCATAATCATAGCATATCCTATCAATAGAAGGCTTCCTTGCCTTCTTCCTCTTCTAGAAGCTACTCTTAGGATTTCTCTCTCTTTGAACCCTTCTTCATTGCCTGCTTCTTTCCATCAATCAAAAGAAGCTGAGCCTTTTCACCTTTGAAGTAGCTCTCTACTGTCTTGAGCATGTTCAGCAGCAGAGACAATGACATATTCAGATTGTTCATGTGGTAATTCATGACAAATTATGAGAAGAAATCTGGGAGTGACTACAGGATCAAGTCCTGATTAAGATCTCCATCCATCACAAATCCTAGTTGACCTAATTGAGTGATTAGGTCAATCATCTTGGGGACATGTGCTTGAACGAAAGAGCCCTCACTCATGCATGCTCGGAATAATTGCTTCAATGTCTTATATCGAGCAGTCTGACTATGCTCTCCAGAAATCTTTTTAAGATTGAGTAGTAAGGATTGAGGTTTCATTTCTTCATGTTGCCTCTACAACTCGTTGCTCAAAGAGGCCAACATGATGCACTTGACAGACATGCTATCATTCTGCCATATTTTATATATGGCCCTTTCCTCCTTAGTAGCATCCTCTCCTACTAGATCTCAGTCAAGAGAATCGAGGATATAGGCAATCTTTTCCTGAGCTAATACAATCCTTAGGTTCCTCAACCAGTCCACATAATTCAAACTGGTCAACTTGTTGGCATCCAAGATGCCCCACAATGAAAGAGTAGAAGCCATAATGTAAAATCTACATTAAATTAAAGAACAACTATAAGTAGACCACTCATGATGATATTCATAATTAGAAAAGTACTTTTGCATCTAATTATGTCTTCCATTATTTTTTTTCAAATACCATAACCCTTAACAATGGTAAGCTGGAACACCCTCTTAGAGCTTCCTTAGTGGAGTTGAGATCCCAATTCCTTATGGATGCCTTGTGTTAATCACAACAAGCATCGATGAGTTCAAGGGTCGGAAATCCCCTTTCCAATTATAACCCATGCAACTCTCAACATAATACCTATTTCTAAGACACTTATAGCCTTATGTCAATCAAAACAAACTATAATGTCTTAGTTTAGTCAGACCCTTCATTTTCATATAGCAATGTTTGATAAATGTTACCCTTATGTCAATCATAACTAAACAACACCACCAATCATGCCATAAAGCATAAAATGCATGAAGACAAATATCATATCAAACCTTAGAGTAGGCCTTGTATCAGTCACAACAAACCTACTATAGTTTCTGACATGGATTTGGCTTAGCATGAAGGAAGGCAATTGTAGTGTGCTTAATTAATTAGCATTTCCAATTTAAGGTCTAGATATAATCAAATTGGCTAGGTAAGTGGGAGAGATGAGAGGGTCCCCCCATTGCTTAGATACAAAATGAGTTGGCTAGGTCAGATAACAGAACCAATTAAAAACCTCATTCCCTTTACCTTCCCAAAAGCACTTACTTAGACACCAATTGGCTAATCAAACCTTAAATGGATTTGCTTATGATTAACTTACACTATGACTAAATATAATTTTTATGAGAGCTTTTGATGCGGCGAGCATATGATTAATGTTTAGATTATGGTTTGTAAAGCAATGAAACCTAATTACACTAGCATTGTACTTATCATAATAAGACTTAAGGATTACATGAAATGGAACTTTTACTTAATTAGATACAATCCTAAACTAAGAAGGAAGAAGATCTAGATAATAGGGGCTAATGATTATGGACTTACCTTGATGAGCTTTTCAACCTTCTTTTGATTCATACCTTGAAACTACCAACGCTCTGGACTAGAGGACTTGGATAACAAAGATCAGAACTCTGGACTTGGACTTCAGTCTGTCGGTTCATTGTCAAGGGGGAAACCGGTTCTCAACTCAAAGACTTCGAAGGACCCTGCAATTGAAGATCAAAGGTTAAGGAAGAAAGAGACAAATGCAAAGAAAGGTTGGGAGGATTTGTGAACAAAGAAGAAATTGCAGAAGATCTGGCCGACTCCAATGAATTCTGATGTGGGCATCAGGGTTTGACTTGAGCCCTTCAAACTTCAGGGGATCTCTGATTAGGGTTCTATGTTTATCAAGTCCTGTAATAAGGCTGTCAGCCTCTAGTTTATTTGCTTAAATGGAGTCTGTACCTTGACCCATCGGGTCGAGCTGAGTCTTGTAATAAGTCGGGCTGAGTCTAAGCCCATGAAGTCTTTAGTGGTTCAAAAGTTAAGTCTTTTTTAAGCCTAACAAAGGCAAGGAGACATGTCAACTCAGGGCCCACCTTATCTGTTTATGTGGCGCACTGAGGTGATGACATGTGGTTTGTTTTGGGCACCCAAGAAAGGGGACCACTCACATGATCCATGCCCCCTTCCCCTCCCCTCTTCAAGCTCTCTTCCAATCTAGGATGGGCGGTCATGGAAAGAAGTTTCAAAACCCTTGATGCATGCCTCCACTCAAGACTCCTTCCATAAAGAAGTCAAGCAAGAAAGGCAGCCTCCATTCTCCAAGTGGAAAGAAGTTTCAAATCCCTTGATGCATGCCTCCACTCAAGCCTTCTTCTATAAAGAAGTTAAGCAAGAAAGGCATGGTGAAGACATCAAGCCTCAATCCAAGCCTTCTACCAAAATAAGCCATGCAAGGAAGGAAGGTCAAAGACCAATCCCCCTCTCCAAGCCTCCAATCATGCCACGCCTAGGATTATTCCCATTTGGTCGGCCTTGAATCAAGCCAAGAAAAGTCAAAGTGGGACAAATCCCTCCAAGCTAGCCTTACTTCATGTTTTCTACCAAAACCAAGTAAGCAAAGAAAGAAGTTCTCCTCCAAATTCTGGGCGCCAAGTGTAATGGGGTAGTTTAAATTTCAAAGTGCTCTTGGGTGCCTATTTAAAGGACCCAAACCCCTCTTGTAAAAGATAATTGATGATTAATAAAAGAAAGCTTGTGTGTTCCATCCTCTTCTTCAATAATTGTCTCTTAGGCTAGGTTGAGTGAGAGCTTCCTTCGTCCTCCGGGACATCGTGTGGTGAGAGGCCACATTCCTTCGCTTGAGGGCATCGCGTGGTGAGAGGCCACATTCCTTCGCCTGAGGGCATCGCATGGTGAGAGGCCACATTCCTTCGTCCTCCAGGACGTCGCATGGTACGAGGCTCCAAGTTATCAACTTTGATTTCGGACTCCAGTCGGATACCGGGCTCGAAGCCCTGTTTCTCTACCCTAACCCTATTTCAACTTCAACACTTCTCATCTCTTTGCCAACCATTCTTTCTCTTGCTGCCTACAGGTCTTCCTCAGTGCTACAGACATCGAAGACGGGTCGTCTTGCCATCACGGCCACATGAACGGGAACCGACGCATCCATGGGCGCGATTGCTCGGACATCCAGGCCGCATCCGTCGAGTGGAGCGATCTCTGCACCAGGCGCTTCAGAATTTGAAAGGTTTGCATCCCCATCTCCTAGGTAGGTATTGGGTATATCGAGCTAGTCCTAATCCCAGGGTTCCTTAATCTCGGGGTCCTGGTCTATCATTATTTAGGGATTGATCTGCTAGCGTAGATTTCTTTTCTTTCAGTTTTCCTAGGTTCTCTTTGCTTGCAATCGGGAACCAAAGATAAAACCCTAAAAAAAATAATAATAATAATCATATTTGCATCATCCATGCTAGCATCATCAACATCACCTCATTCTTTTTTTTTTACCCGCATCTTTCTTGGTATCAGAGCCTAGGCTAGGACTAGTGCTCTTGCATTTAGGTCTCTGCATTCTGTCCAGCCTATATATAGTCTGCTTTTTTAATTTTTTCTCTTTGCAGGAATCTCTGTTTTATTTGATTTTTCTTTTGCTGGATCTGTTGCATTTATAGGATTCTTATGCTCTTTTCTCAGATTTTATTTCAGCCTGTAGAAATTCTACAAGCCGAAATACCACCTAAGAAAATCTCAGGCCTGCAGTTTCAGCTAGCATCTCTTTCTTGTCTCATTTAGTTAGTTCATGTATTTAGTTCATGTTTAGATTTTTACATTTTGCTTAGCATCCATACATCTGAAAGACACAAAAAAAAATATTAAATCATTTTCTTGGACAGTTGTGTGCATACATTGTTCATAAAACACTTAAGGGCGACAAGTTAACATAGGGTCAGGAGTTCATAACCTGTCCCTAGCCCAAAAACCACCACCCGACATTTCGAACCCTAGCCATTAACTAAAATCAATTAGACGTTAATCTGCTCTAGTGAGCTAGGGACACCCACGAAGTCGGGTCAACCCAAGTGTCGGGCCAAGCTAGATTGCTTGGAAGTGTGTGCTTGTGTAGCTGGTGTCTAGGCAAGCGGTTCAGGGACTAGGTCCCGAAGGGAAGTGGGTTGGTTTGCTTACCTGGCCAATTGCAAGATTGGTGTCTAGGCAAGCAAAGAAGAACCTCCACTAACCTTACGCTTACCTGGCCAGGTGCCAAGTTACTACTACTAGGTTCGTCTTCTTGACTTTTCATTTGGTGAGATCTCCTAGGTCTAGCACACTGTAGTACCGTTTTGTGTGTTTGCATGTGCACTAGATCAGGAGCCCTTTTTCACCCACCATCTCCAACCCCTATCAAAGACATGGACCAACTTCGTGTTGAGCTTGCAGCCATGAACGAATCCCTGACTCGAGCCATAACTCAGTTAAGCACCCGGTTAGATGATAGATGTGATCAAGTAGAGGCCAGACTAGGTTCCATAGAGGAAGCCGCTAGGCTCCGTGAGCGTTTCCAGAGAGCTCCTGCCTACAGAAGACCTGAGCCTTTTAGGAACCAAAGCCACATCCCCGGATCCACCCAAGGTTATAGCCAGGCTTACCCAAGTCGACCAAGCCTGAACCGATCTGACCCTAGTCGACCAAGCCTAGCCCAACCCAGTCCTAGTTGTCCCAGTCTAAATCGACACCAATACAGTAGAAAGGACAAGGGTAAGGCTATTGAAGTCCAGAGGAGACCCGATCCCCAAGGTAACAACTATAGGTGTCATAAACCTGAGCATCTTGCCAGTCAGTGCACCGCCCCTGCCCTACTTATAGATGAACCGATTGAAACTGAACCCAAACCCATTGAGGAATCAAAGAAGAAAAGATTAGAAACCTTCTGTGAGTTTGAGGAAGTCATATATGAGCCTGACATAAGCTTGATTAATGAATATGAAGAAGAAGAAGAAGAATGTGAGGAGGTATCGCATGATAATTTAATTGATCACTCCCACCTGATGGAATCATTAAGGATATCCCAGAACTTAGCAAGGACCCAAATGATAATGATCCTGAATCCACTATAGACCTTGAAGCAGAACTGACCAAGCCAGGATCAAACGAAGTAGATGAAGGTATAGGTTCTCAAGATGAATGTTCTGAAGACCTTCCCGAAAGCCCTCCACTATCTAGGAGCATCCCGCCTACCCGAGGACTTGCACCTATCGATCCTCCTAGTACTGACCATGAGGTTAAGATGAGCATGCCTGTAGACCTACATTCACATATTAAGGTCAGTAGCCTAAACCTTGAACCAGTTCTTGAGTCTCCTCCTTATTTCCTACCCTTCCCCGAACCTTCGCACATTTCTAGGGCTATGAGTGCACTTTTTTTTGAGATTATCATTTTGCATGACTCCTTAGAGCCCATCTCATTCGCCCTCTACTTCTGGCATACTTTATGGCATCTATTAGGGATCCTTAAAAATTTTTCTTGTGCATACCAGGCTAGGGTCAAGCCTAGAGAACCAATGGTCTAGTAGGTTTAGGCCCTAGGACCCCAATAAATTCCTCTTACTAGGAATACCTAGTTTAGTTTGCTTTTGTTGAGTATTACTTGAGTCTCAGAATCTGCATGATCTCTTGCATTGCATACTAGGGACACAAAAATTAATAATTAAAATTTGGTTATTCCTAAAAGCAAGCTAAGTAGAGAATTGGAAATTCTGAAATAATAAAGAAGTTTTTATGCTCGCTGAATTGGTCCCTTAGAGTGATAGGAGAGTGACCCTAATACCCTGATTTGGGACATTAGCTCGACTCTCAATATCTTGCACTTAGTTGAGTATAGGGAACCAGCAAACCACCTAGCGAGTGATTTGAGCCTAATCCTTTTTGGAGAGTAAACCTGACCAGAGTGTCCACTTCCAAATTGACCTGAGTAAGGAGTGCGGATCGAGCGTATCTTGGATGGTCGAGCTACCGCAACCCAGGGCAAAGGCTTTCAGGTTACTTGGTCCGTTGGCAAGGCCGACCCCAAATCTGATGACTCGTGGATCACCTAGGAGGACCTGCCATTCACTGACTACTGGAGAAGTACCAAAGCCAAATCAACTTCCACTCGACAGGGTCGAGTTTCTCCCATCCCGGGAGAATTGATATGGGCATCAGGGTTTGACTTGAGCCCTTCAAACTTCGGGGGATCTCTGATTAGGGTTCTATGTTTATTGAGTCCTGTAATAAGGCTGTCAGCCTCTAGTTTATTTGCTTAAATGGAGTCTGTACCTCAACCCATTGGGTCGAGCTGAGTCTTGTAATAAGTCGGGCCGAGTCTAAGCCCATGAAGTCTTTAGTGGTTCAAAAGTTAAGTCTTTTTTAAGCCTAACAAAGGCAAGGAGACATGTCAACTCAGGGCCCACCTTATCTATTTATGTGGCGCACTGAGGTGATGACATGTGGTTTGTTTTGGGCACCCAAGAAAGGGGACCACTCACATGATCCATGCCCCCTTCCCTTCCCCTCTTCAAGCTCTCTTCCAATCTAGGATGGACGATCATGGAAAGAAGTTTCAAATTCCTTGATGCATGCATCCACTCAAGACTCCTTCCATAAAGAAATCAAGCAAGAAAGGCATCCTCCATTCTCCAAGTGGAAAGAAGTTTCAAATCCCTTGATGCATGCCTCCGCTCAAGCCTTCTTCCATAAAGAAGTTAAGCAAGAAAGGCATGGTGAAGACATCAAGCCTCAATCCAAGCCTTCTACCAAAATAAGCCATGCAAGGAAGGAAGGTCAAAGACCAATCCCCCTCTCCAAGCCTCCAATCATGCCACGCCTAGGATTATTCCCATTTGGTCGGCCTTGAATCAAGCCAAGAAAAGTCAAAGTGGGACAAATTCCTCCAAGCTAGCCTTACTTCATGTTTTCTACCAAAACCAAGCAAGCAAAGAAAGAAGTTCTCCTCCAAATTTTGGGCGCCAAGTGTAATGGGGTAGTTTAAATTTCAAAGTGCTCTTGGGTGCCTATTTAAAGGACTCAAACCCCTCTTGTAAAAGATAATTGATGATTAATGAAAGAAAGCTTGTGTGTTCAATCCTCTTCTTCAATCCTTGTCTCTTAGGCTAGGTTGAGTGAGAGCTTCCTTCGTCCTCCGGGACGTCACGTGGTGAGAGGCCACATTCTTTCGCTTGAGGGCGTCGCGTGGTGAGAGGCCACATTCCTTCACCTGAGGGCGTTGCGTGGTGAGAGGCCACATTCCTTCGCCTGAGGGCGTCGCGTGGTGAGAGGCTACATTCCTTCATCCTCCGGGATATCGCGAGGTGCGAGGCCCCAAGTTATCAACTTCGATTTCGGACTCCACTCGGATACCGGGCTCGAAGCCCTGTTTCTCTACCCTAACCCTATTTCAACTTCAACACTTCTCATCTCTTCGTCAACCGTTCTTTCTCTTGCTGCCTACAGGTCTTCCTCGGTGCTACGGACATCGGAGATGGGTTGTCTTGCCATCACGGCCACATGAACGGGAACCGGTGCATCCACGGGCGTGATTGCTCGGACATCCAGGCCGCATCCGTCGAGTGGAGCGATCTCTGCACCAGGCGCTTCAGAATTTGAAAGGTTTGCATCCCCATCTCCTAGGTAGGTATTGGGTGTATCGAGCTATTCCTAATCCCAGGTTTCCTTAATCTCGAGGTCCTGGTCTATCATTATTTAGGGATTGATCTGCTAGCGTAGATTTCTTTTCTTTCAGTTTTTCTAGGTTCTCTTTGCTTGCAATCGGGAACCAAAGATAAAACCCTAAATATATATATATATATATATAATCATATTTGCATCATCCGTGCTAGCATCATCATCATCACCTCATCCTTTTTTTTTTACCCGCATCACCTTCGTCTTGTACTAGAATGATGAGTTGCTTGGAGAAAAAAAAAATGGCTTTGGCGTGGAGGAAGAAACTTTCACACAAGAACACAAGACAATTTGCTTCAAAACTTCACTTGTATTTCATTCATTTTCAATCCCCTTTACAATAGGCGTCCAAGGCTTTTAATAGCCTCACAAAGCTAGCTTTTGAAATTTAAAAACTCTCCAAATTAAGGAGGATTACAAGGGGGGTTGGAGGATTTGATGGAGGGTTTGGAGGGATGTGGGGGGAGTTGGAGGATTTGGTGGAGGGCTTGGAGGGATGTGGCCAACCTCCGTGAATTTGAATCTCGCTTGTTGGCGCCCAAAGGGTGATGAAGTGGCTGGTGAGGTGGCACCTCTAGCTAATGACGTGGCATGGTGAGGTGGTCTTCTAATTTCAAGATGACATGTGGCGCCAAGTGGTCCTAGTTGATTATCTTTTTCTCTTGCTTGGTGCTGTGTCTTCTCTTCTTCATGGGGTCAAATTCTGGGGTCCAGAATTTGAGTCTTGTTGTTGGCTTTCATGGCTTTAAGACTTGAATAGGCTTAACTCAACTGAATTAGACTTAACTCAACTGAATTAAACTCAACTGACCTAGACTTTAACACTTGAAATGGACTTACAGGAAATGAAATTTTAAAAATAATTACAGGACTCAATAAACACTCTTGATTTGAAAATCAAAATTAATTACAAGACTCTTAAAAAGGAAATGACTCCTGAAAAGGAAATAAAACATTTTTGATCTAAAGGATACAAGGTAACCTAATTATCTTCAATCCAAATTGGGATAAGGCTAACCTTGTTGGAGTGAAGTTTCTTTCAGTTTCTGGTGTCCACACCAATTCTCCTAGGGTGGGCAGAACTCGACCCAGTCGAGTATGGTTCAGTTTTGCCCTGGTAATGCTCGAACAAGTCTGGGTTAAGTCTTTGCAGGTCCTCTCGAGTAATCCAAGAGTTGTCGGACTCAGGTCGACCTTGCCATTGAACCAGGTATCGCTGATAGTCCTTATTCCTGGTAGTAATGGTCTTGTCATCCAGGATTCTCTCAATCCTCTCTCTCCGCTCAGGTAGGGTTGGTGGTGGACACTTGGAAATATGTTCACTCTCAATGAAAGTTTCTGGCCCAAAAGGCTCACTAGATATTAGTACTGGTTCTTTGTATTCTACTAGGTCTGAAACATTAAAGGTTGTACTGATACCCATATCGGTGAAAGTTCCAAAACATATGCATTAGGCCCTATTTTCTTTAAGATCTTGAAAGGTCCCACTCCGCGGGCATGCAGCTTCTTTATGGTTCCAGAGGGGAACCGTTCAGGGTTGAGCCTAATCATCGCATAATCCCCTTCACAGAATTCTTTAGCCCTCTTATGTGAGTCAGCTAAGTGTTTGTAAGTTTCATTGCTCAGGTTGATCTTATTACTGATTTATTTATGCAGATTTGTGACATGCTGTGCAAAAGACTCAGCAGACTTAGAGACTCATGTGTGAATAGGTAGTGGGATTAGATCTAAAGGCTTCCTAGGTTTGTAACCATGGACTTTTTCAAAGGGACTTTTGCCCATAGATCTATTGACCGAACTGTTGTAAGCGAACTCAACATGTGGCAATAACAAATCCCAGTTCCCTAGACTTTCTCCCACTAGGCATCTCAGCAAGTTCCCTAGACTTCTATTTACAACCTCGATTTGTCCATCAGTCTGGGGATGGTAGGCTATGGAGAATTTCAGTCTGGTTCCTAATAGGTGCCAAAGGGTTTTCTAGAAGTAACTTGTGAAGCGGACATCCCTATCAGAAACTATGGTTTTTGATAACCCGTGGAGTCTGACTACTTGATCAAGAAAAAGTTTGGCTATCCTAGAGGCATCGGAAGTTTGGGAGCAAGGTATGAAATGGGCCATTTTTGAAAACCGGTCGACCACCACAAAGATTGAATCATGTTTTCGAATGGTCTTGGGTAATCCTAGAACAAAGTCCATGCTTAGATCCTGCCATGGACACTCAGGTACAGGTAATGGAGTGTATAGCCCGGTATTTTTCTTTCGCTGCTTTGCACCAGCACATGTCCTACATCGGGCTACATGGTTTGCTACTTGTTTCTTAAGGCCTGGCTAGTAAAATTGTTCCTCAATAGCCAAGATAGTCTTGTTTCGTCCGATGTGGCCAGCCAAACCTCTCACATGTATCTCCCAAACTAAAAAATCTCTTAAGAAGGTTCTTGGGATGCAAAGCCTATTCTCTCTAAAAAGATAACCATCTAGAAGGGTATAGTTACAATGATCACTAGATGGTCCTTGACGCAAAACCTGATAAATTTCATCAAAATCTAGACAGGTTTCGTACTACTCCTTAAGTATTTCAAAACCTATGACTTCTGTACTGACTGAAGATAAAAGTAACGTTCTACGATTTAGGGCATCAACTACCTTATTGTCAGTTCCCGAATGATGTTTTAGGACAAAAGTATAGGATTGGATGTATTCTACCCATTTGGCATGCCTAGGGTTTAGTTTCTTTTGGGAACCCAAAAATCTAAGGGCTTCATGGTCTGAAAATAAAACAAATTCTTGCTATAGGAGATAATG
Source organism: Areca catechu (assembly GCA_021397845.1). Taxonomy (NCBI): domain Eukaryota; kingdom Viridiplantae; phylum Streptophyta; class Magnoliopsida; order Arecales; family Arecaceae; genus Areca; species Areca catechu. The sequence continues at coordinate 88,117,412 of CM038051.1, read as the reverse complement.
CCTCCAATACCTTAATGCTTGAACTACCGTATAAAGCTCTCGATCATATGTGGAGTATTTCTTCCTGGCTTCATTCAATTTCTCACTAAAGAATGCTACGGGATGGTTCTCTTGACTTAGAACTCCACCAATCCCTACTCCCGAAGCATCGCATGCTACTTCAAAGACCTTAGAAAAATCAGGTAGTCTTAAGACTGGTGCTTGGGTCATCTTATCCTTGATGTGAAGGAAGGCCTTATCAGCTGACTTCGTCCATTCAAAGTGGCCCTTCCTAATACAATCCGTGATAGGATCAACTATGGTGCTAAACCCTCTAATAAATCTTCGATAAAACGTAGCGAGGCCATGAAAACTTCTTACTTCGTGAATATTATTGGGTGTTGGCCACTCTATAATTGCCTTAACCTTCTCAGGGTCAGCGGATACTCCTTCAGGGGTCACAACAAATCCTAGGAAAATAACTCTAGTATATCGCATGTTGTATATCTCTAAGAGGTGGGAGTTGGTCGGGTAAGTCATCGGGGAACTCGTCTTTGAACTCCTCTAGCACTTCACTGACTCTGGAGGTTGTTCTTTTGAAAGAGGTTCTTGATGATCCTTAATGGTCAAAATCCAAACAGGTGATCCATTACTAATTTCTTGCTCCATTTCTTTAGCAGTGATCACGTTTATCCCTTTTTTCTTATCACTCAATTGGCTTGATCCTCTCTTAATGGGATTCTTAGGTGGAGAAGAATGGATTACGATCTTCTTTCCATTATGAGTAAATGAGCATGAATTAGAACAACCATAGAGTGTTACATCAAGATCGTACAACCATGGTCGGCCTAGGATTATGCTACTTACTCCCATTGGAAGTACATCACACCATACTTTCTCTAGGTAAGATTGGAACTGAACGGTTACTAGGCACCTAGACTTAATGGAAATCATGGTTGAGTCTATCCAGGATACCTTATAGGGATTGGGGTGGGGTAGGGTGGGCAATCCTAGGGTTTTTACTGTGTTGGTAGATATGGCGTTGGCACAGCTACCGCTATCTAAAATGACTTTGCATACTTTCTCACCTATCTTAATGAATGTCTGTAGGATGCTAGTCCTACACCAATCTTCTTGAGTTTTAGCTTGGGTGAGAATACACCTAACCACTCCTATCAGATCTTGATCTACCAGGACTTCCTCTTTCTCATACTCTTCAGCCAAGTTCTCATCTGCCTGGTATACTTCCTCCTCAAATTCACCTTGGGATTCTATGGCTTCCTCTTCTACTTCCCCTATGTGTAGGGCTCTATTGGGAGAGCTACTAGAATAGTGACCCACTTTGTTACACTTGAAACAGGCATTTGGAGTTCTTTGGGTCTCAGGTGTTTTCCCCTTGTCATCTCTTCGGGTCACAGGCACATTGGGATTAGGTCGGTTGAATCTAGGCTGATTGGATCCTGATTGCTGGTAAGGTGTACTAGTCCTAGGGGCTTCGGGCCTACGATAGACTGGACCTCTATGGAATCTCTCAGCATCCCTAGCTATCTGATAGGCCAATTCTAGGTCATGTACCTCTCGCATGAACAATTCTCTTTGAATTTCTTCCCTCAGTCTGGCTCTAAATCTAGACAAGGTCACCGACTCAGATTCATCAACATTGCACCTCATAACAAATTCGTCAAACTTTGCTATGTACTCTGCGACACTCATATTTTCTTGAGTAAGTCTTTGCCATTGGTCTAGGAGTCTTTGGTGGTAGGACATAGGAAGGTATTTCTCTCTAAGCCTAAGTTTCATAGCTCGCCAGGTCACTATGGGCACATCACCTCTCTGTCTAGTGAGTCTCTCAACGTTTCCCCAATATAACCTAGCTTGGCGCACAAGTTTAAGCTTTGCAAACTTACACTTGCACTCTTCACTCATCTCAAACCAGTCAAAATACTGGTCCATCTCACCTTCCCAATCAATGTAGATCTTAGGATCTAAAATTCCATCAAAGATGGGAGCTTCCAGCCTAATGTTCTTCATGGTTCGGTCATCTTGATCAAAGTGAATTAGGGTGGGTCTCCTGACATTGGGTTCATAGTTAGGCTCATGATGGAATCTCCTTGGGTTGGGATCGATGGTTTGTTCAGGGTGGGGTCCTCTAGGAATTGGATCATAAAACTGATCTTGGGGAGCTCTCCTAGGGTTTGTTTCGTAGAGAGGGTTTTGATATGGAATCCTTCTAGGGTTCAATGGGATCTCGAGTTCAGGTGCAAGACTAGGCTCAGGCTCAGTCTATGCTTCATGATTGCTTTCAGAGGTTCTAGCCTCTAACTGATCCAACCTAGTAGTGATGTGGGCTAACTGCTCATTCATGTCTTGGTTGGTTTGTGCCACATTCTGATTTATTTGGGCCAATTGCTCAGTTAAACTCTTAGTCAGTTGGGCCACTTGATCATTTAGGCCTTTAATCAAATTCCCTAAGTTTTGGTTCTTGGCTACACTTGACTGGGCTTAGATTGGTGAATATGGTGTCCCTGCTCTCGTTGTCATGCATGCAAATGGACTCAAGTTCGAGCTAAGGTTTCCTAGACCTAGAGTACAAATTAGAAGTCTAATTAAGTGAACCAACTAGCTAGTAGTACTTATGGGACTTAGCCAGGTAGGTGGAGGGGAGTGATGGTCCCTGATTGCCAACCTTAGACACCAATCTGAGATTGGCCAGGTAGGCGGACCAAATCACAAGCCCTGATGCACCAATCCTAGACACCAAGCCAGTAAGTACACACCAATTAGCTGACATAGTTAACTTGATCCTAACCTGAACCCAACTTGTTGGTGTCCCTAACCCACTAGGGCAATTAACGTTCTACTCAATTTTAATTAACAGGCTGGGATCGATATGCTAGTTGGTGAATTTTGGGCTAGGGACAGGTGATGAAACCCTGACCCTATGTCAAATTGATGCCCTTAATTTGATTTCTCATGAGATGAATGAAATGCAAAGGTGCTGCAGAAGTGTGTTGCAGTTTGAAAATGGTGTGGAAAACATAATGAAAAAAATGTCCAAAAATTCTAAAAAATTCAAAGAGGATTCCTAACTTATATGTTTCAATGCAGATGAAAGGAATTTTAAAACTAAAATTTGTACTACTCTAAGAAGATCCTACAAATGAAGATAAATAAAAAGGACAGAACAGAACCCTAATGATAGTGTCGAACTGCAGAAATTTTTATTTTTTTTATTATTTTTTTATGATGATAAAATTTAATATGGTGATAACTAACTTAAAAAGTAATAAGAAAAAAAATATTTCAATAAAAAATTAGTGACTTGCCTTTGGAGCTGCAGACGGATTACAGTAAATAGATGCAAATTTTTAGAAAATAGAACCTAATCAAACAAGTGCAATGGCTTACCCAAACTTCAATCTAAAAAATTCACGTCCAGCCAGGGGCTCATTAATCCCATGGGTCATGACAGTGTACTGGAGTATACCCGCTCTGGAGGTGTGAATTTTAGATCTTGCTTGGATTTAAAGAAAACTATTCTACCCTAATGCAACCAGGCTCTGATACCAAAATGATGCGGCGAGCATATGATTAATGTTTAGATTATGGTTTGTAGAGCAATGAAACCTAATTACAGTAGCATTGTACTCATCATAATAAGACTTAAGGATTACATGAAATGGAGCTTTTACTTGATTAGACACAATCCTAAACTAAGAAGGAAGAAGATCTAGATAATAGGGGCTAATGATTATGGACTTACCTTGATGAGCTTTCCAACCTTCTTTTGATTCATACCTTGAAACTACCAACGCTCTGGACTGGAGGACTTGGATAACAAAGATCAGAACTCTGGACTTGGACTTCAGTCTATCGGTTCATTATCAAGGGGGAACCCGGTTCTCAACTCAAAGACTTCGAAGGACCCTGCAATTGAAGATCAAAGGTTAAGGAAGAAAGAGACAAATGTAAAGAAAGATTGGGAGGATTTGTGAAAAAAGAAGAAATTGCAGAAGATCTGGCCGACTCCAATGCCTTCGTCTTGTACTGGAATGGTGAGTTGCTTGGAGAAAAAAAAAAAATGGCTTTGGCATGGAGGAAGAAACTTTCACACAAGAACACAAGATAATTTGCTTCAAAACTTCACTTGTATTTCATTCATTTTCAATCTCCTTTACAATAGGCGTCCAAGGCTTTTAATAGCATCACAAAGCTAGCTTTTGAAATTTAAAAACTCCCTAAATTGAGGAGGATTACAAAAGGGGGGTTGGAGGATTTGATGGAGGGTTTGGAGGGATGTGGTGGGAGTTGGAGGATTTGGTGGAGGGCTTGGAGGGATGTGGCTGACCTCCTTGAATTTGAATCTCCCTTGTTGGCGCCCAAAGGGTGATGAAGTGGCTGGTGAGGTGGCACCTCTGGCTGATGATGTGGCATGGTGAGGTGGTCTTCTAATTTCAAGATGACATGTAGCGCCAAGTGGTCCTAGTTGATGGTTCTTTTCTCTTGCTTGGTGGTGTGTCTTCTCTTCTTCATGGGGTCAAATTCTGGGGTCCAGAATTTGAGTCTTGTTGCTGGCTTTCATTACTTTAAGACTTGAATAGACTTAACTCAACTGAATTAGACTTAACTCAACTGAATTAAACTCAACTGTCTTAGACTTTAAAACTTGAAATGGACTTACAGGAAATGAAATTTTAAAAGTAATTACAGGACTTAATAAACACTCTTGATTTGAAACTCAAAATTAATTACAGGACTCTTAAAAAAGAAATGACTCCTGAAAAGGAAATAAAATATTTTTGATCTAAAGGATACAAGGTAACCTAATTATCTTCGATCCAAATTGAGATAAGGCTAACCTTGTTGGAGTGAAGTTTCTTTCGATTTATGGTGTCCACACCAGCTTTGATGGTCTTAAACACATCCTAATTAACCATGCCAACATGACATATATTCCAGCAAACCAGCATATTAACCCTAACATACATTACCAAAGCATGATTCAAACAACAATCCGTTCACCTCACTTATTCATGGGAAAAGGCCACAGCAGTAACCCAACACATCATAGGAGATCCCATTGAATGGAAAAAAAGGGCCCTTAAACCCTACTTAGCTCCTATGACTGGATGGCCATGGTGACTAATCCAATCCAAAGCAGTTACTAGGAACACAACATATCACATATATAATATGAACTAATCATGCAAGAGTCATAGCAAAGCAAGTAATTAACACTAAAGTTATTACTAATTGTATGCATCAAGAATGCTTTGATACCACTAATGGGTTCCGGGTAGGGTATAGTGGATGACTGGGTTTCAAAATTTTCATTATTGAAATCCTAATCGGCCAAAACCCTAAAACCTAGGATCACTTGACCATGACAACTAATAAATCAAAACTTTAAGGTCATAGAAGAATATCTGGAGTGCTATACTCTTTAATTTTCACAAGGCATATAAGTATATGCCCTCTAGAGGTGATCCACATTGGAACCGAACCAAGAAAGCACTCCCACTAAGCTTGCTTATTTGACAGGACTCTTCCGGCAGCCTTTCAGACTTTCTTCCTTTGCTGGAACCCCTACCCTCTTGTAGGGTACTTAGAGACCTCTCTAAATCCTCTCTTAAAATCTGAATATTTCTCCTATATCTTTTTCTAGGTTTTTGTCTTAAATAGACAAGCCTTGTCTTAAAAGGACAAGCTTTGTCTTAAAAGGACAATCCTTATCTTAAAGAGGAAGAGAAAATAGAAAGTACTTCTATTCGGATCAGAATGGAATAATGCCTGGCATCGGATTATCGATGCCTATTTATAAAGAGGGATAAGGCACTTGATAAGTCTTTTTCTCAGCCCTTGATAAGACCCTTCAAGTAGAAGGAGTCTCTTGGATGAGTAGACCTATCATGAAATGTCCTTTCATGCACCAAGAGACATATAAGTGTCCTTTTGTTTTTCTACCCAATTTCTTCACTTGCCATGTGGCAAGTTATTGGTCTGATAATGGCCAAGGGATGTAGGATACCAAGAGGTGTATCGAAAAAACCAGATGCCTTCAAATAGAAGGACTCTGGCCTTTTGAATTAGTGCCAAATCAAGAAGGGATGCGACCATTCATCTTGCGCGTCATCATTCTCACATTGTTTTCTCATTATTTGACTAATCAACACCCATCCATTTAGGCATGGAGTAAGGGAGAGGGGCTTAGAGATTATCTAGAAAAGGTGATTTAGAAGCAGAAGGACTCTTAGTCCTTCTATGTCCCTTTATTCTTGGCGCATGCCAATATGGTGCCAAGTATCCCTTCCAACTTGGACTCTACCATAAATCAAGGATAAAGCCCAATAAAATTCTGATAAATACAGATTAAGGCTGCCCACCTTAGAACTCAACCTAATCTAAGTTCTATTTAAATTGGTTAGCCTAAATAGTAAGCTAACTGATCCAATCCAATTGGGTTAGGAGTTGGGCTAGCCAACATATGCTAGTATGTCAATTAGCTAGCCAATTAGGATACTATGATCCTAATAAAAGTCCAATTGACTTCCTTGGCCAATTCCCTAATGTGTATGATTCTTTGGATTCCACATCTAGCCAGTAGCAGGTCTAGGTTAGCCATTTTGATTCAATTAAAACCAATTGATCTAATTAGGTCAAATCGAGCTGACCTAAGTTGCCAATTCAAACCAGCTTCCAAATTGACTCATGAATCCAATTAACTTGATCCACGAAATCCTACATGACATGATTGACATCTAGAAATATGTCATGTCTATCCAAAAGATGACAAATTTGGTAAAAATTTTCAAAATACTCTTCAATGAAAAGTTACCGTTTAATTCAATCCTTTGATGTCCCTTTATCCCAAATAAGTGATGGGTATGGAGAATTGTCAAACTCTAGTACTTAATCCTTTTGAATCTCAATTCGATAATGAAGACTTAATCGATGAAAGATTAGAAACCCTATCTAATCTCATCCTATTTTGATCAAAGACTTCCCGAGTCAACAATCGAAAAGATTACATGGGATAAGTCCTCATCTTACTAAGAGTGATCAATTCCTTGTTGATCCACTCACATCCTTCATAAACAATCCACCATATCCAAGAACACCTCGCATATGACTTTTTGTCATGAATGAGTATGAACCAAAATATGGCTCTATGTGCATAAAGAACCATGGTGATCTCTGGTTTAAGGATCACTTGCACAACTCCCACTATGAGAACCATCTTTTGATAGTAGTAAGACCTTCATAAGATGTTCCCAAGGTGGATTAGTTCAGTTAACTCATATTCTAATGTCACATCCCGAATCCAATACTGGGATCGGCAACGCGACCGGTCGCACAACCCTAGGTATCACCTTAGAGATCATGCCAGGCCTATCCTTCAATTCAATATCTAAGCAATGGTAAAGAACAAATTTCACTAATTATTCATTTATTTCTAAAATTTTCCATAAAGGTTAGCACATAGATAAAATTAACTAAAATTTAAGATAAAACATAAACCATGGAATTAACACTTAAACCCTAGTTCCTCACTGACTGGTCCCCAAAGCCCGATTGATCTTCTGGATCTGCAACAAAGATATAGAAAATAGAGGGTAAGCTATAGAGGCTCAGTATGTTATCAACACCTCTAATATATGCATAAACATGTCAACAACTATTAGCAAACATACACAAGTCAAGCATCACAGAATACCAGCTCATAATAAACTAAAATGAACATCATATTATATGCACATTCACATATAAATGACACGACTATTGATGGCCAACCATTTACTTTACTCTCTTAGTCTCTCTGACTATGGCCATGATCGACCCGTGGCAAGCCCTGAAAGAGAATAGAATCCTGACTACACATACCGCACATCGGTCATGTGCCAGTGATCACCCCACTGGATGCCTGGAAGGAAACTAACTCTGATATCATATGAGAAAACATGCATCCTTAGCATGTGCCAGTGATCGCAACAAAGAAAATGCAACTAGCTCCTGACTACACATACCACACATCAATCATGTGCTAGTGATCACCCTACTAGAGCCCCGAAAGGTTACTAGGTCCACATGTAATCATAGTTGGACTAGAGAGCGACAACACCAATACACATGATAATGAATGCAACACAATGCAGATCAAACTATATCACGCATATTTAATATTGCACAACAATCATAACATATTTATCATGTAATACTAAAGGTAAAGATAACTTAATTGCAAGCTATTCTATCAAGAACACGTGACTCGACTCTAGATCCTCAATATTTCCATACTAATAAAGGCTCTGATAAAATAAGTTAAATAATTAATCCTGAATCTAAATAAAAAAAAGATAAAATATTTTTTTATCTGGTCTAGGGCTAGGCTCGATCTAGATATCTATTTAGATCCGATTTATGGAAATCTTGTTAATACCCAAACTAATTTTATAAAATTTATTTATTTATATTCTTTTTCTTCTCTCTATTCTCTCTCCTATTCTTTCTCTCTACTCTTTCTCTCTCTTCTCTTTCTCCTCTTTCTCTCTCCTCTCTCTCCTCTTTCTCTCTCCTCTCTCTCCTCTTTTTCTCTCCTCTTCTCTCTCTTCTCTCTCCTCTTTCTTTCTCCTCTTTTTCTTTTTCATTTTTTTTTGTTTTCTCTTCTTTTCTTTTTCCTTTTTCTTTTTTTCCTTCCTCTTCTTCCTTTTTTTTCTCTTCCTTCTTTCTTCTCTTCTCCCGAACTCTCCTCCCTGTTCCCCTTGACCCAATCGAACTGGCCTCCCCCATGATTGTTAATGGCGACCATGGGAGGTGGTTGCTAGGGAGGGCTCAACGGATCGATGGGAAGATGGTGAAGATGCGACCATCGGTGGTGAGTAGTCCGAGCAAACCGAATCGAACAAAATAAAACCAAAATCCTATTAATCCTAAAAAATAACTAAAAAAAGAACTCACTGATCTTGCAAGGCTTCTAGGTGCTTGCCAGAGAGGAGGATGACAATGTGGAAGGACTCGATGGGGCTTAGTTTGGCGATGGTGAGGAGGATTTAAAGAACTTATATCGACAGGTTCCCTTGCCATTTGGGAAGCAAACACTGCACGATCAAAGTTCTAACCCACTCCAAACTCATCGCTACACCACCCCTCTCCTCCACGACTCTTCTCCTGACTCCTCCGGCAACTTTCTCGACCGTATAAAGGGAAATCTTGCCTCCCCTATTTGGCCTCTCCATTCTTTTTTTTTCGGTTTTCTAAACTGAAGTCTGCATGCCTTGTCAACTTCATGCCAAAATGGCCCAAAGGCTGGGGTTCCACATTCTCCCCTCCTAAAAAAATTTTGGCCTTGAAATTTATTTTTTTAAAAAAATTTAGGCCTTCTAGAACTCAAATATACATGATCCGATACTCACAAGTACCATTCTATCTAAATTTAGTAATCCCAATAAGAGCCTCCCTTCTTCCATCATAATACACTTTAAATTTATTCTAATATCTTTAGTCTACCGCACTTTCACTGCGCACTATGATATAAATTTTCAAATCATCAAATATCTTTCAATACCCTAATTCTACCCTGCTCTCATTAACTAAGGCATCTTGATCTTAAACCTTTGCTTTGATACCACTCTATCATGTCCCGAATCCAGTACTAAGATCGGCAACGCGACCGGCCGCACAACTCTTGGTATCACCCTAGAGATCATGCCAGGCCTATCCTTCAATTCAATATCTAAGCAATGGTAAAAAATAAATTTCAGTAATTATTCATTTATTTCTAAAATTTTTCATAAAGGTTGACAGGTAGATAAAATTTAACTAAAATTTAAGATAAAAGATAAACCATGGAATTAATACTTAAACCCTAGTTCCTTACTGACTGGTCCCCAAAGCTCGATTGATCTTCTAGATCTGTAACAAAGATATAGAAAATAGGAGGTGAGCTATACGGGCTCAGTAAGTTATCAACACCTCTAATATATGCATAAATATGTCAACAACCATTAGTAAACATACACAAATCAAGCATCACATAATACTAGCTCATAATAAACTAAAATGCAACATCACATTATATGCACATTCACATACAAATGAAACAACTATGGATGGCCAACCATTTACTTTACTCTTCTGGTTCCTCTGACTATGGCCATGATCGGCTCGTGGCTAGCCCTGAAAGAGAATAGAATCCTGACTACACATATCACACATCGGTCATGTGCCAGTGATCGCCCCACTGAAGGCAAGGAAGGAAACTAACTTTGATATCACATGAGAAAACATGCATCCTCAGCATGTGCTAGCAATCGTAACAAAGAAAAGGAAACTAGCTCCTGACTACACATACCGCATAATGGTCATGTGATAGTGATCACCCCATTAGAGGCTCAGAAAGAGACTAGGTCCTCATGTGATCTTAGTCGGACTAGAGAGCGACAATACCAATACACATGATAATAAATGCATCACAATGCAGATCAAACTATATCACACATATTTAATATTGCATAACAATCATAATATATTTAGCATGTAATACTAGAGGTCAAGATAACTGACCTGAAATTGATTCTATCAGGAACATATGACTCGACTCTAGATCCTTAATACTCCCATACTGATAAAGGCTCTGATAAAATAAGTTAAATAATTAATTCAAAATCTAAATAAGAAAATAAGATAAAATATTTTTCGATCTGGTCTAGGGCTAGGCTCGATCTAGATATCTATTTAGATCTAGTTAATAGAAATCGAGTTATTACCCAAACTAATTTTACAAAATTTATTTATTTTTATTCTTTTCTTCTCTCTCTCCTATTCTTTATCTCTCCTATTTCTATCTCCTCTTTCTCTCTCCTTTTTTCTTTTTCATTATTTTTAATTTATTCTTCTTTTCATTTTCCTTTTCTTTTTTTTCTTTTTTTCTTCCTATTCTTCCTTTTTTTTCTCTTCCTTCTTTCTTCTCTTCTCCCGAACTCTCCTCCCTGTTCCCCCTCGGCTCAACCAAACTGGCCTTTCCTATGATTGCCAGTGGTGACCATGGGAGGTGGTTGTCGGGGAGGGCTCGATGGATCGATGGAAAGATGGTGGCGGCATGGCCACCGGTAGTGAGTGGTCCGAGTAAGCCAAATTGAACAAAATCAAACCAAAATCCTGTTAATCCTCAAAAATAACTAAAGGAAGAACTCCCTGGTCTTACAAGGCTTCCGGGTGCTCGCCGGAGAGGAGGACGATAGCGTGGAAGGGCTCGATGGGGCTTAGTTTGGTGGTGGTGACAAGGATTTAAGGAACCTATACCGATGGGTTCCCTTGCCGTTTAGGAAGCAAACATCACCCGATCAGAGTTCCAAGCCACTCCAACCTCATCGCTGACACCGCCCCTCTCCTCCATGACTCTTCTCCTGACTCCTCCGATGATTTTCACGGGATAATGGAAAATTCGGCCTCCCCTGTTCGGCCTCTTCGTTCTTTATTCTTTGATTTTCTGAATTGAAGTCAGCATACCTTGCCGACTTCAGCCCAAAATGGCCCAAAGGTCGAGGTTCCACATCTAATGAGCACCCACATCCTTGTATTAGTATCCCTACACAAGTGGCTATGAGACCAACCACCCTCTCCATCGAGCATGCATAAGATGTGCTAGTCTTTTCAAAAACATCAATCCTCAAATCGATGATCCATCGACTAGAAACATTTTAGATTAGGGTTTATAGGAACTTAGGTCTCACTATTATGATCTCCATCATAACCCTAATTTCATTATCCTAACTTATGGGATTCATCATAATCTTGATAAGATACAACAGTATGATGAATCAATAATTACCTTTTTATTAATAAAAAATATCATACATGAATTATAAGAATATAGAATGCTTGCACAAAGATTGGCTTTTAGGTCACAATTCTTTCAGCATCCAACTTTAAAAAATGAAGTACAATACTAATTGGGTGCATTGCACCCCTCAGTCGGATTATTTGAAGTTAGCTGAACAATACCTATCTTTCTTTAAAACTCTATGATAAATGTATAATTTTATATGGATGGAGGAATGCCATTAGGCTTTCAAAGAACTGAAGAAGTTTGTTAGGTCTCTACCATTGCTTACTAAATGTGAAGTAGGAGAAGAGCTATTCTTATATCTTATTGCATCTTCAGAAGTAGTATGCTCAATACTTGTTCAGGTGGATGACAAAAGAGCTCAAAGGCCTATTTATTATTCTAGTTGAGTGCTTCATAATGCCAAACCATGCATTCTAAAATTGAAAAAATGGTTAATGTTCTTATTAATTCAATGCAACATCTTGGGCCCTGCTTTCAAGTTTATTCAATTATAGTAATGATTGATTAACCACTTAAGTCTATTTTATAACACCCAAATACTTTCGGAGGAATGGCCAAGTAGGCTATCAAACTTGGTTAATTTGATATAACCTACTAGCCATGATCATCCTTGAAGGCTCAAGTTTTGGCTACTTTTATGGTTGAATATATATGGCCAATTGAAAAGCCCCAAGAAGAATCAATCAAGCAATCAAGTCCTAAATCAACTTGGATCCTATATGTTGATGGTGCTTCAAATTTCCATGGAAGTGGGGCTAGTTTGATTCTGACAAATTTGGATGAAGTAGTCATTGAATATACACTCCATTTCTCATTTAAAGCAACAAATAACCAAGTCGAGTATGAATCCTTGGGATGAAAAGCTTATAGATATTCACTGACTCTCAACTGGTAGATGGTCAAGTGACTAGCAAATATGAAGCTCGAGATTTTATTATAATCAAATATCTCAACAAGCTACGGGCTATCACACTAACTCTTGGGCATTTTAGTATCTATCACATACCAATATAAGAAAATGCTCAGGCAAATCCACTCTCTCAACTTGCAACTTTGGCCAAGAACTATCTCGGATGCACCTATATTTGAATATCTCAACATACCTAGTATTAATGATACTGGAGAAGTCCAACAAGTTAATCATGAGCCAAGTTGGGTAGAACTATTGGAAAAAACCTAATAGAAGAAGCCTTACCAAACAATCCTTCGGGGATGAAACGAATAAAGTGGATGGCTTCTCAATATGTGCTTCTAGATGGACAATTCTATAAGATATCTTTTTCTTTACCTCTACTAAAGTGCTTAAGGCTCATTGAAGTTGACTATGTACTTTGAACAAATTTATGAAAGAATATGTAGAAATCACCTACGGGGTAGGTCCTTGGCCTATAAAGTCTTGAGATAATGATATTATTAGCCCAAATGTAGCAAGATGAAATGGATCTTGTTCGGAAGTGTGACAATACTAGCGACATGGAAATATTCAATGATAACCAACTAGCTAGTTGACTCAACTTTCATCTATGGATATTCTTAGTCCTTTTTGAAGGAAACATGGGTGCTAGCATGCTGATATCTAGGGTTTCAACAACTATAAAGTAGCAAAAACTATAATTATGGAAACTTTTTTTATAAAAGACATGCATAATAAATTTAAAATTTACCTTAGGATCTATATAACATGCTGATTAATATTCCATCTTATGAAATCAAATCTTAAATAAAATAAAAATAGAGAAGGATAGAACACTTACCTCAATCACTATCCATCTTCAACTCTGATCATATCGAATCTAGTAGATCATTGGGGTTCCTATTGAAGCCATGCACATGCCTAGCCTCTGCTAGTATCTATACAGGGCTTATTTCTGATTAACTCAATGATGCCACTGGAGTGCTAGCTCTTTCATAGGGGTCTTCTCTGGCTTAGATCTTGATCTTCCTTCAATAACTTGAAGGAAGGGTTGCAACCTTTGTAGCCTTTGTGCAAACCCTTCATGCAGGACTTTGGGACTTCATCTACAATGTCTAAAAAAAAAACAAAAGTATTTTTTTCCCTCCTCCTCTCTCTCAAGAACCTATCTTAGGAGTTTTACTACATGGAATAATTATGAAGAGGAAGAAAGGGGCAGTAGAGAAACATGAAGTGCGGCAAGGAAGAACTAGAACCCTGCATAAACTTTTCACACCCGGTTCTAAGGGAGATGGAAATCCAAAAGGAAGAAAACTAATTTCTCCTTTTTCTCCTCTCAAACATTCACCCTCTTTGATATTTTTGGTCATGTGGAACAAAATAGATGTGCTGAAGAGAAGAGGATGTGTGACTAGAAAATCTGTGCTACCCTAATCTGCACAATATGAATACTCTGCCAAAATCATATCTCCACACTTCCAAAAATCCTGATAAAATATGAAACTAATTTGATTTGAATCAAATTCAAATTAGATAAGAGTCAATTAAATTTGAATTGAGAGAGAGTCCTAGATAAATATGAAAGATGCCACATATATGAGTCTCATCCTTCCATGCATGCTAGAAGAAAAGTGTGACAAAATCAGCACCTATTCTTTCCTTTTTCATATAAATGATGAGAGAGAAATCTAGATTAATGTGGGTTTAGCTTTTTGGTTTGATTTAGCTCTGATTTGGATCAATTCCAAAATCATTTCAAACCCAAATCAAACTAATCTCAAAAATGTTGTTAACCCAAATCAATTAGGTTTACAATCCAAGTCTAACTTGGATTCTTAACCTAATTTTTGAGAGTTTGAACCTAATCTGATTAGGTTTAGGGTCCAAGTTAATTGGATTCAATTAGTGCTCAATTCAAATCTAATTCAAGCCCAATTCGAATCAAATTCAAAAAGACTATCAATCCTATTCGCAATAGGATTTGAAATCCTAGTCTAACTAGGATTCTTAAACCTAATTTTGTCAAGTCCAAATAAATCAAATCAATTTGAAATTCTTTGAATTAAGTCCTTGATGCTAAGATTAGCAGGTTCCAAAATTGGCAAGTGCAAAAATTAGTAGGTGCCAAAATTAGCAAGTCCTAAATATAATCCAAGCTCTTGATTAGGTCAAGCCCCTATTGTATGTGACTTCTTAGTTCCATTCTATCCGGTAGTAAGACATATTATGATTTCTATCATAGTATCATCAAAACTCTTTTAATAGATCAAAACTTTTTCAGCTCAATCCTAAAATTGATCGTTGATCTAAAAATGGTCCAAGTGAGTTTCCACAATCCATCAATGATGCCTAGCAGTATATAGTGATAGCCTAGTAGAATAGGAAGGTGAATCCCTAGGTATAGTTACCATGTATTAAGTTCCTCTATCGAAAGTCCCGACGAGATGTAGATCATGGAATCTCATCAAGTCCTAAGCATCTATCATATGCTAGACTTAATTAGCTTAAGCCCATTCATGACACCTATGAGAACTTCTTTCCATTATCACATTGTTATAGCCATAGACTTAAGCACTCAACCTCTTACATTGCATAAGACTACTCCTCAACTACTAAGGTTGATAGATCTCTTATAGGTACACTCCCAACTTCTACAGAAAATCTACTACAGCCAATGTACATTACAAGGCCCCATATAGTTAGGAATAATGTTTATGTGCTTATCAAACTACGATAGCCTTGCTGTGTGTGATTGAGCTACTATAGTCATGGAACTATTTACATAACTACAGTATCGAGAAGTCATTGATGGGTGAATAGATATACATATGACTCTCATTCTTGGTCACGTTCAGTGCCGTTGTTCTCTAACAATCACTTATACTCTTGCTCTAGTGTCCCTACACTATAGACTTAAGACTCATCTACCCGAAAGGGAAGTGGTTCACACACCATTCTTGATGGATCAATCACTATCCCCATGATGATCAACGACTAGGAGCATTTAGGAGTTAACCTATAATGACACATGTCATAAATTTTTAACTCTTGAGAATATATGTCATTATCCATTAACTCCTTAGATAATACATAGAAATAATATGTATAGTGTAAAATAGCCCAATTTGAATTATTAATATGAAATTATATCCTAGATTGAAAATTTGTGTCAGCCAGATTAGCTTCTTGGGAACACATCTAATAACTTTCACTTGCACTAAAACCAATCAGCCATATACTTCAATCCCATCTAATGTTCTTCAATTTTAGTTGACCAAGGCTTATTAAGTTAATGGGTCTCCCACATTTCATGTGGAGTTATTGTCTTCACCTTTATACGATAATCATGAATTGAATCATCATTTATATGTTCGAACTTCTAGTAAAATCTTGGTTCCATAGTTAGATCTATGGTACCATTATTGTGATCATAGAGTATTATATCATCTAATGATATTTCACTTAATAGTACAACAATCAATTAACCAGAATACATTCTTGTACCTTTAGAAGTGATGATGTAGTTTGCCTTTCCGGTCACACCTACAATGATCAGTTTTTTGAAACTATTCCAAATCACCATTGTATAAGAACACATCTTATATATCCTTTATCCCTCAATTTCCCATTCTAACAACCTAAAACATATCTTTAGTACTTCTCAAGTATCAAAGATTGTTTTCATAGTCATCCAATGCTTATAGCCTTGATTTGATTAATATTTGCTCATGACATTGATAGAAAAAATCAAGATATACATGGCATGGTTTATATAAGGTTCCCTATAGCTAAAGCTTAAAGGGATCTAGCTCAGATATAAAATCTTTTCAAATGTGTTCTGATACATTAAGAGATTAATTGCATGCTTAAGGAGTCAAATCCCTTATTGAGTTTTCAATGTTAAACTATTCAGCACTTTCTTAGTGTACCATGTTTGTGATAGGCTAGCATCATCCTAGATCAAACTCATAGACCTACATTCCAAATATAGAATGCTTTCAAAAAGTCATTAATGAAGAATTGTCTAGATAATTATATAACATAATCTAGGTTAGTATAGGAATCATATTCCAAATAAAATATACAATTCACGTACAATATGAGAAATGTTCCCATTGATATTTTATAAACACATGATTCCTCTTCTCTTTCTTGACTAAATCAAATGATTTGAGTATGTCATTGAATAAGCATATTTACTTTGAGCTATTTGCTTAGCCTGTCTACAAAGATCCTTTATAGTTTATAGACCTTGTGATCTCATCATTGTCTATCTACCAAATTTTATCATGGCAAACTACAATAGTAATTAGTATGGACTACAACATGGTCAAGATGAAAAGGTTTGCTAATGGTCAATGCCTTGGCACTGATCATAACTTTCCACCTAGCCTTGCCTTATAGATCTTATTTATTTTTCCTTTTATAGATCCATTGCATCCAGTAGGTACCATACCCTTTTGGCAGATCTATCAAGGTCCATAGTTGTGGTGGGGGCACTAGGATCAGACACAGATTACTGGGCCCTATTTGGTTTACCTAGCCATTTGTCAAATTTTGTAATCAATTAAGATTGAGTCCTGTAATAAGTTGAGGTTAGTTGATTTGTCTCAACCCTCAACCTAGTCATTATTTTAAGTCCTGTACATCAGTTATGAGTCCAGTATGAGCTCAGTTTTTGTACAAGAGAGGAGGTTACCCTATTTTGGAGTTTCACCAAGCTACATCCAGGAGTCAGAGGATACTACATCAGTCCAGTGGATTTTGGGTGACAACCCAGGATCCAAGATGCTTTCAAAAATCCTGATTCCTTCCAAATGCCCTCTAGATGCCCAGATTCCAATCCAAATGCTAGAGAATATTCCCAAACTAGGGAATCTATGATTCTAGAGGTCCATCTACATCCTAGCCCAAAGAAATCAAGTCAAAGTGCCAAGCCTAAGCCCTAAAGAAGCAAGATTCCATGAAATATTCCTGCTACAAGGCTACCAGGCCACCCCAGCTTCCAAAGGCCCAAACCCATGCACCCAAGCCCCTTTGGACCAGTCCCTTGCTGCCCCTAGAAGACAAACACACCCTCCTAGGCATCCTTGAAGTGTTGACCAAGTCCAAAAGGTGTCCTTGAGTGGAATAGTCAAAGCATGAATGAAAAAGGAGAAGACTAGGTCAATTCCTAACCTAATGGGGATTTGTTTATCTAACCTAGCTAGGAAAGGACTTGTATTCCAATTTGGAAGAGGACTTGTAACCCAAGTGTAATGATGGTTAGTGAGGGCATGAGAACTCTATAAATACCCCACCCCTCCCCCTCTTGTAATCATCTTTTCTTATGAATAAACCTTGCTAAAATTTAGTGAAATTATCTTGAGTTTGAGTTTTTGTTCTCTCTTTGAGTGCTCTCCTTGTGTTCCTGGATTGAAACCCTGCTACCCTAGAACCCTTTTGCATCCCTGGAGATCAGCCATGCCCAAGAATTGGAAGCCCTAGCTACCGTCCAAGCCCAGGAGCTTCTTCTTCCCCGGCTGCCATCTTCTAACCCTAATCTCGATTCCTTCCAAACCATAGTTTCTTTTCTTATTTGTTTATTACTGTTTTTATTGACCCTGACACTTGCAGGATCCCTGAGGTGCTTCCCCTCCCCTGAGGAGGCCTTCTTTGCTGCCCGGACTGCCCATATCAGCCATCATATTCAAGGGAAACAAGGCTTCTTCTTCTAGGCTTCGATCAGAGTTGTGAGTGATCCCTGTTGCTTCTGAATTTCAATCTCTGACTGGTATGAAACCTTTCCTTTTCTTATTATCTGATTTGATTGAAGTTAACTATCCTAATCCTAGAATTTCTCAATTTTTGGGTTCTGTCTTTTTTTTTTTATCTTGCATGATTCAACCTACGATATGATAATTTCTTAGAATTGCTGAATACCTGCTAGTTCTTTACTTTGCTTTGAGACACTAGCCATCAAACCTAAATCTAAAAATTCCAAAAAAATTAGTTTACTGCTTTTACTACATATTTAGCATTCTTAGAGTCATCTCGCATTAGTTTGGTATTAGAGCAAATTTAGGATAGTATTTTTGTTTGCATCGCATTCACAAACCCTAATTCTGCATTCTGTCCACTGCATTAGGTGTCTAGGTTTTATTTGATTTCAGTATCATAAACATTTTATTTTTCTTTAAAATTTGTATTTAATGTCCTTTGTTCTATCCTAGTAATTATCAAATTATTTAATTATTTTTACTAAAACCCTAAATCTCTAAAATCTGGCATAATTGGAACCCTAACAAAATCCTGATAATTTTTGCAGCAGTCCAGAAAACCATAGGTTTGCATTATCATCTGATTTTTAATCTACATGAAATTTGGTAGGCTTCATCATCACTGTCCATCCTATATTCTAGATTTTTTTGAATTTTTATGCATCAGGATCTTTTTCAAACTCTGTAATAACTGAAATCTTAATTCACTGATTTCTGCTACATTCTGCATCTTGACTCAACCTAACCTAATCAACTACCAAACCCCCAATCCCGAGCCAAACTTTGTTTGATAACCTTAGTTAACTTAAACCTAATTTTACGCATCATAAATCATTAAAAAATACTTTATTTTCTGATAATTTTAGATTACATCAGGGCCATCGATTGCCATCATTCTTAACCTAATCTTAAGGACAACTCCCTATCTCAGATTAGGGTAGGATTTCATCACCTGTCCTGGGCCCAAAACAACCACCATCATACTAACCGAAGCCTAATTAAAATCAATTAGACCTAATTTATCCTAGTGGGCTAGGAGACATCAACAGGTCAGGTCCGAGCTGTGTGGGCGAACTAGTGCATTTAACCTTTTAGCTATTACTGAAAGCTGGTGTCTAAGGCTGGGGGTCTAGAGTCAAATGACCGAAGTGGTGTTGTGGTTTTTAATTGGGTCCTTACAAAAGCAGGGTGAGCTTCCCACACTCCCACCCCTACCTGGCCAGTGGAAGAACTAGCTATTGGGTTAGGTGTAAGTTGAGCTGACCCACCCAGTTTCTGGCTCTAGGTCTAGGAAACCCTAGATTATACTAGCTTTTTCTCTCTCTTTTGCTTGCTTGGTTGCATCATTTCATTTTGATTGTTGATTTGTTGCATGACTACTAGATTAGGAACCCAATACCAAAACTCTAAACCCCAACCCAGTTCAACCAATGGATTCCAGTCTTGAAGCACTCATAAGAACCATGAATGAACAATTGAACCATAAACTTGACCAAACCAATACCTAGATGAACCAATTGACCCAATTTCAAAACCAAATGAACCATAGATTCGACCAAATAGACCAAAGATTTGACCAAATAACCCAAACCAATAACCAAGTAACCCATAGGATTGACTAATTAACTGATAGGTTAGACCAGGTAGAAAATAGATTAGGGATCATAGAACGCTCCCGAGGGTCTAATGTTGAACCTGAATCTGACCCATCCTGTTCTACCTCTTAAAACCCTAGTGGAGCCCAAAATCTAGACCACTTTATGGAGCCCAAACCTAGGAGAACCCAGACTCAAGAACTATTTGTAGAGCCTAATCATAGGGGAGTTCAACCTTAGGAACCATACCAAGAGCCTAACCATTGGAGAGTCCAGAACCCTGACCCTATCCAAGAATCCAATCGTAAAAGGCCCCAACATGAAGTCCATGATCAAGACGAAAGGGCCAAGAGAAATATTAAGATAGAAGCACCCACCTTTGATGGAAGTCTTGAACTAGAGGTCTATGTAGATTGGGTAGGAGATATGGATTATTATTTTGAATGGTATGAAATGAGTGAAGGGATGAAATATAAATTCACCAAGATGAAGTTGATTCATGAAGCTAGATTACATTGGGCTAATCTTGAGCGTACTAGGAGACAACAAGCCCTTCCACCTATAACTACTTGACAAGAGATGAAATTGCAACTCAAAGAGAAATACCTACCAGAATCCTACAATCAGCAGCTCTTCGACCAATGGAACAAAACTCATCAAGAGAATAGGTCAGTGTCAGATTATATTGCTGAATTTGATGAGTTTGCTATTAGGTGTAGTGTAACCGAGTCCCTAGACCAGACTCTATCCAGGTTTTGAATTGGATTGCATGAGGACATTAAAAGGAAACTATATATGAGAGAGGTCCATGATTTGGAACAAGCCTTTCAAGTAAATAGACATTATGAACAATTCCAAAGAGGACCCACCTATCAAAAATCTGAACCTGTTAGGAACAATACCCAATTCCCTAGATCAAACCCAAACCAGGTATATCAGGATAGACCAAATCCTAACCCCAACCCAGGTCGATTTAACTCCAACCCAGTTAGGCCAAACTGTAACCTAAGCCGACCCAATCCTAACCCAGCCCGATTCAATCCCAACCCAAATCATCCCAACCCTAACCGATCTCGACCTAACTTGAGTCCGAGTCCATCTAGTTTAAGTAATTCTGCATCTGCTAGGATCGACAAGGGTAAGGCACCCATGTTTCAGAAAGCCCCAAGCCCTAGCCCCAATTTCAACTTTAGGTGTAATAAGGTAGGTCACTATGCTAGCTAGTGTCCCACCAGGTCATTATACATAGGGGAGCTTGAAGAATAAGAGATCGAACCCAATGTCGATGACCTAGAAGAAAAAGTTTATGAGGCTGAACCAGACTTGATAGAGGAATATGAAGGAGATGAGGAGGAATTTGATCAAGTAGGGGTAATTAGATGTAATTTAACCCAAACCCAACCTGAGGAAGATTGGTGCAAGACTAACATCCTACAAACTTTTGTTACGTTTGGGAATAAAGTATGTAAGATTATAATTGATAGTGGTAGTTGTGTCAATGCAATTGCTACTGAGACAGCTAAATCTTTAGGCTTGACCCTAGTTCCACATCCCAACCCCTATAAAGTATCATGGGTAGATTCCACCTCTATGCTAATCAAGTCTAGGTGCCAAATCTTAATTAAATTGCAATTATATGAAGAAAAGATTTGGTGGGATGTCTTTCCCATGAAGGTTAGTAGTGTCATTCTAGGTCGACCATGGCTATATGATCATGATGCTGCCCTATCTGGTCGAACCAACACCTGTACCTTTTATCACCATGGGAAAAGATTTGTGATTTACCCCACTCAGTCGAGGAGTTCAAGAAATTCTAGTAGCCTTAGAGCAAAACCAGGAGTTAATCTGATTAAGGCTAAAGAATTAAAGGTACTTCTGAACCTAATAAGGAATTCATGAGAATTGATCTTGAACCCATTTTAATAATTGAAGAAGTAATTAAGCCAGGATCAAATTTTATGGGTGAAACTAATAATTTACAAGAGTTGTTCATAGAGGAAGCCCAGGATCAAATCCCTGAAGAACAACAAAAGGAAATAGATGTATGTAATGAAACAACATCTAAATGTGAGTCCATAAATCCAATCTATATGCCTGCACCTACACTAGCCTCTACACATTATATGCATCAAGAAATTAGTCAAGAGCTGAACATAAGTAATGAACTATATAAGAACTTGGCTAATTCTCGAAAGAGAGCTAAAGAATTTTTTGATAGGGATTTTGTGATGATCAGGCTTAGGCCTGAACGGTTCCCTCCAGGGATCGTAAAGAAACTTCATGCTCACGGAGCTGGACCATTTAAGATAATCAAGAGAGTTGGAACCGATGTCTATGTGCTTGAGTTATCACTCGACTTAGGCATTAGTTCCACCTTCAATAACTCAGATCTTGTAGAGTATAGGGACCCAACTGAGATACGAAGCGAGCCCTTTGAGCCACTCCTTTTCTTTTTGAGTGAACCCACCCTAGAGTATCACATCCAATTTGGCTTTTTAGTGAGGAAAATATTGAGAGAATCCTGAACGATCAAGCTATCGGTACCCAAGATAGAGGCTATCAAGGGTACTTGGTCCGGTGGCAAGGTCGGCCATAATCTGAGGACTCGTGGATCACCCGTGAGGATCTGCAGCGCCTCAACCCAGACCTACTCGAGCACTATGAGAGCCAAGTTATCCCACACTCAACGGGGTCGAGTTCCTCCCACCCCAGGAGAATTGGTGGGGACACTAGGATCATATACAGATTACTGGGCCCTATTTGGTTTACCAAGCCATGTGTCAAATTTTGTAATCAATTAAGATTGAGTCTTGTAATAAGTTGAGGTTAGTTGATTTGTCTCAACCCTCAACCTAGTCATTATTTTAAGTCCTGTACATCAGCTATGAGTCCAGTATGAGCTCAATTTTTGTACAAGAGAAAAAATTATCCTATTTTGGAGTTCCACCAAGCCACATCCAGGAGTCAGAGGCCACTACATCAGTCTAGTGGATTTTGTGTGACAACCCAGGATCCAAGATGCTTTCAAAAATCTTGATTCCTTTCAAATGCCCTCTAGATTCCTAGATTCCAATCCAGATGCCAGAGCATAGTTCCAAACCAGTGAATCCATGATTCTAGAGGTCCCTATACATCCTAGACCAAAGAAATCAAGCCCAAGTGCCAAGCCCAAGCCCTAAAGAGGCAAGATTCCATGGAATATTCCTGCTACAAGACTACCAGGCCACCCCAGCTTCCAGAGGCCCAAACCCATGCACCCAAGCCCCTTTGGGCTGGCCCCTTGTTTCCCCTAGAAGCCCAACACACCCTCCTAGGCATCCTTGAAGTGTTGACCAAGTCCAAGGGGTGTCCTTGAGTGGAATAGTCAAAGCATGAAGGAAAAAGGAGAAGACTAGGTCAATTCCTAACCTAATGGGGATTTATTTTTCTAACATAGTTAGGAAAGGACTTGTATTCCAATTTTTAAGATGACTTGTAACCCAAGTGTAACCATAGTTAGTGAGGGCATGGGAACTCTATAAATACCCCTGGTGGAGGCACCAGGCTCAGAAAGAAGAAGCTTCAACTAATACCAAGTTCTTTATGGATTGAGACTAGGAACTCAAGTCTCGTATGAGTCCTGTATGTTTATTGAGTCCTGTTTTATTTTCTTTTGGGGTTTTAAAGTTCAATTAGAATTCAATCAAGAGTTCAATTAGAGTCAATTAGGCTTTATACTGAGTCAAGTTCAAGAGCTACTTGAAATTGGGCCAGACCAGCTTTACTTGGAATGCCACATCATCATAGACCACCGGTGCCAACTCATCACCAGAGGACGTCACATCACCTTTGCCATGTCATCTCCAAGGGGCGCCATGAAGAAGGATGCGCCATGTCACCATGCCACCTTGCCACGCCACATCATTGCCACCTCACCTACCATGTGGCATCATTCAAATTTTAAATTACATGAAAGCTACAAGTGGTCGACCAAGGAGTGTTTTCAAATTCAAAGGAGGTCGGCCAACTCCATCCACAAATCATGCAACCAGCTCCACCAAATCCTCCACCAAATCCTCCACATTTCATGTAACCCCCCTAATATTTCTCCATGATATGGGAAATTTCAAATTGATTGAAAGGCCATTAAAAGCCTCTTGTACGCCCATGGTAAAGAGAGGAGCTTTTTGGATGAAATGAAATTTAAGTGAAGTAGTAGTTGAAGAAGGTGTTTTTTTGGTAGTATCCTCTTGTTTTCTTTGGGTATGTTTGATTTTCTCTTCTCAAGCTTTCAAGTGTCCAACGCCAACATCCACCTCTAGGGATCCATGCCTCCATCGAAGTTCCCTTGCCTGTTTGGTTTCTTTGTTTTGATATCTTTCAAATTGGTCCCAGTATAACCCGTTCATTGTGCAGGATCCTTCTACGATTCGGAGTTCAAGAAAGGGTTCTCTTGCCAAAGATCAATGTTGAATGAAACTAGTTTCTTTGGAATGCCAATCTTCCACTTCAGGGCTTGTTCGTCTAAGAGCTTCAATGGATCTACCAGGGAGTGATCATCTTGGATAAATAACACCTCCTAATCTCTTAAGTCTGAGTTATTGAAGATCGTTGCTAAGGTTTAAATTCAATATTCATTAGCCCTAATCTTCTATAGGATTTAAATAACTACATCGTGGCGTAAGTTCCAAAATTCAGTGCTCCTTCCATAGCTTTACCTTAGTACTTTTGATCTGAAATTTAGTACCTGTTAATAGGCTTCATTGCTCTCATTTCTCAATCCATCATTTAGATTGCATCCTCTAAATCATGCCGTATCAACCCCATCCCTCCCCCTCTTGTAATCATCTTTTTCTTATGAATAAACCATGCTGAAATTTTGTGAAAATATCTTGAGTTTGAGTTTTGGTTCTCTCTTTGAGTGCTCTCCTTGTGTTCCTAGATGAAACCCTACTGCCCTAGCACCCTTGTGCATCCCTGGAGATCAACCATGCCCAAGAATTGGAAGACCTAGCTACCATCCAAGCCCAAGAGCTTCTTCTTCCCTGGCTGCCATCTTCTAACCCTAATCTCGATTCCTTCCAAACCATAGTTTCTTTTCTTATTTGTTTATTATTGTTTTGATTAACCCTGATGCTTGTAGGATCCTTGAGGTGCTTCCCCTCCCCTGAGGTGGCCTTCTTTGCTACCCAGACCACCTAGATCAGCCATTATATTCAAGGAAAACAAGGCTTCTTCTAGGCTTTGATCAGAGTTGTGAGTGATCCCTGCTGCTTCTGAATTTCAATCTCTAACTAGTATGAAACCTTCCCTTCTCTTATTATCTGATTTGCTTGAAGTTAACTATCCTAAGGCAGGAATTCCTTAATTTTTGGGTCCTATCTTTTTTTTATCTTGCATGATTTAGCCTGTGATATGATGATTTCTTAGAATTGCTGAATACCTGATAGTTCTTTACTTTGCTTTAAGACATTAGCCATCAAACCTAAATCTAAAAATCCCAAGAAAATTAGTTTACTATTTTTACTGCATATTTAGCATTCTTAGAGTCATCCCGCATTAACTTGGTTAGATCACATGGAGTCTAACTTCATGACATTAACCATCTCTTAGAATGATATCTTACATCACCTTATTATAAGTTTTTATGATCATCTCTATGTTTCCTATGACTTAAAGGAACATTTCCTGTATATCCTCTTTTAGCATACCTAAGTATCTATCAGAAGGATAAGAGATCCTATGAGGTGGAAGAGGAATGGACTGGCTTTGCTCAAATAGGTTCTTTTGGTTCCATGGCCTGTTGCTCATTAGAGACTCTCTTCAAGCTTAATCATCCTCCCACTGCTATATTTAGGTTAAACTATTTAACCATGAATAAAGATATTGGGTCACAATAACTTATGATCCACTAGGGGTAGTATCCTAATAACTCTTTAGGATACAGGCCATTATTAACCTAATCTCGAACTCATCTGACATAAGTCAAACTACCTTTCTTACCATACTATATCTCATATAAGAGTGGTAAGATTGGATTTAGAGTGAACCCAATTTAATAGATAAGCTAAGTTATGTAACCATATCCTTAAAGATAAATAAGTGATTCTCATAATTGATTAAACCATATCCATTAAGATTTAATTTCTCTACTCAAACATCCCATTGAGCTCCAGATGTAAGAGGAGTCCATTACAAGATTATGCAAACTTCTTGATATTATTCCAGTAACTTTCCTAGTCTGCATGTCGAATGTACTAATACATAAATGTGTACCCAGGCAAGTACATCAGTAGTCTTTACCCACACCCTTTATCTCGCAAAAGGTAGCTTAGTCAATATTCTTCAAAATAAGATTCATAAATTGAAAATGACTCAATAGTCAATTAACCAAAATGCCAATGGTTTCCATAGTTTCCAAATTGTTCACCCTTTCTTTTGACTTGACTTAACTAGAGATCCCGCCTATATACTTTAGGTTAACATCATCTCATAGGATCTCTGAAATCCCATGGCACTCACTTACTACTCAATAGATGCATCCATATGCAGGTAGATACTAACACTTATAAAGTTACCTGCATCCAATTTATTTCTAAAATAAATGGATTAATGACAAAAATCAAATTTCATGTTCAAGTAGGTAATAGTCTCTTTAACCAAATAGTAGTCACATAGGTCATTAGTCAACATTAGCAACTATTACCTTGTTATCCACCCATAAAGAACCTCAGCCCTCTACTTTCCTATAAAGTCTATAACTCAACTAGAAATAGAAGAAACTATAAGGTTATTTTAACTTTGAGCTGACATACCTACAAAGGTGTGTCCTATTTATTCAATAAGGGTTTTAGGCATAAGAGTCTACTCCTCATCGAGAAGCATGCACTTTGAATCATTTAGGGTCTCTTTAATAGTCACCAATGAGTTGACCTAATTATCTCAATTATATTCAAATGATAGTTTATAATAAATTGTTTATATGAATGGGATCAAGATCACTGGATCAAATCCATGTGCAATCTTTATGCATCATATGCTCGAAATTCTGAAGCTCCTCATCCTTAATCACTGTCAAATAATAATCATGGATTGACTGTGTTGCCACCTAGATCGTCGTGGCTTGTAGCTTCTACATGGCACTGGGGAGTGGACTTCCCACCTGGTGTCCTCCAAGTATGGCCGGCCCTGTAAAAGAGAGGAGACTCAGGCCGAAATCCTGACGGGGGCACTTCAATGATCAAGTTAGTGGACGATCAAAGGAAATAGATCCTCCTTAGCGGAGCCCAGAGTGGTCTCCATGTTCAGAGGAATCTTAAAGAGATAGTGGTGCGGGCACCAGGATCTGAAAGAGGCTACATTCGATTCAGACCAATCTAAGCTCATTATGGATTGCAGATAATTAAGCTTTTGGGTCTTGTTAGTTTTGTTTTTTCATAAGTTTATGTTATGTATTTGAGTCAATTTGTTCTTTCTTCAGTTTATATCCTGTAATTTATTTTATTTGAATCAAGTTTAACTTAAGAGGACAACCAACATAGACCCAAGTCAAGACCAAGAAGCATGACTAGTGGATAGAGGATGCCACTTCATTCTCCATGCAAGAAAATACTCTAGAAGGAACCCATTCCTTGTACCACCTCATCCTCCATATAAGATGGTCCCCACCTCACTCTCCATGACAATATGGAAGGTCCCCACCCTTATCGCCCAAGGCATGGAATTCAAATTCAAATGGGGCATCCCATTTTCATCTCCATGCTAACATGAAAGGTTTTTCACCTTTGCCACCCAAAGCATAAAAGAAAACTCAAATTCAAATTCAAATGAGGCATCCCACTTATTTCTCCTTGATTAGTGCATGTAATCTCTCTAATTCAAATTTCAAAGAGGCTTGGGTGAATGATAAATACCCTTCCTCCTCTTGTAATTGGATGTTGAAGAATGAATGAAAATTTTCCTTTTTACTTCCATTGCTCCAAGCATTGCCACTCCATGAGGGAGAAGGGCGTGAGGCCCAATCGAGTTCTATAGTCTTCAAGGCTCCATCGCATCCTCTTTTCTTTCCCTTGCTAATCTCTTTTTTTTTTCTTTTCCCTATTCTCCCTTGGTCTCTGATTAATCTGTTTGTAGGATCCTTAGGTGCCCTGAGCCAAAGAAGATGTCCTCCTTGCCTTGGAACCGTTGACGGGAAGCCAACACATTCAAGGGATTCAGCCTTCTTATCCAAATGCCCAATCTAGGAGGGTTAAGTGATCCAATTGTTAAAGGAAGAGAGATCATTGTCTGGTAATAAGCCTTTTTTCCTCTCTTGGATCTAAACTCTTGAAAGAGCTTGTCCTAATTCAAATGGTTTCTTAACCATTAGGTCCAATCAATTTATTGCTTAAATAGGTCCAATATGCGGGAAAGTGATTTTATCTTCTAGTAGTTTGCTTTAGTGCTCTTTTTATTCTCTTACGGAGAGTTAAGCCATATTTTCGGAATCATTGCTCACCTTAAATTTTTGCAATTCATTATGTTGATGTTCGCATCCCTGCATGTCCCGCATCAACTTGGTATCAGAGCATGGTTAGATTAGGACAAGATATGCTAGTTACTGAAATTTCTGTATTTTCAGGACTGGATCTGAAAGTTCTTCTCATAACTTTTCAGATCTAAGTTTAATAGTAATTTTTTTATTAATTAACTAGATTCAAATCCAGATCTGAAATCTCTCCTATAGATTTTTCCATATATAAATCTTCAAAATTTATTTCCTTGTTTTCAACCTTTAATCTAAGATTTTACGCCTCCTAAGTGGGTATACGAAAGTATACTTATCCATGGGAGTAATAAGCTACAGTCGAATGTGAGACCTTCTAGATTAGAGAGTTCGATGTGCTAATTGCATGCTTATGTGATTGAAGTTAGATTAGCGAATGCTTTATTGAATGATCTTTTACTAGCACAACAAAAATTTTTTATTTTTCTTTACTGGCACAATTCAAATCTAAGTTCCCCATATGGAATTTTAGATTTGAATTTTCAAATTTGGAAATTTTGAATTCTTGAAATCTAAATTTTCAAATTTGAAATTTGAAATTTCAATTTTGAGATTTAAATTTTGAAATTTGAATTTTGACATACCTGCCTATTATAATCTTTGTGGTAGATCTTTGTTTGTTCATTCATTTTAAAACGGGCAATCCTATCATAAGATAAGGGAAGGATTTCATCACCTTTCCTTGGCCCAAAAACAACCAACCACGTATTGCATTGACCCAAGCTTAATCTAAAACTGAGTAAGAACCTAAACTAGGGACACCAATAGTCAAGTTCATGTTGCATGTTGAGACTTAGTATTGATTAATTCTGTATTTACTCCTGGAGATTGGTGTCTAAGGCTAGGGGTCCAATGGCAAATGCCTTAAGTGGATCTGTGGTTTTTAATTAGGACCTTGCGAAAGCAAGGGGAGCCTTCCATAATCCCACCTCTTACCTGGTCTGTTTAAAGGGTGACTGCAGTCTTGATTGGTGCTTTGGCAATTCATGCTACATTGAGCTTCTAAGTCTAGGAGCCCTAGAAACTAGGAATCTGTGCTACATGACCACTAGATCAGGAATCCAATATCAGCAATCCCAAACCCAGCCTTCTTTAACCATGGATCCCAATTTTGAAACACTCCTAAGGACCATAACTGAATAGCTAGACCAACTAAATAATAGGTTTGATTGAATGGAGGAGCGTATTGGGACCCTATAAGAGACCCATGTGATCCATGTTGAACCTGAATCACCTCTACCAACGCCCCTCAATCCTAGAAAAGCCCAATGCCATGAACCTACCTTGGAACATTACCAGAGATGACCATACCATGATTTTGTGGATCAGGATGAAAGAGCCATTATGAGCATTCACCTAGAAGCACCTACCTTTGATGGAAGTCTAGACACTAAGGTATACACTGATTGGCAAGGTGACTAGGATCAGTACTTTGAATGGTATGAGATGTCGAAAGAGAAGAAGTTTAAATTTGACAAACTTAGTTTAGTCCGCCATGCGAGATTATATTGGAGAAATGTTGAGCGCATATGTCGTTAAAGAAGAGATATGCGCATAGCTCCTAGAGAAACATGAAGATTAAACTTAGGGAAAAGTACCTCCCCATGTCCTATCAACAGAGACTTTTAGACCAGTGGAAAAGGTTGAGCCAGGGCAATAGAACTATATCTGAATACATTGCCAAATTTGATAAGTACGTTATGAGATGTAGCATAGATGAGTCTGAGGCTGTAACGCTATCTAGATTTCAAGCTAGCCTATTTGAGAAAATTCAAAGGGAGTTATTTTGGAGAGAAGTCCAAGACCTAGAACAAGCTTATCAAATCACTAGGGACTTTGAGAGATTTTAGAGGAGACCCATGATCCATCGATCTGAACCCAATAGGATTAATACACTTGAATATAAGCCATGTTCTAGTTAAGTTTCTTCAACCTGACCCACTCCTACTATCCCATTAGGTTGCAAGGATGACAGGGGTAAGGGCCCTAAAGTTCAAAGAAGTAATAATCCTGATATTCATTACTTTAGGTGTCACAAAGTTGGTCACTATGCTAGTCAGTATCCTACTAGAGCCCTACACATAGAAGAATTAGAGGAAGAAGCTCTTAAACCCATTGAAGAAATTGAGGAAAAAGTGTATGAAGCAGGAACAAACTTAGTGGATGAGTATAAGGGAGATGAGGAAATTATAGATCCACCTGAGTTACTATGAGTCATTAGATGTATTCTGACCCAACAAGAGAGCATTAGGATTGGCATGGAACCAACATCCTATAAACTTTTGTCAAAATAAGGGACAAGGTTTGCAAGATCATCATAGATAGTGGGAGCTGTGTTAATGCTATTTCCACTAGTGCTATCAAGAGTCTCAGATTGACCACTGTTCCCCATCCCAATACTTATAAAGTATCTTGGATTGATTTGACCTCCATTCTTATTAAGTTAAGATGTTAAGTTACAATCCAATTCCAGTCCTATCAGGAGAAAGTTTGGTGTGGCATTCTTCCTATGGGGGTTAGCAGTATCATTCTATGCCAACCCTGGTTGTATGATCATGATGCTACCTTGTACGGTCGATCAAACTCTTATTCATTCACCCACCTAGGAAAAAAAATTGTTATAAACTCTTCACCACCTAAGGACAACACCAAAAGAAGGTCTAGTAATTGAAGGAAAAGGAATAATGATTAAATTTGATCAGTACTAAGGACTTAGAATGAGAGATTAATGAGGGTTCAACATTTTGGATATTGTCCACCAAGTCTAGGATCAACCCCAGGAAAGAGTAGAGTTTTTGAAGGATTTTCAAGATATGTTTCTAGAAGATCTTCTTGATCACCTCCCACCATTAAGGGACATTCAACATGCCATAGACTTAGTCCTAAGAGACACCTTACTAAACCTTCCATATTATAGGATGAATCCCACTAAACATTCAAAGTAATAATGGCAAGTTGGAGATCTCCTCCGAAAGGGATTCATTAGGGAAAGCCTGAGCCCTTGTGCAGTACCTGCCCTTTTGACCCCCAAGAAGGATGGCAGTTGGAGGATGTGTGTAGATAGTCATGCCATCAATAAGATGATGGTCAAGTATCATTTTCCTATTCCCCGTCTTGATGATATGTTGGACATGATGGCCAGAGCCATCATTTTTTCTAAGATTGACCTTAAGAGTGGCTATCACCAAGTTAGGATTAGGCCTGGGGATGAGTGGAAAATAGCTTTCAAAACTAAGGATGGCCTTTATGAATGGGTAGTGATGCCTTTCGATCTTTCAAATGCCCCTAGTACTTTTATGAGGATCATGACCCAAGTCTTGAGATTATTCGTTGAAAAATTTGTTGTGGTCTATTTCGATGACATCCTTATCTACAATAGGACTAAGGAAGACCACTTGGACTATCTTCACCAAGTCTACCAAGCCCTTAGGAAAGATAACCTTTATCCAACTTGAAAAAATGTGACTTCTTGACCCATAGAGTCATTTTCCTAGGTTTTGTCGATACCCCCAAAGGAGTATCTACTGACCTAGAAAAGGTTAAATCCATAGTTGAGTGGCCTATACCCAATAGTATACATGAGTTGTGTAGCTTCCATGGCCTTGCTACTTTCTATAGATAATTTATTCGAGGATTCAGTTCGATTGTTGCACTCATCACTGACTATATTAGGAAGGGAACCTTCGAGTGGACTAAGGCCATCGATAGAGCCTTCCTTGACATAAAAAAAAAAATGATCCAAGCACTCATTTTGAGATCACCTGACTTTTCAAAGGTTTGAGGTTGCTTGTGATGCCTCTGGAGTTAGAATTGGAGGAGTTTTAAGTCAAGAGAACCATCCTGTAGCCTTCTTTAGTGAGAAGTTGAATGAACCAAAATTGAAGTACTCAACTTATGATAAGGAATTGTATGTGGTAGTTCAAGCCTTAAGGTGTTGGAGATATTATCTCTTATTGCAAGAGTTTATCCTATATGCAGACTGTGAAGCACTCCGATTCCTTAGTTCTCAAAAGAAACTGAACCCTAGGTATGGCAAGTGGGTAAAATATATTCAAGTTTACACCTTTGTCTTAAAACACCATGCCGGCACTGAAAACTGAGTTGTTGATGCTCTTAGCTATCGATCCATGCTCTTAACCTCTGTCAGTACTTATTTTGTAGGATTTGACAAATTGAAAGAGGAATATGAGAATTGTCCCAACTTTAGTAAAATCTATCAATCTGTTCAACAAGGATCATCTAGTTTGCATAGTGAATATACCCTTCAAGATGGTTTCCTCTTCGAGGAAAATAAGTTGTGCATTCCCCGAACCTCCCTTAGAGAGTTTTTAGTTTGGAAAATCCATGCTAGAGGTTTAACTGGCCATTTTGGTTGGAACAAAACCATTCTAGCAAATGAAGACCAGTTTTATTGGCCAAGCCTCAAAAAAAATGTTGCCCAAATAATGGCCCGATGTCGAACTTGTGCTACTGCCAAACAGCAGAAGCAAAACACTGACCTTTACAATCCTTTACCTATACCCGATCATCCTTGGCAAGACCTTAGTATGGATTTTGTTTTAGGATTGCCTAAGACCATGCAGAGACATGACTCTATCTATATTGTGGTCGATCAATTTTCCAAGATGGCACAATTTTTACCTGGTTCCCAAACTTTTAATGCTTCTAAGGTGCCCAAACTTTTTCTAGATGAAGTGGTTGGGTTACATGGCCTACCCAAAATCATTGTATCTGATAGGGATGTCCAATTTATGAGCTATTTTTGAAAGACCCTATGGCACATGTTAGGAACCAAGCTCAAATTTTCTACCACCTACCACCTACAAATCGATGGCTAGACTAAACTTGTGAATAGGAGCCTTGGAAACCTATTAAGGTGTCTTATAGACAAAAATGTTGAAAATTGGGATCTCTTGTGACCACGTGCTAAATTTGCCTACAATAAATTAGTTAATAGGTCCACTAGAAAGGGCTTGTTTGAAATTGTCCATGGTTACAAGCCTAAGAGACGCATAGATCTTATTCCTTAACCCATGCATGCAAGAGTCTTTGAGTCAACTGGGTCATATGCATAGCATGTTGAGATCTACATAAGAAAATTAATCTGAGCAATGAAGCTTATAGACGTATGGCTAGTTCGCATAAGCGAGTCAAAGAGTTCACTAAGGGAGACTATGTGATGATTAGGCTTAGACCTGAACGGTTCCCCCCTGGAACCATAAAAAAATTACAAGCCCGAGGAGCTGGTCCTTTCAAAGTAATAAAGAAAATTGGACCTAATGCCTATGTGCTCGAGTTACCATCCGAATTCGGCGTTAGCTTAACTTTAAATATTTCAGATCAAGTTGAGTATAGGGAACCAGCAATGATATATAGTGAGCCTTTTGAGCTTGATTCCTTTCTTGAGAGTGAACCTTCACCTGAGAGTCCACCGGTCACTTTACCAAAATGGCGAGAATAGATTGAGCTTATTCTGGATGACCAGGCTATTACTACTAGGAATAGAGGCTATCAACATTATTTGGTTCGTTGGCAAGGTTGACTCGAATTTGAGGACTCATGGATCACTCTGGGGGATCTACAATGCATTGATCCAGACTTATTAGAGCAATATCAAAGTCAAGCTGACCCATACTCGATAGGTTCGAGTTCCTTCCATCCTGGGAGAATTGGTACAGGAACCAGGATCCGAAAGAAGCTACATTCGATTCAGACCAATCCAAGCTCATTATGGATTGCAGATAATTAAGCTTTTGGGTCTTGTCAGTTTTGTTTTTCCTTAAATTTATGTCCTGTATTTGAGTCAATTTATTCTTTCTTCAATTTATGTCTTGTAATTTATTTTATTTGAGTCAAGTTTAACTCAAGAGGACAACCAACATAGACCTAAGTCAAGATCAAGAAGCATGACCACTGGATAGAGGATGCCACTTCACTCTCCATGCAAGAAAAGACTCTAGAAGGAACCCATTCCTTGCACCACCTCATCCTCCACATAAGATGGTCCCCACCTCACTATCCATGCCAACATGGAAGGTCCCCACTCTTGTCCCCCAAGGCATGGAATTCAAATTCAAATGGGGCATCCCATTTTCATCTCCATGCCAACATGGAACATTTTTCACCCTTACCATCCAAAGCATGAAAGGAAACTCAAATTCAAATTTAAATGAGGCATCCCATTTATTCCTCCTTAATTAATGCATGCAATCTCTTTAATTCAAATTTCAAAGAGGCTTGGGTGAATGATAAATAGCCCTCCTCCTCTTGTAATGGGATGTTGAAGAATGAATGAAAATTTTTCTTTTTACTTCCATTGCTCAAATAATTGCCATTCCATGAGAGAGAAGGGTGTGAAGCCCAATCGAGTTCTTTAGTCTTCAAGACTCCACTGTATCCTCTTCTCTTTCCCTTGCTAATCTCTTTTTCATTTCTTTTCCTTATTCTCCCTTGGCCTCTGATTAATTTGTTGCAGGATCCTTGGGTGCCTTGAGCCATAGAAGAGGTCCTCCTTGCCTTGGAACCGTTGATGGGAAGACAACACATTCAAGGGATTCAGCCTTCTTATCTAGACACCCAATCTAGGAGTGTTGAGTGATCCAACTATTGAGGGAAGAGAGATCATTGTCTGGTAACAAGCCTTTTTTCCTCTCTTAGATATGAACTCTTGAAAGAGCTTGTCCTAATTCAAATAGTTTCTCAACCATTAGGTTCAATCAATTTATTGCTTAGATAGGTCCAATCTATAGGAAAGTGATTTTATCTTCTAGTAGTTTGCTTCAATGCTCTTTTTATTCTCTTACGGAGAGTTAAGCCATATTTTTGGAATCATAACTCACCTTAAATTTTTTCATTTCATTATGTTGATGTTCGCATTCCTGCATGTCCTGCATCAGATAGAGTAGAAGTTAGATTAGTGGGAGCTAAAATAGTAGTGCTGACACGTGGGCCCAATAGGGGTGCCGAGGTTGGAGAGGGGGCTGCATGAGCCCCTTAGGCAGCCCCTTCTTGTGCTGAAGTCCCATGATTATCGGAGGTGGTGGAGGTGGTGGACAATGCAGCATCAATAGGGAGGACGACTGAAAGAAATACAGGGTTGCGAGTGCCTACACTAAGCATGTAACAGCATAGGGAGCAGGTATGTATTTTAAAACAATCTTAAAATAATAGCAGAAACAATCTACTCTGCACAAGATCTAACATATTCGAGATGCATGTACAAACGAAAGAAGGCATGTAAAGGGCATGTAATATTTATAAACAATTTTATAAACCTAGATCTAAGCATGCATGAAAAATAAAACCACAAATTTTACCTTATTCCTGCTTGGAATAAAATAGGGATAACACTGGAATAGCTGGAATATCTGGAATAGTCTTATTCCAGTCTTCTTCTTCCAGCAACCGATTGGAATGCTTCTCTTCCTCTCTTCCAAGTGCAGCAAACTCAAACCAAAAATGGCAATCTCTTGGTCTCACCTTCTACCACAATAGCAAGGTAGTATCTTGATGCAACTTGCTTCAAAGGAGAGCTCTTGGATCATTGTACCAACAAGGTTGAAGTCCCCTTCACCTAGAAATTTCAGATCAACGAATCTGCAACCAAAAATAGCACAAACCAATGACAGCAGTAGTGGAGGTACAATCGGCTCCCAGGTGCTCAAAAGAACACCCTCTAGAGGGGGGACATGCCTGGGATTCCACTGATCTGGCTTCTCGTGCGATGCTAGTCACTGGAAACTATTGAAATGGTGATGGAAGGAAAAAACAGAACACCTTGTTCTGAAATTGTTTTCTCCAAAACAATATTTCTTCCATCGATTGAGCACCAACCAAAATAGGGTATCAAGGTAGGCTTTCTCTCCCAATCTTTTAAACAAACAATAGTCCCAAAAACACCAAAGAGATAGAAGGAAATCAATGAAGAGGTGGAAATGCTTCTTGCTACGGTCTACATCCGAGAAGTCCAGTACCCCAACTGGCTGGTGAATGTAGTCATGGTCAAGAAGGTCAACGAAAAGTGGAGGATTTGTGTAGACTACACTGACCTCAATCCAACCTATCCAAAAGATAGCTTTCCCCTTCCCAAGATCAACCAGTTGGTGGATGCCACCTTAGGTTACCGCTTACTTAGCTTCATGGACGCATTCTTTGGGTACAACCAGATTTGAATGAATCCAAAAGATGAGGAGCACACACCTTCATCACAGACTGAGGGACATACTGCAACAAGATGATGCCATTCAGTCTAATGAATGATGAGGCAACGTACTAGCATCTAGT
The DNA here is from genome assembly GCA_021397845.1 of Areca catechu. Classification (NCBI taxonomy): domain Eukaryota; kingdom Viridiplantae; phylum Streptophyta; class Magnoliopsida; order Arecales; family Arecaceae; genus Areca; species Areca catechu. The sequence goes on along the minus strand of CM038051.1, from coordinate 88,080,514 downwards.
CAATAAGGTCTTCAAAGACCAAATTGGCCATAATATGCAGGTCTACGTAGATGACATGCTCGTCATAAGTGGTCAGGAGTTGGACCATGTCACAAACCATACAGAAGCCTTCCAAAACCTTCATATCCACCATATGAAACTAAATCATGCCAAGTGTACCTTCAGCATCGCTGCTAGAAAATTCTTGGGCTTCATGGTCACCCAAAGAGGGATCAAGGCCAACCCCAAGAAAGTCGAAGCAATCATAGACATGGAGCACCCTACCTCAAAGAAGTAGAAGCAGTGCCTGATCAACTAGATCGTAGCTCTAAGCTGGTTCATCTCGCACTCTGCTGATCGTTGCTAGCCCTTCTTTAAGGCACTACACCAGATGCACAACTTCACTTAGATGGAGGAGTGTTGAGAAGCCTTTGAGGAGCTAAAGAGGTTCCTCGCATCTCCATCACTGCTCTCTAGGCCAAAGGTCGAGGAGGAACTCCTCTTGTATCTGGCGATTTCTACAAGGACTGTTAGTTTAGTGCTGGTCCGAACAGATAGAGATAGAGTTTAGAGACCAGTGTACTATGCTAGCAAGATACTCTAGGATGTGAAGATCAGGTACACCCACTAAAAAAATAATTCTTGCACTCATTAATCTGCTCAGCATCTCAGGCCATACTTCTAAGTACACTCGATCGCTGTCCTCACCAACCAGCCTCTAAGGGCCATCCTTAGCCATTCGGACATGTCTAGACACCTGGCTAAATGGGCAATGAAGCTTAGCAAGTTCGACATCACCTATCACCCAAGGCCATCTCAGAAGGCATAGGTGTTGGCTGACTTTCTGGTGGAATGTGCTTGGATAAGTGAAGAGCCAGAAGATGCCTCCTCCGAGCATCCGATGGAACCACTAGTTGATAAGGTGACATGTATCCTCCACGTGGATGGCACATCCAATGCAGGAGGAAGTGGAGCCGGCCTCATCCTTGCCAACTCTGATGGGGTTGTGGCAGAGTGTGCATTGCGCTTCTAATTCAAAGCTATAAATAACCAAGCTGAGTGTGAAGCACTCCTCGCAGGGTTAAAGGTGTCTTACGAGCTGGGCATGTCAAGCCTAAGAGTCTTCACCAACTGACAACTGGTTCTAGGTCATGTCTTAGGAGAGTTTGAGGCTCGAGATCCTCAGATAGCAAAATACCTAGAATGATGCAGGATGATTCTAAGATTGCTAAATATGCAGGAAAAATAGTAAACTATTTTTTTTTTATAATTTTAATTTGTAGGCTAAATTTTCAAAATCAATAATGACTAGCAGGAAGAGTAGCAATGCAAAGAATCATCATAATCGTAGGCATACTCATGCAAAATAACAAAAGTCAGGACCCGAGAATTGAGAAATTCCTAGCATAGGATAGCTAACCTTCAATTATAATAGAAATTAAGAGTAGAAAAGTTTTTACTAGTCAGAGATTGAAGAACTTGCTGTTGAATAGATCACTCGACACTCAGATTGAAGCCTGGATGATGAGGCTTCAGTTCCCTTGAAGTAGAAGGCTGATCTGGGTGGTCTTCGAGGCAAGAAGGCCTTTTCTTTGGAGGTGAAGCACCTCGAGGATCCTGCTAGCATCAGAGGTTAGCAAGAAAACAAGTAATCAAAAGAAGCAAACTAGGTTTTAAAAGGATGCAAGAATTAGGGCAAATCTAGAGTGGGCGGCTTAGAGAAGAAGATGGCTCTTGACTTGAAGGCACCTAGGGCATCTTCTTCTTAGACTTGGATGAAGGAAACTAGGGCATGGATGAGACCAAGAGAGGGTGGTCGGCCAAGCACAAGAACATAAACAAAAACACAACTCAAGAACACCAGTCTTGGAAGAAATTCAGCAGAATATTATTTCATAAGAAGTTATGCTTACAAGAGGAAGAGGGGTGGGGTATTTATAGAGCTCCCATGCCCTCTCCTTGTTAGGATTATAAGTCCTCTTCCTTGATAGATTTGGGATTACATGTAGTTTAGGATTACATCTCCTTAAGGACATAGGAAGAGAAGTCCTTAAAAGGCTAGGAAAGCATATCCCAGGGAATCTCTCACCAAGCTTGGACCGGTCAACACATGAGGACGCCTCCTCTTGGGCATGTTGAGATTCAAGTGGCAGCAAGGGGTCAGCCACACTGGGTTTGGGTGCATGGGCTTGGGCCCTGGAAGCTGGGTCACCCTGGTAACAGAATATTCCCAGTATCATGGTTCCAGGCACATGGGCTTGACTCCTGGGCTTGTGATTTCAAGGCTTGGGGTGCTGGAATATCCTGGGAATCATAGGGTGCTTTGGTCTGGGAATACACTCTGGCATCTAGAGGGAGTCTTGGCATTTGGAGGGAATCTTGGACCCTAGGGTGGCAAACAAGGCCCAATAGCTGATATGATTTGCTCTAGCTCCTAAATGAGGCATGGTGGAACTCCAAAATAGGGTATCCTCTTCTCTTGTACAAAATTGGACTTTTACTGGACTCATTCACATGTACAGGACTCAATGGACTGGACTGGGGTTGAAACAAATCAACAAGTCTAAACTTATTACAGGACTCAATCTTACTTGATAGGGCCAAGTAATTTGTGTCTGATCCTGGTGCCCCCACCAATTCTCCAGGGATAAGAAGACTCGACCCTATCGAGTAAGGATTAATTTGGCTTTTATATTGCTTGAGTAGGTCTAAGTTGAGGCACTATAGATCCTCACGGGTGATCCACGAGTCCTCAAATTCTAGCCGACCTTGCAATCAGACCAAATACCTTTGATAGCCTTTATTCCGGGTACTTTTGGCTTGATCATCCAGGATTCTCTCAATCTTTTTCTCACTATTTGGCAAATTTGTTGGTAGACACTCTAGGGCAGGCTCACTCTTAATGGAAGGGATAGGTCCAAAAGGCTCACTAGGTATCTAGTGCTCACACCAAAGTTCAAAAGAGGCTTCAATCTAATTCAGTATGGCTATAATTCTTTCATTGAACTTGTGTCTTGTAAATAGAGTAATTTTACTTCTTTAATTGAATTTGAGTCATGTAATTAGGGTTGGGTTTATTTCAATTTGGTTTCTTTTGAGTCCATTTGGGTTTTGAGTCCAATTAGGGTCAAATTGTTCTTGTATTTAGTGAGTTTAATAGTTGGGTCCAAGAGAGGTTTGGAATTGGTTCAATATAAGCAAGCTCACTTAAAGATTGGATGCATTCAACCACTCCAACAATTTAATCCAAGGAGGATGCCACTTCAGCAAGCATTGTTGGATGCCATGTCAACCTCCCAACCAATTGGTGTACACCTCATCAAACCACATCACCACATGCCACATCACCAAGGGGAATTCAAGTTCAAAGGTGCCAGCTAAGGTGTTTCAACCTTCCACCCTTATAGCTAGCTAAAGTTGCAATTCCCATGAAAATCTCCATGTAATTCAAATTTCCACCCTTATAGCTAGCAACTTCCCATGAAAAGCTCCATGTATTTCGAATTTTCAAAGTTCTTTGGAGGCTTATAAAATCTACTCCAAGCTTTCTTGTAAAGGGATGATCATATGAATGAAAAGTTAAAGTTTCTTCTCTTCCATTTGTGTTATCAAATGTCCTCTGAGAGGGAGTGGGTGAGAGGCCCTTAGCTACTTCAAGAAAAATTATTTTCCATGCCAAGAACTATTAGCATATTTTCCATTCCATCCAATCACTCCAATCCATCTTCCAAGGTGCAAGGAAACCATTCAAAGGAGGCTTGCCAAGCTACTTCCACTCCACCAAAACTTCTTCTCAACATCAACTTTCATTTCATTAGTATTCCACCTTTCAAATTCTTTTTAACTCTAATATGGTTTGTGTAGGATCCCCAGGATTTCCAAGTTCCAAAGAAGAAGGTCTTCTAAGACATGAAACAGAGATAAGAAGTCCTACCATCTAGAGGAATCTCCTTGTCATCCAAGAGCTTCATCCTTGAGTGTAATCTTTCCAATCACTGAATTGTTAATGACCGGGTACCCCTCTTTAAATGTTTTTATATCTAAAATATTAGATTAATTAAGCCCTATCCTGTGTGGTTTCTTAGCCACAAAGATCCTTTCTCTTTAGTACTTTGAAGGTTCTCATTCAAGTCTAGTTTATCATGCAAATCCCTTCATGAAGATTTCAGTTTTGTTTACATTGAAAAGTCGCATAGCTTCACTTCATTTTTCATTTAGTTACTTCTATCTTCTCTTAGATTGCATCATTCCATTTCATCCCGCATCAATTTGGTATCAAAGCATGGTAGGTTAGGGCTTAGTATCTTCTTCAATACTTGGAATGGGTGCTTCACCATGGCCGTCCGGTCATAGGAAAAAGAAGTGCTACAAGACCCTCACATCCCTTTCAATGAAGATTTTCTATGGCATGTAGGGGTGCCGATGTGATTGACCCTTGAAGGGGAACACAAGAAGGTAAGTTTTAAGTCTTAAAGAATAGGTTTGCATCATTGGAATCTAGCATCTTTAAAATTTTTGTTGTTCTGTCCTGTTTGCATTGTCTAAGTTCTAGAAACTGCCTAGCATAGCACAGATTTTTTTTTTTAATTTCCTTTGATCTAATATATCACCTATGAGTTAGAAATGTTCTATGATTTTTTCTAAATTTTCTGACATTGATATATATCACTCTTCAGCCACACTTCAGAACTGCAACACATAAAAATTCTGCACCTGAAATTAGGGTTCATATGCATGTTTGCACTCATCTCATGATAAATCGATTTAAGGGCATCAATATGACATGGGGGCAGGATTTAATCACCTGTCCTTAGCCCAAAACCATCACCCTACATAGCGAACCCAATCCTTATTTAAAACTGAGTAGTACTCTAATTCCTAGGGACATGCACAGGTCTAGTTCAAGTCATTTGGGAAAACTAGTGCACCCACTCCTGCATCTATTTTCGAAAGCTGGTGTCTAGGCTAGGGGTCAAGTGGCAAATGCCCTAAGTGGTTCTTGTGATTTTTAATTAGGACCCAGCAAGAGCTGGGGGAGCCTCCCACAGACCCATCCCTTACCTGGCCAGTGGACGGGATAGCTGTAGATTTGGTTGTACCTAGTCAACTCACCTTACTTGAGCTACTAGGTCTAGCAAACCCCTAGCCCGAGTTTGAGTCTGTGTGTGCATGGCAACTAGATCAGGAGCAACCTACTAACAAACCCAAGCTCAATCGAGTGTAACCATAGACCAAAATTTTGAGACCTTGATGAAAACCCTGAATGACCAAATGACCTGACTGAACCAAAACCTGACTGACCAATTGGCCCATACCAACCAAAGCATTACTAATTAGATGCCCTCATCACTGCTAGGCTTGACCGATTAGAGGCTCGTACCCCTGGAAGAACCCATGAAGTTTAGAATTAATTAAAGCCTGAATTAGAGTTTGATACACGCATCAGCCCTAGAAGAGCTCCACATCAAGACCTTTTCCCTGAACCCAATCCTTTGAGTCCTCATCAAGACCCTTTATTTGAGCCAAATCCTAGGAGAGCCAACCCTGATCGAGTCCATGACCCGAATCCTAGGAGAGCACACCATGACCTAGCTTATGAGCCAAATCCTAGGAGACCCAATCAGGATTAAATGAACCACGATGACCGAACCCTTAGGAACATTAGATTGGAAGCACCCACTTTTGATGGAAATCTAGATCCTAAGGTTTATATAGACTGGGAGGGAGAGATGGATTAGTAATTTGAGTGGTATGACATGACTGAGGAGAGGAAGTGCAAATTTGCGAAGCTTATGTTAATCTGTTAGGCCAGGCTATTTGGGAAAATGTTGAAAGGTTCATTAGACAGAGAGGTGATGTTCCCATAGTAACCTAGAGGGAAATGAAGCTTAGGCTTAGAGAGAAGTACCTTCCCATGTCCTACCACCAAAGATTTTTAGACCAGTGGTAGATATTGACCCAGGGAACCAAGAGTGTAGCTGAGTACATTGCAAAATTTGATGAGTTTGTGATGAGATGCAATGTCGATGAGTCCGAATCGGTAACCCTATCTTGGTTCAGAGCTGGATTAAGGGAAGAGATCTAGAAGGAGTTGTTCTTGAGAGAAGTCCAATATTTAGAGCTAGCCTACCAGGTAGCACGAGATGCTGAGAGATTTAAAAGGGGACCAATTTATCATAGACCAGAACCCCCTAGAACTAGTGCTTCTAGTCAGCAGCCAGGACCAAGTCAGATGCAACCAAACCCTAGTACACTTCTGACACGTAGAGATGATAAGGGTAAAGCACCAGAAGTTCAAAGAACCCCAAACCCTAATGCTCTTTGTTTCAGATGTTATAAGATAGGCCATTATGCTAGCAATTGCCAAACTAGAGCCTTGAACATAGGATAATTAGCGGAGAATGAGTCTGAACCCATAGAGCCCCTAGATGATTGTGTTGAGAAAGTATATCAGGTTGAGGATAATTTGGCAGATGAGTATAAAGGTGATAAGGATCATGTAGAGCTGACCTTTTGAGAGTAGTTAGATGCATCCTTACCCAGACTGAGACCCAGGAAGATTGGTGTAGGACTAACATCCTACAAAGCTTTGTCAAGTTAGGGGATAAGGTGTGTAAGATAATCATAGATAGTAGGAGTTGTGTGAATGCCATATCCACTAGTGCTACCAAAACTTTAGGCTTATCCACAGTTCCCCATCCAAATCCCTATAAGGTTTCTTGGATAGACTCCACCTCAATTCCTATCAAGCTTAGGTGTCTAGTCCAAATCCAATTGCAGTCCTATCGGGAGAAGGTGTGGTGTGACATCCTACCAATGGGTGTGAGTAGTATCATCTTAGGTCGACCCTGGTTATTTGACCATGATGCAACCCTTTATGGTCGATCTAATTCTTGTGCATTCATGCACTTTGGAAAGAAGTTTGTGATCAACCCTACACCACCTAAGGACATTATTAAGAGAAGATCGAGCCACCTAAAGGAAAAGAAGACTGGAGTCAACCTAATAACTGCAAAGGAAATTGAGAAAGACCTTATTGAGGGTACACCTATTTGGGTCTTAACCACTAAGGAAATTCAAGAGCCTTCCCAAAAAGAACACCCTCAGGAAGTGGTTGAAGTGTTAGAGGAATTTAAATATGTGTTTCCAAATGATCTACCTGACCACCTTCCACCACTTAGGGACATCCAACATGCCATTGATTTAGTCCCAAGAGCAACCCTACCCAACCTCCCACATTATAGGATGAATCCTACCGAACACCTAGAATTACAAAGAAAGTAGGGAACCTTCTTAGGAAAGGATTTATTAAAGAAAGTTTGAGCCCTTATGTAGTACTCACATTATTGACCTCTAAGAAAGATGGCACTTGGAGGATGTGCATTGACAGTCATGCCATTAATAAGATCACAACTAAATATAGGTTTCCCATACCCCGTTTGGATGACAAGTTAGATATGATGGCTGGAGCAACAGTATTTTCAAAGATTGACCTTAAGAGTGGCTATCATCTGGTTAGGATTAGACCTGGGGGTGAGTGGAAGACTACGTTTAAGACTAAGGAGGATCTTTTTGAATGGGTAGTGATGCCTTTCGGATTATCCAATGCTCCTATCACCTTTATGTAGATTAAGAACCAAGTCTTACGATTATTTATAGGAAAGTTTATCATAGTTTACTTCAACGACATTCTTATATATAGCAGGACCCAAGAGGATCATTTGGACCATTTGAAGCAAGTCTGTTTAGTTCTTAGGAAAAATAGTCTCTGCGCAAACTTGAAAAAGTGTGATTTTCTCACCAATAGAGTCATTTTCCTAGGTTTTGTTATCACACCTGACAGAGTTTTTGCTAACCCTGAAAAGATTAAGTTAATTATAGAGTGGCCAGTGCTAAATAGTATTCATAAAGTATGAAGTTTTCATGGCCTAGCTGGTGTGGGCACCAGGATCAGATTGAGGCTCTTCAACCCTCTAAGGATCTCGAATTAGGGTTTCATCTTTTAGGTCATGTACTTATGATTCAAGCCTATGTAATTCTTTACTTTGAGTCATGCACTTTTGTTTTAGTCCTGTACCTTGGCCAATGTGGTCAAGTTAGGTCAATAAACCTTGTATTTAGTTGAATTGATTCAAGCCCGAGTCTACTTGAAGATTGGACCTAAGCCTCTTCGAAGAAGAAGTGGACATTGAGTCTAGTCCAATTACTATTGGGCCAAGCTATGAAGGATGCCAATTCAGTCCTGGGGTGCCACCTCATTATCCCATGTGGTGCCACTTCACCTTGCCAAGTGGGCGGCACAAATCTAGAAGATGTGACGATTTCTTGGACACCGTCAAGCCAAAGGGGACAACATCACTTGATACAAGCCTACTAATGGGGGACAAACTAAATGCAAGATGAAATGATGCAGATGATTTGTTCCTTTGTGACTTCTAGGAACTTTTTTTATTTATAAGTTATGGATTCTCGAAGACAAACCAAGAGTAGATCTAGGGATTCAATAATAATAAGAACTATCAAGCAAGTAGATGGTCCCTAAACAATGATAAAGAGAGGACCTCGGGATTGAGAAACCCCGTAGGACTTAGCTCTCTGATCAAGATCTACTTAGGAGTCAGGGGGCAAACCTCAAAGATCTAAAGTGCCCGATGCAGAGATCAGTCACCTTGGATGATGTGGCCTGAATGATCGAGCCGTCAACCCTGTGGAGGCGCCGGCTGGCTATCCGAAGATCTCAATGGCAAAGGGAACCGTCGCCATACATGTGTCACTTGGAGGACCTGCGAGCATTCAAAGAAGTTAAAAGGTTAAGTTTCAATCAGAAGGAAAGCAGTGGAAGAATGAAAGAAGAGTTGTTGAAGTGATGATGGAGTTCTGCTGGATTTGGAGTCGGATGACGGAGTTGCGGAAGTGATGATAGTTTGAGGCCTCACACCTCTCGACGCCCGAAGGTGAAGGTGCTCCCTCTCGGAGATCGACGTTCCTAGTGATCGAAGGCAACTAACAAAAGATTGGAACTCAAGAATATAATTTTTCATTCATCAAAATTAACCTTATAAAGGAGGGGTCAGGTACTTTAAATAGACACCTTAGGACTCTTTTGAATTTCAAATGAAAAATTTACAAGAATTCTTGAATGGGCGCCCAAACTTTTGACTTTTCTTCTCTCCTTGGCCGACCAAGAGCTAGCTTGATTGGGCATGGCATGATGCAAGGCTTGGAGGAGGGATCTTGGTGCCTTGAACATGGAAAGAAGCTTCTTTGTTTTGGAAGAAAACATGAAGAGAGGCTTGGAGCAAGGCATGTGTTCTTCTTCCTTCCTTGCTTGTGCATCCTTTTTTGGTACAAGGCATGACATGGAGAGTGTGAGGTGGTGGTGCCCATGAATCTTGTCTCTTCCTTCCAAAGAGGTTCAAACAATTTGGGAAGAAGACTTGATTGGAGGGCTTCAAGCAAGGGATTTGAATTGCCAACTTCAACTCCCATTGACCTTCTCTTTGGCTGACCACCCTTGCTTGGAAAGGAGCTTGATAGGAGGAGGGAAAAAGGGCTAGTGCCAAGTGATGTGTTCCTCCTCTTTGGGCGTCCAAGGATGAAGAGTGTGCTGCACACGTGGCAAGTTGTCATGGCACCACATAGGATGAAAAGGTGGGCCCTGAGCTGACTTGGATTCCTTCCTGGCTTGGCTCCAAGGAGACTAAATTTCAAGACCACTTCTTGCATGGACCCATACTTCCAACAGACTCAGACTGGTCTCAATTTGATCCAATTGGTCAAAGTACAGACTTAATTCAAAGCAAAAGGAAAATTACATGGTTGAGGCTTGAAGACTTATTACAAGACCTGAAAATTGAAACCCAAACAAGAGGTCTAGTAACCACACCAATTCTCCCGGGGTGTGAGGAACTCGACCCTGTCGAGTAAGAGTTGAGTTGGCTTTGGTACTCCTCCCTGTCGAGGCGCTGCAAGTCCTCCCGGGTAATCCATGAGTCATCGGACTCAGATCGGCCTTGCCATCGGACTAAGAAATGTTGATAACCTTTGCCCCGGGTAGTGATAGCTTGGTCATCCAGGACACGCTCGATCCGTTCTCCTCTCTCAGGTATAATTGGAGGTGGACACTTAGGTTCGGGTTCACTCTCAAAGGAAAGGTCAAGCCCAAATGGCTTGCTAGGAATGTTTGCTGGTTCCCTATACTCGACTAAGTCTGAGATATTGAAAGTCGAGCTAATGCCATAATTTGGGGGTAGCTCAAGAAAGTAGGCATTAGGGCCGACTCTCTTTATCACTCTAAAGGGGCCAACTCCACGAGCATGAAGTTTCTTAACAGTTCTTGGTGGAAATCGTTCAGGCCTAAGCCTAATCATTACAAAATCCCTTTGATTAAACTCTGTAGCTCATTTTCGGGAATCAGCCAAATTATTTTAAAATTATATTTAATGCATAATCCTAACATGATGCAAAATGCAGACTTAACTATGCATTCCTATTGAGAAAAAAAAAAATTTATTGGACTCCTAGGGACTAAACCTAATAGACTTTTGACTCTCTAGGTTTGACCCTAGTCTGGTATGCACCAGAAAAATTACCATGAATCCCTACCAAATGCCATAAAGTATACTAGAAGTAGGTGGAAAAAGGAATGGGCTCTATGGGTTCATGCAATCTAGTGATCTCAACAAAGAGTAACCTCATGGCTCTAAACATGTGAGAAGGCTCAGGGAAGGGTAGGAAATAGGAATCGGAGTCTTGGGGCAATCTATGAGCATCATGAAATAGACCTTGGTTATTCAGGATGACATTAAAATTTGGACATTGCTCTATAGGTGTCATATGGTCCACTTGTTTCGGTAGATCTTGGGGCTCGCTAGGGTCAATCCCACAGTGAGGAAGGTCTGTTAAAGAAGATCCTGGGACCAAGTCTAAAGTATGCTGGATGTCTCTCATGGGTGGAAGTTGATCAGGTTACTCATCGGGAAGTACATCCTTAAATCCCTTCAGTGCTTCAACTATCTCTTAGGATGTTCTCTTTTGGTCGGTTCATGAAGGGTTTGTTCCTGAACTACTTTTGTGGACAAGACTAGTGAACCCTCATGTTCATTTACTAAATGTGATCCTGGCTCGATCATTTCTTCTTCAAATTCTTTAGTGGGTTCAGGATCTTTTTTCTTTGATTCCTCAATGATTTCAACCTTGGGCCCATCTTCACCATACTCCTCTACTAAACTTGCCTTATACATGTTTTTGTTGGATTCTTTGATGGGCTCCGGAGTTTCTTTCCCTATATTTTCAATGGGTTCAACCCTTTCATACTTAAAGACTTCAATGGGCTCAGGGGTTTTCTCATTTTAATTCTCAGAATGTTCAACCTTTTCTCCCTGAAATTCGTTAAAGGGTTCTTCCTTAGTCACCTCTTTCTCTAACTCCTTAGACTTGATCAGGGTGACTCCAAGCTTCTCTTCCTTAAGGCTACTTGATTCTCTTTTAACCTGGTCCTTTGGCTGGATTGGTTTGATTACAAATTTCTTCCTATGATGACTAAAGGCACAAGTATTGGTCTAACCATAAAGAATGGAATCATGATCGTAAAGCCAGGATTGACCTATGATAATGCTACTGACTCCCATGGGAAGGACATCACACCAAATCTCTTCCTTATATAATTGCAATTTGATCAAAACTTGGCATTTAGACTTGATAAGTATGGAAGTCGAATCTATCCATGAGACCTTATAAGGGTTGGGGTGAGGAACTGGGGTCAATCCTAGGGCTTTGACAGTACTTGAAGAGATGGCATTGACACAGCTCCCACTATCAACTATGATCTTACGTACCTTATCCACTAACTTGACAAAGGTTTGTAGGATATTAGTCCTACGCCAATCTTCTTGCATTATGTTTTGGGTAAGGATGGACAAGACTATTCCTAAAAGGTCTTCAAACTCTAAGGAAGGATCACACTAAGGGTATTCCCTAGGGTAAGGAGGAGACTCAGACTTAAGCTCGATGGATGGTCTAATGTTCTTTTCAAAGCTCCTATTCTATCTTCAAACTTATCAAGCCTATTGTTTATCCTAGCTAACTATTCAGTGATGACTCTTAAGTGATTTTCTTGGGTGTTTTCCATGGGTTTACTTGACTGGGAATGGTGGGGATGATAGGGGACTCCTGATCTAGTGGACATGGGTTAAGCACACAAAAAACATCTAAGATCTACTAGACCTAGAATTTCAACCAGTTGCCTAAGTCAGGGTGGCAAACCAGTCTGTAGTAACTCTATCCTTGGCCAGGTAGGTATAGGGGAGTGGAGGTCCTTGAATGCCAACCTTAGACACCAATCTGGGATTGGCCAGGTAGGCGGACCAAACTCACAAGCCCTGAATCACCAAGCCTATACACCAAGAGCAACAGCACACATAGAATGGGCTGACGCCAAGAATAGACACTTAGTCTTGACTCGACCAGTTGGTGTCCCTAAACTCTCTAGAGAAAAATTAGTGTCTACTAGATTTTAATTAGAGCTTGGGTTTGTGATGCAGGTTAGTGCTTTTTGGGCTAGGGACAGGTAATGAAATCCTGACCCTATGTCAAATTGCCGCCCTTAAAGTGATTTATGAAAATGAATGCAAGCAAATGATCTAATGAGATGTCTTTAAATTATATCTTTGGATTTTTGATGTATGATAACAGAGTTAAGATGATGGAAATGAAATGATATGACTCTAAATGCAAGATTAAGCTATATGACAAATGAAAGCATAAGAAAATGGAAATTGCTGAAATTCTCAGAACAGAACTTGCTCTCAGGTAATATTTTGGCTTATAGAAATTTTACAAACTGAAATAAAATTTGATAAAATTTTCAAAAATACTTTGAATTATTTGAGATCTATCAAAACAAAAATCATGAAATTTAAAGATTCCTACAGGTAGTACCACCTAAAAAAAAATCATGTACGGAAAGAGAAAACTACAGAAATTAAAAGATGAAATCTAAGATGCAAAATCTTTTTGTTTGTTTAGATCTATCCTTCTTGTATTCCTTTTTAAGGGCTTATCACAATGGCACCCCTACATGCCTTAGGAGATCCCCGTGGAATGGAAGGAGAGGGTCTTGAAATTCTACTTTTCTCCTAAGACCGGATGGCCTGGTGAAGCACCTAATCCAGGTACTTAAGAAGACCTAAAGTCTTAACCATGCTCTGATACCAGAAATGATGAGAAACTAACTAAATGCAAGATGAAATGATGCAGGTGATTTGTTCCTTTGTGACTTTTTGGGTTTTTTTTTTTTTTTTAAGTTATGGATTCCCGAAGACAAACCAAGAGTAGATCTAGGGATTCAATAATAATAAGAACTATCAAGCAAGTAGATGGTTCCTAAACAATGATAAAGAGAGGACCGCAGGATTGAGAAACCCTATAGGACATAGCTCTCTGATCAAGATCTACTTAGGAGCCAGGGGGCAAACCTCAAAGATCTGAAGCGATCGATGCAGAGATCTCTCACCTTGGTGGATGTGGCCTGGATGATCGAGCCGTCAACCCTGCGAAGGCACCGGCTGGCTATCTGAAGATCTCGATGGCAAAGGCAACCATCACCGTACTTGTGTCACCTGGAGGACCTGCGAGCATTCAAAGAAGTTAAAAGGTTAAGTTTCAATCAGAAGGAAAGCAGTGGAAGAATGAAAGAAGAGTTGTTGAAGTGATGATGGAGTTCTGCTGGATTCGGAGTCGGATAATGGAGTTGCGGAAGTGACGGTAGTTTGAGGCCTCACACCTCTCGACGCCCAAAGGCGATGGTGCTCCCTCTCGGAGATTGACGTTCCTAGTGAATGAAGGCAACTAACAAGAGATTGGAACACAAGAATATAATTTTTCATTCATCAAAATTAACCTTACAAAGGAGGGGTTAGGTCCTTTAAATAGACACCTTAGGACCCTTTTGAGTTTCAAATAAAAAATTTACAAGAATTCTTGAATGGGCGCCCAAACTTTTGACTTTTCTTTTAACCTTGACCGACCAAGAGCTAGCTTGATTGGGCATGGCATGATGCAAGGCTTGGAGGAGGGATCTTGGTGCCTTGAACTTGGAAAGAAGCTTCTTTGTTTTGGAAGAAAACATGAAGAGAGGCTTGGAGCAAGGCATGTGTTCTTCTTCCTTCCTTGCTTGTGCATCCTCTTTTCATACAAGGCATGACATGGGGAGTGTGAGGTGGAGGCGCCCATGGATCTTGTCTCTTCCTTCCAAAGAGGTTCAAACAATTTGGGAAGAAGACTTGATTGGAGGGCTTGAAGCAAGGGATTTGAATTCCCAACTTCAACTCCCATTGACCTTCTCTTTGGCCGACCACCCTTGCTTGGAAATGAGCTTGATAGGGGGAGGGAAAAAGGGCTAGTGCCAAGTGATGTGTTCCTCCACTTTGGGCGTCCAAGGATGAAGAGTGTGATGCCCACATGGAAAATTGTCATGGTGCCACATAGTATGAAAAGGTGGGTGCTGAGATGACTTGGATTCCTTCCTGACTTGGCTCCAAGGAGACTAAATTTTAAGACCACTTCTTGCATGGACCCATACTTCCAACAGACTCAGACTGGACTCAATTTAACCCAATTGGTCAAAGTATAGACTCAATTTAAAGCAAAAGGAAAATTACAAGGTTGAGGCTTGAAGCCTTATTACAAGACCCAAAAATTGTAACCCTAACCAGAGGTCTGGTCCCCACACCAATTCTCCTGGGGTGGGAGGAACTCGACCCTGTCAAGTAAGAGTTGAGTTGGCTTAGGTACTCCTCTAGAAGGTCGGGATCGAGGCTCTGCAAGTCCTCCCGGGTAATCCACGAGTCATCAGACTCAGGTCGGCCTTGCATCGGACTAAGAAATGTTGATAACCTTTGCCCCGGGTAGTGATAGCTTGGTCATCCAGGACACGCTCGATCCGCTGTCCTCTCTCAGGTATAATTGGAAGTGGACACTCAAGTTCGGGTTCACTCTCAAAAGAAAGGTCAGGCCCAAATGGCTCGCTAGGAATGTTTGCTGGTTCCCTGTACTTGTCTAAGTTTGATATATTGAAAGTCAAGCTAATGCCATAGTTCCGGGGTAGCTCAAGAATGTAGGCATTAGGGCCGACTCTCTTTATCACTCTAAAGGGGCCAGCTCCACGATCATGAAGTTTCTTAACGGTTCCTGGTGGAAACTGTTCGGCCTAAGGCTAATCATTACAGAATCCCTTTGATCAAACTCTTTAGCATGTTTCCGGGAATCAGCCAAATTATTTTAAAATTATATTTAATGCATAATCCTAACATGATGCAAAATGCAGACTCAACTATGCTTTCCTATTGAGAAAAAAATAAAATTATTGGACTCCTAGGGTCTAAACCTAATAGACTTTTGACTCTCTAGGTTTGACCCTAGTCTAGTATGCACCAGAAAAATTACCATGAATCCCTACCAAATGCCATAAAGTATACTAGAAGTAGGTGGAAAAAGGAATGGGCTCTAAGGGTTCATGCAATCTAGTGATCTCAACAAAGAGTAACCTCATGGCTCTAAACATGTGAGAAGGCTCAGGGAAGGGTAGGAAATAGGAATCAGAGTCTTGGGGCAATCTATGAGCATCATGAAACAGACCTTGGTTATTTAGGTTGACCTTAAAATCTGGACATTGTTCTATAGGTGTCATATGGTCCACTTGTTCTGGTAGATCTTGGGGCTCGCTAGGGTCAATCCCATAGTGAGGAAGGTCTGACCCTGGGACCAAGTCTAAAGTATGCTAGATGTCTCTCAAGGATGGAAGTTGATCTGGTAACTCATCAAGAAGTACATCCTCAAATCCCTTCAGAGGTTCAACTATCTCTTGAGGATGTTCTCTTTGGGTTGGTTCATGAAGGGTTTGTTCCTGAACTCCTTCTGTGGACAAGACTGGCGAATCCTCATGTTCATTTACTAAATTTGATCCTGGCTCGATCATTTCTTCTTCAAATTCTTTAGTGGGTTCAGGATCTTTTTCCTTTGATTCCTCAATGATTTCAACCTAGGGCCCATCTTTACCATACTCCTCTACTAAACTTGGCTTATTCATGTTTTCGTTGGATTCTTTGATGGACTCCGGAGTTTCTTGCCCTATATTTTCAATGGGTTCAACCCTTTCATACTTAAAGACTTCAATGGGCTCAGGGGTTTTCTCATTTAAATTCTCAGAATGTTCAACCTTTTCTCCCTGAAATTCGTTAAAGGGTTCTTCCTGAGTAACCTCTTTCTCTAACTCCTTAGACTTGATCAGGGTGACTCCAAGCTTCTCTTCCTTAAGGCTACTTGATTCTCTTTTAACCTGGTCCTTAGGCTGAATGGGTTTGATTACAAATTTCTTCCCATGGTGACTAAAGGCACAAGTATTGGTCCGACCATAAAGAATGGCATCGTGATTGTAAAGCCAGGGTTGACCTAGGATAATGCTACTGACTCCCATGGGAAGGACATCACACTAAATCTCTTCCTCATATGATTGCAATTTGATCAAAACTTGGCATCAAGACTTGATTGGTATGGAAGTCGAATCTATCCATGAGACCTTATAAGGGTTGGGGTGAGGAACTGGGGTCAATCCTAGGGCTTTGACAGTACTTGAAGAGA
The DNA here is from genome assembly GCA_021397845.1 of Areca catechu. Lineage (NCBI taxonomy): Eukaryota > Viridiplantae > Streptophyta > Magnoliopsida > Arecales > Arecaceae > Areca > Areca catechu. The sequence continues at coordinate 88,063,897 of CM038051.1, read as the reverse complement.
TGGCATTGACACAGCTCCCACTATCAACTATGATCTTACGTACCTTATCCACTAACTTGACAAAGGTTTGTAGGATATTAGTCCTATGCCAATCTTCTTGCACTATGTTTTGGGTAAGGATGGACCTGACTATTCCTAAAAGGTCTTCAAACTCAAAGGAAGGATCACGTTGAGGGTATTCCTTAGGGTAAGGAGGTGACTCAGACTCAAGCTCGATGGATGGTCTAATGTTCTTTTCAAAGGCTCCAATTCTATCTTCAAACTAATCAAGCCTATTGTTTATCCTAGTTAACTGTTCAGTGATGACTCTTAAGTGATTTTCTTGGGTATTTTCCATGGGCGCATCATAACTTTACAAGGTTTGCCACCCTAACTCCTAAGTTGGTATTGATCTGAGAGCTAAGTCCTACAGGGTTTCTCAATCTCGATGTCCTCTTCTCATCCTGTTCAGGGGCTTACTTGCTAGTTGGAAGTTCTTATTATTATAGAACCCTCGATCTACTCTTGCTTGTCTTCGAGAGTCCTTAACCTCATTTAAAAAACCAAAATATCACAAAGAAAAATCACCTGTATCATCCTAGTATTTAGTTAGTCCCGCACCACTTAGTATCAGAGCATGGTTAGGACTTAGCAACTTCTTAAGTACTTAGATTAGGTGCTTCACCATGGCCGTCCAGTCACAGGAAAAAGAAGGACTACATGACCCTCACATCCCATTCCACAGGGATTTCCTATGGCGTGTAGGGGTGCCAATGTGATTGATCTTTGAAGGGGAACACAAGGAGATAGGTTTAGATTTATAAGAAAAAAAATGTTGTGCATCTTTGATTTCAGCATTTTAGAAATTTAGCATTCCCGTACATAGTCTTCTTTTTTGATTATTTCTACTAGTAGGAATGTTGGATTTTTATGATTTTTATTTTTTTGGATTCTTCATAATAGGAAGTATTTTTTTATAATTTTTTTAAATTTTATTTCACTTTGTAGAATTTCTACATAGCTAATTACCATCTGAGAAAATTTCTGCTCTGAAATTTTTGCAAGTGCATCTCATCCCATTTTCATTGTCCATAGAGTTTGATTTTGCATTTAGGTTCATATTTTTAATTTTCAGCATCTTATTTCTGCAGCATACATCAAAAAAATCCAAAAACAAAACTTAGGTACATTTCATTAGATCATTTGTATGTCATCATTTTTCTAACTAACTTAAGGGCGTCAATATCATAAGATAATGGAATGAGGTCATTACCTTTACTTAGCCCAAAAACAACCACCCTTGCATTTTAAACCCAAACCTAATCTAAAATTTAGTAGCAACCTAATAGATTAGGGACATCAATGAGTTGGTTTTGACCATTTTGGAGAAGCTTGTTGCATACAACCCTTCAATTGGTACTAGAAAGTTGGTGTCTAAGGCAAGATGTCTAGCATCAAATGACCTAAGCGGTGTTGTGGTTCTTTAATTGGGTCCTTACGAAAGCAAGGGGGGCCTCCCACACTCCCACCTCTTACCTGGCTAGTGAAAGGGCTAATTGCTATGCTGTGTGTCTACTACGTTGAACCATTTTGATTGAACTCCTAGGTCTAGCAAACCAGTAGCACCTTTCATTGTGTGTTGCATGTCGACTAGATCAGGAGTCCCCTATCACCCCCATCATTTACAATCAAGTGAACCCATGGAGAACAACCACGAGGATCCATTAAAGGTCATCACTGAACAGTTAGCTAGGTTGAACAAAAGGTTTGATGAGTTTGAAATTAGAATTGAAACAAGGCTAGAAACTCTGGAGAGAACTCGGGTGCCTTCACCTAAACTTGAGTCTGAGTCACCTCCCGCACCATGTTTGGTATAAGATCAATTGTTAGAAGAATATGAAGGAGAGGAAGAACTATTTGAATCTGAAGACTTTTTAGGAGTAGTTAGATGCATCCTTATCCAAAACATAGTGCAAGAAGAATGGCGTAGGACCAACATCCTACAAACCTTTGTCATACTAGGGGATAAGGTGTGCAAGATCATAGTTAATAGTGGAAGCTATGTCAATGCCATCTTTTTAAGTACTGTCAAATTCCTAGGATTGACCCCAGTTCCTCACCCCAACCCTTATAAGGTCTCATGGATAGATTCAACTTCCATACCCATAAAGTCTAGATGCCAAGTCATGATCAAATTGCAGTCATATGAAGAGATGATTTGGTGTGATGTCCTTCTCATGGGCGTCAGTAGCATTATCCTAGGTCGACCCTGGCTTTACGATCACGATGCCATCCTTTATGGTCGGACCAATACCTATACCTTTGATCACCATGAGAAGAAATTTACAATCAATCCAATTCAGCCTAAGGACTAGGTTAAAAGATGATCGAGTAGCCTTAAGAAAAAGAAACCTATAGTCAACATGATCAGTGACAAAGAGTTAGAGAAGGAGATTACTGAGATAACCCCTACCACTAGAGAAATTCATGAATCGACCCAAAGAGAACCCCCTCAAGAGGCAGTTGAAGCCTTGAAAGTGAAAGAATTTGATGACATATTTCTCGATGAGTTAACTAATCAACTACCACCTGATGAGATTACTGAGAACCCCTACTGCTAATGAGATTCATGAACCGATCCAGAGAAAATACCCTCAATAGGTAGTTAAAACTCTAAAAGAATTTGAGGATGTATTTCTCGATGAGTTAGCTAAGCAACTACCACCCGATGAGATTACTAAAGGATCCCCTGCCACTAAAGAGATTCCTGAACCGACCCAAAAAAAACACCCCCAGGAAGTAGTTGAGGCTCTGAAAGAGTTTGAGGATGTTATACCCGATGATTCACCTGATCAATTACCACCCTTAAGGGACATCCAGCATGCTATAGACTTGGTCCGAAGATCCTTTTTAATAGACCTTCCTCATTATGGGATTAACCCTATCGAGCCCTAACAATTACTGAAACAAGAGGACCATATGACACCTATAGAACAATGTCCAAATTTTAAGATTATCTTGAATAACCAAGATCTGTTTCATGCTTCCCATAAATTGCCCCAAGACTCTGATTCCGATTTCCTACCCTTTGTTGAGTCTTCTCATGTTTCTAGAGCTATGGGGCTACATTTTGTTGAGATTACTAGATTGCATGAATCCTTAGAGTCCATCTCATTTGCTACCTACTTCTAGTATAGCTTATGGCATTTGCTAGGGATCCATGGTAATTTTTCATGTGCATACCAGACTAGGGTCAGACCTCGAGAGTCAATAATCTGTTAGGTTTAGGTCCTAGAGAATCCAATAAAATACCTCTCAATAGGAATATATAGTTGAGTCTACATTTTGCATCATACTAAAATTTTGCATTAAGTACAAATTTTAAAATAATTTGACTGATTCCCGAAAGCAAGCCGAAAAATATGAAATAAGGGATTCTATAATGATTAGGCTTAGGCCTGAACAGTTCCCACTAGGAACTGTTAAAAAACTTCATGCTTGTGGAGCTGGCCCCTTTAGAGTGATAAGGAGAGTTGGACCTAATGCCTTTGTGCTTGAGCTACCCCCGGATTATGGCATTAGCTCGACTTTCAATATTCCGGACTTAGTCAAGTATAGGGAACCAGTAAACATACCTAGTGAGCCATTTGGGCCTAACCTTTCATTTAAAAGTGAACCCAACCTAGAGTGTCCACCTGCAATTTTACCTGAGAGAGGAGAGCGGATCGAGTGTGTCTTGGATGATCAAGCTTTGACCACCTGGGGCAAAGGCTATCATCATTACTTGGTCTAATGGCAAGGCTGACTGGAGTCCGATGATTCGTGGATTACCCGAGAGGACTTGCAGTGCCTCGACCCCGACCTTCTAGAGAAGTACCAAAGCCAAATCAACCCTTACTCGATAGGGTTCAGCTTTTCCCACCCCAGGAGAATTGGTGTGGGCACCAGGATCATATTGAGGCTCCTCAACCCTCTAAGGATCTCGGATTAGGGTTTCATCTTTTGGGTCATGTAATTAGGCTTCAAGCATATGTAATTCTTTACTTTGAGTCATGCACTTTTGTTTTAGTTCTGTACCTTGGCCAATGTGGTCATGTAAGGTCAATAAACCTTGTATTCAGTTGAATTGATCCAAGCCCGAGTCTACTTAAAGATTGGACCCCAAGCCTGTTCGAAAAAGTAGTGGACATTGAGTCTAGTCCAATTACAATTGGGCCAAGCCATGATGGATGCCAATTCAGCCCTGGGGAGCCACCTCATCATCCCATGTGGCGCCACTTCACCTTGCTAAGTGGGCAACACAAATCTAGAAGATGTGCTGATTTCTTGGACACCATCATGCCAAAGGAGACAACATCACTTGATACAAGCCTACCTTCCCTCCCCCTATCATGCTTATCTCCAAAGATGGGTGGGCAACCAAGGAAAGTCAATGGGAGTTGAAGATTGTGAAGACAAGTTCCTTGCTTCAAGCCCCCCATATCAAGCCATCTTCCCAAAATGCTTGGTCGGCCATGGAAGGTCAATGGGAGTTAGAGATATGTGGAGACAAGTCCCTTGCTTCAAGCCCCCCGTATCAAGCCATCTTCCCAAAATGCTTGGTCGGCCATGGAAGGTCAATAAGAGTTAAAGATATGAAGAGACAAGTCCCTTGCTTCAAGCCCTCATATCAAGCTTTCTTCCCAAAATATTTGACCAGCTATGGAAGGAAAATCAAGAGTCCAAGGGTGACAAGACAACCTCCATCTTCCAAGCCCAAAGTCAAGCCATGCCATCAAACACAATCAAGATGTTGGTCGGCCAAAGGGGAAGAAAACAAATCTGAATTTAGGCACCCCTTTATATAAAGCTTTGTGTTTTTCATTCAAATTTTGAATGGGTCTTAAGGTGCCTATATAAAGGACCTTACCCCCTCCCTTGTAATGCTAATTTTGATGAATGAAAGAAAAGATTTTGAGTGCTACTCTTCTAGTTGTTGCCTTTATTCCTTAAGAATGTCGATCTTCGTGAGGGAGCACCTTCGCCTTCGGGTATCGAGAGGTATGAGGTCTCAAGTTACCTTCTCTTCCGTGCTAGCCATCATCCATCTTTGAGTTTGAAGGCCATTTGGATGATCCATCTTGGCACCTAGCAAGAAGATCCCCCATTCACCACCATCTTCAACTTTTCTTCCCTCATTGCTTCTTGTTTCTTGCTAACTCCCAACATTTATCTTGATTGCTCCCAGGTCCTCCAGGTGCTACGAATACAGAGTTGATCTCCCTTCCCTATGCAACCTTCGGATGGAAAGCCAGCGCATCCGCAGGATTGAAGGCTCGATTATCCAAGCCGCATTGGCGAGAGCGAGTGAACTCAGCATCGGGCATATCAGAACTTTATAAGGATTGCCACCCTAACTCCTATGTTGGTATTGATTCCAGAGCTAAGTCCTATGAGGTTTCTCAATCCCGGGGTCCTCTTCTTATTATGTTTAGGGGCTTACTTGCTAGTTGGAAGTTCTTATTATTATAGAATCCTAGATCTACTCTTGCTTATCATCAGGAATCCTTAGCCTCATTTAAAAAACCTAAAAATTACAAAGAATAATCACTTGCATCATCCTAGCATCTAGTTAGTCCCGCTCCACTAGCTACTTTTTATAGAAGATTCATTCGGGGATTTAGCACCATAGTTGCACCAATCATGGATTGCATTAGGAAGGGCCATTTTGAATGGACCGAAGCTGCTGATAGGGCCTTCCTAGATGTTAAGAAGAAAATGACACAAGCACCTATCTTAAGACTACCTAATTTTTCCAAGGTTTTTGAGGTGGCTTGTGATGCCTCTGGAGTAGGTATTGGTGGAGTTTTGAGCCAAGAGAATCACCCTGTAGCCTTTTTTAGTGAAAAACTGAATGAGGCTAAATTAAAATACTCCACCTATGATAAGGAACTTTATGCGGTAGTCCAGGCTTTAAGGTATTAGAGGCACTACCTTTTATCGCAGGAGTTTGTCCTTTACTCTGATCATAAAGCACTCTGGTTCCTCAATTCTCAGAAGAAACTGAACCCTAGGCATGGTAAATGGGTAGAATACATTCAGGCATACACCTTTGTATTGAAACACCATGCCAAGACTGAAAACCACGTAGTCGATGCCCTGAGTCAGCGACCCTTGTTTTTGACATCAGTCAGCACTAAAGTCAAAGGATTCGATAGGTTGAAGGAAGAATACCCCAATTATCCTGATTTTAATGAAGTTCATTAAACTCTTCAACATTGACCATCTAGTGTATTTAGCGATTACACTCTATGTGATGGTTTTTTTTTTAAAGACAATAAGCTATGTATACCACGAACATCAATTAGAGACTTCTTAGTGTGGGAAATTCATGCTGGAGGATTGGCTGGCCACTTTTGAAGAAATAAGACCATATTAAAAGTCGAGGAGAAATTTTGTTGGCCAGGCCTTAAGAAACACATAGCCAATATTGTTGCCCGATGTAGGACGTGTTCTGTTGCCAAACATCAAAGGCAAAACACCGGGTTATACACTCCTTTACCTATGCCTGAGTGTCCATGGTAGGATCTTAGCATGGACTTTGTTTTAGGGTTGCCCAAGACCCTTACGAAACACGATTCAATCTTTGTAATGGTCGATAGATTTTCAAAGATGGCCCATTTTATACCATGTTCCCAAACTTTTGATGCCTCTAGGGTAGCCAAGCTTTTTCTTGATCAAGTAGTCAAATTGCATGGGTTACCGAAGACCATTGTTTCTAATAAGGATGTTTGTTTCACGAGTTACTTTTGGAAAACCCTTTGGCACCTACTAGGAACAAAACTGAACTTCTCAACTGGTGGGGACACCAGAGGCACCAGAATAAGATAGAGGCTTCTCAACCCTATGTAGATCAATTTAGCAGCATCTGAGTCCATTTGTAGAAAAGGCTTAGTCCATCTAAGTTATTTTTTTTTATTACTTGAGTCCTGTACTAGTCAGCTCATGTTGAGCTAGTCATTTTTCGGAGTTCAGTACATGCCTAGTAATGACTCATACAAGTGAAGACAAAGCCAGCTCAAGTGAAGACCAACCTAACTGAAGCTATGAGGATCAAGGAAGGCCTAGGAGGAGAAATCAAAAGCCTAGGAGAAGAAATCAGAAGCCCAGGAGACAAGCCCGAAGCCCTGAAGGCCTGAAACGCAGCCTGAAGCAAACTAGGCTAGCCTCGGCCCAGGAGAGGAGTTAACTGGCGCCAAACCTTATGCTCACCACCCTTGGTCGGCCACTAAAGTCACCACCCTTGGCCGACCAAGGCAAGGAGAGAGGGAGGGAATTTAGGAATTTTTTCTACCTAGTTTTTCCTTATTTTCTAGCTAGAGTTTGATGGGGATTAAAAGTCTTACATAATGTCCCTTTCAACCTTACTTGGGGGCCAAGGCTATGAGTATATTTAAAGGGCTCTAGTCTCTTGTATGAAGAACAATTTTTTCATGCAATAATATTTGAATTCTTCAATTGCTGTGTGCTACCTGCTGTGTGCTTGAAGGGATTCTATGTAAGCCCTTCCTCTTCCTGGTGTCCTACGACTGCTTCCAATTGCCATCCTGCTCTCCAAAACCCTAACCGCCCTCTTCAAACAATTACTTTCCCTTGCTATTTTCCTTTTATTTATTCTTCCCTACTATGTTTCCTAACCCTTGGAAGGTCATTTGTAGATCCTTTGACTCTGACGAATCCAACGACTCCATCCAGGCCGCAATCGGATCACCGAGTAGAAAGCCAGGAATCTACGTGTCTCTAGCTTGGTTTTCCAGGCCGCATCTGGAGTAAGAGTGATCTCCTTGCATACGATCTACACCAGGTGCTTCCATTGTTGCCAGGTACACCCCCTCTACCACCAGTAGCCTTATTGTAGGTGAACTAGCCCAACCAAGGCTTCTCAGCCTCGGCGGTCCTTCTTTTCTGTTACTTGTAGGTCCTGTTATGCATGCTTTAGTTTCTTATTTTCATATAGAACTCTTTACATCGATACTTGGTCTGCTCTTCAGGATCTAAACTTATAACTTAATCTTAAATATACAAAAAAAATCATTACATGCATATATAGTTTCGCATCATTTGGTATCAGAGCCTGTTTGGGCTCAGTTCTCTTTGGATATTTGGATCGGGTGTTTCACCATGGCCATCCAGTCATAGGAGATAGTAGGGCTTCAAACCCCTCTTTTCCAATCAACGGGATCTCCTATGGCGGTAGGGGTGCCGTTGTGAATTGACCCCTAAAGAAGAACACAAAGAGTTCTTTAGGGTTTTTTTTCATTTTCGGCCTTTTCAAATATACCCTGTTATTTTAATTGTTTCTACCTTAATAAAACTCAAAAACATATGAGATTTCTTTTGGTGGATTCCGTATAATTCAAATTAATTCTCATAGTTTTTTTAGGGATTATTCAAGTCTGTTAATTTTCTCCCAACCGAAACACTGCCTAAGAACATTCTACTCTGTTTTGGCAGCAAAACCGATTTCAGAAAGTTCAGGGTTTTTTTTAGTATAATCTTTGCATATCTTTAATTTCAGAATATTTCATGCATATTAAAGAATAATCTAAAATTATCTTCTATTTAAGAAAAATCCCAAAATAATTTTTTTTTTTTATATATATTCAAAAAATACCAAAACATCGAAACCCTAAGTTGCATCTTCATCTGCCTGCCATCATTGCATAAACTTACTTTAAGGGCACTTTCTTTATGTTAGATAAGGGGAGGAGTTGATAACCTCTCCTTAGCCCAAAACCACATCCCTTGCATTCGGTCCCAAGCCTGATCTAAAATTAACTAGACTTAATTTGCCCTAGTAGGCAAGGGACACCCATCGGTCGGGTTCAATCATTGTGCGATGACTAGTGCACCCAATTCATTTCCTATTACTAGATACTAGTGTCTAGGAAAGAGGTACAGTGTCAAACGACCTAAGCAGATTGGTGGTTCCTTAATTGGGTCCCTGCGAGAGCAAGGGGGCCTCCCACCATCCCACCTCTTTCTTGGCCAGATTGAAGGACTAGGATTTGAGTTGTGTGTAAGTTGAGTCAACCCATTCTGATTGAGCTCTAGGTCTAGGCAGCTGTAGTCGAGTCAATGTTGAGTCTTGCATGAGCACTAGCTTAGGAGTCGATGTGTGTGTTTAATTGCATCACCATTAGATTAGGAACCCAATGCTGGAAGACTTAATCCAATTCAACTAGTGTGACCATGGAGTCCAATCCTAAGAGAACCCAATACTCTGACCCATACAAGGATTCCAACCCTAGGAGAACCCAATACTCTGACCCATATAGGAAGTCTAACCCTAAGAGAACCCAAAACTCTGACCCATATTGGGAGCCCAACCCTAGAAAAACCCCATACCATGATCCATCCGTAGAACCTAACCATAGGAGACCCATTAATAATTACCTGAACCAAGATGATCGACCCATTAGGAGCACCCAACCTTATGCACCCCTGTTTGATGGAAGACCAGATCCTAATGTGTATACTGAATGGGAGGATATGATGGATCGGTACTTTGAGTATACTAGGATGTCAGAGTTAGAGAAGATTAGTTTGGCTACACATGGTTTAGTCATATATGCTACGCAACATTGGGAACATATTGAGGATGAATGTTATCGACGGAAAAATGAAAACTTACCTGGAAAGCCATGAGAAGTAAATTAAGAGAGGAGTACCTAGGCAGATCTTATGAGTACCAACTTTTAAACAAATGGTATAAATTGAAACAAGGGAACTTGACTATGTCTGAGTACATTGACCAATTTAACAAGTTTAGTAGGAAATGTAACACAGTCGAACCTGAGTCTAAGATCATGGCCTGATTTCAAGATGGCCAATATAGGGATATCCAGTGGGAGCTATTTCATTGGCAAATTCAGGACCTAGAGGAAGCCTATCACCTAGCTAGGGACTTCGAGTTATATTAGAGGGAACTCATGATCAACTAATCTAAGTCCAATAAGGTTAATTCCCTTGAACCTAAGTCCAAACCTAGCCGATTTCCTTTAGACCAACCTACTACTCCTATCCCATTAGTTTGCAAGGAAGAGATCCTAGAATCCATTAAAGAGCATGAGGTAGAAGTGTATGAGGCTGATCCTAGTTTAGTAGATGAATACGAAGGATAGGATTTTGAGGACTATGGTGAAGATGGACCCAAGGTTAAAATCACTAAGGAACTACTAGAGAAAGATCCTGAACCCACTATAGAATTTGAAGGAGTGCCTGAGCCAGGATCAAATATAGTAGATGAAAGTAAGGGTTCTCTAGAGTTGTCCATAGAGGAGGTCCCTAAGGAACAATCCTAGGAAGTAGACATTATTTTAAAAGACTTTCAAGATAAGCTTCCCAAAGACTTCCGTGATGACCTTCCACCAGATCCCCACCCTAGTCTAGAACTAGTTTCAGCCCAGGACCTCATTCAGTATTCTCATCAAGAGTTCATTCCCTTTCTTAAAGACCTTGCACTTGCAATGACCAAATTCTCCCTCCTTCATGTGGACCTATGTCACCCATAGATCAATGTTCAAATCTTAAGGTCATCCCTAGTAACCATTGCATGCCTCCAATGGATTACCCCAAGACTTCGATTCTTATTTCTTGCCATAACCTAAGGCTTCCAATGTTTCCCAAACTTTCCAATTACACTTTGTTGAGGTCGATCGGTTACACCAATTATTTGAGTATGTTAGGTTTGCGATCTACTTTGGAAGATCTTATGGCATTTGCTTGGAGTCCAATATAAATTCTCTTGTGCATACCACACCAGGGTCAGACCTAGAGAGTCTATAATCTCTTAGGTTAAGGCCCATAAGAGTCCAGTAAACCTTTCTCGATAGGAATACAGAGTCAAGTCTATTAGGTGTAGTTTGAGTCTTTTGCATCACTTGTTAGGTGTTTGCATATGCCCATCATGTTCACCACCTGCACTAATTTGGAAACAAACTAGATAATTTCCCGAAGAAGGGCCAAGGAATTTGATGTAGTGAATTCTGTCATGGTTAGGCTTAGGCCTAAAAGAAGCTTCATGCTCGTGAAGCTGGACCTTTTAAAGTAATATCGAAGGCTGGACCAAATGCCTTTGTGTTAGATTTGTCTCCAGATTTGGGCATTAGTTCTACCTTCAATATCGCAGACCTGGTTGAGTATAGGGAACCGACAGTGATACCCAGTAAGGCCTTTGGACCTACTCCTTCCTTTGTGAGTGACCCTAACCCAGAGTGTCCACCAATAAATTGGCCTGAGAGAGGAGAACGGATCGAGCGTATCCTGGATAATCAAGCCTTAACGACCCGGGGTTGCAGCTATCAATGCTACCTGGTTCGATGGCAAGGTCGGCCAGAGTCGGATGATTCATGGATTTCTCAAGAGGACTTGCAATATCTCAACCCAGACCTCCTCGAGAGATATGTGAGCCAGTCTGATCTTCACTCGATAGGGTCGATTTCTTCCCACCTTGGGAGAATTGGTGGGGACATTAAAGGCACCAGAAAAAGACAGAGGCTTCTTAACCCTGTGTGGATCAATTTAGTAGCATCTAAGTCTATTTGTAGTAAAGTCTTAGTCCATCTAAGTTGTTTTTTTTATTACTTGAGTCCTGTACTAGTCAGCTCATGTTGAGCTAGTCATTTTTCGAAGTTCACTACATGCCCAGTAATGACTCATACAAGTGAAGACAAAGATAGCCCAAGTGAAGACCAACCTAACTGAAGCTATGAGGATCATGGAAGGCCTAGGAGGAGAAAACAAAAGCCTAGGAGAAGAAATTAGAAGCTCGGGAGACCAGCCCGAAGCACCGAAGCCCTGAATGCAGCCTGAAGCAAACTGGGCTAGCCTAGGCCTAGGAGCGGAGTTAAGTGGCGCCAAGGATTATGCTCACCACCCTTGGTCGGCCACTAAAGTCACCACCCTTAGCCGATCAAGGCAAGGAGAGAGGGAGGGAATTTAGGGATTTTTTCTACCTAGTTTTTCCTTTTTTTCTAGCTAGAGTTTGATGGGGATTAAAAGTCCTTTATAATGTCCCTTTTAACCTTACTTGGGGGCCAATACTAAGAGTCTATTTAAAGGGCTCTAGTCTCTTGTATGAAGAATAATTTTTTCATGAAATAATATTTGAATTCTCCAATTGCTGTGTGCTACCTGTTGTGTGCTTGAAGGGATTCTGTGTGAGCCCTTCCTCTTCCTGGTGTCCTGCGACTGCTTCCAACTACCATCCTGCTCTCCAAAACCCTAGCCACCCTCTTCAAACAATCACTTCTCCTTGCTGTTTTTCCTTTATTTCTTCTTTTCTACTATGTTTTCTAACCCTTGGAAGGTCGTTTGCAGATCCCTCGACTCTAACGAAACCAACGACTCCAGCCGGGCCACAATCGGATCACCGAGCAGAAAGATAGGAATCCGCGGGTCTCTGGCTTGGTTTTCCATGCCGCATCCGGAGTGAGAGTGATCTCCTTGCATACGATTTGCACCAGGCACTTCCACCATTGCCAAGTACACCCGCTCTGCCACCAGTAGCCTTATTGTAGGTGAACTAGCCCGACCGAGGCTTCTCAACCTTGGCGGTCCTTCTTTTCTGTTACTTTTAGGTCATGTTATGCATGCTTTAGTTTCTTATTTTCATATAGAACTCTTTACATCGATACTTGGCCTGGTCTTTGGGATCTAAACTTATAACTTAATCTTAAAAACACAAAAATATCATTGCATGCATATATAGTTCTGCATCATCAACTGCTTACGACCCCCAAACTGATGGACAGACCGAAGTAGAAAACAAGAGTCTAGGAAGCTTATTAAGGTGTCTTGTTGAAGAGAGTCTGGGAAACTGGGATTTGCTATTACCTCGTGCTGAATTCACTTACAATAGCTCAGTCAATAGGTCTACTAGTAAAAGTCCCTTTGAGATTGTCATTGGTTATAAACCTAGGAAACCTATCGACCTCATTCATTACCCACTCATGCATGAATGTCTGAGTCCGTCGAGTCATATGCACAGCATATTGAGGACTTGCATAAGAAGATTAGTAGGAAAATTCAAATGAGCAATGAAGTCTATAAGCATATGGCCAATTCATGTAAACGAATGAAAGAATTTAATGTAGGAGACTCTGTAATGGTTAAACTTAAACCTGAAAGGTTCTCGTCGAGAACTATGAAGAAACTGCATGCCCGGAGGCTCGACCTTTCAAAGTATTAAAGAGAGTTGGACCTAATGTATACGTGTTTGAGTTACCACCGGATTATGGCATTAGTTCAACATTTAATATTTTTGATATGAAAGAACACAAAGAGCTAGCATTAATTCCTAGTGAGCCTTTTGAACCTTATCCAGCCTTTGAGAGTGAAACCCTACCTGAGTGTCCACCAGCACCATAGCTAGAATGAAGAGATAGAATTGAAAGTATCTTGGATGACTAGGTAATTACCACCAGAAATAAGGGCTATGAATGTTATCTGGTTCGATGGCAAGGAAGACCCGAATCTGAGGATTCCTGGATCACCTAAGAGGATCAGCAGCAAATTGATCCAGACTTGCTAGAAAGATATTACAGTCAGACCAGTCCATACTCGACAGGGTAGAGTTTCTCCTATCCTAGGAGAATTGGTGTGGGCACCAAAGTCTGAAAGAGGCTTCAGTCTAATTCAGTATGGCTTTAATTCTTTCATTGAACTCGTGTCTTGTAAATAGAGTAATTTTACTTCTTTAATTAAATTTGAGTCATGCAATTAGGGTTGGGTTTATTTCAATTTGGTTTCTTTTGAGTCCATTTGGATTTTTGAGTCCAATTAGGGTCAAATTGGTCATGTATTTAATGAGTTTAGTAGTTGGGTCCAAGAGACATTTGGAATTGGTTCAATGTAAGCAAGCTCACATGAAGATTGGATGCATTCAACCACTCCAATAATTTAATCCAAGGAGGATGCCAGTTCAGCAAGCATTGTTGGATGCCATGTCAACCTCCCAACCACTTGGTGTACACCTCATCAAGCCACATCACCACATGCCACATCATCAAATGGAATTCAAATTCAAAGGAGCTGGCCAAGGTGTTTCAACCTTCCACCCTTATAGCTAGCTAAAGTTGCAATTCCTATGAAAATCTCCATGTAATTCAAATTTCCACCCTTATAGCTAGCAACTTCCTATGAAAAGCTCCATGTATTTCAAATTTTCAAAGTTCTTTGGAGGCTTATAAAATCTACTCCAAGCTCTCTTGTGAAGTGATGATCATATGAATGAAAAGTAAAAGTTTCTTCTCTTCCATTTGTGTTATCAAATATCCTCCGAGAGGGAGTGGGTGAGAGGCCCTTAGCTACTTCAAGAAAAACCATTTTCCATGCCAAGAACCATTAGCATATTTTCCATTCCATCCAATCACTCCAATCCATCTTCCAAGGTGCAAGGAAACCATTCAAAGGAGGCCGGCCAAGCTACTTCCACTCCACCAAAACTTCTTCTCAACATCAACCTTCATTTCATTAGTATTCCACCTTTCAAATTCTTTTTTAACTCTAATATGGTTTGTGTAGGATCCCCGGGATTTCCAGGTTCCAAAGAAGAAGGTCTTCCGAGATAAGAAATAGAGATAAGAAGTCCTACCATCTAGAGGAATCTCTTTGTCATCCAAGAGCTTCATCCTTGAGTGTAATCTTCTCAATCGCTGAAATGTTAATGACCGGGTTCCCCTCTTTAAATGTTTTCATATTTGAAATATTAGAGTAATTAAGCCCTAGCCTGTGTGGTTTCTTAGCCACAAAGATCCTTTCTCTTTACTACTTTGAAGGTTCTCATTCAAGTCTAGTTTATCATGCAAATCCCTTCATGAAGATTTTAGTTTTGTTTACATGGAAAAGTAGCCTAGCTTCACTTCATTTTTCATTTAGTTACAACTATCTCCTGCTATATTGCTTCATTCCATTTCATCCCGCTCAAAGGATAGGTCAGGCCCAAATGGCTCACTGGGTATTGTTGCTGGCTCCCTGTACTTGACTAAGTCTGAGATATTGAAAGTCGAGCTAATGCCATATTCCGGGGTTAGCTCAAGCACATAGGCATTAGGGCCAACTCTCCTTATCACTCTAAAGGGGCCAGATCCATGAGCATGTAGCTTCTTAATGGTCCCTGGTGGGAACCATTCAGGCCTAATCCTAATCATTACAAAATCCCTTGTTTCAAATTCTTTGGTTCACTTTCGAGAATCAACAAATTTCTCATATGTATTATTACTTAGATTGATTTTTGGCTAATCTCCTTATGCATGCTATGCGAATGACTCTGCAGACTCTGAGACTCGTACTGATACCTAACAAAATGCAGACTCAACTATGCATTTATATCGAGAGAAATTTTATTGGACTCATTAGGCCTAAAGCTAATAGACTATAGACTCTCTAGGTTTGATCCTGGTTTGGTATGCACTCAAAAATTTACAATGGATTCATAGAAAATGCCATAAGGTATATTAGAAGTAAGATGCAAATCTAACATGCACAATGAGTGTATGCATTATGCTTACTTCTTCAAAATGCAATCTATTAGTGAGAGAAGCATAAGAAGTTTTAGAAAAGGACAGAAAGTAAGAGGTGGATTCAAGGTTAGTCGGGTAGGATAGAAAATAAGAAAAGCGTTCGGGGTTGATTGGAAAGAACAAGATACAAGAATGGGTTTCAGGGATTAGTCCTAGACTAATGAGGCTGACCTTATGGGGTTAAGGTATATCTAAAGGATTTGCATAATGGAAGAATGGGTCAACAATTTCTAGGAAAAGATCTTGAACTGGGATTGAATGGATGAGCTCCTCCTGAGGGTACCGAATTAAAGAGACCATATCCTCAATAATTTCTTCTTGGATTTTAGGACTAGGCTCGATAATTGGATTCTTTTCTAGTGTCTCCTCAGGTAAAGCCATTGTAGTATCAGTGTCATCGCTTTCCCCCTCTAACTATTCTTCATATTCATCCTCTAAGTGTGCTTCAGCTTCATACACTTCTACTTCAGGCTCACTAGTGGGTTTAGGATCTTCTTCTAAGGGTCCTTCCAATATAGCTTCAGTTTGGGTGTTTTCTAGGTCAACCATTTCTAGGTCTGCTGGTGCGGGCACCAGACTCAGAAGAAGACTTCAGAGCTCCATCTGGATCTCTGATTGACCTTGCCTGAAGAATTAGGATTTTCTGGTTTGTAATAAGGGTTGACTTGATCAACTCAATTTTAGCTTGAGTCTGTATTCCCTGCAATTTATTTTTGTTGAGTCATGTTGACTCACTAGTGGTTTAGGACTTCAACCTGGGTGTCACATTTTCTCCCAAGGCCAAGCAAGTGGGTGCCACACTCCCAGCCACACTCCTAGCCACACGCCTGAGTCCAGGGGGTGCCACATCTCCATCCAGTATGCTCTGGTCCCCAAACCACAAGATAGCAGGTCCCTTCTCTCATGCGCCACTTAAGGAGAAGACAATTTGGGATCCATAATTCAAGGGGGCGGCCAAGGAGTTTCCATAAGAGCCAAGCTATGAAAAGAAAGGAGCAAAGCTTGGGGAGGAAGACTAGGAGGCACCCAAGTAATTCCAAATAAAACCAGGTATGAAAAGAAGGAAATTTCTCTTGAAGAGCAAGATTAGGAGGCGCCCAAATACTTCCAAATAAGACCGAGCATGGAAGGAAAAATATTTTTTCTTGAAGAGCAAGGCTAAGAGGCGCCACCCACTTTCCTTTTGAAGCCACCAATCAGCATTTTTGAAAACTTTTGGCCGGCCATAATGTGTGGGAATTGATCCTACAAACCTAATTTGAAGATCCCCCTCATTAGTCCTACATGGGAAGATGTAAAACCCTACTCTCTTGTAAAGTCCTATAAATTAAACCCCTCTTGTAAATTTTAAAGTAATCTGATGAATGAATCCAATTTATGTGTGAGCAAACTCTGTGTTTTCTCTCTTCCGCACTTGCATCCAGGTGTTGAGCTCCGTGAGGGAGTCAATCCGGGTTCCCCAGGAACCTTGAGGAGGTGTGAGATCTCCAACCCCAAAACCCTAGGTTAGCCACTTCACTCCAAAACCCTAGCCGCCCATAATTCTCCTCAATCCACCAAACCCTAGCCTACCCCACCTCCCACGGCCACTCTCTCCAAGTCAAGGCCGACCACCAGCATCCGGGTCCAGTTCGGATACTTCAGATTCAGAGCAAATTCCAGAGGGAGCCAGATCAACCTTTAGGAGAATCCGGATTTTAGCAACATCAGCTTTCAAGTTTTTCAATCTGGTAAATCCTTCCTTGAGTATCTGATCCCATCACTTGTTCTTCTTCTTTCCTAGATCTTGAGTTCAGGAAAAGCCGACTCAGCCATAGGACCAGTATTGGAGGATCCATTGCGAAGATATCCGAATCCGCGGATCCAACAATCTGCTCGAGAGAGTTCTTCCACCAAACTCTGTGAAGATCACTGTCTAGTCGGTAACCCATCTCTTCTCTTTATTTCTATCCTGTTGAAAGTTCAGAGCGAAACCCTAGGTCTGGAAGTTTCTCAACCCCGAGCGATCCATTACTTCTGAACCACTCTGATAACCTAGTTTCTTTTAAATTGTGCTTTTAATTATTACCTAGCTTCTTTCAATATAGTTTAGCTTTCCTTTGAGTCAAAGCCAATTTTTGAAAATATATAAAAAAAAAAGAATTAATCTTAATTTATTTCCACATCGCATCATCTCTTCTTTCGTTCTGCATCAATTTTGGTATCAGAGCTTTCGTTCTGCATCATTTTGGTATCTGAGCTTCCGTTCTGCATCATTTTTGGTATCAGAGCCCTGTCTAGGATTTCTGACTTGCTTGCATGTTTTGAGTGTCTCTCTTTTTTACTTTGTCTGCTCGAAGTAGACTCCCCAGGACGTCCGGTCCTAAGAACGAAGCGAGGTGCAAGCCTCCTCTTCCCATTCCACGGGGTGTTCCTAGGGCATGTAGGGGATCCGCTGGGTTACAACTTCGTAGCAGGAATTGTAAACGGGGGAAGCACTCTGTTTTCAGTCTGTAACTATCCTATTGCAGGAACTGTTTCTCATTGCAGGTAACTCCAAATTATGTGATTTTTGCTTTGCTGGAACCAGTATAATTGAAGCTATTTTACATAATTTTCCTGTGATTTATTGGTTTCCTTGAAATTTCTGAGAGTTAAATTACTGCAACTCTATTTCTGTGTTTCTGCAATTCAATTTTTTGAGTGATCATCTCCTAATTCATCTTAAGGGTAATTGAGCATCTAAGATAAGGGGAGGAGTTGATAACCTCTCCTTAGCCCAAAACCACCACCCATTCATTCGATCCTAAGCCTAATTTTAAAATTTATTAGACTTAATGTGCCCTAGTGGGCTAGGGACACCAACAAGTCGGGTCTAGGCTAATGTTGAGTCAATTTGTCTAGTTACTCTGTGTGTGCTTTGTACTCAGTGTCTAGAATGGTGGTTCAGGGATTCTATCCCGAAGGGCTTGTGTGCTGGTCCGCCTACCTGGCCAATCTCTGATTGGAGTCTAGGATTGGCATTTAGGGACCTAACACTCCCCTTACACCTGTCTGGCTGAGTCCCGAGTTACTACAGGCTAGCTTGCCACTCTGATTGGGCATCTAGTTTGGGCTCTAGGTCTAGTTAGCCCGTAGTCATTTCAGTTGAGTCTCATTTGGTGTGCTTGCTTGCATCATCATGTCCACCCGGAACGGAGTACCCTACCAACCTGGTCAAACCCAACCTGATTTAGAGGCCATGATTAGAACTCTTATCGAAAGTATGACCAAATTGAGTCAGGATATGAATGAGGGTTTTTCCCAGTTTAGAGACCGAGCCCAGGGACTTGAGAAATGTAGACATCAAAATTGGACCCCTGATCCAAAATTTAATGGGCCCCAACCTCACCCATGCCAGGAGCCTAGGAGGACCTTATACCGTGATCCCGAGCATAACCCTAGGAGCCTATATCCATACTTGGTTGACTCAGAAAAGGGACCCGTTAGGAACACTGAACCTTATGCACCTACTTTTGATGGAATACAAGATACATATATTAAGTGGGAAGAACAAATGGATCAGTATTTTGAGTGCACTAACATATCAGAATTAGGACAAGTTAGGTTGGCCAAAACCAAGTTCACCAAACATGCTAGGTCGCATTGGTATGCTATTGAGCATGAGTGTTATCAAAGAAAAGAGGAAATAAATACTTGGAGAGATATGAGAAGTAAGTTGAGAGATAGGTAACTAGGTAGATCCTATGAGAAAAGACTTTTAGACCAATGGTACCAATTGCGATAAGGTAATAGGCCTGTGTCTAAATATATCGAGGACTTCCAGTGGTATGACATGAAATGCAATACCATTGAGACCGAAGCTCAGATCACATCGAGGTTTAGGGTTGGGTTACACCCAGACATTTATAGGAAGCTATGCCTTGAAAAGACCAATAAGTTAGACCGAGCCTACCAAGAAGCCCAAGACTATGAGTGGTCTTTAAGATATAACCAATCAAGTACTTTGGACTTAAAGCCAACCTCTACCAACTTGAGTCAAGTTCCGATTGATCCGACACCCGTAGTGAACCAGACTTTTGTTTGTCAATTCCCACTTGTGTCACCTCTTGACCAGAAGGATACCAATGATGAAGAAGGGTTAGGTATGACAAGCCTAGAATCAGTTGACCCGATTACCACTGACCCGAAACCCATTGAAGATGGCATCGAGGAAGTATATGATGCTGGCTTGAGTCTAGTTGATGAATATGAGGGGGAAGAACTTGAAGAATGTGACATCGATACTATTGGTTCCTTACCTGAGGAGACCTTGGAAAGTAACCAAGTGGTAGGACCTAGTTCAGATATTCAAGAGATTTATGAGAACCAGGTTCCTTTAGTCAAATACCCCCAGGAAGAACTCATAGTATTAGCCCGAGCTATCAGTTCGTACCCTCTAATGACAGCCATTCCCCAAGTACCAATTGAAGATCTTTGCACTGAACTGTTTAAGTTTGCCCACCCTATGGTAGATCCTCTCCTTAGGATGACTGAATCAAGCCTCTTACAATTGGACCTTGTCCCATGCCCAGCCACTAAGGTCTCTCCCGTAATCTCAGTTGAACATCCTTGTCTTGAGCGGATTGATTCACCCAGTCCTGTAGAAGTCCTCCTTATGGCCCCAGACCCCTTCCTTCTCATGACTGACCTACCCTTCTATAGAGTATACCTTTCCGCACCCATAGGTCAAATTTCAAGTCTTGAGGTCATCATCCATAGGCCCTTCCATGAATCATTCTCTAATCCAGTTCTTGAGAAAGTAGATCATTATTTGCTTAGAGAACAAACCTTAACTATTGCAATCACATGTCCTAGGCTACTTCCCGAACCATCTCTTGATCCATTCCTGGGAGTAGCATACTTTTCCTTTCGTAAGGATGACCAGTTGACACTCATAGATCACCATTCAAACCTTCAGGTCACCACCTTTTGTCAACATGTAATTCGAGACCCCACCTCATATCTCCTCCCTTTCTCTAGGACTTCCAATGCTTCTTACACCATCCAAGTATACTTTGTCAAAGTCTTTAGAGTGAACCACGTGTCAGAACCTATTAGGTTTGCGACCTACTTCTGGAAGACCTTATGGCACCTACTAGGCACCCATGATAAGTTTTCATGCTTTGCATGCCATCCTCCGACCCAAGGTCAAACCTAGAGAGCCGTAGTTTGTTAGGTTTAGACCTAGGGTTCCTTTGGAATAAAGTCCATTCTTTAGGAATGTGTCGTCAGTCTAGTTTAGTTTTTCTTGACCCTTTACTAGGATTTGGCTCAAATTTTGGTTTGATTGAGAGCACCAGGAATTGGGATTTGTATTTTGTCCAGGGCTGAAATTGCATACAATGACTTGGTCAATAGGTCTACAGGTAAGAGTCCATTTGAAATTGTGCATGGTTACAAACCTCACACACCTCTTGACCTAGCTCCTTTACCAGTCCACACACGAGTCTCCGAGTCTGCTGAAGTTTTTGCATAGCATATAAAAGACTTGCATAAAGAAATTCATGCCAAAATAAATTTAAGTAATGAAACTTATAAGAAGTAGGCTGATTCTCAAAGGCGAGTCAAAACTTTTGTTGAGGGAGACTATGTAATGATTAGGTTAAGGCCTGAACGGTTTCCTCCTGGAACCGTTACAAAGTTTCATGCTAGAGGAGCTGGACCATTTAGAGTGGTGAAGAGAGTAGGATCCAATGCCTATGTGCTCGAGTTGCCTCCAGAACTAGGCATTAGCTCCACTTTCAACATTACAGACCTAGTAGAGTATAGAGAGCCAGCTGTGATTCCCAGTGAGCCTTTTGAACCTAATCCTGCTCTTGAGAGTGAACCCAACCCTGTGTGTCCACCAACAAACTGGCCTGTGAGGAAAGAGTAGATTGAAAAGATCCTGGATGATCAGGTTATCTCTACTCGTAATCGAGGATACCAAAGATACCTGGTCCGCTGGCAAGGAAGGCCAGATTCTGATGACTCTTGGATCTCCCGAGAAGAATTACAAGAATTGGACCCAGACCTCTTGGAGAGATACCAGAGCCAACTTGATCCATACTCGACAGGGTCGAGTTCCTCCCACCCCGGGAGAATTGGTGCGGGCACCAGACTCAGAAGAACACTTCAGAGCTCCATCTGGATCTTTGATTGACCTTGCCCGAAGAAATAGGGTTTTCTGGTTTGTAATAAGGGTTGACTTGATCAACTCAATTTTAGCTTGAGTCTGTATTCCCTGTAATTTATTTTTGTTGAGTCATGTTGACTCAGTAGTGGTCTAGGACTTCAACCTGGGTGTCACATTTTCTCCCAAGGCCAAGCAAGTGGGCGCCACACTCCCAGCCACACTCCCAGCCACACGCCTGAGTCCAGGGGGGGCCACATCTCCATCCAGTATGCTCTGGTCCCCACACCACAAGATAGCAGGTCCCTTCTCTCATGCGCCACTTAAGGAGAAGACAATCTGGGATCCACAATTCAAGGGGGCGGCCAAGGAGTTTCTATAAGAGCCAAGCTATGAAAAGAAAGGAGCAAAGCTTGGGGAGGAAGACTAGGAGGCGCCCAAGTAATTCCAAATAAAACCAGGTATGAAAGGAAGGAAATTTCTCTTGAAGAGCAAGGTTAGGAGGCACCCAAATACTTCCAAATAAGACCGATCATCAAAGGAAAAATATTTTTTCTTGAAGAGCAAGGCTAGGAGGTGCCACCCACTTTCCTTTTGAAGCCACCAATCAGCATTTTTGTAACCTTTTGGCCGGCCATAATGTGTGGGAATTGATCCTACAAACCTAATTTGAAGATCCCCCTCATTAGTCCCACATGGAAAGATGTAAAACCCTACTCTCTTGTAAAGTCCTATAAATTAAACCCCTCTTGTAAATTTTAAAGTAATCTGATGAATGAATCTATTTATGTGTGATCAAACTCTGTGTTTTCTCTCTTCCGCACTTGCATCCAGGTGTTGAGCTCCGTGAGGGAGTAAATCCGGGTTCCCCAGGAACCTTGAGGAGGTGTGAGATCTCCAACCCCAAAACCCTAGGTTAGCCACTTCACTCCAAAACCCTAGCCGCCCATAATTCTCCTCAATCCACCAAACCCTAGCCTACCCCACCTCCCATGGCCACTCTCTCCAATTCAAGGCCGACCACCAGCATCCAGGTCCAGTTCGGATACTTCAGATTCAGAGCAAATTCCAGAGGGAGCCAGATCAACCTTTAGGAGAATCCAGATTTCAGCAACATCAGCTTTCAAGTTCTTCAATCTAGTAAATCCTTCCTTGGGTATCTGATCCCATCACTTGTTCTTCTTCTTTCCCAGATCTTGAGTTCAGGAGAAGCCGACTCAGCCACAGGACCAGTATTGGAGGATCCATTGCGAGGATATCCGAATCCGCGGATCCAACAATCTGCTCGAGAGAGTTCTTCCACCAAACTCTGTGAAGATCACTATCTGGTCGGTAACCCATCTATTCTCTTTATTTCTGTCCTGTTGAAAGTTCAGAGCGAAACCCTAGGTCTGGGAGTTTCTCAACCCCCAGCGATCCGTTACTTCTGAACCACTCTGATAACCTAGTTTCTTTTAAATTGTGCTTTCAATTATTATCTAGTTTCTTTCAATATAGTTTAGGTTTCCTTTGAGTCAAAGCTAATTTCTAAAAATAAAATAAAAAAAAAGAATTAATCTTAATTTATTTCCACATCGCATCATCTCTTCTTTCGTTCTGCATCAATTTTGGTATCAGAGCTTTCATTCTGCATCATTTTGGTATCAGAGCTTCCGTTCTGCATCATCTAAAATATATTCCTCCTCTTTAATGTCATCCTGGTGAACACATAGGGTAGCAGGGGTGGGTCGACTCGGGTTAGGGTTGGGTTTGGGTTCATGGGTACTAATCCTACTAGGCTCAACTCGATAGTTCATGGGTTCGCTTTGACTTGACTCGAATTCCATAGCAAGTCGATAGGCATCATCCAAGTCATAAATTCTTCATTGGAATAGTTTCCACTGTATGTCCCTAAGTAGGCCACCTCGAAATCTTGCTATGATCTTAGACTCAGGTTCAACTGTGTTACATCTCCTAATAAACTCATTAAATTCTTCAATATACTCAAATACAGTTTTATTGCCCTGTCTCAATTTATACCATTGGTCTAAAAGCTTGTGCTCATAAAATCTGATGGGGACATTAGACCAACCCTAGTTCACTATGGGTCCCTGAGTTTGAGTCCCTTAGCTATGATTCAAATTTTGTCTTAGAATCTAATAATCTGGCTGTGTAAGCCATTTGAGTCTTATATTTAGGCCTTGAGTTTTGTTTTTTAGGCCTTGTTATACTTGAGTCCTGTATTTTGGCCCTTGAGTCCTGTTTTGGGCCTTTTTGCATTTGAGTCATGTATTTAGAGTCACCTATACCATTAGGGTTTTGGATAAGTCAAGTCAAATTCAGTTGATACATTTATCATTTGTAGTCCTGTAAGTTCAGTCAGCTCATGTTGAGCCAATTTTGAGTCCTATGAGTCCTGTAAGTTTTATATTGAATCTAGTCCAGCAAAAGAAGATTCAAGGAGTTTTATACTGATGGACCCCAGCTTGAATGAAAACTTGCCAACTTCAAGGAGTCCCAGTCATATTTGGATGTGCCTCCTTGGATTGCATGAGAAGGACCTTGAAGATCTTCACATCATCAACCTACTGAGAAGATGGAGCCTAAGAGAAATCCTAGAACCAGCCCAGCACTGAAGTGGCCCCCCAAAGCCCAAAGCCTTCTTGGATATTGCACCCCACCCTTATGGTCACCTTCCTTGGTCGGCCACCCTTAGTATTACCACCCATTGGACCAAGTCAAAGAGAGGGAGAGACCAAGTCAAAGAGAAGGTATAATCTTGGTTAGGAGAGGAATTGAGAGCCTATTTGGGAGAGGAGATCTTCCATGTATTTGAGTGGGAAAAGGATACTTAGGGTTTTACATGTAAACCTTTACTTGGAGCCCAAGCTTGTATGCCTATACAAAGGCCCCCCCTCTCATGTATTTTGATGAATTATTATGAATTATTATGAATGAATTAATCTTGAGTTTTCATTAAAATTTTGCATGATTTTTGTGTGAATTCTGTGTGAAGGGAATCTGTGTGAACCCAATCCCTGTGCCCTGTCTCCAAGCCCTCCAATCAGAAGTCCTAGCCGCCCCTCATCCTTCCCTTCCTTTCCTTCTTCTTTTAGCCTTCTAATCTCTTTCTTCCTTGTTTTTTAACCCATGATAGGTGATTTGCATGTTTCTCGGAGTTCACGAATCCAAGAATTCTAGTTGACTAGCTTTCGGGCCACCGGATTATAAGCCACAGATTCGCATGGTCATCAGCTTCATTTTCCAGGCCGCATTCGAGAGTGACGAGCGAACTCTTCATGGATCCATCTTCAAATATCTACCAGGTACACCCCCTAAACTCCTCTGATAATGGTATTGTAGAAGGCTAGACCTAACCAGGGCTTCTTAGCCTTGGCGATCCTGTTTCTTCACTTTTAGGGTTTATTTTTACATGCCTGTGCTTAAGATTTTCTATAGAATTTCTTTCTTAATAACTTGGCTTGAACTTTGGGATTCGAACTCTTTACTTAATGCCTAATAATAAAAAAATAGTTTGCATGCATAATTGTCCCATATCAGTTTGGTATTAGAGCATGTTTAGCGCTAGTTTCTTGAAATTCCCAGGGCATTGAGAGGGGGGGGTGAATCAGTGACTCACAAATCTTTTTATCAAATTATAACTGCTAAACCTGTAACAAAAACTGTACAACCTGCAAGCAACAGCACCACCACTCCTCTGCTCTTCCCTGTACTGATCTCAGGAAAGCGAAGTCAACCCGATAGGCTCTCCACAACATAACATATCTCTAGATATAGATCAATCACAATACAAACAAAAATTTTACCATGGTTCGGCCATAGCCTACATCCACAAACGATCACCCTCACTAGGTGGCTCTCACTGAGCAAAAAAATGATCTAGAAGATTTGCTCTTCACTGAAGCTCATGATCTTCAAGATCTACTCTTCACTAGAGTTCTTTTGATCTCACTGATCTTACAGAGTTTACTTCTCATTGATATATACACAGTTGCCTCTTATTTGAGGTCTTACCAATTGAAACACCATTCAAGACAGATCAAGAATCAAGAATAAGATATCCCCCTTTGATCTCACAGATCAAACAACATAATTCATCCCATAACCAATGAACTATAGAGAAATGGATGAAGGAGATCTTACCAATTTTAGATCACTGCTGAAAGAATACCACACACTTGCTGTTGCTGAAACAGATTTGTAATCACCAAAGATTTTCGTTGATCTGCTCCTGACTGAAGCATCTCTTCTCAATCAATGGAAATCATCTCTTCAATCTTTAAAGCTGAATCTAGAAACCACACCCATAGCTCTCATCAACAACAATTTTAGCATCATCTCTCATTTCTGAATTCTGCTCAATTTCTTCTTTTTCAGCACAGCTCAGCCCCTTTTTCATTTCTTCTCCTTAGCTATTTTTCTTCCTTTTTTTTTTTATTCTAAAGAAGAGTTCGTTCCTTAACCAACGACATTCTCTATGAAGATACAATATATATACTTCAGCCCCATGTGACCAAAAACCCAAAAAATGACCTCCAGCTGGCACCGTTAAAACAGCCTACCCGTCATCCTAGCCAACTGGAATTCCACCGAGCTGACTGGATCCCCTGTTCTAAGAAAACTATTTTTCTTCAACTATCAGTTTACCTTTTAAAACAGTCAAAATTTATCTTGTCATCGATAGAGAACTTATAGATCTTTGAAAGAGCTTTCCAACAAGCCTAAGAACAGCAAAAATGGAGCTCTATGTTGAAAGATATGATCATTTAAAGATTACTGTGTTCTGAAATTTTTCTGCTGTCACTCTACAGTCATCACTGATGCAATTTCCATTTATTAAATAGATGCTACACTATAATCTCCCCCTTTTGAGATAAATTCTGAAATTTTTCTGCTGTCACTCTATAGTCTTCACTGATGCAATTTCCACTGATTAAACAGATACTACACTATAATCTCCCCCTTTTGAGATAAATTCTGAAATTTTTCTGCTGTCACTCTACAGTCTTCACTGATGCAATTTCCACTGATTAAACAGATGCTATAGTATAATCTCCCCCTTTTGAGATAAATCATAGTAACCATATACCTGCATACCCAACCTGGGTAATCACTTCATATCAACACATCTGTGTACTGTACTAACATCTTTGTGCCATGCCATGTGCCGTGCCATTTGCAATGCCAACAACTACAACAACTACAACTCAATCATCACTGAGAACAACAATCTCTCCGTTTGGAGTTGTTGGCAACTACTATGCAACTGCTATGCAAAGTTAACCAACAAGCATTTGATACCATGCACAATTATCTCCCCCTTTGACAACAAAACCAAAGGGAACTCCCCCTGAAATTCAACTCTCCCTGAATCTCAGGCAATTGAGAGTGAAAAGTTAAAGCAAACTTTTCACCTCTACTCACTCCCCCTGCAACTATGATACCCTGCAAGTGATATTTCCATTATGATCAATGAGATGGTACAACCCCTAAGAGAGTCCTAAGCCTCTCAAATACATCCTTCACTAGAGGCTTGGTGAAGATGTCTGCAACCTGATCAGCTGTGGGTATAAATTCAAGCTTCACTTCATTCTGAGCTACCTGATTTTTCAGAAAGTGATATCTGATATATATATGCTTTGTTCTGGAGTGTTGCACAGTATTCTTGGATATATTAATGGCACTATTGTTATCACACTTGATGATTATGGGACTTTGACACAGAATTCTTAAATCTTCAATCTGTCTTTTCATCTAGATAACTTGTGTGCAAGTCACTGTAGCTGCTATAAATTATACTTCTGCAGTAGGCAATGCAACTGACTCTTGCTTCTTGCTATGCCATGATACCAAATTATGTCCAAGATAGAAAGCACCTCCACTTGTGCTTTTCCTATCATCCACATATCCTGCCCAATCTACATCTGAGTATGCAACTAATGTAAAATTCTCAGATTTGATATACCAAAGCCCAAAATTCATAGTACCCTTCAAATATCTCAGAATTCTTTTTACTGCCATCATGTGTGCCTCTCTAGGATATGCTTGATACCGAGCTACGAGACATACTGACTGTAAGATATCTGGCCATGATGCTGTGAGGTATAGAAGGCTTCCTATCATTGATCTGTATAGTGTTTGATCAACTTTAGGACTGTTTTCTTCCTTGCTAAGCTTGCATCCGGTCACCATAGGAGTACTCACAGGTCTACAATCATGCATCTGAAACATACTGAGCATTTCTCCTACATATTTCTGTTGAGATAAGAAAATTCCATCTCTCTTTTGATGAACTTGCAACCCAAGGAAGAAGGATAATTCTCCTAACATAGACATCTCAAATTCTTGTTTCATAACAGTGGCAAACTTCTCACACATCTCTTCACTATCACCTCCAAAGATGATATCATCTACATATACAATGACAATCAATTGTTTATTCTCTTCTGTAAAAATATAAAGATTGCTGTCAACTAATCCTCTTCTAAAGCCAATCTGATGAAGATATGTGTCCAATCGTGAATACCATGCCCTTGGTGCCTGCTTCAGTCCATATAAAGCTTTCCTTAATCGACACACTATATTTGGATCATCACTGAGCATAAATCCATCAGGCTGTTCTATGAACACTTCTTCTTCAAGATTACCATTTAAGAAAGCTGACTTCACATCCATCTGATAAATCTTGAAACTTTTGTACACTGCTAGAGGAAGAAACATACAAATAGACTCCAATCTTGCAACAGGTTCAAATGTCTCGTCGAAGTCAATTCCTTCTATCTGAGCATAACCTTTGCATACCAAATGAGCCTTGTTTCTAATGATTTTTCCATTCTCATCCAACTTGTTTCTAAAAATCCACTTAGTACCAATGACATTCTTTTGTGAAGGTCTTGGAACAAGTTCCCATGTTTGGTTTTTCTCAATCTGATCAAGCTCTTCATTCATGGCTTTAACCCAATTTTCATCTTTTGCAGCTTCAACTACACTTCTAGGCTCTACTTGAGACAACAAAGAGTACACACTCTTCATTCTGCGTGTCTGAATACCAGCATTAGGATTTCCAGTAATGTGATCTTGGGGATGATCCCTTTGAAATACAACATTTCTTGGTCTAAAATTTGTTTCTGTATTAGAATCATCTACTGCACTTTTCTTTAAGAGCTCAGGAGAAATATCATCTTGCTCTTGCACTTGACTTTCATCAATTTCAGTATCTTCCACATTTGAATCATCATCAGAGGCATACACACCATGTTCAGCCACTTTTACATCTGTGCTTTCAACTATCTTCTTTAGCTGCTTGTTATAGCACTTGTAGCCCCTACTTTTAGTTGAGTATCCAAGAAAAATACCCACATCTACTTTATCTTCAAATTTTCCCAAATTTGCATTCCTGTTTTTGATAAAGCACTTACTTCCAAACACTTTAAAGTATTTAACTGTTGGTTTTCTACCAAACCACAATTCATAGGGAGTCTTGTGAGTGTGAGGTCTGAAAAGGCAGCGATTCTGAATATGCACCGCTGTTCCAACTGCTTCTTTCCAAAAATTATGACTTATATTATTTTCTATCATCATTGTTCTTGCCATTTTAGCCACTGCTCTATTCTTCCTTTCAACAACTCCATTTTGTTGTGGAGTCCTCACACATGAGTGTTGAAGTCGAATCCCATGCTTCTTACAATATCCAGAGAATTCACTCCAAGTAAATTCACTTCCTTGATCAGCTCTAATAGACTTGATTCTCTTGCCAATGGAATTCTCTATTTCACTTCTAAATTTCTTCAAACATTCAAGTGTCTCATCCTTCTTCTTCAAAAATGAAACCCAAGTCATTCTAGTAAAATCATCAATGAATAACATCAAATAATATTCTCCATTTGTAGCCTGAGTTTTCATAGGACCACATAAGTCCATATGGATGAGATCTAATGGCCTTCCAGAATAAAATTCTTTAAGCTTGCGATGACTCACAGTTTGTTTGCCTTTTTGACATGAACCACAAACTTCATCACTCAATCTCTTCACATCTGGAAGATCTCTAACTCCATGCCAATTACATAGCTTCGCTAAATTCTTGTCACAAATATGACCCAACCTCTTATGCCATAGCTTTGCTTCATCATCCCTTGTTAGCAAACATTCATTATTGTTCTTTTCATTCAGCCCATACAAATTATTAGAAGTTCTCTTTCCCTTACCAATCTGCTTGCCTGTTTCAATATTTCTGATAACACAGCCTTTATTTGAAAATACCACATTGTGACCATCTTTATACAATTGGCTTACACTCAACAAATTGTGCTTCAGACCCTCAACATAAAGCACATTGTCACATAGGATTTTGCCACCATTTAAACTCACATATCCTTTTCCCACAATCTTAGCATCATCATTGTTGCCAAACTTGACCGACCCACCATTGAAATTATTCATGTCACTCAATTTGGTCTTGTCCCCTGTCATATGCGATGTGCATCCACTATCAAGAATCCAAGATGTTTTCTTTGTTTGCACTTTCAAAGCAGCTTGCACCAACAAAGATTTACTTTTCACTCTCCAAACAGCCTTTTTAGCAATTGTCATAGGCTTAGGTAGACTTTGTCTATCAACAATCTAATTTCTTTGTTTATCTTTGATTTTCTTTGCAACTTTTCTGAGAGGAATCTTCTTCTGAATTTTTTGTGAAGGCAATATAGTCCTGCAATCTCTAGCAATGTGTCCAAAGATATGACATCCATAACATTCTATCCAATTTTGCTGCATACAATTCCAAGCATAGTGTCCCAATTTTTTGCATTTAAAATATTCTATGCTGATATCTTCCATACACTTCCTTGCTATATGTCCAATCATGCCACATCGAAAGCATTCAACTTCTTTGTTCTCAAGAACTGCAAATCTATTATTTGTAGATATTCCTTCAATTTTCTTAATCACCCTGCAGTTAGATGCTTTGTGACCATAGGTATTGCACTTCAAGCAATAACCATTGAACCTCTGCATTCTAATTTTCTGTTGAAACTTTTGTTCAATGTTCTTTTTTCTGGACATCTTTGATTTGAGATGAGCTCTTCTTCTTTGCAATTACTTTAAGCTCTTCTACTATACCCTTACCCTTAGCTTTTTCAATACTAGGGCAATATCCAAGGCCAGCTTTTCCCTTATGAGCATTTTGTGATTCAATGAGTATTCCAAGGTTCTTCTATGATTCTTGCATCTTGGCACAATTCAAACATTCTTTCACATTTGAAGATGCTGAAGGTTCTTCTTCTAGAATCTCATGTACTCTATCAACTTCTGCTCATAGAAACACTACCCGATTTTCAAGGTCCTGAATCTGACTAGCACTTTTGGCATAAGCATTATCCTTTTCTTCAATAATTATCTTTGTTTCCTCCAAACTAGTCTTCAAATGAATTACTTGATCTTCTGAAACTTTCAACAGTTTGGCATAGTCCATGCTTATTTCACTTGCTGTGTCAAGGCTTTTCAAACGTTCCATTTTCTTTACCTTGTCTAGAAGACATTCATCTTTTTCATTTAACAAGTTTTCAACATTTCTTAGTTGCTCTTTTAATTCAATAACTTGTTTATCAGTTTGCTTTAGGAGGTTAGCTAACTCCTTTCTCTTCTTTGTCTCCTTATCAAGGTAATCAAGAGCCAAAACTAGCTCTTTCTCATAGTCAATTACTCCTTGAACATCAGACTCATCATCACTAGTCACATCTTCAACATACTCTTTTTGTTTAACACTCTTTTTGCGTGAAGAGTTCTTTGCCATAAAGACATATTGCTCCCTAGAAGACTTGTTCTTTCCAATTTTCTTTTCGGACATCATACTATCTTCATCTGAAATTTTATCATCACTTGAAAAATCTTCATTTGAAGAATCATCATTCTCCATTGACATTAAGTTTTTCTTTCTGTACTTTTCAATCTTCTTCAACTTAGAGAATTTTTTATTCTTATCATTGAAAGATTTCTTCCTTTTCTTATTATCATCATCTGAATTATCACCTTTCTTCTTCTTTTGGCACTTAGCAGCAAAATGGCCTATATCACCGCATCTAAAACAAATTAAGGGCAGAGTACCATTGAACTTTCCTTTTCCTTTCTTCAGACCTTTTGAGAAATATGCTAGAAATTCTTTCCTTTCATCATCAGAATCATAATCATCCTCATCAGACAACTTTAGCTTCTCCATGGTTTGAAATGCCACCTCCTTGTTAGATTTAATTGAACTAGGCATCTCCATGTGCATCTCATATGCTACCATGGTGCTTTCCAATTCATCAAGACTAATTGTACTCAAGTCCTTGTGTTCCAACACTAAAACCTTTGGATTGTATATAGGAGGTAAAGATCTAAGAATCTTCTTTACAACAATTATCTCTGGAAGATCCTCACCAAGGCTTCTAATGGCATTTACTACCTTAAACACTATGTTAATGTAGCCTTGAAAGTTCTCATTACTAGACATCCTCAAAGCTTCATATTCACTACGATGTACATGAAGTTTGGCTTCTTTGATCTTCACATCACCTTCATGAAAACTTCTGAGTTTGTCCTGAATCTGTTTGGCTGATTTCAAGTTCATCACACATGTGTATTCATGTGGAGAAAGAGCGCTCAACAAAGCATTGGCTGCCTTGGAATTGTTTTTCTGCTGCTTCATTTCTCTTTCATCTTTTACTTCAGTCAAGGATGGAATGAATTGAACATTAATCATATTCCAAACTGAATATCCGAGAGACAACAAATATTGATCCATCCTGTTACTCCATCAATGATAATCTGTTCCTTCAAAGAATGGGATCTTGCTGGAGTGAGCCATCTGAACCTCTTTGATGTAATAACCATGACTGTCAAATAAATTCTGAGTAACTTGCTCTGATACCAATTGAAATTCCCAGGGCACTGAGAGGGGGGGGGGGGGGGGGGGGGGGGTGAATCAGTGACTCCCAAATCTTTTTATCAAATTATAACTGCTGAACCTGTAACAAAAACTATAAAACCTGCAAGTAACAGCACTACCACTCCTCTGCTCTTCGCTGTACTGATCTTAGGAAAGTGGAGTCAACCCGATAGGCTCTCCACAACACAATATATCTCCAGATATAGATCAATTACAATACAAACAAAAATTTTATGGTGGTTCGGCCGTAGCCTACATCCACAAACGATCACCCTCACTGAGAAAAAAAATGATCTAGAAGATCTGCTCCTCACTGAAGCTCATGATCTTCAAGATCTACTCTTCACTAGAGTTTTTTTGATCTCACTGATCTTATAGAGTTTACTTCTCATTGATACATACACAGTTGCCTCTTATTTGAGGTCTTACCAATTGAAACACCGTTCAAGATAGATCAAGAATCAAGAACAAGATATCCCCCTTTGATCTCACAGATCAAACAATATAATTCATCCCATAACCAATGAACTGTAAAGAAATGGATGAAGGAGATCTTACCAATTTCAGATCACTGCTGAAAGAATACCACACACTTGCTGTTGCTGAAACAGATTTGCAATCACCAAAGATTTTCGTTGATCTACTCCTGACTGAAGCATCTCTTCTCAATCAATGGAAATCATCTCTTCAATCTTTAAAGCTGAATATAGAAACCACACCCTCAGCTCTCATCAACAGCAATTTCAGCATGATCTCTCATTTCTGAATTCTGCTCAATCTCTTCTTTTTTAGCATGGCTCAGCCCCTTTTTTCATTTCTTCTCCTCAGCTATTTTTCTTCCTTTTTTTTTTATTCTCAAGAAGAGTTTGTTCCTTAACCAACGATGTTCTTTATGAAGTTACAATATATATACTTCAGCCCCATGTGACCGACAACCCCATAAAACTACATCCAGCTGGCACCGTTAAAATAGCCTACCCGTCATCCGAGCCGACTGGAATTCCACCAAGCTGACTGGATCCCCTGTTCTAAGAAAACTATTTTCCTTCAACTATCAGTTTACCTTTTAAAATAGTCAAAATTGATCTTGTCATCAATAGAGAACTTATAGATCTTTAAAAGAGCTTTCTAGCAAGCCTAAGAACAGCAAAAACAGAGCTCTATGTTGAAAGATATGATCATTTAAAGATTATTGTGTTCTGAAATTTTTCTGCTGTCACTCTACAGTCTTCACTGATGCAATTTTCACTGATTAAACAGATGCTACACTATAATCTCTCCCTTCTGAGATAAATTCTGAAATTTTTCTGCTGTCACTCTACAGTCTTCATTGATGCAATTTCCATTGATTAAACAGATGCTACATTATAATCTCCCCCTTTTGAGATAAATCATAGTAACCATACACCTGCATACCCAACTTGGGTAATCACTTCATATCAACACATCTGTGCACTGTACAAACATATTTGTGTCGTGCCATGTGCCATGCCATTTGCAATGCCAACCAACTACAACAACTACAGCTCAATCATCATTGAGAACAACATTTCTACATCTCATAATTCTTATACATAGTCTATTATTTTTACTTTTTCTATATGTAGGTAGATTAGAAAATTGTGATTCTTGTTTTTGTGAATTCCACATAATTATAGATATTTATCAAAAACTTTTCATGATTTATTTCTGATGTGGGACTATTCATGCATGCTAATTATTTTTCATGTATTAAGCATTAAATTAAGAGTTTAAATCCCGAATTTCAAGCCAAGATTCAAAGTAGGAAATTCTATAGAAATTCTAGAAGCAGATGCATGCAGAAATAGATCTTACAAGTGAAGAAACAGGACCACCAAGGCTAAGAAGCCCTGGTTAGGACTAGCTCTTTTGCAATACCGCTACCTGATGAGTCTAGGGGGTGTACCTGGTGGAGATTTGAAGATTGATTTGTGAAGAGTTTGCTCTACGCTCGACGGATGCGGCCTGGAAGACAAAGCTATTGACCCTGTGGATTTGCGGCTTTCAATCTGGTGACTCGAAAGCTTGTCGATTGGAATCCTGGATTCGTGAACTCCAAGGGACCTATAAATCACCATTCAAGGGTCAAGAAATAAAGAAAAAAAGGTTAAATCACTGAAAGAAGAAGGGAAAGAAGGGAAGGAAGAGGGCGGCTAGGAAGATGAAGAGGCTGTCAGCTTGGAGACGGGGCGCAGGGATCACACAGATACCCTAAATCATACAAAAAACTTCACATACAATTTTAAGGAACTCAAGAATAATTCATTCATAAATAATCAGCAATAATACATGAGGTGGGGTAGGGGCCTTTATATAGGCATACAAGTTAGGGCATACAAGAGATTTTACATGGTCTTCCTTTTCCTTTACAAACTCTTCTACAAGTCCTCTCCCAAATAGGTTCAAATTTCTTCTCCAAACTAGGATTACACCTCTCCTCTTCTTTGACTTG
Source organism: Areca catechu (assembly GCA_021397845.1). Lineage (NCBI taxonomy): Eukaryota > Viridiplantae > Streptophyta > Magnoliopsida > Arecales > Arecaceae > Areca > Areca catechu. The sequence goes on along the minus strand of CM038051.1, from coordinate 88,028,828 downwards.
GTCTTCTCCTTCTCTTTGACTTGGTCCAAGGGCGGTAATCATAAGGGGGTGCCATATGGAGGGTGACCATAAGGTGGGGCGCCATATGAAGAACTTTGGGCTTTTGGGCTTTGGGCGGCAAACTTCAGTGCTGGGCTGGATCGTTTAGGGTTTCTTTCAGTTGTCCATCTCCTCATGGTGGGCTGATGTACTTGTCATCCAGGTCTTCAATGATAGCTCCAAGTATCCTTCTATGCTTTCCAAGTGGCACAATTATGTGGACGACTGGATTCCATGCAGTGGTTGTAGTATTATGCTGACTGGCTTCATAAGTGACTTGAGTCTTCTTACAAAATTGGACTGGACTCAATTTAAGACTTACAAAATTGGATTGAATGCATAAAACTCAAAACTTACAGAACTCATAAGACTCACTAAGCATCCAAAACTTGACTCAATACTCAAATTACAAGACTCAACTATAGAAAGGCCCTAAACAGGACTCAGGGGCCAAAATACAGACTCAAGTATAACAAGGCCTGAAAAACAAACTCAAGGCCCAAATACAAAATGCAAATAGCTAACATAGGCAAATTATTGGACTCAAAGACAAAACTTGCATCATGGCTAGGGACTCAAAACTCAGGTACCCATAGTAAACTAGGGTTGACCTGATGTCCCCATCAATTCTCCCGGGATGGAAGAAACTCGACTCCGTCGAGTAAGGGTCACTCTAGCTCTGGTATCGCTCAAGGAGGTCTGGGTTGAGGTAATGCAAGTCCTCTCAAGTAATCCATGAATCATCGGATTCTGGTCGACCATGCCAACAAACCAGGTAGCATTGATAACCGCGGCCCCGGGTCAGATAGCTTGATCGTCCAGGATATGCTCGATCCATTCACCTCTCTCAGGCCAATTTATAAGTGGACACTGTGTTAAGATCGCTCTCAAAGGATGGAGTAGGTTTAAAACCTTACTAGAAATCACTACCAGTTCCCTATACTCAACCAAGTTAGCAATATTGAAGGTAGAGCTAATGTCAAAATTCGAGGGCTGACCTAGCATATAAGTATTGGATCCTACCTTCTCTATCACTTGAAAGGGTTCAGCTCTGCGAACATGAAGCTTCTTAACCATAACAAAATCTCCTATATTAAATATCTTGGCTCTCTTTTCGGGAATTAGCCAGTTTGATTCAAAATTAATGCTTAATGTGAATGATGCACCTAACTTGTACTGACACCTAACAAAAATGCAGACTCAACCATGCATTCCTATTGAGAGGATCTTTATTGGACTCTTTTGGGCCTAAACCTAATAGACTATAGGTTCTCTAGGTTTGACCCTGGTTTGACATGCACATAAAAACTTACAATGAACTTCTAGTAAATGCCAGAGGGTATGCAAGAAGTAAGATGCAAACCTAATATGTACAATAAATGTATGCAACATGCAAACTTCTATCAAAAGCAATCTAATAATAAGAAAATTAGGAGAAGTTTTAGAAAATGGTAGACAATAAGAAGTAGGTTTAGGGTTAGTCTGATAGGGTAGAAAGTAAGAAAAGGGTTCAGGGTTGATTGGATAGAATAGGATATAAGAAAGGATGTCAGGGATTAGTCTGGTTGACCTTATGGGATTGATGTACATCTACTGGGTTTGTATAATGGAAGGATGGGTCATTAATTTCAAGGAAGAGATCTTCAATTAGGGTTAATGGATTGACTTCATCCTGAGGGTGTTGATTTAAAGAGATCAGGTCCTTAATGAATTCTTCTGGTTCTTGAATCAAAGGACTAGACTCTACAATTGGGCTTTCTTCTAGTGCCTTCTCAGGTAAGATCCTAATAGTAATATCTCGGTTCTCTTTCTCTAATTGATCTTCCATTACAGGTTCAGTTTGGGTGGGGTCAGGGTCAACTAACTTTGGGTTGGCTTTTACCTGGATATCTACTTGGTCAACAAATTCTAGGTTGGCTTCTACCTAGGTATATACCTGGTCAACTAATTCTAGGTCTTTTATAGGTAACTCTTCTTCTTCCTCATATTGTTCCACTAAGCTCATGTTATCTTCATATACTTCCTCTTCAATGTCAGCTTTGTGAACCAATGGGGTAGTAGGAGGGGGTTGGCTTAAGAAATATTGACTAATGACTGGGGTTGTGGTGGGTTGACTAAGGAGTTCCTGACTAATACTAGGCTCAATAATAGGTTCAGACTCATCTTTATCTAACTCACCTAGGTGTAGGGTGCTGACTGGACACTGGCTAACAAAATGGCCTGGTTTGCGACATCTAAAACACACTCTCAAGGGATTGGAACTCCTCTGAATCTCTACAGACTTGCCTTTATCCCCTCTACGGGCCATAGTGGTACGGGCTGATTAGGATCTGATCCTGGGCTAGGGGCACTAGTCCTAAACGGTTTAGTTGACAAAAGGGAAGTGGACTAACACTAGGCTCATATCTAGGGGTACTAATCCTGTAAGATTCAAGTTGACTAAGGGATAGTGGGTTACTATTGGGTTCATATATAGGGACTATGGGTTCTTGGGGTTTATAGGGTAAGGGTTCAACTTTATGGGTCTTGCCTAAGGTTCCTAACTAGTCTCCTACTTGGTTAAAACTATGAATTGCTTGATTACTTGATTGGATCAGTTGGTCAAGCTTATGGTTCAATTGTTCTCCCATGGCTTTTATGAGGGCTTCTAGATGGGATTCCATGGTTGAACTGGGTTGGGGTTTAGACTGTTGGTATTGGAATCCTAATCTAGTGGTCATGCAAACAAGCAAACAATCAAGGTGAAATGATGCAGCCAAGCATGCAAAGGTTAGTACAAACTAGGGTTTCCTAGACCTAGAGTCAAAACTGAGTGGGTCAGCTCAAATTAAACTTAACCCAGTAGCTAATCCTTCCTCTGGCCAGGTAGAGGGTGGGAGTGTGGGAGGCCCCCCTGCTTTCGCAGGGACCTAATTAAAAGTCACAACACCACTTAGGTCGTTTGACTCTAGACCCTCAGTCTTAGACACCATATTTCAGTAATAGCTACAAGATTAAATGCACTAGTTGGCTCACACGGTTCGGACCCGACCTGTTGGTGTCACCTAGCCCACTAGGGAAAATTAAGTCTAATTAATTTTAATTAAGGTTTGGGTTAGAATGCAAGGGGGTTGTTTTGGGCCCAAGACAGGTAATGACCTCCTGCCCTGATATGAGAAAGTAAAGTTGCCCTTAAGATTGATTTAATGAGATGATGAACACACTATGAAACCTGATGCAATCTAAAACACTGTATAAAATAAAAGAAATTTGTCTCTTTTATAAAGTTTCAGCTTAAATTTAAGTTGGATATGTTATCAAACAAAATTGGCCTGGGTTGGGTGGGGTTTGATAGTTGATTAGGTTTAGTTTAGTAAGATATGCAGAAACTGAAATTAGGTTTTGGTTTGATGTAGAAGTTAGCATGGATTTCAATATAGAAAAATTCTAAAAAAATTTAAAGAACATAGAATTACTTGTGTTTATGATTAACACAAAATCTCATGCAAAACAAAAATGTTATGATGATGCAAAACCTAGGGTTTCTAAATGGGTGTAGGAAAGAACAGAATTCGGGTTAGGGTTTCTAGGAAGCAGGTTTCCTTACTATTTTAGATTAAGAAAAATCAAGAAAAATATTAATAAAATAGAGGACGACTCAATGGTTACTCATTCCAAAAATCAGATAGAAACACAGTCCAAAAATCAGATAAAAGCAGTAACTCTAAGATGGGAAACTCGGCCTAAACTTGGACTCCTAATGCAGAATAGGATGCTGAGATTTTCTAGGGGAAAAAAAAATAGGCATGAAAAAACTTTTACTGATAGAAATAAATCATGAGAAAATTTCTAAAAATACTATCAATTATGAAGGATCTAACAAAATAAAAATCAGAAATATTTGATCTACCTACATGTAGAAATAGAAAAAATAACAGACCATGTATGGGAATGATAGGATGGAGAAACTAGCCCTAAACATGCTCTGATACCAAATTGATGCGGGACTATTCATGCATGCCAATTATTTTTCTTGTATTAAGCATTAAATTAGAAGTTTATTTCCCAAATTTCAAGCCAAGATTCAAAGTAGAAAATTCTATAAAAACTTTAGAAGCAGATGCATGCAGAAATATATCCTACAAGTGAAGAAACAGGACCCCGAAGACTAAGAAGCCCTGATTAGGACTAGCTCTTTTGCAATACCGCTACATGATGAGTCTAGGGGGTGTACGTGGTAGAGATTTGAAAATTGATCCATGAAGAGTTTGCTCTACGCTTGACGGATGTGGTCTGAAAAATAAAGCTATCGACCCTATGGATTTGCAGCTTTCAATCCGGTGACTCGAAAGCTTGTCGATTGGAATCCTGGATTCGTGAACTCTGAGAGACCTGTAAATCACCTTTCAAAGATTAAAAAATAATAAAAAAATGGTTAAATCGCTGAAAGAAGAAGGGAAGGAAGGGAAGGAAGAGGGGTGGCTAGGAAGATGAAGAGGCTGTCGGCTTGGAGACGGGGCGCAGGGATCACACAGATATCCTAAGGGATCACACAGATACCCTAAATCACATAGAAAACTTCACACACAATTTTAAGGAACTCAAGAATGATTCATTCATCAATAATCAGCAATAATATATAAGGGAGGGGAGGGGCCTTTATATAGGCATACAAGTTAGGGCATACAAGAGATTTTACATGGTCCTCCTTTTCCTTTACAAACTCTTCCATAAGTCCTCTCCCAAATAGGTTCAAATTTTTTCTCCCAACTAGGATTACTCCTCTCCTCCTCTTTGACATGGTCTTCTTCTTCTCTTTGACTTGGTCCAAGGGGGTAATCATAAGGGGGCACCATATAGAGGGTGACCACAAGGTGGGGCACCATATGAAGAACTTTGGGCTTTTGGGCTTTGGGCGGCCCACTTCAATGCTGGGCCGAGTCTTTTAGGGTTTCTTCCGGTTGTCCATCTCCTCATGGTGAGCTGATGTACTTGTCATTCATGTCTTCAATGATAGCTCCAAGAATCCTTCTAAGTTTTCCAAGTGCCACAATTATGTGGACGACTGGATTCCATGCAGTGGTTGTAGTATTATGCAAACTGGATTCATAAGTGACTCGAGTCTTCTTACAAAATTGTACTGGACTCAATATAAGGCTTACAAAATTGGACTGAATGTATAAAACTCAAAACATACAAGACTCATAAGACTCACTAAGGATCCAAAACTTGACTCAATACTTTAATTACAGGACTCAACTGTAGAAAGGCCCTAAATAGGACTCAGGGGCCAAAATACAGACTCAAGTATAACAAGGCGTGAAAAACAAACTCAAGGCCCAAATACAAAACTCAAATGGCTAACATAGGCAAATTATTAGACTCAAAGACAAAATTTGCATCATGGCTAGGGACTCAAAACTCAGGTACCCATAGTAAACCAGGGTTGAAATAATGTCCCCATCAATTTCGGACTGAAGAATTTTTTCATGCCTATTTTCTATCCTAGAAATATTTTGCATCTCGTTATCTACAGTAGGGGTCTGAGTTTCAGTCTATTTCATTATCTTAGGAATTTTTTTTTGTTGAGATTTGCATGAAATATTCTCTGTTCAGTCCTTATAATTTTAATTAATTTTAATTATTTTTATGGAAATAGAGAAATTGAAAAATCTATATATTAGAAACCCTAACCAGAATCCTGAGATTTATGTACACAGTCTGAAACCCTAGGTTTTACATCATCATCTGATTTGTTTTTTTCATAAAATTTGGTGAGAATCATTGGCACTGCTAATCCTATATCCTTAAATTTTTTTGAATTTATTATGCAAAGAAAACCATACCAAATTCTGCATCAAAATAAATCCTAATTACTAATTCTGTGATTTTTGCACACCTGACTGAACCAAACCTAACTCACTTCCAAACCCCACTTCACCCAAGCCAATTTTGTTTGATAACTTAACCAACATAAATTTAATTTGTCACCTCTTAAAAAATATATTTTATTCTTTGATTGTTATTAGATTGCATCAGGTTTCATTGATTGTCATCATCTCATTCAATCAATATTAAGGGCAATTTCTTATCTCAGATCAGGGCAGGATTTTATTACCTGTCCCGGGCCCAAAACAACCACCCAACATTAGAACCCAAGCCTTAATTAAAATCAATTAGCAATCTAATTTCCTCTAGTGAGCTTAGGGACACCAACAGGTCGGGTCCGAATTGTGTGGGTAAACTAGTGCAGTTAATTCCCCAACTATTACTGAAAACTGGTGTTTAAGGCTAGAGGTCCAGAGGCAAATGTCCTAAGTGGATTGGTGGTTTTTAATTAGGACCCTGTCATAGGCAAGGGGACCCTCCCACCACCCTACCTCATACTTGGCCATGGAAGGATTAGTTGCTGAGTTAACTATAAGTTGAGTCGACCCATTTCACTTTGACTCTAGGTCTAGCAAACCCTAATACGTGTCTACTTTGTGTGCTTAGCTACATTATAACACCCCGACTGATTGAATGTTTGCATGACCACTAGGTTAGGAACCCAGTACAACTAGTCTAAACCCCAACCTAGCTCAACCATGGAATCCAATCTTGAAACTCTCACAAAGACCTTGTATGAATAGCGGAATGCCTAATTGATTACCCAACTGACCCAATCCTTTACCCAATCCCAAAATCAGCTTGCCCAATTTACTACTCAAATGAATAATAGATTTGATCAAATGATCCATAGGTCTGACCATATAGGAGATCAATTAGGAAACCTAGAGAAAACCCCTGAGACCCATATCAGACCTAAACATGAGCCACCCCATGTCCCCCACCTCCTAACTCTAAAAAAGCCCAATACCCTGACCCATACCCTGAGCCCAAGAGATCCACAACCTATAGGTCTGAGCCCAAATCCTATAACTATAGATCCTATGACTGTAGATCCTATGACTCTAGAACTTATGCACCTACATCCTATGAGTCCAGTAAACCCCAGAGCTATAGAACTGAACCCTTATCCTATGAGCCCCAAGAACCCATAATCCCTAGGTATCAGCTTAGTTCCAATCAGTTTTCCCCTAGTCAATCTGAATCCTATAAGATTAGTATCACTAGATATGAGCCTAATGTTAGTCCACTTCCCTTTAGTCAACCTAAACCCTTTAGGACTAGTGCCTCTAGCCTAAGACTAGATCCTAACCAGCCCAACCTGAGTCAACCCCAGCCCAGTACCACTATGGCCCATAGGGAAGATAGAGGCAAGTCTGTAAAGGTTTAGAAGAGTTCCAATCCCCCGAGAGTGTGTTTTAGATGTTGCAAACTAGGCCATTTTGTTAGCCAGTGTCCATTCAGCGCCCTACACCTAGGTGAGCTAGATGAAGATGAGTCTGAACCGTTTGTTGAACCTAACATAGAAGTATATGGGGCTGATCCAAGTTTAGTAGATGAATATGAAGGAGAAGACTTTGAGGAGAAATGTGAAGAAGAGGAACAAGAGAGTAAACCCATTGAGGACTCAAAGGATAAAGATTCTCAACCCACTATAGAATTTGAAGGAGTGACTGAGCCAGGATCGAACATAGTAGATGAAAGTGAAGGTTCACAAGAGTTGTCCATAGAGGAGGTCTAGGAACAAGTCCTTAAGGAACCTGACCCTTCTATTAGAATCTTACCTGAGGAGCCACTAGAAGAAAGCCTAATTACAGAGCCTAGTCCTAAAATACAAGAATCAGAAAAATTTATTAAGGATCCGATCTCTTCGAATCAGTACCCTCAGAATGAGCCCCCTTCCATAGTTCCCATTAAAGACCTCTTCCTTGAGATTAGTGACCCATTCTTCCATTTTGGAAACCCTGTAGATACACCTCAACCTCGTAAGGTTAGCCTCATTAGTCTAGGATTAGTCATTGACACCCCTTCTTATATCCAACTTTATCCAACTAACCCTGAACCTTTTTCCCTATCCTCCTAGACTAATCCTGAACCCACTTCTTATTTTCTGCCCTTTCCAGAAACCTCCAGCATTTCTAGGATCATTATATTTCATTTTGTTAAGATTAGCATACTGCATACATTAATTATGCATGTTAGATTTACATCTTACTTATGGTATACCTTATGGCAATTGCTAGGAGTCCATTATAATTTTCATGTGCATGCTAAACCAGGGTCAAACCTAGAGAGTCTATAGTCTATTAGGTTTAGGCCAAGAAGAGTCCAATAAAGTTCCTCTTAATAGGAATGCATAGTTGAGTCTGCATTTTTGTTAAGCATCAATACAAGTCAGGTACATCATCTGCATTAAGCATTAATTTTGAAACAAACTAGCTAATTCCCAAAAAAGAGCCAAGAAATTTAATGTAGGAGATTCTGTTATGGTTAAGAAGCTTCATGCTCATGGAGATGGACCCTTTAAAGTGATAGAGAAGGTAGGACCCAATGCCTATGTGCTAGATCTGCCCTCGGATTTTGGCATTAGCTCTACATTCAATATCGCGGACTTGGTTGAGTTTAGCAAATTGACAACAATTCCTAGTGAGGTTTTTGGACCTACTCAATCCTTTGAGAGTGAACCTAACCCAGAGTGTCCACCTATAAATTGGCCTGAGAGAGGAAAATAGATCGAGCATATCCTGGATGATCAAGCTATCATGACCCGAGGCCATGGTTATCAACGCTACCTGGTCTGTTGGCAAGGTCGACCAAAATATGACGATTCATGGATTGCTCGAGAGGACTAGCTGCACCTCAACCCATACCTTCTTGAGAGATACTTGAGCCAGAGTGATCCTTACTCGATAGGGTCGAGTTTCTCCCATTCCAAGAGAATTGATGGGAATATTAGGTCAACCCTAGTTCATTATAGGCCCCTGAGTTTGAGTCCCTTAGTCATGATTCAAATTTTAACTTTGAGTTTAATAATTTGGCTGTGTTAGTCATTTGAGTCCTATATTTGGGTCTTGAGTTTTGTTTTTCAAGCCTTGTTATACTTGAGTCCTGTATTTTGGCACCTGAGTCCTGTTTTGGGCCTTTCTGCATTTGAGTCCTGTATTTAGAGTCATCCATACCATTAGGATTTTGGATAAGTCAAGTCAAATTCTGTTGAGACATTTATCATTTGGAGTCCTATATGTTCAGTCAACCCATATTGAGCTAATTTTGAGTCCTATGAGTCCTGTAAGTTTTATGTTGAATCTAGTCCAGCAAGAAAAGATTCAAGACATCGATGTACCCCAGCCTGAATGATAACTTGCCAACTTCAAAGAGTCCCATTCATATTTGGATGTGCCATCTTGGATTGCATAAGGACCTTGAAGATCTTCACATCATCAACCTGCTAAGAAGATGGAGCCTAGGAGAAATCCTAGAACTAGCCCAGCACTGAAGTGGGCTGTCCAAAGCCCAAAGCCTTCTTGGATATTGCACCCCACCCTTATGGTCACCTTCCTTGGTCAGCCACACTAAGAATTACCACCTATTGGACCAAGTCAAAGAGAGGGAGAGACCAAGTCAAAGAGAAAGTATAATCCTAGTTAGGAGAGGAATTGAGAGCCTATTTGGGAGAGGAGATCTTCCATGTATTTGAGTGGGAAAAAGGTACTTAGGGTTTTACTTGTATACCCTTACTTGGAGCCCAAGCTTGTATGCCTATATAAAGGCCCCCCCTCTCATGTATTTTGATGAATTATTATGAATGAATTTCTCTTGAGTTTTCCTCAAAATTTTGTGTGATTTCAGTGTGAATTCTGTATGAAAGAAATCTTGTGATCCCAACCCCTGTGCCCTGCCTCCAAGCCCTCCAACCAGAAGCCCTAACTTCCTTTCATCCTTCCCTTCCTTCCCTTCTTCTTTTAGCCTTCTAATCTCTTTCTTCCTTGTTTTCTAATGCATGATAGGTGATTTGCAGGTCCCTCAAAGTTCACGAATCCAAGGATTCCAGTTGACTAGCTTTCGGGCCACCGGATTGAAAGCCGCAGATCTACAAGGTCATTAGCTTGATTTTCCAGGTCGCATCCGGGAGGACGAGCAAACTCTTCATAGATCCATCTTCAAAACTCTATCAAGTACACCCCCTAGACTCCTCTAATAGTGGTATTGCAAAAGAGCTAGTCCTAAGCAGGGCTTCTTAGCCTTGGCAATCCTGTTTCTTCACTTTTAGGGTTTATTTCTACATGCCTATGCTTCAGATTTTTTATAGAATTCCCTACTTAATATCTTGGCTTGAAATTTGGGATACAAACTTCTTACTTAATGCCTAACAAGAAAAAATAGTTTTCATGCATTATTCATCCTACATCAAAATCTACCTAGGTACTTTTCTCTCAGTCTACTTCTCATGGATCTTGTTTTTCAGGTAGCTACCCAAGAGGGGGGTGAATTAGGAATTTAAGACAAAAATAATTACTACAACAAATATGTGCTTTTAGAATTTAACTTCTTCTAAGTGAAAGGTGCTGTGATTAAGAATTTAAAGCATAATCTAAAAGAAAGAGAGAGGCAGCATTACAAACACCAAAGATTATAGTGGTTCAGAGCAAACCTGCTCCTACGTCTACAACCCAAGATACCACTTAGGATTTCTACTATATTCACATCCAAATATAGCAGGATTATTTTATAGGCTCACAATCCAAACCTACATTAGGTTTTAAACATGATCACCTAGAACCCAAATCCCTTTGGTTTTAAAACAGGAGCACCAAAGAAACCCAACTTGGTTTTACCAAGATCACCAAGAACCCAACACTTGGTTTTTAACAAAGGCTCACCAAGAACCTATTTGGTTTTTCAACCAGTCTCACCAATAATCCAAACAACTCACAAAGTAGTTGAAAGAAAATGCAACAATAAATGACAAACTCTCATTGTCGGATAGTTGATGCTGTTGAGCTGATGGAGCCTTCTTTAACTTGGCTTTAATGCACTAGAGAGGCTTTCTTTCTTTCTTCATTGAATGCTTCAATCTTTAAATAGGAGTTGGTGAAGGGTGAAGAATGTCTTGAATGCTCACTTGTGCTTACCAAAACTTTCTGTATTTAATTAAGCTTCCTTATTTTTTAATCACAAATTTTGAATCCCTTTATATTGTCTCTTGAGCTCATATCTGAAGGATATAGCCACTGCAATTCATTGGGATTTGAAAAGCAGCCATTGGAGTACCTTTTGGATTCAAAAAAGAGTTTTGGAACTAGTCGTTGTGTACCTGGAAACAATACTCGAGTCGGCTCGGATACTTCGAGTCCGCTCGGATCCTTCGAGTCAATTGGTCAAGTCACCACGTCTTCAGCAAGGTCAGCACTTTGTCTCAAGGTGCAAAAACCACATTCCATTCAGGTCGGCTCATGTCCATTTGGGTTGGCTCAAACTTCCATCATTGAAATTATTGAACTCGAGGAGTCAGCTCACTTCTACATGGGTCGACTCTTCGTCTCAGAATCAGAAATCTTCACTCTGGAGAAGTTGGCTCATTGTAGTTTAGGCCGGCTCGCTTTCTCAGGTCTTCAAAATTTGTTCTGGTAGAGTCGGCTCATTCTAGTTGGGTTCGACTCACCTGGCTTATTCTCATACAACTTCATAACTGGACTTTGGATGAGTCGGCTCGGATGACAGAATCCTCAGTGAGTGCCAAGAGATAGAGTCAGCTCTTCTTCTGGTTGGGTTGACTTGAGTGACTTCTTCAGAAATTTTATAATTAAACTTAAGAACACTCTCACCCAAACTCTTAAACATTTGATACAAACCAACTCAAATTGAATGTAGAGTACAACACTCATAGAAGTAACCCATCATCATGAATTTAAAGGTTTTTCAAGGGATTCTTCTTTACATATCACTCGTACAATATTATTTAACACACTCAACATAATAAAGTAGGAGCAATTGATAATCAATAAGAGTCATCCTACAAAACTTGTGAAACACTTGAGAGTAGTTAGAAATATATGTGCAAGCTCCAATATTTGTTATCATCAAAATCACTCAAGGGGTCAACAATGTCCCCCTTTTGATGATGACAAAACACCGGGCATGAAAAAAAAGAGTAAGATAAAACTTTACATTTACTTGTATGATTATATTTGCATGAAGTTATAAACATTATAGAAAGAATTGACTCTAATTTTAAACAATACGTTTTTATGACATGCTCAACTATCATTGAAGTCAGATCATGGAAGGAAACTTAAAGCATGTTAGTGGTAACGAGAGATAAAGAATCAGAACAATGAGAAATAATCTCCCCCTTAATAAAATACTCCATGCTTTAACAAACTTTCCATATTTATCAAGTCTTCCAAGAAAATTTCACATTCCAGAGCTCATGTATTAAGGTTTCTAAGAAAACTTTATGTATCAGAGCTTAGAAGACTTTATGTATCAGAGCATATATATTAAGAAAATTTTCATGTATCAGAGCATATCTTTCATAAATCCATATTTTACATGAATCATAGCATGTTCTGAAGGATTAATGTTCATGTATGAGAGCATAAAACTTTATGTATCAGAGCATATAGAATTTATCCTTTTCATGCAAGTACATAAATTTCTCCCCCTTTTTGTCATAAATCAATAAGGTGAAGTTAGTAAAGCTCATTTTTGAAATAGAGTGATAAAGTTTTGAAGATTTGTTTGAGATAATTTTACTTTCTTAGAATTATTTGAATATTATAATTAAAATTCATCACAGATGTATTGAAATATTGCATAAGCATAAAAGAATTCATGACAAGGCTAGTAAACACCAAAAGAGTTTTCAATTCATTTGGAAATTTTCAATACAAGGTGTAAAATATGAAAGAAAGTACATTCAATCACTATCTAGATCAACTTTAGCTCTAGTGGAACAACTAGGAATTTGAATGTCAGGAGGCATAGAAGCTATGGGGTCTGGATCTAATACATCAGAGGGTGTAGGAGCAGGATGAGATCCTTGAGGCCTGAGGTGTGGAACTAGCTATTTGGGATGGGCAGACTGACCAGCAAAGGGTGAAGGCTGAGGCCTAGGTGTAGATTGTGGAACTGCAAATGCGGAAATCACTCTGTTTGACAGCTGGTCTATCTTGAATTGTACAGAGTCAACTTCTTCATCCAATTTCTTCAGTTCTTTGTGCAGTTGGACTAATTCAGATGCTTGTTCATTTGCAAATGCCTCTGCAGATCCCCTTAACCTTCCAAATTTAGCTCTCAATATTTCAATCCATTTAGTGTAATCTTCTTCCATTCTTTTTCCTTCTTCCACTAAACCCACTTTAAATCTGAGGTTACTTAATTCAGTTCTGAATGCTTCAAGTGAATTATGCACAAAGCTTTTAATGGATTCAAAACTAGATGAAATCAATTCTAAGTATGGGTTGCAGGTTTGGGTATGATGCACTTTTGAAGGCTTCAAGATTGTCTACTCTGCTGTGCAGATCATTTATTTGTCCTCCAAACTAATCTAGTCTTGCCTCAACTAACTGGCGAAGCTCACCAAACATGGTGGAAAAAGAGCAAGTAAGAAAGTCAGCTAGAGTTCCCAACTGCTGTGAAATAGAATCTTGCAAAACTGATATATCAATAGTGGGTGCAGGAGTAGCAGTAGGAGGAGAATTAGGCATGGGAGCATCAGAAGCTGGTTGAACAGTAGTAGAAGCAGTAGGAGCAGGAGTAAAAGTAGGAGGAGAGTAAAGTACAGGAACATTAGAAAATGGCTGAGTATGTCAGTCTAGCTGTGGCTCAGGAATAGGAATTGAAATGCCCTCACCAACCTGCATCTCCCCTTCCTCTTCTTGTTATTCAATATCAGCTGGAGCATCAGATTTCTTCCACCAAGTGCCTTCATAAAGCAGATATCCCATTCTTTTTAGAATTTTAGCTGTGTATGTATCAGTATATAGAAGTGGTCTGCTGTCTTCATCAGATAAATCAACATGTGCTACTTGGAAGAACAATGTCAAAATCATTCCATATGGCAAACAAGCTTTCACTTTTCTAATTTCTTCCTTCATTTGAGAAAACACGATTGCAAGAAGGATAATCTTGTCTCTATGAATTAAAAGCTCTATAAAGCATAAGTCCCTTCCACTAACCCAGTCGAACCGTCCCATTCTAGGTAGGAAAATTTGATTGATGAAGCTGTGAAGGAGTCGCATTTCAATTGACAAGGAGCTAGCCTTTAAAATACCAATCCCATTTACTTCTTGTTCCAAAACTGTTTGAAGTGCCTTTGCCCTGTCTTTCAGAACTAAGTGTCCAATTCCTTCAAAGGGCATTTCCAATAGGTTGCCAAGACTTTCTTCAGAAATTATATTTCTTTTTCCTTTTACAATTGATCTATATGTTGCTCTCGAAGTCTCAAATTTTCATAAAATGCCCTGACTATGTTTGGATAAGTAAGAACATTCAAAAAACACATAAAGTCCCAACCCTAGTTTTCAATCAGATCTCCAACAATTAGCCCTATTTCTTTGAGAAATCCAAATAAAATCCATCTACCTATCGTGACAGGTCTCATTGCAAAGGACATTTGCTGACAAGGAGAAGGGGGGCTTGGTTCATCAACAGCTTGAGCTGGAATCCGTGAGGAGCTCTCTTCCAGAAATTTGGAGCACCTTTCTTGCGGAGCTTGCTCAGTTTCCCGACGAGGTCTCCTCCCAAAAGCCTTTCTTGTAGCCATTCCCACAAAAACACACTGATTCAAGGTGATTTGGAGGGGAAGGATTTTTTGGAAAAGAGGTTTTGGAGGCAAGGAACTAGGAGCCAAAGAAAGAAGTGTTAAAAAGAAACACTATGGCTCGACTTAAGAAAGAGTCGACCCGACATCCAAGTTGGCTCAACCAACAAGACTTCTGCTCGAGTCGGCTCGAGCAGAGGGAGCACAAAAAATAAATTGAATCCTTACTCAAAATTTTCAAAGTGAAAAATCAAGAATAAAATGTGGAGGTTATCTAGATAATGTCACCTTAAGTGAGGAAAAATTGGTTAAGGTTTCTAAAGAGGGTCACACAAACCTAGTTCACATCTAATCATTGCAAACCTATCTTAATTTAAAGGTTTAGTAAAAATATCAGCAAGTTGGTTTTCATTTGGCACAAATTCAAGTACAATATCATTATTCAAAACATGATATCCTATAAAATGGTGCCTAACTTCAATGTGCTTAGTTCTTGAATGCTAAACAGGATTTTTGGTTAGATTTATAGCACTTGTGTTATCACATTTAATTAGAATTTTAGATTGTGTAACACCAAAATCTTCTAGCTATTGTTTAATCCAAAGCACTTGGGCATAGCAACTACTAGCAGCAACGTACTCAGCCTCAGCAGTGGACAATGCTACGAAGTTTGCTTCTTACAATGCCATGTGATTAAATTCAACCATAGAAATTGACAATTTTTACTAGTACTTTTTTTATCAATTTTACATCCAGCATAGTCAGCATCCGAAAAACCAATTAAATTTAATGAAGATTTTTTAGAATACCAAAGACCTAATTTACTTGTACCTCTTAGATATTTGATAATTATTTTAACAGCAAGCATGTGTGATTCCTTAACAGCGAGCACACACATATACACTATACAAGATATCAGGTCTACTGGCAGTAAGATATAATAATAATCCAAACATACCTCGATAGAGCTTTTGATCGATGTTGCAACCATCTTCATCTTTGTCTAGTCTGCAGGTAGGGCTTATGAGTGTGCTAGCCTCTTTGCTTATCTCCATGCCAAACTTCTTGATTATTTCTTTGATGTACTTTGCTTGGCTTATGAAGATCCTTTCCTTTGTTTGTTTTACTTGAAGTCCAAGGAAGTAGTTAATTTCACCCATTAGGCTCATTTCAAATTCTCCCTACATCAACTTTGCAAAATCTCTACAAAAAGCTTCATTAGTTGCACCAAACATAATATCATCAACATAAATTGTATAACTAATATATCACTATTTTTCTTTTTAATGAAAAGAGTTTTGTCAACATTTTCTCTTTTGAAATCATTTATAAACAGAAATTTGCTAAGTCTATCATACCAGGCCCTAGGTGCTTGTTTCGAACCATATAATGCTTTATTTAGTTTAAACACATAATTTGGAAAAGCATTATTTTCAAAACCTAGTGGTTGTTCTACAAAAACTTATTCAGAAATAAATCCATTTAGAAAAGCACTTTTGACATTCATTTGGAATAGTTTAAAATTCATATAGCAAGCAAATGCAAGAATTAATCTAATGGCCTCAAGTCTTGCTACAGGTACATAAGTTTCATCAAAATCTATTCCCTCTTCCTGATTATATCCCTTAGCTTCCAACCTTGCTTTATTTCTCATTACCTTACCATTTTCATCTAATTTATTTTTATAGACCCATTTGGTTCCTATAATGGGATGATCTAGAGGTATACTAACAAGAGTGCAAACATAATTCCTTTCAAACTGGTTTAATTCATCATGCATGGCCATCATCCAATTCGGATCAGATTCAGCTTCTTCTAAACTATGTGGTTCAATTTGTAAAACAAAGGCTAGGTAGTTATGTGCATCTCTATGTGCAGACCTAGTCCTAATACCATGAGAAGGATCACCAATAATTAGATCTTTAGGATGTGAAGTTACATACCTCGATTCTTTTGGTAAATCAGTATGATCCTTACTTACCACTTCACTTTCATCTTGTGTTGGCTTGTTTTGTATGCTTAGATCTTCCGTCTCCTTTTGGAGTGTACTTGCATCATTGTCTATACACTCATTTTTTCTAGATGGTGAGGGGTTAGCTTCATTAAAAACAACATGAATTGACTATTCTACAGTAAGAGTCATCTTATTAAATACTCTATATGCTTTGCTATGTAGTGAATAACCAAGGAATATGGATTCATCAGATTTTGCATCAAATTTCCTAGGTTATTTTTACCATTATTCAACACAAAGCATTTATACCCAAAAACATGAAAATAGTTAATATTAGGTTTTCTACCATTCTAAAGCTCATATGGGTTTTTTTTTTTAAATTGAGCATATTAAAACATGGTTCAGTATGTAATAGGCAGTGTTCACTACTTATGCCCAAAAGTACCTTGGAAGATTGCCTTCACACAACATAGTTCGGGCCATTTCTTCCAAAGTCATATTCTCTCTCTATAACACCATTTTGTTGTGGTGTTCGAGGAATGGAGAAGTTGTGATCAATAATGTGCTCAGTGCAATATTCATCAAAGAATTGATTTTGAAATTTAGTCCTATGATCACTTCTTATAGAAATAATATAAAGATTTTTTTCATTTGAAACCTTTTTGTGAAATTTTCAAAATACATTGAAGGTTTCATCTTTATGTGCGATAAATAAAACCCATGTGAATCTAGAAAAGTCATATACAATCACAAGACAATATTTCATACCATCTAGGCTTGTGGTCCTAGTTGGTCCAAATAATTCCATGTGAAGTAGCTCAAGGGGTCTAGTAATTGAAATTACATTTTTCGATTTAAAGCTCCCCCTAGTTTTTTTGCCTAATTGACAAGCATCATATACATAATTGATAAGGACATAATTATACATTATATTTTTCCATATCTTTGGTTTATTTACTATATTTATTTTTTCATGATGATGATTAATGCATAATTTATGGTTGAGGATTAATTATCAGAATTATTTAATTTCAGCCTTTGACTCCTCGCAGATTTTTTAAAAATTATAGAGTCAAAATTGAAAGAAATGGTCTTCAATAAAGTTGTAGAGCACGACTTTTGGGATCTAACGGCGCAAACGGTGTGCAATTTGGACTTCAATTGAGCCAGGAAATAATTTTTGAAGGAATTAGTAGGTTGTCATGAATTAGCACGCTTTTTAAAGCACGAAATTTAAATGTAATTGATCCGTAAGACGCCCGGACGGTTCATTTCTGCCATTGATGCTGGTCCAGCTTCATTTTTGCCGGGAAAAATGTCGGAGCCACTCTTCTCAATGCTGGGAGTCTTATCGTTGCAGGGGAACACGCTGGAAAATCTTCTCAACGCCGAGAAAATTCAAGGAAAGTTACGTTGATTTTCTTTCCATGTCTCATAGCCATCTTCTCCCTTATTTTTGCTGCAGCCACTCCCATGGTGTCCTCCACTTGTGCTCGGTCGTCCTCACCATTGCCAAGTCACCGGAGAATCCCAGCTCTCCGCCTCCTCTTCCTCCAAGACCGATAATTCTCCACCAAGCTTGCTGCTTCTTCCCCTGTTCAAGACCAGTCCACCTTGTCCATCGTGATGCATAACCTGCCTCTTGTGTCGGGAGCTTGGATGTCCGAAGGAAAATATCAACCACGAACACCAGAACTCCACGGACTCTAATGGATGCAGGATAACACAATGCGGTAATTGTGTTGGTCACGGGAAGGAGAGTAGAGTACCGTAAGAAATTACTGCTGGAGCCCAGCACTGATTCCCATGGGTCACGCGTCCGACTCCTATATAAAAAAATACCGTAGCCAACATCGGGAGGGAGGAGAACAGAACAGAGCAGCAGAGAGGGGAAGTTGAGAAGAACAGAGCAGTAGCAGAATATTTTTTAAGCAGAGAAATCAAATTAATTTTATATTATTATTTTTCTTCTCCATGATTAAGTAATTTTTTTGTTTCGATTCAATGGACAACTAGCTATGTTAGCATGATTGTGAGATTTTGATATTAATTTAATATTATTCTTTTGCTGGATATTTGTGTTTCCTAATTTTTATTGTTAATTTATTGTATAGTTTAATTGATTAAGAGGCCTATTAATTGATTATCTACATGATTGATTGCTAAACTAAGTTCGTAATCCGTAATTGTTATGCAACTTGATTAAAGTAGTACTTAGACAAAATGATTATGATCCCAGTTTTCATCTTTGTCTAAAAAAGAAATATAGAATGAATTAAACAATTTACGCTTGTCTAATTGTTGTTCATCTTTAGCTTCATCCTAGTATGTAATGCTATCAATGAATACATGAGGATTACTTAATACCAATTGGTTCATTGGTAAGAATTTAATTTAGGCGCTTGACTTGAATTAATGAATGTAGGGATGATTAGATTTATCTAGCTCCTAGGTAAGTCATTGGCTAAGTATTCAGAAAGAATGATATATTTTTATACCAATGATCAATCTACTAACTAGCGCAAAATCCCTTGAATCGAACTCAAATTTGAATATGAAATACATCTACATTAATTAAAGTTTTTCCTTATTTGCATAATTAGTTAGTTATTTTCATAATTATTCAAAACCCCCGTTTAGTTACTTAATTTGATTATTATATTCAGTCTCTAGGGTTCGACCTGGACTCACTAATACTGCAAGAAATATTATAAGAATTAGTGAAAAGGTAATTAATTTTGGTGAATTCGACAAGCATCAATAATCAATATCAACTTTAAAATGTGACAAACCTCTAACTAGATTCTTTGAAATTAATTTGGCAATTGTATGCATGCTAGCATGACCCAATCGTCTATGTCAAAGTAAAAAAGACTTCTTGGTCTTAGCATTCATTGCTACTAGGCTAGAACTACTAGTCATAGCTAGATCATTTAGATCTACTACATAGATATTTCCAAGTCTATGACCAATGAATTTTTTGCTTGAATCAAGAGAGTTAGTTACTATACACATAGATAATTCAAAGATAACCTTGAAGCCTTTATCACAAAGTTGACTAATACTCAATAAATTATGCTTCAATTTACTTACCAGCAGCACATCTTCAATAAAAGTACAGGGGGTTGGGGGTTATCTTGATCTTACGGATTTTGATTATTTTCTCCTTGCCATTATTATCAAATGTAACTGATCCTCCTCCTTTCATTTGTAAGGTAATAAACTGATCTTTATCACTGGTCATATGCCTTGAACAGCCGCTGTCTAGATACCAGCATTTCAAAGCATTCAGCGCTGCAAGACAATCCTGCAAAATAATCAATGAGTGGTTTTAGGTACCCAAGCTAACTTGGATCCTTTCGAGTTAGCAAAATTGGTTCCTTTTGGAATCTAGACAGTTCTGAATTTAATTGCACCAATCATAGAATTTTCAAAGAGTTGCATTGGTGAAATTTATGCCCAAATCTATGACATGCATAGCAAACAATTTTGTCATTTTTGAACGATGCATGCTTTGAAGATTTAACAGATGCAAAAATGGATATGTTTGGCTTGAAAGATTTTTGAACAGAAATCTTAGGAATGTACTTTATGCCTTTTGAGACAGAATTTGATAGAAATTGACCAAAAGCCTTTTGAGATTTAGTGTTTGAAGCTAAAGCTTTTAAAGATACAAATTTTGTTGCTGAAATTTCTTTGGCATTTAAAGCATTAAATCCAATTCTAGCTTTGCTTTTTGAATCTCTTTGTTCTTTTAGAATTAGCTCAAGCTTGTTAGAACTTAAAGTAAGTTTTTCTACGAGAGGCTTAAGCTTTTAACCTCCTTTTTCAAATCATTATTTTTGGCGGCTAAAGCTTTGTTTGTCTCAATTAAAACATTCTTTTCAGTTTTCAAAGCCATAACATTATCAGAGAAAACATTCATTTCTTTTTGCAAAATATTACTCTTTTCTGAAATTTCATCCTTGTCTTTTAGCAATAAATTATTTTGTTTCTTCAAGCATTTAATTTTAATTCCAGCTTTCTTGAATTTAGCAAGCAAAACATGAAATGCAGATTCAATTCATCATAAGTAAATTTAGTTTGAAGCTCAGGGGATGATAACTCATTTTCAAGATCCATTAAACAGAAGTTCGCAATTTTTGTGGTATCTTCCTCTTCAGTAGATATGGACGCTTCGTTGTCGCTCCACATCACTACCATAGCTCTCTTTTTCTTTTTCTTGATGCTCTTTTTTAGTAAAGGACAGTCTGGTCGAATGTGCCCTAGTTTCTTGCATTCATAGCATACGGGCACTTCTTTTTCTTTCTCTTTTTCCTTGTCCCTTTCCTTGCTATATTCTTTGTTCTTGTGGAATTTCTTATAGTTTCTTCCTTTCCTTCTTCCCAAGAACCTTTTGAACCTCTTAACGACCATAACAACATCTTCATCTTCCATGTCACTTTCAGCGGAGGAACCATCTTCTTCCAATTCATCATCATCTTTTCTTTAATCCACCACAGCTTTGAAGGCAATAAATTTTTTCTTTTTTTGATCATACTCAGTTCTGTGCTACATGGTCAATTTGAGAGTGATGAGAGATCCTAGCAGTTCATCCAGCAGTAAGGTATTCAGATCTTTCGCTTCCTAGATGGCGGTCACTTTTGGATTATATTTGTCTGGAAGAGATCTTAATATCTTTTGTACAAGGTCAGCATTGGAATATACCCTGCCAAGACTTTTTAAGCCATTAATAATATCAGTGAAGCATGAAAACATGGCAAAGATTGTTTCATTAGGATCCATTTTAAATAATTTATAACTATGTACAAGAAGATTGATTTTTGAGGACTTCACTTGGGAAGTTCCTTCATGGGTCACATTAAGTTTATCCCAAATTTCTTTTGTAGAAGAGTAAATAGAAATTCGATTAAACTCATTGTTGTCCAAAGCATAATATAGCAAATTCATTGCTTTGGCATTTAACTTACCCATTTTCATGTCTTGTTTGTCCCAATCCTCTTCAGGTTTTGGAACGTCCACTCCATCAATTTTAACCATGGGGATATATGGACCCTTCAGAATGACCTTCCACAACTGAAAATCAACTACTTGAATATAAATTTTATCCTAGCTTTACAGTATGCATAATTAGTGCCTATAAAGAGTGGAGGTCTATTGGTTGATTGGCCTTCGACCAAGGATGTACTCATTGGATGAGCTATCGATCTATACTCTAATGTAATCAAAGACACTGCTCTGATACCAGTTGTTGCTTAGGTGGCTATCCAAGAGAGGGGTGAATTGGGAATTTAAGACAAAAATAATTATTACAGCAAATATATGCTTTTAGAATTTAACTTCTTCTAAGTGAAAGGTGCTGTGATTAAGAATGTAAAGCACAATCTAAAAGAAAGAGAGAGGCAGCAATACAAACACCAAAGATTATAGTGGTTCGGAGCAAACCCGCACCTACATCCACTACCCAAGATACCACTTGAAATTTTCACTATATTTACAATCGAATACAGCAAGATTGTTTTACAAGCTCACAATCCAAACCTACACTAGGTTTTATATAGGACCACCTAGAACTCAAATCCCTTTGGTTTTAAAATGGGAGCACCAAAGAAACCCAACTTGGTTTTACAAGGATCACCAAGAACCCAACACTTAGTTTTTAACAAAGGCTCACCAAGAACCTATTTGGTTTTTCAACCGGGCTCACCAATAACCCAAACAACTCATAAAGTAGTTGAAAGAAAATGCAATAATAAATGATAAACTCTCGTTGTCGGATAGTTGCCACTATTGTGCTGATGGAGCCTTTTTAACTTGTCTTTAATGCACTATGGAGTCTTTCTTTCTTTCTTAAATGAATGCTTCAATCTTCAGATGGGAGTTGGTGAAGAGTGAAGACTATCTTGAATGCTCACTTGTGCTTACCAAAACTTTTGTATTCAATTAAGCTTCCTTATTTTTTAATCATAGATTTTGAATCCCTTTATATTATCTCTTGAGCTCATATCTGAAGGATATAGCTGTTGCAATTCGTTGGGATTCAAAAAGTAGCCGTTGAAGCACCTTTTTGCATTCAAAAATGAGTTTTGGAACTAGCCATTGTGTACCTGGAAACGATACTCGAGTCAGCTCGGATACTTCGAGTTGGCATGGATTCTTCGAGTCAATTGGTCGAGTCAACACTTCTTCAACAGGGTCGGCTCTTTGTCTCAAGGTTCAAAAACCACACACTAGACGTGTTGGCTCATCTCCATTCGGGTCAGCTCAAACTTCCATCATTGAAATTATTGAACTCGAGGAGTTGGCTCGCTTCTACTTGGGTCGACACTTCATCTCAGAATTAGAAATCTTCACTTTGGAGAAGTTGGCTCATTGTAGTTCGAGTCAGCTTGCTTTCTCAGGTCTTCAAAATTTGTTCTGGCAGAGTCGGCTCATTCTGGTTGGGGTCGACTCACCTGGCTTGTTCTCAGACAACTCATAACTAGACTCTAGATGAGTTGGCTCGGTTTTACTTAAGTCGGCTCAGATTGCTACATGCCAGAATCCTTAGTGCGTGCTAAGAGATAGAGTTGACTCTTCTTCTGGTTGGGTCGGCTCGAGTGACTTCTTCAAAAATTTTATAATTAAACTTAAGAACACTCTCACCAAAACTCTTAAACATTTGATACAAACTAACTTAAATTTAATCTAGAGCACAACACTCATAGAAGTAACCCATCATCATGAATTTAAAAGGTTTTTCAAGGGGTTCTTCTTTACATATCACTCATACAATATTACTTAACACACTCAACAGAATAAAGTAGGAGCGATTGATAATGAATAAGAGTCATCCTACAAAACTTGTGAAACACTTGAGAGTAGTTAGTAATATATGTGCATGCTCCAATATTTTTTTATCATCAAAATCACTCAAGTGGTCAACAGATCTCCGAGTAAGTATTTCATCTCCTGTTCAATAACATTCATGCTCAATAACTTCCCAATGCCACTTAGCATGTCGGGTTAATCTACGTTTAGCCAATCTAACTTTTCTTAACTCTGACATCTCAATGTACTCAAAATACTGATCCATTTTCTCCTCCTAATCAATATACATCTCAAGATCTAAGCTTCCATCAAAAGTGGGTGCATAAGGTTGGGTGCTCCTAATGGGTCTTTCCTCGGAGTCAACCAAGTAAGGGTATAGACATCAAGGGTTAGACTCAGGGGCATGATCATGATAATAGGCTCTTGGATCAAGGGGATTGGACCTAGATGATTTACATTTAGCATGGGCCATATGAGTTTCTACCCTTGCTTCAACCCTATCAAATCTTTGGCTCAACTGGGTAGTCTGCTCAATGAGAGTCCTAATTTGATTTTTGAGGTTATTCTCCATGGGTTCACCTGACTGAGTGTGATGTGGGTGATACTAGACTTCTGACCTAGTTGACATACAACATACAAAGGAAAGGTACTACGATTTTGCTAGACCTATGAGTTCAAACAGAATGGGTTAACTTAGACTACACAGCACAATAACTAGCACTTTTATGTACCAGGTAAGAGATGGGAGTGTGGGAGGCCCCCTGCTATTTGCAGGGACCCAATTAAGGAACCACAACATCACTTAGGTTGTTTGACACTAGACCTCTTGCCTTAGACACCAGTTTCTCAGTGCTAATTTAAGTGTTGCATGCACTAGTTTCTCACAATGGTTAAACTCGACTCATTGATGTCTTTAAGCTATTAGGTTGCTAATATATTTTAAGTTAGGCTTACATTCAAAATGCAAAGGTGGTGATTTTCGGGCCAAGGAAAGGTAAGACCTCCTTCCCTTATCTTATGATATTGTGCCCTTAAGGTAAGTGTTGCATATGATGGCATACACATGAAACCTAAAGAAGTGCACTAAAGTTTTTTTGTGTTTTGATTTGTACAGGCAGAAATATGAGTTGTTGAAAATTAAATGAAATAAACCTACGTGTAGAAATTAAACTATGCATAAATCATGTAGTTAACTCCTAAGTATGCAGAAATGAAAGCATGCTGAAATCTAATGAAGCTGAAAACTATATGCTGAAATTTAAAGAGACTGAAATAACCTAAAGATGCAGAAATCTAATTAATACAGAAATTAACATGATGATGCAGAAATCTAATGTTGCAGAATTTAATTATGCAGAAATTTTCTTTAGGACCTAGGATACCTATCTCCTTGTTTTCTTCTTCAATGGTTGATCATATCGGAACCCCTACATTGCATAGAAAATTTCCTTTGAATGGGATGTGAGGGTCTTGCAGCCCAACTTTTTCCTATAATCGGATGGTCATGGTGAAGCACCCGATCTGAGTACTTAAAGAGAAACTAAGTCCTAACCATGCTTTGATACCAAACATGATGCGGGACCTAGGATGCATGTAGGTGATTTCTTTATGTTTTTATTTTTAATGGATTTACCAATTCCTGAACTCGAACTAAGAATAGATCTAAAGATTTGTATAATGACAAGAAACTCTAGCCTGCAAGCATGGACCCTAAATAGTGATAAAGAAGGACCCGGGGATTGAAAAACCCTGTTAGGACTTAGCTCTAAATCAGTACCTGACTTAGAAGACTAGGGACCAAAGGAGCAGGTCACTTCCAGTGGCCCGAGCTAAATCGTCCTATAGGAGGACTTCTTCCTCGGGGGCCTTCATCTTTTTTTCTACCCTTTCATCCTTTCTTTCTTGAATAACTTCCATCTAGTCCTGGGCCAATTGACTCCCAATGCCATTAGGATCATAGTTTGTTTCACCATCCTTTGTCATTTCCATGGGATTGTTGCCCGTTTCACCCTGTTTTTGGCCCTCTTCACCCTAAAGTGCCACTTGGTTGATAATGGTTGGTAGTTTGTGGCCCCCTACCAAGGGCTATCAAACTAGACCTGCCCTCTTTCATCAAGGGGTGGAAGAGCAGGTTCTTGTTCACCTCAATTAAGGAGGTGGACTGGATTTAGAGTGACCTAGATCGCTCTCCCAATTGACAATCTTTTATTGAGTCAGCCGATGAGGTGTACGACCGGCTCATCACCTCCGAGGTCCTGGCTCTTTGGGACCTGTTGACCGAATGGAAGCGCATCGACACCGGGGTCAGCCTGACCCAATCCCAGGGTAAGGCTCGACATTAGGCTTCTTCTTCTCAAGATGGATTTTGCTTCAATTAGTAGCTGATCAATCTCTTTTCTTATTGCAGGGATGAAGTTCTCAATGGAATAGCTCCTCCAGATGTCGAGGAAGAGGGCCACCTTAACAGGGCCCAGGGAGGAGCTATCAAAGAAGGTCCAGGATGAGCCAGAGCAAAGGCCCAGCGAGGGACCATCTGCTGGGCCAGCAGAGAGAGAGCTAATCATGGCACCAGCCGTGCCTGGGTCGTTGACCCAGCCCCTGCTTGTAGACCTGGGAGGGAGGACAAAACTGAGGTGCTAGATGCTCTAGCAGCTCCGACGGCCCCTCCCCATATCGGAGCTTTGCCATAATCGGAGGTGGTGGATGATGCCACCATGGAGAGGTCGACACCGTTGTCAGCAGCTAGAGTAGTCGGCACCCGACCGGTAGCCACCGTGCCCTTATTGACTGCCATGCCAGAGTCCAAAGCACCTTCCATGACACCAGGCCCGGGGTGCAGAGGATCGTAGCCTATTTGCCACCAGACTCAGCATGACAAGAGGAGCCAAGCTGGCCGAGCAGATCCTTAACTGATCCAGCTACACGATCATCAAGAAAAGACCGGCCAGCCACTAGTGGAGGTCATCTCTAGGATATTTCCTCAACTCTTATCGGTAAGCCGATCTCCAACTTGCTTAATTTACTTTTTACTCATGAAAATGCCAACCGACCTATTTCTTGTCGCTGTTGCGGGTGGTTGCTGATACTCAGCTCATCAAGGATTCCTGCCTGGGGTTGATGAAGTGGGACTACAGCCTCCACAAGCAGAACAAGGCTGTTGAGGCCGAAGCCCAGACCTAAATGGTCCGGGTGTAGGAGTTGGAGGATCAAGTGAAGTTCCTCTAGACTTAGCTGGCCATCTCCCAGATGATGGCGATGGTGCTAGAGAGGAAGTCCACTGACCTCAAATGGGCTTTGAAGGTGGATTAGGAGAAGACCTCCCATCTGGCTGAGAGGGAGGCCCATACTGCAATGGAGGTGGCATGCCTGGAGGGACGGGCACAAACCCTCCAGGTTTAGCTTGATGAGGTGACATCATGGGCCGTGACGGTAAAAGAGAACGCCATAACAATGGTGGCCCTGCTGGAGGTGATGAAGAAGGAGGCTATCGAAGCTGTCCTGAGGTTTAAGGCATCGGAGGCCTTTATTGACGAGGTCTCGGAGGTGGTCCTTAACTCCAACCGGAAGGGGTTCGATGACTTTAGGGCGAAGGCCAGATGGCTCTTTGGGCTTAAAGGTCTAGAGAACATCTACCCAGACCTGCCCACCATCGCCGGGGTGCCAAGATTGCTTGCTACCGAGGTTGAGCCGGGGCCAGATGCACAGTCGGAGACTGAAGTGGATGCTGGCCCGGGGCCCAATGCTGAACTAGTGGCCAAAGCTAAGGCCATCACTACCCAAAACACCCCACCAATCGAGGCCCCATCAGGACTCGAGGAGGTGACTCGCCGGCTCGAGAAGGAGCCGACGACTTCTATTTAGCTAGGGTTTTATTTTCTTCTTTTTTCTGTACTAAAATTTTTGAAGGATTTCCTGGCCTATCGGGGATCCTTACAATCATAAAAAAAACTTCAATGAATATAAATAATCTTCTTCCACTTGATGAGTCATTTAATTAATTTTTTTTTTACAAACTTTGAAAAATTTCCTTGCAAGAAGGGATCCTTTACATTGTAGAGGACTTATCTCAACAACAAGGAATAAGCCTCACTTTGCCAATGAACCTTGCCTTGCTTTTCTTCCTTTAATTTCTCTTTCCTTTTCCTGATAGGAAGATAGCCTTTATGGTAACCAAGCATAAGACTCCCCAGATCTTGGCCATTCTTGGCTAAGTCTGAGATCTTGAGGTTGGCCATAGGGAATCTAGAAATTCTTCGCCTCCCCTCGTCAGTCTTGAGGTCATGCAGATGTGAGTGCAGGGCTTCTGGAGTTTTCCTAGCTTGCATCCTCAGATCGGAGGAATGAGAAGAATGAATGATAAGTGCGGGGCTTCTAGATTTTCGTAGCTTGCATCCCTAAATCAGAGGAATGAGATGAATGAATGACAAGTGTGGGGCTTCTGGAGTTTCCCAGCTTTGAGTGCGGGGCTTCGTAAGTTTCTCGGCTTTGAGGGCGGGGCTTCCTATATTTTCCGACTTTGAGTGCAAGGCATCGTAAGTTTCCTGGCTTTCTTTGCTGGACTTGGAGTTGGATGAATAAGTGCTAGGCTTCGTAAGTTTCTCAACTTTGAGTGCTGGGCTTCGTAAGTTTCTCGATTTTCTTCGCTAGACTTGGAGTTGGGTGGATGAGTGCGGAGCCTCGTAAGTTTCCTAGCTTTGAGTGCGGAGCTTCATAAGTTTCTCGGCTTAGAGCGTAGGGCTTCTGAAGTTTCCTGGCTTTCTTCATTGGACCTAGAGTCAGGTGAATGAGTCCCTACATAGGTGGAAAATAGTGTTACACCCAATGATAGAGCCTAGAAGACAACTTTACCTGAGCAAACCCAAGAAGAGAACCTAATGATAGAGCCTAGTCCTGAATTCAGGAACTAGAGGAACTTATTAAGGACATGATTTTTTTAATCTGGTACTCTCAGGATGAAGTCACTCCTTTAGTCCTAATTGAAGATCTCTTTCTTGAAATTACTATCCCATTCTTCCATAAGGTGGACCATTTATTATTCCCTGTAGATGTACATCAATGTCCAACACTTAAAGTCAACCCCATTAGTCTAGGACTATTCCCTGAAACCTCTTCTTATTTCCTACCCTACCAAGTCAACCTTGAACCCTATTCTTATTTCCTACCCTACCAGGCTAACCCCAAATCGACTTTTTATTTCCTATCCTAGCCTGAAGCTTCCAAAGTTTCTAGAACTATTAGGTTACGTTTTGTTGAGGTTACTAGGTTACATAAATGATGCGAGATGACTCTAAGATTGCTAAACATGCAGGAAAAATAGTAAACTAGTTTTTTTAGAATTTTTTATAATTTTAATTTGTAGGCTAAATTCCTAAAATCAAGTAAAGACTGATAGGATGAAAATCAATGCAAAGAATCATCATAATCGCAGGCATGCTTATGCAAAATAATAAAAGTCAGGACCCAAGAATTGAGAAATTCCTGGCTTATGATAGCTAACCTACAATCAAAATAGAAGTTAAGAGTAGGGAAGGCTTGTACCAGTCAGAGATTGAAGAACTTGCTAATGAAGGGTTCACACAGCTCTCAGATTGATGCCTAGAAGATGAAGCCCTTGGTTCCCGAATCTGAAGGCAATCTGGACCCGGTCTGAAGGCAAGGAAAGCCTCCTCTAGGGAGGGGAAACACCTCGGGATCCTACAAAGTGTCAAGGTTAGGTTTGAATCAACAATAAAAAAGAATAAGCAAGGTATGAAATAGAAGGGAAAGATTATGGTTTGGAGTGCTGGCGGCTGGGAGAAGAAAGAGGCTCTAAGCAGGTGGCGGCCTTAGGCTTCTTCTCAAAGGATGAAGGCTGATGTTTGAAGACTTGGAAGGTGCTTGGGTATGGATGAAGGTTGGAGGTAGGGGTCAGCCAAGTAGAGTAACAAAAAGCAAAACAAAAAGAACACCAAAACTTAAGACAATACTTGACCAGAATTTAATTTCATAAGAGTAGAATTGATTACAAGAGGAAGAGGGATAGGGTATTTATAGAGTCCCATGCCCTCTCCTAAAGGGATTACATGTCTTCTCCTAGTTAGAATAGGTTTATACAATTTAAGTGGGAGAATGATTTCAAAATAAACCTAGAACTAGGAGTATACAAGTTGAATGAAATAAATACTCAAACTCCTTTCATTTGAACTCTTCCACCATGTTTGGACTTGGTCAACCATTAAGGACGCCCCTCTTGGCATGTTGGGCTTCACGGGGGCAGCAAGGGCCATCCATGGTCTTGGGGCCCATGGGCTTTGTGCCTCTTAGAAGCTGGGGTGCCCTGGGCTGGTATATTCCTGGAATCAGACTAGAATTTTAGTTCTTAAAGGCTTGGGCCTGGCACTTAAACTTGATTTATCCTAGGATGGGCATAGATAGACCTCTGGATTCATGATATGCTCTGGTCTGGGAATATACTCTGGCATTTGGAGAGCATCTAGAAGGAATCAGGGCATTTGAAGAGCATCTGGAAGGTATCTAGGGCTCTAGGTTGTCAAACAAGATCCCATAAGCTGATGTAAATGCCTTGGCTCTAAGGTGAGGCATGGTGGAACTCCAAAATAGGGTAACCTCCTCTCTTGTACAAAAATTGGACTCTCACTGGACTAACACTCAAGTACAGGATAATGATTGACTAGGGTTGTGACAAATCAACTAGTCTCAACTTATTACAGGACTCAATCTACTTGTTACAAAATTGTGACACATGACTAAGGTTTTAAAAAAATCCTAATCAGTAAACCATATGGAATCCAGAGATCTGTGTCTAATCTTGGTGTCCCTACCAATTCTCTCAGGGTAGGAGGAACTCGACCCCATCGAGTAATGGTCAATTTGGCTATCGTATTGCTCAAAAAGGGTCTGGGTTGAGGTGCTACAGATTCTCACCAGTGCTCCACAAGTCCTCAGATTTTAGCCGACCTTGCCAACCGACCAAATACCTCTAATAGCCTCTATCTTGGGTACGATGGCTCGATCATCCAAGGTTCTCTCAATCTTTTCCTCACCAAAAGGCTAAATTGTATGTGCTCGCTCTGGGGTGGGTTCACTCACAAAGAAAGGGAGTGGCTCAAGGGGTTCGCTGGGTATCACTGCTGGCTCCCTAGACTCCACAAGATCTGAGATAATGAAGGTGGAGCTAATACCTAAATCAGGTTATATCTCAAGTGCATAGGCATTGGGTCCATTACTCTTCATTATTTTGGATGGGCCAGCTTCGTGAGCACGAAATTCCTTCACAATCACATAATTCTCTACAAAAATTTTTTTATCTTACTTTTGGAAATTAGCCAAGTTTTTATTTAATTCATTACTTATGTTCAGCTTTTGACTAATTTCCAAATACAAATACTATGTAGAGGCTAGTGTAGGTACAGACATGTGATTCAGGACTGTGAATTTATTGGACTCAAGACTAACAGTTAATAGACTCAACTAGGCTTCCTTACTGAAGGAAACTTATTGGACTCTTCAGGTCAAGACCTAATAGACTATAGACTCTCTCTAGGTTTGATCCTAGCATGGCATGCACATGAAAATTTACTATGGACTCCTACTAGATGCCATAAAATTTTCTAGAAGTAAAATGTAAACTTGACATGCTCAATGAATGAATGAATGCAACATGCAAACTCCTATAAAATGCAACCTAATAGTGAAAAAAATAGAAGAAGTTTCAGAAAAGGGTAGAAAATAAGATGTAGGTTCAAGGTTAGTCTAATAGGGTAAGAAATAAGAAGATGGCTCAGGGTTAATCAGAAAGCATAGAATACAGGAAGCGACTTCAGGGATGAGTCCTAAACTAATGAGATTGACCTTATGGGTTTGAGGTAGTCCTACATGGTCTGCATTATGGAAGAATGGGTCATTAATTTTATGGAAGAGATCAATTGGAGTCAATGGAGTGATTTCGTCCTGAGGGTACTGATTTAAGGAGATCAGGTCCTTAATAAATTCTTCTGGCTGACAAACCAAAGGACTGGGCTCTATAGTTGGGCTTTCTTTTAGTGGCTCCTTAGGTAAGGTTCTGATAGGAGTATTTAGGTTCTCTTTCTCTAGCTGGTCTTCCACTACAGGTTCAGCTTGGGTGTGGTCAGGTTCAACTAATGTTGGGTGGTCTTCTACCACGGTATCTATCAGGTCAACTAATTCTAGATCATCCATAAGTGTGTCTTCTTCTTCCTCATACTCCACTAAGCTCACATCAGCTTCATATATTTCCTCTACAAGGTCATTCTGGTGAACCAGTGGGGTGGTAAGAGGGGGTTGACTATGGAAAAATTGACTAATACTAAGCTCAAATCTAGGGATATTAGTCCTATAGAGTTCAGGTTGACTGAGGGATAGTGGGTTACTACTGGATTCATATCTAAGGACTATGGGTTCCTGGGGATTATAGGGCAAGGGTTCAGCTCTATGGGCCTTATCCAGGGTTCCTATTTGGTTATCTAATGGATCAATCCTATGGATCGTTTGGTTATTGGATTGGGTCTTCTGGTTAATCTGGGTGGTTAATTGGGCAAGCTGGGTTTGGGTTTAGTTCATCTGGGTATTGGTTTGGTCAAGCTTTTGGTTCAATTGTTCATTCATGGTTCTTATAAGAGCTTCAAGATTGGACTCCATGGTTGAACTGAGTTAGGATTTAGACTTCTAGTAGTAGATTCCTAGTATAGTGGTCATGCAATCAAACAATCAGTCAGAATGAGATGGTGCAGCCTAGCATGTAAAGGATCAGTAACTTTAGGATTTCCTAGACCTAGAGCCAAAACTGAATGGGTCAACTCAAGTTATACTTAACCTAGCAGCTAATCCTTCCTCTGGCCAGGTAGGGTGGGAGTGTGAGAGGCCCCGCCTGCTTTCACAGGGACCCAATTAAAAACCATAATACCACTTAGGTTGTTTGACTCTTGACCCTCAGCCTTAGACACCAGATTTCAGTGATAGACACAGGATTAAATGCACTAGTTGGCCCACATAATTCGGACTTGACCTGTTGGGTGTCACCTAGCCCTTTTGGGCAAATTAGGTCAAATTAGTTTTATTTAGGCTTGGATCAGAATGTTGGTGGTTGTTTTGGGCCCTGGACAGGTGATGAAATCCTGCCCTGATGTTAGATAGCAATTGCCCTTAAGATTAGGTTAAGGAGATGATGGCAATCGATGGTCCTGATACAATCTAAAATAATCATAAAATTAAAATATTTTATATGTGTTTTATGAGGTGGCAAGTTAAGTTTAGGTTGATTAGGTTAGAAAACAAATTGGGCTTGGGAATTGGGGTGTGTGGAAGTTGGTTAGGTTTGGTTGAGTCAAAATGCAGAAATAGCAAAATTCAGAAAATTAGGGATTCAGATGATGCAAGTTTTGACATAGTTATCGATGCAGAAAAAAATCTAAGAAAATACAAAATAGAGGATGGATGGTGATCATGATCTCTACCAAATTTGATGCAAAACAAAAATCAAATGATGATGCAAATCCTAGGGTATTCGGATTGATGCAGAAATATCAGGATTTTAGTTAGGGTTTCTAATATATCAGATTTTAGTGAATTAGGTTTTATATAAAATTAATTAAAAATTATGAAAATTATTAGAACAAACAAAGGACATGACATGCAAATTTCACAGAAAAATAAAATTCTTATGTTGTCAAAATCAGATGAAAATAGAAACCTAATGCAACTAGCAGGATGCAAAAATTAGGGTTTGTGATCCTAATGCAGATGAATGCTATTCTAAACCCCCTCTAATACCAAACTGATGCAGGATGACTCTAAGATTACTAAAAATATAGGAAAAATAGTAAAATAATTTTTTATAATTTTTTATAATTTTAATTTGCAGCCTAAATTCTCAAAATCAAGCAAATACTAGTAGGATGAATTGCAATGCAAAGAATCATCATAATCATAGACATGCTTATACAAAATAATAAAAGTCAGGATCAAAGAATTGAGAAATTCCTGGCTTAGGATAGCTAACCTTCAATCAAAAAAAAAATTAAGAGTAGGGAAGGCTTGTACTAGTCAGAGATTGAAGAACTTGCTGATGAAGGGGTCACGCAGCTCTCAGATTGATGCTTGGAAGATGAAGCCCTTGGTTCCCAAATCTGAAGGCGACCTGGACCTAGTTTGAAGGCAAGGAAAGCCTCATCTAGGGAGGAGAAATACCTCAAGGATCCTGCAAAGCATCAAGGTTAAGTTTGAATCAATAATCAAATAGAATAAGCAATGTATGAAATAAAAGGGAAAGATTAGGGTTTGGAGTGTTGGCGGCTGGGAGAAGTAGGAGGCTCTAAGCAAGTGGATCTTGGGCTTCTTCACAAAGGATGAAAGCTGATGCTTGAAGACTTGGAAGGTGCTTTGGCATGGATGAAGGTTGGAGGTAGGGGTCGGCCAAGTAGAGGAACAAAAAGCAAAACAAAAACAACACCAAAACTTAAGACAATATTTCACCAGAATTTAATTTCATAAGAGTAGAATTGATTACAATAGGAGGAGAGATGGGGTATTTATAGAGTCCTATGTCTTCTCCTAAAGGGATTACAAGTCTTCTCCTAGTTAGAATAGGTTTACATAATTTATGTGAGAGAAAAATTTCAAAATAAACCTAGAACTAGGAGTATGCAAGTTGAATGAAATAAAACTCAAACTCCTTTCATTTGAACTCTTCCACCATGTTTGGAATTGGTCAACCATTAAGGATGCCCCTCTTGGCATGTTGGGCTTCATGGGGGGGCAGCAAGGGCTGGCCAAGGGCTTGGGGTACATGGGCTTTATGTTGGGAATAGTGTTCCAAAGCCAATCGCCTAGGTTGTAGGCGGTTGAGCTCAGTATTGTACTATTTCTTTGAATTAATAAAATATTATTTTTGGCATTTCATCACATATTATTTCCCTGAAATGAACTCTTTCCATGTGATGAAGTCCTTAGGACTACACTATCTTTGATACAGAGAGTATGTATCGAGTGGTCCTTAAACTAGGTTCATAACCAACGGATACATTGTACTGGACGGCAATATATCAAGTATAGGTTGTTGTAGTTCACGTCGTTTGGTTGTCCTCTTGACCAAATGAGTGTGGTGACACTGATGTGATCTGCAAGTGGGATATGTGATATCTCATTGAACGTGACTCCGTGCAGCCCCTTTCTGCCAAAGGGATACTCACGATAGGATATGGGTATATGTGTCTCTCAGACCTGAGGTCATCACGGTAGCTTGCAAGCAACTTCCTGTGCTTTGGTGCCGGACTACCCGGATTTTTAATCCGGTGATGGAAGGTTTCTGGGTATAGGCAAGTACTTGTGGAGCAGTGATGGATCAAGATGGAATTGACTTGTCCAAACAGTTTGGATTGAATGTCTCGCAGTATCTCAATTTAGCAAATCCTCGGTCGGGGTAGCCCTAGTGAAGAGTTACTGGGCTTGCAAGGTTGAGACACGTAGTGGACTAACTCTGTCTGGGTTGGCAGCCAAATCTAAGTCATCCTGAGCATTAGAGGTCAAAGGGATAAATTATATGGTAACCATATGCCAGAGGTTCGATTGCTCTCGCATCTTCGACCTATCCGGATGCCGGGATCCATTGCTAGATGGTATCTTGTGCTGGTATTGGAATTGTTCCAGTGTTACCGCCTAGGTTCGAACCTATGAGGTCACACGCCATAGAGGATAACTCCCTGATCCAGTTACCGGTATTTGATTAGGAATCTTATCGGTGATGGTTTGATTGAGCATATTGGACTACCCTCGGGGTTGGGTCTTTCAGAGTTTGTCCCGGTTTATCAGAAATTTTTTCTGGTTAACCAGGACTTAACCTAACCTTCTGATAATTAGATTTTGATCTAATTACATGGTTGAACCCATTTCACAACTTTTGGGATTTTTTTAAAAAAACCATTTGACCCGGTTTAAATTGTTTTAAACCATTTTTTTTTAATCCCTTCCAACCGGTCTTTATTGTATGGCCGAACAGAGCTTTGGGCATCTATTCTCCTTCTTCCATTCTCCATGAATTCAACTGGATTGAATTCGTTAAATGCCACGATCCAAGCGTTCTGCCTTTCCCCTCTCCCTCCCGTCCTATTAGCTCCCCATTCCACCGGTTGTTTACCATGATCGCCACTCATAAAACCTGTTGCCTGCTGCTATTTTTGAAGGGCGCTATTTTGAGGCAGAAAACTGAGAGCAAATAGGCTGTGAGAAAGAATGCTTGTTCATCCTTTCCACCCGCCTGAGAGACCCTTTTATCCATTGTCTGTTCTTTGGCCTCACTCTTGTTGAGTGTTTGAAAGAGAAACCATCAACCACAAGCCTCTGTTCTTTGTGCTCAACAGGAAGAAGAAAGCTCTACTTCTTCCCATCGTCCAAGGATTTTCTGGTGACTAGCATCGCCTGAAAATTGGATCAAAGGAGCCCGACGCATGTCTCCCCTCTAGAGGGTGCTCCTAAGTGCATATGAGAGCCAGATCGATCTCGTTTGCTGCTGTTCTTGGTTTTTATTTTAAGTTGCAGGTTTGCTGGAATTGCAGTACAAAGAGCACCCAACCGTGGAAGGTTTGATCTCAATTCATTCTCCTTACAAGGAAGAACATATTCCCTTGCTGTTGTACCGGCAGAAGAGACCAAGGGACTGCCCTTTGCTTTGGATAGTTGCTGTTGAAACAAAAAAAAAAAAAACAGAGCTTCAACGTGCTGGAACTTGAAGACAACGGGAATAAAGTTATTCCCTCTATCCTAGCAATTCCAGGTCTATTCCAGACTTATTCCAGGCGGGGAATAAGGTATTGTTTTTATTTTTTCAATTTATGCATATGTAGATCTGGATTTGTAAAATATTTTATAAATATTCCATACCCATTATATGACGTGTTTCTTTTTTATCTGTACATGCTTCCAGATCATGTTAGATCCTGTGCGGAGCAGGTTTTTCTGCTTTTATTTTAAAATTATTTTAAAATTCTAACCTGCTTCCTGCTCTTGCATGCTTAGTGTAGGCATCTGCAAAAGCCCCTTTTTCACTTTCAGTGGTATCTGAGCAGGTTACAGTAGTAATATTATCCTGATGCATGTATTAGATTAAAATAGTTTAATCTATTTTTGTATTCTGATAGTACTTTTAGGAATCTAGTTGAGACCTTCACCATGACCGTGTGTTTTTGACACGATGCAGATCGTCTGTGTTGGCCTCTTCAGAAGGATCCTTTAAGGAAATCTTCGAATTAAAAATTGTTTTAGTTCAGATAGTGTTGTGACATGTCTGTTTATTATTGGGCTATGAAATGTTTATAAAATATATATCTAGATATGATGCATGAATTGTTATGTAAAAAAATGTTTTACATTGACACTTAATTAAAAATGTTCTGATTATTGGTATGGCTTATTAAAATAAAATTATTTGGTTTATGAAATCTAATTTGACATGAATAAGCCATTTTGGGTTAATTGGGTTAGTTCTCTAATTGGGTCCTTAACTGGGTTAGACCTAGGTTTAGTTGAACCGGATAAAAGAAGATTAATCAAAAGTTGATTAAGGTCCTTCTTTAGAACTATCTAATAGTTAGATTAGTTGATCCGTTCATCTAAAATGGATCCAATTAGTGGCTCAGTGGACGCCCGAGTCTTTTGGCTAGTCTGATCGAGTTTGGTAAACCGACTGGTGTCGAGGTAGGTTTGGCATTGTGATCATGGTTGCATGAGGCTACCTCTTTCCTGGCCAACTTGGTTGGTGTCTAGGAAAGATGGTTAATGGCGGATACTCACCCATGGTCTCACCTACCTGGCTAGTTGTGTCAACCAGAATTTATTGGAAAAGCTAATTGACTCGTGTTTACCCATGTCACCCAGGTTGATCAGTCTAACTGATTTTTAGGTGCCCATGGATCAATTGTTGAATTGATTCAACTCTCCTGGAAACTGATTCGTTCAGTGGGAGAATGATCCATGTTTCCTGTCTCTATCTTCTGTCACAACTAAAAATCATCTAAAATTATTAGGTCCTTAAAAAGACTAAGTCAAGGTGTTGATAGTGTCTTAGCCTCCCATTAAGTTGGTTAGAAATGTGTCCACTAGCTTGGTGTGCATCGGCAGTTCCAAAGAACGGGTGTACATCCTGCGACTGGAATTTCTATCTGATCGATGATGGTTCAGTGCAACCTCCTTAACAGGACCAGGTGGGCCGGCCAAAGTCAAGCTTGGTCTTTAGTTAGCTGGAAGCATTGAATTTGTCATATTAATGGTTGGACCTAACCAGAGACCCGCAATAGGAGGCCCCAAGGCCGATTGGGGTGTTCTCTAGGGCAAAATGAAATACTGAAAATTGTTTAGGGAAACAATTGGTTTACGAATCTACCTTTAGGCTCGTATGGGTGAGCTGGCCAAAGTCGGGCTCATGCAAGGCCTATCGAATTTCAGTACCCACTTGAAAAAGTGTTTTCACGGATTGGAGTTAGAGTCTACCAATCTAAAAAAAAATTAGTGGGAGAAACCTTTAGACTAAAGTCCAAGTCTTTTGGTTAAATTATTAATTCATACACTAATTTGGTCTTATTTTCTTTTCAGATGTCTTCTAATTTATCGCTCCGGTCACTTCTCGATAACGAGAAGTTAAAGGGTCACAACTTTGATAGTTGGTATCGAAGGTTGAGTATCGTTCTGGAGCATGAACGGATCCTTTATGTGATAACGGATCTGGCACCTGAAATCCCTCCCGTAAATACACGGAGTGCGGTCAGAGACGGTTATCTGAAGTCAGTCTCTGATCGGACTACTGTCCATTGCATTATGTTAGCGGCGATGAACGACGAGTTCAGTCGCAAATTCGAGGAGGCCCAACCTGATGAAATCCTTCAAAAGTTGAAGGAATCCATCGGCACCCCGGATGATGTAGAACGGTACAAAGTATCTTGTGCCATCTATAACTCCAAGATGCCGAATGGTGGTTCAGTCACTGATCATGTATTGTACATGATCAAGCTGATTGAAAAGCTGGGAAACTCGGATGCCCCTTGCACGAGCAGCTCGACAAGGATGCGATCCTGAATTCTCTTCCATCCTCCTATCTTGATTTTCTTGTTCATTATAGAATGAACAAGCCTGTAGTCAACTACCATGGTCTTTTGGGGTTGCTGCAGACTTTTGAGAAAGACCACCAACTGAATAAGGGGGTGGTGAATTTAGTGGGAGGAAGTAGAGGTCGTCGTCCCTTTAAGAAAGTGAAGAAGAAAACAAATAAAAAGGGAAAGAAGGTGCTGAATGCTCCTGGCCCTAGTCAGACCAGGAAGATAAGGCTAATCAATCTTCTACAGAATGTTTCTACTGCAAGAAGAAGGGACACTGGAAGAGGAACTGTCCTCTTTATATTGCGTCCCTTGATCCGAACAGGCCGAGGAAGCAGAAGTCTGTTGAACAAGGTATTTATATGATAAACCTTGTAATTACTCTATTGTTGACACTGCTAACTGGGTATTGGATACTGGTAGTCCAATTCATGTTTGTAATTCATTACAGGGACTTCAAGTTAGCAGAAGATTTGAAGATGGAGAACAGTTTCTAAGCGTCGGGAATGGAAATCGTGTTCCAGTACTGGCAATCGGAGTCCTGCATCTTGTCTTTGAGTCTTGTATTGTCGAACTAGTCGACTGTCACTATTGTCCTAGTTTCATTATGAGCATAATCTCTGTAGGCCTTTTGGCCAATTATGGTTTTGAACTATCAATAAAGAGAGATTTTTGCAATGTTATTTTGAATAACTCTGTGATAATGAAAGCTAGATTAAATAATGGCATATATGTACTATCAAGGCCTGTTAGTGTAATGTACACTTCTAGCAAACGCCCAAGGTTGGATAATGTC
The DNA here is from genome assembly GCA_021397845.1 of Areca catechu. Lineage (NCBI taxonomy): Eukaryota > Viridiplantae > Streptophyta > Magnoliopsida > Arecales > Arecaceae > Areca > Areca catechu. The sequence continues at coordinate 87,989,499 of CM038051.1, read as the reverse complement.
AACGATTTGTATCTTTGACACTGTAGGCTAGGTCATATTAACCAAAATAGGATAAACAAGATGCGAGGAGATGGACTCCTCGAGGTCAGTGATTCTGAATCACTGCTCACTTATGAATCCTGTTTAGTTGGTAAAATGACCAAGTCACCTTTTATTGGAAAAGGTGAACGAGCTACAGAACTTCTAAGTCTAATACATACTGATGTATGTGGAACGATGACAGTTAGTGCCAGAGGAGGATATAAATATTTCATTACTTTTACAGACGACTTTTCAAGGTTCGGTTATATCTTTTTATTGAGACATAAGTCTGAGTCATTTGAAATGTTCAAACGATACCGTAATGAAGTAGAAAAGCAAACTGGAAAAAGTATTAAAACCCTTCGATCTGATCGAGGTGGTGAATACTTATCTGGTGAAATTTTGACATATCTTGAGGAGAATGGAATTCTCTCTCAGTGGACTCCTCCAGGAACACCACAGTTGAATGGTGTGTCCGAAAGGAGGAATCGAACCTTGTTGGACATGGATCGATCCATGATGGGTTTTGCAACTTTGCCGCTATCCTTTTGGGGATATGCGCTTCAGACAGCCTGTTACTTATTAAATGATGTTACAAGTAAGTCTGTTGTGTCCACTCCGTATGAGATGTGGACTGGATGTAAACCCTCAATCTCACACCTTCGGGTCTGGGGTTGTCCGGCTTACGTAAAGCATTTAGACTCGACAAACTTGGTCCTAGGTCTGATCGGGGGTTTATTCATTGGTTATCCTAAGGAAACCAAAGGATATTTCTTCTACTTGGAGAATGAACAAAAGGTGTTCGTTGCTCTTAGAGCTATTTTTTTGAAAAAGGAGTTCCTTGGAGAATGAACTATAGCCTCTAAGATTGAACTTGATGAAGTTCAGCCAATAGAAAAACCTGCACACTCTAAGGACATCATAGAACCGGCTGTGATTGAATCACACCCAGAATCCATTAGGAGATCCGGTAGAATACCGTGTCAGTCGGACAGATACTATGATTTCTTGGTCCGGGACGGCGATCCCATTGAGCTCGATGAGAACAATGAGGATCCGATCACCTATATGGATGCACTTCAAAGATCTGACTCTAAGGCATGGCTTGGAGCCATGTGATCCGAAATGGAGTCCATGGAAATCAACAATGTTTGGACATTGGTTGATCTGCCTGAAGGAATAAAACCCATCGGGTGTAAATGGATCTTCAAGAGGAAAAGGGATGCAGATGGGAAGGTAGAGACCTATAAAGCCCGTCTGGTTGCCAAGGGGTATCGTCAGCGATATGGTATCGATTATGACGAGACTTTCTTCCCTGTGGCAATGCTTAAGTCCATTCGGGTCATGCTTGCTTTGGCAGCATTTTTTGATTACGAGATCTGGCAAATGGATGTTCAAACCGCTTTCCTAAATGGGGAACTGGAAGAGGAGGTGTAGATGATACAGCCTGAAGGGTTCACATCCATAGATGAATCAAAAGTATGCATGTTGCAGAGGTCAATTTATGGACTCAAGCAAGCATCTCGTAGTTAGAATTTACAGTTTGATAGATGTATCAAATCGTATGGCTTCGTTAGGAATGGAGAAGAACCCTGCATCTATAAGTGAGTTAACGGTTCTGTGGTTGTATTCCTAGTACTGTATGTTGACGACATTCTCCTAATCGGGAATGACGTTGCAGCATTACAAAGAATAAAAGTCTGGTTGTCATCTTAGTTCTCTATGAAAGACTTGGGTGAAGCTTCTTTCATACTAGGTATGAAGATCTATAGAGATAGATCTAAGAAGCTTTTGGGACTATCTCAGTCTACGTACATTGACACCGTGCTGAAACGGTTCAGCATGGAAAATTTCAAGAAAGGCTATCTCCCGATAGGTTCTGGAATTACTCTTTCCAAGAAGGATTGTGCGACAACTCCTGAGAAAAGAGAGCGCATGAGTAGAGTACCTTATGCTTCTGCAGTAGGCTCTATCATGTATACTATGACTTGTACTAGACCATACGTGGCATACTCACTAGGAGTAGTGAGCAGATACCAGTCTGACCTAGGTGAGGTGCATTGGAAGGTGGTTAAGTCCATCTTTAAGTATTTAAGAAATACTAAAGATCAATGGCTAATTTATGGAGAACCTGACTTGAAACTTGTTGGGTACTCTGACTCCAGTTTTCAGTCAGATAGAGATGACAGCAAAAGTGTATCAGGATTTGTATTTACCTTGAATGGAGAAGTGATCTACTGAAAAAGTTCTAAGCAGGCAACTGTTGCAGACTCGGTATGCGAAGCAGAATATATTGCAGCATCAGATGCAGCAAAGGAAGCTGTTGATGTGGCACGCATATGATTAATGTTTTGAATATGGTGTTTGTAGAGCAATGAAACCTAATTACACTTAGCATTGTACTCATCTTAATAAGATTTAAGGATTACATGAAAAGGGACTATTACATGATTAGACACAACTCTAAAATAAGAAGGAAGAAGATCTAGACAATAGGGGCTAATGATTGAGGACTTACCTTGATGAGTTTTCCAACCTTCCTATGATTCAAAACTTGAAACTACTGATGCTTTGGACTGGAGAACTTGGATAACAGTGATCAGAACCCTGGACTTGGGCTTCAGCTTGTTGGTTCATTGTCAAGGGGAACCCTGTTCACAACTCAAGGACTTCAAAGGACCCTACAATGAAGATCAAAGTTAAGGTTGAAGGATGCAAACATAAAGAAGGGATGGGAGAACTTGTGAATAAAGAAAAGATAGTTGAGAAGATCTGGCTGACTCCAATGCCTTTGCCTTGAGCTTGGATGATGAATTTCTAGGGAAGAGAGTGGCTTTGGGCATGGAAGAAGAAGATAGGAAAAATTTCACACATAAAACTCAAGACAACTTCACTTCAAACTTCATTCATTTCCAAAATCAATCTCTTTTACAATGGGCGTCCAAGGCTTTTAATAGCCTCACAAAGCTAGCTTTTGAAATTTAAAAACTCTCCAAATCGAGGAGGATTACAAGGGGGGTTGGAGGATTTGGTGGAGAGTTTGGAGGGATGTGTGGGGGGTTGGAGGATTTGGTGGAGGACTTGGAGGGATGTGGCCAACCTCCTTGAATTTGAATCTCCCTTGTTGGCGTCCAAAGGGTGATGAGGTGGCTGGTGAAGTGGCACCTGATGACGTGGCATGGTGAGGTGGTCTTCTACTTGGATAAGAATGACATGTGGCACCCAGTGGTCCTAGTTGATGGTCCTTTTCTCTTGCTTGGTTGATGTGTCTTCTCTTCTTCATGTGGTCAAATTCTGGGGTCTAGAATTTGAGTCTTGTTGCTTGTTGGAGTGAAGTTTCTTAGTCTCCGGCGACTTGGGGTTTCGGTCCGGCAAATCCCGAGGGAGAGCGGTGGTCGGACGGTGTTGGTGGGTGTTGGTCTGGCTTCGGTTGATTCGTTCAGGAGAAGTCAATTGGAGGAGGAATGAGGAGGGAAAGCATAGAGAAGAGAAAGAGGAAAGAGAGAGAGAACCGGGAAGGGAAGAGAGGAAATAGTCGGAGGAAAAAATATAGAGAAGAGGGAGAGGAGAAGAACCGGGAAGATGAAATAGAACCAGGGAGAAGAAGAAGAGGGGAGGAGTCGGGATAGAGTTTTCTCCAAAATAATCTTCGCTGTTTGTTTCTCCAGAATTTGAATCTCCCTTTTTGGTGCCCAAAGGGTGATGAGGTGGCTGGTGAAGTGGCACCTGATGACGTGGCATGGTGAGGTGGTCTTCTACTTGGATAAGAATGACATGTGGTGCCCAGTGGTCCTAGTTGATGGTCCTTTTCTCTTGCTTGGTTGATGTGTCTTCTCTTCATCATGTGGTCAAATTCTGGGGTCTAGAATTTGAGTCTTGTTGCTTGTTGGAGTGAAGTTTCTTTCGGCTTCTGGTGTCCACACCAATTCTCCTGGGGTGGGCAGAACTTGACCCAGTCGAGTATGGTTCAGTTTTGTCTTGGTAATGCTCGAACAAGTCTGGGTTAAGTCTTTGCAGGTCCTCTCGAGTAATCCAAGAGTTGTCGGACTCAGGTCGACCTTGCCATTGAACCAGGTATCGCTGATAGTCCTTATTCCTGGTAGTAATGATCTTGTCATCCAGGATTCTCTCAATCCTCTCTCTCTGCTCAGGTAAGGTTGGTGGTGGACACTCGGAAATATGTTCACTCTTAATGAAAGTTTCTGGCTCAAAAGGCTCAATCACCATATTAGGTCTTGCAGATAACACAACAAACCTAATGTGGTTCATAACACAATAATGATCCAGCATGAAGGAAGGCCAATATATAGTATTTTTAACACCAAGCATTTTAGTCAAGATTTAAATTTAATCAAATTGGCCAGGCAAGTGGAAGAGATGTGGGAGTCCCCCCGTTGCTTTCCTAGACACCAATAAAAATTGGCCAGGTCAGTCAACGCAACCAATTAAAAACCACAATTCTTTTTACCTTCCCAGAACCACCTTTCTAGACACCGAATGATCAATTGTTCTTCATGACTAGTGATGCTTATTAGTTAAATATACTATGACTTAATATAATTTTTAAGAGGAGGGTTTTATAAAATTGCTAACACATTCTTATAGAACATATCACAATCATATCACTCTGATAAAACAAATATGTGCTAAATGTGTCATCATACTAGGACAACCATTTACCACATAATGGATCCACCATTATGCCAGGGCAACCTTATTTCAGTATGATGACTTCAAAACTAATCATATCTCTATAATAATTAGGGTTTGAGTGAAAAACCCTAACTAGTGGCATACATCAAAACATAAATTATCATACATGCATCCCATAAATATGCTAAGTGTATCAGCATTCAAGGGTTTAAAACCCTAACATGCGACACTACAACAAAAACACATATAAATAATTTTCATATATTTTAACTGTAATAAGGGTGGCTTTGATACCACTGTTAGGAATCTGGTGCACCATTGTGAAAAATAATTTCAAAAATGATGAAATTTGCACCATAAACACTTAGCCAAGATCTCCTTATTCAGGATTAAAATATATATTAAGCATGCAAACTTACATTGTTAGAATTAGGGTACCAACCTGTAATCGCTTATACCAACAAACTTGAAGTTGAAGGGGCTAACTGAATTCACCAGGCATCCAGGTGTCCGCCCTCCGATGGTGATCCACACAGAGCAATGATCAAGAAAACACTATCTTCTTTTCAATGGTTCTTCCTATTGAGTTCTTCTTCCTAGAACTCAATTGCTTGGACTATGGCTTGAATTCTTCCACACAAGAGGTAGCCTCCCTTTCCTTGATCTCTTCTCCTCCTTCCACTAAGACCTTGGCCCTTTAGACACCCTTGTCTTGAAGAAATGACCTTGTCCTAAGAGGATATAGGCTTATCTTAAGTTGGAGGAGAAATTAAGACAATAATGTCTTAATGTAAGAAAGAAGGAATAAATCAGAACTCCTTTCTTTCCTTTACCGTCGGAGACTTTCACTCTTATTCTTGTTCAGTAGCAGAGTTTCGACAGAGGTGTACTCTGTAAAGGAAACAGTGCAAGAGCAAGAAAAGAATGAAAGAGTCTTTAGGAGAGGAAAAAGGAATAAAAGAACACATTACCCGAGTTCTGATTTTCTTGACCCTTTAAATAAATCTCAGATAGGCGCCCACACATCTCTCTGTGAAAGACTTCTCACGCCCTTTCTCATTTTCTCACGCCCTTTCTCATTTTCTCACGCCCCATCCTCCCTTCTCACGGCCTTCCAGATTAAATCCCACGGCTTTTCTTAAAGGAAAAATCACGGTGTTTTAAAAGGAAAGGAGTCGCGACTTTTCATCTCCGAAGAGATGTTATTTCGCGCGACCGGGAAGAAACAGCGATTTTCTTCTTTCTTAAATACCCATCAACCCTTGGATTCCAATCCAAGGGAGGACAAGTGAGGTGCTAAACATAAGAAATGAGGCTGCCCCATATAAAAACATCAGAGTTTTTTATGGAGCGCGCCAAGAGTCCATGCACCATGGACTCTTCCAAATGGCGCGCCAAGAGTCCATTAGTGCATGGACTCTTGACATTTTGGCATGAAAATGCTAAGGGGCGGGTGGGGGGCTAGCCTAGGTGCATGGTTAGCCAATAGGGTTAGCCATAATCCCTATAACCTCAATTAGGGTCTAATTAGATCCAATTAGAACCCAAATTGAACCAATCCGGAACCCTAATTCGAATCCGATAAGAATAGAAGCTAGGGTTTGCAACACCTGCTAGAGTGTTATCCTGCAAAGATGATTTAATCACAAATTAAAATCTTGATCAATCCTTTTAAGTGTGTGTGACCCATTGGGTTCCATATCTAGCTAGCAGTGGGTTCGAATACAAGTTGACCTAATTTGATTAGAACTCTTTCTAATCGATTTAGGTCAAACCGGGCTTACTCGATTTGATCAATTAGGACTCTTCCTAATAAGTGATCTTTGAATTTGATCAACCCACAAGACAAGATTGACGTCTAGCAACGTGTCATGTGTACCTGGAAGATATGAAAACTCTGGTGAAATACCAAAATTATCCTTCAGTAGAGAGTTACCGTACAATTAAATCTTTCGATCAGCCTGCACCCAAAATATAACTATGGATATGGATATATGTCAAATCCAATATTATATTTATTTCTAGCTCAATCTTATATTGATGATTCAATTATCTTGATATTAGAAGCCATCTCTAATATCTTTACTTTGATCAAAGATTCCCTGAATCATCATCCGATTGTTAACTAGCTGGATGCAATCTCCTCTTACCAAGAGTGATCGATTCCTTGTTGACCTACTCATTACCTTCATATCCAATTCACCATTCCCAGTATCAATCCTGTGCATGACTCAGTGTCATGATTAGGATTGAACCAAAGCATGGCTTCATGTACATAAGGTACTTATGGCAGTCTCAGGTCAAAGGATTACTTGTACTACTCCCACTATGTGAACCTTCTATTGACATGTAGCTAAGACTCCATTAGATGTTCTCAAGTTGGATCATATCAGTGAACTCATTCTCCAATGAGCACCCACATCCCAGTATTAGTGTCATACACAAGTGACTGTGAAAGCAGTAACCCTCTCCAGTATACATGGGATGTGCTAGTCTTACCGGAAAACCCTGATTCCCTACTCAAGATTCCTTTGACTAGGAATATTTTAGATTAAGGTTTTAAGATTTTAGGTCTCACTGGTATGATCTCATCATAACCCTAAAATCTTAGCCCTAATCTATGGGGTTCATCATATAATATAAACACAGCGTATGATAAAAATAATGCCTTTATTAGAAAATTGTCAATTACAATGGTTTGGGAGATACAACATAGATTGGCTTGTAGGGCATATCCCTTTCAATCCCTACACCCCAGGCCACTATCTACAGCATCCAGGCATCCTCCCCAAGCTGCCAGGCCACTATCAGCAAGTCTCCAGGCCTCCTTCCATGTCCAGATGCCCTCCATCACTCTAGGCCACCAATCAGCCCCAGCACCCCTCCCGCCTTCTCTTTTCTTCCATCGCCAGTTTCTTATTTTTTATGTCTCCTACATCCCTAACCCTTGATGTTTGCAGGATCTCTCAGGTAAAATAATCCTTGGAAGAGGTTTTCCTTTCCCCCAAAACTAGCTGATAAAAAGCTGGTATATCCACGAGATAAGGCTTTATCATCCAGGCACCAATCTGAGATGTGTGATCTCTTCTACAATGAAATTAACATCATTGCTAGTATTTAAAACCATCTCTTCTCACTTTTTCTGAGTTATTGAAAATTGAGCATGCCTTATTAGTGGTTTCTTAACCCTAGGATCCTTTTTCTTTATCTCTTTGATAGTTTCTAATCTGGGGGTATAACTCGAGTTGTTACATGAAAACCCTAGTTGCTCTTAGGCTTTTTTGGGAACCAAAACCAATAAAAATCAAAAAATCTTACTCAAATAATCTAAGTTTCTTTATGTTAATCCCTTGCTTGTTCATCTCTCATCAATTTGGAGTTTGTCTTGCATCATTTTTAGTATTAGATCTTAGGATAGGGCATGTTCATGCTTAGTTTTTAAACATGAAAACATAAAACAAAAAAAAAATTTGCATGCTGAATTCTGCATACTAGTCTAAACCTAGGGCGATTTTTCCACCAAAACTCATCTGCTTTTCACCATTATTTGCATCAATCATTCACATAATTAGTCCTTATTATTTCTGCCATTTTTCTATAATTTTCTTGATCTGAAAATAGGGGAAAATCTGCATAAGAAAGAACCCTAATAAAAAAACTTGTTGCTAAAATTTTCTACATGATTAGAATAAGGCTGAAATTTGATTGCATTAAAACCCTTCAAACTTAATTTGTCTTTGCACTTAATTAGCTTCTGTTAGTCCTTAATCACCTCTGCCATCTGCAAAAAAAAAAAAAAAAGAAAAAAAATAGATTTTATTTACTGCCTATGTTTCTGATTTTTAGTCTCATGTTGCATTAGGGTTCATGTGTGTTCATCATAATTAAATCATCTTAAGGGCAATTCTACTCTGTCATATAAGGGAAGGGTTTCATCACCTTTCCTTGGCCCAAAACAATCACCCTGCATTCGAACCCAAGCCTTAATTAAAACTTATTAGCAACCTAATTGATCTAGGGACACCAACAGGTCCAGTTTGTGGTCTTATGAGAAAGCTAGTGCATGCAATCCTTCCATTATTTCTTGAAACTGGTGTCTAAGCTAGAGGTCCAAAGGCAAACATCCTAAGCAGAGCTGTGGTTACTTAATTAGGACCCTGCGAGAGCAGGGGGAGCCTGCCACACTACCACCTCTTACCTAGCCAGTGGAAAGGGTAATTGTTTGATTCGTTGTAAGTTGAGCTGACTCATTCTACTTGAGCCACTAGGTCTTGCTAACCCTAAAATGATGTGTGTGCCTATTGCATGACCACCGGATTAGGAGCCTAACCCCAACCCAGTCTAACCATGGAGGCCAACCTTGAAACCCAACTGAGGGCCATTACTAAATAGCTTGCCCAATATATTGTCCAATTGTGCAATAGGTTCGACCAATTGGAGGGACGTATTGGAAACCTAGAGAGAACCCCTAAGACCCATACTAAGTCTAAACTTGAGTCACTTCTTCCCACACCTCCTAACCCTAGGAGAGCCCCACGCCTTGATGCAATCTTATAGCCCAATCCTAGGAGACCCAATTATTATTTCATTGACCAGGATGAGAGAGCCATTAGGAACATTAGGTTAGAAGCACCTACTTTTAGTGGTGATCTTAATCCTAAGGATTACATGGATTGGGAGAAAGATATAGATTGATACATTGAATGGGATGAAATGATCAAAGAGAGAAAATTTAAGTTTGCTAAACTAAAGTTAGTTCACCAGGCTAGAATATACTGGGATAATGTTGAAAGAATGATTAGACAAAGAGGAGACATGAATATAGTTATCTGGAAAGCCATGAAGGGCAAACATAGGGAAAGGTACCTACCCATGTCAAATGAGCCCAGTGGACCCATAACCCATCGATCCGTACCCATGCCCTATGCACCCAGTGAACCCATAACCGATCGATCTCTATCCATGTCTTATGAGCCTAGTGGACCCATAGCCCATCGATCCCTATCCATGTCCTATGAGCCCAAGAGACCTATAACCCATCAATCTGAATCCATGTCCTATAAGCAGAAGGAACCCATAGACCATCGACCTGAGCCCAATTGGAATAGTTCCCCTAAATATCAGCCAGGTCCTAGTCAAGTTCCTCTTAGTCGACCCAAACCCGACAGGATTAGTACCCCTAGCTACCAACCTAGTACTAGTCAAGTTTCCTTTAGTCGACCTGAACCCGATAGGATTTGTACCCCTAGCTATCAGTCAGGTACTAGTCAAGTTCCCCTTAATCGACCCGAACCCGATAGGATTAGTACCCCTAGCTTTCAGCCAAGTACTAGTCAAGTTCCCTTTAGTCGACCCACCTCTACTACCCCATTTGTTCCTAAGACTAACATTGAAAAAGAAATACATAGGGTAGGCCCAGAATTAGTTGACCAAGAAAATGCCCAGACTAAAGTTGTAGTGGAAGAACAGTTAGAGGAAGAGAACCATGATACTGTTACCACAACTTTACCTGAGGAAACCCTAGAATAGAATCCAATGATAGAGCCTAGTCCTAAAATTCAAGAACTAGAGGAAATTATTGAGGACATGATTTCTTTAATCTGGTACCCTTAGGGTGAAGTCACTCCCTTAGTTCCAATTGAAGATTTCTTCCCTGAAATTACTGATCCATTCTTCCATAAGGTGGACCCTTTATTCCCTATAGATGTACATCAATGTCCAACCCTTAAGGTCAACCCCATTAGTCTAGGACTATTCCCTGAAACCTCTTCTTATTTCCTACCCTACCAGGTCAACCCCAAACCCTCTTCTTATTTTCTACCCTGCCAGGCTAACCCCAAATCGACTTCTTATTTCCTACCCAGGCCTGAAGCTTTCAAAATTTTTAGAACCATTAGGTTACACTTTGTTGAGGTTACTAGGTTACATAAATCCTTAGAGCCCGTTAGATTTGCCACCTATTTTTGGAAGACCTTATGGCATTTAGTAGGAGTTCATGCACCAATTTCATCTGCATTTCACCCACTGACCAAGGATCAAGTCCAAAGCTGTAATTGAAGATTTAATAAAACTCTTTCAATAAGAATGCATGGTTGAGTCTATTAGGTGTTGGTATTTATCTTTTGTCCAGCATGTTAGAGGTTTGCATAAGGAAATTAGCATAAGATTCATGTGAGCAATGATCACCATAAAATATGGCTAATTCTTGAAAAGAGTCCAAGAGTTTGTTGAGGGTAATTATGTAATGATTATGCTAAACCTGAGCAGTTTCCTCTAAGGACCGTGAAGAAGTTACATACCTGTAGTGCTGGACCCTTCAAAGTGATAAAGAAAATTGGACCTAATGCCTATGTGCTTGAGCTACCACCCGAATTTGGTATTAGCTCAACTTTCAATATCTCAGAATTAGTTGAGTATAGGGAGCCAGCAATGATACCTAGTGAGCCTTTTTGGACCTGATCCTTCCTTTGAGAGTGAACCCATCCTTGTGTGTCCACCAACAAATTAGCCTGAGAGAGGATGATGCAGGACAAATAATTAAATCTAAATTACTATTATTAAGACCTAATTACCTAAGAAAAGCAAAGAATAATTTTTTTATATTTATTTAGATTTTTAAAGAAGACTCAAAGTATGCAATAAAGTAAACTATTTCTAGTCAATTACCCGCAAGTAAACTTAATAAGGTAACTAGGAAAGCAAGATCTGGTGGCTAAGAAATCACCGAAACTAGGGTCTACGTATCAACTATTCAAAAATTAAAGAGGAGGGAAGAGGTTTTAAGTTTACCAATGCTGAATCATTTCTCTGAAATAAATCTCGTAGGACTCTCAAGATTGTCGCGGCAGGGTTTCAGGAACTCGATCCCGGGCTTCGATCTTCCGTGCGATGCTAGTTTCGAGGCAAGAATACCTAACTTCGATTCCTGATCACCTGCAAATACTCAACAAAGAAAACTTAAATTAAGAAGCAGTAAAGGAAGGAAAAGAAGGGAAGGAAAGGGCTAGAAGTGATGATTAGGATCTCTTATTAGTTGGATAGGTAGGGCCTCACACCCTGCGATGTTCCGTAGAACAAAGGAAAGGGCCCCACACCCCATGATGCACACAGCAAAGGAAGAGATTTTGATAGAGTCTCTTTATTGATGAATAATAATAATAATTATAAGGAGGGTTGATGGGATATTTATAGACCCTCATCTAGTGGTGTAAGGGATTCAAAGACTATACTTTTTCTCCCTTGGACTACAACTCCTAGAATTTTGGTTGGGTAGCCTGGACTCTTGCTTGTTGGTCTGATCTGGACTCCGATCCAAAGTGGGTGGCAATCATGAAATTCTCATCCATCTTGTGTGCCAAGTATGAGGATTTATGAGGTGGCTTGATGTTGGGTCAAGATGCTCCATCACTTGTCCATGGTTGTTGGACTCTTGAGTGTTGATGTTGTAGGCTTCTGCAGGTAAATGGACTCTTCAATCTGAATAGAAGAGGCTCAAGAGTTTTGGTGAGACTCTTGAGTTCTGGAAAGATAAGTAGCTCTGCACCTATTTGATTGAAATTCTTGAAGTAGAAACCCTTGGACTTCTAACACATTGAATGAAGAATTTGGCTTGAAACTCTATGGAATATGGCATCAAGGAAGAGGCTAGAGTGCTTGGTCGACTTCTCTTGTTTTGGCATAGAATAGCTTGAGTGGATGGCACTAATTAGGAAGAGTCCTTCTTAGTTACTCATCTTAAAATAAGTTGGCATAAAATCTTCTCATGTGGGTGCTAATTGCTTCTCAAGTGGCCACCAAAAATAAAAAAAATATGGCATTTGGGATGTCCAAACAAAAGTGATATAGCATGTGTTCTTGTCCCAAAATAAAATGCCATGACATATCCAAACATGACTTGTGTTGATGTCCCCTGATGATATGGCAGGTGTTGTCCAATTTCTTGGAAAGGTGGTGCCAAAAGCAAACTGACTTGGGCTAGTCACAAAGCTTGTCGTGGGCTAGCACATGGAGTCACATGACTTGTCTTGGGCTAGCATATGGGTCTCCAATTAAGTCCCCCTTGTATTACAGGACTCAATAACTAATTATTACAAGCTCAAAATTAAACCAACCAAATAACTAAGCCCCACTAGATCAATTGGAACCCAATTTGATCAATAGACAAGACTGCATGTAACAAAAAATAATAAATTGGTAAATAGGGTTTGGCCCAAAAGGGTTTGACACAACCGATAAATGGTGTTTTGACTCAATGTAGTAAAAAGGGTTTACCCCAAAAGGCTAAATAACAAAACCCTAATTACAGTTGGTAAAAAGGGCTAACCCTAACTAAGCCAAAATAACATAATTTAAAATAAAATATTTACATGGTAAAAGGGGTTGGGTTTAGTGCTTTATTCATAGGTGATCCACGGAGATATGGGTTCAACCTGTCGATATTTTCTAGCCCTGGTGTCCACATCAATTCTCCCCGGGTCAGAGGAACTCGACCCTATCGAGTAGGATCAACATCACTGTGATAGCACTCTAGCAAGTCTGGGTTAACTCTCCGCAAGTCCTCTCTGGTGTTTCAAGAATTATCAGTCTCAGGTCATCCTTCCCAACAAACCAGATACCGCTGGTAATCTTTGCTCCGGGTAGAAATGATCTTGTTATCCAAGATCTACTCGATCTTGTTTCTCTGGGCTAGTGATGGCAGGTGGACACACTTGGGTTGGTGCATTCTCAAAGACTGGATTAGGTCCAAATGGCTCACTAGGAATCAACATTTGCTCCTTACACTCAATAAGGTCTGAAAAGTTGAAAGTTAGACTAATACCTTGTTCAGGTGGTAACTCAAGCACATAGGCATTAGACTCAATTTTTCTAATCACTTTGTATGGTCCACTACTATAGGCATGTAACTTTTTCATGGTTCTAGGTAGGAACCGTTCAGGTCGTAGTTTAACCATAACAAAGTCTCCTTCATTGTATTCTTTGAGTCTTCTCTTAGTATTAGCCATATGTTTATAAGATTCGTTGCTTTTATTCTTTTTGTACTTATCTCTTTATGCAACTCTCAATCATGTTCAGTATATGGCTCAGCAGACTCTGAGATGCATTCATGCTTGGGCAAAGGAATGAGATCTAAAGGCTTTCTAGGTTTGACCCATGAACAATTTCGAAACGATTTTCTCCAGTAGACCTATTCACTGAGCTATTGTATGTGAATTCAACTCTAGAAAGTAATAGGTCCCAATTAGTAGTATACTCTCTAACTAAACTTCTTAACAAGTTTCCTAGACTACGATTTACATCCTCAGTCTGGCCATTAGTTTGAGGGTGATAAGATGTGGAAAACTTAAGTTTTGTCCCTGATAAATGACAGAGTGTTTTCTAGAAATAACTAGTAAACCGTACGTCCCTGTCTGATACTATTGTCCTAGGTAAACCATGTAGTCTAACTACTTCATTCAGAAATAGCTTGGCGACCTTAGATGCATCATAGGTTTGGGAACAAGGTAAGAAATGTGCCATCTTTGAAAACCTGTCAACCACTACAAAGATTGAATCATTTCTCCTAATGGTTTTAGGTAATCCAAGAACAAAGTCCATGCTAAGGTCTTGCCATGCACAATCTGGTAAAGGAAGTGGGGTGTACAAGCCAGTGTTCTACTTCTACTATTCTGCAACAGCACAAGTTCGACATCTAGCTACTATTTGAGCAACATTTCTCTTAAGACTCAGCTAATAAAATTGGTCTTCCAGTGCTAAGATTGTCTTATTTCTATCGAAATGTCTAGCTAAGCCTCCAGCATGTGTTTTTCCAAATCAAGAAGTCTCTAAGTGAAGTATTTGGAATACATAGTTTACTTTCTCTAAATAAGCAACCATCTTGAATTGTATACTCACTATATGAGCTAGTCGGGCCTTGCTTAACTACCTTATAGATTTCTCCAAAATCATCACAGTTCTCATACTCATCCTTCAATTTCTCAAATCTGACTACTCTAGTACTAACATAATTCAAGAGCATGAATCTTTTACTCAATGCATCAGCAACTTTGTTATCAGTACCCGATTAATGTCTTAAAATAAAAGTATAGGCCTATATGTATTCAACCCATTGTCCATGCTTAGCATTCAACTTCTTTTGTGAGTTAAGGAACCTAAGAGCTTCATGATCATAATACAATACAAACTCCTGTGGTGCAGATAGTGTTTCCAGTACCTAAGTGTTTGAACCATCGCATACAATTCCTTATCATAAGTAGAATATTTCAATTTAGCATCATTCAATTTCTCGCTAAAGAATGCAACTGGATAATTCTCTTGACTCAAGACTCCTCCAATTCCGAACCCTGAGGCATCACAAGCAACCTCGAAGACTTTCAAAAAATTGGGTAGCCTCAGAATCGGGGCTTGAGTCATCCTGTCCTTGATGTCATTAAAGGCCCTATCGGCATCTTTTGACCATTCAAAAGCTCCTTTCCTCATACAATCTGTAATGGGTGCAACAATCATACTAAACCCTCGAATAAATCTCTTATAGAATGTAGCAAATCCATGAAAACTTTGAACATCATGAATATTCTTAGGGATAGGCCACTCAACTATGGATTTGATTTTCTCGGGGTCTGCTGATACTCCTTCAGTAGTTACTACAAAACGTAGGAAAATAATCCTTGGAGTCATAAAACTACATTTCTTCAAATTTGCATAAAGATGATCTCCTCAAGGACTTGACAAACCTGCTAAGGATGGTCTATGTGATCCTTCTTATTCTTACTATATACGAGGATGTCATCAAAATATACAACTACAAATTTTCTAATAAATGATTTTAACACTTATGTCATTATCCTCATAAAAGTACTTGGTGCATTCGATAAACCAAAAGGCATCACCAACCATTCGTGTAAGCCATCCTTGGTCTTAAATGCAGTCTTCCATTCATCCTCGGGCCTAATTCTAACCTGAAGATAGCCACTCTTAAGGTCTATCTTTGAAAATATGGTAGCACCGGCCATCATGTCTAGCATGTCATCAAGTTGGGGTATGGGAAACCTATACATCACTATAATTTTATTGATGTCTCTACCGTCGACACACATTCTCCAAGTGCTATCCTTCTTGAGAGTCAAGAGAGCTGGAACGGTACTTGGGTTCAAACTTTTCCTTATAAATCCTTTCCTAAGAAGATCCTAAACTTGCCTCTATAATTCCTTGTGTTTAGTAGGATTTATCCTATATTGAGGTAAATTCGGCAAGGTAGCTCCGGTGACTAAGTCTATATTGTGTTGAATGTCTCTTAATGGAGGTAAACAATTAGGGAGGTCTTTTAGGAACACATCCTTAAATTCCTTAAGAAACTGTAAGATCTCCTTAGGATGTTCCTTTTGTGGTTCATCATGAACTTCTTTAGCAGTAAGTATCCAGATTGTTGAACCTTCAATAATTTCGTGCTCTAATTCCTTAGCAGTAATTAGGTTCAATCCAAGTTCTTTCTCTCTCAAATGACTAGATCCTTGCTTGGTATTGTCTTTGGGTGGGGTCGAGTTAATCACAATTCTCTTCTCATGGTGTTTAAATGAACACGAGTTAGATCAGCCAAAGTGGGTTGCATCATGATCATATAACCATGGTCTACCTAATATGATACTACTAACTCCTATTGAAATCACATCACACCATACTTTCTCCTGGTAAGATTGAATTTGGACTAGGACCTGGCATTGTAACCCAATAGGAATGGATGTCGCATCAATCCAGGATACCTTATATGGGCTAGGAAGTCGTACTGTGTGTAAGCCTAAACTCTTAACAGCATTGGTAGATATAGAGTTCACACAACTTCCACTATCAATAATAATCTTGCATACTTTATCTCCTAGCTTAATGAAAGTCTGTAAGATATTTGTCCTATGCCAGTTCTCATTCTTCTTGGTCTGAGCTAGAATACACTTAACTACACCTAGTAGGTCGGATGAATCTATAGGCTCTTCATCACCTTCATACTCTTCTACTAAATCTTCCTCAGCTTCATAAATTTCCTCTTCAAATTCCTCAACATTTTCCAAATTATTTTCTTCACACTCACCTATATGTAAAGTCCTTACTGGGCAATCAGCAGCAAAATGGCCTATTTTACGACACCTAAAACATATTGTGTTCTGGATCTTATCTCTTTGGACCATGGGTGCCTTTCCTTTATCATCCCTACATACTGGTTGAGAGGTAGGATTGGGTCAACTAGGTGGAAATTTGCTAGGATTAGGTCTACTCCCAAAGGTATTGAACCTATTTGGCTCAGGTCGATTGGTAACAGGTCTCCTTTGAAATCGTTCATAATCCCTAGCAATCTGGTAAGCCTGATCTAAGTCACTAACCTCTCTTAAAAAAAACTCCTTCTGGATATCTTCATGTAAACCAGCTCTATACCTCAACAAGGTGACAGCTTCTGATTCGACTACACTATACCTTATAACGAACTCGTCAAATTTGGCAATATAATCAGCCACAGATTTATACCTTGAGTAAATCTTTGCTATTGATCTAACAACTTTGGTTCATATGAGAATGGTAGGTATTTCTCCCTAAGCTTTACCTTCATTGCTCGCCATGTGTCTATAAGTAAGTCACCTCTCTGTCGGTTTAGTCGCTCCATATTTTTCCAGTACATCTAGCTTGTCGGACTAGCCTAAGCTTAGCAAATTTAAACCCTCTCCTCCGACATTTCGTACCATTCAAAGTACTAGTCCATATCACTCTCCCAATCTATATAGACCTTAGGATCTAAACTACCCTCAAATATGGGAGTGTATAATCAAATACTCCTAAGGATCCTTTCTTCCTGGTCATTCACATTAGGGGTGTGGCACCTAGGAATTAGGTCAGAGTAATTTCCTATGTTGGGCTCTAGGACCCGGGGAAGCAGGTTCTCTATATTGACCTCTTAGATTTGGGGGAGTGAGTTGGGCTCGTGGAATTACGAGAATGGGTCTAAGTGTCATAGAGCTTTGACCTAGGGGAGTGGGTCTAGGTGTTTCAGGATCTGATCTAGTCGCATGGGATTCTTTAAGGTTACCTAGTCTTTCTTCCACCTGATCAAACCTGGTAGTGAGCTATCTAAGTTGATCAATTATAGTTCTCATAAAATTTTCCATATTAGGGTCCATGGGTGGATTGGGTTGGTTTTGGGTAGGCTGATAGGGTGTGCCTCACCTAGTTGCCATGTAATGCAATCACACAAAACTTGACTCGGACTATGGTTTCCTAGACCTAGAGCTCAAGTAGAATGGGTCAGCTCAAATTATAGCCAATTCAATAATTACCCTATCCACCAGCCAGGTAAGAGATGGGGTTGTGGGAGGCTCTCCTTGCTCTCGCAGGGTGCTAATTAAAAACCACGAAACCGCTTAGGGCATTTACCTCTGGACCTTTAGCCTTAGACACTAGATTCAAGTGAAAATCACAGGATTGGGTGCATTAGCTTACACACAATACTTGGAACCCAACCTGTTGGTGTCCCTAGCTCACTAGAGCATATTAAGTCTAATTAAATTTAATTAGGATTAGGCTCGATGCAAAGGTAGTGGTTGTGGGCCAAGGAAGGGTGATAAAATCCCTCCCTTATCTGAGATGCTTAAGTGCCCTTAAGATTAGGTTACTTTATGATGCACACACAAGATGAAACCCTAGATGCAATGAAGCAATAAAATAATTAAAATAATAAAAAAAAGTAATTAATTATGTTTTTGTATTACCAGGAAATTAAGTTTCAGATTAGATAAATTTTAGATTTTTGATCTCAAGATTTCATGTCCGGTCATTACTCATTACTCTCATGGGTCATAAATATACTTTCATATACCCGCTCAGGAGACGTGATTTTCTTCCACCAGAAAATAGCAAATAAAAAAAAAATTAACTGATTTTTTCTATGATTAGCAGAGGATTAATAGAGGATTATCAAAAAACTTATTTCTAATTTTTTTGAATTTTTTAAATATGGTTTTGATGCAATTTAATTTCAGCCTAACTAGGAATGCAGAAATTTCAGCACAAGAGCGATTAAACCCTAGTTTAACATACTCTAATACCAAAGCTGATGCGGGACAAATAATTAAATATAAATTACTATTATTAAGACATAATTATCTAA
Source organism: Areca catechu (assembly GCA_021397845.1). NCBI lineage: Eukaryota > Viridiplantae > Streptophyta > Magnoliopsida > Arecales > Arecaceae > Areca > Areca catechu. The sequence goes on along the minus strand of CM038051.1, from coordinate 87,970,682 downwards.
GAAAACTAGAGAATATTTTTTTTTATATTATTTCAGACTTTTAAAGAAGACTCAAAGTATGCAATAAAGTAAACTAGTTCTAGTCAATTACCCGCAAGTTAACCTAATAAAGTAACTAGGAAAGCAGGATCTGGTGGCTAAGAAACCACTGAATCTAGGGTCTACTTATCAACTATTCAGAAATTAAAAAAAAGGGAAGAGGTTTTAAGTTTACCAATGCTGAATCATTTCTCTGAAGTAAATCTCACAGGACTCTCAAGATTGTCGTGGCAGGGTTTCAAGAACTCCATCCTGGGCTCCGATCTTCTGTGCGATGCTAGTTTCGAGGCAAGAATACCTAACTTCGATTCCTGATCACCTGCAAACACTCAACAAAGAAAACTTAAATTAAGAAGCAGTAAAGGAAGGAAAAGAAGGGAAGGAAAGGGCTAGAAGTGATGATTAGGGTTTCTTGTCAGATGGATAGGTAGGGCCTCACACCCTGCGATGTTCCGTAGAACAAAGAAAAGGGCCTCACACCCTGCGATGCATATAGCAAAGGAAGAAATTTTAACAGAGTCTCTTTATTGATGAATAATAATAATAATTACCAGGGGGTTTAATGGGATATTTATAAAATTTCAACAAGTGTTGTAAGGGATTCAAAGACAAGACTTTTTCTCCCTTGGAGTACAACTCCTAGAATTTTGGTTGGGCAGCCTGGACTCTTGCTTGTTTGTTTGATCTGGACTCCGATCCAAAGTGGGTGGCAATCATGAAATTCTTATCCATCTTGGGTGCCAACTATGAGGATTAATGAGGTTGCTTGATATAGGGTCAAGATGCTCCATCACTTGGCCACGGTTGATGGACTTTTAAACTTAATGTTGTAGGCTTCTGCAGGTAAGTGGACTCTTCAATCTAGATAGAAGAGGACTCAAGAGTTTTGGTGAGACTCTTGAGTTCTAGAAACTTAAGCAGCTCTGCACCTGTTTGATTGAAATGCTTGAAGTAGAAACCCTTGGACTTCCAACACTTTGAATGAAGAATTTGGCTTGAAACTCTTTGAAATATGGCATCAAGGAAGAAGCTAGAGTGCTTGGCCAACTTCTTTTATTTTGGCATGGAATAGCTTGAGTGGATGGCACTAATTAGGAAGAATCCTTCTTAGTTACTCATCTTAAAATAAGTTGGCATGAAATCTTCTCATGTGGGTGCTAATTGCTTCTCAAGTGGCCAACCAAAAATAAAAAAACATGGCATATGGGATGTCCAAACAAAAGTGACATGGCATGTGCTCTTGTCTCAAAATGAATTGGCATGACATATCTAAACATGACATGTGTTGATGTCCCCTGATGATGTGGCAGGTGTTGTCCAATTTCATGGAAAGGTGGCACCAAAAACAAACTGACTTGGGCTAGTCACATGGCTTGTCTTGGGCTAGCACATGGAGTCACTTGGCCTGTCTTTGGCTAGCACATGGGTCTCCAATTGGGTCCCCCTTGTATTACAGGACTCAATAACTAATTATTACAAGACTTAAAATTAAACCAACCAAATAACTAAGCCCCACTACATTAATTAGAACCTAATTTGATCAATAGGCAAGACCACATGTAACAAAAAAAATAAATTGGTAAACAAGGTTTGGCCCAATAGGGTTTGACACAACTAATAAATGGGATTTTCACTCAATGTGGTAAAAAGGGTTTAGCCCAAAAGGCTAAATAACAAAATCATAATTATAGTTGGAAAAAAGGGCTAACCCTAACTAAGCCAAAATAACAAAATTTAAAATCAAATATTTACATGGTATAAGGGGTTGGGTTCAAGGCTTTATTCATAGGTGATCCACAGAGATGTGGGTTCAACCTGTTGATAGTTTTTGGCCCTAGTGTCCATACCAGAGGAAAAGGATTGAGCATATCCTGGACGACCAAGCTATTAGTACTCGAAATAAAGGCTACCCACGTTACTTGGTTCATTGCCAAGGTTGACCAAAATCTAGGGATTCGTGGATCACTCGAGAGGATCTGCAATGCCTCAACCAAGACCTGTTGAAGAGGTACCAGAGCCAAATTAACCCTTACTCAACAGGGTCGAGTTCTTCCCACCTCGGGAGAATTGGCGAGGACACCAGGATCAGACCAAGATTGCAAAGCCCCAATTTGGATCTCTGATCAATGTGTTGGGAAGTCAGTCATTTTTTTACTTGAGTCCTATAATAAATATTGAGTCCTTTAATAAAGTGAGTCAATTGAGCTCATCAAGTCAATTGAGTCCTGTAATCAATTGAATTAATTAGTCCACTTAGTCACTTAAGTCCATTTGTTTCACGTCTAGTCAAGCGATTTGAATCCTATGATTTTCATTCAAGTCAAGCTCAAGAGGGAGTCACCAGACCAAGAGAAACACCAGAGAGGAGAGTCATCAAATCCCTTTCATGCTGCCCAAGCTCCAAGTAATTGGCACCCCAGGCCTCCAAGAGCTGGCACCCCAAGCTTACAAGTGAATGGTGCCCCCAGGCCCACTAGTGGTGGCACCCCATCCCAGTCCAAGTCCACATGAGTTGGCACCCCAGCCCAAGTCCATGCCCACAAGAAAAGTCAAACCTCCCAGCCCAGCAAGGAGTCAAGCAGTCCAAGCCCAAGAGGAGTCAAATTTCCAAGTCCTACATGGACTCTAGTCTTCTTATTCCACTCAATTTTGTACTCCTTGTACTATTCAAACTTTATACTCCTTGCCCTACTCAAACTTGTAATCCAACTTGGACAGGGAGACTGGGTGATCTATAAATATCCCTCCCCTCCACCCTTGTAAGAATAATGATGAGTTATTGAATGAAGTTATGAGTTTTTCTTATTCTGTACATTTATGCATTGGCGCTCTTTAAGGGAGAGGGTGAGAGTCCCATTTTCACTCCATAAGGAGGGCACGTGAGGTGCAACCCAACCTACCTTTCATCATCAAACCCTAGCCCTAGCCACCCCTTCCATCTTCCCCTGGTCGCCCATCATCTTCATCCTTCATGGACACCCCCTTCCTCCTTCCAACCTAGGCCGCCAACCACTCTTCATCTCTACACCCCAGGCCACCATCTACAACATCCAAGCTTCCTCCCTAAGTTGCCAAGCTGCCATCAACAAGTCTCCAGGCAGCCTTCCAAGTCTAAATGCTCCCCATCACTCCAGGCTGCCAATCAGCCCTAATGCCCCTCCTAGCTTCTCTTATCTTCCATCACCAGTTTCTTATTTTTTTTATGTCCTTCATCCCCAACCCCTGATGTTTGTAGGATCGCTCAGGTGAAACGATCCTTGGAAGAGGTTTTTCTTGTCCCCAAAACTAGTTGATAAAAAGCGGGTGCATCCGCAAGAACAAGGCTTCATCATCTAGACACCGATCTGAGAGGTGTGATCTCTTCTATAATGAAAATGACATCATTGCTAGGTATTTAAACCCATCTCTTCTCACTCTTTCTGAGTTATTGAAAATTGAGCATGCCTTATTAGTGATTTTTTAACCTTAGGATCCTTTTTCTTTATGTCTTTGATAGTTTCTAATCTGCAGGTAGAACTTTAGTTGTTACATGAAAACCCTTGTTGCTCTTAGTTTTTTTTTTTGGAAACCAAAACCAATAAAAATAAAAAACCTTGCTCACATAATCTGAATTTCTTTATGTTAATCCCTCACATGTTCATCCCACATTAGTTTGGAGTTTGTCCCACATCATAAGGACCTTTCCAATTTGAGAAAAATTTGTCATATTCCCTAGGTTGGGATACTTTTGCTCACTTGAGAACCAAGTCACCTGGATGGAATGCCTTGGGCCTGATGTGTGAGTTGTTGTAGCGAGCTACCCACTGCCGGTATGCTACCTTTAGAGTCAAGCATTGTTCCTCATCTCGTTCAGTAGATATAATTTGAGAAGGAGGCGAGCTAGATTCTTAGCTTCATTATATTGCTCCACCCATAGTGTATGCAATCCCACCTCCACTAGGATCACAGCCTCGGAACTGAAGACAAGGTTGAATGATGTTTCTCCTGTCACCGTCTGAGGCGTGGCATGGTAAGCCCATAGCACACTAAGAAGCTCCTCGGCCCATCATCCCTTGGCCTCATCCACTCTGGTGTGAAGCCCTTGTAGGATGGTTCGGTTGGTCACCTCGACCTCTCCTTTGGTTTGAGGGTGAGCCACTGAAGTGAAGTGATGGTAGTATTGAGGTTAGCACATAATTCTTTGAAAGCCTGGTTATCAAATTGCCACCCATTGTTGGTGATTACTGAGTGTGGAAGTTTGAAATGGTAGATGACTAACTTTCAAAAGAAGGATCTGGTCTTGACCTCTGCCAGGGGCTCAGCCTCGACCTACTTTGTAAAGTAGTCAATGGCCATGATTAGATACTTCTGTTAACCAGATGCAGGAGGAAAGGGACCCAAGATGTCCATTCCCCACTGACCGAATAGCCATGGAGTAGAAAGTTGGGAGAGTGGTGTAGCCGGCTAATATTGGATGTAGGTATGATGTTGGCAGTGGTCACACATTCTTACGAAGTTAGCGACATCTTCTTGCATGGTCTTCAAGAAGTATCCTTGTCGGAGTGCCTTATAAGCCAGGGTCCTAACCCCCATATGATTTCTGTAGATGCCTTCGTGTATCTCTTGGAGCACATAGGCGGCTTCTGAGGGCCTCAAACATTTTAGTAAGGAGAAGGAATAAGACCTCCGATAGAGCTGCCCATCCATCAGCATGAAGCATGCATCCTTCTTTTTGAGGAGGTCAGCTTCCTTGCAATCTTTGGGCAAGGCACTAGTGGTGATGTTTTTGATATAGGGGTCCATCCAGCTTGCCTTGGAGGTGACCTGCTAGACCTCTACCATAGACTCATAGCTGGGGGCTTCCAAATATTCAATGAAGGTATGCCCCAGTAACGAATTTGGCAGGGTTGCCAGCCGGGAGAATACATCCGCCCGAGCATTATCTATGCAAGGGATTTGGGAAATGCCAAAGTGCTGGAGGTTCACTATGTATGAGCATACCTTGTCTATATACTTCACCATCATGGGATCCCAAGCTTCGTACTTGCTGGAGACTTGGCCCACCATGAGCTGCGATTCTATAAAGACATTCAAACACTTTACGCATACCTCACGAGACACCTTCAATCCTGCTAGGAGTGCTTCATACTCAGCTTGATTGTTGGTTGCCTTGAAGAGGAAGCGTAGTGCTTATTCAGTGATGATTCCATTGGAGTTGGCAAGGATGAGCCCGGCTCCACTCCCTCCGGTGTTGGACACGCCATCAACATGGAGTATCCACATCATCAATTCTGGGGCTGAGTCCTGCTCAGGCTCGGCTCGCTTGTCCTTCTCCTCCAGATCCTTAGCCATCCAGGTGCATTTCACTAGGAAATCAGCAAGGACCTAAGCTTTTTGCACTAGCCTTGGATGGCAGGTGATGTCAAACTCGTTGAGCTTCACCGCCCATTCGGCCAGGCACCTCAAAGTATCAGGGCATCTTAGAATGTGATGTGAGATGATGCTAAGGATGATGAATATGCAGAAAAAATAGTAACTAATTTTTTTTGTAGTTTTTTTAGAATTTATTTATGAGGCTAAGTACCCAAAAAAGAGAAGACGAATAAAAAGTATGATGTAAAGATGAAACTACTAGTACTCGCAATTAAGGACATGCAGAGAAATAAATAAGCAAGACCTCGAGGGTTAAGAAACCCCCGGTTAGGATAGTAAACCTTCAATAAAATAGAACTTAGAGTAGGGATGATGGTAAATACCTGGCAATGATTTGGTCCTTATCGCAGATGAGATCGCTCAACACTCCGAATTGGCACCTGGATGATCAGGCCTCTATCCCGCGGATCAGCTAGCTTTTTATCAGCTGGTCCAGGAGGCAAGGAGGGCATCTTTCTTGGATGGTTTCAACAGAGGGATCCTGCACACGTCACGGGTTAGATTCACAAGTGAAAGAAAAATTATGAAATGGAGAAAGAGCAACATGAGAGAGGTTGGATGGCTGAGGGGTGGCTGGCAGCCTGCTTGGGATGAGGATGCCTGGCTAGATTAAGGGTGGCATAGCAGTAGTTGAGGATGCTTGGAAGGAATACTTGGTAGCCTAGAGGCCAAGGGACACCTGGAAGAGGGGTGGAAGGGGACGCTATGAATTATGATGGAGAGGTGTTGGTGATGCAGGACTAAAATGCATGCATAATTATTTTTGTATTTTTTTATAGGTTAAGTTATGAATCTAAATCCTGAAGACCAGGACATGAATCTATGTAGAGAGTTCTATGCAAAATAGAAGCAACAGCATGCAAGATAGAACCTAAAAAGCAATTAGAACAAGGATCGCCGAGGCTGAGAAGTCTCGGTTGGGCTAGTTCCCCTTCAATAATGCTATTGGTGAGCAAAGGGGGTGAACATGATAATGGTTGAAGCGCCTGATGAAGATCGTAGATGAAGGGGTCACTCTCGCTCCTGGATGCGGCATGGATGATCAAGTCGGTGACTCGCGGATTCTCGGCTTTCAACTCGGTGATCCGATCACTGCCCGGCTGGAGTCGTTGGATTTGTAGACTTTGAGGGACCTGCAAACAACATATCAAGGGTTAGATATTGATGGAGGGATGAAGGAATAATTGAAAAGCAGCAAGGGAAAGGGATGATTGATGTTGGGCGGCCAAGGCTTGGAGACGTGGATGGTGGCTAGAGACTGGGTGCAGGACACAAGGAAGAAGAGGAAGGGGCTCACATAGAATCCCCTTAGTACACAACAAAAAGGACACAATAGATGGAAAACTCAATTATATTCATCAAAATTGTTTTCATACAAGAGAAGAGAGTCTCTTAAATAGACTCACAAACTTGCCCTCCAACTAAGGATACAAGACTTTTCCCAGGAATTTGAATCCCACCCAAACCCTAGCTACAATACATGCTAGGTCCAGTATTCTTTTCCCTCAAATTTTCCCTCTCTCTCTTGTCTTGGTCGGCCAAGGGAGGTAACCCTAAGTGGCTGACCAAGAGGTGGTGACCATAGGGTGGATGGTTCCCTAGCTTGCTTCACTTGGGCCTTGGGTGGCCCAGTATGCTCCAATCTACGATCCAGGGTTCCAAGGCTATGTTCCGAGATGTTAGGGTCTTTACTTTTCTTGTTGGGTCTTCCTTGTCTTCAAACTGGGTTGGTCTTCACTCGTACTAGCTTGGTCTTCACTTGTTTTGAGTCTTTATAGGACTTGGACTAGCATATACGGGACTTAGAAAGAAAACTAGCTTAACATGAGCTGACTGGTACATGACTCAAATAATAAAAATGACAACTCAAATAGGCTAATCCTTTGTTACAAATAGACTCAAATACTACTAAGTAATCCACAGAGGGTTTTGAAGCCTCTATCTTATTCTGGTGCCTCTAGTGTCCGCACTAGTTGGCGGCTTGGTGGAAGAAGGAAGAGATGGGTGGCGGCCAGGGGCTTAGGTGTTGGGGCATCTTAGGGTTTGAGAGAAGGCTAGTGGTCAGCTAGGGATTATAGGGAAGAGGGTTGCTGTGGACTAGGGTTTGCACACACAAGAAGCAAGCACTCGGGTCTCACACCCACTCCAATTGGAGGAAACACTTAGATAAGAAAGTATCCTCAAAATTTCATTCATGAAAAGATTCTTCATACAAGAGGGGAGAGGGTGGGTATTTATAGATCCACCCAGGTTACATGACTTGATGGTCAAGAAACCATGACTTGAGAGTCAAGAAACCATGGTAGACTAGGCCACTGTAATGTTTCTCTTGGGTTGGGCCGCTAGCTGGATGGACTTGTACTGGGGTGCCAACCATGAAGACTTAGGGCATCAAAGGCCTGGAATAAAGTTGCCTTCTCTTGATGGGCCAGGGGTGCTGATGGGATTGAGGGGGGTGTTGATGAATGTGGACCTGACAAGGGTGCTGGACTGGGGAGGGTGCCATGAGGAGGCGCCCACACTTGGGTTTGGCAGCATGAAAAGAGCCTATCCCTGGGTGCCCTGCTGGGGGGCCTAGGTAGGGATCCAAGCACATGAAGCTCTGCTCTAGTGAAGGGGCTTGGTGAATCTTCTAGTCTAGTGACTTTACTTTTGACTTGAATGAAAATACAGGACTCCTTGAATTGAAATAAAGGACTCACTGGACTAAGGAAACTCAACTGGACTCACTTGTCCCACTTTATTACAAGACTCAAAATTTATTTCAGGACTTAATTGATGGACTAACTTTATTACAGAACTTGGCTCACTTTAGTACAAGACTATAGTGACACAGTACTAAAGGACTATAGGACTCAGAAAACTAATCAGACAAATTGGGCCCAATAATCTCTGTCTGATCCTGGTGCCCGCACCAATTCTCCCGGGGCAAGAGGAACTCGATCCTGTAGAGTAAGGGTCATCTCGGCTCTTGTACTGCTCCAATATGTCTGGGTTTAGGTACTGCAGATCCTCTCTGGTGATTCATGAATCCTTGGATTCTAATCGACCTTGCCATCGGACCAAATACCGTTGGTAGCCTTTGTTCCGGGTACTAATGGCTCGATCATCCAGGATATGCTCAATCATTTCCTCCTTTATAGGCTAATTTGTTGGTGGACACTCTGGGGTGGGCTCACTCTCAAGGGAATGGTTAGGCCCAAAGGGCCCACTGGGTATCATTGCCGGTTCTCTATACTCTATAAGGTCTGAGATATTGAAGATAGAACTAATGCATAACTCGGGTGATAACTCGAGCACATAGGCATTGGGTCTGACTCTTTTTGTTACTCTGAAGGGTCCAGCTCTACAAGCATGCAGTTTCTTCACGGTCCTCGGAGGGAACTGCTCAGGCCTAATCCTAATCATTACATAATCCCCTGCAAAAAATTCTTTAGCTCTTTTTCAGAAATAAGCCAAATTTTTATAAATTGCGTTGCTTATATAAATCTTTTGACTAATTTCCTTATGCAAATCCCTAACATGCTATGCAAATGACTCAGCCGACTCAAAGGCTCATGCATGCAAGGGTAAGGGGATTAGGTAAAGGGGCTGTTGGGCTTGTAACCATGGACAACCTCAAATGGGCTCTTATCTGTGGACCTATTGACTGAACTGTTATATGCAAATTTGGCTCTGGGTAAAAGAAGATCCAAATTCCTAGTGTTCTCACCTATAAGGCTTCTCAGTAGGATTCCTAAGCTTCGATTCACTATCTCAATTTGGCCATCAATTTAAGGGTGGTAGGTGGTGGAAAACTTAAGTTTGGTTCCTAACAAGTGCCAAAGGGTCTTCCAGAAATAACTGGTGAAACAGACATCCCTATCGAACACTATGATCGTTGGAAGGCCATGCAACCTAACCACATGATCAAGAAAGAGTCTGGCTACCTTGGAGGCATCAAAGGTCTAAGAGCAGGGTATGAAGTGAGTCATTTTGGAAAACCTATTGACCACTACACATATTGAGTCATATTTTCTTAGGGTCTTAGGTAGTCCTAATACAAAGTTCATGCTAAGGTCTTGCCATGGGCAATCAGGTACAGGTAAATGGGTGTACAAATTAGTGTTTTGCATCTATTGCTTGGGAATAACACAAGTTTGACATCTGGACACAATACGGGCAACATCCCTTTTCAGACTGGGCCAAAAGAACTAGTCTTCTACAGCTAATATGGTCTTATTCCAACCAAAGTGACCAGTTAGACCTCCTGCATGGGTTTCTCAAACTAAGAATTCTCTAAGTGAGGTCCTTGGAATACATAGTTTATTGTTCTTGAAAAGGTAACCATCCTGAAGGGTGTACCCACTTGGAAACTAGATGGTCCTTGTCTAATAGATTTGAATATTTCACTGAAGTCTGGATAGGTCTCATATTAATCTTTCAAATGGTCAAATCCTATGACTTCAATCCTAACAGAGTTCAAAAGCAAGGCATGGTGGCTAAGGGCATCAGCTACCTTATTCTCGATTCTAGCATGATGTTTCAGCACAAAGGTATAGGCTTGGATATACTCTACCCACTTAGCATGCCTAGGGTTCAGCTTTTCCTAAGAGCTTAGGAATTAGAGTGCTTCATGGTCAGAGTGATGGGGGACTAACTAAATGCAAGATGAAATGATGCAGGTGATTTGTTGTTTTGTGACTTTTAGGATTTTGAATTCAGTTGAGGATTCCCGAAGACAAGAAAGAGTAAATCTAGGATTCTATACTAACAAGAACCTCAGGCAAGCAAGTAGTCCCTAAGCAATGATAAAGAGAGGACCCCGGGATTGAGAAATTTCGTAGGACTTAGCTCTCAGAATAATATCGACTTAGGAGTTCTGGGAGGCAAACCTCAAAGATCTGAAGTGCCCGATGCCAAGATCACTCACTCTCGCGGATGCGGCCTGGATGATCGAGCCTTCAACCTGCGGATGCGCCAGCTCGCTGTCCGAAAGTCTCGATGGCAAGGGCAACTGACTCCATGTTTGTGTCACCTGGAGGACCTGCGAACATTCAAAGAAGAAGAGTTAGGTTTCGATCAAAAGATAGAAATAGAAGAAGGAAAGAGAGTTGGTGTGATGATGGGTGGAGTCTTCTTGCTAAGCGCCCAGGTGGATGATCCTGATGGGCTCCGATTCGAAGCTGGAGGATGGAGTTGTGGAAGGGACAGTAACTTGAGGCCTCACACGTCTCGATGCCCGAAGGCAAAGGCGCTCCCTCAAGGAGATCGACATTCCTAGTAAACAAAGGGAACTAAGAGAAATTGGATCTAAAGAAACATGGTTTTTCATTCATCAAAAATTAACCTTACATAGGAGGGGTAAGGTCCTTTAAATAGGCACCTTAGGATCCCATCTGAAATTCAAATAAAAGTTACATGTCTTCATGAAGGGGTGCCCAAAATTTTAAAATTTTCCTCTCCTTGGCTGACCATGAAGTGGACTTGATTGAGTGTGGCTTGATGTGAGGCTTGGAAGAGGGATCTTGGCGCCCTTGAACTTGGAATGTTGGTCCTTTATTTTGGATGAAGACAAGAAGTGAGGCTTGTAGCAAGGCAAGTGTTCTCCTTCTTTCCTTGGTTGTGCATCCATCCTAGGAACAAGACAAGATGTGGGGAGTGGGAGGTGGAGGCACCCATGGATTCTTGCTTTCCATAGTTGTTCATGTAGATTGGGAAGAAAGCTTGATTGGAGGGCTTGAAGTAAGGGATTTGAATTCCAAACTCCAACCCCCATTTGACCTTCTCTTGGCCGGCTACCCATATGTAGAAACAAGCTTGATAGGGGGGAGGGAAAGAGGGAGTGAGTCAAGTGATATGTCCCCCCCTTTGGACGTCCAAAGCTGACTTGTGTTCCGCCCACATGGCAAGTTGTCATGGTGCCACATAGGATGAAAAGGTGCGCCCCTGAGCTGAGTTGGCTTCCTTCCTGACTTGGCTCCAAAGAGATTAGATTTTAAGACCGATCTTGCTTGGACCCATACTTCAAACCAACTCTGACTGGACTCAGTACACACAATTGACTCAATATAGGACTAGACACAGACATAGGAGACTCAATTCAAAGTTAAAGAAAATTACAAGGTTTAGGCTTGAAGCCTTATTTCAAGACCTGAAAAAAAGGAACCCTAATTGGACATCCACAGAGGGTTGAGGAGCCTCTGTTGGATTCTGGTGCCCACACCAGTTCTCCTGAGGTGGGAGGAACTCGACCCTATCGAGTAAGAGTTGGGTTGGCTTAGGTACTCCTCCAAAAGGTCAGGATCGAGGTGCTGCAAGTCCTCCCGGGTAATCCACGAGTCATCGGACTCAGGTCGGCCTTGCCATCGGACTAAGAAACATTGGTAACCTTTGCCCCGGGTAGTGATAGCTTGGTCATCCAGGACATGCTCAATCCGCTCTCCTCTCTTAGGTAAAATTGGAGGTGGACACTCAGGTTCGAGTTCACTCTCAAAAGAAAGGTTAGGCCCAAAAGGCTCGCTAGGTATATTTGCTGGTTCCCTGTACTCGACTAAGTTTGAGATATTGAAAGTTGAGCTAATGCCATAATCTGGGGGGAGTTCAAGAACGTAGGCATTAGGGCCAACTCTCTTTATCACTCTAAAGGGGCCAGCTCCATGAGCATGAAGTTTCTTAACGGTTCTGGGTGGAAACTATTTTTGCCTAAGCCTAATCATTACAGAACCCCTAATTTCAAACTCTTTGTCTCATTTTTGGAAATCAGCCATTTTTTTATATTTATTATTACTTAGATTAATTTTGTTGCTAATTTCCTTATGTATGTCCCTAATATGCTGTGCAAAGGATTCGACGGACTCAGAGACACGAGCACAGATAGGTAGGGGAATCAAATCAAGAGGTTGGTTAGGCTTGTAACCACTCACAATCTCGAAAGGACTTTTCCTGGTGGTCCTATTCATAGAACTGTTGTAGGCAAACTCAGCTCGAGGTAAAAGAAGATCCCAATTTTCAGTATGTTCACCTATCAAACATCTCAAGAGGTTCCCTAGGCTGCGGTTGACTCCCTCAGTTTGGCCATCGGTCTGCGGGTGGTAGGCAGTTGAAAACTTAAGCTTGGTGCCTAGTAAGTGCCAAGGGTTTTCCAGAAGTAGCTAGTGAATCGGACATCCCTATCGGACACTATGGTTTTTGGAAGGCCATGTAACTTAACCACATGATCAAGAAAGAGCTTGGCAACTTTAGAAGCATCTAGGGTCTGGGAGCAGGGTATGAAATGGGCCATTTTGGAGAACCTATATACCACTACACAGACTGAATCATGCTTCCTTGCAGTCTTGGGCAATCCTACTACAAAGTCCAAGCTAAGGTCTTCCTAAGGGCGACTAGGCACAGGCTGAGGGGTGTACGGGCCAGTGTTCTATTTCTGCTGTTTGTCAACAGCACAAGTTCGGCACCGGGAAATAATGTTAGCTACATCCTTCTTCAGGCTAGGCCAAAAGAACTGGTCTTGTACTGCTAAGATGGTCTTTTCTCTACCAAAGTGACCAGTTAGGCCTCCCGCATGGGTCTCCCAAACTAAGAATTCTCGAAGAGAGGTCTTGGGAATGCACAACCTATTTGCTTTGTAAAGGTAAACATCCTGGAGGGTGTACTCACTATGGGTGCTAGATGGTTTTTGCTTTTTGGATTGGAAGGTCTTACCAAAGTCAGGACAGGTCTCGTGTTGCTCTTTCAATCGATCAAATCCTATAACCTCAGTCCTAACAGTATTCAGCAAAAGGGCATGATGGCTAAGGGCATCAACTACCTTATTCTCAATACCAGCACGATGTTTAAGCACAAAGGTAGAGGCCTGGATGTATTTTACCCACTTAGCATGCCTTGGGTTTAATCTTTTCTGGGAGTTTAGGTACCGAAGGGCTTCATGGACAGAGAAAAGGACAAATTCTTAGGGTAACAAGTAATGCCTCCAATACCTAAGAGCTTAAACGACTACATAGAACTCTTTATCATAAGTCGAGTACTTAACTTTGGCCTCATTGAGTTTCTCGCTAAAGACGGCCACGGGGTGATTTTCCTAACTAAGTACTTCTCCAATGCCAACTCCCGAGGCATCACAAGCAACCTCAAAAAACTTAGAAAACTTAGGTAATCTTATGATAGGTGCTTGTATCATTTTATCTTTGATTTCCTGGAAGACTTTATCTGTAGCTTTGGTCCATTGGAAGCCTTCCTTCCTGATGCAGTCGGTGATGGGTGCTATGATAGAACTAAATCCCTGAATAAATATCCCATAAAAAGTGGCAAGGCCATGGAAACTACGCACATCATGGACACTAGTTCGGACTGACCACTCAATTATGGCTCTAACTTTCTCGGGATCAGCGAAGACTCCTTCTGGGGTGACTACAAAACCTAGGTAGATAACCCTTGTTGTCATGAACTCACATTTCTTTGGGTTGGCATAAAGGCATTCTCCCTAAGGGTCTGGCAGACTAACCTAAGATGGTTAAGATGGTCCTCTTTAGTCCTGCTGTATATCAAAATGTCATCGAAATAAACCACCAAAAATTTTTCAATAAATTCTTTCAGGACTTGGTTCATGACCCTCATAAAGGTGCTAGGAGCATTAGAAAGTATAAAAGGCATCACTACCCATTCGAAAAGGCCATCCTTAGTCTTAAAAGCCATCTTCAATTCATCCCCGGGTCTAATCTTAATCTAGTGGGAGCCACTCTTAAGGTCTATCTTAGAAAAGATAGTGGCTCTGGCCATCATATCAAGCATATCATCTAAACGGGGGATGGGAAACCTATATTTGATCGTGATTTTGTTTATGGCTTTTCTTTCTACACACATTCTCGAGGTTCCATCTTTCTTAGGGGTTAGCAAAGCAGGGATGGCACAGGGACTTAAACTTTCCCTAAGAAAATCCTTCCTAAGCAACTCTCCCACTTGTTTTTGCAATTCCTGGTGTTCGGTGGGGTTCATTCTATAATGGGGAAGGTTGGGTAAGGTAGCTCCTAGGACCAAGTCTATAGCATGTTGGATGTCCCTAAGAGATGATAGATGACCAGGTAATTTTTCGAGGAAAACATCCTTAAACTCTTCCAGAGCCTTAACTACTTCTTGGGGGTGCTCTATTTGGATTGGTTCATGACTATCTCTGGTGGCCAAAATCCAAACAGGGGCTCCCTCAGCAATCTCTTTCTCCAATTCCTTGGACTTGATTAGGTTGACTCCAGGCTTCTTTTCCTTAAGACTACTTGATCCTCTCTTAGCCTGGTCCTTAGGCTGAACTGAATTAATAGTAAATTTTTTCTCATGGTGGTTGAAAGTATAGCTATTGGTCCAACCATAAAGAGTAGCATCGTGATCATAAAGCCAGGTTCATCCTAAGATAATACTACTAACGCCCATGGGAAGGACATCACACCAAATCTTCTCTTTATAAGACTACAACTTGATCAAGACTTGGCACTTAGACTTTACGGGTATGGAAGTTGAATCGATCCAAGAGACCTTGTAAGGGTTGGGGTGAGGGACTGGGGTCAATCCTAAGGCTTTGACAGTACTTGAAGAGATAGCATTGACACAGCTCCCACCATCGACTATGATTTTGCATACCTTATCCCCTAGTTTGACAAAGGTTTGTAGGATATTTGTCCTACGCCAATCTTCCTGTACTACATTTTGGGTAAGGATGCACCTAACAACTCCTAGAAGGTCTTCAGATTCAAACTGTTCTTCCTCCCCCTCATAATCTTCCAGCAATTTATCTTCTAGCTCATAGACTTCTCCTTCTGGATCAACAATGGGTTCTATCTCATTCTCAGTTGGCTATTCTATGACTAGGGTTGTGGAGGGGCACTGGCTAGCATGATGTCCAGGTTTATGACACCTAAAGCATGTGTTTTGGAGAGTGGGACTCTTCTAGACTCCAATTGCTTTACCCTTTTCCTCTCTGCTAAAATGGGGTCAGTTCAGGTTTGGTTGATCGGGCTGGGTCGGTTGGGGTTGGGTCGACTCGGGTCAGGTCGGTAAAGATTAGGACAACTCGGGTAAGCTTGACTATACCCTTGGTAAGGTCTTGGGAGTCGACTAGGGTTTCTAAAGGGTTCAGGTCTACGATAGGTAGGAGCTCTCTGGAAACGCTCACAGTTCCTCACAACTTGGTAAGCATACTCTAAATTAGTGACCTCTCTAAAGTAAAGCTCTCTCTGGATGTCTGGGTGTAGGCCAGCCCTAAACCTAGACAGGGTCATAGAAGCAGATTCATTGACATGACATTGCATGACATACTCATCAAACTTCACGATGTAGTCAGCCACACTCTTGTTCCCTTGACTCAGATTCTGCCATTGGTCCAATAAACTCTGGGTGTAAGAAAGTGGTCGGTACTTCTCTCTAAGTTTGGCTTTCATGTCCCTCCAAGTTGCTATGGGTTCTTCATCTCTCTGTGCTACCAACCTTTCAACACTATTCCAAAATAACCTAGCCTAGTGAACCAACCTAAGTTTGGCAAACTTGAACTTCATTCTCTCCGTCATTGTGTACCACTCGAAATACTGCTCCATATCCTCCTTCCAATCTACGTACACCTTAGGATCCAGACTACCATCGAAGGTAGGGGCTTCTAGCTTGATGTTTCTAATGGCCCTTTCTTCCTGGTCTACGATCTCTGGATTAGGTCTCCTCGGTTCAAACACTTGGGCTGGATTAACACGGGGAATTCTCCTGGGTTCAGCCTCTATGAATGGTTCATGGTGAGGATAATCCCTAGGGGGAAAGGGCGACTCAGACTTAGCTTCAACAGATGGTCTAGGACTATTCTTTTCTAAGGATCCAACTCTCTCATCAAGCTTATCAAGCTTACTGTTCATCTTAGCCAATTGCTCAAGCATAACCTTAAGTTGATCTTCTCTTTCATTCTCCATAGGTTCACTGGATTGGAAATGGTGGGGATGATAAGGGACTCCTGATCTAGTCGACATGAGCTAAGCACGCAAAAATCATCTATGATCTACTAGACCTAGAATCTCAACCAGTTGCCTAAGTCAAGGTGGCAAACCAGTATGTAGTAACTCTGTGTTTGGCCAGGTAGGTGTAGGGGAGTGGAGGTCCCTGAATGCCAACCTTAGACACCAATCTGGGATTGGCCAGGTAGATAGACCAAACTCACAAGCCCTGAATCACTAAGCCTAGACACAAAGAGTAGCAGCACACACAGAATGGGCTGACGACAAGAATAGACACTTAGTCTTGACTCGACCAGTTGGTGTCCCTAAGCTCTCTAGAGCAAAATTAGTGTCTACTCGATTTTAATTAGAGCTTGGGTTTGTGATGTAGGTTAGTGATTTTTGGGCTAGTGGCAGGTAATGAAATCCTAACCCTATGTTAAATTGCTGCCCTTAAAACGATTTATGAAAATGATTGCAAGCAAATGCTCTAATAAGATGTCTCTAATTATTATTATTACTTTTTTTTTTTGGAGTTTGGATGTATGATAACAGAAATAAGTTGAGGGAAATGACTTGAGATGAAACTAAATGCAAATTAAACTATCTAAGAAATGTAAACATAAGAAAATGCAATTGCTGAAATTCTTAGAACAGAACTTCTTCTCAGGTAGTATTCCAGCTTGAAAAAACTCTACAAGCTGCAATAAAATCTAAGAAAATTATAAAAAATATTATCAATTATTGTGATCTAACAAAATAAAAATCAGATAAATTGGAGATTCCTACAAATAGAAATATGAAAAACAATAGACCATATTCAAAAAGAAAGAAATGCAGAAATTGAAAGATGAGATCTAAGATGCAAAAAAAAAAAATTTTAAACACTTATCTTCTTGTGTTCCTCTTCAAAGGCCTATCATAGTGGAACCCCTACACGCCTTAGGAGACCCCATGGAATGGGAGGAGAGGGTCTTGAAACCCTACTTTTCTTCTAAGACCGAACGTCCTGGTGAAGCACCTTATTTAAGTACTTTAAGAAGTGCTAAGTCCTAACCAGGCTCTGATACCAGAAATGATGGAGGACTAACTAAATGGAAGATGAAATGATGTAGGTGATTTGTTGTTTTGTAAATTTTAGGGTTTTGAATTCAGTTGAGGATTCCCGAAGGCAAGAAAGAGTAAATCTAGGATTCTAAACTAATAAGAACCTTAGGAAAGCAAGTAGTTCCTAAGCAATGATAAAGAGAGGACTCCGTTATTGAAAAACCCCATAGGATTTAGCACTTAGAACAATATCGACTTAGGAGTTCAGGGAGGCAAACCTCAAAGATATGAAGCACCCGATGCCGAGATCACTCACTCTAGCGGATGCGACCTGGATGATCAAGCCTTCAACCCATGGATGCGCCGGCTCACTGTCCGAAGGTCTTGATGGCAAGGGCAACCGACTCCATGTTCGTGTCACCTGGAGGACCTGCGAGCATTCAAAGAAGAAGAGTTAGGTTTTGATCAAAAGATAGCAATAGAAGAAGGAAAGAGAGTTGGTGTGATGATGGGTGGAGTCTTCTTGCTAGGCGCCCGGGTGGATGATTTCGATGGGCTCCGATTCGAAGCTGGAGGATGGAGTTACGGAAGGGACGGTAACTTGAGGCTTCACACCTCTCGACACCTAAAGGCAAAGGCGCTCCCTCATGGAGATCGACGTTCCTATTGAACGAAGGCGACTAAAGAGAAATTGGATCTCAAGAAACATGGTTTTTCATTCATCAAAAATTAACCTTACAAAGTAGGGGTAAGGTCCTTTAAATAGGCACCTTAGGACCACATTTTAAATTTAAATAAAAGTTACAAGTCTTCTTGATGGGGCGCCCAAAATTTTAGAAATTTTCCTCTCCTTGGCCGACAATGAAGTGGACTTGATTGGGCGTGGCTTGATGTGAGGCTTGGAAGAGGGATCTTGGCACCCTTAAACTTGGAATGTTGGTCCTTTATTTTGGAAGAAGACAAGAAGTGAGGCTTGTAGCATAGCAAGTGTTCTCCTTCTTTCCTTGGTTGTGCATCAATCTTTGGAACAAGACAAGATACGGAGAGTGGGAGGTGGAGGCGCCCATGGATTCTTGCTTTCCTTCCATAGTTGTTCATGTAGATTGGGAAGAAAGCTTGATTGGAGGGCTTGAAGTAAGGGATTTGAATTCCAAACTCCAACCCCCATTTGACATTTTCTTGGCCGGCTACCCATATGTAGAAACAAGCTTGATAGGGGGGAGGGAAAGAGGGAGTGAGTCAAGTGATATGTCCTCCCCTTTGGGCATCCAAAGCTGACTTGTGTGCTGCCCACATGGCAAGTTGTCATGGTGCCACATAGGATGAAAAGGTGGCCCGCTAAGCTGAGTTGGCTTCCTTCCTGACTTGGCTCCAAAGAGACTAGATTTTAAGACCAATCTTGCTTGGACCCATACTTCAAACCGACTCTGACTGGACTCAGTACACACAATTGACTCAATACAGGACTAGACATAGACACAAGAGACTCAATTCAAAGCTAAAGAAAATTACAAGGTTTAGGCTTGAAGCCTTTATTTAAGACCTGAAAAAAAAGGAACCCTAATTGGACATCCATAGAGGGTTGAGGAGCCTCCGTCAGGTTCTGGTGCCCACACCACAGAGTAAAGTACAAACTCCTAGGGTAGTAGGTAATGTCTCCAGTATCTAAGGGCTTGTACTACCGCATAGAATTCTTTTTCATAAGTTGAGTACTTAAGCTTAGCCTCATTAAGTTTCTCACTAAAGAAGGCTAAAGGGTGACACTATTGGCTCAGCACTCATCCTATGCCTACTTCTAAAACATCACAAGCAACCTCAAAGACTTTGAAAAAATTAGGTAATCCTAGGATGGGTGCTTGGGTCATCTTATCCTTAATCTTTATGAAGGCTCTATTTGCAGCTTTGGTCCACTCAAAATTTCCCTTCCTAATATAGTTAGTAATGGGTGCTACAATGGTGCTAAATCCCTGGATAAATCACCTATAGAAAGTAGCTAGACCATGGAAACTATGCACATCATGAATGCTAGTAGGTACTAGCCAGTCAACTATAGATCTAACCTTTTCAGGGTCAGCTAAAACTCTCTCGGGGGTGACTACGAATCTTAGAAAGATGACTCTATGGGTCAAGAAATCACACTTCTTTAAATTAGCATAGAGACTCTCTTTTTTAAGGGTCTGATAGACTTGTCTAAGATGATCTAGGTGGTCTTCCTTAGTTCTATTGTAGATCAAGATATCATCAAAGTAAACCACTATAAATTTCCCTATAAACATCCTTAAGACTTGGGTTATGATCCTCATAAACATGCTAGGGGCATTGGACAAACCAAAAAGCATCACTACCCATTCATAAAGACCATCCTTAGTTTTGAATGTAGTCTTCCACTCATCCCCAGGTCTGATCCTAACCTAATGATACCCACTCTTAAGGTCAATCTTTGAGAAGATGGTTGCACTGGCCATCATATCTAACATATCATCCAAACGGGGGATGGGAAACCTATATTTTATTGTGATTTTATTTATGGCACGACTGTCTACATACATTCTCTACGTGCCATCTTTCTTAGGGGTTAATAGGGTTGGTACTGCACATGGACTTAAGCTCTCCCTAATAAACACTTTTCTAAGGAGTTCTCCTACCTATTTTTGTAGTTCTAAGTGTTTAGTTAGGTTCATCCTATAGTGGGGCAGGTTAGGTAGGGTGGCTCATGGGACTAAATCTATGGCATGCTGGATATCCCTTAATGATGGTAACTGGTCAGGCAAATCTTCTAGGAATACATCCTCAAACTCACTTAAGATTTTTTTAACCTCTTGAGGGTGCTCTTTATCAGTTTGACGAGGTACTTCCTTGGCAGCTAACATCCAAATAGTTGATCCCTCAAAAATCTCTTTTTCTAGCTCCTTAGTAGTGATCAAATTGACTCCAGATTTCTTCTCTTTCAATGAGCTAGATCCACTCTTAACACTGTCCTTAGGTGGGGTTGGGTTAATCAAAATCTTCTTCCCATGAAAATTGAATGAGCATGAATTTGATCGGCCATACAGGATAGCATCGTGGTCAAATAGCCAGGGTCTACATAGGATAATGCTACAAACTCCCATGGGTATAACATAGAACCACACCTTTTCCTAATAAGATTGAAGCTAGATCTGGACTGGGCACCAAGTCTAATGGGGATGGAGTTCGAGTCTATCCAAGAAACCTTATAAGGGCTAGGATGGGGAACTGGAGTCAAGCCTAAGGTTTTGACTATATTAGATGAGATGGCATTCACACAGCTCCTGCTATTTATAATGATCTTGCACACCTTATCCCCTAACTTGACAAAGGTCTGTAGGACGTTGGTCCTATGCCAATCTTCATGGGTCTTGGTTTGGGCTAAGATGCACCTAACAACTCCTAGCAAGTTAGATGACTCAACTACCTCCTCATCACCTTAATATTCATCTATCAGGTTCTCCTCAGCTTCATAGACTTCCTCTCCAATTTCATCAATGGGTTCAGGCCCTTCTACCTTTATTTCACTTATGTGTAGGGATCTGGCTGGGCATTGTCTAGCATAATGTCCCATCTTACGACATCTAAAATAGGCATTAGGGTTGGGACTCAGGTTCCTCTAGGTTTCAGGTGCCTTACCCTTGTCATTCCTTGGGGTTACTAAGTTGCTAGGACTGGGTTGGCTTAGATTAGGGTTGGGTTGGCTCAAATTAGGGTTGGGTCGGTTCAGATTGGGGTTGGGTCGGCTTGGATCGGGGTTGGATTGGCACGGGTGCACTTGGCTAGAACTTGGTCTGGAAATAGGAGTACTGTTCCTAATAGGCTCAGGTCGACGGTATACAGGTCCCCTCTAGAATCTCTCATAGTTTCTGACTATCTAGTAGGCTTGCTCAAGGGTATTGACCTCCCTCAAAAATAGCTCTCTGTAGATATCATCACGAAGTCCAGCCCTAAACCTAGATAGGATCACTGACTCATCCTCTTTTATGCTACACCTTATGGCCAGCTCATCAAACTTGGCTATGTATTATGATACAATCCTATATTCTTGATTTATCCTATGCCATTGGTCTAGAAGTCTTTGATGGTAGGATGCGAGAAGGTATTTTTTCCTAAGTTTCAGTTTCATGGCCATCCAGGTGTCTATGGGAAGATCTTCTCATTGTCTGATGATGTGCTCTACATTTCCCCAATATAGCCTAGCCTGGTTGACTAACCTTAGTTTGGCAAACTTACACTTCCTCTCCTCACTCATTTCATACCATTCAAAATATTGTTCCACGTCTCCTTCTCAATCTATGTAGGTCTTAGGATCTAGGCTGCCATCGAATGTGGGTGCATTTAGCTTGATGTTCCTAATGACTCTTTCATCCTAGTCCATGTATTCAAGATTGGGCCTTCTAGGGTTGGGCTCCGAGAAAGGGTCAGGACGTGGGGCTCTCCTAGGTTTGGGCTTCTGGAACAGGTCAAGGGGTGGGGTTATCCTAGGGTTGGGATCGAAGAATGGGTCATGGTGTTGGGCTCTCCTAAGGTTGGGAAGTGTGGGGAGGGGCATCTCGGACACAGTGTTAGACTCTTGGGTTCTCTCTAGGGTTCCTAAACAACCTTCCACTCGATCGAACATATGGGTCATTTGATCAAACTTATGGTCCATTTGGGCTAGCTGATCAGTAATGGCCCTCGGTTGGGCACCAAAATCATTGTCCATGGTTAGATTGGGTTGGGCTTGGGATGGATGATAATGGACTCCTGACCTAGTGGTCATGCAATGAAACACAAAAGGATTATGATGCAACCAAGCACACAAGGATTAATCATACAAGGGTTTGCTAGACCTAGAGCCAAAGTCAAGTGAGTCAACTCAACTTACATCCAACTCAGCACTTAATCCTTCCACTAGCCAGGTAAGAGATGGGTTTGTGGGAGGCTCCCCCTGCTTGTCACAAGGTCCTAATTAAAAACCACCAGTCCACTTAGGGTGTTTGCCTCTGGACCTCTAGCCTTAGACACCAGCTTCCAATAATAAGTGGAGGGTTGAGTGCACTAGTTTTCCCACTAGACTCGGACCCAACCTGTTGGTGTTCCTAAATCAATTAGGTTTCTAGTTGATTTTATTTAGACTTGGGTTGGTATGCAGGTGGTTGTTTTGGGCCTAGGACAGGTGATGAAATCCTGCCCTGATCTGACAGAGTAGAATGCCCTTAGATTAGGTTAATGCAATATGATGCACACTCGATGAACCCTAATGCAATCTAAAATCAGAAAAATAGAGAAAAATCTCTTTTTTTTTTGTCTTTTATTTGGTGGCAGACTTAATTCCAAGTTGGTTAGGTGAGCAAACAAAATTGGCTTGGGTGTGGTGGGGTTTGGTAGTTGATTATGTTTAACCTAGTTAAACATGGAGAAATTGCAGCAAATTAAATTTTTTTTTGGGTTCTGTTTTTTTTTTTTTTTTTTGCAGAGTTTAGCACGATTCTCAGAGCATAAAAATATGAAAAAATGTAGAAACAGAAGGTTTAATTGTAAAGTTAATTTCTACCAAATTTGAAGCAAAGCAAAATTAGCTTGATGGTGCAAATACATAGGGTTGCAAACTAGGTACAGGAATTTCAGGAGAACAGAATTCTGTGTTAGGTTTTCTATATGCAGACTTTTTTAAATTTTTTTATGATCTGTAAAATTAGGAAAAATAACAATAAAACATAGGACAGCTCAGGGAATAATCAGTGCAAAAATCAAGCAAAAACAATAAGGCTAAGATGGAAAAACAATTCTATTTTTGGACCCCTAGTGCAGAAAACAAGATGCAGATTTTTTATGTGGTGTTTTTTGTGTTTATGAAGATGCAACTACTGTTCTAAACCCGCTCTGATACCAAACTGATGCAACATGATGCTAAGGATGATGAATATGTAGAAAAACAGTAATTAATTTTTTTTGTAGTTTTTTTAGAATTTATTTATGAGGCTAAGTACTCGAAAAAGAGAAGAAGAAGAAGCAGTTATGATGTAAAGATGAAACTACTAGTACTCATAGTTAAGAACATGCAGAGAAATAAATAAGTAGGACCTCGAGGGTTGAGAAACCCCCGGTTAGGATAGTAAACCTTCAATAAAACAGAACTTAGAGTAGGGATGAGGGTAAATATCTAGCAATGATTTGATCCTTGTCGTAGACGGGGTCGCTCAACACTCCAGATTGGCGCCTGGATGATCAGGCCTCTGTCCCGCGGATCAACCAGCTTTTTATCAGCTAGTCCAAGAGGCAAGGAGGGCCTCTTTCTTGGATGGTTTCACCAGAGGGATCATGCACACATCACGGGTTAGATTCATAGGTGAAAGAAAAATTATGAAATGGAGAAAATGCAACACGAGAGAGGTTGGATGGCTGAGGGGTGGCTGGCGGCTTGCTTGGGATGAGGATGCCTGGCTAGATGAAGGGTGGCCTGGCAGCAGTTAAGGATGCCTGGAAGGAATACTTGGTGGCCTAGAGGCCAGGTCATGCCTGGAAGAGGGGTGGAAGGGATGCCTATGAATTGTGGTGGAGAGGTGTTGGTGGCTTGGTGGAAGAAGGAAGAGATGGGTGGCGGCCTGGGGCTCAGGTTTTGGGGCATCTTAGGGTTTGAGAGAAGGCTAGGGGTTGACTAGGGATTGTAGGGAAGAGGGTTGGCAGGGGCTAGGGTTTGCCCACACAAGAAGCAAGCACTCGGGTCTCACACCCACTCCAATTGGAGGAAACACTTAGATAAGAAAGTATTCTCAAAATTTCATTCATGTAAAGATTTTTCATACAAGAGGGGAGGGGGTGGGTATTTATAAATCCACCCAAGTTACATGACTTGAGGGTCAAGAAACCTTGACTTGAGGACCAAGTAAACCTAGTATACTGGGCCACTACAGGCTTTCTCTTGGGTTGGTCCGCCAGCTGGATGGACTTGTATTGGGGCACCAACGATGAAGTCTTAGGGCACCAAAGGCCTGGAATGGGGGCGCCTTCTCTTGATGGGCCAGGGGTGCTGATGGGCTTAAGGGGGGCGCTGATGAATATGGACTTGACGGGGGAGCTGGACTGGGGAGGGTGCTACGAGGGGGGCCCACACTTGGGCTTGGTGGCATGGAAAGGGCCTATTCTAGGGTTTCTTGCTGGGGGGGCAGGGTAGGGGTCCGGTGCATGAAGCTCTGCTTTGGTGAAGGGCCTTGGTGAATCTTCTAGTCTGGTAACTCTCCTCTTGACTTTAGTAAAAATACATGACTCTTTGAACTAAAATAAAGGACTCACTGGACTAAGGAAACTCAACTGGGCTCACTTGTCCCACTTTATTATAGAACTCAAAATTTCTTTCAAGACTCAATTGATGGACTAACTTTATTACAGGACTTGGCTCACCTTAGTAAAGACACAAGTGACATAGTACTGAAGGACTAGAAGACTTAGAAAACTAATCAGAAAACCTGATTGGCCTAGTAATCTCTATCTGATCCTAGTGCTCGCACCAGAATGGCCCTCAGGAGCTGGTCGATGAGAACCGTAATCGAATGTGCTTGAAAGTAGTATATGAGATGCGGCGCAGACATGATGAGTGTAAAGATAATCTTTTTACATCAGGTTTAGCTGGTTATCAAATCATGGAGCAGCTTGCTGATGTAGTAGATTGGCCGCTAGGAGCCATCCTTGTCGGTTTAGACCAGCACTGAGCTAACCACCTCCTATGAGATCGCCAGGTACAGGAGGAGCTCCTCTCTAGGCTTCAGCGTGGACAGCAATGGTGGGGAAGCGAGAAGAATTTTTATCTCTTTGAAGGCCTCCCGACACTCCTTCGTCTAGGTGAAGTCGTGCATCTTGCACAGCACCTTAAAGAATGGCTGACAGTGCTCGAAAAAATGCAAGATGAAATGGCTTAATGCTGTGATGCATCCGGTCAAGCGCTGAACCTCTTTCTTGGAGATGGAGTGTCTCACGTCGATGGTCACCTAGATCTTCTCGGGGTTATCCTCTATCCCTCGTTGAGTGACCATGAATCCCAGAAATTTTTCTATCGCAACACCAAATGTGCATTTGGTAGGGTTCAACTTCATCTAGTAGAGGTCAAGGTTGTTAAAGGCCTCTGCCAGGTCAGTGATATGATTCAACTCCTGGCCGCTCATAGTGAGCATGTCATCCATATAGACCTACATGTTGCGGCCTATCTGGTCATTGAATACCTTGCTGACTAGGTGCTAGTATGAGGACCTTACATTCATGAGACTGAATGGTATTATCTTATAGCAGTACATGCCTCTATCGGTCATGAACACTGTATGCTCCTCATCTTCCAGTGCATGCAGATTTGGTTGTACTCAGAGAATGCATCCATGAAGCTTAGGAGCTTGTGGCATGAGGTCACATCCACCAACTGGTCAATCTTGGAAAGTGGAAAGCTATCATTTGGGCAGGCCCAGTTGAGGTCGATGTAGTCCACGCAAATCCTCTACTTC
The DNA here is from genome assembly GCA_021397845.1 of Areca catechu. NCBI lineage: Eukaryota > Viridiplantae > Streptophyta > Magnoliopsida > Arecales > Arecaceae > Areca > Areca catechu. The sequence goes on along the minus strand of CM038051.1, from coordinate 87,944,764 downwards.
TTAGAGGTTTTCTTAACCATCACTACATTAACCAGCCAGTCAAGGTATCATACCTCATGGATGAAGCCTGTTGTGAGGAGCTTTCCGACCACCTCACCAATCACCTTCTGCCTCTCCAGAGCAAAGCTCCTCTTCTTCTGTTAGACTTGGCAGCTATTAGGGTCGACATTCAACTTGTGAGTGATTATTTTCGGAGGGATCTTGGGCATATCTGCATGGTCTAGGCAAAGACATCCATGTTGGCCCACAGGAAGCTGAGTAGACGAGATCTCTACTCCTTAGGCAGCAGGGCTCCCACCTGCACATCTTTAAGGGGTGCTCCCCTAGAGGAAAAGATAGCAGGGGCTCGATCTGTCTACCCTTCAACTCCAGTTCTATTGGCTTGACTAGTCAATGGTCAGACTCTGCCTAGCCTCTCGCACTCCCAGGATTGTCTATAGGTATTGGTGGACTGGCTACTAGGACCCTCTCATCTCCTTGGTACCCCAAGGGGTTGGGGACTGGATGAGAATATGTTTGGTGGAGATGGTGGTGTCGAGCAGATTGAGTCCAGGATGCCCCAGGATCGCATTGTAAGGTTAGGAAAGTTTAACAACGCTGAATGTTATCAACACGGTGCTCTACTGAGGTAGCATTCCAGCGGTTACTAGGAGTCTTCTTCAACCCTGACTGAATCTCTAGTGAAACCAACCAAGGGTGTAAACATCGGCTTTATTTGATCAATGGACAAGTTCATCCTTGTGAAAGTATAAAAAAGGATGTCAGTAGAGCTTCCACTATTAACCATAATTTATTTTACAAGATGTTTAGCTATCATTATTTCTACGATGACAGCATCATTATTTGGGTTATCTACCCTAATCGGCCCTTCTCCCTTGCTCGGGAGTACATCATCAGTCTCTTCCCTCCCCCTATCCTGTTTTGAGCTTTTCCCTACCCCCTAGGAGATCATTCCCACTAGCTTCTTAGTGGGCTGGTTATCGATGGTGAGTGGCCGAGCCTCCTAGCTTCGAGCTGTTGCGGTAGCTCCTCCCTCCATATACTTTTCAAGGTATCCATGCTTGATCAGGTCTTCTATCTCCCCCTTTAGATGGAGACATTCCTCGGTATCATGGTCGTGGTCCCGATGAAAATGGCAGTAGCGAGACTTGTCGAGTCTAGCGAATGACCTCAATGGAGTGGTGCAGACACCAACAATAGTCTTCAATCAAATTCTTTATGGATTGAATCATAAGGAAATTAAAAAAGATCAAAGGCCATTTGAATCAAAGTCACAAGGCAGCCTCAAAAACTGGAGCCATCTCAACCACAGTCTTGAGAGCTGACTCGAGCACTAGAGCCAACTCGACTAGAGAACTCTGCTACCTCAACCTTCTACCACTTCAACTACTTGGAATAATTCAGCACTTCAACTACTTGAAATAATATGGAGTAACTTCCCAACCACCCTGCCAAGTTGGACCGCCACATCACCATAGGTGGAAGCCATGCCAAAATGGAAGACACCTCACATCCCTTCATTTTGGGCAGCCAAGTTCAAATTCAAAAAGGAATTGGCTGACCACTATTCCCTCCATGGATCAAGCAATGTTGAAACTCCCCAATCTCTTCATGGTTAGAACCCCTCCATGTGTCTTGCTTAACTTCCCTTATTTTCTTCCATGTCATTCAAAATTTCAAAAGCTTTTGGAGGTCTATAAAATACCTCTCCAAACCCCTTTATAATGGATCTTATGAGTGAATGGGTCTATAAATACCTCTCCAAACCCCCTTGTAATGGATCTTATGAGTGAATGAAAATTTGAAATCCTATCTTCTACATTTGTGTGTTTGCAAATGACCTCCATGAGGGAGAGAGTGTGAGGCACAACATATCGACCAAATAGCCATTATTTGACTAAAGTAGGCCATCCCTTCACTCATCCAAGAGGGCCGCCCATCATCCTTCCAAGGATGCCACCATTACATCTTCCAAGGTAGCCATCTCCAACATCCAAGGATGCCATCCCTCTTCATCCAAGGCTACCATTTCTCTTCATTCAAGGACACCCTCTTCTTCATCCAAAGGAGCCATCCCTTCTTCATTCAAGGATGCCAACCCTTCCTCACTCAAGCCATCATCCACCCACTCCAAAGATGTCAACAACTCTACTCTTATTATTGACCTCTTCTTTCCATTTTCTTCATCCATACCATGCCACTAATATCTTTCAATGCAGGATCCTCTATGATTTCGAGTTAAAGAAAAGGTTTAATTTACCTCAGAACCAACTACGGAAAGAGTCTTCATCCAAGCAGTGATAGTCTTCAAGTTCATTCGTGACTCCATGGAATGCTAAAATTAATCCACACCAAAGGAGTGAGAGCTCCTCATTGGTAAGTGAAGCCTTCCAAGACTCTTAGGTCTGATCATTTGAAGGTTTATATCCTAGTTAGAATGATTTCTCAACCATTAGTCCTTTCTTCCCTTGATTAAATTGAAACTACATTGCGGGTAAGCTTAATTTTTATTAAGTAGTCTTATCATTTGGTTTACTTTGACCCTATCTTATGCATGAATCTTGCTAATGTAAGTAGGTGTCATTGCTCAATTTAAATTGCTAAGATATTAAGTAAGAATTCCTCTTTGCATCCCGCATCAATTTGGTATTAGAGCATGGTTGGCTAGGACATGAATGTCCTTTGTCTTCTCCTTCTTCTCTTCAACTTGGACTTGGTCAAACCTCTTAGGACGTGGTCAACACTTCAAGGATGCCTAGGGGGGCATGTTGGGCCTCTAGGAGTAGCAAGGGGCCAATCCAAAGGGGCTTGGATGCATGGGTTTGGGCCTCTAGAAGCTAGGGTGGGCAGGTAGCCTGGTAGCAGGAATATTTCCTGTAATCTTGCTTCTTAAGGGCTTGGGGTTGGTACCTAGGCTTGATTTCTTTGGGCTTGGATGCAGGTGGACCTCTAGAATCATGGGTGCCCTGTTTTGAGAATATGATCTGGCATTTGGAAGGGAATTTGGAAATCTGGAAGGAATCAGAATTTTCGAAAGCATCTTAGATCCTGTGTTGTCACACAAAATCCAATGGACTGATGTAGAGGCCTCTAACACCTGAATGTAGCCTGGTGGAACTCTAAAATAGGGTAACCTTTTCTCTTGTATAAAAATTAGGCTCATACTGGATTTATAACTGATGTACAAGATTCAAAATACTGACTAGGTTGAGGGTTGAGACAAATCAACTAACCTCAACTTATTACAAGACTCAATTCTAGTTGATTACAAAATTTGACACATGGCTATGTAAATCAAATAGGGCCCAGTAATCTGTGTCTGATCCTGGTACCCCCACCAATTCTCCCGGGGTGGGAGGAACTCGACCCCATCGAGTGTGGGATAACTTGGCTCTCATAGTGCTCGAGTAGGTCTGGGTTGAGGTGCTGCAGATCCTTACGGGTGATCCACGAGTCCTCAGATTCTGGCCGACCTTGCCACTGGATCAAATACCTCTGATAGCCTCTATTTCGGCTACATATGGCTTGATCGTCCATGATTCTCTCAATCTTTTCCTCACTATTTGGCCAATTGTATGTGGACACTGTAGGGTGGGTTCTCTCTCAAAGGGAGGGATAGGGTCAATGTGCTCGCTAGGTGTTGCTGCTGGCTCCCTAGACTCTATAAGATCTGAGATGATGAAGATGGAGCTAATACCTAAATCAAATAGTATCTCACACACATAAGCATTGGGTCCACAGATATTCATTATCTTGGATGGGCCAGCTTCGTGAGCAGAAAATTCCTTACAACTACAAAATCCCCTACAAAATTCTTTATCTCTCTTTTGGGAATTAGACAAGTTGTTAGTTAGTTCATTAGTTATGTTCGGCTTTTGACTAATTTCTATATGCATATGCTATGCAGAGGGTAGTGTAGGTGTGGATATGTAATTCAGGTTGTACATTTATTGGACTCAAAACTAATACCTAAAAGACTCGACTAAACCTTCCTATCAAAGAAAGTTTTATTGAACTCTACGGGACAAATCCTAACAGACTATAGACTTTCTACATTTGATCCTAGCATGGCACGCACATGAGAACTTACTATGTATGCCTACTAGGTGCCATAGGGTATGCCAAAAATATGATGCAAATCTAACCTGTGCAATGAATGAATGCAGTATGATTATCCCTATAAAATGCAAATTAATGGTTAAAGAAACATAAGAAAATTCAAGAGAAGGCATAAAATATGAGGTGGATTCAGGGTTAATCCAATTGGATGGAAAGTAAGAAAAGGGTTCGTGGTTAATTGGATAAACTAAGATGTAAGAAGGGGTGTCAGGGATTAATCCTAGACTAATGAGGTTTACCTTATGGGTTTGATGTCTATCTAAAGGGTCTACATAATGGAAGAAAGGGTCATTGATTTCAGAAAAAAGATCAAGTGGAGTCAAAGAGGCGACTTCATCCTGAGTGCATTGATCTAAAGAGATTAAGTCCTTAATAAACTCTTCTGGTTCATAAATCAAAGGACTGGGCTTTCTAATTGGGCTTTCCTTTAGTGGCTCCTCAAGTAAAGCTCTAATAGTGGGATTGGATTCCTCATGGTCTTCTTCCTTTAAAGGTTCTTCCACTACAGGTTGGGTGTGGTTAAAGTCAGCTAACTCTATGGTGGCTTCAACTCGAGTATCTACTGGATCAACTAACACTGGATTGGCTTCTACCTGGGTTTTTACTAGATCAATTAACATTGGATTGGCTTCTACCTGGGTTTGGTTAGGGTCAACTGATTCTAGGGTGGTTGATTGGGTAAACTAGGTTTGGAATTGGGTAATTTTCCGGGCCCATTGTTCAATTAGGGCCTTGAGAGTTTCTTGATTGGAGTCCATGGTTGAACTGGGTTGGACTTCAGACTCAACTAATTCTTGGTTGGTTTCTATTGGGGTTTGGTTATAGTCAACTACTTCTGGGTCTATAGGTGTTTCTTCCTCTAGATCTACAATAGACTCATCATCCTCATACTCCTCCATTAAACCTGGGTCAGCCTCAAATATTTCTTCTTCTTGGTCATCTGGGTGACCAATGGGGTAGTAGGATGGGTTTGGCTAAAGGAAAACTGGTTAGGATCTAGGGTGCTGATCCTATGGGGTTCAGGCTGACTAAAGGTTATGGGTTCAGTCCTAAGGGTTGACTCGAATACCAAAGCTATGTCATAAGCTTCCTCTAATTTCTGAATTTGCCAATGAGATAGTTCCCACTGGATGTCTTCATGAAGGCCAGTCTCAATCCTGGATAAGGTCACTGATTCGGGTTCATCTAGGCAACATCTAAGGGCACATTCTTCAAATTGGGCTATATACTCCGACACAGACTTATTTCCTTGATATAACCTATTCCATTGGTCTAGAAGGAACTGTCGATAGTATGGGAGAACATACTTAGCCCTAAGCTTTAACTTCATGGCTTCCCAGGTGGTAATGGGTAGGTTGCCTATCTGATTATTAAGTCTTTCTACTTGGTCCCAGTATAATCTAGCTTGATCAGATAGCCTGAGCGGGACAAATTGACACTTTTTCTTATCACTCAAGCCATACTATTCAAAATATTGTTCCATGTCTTTTTCCCAATCTATGTAATTCTCAGGATTTGAGGTGCCACTGAAGGTGGGTACTTGATAATTGGGCTTCCTATAGTTGGACTTTTTGGAAAGGCTCAGAGTATTGGGTTCTCCTAAGGTTGGGCTCCAAGTATGGGTCATGGTATGGGGTTCTCCTAGGGTTGGGCTCCCTATTTGGATCAGAGTATTGGGCTCTCCTAGGGTTGGACTTCATGGTCACACTAGTTGGGTAGAATATAGTCTACTGGTATTGGGTTCCTAATCTAGTGGTTATGCAACAAATCAAACAATCAAAATGAAATGATGCAACCAAGCATGCAAAAGAGAAAGAAAAGGCTAGTATAATCTAGGGTTTCCTAGACCTAGAGCCAGAAACTGGGAGGGTCAACTCAACTTACACCTAACCCAATGCTAGTCCTTCCACTAGCCAGGTAGGGGGTGGGAGTGTGGGAGGCCCCCCCTGCTTTCGCAAGGATCCAATTAAAAACCACAACACCACTCAGGTCGTTTGACTCTGGACCCCCAGCCTTAGACACCAGCTTTCAGTAATAGCTAAAAGGTTAAATGCACTAGTTGGCCCACACATGGTGTGGGCTCCAAAATCCAACAGAGTCTCCTTAACCCTCTATGGATGTCCAATTAGGGTTCCAACTTTTCGGGTCTTGTAATAAGGCTTCAAGCCTAGACTCAACCTTGTAATTTTCTTTTACTTTCAATTAAGTCTCATGTCTAGTCTGTACTTTGACAAATTGGGTCAAATTATGTCCTGTACTGAGTCCAGTATGAGTCTGTTGGAAGTATGGGCCCAAGCTAGATTGGTCTTGAAACCATGTTACTTTTGGGCCAAGACATGAAGGATGCCAAATCAGCCCTAGGATGCCACATCATCATCCTATGTGGCACCACTTCACATTGCCATGTGGGCGGCACAAAAACTGAATTTTAGAGGCTTAAAGGAAGACAACATCACTTGACACTAGCCCTCTTTCCCTCCCCCTATCAAGCTCTTTTCCAAGTGAAGGTGGTCGGCCAAAGGAAGGTCAAAGGGGAGTTGAAGTTGGGAATTCAAATCCCTTGCTTCAAGCCCTCCAATCAAGTTTTCTTCCCAAATTATTTGAAACTCTTTGGAATGAAGGGACATGATCCATGGGCGCCTCCACTTCCCACTCCCCATGTCATGCTTTGTACCAAAAAGGGATGCACGACCAAGGAAGGAAGAAGAACACATGCCTTGCTCCAAGCCTCACTTCATGTTTTCTTCCAAAACAAAGGAGCTACTTTCCAAGTTCAAGGCACCAAGATCTCTCCTCCAAGCCTTGCATCATGCCATGCCCAATCAAGTCCAGCTCTTGGTCGGCCAAAGAGAGAAGAAAATCAAAATTTTTGGGCACCCAATCAAGAAGTCTTGTAATTTTTCATTTGAATTTCAAAAGGGTCCTAAGGTGCCTATTTAAAGGACCTAACCCCTCCTTTGTAAAGCAAATCTTTGATGGATGAAAAACTACATTTCATGAGTTCTAATTTCTCTTTCGTTGCCTTCGTTCACTAGGAACATCAATCATCATGAGGGAGCACCTTCGCTTACGGGCGTCGAGAGGTGTGAGGCCTCAAGTTACCGTCACTTCTGCAACTCCATCATCCGACTCCGAATCGAGAAGAACTCCGCCTTCACTACAACAACTCTCTTTCCTTCTTCTATTGCTTTCTTCCGATTGAAACCTAATCCTTCTTTGAATGTTTGCAGGTCCTCCAGGTGACACGTGTACGGAGACGGTTGCCCTTTCCATCGAGATCTTCGGACAGTCAGCCAACGCACCCGCAGGGTTGATGACTCGATCATCCAGGCCGCATCCACCAGAGTGAGTGACCTCGGCATCGGGCGCTTCAGATCTTTGAGGTTTGTACCCTGACTCCTAAGTAGGTATTGATCGAAGAGCTAAGTCCTACGGGGTTTCTCAATCCCGGGGTCCTTTCTTTATCATTGCTTAGGGACTACTTGCTTGATAGTTTTTATTATTATAGAACCCTAGATCAACTCTTACTTATTTTTGGGAATCCAAAGAAAATCATTAAAATCTAAAATCACAAAACCAACAAATCACTTGCATCATTCTTCATCCTTGCATCTAGTTAGTTCCCCATCATTTCTGGTATCAAAGCATGGTTAGGACTTAATACTTCTTAAAGTACTTGGATAAGGTGCTTCACCAGGATGTCCGGTCTTAGGAGAAAAATAGGATTTCAAGACCCTCTCCGCCCATTCCACGGGGTCTCCTATGGTGTGTAGGGATTCCACTGTGATAGGCCTTTAAAGAGGAACACAAAAAGAATAGGTTTAAAAGAACAAAAAGATTTTGCATCTTAGATTTCATCTTTTAATTTCTACAGTTTTCCTTTCCATACATGGTCTGTTGTTTTAGGTGGTACTACCTGTAGGACTCTTCAAATCTTGTGATTTTTGTTTTGTTAGATCATATATAATTCAGGTATTTTTGTTAATTATCTTAGATTTTATTTTAGTTTTTGGAATTTCTATAAGCTAAGATATTACCTGAGAGCAAGTTCTATTCTGAGAATTTCAGCAATTTACATTTTCTTATGTTTTCATTTGTCATATAGCTTAATCTTGCATTTAGAGTCATATCATTTTATTTCAATCATCTTAAATCTATTATCATACATCAAAAAATCAAAAATATAATTTAGAGACATCTCATTAGATCATTTGCTTGCAATCATTTTCATAAATCACTTTAAGGGCAGCAATTTGACATAGGGTCAGGATTTCATTACCTATCCCTAGCCCAAAAATCACTAACCTGCATCACGAACCAAAGCTCTAATTAAAATCTAGTAGACACTAATTTTACTATAAAGAGCTTAGGGACTCTAACTGGTCGAGTCAAGACTAAGTGTCTATTCTTGGCGTCAGCCCATTCTGTGTGTGCTGTTGCTCTTGGTGTCTAGGCTTGGTGATTCAGGGCTTGTGAGTTTGGTCCGCCTACCTGACCAATCCCAGATTGGTGTCTAAGGTTGGCGTTCAGGGACCTCCACTCCCCCACACCTACCTGGCCAAGAACAGAGTTACTACAGACTGGTTTGCCACCGTGACATAGGCAACTGGTTGAGTTTCTTGGTCTAGTAGATCGTAGATGTTTTGCGTGCTTAACCCATGTCAACTAGATCAGGAGTCCCTTATCATCCCCACCATTCCCAACCCAGTGAACCTATGGAGAATGAGAGAGAAGTTCAACTTAAGGATATTCTTGAGCAATTGGCTAGGATGAACAGTAAACTAGATAAGCTTGATGAGAGAGTTGGAACCTTAGAGAGGAATAGTCCTAGGCCATCTATCGAGCCTGAGTCTGGATCACCTTTCCCCCCTAGGGATTATCCTCACCATGAACCACCCATAGAGACTTAACCCAGGAGACTGCCCCATGTTAATCCAGTCCAAGAATTTGAACCAAGGAGACCCAATCCTGAGATCATAGACCAAGAAGAAAGGGCCCTTAGGAACATCAAGCTAGAAGCCCCTACCTTCGATGGTAGTCTAGATCGTAAGGTGTACGTAGATTGGGAAGAGGATATGGAGCAGTATTTCGAGTGGTATACAATGACGGAAAGGATGAAGTTCATGTTTGCCAAGACTAGGTTGGTTCACCAAGCTAGGTTATTTTGGAATAGTATTGAAAGGCTGGTAGCGCAGAGATGAAGAACCTATAGCAACTTGGAGAGGCAAGAAAGCCAAACTTAGGGAGAAGTACCAACCACTATCTTGCACCCAGAGTTTATTGGACCAATGGCAGAATCTGAGTCAAGGGAACAAGAGTGTGGCTGACTACATCACGAAGTTTGATGAGTATGTCATGCGATGTCATGTCAATGAATCTGCTTCTGTGATCTTGTCTAGGTTTAGGGCTGGCCTACATCCAGACATCCAGAGAGAGCTTTACTTTAGAGAGGTCACTGATTTAGAGTATGCTTACCAAGTTCCAAGGAACTGTGAGTGTTTCCAAAGGGCTCCTACCTATCGTAAACCTGAACCCTTTAGAAATCCTAGTAAACTCCTTGGACCTAACCCAGGGTATAGTCAGGCTTACCCGAGTCGTCCCAATCCTTACCGACCTGACCCGAGTTGACCAAACCCCTGCCGACCCAGCCCGAGCCGACTAGACCTGAACCGACCTCATTTTAGTAGAGAGGAAAAGGGTAAAGCTGTTGGAGCCCATAAGAGTCCCACTCCCCAAAACACTTGCTTTAGGTGTCATAGACCTGGACATCATGCTAGTCAGTGCACCTCCACAGCCCTAGTAATAGAAGAGCCAACTGAGAATGAGATAGAACCCATTACTGATCCCATAGGAGAAGTCTATAAGCTAGAAGATCAGTTGCTAGAAGAATATGAGGGAGAGGAAGAGTAATTTGAATATGAAGACCATCTTGGAGTAGTTAGGTGCATCCTTACCCAAAATGTAGTACAAGAAGATTGGCGTAGGACAAACATCCTACAAACCTTTGTCAAACTAGGGGATAAGGTATGCAAAATCATAGTTGATAGTGGGAGCTGTGTCAATGCTATCTCTTCTAGTACTGTCAAAGCCCTAGGATTGACCTCAGTCCCTCACCCCAACCCTTACAAGGTCTCTTGGATTGATTCAACCTCTATACCCATAAAATCTAGGTGCCAAGTCTTAATCAAATTGCAGTCTTATGAAGAGAAGATTTGGTGTGATGTCCTTCCCATGGGTGTCAGTAGCATTATCTTAAGACGACCCTAGCTTTATAATCATGATTGTACTCTTTATGGTCAAACCAATAGATGTACTTTCAATCACCATGTGAAGAAATTTACCATTAACCCGGTTCAGCCTAAGGACCAGACTAAGAGAGGATCAAGTAGTCTTAAGGAAAAGAAGCCTGGAGTCAACCTAATCAAATCTAAGGAATTGGAGAAAGAGATTGCTGAGGGAGCCCCTGTTTGGATTTTGACCACCAAAGATAGTCATGAACCGACCCAAATAGAGTGCCCCCAAGAAGTAGTTAAGGCTTTGGAAGAGTTTAAGAATGTCTTCCCCAAAGAATTACCTGATCATCTACCACCACCTCTTAGGGACATCCAACATGCCATAGATTTGGTCCAAGGAGCCACCTTACCCAACCTTCCCCATTATAGAATGAACCACTCCGAACACCAGGAATTGCAAAAATAAGTGGGAGAGTTGCTTAGGAAGGATTTTCTTATGGAGAGTTTAGGTCCCTGTGCCGTCCCTGCTTTGATAACCCCTAAGAAAGATGGAACATGGAGAATGTGTGTAGATAGCAAAGCCATAAACAAGATCACAATCAAATATAGGTTTCCCATCCCCTTTTTAGATGATATGCTTGATATGATGGCCGGAGCTACTATCTTTTCCAAGATAGACCTTAAGAGTGGCGACCACCAGATTAGGATTAGACCCGGGGATGAATGGAAGACAGCTTTTAAAACTAAGGATGGCCTTTTTGAATGGGTAGTGATGCCTTTTGGACTTTCTAATGCTCGTAGCACCTTTATGAGGGTCATGAACCAAGTCCTGAAAAAATTTACTGGAAAACTTTTGGTGGCTTATTTTGATGACATTTTAATATACAGCAGGACTAAAGAAGACCATTTTAACCATCTTAGGTTAGTCTGCCAGACCCTTAGGAAGAATAGCCTTTATGCCAACACAAAGAAATGTGAGTTCATGACAACAAGGGTTATCTTCCTAGGTTTTGTAGTCACCCTAGAAGGAGTCTCCGCTGATCCCGAGAAAGTTAGAGCCATAGTTGAGTGGCCAGTCCCAACTAGTGTCCATGATGTGCATAGTTTCCATGGCCTAGCCACTTTTTATAGGAGATTTATACGGGGATTTAGTTCTATCGTAGCACCCATCTCCAACTGCATCAGGAAGGAAGGCTTCCAATGGACCAAAGCTGCAGATAAAGCCTTCCAAGAAATCAAAGATAAAATGATACAAGCACCTATCCTAAGATTACCTGATTTTACCAAGGTTTTTGAGGTTGCTTGTGATGCTTCGGGAGTTGGCATTGGAGGAGTACTTTGTTAGAAAAATCACCCCGTGGCCTTCTTTAGCGAGAAACTCAATGAGGCCAAAGTTAAGTACTTGACTTATGATAAAGAGTTCTATGCAGTCGTTCAGGCTCTTAGGTATTGGAGGCGTTACCTATTACCCCAAGAATTTGTGCTTTTCTCTAACCATGAAGCCCTTCGGTACCTAAACTCCCAGAAAAGACTAAACCTGAGGCACGCTAAGTGGATAGAATACATCCAGGCCTCACTTCATTTTTTCTTGCAAAACAAAGGAGCTACATTCCAAGTTCAAGGTGCCAAGATCTCTCCTCCAAGCCTTGCATTATGCCATGCCCAATAAAGTCCAGCTCTTGGTCGGCCAAGGAGAGAAGAAAATCAAAATTTTTGGGTGCCCATTCAAGAAGTCTTGTAATTTTTCATTTGAATTTCAAAAGGGTCCTAAGGTGCCTATTTAAAGGACATAACCCCTCCTTTGTAAAGCAAACCTTTGATGAATGAAAAACTACATTTCTTGAGTTCCAATTTCTCTTTAGTTGCCTTCGTTCACTAGGAACGTCGATCTTCGTGAGGGAGCGCCTTCGCCTTCACGCGTTGAGAGGTGTGAGGCATCAAGTTACCATCACTTCTGCAACTCCATCATCCGACTCCGAATTGAGAAGAACTATGCCTTCACTACAACAACTCTCTTTCTTCTTCTATTGCTTTCTTCCGATTGAAACCTAACCCTTCTTTGAATGTTCGTAGGTCTTCTAGGTGACACGAGTACGGAGACGGTTTTCCTTGCCATCGAGATCTTCAGACAGTCAGCCGGTGCACCCGCAGGGTTGACGGCTTGATCATCCAGGCCGCATCTACCAGAGTGAGTGACCTCGGCATCGGGAGCTTTAGATGTTTGAGGTTTGTCCCCTGACTCCTAAGTAGGTATTGATCGGAGAGCTAAGTCCTACGGGGTTTCTCAATCCTGGGGTCCTCTCTTTATCATTGCTTAGGGACTACTTACTTACTTGATAGTTCTTATTATTATAGAATCCTAGATCAACTCTTACTTATTTTCGGGAATCCAAAGAAAATCATTAAAATCTAAAAATCACAAAACCAACAAATCACTTGCATCATTCTTCATTCTTGCATCTAGTTAGTTCCCCATCAACATAGCTTGGACCCGACCTATTGATGTCTCCTAACTCACTAGGGCAAATTAGGTCTAATTGATTTTAATTAGGCTTGGGTTAGTATGATGATGGTGGTTTTGGGCCCAGGATAGGTGATAAAATCCTGCCCTGATCTGAGATAGAGAGTTGCTCTTACGATTAGGTTAAAATGATGGCAATCAATAGCCCTAATGCAATCTAAAACAATCAGAAAATAAAATATTTTTTTAATGATTTATGATGTGTCAAGTTAGGTTTAGGTTAACTTGGGTTATCAAACAATGTTTGGCTTGGGATTGGGGGTTTGGTAGTTGATTAGGTTAGGTTGAGTCAAGATGAAGAATGTAGCAGAAATCAGTGAATTAGGGTTTCAGTGGTTTTAAAGTTTGACACAGATCTTGATGCGAAAAAAAATCAAAACAAATCTAGAACAGAGGATGGATGGTGATGATGAAACCTTCCAAATTTCATTCATAAAAAAAATCATATGATGATGCAAACCTAGAGTTTTCTAGACTACTATAGAAATTATCAAGATTCTGTTAGGGTTTCTATTATGCCAATTTTTAGAGATTTAGAGATTAATAAAATTAATTAAAAGTTTTGATAATTACTAAGACAAAACAGAGGACATGCAGTGTAAATTTTACAGAAAAATAAAATGTTTATGATGCAAAAATCAGATGAAACCTAGACATCTAATGCAGTGGACAAGATGCTGAAATTAGGGTTAGTGAATGCAAAGCAGATAAAAACTATCCTAAAACTGCTTTGATACCAAACTAATGTGGGATGACTCTAAGACTACTAAAAATGCATGAAAAATAGTAAAATATTTTTTTGTGATTTTTATAATTTTATTTGAGGCTAGATTGTCAAAATAAAGTAAGAACTAGCAGAAAGACTAACAGTGCAAAGAATCATTGGTCGCAGGCATACTCATGCAAACCAATGAAATATCCAGGACCCGAGAGTTGAGAAACTCCTGGTTTAGGATAGCTTTTCTTCATTAATCGATACTAAGAGAAGGGAAGGTTTCTTACCAGTCAAGGATTAAAATTCAGTAGCAGCAAGGATGACACGCACTTTGATCGGAGCCTGGAAGAAGAAGCTTCGTTTCCCTTGAATCTAATGGCAGATCTGGGTGGTCCGGGCAGCAAAGAAGGCCTCCTTAGGGGAGGGGAAGCACCTTGGGGATCCAGGGAAGAAGAAGCTCTTGGACTTGGATGGTAGTAAGGGCTCCTGTTCCTTGGGCGTGGCTGATCTCCAGGGATGCCAAGGGATGCTAGGGTAGTAGGGTTTCAATCCGGAAACACAAGGAGAGCACTCAAAGAGAGAACCAAAACCCAAACTCAAGATAATTGATCATAATTTCAACAAGGTTTATTCATAAGAAAAAGATGCTTACAAGAGGGGAAGGGGTGGGGTATTTATAGAGTTCCCATGACCTCACTAACCATGGTTACACTTGGGTTACAAGTCCTCTTCCAAATTGGAATACAAGTCCTTTCCTAGTTATGTTAGAATTACTAAGTTTAAAAGGATTAGAAATCCCAACTAGGTTAGGAATAAACTTGGTCTTCTCCTTCTTCTCTTCAACTTGGGCTTGGTCAAACCTCTTTGGACATGGTCAACACTTCAAGGATGCCTAGGGGGTGTGTTGGGCCTCTAGAAGTAGCAAGGGGTTGGCCCAAAGGGGCTTGGGTGCATGGGTTTGGGCCTTTGGAAGCTGGGGTGGGCTGGTAGCCTGGTAGCAGGAATATTCCTTGTAATCTTGCTTCTTAAGGGCTTGGGCTTGGTACCTGGGCTTGATTTCTTTGGGCTTGGATGCAGGTGGACCTCTAGAATCATGGGAGCCCTGTTCTGAGAATATGATCTGGCATCTGGAAGGAAATCTCGGCATCTGGAAGGAATAACGATTTTCGAAAGCATCTTGGATCCTAGGATGTCACACAAAATCCAATGGGCTGATGTAGTGGCCTCTAACTCCTGAATGTGGCCTGGTGGACCTCCAAAATAGGGTAACATCCTCTCTTGTATAAAAATTAGGCTCATATTGGACTCATAACTGATTTACAGGATTCAAAATACTGACTCGGTTGAGGGTTGAGATAAATCAACTAACCTCAACTTATTACAAGACTCAATTCTAGTTGATTACAAAATTTGATACATGGCTAGGTAAACCAAATAGGCCCCAGGAATCTGTGTCTGATCCTGGTGCCCCCACCAACTCTCTACAGTCAACAACTCTGCCATCCCCCCTTCCTGGGATGCTAATCTGTTACCACCTAGATCACTATAGCTTGTAGTTCTGACGTGTCATGGGTACATCAGGCTCCCTATAGATGCTTGGTTTTTGTTCCAGTCAGTACCATAGTTAGTTGGTCCTATAAAAAAGAGGAGACTCAGGTCGGGGATTCTAGCGATGATACTCTGACAATTAAGTCAGTTGAGATGATCAAGGAAAATAGAATCTTTGTGATGGAGGGTTTGGGACACTTCACAAAAAGAAGTAAAATTAGATCTAAGAGATGAAAAGTGAGTGGGAAGTTACAGAGTACGGAGGTTATCCCTCTTGTGGTGCGGGCACCAGACTCAGAAGAAGACTTCAGAGCTCCATCTGGATCTCTGATTAACCTTGCCCGAAAAAATTAGGGTTTTTGGTTTGTAATAAGAGTTGACTAGATCAACTCAATTTAGTTTGAGTCTACATTACCTGCATTTTATTTTGTTGAGTCATGTTGACTCAGTAGTGGACTAGGGTTTCAACCTGGGGTGTTACATTTTCTCCCAAGACCAAGCAAGTGGACACCACACTCCCAGCCACACTCCCAGCCAAACGCCTGAGTCCAGGGGGTGCCATATCTACATCCAGCAGCCTTTGGTCCCCACTCCACAGATAGCAGCTCCCTTCTCTCATGCGCCAGATGAGGAGAAATCCACCAAGAGTCCACAAATCAAGGGGGCGGCCAAGACTTTCCCAAGAGAACCAAAGTAAAGATGGGAAGAAATTTTCTTGGAGAGAACGTCAAGGAGGCACCCACTACCTGCCAAAAAAATCCAAAACAAAGATGGGAAGGACCTTGACTTAGGGAGAAAGAAAAGGTGGAGTCCAAAAGAGTTGATCCATGGAAGGAAAAAAATTCTCTTGAAGATCCAATCAAGGAGGCGCCATCTACATGCCTTTTATAACCCAAATCAAATTTTTTGGTACCTTGGCCGACCATATGTGTATGATTTATCCTGATTTGTAGATCCCCTCCTTTAGTCCCACATGGGAAGATGTAAAACCCTACTCCCTTGTAAAGCCTTATAAATTAAACCCCTCTTGTAAGTTTAAATCAATCAGATGAATGAAACCAAATTTTTTTGTGAGCAAACTTTGTGTTTTCTCTCTTCCGCACTTGCATCCAGGTGTTGAGCTCCGTGAGGGAGTAAATCCGGGTTCCCCTGGAACCTTGAGGAGGTGTGAGATCTCCAAAACCCAAACCCTAAGTTAGCCACTCCAATCCCAAACCCTAGCCGCCATCACCCTTCTCTTTCCACCAAGCCCTAGTCTATTCCACTTCTCATGGCCACCCTCTCCAAGTCCAGGCTGGCCACCAGCATCCAGCTTCAGTCCAGCTACTTCAGATCTACAGCAATTCTAAGAGGAAGTCAGATCGGCCTCCAGGAGAATCCTGTTTTCAGCAACTTCAGCTTTCAAGTTCTTCAACCTGGTAAATCTTTTCTTGAGTATCTGAAATCCATCACTTGTTCCTCTTCTTTTCCAGATCTTGAGTCCAGGAGAAGGCGACCAAACCACAAGACCAGTATTGGAGGATCCATTGCAAAGATAGCCAACTCCGAGGATCCCACAATCTGCTCGAGAGAGTTCTTCCACCAAAATCCTGAGAAGATCACTGTCTGGTTAGTAAACCATCTCTCCTCTCTATTTCTGTTCTGTTGAAAGTTCAGAGCAAAACTCTAGGTCTGGGAGTTTCTTAACCCCCAGCGATCCATTACTTCTGAACTACTCTGATAATTCAGTTTCATCTAAATTGTGCTTTCAATCCTTACCTAGTTTCCTTCAACTTAGTTTAGCTTTACTTTGAGTCAAAGCCAATTTCTGAAATATAAAAAAAAAAGAAAAAAAAAAAGAATTAATCTTAAATTTACTTCCGCATACGCTTCCTTGTTCTTTGTTCTGCATCATTTTGGTATCAGAGCCCTGTCTAGGGTTTCTGTTTGATTGCTTGTTTGAGTCCCTCTCTTTTTACTTTGTCTGCTCGATGTAGACTCCCCAGGACGTCCGGTCCTAGGAATGAAGCGAGGTGCAAACCTCCTCTTCCCATTCCACGGGGTGTTCCTAGGGCGTGTAGGGGATCCATTGGGTTACAACTTCGTAGCAGAAATTGTAAACGGGGAAGTGCTCTGTTTTTAGCCCGTAATTACCCTGTTGCAGGAATTATTTCTTACTGCAGGTAACTCAAAATTTAGTGATTTTTATTTTGCTGAAACCAGTATAATTGAAGATAATTTTCATAATTTTCTCATGTTTTATTGGTTTCCGTGCGATTTCTGAGAATTAAATTACTATAACTTTATTTTTGTGTTCTGCAATCCATTTATTTTTGAGTGTTCATCTCTTAATTCATCTTAAGGGCATTTGAGCATCTAAGATAAGGGGAGGAGTTGATAACCTCTCCTTAGCCCAAAACTACCACCCCTTCATTTGAACCTAAGCCTTTAATCTAAAATTGATTAGACCTAATTTGCCCTAGTGGGCTAGGGACATCAACAAGTCGGGTCAAGGCTAGTGTTGAGTCAGTTTGTCTGGTTACTCTGTGTGTGCTTTGTACTCAGTGTCTAGAATGGTGGTTCAGGGATTCCATCCTGAAGGGCTTGTGTGCTGGTCCGCCTACCTGGCCAATCTCTGATTGGTGTCTAGGATTGGCATTCAGGGACCAAACACTCCCCTTACACCTACCTGGCTGAGTCCTGGGTTACTACAGGCTAGCTTGCCACTCTGATTGGGCATCTAGTTTGGGCTCTAGGTCTAGTTAACCCGTAGTCGTTTAGTTGAGTCTCATTTTGTGTGTTTGCTTGCATCATGTCTACCCGGAATGGAGTGCCCTACCAACCTGGTCAAATCCAACCTGATTTAGAGGCCATGGTTAGAGCTCTTACTGAGAGTTTGAACAAACTGAGTCAGGATGTGACTACCACTGTTGCCCAGTTTAAAGAACAAGTCCATGAGGATTTTGCCCAGTTTAGGGATCGAGTCCAAGTGCTAGAGGAACCTAGGCATCGGAACTGGACTCCTGACCCAGATTTTAATGTACCTCAACCTCACCCACACCAAGAGCCTAGAAGACCTTTATACCGAGATCCTAAACCTAATCATAGGAGGCCTGACCCAGAACCTGAGGATAGAGATGATAGGTTCATTCGAAACATCAAGTTAGATGCACCCACTTTTGATGGTAGCCTAAATCCTAAGGTGTATTCTGAATGGGAGGGTGAGATGGACCAGTACTTTGAGTGGTATGCCATGTTTGAGGAGAGGAAATTCAAGTTTGCCAAGATAAAATTAATACATCAAGCTAGGTTATACTGGGGGAACATTGAGCTGACCACTAGAAGACGAAATGTAGAGCCCATAACCACTTGGCAGGGTATGAAAGAGAAACATAGAGATAAGTACCTACCCATTTCATACCAGCAAAATCTGTTAGACCAATGGCAGACTTTGAAACAAGGGAACCGATCTGTTATAGACTACATAACCACCTTTGATGAATACCTGATGAGATGTGATGTGAGTGAAGCCCATGAGGTCACTTTGTCTAGATTTAGGGCTGGACTTAGGGAAGATATTAAGAGAGAGATGTTTCTGAGAGAGGTTACTGACCTAGACCAAGCCTATCAGATTGCACTGAACACTGAGAAGTTTCAGAGAGGACCCATGCCATCTAAGGTTAGTGCCCCAATCCCAAGAAATGGACCTAGCCAGGTTACCCCTAGCAAGCCTAATCAGGGTATCCCCACCCCTAGGCCCATGGACAAAGGTAAGGCACCTGACACCCAGAGAACCCCTAGTATCGTCTGTTTTAAGTGCCAGAAGCCCGGTCATATCTCCACTCAGTGCACAGCCATAGCTTGTTTTAAGTGTCATAAGGTAGGTCATGTTTCTAGCCAGTGCCCTCATAGATCCCTATATATAGAAGAGGGAGGAGAAGAGAATTCCGAGCCTAATGAGGAGTTTGAAGAAGAAGTTTATGAGGCCGGAATGAATTTGGTTGATGAGTATGAAGGAGAGGAAGAATCCACTGAATCTGACCACTTAGGGGTTGTGAGATGCATCCTATCCCAGACTAAAGTTCAAGAAGATTGGGATAGGACTAACATCCTACAGACTTTCCTTAAACTAGGGGATAAGGTTTGTAAAATCATCAGAGATAGTGGGAGCTGTGTGATTGCCATTTCTACTAGCACTGTCAAAATGTTAGGCTTAACCCCAGTCCCCCACCCCAACCCCTATAAGGTTTCTTGGGTAGACTCTACCTCTATACCCATCCAGTCTAGATGTCAGGTCCAAATCCAAATGCAATCCTATCAAGAGAAGATTTGGTGTGATGTCTTGCACATGGGGGTGAGCAGTATAATTCTTGGAAGACCTTGGTTGTATGATCATGATGCCACCCTCTTAGGAAAATCCAACACCTGTGTCTTTAGTTTCAATGGGAAGAAAATCACAATCCATTCAGTCCCTCCTAAGGACAAGGTAGCTAAAGGAACCAGTAAGGTTAGGGAAATGAAGACTAGAGTGAACCTAATTAGTGCCAAGGATCTAGAACAAGAAATTCATAGTGGTTCACCCATTTGGATGTTGACTGCTAAGGAACTTAGGACTCCTACACCCTCAGAGCCTCCTCAGGAAGTTTAGCCTTTATTAGAAGAATTTGAGGATGTTTTTCCCGAGGATCTGCCATACCACCTTCCACCTCTTAGGGATATTCAGCATTCCATAGATTTAGTCCCAGGAGCTACTTTACCCAACTTGCCCCATTATAGGATGAATCCATCGGAGCATAAATAACTGCAAAAGCAGGTTGGCGAATTGTTGAGGAAGGGGTTCATTAGAGAGAGTCTTAGCCCTTGTGCAGTCCCTGCACTTCTAACCCCGAAGAAGGAAGGCACGTGGAGGATGTGTGTTGACAGTCGTGCCATCATTAAAATCACAATCAAGTATAGGTTCCCCATCCTTAGACTAGATGACATGCTTGATATGATGGCCGGTGCCATGGTTTTTTCTAAAATTGATCTCAAGAGCGGCTATCATCAGGTTAGGATTAGACCAGGGGATGAGTGGAAAACAGCCTTCAAAACTAAGGATGATCTCTATGAATGGGTTGTTATGCCTTTTGGGTTGTCCAATGCCCCTAGTATTTTCATGAGGATTATGACCCAGGTACTTAGAGCTTTCATAGGGAAGTTTGTAGTGGTCTATTTTGATGATATCCTGATCTATAGTAAGACCCCTGCAGATCACCTAGGCCACCTTAGACAAGTCTGTCAAGTTTTGAGGAATGATAGTCTCTACGGTAATCTCAAGAAGTGTGAATTTATGACCAGTAGGATTATCTTCCTTGGATTTGTTGTAACCCCTGACGGCATGGCTGCCGATCCTGAAAAGATTAGGTCCATAGTAGAATGGCCAAAGCTGACCAGTGTGCATGAAGTCAGAAGTTTCCATGGCTTGGCTACCTTCTATAGGCGATTCATCAAGGGGTTTAGTACCATAGTTGCTCCTATCACAGACTGCATCAGGAAGGGAGAATTTCAGTGGGCCAAAGCAGCCCATAAAGCCTTCCTAGATCTTAAGGATAGGATGACCCAGGCACCCATTTTGAGACTACCGGACTTTTCAAAGGTATTTGAGGTTGCCTGTGATGCTTCAGGAGTAGGTATAGGTGGAGTCCTAAGCCAAGAGAACCATCCCGTAGCATTCTTTAGTGAAAAACTTAATGATGCTAAGCTTAGGTATTCTAACTATGATAAGGAATTTTACGCGGTAGTGCAAGCTTTGCGTTACTGGAGACATTATTTACTACCGCAAGAATTTATGCTATTTTCGGACCATGAGGCTCTTAGATTCTTGAATTCTCAGAAGAAGCTTAACCCTAGGCATGCTAAGTGGTTAGAGTATATCCAGTCCTATACTTTTGTTTTGAAGCATAAGTCTGGATCTGAAAATAAGGTAGCTGATGCCCTTAGTCGTCGATCTTTGTTGTTGAATTCTGTTAGGGCTGAAGTCATAGGGTTTGAGCAAATCAAAGAAGAATATGAGTCATGTCCGGATTTCAAGACTGTATACCAGGATCTAACACAAGGACCATCTAGTGAACATAAGGATTATTCCCTTTTAGATGGCTTTCTGTTCTTTAAGAATAGGCTTTGCATCCCTAGAACCTCTCTTAGGGAATTCTTGATTTGGGAAACTCATGCTGGAGGTTTAGCTGGCCATTTCGGAAAAGATAAGACCACCCTGGCTATTGAAGACCATTTTTTCTGGCCTAGCTTAAAAAGAGATGTAGCACACATTGTGGCTAGGTGTCGGACCTGCGCTGTTGCCAAACAGCGAAAACAGAACACCGGCCTTTATACCCCACTCCCTGTCCCAGATCATCCTTGGCAAGATGTGAGCATGGACTTTATGTTAGGTTTGCCTAAGACCCAGAGGAGGCATGACTCTATCTGTGTTGTAGTAGACCGATTTTCCAAGATGGCCCATTTCTTGCCTTGTTCCCAAACATTTGATGCGTCTAAGGTAGCCACCCTGTTCTTCAATGAGATAGTTCGACTCCATGGCCTACCCAAGACCATTGTTTCAGATAGGGATGTTCGGTTCACCAGCTATTTCTGGAAAACCCTTTGGCATAAGTTAGGGATGAAACTTAAGTTTTCAACTGTCTATCATCCCCAGACTGATGGCCAAATCGAAGTAGTGAACCGTAGTTTAGGCAATCTGCGAAGGTGTCTTGTTGGTGAAAACATTAGGAACTGGGATTTGTACTTACCTAGAGCTGAATTTGCATATAATGACTCGGTCAATAGGTCTACGGGTAAGAGTCCATTTGAAATTGTGCATGGTTACAAACCCCACACACCTCTTGACCTAGCTCCTTTACCAGTCCACACACGGGTCTCCGAGTCTGCCGATGTTTTTGCACAGCATATAAAAGACTTGCATAAAGAAATTCAAGCCAAAATAAATTTAAGTAATGAAACTTATAAGAAATTGGCTGATTCTCAAAGGCGAGTCAAAACTTTTGACGAAGGAGACTATGTAATGATTAGGTTAAGGCCTGAACGGTTTCCTCCTGGAACCGTTAGAAAGTTACATGCTAGGGGAGCTGGACCATTTAGAGTAGTAAAGAGAGTAGGATCCAATGCCTATGTGCTCGAGTTGCCTCCAGAACTAGGCATTAGCTCCACTTTCAACATTACAGACCTAGTAGAGTATAGGGAGCCAGCTGTGATTCCCAGTGAGGCTTTTGAACCTAATCCTGCTCTTGAGAGTGAACCTGACCCTGTGTGTCCACCAACAAATTGGCCTGTGAGGAAAGAGCAGATTGAAAAGATCCTGGATGATCAGGTTATCTCTACTCGTAATCGAGGATACCAAAGATACCTGGTCCGCTGGCTAGGAAGGCCAGATTCTGATGACTCCTAGATCTCCCGAGAAGAGTTACAAGAGCTGGTCCCAGACCTCTTGGAGAGATACCAGAGCCAACTTGATCCATACTCGACGGGGTCGAGTTCCTCCCATCCTGGGAGAATTGGTGCGGGCACCAGACTCAGAAGAAGACTTCAGAGCTCCATCTGGATCTCTGATTAACCTTGCCCGAAAAATTAGGGTTTTTGGTTTGTAATAAGAGTTGACTAGATCAACTCAATTTAGCTTGAGTCTACATTACCTGCATTTTATTTTGTTGAGTCATGTTGACTCAGTAGTGGACTAGGGTTTCAACCTGGGGTGTTACATTTTCTCCCAAGGCCAAGCAAGTGGACACCACACTCCCAGCCACACTCCCAGCCATACACCTGAGTCCAGGGGTGCCATATCTACATCTAGTAGCCTTTGGTCCCCACTCCACAGATAGCAGCTCCCTTCTCTCATGCGCCAGATGAGGAGAAATCCACCAAGAGTCCACAAATCAAGGGGGCGGCCAAGACTTTCCCAAGAGAACCAAAGTAAAGATGGGAAGAAATTTTCTTGGAGAGAACTTCAAGGAGGCGCCCACTACCTGCCAAAAAAATCCAAAACAAAGATGGGAAGGACCTTGACTTAGGGAGGAAGAAAAGGAGGAGTCCAAAAGAGTTGATCCATGGAAGGAAAAAAATTCTCTTGAAGATCCAATCAAGGAGGCGCCATCTACCTGCCTTTTATAACCCAAATCAAATTTTTTTGGTACCTTGGCCGACCATATGTGTATGATTTTTCCTGATTTGTAGATCCCCTCCTTTAGTCCCACATGGGAAGATGTAAAACCCTACTCCCTTGTAAAGCCTTATAAATTAAACCCCTCTTGTAAGTTTAAATCAATCAGATGAATGAAACCAAGTTTTTTTGTGAGCAAACTTTGTGTTTTCTCTCTTCCGCACTTGCATCCAGGTGTTGAGCTCCGTGAGGGAGTAAATCCGGGTTCCCCTGGAACCTTGAAAAGGTGTGAGATCTCCAAAACCCAAACCCTAGGTTAGCCACTCCACTCCCAAACCCTATCCGCCATCACCCTTCTCTTTCCACCAAGCCCTAGTCTATTCCACTTCTCACGGCCACTCTCTCCAAGTCCAGGCCAGCCACCAGCATCCAGCTTCAGTCCAGCTACTTCAGATCTACAGCAATTCTAAGAGGAAGTCAGATCGGCCTCCAGGAGAATCCTGTTTTCAGCAACTTCAGCTTTCAAGTTCTTCAACCTGGTAAATCTTTTCTTGAGTATCTGAAATCCATCACTTGTTCCTCTTCTTTTCCAGATCTTGAGTCTAGGAGAAGCCGACCAAACCACAAGACCAGTATTGGAGGATCCATTGCGAAGATAGCCGACTCTGAGGATCCCACAATCTGCTCGAGAGAGTTCTTCCACCAAAATCCTGAGAAGATCACTGTCTGGTTAGTAAATCATCTCTCCTCTCTATTTCTGTTCTGTTGAAAGTTCAGAGCGAAACCCTAGGTCTGGGAGTTTCTCAACCCCCAGCGATCCGTTACTTCTGAACTACTCTGATAATTCAGTTTCATCTAAATTGTGCTTTCAATCCTTACCTAGTTTCCTTCAACTTAGTTTAGCTTTACTTTGAGTCAAAGCCAATTTCTGAAATATAAAAAAAAAAAAAAAGAAAAAAAAAAAAAAGAATTAATCTTAAATTTACTTTCGCATACGCTTCCTTGTTCTTTGTTCTGCATCATCTTGGTTTCTTGATCGTTTGCTCTCTTTGTCTTTCCAGTTATCCTCCTTCCCTCCTACTAGAGGTCCCTTCTTCTATTTTATATGAGAGAAATGGCCCAAACTAGATATGGGGCTTCATCGGGACACACTTTCTTGATACCCTCCTTTGGCATGGTTTTTCTCCACCAGCGGCCTCCCCCTTGGTGCGGGCACTAGACTCAGAAGAAGACTTCAGGGCTCCATCTGGATCTCTGATTGACCTTGCCCGAAGAATTAGGGTTTTCTGGTTTGTAATAAGGGTTGACTTGATCAGCTCAATTTTAGCTTGAGTCTGTATGTCCCTGCAATTTAATTTTGTTGAGTCATGTTGACTCAGTAGTGGTCTAGGACTTCTCCAGGGTGTCACATTTTCTCCCAAGGCCAAGCAAGTACGCGCCACACTCCCAGCCACACTCCCAGCCACACGCCTGAGTCCAGGGGCACCACATCTCCATCCAGTATGCTCTGGTCCCCACACCACAAGATAGCAGGTCCCTTCTCTCATGCGCCACTTAAGGAGAAGACAATCTGGGATCCACAATTCAAGGGGCGGCCAAAGAGTTTCCATAAGAGCCAAGCTATGAAAAGAAAGGAGCAAAGCTTGGGGAGGAAGACTAGGAGGCGCCCAAGTAATTCCAAATAAACCAGGTATGAAAGGAAGGAAATTTCTCTTGAAGAGCAAGGTTAGGAGGTGCCCAAATACTTCCTAATAAGATCGAGCATGGAAGGAAAAATATTTTTTCTTGAAGAGCAAGGCTAGGAGGCGCCACCCACTTTCCTTTTGAAGCCACCAATCAACATTTTTGGAACCTTTTGGCCGGCCATATGTGTGGGAATTGATTCTACAAACCTAATTTGAAGATCCACCCTATTAGTCCCACATGGGAAGATGTAAAACCCTGCTCTCTTGTAAAGTCCTATAAATTAAACCCTTCTTGTAAATTTGAAAGTTAACTGATGAATGAATTCAATTTATGTGTGAGCAAACTTTGTGTTTCTCTCTTCTGCACTTGCATCCAGGTGTTGAGCTCCGTGAGGGAGTAAATCCGGGTTCCCCAGGAACCTTGAGGAGGTGTGAGATCTCCAACCCCTAAACCCTAGGTTAGCCACTTCAACTCCACAACCCTAGCCGCCCATCATCCTCTTCTTTCCACCGAAACCTAGCCTACCCCCATCTCTCACAGCCTCTCACTCCAAGTGGAGGCCGACCACCAGCATCTAGGTCTAGTTTAGCTGCTTCGAATACGGAGCAAATCCCAGAGGATGCCAGATCAGTATCCAGGGGAATCAGGACTTCAGCAACATCAACTTTCAAGTTCTTCTATCTGGTAAATCCTTCCTTGAGTATCTGGTTCCATAAATTATTTTTCTTCTTTCCTAGATCTTGAGTTCAGGAGAAGCCAACTTTACCATAGGACCAGTATTGGAGGATCCATTGCGAAGATATCTGAATCCGGGGATCCAACAATCCGCTCAAGAGAGTCCTTCTACTAAACTCTGAGAAGATCATTGCCTGGTCTGTAACCCTTCTCTTCTCTTTACTTCTGTCCTGTTGAAAGTTCAGAGCGAAACCCTAGGTCTAGGAGTTTCTCAACCCCCAGCGATCCTTTACTTCTGAACTACTCTGATAATCTAGTTCCTTTAAATTGTGCTTTCAATTATTACATTGTTTCTTTCAATTTGGTTTAACTATCCTTTGAGTCAAGCTGACTTCTGAAAATAAATAAAAAAAAGAATTAGTCTTAATTTACTTTCGCATTGCATCATCTCTTCTTTCCGTTCTGCATCATTTTGGTATCAGAGCTTTCGTTCTGCATCAATTTGGTATCAGAGCCTTGTCTAGGGTTTCTGTCTTGTTTGCTTGTTTGAGTGTCTCTCCTTTTTACTTTGTTTGCTCGAAGTAGACTCCCCAGGACGTCCAGTCCTAGGAAAGAAGCGAGGTGCAAACCTCCTCTTCCCATTCCACGGGGTGTTCCTAGGGCGTGTAGGGGATCCACTGGGTTACAACTTCGTAGCAGGAATTGTAAACGGGGGAAGCACTCTGTTTTCAGTCTGTAACTATCCTATTGCAGGAATTGTTTCTCATTACAGATAACTCAAAATTGCATGATTTTTGTTTTGCTGGAACTAGTATAATTGAAGCTATTCTACATAATTTTTCTTTGATTTATTGGTTTCCGTGAAATTTCTGAGAGTTAAATTACTGAAACTCTGTTTCTGTGTTTCTGCAATTCAATTTTTGAGTGATCATCTCCTAATTCATCTTAAGGGCATTTGAGCATCTAAGATAAGGGGAGGAGTTGATAACCTCTCCTTAGCCCTAAACCATCACCCACTCATTCGATCCTAAGACTAATTTTAAAATTTATTAGACTTAATTTGCCCTAGTGGGCTAGGGACATCAACAAGTCAGGTCAAGGCTAGTGTTGAGTCAGTTTGTCTAGTTACTCTGTGTGTGCTTTGTACTCAGTGTCTAGAACAGTGGTTCAGGGATTCTATCCCGAAGGGCTTGTGTGCTGGTCCGCCTACCTGGCCAATTACTGATTGGTGTCTAGGATTAGCATTTAGGGACCTATCACTCCCCTTACACCTGCCTGGCTGAGTCCTGGGTTACTACAGGCTAGCTTGCCACTCTGATTGGGCATCTAGTTTGGGCTCTAGGTCTAGTTAGCCCGTAGTCATTTCAGTTGAGTCTCATTTTGTGTGTTTGCTTGCATCATCATGTCTACCCGGAATGGAGTACCCTACCAACCTGGTCAAACCCAACCTGATTTAGAGGCCATGGTTAGAGCTCTTACTGAAAGTATGAACAAATTAAGTCAGGATATGAATGAGAATTTTACCCAGCTTAGGAATCGAATGCAAGTACTTGAGGAACCTAGGCAACAGAATTGGACTCCTGACCCAGATTTTAATGTGCCTCAACCTCACCCACAACAGGAGCCTAGAAGACCTTTATACAGAGATCCTGAACCTAATCATAGGAGGCCTGACCCAGAGCCTGAAGATAGAGATGATAGGTTCATTCGGAACATCAAATTAGATGCACCCACTTTTGATGGTAGCTTAAACCCTAAGGTGTATTCTGATTGGGAGGGTGAGATGGACCAGTACTTTGAGTGGTATGCCATGTCTGAGGAAAGGAAGTTCAAGTTTGCCAAGATGAAGTTGGTACGTCAAGCTAGGTTATACTGGGGGAATATTGAGCTAACCACTAGAAGACGAAACGTTGAGCCCATAACCACTTGGCAGGGTATGAAAGAGAAGCTTAGAGATAAGTACCTACCCATTTCATACCAGCAGAATCTGTTAGACCAATGACAGACTTTGAAACAAGGGAATCGATCTGTATCAGACTACATAACCACCTTTGATGAATACCTGATGAGATGTGATGTGAGTGAAGCCCATGAGGTCACTTTGTCTAGGTTTAGGGCTGGACTTAGGGAAGACATTAAGAGGGAGTTGTTTCTGAGAGAGGTTACTGACCTAGACCAAGCCTATCAGATTGCACTGAACACTGAGAAGTTTCAGAGAGGACCCATGCCTTCTAGGGTTAGTGCCCCAATCCCAAGAAATGGACCTAGCCAGGTTATCCCTAGCAAGCCTAATCAGGGTATTCCCACCCCTAGGCCCATGGACAAAGGTAAGGCACCTGACACCCAAAGAACCCCTAGTTCTAGTATCATCTGTTTTAAGTGCCAGAAGCCCGGTCATATCTCCAACCAGTGCACAGCCATAGCTTGTTTTAAGTGCCATAAGGTAGGTCATGTTTCTAGCCAGTGCCCTCGTAGATCCCTTTACATAGAAGAAGGAGAAGAAGAGAATTCCGGGCCTAATGAAGAGTTTGAAGAAGAAGTTTTTGAGACCGGAATGAATTTGGTCGATGAGTATGAAGGAGAGGAGGAATCCACAGAGTCTGACCAATTAGGGGTTGTGAGATGCATCCTGTCCCAGAATAGTGTTCAGGAAGATTGGCGTAGGACTAACATCCTACAGACTTTCCTTAAACTAGGGGATAAGGTATGTAAAATCATCATAGATAGTGGGAGCTGTGTGAATTCCATTTCTGCTAGCACTGTCAAAATGTTAGGCTTAACCCCAGTCCCCTCCCCAACCCCTATAAGGTTTCTTGGGTAGACTCTACCTCTATAACTATCCAGTCTAGATGTCAGGTCCAAATCCAAATGCAATCCTATCAAGAGAAGATTTGGTGGGATGTCTTGCCCATGGGGGTGAGCAGTATAATTCTTGAAAGACCTTAGTTATATGATCATGATGCCACCCTCTTAGGAAAATCCAACACCTATGTCTTTAGTTTTAATGGGAAGAAAATCACAATCCATTCAGTCCCTCCAAAGGACAAGGTAGCAAAGGGACCCAATAAGGTTAGAGAGATGAAGACTGGAGTGAACCTAATTAGTGCTAAGGATCTAGAACAAGAAATTCATAGTGGTTCACCTATTTGGATGTTGACTGCTAAGGAACTTAGGACTCCTACACCCTCAGAGCCTCCTCAGGAAGTTAAACCTTTGTTAGAAGAATTTAAGGATGTTTTTCCCGAGGATCTGTCGGACCACCTTCCACCTCTTAGAGATATCCAGCATTCCATAGATTTAGTCCCGGGAGCTACTTTACCGAACTTGCCCTATTATAGGATGTATCCATCTGAGCATAAAGAACTGCAAAAGCAAGTTGGAGAATTGTTGAGGAAGGGGTTCATTAGAGAGAGTCTTAGCCCTTGTGCAGTCCCTGCACTTCTGACCCCAAAGAAGGATGGCACGTGGAGAATGTGTGTTGATAGTCGTGCCATCAATAAAATCACAATCAAGTATAGGTTTTCCATCCCTAGACTAGATGACATGCTAGATATGATGGCCGGTGCAATGGTCTTTTCTAAAATTGATCTCAAGAGCGGCTATCATCAGGTTAGGATTAGACAAGGGGATGTGTGGAAAATCGCTTTCAAAACTAAGGATGGTCTTTATGAATGGGTTGTTATGCCATTTGGGTTGTCCAATGCCCGTAGTACTTTCATGAGGATTATGACCCAGATACTTAGAGCTTTCATAGGGAAGTTTGTAGTGATCTATTTTGATGACATCCTGATCTATAGTAAGACCCCTGCAGATCACCTAGGCCACCTTAGACAAGTCTGCCAAGTTTTGAGGAATGATAGTCTCTACGGTAATTTCAAAAAGTGTGAATTCATGACCAGTAGAATTATCTTCCTTGGTTTTGTAGTAACCCCTGACGGCGTGGCTGTCGATCCAGAAAAGATTAGGTCCATAGTAGAATGGCAAGAGTCGACCAGTGTGCATGAAGTCAGAAGTTTCCATGGCTTGGCTACCTTCTATAGGCGATTCATCAAGGGGTTTAGTAATGTAGTTGCTCCTATCACAGACTGTATTAGGAAGGGAGAATTCCAGTGGACTAAAGCAGCCCATAAAGCCTTCCTAGATCTTAAGGATAGGATGACCCAGGCACCCATTTTGAGGTTACCCGACATTTCAAAGGTATTTGAGGTTGCCTGTGATGCTTCAGGAGTAGGCATAGGTGGAGTCCTAAGCCAAGAGAACCATCCCGTAGCATTCTTTAGTGAAAAACTTAATGATGCTAAGCTTAGGTATTCTACCTATGATAAGGAATTTTATGCGGTAGTGCAAGCTTTGCATTACTGGAGACATTATTTGCTACTGCAAGAATTTATGCTGTTTTCGGACCATGAGGCTCTTAGATTCTTGAATTCCCAGAAGAAGCTTAACCCTAGGCATGCTAAGTGGGTAGAGTATATCCAGTCCTATACTTTTGTTTTAAAATATAAGGCTGGGTCTGAAAATAAGGTAGCTGATGCCCTTAGTCGTCGATCTTTGTTATTGAATTTTGTTAGGGCTGAAGTCATAGGGTTTGAGCAGATCAAAGAGGAATATGAGTCGTGTCCGGATTTTAAGACTGTGTACCAGGATCTAACTCAAGGACCATCTAGTGATCATAAGGATTATACCCTTTTAGATGGCTTTCTGTTCTTTAAGAATAGGCTTTGCATCCCTAGAACTTCTCTTAGGGAATTTTTGATTTGGGAAATTCATGCTGGAGGTTTAGCTGGCCATTTCGAAAAAGACAAGACCACCCTGGCTATTGAAGACCACTTTTTTTGGCCTAGCTTAAAAAGAGATGTAGCACACATTGTGGCTAGGTGTCGGACCTGCGCTGTTGCCAAACAGCGAAAACAGAACACCGGCCTTTATACCCCACTCCCTGTCCCAGATCGTCCTTGGAAAGATGTGAGCATGGACTTTGTATTAGGTTTGCCTAAGACCAAGAGGAGGCATGACTCTATCTGTGTTGTAGTCGACCGATTTTCCAAGATGGCCCATTTCTTGCCTTGTTCCCAAACATTTGACGCGTCTAAGGTAGCCACCCTGTTCTTTAATGAGATAGTTCGACTCCATGGCCTACCTAAGACCATTATTTCAGATAGGGATGTCCAGTTCACCAGCTATTTTTGGAAAATCCTTTGGCATAAGTTAGGGACAAAACTTAAGTTTTCAACTGCCTATCATCCCCAGACTGATGGCCAAACCAAAGTACTGAACCATAGTTTAAGCAATCTGTTAAGGTGTCTTGTTGGTGAAAACATTAGGAACTGGGATTTGTACTTACCTTGAGCTGAATTTGCATACAATGACTCAGTCAATAGGTCCATAGGTAAGAGTCCATTTGAAATTGTGCATGGTTACAAACCTCACACACCTCTTGACCTAGCTCCTTTACCAGTCCACACACGAGTCTCCGAGTCTGCCGAAGTTTTTGCACAGCATATAAAAGACTTGCATAAAGAAATTCATGCCAAAATAAATTTAAGTAATAAAACTTATAAGAAGTTGGCTGATTCTCAAAGGTGAGTCAAAACTTTTGATGAGGGAGACTATGTAATGATCAGGTTAAGGCCTGAACAGTTTCCTCCTGGAACCGTTAGAAAGTTACATGCTAGAGGAGCTGGACCATTTATAGTGGTGAAGAGAGTAGGATCCAATACCTATGTGCTCGAGTTGCCTTCAGAACTAGGCATTAGCTCCACTTTCAACATTACAGACCTAGTAGAGTATAGAGAGCCAGCTATGATTCCCAGTGAGCCTTTTGAGCCTAATCCTGCTCTTGAGAGTGAACCCAACCCTGTGTGTCCACCAACAAACTGGCCTGTGAGGAAAGAGCAGATTGAAAAGATCCTGGATGATCAGGTTATCTCTACTCATAATCGAGGATACCAAAGATACTTGGTCCGCTGGCAAGGAAGGCCAGATTCTGATGACTCTTGGATTTTCCAAGAAGAATTACAAGAATTGGACCCAGACCTCTTGGAGAGATACCAGAGCCAACTTGATCCATACTCGACAGGATCGAGTTCCTCCCACACCGGGAGAATTGGTGCGGGCACCAGACTCAGAAGAAGGCTTCAGGGCTCCATCTGGATCTCTGATTGACCTTGCTCGAAGAATTAGGATTTTCTGGTTTGTAATAAGGGTTGACTTGATCAGCTCAATTTTAGCTTGAGTCTGTATGTCCCTGCAATTTAATTTTGTTGAGTATTGTTGACTCAGTAGTGGTCTAGGACTTCTCCAGGGTATCACATTTTCTCCCAAGGCCAAGCAAGTGGGCGCCACACTCCCAGCCACACTCCCAGCCACATGCCTGAGTCTAGGGGGAACTACATCTCCATCCAGTATGCTCTGGTCCCCACACCACAAGATAGCAGGTCCCTTCTCTCATGCACCACTTAAGGAGAAGACAATCTGGGATCCACAATTCAAGGGGGCGGCCAAAGAGTTTCCATAAGAGCCAAGCTATGAAAAGAAAGGAGCAAAGCTTGGGGAGGAAGACTAGGAGGCGCCCAAGTAATTCCAAAAAAAACCAGGTATGAAAGGAAGGAAATTTCTCTTGAAGAGCAAGGTTAGGAGGCGCCCAAATACTTCCAAATAAGACTGAGCATGGAAGGAAAAATATTTTTCTTGAAGAGCAAGGCCAGGAGGCGCCACCCACTTTCCTTTTGAAGCCACCAATCAACATTTTTGAAACCTTTTGGCCAGCCATATGTGTGGGAATTGATTCTACAAACCTAATTTGAAGATCCACCCTATTAGTCCCACATGGAAAGATGTAAAACCCTGCTCTCTTGTAAAGTCCTATAAATTAAACCCTTCTTGTAAATTTGAAAGTTAACTGATGAATGAATTCAATTTATGTGTGAGCAAACTTTGTGTTTCTCTCTTCCGCACTTGCATCCAGGTGTTGAGCTCCGTGAGGGAGTAAATTCGGGTTCCCCAGGAACCTTGAGGAGGTGTGAGATCTCCAACCCCTAAACCCTAGGTTAGCCACTTCAACTCCACAACCCTAGCCGCCCATCATCCTCTTCTTTCCACCAAACCCTAGCCTACCCCCATCTCTCACAGCCTCTCTCTCCAAGTGGAGGCCGACCACCAGCATCTAGGTCCAGTTCGGCTGCTTCGAATACGGAGCAAATCCCAGAGGAAGCCAGATCAGCATCCAAGAGAATCAGGACTTCAACAACATCAACTTTCAAGTTCTTCTATCTGGTAAATCCTTCCTTGAGTATCTGGTTCCATAAATTGTTCTTCTTCTTTCCCAGATCTTGAGTTCAGGAGAAGCCAACTCTGCCAAAGGACCAGTATTGGAGGATCCATTACGAAGATATCTGAATCCGGGGATCCAACAATCCGCTCAAGAGAGTCCTTCTACTAAACTCTGAGAAGATCATTGCCTGGTCTGTAACCCTTCTCTTCTCTTTACTTCTGTCCTGTTAAAAGTTCAGAGCGAAACCCTAGGTCTGGGAGTTTCTCAACCCTCAGCGATCCTTTACTTCTGAACTACTCTAATAATCTAGTTCCTTTAAATTATGCTTTCATTTATTACATAGTTTCTTCCAATTTAGTTTAACTATCCTTTGAGTCAAGCCGACTTCTAAAAATAAAAAAAAAAAAAAGAATTAGTCTTAATTTACTTCTGCATCGCATCATCTCTTCTTTCCGTTCTGCATCATTTTGGTATCAGAGCTTTCGTTCTGCATCACCCCTTGTCAAATCTGTCCTGAAAGGAGTTTTTTCTATTAGGGATGTTTGCTAATGTAATACAGGTCCTATCTCTCTAGTGAAGCAATTTTTCATGGAAGGTGCGGGTGCCGTGCCGCTGAGCCCCGAGCCATGGTGGAGCATTTCTATTCCAGGAGGGACCATTGGTGCATTGCAGGGCTTGGGGCCTTAATGGAATACTCCTCTTGGAGAAGGCACAGATGTCGTATCATAGAAACTGGAGCCTGGGGTTGCATGGCAAAAAGTATGGTAGCGTGCTATAGGGCCTGGAGCCTAGTCATGCAAAGTGTGCGGGCGGCGTGTTGCAGAGCCTGGACCCTTCGACAGAACACACACCACCATAGGTAGCTTGGAGCCTCCATGCCATAGTTTGAATTCCTTTTGGTCTTCTCTCCCTCATTCCTGGTCGATCCTCTAGTGGTTGGTGATGCCTCTTGGTCCTGGGCGGGTAACCTATCTTGGAAAATAAGAACTTAACCCCGGTAGATGGCAGTGCGACATCGGAAGATGGCTCAACCTCGACAAGGCGGAGCTCTATCTTAGGAGCTCGACCCCAGAAGTTGAAAGCATGATATCGATCGAGAGCTTGACCCCAAAAGCTGAGAGCATGATCTCGATCGGGAGCTCGACCCCAGAAGCTGGGAGCATAACCTCGGTCGGGGGCTCAACCTCGGATAGTGGGAGCACGACCTCAATTGGTAGCTCGACCTCGGATGGGAGCTGACCTTAGCCAGGGTCTCGACCTCGGATGGCAGGAGCACAACCTCGATTGGGAGCTCTACCTTGGATGGGAGCTGACCTTGATCGGGGGCTCGACCTTTGATGGCGGGAGCACGACCTCGATCGAGAGCTCGACCTCGGATGGGAGCTGACCTCGACCGGGGGCTCGACCTTAGATGTTGGAAGCATGACCTCAGCCAAGAGCTCGACCTCGAATAGGAGCTGATCTCAGTCGGGGGCTTGACCTTGGATGGCGGGAGCATGACCTTAGCCAAAAGCTCGACCTCGGATGGGAGCTGACCTCGATCAAGGGCTTGACCTCAGATGTTCATTTGGTCGCTGCATCCAAGTGGCATCTTTTACTAGCATGGCTACCAGATAGGTCTAATACGAACTCCACATCAATGATCATGCCACATCAAGTCTTATGTGGTGCTTCCAAGGCTCAGGAGACTAAGGCTAAGGCCAAGGTCTAGTGATCATGATGCTATCATGGAACTTTTAAGGCTAGTTTGGGCCCTAGGATGAAAGGCTATTAACCTTTCATGTCTTAAGGTTCAGGGGACTTGCACCTCAAGGGGCCAACTTATATTGGGCTAGTTTTGAGTGCTAGGTATGTATGATTGGGCTGAGTCAAGGCTATACTTGAGTTTGGAAAACTCAATAATGCATTAAGTTGGCCTATGGGAGTTTTAGGGTTAGGTCATGGTGACCTAGTTTATATATACTTTGTATATGGGACTGATTGGAGCTGTCATAATGAAATAACCTTTTCTTCTAATATCCATAATCTTCCTCCCTCTCTTCCTCTCTGGTTTTCCAATCTTTATCATTGTAATATCAGCATCCAAGCCGCCATATCCTAGGAAGAAGAAAATTCCTTAGCACCTAGGGACTCCTAGTCCAAGTAGGAATCCCATAGCCTCGCATCTTTGGAGTCATCCCTCTCTCTATCTTTTTGGAGTTCAACTAAGAACTTTGTAAGGTTGAATCCTCATTGATTAGAGTTCCCAAAAGAGGTAGTTTTGCATCCTTATCATATCTAGAACATTCGAGGCACTCTGAACAAGTTCGGTGACTTCTGTACAAGAAGGCTGAATCCTTGCCAGGCTGATTGCTTCAATCCCCTGTTGCTACCACTTCCAATATAATGTTCTGAGGTTGGTTGCTGGTAGAAGGTTATCCACACAACTAAGAACATCCTCCAACAATACTAAACTGGCTTGGGGTCCCCCTTATCTCTCCATGTTGACTTCATTATTGATTTTGATGATAAACAAAATACTTAAGTATAAGTTGAGTACTGACTATTTCTTTAAAGTATGTTTTTATAGAAAAAGTATACTCATCAACTCAACAAGATTTGATTGCTCATCAAAAGTAAAGAAGTCCCTTCTATGAATGAAAGATCAGTTTTAAATGGACTTAAGTACTTGAAGATTGCTTGAAAGGACTTAGATAGTGTAACACATATTGATTTCAGCAGAGGTTCAATTATTTTTAAAGAATTCTCAGCAAGTGTCGACTCAAAGTGTCGACCCATAACTCAAGTGTCGACTCATGATAGTGAAAGTGTCGACTCAATCCAATATACAGAAAGAGTTTCGATGGCATAGCTGAAATGTCGACTCTCAGATGTCAAGTATCAACTCAAGTATCGACTCACTAGAAGAAGTGTCTACTCACCTGAGAATTCCAGAGAGCTTCAATGAAGAAATTTAAACTTTGTGTCGACTCATGAAACTTAAGTGTCGACCCTAGGTATCAACTCACAGCTTGAAGTGTCGACACTTAGAGTTCTGGGAACAGTAATGGCTAGTTTTTCAAATGCAGAACTCGGTCCTCTTATCTTCCAACGGCTAGTTTTTCATGTCTAACGATCATAAACTGACTTTAAGGCCTTGAAATGGTATTTAAGTAATTCAAATAGAATTGGAACACAAGAGGATCAACAATAGAAAAAGTAAAGCAAGTGCATTCACTCCCATTTATTCAGAGCAACCATCTTCAAGGAAAAAGAAGTCTAAAATCATTCAAAGCCTTCAAGAGCATTCAAGTCCAATATTCTTGAGCATTGATTGAGGCTTCATCAAGTTGAAGACAGCATTTCCTCGAAGCTTCAAAGAAATATCTACTTTTATTAAGAAAGCTTTTCTTGTTGCTTTACTTTAACTCTATCTTTGTTGTAAAGGTTTTTGGTTAGCCTATTGAGAAACTAAGGAAGTTTTTGGTTAGCCTATTGAAAACCAAGAAAGTTTATGGCTAGCCTATTGGAAACTTGATGCGGAACTATATATGGATGCAGATTATTTTTGTGTTTTAATATATTAAGTTAGATGTTTGAATCCCGAAGAATAGACCATGAATCTAAGAAGATTATTATTGACCCCATGAATGATTTTGATGATAACCAAACATTAGAGCATGTATATTTATTTCTGACAACTCTTCAACTATTTTACAAGTTTTTGTAGGATGAGTTAATATTCAAACTTCAACTCCTACACCTTTGTTTCTTGTTTGAGTTGTGTTGTAATGTATTTTTGTAAAGAAGAACCCAATGAAAAAGCTAAGAAAAAATCATGTGAAAAGGGTTACTTCTCTATGTGTATGCCTTAAAATTATTTTGAGTTTGTATGATTGAAAATTACAAGAGTGTTGGTGAGAGTTCTTCCATGAGTTCAAGTATAAAAATCTTGAAGAAGATGCTCGAGCCGACCCAGCATGTTGAAGAGCCAACTCAACCTACTGGCATGTAGCAAGGACTTTGGTATGCAGCAATCCGAACCGACTCGAAGGTAACCGAGCCGACTCCAATGAATCCAAGTCGACTGGAATTTGTCCGAGCCGACTCCTCCGAAGTCCAGTTTCTGAAGATTTCTGAGAATAGCCAAGTGAGCCGACCCGAACTAGAAAAAGCTGACTTTGCCAAACCTAATTTTGAAGACCTGAGAAAGCGAGCTGACCTGAACTGCATCGAGCCGACTCTTCCAGAGTGAGGTTTTCCGAACCTGAGAAGAAAAGCCGACCTAAGCTAAAAAGAGCCGACTCCTCGAGTTCAAGTTCTTCAATGATACAAGTTCGAGCCGACCTGAGCTATCAAGAGCCGACTCGTTCAGAGTGATGTTTTGCTTTCTAAGATAAAGAGCCGACTGCATTGAAGATTTGGTGACTCAACCTATCGACTCGAAGGATCCAAGTCGACTCGAAGGAATCTGAGCTGACTCGAATGTCGCTTTCAGGTATCCAACAGCTAGTTCTAGAATTTATTTTTGAATGCTAAAAAGTTTTCCAACGGTCATAAGTCACATCCCAACAGTCAAAAACATCTCTAATTGCCTTGGAGTGATGGAAGACCTTATATTTGAAGGATTTGAACATTCAATAGATAAGTTTTTTTAAAAATTCTTCAAAGTTTTGAGAGCTAAATTGAATATCCACCAACCAAAGAGAGAAAGAGCACAAGAGCATTCAAGTCAGCCTTCAAGTCTTCACCAACTCTAATATAAAGCTTGAAGCAACTTTTGAAAATGCCACTGAAGCTATTAAAGCTTATTCAAGTGCAAGTCAAGTGGACTTCCATCAAGCTGCACCGGCAACTATCCAATAAATTGAGTATGTCATTTATTATTGCATTTACTTCAATTCTTTTTTTGAATTGTTGTTGGGTTATTGGTGAGCCCGGTTGAAAAACCAAATAGGTTCTTGGTAAACCTTGATAAAAACCAAGTGTTAGGTTCTTGGTGATCCTGGTAAAACCAAGTTAGGTTTTTCTGTTGAGCCAGTTTAAAACCAAAGGGTGTTGGGTTTTCTTTGATGATCCTGTTAAAACCAAAGTGTAGAGGTTTTGGATTGTGATCCTGCAAAACAATCCTATTGTATTCGGGTGTAAATATAGTGGAAACCCCAAGTGGTATCTTGGGTAGTAGACGTATTAGCTGGGTTGCTCCGAACCATTATAAATCCTGTGTGTTTGTATTATGATTCTCTAATTTCTTTTAGCTTCTGCATTTAATTCTTAATCATAACACACAACACTTTAAAATGGTACTTCAATCGCACATTATTTGCTTTAAATTTTAAAAGACCCAATTCACCCCCCTCTTGGGTAGCCACCTAGGCAACAAGATTTCTATGCAAGAAAGAAACAACTGCATGCAAAGTAGAACCTAAAAAGCAATAAGAAGAGGACCGCCAAGGCTGAGAAGTCTCGGTTGGGCTAGTTCATCTTCAACAAAGCATCTGGCAGGCAGAAGGGGTGTACCTGATAATGGTTGATGACCCTAATGTCGATCATATGTGAAGGGGTCACTCTCACTCCTGGATGCGGCCTGAAAAATCAAGCTAGAGACCCGCAGATTTCCAGCTTTCTACTCGATGATCCGATTGCGGCCTGGCTAGAGTTGTTGGATTCGTAGAAGCTAAGGGACCTGCAAATAGCCGTTCTAGGATTAGAAAACAAAGAACAAATGGAGAGTTAATTAAGAAACCAGCAAAGGGAAGAAGGTGTTTGAAGAGGGAGGCTAGGGCTTCGAGAGATAGATGGAGGCTAGAGGTAGGTGCAGGACACCGAGAAGAAGAAGGGCTCATAAAGAATCTCTTTTTAGCACACAACAGATAGCACACAACAAAGTTGTAAACTCAATATTATTTTATGAAAAAGTTGTCTTGATACAAGAGAGTAGAGTCTCTTAAATAGACTCTTAGACTTGGCCCCCAAGTAAGGTAACATTAGTCTTTACCTAGGAGTTTTAATCCAACCCCAACACTAGCTAGAATACATGGTAGGCTAGGTAGAAATATTCCTTAATTCTCTCCCTCTCTCACTTGCCTTGGTCAGCCAAGAGGGGTGACTCTAGGTGGCCGACCAAGGAGAAGGTGACCATAAGCTTGGCACCCCATGGTTCTCCTCTTGGGCCCTGACTGGCCCAATTTGCTTTAGGATGCGGTCCAGGGCTTCATGGCTTCGGATTTGTCTTCCAGGCTTCTGATTTCATGGTCTTCATAGCTTCTATTTGGGTTGGTCTCCATGTCTTGGTCTTCATGTCTTAGGTTGGGTTGATCTTCACTTGGATTGGCTTGGTCTTTTCTTGCACTTGGGCTGACATGTACAGGACTCGGGAAGAAGACTGGCTCATCATGAGCTAACTAGTACAGGACTCAAGTGATAAAATAACAACTCGACTAGACTAAGCCATTATTATAGATGGACTCAGATACTACTAATTAATCCATAGAGGGTTGAGAATCCTCTGCCTTATTTTGGTGCCTCTGGTGTCCGCACCAATTCTCCCGGGGTGGGAGGAACTCTACCCTGTCGAGTGAAGATCAGGCTAGCTCACATATCTCTCGAGGAGGTCCGGGTTGAGGCACTGCAAGTCCTCTCGAGAAATCCCTGAATCGTCCAACTCTGGCCAGCATTGCTATCGGACTAGGTAGCGTTGATAGCCGCAGTGCCAGGTCATTATGGCTTGATTGTCCAGGATATGCTCGATCCGTTCTCCTCTCTCAGACCAATTTATTGGTGGCCACTCTGGGCTAGGGTCACTCTCAATGAAAGGGGTAGGTCCAAAGGCCTCTCTGGGTATCGCTGCCGGTTCCCTGTACTCAACTAGGTCTGTGATATTGAAGGTAGAACTGATGCCCAATTCCGAAGGCAAATCTAACACATAGGCATTTGGTCCAACCCTTTATATCACTTTAAAAGGTCTGGCTCTATGAGCAAGAAGCTTTTTAACGGTCTGGGATGGGAACCACTCAGGCCTAAGCCTAATCATGACAGAATCCCCTACATCAAATTCCTTGGTCCTTCCTCAGGAATTAGCAAGTTTCATATATGTTTCATTGCTTAGGTTTATTTTTTGGCTAATGTCCTTATGTAAGTCTCTAATATGTTGTGCGAATGATTCTGCAGACTCTGAGACTCATGCATGAATAGGTAAAGGAATTAGATCAATGGGGAGATTAGACTTGTACCCATGGACTATCTCAAAAGGACTCTTGCCCGTTGTC
Organism: Areca catechu; assembly: GCA_021397845.1. Taxonomy (NCBI): domain Eukaryota; kingdom Viridiplantae; phylum Streptophyta; class Magnoliopsida; order Arecales; family Arecaceae; genus Areca; species Areca catechu. Next base: position 87,904,622 of record CM038051.1, on the reverse strand, counting down.
CTATTCATCGAGCTATTGTTGGCAAATTCTGCTCTAGGCAATAATAGATCCCAAGTTCCAATGTGTTCACCTACCAAACATCTAAGGAGGTTTCCTAGACTATGGTTCACCACTTCGGTTTGGCCATTTGTTTGGGGGTGGTAGGCTGTAGAAAATTTAAGCTTGGTCCCTAACAGGTGCCACAGGATTTTCCAAAAATAACTGGTGAACCTAACATCCCTATCTGATATGATGGTCTTGGGTAGGCCATGGAATCTAACCACATTATCTAAAAAAAGCTTCGCTACTCTAGATGCATCAAAGATCTGGGAACATAGGATGAAGTGAGCCATCTTAGAGAACCTATTGACCACTATAAAGATAGAATCATATCTTTTCTGGGTCTTAGGTAATCCTAACACAAAGTCCATACTTATGTCCTGCCAAGGGCAATCAGGCACTGGTAAAGGTATGTAGATACCAGTGTTTTGCTTTTGCTATTTTGCAACAGCACAAGTTCTATACCTGGCTACAATCTGAGCAACATGCCTTTTCAAACCTGGCTAAGAGAACTGGTCTTCTATCACTAAGATGGTCTTATTCCTACCAAAGTGACCAGCTAATCCTCCAGCATGGATCTACCAAATCAGGAATTCTCTAAGGAAAGTTGTAGGTATACAGAGTCTATTATTTTGGAAAAGATAGCCTTCCTGAATGGTATACTCACTATTGGTACTGGATGGTCCTAGCCTAAGGGTCTGGTAAATGTCACCAAAGTCTGGGCAGGTTTCATATTCATCCTTTAACCTATCAAACCCTATGACTTGGGTGCTGACTGAGCCTAAAAGCAAAGACCTACGGCTAAGGGCGTCTGCTACCTTCTTGTTAGTTTCGGTATGGTGTTTCAGGATAAAGGTGTATGCCTGAATGTTCTCGATCTATTTACCGTGCCATGGGTTAAGTTTCTTTTGGAAGTTTAGGAACCAAAGTGCCTCATGGTTAGAAAATAAGACAAACTCCTATGGTAGTAAGTAATGTCTCCAATATCTAAGGGCCTGGACTATTGCATAAAATTTCTTGTCATAGGTAGACTACTTAAGTTTAGCCACATTCAGCTTCTCACTGAAGAAGGCTACAGGGTGATTTTCATGAGTACCCCACATATTCCTACTCTCGAGGCATTGCAAGCGACCTCAAACACCTTAGTGAAATCAGGTAATCTAAGAATGGGTGCATGGGTCATCTTATCCTTAAGCTCTAGGAAGGCCTTATCAGCGCTTTGGTCCACTTAAATGTACCCTTCCTAATGCAATCAAGTATAGGTGCGATGACTGTACTAAAACCCCTAATAAATCTTATGAAAAGGTTGCTAGGCCATGGAAACTACGCACATCATGGATACTAGTGGGTATAGGCCACTTAATAATTGCCCTAACCTTTTCAGGATCTGCAGAAACTCCCTCAAGGGTGATAACAAAACCTAGGAAGATAACCCTATATGTCATGAACTCACATTTCTTAAAATTGGCATAGAGGCTATTCTCCCTAAGGGTCTGGCAAACTAGTCTAAGGTGACTAAGGTGGTCCTTTTTTGTCCTACTATAAATCATGATGTCATCAAAATAAACCACAACAAATTTTCCAGTATATTCCTTCAGGACTTGGGTCATAATCCTCATAAATGTACTCGGTGCATTAGAAAGGCCGAAAGGCATACCCACTCATGTTGGAAATTGTGTCCCAAAGCCAATCTCCTAGGTTGTAGGCGGTTGTGCTCAGTATTGTAATCAGTATATAAATTAATACAACTTTATTTTGGTAGCTCATCACATTCTACATTTCCCTGTAATGAACTATGTTTATGTGATGAAGTCCTTAGGACTTCATTAACTTGATATAGAGAGGATATATTGAGTGGTCCTTTAAAACAGGTTCACAACCTAAGGATACATTGTATAGGATGGCAATGTATTAAGTATAGGTTGTTGTGGTTCACATCATTTGGTTGTCCTCTTAATCAAGGGAGTGTGGTGACACTGATGTGATCTGCAAGTGGGATGTGTGACATCTCATTGAACGTGACTCATTGGAGTTCCTTTCTGCCAAAGGATTACTCGCGATTAGATATGGGTATATGTGTCCCTCCGACCTGATGTCATCATGGTAGCTTGCAAGCAACTCCCTGTGCTTTTGTGTCAGACTGCCCAGATTTTTAATCCGATGATGGAAGGTTTCTGGGTATAGGCAAGTACTTGTGGAGCAGTGGTGGACCAAGATGGAATTGATCTATCTAAATTATTTGGATTGAATGTCTCGCAGTGTCTTAATTTAGTAAAACCTTGGCCGGGATAGTCCCAGTAAGGAGTCACTGGACTTGCGATGTTGAGACATGTTGTGGATTGACCCAGCTGGGGATGGTAGTCTAAGCCTAGGTCATCTAGAGCATTGGAGGTCAAAGGGATGAATTATACGGTAACCATATGCTAGAGGTTCGATAGATTGCTCTCGCATCTTTGGCTTATCCGGACACCAGGACCCATTGCTAGATGGTATCTTGTGCTGGTACTAGAAGTGTTCCAGTGCTATCGTTTAGGTTCGAACCTATGAGGTCACACGCCATAAAGGATTTTTTCCTGATCCAAGAACTGATCAATGATTGGAAATTATTTCGATATTTAGGTCAAACAGATTGATTAAGCACACATTGAATTTTTCTGGTCCAATTTGGATCGACCAGGATTGGTTGGGTCAGCCAGGAATTGTTTCTGGAAGACCAGGACTGAACCGGATTTTATTATTGGATTTAGTCGGACCGAATTTTATTAAACAAATTTTTGAAATTGGGGAACCAGTTTTTTTATTTGGAATAGTTGAACCGGTTCATAGTTTGTCTTGGTTCTTCTCCATGGAATGGTTTAATAATGCTTGACATGTTAGAACGGTCTTCTCCCAGAATTCTTAAGAAACCGATTTTAAAAGGAAGACTCCTCCCCTATTTCACAGTCTTTACATATTCACTTCTCCCAGTGTTTAAAAGCATCAAGTTTGGACATTGCTGCTTCATCACCGTGATCGGATTGGATGCCGCACAGGATAAGATTAGAGAGGAGTTCAACCTGCCCAGCTTGCCTCTATCCCTCTCTCTCATGAACTTTGCTTCTCTCGGTAATTTCCCCTGCTGCCCTTGTTACAACCATGTGGAAATAAGTACAGCAGCATTTTTCTTTCACTTGGAAGATCAATTTGTTTTAGACCAGGAGAGGTCTTCCTGCTGCTTCACAGATGCTCCTTGCAATCCGAGAGGGCTCTCATGATGGATGCTCAGTTCTTGGATGTTCTCTACCATATGTTGAAAGACCGTGCGCTGCAAGAGTTCATTTGAACTTTGGAAAATCATTTTAAACTGAATTGGACTGCTCTTCCCTTCCCTTTACGGTTTGTGGTGGGGACACCAAAGGCACCAGAATAAGGTAGAGGCTTCTCAACCCTCTGTGGATCTCTAAATTGATATTTGAGTCCACTGTAATAAAGGTTAGTCTAGCTGAGTTGTTTTTATTTGAGTCCTGTAATTAGTCAGCTCATGTTGAGATAGTTCAGTTCAGTATTAGTCAGCTTATGTCGAGCTCATTTTATTTTTTTTAGTCAAGTCCAAGCATATCGAAGACTCAAGACCACATCATACAAGTGAAGACCAAGTCCAACCTGATTGAAGATATGGAAGTTGAGCCCAAATCCAACCCAGCTTGAAGACCTTCAGATCCCTGGAAGAGAAAATGAAAATAGGAACAAACCTGAAGCCCTAGACCAGTCAGAAGCAAACTGGGCCAGTCCAGGCCCAGGAAGAAGATTAAGGTGCCATCCCTTATGGTGACCCTCCTCTTGGTTGGCCACTTAAGGTCACCCCCTTGGCCGACCAAGACAAGGAGAGAGAGTCCAAGTGCTTTAGGGATTTCTACCTATGTTACCTTGTATTCTTAGTTAGGGTTTGAAAGGGAGAAGGAGTCCTATGTAAAGTCTAAAGTACCCTTACTTGGGGCCCAAGGTTAAAGGTCTATTTAAGAAACCCTAGCATTTTCTATGAAGCTTGATTTTGATATGAAATAAACCTTGAGTTCTTATATTGCTTTGTGTGATTACCATGCTATGTGCATAAAGGGGTTTGAGAGTTCTTCCCGGTGTTTGCAACCATCTTCCTGCCGGCAACCATCCTTCCAGCCCCCTCCAAAACTTTCTTCTCTTTGCTATTTTTCTTTATTTTCTTGATATCCTCTAAGTTTTCTAACTCCTGACAGGTCGTTTACAGGTCTCTGAGTTCCTACGAATCCAACGACTCCAGCAGAGCTCAATCAGACCACCGAGCAGAAAGCCGGGTATCCGCGGGTCTTTGGCTCGATTTTCCAGGCTGCATCCATCGAGGAATGAGAGATCCCTTCACTGCAATCTTCACCAGGCACTTCAGACATTGTCAGGTACACCCCCTCTACCTCCAGTAATTATATTGTAGGAGAACTTGCCCTAACCGAGGCTTCTCAGCCCCGGTGATCCTTCTTTAATACTTTTCTAGGTTCTAATCTGCAAGCTTGATTTCAAAATTTCATACATAATTCCCTACAACTAATTTTGATCTAAAATTTAGGAATTAATCACCTAACCCCACATATAAAATATACAAAAATAATTGCATGCATATTAGCCCCGCATCATCTGGTATCAGAGCTTAGATTAGGGCTTGTTTTCTGCATTTTCAGCCGTATATGCTCTTTATTTTAGTTATTTATCCATACTCAGTACTCCAAAAATTCTAAAATTTATTTTTCTAGATTCATTTAAATTCAAAATATTTTATAGAGTTTTTGCAAATTTTGTTTCAGTTAGTGCAATTTCTACAATCCAAAATACTGCATGCAAATTTTCAGCTCTGTTTTTCAGCAAGACAACTTTGGAAGATTAAGGGTTTTGTTTAGTATCCCTTTTGCATATCTTATAATTTAAGTATATTTTTTGTATATTAGTCCATAATTTGCAGTTTTCTTCTATTTAAGAAAATACCAAAATAAAAAAAATTTTACATATATAAAAGCTACTAAAACATCTAACCCTAATTTGCATCATTTGCTTGCCATCATTGTATAATCTACCTTTAAGGGCACTCTTGCTATGTCAGATTGGGGGAGGATTTGATCACCTCTCCTTAGCCCAAAACCACACCCCTTGCATTTGGTCCCAAGCCTTAACCTAAAATTTATTAGACTTAATTTGCCCTAGTGGGCTACGGACATCAACTGGTCGGATTCGGACTAAGTGTCAAATCATTATGGCAAGCTAACCTATGTGTGCTTTGTGCTCGGTGTCTAGAACGGTGGTTTAGGGATTCAATCCCAAAGGGCTTGTGTGCTGGTCTACCTACCTGGCCAATCTTTGATTGGTGTCTAGGATTGGCAATCAGGGACCTAACACTCCCCTTACACCTGCCTGGCTGAGTACAGGGTTACTATAGGCTAGTTTGCCACCCTGATTGAGCATCTAGTTTGGACTCTAGGCCTAGTCAGCTATACTCGATCTGATCGAGTCTTGCATGAGCACTAGATCAGGGGTTTCATATCACCCACCATCTCCACTTTTGGCTGAACCCATGGATAACCTTGAAGCCAAGATTAATGCACTCACTGAGCAACTAACCCAATCCATGGCCCAGATGGCTACACAAATATCTACCCAGTTAATTACCCAAATGACTGAGTTGACTTAGACCAATAGCCTCAACTCAACTCAACCTAGTGAAACCATAGAGCCCAACCATATGAGAACCCACTACTCTGACCCATATAGGGAGTCCACTCCTAGGAGAACCCAATACTCTGACCCATATAAGGAGCCCAACCCTAGGAGAACCCCTTACCATGATCACTACCATGAGGTTGAACTTAGGAGAAACCATCGCCATGACCCTTATTATTATACTGAACCTAGGAGGACCCCAAACCCTAATCCCTACCGTGAGGTTGAACCTAGGAGAGCCCATCGTCATGACCCATACTATGATACTGAACCTAGGAGGATCCCATACCCTGATCCATACCTTGAGGCTGAACCTAGGAGAGCCCATCGTCATGACCCAATCCCTAAGGTTTGTCCAAGAAGACCCAATCCGGATTTAGTATACCAGGAAGATAGATCCTATTTACCCTCTCCCTATAAGCCTAGAATACCCAAAACCTATAGATCTTATGACTCCAAATCCTCTGACTCTAGAATCTACGAACCCATATCCCATGAGTCCAGTAGACCCAAGATCCATAGAGCTGAACCCAAATCCTATGATCCTAGATCTTATAATCCCGTGACCCATAGATCTGCACCCTTGTCCTATGAGCCTAGGGAGCCCATAATCCCTAGGTATCAATCTAGTACTAGTCAGGTTTCCCTTAGTCAACTTGAACCCCATAGGATTAGTACCCCTAAATATGAGCCCAGTAGTGAGCCACTACCCCTTAGGCAACTTGAACCTACTAGGATTAGTGCCCATAATCAGAAACCAGGACCTAGCCAATTTTTTCCTAGCCGACCTTCTCTAACCATTCCTGAGATTGACAAGGCTTACATTAACGCGGAAGTGTATGAAGCTGATAAAAGCCTAGTGGATGTGTATGAAGGAGAAGAGGAGACACCTTTAGTAGACCTAGAATTAGCTGACCCAGTAGATACCCGGGTAGAAACAAACCCAGAGCTAGTTGACCTTGACCACATCCAACCTAAAGCTATAGTGGAAGAACAATTAGAGGAAGAGAACTCTGATACTAGGATTTTACCAGAGGAAACACTAGAAAAGGTTCTAATTACAGAGCCTATTCCTAAATTCCATGAACAAAAAGACTTTATTCAGGATTTGGCTTACTTAACCCATTGCCCTCAAGATGAATCCCTTCCTGCCATTCCTATTGAAGATTTAATCCCAGAAATTGTTGACCCATCCTTTCATAGCATGGACCTTTTCTTGCCCATAGATATACCGTAACCCCGTAAGGTTAGTCTCCTTAGTCTAGGATTGGTCCCTGACATGCCTTCTTTTATTCTACTTTATCCAACTAACCTGGAATCTTTTTCTCCACCCTACCAAACTAATTCTGAACCCACTTCCTATTTCCTACCCTTTCCTGAGTCTTCTCATGTGTCTAGAACTATTAGGTTACATTTTGTTGAGGTTACTAGGTTGCAAAGATCCATAAAGCCCATCCCATTTGCTTCCTACTTTTGGCATACCCTCTGGCACCTATTAGGAGTTACTAGCAAATTTTCTTCTTTATGTCATCCATCAACCACGACTCATGCCCCCATGCCCAAGTGGTAGTTAAGACCTAATAAACCTCTTTAGTCAAGTCTGTTAGGTATAGGTTTGAGTCCTTCGCAACATCTTGTTAGGAGACTGCATGTGCCTAGCATGTTCACCACCCACACTAATTTTAAAACAACTGGCTAATTCCCGAAGAAGGGTCAAAGAATTTGATGTAGTGGATTCTATCCTGGTTAGGCTTAGGCCTAAAAGAAGCTTCATGCTCGCAGAGCCGGACCTTTTAAAGTGATAGAGAAGGATTGGATCAAATGCCTATGTGTTAGACTTGCCTTCGGATATGGGCATTAGTTCTACCTTCAATATTACAGACCTGGTTGAGTATAGGGAACCGACAGCGATACCTAGTAAGGCCTTTGGACCTATTCCTTTTCATTGTGAGTGACCCTAACCCAGAGTGTCCACTAACAAATTGGCCCGAGAGAGGAGAACAGATCGAGCGTATCCTGGATGATCAAGCCATCATGACCCGGGGCCATGACTATCAACGCTTCCTGGTCTGATGGCAAGGCTGGCCAGAGTCAAAAAATTCATGGATTTCTCGAGAGGACTTACAATGCCTCAACCCAGACCTTCTCAAGAGATATGTGAGCCAGTCTGATCTTCACTCGACAGGGTTGAGTTCCTCCCACCCTGAGAGAATTGGTGAGGACATCAAAGGTACCAGAATAAGGCAGAGGCTTCTCAACCCTCTGTGGATCGCTAAATTGACATTTGAATCCACTATAATAAAGCTTAGTCCAGTTGAGTTATTTTTATTTGAGTCTTGTAATTAGTCAGCTCATGTTGAGCTAGTTCAGTTTAGTATTAGTCAGCTCATGTCGAGATAATTTTATTTTTTTGAGTCCTGTCCAAGCATATCGAAGACTCAAGACCATATCATACAAGTGAAGACCAAGTCCAACCTGATTGAAGACATGGAAGTTGAGCCTAAATCCAACCCAGCTTGAAGACTTGAAGATCCCAGGAGGATAAAATGAAAACAGGAACAAACCTGAAGCCCTAGACCAGCCGGAAGCAAACTGGGCTAGTCCAAGCCTAGGAACAAGATTAAGGTGCCATCCCTTATGGTGACCCTCCTCTTGGTCGGCCACTTAAGGTCACGCCCTTGGCCGACCAAGACAAGGAGAGGGAGTCCAAGTGCTTTAGGGATTTCTACCTATATTACCTTGTATTCCTAGTTAGGGTTTGAAAGGGAGAAGGAGTCCTATTTAAAGTCTAAAGTACCCTTACTTAGGGCCCAAGGTTAAGGGTCTATTTAAGGGACCCTAGCATTTTGTATGAAGCTTGATTTTGATATAAAATAAACCTTGAGTTCTTATATTGCTTTGTGTGATTACCTTGCTGTGTGCATAAAGGGGTTTGAGAGTTCTTCTTCCTGGTGTTTGCAACCTTCTTCCTGTCGCCAACCATCCTTCCAGCCCCCTCCAAAACTTTCTTCTCTTTGCTATTTTCCTTTATTTTCTTGATCTCCTCTAAGTTTTCTAACCCCTGACATGTCGTTTATAGGTTCCCGAGTTCCTACTAATCCAACGACTCCAGCCGAGCCTCAATCAGACCACCGAGCAGAAAGTCGAGTATCCACGGGTCTTTAGCTCGATTTTCCAGGCCGCATCCATCGAGGAACGAGAGATCCCTTCACTGCAATCTTCATCGGGCTCTTCAGACTTTGTCAGGTACACCCCCTCTACCTCCAGTAATTATATTGTAGGAGAACTTGCACTAACCGATACTTCTCAGCCCCGGCGATCCTTCTTTAATACTTTTCTAGGTTCTAAACTGCATGCTTGACTTCAAAATTTCATACATATTTTCCTACAACTAATTTTGATCTGAAATTCAGGAACTAATCACCTAACCCCACATATAAAATATACAAAAATAATTGCATGCATATTAGTCCCGCATCAGTTTGGTTTCTATGCCTATAAATAAAGCCCAAGGGTTGAACACCAAGAGGTACAATAGAGAAGTAAGAGAGAAGTATGAGAGAAGAGAGAACAGAGCAAGATCGAGAGGGAGAAGAGAAGAGCATATTTTTTTTCCTGTTGGCCTTCACGGGATTTCTAAGTATTATTGTATACTGTTTTTCAAGGCCATGGGAGGAGTGAAGCAGGAGTTTTGCAACTGGCTGTGAGTTGATAAAACGTTGAAGTGTCCTGTGAATCATTCCTTGATTTTACTATTTCCAGTGTGTGCTATTCTTGGTGTCTAGGCAGTCTTGGAGAAGACTGTCCGTGAGATCTGTTTATTTTTCTTACTCCACCTTCCGTGATCAGTTTATTGATTTATGGTGGACTAGCATCCATCTAGAAGTCGGATCAGCGAGAGCCCTGCACATGGATACTCTAGAGGATGGACACTTGGACACCTCGAGAGGTTGCATCGACCTACTTTTTTTGCTGTTGCAGATCTTATTTTGCTGTTGAAAGAGTTCAATCGATCGCTGCTGATCTAATCTGAAGGCTGAGGGTCGGCTTCGATCAGGTATGTTTTATTTTGGATATCATGCATGCCTAAGTCTAGTTGTTATCATATGATTTATAATTGTTACACTTGCCTATACATGCCTGTATATTATGCTACATGCATCATGATATGTTAGATCCTGTGCATGAGTAGGTATTTTTCGTTACATGCTTAAAATTTTTAATTAAGCAATACCTGCTCCCTAGTGTTACATGCCTAGAGTAGGCTTCTACTGCACCAGGTTTTCCTACAACTCAAAGATGCCATCCTTAGTTTTGAAAGCGGTCTTCCACTCATCCCCATGTCTATTCCTAACCTGATGATAGCCGCTCTTAAGGTCTATCTTTGAGAAAATTTTATCACCAGCCATCATGTCTAACATGTCCAATCGTGAGATGGGAAACCTATACTTCACAGTTATTTTGTTGATGGCTCTACTGTCTACACACATCCTCCAGGTACCATCTTTCTTATGGGTCAGTAGAGCTGGGACTACATATGGACTCAAGCTCTCCCTAATGAAACCCTTCCTAAGCAATTCTTCCACTTGTTTCTGTAATTCTTGATGCTCACTGGGGTTCATTCTATAGTGAAGAAGGGTTGGTAAAGTGGCTCGTGGGATTAGATCTATTGCATGTTGGATGTCTCTAAGGGGTGGTAATTAATTAGGTAAGTCATCAAGGAAGACATCCTTGAATTCTTTGAGAGCCTCAATAATTTCTGGAGGGTGTTCCTTTTGGGTCGGCTCATGTATTTCTTTGGTGGACAAGATCCAAATAGGGTTACCCTCAGCAATCTTTCTCTCTAACTCCTTAGCCATAATCAAATTAACTCCAGGTTTCTTGTCCTTAAGGCTACTAGAACCTCTCTTGACTGGCTCTCTAGGTGGAGTTGGGTGGATAACAAACTTATTCCCATGGTAGCTAAAAGCACAAACATTATTTCTACCAAACATGATTACATTATGTTCAAAAGGCCAAGGTTGACCTAAAATGATACTACTTACTTCCATGGGGATGACATCACACCAAATCTTTTCCTCATAGGTTTGCAGTCTAATTAAGATTTGGCACCTAGACTTGATCAAGATGGAGGTGGAACTATCCAAGAAACTTTGTAAGGTCTAGGATGGGAACTATGGTCAATCCTAAAGATTTGACTGTACTGGCAGAGACGGCATTGACACAACTCCCACTATCTATGATGATCTTATACCTTACCCCCTACCTTAACAAAGGTCTGTGGGATGTTAGTCCTATGCTAATCTTCCTTAACTGGGGTTTGGGTCAAGATGCACCTAACCACTCCTAATAGGTTCTCAGACTCAGGTTCCTCCTCCTCACCTTCATACACATCCAACAACTGGTCATTAGCCTCATGGATTTCTCCCTCAGGTTCAGCTATGAGTTCAGGCTCTTCTTCCTCTAGCTCACCTAAGTGTAGGGCACTAACTGAGCACTAGCTAGCAAAGTGGCTTGGTTTCCAACATTTAAAGCAGGTCTTCTGGGGATTGGGACTCCAGTGGACCTCTACAGATTTACCTCTATCATCTCTATAGGTCAAAGGAGTACTAGGCTGGGTTCGACTCGGGTCAGGGTGACTCAGATTAGGTCGACTTGGATTAGGTCTGCTAGGGCTGGGTTGGCTCTGGTGGGACTTGTTAGCTCCTGGGTACTAACTAGGGTATCTAGTGGGCTCGAGTTTATGATAGACAGGCCCTCTCTGGAAATGCTCATAATCCATAGAAATCTGGTAGGCATGGTCCAGGTCTCTAAACTTTCTCATATAGAGCTCCCTCTTAATATCATCTCTCAGGCTAGCCCTAAACATAGACAGGACAACATCCTCAAACTCATTTAAGTCACATCGCATGGAATACTCATCAAATTTTGCGATGTACTAATCTACACTCTTGCTACCCTGATTCAATCGCTGCCATTGATCTAATAAACCATAACGATATGAGGTAAGAACATATTTCCCTCTAAGCTTACCCTTCATGGCCCTCCTGGTGACTATGGGATCATGTCCTCCTAGTCTAAGGGTTCTCTCAACACTAGCCCAATATAACCTGGCCTCATGGACAAACTTAAGCTTGAAAAACCTAAACTTACACTCCTCAGACATATCGTACTACTCAAAATACCGATCAACCTCTCCCTCCCAATCTTTATTAACCTTAGGATCATGATAACCATCAAAAGTGGGGGCTTCTAACCTTATGTTCTTGTAGGCTCTATCCTCCTGGTCTATGAAGTCCTGATTGGGTCTCCTTGGACAAACCTTTGGGACTGGGTCATGATGATGGGCTCTCTTAGGTTTAGCCTCATAGTATGGATCAGGATTTGGGGTCCTCCTAGGTTCAGCCTCATAGTAAGGATCACGGCGAGGGGTTCTCCTAGGATGGGGAGGTGAATCAAGATATGGTTCAGACTACGACCCATGGGTTCTCTCTAAGGTCCCTACACGGTCTTCTACCTATTCAAACCTATTGACTAAGTGGTCTAGTCTATTATGGGTTCGGGTATTGGACTGGGTCAACTGAGTCATCTCGGTAGTTACCTGGGCAAGAGATTGGGTTAGCTCTTCAGTAAGGGCTTTGATCTAGGCTTCAAGATTATCCATGGATTCAGCCAAAGGTGGAGATGGTGCATGATATGATGCTCCTGATCTAGTGCTCATGCAAGACTCAACACTGACTTGACTATAGCTGCCTAGACCTAAAGCCCAATTAGAATGGGTTGACTCAACTTATACACAACACAAATCCTAGTCCTTCAACTGGCCAAGTAAGAGATGGGATGGTGGGAGGCCCCCCTGCTCTCGCAGGGACCCAATTAAGGAACCACCGATCTGCTTAGGTCGTTTGACTTTGTACCTCTTTCCTAGACACTAGAATCCAGTAATAAGAGATGAATTGGGTGCACTAGTCATCCCACAATGACAGAACACGATCGATGCATGTCCCTAGCCCACTAGGGCAAATTAAGTCTAGTTAATTTTAGATTAGGCTTAGGACTGAATGCAAGGGATGTGGTTTTGGGCTAAGGAGAGGTTATCAACTTATCCCATTATCTGAGTTATAGAAAGTTTCCTTAAGATATTTTATGCTATGATGGCAGGCAGATGAAAAAGCAAATTAGGGTTTAGGTGTTTTTGAAGTTTTTGAGTATATGTAATTTTTTTTTATTTTGGGATTTTCTTAAATAGAATAATAACTTGCAGATTATGACCTAATATGCAGGAAATATGCCAAAATTAAAGATACATAGAAATTATACTAAAAGAACCCTGAACTTTTCGAAATCAGATTTGCTGCCAAAATAGAGCATAACTGTTCTCATGCAGTGTTTCGACTGGGAGAAAATCCACAAACTGAAATAATTCTTGAAAAAATTACAAAAATTAACTTGAATTAAGTGTAATCCAGCAAAATAAATTTCAGATTTGTTTGAGTTTCATGTGGGCAAAAAATATAAAAAAATAGGGTATATACCTAGAAGGCCAAAAATGAAAAACCCTAAAGGAACTCTTTGTGTTCTTCTTCAGGGGTCAATTCACAGCGGCACCCCTACTACCATAAGAGATCTCATAGTTTGGAAAGAGAGGGTCTTGCAGCCCTACTAGTCTCTTATGACTGGCGGCCATGGTGAAGGACTCGATCCGAATATCCAAAGAGAACTGAGCCCAAAATAGGCTCTGATACCAAATGATGTGGAACTATATATGCATGCAGCTTATTTTTATATTTTTATATATTAAGTTAGATGTTTGAATCCTAAAGAATAAACCATGAATCTAAGAAGAGAGTTCTACACAAGAAAGAAGCAACTGCATGCAAAGTAGAACCTAAAAAGCAATAAGAAGAGGATTGCCGAGGTTGAGAACTCTCGATTAGGCTAGTTCATCTTCAACAAAGCATCTGGTAGGAAGAGGGGTTGTACCTGACAATGGTTAATGTACCCGATGCTGATCGTATGTGAAGGGGTCACTCTCACTCCTGGATGCGTTATGGAAAATCAAGCTAGAGACCCGTGGATTCCCGGCTTTCTGCTCGATGATTCGATTGCAATCTCGCTGGAGTCGTTGGATTCGTAGAAGCCGAGGGACCTGCAAACAGCCATTCTAGGGTTAGAAAATAAAGCACAGATGGAGAGTTAATTAAAATACCAGCAAAGGGAAGAAGGTGTTTGAAGAGGGTGGCTAGGGCTTGGAGAGATAGATGGAGGCTGGAGGCAGGAGCAGGACACTGTGAAGAAGAATGGCTCTCACAGAATCCCTTTTTAGCACACAGCAAAGTTATAAACTCAATATTATTTCAAGAAAAAGTTATCTTTATACAAGAGAGTAGAGTCTCTTAAATAGACTCTTAGACTTAGCCCCCAATTAAGGTTACATTAGTCTTTACCTAGGAGTTTTAATCAAACCCCAACTCTAGCTAGAATACATGGTAGGCTAGGTAGGAATATCCCTTAATTCTCTCCCTCTCTCACTTGCCTTGGTCAGCCAAGAGGGGTGATTCTAAGTGGCCGACCAAGGGGAAGGTGACCATAAGCTTGGTGTCCCTTGGTTCTCCTCCTGGGCCTTGGCTGGCCCAATTTGCTTCAGGCTACGGTCTAGGGCTTCATGGCTTCAGATTTGTCTTCCAGGCTTCTGATTTCATGGTCTTCATAGCTTCTAGTTGGGTTGGTCTCCATGTCTTGGTCTTCATGTTTTCAGTTGGGTTGGTCTTCACTTGGACTAGCTTGGTCTTCTCTTGTACTTGGGCCGACATGTACAGGACTCAGGAAGAAGACTAGCTCAACATGAGCTGACTAGTACAGGACTCAAGTGATAAAATAACAACTCGACTTGACTAAACCCTTATTACAGATGGACTTAGATACTACTAATTAATTTATAGAGGGTTGAGAAGCCTCTGTCTTATTCTGGTACCTCTAGTGTCCATACCAAAAATCAAAGAGATTTTTTGTAAGCCTAGTTGAAAACCAAGGAGGTTATTGGTTAGCCTTTAAAAACTAAGAGGTTTCTTTTGGTGAGCCTTGTAAAAACCAAAAGGGCTTTTGATTAGTTAGCCCGAAAAACTAATCGGCTATAATCGGTGGGGATTATAATGAATTCCCGAGTGGACCTTGGAGAGTGGATGTAGGTGCATTAGAAAGCACCGAACCACTATAATTGGATTGTGTTTATGATTGTTTGTCTCTCTATCTTGCTCTTACATTTATTGCATTTAAATTTCTACTACATACTCTTTTAGAGCACTTTACTATTGCATCTCATTGTACTTAAGTTGTTAATTGAATTGGTTCACACATTTACATTTAATTTTTAGAAACCCAATTGACTCTCCCTCTTGGGTTGCTTACTGAGGAACAAGTGGTATCAAAGCCACGTTCTCAGTATGTAGGTATAACCACCTTGAGTAAAGATCTATGGCAACCCCTTGGTACTAGTGTAGTTGAGGGACAAGCCTCAAATAGACCTCTGTTGGCATGGAGTCTTTGAATCGGCCGATCGGAGTTGCTACATCGCAGGACCGCTCCTTGGTTCACCTGCAAAACAGGTCCCTTGCCGAAGTTGTTCCGGCGGGGGACACTCCGATGCCTAAGTCAGTGGCAGATCCCAGCCACAGAATGGGGAAGGGTGTCAAGAGTGTGAGAGGAAAGGCTCTTTTAGGATGTATGAGTGCATATGAGCGTATGTCAGCGTACCTCTCTAGGCATCCTTCTTACCATTATTTAAAAGAAGGCCTCCGACTTGCGGCCCGCTCTTTTACCGGTGATCATGGGGAGCCAATCTCTCCTATGATTGGCGATCGTTGGTTGTCATTGAGCGGTTCCAACCAGATCGGAGGCGTGGCAGCAGGAGTTGCGCACCATGATCATGGCTTGACGAGTGTCGATTGTAACCGTTGGTTATAGTTGCCTTTCTAGACCAGATTGTGGTCCAAGATTCGGGTTTCCCCTTTCGTGGGCCAAAGATTTGGTATTTTTCCCATAATCGGAGATCGTGTCTATGGCGGGGACCGAAGAGCGTGTCTCCGAAAGTCGATGAGAAATTTGGTCTTCAGTCGAGGCCGAAGACATTGTCCGAAGGATTGGTCTTCGGATGCTGTAGTCTGCTGAGAAGCAGTGGGTCGCTTGCAGTTGGCTTGTCCCTTGCCTGGCCCAAAGTCCGTAGTCTAGAGAAAAGGGCTTCGACCAGTTGAACCGGGGTTCGGTTAGTAGCTGAACCGGGATATCCTAATAGTTGTGATGGGGACATCGCTAGCACGGATCCTGGAGCAAGCACAAATCTTGGAGCTGCATGAGTTTCAGAGCATATCTAGTATAAATTTAGAATTCATCTTTTATTTGAAATTTGAATTAGGATTTGGTTGGTTAGGATTGAGATATGGATAGGCTTATCTTATCCTTTCTTGTATTTGAATTTGAGTCATCCCTATCTTTTTATCCTGTATTCAAATTCAAATGAGGGTTGGACAGGTCAATAAATACCACCCTCAGTCCTTTGTGAAAAATCAGTTCAGTTCATAAAAAATTGAGTTTTTTAGAAGAGTGATTCTTCTGTCCTTCGCCTTCGGGCATGGGCGTGATGCCCTTGTTATCCCCCTTCCCATTCCATCTTCTTTATCCCCTCGTGACCTTTGAAATCCATCCTAGCGCCTCCAAGTATCGAGGAGGGTATAATGCCCTAGAGGTGAGAGGTCTCTTCGTTAGGGTGAGTTCCAAAGTCCATGAGATCCATATTCCCATCCTACATCCCTACTATTCCTTCGCCACCCCTAGAGAAAAAAATATTAAAAAAAAACAGTACCCTAATTTAGGTGACTTCTAGGCTTGCCAATGATCCTACCCCATCCGTCCCCCATCATTTTTGGTATCAGAGCAATAGGTCAAGTTAGGGTACATTTCTTCCCCAATCCCTGATTTCCCTCATGGGTTCCATCATTCTCTGTTTTTCCTGTGGATCATCCACTGCCCATAGCCACCATCCACATAGCAGCGATCTCGTCTTCATCCGCTGGCCTCCCACGGGTGCTTCCTGCAGCTGCCCCCTCACCGTCCCCAAAAAGAAGAGGCCCCACTCCATCCAAATGGGATGGGTATTGCCAACGATTTAATTTTCATTATTTCCGTGTTTCCTCCTAAACTCCACCAACACGCCTGCTGCCACCGGCCGACCCAACCAATCCTCCCCGCCCACCAACCTCGTCGACATCTCCAGCTCTTAGGATGCCACCACCGGTGACGGCACCACCACCGTCATCGTCCTCACAATGCTCACCGATGACTCCATCTCCTACATTGAACACTCCCTTCCCCCGGCGTCGCACCCCGCTCCGCCGCCACCACCCTCGACGGCCACTGTCACGAGCTCCACGATGGTGACAAGGACCTCCGCCGCTCCGCTGCCACCCTCGATGATGGATCCACTTCGCCGCCCCCCTCCTCTCTACCTTCCGTGAAGTCCCCATCCTCCATCCGTGAATCCTTCCCCACCCCCCCTAAATCCAGCACTCCGCTTCTTTTTCTCACCATGGGAGATGTGGTCGAAGCTCCAGCACCAGACTTTCTTGGCGACCTGGATCTCGACTACCTCCTGGAGGGGTTCTCCGATGATCCAGCTCTCCTCAATCTCTCCCCCGAGATGTGGAACTCGGAGCTATCGCCAGAGAAATTCTGGACCCCATCATCATCTCCGATCTCAGCCGGACCCCGTACACCTGCCATCGTCGCCAACCGTCCCCGCCGTCTGAGCCACCGTCTGAGCCGCCGTCTCACTCCCAGCACTGGGTACCTCTACTTTTGGAACCCAGAGACCAATGTCACCCTGAACGAGCGGCCCTTCACCGAGCTCCCGCATCATCTACCTGCTGCTCGCCCAATGAAGGAACCGCACCGCCACCCCGCTGGATCGGACGCCGCCCATTTCGCCGTCCCCTCCCACGGCCGCGTCTCCCTCTCATTCAGCCACCGCCTCCCCATCGATAATCACCCTCCCATGGATTACATCCGTTCCCCCTGCATCAATGGCCCACCGTCTCCGGCTGCCCCGGTGTGGTGCCTTTTCCAGGTCCCATCGATCTCATGGTCGTGTAACCGAATGAAGATCAAGGAGGGGAAGATCAAGGAGGATGTCGACTTCTTGAACAAGGGCATCCAACTCCGCTGTCTGCAATCGAATGAAGTAACCACTGCTGCACCATCCACCAGAGCCCTTCTTCCCATCCATGCCGCTACCGCCGGTGAAGCCCGTCGGGAGCCCCTCCACTGCTCCAACCCCATCGATCCAAGGGAGGAAGAAGAAGCCGCACGGTCATAAAAGCATCTTTTATCCCTCTCGCCGACTTCAAGTCAACACGCTTCTCAAAGCTACATGACTCTCAAAGCGCACGAATCTTCAAGCTGCATGACTTTTAAAGATGCACAGATCTAAAAGCAGGGCTAAAAAATAAAAAATAATATTATTATTATCTAAAGGTTATCAGTTTAGAGTCCAAGGGAAATAATATCAAACTAAAGATGGGAGACTTGATGCCTGACTCGACGGAGTCGAGTTTTTCCCACCTCAGGAAAATGATGGGGACATCGCTAGCACGGATCTTGGAGCAAGCATAAATCTTAGAGCCACACGAGTTTCAGAGCATATCTAGAATAAATTTAGAATTTATCTTTTATTTGAAATTTGAATTAGGATTTGGTTAGTTAGGATTGAGATATGGATAGGCTTATCTTATCCTATCTTGTATTTGAATTTGAGTCATCTCTATCTTTTTATCCTGTATTCAAATTCAAATAAGGGTTGGACAAGTCTATAAACACCACCCTCAGTCCTTTGTAAAAAATCAGTTCAGTTCATAAAAAATTTGAGTTTTTTAAAAGAGTGATTCTTCTGTCCTTCGCCTTCAGGCATGGGCGGATGCCCTAGTCATCCCCCTTCCCATTCCATCTTCTTTATCCCCTCGTTGGTGTGGACACCAAAGGCACCAGAATAAGGCAGAGGCTTCTCAACCATCTGTGGATCACTTAAATGACATTCGAGTCCACTGCAATAAAGCTTAGTCCAGCTGAGTTGTTTTCATTTAAGTCCTGTAATTATTTAGCTCATGTTGAGCTAGTCCAATCCAATGTTAGTCAGCTCATGTCGAGCTAATTTTATTTTTGAGTCCTGTTCAACCATATTGAAGACTCAAGACCACATCATACAAGTGAAGACCAAGTCCAACCTGATTGAAGACATGGATGTTGATCCCGAGTCTAACCTAACTAGAAGACATGAAGATCCCCGGAGGAGAATTAAAACAAGTGCAAACCTGAAGCCTGGAGACCAGCCAGAAGGAAACTAGGCCAGCCCAGGCCCAGGGAGAAATTTGGGCGCCCCTCCTTAGAATTACCTTCCCCTTGGTCGGCCACTTATGGTCACCCCCTTGGCCGACCAAGACATGGAGAGGGAGTCCCATTCCATTTAAAACTTTTCTACCTAGGTTGCCATGTATTCCTAGTTAGAGTTTGTAAGGGAAAAGGAGTCCTATGTAAAGTCTAAAGTACCCTTACTTGGGGCCCAAGGTTAAGGGTCTATTTAAGGGACCCTAGCCTCTTGTATGAAGGGAGAATTTTTGATGAATGAAAACCTTGAGTTCTTCTATTGAGTTGTGTGATACCCTGCTATGTGCATAAAGGGGTTTGTGAGAGTTCTTCTTCCCGGTGTTTGCAATAATCTTCCTGCTGCCAACAAAATCTCCAGATCCCTGGATGCCCACTC
This sequence comes from Areca catechu, assembly GCA_021397845.1. Lineage (NCBI taxonomy): Eukaryota > Viridiplantae > Streptophyta > Magnoliopsida > Arecales > Arecaceae > Areca > Areca catechu. The sequence continues at coordinate 87,885,058 of CM038051.1, read as the reverse complement.
CAAAAGAAGCCTTCCCTTGCAATTTTTCCTTTGTTTTCTTGTTCCTTTGTGAATCTTCTAACCCCTGACAGGTCGTTTGCAGGTCCCTGAGTTCCTACGAATCCAACGACTCCAGCCAAGCCTGAATCGGATCACCGAGCAGAAAGCCGGGTATCCGCGGGTCTTTGGCTCGGTTTTCCAGGCCGCATCCATCGAGGAACGAGAGACCCCTTCGCTGCGATCTTTATAGACATTATCAGGTACACCCCTCTACCTCCAGTAGTTTTATTGTAGGAGAACTTGCCCTAACCGAGGCTTCTCAGCCCCGGCGGTCCTTCTTTGCTACTTTTCTAGTCCTAATCTGCATGCTGATCTTCAAAATTCATACAAAATTCTCTACAAATAATTTTGATCTGAAATTAGGGAATTAATCACCTAACTCAACATGTAAAACATATAAAAAAAATGGTATGCATATTAGTCCCCCATCATTTGGTATCAGAGCTTATATTAGGGCTTGTTTTCTGCAGTTTTTCAGTCCATATATGCTCTATTTTTTAAATTATTTCTCTCTGATGAAAACTCCAAAAATTATGAAATCTCTTTTTCTGGATTCATCATAATTAAGAGTAATTTTACTAATTTTTGTAGATTTTATTATATCCTGTGAATCTTCTTCAAGCCAAAATACAACATGCAAATTTTCGGCTCTGTTTTTTCAGCATGACAAGTTTGGAAGTTTTAGGGTTTTGTTTAGCATTTTTGCATATCTTTTAATTTTAGAATATTTCCTGCATATTAGGACATAATTTTCCAGTTTTCTTCTATTTAAAAAAATACCAAAAAAAGAATTACATATTCTCCAAAAATACCAAAAAATATCTAAACCCTAATTTGCATCCTCATCTGCCTGCCATCATTACATAATTTACTTTAAGGGCACTCTCTTTATACCAGATAAGGGAAGGAGGTCATTACCTTTCCTTAGCCCAAAACCACCTTCCTTGCATTTGGTCCCAAGCCTAACTTAAAATCGATTAGACCTAATTTGCCCTAGTGGGCTGGGGACACCAACTGGTCGGGTCCGGGCTAAGTGTTAGATCACTGTGTCAAGACTAACCTGTGTGTTCCTTGTGCTTGGTGTCTAGAATGGTGGTTTAGGGATTCAATCCCGAAGGGCTTGTGTGCTGGTTCGCCTACCTGGCCAATCTCTGATTGGTATCTAGGATTGGTAATCAAGGACCTAACACTTCCCTTACACCTGCCTAGCTGAGTACAGGGTTACTATAGGCTAGTTTGCCACCCTGATTGAGCATCTAGTTTGGACTCTAGGTCTAGTCAGCTATAGTCGGTCTGATCGAGTCTTGCATGAGCACTAGATCAGGAGTTTTATATCACCCACCTCCTTCACAAATGTCTGAACCCATGGAAAATTTACAAGCCCTAGCTGATCAAATGGCCCATATGGCTACCCAGATAACTACCCAGGTGACTACCCAGATGACCCAGTTAACACAGTCTCGTATTCAAACCAATGATAGAATTGACCATCTTGCCAATAGGTTTGATCAGTTAAAAGTCTGGGTAGGGACCCTAAAAAAAACCCATGGGTCATAGTCTGAGCCATATCCTGATTCCCTTCAACCTAGGAGGATCCCAAACCCTGATCTATACCATGAGGTCGAACCTAGGAGAGCCCCTTATCCTGACCCGTACTACAATCCTCAACCTAGGAGGACCCCAAACCCTGATCCATACCTTGAGGCTGCACCTAGGAGAGCCCATCGTCAGGACCCAATCCCTAAGGTTAGTCCTAGAAGACCCAATCAGGATTTTATAGACCAGGAAGATAGATCCTATTTACCCTCTCCCTACAAGCCTAGTATACCCACATCCTATAGATCTTATGACTCCAAATCCTATGAACGTAGAACCTATGAATCCATAACTTATGAACCTAGATCCTATGACTCTTGATCCCATGATCATAGATCCTATGCACCCACACCCTATGAGCCTAGTAGACCCAACACCCAGTATTCTGGCCCATATAGGGAGTCCAACCCTAGGAGGACCCAATATCCTGACCCATATAGAGAGCCCAACCTTAGGAGGACCCCATACCATGATCCATCCTTAGAACTTGACAATAGAGCTGACCCAAAATCCTATGACCCCAGATCTTATAATCCCATGACCCATAGATATGCACCCTTGTCCTATGAGCCCAGAGAACCCATAACCCCTAAGTATCAATCTAGTACTAGTCAGGTTTCCCTTAGTCAATTTGAACCCCATAGGATTAGCTCCCCTAAATATGAGCCCAGTAGTGAGTCACTACCCCTTAGGCAACCTAAACCTACTAGGATTAGTGTACATAATCAGAAACCAGGACCTAGCCAATTTTCCCCTAGCCGACCTTCTCCAACCATTCCTGAGATTGACAAGGCTTACATTAACGCGGAAGTGTATGAAGCTGATGCAAACTTAGTGGATGAGTATGAGGGAGAAGAGGAGACACCTTTAGATGACCTAGAATTAGCTGACCCAATAGATACCCAGGTAGAAGCCAACCTAGAGGTAGTTGACCTTGACCACATCCAACCTAAAGCTATAGTGAAAGAACAAATAGAGGAAGAGAACCTAGGTACTGCTACTAGAGCCTTACCTGAGGAAACCATAGAGGAGAGCCAAATTATAGAGTCTAGTCCTAAAATACAAGAACCAGAAGAATTTATTAAGGACTTGATCTCTTTGAATCAGTACCTTCAAGATGAGCCTCCTCCTATAGTTTCCATTAAGGACCTCTTCCCTGAGATTAGTAACCCATCCTTCCATTATGCAAACACCATAGATATACCGCAACCTCGTAGGGTTTGCCTCATTAGTCTAGGATTAGTCCCTGACGTGCCTTCTTTTATCGAACATTATCCAACTAACCTTGAACCTTTTTCCCTACCCTACCAAACTACTTCTGAACCCACTTCCTATTTTCTGCCCTTTCCTGGCACCTCCAGCATTTCTAGGATCATTAGATTGCATTTAGCTGAGATTAGCATGCTGCATGCATTCATCACGCATGTTAGGTTTGCATCTTACTTCTGGCATCCTCTTTGGAATTTGCTAGGAGTTCACTGTAAATTTTCATGTGCATGTCAAGCTAGGATCAAACCTAGAGAACCTATAATCTATTAGGTTTAGATCCAAAGAGTTCAATAAAATTTCCTTCGATAGGAATGCATAGTCGAGTCTATTAGGTGTTGTATGAGTCCTTTGCATCATTTGTTAGGAGTCTGCATGTGCCTAGCATGTTCACCACCCGCACTAATCTTAAAACAACTGGCTAATTCCCGAAGAAGGGTCAGAATTTGATGTAGTGGAATCTATCTTGGTTAGGCATATGCCTAAAAGAAGCTTCATGCTCGTAGAGCCGGACCTTTTAAAGTATTAAAGAAGGTTGGATTAAATGCCTACATGCTAGACTTAACTTCGGATATGGGCATTAGTTCTACCTTCAATATTACAGACCTGGTTGAGTACAGGGAACCGGCAACGATACCCAGTGAGGCTTTTGGACCTATCCCTTCTGTTGAGAGTGATCCTTACCTAGAGTGTTCACCAATTAATTGGCTTGAGAGAGGAGAACGGATCGAGCGTATCCTGGATGATCAAGCCATTACGACCCGGGCCGCGGTTATCAACGCTTCCTAGTCGATGGCAAGGCCGGCCAGAGTCGGACGATTCATGGATTTCTCGAGAGGACTTGCAATGCCTCAACCCAGACCTTCTTGAGAGATATGTGAGCCAATCTGATCTTCACTCGACAGGGTCGAGTTCCTCCCACCCCGGGAGAATTGGTGCGGACACCAAAGGCACCAGAATAAGGCAGAGGATTCTCAACCCTCTGTGGATCACTTAAATGACATTCAAGTCCATTGTAATAAAGCTTAGTCCAGCTGAGTTGTTTTCATTTAAGTCCTGTAATTATTTAGCTCATGCTGAGCTAGTCCAGTCCAATGTTAGTCAGCTCATGTCGAGCTAATTTTATTTTTGAGTCCTGTTCAACCATATTGAAGACTCAAGACCACATCATACAATTGAAGACCAAGTCCAACCTGATTGAAGACATGGATGTTGAGCCCGAGTCCAACCTAACTAGAAGACATGAAGATCCCCGGAGGAGAACTAAAACAAGTGCAAACCTGAAGCCTGGAGACCAGCCAGAAAGAAACAGGGCCAGCCGAGGCCCAGGGAGAAATTAGGGCGCCCCTCCTTAGAATTACCATCCCCTTGGTAGGCCACTTATGGTCAGCCCCTTGGCCAACCAAGACAAGGAGAGGGAGTCCCATTCCATTTAAAATTTTTCTACCTAGGTTGCCATGTATTCCTAGTTAGAGTTTGTAAGGGAAAAGGAGTCCTATGTAAAGTCTAAAGTACCCTTACTTGGGGCCCAAGGTTAATGGTCTATTTAAGGGACCCTAGCCTCTTGTATGAAGGGAGAGTTTTTGATGAATGAAAACCTTGAGTTCTTCTATTGAGTTGTGTGATACCCTACTGTGTGCATAAAGGGGTTTGTGAGATTTCTTCTTCCCGGTGTTTGCAATCATCTTCCTGCTGCCAACAAACCCTCCAGATCCCTGGATGCCCACTCCAATAGAAGCCTTCCCTTGCTATTTTTCCTTTGTTTTCTTGTTCCTTTGTGAATTTTCTAACCCCTGACAGGTCATTTGCAGGTCCCTGAGTTCCTACGAATCCAACGACTCCAGCCAAGCCTCAATCGGATCACCGAGTAGAAAGCCGGGTATCTACGGGTCTTTGGCTCGGTTTTCTAGGCCGCATCCATCGAGGAACGAGAGACCCCTTCACTGCGATGTTCACAGACATTGTCAGGTAGACCCCTCTACCTCCAGTAGTTTTATTGTAGGAGAACTTGCCCTAACCGAGGCTTCTCAGCCCCGGCGGTCCTTCTTTGCTACTTTTCTAGGTCCTAATCTGCATGCTGATCTTCAAAAATTCATACAAAATTCCCTACAAATAATTTTGATCTGAAATTTGGGAATTAATCACCTTACTCAACATGTAAAACATACAAAAAAAATGGCATGCATATTAGTACCCCATCACTCGTGACCTTTGACATCTATCCTAGCGCCTCCAAGTATCGAGGAGGGTATAATGCCCTAGAGATGAGAGGTCTCTTCATTAGGATGAGTTCCAAAGTCCATGAGATCCATATTCCCATCCTACATCCCCACTATTCTTTCACCACCCCTAGAGAAAAAAATATTAAAAAAAAATAGTACCCTAATTTAGGTGACTTCTAGGCTCGCTGATCCTACCCCATCTGTCCCCCATCAAGTTGCCCCCCTACTCTCTGTTTTCGAAGCAGGGATTTGCCTCGAGAAGTGAGAGTTTTAATGCTTTGTCGATTTCCTCTTGAGGCATGGTGTAGTGGATGATTATGGAATCTCTGATTGGACTGCCCATCATGATCTGGAAATCTAGTGGTGGACGGCTATCACTCTCGGGTTGGGGAAGAAGGAAAAAGTTGGTGGCCCTTGGGCCATCTTTTCCTTTCCTGTTGCACAATGGTTAAGCCAATCTATTGGTTGAGATTTGGATGGTTGTGGCTACTTTCCCCCGTCCGTTGGATGATGGGTGTGCCTCATCTTGGCAGTTAGTTGAAGGTGGGTTACCTCCCAGGGTAACCTTGGATCAAATCACCCCTGGTGGGGCCTCAGAGACCCTTGCTTTTCTTTTGGGGAAGGATGAAGGTCCGACCGAGGAAGTTTCATCAACCTCGTCTCATCCCTCGTCCAACTTGTTCTGGACTACCAGTCTACTTCGCAGGTTGAATCTTCTTTCTACTCCCTTGCTTTACTATTTTATCATGGAAGGATCTGTAGAAAGTCAAGAGGAACAGGATGGGCCCTCGGGGGCCGGTGAGGTAATAGGTCTGGAGTTGATTCCCAGCTCTGTTTCTCAGGGTAAGGCGGCCCTTCTCTAGGAATGCTATCGCATTCCTGAGGAGTTCCCCTTCATTCTCCCCACACTCGAAGAACGAGTGAATGAACCTCCCCCTGGGTGTCAAGCCGTATACGAAGATCATCTAAAAGCTGGTCTTCGGTTTCCCCTATACACCTTCTTTGTCAAGATTTTCTGCTTGTACCAAGTGGTGCCGGCGCAGTTGACCCCGTACAGCATTCAGAACATCTGCAGGTTTCTGGTCATGTGCAGCATCGCAAACGTAGAACCTAGGACCAATTTGTTCACGGCCCTTTTCATTCTCAAGTGGTGGGGACACCGGAGGCACCAGAATAAGACGGAGGCTTTTCAACCCTCTATGAATTGATCAATAATTTATGAGTCCATCTGTAATAAGGGCTTAGCCCATCTGAGTCCATTCTAGTTGTTATTTGAGTCTTTTGAGTTGTTATTTCAGTTCTGTACTACTCAGCTCATGTTGAGCTAGTTCAGTCCAATGCTAGTCAGCTCATCTTGAGCTAATTTTATTTCTTTGAGTTCTGTCCAAGCATACTGAAGACTCAAGACTATATCATACAAGTGAAGACCAAGTCAAACTAGATTGAAGACATGGAAGTAAAGCCCAAGTCCAACCCAGCTTGAATATTTGAAGACCCCAAGAGGAAAAATTCAGAAAACCCTGATTCCTTGCAGATGCCCTCCAGATGCCCAGATTCCCTTCCAGATGCCAAAGTATAATCATAGATAAGGGCATCCATGATTCCAGAGGTCCATCTGCATCCTAGCCCAAAGAAATCAAGCCCAGGCACCAAGCCCAAGCCCCTAAGAAGAAGATACCAGGGAATATTCCTGCTACCTGGCTACCAGGCCACCCCAGCTTCCAAAGACCCAAACCCATACGCCCGAGCCCCTTTGGGCCAGCCCCTTTCTGCTCTTAGAAGGCCAACACGCCCCCCTAGGCATCCTTAAAGTGTTGGCCAAGTCAAGAGAATTTTTAGGGATTTTTCTACCTAATGTTTCCTTATTTTCTAGCTAGGGTTTGAGAGGGAAAATGATTCTTATGTAAAGACTTATGTGCCCTTACTTAGAGCCCAAGGTTAAGGGTCTATTTAAAGGACCCTAGCCTCTTGTATAAGGGGAGATTTTGATATATGAAATAAACCTTGAGTTCTTCAATTGCTTTGTGTGATTACCCTGCTGTGCGCATAAAGGGGTTTGAGAGTTCTTCTTCCCGGTGTTTGCAATCATCTTCCTGCCGCCAACCATCCTTCCAGCCCCTCCAAAACTTTCTTCCCTTTGCTGTTTTCCTTTATTTTCTTGATCTCCTTTGAGTTTTCTAACCCCTGATAGGTTGTTTGCAGGTCCCCGAGTTCCTACAAATCCAACGACTCCAGCCAAGCCTCAATCGGATCACCGAGCAGAAAGCCGGGTATCCGCGGGACTTTGGCTCAATTTTCCAGGCCGCATCTATCAAGGAACGAGAGATCCCTTCGCTGCGATCTTCACTAGGTGCTTCAGATGTTGTCAGGTACACCCCCTCTACCTCCAGTAATTATATTGTAGGAGAACTTGCCCTAACCGAGGCTTCTCAGCCCCGGCGATCCTTCTTTAGTACTTTTCTAGGTTCTAATCTGCATGCTTGGCTTCAAAAAATTCATACAAAATTCTCTACAACTAATTTTGATCTGAAATTTGGGAATTAATCACCTAACCCCACATATAAAATATACAAAAAGAATTGCATGCATATTAGTCCCCCATCATTTGGTATCGGAGCTTAGATTAGGGCTTGTTTTCTACAATTTTTCAGTCCATATATACTCTGTTAATTTAATTATTTCACCCTGATAGAAACTCCAAAAATTTTGAAATTTCTTTTTCTAGATTCAAAAAAATTCACAGTAATTTTAAGAATGTTTCCAGATTTTATTATGGCTTGTGAAATTTCTGCATGCCAAAATACAGCCTACAAATTTTTGGCTCTGTTTTTTCAGCAAGACAAGTTTGGAAGTTTTAGGGTTTTGTTTAATATCTTTTGCATATCTTTTAATTTTAGTATATTCCAAGCATATTAGGCCATGATATGAAAGTTTTATTCTATTTAAAAAAATATCAAAAAAAATTATATATTCTCCAAAAATACCAAAAAACATCTAAACCCTAATTTGCATCATCATCTGCCTGCCATCATTGCATAATTTACTTTTAACGGCACTCTTGCTATATCAGATGGGGGGAGGATTTGATCACCTCTCCTTAGCCCAAAACCACATCCCTTGAATTTGGTCCCAAGCCTTAACCTAAAATTAACTAGACTTAATTTGCCCTAGTGGGCTAGGGACACCAATTGGTCGGGTCCGGGCTAGTGTTAGATCACTGTGTCAAGTTAACCTGTGTGTGCCTTATGCTCAGTGTCTAGAATGGTGGTTTAGGTATTCAATCACGAAGGGCTTGGTTCTGGTCTGCCTACCTGGCCAATCTCTGATTGGTGTCTAGGAATGGCAATCAGGGACCTAACACTCCCCTTATACCTACCTGGATGAGTACAGGGTTACTATAGGCTAGTTTGCCACCCTGATTGAGCCCTTAGTTTGGACTCTAGGTCTAGTCAGCTGTAGTCGGTCTGATCGAGTCTTGCATGAGCACTAGATCAGGAGTTTCATATCACCCACCTCCTTCACAAATGTCTGAACCCATGGAAAATTTTCAAGCCCAAATGAAAGCCCTAGCTGATCAAATGGCCCAGATGGCTACCCAGATGACTACCCAGATAACCCAGTTAACTCAGTCTGGTATTCAAATCAATGATAGAATTGACCATCTTGCTAATAGGTTTGATTAGTTAGAAGTCCGGGTAGGGACCCCAGGAAAAACCCATGGGTCACAGTCTGAGCCAAATCCTGATTCCCCTCAACCTAGGAGGACCCCAAACCCTAATCCATACCGAGAGGTTGAACCTAGGAGAGCCCCTCAGCCTGACCCATACTATTATACTGAACCTAGAAGAACCCCTTACCATGACCCTTATTATGATACTGAACCTAGAAGAACACCTTACCATGACCCTTATTATGATACTGAACCCAGGAGAACCCAATCTCTGACCCATATAGGGAGTCCAATCCTAGGAGAACCCAATACTCTGACCCATATAGGGAGTCCAATCGTAGGAGAACCCAATACTCTGACCCATATAGGGAGCCCAACCCTAGGAGAACCCAATATCTTGACCTATATAGGGAGTCCAACCCTAGGATAACCCAATATTCTTACCCATATAGGGAGCCCAACTATAGGAGGACCCCATACCATGATCCATCCTTAGAACCTGATCATAGAGCTGACCTAAAATCCTATGACCCCAGATCATATAATCCCATGACCCATAGATCTACACCCTTGTCCTATGAGCCTAGAGAACCCATAACCCCTAAGTATCAGCCAAGTACTAGTCATGCTTCCCCTAGTCAACTTGAACCCCATAGGATTAGTATCCCTAAATATAAACCCAGTAGTGAGCCACTACCCCTTATACAACCTGAACCTACTATGAGTAGTACCCATATTCAGAGACCAGAACCTAACCAATTTCCTGCTAGCCGACCTTCTCCAACCATTCCTGAGATTCACAAGGCTTACATTAACGCGGAAGTGTATGAAGCTAATGTAAGCCTAGTGGATGAGTATGAGGGAGAAGAGGAGACACCTTTAGTAGACCTCGAATTAGTTGACCAAGTAGATACCCAGGTAGAAACCAACCTAGAGCTAGTTGACCTTGACCACCTCCAATCTAAAGCTATAGTGGAAGAACAAATAAAGGAAGAGAACCTAGGTACTGCTGCTAGAGCCTTACCTAAGGAAACCATAGAGGACAGCCAAATTATATAGTCTAGTCCTAAAATACAAGAACCTGAAGAATTTATTAAGGGTCTGATCTCTTTGAATCAGTACCCTCAAGATAAGCCTCCTCCTATAGTTCCTATTAAGGACCTCTTCCCTAAGATTAATAACCCATCCTTCCATTATGTAAACCCCATAGATATACCGCAACCCCGTAAGGTTAGCCTCATTAGTTTAGGATTTGTCCTTGACATGCCTTCTTTTATCCTACTATATCCAACTAACCCGGAACCTTTGTATCTACCCTACCAAACTAATTCTGAACCCACTTCCTATTTTCTGCCCCTTCCAGACATCTCCAGCATTTCTAGGATCATTAGAATGCATTTAGTTGAGATTAGCGTATTGCATGCATTCATTACGCATGTTAGGTTTGCATTATACTTCTGGCATACCCTTTGGCATTTGCTAGGAGTCCATTGTAAATACTCTTGTGCACACCACACTAGGGTCAGACCTAGAGAGTCTATAGTCTCTTAGGTTTAGGCCCATAAAAGTCTAATAAATTTCCTTCAATAGGAATGCAAAGTCGAGTCTATTAGGTGTTAGTTTGAGTCCTTTGCATCATCTTGTTAGGAGTCTACATGTGATTAGCATATTCACCACCTGCACTAATCTTAAAAAAATTGGCTAATTCTCGAAGATGGACCAAAGAATTGATGTAGTGGATTCTATCTTGGTTAGGCTTAGGCCTAAAAGAAGCTTCATGCTCACAGAGCCGGACCTTTTAAAGTGATAGAGAAGGTTGGATCAAATGCCTAGGTGTTAGACTTGCCTTCGGATTTGGGCATTAGTTCTACCTTCAATATTACAGACCTGGTTGAGTATAGGAAACTGGCAGCGATACCTAGTGAGGCCTTTGGACCTATTCCTTTTCATTGTGAGTGACCCTAACCCAGAGTGCCCACTAACAAATTGGCCTAAAAGAGGAGAATGGATCAAGCGTATCCTGGATGATCAAGCCATCACGACCCGAGGCCATGACTATCAACGCTTCCTTGTCCGATGGCAAGGCCAGCCAGAGTCGGACGATTCATGGATTTCTCGAGAGGACATGCAATGCCTCAACCCAGACCTTCTCGAGAGATATGTGAGCCAGTCTGATCTTCACTCGACAGGGTCGAGTTCCTCCCACCCCGGGAGAATTGGTGGGGACACCGGAGGCACTAGAATAAGACGGAGGCTTTTCAACCTATGAATTGATCAATAATTTATGAGTCCATCTGTAATAAAGGCTTAGCCCATCTGAGTCCATTCTAGTTGTTATTTGAGTCTTTTGAGTTGTTATTTCAGTTCTGTACTACTCAGCTCATGTTGAGCTAGTTCAGTCCAATGCTAGTCAGCTCATGTTGAGCTAATTTTATTTTTTGAGTCCTGTCCAAGCATACGGAAGACTCAAGACTATATCATATAAGTGAAGACCAAGTCCAACTAGATTGAAGACATGGAAGTATAGCCCAAGTCCAACCCAGCTTGAAGATTTGAAGACCCTAGGAGGAAAAATTCAGAAAACCCTGATTCCTTGCAGATGCCCTCCAGATGCCCAGATTCCCTTCCAGATGCCAAAGTATATTCATAGATAAGGGCATCCATGATTCTAGAGGTCCATCTGCATCCTATCCCAAAGAAATCAAGCCCAGGCGCCAAGCCCAAGCCCCTAAGAAGCAAGATACCAGGGAATATTCCTGCTACCTGGCTACCAAGCCACCCCAGCTTCCAGAGGCCCAAACCCATGCGCCCGAGCCCCTTTGGGCCAGCCCCTTGCTGCTCTTAGAAGACCAACATGCCCCCCTAGGCATCCTTAGAGTGTTGGCCAAGTCAAGTGAATTTTTAGGGATTTTTCTACCTAATGTTTCCTTATTTTCTAGCTAGGGTTTGAGAGGGAAAAGAATTCTTATGTAAAGACTTATGTGCCCTTACTTAGAGCCCAAGGTTAAGGGTCTATTTAAAGGACCCTAGCCTCTTGTATGAGGGGAGATTTTGATATATGAAATAAACCTTGAGTTCTTCAATTGCTTTGTGTGATTACCCTGCTGTGTGCATAAAGGGGTTTGAGAGTTCTTCTTCCCGGTGTTTGCAATCATCTTCCTACCGCCAACCATCCTTCCAGCCCCTCCAAAAATTTCTTCCCTTTACTGTTTTCCTTTATTTTCTTCATCTCCTTTGAGTTTTCTAACCCCTGACAGGTCGTTTGCAGGTCCTCGAGTTCCTACGAATCCAACAACTCCAACTAAGCCTCAGTCGGACCACCGAGCAGAAAGCCGGGTATCCGTGGGTCTTTGGCTCGATTTTTTAGGCCACATCCATCGAGGAACGAGAGATCCCTTCACTGCGATCTTCGACGGGTGCTTCAGATGTTGTCAGGTACACCCCCTCTACCTCCAGTAATTATATTGTAGGAGAACTTGCCCTAACCGAGGTTTCTCAGTCCTGACGATCCTTCTTTAGTACTTTTCTAGGTTCTAATCTGCATGCTTGGCTTCAAGAAATTCATACAAAATTCCCTACAACTAATTTTGATCTGAAATTTAGGAATTAATCACCTAACCCCACATATAAAATATACAAAAAGAATTGCATGCATATTAGTCCTGCATCATCAAGAGGGACTTCCATGGTAATGGATGGTGGGTGATTGGCCCTAGGTCGGTCCGCAAGGTCATCAAGGACATGCCCAGTGCCATCCATGGGTGGAAACCCATTTTTGTATTTGTAGTTTCTTTCGATCCATGGTGCTTCGATACTGTGTGGAAGAAGCCTCGCCTGACCGCCAATGATAGGAAGAAAGTCTTGGTGGCCGATCAGTCGGACTATTACCTCTTGGTCAACTCCAAAGTTGCCCCCATTCGGGAACTATTGGAGGAGAGAAATCTCCATCGGGCAGGAATTAGCAGATTCTCCTCATTAGGTATAGCGATAGGAATTTCTGCTCCTCTTTCTTTGTTTTATTGTAGCTCAGTCAATTGAAGTGAACTCTTTTGCTTGTAGGTGGCGGGATGAAGCCCGGTGTGAGCTGGCTCCGTCAGACTTCGGAGAAGAGGGTTGCACAGGCCCCTCTTACTAGGTCTGTAGTTCGGAAGAGGGCTCGAAGGGATGGTCCCGAGGGAGACCAAAGCACTTCATCTTCTCGAGGTACCTCAGGTGAAGATGCAATAGCCGTGGAAGGGCCTCCGTCAAGACCCTATCCAGTCGAAACTCCACCGGCAGCTATCTCCCCAGTTCGCACAACGGGGAGCCCGCCTCAGGGTGTTGATGTGCCACCATTTTGCCCCCTGCTACTGATAGGAGCAAAGCATGGCAAGTCCAAGGAGAGTTCGCTCGCGGGGCTTCCTCAGCCAGAGGCCGTTCGACGAACTCTTCAGAGCTCTCACCTACAGGAGGACTGCTGGTCCCGGCTGTAGCTAGGTAGGTGTTGAAGGGCACGCTACTGCCTCATGACTTGGCGGTTCATTGAAATCAGAACCTTCCCAGAGTGTCCGATTCTGCCTTCTCTGCCCTACAACAGGTATGATCCTCATTGACCCCTTTGTCCTGAGAGCTGTTTGATCCACGACCCCTCACTTTTGATGCAGTTGGTCTATGACCTCACCTTCATTGAGGAGGGCCTGGGAAACATTGACAGCCTCATCCATGGCCTCAAAGAAAAGCTTCAGACTGCCAGGTGGTGCGGGCACCAGACTCAGGAGAAGACTTCAGAGCTCCATCTGGATCTCTAATTAACCTTGCCCGAAGAATTAGGGTTTTTTGGCTTGTAATAAGGGTTGACTGGATCAACTCAATTTTAGCTTGAGTCTATATTACCTGCATTTTATTTTGTTGAGTCATGTTGACTCAGTAGTGGACTAGGGTTTCAACCTGGGATGTTACATTTTCTCCCAAGGCCAAGCAAGTGGGCGCCACACTCCCAGCCACACTCCTAGCCATACGCCTGAGTCCAGGGGTGCCACATCTCCATCCAGCAGGCTTTGGTCCCCACACCACAGATAGCAGCTCCCCTCTTTCATGCACCAATTGAGGAGAAATCCACCAGCAGTCCACAAATCAAGGGGGCGGCCCAAGACTTCCCAAAAGAACCAAACTATAAAAGGTAAGAAATTCTCTTGGAGAGGAATTCAAGGAGGCGCCCATTACCTGCCAGAAATACTCAAAACAAAGTTAGAAGGAGCCATAACTTGGGGAGAAAGAAAAGGAGGTATCCAAAAAGGTTTGAGCCATGGAAGGAAGGATATTTCTCTTGAAAAAGCAAGGTTAGGAGGCGCCCTAATCATTCCAACTAAAGCCAGATATAAAAGACAACAAATTTTCTCTTGGAGGGCAAGGTTAAGAGGCACCCAAACACTTCCAGATAAGGCCAAGCATAGAAGGAAAAAATATTTTCTTGGAGGTCAAGACAAGGAGGCGCCACCCACTTTCCTTTTTGAAGCTTCAATCAACTTTGGAATTAATTGGCCGGCCATATGATTAGGGATTGATATCCTAATTTGAAGATCCCCTCCTTTAGTCCCACATGGGAAGATGTAAAACCCTACTCTCTTGTAATGGCCTATAAATTAAACCCCCATGTAAGTTTGAAAAAAATCAGATGAATGAAACCAATTTTTTTTTAGTGAGCAAACTCTGTGTTTTCTCTCTTCCACACTTGCATCCAGGTGTTGAGCTCCATGAGGGAGGAAATCCGGGTTCCCCAGGAACCTTGAGGAGGTGTGAGATCTCCAAAACCCCAACCCTAGGTTAGCCACTTCACTCCCAAACCCTAGCCGCCCATCACCCTTCTCTTTCCACCAAGCCCTAGCATATCCCACCTCTCACGGCCATTCTCTCCAAGTCCAGGCCGACCACCAGCATCCAGCTACAGTCCAGATACTTTAGATCCAAAGCTCTTTCCAGAGGGAGTCGAATCAGCCTTCAAGAGAATCCGGATCTCAGCGACATCAGCCTTCAAGTTCTTCGAACTGGTAAATCCTTCCCCGAGTCTCTGAATCCATCACTTGTTTTTCTTCTTCCCAGATCTTGAGTCCAGGAGAAGCCGACCTAGCCACGAGACCAGTATTGGAGGATCCATTATGAAGATTGCCGACTCCGAGGATCCAACAATCTGCTCGAGAGAGTTCTTCCACACAAATTCTGTGAAGATCACTATCTGGTTGGTAAACCGTCTCTTCTCTTTATTTCTGTCCTGTTGAAAGTTCAGAGTGAAACCCTAGGTCTGGGAGTTTCTCAACCCCCAGCGATCCATTACTTCTAAACTACTCTGATAACCTAGCTTCTTCTAAATTGTGCTTTCAATCCTTACCTAGTTTCCATCAACTTAGTTTAACATTACTTTAAGTCGAAGCCAATTTCTGAAATATAAAAAAAAAATAAAATAATCTTAATTTTACTTCCGCATACGCTTCTTTGTTCTGCATCATTTTTCATATCAGAGCTTTCGTTCTGCATCAATTTTGGTATCAGAGCTTTCGTTCTGCATCAATTTTGGTATCAGAGCCCTGTCTATGGTTTCTGTTTTGATTGCTTGTTTGAGTCTCTCTCTTTTTACTTTTTCTGCTCGAAGTAGACTCCCCAGGACGTCCGGTCCTAGGAATGAAGCGAGGTGCAAACCTCCTCTTCCCATTCCATGGGGTGTTCCTAGGGCGTGTAGGGGATCCGTTGGGTTATAACTTCGTAGCAGGAATTGTAAACGGGGAAGTACTCTATTTTTATCCTATAATTGCCCTATTATAAGAATTATTTCTCACTGCAGATAACTCCAAATTCGGTGATTTTTGTTTTTCTGAAACCAGTATAATTGATACTATTTTGTGTAATTTTCCTGTGATTTATTGGTTTCCGTGAGACTTCTGAGAATTAAATTACTGCAACTCTATTTTTGTGTTCTGCAATCCAATTATTTTTGAGTGTTCATCTCTTAATTCATCTTAAGGGCATTTGAGCATCTAAGATAAGGGGAGGAGTTGATAACCTCTCCTTAGCCCAAAACCACCACCCACTCATTCGAACCTAAGCCTTTAATCTAAAAATTGATTAGACCTAATTTGCTCTAGTGGGCTAGGGACATCAACAAGTCGGGTCAAGGCTAGTGTTGAGTCAGTTTGTCTGGTTACTTTGTGTGTGCTTTGTACTCAGTGTCTAGAACGGTGGTTCAGGGATTCTATCCCGAAGGGCTTGTGTGCTGGTCCACCTACCTGGCCAATCTCTGATTGGTGTCTAGGATTGGCATTCAGGGACCTAACACTCCCCTTACACCTGCCTGGCTGAGTCCTGAGTTACTACAGGCTAGCTTGCCACTCTGATTGGGCATCTAGTTTGGGTGCTACGTCTAGTTAGCCCGTAGTCGTTCAGTTGAGTCTCATTTTGTTTATTTGCTTGTATCATCATGTCTACCCGGAATGGAGTACCCTACCAACCTGGTCAAGCCCAACCTGATTTAGAGGCCATGGTTAGAACTCTTACCGAAAGCATGAACAAATTGAGTCAGGATATGACTGATATTGTTGCCCAGTTTAGGAATCCAGTCTGTGAGGATCTTACCCAGCTTAGGGATCGAGTCCAAGTACTTGAGAAACGTAGACATCAAAATTGGACCCCTGATCCAAAATTTAATAGGCCCCAACCTCACCCATGCCAGGAGCCTAGGAGGACCTTATACCGTGATCCCGAGCATAACCTTAGGAAGCCTAACCATGATATCTATAGTGTGGATCGTGTCTATGAGAGGTCCTTACAATATTCTAGACCAGGCACTCAACAACCCAAGTCTTCTAGATCAAACCATTTAGATCCACACCCATGCCCAAGTAAGGTCTCTACTAGCTTGAAACACAGTGTGACCCAGGTTCCTATATCGCAAGAATGTTTGTTTTGTAGAGAAAGAGGCCATAAATCTAGTCAGTGCCCATGCATAGGACTGGCTTGTGCATAGCTAAGTGGTAAGAATCCTAAGGATGACATTAATGAGGGAGAACCCAAGCCTACCAATGAGGAAGAAAGGTTAGGTATGACAAGCCTAGGATCAGTTGACCCGATTATCACTGACCCGAAACCCATTGAAGATGGCATCGAAAAAGTATATGATGCTGGCATGAGTCTAGTTGATGAATATGAGGGGGAAGAACTTGAATAATGTGACATCGATACTATTGGTTCCTTACCTGAGGAGACCTTGGAGAGCAACCAAGTGGTAGGACCTAGTTCAGAAATTCAAGAGATTTGTGAGAATCAGGTTCCTTTAGTCAAATACCCCCAGGAAGAACTCATAGTGTTAGCCCGAGCTATCAGTTCGTACCCTCTAATGACAGTCATTTCCCAAGTACCAATTGAAGATCTTTGCACTAAACTGTTTAAGTTTGCCCACCCTATGGTAGATCCTCTCCTTAGGATGACTGAATCAAGCCTCTTACAATTGGACCTTGTCTCATGCCCAGCCACTAAGGTCTCTCCCATAATCTCAGTTGAACATCCTTGTCTTGAGCGGATTGATTCACCCAGTCCTGTAGAAGTCCTCCTTATGGCCCCAGATCCCTTCCTTCGCATGACTGACCTACCCTTCTACAGAGTATACCTTTCCGCACCTATAGGTCAAATTTTAATTCTTGAAGTCATCATCCGTAGGCCCTCCCATGAATCATTCTCTAATCTAGTTCTTGAGAAAGTGGATCATTATTTGCTTAGAGAACAAACCTTAACTATTGCAATCACATGTCCTAGGCTACTTCCCGAACCATCTCTTGATCCATTCCTGGGAGTAGCAAACTTTTCCTTTCGTAAGGATGACCAGTTGACACTCATAGATCACCATTCAAACCTTCAGGTCACCACCTTTAGTCAACAGGTAATTCGAGACTCCACCTCATATTTCCTCCCTTTCTCTAGGACTTCCAAAGCTTCTTACACCATCCAAGTATACTTTGTCGAAGTCTTTAGAGTGAACCATGTGTCAGAACCTATTAGGTATGCCACCTACTTCTGGAAGACCTTATGGCACCTACTAGGCACCCATGATAAGTTTTCTTGCTCTACATGCCATCCTCCGACCCAAGGTCAAACCTAGAGAGCCGTAGTTTGTTAGGTTTAGATCTAGGGTTCCTTTGAATAAAGTCCTTTCTTTAGGAATGCATTGTCAGTTGAGTTTAGGACATTAACTCAGATTTTGGTTGAGTGAGAATACCAGGAATTGGGATTTGTATTTACCTAGGACTGAATTTGCATACAATGACTCAGTCAATAGGTCTACAGGTAAGAGTCCATTTGAAATTGTGCATGGTTACAAACCTCACACACCTCTTGACCTAGCTCCTTTACCAGTCCACACACGAGTCTCCGAGTCTGCCAAAGTTTTTGCACAGCATATAAAAGACTTGCATAAAGAAATTCATGCCAAAATAAATTTAAGTAATGAAACTTATAAGAAGTTGGCTGATTATCAAAGGCGAGTCAAAACTTTTAATGAGGGAGACTATGTAATGATTAGGTTAAGGCCTGAACGGTTTCCTCCCAGAACCGTTAGAAAGTTACATGCTAGAGGAGCTGGACCATTTAGAGTGGTAAAGAGAGTAGGATCCAATGCCTATGTGCTCGAGTTACCTCCAGAACTAGGCATTAGCTCCACTTTCAACATTACAGACCTAGTAGAGTATAGGGAGCCAGCTGTGATTCCCAGTGAGGCTTTTGAACCTAATCCTGCTCTTGAGAGTGAACCTGACCCTGTGTGTCCACCAACAAACTGGCCTTTGAGGAAAGAGCAGATTGAAAAGATCCTGGATGATCAGGTTATCTCTACTCGTAATCGAGGATACCAAAGATACCTGGTCCGCTAGCTAGGAAGGCCAGATTCTGATGACTCTTGGATCTCCCGAGAAGAATTACAAGAGTTGGACCCAGACCTCTTGGAGAGATACCAGAGCCAACTTGATCCATACTCGACAGGGTCGAGTTCCTCCCACCATGGGAGAATTGGTGCGGGCACCAGACTCAGGAGAAGACTTCAGAGCTCCATCTAGATCTCTGATTAACCTTGCCCGAAGAATTAAGGTTTTTTGGCTTGTAATAAGGGTTGACTGGATCAACTCAATTTTAGCTTGAGTCTATATTACCTGCATTTTATTTTGTTGAGTCATGTTGACTCAGTAGTGGACTAGGGTTTCAACCTGGGATGTTACATTTTCTCCCAAGGCCAAGCAAGTGGGCGCCACACTCCCAGCCACACTCCCAGCCATACGCCTGAGTCCAGGGGGTGCCACATCTCCATCCAGCAGGCTTTGGTCCCCACACCACATATAGCAGCTCCCCTCTTTCATGCACCAATTGAGGAGAAATCCACCAGGGGTCCACAAATCAAGGGGGCGACCCAAGACTTCCCAAAAGAACCAAACTATAAAAGGGAAGAAATTCTCTTGGAGAGGAATTCAAGGAGGCGCCCATTACCTGCCAGAAATACTCAAAACAAAGTTAGAAGGAGCCATAACTTGGGGAGAAAGAAAAGGAGGTATCCAAAAAGGGTTGAGCCATGGAAGGAAGGATATTTCTCTTGAAAAAGCAAGGTTAGGAGGCGCCCTAATCATTCCAACTAAAGCCAGATATAAAAGGCAACAAATTTTCTCTTGGAGGGCAAGGTTAAGAGGCACCCAAACACTTCCAGATAAGGCCAAGCATAGAAGGAAAAAATATTTTCTTTGAGGTCAAGACAAGGAGGCGCCACCCACTTTCCTTTTTGAAGCTTCAATCAACTTTGGAATTAATTGGCCGGCCATATGAGTAGGGATTGATATCCTAATTTGAAGATCCCCTCCTTTAGTCCCACATGGGAAGATGTAAAACCCTACTCTCTTGTAATGGCCTATAAATTAAACCCCCATGTAAGTTTGAAAAAAATCAGATGAATGAAACCAAATTTTTTTAGTGAGCAAACTCTGTGTTTTCTCTCTTCCACACTTGCATCCAGGTGTTGAGCTCCGTGAGGGAGTAAATCCGGGTTCCCCAGGAACCTTGAGGAGGTGTGAGATCTCCAAAACCCCAACCCTAGGTTAGCCACTTCACTCCCAAACCCTAGCCACCCATCACCCTTCTCTTTCTACCAAGCCCTAGCATATCCCACCTCTCACGGCCATTCTCTCCAAGTCCAGGCTGACCACCAGCATCCAGCTACAGTCCGGATACTTTAGATCCAAAGCTCTTTCCAGAGGGAGTCGAATCAGCCTTCAAGAGAATCCGGATCTCAGCGACATCAGCCTTCAAGTTCTTCGAACTGGTAAATCCTTCCCCGAGTCTCTGAATCCATCACTTGTTTTTCTTCTTCCCAGATCTTGAGTCCAGGAAAAGCCGACCCAGCCACGAGACCAGTATTGGAGGATCCATTGCGAAGATAGCCGACTCCGAGGATCCAACAATCTGCTCGAGAGAGTTCTTCCACCCAAATTCTGTGAAGATCACTGTCTGGTTGGTAAACCGTCTCTTCTCTTTATTTCTGTCCTGTTGAAAGTTCAGAGCGAAACCCTAGGTCTGGGAGTTTCTCAACCCCCAGCGATCCGTTACTTCTAAACTACTCTGATAACTTAGCTTCTTTTAAATTGTGCTTTCAATCCTTACCTAGTTTCCATCAACTTAGTTTAACTTTACTTTGAGTCGAAGCCAATTTCTGAAATATAAAAAATAATAATAATAATAATCTTAATTTTACTTCCGCATACGCTTCTTTGTTCTTTGTTATGCATCATTTTTGGTATCAGAGCTTTCGTTCTGCATCACCAGGGCTGCCAAGGAAGTAGTCGAAGAGCTGAAGCAGTCAATGGAGGACCGTCTTGCCCGGGCAAGTGATGAAGTTTGCGAACTGAAGGGCGAACTGAAAAGTGCCCATCTAACAATGGTGGGGCAAGAGGCAGGGTGGAGAAGGTGCAGAAAAGAAGCCGACTCCCTGGAGTAGGCTGCCAGGGATATTCAGGAGAAGATAGAAAACCTGACCAAGGCGACGGAGGAGGCTTCTAGGAGGGCTGAATAGGCGATCCTGGAGTCCAAGGATGCTAAGAAGGAGTCCGTATCTTTGAAGAAATGGGTAGACGATGTCGTGGCTGACTTCAAAATATCTTCACAATTCCAAGTGGAGATTAGTGAAGCATCTTTGTATGGCTATCAGCATGACTTCAACGACGGACTCTCCAGGGTGAAGGAGGCCTTCCCTCACCTCGATCTTTCTGGCATTCCTCCCTTCGATATAGCTGGAGAAGAAGAAGAGGAAGTGGAAGGGGCCACTGCCTTAGTTGAAAATCCGGAGGTGACCCCAACTCCGACCCTGGTTTAGGCGGAAGCTCAGGCTGGAGGGGTCCGAGCCGAAGGTTCTCCGGTCCTGGAACAGATTAATGAGGTCCTCTCGGAGCAAATTGATAAGTTGCTCCAGTCCTATGGTGTGGAGTCTTCTCCTACTGATGTTGAGTGACTTGAGTCACTCTGGATGAATTTTCCTTCTTTTTCCTTTGCATTATCAATGAACGATAATTTTTCCAGATCTAAAATGAATTCTTCCTTCTTTTTGTGCGCATTATTATGCTTCATGTGTAGCTTGAACCGATTTTTCCGTTCATTCATTTGCTTAATCGAACAGTCGTAACCGAAGGCCATTTAGTTGATAGTTGATGGAGATGAACTCTAGAATGGACCAGAACTCCATTGCTGAAGACCGTCTATGATTGGTCAGGCTGGTGACATCTTCCTTAAGTTTATCCATTGGGACGGACAAACGTCAACTCCCCGTCAAGCAATAATTAGGGAAGTTTGATTACTGTCTTTGTTGTCCACATGGCACGTCGATATTTGTACTGTCATGATTTCTTATGCCTTATGAGCCGTCAGGTCTCCTTTTTCCAAAAAGAAACCATTAATGATGCCATCGCATGATGAGGATTTCTCCGGATTCGAAGCGATGGCAGTTGTTGTCCTGGGGATGGCTCCCAAGTGACTTTCTGGTTCTCGAAGCGTCACCCGGATATGTGGTGCTTTCTGATGTGGCCGGGAAGGATGTGGGGCATGCCTCCCCTTAGTCGGTCATGGTTGCAAGGTCTCTATAAATAGGACCCTGGCTTTTGCTATCAAAGGCCATCTTTTTCGTAGGCTCTTTCCCTCTATTAGAGATGAGGTTCAGCACTTTTGAACTCCGCCGTGTGGCAAAGAGAAGGGCCATTGACCCGAAAAGGAAGTGAAGTCCAGAGTCCCTTGGGCCGCGGGATGATGACAAGGAGCCTCTCATGGACCGCCTTGAAAAGAAGGTGTTGGAGGCCCAACTGAGGGAGGCTTGGGCCCAGGTCACGGTGGCGACCACGGAGGCGGAGGAAGCAAGGAGGGAGGCAGCGGATGCCATCTCAAACTTCAAGGCTTCTGCTGCCTTCAAGGATGAACTCACCAGGGTGGCTCTGGACTCCTTCCATAGGGGTTCCGGGAATGTCGGAGGAAGGCCTCCATGTTTTATAACTTGAAGGGCCTGGACAACATTAAGCCCTCCGTTACCTTTATCAAACATGAATTTGATTCCAACTCCGATGAGGTGTCGGATTCTGGTTCGGACGGGAACCCCGGTGGCCCTTCGTCGTCCCTCCAGATCTCCCCCCGCCAGAACGGAAAAAATTCGGTGGAGGGTTATTGAAAATTTCCCATATCTTTCCGGTGCTACTCCCTTTTTTTTTGTCTCTCTTCATGAGAGCTTTTCTCTTTTTTTTTGTCTCTCTTCATGAGAGCTTTTCTTTCTTTTTTTTTTCTATTTGTAAAAATCGAAAAAATAAATGAAGTATCTTTTTTTTTTTACCTCTTCCCATGCACTTCTTGCAATATGTTGTATGATGCTTTGTCCGAAGTGTGGACTTTGCAGACCAACTTCAATCTATAGGGAAGAAGTGAAGTCAGTTGGACCGTTCTAAGAATGTCTATTTTCGATAGAAAGGATGACTGTGGTCCTTTTAGGCACGTGTTCGGATTTAGCGTAGGGCAGGGTGTTTACCCCATCCCTGTGCTCTTCTGTCATGATTAAGGTAGGCTGTTCAGGCCCGCCTCGGTGCATCTTCAGATTCACTGTAGGGTAGGTTTCGAGAACCATCCCTATGCCTTTGATCTTTTTGGTGGCTTGGTTAGGCCATCCGTTGCACTTGTCGGACATACCGATAAGGTGAGTGGATCATACTCTCCTTTGCACAGTTGATCAATTTTTTAGTTCAAGTCACTTAGGCTGTTGTCATTCAGTCGATGCAACTAGCCGTTCTGAGTTGAACAGGGTTGAGTAGCTTTGCACAGGAATTTTTAGAAACTCATTCATTGATAGTATTTGTGAAGGTTTTGTATATTCCATGGCCGGGATAGGGTCTTTCCCTCCAGGGTCTTGAGTTGATATGTTCTTGGTCGAATGATTTCTTTGACTTGATATGGGCCTTCCCAGTTGGGGGAGAGTTTACCCTGTTCCATTGGCCTGGATACTTCTGTCCTTCACAGTACCATGTCTCCCATGCAGAAAGTTTGCTCTTTTATCCTTGAGTTATAGTACTTGGCGACTTTTTGCTGGTACGCCACCATCCTTATCTAGGCCTGGAGCCTGGTACTTGGTAGCAAGTCCAGATCAATCCTTCTACGATCAGAATTCTCAGGCTCTTCATAGTTGTCAATTCTCAGGGACTGTAGGGAGACTTCAATAGGTAGCACGGCTTCGGTACCATATGCCAGGTTGAATGGAGATTCACCGGTGGCCGTTCTCGGGGTAGTCCGGTATGCCTAGAGAATGGAGGTCAGTTCTTCGACCCAATGTCCTTTGGCGGCATTCAACCTTGTCTTCAGACCATGGAGGATGGTCCGGTTAGTGACTTCGGCTTCTCCGTTGGACTGTGGATGAGCAACGGATGTCAGCTGATGCTGGATATGGTACCGAGCGTAGAAGTCCTTGAACTTCTGATTGTCGAACTGTCTCCCATTATTCGTGATGATGACATGTGGGATGCCGAACCTGAATATGATGGAATTTTTTACAAAATTTTCTACCTTGCCTTATGTGATCTGGGCCAATGGTTCGGCTTCTACCCATTTCGTAAAGTAGTCGATGGCCACTAGGAGAAACTTTCTTTGCCCTGATGCTGGCGGTAATGGGCCAAGAATGTCCATCCCCCACTGAGCAAAAGGCCATGGGGCTGCCAGTTGTGTCAGGTGACTCGCAAGCTGTCTATATACATAGGCATACCTCTGGCATTGGTCGCACTTTTGCACGAAATCAGCTGAGTCCTTCTGAAAGGAGGGCCAGTAATACCCCTGTCGAATGATTTTGTATGCTAGAGATCTGCCTCCTAAGTGATCACCACATATGCCCTCGTGGACCTCTCTCAAAGCATAATCTGCATTGGTGGGTCCTAAGCATTTTAGCAGTGGCAGGGAGAACGATCCCTTATAGAGGGTTCCATCTAAGATGACGTACTAAGACACCATCCAGCAGATCTTCTTGGCCACTGCCTTATCTTCTGGTAGCTCCCCCTCATTCAGGAACTTGTTGATGGGATCCATCCAGCTTGGTTCAGCATCGATCTGGCGCACCTCTGCAACCTCTTCGGCTATGCTTGGAGTTTCAAGATGTTCAACAAAGGTGCACCTGAGAGACTCCAGTACTGTAGTTGCCAGTCGAGATAATGCATCCTCCCGAGAGTTCTCTGATTGTGGAACATGGATGATCTCAAAGTGTTCCAATTAGGAGGATAAAGCCCGTACCTTCTCCAAGTACTGCACCATGGTTGGATCCTTGGCTGCATACTCTCCATTAACTTGATTTACAACCAGTTAGATGACTGAGAAGGCTCGAAGTTGCTGGACTCTTAGATCTTTGGCGATCCGAAGTCTAACGAGCAGGGCTTTATATTCGACCTGATTAATGGAGGCATGGAAGGAGAAACGAAGTGCGTACTCTATGGTATGGCCGTCAAGTTCGGCCAACATGAGTCCAGCCCCATATTAGTAGCATTGGAAGCTCCGACCACATGAAGTACCCAAACGGACTTCGTCTCCTTTGGGGCTTCTTCTTCTACCAAAGATGCTTCATCTTCGGACTTCCAGGTGAACTCAGCCAAAAAATCGGAGAGCACTTTGACCTTCATAGCCGCTCTGGGCTGGAAGCTGATGTCAAATTCACATAGCTTCACAGCCCACTTGGCTATCCTTCCAGAGGTTTCCGGAGATCAGAGAACGGCCTTAAGAGGTTGATCGATTAGCACCATAATAGCATGGGCCTGAAAATATGGCCGTAGACACTTTGCCGCAATCACTAAAGAGTATATCAGCTTCTGCATCTTTGTATATCGCATTTCTGCATCATACAGGACCTTGCTGATATAGTAGATTGGCTTGTGAGATCCATCTTCCTCTTTCTGAACAAGAACCGAGCTGACTACTTCATCTAAAGCAGAGAGGTACAGGTAGAGGACCTCACCTTCTTGTAGCTTGGAGAGCAATGCCAGGGTCTCCAAGTACTTCTTTAGCTCCTCAAAGGCAGCACCACAGTCTTCGGACCATTCAAAACCCTTTAACTGCAAGAGTACCTTGAAGAACGGAAGGCATTTCTTGGCTGACCAGGAGATAAATCTGCTCAGGGAGGCAATTCTACCTGTCAACTGTTGGACTTCCTTTTTGCAGGAGGGATGTCTCATATCTTTCAAGGCTTGAATCTTCTCAGGGTTCACCTCAATCCCTCATTTAATGACAAGGAAGCCCAGGAATTTACTCGAAGTGACCCCAAAGGCACACTTTACCGGGTTCAGCTTCATGTGGTAGCGCCGAAGAGCATTGAATGACTCATCCAAGTCTCGAATATGGTCTTTCTGGAGGAGGCTCTTGATGATCATGTCATTAACATAGGCCTTCATGTTTCTTCCCAGTTGCTTTTCAAAGACCTTGTTGATCAATCTTTAAAATGTTGCCTCGGCATTCTTGAGGCCGAACGGCATCATCTTGTAGCAGTAGAGACCTTTATTAGTGATGAAAGCCATCTTCTCCTCATCTTGTGGATCCATTATAATTTGGTTGTAGCCGGAGAAAGCGTCCATGAAGCTCAGCAACTGGTGGCCGGCAGTAGCATCGACCAGCTGATCAATCTTTGGAAGAGGGAAGCTATCTTTTGGGCAAGCCTTGTTAAGGTCTGTATAATCAATGCAGATCCTCCACTTGCTACTGGCTTTCTTTACCATCACTACATTGGCCAACCACTCGGGGTAGTGGGCCTCTCTGATGAACCCTGCCTTAAAGAGCTTGCCAACTTCTTCATCCACAGCTCGCTGTCTTTCTGGGGCGAAGCTCCTTTTCTTCTACCACACCGGCTTATACCTAGGGGTAACTTAGAGCCGATGAGTAATTATTTTGACTGGAATCCCTGGAATATCCGAAGCCGACCAGGCGAAGATGTCGGCATTGTCCCTGAGGAAATGGATCAACTCTGTTCTGGTCCCCTCATCAAGCATGCTCCCGATCTGCACAACTCTTGAGGGATCTTCCTCTATCAAAGGTACTGGGACGGTCCTCTCCATGGGCTCACCAAGATTTATGGTTGCATCCCTCGGATCCAGCTGATCCGGAGTTGTCGAATCTTTGAAATGCCTGTCTTTAATCATCAGACACTACCGCGCCATCCTCTTGTTTCCTCTAACTTCACCGACACCATTCCTGGTGGGGAAGCGCACCAAGAGGTTGTGAGAGGAGATCACGGTCTAGAACTTGTTCAAGGCGGGCTGCCCTAGAATAATATTATACATTGAGGGGATCCGGACCACCGTGAAGTTGATTGGTAGTATCTTTTGTCGAGGTTCAGTGCCAAGGGTTGCAGGCAACATTATTTCACTCTCGGAATAAACTTGGTTGCCCCTGAAACCAGAGAGCGGTATGGGGGACCTTTGCAGTTGATGTCTAGGTAAACACATTTTAGAGAATACATCGTACATCAAGACATCAGTCAAACTTTCATTATCAACAAGGAATCGCTGTACATCATAATTGGCCACTACGGCCAAAATTACAAGAGGGTTGTCATGTGGGAGCCGAACTCCCGCAAGGTCGTCGTCAGAGAAGAGGATCAAGTTGTTGTCTTTATGTCACTTTGGAGCTTCGTCCTCACCCCTTCTCTAGTTGGCAGGTCGGTGTATCATCCCTACACCTCCATTGGTGGGCCTTTGATTTGGTAGTTCGGCCTCTTCAACAGGTTGCTGGGAAATAGTTGCTTCCGACCGAGGTCCTTGGCGATCGATGTACTGCCCCAAGTACCCTCTCTTGATGAAATCCTCGATTGTATCCTTCAATTGGATGCATTCTTCTGTGTTGTGGCCGTGGTCCCAGTGGAATCAGTAGTATTTATTCCTGTTCCTTACGGAAGAGGAGGCCTTCATAAGACGGGGCCGTTGGAGATAGTTCTCCTTCTCTATCTCCATGAGGATCTTCTCTTGAGGGAGGTTGAGGGGGGTATAGGAGTCGAATCTTCATCCCAATGCTCTGGGCCGGGGAGGACTTCTTTGGTAGCCTGTATATTTGCCGTCATTGTTATTGGAAGTTTGGGGACCTTGTACGCTGTTATTCTTCTTTTTTGAAGGGGGTTTCCCTTCAATCAGTCATCGATTTGCCGCCTGCTCTTCAGCATCGGCATATTTCTGAGCCCTCGATAAGAGCTCAGCATAGCTTTTAGGGAACTTCTTATCTAGGAAAAAGTTAAGCCTGGAAGTATGAAGCCCCTTCTTTAGTGCTGACATGGCCACGTGCTTGTTAAGATCAGGGATCTCAAGCATGGCCATATTAAACCTGGAGATATAGTCTCGCAAGCTTTCTCTTTCATTCTAGTGAATGAGGAACAGTGTGTCCGTATTCCAAGGAGTTTTGCGGCAGGTCCTGAAATGCAAGACAAATAATTTTTCTAACTCAAAAAAGGAATCGATGGTACCTAGGTGCAGGCTCGAGTACCACATCCGAGCGGACTTCTTCAAGGTAGCTGGGAATGCTAAGCAGTACATTGTGTCCGAAGCTCCTTGGATCATCATATGGGCCTTGAAGTTGCCCAAATGGTCGAGGGGATCGGAGGTGCCGTCATAGGATTCCATCTGGGGAGCCCTAAAGTGCAAAGGAATAACCTTGACCATGATACGGTCGGTGTAGGGTAGGCGTAGATCACCCATAATCAAGTCATCAGGATCCTTAAGATCCCGTATTCTCTGCTCTCGCTCCTTTGCCATCTCTAATTCGATGGCTCTGAAACTCCCGTCATTATCGGGAGTCTGCTTCGGTGCTCTCTCCATAGAAGTGGAGTCTCTGGAGGAGGGTGAGGGAGTTTGCCGAGGCCTTTTCCCTTTTTGTGAGGAATTGGTGGACCTGGGCAATCTCGAAGTTCGGCCTTCTGGAGAGGGCCGAGAATGGGGAGAGGGATGCGTAGAATCCTCCCGTGGGGCTCTCTTCCTTCGAGATCGTGAGCTATGTCTGGAGGCCGCCGGTGGGTTTCCCATCAGAAAGGCTCTGTCCTGGAAGTCTTGAACCATGGCCGTAAGGTTGGTGACATCGTTCATAAGAGCTTCGAACTGCTACAGTCCCACAACAACTATGGGAGCTGGAACATCGTTCTCCTCTGGAGGTGCACCTCCTTGGGACAGAGCACGACTTCGGCTTGTAGAAGCGATTTGAGTTTTTCCTCTTACCATCAAAAACTTTTTACTTCTCCTTGTCTAGGAGGGAGCTTAAAGAGTGCTAATGTGCCTCCCTTCCTGGTGCGCCAATCTGTTGGCATGGAGTCCTTGAATCGGCCGGTTGGAGCTGCTGCACCACAGGACCGCTTCCTGGTTCACCTGCAAAACAGGTCCCTTGCAGGAGTTGTTCTAGCGGGGGAAATCCGATGCCTAAGTCAGTGGCGGATCCCAGCCATAGAATGGGGAAGGGTGTCGAGAGTGTGAGAGGAAAGGCTCTTTTAGGATGTATGAGTATATATGAGTGTATGTCAGCGTACCTCACTAGCCATCCTTCTTATCATTATTTAAAAGAAGGCCTCCGGCTTACGACCTGCTCTTTTTTCGGTGATCATGGGGAGCCAATATTTCTCTTGATTGGTGGTCGTGGGTTGTCATTGAGCGGTTCCGGCCAGATTGGAGGCGTGGCAGCAGGAGTTGCGCGCCATGATCATGGCATGACGAGTGTCGATTGTAATTGTTGGTTACAGTTGCCTTTCTGGACTAAATTGTGGTCCAAGCTTCAGATTTCCCATTTTGTGGGCCGAAGATTTGGTATTTTCCCCATAGCCGGAGATCGTGTCTATGGCGGGGACCGAAGAGCGTGTCTCCAGAAGTCGATGAGAAATTTGGTCTTCAGTCGAGGCCGAAGATGTTGTCCGAAGGATTGGCCTTCGGATGCTGTAGTCCATTGAGAAGCAGTGGGTCGCCTGCAGTTGGCCTATCCCTTGCCTGGCCCAAAGTCCGTAGTCCGGAGAAAAGGGCTTCGACCAGTTAAACTGGGGTTCGATTCATAGCTGAACCGGGATATCCTAACAACCTCCATATTTTAATGGAACAAATTATACTTATTGAAAAACTAGAATGAGAATTTACATGCATTCAATAGATTATAACTTATGGAAAGTTGTTGATAAAGGTCCATATATTCCTTCAATTGTGGTTGATGGTGTTTCCAATCCAAAGCTCGAAGAGGATTGGGATGAAAATGAAATTAAACAATCTAACATTAATGCAAAAGTAATTAATCTCTTTTATTGTGCATTAGATCCTAGTGAGTTCAATAGGATTTCTACATACACATCTACTAAGAAAATATGGGACACACTTGAAGTTATCCATGAGGTTATTGATCAAGTGAAGAACACAAAAGTAAACATGCTAGTACACACTTATGGGATGTTCCGTATGGAACCAAATGAATCTATCACTCACATGTACACTAGATTCACAAACATTGTTAATGGCATGAGAAGTTTTGGTAAAGTCATGTCTAATGCTGATCTTGTTAACAAAATTCTCAAGTCACTTCCAACTTCATGGGATCCAAAGGTGACCGCCATACAAGAAGCCAAAGATATTGACAAATTACCCTTGGAGCGCTAGTGAGATCGCTTATGACTTATGAGCTAAATTTGAAGTAGAAATCTATGGACTTGGACAACAAGAAAAAGGAGATAGCCTTCAAGTCTATAATTCAAGAAGAATCCTTAAATGAAGAGTCAAAAGAAGAAGAAGAGAATGAGAGTGAGGAAGCTCTTCTAGCAAGGAAGTTCAGAAGATTTATGAAAAGAAGAAAATTTCCTTACATGAAAAGGTTGCAAACAAGTAAAGACAAGGGAAAAGAAAAGGAGAATGATTTACCTATATGCTTCGAATGTAAGAAGCTAGGACACTATAAGTTTGATTGTCCTCTCCTAAAAAAATCAAGAAAAAAGCTTAGAAAGAAAGCTATGATGGTGACCTGGAGTGACAGCAAGGACTCCAGCTTAGATAAAGAACCAACTGAAGTTGCCAATCTATGTTTCATGGCACAACAAGAACAAGAAGATGTAAATTCTAACTCTGAAGTAGATTTTACTTTTGATGAATTGCATTTGAATAATTGATGCATGATTATAAATTGATTCTTTCTGAAAATACAAAATTGAAAAAGCATGCAAATAGTTTTTCATATGAAAACAATTCTCTTTTGAATAAAGTTAATGAATTAAAAAGTAAACTTGATGTTTTAGAAAAGAAAAACAAAGCTTTAACAATGGAAAATAAAGTTTTAAAATGATCTAAAGTTGTTATTTCAAATGGTGACCTTTTAAATAAAAACAAAGATATAGAAATAAAAACAAAAATTACAAAGATGAACTTGATAAAATAAAATCCTTTGTTGAAAAGTTCACTTATAGTTATGAAAAATTAAATCTTCTTTTAAATAATCAAAGAGCTATTTTTAATAAAGTAGGATTAGGATATAAACCTCAAAAATAGCAAAGGTATTTCAAAAAAAAATTTGTACCTGCATCATCAAGCATTACATATTTTTCATGCAAAAAATTAGGCCATAAAGCTTTTTAATGCAATTTAAGAAAAATCAATAATTTTGGAAAGATTTGGATTCCAAAAAGAATCAATTTAAGCACTAATCCTAAAAGACCCAGTTGGCTTGGGTACCTAAAAACAAAACTTGATTTGTTTTACAGGTGTGTCTTGCAACCAAGAAAAACAACAGGCTATGGTATCTTGATAGTGATTGTTCAAGATACATGATAGGAGATGTGAAGCAATTCACCTTTTTTGAGGTAGAGAGTGTGACCTTCAAAGATAATGGTAAAGGAAAAATCATTGATATTGGTAAGGTTCACATCTCCCCTTCTACTTGCATTAATAATGTAATTTTAGTTGAAGGTTTAAAGCATAATATTTTAAGTATTAGTCAATTTTGTGATAAGGGTTTTTAAGTTATTTTTGAATCATCTTATTGCATGATTGCTAGTCCTGATAAAAATGGAATAAAATTTATTGGAAAAATGTATGGTAATATCAATCTAGTAGATTTGGATAATCTATCTTTGCCTAATGGATAATGCTTAGTTGCAATGAATTCTACTATAAATGAGACTAGCTGGCTTTGGTATCATAGACTAGGTAATGCTAGCATGTATTTACTTTCAAAACTTATCAAAAAGGATTTAATAAGAGATTTGCCAAAACTTAGTTTTGAAAAGGATAAAGTTTGTGAAGCATGCCAATTTGGAAAACAAATGAAAATATCTTTTAAACCTAAAGGTTTTGTTATAACTACTAGACCATTAGAACTACTCCATATGGATCTCTTTGGATCAACTAGAACATCTAGTCTAGGAGGTAAGAGATATGGATTTGTTATAGTTGATGATTTTTCATGGTTTACATGGGTTTTATTTCTTGCTCACAAAGATGAATCATTTTCAGTATTCATGAAGTTTTACCGAAAAGTCTCAAATGAAAAAGGTACTTCAGTAATTTGCATTCATAGTGTCATGGTTTTGAATTTGAAAATAAGGATTTTGAAAACTTTTGCAATGTAAAGGGATTGAACATAATTTTTCTGCACCTAAACACCTCAACAAAATGGGGTTGTAGAAAGGAAAATTCATACTTTAGAAGAAATGGCATGCACTATGCTTTATGAAAATGATTTGCCAAGGTATTTTTGGGCTGAAATAATTAATACTGCTTGTTATATTTTGAATCATATTTTAATTCATCTTATTTTAAAGAAAACTCCATATGAGCTTTGGAAACAAAGAAAACCAACCTTAAAATTTTTTCATATTTTTGGTTGTAAATGTTTTATCATGAATAATAGTAAAGATAATTTGGAAAAATTTGATACCAAGTCTGATGAAGGTATCTTCTTAGTATACTCTACATCAAGCAGGGCATTCAGAATTTCTAATAAAAGAACCTTAGTAGTAGAGGAGTCTGTACATATAGTCTTTGAAGAGTCTACTAACAAATCCTCAAAAAAAGAGGATACTTTTGATGCATGTGCAGATGCTGAAAAGTTAAACAAGCTGACATTGGATGATCAACCTTCTCAACAAAGTGAAGAAGATAAAGACAAAAATGAAAGAGAAGAAGCCATACAATCCACATCAAAGCATCAAGATCTACCCAAGGAGTGGAGGTATGCTCATGGACATCCTAAGAAGTTAATCCTTGGTAATCTATCAAAAGGGGTAAGAACAAGATCTTCAATTAGAAATGAATGTGATTATATTGCTTTTATTTCTTAAATTGAAATAAAATATTTTGAAGATGCTAAAAAAGACCCTAATTGGATTAATGCAATGCAAGAAGAATTAAATCAGTTTGAAAGAAATAATGTTTGGACTCTAATAGAAAGACCATCTAATGTTTCAATCATTAGTACAAAATGGGTATTTAGGAATAAATTGGATAAAAATAGTACTGTTACAAGGGACAAGGCTAAACTGGTTGCTAAATGTTATAATCAAGAGGAAGGCATTGATTTTGATGAAATCTTTGCACCTATTGCTAGACTTGAAGCCATTAGATTACTTTTAGCATTTACATGTTTTATGAACTTTAAACTTTTTCAAATGGATGTTAAAAGTGCTTTTCTTAATAGTTATATAGCAGAAGAAGTATTTGTTAAACAACTACCTAGTTTTGAAAATCATGCACATCCTGATTATGTTTTTAAACTACACAATGCTCTTTATAGTTTAAAGCAAGCACCCCGAGCATGGTATGAAAGGCTCAGCAAGTTTTTGATTGAAAATGATTTCTCTAGAGGCCTTGTTGACACAACTTTATTTCTAAAGAAGAAAAATGATGTTTTATTAGTAGTACAAATTTATGTTGATGATATTATATTCGGTGCTACTAATGAAATCTTTTGTCAAGAGTTTACCAAGCTTATGCAGGGAGAGTTCAAAATGAGCATGATGGGAGAACTCAATTTCTTTCTTGGACTCCAAATCAAGCATACTAAGGATGGAATCTTTATCAACCAAGCTAAGTATACAATAAAAACCTTAAAGAAGTTTAGGTTGGAGACTACAAAGTCAATAGGTACACCTATGAGCCCCACTTGTAAACTTGATAAAGATAAACATGGTAAATCTATTGATCAAAAGATATATAGAGGAATGATTGGCTCTTTATTATATTTAACTACTAGTAGACCAGATATCATATTTAGTGTCTGTATGTGCGCTAGATATTAGTCTGATCATAAAGAGTCTCATCTGTTAGCTATTAAGGATATATTTAAATACTTATCTGGTATAATTGATATTGGTTTGTGGTATTATAGAGATTCATCAATTGATTTAATTAGATTTTCTGATGCTGATTTTACTGGGTGTAAACTTGATAGAAAAGTACTAGTGGAACTTGCCAATTTTTTGGAGTTAACTTAATCTCTTGGTTTAGCAAGAAACAAACTTCAGTTGCACTATCCACAGCTGAGGCCGAGTATATTGCAGTAGGAAGTTGTTGTGCTCAAATCTTGTGGATTAAGCAACAACTTGAAGATTTTGGAATCAAACTAACTAAGACATCCATAAAATATGATAATACTAGTGCAATAAGCTTAACTAAAAATCATGTTTAGAACTCAAGAAGTAAACATATTGAAATTAGGCATCATTTTATTAGAAATTATGTTGAAAACAATGATGTTGTGCTTTAATTTGTTAATACTGAAATGCAATTAGCTTATATATTGAATAAAGCTCTCCAAGAAGATTGGTTCAGTATGATTAAAAGAGAACTTGGGGACATTAACCATTTTGATTGAAAAATTCTATCTCTTCATATTCTTTGGCCCTTGAATGATCAAATTTGCTCTTAATTATGTTTAATCTCTTTGAATTCCATTGAAATTCAATTCATTTTAATCAATGCTCTTTTTCTTATTTTTCTTTCAGTTTTAAGTCGAAGTGTCAACACCTGAAAGTATCGACACTTGGAAGTGTCAACACCTAGAAGTGTCGACACTTGACTCTGTGTCATGAATCGACTCTTGAACGGTGACAGATGGAAATAAAAATAAGAAAAGAAGTGTTTTCATTGTTTTCTTCCTTCCAAATCGAGCCGACTCATCCTTAACACTGTTCCAACAACTACTTCCCTCCAGATTTCAGCTCCAAACCTCTCAAATCCTTATTTGGGATGGATTTTCCTTCAGGTTCTACTATTTTCCCCCTTCCTCTTTGATATAGCACCGTAGATGTTGCCCAGAAATGGAGCCCAAGAGGGGGGGTGAATTAGGTTTTTTAAAAAAAATTAAAATAATAATGTGAAGGTATAGTGGTGTTTGTGAGTAATAAATTCAATGCACAAGATTGAATGGAGCGGAAAACAATAAGTGAATAGCAATAACCAAAGATTAAGAGAGAAAGAGGGCAATCACACACAAACACAAGGTTTATAGTGGTTCGGTGCAAACCTAGCACCTACATCCACTTCCCAAGCCACCCTTGGAAAATTCACTATAATCCAAACAAGATTATAGCTGACTTGTTTTTCACAAGGCTCACAAGTCAAAACCTAAGTTGGTTTTGTCACCTAGGCTCACCAACAAACCTTAACACTTATTTTGTCTTCAGGCTCACAAGTTAACCATAGTTGGTTTTATCCCTTTGGCTCACCAACAAACCAAAACAACCTTTTTTCAAGACACCCTTGAAAGCAAGGTCAAATCACAAGATAAAAATAGATATACAACTTTAAAACTAAGACAAACTCTCTTCAAGAGTAGAATAGAATCTTTGAAGCTCAAGTTGATACTTTCTCTTGACTCTTTCTTGGAATATCCTTCAAACCACCTCTTTTGGAAAGATGTAAGAATGAGCTTATTGGCTTTTTCAGGGAATCAAACTATAAAAGTATTTTGATGTAGAGTACTTGAGAGAATATAGGCTTTTTGGCTTTTTAATGGACTTCAATACACTTCCATGCCTTTAGAATGAGGTTGGTGGAGGTTAAATACACCAAGAAACTTCCAAAAAATAGTTTGTGACTGTTGGAGCCTCGGATCTAGCCATTGGAAGCTTGAAAAGCGAGTTCTGCAAGTCAGAAAAATAGATCTGTTAGAGCTGTCAGGCTTCAAGTGTCGATACATGGCTGTCAGGTGTCGATACTTGGCTGTCAGGTGTCCACACTGGATTTCTAGGTATCGATACTTGAACTTTCAAGTGTCAACACTTGATGCACAGGTGTCGACACTTGATACAAAAATCCTCAAATGGCAAAGTTCTGTATTTTCAAAAATCTCAGGCCTTGAGTCGACACTTGAAAACCTAAGTGTCGACACTTGAGTTCTAGGTGTCGACACTTGGCGTGCCAAGGATTTTTGTTCGTGCCAAATGCTGAATTGTCGACACTTGGCTTCCCATGTATCGACACTTGAGACTAAAAAGCTCAGATTCAAGTGCAAATTAGCCAAAAAGCATAAATATAAATTTTGGAACTTAAATGGATCATAATCAAATAATAATTAAATATATAGATGCCCTTTTTTCATGAAGAGGATGTCTAGATTTGCGAAAAAAGCTCCGTGCCATAGCGTGCCATGATACATAAGTTTTTGAGATTTTGAGGTGCTTTCTTCCTGAAAACTCATATCTTGAAATACACATTAGTATACAATATGCACTCAATATTTTGTTATTCATCAAAATCACTGGGTGGAGCCAACAATCTCTCCCTTTTTGATGATGACAAAATCTTGAGTAAAATAGTGTTAAGTTTCAAATTTCAACTGTTATAATTCATGAATAT
The DNA here is from genome assembly GCA_021397845.1 of Areca catechu. Classification (NCBI taxonomy): domain Eukaryota; kingdom Viridiplantae; phylum Streptophyta; class Magnoliopsida; order Arecales; family Arecaceae; genus Areca; species Areca catechu. The sequence goes on along the minus strand of CM038051.1, from coordinate 87,848,933 downwards.
GAATGAATGTACGTCCATACGAGCCATAATTTTCATAGTTAGGAAGAATCAATCTCCCACTCAATTAGATATTTTTAATCAAAACAAATAATCAGATCAGATTTGAAAATTTACATAAACAAAGTGAACCACAATAATTTATGCATTCATATAATCTACACTATTACTCTCCCTTTTTGTCAATCATTAGAAAGGGGAATAACCTCCCCCTCATAATGAGTATGGAAACAAAAAGATGGTAGAGTATCAAATATGACAGGTATCAGAGCCAAAAAGATCCAAAGAGAGGATCAGACCTGAAGACAATAAATTTAACCAATCAATCACAAATAATAAGTACTAAACTGAAATATATAATTGATAAGAGAAGTTTGCAGTACAAAATTTGCTAAGTCATCAGCAAAAACTGAAACATATAGAGTGTATCAGAGTCATACAATAATCAAAAACATATAAAGTAACATGAAACATAAAAGACATACAACAGAAGAGATAAAAGACATAAAGGACATCTGTGAGGCTAATCCTCACTCGACGGAATCTCAAGACTAAAAGGAGCACTGATCCTAGATCTAGAGGCCAAGGCCCTAGGAGGTCCCTAGGCTGAGGCCTGACGACTCCTAGTGCGGCCAGAAGGAGCTAAACCAGGTACAACCCTAGATGATCTGGTTGAAGGGGGGAGAAAAGATCAGCTGGTGTAACAAAGTCTGGTGTGGAATCACTAAGTCAGTGGATGAAGGAGCAGCTGGGGTAGTGGGAGGATCGCGACTAACCACCTCAAAACCATTTGCACAGTCATCACTATCACTTTCACTGCCAATAATCTCTGTAGCTCTGTCCTCATCCATATCTGCCTGATCATCACCATCAACTGTATCAGCATGGTCACTCTGGTGATCATCACCATCATCATCATCAGAAGATACAACTGCAGGGGTTGCTGGAGGTATAAGGGATCTCAATAAATCCTCAATATGAGTGAAGCCCTCCTCCGTAGTCCTATGGATCTCAGCATGCTTCGAGGTAGTTTGTGCTCGAATAGTCTTAATCTCGCTGCGCAGCTGAGTCAACTCACTCCTGATCTCGGTAAACTGCTCTCTGGCATGCTCCTCAAAGGGTAATCCAGTAGAAGGTGGTGGAGGAGCCGAAGTACCAGGTGTCAAAGGCTCTGCCTGTGTCGATGGAATATCAATGGGAGGAAAACTAGCTAGCTCAGATGGCCCTACCTCTACCATTCGAAGCTCATCCTCCTCATCTGGCTCCTGGCCAGACTCTCTGCGCACCCACCGACCTGCGACTAGTCTATACCCCATATTGTGCAAAGACCTCTCATCATAGACATCTGTATGTAGTATCTCCTTGGGGATCTCCCCCTCCTGCGATACTCCACAAGCTCTAAATATCTTGGCCAGAGCCATACCGTAGGGTAAACAATGACGGTGCTGAGTCGCGGCATTGTGCATCGTACTAACATCAATAATGGAAGGTTGATCTGCCTTCTATCTGTTAGACTGGTCATCACCATCAGCTCTCTCTCAGTAATGAAGTCGAACCTCCCAGTCTTTGGCAGATAAATACAAGCCATGATATGGTGTAACAGATGCATCTCCAAGGATAACTGGTTTGCGGTGACTATAGACACACCACGAACATCCTCTCGCTCGAGGATACACCTAAATGATGCCTCCCTATCATCTACTGTAAAAATACTGACTCCCATGTGGGGGATCTCCCAGACTCTGCTCAGTAGCTCTATGAAAAGAGAAATCTGAACTCCTCTCATGGTCGTAGTCCATAGAAGTCATCGACAGTCCATAGCACCATAGAACTCCCTCACTAGATGAGTGTAATACCTCTCCTGCATAGTGCAGAAGGATACTAAACCTGCATCAATGAGCACCTGTCGTAAGAGAAAGTGGTGCCGATCGAAACAATCCAGGTCGACTCTCCTCCCAGAGGCCACTAACTTCTCTGCCATCCTCTCTACAGGGGGGAACTCGGTGTAGCAGAACTGCTAGCCTGTTCAGAATCAAATCTAGCCTTCGATCTCCTCTCTACACCCTGACTAGCTCTCTCCTTAACTATAAGTCTCTTCCTGGGACCCATTATAGCAAGCTGACCAAGAGAGTTTAATGAAGGTAAGCTAATGGGGATTCACTCAGACTAGGAGCAATGGGACTGGTTAAGTTTGAGGAGAAAATCATTTTACAAGATAGTCTTGAAATAAATTTAGAGTTATAAAATACCAAAATAATTTAGAAAAGCCACAAACAATTTGAAGGTGAGGATTTTATAAGCTATAAAATGTTTTTGGCTAGAAATTTTATAAGAGTGCATTTTGTAATACCAAAATACCAAAATTCATGGGTTTTGGGCTTAGAGCATTTAGGGTTTTACCAAAATGAAAAAAAAAATGTGGCAAAAACATCATGATAGACTATGATAAAACTCTAGAAATATGTATTAAACACTAGTTTTTAGGTGAATACCCAAATTTTTGGCTAAAAACCAATCAAATAGTGATTTTACCCAAATTCGGATGGAATGTGCATGAAGAACGGCCTAAACCGTGAGAAATCCATGAAAAATGCAGTGTAAATCACCATTCCTTCAAACGGAGTTTTGGAAAACCACTAAAACTCGAGAAAATCTGGTTATAATCCCAAATAAAATCGACAAAACCTAAATTTAGGTTAAACGGTTTAACGGTAAAGAAAATGAAAATCTAAGAAATAAAATGGAATAAAAAAAAATTGGAAGAGGGAATACCTGATTCGTGAGGGGTTAAACAGGAAGAGGAGGGATTTGGATAGAAGGGGACCACTGTAGCTTGAAATCGATGTGGGAAAACAAAAACAAAAACCCTCGATCAGTCCTTTTAAATATAAATTTTGTTTCGCAAGTATTGACACTTACTATTTATCAAGTGTCGACAAATGGTCAGGTGTCGACAATTGACAATATCCAAGTGTCGACACTTGGCCAAAAAAATTTTAAAAAAAATCAAAATTTTTTTTAAAAAATCTAAGAAAATATTCAAAACTTTTGTGGCTCAAAGCAAGTGGTTTTTGAGTGAAATGTCTTAGGTATTATTAAAACTATGAGAGTTCTAGGAGAATGGGTCAATGACACCTAACTATCTTCTAATCAGACAGAACCTTTCTTCACTCAATGGTTTGGTAAACACATCTGCTAACTGATCATCAGTATACACAAAATCAAGAATAACATTAGAGTTTTTTACATGATTTCTTATAAAATGATGTCTTATTTCAATGTATTTACTTCTTGAATGTTGCACAGGATTCTTAGTTAGATTGATTGCACTAGTATTGTCACATCTTATGGGTGTTTTAGTTAGTTTAATGCCAAAATCTTCGAGTTGTTGTTTGATCCAAAGGATTTGAGCACAACAGCTTCCAGCTGCTATATATTCAGCTTCCGCCGTTGATAAAGCAATTAAATTATGTTTCTTGCTACTCCAAGAGATCAAATTTACTCCAAGAAACTAACAGGTTCCACTAGTACTTTTACGATCAAGTTTACACCAAGCAAAGTAAGCATCAGAATAAGCAATCAATTCAAATGAAGAATCTCTAGAGTACCATAAACCAATTTCAATTAAGCCAGATAGATATCTAAGTATGCGTTTAACATCCAAAAGATGAAACTCTTTAGGATTAGAATGATATCTAGCACACATACAGACGCTAAACATGATATCTGGCCTACTGGCAGTAAGATATAGCAATGAACCGATCATGCCATGATATAATTTTTGGTCAATAGATTTACCTGATTCATCTTTGTCAAGTCTACAAGTAGAGCTCATAGGGGTACCTAAAGGCTTAGTGTTCTCCATCCCAAACTTCTTGAGTATTTCTTTTGTGTACTTTGCTTGGTTGATGAAGATCCCCTCTTTAGTTTGCTTTATTTAGAGTCCGAGGAAGAAATTTAGTTCTCCTATCACGCTCATCTCGAACTCACCCTGCATTAACTTTGCAAAATCTTGACAAAGAGATTCATTAGTAGCACCAAATATTATATCATATACATAGATTTGTACTACTAGGAGATCATCAATCTTTTTCTTTAAAAACAAAGTTTTGTCTACATTACCTCTAGCAAAATCATTTTTGAGCAAGAAAGAGCTTAAATGATCATACCAAGCTCTTGGAGCTTGTTTCAAACCATACAAATCTTTATGAAGTTTGTAAACATGATTTGGAAATTCAGAATTTTCAAAACCAGGAGGTTGTTCAACATAAACCTTCTCTTCAATTAGACCATTTAAAAACGCACTTTTAATATCCATTTGAAAAAAATTAAAATTCATAAAGTAAGCAAAAGCCAACAATAGCCTAATTGCCTCAAGTCTAGCCACAGGAGCAAAGGTTTCATCAAAATCTATTCCTTCCTTCTGATTGTATCCTTTGGCAACTAGTCTAGCCTTATTTCTAGTAACAACACCATTATCATCAAGTTTATTTCAAAAACCTACTTTGTTCCAATAATTGAAGTATTTGAAGGCCTATCTACTAATGTCCAAACATTGTTCCTTTTGAATTGGTTAAGTTTATCTTGCATAGCATTTATCCAATTACTATCACATTCAGCTTCCATAATAGTTTTAGGTTCAATTTGAGAAACAAAAGCTAAGTAATCATAGATATTTCTAAGGGATGATCGAGTACTTACACCTTTAGATGGATCACCAATTATTAGTTCTTTTGGGTGTCCATGAGCATACCTCCATTCTTTTGGTAGTGGATCAACTGTTGATGCATTTTCATCACCTTGTGCTTGATCTCCTTTAGTGTTTTGATCATCTTTCTGTTCCTTGGTAAGCTCTTCATTGTTGTTTACACTTTCAGTTTTCTTGGTACCTGCTTCATCAGAGAGTACATCTTCTTTTCTTGAAGATTTTTGGTCAGATTCATCAAACACCATATATATGGATTCTTCAACAACAAGTGTTCTTCTATTGAAGACCCTATATGCCTTACTAGATGTGGAGTAGTCTAGAAAGACTCCCTCATCTGATTTGGCATTAAATTTACTTAAATTATCCTTACCATTGTTTAAGATGAAACAATGGCATCCAAAAATATGAAAATAATGAATTGAGGGTTTTCTACCCTTCCAAAGCTCATAAGGTGTTTTCTTTATAATCGGTCGGATTAAAACTCGATTTAAAACATAGCATGCAATATTTATGGCTTCTGCCAAAAATATCTAGGTAAGTCATTTTCACAAAGCATGGTGCGTGCCATTTCTTCAAGAGTTCTGTTTTATCTTTCTACCATCCCATTTTGTTGAGGTGTCTTAGATGCAAAAAAATTATGATGAATGCCATTTCAATACAAAATTTATCAAAATCAGTATTTTCAAATTTAGTTCCATGATCACTTCTCAAAGATACGATTGAAACACCTTTTTTATTTGAAACTCATTTATGAAATTTAATGAATTCAGAAAACGTTTCATCTTTATGTGCTAAAAACATGACCCATGTAAATCATGAAAAATCATCAACAATAACTAGACCGTACTTCTTACCTCCCAAACTAGATATTCTAGTTGGCCCAAAGAGGTCCATGTGAAGCAACTCCAAAGGTCTAGATGTAGAGATTACTCCTTTTAGTTTGAAAAAGGATTTGGTTTATTTTCCAAGTTGACATGCACTTCAAATCTTGTCTTTTTCAAAATTGAGTTTAGGCAAATCCTTTATCAAATTCTTTTTGCTAAGTTTTGAAATCAAATGCATGCTTGCATGTCCTAGTCTGCGATGCCAAAGCCAACTAGTTTCATCGATCTTGGCTTTCATTGCCACTAGGCATTGACCATTTTGAATAGGGAGATCATCAAAATCAACCATATAAATATTGCCATGCCTTTGACCAATGAACTTGATGCCATTATCATCTAAACTAGAAATAATGTACAAAGAAGATTCAAAAACAACTTTAAAATTCTTGTCGCAAAACTGACTAATACTAAGCAAGTTATGTTTCAAACCATCAACATATAAGACATTATCAATGTAAGAAGAAGGAGTGATATGGACTTTACCAATATCGATAATTTTGCCCTTTCCATTATCACCAAAAGTTACATTGCCACCATTTTGATATTCGAGCGATGCGAACTGCTCCACATCTCCTGTCATATGCCTTGAGCAACTGCTATCAAGGTACCACATTCTTTTCTTGTTGGTTGCAAGGCATACCTGCAATAAAGATCAAGTGGAGACTTTAGGTACCCAAGCTATCTTGGGTCATTTTAGGTTAGTGGCATTGGTTCCTTTTGGAACCCAAACTTTCTTAATATTATTCAATCTTCTTTTATTGCATATATAAGATTTATGCCCTTTAGTACCACATGTATAGCAAGTAATGGATGAAGATGCATGCACAAAGAAATTTTTAAAAAGTTTTTTTTTCTTTTGAGTTCTAAATCTTAAACCTGCTTTATCAAAAACTGCTATTTGATTATTCAAAAGCAAATTCAATTTTTCATAACTACAAGTAAATTTATCTACAAAAGGTTTTAATTTTTCAATTTCTTCTTTATATCTTTTATTTTCATCCAAAATTTCTTTGCTTTGTTTTGAAAAATTTTCGTTTGAAAGTGAAGAACTTTTCTTTTTCAAAACTTTTTTTTTTTTTAAGAGCTACAATCTTATCATTTAATTTTTATTTTGAAAAGAAGGCATTCATTTTCATCTGAAAGCTTATCATTTGTTTTGGCTAAATCCAAATTTTGCTTTTTTTAAATCTTTATGTTTTGATTTTATTTTTTGAAATTCTATGACTAATTCGTCAAAAACTTCATGAAGCTCGTCAAATATAACTTCATTTTCTGTTTTAAAACATACCTCATCATGATCCGCCATTAGACAGATGTTTGCCACCTCCTGCTATTCTTCCTCAAAACTGGAGTCCTCACTGTCACTCCAGGTTGCCATCATGGCTTTCTTTCTCAACTTTCTTCTACTTTTCTTGAGCAAGGGGCAGTCTACCTTGAAATGACCGGGTTTTATGCATTCAAAATAAGTGGGCTGCTCCTTCTCCTTCTCCTTGTCTTTTTCTTTACTTGGCTCACCTTTCAGAGGTTTCTTCTTGAAGTTGAACCTTTTCTTCCTCATAAACCTTTTGAACTTTCTCGCCATTAGAGCCGTCACATCTTCTTTATCATCTTCTTCGGAGCCATCGCTTGATTATTCTCTTGTAGTAGATTTGACGGTGATTACTTTCTTCTTTTTGTTGACTTCCACATTATTTTGTTTGAGGGAGAGCTCATAGGTCATCAGTGAGCCCAACAGTTGTTCAAGTGGAAGAGTGTTGACATCCTTGGCTTCTTCAATAGCTATTACCTTTGCATCCCAAGAAGCCGGTAGAGACCTGAGGATTTGTTCACAAGTTCACCGTTAGAAATAATTTTTTCTAGGCTTCTCATGCCATTCACAATATTTGTGAACCTAGTATACATCTCACTAATAGACTCAGTAGGTTCCATTTTAAATATTTCATACGTATGAATAAGCATGTTAACCTTGGTTATTTTCACTTGGTGTGTACCCTCATGGATAACCTCAAGTGTATCCCAAATCTCCTTGGCGAAGAGATAATTAGATATTCTATTAAATTCACTTGGGTCAAGAGAGCAAAATAACAGATTCATAGCCTTAGCATTGATCTCAATTTACTTAATGTCATTCTCATCCCAATCATCTTCCATCTTCGGAGTGAGAATGCCATTAACCAACATTGTAGGCTGATGAGGACCTTTTACAATTATCCTCCGCAAATTATAATCAAGAGCTTGAAAAAAAATGCACATGCGTGTTTCTCAATACGTGTAATTTGTGCCATTGAAAAGTGGGGGACGATTTAAAGCTCGACCTTCAACTACACCCATTCCAATTGGGGCTGCCATGATCTTTCACTCAAGATCCTTGGACCTACAAGAGAGTATCGATGATCTGATACCACTTGTTGCCCAGAAATGGAGCCCTGGAGAGGGAGTGAATTTGGTTTTTTAAAAAAAATTAAAACAATAATGTGAAGGTCTAGTGGTGTTTGTGAGTAATAAATTCAATGCACAAGATTGAATGCAGTGGAAAATAATAAGTGAATAGCAATAACCAAAGAGCAAGAGAGAAAGAGGGCAATCACATATAAACACAAGGTTTATAGTGGTTCGGTGCAAACCTAGCACCTACATCCACTCCCCAAGCCATCTTTGGGAAATTCACTATAATCCAAACAAGATTATAGCTGACTTGTTTTTCACAATGCTCACAAGTCAAAACCTAAGTTGGTTTTGTCACCTAGGCTCACCAACAAATCTTAACACTCGTTTTGTCTTCGGGCTCACAAGTTAACCCTAGTTGGTTTTATCCCTTTGGCTCACCAACAAACTACAACAACCTTCTTTCAAGACATCCTTAAAAAAAGGTCAAATCACAAGATAAAAAGAGATATACAACTTTAAAACTAAGACAAACTCTCTTCAAGAGTAGAATGGAATCTTTGAAGCTCAAGTTGATGCTTTCTCTTGACTCTTCCTTGGAATATCCTTCAAAATGCCTCTTTTGGAATGATGTAAGGATGATCTTGTAGGCTTTTTCAGGAAATCAAACTATAAAAGGCTTTTGATGTGGAGTACTTGAGAGAATATAGGCTTTTTGGCTTTTTAATGGACTTCAATACACTTCCATGCCTTTAGAATGAGGTTGGTGGAGGTTAAATACTCCAAGAAACTTCCAAAAAATGGTTTGTGACCGTTGGAGCCTCGGATCTAGCCGTTGGGAGCTTGAAAAGCAAGTTCTGCAAGTCAAAAAAATAGATCTGTTAGAGCTGTCAGGCTTTAAGTGTCAACACTTGGTTGTTAGGTATCGATACTTGATTTCTAGGTGTCGACACTTGAACTTTAAAGTGTCGACACTTGATGCACAGGTGTCGACACTTGACACAAAAATCCTCAAATGGCAAAGTTCTGTATTTTCAAAAATCTCAGGCCTTGAGTCGACACTTGGAAACCTAAGTGTCGACACTTGGTGTCGACACTTGAGTTCTTGGTGTCGACACTTGGCATGCCAAGGATTTTTGTTCGTGCCAAATGCTGAAGTGTCGACACTTGGCTTCCTAGGTGTCGACACTTGAGACTGAAAAGCTCAGATTCAAGTGCAAATTAGCCCAAAAGCATAAATATAAATTTTGGAACTTAAATGGATCGTAGATAAATAATAATTAAACATATATATGCCCTTTTTTCATGAAGAGGATGTCCAGATTTGCGAAAAAAGCTCCGTGCCATGGCGTTCCATGATACATAAGTTTTTGAGATTTTGAGGTGCTTTCCTCCTGAAAACTCATAACTTGAAATACACATTAGTATACAATATGCACTCAATGTTTTGTTATTCATCAAAATCACTGGGTGGAGCCAATAGTAGAAACCCTATGTTTGTTCCCTTCTTGTATTTCCATCTTATATCTTTGGAATGGGGCCAAGGAAGTAAGTTGTCTGGCATCCAAGACTATCTAATCTAGAAGAATAAAGAAGAACAAAGGCAAGACATGAGTCTAGAGTAGCCGTGGAGCCTGAAATTCTAGTCAGACCTCTCTTTCCTTCAGCAAATTGAATGGGATCGAAGACCATCATCGGAGGATGTCGTGTGGACTTTGATTTCATTGATTAGTAGTAGTTTAGGATACGTTAGTGGCTTAGGGATGCAGGTTTGGTGCCATTTTGCTCTTTGACAGAGAGATTCTACTTAGGTTTGATTCGAGAGTCTATGGTTTTCTTGCCCGAGGTAGTAATGGATGGGTTGCTCAGGTGCGAGGCAGAGATGTCCCAGTGTTCACAGAGATTCTGAGCAGAGTATGGGACATACCCATGAGAGGATTAGTTGTTGACTGCTTAGTGGATAAAGTCAGTGGTCTCCGTTGCATTTTCGAGATAGATGATTTACTTGAGGGAGCCACTATAGTAGCATCGAGGCTAAGGCCTGAGATAAGGTTGCTGCATCATATAGTAGCCCAGATTCTTCTACCGAAGATTGGCTATTTCGACTTCATCACAAAGTGGGAGCTATTAGTGATGGTTTCTCTGGTACATCACATGCTAGTATGCCTCCCAGTACTCATGGTACATCAACTGACTGAGGCATCGATTAGCCAGAGATTGTGTCTGCCCTATGGGATGGGGCTGACTTTACTGTTTAGAGCTTATGGAGTAGTTATGAATGATGAGCCCTACCGGCAGCTATTACATACTAATGTTTATGACATGAGATCATTGCACTAGATGGGTCTTGACCCCATAAGTGCTTTTGATGATAACCAAATATTGGAGCATGTACATTTATTTCTGATAACTCTTCAAGTATTTTACAAGTTTTTGTAGGATGAGTTAACTGTTCAAAGATCAACTCCTACACCTTTGTTTCTTGTTTGAGTTATGTTGTAATATGTTTTTGTAAAGAAGAACCCAATGAAAAAGCTAAGAAAATAATCATGTGAAAAGGGTTACTTCTCTGTGTGTGTGCCTTTGAATTATTTTGAGTTGGTATGATTGAAAATTACAAGAGTGTTGGTTAGAGTTATTCCTTGAGTTCAAGTATAAAAATCTTGAAGAAGATGCTCGAGCCGACCCAACATGTTCAAGAGCTGACTCTACCTATTGGCACATAGCAAGGATTTTGATATGCAACAATCCGAGCCGACTCGAAGGTAACCAAGCTGACTCCAATGAATCCGAGTCGACTGGAATTTGTTTGAGCCGATTCCTCCAAAGTCTAGTTTCTGAAGATTTTTTAGAACAGCCAGGCGAGCTGACCCAAACCAGAAAGAGCCAACTCTGCCAGACCTAATTTTGAAGACCTGAGAAAGCGAGTCAACCTGAACTGCATCGAGGCAACTCTTCCAGAGTGAGATTTTCTGAACTTGAGAAGAAGAGCCGACCCAAGCTGAAAAGAGCCAACTCCTCGAGTTCAAGTTCTTTAATGATACAAGTTCGAGCCGACCTGAGCTATCAAGAGCCGACTCATCTAGAGTGATGTTCTGCTCTCTAAGATAAAGAGCCTACTGCATTGAAGATTTGGCGACTCGACCTATTGACTCGAAGAAATCCGAGCTGACTCGAAGGAATCTGAGCCAACTCGAGCATCGCTTTCAGGTATCTAATGGCTAGTTCCAGAATTTATTTTTGAATGCCAAAAAGTGCTCCAACGGTCATAAGTCACATCCCAATGGTCAAAAACATTTCTAACTGGGTTGGAGAGATGGAAGACCTTATATTTGAAGGATTTGAACATCCAATAGACATGTTTTTGAAAGTTCTTCAAAGTTTTGAGAGCTACATTGAATATCCACCAACCAAAGAGAGAAAGAGCACAAGAGCATTCAAGTTATCCTTCAAGTCTTCACCAACTCTGATCTGAAACTTGAAGCAACTTTTAAAGAAGCTACAAAAGCTATTAAAGCTTATTCAAGTGCAAGTCAAGTGGACTTCCATCAAGCTGCACCGGCAACTATCTGACAAATTGAGTTTGTCATTTATTGTTGCATTTACTTCAATTCTTTTTTTGAATTATTGTTGGATTATTTATGAGCCTGGTTGAAAAACCAAATAGGTTCTTGGTGAGCCTTGATAAAAACCAAGTGTTTGGTTCTTGGTGACCCTAGTAAAACCAAGTTATGTTTCTTTGGTGAGCCTGTTTAAAACCAAAGGGTATTGGGTTTTCTTTGGTGATCCAGTTAAAACCAAAGTGTAGAGGTTTTGGATTGTGTTCCTGCAAAATAATCCTACTATATTCGGGTGTGAATATAGTGAAAATCCCAAGTGGTATCTTAGGTAGTGGACGTAGGAGCTGGGTTGCTCCAAACCACTATAGATCCTGTGTGTTTGCATTATGATTCTCTAATTTCTTTTAGCTTCTGCATTTAATTCTTAATCACAACTCACAACACGTTAAAAGAAAATTTTAATTGCACATTATCTATATTAAATTTTAAAAGGCCTAATTCACCCTCCTCTTGGGTAGCCACCTGGGCAACAACTGGTATCAGAGTAGTATCTCTGAATACATAAGAGTAAAGATCGATGGCTTATCCAATGAGTACATCCTTAGCGGAAGGCCAATCAACTAATAGACCTCCACTCTTCACTAGCACAAATTATGCATACTGGAAAGCCAGAATAAAAATTTATGTTCAAGTAGTTGATTTTTAGTTGTGGAAGGTCATTCTAAAGGGTCCTTACATCCCCAGGGTTAAAATTGATGGAGTGGATGTTCCTAAACCTAAAGAGGATTGGGACGAGAATGACATGAAAATGGGTGAGTTAAATGCCAAAGCAATGAACTTATTATATTGTGCTTTGGATAGTAATGAGTTTAATTGAATTTTTATTTGCTCTTCTGCAAAGAAAATTTGAGATAAACTCGAAGTGACCCATGAATGAACTTCTCAAGTGAAGTCTTATAAAATTAATCTTCTTGTGAATAGTTATGAATTATTTAAGATGGAACCTAATGAAATAATCTCTACCATGTTTTCATGTTTCACTGACATTATTAATGGCTTAAAGAGTCTTGGCACGGTATATACTAATTCAGATTTAGTGCAGAAGATTCTAGGATCTCTTCTGGATAAATGTGATCCGAAAGTGATAGCCATCCAAGAAGCAAAAGATTTGAATACCTTATTGCTGGATGAACTACTAGGATCTCTCATCACACATGAACTGATCATGCAGCACCGAACTGAAGACGATCAAAAGAAGAAGAAGTCAATTGCCTTCAAAACTACTATGGATTCTAGAAAGGATGAAGAATCAAAAGAAGAATGCTCATCTACTGAAAGTGACATGGAAGATGGAGACGTTGCCATGGTCGTCAAGAAATTTCGAAGATTCTTAGGAAGACAAAAAGGAAGAAAATTTAGAAAATTCCACAAGAACAAGGAATTCGGTAAAGAGAAGGACAAGAAAAAGGAGAAAGAAAAAGAAGTGCCCACCTGCTATGAATGCAAAAAGCCAGGGCACATCCGACCAGACAGTCCATTATTGAAAAAGGGTTTTAAAAAAAGAAAAAGAAAGTTATGGTAGTGACATGGAGCGACAGCAAAGCATCCTCATCAAATGAAGAAGAAGAGACCACGAAATCTGTGAATCTATGTCTGATGGGTCTAGAAAATGAGGTATCATCCCCTGAGCTTCAAATTGAATTTATATATGATGAACTGAATTCTGCATTTCATGATTTACTTACCGAATTCAAGAAAGTTGGGGTTAAAATTAAATCATTGAAGAAAGAAAATGATGTTTTATTAAAAAACAAGGATGAGATTTCTGAAAAGAAAACATTTTGCAAAAATAATTGAATAACCTTTCTGAAAATGTTATTATTTTGAATAATGAGAAAAATGCTTTAGAAGAGACAAACAAAGTTTTAGTTGCCGAAAATGTTGATTTAAAAAAGGAGGTTGAAAAGCTTAAGCCTATAGTAGAAAAACTTACTTTGAGTTCTAACAAGCTTGAACTAATTTTGAAAGAACAAAAAGATTCGAAAAGTAAAGCTGGAATTGGATTTAATGCTTTAAATGCCAAAGGAATTTCAGCAACAAAATTTATATCTTCAAAAGCTTCAGTTTCAAATGCTAAATTTTGAAAAGCTTTTCCATCAAAATCTATTTCAAATGGCTTGAAATATGTTCCTAAGAATTCTATGCAAAAATCTTTCAAACCAAATATTTTTGTTTATGCATCTGTTATAGCTTCAAAGCATGCATCATTCACAGATGATAAAATTATTTATTATGCACGTCATAGATTTGGACATAAATATTATTAATACAATTTTTTGAAAAATCTCATGATTGGTGCATTGAAATATAGAACCATTTGGGTTCCAAAGGGAACTGATTTTGCTAACCCAAAAGGATCCAAGTAAGCTTGGGTACCTAAAATCACTACTTGGCTATTTTGCAGGACTGTCTTGCAGCCCACAAATTAAAGAAAAGATTGTATCTTAACAATGGCTATTCAAGGCATATGATTGGTGACAAAGATTAGTTCATCACCCTACAAATGAAAGAAGGTGGATTTGTTACTTTTGGAGATAATGGCAAGGAAAAAATAATCGGAATCGGTAAGATTAAAATAACCCCCTATACTTTTATTGAAGATGTGCTGCTAGTAGATAAACTGAAGCATAATTTATTGAGTATTAGTCAACTATGTGATAAAGGCTTTAAGGTTATCTTTGAATCATCTATGTTCATAGTAACTAACTCTCTTGATTCTAGCAACAAATTCATTGGCCATAGGCTTGGAAACATCTTTGTGGTAGATCTAAATGATCTTGACATGACTAGTAGTTCTAGTCGAGTGGCAATGAATGCTAAGACTAAGGAGTCATGTTTATTATGGCATAGACGATTAGGTCATGCTAGCATGCATACAATTGCCAAATTAATCTCAAAGATTCTAGTTAAAGGTTTGCCACTTTTTAAGGTTGATCTTGACTATGTATGTGATGCTTATCAATTAGGCAAACAAACTAGGTAGAGTTTTAAATTGAAAAATATTATTTCAACAACTAGACCTCTGGAGCTACTTCACATGGACTTATTTGGACTTACTAGGACCACAAGCCTAGGAGGTATGAAATATGGCCTTGTAATTGTAGATGACTTTTCTAGATTCACATGGGTATTATTTATTACACATAAGGATGAAACATTTGATGTATTTCAAAAATTTCATAAGAAGGTTTCAAATGAGAAAAATCTTTCTTTATCTCTATAAGAAGTGATCATGGAATGGAATTTCAAAATCAATTTTTTGATGAATATTGCACTGAGCATGGCATTGATCACAACTTCTCCGCTCCTAGAACACCTTGTGAGAGAAAGAGTAGGACTTTGGAAGAAATGGCCAGAACCATATTGTGTGAAGCTAATCTTCCAAGGTACTTCTAGGCAGAAGTGGTGAACACTACCTATTATATATTAAATCAAGTTTTAATTAGATCGATTTCAAAGAAAACCCCTATGAGCTTTGGAATGGAAGAAAACCGAATATTAACTATTTTCATGTTTTTGGGTGTAAATGTTTTGTGTTAAATAATGAAAAAGATAACCTAGGAAAGTTTGATGCAATATTTGATGAATCTATATTCCTTGGTTATTCATTACATAGCAAAGCATATAGAGTGTTTAAGAAGAGGACTCTTACTGTAGAAGAGTCAATTCATGTTATTTTTGATGAAGCTAACCCCTCACCATCTAGAAAAGATGAGTGCATAGATAATGTGCACGTACACTACAAAAGGAAATGGAAGATCTAAGCATTCAAGACAAGCCAACACAAGATGAAAATGAAGTGGTAAGCAAAGATCATACTGATTTACCAAAGGAATGGAGGTATGTAACTTCACATCCCAAAAATTTAATTATTGGTGATCCTTCTCATGGTGTTAGGACTAGGTCAGAACATAGAGATGCACATGACTACCTAGCCTTTGTCTCATAAATTGAACCACATAGTTTAGAAGAAGCTAAAATTGATCATAACTGGATGATGGCCATGCATGATGAATAAACCAGTTTGAAAGGAACAATATTTGGACACTAGTTAGTAGACCTACAGACCACCCAGTCATAGGAACCAAATGGGTCTATAGGAACAAACTAGATGAGAATGGCAAGGTTATATGAAATAAAGCAAGGTTGGTAGAAAAGGGTACAATCAAGAAGAGGGTATTGATTTTGATGAAACTTATGCTCTTGCAGCAAGACTGGAAGCCATTAGATTACTTCTTGTATTTGCTTGCTACATGAACTTTAAACTCTTTCAAATGGATGTCAAAAGTATTTTTCTAAATGAATTTAATTCTAACAAGTTTTTATAGAATAGCCACCAAGTTTTGAAAATTATGCTTTTCTAAATCTTGTGTTTAAATTGAACAAAGCTTTATATGGTTTGAAACAAGTACCTAGGGCCTGGTTTGATAGACTAAGCAAATTTTTACTAGAAAATGATTTCAAAAGAGGAAATATTGATAAAACTCTTTTTATTAAAAATAAAGAGAATGACATGCTAGTTGTACAAATTTACATTGATGATATTATATTTAGCGCAACTAATGAAAATCTTTATGGAGAATTTGCTGAGTTGATGCAAGGTGAGTTTCAAATGAGCCTTATGGGTGAACTTAACTACTTTCTTGGATTACAAGTCAAACAAATGAAGGAAGGAACCTTTATAAGCCAAGCCAAGTACATCAAAGAGATAATCAAGAGATTTGGCATGGAAATAAGCAAAGAGGCTAACACACCCATGTTCATTACCTGCAGGCTAGACAAAGATGAAAGTGGATCCAATGTTGACCAAAAGCTATATAGAGGTATGATCGGATCTCTACTGTATCTTACAGCCAGTACACCTGATATCTTGTACAGTGTATGTGTATGTGCTAGATTTCAATGTAATCCTAAATAAACACATATGCTTGCTTTTAAAAGAATTTTCAAATATTTGAAAGGTACAAGTAATTTAGATCTTTGGTATTCTAAAGAATCATCTTTGAATTTAATTGGATTTTCTGATGCTGACTATGCTAGTTACAAAATTGATAGAAAAACCACTAGTGGTACATGCCAATTTCTAGGATTGAATTTAATTTCATGGCAATGTAAGAAGCAATACTCCGTAGCATTGTCCACTAATGAGGCAAAGTACGTTGCTGCTGGTAGTTGTTGTGCTCAAGTGTTATGGATTAAACAACAACTAGAAGACTTTGGTGTTATACAATTTAAAATTCCAATCAAATGTGATAACACAAGTGCTATTAATTTGACAAAAAATCCGGTTCAACATTCACGAACTAAGCACTTTGAAATTAGGCACCATTTTATAAGAGATCATGTATTGAATAATGATGTAGTACTTGAATTTGTGCTAATTGAAAACCAACTCGCTAATATTTTTACCAAACCTTTGAATTTTGATAGATTTGTGATGATTAGAAGTGAACTAGGATTATGTGACCCACTATAGAAACACTCCCATAATCTTAAGGACAAATTATCTAGGTAACCTCCTAATCCAAATTTTTTATTAAATGAGCTTTGATTGAAATCCAAAAATTTCTTTTGTGCTCCCTCTGCTCAAGCCGACTCGTGCAGATGACCTATTGGTCGAGCCTGCTCGGATGTCGAGCCATCTCTTTTTAGTTCGAGCCGTAGGGTTTTTCTTTTTCATTTCTATTCCTAAACCCTATTCTCTTTCCCACCAAGAAACTTTCCAAATACTTCCAACTTCCAAAAACTACTTCAGAATTCGAATATCTTTGCACAATGGCACTAAAGAGGGCAGTTGGGAAGAAATCAAGATGAGATAGTGAAGCTGCTCTGCAAGAAAGGAGAACCAAGTTTCGAGAAGCCAGTGCTTCCCGAAATCCACCACATATTGAGGAAGAGCCAAGCCCAGTTTCTTCTAGCCACCAAATCTCCTTAGGTATGAGACGTATTGCCACTGGGAGAAGGATTTTGTTCAAATATTTAAAGGAAATAGGTTTTGTAAATGGAGATTTCATTGAGAATCAAGGGTGGAGAACTATGTGCTCCTTGGACATCAAAACCTACCCAAACCTAGTAAGAACCTTCTATGAAAATTTGAGGTTTGGAGAGAACTTTGTTGAATCATTTGTTAAGGAAAAAAGAAT
The DNA here is from genome assembly GCA_021397845.1 of Areca catechu. Classification (NCBI taxonomy): domain Eukaryota; kingdom Viridiplantae; phylum Streptophyta; class Magnoliopsida; order Arecales; family Arecaceae; genus Areca; species Areca catechu. The sequence goes on along the minus strand of CM038051.1, from coordinate 87,831,196 downwards.
TATCATTTCTGCTGAAATTCTTGGGAATGTTTTGGAAATGCCATTTGAGGGCACTGAGTACTTAGTCCTAAAAGATAAAACTAAATCTTTACAAACTGTTTTGGAAAAGACTGAAGTAGATGAAATAGGAATTCTCAAAGCCAGCACTTTGTCATTTAAAATGAGAGTTCTTCACAATTTTATCAGTAGAATAATTTTACCCAGAACCGGCCGCTTTGATTGGGTAAGTGAAAGGGATCTATGCTTCATGGAGCTTATGATTAATTTTGATAAGATTAACCTGCCAGCTATTATAATTTGTCAAATGAAGGAGGTGCTAAGAAAGGCTAAGGCTTGCTTGCCTTATGGTATGGCCCTATCACTTTTCTTTGAAAGTGCAAATATAGATTTGACAGGAGAGGATAGTAAGACACTCTTACATACAGATACCTATACTGCCAAAACTCTTCAAATGATGGGTTATTTATTATTAGATGGTACCTAGAAAAAGAAGACTGATGCTCCTATAGTTGAAGAAATTGAAGAGGTTCAAGAGCAAGGAGAAATAGAGGCTGGTTGATGCGGGACTAATATGCATGCAATTCTTTTTGTATGTTTTATATATGGTGTTAGGTGATTAATTCGCAATTTTCAGATCAAAATTAGATGTAGGGAGTTTTGTATGAATTTTTGAAGCCACACATGCAGATTAGGACCTAGAAAAGTACTAAAGAAGGATCGCCGGGGCTGAGAAGCCTCGGTTAGGGCAAGTTCTCCTGCAATATAATTACTAGAGGTAGAGGGGGTGTACCTGACAACGTCTAAAGCACCCGGTGAAGATCGCAGCGAAGGGATCTCTTGTTTCTCCATGGATGCGGCCTGGAAAACAGAGACAATGACCCGTGGATACCCGACTTTCTGCTTGGTGGTCCGATTGAGGCTTGGCTGGAGTCGTTGGATTCGTAGGAACTCGGGGACCTGCAAACGACCTATAAGGGGTTAGAAAACTCAAAGGAGATCAAAAAAATAGAGAAAAATAGCAAAGGGAAGAAAGTTTTGGAGGGGGCTGGAAGGATGGTTGGCGGCAGGAAGATGGTTGCAAACACTGGGAAGTAATCTCAAACCCCTTTATGCACACAGCAGGGTAATCACACAAAGCAAATGAAAAACTCAAGATTTATTTCATATATTAAAATCTCTCCTTCATACAAGAGGCTAGGGTCCTTTAAATAGACTCTTAACCTTGGGCTCCAAGTAAGGGCACATAAGTCTTTACATAAGAATCCTTTTCCCTCTCAAACCCTAGCTAGAAAATAAGGAAACAATAGGTAGAAAAATCCCTAAAAATTCTCTTGACTTGGCCAACACTCAAAGGATGCCTAGGGGGGCGTGTTAGGCTTCTAGGAGCAGCAAGAGGCTGGCCCAAAGGGGCTCGGGCGCATGGGTTTGGGCCTCTGGAAGCTGGGGTGGCCTGGTAGCCAGTAGCAGGAATATTCCCTGGTATCTTTCTTCTTAGGGGCTTGAGCTTGGTGCCTGGGCTTGATTTCTATGGGCTAGGATGCAGATGGACCTCTAAAATCATGGATGCCTTGGCATATTAATATATTTGGCATCTGGAAGGGAATCTGGGCATCTGGAGGTCATCTGCAAGGAAACAAGGTTTTCTGAATTTTCCTCCTGGGGTCTTCAAATCTTCAAGCTGGGTTGGACTTGGGCTATGCTTCCATGTCTTCAATATGGTTGGACATGGTCTTCACTTGTTTGATGTGTTCTTGAGTCTTCAATATGGTTGAATAGGACTCAAAAAAATAAAATTAGCTCGACATGAGCAGACTAACACTGGACTGAACTAGCTCAACATGAGCTGACTAGTACAGAACTGAAACTCAAAATCAACTAAAATGGACTCAGATAGGCTAAGCCCTAATTACAGATGGACTCATAAATTATTGATCAATTCATAGAGGGTTGAAAAGCATCTATCTTATTCTGGTGCCTTTGGTGTCCCCACCAATTCTCCCAGGATGGAAGGAACTCGACCCTGTCGATTGAAGATCAAGCTGGCTCACATATCTCTTGAGGAGGTCTAGGTTGAGGTGCTGCAAGTTTTTTCGAGAAATCCATGAATCGTTCGACTTTTGCCGGCCTTGCCATCGGACCAGGAAGCATTGATAACCGTGGCCCCGGGTCATAATGGCTTGATCGTCCAGGATACGCTCGATCTGTTCTCCTCTCTCAGGCCAAATTTATTAGTGGACACTCTGGGTTAGGGTCACTCACAATGGAAAGGAATATGTTCAAAAGCCTCACTAGGTATCGCTGCCGATTCCCTGTACTCAACCAGGTCTATAATATTGAAGGTAGAACTAATGCCCAAATCTGAAGGCATGTCTAACACCTAGGCATTTGATCCAACCTTCTCTATCACTTTAAAAGGTCCGGCTCTGCGAGCATGAAGCTTTTTTTAGGCCTAAGCCTAACCAAAATAGAATCCACAACATCAAATTCTTTGACCCTTCTTCGGGAATTAGCTAGTTGTTTTAACATTAGTGTGGGTGGTGAACATGCTAGGCATATCAGACTCCTAACAAGATGATTCAAAGGACTAAAACCTAAACCTAACAGACTCGACTAAAGAGGTTTATTAGGTCTTAACTACCACTTGGGCTTGGGGGCATGAGTCGTGGTTGATGGATGGCATGCAGAAGAAAATTTGCTAGTAACTCCTAATAGGTTCCAGAGGGTCTGCCAAAAGTAGGTAGTAAATGGGATGGGCTCTATGGATCTTTGCAACCTAGTAACCTCAACAAAATATAATCTAATAGTTCTAGACACATGAGAATACTCAGGAAAGGATAGGAAATAGGAAGTGGGTTCAGAATTAGTCTGGTAGGGTAGAGAAAAAGGTTCTGGGTTAGTTGGATAAAGTAGGATAAAAAATGGGGTGTCAGGAACTAATCCTATACTAATGAGGTTAACCTTACGGGGTTGCAGTATATCTATGGGGTTTGTATAATGGAAGGAAGGGTTATTAATCTCAGGGAAGAGGTCCTTAATGGGAACTATAGGAGGAGGCTCATCTTGAAGGTATAGATTCAAAGAGATCAGGTCCTTAATAAATTCTTCGGGTTCTTGTATTTTAGGACAAGACTCTATAATTTGGCTCTCCTCTATGGTTTCCTCAGGTAAGGCTCTAGTAGCAGTACCTAGGTTCTCTTCCTCTATTTGTTCTTCCACTATAGCTTTAGGTTGGATATGGTCAAGGTCAACTACCTCTAGGTTGGCTTTTACCTGGGTATCTATTGGGTCAGCTAATTTTAGGTCATCTAAAGGTGTCTCCTCTTCTCCCTCATACTCATCCGCTAGGCTCACATCAGCTTCATACACTTCCACGTTAATGTAAGCCTTGTGAATCTCAGGAATGGTTGGAGAAGGTCGGCTAGCATGAAATTGGTTAGGTTCTGGTCTCTGATTATGGGTACTACTCCTAGTAGGTTTAGGTTATATAAGGGGTAATGGCTCACTACTGGGTTCATATTAAGGGATACTAATCCTATGGGGTTCAAGTTGACTAGGGGAAGCATGACTAGTACTAGGCTGATACTTAGGGGTTATGGGTTCTCTGGGCTCATAGGACAAGGGTGCAGATCTATGGGTCATGGGATTATAGGATATGGGGTCATAGGATTTTGGGTTAGCTCTATGGTCAGGTTCTAAAGATGGATCATGGTATGGGGTCCTTCTAAGGTTGGGATCCCTATATGGGTCAGGATATTGGGTCCTCCTATGGTTGGACTCCCTATATGGGTCAGAATATTGGGTTCTCTTAGGGTTGGATTCCCTATATGGGTCAGAATATTGGGTTCTCCTAGGGTTGGACTCCCTATATGGGTCAGAATATTGGGTGTTGGGTCTACTAGGCTTATAGGGTATGGGTGCGTAGGATCTATGATCATAGGACCTAGAGTCATAGGATCTAGGTTCACAGGTTCTGGTTTCATAGGTTCTTGGTTCATAGGATTTGGAGTCATAAGATCTGTAGGTTGTGAGTATACTAGGCTTAGAGGATGTGGGTAAATAGAATCTTTCTTCCTGGTCTACAAAATCCTGATTGGGTCATCTAGGACTAACCTTAGGGATTGGGTCATGATGATGGGCTCTCCTAGGTTCAGCCTCAAGGTATGGATCAGGGTTTGGGGTCTTCCTAGGCTCAGGATTATAGTATGAGTCAGGCTGAGGGGCTCTCCTAGGTTCAACCTCTCGGTATGGATCAGGGTTTGGGGTCCTCCTAGGTTGAGAATTGTAGTACGGGTCAGGATGAGGGGCTCTCCTAGGTTCGACCTCATGGTATAGATCAGGATTTGGGGTCCTCCTAGGTTGAGGGGACTCGGGATCTGGATCAGACTGTGACCCATGGGTTCTTCCTAGGGTCCCTACATGGCCTTCTAACTGATCAAACCTATTGGCAAGATGGTCAATTCTATTGTTGGTTTGGGTACTAGACTGAGTTAACTGGGCCATGGATTGGGTTAGTTGCTCAGTGAGTACTTTTATTTGTGCTTGCAAATTTTCCATGGGTTTAGACATTTGTGAAAGAGGTGGGTGATATGAAATCCCTGATCTAGTGCTCATGCAAGACTCGATCAGACCGACTACAGCTGACTAAACCTATAGTCCAAACTAGATGCTCAATCAGGGTGGCAAACTAGCCTGTAGTAATCCTGTACTCAGCGAGGCAGGTGTAAGGGGAGTGTTAGGTCCCTGATTGCCAATCCTAGACACCAATCAGAGATTGGCCAGGTAGGTGGACTAGCACACAAGCCCTTCGGGATTGAATCCCTAAACCACCATTCTAGACACTGAGCACAAGGCACACACAGGTTAACTTGACACAATGATCTGACACTAGCCCGGACCCGACCAGTTGGTGTCCCTATCCCACTAGGGCAAATTATGTATAGTTAATTTTAGGTTAAGGCTTGGGACCGAATGCAAGGGATGTGGTTTTGGGCTAAGGAGAGGTTATCAACTCCTCCCCTTATCTGATATAGCAAGAGTGTCCTTAAAAGTAAATTATGAAATGATGGCAGGCAGATAAGGATGCAAATTAGGGTTTAGATGTTTTTGGTATTTTTGAAGATTATGTAATTTTTTTTTGGTATTTTCTTAAATAGAAGAAAACATGGAAATTATGGCCTAATATACAGGAAATATACTAAAATTAAAAGATATGCAAAAAATGCTAAACAAAATCCTAAAACTTACATACTTGTCTTGCTGAAAAAAAAACAGAGCCAAAAATTTGCACGCTGTATTTCGGCTTGCAAAAAATTCACAGGCCATAATAAAATCTAAAAAAATTTTTAAAATTACTGTGAATTATTATTAATACATAAAAATAAATTTTAGAATTTTTGGAGTTTTTATCATAGAGAAATAATTTATAAATTGAGCATATATGGACTAAAAAATTACGGAAAACAAGCCCTAATCTAAGCAATGATACCAAATGATGGGGGACTAATATGCATGCAATTCTTTTTGTATATTTTATATATGGGGTTAGGTGATTAATTCCTGATTTTCAGATCAAAATTAGTTGTAGGGAGTTTTGTATAAATTTTTGAAGCCACGCATGCAGATTAGGACCTAGAAAAGTACTAAAGAAGGATCGCCAGGGCTGAGAAGCCTCGGTTAGGGCAAGTTCTCCTGCAATATAATTACTGGAGGTAGAGGGGGTGTACCTGATAACGTCTAAAGCACCCGGTAAAGATCGCAGCGAAGGGATCTCTCATTCCTCGATAGATGCGGCCTGAAAAACTGAGCCAATGACCCGCGGATATCCGGCTTTCTGCTCGGTGGTCCGATTGAGGCTTGGCTGGAGTTGTTGGATTCGTAGGAGCTCGGGGACCTGCAAACGACCTATCAAGGGTTAGAAAACTCAAAGGAGATCAAGAAAATAGAGGAAAACAGCAAAGGGAAGAAAGTTTTGGAGGGGGCTGGAAGGATGGTTGGCGGCAGGAAGATGGTTGCAAACACCGGGAAGAAGAACTCTCAAACCCTTTTATGCACATAACAGGGTAATCACACAAAGCAATTGAAGAACTCAAGGTTTATTTCATATATCAAAATCTCTCCTTTATACAAGAGGCTAGGGTCCTTTAAATAGATCCTTAAACTTGGGCTCCAAGTAAGGGCACATAAGTCTTTACATAAGAATCCTTTTCCCTCTCAAACCCTAGCTAGAAAATAAGAAAACATTAGGTAGAAAAATCCCTAAAAATTCTCTTGACTTGGCCAACACACCAAGGATGCCTAGGGGGGCATGTTGGGCTTCTAGGAGCAGCAAGAGGCCGGCCCAAAGGGGCTCAGGCACATGGGTTTAGGCCTCTGGAAGCTGGGGTGGCCTGGTAGCCAATAGCAGGAATATTCCATGGTATCTTGATTCTTAGGGCCTTGGGCTTGGTGCCTGGGCTTTATTTCTTTGGGCTAGGATGCAGATGGACCTCTAAAATCATGGATGCCTTGGTATATGAATATATTTTGGCATCTGGAAGCGAATCTGGGCATGTGGAGGGCATCTGCAAGGAATCAGGGTTTTCTGAATTTTCCTCCTGGGGTCTTCAAATCTTCAAGCTGGGTTGGACTTGGGCTATAATTCCATGTCTTCAATCTGGTTGGACTTTGTCTTCACTTGTATGATGTGGTCTTGAGTCTTCAATTTGGTTGAATAGGACTCAAAAAAATAAAATTAGCTCGACATGAGCAGACTAACACTGGACTGAAATAGTTCAACATGTGCTGACTAGTACAGAACTGAAACTCAAAATCAACTAAAGTGGACTCAGATTGGCTAAGCCCTTATTATAGATGAACTCATAAATTATTGATCAATTCATAGAGGGTTGAAATGCCTCTATCTTATTCTGGAGCCTTTGGTGTCCCCACCAATTCTCCCGGGGTGGGAGGAACTCGACCCTGCTGACTGAAGATCAAGCTGGCTCACATATCTCTCGAGGAGGTCTTGGTTAAGGTGCTGCAAGTCCTCTCTAGAAATCCCCAAATCGTTTGACTCTAGCCGGCCTTGCCATCGGACCAGGAAGCGTTGATAACCGTGGCCCCGGGTTATAATGGCTTGATCGTCCAGGATACGCTCGATCCGTTCTCCTCTCTCATGCCAAATTTATTAGTGGACACTCTGGGTTAGGGTCACTCACAATAAAAAGGAATAGGTTCAAAAGCCTCACTAGGTATCGCAGCCGGTTCCTTGTACTCAACTAGGTCTATAATATTGAAGGTAGAACTAATGCCCAAATCCGAAGGCATGTCTAACACCTAGGCATTTGATCCAACCTTCTCTATCACTTTAAAAAGTCCGTCTCTGTGAGCATGAAGCTTCTTTTAGGCCTAAGCCTAACCAAGATAGAATCCACTACATCAAATTCTTTGACCCTTCTTCGGGAATTAGCCAGTTGTTTTAACATTAGTGTGGGTGGTGAACATGCTAGGCATATGCAGACTCCTAACAAGATGATGCAAAGGACTCAAACCTACACCTAACAGACTCGACTAAAGAGGTTTATTAGGTCTTAACTACCACTTGGGCTTGGGGGCATGAGTCATGGTTGATGGATGACATGCAGAAGAAAATTTGCTAGTAACTCCTAATAGGTGCCAGAGGGTCTGCCAAAAGTAGGTAGCAAATAGGATGGGCTCTATGGATCCTTGCAACCTAGTAACCTCAATAAAATATAATCTAATAGTTCTAGACACATGAGAATACTCAGGAAAGGGTAGGAAATAGGAAGTGGGTTCAGAATTAGTCTGGTAGGGTAGAGAAAAAGTTTCCGGGTTAGTTGGATAAAGTAGGATAAAAAATGGGATGTCAGGAACTAATCCTATACTAATGAGGTTAACCTTACGGGGTTGCGGTATATCTATGGGGTTTGTATAATGGAAGGATGGGTTATTAATCTCAAGGAAGAGGTCCTTAATGGGAACTATAGGAGGAGGCTCATCTTGAAGGTATAGATTCAAAGAGATCAGGTCCTTAATAAATTCTTCAGGTTCTTGTATTTTAGGACAAGACTCTACAATTTGGCTCTCCTCTATGGTTTCCTCAGGTAAGGCTCTAGTAGCAGTACCTAGGTTCTCTTCCTCTATTTGTTCTTCCACTATAGCTTTAGCTTGGATGTGGTCAAGGTCAACTACCTCTAGGTTGGCTTTTACCTGGGTATCTATTGGGTCAGCTAATTCTAGGTCATCTAAAGGTGTCTCCTCTTCTCCCTCATACTCATCCACTAGGCTCACATCAGCTTCATACACTTCCACGTTAATGTTAGCCTTGTGAATCTCAGGAATGGTTGGAGAAGGTCGGCTAGCATGAAATTGGTTAGGTTCTGGTCTCTGATTATGGGTACTACTCCTAGTAGGTTTAGGTTGTATAAGGGGTAGTGGCTCACTACTGGGTTCATATTTAGGGATACTAATCCAATGGGGTTCAAGTTGACTAGGGGAAGCATGACTAGTACTAGGCTGACACTTAGGGGTAATGGGTTCTCTGGGCTCATAGGACAAGGGTGCAGATCTATGGGTCATGGGATTATAGGATATGGGGTCATAGGATTTTGGGTTAGCTCTATGGTCAGGTTCTAAAGATGGATCATGGTATGGGGTCCTTCTAAGGTTGGGCTCCCTATATGGGTCAGGATATTGGGTCCTCCTAGGGTTGGACTCCCTATATGGGTCAGAATATTGGGTTCTCTTAGGGTTGGATTCCCTATATGGGTCAGAATATTGGGTTCTCCTAGGGTTGGACTCCCTATATGGGTCAAAATATTGGGTGTTGGGTCTACTAGGCTTATAGGGTATGGGTGCGTAGGATCTATGATTATAGGATCTAGAGTCATAGGATCTAGGTTCACAGGTTCTGGTTTCATAGGTTCTTGGTTCATAGGATTTTGAGTCATAAGATCTGTAGGTTGTGGGTATACTATGCTTAGAAGATGTGGGTAAATTGGATCTATCATCCTGGTCTACAAAATCCTGATTGGGTCTTCTAGGACTAACTTTAGGGATTGGGTCAGGACAATGGGCTCTCCTAGGTTCAGCCTCAAGGTATGGATCAGGGTTTGGGGTCTTCCTAGGCTCAAGATTATTGTATGGGTCAGGCTGAGGGGCTCTCCTAGCTTCAACCTCTCGGTATGGATCAGGGTTTGGGGTCCTCCTAGGTTGAGGATTGTAGTACGGGCTAGGATGAGGGGCTATCCTAGCTTCGACCTCATGGTGTAGATCAGGATTTGGGGTCCTCCTAGGTTGAGGGGACTCAGGATCTGGATCAGACTGTGACCCATGGGTTCTTCCAAGGGTTGGTTTGGGTACTAGACTGAGTTAACTGTGCCATGGATTGGGTTAGTTGCTCAGTGAGTGCTTTTATTTGTGCTTGCAAATTTTTCATGGGTTCAGACATTTGTGAAAGAGGTGGGTGATATGAAACCCCTGATCTAGTGCTCATGCAAGACTCGATCAGACCGACTACAGCTCACTAGACCTATAGTCCAAACTAGATGCTCAATCAGGGTGGCAAACTAGCCTATAGTAATCCTGTACTCAGCCAGGCAGGTGTAAGGGGAGTGTTAGGTCCCTAATTGCCAATCCAAGACACCAATCAGAGATTGGCCAGGTAGGCGGACTAGCACACAAGCCCTTTAGGATTAAATCCCTAAACCACCATTCTAGACACTGAGCACAAGGCACACATAGGTTAACTTGACACAATGATCTGACACTAGCCCGGACCTGACCAGTTGGTGTCCCTAGCCCACTAGGGCAAATTAAGTCTAGTTAATTTTAGGTTAAGGGTTGGAACCGAATGCAAGGGATGTGGTTTTTGGCTAAGGAGAGGTTATCAACTCCTCTCCTTATCTGATATAGCAAGAATGTCGTTAAAAGTAAATTATGAAATGATGGCAGGCAGATGAGGATGCAAATTAGGGTTTAGATATTTTTGGTATTTTTGGAGAATAAGTAATTTTTTTTTTGGTATATTCTTAAATAAAAGAAAACTTTCAAATTATGGCCTAATATGCAGGAAATATACTAAAATTAAAAGATATGCAAAAAATGCTAAACAAAACCCTAAAACTTCCAAACTTGTCTTGCAGAAAAAAAATAGAGCTGAAAATCTGCAGGCTGTATTTCGGCATGCAAAAATTTCACAGGCCATAATAAAATCTACAAAAATTCTAAAAATTATTGTGAATTATGATTAATCCATAAATATAAATTTTAGAATTTTTATAGTTTTTATCAGAGAGAAATAATTTAAAAAATAGAGCATATACGGGCTGAAAAATTACAGAAAACAAGCCCTAATCTAAGCTCTGATACCAAATGATGGGGGACTAATATGCATGCAATTCTTTTTGTATGTTTTATATATAGGGTTAGGTGATTAATTCCCGATTTTCAGATCAAAACTAGTTGTAGGGAGTTTTGTATGAATTTTTGAAGCCACCCACGCAGATTAGGACCTAGAAAAGTACTAAAGAAGGATCACCAGGGCTGAGAAGCCTCGGTTAGGGCAAGTTCTCCTGCAATATAATTACTGGAGGTAGAGGGGGTGTACCTGACAATGTCTAAAGCACCCGGTGAAGATTGCTGTGAAGGGATCTCTCGTTCCTAGATGGATACGGCCTGGAAAATCGAGCCAATGACCCGTGGATACCCGGCTTACTGCTCGGTGGTCTGATTGAGGCTTGACTGGAGTTGTTGGATTTGTAGAAACTTGGGGACCTGCAAACGACCTATCAAGGGTTAGAAAACTCAAAGGAGATCAAGAAAATAGAGGAAAATAGCAAAGGGAAGAAAGTTTTGGAGGTGGCTGGAAGGATGGTTGGCGGTAGGAAGATGGTTGCAAACACCGGGAAGAAGAACTCCCAAACCCCTTTATGCACACAGCAGGGTAATCACACAAAGCAATTGAAGAACTCAAGGTTTATTTCATATATCAAAATCTCTCCTTCATACAAGAGGCTAGGGTCCTTTAAATAGACCCTTAACCTTGGGCTCCAAGTAAGGGCACATATGTCTTTGCATAAGAATCCTTTTCCCTCTCTAACCCTAGCTAGAAAATAAGGAAACATTAGGTTGAAAAATTCCTAAAAATTCTCTTAACTTGGCCAACACTCCAAGGATGCCTAGGGGGGCGTGTTGGGCTTCTAGGAGCAGAAAGAGGCTGGCCCAAAGGGGCTTGGGCACATGGGTTTGGGCCTCTGTAAGCTGGGGTGGCCTGGTAGCCAGTAGCAGGAATATTCCCTGGTATCTTGCTTCTTAGGGGCTTGGGCTTGGCGCCTGGGCTTGATTTCTTTGGGCTAAGATGCAGATTGACCTCTAAAATCATGGATGCCTTGGTATATGAATATATTTTGGCATCTGGAAGGGAATCTGGGCATTTGGAGGGCATCTGCAAGGAATCAGGGTTTTTTGAATTTTCCTCCTAGGGTCTTCAAATCTTCAAGCTGGGTTGGACTTGGGCTATACATCCATGTCTTCAATCTGGATGGACTTGGTCTTCACTTATATGATGTGGTCTTGAGTCTTCAATATGGTTGAATAGGACTCAAAAAAATAAAATTAGCTCGATATGAGCAGACTAACACAGGACTAAACTAGCTCAACATGAGCTGACTAGTACAGAACTGAAACTCAAAATCAACTAAAATGGACTCAGATAGGCTAAGCCCTTATTACAGATGGACTCATAAATTATTGATCAATTCATAGAGGGTTGAGAAGCCTCTATCTTATCATGGTGCCGTTGGTGTCCCCACCAATTCTCCCGGGGTGGGAGGAACTCGACCCTATCGACTGAAGATCAAGATGGCTCACATATCTCTCGAGGTGGTCTAGGTTGAGGTGCTGCAAGTCATCTCGAGAAATCCATGAATCGTTCGACTCTGGCCGGCCTTGCCATCGGAGCAGGAAGCGTTGATAACCGTGGCCCCGAGTCATAATGGCTTGATCGTCCAGGATACGCTCGATCCGTTCTCCTCTCTCAGGCCAAAATTATTAGTGGACACTCTGGGTTAGGGTCACTCACAATGAAAAGGAATAGGTTCAAAAGCCTCACTAGGTATCGTTGCCGGTTCCCTGTACTCAACCAGGTCTATAATATTGAAGGTAGAACTAATGCCCAAATTCGAAAGCATGTCTAACACCTAGGCATTTGATCCAACCTTCTCTATCACTTTAAAAGGTCCGGCTCTGCGAGCATGAAGCTTTTTTTAGGCCTAAGCCTAACCAAAATATAATCCACAACATCAAATTCTTTGACCCTTCTTCGGGAATTAGCTAGTTGTTTTAACATTAGTGTGGGTGGTGAACATGCTAGGCATATCAGACTCCTAACAAGATGATTCAAAGGACTCAAACCTAAACCTAACAGACTCGACTAAAGAGGTTTATTAGGTCTTAACTACCACTTGGGCTTGGGGGCATGAGTCGTGGTTGATGGATGGCATGCAGAAGAAAATTTGCTAGTAACTCCTAATAGGTTCCAGAGGGTCTGCCAAAAGTAGGTAGTAAATGGGATGGGCTCTATGGATCTTTGCAACCTAGTAACCTCAACAAAATATAATCTAATAGTTCTAGACACATGAGAATACTCAGGAAAGGGTAGGAAATAGGAAGTGGGTTCAGAATTAGTCTGGTAGGGTAGAAATAAAGGTTCTGGGTTAGTTTGATAAAGTAGGATAAAAAATGGGGTGTCAGGAACTAATCCTATACTAATGAGGTTAACCTTACGGGGTTGCAGTATATCTATGGGGTTTGTATAATGGAAGGAAGGATTATTAATCTCAGGGAAGAGGTCCTTAATGAGAACTATAGGAGGAGGCTCATCTTGAAGGTATAGATTCAAAGAGATCAGGTCCTTAATAAATTCTTCGGGTTCTTGTATTTTAGGACAAGACTCTATAATTTGGCTCTCCTCTATGGTTTCCTCAGGTAAGGCTCTAGTAGCAGTACTTAGGTTCTCTTCCTCTATTTGTTCTTCCACTATAGCTTTAGGTTGGATATGGTCAAGGTCAACTACCTCTAGGTTGGCTTTTACCTGGGTATCTATTGGGTCAGCTAATTTTAGGTCATCTAAAGGTGTCTCCTCTTCTCCCTCATACTCATCCGCTAGGCTCACATCAGCTTCATACACTTCCACGTTAATGTAAGCCTTGTGAATCTCAGGAATGGTTGGAGAAGGTCGGCTAGCATGAAATTGGTTAGGTTCTGGTCTCTGATTATGGGTACTACTCCTAGTAGGTTTAGGTTATATAAGGGGTAATGGCTCACTACTGGGTTCATATTAAGGGATACTAATCCTATGGGGTTCAAGTTGACTAGGGGAAGCATGACTAGTACTAGGCTGATACTTAGGGGTTATGGGTTCTCTGGGCTCATAGGACAAGGGTGCAGATCTATGGGTCATGGGATTATAGGATATGGGGTCATAGGATTTTGGGTTAGCTCTATGGTCAGGTTCTAAAGATGGATCATGGTATGGGGTCCTTCTAAGGTTGGGATCCCTATATGGGTCAGGATATTGGGTCCTCCTATGGTTGGACTCCCTATATGGGTCAGAATATTGGGTTCTCTTAGGGTTGGATTCCCTATATGGGTCAGAATATTGGGTTCTCCTAGGGTTGGACTCCCTATATGGGTCAGAATATTGGGTGTTGTGTCTACTAGGCTTATAGGGTATGGGTGCGTAGGATCTATGATCATAGGACCTAGAGTCATAGGATCTAGGTTCACAGGTTCTGGTTTCATAGGTTCTTGGTTCATAGGATTTGGAGTCATAAGATCTGTAGGTTGTGAGTATACTAGGCTTAGAGGATGTGGGTAAATAGAATCTTTCTTCCTGGTCTACAAAATCCTGATTGGGTCATCTAGGACTAACCTTAGGGATTGGGTCATGATGATGGGCTCTCCTAGGTTCAGCCTCAAGGTATGGATCAGGGTTTGGGGTCTTCCTAGACTCAGGATTATAGTATGAGTCAGGCTGAGGGGCTCTCCTAGGTTCAACCTCTCGGTATGGATCAGGGTTTGGGGTCCTCCTAGGTTGAGAATTGTAGTACGGGTCAGGATGAGGGGCTCTCCTAGGTTCGACCTCATGGTATAGATCAGGATTTGGGGTCCTCCTAGGTTGAGGGGACTCGGGATCTGGATCAGACTGTGACCCATGGGTTCTTCCTAGGGTCCCTACATGGCCTTTCTAACTGATCAAACCTATTGGCAAGATGGTCAATTCTATTGTTGGTTTGGGTACTAGACTGAGTTAACTGGGCCATGGATTGGGTTAGTTGCTTAGTGAGTACTTTTATTTGTGCTTGCAAATTTTCCATGGGTTTAGACATTTGTGAAAGAGGTGGGTGATATGAAACCCCTGATCTAGTGCTCATGCAAGACTCGATCAGACCAACTACAGCTGACTAGACCTATAGTCCAAACTAGATGCTCAATCAGGGTGGCAAACTAGCCTGTAGTAATCCTGTACTCAGCCAGGCAGGTGTAAGGGGAGTGTTAGGTCCCTGATTGCCAATCCTAGACACCAATCAGAGATTGGCCAGGTAGGCGGACTAGCACACAAGCCCTTCGGGATTGAATCCCTAAACCACCGTTCTAGACACTGAGCACAAGGCACACACAGGTTAACTTGACACAATGATCTGACACTATCCCGGACCCGACCAGTTGGTGTCCCTATCCCACTAGGGCAAATTATGTATAGTTAATTTTAGGTTAAGGCTTGGGACCGAATGCAAGGGATGTGGTTTTGGGCTAAGGAGAGGTTATCAACTCCTCCCCTTATCTGATATAGCAAGAGTGTCCTTAAAAGTAAATTATGAAATGATGGCAGGCAGATGAGGATGCAAATTAGGGTTTAGATGTTTTTGGTATTTTTGAAGATTATGTAATTTTTTTTTTGGTATTTTCTTAAATAGAAGAAAACATGGAAATTATGGCCTAATATGCAGGAAATATACTAAAATTAAAAGATATGCAAAAAATGCTAAACAAAACCCTAAAACTTACATACTTGTCTTGCTGAAAAAAAAACAGAGCCAAAAATTTGCACGCAGTATTTCGGCTTGCAAAAATTCACAGGCCATAATAAAATCTACAAAAATTTGTAAAATTTCTATGAATTATTATTAATACAAAAAAACAAATTTTAGAATTTTTGGAGTTTTTATCATAGAGAAATAATTTATAAATTGAGCATATATGGACTAAAAAATTACGGAAAACAAGCCCTAATCTAAGCTCTGATACCAAATGATGGGGGACTAATATGCATGCAATTCTTTTTGTATATTTTATATATGGGGTTAGGTGATTAATTCCTGATTTTCAGATCAAAATTAGTTGTAGGGAGTTTTGTATAAATTTTTGAAGCCACGCATGCAGATTAGGACCTAGAAAAGTACTAAAGAAGGATCGCCGGGGCTGAGAAGCCTCGGTTAGGGCAAGTTCTCCTGCAATATAATTACTGGAGGTAGAGGGGGTGTACCTGATAACGTCTAAAGCACCCGGTAAAGATCGCAGCGAAGGGATCTCTCATTCCTCGATAGATGCGGCCTGAAAAACTGAGCCAATGACCCGCGGATACCCGGCTTTCTGCTCGGTGGTCCGATTGAGGCTTGGCTGGAGTTGTTGGATTCGTAGGAGCTCGGGGACCTGCAAACGACCTATCAAGGGATAGAAAACTCAAAGGAGATCAAGAAAATAGAGGAAAACAGCAAAGGGAAGAAAGTTTTGGAGGGGGCTGGAAGGATGGTTGGCGGCAGGAAGATGGTTGCAAACACCGGGAAGAAGAACTCTCAAACCCTTTTATGCACATAACAGGGTAATCACACAAAGCAATTGAAGAACTCAAGGTTTATTTCATATATCAAAATCTCTCCTTTATACAAGAGGCTAGGGTCCTTTAAATAGATCCTTAAACTTGGGCTCCAAGTAAGGGCACATAAGTCTTTACATAAGAATCCTTTTCCCTCTCAAACCCTAGCTAGAAAATAAGAAAACATTAGGTAGAAAAATCCCTAAAAATTCTCTTGACTTGGCCAACACACCAAGGATGCCTAGGGGGGCATGTTGGGCTTCTAGGAGCAGCAAGAGGCCAGCCCAAAGGGGCTCAGGCGCATGGGTTTAGGCCTCTGGAAGCTGGGGTGGCCTGGTAGCCAATAGCAGGAATATTCCATGGTATCTTGATTCTTAGGGCCTTGGGCTTGGTGCCTGGGCTTGATTTCTTTGGGCTAGGATGCAGATGGACCTCTAAAATCATGGATGCCTTGGTATATGAATATATTTTGGCATCTAGAAGCGAATCTGGGCATGTGGAGGGCATCTGCAAGGAATCAGGGTTTTCTGAATTTTCCTCCTGGGGTCTTCAAATCTTCAAGCTGGGTTGGACTTGGGCTATAATTCCATGTCTTCAATCTGGTTGGACTTTGTCTTCAATTGTATGATGTGGTCTTGAGTCTTCAATTTGGTTGAATAGGACTCAAAAAAATAAAATTAGCTCGACATGAGCAGACTAACACTGGACTGAAATAGCTCAACATGAGCTGACTAGTACAGAACTGAAACTCAAAATCAACTAAAGTGGACTCAGATAGGCTAAGCCCTTATTATAGATGGACTCATAAATTATTAATCAATTCATAGAGGGTTGAAACGCCTCTATCTTATTCTGGAGCCTTTGGTGTCCCCACCAATTCTCCCGGGGTGGGAGGAACTCGACCCTGCCGACTGAAGATCAAGCTGGCTCACATATCTCTCGAGGAGGTCTAGGTTAAGGTGCTGCAAGTCCTCTCTAGAAATCCCCAAATCGTTTGACTCTGGCCGGCCTTGCCATCGGACCAGGAAGCGTTGATAACCGTGGCCCCGGGTTATAATGGCTTGATCATCCAGGATACGCTCGATCCGTTCTCCTCTCTCATGCCAAATTTATTAGTGGACACTCTGGGTTAGGGTCACTCACAATAAAAAGGAATAGGTTCAAAAGCCTCACTAGGTCTCGCAGCCGGTTCCTTGTACTCAACTAGGTCTATAATATTGAAGGTAGAACTAATGCCCAAATCCGAAGGCATGTCTAACACCTAGGCATTTGATCTAACCTTCTCTATCACTTTAAAAGGTCCGTCTCTGTGAGCATGAAGCTTCTTTTAGGCCTAAGCCTAACCAAGATAGAATCCACTACATCAAATTCTTTGACCCTTCTTCGGGAATTAGCCAGTTGTTTTAACATTAGTGTGGGTGGTGAACATGCTAGGCATATGCAGACTCCTAACAAGATGATGCAAAGGACTCAAACCTACACCTAACAGACTCGACTAAAGAGGTTTATTAGGTCTTAACTACCACTTGGGCTTGGGGGCATGAGTCATGGTTGATGGATGACATGCAGAAGAAAATTTGCTAGTAACTCCTAATAGGTGCCAGAGGGTATGCCAAAAGTAGGTAGTAAATGGGATGGGCTCTATGGATCCTAGCAACCTAGTAACCTCAATAAAATATAATCTAATAGTTCTAGACACATGAGAATACTCAGGAAAGGGTAGGAAATAGGAAGTGGGTTCAGAATTAGTCTGGTAGGGTAGAGAAAAAGTTTCCGGGTTAGTTGGATAAAGTAGGATAAAAAATGGGATGTCAGGAACTAATCCTATACTAATGAGGTTAACCTTACGGGGTTGCGGTATATCTATGGGGTTTATATAATGGAAGGATGGGTTATTAATCTCAAGGAAGAGGTCCTTAATGGGAACTATAGGAGGAGGCTCATCTTGAAGGTATAGATTCAAAGAGATCAGGTCCTTAATAAATTCTTCAGGTTCTTGTATTTTAGGACAAGACTCTACAATTTGGCTCTCCTCTATGGTTTCCTCAGGTAAGGCTCTAGTAGCAGTACCTAGGTTCTCTTCCTCTATTTGTTCTTCCACTATAGCTTTAGCTTGGATGTGGTCAAGGTCAACTACCTCTAGGTTGGCTTTTACCTGGGTATCTATTGGGTCAGCTAATTCTAGGTCATCTAAAGGTGTCTCCTCTTCTCCCTCATACTCATCCACTAGGCTCACATCAGCCTCATACACTTCCGCGTTAATGTTAGCCTTGTGAATCTCAGGAATGGTTGGAGAAGGTCGGCTAGCATGAAATTGGTTAGGTTATGGTCTCTGATTATGGGTACTACTCCTAGTAGGTTTAGGTTGTATAAGGGGTAGTGGCTCACTACTGGGTTCATATTTAGGGATACTAATCCAATGGGGCTCAAGTTGACTAGGGGAAGCATGACTAGTACTAGGCTGATACTTAGGGGTAATGGGTTCTCTGGGCTCATAGGACAAGGGTGCAGATCTATGGGTCATGGGATTATAGGATATGGGGTCATAGGATTTTGGGTTAGCTCTATGGTCAGGTTCTAAAGATGGATCATGGTATGGGGTCCTTCTAAGGTTGGGCTCCCTATATGGGTCAGGATATTGGGTCCTCCTAGGGTTGGACTCCCTATATGGGTCAGAATATTGGGTTCTCTTAGGGTTGGATTCCCTATATGGGTCAGAATATTGGGTTCTCCTAGGGTTGGACTCCCTATATGGGTCAAAATATTGGGTGTTGGGTCTACTAGGCTTATAGGGTATGGGTGCGTAGGATCTATGATTATAGGATCTAGAGTCATAGGATCTAGGTTCACAGGTTCTGGTTTCATAGGTTCTTGGTTCATAGGATTTGGAGTCATAAGATCTGTAGGTTGTGGGTATACTATGCTTAGAAGATGTGGGTAAATTGGATCTATCATCCTGGTCTACAAAATCCTGATTGGGTCTTCTAGGACTAACTTTAGGGATTGGGTCATGACAATGGGCTCTCCTAGGTTCAGCCTCAAGGTATGGATCAGGGTTTGGGGTCTTCCTAGGCTCAAGATTATAGTATGGGTCAGGCTGAGGGGCTCTCCTAGCTTCAACCTCTCGGTATGGATCAGGGTTTGGGGTCCTCCTAGGTTGAGGATTGTAGTACGGGCCAGGATGAGGGGCTATCCTAGCTTCGACCTCATGGTATAGATCAGGATTTGGGGTCCTCCTAGGTTGAGGGGACTCAGGATCTGGATCAGACTATGACCCATGGGTTCTTCCAAGGGTCCCTACATGGCCTTCTAACTGATCAAACATATTGGCAAGATGGTCAATTCTATTGTTGGTTTGGGTACTAGACTGAGTTAACTGTGCCATGGATTGGGTTAGTTGCTCAGTGAGTGCTTTTATTTATGCTTGCAAATTTTTCATGGGTTCAGACATTTGTGAAAGAGGTGGGTGATATGAAACCCCTGATCTAGTGCTCATGCAAGACTCGATCAGACCGACTACAGCTCACTAGACCTATAGTCCAAACTAGATGCTCAATCAGGGTGGCAAACTAGCCTATAGTAATCTTGTACTCAGCCAGGCAGGTGTAAGGAGAGTGTTAGGTCCCTAATTGCCAATCCAAGACACCAATCAGAGATTGGCCAGGTAGGCGGACTAGCACACAAGCCCTTTAGGATTGAATCCCTAAACCACCATTCTAGACACTGAGCACAAGGCACACATAGGTTAACTTGACACAATGATCTGAAACTATCCCGGACCTGACCAGTTGGTGTCCCTAGCCCACTAGGGCAAATTAAGTCAAGTTAATTTTAGGTTAAGGGTTGGAACCGAATGCAAGGGATGTGGTTTTGGGCTAAGGAGAGGTTATCAACTCCTCCCCTTATCTGATATAGCAAGAGTGTCGTTAAAAGTAAATTATGAAATGATGGCAGGCAGATGAGGATGCAAATTAGGGTTTAGATATTTTTGGTATTTTTGGAGAATAAGTAATTTTTTTTTGGTATTTTCTTAAATAAAAGAAAACTTTCAAATTATGGCCTAATATGCAGGAAATATACTGAAATTAAAAGATATGCAAAAAATGCTAAACAAAACCCTAAAACTTCCAAACTTGTCTTGCAGAAAAAAATAGAGCTGAAAATCTGCAGGCTGTATTTCGGCATGCAAAAATTTCACAGGCCATAATAAAATCTACAAAAATTCTTAAAATTATTGTGAATTATGGTTAATCCAGAAATATAAATTTTAGAATTTTTAGAGTTTTTATCAGAGAGAAATAATTTAAAAAATAGAGCATATACGGACTGAAAAATTACAGAAAACAAGCCCTAATCTAAGCTCTGATACCAAATGATGGGGGACTAATATTCATGCAACTCTTTTTGTATGTTTTATATATGGGGTTAGGTGATTAATTCCCGATTTTCAGATCAAAACTAGTTGTAGGGAGTTTTGTATGAATTTTTGAAGCCACCCATGCAGATTAGGACCTAGAAAAGTACTAAAGAAGGATCACCAGGGCTGAGAAGCCTCGGTTAGGGCAAGTTCTCCTGCAATATAATTACTGGAGGTAGAGGGGGTGTACCTGACAATGTCTAAAGCACCCGGTGAAGATTGCTGTGAAGGGATCTCTCGTTCCTAGATGGATACGGCCTGGAAAATCGAGCCAATGACCCGCGGATACCCGGCTTTCTGCTCGGTGGTCTGATTGAGGCTTGGCTGGAGTTGTTGGATTTGTAAAAACTTGGGGACCTACAAACGACCTATCAAGGGTTAGAAAACTCAAAGGAGATCAAGAAAATAGAGGAAAATAGCAAAGGGAAGAAAGTTTTGGAGGGGGCTGGAAGGATGGTTGGCGGTAGGAAGATGGTTGCAAACACCGGGAAGAAGAACTACCAAACCCCTTTATGCACACAACAGGGTAATCACACAAAGCAATTGAAGAACTCAAGGTTTATTTCATATATCAAAATCTCTCCTTCATACAAGAGGCTAGGGTCCTTTAAATAGACCCTTAACCTTGGGCTCCAAGTAAGGGCACATATGTCTTTACATAAGAATCCTTTTCCCTCTCGAACCCTAGCTAGAAAATAAGGAAACATTAGGTAGAAAAATCCCTAAAAATTCTCTTAACTTAGCCAACACTCCAAGGATGCCTAGGGGGGCGTGTTGGGCTTCTAGGAGCAGAAAGAGGCCGGCCCAAAGGGGCTTGGGCACATGGGTTTGGGCCTTTGTAAGCTGGGGTGGCCTGGTAGCCAGTAGCAGGAATATTCCCTGGTATCTTGCTTCTTAGGGGCTTGGGCTTGGCGCCTGGGCTTGATTTCTTTGGGCTAAGATGCAGATTGACCTCTAAAATCATGGATGCCTTGGTATATGAATATATTTTGGCATCTGGAAGGGAATCTGGGCATTTGGAGGGCATCTGCAAGGAATTAGGGTTTTTTGAATTTTCCTCCTAGGGTCTTCAAATCTTCAAGCTGGGTTGGACTTGGGCTATACATCCATGTCTTCAATCTGGATGGACTTGGTCTTCACTTATATGATGTGGTCTTGAGTCTTCAATATGGTTGAATAGGACTCAAAAAAATAAAATTAGCTCGATATGAATAGACTAACACAGGACTAAACTAGCTCAACATGAGCTGACTAGTACAGAACTGAAACTCAAAATCAACTAAAATGGACTCAGATAGGCTAAGCCCTTATTACAGATGGACTCATAAATTATTGATCAATTCATAGAGGGTTGAGAAGCCTCTATCTTATCATGGTGCCTTTGGTGTCCCCACCAATTCTCCCGGGGTGGGAGGAACTCGACCCTATCGACTGAAGATCAAGATGGCTCACATATCTCTCGAGGAGGTCTAGGTTGAGGTGCTGCAAGTCATCTCGAGAAATCCATGAATCGTTCGACTCTGGCCGGCCTTGCCATCGGAGCAGGAAGCGTTGATAACCGTGGCCCCGGGTCATAATGGCTTGATCATCCAGGATACGCTCGATCCGTTCTCCTCTCTCAGGCCAAAATTATTAGTGGACACTCTGGGTTAGGGTCACTCACAATGAAAAGGAATAGGTTCAAAAGCCTCACTAGGTATCGTTGCCGGTTCCCTGTACTCAACCAGGTCTATTATATTGAACGTAGAACTAATGCCCAAATCCGAAAGCATGTCTAACACCTAGGCATTTGATCCAACCTTCTCTATCACTTTAAAAGGTCCGGCTCTGCGAGCATGAAGCTTTTTTTAGGCCAAAGCCTAACCAAAATAGAATCCACAACATCAAATTCTTTGACCCTTCTTCGGGAATTAGCTAATTGTTTTAACATTAGTGTGGGTGGTGAACTTGCTAGGCATATCAGACTCCTAACAAGATGATTCAAAGGACTCAAACCGAAACCTAACAGACTCGACTAAAGAGGTTTATTAGGTCTTAACTACCACTTGGGCTTGGGGGCATGAGTCGTGGTTGATGGATGGCATGCAGAAGAAAATTTGCTAGTAACTCCTAATAGGTTCCAAAGGGTCTGCCAAAAGTAGGTAGTAAATGGGATGGGCTCTATGGATCTTTGCAACCTAGTAACCTCAACAAAATATAATCTAATAGTTCTAGACACATGAGAATACTCAGAAAAGGGTAGGAAATAGGAAGTGGGTTCAGAATTAGTCTGGTAGGGTAGAGAAAAAGGTTCTGGGTTAGTTGATAAAGTAGGATAAAAATGGGGTGTCAGGAACTAATCCTATACTAATGAGGTTAACCTTACGGGGTTGCGGTATATCTATGGGGTTTGTATAATGGAAGGATGGGTTATTAATCTCAGGGAAGAGGTCCTTAATGGGAACTATAGGAGGAGGCTCATCTTGAAGGTATAGATTCAAAGAGATCAGGTCCTTAATAAATTCTTCAGGTTCTTGTATTTTAGGACAAGACTCTATAATTTGGCTCTCCTCTATGATTTCCTCAGGTAAGGCTCTAGTAGCAGTACCTAGGTTCTCTTCCTCTATTTGTTCTTCCACTATAGCTTTAGGTTGGATATGGTCAAGGTCAACTACCTCTAGGTTGGCTTTTACCTGGGTATCTATCGGGTCAGCTTATTCTAGGTCATCTAAAGGTGTCTCCTCTTCTCCCTCATACTCATCCACTAGACTCACATCAGCTTCATATACTTCCACGTTAATGTAAGCCTTGTGAATCTCAGGAATGGTTGGAGAAGGTCGGCTAGCATGAAATTGGTTAGGTTATGGTCTCTGATTATGGGTACTACTCCTAGTAGGTTTAGGTTGTATAAGGGGTAGTGGCTCACTACTGGGTTCATATTTAGGGATACTAATCCTATGGGGTTCAAGTTGACTAGGGGAAGCATGACTAGTACTAGGCTGATACTTAGGGGTTATGGGTTCTCTAGGCTCATAGGACAAGGGTGCAGATCTATGGGTAATGGGATTATAGGATCTGGGGTCATAGGATTTTGGGTCAGCTCTATGTTCAGGTTCTAAAGATGGATCATGGTATGGGGTCCTTCTAAGGTTGGGCTCCCTATATGGGTCATGATATTCGGTCCTCCTAGGGTTGGACTCCCTATATGGGTAAGAATATTGGGTTCTCTTAGGGTTGGATTCTCTATATGGGTCAGAATATTGGGTTCTCCTAGGGTTGGACTCCCTATATGGGTCAGAATATTGGGTGTTGGGTCTACTAGGCTTATAGGGTATGGGTGCATAGGATCTAGGTTCACAGGTTCTGGTTTCATAGGTTCTTGGTTCATAGGATTTGGAGTCATAAGATCTATAGGTTATGGGTATACTAGGCTTAGAGGATGTGGGTAAATAGGATCTATCTTCCTGGTCTACAAAATCATGATTGGCTCTTCTAGGACTAACCTTAGGGATTGGGTCATGATGATGGGCTCTCCTAGGTTCAGCCTCAAGGTATGGATCAGGGTTTGGGGTCTTCCTAGGCTCAGGATTATAGTATGGGTCAGGCTGAGGGGCTCTCCTAGGTTCAACCTCTTGGTATGGATCAGGGTTTGTGGTCCTCCTAGGATAAGGATAGTAGTACGGGTCAGGATGAGGGGCTCTCCTAGGTTCGACCTCATGGTATAGATCAGGATTTGGGGTCCTCCTAGGTTGAGGGGACTCAGGATCTGGATCAGACTGTGACCCATGGGTTCTTCCTAGGGTCCCTACATGGCCTTCTAACTGATCAAACCTATTGGCAAGATGGTCAATTCTATTGTTGGTTTGGGTACTAGACTGAGTTAACTGGGCCATGGATTGGGTTAGTTGCTCAGTGAGTGCTTTTATTTATGCTTGCAAATTTTCCATGGGTTCAGACATTTATGAAAGAGGTGGGTGATATGAAGCCCCTGATCTAGTGCTCATGCAAGACTCGATCAGACTGACTACAGCTCACTAGACCTATAGTCCAAACTAGATGCTCAATCAGGGTGGCAAACTAGCCTATAGTAATCTTGTACTCAGCCAGGCAGGTGTAAGGGGAGTGTTAGTTCCCTGATTGCCAATCCTAGACACCAATCAAAGATTGGCCAGGTAAGTGGACCAGCACACAAGCCCTTCGGGATTGAATCCCTAAACCACCGTTCTAGACACTGAGCACAAGGCACACACAAGTTAACTTGACACAATGATCTGACACTAGCCCGGACTCGACCAGTTGGTGTCCCTAGCCCACTAGGGCAAATTAAGTCTAGTGAATTTTTGGTTAAAGCTTGGGACCGAATGCAAGAGATGTGGTTTTGGGCTAAGGAGAGGTTATCAACTCCTCCCCTTATCTGATATAGCAAGAGTATCCTTAAAAGTAAATTATGCAATGATAGCAGGCATATGAGGATGCAAATTAGGGTTTAGATGTTTTTGGTATTTTTGGAGAATATGTAATTTTTTTTTGGTATTTTCTTAAATAGAAGAAAACTTACAAATTATGGCCTAATATGCAGGAAATATACTAGAATTAAAAGATCTGCAAAAAATGCTAAACAAAACCCTAAAACTTCCAAACTTGTCTTGCTGAAAAAAACAGAGCCAAAAACTTGTAGGCTGTATTTCGGCTTGCAAAAAATTCACAGGCCATAATATAATCTACAAAAACTCTTAAAATTACTGTGAATTATTTTTAATCCAGAAAAAAATTATAGAATTTTTGGTGTTTTTATCAGAGAGAAATAATTTAAAAATAGAGCATATACAGACTGAAAAATTACAAAAAATAAGCCCTAATCTAAGCTCTGATACCAAATGATGGGGGACTAATATGCATGCAATTCTTTTAGTATGTTTTATATATGGGGTTAGGTGATTAATTCCCGATTTTCATATCAAAATTAGTTGTAGGGAGTTTTGTATGAATTTTTGAAGCCACGTATGCAGATTAGGACCTAGAAAAGTACTAAAGAAGGATCGCCGGGGCTGAGAAGCCTCGGTTAGGGCAAGTTCTCCTGCAATATAATTACTGGAGGTAGAGGGGGTGTACCTGACAATGTCTAAAGCACTTGGTGAAGATCTCAACGAAGGGATCTCTTGTTCCTCGATGGATACTGCCTGGAAAACCGAGCCAATGACCCGCGGATACCCGACTTTCTGCTCGGTGGTCGATTGAGGCTTGGCTGGAGTCGTTGGATTTGTAGGAACTCGGGGACCTGCAAACAACCTATCAGGGGTTAGAAAACTCAAAGGAGATCAAGAAAATAGATGAAAACAACAAAGGGAGGAAAGTTTTGGAGGGGGCTAGAAGGATGGTTGGCGACAGAAAGATGGTTGCAAACACCGGGAAGAAGAACTCTCAAACCCCTTTATGCACATAGCAGAGTAATCACACAAAGCAATTGAAGAACTCAAGGTTTATTTCATATATCAAAATCTCTCCTTCATACAAGAGGCTAGGGTCCTTTAAATAGACCTTAACCTTGGGCTCCAAGTAAGGGCACATAAGTCTTTACATAAGATTCCTTTTCCCTCTCAAACCCTAGCTAGAAAATAAGGAAACATTAGGTAGAAAAATTCCTAAAAAATCTCTTTACTTGGCCAATACTCCAAGGATGCCTAGGGGGGCGTGTTGGGCTTCTAGGAGCAGCAAGAGGCCGGCCCAAAGGGGCTCGGGCACATGCGTTTGTGCCTCTGGAAGCTGGGGTGGCCTGGTAGCCAGTAGAAGGAATATTCCCTGGTATCTTGCTTCTTAGGGGCTTGGGCTTGGTGCCTGGGCTTGATTTCTTTGGGCTAGGATGCAGATGGACCACTAAAATCATGGATTCCTTGGTATATGAATATATTTGGATCTGGAAGGGAATCTGGGCATCTAGAGGGCATCTGCAAGGAATCAGGGTTTTCTGAATTTTCCTCCTGGGGTCTTCAAATCTTCAAGCTCGGTTGGACTTGGGCTATACTTCCATGTCTTCAAACTGGTTGGACTTGGTCTTCACTTATATGATGTGGTCTTGAGACTTCAATATGGTTGAATAGGACTCAAAAAAATAAAATTAGCTCAACATGAGCAGACTAACACTAGACTGAACTAGCTCAACATGAGCTGACAAGTACAGAACTGAAACTCAAAATCAACTAAAATGGACTCAGATAGGCTAAGCCCTTATTACAGATGGACTCATAAATTATTGATAAATTCATAGAGGGTTGAAAAGCCTCTATCTTATTCTGGTGCCTTTGGTGTCCCCACCACTGGTGAAGGCACTACAATGCAAATTCCAGAATCACAGCCATAGCTAGAATCTCCAGTCCAAATAGACTTTAACACATCATTTCCATATGTCCCAGTGCCTGATATGCCACCAAGCACACCAATCTACACACAGGCCACCACTGATATTCCAGTTCACAGTCATGCTACTACTGCTCCTGCTATAGGCACTTCATTGTTATAAGACTTCATTACATAGCAAGTGAATAACATGATTGAAACTATTAAGTCTTCTATGGTTGTAATGTTTAAAGAACTACAAAAATTAGTTGATGAGAGGCTCAATCAGTTTGAAGGATAGATAGACTATTTGAAAAACAAAATTGACTCTCTTGAAACCTCAAAGACTATAGTACATGCAACTAATACAAATATGCAACCAATTTTACAGCTGATTACTTCAAGTTCTGAAAAGATTGAAAAATCTGTTACACAAGTACTTGAAGCTTACAGAGTTGACATGGACAACTTAAGAATAAGAATGGGATCAGTAGAAGTAGGTAAAAGAATGGAAGAAGATTACACTAGAGGCATTGGAATAATTAGAAGTGAGTTTGGAAGATTGAGTGGCTCGGCAGAAGCATTTGCTAATGTACAAGCCATAGAAATCCTTACATTGCAAAAAAAAGTTGCACAAATAAAAGAATCAATGGAAGATTTAGCTGCTTCTAGAAGCACAAAGAAAATAGAAGCCGAATTGAAATCTATGAATATCTTCTTATGGAAAATGATGACTAAGATTGAAGATATCCAAATTGCTTAAACTGCCCATCCCTCTCCACCACCTTTTGCTGGTCAATCATTTCATCCTAGAAAACCAGCTCCACAATTTAAACCACAAGAATCCCACAATATCTCACAATTTGTTGACCCAATTGCTTCTCTGCCACCTGGCATTCAAATTCTTGGTCAACCTTCACATCCTAGAGTAGACTTAGATAGTGACTAAATGTATTGCTCTTCACTTTGTACTTTATACTGAACTTCTTTGAAATGAAATGAAAGTACACTTTTTGTCTCTTAAATTATTCTATTTCTCTATGCAAATGAATGTTTATGTTCAATTGTTCATACAGTGACTGATTTTTTAATTAGAGTTTTAAGATAAATATGAGAAAGTGAAATTATCTCAAACAAATTTTAAATACTTTCTCATTCTATTTTAAAATCTAAGCTTAACTCTTACTCTACCTTTTTGATTGATTGACAAAAAGGAGGAGAAAGTTGCAAAATCATTGCATGAAAAGGTTAAAATATATTCATATATTTGCTCTGATACATAAAGATCTGATGCATAAAGCTTGAAAGCTAAGCTCTGATACATAATGATACATATTTAAGCTTTGATACATAATGTTTTAAGTTTTGACTTTTAATAGCTCTGATACTTAAAGTTCCTTTGAAACATTTTGAGCTCTGAAAATTCATAAAAAGTGTCAAAACAAGGACTATCATATTGAGGGGGAGATTACCTCTCATTGCCCTAATTCTCCTCCATAGTTTGACTCCAATTAAAGTTAATTATTCTTACTTATTCATACATTCTTACAAATACAGTTATACAAGTAATTGTAAAGTTTTATCTTGCTTTTTCATACCCAGTGTTTTGTCATCATCAAAATGGGGGAGATTGTTGACCCCATAAGTGATTTTGATAATAACCAAACATTACAGCATGTACATTTATTTCTGATAACTATTTAAGTGTTTTACAAGTTTTTGTAGGATGAGTTAATTGTTCAAACTTCAACTCCAACACCTTTGTTTCTTGTTTCAGTTGTGTTGTAATGTATTTTTGTAAAGAAGAACCCAATGAAAAAGCTAAGAAAAAATCATGTGAAAAGGGTTACTTCTTTGTGTGTGTGCCTTAAAATTATTTTGAGTTGGTATGATTGAAAATTACAAGAGTGTTGGTCAGAGTTCTTCCTTGAGTTCAAGTATAAAAATCCTGAAGAAGATGCTTGAGCTGACCCAGCATGTTGAAGAGCCGACTATACCTACTGGCATGTAGCAAGGATTCTGGTCAGAGCAATTTGAGCCGACTCGAAGGTAACCGAGCTAACTCCAATGAATCCGAATCGACTGAAATTTGTCCGAGCTAACTCCTCAAGAGACCAGTTTCTGAAGATTTATGAGAACAGCTAGGCGAGCCAACCCGAACCAGAAAGAGCCGACTTTGCAAGACCTAATTTTGAAGATCTAAGAAAGCGAGCCGACCCGAACTGCATCGAGCCGAATCTTCCAGAGTGAGGTTTTCCAAACCTAAGAAGAAGAGCCGACCCAAGCTGAAAAGAGCCGACTCTGAAAGTTCAAGTTCTTCAATGATACAAGTTCGAGCCGACCCGAGCTATCAAGAGCCGACTCGTCTAGAGTGATGTTTTGCTCTCTGAGACAAAGAGCCGACTTCACTGAAGATTTGGTGACTCTATCTATTGACTCAAAGGATCCGAGCTGACTCAAAGGAATCCGAGTCGACTCGAACGTCGCTTTTAGGTATCCAACAGCTAGTTCCAGAATTTATTTTTGAATGCCAAAAAGTGCTCCAATGGTCATAAGTCACATCCCAATGGTCAAAAATGTCTCTAACTACATTAGAGTGATGGAAGACCTTATATTTGAAGGATTTGAACATCTAATAGACAAGTTTTTGAAAGTTCTTCAAAGTTTTGAGAGCTACATTGAATATCCACCAACCAAAAAGAGAAAGAGCACAAGAGCATTCAAGTCAACCTTCAAGTCTTCACCAACTCTGATCTGAAGCTTGAAGAAACTTTTGAAGAAGCCACTGAAGCTATTAAAGCTTATTCAAGTGCAAGTCAAGTGGACTTCCATCAAGCTGCACTGACAACTATCCGATAAATTGAGTTTGTCATTTATTATTGCATTTACTTCAATTCTTTTTCTAAATTGTTGTTGGGTTATTGGTGAGCCCGATTGAAAAACCAAATAGGTTCTTAGTGAGCCTTGATAAAAACCAAGTGTTGGGTTATTGGTGAGCTTGATTGAAAAACCAAATAGATTCTTGGTGAGCCTTAATAAAAACCAAGTGTTGGGTTCTTGGTGATCCTGGTAAAACCAAGTTAGGTTTCTTTAGTGAGACTGTTTAAAACCAAAGGGTGTTTGGTTTTCTTTGATGATCCCGTTAAAACCAAAGTGTAGAGGTTTTGGATTATGATCCTACAAAACAATCCTACTGTATTCGGGTGTGAATATAGTGGAAATCTCAAGTGGTATCTTGAGTAGTGAACGTAGGAGCTGGGTTGCTCTGAACCACTATAAATCATGTGTTTGCATTGTGATTCTATGATTTCTTTTAGCTTCTGTATTTAATTTTTAATCACAACTCACAACACTTTAAAAGAAAATTTTAATTGCACATTATCTATTTTAAACTTTAAAAGATCCAATTCACCCCCTCTTGGGTAGCCACCTTGGCAACAATGGGGTATCAGCTTGTCAGAGGCCAGTGAAGACGGTGCATATCTGGTAAGGCCACTGACAGAGATAAGGATATAGCAGAGGAAAAGTGCATCTTTTCAGGTAAGGCAAGGCCCTCAGAGCCACCCATTAATATGCTTGAGGTATAGCCTGAGCCTTCAGTGCAGCCTGAGCCAGTTCCTCAGCCTGAGCCAGCACAATCAGATATCCCTGAAGTTTTAGAGATTCTAGAGGATAGGGTCGCTCTTATTAAGACTGACGTGATGATTATTTATTAGTGAGTCAACAAGTTCCACATGGAGATGAGAGAGAGCCATCGAGGACTGAGAGATGGGATCTCTGCCATTCTGTTTGACTTGGGTAGACCCTCTTCTGGTAGAGCTCCTGATACTTCTACTCCAACTGATTCAGCTCCAGCACCACCTACTCCAGGACCAGATTTGGATGATGATGTGACTGACTCTGATGTGTTTAACATGATAGATCTGATGACAAAGCCAATACTGGAGACTACAGCTGACCTTCCTAGGAGTTCCATTCATGATCCATCTAGTTCGTCATTCCAGACTCCTATTCTACCCACTCCTCTCTCCTAACTTGCTGATCATACTCCCATTCCTACACCTACTCCTGTCATACCTTCAGCTTCTGATACACTATTATTCATTCTCCCTCATTGCATACATCTTCCCTTATCAGGGAACTAGGATTTTATACCCCTAGTTTCCACCATCTTGATTCAGGATCTATCTTTGATCATACACCATTTCATACTGATTTTGATATTGCCATTCCCGTCAGTGCTTTTCCTGCTACTGACATAGCTTCTACCTCTTCTGCACCAGCTGAGGAAGGACTTATATTAGACAAAGAGGATGAGGCCATCGAGTTCCATCAAGATCGACCAGGACCAGTCTTCGTGATCTTCGATCTATGTGGCCTCGATCCCATGCATTTATTGATATAGGACCAATCGAGATTGGATCCTCAAATGACAAGGACAGTGCTTAGGATAGTCTTTATGTTTAGCTAGTTTATATTTATGTACTACCTGTATGGTTTTATGTTTATTTACTCTTATATATCAAACTTGTATCAATGTATGAAACATTCTGAATGATTGAAATGTTTTACTTCATGCTATGTCTTTGGTTGCTATTTCCTTTGAATGAATGAATTGTATTACTTAATTTTAGTATTTTATTTTCACTATTTCCTGTATTATTTTTTAATGTTGACAAAAAGGGGGAGAGGTAAGTATAAAAGATAAACGGAGAGAAAAGTGAGAGATATAAGATGAAAGATATATATATTTCTTTTGCAATGAAGATAAGTTTTGCAATGATGAATCTATTTGTGTTTAAGAAAAATATTTTGAGCATTGAGTGAGGGGGAGTAATCCCTCCTTTGAATTGCAAAATCAGATTTGATATAATTTCATGCAAAATTCTTAATTTTAAATGTTTAATTTTAGCTTTTTGTCTTTGAAAGATATTTGAAAATCAATTTTTCTTATCACCTTCTTCTTGATTACATTCACATTGTTTCATTGCTGAATTTATTATTCTTATTTAGAGAATCATGATACATCAATTTCTTTTTTTTAGCTTTGATACTCTTAGTTCAATTTCGATTCAAATGTGCTTTTAAACTTCATCTCTTACCTTTCTTTTTTTGAATACATATTGTAATAAGCTTTATGTCTATTGAAATTTTTTTTAAGAGCTTATTATGTGATTTATACTTAAAGGTTTTGTCATCATCAAAAAAGGGAAGATTGTTGACTCCATTACTGATTTTGATGATAAACAAAATACTTAAGTATAAGTTGAGTACTAACTATTTCTTTAAAGTATGTTTTTCTAGAAAATGTGTACTTATCAACTCAACAAGATTTGATTGCTTGTCAAAAATGAAGAAGTCCCTTCCATGAATGAAAGATCGGTTTTCAATGGACTTAAGTACTTGAAGATTGCTTGAAAGGACATAGATAGTGCAACACATATTGATTTTAGCAGAGGTTCAATAGTTTTTAAAGAAATCTCAGCAAGTGTCAACTCACAACTCAAGTGTTGACTCATGACAGTGGTAGTGTCGACTCAAGCTAGTACGCAGAAAGAGTTTTAGATGGCACAGCTAAAGTGTCGACTCATAATAGTTAAGTATCGATTTAAGGTATCGACTCGAGGATCGGCTCAAGGCCTAAGAAAATTTTGATACAAAACTTGCTAAAATTGAAGACTTGCCTGAAGTGCCGACTCATAAATGTCAAGTGTTGACTCACTAGAAGAAGTGTCGAATCACCTGAAAATTCTAGAGAGCTTCAATGAAGAAATTTGAACTTGGTGTCGACTCATGGATCTTAAGTGTTGACCCTAAGTATCGACTCATAGCTTGAAGTATCGATACTTGGAGTTCTGGGAACAGTAATAGCTAGTTTTTCAAATACAAAACTCGGTCCTCTTGGCTCCCAATGACTAGTCTTTTGTGTCTAATGGTCATAAACTGACTTTAAGGCCTTGGGATGGTATTTAAGTGATTCAACTTGAATTGGAACATAAGATGATCAACAATAGAAAAAGAAAAGCAAGTGCATTCACTCCCATTCATTGAGAGCAACCACCTTCAAGCAAAAAGAAGTCTCAAAGCATTCAAAGTATTCAAGAACATTCAAGTCCAACATTCTTGAGCATTGATTAAGGCTTCATCAAGTTAAAGACAACATTTTCTCAAAGCTTCAAAGAGATATCTGCTTTTATTAAGAAAGCTTTTCTTGTTGCTTTACTTTAACTCTATCTTTGTTTTAAAGGTTTTTGGTTAACCTATTGGAAAACCAAGGAAGTTTTTGGTTAGCCTATTAGAAAACCAAGGAGGTTTATGGTTAGCCTATTGGAAAACCAAGGATATTTTTGGTAAGCCTAGTTGAAAACCAAGGAGGTTATTGGTTAGCCTTTGAAAACCAAGAGGTTTCTTTTGTTAGCCTTGTAAAAATCAAAAGAGGTTTTGATTAGTGAGCCTGGAAAACTAATCGGCTGTAATCAGTGGAGATTATAGTGAATTCCCAAATAGACCTTGGGGAGTGTATGTAGGTGCATTGGAAAGCACCGACCACTATACTTGGATTGTGTTTGTGATTATTTATCTCTCTCTCTTGCTCTAACATTTATTGCATTTAAATTTTCACTGCATACTCTTTAAGAGCACTTTACTCTTGCATCTCATTGCACTTAAGTTGTTAATTGAATTGGTTCACACATTTGCATTTAATTTTTAGAAACCCAATTCACCTTCCTCTTGGGTTGCTTACTAGGCAACACCCCGACTCCGTAGGGAGTTGGGAACTGAACTAGGAGCTACTTTATGGATATCACCATGTCGAGCAAGTTGAGCCCAGGGTGGCCAAGGATCATGTTATAGGCTGAAGAAAGCCTGACAACCGTGAAAGTCATCATAATGGTGCTTTACCATGGAGGCATCCTAGTGATGACTAGGAGGGTAATAACTCCCTCCACCCCGACTGAATCTCCAATTAAGCTAACCAGAGGGGTGTGCGCTAGCCTCAACAAGGTAAAAGATAGATTTATCTTTGAGAAAGCTTCATAAAAAAGGATGTCAATCGAGCTTCCACTATCAACCATAATTTATTTTACAGGATGCTTCGCTATCATCATCTCGATGACAATAACATCATTATTTACATTCTACACCCTAGTTCCCCTTTTCCCTATGAAGGGCCTGTCAAGCCAAGAGTACCAGCATGAAGGAGGGTTTTAGGAAGATTGATTGGAAAGGGAACTTTTCCATGTGGAATGTTCGGGTTGAAGATATCCTTGTCTAGTTGGAACTAGATCGAGCTTTGGAGGAAAAGCCTAACGAGGTGTGAAAGAAGCAATGGATTGTAAGGGTTTTGGTGACCAGGACGGAAGCGTGGATTTCAAAAATTTATTATGAAACCACTACCAAACCCTTAACCCAAGAGCTCCTTACTAGGAATTAAAACATACAAACATGCATATATAATATAAACTAGAGTTTAGGCACCAACCTGAACCGCTAGTATCCAATCCGATGAAGAAAACCCTGATTCAGCCTTCTTCTCCACGAGGCGCCCAAACGTTCCCCTCCAACAATGATCCACACGAAACTCGGACCAAGCAAGAACCCCTTCTTCAAGTTGCTTGGAGAAGTGGAACTCTTTCGGCAGCCTTTGGTCTATTGACCACTATAGGACACCTTGTCCTACTGTGGGGCACTAAAGACACTCTCCTAAACCACTCTTGATTTTAGGACAACCCTCCTCCAGGACCCCTTAGGTTTATATCCTAAAACAAAGCCTTGTCCTATTAGAAAAGACCTTACCTTAACAAGATAAGTCTTGTCTTAAAGAAAGAAGGAGGGAGAGAGAGACACTCAGAATAGTACTTCGATGGAATTCTTTATTATCAGACTCATTTCACCACCCCCTATTTATAGATACAAGAGGGGCGTGTGATATGTCCTCCCATCAACTTATCAGATATGATTTCTCAAGACCGAAGAGAAGTTATCTGGCTTGAAAAATCATATCTAATAAGCCCATTCATGCACCGAAGGCCTTATTCACATCCCTTCTTTTATCTGGGCAAATTCTCACTTGCCACAAGTAATTACCAGTCCCTAGGAAGCCAAGAGGTGCCTCTTCAATCACCAAATATTATAGATTATGAAGAGTCCTGATAGCAGAAGGACTCTCTATCAGAACCACGTGCCACATGAAGAGTTGCGACTCTTCATGCACCGCGCGCACCATCCTTCTTCCATGCAAATTTCAAAGAATTTTGACCAATCAAAACATAGGCAATATGGGTGCCATTGGAAAGAGCATAAAATTTTCTTTCTGACCATATAAATTATATTCAAATTAGAGATCTATAGCTCATTCTGTGCCCTTTTGAAGTTAAGGTATCATTTAGGTACCAAAAGTCCCATACCATTGGGACTCTTCATGTATGGCACCTAAAATGCCCTTAAATCCAAATTAAAGTCAGATTCATCTCTGATTAGGCTAGCCCCACTTAGGGCTCAACCTAATTTAGGTTTTCTATAATTAGGTTAGTCCAATTAGCAAGCAACCGGGCCCAATCCAATTGGGTTAGGAATTTGGTTAGCCTACATATGCTAGTATATAATCCGGCTAACTAATTAGGATCCTATGACCTTAATTAAATCATGAATGACTTTCTTGGCCATGTCTCTATTGTGTGTGACCCATTGGGATCCACATCTAGCCAGCAGTAGGTTTAGGTTTGAGCCGATTCGATCCGAT
Source organism: Areca catechu (assembly GCA_021397845.1). Taxonomy (NCBI): domain Eukaryota; kingdom Viridiplantae; phylum Streptophyta; class Magnoliopsida; order Arecales; family Arecaceae; genus Areca; species Areca catechu. The sequence continues at coordinate 87,795,850 of CM038051.1, read as the reverse complement.
TGAACCCGATTGACCTAATTAGGTAAAATTGGCTCACCTAATTGTCCAATTTGAATCACACATCAAATTGATTCATGAAACCAAATCAATTGGTTCATGAAGACCTAAAAGACAAGATTGATATCTAGCAACATGTCATGCCTACCCGGAAGATGAGAAATTTTGGTGGATTTACCAAGATACCCTTTAGTGGTGAGTTACCGGGCAATTCAGTCCTTCGATCTACTTGCACCCTGAATATGATTATAGATATGGATACTTGTCAAATCCAATTTCATATTCATTTCATGCTCAATCTAATAATGATGATTCATTAATGAACCATTAGAAACTATTTCTAATGTTCATACTTTGATCAAAGATTTTTCGAATCTTTATTTGATTGAAATCATCTGGATGCGCTTCCCTCTTACTAGGGTTGATCGATTCCTTTTTGACCTACTCACAACCTCTATATGCAATCCACCATAACCAATATCACCCCATGCATGACTTAGTGTCATGATTGAGTGTGAACCAAAGTATGGATTCATGCATACCCTCATGGCAGTCTCAGGTCAAAGGACCACATGCACTACTCCTACTATGAGAACTATCTATTGACAAACAGATAAAGTTCCATTAGATGTTCTCAAGCTGGATCCATTCAGTGAACTCATTCACAATTGAGCATCCACATTCTAGTATTAGTGTCAAACATAAGTGACTGTGAGATCAGTCACCCTCTTTCCCAAGCATACATAGGATGTGCTGGTCTTACCGGAAACATTGATCCCCTACTCAATATCCCATCAACCAGGAATATTCTAGATTAGGGTTTTAAGGCTTTAGGTCTCACTGGTATGATCTCATCATAATCCTAGAACCATAGCCCTAATCAATGGTGTTGGCGTGGAGTCCCTAGATCGGCCGGTCGGAGCCGCTGCATCGCAGGACCGCTCCCTGGTTCACCTACAAAATAGGTCCCTTGCCGGAGTTGTTTCAGTGGAGGACACTCTGATGCATAAGTCAGTGGCGGATTCCAGCCACAGAATGGGAAAGATGTCGAGAGTGGAAGAGAAAAAGAGTTCTTGGAGATTGAAAGTGTATGTGTGTGAGATTATTCATGCGTACCTCTCGAGCCATCCTTCTTACCCATATTTAAAAGATGGCCTCCGGTTTGTGGCCCGCTATTTTTCTAGAGATCATGGAGAGCCAATCTCTCCCATGATTGGCGATCGTGAGTTGTCAATGAGTGGTTCCGGCCATATCAGAGATGTGGCTGCAGGAATTGCGTGCCATGATCATAGCATGATGAGTGTCGATTGTAACCGTTGGTTACAATTTCCTTTTTGGAATAGATTATGGTTCAAGCTTCGGGTTTCCCCTTGCGTGGGTCGAAGGCTTGGTATTTCCCTGAGGCCGGAGATCATATCTATGGTGGGGACCGAAGTTCGTATCTTCGGAAGTCGATAAGTAGTTCAGACTTCGGCCGGGGCCGAAGGTGCTACCTGAAGGACTGGCCTTCGAATGTTGTAGTTCGATGTGAAGCCTTGAGTTGCTTGCGGTTGGCCATCGCTTAGTCCAAAGTCCGTAGTCCAGAGAACCAGGGCTTCGATAAGTCGAATTAGAGCCTGATTCGTAGCCGAACCAGGATATCCCAACAATTGTCTTCCTACTCTCAGTTGTCGAAGCGAAGATCTGCCTCGAGAAGTGGGAGTATTATGGCCTTGTCACTTTCTTCCTGAGAGACGATGCAATAAATGATTACGGGACCTCTATTGGAATGTCCATCATGATCTAAGAATCAGATGGTGGATAGGTGCCATTCCCGGATTGGGAAAAAGTAGGTGGCCCTGAGGCTATCTCTTCTCATCCCATTGCACTATGGTTGAGGCAATCTTTTGGTTAGGATTTGGATAGTTGTGGTGGCTATTCTCCGCCCGTTAGATGAATGATAGATCTTATCCTGGCGGTCAGTCGCAAGTAGGTTACCTCCCAGGGTAACCTTGAGTCAAATTAACCATCGATGGGGGTCCAAAGACCCTTACTTTTCTTTTGGGGAAGGGTGAAGGTCTGGGCAAGGAAGCTTCTTCAATCTCATCTCATTCTCTGCCCAAACCATTCTAGACTACCAGTCTATTGTTCAGGTAGAATCCTCTTTCCGCTCCTTTGCTTCATTCCTTTGTTATGGAAGAGACTGTAGAGAGTCAGGGGAAGCAGGTTGGGCCCTCAGGGGCTGGAGATGCAGTAGGTTCGGAGTCGGTCCCTAGCTCGGTTTCTCAGAGCAAGGCAACCCTTCTTTGGGAATGCTACCGCATTCCTGAAGAATTTCCCTTTGTCTTCCCCGCGCCCAAGGAGCGGCTAAACAAAGCTCCCCCTAGGTGCCTAGATGTATACGAAGATCACCTGAAGGCTGGTCTTCGATTTTCCCTGCAACCCTTCTTTGATAAGATTTTTCGCTTGTACCAAGTGGTGCCAGCGCAGTTAACCCCAAACAGTGTCAGGAACATCTGCGGGTTCCTGGTTATGTGCAGCATCGCCAACGTAGAGCCTAGGACCAACTTGTTCTTGGCCCTTTTCATCCTCAAGAGGGACTTCCACAGCAATGGATGGTGGGTGATCAGTCCCAGATCGGGCCACAGGGTGATTAAGGACATGCCCAGCGCCATCCACGGGTGGAAACCTGTCTTTGTATTTATGTTGTCTTTCGACCTATGGGGCTTCGACATTATGTGGAAGAAGCCTCGCCTGACCGCCAATGATAGAAAGAAAGTCTTGGCTGCCGATCAGTTGGATTATGATCTTCTGACCAACTCGGAAGTTGCCCCTATTCGGGAGTTGTTGGTGGAGAGGAACCTCCATCGAGCAAGAATCAGTAAATTCCCCTCACTAGGTATAGCAGTGGAAATTTATGCTCCTCTACTTTAGGTTTTGTTGTAGTTCATTTAACTGAGGTGATCCCCTTTGCCTGCAGGTGGTGGGATGAAGCACAATTTGAGCTGGCTTCGCCAGACTTCGGAGAGGAGGGTTGCACAGGCCCCTTCCACCAGGTCTACACATCGGAAGAAAGCTCGGAGAGATGGTCCCGAAGGGGACCAAAGCACTTCATCCTCTCGAGGTGCCTCAGGGGAAAATGCAGCGGCTACGGAAGGGGTTCCAGAGAGGCCCTATCCAGTCAACACTCCACCGGCGGTCGCCTCTCAAGTCGACACAATGGGGGGCTCGCCTCAAGGAGTGGATGTACCGCCGGTTTGCCCCTCTACTGCATATAGTGGCAAAGCATGGCAAGTCGAAAAAGAGTCCGTCTACAGGGCTTCTTCAGCCGGAGGCCATTCGACGAACCCATCGGAGCCCCCGCCTATAGGAGAGCTGCTGGTTCCGGAGGAAGCCAAGCAGGCATTGAAGGGTACGATACAGCCCCACAACCTGGCAATTCTCCAGAACTGGAGCTTCCTCAATGTGTCTGATTCTGGCTTCGCTGCCCTGCAACAGGTATGACTATCACCGCCTCCTTTGCCTTGAGAGTTATTTGACCCTCGATTCTTCTTTTTTAATGTAGTTGGTCTATGACTTCACCTTCATGGAGGAAGGCCTGGGGAACATGGATAGCCTCATCTACGATCTCAAGGAGGAGCTTCAGACTGCTAGGGCTGCCAGGGAAGTTACCGAAGAGCTGAAGTAATCCATGGAGGACCGTCTTATCCGGATAACTGATGAAGTTCTTGACCTGAAGGGCGAACTGAAGAGCACCCACTCGAGGATAGTGGGATAAGAGGCAGGGTGGAGCAGGAGAAGCAAGCAAGTTGAATCCCTGGAGCGGACTACCAGGGAGGATCAAGAAGGGATGGTGAACCTGTCCAAGGTAGCGGAGGAGGCTTCTAGGAGGGTCGAAGAGGCAATCCTGGAATTCGAAGCTACTAAGAGGGAGGCCGAAGCCGCCAATAGGGAGTCCGATGCTTTGAGGAAGCGAATAGACAATGCCGTAGCTGACTTCAAGATGTCTTCACAATTTCAGATAGAGATTGATGAAGCATCATTGTATGCCTACCAGCATGGCTTCAACGACGGGCTTTCCAAGGTAAAGGAAACCCTCCCTCACCTTGACCTTTCAATGATCCCCTCCTACAACATAATTGGAGAGGAAGGAGAAGAAGCGGAGGAGGCCGAAGCCGTAGGGGAGGTCGAGGAGTCGCCATGTCCAACGGAGGAGGCTACTACCCTAGTCGAAAACCCGAAGGTGATCCTAGCTCTGATCTCAGCCCTAGGGGTGACTCAGGCTAGAGGAGTCCAGGCTGAAGGTTCTCCCGTCCCGGCCCAGATTGATGAGATCCTCTCTGAGCAAGTTGACATGTTGCTCCAGTCCTGTGGTGTGGAGCCTTCTCCTACTGATGTTGAGTGACCTGGATCACTCTGAATGTATTTTCTTCCTTTCTTACTTATATTGCCAATGAACTTTGTATTACAATTTTCTAAGATTTTGGAATGAATTCTCCTTTCTTTGCATATGCATTATTGTGCCTCATGTGTAGCCTAAAACGGTTCTATCATTTCTCCTTTTGTCTAGTCAAATGATAGCCTCCGAAGGCCATTCAGTCGATAAGAACCTATTTTACTATTCTCTCTTCTGCTTGGTTGAATAGTCATGGCCGAAGGCCGTTCAGTCGGTGAGGACGAACCCTTGAACAGACCAAAACTCCGTTGCATTGCCTTTCTTCAGATGTTGAGCTTGTCCATTGGGGCGGACAAGAGTCATTTCCCCGCCAATCAATAATTAGGGGGATTTGATTAGGATCAACGTTGTCCACATGGCACGTCAAAATTTATACAGTCATAATTTCTTGCACGTTATGAGCCACCGGGCCTCTTTTTCCCAAAAAGAGATAATTAATGATGCCATCGCATGATGCGGATTTCTCTGGATTCAAAGCGATGGCGGTTGCAATCCTGGGGATGGCTTTTGAGAGACTTTCTGGTTCTCGAAGCATCTCCCGGACACGTGGTGCCTTCTCATACAGCCAGGAAGGACGTGGGACGCACCACCCCGCAGTCGGTCATGGGTGTAGGGTTTCTATAAATAGGACCCAGCCCCCCTGCTATCGAAGGCCATCATTCCCGTTGGTGTGTTCCCTCCATTAGCCATGAGGTTCAGCACTTTTGAGCTCCGTCGTGCAGCGAAGAGGAGGGCTATTAACCCAAAGAGGAAGCGATGTCCGGAATCATCTGGGCCTGCATGCGAAAAGGAGGAGCCTCTGATGGACCGTCTCGAGAAGAAGGTCCGCCTTCTGGAGGCTCAGTTGAGGGAGGCCTAGGCCCAAGTCATGGTGGCGTCCACGATGACAGAGGAGGCGAAGAAGGAGGCGATGGATGCTGTTGCAAACTTTAGAGCTTCTGCCACATTCAAGGATGAGCTCACCGGGGTGGCCCTGGACTCCTTCCACCAGGGGTTTTGGGAGTGCCGGAGGAAAGCCTCAAAGTTTTATGAATTGAAGGGCTTGGATAATATCAAACCCTCTATTCCCTTCCCCGGCAAAGAATTCGATTCTGACTCCGATGAGGGGTCGGAATCGAGTTCGAACGGGAACCCCAGGGGCCCTTCGTCATCCCATCTGGTCTCTCTCCGACGGTACGGGAAAAACCCATCGGGGAGTTAATGCAAATTTTCCAACCTTGCTGTTGCTGCTGCTACTGTTTTTTCTTCTTTTTTGTTTGTATCTCCCTTTAGGAGAGTTTCTTTTCTTTTTCTTACTCTCTTTTTAGGAGAGTTTCTTTCTTTCTTTTCTCTTTATTTTTTTTTCTTTTTGTAAAAAATTGAAAGAAATGAAAGATCTTTTCTTTTACCACTTCCCGTGTATTTTCTGTGATGTGTTGCATCATGGTTTATCGATAATGTTGACTCCGTAGACCACTTGCGATCTGTAGGAAAGAAGTAGGATCTGTTGGACCATTCTGAGAGTGTTTGTTGTTGATAGAGAGGACAACAATGGTCCTTTTAGGCACATGTTCGAATTTTTCATAGGGTAGGGTGTTTACACCATCACTGTGCACTTTCTGTTGTAATTAAGGTAGGCTATTCAGGCCTGCCTCGACGCCTGTTCGGATTCACCGTAGGGGAGGTTACGAAAACCATCCCTGCACCTTTGATATTTTTGGTGGCCTAGTTAGGCCATCCATTATGCTCGTCGGGCATATCGATAAGGTGAGTGGATCACACTCTCCTTTGCGCAGTTGACCGATTTTTCAGATCGGGTCATTCGGGCTGTTGTCGTTTAATCGATGCAACTAGCCATTCTGAGTTGAGTAGGGTTAAGGAGCTTTGCACAGGAGTTTTTTTAAACTTTTTCATTGATTGTATTTGTGAAGGTTTTGTACATTCCATGGCCAGGATAGGGTCTTTCCCTCCAGGGTCTTGAGTCGATATGTCCCTAGTCGAATGACTTCTTTGACTTGATATGGGCCTTCCCAGTTGGGGGAGAGTTTACCCTATTCCGTTGGCCTGGACACTTCTGCTCTTCACAATACCATGTCCCCCATGCGTTAAGTTTGCTCCTTCACCCTTGCGTTGTAGTACTTGGCAACCTTTTGCTAGTATGCCGCCATTCTTATCTGGGCCTGTAGCCTGGTGCTTGATAGCAAATCCAGATCAATCCTTCTGCGATCAGAATTCTCAGGCTCTTCATAGTTGTCAATTCTCAGGGACTGTAGGGAGACTTCGATAGGTAGCACAACTTTGGTACCGTAGGCTAGGTTGAACAGAGATTCACCGGTGGCTGTTCTTGGGATAGTTCAATATGCCCAAAGAATAGAGATAAGTTCTTCGACCCAAAGAACATTAACGGTGTTCAACCTTGTCTTCAGACCATGGAGGATGGTCCGATTGGTGACTTCGGCTTCTCCCTTGGACTGTGGATGAGCAACGGATGTTAGCTGATGTTGGATATGGTACCGAGCACAGAAGTCCTTAAACTTCGGAATGTCAAATTATCTTCCATTGTCCGTGATGATGACATGTGGGATACTGAACCTGAAGATGATGGAATTTTTCACAAAACTTTCCACCTTGCCCTCTGTGATTTGGGTAAATGGCTTGGCTTCCACCCACTTCGTGAAATAGTCGATGGCCACTGGGAGAAACTTCCTTTGCCCTAATGCTGGTGGGAATGGACCAAGAATGTCCATCCCCCACTACGCAAAGGGCCATGGGGTTGCCAACTAAGTCAAGTAACTCGCAAGTTGTTTCTACACATTGGCATACATCTGGCATTGGTCGCACTTCCGCACGAAATCAACCGAGTCCTTCTGGATGGAGGTCTAGTAATATTCTTATCGAATAATCTTTTATGTTAGAGATCTGCCTCCCAAGTGATCCCCGCATATACCCTCGTGGACCTCTCTCAATGCATAATCTACATCGGTGGGTCCGAGGCATTTCAGCAATGGTTGGGAGAATGATCTTTTGTAGAGGGTTTCATCAAAGATGATGTATTGAGATACCATCTAGCAGATCTTCTTGGCCTCTGCCCTATCTTCGAGTAGTTCTCCTTCATTCAGGAATCTAATGATGGGATCCATCCAGCTTGGCTCAGTATCAATCTGGTCCACCTTTGCAGCCTCTTTGGCAATGCTTGGAGTTTTAAGGTGTTCCACAAAGGTGCACCTGAGAGACTCCAGTGCTGTAGTTGCAAGTCGAGACAGTGCATCTGCCCGGAAGTTCTCTGATCAGGGAACATGAATAATTTCAAAATGTTCCAATTTGGAGGATAAAGCTTGAACCTTCTCCAGGTATTGCACCATGGTTGGATCTTTGGCTGCGTACTCTCCATTAACTTGATTCACAACTAGTTGAGAATCAAAGAAGGTTCGGAGTTGCCGGACTCCCAGATCTTTGGCGATCCGAAGTTCAGCAAGTAGGGCCTCATATTCGACCTGATTATTGGAGGTGTGGAAGGAGAAACAGAGTGCATACTCTATGATCTGGCCATCAGGTTCGGCCAACATGAGTCCAGCCCCGCACCCGGTAGCATTGGAAGCTCCATCCACATGAAGCACCCAAATGGACTTCGTCTCCTTCAGGGCTTCTTCTTCTTTCGAAGAGGCTTCATCTTCGGACTTCCAGGTGAACTCGACCAAAAAATCGGAGAGCACATGGGCCTTCATAGCTGCTCGGGGGTGGAAGCTAATGTTAAATTCGCTTAGCTTCACAGCCCACTTGGCTATCCTTCTAGAAGTGTCCGGAGATCGGAGAATGGCCTTAAGAGGTTAATCAGTCAGCACCACGATAGCATGGGCCTGGAATTATGGCCGTAGTCGCTTTGCCACAATCACTAAAGAGTATATCAGCTTCTGCATCCTTGCATACCGCATTTCTACATTATGCAGGTCTTGCTGATGTAGTAAATCGACTTGTGGAACCCGTCTTCTTCCTTCTGGACAAGAACCGAACTCACTGCTTCGTTTGAAGCAAAGAGGTACAGGTAGAGGACCTCGCCTTCTTTTGGCTTGGAGAGTAATGGCTGGGTCTCCAAATACTTCTTCAATTCGTCAAAGGCAACGCGATAGTTTTCGAACCATTCGAAGCCCTTTGATTGCCGAAGTACCTTGAAGAACAGAAGACATTTCTCGGCTGACCGAGAGATAAATCTACTTAAGAAGGCAATCCTCCCTGTCAACTATTGGACTTCCTTTTTACAGGAGGGATGCTCATATCTTTCAAGGCCTGGATCTTCTCGAGGTTGGCCTCAATCCCTCGTTTGGTGACAAGGAAGCCCAGGAATTTACCCGACGTGACCCCGAAGGCGCACTTTGCCAAGTTTAGCTTCATGTGGTAGCACCGAAGAGCGCTGAATGACTCCTCCAAGTTGCGAATGTTGTCTCTCTGGTGGAGACTCCTGACGATCATGTCATCAACATAGGCCTCCATATTTCTCCCAGTTGCTTTTCAAACACCTTATTAACGAGTCTTTGAAATGTTGCTCTGGTGTTCTTGAGGCCGAACAGCATCATCTTGTAGTAGTAGAGACCTTTGTCAGTGATGAATGCCATCTTCTCCTCATCTTGCTGATCCGTTCTGATCTGGTTGTAGCCGGAGAAGGTGTCTTAATGCTCAGCAACTGGTGGCCAGTGGTAGCGTCGACTAGTTGATCAATCTTTGGGAGAGGGAAGCTATCTTTTGGGCAAGCCTTGTTGAGGTCTGTATAGTTGATGCAAATCCTCCACTTGCCGCTAGCTTTCTTCACCATTACCATATTGGCCAGCCACTCGGGGTAGCGGGCCTCTCTGATGAACCCTGCCTTGAGGAGCTTGCCAACCTCTTCATCAACAGCTTGCTATCTTTCAGGATCGAAGCTCCTCTTCTTCTGTCGCACCGGCTTGTACCTAGGGGTTACTTCCAGTCGATGAGTAATCACTTCGGCAGGAATCCTGGGCATGTCCGAAGCCAACTAGGCAAAGACATCGGCATTGTCCCTGAGAAAATGGATCAGCTTCGTTCTAGTTTCCTCATCAAGGGCACTCCTGATCTGCACAACTTTGGAGGGATCTTTCTCTTTCAAAGGTATCGGGATGGTCCTCTCCATGGGTTTACCAAGGTTTATGGTCGAATCCCTCAAATCCAGCTGATCCGGAGTAGTCGAATCCTTGAAATGCCTGTCTTCAATCATTAGACATTGCCATGCCATCCTCTGGTTCCCTCTAACTTCTCCAACACCATTCCAGGTAGGAAACAGTACCAAGAGGTAGTGAGAGGAGATCACGGTCCGGAACCTGTTCAAGGTGGGCCTCCCCAGAATAATGTTGTATGCTGAGAGGATCTGGACCACCATGAAGTTGATCGGCAATATCTTTTATCAAGGCTTGGAGCTGAGGGTTACAGGCAACACTATCTCTCCTTCGGCAAAAACTTGGTTGCCCCCAAAATTGGAGAGTGGTATGGGGGATCTTTGTAGTTGATGTCTAGGCAAACACATTTTGGATAATGCATCGTACATCAAGACATCAGTCAAACTTCCATTATCAATAAGAACTCTCTGTACATCATAATTTGCCACTACGGATGAAATTACAAGAGAGTCATCGTGCAGGAGCCGTACTCCCGCAAGGTCATCGTCGGAGAAGAGGATGGAGTTGTTATCTTTTAATCGCTTTGAAACTTCATCTTCATCCCTTCTCCAGTTGGTAGGCCGGTGTATCATCCCTACACCTCCGTTTGTGGGCCTTTGATTTGGCAATTCGGCCTCTTCGGGAGGTGGCTGGGGAACAGTTGCTTCCAACCGGGGTCCCTGGCGACCGATGTACCTCCCCAGTTATCGTCTCTTAGTGAGATTCTCGATAGCATCCCTCAGCTGGATGCATTCTTCTGTGTTATGGCCGTGGTCCTAATGGAATCGGCAGAATTTGTTCCTGTTTCTTATGGAAGAGGAGGCCTTCATGGGACAGGGCCGTTGGAGATAGTTTTCTTTATCTATCTCCATGAGGATCTTCTCTCGAGGGAGGTTGAGGGGGGTGTAGGAGTCAAATCTTCCTCCCAATGCTCTGGGCTTGGGAGGGCTTCTCCAGCGGTCTGCATATCTGCCACCGTTGTTATTGGAAATTTGGAGGCCCTGCCCCCTGTTATTCTTCTTCTTTGAAGGGGGTTTCCCTTCAATCAAATGTCGATTCACCGTCTGCTCTTCAGCATCGGCGTATTTCTGAGCCCTTGATAGGAGCTCAGCATAGCTTTTAGGGAACTTCTTGTCCAGGGAAAAAGTAAGCCTGGAGGTTCGAAGCCCCTTCTTCAATGCTGACATGGCCACGTGCTCATTGAGATCGAGGATCTCAAGTATGGCCCCATTGAACCTAGAGATGTATCTCTCAGGCTCTCCCCTTCATTCTAGTAAAGGAGGAAGAGTGTGTCTGTATTCCAAGGAGTCTTATGGTAGGTCCTTAAATGCAAGACAAACAATTTTTCTAACTCGGAAAAGGAATCGATGGTACCTGTGTTGCCCAGAAATGGAGCCCAAGAGTAGGGGTGAATTGGGTCTTTTAGAAAATTTAAAACAATAATGATAGGGACTAGTGGTGCTAGTGAAAAATGATAAATTCAATGCAAGAGATTTAAAGCAGTACCAATAATCAAAGAGCAGGAGAGGAAGAGAGCAATCACACAAAAACATAATATTTATAGTGGTTCAGTGCAAACCTAGCACCTACATCCACTCCCCAAGCCATCCTTGGGAATTCACCATAATCCAAACAAGATTACAGCTGACTTGTTTTTCACAAGGCTCACAAGTCAAAATCTAAGTTGGTTTTATCACTTAGGCTTACCAACAAACCTTAATACTTGTTTTGTCTTCGGGCTCACAAGTTAACCCTAGTTGGTTTTATCCCTTTGGCTTACCAACAAACCACAATTAGCTTCTTTCAAGACATCCTTGAAAGCACGGTCAAATCACAATGTAAAAACAGATATACAATTTTAAAACTAAAGCAAACTCTCTTCAAAAGTAGAATGGAATCTTTGAAGCTCAAGTTGATGCTTTGTCTTGACACTTCCTTGGAATATCCTTCAAAGTACCTCTTTTGGAATGAAGTAAGGATGAGCTTGTAGACTTTTCAAGGAATCAAACTATATAAGGATTTTGATATGAAGTATTTGAGAGAATATAGGCTTTTTGGCTTTTGAATAGACTTGAATACACTTCAATGCACTTCATTCTCTTTAGAATGAGGTTGGTGGAGGTTAAATACACCAAGAACCTTCCAAAAAATGGTTTGTGATCGTTGGAACCTCGGAAATAGCCATTTGGAGCTTGAAAAGCAAGTTTTGCACATTAGAAAAATAGATACGTTAGAGCTATCAGGCTACAAGTGTCGATACTTGGCTGTCAGGTATCGACACTTGGCTGTTAGGTGTCGACACTTGATCTCTAGGTATCGATACTTGAACTTTCAAGTGTCGACACTTGATGCACAGGTGTCGATACTTGAACTTTCAAGTGTCGACACTTGATGCACAGGTGTCGACACTTGACACAAAAATCCTCAAGTGACAAAGTTCTATATTTTCAAAATTCTCAGGCCTTGAGTCGACAATTGGAAACCTAAGTGTCGACACTTGGTTCTGAGTGTCGACACTTGGCATGCCAAGGATTTTTGTTTGTGCCAAATGCTGAAGTGTCGACACTTGACTTTCCAGGTGTCGACACTTGAGACTGAAATGCTCAGATTCAAGTGAAAATAACCTCAAAAACATAAATATAAATTTTGAAACTTAAATGAATCATAAACATATAATATTTAAACATGTAGATGCCCTTTTTCCATGAAGGGGATGTCCAGATTTGTGAGAAATGCTCTGTGCCATGACATGCCATGAAACATAAGTTTTTGAGATTTTGAGATGCTTTCTTCCTGAAAACTCATAACTTGAAATACACATTAGTATACAATATGTACTCAATGTTTTGTTATTCATCAAAATCACTGGGTGGAGCCAATAATCTCCCTCTTTTTGATGATGACAAAACCTTGAGTAAAATAGCATTACATTTCAAACTTTAACTATTATAATTCATGAATATGAATTTAAGTCCATATGAGAGGCAAAAACTTCATAGTTAGGAAGAATCAATCTCCACCTTAATTAGATATTTCTCATTAAAGTAAATTTCAAATATTCTCACAAGGTGAAACCATAATAATTTATGCATCTATACAATCAATACTATTTCTTTCCCTTTTTGTCAATCATTAGAAAGGGGAATAACCTCCCCCTCACAATGAGCATGGAGACAAAAAGATGGTAGAGAATCAAATAAGATAGGTATCAGAACCTAAAAAGATCAAAGAGAATCAGAGCTGAAGAAGGTAAATTTAACCACTCAAACATAAATAATAAGCACTAAACTGAAATATATAATAGATAAGAGAAGTTTTCAGTACAAAAATTTGCTGAGTCATCAGCAAGAACTGAAACATACAGATAGCATCAGAGTCATACAAATATCATAAACATACAACAGACATCTGTGAGGCTAATCCTCATCAGATGGAATCTCAAGACTAAATGGGGCACTGATCCTAGATCTAGTGGCTAAGGCCCTAGGAGGTACTAAAGCTCAACGACTCCTAGTGCGGCTAGAAGGACCAAAGGCAGGTACAACCCTAGATGATCTAGTGGAAGGGGGGGAGAGAAGATCAGCTGGTGTAACAAAGTCTGGTGTGGAATCAACCAAGTCAGTAGGAGTAGCTGGGGTAGTGGGAGGATCGTGACTGATGACCTCAAAATCATCTGCACTGCCATCACTGTCACTATCATTGCCCACAATCTCTATAGCTCTATCCTCATCCATATCTGCCCGATCACCACCCTCAATTGTATCAGCATGGTCGCTCTGGTGATCGTCACCATCATCATCATCATCATCATTATCATCATCAGAAGATACAACTGCAGGGGCTGCAGGAGGTATAAGGGATCTCAATAGATCTTCAATACGTGAGAATCCCTCTTCCATAGACCTATGGATCTCAGCATGCTCCGAGGTAGTATATGCTCGAAGAATCTCAACTTTGCTGCGTAGTTGAGTCGACTCACCCCTGATCTTAGTGAACTACTCTCTGGCATGATCCTCAAAGGATAGTCCAGTAGAAAGTGGCGGAGGAGCTGAAGTATCAGGAGTCGAATGCTCTACCTGTGTCGATGGGATATCAACGGGAGGAAAAACTGCTGGCTCAAATGGTCCCGCCTCTGCCTCTCGAAGCTAATCCTCCTTATCTGACTCCTGGCCAGACTCTCTGTGCACCCATCGACCTGCGACTAGTCTATATCCCATATAGTGCAAAGACCTCTCATCATATACATCTATGTGTAGTATCTCCTTAGGGATCTCCCCCTCCAGTGATACTCTACAAGCTCTAAATAATCTGGTCAGTGCCATGCCGTAAGGTAAATAGTGACAGCGCTGAGTTGCAGCATCATGCATCTGAACTTGCATCAAGGATGGAAGGTCGATCTGCCTCCTCTCTATCAGACTCGTCATCACCATCAACTCTATCTCAGTGATGAAGTCGAATCTCCCAGTCTTCGGCAGAAGTATACGTGCTGTGATGCGGTGCAATAGGCGCATCTCCAGAGATAATTGGTTCGTGGTAACTATGGATATACCACGAACATCCTCTCGCTCGAGGATACACCTAAAAGCAGCCTCTCTGTCATCCACCGAAAAAACACAGATTCTCCTATGGGGGATCTCTCATACTCTACTCAATATCTCTACCGTAGGTGAAATCTGAACACCTCTCACTATCGTAGTCCAAAGAAGTCATCGACAATCCAACACACCCTAGAACTCTCTCACTAGATGAGGATAGTACCTCTCCTGCATAGTACAGAATGGTACTAAACCTGTATCAGTGAGCACCTGTCGTAAGTTGAAATGGTGCCTATCAAAACACTCCTAGTGACTCTCCTCCCAGAGGCTACTAACTTCCCTGCCATCTTCTCTGCAGGGGGAACTCGGTGTGGCAGAATTGCTAGCCTGTGCAGGGTCAAATCTGGCCTTCGATCTCCTCTCTACACCACAACTAGGTCTCTCCCTAACTGCAAGTTTCTTCCTAGGATCCATTACAGCAAGCTGAATAGGAAAGAAGGAAGATAGGTTCAATCAGACTTAGAACTATAGGACTGGCTACAGGCTGAGGTAAGGAGAGTTTCATTTCTTAAAATATGTTCAGACTGGTTTGGAAAACTAAGATTAAAATAATTTGGGTTGTAAAATACCCCAAAAAAAAAATTTGGAAATCTGTCAATCAGTTTGAAGGTGTGATTCTTACAACGTATACTTTGATTAAATGACAATACCCCGTACAGATAATTATAGAAAATATTTTTGGTTGTTAAAACACATTTGAACTTTTGTAAAATACTTTTTGTAAGGCCAAAATATCAAAACACATGGAATTTGGGTTTAAATCAATTAGGGTTTTAGCAAAGTGGTGAAAATGTCGCAAAACATCATGAAAAACCTTTCCAAAACAATGATAAAACAATAAATGGATTTATAATACCAGATTTTAAATAAAAAAAAAAACCAGTTTTTCTGCCCAAAATCAATCAAACAATGTTTTTATGAAAAATGGATGAGATAAGCATGAAAACGACCAAAAAATTATGGAAAATCCAAGAAAAAATGCCATTAAACCGCTATTCCCTTAAATGGAGCTTTAGAAATCCATTAAAATTTATGAAAATCTGGTTAGAATCTTAAAAAATAGCTAGAAAAGCCCTATTCACAGTTCGACGGTAATAAAAGGAAAACGAAAATTCAAGAAATAAAAAGAAAATAGAGTGAAATTAAAAGAGGGATTACCTGGTTTGTGATGGGTTAAAAGGGAAATGGGAGGATTTGGATAGAGGGGGACCACTGTTGCGAGAAATTGACGAGTGAAAAATAAGGACAAAACCCTCGGTCGACCCTTTTAAAAACAGGTTCTATTTCTCAAGTGTCGACACTTAGTATTTGTCAAGTGTCGACACTTGGTCAGGTGTCGACACTTGATAATTTCCAAGTGTCGACACTTGGCCAAACAATTTTAAGAAAATCTGAAAAATTTTTAGAAAAATAGGAAACAATTTAATCAGATTTTTGGGGCTTAAAGCAAGTGGTTTTGAGCAAAAAGATTTAGGTATAATTAAAACTATGAGAGTTCTAGGAGAATGGATCATTGACACCTAACTCTCTTCTAATCAGACAGAACCTATCCTCACACAAAGGTTTGGTAAACACATCTGCTAACTGATCATCAGTACATACAAAATCAAGAATAACATTAGAGTTTTGTACATGATCTCATATGAAATGATGTCTTATTTCAATGTGTTTACTTCTTGAATGTTGCACAGAATTTTTAGATAGATTGATTGCACTAGTATTGTCACATCTTATAGGTGTCTTAGTTAGTTTAATACCAAAATCTTCAAGTTGTTGTTTGATCCAAAGGATTTGAGCACAACAACTTCTAGCAGATACATATTCGGCTTCCACCGTAGATAAAGCAACTGAGTTCTATTTTTTGCTACTCCAAGAGATCAAATTTACTCCAAGAAATTGACAGGTTCCATTAGTACTTTTACGATCAAGTTTACACACAGCAAAGTCAGCATCAGAATAAGCAATCAATTCAAATGAAGAATCTCTAGAGTACCATAAACCAATTTCAGTTGAACCAGATAGATATCTAAGTATGCATTTAATAGCCAAAACATGAGACTCTTTAGGATTAGACTAATTTCTAGCACACATACAGAAGCTAAACATGATATTTGGCCTACTGGCTATAAGATATAACAATGAACCGATCATGCCATAATATAATTTTTGGTCAATAGATTTACCTGATTCATCCTTGTCAAGTCTACAAGTAGAGCTCATAGGGGTACCTAAAGGCTTAGTGTTCTCCATCCCAAACTTCTTAAGTATTTCTTTTATGTATTTTGCTTGGTTGATGAAGATCCCCTCTTTTGTTTGCTTTATTTGGAGTCCGGGGAAAAAATTCAGTTCTCCCATCATGCTCATCTCGAACTCACCCTGCATTAACTTTGCAAAATCTTGACAAAGAAATTCATTAGTAGCACCAAATATTATATCATCTACATAGATTTGTACTACTAAGAGATCATCATTCTTTTTCTTTAGAAACAATGTTTTGTCTATATTACCTCTAGTAAAATTATTTTTGAGCAAGAAAGAGCTTAAACGATCATACCAAGCTCTTGGAGCTTGTTTTAATCCATACAAAGCATTATGAAGTTTGTAAACATGATTTGGAAATTCAGAATTTTCAAAACCAGGGGATTGCTCAATGTAAACCTCTTCTTCAATTAGACCATTTAAAAAGGTACTTTTAACATCCATTTGATACAATTTAAAATTCATGAAGCAAGCAAAAGCCAATAATAGCCTAATTGCCTCAAGTCTAGCTACAGGAGCAAAGGTTTCATCAAGATCTATTCCTTCCTCCTGATTGTATCCTTTGGCAACTAGTCTAGCCTTATTTCTAGTAACTACTCCATTTTTATCAAGTTTATTTCGAAAAACCCACTTTGTACCAATAATTGAAGTGTTTGAAGGCCTATCTACTAATGTCCAAACATTGTTCCTTTTGAATTGGTTAAGTTTATCTTACAAAACATTTATCCAATTACTATCACATTCAGCTTCCTCAATAGTTTTAGGTTCAATTTGAGAAACAAAAGCTAAGTAATCACAGATATTTCTAAGGAATGATCAAGTACTTACACCTTTAGATGGATCACCGATAATTAGTTCTTTTGGGTGTCCATGAGCATACCTCCATTCTTTTGGTAATGGATCAACCATTGACATGTTTTCATCACCTTGTGCTTGATCTCCTTCAGTGTTTTGATCATCATTCTGTTCCTTGGTAAGCCCTTCATCATTGTTTATTCCTTCAGTTTTCTTGCTACCTATTTCATCAGAGAGTACATCTTCTTTTCTTGAAGATTTTTGGTCAGATTCATCAAATACCACATGTATGGATTCTTCAACAACAAGTGTTCTTCTATTGAAGACCCCGTATGCCTTACTAGATATGGAGTAGCCTAGAAAGACTCCCTCATCTGATTTGGCATCAAATTTACATAAATTATCCTTACCATTGTTTAAGATAAAACAACGGCATCCAAAAATATGAAAATAACGAATTGATGGTTTTCTACCCTTCCAAAGCTCATAAGGTGTTTTCTTTAGAATCGGTCGAATTAAAACTCGATTTAAAACATAGCATGCAGTATTTATGGCTTCCACCCAAAAATATCTAGGTAAGTCATTTTCACAAAGCATGGTGCGTGCCATTTCTTCAAGAGTTCTATTTTTTCTTTCTACTACCCCGTTTCGTTGAGGTATCCTAGGTGCAGAAAAATTGTGATGAATGCCATTTTCAATATAAAATTTATCAAAATCAGCATTTTCAAATTCGGTTCCATGATCACTTCTCAAAGATATGACTGAAACACCTTTTTCATTCAAAACTCTTTTATGAAATCTAATGAATTCAGAAAAAGTTTCATCTTTATGTGCTAAAAACATGACCCATGAAAATCATAAGAAATCATCTACAATGACTAGACCGTACTTCTTACCACCCAAACAAATGTTCTAGTTTGCCCAAAGAGGCCCATGTGAAGCAACTCTAAAGGTCTAGATGTAGAGATTACTCCTCTTGGTTTGAAAGAGGATTTGGTTTATTTTCCAAGTTGACATGCACTGCAGATCTTGTCTTTTTCAAAATTGAGTTTAGGTAAATCCTTTACCGAGTTCTTTTTGCTAAGTTTTGAAATTAAATGTATGCTTGCATGTCCTAGTCTGCGATGCCAAAGCCAACTAGTTTCATCGATCTTGGCTTCCATTGCCACTAGGCATTGATCATTTTGAATAGGGAGATCATCAAGATCAACCATATAAATATTTCCATGCCTTTGACCAATGAACTTAATGCCATTGTCATCTAGACTAGAAACAATGCACAAAGAAGATTCAAAAACAACTTTAAAATTTTTGTCGCAAAATTGGCTAACGCTAAGCAAGTTATATTTCAAACCATCAACATATAATACATTATCAATATAAGAAGAAGGAGTGATATGGACTTTACCAATACCGATAATTTTGCCCTTTCCATTATCACCAAAAGTTACATTACCACCATTTTGATATTCGAGCGATGAGAATTGCTCCACATCTCCTGTCATATGCCTTGAGCAACCACTATCAAGGTACCACATCCTTCTCTTATTGGTTGCAAGGCATACCTGCAATAAATATCAAGTGGAGACTTTAGGTATCCAAGCCATCTTGGGTCCTTTTTTGTTAGTGGCATTGGTTCCTTTCGAAACCCAAACTTTCTTAGTGTTACTTAATCTTCTTTTGTTGCACATATAAGATTTGTGTCCTTTAGTACCACAAGTATAGCAAGTAATGGATGAAGATGCAGGCACAAAGAAATTTTTAAAAAGTTTTTGTTTCTTATGAGTTCTGAATCCTAAACCTACTTTATCAAATACTGCTATTTGATTATTCAAAAGCAAATTCAATTTTTCAGAACTATAAGTAAATCTTTTTACAAAAGGTTTTAATTTTTCAATTTCTTCTTTATATCTTTTGTTTTCATTTAAAATTTCTTTGCTTTGTTTTGACAAATTTTCATTTGAAAGTGAGGCACTTTTCTTTTTCAAGACTTATTTTTCTTTTTCAAGTGCTACAATCTTATCATTTAATTTTTTATTTTGAGGAAGAAGGCATTTATTTTCATTTGAAAGCTTGTCATTTGTTTTGCCTAAATTCAAATTTTGCTTCTTTAAATCTTTATGTTTTGATTTTAGTTTTTGAAATTCTATGACTAATTCGTCAAAAACTTCATGAAGCTCATCAAAAGTAAATTCATTTTCTGTTTCGGAACATACCTCATCATGATCAGCCATCAGATAGAAGTTTGCCACCTCCTGCTGTTCTTCCTCAGAACTGGAGTCCTTACTTTCACTCCAAGTTGCCATCATGGCTTTCTTTCTTAGCTTTCTTCTACTTTTCTTTAGCAAGGGGCGGTCTACCTTGAAATGGCCGGGTTTTTTGCATTCAAAACAAGTAGGTTGCTCCTTCTCCTTTTATTTGTCCTTCTCTTTACTTGGCTCACCTTTCAGAGATTTCTTTTTGAAGTTGAACCTTTTCTTCCTCATGAACCTTCTGGATTTTCTCGCCAATAGAGCCGTCCCATCTTCTTCATCATCTTCTTCGGAGTCTTCGCTTGATTCCTCTCTTACAGTAGATTTGAACGCGATTACTTTCTTCTTTTTGTCGACCTCTCCATTATTTTGTTTGAGGGAGAGCTCATAGGTCATTAGTGAACCAAATAGTTGTTCAAGTGGAAGAGTGTTGACATCCTTGGCTTCTTCAATAGATGTTACTTTTGCATCCCAAAAAGCTGGTAGAGACCTGAGAAGTTTGTTCACAAGTTCACCATTAGAAATAATTTTTCCTAGGCTTCTCATGCCTTTCACAATATTTGTGAACCTAGTATACATCTCACTAATAGACTCGGTAGGTTCTATTTTAAACATTTCATACGTATGAATAAGCGTGTTGACCTTGGTAGTTTTCACTTTGGTGTGTACCATCATGGGTAACCTCAATTGTATCCCAAATCTCCTTGGCGGAGAGATAATTAGATATTTTATTAAATTCACTTGGGTCAAGAAAGCAAAATAATAGATTCTTAGCCTTAGCATTAAGCTCGATTTTCTTAATGTCATTCTCATCCCAATCATCTTCCATCTTTGGAGTGAGAATGCCATTAATAAACATCATAGGCTGATGAGGACCTTTTACAATTGTCGTCCACAAATTATAGTCAAGAGCATGAATAAATATGCACATGCGTGTCTTCCAGGATGTGTAATTTATGCCATTGCAAAGTGGTGGACGATTTGAAGCTTGACCTTCAACTATATCCATTCCTATTGGAGCTGCCATGATCTTTTACTCAAGATCCTTGGACCTACAAGAGAGTACCAGTGCTCTGATACCACTTGTTGCCCAGAAATGGAGCCCAAGAGGGGGGTGAATTGGGTCTTTTAGAAAATTTAAAACAATAATGAGAGGGACTAGTGGTGCTAGTGAAAAATGATAAATTCAATGCAAGAGATTTAAAGCAGTAGCAATAATCAAAGAGCAGGAGAGGAAGAGAGTAATCATACACAAAAACAAGGTTTATAGTGGTTCGGTGCGAACCTAGCACCTACATCCACTCCTCAAGCCACCCTTGGAAATTTTATCATAATCCAAACAAGATTACAGCTGACTTATTTTTCACAAGGCTCACAAGTCAAAACCTAAGTTGGTTTTATCACTTAGGCTTACCAACAAACCTTAACACTTGTTTTGTCTTCGGGCTCACAAGTTAACCCCTGTTGGTTTTATCCCTTTGGCTCACCAACAAACCACAATAACCTTCTTTCAAGACACCCTTGAAAGCAAGGTCAAATCATAATGTAAAAAAGATATACAATTTTAAAACTAAAACAAACTCTCTTCAAGAGTAGAATGGAATCTTTGAAGCTCAAGTTGATGCTTTGTCTTGACTCTTCCTTGGAATATCCTTCAAAGTACCTCTTTTGGAATGAAGTAAGGATGGGCTTGTAGACTTTTCAAGGAATCAAACTATATAAGGCTTTTGATGTGAAGTATTTGAGAGAATATTGGCTTTTTGGCTTTTGAATAGACTTGAATACACTTCAATGCACTTTATTCTCTTTAGAATGAGGTTGGTGGAGGTTAAATACACCAAGAACCTTCCAAAAATGGTTTGTGACCATTGGAACCTCGGAAATAGCCGTTTGGAGCTTGAAAAGCAAGTTCTGCAAGTCAGAAAAATAGACCCGTTAGAGCTGTCAGGCTGCAAGTGTCGACACTTGGTTGTCAGGTATCAACACTTGGCTGTCAGGTGTCGACACTTGATCTCTAGGTGTCAACACTTGAACTTTCAAGTGTCGACACTTGATGCACAGTTATCGACACTTGATAAAAAAGTCCTCAAGTGACAAAGTTCTGTATTTTCAAAATTCTCAGGCCTTGAGTCGACACTTGGAAACCTAAGTATCGACACTTGGTTCTGGGTGTCGACACTTGGCGTGCCAAGGATTTTTGTTCGTGCCAAATGCTGAAGTGTCGACACTTGACTTTCCAGGTGTCGACACTTGAGACTGAAAAGCTCAGATTCAAGTGAAAATAACCTCAAAAACATATATATAAATTTTGAAACTTAAATGAATCATAAACACATAATATTTAAACATGTAGATGCCCTATTTCCATGAAGAGGATGCCTAGATTTATGAGAAATGCTCCGTGCCATGACGTGCCATGAAATAAAAGTTTTTGAGATTTTGAGGTGCTTTCTTCCTGAAAACTCATAACTTGAAATACACATTAATATACAATATGTACTTAATGTTTTGTTATTCATCTAAATCACTGGATGGAGCCAACACCTGGGTACAGGATTGAGTACCACATCTGAGTGGACTTCTTCAACGTAACCGGGAACGCCAAGCAGTACATTATGTCCGAAGCTCCTTGGATCATCATATGGGCTTTGACGCTACCCAAATGGTCGAGAGGGTTGGAGGTGCCATTGTCGGGTTCCATCTGGGAAACCCTGAAGTGCCGAGGAATGTCCTCAGCCATGATGTGGTCGGTGTAGGGTGGGCATAGATCACCCACAATCAAGTCATCGGGATCTCTCTGATCCCGCATTCTTTGTTCTCACACCCTTGCCATCTCTGATATGATGGCTCTGAACCTCCCATCATAATCGGGAGTCTGCTTGGGCACTCTCTCCACCAGAGTGGAGTCTTCGGAGGAGGAGGAGGAAGTTTGCCTTGGCCTTTTCACTTTTTGTGGGAAATCGGCAAACCTAGGCAATCTTGAAGTTTGGCCTTTGGGAGAAGGCTGAGAACCGGGGGAGGGATGCGCTGAATCCACCCGTGGTGCTCTCCTTCTTCAGGATCGAGAGCTATGTCTAGAAACAGCCGGTGGATTTGCCACCGGAAAGGCTCTGTCTTGGAACTCTTGAACCATGGCCATCAGGTTGGCGACCTGGTTCATAAGAGCTTCTAACTGTTGTGCTCCCACAACAACCGTGGGAGCTGGAACATCGTTCTCCTTCGGGGGTGCACCCCCTTGAGATGGAGCACGACTCCAGCTTGTAGAAGCATTTTAAGCTTTTCCTCTTGCCATCAAAAACTTCTTTGTTTCTTCCCCTTGTCTGGAAGAGAGCTTAACAAATATTAATAATATGCCCCCCTTCCTAGCATGCCAATCTATTAGCATGGAGTCCCTAAATCGGTCGGTCAGAGCAGCTGCATCGCAGGACTGCTCCCTGGTTCACCTGCAAAATAAGTCCCTTGCCGGAGTTGTTCTGGTGGAGGACACTTCGATGCATAAATCAGTGGCGAATTCCAGCAACAGAATGGGGAAGATGTCGAGAGTGGAAGAAAAAAAGAGTTCTTGGAGATTGAAAGTGTATGTGTGTGAGGTTATTCATGCGTACCTCTCGAGCCATTCTTCTTACCCATATTTAAAAGATGGCCTCCGGTCTATGGCCTGCTCTTTTCCTGGAGATCATGCAAAGCCAATCTCCTCCATGATTGGCGATCGTGGGTTGTTAATGAGCAGTTCTGACCAGATCGAAGGCGTGGCTGTAGGAATTGCGCCATGATCATGGCATGATGAGTGTCGATTGTAACTGTTGGTTACAATTTCCTTTTTGGAACAGATTATGGTTCTAGCTTCAGGTTTCCCCTTGTATGGGCCGAAGGCTTGGTAT
Organism: Areca catechu; assembly: GCA_021397845.1. Classification (NCBI taxonomy): domain Eukaryota; kingdom Viridiplantae; phylum Streptophyta; class Magnoliopsida; order Arecales; family Arecaceae; genus Areca; species Areca catechu. Next base: position 87,772,492 of record CM038051.1, on the reverse strand, counting down.
TTCCCTGAGGTCGGAGATCATGTCTACGGCGGGGACCGATGTTCATATCTTCGGAAGTCGATGAGTAGTTCAGACTTCGGCAGGGGCTGAAGGTGCTACCCGAAGGACTGGCCTTCGGATTTTGTAGTTCGGTGTGAAGCCTTGAGTTGCTTGCAGTTGGCCTTCGCTTAGTCCGAAGTCTGTAGTCCAGAGAACTGGGGCTTCAATAAGTCGAACCGGAGCCTTGTTCGTAGCTGAACCAAGATATCCCAACATATGGGATTCATCATATCTTAATAAAATTAATAAGACACAGCGTATGATGAAAATAAAATGCCTTTATTAATTGATAATGTCAATACACTGGTTTGGGATACAAAAAAAATCCGATCGAAATACAACATTTCGATTGGCCTTTAGGGCATAATCCTTTCAATCTCCCACTTGCACTAAAGCCAATCGCCTTTAAATTTTAACCCCATACAATCGAGGTGGCGATCAAACTCCCGCTATGGTAGAGCCTTAGTGAACGGGTCTACTATGTTGTTCTTCATTTCTACTCATTTAATGCAGACTTCTTGTCTTTCAATAATCTCTCAAACGAGATGGAAGCGTCTTAGAATGTGCTTTGATTTGTGATGAGCTCTAGGTTCCTTAGCTTGAGCGATGGCTCCAGTATTATCACAGTAAAGTGGTACTGGACCTTCAATCTCCGAAACAACGCCCAACTCTGAGATGAACTTCTTCATCCAGACAGCTTCCTTGGCAGCTTCACTAACAGCAATGTATTCTGCCTCAGTCGTTGAGTCAGCTACAGTCTGCTGTTTAGAACTCTTCCAACTTACAGCTCCTCCATTTAGGATAAAAATATACCCTGAAATAGATTTGCTATCATCTGGATCCGATTGAAAACTAGAATCTGAATAAGCTTCCAGTTTAAGATCATATTCTCCATATATCAAAAAAATATCCTTAGTCCTTCTCAAGTACTTAAGAATATTTTTCACAGCCTTCCAGTAATCCTCTCCTGGATCATCATGAAATCTACTGGCTATACCTAAGGCATATGCCACATCAGGCCTGTTACATAACATAGCATACATTATAGATCCTATAGCTAAAGCATAAGGTATAGAACTCATTCTATTTCTTTCTTCAAGTGTCTTAGGAGACATGTTCTTAGAAAGATGTATGCCAAGACCAATTGGCAAGTAACCTCTTTTACTTCCCTCCAAGCTAAATCTCTTTAGGACTTAGTCAATGTACCTAGACTGGGATAAGCCTAGCATCCTCCTAGATCTATCTCTATAGATTTTGATACCCAGTATATAGGATGCTTCTCCCAAGTCTTTCATGGAAAACTGTTTAGATAACCATACCTTGACTGATTGTAACATTAGGATATCATTCCCAATGAGGAGTATGTCATCCACATACAGAACTAAGAAAACTATGGCACTCCCACTAGTCTTCTTGTACACACAAGGTTCATCCTTATTTTTGGTAAAGTCAAACTCTTTGACTGTCTTATCAAATCGGATGTTCCAACTCCTGGATGCTTGCTTTAATCCATAAATGGATTCTTTTGGCCTACATACCTGATTAGGTTTAGTCTCCAAAACAAAACCTTCTGGCTATGACATATAGACCTCTTCCTCAAGGAAACCATTAAGGAATGCAGTTTTCATATCCATCTGCCAAATTTCATACTCATAATATGCTGCTATAGCAACCATGATCCAAATAGATTTGAGCATGGCAATAGGAGAAAATGTTTCATCATAATATATTCCATGTTTTTGTCTAAAACCCTTAGCTACTAACTTGGCTTTATAAGTTTCGACTTGGCCATCTGCCCCAATCTTTTTCTTATAGACCCATTTGCATCCAATAGGGTTAACACCCTCTGGTGCATCAACCAAAGTCCATACTTGGTTGACATATATGGAGTCCATTTCGGATCTCATGGCTTCCAGCCATCTGTTTGAGTCCCTACTCATGACAACATCCGTATAGGTTAGAGGCTCATCATTTTCAATGATCCGGTATTCATTATTTTCAATAATGAACCCATACCTCTCAGGTGCATGACGCACCCAATCAGACCTACGGATAGGAGTGGTGTGTTCTGGTTCTATACTAACTATGTTATCATTTGGTTGAGATGTATCTATTTGTTGAACTTCTTCAAGATCAATATTTCTCCCACTACCCTTTTGTAGGATGAATTCTTTCTCCAGAAAAGTGGCATGCCTACTGATAAAAACATTTTGTTCAGCAGGGTGGTAGAATAGATATCCTATACTATCTTTAGGATATCCTACAAATAGATACTTATTTGATCTAGCATCCAGCTTATGTCCAAAATCTCTTTTGACATAGGATGGACATCCCCATATCTTAAGATACTTAAGATTGGGTTTCTTACCCCTCCATATCTCATATGGAGTGCTAGAGACAGATTTAGATGGTACTCTATTTAAGATAATAGCCGCGGTTTCCAAGGAATATTCCCAGAAGGAAACAGGTAACTTTGTGAAGCACATCATGGACCGTACCATATCAAATAAGGTACAATTCCTCCTTTCAGCAACACCATTTAATTATGGTGTGTAAGGAGGGGTCATTTCAGAGATAATCCCCTTTTCTTTAAAGTGATCGAGAAACTTAGTGGATAAGTATTCACCTCCTTGATCTGATCGAAGGATTTTAATACTTTTTCCCGTTTGTTTCTCTACCATACTTTGATACTCTAAAAATTTATCAAAGGCTTCTGACTTATGTTTCATAAGATACACAAATCCGTACCTTAAAAAATTATCAGTAAACATGATGAAATAAGAGTATCCACCCTTGGCCTGAGTTGTCATAGGCCCATATACATCTATATGTATGAGTACTAATAACTCAGTTATCCTTTCTCTATGTCCACTAAATGGAGTCTTGGCCATTTTACCCATGAGACATGATTCACAAGTTCCTAATGATTCATAATCATAAAGATTAAGAAAATTTTCCTTGTATAACTTGCTAATCCTAGTCTCACTAATACGTCCAAGCTGACAGTGCCAGAGTAAAGTATTGTTTACATCATCTCTCTTTTGTTTGTTACTTACATGAAATATATTGTCATTAGTGGATAGAGTTAAAAGACCATTGCAAAATATGCCGCAACATATAATTTCATTAGAAAAATTGATAGAGAAACCATTGCTCATCACATTCATAGTATAACCTTGTCTAAGTAACAAGGGTATAGATATGATATTTCTAATGACCTTAGGCATATAGTAATAATCTCTCAGCTCTAAAATTTTCCCCGAAGATAACTTCAAGATATAAGTCCCTATGGCCTCTGCTTGGATGGACTCTCCTCCTGCACCGTAGAGCTCGAAGTCTCCTTCCTTTAATACTCTAAGCCTCTGCAGCCCCTGCAATGATTTGCAGATATTATGACCACAAGCGGTATCCAATATCCAAGTATTTGAAATGGAAGAATCCAATGACAAAAAGGTATGAACTTCTTTCATACCTTTTTGTGCATCCGATGCACCAGGCTTCACACCTGCAAGGTAAGCCTTGCAGTTCCTCTTCCAATGACCCGGCTTGCCACAGTGAAAGCAAGTCATCTGTCCGGAGGCCTTCTTTTCTTTCTTCTTCTTGATGCCCCTTTTTGGGTTCAATCTCCTCTTGGAACCCTTTCTCTATGACTTCTTCTTGTTGATCCCATCCACAAGAAGAAGTGGAGCCTTATTTTTCTTTAAATGGCTCTCTGTTATTTTTAACATGTTTAACAGCACAGGCAAGGAAGTGTTAAGTTCGTTCATATGATAATTAAGAACAAACTGTGAAAATGACTCCGTGAGTGACTGCAGGATCAAATCCTGATTCAACTCCCCATCCATAACAAAATCCAATTGACCTAATCGAGTGATCAGGTCAATAACCATCAGTACGTGGTCTTGTACGGATGTACCTTCTGTCATTCTCGCACGGAACAACTGCTAAGATATCTCATATCTAGCAGTTCGACTATGCTCTCCATATAGCTCTTTTAGATTAAGCAGTATGGAGTTAGTGTCCATGCTATCATGTTGCCTCTGCAACTCATTGGTCATAGAGGCAAGCATGATATATTTGACAGTGAGTGAGTCATTTTGCCACATCTTGTATGTGGTCTTTTCCTCTTGTGAGGCATCTTTCCCGAAAGGTTCCAAGGTAGGGGTATCATAATGTAAGAAAGTTTTTCCTGGCTGAGTACTATCTTTAGGTTTCTCAACCAGTCAACATAGTTCGGTCCAGTCAATTTATTGGTATCAAGTATACTACAGAGTGAGAGTGAAGAGGCCATTTAATCTACATTAACAAAGAACATAACATAAGCAAACAACCAATGTTGACAAAACATAATTAAATTAGGACTTTAACTTAATTATGTCTTCCACTATTTTATCAAGCATCATAACCCTCTATATGATGATCGAGAAACCCTAATTGATTTTCTCAGTGAGGTTGAGATCCTAATTCCTTATAAAAGAACTTGTGTGTACACAACAAATCTTTTATAAGTTCAAAGGTAGGAAAACTCTTTCCAATTGTATCTCATACAATTTTCAACAAAACCTGGCCTCTAAAATATTAATAGCCTTATGTGTGCGCAACAAACTATAATAGTTTTAGTTAAGTAAGACCCTTCATTCCTTTATAGTCATGATTGTAATAATAATACCCTTGTGTGTTCACAACAAAGTATTATATTAAATCATGCCATAAGCATCAAATGCACTAGGCCAAAATTGTGTTAGTTACCATAACATTCTAATATTACCATTCATCAACCATGCATCATATATCACTTTATAATGTGCCAAGTGTGTCATCATACTAGGACAACTATCTACCACATAATGGATCCACCATTATGCCAGGGCAATCTTATTTCAGTATTATAACTAGAAAGCTAATCATATCTCTATATCGGTTAAGGTTTAAGTGAAAACCCTAACCAGTGACATACATATATGCATAAACATATCCATCATATGTAACTTTAAACTTTTGTAGAGTCCTACAAAATTGGGCAACTTCAAATTTTGTAGAGTCCTACAAAAATGGGCAACCTCAAGAGTCCTACAAAATTGGGCAACTTCACATTTTGTATGATTTAGCCCTAATAAGGTGGCTCCCATACCACTATAAGGGTTTTGGTGACCATGGTGGAAGCATGGATTTCAAAAATTTATTATGAAACCACTACCAAACCCTTAACCAAAGACCTCCTTACTAGGAATTAAGACATACAAACATGCATATATAATATAAACTAGAGTTTAGGCACCAACCTGAACAGCTAGTATCCAATCCGATGAAGAAAACCCTGATTAAGCCTTCTTCTCCACCAGATGCCCAAACTTTCGCCCTCCAACGGTGACCTACATGAAACTCAAACCAAGGAAGAACTCCTTCTTCAAGTTGCTTGGAGAAGTTGAACTCTTTCGGCAGCCTTTGGTCTATTGACCACTGCAGGACACCCTGTCCTACTGTAGGGCACTAAAGACACTCTCCTAAACCACTCTTGGTTTTAGGACAACCGTCCTCTAGGACCCCTTAGGCTTATGTCCTTAAACAAAGCCTTTTCCTATTAGAAAAGACCTTGTCTTAACAAGACAAGTCTTGTCTTCAAGAAAGGAGGGAGAGAGAGACACTCAGAATAGTACTTCGGTGGAATTCTTCATTATCAGACTCATTTCATCGCCCACTATTTATAGATACAAGAGGGGCATGTAATATGTCCTCCCATCAACTTATCAGATATGATTTTTCAAGACCGAAGAGAAGTTATCTGGCTTTAAAAATCATATCTAATAAGCCCATTCATGCACCGAAGGCCTTATTCAGATCCCTTTTTTTATCTGGATGAATTCTCACTTGCCACATGTCAATTACCAGTCCCTAGGAAGCTAAGAGGCACCTCTTCAATCTCCAAACATTGGAGATTATGAAGAGTCCTGATAGCAGAAGGACTCTCCATCAGAACTGCATGCCATATGAAGAGTTGGGACTCTTCATGCACCGCACGTGCCATCCTTCTTCCATGCAAATATCAAAGAATATTGACTAGTAAAAACATAGGCAATATGGGTATCATTGAAAAGAGCGTAAAATTTCCTTTCGGACCATATAAATTTTATTCAAATCAGAGATCTATAGCTCATTCTATGTTCTTTTGAAGTTAAGTTATCATTTAGGTACCAAGAGTCCTATACCATTGGGACTCTCCATGTATGGTGCCTAAAATGCCCTTAAGTCCAAATTAAAATCAGATTTAGCCCTGATTAGGCTAGCCCCACTTAGGACTCAACCTAATTTAGGTTTTCCAAAATTAGGTTAGCCCAATTAGCAAGCAACCGGACCCAATCCAATTGGGTTAAGAATTTGGTTAGCCTACATATGCTAGTATGTAATCCGGCTAACCAAATAGGATCCTATGATCCTAATTAAATCATGAATGACTTTCTTGGCCAAGTCTCTATTGTGTGTGACCCATTAGGTTCCACATCTAGCCAGCAGTAGGTTTAGGTTTGAGTCGATTCGATCCGATCGAACCCGATTGATCTAATTAGGTCAAATTGGCTCACCTAATTGTCCAATTCGAATCACACATCGAATTGACTCATGAAACCAAATCAATTGGTCCATGAAGACCTACAAGACAAGATTGACGTCTAGCAATGTGTCATGCCTAGCCAGAAGATGAGGAATTTTGGTGGATTTACCAAAATACCCTTCAGTGGTGAGTTATTGGGCAATTCAGTCCTTCGATCTACTTGCACCCTGAATATGACTATGGATATAGATACTTGTCAAATCCAATTTCATATTCATTCCTTTCTCAATCTGATAATGATGATTTAAATCACACATCGAATTGACTCATGAAACCAATTCAATTGGTCCATGAAGACCTACAAGACAAGATTGACGTCTAGCAATGTGTCATGCCTACCCAGAAGATGAGAAATTTTGATGGATTTACCAAAATACCCTTCAGTGGTGAGTTACTGGGCAATTCAGTCCTTCAATCTACTTGCACCCTGAATATGACTATGGATATGGATACTTGTCAAATCCAATTTCATATTTATTCCTTGCTCAATCTGATAATGATGATTCATTAATGAACCATTATAAACTATTTCTAATATTCATACTTTGATCAAAGATTTCTCGAATCTTCATTTGATTGAAATCATCTGGATGCGCTTCCCTCTTACTAGGGTTGATCGATTCCTTTTTGACCTACTCACAACCTCCATATGCAATCAACCATACGCAGTATCACCCCACGCATGACTCAGTGTCATGATTGAGTGTGAACCAAAGTATGGATTCATGCATACAAGGTACCATGGCAGTCTCAGGTCAAAGGACCACATGCACTACTCCCACTATGAGAACTATCTATTGACAAACAGATAAGGTTCCATTAGATGTTCTCAAGCTGGATCTATTCAGTGAACTCAATCTCTAATGAGCACCCACATCCTAGTATTAGTGTCAAACATAAGTGACTGTGAGATCAGTCACCCTCTTCACCAAGCATACATAGGATGTGTTGGTCTTACCATAAACATTGATCCCCTACTCAATATTCCATCAACCAGGAATATTCTAGATTAGGATTTTAAGGCTTTAGGTCTCACTACTATGATCTCATCATAACCCTAGAACCATAGCCCTAATCTTTGGGGTTTCATCATATCTTAATAAAATTAATAAGACACAGCGTATGATGAAAATAAAATGTCTTTATTAATTGATAATGTCAATACACTGGTTTGGGATACAAAAGAAAATCCCATCGAAATACAATATTTCGATTAGCCTTTAGGGCATAATCCTTTGATGGATTTCTATGGAAAGCAAGGCCTGTGCGATGATCAGAGGATGCTTGGTGGATGTGGCTCTCTATTCCATGATAGAAGAGAGGACTCCAAAAGGTCTTTGGTCAAAGTTGCATATGCTCTACATGAGAAAAAAGATGTGCAATAAGTGATGCTAAAGAAGCAACTCTATAGCCTTCGGATGCCGGAAGGCAGAAACATAGTAGAGCACATTCAGAAGTTTGACCAGATGTATAATGAGTTGCTAAATATTTGGGTCAAGTTCAAGGAGGAGGACAAGTCCTTACCATTGCTATGCTCACTACCCCCTTCCTTTGATGCTTTGGTTACTATGCTGCTGTATGGCAAGGAGACCCTAGAGTATGAAGACATGATCATGGTGCTACATTCCAATGAGCAGACGGAGAAGCTAACCAAAGAAGGAGTTCCCCAAGAGGGCTTGGTCATTAGGGAAAGGTTCAAAAGAGGAAGGGAGAGGTCCAAGCAGAGAGGATGGTCAAAGTCCAGAAGGAAGAACAAGAGCAGGAAAGATGCAAGGTGCTTTAAGTGCAATGAGACTAGGCACTTTCAGTGAGATTGTTCTCAATTGAAGAACAAGAAGGGAGACACAAGAGGTTCAGATTCAGGGAGTGCCATGGCTGATAAAGAGATTGAGGATGACCTCTTGGTGGTATCAGATGATCATAGATTGTACACAGATATATGGACCCCGGATTCAGCCTATTCTCATCATTATACCCCGAATCGATCTTGGTTTTTGGCCTATACCAAGATCGATGAGAGAAGTGTGACACTTGGAGATGATCACTCATGCAAGGTCACTAGTATTGGGAGTGTACAAGTGAGGATGTTCAATGGGATCATGAGGACACTGATGAATGTCAAACATGTTCCCGAGCTGAAGAAAAATGTGGTGTCACTGGGCTACCTAGAGTGATACGGTTACAACTTCAACAGTCGAGCCAGGAGTGGAGTACTCAATATACCAATGGAGCCATGTTTATGATGAGAGGTAGGAGGATAGACAATAATCTCTATAGGATGGAGGGGTCATTTGTGATGTGGCAATCTGATACAGCAGCGGCAGCACAAGATAAATAGGGAGACTATAGATTGTGGAACTACCACCTAGGCCACATGGAAGATCATGGGATGAAGGAACTGAGCAAGCATGGATCAATTCTAGATCTAGTTGGTGACGTTTCAAATGTTTGTGAGCCATGCCAGATGGGAAAGCAGAGGAGGATCCACTTCAACAGCAATTCAACCCATTATGTAGCTCCACTGGAGATAGTTCACATTGATATAAGGGGATCGTCTCCAGTTTTAGCCAAAAATGGAGTGAGGTACTTCTTGACCTTGATAGATAATTTTTCAAGAAAAGTGTGGGTCTACTTCATGAGAAAAAAATCAGAGATCTTCTCAAAGTTCAATGTATGGAAAGCAAAAGTTGAGAAAGAGCAAGATCGCAGTGTAAAGTGCTTGAGGTCCGACAATGATGGTGAGTTCACCAACAGGGAGTTCCAGCGCTTTTGTGAGGAGTGTGGCATCAAAAGGTGCTTCTTGGTCAAAGGGACTCCTCAACAAAATGGTGTAGCTAAGAGAATCAATCGAATCCTTATGCAGAAGGCAAGATGCATGAGACTGCAGGGAGGGCTTCCTAAGGTATTCAGGGTTGATACAGTTGACATGACCTGGTATTTGGTCAATCGGTTACCGCATACAAAGTTAGATGGTGGTATTCCAACGGAGAGATGGTTTGCATAAAGAATTGGGCTTCACCATCTATGGGTTTTTGGGTGCATGGCATATGTGCACATCGGTGCTGGTGAGCGTAGTAAGTTGGATGCCAAGTCAAAGAAGATGGTGTTCTTGGGGTATCCATGAGGAGTCAAGGGGTACAAGATGTAGGATCCCTTGGAGAAGAAGGTCATCATCAGTAGGGATGTGACTTTTGATGAGAGGTCAATTCTCCAGAGGTCAGATAGCACAGAGGAGCAGCAGGAGCAGCAAGAGGTCCAGCAAGGCAATGCTGGATAGCTTACCTCGTTTTCTATTTTTCCACTTGCAAGTGCATCTAGAGGACTGGACATTTAGGTGGAGCACTCTTAGAGGGTACCTCCATATTTTGAGAGAACTCGGATTGATGATCGAGGCCAAGAGTACCAGCAGGAGTAGGCTAGATCTAAGAGAGATATCGAGGTTGTGCTGCACAAGCCCAAGAGGACTATCAAGCAACCTGATCGATATGGCTTCGAAGAGACAGTGTCAGATTCCATGGTGATAGCCAATGGAGTCCCATATACCTACAAGGTGGCTATGAAGAGCCCAGACAAAGAGAGGTGGGTCCAAGCAATATTTGAGGAGATGCAGTCTCTCTACAAGAATGACACATGGTAGTTGGTGCAATTGCCACAGGGGAAGAAACCCATAGGGTGCAAATGGGTTTACTAATGCAAGGAGGGACCTTTGGAATAAGGAGGCATCAATTTAAAGCTTATTTGGTTACCAAAGGTTACTTATAGAGAGAAGGAATAGACTTTAGCAAGGTTTTCTCTCCCATCATTGACATACTTCCATTAGGGTGCTACTGAGCATCGTAGTAGCTCAGGATTTGGAGCTAGAGAAGATGGATGTCAAGATGGCATTTCTCCATGGACACTTATAGGAGAGCATCTACATGGAGTAGCCACTAGGTTCCAGAGAACCAGGATCATAAGAAAAAGTTTGTTTGCTACAAAAGTCACTATACGGGCTCAAGTAGTCAACGAGGTAATGGTACATGCGGTTCGATACTTTTGTGAGGAGCATTGGACTTTTCAGGTGCGATCATAACTCTTGTGTATATGTGAGGACTCTTAATGATGGTTCTAGGATCAACTTACACTTGTATGCGGATGACATGCTGATAGCATGCAAGAGTAAGAAAACAGTGCAGGAACTGAAGGCAGCTTTGTCTCAAGAGTTTAAGATGAAGGATTTGTGATGTAGGAACATTAGGAGTAGACCAGGATTTCAAGGTTCCAATTTCTAGTTCATGTGTTGGTTAATTTTTGTTTTAGGTCAAGTGAGTTCAATGAGTCCATTTGCTCACTTGAGTCCTATAATAAAGTGAGCCAGTTAGGTTCACTAGGTCAAGTGAAGTCCTTTTGTATTCCAGTCCAGTCAGGTTGAATTGACTGAGTCTATGTAATAAAAGTGAATCAATTAAGTCCAATTGAGTTTACTTAGTCCATTGAGTTGAGTCCTTCTATTTACAATTGAGTCCTATAATGAAGTCAGTCAATTGAGTCCATTTGTTTTATTCAGCCTACTTTGAGTCTTGTCAGTTAGGCCCTTTGAGTCCTGTATTTACTTTTATTCAAGTCATGTTCAAGAGGAGTGCCAGTGGACCACCACTCAAGTCACCCAGCCAAGCATCTGGACCCCCATCCATGCTGCCCAAATCCTTGAAGGATTGGCACCCCAGCATACCAGGCCTTAGGCACCTCAAGCCCACAAGATCTCATAAAGAAGTGGCACCCCAGATCCCTAGCCTTGGCACTCCAGTCCAAGGTCCATAGTAGTTGGCGCCCCTCATAGGCCCATTCATAATTGGCACCCATGCCTTGACCCAGTCCAAGGTGCCTCATGTTTTGACCCAGTCCAAGATGCCCAAGGCTTAACCCAGTCTAAGTGGTTGTCATCCCAACCCAGCAAGGAGTCAACCAGTCCAAGCCCAGCAAGAATTTCTTACCAGTCCAAGCTCATGGAGAAAACTCAAAACTTCCAAGTCCAAGAAAAAGTTGATGTCCAAGTCCTACAAGGATTTCAGTCTACCAACAATATTCAAACTATGTACTCCTTATTCTACTCCACTTTATTCTCCTAATCCTATTCATACTGTGTACTCCTAGTTTGACAGGGAAAAGGCTGGTTGGTCTATAAATACCCCACCCCTCCACCCTCTTGTAACTAATGAATGAATGAATATTTTTTCATGAATGAAATCAAGAGTCTTTTTCTACATTGTTTTGTTTCCTCCAAGTGGAGTGGGTGTGTGGTGCAGGGCGATTGTCAAACGCCTACAGCGACCAAAACCCTGATTCAACAAGAACGGGTTCTGGGAATTCTTGGATGCTAGGATTGAGCAAGATGGGGAAGATCCTTTGAAACCTGCAACGATCAAGCGCTGGAAGGGCCGCGTGATTTCTCACGTTGCTAGCCCTCAACCAGATTTCAATCCAGGTCTTCAAGATTGGAAGGGACGAACGATGGATTTCTCACCGTGAGTCCCTGTTTCTTCTTCTTTTTTTTTTATATCTGGAACTTGGAACGGAAGGAAGAGATTCCTCACAGAATTTCTCTACCAACCAGGCTTTCAACCTGGTTCGCGCGAGGGGGAAAGAAGGAATGCCGGCGGCCTTCCACGGAAAGAAGATGCGCCAAAACAAATCACCGTCCAATCAAAAACAAAGAAAACACGCTGCTTTGTATTCCTTGGGTTCGGGTTTTAAGAAAACAAAGCCATATAAGGTATAGTTGTCCCCCACGTGACTAACAGGGAGGGAATAAAAAAAACTAAACACTAATGTAAACAAATCCAAACGCTGACTCTTGCGTGAAACTCTTCAAATGGATTTTTTTTTTTTATAAAAAAAAAATCAAGAGATCACGCCACTAATAAAATTTTAATAATAATAATAAGACTAAAGACTCTGGTGTTTTCCTGGATCTGAAACTTCATGGACGCAATTAGTGTATTGGGCCTTCGACCCAATTCATAATTAATTGTTTTCATCCTAAAAACGGGTCAGATTTGAAACTTGCTTCCCTTGAAGGAGTCTGGACCTGTGCACGTTTTCTGCTGGTGAGGCTGGCGGCCCCAAATCATCATGGGCCGGAAGCTGAACCGAAACGTCTGGGTTGTGCTTCGCCGAACTATCACCAGGCTGTCCTGATATATGAGTCAACTGATCAGGTTCAATATTCATCTCGATGTTTGCATCACTCTCTCCTTCCTCTGAAAAGCTTGTCCTCAAGCTTGAATTATCACCTGCATAAGGGGTTAGATGTCGAATATTGAATACATCAAAAATAAGGACATCCTCTGGTAATTCAACTCGGTAAGCATTGTCACTAAATTTCTCCAACACCTGACAAGGACCAATTTCTTTGGATTAAGTTTGGTGTAGGCCTCCTGTGGATATCGTTCTCTTGGCAAGAAGACCCATACCAGATCACCAACCTCAAAAGTCTGTTGTCGACTCGTCTGATCAGCCTTAGCCTTATACTTGGCATAATTTTGCTCTAGATTGGCTTTAACAGTTGCGTTCACCTCACGGAGATCAGCCACTCGATCTTCAATTTTCTTACTTGATTTGTTTGGCATATCAACATGTAAAATATCAAATGGTCCTCTTGATAGAAATCCATACAATACCTGAAAGGGTGCAAAACCAGTAGAACGGTTCACCAAAGAATTGAACTCAAACTCAATCTTTGGCAAACATACATCCCAGTTTTTAAATTCTTGAACATTGGCTCTCAACAAGTTACCAAGACTTCGGTTGACAGCCTCGGTTTGCCCATCGGTGTGAGGATGATAGGGACTACTGAATTTTAATTTTGTACCCAACTTTTTCCATAATTCATGCTAGAAATTTCCCATAAACTTGCTATCTCGGTCCGAAACTTTTGACGATGGTAACCCATAAAGTCGGACAACTGCAGAAAAATAAAGATCAGCTACTTTCGACGCATCAAATATTGTTTTGCATGGCAAGAAACAAGCCATCTTGCTGAACCGATCTACGACTACCATAATTGAATCTAGACCTTTCACTGTCCGTGGTAAACCAACAACAAAATCCATAGATACCTCTCGCCACGACTCATCTAGAATCGGTAAAGGGGTATATAAACCTTGATTTGTATCTGATCCTTTAGATTCCTGACACAAACGGTATCTCTTCACAAAGGTTTTGACATCTCGGTCAAGCCCAGGCCAATAAAACCGTTGACGAATTAACCATGCAGTTTTGTCTCTTCCAAAATGTCCTTGATTATGCAGCTCCTAAATAATCAGTACACACAGTGAAGTGTTAGGAATATAGAGACAATTACCACGGAACAAATATCAATCATGTAGGACGAAGTCAGATCGACCTCCAGCTTCCAATTCAGTCACAATGCTCTGGAAATGTTCATCTGCACGGATATCATCCTTCATGCTTTCAAACCCAAGGGTATATACTTGCATAGCACCAATCAATAAACTCCGTCTACTTAAAGCATCTGCCATATTGTTCAAAGTGCCTGACTTATGCTTGATGCTGAAAGTATACTCCTATAGAGTACTTACCCATTTTGCATGTTTGGAGCTCAACTTATGCTGTCCCTGTAGAAATTTTAATGCTTGATGATCTGAGTACAACACAAATTCTCACTGGATCAAGTAATGTCGCCAATGTTGCAATGACCTCACAATGGCGTATAGCTCCAAATCATAAACCGAATACAACAGTTTGGCACCTCCAAGCTTCTCACTGTAGAAAGCAACGGGTCTCCCATCTTGGCTGAGTACTGTGCCAATCCCAGTCTTTAAAGCATCACAATCCACTTCGAATACCTTGTCAGAATCTAGATGAACCAACAGTGGTGCTTGGGTCAACTTGACTTTCATTTCATCAAATGCTGCCTGAGTAGTGTCAATCCATCCAAACTGATTTAATTTCAACAAATTTGTTAAGGGTGCAGCAATCTCAATATACCTTTTCAGATACCTTCTGTAAAAACCCGCAAGACCCAAAAAGGATCTCAATTCAGTTAAAGTTGTAGGTGTTGGCCAGTTCCCTATCGCTCGCACCTTACATTCATCTGGAAGAATCCCATCACCAGTAGCAACATATCCCAGAAAAATTAATTTGTCTACCATCCTAATACACTTCTCTGGGTTAGCAAAAAGCTGGTATTCACGTAATACTGTTAGAACTTGTGAAACATGCTCAACATGCTCTTGTGCTGTCTTACTGTAAATCAATATATCATCAACGTATGCAACAACAAAAGAACTAAGGAATGGATGCAAAACCTGGCTCATTACTTGCATGAATGTACTAGGAGCATTAGATAGCCTGAATGGCATCACCAACCATTCATACAGGCCTTCCTTTGTCTTGAAAGCTGTCTTCCATTCATCACCTGGCTTCATTCTGATATGATGATACCCACTTTTCAAATCAATCTTAGTAAAGAACACGGCACCACTCAACTGATCTAGCATATCATCCAGCCTCGATATTGAAAATCTATATTTCACAGTAATTATGTTTATTGCCCGGCTGTCAGCACACATACGCCATGAACCATCCTTTTTTGGCACCAAAAGTGCTGGTACCGCGCACGGGCTAATGCTTTCCCGTACAAAGCCTTTGTCTAAAAGATCTTGAACCTGTCTCTTCAGCTCCTCATGCTGCTGTGGGGTCATTCGATAATGACCCTTATTCGGCAACACAGAACCTAGAATCAGATCAATTTCATGCTGAATATCTCGAAGTGGTGGCAAACCCGCAGGAAGCTCACTTCGTACAACATCCCGAAATTCCTCCAAAACTAACACCAACTCCTAAGGAAGATCATGTAGCTCCTGCTCCCCATTCTGGACAAACTCTTTTGGCTTACTAAACAGGGCAAAATAGAAATCTTCTCCCTCTAAACTCGCCTCAAACTCCCTGCTTGGCAAACAAATTACTACCTTCTGTTCAGCCATGTCCTATAGCGGTTTCAAGATCACTTTTCTCCCATCTGGTCGCAGCATATAAGTATGAGTGTAACCATTATACACTGCTTTATTATCAAACTGCCATGGTCATCACAAAATGATGTGTGTCGCATCCATCGGTACAACATCAGCTACTATTGACATCTCAAGCTGAGGACCAAAAGACAAGGCCAACCTACATCGTCGACTGACCTGAATATCTGCATCCCGATTTACCCAGACGAGCTTGTATGGTTGAGGATGGGGCTCAGTCATCAACCCCAATTTCTTCACAACTTTCTCAGCAATCACATTCTCCCAACTTCTAGAATCAATAATTACCTTGCAAGTTTTACCAGCTACAGTGCACTTTATTGAGAAAATATCGTGCCGACGCCAATCTCCACCAGCTCTTGGTGCAAGACACATCCTCCTAATGATCAGACTCTCTCCCTAGATATGGTTTGGGTCAATCACATACATCTCATCCTCGAACTCCTCATCCTCGAAAAATTCAACTTCCTACTCCTCCTCCATAAGTAACTGGGTACGCGCCTTGGGGCACTCATTGGCATATTGTCCTAAGTCATGACACTGATGGCAGCGAACATTGGCTCGATTGCTGCCCACCCTCTGCTGGGGACCTGAAGCCCCACTCTGCACTATAGGTCTCGGAGGAACTGTCGAAGTTTGTTACCTCACCACAGGAGGTGCACTCCTACTACCAGAACTCTGCCCCGAAAACTAACCAGATAATTTTCCTCTACTCTGGAACACTCTATTCCGCATCAGGCTCTGCTCCACTGCTTGCGCCCGCATATGCGCATCACCAACACTATCAATCCGATGCAGAGCCAATGCATCCTGGATCGGGAATCGCAGTCCAAGCAAATACATAGCTACCAACCTCAGTTCTGACTCCAACAATCGGTTTCGAGCCACCAGTCGGTAGAACTCTGTAGTATAATCTTCCACGCTTCGATTTCCTTGTGTTAAACCATGCAATTTAGAATAAAGGACCTGTTCATGATTCTGAGGAAGGAACTCGCGATTCATCTCTTGCTTCAAGGATGCCCATGATGCAATTGGTGGCCTCCCATCCATATACCTCCGATAGTGTTGTACATGCCACCAAGCCGCTGCTCGATCTCAGAATCGGATTGTGATAAGCAGCACTTGCTTGTCCAAAGGCACTTCTTTCAGTCGGAAAACATCATCAACCTGCAGGGTCCAATCCACATACTCATCAGGATTCAAACCACCTCTGAACTCTGGTATTTCAATCCAAAACCCGGACTCCCAACAAGTCTGGTTGTCGTGCACAGGCGGCGGTCCGAAATCCCTGGGAAGCGCTACATCGCGCCGCGGTTGCTGCCCTCTTTGCAATGGTGGAGGATCTTCAATATTCTGGAAAGGGTCGGCATCACCTTCTCGATGTTCGTCAGGTACATTGCGATCTTGATGAGGTATAGCACGATCTTGCACCTCCAACCGTGCCATCATTGCTTGCCAAATAGCCATCATCTGCTGCTGGGTGTCCACAACGTCAGGAAGAGAAGGCTCCCCATTGTTCCGCTCAAAGGTTGCCGGCAGAATTTTTTTTTTTTAAAAAAAAAAAAATCAAGAACGGATCAAGGACAGATCAAGAACGCATCAAGGCTCTGATACCAAGCTGGTGCAGGGCGGTTGTCAAACGCTTGCAACGACCAAAACCCCGATTCAACGAGAACGGGTTCTGGGAATTCTTGGATGCTAGGATTGAGCAAGATGGGGAAGATCCTTTGAAACCTGCAATGATCAAGCACTGGAAGGGCCGCGTGATTCCTCACGTTGCCAGCCCTCAACTAGATTTCAATCGGGGTCTTCAAGATTGGAAGGGACGAATGATGGATTTCTCACAGTGAGTCCCTGTTTCTTCTTTTTTTTTTTATCTAGAACTTGGAACGGAAGGAAGAGATTTCTCACGGAATCTCTCTCCCAACCAGGCTTTCAACTTGGTTCGCACGAGGGGGAAAGAAGGAATGCCGGCGGCCTTCCACAGAAAGAAGACGCCCCAGAACAAATCACCTTCCAATCCAAAACAAAGAAAACACGCTACTTTGTATTCCTTGGGTTCTGGTTTTAAGAAAACAAAGCCATACAAGGTATAGTTGTCCCCTATGTGACTAACAGTGAGGGAATAAAAAAACTAAACACTAATGTAAACAAATCCAAACGCTGACTCTTGCATGAAACTCTTCAAACGGATTTTTTTTTTAAAAAAAAAAATGATCAAGAGATCATGCCACTAATAAAATTATAATAATAATAATAAGACTAAAGACTCCGGTGTTTTCCCAGATCCGAAACTTCACGGACGCAATTAGTGTATTAGGCCTTCGGCCTAATTCCTAATTAATTATTTTCATCCCAAAAATGGGTCAGATTTGAAACTTGCTTCCCTTGAAGGCGTCTGGACCTGCGCACGTTTCATGCTGGCGAGGCTGGCGGCCCCAAATCGTCATGGGCCGGAAGCTGAACCAAAATGGCTGGGTTGGGCTTCGCCGAACTATCACCGGGCTATCCTGATATATGAGTCAGCTGATCAGGTTCAATATTCATCTCGATGTCTGCATCACTCTCCCCTTCCTCTAAAATCTTGTCCTCAAGCTCGAATTATCACCTGCATAAGGGGTTAGATGTCGAATATTGAATACATGAAAAATAAGGATATTGTCTGGGAATTCAACTCGGTAGGCATTGTCACTAAATTTCTCCAACACCTGACAAGGACCAATTTTCTTTGGTTTGAGTTTGGTGTAGGCCCCCTATGGATATCGTTCTCTTGGCAAAAAGACCCATACCAAATCACCAACCTCAAAAGTCTGCTGTTGACACGTCTGATCAGCCTTAGCCTTATACTTGGCATAATTTTGCTCTAGATTGGCTTTAACAGTTGCGTGCACCTCACGGAGATCAGCCACTCGATCTTCAATTTTCTTACTTGATTTGTTTGGCATATCAACATGTAAAATATCAAGTGGTCCACTTAGCAAAAATCCATACAATACCTAAAAGGGTGCAAAACGAGTAGAATGGTTCACCGAAGAATTGAACTCAAACTCAATCTTTGGCAACCATACATCCCAATTTTTAAATTCTTGAACATTGGCTCTCAACAAGTTACCAAGACTTCGGTTGATAGTCTCGATTTGCCCATCGGTGTGAGGATGATAGAGACTACTGAATTTTAATTTTATACCCAATTTTTTCCGTAATTCATGCCAGAAATGCCCCATAAACATGCTATCTCAGTCCGAAACTATTGACGATGGTAACCCATAATGTCGGACAATTATAGAAAAATAAATATCAGCTACTTTCGACGCATCAAATATTGTTTTGCATGGCAAGAAACAAGCCATCTTGCTGAACCGATCTACGACTACCATAATTGAATCTAGACCTTTCACTGTTCGTGGTAAACCTACAACAAAATCCATAGATACCTCTCACCACGGCTCATCTAGAATCGATAAAGGGGTATATAAACCTTGATTTGTATCTGATCCTTTGGATTCCTGACACAAACAGCATCTCTTCACAAAGGTTTTGACATCTCGGTCAAGCCCATGCCAATAAAATCGTTGACGAATTAACCATGCAGTTTTGTCTCTTCCAAAATGTCCTTGATTATGCAGCTCCTGAATAATCAATACATGCAGTGAAGTTTTAGAAATATAGAGATAATTACAAAGAACAAATATCCATCATATAGGACAAAGTCAGATCGACCTCCAGCTTCCAATTCAGTCACAATGCTCTGGAAATGTTCATCTGCAAGGATATCATCCTTCATGCTTTCAAACCCAAGGGTATATACTTGCATAGCACCAATCAATAAACTCCGTCTACTTAAAGCATCTGCCACTTTGTTCAAAGTGCCTAACTTATGCTTGATGCTGAAAGTATACTCCTGTAGAGTACTTACCCATTTTGCATGTCTGGAGCTCAACTTATGCTGTACCTGTAGAAATTTTAATGCTTGATGATCTGAGTACAGTACAAATTCTCGCTGGATCAAGTAATGTCGCCAATGTTGCAATGACCTCACAATGGCGCATTGCTCTAAATCATAAACCGAATACAACAGTTTGGCACCTCCAAGCTTCTCACTGTAGAAAGCAACGGGTCTCCTATCTTGGCTGAGTACTGTGCCAATCCCAGTCTTCGAAGCATCACAATCCACTTCGAATACCTTGTCAAAATCTAGAAGAACGAACAGTGGTGCTTGGGTCAACTTGACTTTCATTTCATCAAATGCTGCCTGAGCAGTGTCATTCCATCCAAACTGATTTAATTTCAACAAATCTGTTAAGGGTGCAGCAATCTCACTATACCACTTCACAAACCTTCTGTAAAAACCCGCAAGATCCAAAAAGGATCTCAATTTAGTTAAAGTTGTAGGTGCTGGCCAGTACATTATCGCTCGCACCTTACTTTCATCTGGAAGAATCCCATCACCAGTAACAACATATCCCAGAAAAATTAATTTGTCTACCATCCAAATACACTTCTCTGGGTTAGCAAAAACCTAGTTTTCACGTAATACTGTTAGAACTTGTGAAACATGCTCAACATGCTCTTGTGCTGTCTTACTGTATATCAATATATCATCAAAGTATGCAACAACAAAAGAACTAAAAAATAGATGCAAAACCTGGTTCATTACTCGCATGAACGTACTAGGAGCATTAGATAGCCCGAATGGCATCACCAACCATTCATACAGGCCTACCTTTGTCTTGAAGGCTGTCTTCCATTCATCACCTGGCTTCATTCTGATCTGATGATACCCACTTTTCAAATCAATCTTAGTAAAGAACACGGCACCACTCAACTCATCTAGCATATCATCCAGCCTCGGTCTTGGAAATCTATATTTCACAGTATTTCTGTTTATTGCACGGCTGTGAACACACATACTCCATGAACCATCCTCTTTCGGCACCAAAAGTGCTAGTACCGTGCACGGGCTAATGCTTTCCCGTACAAATCCTTTGTCTAAAAGATCTTGAACCTGTCTCTTCAGCTCATCATGCTGCTATGGGGTCATTTGATAATGAGCCTTATTCGACAACACAGAACCCGGAATCAGATCAATCTCATGCTGAATATCTCGAAGTGGTGGCAAACCCGCAGGAAGCTCACTTCGTACAACATCCCGAAATTCCTCCAAAACTTACACCAACTCCTGAGAAAGATCATGTAGCTCCTGCTCCCCATTCTGGCCAAACTTTTCTGGCTTACTAATCAGGGCAAAACAGAAATCTTCTCCTTCTAAACTCGTCTCAAACTCCCTGCTTGGCAAACAAATTACTACCTTCTGTTCAGCCATATCCTGTAGCGGTTTCAAGATCACTTTTCTCCCATCTGGTCACAGCATATAAGTATGAGTGTAACCATTATACACTGCTTTATTATCAAACTGCCATGGTCATTCCAAAATGATGTGTGTCGCATCCATCGGTACAATATTAGCTACTATTGATGTCTCAAGCTGAGGACCAAAAGACAAGGCCAACCTACATCGTCGACTGACCTGAATATCTGCATCCCGATTTACCCTGCCGAGCTTGTATGGTTGAGGATGGGGCTCAGTCATCAACCCCAATTTTTTCACAACTTCCTCAGCAAACACATTCTCCCAACTTCCAGAATCAATAATTACCTTGCAAGTTTTACCATCTACAGTGCACTTTGTTGAGAAAATATCGTGCCGACGCCAATCTCCACCAGCTCTTGGTGCAAGACACATCCGCCTAATGATCAAACTCTCTCCCTGGATGTGGTCTAGGTCAATCACATACATCTCATCCTCAAACTCCTCATCCTTGAACTCCTCATCCTTGAAAAATTCAACTTCCTGCTCCTCCTCCATAAGTAACTGGGTACGCGCCTTGGGGCACTCATTGGCACAATGACCTAAGTCATGGCACCGATGGCAGCGAACATTGGCTCGATTGCTACCCACCCACTGCTGGGGACCTGAAGCCCCACTCGGCACTGTAGGTCTCGGAGGAACTGTCGAAGTTAGTTGCCTTACCACAGGAGGTGCACTCCTACTCCAGAACTCTGCCCTGAAAATTGACCAGATAATTTTTCTCTACTCTGGAACCCTCTATTCTGCATCAGGCTCCGCTCCACTGCTTGTGCCCGCATGTGCGCATCACCAACACTATCAATCCGATGCAGAGCCAATGCATCCTGGATCGGGAATCGCAGTCCAAGCAAATACATAGCTACCAACCTCGGTTTTGACTTCATCAATCAGTTTCGAGCCACCAGTCGGTAGAACTCTATAGTATAATCTTCCACGCTTCGATTTCCTTGTGTTAAACCATGCAATTTAGAATAAAGGACCTGTTCATGATTCTGAGGAAGGAACTCCCGATTCATCTCCTGCTTCAAGGCTGCTCATGATGCAATTGGTGGCCTCCCATCCATATACCTCCAGTAGTGCTGTGCATGCCATCAAGCCGCTGCTCGATCTCGGAATTGGATTGTGATAAGCGGCACTTGCTTGTCCAAAGGCACTTCTTTCAGCCGGAAAATATCATCAAGCTGCAGGGTCCAATCCACAAACTCATCAGGATTCAAACCACCTCTGAACTCCAGTATTTCAATCCGAAACCCGGACTCCCAACGAGTCTAATTGTCATGCACAGGTGGTGGTCCAAAATCCCTGGGAAGCGCTACATCACGCCGCGGTTGCTGCCCTCTTTGCAATGGTGGAGGATCTTCAATATTCTGGAAAGGGTCGGCATCACCTTCTCGATGTTCGTCAGGTACATTGCGATCTTGATGAGGTATAGCACGATCTTGCACCTCCAACCGTGCCATCATTGCTTGCCAAATAGCCATCATCTACTGCTGGGTCTCCATAACGTCACGAAGAGAAGGCTCCCCATTGTTCCGCTCAATGGTTGCCGACAGAATTTTTTTTTTTTTTAAATAAAGAACGGATCAAGAACAGATCAAGAACGGATCAAGGATAGATCAAGAACAGATCAAGGCTCTGATACCAAGCTGGTGCAGGGCGGTTGTCAAGCGCCTGCAGCGACCAAAACCCAGATTCAACGAGAATGGGTTATGGAAATTCTTGGATGCTAGGATTGAGCAAGAAGGGGAAGATCCTTTGAAACCTACAACGATCAAGCACTGGAAGGGCCGCGTGATTCCTCACGTTGCCAGCCCTCAACCGGATTTCAATCCGGGTCTTCAAGATTGGAAGGTACGAACAATGGATTTCTCACCGTGAGTCCCTGTTTCTTCTTCTTTTTTTTTTAATCTAGAACTTGGAATGGAAGGAAGAGATTCCTCACGGAATCTCTCTCCCAACCAGGCTTTCAACCTGGTTCGCACGAGGGGGAAAGAAGGAATGCCGGCGGCCTTCCATAGAAAGAAGACGCCCCAAAACAAATCACCGTCCAATCCAAAACAAAGAAAACACGCTACTTTGTATTCCTTGGGTTCGTGTTTTAAGAAAACAAAGCCATACAAGGTATAGTTGTCCCCCACGTGACTAACAGGGAGGGAATAAAAAAAACTAAACACTAATGTAAACAAATCCAAATGCTGACTCTTACGTGAAACTCTTCAAACGGACTTTTTTTTTATAAAAAAAAATCAAGAGATCATGCCACTAATAAAATAATAATAATAATAATAATAAGACTAAAGACTCTGGAGTTTTCCCGGATCCGAAACTTCACGGACGCAATTAGTGTATTGCGCCTTCGGCCCAATTCCCAATTAATTGTTTTCATCCCAAAAACGGGTCAGATTTGAAACTTCCTTCCCTTGAAGGCGTCTGGACCAGCACACGTTTCCTGCTGACAAGGCTGCCGGCCCCAAATCGTCATGGGCCGGAAGCTGAACCTAAACGTCTGGGTTGGGCTTCGCCGAACTATCACCGGGCTATCCTAATATATGAGTCAGCTGATCAGGTTCAATATTCATCTCGATGTCTGCATCACTCTCCCCTTCCTCTGAAATGCTTGTCCTCAAGCTTGAATTATCACCTGTATAAGGGGTTAGATGTCGAATATTGAATACATCAGAAATAAGGAAATCGTCTGGTAATTCAACTCGGTAGGCATTGTTGCTAAATTTCTCCATCACCTGACAAGGACCAATTTTCTTTGGTTTGAGTTTGGTGTAGGCCCCCTGTGGATATCGTTCTCTTGGTAAGAAGACCCATACCAAATCACCAACCTCAAAAGTCTGCTGTCGACGCGTCTGATCAGTCTTAGCCTTATACTTGGCATAATTTTGCTCTAGATTGGCTTTAACAGTTACGTGCACCTCACGGAGATTAGCCACTCGATCTTCAATTTTCTTACTTGATTTGTTTGGCACATCAACATGTAAAATATCAAGTGGTCCTCTTGGCAGAAATCCATACAATACCTGAAAGGGTGAAAAACCAGTAGAATGGTTCACCGAAGAATTGAACTCAAACTCAATCTTTGGCAAACATACATCCCAATTTTTAAATTCTTGAACATTGGCTCTCAACAAGTTACCAAGACTTTGGTTGACAGTCTCGATTTGCCCATCGGTCTGAGGATGATAGGGACTATTAAATTTTAATTTTGTACCCAACTTTTTCCATAATTCATGCTAGAAATGACCCATAAACTTGCTATCTCGGTCCGAAACTATTGACGATGGTAACCCATAATGTCGGACAACTGCAGAAAAATAAAGATCAGCTACTTTCGATGCATCAAATATTGTTTTGCATGGCAAGAAACAAGCCATCTTGCTGAACCAATCTACGACTACCATAATTGAATCTAGACCTTTCACTGTCCGTGGTAAACCTACAACAAAATCCATAGATACCTCTCGCCACGGCTCATCTAGAATCGGTAAAGGGCTATATAAACCTTGATTTGTATCTGATCCTTTGGATTCCTGACACAAACGGCATCTCTTCACAAAGGTTTTGACATCTCGGTCAAGCCCAGGCCAATAAAACCGTTGATGAATTAACCATGCAGTTTTGTCTCTTCCAAAATGTCCTTTATTATGCAGCTCCTGAATAATCAATACTCGCAGTGAAGTGTTAGGAATATAGAGACAATTACCACAGAAAAAATATCCATCATGTAGGACGAAGTCAGATCGACCTCCAGCTTATAATTCAGTCACAATGCTCTGGAAATGTTCATCTGCACGGATATCATCCTTCATGCATTCAAACCCAAGGGTATATACTTGCATAGCACCAATCAATAAACTC
This sequence comes from Areca catechu, assembly GCA_021397845.1. Lineage (NCBI taxonomy): Eukaryota > Viridiplantae > Streptophyta > Magnoliopsida > Arecales > Arecaceae > Areca > Areca catechu. The sequence continues at coordinate 87,747,579 of CM038051.1, read as the reverse complement.
CATCTACTTAAAGCAATTGCAACTTTGTTCAAAGTGCCTGACTTATGCTTGATGCTGAAAGTATACTCCTGTAGAGTACTTACCCATTTTGCATGTCTGGAGCTCAACTTATGCTGTCCCTGAAGAAATTTTAATGCTTGATGATCTGAGTACAGCACAAATTCTCGCTGGATCAAGTAATGTCGCCAATGTTGCAATGACCTCACAATGGCATATAGCTCCAAATCATAAACCGAATACAACAGTTTGGCACCTCCAAGCTTCTCACAGTAGAAAGCAACGGGTCTCCCATCTTGGCTGAGTACTGCGCCAATCCCAATCTTCGAAGCATCACAATCCACTTCGAATACCTTGTCAAAATCTAGAAGAACCAACAGTGGTGCTTGGGTCAACTTGACTTTCATTTCATCAAATGCTGCCTGAGCAGTGTCATTCCATCCAAACTGATTTAATTTCAACAAATCTGTTAAGGGTGGAGCAATCTCACTATACCTCTTCACAAACCTTCTGTAAAAACTCGCAAGACCCAAAAAGGATCTCAATTCAGTTAAAGTTGTAGGTGTTGGCCAGTCCACTATCGCTCGCACCTTACTTTCATCTGAAAGAATCCCATCACCAGTAACAACATATCCCAGAAAAATTAATTTGTCTACCATCCAAATACACTTCTCTGGGTTAGCAAAAAACTGGTTTTTACGTAATACTGTTAGAACTTGTGAAACATGCTCAACATGCTCTTGTGCTGTCTTACTGTATATCAATATATCATCAAAGTATGCAACAACAAAAGAACTAAGGAATGGACACAAAACCAGGTTCATTACTCGCATGAACGTACTAGGAGCATTAGATAGCCCGAATGGCATCACCAACCATTCATACAGGCCTTCCTTTGTCTTGAAGGCTGTCTTCCATTCATCACCTGGCTTCAATCTGATATGATGATACCCACTTTTCAAATCAATCTTAGTAAAGAACACGGCACCACTCAACTGATCTAGCATATCATTCAGCCTCGGTATTGGAAATCTATATTTCACAGTAATTCTGTTTATTGCCCGGCTGTCAACACACATACGCCATGAACCATCCTTTTTCGGCACCAAAAGTGCTGGTACCGTGCATGGGCTAATGCTTTCCCGTACAAAGCCTTTGTCTAAAAGATCTTGAACCTGTCTCTTCAGCTCCTCATGCTGCTGTGGGGTCATTCGATAATGAGCCTTATTCGGCAACACAGAACCCGGAATCAGATCAATCTCATGCTGAATATCTCGAAGTGGTGGCAAACCCGCAAGAAGCTCACTTCATACAACATCCCGAAATTCCTCAAAAACTGACACAAACTCCTGAGGAAGATCATGTAGCTCCTGCACCCCATTCTGGCCAAACTCTTCTGGCTTACTAATCAGGGCAAAATAGAAATCTTCTCCCTCTAAACTTGCCTCAAACTCCCTGCTTGGCAAACAAATTACCACCTTCTGTTCAGCCATGTCCTGTAGCAGTTTCAAGATCACTTTTCTCCCATCTGGTCGTAGCATATAAGTATGAGTATAACCATTATACACTGCTTTATTATCAAATTGCCATGGTCATCCCAAAATGATGTGTGTCGCATCCATCGGTACAACATCAGCTACATTGACGTCTCAAGCTGAGGACCAAAAGACAAGGCCAACCTACATCGTCGATTGACCTGAATATCTGCATCCCGATTTACCCAGCCAAGCTTGTATGGTTGAGGATGGGGCTCAGTCATCAACCCCAATTTCTTCACAACTTTCTCAGCAATCACATTCTCCCAACTTCCAGAATCAATAATTATCTTGCAAGTTTTACCAGCTACAGTGCACTTTGTTGAGAAAATATCATGCCGACGCCAATCTCCACCAGCTCTTGGTGCAAGACACATCCTCTTAATGATCAAACTCTCTCCCTGGATGTGGTCTGGGTCAATCACATACATCTCATCCTCGAACTCCTCATCCTCGAAAAATTCAACTTCCTGCTCCTCCTCCATATGTAACTGGGTACGCACCTTGGGGCACTCATTGGCATAATGTCCTAAGTCATGACACCGATGGCAGCGAACATTGGCTCGATTGCTGCCCACCCTCTGCTGGGGACCTGAAGCCCCACTCGGCACTGTAGGTCTTAGACGAACTGCCGAAGTTTGTTACCTTACCACAGGAGGTGCACTCCTACTACAAGAACTATGCCCCGAAAACTAACCAGATAATTTTCCTCTACTCTGGAACCCTCTATTCCGCATCAGGCTCCGCTCCACTGCTTGCACCCGCATGTGCGCTCACCAACACTGTCAATCCGATGCAGAGCCAATGCATCCTGGATCGGGAATCCCAGTCCAAGCAAATACATAGCTACCAACCTCGGTTCTAACTCCATCAATCGGTTTCGAGCCACCAGTCGGTAGAACTCTGTAGTATAATCTTCCATGCTTCGATTTCCTTGTGTTAAACCATGCAATTTAGAATAAAGGATCTGTTCTTGATTCTGAGGAAGGAACTCCCGATTCATCTCCTACTTCAAGGCTGCCCATGATGCAATTGGTGGCCTCCCATCCATATACCTCCGGTAGTGCTGTGCATGCCACCAAGCCACTGCTCGATCTCGGAATCGGATTGTGATAAGCGGCACTTGCTTATCCAAAGGCACTTCTTTCAGCCGGAAAACATCATCAACCTGCAGGGTCCAATCCTCATACTCATCAGGATTCAAACCACCTCTGAACTCTGGTATTTCAATCCAAAACCCAGACTCCCAATGAGTCTGATTGTCATGCACAAGCGGCGGTCCGAAATCCTTGGGAAGCGCTACATCACGCCGTGGTTGCTGCCCTCTTTGCAATGGTAGAGGATCTTCAATATTCTGGAATGGGTCGGCATCACCTTCTCGATGTTCGTCAGGTACATTGCGATCTTGATGAGGTATAGCACGATCTTGCACCTCCAACCATGCCATCATTGCTTGCAAAATAGCCATCATTCGCTGTTAGGTCTCCACAACATCATGAAGAGAAGGCTCCCCATTATTCCGTTCAATGGTTGCCAGCAAAATTTTTTTTTTTTTTTTTAAATCAAGAATGGATCAAGGACAGATCAAGAACGGATCAAGGACAAATCAAGAACAGATCAAGGACAGATCAAGAACGGATCAAGGCTCTGATACCAAGCTGGTGCAGGGCGGTTGTCAAACTCCTGCAGTGACCAAAACCCTGATTCAACGAGAATGGGTTATGGGAATTCGTGGATGCTAGGATTGAGCAAGATGGGGAAGATCCTTTGAAACCTGCAATGATCAAGAACTTGAAGGGCCACGTGATTCCTCATGTTTCCAGCCCTCAACCGGATTTCAATCCGGGTCTTCAAGATTGGAAGGGACGAACGATGGATTTCTCACCGTGAGTCCCTGTTTCTTCTTTTTTTTTTTTTTTTTTTTATCTGGAACTTAGAACTGAAGGAAGAGATTCCTCATGGAATATCTCTCCCAACTAGGCTTTCAACCTGGTTCACACGAGGGGGAAAGAAGGAATGCCGGCGGCCTTCCACAGAAAGAAGACACCCCAAAACAAATCACCGTCCAATCCAAAACAAAGAAAACACGCTGCTTTGTATTCCTTGGGTTCGGGTTTTAAGAAAACAAAGCCATACAAGGTATAGTTGTCCCCCACGTGATGAACAGGGAGGGAATAAAAAAAACTAAACACTAATGTAAACAAATCCAAACACTGACTCTTGCATGAAACTCTTCAAATAGATTTTTTTTTTTAATAAAAAAAAAAATCAAGAGATCACGCCACTAATAAAATTATAATAATAATAATAAGACTAAAGACTCCGGTGTTTTCCCAGATCCGAAACTTCACAGACGCAATTAGTGTATTGGGCCTTCGGCCCAATTCCCAATTAATTATTTTCATCCCAAAAATGGGTCAGATTTGAAACTTGCTTCCTTTGAAGGCGTCTGGACCTGCGCACGTTTCCTGCTGGCGAGGCTGGCAGCCCCAAATCATCATGGGCCGGAAGATGAACCGAAATGTCTGGGTTGGGCTTTGCCAAACTATCACCTAGCTGTCCTGATATATGAGTCAGCTGATCAGGTTCAATATTCATCTCGATGTCTGCATCAGTGTGAGACCCGTATGCCTTTTGTTCTTTGAAACATCGAGGGGTGTGAGGTCCTAGTTATCTTTAGCTATTATTCACCCACTAAACCCTAGCCGCCCTCCACATCTCTCCACTCCAGGCTACCCCTCTCTAGATCCAGATGCCTAGGCTGCATCCAAGGCCGCCAGACCCTGCAGCCTCTCCTCCACCCGATCTTCTTCTTTCCCTCCTGTTTAATATTTTTTTCACATTCTACATCACTAACCCTTGATGTTTGTAGGATCCCTTCGGTGAAACCATCCTTGGATTAATTCTTCTTTGCCTTCGAACAAAGCTAATAAAAAGCTGATAGATCCATGGGAAAGTGACCGGATCATCTAGGTGCCGATCTGAGCAGAGTGATCTCATCTACAGTGTTAAGACATCATTGCCTGGTAATTTCAGCCTGATTCCCAACTCTTTTTGTCTGATTTCTTGAAGTTGAACATGCCCCTAATAGGCCTTCTTAGTCGTAGGATCCTCATTTTCTTTTCTCTTTGATTGATCAAACATGTGGGTAGGATGCTAACTGATACAGGAAACCCTAACCCAGTCATGCCTAGTTTCAGGAATCAAACCATAAAAAATATGAAAATATTTGTTTTCTTTAATATAATTTTCTTCATGTTCATCCCTTGCATATCATCCTGCATCATGTTAGAATCCCGTCCCTCATCAATTTGGGACCTGCAAGGAAGATCCTAGGCATGGAAATATTCAGAGATCGGAACAAGAGGGTGATGTATTTATTTTAAGGTGGCTACATAAAGAAGGTTTTGGAGAGGTATGGGATGAAGGAAGCAAAACCAACAGAGCTGTCTATAGACTGACACTTCAAACTCTTAAAGACCATGGCACCACAAACTAAGGAAGAGGTTCAGGAGATGGAGAGGGTACCATATGCCTATAGTGTAGGTAGTCTCATATACACCATGGTGTGTTGTAGGTAGGATATCATCCATCCAGTGAGTTAGGTAAGCAAGTTCATGGCACAGCTTAGCAGGGAGAACTAGCGAGTATTGAAGGGAGTCTTCAGGTACTTAGCGGGCATGGTTGGAGTTGGCATCTACTATGGAAAGTGAGGAGGTGCTAAGAGACACTCCAACATGTCCAAGAAGGCTTAAGAGCTGATGGAGGTTTCGTGGATGTGGATTTTGGTGGAGTTATGGACACCCATCATTTGATGACTCAACATATATGGAAGTCTTGTATCAAGGAGATCCTGCTTGCAACCTATTATGGTGTTATCAACCATCGAGGCAAAGTATATCGAAGTTATATAGGTAGCAAAGGAGGCCCTATGGCTGAAGAGTCTAGCATTGGAGAAGGTCCTCCAACAGGAGGCTGCCAAGGTGCACTGCGATAACCAGAGTGCACTTTTACTTGCATATAACTCTGTCTATCATGCTCAGTCCAAGCACATCCTGGTGTGGACAACAGAGGCACCAGACTTAGGTAGAGGCTTCTCAACTCTCTGTGGTTATCTGATTAGTATTTTTAGTGTTTGAGTCCAATTTTGTAATAAGGGCTTAGCCCACTTGAGTCCCTACTTTGGCTCCTGAGTCTTGTTTTGGGCATTTCAATAATTGAGTCCTGTATTTAGAGTCACTCATACCATTAGGGTATTGAGTCAAGTTTTGGGATGCTCATTATAAGTTTTGTCACTTTGAGTCTTATGAGTCCTTTAAGTCTTACATTGAGTCCAGTCCAATTTTATAAGAAGAAGACTCAAGTCACTTATGGATCCAGCCAACACGACACTCTAACCACTGCATGGAATCCAGTCACCCACTAATTGTGCCACTTGGAAAGCATGGAAGGAGTCATGGAGCCACCTTGAAGACCCTGGTGAATCAAATGTCTACAACACTTACCAGGAAGAAAGACAATCGAAGAAAACCCAGAAGCAAGAAGCCCTAACCCTAATTCGATGCGCCATCGTTATGGTCACCACCGTGTGGTCGGCCACCTTAGCATCACCCCCTTTGCTGACCAGAACAAGGAGAGTGAGAGAGATTGTGAGCCTAATTGGGAGAGGAGTTTCCATGTATTCTAGGTAGGGTTTGTGAGGGAGAAGGACACAAAGAAAGTTACTTGTATATCCTTACTTGGGACCCAAGTCTTGTAAGCCTATATAAGAGGCCCCCCTCTCATGTATTTTGATAACTTTTAATGAAATTTTCTTGAGTTTCTTCAACATTTCTATGTGCTTTGTCCAACATTGCTGTGTGCTTTGTCCTCCTAAGGAAATCTGTGTGAGACCCATCGCTACTACAAGTTTCCTATGCCCTACCTCCAAATATCCAACGAAACCCTAGCCGCCAACCCTGCTTCAACCTTGGATGCCCCCACCACTTGGCTGCCAACATCCAACCCTCTTCTTCCCTTTCTTCCTTCAGTCTTCTACCTTATTTCTCCTTTATTTTCTAACCCTTGATAGGTGTTTTGCAGGTTGAAAGAAAAGTACCCTAAAAGCCAATCTTTGTAAGAGCATTTTTGTAATCTTCCAACTCTTGTATAACATTATTATATTAATGAAGTCATTTTAATTCATCAAATTGCTATGTCTTATTTAAAGATTATGATGAACCCCATAGGTTAGGGCAATGGAATTAGGGCTATTATGGAGATCATAATGTTGAGACCTAAGTTCCTATAAATCCTAATCTAAAATGTTACTAGTCATTGGATCATCGATTCGGGAATTGATAAGTCCGGAAGACTAGCTTATCCTATGTATGCTTAGTTAAGAGGGTGGTTGGTCTCACAGCCACTTGTGTAGAGACACTAATACAAGGATAAGGATGCTCATTAGGGTATGAGTTCACTGAAATGATCCACATCGAGACTATCTTATGGAAGTCTTATTACTTGTCAAAAGATAGTTCTCATAGTAGAAGTTGTGCAAGTGATCTTTAGACCTGAGGTTACCATGGTTCCTTATGCACACTAAGCCATGTTTTGGTTTATACTCATTCATGACATTAAGTCATGTACGGGGTGTTCTTGGATATGGTGGAAGGTGTATGAAGGATATGAGAGGACCAACAATGAATTGATCATTCCTAGTAAGAGGAATTGTTATCCCAAGTGATCTTTTCGATTGACGACTCAAGAAATCTTTGATCAAAGCTTGATGAGGTTAGAAGTATTTTCTAATCAGTCATTAGTGAAAGATTGTGCCCTGAAAGCCAATTGAAATATTATAATTTTGATCCCAAAATCAATGAATTGACATTTTATAAAGGCATTATTTTCATCATTTGCTGTGTCTTTTTGATTTTTTGATGAACCCCATAGATTAGGGCTATGGTTCTAGGGTTATGATGAGATCATACCAGTGAGATCTAAAGCCTTAAAACCCTAATCTAAAATATTCCTGGTCGATGGGACATTGAGTTGGGGATCAATGTTTCCGGCAAGACCAGCACATCCTATATATGTTTTGTAATAAGGGTGACTGATCTCACAGTCACTTGTGTTTGACACTAATACTAGGATGTGAGTGTTCATTAGAGAATGAGTTCACTAAATTGATCCAGATTGAGAATATCTAATGGAACATTATCTGTTTGTCAATAGATAATTCTCATAGTGGGAGTAGTGCATGTGGTCCTTTGACCTGAGACTACCATAGTACCTTATATACATGAATCCATACTTTGGTTCGCAGTCAATCATGACACTGAGTCATGCACGAGGTGATACTGGTTATGGTGGATTGTATATGGAGGTTGTGAGTAGGTCAACAAGGAATTGATCAGCCCTAGTAAGAGGGAATAGCATCCAGCTAATTTCAAATGATAGATTCAGGAAACCTTTGATCAAAGTATGAACATTAGAGATATTTTCTAATGGTTCATTACTGAATCATCATTATAAAGACTGAGCTAGGGATGAATATAAAAATTGGATTTGACAAGTATCCATATTCATAATCATATTCGGGATGCAAGTTGATCAAAGGACTGAATTGCCCGGTAACTCACCACTGAAGGGTATTTTGGTAATTCCACCAAAATTCCACATCTTCCGGGTAGACATGATACGTTGCTAGACGTCAATCTTGTCTTGTAGGTATATGATTGAGTCATGGTAATTCAAATCAGTCAATTTGAATTAGATTCTAATTTACCGAGTCGAGCTAGTTTGAGTTGACCTAAATCGGCTTAGTTGAGATCTAACCGAATTAAGTCAAATAGAACTCGGACCTACTGCTGGCTAGGTGTGGAACCCAATGGGTCACACACAAAAGAAAATTGATGAAGGATTTAATTTGGAATTAAAACATGTTTGCAGGATAAACACACTAGCATGTGTTGCAGACCAAATTTCTATTCGAATCAGATTCGAATTTGGTTCCGAATTGGGCTTAATTGGGTTCTAATTGAACCAGATTAAGGTCCAATTTATTTTTTAGGACATTGGGCTAACCCATGGCTGAACCCAAGTGAATTTAATTCACTGAGACCCTCTCTCCAAGCCGCCCCCTCCCTTCTCTCACCCGCGCGCGCCAAGAAAGAAAGTCCACGCGCGTGGACTTCTCTTAAAACGCGTGAGAAGAAAAAACATCGGAGAAATTTCTGAATAGGGGCATTTCAGATCCTTGTCTGGCGCCCTTGGATCTGGATCTGATGGCCAGAAAAATTTAAAAAAAGATCCGTCGCTTTTCAGTCGCAAATCCGTCTCCAAAAGTCGCAATCCTTCCTGAAGTTTTTTCGAGAGTTCTCCTCGTCGGAAAAACGAAAATCAAATCGGACAATCATGATTTTTGGTTGAGGGGATGCGTGAGGAATGAGGGATCATGATCCCTAGGGTTTCAGAGGGTTGCGTTGTTTCGAGATGACACCCCTCTGAGATCTATAAATAGGGTTGGGGTTCTCGGGGGTTTTCACGTAATATAGTTCAGAGATCCAATTCCCTTTCTTCCTCTCCAGAATACTCCTTCCTCTTGTTCTTGTTAGGTATTGTTTCCCTTACAGAGGTATCCTCTGTCAAAACTCTGACCCTAAACAAGAATAAGAAGAAGGTCTTGAACGGTAAAGGAAAGAAAAAGGAAAGGATCTATTCTTCTTTTCCTTCTTGAATTAAGACCTTGCCTGTCTTAATTTTTCTTCCAATTCAATTCAAGAAAAGGGATTCAAGAAAGGGAATTCTTGAAGAAAATTCAAGAAGAGGAAAGAAGGAAGAAGAAGAAATTTTCAAGAAAGAAAATTTCAGCCTAAAGGTCTAAGAATTGAATTCTTGAAAAAGAATTCAAGAAGAGGAACCAAGAAATAGAATTTGTTGTCTTCATTGTTTTTTTGTGTGGATCACCATTGGAGGGTGAACATTTGGGCACCTGGTGGAGATTCAGAGTTTGGATTTTGCGATACAGGTTAGCATCTTAATTTGAGATTAAATCTTATATAAACATCTATATGTTTTAATTCTTTTAAGGAGATTTTGGGTTGAAGGTTTGGTGAAGATTTCATAAAGATAAAAATTTTTGAAATCTATGATTCCGCCTTGCCACCGAACCCTACAGTGGTATCAGAGCCTCCTTATTAAGATTAAAATATATATTCTGAATTTTAGATGCATATTTATATAAGTAACATGAGATGTAATATATGTTTGTTATAATGTCACCAATTAGGGTTTTCACTCAAACCCTAATTGTTGTAGAGATATGCATAGAGATCTAGTCATCATACTGAAATAAGGTTGCCCTGGCATAATGGTGGATCCATTATGTGGTAAATGGTTGTCCTAGTATGATGACACACTAATCACATATTTGTGTTAATTATACATATGTGTTTGATGTATGCCACTAATTATGGTTTTCACTTAAACCTTAATTTGCATAGAGATATGTTTAGCCTTCTAGTCATCATACTGAAATAAGGTTGCCCTGGCATAATGGTGGATCCATTATGTGGTAAATGGTTATCCTAGTATGATGGCACACTATGGCACATATTTGCTAGAATGTGCTTTATTTTAATAAAGCCCTCTTTAACAACATATTAAGTTGTAGTGTCATATACCAAAAGCAAAAATAATCAATATGATTAGTTTATCATTCGGTGTCTAGGAAAAGTGGTTCATGATCGGTAAAGAGGACGTGGTTTTTAATTGGTTCCGTTGACTGACCTGGCCAATTCTTATTGGTGTCTAAGGAAAGCAACGGGGGGACTCCCACTACTCTCCCACTTACCTGGCCGGTATGATTAACTTAATTATTGATTAATATGCTCAGTGTAATATTCACTACATATGGCCTTCCTTCATTCCAAGTCATTATTATGTTATGATCCATATTAGGTTTGTTGTGTACACACAAGGCCTTTTTTCTTTATGGTGACTAACATAATTTTTGCTTGGTACATTTGATGCTTATGGAATGATTTGATATAATACTTTGTTGTGCACACACAAGGGTATTATGATTAATATCATGACTATATAGCAATGAAGGGTCTAACTTAACTAAAATATTATAGTTTGTTGTGTACACACAAGGCTATTAATATTTTAGAGGCCAAGATAAGTTGAGAATTGTATGAATTACAATTGGAAAGAGTTTTCCTACCTTTGAACTTATATAAGATTTGTTGTGTACACACAAGGTCTTTTATAAAGAATTAGGATCTCAACCCCACTAAGAGAACCAATTAGGGTTTTCTCGATCATCACATTGAGGGTTATGATGCTTGACAAAATAGTGGGAGACATAATTAAGTTAAAGTCCTAATTTAATTATGTTTTGTCAACATTGATTGTCTGCTTATGTAATGTTGTTTGTTAATGTAGATTAAATGGCCTCTTCACTCTCACTCCGTAGCATTCTTGATGCAAATAAATTGACTGGACCAAACTATGTTGATTGGTTGAGAAACCTGAAGATAGTACTCAGCCAAGAAAGAATTTCTTATATTCTTGATACCCCAACCTTGGAACCATTAGGGGAAGATGCCTCGCAAGAGGATAAGGCCACATATAACACGTGGCAAAATGACTCACTTACTGTCAAGTGTATAATGCTTGCCTCTATGACCAATGAGTTACAGAGGCAACATGATAGCATGGACACAAACTCCATATTGCTCAATTTAAAAGAACTTTATGGAGAACATAGTCGAACTGCAAGATATAAAATATCTAAGCAGTTATTCCGTGCAAGGATGACAGAAGGTACATCCGTACAAGACCATGTATTAAAGGTTATTGACCTAATCACCTGATTGGGTCAATTGGATTTTGTTATGGATGGGGAGTTGAATCAGGATTTAATCCTGCAGTCACTCCCAGAGTCATTTTCACAGTTTGTTCTTAATTATCATATGAACAAACTTAACACTTCCTTGCCTGAGCTGTTGAATATGTTAAAAATAGCAGAGAGCCATTTAAAGAAAAATAAGGCTCCACTTCTTCTTGTGGATGGTGTAAATAAGAAGAAAATAGGCAAAAAGGGTTCCAAGAGGAGGTTAAACCCAAAAGGGGGCATCAAGAAAAAGAAAGGAAAGAAGGCCTCCGGACAAATGACCTGCTTTCATTGTGGCAAGCAGGGTCACTGGAAAAGAAACTGCAAGGTTTACCTTGCAAGTCTGAAGCCTGGTGCTAGTAATGCACCAAAAGGTATGTATGAGATACATGCAATTTTGTCATTAGACACTTCTAATTCAAACTCTTGGGTATTGGATACTGCTTGTGGTCATCATATCTGCAAATCATTGCAGGGACTATAGAACATTAGAGTTTTGAAGGAAGGCGACTTCGAGCTCTACGGTGCTGGAGGAGATTCCATCCAAGCAGAAGCTGTAGGGACTTATATGTTGAAGCTACCTTCTGGGAAGATTTTAGAGTTAAAGAATTGTTATTTTATGCCTAGAATCATTAGAAACATCATATCTGTACCCTTGTTACTTAAACAAGGATATATTATGAATGTAATGAGCAGTGGCTGCTCAATCAATTTTTCTAATGAAATAATATTTAATGGCATATTTTGCAATGGTCTCTTAACTTTATCTTCTGATGACAATATACTACATGTTAGTAATAAACGAAAAAGAGATGAAGTAAACAATACTTTACTTTGGCACTGTCGTCTTGGACATATTAGTGAGCAAAGGATTAACAAGTTATACAAGGAAAATTTCCTTAATCCTTATGACTATGAATCATTAGGAACTTGTGAATCATGTCTCATGGGTAAAATGACCAAGACTCCATTTAGTGGACATAATGAAAGGACAACAGAGTTATTAGGACTCATACATACTGATGTATGTGGACCTATGACAACTCAGGCCAAGGGTGGATACTCATATTTCATCATATTCACTGATGATTTTTCAAGGTACGGATTTGTGTATCTAATGAAACACAAGTCCGAAGCTTTTGAAAAATTTTTAGAGTATCAAAGTATGGTAGAGAAACAAACGGGGAAAAGTATTAAGATCCTTCGATCAGATAGAGGAGGTGAATACTTATCCACCGAGTTTCTTGATCACCTTAAACAAAAGGGAATCATCTCTGAATGGACTCCTCCTTACACACCACAATTAAATGGTGTTGCTGAAAGGAGAAATCGTACTTTATTAGATATGGTATGGTCCATGATGTGCTTCACAGACTTACCTGTTTCTTTCTGGGGATATGCCTTGGAAACAGCGGCTAATATTTTAAATAGAGTACCATCTAAATCTGTATCTGGTATTCCATATGAGTTATGGAGAGGAAAGAAACCCAATCTTAAGCACCTTAAGATATGGGGATGTCCAGCTTATGTCAAAAGAAATTTTGGACAAAAGCTTGATGCTAGAGCAGAAAAATGTCTATTTGTTGGATATCCCAAAGATAGTATAGGATATCTATTCTACCACCCTACTGAACAAAAGGTTTTAGTCAGTAGGCATGCCATTTTTATGGAAAAAGAATTCATCCTACAAAAGGGCAGTGGGAGAAATATTGAACTTGAAGAAGTTCAACAAGTAGATACATCTCAACAAAATCATAACACAGTTAGTATAGAACCTGAACACACCACTCCTATCCGTAAGTCTGATAGAGTGCGACATGCACCTGAAAGGTATGTGTTCATTATTGAAAATAATGAAGCCCGAATCATTGATAATGATAAGCCTCTAACATATATGGATGCTGTCATAAGTAGTGACTCAGACAAATGGCTGGAAGCCATGAGATCCGAAATGGACTCCATGTTTGTCAACCAAGTCTGGACTTTGGTTGATGCACCAGAGAGTGTTAACCCTATTGGATGCAAATGGGTCTATAAGAAAAAGATTGGGACAGATGGCCAAGTTGAAACTTATAAAGCCAGATTAGTGGCTAAGGGTTTCAGACAAAAACAGGGAATAGATTATGATGAAACATTTTCTCCTGTTGCCATGCTCAAATCTATTCGGATCATGCTTGCTATAGCAGCATATCATGATTATGAAATCTGGCAGATGGATGTGAAAACTGCATTCCTCAATGGTTTCCTTGAGGAAGAGGTTTATATGTCACAGCCAGAAGGTTTTGTCTTGGAGACTAAACCTAATCAGGTATGTAGGCTAAAGAAATCTATTTATGGATTAAAGCAAGCATCTAGGAGTTGGAACATCCGATTTGATAAGACAGTCAAAGAATTTGACTTTATCAAAAATGAGGATGAACCTTGTGTGTACAAGAAGACTAGTGGGAGTGCCATCGTTTTCTTGGTTCTGTATGTAGATGACATACTCCTCATTGGGAATGATATCCCAATGTTACAATCAGTCAAGGTATGGTTATCTAAACAGTTTTCCATGAAAGACTTGGGAGAAGCATCTTATATACTAGGCATCAAGATCTATAGAGATAGATCTAGGAGGATGCTAGGTTTATCCCAGTCTAGGTACATTGACCAAGTGCTAAAAAGATTTAGCATGGAAGAAAGTAAAAGAGGTTACTTACCTATTGGTCATGGCATACATCTTTCTAAGAAGATGTCTCCTAAGACACCTGAAGAAAGAAATAGAATGAATTCGGTACCTTATGCTTCGGCAGTAGGGTCTATTATGTATGCTATGTTATGTACTAGGCCTGATGTGGCATATGCCTTAGGTATAGCCAGCAGGTTTCAGGCTGATCCAGGAGAGGATCATTGGAAGGCTGTGAAAAATATTCTTAAGTACTTAAGAAGAACTAAGGATATTTTTCTAATATACGGAGGATCTGATCTTAAACTAGAAGCTTATTCAGATTCTAGTTTTCAATCAGATCCAGATGACAGCAAATCTATATCTGGGTATGTTTTTACCCTTAATGGAGGAGCTTTAAGCTGGAAAAGTTCTAAACAACAAACTGTAGCTGACTCAACAACTGAGGCAGAGTACATTGCTGTTAGTGAAGCTGCCAAGGAAGCTGTCTGGATGAAGAAGTTCATATCAGAGTTGGGCGTAGTTCCTGAGATTGAAGGTCCAGTATCACTTTACTGTGATAATATGGGGGCTGTTGCTCAAGCAAAGGAACCAAGAGCTCATCACAAATCAAAGCACATTCTGAGACGCTTCCATCTCGTTCGAGAGATTGTCGAAAGACAAGAAGTCTGCATTAAAAGGGTAGAAACGAAGAACAACGTAGCAGACCCATTCACTAAGGCTCTATCATAGCGAGAGTTTGATCGCCACCTTGATTGTATGGGGTTAAGATTTAAAGGCGATTGGCTTTAGTGCAAGTGGGAGATTGAAAGATTGTGCCCTGAAAGCCAATTGAAATGTTGTAATTTTGATCCCAAAATCAATGAATTGACATTTTATAAAGGCATTATTTTCATCATTTGCTGTGTCTTTTTGATTTTTGATGAACCCCATAGATTAGGGCTATGGTTCTAGGGTTATGATGAGATCATACCAGTGAGATCTAAAGCCTTAAAACCATATCTAAAATATTCCTGGTCGATGGGACATTGAGTTGGGGATCAATGTTTCCGGCAAGACCAGCACATCCTATATATGTTTTGTAATAAGGGTGACTGATCTCACAGTCACTTGTGTTTGACACTAATACTAGGATGTGAGTGTTCATTAGAGAATGAGTTCACTGAATTGATCCAGATTGAGAATATCTAATGGAACCTTATCTGTTTGTCAATAGATAATTCTCATAGTGGGAGTAGTGCATGTGGTCCTTTGACCTGAGACTACCATAGTACCTTATATACATGAATCCATACTTTGGTTCGCAGTCAATCATGACACTGAGTCATGCACGAGGTGATACTGGTTATGGTGGATTGTATATGGAGGTTGTGAGTAGGTCAACAAGGAATTGATCAGCCCTAGTAAGAGGGAATAGCATCCAGCTAATTTCAAATGATGGATTCAGGAAACCTTTGATCAAAGTATGAACAGTAGAGATATTTTCTAATGGTTCATTACTGAGTCATCATTATAAAGACTGAGCTAGGGATGAATATGAAAATTGGATTTGACAAGTATCCATATTCATAATCATATTCGGGATGCAAGTTGATCAAAGGACTGAATTGCCCGGTAACTCACCACTGAAGGGTATTTTGGTAATTCCACCAAAATTCCACATCTTCCCGGTAGACATGATACGTTGCTAGACGTCAATCTTGTCTTGTAGGTATATGATTGAGTCATGGTAATTCAAATCAGTCAATTTGAATTAGATTCTAATTGACCGATTCGAGCTAGTTTGAGTTGACCTAAATCGGCTTAGTTGAGATCTAACCGAATTAAGTCAAATAGAACTCGGACCTACTGCTGGCTAGGTGTGGAACCCAATGGGTCACACACAAAAGAAAATTGATGAAGGATTTAATTTGGAATTAAATCATGTTTGCAGGATAAACACACTAGCATGTGTTGCAGACCAAATTTCTATTCGAATCAGATTCGAATTTGGTTCCGAATTGGGCTTAATTGGGTTCTAATTGAACCAGATTAAGGTCCAATTTATTTTTTAGGACATTGGGCTAATCCATGGCTGAACCCAAGTGAATTTAATTCATTGAGACCCTCTCTCCAAGCCGCCCCCTCCCTTCTCTCACCCGCGCGCGCCAAGAAAGAAAGTCCACGCGCGTGGACTTCTCTTAAAACGCGTGAGAAGAAAAAACGTCGGAGAAATTTCTGAATAGGGGCATTTCAGATCCTTGTCTGGCGCCCTTGGATCTGGATCTGATGGCCAGAAAAATTTAAGAAAAAGATCCGTCGCTTTTCGGTCGCAAATCCGTCTCCAAAAGTCGCGATCCTTCCTGAAGTTTTTCCGAGAGTTCTCCTCGTCGGAAAAACGAAAATCAAATCAGAGAATCATGATTTTTGGTTGAGGGGACGCGTGAGGAATGAGGGATCATGATCCCTGGGGTTTCAGAGGGTTGCATTATTTCGAGATGACACCCCTCTGAGATCTATAAATAGGGTTGGGGTTCTCGGGGGTTTTCACGTAACATAGTTCAGAGATCCAATTCCCTTTCTTCCTCTCCAGAATACTCCTTCCTCTTGTTCTTGTTGGGTATTGTTTCCCTTACAGAGGTATCCTCTGTCGAAACTCTAACCCTAAACAAGAATAAGAAGAAGGTCTTGAACGGTAAAGGAAAGAAAAAGGAAAGGATCTATTCTTCTTTTCCTTCTTGAATTAAGACCTTGCCTGTCTTAATTTTTCTTCCAATTCAATTCAAGAAAAGGGATTCAAGAAAGGGAATTCTTGAAGAAAATTCAAGAAGAGGAAAGAAGGAAGAAGAAGAAATTTTCAAGAAAGAAAATTTCAACCTAAAGGTCCAAGAATTGAATTCTTGAAAAAGAATTCAAGAAGAGGAACCAAGAAATAGAATTTGTTGTCTTCATTGTTTTTCTGTGTGGATCACCATTGGAGGGTGAACATTTGGGCACCTGGTGGAGATTCAGAGTTTGGATTTTGCGATACAGGTTAGCATCTTAATTTGAGATTAAATCTTATATAAACATCTATATGTTTTAATTCTTTTAAGGAGATTTTGGGTTGAAGGTTTGGTGAAGATTTCATAAAGATAAAAATTTTTGAAATCTTTGATTCCGCTTTGCCACCGAACCCTACAATTAGTAGAGTCCTCATTATCGAATTGAGATTTGAAATGACTTAGTACTAGGGTTTGACATTTATCCATGCCCATCACTTAATCAGGATATGGGAGATCGAAAGATTGAATTGCACGGTAACTTTCTATTGAAGGGTATTTTGGTACTTTCTACCAAATTCCTAATATTCTAGGTAGGCATGATACGTTGCTAGATGTCAATCATATCTTGTAGGTTTTCATGAATTAATTGGATTGGTTTCATGAGTGAATTCGATGGATAGTTCGAATTAGTAATTTAGGTCAGCTCAATTTGACCTAATTAGGTCAATTTGGTTCGATCGGTTCAAATCGGCTTGAACCTAGACCTACTACTAGCTAGATATGGAACCCAAAGGGTCACACACATTAAGGAGTTGAACAAGAAAGTCATTCATAATTTAATTAGGGTCATGAGATCCTAATTGGTTAGCTAGATTGCACACTAGTATGTGTAGGCTAACCCAATTCCTAGCCCAAGTCAATATAGGTCCAGTTGCTTGCTAATTTGATTAACCAATCTAAGAGAGACTTAAATTGGGATATGTCTTAATTAAGACAGCCTTTGTCATATTTTATTTGACTTTATTTAGACATTTGATGCCACTTGGACTAGAGTCCAAGTCGGTTGGGATACTTGGGCGCAAGTTTGCACACACCCAGGAGGAAGGGGGCGCAGAAAGGACCAAGAGTCCTTCTGCAGATAAATCACTCTAGCTGATTCATCTGGAACCCTCTTGGCACATATCCCCATGCCTCCTAGGATTAGCTGATCGATCAAAACATTGTTTGAATTAGCATGGAGATTGTAGGAAGGAACCACGCGCATGAAGGGACACGACCCTTCATTTGGTGCGCTGTTTGAGGCAGAGTCCTTCTGCTATCAAGACTCTTCATATTCTTAAATGTTTGGGAATTGAAGAGGCACCTCTTGGTTTCCCAAAGACCAGTACTTGCCATATGGCAAGTGGGAATTAATCTGGGAAAATGAAAAGATGCAGATATGAGCCTTGGCGCATGAACATACTTATCAGATAAGATTTTTAAATAGGATCACTTCTCTACAGTCTTGAAAAATCATATCTGATAAGATAGTGACTGGGCATATCACACGCCCCTCTTGAGTCTATAAATAGGGGGTGGTATACTGAGTTTCATATCAGATTTCTATCGGAAGATTTGCTGAGTGTCTCTCTCCCTCCCTCCTCCTTAAGACAAACTTGTCTTTTTAATACAAGGCTTATTTTTCCTACTAAGACAAGTCTTTGGTTTTAAGACATAAGCCTAGTGTGTCCAACAGGAGCGCTATCCAAGATCCAAGAGTGGATTTGGAGAGTACTCAGAGTGCCCTACAGGAGGGTAGGGTGTCCTACAATGGAGAAAGTCCAAAAGGCTATCAGAAAGAGTCCTGTCAAGCAAGTAACTGTTATAGGAGTTCTTCCTTGGATCAATTCCTGTATGGATTACCATTGGAGGGCTTACACTTGTGAGCCTAGTGGAAAGGACTAGAAAACAACATTCCAGGTATTCTTCATAACCCTTATTAGTGACTTATTAATTGTAAATGAATAAGGGGATCTTAGGATTAGGGTTTCAGGCCGATTAGGATTTTCATGTGTAAATTTTTGAAATCCAGTGTTCATTTATGCTATAAAATCCTAAAGAAATTCATCAGTGGTATCATAGCAACCCTTAATTCATTCAATTAATTATCAATTGTATGATCAAATGCTTATGAGATATTTAGTTTGATCATTGGTTTTGATGCATGCCAATAATTAGGGTTCGGTGGAATGATGCATGATTATGTAAGATAATCATAGTATGATGTTTGCCATTGGATTAGGGGCTATTATACTTAAAACCTAATCTATTTTTGATAGAACATATTATCATGAAAAGAGCATGTTATTATTTTAATATGATGTTATGCATGTTGCTATTCAAATGCATATTAGTAATAGTGTTATCCTAGTAACTGCTTTGGATTGGGTTAGTTACTATGGCCGTCCGGTCATAGGGATCAAGTAGGGTTTAAAGGCCCTCTCTTTCTATTCAATGGGGTCTCCTATGGCGTGTAGGGATGCCATTGTCGCCATATCCCGTGAACAAGTGAGGTGAACGGAGTATTGTATAATTATGCTATGATTTGCATATTGAGATAAATATGCTTGTTGGATAATCATACCATGCATATGCAGGATTGATATGCAATTGTTATAATTGTTATTATAAACATGATAACATGATTATTTAGGATGTGTATGAGACCATCAAAGCCCTCATAAAATTATATTTAGTCATAGTATTAAATTAATCATGATGCAAAACCAATTAGGATTTGATCAGCCAATTGGTATCTAGGCAAGTGGTTCTGAGAAGGTAAAGGGATTGAGATTTTTAATTGATTCGGTTGTCTGACCTGGCCAATTCAATTGGTGTCTAAGAAAAGTAATGGGGGGACCCCCCCATCCCTTCAACTTATCTAGCCAATTTGGTCATATCTAAACCTTAACTTAGGAATGCTAATTGATTAAGTATACTATAATTTGCCTTCCTTTATACTAAGCCAAATTAATATTAAAACTATAGTAGGCTTGTTGTATAATACAAGGACTACTCTAGGGTTTAAAATAAAATTTGTCTTGATGCACTTATTGCTTTATAGCATGTTTTGGAATTGTTGCTTTGTTGTGTAACACAAGGGCAACATTATTCAATCATGACTATATAGAAATGAAGGGTCTGACTAAACTAAGATATTATAGTTTGTTGTGTAACACAAGACTATAAGTGTCTTAGAGGTAGTTTATTTGTTGAGAATTTCATGTATTGCAATTGGAAAGGATGTCCTACCTTTGAACTCATGAGTGTTTGCTGTGTAACACAAGGCACTCATGAGGAATTGGGATTTCAACCCCACTAAAAAAACTAGTAAGGTTTCTCGCTTACCATAAATTGAGGGTTATGGTATTCGAATAAAATAGTAGGAGATATAATTAGATATAAAGTCCTTATCTAGTTATGAATGTCATCTTGAGTGGTCTACTTATATTATTTTTTAATTAAATATAGGGTATATATTATGGCTTCAAATTTGTCAGTGTGAGACATCTTAGATGCCAACAAGTTAACCGGTCTGAATTATGTGGACAGGTTGAGGAACCTAAGAATAGTTTTGACTCAGGAAAAACTTTCTTATATTCTAGATTCTTCGGATCCTAAATCAATCGAAGAAGATGCATCCGAGTAGGAAATTGCAACACATAAAATGTGACAAAATGATAGTATAACTGTCAGATGCATCATGTTAGCCTCGATGAGCAATGAGCTTCAGAGGCAACATGAAGGAATGGAACCTCGATCCATATTGCTCAATTTAAAGGAGCTATATGGAAAGAAAAGTAGGGCTGCTCAATACAAGATATCGAAGTAGTTGTTCCATGCACGAATGAGTGAGGGTTCATCTGTATAAACCCATGTATTAAAAATGATTGACTTAATTACCCGATTAGGTCAATTAGGGTTTGTGATGGATTGTGAACTCAATCAGGACTTAATCCTACAATCACTCCCAAATTTCTTCTCTCAGTTTGTTCTTAACTATCACATGAACAAACTGAATATTTCTTTGCCTGAACTGCTGAATATGCTAAAGATAGCAAACAGCCATTCAAAAGGTGATAAGGCTCATCTTTAACTCATTGATGGTTAGAAGAAACAGGCAATGAAAAAGGGTTTGAAAAGAAAGTTCAACCCTTAAAGGAGCATCCAGAAGAAGAAGAAAGCCAAGAAGGCTATCAATGATGGAGCCTGTTTCCAATGCGGCAAGCAAGGGCATTAGAAAAAGAATTGCAAGACATATCTTGCAAGTGTGAAGCTGGATGCAAGTGGAGCATCTAAAGGTTTATACATGATACAAACTAATTTATCATTGAGTGATTCCATTTCTAATTCATGGGTATTGGATACTGCATGTGGGTCTCATATCTGTAAATCCTTACAAGGACTCCACGGAATTAGAAGTTTGAAGAAAGGTGACTTCAAATTATATGGTGCAAGTAGAGAAGCCATGTTCCTGAAGCTGTGGGCACCTATCTTCTACTATTACCTTCAGGCAATATTTTAAAGTTGGAAGAATGTTACTATGTCCCAAATATTGTAAGAAACATTATATCAATACCCTTGTTATTACAACAAGGACTTAAGATAAATGTAAAGAGTAGTGGCTGCTCTATTCTTCACTGTAATAAAATATTCGGACATGGTTATTTTATAAATGGTCTTCTGACTTTAGAACATAATGATGAAATACTACTTGTTGATAACAAGAAGAGAAAGAGAGATAATGTCAATGTCACTTTTCTCTGGCACTGTTGGTCAGGTCATATTAGTGAGTCAAGAATAAACAATTTAGTCAAAGATAATTACTTTGACCCTTATGATTTTCAATTATTAGGAACTCGTGAGTCGTGCCTCAAAAGTAAAATGACCAAGTCTCCATTCACTAGACATGGGGACAGGGCAACTGAGTTATTAGGTCTTGTGCATACTGATGTGTGTGGACCTATGACAACTCAAGCCAGAGGTGGATATTCTAACTTGATCACCTTTATTGAAGACTTATCTAGGTTTGGTCATGTGTATCTAATGAAACACGAGTCTGAAGCCTTTGAAAAGTTTAAAGAGTATCTAAGTATGGTTCAAAAATAAACTAGACATAGTATTAAAACTCTTCGTTCTAATCGAGGAGGTGAATACTTGTCGGTGAGTTTCTAGAACATCTTAAGGACAAAGGCATAATCTCTGAATGGACCCCCTCTGATATACCTCAATTAAACAGTGTGGCAGAAATGAGAAATCGCACCTTGTTAGACATGGTGAGGTCCATGATGAGCTTCATAGATCTTTCCATTTCCTTCAGGGGACATAACCTGGAAACTGCTGCCTATATTTTGAACAGGGTACCATCCAAGTCAGTGATTAGCACTCCATACGAGTTATGGAATGGCAAAAGACCAAATCTGAAATACTTAAAGATTTGGGGTTGCTATGTTTATGTCAAGAATAATTTCGGACATAAGTTAAGTGCTAGGGCTGACAAATATAGGTTCATTGGTTATCCTAAAAAGGGTGTTAGATACCTCTTTTATCATACTATTGAACAAAAGGTATTTGTCAGTAGACATGCTACATTCTTGGAGCAAGAATTCATCCAAGAAAGAAGTAGTGATCTACACTTGAACTAAGTGAAGAACAGAACCAACAACCTGAAAAGTATTCAAGTGAAATTACTCAACCAGAAGTTCTTGTAGATCGAGAATAGCCATAATACACACCTCCTCTTCGAAGGTCAGAGAGGGTGCGAGGAGCACCTCTTAGATATGGCTTTATCATCGGGGATGACAATGAAGCCAGTATCATTCAGGATGATGATCTAGTGACCTATTTGGAAGCTGACGAGAAAAAAGACTCTGATAAATGGCTAAGTGCCATGAAGTCTGAAATGGACTCCATGTATTCCAATCAGGTTTGGACCCTAAGAAAGATAGTACCTGGAGGATGTGCATAGACAGTAGATCCATCAACAAGATTATGGTGAAGTATAGGTTTTCCATCCCCCGATTGGGCGACATGCTAGATATGATGGCTGGTGCTACAATTTTCTCAAAGATTGATCTTAAGAGTGGCTATCATCATATTAGGATTAGACCTGGGAATGAGTGGAAGACTACGTTCAAAACTAAGGATGGCTTATTTGAGTGGATTGTGATGCCTTTTGGACTTTCAAATGCACCAAGTACATTCATGAGGATCATCACCCAAGTCTTGAAAGAATACACTAAAAAATTTATTGTGGTATATTTCGATGATATACTGATCTATAGCAGGACTAAAGAGGACCACCTTAGTCATCTCAGGTTAGTGTGTCAGACCCTTAGGGAGAATAGCCTCTATACCGACCTCAAGAAGTGTGAGTTCATGACACATAGGGTTATCTTCCTAGGTTTCGTTGTCACCCCAAATGGAGTTTCCGTAGATCCTGAAATAGTTAGGTCTATTATCGAGTAGCCTGTACCCCCCTCTAGTGTCCATGATGTTCGTAGCTTCCATGGCCTAGCAACCTTTTATAGGAGATTCATTAGTGGTTTTAGCACCATCGTCGCACCCATTACAGACTGCATTAGGAAGGGCATTTTTGAATGGACCAAAGCTACTGATAAGGGCTTCCTAGAAATTAAGGATAAGATGACCCACACACATATCCTTAGATTACCAAACTTCTCGAAGGTGTTTGAGGTCACGTGCGATGCATCGGGAGTAGGAATAGGAGGGGTACTAAGTTAAGAAAATCACCCAATAGCCTTCTTTAATGAAAAGCTAAATGAGGCTAAACTTAAGTACTCTACCTATGACAAGGAATTCTATGAGGTAGTCTAGGCCCTCAGATATTAGAAACACTACTTACTGCCATAGGAGTTTATCTTATATTCTAATCATGAGGCACTCCGATTCCTAAACTCCCAAAAGAAGCTCAACCCTAGGCATGGTAAATGGGTTGAGTACATCCAGGCTTACACCTTTATCCTAAAACACCATGCCGGGATAGAGAACAAGATAGCAAATGCCCTTAGCCATAGGTCTTTGCTTTTGAGTCAGTTAGTACTAAAGTCATAAGGTTCGATCGATTAAAGGATGAGTATGAAACCTACCCTAACTTCGGTGACATTTACCAAACCATTAGGCTAGGACCATCCAGTACACATAGTGAGTATACCATTCAGGATGGCTACCTGTTCAAGAACAATAGGCTTTGTATCCCTAGAACTTCACTTAGAGAATTCCTGATTTGGGAGACCCAAGCTAGAGGATTAGTTGGTCACTTTAGTACGAATAAGACCATCTTAGTGATAGAAGACCAGTTTTATTTCCCAAGACTGAAAAGGCATGTTGCCTAGATAATAACTAGATGTAGAACTTGTGCCGTTGCAAACTAGCAGAAGCAAAACACAAATTCGAGGAAGACGAAGCCAAAGATGGGAACGACATTGGGATAGGTGTAGCAGCAGCCAGGGGATGATCGACGATGTTGGTGGTCGGTGGAGCTCGAATCTAATAATGGTAGCTATGGAGGGTCAATGCCGAGGTAGCACGGCTGGAGAGCTCGGATCCGAACTACTAGAGGGGCTCGAAGCTGAGGAAGGGAGATCCGGACTACCAAAAAAGTAGGCGAAGGCTGATGTCGGAGTAGCAAAGTGATTAGCGAGGGATGACGTCGGTGGCCAACAGGACTCGTTGACTCGAAGTTGAGGAAGGGAGAGCCGGATGCCGAAGGGGTAGGCAGAGTCACGGAGCTGATGTCCGAGCAATAGAGAGGCTAGTGAGGGATGATGTTCACCTTCGAGGACTTGAGGGGAAGAGGCATCGACCGTTGAGGGGTCGACCATCAAGGGGTCGGCCATCGAGGGGGGTGGGGGAGGCATCGGTCATCGAGGGGGCTTTGGGGATTCGGTGGAAGGGAAAGACGTTAGAGCATGATGGAGGGCTTTTAAAGTTAAAAGAAGGGTTGATTTCAAACCATTGGATCATGATCTGATGATCCTTAATAATATATATATATATATATATATATATATATATATATATATATAATATTAATTTATGTAATCGGATCTCGGTTCTGCCAGGTTTGGATATTACATATCTAGACCCAGATCCGTTTAATCAAGGCTAAATGGGTCTAGATCCAGGTCTGGGTATATGGGTCTAGATTTAAATCCAGACCCGGACCCATTGGGTAAATACTCACAAGTGTCGGGTCCGGACTCGACCCATTGATATCTCTAGCATTAGTGATAGCCCCACTAGAGGCCTAAAAGGAGACTAGATCCTAACTCATGTAATCATAGTCAGACTAGAGAGCATCAAAAATTGACTCAATCCATGACACAGAGCACTCTAAACACATATGTTTAGCCCATATCACATCAAGTCATCGATATACAACATAAATGTATACAGTAAAATTCAATAACATATTAAATAATAAACTCACATCATGCATGGCAAAATATACTAGAGAGTGATAACTTACCGTAGAGTATCCAAAAACTAAGTACAGTTCAACCCTAGACCTGATTTTCCAGGGACAACGACGATCCTATACAATAATTTTTTTATCATAAAATTAATTTCTATATATATATATAACTAAAAAGAAAATTAAATTTCTTGGGACCCCCTCGTCAATCAGTTCCTTTTTCCTCCCTTTCCCCCTTTCTTTTATTTATTCATTTATTTTTTTTTTCTCTACTATGAACCGAACCCTTCTTCACCTTTTTTTTCTTCCTTCTCTTCATTCTTTCATTCTCTTCTTAGTGTGGGCACCAGGATCAGACAGAGGCTTCTCGACCCTCTATGGATCTTGAATTAGGGTTTTAATTTGTTTGGTCCTGTAATAAGGCTTCAAGCCTGAGCATTTTATTTGAGTCATGTATCTAGTTTTAATTTTTGTTTTGGTTATGTACCTTGGCCAATTTGGTCAAGTTAGGGTCACTTGGTCCTGTAATTAGCCATGTTGGTTCACCAACTCAAGTCAATTTGAAAATGGGCTCAAGCTAGTTTGAAGATGGGTTCATAAGTGGGCAAACAAGTCAAGCTCAATTAAAGAAGAGTAAGCCGCCTCTCCTCCACACCAAGTAGGAGTGCCAACTGGAGTGCCACATGGCATGGAAGGTACCACTTCAGCTCATGAGGAGTGCCACATCATCAGTGCCACATGGCATGGGGAGGCCCACTTCACCAAGCTCCTTTGGGTGGCCAACTGGAGTGCCACATCATCAGTGCCACATGGCATGGGAGGTGCCACTTCAGCTCATGAGGAGTTTCACATCATCAATTCCACATGGCACGGGGAGGCGCCGCTTCACCAAGCTCCTTTGGGTGGCGAAGTCAAGATGAAAAATTCAAATTTAAATTCATGTTTGACTCCCATTAATCTCCCCTTGATCCAAGTAGATAATATCCACACAACACTCCCCATATCAAGCCTCCCCTTGAACCAAGCCAACAACATCCTCACTCCACTCCACAAATCAAGCTACCAAGATCAAGCTTCATGAAAACATTCAAAATTCAAAAGTTAGATGCCAAGTTTCATGAAGAAGGAATTCAAATTTCAAATGGGCGTCCCTTGATTCATGAAGACAACATCCTCTCTTCACCCCACCAAATAATGCTTTGTAACTTCCCTTTTCAAATTTTGAATGTAGACTTAGGTGCTTATAAAAGGACCCTAACCCTCTTGTAAGAATTTTTAATGCTTATGAAATGAAAAAAGAGTTTGAGTGTTATTCTTCTAGCCCTTGTCTTATATACTAGGATCTCCGTGAGGGAGCGCCTTCACCTTCGGGCATCGAGGGGTGTGAGACCCTAAGTTACTATCCCTTCCATGTAAGCCATCTTCCATCTTCAAGTTCGGATACCATCTGGATGATCCACCTGGGCGCCTAGCAAGAAGAACTCCATCCACCACCAATCTCAACTTTCATTCCCTCATCTCTTGCTTGTTTCTTGATGACCCCTAACCCTTCTCTTGGTTACTCATAGGTCCTCCAGGTACCACGGACAATGGAGTTGGTCTCTCTTGCCTTCGCAACCATCAAACAGAAAGCTGGTGAATCCGCAGGGTTGAAGGCTTGATCCTCCAGGCCGCATCTGCGAGAGCGAGTGAACTCGGCATCTGGAGCATCAGAGTTTATTAAGGTTTGCATCCCCAAACTTCTAAGTCAATATTGTTCTAAGATCTAAGTCCTATGGGGTTTCTCAATCCCGGGGTCCTCTCCTTATCTTTGTTTAGGGGCTATCTTGTATGCTAGAAAGTTCTTATCTTTATAGAATCTTTAAATCTGCACTTTGCGTGTCTTCGAGAATCCTTAAAACCACCAAAACTTAAAAAAAAATTAACAAGATAAATCATTTGCATCTTTTATCTCATCTTAGCATCTCTCAGTCCCACATCAAGTCTGGTATCAGAGCCTGGTTAGGACTTAGTTCTTCTTAAGTACTTGGATTGGGTGCTTCACCATGGCCATCTGGTCATAGAAAAAAGTAGGGCTACATGACCCTCACATCCCATTTCATGGGGATTTCCTATGGCATGTAGGGGTGCCGATGTGATTGACCCTTGAAGGGAAACATAAGGAGATAGATTTAGATCCTTATGAAAAAAAGTTTTGCATCATTGATTTCAGCATCTTTAGAAATTCAGTAACCCAATACATAGTCCGTTATTTTAGTTGTTTCTAACTGTAGAAATCTCTAATTTTTGTGATTCTTATTTTGCTAGATTCCATATATTTGATAGTATTATTTTTGATTTTCTTAGATTTTATTAATGTCTGTAGATTTTCTACATGCTGGAATACTACCTGAGAATAAATCTGTTCTGAAAATCTAGCAAGTGCATTTCATCACACTTTCATTTCCTATATAGTTTAAGTTTGCATTTAGGTTCATAATTTTTTATTTTTAGCATCTTATTTCTACTATCATACATCAAAAATCCAAAAACAAAACTTAGATACATTTCATTAGATCATGTGTATGCCATTATTTTCATAATTAATTTAAGGGCGTCAATATCACAAGATAAGGGAAGGAAGTCATTACCTTTCCTTAGCCCAAAAATAATCACCCTTGCATTTCAAACCCAAACCTAATCTAAAATCTAGTAGCATCTTTATAGATTAGGGACATCAATGAGTTAGGTTTAACCATTTTGGGGAAGCTGGTTGCACGCAACCCTTCAAAAGTATCGGGAAGCTGGTGTCTAAGGCAAGAGGTCTAGCGTCAAACGACCCAAGCAGTGTTGTGGTTCTTTAATTGGGTCCTTGCGAAAGCAAGGGGGGCCTCCCGCACTCCCACCTCTTACCTGACTAGTGAAAGGGCTAGTTGTTGTGCTATGTGTCTTCTACGTTGACCCATTTTGTTTGAACTCCTAGGTCTAGCAAAATCGTAGTACCATTCTTTATGTATTGCATGTCGACTAGGTCTGGAGTCTCGTATCACCCACACTATTTTCAATCAGGTGAACCCATGAAAAAAAACCTCGAGAATCAGATTAGGCTCCTCACTAAGCAAGTTAACAAGTTAACTCAAAGATTTGATGGTTTTGAAACTAGGTTAAGAACTCTAGAAAGGGTCCAGGAGCATCATACTGAACCAGAGTTTGAGTCACCTCCACACCCTAGGGATTTCTCTCAACATGATTCCCCCTTAGAGGCTGAGCCTAGAACAGTCCCACATCCTAACCCAGCCCAAGAGATTCACCCTAGGATACCCAATTAGGAGTTCATGGACCAAGAAGAACTACACGAGTCTGATGACCTGTTAGGAGTAGTTAGGTGCATCCTAACCCAGAACATAGTGCAAAAAGATTGGTGTAGGACTAACATCCTACAAACCTTTGTCAAGTTTGGAGATAAGGTGTGCAAGATCATAGTGGATAGTAGGAGCTGTGTCAACACTATCTCTTTAAGTACTGTCAAATCCCTAGGATTGATCCCAGTTCCTCACCCCAACCCTTATAAGGTCTCCTGGATAAATTCAACTTCCATACCCATCAAGTCTATATGCCAAGTCATGATCAAATTATAGTCATATGAAGAAAAGATTTGGTGTGATGTCCTTCCTATGGGTATTAGTAGCATTATCCTAGGTCGACCCTGGCTTTACGATCACGATGCCACCCTTTATGGTCGAACCAATACCTATGCCTTTAACCACCATGGAAAGAAATTTACAATCAGTCCAACTCAGCCTAAGGACTAGGTTAAAAGAGGATCGAGTAGCCTTAAAGAAAAGAAACTTGAAGTTAACCTGATCAAGGCCAAAGAGTTAGAGAATGTGATGACAGAGGGAACCCCTACCACAAAAGAGATTCATAAACCAACCGAGAGAGAAGAACCTTCTGAAGAATTTCAGGGAGAAAAGATTGAGCCCATTGAGAAGTTAAATGAAGAAACCCCTGAGCCTATTAAGGAATCCAAAGAAGACATCTATGTATCAAGTCTAGTGGAGAAGTATGATGAAGATGGACCCAAGGTTGAAATCACTGAGGAACTCATAGAAAAAGATCCTGAACCCAGTATAGAATTTGAAGGAGTGACTAAGCCAGGATCAAACATAGTAGATGAAAGTGAAGGTTCGCAAGTATTGCCCATAGAGAAGGTCCAAGAACAAGTTCCTAAGGAACAACCCCAAGAAGTAGACATTAGTTTAGAGGACATTCAAGATAAACTTCCCAAAGACCGCCCTGATGACCTTCCACCATCTAGGAACACCAACCTGCCCTAGAACTTGCACCCATAGATCAATGTCCAAATTTTAAGATCATCCTGAATAACCAAGGTCTATTTTATGCTTCCTATAGATTGTCCCAAGACTCTGATTCCTATTTTCTACCCTTCCCTGATTTTTCTCACGTGTCTAAAACCATTAGATTACATTTTGTTGAGATTACCAAACTATATGAATCCTTAGAGCCCATCCCATTTGCTACCTACTTCTCGAAAGACCCTCTGGCATTTACTAGAAGTTCATGATAAATTCTCATGTTCATACCAAACCAGGGTCAAACCTAGAGAGTCTATAGTCTGTTAGGTTTAGGCTTGAGAGTCCAAAAAAATTCTTATCAATAGGAATACATAGTTGAGTCTGCTTTTGTCAAGTATCAGTATGAGTCCCAAAGTCCGGAGAATCTTTTGCACAGCATATTAGATGCATGCATAAGGAGATTAGCCAAAAATCAACCTAATTAATAATACATACAAGAAATTGGCTAATTCCCGAATGCAAGTCGAAGAATTTAACATAGGAGATTCTGTAATGATTAGGCTTAGGCCTGAACGGTTTTCACCAGGAACCATTAAGAAACTTCATGCTCGTGGAGCTGGCCCCTTTAAAGCGATAAAGAGAGTTGGCCCTAATGCCTATGTGCTTGAGCTACCCCCAGATTATGGCATTAGCTCGACTTTTAATTTCTCGGACTTAGTCGAGTATAGAGAACTAGCAAACATACCTAGTGAGCCATTTGGACTTGACCTTTCATTTGAGAGTGAACCCGATCTAAAGTGTCCACCTCCAATTTTACCTGAGAGAGGAGAGTGGATCGAGCATGTCTTGGATGATCAAGCTATCACCACCAGGGGCAAAGGCTATCAGCATTACTTGGTCTGATGGCAAGGCCGACCAGAGTTCGATGATTCATGGATTATCCTAGAGGACTTGCAACGCCTCGACCCTGACCTTCTAAATAAATATCAAAGCCAAATCAACCCTTACTCGACAGGGTTGAGTTCCTTCCACCTCGGGAGAATTGGTGTGGGCACCAGGATCAAACAGAGGCTTCTCAACCCTCTGTGGATCTCGGATTAGGGTTTTAATTTGTTAGGTTGTGTAATAAGGCTTCAAGCCTGAGCATTTTATTTGAGTCATGTATCTAGTTTCAATTTTTGTTTTGGTCATGTACCTTGGACAATTTGGTCAAGTTAGGGTCAATTGGTCCTGTAATAAGCCAAGTTAGTTCACCAGCTCAAGTCAATTTGAAAATGGGCTCAAGCTAGTTTGAAGATGGGTTCACAAGTGGGCAAACAAGTCAAGCCCAATTAAAGAAGAGTAAGCCACCTCTCCTCTACACCAAGTAGGAGTGCCAACTGGAGTGCAACATCATTAGTGCCACTTGGCATGGAAGGCACCACTTTAGGTCATGAGGAGTGCTACATCATCAGTGACACATGGCATGGGAGGTGCCACTTCACCAAGCTCCTTTGGGTGGCCAAGTCAAGATGAAAAACTCAAATTCAAATTCATGTTTGACTCCCATTAATCTCTTCTTGATCCAAGTAGATAATATCCACACAACACTCCCCATATCAAGCCTCCCCTTGATCCAAGCCAACAACATCCTCACTCCACTCCATAAATCAAGCTACCAAGATCAAGCTTCATGAAAAGATTCAAAATTCAAAAGTTAGATGCCAAGTTTCATGAAGGAGGAATTCAAAATTCAAATGGGCGCCCCTTGATTCATGAAGACAACATCTTCTCTTCACTCCCCCAAATCAAGCTTTGTAACTTCCATTTTCAAATTTTGAATGTAGACTGGGGTGCTTATAAAAGGACCCTAACCCTCTTGAAAGAATTTTTAAAGCTTATGAAATGAAAAGAGAGTTTGAGTGTTATTCTTCTAGCCCTTGTCTTCTAGATTAGGATCTCCGTGAGGGAGTGCCTTCACCTTCGGGCATCGAGGGGTGTGAGGCCCTGAGTTATTATCCCTTCCATGCAAGCCATCTTCCATCTTCAAGTTCGAAAGCGGTCTGGATGATCCACCTGGGTGCCTAGCAAGAAGAACTCCATCCACCACCAATCTCAACTTTCATTCCCTCATCTCTTGCTTGTTTCTTGATGACCCCTAACCCTTCTCTTGGTTACTCGCAGGTCTTCCAGGTACCACGGACAATGGAGTCGGTTTCTCTTGCCTTCGCAACCATCAGAGGAAAGCCAGCGAATCTGCAAGGTTGAAGGCTTGAGCCTCCAGGCCACATCCGTGAGAGCAAGTGAACTCCGCATCTGGCATATTAAAGTTTATTAAGGTTTGCATCCCCAAACTCCTAAGTCGATATTGTTCTAAGAGCTTTGTCCTACGAGGTTTCTCAATCCCGAGATCCTATCCTTATCTTTGTTTAGGGGCTATCTTGCATGCTAGAAAGTTCTTATCTTTATAGAATCTCTAGATCTGCACTTTGCTTGTCTTCGAGAATCCTTAAATCCACCAAAACTTAAAAAGAACTTAACAAGATAAATCATTTGCATCTTTTATCTCATCTTAGCATCTCTTAGTCCCACATCACTTCTCCCCTGACTCTCTCTTCTTTCTTCCTCTCTTAAAAATCATTTTCCATCCCTAACAGAACCGACCCAACTCTCCTTAAAGAAGGCCGAAAGGAAGAGGGGACTGACGGTGATCTCGATGGCCATCTGGCCACCTGCTGGAAACCCAAAAGCGAATCCCCGCCAACAAGTTGTCTCTGCTCAAGCCCACGCTCAAGAAGAGATGTGCTCCCATCGGTCGCCTCTGCTTATGCCCACTCTCAAGCAAAAATAAGGAATATAGCACTTATCGGTGAGGTTGGCGTCAGGTTTCTGCAACCATCGAAGGAAGATGACCGTCGAAAAGGGTCGAGGCACATGAGGCGATTATCTGGCGAGATTGATGTCAATTTTCTATGTCCACCGGAGGAAGAGGGGTTTGGATTGGGCTGAGGCATGCGAGGAACCCCTCTATCACAGGGAAAAACCATTATCCCCCCATGCCATTGACCTCCCTCCTGATTCGTCCATCGACCGTTCCAGTGGTTCGGTGCCTCGCCAGCTTCGAACTGAAGTCGGCAACCCAGTTGCCGACTTCAACCCGAGTTTCACATGGGTCAGGCTAGAATTGGGTTGGGCCTCATATTTTCCCCTCCTAAAAAAAATTGTCCTCGAAATTGACATACCTAGTTCATGAAAAATTTGAGGATACTTGTCTTTCATGACATCTTTTAGTTCCCAAGTGGCCTCTCATTCTCAATGATTACTCCAATGGACTTTAACATAAGGAATGATATGCCGCCTCAGGACTTGTTCCTTTCCATCTACCACTTTCACTGGTTGCTCTTCATAAAACAAATCTTACTTGAAATGAAGCGATCCAAATTCGACTATATGATTCAGATCAAGTACATATTTCCTCAGCATTGAGACATGAAAAATGTTATGCACTCCAGCAAGAGAAGGCGGCAAAGCAAATCAATAAGCCAATACTCCAAGTTTTATAGGACTTCAAAAGGACCCACATATCGGGGGCTTAGCTTCCCTCACACCCCGAATCTCATTACTCTTTTAGTAGGAGACACTTAAAGAAACACATGATCTCCCACATGGAATTCTAGTTCTCTTCTTCGATTATCTGCATAACTCTTTTATCGACTCTAAGCTACAAGAAGCCATCTCCTATAAGTTGAGTTTTATCCATTGTCAGCTGTTTAATATCCGGTCCTAAAAGTTCTTTCACCAACATCATCCCAACATAACAGGATCCTACATCTCCTCCCATACAATTCTTCAAAAGGTGCCATCTTAATAGTTGCTTGATAACTATTGTTATATGCAAACTCCACCAGTGATAGATGCTCATCCCACGATCCCTTCAAATCCAAAACACAAGCTCTAAGCATATCCTCCATCATCTGAATTGTTCTCTCTAACTGACCATCTATTTGAGGATGAAAGGCCACACTAAATTTTAGTTTGGTTTTCATTGCTCGGTGCAGTCCTCTCCAAAATTGGGAGACAAACTTATATCCCTATTAGATACAATCGATACAGGAATGCCATGCAATCTAACAATCTCATCATATATAACTTAGCTAGCCTTTCTAATGAGAAATTTACTTTGATAGGTAAGAAATGAGCTGTCTTCGTCAATCAATCTACAACAACCCAAATAGCATCAAATCTTTTGAGAGTCCTTGGCAATCCTGTAACAAAATCCATTGTGACATGTTTCCATTTCTATACTAGAATAGCCAGGGGTTGCAGTAGTCCTACTAGTCTCTGATGCTCAGTTTTTATTTGTTGACAAGTTAGGCATTGGGCCACAAACATGGCTATCTCCCTTTTCATACCATTCCACCAAAAGTTCTCTTTAAAGTCTCTGTACATTTTCGTACTTCCAGGGTGAATAGTATAAGTAGAGTTACGAGCTTCAGTCATAATTTCTCTCTTCAAACCTGCATCCCTTGAAATACATAATCTGTTTTCAAACCTTAGGGATCCATCCTCATAAATTTGGAATTCTGAAATTGCCCCAGATTGTACCTTTTTCCTAATCTTTTATAATTCTATGTCACTCTCCTATGATGCCTTAACTCTATCAATTAGGGTAGATTGTACCTTTAAAATAGCAAGTGAAAACTCTGCATTGGGCAGTTGTATCTCCATATTTAACTTTTCAAAATCCTTAAGAATTTTTTTCTAAGAAGTATTTAAAGTTGCTGCACTACCCACAGTCTTCCTACTTAATGCATCAGCCACTACATTTGCTTTTCCCATATGGCAACTTATTTTTAGATCATAATCCTTAATCAGCTCTAACCATCTTCTTTATCTTAGATTTAACTCCTGTGTGAATAAGCATTTGAGGCTTTTATGATCAGTAAAAATCTCACAAGATACCCCATATAAATAATATCTCCAAATCTTCAGAGCAAAAACAACTATAGCTAACTCCAAATCATGAGTAGGGTAGTTCTGTTCATGTGATTAAAGTTGCCTAGAGGCATAGGCTACCACTTTTCCATTTTGCATAAGTACACATCCTAACCCTCTTCTGGAGGCATCACTATATATAGTAAAACCTTCACTTCCAGATGGTGGGGTAAGGATAGGTGCTGACACCAACTATTTCTTCAACTCTTAGAAACTCTTCTCACATTCTTCTGTCCAATCAAATTTGATCCCTTTATGAGTTAGCTGGGTTTGTGGCAATGCTTTATGAAAATATCCCTCCACGAATATTCAAAAATAATTAGCTAATCCCAGAAAACTATGAACTTCAGTTATAATAGTTGGTCTACTCCATCCAACAATTACTTTAATCTTTGTTGGGTCAACAACTATACCTTTTTTAGAGACTATGTGTGTGAGGCCCAGTTTTTATTGGGCTGGTTTTGGGCTGAAGTCGGCGGCCCTTGCCGACTTCAGTTCAAAATACCTACGGGTTCAGAAGTTCGAATTTTTCGGCGAGAAATCCGGACAAATCCGACGACGCCACCGGAGGTGGGGGAGATAAGGTTCTTCCTCGGGTTTATAGGGGCTTGGGTTACCTCTGTTGATCTGGGAATACCTCCCTGTGGTGGAGCGTCGATGGCTTCTTCGAGTGCCCCTGCCCTCACCGGAGCGCTCTTCGCCGATGGTCGTTGCGATCGGAGCCACCCTCGCCGGTAAGTCTTCCCTCCTTGGAATGGGTAGTGGGTGTTCGTGCGGCTGGGCGGAGGGGAGAATCCGGTTGATTCTTCCTCTTCGTTGAAGCCGTGGGTTATGGCCGGCAACGAGAAAGCCACCGCCAGATTCCTCCTCTCCGGCAACCGTCTTGGGCGGCTGATCACAGGGATCGCCGCCATCCCTTCACTTGCTTCGGGGGGGGAGAGAGAGAGGGAGAGAAGGATTTTGGTCGACCGGGAGGTCCTGTTGCAGGCGACAGTCTCCGGCTCGATGCTTGCCGGCTGTCGGTCGGATGGCCACCGTAGGGATCGCCGGACCTTCTTCTTCCTCTGGCGAGAACTCCGTGTTGGTCGTGCGGGAGGATCGCCGTCGATCCTCCCTGGTTCTTCCTTGGGTTCGGGCAATGCCGTGGCCGAAGAAGGCTTTGGCTGGGCTCGGTTTGATTAGAGCTTGGCTGGGCCAAGCTTGATATGGGCCAGGTTTGGATGGGCCGGGCTTGGCTGGGCTGGGCCGGGCTGGGCTGGGCTTGGCTGGGCCGGGCCTCGTTGGGTCGGACTTGGTTGAGCCATGCCCTGTTGGGCTAGGCCTTTTATCTTGAATGGGCCGACCCAGTAACGGCAAGAAGGAAATAATTGTTTGGGGTTGCCCCAAGGGATTTATTTTATTTTATATTTTTTTAAATTAATGATATTAAATAATAAACAAAATAAATTGTGATGCAGGATCGTCATCCTCCTTGAAAAATCAGGATTAGTGCTGAGTTGGTGAAACTGTAAGTTATCACTCACCGATAAAATTTTTGCCATGCATGTGGTGAACCCATTATTTGACATGTTATTAAATTTTATTGTTATATTCATGCTACATACATATATCTTGATGCATTATGAAATTTAACCATAGACTAAGATGTAACGAGTCATGGGGTGAGTTGGTTGTAATTGCTCCCTAGTCCGACTATGATCACACGAGGATCTAGACTCCTTTTGGGCCTCCAGCGGGGCTATCGCTGGCACATGACCGATGTGCGGTATGTGACACAGGATTTGTTATTTTATTCTAGCACATGCTGGGAAGCATGTCCCTCATGTGATACTCAGAGCTAGATTCTTTTTGGGCCTCCAACGGGGCTATCGCTGGCACATGACCGATATGCGGCATGTGACACAGGGTCTAGACTCTTTTGGGGTGAGCCACGGGCCGATCGTGGCCATAGTATGAGGGACTAAGTGAGTGTGTACGGATGGCCATCCTATAAAAATTTGTATGATGTCAGAAAAATAAATAAGAAGGTTAATAATGGGAAATGGCTTATGTATTCTGGTTGCTCATATGCATGAAATTACTCTAGATTCCTGGTAAATTTTTATTCGTGATGTATGATGACTTACTGAGTTTAAGGGAAACTCATTCCATTCCCTTGCATTTTTTTTCAGGATCAGAGGAACACGTGGGCCAGGGATTCAATCAGTGAGGCTTAGGATCTAGTGGATACTATCATATTTTTTTTTATTTATTGTTTGAAATTTGATTATGATAAATGTATGACGGTTGGCTTTATGATATTTAAATCTACTTGCCTACTTTTGCGGATATATTGCCTGGTTACTCATTTTATATAAGAAATGGTCGGTACAGGCCTGGTATGTCCCTGGGAAGATTGAATTCCCAGAACATACGGCCGTCTATCGCACTTCTGGCCCAGGTCTTGGGTTTGGGGCGTGACAGATTTAGTGGTATCAGAGCCAGGCTTGTCTCAGAAATTAAGATGTTTTAGATAGTGAGAGCGGGGTAGAGATAATTAGGACAAGTTTAAACAATAAAGTACAAGTAAGGTTATATTATTTAACTAACTAACTTTTGTGGCATAGGTTTAATGGCTCGAACCCGATCCATGAGGACATCGAATCAAAATGGTCATGCTTCTCGAGCTCACAATACTTTGCAGGCAGCGGGTCCATCTCGGGCGGCCGACGCTTTCATGACTCGTAGCCCATCACCTGATCAGGGCGAGAGCCGAGCAGTTAGTCCTCCTCCTCTGCAGCATGATATGAGGACAGCCAACTCTGATGGTCAGGTGGTAGGTCT
This sequence comes from Areca catechu, assembly GCA_021397845.1. Lineage (NCBI taxonomy): Eukaryota > Viridiplantae > Streptophyta > Magnoliopsida > Arecales > Arecaceae > Areca > Areca catechu. The sequence continues at coordinate 87,710,190 of CM038051.1, read as the reverse complement.
TATCCAGGCTCTAACTGGACTTGTGCAGGAAATGAGGCAGCAGGGGAATAGTGGTGGTCAGTCATCTAAAATGGATCGGGGGATCACTGAATTTAAGAAGTTGGCGCCTCCTACATTTGAGGGTTCTACTGAACCTACTGAATCTTTAAAGTGGCTGAAAGAAATGGAGAAGGTCTTTGTCAGCATGGACTGTGCGGATCGGGAAAAAGTTTGCTTTGCAGCTTATCAACTGCAAGGCGAAGCTTCGGAATGGTGGGATGCTGTCAGAAGACAATATGGTAATGAAGAGCCGATAACTTGGGATATTTTTCGCCAAGAGTTTTTGGATATGTATTTTCCTGAAAGTCTCAGATTTGAGAAGGAGAGTGAATTTACCAGATTAATACAAGGAGGCTTGATCGTGACACAATATGAAGCCAAGTTTATTGAACTGTCCCGCTTTGCTCCGGAGTTGGTGGCCACGGACTATATCAAGGCACGAAGATTTGAGAAAGGGCTTAAACCCAGGATTCGTGCTGGAGTAAGACCAATGCAGCTAGCCTCATACCGGGACATCGTTAGTAAAGCAAAAATTATAGAGCAAGAGGTTGATAATATGCAGCAGGAGAGGGAACGGCAGCTGAGAAAGAGATCCAGACCTGATGGGCAGCGAGGGAACCAACACTCTGGCAAACAACCTAGACAGAGGGGAAATCAAAGGCAAGATCCAGGTCCTCAGCAGGGTAATGGACCTCGTTGCAGGAGATGTCAAGGTTTTCATCTAGAGCAGGATTGTCGTTGGTTTTCTGGGGCTTGTTTTAATTGTGGTCAGCAGGGCCACAAAGCTATGAATTGCCCACGTTCTCAGAATCCTGAGAATCAGTATACCTTCCAGAATGCACCACGACCGCCAGCACCTCCTCCTTCAAATGTACCAGCTTTTATCCAAGGACAACCTATAGCTTATGGATCTGGTGAGCGCCAGAAGCAGAAGACCCAGGCTCGTGTGTATGCTCTAACTCAGCAAGATGCTCAGGCATCGAATGCTGTGGTGACAGGTAATTTCGCAAGTTTTTTTTTTTTAGTTGATTTAATTGAGTGCATATAATCATATGTAAGAATTATCTGATAGGTACCATCAAAGTAGTCTCTTCATATGCCCGTGTTTTATTTGATTCCAGAGCAACACACTCTTTTATCTCAACCAGATTTACTAAGAAGGCTGGTATGGAACCAGTACCTCTAAATTTCGAAATCGGAGTGTCCATTCCAAATGGGGGCATTATCATGGTCAACATGATTTGTCCATCCTGCACTCTAAGCATTGGAAACCATGAATTTTCATCCGATCTAATGGTATTGGAAATGGAAGAGTTTGATATTATTTTGGGAATGGATTGGCTAGCTTCTTATCATGCCACAGTAGATTGTTTCGGGAAGAGAGTAGTTTTCTACCCTCCAGGTCAGGAACCTTTTGGTTTCTTTGGCAGTGAAGGGAAGACCCCTACTAGAATGATTATAGCTATGCAAGCTAAACAGATGCTGAGGCAAGGTTATGCAGGATATTTGGCCAATGTTATGGATCTCCAGCAAGAAGGAAAAGGGTTGGAAAATATTCCTATTGTGAAAGAATTTCTGGATGTATTTCCAGATGAATTGCCGGGATTGCCTCCTGACAGAGAGATGGAATTTTCTATTGATCTCTTACCCAGTGCAGAACCTGTGTCTAAAGCTCCCTATAGAATGGCACTAGCTGAATTGAAAGAACTCAAGGAACAACTCCAGGATCTGTTCGATAAGGGATTTATCAGGCCGAGTGTTTCACCATGGGGTGCTCCAGTACTATTTGTCAGGAAGAAGGATGGAAGTTTGAGGTTGTGTATTGATTATCGAGAATTGAACAAGTTGACAATTCGAAATAAGTATCCCCTTCCCAGAATTGATGATCTTTTTGACCAGTTGCAAGGCGCTCAGGTGTTCTCAAAAATTGACTTGCGGTCCGGATATTATCAGTTGAAAATTAGGAATGAGGACATATCCAAAACAGCCTTTCGGACTAGATATGGGCATTATGAATTTTTGGTGATGCCTTTCGGACTGATGAATGCTCCGGCAGCTTTCATGGATATGATGAATAGGATATTCAAATCATATTTGGATCAGTGTGTAGTAGTTTTTATTGATGACATTTTAGTTTATTCCAAGAACCCGGAGGAGCATGAAGGACATTTAAGAAAAATCTTACAAATACTAAAGGAGCAGAGATTGTATGCAAAGCTGAAGAAATGTCAATTCTAGCTTGATAATATTTCTTTTCTTGGCCACACAGTCTCTAAATAAGGAATATCTGTTGATCCAGCAAAGATTGAAGCAATTGTTGAATGGAATAGACCAACTAATGTGACAGAAGTCCATAGTTTTCTGGGTCTAGCTGGTTATTACCGAAGGTTTGTGGAGGGATTTTCCCGTATAGCCTTGCCACTGACCCAACTAACCCATAAAGGGATTAAATTTGTTTGGTCTGATGATTGTGAGAAAAGCTTCCAGGAGTTGAAGAAGTGCTTGGTGTCAGCTCCTATTCTTACCTTACCAACTGGAAGTGAGGGTTTTTCTATTTACAGTGATGCCTCCAGAAAAGGGTTAGGATGTGTTCTTATACAAAAGGAGAAGGTGGTGGCCTACACATCTAGGCAGCTTAAAACACATGAATTAAACTACCCTACTCATGATTTGGAGCTAGCTGCTGTAGTCTTTGCCTTGAAAATTTGGAGACATTACCTGTATGGTGTATCTTGTGAAATTTTTACTGATCATAAAAGTCTTAAGTATTTATTCACTCAGAAAGAGTTAAACTTGAGGCAAAGGAGATGGTAGGAGCTGATCAAAGACTATGATTTGAAAATAAGTTATCATCCAGGAAAAGCAAATGTGGTGGCTGATGCGTTGAGTAGGAAGGCCGGAGGTAGCTTGGCAACCTTAATCACTTCTCAAGGAGAAATTCTTCAAGATTTTGGAAAGCTGAATTTGGAGATTCAGATGCATAACTCTAAATTCTCACTTGCTACTCTTAAGATACAATCTACCCTGATTGATAGAATTAAGGCATCACAGATGAGTGATTCAGAACTTCAAAAGATTAGAGAGAAGATACAATCTGGGATAATCTCAGAATTTTGAATTCATGAGGATGGATCCTTAAGGTTTGGAAACAGGTTGTGTGTTCCAAGGGATGCAAGTCTAAAGAAGGAAATCTTGATCGATGCCCACAATGCTATTTACACTATTCACCCTGGGAGCACAAAAATGTATAGAGATCTTAAGGAGAACTTCTGGTGGAAAGGTATAAAAAGGGAAATAGCCATGTTTGTGGCTCAATGCTTAACTTGTCAGCAAATAAAGGCTGCGCATCAAAGACCAGCGGGACCACTACAACCCCTAGCTATCCCTGTATGGAAATGGGAGAATGTTACAATGGACTTTGTTTCAGGATTGCCGAGGACTCTCAGAGGATTTGATGCTATTTGGGTTGTTGTAGATCGATTAACAAAGTCAGCTCATTTTCTACCTATCAAGGTCAATTTCTCTATGGAAAGGCTAGCAAAATTATATATCGATGAGATTGTTAGATTGCATGGTATTCCTGTATCAATTGTATCTGATAGGGACACTAGATTTGTTTCTCAATTTTGGAGGAGTTTGCATCAAGCTATGAAAACCAAGCTGGAGTTTAGTACGGCCTTTCATCCTCAAACAGATGGGCAGTCAGAGAAGACGATTCAGACATTAGAAGATATGTTGAGAGCATGTGTTCTTGATTTAAAAGGGTCTTGGGATGATCATCTATCACTGATAGAATTTGCATATAACAACAGTTATCAAGCAACCATTAAGATGGCACCTTTTGAAGCTCTCTATGGGAGGAGATGTAGGACCCCGGTATGTTGGGATGATGTTGGCGAGAGGAAACTTTTGGGACCGGATATTGTGCTGCAAACCACAGATAAAATCCAACTTATTAGGAAGCGACTGTTTACAGCTCAGAGTCAACAAAAGAGTTATGCAGATAATCGAAGAAGAGAACTGAATTTTCTGGTGGGAGACCATGTGCTTCTTAAAGTGTCCCCTAATAAAGGAGTTATGAGATTTGGGGTGCGAGGGAAGCTAAGCCCTTGGTATGTGGGTCCTTTTGAGATCTTGGAGAAAATTGGAGCTGTGGCTTATCGGCTTGCTTTTCCACCATCTCTTGCTAGTGTACATAATGTTTTTCATGTTTCTATGCTGAGAAAGTATGTACCTGATCCAAATCATGTAATTGAATTGGGACCACTTCAATTCAAGGAAAATTTGTCTTATGAGGAACAACCAGTGAAGGTGGTGGATAGAAAGGAACAAGTCTTGAGACGACACGTCATTCCTTATGTTAAAGTCCAGTGGAGTAATCATTCAGAACGAGAAGCCACTTGGGAGTTAGAAGAAATCATGAAAGTTAAATATCCTCAAATTTTCCAGGACCCAGGTATGTAAATTTCGAGGGCGAAATTTTTTTAGGGTGGGGAGAATGTGAGGCCCAGTTTTTATTGGGCTGGTTTTGGGCTGAAGTCGGCAGCCCTTGCCGACTTCAGTTCAAAATTCCTACGGGTTCGGAAGTTCGGATTTTCCGGCGAGAAATCCGTACAAATCCGATGACGCCTCCAAAGATGGGGGAGATAAGGTTCTTCCTCGGGTTTATAGGGGCTTGGGTTACCTCTGTTGATCCGAGAATACCTCCCTGTGGTGGAGCGTCGATGGCTTCTTTGAGTGCCCCTGCCCTCGCCGGAGCGCTCTTCGCCGGTGGTCGTTGCGGTCGGAGCCACCCTCGTCGGTAAGTTTTCCCTCCTCGGAATGGGTAGTGGGTGTTCGTGCGGCTGGGCGGAGGGGAGAATCCAGTTGATTCTTCCTCTCCGTTGAAGCCATGGGTTGTGGCCGGCAACGAGAAAGCCACCACCGGATTCCTCCTCTTCGGCAACCATCTTGGGCGGCCGATCACAGGGATCGCTGCCGTCCCTTCGCTTGCTTGGGGGGGAGAGAGAGAGGGAGAGAAGGATTTTGGTCGACCGGGAGGTCCTGTTGCAGGCGGCAGTCTCCGACTCGATGCTCGCCGGCTGTCGGTCGGACGGTCGCCGTAGGGATCGCCGGACCTTCATCTTCCTCCAGTGAGAACTCCGTGTTGGTCGGGCGGGAGGATCGCCGTCGATCCTCCCTGGTTCTTCCTTGGGATCGGGCAATGCCATGGTCGAAGAAGGCTTTGGCTGGGCTCGGTTTGATCAGAGCTTGGCTGGGCCAAGCTTGATATGGGCCGGGTTTGGATGGGCCGGGCTTGGCTGGGCTGGGCTTGGCTGGGCGGGCCTCGTTGGGCCGGACTTGGTTGAGCCATGCCCTGTTGGGCTAGGCCTTTTATCTTGAATGGGCCGACCCAGTAACGGCAAGAAGGAAAGAATTGTTTGGGGTTGCCCCAAGGGATTTATTTTATTTTATATTTTTTTAAATTAATGATATTAAATAATAAATAAAATAAATTGTGATGCAGGATCGTCATCCTCCTTGGAAAATCAGGATTAGTGCTGAGTTGGTGAAACTGTAAGTTATCACTCACCGATAAAATTTTTGCCATGCATGTGGTGAACCCATTATTTGACATGTTATTAAATTTTATTGTTATATTCATGCTACATACATATATCTTGATGCATTATGAAATTTAACCATAGACTAAGATGTAACGAGTCATGGGGTGAGTTGGTTGTAATTGCTCCCTAGTCCGACTATGATCACACGAGGATCTAGACTCCTTTTGGGCCTCCAGCAGGGCTATTGCTGGCACATGACCGATGTGCGGTATTTGACACAGGAGTTGTTATTTTATTCTAGCACATGCTGGGAAGCATGTCCCTCGTGTGATACTCAGAACTAGATTCCTTTTGGGCCTCCAGCGGGGCTATCGCTGGCACATGACCGATGTGCGGCATGTGACACAGGGTCTAGACTCTTTTGGGGCGAGCCACGGGCCGATCGTGGCCATAGTATGAGGGACTAAGTGAGTGTGTACGGATGGCCATCCTATAAAAATTTGTATGATGTCAGAAAAAAAATAAGAAGGTTAATAATGGGAAATGGCTTATGTATTCTGGTTGCTCATATGCATGGAATTACTCTAGATTCCTGGTAAATTTTTATTCGTGACGTATGATGACTTACTGAGTTTAAGAGAAACTCATTCCATTCCCTTGCATTTTTTTCAGGATCAGAGGAACACGTGGGCCAGGGATTCAATCAGTGAGGCTTAGGATCTAGTGGACACTATCATATTCTTATTTTATTTATTGTTTGGAATTTGATTATGATAAATGTATGATAGTTGGCTTTATGATATTTAAATCTACTTGCCTACTTTTGTGGATATATTTCCTGGTTACTCATTTTATATAAGAAATGGTCGGTACAGGCCTGGTATGTCCCTGGGAAGATTGAATTCCCAGAACATACGGCCGTCTATCGCACTTCTGGCCCAGGTCTTGGGTTTGGGGCGCGACAATATGGCCAAGAAATGAAATACTATCAAGCCAAAATTGACATTTTTTCAACTTTGCATACAATCGCTGTTCTCTCAGTATTTGTAAGATTTTCTTCAAATGTTCTTCATGTTCCTCCTGATTCTTGGAATTTATTAGAATATCATCAATAAACACTACTATGCACTGATCCAAATATGATCTGAATATCCTATTCATCATGTCCATAAAAGTTGTTAGAGCATTCGTCAATCCAAAAGGCATCACTAGGAATTCATAATATCGATATCTAGTCCAAAAGGTTGTCTGGAGTATGTCCTCACTTTTAATTTTAAATGATAGTACCCAGACCGAAGGTCAATCTTTGAAAATACTTGTGCACCTTGCAATTGATAAAAAAGATCATCAATTCTCGGAAGAGGGTACTTATTCCGGATCGTCAACTTATTCAGTTCCCAATAATCAATACACAATCTCAAGCTTCCATCCTTCTTTTTGACAAAAAGCACCGGAGCACCCCATGGCAAAACACTCGATCAGATAAAACCCTTATCAAGTAGTTCCTGGAGTTGCTCTTTAAGCTCCTTCACTTCAGTTGGTGCCATCCTATAGGGAGCCTTAGAAATATGTTCTGCACCAGGTATAAGATCAATAGAAAACTTTATCTCCCTATCAGGAGGCAATCCCAGCAATTCATCTAGAAATACATCCAGAAATTCTCTCACGATTGGAATGGTTTCCAACTTCATTTCTTCTTGTTGAAAGTGCATAACACTGGACAAGTATCCTGTACAACCTTACCTCAGCATCCTGCTAGCTTGCATAACCGTAACCATTCTAGTAGGGGCCTTCCCTCTACAACTAGAGAAGATGAAAGGTTCTTGTCCTGGAGGGTGGAAAATTACTCTCTTCCCGAAACAGTCCATAGTGGCATGATAAGAAGCCAACCATCCATTCCCAAGATAATATGAAACTCCATCTCAAAAATAATTAGATCGGATGTAAAATCACGATCTCCAATACTTAGAGTGCAGGATGGACAAATCATGCTGACTATGATGGTGCTCCTATTTGGAGTGGAGACACAAATCTCATAATTCATAGATATTGGTTTCATACCAGCCTTCTTAGTAAATCTAGTTGAGATAAAAGAGTGTGTTTCTCCGAAATCAAATAAAACAAGAGCATATGAGGAAACTACTTTGATGGTACCTACTAAATAGTCAAATTCTAACTTTATAATTATATGAACTCAATTTAATTAACTTTAAAAGAAAAGATCTTTGAAATTATCTATTATTTTAGCATTCGATGCCTATGCATCTTGCTGGGTCAAAGCATATAGACGAGCCTATGTCTTCTGCTTCTTGCACTCTCCAGATCCAAAAGTTGAAGATTGACCCTGAATAGAAGCTGGTGCATTCAAAGTAGGAGGTGTAGGTGGTCGCAGTGCATTATGGAATTAACATTTGTATCCAAAATTCTGAGAACGTGGGCAATCCATACCTTTATGGCCTTGCTGACCACAATTAAAACAAGCTCCGGAAAACAAACAACAATCCTGCTCCAAATGAAAACCCTGGCACCTTCTGCAACAAAGACTATTTCCCTGCTGAGGTCATGGATCCTTCCCTTGATTTCACCTCTATCTAGTCTATTTGCCAGAGTATCGACTACCTTGCTATTTATCAGATCTGGATCTCTATCTCAATTGTCATTCTCTTTCCTATTGCATGTTATCAACTTCCTACTCCATAATTTTGCTTTACTAACCACATCCTGATACGAAGCCAGTTGCATCGATCTCACTCCAGCACGAATCCTAGATTTTAGTCCTTTCTCAAATCTCTGAACCTTGATACCATCCATAGCCACCAAATCTGGAGTAAAATCGGACAATTCTATAAATTTGGCTTCATATTGTGCCACCATCATGTTCCCTTGTATCAATCTTGTAAATTCACTTTCCTTTTCAAATCTAAGACTTTCTGGAAAATACATATCCAAGAACTCTTGACAAAAATTGTTACAAGTAATTTGCTCTTCAGTACCATGCTACTACTTGACAGCTTCCCACCATTCAAAAGCTTTGCCCTGTAATTGATAAGCAGCAAAATGAACCTTTTCTTGATCTATACAATCCATACTGGAAATTTTTTTTCCATTTCCTTTAGCCATTTTAGTGATTCAGTAGATTCAATGGATCCCTCAAAAGTAGGAGGTGCCAACTTCTTGAATTTCGTGATTCCCCGATCTATCTTAGAAGATTGACCACCTCGACGTCCCTACTGTCTCATTTCTTGAACAAGCCAAGTTTACCACCTGACCATCAAAATTGGCGGTTCTCAGGTCATGCTGCTGAAAGGGAGGACTAACTACTTGGCTCTCGCCCTGATCAGGTGATGGGCTATGAGTCCTAGAGGCACTGGCAGCCCGAGATGGACCTGCTGCTTGCGAAGTACTATGAGCTCTAAAAGCACGATCATTATGATTTGACATTCTCATAGATTAGGTCCGGGCCATTCTCACCTATTTCATAAAAGAGAGTCAATTTAATAATATAACCTTGCTTATTACTTTAAATATCTTAGACTTGTCCTAATTATCTCTACCCCACTCTCACTATCTATATCATCTTGATTTTAAGACAACCTGGCTCTAATACCACCAAATCTATCATACCCCGATCCCAAATATGAGCCGGATATGCAACAGATGGCCATATGCCCTTGGGTTCATTCTTCCCTCGGACATACAAGGCCTATATCATACCATAATTTCAACAATAATCATTCAACCAGGCAAACACATAATTTTTAATTGGATAATTAATTCATATGTTCATAAAACTAACAACCACACTTTTAAATTTTATTAAAAGCAGCAATGCCCTCTAGGTCCTAAATTCTCACTGACTAGTTTCCAAGCCCATATGTTACTCTAGTCCTGAAAAAAGAATGCAAGGGAATAAAGTGAGTTCTCTAAACTCAGTAAGTTATCATACATCTCGAGTATAAATCTACCATGAATCAAAAGCAAGATAACTTGAATAAATTAGTGCGTACAAGTAACAAAACATAAAATAGAGCCAAATCAGTTAAGTTTTCATTATTAATCTCCTTTATTACTTTTCTGACAACACACTACTTAGGATGGCCATTCCCACTCGCTCACCTGGTCCCTCTGACTATGGCCACGATCGGCCCGTGGCTAGCCCCAAAAGTGACTAGATCCTGTGTGCACATACCACTCAACAATCATGCATAGTGATAGCCCCACTAGAGGCCTAAAAGGAAAACTAGCTCTGAAATTACATGAGAAACATGCATCCCAGCATGTACCAGCGATCACCCTGCTGGCTAGGCCTATAAAGAAAACTAGCTCCTATATACACATATCGCTTAATGGTTAGTGCCAATGATAGCCTCTCTGGAGGCTCAAAAGGAGACTAGATCCTAACTCATGTAATCATAGTCAAACTAGAGAGCATCAAAAACCGACTCAACCCATGACATAGAGCACTCTAAACACATATGTTTAGCCTCATATCACATCAAGTATCGATATACAATATAAATGTATACAGTAAAATTCAATAACATATTCAATAATAAACTCATATCATGCATGGTAAAATATACTAGAGAGTGATAACTTACCATAGAGTATCCACCAACAAAGTACAGTTCAACCCTAGACCCAATTTTCTACGGACAATGATGATCCTGTACAATAGTTTTTTTAACATAAAATTAATTTCTATATATATAAAAGAAACTAAAAAGAAAATTAAATTTCTTGGGACACCCTCATCAATCAATTCCTTTTTCCTCCCTTTTCCCCTTTCTTTTACTTTTTTTTTTTTCTCTACTCTGAACCGAACCCTTCTTCCTCTTTTTTTTCCTTCCTTCTCTTCCTTCTTTCTTTTTGTTCTCCCTCGACTCTTAATTCTTTCTTCCTCTCTTAAAAATCATTTTCCATCCCTAACAGAGCCGACCCAACTCTCCCTAAGGAAGACAAGAAGGATGAGGGGATCGACAGCGATCTCGATGGCCATCCGGCCACTTACCAAAAACCCAAAAGCAAATCCCCCTGGTCGATTATCTCTGCTCAAGCCCATGCCCGAGAGGACACAGGCTCCCATTGGCCACTTCTGCTCATGCCCATGCCAGAGAGGAAACAGAGAATAGAGTACTTACTAATAAGGTCGGCATCGGGTTTCGACAGCCACCAGAGGAAGATGACCATCAAAAAGGGTCGAGGCACATTAGAAGATTGTCCGATGAGATCGGCATTGATTTTCGGCATCCACTAGAGGAAGAGGGGTTCGGATTGGGCTGAGGCATGCAAGGAACCCCTCTATCACAAGGAAAAACCCTTATCCTCTCGTGCCGTCGACTTCCCTCCCTGATTCATCTTCCAACCATTCTAGTGGTTCGGTGCCTCGCTAGCTTCGAACTAAAGTTGGCAACCTAGTTGCCAACTTCAGCCGGAGTTTCACATGGGTCAAGCTGGAATTGGGTTGGGCCTCACACATTATCAGACCCTTCCCTCTCCCTTGTCCTTTTCGAGCTACTCTATCCCCCAGGAGATCACACCCATTGGCCTTTCGGTGGGTTAGTTATCAACTGGAGGAAGAGTCGCATGTGCTTGGGGTTTGGATGGGGTCTTGCCCCCCATGAACTTTTTGAGATATTCCCTTCTGATCAAGTCTTCGATCTCTCTCTTGAGGTGGCAGCATTCCTTAGTGTCATGGTCGTGGTCATGGTAGAGCTGGTAGAACTTTGACTTATCACAACCACCTGACGGTCTTAGTTGGGGAGGGTGGTGCAGATAGCATTCACCCTCGATCTCCATGATGATTTTGGATCTTGGGGTGAGGAGAGGGGTGTACCTCTCTTCTTGAGAAAGAGTGCTCTTCGACTTCGAGCCTGCTCGGAGGTTCAGGGTTGCCCTGGGCCCTTGCATCCCAAAGGGCTCCCCTAGGGCTACTTCTTCAGGAGCCTCCCATCTAGCTTCCTTTTGGTGGGGTCCACCTCTTCTCCATCGACGTACTTATGGGCTCAGAGGAGGAGCTCAGAGTAGGTCTTTGGAGCCTTCTTGTCAAGGGAGTTGATGGGGACCTCACCAGCATGGATCCCAGAACAAGCACGAATCTTGGAGTCATGCGAATCTCGGAGCATATCCAGAATAAATTTAGGATTTATCTTTTAATTTGAAATTTAAATTAGGATTTGGTTGATTAGGATTTAGATATGGATAGGCTTATCTTATCCTATCTTGTATTTGAATTTGAGTCATCCCTATCTTTTTATCCTGTATTCAAATTCAAACGAGGGTTGGATAGGTCTATAAATACCACCCTTAGTCCTTTGTAAAAAGTTAGTTTTTGGAGAAAAGAATTTGAGTGTTTTAGAAGAGTGATTCTTCTTGCCTTCACCTTCGGGCATGGGCGTGATGACCTAAGTTATCCCCCTTCCCATTCCATCTTCTTTATCCCCTCGTGATCTTTGAGATTCATCCTAGCACCTCCAAGTATCGAGGAGGGTGTAATGCCCTAGAGGTGAGAGGTCTCTTTGTTAGGGTGAGTCCCAAAGTCCATGAGTTCCAAACCCTGTTTTTCATCCCCACTATTCCTTCACCATCCCTAGAAAAAAAATACCAAAAAAAAATAGTACCCTAATTTAGGTGACTTCTAGGCTCACCAACGATCCTATCCCTGTCCCCCATCAGGAGTAGGTGAAGCGAGAGATCCTGAGCCCCCTCTTCAGTACTAATATGGCAATGAGCTCATCCAGGTTAAGATCTCCAGGATGGTGACTTTGAAGAGGGATACGTAATCCCGCAAGGACTCATGGTCTTACTGGCGGATGGAGAAGAGGCTATCAACTTCACATGGCACCTTCTGATAAGTGTTGAAGTATGCCATGAACTTTTTCTCCAACTGTTCAAAGGAGTCGATGCTCCTTGGCTCAAGATGGGTGTACCAGACTCAAGCAGCCTTCTGGAGCATAGTCGAAAAGGTGATACAGAGAGGGCATTCATGGCCCCTTGGAGCCTCATGAGGGCTGCAGCTTTTGAGGTGGTCCAGGGGGTTGTTCATCCCATCATAGGAATCCACCTGAGGCATAGGGAACCAACTGGAAATCGGTTTCTCTTGGATTCTATGGGAGAAAGGGGGTGGGCGTTGTAGCCCACAGGCTCATGTGAGGAGCCCTACAGATTGGCAAACTGGATGGATAGCTCAGCTAGCTTGCACTCTTATTCTTCCAGGCACCTCTCTACCTAATGCCTGATAGCCTCATCGGTGGAACCTTTTGTCGAGGCTATTGGAGGAAAGGAAGATAGGGGTCAGAGGAGGTCACACCAGGGGACTTATCGTGGCGGCATCTATGGGCCATGAGGTTATTGTATGGACAGACTTATCATGATAATATTCATAATTAGAAAAGCTTGAAGAAAGAGAGATGATGTGAATGTCACTTATCTCTGGCATTGCCATTTAGGTCATATAAGTGAGTCCAGGATAAACAAGTTATACAAATAAAATTTCTTTAAACCTTTTGATCTTGAGTCATTAGGAACTTGTGAGTCCTGTCTCATAGCTAAGATGACCAAATCTCCATTCACAGGACATGGAGAGAGGGCAACTGAGTTATTAGGTCTAGTACACATAGATGTATATGGTCCTATGACAATCCAGGCCAGAGGAGGATACCCTTACTTCATCATTTTATTGATGAATTTTCAAGATTCGGATATGTGTATCTTATAAAACACATGTCTGAAGACTTTGAAAAATTCAAAGAGTATCCAAGTGAAGTCTAGAAACAAACTAGGCATAGTATCAAAGTCCTTCAGTTTGATCGAGGCAGTGAATACTTGTCTAGTGATTTCTTGATCATCTTAAAAATAAAGGAATTCTCTTTGAACGGACCCCTCCATATACACCACAGCTAAATGGTGTAGCAGAAAGGAGAAATCGTACCTTGTTAGATATGGTATGGTCCATGATGTGCTTCATAGATCTTTTAGTATCTTTCTAGGGTTATGCCCTAGAGACTGCTACCTATATATTAAACAGGGTACCATCAAATATAGTTAAGAGCATTCCATATGAATTATGAAAAGAAAAAAGGCCAAGTCTTAAGTATCTTAAGATTTGGGGTTGCCCTGCTTATGTCAAGAATATTTTGGGCATAAGTTAAGCACTAGGACTGAAAATGTAAGTTTATAGGATATCCTAAAGAAGGAATAGGTTATGGTGTGGGCACCAGGATCCGACAGAGGCTCCTCAACCCTCTGTGGATCTCAGATTAGGGTTCCCCTTCTATGAGTCCTGTAATAACTTAGCCTTGAGCCAAAGCAATTTCATAATTTCTTGTTAAAGTTTGTTTAGTCCTATACCTTGACCAATTTGGGTCAAGTTAGGTCATGAGTCCTGTATTTGTCAAGTCTGAGTTTGGACTGGGCCCAAGCCCAATTGAAATCACCCTAGTTTTTTTAACCAAATCAAGTTCTGGTGGGCCAACCCACCCCTTCCACTTGGAATAATGCCAACTCAGGCACCACCTCAGCTACCTATGTGGTGCCACATCAGCTGCCACTTGGGCATCCAAGGAGGGAAACAAAGTAGCACCCTCATGCTTTCCACATGCCTTGGGCGACATTGGAAGGAAGAAACACCATCCCCCTCTTTCCTCCCCCACATCACGCCTTGTTCCATCAAAAGAAGGGCGTTTAAGATCCTTGAAAAAACCATGCCACAAAGCAAATCCCCTTCCAAGCTTTCTTTCCAAAGTGTTCATGCAAGGATGGAAGGTCAAAGGACACACTCCCATTTTTAAGCCCTCAACCATGCAACGCCCATGGAGCTCTTCACTTGGTCGGCCTTGAATCACTCCAAGAAATGGCGTTGAAGAGTCTAAGGGAACACATCCCTTCAAGCAAGCCATGCCCCACTCTTTCTTCCCAAAATGTGCATGTTAATGAAGGAAGTCAAGAGACCAATCCCCCTCTCCAAGCCTTCCCACATGCCATGCCCAATCCAAGACTTTTGGTCGGCCAAAGAGAGGAGAAGTTGAAAAATTTTGGGTGCCACCCATGAAGCTTGTAATTTGATTTCATTTGAATTTCAAATGGGCCTTGGGTGCCTATTTAAAGGATCCAATCCCTCCCTTGTAGAACTATTGAATGATTGAGTGATTAATGAAAAAGTTTGAGTTTTTTCCACCCTCCAACCATTGTCTCTTAGGCTAGGTTTGAGTGAAGTTGCCTTCGTCCCCAGGGATGTCGAGTGGTGTGAGGCCACCTATCCGTCGCCCCAGGGTGTCGCGAATCCTTCGTCCTCCAGGACGTCGCATGGTGTGAGGCCACATTCCTTCATCCTTCGGGATGTCGCGGTGTGCGAGGCCCCAAGTTATCTCCAACTTTGACTTCGGAATCCAGCCAGACACCGGGCTCAAAGCCACTTCCCAACTCCATCTCAGTTCCTTTACGTGCATCTCCATATTTCGCTGATCCTTCTTTATTTGCCTACAGGTCCTCCCTGGCATTTCGGGCATTGGAGACAGTCAGCTTTGCCATCGTGACCTCCCGACCCAAAGCCAGTGCTTCCACGGGTTTGACTGCTCGGGCATCCAGGCCGCATCCGCCGAGTTGAGCGATCTCTGCACCGGGCGCTTCAGAAGTTTGAGGTTTGCTTTCTCTTTATCTCCTATGTAGATATTGTATGTCAAGCTAGTCCTACCGGGGTTTCTTAATCCCGGGGTCTTGTTCTCGTTTTCACTTTTAGGGCTTTGAATTGCTAGCGTAAGCTTTCATTACTCTTCTTCGTATTTCTTGCCTTTGCTTGTGATCGGGAATCAAAACCCTAAAAAAAATATCTAAAACTCATCAAACATAAAAAAAAATAAGAAATTCCTTGCATCATAAGCATCCATCCCTGCATCCCTAGCCCTACCCCCTTGTTCTGCATCAGGTAACCTTTTCAAACATCCTACTGAGCACAAGGTCATTATTAGTAGGCATGCCATATTCTTGGAAAGGAGTTTATCTAAGAAGGGGGCAATGGGAGGATATTAGAACTTGAAGAAGTTCAACCTATAATAATTCCTCAACCAGATGTTCCAAAAGTCCAGGAACAACCACAATACACACCTCCTCTTCGAAGGTCAGAAAGGGTGCGGGGTGCACCGCTCAGATATGGCTTTGTCATTGGGAATGATAATGAAGCCAATATCATACAAGATAATGATCCTGTGACCTATATGGAAGCTATCGAGAGTAAAGACTCTAACAAATGGCTAAATGCTATGAAATCTGAAATGGACTCTATGTATTCCAATCAGGTTTGGACTTTAGTAGATCCATCCAAAAAAATTAATCCAATAGGGTGTAAATGGGTCTTCAAGAAGAAGATTAGAGCAGATGGTCAAGTAAGGACCTACAAGGCCAAGCTGGTGGCAAAAGGTTTCAAACAAAAACATGGCATTGACTATTGTGAAACTTTTTCACTAGTAGCCATGCTCAAGTCCATTTGGAAATTACTTGCTATAGCAACATACTATGATTATAAGATCTAGCAGATGAATGTTAATACTGCATTCCTCAATGAAAATATTGAGAAAGAAGTTTATATGACATAGCCAGAGGGTTTTATCTCAAGTGGAAGACCAAACCAAGTATGCAAGCTTAGAAAATCCATTTATGGATTAAAGCAAGTATCGAGGAGTTGGAATATCCACTTTGATGAAATAATCAAGGAGTTTGGTTTTATCAAGAATGTGGATGAACCATGTGTATACAAGAAGACAAGTGGGAGTGCACTTGCTTTCTTTGTCTTGTATGTTGATGACATACTCATCATTGGAAATGATATTCCAATGTTGCAATCGATTAAATCTTGGCTATCAAAGTAGTTTTTCATGAAGGATTTAGGAGAGGCATCCTATATACTAAGGAAAAAGATCTATAGAGATAGATTTAAGATGATGCTAGACTTATCCCAATCTAGGTACATTGACATAGTGTTGAAGAGATTCAACATGGATGGAAGTAAGAGGAGTTACTTCCCTATGAGTCAAGGCATATATCTCTCCAAGAAAATGTCTCCTAAGATACCAGAGGAGAGAGAAAGGATGAGTTTGATACCTTATGCTTCGACTGTAGGATCAATTATGTATGCCATGTTATGTACTCGACCTGATGTTGCTCATGCCTTTGGCATAGTAAGCAGGTTCCAGAGTGATCCAGGTGAACATCATTGGAAAGCTGTGAAAAATATTCTTAAGTACCTGAGAAGGACTAAAGATGTTTTTCTTATATATGGTAGATCAAAGTTGGAACTAGAAGGGTATACAGCTTCTAGTTTTCAATCAAATCTAGATGATAGGAAATCCATATCAGGATATGTCTTCACCCTATATGGTGGCGTAGTGAGTTGGAAGAGGACCAAGCAGTCAACTATAGCTAACTCAGTCACTAAGATAGAATATATAGCTACAAGTGAAGCCACAAAGGAAGCTATATGGATGAAGAAATTCATCACAAAATTGGGCATGGTTCCTACTATAGAACAACCGGTGTCACTTTATTGTGGTAACACTAGAGTTGTTGTGCAAGCTAAAGAACCAAGGTCTCATTAAATGCCCAAGCACATCCTAAGATGCTTTCATCTCATTCAAGGACAAGATATTGTCATCAAATGAGTAAATATAAAGAATAATTTAGCAGACCCATTCACTAAAGCACTACCAAAGCAGCAGCTTGATCACCACTTAGATTATATGGGTATAAGATACAAAGGCGATTGGCTTTAGTGCAAGTGGGAGATTGAAAGAATAGTCCCCTAAAAGCCAATCTTTGTATGGGCATTTCTATAATCTTCCAACTCATGTATAATATTTTTTGATAAATGGAAAGGCATTTTGATTCATCATATTGCTGCATCTTTTTAAGATTGTGATGAACCCCATAAGTTAGGTCAATGGAATTAGGATTATGATGGAGATCATAATGGTGAGACCTAGGTTCCTATAAATCCTAATCTAAAATGTTCCTAGTCATTGGATCATCGATTAAGGGATCGATATTTTTTGGTAAGACTAGCACATCCTATATATGCTCAAAAGAAGGGTGGTTGGTCTCACAGCCACTTGTGTAGGAACCCTAATACAAGGATTAGGTACTCATTAGGTTATGAGTCCACTGAACTGATCTGACAAGGAAACATCAAATGGAAGTCTTGTCAAAAAAATGTTCTCTTAGTGGGAGTTATGCATGTGGTCCTTTGACCTGAGACTTCCATAGTATCTTGTGCACATGAACCCATGTTTTGGTGTATACTTATTCATGAAAATTAAGTCATGTACAGGGTGTTACTAGATATGGTGGATTATGTATAAAGATAATAAGTAGGTGAACAAGGAATCGATCACTCCTAGTAAGAGGAGATATTATCCTGTATGATCTCTTCGAATGATAACTCAGGAAGACTTTGATCAAAGCATGATGAGATTAGATAGGATTTCTATTCTTTCATTGATCAAGTCTTCATTATCGAATTGAGATTTTAAATGATTAAGGGCTAGGGTTTGACATTTATCCATGCCCATCACTTAATCAGGATAAAGGGAAATCGAAGGATTGAATTACATGGTAACTTTTCACTGAAAGATATTTTGGTAATTTCTATCAAATTCTTCATCTTCTAGGTAGGCATGACATATTACTAGATGTCAATCATGTCTTATAGATTTTCATGGATCAATTCGATTGGATTCATGAGTTAATTCGGAAGTTGGATTGAATTGGCAACTTAGGTTAGCTCAATTTGACCTAATTAGGTCAAATTGGTTTTCATTGGATCGATTTGGCTTGGACCTAGACCTACTGCTGGCTAGATGTGGAACCCAAAGGGTCACACACATTAGAAAACTGACCAAGGAAGTCAATTATATTTTTATTAGAGTCATGGGATCCTAATTGGCTATCTAATTGACATACTAGCATATGTTGGCTAGCCCAACTCCTAACCTAATTGGATTGGGTCTAGTTACTTGCTAGTTGAGCTAATCAATTTAAAAGTGACTTAAATTAGGTTATCTCTTAATTAGGATAGCCTATTTCAGTTTTTATCTGAATTAATTAGGACTTATCTTGCTTTTGTAATAGAGTCCATGTTGGCGTGGACTCTTGGTGCACCATTTGGTTTCATGCCAATTTGATGCATAGAAGGAACAAGAGTCCTTCTGCTGATGGAATCACAAATATAGGATAGAGTCCCAAGGGACTCCTCCCTCATCTCCATGCCATGTTAAAGGGCTTTGACCAGTCAAATTGGTGGGAAGTGATGTGAAAGCGGAATGCACACAATGAAGGGATGCGTCCCTTCATTGTTGGTGCCAAATTGAGAAGGCAGAGTCCTATTTTATGTATCTTAAAATTCATCGATGCTTCTCTTCTCTTTTCATGCTCCTTGGCTTTCCTACAACTGGTTATTGCCACATGGAAAAAGAATAGATTGGCTGGAAACTGAAGAGACAAAAGGGTCTTGTCGCTTGGCGCAAGAAGGATCATGTCTCTTCATAATAAGACTCCTTAATGAAGGGTCCTATTTGATCTATTATTTGATAGTTCAAAGGCTGCAAAAGAGGCATATCAAGCACCCCTACCTACTCTATAAAAGGCATCGGTGATTTGATGAGAGATATCATATTTCCCATTGAAAAACCTAACTTACTATTTTCCATTCCCTTCCCTCAAGACAAGGTTTGTCTTATTGAGACAAGGCTTGTCCTCTCAAGGCAAAGGCTAGTCTTTTAAGACAAGAGCCTAGGGAGAAAAATAGAAGGGGTATCTGTGATCTAATAATAGATATAGAGAGATCTCAGAGTATCCTATAGAAGGGTAAACAGTCCAGCAAGGGAGAAAGTCTAGAAGGATGCCAAAAGGAGTCCCACTTAAATAAGCAACTATTGTAGGAGTGCTTCCATGGTTCGGTTCCTATGCAGAACACCTTTGGAGGGCATGCACTTGTGTGCCTCATGGGAATAAAGGATAATAGCACTCCAGGTATTCTTCTATAGTCCTAAAGTTTAGATTTATTGATTGTCATGCTCAAGTGGTCATAGGATTTATGGTTCCGGTCAGTTAGGGTTTCAAAAAATGAAATTTTGAAACCTAGTCTTCCACTGCGCCCGACCTAAGAAACCCAACAGAGGTGCCATGGTTCGAGATTAGGGATTGACTCTTCCAGCTAGCTAAACCACTCCATTGCCTCTTTCTTGGGGTCTGAAGGCTCCCACGGGGATAGGATGTGATCTGTGGATGTGATGGCCTTCCTTGGATGAATCGTAAGCTACCATGGGGTTCGGCAACTTGAGCTGCTAGGGTCCATGGTTGCTGCTAGGTCACCAGGGACTGATGTTGATGATGTAACTACCACACTGCCATAGCCAGGGTCTAGTCCTACTTTGCGAGTGCAATGAGCTGTAGGTCCACCAAAGGTAGTGGTGGTGGAGCTGGGAGCTCCCTCTCTAGGCTGTGCAAGTCACCGCAGTGAGAAGGGTCCCCCATGCGACTGATAGTGGCCTCCCATGCATGCGTCGCCAACAGTTGCAAAATTTTTCTAGCTGAGAGGGGTTGGTCTAACTAACTATCCCCCTTCCTTGCATGCCAATCTGTTACCGCCTAGATCACCATGGCTTGCATCTCCTATGTGGCACCAAGGAGTGGACTTCCCATCTGGTGTCCTCCAAGTGCTGCCGGCCCTGGAAAAGAGAAGAGACCCATGCTAGGGATCTCGGTGGGGGCACTCCAATGATAAAGTCAGTGGGCGATCAAGGAAAACAGATCCTCCTTAGCGGAGCCCAGAGTGGTCTCCATGTTCAGAGGATTCTTAAAGAGATAGAATAGAAGTTAGAGTGGTGGGAGCTGGAATAGTGGTAATTATAGCAATGGGAGCCCTTGGAGGAGACTTCAGATGTTCCTCCCGTCCTCGAGCTTTACCCACTTGTTCTTGCTTGCACTCGTTTCTGCTTGTTTGCACTTTTGCCGGAGGCTCGTTCGACATCTGGTAGGGTGTAGAGCCCTAGTCTGATGCTCTCTGTGAAAGCCCCATTTGGGTAGAGCATAGGCCTATCCCCCTTTTAAGAGGAGGGAGACAGGGTCCGTAGCCCTTGTAGGGAGGTTCTGTCATGGGTGCAAGTGAAGTACTATGAAGTGCGCATCCCTTCCATGGTGAGTGCGAGTGGCGTGCCATGGGGCCTAACACCTCGATAAGATACTGCTTCTTACAAGCATCATGCCACCATGTCTGGAGACCTGGTAGAGCACTGGCCTAACAGGTGATGCTACAAGGTCTGAGACTCCTAGTAAAACCTTCCTTTTTCGGATGGTACAGGTGGTGGGTTGAAGGGCATGATGCCCTGGGTAGAGTACCTTTTCATAGAAGGTATCGGCAGTAAGCTGAGAGGCCTAGTGTTTTGGCAGGATGCTCCTTTCTAAGGGATATACGCAGCACGCCCTAGCAAAGTGCCACTCCACAAAGATGGCAGGTGGCATGCCCTGATGGAGTGCGACTCCATAGAGGTGGCAGGTGGCATGCCCTGGCGGAGCACCACTCCTCAGATATGGCAATTTCTTAGAGTAACATAAGGGTTCTATCGGGGATGGTGACACTGCCTGCTGGGGTCACTATCCCAGTCGTTCTTAATGTTGCTTGACATGGAGACTAGGTCCATGTGTCTTTATCCATGCTCAGCTTTAGGTGAGGGGTTTGACTTTGACTCTGACCAGAAACTCGACCTCGGATGGGATCTCAACCTCAAAAGGAAGCTCGATCTCGGATGGAAGCTCAACCTCGGCAGGAAGGTCGACCTTGGATAGGAGCTTGACCTTGGATGAGATCTCAACCTCGGATGGGAGCACGACCTCGATAGGGAGCTCGACCTCGATAGGGAGCTCGACCTTAGCATTTACCTAGCAATAGCATCCAGGTGGCACCTTCTGCTAGCTAGACCTCTAGCTGGGTTTGTCACGGGCTCCACATCAGTGGTTAGGCCACATCAAACTATACTTAGATCAACCATCAGATGGCTGGTAGTATAGGGTAGTCCTGGTCTATTATAGTGCTTAGCCTTTGTAATTAATTTTCAAGTTAAGCTAGTCTTTAGGTTCTGGTTAATCAATTTGTCTAAAAGGGTTAGAAGTTGACTTAATCCTTAAAAAGTAAAAATTCTATTTAGATGTTTGTATTTAATCTTAAATTTATTCTAGAAACTTTAAGAACAAATTAGACTCTCACTATTTTCATGGATCTCCACACTTCTCAATAGAAATATAGAACTCCTACGATTTCTATTAAGTACTGCAGTCCCATTAATTTTGAGCACCTTACCTAACAGTTATTGATAACATGTAAATCAATGAGTAGACAACTCATGTCCAATGCTTCTTTAGCATATTACAGTGACTCGATCTCTAGGTAATGTGGACTCACCTAACAGTTATTACCCACACTCCTTATTAAGCCAAACCCACCATTCAATGTAAAATGAAGCTAGCAATGGGTCCCTCACCTAAAGTTATTGGGCCCAACCCTATCTTTACCCTACAATATCTCATGTTAACAAAGTGGTTATGCCCCCCGACACAACTGAACCACTATATCCAGCAGGGAACAATCAATACTCAAGAGACGCCCACAGCTCTACAATGGTGAAAGACCTAAGAGTTAATATTTGCAAGGAGATTTGAGTTCAAGTCACTTCTTAATTAGTTAGTACATCTTATGTCTAACCTGATTTAGGTCAACATAACTTGTGTCTGACCAACCCGATTCAAGTCAGCACATCTCATGTTAGACTTAGCCGATTTAGGTCAACACATCTCATATTTGACTAACCTAGTTTGGGTCACTACATCTTATATCTAACTAACCCTAGTTCTTGTAAACATATTTTATATCTAACTCACTTTATTTGGATCAGCACATCTTATGTCTAACTAACTTAGTTCGGGTCAGCCCATCTCATGTCTAACTAAGCTTGGTTTGTGTTACCCTATCTTATGACTTACTCACTAGTGTTAGGTCAACACATCTCATGTTTGATAATCCTAGTTCATGTCAACATATCTCATTTCTGACGAACCTAGGTGGCACAGGTGAACTCGAATCAATAAGCAACCTAATCAAAACTTAGATAATAAAGTTGGCCAGGTAAGTAAGATCAATAGAAGGATTCTACTATTTAACCTCTTTTCTTAGACACCAATTAATTTGGCTAGGTAAGAGTTAGTTCTAATTAAAAATCATGATCAAAACTTGTCTTAGAAACCAATTGGTCAATAAGTATGAATAGGTCATTCTAGCGACTCGGGCTCTGACCACTAAGCCAAATTAGATCTTAAATTAATCAATTCACATTAAATATGAATCAATGAGACCATCTATATCTAAGCTCAATTTTGAGCATGAAAGGATTATGCCCCAAAGGCCAATCGAAATGTTGTATTTTGATGGGATTTTCTTTTGTATCCCAAACTAGTGTATTGACATTATCAATTAATAAAGGTATTTTATTTTCATCAAAAATATGATGAACCCCATAGATTAGGGTTGATCAATTCCTTTTTGACATACTCCCAACCTTCATATGCAATCCACCATACCCAGTATCACCCCATGCATGACTCAGTGTCATGATTGAGTGTGAACCAAATTATTGATTCATGCATACAAGGTACCATGGCAGTCTCAGGTCAAAGGACCACATGCACTACTCCCACTATGAGAACTATCTATTGACAAACAGATAAGGTTCCATTAGATGTTCTCAAGTTGGATCCATTCATTGAACTCATTCTCTAATGAGCACCCACATCCTATTATTAGTGTCAAACACAAGTGACTGTGAGATCAGTCACCCTCTTCACTGTGTCTTATTAATTTTATTAAGATATGATGAACCCCATAGATTAGGGCTATGGTTCTAGGATTTTGATGAGATCATACCAGAGAGACCTAAAGCCTTAAAACCCTAATCTAGAATATTCCTGGTCGATGGGATATTGAGTAGGGGATCAATGTTTACGGTAAGACCAGCACATCCTATGTATGCTTGGTGAAGAGGGTGACTGATCTCACAGTCACTTGTGTTTGACACTAATAATAGGATGTGGGTGCTCATTAGAGAATGAGTTCAATGAATGGATCCAACTTGAGAACATCTAATGGAACCTTATCTGTTTGTCAATAGATAGTTCTCATAGTGGGAGTAGTGCATGTGGTCCTTTGACCTGAGACTGCCATGGTACCTTGTATGCATGAATCAATAATTTGGTTCACACTCAATCATAACACTGAGTCATGCATGGGGTGATACTGGGTATGGTGGATTGCATATGAAGGTTGGGAGTATGTCAAAAAGGAATTGATCAACCCTAATAAGAGAGAAGCGCATCCAGATAATTTCAATCAAATGAAGATTCGGGAAATCTTTGATCAAAGTATGAACATTAGAAATAGTTTATAATGGTTCATTAATGAATCATCATTATCAGATTGAGCAAGGAATGAATATGAAATTGGATTTGACAAGTATCCATATCCATAGTCATATTCAGGGTGCAAGTAGATCGAAGGACTGAATTGCCCGGTAACTAACCACTGAAGGGTATTTTTGTAAATTCACTAAAATTTCTCATCTTCCAGGTAGGCATGACACGTTGCTAGGCATCAATCTTATCTTGCAGGTCTTCATGAACCAATTGACTTGGTTTCATGAGTCAATTCGATGTGTGATTCGAATTTGGCAATTAGGTGAGCCAATTTGACCTAATTAGGTCAATCGGGTTCGATCGGATCGAATCGACTCAAACCTAAACCTACTGCTGGCTATATGTGGAACCCAATGGATCACACACAATAGAGAACTTGGCCAAAGAAGTCATTCATGATTTAATTAGGGTCATAGGATCCTAATTGGTTAGCCAGATTACATACTAGCATATGTAGGCTAACCTAATTCCTAACCCAATTGGATTGGGTCTGGTTGCTTGCTAATTGGACTAACCTAATTATGGGAAACCTAAATTAGGTTGAGTCCTAAGTGGGGCTAGCCTAATCAGAGCTAAATCTGATTTTATTTTGGATTTAAGGGCATTTTAGGTGCCATACATGAAGAGTCCCAATGGCATGGGACTCTTGGTACCTAAATGATACCTTAACTTCAAAAGGGCACAGAATGAGCTATAGATCTCTGATTTGAATGTAATTTATATAGTCCGAAAGGAAATTTTATGCTCTTTCCAATGACACCCATATTGCATATGTTCTGACTGGTCAACATTCATTGAAATTTGCATGGAAGAAGGATGGCGTGCGTAGTGCATGAAGAGTCGCAACTATTCATGTGACGATGCGGTTCTGATGGAGAGTCCTTCTGCTATCAGGACTCTTCATAATCTTTGATGTTTGGAGATTGAAGAGGTGCCTCTTGGCTTTCTAGGGACTGGTAATTGATATATGGCAAGTGAGAATTCATCTAGATAAAAGAAGGGATGTGAATAAGGCCTTCGGTGCATGAATGGTCTTATTAGATATGATTTTTTAAGCCAGATAACTTATCTTCGGTCTTGAAAAATCATATCTGATAAGTTGATGGGAGGACATATCACACGCCCCTTTTGTATCTATAAATAGGGGGCGGTGAAATGTGTCTGATAATGAAGAATTCCATCGAAGTATTATTCTGAGTGTCTCTCTCTCCCTCCTTTCTTTAAGACAAGACTTGTCTTGTTAAGACAAGGTCTTTTTTCATAGGACAAAGCTTTGTTTCAGGACATAAGTCTAAGGAGTCCTAGAAGAGGGTTGTCCTAAAACCAAGAGTAGTTTAGGAGAGTGTCTTTAGTGCCCTACAATAGGACAGGGTGTCATACAGTGGTCAATAGACCAAAGGCTGCCGAAAGAGCTCCACTTCTCCAAGCAACTTGAAGAAGGAGTTCTTCCTTGGTCTGAGTTTCATGTGGATCACTGTTGGAGGGCGAACGTTTGGGTGCCTGGTGGAGAAGAAGGCTGAATCAGGATTTTCTTCATCGGATTGGATACTAGCTGTTCAGGTTGGTGCCAAAACTCTAGTTTATATTGTATATGCATGTTTGAATGTTTTAATTCCTAGTAAGGAGGTCTTGGTTTAAGGGTTTGGTAGTGGTTTCATAATAAATTTTTGAAATCCATGCTTCCACCCTAGTTACCAAAACCCTTACAGTGGTATCAGAGCCACCTTATTAGGGCTAAATCATACAAAATTTGAAGTTGCCCAATTTTGTAGGACTCTTGAGGTTGCCCATTTTGGTAGAACTCTACAAATTTTGAAGTTGCCCAATTTTGTAGGACTCTTGAGGTTGCCCATTTTGGTAAGACTCTACAAAATTTGAAGTTGCCCAATTTTGTAGGACTCTATAAAATTTGAAGTTGCCCAATTTTGTAGAACACTACAAAAGTTTAAAGTAACATATAATTGATATGTTTATGCATATATGTATGTTACTGGTTAGGGTTTTCACTTAAACCTTAACCGATATAGAGATATGTTTAGCTTTCTAGTCATCATACTGAAATAAGGTTGCCCTGGCATAATGGTGGATCCATTATGTGGTAGATGGTTGTCCTAGTATGATGACACACTTGGCACATTATAAAATGATATATGATGCATGGTTGATGAATGGTAGTATTAGAATGTGCTTCTATTTGAATTGCTCTCTATTATAATTATATTAAGTTGTATTGTCATATACCAAAAGCGAAATAATCAAGATGATTAGTTGATCATTCGGTGTCTAGGAAAAGTTGTTCATGATCGGTAAAGAGGACGTGGTTTTTAATTAGTTCCGTTGACTGACCTGGCCAATATTTATTGGTGTCTATGAAAGCAACGGGGGTACTCCCACTACTCTCCCACTTACCTAGCCGATAAGATTAACTTAATTCTTGATTGATATGCTTAGTGTAATATTCACTACATTAGGCCTTCCTTCATGCTTGGTCATTATTATGTTATGATCAGTATTAGGTTTGTTGTGTACACACAAGGCCTATTATGGTAACTAACACAATTTTGGCCTCGTGCATTTGATGCTTATGGCATGATTTAATATAACACTTTGTTGTGAACACACAAGGGTATTATTATTACAATCATGACTGTAAAGGAATGAAGGGTCCTACTTAACTAAAAATATTATAGTTTGTTGTGCACACACAAGGCTACTAATATTTTAGAGGCCAGGTTTTGTTGAGAATTGTATGAGATACAATTGGAAAGAGTTTTCCTACCTTTGAACATATAAAAGATTTGTTGTGCACACACAAGGTCTTTTATAAGGAATTAGGATCTCAACCCCACTAAGAAAATCAATTAGGATTTCTCGATCATCATATAGAGGATTATGATGCTTGATAAAATAGTGAGAGACATAATTAAGTTAAAGTCCTAATTTAATTATGTTTTGTCAGTATTGGTTGTTTGCTTATGTTATGTTCTTTTTTAATGTAGATTAAATGGCCTCTTCACTCTCACTCCATAGTATACTTGATGCTAATAAATTGACTGGATTGAACTATGTTGACTGGTTGAGAAACCTAAAGATAGTACTCAGCCAGGAAAAAGTTTCTTGCATTCTTGATACCCCAACCTTGGAACCTTTAGGGGAAGATGCCTCGCAAGAGGAAAAGCCCACATCAAGATGTGGCAAAATGACTCACTCACTGTCAAATGTATCATGCTTGCCTCTATGACCAATGAGTTGCAGAGGCAACATGATAGCATGGACACTAACTCCATACTGC
Source organism: Areca catechu (assembly GCA_021397845.1). NCBI lineage: Eukaryota > Viridiplantae > Streptophyta > Magnoliopsida > Arecales > Arecaceae > Areca > Areca catechu. Next base: position 87,682,809 of record CM038051.1, on the reverse strand, counting down.
TTAATCTAAAAAAGCTATATGGAGAACAGAGTCGAACTGCTAGATATGAGATATCTAAGCAATTGTTCCATGCGAGAATGATAGAAGGTACATCCGTACAAGACCACGTACTGATGGTTATTAACCTGATCACTCGATTCGGTCAATTAGGTTTTGTTATGGATGAGGAGTTGAATCAGGATTTGATCCTGCAGTCACTCCCAGAGTCATTTTCACAGTTTGTTCTTAATTATCATATGAACAAACATAACACTTCTTTGCATGAGCTGTTAAATATGTTAAAAATAGCAGAGAGCCATTTAAAGAAAAATAAGGCTCCACTTCTTCTTATGGATGGGATCAACAAGAAGAAGTCAGGAAGAAAGGGTTCCAAGAGGAGATTGAACCCAAAAAGGGGTATCAAGAAGAATAAAGGAAAGAAGGCCTCCAGACAGATGACCTGCTTTCACTATGGCAAGCCAAATCATTGGAAGAGGAACTGCAAGGCTTACCTTGCAGGTGTGAAGCCTGGTGCTTTGGATGCACCAAAAGGTATGAAAGAAGTTCAAACTATTTTGTCATTGGATTCTTTCATTTCAAATACTTGGGTATTGGATACCGCCTGTTGTCATAATATCTGCAAATCATTGCAGGGGCTACAGAGCCTTAGAGTATTGAAGGAAGGAGACTTCGAGCTCTACGGTGCTGGAGGAGAGTCCATCCAAGCATAGGCCGTAGGGACTTATATCTTGAAGTTACCTTCGGGGAAGATTTTAGAGCTGAGAGATTGTTACTATATGCCTAAGATCATTAGAAATATCATATCTGTACCCTTGTTACTTAGACAAGGTTATACTATGAATGTGATGAGCAATGGTTGCTCAATCAGCTTTTCTAATGAAATTATATGTTATGACATATTTTGCAAAGGTCTCATAACTCTATCCACTAATGATAATATACTTCATTTAAGTAACAAATGAAAGAGAGATGATGTAAACAATACTTTACTCTGGCACTGTCAGCTTGGACATATTAGTGAGACTAGGATTAGCAAGTTATACAAGGAAAATTTTCTTAATCCTTATGATTATGAATCATTAGGAACTTGTGAATCATGTCTCATGGGTAAAATGGCCAAGACTCCATTTAGTGGACATAGAGAAAGGACAACTGAGTTATTAGGACTCATACATACAGATGTATGTGGGCCTATGACAACTCAGGCCAAGGGTGGATACTCTTATTTCATCACATTTACTAATGATTTTTCAAGGTACGGATTTGTGTATCTTATAAAACATAAGTCCGAAGCCTTTGATAAATTTTTAGAGTATCAAAGTATGGTAGAGAAACAAACGGGGAAAAGTATTAAAATCCTTCGATCAGATCGAGGAGGTGAATACTTATCCACCAAGTTTCTCGATCACCTTAAAGAAAAGGGGATTATCTCTGAATGGACCCCTCCTTACACACCACAATTAAATGGTGTTGCTGAAAGGAGGAATCGTACCTTATTAGATATGGTACGGTCCATGATGTGCTTCATAGAGTTACCTGTTTCCTTCTAGGGATATGCCTTGGAAATTGTGGCTAATATCTTAAATAGAGTACCATCTAAATCTATCTCTAGCACTCCATATGAGATATGGAGGGATAAGAAACCCAATCTTAAGTATCTTAAGATATGAGGATGTCCAACCTATGTCAAAAGAAATTTTGGACATAAGCTTGATGCTAGAGCAGATAAGTATCTATTTGTAGGATATCCTAAAGATAGTATAGAATATCTGTTCTACCACCCTACTGAACAAAAAGTTTTTATCAGTAGGCATGCCACTTTTCTGGAGAAAGAGTTCATCCTACAAAAGGGCAGTATGAGAAATATTGAACTTGAAGATGTTCAACAAATAGATACATCTCAACCAAATGATAACATAGTTGGTATAGAACCATAACACACCACTCCTATCCATAGGTCTGATAGGGTGTGTCATACACCTTAGAGGTATGGGTTCGTTATTGAAAATAATGAAGCCCGGATCATTGAAAATGATGTGCCTCTAACCTATACGGATGTTGTCATCAGTAGGGACTCAGACAGATGGTTGGAAGCCATGAGATCCGAATTGGACTCCATGTATGTCAACCAAGTATGGACTTTGGTTGATGCACCAGAGGGTGTTAACCCTATTGGATGCAAATGGGTCTATAAGAAAAAGATTGGGGCAGATGGCCAAGTCGAAACTTATAAAGCCAGATTAGTGGCTAAGGGTTTCAGACAAAAACAGGAAATAGATTATGATGAAACATTTTCTCCTATTGCCATGCTCAAATCTATTCAGATCATGCTTGCTATAGCAGCATATCATGATTATGAAATCTGGCAGATGGATGTGAAAACCACATTCCTTAAAGGTTTCTTTAAGGAAGAGGTCTATATGTCACAGCCATAAGGTTTTGTCTTGGAGGCTAAACCTAATCAGGTATGTGGGCTAAAAAAAATCCATTTATGGATTAAAGCAAGCATCTAGGAGTTGGAACATCCGATTTGATAAGACAGTCAAAGAGTTTGACTTTATCAAAAATGAGGATGAACCTTGTGTGTACAAGAAGACTAATGGGAGTGCCATAGTTTTCTTGGTTCTGTATGTGGATGACATACTCCTTATTGGAAATGATATCCCAATGTTACAATCAGTTAAGGTATGGTTATCCAAACAGTTTTTCATGAAAGACTTGGGAGAAGCATCCTATATACTAGGTATCAAGATCTATAAAGATAGATCTAGGAGGATGCTAGGCTTATCCCAGTCTAGGTACATTGACCAAGTGCTAAAGAGATTTAGCATGGAGGGAAGTAAAAGAGGTTACTTGCCCATTGGTCATGGCATACATCTTTCTAAGAAGATGTCTCCTAAGACACTTGAAGAAAGAAATAGAATGAGTTCTATACCTTATGCTTCGGCTGTAAGATCTATAATGTATGCTATGTTAAGTACCAGGCCTGATGTGGCATATGCCTTTGGTATAGCAAGCAGATTTCAGGCTGATCCAGGAGAGGATCACTGGAAGGCTGTGAAAAATATTCTTAAGTACTTGAGAAGGACTAAGGATATTTTTCTGATATACGGAGGATCTGATCTTAAACTGGAAGCTTATTCAGATTCTAGTTTTCAATCGGATCTAGATGATAGCAAATCTATTTCAAGGTATGTTTTATCCTAAATGGAGGAGCTGTAAGCTGGAAGAGTTCTAAACAACAGATTGTAGCTAACTCAACAACTGAGGCAGAATACATTGCTGTTAGTGAAGCTGCCAAGGAAGCTCTCTGGATGAAATAGTTCATCTCAGAGTTGGGCGTTGTTCGGAGATTGAAGGTCCAGTACCACTTTACTGTGATAATACTGGAGCCGTCGCTCAAGCTAAGGAACCTAGAGCTCATCACAAATAACAGCACATTCTAAGATGCTTCCATCTCATTCGAGAGATTGTTGAAAGACAAGAAGTCTGCATTAAAAGAGTAGAAACGAAGAACAATATAGTATACCCGTTCACTAAGGCTCTACCACAGTGGGAGTTTGATCGCCACCTCGATTGTATGGGGTTAAAATTTAAAGGTGATTGGCTTTAGTGCATGTGGGAGATTGAAAGGATTATACCCAAAAGGCCAATCGAAATGTTGTATTTCGATGGGATTTTCTTTTGTATCCCAAACCAGTGTATTTACATTATCAATTAATAAAGGCATTTTATTTTCATCATACGCTATGTCTTATTAATTTTAGTAAGATATGATTAACCCCATAGATTAGGGCTATGGTTCTAGGGTTATGATGAGATCATACTAGTGAGACCTAAAGCCTTAAAACCCTAATCTAGAATATTCCTGGTCGATGGAATATTGAGTAGGGGATCAATGTTTCCGGTAAGACCAGAACATCCTATGTATCTTGGTGAAGAGGGTGACTGATCTCACAGTCACTTGTGTTTGACACTAATACTAGGATGTGGGTGCTCATTAAAGAATGAGTTCACTGAATGGATCTAGCTTGAGAACATCTAATGGAACCTTATCTGTTTGTCAATAGATAGTTTTCATAGTGGGAGTAGTGCATGTGGTCCTTTGACCTGAGACTGCCATGGTATCTTGTATGCATGAATCCATACTTTGGTTCACACTCAATCATGACACAGAGTCATGCATGGGGTGATACTGGGTATGGTGGATTGCATATGGAGGTTGTGAGTAGGTCAAAAAGGAATCGATCAACCCTAGTAAGAGGGAAACACATCTAGATGATTTCAATCAAATGAAAATTGGGGAAATCTTTGATCAAAGTATGAACATTAGAAATAGTTTATAATGGTTCATTAATGAATCATCATTATCAGATTGAGCAAGGAATGAATATGAAATTGGATTTGACAAGTATCCATATCCATAGTCATATTCAAGGTGCAAGTAGATCAAAGGACTGAATTGCCCAGTAACTCACCACTGAAGGATATTTTGGTAAATCCATCCAAATTTCTCATCTTCCAGGTAGGCATGAAACGTTGCTAGACATCAATCTTATCTTGTAGGTCTTCATAAACCAATTGATTTGGCTTCATGAGTCAATTCGATGTGTGATTCGAATTGGATAATTAGGTGAGCCAATTTAAGCTAATTAGGTCAATCGGGTTCGATCGGATCGAATCGGCTCAAACCTAAACCTACTACTGGCTAGATGTGGAATCCAATGGGTTACACAAAATAGAGACTTGACCAAGGAAGTCATTCATGATTTAATTAGGGTCATAGGATCCTAATTGGTTAGTTGGATTACATACTAACATATGTAGGCTAACCTAATTCCTAACCCAATTGGATTGGATCCGGTTGCTTGCTAATTGGGCTAACCTAATTATGGGAAACCTAAATTAGGTTGAGTCCTAAGTGGGGCTAGCCTAATCAGAGATAAATCTAATTTTATTTTGGATTTAAGGGCATTTTAGGCACCATACATGAAGAGTCCTAATGGCATGGGACTCTTGGTACCTAAATGATACCTTAACTTCAAAAGGACATAGCATGAGCTATAGATCATTGATTTGAATATAATTTATATGGTCAGAAAGGAAATTATATGCACTTTAAAATGACACCCATATTGCCTATGTTTTGACTAGTCAACATTTTTTGAAATTTGTGTGAAAGAAGGATGGTGCGCGCGGTGCATGAAGAGTCGCAACTCTTCATGTGGCACACGGTTCTGATGGAGAGTCCTTCTGCTATCAGGACTCTTCATAATCTTCAATGTTTGGAGATTGAAGAGGCACCTCTTGGCTTCCTAGGGACGATAATTGACATGTGGCAAGTGAGATTTTGTCCAGATAAAAGAAGGGATGTGAATAAGGTCTTCGGTGCATGAATGGGCTTATAAGATATGATTTTTTAAGCCAGATAACTTCTCTTTGGTCTTGAAATATCATATCTGATAAATTGATGGGAGGACATATCACACGCTCCTATTGTATCTATAAGTAAGGGATGGTGAAATGAGTCTGATAAAGAAGAATTCCATCGAAGTGTTATTTTGAGTATCTCTCTCTCCGTCCTTCTTTCTTTAAGACAAGACTTGTCTTGTTAAGACAAGGCCTTTTCTAATAGGACAAGACTTTGTTTTAGGACATAAGCCTAAGGGGTCCTAGAGGAGGGTTATCCTAAAACCAAGAGCAGTTTAGGAGAGTGTCTTTAGTGCCCTACAGTAGGACAAGGTGTCCTACAGTGGTCAATAGACCAAAGGCTGCCGAAAGAGTTCCACTTCTCCAAGCAACTTGAAGAAGGAGTTCTTCCTTGGTCCGAGTTTCGTGTGGATCACCGTTGGAGGGTGAACGTTTGGGCACCTGGTGGAGAAGAAGGCTGAATCAGGGTTTTCTTCAGGTTGGTGCCTAAACTCTAGTTTATATTATATATGCATGTTTGTATGTTTTAATTCCTGGTAAGGAGGTCTTGGGTTAAGGGTTTGGTATTGGTTTCATAATAAATTTTTGAAATACACGCTTCTGCCCTGGTCACCAAAACCCTTACAGAGACTATTTGACCTAACCCTAATCAACTATTGATTAGGTTTACTCAGCTATTCAAAATTGAAATAGGGTTTTAGCTCAATCTAACCAAAATCCTAATGCGTAGTCCAATTACTAAACCTAATTGTTTGACCCACACCCACATCCATGAACTGAAAAATTTAAAATCTCAAAAGATTTTAGATTATGTTTAAGTTTGTAGAATTAATGGTTTATGATCATGAATTGGTTTTTCAGATCTAAACCCTAGTCATGTATCTTATACATCTTATTTTAGATCTAATCGATTAATTTACATCTTCTATAATTAATTTTACATCTAAAAATGAACTTAATTTCCATTTTTTTGTTTTTCTTCATGAGTGAAATCACAAGTGGCTCCCCTACACATCATAAGAGATCTCATCAAATAAGAAGAGAGGGCCTTAAACCCTACTTAGTTCTTATAACTGGATGGCCATGGGGATGCACCTAATTTGAGTACTTGGATAAAGAAATCATAACAATTATGAAATTAGTTTTATTTTATTTTAGATCATAACCAAATCATGCATGTTACATCAACCCTAGGATCTAATACTATTGAAGGAAACATGGATGCTGCATGCGAATATCAAGGGTTTCAAAAATCATAAAGAAGCAGAAACTATAATTATGAAAACTTTTTTATAAAAGGCACACATAATCAATTTAAAATTTACCTAAGGATCTATCTAACATGATAATTAATATTCTATCTCATAAAATCAAATCTTAAATAAAATAAAAATAGAGAAGGATAGAACACTTACCTTGATCGCTATCCATCTTCAGCTCTGATCGCATTGGATCCGATGGATCTTCAGGGTTCCTATTAGAGTCGCGCATGCATCTGACCTCTACTGGTACCCATACAGGTCTCACTCTTGATCAACTCAATGATGCCACTAGAGTGCTAGCTCCTTCATAGGTGTCTTCTCCAGCTTAGATCTTGATCTTCCTTCAATAACTTGAAGGAAAGGCTGCAACCTTTGCATGAACATTTTGTGCGGGACTTCAAGACTTCATCTAGGATGCCTAAGGGAGAACAAAAATATTTTTTCATTCTTCTCCTCTCTCTTAAGAACCTCTCTCTGGAGTTTTATGGTATGCAATAATCAGGAAGAGGAAGCAAGGAGTGGTAGAGAAACATAGAGTGCAGCAAGCAAGAACTAAAATCCTACACAAACTTTTTACACTGGATCTAAGGTAGATAGAAACCCAAAAAGAAAGAGAACTATTTTTTTTTCCTTTTCTCTTCTCAAACCTTCACCCTCTATGACTTTTTTGATCATGTGGAATATAATAGATGTATTGAAGAAAAAATTTCTTACGGTGAAGAAGAGGATGTGTGACTATAAAATCTGCACTACCTTAATATGTGCAACATAAACACTCCATGCCAAAATCACATCTCCATACCTCCAAAAATCCTGATAAAATAGAAAACTAATATGATTTGAATCAAATTCAAATCAAATAAGAGTCCATATAAATTTGAATAGAGAGAGAGTCCTGGATAAATATGAAAGATGCTATATATGCAAGTCTCATCTTTCCATGCATGCTAGAAGAAAAGTGTAACAAAATTAGTACCTATTCTTCCATTTTCAAGTGAATGATGAGAGAGAAACCTAGACAATTACGGGTTTGGCTTCTAGTTTAATCTGGCTTTGATATAGATTAATTTCGAAACCATTTCAAATCCAAATCAAACTAATTTTCAAAAGACTATTAACCCAAATTAATTAAGTTTGCAATCCAAGTCTAACTTGGATTCTTAACCCAATTTTAGAGAGTTTGAACCTAATCTGATCATATTTATGGTCCAAGTCAATTGGATTCAATTAGTATTCAATTCAAATCCAATTCAAGCTTAATTCCAATCAAATTCGAAAGGCTATCAATTCTATTCATAATAGGATTTAAAGTCCAAGTCCAACTAGGATTCTTAGACATAATTTTATCAAGTCCAATTAAATCAAATCAAATTGTAACTCTTATAATTAAGTTCATGATGCCCAAGTTAGCATATGCCAAAATTAGTAGGTCCAAAATATGATCCAAGCTTTAGATCAGGTCAAGCCCCTATTATGATAACCTCTCATATTTCATTCTATCTGATAGTGAAACATACAATGATCTCTATCATAGTATCAACAAAACTCTTTCGATGGACCGAAACTTTTTTAGCTCAACCCTAAAATAGATCGTTGATCCAAAATTGATCTAAGTTCATATAATTTATCAATAATACCTAGCCATATATAGTAGCAATCTAGTAGAATAGAAAGGTGAACCCCTGGGGGTGGTTATCATGTGATCAAGTTATTCTATCAAAAGTCCAAACAGGATGCAGATCATGGAATCTCATCAAATCCAAAGTATCCATCATATGCTAGACTTAATTGACTTGAGCCTATTCATGATACCCATGGGACTTCTTTCCATTATCATGTTGTTATGGCCATAGACTTAAGGACTCAGCCTTTTAGGTTACATAGAACTATTCTTCAACTACTAAAGCTAATAGATCTGTTATAGGTTACTTTCAACTCCTATAGCAAACCTACTATAGCCAACATATATTACAAGGCCCCATATGGCTAGGGACTATATTTATATAATTGTCAAACTACTAACCCCGCTGTGAGTGACTAAGGCACCACAAGTTAAGAAACTATTTATACAACTACAGCATTGAGAAATCACTGATGAGTGAGTAGACATCCATATGACTTCTCATTCTTGGTCATGCTTAGTGCCGTTATTCTCTAACAACCACTTGCACTCTTACTCCAGTATCTCTATACTATAGACTCAGACTCGTCTACTCGACAAGAAAGCAATCCATGTACTAATTTTGATAGATCAATCACTATCCCTATGATGATCAATGACCGAGAGTATCTAGGAATTAACCTATAATGACATATGTCTTAAATTCTCAACTCTTGAAAATATGTGTCATTATCCATTAACTCCTTAGATGATATAGGAACACAACATATATGGTTAAAAATAGCTCAATTTAAATTATTAATATAAAATTATATCCTAAATTAAAAAAATTATGTCAGCTAGATTGGCTTCTAGGGTACACATCTAACACCTTTTCATCAATCAGAAGACAAAGAAGGTTTCTTATCATCACCATCAACTACTTTACCAAGTCGATGAAAGTAGAGGGTTTGGCTTAAATTATCAAGAACAAAATTAAAGACTTTCTCTGGAAATCAATCATATGTCAATTTGGATTACCTAATGTCATCATAATCAACAATGGATGACAATTTAACAATCAAGCATTAAAAAAATTCTACACTGAACTCCACATTTTACATCGATTAATATTAGTCGAACATCCATAATCAAATGGAAAGGTGAAAGTCTCAAACTGAATAATTCTACAATGTCTCAAGACCAAACTGAATGAAGTCAAAGATAGGTAGGTAGAAAAGTCACATGGAGTGTTATGGACATACTAAATAACTTCTCAAGTGTTGATGAATGAATCTTCCTTCAACTTAGCTTTTGGTACCAAAGCAGTAATTTCAATTAAGATTGGGCTACCAACAATGAGAATAGAGCATTATAAAGAGCCAAGCAACTCAAGCCAACTAAGAGCCAATCTAGACCTATTAGAGAAAACTTGAAATCAAGCCCACATAAGCATGACAACATATTAATGAGTTGTTCGGTATTATAATGCCTGGGTGAAATTAAAGACCTATCCAGGAGATCTCATGATATGGCAAATAGAGGTCTCAAGATCAACTAAATAAGAAAAACTATCCCTAAATTAGAAAAGACCCTATTGAGTAACTGAAGTCCTCCAATGAGGAGCTTTCAAGATCGAGAATCTCGATAGAATACTTATCTTTCGGACCTGGAATGCCGAGAATCTATGAATATACTTCTAGTGAAGCACAAATGTTAAGTTCAATAATGCAAAAAGGCATCTTATTGATTACACTTATGAAAGCTACATCTTGAGTCGATTAACACATAATCATTGAAAAAAATTACTATAATGGTTGAATAATATCCAACCATCTCAAAGACTATAATAAGAGTCCACTGAAACCCTATTGCTATAATAATGGATCCACTAAAATCCAAAAGGTACATTGAAACTCAATGGATCCATTAAAAACTAATTACCATAAAAAAAGGTCCACTGAAGCCCAATTGTCAAAAGAAGGTTCACTGAAGCCTGCCAAATAGATCAATTGACACCCGATCAATTATGGCAATGATTGATTCACACCTAGCTGACAAACATTATTAATTAATTCCCAATTATCTAAGAGATAAATAATCATATAGCTGATTGACATCTGGCTATACAAAGAAATTAGAATGATTATTTGAGGTAAATAGCTAGATAGCTAATTAACACCTGACTATACAAAGAGATCAGGACACATGTCCAAGGTAAATAGCTAGATAGCTGATTAACATCCTACTATATGAAAAGATAGGATGGTTGTCCAAGGCAAATAACCTACAATGGCCAATTGACATCCAACTATACAAAGAGATTAGGATGGTTGTCTAAGGTAATTAGCCTGATAGTCGATTGACACTCGGCTATACAAAGAAGTCAAGGTGAAAGTCCAAGGCAAATTGTCTCATAGCTGATTGACACTCGGCTATACAAAGAAGTCAAGATGATTGTCCAAGGAAAATAGCTAAGATAGCTGATTGACTGCTAGAAAATATGTTCTAAAGCTAATCATCTGAGTTGTAGATAGTTAAGCTCATTATAATTTTTATATGAATCATTAATAAATAAAAGTTATTTTTTATAGTTCATCACTTTTTATGCATATTCTTTTAACTTCTTTTATGATAAAGTTTTTAGAACTATTTTTATCCAACAAAGGAAGATTTGTCATTAGTTCTTAAACCTGTTTATGACCAAATGATACGTTGTTATCTAGGATGACAATGTTTATTAAGCATAGATCGTTATGTGATATTTGTCCTCATAACCAAGAAGTGTAGAGATACTAGTATGGCATACTGGTGAGTGTAGGAGTACCCTGCACTAAATGTGACCAACTCTATAGAGTACTCTACTATCAAGAATATCTTTCAAAAGGATATGGGTATAAGTATTCCTCCAATCTAAGATTTCCACAATCACTTGCAAGCAACTTACTGTACTTTGGTATCAAACTACCTGAATTTTTTATTTAGTGTTGGAAAGTTTTTAGATATAGCCAAGTACTTATTAAATCAGTGTGTGTCAGGAAGGGATTGACTACTCCAAAATATTGAAGAAAATGCTTTCTAGTTTTCAATTTAGCAAAGCCTTAGCTAGTATAATCCTTGTGAGGAGTTATAGGATTTATAAAGTTAAGACAGATTTGGATGCACTTTTTAAGAGTTGATAGTAAACTCTTAAGTTATCTTAAGCATTAGGTCAAAGAAATGAATTATATAGTAACCATATGCATGAATTATTGAATGTTGCTTTGTACTCATTCGACCTATCTGAACGTAAGATACCATTACTTTGATCAGTTCAAAAGTTTATTCTTAGACTACCAGCTTAGTATTTAAACCTATAGAGTTATACACAATAGAAATTTCTTACTGATTATGATGGCTAATTAATGATTAAAAATCATTCAAGGATATAATTATTAATTCAATTGATAATTGACCAGATATAAGTATTGTAAATAAATAATTAATTTAATTATAGAAAAATTAATTAGTAATTAGATTGATAATTATCTCAATTTGATTAAGTAAAGTGGCTTAGATAAAGTCTAATTGAATTTGGTTCAATTAGGTCTAACCCGATTAGGTTATACGATGACCTAATTGCTAAAGGGTTTTAATTCTGATTTGATTCAGACTTGGGCTTAATTAATTTTTAATTTAATTAAAATTTATTTAAGCTAATTGAAATCTAATTGGATTAGGTTTAGGTATTTAATTGGGTTAAATCAAATTTGATTTGATAAGGACTTAATTTGAAATGAAGAAGGAATTAAAACCCCAAACTAGCGCCCCTTAGATTTTCTCATGCACCTACTCCATGCTATTTGATATTTTACATGAAAGATCCCATGCCTAAAATCAGCTTTAGCACCCTCCTTTCTCAACTTGATTAGGATTGATATGGATTAATTTTGAATTGTTTTGAATTTAAACTAATAAAGTTTCAATTGGACTGAAACTCCAATCCTTATCCATCTAGTCTCCACTTATCCTTAGAATTTCTCCATGCCACATTTTATTTGAATTTTTTTGAAGGTCAATAGATATTAGGGAGTTGATTATCATTAGATATCCAAAAAGAAAGCACCAGAAAAAAATTGTGGAGGGTGAATTGGCATGAAAACATTGTGTGTCTGATCCTAATACTATTCAATTTCAAACTCCTAATCCCGATCTAATTTCTATACAATCTTGTCATCAATTTGGATTGGATTTTTTTGAGGACTTGCACATATAATAGAGAGGCTTTATTATGGGATTTCAAATTGAGAAATCACAGAAAAGGTTTTTGGGAAGAAAGGTTTTGATGGGGACATCAAGTCAACCCTAGTTCACTATAGGTCCCTGAGTTTGAGTCCCTTAGCCATGATTCCAATTTTGTCTTTGAGTCCAATAATCTGACTGTGTTAGCCATTGAGTCCTGTATTTGGGCCTTGTGTTTTATTTTTTAGGCTTTGTTATACTTGAGTCCTATATTTAGAGTCAACTTATGAGTCAAGTTTTGGGATATGTTCAGTTTAGTTGAGCTTAGTTGTTCAGTCAGCTCATGTTGAGCCAATTTTGAGTCCTATTAGTACTGTAAGTTTTATGTTGAGTCTAGTCCAGTTATGTTGAAGTGAGTTAAGCATTTCAACCAATCCAATTAAGTCCTGTAGGTCCAGTACAAGTTTGTGTTACAAGTCTATGTCAAGTACCAGTTTCATACAAAAGGAAGATCACCAAAGTAGATCTTCAAGTCCAAAGGCCATGGTGCCCCAAGTTTTCACAAATCAACTTCTAAGTTGGCACCCAGGAGTTCCAGCCGACTAGGGGACATGCACCAAAACCCAGTGCCCAATGTTGGAGGCCACCCAAGCCCAAGCCCATGCGCCCTTTACTGCCCTAAACTCAAGCCAAGTTCAATAAGGCATCCAAGCCGCAAGAGACCAATATCCTATGAAATATACTGCCCTCCAAGCACCCCAGCCCAGAAGCCCATAAGCAATTGGTTATCCAGGCCCATTCATGACAAGCCCAAGTGCCCAAGAGGAAGATCGGGTCAAAGGAAGGAATATTCTTTCCCAACCTAACAAGGAAGTCCCTTCCCAAGTCAACAAGGAGATTATGTTCTAGTTTTATTCAAAGTGTATACTCCTAATTCTAAGCAACCTTGTAATCCCTCTTTCACTCAACTTTGTAATTCTATCCTAACAAGGAAAGGACCTGGGAAAATCTATAAATACCCCACCCCTCCACCCTCTTGTAACTAATGGTCAATTATTATGAATTATTATGAATGAATTTCTCTTGAGTTTTCCTCAAAAGTTCTATATGAATTTCTGTATGATTAAGGGTATCTGTGTGATCCCTCAAGATTTTTGTGTGATCCCTGTGCCCTGCCTCCAAGCCACCAGCCTTATTCATCCCTTGGCCACCCTCTTCAAACTTCATTTCCTTCTTTTTCTTTCAGTGATCTAATTATTTTATTCCTTATTTTCTAACCCATGAATGGTGATTTGTAGGTCCCTCAGAGTTCATAAATCCAAGGATTCCATCTGATCAACTTTCGGGTCACCAGATTGAAAGCCACGAATCTACAGGATCGATAGCTTTATTTTTCAGGCCGCATCCGAGAGTATAGAGAAAGCTCTTCATGGATCGATTTACAAATCTCGACCAGGTGCACCCTTAGACTCCTCTAGTAGCGGTATTGCAGAAGAGCTAGTCCAAACCAGGGCTTCTTAGCCTTGGCGATCCTGTTTCTTCACTTTTAGGGTTTATATATGCATGCCTGTGCTTTAGATTTTCTATAGAGTTTTCTATTTGAAATCTTGGCTTGGAATTCAAGATAAAAACTCCTAACTTAATGCCTAATAACAAAAAATTAATTGGCATGCATAAATAGTCCTGCATCATTTGGTATCAAAGCATGTTTTAGGGCTAGTTTCTGCATCTCGTAATTATATACATAGTCTGTTATTTTTACTGTTTTTACCTGTAGGTAGATTAGAAAATTCTGATTTTTTTTTCTTGATTATTTATAATTGATAGTATTTTTTAGAATTTTTTAATAATTTATTTCAGTCTGTAGAATTTTTTTATACCAGTTTTCTTTTTCTCTGGAAACTTTTGCATCTTATCATCTACATTAGGGGTCTGATTTTTGGTCTATTTAGTCATCATAGGGATTTTTTTTTCATTAAAATTTTTTTGACATACTCTCTGTTTATTCTTGATAATTTTCATGATTTTTAATTATTTTTATAGAAACAAAAACATATAAAAGAATCTGCATCTTAGAAACCCTAATGAAAATCCTGAACTTCTGCATATAGTTTGAAAGCCCTAGGTTTTTTACTATCATCTGAGATTTTCTTCGCATGAAATTTGGTAGGGATCATCTGCACTGATTATTTTCTGTTCTAAAATGTTTGTGATTTTTTTGCATCAAAAACCGAACCAAATACTATTCCAAACAAACCCTAATTTTTGTTCTACATACTTGATCAAACCAAACCTAATCAACTTCCAAACCCTACCTCACCCAAGCCCAAATTTTGTTTGCTAACATAACCCACTTAAACTTAATTTGCCATCTCATAAAAGACCAAAAAAATATTTATTTTTCTGATTTTTATTAGTTGCATTAGGGCTCATAGTGTATTCATCATCTTATTTAATCAATTTTAAGGGCAATTTCTTCTCTCAGATCAGGGCAAGATTTCATCACCTGTCCTGGGCCCAAAACAACCACCTAGCATTAGAACTTAAGCCTTAACTAAAATTAATTAGCAACCTAATTGCTCTAGAGAGCTTAGGGACACCAACAGGTCTGGTCCGAATTGTGTGGGCCAACTAGTGCACCTAATTCTCCAGCTATTACTGAAAACTGGTGTCTAAGGCTAGAGGTCTAGAGGCAAATGCACTAAGTGGACTAGTGGTTTTTAATTAGGACCCTGTCACGGGCAGGGGGAGCCTCCCACTACCCCACCTCTTACCTGGCTAGTGGAAGGATTAGCTATTGAGTTAAGTGTAAGTTGAGTAGACCCATTCAATTTTGGCTCTAGGTCTAGCAAGCTATAGTCCATTTTCACTTTGTGTGCTTGACTGCATCCTACCACCTTGTTTGATTGATTGCATGACCACCAGGTCAGGAGTCCAGTACAACCAATCTATGCCCAAACCTAGTTCAACCATGGAACCCAATCTTGAAACTCTTCTAAAAGCCATGAATGAACAAATGGTTACCCAATTAACCACCTAGATTAACCAGCCCAACACCCAATCCCAAAACCAGTTTGCCCAAATGAACTTCAAGTTCGACCAATCCAATACCCAGATAAATAATAGACTTGAGCAATTGATCTAATCGACTATCCAAACAACCCATAGGTTTGACCAGGTAGGAGACCAATTAGGAAACCTAGAGAAAACTCCTAAGCCCTATACTAGATCTAAGCCTGAGCCTAACCTTAGGATCCATGCTGAGTCGAATCCTAAGAGAACCCCATACTCTGACCCATACCAGGAGCCCAACCCTAGGAAACCCAATCATGATTTCATTGATCAGGATAAGAGAGCCATAACCTATAGATCTGAGCCCAAAGCCTATGACTCTAGAACCTATGCACCCACCTTCTATGAGCCCAATAAACTCAAGATCCAAAGAGCTAAACCCTTGTCCTATGAACCTAAGGAACCCCTAATCACTAGGTATCAGTCTAGTACCAGTCAAGTTTCCCCTAGTCAACCTGAACCCCAAAGGATTAGTACGCCCAGATATGAGCCTAGTGTTAGTCCATTTCCCTTTAGTCAACCTAAATCCTTTTGGACTAGTGCCCCTAGCCTAGGACTAGATCCTAACCAACCCGACACGAGCCAACACCAGCCCAGTACTACTACAGCCCATAGGGAAGATAGAGGCAAGTTTGTAAAGGTTCAGAAGAGTTCCAATCCCCTGAGAGTGTGTTTTAGATATCACAAACCAGGCCATTTTGTTAGCCAATGTCTAGTCAGTGCCCTACACCTAGGTGAGCTAGATGACGATGAGTCTGAACCCATTGTTGAGCCTAAAGAAGAGGTATATAAGGTTGATCCAAGTTTGGTAGAGGAGTATGAAGATGATGAGCCTATTGATGATTTAGATGATAAAACTCCTGAGCCCATTGATGAACCTAAAGGAGACATTAATGAGTTAAGTCCAGTAGAGATACCTATAAAAGAACTAGAATTAGTTGACCCAGTAGATACCCAAACAGAACCCATCTTGGAAGTACAGTTGAAGGAAGAAGGCCATGAGGAACCCAAGCCTACTATTAGTCTCTTACCTGGGGAGCCACTAGAAGAAAGCCTAATTACAGAGCCCAATCCTAAAATCTAAGAACCAGAAGAATTTATTAAGGACCTGATCTCTTTAAATCAGTGCCCTCAAAATGAAGTCACTCCTTTGACTCCAATTAATCTCTTCCCTAAGATTAGTGGCCCATTCTTCCATTATACAAACCCTTTAGATATACCTCAATCCCATAAGGTCAACCTCATTAGTCTAGGACTAATCCCGGAAACCCCTTCTTATATCTTGTTCTTTCCAATCAACCCCAAACCCTTTTCTTATTTTCTATCTTACCTGACTAATCCTGAACCCACCTCTTATTTTCTACACTTTCCAAAAACTGTTGGGAATTGTGTCCCAAAGCCAATCGCCTAGGCTATAGGTGGTTGAGCTGAGTATTGTACTCTTTATATAAATTAAAAAATTTTATTTTGGAAGCTCATCACATTCTTACTTTTTCCTGTAATGAACTCTTTTTCATGTGATGAAGTCCTTAGAACTACATTGACTTCGATATAGAAAGGATATATAGAGTGGTCCTTAAACTAGGTTCATGACCAAAGGGTACATTATACTGGATGGCAATGTATCAAGTGTAGGTTGTTGTGGTTCACATCATTTGGTTTTCCTCTTGACCAAAGGAGTGTGGTGACACTGATGTGATATGCAAGTGGGATATATGATATCTCATTGAACGTGACTCCGTGTAGCCCCTTTCTGCCAAAGGGATACTCATGATTTGATATGGGTATATGTGTCCCTCCGACCTGAGGTCATCATGGTAGCTTGCATCCAACTCCCTGTGCCTTGATGCCGGATGATGCAGAACGAAAGCTCTGATACCAAAAATGATGCAGCACGAAAGCTCTGATACCAAAAATGATGCAGAACAAAGAACAAAGAAGCGTATGCGGAAGTAAATTTAGGATTAATTTGTTTTTTTTTTTTTTTTTTTTATATTTCAGAAATTGGCTTTGACTCAAAGTAAAGCTAAACTAAGTTGAAGGAAACTAGGTAAGGATTGAAAGTACAATTTAGAAGAAACTAAATTATCAGAGTAGTTCAGAAGTAACGGATCGCTGGGGGTTGAGAAACTCCCAGACCTAGGGTTTCGCTCTGAACTTTCAACAGAACAGAAATAGAGATGAGAGATGGTTTACCAACCAGACAGTGATCTTCTCAGAATTTGGGTGGAAGAACACTCTCGAGCAGATTGTTGGATCCTCGGATTCGGCTATCTTCGTAATGGATCCTCCAATACTAGTCTTGTGGTTTGGTCGGCTTCTCCTGGACTCAAGATCTGGGAAGAAGAAAAACAAGTGAGGGATTCAGAGACTCAGGGAAGGATTTACCAGTTCGAAGAACTTGAAGGTTGATGTCACTGAGATCCGGATCCTCTTGAAGGCTGATTCGACTTCTACTAGAAAGAGCTTTGGATCTGAAGTACCTGGACTGTAGCTGGATGCTGGTGGCTAGCCTGGACTTGGAGAGGATGGCCGTGAGAAGTGGAATAGACTAGGGCTTGGTGGAAAGAGAAGGGTGATGGCGGCTAGGGTTTGGGAGTGGAGTGGCTAACCTAGGGTTTGGGTTTTGGAGATCTCACACCTCCTCAAAGTTCCTGGGGAACCCGGATTTACTCCCTCACGGAGCTCAACACCTGGATGCAAGTGCGGAAGAGAGAAAACACAAAGTTTGCTCACATAAAAAATTTGGTTTCATTCATCTGATTCTTTTCAAACTTACATGGGGGTTTAATTTATAGGCCATTACAAGAGAGTAGGGTTTTACATCTTCCCATGTGGGACTAAAGGAGGGGATCTTCAAATTAGGATATCAATCCCTACTCATATGGCCGGCCAATTAATTCCAAAGTTGATTGAAGCTTCAAAAAGGAAAGTGGGTGGTGCCTCCTTGTCTTGACCTCCAAGAAAATATTTTTTTCCTTCTATGCTTGGCCTTATCTGGAAGTGTTTGGGCGCCTCTTAACCTTGCCCTCCAAGAGAAAATTTGTTGCCTTTTATATCTGGCTTTAGTTGGAATGATTAGGGCACCTCCTAACCTTGCTTTTCAAGAGAAATCTCCTTCCTTTCATGGCTCAACCCTTTTTGGATACCTCCTTTTCTTTCTCCCCAAGTTATGGCTCCTTCTAACTTTGTTTTGAGTATTTCTGGCAGGTAATGGGAGCCTCCTTGAATTTCTCTCCAAGAGAATTTCTTCCCTTTCATAGTTTGGTTCTTTTGGGAAGTCTTGGGCCGCCCCCTTGATTTGTGGACCCCTGGTGGATTTCTCCTCAATTGGCGCATGAAAGAGGGGAGCTGCTATCTGTGGTGTGGGGACCAAAGCCTGCTGGATGGAGATGTGGCGCCCCCTGGACTCAGGTGTATGGCTGGGAGTGTGGCTGGGAGTGTGGCGCCCACTTGCTTGGCCTTGGGAGAAAATGTAACACCCCCAGGTTGAAGCCCTAGTCCACTACTGAGTCAACATGACTCAACAAAATAAAAATGCAGGTAATACAGACTCAAACTAAAATTGAGTTGATCAAGTCTACCCTTATTACAAGCCAAAAACCCTAATTCTTCGAGCAAGGTTAATCAGAGATCCAGATGGAGCTCTGAAGTCTTCTTCTGAGTCTGGTGCCCGCACCACCGGACTACCCAAATTTTTAATCCGGTGATGGAAGGTTTTTTGGTACAAGCAAGTACTTATGGAGCAGTGGTGGACCAAGATAGAATTGACCTGTCTGAATAGTTTGGATTGAATATCTCGCAATGTCTCAATTTAGCAAATCCTCGGCCGGGGTAGTCCTAGTGAGGTGTCACTGGACTTGCGAGGTTGAGACATGTTGTGGATTGACTCAGCTAGGGTTGGCAGTCTAACCATAGTCATCCTGAGCATTGGAGGTCAAAGGGATAAATTATACGGTAACGATATGCCAGAGGTTTGATTAATTGCACTCTCATCTTCGACCTATCCGATCGCCGGGATCCATTGCTAGATGCTATCTTATGCTGGTACTGGAATTATTCCAGCGCTACCGCCTAGGTTCGAACCTATGAGGTCACATGCCATAAAGGAATTTTTCTTGATCCAAGTATCGATTTATTATTAGGAATCATTTTGGTAACGGTTTCATTGAGCACACTTTGGATTGACTCGATTTTGGGTCGATAAGAAATTGTTCGGGTCCACCAGAAATTATTCCTGGGTGACCAAGACTTGACCAAGCCTTTTATAAATTAGATTTTGATCTAATTGTATTGTGTACCGATTTAGAATCAGTTTGTGATGTTTGAACCGGTTATGAACTGGCTTTGAACCAATTCACACGGTAATAAATGGCTTGGGCAAATAGGGGATTTAAGATGACTTTTCCTCTCCAGTTTCACTCGATTTTTGCTGGAATTAAACAACTGATTTATGTCTCTTCACTGCTTATTTGAAAATGAATTCGATTCGTTCTCATACCTGGTGGCCTATCGAATTCCTAGAATATCTCCTCAGCTCCCAAAAAATCACCGTTTTCATTGTTCTCACTGGATATAATTTTTGGTTGGTGAGAAAGCTCAGTGTGTGTATTCTTCCTTTGAGAGCTTCCACCATCCTTTCCACCGATGTTTTTGGGCCTAGTTTTTGTTGAGAGATTGGGAGTGAAAGACCTCCTTGATTCCCTATTTTTGTTGGTGCTCAATCGGTGGAAGAAAGCTTTGTTTTGGAGAAAAAAATTACAGAACATAGTGTTCTATTTTTTTCTTCCCTTCTCACCATTCCAAGATCTTTCCAGTGACTAGCATCATGCGAGAAGCCAGATTAGAGGAAGCCCAGGCGTGTCCCCCCTCTAGAGGGTGTTCTTTTGAACACCTATGAGCTGCATCAACCTCCATTGCTGCTACTTTTGTTTCCCCTATTTTTGTTTGCAAATTTACTGTTCTGAAATTCCTAGGTGAAGGGGACTACAACGTTGTTGGTGGAACGATCCATTAGCTCTCCTTTGAAGCTAAATCTATCAAGAAGTTGGCTTGCTGTTGTTGCAGGAAGAGAGACCAAAGCATTTCCCATTTGTGGTTTGGGTTTGTTGCACTTGGAAGAGAGGAAGAGAATCATTCCAAACGTTTGCTGGAAGAATAATACTAGAATAAAGTTGTTCCATATATTCTAGCTATTCCAGCAGTTATCCCTACTTTATTCCAAGCAGGAATAAGGTACAATTTATGTTTTTATGTCTCATGCATGCCTAGATTTAGGTTTATTAAATTGTTTATAAATATTACATGCCTATTTCATGCCTTCCTTTGCCTATGCATGCATCTTGAAAATGTTAGATCCTATGCCGAGTAGGTTTTTTCCGCTCCTATTTTAAAATTATTTTAAAATGCATACCTCCTCCTTGTGCTGTTGCATGCTTAGTGTAGGCACTTGCAACCCCCTTATGCTTTCAGTGGTATCAGAGCCAGGTTGCGATCTGTGAAAGGGATATGCCTTACAAGCCAATCTATGTTGTATCTCCCAAACCATTGTAATTGACAATTTTCTAAATAAAGGCATTATTTTTCATCATACTCTGTGTTTATATTATATGATGAACCCCATAGATTAGGGCTATGATTTTAGGGTTATGATGAGATCATACCAGTGAGACCTAAAATCTTAAAACCTTAATCTAAAGTATTCCTAGTCAAAGGAACCCTGAGTAGGGGATCAGGGTTTTCCGGTAAGACTAGCACATCCCATGTATACTGGAAAGGGTGACTGCTCTCACAGTCACTTGTGTATGACACTAATACTGGGATGTGGGTGCTCATTGGAGAATGAGTTCACTGATATGATCCAACTTGAGAACATCTAATGGAGTCTTAGCTACATGTCAATAGAAGGTTCTCATAGTGGGAGTGGTATAAGTAATCTTTTGACCTGAGACTGCCATAAGTACCTTATGTACATGAACCCATTCTTTGGTTCAATCCTAATCATGACACTGAGTCATGCACAGGATTGATACTAGGAATGGTGAATTGGATATGAAGGTAATGAGTAGGTCAACAAGGAATCGATCACTCTTAGTAAGAGGAGATTGCATCCAACTGGTTAACAATCGGATGATGATTCAGGGAATCTTTGATCAAAGTAAAGATATTAGAGATGGTTTCTAATATCAAGATAATTGAATCATCGATATAAGATTGAGCTAGAAATAAATATAATATTGGATTTGACATATATCCATATCCATAGTTATATTTTTTGTGCAGGCTGATCGAAAGATTTAATTGTACGGTAACTTTCTACTAAAGGGTAATTTTGGTATTTCACCAGAATTTCCATATCTTCCGAGTAGACATAACACATTGCTAGACATCAATCTTGTCTTGTGGGTTGATCAAATTCAAGGATCATTTATTAGGAAGAGTCCTAAATGATCGAGTCGGGTAAGTCCGGTTTGACCTAAATCGATTAGAAAGAGTTCTAATCAAATTAGGTCAACTTGTATTCGAACTCACTGCTGGCTAGATGTGGAACCCAATGGGTCACACACTTAAGAGAATTGATCAAGAGTTTAATTTGGAATTAAATCATCTTTGCAGGATAACACTCTAGCAGGTGTTGCAAACCCTAGCTTCTATTCGAATCGAATTCGAATTAGGGTTCTGGATTGGTTCAAATTGGATTCTAATTGGACCTAATTAGACCCTAATTATGAAAATAGGATTATGGCTAACCCTATTGGCTAGCCATGTAACTAGGCTAGCCTCCCCATCCACCCCCCTTGCTTTTCCATGCCAAATGCCAAGAGTCCATGTGCTTATGGAATCTTGGCGCGCCATTTGGAAGAGTCCATGGTGCATGGACTCTTGGCACGCCCCGCTTAATTCTCCGATGAATTAAGATGGGACGGCCTCCTTTCTTAATGATTAGCGCACCATCTGTCCCCCCTTGGATGGGAATCCAATGGCTGATGGGATTTTAAGAAAGAAGGAATGCGCTAACTCTTCCCGGGCGCACGAAATAACATCTCTTCGGAGATGAAAAGTCGCTACACCTTTCCTTTTAAAACACCACGATTTTTCCTTTAAGAAAAGCCGTGGGATTTAATCTGGAAGGCCGTGAGATGGGAGGATGGGGCGTGAGAAATAGGGAAGGGGCATGAGACAAAGTGGAGTGGTGTTTATGGAGAGTTGTGTTCTTTTGAGAAGACATCTCTCTGTAATCTATTTAAACAACAGAGGTCTCGGGTGTTTGACTAATGAACGACAGAGTTTATTTTTATTTTCTTTTCTTTCCAGGAAACTGATTCCTCCTTAGCTTGTTTGGGATACAGAGAGTTTCCCTCTTACAGAGTTCTCTTCTCTGTTGAAACTCAAGTCCAAAACAAGAGATAGGAAGAATCTCTTGATCGGTAAAAGAAAAGAACTCCTACTCTATTTCTATTTCCTTTACTTTAAGACATTAGTGTCTTAAATCCTTCTCCTCCTTCAAGACAAGAGTTTTATTCTTAGGACAAGGTCTTAAGAAAGGGAGAGGAAGAAGAAAGAAAGGAAGTAAGGAGCCCCTACCCTGAAGTTTTAAAGCCATAGTCCTCTTGAGTTCTAGGATAAGAATTTAAGTGAAGGAATTTCAAAGAAGCTTGCATCTTGATCAATCATCTTGTGGATCACCATTGAAGGGTGGACATTTGGACGCCTGGTGAATTCAATCAGCCCCTTCAACATCAAACTTTGTTGGAATTAGCGATTACAGGTTGGTACCCTAATTCTAACAATGTAAGTTTATATGTTTATTATATGTTTTAATCCTGAATAAGGAGATCTTGGCTAAGGGATTATGGTACAAATTTTATCATTTTGAAATTAGACTTCCGCTGCGGTGCACCGGATTCCCAACAATCTGCAACCAAGATATGTTACACCTGGACCTAGCTCGTGTGTCTTTGGCACGATGCGGTTCATCTGTGTTAGCCTCTTCAGAAGGATCCTTTAAGGAAATCAAAGGAATTAAAATTATTTTAATTCTGATACATTTTTGGCATGTCTTATAAATTTATTTTTGGTAATATAATATTTATAAGAGAACAAAACTAGATATGATGTATGAAATTTTTTATAAAAGCAGTTTTACATGTTTTGATTAAAATTGTTTTAATTAAAATATTGGCTTATATTCAAACAATTTTGAATTGTATGATTAAATTAAATGATAAGTTAACTTAGAATTTATGAAACCTAATGTCATTTAAATAAGCCAATTGGGTTAATTGGGTTAGCTATATAATTGGGTCCATAATTTGGGTTAGACCTATGTTTAGTTGAACTGGATAATAAGAAGACTAATCAAAAGTTGATTAAGGTCCTTCTTTTAGAACTATCTAATAATTAGATAAGTTAGTCCATTCATCTAAAATGGATCTAATTAGTGGCTCCGTGGAAGCCCAAGTCTTTAGGCTAGTCTGATCGAGTCTAGTAAACCGGTTGGTGTCGAGGTAGGTTTGGCATTGCGATAATGGTTGTATGTGGCTACCTCTTTCCTGGCAAAACTTGGTTGGTGTCTAGGAAAGATGGTTAATGGCGGATACTCATCCATGATCTCACCTACCTGGCTAGTCGTGTCGACCAGAACTGATTAGAAAAGCTCATTGACTCGAGTTAACCTATGTCACCTAGGTTGACCAGTTTGACTGATCGGTAGGTGCCCATGGATCAATTGTTGAATTGATTCAACCCTCTTGAAAATTGATTTGTTCAGTGAGAGGATGATCCATGTTCTTCTCTTATTCTTCTGTCACAACCTAAAATCCTCTAAAATTATTAGGTCCTGAAAAAGACTAAGTCAAAGAGTTGATAGTGTCCTAACCTCCCATTAAGTGGGTTAGTAATGTATCCTTTAACTTGGTGTTCATCAACAGTTCCATAGAACGGGTGTGCATCAGGTTACTGGAATTACTCTCTCATAGATGATGGTTTAGTGTAACCTTCTTAACGGTGATCAGGTGAGACGGCCATAGTCAGGCTTGGCCATTCGTTGGCTGGAAGTATTGGGTTTATCATGTTAGTGGTTGGACCTAATCGAAGACCCGCATTAGGAGGCCCCTAGGCCGATTGGGGTGCTCTCAAGGGCAAAAATAAATTACTCTAAGTTGCTTAGGGAAGTAATTGGTTGGTGAACCTACCTTTAGGCACGTATGGGTGAGCTGGCCATAGTTAGGCTTATACATGGTCTATTGGATTTCAGTTTCCACTATGAAATAGTGATTTCATGGAATGGAGTTAGAGGCTCCCAATCTAAAAATTAGTGGGAGAGACCTTTAGATTAAAGTCCAAGTCTTTTGGTTAATTGATTCATTCATACTCTAATATGGTCTTGTTTTTCCTTTTAGGTGTCCTCAAATATTTCGCTCTGGTCACTTCTCGATAACGAGAAGTTGAAGGGTCACAACTTTGATAGCTGGTATCGAAAGTTGAGGATTGTCCTGGAGCAAGAACGGATCCTTTATGTGATAACAGATCCAGCACCTGAAATCCCTTCTGCCAATGCTCGGAGTTCGATCAGGACCCTTATCAGAAGTGGGTTTCTGATCGGACTACTATCCGATGCATTATGCTAGCAGCTATGAACGACGAGTTCAGTCGCAAGTTCGAGGAGGCCCAACTAGATGAGATCCTTCAAAAGTTGAAGGAATCTTTTGGCACACCGGACGATGTAGAGTGGTACAAAGTATATTGGCTATCTACAATGCCAAGATGCCGAATGGTGGTTCTGTCACTGATCATGTATTGTACATGGTTCTATCATTGATCATGTATTGTACATGATCGAGCTGATTGAAAGGTTGGGCAAGCTCGGATGTCCCTTACACAAACTGCTCGGTAAGGACACGACCTTGAATTCTCTACCCTCCTCCTATCTTGATTTTCTCGACCATTACAGAATGAACAAGCCTACAGTCAATTACCATGGTTTGATGGGATTACTGCAGACTTACGAGAAACACCACCAACTGAATAAGAGAGTGGTGAATTTATTGGGAGGTTCTAGAGGTCGTCATCCTTTTAAAAAAGGGAAGAATAAAAGAAAGGAAAAGAAGGTGCTGAATGCTCCTAGCCTGAGTCAGACCAGGAAAGTGAAAGCTGATCAATCTGCTGCAGAATGCTTCTACTGCAAGAAGCGGGGACACAAGAAGAGGAACTGTCCTCTTTACCTAGCATCCCTAGACCCGAACAGGCCAAGGAAGGAAAAGCAGCAGACTGCTGGACAAGGTATTTATATGATAAAACCTTGTAATTTCTCTATTTGTTATACTGCTAACTGGGTATTGGATACCGGTAGTCCTATTCATGTTTGTAATTCATTACAGGGACTGCAGGTTAGCGGGAGATTCAAGGATGGGGAACAGTTCCTAAGCATCGGGAATGGAAATCATGTTCCAGTACTGGCGATCGGAGTTCTGAGTCTTGTTTTTGAGTCCTGTGCTGTCGAGTTAGTTGACTGTCATTATTGTCCTAGTTTTATTATGTGCATAATCTCTTTAGGCCTTTTGGCCAATTATGGTTTTGAACTATCAATAAAAGAAAATTTTTGCCAAGTTACTTTGAATAACTCTGTGATAATGAAAGCTAAGTTAAATAATGGTATTTATGTATTGTCACGGCCTGTTAGTGTAATGTACACATCTAGCAAACGCCCAAGGCTAAAAAATATCAATGATCTGTATCTTTGGCACCGTAAGCTAGGTCATGTAAACCAGAATAGGATAAACAAGATGAGAGGAGAAGGCATCCTCAAGGTCAGTGATTCTGAATCACTGCCTAGTTATGAATCCTGTTTACTTGGTAAAATAACCAAGTCACCTTTTACTGGAAAAGGTGATGAGCTACAGAACTTCTGAGTCTCATACATACTGATGTATGCAAACCCATGATAGTAAGTGCCATAGGTGGATACAGATATTTCATTATGTTTACAGACGACCTTTCGAGGTTTGGTTATGTCTTTTTGATGAGACATAAATCTGAGTCATTTGAAATATTCAAACGATATCATAATGAAGTAGAGAAACAAACTGGAAAAAGTATTAAAATCTTTCGATTTGATCAAGGCGGTGAATACCTATCTGGTGAGTTTCTGACATACCTTGAAGAGAATGGGATTCCATCTTAGTGGACTCCTCCAGGAACACCACAGTTGAATGGTGTGTCCGAAAGGAGGAATAGAACCCTGTTGGATATAGTTCGATCCATGATGGGCTTTGCAACTCTACCGCTATCCTTTTGGGGTTATGCACTTGAGACAGCTTGTCACTTGTTAAATAATGTTCCGAGTATGTCTGTTGTCTCCACTCCATATAGATGTGGACTGGATGTAAGCCATCAATCTCACATCTTCGGTTCTGGGGTTGTCCGGCTTATGTGAAGCATTTAGACTCAGATAAACTTGGTCCTAGGTCTGATCGGTGCATTTTTATTGGTTATCCTAAGAAAACCAAAGGGTATTTCTTCTACTTAGAGGATGAACAGAAAGTGTTCGTCGCTCTTAGGGCTATTTTTTTAGAAAAAGAGTTCCTTGGAGAAGTGATGCGGCAAGCATATGATTAATGTTTTGAATATGGTTTGTAGAGCAATGAAACCTAATTACACTAGCATTGTATTCATCATAATAAGACTTAAGGATTATAAGAAATTGGACTTTTACTTGATTAGACACAATCCTAAACTAAGAAGGAAGAAGATCTAGACAATAGGGGCTAATGATTGAGGACGTACCTTGATGAGTTTTCCAACCTTCCTATGATTCAAAACTTGAAACTACTGATGCTCTGGACTGGAGAACTTGGATAACAGTGATCAGAACCCTGGACTTGGGCTTCAGCTTGTTGGTTCATTGTCAAGGGGAACCCTGTTCACAACTCAAGGACTTTGAAGGACCCTACAATGAAGATCAAAGTTAAGGTTGAAGGATGCAAACATAAAGAAGGGATGGGAGAACTTGTGAACAAAGAAAAGATAGTTGAGAAGATCTGGCCGACTCCAATGCCTTTGCCTTGAGCTTGGATGATGAATTTCTAGGGAAGAGAGTGGCTTTGGGCGTGGAAGAAGAAGATAGGAAAAATTACACACATAAAACTCAAGACAACTTCACTTCAAACTTCATTCATTTCCTAAAATCCAATCTCCTTTACAATGGGAGTCCAAGGCTTTTAATAGCCTCACAAAGCTAGCTTTTGAAATTTAAAAACTTCCCAAATCGAGGAGGATTACAAGGGTGGTTGGAGGATTTGGTGGAGAGTTTGGAGGGATGTGGGGGGGTTGGAGGATTTGGTGGAGGACTTGGAGGGATGTGGCCAACCTCCTTGAATTTGAATCTCCCTTGTTGGCGCCCAAAGGGTGATGAGGTGGCTAGTGAAGTTGCACCTGATGATGTGGCATGGTGAGGTGGTCTTCTACTTGGATAAGAATGACATGTGGCGCCCAATGGTCCTAGTTGATGGTCCTTTTCTCTTGCTTGGTTGATGTGTCTTCTCTTCTTCATGTGGTCAAATTCTGGGGTCTAGAATTTGAGTCTTGTTGCTGGCTTTCATGGCTTTATGACTTGATTAGACTTAACTCAACTGAATTAGACTTAACTCAACTAAACTGACTAGACTGACCTAGACTTTAAAACTTGAAATGGACTTACAAGAAATGAAATTTTAAAAGTAATTACAGGACTCAATAAACACTCTTGATTTGAAACTCAAAATTAATTACAGGACTCTTGAAAAGGAAATGACTCTTCAAAATAAAATATTTTTGAACTAAAGGATACAAGGTAACCTAATTATCTTCGATCCAAATTGGGATAAGGCTAACCTTGTTGGAGTGAAGTTTCTTTCGGCTTCTGGTGTCCACACCAATTCTCCTGGGGTGGGCAGAGCTCGACCCAGTCGAGTATGGTTCAGTTTTCCCCTGGTAATGCTCGAACAAGTCTGGGTTAAGTCTTTGCAGGTCCTCTCGAGTAATCCAAGAGTTGTCGGACTCAGGTCGACCTTGCCATTGAACCATGTATCGCTGATAGTCCTTATTCCTGGTAGTAATAATCTTGTCATCCAGGATTCTCTCAATCCTCTCTCTCTGCTCAGGTAAGGTTGGTGGTGGACACTCAGAAATATGTTCACTCTCAATGAAAGTTTCTGGCTCAAAAGGCTTACTAGGTATTAGTAGTGGTTCTTTGTATTCTACTAGGTCTGAAACATTGAAGGTTGTACTAATACCCATATCAGGTGGAAGTTGCAAAACATATGCATTAGGCCCTATTTTCTTTAAGATCTTAAAAGGTCCCGCTCCGCGGGCATGCAGCTTCTTTATGGTTCCAGGGGGAAACCGTTCAGGGTTGAGCCTAATCATCGCATAATCCCCTTCACAGAATTCTTTAGCCCTCTTATGTGAGTC
Organism: Areca catechu; assembly: GCA_021397845.1. Lineage (NCBI taxonomy): Eukaryota > Viridiplantae > Streptophyta > Magnoliopsida > Arecales > Arecaceae > Areca > Areca catechu. The sequence goes on along the minus strand of CM038051.1, from coordinate 87,653,775 downwards.
AGCTAAGTGTTTATAAGTTTCATTGCTCAGGTTGATCTTATTACTGATTTCTTTATGTAGATTTGTGACATGCTGTGCAAAAGACTCAGCAGACTCAGAAACTTACACAAGCACTTACGAAATGCAAACTGAACTAGGCATCTTTATTGAGAGGAATTTTATTGGACTCTCTAGGGCCTAAACCTAATAGATTAATGACTCTCTAGGTTTGACCCTGGTCTGGTATGCACATGAGAATTTACCATGGGTTCCTAGCAAATGCCATAAGGTTTTCCAAACGTAGGTAGCAAAAGGAATAGGCTTTAAAGGCTCATGCAACCTAGTAATCTCATCAAAATGAAACTTAATGGCTCTAAAATTAGGATAAGACTTAAGGAAAGGCAGGAAATAGGAATCCGAGTCTTGGGATAATTTAGGGGAATCTTGAAACAGACCTTGGTTACTCATGATGACCTTAAGATTTGATTATTGATCTACAGGCGGGATGCTTCTAGGTAGTTGAAGGTCATCAGGAAAGTCTTCTAAAATAATGATTGGGTTCTTCTCAAGTACCTGAAGGAGTTCTTGTGTCGAAGCTAAAGTATTGGGTTCTTCCTGAGGGCATTGTCTTACGGGAACCAAGTCCTCACTAAATTTTGGTTGTTCTGATATTTCAGGACTAGGCTCAATAATCTTTTCTTTACCAAATGTTTCCTCAGGTAAGGTATTAAAGTTGTTCTCTTCACAGTCTTCCCCTTCATATTCATCTATTAAACTTATGTTACTCTCATACACATATTTACTAGGTTCAGACTTGCCTTCTTCCTTCCCTAGCCCTTCAGTTTGAGGATACCCTAAGTCTTGAGTATTCATGAACTCAACTTGTATTTCAGGGTTCTTACTCCTATCATTCATATGAGCTAATGGGAAAGTAGGAGTTGGTTGGTCTAAGGAAAATTGTTTAGCCAGCATTTGGTTCAATTGGACCATTAGATCATTTAGGCCTTTCAGCATGGTTTCAAGATTCGGGTCCATGGCTACACTGGACTAGGCTTGGATTGGTGAATATGGTGTCCCTGCTCTAGTTGTCATGCATGCAAATGGACTCAAGCTCGAGCTAATGTTTCCTAGACCTAGAGCACAAATTAGAAGTCTAATTAAGTGAACCAACTAGCTAGTAGTACTTATGGGACTTAGCCAGGTAGGTGGAGGGGAGTGAAGGTCCCTGATTGCTAACCTTAGACACCAATCTGAGATTGGCCAGGTAGGCGGACCAAATCACAAGCCCTGATGCACTAATCCTAGACACCAAGCCAGTAAGCACACACCAATTAGCTGACACAGTTAACTTGACCCTAACCTGAACCTAATTTGTTGGTGTCCCTGACCCACTAGGGCAATTAACGTTCTACTCAATTTTAATTAATGGACTTGGATCGATATGCTGGTTGGTGATTTTTGGGCTAGGGACAGGTGATGAAATCCTGACCCTATGTCAAATTGATGCCCTTAATTTTATTTCTCATGAGATGAATGAAATGCAAAGGTGCTGCGGAAGTGTGTTGCAGTTTGAAAGTGGTGTAGAAAACATGATGAAAAAAATATCCAAAAATTCTAAAAAATTCATAGAGGATTCCTAACTTATATGTTTCAATGAATATAAAAGGAAATTTAAAACTAAAATCTATACTACTCTAAGCAGATCCTACAAATGAAGATAAATAAAAAGGACAGAACAGAACCCTAATGATAGTGTCGAACTGTAGAAATTTTCATTTTTTTTAATTTTTTTCTGATAGTGAAATTTAATATGGTGATAACTGACTTAAAAAGGAACAAGAAAAAAAATATTTTAATAAAAAATTGGTGACTTTTATTTGGAGCTGCAGATGGATTACAGTAAATAGATACAAATTTTCAGAAAACAGAACCTAATCAAACAAGTGCAATGGCTTACCCAAACTTCAATCTAAAAAACTCACGTCCGGCCAGGGGCTCATTATTCCCATGGGTCGTGACAGTGTACTAGAGTACACCCACTCAGGAGGCGTGAATTTTAGATCTTGCTTGGATTTAAAGAAAACTATTCTACGCTAATGCAACCATGCTCTGATACCAAAGTTGATACGGCACGCATGTGATTAATGTTTTGAATATGGTTTGTAGAGCAATGAAACCTAATTACACTAGCATTGTATTCATCATAATAAGACTTAAGGATTATAAGAAATTGGACTTTTACTTGATTAGACACAATCCTAAACTAAGAAGGAAGAAGATCTAGACAATAGGGGCTAATGATTGAGGACTTACCTTGATGAGTTTTCCAACCTTCCTATGATTCAAAACTTGAAACTACTGATGCTCTGGACTGGAGAACTTGGATAACAGTGATCAGAACCCTGGACTTGGGCTTCAGCTTGTTGGTTCATTATCAAGGGGAACCCTGTTCACAACTCAAGGACTTCGAAGGACCCTACAATGAAGATCAAAGTTAAGGTTGAAGGATGCAAACATAAAGAAGGGATGGGAGAACTTGTGAACAAAGAAAAGATAGTTGAGAAGATCTGTCCGACTCCAATGCCTTTGCCTTGAGCTTGGATGATGAATTTCTAGGGAAGAGAGTGGCTTTGGGCATGGAAGAAGAAGATAGGAAAAATTTCACACATAAAACTCAAGACAACTTCACTTCAAACTTCATTCATTTCCCAAAATCCAATCTCCTTTACAATGGGAGTCCAAGGCTTTTAATAGCCTCACAAAGCTAGCTTTTGAAATTTAAAAACTCCCCAAATCGAGGAGGATTACAAGGGTGGTTGGAGGATTTGGTGGAGAGTTTGGAGGGATGTGGGGGGGTTTGGAGGATTTGGTGGAGGACTTGGAGGGATGTGGCCAACCTCCTTGAATTTGAATCTCCCTTGTTGGCGCCCAAAGGGTGATGAGGTGGCTAGTGAAGTTGCACCTGATGACGTGGCATGGTGAGGTGGTCTTCTACTTGGATAAGAATGACATGTGGCGCCCAATGGTCCTAGTTGATGGTCCTTTTCTCTTGCTTGGTTGACGTGTCTTCTCTTCTTCATGTGGTCAAATTCTGGGGTCTAGAATTTGAGTCTTGTTGCTGGCTTTCATGGCTTTAAGACTTGATTAGACTTAACTCAACTGAATTAGACTTAACTCAACTAAACTGACTAGACTGACCTAGACTTTAAAACTTGAAATGGACTTACAAGAAATGAAATTTTAAAAGTAATTACAGGACTCAATAAACACTCTTGATTTGAAACTCAAAATTAATTACAGGACTCTTGAAAAGGAAATGACTCTTCAAAATAAAATATTTTTGAACTAAAGGATACAAGGTAACCTAATTATCTTCGATCCAAATTGGGATAAGGCTAACCTTGTTGGAGTGAAGTTTCTTTCGGCTTCTGGTGTCCACACCAAGAAGGGACTGTAGCCTCTAAGATTGAACTTGATGAAGTTCAGCCAGTAAAAGAACCTGCACACTCTAAGGACATCATAGAACCGACTATGATTAGATCACACGCAGAATCCATTATTAGGAGATCCGGTAGAGTACCATGTTAGCCAGACAGATACTATGGTTTCTTGGTCCGGGATAGCGATCCCATTAAGCTCGATGAGAACAATGAGGATCCGATCACCTATATGGATGCACTTCAGAGATCTGACTCTGAGGCATGGCTTGGAGCCATGCGATCCGAAATAGAGTCCATGGAGATCAATAATGTATGGACATTGGTTGATCCACCTGAAGGGATAAAACCCATCGGGTGCAAGTGGGTCTTTAAGAGGAAAAGGGGCACAGATGGGAAGGTGGAGACCTATAAAGCCCGTCTGGTTTCCAAGAGGTATCGTCGGTGATATGGTATCGATTATGACGAGACTTTCTCCCTTGTGGCAATGCTCAAGTCCATTTGGATCATGCTTGCTTTAGCAGCATATCTTGATTATGAGATCTGGCAGATGGATGTCCAAACTGCTTTCCTAAATGGAGAGTTGGAAGAGGAGGTGTATATGATACAGCCTGAAGGGTTCACATCCTCAGATGAGTCAAAAGTATGCAAGTTGCAAAGGTCCATTTATGGACTCAAGCAATCATCTTGAATTTAGAACTTACGGTTTGATAGGTGTATCAAATCGTATGGCTTTGTCAGGAACGGAGAAAAAACATGCATCTATAAGTGGGTTAATGGTTCTGTGATTGTATTCCCAGTATTGTATGTTGATGACATTCTCTTAATCGGGATTGACATCACAACATTACAAGGAATAAAGGTCTGGTAATCATCTCAGTTCTCCATGAAGGACTTGGATGAAGCTTCTTATATATTGGGTACGAAGATCTATAAAGATAGATCTAAAAGACTTCTGGGATTGTCCCAGTCTACATACATTGATACCATGCTGAAATGATTCAGCATGAAAAATTCCAAGAAAGGCTATCTTTCGATAGGTTCTAGAATTACTCTTTCTAAGAAGGATTGTGTGACAACTCCTGAGGAAAGAGAGTGCATGAGTAGAGTACCTTATGCTTTTGCAGTAGGCTCTATCATATATACTATAATATGTACTAGACCAGATGTGGCATACTCACTAGGAGTAGTGATGGGGGACCCGAAACCCATTTGGTTGTTCTTTTTAATTTTCTAGTTTTCTCATTTTTCTTATCCCAGCTATTCCACTTATTCCCTTTATTCCCATTTTATTCCATGTTTATCCCTGAGTTATCCCTCTGCTATTCATGTCTTCTTCTTCCTCAAAACCATCGCCCAGAACTTCTTTTTTTCTGCTGCCTATCCCAGATCAACCGTGCCCGACCCCCGGCAGCCTTCGCCAGCCCGCCACCAGTGCTCGCTGGCCCCGCTCTCGTCGAAAAAACCAGCATCTACCGCCCACGCCGTGAGAAGATGAACGGTCCATGGAAAGACCACAGGTCTCCCATGGCCACCACCGCCGCCATGCCACCATCGACCGCCTGCCGCCCGTCGCCCCCTGGCCCCCGCCCGGCCATCGAAGGCCTTGCCGGTTCCCAACCGCTGCCCATGACCGTGGAAGGCGAACGTGCACTTGTGACGCCCATCCATGCCGCCGTGCCACCCCGCCACCGTCGCCCGCCTGCCGGCCCCCGTACAGCCGCCAGAGGCCTCGCCGGTGCCCAGCCACTGCCCACGGCCGTGGAAGGCGAACGGGCACCCGTGATACCCGTCCGTGCCGTCGCGCTGCTGCCGTCCGCCGCCCGTCGTTCGTCAGCGCCATCCGCCGACCGCATCCACTACCCGCTGCCCGGCCGGCCGTCGGAGATCCGGTTCCCCTGTTGCTCGGCCGTGAAGAAGCTTCTACATGCTTCTCAAAGCATCTAAGGAAGGAACTATTCCTGCACGATTTTTGGTGCAGCATGAATTTCAGAGCCATGGAAGATTTCAAATTTCAAATAAAAGGGATTTATTTGGTAATTTTCATAAACGGAATTTGGGTTTAAAATGGAAATTTGGAATTTTGGTTTTGAATTTAAATTCAAATCTTGGGAGGATTCCAAGGGATTTTATTTTTTGAATTTCAAAGGGATATGAGAATCTATGAATACCCATACTCCTCTTGTAATAATTTAGTTGTTGAATGAATTTTTGAGGGTTTGTAAGCTTATTGTGGTTCTGGGCTGAGGCCCGTTTGCCTTAGTCCTTAGGGATGTCGAGGGATGTGAGGCCTTGTCTTTTCTTTGTCCTTTGGAAGGTCAAGGGGTGTGAGGCCCCATCTTGCCTTCATCCTTTAGGATGTCAAGGGGTGTGAGGCCCTGTCTTGCCTTCGTCCTTAGGGACGTCGAGGGGTGTGAGGCCCCATTTTGCCTTCGTCCTTCGGGATGTCGAGGGTTGTGAGGCCCCATTTGCCTTCGCCTTCAGGCGTCGAGGGGTGTGAGGCTCCAGGTATCTCCATTCCCATCATCTTATCTCCTCATGATCCTTCAGACCCAACCTAGCACCTCCAAGTATCGAGGAAGGTAGGATTACCTTAGAGGTGAGAGGTCTCTTCGTTAGGGTGAGTCCCAAAGTCCACGAGATCCAGATCCCAGTCTCCCATCCCCATCCTTTCTTCATCACGTCCACCAAGAAAATTTGAAAACAAAAGAGGTCAGCCATTTTAGGAGTTAGTTTCTGTGTCGCACTAGTCCCGGGAGGCTTCTTAGCCCTCCAACGGTCCTTAGTTTGCTTTATGTTTTCCCTTTTCCGAATAACCCAGGTTTCATTGAAACCCCGTCCCGCATCAAGTAGTGAGCAGATACCAGTCTGACCCAGGTGAGGCATATTGGAAGGTGGTTAACTCCATCCTGAAGTATTTAAGAAATACTAAAGATCAATGGCTAATTTATGAAGAATCTGACTTGAAACTTGTTGGGTATACTGACTCCAGTTTCCAGTCAAACAGAGATGATAGCAAGAGTGTGTCAGGATTTGTATTCACCCTAAATGGAGGAGCGATATGCTAGAAAAGTCCCAAGCAGGCGACAGTTGCAGACTCGGTATGCAAGGTAAAGTACCTTGCAGCATCAGATGTAGCGAAGGAAGCCGTGTGGTTGCTGAAGTTCCTTGGAGAGCTAGGGGTGGCATCTTTCCTAGATGGTCCTGTTCCAGTGTACTGTGACAGCACTGGAGCCATTGCTCAAGCTAAAGAGCCGAAAGCTCATCACCGCACTAAGTATATTCTGCGGCGCTACCACCTTATATGAGAGATCGTAGAATTAGGTGACATCAATCTTATGAAGATCGATGGAAAGGAAAATCTGGCCGACATTTTCACTAAAGCCCTTGAAATAAAAGAGTTCATCTTTTGTAAAAGGGAAATGGGTATTAGATACCGTTCTGATTGGCTTTAGTACAAGTGGGAGTTGTTGGGAATTGTGTCCCAAAGCCAATTGCCTAGGCTGTAGGCAGTTCAGCTGAGTATTGTACTCTTTGTATGAATTAATAAATTTTATTTTGGCGGCTCATCACATTCTTACTTTTCCCTGTAATGAACTCTTTTTCATGTGATGAAGTCCTTAGGACTACATTAACTTCGATATAGAAAGGATATATCGAGTGGTCCTTAAACCAGGTTCATGACCAAAGGATACATTGTACTGGATGGCAATGTATCAAGTGTAGGTTGTTATGGTTCACATCATTTAGTTGTCCTCTTGACCAAAGGAGTGTGGTGACACTGATGTGGTCTGCAAGTGGGATATATGATATCTCATTGAACGTGACTCCGTGTAGCCCATTTCTGCCAAAGGGATACTCATGATTATATATGGGTATATGTATCCCTCCGACCGGAGGTCATCATGGTAGCTTGCAAGCAACTCCCTATGCCTTGGTGCCGGACTACTCGGATATCTAATCCGGTGATGGAAGGTTTCTGGCATAGGCAAATACTTGTGGAGCAGTGGTGGACCAAGATGGAATTGACCTGTCTGAATAGTTTGGATTGAATGTCTCGTAATGTCTCAATTTAGCAAATCCTCGGCTGGGGTAGTCCTAGTGAGGTGTCACTGGACTTGCGAGGTTGAGACATGTTGTGGATTGACTCAGCTAGTATTGGAAGTCTAACCCTAGGTCATCCTGAGCATTGAAGGTCAAAGGAATGAATTATATGGTAAACATATACTAGAGGTTCGATTGATTGCTCTCGCATCTTCGACCTATCTGGATGCCAAGACCCATTGCTAGATGGTATCTTGTGCTGGTACTAAAATTGTTCCAGTGCTACCACCTAGATTAGAACCCATGAGGTCACACGCCATAAAGGATTTCTCCCTGATCCAAGTATCGATTTATGATTAGGAATCATTTCAGTAATGGTTTGATTGAGCACACTTTAGATTGACCCGATTTTGGATCGATCAGAAATTGTTAGGGTCCACTAGATATTATTCCTGGGTGACCAAGACTTGACCAAGCCTTTTATAAATTAGATTTTGATCTAATTGTATTGTGTACCGGTTTAGAATCAGTTTGTGATGTTTGAACCGGTTGTGAACTGGCTTTGAACCAATTCACACGGTAATAAATGGCTTGGGCAAACAGGGGATTTAAGATGACTTTTCCTCTCCAGTTTCACTCGATTTTTGCTGAAATTAAACAACCGATTTATGGCTCTTCATTGCTTATTTTAAAATGAATTCGATTCGTTCTCATACCAGGTGGCCTATTGAATTCCTAGAATATCTCCTCAGCTCCCAAAAATCACCGTTTTCATTGTTCTCACTGGATATAATTTTTTGGTTGGTGAGAAAGCTCAGTGTGTGTATTCTTCCTTTGAGAGCTTCCACCATCCTTTCCACCGGTGTTTTTGGGCCTGGTTTTTGTTGAGAGATTGGGAGTGAAAGACCTCCTTGATTCCCTATTTTTGTTGGTGCTCAATCGGTGGAAGAAACCATTGTTTTGGAGAAAACAATTACAAATCACAGTGTTTTATTTTTTTCTTCCCTTCTCACCGTTCCAAGAGCTTTCCGGCAACTAGCATCGCACGAAAAGCTGGATCAGAGGAATCCCAGGCGTGTCCCCCCTCTAGAGGATGTTCTCTTGAACACTTGTGAGCTGCATCAACCTCCATTGCTACTACTTTTGTTTCCCTTATTTTGGTTGTAGATTTACTTTTCTGAAATTTCTAGGTGAAGGGGACTACAACATTGTTGGTAGAACGATCCATTAGCTCTTCTTTAAAGCTAAATCTATCAATAAGTTGGCTTGCTGTTGTTGCAGGAAGAGAGACCAAAGCATTGCCCATTTGTGGTTTGGGTTTGCTGCACTTGGAAGATAGGAAGAGAATCATTCCAAATAGTTACTGGAAGAAGAAAACTGGAATAAAGTTGTTCCAGATATTCCAGCTATTCCAGTAGTTATCCCTGCTTTATTTCAAGCAGGAATAAGGTACAATTTATGTTTTTATGTCTCATGCATGCCTAGATTTAGGTTTATTAAATATTTATAAATATTACATGCCTATTTCATGCCTTCCTTTGCCTATGCATGCATCTTGAAAATATTAGATCCTATGCCGAGTAGGTTTTTTCCGCTCCTATTTTAAAATTATTTTAAAATACATACCTGCTCCTTATGCTGTTGCATGCTTAGTGTAGGCACTTGCAACCCCTTATGCTTTCAAAAACCTCCAGCATTTCTAGGATCATTAGATTGCATTTTATTAAGATTATTCTACTGCATACATTCATTGTACATATTAGGTTTGCATCTTACTTTTGGCATACTCCATGGCATTTACTAGAAGTTCATTATAAATTTTTATGTGCATGTCAAACCAGGGTCAAACCTAGAGAGCCTAAATTCTGTTATGTTTAGACCCAAAGAGTCCAATAAATTCTTTTCGATAGGAATGCCTAGTCAAGTCTATTAAGTATTGAGTCCAATAAGTCCCCAGACTTAATTCATCTATCAATACCTGCACTGATCTCTGCATAGCATTTACATCAGGACATTAGCCAAAAGATTAATTTAAGTAATGAAATCTTTAAAAACTGGCTAATTCCTGAAAGAAAGCCATGGAATTTAATGTAGGAAATTCTATTATGGTTATGAAGCTTCATGCTCATAGAGTTGAACCCTTTAGAGTGATAAAGAAAGTGGAACCCAATGCATATGTGCTTGATCTGACCTTAGATTTAGGCATTAGCTTTACCTTCAATATCGCAAACTTGGTTGAGTATAGGGAACCGGCAGTGATTCCTAGTGAGATTTTTGGACCTCACCCATCCTTTGAGAGAGAAACCTTACCAGAGTGTCCAATAAGTTTTCCTAAGAGAGGAATACAGATCGAGTGTATCCTGGATGATCAAGCTATCATAACCCAGGGTCGTGGCTATCAACGCTACCTAGTCCGATGGCATGGTCGACTACAATCCGATAATTCATGGATTACTCGAGAGGACCCACAACACCTCCATCCAGACTTACTGCTAGCACCAGACTACCTATACTCGACAGGGTCAAGTTCCTCCTTCCCCGGGAGAATTGATGGAGACTTCAAGTCAACCCTAGTTCACTATGGGTCTTTGATTTTGAGTACCTTAGCCATGATTCCAATTTTATCTTTGAGTCTAATAATATGACTGTGTTAGCTATTTGAGTCCTATTTTTGGGCATGCATAGATAGTCTCGCATCAGGTTTAGCATGAAACTCCTTTGGGCATGGGATCTAGTGCTACGATTTTAAGGGGAGAAAGAAAGAAAGAAAAATTCAAAGAGTCTCTTATCTTCCTTTTCTTCTCCACCACTTTTCCTCCTAGTTTTCTACTTCTTCTTTTTCTTGGCGGGTTCAAGAAGTTCTAAAGAAGAAGTCAAATCAATCATTCAAAGGCATTCGCATGAAGCTAGCACTCTAGGAAGGCTGATTATGTTTGGGGATTCATATGGATTTGCCATAGAGGCCGGACATGTAATGTGGCTGCGAAGGGACCTAAAGACCCTTTTCCACGTGCTATCAATAATGGAGATCAGTGACCCACAAGTAGGTATGAGATTTGATCTCATGGTATGTATAGATTAGATCTATAGCATGTATCAGTTAGATTAATGCATGCTGATTTTATTTTTTGCATTACTTATCATGTCTAGAATCTAGCTAAGAATTTTTAGAATTTTTCTTATGCGTATGTTTTATGATTAAAAAGATTTTAATCTAATTTACTTTATCCATAAATAAATACATGCATTAAAACCCTACCTGATTTTCAACATTGACACCTAGCTATACAAAGAAATTAAGACAAAATTTGAGGCAAATAGCCCAAAATAGTTGATTGACACTTGGCCATATGAAGAAATCAAAATGAAAGTCTGAGGCAAATAGCCCAGAATGGCCAATTGACACCTGGTTACAAGAGGGTGATTGACTGGAATTCAATCGCCTAAGGAGAAATGTTGATGTATTTTGGCAATGACTGACTACCTATAATTGAAAATATACTAAGTCATATCAATGGAAATTTGACCCCTATACTTAGGAGAATGATGTGTGAGCCTGATAATGAACTACTAAGATACTTAGCAAATGTTGCAGTCAAAGAGATACGAAAGACAAATTTTGGAAAGTAACTTTCATTGATATGAAGAGTTCTTACAAAAGGCAGCTTAGTCCAAATAAGCAAAAGCTACACAAAAAAAGAGCAAAATCCTAGGTCTATTCTTAAGGATTAGTTGCCAATTCTTTAGCTCTAATGACTTCCTTAGCTCAGGAAGCTCGATATGAAGATGCTGAAGAAAATCTAGGAGAAGGTTGGCAAAATCCATTTGGCTAGTCTCCCAAGGTCGGTTAGCTCTTTACTGGTGTTAGTTTCAAAGCACTAATAACTTCTCCAATTGCCTTTATTGCTGGCTCTTAGGTGGCAGGACTATCTGTTTCCTCTTCAGCAATCCATTCCTAAGATTATCTTTTAGTAACAACCTTGCTCAAATCCAAGTGTGGATGGATCTGAGCAATTCTCTCTCTATAGTTAATGAATCTAAGTTGATATGCTTCTACCAAGCCTTCAATGACCTCTTACATGAAAACTTTAAACTCCTTGTATTTTTGATCACCTAGGTCAAGGACATTTTTCGGGTAACATTTTGGATATATTTGGCCAGAAGCTTCATATCTATAGAAATTGAAAACTAACTTAGAAACTAAATGAAAATACATAAAAATGAAGAGGTGAAGAAACTACAAACGAAGCTAACACAAACATGAAGGTGTTGACTCCGTTATTGATTTTGATGATAAGCAAAATGGTTAAGTATAAGTTGAGTACTAATGATTTCCTTGAAGTGTGTTTCTATAGAAAAAAGTACTCATCAATTTGAAAATTTTTGTTTGAATGAAGAAGTCAAAGTTTAGATGAAAGATATGCTCAAAGAAGACTTGGATAGTTGAAGTTTGCTTGAATGGATACTTGAGTTCAGCATAGACTTGATTCAGCACAAGTTTAGCTATTTATGTGAAGATCTTAGTGAATTGTTGACTCAAAGTGTCGGCATATAATACCAAGTATTGACACATGACAGTGAAGTATCGACTCAAGCCGATATGCAAAGAAAGTTTCAGATGGCATGGCTGATGTATCAACACATGGACTTGATGTGTCGATTCAAAGTGTCGACACATGGATTAGCTCATCGCCTGAAATTTTTTGGTCACAGAACTTGCTAAAGTTAAAGATCTAGCTGATGTGTCGACACATGAATGCTAAGTGTCGACTCAAAGTGTCGACTCACCTGAAGAAGCGTCGACACATTTGAGATTTCTAAAAGGCTACATGATGCGGAACCTATATATGCATGCAATTATATTTTTGTATGTTTTAAATTTAAGTTATAAATCTAAATCTCGAAGAGCAGACCAAGTATCTAAGCAGGGAAAACTATGCAAGATAAGAAGCTAAAAGCATGTAAGATAGGACCTAAAAGCAATGAAAGAGAAGGACCGCCGAGGCTGAGAAGCCTTGGTTGGGCTAGTTCTCTTACAATAAAGCTACTAGAGAATATAGGGGTGTACCTGGCAATGTCTGATGTGCCTGGTGAAGATCGCAACAAAAAGATCACTCATTCCTCGATGGATGCAGCCTGGAAAATCAAGCTAGAGACTCGCAGATACCCAACTTTCTGCTCGGTGATCCGATTGCGGCCCGGCTGGAGTCGGATTTGTCGGAGTCGAGGGACCTGCAAATGACCTATCAAGGGTTAGAATACTCAAAGAGGAGGAAGAAATAAGGAGAAAATAGTAAAGGGAATAAGGTGTTTGGAGTGGGTGGCCAAGGCTTTGGAGAGCAGGCTAGCGGTAGGAGGCTGTTGCAAGACACCGGGAAGAAGAAGGCTCACACAGGTTCCCTTAAGCACACAGCAGGGTAGCATACAACAGTTGTAGAAAACTCAATTGTATTTCATGTCAAAATTGATAAATTTTCATACAAGGGATCCCTTATATAGAGTCATGAGAATTAGGGCCCAAGCAAAAGAAAATAAGAAAAAAAATGGGTGACCACTTTCTTCCTAAAGTGTGGGGCTACATACATGGAAGAAAATACTCTCCCACATTTTTCCTAAAGTGTGGGGCTGAATACATGGAAGAAAACACTTTCATGCCATACAAAATCCCTCCAAACAAGGTAGGTAGTGGACATCCAAAGGGGGGGACCACTTCTTTCTTAAGCAAGCTAGCACGAATCAAAAGATTCATGTTTATCTATTTTTACTTTCCTTCTTGTAATGCTGGCGTGTAAAGTTAGTGTGCTTGGGGTGTGGAATGGGTGTGCTGGCGTGTGGTCATCAACTCCTCATGCATGAGCCGACTTCATGATCCTCCAAGTAATCTTAGGTGGCGAAATCCATGGTGTGACTGGGACTCCATGTGGCTGTTGAGGTGGCATGCTGGGTGGTGTCCTTCACATGCTTGAGTCTTCTTTGACTGGGCTTGACTCAAACTGACTCAATACAACTTGACATGATTATGAGACTCAGAATATGATTAGCTTAACATGGGCTGACTAGTACATGACTTAAATAGGCTAAGCCTTTATTATAAATGGACTCAATCACCACTAGGTAATCCATAGAGGGTTTAGAAACCTCTGTCTTATTCTGGTGCCTCTGGTGTCCCCACCAATTCTCCTGAGGTGGGAGGAAATCGACCCTGTCGAGTGAAGATCAGACTGGCTCACATATCTCTCGAGGAGGTCTAGGTTGAGGCACTGCAAGTCCTCTCGAGAAATCCATGAATCATCCGACTCTGGCCGGCCTTGCCATCAGACCAGGTTGCGTTGAAGCCGTGGCCCCAGGTCATTATGGCTTGATCATCCGGGATACGCTCGATCCGTTCTCCTCTCTCAGGCCAATTTATCGGTGGACACTCTAGGTTAGGGTCACTCACAATGGAATGAATAGGTCCAAAGGCCTCACTAGGTATCGCTGTCGATTCCATGTACTCAACCAGGTCTGCGATATTGAAGGTAGAACTAATGCCCAAATCTGAAGGAAAATCTAACACATATGCATTTGTTCCAACCCTCTCAATCACTTTAAATGGACCGGTTCTGCAAACATGAAGCTTCTTTTAGGCCTAAGCCTAACCAAGATAGAATCCACTATATCAAATTCCTTGGCCCTTCTTCGGAAAATTAGCTAGTTTATTTCAAAATTAGTGTAGGTGGTGAACATGCTGGGCACATGCAGACTCCTCTCCATTGTCCATGAAACATGCCTCCATCGATGTTGATCCAGAAGTTCATGCCCAAAACCATCCACCGTGATGATCCCTGCAGTTGCTTCTGCCTCCTTTGGCCCCTCATAGGACCATACGGCGGACCTCCCCGATGAGTGCCTGGTCCTCAATTTTCAGTCCCTCGGCTACGGCGACCGCAAGCAGTGCTCCCTCGTCTGCCGTTGATGGCTCATCGTCAAAGGCTAGAGCCACCACCACCTCTCCCTCGACGCACGCATCGTCATCCTGGAGGCCGCTCCATCCCTTTTCTCCCACTTCGATGTTGTCTCCAAGCTTGCCCTCAGACACGACCGCCACTCTGATAGCATCGGTGAAGAGGCGCTCACCCTCATCTCCATCCGCTACCCCAACCTTACCTGCCTCAAGCTTCATGCCTGCCAAGCCCTCACGGAGTGCGGCATGGCCACGCTTGCCAAGCACTGCCCTAATCTCCGCAAGATCTCGTGAGGCTCTTGCACCTTCGGTGCCAAGGGCATGAAGGTTGTCCTCCGGGGGTGCCCCCTCCTGGAGGAGCTCTCCATCAAGCACCTCCGTGGCCTCTCTGATGCCTCCTCGAAACCCGTCGGCCCTGACGCCACCTCCTCATCCCTCCGGTCCATCTCTCAAGGAACTTTATAATGGACAGTGCTTCACCCCGCATATCGCTGGCTTCCCCAACCTCAAGACCCTCAAGCTCTTCCGCTGCTTCGACAACTAGGACCGCCTGCTCGAGGCCATTATGGAGGGCATCCCTCGGATCGTCAAGATCCACCTCACGAAGCTTCAGGTCAGTGACCGTAGCCTCATCGCCATCTCCTCCTACGCTGATCACGAAGTCCTCCACCTCGTCAAGATCCCCGAATGCACTGATACTGGCCTTGCCATGCTCGCTGACAAGTGTCGGTTTTCACTGCCGGAGGACCTCCCCTGTTCCAACATTTAGTCTGTGGGGAAGAAGGAAATCCACTGCACGAACATGAAGGTAAATGCCTTCATTGTTGCCAACTTCAGCGCACACATTTTGAAGCAGCACGCTTTCTAGAGCAGCATGGATCTCAGTGCTACACAATCTTCAAAGCTGTACTGATCTCAAAGTAGCCAATAAAAAAAAAAGAAAATCAATGAAAAAAGACAAAAATTCAGAGAAAAAAAAAAAGGAAAGAAAGAAAGAAAGGTGGAAAAAAAAATGATGAACCTCACCTGCTTTGATTTTATTAGTTTCGATTCCATCAATTCCCACTGAGCCTGACTCGATAGAGTCAAGTTCACCCCACTCCAAGGGAATGATGGGGACCAAAAGTCTATTTTATTTTATCTTATTTGAGTCCATTAGTCCTGTAATAAAGTGAGACAACTGAGTCAAGTTGAGTCCACTTAGTCAGGTCCAATTATTTTCAGTCCAGTCGAGTCTAATAGAGTCTCGTAAGTTTCATTCATGTCAAGATCCAAGAGGAGAGTAAGCAGACCCAAAGATTCATCAGGCCCCTGAAGTAGAGCTGGACTTCATGCACCTGGGCCCTTCATGCCACCAAGCCTGCGAGAGACAGCTCCAGTCCGAGACAGGCCCACCAGGGTTTTTTGGCCCACAAGTTAGGATTTCTTAGCCCTCAAGTTATGTACCCTGGGATAAATCTATAAATACCCTACCTCCTCTTGTATTTTTTAACAACGAATGATGAATGAATATTTCTTTAGTTCTGTGTGAACTTTTCAGGGTTTCTGTGTGATCCCTAGGGCATCTGTGTGAGCCCTTTACTGTGTGATTGTCCTCCATGGGGAATCTGTGTGAACCCTAGTTATCCTTCGCCCTCTCTTTTTTCTCCCCTGCAAACCCTAATCTCTGGTGACTTCTATGCTTGCCAGCGATCCATCCCCGATCTCTATCCCGCATCACTATATTAAAGATTTTTGAACTAGGTGTCGACTCAAAAAGGCCAAGTGTCGACTCACAGCCTGAAGTGTCGACACATGGAGTTCTAGAAACAGTAATGGCTAGTTTTTCAAATGCAGAACTCATCCCTCTTGGCTCCCAATGGCTAGTTTTTCATGTCTAATGGCTAAAAGCTGGATTTGAGGCTTTAGAAAGGTATTTATATGGTTCAACTCAAATCAAAACATAAGAGGATGAAAAAGGAATAACCAAGAGAGAAGGAAAGAAGAGCATTCACTCCTATTCATTGAGTTCAACCACTTTCAAGCAAAAGCAAGCCTCCAAGCATTCAAGAACCTTTAAGAGCATTAAAGAGCAATCCTTCTTAAGCAATTAAAGAAGCTTCATCAAGTTGAAAGCATCACAACAACAAGCTTCAAAGAGATACCCACTTTTTATTACAAAGCTTTTATTGTCTCTTTACTTCAAACTTTTATTTGTTGTAAAGGTTCTTGGTTAGCCTATTACAAAACCAAGAAAGGTTATTGTGAGCCTTTAAAAATCAATTAGGTTCTTGGTTAGCCTGCAAAACCAAGGGAGGTTGGTAGTGAGCCTTAACACCATTTAGGTTCTTGGTTAGCCTATAAAACCAAGTGAGGTTTTGACTTGGGAGTCTTGTGAAAATAAGTCGGGTTTTGATTAGTGAGCCCGAAAAACTAATCAGTTATAATCGATTGAGATTATAGTGAATTTCCAAGAGAATCTTGGGGAGTGGATGTAGGTGCATTGGATAGCACCAAACCACTATACTTCCTTATGTTTGTGATTGCTTGTCTCCTCTACTTGCTCTTACTTTTATAGCTTTATATTTTTGCTACACATTTACTTAAGAGTATTTCATTTGCATTCTTAGTACTTTATTTAATTGTTGGATTGGATCACACACTCTAGCATTCCATCAAATAATTTTTAGAGACCCAATTTGCCTCCCCTCTTGGGTTGCTTACTTGGCAACAAGTAGTATCAGAGCCCTGTTCTCAGTTTATAGGTCTAACAGCCTTGAGTAAAGATCTATGGCAGCCCCATTGGTACTAGTGTAGTTGAGGGACAAGCCTCAAATAGACCTCCATTTCTCAATGGATCAAATTATACTTATTGAAAAACTAGGATGAGAATATACATGCATTCTATTGATTATAATTTGTAGAAGGTAGTTGATAAAGGTCCACATATCCCTTCGATTGTGGTTAACAGTATTTCCATCCCAAAGCTCAAAGAGGATTGAGATGAAAATGACATTAAACAATCAGAGATCAATGAGAAAGTAATGAATATCTTTTATTGTGCATTATATCCTAGTGAATTCAATAGGATATCTACTTGCACATCAGCCAAAGAAATATGGGATACACTTGAAGTTACCCATGAGGGTACCGATCAAGTGAAAAATATAAAAGTGAACATGTTAGTGCACACATATGAAATGTTCCGAATGGAACCTAATGAATCTATCATTGATATGTACACTAGATTTACAAATATTATAAATGGAATGAGAAGTTTAGGAAAAGTAATATCTAATGCTGATCTTGTCAACAAAATCCTCAGGTCACTTCCAACATCATGGGATCCAAAGGTGACCGCCATCCAAGAAGCTAAAGATGTTGACAAGTTACATTTGGAGCAGCTGGTAGGATTGCTCATGACTTATTAGCTAAATTTGAAGCAAAAATCTATGGACATGGATAAGAAGAAAAAGGGGATTGCATTCAAATCAACTATACAAGAAGAATCCTCAATTGATGAGTCCGAAGAAGAAAAAGAAAAGGAAAAGGAAAGGGAGAAGGAAATACCTACATGCTTTGAGTGTAAGAAGCCAGGACACTATAAATTTAACTGCCCTCTCCTAAAGAAATCAAGAAAGAAGCTAAGAAAGAAAGCGATGATGGCTACCTGGAGTGATAGCGAGGACTCCAATTCAGATGAAAAGCAGGCTGAAATTGCAAATCTTTGTCTCACGGCACATCAAGAGCAAGAAGAGGTGTGTCTTGCAACCAAGGAGATCAAAAGACTTTGGTATCTTGATAGTGGTTGCTCAAGGCACATGATGGGAGATGTGAAGCAATTCACCTCTCTTGAAGTAATGAATGGAGGGAATGTGACCTTCGGGGATAATGGTAAAGAAAAAATCATTGGTATTGGTAAGGTTTACATTACTCCTACTTGTATTATCAATGTACTTTTAGTTGAAGGTTTAAAGCATAATCTTTTAAGTATTAGTCAATTTTGCAATAAAGGTTTTCAAGTTATTTTTAAATCATCTTATTGCATGCTTGCTAGTCCAGATAAAAATGGAGTACAATTCTTTGGAAAAAGGCATGATAATATCTATTTGGTAGATTTAGATATCTATTTTTACCTAATGGAGAATGCCTTGTTGCAATGAATTCTACTAAAGATAAGACTAGTTGGTTTTAGCATAGAAGACTAGGTCATACTAGCATGTATCTACTTTCAAAACTTTGCAAAAAAAATTTAGTTAGAGATATACCAGAACTTACTTTTGAAAAAGATAAAGTTTGTCAAGCATGTCAATTTGGAAAACAAGTTAAAACTTTTTTCAAACCTAAATGTTTTGTTACTACTAGTAGACCACTAAAATTACTTCATATGGATCTCTTTGGACCAACTAGAATATTCAGTCTAGGAGGCAAGAGAAATGGATTGGTCATAGAGGATGATTTTTCAAGATTTACTTGGATTTTCTTTCTTGCACATAAAGACAAATCATTTTCTGCATTTGTAAAGTTTTACCGAAAAGTTTTAAATGAAAAAGGTGTTTCAGTTATTTACATACGTAGTGATCATGGTTCTGAATTTGAAAATCAAGATTTTGAAAATTTTTGTAGTGAAAAAGGTATAGAACATAATTTTTTTGCATCTAGGATACCTTAGTAGAATGGGATAGTAGAAAGAAAAAATTATACTTTAGAAGAAATGGCATGCACTATGCTTTGTGAAAATGATTTTCTAAGATATTTTTGGACTGAAGCTATTAATACAGCATGTTACATTTTGAATCGAGTTTTAATCCACCCTATTTTGAAGAAAACTCCTTATAAACTTTGGAATCAAAGAAAATCAACTTTAAAATATTTTCGAGTTTTTGGTTGTTAATGTTTTATCTTAAATAATGGCAAAGACAATCTTGAAAAATTTGATGCCAAGTATGATGAAGGTATCATTTTAGGATACTCTACATCAAGTAGGGCATACAATGTTTTTAACATAAGCACCTTAGTTGTAGAGGAGTATATACATGTTATTTTTGAAGAATCTGCTAACAAATCCTCTAGAAAAGAGGATACTTCTGATGCATGTGTAGGTGCTAATAAGCTTCAAAAGTTGACATTGAATGATCAACCCTCTCAGCAAAGCAAAGAAGATCAAGATAAAAATGAAAAAGGTGAAGACACTCAAAAGCACCAAGATCTATCTAAGGAGTGGAGGTATGCTCATGGATATCCTAAGGAATTAATCCTAGGTAATCCATCTTAAGGGATAAGAACTCGAGCCTCGATTAAAAATGAATGTGATTATATAGCTTTTGTTCTCTAGTAGAGCCTAAATATTTTGAAGATGCTGAAAAAGACCCTAACTGGATAAATGCTATGCAAGATGAATTAATTCAGTTTGATAGAATTAATGTTTGGACATTAATAGAAAGACCATCTAATATTCTATTATTGGTACTAAATGGGTGTTTATGAATAAGTTAGATGAAAATGGAATTGATGTTAAAAATAAAGCTAGGCTAGTTGCCAAAGGCTATAATCAGGAGGAAGGAATTGATTTTGATGAAACTTTTGCTCCTGTTGCTAGACTTGAGGCAATTAGACTACTATTAGCATTTGCTTGTTTTATGAATTTCAAACTCTTTCAAATAGATATTAAAAGTACTTTTCTAAATGGTTTTATAACATAAAATATTTTTGTTGAACAACCACCTAGATTTGAAAATCACACACATCCTGATCATGTTTTTAAATTGCATAAGGCACTTTATGGTTTAAAGAAAGCACCTCGAGCATGGTATGAAAGACTCAGCAAATTTTTGATTGAAAATGAATTTTCTAGAGGCCATGTTGATAAAACTTTGTTTCTAAAAAAGAAAGATAATGATTTATTAGTAGTGCAAATATATGTTGATGATATTATTTTCAGTGCTACTAATGAAATTCTTTGTCAAGAGTTTGCTAAGCTAATGCAGGATGAGTTCGAAATGAGTATGATGGGAGAACTTAATTTCTTTCTCATTCTCTAGATCAAGCAAACTAAAGATGGAATATTCATCAACCAAGCTAAGTATACAAGAGAAATTATAAAGAAGTTTGGGATGAAGACTACTAAGTCAATAAGTACACCTATGAGCCCCTCTTATAAACTTGATAAAGATGAGCATGGTAAATCTGTAGATTAAAAATTGTACAGAGGTATGATTAGCTCTTTACTATACTTAACTGCTAGTGGACCAAATATAATGTTCAGTGTATAAATGTGTGCTAGATATCGGTCTGAACCTAAGGAATCACATCTGTTGGCTATTAAGTGCATTATTAGATATCTATCTGGAACAATTGATATTGGCTTATAGTATTCTAGAGATTCATCTACTAAATTAATTGGATATTCTGATGCTAATTTTGCTGGATGTGAATTAGATAGAAAAAGTACTAGTGAAACTTGTCAATTTCTTGGAGTTAACTTAATCTCCTGATTTAGCAAGAAACAAACTTCAGTTGCACTATCCATAACTGAAGCTGAGTATATTGTAGCAAGAAGTTATTGTGCTCAAATCTTGTGGATTAAGCAATAACTTGAAGATTTTTAAATCAAGTTAACTAGTATACTTATAAAATATGATAATACCAGTGCTATTTGTTTGACTAAAAATCCTGTTCAACATTCTAGAAGTAAATACATTGAAATTAAGCATCATTTCATTAGAGATCATGTGGAAAATAATGATATTGTTGTGCTTGAATTTATTTGTACTGAATTGTAATTAACTAATATTTTGATTAAGCCTTTTCAAGAAGATCGATTCAGTATGATTAGAAGAGAACTCATGATCATTAATCCTTTTGATTAAAATATTTTAATCTTTGACTCAAAATAGATCAAATTTGACATTAATCTTATTGAATTTCATTGTATTTCTCTTGATTTTGATATGTGCTTCATTCTCTTGATTTTCGATTTTAAGTTGATGTGTCGACACATTAATGTGTCAACACTTGAATGTGTCGACACATTCATGAGTCAACACATGAACGACTGCAGACCAAGGTTAAGGGCGAACCGAAGTATTTTTTCTTCTATTTCTCCTCCCCACTCAAGCCGACACATGCCCTAACTCCTTCCAAACTATTCCTTCCCTCCAATCTTTGCTCAAACCTCCTCGATTCTTCATTTTGAATAGTTTTTGGTTCGGATTGTGCGACATTCCCTCTCTCATTTTCACTTTGAACCCTAGAAACCCTAGGTTTCTTCTCCATTCTTGTTCAAACCACTCTTCTATGCAATGGGACCTAGAAAACAAGTTGTCCATCGCCCTCGGCCATCCAATCAAGAAGAAGAGCGATGAACCAAAGCCAAACATGAAGCTAGAGCTCCAGTCCACCTGTTTGACCACTATTCGCTGCTTCTAGTCGGATGAGCTCGAAGACGGTTGTCGGAGGATGCCATGTGGATTTCAGTTTTGTCGACCAACAGCACTTCAAGATAGGTTAGTGGATTAGAGATGTTGGTCTGACATCATTCTATTCTCTGAGTGAAAGATACTACCCAGGGCTTATACGAGAGTTGTACGGATCTTTAGCCCATGGGAGTGATGGCTGGATAGGTCAGGTCAGAGGCAGGGATATCCCCATGACTTCAGAGATATTGATCAGGGTATGGGATATTCCTATGACTGATTCAGTTGTTGATAGTCTGATTGACAGAGTGAGTGGACTTCAGTGCATATTTGAGTCAGATATTTTGCCTGAGAGAGCCATTGTGCCTGCATCCCATTTGTCTGCCGAGATGAGACTTCTGCATCACATTGTCACCCAGATTCTTTTACTGAAGATCGGCTGTTTTGACTACATCATTGAGAGAGAGTTGCTCGTGATGGTCTCATTGGTTCAGCACACACCCGTCTGCCTTCCGGTGCTCATGGTACATCAAATGATGGAGGCTTCGATGAGTTAGAGACTTTGGTTACCCTATAGGATGGGGTTGACACTACTGTTTAAAGAGTATGGTATGACTTTTGAAGATGAGCCCTTCTGGATGCAACTACATACTGATGTCTATTACATCAGGTCTCTACATCGGATGGGATATTAGTTGGTCAAAGGCCAGTGGAGATGCAGAGTATCTAGTCAGGTCAATGATAGAGATGATGATGCTACAGAGGAGAAGCCTATACTTTTCGGTGAAGCAAGACCTATAGAGGCACCTTTCCAGAGAATCAGCTTGAGCCAGCAATGCAGCCAGAGTCTGCTTCTCAGTCTGAGCCTACATCTTAATCTCAGCCAGTTCAGTCGGATGCTCTAGGAGCTTCGGAGATTTTGATGGATAGAGTCAGTTGCATAGAGATAGATATCTTGATTATTAGGCAGCGACTTGACTATTTCATTACTGAGACCAGAGAGAGCCATATAGGATTGAGTGATGGCATCTCAGCTATTTTGACTGCACTGTCCAGACCTTCTACTGGAAGTGTTCCAGTTTCTGCTCCAGCTCCACCTGCTTTAGCACCAATGATGGATGATAGTGATGATGGTGATGATGAGGAGACTGACTCTGACGGTTTTGACTTTCCAGACTTGATTTCAGAGCCAGTGGCAAAGGTGATAATAAACTTGCCTAGGAGTCCCATTCGTGATCCTTCCATTTTATCCATTCAGACTCCTGTTCTATCTACTCCACCATCCAGATCTGATGATCATGCTCCTATACATATTCTTTCACCTATTGTTGATTCACCTATCATTGATACCCCCATTATTGATACTCCTATTGTTGACTCATCGATTACAGATTCACCCATTGATTATTCAGGTGATACGCCTATCGTTGATATGCCTACCATTTCTTCAGCTGATACACCAGTTTTTGATACATCCATAATTGATATACCTACCCTTCATATATCCTCTCTTATTCGAGAGCTAGGTTACACACTTGGCTTTCATTATCTTGATTCTGGTCCATCATTTGATCATACACCACATCCGACAGTTGTAGAGACTATCACTCCGATCTGCTCTATTCCTGTTGATGACATTGCCTCCACCTCTTCTACTTTAGCTAGAGGTAGGACATATGTTCGATGCAGAGGACGTGGTCGTCGTACTCCTTCGTGACTGACTAGGACCTGTCTTCGTGATCTCAGATCGATGTGGCCCCGAGCTTGTTCTTTCATTGATACAGGACCGATATAGATTGGATCTTCAAAGGATGGGGATTAAGATACTTTATATATTTAGATAGTTTGCTTTTCTGCACTTTTTGTATGTTTTGATATTCTCTTTGTGTACAAATTCTGACATTGTATGAAATCTTATGTTGTACTACATGTTATGATCTCAAATGAATGAAATGCATTAATTTCTTTTAGTACTTCATTGTCTTTATTTATGAATGAATGGATGAATGAATTTTTATATTGTACTTCAATGTTATATCTTAAATGATTTGCCTATTCTCTTCCTACCTTTTTAATGATAACAAAAAGGAAAAGTAATAAGACTAAAGTATAAATATGCTGGGGAGTAATAAAAGTAATAGTATAATAGTATAAATATATGCTTGAAAATCTGTCGTGTTTGACAATTCCTTTGTGTTTGAAAATTTGATAATTTGAAAATTCTTTTGAAAATTTGGTTAAGCTTGAATTGAAAATTCTTTACAAATTCATTAAGTAAGGGGGAGCAATGCCTCCTTTCTATTGAAAATCAATTTCTGAATTAAATTTCATATTTGAAAAGATGTTTACAAACTCTTTTATGAATCATTTATTCAAGGGGAGTCTACTCTATTGCTGAATTTATTTCTCCTGAGCATGTTTTCTTTTAGAGTATCACGATACATGAATTTATCTCTTATATATCCCAAGCTCTGATACTCTTGACCATTATAATACTCATACTCTGATACATCTTTTCAATATTGTAATTGCTCTGATATACCTATTGCAATTCGTTCTTCGAACCTTGAAAAGTTTTTTTGAAAGTCTTTAATGCAATTTATACTTAAAAGTTTTGGCATCATCAAAAAGGGGGAGATTGTTGACTCCGTTATTAATTTTGATGATAAGCAAAATGGTTAAGTATAAGTTGAGTACTAATGATTTCTTTGAAGTATATTTCTATAAAAAAAAGTGCTCATCAATTTGAAAAATGTTGTTTGATTGAAGAAGTCAAAGTTTAGATGAAAGATCTACTCAAAGAAGACTTGGATAGTTGAAGTTTGCTTGAATGGATACTTGAGCTCAACAAAGACTTGATTCAGCATAAGTTTTGCTATTTATGTGAAGATATCAGTGAAGTGTCGACTCAAAGTGTCGACACATGACACCAAGTATCAACACATGATAGTGAAGTGTTAACTCAAGCCGATATGCAAAGAAAGTTTTAGATAGCATGGCTGAAGTGTCAACACATGGACTTGATGTGTCGACTCAAAGTGTCGACACATGGATCAGCTCATCGCCTGAGATTTTTTGGTCACAGAACTTACCAAAGTTGAAGATCTGGCTGATTTGTCGATACATAAATGCTAAGTGTTGACTCAAAGTATCGACTCACCTAAAGAAGTGTCGACACATCTAAGATTTCTATAAAGCTACATTGAAGATTTTTGAACTAAGTGTCAACTCAAGAAGTTCAAGTGTTAACCTAAAGTGTCGACTCGCAGCCTGAAGTATCAACACATGGAGTTCTGGGAATAGTAACTACTAGTTTTTCAAATACAGAACTCGTCCCTCTTGGCTCCCAATGGCTAGTTTTTCATGTCTAACGGCTAGAAGCCAGATTTGAGGCCTTTGGAAGATATTTATATGGTTCAAATCAAATCAAAATATAAGAGGATGAAAAAGGAATAACCAAGAGAGAAGGAAAGAAGATTATTCACTCGTATTCATTAAGTTCAACCACTTTCAAGCAAAAGCAAGCCTCCAAGCATTCAA
The DNA here is from genome assembly GCA_021397845.1 of Areca catechu. NCBI lineage: Eukaryota > Viridiplantae > Streptophyta > Magnoliopsida > Arecales > Arecaceae > Areca > Areca catechu. The sequence continues at coordinate 87,628,438 of CM038051.1, read as the reverse complement.
GAGCCTTCAAGATCATTAAAGATCAATCCTTCTTGAGCAATTAAAGAGGCTTCATCAAGTTGAAAGCACAACAATGAGCTTCAAAGAGATACCCGCTTTTATTATAAAGCTTTTATTGTCTCTTTACTTCAAAATTTTATTTGTTGTAAGGATTCTTGGTTAGCCTATTGCAAAATCAAGGGAGGTTATTGGTGATCCTTTGAAAACCAATTAGATTCTTGGTTAGCCCACAAAACCAAGGGAGATTGGTGGTAAGCCTTAAAACTATTTAGGTTCTTGGTTAGCCCGTAAAACCAAGTGAGGTTTTGACTTGTGAGCCTTGTGAAAACAAGTCGGGTTTTGATTAGTGAGCCCGGAAAACTAATCCGCTATAATCAGTTGAGATTATAGTGAATTTCCAAGGGATCTTGGAGAGTGGATGTAGGTGAATTGGATAGCACCGAACCACTATACTTCCTTGTGTTTGTGATTGCTTGTCTCCTCTACTTGCTCTTACTTTTATTGCTTTATATTTTTGCTGCACATTTACTTAAGAGCACTTTATTTGCACTCTTAGTACTTTGTTTAATTGTTGGATTAGATCACACACTCTTGCATTCCATCAAATAATTTTTAGAGACCCAATTCACCCCTCTCTTGGGTTGCTTACTGGGCAACAGAAGGTTCTAAGAATTTTTGATGGAAGGCAATAGAAGCATGAAAAGGCCAACCTGGGTTGCTAGAAGCCTTGAGTACAAAAGAAGCACCTAAAACTTTAAAAGCAAAAATTGTGAAGACTAAAAGTGATGGTGCTCTGCTAAACTAGAAGAACCAGGATCCCTAGAAGACTCATTTATATAATTAATCCAAGCTATCAGATTTTGACATACAGCATGGTCTTTGCAGAGCAATGATGTGCCTCTTCAGAAATCCTAGCTAATTGACTCAAATCACCAAGACTAGTGCAGGCGATTAATAGTCAGCAATTATTTACCATGTGGCAAGGCATAATTGGCCAAGGAAGATGACCATTTAAAGAATTAATGGATTGTCTTTCCAAGTATAAATTCACCCTTCACCAAAGTAACAAAATGGCTGGAGATGGTTTCCGAAGGGATTAAATATCAAAGGTGTCAGAAAAGGCTTCTACTTGAGCATTGAGGTGGAGGAAATGACTTGGACTGCCTTTGCCTAATATCCAAAGGAAAACTATTTTACTGCAAGATGTTGAAACCATGAGTTGCAACATTTAGAGAAGGAAATCATAAATGAAAGGCTCAAAATGGAATAAGAGAACCTACTTCCAGAATAAATGTCTTATTGAAAGGCCACATACAGTAGTCTTCCTACTAATCCTTCAAATTTAATTGCCAATCCTTCCTCCCTAACAACTGAAGCTATCAGATATGATAAAATGAGGGATCCATTTGAACCAACCATATATCTATATACACACATCAGAATTTCCTTACTTTCTCTTATTGTATAAAACCATCAAAATTTCTCATTCTCGATGGACTAACGATGAAAATGGCATCAACAAAATGGAGGTTAACAAGATAATCTCCTAATTGCAGGTTCTGGAATTCAAAAGAAATGTTCCATACTCTAGCAGACTGGTATGGTGCTAGTCTCTTGCCATCCATAATTGGTGCATCCATCCTGATAACATCTCCACCCATGTAGAACTTGTCCTATTGGATATTGATGCCACCATAAACTAGGGAGTCATTTCCCCCTCTTGCATTTATACTTGATAAGCTATCCAAGACATTTGGTATTACTTTAATATCAAGAGAAACTTCCACATTTTCATTTTCTACTCAAACATTAGATCTCTGGAGATGATTCTAGTATTGCTATATCTAAGCCCCATTTGGGTTTAAAATTATCAAACTCTATGTTAGAAAAGAGCTCAATGGGAGCAATTCTATGCCTTTAGTTTCTCCTTCTAATGTGGTCCGACATTTCTTAGATTCGATCATAAAGAATATTTGGAAAAACATTATAGAAACTATAACAACCTAGGTCCTCAGTTAAAAGGGCTAGTTAGAAAATATTATTTAAATTCTTTGGTCCTATATAAGTATCTAAGATTTTTCTGGTGAATAATCAATGTAAAACTAAATACACACCCGCAAGGGTCCTCACATATTTCCCTTGTTTAAGCCATGCATCCTTACTAGATTGAAGGTCCAAATTCATATATCAATTTATAAACACCATTTACATATGGTATTAGAGCCTATCCAACTTATAACCTATGTAGATAGAGGATATTGCAACATGGGTTCATTGGGACTGATTATAGACTAATCATAGTGTTATAAATTAATACATGAATTTGGGCCCTCTGTCTGGTGATGATGCTAGGACATAAACAGGGAGAGTTTGTAAGGACCCATGTAGGCATGTATCTAGTCCTACATCAGTTATTTACTAGAAAGATTAGATACTGTGAGGTTCTGTGTATTAGAAAATGTATCCTAATGTCAATCATCTAACTTATAGACAGTTGATCTTGTATGTGAATTATTATTAATACAAGTTATTTCTTAGTAGTTCATAACATTGATCTTCCTGTAATGAGCTCTTATATGATGGAGTCCTTAGAACTACATCTTAGACAATAAAAAGAGGATTTATTATGTTGTTCTTAAATCTGTTCATGAGCAAATGATACATTATTATAAGGTGATAATGTATTGAGTATAGATCGTTGTATGATATATGGATTGATGGTCCTTTTAACCAAGAAGTATGAAGATACTAGTATGGTATGCAGTTAGAGTATATAACATTTCACTGAACATGACCTACCTGTGGAATGCTCTGCTGCCAAGTATTCCTCAAAAAAGGATATGGATATAAGTGTCCCTCATACCTGAGATCATCACAATGGCTTGCAAGCAACTCACTGTACTTAGTATCAACTACCTAGATTTCTAATCCAATGATGGAAGGTTTCTAGGTGCAGTCAAGTACTTTGGAGTTGGTGTGTGAGTCGAGATGGGATTGACTCCTCCAAATATTAAAGTGAATGTCTCACTATATTTCAATTTAGCAAAATCTTAGCCAGAGTAATTCTTATGAGGAGTCACAGGACATGTGAGATTAAGATATATTGTTAATGTATTGTTTAAGGGTTAGTAATTAAACCCTTAAATCATCCTAAGAATTGAAGTCAAAGGGATGAATTATATAGTAACCATATGCCAGAGGTTCTTGAATGTTGCTTCATAATAATCGACCTATCTGAACATCAGGTGTCATTGTTAGATGGCAACTTGGATCGATACAGGAATGTTTCTATACTACTGGCTTAGTGTTTGAACCTATGGAGTCACATAATAGGAGTTTCTACTTGATCAGATGACTAGTCAATAATTGAGAATCATTTCAGGGTTCAATTATCAATATGATTAATACTTGACCTTAAGTCGATACTTTTAAGTGTCGATACTTTGGTAAGCCGATACTTAGGGTTTTTTCAAGTATTGACTAATCAATATTGCAAATGTTGTGAGAAGGTTTTTTCACTAATGGTTATTAAATTATGAAAGATTAATCAACAATTGGATTGTTGGTTAGTTTAATTTGATTAAGCAATAAATTTTGGATCAACCCAAATATGATTTGGTTTGATCTCGGGTTTGAGTCCAAATAGGTTGGACTCGATGCATGCACCTTAGCCACTTGAATTTGAGTTTCGAATTTAAATTTAGATTTAAATTTGAATTCATATTTGGAATTCATATGAAGTGGTTTTAAGCATCTCCCCTTATCTCTCCTTAACTCACTAACTCCCTAACCACTTGGGTGTTGGAAGATGTTCCCAGGTACATGGACAACCTTCTACCAGATACCAACCTCAGAAGATTATATTGGAAGCGACCGCAACAGGGGATTGAAGCAATCAGCCTGGCAGAAATTCAGCCTTCTTATGTAGAAATATTCTAACTTGTTTAGAGTGCCTTAAACGTTCCAAATATGATATGGAGGTAAAACCAACTCTTTTGGGACCTCCAACTAGTGAGGATTCAACCCTCCAAAGCTCCTAGTCGAACTCCAAAAGGGTAGAGAGGGAGGACTTCAATGATGCTAGGCACTAGGTTTCGTACTTGGACTAGGAGTTCCTAGGTGCTAAGAAATTTTCTCCTTCCTAGGATATGGTGGCTTGGATGCTGATATTATCCTGATAGAGAGTGACAAACTACAGAAGAAGATGGATATCAGAGAGAAAAGGTTATTTCATTATGACGGCTCCAATCAACCCCATATACAAAGTATATATATACTAGGTCACCATGACCTAACCCTAAAACTCCCATAGGCCAACTTAATGCATAATTGAGTTTTCCAAGCCCAAGTACACCCTTGACTCAGCCCAATCATATATACCTAAAACATAAAACTAGTCTAATACAAGTTAGCTCCTTGAGATCCAAGTTCCCTGAACCTCAAGACCTAAAAGGCTAACAGCCTTTCATCCTAGGGACCAAACTAGCCCTAGAAATTCCATGACAGCATCATGATCATTGGACCTTGGCCTTAGCCTTGGTCCCCTGAGCCTTGGAAGCACCACATGAGACCCAACAATCTCCACCTTGGTTATTCAAGGCTTCAGCCAACTCTATCTTGTCCACAAGCTGCATCAGTGCCACATACTTGCAAAAGTTATCTCATGGTAGAACCTTTGTCAATGCATCTGCTGGATTCTCCTTGGTATGTACCTTCACTAGCTCCATCTCGCCATCCTCCATGAGATCTCTGATCTGATGGTATCTAATGTCGATGTGCTTGGTCCGAGCATTATAGACAGAGTTCTGTGTAAGTAGAAGTGCACTCTAGCTATCACAGTGCACCCTGACAGCCTCCTGTTCGAGGCCCATCGCCAATGATAGATCCTTTAGCATAGGGCCTACTTTGCTACCTCTGTAACTTTGATGTACTCCACCTTAGTGGTTGATAATGACATAATAGGTTGCAAGAAGGATCTCCATGATACAGGACCTCTATATATGCTGAATATGAAACAGATCATCCAATGATGGGTGTACACATCTCCATTGAAATCCACATCCATGAACCCTCCTATCGCCCTCGAGCCTCCTTGGACATGTTGGAGTGTCCCTCAGCACCTCTTCACTGTCTGTAGCATATGCAAACTCTAACCATGCCTGCCAAGTACCTGAAAACTCCCTTCAGTGCTCGCTAGTGCTCCTTGCCAGGCTGCGCCATGAACCTGCTCACCTGACTCACTGCATTGGCGATATCCAGCCTACAACACACCATGGTATATATGAAACTACCTACACCAAAGGCATACGGCATCCTCTTCATCTCCTCAACCTCCACCTCAGTCTGTGGTTCCATGGTCTTCGAGAGTCTAAAGTGTTCGGCTATAGGTAGCTCTATCGGTTTTGCTTTCTTCATCCCATACCTCTCCAAAACCTTCTTTATGTAGCCACCTTGAGATGAATGCAGAACCCTCTTGTTTTGATCTCTAAAGATTTCCATGCCTAGGATCTTCCTCGTAGGTCATAAATCCTTCATCTCAAACTCCTAAGATAAAGCTGCCTTCAGTTCCTACATTATTTGCTTACTCTTGCATGCTATCAGCATGTCATCTATATACAAGAGTAAGTAGAACCTAAACCGTCATCAAGAGTCCTCACATATATACAAGAGTCATGATCATACTTGAAAATACCAATGATCCTCATAAAAGTATAGAACCGCTTGTACTATTGCCTTGATGACTACTTAAGCCCTATAGTGACTTCTATAACAAATAAACTTTCTCTTCTAATCCTCATTCTCTAAAACATGGTGGCTGCTCCATGTAGATGCTCTCCTCTAAGTGTCCATGAAGAAACACTGTCTTGACATCCATCTACTCCAGCTCCAAGTCTTGAGCTGCTATGATGCTCAGCAGTACCCTAGTAGAAGTATGTTAACGACGGGAGAGAAAACCTTGCTGAAGTCTATTCCTTATCTCTGTGAGTAGCCTTTGGCAACCAAACGAGCTTCGAATCTGATGCCTCCTTGTTCCAAAGGTCCCTCCTTGTATTGGTAAACCCATTTGCACCCTATGGGTTTCTTCCCCTATGGCAACTGCACCAACTGCCATGTGTCATTCTTATGGAGAGACTACATCTCTTCAGACATTGCTTAGACCCACCTCTCTCTATCTGGGCTCTCCATAGCCTCCTTATAGGTATATGGGTCTCCATTGACAATCACCAGAGCATATAACACCATCTTTCTGAAGCCATATCGGTCAGGTTGCCTGATGGTCCTCTTGGGCTTGTGCAGCGCAACCCTGATATCTCTCCTAGGTCTAGCCTACTCTCGCTGGTCCTCCTAGCCTCAATCATCCATCCAAACTCTCTTTACATGTGGATGCACCCTCTGAGAGTGCTCCACCTGAATGTAGAATCCTCTAGATACAGCTGCAAGTGGCAAAATAGAAAATGAGGTTAGCTATCTAGTGCTGCCCTGTTGGACCTCCTGCTGCTCCTGCTGGACCTCCTGCTGCTCCTGCTGCTCCTTTATGCCACCTGACCTTTGGAGAACTGACCTCTCATCAAAGGTCACATCCCTACTGACGATGACCTTCTTCTCCAAGGGATCCCACATCCTGTATCCCTTGACTTCCCGTGGATACCCCAAGAACACCATCTTCGTTGACTTGGCATCCAACTTACTATGCTCACCAGCACCAATTTGCACATACACCGTGCACCCAAAAACCCATAGATGGCGAAGCCCAATCCTCTGTCCAGACCATCTCTCCTCTAGAATACCACCATCTAACTTTGTATGCGATGACTGATTGACCAAATAGTAGGCTGCATCAACTGAATCAACAAAGAATACCTTAGGAAGCCCTGCCTGCAGTCTCATGCATCTTGCCTTCTCTATAAGGGTTCGGTTGATTTACTCGGCCATGCCATTTTGATGAGGAGTCCCTCTAATCGAGAAGTGCCTTTTGATGCCACACTCCTCACAAAAGCTCTGGAACTCCCTATTAGTGAACTCGTCACCGTTGTCAGACCTCAAGCACTTTACACTACGACCTTGCTCCTCAACTTATGCTTTCCATATCTTGAACTTTGAGAAGATCTCTGATTTTTTTCTCATAAAGTAGACCCGCACTTTCCTTGAAAAATCATCTATCAAGGTTAAGAAGTAACTATCTCTATTTCTGACTGAAACTAGAGATGATCCCCATATATTAGCGTGTACTAGCTCTAGTGAAGCTACATAGTGGGTTGAACTACTGCTGAAGTGGATCCTCCTCTACTTTCCCATTTGGCACGGCTCACAAACATATGGAACGTTACCAACCAGATCTAGAATTGATCCATGCTTACTCAATTGCTTCATCCCATTATCTCCCATGTGGCCCAGGCAGTAGTGCCATAATCTGTAGTCTCCTTATGGATCTTGTGCTGCCGCTGCTATATCAGATTCCCCCATTACAACTAACCCCTCCATCCTAAAAGATTATTGTCCATCCTCCTACCTCTCATCACAAGCATGACTCCATTAAATATATTAAGCACTCTACTCTTGGCTCGATTGCTGAAGTTGTAACCGCATCGCTCCTGGTAGCCTAGTGACACCAGATTTTTCTTCAGCTCGGAAACATGCTTGACATTGGTCAGTGTCCTCACGATCCCATCAAACATCCTCACTCGTATACTCCCAATACAAGCAACCTTACATGATTGATCATCTCCAAGTGTCACACTTCCCTCATCGATCTTGTTATAGGTCAAAAACCAAGATCGATTCAGGGTATAATGATGAGAACAGGCTGATCCATGGTCCATATATCAATGCATAATCTATGATCATCTGATACCACTGAAAGGTCATCCTCCACCTCTTTATCAGCCATGGCACTCACCGAATCTGATCCTCCTATGTCTTCCTTCTTGTTCTTCAACTGAGGACAATCCTGCCAAAAGTGCCCAATCTCATTGCACTTAAAGCACATTGCATCTTTCCTGCTCTTGCTCTTCCTTCTGGACTTCGACCATCATCTCTGCTTAGACCTCTCCCTTCCTCTTTCAAACCTTTTCCCAATGACCAAGCCCTCCTAGGGAACTCCTTTGGTTAGTTTCTCCCTCTACTCGTTGGAATGCAGCACCGAGACCATGTCTTCATACTCCAGGGTCTCCTTGCCATACAGCAGTGTAGTAACCAAAGCATCAAAGGAAGGGGTCAGCGAGCATAGCAACAGCAATGACTTGTCCTCCTCCTCGAAATTGATCCCAATATTTAGCAACTCATTGCACATCTGGTCGAACTTCTAAATGTGATCTACTATGTTTCCGCCTTCCTGCATCCGAAGGCTGTAAAGTCGCTTCTTTAGTATCAACTTGTTGCACATATTCTTCCCCATGTAGAGCATATGTAACTTCGACCAAAGATATTTTGGAGTCCTCTCCTATATCATGAAATAGAGAGCCACACCCACCAAGCACCCTCTGATCATTGCACAAGCCTTCCTTTCAATGGACATCCATTGCTTCTCTGATAACTCGTCAGGCTTTTCCTCCAAAGCCTGATCCAATTCCAACTGGACAAGGAGATCTTCAACCCAAACTTTCCACATGGAAAAGTTTCCTTTCCCATCAAACTTCTCAAAATCCACCTTCATTATGGTACTCATGGCTGGATCCTAGCCAAACATACAATAATAAAAAATACACCGTAGGATTGAGAAGTACCTTGACTGGTCCTTGCCAAAATTTTAGCAATTGAAGATCTGCAACTTCTGACATCTCTCACGAAGTCCATGCAACATAGGCTCTGATAGCACTTGTTGGAGGATGTTCTCAGGTGCGTGGAAAACCTTCTACTAGCAACCAAACTCAGAACATTATATCCGAAGCAACAGCAACAAGGGATTGAAGCAATCAGCCTAGCAGGGATTCATCCTTCTTATGTAGAAATCTTTTTACTTGTTCAGAGTGCCCCGAATGCTCCATATATGATATGGAGGTAAAACCACCTCTTTTGGGACCTCCATCTAGTGAGGATTCAACCCTCCAAATCTCTTGGTCGAACTCCAAACAGGTAGAGAGAGGGATGACTCCAAAGATGCTAGGCACTGGGTTTCCTACTTGGACTAGGAGTCTCTATGCGCTAAGGAATTTTCTCCTTCCTAGGATATGGTGGCTTGGATGCTGATATTACCCTGATAGAGAGTGACAAACCAGAGGGGAAGAGAGGGAGGAAGAAGATGGATATCAGAGAGAAAAGGTTATTTCATTATGACGGCTCCAATCAGCCCCATATACAAAGTATATATATACTAGGTCACCATGACCTAACCCTAAAACTCCCATAGGCCAACTTAATGTATAATTGAGTTTTCCAAGCCTAAGTACACCCTTGACTCAGTCCAATCACATATACCTAGGACTTAAAACCAGTCCCATATAAGTTAACCCCTTGAGACCTAAGTTTTCTGAACCTCAAGACCTGAAAGGCTAACAGCCTTTCATCCTAGGGCCGAAACTAGCCCTAGAAATTCCATGACAGTATCATAATCATTGGACCTTGGCCTTAGCATTGGTTTCCTGAGCCTTGGAAGCACAACATGAGACCCAGCATTGGGCACCTATTATTTGAACGGGCGGTAGGTGGGAGTGGGAAAGGAGTTTTTTGGCTAGCCGAAGAAGTGTCTTCTACCTATGGGGTTTGGAGAGGAAAGGGTATTGGGTGGTGGTACCTAGTGTCCATACTAGGTTTCGAGAAAGAGTGAAGGAAAAGGGTTTTTGCTCTACATCTTCTCCACCAAAACCTCTCTCCCAGATTTATCTTGAATTCCAGGAATGTCCTAGAGTAAGAAGAAGAAGGAAGTCCAACCCATCAAGGTCCTGATAAGGAGATAGCAATCCAATTGAACTGGAGGATAACTCCTATGTGGAACACTTGTAGAGGCCAGATATTCTATGTGGCTAGCAAGGTCTTCAAACCTCTACCTTTTAATAGCAGCAAGCGTCATCTACTATTGAAAAATAATGATATGATCATTGTATAGTAGATATAGTTTACAGTAATAGGTTGTATATTTATCATTTTATATTTCAGCTTTGTTTTATATACATCTTTATCATGTCATGATCCTGTATAGGCTACTTGTAGAAATATTCTAATGCATGACTAGATTAAATAGTTTAATCTTGTAGTTTTTACTATGTTTATGTTTCAAAGATTTTTAAAATGCATGCATGAAATAGCCAAGATTTCCCAACACTGCATTGTTATAGAAATTGAGGTATGGAATCATCAAGAAACAAACAAAATAGGAACAAATGGCCTATCCTTTAAGACTCCAAACTAAAGGATTAAACTTTTGGACAATTCTTGATGATTTAAGAAAAAACATGGCATCAAGAATTATTTAGATCTCATGATATTTTCAAGAATACAATAAGAGAGGGGGGGAAGTAAAATAGCAGTGATTGCATGTGGATTTTTTTTTTGGGGAATAAGGGTGCAAAGCACTTGTGGGGATGGTTAATGGTCATTCAATTTTTGTACAAGCATGGAAAGGTCAGATAACGAAGCTGATTCCATGCAACATCAAAAAACTTGCCAGCTATTGAGTCATATAGATCGAGATAGCTGGTCTCAACCTTTTATAGCTTTTCTGACCTTTTTTTTGTGGAGAATCGCCTAAAAATGGTCGATAAATCAAATAAAAAAATGGACAAATGTCCAAGATTTTAAATTAATCAAATCACTTAACCCCTGAACCATTCCCCTTCCTTAAAAAGTTCCATCTTTGCTGGATATGCAAGAACTAAATACACCAAGCCTATAAAATGGCATAAAAACCATGCAAATTGCAATGTTAGCAGGTGGGGGTTTTCCATTCTTGCTGTTTCCCTGATGGAAGAAATTTTCTACACTGTGAAGGGATTTCTCGAGCAGCAATTCAGCCAACAATACCACCAAGGGTTTTAGACTGGTGGAAACTATGACTAATGAGAAGTGATGGAGGGAATGGATTTGAAATAAAGAAGAGAAAAGGAAAAGAAAGAAAAGGGAATAGTTGAATATCTAAATAAGGTTTAAATCTATAAAAGAGATGAATTCTTTTGTTTGGAGAGGAGAGAGTGGGGGGGGGGGGGGGGGGCGCGGGGTGTGGGGCGCTACTGTTGGTGGTTTTGAAATTTGAAAAATACATGCGGTAGCATTGGTTTAGAGTGCATTTAATGTCAACATCCATAGATCCTTGAAACCATAGTGCTGATCCGGATGATCCTGACCATCTGATGATGGGACCTAGTTACCGTTTCCTTGTTAACAAACCTGCTATTTTGAAAAACAACAATATCTTTGCATCGCAAATGAAAATATGACACATATCGAGATAATAGGTTTCGATGCGTTGCTAGGAAAAAGCATGGCAGGCATGCTGTTGCAAGTATCGTAGTAGATTTATTTCCTAATGTCTCAAAGTGGTCCTGGTCTATTCCATTATGTCTTCCTAACCCCATTAGAAAATCATAATATTTATTTAACCTAATTAATTTGACTTAAGTAAAAAAAATACAAATAAATTATAATTTTTTTAAAATAAATTTTCTCAAAACATAAAAATATATATTTTATAATAAAGTTTTAAATATTAGCAATTGATTTATTCAAATTTTGGTTATATCAATTTAGTTAATAAAATGACAAAATCGAGTCAAATCAATAAAAAATGGATATATGAAGCTCAATGTTGTTTATCTTTGATTATCTTGTGATCGTACATGGCTTATTAAATAATCAATAAATTAAAAAATAGATGGAAGTTCATTTTTAATTTCTCTTTCTAGAATAATCTATTTGGGATTCATGATGGGTCTGCCTCCCTTCATTGCCCGATCACAAACTTCATGATATGGCTGTTGATCTCGATCGTCGATTAGGCTGCCAGAGGGGTACGTGTATGATGCATCATTGGCGAGGATTATGAAATCAGTCAACAAGTGGGCAAAATGGATAATGTTGTCGATGATCTCGAAGGGGGAGAGGAGTTTCATGAAGGTCATCAGTTTGGGGAGGTAGACAGAATCCAAGGCGACATGGATGAATCAAAGATCGCTGGTGAAGAAGTGAAAGAAGCAAGCATTACTGGCATTGATGATCTAGAAGTGGCACCAACGATGGTAGATAGCGAGGAAATAGAGGAGGTGCAACCATGGAATAAGGGATCGGGTTGGCTTAGCCTTAACTACCGGCCAAGCGGTTAGTCTAGCAAGAATGCCAGCATCTTAGTAGATGGGAAGGGAGATACATGGATTGGGAGAGGGGAGGTGATGGTGATCCAGGGCAGGTCCAGGTTCTTTTTCCATTTTTCTTAATTTTCTCGTTTTTTTTTCCTATTCCTGCTACTCTACCTATCCCCACTATTCTTGTTTTATCCCCACCTTATCCCAACCTTATTCCATCTTCATCCCGTGTTTTTTAAAAAGCTTCCCAAACCCTAGCTACCGCCCAGCCTGCCCCAGATCCAGGCTACCCGACCCCTGGCCGCTGCCGCCAACCCTCCACTAGTGCTAGCCGGCCCCGCCCTCGTCAGAAAATCTGGCCGCCCGCCACCCACGCCGTGAGAAGATGAACGAACACGGAGAAGTCCATCCGCTGGCCCACGCCCGGCCATCAGAGTCCTCGCCGGGCCGTCGGAGTCCTCGTCGGTGTCCTTGGGTCCCACGCCCGCGGGAAGACCGAACGACATGTTGTGCGTGCCGTGCGATCGTGCCGCCCCTGCACCATCGTCTGCCGCTACCACCTACTGCCACCATCCGGCCGTCCGCAATCTCACCGGAGCCTCGCCGGCGCCCAGGAATCCCCCACGGCCGTGGGAAACCAAACGACATGCCCTGGGCATGCCGTGCCATCCCTGTGCCGTTGCCCCGCCTATAGCCACCGCCGGTCGTCCGCCGGTTGCCACTGGAGATGACTTCCTTCCCCCTATGCACGGACCGAGTAGAGTCCGCACAGATTTTGGAGCATCCCAGTATTCAGAGCATCACGCTTTTCAGAGTAGATCATTAAGCCAACATGCTTTCCAAAGCAGATCAGCACCAATATTGATGTAGTATAGATTTTGATGTAATTTATTTTTCCTTTTTTGGGTTTCTTGTAGGCTAAGTAACTGAAAGTTTTGGTTTTTCTATATAATGGCCCCCTCCCCCTCTTGTAAAGTTGAAGTTTGAATGAAATTTTCGGATTTTCCATTGGTTCTGGTTCTGGGCTGAGGCCCGTCTTTCCTTCACTTGCGGGTGTCGAGCGGTGTGAGACCCCACTTCCTTCGCTCCATGCAAGCATCGAGGGGCGTGAGGCATTAATTATCCCCTTTTTCTATCGAGTCCCCCTCTAGGTCTTTGGGATTTTTCTTTACGGCCCCAGGTAACGATTTAGGTGGGATGCCCTATGCTCCGAATGTAGTGAAATGGGTGGGACGCCCTAAACTACATGTAGTGGGGTGGGTGAGATGCCCTAGAGGTGCGACGTCTCTCCGTGAAGGTGTGTCCCCAGTCCTAGGGTGTCCATATTTCCTATCCTCCATCCCATTGTTCATCCACCAAGAAAATTGAAAACCAAAAGAGTTCAACTGTTTTAGGGTTTAGTGTCAGTTCACCCTAGTCCCAGGAGGCTTCTTAGCCCTCCCACGGTCCTAATTTGTTTAGGTATTTTTCTTTTCCCAAATAAAGCAGGGTACATCAGAGTCCGTCCCTCATCAGTTTGGTATCAGAACGAGTTGTGGATTAGGGTGTGCTGCATTTTTTGAACTCGACGGAGTCGAGTTCTTCGCGGTCGAGGAGAATGATGGGGATCCAGGGCAGGTCTAGGTTCTTTTTCCATTTTTCTTTATTTTCTCATTTTTTTTATTTTCCTATTCTCGCTATTCCACCTATCCCCACTATTCTTGTTTTATCTCCATCTTATCCCTACCTTATTCCATCCTTATTCCATCTTCATCCCGTGTTTTTTAAAAAGCTTCCCAAACCTTAGCCGCCGCCCTGCCGGCCCAAGATCCGGGCTGCCCAAACCCCGGTCGCCGCCGCCGACCCTCCGCCGGTGCTCGCCGACCCCGCCCTCGCCAAAAAATCCAGCCGCCCGCCGCCCATGCCGTGGGAGGATGAACAGACGCGGAGGCATCCATTCATCGCCTGCCCATGGCTGCTAGTCGCTGCCGGCCGCCCACCCATCGCCGTCGGCCGCGCGCCCACCGTCCGCTGTCCCATGCCCGGTCGCTGGAGTCCTCACCGGTGCCCTTGGGCCCCTTGCCAGCGGGAAGACCAAATAGCATGCTCGTGCATGCCTTGCGGCCGTGCCGCCGCTGCACCGTCATCCGCCACTATCGCTTGCCATCACCGCCGCAGTCCCGTCGGAGCCGCCGTCCGGCCGTTCGCCATCTCGTCGGAGCCTTGCCGGTGCCCAGTCATCCCCGACGGCCGGGGGAGACCAAACGGCACGCCCAGGGCATGCCATGCCATACTTGTGCCGCCGCCCTGCCTACAGCCGCCGCCAGCCGTCCGCCGCTCACCGTCCGCCAGCCTCGTTCGCTGCCCATCCATCGATTGCCGCCAGAGATGACTTCCTTCCCCCTGTGCACGGACACGAGTAAAGTCCGCACAGATTCTGGAGCATCCCAGTATTCAGAGTAGCATGATTTTCAGAGCAAATCATTAAGCAGACATGCTTCCTGGAGTAGATCAGCACCAATATTGATGTAGCACGAATTTTGATGTAATTTATTTTTTTTTTTTTGGGTTTCTTGTTGGCTAAGTAACTGAGGGTTTTGGTTTTTCTATATAATGGCCCCCTCCCCCTCTTGTAAAGTTGAAGTTTGAATGAAATTTTTGGGTTTTTCATTGGTTCTGGTTCTGGGCTGAGGCCTGTCTTTCCTTCACCTGCAGGTGTCGTGGGGTGTGAGACCCCACTTCCTTCACTCCATGCTAGAGTCGAGGGGCGCGAGGCCCTAGTTATCCCCCTTTTCTATTGAGTCCCCCTCTAGGTCTTAGGGATTTTTCTTTACAACCCCAGGTAACGATTTGGGTGGGATACCCTAGGCTCTACATGTAGTGAGATGGGTGGGACGCCCTAGACAAACTGTAGTGGGGTCGGTGAGATGCCCTAGAGGTGCGACGTCTCTTCGTGATGGTGAGTCCCCAGTCTTAGGGTGTCCATGTTTTCTATCCTCCATCCCATTGTTCCTCCATCAAGAAAATTGAAAACTAAAGGAGTTCAGCTGTTTTAGGGTTTAGTGTCAGTTCACCCTAGTCCCGTGAGGCTTTTTAGCCCTCCCATGATCCTAGTTTGTTTAGGTATTTTTCCCTTTGCTAAATAAATCGGGGTACATCGGAGTATGTCCCTCATCAGTTTGGTATCAGAGCGAGTTGTGGATTAGGGTATGCTTCATTTTTCGAACTCGACAGAGGCGAGTTCTTCGCAGTCGAGGAGAATGATCGGGATCCAGGGCAGGTTCCATTTTTCTTAATTTTCTCGCTTTTCTTATTTTCCTATTCCTGCTATTCCACCTATCCCCACTATTCTTGTTTTATCCCGAGCTTATCCCCACCTTATTCCAGCCTTATTCCATCTTCATCCCGTGTTTCTTAAAAAGCTTCCTAAACCCTAGCCACCGCCCCGTCGGCCCAAGATCCGAGGTGCCCGACCCTTGGCCGTCGCCGCCGACCCTCCGTCGGTGCTCGCTGGCCCCGCCCTCATCAGAAAATCTAGTTGCCCGTCGCCCATGCCGTGGGAAGACGAACGGACGCGGAGGCATCCGTCCGCTGCCTGCCCATGGCCGCCTAACTGCCATGCGCCGGCCCATGCCCGGCCGTCGGAGCCCTTGCCGGTGCCCTTGGGCCCCATGCCCATGGGAAGACTGAACTACATGCTTGTGCTTGCCATGCGGTCGTGCCGCCCCTGCGCCGCTGTCCATCGCTGCCGCCGCCGCCGCAGTCCCACCAGAGCCACCGTCCGGTCGTCTGCCATCTTGCCGGAGCCTCACCAGTGCCCAAGGGTCCCCCATGGCTGTGGGAGACCAAATGACATGCCCTAGGCGTGCCGTGCCATCCCTGTGCCGCTGCCCCGCCTACAGCTGCCACCGGCCATCCGCTAGCCTTGACCGCCGCCCGCTTCCCGGCCGCCGCCCATCCACCGGTTGCTACCGAAGATGACTTCCTTCCCCTTGTTCACGGCCACGAGTAGAGTCTACACGGATTTTGGAGCATCCCAGTATTCAGAGCAGCACACTTTTCAGAGTAGATCATTGAGCCGACATGCTTTCCAGAGCAGATCAGCACCATTATATCATATAGCATGGATTTTGATATAATTTATTTTTCCTTTTTTTGGGTTTCTTGTAGGCTACGTAACTGAGGGTTTTGGTTTTTCTACATAATGGCCCTCTCCCCCTCTTGTAAAGTTAAAGTTTGAATGAAATTTTTGGGTTTTCCATTGGTTCTGGTTCTAGGCTGAGGCCCGTCTTTCCTTCACCTGCGGGTTTCGAGGGGTGTGAGACCCCACTTCCTTCGCTTCATGCAATTGTCGAGGGGCACGAGGCCCTAGTTATCCCCCTTTTCCATCGAGTCCCCCTCTAATTCTTAGAGATTTTTCTTTACGGCCCCAGGTAGCGATTTGGGTGGGATGCAATAGGCTCCGCGTGTAATGAGATGGGTGGGACGTCCTAGACTACATGTAGTGGGGTAGGTGAGATGCCCTAGAGGTGCGACGTCTCTCCGTGAAGGTGAGTCCCCAGTCCTAGAGTGTCCATGTTTCCTATCCTCCATCTCATTGTTCCTCCACCAAGAAAATTAAAAACCAAAAGAGTTCAGCTATTTTAGGGTTTAGTGTCAGTTCACCCTAATCCCATGAGGCTTCTTAGCCCTTCCACGGTCTTAGTTTGTTTAGGTGTTTTCCCCTTTCCCAAATAATCTGGGGTACATCGGAATCCGTCCCTCATCAGGAGGGAATAGAGAATGGAGGAGGGATGGCTATTTTAGGCGGAGACTCCGATCTGGCATCTATGGCCCATGGTGTGCAATGAAGGGTAGAGACTTCAGTGTAGGGGAGGAGAATTAGATGAAGGGAGACAAGGTACAAGAAGCCTCTTTAACCTCCTTCTTCACCATGTCCTCAGTAGCCTAGGCCCACATATCGGTGGCACGAACCTGATTATCCAACTCTTGCCTCAGCTCATAGAAGCCAAGGACTCTCTTGCTAAGTATGGCGAAGTCATGAATGAATTACAAAGAAAAAAGAGGTGAAATTGTCACGTTCCGAATCCAGCATCGGAATTGGCTACACGACTGGCCACATAAATCCTAGATTTTATCCTAGAGATCATGTAAGGCCTAGGTACATAAAATCACTTACTTCAAAACTCTCATCAAATAAATCTATATTATATAAACAATTGAATAATAATCAAACAATCCATTTATTCAAGTCAAAATTACTAAATGATCCACTGATTTATTACATAAATATCAGTAACCGAACTAGCTAAACAAAACTAACTAAAAATCTACAATCCTGGTGTTTGATCTCATGCCCAACCCAATCCTTGCTATGCATCATTTTACCATAAATCTAATGCACTACCAAGCTCGAATATCCTGCACACTCTAGAAAGAAAGAAAGTAGGGGGTTGTGAGCTTTACAGCCCAGTAAGGTCTCCAAACAGTCACACCAATAATAGTAATAATTTAAAAATAGCAAGAAAATAAGAGTATATCATGTCATGCAACCAAATAACTCAAATATTATATATGACAAAACCTTTTATAAAATCATTTTTTTTTTATATTTCAATTTAGTCATCCTTCTTCTTTAGGGTTCTAGACTAACCACGGTCATGTTTCAGCCCATGACTGGCAATCTCAGTATTATACTTCAGCCTGTGACTAGCAATCTCGGTGTCACACTTCAATCTACGACTGGCAATCTCAGTGTCACACTTCAGCCTGTGACAGGCAATCTTAATAACCATAATCCTGTGGCATGGCTAGTCTAGATATCTTAATACTTTATTCTTTCACATCATCATGTCAAATCATATCATTACAGTTTCCAATAACCGGCATCATGGTCCAACCCAATCAAAGATCACTTTACGTGATAAACATGGTTTATTTAAACATAACAATAATAACCATCATATACTTTATCACATTCACAAGAAATCAAACTATACCATGCGAAAACAATAATGCATGCCAATACTCATGTACTCGGATCAAAACATATCATATAAAATATATCCAACTAGTGATCAAGTCCAGAAATCCTTATCAAGTCCAGAAATCCTTACCTTCAAGAGCTAACCCTAGTATAACTGATATTAGTCCATATCCGGAGCTCGCTCAATACTTTTCTGCTTAGAAGACTATCCCCTACAACAACAATTTTTAAACATAAATAAATCTTAGGATAATTTGTAAATCAAAATCTTTTACCTATAAAATCCTACTTCATGAATTCTAAGAAAGAGAGCTTTTTGATTCCCTCCATTATTTATAGTTTTCTTTCTCTCCTTTCTCTCTCCTCTTTCTCTCTCCACATCTTCTCTCTCTTAATCTTCTCCCTGCTCTTTCTCTCTCTAATCATCTTCTTTCTCCTTTTTTCTCTCTCCTTATCTTCTCTCTTCTTTCTCTCTCCTCTTCTTTCTTCTTTCTCTCTCCTCTCTCTCCTTTTTCTTCTCATCTTCTATCTCTCCTCTTTCTCCTCATCTTCTCTCTCCTCTTCCTTTTTCTTTTTTTTCCTTTTTTTTTCCATTTTTCCCTTTTTTTTTTTTTTCTTCCCTTTTCTTTTTTTTTTTTCTTTCTTCTTCTCTCCCGAACCCCTCCCCTCTTCTTCCTTCTTCCTCTCTAGTTAGGTTCCTTGCTGAGACCTCCTTCTGCCATAAGCTTACTGAGATGGTCGGCACCCTCACCAGATCTCCCTCGTTGTCCCACTGTCTGCACTCGCCACCACAACGAATAGCCCAAAAAGAGCCCCCAGGCCCGATGGCCCCAAGGTGTGAATCTCAACGGCAGACTCCATCACACTGTGCAGCATAGCCACCCACCGGCCTCCCAGAGCACATGATCGACTCCCGGCCCTCCCACATCCCCCCCTCCTCTATTATCTTTCTCTTCTTTTAATTTGGCTCAGTCGCACAAGTCTCCAGCATCCAACGGTCGGAGACCAAAGAAGGGGATGGTCCGACAGCATGGGACTGGATAGAGGAGAAAGTCGAGGTGGCACGGCCATCAAAGAGGGAAGAAGAATCAGTGAGATACGGTGATGAGGGGTGGTTTTTAACGATGGAAACTCCTCACCGTTTGGAAAAGAAAAACTCTATCAATCGGAGTCCAACCCATCCAAACCTCATCGCCGACCCTGTCCCTGCCCTCCATGGCGGTTCGACATCTCTTCCGGCGAGGAATCCGAAAGGATAAGAGGGGAACAGCATCCCCTGTTCCAACTCCCTATTTTTTTTTCTTCTGTAACCTAGGTCGAAGTCGGCTGGGCCTGTCGCCTTCGACCCAAAAAGCTTAAAAATTGGGTTTCACGGAAACATTAAGTCAAGATTGCTAGAATTAATTAAAAAGTACTTCAAAAGAGAATTACTGAGAGGAGTCTAGTGTAACCCAAGCTCACCACCTCATGTGTATGATGAGCTTTGCTTGCCATCCAGTTAGTCAATAGAAGAACCATGTGCATTAGCTCATCATCGATGTTGATCAGCTCGATGTTGGATGACCTTGGATTTGGCACTGGCACCGGAGAGGGAACCTCCATCCCTGCATCTTCTTCTTCAATGATGAGGACCTTTTTGCTTGAAAAGCCTAGGTGGATCTTAAGGACTTTAGGATTGGCCTCATCGTTTCAAAACCAAGCATAAAAAGTCATCATTCAAAAACTCAAAAATAAAAACAAAGAGAATAAGGAGATCAGCTGTACCCTAAGGACACACCAAGTTGAGCTCGACATCATATAGAGCTTGATTAGTTATGAGCTCCTTCAATGATGGCACCTCAATGTCATGCAATTTTCTAAAGTAGATCAGTAGAGATAAAATATAATTGACTTTTCTAGTCATGGATGGAATAAAGTAATCTTGTGTTGAAGTGATAGCCTCCTTGGGATGAAAAGTACCACCACTTTTTGCATAAGGATGCCTTTTCAAAGTAAAGAAGGCTCAAAATAGTGAGCACCACAGTTGGATCTAAAGAAGATCGTGCATAATGACAAAGATGATGATTATTTGAATAGCATTCGGACTGACCTAAGTAGGGATGATTTGATAGAAATCAAAAAGATTGGTGTTACCCAGTTGGCCAACCCAAGAGAGGGGTGAATTGAGTTTGTAAAAAAATTTAGGAAGTATGTGCCTTTTGAAAACTTTGTGGTGAGTGAAGTGAAAAAGTACTATAAGAGAAAGTAAACAAGAATGCAAGAGCAGACACAAACACAACAAGATTTAGAGTGGTTCATAGCAACCCAACTCCTACGTCCACTATCCAAGGTACATACTTGGGATTTCCACTATATTCATCCCGAATACAACCGGATTATTTTTCCTACGAGCTTATAATCTAAAACCCAATACAAAGTTAATTTTCTCGGGCTCACTAATAATCCAACTTGATTTTCAAGGCTAACCAATAATCCAAAACTAACACACAAGCTACAGCCACCTGCTGTACTTGTAACAACTAAAAAACAAAGTTAACAAAAGAAGTAATACTAAAACAAATCCAAAGTTGTTGAATGGTTATAGTTGAAGCTCTTAATGAGGCCTTTTTGAATGCTTCTTCAATGCTCTTCTAGGCTCTCTTATCTCTTTATAGATTAACTCAAGAATATAGTTGGAAGTTGTTGGAGAACTTGAGTTTTTACTTGAAAGCTCTTAGAACATTCAATACTCTCTTTAAAGTTCTATAAAAGTTCTTTATCCTTGACTTAAATCCTTCATTTGTAGCTTCTTAAATTGTTCCCAGTTGAATATGGCTATTAGAATTCCTTGGAAGTCAAAAACTAGCCGTTGGAAGGCTTTAGAATCAAGAAATTCAAATTTTGGAACTAGCCATTACTGTTCAAATTTTGGGATTTGAGTCAGCTCGCAGACTTCGAGTCGGCTCGGATTGATAGTGAAGTAAAACTATAGTTTATAAGAGTCGGCTCATTTCAGATTAAAGTCGGTTCAATTGACTGAAGTCTTAGAAGCAATTATCTTCCACTCTGCGAGAGTTAGCTCTATTCTTCATTGAGTTAGCTTGATTGTTGTGTGTCAGAAAATTCTGGTGCCGTACCAAACAATGTATCAGCTCTAATATTGGAGTTGGCTCGAGTGAAACTTCTCCAAAAACTTCCAAACAACTTCAAACTTCTTCCAAATAACTTCAAAGCAACTTCTAAGAAATTTAAACTTAAAATTATATTGATTTGGCTCTTTTACATAATCATACAATTAAATTTACTTAGGGCTCTTAAATTCATGAAACGTTTTCTATGAGTATATGAATTAATTCCAATGGTCTTAGAAATGTAGGGTGGATGATTGTCCATTTGAAACATCCTACAAAAACTTTTTAAACATTTGAAAAGTATTAGTATCAAATGCATGCTCCAATATTTTGTAATTATCAAAATCATTCCAAGGATCAACAATCTCCTCCTTTTTAATGATGACAAAATACTGGACATGGAAATAATAAGTACCTTTACGTTTTTAACTATATCAAAGTAAATGACAACTGTATTAGAGTAAATGAGTTTAGAATGTGCTATACAATGTATCAAGCAATTCAAATTATGATCTATTATAAGAGTTCATTTTATAATTTGACTAATGTATCAGAGCTTTACAAGTTAAGAATTAGAGATATTGAGCATTCATTTTACAAACTAATTAAAGTATCAGAGCTTTGCATAATAGTTTATTTTACAAGTTAACTGAAGTATCAGAGCTATTGTCAATTCATTTTACAAATTGACTAAAGTATTAGAGCTTTAATTGAGATGTCACAGTTGTTATGTGAAATGTCAAGGCTCATTGTAATTTTATGAAGCATTTTGCACACACATTGCACATATAATTTCTCATGTAATTTTCCATTATAATTTCATATTTTTCTCATATATAATTTTTATGCATTAGATAATATTATTATCATATTATATGATCATTTTCTATGCTTCACATATTTCTTCCTCTTTTTGTCATCAACAAAAAGTATAAATGCTCCTCCTTACTATAGAATTCAATATCATCACACATTTAGAGAGTAAAAGAGAGTAAATAACACAAGTAGTGAAATTTCATAAACATTAAATTTTCAGTTCAATACATGTAACACAATGACATACATGAAACACAATATACATAAGACATCTATGAGGCTAGTCCTCATCAGATGGAAGATCTAAGACAACAATATTCATAACCCTTTGTGCTGAAGGCCTAGGAGTTTGATGAGTCATGTTTCTAGTCCTAAGAGATGGGTCGGCTCTAGGAGCTCTAGATCTACAATACTATCTAGGTGTGTCTCGAGTAGGTGCTGGAGGAGGAGGAGTAGGCTCTAGCTCAGTAGCTGAAAGTAATGGTGTCCTCTGATCTATAAAAGCATCTGATAATGCAAGAATGCTGGTGCCAGAGAGGATCTGAGTAGCTGGTGCGTCAAGAATACTCTGCTGAGGCAACTCTGCCTCTGCTACAGGTGTGTCCATACCATGTGGATCTATAAAATGCTCATCAGCCTACTGATCAAAGTTCTGTCCATCATATGGTGGTGGAGCAGGTAATTTGGAAGCTCTAGTCGAGGTAGTCTGATGTAGAGCTGTGAGAATCTGACTGAAACCATCTCTCATCTCAGTCTATAATAGATCAATCCATGAATGTAGTACCTCTACTTGAATAGTCTATAAATCAAATCTAAGAGTCAAAATATCATCCCGAAGCATCTATATCTGCTTAGAATCATGCTGCCCACCATTATTGGGCTTAGAAGGAACTGATGGAGGGATATGGTAGGTGCTGGCTCTAAGGGTCCAGCCTCATCATCATGATCACCCTCTTCATCAATCTGCTCAGCAGCATCTTCACCATCTTGAATATCATCCTCATCGTCATCAACATTAGAGTGAGTTGCTCTATGTCTAGATATCTTCTTCATCCATACTCCCTCAACTTTGTGGTATCCCATCCTGTGAAGTGACTTCTTTGAATATCTATCTATGTGCAATAGTGGTCTGCTGTCCTCCCCTGATAGGTCAATACCACAATCTAGAAACAGAAGAGTGAATGCCATCACATAGGGTAGACATGCTCTAGCCTTGCAAGCTGCATCTCTGATTTGACCCATCACGATGAATGGTAGATTAAGGGGCTCCCCCTCATCATAGTATCATAAACATCAGTTCATGCTCGCTCACCCAGTCAAATCTCCCTATCCTAGGCAAAAACACTCTGCTAATAATATTGCAAAGTAATCTCATCTCAAGTGATAATATGTTTGCTTGAACATTTGAAATTCTCTCCACATTTTTTCTCTCAAGAATAGTCCTCGAAGTATTTTGTCTGTCTTTCAAGTTCAAGTAACACTTCCTAGTTTTTGGCATTTGAAGAACCCTGCTTAACCTAACTTCATCCACTGAAATAGTGACTCCTTTCACTATAGAGAGTATCTAGTGTGCTCCAAATGACAAATGCCTAAAAAAGGTCCTAACCAATGTGGGATAAGTAGGGACATCCAATGAATAAAAAAAACTCCCAACCTTGAGCTTTAATCCAACCTCCAATGTGAAAACTTTATTATTCTAGAAAAGTGAAATCTATTCTTCTACCTGAAGTAACTAGTCTATTGCCCATTTGGATGATTTGACGTTGTGGAGGTGGAACTTGAGGATCTTGTTGAGTTGGCTCATCCTGCCTTCTTTTGGATCTTCTTTTTGCTTGAACAATGCTAGGTGCCACCCATTTAGATCTCTTTGCCATAGCTCTCTTAGGTGCCATAGGATTTAAGATCAAAGGGACTTGAAAGGATTGAGTAGTCCCTAGGGCTAGAGAGGAAAGTGGTCCCTAATGTTCGGGTTCAACAGGAAATGGTAAGGTGAAAATGAATTTTTATGGCTTGCAGCTCTTAAGTAGGTCCGCCATCCGAGTCGACTCGTCCAGACAACTTTTCTTACTCGAGTTGGCTCGAGCAAAACTAAGGAAAAAGGTTCCAAATTTTAAGAAAATGGTTTCTAATCCTCGAAAAACACTAGAAAAGGTGTGTATCAACCTTAGATAGGTGATGGAGGTCTTCTAGATAAATTTTTCTTAATTGTTAAAGAAATTAGGTCAAAATTCTAAAAAGGATCTCAAAGGCCTAATTCTCCTCTAATCATTTGAAATCTATCCTTACTAAGTGGTTTGGTAAAGATGTCAGCCAATTATTTTTCAGTAGAAATAAATTCAAGTTTAATGTCACCATTTTAATCATGATCTCTATTGAAATGATGTCTAATTTCAATATGCTTAGTTCTTGAGTGCTAAATAGGAGTTTTTTGTTAAGTTGATAGCACTTGTATTATCACATTTGATTGGGACTTTAGATTGAATAACATCATAATCTTCTAGTTGTTGCTTAATCCATAACACTTGAGCATAATAACTCCCTACAACCATATACTCTGTCTCAGCAATAGATAGTGCCATTGAGTTTTGTTTCTTGCTGTATTATGAGATTAAGTTCAATCCTAGAAATTGAAATGTGCCACTAGTGCTCTTTCTATCAATTCTACAACCACCATAATCAGCATCTGAATAACCAATTAAATTTAAAGATGAAGGTTTAGAATACCGTAATCCTAAGTTTGATGTACCTTTGAGATATCTTATGATTCTTTTAACAGCAAGTATATGTGATTCTTAAGGATTATCTTGAAATCTTGCACATATACAAATACTAAATAGTATATCTGGTCTACTTACAGTCAAATAAAGTAGAGATCCAATCATACCTCGATATAGTTTTTGATCTACATTGTTACCTTTTTCATCTTTGTCAAGTTTACAGGTTGGGCTCATGGGTGTGCCAATTTCTTTTGTAGATTCTATCATAAACTTTTTCAATAGTTCTTTGATGTACTTTGTTTTATTGATGAATATCCCTTTTTTTGTTTGTTTGATTTGCAGTCCAAGGAAGAAAGTGAGTTCACCCATCATGCTCATTTTAAATTCTCCCTGCATTAGCTTGGCAAATTCTTAACAAAAAGTTTCATTAGTTATACAAAAGATTATATCATCAACATATATTTGTATTACTAATAATTCATTATCTTTTCTTTTGATAAACAATATTGTATCTACTTTACTTCTTTCGAAATCATTTTCTAAAAGAAATTTGCTCAACTTCTCATACCATGCTCTTGGTGCTTGTTTTAAACCATATAAAGCTTTGTTTAGTTTGAAAACATGGTTTGGAAAAAAGTGATTTTCAAAACTGGGAGGTTATTCTACAAAAACTTCTTCTTCAATATAGCCATTTAAAAAAGCACTTTTTATATCCATTTGAAAAAGTTTAAGTTTCATGTGATATGCAAATGCAAGTAAGAATCTTATGGCTTCTAATCTTGCTACATGTGTATAAGTTTCATCAAAATTTATTCCTTCTTCTTGGTTATATCCTTTAGTAACTAATCTGGCCTTGTTTCTAACTACATTGCCTTTGTCATCTAATTTATTTCTAAAAACCTATTTAGAACCTATGAAAAGATGTTCCTTAGGTCTAGCTACTAAGGTCCATACATTGTTTCTTTCAACTTGATTAAGTTCTTCCTGCATAGCCATCATCCAATATGGATCATTTTCGGCTTCCTCTATGCAGTTAGGTTCAACTTGAGAAACAAAAGCTAAATAGTCAAAGGTGTCTCTAAAAGATGCCTAGTTCTTACTCTTTATGAGGATCACTAATAATTAACTCTTTAGGATGAGAATGTGTATACCTTCAATCCTTTGGTAGCTCATCATGTTCTGCACTTACCTTCTCCTTTTCTTGCTCAAATTACTTTTCTTTCAAGCTCATATCCTTTACTCCATCATTCAGAGAACCTGTATCATTATTAATACACTTTTCTTTTCTTGAAGGTGTGAGGTTAGACTCATCGAAAACAACATGACTTGATTCTTCAATAGTTAAAGTTCTTTTATTGAAAACTCTATATGCTTTACTAGTAGTTGAATATCCAAGAAATATGCCTTGATCAGATTTTACATCAAATTTACCTAAGTTATATTTTATATTGTTCAAGATATAACATTTATATCCAAAAACATGAAAGTAATAAATATTTGGTTTTTGAAAGTAATGAATATTTGATTTTCCATCATTCCAAAGCTCATAGAGGATTTTCTTCAAAATTGGTCTAATCAAAACATGGTTTAATATGTAACATGCAGTGTTCACAACTTTTGCCCAAAAGTATCTTGGAAGATTGCCTTTACACAACATGGTTCGAGCCATCTCTTCCAATATTTTATTTTTTCTTTCCAAAACTCCATTTGGTTGTGATGTTCTAGGGGCTAAAAAGTCATGATCAATGACATGTTCTGTGCAAAATTCTTCAAAGTATTGATTTTCGAATTCAGTACCATGATCACTTCTAATTGAAATAATTGAAAGATTTTTTTGATTTGAAATCTTTTTATAAAATTTTTGAAAAACTTTGAAAACTTCATCTTTGTGTGCAAGAAACATAACCCATGTGAATCGTAAACAATCATCTACTATCACAAGTCCATACTTCATACCTCCTAGGCTTGTGGTCCTCGTTGGTCCAAATAAGTCCATGTGTAGCAATTCTAAGGGTCTTAATATTGAAATAATGGTTTTAGATTTAAAATTCCTCTTAGTATGTTTGCCATATTGACATGCATCACAAACATGATCAAAATCAACTTTAAACTTTGATAAACCTTTAACTAAGTCTTTAAAAATTAATTTTGCTAATGTAAGCATGCTAGTATGACCCAATCTTCTATGCTAAAGTAAACTAGATTCCTTAGTTTTAGCATTCATAGCCATTAGACTTGTACTACTTGACATTGCCAGATCATTCAAATCTACTATATAAATATTTCCGAGTCTATGACCAACAAACCTGATGCTAGAATCAAAAGAGCTAGTTACTATGTACATTGAAGATTTAAATACAACTTTAAAGACTTTATCACATTATTGACTAATGTTCAATAGATTATGCTTCAATTTGTCTACTAGTAATATATTTTCAATATAAATAGAAGGGATAATTTTGATCTTACCAATTTCAATAATTTTTTCCTTGCCATTGTCACAAAATGTAACCATTCCACCATCTTTTATTTCAAGAGTGATTAATTGATCTTTGTCACCCATTGATGGAGAACAGATGGGGGTAGGATCATTGGTGAGCCTAGAAGTCACCTAGATTAGGGTACTTTTTTTTTGTATTTTTTGTAAGGGAGTGGTGAAGGAAATAATAGAGATGAAAGATAAGGATCTGAATCTCATGGACTTTGGGACTCACACTAACGAAAAGACCTCTCACCTCTAGGGCATTCCACCCACCTCAATACTTGGAGGTGTTAGGATGAATCTCAAAGGACATGAGGGAATAAAGAAAATGGAATCAAAGGGAAGGGGATAACTAGGGCCTTACGCCCCTCGATGCCCGAAGGTGAAGGCAAGAAGAATCACTCTTCTAAAAACTCATATTTATTCACCAAACTATTTTTTCATAAAGGACAGAGGGTGGTATTTATAGACCTGTCCAACCCTCATTTGAATTTGAATACAAGATAAAAAGATAGAGATGGTTCAAATTCAAATACAAGATAGAATAAGATAAGGCCTATCCATATCTCAATCCTAACCAACCAAATCCTAAATCAAATTTTAAAATAACTGATAAGGATAAATCCTAAATTTATTCTGGATATCCTTCGAGATTCGTGCAGCTCCAGGATTCATGCTTGCTCCAAGTTCCATGTTGGCGATGTTTCATCATACCCTTGAGGTGGGGAGAACTCGACTCCATCGAGTCAGGTTCAAACTCCAGCTTCATCTAGCCATGAGATTATTATTATTATTATTTCATGTTGGCGATGTTTCATCATTCACTTGAGGTGGGGAGAACTCGACTCCATCGAGTCAGGCTCAGACTCCAGCTTTAACTAGCCAAGAGATTATTATTATTATTATTATTTCCTCAGCTCTGCTTTGAGATCCATGCATCTTTGAAAGTCATGCAGCTCTGAGATCTATGCAGCTTGGAGATCCATGCTTCAATATTTTTCGCACTACTTTAAGATCCATGCAACCCTGAGAACCATGCTGGACTTGAAGTCGGCAACAGGAAGTCGACTTTACTTTGAGAAGCGTGTAGAAGGATACTGCTTTCATGTTCGTGCTAGGGGCTTCTTTACTTTGATGGGCATGCGGAACACCCAAAACAAGGGTTCTGGTCCTTGGAGGGCAGATCCGGCAGGCTCTCCTCCTCCTTCGGAGCTGGACTGGTGGCAGCGATATGGGGACATGGTGACGTGGCCCTGTCTCGATGATTGGCGGTGGCACGATGGTGGATCTGTCGATGGTAGCAGGGAAGAAGATGGCTACACAGGGCGGAGATGGTTTCGGTGGACATTACGGCCGGCAGTTATTCTGTTTAGTTTTTGGCAGTGGAGATGTCGATGAAGATCAGGCAGAGGAGGACATCGTGGAGTGGAGGGAGGCAGAGAAGAAGAAGGTGAGCTGGGCAGCTACGAGGAAGAACCAGATGGCAAAGAAGGCAGCAAACTTTAGATCGAGGGAGTCGAAGAGGTAGGTGAGAAGGAGACTGGCGACGAGGATGGAGAGGATGGGGATGCCACTGAGGTCGAGGAGGAACGTGGTGGCGGGGGCGAGGGCGAGGGCAATGTGGGCGTTGTGGGTGAAGGAGAGAAAGGAGTGGAGGCGATTCTTAGAGGCAGCGAAGGAGGAGGATGGGGAGGGCCGGAGGGAGGGGTAGGGTTGGGGCTGGGGCTCCGGTTGTCGATGGCAGCTGCGACGGTGGGGGAGGTAAAGGTGGGAAAGGTGGGAGCGCTGGTGGAGGAGAAGATGAAGGTGCGGTGGCGGGCGAAGGGCTCGTCGAACATCATATTGGCTGGCGAAGAGAGAGGTAGTGGCCAACCTGGTTAGGGAATCGGCTGATGGTGGGTGATGGTCAGTTGTAGCACGGTTGTGCTCGATGATGGGCTCTTCGATGAGGTCCTTTTTCGATCGGAAGTGGCAATAATGGAATTGGGGTTGGTTGTGGGAGATCGACGTTGGTGGTAGTCGATGGCACGGCAGTGGCACAAATGACATGGGGGTGCCGACACGGGCGGTGGAGGCGGATGGTGCACTCGGTCTTGATTGATGTTCGCCGACGTTGGGGAATCGGGTTCGGATGGCTCGAGGAGCTCCGACTCGGGGAGGTAGCAGTGGATGGTCTAGTGGCTGTTAGATCGGCGACCAAACTGTGGAGGAAGGGGCTTCATGCTGGAGCATTGGCCATGGTTGGTGGCTTTGGAGGTGATGCAGGCGTTCCCATTTGTGGGCGAAGGAATGATGTCGAGCGATGAAGTGCCGATCGATGAGGCCACGTTCTCAGGTGACACTAGAGGAGAGCGGTTGGAAGGCTCCGGATGAAGGATTGTGGTAGTCACAGGCGAGGGAGATGAGGGGATGCGGTGGTGGTGGCGGGCTCGATGCGGTGGCCTCGGGCCATCACAAGGGAAGGGACAACGGAGGTGGTGACTTCTCCTTCCCCGATCGATGACTAGGAGGGGAGGAGAGGACAGTGGCCCCTGTGCCATGGAGGGACTCTTAGGAATGGTGTCGATTTTTTTTTTTAATCTGGGATCTGATAAAGGATTGGAGAAGGGTCAGCAAGGACTTGGCGGTCGACGAGGTTGGTCGGCAAGGAAGATTGGCTAGGTTGGCTGGTGGCAGCAGGGTGTTGGTAGGGTGTGGGATGATTCGGAAAGAAAAAAATATACCCTAATTTTTCTGGGCTCTGATACCAAAAATTGATGGGGAACAGATAGGAGTAGGATCGTTGGTGAGCCTAGAAGTCACCTAGATTGGAGTCCTTTTTTTTTTGTATTCTTTGTAAAGAAGTGGTGAAGGAAATAATGGGGATGAAAGACAGGGATCTGGATCTTATGGACATTGGGACTCACACTAATAAAAAGACCTCTCACCTCTAGGGCATTCCACCCACCTCGATACTTGGAGGCATTAAGATGAATCTCAAAGGATATGAGGGGATAAAGAAAATGGAATCATAGGAAAGGGGATAACTAGGGCCTCATGCCCCTCGATGCCCGAAGGTGAAGGCAAGAAGAATCACTCTTCTAAAAACTCATATTTATTCACCAATCTATTTTTTTCAAAGTACTGAGGGTTGTATTTATAGACATGTCCAACCCTCATTTGAATTTGAATACAAGATAAAAAGATAGGGATGGTTCAAATTCAAATACAAGATAGGATAAGATAAGGCCTATCCATATCTCAATCCTAACCAACCAAATCCTAAATCAAATTTCAAAATAATTGATAAGGATAAATCCTAAATTTATTCTGGATATCCTTCGAGATTCATGCAGCTCCAAGATTCATGCTTGCTCCAAGATTCATGCTGGTGATATCCCCATCACCCATCATGTGTCCTGAATAGCTGCTATTTAGATACCATCTCTTCTTTGAATTTTGGGCTGCAAGACATTCCTACAAAACAATCAAGTAAAGTTTTTAGGTACCCAAGATTTCTTGGATCCTTGATGGTTAGTAGCTATGGTTCCTTTAAGAATCCAAATCTTTGTTACTTTGTTTTATTTTTCCTTCTCAAATTACATTCATATACTTTGTGTCCAATCCCATTATAGCATAAACAAACTACTTTTGACTTTTGAAAGGAAATGCATGCTGAAAATCTGATGCATAAGGTTTTGAAGCTGAGAATTTGTTTATATGTATTAAATTATACCCAATTCCAGCTTTATCATTGATTTCTTTTAATTATTCAAGATTAGCTCAAGTTTATTAGAACTTAAAGTTAATTTATCAACAAAAGGTTTGAGTCTATTCATTTCATTTTGTAAACTTTTATTTTTTTCAAAATATTCATCTTTTTCAGTTTGTAATACTTTGCATTTTTCAGAAACATTACTTAATTATTTTTATAAAAGATTATTTTTTTCAAAAATTTCATTCTTTTTTTAATATATCATAATTATTTTTCATGGATTTGATTTTCAAACCAGCTTTTCTATATTCAGTTAAAAGTTCCAAAAAGGCAGTATTCAATTCATCATAAGTAAAATTATGAGTGTGTTCAATAGGTGTTACCTCATCTTCTAGACCCATCAAATATATATTTACATATTTTGATGTTTCTTTTTCTTCATTTGAAGTGGATTCATCGATGTCGCTCTATGTAGCCATCATGGCTTTCTTTTTCTTCTTCTTGTAATCCTTTTTCAATGTAGGACATTCAAAATGGTAGGCCCCGGCTTTTTACATTCATAACAAATTGGTTGTTGCTCCTTTTTTTGTCTGTCTTTCTTTTTTTCTTTACTTTGTTTACCTTTACCAAGGTCCTTCTTCCAATATCTTGACTTTCTTTTGCCCATAAATCTTCTGAATCTCCTTATAATTAAAGCTATGTCATCATCTCCTAGTTCTTCATTCGAGGAGGAACTTTCTTCTTCTTTTTCCTCTTCTTGCATCTTCATCTTCGCTGCAACCTTGAAAGCTATAGACTTCTTTTTCTTACTATCATCTTCAATATGGTGCTGCATTGTTAGTTCATGTGTAATCAAAGAACCAAGAAGTTCATCAAGTGGAAGTGTGTTTAAGACCTTGGCTTCTTGTATTGCAGTGACCTTGGAATCCCATTTATCTGGTAAAGATCTAAGAATCTTTTGGACAAGATCAGCATTGGAATATACGCTGCCAAGACTTTTCAAACGTTAATAAAATCTATAAATCTAGTAAATATTTCAAATATTATCTCATTTGGTTCTATTTTAAAGAGCTCATAATTGTGCACAAGAATATTAATTTTGGAGGTCTTTACTTGTGTAGTGCCTTCATGTGTAACTTGTAGTTTATCCCAAATTTTCTTTGCCGAAGTGCAAGTGAAAATCTGTTTAAACTCATTTGCATCCAAAGCATAATAAAGAAGGTTCATAGCTTTGGCATTAAGTTTACCCATTTTCATGTCATATTCATCCCATTCCTCTTCCAGTTTAGGGATGTCTATTCCATCTACTTTCTTAATGGGTATGTGTGGTCTTTTCAAGATTATTTTTCATAATTAAAAATTAACAGCTTGTATATAAGTTTTCATTCTAGCTTTCTAATAGGTGTAATTGGTGCTGGTGAATAGTGGACGTCTATTACTTGATTGACCTTCGGTCAAAGATGTGCTCATTTGGGTTGCCATAGAATTTTTCTCTTAATCGTTAGATTAATGGCACTGAGATGTGGCTCTAATATCACTTGTTACCCAGTTGACCAACCCAAGAGGGGGGTGAATTTGGTTTGTAAAAAATTTAAGCAAGTATGTGCCTTTTGAAAACTTTATATGGAGAGTGAAGTGAAATAGTATTGCAAGCGGAAGTAAACAAGAACATAAGAGCAAACACAAACACAATAAGATTTAGAGTGGTTTGGAGCAACCCAGCTCCTACATCCACTATCCAAGGTGCACACTTGAGATTTTCACTATATTCACCCCGAATACAGCCGGATTGTTTTTCCTACGGGCTCACAATCCAAAATCCAATACAAAGTTAGTTTTCCTAGGCACACTAACAACCCAACTTGATTTTCAAGGCTAACTAATTATCCAAAATCAACATACAAGCTTCAGCCACCTGCTGTACTTGTAACAACTCAAAAATAGAGTTAACAAAAAAAGCAACACTAAAACAAATCCAAAGTTGTTGAATGGTTGTAGTTGTAGCTTTTAATGAGGCATTCTTGAATGCTTCTTGAATACTCTTCTAGGCTCTCTTATCTCTTCAAAGATTAACTCAAGAATATAGTTGCAAGTTGTTGGAGAACTTGAGTTTTCACTTGAAAACTCTTAGAACATTCAATACTCTCTTTAAAGTTCCATAAAAATTCTTTTTTCTTGGCTTAAATCCTTCATTTATAACTTTTTGAAGTGTTCCTAGGTGAATATGGCTATTAGAATTTCTTAGAAGTCAAAAACTAGCCATTGGGAGGCTTTAGAATCAAGAAATTCAAATTCTGGAACTAGCCATTACTATTCAAATTATGAGATTTGAGTCGGCTCGCAGACTTCGAGTTGGCTTGGATTGATAGTGAAGTAAAACCGCAATCTGTGAGAGTCGCCTCATTTTAGATTAGAGTCATCTCAATTGATTGAAGTCTTAAAAGCAAATATCTTCTACTCTATGAGAGTTGACTCTATTCTTCATTGAGTCGGCTCTATTATTGTGTATCTGAAAATCTTTGTGCCATGCCAAACAATGTATTAGCTCTAATATTGGCGTCAGCTCTTTTGTTGTGTAACAAAAAATTTCTGTGCCATGCCAAATAATGTATTGGCTCTAATATTAGAGTTAGCTCGAGTAAAACTTCTCCAAAAGCTTCCAAACAACTTCAAACTTCTTCCAAACTTCGTCCAAACAACCTCTAAGCAACTTCTAAGATATTTAAACTTAAAATTACATTGATTTAGCCCTTTTACATAATCATACAATTGAATTTACTTAGGGCTCTTAAATACATGAAACTTTTTCTTTGAGTACATAAATTCATTCCAATGGTCTAAGAAATGTAGGGTGGATGATTGTCCATTTAAAATATCCTACAGAAACTTCTTAAACATTTGAAAAGTATCAGTATCAAATGCATGCTCCAATATTTTGTAATCATCAAAATCATCCCAGGGATCAATAATTGGTAATTAAAATATGAAAAGGAAACCAAAGACCAGCCTCAAGGGACTCCTTGTAAATTCTAAGATGGCTTATAGGAGCATTAGTGCTTAATCATTTCGACCAGGAAGGTCTAGCTAGAACTGATCTAAGATATAATACTAAGTTTGAATCCTTTCCAAGTTGGACATAGAAAGAATAGATTGCTTGCTGGCTGACCCATACTTGGTGTTTGGAAATGTGTCTTATAGATAATCATCTGAGTTATAGACAATTGAGTACTTGGTGTTTGGAAATGTGTCTTATAGATAATCACTTTTTGTACATCTTCCTTTTGAACTCTTTTGGGATAAAGTCTTTAGAACCACTTCTATTCAACAAAGAAGGATTTGTTATGCAGTTCTTAAACCTATTTGTGATCAAATGATATGTTGTTAAATAAGATGACAACATTTATTAAGTATAGGTCAATGTGTGCTACATGGATTAGTTATCTTCATAACCAAAAAGTGTGGAGAGACTGGTATGATATGCAAGTGAGTGTAGGTATATATTTTACTAAATATAACCAACTCTATAGAGTACTCTACTGTCAAGAGTATCCTTAAGAAAGGTATGGATATAAGTGTTCCTTCGACTTGAGATCATGATGGTGACTTGCAAGTAACTTATTATATTTTAGTGCTAGACTACCTATATTTCTAATACAGTGATAAAAGGTTTATGGGTGCAATCAAGTATTTATAAACTTGGTATGTGAATTAAGATGGGATTGATCGCTCTAAGGTATTGAAAATAATGCTTTGTTGTATTTCAATTTAGCAAAATCTTGATCAGGATAATCCTAGTAAGGAGTCACAAGGTTTATTAGGTTGAGACACATTTTCATATACTATTTAAGAGTTGATAGTTAACTCTTAATTCATCCTAAGCATTGGATCAAAGGGATAAATTATATGGTAACCATATGCCTAGGATTTTGGAATGTTGCTTTGCAATCATTAGACCTATCAGAATGTTGGGTATGATTGCTAAATGGTCATTTAAAAATTTATTCTTGGGCTACCAGCTTTGTATTTGAACCATGAGATTACACATAATAGAAGTTTCTGACTGATCATGATGGTTGATTGATGATTAAGAATTGTTCAAGGCTATAGTTATCAATATAATTGATAATTAACCTTACACAAGTGTTGTAAAGAAAAAATTAATTAAGTATTAATTAATTATAGAAGGATTAGTTAGTAAATAGATTTCTAATTAACTTAACTTAATTGAACAAAGAGGTTTTGGCCAAGTCAAATTGAATTGGATTCAATTAGGTCTTATTAATGCGAGACGACTCTAAGACTGCTAAACATGCATGAAAAATAGTAAAATAATTTTTTTATAATTTTTATAATTTTTATTTGCAGGCTAGATTTCAAAAATAAAGTAAGAACTAGCAGAAAAACTAGCAGTGCAAAGAATCATCGGATCGCAGGCAAACTCATGCAAACTAATGAAATATCCAGGACCTGAGAGTTGAGAAACTACGGATTTAGGATAGCTTATCTTCATCAAAATCAGATAATCAGAGAAGGGAAGGTTTCATACCAGTCAAAGATTTGAAGATTCAATAGCATAAGAGATCACTCCAACTCTTGATTGGAGCCTAGAAGAAGAAGCCTTGTTTCCCTTGAATCTGAAGGTGAATTTGGGCAGTCCATGCAGCAAAGAAGGCCTCCTCAGGGGAGGGGAAGCACCTCGATGATCCTGCAAGCATCATAGGTTAACCAAAGCAGCAAATAAAAATTAGAAAATGAACAAGGGATTGAAGGAACTCAGGATTAGGGCTAAAAGCTGGCAATAGGGGAAGAAGGAGCTCTTGGGCTTGGACGGCAGCAAGGACTCCTATTCCTTGGGCATGGTTAATCTCCAGGGATGCCAAGGGATGCTAGGGCAGTAGGGTATCAATCCAGAAATATAAGGAGAGCAATCAAAGAGAGAACCAAAACTCAAACTCAAGATAATTTCATAAAATTTCAGCAAGGTTTATTCATAAGAAAAAGATGCTTACAAGAGGGGGAAGGATGTGGTATTTATAGAGTTCCCATGCCCTCACTAACCATGGTTACACTTGGATTACAAGTCCTCTTTCAAATTGGAATACAAGTCCTTTTCTAGCTAGGTTAGAATTATAAAGTTTAAAAGGATTATAAATCCTAACTAGGTTAGGAATAAACTTGGTCTTCTCCTTCTTCTCTTCAACATGGACTTGGTCAAACCTCTTTGGACGTGGTCAATACTTCAAGGATACTTAGGGGGGCATGTTGGCCTCTAGGAGCTGCAAGGGATTGGCCCAAAGGGGCTTGGGTGCATGGGTTTTGGCCTCTGGAAGCTGGGGTGGCCTGGTAGCCGGTAATAGGAATATTCCCTAGAATCTTGCTTCTTAAGGGCTTGGGCTTGGCACCTGGGCTTGATTTCTTTGAGCTAGGATGCAGGTGGACCTCTGGAATCATGGATGCCCTAGTTTAAGAATATGCTCTGGCATTTGGGGAGGAATCTGGGCATTTAGAGGATATCTGGAAAGAATCAGTGTTTCTGAAAGCATCTTGGATCCTAGGTTGTCACACAAAATCTAATTGACTTATGTAGCGGCCTCTGACTCCTGGATGTGGCCTGGTGGAACTCCAAAATAGGGTGACCTCCTCTTTTGTATAAAAATTAGGCTCATACTAGACTCATAATTGATGTATAGGATTCAATATACTGGACTTGGTTGAGGATTGAGACAAATAAACTAACCTCAACTTATTATAGGACTCAATTCTAATTGATTACAAAACTTTAACACATGGCTAGGTAAACCAAATAGAGCCCAGTAATCTATGTCTGATCCTAGTGCCCCAACCAATTCTCCCGAGATGGGAGGAACTCGACCCCATCGAGTGTGGGATAACTTGGCTCTTATAGTGCTCAAGTTGGTCTGGGTTGAGGCACTGCAGATCTTGACGGGTGATCAACGAGTCCTCAGATTCTGACCGACCTTGCCACCGAACCAAGTACCTTTGATAGCCTCTATCTTGGGTATCGATAGCTTGATCATCCAGGATTCTCTCAATCTTTTCCTCACTAAAAAACCAAATTCTATGTGGACACTCTGTGGTGGGTTCACTCACAAAGAAAGGGAGTGGCTCAAAGGGCTCGCTAGGTATCTTTGCTGGGTCCCTATACTCTACAATATCTAAGATGTTGAAGGTGGAACTAATGTCTAAATCAGGTGGTAACTCAAGTACATAGGCATTGGGTCCATTACTCTTCATTATCTTGGATGGGCTAGCTTCGT
Source organism: Areca catechu (assembly GCA_021397845.1). Classification (NCBI taxonomy): domain Eukaryota; kingdom Viridiplantae; phylum Streptophyta; class Magnoliopsida; order Arecales; family Arecaceae; genus Areca; species Areca catechu. The sequence continues at coordinate 87,591,146 of CM038051.1, read as the reverse complement.
GAGCAGAAAATTCTTTACATTTACAAAATCCCCTGCAAAATTCTTTATCTCTCTTTTGGGAATTAGCCAAGTTGTTATTTAGTTCGTTAGTTATGTTCAGCATTTGACTAATTTTCATATGCATATGCTGTGCGGAGGGTAATGTAGGTGCAGACATGTAATTCAGGCTGTGCATTTATTGGACTCAACTAATACCTAAAAGACTTGACTAGACATCCCTATCTAAGGATGTTTTATTGGACTCTGAGGGACAAAACCTAACAGATTATAGACTCTTTAGGTTTGACCCTAGCATGGCATGCACATGAGAACTTACTATTACTCCTACTAGGTTCCATAGGGTTCTCCTAAAGTAAGATGCAAACATGACATGAATAATGAATGAATGCAACATGCAAACTCCTATAAAATGCAACCTCATAATGAAAAAATTAGGAGAAGTTTCAGAAAAAGGTAAAAAACAAGAGATGGGTTCAGGGTTAGTCTGATTGGGTGGAAAGTAAGAAAATGGTTCAGGGTTAATTGGATAGACTAGGATATAAGAAGGGGTATCAGGGATTAATTCTAAACTAATAAGGTTGACCTTAAAGGGTTGGTGTCTATCTACTAGGTCTACCTTATAGAAGAATGCATCACTAATTTTCAGGAAAAAGTTCTTCAATTGGGATCAAGAAAGTGACTTCATCTTGAGGGTACTGGGTGAGATAAGCCAAGTTCTCAATAAACTCTTTTGGCTTAGGATATTTAGGACTAGGCTCTCCAATTGGATCCTCTTCTAAAGTCTCCTCTAATTGCTCTTCTATTGCAACTTGGGTGTGATCTGGGTTATCTAACTCTTGGTCTGCCACTAATTGACTATGGTCAAGGTTCGATAAATTTAGATTGGCTACTACTTGGGTATGGTCAACTAATATTGGGTGGTCTTCTACCTAGATATCTATTGATTCAAATAGCTCTGGATTGGTTTCTACCTGGGTTTCTACTAGATCAACTAACATTGGGTCTTCTGTAGGGTAGCCTTCTAGATCTTCAATAGACTCATTATCTTCATACTCCTCTACCAAACTTGGATCAGCCTCATATATTTCTTCTTCTAAGTCATCTTGGTGAACCAATGGGGTGGTAAGAGGGGTTTGGCTAATAGAAAATTGGCTAAGTTCTAGGATAACAGGGGTGGGTAAACTAAGGGTTATGGGTTCATAGGTTATGAGTTTAAAGTTTATGGGTTCAAAGGTTATGGGTTTATAGACTATGGGTTCAAAGGTTAGGGGTTCAAATCTAGGGGTATCAATCCTATAGGGTTCAGGTTGATTACTGGGTTTATATCTAGGGACTATGGGTTCCTGGGGTTCAACTCTATGGGTCTTGCCTAGGGTTCCTACTTAGTTATCTAATGGATCAAAACTATGGATTGCTTGATTACTTGACTGGATCAGTTGGTCAAGCTTAGTATTAATTTGGACATCGGATTGGTCAAACCTATGGTTCATTTGGGCAGTTAATTGGATAACCATCTGGTCATTCATGGCTTTTATGAAAGCCTCAAAATTGGGATCCATGGTTGGGTCTGGTTGGGGTTTAGACTTTTGATATTGGGTTCCTAATCTAGTGGTCATGCAACAAATCAAACAATCAAAATGAAATGATGTAACCAAGCATGCAAAAGAATGAAAAAGTTAATATAATCTAAGGTTTCTTAGACCTAGAGCCATAAACTGGATGGATCAGCTCAACTTACACCTAACCCAATAGCTAGTCCTTCCATTGGCCAGGTAGGGGGTGGGAGTGTGGGAGGCCTCCCCTGCTTTTGCAGGGACCCAATTAAAAACCACAACACCACTTAGGTCGTTCGACTCTGGACCCCTAGCCTTAGACACCAGCTTTTAGTAATAGCTAAGAGATTAAATGCACTAGTTGGCCCCCACACAGCTCGGACCCGACCTGTTGATGTCTCCTAGCCCACTAGGGTAAATTAAGTCTAATTGATTTTAATTAGGCTTTGGTTAGTATGATGATGGTGGTTTTGGGCCCAAGATAGGTGATGAAATCCTACCCTGATCTGAGATATAGAGTTGCCCTTAAGATTAGATTAAAATGATTGCAATCGATGGTCCTGATGCAATCTAAAACATTTAAAAAAATAAAATTATTTTTTAAATGATTTATGATGTGTCAAGTTAGGCATAAGTTAACTGGGGTTATCAAACAAAGTTTGGCTTGAGATTAGGGGGTTTGGAAGTTGATTAGGTTAGGTTGAGTCAAGATGCAAAATTTAGCAGAAATCAAAAAAATTAGGGTTCAGATGATGCAAGATTTGACATAGATCCTGATGTAGAGAAAAATCAAAGAAAATTTATAACAGAGGATGGACTATGAAACCTACCAAATTTCATGCAGAAAAGAAATCATATGATGATGCAAACCTAGGGTTTTTGAACTGCTACAAAAATTATCAGGATTCTGTTAGGATTTCTAATATGCCAAATTTTAATGATTTAGTTTTTCTATAAAATTAATTAAAAATTTTGGTAAAATAGAGAACACGACAGAGAACAATTCATGCAAATTTCATAGGAAAATAAAATTTTTAGATAGCCAAAATCAGAAGCAAAACAGGTATTTAATGCAGTAGACAAAATTCTGAAATTAGGGTTTGTGAATGCAAAGCAGATAAAAACTATCCTAAACCCACTCTGATACCAAACTGATGTGGGATGACTCTTAAGACTGCTAGAAATACAAGAAAAATAGTAAATATTTTTTTTGTGATTTTTATAATTTTTATTTACAGGCTAGATTCCTAAAATAAAGTAAGAACTAGCGAAAAGACTAGCAGTGCAAAGAATCATCGGATCGTAGGCAAACTCATAAAAACCAATGAAATACCCAGGACCTGAGAGTTAAGAAACTCCCAGTTTAGGATAGTTAATCTTCATCAAAATCAGATAATCAAAGAAGGGAAGGTTTCATACTAGTTAGAGATTTGAAGATTCAATAGTAGAAGAGATCACTCATAACTCTTGATCGGAGCCTGGAAGAAGAAGCCTTGTTTCCCTTGAATCTGATGACGGATCTGGGCGGTCCAGGCAGCAAAAAAGGCCTCCTCAGGGAAGGGGAATCACCTCGAGATCCTGCAAGCTTCAGAGGTTAACCAAAGCAGCAAATAAAAATTAGAAAAGGAACAAGGGATTGAAGGAACTCAGGATTAGGGCTAAAAGTTGGCAATCGGGGAAGAAGGAGCTCTTGGGCTTGGACGGTAGCAAGGACTCCTGTTCCTTGGGTGTGGTTGATCTCTAGGGATGCCAAGGGATGCTAGTGCAGTAGGGAATCAATCTGGGAGCACAAGGAGAGCACTCAAAGAGAGAACCAAAACTGAAACTCAAGACAATTTCATAAAATTTCAGCAAGGTTTATTCATAAGAAAAAGATGCTTACAAGAGGGGGAGGGGTGGGGTATTTATAGAGTTCCCATGCCCTCACTAACCATGGTTACACTTGGGTTACAAGTTCTCTTCCAAATTGGAATACAAGTCCTTTCCTAGCTAGGTTAGAATTATAAATTTTAAAAGGATTAGAAATCCCAACTAGGTTATGAATAAACTTGGTCTTCTCCTTCTTCTCTTCAACTTGGACTTGGTCAAATCTCTTTGGACGTGGTCGACACTTCAAGGATGCCTAGGGGGGCATGTTGGGCCTCTAGGAGCAGCAAGGGGTTGGCCCAATGGGGCTTGGGTGCATGGGTTTGGACCTCTGGAAGCTAGGGTGGCCTGGTAGCCTGGTGTAGGAATATTCCCTGGAATCTTGCTTTTTAGGGCTTGGGCTTGGCACCTGGGCATGATTTCTTTGGGCTAGGATGCAGGTGGACATCTGGAATCATGGATGCCCTAGTTTAGAAATATGCTCTATCATCTGGGGAGGAATTTGTGCATCTGGACGATATTTTGAAAGAATTAGGATTTCTTGAAGCATCTTGGATCCTGGGTTGTCACACAAAATCCAATGGGATGATTTAGCGACCTTTGACTCCTGGATGTGACCTGGCGGAACTCCAAAATAGGGTGACCTCCTCTCTTGTATAAAAAATGGGCTCATACTAGACTCATAATTGATGTACAGGACTTAATATACTGGACTAGGTTGAGGGTTGAGACAAATCAACTAACCTCAACTTATAACAGAGCTCAATTCTAATTGATTACAAAACTTTGATACATGGCTAGGTAAACCAAATAGGGCCTAGTAATCTATCTGATCCTGGTGCCCCCTCCAATTCGCCTACGATGGGAGGAACCCGACCCCATCGAGTGTGGGATAACTTGGCTCTCATAGTGCTCGAGTAGGTCAGGGTTGAGGTGCTGTAATCCTCACGGGTGATCCACGAGTCCTCAAATTTTGGCCAACCTTGCCACCATACCAAGTACCTCTGATAGCCTATATCTTGGGTACCGATAGCTTGATTATCCAGGATTCTCTCAATCTTTTCCTCACTAAATGGCCAAATTGTATGTGGACACTCTAGGATGGGTTCACTCACAAAGAAAGGGAGTGGCTCAAAGGGCTCGCTGGGTTTCTTTGCTGGGTCCCTATACTCTACAAGATCTGAGATGTTGAAGGTGGAACTAATGTCTAAGTCGGGTGGTAACTCAAGCACATAGGCATTGGGTCCATTACTCTTCATTATCTTGGATGGGCCAGCTTTGCAAGTAGAAAATTTTTTATATTTACAAAATCCCCTGCAAAATTATTTATCTCTCTTTTTGGAATTAGCTAAGTTATTATTTAGTTCATTAGTTATGTTCAGCTTTTGACTAATTTCCATATGCATATACTGTGCAAAGGGTAGTGCAGGTGCAGACATGAAATTCAGGCTGTGCATTTATTGGACTCAACTAATACCTAATAGACTTGACTAGACATCCCTATCAAAGGATATTTTATTGGACTCTAAGGGACAAAACCTAATAGATTATAGACTCTTGAGGTTTGACCCTAGCATGGCATGCGCATGAGAACTTACTATGTACTCCTTCTAGGTTTCATAGGGTTCTCCTAAAGTAAGATGTAAACATGACATGAATAATGAACGAATGCAACATGCAAACTCCTATAAAATGCAACCTCATAATGAAAAATTAGGAGAAGGATCAGAAAAAGTTAAAAATAAAAGGTGGGTTTAGGGTTAGTCTGATTGGGTGGAAGGTAAGAAAAGGGTTCGGGGTTAATTGGGTAGACTAGGATATAAGAAGGGGTGTCAGGGATTAATCCTAAACTAATAAGGTTGACCTTAAAGGGTTGGTGTCTATCTACTAGTTCTGCCTTATGGAAGAATGAGTCACTAATTTTAGGAAAAAGATCTTCAATTGGAATCAAGGAAGTGACTTCATCTTGAGGGTACTGGGTGAGATAAGCGAAGTCCTCAATAAACTCTTTTGGGTCAGGAAATTCAGGACTAGGCTCTATAATTGGATCCTCTTCTAAAGTCTCCTCTAATTGCTTTTCTATTGCAACTTGGGTGTGATCTAGGTTATCTAACTCTGGGTCGGCCATTAACTGATTATGGTTAAGGTTCGCTAAATCTAGATTGGCTACTGCTTGGGTATGGTCAACTAATATTGGGTGGTCTTCTACCATGGTATCTATTGATTCAACTAGCTCTGGATTGGTTTCTACCTGAGTTTCTACTGGATCAACTAACATTGGGTCTTTTATAGGGTAGTCTTCTAGATCTTCAATAGACTCATTATCTTCATACTCCTCTACCAAACTTGGGTCAGCCTCATATATTTCTTCTTCTAAGTCATCTTGGTGAACAAATGGGGTGGTAAGAGGGGATTGGCTAATAGGAAATTGGCTAAGGTCTGGGGTAACAGGGGTGGATAAACTAAAAGTTATGGGTTCATAAGTTATGGATTTAAAGGTTATGGGTTCAAAGGTTAGGGGTTCAAATCTTGGGGTATCAATCCTATAAGGTTCAGGTCGATTACTGGGTTCATATCTAGGGACTATGGGTTCATGGGGTTCAGCTCTATGGGTCTTGCCTAGGGTTCCTACTTGGTTATCTAATGGATCAAAACTATGGATTGCTTGATTACTTGATTGGATCAGTTGGTCAAGCTTAGGATTAATTTGGATGTCGGATTGGTCAAACCTACGGTTCATTTGGGCAGTTAACTGGGTAACCATCTAGTCATTCTTGGCTTTTATGAAAGCCTCAAAATTGGGATCCATGGTTGGGTCTAGTTGGGGTTTAGACTTTTGATATTGGGTTCCTAATCTAGTGGTCATGCAACAAATCAAACAATCAAAATGAAATGATGTAACCAAGCATGCAAAAGAAAGAAAAAGTTGATATAATCTTGGGTTTCCTAGACCTTGTGCCAAAAACTATGTGGGTCAGCTCAACTTACACCTAACCCAATAGCTAGTCCTTCCATAGGCCAGGTAGGGGGTGGGAGTGTGGGAGGCCCCCCTGCTTTTACAGGGATCCAATTAAAAATCACAACACCACTTTGGTCGTTTGACTCTGGACCCCCAGCCTTAGATACCAGCTTTCAGTAATAGCTATGGGATTAAATTTACTAGTTGGCCCACATAGCTCGGACCCGACCTGTTGATGCCTCCTAGCCCACTAGAAAAAATTAGGTCTAATTGATTTTAATTAGGCTTTGGTTAGTATGATGATGGTGGTTTTGGGCCCAAGACAGGTGATGAAATCCTGCCCTGATCTGAGATATAGAGTTGCCCTTAAGATTAGATTAAAATGATGGCAATCGATGGCCTTGATGCAATCTAAAACATTTAGAAAAATAAAAATATTTTTTTAAATGATTTATGATGTGTCAAGTTAGGTTTAAGTTAACTGGGATTATCAAAGAAAGTTTAGTTTGGGATTAGGGGGTTTGGAAGTTGTTTAGGTTATGTTTAGTCAAGATGCATAATTTAGCAGAAATCAAAAAAATTAGGGTTCAGATGATGTAAAATTTGACATAGATCCCGATGTAGAAAAAATTCAAAAAAAATCTGGAACAGAGGATGAACGGTGTGGATGAAACCTACTAAATTTCATGCAAAACAAAAATCATATGATGATGCAAACCTAGGGTTTTTGAACTACTACAGAGGAGGGGAAGCACCTTGGGATCCTACAAGCATCAGAGGTTAACCAAAGCAGAAAATAAAAATTAGAAAAGGAACAAGGGATTGAAGGAACTCTGGATTAGGGCTAAAAGCTGGCAATCAGGGAAGAAGGAGCTCTTGGGCTTCGATGGCAGCAAGGACTCCTGTTCTTTAGGCATGTGATGGGGGACAAAAATAAAATGATGAATGGAGAGTTTTAGCAAGCTAACCAGTAAGCAAACTAGAGCAATTAATTATCAAATAAATGGGCTAAATTAATCCAAGAAAAGAATTTTCATAAGGAGATAGTTGATCTAAGTTACAATACCCGTAATGTAGATCTAGTTCAAAATAAAGATTAAAATCTTCATGGCAAGGAAACCATCACTACTATGGCAAGTTAACGTTTAAATGATCAGATCTAATGAAGCTTAAGAAGAGTTTTCCTATCAACAATGATGGCTAATTATTTGATGGAAGAAGGAGCTCTCTTCACTCAAGGATTAAGGTCTAAACCATAAGACTAGCACTCCCTACCTTTAGGACTCACCTTGGCTATGATCCTTGGCTTGGAGACCTTCATCTTGGACTTGAAAAATCAGAGAAAACCTGCATCAAATCAGAGATTAGGCATGGAAGGAGAATTCAAAATTGGAATGGAAATAAGAAGAAGAAGAAAAGGAAAACAAGGAAGTAGAAACCGACGCCTTCAAGGAATGATGCTTGGATCTTGGATCAAGCAAGGAGCACTCCACCTTTCAAGCACTCAAAGGACCTCTCACTCTCTTCTCGAACATGAATTTAAATCACTCCAACTTAAAGGACTAAATCACTCCATACAAGAAGAACTCAAGATAGAACTCAACAAGAAAAAAATCTTCATTAATTCTCAAAATATTTCATACATGGAATGCCTTACAAGAGGAGCCTTGGACCTTATTTATAGCCTTATGGGTCATCCAAAGTGAGGAGGGGAGGTGGAGTTAGGTTAGCTAACCATTTCTAGTTAAATCCAACTCCTTTGGTTACATAGTTGCAACAAGAAACAACTTCTAGGTAAGAGGTTGTAACAACTTGCTATGTGGCACCTAGGTGGCGTTGACATGGCTACTAATTGCTGATGTGGAGCCCTAGGTGTCATGTGATGTGGCATCCCACTTAGCAAGTTGGTTGGAGGGTTGTTGGGTGAGTGAGGAGCGGTCCTCTGCTTTCCCTCAAAATGCTTGATGTGTTGTTTCTCATGTCACCCAAAATGTGTCCCATGTGAAGAATAAAATAGACTTATAAGAGGTGGCATCATGGGCTTCAAAAGGTGGTATCTTGACTTGCTTGGGCTTTGACTTGGGCATGCTTGAAGTTGGTCTTGATCTGGATTGAGTCGACTCAAGGGATTGGCGGCCTTCTTTCATGAGTTGGCTCATGAATTGGTCTTTGTCTTCAAGGGTTTGGTGGGCTTTATTCCAAGGTTCTCATTAATCCTAAGTACACTATTTTAGCTGAAAAAAAATATCAAGAGAATTATTTGAAAAATATTTTTTTCTTGTTGATGTCCCATCAGTTCTCCCGGGGTGGAAAAAGAGCTCAACTCCGTCGAGTAGGAATCAGTCTGACTTTGGTAATACTCTAGTAGATCTAGTCAATTCTTTGTAGGTCTTCTCAAGTAATCCATGAGTCTTCAGAATCAGGGCATCCTTGCCAACGAACCAAGTAGCGTTGATAGTCCCTGTTTCGGGTAATGATAGTCTTATTGTCTAAGATTTGCTCAATCCTATCTTACAACTTTGGTAACTTGGCTGGTGGACACTCATGGGTTGGCTCACTCTCAAAGATAGAATCAGACTTGAAAGGCTCACTAGGTATCATTGTTGGTTCCTTTACCCTCCTTGATCTGAATTGTTGAAAGTGGAATCGATACCAAAGTAGGATGGTAAATCTATCACATATTAGGTCCAAATTTTCCTTACTATTTTGAAAATGACCTACACCACAGGCATATAATTATTTAAGTTTGGCCTTACCATGACATAGTCTCCTTCCTGAAATTCTTTGGCTCTTTTATGTGAGTTGATCATATGCTTGTTAATTTCATTGCTCAAATTTTCTTACTAATCATGCTATGCATATAACTCTCGCAGTCATGTACACTTATGCATGGGAATGTCAAATGACAAAACATAAATGACACCAAAACAAAACAAGCTCTAATGGAACTAAACTTTATTGTCGGGCTAGGAAACAAAAGTTTCTAATTTCCAATATTCTCCTAAATGGTTTTGAAAACTCTGGCACACAACTTTAGGTAGGTTGTAGTGAATCTTAGTTTGGTGCCCAATAAATGCTATAATGTCTTCTAAAAGTAACTGTTGAATATTACTGGGACTTGATCAATTGAATGGAGGATGTCCTAGCTGGGTGGATTAGGATTGGGAATGTTCCAAAAGGGTGAACCAGGCTTTGGGCAATTATCAGGGAATTCAATTTCCATCTTCCTTCTCTTACACTTCCATCTTTCAATTCCTACTATCTCTTCACTTCTAATCTTCATGTTAAATTCTTTTGCAGGTTCCATAATTTCTTGGGGTTGATCCTTTGAACTTGGTTCTAGATTTTCTTTGATGGTCAATACCCCATTAGGTTATCCTTCATTAATCTCTAGATGTAAATCCTTAACAGTGATTAATTCTGGGTCCTCTATTATCTCCTCGAATTGTTCTTCATGGCTTTGTTATTGGATTTCATTTTGATCATCCCCGTTGTTGATTTCTTTAGACTGGGTAATTATTTTATATTCAAATAATTGCTCTTGATCATATTCATCCATAAGGTTAGACCCAGCTTCATAAACTTCTTCTTTAAGTTCTTCAACAGGTTTAAGATTCTTTCTTTTTAGCCCTTCATTTGGACAAGACTTTGATTCTATTTTATCCTTAAATTCTTCAATAGGTTCATGAGATTTTTCCTCTATATTTTCTATGGATTTGGTCTCTTCTTCATCTCCCTCATACTTATTGGATTTGGCAATATAATCAAATATAGGTGTATCATTTTGTCTTAATTTGTACCATTGGTCTAAAAGTTTTGCTCATAATATTTACCTAGGTACTTTTCCCTCAGTTTATTCTTCATTTCTCTCTAAGTATTTATTTTATCCCCACTATAATAACCTTTTCACTCAACTTCTCCCCATTATGCTTTAGCATGTCGAACTAACTTTGATTTGGAAAATTGACACTTCATTACTTCCGACATTTCATCAATTTCAAAGTATTGATCCATTTTCTCTTCCCAATCGACATACACTTCAGGATCTAAATTTTCATTGAAAGTGGGTGCATATGGTTGATTGCTCCTAAAGACTCTCTCCTCCTGATCTACAAAGTCTTGGTAGAGATATCCAGGGTTATACTTAGGGGTGAGATCATGACATTGGGCTCTTGGACCAAGGGGAGGTGGACTAGGTGATTCAGGCTCAGCATGGATCCTATGGGCTTCTGCTATGAAGTCATGGTGAAGTCGTCTTGAATTGTATTCAGTAGTGAATTCATGATGATGGACTCTTAGACCTCGAGGAATTGACCTAAGTGACTCAGGTTCGGTGGGGGTCATTGGGGTCTCTTCAGGTGTCCCAACATGGTCCTTCACTTGACCTAATTCCTTTCTCATTTGCCCTGATTGCCCATTTATGGCATCAAACTTTTTATCAGGGTTCTCAAAAAGAATTCAAGATTAGGATCCATGGATAAAAATAGACTGAGTGTGGGACTTTTGGTATGGAGCTTCAAAACAAGCAGTACAAACCTAACTTCTAGGGCTTCTAGACCTAAAAGTTCAAAATACAGGAATTGACTAAGTACTAGTTAAAGTTGTAATTACCTTTTCCACTGGCCAGGTAAGAGGTGAGGTTGCAGGAGGCTCCCCACGCTTTCACGAGGTCCTAATTAAAAACTGCAAGCCCACTTAAGGCATTTTCCATTGGACCTCTTGCCTTAGACACCAATTTCAAGAAGTAAGTACAAACTCAACTAATATTTGGTCTCATCTTGCACTTGAACCCGACTTGTGGGTGTCCCCAGTTTTAGGTTCCTACTCGATTTCAATTATGGTTTAGGTCAATATAAATGTGGGTGATTGTTTTGGGCCAAGGAAAGGTAATGACCTCCTTCCCTTATGTTATGATTGAATGCCCTTAATTAGATTTAGGAATGGATGCACAAATAATTCACCAACTAGATAATACAGCAACTAGTATTAGCACAAATATGTGATTCAACCCAAATTTTAAAAAATTAAAATTCAATAAATTAAATTTAAAAATATAGATTTTGAAGTCCATATTTTAGATATCAAATTTTAAAATTTAAATATCAAATTAGGATTAAAAATTCATTCTAGAAGTTAGAGTTGTTGCAAGATAGTTTCAGCCCTAACAACTTCTAGTCAACTAGTTTTAAACAAATTCGAAATTAAAATTTTAAAATTTCAAAAAAAAATTAAAATTAAAATTTGAACTATTAGATCACTCAGTGAAGATTCTTAATTCTAAATTTGAAATTTAATTCCTGGAAGTTTGTTAAGAAATTCATTTTGAAAGCTAGTTGTAAAAAAAATTTCAGTAGGGAATAACTTTCAACTAGCTAGTTTTAAAAATTCAAAATTTAATCTTTTTAAAAATCAAAAAATTCAAAATAAAATTGATTTGATTAACTCTCAGATAAGAATTCTTGAATTTTAAAGTTTTGACTTCAGATTAACAGGAATTTTGTTTGAGAAGGTAGTTTGAAAGCACATGCTAGAAGGTTCCAGCAGTTTATCTAACTCTTAACAACCTGAATTCAAATTTCGAATTCCTAACTCTAGATCCTTATAAAATTCAAAAATCTGATGGGAAGTAACAAAAATCAAAGTCTGGATCTTATATCTAAAAATTAAAAATTTATAAAAAATATTTTTATATTTTTTGAAAATTAAATGAAATGGAAGGTAGAAACATAATTATGGACAGAACTTCAGAAATTATCTAAGAACTCGTATTTTTAAATCCAGAAATAAATGAAAAATATTTTTTTGAATTTTAAATTTTGAATCCTAACATACTTACTGGGAAAGTATTTTTTTGAATTTCTTTGAAATGTAAAAAAAATACTAAAATTCATGAAAAATTTGGGTGAATACTAGAACAAAAATTTAAGCAATCAAACACTTCACCTAGTAGAACCTTAAGCTCTGATACCAAAAATTGATGGGGGATGAAAATAAAATGATGAATGGAGAGTTTTAGTAAGCTAACTAACAACCAAACTTGAGCAATTAATTATCAAATAAATGGACTAAATTAATCCAAGAAAAGAATTTTCATAAGAAGATAGTTGATCTATGTTACAATACCCGTAATGTAGATCTAGTTCAAAATAAAGATAAGGATCTTCATGGAAAGAAAACCATCATACTAGGGCAAGTTAACCTTAAAATGATCAGATCTAATGAAGCTTAGGAAGAGTTTTCCTTCCAACAATGATGGCTAATTATTTGGTGGAAGAAGGAGCTCTCTTCACTCAAGGATTGAGGTCTAAACCATAAGTCTAGCACTCCCTACCATTAGGACTCACCTTGACCATGATCCTTGGCTTGGAGACCTTCATCTTGGAATTGAAAAATTAGAGAAAATCTGCATCAAATCAGAGATTAGGCATGGAAGGAGAATTCAAAATTGGAATGGAAATAAGAAGAAGAAGAAAGGGAAAACAAGGAAGTAGAAACCGATGCCTTCAAGGAATGATGCTTGGATCTTGGATCAAGCAAGGAGCACTCCACCTTTCAAGAACTCAAAGGACCTCTCACTCCCTTCTCAAACATGAATTTAAATCACTCCAACTTAAAGGACTAAATCACTCCATACAAGAAAAACTCAAGATAGAACTCAACAAGAAAAAAACCTTCATTAATTCTCAAAATAATTCATACATGGAATGCCTTACAAGCAAAGCCTTGGACCTTATTTATAGCCTTAGGGGTCATCCAAAGTGAGGAGGGGAGGTGGAGTTAGGTTAGCTAATCATTTCTAGTTAAATCCAACTCCTTTGGTTACATAGTTGCAACAAGAAACAACTTCTAGGTAAGAGGATGTAACAACTTGCTATGTGGCACCTAGGTGGCTTTGACATGGCTTCTGATTGCTGATGTAGAGCCCTAGGTGTCATGTGATGTGGCATCCCACTTGGCAAGTTGGTTGGGGGGTTGTTGGGTGAGTGAGGAGTGGTCCCATGCTTTCCCTCAAAATGCTTGATGTGTTGTTTTTCATGTCTCCCAAAATGTGTCCCATGTGAAGAATAAAATGGTCTTCTAAGAGGTGGCATCATGGGCTTCAAAAGGTGGTATTTTGACTTGCTTGGGCTTTGACTTGGACATGCTTGAAGTTGGTCTTGATCTGGATTGAGTCAACTAAAGGGATTGGCGCCTTTCTTTCATGAGTCGGCTCATGAATAGGTCTTTGTCTTCAAGGGTTTGGTGGGCTTCATTCCAAGGTTCTCATTAATCCTAAGTACACTATTTTAGCTAAAAAAAATATCAAGAGAATTAGTTAAAAAATTTTTTTTCTTGTTGATGTCCTATCAGTTCTCCCAAGGTGGAAAAAGAGCTTGACTCCATCGAGTAGGAATCAGTCTGACTTTGGTAATACTTTAGTAGATCTAGTCGATTCTTTGTAGGTCTTCTCAAGTAATCCATGAGTATTCAGAATCAGGGCATCCTTGCCAATGAACCAAGTAGCGTTGATAGTCCCTATTTCTGGTAATGATAGTCTTATTATCTAAGATTCGCTCAATCCTATCTTACTGCTTTGGTAACTTGGCTGGTGAACAATCAAGGGTTGGCTCACTCTCAAAGATAGAATCAGGCTTGAAGGGCTCACTAGGTATCATTGTTGGTTCCTTTAGCCTCCTTGATCTGAATTGTTGAAAGTGGAACTGATACCAAAGTAGGATGGTAAATCTAGCACATATTAGGTCCAAATTTTCCTTAATATTTCAAAAATGACCTACACCACGGGCATATAATTATTCAAGTTTGGCCTTCCCATGACATAGTCTCCTTCCTGAAATTCTTTGGCTCTTTTATGTGAGTTGATCATATGCTTGTTAATTATATTGCTCAAATTTTCTTACTAATCATGCTATGCATATGACTCTCATAGTCACGGACACTTATGCATGGGAACGTCAAATGACATCAAATGACAAAACATAAATGACTCCAAAACAAAACAAGCTCTAATGAAACTAAACTTTGTTGTCGTGCTTGGAATCCAAGTCCTTTCCTAGCTAGGTTAGAATTACAAAGTTTAAAAGGATTAGAAATCCCAACTAGGTTAGGAATAAACTTGGTCTTCTTCTTCTCTTCAACTTGAACTTGGTCAAACCACTTTGGACATGGTCAACACTTCAAGGATGCCTAGGGGACGTGTTGGTCCTCTAGGAGCAGCAAGGGGTTGGCCCAAAGCTACTTGGGAGCATCGGTTTGGGCCTTTGGAAGCTGGGGTGGCTTGGTTACCTGGTAGCAGGAATATTTCCAGAAATCTTGCTTCTTAAGGGCTTGGGCTTGGCACATGGGCTTGATTTCTTTGGGCTGGGATGTAGGTGGACCTCTGGAATCATGGATGCTTTAGTTTAGGAATATGCTCTGGCATCTGGGAAGGAATCTGGGCATCTAGATGATATCTGGAAAGAATCAGGATTTCTGGAAGCATCTTAAATCTTGGGTTGTCTCACAAAATCCAATAGGCTGATGTAGCGACCTTTGACTCCTGGATGTGGCCTGGTGGAACTCCAAAATAGGGTGACCTCCTCTCTTGTATAAAAATTGGGCTCATACTGGACTCATAATTGATGTACAGGACTCAATGTACTAGACTAGGTTGAGGGTTGAGACAAATAAACTAACCTCAACTTATTATAGGACTCAATTCTAATTGATTACAAAACTTTGACACATGGCTAGGTAAACCAAATAGGGTCCAGTAATCTATATCTAATCCTGGTGCCCCCACCACTTACCTGATTAAGTTTTTTGATGACCTAATCGCTAAGGAGTTTTAATTCTAGTTTGATTTAGACTTGGTTGATTAATTTCTAATTTGATTGAAATTTAATTAATCTATTAAGAACCTAGTTGGATTAGGTTCAAATATTTTAATTAATTTAAACCAAATTTGGTTTGGTTGAAACTCAATTTGAATCAAATTAGGATTCGAATTTCAATCCTTGCATCTCACATTTCGCTCCAGAGAATTTCTCCGAGCCCCATATATATTTCTTGTGAATTATCTCATGCCAAATCCTTCTTTTTATCACCGTCCCTCAATCCTTTTTGAATTAGGATAGGTTATTTAATTTTACTTGGAGTTTGAATTCAATTTGGAGGTATTTGATTTGGAATCAAACTCCTTGGTTTATCCTAATCCTATTTTATTTTAATATCCCTATCCTCATCCAAACTCCATGCTAGTTTTATCTAAATTCTTGATAGGTATGTGAACATATTGAGGAAATTAACATGATATAAAAGAAGAGAAACCATAAAAAAAAATTCTAGAGAGGGGAGAATTAGCATGGAATAGAGAGTGGTCATGGGGGTTTCTAAGTGCTATGGTTTTTAAGGAAGAAAAGAAAAAGATTAGAGAGGGTATTTTATATTTTTTTTCTTCCACCTCATGATTCTTTAGTTCTCCACTTCTTCTTCTTCTTAAAGGGTCCAAGTGGTTTCAAAGAAGGAGATGAATCAGCTATCCAAAGGCCTTCATGTGGGCTAGCACTCTAAGGAGGCTAATCACTTCAAAGATTCATGTGGATGATATATAAAGGCCAGACATGCTGTGTGGCTATGAGGTGACTTGAAGAACCTTTTCATAGTTCATCATTAGTGAAGATCAACGATTCATACTCAGGTATGAGATTTGATCTCTTAGTCATTGTAGATTAGATCTATAGCATGAATTGATGAGATTGATGCATGTTGATTTAAATTTTAGCATTTACTACATTACATATCATATTCTATATCCTTGATAGAGATTTTTAGAATGGTTCTTATACATGTTTTCTGATTAAAAATAGTTTTAATTTTATATTCTTCCACTGGTAAAAAATAAAAAAATAAAATACATGCATGAAACCATACCTCAATTTTTGATAGTGGTATGTGAGCAATAGGTTGCATGACATGATTTGCTATATAGTTTTTTATATATTGGATATGTTTCAAATTTAAGTAACTACTTTAGATTAGGTTAATCATGATGACTATCCGGTCATACAAAAAAATTAGGATTTAAAGGCCCTCTCTTTTTATTCCATGGGGTATCCTATGGCATATAAGGATGCCACTATGATCTCATCCCATGAACAAGTGAGGTGAAAAGATTTTTATTAAAATTATTTCAATATCTAATCTGATTTTTAATGATTTAATCTTGATTAATTTACTATTTATGATCTAAAATTAAATTATTTTGATTTAATTTTATGTTTAGAACATAAATCAAAACTTAAATTTCAGCATTATAACTATACCATATAATATAGATCTAAAAGTATTTAATTTATATGAGATGTATTTAAATTGTTTAGATTTGAATTTAGTATAATTAAACTTGATTATTTACTACAACTTAAAAGTCAATGATTAGATCTAGAATTATAAATTAAAGATCTAATGTCAATTTATAAACCTTAGACTATAGGTTAGCTTGAATTAGGTCAATTAACTTGATAAGATCTAGGATTAAAATTTTGATTAATATAGACATAATAGAAAAATTATATTAATCTAATCAAAAGTTAATAAGGATTAGGTCAAGAATTTTCTAGATCAATTCTATAATGATACCTTAATCAAGTCTATATTAGATCAAATAGACTTGATTATATCTCAATGATTGGACCCGAGTCATTAAGCTAGTTTAATCGAATCTGATAAGCCAATTGGTGTCTAAGGTAAGTTTAGCATTTTATCATAGTTATAATTAGGGCTACCTCTTACTTGGCCAATTTATTAGTGTCTAAGGAAAGAGGTGAATGGTGCAACCCTTCCAACGATCTCACTTACCTGGCCAATATGGTCAATCAGATTTAATCAGATAGCTTATTGATTTGAGTTAATCCATGCCAGTAAGGATGATCAGCATGACTGATCTAGGTTCCCTTGGATCAATTTATCTTTAACCCTTATCATAGGCTTCATAAAGTCAGTGGAAGGATTGTTAACTAATTTGTTCATATCCTCTCTTCTCTTATAAAATATTTAATAAAATTCTCTAAATCATTAGATTCCTAAAATGATAAAGTTATGGAGATAATCAAGTCAAAGCCTTCCATTAAGTTGGATGATAATGGGTCCAATAGATGGATGATTATTGGAGGTGCAAATGCATGGTGCTCATCTGCTATTAGAATTATCATTCATAACATAATGGCTTAGCCGAACTTCCTTAATGGTAGTCAAGTGGACCGGCCATGGTTAGACTTGGCTATTCATTAGTCAGAAGCATTGAGTTCTATCATGTTAATAATTGAACCTAACCAAGACTTTCAGTGGGGGCCCAAAGACCTGCTGAAGAGGTGCCTGGGGCAAAATTAATACTAGAAATTATTTAGAGAAACAATTGGTTAAGACCCTATCCATAGTTGCATAGGGGTTGGCGAGCAAACTTAGGCCCATATGCAACTTATGCGGATTCTAATACCTACTATGGAACTAGTGTAATTCTGTAGATTAGAGGTAGAGGCCACCAATTTGTACAAAATAATAGGAGAACTTTTAGATAAAAGTCCAAGTCTTTAGGATTGAATAATTCATATACTAACAGGTCTTATTCTCTTTTTTCTCAATTCAAACGGCTACTCTTTTATTGCTTCAATCATCTGTTGGACAATAAAAAGCTGATAGGATCTAATTTTGATAGTTGGTATCAAAGCTAAAGATCGTCCTGGAATAAGAACGGATCTTGTACGTACTGATAGATTTGACACTTGAGGAGCCTATTCTAAATGCCCAAGGTCTGATCCGATACACTTACCAAAAGTGGCTCAATGATCAAACTACGGTCATTACACCATGTAGGCATCCATGAACAATGAGTTAAATCATAAATTCGAGGATATGCAGTCGGAGGATATGCTTCAGTTATTGAAAGAATCTTTCAGCACTCCTAATGATATTGAAAGGTACAAAATGTCTTGTATCATTTTCAAGGCCAAGATGAGGGAAAGGGTGTCGGTCACTGATCATATATTATGCATGATCGAACATATCAAGCACCTGATCAAACTTGTATTTTTCTTGCATGAGTAGTTGAGAAAGGATGTGATTCTGAATTCTCTATTAAAGTCTTACCTCAACTTTTGTAGTCATTATAGAATGACTAAGCCAGTAGTCAACTACCACAGTCACTAGGTTGCTACATACTTATGAAAAGGATCATCGGCTCCACAAGGACTGATGAATGCATTGGGAGGCTCAACTTTGATGGGATGTCATCCCTTTAAGAAAGGGAAAAGATAAAATAAAAAGAATGCACAAAGTGCTAGCTTTAGGAGGAGGTTATGAAAAACCCTTGAGCTACACACGTGTCTGGCCTCTACGGGTAGTTTATATCAGGGCTCGATTCTAATCAACTCCCTCAAAGTGCTAGCTTCTTAGGATCCATGAGGTCGATCTACTTTTTCGTGGAAGACAAGGGGGAGAGGTGGAACCCTTCCTAACTAGCTTTCTTCCCAAGACATAGCTTGAGTGCTAGGTAGTCATACACCTAGAATCCTAGTCCTCCCAAGCCCCTTTTCTTTTCCTTCTCAGAATTTCAGCAATCCCATTCAATAAGAAAACTCCTTTTTTCTTCTCTCAACCAGCAACCCCTAAAACAATCCTTATTTATAGAGGCAGCCATGAGAGGGAGAAAGAGGAAAGATGAGTGATTGGGGGACAAGGTCAAGGGCCATACTAAATTGGCTCTAAGCTTATAAGGCAAGAATGACCATCATTCCATGAAAGCATGGAGCCAAAACCAGCCAAAATTCGAATTAAGGTCAAAACCTTCCAAAGAATGACCATCATTTCATGAAGGCTTGGAGCCAAAACCAACCAGAATTCAAAATTCGAATTGAGATCAAAACTTTTCAAAAATTCTTTCTAGAATTTCTGCTCAGCATAGCCAAGTGTCGACACTTCCTAGTGTTGACTTTCCAATTATTGACACTTGCAAGTGTTGACACTTCCAAGTGTTGATACTTGGAAGTGTCGATACTTGGAACATGGTCAATCATATTGACCTCCAGTGACGACAAATGATTCTCAATCGTCGATCAGCCTTTAGATCAGATAGAAACTCCTATAGTGTATGATCCGTAGGTTTGAATACTAAGCCGATAGCACTGGAACACTTCCAGTACTAGTCAAAGTCATCATCTAACAATGATACCCAATGTCTAGATAGGTCGAAGATTACAGAGCAACTTTCTAAAACCTCTAATATATGGTTACCACATAATTCATCCCTTTGACCTCAAAATGCTCAGGATGATCTAGGGTTTGACTGCCAACCCTAACCTGGTACATCCAGATCATATCTCAACTGTACAAGTTCTATGACTCCTCATAAGAACTATCCTGGTCAAGGTTTTGCTAAATTGAAATATAGTGAGTCATTCACTACAAACCATTTGGAGAGGTCAATCCCATCTTGATCTACCATCGCTCCACAAGTACTTGACTGTACCTAGAAATCTTTAATCACTGTATTAGAAATCTAGGTAGTCCGGCATCAAAGTACAGTAATTTGCTTGCAAGCTACCATGGTAACCTTTGGTCTGAGGGACACATATACCCATATCCCTTCACGAGCAACCCTTTGGCAGAAGGGAGCTCCGCAATTGGTCATGTTCAGTGAGATGTCATACATTTCACCTGTATGTCACATCAGTGCCTCTACACTCCTTGGTTAAGAGGACAACCAACAAATGTGACATACAATAACCTACACTTGATACATCGAGGTCGTATAATAATGTATCCTTTGGTTATGAACCAGTTTAAGAACTAATGGATATATCCTCTCTATATTAAATATAATGTAGTTCTAAAGACTCCATCACACAAGAGTTATTTTTAGGAAAATGCATATGCGATGAACATCCAAAAGAATAACTTTTATTCATTAAAATATTTATATACAATTATAAAATAGCACAACCATCAACAGTCTAGATGATTGGCTTTAGGACACAATTCCTAACACATTCTCCACTGGGTAAATGGCCACGGGGCTGATAACTGGGAAAGCAGAGCCGTTGGTTGCCGCTGAATGTGGGCATGATGTTGACACCGATCATACGTTCTCACAAAGTCGATGGTATCTTCTTGCATAGTCTTCCAGAAGTATCCTTGTGGATTTCCTTGTAGGCTAAGGTCCTACCCCCAACATGATTGCTGCTACTGCCTTCATGTATTTTCCAGAGCATGTAGGTAGCTTCAGAAGGCTTCAAGCATTTCAGTAGGGGGTAGGAGTAAGATCTCTGGTATAGCTATCCATCCATCATCACATAGCGCATGTCCTTCTTCTTGAGGAGGCCGCTTCCCTCCGATCTTCAAGTAGGGCCCTGGTGGAGATATACCTGATGTAAGGGTCCATCCAACTGGCTTAAGAGGTGACTTGCTGTACTTCTGCTATAGACTCATGGCTAGGAATCTAGAGGTATTCGATGAAGGTATGCACTAGCAATAACTCCAGTAGGTTAGCTACTCTAAAGAGGTCATCTGCCCAGGCATTCTTCACTTGAGGAATATGGGAGATTCCAAAGTATTAGAGATTCGTCGTGGATGAACGTACCTTATCCTGGTACTTCACCATCATGGGATCCTATGCTTCGTACTCGATGGAGACTTGGCCCACTATAAGTTGGGATTTAGTGAAGACCTTCAACCTCTTGATGCCCAAATTATGGGATATTATTAACCCCACAAGGAGTGCCTCGTATTCTGCTTGGTTATTGGTTGCCTTGAAAAGAAACCGTAGTGCATACTCAACGATGATCCCATCGAAGTTGAAGAGAATGAGGCCAGCTCCACTCCCTCCAATGTTGGATGCACAATTGACATGGAGTACCCACATCATCTCCTGTAAACTCAGATCTAGCCCGGATTTAGCCCGTCGATCCCCTGACTCTGGATCTTCATCTGCCCAGGTGCATTCCACCAGGAAATCTGCAAGGACCTGGGCCTTCTGCATCGGATGGTAAGTGATGTCGAACTCGTTGAGTTTCACCATCCACTTGGCCAGGTGCCCAGAAGTATCAAGATGGCTCAAAAGGGCCCACAAGGGCTGATCAATAAGGATGGCAATGGGATACGCTTGGAAGTATGGCCTGAGATGCTGTGCAGACATTATTAGTACAAAAATAATCTTTTTGGATTGGGTGTACCTAATTTCTGCATCGTAGAGCAACTTACTGGCATAGTAGACTGGCCGCTGGGATCCATCCTTGTCAGTGCGGACCAAGACTGAGTTGACCGCTTCGGGTGAAATTGCTAGGTAAAGGAGTTATTCCCTAAGCTTAGGTTTGGATAATAGTGGCGGGGAGGCGAGGAGCTTCTTTAGCCTTTCGAATGCCTCCTAGCTCCTCGGTCCAAGCGAAGTCATTCATCTTTCTAGCACTTTGAAGAATGGTTGACAGTGCTCGGTGGAGCATGAGATGAAGTTGCTTAATGCTGTGATGCATCCCGTTAGGTGCTGAACCTCCTTCTTGGAGACAGGGTGTCTCATGTCAGCAATTGCCTGGATCTTCTCTAGGTTGGCCTTTATTACCCCTTTGGGTGACCATAAATCCCAAGAACTTTTCCACCGCCATGCCAAATGCACACTTGGTAGGATTCAACTTCATCTGATAGAGGCGGAGGTTACCAAAAGCCTCCACCAGGTCAGCAATATGATCCAACTCCGGGCCACTCATAACGAGCATATCGTCCACATAAACTTGCATGTTACGACCAATCTGGTCTTTGAAGATCTTGCTGACCTGATGCTGGTATGTGGCTCCCATGTTCTTGAGACCATATGGCATCATCTTGTAACAGTACATACCTTTGTCGGTCATAAAAGCTATGTGCTCTTCATCCTCTGGATGCATACAAATTTGATTATACCGAAAAAATGCACCCATAAAGCTGAGGAACCTGTGACCTGATATCGCATCCACTAGCTAGTATATCTTGGGGAGTGGGAAGCTATCCTTCGGACATGCTTGGTTGAGGTTAGTGTAGTCTACACAGATTCTTCACTTCTTAGAGGCTTTCCTGACAATCACCATATTAGCAAGCCAGTCTAGATACCGTATCTCTCAGATGAAGCCTGCCATAAGGAGTTTCTTAACCTCCTCATCGATTGCCTTTTGTCGCTCTGGGGCAAATCTTTTTTTTTCTATTGGACCGGGCGACGATTGGGGTCGATATTCAGCCCGTGGGTGATCACTTCTGGAGGGATGCTAGGCATGTTGATATCTGTTTAGGTGAAGACGTCTGTGTTGGCCCACATGAAGCCAAGCAAATGGGACCTCTCTCCTTCAGGCAGTAGGGCTGCAACCTGTACAGTCCTCAAGGGATCCTCTGATGGGGACATCAGGTCAACCCTAATTTACTATGGGTCCCTAAGTTTTGAGTGCTTTAGACATGATTCTAATTTTATCTTTGAGTATAATAATCTAGCTATGTTAGCCGTTTAGGTACTGTATTTAGGCCATGAGTTTTGTTTTATAGGCTTTGTCATACTTGAGTCTGTACCTTGGCCTCTGAATCTCATTTTGGGTCTTTTTACATTTGAGTCATGTAATTAGAGTATTGAGTCATGTTTTGGATGCTTAGTGAACCTTATGAGTCTTGTAAGTTATGAGTTTTATGAGTCTAATCCAATTTTGTAAGTCTTATATTGAGTCCAGTCTAATTTTGTAAGAAGACTCAAGTCACTTATGAAGCCAATCAGCATAATACTCCAACCACTGCAAGGAATCCAATCATCCACATAATTATGCCACTTGGGAAGCATGGAAGGAGTTTTGGAGCTATCATTAAAGACCTGGATGACAAGTACATCAGCCCACCAGGAGGAGATGGACACCAGGAAAACCCTAGAGCCTGTCTAGCACTAAAATGGGTCACCTAAAACCCTGACCCATCCTCAAATTCAGTGCCCTCCTTATGGTCACCTCTCATGTTGGCGCCCCACTTATGGTCACCTCCCTTGGAACAAGTTAAAGAGAAGGAGAGGAGTAATCCTAGTAAGAAGAGAAAGTTTGAACCTATTTGAAAGAGGAGATCTCTATGTATTTGAGTAGGAAAAGGATTAGTGGGAATTCTCTTGTATGCCCTTACTTGGAGCCCAAGTTTGTAAGCCTATTTAAAGACCCTCCCCTCTCATGTATATTAGATGTTAATTAATATAAAACTTTCTTGAGTTCTTCTTAACTCTTTGTGTGAATTCTGAGTGAATTTGTGTGATTAAGGATATCTGTGTGATCCCTCAGGGTATCTGTATGATCCTTGCGCCCTACCTCCAAGCCACCTACCTCTTCATCTCATAGCAGCCCACTTCTAAGCCTTCCTTCCCTTTGCTTTCTTTAGCCTTCAAACTTGTTTCTTCTCTGATTTTTAACCCTTGTTAGGTGATTTGCAGGTCCCTCAGAGTTCACGAATCCAAGATTCCATTTGGCAAGCTTTCGAGCCACTGGATTAAAATTCGCAAATCCGTAGGGTCTCCGACATGTTTTTCCAGGCCACATCCGAGAGAGTAGAGTGAACTCTTCATGGAACGATCTCCAAATCTCTGTCAGGTACATCCCCTAGACTCCTCTAGTAGTGGTATTGCAAAAAAGCTAGTCCTAACCATGGCTTCTTAGCCTTAGCGGTCCTGTTTCTTCACTTTTAGGGTTTAGTTCTGCATGCGTGTGCTTCTAAAAATTTTATAGAATTTTCTACTTAATAACTTGGCTTGAAATTTGGGATACAAACTCCTAACTTAATGCCTAATACATGAAAAATAATTGGCATGCATAATTAGTCTCGCATCATCCTCCCTTAGGGGGAAAGATAACAAGGGCTCAATTGGTCTGCCCTTTGGCTCCAGCTCTACCAGATTTGGTTGATCAATTAAGGGCTCGGACCAGCAGCTCGAGGTCCTAGGAGGGCCTATAGGCAGTGTCAGACAAGCTAGCATGATCCTCTCATCTTCCCGGTCCGCCATGGATTCGGGAACTGAATGAGGAGATGCCTTGTAAAGATGGTAGCATCGAGCCAATTGAGTCCGAGATGCCCTAAGATAGCTGATGAGGGATGTAATTCTAACATAATGCATGCAGATGAATGACATGAGAAGGATGAATAAGAAAAAGTTAGATTAAAGTAAACAATTATTTTCATATTTCTAAATGATTGATTCTCGAAAAAGAGACTAGACTAGGTTAGGGTTTCGTTTATTAGTTAGAATCCTATCCACATGCTTGAACTATCAAAGAGATAAAGAAAATAAAGGATCCTAGGACTAGGAAGTCCTATTAGGTACATGTTCACCTTCAAAAATTAGGCAAACAGAGTTGGGATGGGTTAGTTTTACCTAGCAATGACATTCTTGAAGCCGTAGAAGAATTTGCTCCTCTCGGATCGGTGCCTAGATGACCGAGTCGCTTTCCCGTGGATCCGTTGACTTTTTATCAAATTGATTCGGGGCAAAGAAAACTTCATCCAGAGGTCCATTTTTCCCAAGGAATCATACAAATATCAAAGGTTAGTGTCAAGGATGATGAGAAAAATATGAGATGGAAGATTGGAAGAGAAAAGAAAGATGGAGGGGTGTTGGGGCTGATTTGCAGCCTGGAGGAGATGAAGATGCCTGATGCTGAAGGGGTAGCCTGGAGATGTGGAGGCACCTGGCTTTGGAGAGGGCAGCCTAGGGTTAGGATGGTGTAGAGGGTGGCCAAAGGTTGGATGATGGGGTGGGCGGCCAAGGATAGATGGAACTTAGTGTGGGTGGCCAGAAGAAAAAAAAATTGGAGGGCATCCTAGACAGGAGGATGGGAGGGGATGGCCTGGATGGGAGATGGAGGAGGGCATCCTAGGGTTTAGTTGGAATAGAGGGTGGCTAGAGTTTTCACACAAGAAAAAAAAACAAAAAGGGTCTCACACCCACTCCTGTCGGAGGCAACAATAACTCAAGAAATCACTCAAAATTTTTATTCATGAAAAAGATAATTACAAGAGGGGGAGGAGTGAGTATTTATAGATTCACCCATGTTACATGACTTGAGGGCCAAGAAATTACAAACTTGTGGGCCAAGAAAACTCTTTTTCCTCTTGGACTTGGAATAGCTTGAGCCTTCTTGGACTTGGTCAAAGGGGCACTTGATGGGCTGGGATGCCTCATCTGCTTGGGCTAGGACTTGGGGATGCCACTCCTTATGGTCTTGGGCAGCAACTTCATGTTGATGGTTGGCCTCCAGGTGGACTTGGGCACAACAACTTCAGGTGGGCTTGAGAAGGCCTGGGGCGCCAATGTATGCTGGGCTGTGGAAGGGTTGGAGCACCAATTGACCTGCTAGGTGCTTTTGGATTTGGGGTACCTTCTCTTGGAGTCCTGGAGTGCCACTGTTGCATGGGTTGGGCGGCATGAGTAGAGTCCAGATGTCTGGCTGGGTGATTTGAGTGGGGTCTAGGTCTTCTTATTGAATATGACTTGAATGAAAGCAAATACAAGACTCAAACTGGCTTAATTGACTAGACTGAGTCAAAAGGACTTCACCTGACTTAGTGAATCCAACTGGCTCATTTTATTACAAGACTCCATGTCTATAGGACTCAATGTACTAATCAAAAAAATTTTGACTGGCTTTCCCTACAGATGACATAGAGATCTTTATTGAACTTCATGTCTGCTCCTGATGTCCTCATCAATTTCCTGGGGTAGGAGAAACTCGACCCTATCAAGTAAAGGTTAATCTGGCTTTGGTGGGTCTGGGTTGAGGCATTGCAGATCTTCTAAGTGATCCACGAATCCTTAGATCTCAGTCGACCTTGCCAACAAACAAAGTGATGTGGAAGCCTTTCATTTGGGTACTAGTGGCTTGGTCTTCCAGGAGATGCTCAATCTTTTCCTCTCACAAGCTAATTTGATGGTGGAAACATAGGGTTGGATTCGCTCTCAAAGAAAGGGTGAGGCTCAATAGACTCACTCTGTATCATTATTGGCTTCCTATACTCAACTAAGTCTAAGATATTGAAGGTTGAGCTTAATGCCTAATTGGTGATAACTCAAGCACTAGGTCTAATTTTCTTTATCACTTTGAAGGGTCCAGCTCCATAAGTATGGAACCTATACGGTACACAATTTTGCTAGCAAACTCTTAGACACTTTTCGGGAATTAACCATGTTCTTATAAAAATTATTTCTCATATTAATCTTATGGCCAATTCCTTATGCAGAACTCTAATCATGTAGTGCAAAAACTCATAACACCTAATGCAGGCAAATGACACATGCCAACACTTATTGATATGCAGACTCAACTAAACCCTAAACTACAACTGTGGGTTTGGCCCTTGGTCAGGTAGGTGACATGCAGATGAGAACTTGGCATGCACTCCCAACAGATGCCTCAGGGTCCTCCAGAAGTAAGATACAAACATGACATGCTTAATGAATGTATGCAACATGCTAACTTCTATAAAATACAATCTAATGATTAGAGAAACAAAAGAAGTTTCAGGAAAGGGCATAAAATAAGAGGTGGATTCAGAGATAGCTTGGTAGGGTAGGAAATATGTAGAGGGTTCGAGGTTGATCGGATAGAATAGGATATAAGAAGAGATTTCAAGGATTAGACCTAGACTAATGAGGTTGACCTTACGGGGTTAAGGGATATCTACAAGGTCTGCCTTATAGAAGAATGAGTTATTAATTTTAGGGAAAAGGTCCTCAATTGGGATCAAAGGAGTGACTTCATCCTCAGGGTACTGATTTAAAGAGATTAGGTCCTTAATAAATTCCTCTAGTTCATGAATTTCAGGACTGGGCTCTATAATTGGATTCTCTTCTAGTATCTCCTCAGGTAAAATTATAGTTGCAGGATCATGGTTCTCTTGCTCTAACTATTCTTCCACTATAGCTTCAGTCTGGGTGTGGTCAAGGTCAACTAACACTAGATTGGCTTCAGTCTAGGTAGGGTCAGGGTCAACTAATTCTAGGTCTTCTATAGGTGTGTCCTCTTCTCCCTCATACTCATCCACTAAGTTCACCTCAGCTTCATACACCTCCACTTCAATGTCATCCTTATGAACCAATGGGGTGGTAGGAGGGGGTCAGCTCCTAGGAACTTGGCTTGGTCCTGGTTTCTGATTAAGGGCACTAATCCTAGTAGGCCCAATTTGACTAAGGGGATGTGGATTACTACTAGGCTCATATCTAAGGGTACTAGCCTTATGGGGTTCAAATCGACTAAGGGGAACCTGACTAATACTTGGCTAATACCTAGGGTAAATCCTATTGGGTTCGGGCTGACTAAGGGTTATGGGTCCCTTGGGCTCGTAGGATATGGTTTCAGACCTAGAGGTTATGGGTTTCTTGGGCTCATAGGACATGGGTACATAGGATCTGGGTGCATAGGAGCTTGTTTTAGGTTCATAGGATCTTGGTAGGTACTTTTCCCTAAGGTTGCTTTTCATGGCTCTCTAGGTTGTTGTAGATATTTCTCCTTCTATTCTAGACATTCTCTAAACTTATCCCAGTATATCCTAGCCTGGCAAACTAACTTACATTTAGCGAACTTGAACTGACTTCCTTCAAACATTTGTTCCTTCTCAAAATACTGATCCATATTTCTTTCCCAAAAAAAATAATCCTCAAACTCAAGATCACCACCAAATTTAGGTGCTTCTATGTATCTAGTGGCTCTCTCATCCTGGTCTATGAACTCATAATTGGGTCTTTTATGATTGGACTCCCAGATTGGGTCATGGTGTGGGGTTCTCCTAGGGTTGGGCTCCTAGTATGGGTCAGGGTATGGGGCGTTCCTAGTGTCAAGCTCCGGGTATGGGTCAAGGTATGAGGCTCTCCTAGGGTTGGGCTCACAGTATGAGTTAGGGTATGGGGCTCTCCTATGGTTGGGCTCCCAGTATGGGTTAGGGTGTGGGACTCTCCTATGGTTGGGCTCAGCACGAGTCTTTTGGGTCCTCTCTAAGTTTCCTAAATGGTCTTCTATCTAGTCAAGCTTATTGCACCTTTGGTCCATTTAGGTATTCAATTGGGCAAGCTAATCATTCATGGTCCTAAGGAAGGTCTCCTAATCTAATGGTCAAGCACACAAATCAACTATGGTTTGCTAGACCTAGAGTCTAGGTAGAGTGAGTCAACTCCACCTACACCCAACTCAACAACTAATCCTTCCACTGGCCAGGTAAGAGGTGGGATGGTGGGAAGCTCCCCCTGCTTGTCACAGGGTCCTAATTAAAAACCACCAGTCCACTTAGGGCATTTGCCTCTGACCTCTAGCCTTAGACACCAACTTCCAATAATAATTAGAGGGTTGAGTGCACTAGTTTTCTCACTAGACTCGGACCCGACCTGTTGGTGTCCCTAAATCAATTAGGTTTCTACTTGATTTTTTATGCTTGGGTTCAAATGTAGGGCAGTTGTTTTGGGCTAAGGAAATGTGATCAAATCCTTCCCCCATCTGACATAGCAAAATTGCCCTTAAGATAATTTAGGTATGATGCAAGCACACATAAACCCTAATGCATATGAGACCAAAAAAAAATCAAAAAAATCATAAAAAGATTTTTTTTGTGTTTTATGAAGATGGAGAAATTAATTATAGTTAATTAATGTGCAAAAATTGGCTTGGGTTGGGAGGTTTTTGATGGCTGATTAAGTTTAACCAAAACTAAGCATGCAGAAAATTTCAGCAATGTATACTTGCATTTCTCATGAAGATTTTTCTAGGTTTTAAGATAAGAAAAATTAAAATTAAATTATATAAAAATAGAGGTCTAATCAGAGAATAATCTATGCAAAAATCAGAAAAAAACAGTGAGGTTATGATGGAAAACCAAACCTAAGTTTTAACTCCTAATGCAGAAATCCGCATGCAGTTTTTTTGTAGGGTTTTTCTTTTACTGATTTGATTTTGTTTATTTTGGATTTGAAAATCTCAATAAAAATCACAGAAAAATAGAGGACTAAACAAATGTTAATGGGTATGAAAATCAGAGGAAATCAGCAACATTTGATGAGGGAAACAATCCTATATTTTGACTAGTTATGCAGATTTCAGGATGCAGAAATCTAAACTATGATGCAAGAACATGTCCTAATCCTGCTTTGATACCAAAAATTGATGAGGAATGGGATTCTAACATGATGCATGAAGTTGAATGACATGAGAAGGATGAATAAAAAAAAATTAGATTAGAGTAAACAATTATTTTCAGATTTCTAAATGATTGATTCCCGAAAAAGAAACTAGACTAGGTTAGGATTTCATGTATTGATTAGAATCCTACCCACATGTTTGAACTATCAAAGAGATAAAGCAAATAAAGAATCATAGGACTAAGAAGTCCTATTAGGTACATGTTCACCTTAAAAAATCAAACAAAGAGAGTTGGGATGGGTTAGTTTTACCTAGCAATGACGTTCTTGAAGCCATAGAAGAATTCGCTCCTCTCGGATCGGTGCCTGGATGATGAGTCACTTTCCTACGAATCCATCAACTTTTTTATCAGATTGATTCAGGGCAAAGAAAACTTCATCCACACGTCATTTCTCTTGAAGAATCCTGCAAACATCAAAGGTTAGTGTCAAGGATGATGAGAAAAATATAAGATGGAAGATTGGAAGAGAAAAGAAAGATGGAGGGGTGCTGGGGCTGATTTGTGGCCTAGAGGAGATGAAGATGCCTGATGCTGAAGGGGCGGCCTAGAGATGTGGAGGCACCTAGCTTTGGAGTGGGCGACCTCAGGTTAGGATGGTGTAGAGGGTGGCCAAAGGTTGGATGATGGGGTGGGTGGCCAAGGATAGATGGAACTTGGTGTGGGCAGCCAGAAGAAAAAAAAAAATGGAAGACATCCTAGACAGGAGGATGGGAGGGGGCAACCTGGATGGGAGATGGAGGAGGGCATCCTAGTGTTTAGTTGGGATGGAGGGTGGCTAGGGTTTGCACACAAGAAAAAAAAACAAAACATGTCTCACACCCACGCCTGTCGAAGGCAACAATAACTCAAGAAATCACTCAAGATTTTTATTCATGAAAAAGATAATTACAAGAGGGGAAGGGTTGAGTATTTATAGATTTACCCAGGTTACATGACTTGAGGTTCAAGAAATTACAAACTTGTGGGCCAAGAAAACTCTTTTCCCTATTGGACTTGGAATAGCTTGAGCCTTCTTGGATTTGGTCAAAAGGGCTCCTCATGGGCAGGGATGCCTCATCTGCTTGGGCTTGGACTTAGGGATGCCACTCCTTGTGGTCTTGGGTAGCAACTTCATGTGGATGGTCGGCCTCTAGGTGAACTAGGGTGCAAGAATGTATGCTAGGCTGAGGAAGGCTAGGGGTGCCAATTGACCTACTAAGTGCTTGTGTATTTGGGGTGCCTTCTCTTGGAGGATAGGGGTGCCACTATTGCATGGGTTGGGCGGCATGAGTAAAGTCTAGATGTCTGGCTGAATGATTTTAGTGGGGTTTGGGTCCTTTTGAATATGACTTGAATGAAAGCAAATACAAGACTCAAACTAGCTTAATTGATTGGACTGAGTCAAAAGGAATTCACCAGACTTAGTAAACCTAACTGGCTCACATTATTACAGGACTCCATGTCTACAAGACTCAATATACTCATTAGGAAAATTTTGACTGACTTTCCCAACACATGACTTAGAGATCATCATTGAACTTCATGTCTGCTCCTGATGTCCTCATCAATTCTCCCGGGATGGGAGGAACATGACCCTATCAATTAAAGGTCGATCTGGCTCTGGTGGGTCTAGGTTGAGGCATTGTGGATCCTCAGAGTGATCCACAAATCCTCAGATCTCAGTTGACCTTGCCAACAAACTAAGTGATGTGGAAGCCTTTCATTTGGGTACTAGTGGCTTGGTCTTCCAGGAGATGCTCAATCTTTTCCTCTCACAAGCTAATTTGATGGTGGAAACATAGGGTTGGATTCGCTCTCAAAGAAAGGGTGAGGCTCAATAGACTCACTCTGTATCATTATTGGCTTCCTATACTCAACTAAGTCTAAGATATTGAAGGTTGAGCTTAATGCCTAATTGGTGATAACTCAAGCACTAGGTCCAACTTTTTTATTGAAGGGTCCAGCTTCAAGGGTATGGAACCTAATCGGTACATAATTTTTCTAACTAACTCTAAGACTCTTTTCGGAAATTAACCATATTCTTATAAAGATTATTGCTTACATTAATCTTATGGCCAATTCCTTATGCAGCTCTAATCATGCAGTGCAAAAACTCATAACACGTAATGCATGGCAAATGACTCATGCCAACACTTATTGATATGCAGACTCGACTAAACCCTAAATTACAACTGTGGGTTTGGCCCTTGGTCAGGTGGGTGACATGCAGATGAGAACTTGGCATGCACTCCCAATAGATGCCATAGGGTCCTCCAGAACTAAGATGCAAACATGGCATGCTTAATGAATGTATGCAACATGCTAACTTCTATAAAATGTAATCTAATGGTTAGAGAAACATAACAAGTTTTTGGAAAGGGCAGAAAATAAGAGGTTGATTCAGAGTTAGCCTGGTAGGGTAGGAAATAAGAAGAGGGTTCAGGGTTGATCAGATAGAATAGGATATAAGAAGAGATTTCAGAGATTAGTCCTGGACTAATGAGGTTGACCTTACGAGGTTGAGAGATAGCTACAGGGTCTGCCTTATGGAAGAATGGGTTATTAATTTTATAGAAGAGGTCTTCAATTAGGATCAAAGGAGTGACTTCATCTTGAGGGTATTGATTTAAAGGGATCAGGTCCTTAATAAATTCCTCTGGTTCATGAATTTCAGGACTAGGCTCTATAATTGGGTTCTCTTCTAGTGTCTCCTTAGGTGAAATTGTAATTGCAGGATCATGGTTCTCTTCCTCTAACTGTTCTTCCACTACAGCTTCAGTCTGGGTGTGGTTAGGGTCAACTAACTCTAGATTGGCTTCAGTCTGGATAGGATTTGGGTCAACTAATTCTTGGTCTTCTATAGGTGTGTCCTGTTCTCCCTCGTATTTATCCACTAAGTTCACCTCAGCTTCATACACCTCCACTTCAATGTCATCCTTGTGAACCAATTGAGTGGTAGGAGGGGGTTGGCTCTTGGGAACTTGGCTAGGTCCTAGTTTTTTATTAGGGGCACTAATCCTAGTGGGTCCAGGTTGATTAAGGAGACGTGGATTACTACTGGGCTCATATCTAGGGGTACTAGCCTTATGGGGTTCAGGTCAACTAAGGGGAACCTGACTAATACTTCGCTAATACCTAAGGATACTAATTCTATTGGGTTCAGGCTGACTAAGGGTTATGGGTCCCTTGGGCTCATAGGATATGGGTTCAGACCTAGGGGTTATGAGTTTCTTGGGCTCATAAGATATGGGTACATAGGATTTGGGTTTAGAGGATCTGGGTGCATAGGAGCTAGGTTTAGGTTCATAGGATCTTGGTAGGTACTTTTTTCTATGTTTACTTTTCATGGCTCTCCAAGTAGTTATGGGCATTCCGCCTTCTAGTCTAGATATTCTCTCAAACTTATCCCAGTATATCCTAGCCTAGCGAACTAACTTACATTTAGCAAAGTTGAACTGACTTCCTTCAGACATTTGTTCCTTCTCAAAATATTGATCCATATTTCCTTCACAAATAAGATAATCTTCAAACTCAGTATCACCACCAAATTTAGGTGCTTCTATGTACCTAGTGGCTCTCTCATCTTGGTCTATGAACTCATAATTGGGTCTCCTATGTTTGGACTCCCAGATTGGGTCATGGTATGTGGTTCTTCTAGGGTTGGGCTCCTAGTATGGGTTAGGGTATAGGGCTTTCCTAGGATTGGGCTCCGGCTATGGGGCTCTCCTAGGGTTGGGCTCCCAGTATGGGTTTGGGTATGGGGCTCTCCTAGGGTTGGGCTCCCAATATGGGTCAAGGTATGGGACTCTCCTATGGTTGGGCTTAGCACGGGTCTTTCGGGTCCTCTCTAGGTTTCCTTAACAGTCTTCTATCTAGTCAAGCTTATTGCACCTTTGGTCCATTTGGTCATTCAATTGGGCAAGCTGATCATTCATGGTCCTAAGGAAGGTCTCTAGGTTGGGCTCCATGGTCAAACTGGGTTTGGGGTGAGACTACTGGTTGGGTTAGACTCCTAATCTAATGGTCAAGCATACAAATCGACTACAGTTTGCTAGACCTAGAGTCCAAGTAGAGTGAGTCAACTCAACTTACACCCAACTCAACAACTAATCCTTCCACTGGCCAAGTAAGAGGTGGGAAGGTGGGAGGCTCCCCCTACTTGTCACAGGGTCCTAATTAAAATCCACCAGTCCAGTTAGGGCATTTGCCTCTGGACCTCTATCCTTAGATACTAGCTTCCAGTAATAATTGCAGGGTTGAGTACACTAGTTTTCTCACTAGACTCGAACTTGACCTGTTGGGGTTACTATTGACCCCATAAGTGATTTTGATGATAACCGAACATTGAAGCTTGTACATTTATTACTAACAACTCTTCAATTATTTTATAAGTTTTTGTAGGATGAATTAATTGTTCAAACTTCAATCCTTACACCTTTGTTTCTTGTTTGAGTTATGTTGTAATTTATTTTTGTAAAGAAGAACCCAATGAAAAAGCTAAGAAAAAATCATGTAAAAAATGGTTACTTCTGTATGTGTGTTCCTTAGAATTAATTTGAGTTGGTATGTTTGAAAAGTTGTAACAGTGTTGGTAAGAGTTTTTCTTTAAGTTCAATTATAAAAATCCTGAAGAAGATACTCGAGCCGACCCAGCATGTTAAAGAGCCGACTCTACTTCATGGCATACAGTAAGGATTCTGGTATGTAGCAATCCAAGCTGACTCGGAGGTAACCAAGACGACTCCAGTGAATCCAAGTCGACTGGAATTTGTCTGAGATGACTCCTCCAGAGTCCAGTTTTTGAACATCTCTAAGAACAGCCAGGCGAGCCGACCCGAACCAGAAAGAGCCGACTCTGCCAGACCTACTTTTGAAGACCCAAGAAAGTGAGCCAACTTGAACTGCATCGAGCCGACTCCTCCACAGTGATGATTTCATAACCTGAGAAGAAGAGCCGACCCAAGCTAAGAAGAGCCGACTCCTCGAGTTCAAGTTTTTCAAAGATATAAGTTCGAGCCGACCCAAGCTATCAAGAGCCGACTCGTCCAGAGTGAAGTTTTGCACCCCGAGACAAAGAGCCGACTGTACTGAAGATTTGGTGACTCAACTTATCACTCTAAGGATCCGAGCCAACTCAAAGGAATCTAAGCCGACTCGAACATCGCTTTCAGGTATCCAACAGCTAGTTCCAGAATTTTTTTTTGAATGCCAAAAAGTGCTCCAACGGTCACAAACCACTTCTCAATGGTCTACAATGGCTAGAATTGCCTTGAAGTGATGGAAGACCTTATATTTGAAAGATTTAAACTTCCTTGAAATAACAACTAGAAAAGTTCTTCAAAGTTTTGAGAGCCACATTGAATATCCTACATACCAAAAAGAAAGAGAGCACAAGAGCATTCAAGCAAGCTTTCAAGTCTTCACCAACTCTGATCTGAAGCTTGAAGCAATTTTAGAAGAAGCCACTGAATCAATTAAAGCTCATTCAAGTGCAAGTCAAGTGGACTTCTATCAAGCTGCACCGGTAACTATCCGATAAATTGAGTTTGTTATTTATTGTTGCATTTACTTCAATTCTTTTTCTGAATTTTTGTTGGGTTATTGGTGTGCCTGGTTGAAAAACCAAATAGGTTCTTGGTGAGCCTTGATAAAAACCAAGTGTTGGGTTTTTGGTGATCCTGGTAAAACCAAGTTAGGTTTCTTTGGTGAGCCTCTTCAAAACCAAAGGATGTTGGGTTTTCTTTGGTGATCCCGTTAAAACCAAAGTGTAGAGGTTTTAGATTATGATCCTGCAAAACAATCTGACTATATTCGGGTATGAATATATTAGAAATCCTAAGTGGTATCTTCGATAGTGGATGTAGGAGCTGGGTAGCTTCGAACCACTATAAATTTTATGTGTTTGTGTTATGCTTACTTGACTCTATTTAGCTTCTGTAATTTAATACTCTTTCACAACACCTACCACTTATAAGGGGTTTTTAATTGCATATTATCTATTTTAAATTTTTAAATTTTTAATTCACCCCCCTCTTGGGTAGCCATATGGGCAACAACTAGTATCAGAGGATTATCTCTAAATATATAAGAGTAAAGATCAATGGCTCATCCAATGAGTACATCCTTGGCGGAAGGCCAATCAACCAATAGACCTCCACTCTTCACTGGCACAAATTATGCATACTGAAAAGCTAGAATGAAGATTTATGTTCAAGCAGTTGATTTTCAATTATGGAAGGTCATTCTAAAGGGTCCTTATGTCCCCATGATTAAAATTGATGGAGTGGATGTTTCAAAACCTGAAGAGGATTGGGACGAACATAACATGAAGATGGATGAGTTAAATGCCAAAGCAATTAATCTCTTATACTATGCTTTGGATAGTAATGAGTTTAATTGAATTTCTATTTGCTCGTCGGTGAAAGAAATTTGGGATAAACTCAAAGTGGCCCATGAAGGAACTTCTTAAGTGAAGTCTTCTAAAATTAATCTTCTTGTGCATAGTTACGAATTTTTCAAAATGGAACCTAATGAAACAATCTCTGCCATGTTTTCACATTTCGCTGATATTATTAATGGCTTAAAAAGTCTTGGTAGGATATATACTAATGCAGATCTAGTATAGAAGATTCTGAGATCTCTTCCGGGACAAATGGGATCCGAAAGTGACAACCATCCATGAAGCAAAAGATTTGAATACCTTATTGCTGGATGAACTACTAGGATCTCTCATCACACATGAACTGACTATGCAGCACAAAACTGAAGATGATCAAAAGAAAAAAAAATCTATTACCTTCAAAACTGCTATGGATTCTAGAAATGATGAAGAATCAGAAGAAGAATGCTCCTCTACTAAAAGCGACAAGGAAGATAAAGATGTTGCCATGGTCGTTACGAAATTCAGAAGGTTCTTAGAAAAAGGAAAAGGAAGACATTTTAGAAAATTCTACAAGAACAAAGATTTCAGTAAGGAGAAGGATAAGGAAAAGGAAAAGGAAAAAGAAAAAGAAGTGCCCACCGGCTATGAATGCAAAAAGCCAGGGCACATCCGACAAGATTGTCCATTATTGAAGAAGGGTTTTAAGAAAAAGAAAAAGAAAGCTATGTTAGCAATATGGAGTGACAGCGAAGCATCCTCATCTATTGAAGAAGAAGAGACCACAAAATCTGCAAACTTATGTCTGATGGGTCTTAAAAATGAGGACTGTCTTGCAGCCCACAAATTAAAGAAAAGATGGTATCTTGACAGTGGCTGTTCAAGGTATATGATGGGTGATAAAGATCAGCTCATCACCCTACAAATGAAAGGAGGATTAGTTACTTTCAGAGATAATGGCAAGGGAAGAATAATCGAAATCGATAAGATCAAAATAATCCCCTGTACTTTCGTTGAATATGTGCTGCTAGTAGATAAATTGAAGCATAATTTATTGAGTATTAGTCAACTTTGTGATAAAGGCTTTAAGGTTATCTTTGAATCATCTATATGTATAGTAACTAACTCTCTTGATTCTAGCAACAAATTCATTGGTCATAGACATGGAAACATCTATGTGGTAGATCTAAATGATCTAGCCATGACTAGTAGTTCCAGTCTAGTAGCAATGAATGCTAAGACCAAGAAGTCATGTTTATTATGGCATAGATGATTAGGTCATGCTAGCATGCATAAAATTGCCAAATTAACCTCAAAGAATCTAGTTAGAGGTTTGCCACATTTTAAAGTTGATCTTGATTATGTATGTGATGCTTGTCAATTAGGCAAACAAACTAGGGAGAGTTTTCAATCAAAAAATATTATTTCAACAACTAGACCCCTTGAGCTACTTCACATGGACTTATTTAAACCAAATAGGACCACAAGCTTAGGAGGTATGAAATATGGCCTTGTGATTGTAAGATGACTTTTCTAGATTCACATGGATATTATTTATTGCACATAAAGATGAACTTTTGATGTATTTCAAAAATTTCATAAGAAAGTTTCAAACAAGAAAAATCTTTCTGTTATTTCTATAAGAAGTGATCAAGGAACTGAATTTCAAAATCAATTTTTTGATGAATATTGCACTGAGTACGACATTGATCATAACTTCTCCACTCCTAAAATACCATAATAAAATGGTGTTGTAGAGAGAAAGAATAGGACTTTGGAAGAAATGGCCGAACCATATTGTATGAAGGTAATCTTCCAAGGTACTTTTGAGCATAAGCGGTGAACATTATCTGTAACATATTTAACCGAGTTTTAATTAGACCAATTTTAAAGAAAACCCCCTATGAGCTTTGGAATGCAAGAAAATCGAATATTAACTATTTTCATGTTTTTGGGTGTAAATGCTTTATGTTAAATAATGGCAAGGATAACCTAGGAAAGTTTGATGTAAAATCTAATGAATCTATATTCCTTGGTTATTCACTACATAGAAAAGCATATAGAGTGTTTAATAAGAGGACTTTTACTGTAGAAGAGTCAATTCATGTTGTTTTTGATGAAGCTAACCCCTCACCATCTAAAAAAGATGAGTGTGTAGATAATGATGCAGGTACACTACAAAAGGAAATGGAAGATCTAAGCATTCAAGGCAAGCCAACGTAAAATGGAAATGAAGTGGTAAGCAAGGATCATATTGATTTACCAAAGGAATGGGATATGTAACTTCACATCCTAAAGATTTAATTATTGGTGATCCTTCTCATGGTGTTAGGACTAGGTCAGCACATAGAGATGCACATGACTACCTAGCCTTTGTCTCACAAATTGAACCACATAGTTTAGAAGAGGCTAAAACTGATCATAACTAGATGATGACCATGCATAATGAATTAAACCAGTTTGAAAGGAATAATGTTTGGACACTAGTTAGTAGACCTACAGACCACCCAATCATAGAAACCAAATGGGTCTATAGGAACAAACTAGATGAGAATGGTAAGATTATAAGAAATAAGGCAAGGTTGGTAGCAAAAGGGTACAATTAAGAGGAGGGCATTGATTTTGATGAAACATATTCTTCCGTAGTAAGACTAGAGGCCATTAGACTACTTCTTGCATTTGCTTTCTACATGAACTTTAAACTCTTTCAAATGGATGTCAAAAGTGCTTTTCTAAATGGATTTATTTCTGAACAAGTTTTTGTAAAACAGCCACCAAGTTTTGAAAATCATACATTTCCAAATCATGTGTTTAAATTGAACAAAGCTTTATATGGTTTGAAACAAGCACCTTGTGCCCGGTATGATAGACTAAGCAAATTTTTACTTGAAAATGATTTCAAAAGAGAAAATATTGACAAGACTCTTTTTATTAAAAACAAAGAGAATGATATGCTAGTTGTGCAAATTTATGTTGATGACATTATATTTGGTGCAACTAATGAAAATCTTTATGGAGAATTTGCTGAGTTGATGTAGGATGAGTTTGAAATGAGCCTTATGGGTGAACTTAAATACTTCCTTAGATTACAAGTCAAACAAATGAAGGAAGAAATCTTTATAAGCCAAGCTAAGTACATCAAAGAGATAATCAAGAGAATTGGCATGGAAATAAGCAAAGAGGCTAGCACACCCATGAGTACTACCTACAGGCTAGACAAAGATGAAAGTGGATCCAATGTTGACCAAAAACTATATATAGGTATGATTGGATCCCTACTGTATCTTACAGCCAGTAGACCTGGTATCTTATATAGTGTATGTGTATGTACTAGATTTCAATGTAATCCTAAAGAAACACATATGCTTGTTGTTAAAAGAATTTTCAAATATTTGAAAGGTACAAGTAATTTAGGTCTTTGGTATTTTAAAGAATTATCTTTGATTTTAATTAGTTTTTCTGATGCTGACTATGCTGGTTGCAAAATTGATAGAAAGAGCACTAGTGGTACATGCCAATTTCTAGGGTTGAATTTAATTTCTTGGCACTGTAAGAGCAAAACTCTGAAGCATTGCCATTATTAAGGCAAAGTACATTGCTGCTGGTAGTTGTTGTGCTCAAGTATTATGGATTAAACAACAACTAGAAGACTTTGGTGTTACACAATTTAAAATTCCAATCAAATGTGATAACACAAGTGTTATTAATTTGACAAAAAATCCTGTTCAGCATTCAAGAACTAAGCACATTGAAATTAGGCACCATTTTATAAGAGATCATGTATTAAATAATGATATTGTACTTCAATTCGGGCCAACTGAAAACCAACTTGCTGATATTTTTACTAAACCTTTGAATTTTGATAGATTTGCAATGATTAGAAGTGAACTAGGATTGTGTTACCCACTCTAGAATCACTTCCATAATCTTAAAGACAATATATCTAGATGATTTCCTAATCCCAAACATTATGTTAAATAAGCTTTGATTGAAATCCAAAAATCACTCGTGTGCTCCCTCCGCTCGAGCCGACTCGAGCAGATGACCTATTGGTCGAGCCAGCTCGGATGTCGAGCCATCTCCTTTTAGTTCGAGCCGTAGGGTTTTTCTTTCCCATTTATATTCCTAAACCCTACTCTCCTTCCCTCCAAGAAACTTTGCAAATACTTCCTACGTCCGAAAATCACTTCGAAACTCAAGTGTACTTTTGCAAATGGCACCAAAGAGGGCAGTTGGAAAGAAATTGAGACGGGATACAGAAGCTGCTTCACAAGAAAGGAGAACAAAGCTTCGAGAAGACAGTGCTTCCCGAATTCCACCACAGTCAGAGGAAGAACCAAACCCAATTTCTCCAAGCCACCGATTTCCTTAGGTATGAGACCTATTACTACTGGAAGAAGGATTTTGTTTGAATACTTAAAGGAAATAGGTTTTGTTATTGGAGATTTCATTGAGAATCAAGGGTGGACAAACATGTGTTCCTTGGATGTTAAAATTTACCCAAACCTAGTCAGAACTTTCTATGAAAATTTGAGATTTGGAGAGAACTTTATTGAATCATCTGTTAAGGGAAAAAGAATTATAATTCCTACTGAAATTCATGGAAATGTTTTGGAAATGCCATTTAAGGGCACTGAGTACTTGGTCCTAAAAGACAGAACTAAAGCTTTGCAGACAGTACTGGAAAGGACTGAAGTAGATGAAATAGGAATTCTCAAAGCCAGCACTTTGTCAATTGAAATGAAAATTCTTCACAGTTTTATCAGTAGGATATTTTTCCCTATAACTGGCCGCTTTGATTGGGTAAGTGAATGGGGTCTCTGCTTCATGGAGCTGCTAATTAATGGTGACAAAATTAACCTACCAGCTATCATGATTAGTCAAATAAAAGAAGCAGTGAGAAAAGTTAACGCAAGTCTGCCTTATGGTATGGTCCTCTCACTTGTCTTTCAAAGTGCAAATATAGATTTGATAGGAGAGGATAGCAGAACCCTCTTACATACCGATACTTATACTGCCAAAACTCTTCAAAGGATGAGTTATTTATTATCTGAAGGGGCTTAGAGAAAGAAGTCTGATGCTCCAATAATTGAAGAAACAGAGGAAATGCAAGAGCAAGCTGAAATGGAGACTGGTGAAGGCACTTCAATGCAAATTCCAAAGTCACAGCCATAGCTAGAGTCTCCAGTCTAGATAGACTTTGATGCTTCATTTCCAGATGTCCCAGTGCCTGATGTGCCACCTAGCACACCTATCTACACTCAAGCCACCACTGATACTCTGGTTCACAGTCATGCCACCACTACTCCTATTATGGATACCTCAATGTTACAAAATTTCATTGCACAACAGTTAGGCAATTTGATTGAAACCATTAATTCCTCAATGCCTACTATGTTTGGAGAACTTCACCAATTTGTTGATGAGAGACTCAATCAGTTTGGAGGACAAATAGATAATCTAAAAAGCAGAATTGACAACCTTGAAACCTCCAAGTCTACAGTGCATGCAACTGAGACAGAATTGCAACCATTTCTTCATTTGATCACTTCAAGTTCTAAAAAAATTGAGAAATCTATTACTCAAGTAGTTAAAGCTTATAGAGTTGAGATGGATAATTTAAGAATAAGAATGGGATCAGTAGAAGCAGGAAAAAGAATAGAAGAAGACTACACCAGAGGTATTGGAATACTTAGAAGTTAGTTTGGGAGATTAAGAGGCTCGGCAGAAGCGTTTGCAAATGTAGAAGCCACGAAAATATTTACATTGCAAAAGGAAGTTGCATAAATAAAAGAATCAATAGAAGATTTGGCTACTTCCAAAAGCACAAAGAAAATAGAAGCCGAATTGAAATCTATCACTAGCTTCTTATGGAAAATGATGACTAAAATTGAAGATATCCAAGCTGCTCAAAGTGCTCCTCCATCTTCTAGACCTTTTCCTGGTCAATCTGTTCAT
Source organism: Areca catechu (assembly GCA_021397845.1). Lineage (NCBI taxonomy): Eukaryota > Viridiplantae > Streptophyta > Magnoliopsida > Arecales > Arecaceae > Areca > Areca catechu. The sequence goes on along the minus strand of CM038051.1, from coordinate 87,549,262 downwards.
CCAAGATAACCTGCTCCACACTTTAGGCCACAAGGATCCCATAAAATCCCATAATTTGTTGACCCAATTACTTCTCTGCCACTTGGCATTCAAATTCCTGGTCAATCTTCACATCCTAAGGTAGATATAAATAGTGACTAAATGTATTGCATTTCATTGTGTACCTTGTATTGAACATCCTTGAAATGAAATGAAAATACACTATTTGTCTTTTAAATTGCTCTATTTCTTTATGCAAATGGATGTTTATGTTCAATTGTTCATACAATGACTGATTTTTAATTAGAATTTCAAGTTGAATATGAGAAAGTGAAATTATCTTAAACAAATTTTAAATATTGTCTCATTCTATTTTAAAATCTGAGCTTAACTCTTACTCTACCTTTTTCATTGATTGACAAAAAGGGGGAGAAAGTTGTGAAATTATTGCATGAAAAGGATAAAATGTGTTCATGTTCATGGTTATATATTTGCTCTGATATTTAAATATTGAATTGAATATATTTTCTCTAATTTATGAAGATTGAAAGCTTTGGTACATAATGTATATGAAAGCTTTGATAATGTTTTAAATGCTTTAAACTCTGATACTTAATAAGCTATGAATATTTAAACTTCTGTTAGAAACTTTTGAGCTTTGAAGTATGAAATTTGTTGCCCAGTAAGTAACCCAGGAGGGGGGGTGAATTGGGTCTCTAAAAATTAAAATTACTTTACTTGAAATAATGCAATGCAATCCAATTCAACAAATAAATAAGAAAGGTACTAAGAATTCAATTATAATGCTCTAAAATAAAAGTGCAGTGAAATAAAGAGCAATAAATAAAAAGCAAGAAGAGAGATCAATCAACCACAAAGATCAAGAAATATAGTGGTTCGGTGCTATCCAATGCACCTACATCCACTCCCCAAGATTCCCTTGGGAATTCACTTTAATCACACCCAATTACAGTTGATTAGTTTTTCGGGCTCACTAATCAAAAACCCAACTTGTTTTATAAGGCCAACAAGTCAAAACCTCACTTGGTTTTACGGGCTAACCAAGAACTTAATTGGTTTTCAAAGGCTAACCAATAACCTCTCTTGGTTTTCCGGACTAACCAAGAACCTAAGTGATTTGCGGGCTAACCACCAACCTAATTGGTTTTCAAAGGCTCACCAATAATCTCTCTTGGTTTTATATCAGGCTAACTAGGAACCCTTGCAACAAATAAAGATTTGAAGTAAAGAACAAAGTAAGCTTTCTAAAAGTCTGTGTCGACACTACACTGAATTCTTCACAGGAAAGTCTGAACTTGAGCTAAAACAAATTTCTACTTAACTCATTCATCCAATCAAGCAAATATTGGATTTCCAAGTCCTCTTTGAGCAATCCTTTTCATCCAAACTTGGTTTCTTCAAACAAACAAGCTTTTTCAAAATTGTGAGCATCTTTTTCAACAAAAACATACTTTAAAGAAATCATTAGTACTCAATTTATACTTAACCGTTTTGCTTATCATCAAAATCAATAATAGAGTCAACAATCTCCCCCTTTTTGATGATGACAAAATCCTTATGTATAAATTGCTTAAAAGGCTTTTGAAAGAATTCATCAAAGTGCATAGAACTAGATGCATTTAGTGTATCAATGTAATTTGCAATATTGATATAATATTCCAAAATAAAAATAGTATCAAGATTAATAGTGTTAGATCTTATTATGATGATTGAGAGTATCAAAGTTTTGGGATACATTTAAGACAATGAATACAAGTATCATGATACTCTATAAGAGAATTTTAGCAATAAACAAAGCTCCTCCTGAATTGATGATCTATAAAATAGTTTGTAAATATCTTTTCAAACATTTAAAGAGGGGTTTTAAGATGAAATTTACTTTAAAGGGGTTTTTAATGAAAACAAAGTATAGCTCCCCCTTTCTTGAGGAATCTGTAATCATTTTCAATTATGTTTTCAAAAATAAATTTCAAAATTTGTTCATCCCTTGCACATCACAAATATAAATTACCAAGAAAATATTGCATTTAAACTAATATCTCATAATATTACTCCCCCTTTTTGTTATCATTAAAAAGGTAGGAAGACAAATAGGCTAAATATTCAAGATATTGCATTTAATTGTCACTAAACTACTTGCTAAAAAAAATGCATTGAATTTAAAATCCATTCATTCATTCAAGATTACAAACATTGAGTACAACATGATATTTCATTTCTAGTCAGAGTTTGTATAATCAAAATACAAAACATACTTAGATGCATAAAATAAACTATCTAAAAATACATAAGTGTCCTAATCCTCATCCATATCATTAGTATCATCAGAAGATGAACTGATCTCATTCGGTCCTGTATCAATAGAAATCGAGCTCGTGGCCATATGGATCTGAGATCTCTGAGTCGGGTCTTGGTCGGTCATGGAGGGGTACGATGACTACGTCCTCTACGGTGAGCATATGTCAAACCTCTGGCTGGAGCAGTAGAGGTAGAAGCAATGTCCTTCGCAGGGATAGAACTGATCGGGTCGACAGTCTCAATGACTGCCGGAAGTGGTGTGTGATCAAAAGAAGGACCTGAGTCAAGATACTGAAAGCTAGGTGTATAAAACCCAAGCTCTCGGATAAGTGAGGATGTGTGAATAGTGAGAGTATCAACAATCGGTGTGTCAAAAATAGGAGTATCTACTGATGATACGATAGGTGTATCAAGAATAGAAGTATCAGCTGAAGAATGAATTGGTAAGTCTACAATCGATGTATCAATAGTAGGGGTGACAATAATGGGTGTATGAACAATGGGTGAATGTACAACTGGAGAATCAATAATTGGAGAATCAATAATAGGTGTCAGGATTAGAATGGGAACATGATCAACTGATCTAGAAGGAGAGGATGGAACTGGAGTCTGGGTAGGTGAACTAGAAGGGCCATGAACATGACTCCTGGGCAAGTCTGCCATCACCTCTGCTACCGGCTCTGAAGTATGATCTGGAAAAACAAATCTATTGGAGTCAGTCTCCTCATCATCTCCATCATCATCACCAACAATATCTCCAATAATATAATCACCATCAACATCATCAATAGGTGCAGGAGCAGGTGGTGCAGCATCAGCAACCGGAGTACTCGCTGAAGGTCTGGACAGTGCAGTCAATATAGCTAAGATGCCATCACTAAGTCCAATATGGCTCTCTCTGGTCTCAGCTATGAAACAGTCAAGATGCTATCTTACAATCAACAGATCAATCTCAATGCATCTAACTCTGTCGAATAAGTTATCAGAAACATCTAGAGTCTCCATCTGAGCTGGCTGAGGCTGTGCTGAAGTAGTAGGATCAGACTGAGATTCAATCGCTGGCTGTGCTGCAGTCTTAGGCTGACTCTCACTAGGTCCTACCTCATTAGAGAGGATGCACTCTTCCTCTGCTACATCATCGTCATCAGCTCTATCCTTGGCCTGACTAGATATCCTGCGAGTCCACTGGCCTCGGAATAGATGATAGCCCATCCAGTATAATGACCTGATGTCATACACATCAGTATGAAGTAGCATGCGATAGGGCTCATCCTCAAAGCTGACGCTATACTCTCTGAATAAAACTATCAATCCCATCCTATATGGTAGGCAGAGTTGCTGGCTAGTCGACGCCTCCGTCATCTAGTGAATCATAAGCATTGGAAGGCAGACGAGCATGCACTGAACCAAAGAGACCATCACTAGCAACTCCCGCTCAGTGATGTAATCGAAGCATCCGGTCTTCGGCAGAAGTATCCAGGCGACAATATGACATAACAATCTCATCTCTACAAATAGTCGGGATGCGGGTATGGTGGCTCCCTCAGGCAATATATCAGACTCAAAGATGCACTGAAGTCCACTCACTTTGTCCATCAAACTGTCCACCACTGATCCAGTCATCGGTATATCTCATACTCTGCTCAGAACCTCTGATGAAACTGGGATATCCCAGCCTCTCACCTATGCTAACCATCCATCAGTCCCACGGGCGAGTGATCCATAAAACTCTCGTTTAAGCTCGGGATAATATCTCTCGCTGAGTGAGCAAAATGAAGTCAGACTAGCCTGTCGAATCCACTGTCATATCCTAAAGTGCTGCTGATCGACAAAAGTAAAGTCCACTCGTCGCCCTCCAATGATGGTCTTCGAGCTCATCCGGCTAGAAGGTACAAAAAGTGGTCATGCAGGTGGATTAGGAGCTCTAGCCTCATGTTTGGCCTTCATCTTTTGCTCTTCTTCCTGATTTGACTGATGAGGTTGATGGACTACTTGCTTTCGGGGTCCCATTACTTGGATTAAAGAATTGGACAAGGTTTGGGTAGAAACCTAGGGTTTCTAAGGCTTAGAATCCAAATGGGAGATGAAATCAAGCAAAATCTGAGCTACCGAATGTCCAAAATGAAGAATCAGCATGCTTAAAATATGAAACAGAGAATAGGAACAGTGAGGAGTACCTTAGATCAGGTGTCGGCTCGAAGGAGAGAAAGAAATGGGGAGAAAATCGTTCAAAAAACCCTTTATTCTCGGTCTACTGCCATTCAAGTGTCGACTCATGAGTGTGTCAACACATTTAGGTGTCGACACATCAATGTGTCGACACATCGACTTAAAACCCAAAAATTAAGAGATTTAAGTATTGATCAAAATTATTGGAAATATGGTTAAATTTAATGAAATTTGACTAGATTAGCAAGGATTGATGTCAAAATGATCTGATTTGAGTCAAAGATGGGAAAAATTTAATCAAATGGATTAATGATCCTGAGCTCTCTTCTAATCATACAGAATCAATCTTCCAGAAGAGGTTTAGTCAAAATATCAGCTAATTAAAATTCAGTACTAATAAATTCAAGCATAACATCATTATTTTCTACATGATTTCTAATAAAATGATGTATAATTTCAATGTATTTACTCCTATAATGTTGAACAGGATTTTTAGTCAAGTAAATAGCACTAGTATTATCACATTTAATAGGTGTATTATCCAACTTGATTCCAAAGTCTTCAAGTTGTTGCTTAATCCTCAAGATTTGAGCACAACAACTTCCTGCTATAGTATACTCAGCCTCAGCTATGGATAGTGCAACTGAAGTTTGTTTCTTGCTAAACCATGAGATTAAGTTAATCCCAAGAAATTGGCAAGTACTACTAGTACTCTTTCTATCCAATTTATAATCAGTAAAATCAGCATCAGAATATCCAATCAATTCAACAGATGAATTTCTAGAGTTCCATAAACCAATATAAACAGTACCAGATAGATATCTAATAATGCGCTTAACAGTCATCTAATGTGATTCTTTAGGTTCAGACTAATATCTAGCACACGTGCATACACTGAACATTATATCTAGTCTACTAGCAGTTAGATACAGTAAAGAGCCAATCATACCTCTGTATAACTTTTGATCTATAGATTTATCATGTTCATCTTTATCAAGTCTACAAGAGGGGCTCATAGGCGTACCTATTGCTTTAGTAGTCTCCATTCCAAACTTCTTTATAATTTCTCTTGTATACTTAGCTTGGTTGATGAAGATACCATCTATAGTTTGTTTTATCTAGAGTCCGAGAAAAAAATTGAGTTCTCCCATCATGCTCATCTCGAACTCAGCCTGCATTAGCTTGGCAAACTCTTGACAAAGAATTTCATTAGTAGCATCGAAAATGATGTCATCAACATATATTTACACTACTAATAAATCATTATCTTTCTTTTTCAAAAATAGTGTTTTGTCAACATTGTCTCTAGAAAATTCATTTTCAATAAAAAATTTGCTGAATCTTTCATACCAGGCTCGAGGTGCTTGCTTTAATTCATAAAGTGCTTTGTGTAGTTTAAAAGCATGATCAGGATGTGCATGGTTTTCAAATCCAGGTGGTTGTTCAACAAAAATCTTTTCAGTTATAAAACCATTTATAAAAGCACTCTTAACATCCATTTGAAATAGTTTGAAATTCATAAAACAAGCAAATGCTAGTAGTAGTCTAATTGCTTCAAGTCTAGCAACAGGAGCAAAAGTTTCATCAAAATCAATCCCTTCCTCCTGGTTGTAGCCTTTAGCAACTAGCCTAGCTTTATTTCTAACAACAATTCCATTTTCATCTAATTTATTCCTAAATACCCATTTTGTGCCAATAATTGAATTATTAGATGGTCTTTCTATTAATGTCCAAACATTTTTCTATCAAATTGAATTAGTTCTTCTTGCATGGCATTAATCCAGTCAGGGTCTTTTTCAGCTTCTTCATAACATTTAGGCTCTACTTGAGATACAAAAGCTATATAATCATATTCATTTCTAATTGAGGCTCGAGTTCTTACCCCTTTAGATAGATCACCTAGGATTAATTCCTTAGGATGTCCATGAGTATATCTCCACTCCTTAGGTAGATCTTGATGCTTTGGAGTGTCATCATCTTTCTCATTCTTATCTTGATCTTTTTCACTCGACTAAGGTTTATCATTCAATGTCAGCTTTTGAAGCTTATCAGCACCTGCACATTCATTAGAACTATCCTCTTTTCTGGAGGATTTGTTAGTAGGTTCTTCAAAAATAACATGTACTGACTCTTCCACAACCAATGTTCTTTTATTGAAAACTCTGTATTCCCTGCTTAATGTGGAGTATCCTAAAAAGATACCTTCATCAGACTTGGCATAAAACTTTCCAAGGTTATCTTTTCCATTATTTAAAATAAAACATTTACAACCAAAAACTCGAAAATATTTTAAAGTTGGATTTCTTTGGTTCTAAAGTTCATATGGAGTTTTCTTCAAAATAGGGTGAATTAAAACATGATTTAAAATATAATAAGCAGTATTAACAGCTTTAGCCCAAAAATATCTTGGTAAATCATTTTCACAAAGCATAGTGCATGCCATTTCTTTCAAAGTATGAATTTTTCTTTCTACTACCCCATTATGCTAAGATGTCCTAGGTGCAGAAAAATTATATTCTATTCTTTTTTCATTACAAAAGTTTTCAAAATTTTGATTTTCAAATTCAGTTCCATGATCACTACGAATGCAAATAACAGAAACACCTTTTTCATTTGAAATATTTCGATAAAACTTTATGAATGCAGAAAATGATTCATCTTTATAAGCTAAAAAGAAAACCCATATAAATCTTAAAAAATCATCCACTATGACTAATCCATATCTCTTGCCAACTAGACTCGATGTTCTGGTTGATCCAAAGAGATCCATATGAAGTAGTTCTAGTGGCCTACTAGTAGTTATAAAACCTTTTGGTTTGAAAGAAGTTTTAACTTGTTTACCAAATTGACATGCTTGACAAATTTTATCTTTTTTAAAACAAAGTTCAGGTAAATCTCTAACTAAATTATTTTTGTAAAGTTTTAAAAGTAGATACATACTAGCATGCCCTAATCTTCTATGCCAAAGCCAGCTAGTCTCATCCTCAGTAGAATTCATTGCAACAAGGCATTCTCCGTTAGGCAAAGATAGATCATCTAAATCTATCAAATAAACATTTTCATGCTTTTTTCCAATAAATTGTACTCCATTTATATCCGGACTAGCAATCATATATGATGATTCAAAAACTACTTAAAAACCTTTATCACAAAACTGACTAATGCTTAAAAGATTGTGTTTTAAACCATCAACTAGAAGTACATTACTAATACTACTAGAAGGAGTTATGTGAACCTTACCAATACCAATGATTTTTCCTTTACCATTATTACTGAAGGTCACACTCCCTCCATTCAAAGCTTCAAGAAAAGTGAATTGCTTCACATCTCCAGTCATGTGCCTTGAGCAACCACTATCAAGATACCAAAGTCTTTTGTTCTCCTTGGTTGCAAGATACATCTGCAATAAAATCAAGCTTTGTTTTTAGGTACCCAAGCCAACTTGGGTCCTTTAGGGTTAGCACTTAAAATGGTTCATTTTGGAACCCACACTTTACCAAAAGAATTGATTTTTCTTAAAATTGCATTGAAACGATTTATGACCTAACTTTTTACATGAAAAATAAGTGATGCTAGATGATGCAGGTACAAAAATATTTTTGAAATACTTTTATTATTTTTGTAGTCTAAAACCTAAACATGCTTTATTGAAAACTGCTCTTTGACTATTCAAAAGTAGGTTTAATTTTTCTGAACTATAAGTAAATTTTTTAACAAAAAGTTTTATCTTTTCAAGTTCATCTTTGTACATAGTATTTTAAAGTTCTAAATCTTTGTTTTTCTTCAAAAGATCATTGTTAGAAATGACATTCTTAGGTCTTTTCAAAACTTCATTCTCCATTAACAAAGCATTGTTTTTCTTTTCAAAAACATCCAATTTAGATTTCAAGTCATTAACTTCATTTAGCAAAGAATTGTTTTCAAGAGAAAAACTATTTGCATGCTTTTTCAACTTTTTATTTTCACTTAAAATTAGTTTGTAATCATGCATGAGTTCATCAAAAGCATTTCTAAGTTCATCAAATGTAAAATCAATCTCGGTATCGGAATTTACCTCATCATGGTCTTGATGTGCCATTAAATAAAGATTTGCAACTTCAATTTGTTCTTCTTTTGAAATGGAGTCTTCACTGTCGCTCCAGATGGCTATCATTGCCTTCTTTCTTAATTTCTTTCTAGATTTCTTAAGGAGAGGACATTCAAACTTGTAATGTCCCGGCTTTTTGCACTCGAAGCTTGTAGGTATTTCCTTCTCCTTTTTCTTTTCATTTTCCTTCTCTTTCTCTTTTCCTTTTTCCTTTGATTGATATTTCTTTTTATAAAGAAATTTCCTCCTCTTCATAAATCTTCTAAATTTTCTTGCAAGGAGGGCTTCTTCACCTTCATCATCTTCTCTTCTTCAAACTCATCTATTAAGGATTCTTGTTGTATATTTGACTTGAAAGCGATCCCCTTCTTCTTTTTATCCATGTCCATTGATTTTTGTTTCATATTAAGCTCATAAGTCATGAGCGATCCATCCAGCTTCTCTAGAGGTAGTTTGTCAACATCCTTGGCTTCTTGAATTGCAGTCACCTTTGGATCCCACGATATTGAAAGTGACCTGAAGATTTTATTCACAAGATCAACGTTAGATGTAACCTTTCCAAGACTTCTCATTCCATTTGCAATATTAGTGAATCTTGTGTACATATCAGTGATTAATTCATTAGGTTCCATTCGAAACATCTCATAAGTGTGCACTAACATATTTACTTTAGTATTTTTCACTTGATCGATACCCACATGGATAACTTTAAGTGTATCCCATATTTCTTCAGCAGAGGTGCATGTAGATATCCTATTGAATTCACTAGGATCTAATACACAAAAAAGGAGATTCATTGCCTTGGCATTGATCCCGGATTGCTTAATGTCATTTTCATCCCAATCCTCTTCGAACTTTGGGATAGAAACACCATTAACCACTACTGAAAGAATATGAGGACCTTTAACTACCACTCTCCATAGATTATAATCAATAGAATGCATATAAATTCTTATCCTAGTTTTTCAATATGTATAATTCGATCCATTGAGAAATTGAGGTCTTTTTAAGGCTTGACCCTCAACTATGCTAGTACCAATTGAGATTGCCATAGATCTTTACTTAAGACGATAAAGCCTATATACTGAGAATTGGGCTCTGATACCACTTGTTGCCCAGTAAGCAACCCAAGAGGGAGGGTGAATTGGGTCTCTAAAAATTAAAATTACTTTACTTGAAATAATGCAATGCAATCTAATTCAACAAATAAAAAAGCAAGGTACTAAGATTCAATTGTAATGCTCAAAAAAAAAAGTACAACAAAAATAAAGAGTAATAAATAAAAAGCAAGAAGAGAAATCAATCAACCATAAAGACCAAGAAATATTGTGGTTCAGTGCTATCCAATGCACCTATATCTACTCCCCAAGATCTCCTTGGAAATTCACTATAATCACACCCGATTACAGTTGATTAGTTTTGTAGGCTCACTAATCAAAAACCTAACTTGTTTTACAAGGCCAACAAGTCAAAACCTCACTTGGTTTTATGGGCTAACCAAGAACCTAATTAGTTTTCAAAGGCTAACCAATAACCTCCCTTGGTTTTCTGGGCTAACCAAGAATCTAAGTGGTTTTGCGGGCTAACTACCAATCTAATTTATTTTCAAAGGCTCACCAATAACCTCCCTTGGTTTTATAATAGGCTAACCAAGAACCCTTACAACAAATAAAGATTTGAAGTAAAGAACAAAGTAAGCTTTCTAAAACAAAGTGGGTATCCCTTTGATGCTTGATGTAGAGATGCTTTGAACTTATTGAGGCCTTTTGAATGCTCAAGAATAGATGATCTTCAATGCTCTTGAATGCTTGGAGGCTTGCTTTTGCTTGAGAGTAGTTGAATTTTCAATGAATAGGAGTTAAAGCTCTCACTTGAATGCTCTTTTCTTATTCTCTTTAAAAATATTCAATAGTTGTTCATTTGATTTGATTAGGAGCATATAAATACTTCTCCAAGGCCTAAAATTCCATTTTTAGCTGTTAGACTTGAAAAACTAGCCATTGGAGGGCAAAATGGACGAGTTCTGCATTTAAAAAACTAGCCATTATTATTCCCAAAACTCCATGTATTGACACTTCAGGCTTTGAGTCAACACTTCCTATCGACACTTGAACTTCTTGAGTCGATACCAATTCAAATATCTTCAATTTAATTCTCTAGAAATCTCAGATGTGTCGATACTTACTTAGTTGAGTCGACACCTTGCTTTCATGTGTCGACACTTCAGCAGTTCTTCAATTTCAGCAAGTTCTGTGGCTTCAAAATCTTAGGCGATGTGTTGATCCATGTGTCGACACTTTGAGTCAACACTTCAGGTTCATATGTTGACACTTCAACTATGCCAACTAAAATATTCTTGTTTACCGGCCTGAGTCGACACTTCACTTTCATGTGTGAACACTTTGAGTCAACACTTCATTGAATTCTTCATAGAAAAGTTTGAACTTGAGCTGAAATAAATTTCTACTTAACTCATTCATCCAATCAAGCAAATATTGAATTTCCAAGTCCTCTTTGAGCAATCCTTTTCATCCAAACTTGGTTTCTTCAAAGAAACAAGCTTCTTCAAAATTGTGAGCACCTTTTTCAACAAAAACACATTTCAAAGAAATAATTAGTACTCAACTTATACTTAATTGTTTTGCTTATCATCAAAATCAATAATGGAGTCAACAAAATTGCGTATAAAGTTTGTCAAAACATGGAGTATCTTATTGAGGGGGAGATTACCTCTCATTGCCTTAATTATCTTTCCATAGTTTGGCACTAATTAAAGTAATTTTTACTTGTTCATATACTCTTGCAAATATAGTTATACAAGTAATTGTAAAGTTTATCTTGCTTTTTCATGCCCAGTATTTTGTTATCATCAAAAAGGGGGAGATTGTTGACCCTATAAGTGATTTTGATGATAACCAAACATTGGAGCATGCATATATTACTAACAACTCTTTAAGTATTTTACAAGATTTTGTAGGATGAATTAATTGTTCAAACTTCAACTCCTGCATCTTTATTTCTTGTTTGAGTTGTGTTGTAATTTATTTTTGTAAAGAAGAACCCAATGAAAAAACTAAGAAAAAATCATGTAAAAAAGGGTTACTTCTATGTGTGTGTGCCTTAGAATTAATTTGAGTTGGTATGATTGAAAAGTTGTAAGAGTGTTGGTAAGAGTTTTTTTTCAATTTCAATTATAAAAATCCTGAAGAAGATACTCGAGCCGACCTAGCATGTTGAAGAGCCGACTCTGTTTCATGGCATGCAACAAGGATTCTAGTACGCAGCAATCCAAGCCGACTCTGAGGTAACCAAGCCGACTCTTGTGAATCCAAGTTGACTGGAATTTGTTCAAGTCGACTCCTCCAAAGTCCAGTTTTTGAACATCTCTGAGAACAGCCAGGCGAGCTGACCCAAACCAGAAAGAGCCAACTTTGCCAGACCTAATTTTGAAGACCTGAGAAAGCGAGCCGACCCGAACTGCATCGAGCCGACTCCTCCAGAGTGATGATTTCAGAACCTGAGAAGAAGAGCTGACCCAAGCTGAAAAGAGTCGACTCCTCGAGTTCAAGTTTTACAAAGATATAAGTTCGAGCTGACCCGAGCTATCAAGAGCTGACTCGTCTAGAGTGAAGTTTTGCACCCTTAGACAAAGAGCTGACTGCATTGAAGATTTGGTGACTCGACCTATTGACTCGAAGGATCCGAGCCGACTCGAACATCGCTTTCAGGTATCCAACAGCTAGTTCCAGAATTTTTTTTGAATGCCAAAAAGTGCTCAACGGTCACAAACCACTTCCTAACAGTCTACAATGGCTAGAATTGCCTTGAAGTGATGGAAGACCTTATATTTGAAAGATTTGAACTTTCTTGAAATAACAACTAGAAAAGTTCTTCAAAGTTTTAAGTGCCACATTGAATATCCTACCTACCAAAAAGAAAGAGAGCACAAGAGCATTCAAGCAAGCCTTCAAGTCTTCACCAACTCTGATCTAAAGCTTGAAGCAATTTTAGAAGAAGCCACTGAAGCAATTAAAGCTCATTCAAGTGCAAGTCAAGTGGACTTCTATCAAGCTGCACCGGTAACTATCCGACAAATTGAGTTTATCATTTATTATTGCATTTACTTTAATTCATTTTCTGAATTGTTGTTGGATTATTGTAAGCCCGGTTGAAAAACCAAATAAGTTCTTGGTGAGCCTTGATGAAAACTAAGTGTTGGGTTCTTGGTGATCCTGGTAAAACCAAGTTAGGTTTTGTTGGTGAGCCTGTTCAAAATCAAAGGGTGTTGGGTTTTCTTTGATGATCCCGTTAAAACTAAAGTGTAGAGGTTTTGGATTATAATCCTGCAAAACAATCTAACTATATTTGGGTGTGAATATAGTGGAAATCCCAAGTAGTATCTTGGGTAGTGGATATAGGAGCTGAGTTGCTCCGAACCACTATAAATTTTGTATGTTTGTGTTGTGCTTACTTGACTTTATTTAGCTTCTACAATTTAATATTCTATCACAGCACCTACCACTTATAAGGGGTTTTTAATTGCACATTATCTGCTTTAAATTTTTAAATTTCTAATTTACCCCCTTCTTGGGTTGCCACCTAGGCAACAGTCTCTAAATCAATTAGGTTTCTACTTGATTTTATTAGGCTTGGGTTCGAGTGCAAGGTGGTTGTTTTGGGCTAAGGAAAGGTGATCAAATCCTTCCCCCATCTGAATAGCAAAATTTCCCTTAAGGTAATTTATGTATGATGCAAGCACACATAAACCCTAATGCATATGAGACCAAGAAAAATTAGAAAGACTTTTTTTGTGTTTTATGAAGATGGAAAACTTAATTACAGTTAATTAATGTGCAAAAAATGGCTTGGGCTGGTGGGGTTTGATGGTTGATTAAGTTTAACCTAAACTAAGCATGCAAAAGATTTTAGCAATGTATACTTGCCGTTCTCATGTAGATTTTCCTAAGTTTCTAGATAAAAAAAAATAAACTAAAATTATAGAAAAATAAAGGACTAATTAAAGAATAATCGATGCAAAAATAAAAAAAAATAGTGAGGACATCAAGAGCAGATAAGAATTCCATGAAGATCTTTAATTCATGTGTTTGGGAAGTCTATCAGTTTTTTATTCGAGTCTTATAATAAAGAGAGTCAATTAGATTCACTAAGTCCATTGAGTCCTATTTAGTCAGTTCAGTTGAGTCCATATACTGAAAATGAGTCTATTTATTTTATTAGGCTTATTTCGAGTCCTGTCAATTAGCCCCAATTTGAGTCCTATAAATTTTATTTTCATTCAAGTCAAACACAAGAGGAAAGCTACCAGACCCCCACTCAGACCAACCCAGTTCTTGCACCTGGGCCCCTACTCCAGCTACCCAACTCGTGCGCTTGGGCCTCTTTCTTGTTGCCCAAGACCTCAAGGTAGGGCACCCCAATTAGGCCCAAGCCCTTGACACCCCAGCTCATGAAGAAGTGGCACCGCAAGACCCACGCATTGGTGCCCCAGTCCAGCTCACAAAGAGAAGACGCCCTCCCAGGCCCATTCATGATTGGCACCCCAGGCTTTGACCAGTCCAAGACACCTCATACTTTGACCCAGTCCATGATGCCCAAGGCCTTTGACCCAGTCCAAGAGGATTTTATCCCAGCCCGGCAAGGAGTCAAGTAGTCCAAGCCCAAAAGGAGTCAATGTCCAAGTTTTACAAGGAGTTCAATATTCAAGTTGTACCAGGACCTTAGTCTCCTAATCTCACTCAAAACTTGTACTCCTTATTCCATTTAATTTTGTACTCCAACTTTGACAAGGAAAGGGCCCTGGGTGAATCTATAAATATCCACCCCCTCCCCTCTTGTATGAAGAAATTTGATGAATGAAAAATTGAGTGTTTTTCTTATTGCCTTTGTTCCTTGTGAACATCGACCTCCGTGAGGGAATGGATGTTGGCTTTACCCCATGATTTTGATGATTAACAAAACATTGAGTACATATTTTGTACTAATGATTAATTGTAGTTATGAGTTTTCAAGAATCAAGCACCTCAAATTTTCAAAGTTAGAGTATCATGGCATGCTTTGGAAACAAAGCATTTTTCATGATTTGAGAAGTATTCTCTATTGAAAAAAGCCACAAATGGGTTCAATTATTGTTTATATATGTTGCATTTAAATCTTTATGTTATTGGCATATTTGGCACTTGTTTTTGAAAATTGCAAAACCAAGTGTCGACACCTGGGAGGCCAAGTGTCAACACCTCAGCATTTGGCACACAGAATTTTTCAGTGGCATGCCAAGTGTCAACACCCAAAACTCAAGTGTCGACACCTAAAACTCAAATGTCGATACTTAAGATTCCAAGTGTCGACTCAAGGCTTGAAACTTTTTGAAAATACAGAACTTGCCTCTGGAGAGTTTTTGTGTCAAGTGTCGACACATGAAAATCAAGTGTCGACACTTAAAAGTTCAAGCGTCGACACTTAAAAGTTCAAGTGTCGATACCTGGAAACCAAGTGTTGATACCTGACAGCCAAGTGTCGACACCTGATAGCCAAGTATCGACACTCGGGTTTTGACAGCTTCAACGGATCTATTTTCTGATAGCCTAATTTGATGGTTTTTAGCTCCTAACGGCTAGTTTTTGATCCCTAACAATCTAAAATGATTTTTTGGATATTTTTCATGTATTTAAGCTTCACCAAACTCATTCATGAAGAGAAAAAAGAGAAGCAAGGAAATATCCAAGAGTTAAAGACATTCTTCAAGAACTCCACTTCCAAAAGCTAAAAAGGAGAGATTCTACTGAAAAAGACTACATTCCTTTCATTTCATCTTTCCAAAAGTGTTATTGAGAAGATTCCAAGTCAAGTCACATCAAGCAATCATCAAAGAGCTTCAAAGATTTCTCATTCCACTCTAAGAAGAGTGTTTGCTTGTATTTTAATTCTTGTATTCTAAATTTATTATTGTTTGACCTAGATTTTAAGGTTCTTGAAAGTAGGTTGTAAGGTTGTTGGTGAGCCAAAGGTATAAAACCAACTAGGATTTTACTTGTGAGCCTGAAGCCAAAACAAGTTGTAAGGTTTGTTGGTGAGCCTAGGTGAGAAAACCATCTTAGGTTTTGATTTGTGAGCCTTGAAAAATAAGTCAGCTGTAATATTTGAAGAGATTATAGTGAAAATTTTCAAGGGGAGCTTGGGGAGTAGACGAAGGTGCTAGGAGAGCACCAAACCACTATAAAACTTGGTGTTTGTATGTGATTATCTCTTTTTACTATTTGCACTTTATTTCCTGCTCTTTATTTATTGTTTTCCATTGCATATACTTACGTGCATTAATCACATTGTTCACAAACACTACAAGGCCTGTACATAATTGTTTTAATTTTTGAAAGACCTAATTTACCACCCCTCTTGGACTCTATTTCTGGGCAACAAGTGGTATCAGAGCACCGGTACTCTCTTGAAGGTCCAACGATCTTGAGTAAAAGATCATGGCAACCCCAATAAGAATGGGTGTTGTTGAAGGTCAAGCTTCAAACCGTCCCCCACTATTTAATGGCATGAATTACATATATTGGAAGACACGCATGCGCATATTCATTCAAGCCATTGATTATAATTTTGGAGAACTATTGTCAAAGGTCTTCATCAGCCAACTATTTTGATTAACGGTATTCCCACTCCCAAAATGGAAGATGATTGGGATGAGAATGACATTAAGAAAATAAAGGTTAATGCTAAGGCTATGGATCTATTATTTTGCTTCTTGGATCCGAGTGAATTCAATAAAATCTCTAACTATCTTTTGCTAAGAAAATATGGGACACACTTGAGATTACCCATGAGGGTACATACCAAGTAAAAATAACTAAAGTTAATATGCTCATTCACACATATGAAATGCTCAAAATGGAACCTACTAAATCTATAAGTGAGATGTGTACTAGGTTCATAAATATTGTAAATGACATGAGAAGTTTAGAAAAGATTATATCTGATGGTGAACTTATAAACAAACTTCTCATGTCTCTTCCAGCTTCATGGGATGCAAAGGTGACTGCTATAGAAAAAGCCAAGGATGTCAATACTCTTCCTCTCGAGCAATTGTTGGGCTCATTGATGACATATGAGCTCTCATTAAAGCAAAAGATTGTAAATGTTGACAAGAAGAAGAAAGTGATTGCTTTCAAGTCCACCAATAAAGATGATTCAAGTGAAGACTCCAAAGAAGAAGATGAAGAAGATGAGATGGCTCTCTTGGCTAGAAAGTTTAGGAGGTTCATGAGAAAGAAAAAGTATAACTTCAAGAAGAAACCTCCAAAAAGAGAGCCTAGCAAAGAAAAGGCCAAAGAGAAAGAAAAGGAGCAGCCCATATATTTTGAGTGCAAGAAACCGGCCCACTTTAAGATGGACTGCCCCTTGGTTAAAAATAGCAGAAGAAGATTAAGAAAGAAGGCTATGATGGTAACCTGGAGTGACAGCGAGGACTCCAGTTCTAAGGAAGAACAACAAGAAGTTGCAAACATCTATTTAATGGCTGATAATGATGAGATATTATCTGAAACTAAAAATGAATTTACTTTTATCAAATTGCATGAGGTTTATGATGAATTAGTTATTGAATTTCAAAAACTGAAATCAAAGCATAAAGAATTAAAGAATCAAAGTCTGGTTTTGGCAAAAACAAATGACAAGTATTTAATTGAAAATAATTGCTTGCTTCAAGAAAACAAAAGGTTTAATGATAAAGTTTATCTTCTTAAAAAAGAAAAAGAAGATTTGAAAAAGAAATGTTCTTTTGTTTCAATTGAAAAGTTTACAAAATAGAACATTAAGATTTTGCAAGAAAACAAAAGGTACAAAGAAGAACTTGAAAAGTTAAAACCATTTGTTGAAGAATTCATATACAATTCTGAAAAATTAAACATGCTTTTAAATAATCAAAGGGCTATTTTCAACAAAGCCGGTTATGTTTTAAAACTCAAAAACAGTAAAAGTTTTTCAAGAGTTTCTTTGTGCCTGCATCTTCTTCTATTACTTGTTATGCTTATGGTATTGTAGGACATAAATCTTAGTTATGCAATAGAAGGAAAATTAGCAAAGTTAAGAAAGTTTATATTCCAAAAGGAACCATTACCAATAACTTGAAAGGATCTAAGATGACTTGGGTACCTAAAGTTTCTACCTAATTTTTATTATAGGTGTGCCTTCCAACCAATAAAAGAAGAATGTGGAACCTCGACAGCGGTTGCTCGAGGCACATGACTGGAGATGTGGAGCAATTCTTATCACTGGAATATCAGAATCGTGGTAATGTAACATTTGGTGATAATGGAAAGGGTAAGATTGTCGGAATTGGTAAAGTCCATATCACCCCTTCTACTTTCATTGATAATGTTTTGTATGTTGATGGTTTGAAACATAATTTACTTAGCATTAGTCAATTTTGTGACAAATATTTTAAAGTTATTTTTGAATCTTCTATGTGCATTGTTTCTAGTTTAGATGATAATGGCATCAAGTTTATTGGTCATAGGCATGGCAATGTTTATATGGTTGATCTTGATGATCTTCTTGTTCAAAATGGGCAATGCCTAGTGGCAATGGAAGCCAAGATCAATGAAACTAGTTGGCTTTAGCATCATAGACTAGGACATGCTAGTATGCATTTGATTTCAAAACTTAGCAAAAAGAATTTGATAAAAGATTTGCCAAAACTTAGTTTTGAAAAAGATAAAATTTGTAGTGCTTGTCAACTTGGAAAACAAACAAAATCATCTCTTAAACCAAAAGGAGTAGTCTCTACATCTAGACCCTTAGAGTTGCTTCATATAGACCTCTTTGGGCCAACTAGAATATCTAGTTTGGGAGGTAAGAAGTATGGTCTAGTTATTGTAGACGATTTCTCACGTTTTACATGGGTAATATTTTTAGTACACAAAGATGAAATGTTTTCTGCATTTATTAGATTTCATAAAAGAGTTTCAAATAAAAAAGGTGTTTCTATTGTATCTTTCATAAGTGACCATGGAACCGAATTTGAAAATTCTGAATTTGATAAGTTTTGTAGTGAAAACAGCTTTCATTATAATTTTTCTGCACCTAGGACACCCCAACAAAATGAATTGGTAGAAAGAAAAAATAGAACTCTTGAAGAAATGGCATGCACCATGCTTTGCAAAAATGACCTACCAAGATATTTTTGGGTGGAAGCCATAAACACTGCATGCTATGTTTTGAACAGTGTTTTAATCCGATTGATTTTAACGAAAACACTGTATGAGCTTTGAAAGGGTAGAAAACCTTCAATCAAATATTTTTGAATTTTTGGATGCCGTTGTTTCATCTTAAACAATGGTAAAGATAATTTAAGCAAATTTGATGCCAAGTCAGATGAGGGTGTCTTCCTAGGCTACTCTACATCTAGCAAGGCATACAGGGTCTTCAATAGAAGGACACTTGTTATTGAAGAATCCATACATATTGTTTTTGATGAATCTAACCATAAATCTTGTAGAAAAGAAGATGTGCTTGGTGATGAAATAGGTACCAAAAGAACTGAAGAGGTGAACAACAATGAAGAACCTATCAAGGAGCAAAAAGATGATCAAAACAATGAAAGAGGACAAGATCAAGAAAATAAAAATGCATCATTACCTAATCCTCTACCTAAAGAATAAAGGTATGCTCATGGATACCCCAAAAAATGATGCAGAACGAAAGCTCTGATACCAAAATTGATGCAGAACGGAAGCTCTGATACCAAAATTGATGTAGAACAGAGAGCTCTGATACCAAAAATAATGCAGAACAAAGAACAAAGAAGCGTATGCGGAAGTAAAAAATAAGATTAATTCTTTTCTTTTTTTTATATATTTCAGAAATTGGCTTTGACTCAAAGTAAAGTTAAACTAAGTTGATGGAAACTAGGTAAGGATTGAAAGCACAATTTAGAAGAAGCTAAATTATCAGAGTAGTTCAGAAGTAACGGATCGCTGGGGGTTGAGAAACTCCCAGACCTAGGGTTTCGCTCTGAACTTTCAACAGGATAGAAATAGAGAGGAGAGATGGGTTACCAACCAGACAGTGATCTTCATAGAATTTGGGTGGAAGAACTCTCTCGGGCAGATTGTTGGATCCTCGGATTCGGCTATCTTCGCAATGGATCCTCCAATAATGGTCTCGTGGCTGGATCAGCTTCTCCTGGACTCAAGATCTGGGAAGAAGAAAAGAACAAGTGATGGATTCAGAGACTCGGGGAAGGATTTACCAGTTTGTAGAACTTGAAGGCTGATGTCGCTGAGATCCGGATTCTCTTAAAGGTTGATTCGACTCCCTCTGGAAAGAGCTTTGGATCTGAAGTACCCGGACTGTAGCTGGATGCTGGTGGTCGGCCTGGACTTGGAGAGAGAGGCCGTGAGAAGTGGGATAGGCTAGGGTTTGGTGGATTGATATGGATGGTGGGCGACTAGGGTGATAGAGTAGAAGTGGCTAACCTAGGGTTTGGGTTTTGGAGATCTCACACCTCCTCAAGGTTCCTGGGGAACCCGGATTTACTCCCTCATGGAGCTCAACACCTGGATGTAAGTGCGGAAGAGAGAAAACACAAAGTTTGCTCACAAAAAAAAATTTGGTTTCATTCATCTGATTTTTTTCAAACTTACATGGGGGTTTAATTTATAGGCCATTACAAGAGAGTAGGGTTTTACATCTTCCCATGTGGGACTAAAAGGAGGGGATCTACAAATTAGGATATCAATCCCTACTCATATGACCGGCCAATTAATTCCAAAGTTGATTGAAGCTTCAAAAAGGAAAGTGGGTGGCGCCTCCTTGTCTTGACCTCCAAGAAAATATTTTTTTCCTTCTTTGCTTGGCCTTATCTGGAAGTGTTTGGGTGCCTCTTAACCTTGCCCTCCAAGAGAAAATTTGTTGCCTTTTATATCTGGCTTTAGTTGGAATGATTAGGGCGCCTCCTAACCTTGCTTTTCAAGAGAAATATCCTTCCTTCCATGGCTCAACCCTTTTTGGATACCTTCTTTTCTTTCTCCCCAAGTTATGGCTCCTTCTAACTTTGTTTTGAGTATTTCTGGTAGGTAATGGGAGCCACCTTGAATTTCTCTCCAAGAGAATTTCTTCCCTTTCATAGTTTGGTTCTTTTGGGAAGTCTCAGGCCGCCCCCTTGATTTGTGGACCCCTGGTGGATTTCTCCTCAATTGGCGCATGAAAGAGGGGAGCTGCTATCTGTGGTGTGGGGACCAAAGCCTGCTGGATGGAGATGTGGCGCCCCCTGGACTCAGGCGTATGGCTGGGAGTGTGGCGCCCACTTGCTTGGCCTCGGGAGAAAATGTAACACCCCAGGTTGAAGCCCTAATCCACTACTGAGTCAACATGACTCAACAAAATAAAAATGCAGGTAATACAGACTCAAACTAAAATTGAGTTGATCAAGTCAACCCTTATTACAAGCCAAAAACCCAAATTCTTCGGGCAAGGTTAATCAGAGATCCAGATGGAGCTCTGAAGTCTTCTTCTGAGTCTGGTGCCCGCACCAAAAATGATGCATAACAAAATGATGCAGAACAAAGAACAAAGAAGCGTATGCGGAAGTAAAAATTAAGATTAATTTTTTTTTTTTTTATATTTCAGAAATTGGCTTTGACTCAAAGTAAAGTTAAACTAAGTTGATGGAAACAAGGTAAGGATTGAAAGCACAATTTAAAAGAAGCTAAATTATCAGAGTAGTTCAGAAGTAACGGATCACTGGGGGTTGAGAAACTCCCAGACCTAGGGTTTCACTCTGAACTTTCAACATGACAGAAATAGAGAGGAGAGATGGGTTACCAACCAGACAGTGATCTTCACAGAATTTGGGTGGAAGAACTCTCTCGGGCAGATTGTTGGATCATCGGATTTGGCTATCTTCGCAATGGATCCTCCAATACTGGTCTCGTGGCTGGATCGGCTTCTCCTGGACTCAAGATCTGGGAAGAAGAAAAGAACAAGTGATGGATTTAGAGACTCGGGGAAGGATTTACTAGTTTGTAGAACTTGAAGGCTGATGTCGCTGAGATCCGGATTCTCTTAAAGGCTGATTCGATTCCCACTGGAAAGAGCTTTGGATCTGAAGTACCCGGACTATAGCTGGATGCTGGTGGTCGGCCTGGACTTGGAGAGAGAGGCCGTGAGAAGTGGGATAGGCTAGGGTTTGGTGGATTGATATGGATGGTGGGCGACTAGGGTGATAGAGTAGAAGTGGCTAACCTAGGGTTTGGGTTTTGGAGATCTCACACCTCCTCAAGGTTCCTGGGGAACCCGGATTTACTCCCTCATGGAGCTCAACACCTGGATGTAAGTGCGGAAGAGAGAAAACACAAAGTTTGCTCACAAAAAAAAATTTGGTTTCATTCATCTGATTTTTTTCAAACTTACATGGGGGTTTAATTTATAGGCCATTACAAGAGAGTAGGGTTTTACATCTTTCCATGTGGGACTAAAAGGAGGGGATCTACAAATTAGGATATCAATCCCTACTCATATGGCCGGCCAATTAATTCCAAAGTTGATTGAAGCTTCAAAAAGGAAAGTGGGTGGCGCCTCCTTGTCTTGACCTCCAAGAAAATATTTTTTTCCTTCTTTGCTTGGCCTTATCTGGAAGTGTTTGGGTGCCTCTTAACCTTGCCCTCCAAGAGAAAATTTGTTGCC
The DNA here is from genome assembly GCA_021397845.1 of Areca catechu. Classification (NCBI taxonomy): domain Eukaryota; kingdom Viridiplantae; phylum Streptophyta; class Magnoliopsida; order Arecales; family Arecaceae; genus Areca; species Areca catechu. Next base: position 87,527,004 of record CM038051.1, on the reverse strand, counting down.
TTTTATATCTGGCTTTAGTTGGAATGATTAGGGCACCTCCTAACCTTGCTTTTCAAGAGAAATATCCTTCCGTCCATGGCTCAACCCTTTTTGGATACCTTCTTTTCTTTCTCCCCAAGTTATGGCTCATTCTAACTTTGTTTTGAGTATTTCTGGCAGGTAATGGGAGCCACCTTGAATTTCTCTCCAAGAGAATTTCTTTCCTTTCATAGTTTGGTTCTTTTGGGAAGTCTTGGGCCGCCCCCTTGATTTGTGGACCCCTGGTGGATTTCTCCTCAATTGGCGCATGAAAGAGGGGAGCTGCTATCTGTGGTGTGGGGACCAAAGCCTGCTGGATGGAGATGTGGTGCCCCCTGGACTCAGGCGTATGGCTGGGAGTGTGGCGCCCACTTGCTTGGCCTCGGGAAAAAATGTAACACCCCAGGTTGAAGCCCTAATCCACTACTGAGTCAACATGACTCAACAAAATAAAAATGCAAGTAATACAGACTCAAACTAAAATTGAGTTGATCAAGTCAACCCTTATTACAAGCCAAAAACCCTAATTCTTCGGGCAAGGTTAATCAGAGATCCAGATGGAGCTCTGAAGTCTTCTTCTGAGTCTGGTGCCCGCACCAATTCTCCCAGGGTGGGAGGAACTCGACCCTGTCGAGTATGGACCAAGTTGGCTCTGCTATCTCTCCAAGAGGTCTGGGTCCAACTCTTGTAATTCTTCTCGGGAGATCTAAGAGTCATCAGAATCTGGCCTTCATAGCCAGCGGAGCAGGTATCTTTGGTATCCTCGATTACGAGTAGAGATAACCTGATCATCTAGGATCTTGTCAATCTGCTCTTTCCTCACAGGCCAGTTTGTTGGTGGACACACAGGGTCAGGTTCACTCTCAAGAGCATGATTAGGTTCAAAAGCCTCACCGGGAATCACAGCTGGCTCCCTATACTCTACTAGGTCTGTAATGTTGAAAGTGGAGCTAATGCCTAGTTCTGGAGGTAACTCGAGCACATAGGCATTGGATCCTACTCTCTTTACCACTCTAAATGGTCCAGCTCCCCTAGCATGTAACTTTCTAACGGTTTCAGGAGGAAACCGTTCAGGCCTTAACCTAATCATTACATAGTCTCCCTCATCAAAAGTTTTGACTCGCCTTTGAGAATTAGCCAACTTCTTATAAGTTTCATTACTTAGATTTATTTTGGCATGAATTTCTTTATGCAAGTCTTTTATATGCTGTGCAAAAACTTCGGTAGACTCGGAGACTCGTGTGTGGATTGGTAAAGAGCTAGGTCAAGAGGTGTGTGAGGTTTGTAACCATGCACAATTTCAAAGGGACTCTAGCCTATAGACCTATTGATCGAAACATTGAATGCAATTTCAGTCCTGGACAAAATACAATTTCCAATTCCTGGTGCTCTCAATCAAATCAAAATCTGAGCCAAAGCCTAGTAAAGGGTCAAGAAAACTAAACTAGACTGACGACGCATTCCTAAAGAATGGACTTTATTCCAAAGGAACCCTAGGTCTAAACCTAACAAACTATGGCTCTCTAGGTTTGACCTTGGATCGGAGGATGGCATGCAGAGCATGAAAACTTATCATGGGTGCCTAGTAGGTGCCATAAGGTCTTCCAGAAGTAGGTGGCAAACCTAATAGGTTCTGACACGTGATTCACTCTAAAGACTTTGACAAAGTATACTTGGATGGTGTAAGAAGCATTGGAAGTCCTAGAGAAAGGGAGGAAATATGAGGTGGAGTCTCGAATTACCTGCTGGCTAAAGGTGGTGACCTGAAGGTTTGAATGGTGATCTATGAATGTCAACTGGTCATCCTTACGAAAGGAGAAGTTTGCTACTCCCAGGAATGGATCAAGAGATGGTTCTGGGAGTAGCCTAGGACATGTGATTGCAACTGTTAAGGTTTGTTCTCTAAGCAAATAATGATCCACTTTCTCAAGAAATGGATTAGAGAATGATTCATGGAAGGGCCTATGGATGATGACCTCAAGACTTGAAATTTGACCTATGGGTGAGGAAAGGTATACTCTATAGAAGGGTAGGTCAGTCTTGCGAAGGAAGGGGTCTGGGGTCATAAGGAGGACTTCTACAGGACTGGGTGAATCAATCCGCTCAAGAAAAGGATGTCCAACTGAGATTACGGGAGAGACCTTAGTGGCTGAGCATGGGACAAGGTCCAATTGTAAGAGGCTTGATTCAGTCATCCTAAGGAGAGGATCTACCATAGGGTGGGCAAACTTAAACAGTTCAGTGCAAAGATCTTCAATTGGTACTTAGGGAATGACTGTCATTAGAGGGTACGAACTAATAGCTCGAGCTTACACTATGAGTTCTTCCTGGGGGTATTTGACTAAAGGAACCTGGTTCTCACAAATCTCTTGAATTTCTGAACTAGGTCCTACCAGTTGGTTGTTTTCCAAGGTCTCCTCAGGTAAGGAACCAATGGTATCAATGTCACATTCTTCAAGTTCTTTCCCCTCATATTCATCAACTAGACTCAAGCCAGCATCATATACTTCCTCGATGCCATCTTCAATGGGCTTCAGGTCAGTGGTAATCGGGTCAACTGATTCTGGGCTTGTCATACCTAACCCTTCTTCCTCATTGGTAGGCTTGGGTTCTCCCTCATTAATGTCATCCTTAGTATTCTTACCACTTAGCTGAGCACAAGCTAGTCCTATGCATGGGCACTGACTAGATTTATGGCCTCTTTCTCCATAAAACAAACATTCTTGAGATATAGGAACCTGGGTCACACTGGGTTTCAAGCTAGTAGAGACCTTACTTGGGCATGGGTGTGGATCTAAATGGTTTGATCTAGAAGACTTGGGTTGTTGAGTGACTGGTCTAGAATATTGTAAGGACCTCTCATAGACACAATCCACACTATAGATATCATGGTTAGGCTTCCTAAGGTTATGCTCGGGATCACGGTATAAGGTCCTCCTAGGTTCCTGGCATGGGTGAGGTTGGGGCCTATTAAATTTTGGATCAGGGGTCCAATTTTGATGCCTACGTTTCTCAAGTACTTGGACTCGATCCCTAAACTGGGAAAAATTCTCATGGACCTGTTCTTTACACTGGGTAACAGTAGCAGTCAAATCCTGGCTCAATTTGTTCATACTTTCAGTAAGAGCTCTAACCATGGCCTCTAAATCAGGTTGGGTTTGACCAGGTTGGTAGGGCACTCCATTCTGGGAGACATGATGCAAGCAAACACAAAAAATGAGACTCAACTGAACGACTACGGGCTAACTAGACCTAGAGCCCAAACTAGATGCCCAATCAGAGTGGCAAGCTAGTCTGTAGTAACTCAGGACTCAGCCAGGCAGGTGTAAGGGGAGTGTTAGGTCCCTGAATGCCAATCCTAGACACCAATCAGAGATTGGCCAGGTAGGCGGACCAGCACACAAGCCCTTCAGGATGGAATCTCTGAACCACCGTTCTAAACACTGAGTACAAAGCACACACAGAGTAACCAGACAAACTGACTCAACAATAGCCTTGACCCGACTTGTTGATGTCCTTAGCCCACTAGGGAAATTAGGTCTAATCAATTTTTAGATTAAAGGCTTAGGTTCGAATGAGTGGGTGGTGGTTCTGGGCTATGGAGAGGTTATCAACTCCTCCCCTTATCTTAGATGCTCAAATGCCCTTAAGATGAATTAAGAGATGAACACTCAAAAATAATTGGATTGCAGAACACAAAAATAGAGTTGCAGTAATTTAATTCTCAGAAATCCCACAGAAACCAATAAATCATAAGAGAATTATGTAAAATATTTTCAATTATACTGGTTTCAGCAAAATAAAAATCACCAAATTTGGAGTTACCTGTAGTGAGAAATAATTCCTGCAACAAAGCAATTACGGGCTGAAAATAGAGCACTTCCCTGTTTACAATTCCTGCTACGAAGTTATAACCCAACGGATCCCCTACACGCCCTAGGAACACCCCGTGGAATGGGAAGAGGAGGTTTTCACCTCGCTTCGTTCCTAGGACCGGACGTCCTGGGGAGTCTACTTCGAGCAGACAAAGTAAAAAGAGAGACTCAAACAAGCAATCAAATAGAAACCCTAAACCTGGCTCTGATACCAAAATGATGCAGAACAAAGAACAAAGAAGCGTATCCGGAAGTAAAAATTAAGATTAAATTTTTTTTTTTTTTTTTTATATTTCAGAAATTGGCTTTGACTCAAAGTAAAGTTAAACTAAGTTGATGGAAACTAGGTAAGGATTGAAAGCACAATTTAGAAGAAGCTAAATTATCAGAGTAGTTTAGAAGTAACAGATCGCTGGGGGTTGAGAAACTTCCAGACCTAGGGTTTCGCTCTGAACTTTCAACAGGACAGAAATAGAGAGGAGAGATGGGTTACCAACCAGACAGTGATCTTCACAGAATTTGGGTGGAAGAACTCTCTCGGGCAGATTGTTGGATCCTCGGATTCGGCTATCTTCGCAATGGATCCTCCAATACTGGTCTCATGGCTGGATCAGCTTCTCCTGGACTCAAGATCTGGGAAGAAGAAAAGAACAAGTGATGGATTCAGAGACTCGGGGAAGGATTTACCAATTTGTAGAACTTGAAGGCTGATGTCGCTGAGATCCGGATTCTCTTAAAGGCTGATTCGACTCCCTCTGGAAAGAGCTTTGGATCTGAAGTACCCGGACTGTAGCTGGATGCTGGTGGTCGGCCTGGACTTGGAGAGAGAGGCCGTGAAAGTGGGATAGGCTAGGGTTTGGTGGATTGATATGGATGGTGGGCGACTAGGGTGATAGAGTAGAAGTGGCTAACCTAGGGTTTGGGTTTCGGAGATCTCACACCTCCTCAAGGTTCCTGGGGAACCCGAATTTACTCCCTCATGGAGCTCAACACCTGGATGTAAGTGCGGAAGAGAGAAAACACAAAGTTTGCTCACAAAAAAAAATTTGGTTTCATTCATCTGATTTTTTTCAAACTTACATGGGGGTTTAATTTATAGGCCATTACAAGAGAGTAGGGTTTTACATCTTCCCATGTGGGACTAAAAGGAGGGGATCTACAAATTAGGATATCAATCCCTACTCATATGGCCGGCCAATTAATTCCAAAGTTGATTGAAGCTTCAAAAAGTAAAGTGGGTGGCGCCTCCTTGTCTTGACCTCCAAGAAAATATTTTTTTCCTTCTTTGCTTGGCCTTATCTTGAAGTGTTTGGGTGCCTCTTAACCTTGCCCTCCAAGAGAAAATTTGTTTTCTTTTATATCTGGCTTTAGTTGGAATGATTAGGGCGCCTCCTAACCTTGCTTTTCAAGAGAAATATCCTTCCTTCCATGGCTCAACCCTTTTTGGATACCTCCTTTTCTTTCTCCCCAAGTTATGGCTCATTCTAACTTTGTTTTGAGTATTTCTGGCAGGTAATGGGAGCCACCTTGAATTTCTCTCCAAGAGAATTTCTTCCCTTTCATAGTTTGGTTCTTTTGGGAAGTCTTGGGCCGCCCCCTTGATTTGTGGACCCCTGGTGGATTTCTCCTCAATTGGCGCATGAAAGAGGGGAGCTGCTATCTGTGGTGTTGGGACCAAAGCCTGCTGGATGGAGATGTGGCGCCCCCTGGACTCAAGCGTATGGCTGGGAGTGTGGCACCCACTTGCTTGGCCTCGGGAGAAAATGTAACACCCCAAGTTTAAGCCCTAATCCACTACTGAGTCAACATGACTCAACAAAATAAAAATGCAGGTAATACAGACTCAAACTAAAATTGAGTTGATCAAGTCAACCCTTATTACAAGCCAAAAACCCTAATTCTTCGGGCAAGGTTAATCAGAGATCCAGATGGAGCTCTGAAGTCTTCTTCTGAGTCTGGTGCCCGCACCAAAAAACTTATTATTGGTGATGCATCTAATGGTGTAAGTACTCAATCATCTCTTAAAAGTATTTGTGATTATTTAGCATTTGTATCTCAATAGAACCTAAAACTATTGAAGAAGCTGAAAATGATTGCAATTAGATTAATGCTATGCAAGATGAACTTAATCAATTTAAAAGAAATAATATTTGGACTTTGGTATATAGACCTTCTGATGTTTCAATAATTGGCACAAAATGGGTTTTTAGAAAAACCTTCATGAAATAGAATTGTTACGAGAAATAAAGCTAGACTAGTTACCAAAGGATACAACCAGGAGGAAGGGATTGATTTTGATGAAACCTTTGCTCCTGTTGCTAGACTTGAGGCAATTAGGCTATTCATGGCTTTTGCTTATTTTATGAATTTTAAATTATTTCAAATGGATGTCAAAAGTATCTTTTTGAATGGTTTTATCGAAGAAGAAGTTTATGTTGAACAACCACCCAGTTTTGAAAATCATGAATTTCCAAAGCATGTTTTTAAACTTTATTTAAGTTCTTTCTTGCTTAAAAATGATTTTACTAGAGGTAATATAGATACTACTTTATTTTTAAAAATAAGAATGATGATCTCTTAGTAGTACAAGTCTATGTGGATGATATCATATTCGGTGCTACTAACGAATCTCTTTATCAAGAGTTTGCAAAGTTAATGCAGGGTGAGTTCAAGATGAGCATGATGGGAGAACTTAACTTCTTCCTTGGACTCCAGATAAAGCAAACCAAAGAGGGGATCTTCATCAACCAAGCTAAGTACACAAAAGAAATACTAAAGAAGTTTGGGATGGAGAACACCAAGCCATTAAGTACACTAATGAGCTCCTCTTGTAAGCTTGACAAAGATGAATCAGGTAAATCAGTTGACCAAAAGCTTTATAGAGGAATGATTGGCTCATTATTGTATTTAACTGCTAGTAGGCTAGATATTATGTTTAGTGTTTGTATGTGTGCAAGATATCAGTCTGCCCCTAAAGAGTCTCATCTTTTGGCTATTAAACGCATACTTAGATATCTGTCTGGAATAATTGATATTGGTCTTTGGTACTCTAGAGATTCTTCATTTGAATTGATTGCTTATTCTGATGCTGACTTTGTTGGTTATAAACTTGATTGAAAAAGTACTAGTAGAACCTGTCAATTTCTTGGAGTTAATTTGATCTCATGGAGTAGCAAGAAATAAAATTCGGTTGCTCTATCTATGATGGAAGCTGAATATATAGCAGCTGGAAGTTGTGCTCAAATTCTATGGATCAAATAACAACTCAAAGATTTTGGCATAAAACTAATTCAGACACCTATAAGATGTGACAATACTAGTGCAATCAATCTAACTAATAATCCTGTGCAACATTCAAAAAATAAACACATTGAAATAAGACATCATTTCATAAGAGGTGTCAGGATCCGTGGGTTCTATGATAGCTTGGACTGTAGCAGACTCACCTGGCATGCGATAGTTAGAGGTATCAGGATCCCTGTGGATGAGTCAGTTTTGAGCAGATTATGGGAGATCCCACACCGAGGCATTGTAGCTTACAGCACTGAGGATCATGAGGAGGCTTTCAGATGTGTGCTTGAGAGAGATGATGTTCGTGGTGTGTCAGTGGTCACTGCAAACCAGTTATCAGTGGAGATGAGGCTTCTTCACCACATCATTGCTCGCATCCTACTCCCGAAGACTAGCAGATTCGATTTTATTATGGAGCGAGAGCTGATGCTTATGGTCTGCTTGTCTTAGAGGACTGTGGTTGACCTTCTGGCATTCATGCTATATCAGATGAAGGACACAGCCACACAAAGGAAGCATTTCTTACCATATGGTATGGCTCTCACACGTCTATTTCGTGCATACAGAGTTCCTTTGGAGGGAGAGACCTCCAAGGAGATCCTACATACGGACGTATATGATGAGAGATCACTCCACCGTATGCGATACATATTAGTTTCTGGTTGCTGGGTTCATAGAGAGTCTAGTCAGGAGCCAAACGAGGAGGATGAGATCAGAGAGGCTGAGGCCGGGCCATCAGGGCCAGCTATAACACCTCCTCGAGTAGGACCAGTGTCAGAGCCTGAGCTAGTGATTCCTGCAGCTACCCCTTCTACTCCTCCTCCTTCTACTGGTACATCATTTGAGGAGCACGTACGCACCAGTTCATAATGCTTAGGAGCGAGATGATCAGACTGGGAGTTCAAACCATACAGCTCAGGATTGAGATTGAGAGTCTTCAAGCTCACACTATAGAGGAGCATGCTGATATTCGCAAGACTATGGAGGCTGGATTCACCCGCATTGAGGAGATGCTAAGAGCTCTATTGCCGTCAAGGACATCTGGTCTAGCTGATCCTCCACCTCCTCCACCACCTTCTGATAATGGTCATGATGATTCCCAGGGTGGTGATGATGATGATGGCGGCAATGATGATGTAGATAGAGGCACAGATACTTATAGTGATGGCAGTGCAGATGGCAGTATAGACCTAGCTGGGCGATAATAGATGGTTAGCAGAGATACTTAGACACCAGCTACTCCTAAGGTCCCTCCTCTAGTTGATGAGATTGTTTCCACTCCTGATTTTATGACACCAACCGAGCTACTTCCTCCCCCATCGACCAGATCATCCAGGGTAGTACCCACTCATGGACCTTCTACCCGGACTAGGAGTCATAGGATTCTAGAGCCACCTAATGCCCTAGCAACTAGGTCCAAGATCAGTGCCCCCATTAGCTTTGAGCTTCCATCTGATGAGGAGTAGCCTTACAAATGTTTATCTAGTTGCTTATTTCTTTTATATTTAGTTGTTGTATTAGCTTCCTTGCTTATATCTCTGTACTTGTTTGCTTTATGTATCATGTTTTAGGATTGCTGTATCACTAACAACACTTTTTGTAACTGAAAACTTGATTATATATATATGTGTGTGTTTCAGTTTATGATCATTCTTGTATCAATTACGTGATGTATTGAACTTTGTATTTGCTCTGATATTCTATATTCTATACATTTGCTCTGATATGTGTTGATTTCTTAACAATCTAATCTCTTTTCAACTCTAATACCAACTTTATCATGGCCTAATGCATTGATTCAGGGAGAGTTTACTCCCTTTTATGTTGTATGTTGACAAAAAGGGGGAGTAGATATTACTTACAAGCATTTTCTTTAATTTTTGGAATGTCTCATACCTTAACTCCCTTAGGGTGAGAATGTTTTAATTTCAATACCTATTTGACAATATCTCCTTCATTGAATTGCTTCATGTAAGTTTTAAAGTTCATATTTAAGGGATACATTGTCAAAATTAAAGTTGAAAGCTTATTTTATTCAAGATTTTGTCATCATCAAAAAGGGGGAGATTGTTGGCTTTACCTCATGATTTTGATGATTAACAAAATATTGAGTACATATTTTATACTAATGATTAATTGTAGTTATGAGATTTTAGGAATCAAGCACCTCAAATTCTCAAAATTAGAATATCATGGCATGCTTTCGAAACAAAGCATTTTTCATGATTTGAGAAGTCTTCTTCATTGAAAAAGGCCATAAATGGGTTCAATTACTGTTTATATATGTTCCATTTAAATCTTTATGTTCTTGGCATATTTGGTACTTGTTTTTGAAAATTGTAGAATCAAGTGTCGATACCTGGGAGCCTAAGTGTCGACACTTCAGCATTTGGCACGCAGAATTTTTCAATGGCATACCAAGTGTCGACACCTAGAACTCAAGTGTCAATACCTGAAACTCAAGTGTCGATACTTAAGATCCCAAGTATTGACTCAAGGCCTGAGACTTTTTAAAAATATAGAACTTGCCCCTGGAGAGTTTTTGTGTCAAGTGTCGATACCTGAAAATCAAGTGTCGACACTTGAAAGTTCAAGTATCGACACCTGATAGCCAAGTATCGACACTTGAGTTCTGACAGCTTCAACAGATCTATTTTTTGACAGCCTGATTTGATGGTTTTAGATCCTAATGGCTAGTTTTTGATCCCTAATGGTCTAAAACAGTTTTTTGAATGTTTTCATATATTTAAGCTTCACTAAACTCATTCATGAAGGAAGAAAAAGAAGAGAAGCAAGGAAATATCTGAGAGTTAAAGACATTCTTCAAGAACTCCACTTCCAAAAGCTTAAAAAGAGAGATTCCACTGAAAAAGCCTACATTCCTTTCATTTCATCTTTCCAAAAGTGTTCTTGAGAAAATTCCAAGTCAAGTCACATCAAGCAATCATCAAAGAGCTTCAAAGATTCCTCATTCCACTCTAAGAAGAGAGTTTGCTTGTGTTTAAATTCTTATATTCTGTATTTATTATTGTTTAACCTAGCTTTCAAGGTTCTTGAAAGTAGGTTGTAAGGTTGTTGGTGAGCCAAAGGTACAAAACCAACTAGGATTGTACTTGTAAGCCCGAAGCCAAAACAAGTTGTAAGGTTTGTTGGTGAGCCTAGGTGACAAAACCAGCATAGGTTTTGACTTGTGAGCCTTGGAAAACAAGTCGGCTATAATCTTTGAAGAGATTATAGTGAAAATTCTCAAAAGGAGCTTGAGGAGTGGACGTAGGTGCTTGGAGAGCACCGAGCCATTATAAAAATTGGTGTTTGTGTGTGATTGTCTCTTTTTACTACTTGCACTTTATTTCCTGCTCTCTATTTATTGTTTTTCGCTGCATATACTTAAGTGCATTAATCACATTGTTCACAAACACTACAAGGCCTGCACATAATTGTTTTAATTTTTGAAAGATCCAATTCACCCCCCTCTTGGGCACCATTTATGGGCAACAATGGGTGTGAGGCCCATTTATCTTTCAAAACCCCAGTTTTCCTAAACCCTAGCTGCCCCCTTCTTTCCTCCTCCAAGCCAACTTAGACCACCCCATCACCATCCATATAACCTTGGATGCCCATCACCATCTTCCTTCAAGCCACCCCACCCTCTTCCAATCTTAGGCCTCCACCTTCAAACTCCTCCAAACCCTAGATACCATATCCTCTCTCTCCACTCTAGGCAGCCCCTCTCCAAGCCCCCAGTGCCCCACATATCCAGGCAGCCCCTCCAAGCCAGGCATCCTCCATCATCAAGCCATCCACCATCATCAGCGAATTTTTTTCTTCTTCAATCTTCTTCCAATCTCCAGTTTTATATTTTTCCAATCATCTACTGCCCTAACCTCTGACATTTGCAGGATCCCTCAAGAGAAGCAAACCTTGGATAAAGTCTTCCTCACCCTTGAACATAACTAATAAAAAGCTGACGGATCCACAGGGAAGCTGCTTCATCATCTAGGCACCAATCTGAGTGGAGGGATCTCTTCTACGGCTTCATGTAAATCATTGCTAGGTAAATTAACCCAACCCTTCTCTCTTTTTCTGAATTTTTGAAGATGAGCATGTCCTATAGGTATTTCTTAACCCTAGGATCCTTAAGTTTCTTTTTTTTTTTATTTAATCTCTTTGATAGTTTCTAGCATGTGGGTAGAACTCTAACAGTTACATGAAAACACTAACCTAGTCTTGACTAGTTTTCGGGAACTAAACCAAAACAATAGTCAAATCTGAAATTTTATTGCTCTTTAATCTATTTTTTTCTTTATGTTCATCCCTTTCATGTCATCCATCATTAGTTAGAGTTCTTCCCCATCATTTTTGGTATCAGAGCCTAGGATAGGACATGTTTATGCATCATAGTTTAAATTTCTGCATGATGAAATCTATATATACATTAGAACATAGGGCTATTTTTCCATCAAAATGAATCTTTTTTTTCCCTGTTCTTTGTTTCAGTCATCCACATAAGTAGTCCTTTAATTTCTGTAATTTTTTTGTATTTTTTTCTGATCTGAAAATAGGGTAAAATCTGCATGAGAAAAAACCCTAACAAAAAATTTGGCAAGCTGAATTTTGCATACTAGTCTAAATCTCGGTCTAATTTCTCATTAAATTCTTGTTGTTTCTCTCTGATTTTTGCATCAGTAGATCTTTGTTTAATCTTCTATTTTTCTATAATTTTATTTTAATTTTTCTAATCTGCATGACACCTAAACCCTACTTGCTGAAATTCTGCACAACTAGTTTTATGGCTGAAATTTAATTTACAATCACACCCACCACCCCCCCCCCAAAACCCAAGCCTCTTTTCTTGCATATTAATTTACTGAAATTAAATTTTCCATCTGCATAAAATATTAAAAAAAAATTATTTTTTGTTTTTCTGATTTTTAGATTGTATTAGGGTTCATACATGTGTGCATCGTCCTGCATAAAACTAATCTATGGGCACTTCTACTCTGTCAGATCAGGAAAGGAATTCATCACCTTTCCTGGGCCCAAAACAACCACCGTGCATTCGGACCCAATCCTAACTAAAACTAAGTATAAACCTAATTAATCTAGGGACACCAATAGGTCATGTTCGAGTCTTGTGAGAAAACTAGTGCATTCAATTCTCCAATTATTACTGAAAACTAGTGCATGGCCCCTAGATTAGGAGCCCAATACCAATAGCCTCAAACCCCAACCCAGATCAACCATAAAACCCACTCTTGAGACTTTAATGAAGACCATGAATGACCAGTTTGTCCAATTAACTACCCAAATGGACTATAAGTATGACCAATTGACCCAAGTGACTACCGAAACCAACAATAGGCTTACCCAAATAGAAGATCGTTTAGGAAACCTAGAGAGAACCCAAGAGTCCAACACTGAACCCGAGCCTGAGTCTCCCCTTCCTACACCCCCCAACCCTAGGATAGCCCAACACCCTGACACATTCTTGGAGCACAACCCTAGGAGGGCCCAACACCCTGATGATGGGAATTCGAGAGCTATCCATCAGTTTATTTGGTTGATCAAGTCAAAGAGGAGAGCCACTGGACCTCACTTCAAGCCCCCTTGAAGCAAAGAAGGAAGGTCAAGTGGATAAACATAAATCCCTTGATTCATGCCAAGCAAATAAGGAAAGATGTGGTCCACCCCAAGCTCAAGAGAGCAGGTGTTTGATGCCCTGCATGGTCCCCCCCTTCTTTCCTGATTTTTCTTGAGCTTCTTTGGGAATTGTATAACACCTTCCATGTTTTCAATCAGCAAACCAGGAAGGATTATGATGCCTCATATTTTTCATGTTTTCTTTACTTGCTTCCCAAGTAATTGGTCCCTATATAAGAACCCTCTCTTGTATTGAAATGAAGAATAATGATGATGATTTGAGAAGAGTGATTCTTCGTTCTGCCTCTATAAAGGAGTGGGTCTTGCCTTCGCCTTCGGGCATCAACGGGTGTGAGACCCTATGCCTTCGCTTTCGAGCATCGAGGGGTGTGAGACCCTTGTTTGCCTTTATTCTTCGGAACATCGAGGGGACTGAGACCTTAGTTATCCAAATCCAACCATCCATTTCTTCCTTTCCTATTGTTCCTTCCCTATCACCCTAGAAAATTAAAAAAAAATAGAAGAAAAAAATAGTGGTACCCTAATCTAGGTGACTTCTAGGCTTACCAATGATCCATCCCCCATCCTGTCCCCGATCAATTTGGTATCAGAGCCCAGAGATTTAGGGTATCCATTATTTCCTTTTTGTCCCATCTTATTCCTATTATTCCCACTATTCTCTACTTATCCTTGATTTATCCTCGAGTTATTCTCATAATCTCCTTCCTTGATCCATCCGCCACCATCTCCATCGCCGGCTCACCAACACCACCACCGAGCCATAGCCGTGATCACCCAAATCATAGATCCCTTCAACCACTGAGCCACCTAATCATCGACCCACGCCCGATGTCATCACCGACTTCACCATGCCAGCATCGGATTCTGAGGTTCCGAGTTCCCATGACTGTGGTGAATCCCCTACATTCTCCTATGTCTGCCTGATCCCTCTTCTCACTGACTGGGACCATCGATGTCCCTTGCTCCTCTGATCGGAACACCTCCGCCCAGATCCAAGCCTGCACCAACCGTCAGCCGCCCGTGCCCCCTTCAGAAGATCCACCTCCGTCGCTTCTCCCATACCAACGGCCTCATCGATGAGATCCATGCCGGTGCCTGCACCACTGATCTTCCCTCCCTATCATCATCCATCCCTGCTAGCCACCATCATCTGTTGGCGCATGTCCATGCTGATGCCCTGTGCCACTCACATCACTTCCATGCCAGTGCCCATGAGATCTCCACTCTCGATGCCTCATCTTTGCCTGTGTGGCCTCTATGCCAATGCCCCATGGTGTCTCCTCCCTCCAAGGCCTCCACTGAAGCGTGTGGAGGAGGCCGAGTAGATGGCTGCACCCTTTCGCCATCACAATTGCTTCATCGACGAGTCCGACACCCAGCTCTTCCTTCTCAGCCTCGCCGATGTCCACCTATCGACCTATTATGCCACCGTCTTCACCCCCAGAACTGTTACCAGCGAGAGCCCACCAGATCTGCTCCTGGTTGTCGATCCCCTGCTTGGCACACTCATCAAAGTGCTGAAATTCTTCGTGCACAAATGTGAATGCAAAGTTGATACTCAGTGCCGACCTTTGTTTCCACAAGGAAAATAAAAAAAGAGGTGAAAAAAATAAAAAATCAGTTAAAAAAAATTAGAGAGAAAAAAAAGGTGAAAAAAAAGTGAACCTAGCCTCTTTTGCTTTGATTTGATTGGTTTCAGTTCCATCAAACCCCTACTGACCCAAACTTGATGGAGTCGAGTTCTCCTCACTTCAGGAGAATGATGGGGATCCAAGAGCTATCCATCAGTTTATTTGGTTGATCAAGTCAATGAGGAGAGCCACTAGACCTCACTTCAAGCCCCCTGAAGCAAAGAAGGAAGGTCAAGTGGATAAACATAAATTCCTTGATTCATGCCAAGCAACTAAGAAAAGATGTGGTCCACCCCAAGCCCTAGAGAGCAGCTGTTTGATGCCCCACATGGTCTCCCCCTTCTTTCCTTATTTTTCTTGAGCTTCTTTGGGAATTGTATAACACCTTCCATGTTTTCAATCAACAAAACAGGAAGGATTATGGTGCCCCATATTTTTCATGTTTTCTTTACTTGCTTCCTAAGTAATTGGTCCCTATATAAGGACCCCTCTCTTGTATTGAAATGAAGAATAATGATGATGATTTGAGAAGAGTGATTCTTCATTCTGCCTCCGTAAAGGAGTGGGTGCCTTCACCTTCAGGCATCGAGGGGTGTGCCCTATGCCTTCGCTTTCGAGCATTGAGGGGTGTGAGATCCTAGTTTGCCTTTGTTCTTCGAAACATCGAGGGGTGTGAGGCCCTAGTTATCCAAATCCAACCATCCATTTCTTCATTCTCCATTGTTCCTTCCTCATCTCCATAGAAAATTAGAAAAAAATAGAAGAAAAAAATAGTGGTACCCTAATCTAGGTAACTTCTAGGCTCACTGATGGGGACATCGCCAGCATGGATTTCAAAGCAAGCACAAATCCTAGAGCTGCACGAATCTCGGAGAATATCCAGAATAAATTAGTTGGGGATTTATCTTTATCTTTTGTTTGAGTTTTGAATTAGGATTTGGTTGGTTAAGATTGAGATATGGACAGGCTTATCTTATCCTATCTTGTATTTGAATTTGAATCATTCCTATCTTTTTATCTTGTATTCAAATTCAAATAAGGGTTGGACAGGTCTATAAATACGACCCTCAGTCCTTTGTAAAAAAACAATTTGGTCCATTAAAGATGAGTTTTTAGAAAAGAGAGTCACTCCGTGAGGAAAGGGTGTGAGGCCCGACCCTAGGACATGATGATAGGTCATGTCTAGTTATCCCCCTTCCCTTTGATTCCATTTTCTTTATTTGCTCATGTCCTTTGAGATTCACCCTAACGCCTCCAAGTATCGAGGTGGGTGGAATGCCCTAGAGGTGAGAGGTCTATTCATTAGTGTGAGTCCCAAAGTCCATGAGATCCAGATCCAATCACAGATCCCTCCGTCCACCAAGCCGCCCACAGACCCATGAAGCCCCTATCTCTGCCCGTGAAGTCTCCACAGCCACCAGCCTCCAACCCCAATCTTGTCACCACTTCATCACTCAAAACTGACCGCACAGATTCGCCCGACCCTCCTCCACCTATGAGGAGATCACCACCATTGTCTACCTCCTTGGCAGTGGCAGTGCAATCATCCAACCCATCGTATCTCTGCCATGCCCTCCGTGGCTTAGCATCCATTGCTGCGAACAAAGACCGGGTTCTATCTCTTGGCATCGATGCTTGAAAACTCTAGCCCCACGCTCGTCTTCTCTGCCATATAGGTTCTGGAATGACTGAGTCACCAGCAGAATCTCCTAAAGAGATGCCTACATCGTCTACCTCACCCCCCTCCCCGTTGTCCTCGGCATCGTCCTTTGCCAGCAACAACGGGCTCCTCTTCCACCTCTCGCTTCAATTACATCACCTCTATCATCCACATCTCCATTTTCATCATCATCGCCGACCTCATCAAGGCCGACACCAAGAACCCCTATTGCCAGATCTTCCACCCCGAGTAGCTCATCAACGGCAAGGAGGATGCCGCCAACAACTCGCTCATGGCCACTACATAATTGGTAAGGAGATTGTGGACCTGTGCCTGGACTGCATCTGGAAGCTAGTAGACTGCGCATGAGAACCACCAGCAACCCCCATTCAGCCACCGCCTCCACCGGATTACCTCCCTTCCCCCCCGTCGGCCACCCATGCTACCCACCAAAGCCTCTTCCTTGCCGATTGATGCCCCATCTCCTGCCAAGCTCGTTCCCCTATTTTCATGTGCGCAAGGATCCGAAGCCCTAAGCCCGCCATCTACAGCCGATGCCCCTCCACCCAGAGTCGTCTCCAACCACTACTTCTCCCAGGCCGAGCCCCCCCTCCTCTCTACCTCTCGTGAAGCCTGACGTCATCGCCGTTTCCTCCCCAAAGCCCTGCCTTGCCGGTCTTCCCCACCATCGCGATAGCCGATCGACACTGTCCTGCCGGTCTTCCCCACCAAAGCCTCACCCAGAGTCGCCCACTGCCATGCCGCCTCCACCGGATCTCCTCCCTACTTCCTGTTAGCTACCTGTGCCCACCACTGGCCATGACGACCTCCGCACCGCCATCGGTTTCCCTTCATTGGTCCATTGAGAAAAGGGGAGGGATTGCACGAACGTGAATGCAATTCCCCCTGCTGCCAACTTCACTTAAGGGATCTACATGTTTCTTAAAGAAAGGTGCCATCCCCATTACTGATTCAAGATTTTGCATGCTCCTCAAAGCTGCAACAATCTCAAAGCTGCACCAATTTTCAGAGCAGAGCCTCTTTTGATTGGATGCGGTTCACTAGAGTCCCTGCTGATGCAAACTCGGCGAAGTCGAGTTCTCCCCACCTTAGGGGAATGATGGGGACATCGCCAGCATGGATTTCAGAGCAAGCACGAATCCTAAAGCTGCACAAATCTCGGAGGATATCAAAAATAAATTAGTTTGGGATTTATCTTTATCTTTTGTTTGAATTTTGAATTAAGATTTGGTTGGTTAGGATTGAGA
Organism: Areca catechu; assembly: GCA_021397845.1. Taxonomy (NCBI): domain Eukaryota; kingdom Viridiplantae; phylum Streptophyta; class Magnoliopsida; order Arecales; family Arecaceae; genus Areca; species Areca catechu. The sequence continues at coordinate 87,509,600 of CM038051.1, read as the reverse complement.
TATGGATTGGCATATCTTATCCTATCTTGTATTTGAATTTGAATCATACCTATCCTTTTATCTTGTATTCAAATATAAATGAGGGTTGGACAGGTCTATAAATATTATCCTCGGTCCTTTATAAAAAATAGTTTGGTCAATTAAAGATGAGTTTTTAGGAAAGAGAGTCACTCCATGAGGAGAGGGTGTGAGGCCCAACCCCAGGACATGATGATAGGTCATGTCTAGTTATCCCCTTCCTTGATTCCATCCTCTTTATACCCTCATGTCCTTTGAGATTCATCTTAATGCCTCCAACTATCGAAGTGGGTGGAATGCCCTAGAAGTGAGAGGTCTCTTTATTAGGGTGAGTCCTAAAGTCCATGAGATTCAGATCCCTATCTTCCATCTCCACTATTCCTTCACCACCCCTAAAAAAATTCAAAAAAAAAATGACACCCTTATCTAAGTGACTTCTAGGCTCACCAACGATCCTACCCATCTATCCCCCATCACTCACCAACGATCCACCCCCATCCCGTCCCCGATCACCTGACCCATTTTTGGAGCCCAACCCTAGGAGAGCCTAACGCTTTGACCCATTCTTGGAGCCCAACCGTAGGAGAGCCCAACACCCTGACCCATTCTTGGAGCCCAACCCTAGGAGAGCCCAACACCCTAACCCATTTCTGGAGCCCAACCCTAGGAGATCCCCACATCCTAACCCAATCTGGGATCTTAGTTTGAGGAGACCTAATTATGATTTCATGGACCCAGATGAGAGAGCCATTAGTAACATTAGGAGAGAAGCACCTACTTCTAGTGGCGATCTTGATTATAATGGTTACATTGATTGGGAAAGAGGTATAGACCGGTACTTTGAACATGATGAGATGAGTGAGGAAAGGAAATATAAGTTCGCCAAACTCAGGTTAGTTCACCAGGCTAGACTATACTGGGAGGATGTTGAGAGAAAGACTAGACAAAGAAGAGACATACCCATAGTCACCTGGAGAGCCATGAAGAGCAAACTGAGGGAAAGGTACCTACCCAGATCCTATGAACCCAAATCCTATGAACCTAGATCCTATGAGAAGAGGGAACCCATAACCCATAGATCTGAGCCCATATCCTATGAGCCCAGGGGATCCATAACCCCTAGTCGGCTCCAACCCCATAAGATTAGTACCCTTAGATATAAGATCAGTACTAGCCTAGTTCCCCTTAGTCGACCTGAACCTAAAAAGATTAGTACCCCTAGATATAATCCTAGTATGAGTCCACTTTTCCTTAATCAACCTGAATCCACTAGGATTAGTGCCCCTAATCAAAAACCAGGACCTAGCCAAATTCTCCTGAGTCGACCCACCCCTACTATCCCAATTATTCCTAAGGATAACATTGAAGAAGAAGTGTATGAAGCAGGAGTAGACCTAATAGATGAATATGAAGGAGAAGAGAAAACACCTATGGAAGACCTAGAATTAGTTGACCTAGGGAATACCCAAACTGAGCTGTAGTGGAAGAATTGTTAATGGAAGAGAGCCATGATATTGCTACCAGAGCCTTACCTGAGAAAATCCTAGAGGAGAGCCAAATTATAGAGTCTAGTCCTAAAATTCATGAACCCAAGGAACTTATTGAAGACATGATTTCTTTAATCTGGTACCCTCAGGGTAAAGTCACTTCTTTGATCCTAATTGAAGATCTCTTTCCTGAAATTAATGACCCATTCTTTCATCAGGCAGACCCTGTAAATGTACATCAAGCCTGTAAAGTCAACCTTATTAGTCTAAGACTCATCCCTAAAACCTCTTATATCCTACTCTATCCGATTGACCCTGAACCCTCTTGACGTAGGATGAACCTAAGATCGATATGAATGCAGGAAAATAGAAACTAATTTCTTTGTAATTTTTTTAGAGTTTTAATTTGTAGGCTAAAGTCCCGAAATCAAGTAAAGATTAGCAAGCAAACTAGCAATGCAAAGAATCAACATACCCGCATATGAACTCATGAAAAATAATAAAAGGAAGGACCTCGAAGATTGAGAAACCCCCGGTTAGGATAGCGTACCTTCAACAAATCAAAAATCAGGAGGGTGAAGGATTGCACTGAACAATGATTGGAGATCTGATCGAAGACGGGGTCACACAGCACTCGGGATCGTCGCCTCGAAGACAATCTGGTAATCCATGGTTCAATCAGCTATCTTGGTTCAATCCAGGAGGCAAAGAGGGCCTCCTCTTTGGAGGTGAACACCTTGGGGATCTGCAAGCTCAGAGGTCAGTAGGAGAATAAATAAGAAAGCAAAAGAAAAGGAACTAGGGTTTGAAAGGATGGAATTAGGGTTTGCTAAAGCTAGCAGCTGGAGGAGGAGGAAGGCTCCTTGTTTGTGGATGGCTAGGGCTTCTTCTCCTTGGGTGTGTTAGGGTTTGAGTAGAGAAGGCTTTGGTTAGCTAAGGCTTGGATGTATTAGGGCTTACAAGTAACACTCACACTTCACACACAAGAACACAAGTTAGCAAAATTTTAACAGAGTTTTAATTCATGAAAATAGATGATTACAAGAGGGGGAGGGGGTGGGTATTTATAGGCTCACCCAGGTCCTCTCCTAATTAGAATAGGATTAAAAAGTTGGGTGGGAGAGGGATTACAAAGTTGCTTGAACTAGGAGTATACACTTTGAATAAAACTAGAACATAATCTCCTTGTTTGAATGGGTCTCCTCTCCTCCTTTGACTTGGTCAAGGGGCTTTCTTTGGGCTTGGGCACCAAAGTAGAGTGGGCTTGATCTTAGGGAAGCAAGGGGCATCTAAAATTGGGCTTGGGCATGGCCTTTAATGCTTGGGCGCATGGGCTTTGGTGCTTGTATTTGGGCGGCCTCAAGGTGTGGCGCATGGGCTTGGTACATGTCCCCTTGGTGGGCTAGAAACTCCTGGGCACCCATTTGAAGTTGGACTGGAATACACCTGGGGCACCATGGGCTTCACTTGAAGTATATTGCCTGGGTATCTTGGTGGCATCTTGGGCTTGGGCGGAATGCAAATCCCAGGGTGGATTGTGTAGTGTGGTCTCTAGCTCTTGGGTGAAGCCTGATAAACTCCTGAACTGGGTATCCTCCTCTCTTGTACAAAATTTGACAAGAAACATACTTACAATGACTTGTAACATACTTACAGGACTCAAACACTCATACAGGACTCAATTCAACTCAGCTGAGCTAACTTCATTACAAAACTCTCAACTGGACTTACTTTATTACAAAACTTGAGTACAATACTTGACACATTATTAAGGGTTCAGAAAAACAAAAAATCTAATCAGCAAACCAGATAGTGTAAGAAAAAAAGATGCAGGTGGTTTGACATGATCCTACACTAGGCATGCAAACAGCTACGGGAGCAGGATGGATTTTAAAACTTTTTTTTAAAAAACACGCAACGGTAAATCTATTTATGCATGATTAAAAAAATATTTGCAATCTATTCATGTTGCATGTAGGCATGTATCATGATATAAAAATATTTGCAAAATATTAAACAAATAAATCTATTTATGCATGATTAAAAAAAATAATTTTCCATACCTTTATTCTGTCTGGAATAACTCTGGAATAAACCTGGAATAGGTTGGAATAGCTAGGATAAAACTATTCCAGCCTTCTTCTTCCTTGGAACCGTGGGATACCCTATTTTGGGCTTTCAAAACATCGTCCAAATGGCAGCTTCCGGACCTCCGTTTCCTCCCGAATCGAAGCAGCAGTAAGGTGATCGAATGTTCTTCGATCTTCCACCGAAATCTGCACGGAAAAGTCAGCAAGAACGGTGTACAATATGGCCAAAACCTGCTGCCAGAAATTCTGCAGCAGAACAGGAACAACAGCTTGTCCCTATGATTTGGAGCAGCAGCAGGAATTCGGCTCACCTTGCTTGCTCCCAGGAGTAGAAGGGTACTCCCTCTAGAGGGGAGACACACCGGGGCTCTCCGATCCGCCTTCACACGCGGTGCTAGCCGCTGGAAGGAGCAACGTCATGGTGGATTGCAGCAACACTCCTTTGCTGCAGTGCAGGTTAGAGCACAACAAAAACAAGGGATTAAGGCCTTGTTTCTCTCCCTCACATACTCCTAAACCCAGTCCCAGGTGCAAAGAATAAACTCTCAAAAGGGAGAACTTTCAGCCTCTCAAAGAACGCCCAGACTGCAATTTTTCAGCTCTTCACATGATGTAACTTCTTTGGCTGAAACAGGGGACTTGCTGGGGTTTAAATAGGCAGCAGATAAGAGGGAAAGGGGCTGGGAGACGATGAGGCTATGGTTAAACCCATTAACCAGGCCATTAAACATGGATTAAAAAGGAGATAAGGCAGCGGGTGGAGGGAGGGGAAGGGATGCGTCGTTTGGCCTCTTCGGATGCTTGGAATTCTTTCCAGCATAAGGGAATTTCAACAGCGTGTAAAACGATTACACGGTGAAAGAAGATGCCGGTTCAATCAACCAGCCCAAAAACATTTAAACCAAGCGGTTCAATCCAATTGAACAGGTTCAAGCCAATTAAATTGGTTCACAACCAATTGGAGGCCAAAACGAGCTTCGAATCAGTTCAAAACTGATTCAGAAAAATCCTGGTGCAGTCCTGGTCAGCCCGGAACAATTTTCGGTTGACACAAACAAGGGCAAGATGGGGAAAAGAGTGCTCAAAAAATACCATGACCAAAAAACCAAGATGATTCTCAATCGTAATCGGTATCCGGATCAGAGAGTAATCCTCTGTGGCGTGTGACCTCATAGGTTCGAACCTAAACGGTAGCACTAGAACAATTCTAGTACCAGCACAGGAAACCATCTAGCAATGGGTCTCGGTGTCCGGATAGGTCGAAGATGCGAGAGCAAACTATCGAACCTCTGGCATATGGTTATCGAATAATTCATCCCTTTGACCTCTAATGCTTAGGATGATTGAGATTGGGCTGCCAACCCAGACAGAGTCAGTCGACTACGTGTCTCAACCTTGCAAGCCCAGTGACTCTTCACTAGGACTACCCCGACCGAGGATTTGCTAAATTGAGATACTACGAGACATTCAATCCAAACTGTTTGGACAGGTCAATTCCATCTTGGTCCATCACTGCTCCACAAGTACTTGCCTGTTCCCAGAGACCTTCCATCACTGGATTAAAAATTCGAGTAGTCCGGCACCAAAGCACAGGGAGTTGCTTGCATGCTACCATGATGACCTCAGGTCAAAGGGACACATATACCCATATCCAACCGTGAGAATCCCTTTGGCAGAAAGGGGCTGCACGGAGTCACGTTCAATAAGATATCACATATCCCACTTGCAGATCACATCAGTGTCACCACACTCATTTGGTCAAGAGGACAACCAAACAATGTGAACTACAATAACCTATACTTGATATATTGCCGTCCAGTACAATATATCCTTTGGTTGTGAACAGGATTTAAGGACCACTCGATACATCCTCTCTGTATCGAAGTTAGTGTAGTCCTAAGAACTTCATCACATGGAAAGAGTTCATTTTAGGGAAATGTGATGAGCTGCAAAAAATTATATTTTATTAATTCAAAGAAAGAGTACAATACTGAGCTCAACCGCCTACAACCTAGGAGATTGGCTTTAGGACACAATTCCCAACAACTCCCACTTGTACTAAAGCCAATCAGAAGAGTATCTAATACCCATTTCCCATTTACAAAAGTTGAACTCTTTTATTCTGAGGGCTTTAGTGAAGGGGTCAGCAAGATTTTCTTTTCCATCGATCTTTAGAAGATTGATGTCGCCTCGTTCTACGATCTCTCATACGTGGTGGTAGCGCCGCAGTATGTGCTTGGTGCGGTGATGCGCTTTAGGCTCCTTAGCTTGAACAATGGCTCCAGTGCTGTCACAGTACACCGAAACAAGACCATCTAGGGAAGGTGCCACCCCTAGCTCTCCAAGGAACTTCCGCAACCACATAGCTTCCTTTGCTGCATATGATGCTGCAATGTATTCTGCTTCGCATACCGAGTCTGCAACAGTTGCCTGCTTGAAACTTTTCTAGCAGATCGCTTCTCCATTCAGGGTAAATACAAATCCTGACACACTCTTGCTATCATCTCTATCCGACTGGAAACTAAAGTCAGAGTACCCCACAAGTTTCAAGTCAGGTTCTCCATAAATCAGCCATTGATCTTTAGTATTTCTCAAATACTTAAGGATGGACTTAACCACCTTCCAATGCACCTCACCTGGGTCAGACTGGTATCTGCTCACTACTCCTAGTGAGTATGCCACGTCTGGTCTAGTACAAGTCATAGCATACATGATAGAGCCTACTACAGAAGCATAAGGTACTCTACTCATGCGCTCTCTTTCCTCAGGAGTTGTCGCACAATCCTTCTTGGAAAGAGTAATTCCAGAACCTATCGGGAGATAGCCTTTCTTGGAAATTTTTATGCTGAACCATTTCAGCATGGTGTCAATGTACGTAGACTGGGATAGTCCCAAAAGCTTCTTAGATCTATCTCTATAGATCTTCATACCTAGTATGTAAGAAGCTTCACCCAAGTCTTTCATGAAGAACTGAGATGATAACCAGACCTTTATTCCTTGTAATGCTGCGACATCATTCCCAATTAAGAGAATGTCGTCAACATACAGTACTAGGAATACAATCACAGAACCATTAACCCATTTATAGATGCACGGTTCTTCTCCGTTCCTAACGAAGCAATATGATTTGATATATCTATCAAACGTAAGTTCCAACTTCGAGATGCTTGCTTGAGTCCATAGATGGACCTCTGCAACTTGCATACTTTTAATTCATCTGTGGATGTGAACCCTTCAGGCTGTATCATATACACCTCCTCTTCCATCTCCTCGTTTAGGAAAGCGGTTCGGACATCCATCTACCAGATCTCGTAATCAAAATATGCTGCCAAAGCAAGCATGATCCGAATGGACATGAGCATTGCCATAGGGGAGAAAGTCTCGTCATAATCGATACTATATCGCTGACGATATCCCTTGGCAACCAGACGGGCTTTATAGGTCTCTACCTTCCCATCTGTGCCCCTTTTCCTCTTGAAGATCCATTTACACCCGATGGGTTTTATTCCTTCAGGCGGATCAACCAATATCCAAACATTGTTGATTTCCATGGACTCCATTTCGGATCGCATGGCTCCAAGCCATGCCTCAGAGTCAGATCTCTGAAGAGCATCCATATAGGTGATCGGATCCTAATTGTTCTCATCGAGCTCAATGGGATCGCCATCCCGGACCAAGAAACTGTAGTATCTGTCTGGCTGACGCGGTATTCTACCGGATCTCCTAATGGGTTCTGGGTGTGATTCAATCACAGCCGGTTCTACGATGTCCTTAGAGTGTGCAGGTTCTTCTATTGACTGAACTTCATCAAGTTCAATCTTAGAGGCTATAGTTCCTTCTCCAAGGAACTCCTTTTCCAAAAAGATAGCTCTAAGAGCAATGAACACCTTTTGTTCATTCTCCAAGTAGAAGAAATACCCTTTGGTTTCCTTAGGATAACCAATGAATAAACACCGATCAGACCTTGGACCAAGTTTGTCTGAGTCTAAACGCTTTACATAAGCCGGACAACCCCAGACCCGAAGGTGTGAGATTGAGGGTTTACGCCCATTCCACATCTCATATGGAGTGGAGACAACATACTTACTTGGAACATTATTTAACAAGTAACAGGCTGTCTGAAGCGCATATCTCCAAAAGGATAGTGGCAGAGTTGCAAAACCCATCATGGATCGAACCATGTCCAACAAGGTTCGATTCCTCCTTTCGGACACACCATTCAACTATGGTGTACCTGGAGGAGTCCATTGAGAGAGAATTCCATTCTCCTCAAGATATGTCAAAAATTCACCAGATAAGTATTCACCACCTCGATCAGATCGAAGGGTTTTAATACTTTTTCCAGTTAGTTTTTCTACTTCATTACGGTATCGTTTGAACATTTCAAACAACTCAGACTTATATCTCATTAAAAGATATAACTGAACCTTGAAAAGTCGTCTATAAAAGTAATGAAATATTTGTATCCTTCTCTGGCACTTACTATCATCGGTCCACATACATCAGCATGTATTAGACTTAGAAGTTCTATAGCTCGTTCACCTTTTCCAGTAAAAGGTGACTTGGTCATTTTACCAAGTAAACAGAATTCACAAGTGGGCAGTGATTCAAAATCACTAACCTCGAGGAGTCCATCTCCTCGCATCTTGTTTATCCTATTTTGGTTAATATGACCTAGCCTACAGTGCCAAAGATACAAATCATTGACATTATCTAATCTTGGGCGTTTGCTAGATATGTACATTACACTAACAGGCCTTGATAGTACGCATATGCCATTATTTAATCTAGCTTTCATTATCACAGAGTTATTCAAAATAACATTGCAAAAATCTCCTTTTATTGATAGTTCAAAACCACAATTGGCCAAAAGGCCTACAGAGATTATGCTCATAATGAAACTAGGACAATAGTGACAGTTGACTAGTTCGACAGTAAAAGACTCAAAGACAAGATGCAGGACTCCGACCGCCAGTACTGGAACACGATTTCCATTCCCGATGCTCAGAAACTGTTCTCCATCTTCAAATCTTCTGCTAACTTGAAGTCCCTGTAATGAATTACAAACATGAATTGGACTACCAGTATCCAATACCCAGTTAGCAGTATCAACAATTGAGTAATTGCAATGTTTTATCATATAAATACCTTGTTCAGCAGACTTCTGCTTCCTCGGCCTGTTCGGATCAAGGGACGCAATATAAAGAGGACAGTTCCTCTTCCAATGTCCCTTCTTCTTGCAGTAGAACACTCTGCAGAAGATTGATCAGCCTTATACTTCCTGGTCTGACTAGGGCCAGGAGCATTCTGCACATTCTTTCCCTTTTTATTTATTTTCTTCTTCCCTTTCTTAAAGGGATGACGACCTCTACTTCCTCCCACTAAATTCACCACTCCCTTATTCAGTTGGTGGTCTTTCTCGAAAGTCTGCAGCAACCCCAAAAGACCATGGTAGTTGACTGCATGCTTATTCATTCTATAATGATCAAGAAAATCAAGATAGGAGGAGGGAAGAGAATTCAAGATCGCATCCTTGCCGAGCTGCTCGTGCAAGGGGCATCTGAGTTTGCCCAGTTTTTCAATCAGCTCGATCATGTACAATACATGATCAGTGACTGAACCACCATTCAGCATCTTGGAGTTGTAGATGGCATAAGACACTTTGTACCATTCTACATCATCCGGGGTGCCGAAGGATTCCTTCAACTTTTATAGGATTTCATCAGGTTGGGCCTCCTCAAATTTATGACTGAACTCGTCGTTTGTCGCTGCTAATATAATGCACCGGACAGTATTGCGATCAGAGACCCACTTCAGATAAGCATCTTTGACCGCACTCCGTGCATTAGCGGGAGGGATTTCAGGTGCCGGATCCGTTATCACATAGAGGATCCGTTCATGCTCCAGAACGATTCTCAATCTTCAATACCAACTAACGAAGTTATGACCCTTTAACTTCTCATTATCGAGAAGTGACAGAAGCGATAAATTAGAAGACATCTAAAAACAAAATAAGACCAAATTAGTGTATGAATTAATAATTTAACCAAAAGACTTGGACTTTAGTCTAAAGGTTTCTCCCACTAATTTTTCATATTGGTAGCCTCTAACTCCAATCCGTGAAAACACTTTTTCAAGTGGGTACTGAAATCCAATAGGCCTCGCATGAGCCCGACTATGGCCAGCTCACCCATACGAGCCTAAAGGTAGGTTCATTAACCAATTGTTTCCCTAAACAATTTTCAGTATTTTATTTTGCCCCAGAGAACTCCCCAATCGGCCTAGGGGCCTCCTATTGCGGGTCTCTGGTTAGGTCCAACCATTAAAATGACAAATCCAATGCTTCAAGCTAACTAAAGACCAAGCCCGATTAAGGCCGGCCCACTTGGTCCCGTTAAGGAGGTTGCACTGAACCATCATCGATCAGATAGAAATTCCAGTTGCCAGATGTACACCCATTCTATCGAACTGCCGATGCACACCAAGCTAGTGGACACATTTCTATCCAACTTAATGGGAGGCTAAGACACTGTCAACTCTTTGACTTAGTCTTTTTAAGGACCTAATAATTTTAGAGGATTTTTTTTTAGTTGTGACATAAGAAAAAGACAAGGACATGGATCATCCTCTCACTGAATCAATCAGATTCCAAAAGGGTTGAAATAAATCAACAAATTGATCGATAGGCACCTATAGATCAGTCAGACCGATCAACCTGGGTGACATGGGTTAACTCGAGTCATTGAGCTTTTCCAATCAGTTCTGGTCGACTCGACTAGCCAGGTAGGTGAGATCATGGGTGAGTATCCGCCATTAACCATCTTTCCTAGACACCAACCAAGTTGGCCAGGAAAGAGGTAGCCTCATACAACCATGATCACAATGCCAAACCTACCTCGACACTAGTCGATTTACCAGATTCGATCAGACTAGCCTAAAGACTCGGCGTACATTGAGCCACTAATTGGATCCATTTTAGATGAACGGATCAACTAATCTAACTATTAGATAGTTCTAATGAAGGGCCTTAAACAACTTTTGTTTAATCTTCTTGTAATCCGGTTCAACTAAACTTAGGTCTAACCCATTTATGGACCCAACTAGTCAGCTAACCCAATTAACCCAAAATGGCTTATGCAAATTTGATTAGATTTCATAAACCAAAAAAAAAAAAAATTTAATAAGCCACACTCTTAATTAAAATAATTTTTAATTAAGTCTCTATGTAAAACAATTTTACATAACTAAAAATCATGCATCTAGATTCAAAATTTTACAAATAGTTTATATCCAATAAAACATGCCTAAAATCATGTATCAACAAATTAAAACCCTTTTTAATTTTAATATTCTTTAAGGATCCTTCTGAAGAGGCCAACACAGATGATCCGCATCATGTCAAAGATACACGGTCATGGTGAAGGTCTCAACTAGGTTCCAAAAAGAAATCAGGATACATATTTAGATTAAACAATTTTAATCTATAAACATGCATACAGGAATATATTACACATGCAACCTGCTCTGATACCACTGTAAGAAAAAAAGATGCAGGTGGTTTGACATGATCCTACACTAGGCATGCAAAAGCTATGGGAGCAGGATGTATTTTAAAATTTTTTTAAAAAAATGTGCAACGGTAAACTGCTCCTTCCAGAACCTAATATATTCATGTTGCATGTAGGCATGTATCATGATATAAAAATATTTGCAAAATATTAAACAAATAAATCTATTTATGCATGATTAAAAAAATAATTTTCCATACCTTTATTCTACTTAGAATAACTCTGGAATAAACTTGGAATAGGCTGGAATAGCTGGAATAAAACTATTCCAGCCTTCTTCTTCCTTGGAACCGTGGGATACCCTATTTTGGGCTTTCAAAATGTCATCCAAATGGCAGCTTCCAGACCTCCATTTCCTCCCGAATCAAAGCAGCAGTAAGGTGATCGAATGTTCTTCGATCTTCCACCAAAATCTGCAAGGAAAAGTCAGCAAGAACGGTGTACAATACGGCCAAAACCTGCTGCTAGAAATTCTACAGCAGAACAGGAACATCAGCTTATCCCTGCGATTTGGAGCAGCAGTAGCAATTCAGCTCGCCTTGCTTGCTCCCAGGAGTAGAAGGGTACTCCCTCTAGAGGGGAGACACACAGGGGACTCTCCAATCCGCCTTCACACGCGGTGCTAGCCGCTGGAAGGAGCAACGTCACGGTGGATTGCAGCAACACTCCTTTGCTGCAGTGCAGGTTAGAGCACAACAAAAACAAGGGATTAAGGTCTTGTTTCTCTCCCTCACATACTCCTAAACCCAGTCCCAGGTGCAAAGAATAAACTCTCAAATGGGAGAACTTTCAGCCTCTCAAAGAACGCCCAGACTGTAATTTTTTAGCTCTTCACACGGTGCAACTTCTTCGGCTGAAACAGGGGACTTGCTGGGGTTTAAATAGGCAGCAGAGAAGAAGGAAAGGGGCTAGGAGATGATGAGGCTATGGTTAAACCCATTAACCAGGCCATTAAACAGGGATTAAAAAGGAGATAAGGCAGCGGGTGGAGGAAGGGGAAGGGATGAGTCGTTTGGCCTCTTCGGATGCTTGGAATTCTTTCCAGCGTAAGAAAATTTCAACATCGTGTAAAACGATTACACATTGAAAGAAGATGCCAGTTTAATCAATCGGCCCAAAAACATTTAAACCAAGCGATTCAATCCAATTGAACTGGTTCAAGCCCAATTAAATTGGTTCAAATGATTAAAATTGGTTCACAACCAAATGGAGGCCAAAACGAGCACCGAATCTATTCAAAACTGATTCAGAAAAATCCTGGTGCAGTCCTGGTCAGCCCAGAACATTTTTGGTTGACACAGACAAGGGCAAGACGGGAAAAAGAGTGCTCAAAAAATACCATGACCAAAAAATCGAGACGATTCTCAATCGTAATCGGTATCCGGATCAGAGAGTAATCCTCTGTGGCGTGTGACCTCATAGGTTCGAACCTAAACGGTAGCACTAGAACAATTCTAGTACCAGCACAGGAAACCATCTAGCAATGGATCCTGGTATCCGGATAGGTCGAAGATGCGAGAGCAAACTATCGAACCTCTGGCATATGGTTATCGTATAATTCATCCCTTTGACCTCTAATGCTCAGGACGACTGAGATTGGGCTGCCAACCCAGATAGAGTCAGTCGACTACGTGTCTCAACCTTACAAGCCCAGTGACTCTTCACTGAGACTACACCGGCCGAGGATTTGCTAAATTGAGATACTGCGAGACATTCAATCCAAACTGTTTGAACAGGTCAATTCCATCTTGGTCCATCACTGCTCCACAAGTACTTGCCTGTTCCCAGAAACTTTCCATCACCGAATTAAAAATCTGGGTAGTCCGGCACCAAAGCACAGGAAGTTGCTTGCAAGCTACCATGATGACCTCAGGTCAGAGGGACACATATACCCATATCCAATCTTGAGTATCGCTTTGGCAGAAAGGGGCTGCACGGAGTCACATTCAATAAGATATCACATATCCCACTTATAGATCACATTAGTGTCACCACACTCATTTGGTCAAGAGGACAACCAAATGATGTGAACTACAACAACCTATACTTGATATATTATCGTCCAGTACAATATATCTACAATATATCCTTTGGTTGTGAACAGGGTTTAAGGACCACTCGATACATCCTCTCTGTATCGAAGTCAGTGTAGTCCTAAGGACTTCATTACATGGAAAGAGTTCATTTTAAGGAAATGTGATGAGCTGCCAAAAAATATATTTATTAATTCAAAGAAAGAGTACAATACTGAGCTCAACCGCCTACAACACAGGCGATTGGCTTTGGGACACAATTCCCAACAGATAGGGCCTAGTAATCTGTGTCGGATCCTGGTGCCCCCACCACCTTTTCTTATTTCCTACCTTACCAGGATAAACCTGAATCCACCTCTTATTTTCTACCATTTCTTGAAGCTTCTTATGTTTCTCTAACCATTCGATTGCACTTTGTAGAGGTTAGCATGTTGCATACATTCATTAAGCATGTTAGGTTTGCATCCTATTTCTGGAGGACCATATAGAATCTGTTAGAAGTGCATGCCAAGTTTTTATTTGCATGTCATCCACCAACCAAGGATCAAACCCAGTTATAGTTTAGGGTTTAGTCGAGTCCATAGTCCATTAGATATTGGAATAAGTCATTTGCCTGCATGTTGGTATGAGTCATTTGCTTGCATGAGATATTAGTCTAAGTCATTTGACCTGCATGTAGAGATCTGTATAAGGAATTAATCATCAGATTAATATGAGCAATGATTTATAAAACAACATGGTTAATTCTTGAAAAGAGTCTAAGAGCTCACTAAGGAGATCTTGTAATGATTATGTTACATACCCATAGAGCTAGATCCTTCAAAGTGATAAAGAAAGTTGGACCTAATGCTTAAGTTACCACCTACTTTAGCATTAGCTCAACCTTCAATATCTCAGACTTAGTTGAGTATAGGGAGCCAGCAATGACACCTAGTGAGCCTTTGGACCTAACCCTTTTCTTTGAGCGTGAACCCATCCCTGAGTGTCCACCAACAAATTATCCTATGAGAGGAAAAGATTGAGCATATCCTAGACGACCAAGCCACTAGTACCTGGATCAAAGGCTACCAACCCACTTGGTTCGTTGGTAAGGTCGATCGAGATCTGAGGATTCGTGGATTACTCGAGAAGATCCACAACACCTTAACCCAGACCCACCAGAGCCAGATTGACCTTTTACTCGATAGGGTCAAGTTCCTCCCACCTCAAGAGAATTGATGAGGACATCAGGAGTAGACAAGAATTCCATGAAGATCTCTGATTCATGTGTTTCGGAAGTCTATCAATTTTTCAATTGAGTCCTATAATAAAGTGAGTCAATTGAATTTACTAAGTCCATTAAGTCTTGTTTAGTCGGTTCAGTTGAGTCCATGTACTGAAAATGATTCTATTTATTTTATTAGGCCTATTTTAAGTCCTGTCAATTAGCCCTAGTTTGAGTCTTGTAAATTTTATTTTCCTTCAAGTCAAACACAAGAAGAGAGCCACCAGACCCCCACTCAGACCACCCCAGTTCCTGCGCTTGGGCCCCTACTCTAGCTACCCAGCTCGTGCACCTGGGCCTCTGTTTTACTGCCCAAGACCTCAAGGTAGGGCACCCTAGTCAGGGCCAAGCCCTTGACACCCTAGCTCATGAAGAAGTGGCACCCCAAGTCCCAAGCATTGGTACCCCAGTCCAAGCCCACCAAGAGAAGGTGCCCTCCCAGGCCCATTAATGATTGGCACCCCAAGCTTTGACCAGTCCAAGACGCCTCATACTTTGACCTAGTCCAAGATGCCCAAGGCCTTTGACCTAGTCCAAGAGGATTTTATCCCAACCCAGCAAAGAGTCAAGCAGTCCAAGCCCAAAAGGAGTCAATGTCCACTTTCTACAAGGAGTTCAATATTCAAGTTCTACCAGGACTTTAGTCACCTAATCTCACTCAAAACTTGTACTCCTTATTCCACTTAATTTTGTACTTCAACTTTGATAGGGAAAGGGCCCTGGGCGAATCTATAAATACCCACCCCCTCCCCTCTTATATGAAGAACTTTGATGAATGAAAAATTGAGTGTTTTTTTATTGCCTTTGTTTCTTTATGAACATCGACCTCTGTAAGGGAGTGGGTGTGAGGCATGTTTATCTTTCAAAATCCCAGTTTTCAAAACCCTAGCCGCCCCCTTCTTTCCTCCTCCAAGCCAACTTAGGCCACCCCATCACCATCCATATAACCTTGGACGCCCATCACCATCTTCCTTCAAGCCACCCCACCCTCTTCCAATCACAGGCTACCACCTTCAAACTCCTACAAACCCTAGATGCCAGATCCTCTCTCTCCACTCCAGGTCACCCCTCTCTAAGCCCCCAGTGCCCCACATATCCAAGCGGCCCCTCCAAGCTAGGCATCCTCCATCATCAAGCCATCCACCATCATTAGCAAATTTTTTTTCTTCTTCAATCTTCTTCCAATCTCCAGTTTTATATTTTTCCAATCATCTACTGCCCTAACCCTTGACATTTGTAGGATCCCTCAAGAGGAGCAAACCTTGGATAATGTCTTCCTCGCTCTCGATCTCAACTGATGAATAGCTGATGGATCCATAGGAAAGCTGCTTCGTCATCCAGGCACCGATCTTAGTGGAGGGATCTCTTCTACGGCTTCATGTAAATCATTGCTATGTTAATTAACCCAACCCTTCTCTCTTTTTCTAAGTTTTTGAAGATGATCATGTCCTATAAGTGTTTCTTAACCCTAGGATCCTTAAGTTTTTTTTTTTATCTTTTTGATAGTTTCTAGCATGTGGGCAGAACTCTAATATTTATATGAAAATCCTAACCTAGTCTTGACTAATTTTCAGGAACTAAACCAAAACAACAAACAAATATAAAATGTCATTAATCTTTAATCTATTTTTTTTCTTTATGTTCATCCCTTTCATGTCATCCATCATTAGTTAGAGTTTGTCCCCCATCACCAGTGCGGTGATCTGGGGGTCCACTGGTGGAGGCGGTGGTAGAGCAGGAAGCTCCCTCTCTGGGCACTGGTCACCGTGGTGAGAGGGTTCTCCTACGAGACTGGTGGAAACTTCGCATGCTCTCATGGTACCATCGAAGCATGGGTTTCTATGGATTCCATTCCAGTAGTGAGGGACCTGGTATCAAACCAATCAGTCCTTCTGCCCCCTACCTGGCATACCAATTTGTTGCCACCAAGATCGTCATGGCCTATAGCTATAACGCATCGGATTCTAGAGAGGCGCTTGGTCCTTTCTTCCGGTCGACTCCTTGGCTGGCTGACCAACAAAACAGAAGAGACCCGGGCTGGGAATTCTAGCTTGGATACTTCAATGATCAAGTTATAGAAATGATCAAGGGGAACAGAACCTCTGTAGTGGAGAGCTTTGAGACTCTCTGCACAGAGGGTGAAAAATGGAATGGAGATGGGTTGAGAGAAATGAGAGAGAGCTTGGGAGGTTCACTCGAGTGGTTCCTTGCCCCTTTGCTCCCTTTGTTTACTGACTTACCTCCTTACTTACCTTCCCTCTCTAATTTTATATGCATGGGGCGGCCCAGACCAGGTCTGGGGCTTCCTCCAAGTGTCCGTTTCCAAGTACCTTTTTAAGAAGGATTTTTGGTTGCTCGCATAGCCCTTCTATCAGGATAGTCTTACCCTTCTGATGGTGTAACTTCTCGTGGGAGGGGTGGGCATCATGTCGCTGAGTCCCGAGCCACTATGGCATGTTCCCTTTATAGGGAGAACCATTGGAGTGTCGCAGGGCCTAGGGCCTTAGTGTAATACCCTTCTTGGAAAGGCTTAAGTTCTTATGTCATGGGGGGTTATGTCATGTAGGTCGTGCAAGTGGTGCACTACAGAGCCTGTATTTGTGGCAGGACATGTGCCACCTCCCAAAGGTAGTGGGTGGCTAGGTCCTCCTTTGTCATGATTTGAATCTCCATTGATCCTCCCCCCCTTTCATGCTATTGGTGGGAACTATGGCCTTCGTGGGATAGGGGGAGCCCTGCATTGGGGGCTCCTTGCCTTGGCAATATGAACATGACCCCGGCTAGGAGTTGACCTCAGACGGGGGGCTCGCCTCACAAGCATGACTCTGGCCAGGAGCTGACCTTAGATGGGGGCTCACCTTATGAGCACGACCCTAGTTGGGAGCTGACCTCGACAGGAAGGCTCACCTTGGTAGCATAAGCACGATCCTGACCGAAAGCTGACCTAATATGGAGGGCTCGCCCTATGAACATGACCCTAGCAGGGAGCTAACCTCAGACGAAGGGCTCATCCTATGAGCATGACCCCGGCTAGGAGCTGACATCGACAGGAGGGCTTGCCTTGGCATCATGAGCACGACCCAGATCGAGAGTTGACCTCAGACGGAGGGCTCACCCTATGAGCACAACTCCGGCTGGGAGCTGACCTCGGTAGGAGTGCTCACCTTGGCATTTTGAGCATGACCCCAACTGAGACTGACCTCAGATGGAGGCCTCATCCTATGAGCATGACCTGACTGGGAGCTGACATCGGCAGGAGGGCTCGCCTTGGCTCCTTACTTGGCCATCGTGTCCAAGTGGCGAGGCTTTTGCCAGCGTGGCCACCAGCAAGGCTCCATGTTAGCAAATGTACCATATCAGTTACATTGATTAGTTCAAGAATTTATTCCTATACTACTGGCTTAGTGTTCAAACTTATGGGATCACATACAATAGAAGTTCTTAACTGATCATGATGGCTGATTACCGATTAAGAATCATTCAAAGATATAATTATCAATGTAATTGATAATTAACCTTATATATGTATTATAAAGAAATAATTAATTAAATGTTAATTAATTATAGAAGGATTAGTTTGCAATTACATTATTAATTAGCCCAATTTGATTAAGTAAAAAGATTTAGAACAAGTCAAATTGAATTAGATTCAATTAGGTCTTACCCGATTAAGTTATTTGATGAACTAATTTCTAAGGAGTGTTAATTATGTTTTGATTTAAACTTGAGCTCAATTAATTCCCAATTTGACTGACATTTAATTAAGCTATTAGGGATATAATTAGATTAGGTTCAAATGTTTTAATTGAGTTAAACCAGATTTGATTTGGTTGGAATTTAATTAGAATCAAATTAGGATTTGAATTTCATTCCTAGCATCTCACATTTCTATCCCTAGAATTTCTCCACTCCCCATATAGATTTCTCATGAATTCTCTCATGCTAATTCTTCTTTTTATTGCCCTCCCTCATTCCTTTTTAAATTAGGATAGGTTATTTAATTTTAATTGGAGTTTGAATTCAATTTAGGGAAGTTTGATTGGGAATCAAACTCCTTGGTTTATCCTAATCCTATTTCATTTTAATCTCCCTATCCTCATCCAAACTCCATGCTAATTTTATCTATAATTCTTGATGGGCATGCACACATATAGAGGAGAATTATCAAGAGATTAGAAGAGAGAAACCATTGAAAAATTTTTTGAAGAGGGGAGAATTAGCATGGAATAGAGAGTGGGTGTGGGGGTTTCTAGGTGCTAGGGTTTTTAAAGGAGAAAAGACAAAAAAATTAAAGAGGATCTTTTATATTTTTTCTTTCTTCCACCTCTTAATGCTCTAGTTATCCTCTTCTTCTTCATCTTGAAGGGTCCAAGTGGTTTTGAAGAAGGAGATGAATCAGCTATCCGGAGGCCTTCGCGCAATTCTAGTACTCTAGGAAGACTGATCACTTTAGGATTTCATGTGAATGACCTATAAAGGCCAGACACACTATGCAGCTATGAGATAACTTGAAAAACCTTTTCCATGGTTCATCAATAGAAAATATCAGTGACTTATGCTTAAGTATGAGATTTGATCTTTTAGTTAATGTAGATTAGATCTACAGCATGCATCGCGAGATCAATTCATTGTTGATTTAAAGTCAGTACTTATTACTTTGCATATCATGTTTTAGATATTTAGTAAGAATTTTTAAAATTATTCGTATGCATGTTTTCTGATTATAAGTAGTTTTAATTTGATATGCTTTGGCTAGTAAAAAATCAAAAAAATAAAATATATGCATGAAACTCTATGCCAATCTCAATACTCAGCACTACCCAAGTGGCTATAACCTAGAGACTTGAGCTGAGCCAAGGAGTAAGTAGTAGTGGTTCAAGGTGCCACCTTAGACCTAACCCGAGAATGGATAGAATGACTTTCACCTCGAGTCTCACTACCATGAGAGGCCATGGCGATCAAAGAAATGATGAAAAATAAAAAAAAATATTGAAGAAATGAGCTCGATGACATTCAAAAGAACAAGAAAAGAAATATAAAGCCAAAAACCCTAAAAACGATAAGGACCAAGGAATGAAAGAGGAATGAAAGAAGACTAACAAAAAATCTAGGAGAGGACTTGGAGTAAGTCATCTGAGGATTGCTAGTGGTGAATGGGTGCCAGGAATTCCCTCCAACAGTGGCAAGGTGGCAGCAAGGTGGGTGCGAGGATGACAATTAACTAAAAGTAGAAGGAGAACTACCACCCCTACTTATACTTGAAAGATTTTTCTTTTTTTTCACATGTTTTAGTTAAGCCTATTTTTTAAAACTTCATACATGTTTTTAATTAATCTCATTAATTACAAGTTTATGCATAAAAAATAGTAAGATGGGTTAGGAAGAAGAGGAAAGATCTAATCTATTTCGATAATAGTGAAACATAAAAAACTCCCAAACACTTTTATGAAAAAGACTCTAAGATCTAATTTTTGGAGTTCCTTAGAGAAAAATTCATCCCAAAATCCCAATGCATAATAAGGAAAGGATTTATGAATGTAAGAAAGAAAATGATGCAGAACAAATAAAGGGATGCGATGCGGAAGTAAATTAAGATTAACTAATTTTTTTTTTTGTTGTTTTTATATGTTTGTAGAAGTTGGCTTCAAATCAAAGAAAAGTTAACCTAACATTGAAAGATACTAATATGATAATTGAAAGCACAATTTTAAGGAAACTAAATTATCAGAGTAGTTCAGAAGCAACGGATCGCTGGAGATTGAGAAACTCCCAGACCTAGGGTTTCGCTCCGAACTTTCAACAGAACAGAAATAAAGAGAAGAGATGGTTTATCTAACCAGACAATGATCTTCACAGATTTTGGTGGAAGAACTCTCCCGAGCAGATTGTTGGATCCTCGGATTCAGATATCTTCGTAATGGATCCTCCAATACTGGTCCTTTGGTGGGTTGGCTTCTCCTGAACTCAAGATCTGGAAGAGAAGAAAAACAATTGATGGAATCAGAGAGTCAAGGGAAAGATTTACCAGGTTGATGAACTTGAAGATTGAAATTGCTGAAAACTAGATTCTCCTGGATGTTGATGTGATTTTCCTTGGAACTTGCTCTGGATCTGAAGTAGCCGGACTGGATCTGGATGAAGGTGGACGGCCTGGACTTGAAGAGAGAGAGAGGCCGTGGGAGATGGATGGAGCTAGGGTTTGATGGATTGAAAATAATGAAGGGCGGCTAGGGTTTTGGAATTTCAAGTGGCTAACCTAGGGTTTTGGATAAAGATGGAGATCTCTCACCTCCTCAAGGCTCCAATGGAACCCGGATTACCCCCTCACGGAGCTCAACACTTAGAATAGTGCGGAAGAAGAGAAACCTAGGTCACTCAACACAAGAGAATAGCAAAAATAATTTTTCTTCATTGATTTTTTTAAGTTACAAAGAGGGGTCTATTATATAGACCTAAAATTTTCTCCAAGCTTGTACAAATTCCCATGTGGGACTAAACTCCTCCAACCTCTACATTAGGTAGAAAATCTCCTCTCTTGGCCGACCAAGAGTTCAAAAAAAATTTGAGACGGCCATAAAGGAATTTTTTTTTGGAATTTTTATGGCGCCTCCTTTGGAGTTGGATTTGGATTTGGAGTCCTCTTCTTCTTATGGCATTTCTTCTTTTCTTCCACTCCAAGTTAAGCTCTTTGATTTTGATTTGAACTTCAATTGGATGTCCTTCTTTGATTTTTCTCCAAGAGAAGTCTTTTCCTTCTTTGCTTAGACAAAATTGGCAGGTATGGGCGCCTCCTTTAAATTAGCTTCCAATTTGATTTTTTCTTCTTTGGATGTGGGGACCATGACACTGGGATGCCTCTGTGGCACCTCCTGGACTCTGGCGTGTGCTCGGAGTGTGGCTTGGAGTGTGGCCTCCACTTGCTTGAACCTTGATTTGATTTGAAGATAAATGTGGCACCATTTTGGACCAAATTGAAACCACATCGGGACTTGCATCGAGTCAACATGACTCAACAAAATTTAAATGGTGACTCAAGAAATAAATCAACTGGTTGACCAGGTCAACCTTTATTACAAACCCTAATTTTTTGGGCAATGTCAATCAGAGATCCAAATGGAGCTCTGAAGTCTTCTTCTGAGTCTGGTGCCCGCACCAATTCTCCTAGGGTGGGAGGAACTCGACCCTGTCGAGTAAGGCTCAAGTTGGCTCTGGTATCTCTCCAAGAGGTCTGGGCCCAATTCTTGTAATTCTTCTCGGGAGATCTAAGAGTCATCAGAATCTGGCCTTCCTTGCCAGCGGACCAGGTACCTTTGGTATCCTCGATTACGAGTAGAGATAACCTGATCATCCAGGATCTTTTCAATCTGCTCTTTCCTCACAGGCCAGTTTGTTGGTGGACACACAGGGTCGGGATCACTCTCAATGATAGGGTTAGGCTCAAAAGGCTCACTAGGAATCACAGCTGGCTCCCTGTACTCTGCTAAGTCTGTAATGTTGAAAGTAGAGCTAATGCCTAATTCTGGAGGCAACTTGAGCACATAGGCATTGGATCCTACTCTCTTTACCACTCTAAATGGTCCAGCTCCCCTAGTATGTAACTTTCTAACGGTTCCAGGAGGAAACCGTTCAGGCCTTAACCTAATCATCACATAGTCTCCCTTAACAAAAGATTTGACTCACCTTTGAGTATCAGCCAACTTCTTATAAGTTTCATTACTTAAATTTATTTTGGCATGAATTTCTTTATGCAAGTCTTTTACATGCTGTGCAAAATTCTCAGCAGATTCGGAGACTCGAGTGTGGACAGGTAAAGGGACTAGGTCAAGAGGTGTGTGAGGTTTGTACCCATGTACAATTTCAAATGGACTCTTACCCGTAGACCTATTGACCGAGTCATTGTACGCAAATTCTGCCCTTGGTAGGTATAAATCCCAATTTCTGATGTTTTCACCAACAAGACATCTCAGCAGATTTCCTAGGCTACGGTTCACTACTTCAGTTTGGCCATCAGTTTGGGGATGATAGGCAGTTGAAAACTTAAGTTTTGTCCCTAACTTATGCCAAAGGGTCTTCCAAAAGTAACTGGTGAACCGGACATCCCTATCTGAAACGATTGTCTTAGGTAGGCCATGGAGTCTAACTATCTCATTGAAGAAAAGTGTGGCTACCTTAGACGCATCAAAGGTTTGGGAACAAGGCAAGAAGTGGGCCATTTTAGAGAATCGGTCGACTACGACACAAATAGAATCATGTCTCCTCTGGGTCTTAGGTAAACCTAACACAAAATCCATACTCACATCTTGCCAAGGACGATCTGGGACAGGGAGTGGGGTATAAAGTCCAGTGTTTTGTTTTCGCTGTTTGGCAACAGCGCAGGTTCGACATCTAGCTACAATATTAGCTACATCCCTTTTCAAGCTAGGCCAGAAAAAGTGGTCTTCAATAGCTAGAATGGTCTTGTCTTTTCCAAAATGGCCAGCTAAACCTCCAGCATGGATTTCCCAAATCAAAAATTCCCTAAGAGAAGTTCTAGGGATGCAAAGCCTATTTTTGAAGAACAAAAAACCATCTACAAGGGTATAATCCTGGTGATTACTAGATGGTCCTTGAACTAGATCCTGATACACAGTTGTGAAATCCGGACAAGACTCATATTCTTCTTTGATTTGCTCAAACCCTATGACCTCAGTTCTAACAGAATTTAATAACAAAGATCGGCGACTAAGGGCATCAGCTACCTTATTCTCAACTCCAGCCTTATGTTTCAGGACAAAAGTATAGGACTGGATATATTCTACCCACTTAGCATGCCTAGGGTTAAGCTTCTTTTGGGAGTTCAGAAATCTAAGAGCCTCATGGTCCAAAAATAGTACAAATTCCTGCGGTAGCAAATAATGTCTCCAGTAACGCAAAGCTTGCACCACCGCATAAAATTCCTTATCATAGGTAGAATACCTAAGCTTAGCATCATTAAGTTTTTCACTAAAGAATGCTATGGGATGATTCTCTTGGCTTAGGACTCCACCTATTCCTACACCTGAAGCATCACAGGCAACCTCAAATACTTTAGAAAAATCGGGTAATCTCAGAATGGGTGCCTGGGTCATTTTATCCTTAAGATCTAGGAAGGCTTTATGGGCTGACTTAGTCCAATGAAATTCTCCCTTCCTAATACAATCAGTGATAGGAGCAGCTAAAGTACTAAACCCCTTGATGAATCGCCTATAGAAGGTAGCCAAGCCGTGGAAACTTCTAACTTCATGCACATTGGTTGGCTCTGGCCAGTCTACTATGGACCTAATTTTCTCAGGATCGGCCGCCACGCCGTCAGGGGTTACTACAAAACCAAGAAAGATAACTCTACTAGTCATGAATTCACACTTCTTAAGATTACCGTAGAGTCTCTCATTCCTCAAAACTTGGTAGACTGCTCTAAGGTGGCCTAGGTGATCTGCTGGGGTCTTACTATAGATCAGGATGTCATCAAAATAGACCACCACAAATTTTCCTATGAAAGCTCTAAGTACCTGGGTCATAATTCTCATGAAGGTACTAGGGGCATTGGACAACCCAAAAGGCATAACAACCCATTCATAAAGACCATCCTTAGTTTTGAAAGCAGTTTTCCATTCATCCCCGGGTCTAATCCTAACCTGATGATAGCCGCTTTTGAGATCAATCTTAGAAAAAACCATTGCACCAGCCATCATATCAAGCATGTCATCTAGTCTAGGGATGGGAAACCTATATTTGATTGTAATTTTATTGATGGCACGACTGTCAACACACATCCTCCACGTGCCATCTTTCTTTGGGGTTAGTAAGGCTGGGACTGCACAAGGGCTAAGACTTTCTCTAACAAACCCCTTCCTCAATAATTCTCCAACCTGCTTTTGCAGTTCTTCATGCTCAGATGGATTCATCCTGTAATGGGGCAAGTTGGGCAAAGTCGCTCCTGGGATTAGATCTATGGCATGCTGGATATCCCTAAGAGGTGGAAGGTGGTCTGGCAAATCCTCGGGAAAGACATCCTCAAATTCTTTTAACACAGGTTTAACTTCTTGAGGAGGCTCTGAGGGTTCCGAAGTTCTAAGTTCCTTAGCAGTCAACATCCAGATGGGTGAACCACTATGAATTTCTTGTTCTAGATCCTTAGCAATGATTAGGTTCACTCCAGTTTTCATCTCCTTAACCTTACCGGCTCCTTTAGTTACCTTGTCCTTAGGGGGAACGGAATGGATCGTAATCTTCTTCCATTGAAACTAAAGACACAGGTATTGGATTTTCCTAAGAGGGTGGCATCATGATCATACAACCAAGGTCTTCCGAGAATTATACTGCTCACCCCCATGGGTAAAACATCGCACCAAATCTTTTCGTGATAAGATTGCATTTGGATTTGGACTTGACATCTAGACTGGATGGGTATGGAGGTAGAATCTACCCAAGAAACCTTATAGGGGTTGGGATGGGGAACTGGGATTAAGCCTAACATCTTGACAGTGCTAGTAGAGATGGCATTTACACAGCTCCCACTATCTATGATGATCTTACATACCTTATCCCCTAATTTAAGAAAAGTCTGTAGGATGTTAGTCCTACGCCAATCCTCTTGAACTAGATTCTGGGATAGGATGCATCTTACAACTCCTAATTGGTCAGATTAATTGGGTTCCTCCTCTCCTTCATACTCCTCAACCAAATTCATTCTGGCCTCATAAACTTCTTCTTCAAATTCCTTACTGGAATTATCATTCTCTCCCTCTTCTATGTAAAGGGATCTCCGTGGGCACTGGCTAGCAACATGACCTACCTTATGACACTTGAAACAGGCTATGGCAGTACACTGACTGGAAATGTGACCTGGTTTCTGACACTTAAAACAGGTGATATTTGAACTAGGGGTTCTCTGGGTGTCAGGTGCCTTACCTTTGTCCATGGGCCTAGGGGTAGAAGTACCCTGAAAAGGTTTACTAGGGATAACTTGGCTAGGTCCATTCCTTGGGATTGGGGCACTAACCCTAGAAGGTATAGGTCCTCTCTGAAATTTCTCAGTGTTCAGTGCAATCTGGTAGGCTTGGTCTAGATCAGTAACCTCTCTCAGAAATAGTTCTCTCTTGATATCTTCCCTCAGTCCAGCCCTAAATCTAGACAAAGTGACTTCGTGGGCTTCACTCACATCACATCTCATTAGGTATTCATCAAAAGTAGCTATGTAGTCTGAGACAGATCGGTTTCCTTGTTTCAGGTTTTGCCATTGGTCTAACAGGTTTTGCTGGTATGAAATGGGTAGGTATTTATCTCTCAGTTTTTCTTTCATACCCTGCCAAGTGGTTATGGGCTCAACATTCCGTCTCCTAGTGGTTAGCTCAATGTTCCCCCAGTATAACCTAGCTTGACGCACTAATTTCATCTTGGCAAACTTGTATTTCCTCTCCTCAGACATAGCATACCACTCAAAGTATTGGTCCATCTCACCCTCCCAATCAGAATACACCTTAGGGTTCAGACTACTATCAAAAGTGGGTGCATCTAATTTGATGTTCCTGATGAACCTATCATCTCTATCTTCAGGCTCTGGGTCAGGCCTCCTATGATTAGGTTCAGGATCTCTATATAAAGGCCTTCTAGGCTCCTGATGTGGGTGAGGTTGAGGCACATTAAAATCGGGGTCAGGAGTCCAATTCCGATGTCTAGGTTCTTCAAGTACTTGGACTCGGTCCCTAAGTTGGGTAAGATCCTCATGAATTTGTGCGCTAAACTGGGCCACAGTGTTTGTCATATCCTGATTCATTTTAGCCATACTTTCAGTAAGAGTTCTGATCATGGCCTCTAAATCAGGTTGGGTTTGACCAGGTTGATATGGCACTCCGTTTCTGGTAGACATGATGATTCAAGCAAGCACACAAAATGAGACTAGACTAAATCGACTACTGGATCACTAGACCTAGAGTCCAAACTAGATGCCCAATCAGAGTGGCAAGCTAGCCTGTAGTAACTCAGGACTCAGCCAGGCAGGTGTAAGGGGAGTGTTAGGTCCCTGATTGCCAATCCTAGACACCAATCAGTGATTGGCCAGGTAGGCGGACCAGCACACAAGCCCTTCGAGAATGGATCCCTGAACCACCGTTCTAGACACTGAGTGCTAAGCACACACAGAATAACTCGGCAAACTGACTCAACACTAGCCTAGACCCGACCAATTGGTGTCCCTAGCCCACTAGGGCAAATTAGGTCTAACTGATTTTAAATTAGGTCTAGGTTCGAATGATTGGATGGTGGTTTTGGGCTAAGGAGAGGTAATCAACTCCTCCCCTTATCTTAGATGCTCAATTGCCTTTAAGTAAATTATGAGATGATCACTCCAAAAAGAATTGAATTGTAGAACACAAAAAACAGAGTTGCTGTATTTTAATGCTCAAAATTTTTAACGAAACCAATAAATCACAAAAAAATTATGGAAAATAGGATCAATTATACTGGTTTCAACGAAGCAAAAATCATGCAATTCTGAGTTTTATGCAGGGAGAAATAATTCAGAGAACAGGGAAATTACGGGCTGCAACTAGATTGTCTTCCCCGTTTATAATCCCTGCTACGAAGTTATAACCCAATGGATCCCCTACACGCCCTAGGAACACCCCGTGGAATGGGAGGAGGAGGCTTGCGCCTCGCTTAGTTCCTAGGACCGGACGTCCTGGGGAGTCTACTTCGAGCAGACAAAATAAAAGGAGAAAACAATCAAAACAAGCAAGCAAGCAAATCAGAAACCCTAGACTGGGCTCTGATACCAAAAATGATGCAGAACAAATAAAGGGATGCGATGCGGAAGTAAATTAAGATTAACTATTTTTTTTTTTGTTGTTTTTATATGTTTGTAGAAGTTGGCTTCAAATCAAAGAAAAGTTAACCTAACATTGAAAGATACTAATATGATAATTGAAAGCACAATTTTAAGGAAACTAAATTATCAGAGTAGTTCAGAAGCAACGGATCGCTGGGGATTGAGAAACTCCCAGACCTAGGGTTTCGCTCCGAACTTTCAATAGAACAGAAATAAAGAGAAGAGATGGTTTATCTAACCAGACAATGATCTTCACAGATTTTGGTGGAAGAACTCTCCCGAGCAGATTGTTGGATCCTCGGATTCAGATATCTTCGTAATGGATCCTCTAATACTGGTCCTTTGGCGGGTTGGCTTCTCCTGAACTCAAGATCTGGAAGAGAAGAAAAACAATTGATGGAATCAGAGAGTCAAGGGAAAGATTTACCAGGTTGATGAACTTGAAGATTGAAATTGCTGAAAACTGGATTCTCCTGGATGTTGATGTGATTTTCCTTGGAACTTGCTCTGGATCTGAAGTAGCCGGACTGGATCTGGATGAAGGTGGATGGCCTGGACTTGTAGAGAGAGAGAGGCCATGGGAGATGGATGGAGCTAGGGTTTGATGGATTGAAAATAATGAAGGGCGGCTAGGGTTTTGGAATTTCAAATGGCTAACCTAGGGTTTTGGATAAAGATGGAGATCTCTCACCTCCTCAAGGCTCCAATGGAACCCGGATTACCCCCTCACGGAGCTCAACACTTAGAATAGTGTGGAAGAAGAGAAACCTAGGTCACTCAATACAAGAGAATAGCAAAAATAATTTTTCTTCATTGATTTTTTAAAGTTACAAAGAGGGGTCTATTATATAGACCTAAAATTTTCTCCAAGCTTGTACAAATTCCCATGTGGGACTAAACTCCTCCAACCTCTAGATTAGGTAGAAAATCTCCTCTCTTGGCCGACCAAGAGTTCAAAAAAAATTTGGGACGGCCATAAAGGAATTTTTTTTTGGAATTTTTATGGCGCCTCCTTTGGAGTTGGATTTGGATTTGGAGTCCTCTTCTTCTTATGGCATTTCTTCTTTTCTTCCACTCCAAGTTAAGCTCTTTGATTTTGATTTGAACTTCAATTGGATGTCCTTCTTTGATTTTTTCTCCAAGAGAAGTCTTTTCCTTCTTTTCTTAGACAAAATTGGCAGGTATGGGCGCCTCCTTTAAATTAGCTTCCAATTTGATTTTTTCTTCTTTAGATGTGGGGACCATGACACTGGGATGCCTCTGTGGCACCTCCTGGACTCTGGCGTGTGCTCGGAGTGTGGTTGGGCGTGTGGCTTGGAGTGTGGCCTCCACTTGCTTGAACCTTGATTTGATTGGAAGACAAATGTGGCACCATTTTGGACCAAATTGAAACCACATCGGGACTTGCATCGAGTCAACATGACTCAACAAAATTTAAATGGTGACTCAAGAAATAAATAAACTAGTTGACCAGGTCAACCTTTATTACAAACCCTAATTTCTCGGGCAATGTCAATCAGAGATCCAAATGGAGCTCTGAAGTCTTCTTCTGAGTCTGGTGCCCGCACCAGAAAATTGATTTTCTTTTCATACCTTTGCATGGGTAGATGATCTTCATGATTGATGATCGAGGAAAGATTCAAAGTTTTCTAGCCACGCACTTTCCTAGCCACTTTGATTATCCACATAGAGGATGAGGACAAATAAGCAATTTTCTAGTTTTTTGGGGTGCAAGCTCCCTTACAAAACCTTTACTTGATTGTGGATCACTCTCAGCACTTTAAGAACTTCAGTAGGATAATAGCTTATTCAAGATCTCTCTTGCAAAAATCTGAATTTCAGCAAGACAAGAGAGGGGAGGGAGAAGCACCCTAGAGAACCACAGTGATATCAGAACCATAGGCTGCATGACATGGTATGTATATGTAGAATCTTACATATTTGATATATTTTTAAATCTGAGATACTGCTTCAGATTCGATTAATCACCATAGCCATCCGGTTATAGAAGAAAAGTAGGGTTTAAATGCCCTCTCTTTCCATTCCATAGGATCTCCTATGCATGTAGGGATGCCATTGTGATCTCATCCTATGAACAAGTGAAGAAAAGAAATTTTTAATAAAATTAATTTAATTATTAGATTTTATTTTTAGTGATTTAATCTTGTTTAATTTATTGTTTATGATCTGAAATTAAGTTTTTTATGATTTGTTTTTATATTTAGAAGATAAATCAAAATATAAATTTTAGTTGTACAACTATATAGTATAGTATAGATCTAAAAGTGTTTAATTTGTATAAGATGCATCTAAATTATTTTGATCTAAGTTAAGCAAAATTAAACTTGATTAATTACTAAAATTAAGAATTAAAGGATTAGGTATAGAATTGTAAACTAAATATCTAATGTCAATTCAAAATAATTATATTTTGAATCAGGTCAATTAACTGGATAAGACCTAGGATTAGAATTTTAATTAATATGGACCTAATAGAGATATTGATTTAACCTAACCAAAAGTTATTTAAGATTAGGTCAAGGATTCTCTAGATCAATTCTATAGAGATAGCTTGATCAAGTCCATATTTTATCAAATGGACTTGATTATCGCTTGATTGTTGGACCTGAGTTGTTAGTCTAGTCTAATCGAATTTGATGAACTAATTAGTGTCTAAGATAAGTTTAGAAATTTGATCTTGGTTATTAATTGGGACTATCTCTTACCTGGCTAACTTGTTTGGTATCTAAGAAAAAAGGTTAATGGCAAAACCCTCTTATCAATCTCACTTACTTGGCCATTGTGGTCAATTAGATTTTAATTAGAAAGCTTATTAATTTGAGTTAACACATTCCAATAAGATTAATCAACATGACTATTCTAGGTGTCCTTGAACCTATTTATCTTCAATCATCATCATAGACTTGGTTAAATCAGTGGGAGAATTATTAATTGCTTCATGTCTTCCTCTCTCTTCTTAACCATTTAATAAAACCCTCTAAATTATTAAGTCCCTAAAATGACAAAGTTAAAGAGATAACCGAGTCATAGACTTTCATTAAAAGGATGGTAATGGGTTCAATAATTAAGATAATTGTTGGAGGCCCAAAAGCATTGTACTCATCTAGCTATTGGAATTATTTCATATTATGATGATTCAGTTGTAACTTTCTTAACTATGGTCAGGTGATCTAGCCAAAATCAAGATTGGTCATTCATTGGTCAAAAGCACTAAGTCTTGTCATATTAATGGTTGGACCTAACCAGGACTTTCAATGGAGGCCCAAAGGCTTGCAAAAGAGGAGCCTTGGGCAAAACCTATACTAGAAATTATTTAGGGAACAATTGGCTACGTTTAGATGTGCATAGGTGGGCTGGCCAAACTCGGGCTTATGTATAGTATATTGGATTCTAATACCCGCTAAGAAATTAATGTAATTTCTTGAATTGGAGATAAAGGCAACTAATTTGTACAAAATAGTGGAAGAACCTTTAGACTGAAGTCTAAGCTTTTAGGATTAAATAATTCATGTACTAATAGGTATTGTTATTTTTTTCTTTTTAGTTAGAAATGGCCACTTATTTGTCTTTCCGATCATTGTTAGATAATAAGTTGATAGGACCCAATTTCAATAATTGGTATCGAAAGCTAAAGATCGTCCTAGTCTTAGAGCACGAGTGGATCATGTACATGCTGATAAATCTAGTACCTAAGAATCTTGCTTTAAATGAATATGGTGGGTCTAAGATACTTAACATAAGTGGCTCAATGACCGAACTATGGTTCATTGCATTGTGCGGGCACCCATGAATGACAAATTCAATCACATTTGCAAGGGTACTTAGCCGGAGGATATAGTTCAAGTGTTAAAAGAATCTTTTAGCAGTTCCAATGATGTTGAAAGGTACAAAAAATCTTATACAATCTCAATGCTAGGATAAGGGAAGGGGCATCAGTCACTAATCATGTATTATACATGATTTAATAGATCGAGTACTTGAGCAAACTTTGGTTTCTCTTGCATGAGTAGTTAGGAAAGGATGTAATTCTGAATTCCCTGTCAAAGTCCTACCTTGACTTTCTTAGTCATTATAGACTGATTAAGCCTATAGTCAACTACCATGGTCTACTAGGATTGCTGTAGACCTATGAAAAGGATCATTAGCTTCATAAGGGGTTGGTGAATATAGTGGGAGGTTCTACTTTGATAGGGTGTCATTCTTTTAAGAAAGGAAAAAAGAAAAATAAGAAGAAGGTACAATATGGTCAACCAAGTCAAACTAAGAAGTTTAAGGCCAACTAAAGTCAGGTAAAGTGCTTCTTTCATAAGAAGCAGATCACTAGAAGAAAAATTGTCCTCTTTATATTGCTTCACTTGACCTGAGCATGCCAGATAATGAGAAGAATTAGCAAGCAGTTGCTAGATAAGGTACTTATATGATAATACCTTGTAACTTTTCTATTTGTGGTATTACTACTTGAGTATTAGATACTGAATGTCCAATTATTATTTATAACTTATTGCAAAAACTTCATGTTAGTAGAAAATTTGAAGATGATAAGAGATTCCTAAATGTTGGAGATGGAAGAACAGCTCCAGTTCTAGCTTTAAAAGTTGTCAAGCTCGTTTTCAATAATAATATTATTATTTTAGGTGATTGTCGCTATTGTCCTAATTCTATGATGAATATAATTTCTATAGGCTTTTTGGTCAAGAACGATATTTATTTATCTAAAAGGTGACTTTGTAATATCATTTTGAATGGTGTTACTATAATACATGGATAATTGAAAAATAATATTTAGATTTTATCATAACCTGTAAGTATAGTGTAACATCTAGCAAATATCCTAGATTAGATAATATTTCTAATATTTATCTTTGGTATTGTAGGCTAGGTCATATCAATAAGAATAGAATAAACAAGTTAATTAATGTGGGTATCCTAGAGCTCAATAATTATGAATCATTACCAACCTATGAATCCTATCTTCTTTAAAAAATGACTAAGTTACCTTTTTGTAGGAAACTTAGGCTATTTCATGCATGCATTCCAAAATATTTTTGAAATAAATATGCAATGGAAATAAAAGATTAATATAATTAATCTAAACATGCATATGATTATATCAATAAATAGACTACATTGAATCATGTCATGATAAAGATGTATATGAAGCTGAAGCTGAAATATAAAATGTACAAACATTTTAAGTATAGATAGAATCTATAAACAAAACTGATGCTGTAGATTATATCTACAGCCAAAGAGTTCAACAGCACATTACCTTTCAATAGTAAACAACACTCGCCGCTACTGAAAGGTGGAGGTATGAAAACCCTGCTAGCCATAATGATTTAGTATCTATAGGTGATCCACACAGGAATGCTACACTGACCAATTTCCTTGGAGTGCTAGCTCCTTTAGAGTCTCAACAGCTGATCTTCCTTCTTTCTGGATATTTAGACTAAAAGAATTATGCCGTAAAAGATCATCTTTGTACAAGTATTTCTATAATCTTCTAACTCATGTATGATATTATTTATTAATAAAAGTTAATTGTTGATTCATCATACTGTTGCATCTTATCAAGAATATGATGAACCTCATAGGTTAGGGCAATGAAATTAGGATTATGATGGAGATCATAATGGTGATACCTAAGTTCCTAAAAATCCTAATCTAAAAAGTTCCTAGTCGTTGCATCATCGATTCGGGGATTGATGTTTCTAGAAAGACTAGCACATCCTATGTATGCTCAATAAAGAGGGTGGTTGGTCTCACAGCCACTTGTGTAGGGATACTAGTACAAGGATATGGATTCTCATTAGGGTATGAGTTCATTGAACTGATCCATCTTAAGAACATCTTATGGAGGTCTTACTATGTGTCAAAAGATGGTTCTCATGGTGGGAGTTATGCAAGTGATCCTTAGACCTCAAATCACCATGGCTCCTTATGCACATAAAGCCATATTTTGGTTTATACTCATTCATGATAAAGAGTCATGTATGGGTATTCTTGGATATGGTGGATTGTGTATGAAGGATGTCAGTGGATCAACAAGGAATCGATCACTCTTAGTAAAAAGACTTATCCCATGTAGTCTCTTCAATTGTTGACTCAGGAAGTCTTTAATCAAAGTAGGATGAGATTAGAAAGGATTTATTATCTTTCATCAATCGAGTCTTCATTATCTAATTGAGACTCAAAAAGATTTAGTGCTAGGATTTGACAATTCTCCATACCCATCACTTATTTAGGATAAAGGAAGATCGAAGGATTGAATTGTATGATAACTTTTTAGTAAAGCGTATTTGGATAATTTCTACCAAATACCTTATCTTCCAGGTAGGCATGACATGTTGCTAGACATCAATCATATCTTGTAGGTTTTCATGAATCAAATTGGTTGGATTCATGAGTCAATTTGGAAATTGGCTTGAATTGGTAACTTGGGTCAGCTCGATTTGACCTAATTAGGTCAATCAATTTTGATCAAAACGAAACAACTTATAATTGGAGCTACTGCTGGCTATATGTGGAGCCCAAAGGGTCACACATGTTAGGAAATTGGTCATGGAAATCAATTGAATTTTGGTTAGGATCATTGGATCCTAATAGGCTAGCTAATTTGTATACTACCATATGCATGCTAGCCTAACTCCTAACCCAATTGGATTGGGTCAGTTTGCTTACTATTTGGGCTAACTAATTTAAATGAAACTTAGATTAGTTGAGTCCTAATTGGAATTGTATTCATCTATATTTATCTAGAATTTATTGAATATTATCCATGGATTATGGAATAGCCCAAATGGGATTGGACTCTTGCCATGTTGGCATGCGCCAAGATTAAGGGGTGCAGAAAGGACCAAGAGCCCTTCTACCACTTAATCACCTATTTCATGTAAGTTCTAGGCCTCTCTCCCTTATCCCCATGCCTATTTGGATTGGGTTAAAATGGTCAAAACATGGCATTTGGCATGGAAAAGATGGCATGCAAAATGAAGGGACGCATCCCTTCATGTTTGGTGCACAATCATAAATCTAGAAGTCCTTCTACTTGAAGGCTTCTGGTTCTCTGATACATCCTTTAGAATCCCACATCCCTTAGACAAATTTTGACTAGTAACTTGCCATACGAAAAGTGGAAAAATTACTGGAAAATTAAAGAAACACATATATGTTTCTTGGTGCAGTGATATGACATATCAAGATGAAACCTTTCACCCAAGGGACTCCTGCTTGAAGGGTCTTATCTGATCATTCAAAAATTAGATCAAGGATAGAGGAAAAGGTTTATCAAGCATCCCCTCACTCATTATATATAGGCATCGGTATTCTGATGCCAAAACATCCTGAAAGAAATCCTTTCTATCTCTCTTCCTTCTTTTAGGACAAAAAACTTTTTTAAGACAAGGCTTTTCATTTTAATACAAGAGCCTAAGAAAAGATATAGGAGGGATAACTGGATTCTAAGAGAGGATTCAGAGAGGTTTCTGAGTGCCCTACAGGAGGGTAGGGGTTCCAGCAAAGGGAGAAAGGTTGTAAAATGAAGAAAAGCTACCGAGAAGAGTCTTAGTCAAATAAGTAAGCTCGATAGGAGTGCTTTCTTGGTTCGGTTCCTATGTGGATCACCTATGGAGGGTATACACTTGTATGCTTTGTAAAAATTGAGTATAGCACTCCAGGTATTTTTCTATAATCCTAAAGTTGTAATTTATTAGTTATTATGGTCAAGTGGTCCTTGGGTCTAGGATTTCGGCAAATTAGGGTTTCAATAATTAAAATTTTTGAAATCCAATCTTCCATTGCATCAGCACGAACCCAACAATAGTATCAGAGCCATCTTGATTCATGTAATTAGTAGTCATTTTAGTGCTAATTGCTTGCTTTGCTATGACTCTTACATGATTAGTTCATATTACATATATGATATGTTACGCTCCTTGTAACTGCTTCAGATTAGGTTAGTCACCATGACTGTCCAGTCATAGGAGCTAAGTAGGATTTAAAAGCCCTCTCTTTCCATTCAATGAGATCTCCTATGATGTGTTGGGGTGTCACTATGGCCTTATCCCATGAACATGTGAGGTGAATGGATTGTTGTTTAATCATGCTTTGGTTATTCATATTAGGGTTAATATGCTTATGTGCTGGAATATGTGTCATGTTGGCATGTTTAATTTGGATGTGTTTGAGACCATCAAGCTGATGGGGGATGAAAATAAAATGATGAATGGAGAGTTTTAGCAAGCTAAGCAGCAAGCAAACTTGAGCAATTAATTATCAAATAAATGGGCTAAATTAATCCAAGAAAAAAATTTTATAAGGAGACTAGTTGATCTAAGTTACAATATCCGTAATGTAGATCTAGTTCAAAATAAAAATTAGGATCTTCATGGCAAGGAAACCATTACTACTAGGGAAAGTTAACCTTCAAATTATCAGATCTAATGAAGCTTAGGAAGAGTTTTCTTACCAACAATGATAGCTAAAATATTTGATGGAAAAAGAAGCTCTCAACCCTCATGGATTTGAGGACTAGAAGGCAAGATGATCACTCTCTACTTTAGGACTTACCTTGCCCTTGATCAATGGCATGGAGACCTTCCTCTTAGATGTGGGAACTTAAGAGAACCTGCAAGCAAACTTGGAATTAGACATGGAAGGAGAATTGAGGTTGGAAAGGAAACAAGAGAGAAAGGGAAAGAAACAAGGCCGGCGGCTTGGAACTTGGGGCTTGAACTTGGAGCACTTAATAATGGCATCACACTCTTCAATCTTCAAAGCATCAATCACTCTCCAACACACACTCAAAGGACCTCTCACTCCCTTCTCAAACATGAATTTAAATACTCCAACTTAGAGGACTAAATCACTCCAACTAGAAGAACTAAATCACTCCATACAAGAAGAACTCAAGATAGAACTCAACAAGAAGAAAACCTTCATTAATTCTCAAAATATTTTTTACATGGAATGCCTTACAATGGAAGCCTTGGACCCTATTTATAGCCTTAGAGGTCATCCAAAGTGAGGAGGGGAGGTGGAGTTAGGTTAGTTAACCATTTCTAGTTAAATCCAACTCCTTTGGTTACATAGTTGCAACAAGAAACAACTTCTAGGTAAGAGGTTGTAACAACTTGCTATGTGGCACCTAGGTGGCTTTGACATGGCTTCGAATTACTGATGTGGAGCCCTAAGTGTCATGTGATGTGGCATCCAACATGGCAAGTTGGTTGGGGGGTTGTTTGGTGAGTGAGGAGTGATCCCATGCTTCCCCTCAAAATGCTTGATGTATTATTTCTCATGTCTCCCAAAATGTATCCCATGTAAAGAATAAAATGGGCTTCTAAGAGGTGGCATCATGGGCTTCAAAAGGTGGTAACTTGACTTGCTTGGGCTTTGACTTGGGCATGCTTGAAGTTGGTCTTGATCTGGATTGAGTTGACTCAAGGGACTGGTGGCCTTCTTTCATGAGTCGACTCATAAATTGGTCTTTGTCTTCAAAGGTTTGGTGGGCTTCATTCCAAGGTTCTCATTAATCCTAAGTACACTATATTAGCTATAAAAAAATATCAAGAGAATTAGTTGAAAAATATTTTTCTTTCTTGTTGATGTCCCATCAAAAGCCCTCATAAAATTATATTTAGTTGTAGTGTAAGATAATCATAATGCAAATCTATTTAGGATTTGATTAGAAAATTGGTGTCTAGGCAAGTGGTTATAGGAAGGTAAAGGGAATGAGGTTTTAAATTTGTTCTATTATTTAACCTGGCCAATTCATTTGGTGTCTAATGAAAGCAACGGGGGAACCCCCTCATCTCTCCCACTTACCTGGCCAATTTGATTATATCTAGATCTTAAATTGGAAATGCTAATTGATTAAGCACACTACAAATTGCCTTCCTTCATGCTAAGCCAAATCCATGTCAAAAACTATAGTAGATTTGTTATGATTAACACAAGGCCTACTCTAGAATTTGATATGATATTTATCTTGGAGCATTTTATGATTTATGGCATGATTGGTGGTATTGCTTTGTTATGATTGACACAATGATAATATTTATCAAACATGGCTATATAGAAATGAAGGGTCTGACTAAGCTAAGACATGATAGTTTGTTGTAATTGACACAAGGCTATAAGTGTCTTAGAGGCAAGTGTTATGTTGAGAGTTGCATGGGTTGCAATTGAAAAGGGGTTTTCCTACCCTTGAACTCATGGGTGTTTGTTGTGATTAACACAAGACGTTCATGAGGAATTGGGATCTCAACCCCACTGAGGAAGCCCTAGGAGGGTTTTCCCACTTACCATAGATGAGGGTTATGATAATCAAAAAAAATAGTGGGAGACATAATTGGATGCAAAAGTCCTTGTCTAATTATGAATATCATCATAAGTGGTCTACTTATAGTTATTCTTTATTTAATATAGATTTTATAAAAGAAAAAAGTGGGAGATACAATTAGATGCAAAAGTCATTGTCTAATTATGAACATCATCATGAGTGGTCTGCTTATAGTTGTTCTTTATTTAATGTAGATTTTACATTATGACTTCTAATTTGTCATTGTGGGGCATCTTGGATGCCAACAAGTTGATCGGTCTAAATTTTATGGACTGGTTGAGAAACCTGAGGATTGTATTAGCTCAAGAAAAGCTTGCCTATATCCTCAATTCTCCTATCTTAGATCTGGTAGGAGAGGATGCTACTGAGGAGGAAAGGGCCATATATAAAATGTGGTAGAATGACAGTGGTGCGGGCACCAGACTCAGAAGAAGACTTTAGGGCTCCATCTGGATCTCTGATTGACCTTGCCCGAAGAATTATGGTTTTCTGGTTTTGTAATAAGGGTTGACCTGATCAACTCAATTTTGAGTCTGTAATTTTGTCATTTCAATTTTTGTTGGGTCATGTTGACTCAGTCCAAGTCCAAGGCCCAGGTAGGAGTCATTCCCTTTGCCATAGGGCACCACATTTTCCAGCTACAAGTGGGTGCCACACTCCCTGCCACATCTCCATCCAGTGTACCTTGGTCCCCACGCCTCAAGTAAGCAGGTTCTTTTTTTCTTGCACCACTTGGGGGAGAAATCCATCAAGATACCTCAATCTAAGGAGGAGCCAACTTCTTTCCAGATAAACCCAAGCCAGGATGGCAAGAATTTTCTTGAAAAGAGGATCAAGGAGGTGCCCCACAATGTTCCATAAAAATCTAAGTTATAAAAGGGAAGAGAGCATGTCTTGGGGAGAAAATCAAGGAAGCACCCAAAAGTTTCCAAAAGTGCCAAAGCCATGAAAGGAAGAAGCCTAAACTTGTGGAGCAAGACTAGGAGGTGTCCAAAAGAGCCAAACCATGAAGGGAAAATCCTTGATTCATGGAGAGATACTAGGAGACATCCCCATAACCTGCCATTCAGAGCTGATTTTCAAGTTTTCTTGGAGTTTTTGGGCTGCCCACTCATGGAAGGTGTCTTGGGAAGATAATTTGATGCCTAAAGTGTGGGTTAGTCCTATTAGTCCCACATGAGAAATGTATAAAATTTTATTTCTTTGTTATGTCTATATATTCAACTCTATGTAACTCTTGAATTTAACAGATGAATGAATTCAAATATTTGTGTGAGCAAACTCTGTGTTTTCTCTCTTCCGCACTTGCATCTAGGTGTTGAGCTCCGTGAGGGAGTAAATCCGGATTCCCCAGGAACTTTAAGGAGGTGTGAGATCTCCAAACCCCAAACCCTAGGTTAGCCACTTCACTCCCAAACCCTAGCCGCCCATCATCCTTCTCTTTCCACCAAGCCCTAGCATATCCCACCTCTCACGGCCATCCTCTTCAAGTCAAGGCCGACCCCAGCATCCAGGTCCAGTCTGGATACTTCAGATCCAGAGCATTTCCCAGAGGAAGTCAGATCGACCTCCAGGAGAATCCGGATTTCAGAACATCAACTTTCAAGTTCTTCAATCTGGTAACTTCTTCCTTGAGTATCTGATTCCATCAATTGTTCTTCTTCTTTCCCAGATCTTGAGTCCAGGAGAAGCCGACTCAGCCACAGGACCAGTATTGGAGGATCCATTGCGAAGGTACCTGAATCCGAGGATCCAACAATCTGCTCGAGAGAGTTCTTCCACCAAACTCTGTGAAGATCACTGTCTGGTTGGTAATCCATCTCTTCTCTTTATTTCTGTCTTGTTGAAAGTTCAGAGCGAAACCCTAGGTCTGGGAGTTTCTCAACCCCCAGCGATCCGTTACTTCTGAACTACTTTGATAATCCAGTTTTATTTAAATTGTGCTTTCAATTATTACCTAGTTTCTTTCAATTTAGTTTAACTTTCCTTTGAGTCAAAGCCGACTTCTGAAAATATTAAAAAAAATAACAAAAAAAAGAATTAGTCTTAATTTACTTCCGCATTGCATCATCTCTTCTTTTTGTTCTGCATCAGACAGCATGACTGTCAAGTGCATCATGTTGGCCTCTATGAGCAACGAGTTATAGAAGCAACATGAGAAAATGGAACCTCAGTCCATATTGCTTAATCTTAAAGAGCTTTATAGAGAGCATAGTCAGTCTGTTCGATATGAGATATCGAAGTAGTTATTTCGAGCATGCATGAGTGAGGGCTCTTCCATTCAGGCACATGTCCTCAAGATGATTGACCTGATCACTCGATTAGGTCAACTGAGATTTGTGATCGATGGAGAGCTTAATCAAGACTTAATCCTGCAGTCACTCCCAAATTTCTTCTCGCAATTTATCATGAATTACCATATGAATAAACTGAATATGTCATTCTTGAGCTACTGAATATGCTCAAGACAACAGAGAGCCACTTCAAAGGTGATAAGGCTTAACTTCTTCTAGTTGATGGAAAGAAGAAGCAGGCAATGAAGAAGGGTTCAAAGAGGAAAAGGAACCCTAAGAGTAGCTTCCAGAAGAGGAAGAAGTCAAAGAAGCCCTCTACTGATGGGACCTGCTATCACTGTGGGAAGCAAGGGCACTTGGAAGAAGAATTGCAAGTAATATCTTGCAAGTCAAAAGCAGGATGCTGGTGGAGCATCTAATGTTTTTTACATGATACAAACAAACTTGTCATTGAGTTCTTTAAATTTTAGTTCATGGATATTGGATACCACATGTGGGTCTAATATCTGTAAGTCATTGTAGGGGTTACAGAGATATAGAAGCTTGAAGGAGGGTGACTTCAAGCTATTAGGCACAAGTGGTGAATCCATTCAGGCTAAAGCTGTTGGTATCTTTTTGTTGTTGTTAGCTTTAGCCCTTGATTTTGATGAATAACAAAATGTTGAGTATATATTTTGTACTAATGTTTCAATTGGAGTTGTGAATTCTAGGTCCCAGGTACATCAAATTCTCTACATAAAAGTATCAAAGTCATTCACTTGAATTTAAGATGAATTTCAAAGTTTAAGAAGTCTTCTCACCTTGAAAAGCCATGAAATTGATCATTTTTGGCATTATGAAGAACAAACAGGAAGTTTATTGGACAAATTTTAGAGTTTTGGAGCTTGGTACAAACCAAGTGTCGACTCATGAAGCCTTAAGTGTCAACACATCTAAAAAACTAGCATGCAAAAACTTAGCTGGCATGCCAAGTGTCAACCTTAGTATCGACTCATAAGTTTAAGTGTCAGCACACAAATCAACTCAAGGCCTGAGAATAGAAATGAATAGAACTTTAATTTTGGACTTCAGTCAAGTGTCGACCCAAGTGTCAACTCACAAATTCAAGTATTGACTCATAGATCGACTCAAGGCCTGAGACAAGAAAGTTATAGAACAGTGTCATTGCTAAATTCTTTACCGAGTACTAACTCATAAATCCAAGTGCCAACTCAAGTGTCGACTCACAAGATTCAAGTATCGACTCACAGAATGACTCATATCCTAAGACCAGAAATGAAGCAGAACCATGGAATTTCAAGAATTATACCTAGTGTCGATCCAAGTGTCAACTCATGAAGACTCATGTATCGATCCAAGTGTCGACTCACAGGTTCTAACAACAGTAATGACTATATTTTTAGAAGTTTAGAATTAGCTCAATGGTCTAAAATGGCTAGATTCTCCACTCCAATGGTCTCAAATGGTTTTTTGGAGATTTTTGGAGTATTTATCACTCACCAAACTCATTGAAGACATAAGAAAAAAAAAAGAAACACAACAGATAAATTCTATCTTTTGAGAAAGCTATTGAAAAGACAAGAGTGAGCCATAAAAAAGATTCCACCTGAAAAAGCCTTCATTCTTGCTGTTGTGCCTTCAAATCAATATCCAAAAGTGTTCATTGAAAGCTTTTAAGAAGAAGAAGACAACTCAAGCATTAAAGAAGAGCTTCATCGACTTTATTTCTACTCTTTTGAGAGTTTATTCTTGTGCACAAATATATACTTTGGTTTTATTTGTTGTAACAAGTTTCAAGGCTATTGAAACTAGGGTTAGGCCCTTCCAAGCTATGAATTAGAATTCAACCCTAAAGGTTGGCTTAAGGGAAAGGTTGTTGGTGAGCCTAAGTGAGAAAACCAACTATGCATTTGACTTATGAGCCCAAAAAACAAGTTGGCTGTAATCTTGGTGATTATAGTAAAATTCCTAAGGGGTAGCTTGGGAAGTGGATATAGGTGCTTGGTGTGCATCGAACCACTAAGAATTTCTTGTATTTGTATATGTGCTTTATTACCTCATTTACTTCCATTGCATTGTTGTTTATTCCTTGAAGCATAGCATCTAAATTATATTCTCTATATTCACATTGTTACACAAACACATTAGTTCAGCACATACTTGTTTTAGTTTAAAATTTTTAAAAATCCAATTCACCTCTCCTCTTGGGTTGCTAAACTAGGCAACATAATATAGAACTATATATGCATGCAATTATTTTTTTGTATTTTTAAATATTGAGTTATATGTTTCAATCCCGAAGATCAGACCAAAGAATGATGTAAAGAGTTCCATATGAAATTAAAAAACTTAGAGCATGTATAATAGGACCTAAAAGCAATAGAAAGCAGACCACCGAGGTTGAGAAGTCTCGGTTTGGGCTAGTTCATCTTCAATAAAGCATCTGGCAGGCAAAGAGGGTGTACCTGACAACGGTTGATGCACTCGATGCCGATCATATTTGAAGGGGTCGCTCTCACTCCTGGATGCAGCCTGAAAAATCAAGCCAGAAACCCGTGGATACCCAGCTTTCTGCTTGGTGGTCCGATTGCGGTCTGGTTGGAGTTGTTGGATTTGTCGAAGTCGAGGGACCTGCAAACAATCTTCCAAGGGTTATAAAATACAGTAGGAATGAAGTAAGAAGGGAAAACAACAAGGGAAAGAGGTTATTGAAGAGGGCGGCTAGCATTTGGAGAGCAGGATGGCGGCTAGAAGCAGGGTGCAGAACATCGGGAAGAAGAAGGGCTCACACAAAATCCCTTTTAGCACATAGCAGGGAGCATATAGTAATTGGAGGAATTCAATATTATTTCATGAATAAAAGTTATTAAATTTTTTTACAAGGGGTCCCTTATATAAAGTCATGAGACTTAGGGCCCAAGCAAAAGAAAATAAAGAAAATAATGGGTGACCACTTTCTTCCTAAAGTGTGGGGCTAAATACATGGAAGAAAACACTCTCATGCCATACAAAATCCCTCCAAATAAGGTAGGTAGTGGACAACCAACGGGGGGGACCAAAGGGTGCCAACTTCTTACTTCTCTTGGCTTGGGGTGGACCACTTCTTTGCTAAGCAAGCTGGCATGAATCATGGGATTCATGTTTATCTGTTTTGACTTTCCTTCTTATCATGCTGGCATGTGGAGTTGGTGTGCTTAGGGTGTAGAAGGGGTGTGCCGGCATGTGGTCATCAACTCCTCATGCATGGGCCGACTTCATGATCCTCCAAGTAATCCTAGGTAGCGAAATCTAGGATGTGACTGGGACTCCATACGGCTGTTGAGGTGGCATGTTGGGTGGTTCCTTCACATGCTTGAGTCTTCTCCGACTGGGCTTGACTCAATACAACTAGACATGATTACAAGACTCAAAATATTATTAGCTCAACATGAGCTGACTTGACCAACTGATCCAAAACCCTAATGGTATGGATCAAATGCTCTATACAGGACTCAAATGATGAAGGCCCAGAAAGAACATGACTCAGGGGCCAAAGAAAAACTTAATTAGGCTAAGCCCTTATTACAAATTGGACTCAAACACTACTAAATAATCCATAGAGGGTTGAGAAGCATCTGTCTTATTCTGGTGCCTCTGGCGTCCCCACCAATTTTTCCAAGGTGGGAGGAACTCGACCCTATTGAGTAAGGATCACACTATCTCACATATATCTCGAGAAAGGCTGGGTCAAGGCATTGCAAGTCCTTTCAAGCAACCCACGAATCATCCGATT
The DNA here is from genome assembly GCA_021397845.1 of Areca catechu. NCBI lineage: Eukaryota > Viridiplantae > Streptophyta > Magnoliopsida > Arecales > Arecaceae > Areca > Areca catechu. Next base: position 87,465,867 of record CM038051.1, on the reverse strand, counting down.
CTGGCCAGCCTTGCCATCGAACCAGGTAGCGTTGATAGCCATGGCCCCGGGTCATGATGGTTTGATCATCCGGGATACGCTCGATCCGTTCCCCTCTCTCAGGCCAAATAATTGGTGGACACTCTGAATTAGGGTCACTCACAATGGAAGGAGTAGGTCCAAAGGCCTCAATAGGTATCGCTGCCGGTTCCCTAAACTCAACTAAGTCTACGATATTGAAGGTAGAACTAATACCCAAATTCGAAGGCAATTCTAACACATAGGCATCTGGTCCAACCTTTTCTATCACTTTAAAAGGTCTGGCTCTGCGAGCATGAAGCTTTTTTTTAGGCCTAAGCCTAACCAAGACAGAATCCACTACATCAAATTCCTTGGCCCTTCTTCAGAAATAGCCAGTTTGTTACAAAATTAGTGCAGGTGGTGAACATGCTGGGCACATGCAAACTCCTAACAAGTGATGCAAAGGACTCAAACTATCACCTAACAAACTCGAATATGCATTCCTATCGAAAAAAATTTTATTAAACTCTTTGGACCTAAACCTAAGATATTATAGGTTCTCTAGGTTTGATCCTAGCTTGACATGCACATAAAAACTTACAATGGGCTCCTAACAAATTTCATAGGGTATGCCAGAAGTATAATGCAAACCTAACATGCGTAATGAATGCATGCAGTATGCTAATCTCAACTAAATACAATCTAATGATCCTAGAAATGCTGGAGGTGTCTGGAAAGGGTAGAAAATAAGAAGTGGGTTCATAATTAGTCTGGTAGGGTAGAAAAAAGGTTCAAGGTTAGTTGGATAAAGTACGATATAAGAAGGCATGTCAGGGACTAATCCTAGACTAATGAGAATAACTTTACAAGGTTGAGTTATATTTACAGGGTTTGCATAATGGAAAGATGGGTTACTAATATCAGGAAAGAGGTCCTTAATGGGAACTATAGGAGGGGGCTCATCCTGAAGGTACTTACTCAAAGAGATCAGGTCCTTAATAAATCCTTCTGGTTCTTGTATTTTAGGACTAGACTTTATAATTTGGCTCTCCTCTATGGTTTCCTTAGGTAAGATTCTAGTAGCAGTATCTAGGTTCTCTTCCTCTAATTGTCCTTCCATTACAGCTTTAGGCTGGGTATAGTCAGGGTTAACTAACTCTAGATTGGCTTCTACATGGGTACCTACGGGATCAATGATGTATATTTTTTTATTATACCGCAAGTGCACGGTGTGCAGAGTAGCATGTTCGGCAAGTACAGGTCGATTCCATGATGAAATGGATTTTTAAACTGCATTCTAACCCCTTGCTTGGCGAGCTTTAACGAGAATTGGAATTAATTGCTAAATTATTCTAAAGCAGTAACTTCAAAATTAAACAATTAAAATAACCCTATGATCTTTGAATCTGCTAGACTGATGACTAATAAAGCCTTTCTAAGGTTTTCTTCTCTTTAACTTTTTCTCTTGTATTACTCAAGTATGGATTATGAACGGGTTCTGACCCAACAATAACCCATCAAGAATGTTTACAAAGAAAAAAATTAACCATAAGCCTATTACCTAGAACCCTTCTTGCACTAAATTAAATATGAACTATAAAAGGATTATGACCCAATGATAGTTCATTAAGATTAGTGGCAAGAGGATCAAAGGAAAAAAAAACTCTAAAAACAATGTAAGAAAGAAAGAATTCTACCCTACTTGCAGGTATTTAAAGTGCAAGAATTAAACTAACCTTTGCAAATATTTAAATGACATTCATAAAGTTGCAATAAATTAAACTAATTCTAGAGTAGAAATTTAAATGACAAGAATAAAAATAAAAAAAATAGCAAAACTATTTTTCTAAAAAAAAATAAATATTCATTAAAAAAAATAATTCTTAAACTATTAAGAAAGTTTAAGAGTCGGAACAAATAAACTCTCGGGCTCTCGGAGAAGAGAATAACACTCTCGAAAAGGTGGAATGACTCCCAAAAAAGAATTCCCTTTTTTCTCACTCACGGGTCAGAAGGAAACCACGTCGATCCCGCAGTCTCTATCCGATCGATTGAACTCGTCTACAATTTCTTCTCCTTATCCCCGCAACAGTTCGCATTATCCCCTCTTGAATTTCAAACTCCATAGGATATCCAATCTCCTCTCAGACATTCTGCGTGACACGGAGTGGACAGTGGCTGGCTCTGCACAACAGTAAATGGAGGATGCAGAAGATCGTGGACGGAGTCTGGGCCATAGTGTAGTGGAATGAGGAACGGTGGAAGTCACCAGAACCATGGGTTTCGATTGCGGGGACTAGCTGCGGTTGTGAAGGATGGCCGGCGGTGGAGGCCGATTGGTGATGATGGAGGAGCGGTGATCTGGGACAGCAGCAGGCGGTGAGAGGAGGAAGACAACCAGCTAATCGTAGATGAGAAGAAGACACTCAATTTGGCTTGTGCTTGGGTTTTTCTTGCCCATCAATGGCTTCTCCGTGATCTTCTCCGGCCACGGGAATGGTGCTCACGTGGTGAAGACAACCTACGATAGCGACAAGAAGAGGAAGAAGGCAACGGTGGAGATGGGAAGAAGATCACCATGACTTTCCTTGAATTTTTCTAGCATGGAGAAGGTTTTTCCGCGTGTTCCCCTGCCACGACGAGACTCCCGATGATGTGAGGAAGAGTTTCGGCATTTTTCCTGGTGAGATCGGCTCTTCGTTTGTCCTGTGGTCCATGGCTCTACTTTGTGGACCGACTGTAATAGAGGATGGCGGACCGGCTGGCATTCCATGAACCATTCAGCTGGTCCACTATGAACCAGCTACTTTAAAACCGTGCAACTTTATGTTAATTCCTTCAAAATTGATTTCCCGTCTCAATTCAAATCAAGTTTGATTCACATGCCGTTCACACCGTTGGATCCCAAAAATGATGCTCTTCATGTTGGTGGGGTTCAATCATCTAAAACACTACATAAAAATATAAAATTTAATTAAACAAGCGTAATTTAATATATAACTTAATGCTTTAATACTTAATTTTTATGCATTCATCACTCCTCCCAACTTGAATCTTACTTGTCCTCGAGTAACGATAAAAGATAGTTCATGAATTTTTATTAGAAATAATTGAGGAGCCTACCAAAAACTCTTAATACCATACACAAGTTTATTCGGACTTAAAAGTTACTCTCACACCCTTTTTATAACTAGAAGATTTTTCATTAGATAGCAAATGAAATGAATCATTGGGATATTAATAGCTTCAAGTAAATTGGTTTAGTGCAAACTTCTCATTTTTCAAAGATAATTCTTGACCACTTCTATTGTTATTTCCAAATCTTTTTCCTCCTTGGAGTGGTGAGATATTGTTTCAGTATAATTATGTTCCTCTTATTATTACACTTTCTCTCTTTTTTAATACAGACCGTGCATTGTCTTAATCTCTTAAGCTTTCTATCTGATCCTTGCAACAAGTTTTTGACCAATGTCTCCCAGATCAGTTGACCTTAGGGCACTAGGTGTAGAATACTCCTCGGGCTTACTGGCTTGAGTCAGAAAGGCTACAGATCAAAACTGGCAATAAGGCAAGGTTTCTTCACATCTCCACTTTTTGACGCGAGACTCAACTGCTTACTTAGGCAAAGAGGCCTAGTTACTTGGTGAAACAATCTTCAGAACTTGCTTTTATTAACTCTTTGTTTTTATTTATTTTTCTAATGGAAGTTTTGCATTTAACAATACCCACACACCTAAGAGGTAAATTCCTTTTCTTTGCAAATAGGAGGATTAGAATTATCTAGAAATTTGAATTCATTCTTACTTACCATTTTTACTTGAGTCTATTAATATTTAATCCCTCAATATTTCAAGAATTATCTAGATGTTAAATCAACTACTATTCAAAGTGTGTGATTCACCCTAAGTCCAAGGTCAACAAATATAAGATATTAAGGTGAAGGTAGCTCCAAATACTTATTCATTCAGCTTATTATCCTCCCCCAAATAAAAATGATTCTAAACATATGCATGATATGATATAAAAGGAAACGAAGACACCCGAGAAATTTTCTTGAGATCTCCTCCCAACTTAGCTAATAGAGCTTTTTCATGTCAAACTCTACAAAACCTAACAATATTAAAAAAAAAAAATTATTAGAAAGAAAGAAAGAAGCTGGGTTGCCTCCTAGAAGTGCTAAATTTAATATCTTCAGCCAGACTTGACAACAGGCTAGTCAAGATATCTCAGTTCATAAAGAACCATGGCTTCCTATATAGATCCTATGGGCAATTCCAAGAATGGTTTTAATCATTGACCATTAACTTTGAAAACAACACCATTGCTTGGATTTTGAATTTCTACAGCCCCATGTGAAAAGACTTCTTTAACTAAGAAAGGTTCTGCCCATCTAGACCTAAGCTTTCCAAGAAAAAGGTGTAACCTCGAATTGTGTAACAGAACTTTTTGTCAAGGAGTAAAAGATTTTCTATGAATTGCTTGATCGTGAAATACTTCGTTGTTTCCTTGTACACCTTAGCATTCTCATAAGCTTCATTTTTGAGTTCTTCTAATTCATTAATCTGAAGCTTCCTATGGTTTCCAGCTAAATCCAAATCCATGTTTAACTTCTTAATTGCCCTCATAGCCTTGTGTTCCAATTCAACAGGCAAGTGACATGATTTTTCAAACACAATCCTATAAGGAGACATTCCTAGGTTGGTCTTATAGGCAGTGCAGTATACCCAAAGTGCATCAAATAATTTCAAAGACCAATCTTTTCTATTAGCATTAATGGTCTTCTCCAAGATTTGTTTGATTTGTCTATTAGATACCTCTACTTCCCACTTGTTTGAGGATGATATGGTGTAGCAAATTTGTGGGTAACATTATATTTCTTCATCAAAGTGGCAAAGTGTCGATTGCAAAAATATGTCCCCCGATCACTAATGATTCCTCTAGGAGTATCCAAACGGGAGAGAATGTTTTCCTTGGTAAATTTGATGACCACTTTGCTATCAGTGGATCTACATGGAACATCTTTTACCCACTTAGACACATAATCAATAGCTACTAGAATATATTCATTCCCAAAAGAGGTAGGAAATGGTCCCATAAAATCTATCACCGATACATCAAAAATTTCAACCACCATGATTGGATTGAGTGGCATCATGTCTTTCTTGGTGATTTGATCCACTTGTTGGCATCTAGCATAATTCTTACAATATACATGTGCATCCTTAAATAAATTTGGCCAATAAAATCCATACTGAAGTACATTGGCAACTGTTTTTCTTAGATGCAAAGTGACCACCACATGCCTCGTCATGACAAAATGATAGAATACTTCTAACCTCATTATCCGGGACACACCTCCTAATGATCTGATCAGGATATTGTTTAAACAAATAAGGATCATCCCAGATGAAATACTTCACTTGGAAAAAAAATTTATGTTTGTCTTGAGTTGTCCAATGAATGGGAACTTTACTAATGGCTAAATAATTGACAATATCAGCATACCAAGGTTTAATGGACATGGACAAGAGTTGTTCATCCAAAAAATACTCATTTATAGGTGGTTCTCTAGATGGTTCAATAATGATTTGGGACAAGTGATCTGCTATAGTATTCTCTGTTCCTTTTTTATCCTTAATTTCTAAGTCAAATTCTTGCAGGAGTAAGATCCATCGTATTAAGCGTGCCTTAGAATCTTTCTTTGCTAAAAGATGTCGGATGGCTAAGTGGTCATTAATAACAATAGTATGCGACCCAACCAAGTAGGACCTAAACTTCTCTAAAGCAAAGACTATAGCTAGGAACTCCTTTTCTGTGGTTGTGTAATTAAGTTGCGCATCATTCAAAGTTTTACTTGCATAATAAACAACTCTAGACAACTTATTAATCCTTTGACCGAACAATACACCTACAGCATAATCAGATGCATCGCACATTAGCTCAAAAGGTTCGGTCCAGACAGGTGGATGGATGCTGGGAGCAGAAATGACTGTCCTTTCAAGAAATTCAAAAGACTCTAAGCACTTAGGAGCAAACTCAAATTTTGCTTCCTTTTCTAATAGATTTGTCAACGGGTGAGCCACTTTGCTAAAATTGGATATGAACCTTCTATAAAATCTAGCATGTCTTAAAAATGAACAAATTTCTTTAATAGACTTGGGTGATGGAAGACTTGCAATAAGGTCAACTTTAGCCTTGTCAACTTCTATTCCCTTTTTTGATACTACATGGCCAAGCACTATACCTTCTTTAATCATGAATTGACATTTCTTCCAATTAAGAACTAAATGCTTCTCCTTACATCTTTCTAAAACTAGCCTTAAATGGTTTAAACATTCAGAGAAGGTAGGGCCAAAGAAAGAAAAGTCGTTCATGAAAATTTCTAGAAATCATTCAACCATGTCAAAAAAAATGCTGATCATACATCTTTGGAAGGTTGCTGGTGCATTACATAACCCAAAGGGCATTCACCTATATGCAAAGGTTCCGAATAGACACATAAATGTAGTCTTTTCTTGATCTTCAAGGGCTATGGGGATCTGACTATAACCGGAGTATCCATCAAGAAAATAGTAAAACTCTTGTCCAGCTAACTTCTCTAACATCTAATCAAAGAATGCAAAGGAAAGTGATCTTTTCTTGTTGCCGCATTCAATTTCCTATAGTCTATACAGACCCTCTACCCCGTTAGGGTCCTAGTTGGGATGAGTTCATTTACTTCATTTTGGACCATTGTTATCCTAGATTTCTTTGGTACAACTTGTATAGGACTCACCCATGAACTATCAGGAATGGGATAAATAACTCCATTATCCAGCAACTTCAAAATTTCCTTCTTGACTACACCTTCATGGCTAGATTCAATCTTCTCTTGGCATCTCTAATTAATTTAGCCTCTTCCTCCAAATGTATCCTATGTTGAACTATGGAAGGACTTATTCCCTTAATGTCTACCATGGTCCAGTCTATTGCTTCTTGATTATCTCTCAAAATGGCTAACAACGCCTCCTCTTATTTAGGATTTAGGTATGAGGCAATAATTACAGGCAACGTTTTATTTGGACCTAAATACACATACTTAAGATGCTTAGGAAGGGGTTTCAACTCTAACTTGGGTGCCTCTTCTATTGATGGCTTGGTTGATGATTTAGCCATTTCCAATAGTGTTTCAGAAGGAGGCTCCCACCTCTGGCCATTTTTATTATCTTCAAATATTTTCTCTAAATTCTCATCATCATGGGTTAGCCAAATACTAGTCTCCTCAAGATCGACTTCTTCATCGCTAATGTCTATAGGTTCATAAATTTCATCTTGAATTACACTAACATTAGCATGCCTAGTAGATTCCTGTTCCAAATTAAATATGTTCAAATCAATAGTCATATTTCCAAATGACAGTTTCATAAGTCCATTCAGACAATTAATTTCAGCATTAGCAGTAGCTAAGAATGGTCTTCCTAAAATAACAGGGATATGACCTTTAGAATTTAATACCGATTTAGTCTCCAAAATGATAAAATCAATCAAAAAAATGAAATTTCTAACCTTAATCAAAACATCTTCTACTATTCCCTTAGGAATTCTGAAAGATCGATCTGCTAATTATAATGTAATCCCTGTTGGCTGAAGTTTCCCCAATTCCAATTGCTCATACACTGAATAGGGCAAAATGTTCACTCTAGATTTTAAATCAAGTAAAGCCTTCCCAATATGGGTTTCTCCTATAATACAAGAAATTATTGGAGAACCTGGATCCTTATAATTTATAGGCATGTGACTCAATAGGTAGGAGCTCACACTTACTGCTAAGAAAGCTCTTTTTGGTACAATAGAGGTTTTTTTCTTGGTACAAAGATCTTTTAGGAATTTGGCATAAGTCGTAACCTGCTGGATCATGTCTAAAAGAGGGATATTAACTTGAACTTGTTTAAACATCTCTAACATTCTATCTAAATGTTCTAATTATTTGTTAGACCTTAATCGATTTGGAAAAGGAGCTTTAGGAATTATGGGCACCTGATTCAGTGCACTATCAGTTTCAGGAGCTTGAGTTTGTAATGTAGGTTGTTCATTGGGTGGCTCCACAGATTTAGTAGTTGAATCTTCTCTAATGTCAAATGCTCCTATCTGATTATCCACTTGTTTCCCTGATCTTAATGAATGGATAGCATTTACATGATCGACTTGATTTCCTTGTTGGGATCGTGGACCAGTTTGGTTCCTTGGGTTGGGCTCAGGTTGGCTAGGTAGCCTACATTGTTCTCTTTCAGCAATGGTAGATGCTAATTGACCCACTTGCATTTCCAATCGGGCTATGGCTTGGCTCGTGATTTGCATAAAATTATTCAACGTATTAACAGTGTCAACATTAGATTTGGCTAAGGCTTCCAGGCTTTTTTCTAAAGCGCTAAGCTTCTTTTCATTAATATTGAAGCCCGATGGTGGTAGGTTGTTCATCACAAGATAAGGCCTTGGGTTTTGCTGATTAAAACTTAGACCGCCTACATTTGGGTTCTATGACAATGAAAAATTTGGATGATTCCTCCATCATGGGTTATAGGTGGGTGCATAGGGATTGTTCATTAGTCTTTGGAATGTATCATTCACTTGTACACATCCATTATCTATTTGGTTCATCAAGAAGGGACATTCTTCAAGGACATGGTCAGATGCATTGCACCCATTGCACATGGTTGCAGACACTTGTTTAATACTGGCTGGTCTCTGAAGTTCTAAGGCCTCTAACCTACGTGTCAGTGTTGCAATTTTGGCTTCAGCAGCTAGGGTAGTCTGAACTTGATAGATTCCACTTCTTGATGGTGTGGATCTTTCTGGTTCCCTAGTTGTTTTTCATTGTAAACTTTTCTCAGCTAGGTCTTCTAAGAATTGCCAAGCTTCATTGGATTCTTTATACATGAATTGGCCTTGACACATGGAATCTAGCATGGTTCTCGAATTAGAATCTAAACCCTCATAAATGATTTGGCAAAATCTCCAGGTTTCTATTCCATGGTATGGACATTAGGTCAAGAGATTCTTAAAATGGTCAAAATATTTCCAGAATGACTCACCAAATAATTGATAAAATTGGTTTATTTCATTTCTAATCTTAGCTGTCTTATGATGAGGAAAGTATTTTTTTAGGAACATTCTAACAAAACCCTCCCAGGTCATGATAGATTGATTTGGGAGACTATAAAGCCATTTTTTAGCATTATTCTTAAGGGCAAAGTTGATTAGTCTCAGCTTGATTTCGTCCTTAGTCAATTGTTGCAATCTCATTGTTGCACAAACCTCTTCAAATTCCCTAATAAATAAATATGCATCCTCTATTCCAGTTAATTTTGGAAGCATATTAATGATCTGAGGCTTAATTTCAAAGTTGTTTGCAGTGGGTTGTGGCAACATTATACAGGATGGTTAGACGGAACCAACTGGATAACATAAATCCTTAAGGGTTTGGGGTTGATTCACAATATCCAATGTTGGATCTAAAACAGGAATTGGATCAGTTCTAACTAGTCGTCCTAATAATCTTCTCCAAACAGGAGTTGGAGAATTTACAATATTCTCAATGTCCTTAATTTTTTCTAAATTTTATATTTATATATTTTTTAAAAAACTTTTAATATATATATTTTTATATATTTTTAAAAAACTTTTAATATATATATTTTTATATATTTTTTTATCAGACAAGTTTCATATAAATTAATTCTATCCTAAGGTAACCTAAATCTAGACAGCTCCTAACTGTTCCAAGTTAACGGGCACTCCAAGTTCAACCAATGCACCAAACTGGCCAGTTAAGTATAAGGTTGAAGAAGGTACCCTTGTTGTGGTGCGGGCACCAGACTCAAAAGAAGACTTCAGGTCTCCATCTGGATCTCTGATTGACCTTGCCTGAAGAATTAGGATTTTTCTGGTTTGTAATAAGGGTTGACTTGATCAACTCAATTTTAGCTTGAGTCTGTATTTCCCTGCAATTTAATTTTGTTGAGTCATGTTGACTCAATAGTGGTCTAGGACTTCTCCAGGGTGTCACATTTTCTCCCAAGGCCAAGCAAGTGGGTGCCACACTCCCAGCCACACTCCCAGCCACACGCCTGAGTCCAGGGGGTGCCACATCTCCATCCAGTATGCTCTAGTCCCCACACCACAAGATAGCAGGTCCCTTCTCTCATGCGCCACTTGAGGAGAAAACAATCTGGGATCCACAATTCAAGGGGGCGGCCAAAGTGTTTCCATATAAACCAAGCTATGAAAAGAAAGGAGCAAAGCTTGGGGAGCAAGACTAGGAGGTGCCCAAATAATTCCAAACAAAACCAGGTATGGAAGGAAGGAAATTTCTCTTGAAGAGCAAGGTTAGGAGGTGCCCAAATACTTCTAAATAAAACCAAGCATGGAAGGAAAAATATTTTTTCTTGAAGAGCAAGGCTAGGAGGCACCACCTACTTACCTTTTGAAGCCACCAATCAGCATTTTTGGAAACTCTTGGCCGGCCATATGTGTGGGAATTGATCCTACAAACCTAATTTGAAGATCCACCCTATTAGTCCCACATGGGAAGATGTAAAACCCTGCTCTCTTGTAAAGTCCTATAAATTAAACCCCTCTTGTAAATTTTAAAGTTATCTGATGAATGAATCCAATTTATGTATGAGCAAACTCTGTGTTTCTCTCTTCCGCACTTGCATCCAGGTGTTGAGCTCCATGAGGGAGAAAATCTGGGTTCCCCAGGAACCTTGAGGAGGTGTGAGATCTCCAACCCCAAACCCTTGGTTAGCCACTTCACTTCCAAACCCTAGCCGCCCATCATCCTCTTCAATCCACCAAACCCTAGCCTACGCCCCCTCTCACGGCCACTCTCTCCAAGTCAAGGCCGACCACCAGCATCCAGGTCCAGTCCGGATACTTTAGATTCAGAGCAATTCCCAGAGGAAGTCAGATCAGCCTTCAGGAGAATCCGGATTTCAGTAACATCAGCTTTCAAGTTCTTCTAACTGGTAAATCCTTCCTTGAGTATCTGATTCCATAAATTGTTCTTCTTCTTTCCCAGATCTTGAGTTCAGGAGAAGCCAACTCTGCCAAAGGATCAGTATTGGAGGATCCATTGTGAAGATATCTGAATCCGGGGATCCAACAATCTGCTCAAGAGAGTCCTTCCACCAAACTCCGTGAAGATCACTGTCTGGTCTGTAACCCTTCTCTTCTCTTTACTTCTGTCCTGTTGAAAGTTCAGAGAGAAACCCTAGGTCTGGGAGTTTCTCAACCCCCAGCGATCCGTTACTTCTGAACTACTATGATAACCCAGTTTCTTTTAAATTGTGCTTTCAATTATTACCTAGTTTCTTTCAATTTAGTTTTGCTTTCCTTTAAGTCAAAGCCGACTTCTGAAAATATAAAAAAAAAAAAAAAAAAAAGAATTAGTCTCAATTTACTTCCGCATCGCATCATCTCTTCTTTTGTTCTGCATCATGTTGCTTTCCTTAGATACCAATTAAAAATTATCCAGGTAAGCAGAACCAAAGCACTTTCCTTCGGTACTTAATCCCTGAACCACTTTCCTAGACACCAATTTAATGATTGAATCTAGCTTGGTATAACCCATAGATCTCCTTGTCCTATTAAGCTTAGATGTCCCTAGAGTCAACATCTAATTAATTTTATTTAGAGGCTTGGGTCAATGCAAATGAAGGAGTTTGATTTTGGGCTAAGGAAGGGTAATGAAATCCCCACCTTATCTTATTTAGGGTTTGTGCCCTTAAAATGATTTAAATATGCTATGCACAATGAAAGGGAAACCAAACAAATTTAAATTAAAAAATAAACTAAGATAAGCTAAAATAAACTAAGATAAGATAAGATGAAATAAAATAAGATGCTAAAAGAAAAATAATAATTTAAACTTACCTGGCTTCTAGCACTCACCAACTTTAAAAATAAAAAAGATTAAACTAAAGTTAAAGCAAGAATTTAAAACATAATTAAAAACAAACCAGATCCCCGGTAATGGCGCCAAAAACTTGATGTGTATTTTCTAATTATACTGCAAGTGCACGGTGTGCAGAGTAGCACGTCTGGCGAGTACGGGTCAATTCCACGATGAAATGGGTTTTTGAACTGTGTTCTAACTCCTTGCTAGGTGAGCTTTAACAAGAATTGGAGATAAATTGCTAAATTATTCTAAAGCAGTAACTTCAAAATTAAACAATTAAAATAACCATAGGATCTCTGAATCCGCTAGACTGATGACTATTAAAGCCTTTCTAAGGTTTCTTTCCCTTTAACTTTTTCTCTTGTATTACTCAAGTATGGATTATGAATGGGCTCTGACCCTACAATAACCCATCAAGAATGTTTATAAGGAAAAAAATTAACCATGAGCCAATTACCTAGAACCCTTCTTGCACTAAGTCAAATATGAACTATAAAGGGATCATGACCCAATGATAGTTCATTAAGATTAGTGGCAAGAGGATCAAAGGAAAAAAAAACTCTAAAAATAAAGTAAGAAAGAAAGAATTCTACCCTACTTGCAGGTATTTAAAGTGAAGGAATTAAACTAACCTTTGCAAATATTTAAATGACATTCATAAAGTTGAAATAAATTAAACTAATCCTAGAGCGGAAATTTAAATGACAAGAACAAAAATAAAAAAAATAATGGAATTGTATTGCTAAAATGAAATAAATATTCATAAAAAAAAATAATTCTTAAGCTATTAAGAAAGCTTAAGAGTCGGAACAAATAAACTCTCAAGCTCTCGGAAAAGAAAACAATGCTCTCGGAAAGGTGGAATGACTCCCAGAAAAGAATTCCCTTTTTTCTCATGCACAGGTCTCTTATTTATTGTAGAAGGAAACCGCATCGATCCCGTGGTCTCTATCCGATCGATTGCGCCCATCTACGGTTTCTTCTCCTTATCCCCGCAACAGTTCTCGTTATACCCTCTTGAATTTCAAACTCCATAGGATATCCAATCTCCTCTTGAATTTCAAACTCCGTAGGATATCCATTCTCCTCTCGGACATTCTACGTGACACAAAGTGGATAGTGGTTGGCTCTGCACAACAGCAAATGGAGGACGCGAAAGATCATGGACGGAGTCTGGGCCATAGTGGAGCATAATGAGGAATGGTGGAAGTCACCGGAACCAAGGGTTCCGGTTGCGAGGACCAACTACTGTTGTGAAGGATGGCGATGGTGGAGGTCGATTGGTGGTGGTGGAGGAGCGGTGATCTGGGATAGCAACAGGTGATGAGAGGAGGAAGATGACCAGCTGATCACAAATGAGAAGAACACACTCGATTTGGCTTTTGCTGAATGGTGCTCGGGCGGTGAAGAAAACCTGTGACAGTGATAAAAGGAGGAAGAAGGCAATGGTGGAGATGGGAAGAAGATCACCGTGACTTTTGTTGAATTTTTTCGGCATGGAGAAGGCTTTCCGGCATGTTCCCCTACCACAAGGAGACTCCCGACGATGTGAGGAAGTGTTTTGGCATTTTTCCCGGTGAGATCAGCTCTTTGTTTGCACTGTGGTCCGTGGCTCTTCTCCTTGGACCGGCTACAATGGAGGATGGTGGACCGGCTGGCATTTTATGAACCATTCAGCTTGTCCACTATGAACCAGTTGCTTTAAAAAATGTGCAATTTTATGTTAATTCCTTCAAAATTGATTTCCCATCTCAATTCAATTCAAGTCTGATTCGCATGCCGCTCGCGCCATTGGATCCCAAAAATGATACTCTTCATGTTGGTGGGGTTCAATCATCTAAAACGCTGCATAAAAATATAAAATTTAATTAAATAAGGATAATTTAATATATAACTTAATTCTTTAATACTTAATTTTTATGCATTTATCACTCCTCCCAACTTAAATCTTACTCATCCTCGAGAAGGATAAAAGATAGTTCATGAATTCTTATTAGTAATAATTGAGGAGCCTACCAAAAACTCTTAATACCATACACAAGTTTATTTGGACTTAAAAGTTACTCTCACACCCTTTTATATCTAGAAGATTTTCTATTAGATATCAAATGAAATGAATCATTGGGATATTAATAGCTTCAAGTAAATTGGTTTAGTGCAAACTTCTCATTTTTCATAGATAATTCTTGACCACTTCTATTGTTATTTCCAAATTTTTTTCCTCCTTGGAGTGGTAAGATATTATTTTAGTATAATTATGTTCCTCTTATTATTACACTTTTTCTCTTTTTAATATAGACCGTGCAATGTCTTAATCTCTTAAGCATTCTATCTGACCCGTATAATAAGTTTTTGACCAATATCTTCCAAATCAGTTGACCTTGTGGCACTAGGTGTAGAACACCCCTTGGGCTTACTAGCTTGAGTCAGAAAGGCTACAGATCAAAACTGGCTGTAAGGCAAGGTTTCTTCACATCTCCACTTTTTGACACGAGACTCAACCGCTTACTTAGACGAAGAGGCCCGGTTACTTGGTGAAACAATCTTCAGAACTTGCTTTTATTAACTCTTTTTATTTATTTATTTTTTAACGAAAGTTTTGCATTTAACAATACCCACACACACCTAAGAGGTAAATTCTTTTTCTTTGCAAATAGGAGGATTAGAATTATCCAGAAATTTGATTTAATTCTTACTTACCATTTTTACTTGAGTCTATTAATATTTAATCCCTCAATATTTGAAGAATTATCTAGATGTTCAATCAACTACTATTCAAAGTGTGTGATTCACCCTAAGTCCAAGGTCAACAAATATAAGATATTAAGGTGAAGGTAGCTCCAAATACTTATTCATTCAGCTTATTATTCCCTCCCTAAATAAAAATGATTCTAGACGTATGCATGATATGGTATAAAATGAAACGAAGACACCTGAGGAATTTTCTTGAGATCTCCTTCCAACTTAGCCAATAGAGTTTTATTAAAGTCAAACTCTACTAAACCTAACAATATTAAAAATAAAATTTATTAGAAAGAAAGAAAGAAGCTGGGTTGCTTCCCAGAAGTGCTAAATTTAAAGTCTTCAACTAGACTTGACAACAGGCTAGTCAAGATATATCGGTTCATAAAGAACCATGGCTTTCTTTATAGATCCTATGGGCGATTCCAAGAATGGTTTTAATCGTTGACCATCAACTTTGGAAACAACACCATTGCTTGGATTTTCAATTTCTATAGCCCCATGTGAAAAGACTTCTTTAACTAAGAAAGGTCCTGTCCATCTAGACCTAAGCTTTCCAGAAAAAAGGTGTAACCTCAAATTGTATAACAGAAACTTTTGTCCAGGAGTAAAAGATTTTTTGTGAATTGCTTGATCGTGTAATACTTTCGTTCTTTCCTTGTACACCTTAGCATTCTCATAAGCTTCATTTCTGAGTTCTTTTAATTAATTAATCTGAAGCTTCCTATGGTTTCCAGCTAAATCCAAATCCATGTTTAACTTTTTAATTGCCCACATAGCCTTGTGTTCTAATTCAACAGGCAAGTGACATGATTTTCCAAACACAATCCTATAAGGAGACATTCCTAGGTTGGTCTTATAGGCAGTGCGGTATGCCCAAAGTGCATCAACTAATTTCGAAGACCAATCTTTTCTATTGGCATTAACGGTCTTCTCCAAGATTTGTTTGATTTGTCTATTAGATACAACTACTTGCCCACTTGTTTAAGGATGATATGGTGTGGCCAATTTGTGGGTAACATTATATTTCTTCATCAAAGTGGCAAAGTGTCGATTGCAAAAATGTGTCCCCCGATCACTAATGATTGCTCTAGGAGTACCCAAACGGGAGAGAATGTTTTCCTTGATAAATTTGATGACCACTTTTCTATCAGAGGATCTACATGGAACAGCTTCTACCCACTTAGATACATAATCGACAGCCACTAGAATATATTCATTCCAAAAAGAGGTAGGAAATGGTCCAACAAAATCTATCCCACAGACATCAAAAATTTCAACCACCAAGATTGGATTGAGTGGCATCATGTCTTTCTTGGTGATTCGACCCACTTGTTGGCATCTAGCACAATTCTTACAATATACATGTGTGTCCTTAAATAAATTTGGCCAATAAAATCCATACTGAAGTACTTTGGCAGCTATTTTCTTAGATGTAAAGTGACCACCACATGCCTGGTCATGACAAAATGATAGAATATTTCTAACCTCATTATCTGGGACACACTTCCTAATGATCTGGTCAGGACATTGTTTAAATAGATAAGGATCATCCTAGATGAAATACTTCACTTGGGCAAAAAATTTATGTTTGTCCTGAGTGGTCTAATGAATAGGAACTTTACCAATGGCTAAATAATTGACAATATCAGCATACAAAGGTTCAATGGATATAGACAAGAGTTGTTCATCTGGAAAATACTCATTGATAGGTGGTTCTCTAGATGGTTCAATAATGATTCGAGACAAGTGATCTGCTATAGCATTCTCTGTTCCTTTTTTATCCTTAATTTCTATGTCAAATTCCTACAGGAGTAAGATCCATCGTATTAAGCATGCCTTAGCATCTTTCTTTGCTAAAAGATGTCGGATGGCTGAGTGGTCAGTATAAACAATAGTGTGCGACCCAACCAAGTAGGACCTAAACTTCTCTAAAGCAAAGACAACAGCTAGGAACTCCTTTTCTGTGGTTGTGTAATTAAGTTGTGCATCATTCAAAGTTTTACTTGCATAATAAACAACTCTTGGCAATTTATTAATCCTTTGACCTAACACTGCACCTACAGCATAATCAGATGCATCGCACATGAGCTCAAAAGGTTCGGTCGAGATAGGTGGATGGATGATGGGAGCAGAAATGAGTGTCTTTTTAAGAAATTCAAAAGACTCTAAGCACTCAGGAGTAAACTCGAATTTCACATCCTTTGCTAATAGATTTGTCAATGGGCGAGCCACTTTACTAAAATTGGATATGAACCTTCTATAAAATCCAGCATGTCCTAAAAATGAACGAATTTCTTAAACAGACTTGGGTGGTGGAAGACTTGCAATCAGGTCAACTTTAGCCTTATCAACTTCTATTCCCTTTCTTGATACTACATGGCACAGCACTACACCTTCTCTAACTATGAATTGACATTTCTCCCAATTGAGAACTAAATGCTTCTCCTTACATCTTTTTAAAACTAGCCTCAAATGGTTTAAACATTCGAAAAAGGTAGGGCCAAAGACAGAAAAGTCATCCATGAAAATTTCTAGAAATCGTTCAACCATATCAGAAAAAATGCTGATCATACATCTTTGGAAGGTTGCTGGTGCATTACATAACCCAAAGGGTATTCGCCTATATGCAAAGGTTTCGAATGGACATGTAAATTAAGTCTTTTCTTGATCTTCAAGGGCTTTGGGGATCTGATTATAATCGGAGTATCCATCAAGAAAATAGTAAAACTCTTGTCCGACTAACTTCTCTAACATCTAATCAATGAATGGCAAAGTAAAGTGATCTTTTCTTGTTGCCGCATTCAATTTCCTATAGTCTATACAGACCCTCCACATCGTTTGGGTCCTAGTTGGGATGAGTTCATTTGCTTCATTTTCGATCACTGTTATCCTAGATTTCTTTGGTACAACTTGTACAGGACTCACCCATGAACTATCAGAAATGGGATAAATAATTCCATTATCCAGCAACTTCAAAATTTCCTTCTTGACTACATCCTTCATGGCTAGATTCAATCTTCTCTTGGCATCTCTAATTGGCTTAGCCTCTTCCTCCAAATGTATCCTATGTTGAACTATGGAAGGACTTATTCCCTTAATGTCTACCATGGTCAAGTCTATTGCTTCTTGATTATCTCTCAAAATGGCTAACAACTCCTCTTATTTAGGATTTAGGTCTGAGGCAATAATTATAGGCAACATTTCATTTGGACCTAAATACACATACTTAAGATGCATAGGAAGGGGTTTCAACTCTAACTTGGGTGCCTCTTCTATTGATGGCTTGGTTGATGATTTAGCCATTTCCAATAGTAGGAGGCTCCCACCTCTGGCCATTTTTATTATCTTCAAATATTTTCTCTAAATTCTCATCTTCATAGGTTGGCCAGATACTAGTCTCCTCAAGATCGACTTCTTCATCGCTAATGTCTATAGGTTCATAAATTTCATCTTGAATTACACTAACATTAGCATGCCTAGTAGATTCCTGTTCCAAATTAAATATATTCAGATCAATAGTCATATTCCTAAATGACAGTTTCATAAGTCCATTCCTATAATTGATTTTAGCATTAGTAGTAGCTAAGAATGGTCTTCCTAAAATAACAGGGATATGACCTTTAGAATTTAATACCGGTTCAGTCTCCAAAATGATAAAATCAACCGAAAACATGAAATTTTCAACCTTAATCAAAACATCTTCTACCATTCCCTTAGGGATTCTGAAAGATCGGTCTGCTAATTGTAATGTAATCCATGTTGGCTGAAGTTTCCCCAATCCCAATTGCTCATACACTGAATAGGGCAAAATGTTCACACTAGCTCCTAAATCAAGTAAAGCCTTCTCAATATGGGTTTCTCCTATAATACAAGAAATTGTTGGAGAACCTGGATCCTTATACTTTATAGGCATGTGACTCAATAGGTAGGAGCTCACACTTGCTACTAAGAAAGCACTTTTTGGTACATTAGTGATTTTTTTCTTGGTACAAAGATTATTTAGGAATTTGGCATAAGTAGGAACCTGCTGGATCATGTCTAGAAGAGGGACATTAAATTGAACTTGTTTAAACATCTCTAACATTCTATCTAAATATTTCGATTGTTTGTTAGACCTTAATCGATTTGGAAAAGGAGCTTTAGGAATTATGGGTACCTGATTCAGTGCACTATCAGTTTCAGGAGCTTGAGTTTGTAATGTAGGTTGTTCATTAGGTGGCTCAGCAAATTCAGTAGTTGAATCTTCTCTAATGTCAAATGCTCCTACCTGATTATCCACTTGTTTCCCTTATCTTAATGAATGAATAGCATTCACATGATCGACTTGATTTCCTTGTTGGGATTGTGGACCAATTTGGTTCCTTGGGTTGGGCTCAGGTTGGCTAGGTAGCCTACCTCTTTCTCTTTCAGCAATGGTAGATACTAGTTGACCAACTTGCATTTCCAATCGGGCTATGGCTTGGCTTGTGGCTTGCATAAAATTATTCATTGTAGCACCGATGTCAACATTAGATTTGGCTAAGGCTTCCAGGCTTTTTTCTAAAGTGCTAAGCTTCTTTTCATTAATATTGAAGCCCGGTGGTGGTAGGTTGTTTATCACAAGATTAGGCCTTGGGTTTTGCTGATTGAAACTTAGACCGCCTACATTTGGGTTCTGTGACCATAAAAAATTTGGATCATTCCTCCATCCTGGGTTATAGGTGTTGCGTAGGGATTGTTCATTGGTCTCTAGAATGTAGCATTCACCTTTGCACATCCATTATCTATTTGGTTCATTAGGAAGGGACATTCTTCAAAGACATGGTCAGATGCAGTGTACCCATTGCACATGGTTGCTGACACTTGATTGATAATTGCTGGTCCTTGAATTTCTAAGGCCTCTAACCTATGTGTCAGTGTTGCAATTTTGGCTTCAGCGGCTAGGGTAGTCTGAACTTGATGGATTCCACCTCTTGATGATGTGGATCTTTCTGGTTCCCTAGTTGTTTCCCATTGTAAACTTTTCTCAGCTAGATCTTCTAAGAATTTCCAAGCTTCATTGGGTTCATTATACATGAATTGGCCTTGACACATGGACTCTAGCATGGTTCTCGAATTAGAATCTAAACCCTTATAAATGATTTGGCATAATCTCCAGGTTTCTATTCCATGGTATGGATATTAGGTCAAGAGATTCTTAAAATGGTTAAAATATTTGCAGAATGACTCATGAGCTAATTGATAAAATTGGTTTATTTCATTTCTAATCTTTGCTATCTTATGATGAGGAAAGTGTTTTTTTAGGAACGTTCTAACAAAACCCTCCCAGGTTGTGATAGATTGTTTTGGGAGACTATAAAGCCATTTTTTAGCATTATCCTTAAGGGCAAAGTTGATTAGTCTCAGCTTGATTTTGTCCTCAGTCAACTGTTGCAATCTCATTGTTGCACAAATCTCTTCAAATTCCTTAATGAATAAATATGCATCCTCTATTCTAGTTAATTTTGGAAGCATATTAATGATTTCAGGCTTAATTTCAAAGTTGTTTGTAGTGGGTTGTGGCAACATTATACAGGATGGTTGGACGGAACCAACTGGATAACATAAATCCTTAAGGGTTTGGGGTTGATTCACAATATCCATTATTGGATCTAAAACAGGAATTGGAATAGTTCTAACTAGTCGTCCTGATAATCTTCTCCAAACAGGAGTTGGAGAATTTACAATATTCTCAATGTCCTCAAGTTTTTCTAAATTTTAGATTTATATATTTTTAAAAAACTTTTAATATATATATTTTTATATTTTTTTTATCAAACAAGTTTCACACAAATTAATTCTATCCTAAGGTAACCTAAATCTAGAAAGCTCCTAACTGTTCCAAGTTAACCTTTGGGCACTCCAATTTCAACCAATGCACCAAATTGACTAGGTAAGTGTATGGTTGGTGAAGGTCCCCTTGTTGCTTACCTTAGACACCAATTAAAAATTGGCCAGGTAAGCCGAATCAAAGCACTTTCCTTCAAGACTTAATCCATGAACCACTTTCCTAGACACCAATTTAGTGATTGAATCTAGCTTGGTATAACCCTTAGGTCTCATTTTCCTATTGAGCTCGGATTTCCCTAGAGTCAACATCTAATTAATTTTATTTAGTGGCTTCAGTTAATGCAAATGAAGGAATTTGATTTGTGGGCTAAGGAAGGGTAATGAAATCCCAACCTTATCTTATTTAGGGTTTGTGCCCTTAAAATGATTTAAATATGCTATGCACAATGAAAGGGAAACCAAACA
Organism: Areca catechu; assembly: GCA_021397845.1. NCBI lineage: Eukaryota > Viridiplantae > Streptophyta > Magnoliopsida > Arecales > Arecaceae > Areca > Areca catechu. The sequence goes on along the minus strand of CM038051.1, from coordinate 87,444,911 downwards.
AATTTAAATTTAAAACTAAACTAAGATAAGCTAAGATAAACTAAGATAAGATAAGATAAGATAAAATAAGATGCTAAAAGAAAAATAATAATTTAAACTTACTAGCTTCCAGCACTCACCAACTTTAAAAATAAAATAGATTAAACTAAAGTTAAAGCAAGAATTTAAAATATAATTAAAAACAAACCAGATCCCCAGCAACGGTGCAAAAAACTTGATGTGTATTTTCAAATTATACTGCAAGCACACGGTGTGCAGAGTAGCATGTCCGGCGAGTACGGGTCGATCCCATGAAGAAATGGGTTTTTGAACTGTGTTATAATCCCTTGCTAGGCAAGCTATAACAAGAATTGGAGATTAATTGCTAAATTATTCTAAAGCAGTAACTTCAAAATTAAACAATTAAAATAACCATAGGATCTTTGAATTTGCTATATTGATGACTAATAAAGCTTTTCTAAGGTTTCATTCCCTTTAACTTTTTCTCTTGTATTACACAAGTATGGATTATGAACGGGCTCTGACCCAATAATAACCCATCAAGAATATTTACAAGAAAAAAAATAACCATAAGCCTATTACCTAGAACCCTTCTTTCACTAAGTCAAATATGAACTATAAAGAGATTATGACCCAATGATAGTTCATTAAGATTAGTGGCAAGAGGATCAAAGGAAAAAAAAACTCTAAAAATAAAGTAAGAAAGAAAGAATTCTACCCTACTTGTAGGTACTTAAAGTGCAGGAATTAAACTAACCTTTGCAAATATTTAAATGACATTCATAAAGTTGTAATAAATTAAACTAATCATAGAGAAAAAACTTAAATGACAAGAATAAAAATAAAAAAAAATAACGAAACTGTATTGCTAAAATCAAATAAATATTCATAAAAAAAAATAATTCTTAAGCTATTAAGAAAGCTTAAGAGTCGGAAGAAATAAACTTTCAGGCTCTCAAAAAAGAAAACAACACTCTCGGAAAGGTGGAATGACTCCCAGAAAAGAATTCCCTTTTTTCTCATGCATAGGTTTCTTATTTATAGTAGAAGGAAACCGCGTCAATCCCACGGCCTCTATCCGATCGATTGCACCCGTCTACGATTTCTTCTCCTTATCCTTGCAACAGTTCACGTTATCCCCTCTTGAATTTCAAACTCCATAGGATATCCAATCTCCTCTTGAATTTCAAACTCCGTAGGATATCCAATCTCCTCTCAGACATTCTGCATGACACGGAGTGGACAGTGGCTGGCTCTACATAACAGCAAATGGAGGACGTGGAAGATTGTGGACGGAGTTTGGGCCATAGTGAAGCAGAATGAAAAATGATGGAAGTCACCGGAACCCATTGTGGACGGAGTCTGGGCCATAGTGAAGCAGAATGAAAAAAGGTGGAAGTCACCGGAACCATGGGTTCTGGTTGTGGGGACCAGCTACGGTTATGAAGGATGGCCGGCGGTGGAGGCCGATTGGTGCCGGTGGAGGAGCGGTGATCTAGGACAGTAGCAGGCAGTGAGTGGAGGAAGACGACTAGCTGATCGCAGATGAGAAGAAGACACTCGATTTGGCTTGTGCTTGGATTTTTCTCGCCCATCAATGGCTTCTCTGTGATCTTCTCTGACCACGGGAATGGTGCTCGGGCGATGAAGACAACCTGCGGCAGTGACAAGAGGAGGAAGAAGGCAACGGTGGAGATGGGAAGAAGATCACCGTGACTTTCCTTGAATTTTTCTAGCATGGAGAAGGCTTTCTGGCATGTTCCCCTGCCATGAGGAGACTCCCGACGATGTGAGGATGAGTTCCAGCATTTTTCTCGATGAGATCGGCTCTTCGTTTGGCCTGTGGTCCACGGCTCTGCTCCGTGGACTGGCTGCAATGGAGGATGGTGGACGAGCTGGCATTTCATGAACTATTCAACTGGTCCACTATGAACCAACTGCTTTAAAAACCATGCAATTTTATGTTAATTCCTTCAAAATTGATTACCCATCTCAATTCAATTCAAGTCCGATTCGCATGCCGTTCACACCGTTGGACCCCAAAAATGATGCTCTTCATGTTGGTGGGGTTCAATCATCTAAAATACTGCATAAAAATATAAAATTTAATTAAATAAGGATAATTTAATATATAACTTAATGCTTTAATACTTAATTTTTATGCATTTATCACTCCTCCCAACTTGAATCTTACTCATCCTCGAGTAAGGATAAAAGATAGTTCATGAATTTTTATTAGAAATAATTGAGGAGCCTACCAAAAACTCTTAATACCATACACAAGTTTATTTGGACTTAAAAGTTACTCTCACACCCTTTTTATAACTAGAAGATTTTTCATTAGATAGCAAATGAAATGAATCATTGGGATATTAATAACTTCAAATAAATTGGTTTAGTGCAAACTTCCCATTTTTCAAAAATAATTCTTGACCACTTCTACTATTATTTCCAAATCTTTTTCCTCCTTGGAGTGGTGAGATATTGTTTTAGTACAATTATGTTCCTCTTATTATTATACTTTCTCTCTTTTCTAATACAGACCGTGCAATGTTTTAATCTCCTAAGCTTTCTATCTAATCCTTGTAACAAGTTTTTGACCAATGTCACCCAGATCAGTTGACCTTAGGGCACTAGGTGTAGAACACCCCTCGGGCTTACTAGCTTGAGTCAGAAAGGCTACAGATAAAAACTGGCTGTAAGGCAAGGTTTCTTCACATCTCCACTTTTTGACACGAGACTCAACCGCTTACTTAGACGAAGAGGCCCAGTTACTTGGTGAAACAATCTTCAGAACTTGCTTTTATTAACTCTTTTTTTTTATTTATTTTTTAACGAAAGTTTTGCATTTAACAATACCCACACACACCTAAGAGGTAAATTCTTTTACTTTGCAAATAAGAGGATTAGAATTATCTAGAAATTTGATTTCATTCTTACTTACCATTTTTACTTGAGTCTATTAATATTTAATCCCTCAATACTTCAAGAATTATCTAGATGTTCAATCAACTACTATTCAAAGTGTGTGATTCATCCTAAGTCCAAGGTCAACAAATATAAGATATTAAGATGAAGGTAGCTCCAAATACTTATTCATTCAGCTTATTTTCCCCTCCCTAAATAAAAATGATTCTAGACGTATGCATGATATGATATAAAAGGAAACGAAGACACTTGAGGAATTTTCTTGAGATCTCCTTCCAACTTAGCCAATAGAGTTTTATTGAAGTCAAACTCTGCTAAACCTAACAATATTAAAATGAAAATTTATTAGAAAGAAAGAAAGAAGCTGGGTTGCCTCCCAGAAGTACTAAATTTAAAGTCTTCAGCCAGACTTGACAAATGGCTAGTCAAGATATGTCGGTTCATAAAGAACCATGGCTTCCTCTATAGATCCTATGGGCAATTCCAAGAATGGTTTTAATCATTGACCATTAACTTTGGAAACAACACCATTGCTTGGATTTTCAATTTCTACAGCCCCATGTGAAAAGACTTTTTTAACTAAGAAAGGTCCTGTCCATCTAGACCTAAGCTTTCCAGGAAAAAGGTGTAACCTCAAATTATATAACATAACTTTTTGTCCAGGAGTAAAAGATTTTTTGTTAATTGCTTGATCGTGTAATACTTTCGTTCTTTCCTTGTACACCTTAGCATTCTCATAAGCTTCATTTCTGAGTTCTTCTAACTCATTAATCTGAAACTTCCTATGGTTTCCAACTAAATCCAAATCCATGTTTAACTTCTTAATTGCCCACATAGCCTTGTGTTCCAATTCAACAGGCAAGTGACATGATTTTCCAAACACAATCCTATAAGAAGACATTCCTAGGTTGGTCTTATAGGTAGTATGGTATGCCCAAAGTGCATTAACTAATTTTAAAAACCAATCTTTTCTATTGGCATTAACGGTCTTCTCCAAGATTTGTTTGATTTGTCTATTAGATACCTCTACTTGCCCACTTGTTTGAGGATGATATGGTGTGGCCAATTTGTGGGTAACATTATATTTCTTCATCAAAGTGGCAAAGTGTCGATTGTAAAAATATGTCCCCTGATCACTAATGATTCCTCTAGGAGTATCCAAACGGGAGAGAATGTTTTCCTTGGTAAATTTGATGACCACTTTGCTATCAGTGGATCTACGTGGAACATGCCTCTTCCAAGTTCTTCCTCTTCGGGAGCCTGCAAAACAAAGAATGCCTCGTGCCGGGGATTCTGGCGAAGACACTCCGATGATCAAGTCAGTGGAACTATCATGGAGAATGGGAGACTTCTGGCATGGAGAGCTTGGGGGTCTCTTCGGGTACCAGAGGGTGAGAAGAGAAGACCCAGAATTGAAAGAGATGGGTTCTGTCTCCTACTTGGGGTTTGCCTTGCTTTACCTTATATAGGCGTAGAGTAGCACCAAAATCTGTTAGGGAGGAGGTCGAACAAGATTGATTTGCCCCCATGAGAGCCAGTGTGGTGGCAGGGTCGTGGCCTGGCGATGTTGCAGAATCGTGGTCTGGAGGCATGGCAGGATCGTGGCCTGACGGTGCGCAGGGTTGTGGCATGGCGGTGCCGTCAGGAGGATCAGAGTGATGGGGTCTTCTGGAGCCTTCGAGCGGTTCCTTGGATGAAAATGAGTCGGTCTGATAGAGGTGAGTCGGCCAACCAAGGGAAAATGTCCATCAAGCACAGCAGAAGTGAATCAGCTAGACCTCTACTTCTGTCAGTCGACCTTCTGGGGTCGGCCTTCAGAGTCAGCTAGTCTTTAAGTTGATTGGCCTTCTGGCCTTATGGGTTGACCTTCTGGGGTCAGCCTTCTGGGGTCGACCTTCTGGGTCAGCCTTCAGAGTCAGCTAGTCTTCAAGTAGATTGGCCTTCTGGCCTTCTGGGTCGGCCTTCTGGGGTCAGCCTTCTGGGGTCGGCCTTCTGGGTCGGCCTTCAGAGTCAGCTAGTCTTCAAGTTGATTGGCCTTCTAGCCTTCTAGGTTGGCCTTCTGGAGTCGGCCACAAGCGCCGCCTACTCGCTCCACTCACTCACCGCCATGTCCGCCACCCTCGGCTCGATCATCCTCTTCACTAGCCACAGTAGGTGCCTCGCATTGACCATTGCCTTGCGGAGGCTCAGCCTTTTGATATAACAAATTGAAAAAGCAAAACTTGGAGCTTTCTAAAATAAATGATAAGTTTTTGATAAATAATGATAGTTTACTTCAAGAAAATAGAAAATTGAATGATCAAATCATATCTTTGGGAAATGAAAAAATAATCTTTTGAAAGAAAAAGATGCTTTATAGAAGGACAAAATTTTTGTAATAAATGAAAAACCTATGAATCAAAACAAAGAGATTTTGCAAGAAAATAAGAAATACAAAGAAGAACTTGAAAAAGTGAAACCATTTATTGAAAAAATCATCTATAGTTCAGAAAAACTTAACATGCTTTTGTATAGCCAAAGTGCGATTTTCAACAAAGCAGGTCTAGGTTTTAAAACTCAAAAATAATAGAAATATTTCAATAATTTCTTTGTACATGCATCTTCTACCATTATATATTATTCTTGTGGTAAGTTAGGACATAAATTTTACATGTGTGATAGAAGAATATTGAATAGTGTTAGAAAAGTTTGGGTTCCAAAAAGAACCACATCAACTAACCCTAAAGGATCCAAGATGACTTGGATACATAAAGTTTTCACCTGATTTATTTTTGTAGGTGTGTCTTGCAACCAAGGACAAAAGAAGATTGTGGTACCTTGACATCGGTTGCTTAAGATACATGACTGGAGATGTAAAGCAATTCACATCTCTTGAAGTTCTAAATGATGGAAATGTGATATTTGGTGATAATGGAAAGGATAATATTATCGATTTCGGTAAAGTCTATATCACCCCCTCTACTTATATTGATATTATTTTACTTGTTGATGATTTAAAACATAATTTGCTTAGTATAAGTCAATTTTGTGATAAAGGTTTTGAAGTAATTTTTGAATCTTCTATGTGAATTGTATCTAGTCTTGATGATAATGGCATCAAGTTCAATGGTCATAGGCATAGAAACATTTACGTGGTTGATCTTGATGATCTACCCATGCAAAATGATCAATGCTTAGTAGCAATGGAAGCCAATATCAATGAAACCAGTTGGCTTTGGCATCGTAGAATAGGATATGCAAGTATGTATTTGCTTTCAAAATTGAACAAAAATAATCATATAAAAGATTTGCCAAAACTCAGTTTCGAAAAAGACAAGATTTGTAGTGCATGTCAACTTGGAAAACAAACAAAATCATCTTTCAAACCAAAAAGAGTAGTCTCTATATCTAAACCTTTAGAATTACTTCATATGGATCTCTTTGGACCTACTAGAATAACTAGTTTGGGAGGCAAGAAGTATGGTCTAGTTATTGTAGATGATTTCTCATGTTTTACATGGATAATATTTTTAGCTCATAAAGATGAAACATTTTCTGCATTTATCAAGTTTCACAAAAAAGTTTCAAATGAAAAAGGTGATTCAATTATCTTTTTACATAGTGATCATGGCACCAAGTTTGAAAATTATGATTTTAAAAGTTTTGCAATGAAAATGGAATTCATCATAACTTTTCTGCACCTAGGACACCTCAATAAAATAGGGTGGTAGAAAGAAAGAATAGGATACTAGATATTTTTGGATGGAAATCATAAACACTTATGCTATATTTTAAATCATGTTTTAATCCGACCAATTTTGAAGAAAACACCTTATGAGCTTTGAAAAGGTAGGAAACCAACTATCAAATATTTTCGTGTATTTGGATGACGTTGTTTCATTCTAAATAATGGAAAAGACAATCTAAGCAAATTTGATACCAAGTCAGATAAGGGTATCTTTTTAGGATACTCTATTTCTAGCAAAGAATACAGGGTCTTCAATGGAAGAACACTTCTTGTTGAAGAGTCCATTCATATTATTTTTGATGAAATTATTAAAAAATCTTCTAGAAAAGAAGATGCTCTTGATGATGAAATAGGTGTTCAAAGGATTGAAAAGATAACCATCAATGAAGGACATTCCAAAGAACAAGAAGGTGATCAAAACCATGAAGAAGAACAAGTACAAGAAGTTGGAGCTTCATCAACATCCAAGCCTTTACCTAAAGAATGGAGGTATGCCCATGGGCACCCTAAGGAACTTATAATTGGTGATCCATCGAAAGGGATAAATACTCATTCCTCACTAAGAAATGTGTGTGATTACTTAGTATTTGTATCATAAATTGAACCTAAATCAATTGAAGAAGCTGAAAAAGATTTAAATTGGATAAATGCCATGCAAGATGAACTAATTCAATTCAAAAGAAATAAAGTTTGGACTTTAGTTGAAGTCCTACTATTGTTTCAATAATTGGAACCAAATGGGTTTTCAAAAATAAACTTGATGAAAATATAGTAGTAACTAGAAATAAAGTTAGATTGGTTGCAAAAGGTTATAATCAAGAAGAGGATATTGATTTTGATGAAACTTTTGTACCGGTTGCTAGATTAGAAGCTATTAGATTACTATTTGCTTTTGAATGCTTTATGAATTTTAAATTATTTCAAATGGATGTCAAAAGTATATTTTTAATTGGTTTTATTGAAGAAGAAGTGTATGTTGAATAGCCCCCTGGTTTTGAAAATCATGAATATCCTAACCATGTTTTTAAACTTCACAAGGCTTTATATGGTTTAAAACAAGCTCCAATAGCTTGGTATGATAGATTAAGTAAATTTGTACTTGAAAATAATTTTTCTAGAGGCAATGTAGATACTATACTATTTTTGAAAAGAAAAAATGATGATCTCTTTGTAGTACAAGTTTATGTTGATGATATCATTTTAGGTACTACTAATAAAATACTTTGTCAAGAGTTTGCCAAGCTTGTGCAGGGTGAGTTCAAGATGATCAAGATGGAAGAACTAAACTTCTTTCTCGGACTCCAAATCAAGCAAATTAAAGAAGGGATCTTCATCAACCAAGATAAGTACATAAAGAAAATCTTAAAGAAGTTTGGGATGGAGAAAACCAAGCCATTAGGTACACCTATGAGCCTTTCTTGCAAACTTGACAAGGATGAATCAAGTAAAAATGTTGATCAAAAATTATATAGGGACATCATTGGTTTATTATTTACTTAACTACAAGTAGGCCATATATTATATTTAGTATATATATGTGTGCTAGATATCAGTCTGCTCTTAAAGAATCTCATTTATTGGCTATAAAGTACATACTTAGATATTTATCTGGCATAATTGATATTGGACTAACGTATTCTAGAGATTCATCAATTAAATTGATTGCCTATTCTAATGCTAACTTTGCTTGATGTAACTAGATAGGAAAAGTACTAGTAAAACTTGTCAATTTCTTGGGATTAATTTGATTTCATGGTTTAGCAAGAAAAAAATTCAGTTGCAATATCTACGATAAAAGTCGAATATATAGCAGCTGAAAGTTGTTGTGCTCAAATCTTATGGATCAAACAATAACTCGAAGACTTTGGTATTAGTTAAATAAAACTCTCATAAGATGTGATAACATAAGTACAATCAATTTAACTAAAAATCCAGTTCAACATTTAAGAAGCAAACACATTGAAATGAGATAAGATTGTGCAAAATGGTGATGTAATACTTGATTTTATGTGTACAGAAAGAAAATTAGTAGATATTTTCACCAAGCTCCTTAGCGAAGATAGGTTCTACATGATTAGAAGAGAATTAGGCATCATTGACCCCTTTAATTGAAACTCTTTCAAATTCTTTATTGAATTCCTTCAAATGTTCCAAATCCTCTCAAATAATGCTTCGTACAATCCCTAGACACCTTCTTGATTTTTTAAAAATTTATTAATTTTTTTTTGATTTTTGCCTAACCTTTTGACCAAGTGTTGACACTTGCAATTTGCTCAAGTGTTGACTCACCGAAGTGTCGACACTTGAGCAAATCGCAAGTACTGACTCATGACCGATTGGACTATTTATTTAGGGAATCATCAAATGATTTTTCTTACTTATTTTTTACTTTCCTCTTTCCGTAGTAGTCACCAAACTTCCCTAATCTCCCTTAAACAATATTTTCTCCTCACAATCCTTCCTCTTTTAGCTAAATCCCCATCCTCTCCTTTCAATCTTGTTCGTTCTAGTAATTTTCGGTGGCAATGGGTCCACGAAAGCAAGTTGCTTTCTGCAAGAAGAGGTCTCATTTTGAAAGAGGGGAAGCTAGCTCAAGTGAAAGAAGGTCTAAGGCTCGACAAGACCTAATAGAGCAGCATGAGGAGCTCGAGGCTCAGACAGTAGCTATGGCAACCCCTCCACAGCTATCCCCTGCAACCAAGCGAGTTGCAGGGAAAGTTATTGTGTGAGGGAGGAGGATTGATTTTCCTTTTATGGATTCTAAGGGGTTTGTTATTGGAGATTTGCTTAGAGCTACTAGTTTGGTACCATTTTGTACAATGAGGGAGAGATATTACCCTCACTTGATGAGGGAGTTCTATGGCAGCATGGCTATTGATGGGATCAGATGGACTGCACAGGTTAGAGGAGTTCAGATTCTGGTCACACCTGATACACTTAGTAGAGTTTGGGAGATCCCATTGCGAGGTTTGGTAGCTAACTGTGTTGGAGACAAGGATGCAGCTTTCAGATGTATCTTGGAGCAAGACGATGTTAGAGGAGTATCCACTGTCTTAGCTAGTCTGTTATCCATGGAGATGAGGTTGCTGCATCACAACATTGCTAGGATTTTGCTTCCGAAGATAGGTAGGTTTCACTTCATTATAGAGTGGGAGCTAGTGTTGATGGTCACCCTAACTCAGCGGACGGCCATCAACCTACCTGTATTGATGGTTCACCAGATGGGTGAGGTAGCCACCCAGGAGAGATTATACTACCCTTCGGGATGGGTCTGACTTGTATCTTTAGAGCTTATGGTATACCCTTGGAGGGCTAGGCCTCCAAAGAGATTCTTCATACAATACCTATGGAAAAAATCATTGCACCAGATGGGTTTCAAAAATGTAGCAAGTAGATGGACTAGGAGGGAGTCAGGCCAGGAGCTTGATGAGGAGGACAGGATCAGGGCAGCAGAGGCTGGACCTTCTGTACCTGCTCCACAGTTGACCCCTTCCAGACCTGCTCCAGTTGCTGCATCAGAGTCTGAGCCTATCGCACCTCTATCTACTCCAGCTCATCAGCATACTTCAGCGATAGATTCTTCATTTAAGGACAAACTGAGGGAGCAGATCACTGCAGTCCATGAGGATATTATGAGTGTATCAGTCAGGACCAGTAGATTGCAGATTGTGCTACATGGACTGAGAGCTCATACTGATAAGCAGCTCACATCTATCAGACAGGCTATGGAGGTAGGGTTTGCTAAGATTAGAGATTTACTGAGATCCATGTTGCCTCTTCTTGCTGCACCTGGACCCTCAGTTCCACCTCCTCCTTCCCTAGTTGATGATGGTTTAGATGATGATGATGATGATGGCAGTGGTGGTACTGGTGATGATTAGTCAGGTGGTGACGGCACAGTTCATGAGGATCAGCCTCCAGTTATTTCTATAGATGCTACTATTCAGGCATTGGATCCTACTCTGAATGATCAGCATGCCATTGATTCTCCTTTTTGACACCAGCAAAGACTCTTGGGACTCCTGCCACTAGGACTTCTAGGACCTTTCATCAATCTAGCCCATCTCTTAGGACTAGAAGCTTTACCCATAAGACTCCTAGACCTTCAGTATCTAGGATTATGGCTCCTATAGTTTTAGAGTTTCCATCTGATGAGGAGTAGCCTCACAGATGCTATGTTTGCATTTGATGTACTCTCTATGTAGTAATTTTAGTTTATGTATCAGATCTTCTTGTTGTACTGAAACTCTTCTATATATGAAAGTTATGTTTCCTGTTATTACTCATCTTTTTGTCTTATTAACATTTTGTGTGACAAAAGCACTAATTAAGGGGGATAAACTCCTTTTAATTTTTAATGATGACAAAAAGGGGGAGTAAGATAAGATTGACTATATAAGAAACAATCCAAAATTTTCAACAATTCACAATCTACTTAAGATAGGGGAAGAAAATGAGAAAATCTAACTTTGTTTGACACATCAAATATTGTTGAATGAACTAAAGAGGTAATATATCTCCATCTGAATGTCATTATGAACTTTGTTTGATGATAATTGTGAAGTTTGTTTGATGAATTTGTTCAATTCATAATGTCTTTTGAATATATGCTTAATAAAAATAGCCAAATTTGAACTCAACTGCTTATATACTCAAAGTTTTGTCATCATCAAAAAGGAGGATATTGTTAGTTTTAGCCCTTGATTTTGATGAATAATAAAATGTTGAGCATATGTTTTGTACTAATATTTCAATTGGAGTTGCGAATTCTAGGTCACAGATACATCAAATTCTCTACACAAAAGTATCAAAGTCATTCACTTGAATGCAAGATGAATTTCAAAGTTTAAGAAGTCTTCTTACCTTGGAAAGCCATAAAATTGATCATTTTGGGCATTATGAAGAACAAACTGGAAGTTTATTGGACAAATTTTAGAGTTTCGAAGCTTGGCATAAAGTTTTGGAATTGGCACAAATCAAGTATCGACTCATGAAGCCTCAAGTATCGATACTTCTAAAGAACTGGCATGCAGAAACTCAGTGGCATGCCAAGTGTCGACTCAAGTGTTGACCATAGTGTCAACTCATAAGTTTAAGTGTCGACACATAGATTGACTCAAGGCCTGAGAATAGAAATGAATAGAACTTTGTTTTTGGACTTCAGTCAAGTGTCGACCCAAGTGTCGACACACAAATTTAAGTGTCGACTCACAGATCGACTCAAGGCTTGAGACAAGAAAGTTACAAAATAGTGCCATTGTTAAATTCATTACCAAGTGCTGACTCACAAATTCAAGTGTCAACTCAAGTATCGACTCATAAGATTCAAGTGTCAACTCACAAGATTTAAGTGTCAACTCAAGAATGACTCATAGACTGAGACTAGAAATGTAGTAGAACCATGGAATTTCAAGAATTATACCTAGTGTCGATCCAAGTGTCGACTCATGAAGACTCAAGTGTCGACCCAAGTGTCATCTCACAGGTCGACTCACAGGTTCTGACAACAGTAACATCTATATTTTTAGAAGTTCAGAATTGGCTTTAACGATCTAAAATGGCTAAATTCTCCACTCTAATGGTCTCAAATAATTTTTTGGATGTTTTTGGAGTACTTATCACTCACCAAACTCATAGAAGATATAAGAGAAAAAGAAGAAACACAAGAGAAATTCTATCTTTTGAGAAAGCTATTGAAAAGACAAGAGGGAGCCATAAAGAAGATTCCACCTGAAAAAGCCTTCTTGCTATTGTGCCTTTAAATCAATATCCAAAAGTATTCATTGAAAGCTTCCAAGAAGAAGAAGACAACTCAAGCATTCAAGAAGAGCTTCATCAACTTTATTTCTGCTCTTTTGAGAGTTTTATTCTTGTGCACAAATCTATACTTTGATTTTATTTGTTGTAACTAGTTTCAAGGCTATTAAAACTAGGATTAGGCCCTTCCAAGCCATGAATTGGAATTCAAGCCTAAGGGTTGGCTTGAGGAAAAGGTTGTTGGTGAGCCTAAGTAAGAAAACTAACTGTGGGTTTGACTTGTGAGCACGAAAAATAAGTTGGTTTTAATCTTGGTGATTATAGTAGAATTCCCAAGGGATAGCTTGGAGAGTGGATGTAGGTGCTTGGTGTGCACCGAAGCACTATAAATTTCTTGTATTTGTGTGTGTGCTTTATCTTCTCATTTACTTCCATTGTATTGCTGTTTATTTCTTGAAGTACAGCATCTAGATTATATTCTCTACATTCACATTGTTACACAAATACATTAGTTCAGCACATACTTGTTTTAGTTTAAAATTTTTAAAAATCCAATTCATCCCCCTCTTGGGTTCCTACACTGGGCAATAGTTGTTATTGCCATCGGGCAATATTCTTGAATTTAAAGATTATTATTATGTACCCAACATTATAAGGAATAATATTTCTATACCTTTGTTGTTGAAACAAGGTTATGAAATAAATTTGATGAGCCATGGGTGCTCAATTTTCTTTTCAAAGAAGTTCTTTTATTGTGGTACATTTTTTAACAGTCTTTTGATTCCGTTACTCAATGATGAGGTTATGCTTATTGAGAACAAGAAAAGAAAGAGAGATGATGTGAATGCCACTTATCTCTGGCATTGCTATTTGGGTCATATCAGTGAGTCCAAGATAAACAAGTTGTACAAACATAATTTCTTTGAACCTTTTGACAATGAATCATTGGGAACTTGTGAGTCCTGTCTTATGGGTAAGATGACCAAGTCTCCATTTACTGGACTGGAAAAAGGGCGAGTTGTTAGGTCTAGTACACACAGATATGTGTGGTCCTATGATAATCCAGGTCAAAGGTGAATACTCTTATATCATCAGTTTTATTGATAATTTATCAAGATTCAGAATGTGTATCTTATGAAACACAAGTCTGAAGCATTTGATAAATTCCAAGAGTATCAAAGTAAGGTTGAGAAACAAACTAGGCATAGTATTAAAATTCTTTGATCTGATGGAGGAGGAGAATACTTGTCTAGTAAGTTTCTCAATCATCTTTAAGACAAAGGTATTCTCTCTGAATGGACTCCTCCATACACACCATAGTTAAATGGTATAGAAAAAAGGAAGAATCATACCTTGTTGGACATGGTGTCATGATGTGCTTCCCGGATCTTCCAGTATCCTCTAGGGTTATGCCCAAAGATTGCTACCTACATATTGAATAGGGTGCTATCAAAGGCAGTTAAAAGCACTCCATATGAATTATGGAAAGGAAAAAGGCAAAGTCTTAAGTATTTTAAGATTTGGGGTTGCCCTGCTTATGTCAGGAATATTTATGGACATAAGCTAAGTGCTAGGGCCGATAAGTGCAGGTTTGTAGGTTATCCTAAAGAAGGTATGGGATACATTTTCTACCACCCTACTGAGCAAAAGGTATTTATTAGTGGGCATGCCACATTCTTAGAAAAAGAGTTTATCCAAGAAGGGGGCAGTGGGAGGATTTTTGAACTTGAAGAAGTTCAACCTACACCTGAAGCAATTCCTCTACCAGATATTCCTAAGGTTCAGCAACAATCACAATACACACCTCCTCTTCATATGTCAGAGAGAGTGTGAAGTGCACCTCTCAGATATGGCTTTGTCATTAGGAATGACAATGAAGCCAATATCATATAGGATGATGATTTTGTGACCTATATGGAAGCTGTCATAAGTAGAGACTGACAAATAGCTGAAAGCCATGAAATGTGAGATGGACTCCTTGTACTCTAATCAGGTTTGGACATTAGTTGATCCATTTGAGGGAGTAAACCCAATTGGGTGTAAATGGGTCTTCAAGAAGAAGATAGGAGCAAATGGTCAAGTGGAGACCTACAAGGCCAGCTGGTGGCAAAAGATTTCAAACAAAGACATGGTATTAACTATGATAAAACTTTTTCACTAGTAGCCATGCTCAAGTCCATTCGGATATTACTTACCATAGCTATATACTATGATTATAAGATCTGGTAGATGGACATAAAGACTGCTTTCCTTAATGGATATCTTGAAGAATTAGTCTATATGTCATAGCCAAAGGGGTTCATCTCAAGTGAGAGACCAAACCAAGTATGCAGGCTTAAGAAATCCATTTATGGATTGAAGCAAGCATCAAAGAGTTGGAACGTCCACTTTGATGAGATGATCAAAGAGTTTGGTTTCATCAAGAATGTGGATGAACCATGTGTGTATAAGAAGACAAGTGGGAGTGCCCTTATTTTTTTGGTTTTGTATGTTGATGACATACTCATCATTGGGAATGATATACCAATATTGCAATCTATCAAGTCTTGGCTATCAAAGCAGTTTTCAATGAAAGATTTAGGAGAGGCATCCTATATACTAGGTATAAAGATCTATAGAAATAGATCTAAGAGAATGCTAGGCTTATCCCAATCCTGGTACATTGACCTAGTGTTGAAGAGATTCAATATTGAGGGAAGTAAGAGAGGCTACTTTTCCATGAGTCAAGGCATACATCTCTCCAAAAAGATGTCTCCTAAGACACAAAAAGATATAGAGAGGATGAGTTTGATTCCTTATGCTTCGACTATAGGATCAATTATGTATGCCATGTTATGTAGTAGGCTTGATGTTGCTTATGCCTTGGCATAGTAAGCAAGTTCCAGGCTGATCCAGGGGAGGATCATCGGAAAGCTATGGAAAACATTCTTAAGTACCTGAGAATGACTAAAGATGTTTTTCCAATATATGGTGGATCAAAGTTGAAACTAGAAGGATATACTGATTCTAGTTTTCAATCAAATCTAGATGATAGCAAATCCATATCAGGGTATGTCTTCATCCTATATGAAAGAGCAGTGAGTTAAAAAAGTACAAAGCAGCAAACTGTTACTGACTCAGTCCCTAAAGAAGAGTACATAGCTATAAGTGAAGCTATAAAGGAAGCTGTGTGGTTGAAAAAATTCATCACAGAATTGGGCATGGTTCCTACTATATAACAACCAGTGCCATTTTATTATGATAGCATTAGAGCTATTATGCAAGCTAAGGAATTAAGGTCTCATCAAAAGTCCAAGTACATCCTAAGATGCTTCTATCTCATTCAAGAGATCATAAAAAGACAAGATGTTGTCATTGAATGAGTAGATACAAAGAACAACATAGCAGACCCATTTACTAAAGCACTACCATAGTAGCAGTTTGATCGCCACTTAAACTGTATGGGTATAAAATACTAGGGCGATTAGCTTTAGTGCAAGTAGGAGATTGAAAGAATTATACCTTAAAAGCTACTTTTTGTATGAGCATTTCTATAATCTTTTAACTCATGTATGATATTATTTATTAATAAAAGGTAATTATTGATTCATCATACTGCTCCATCTTATCAAGATTATAATGATCCCCATAGGTTAGGGCAATGGAATTAGGATTATGATGAAGATCATAATGGTGAGACCTAAGTTTGTATAAATCCTAATCTAAAATGTTATTAGTCGTTGGATCACTGTTTTGGGGATTGATGTTTCAGAAAAGACTAGCACATCCTATGTATGCTCAATGGAGAGGGTGGTTGGTCTCATAGCCACTTGTGTAGGGATACTAATATAAGGATGTGGGTGCTTATTAGGGTATAAGTTTACTGAATTGATCCACCTTAAGAACTCTTATGGAGGTCTTACTTTGTGTCAAAAGATGGTTCTCATAGTGGGAGTTGTGCAAGTGATCCTTATACCTAAGATCATCATGGTTCCTTATGCACAAAAAGCCATGTTTTGGTTCATACTCATTTATGACAAAGATTCATGTATAGGATATTCTTGGATATGGTGGATTGTGCATGAAGGATGTGAGTGGATCAACAAGAAATAGATCACTCCTAGTAAGAGGATGACTTATCCCATGTAATATCTTTGATTGTTGACTCAGGAAGTCTTTGATCAAAGTAGGATGAGATTAGAAAGGATTTTTAATATTTTTTCAATTGAGTCTTTATTATCAAATTGAGATTCAAAAGGATTAAGTACTAGAGTTTGACAATTCTCTATACCCATACTTATTTAGGATAAAGGGAGATCGAAGGTTTGAATTGTATAGTAACTTTTCACTGAAGGGTATTTTGATATTTTTTATCAAATTTCTCATCTTCTGGGTAGGCATGATACATTGCTAGATGTCAATCATATCTAGTAGATTTTCATGAATCAAATTGGTTGGATTCATGAGTCAATTTAGAAATTGGTTCGAATTGGCAACTTGGGTCAGCTGGATTTGACCTAATTAGGTCAATCAATTTTGATCAGATCGAAACAACTTGGACTTAGACCTACTGCTGGCTAGATGTAGAGCCCAAAGGGTCACACATGCTAGGGAATTGGCCAAGGAAGTCTATTGGATTTTGTTTAGGGTCATTGGATCCTAATAGTCTAGCTAATTTGTATACTAACATATGCATGCTAGCCTAACTCCTAACCCAATTGGATTGGGTCAGTTTTCTTACTATTTGTGCTAACCAATTTAAGTGGAACTTATATTGGGTTAAGTCTTGATTGGAATAGCATTCTTCTATATTTATCTGGAATTTATTAAACATTATCTATAGATTATGGAAGAGTCCAAATGGGATTAGACTCTTGGTGCCATATTGGCATGTGCCAAGATTAAGGGGCGCAGAAAGGACCAAGATTCCTTCTGCCACTTAATCATCTATTCTAGATAAGTGATAGGCCTCTCTCCCTTATCCCCATGCCCATTTGGATTAGGTTTAAAAGGTCAAAACATGGCATTTGGCATGGAAAATGTGGCACGCTAAATGAAGGGATGCATCCCTTCATGTTTGGTGCACAATCATAAATATAGAAGTCCTTCTACTTGAAGGATTCTGGTTCTCTGATACATCCTTCAGAATCCCACATCCCTTAACCAAGTTTTGACTATTAAGTTGCCACATGGCAAGTGGAAAAATTCCTAGAAAATTGAAGAGACACATATATGTCTCTTGGCATAGTGATATGACATATCAAGATGAAACCTTTCACCCAAGGGACTCTTTCTATTTGAAGGATCTAATCTGATCATTAAAAAATTAGATCAAGGGTAGAGAAAAAGGTTTATCACATGCCTTCTTACTCATTATATATGGGCATCAGTATTCTAATGCCAAAACATCCAGAAAGAAATCCTTTCTATCTCTCTTCCTTCTTTTAGGACAAAAATCTTCTTTAAGACATGGCTTATCATTTTAAGACAAGAACCTAGGAAGAGATATAGGAGGGATAAATTAGATTCTGAAAGAGGATTCAAAGAGATCTCTGAGTGCCCTATAGAAGGGTAGGGGTTCCAACAAAGGGAGAAAGGCTGCAAAATAAAGAAAGGCTGCCTGGAAGAGTCCTAGCCAAATAAGCAAGCTTGATATTGATAGAAAAGTGCCCTGAGAGCCAATCATTATGAGGGCCTTTTTTGTAAACTTCTAGCTTATGTATGACATACTTTCATACTAATAAAGGCATTTAATTCATCATATACTGATGTGTCATGTTTTTATTGATTATGATGAACCCCATAGAGTAGGGCAATGGAATTAGGGTTATGATGGAGTTCATAACAATGAGACCTGATTTTCTATAAACCCTAATCTAGAATGTTCCTAGTCATTGGACCATCGATTCAGGGATCGATGAATCCGAAAAGACTAGATTATCCTATGTATGCTCAGTTGATGAGGGTGGTTGATCTCACAACCACTTGTGTAGAGACACTAATACTAGGATAAGGGTGCTCATCAAGGATGAGTACACTGGATGATCCATACCGGGATTATCTTATAGAAGTCTTACTACTTGTCAAAAGATAGATCCCAGAGTAGAAGTTGTGCATGTGATCTTTAGACCTGAGGTTACCATGGTTCCTTGTGCACACTAAGACATACTTTGGTTCATACTCATTCATGCCATTATGACATATACGGGGTGTTCTGGGTATGGTGGAAGGTGTACAAAGGATATGAGTGGACCAACAAGGAATCGATTTTTCCTAGTAAGAGAAATTGTTATCCCATGCAATCTCTTCGATGAGTGACTCAAGGAGCCTTTGATCAAAGCAGGATGAGATTAGTGGAATCTAATCAGTCATCAATTGAGTCCTCATGATCGAGCTGAGATTCGATATGATGAAGTGTTAGGGTTTGACATCTATCCATACCTATCACTTAATCGGGATAATAGGAGATCGAAAGATTGAATTGCATGGTAACTTACTATTGAAGGGTATTTTGGTATTTTCCATCAAATTACTCATCTTTCAAGTAGGCATGAAACATTGCAAAATGTCAATCTTATCTTGTAGGTTTTCATGAACCAATTGATTTGGTTTCATGAGTCAATTCGACGTGTGATTCGAATTGGACAATTAGGTGAGCCAATTTGATCTAATTAGGTCAATCAAGTTCAATCGGATTGAATCGACTCACCCCTAAACCTACTGCTGGCTAGATGTGGAACCCAATGGGTCACACACAATAGAGACTTGTCCAAGAAAGTTATTCATGATTTAATTAGGATCATAGGATCCTAATTGGTTAGCCATATTGCATACTAGCATACGTAAGCTAACCTAATTCCTAACCCAATTAGATTGGGTCGGTTGCTTGCTAATTGGGCTAACCTAATTATGAGAAACCAAAATTTGGTTGTGTCCTAAGTGAGGCTAGCCAAATCAGAGCTTAATCTGATTTTAATTTGGACTTAAGGGCATTTTAGGTGCCATATATGAAGAGTCCCAATGGCATGGGACTCTTGGTACCTAAATGATACCTTAACTTCAAAAGGGCACAAAAGGGCATACAGACCTCTGATTTAAAAATAAAAGATATGGTTAGAAAGCTTATTTGATGCCCATTCCAATGACACCTATATTACATATATTTGACCAAGTCAATTTGACGCTTCGGGTGGACTAAATGGAAAGGGAAAGACTATTGGCGCCTTTTGGCGCACTCGGGAGAATAAGTGGCACGCAGAAGGACTAAGAGTCCTTATGTAGATGAGACTCTAAGAGTTTCATCAGGAAGGCACCTCTTCATTTTATCCCCATGGTCTTAAGAAGTCTAATAGCTAGTTTAAAGTTTAAAGGGATAGATTGAAGAGGTGTGAAAGGTGGCGCACACATGAAGAGTCGCGCCTCTTCATATATGCGCGCACAACAAAGGGCAGAGTCCTTCTACCTCTGAAACTCTTCAAGCCTCGCATTACTTTGGATTAGAAGAGGCATCCCCCTATCTCAGAAACTGGTATTTGACACATGACACAATGGGGATTGATCTGGTAAGTGAAAGAACACAGATATGACTCTCCATTCATAAAGAGTCTTATCATATATGATGTTTCATATCAGATAAGTGTTGTCGGGATGCATTTCATGCTCCATCTAAGATTATAAATAGGGGTACGGTGAAATGAGAAATATGGACTTCGACCTTCTGAAAGTCTGAATGTTTTATTTTCCCGAGAGTCAGAGTGTTCTTCCACTTTCTTCCTCCGTCCTTCTTATTTTAGGACAAGAATTATCTTGTTAAGACCAGTTCTTCTACACTAGGACCAGGCTTGGTTTTAGGATATAAGCCTATAGGGTCCTAGAAGAGGGTAGTCCTAGATCCTACAATGGTTTAGGATAGTGTCTTGAGTACCTTTCAGTAGGACAGGGTGTCCTACAATGGTCAATAGACCAAAGGCTGCTGAAAGAGTTCCACTTCTCCAAGCAACTTGAAGAAGGAGTTCTTCCTTGGTCCGAGTTTCGTGTGGATCACCGTTGGAGGGCTTGCGCTTGTGAGCCTTGTGGAAAAAGTTGGATTTCAACAATCCAAGTATTTTTCTTGACTTTATTTGATGATTCATTAGTTGTAATTGCCCAAGGGGTTCCTAGGAATTAGGTTTTTTATACATGTTATACATGTTAGGGTATCATGCTATGAAATTTTATTTTGAAAGTCAATTCTGCATGCTGCATGATCCGCTGCACCTTGGGAGAATTTCCATCAGTGTTATCAGAGCCATCCTTGTGGCATTCCAATTATGATTCATTTTGGAGTTTGTTTAAATTCCACTACCAAGTCGACCCGAACCTTATCGAGTCGACTCGACCATGTTCATATGTATGATATTATGTCAATATGAAATTATGCATGAACCAAGTAACTACTTTGGATTGGCTTAGTCACCATGGCCATCCGGTCATAGGAGCCAAGTAGGGTTTAAAGGCCCTCTCTTCCCATTCAATGGGTCTCTTATGGCGTGTAGGGGTGCTGTTATGGCCATATCCCATGAATAAGTGAGGCGAAAGGTATTTTTTATCTATCATGCCTTGATTTGCATATTATGGTAATATGCTTGATGACATGAAATTTAAGGCATATTGATATGCATTGTGTTTATATTAGTTATAAACTTGGTTATCATGTTTATGTTTATACTTGCAGTAATAAACACTATTATCATGATAGTTTTAGAATGTGTTTTGAGACCATCAAAGCCCTCATCAAAAAGCATATTTCGTCATAGTATAAAACTTAGTCAAGATGCAAAATCGGTTAAGGATTGATCAGCCAATTGGTGTCTAGGAAAGTGGTTCTGGGAAGGTAAAGGGAATGAGGTTTATAATTGGTTCCATTATCTGATCTGGCCAATCTAATTGGTGTCTAAGAAAAGCAACGGGGGGACCCCCTCACCCCTCCCACTTACCTGGCCAATTTGGTCATATCTAACTCTTAATTTGGTAATTCTAATTGGTTAAGTATACTATAATTTGTCTTCCTTCATGCTAAGCCAAATTTATGTCAAAACTATAGTTGGTTTGTTATGTACACACAAGACCTAGTATAGGAATTGATATAAGATTTGTCTTGGTGCACTTAGTGCTTTATAGCATGTTTGGATATGTTTCTTTGTTGTGTACACACAAGGACAACATTATTTAATCATGGCTATATGGAAATGAAGGGTCCGACTAAACTAAGACATTATGGTTTATTGTGTACACACAAGGCCATAAGTGTCCTAGAGGCAAAGATAATTATTAAGAATTGCACGGGTTGCAATTGAAAAGGTTGTCTTACCTTTGAACTCATGTGTGTTTGTTGTGTACACACATGGCACTCATGAGAAATAAGGATCTCAACCCCACTAAGGAAACCAGGAAGGTTTCTCGCTTACCATGGTTGAGCGTTATGGTATTTGAAGAAAATAGTGGGAGACATAATTAGATATAAAGTCCTTATCTAATTATGAATGTCATAATTGAGTGGTCTACTAATATTGTTCTTTAATTAAATGTAGGACATTTAAATAATGGCTTCAAACTTATCACTAAGGGGCATCTTGGATGCCAACAAGTTAACCAGTCCAAATTATGTGGACTGGTTGAGGAACCTGAGAATTGTATTAACTTAGGAGAAGCTTTCATATATAGTTGATTCTCCAGATCCAGTGTTGATTGGAGAGGATGCATCAGAGGAGGATATTGCCACATACAGGATGTGGAAAAATGATAGTACAACTGTCAGATGCATCATGTTGGCCTCAATGAGCAACGAGCTCCAGAGGCAACATGAAGGCATGGAAGCTCAGTCCATATTGCTCAATTTAAAGGAGCTATATGGAGAGCAAAGTAGGGCTGCTCGATACAAGATATCGAAGCAGTTGTTCCATGCTCGGATGAGTGAGGGTTCACCTGTGCAAATCCATGTGCTGAAAATAATTGACTTGATCACTCGATTGAGTCAATTAGGGTTTGTCATGGATGGTGAACTCAATCAGGACTTGATCCTGCAATCACTCTTAGATTCTTTCTCTCAGTTTGTTCTCAACTACCATATGAACAACCTGAACATTTCATTGCTAGAGCTGCTTAACATGCTTAAGACAGTTGAGAGCCACTCTAAAGGAGATAAGGCTCATGTGCTTCTTGTTGATAGAAAGAAGCAGGCAATGAAGAAGGGTATGAAGAGAAAATTCAACCCTAGGAAAAGCATCCAGAAGAAGAACAAGAAAGCTAAGAAGGCTGATGGAGCCTGTTTCCATTGCTGCAAGACTGGGCATTGGAAGAAGAACTACAAGGTTTACCTTGCAAGATTGAAGCAAGATGCAAGTGGAGCATCGAAAGGTTTGTACATGATACAAACTAATTTATCATTGAGTGCTTCCACTTCTAATTTATGGATATTAGATACCGCATGTGGATCTCATATATGCAATTCGTTGTAGGGGCTCCATAGAATTAGAAGATTGAAGAAGGGTGACTTTAAGCTACATGGGACAAGTGGTGAAGCCATACATGCTGAAGCTGTGGGTACCTATCTTCTTTTATTACCTTCGGGTGATATAATAAAATTAGAAGAATGTTTCTATGTACCAGATATTATTAGAAACATTATTTCTATACCTTTGTTATTATAACAGGGATATGAAATAAGTGTAAAGAGCAGTGGCTGCTCTATTCTTCATAATAATAAAATATTTGGACATGGATTTTTTGTAAATGGTCTTCTAACTTTACAACTCAATGATAATATTTTTCTTATCGATAATAAGTAGAGGAAAAGAGATAATGACAATGTCACATATCTCTGGCACTGCTGATTGGGTCATATCAGTGAGTCAAGAATAAATAAGTTGGTCAAAGATAATTACTTTGACTCTAATGATTTCCAATCATTAGGAACTTGTGAATCTTATCTCAAAGAAAAAATGCCCAAGTCTCCATTCACTGGACATGGAGGAAAGGCAACTAAATTGTTAGGTCTAGTGCATACTGATGTACGTGGACCTATGTTAACTCAGACCAGAGGAGGATATTCTTATTTCATCATTTTTATTGATGATTTATCAAGGTATGGTCAATGTATCTTATGAAACACAAGTCCGAAGCCTTTGATAAGTTTAAAGAATATCAGAGTATGGTTGAAAAATAAACTGGACTTAGTATTAAAGCTCTTTGGTTTGATCGAGGAGGAGAATACTTATCAAGTAAGTTCCTAAACCATCTAAAAGACAAAGGCATTATTTCTGAATAGACCCCTAATTATACACCCCAGTTAAATGGAGTGGCAGAAAGGAGAAATTGCATCTTATTGGACATGGTGAAGCCTATGATGAGCTTCACAGATCTTCACATTTCCTTTTGGGGACATGCCCTAGAAACTATAGCACATATATTAAACAGGGTTCCATCTAAGTCAGTAAGTAGCACTCCATATGAGTTATGGAATGGCAAAAGACCAAGTCTTAAGTATTTGAAGATTTGGGGTTATCATGCTTATGTCAAGAATAACTTTGGACATAAGTTAAGTGCTAGAGCTGACAAGTGTAGATTTATTGGTTACCCAAAAGTAGGTATGGGATACCTCTTTTATAATGCTACTAAACAAAAGATAATTGTCAGTAGGTATGCTACATTCTTGGAACAAGAGTTTATCCAAGAAGGATGTAATGGTTCTTCACTTGAGTTATGTGAAGAACAAAACCAACAAACCAATGAGCCTTCAAGTGAAGTTCTTCAACTAGAGGTTCTTATAGATCAAGAACAACCACAATACACACCTCCTCTCCGAAGGTCAGAGAGGGTGCGGGGAGCACCTCTCAGATATGGCTTTGTCATCAGGGATGACAATGAAGCCAGTATCATACAGGATGATGATCCTGTGACCTATTCGGAAGCTGTCAAGAGTAAAGACTCAGACAAATGGCTTGATGCCATGAAATCTGAAATGGACTCCATGTATTCCAATCAGGTTTGGACTCTGGTAGATCCACCTAAAGGAATTAACCCAATTGGATGTAAATGGGTCTTCAAGAAGAAGATTGGAGCAAATGGTCAAGTTGAGACCTACAAGGCTAGACTGGTAGCAAAAGGTTTTAGACAAAAACATGGTATAGACTATGATTAAGCTTTTTCTCCAGTAGCCATGCTCAAGTCCATTCAGATATTGCTTGCAATAGCAGCATACCATGACTATGAGATCTGGCAAATGGATGTAAAGACTGCTTTCCTCAATGAAAACCTTAAGGAAGAAGTCTACATGTCACAACCAGAAGGTTTTGTCTCAGGTGGGAGACCAAACCAAGTATGCAAATTAAAGAAGTTCATTTATGGACTTAAGCAAGCATCGAGGAGTTAGAACATCCATTTTGATGAAACAATCAAAGGATTTGGTTTTATCAAAAATATAGATAAACCATGTGTGTACAAGAAGACAAGTGGGAGTGCACTTGTTTTCTTGGTTTTATATGTGGACGATATACTGATCATTGGGAATGATATCCCAATGTTACAGTCGGTTAAAACTTGGCTATCATCAAAATTTTTCATGAAGGATTTGGGAGAAGCATCCTATATACTGGGTATAAGGATCTATAGAGATCGATCAAAAAGGATGCTCGGCTTATCCCAATCCAGGAACATTGACTTAGTGTTGAAGAGATTCAACATGGATGGAAGTAAGAAAGGTTACTTACCTATAAGTCAAGGCATACATCTCTCTAAAAAAATGTCTCCTAAGACATCAGAAGAAAGAGAGAGGATGGCTATGATTCCTTATAACCAGTGCCATTATACTGTGATAACACTGGGGCTGTTGCACAAGCTAAGGAATCGAGGTCTCATCACAAGTCCAAGCACATTCTAAGACAGTTCCACCTCATTCGAGAGATTATTGAAAGATAAGATGTCATCATTGAACAAGTTGAAACAAAGAACAATATAGCAAACCCATTCACTAAAGATTTAGCCAAGCAATAGTTAGACCATCACTTAGATTATATGGGCATAAAATACAAGGGCAATTGGCTTTAGTGTAAGTGGGAGTTTGATAGAAAAGTGCCCTAAGAGCCAATCATTACGAGGGCCTTTTTTGTAAACTTCCAACTCATGTATGACATAATTTCATATTAATAAGGTATTTGATTCATCATATACTGTTGTGTCTTGTTTTTATTGATTATGATGAACACCATAGAGTAGAACAATGGAATTAGGGTTATGATGGAGTTCATAACAGTGTGACCTAATTTTCTATAAACCCTAATCTAGAATATTCCTAGTCGTTGGACCATCGATTCGGGTATTGATGAATCCAGAAAGACTAGCTTATCCTATGTATGCTCAATTGATGAGGATGGTTGATCTCACAACCACTTGTGTAGAGACACTAATACTAGGATAAGGGTGCTCATCAGGGTATGAGTACACTGGACTGATCCACACCGGGATTATCTTATGGAAGTCTTACTACTTGTCAAAAGATAGATCCCAGAGTAAAAGTTGTGCATGTGATCTTTAGACCTGAGGTCACCATGGTTCCTTGTGCACACTAAGCCATACTTTGGTTCATACTCATTCATGCCATTGCGACATGTACGTGGTGTTCTGGGTATGGTGGAAGGTGTACGAAGGATGTAAGTGGACCAACAAGGAATCGATCATTCCTAGTAAGAGGAATTATTATCCCATGCAATCTCTTCAATGAGTGACTCAAGGAGCCTTTGATCAAAGCAGGAAGAGATTAGTGGAATCTAATCAGTCATCAGCTGACTCCTCATGATCAAGCCGAGATTCGATATGATGAAGTGTTAGGGTTTGACATCTATCCATACCTATCACTTAATCGAGATAATGGGAGATCGAAAGATTGAATTGCATGGTAACTTACTACTAAAAGATATTTTGGTATTTTCCATCAAATTTCTCATCTTCCGAGTAGGCATGACATATTGCTAGATGTCAATCTTATCTTGTAGGTTTTCATGAACCAATTGATTTAGTTTCATTAGTCAATTCGATGTGTGATTCGAATTGGACAATTAGGAGAGCCAATTTGACCTAATTAGGTCAATCGAGTTCGATCGGATCGAATCGGCTCAAACCTAAACCTATTGCTAGCTAGATGTGAAACCCAATAGGTCACACACAATAGAGACTTGGCCAAGAAAGTTATTCATGATTTAATTAGGATCATAGGATCCTAATTGGTTAGCCATATTGCATACTAGCATATGTAGGCTAACCTAATTCCTAACCCAATTGGATTGGGTCCAGTTGCTTGCTAATTAGGCTAACCTAATCATGGAAAACCTAAATTAGGTTGAGTCCAAAGTGGGGCTAGCGAAATCAGAGCTTAATCTGATTTTAATTTGGACTTAAGGGCATTTTATGTGCCATATATGAAGAGTCCCAATGGCATGGGACTCTTAGTACCTAAATGATACCTTAACTTCAAAAGGGCATAGAAGGGCCTGCAGACCTCTGATTTGAAAATAAAAGATATGGTTGAAAATCTTATTTGATGCCCTTTCCAATGACACCTATATTGCATATGTTTGACCAAGTCAATTTGATACTTTGGGTGGACTAAATGGAAAGGGAAAGACTATTGGCGCCTTTTGGCGTACCCGGGAGAATAAGTGGCATGTAGAAGGACTAAGAGTCCTTCTGCAGATGAGACTCTAAGAGTTTCATCAGGAAGGTGCCTCTTCATTTTATCCCCATGGTCTTAAGAAGTCTAATAGCCCGTTTAAAATTTAAAGGGATGGCTTGAAGAGGTGTGAAAGGTGGCGCGCGCATGAATCGTCGCGCCTCTTCATATGCATGCACACAACAGAGGGCAGAGTCCTTTTGCCTCTGAAACTCTTCAAGCCTCACATTACTTCAGATTAGAAGAGATGTCTTCCTATCTCAGAAATCAGTATTTGACACATGGCATGATGGGGATTGATCTGGTAAGTGAAAGAACACAAATATGACTCTCCATTCCCAAAGAGTCTTATCATATATGATGTTTCATATCTGATAAGTGTTGTCGGGATGCTTTTCATGCCCCATCTGAGATTATAAATAAAGGTATGGTGAAATGAGAAATATGGACTTTGGTCTTCTGAAAGTCTAAGTGTTTTATTTTCCCGAGAGTCAGAGTGTTCTTCCACTTTCTCCCTCCCTCCTTGTTTTAGGACAAGACTTGTCTTGTTAAGACAAGTTCTTCTACACTAGGACAAGGCTTGGTTTTAGGACATAAGCCTGTAGGGTCCTAGAGCAGGGTAGTCCTAGATCCTACATTAGTTTAGGATAGTGTCTTGAGTACCCTTTAGTAGGATAGGGTGTCCTATAGTGATCAATAGACTAAAGGCTGCCGAAAGAGTTCCACTTCTCCAAGCAACTTGAAGGAGTTCTTCCTTGGTCCAAGTTTTGTGTGGATCACCGTTGGAGGGCTTGCGCTTGTGAGCCTTGTGGAAAAAGTTGGATTTCAGCAATCCAGGTATTTTTCTTTACTTTATTTGATGATTCATTAGTTGTAATTGCCTAAGGGGTTCCTGGGAATTAGGTTTTTCTATACATGTTATACATATTAGGGTATCTTGCTATGAAATTTTATTTTGAAAGTTAATTCTACATGCTGCATGATCCACAGCACCCTTGGAGAATTTCCATCAGATAGGAGTGCTTTCTTGGTTCAGTTCCTATCAGATCATCTATGGAAAATATATACTTAAGTACCTTATAAAATTAAGGAGTATAGCACTCTAGGTATTTCTCTATAACCCTAAAATTATGATTTATTAGTTGTTATGGTCAAGTGGTCCTCGGGTCTTGGGTTCCGGCTAATTAGGGTTTCAGTAATGAAAATTTTTAAAATCCAATCTTTTTCTACATCAGCACGAACCCAACAAAGACACTCCTAGAGCCAAAAATGAACCTGTGGGAGTAAGGGAGGTGGAGAAGATGAACTGGAAATCCCTTTTCCTTTTTCTCTTCTTAAATCCTAGTAAAGATATTAAGGAACATATATCCAAAGCCCTTTCCTCTCTTGCTCACTCTAGCTTTTTCTAAGGTACAAAACCTTTTGCTAGCCCTATCCTTCTCTCTAACTTAGATCAACTTCTCATCACCCTAACACCCGCCAGCCACCCATTCTAAATAGGTGCCTAAAGGGAGATAGGGAGTTAGAGTAGAACAGGGAGAGATAAGGGCAAAGAAGTTAGGGAGGTTAAGATAAGAACTTGAATTCAAAATTCAAATTCAAATTTAAATTTGAATTTAAAATTCAACTTAGAATTTAAATCTAGAAACCTATTTGAATTCAGATTCAAAATTTAAATTTAAAATATAGGCTAGGGTGCATGGGTTAGGTCCAATCCAATTGAACTCAACACGAGTTCAAGCAAATCATATTTGGATTGATCCAAATTTCATTACTCAATCAAATTGAGTTAACCAAGAATCCAATTATCGATTAATCCTCTAATAATTCACTAACCATTAGTAAAAAATTATGTCATAATATTTGCAACAATGATGAGTCAACACTTGAAAAAAATCTCAAGTATCGACTCACCGAAGTATAGACTCATCCAAGTGTTGACACAAGGTTAATTAGCAATTATATTAATAATAAAATCCTAAAATTATTTATAATCATTGATCAGCCATCAGATCAGGTAGAAACTCCTATTATGTATGATCCCATAGGTTTGAACACTAAGTTGGTAGTATAAGAACACTTCCTGTACCAATCGAAGTTGCCATCTAGTAATGACAATTGATGCGTAGATAGGTCGAATGTTATAAAGTAACAATCAGGTACCTCTGACATATGGTTACCATCTAATTCATCTCTTTGACCCTCAATGCTCAGGATAACTTCAGGTTTTTAACTACCAACCCTTAAACATTTCATCTATAATGTGTTTCAACCTCACAAGTCTTGTGACTCCTCATAAGAACTATCCTGATCAAGGTTATGCTAAATTAAATTAAAGTGAAATACTCACTGTTGGGTCTTATGTGGTGCTTCCAAGGCTTAGGGGACCAAGGATAAGATCAAGGTCCAATGATCATGATGCTGTCATGGAATATCTATGGCTGGTTTGGGTCCTAGGATGAAAATTTGTTAGCCTTTCGAGTCTTGAGGTTCAGGAGACTTGGGCCTCAAGGGGCCAACTTGTATTGGGCTAGTTTTGAATCCTAGGTATGTATGATTGGACTGAGTTAAGGATGTACTTGGGCTTGGAAAACTCAATTATACATTAAGTTGGCCTATGGGAGTTTTAGGGTTAGGTCATGGTGACCTAGAATATATATACTTTGTATATGGGGTTGATTGGAGCCATCATAATAAAATAACCTTTTATCCTTGATATCCATCTTCTTCTTTGCTATCTTCCTCTCTAATTTTTCACTCTCTTTCAAGGTAATATCAGCATCCAAGTTGCCATATCGTAGGAAGGAGAAAATTCCTTAGCGCTTAGGGACTCCTAGTCCAATTAGGAAACCCGGCGCCTAGCATCTTTGGAGTCATCCCTCTCTCTACCCATTTAGAGTTTGACCAAGATGTTTGGAGAGTTGAATCCTCACTAGTTGGAGGTCTCATGTGAGTGGTTTCACATCCATATCATATCTGGAACGTTCGGGTCACTCTGAACAAGTTAGGAGATTTTTGCATAAGAAGGTTGAATCCCTGCCAGGTTGATTGCTTCAATCCCCTGTTACTACCACTTCCAATATAATGTTCTAAGGTTGGTTGCTGGTAGAAGGTTGTCCATGCACCTGAAAATGTCCTCCAACAAGTGGTATCAGAGCTTGAGTTGCATGGAGTTCGTGGGCGATGGTAGAAGTTGTAGATCTTCAATTGGTGAAATTTCAACAAGGGCTTGTCAAAATACTTCTCAATCCTACGGCTTTTTTTTATTATTGTATATTTGGCTAGGATCTAGCCATGATGGTGCGGGCACCAAGGCTAAAAGAAAATGACAGGTTGAACCCACATCCCTGTGGATCACCTGTGAGTAAAACCCTAAACCCAAACCCTATTTATCATGTAAATATTTATTTTAAATTCTATTATTTTGGTTTAGTTAGGGTAAACCCTTTTTACCAACTGTAATTAGGGTTTTTTTTATTTTGGGATAAAACCCTTTTTACCAGGTTGAGTCAAAATCCCAATTGAGTCAAACCCTAATTACTCAATTGGGATTTTAGTAGTCCAGTTTAATTAGCCCTGTTTACCAACTTTAATTGGATTTTTTTTGAAAGCCTAATTAAGTATGGTTGGTTCGATTAGTTATCAGATGGTTAGTTATTTATTGAGTCTTGTAATAATTAGTTGAGTCATTGAGTCTTGTATTACAAGAGGGGACCCAAGACAACATCCCATGTGCACCTAATTAAAGACCATGTGACTTCATGTGCATCCAATTGAAGACCCATGTGCTAGCCCAAGACAAGCCATGTGCTAGCCCAAGACAAGCCATGTGCTAGGCCAAGCTAATTTGTTTTTGGCACCACCTTTCCAAGAATATTAGACAACACCTACCACATCCTCAAGGGACATCAACACATGACATGTTTGGACATCCCTCGCCACATCACCCAGGACATCCCACTTTGCCATGGCTTTACCTTTTAGTCGGCCACTTGAGAAGCAATTAGCGCCCACATGGAAGAGATTTCATGCCTACTTATTTTAAGATAAGTAATTAAGAAGGACTCTTCCCATTTAGTGCCAACTTATTTTGAGAGGAGTAAATGAGAAGGAGTTCTTCCAAATTGGCGCCATCCCCTCAAATGTTTCATGCCCAAAAGCAAGGAGTCGGCCAAGTGTTTTCTTACTTCAAGAGTTCTATCTCAAAGGGGAGCAATCAACATTCAAATTTCATGGAGTCCTATTAAATGCAAATGAGATCATGATTAATGCCAAGAAGGAAGGAGATGAGACATCATATGCAATTGTCACCAATTTAAAGTTAGGAAATGTTTTTAAGAGGAGTAAGCCAGAAAGACTCCTTAAAAAGCTATGAAGACTATTTCATGGTTGTCGCCCACTTTGAATGGAGTCTAGATCAGCCCAGCAAGCAGAGTCCAAGATGTCCCAGAGTAGGATTCTAGGAGTTGTATTCCAAGGGAGCACAAGTCTTGTATCTGAGTCACTTACTTCACTAGTTGGGAGTCTATAAATACCCCACCAGCCCCCCTTGTAATTCATGAAATTATTATTGAAATACAACAAAATTCTGCTGAGTTTTTTCTTTGATGTGTACATCACAGGGTGTGAGGCCCTTCCTTTGTTCCTTTGGAGCATCGCGGGGTGTGAGTCCATATTTATCCAAGCCATCAAAAATCCAAATCCACCATTTCTAAACCCTTCTTTCTTTCATTCTTTTCTTTCATTTGTTGCTTCCTAATTTGTATTTCTTTGTTTAGTGTGTAGGTGATTAAGAATTGAAACCATGTTTTCTTGCCTCCAAACTAGCATTACATGGAAAATTTGAGCCCGAAAGCAAGATCTCGAAATCCTGTCTCTACGATCTTGAGAGTCCTGACAAATCTACATCGAGAAAGCGATCTACGTTGGTACAACGAAACTTTTCCCTTCTCATAATTTCTGTCTCATTGAATAGATCCTAGTTTACGGTAGTTTCTCAACCACCAAGTCCTATTTTTAATTGCTTTATAGGTTTTACTTGTGCGGGTAATATACTTATTAGTTTCCTTTACTGTCTCCTTTGAGCTCTCCTTTAAAATCTAAAAATATATAAAAAATATTAATTATTATTTTTATTATTTATTTATTTGTCCCTCATCACATGAGTACCAGCATGAACATAGATTTTGAGAAGTTTGATAGGAAAGGAAACTTTTTCATGTGGAAAGTTCGGGTTGAAGATCTCCTTGTCCAGTTAGAAACGAATCAAGCTTTGGAGGAAATGCCTGACAAAGTATCAGAGAAGCCTGTGCGATGATCAGAGGGTGCTTGGCAGATGCAGCTCTCTATTCCATTATAGAGGAGAGGACTCCAAAAGATGTCTCTGGTCGAAGTTGTATATGCTCCACATGGGGAAGAACATGTGCAACAAGTTGATGCTAAAGAAGCGACTTTATAGCCTTCGGATGTAGGAATGCAGAAACATAGTAGATCACATTCAGAAGTTTAACCAGATATGTAACAAGTTGCTGAATATTTGGCCAAGTTCGAGGAGGAGGACAAGTCCTTGCTATTTCTATGCTTGCTACCTCGTTCCTTTGACGCTTTGGTTACTATGCTGCTGTAAGGCAAGGAGACCCTGGAGTATGAAGACATGGTCTCAGTGCTACGTTCCAACAAGCAGAGGGAGAAGCTAACCAAAGGAGTTCCCCAGGAGGACTTGGTCATTGGGGAAAGGTCCGGAAGAGGAAGGGTGAGGCCCAAGTAGAGAGGATGGTCAAAGTCTAGAAGGAAGAGCAAGAGCAGGAAAGATATAAGGTGCTTTAAGTGCAATGAGACTGGGCACTTTTAGTGGGATTGTCCTCAATTAAAGAACAAGAAAAGAGACACAGGAGGATCAGATTTGATGAGTGCCACCACTGATAAAGAGGTGGAGGATGACCTCTTGGTGGTATCAGATGATCATAGATTGTACGTAGATATATGGACCCTGGATTCAGCCTATTCTCATCATTATACCACAAACCGATCTTGATTTTTGACCTATACCAAGATCGATGAGGGAAGGTGACACTTGGAGATGATCACTCATGCATGGTTACTGGTATTGGGAGTGAACGAGCGAGGATGTTCGACGGGATCATGAGAACACTAACCAATGTCAAGCATGTTCCCAAGCTGAAAAAAATCTGGTGTCACTGAGCTACCTGGAGCAATGCAATTACAACTTCAGCAATCCAGCCAAGAGTGGAGTACTTAATATCTCCAATGGAGCCATGTTTATGATGAGAGGTAGGAGGATGGACAACAATCTCTACAGGATAGAGGGGTCAGTTGTGATGGGGCAATCTGATATGGCAGTGGTAGCACAAGACCCACAGGGAGACTATAGATTATGGCACTACCGCCTAGGCCACATGGAAGATCGTGGGATGAAAGAACTGAGCAAGCATGGATCAATTCTAGATCTGTTTGGTGATGTTTCAAATGTCTATGTGCTATGCCAGATGGGAAAGCAGAGCAGGATCCACTTCAGTAGCAGTTCGGCCCACTGTGTAGCTCCACTGAAGCTAGTTCACACTGATATGTAGGGACTGGCTCTAGTTTCAGCCAGAAATGGAGAGAGGTACTTTTTGACCTTGATAGATAATTTTTCAAGGAAAGTGTGGATGTACTTCATGAGAAAAAAATCAAAGGTCTTCTCAAAGTTCAAGGTATGGAAAGCAGAAGTTGAGAAAGAGCAAGGTCGTAGTGTAAAGTGCTTGAGGTCCGACAATGATGGTGAGTTCACCAGCAGAGAGTTCTGGCACTTTTGTGAGGAGTGTGGCATCAAAAGGCACTTCTCAGTCAGAGGGGCTCCTCAGCAAAATGGCATGGTCGAGAGAATCAACCGAACCCTTATGGAAAAGGCAAGATGCATGAGGCTGTAGGCAGGGCTTCCTAAGGTATTCTGGGTTAATACAGTTGACACAGCTTACTATTTGGTCATTCAGTCGCTACATACAAAGTTTGATAGTGGTATTCTAGAGGAGAGATGGTTTGGAAAGAGAATTAGGCTTCGCCATCTATGGCTTTTTGGGTGCACGGTGTATGTGCACATCGATGTTGGTGAGCATAGTAAGTTGGATGCCAAGTCAAAGAAGATGGTATTCTTGGGGTATCCACGAGGAGTCAAGGGGTACAGGATATGGGATCCCTTGGAGAAGAAGGTCATCATCAGTAGGGATGTGACCTTTGATGAGAGGTCAGTTCTCTAGAGGTCAGGTGGCACAGAGGAGTAGCAGGAGGTCCAGCATGACAACCCTAGATAGCTTACCTCGTTTTCTATTTTGCCACTTGCAAGTGCATCTGGAAGATTGGACATTCAGGTGGAGTACTCATAGAGGGTGCCTGCACATGTGGAGAGTGCTCGGATGGATGATCGAGGCTAGGAGGACTAGTGGGAGCAGACTGGACCTAGGAGAGATATCGGGGTTATGCTACACAAGCCCAAGAGGACCATCAAGCAACCTGACCGATATGGTGATGTGGGATGATAGCATCCTAGTTATGCATGTAGGAAATCAGATTATTAGAAATTAAGAATTTTTAGATTTTTAATGTTTTTGTTGAGGCTTGATCTCGAAAAAGATATTAGAAGGTGCTAGGGTTTTATGTAAGACAAGAAATTAAAGTGCCAATAAACTAGAACCTATCAAGCAATAAAAAGATGGATCCTAGGACTAAGAAGCTCCTAATTAAGGCATGCTTGAATTCAAAAACTCAGAAATAGAAGAGGTGGGATGGCTTTCTTACCTAGCAATGATGTCTCAAACATTGTAGAAGAGTTCGCTCCACTCAAATCGATGCCTGGATGATCGAGTCGCATTCCCATGGATTTGCCAGAGTAAAGAACAAACTCCTGGGGTAGTAGGTAATGTCTCAGTACCTATGGGCTTGTACTACTGCATAGAATTCCTTATCATAGGTTGATTACTTAAGCTTAGCCTCATTGAGTTTTTCACTAAAGAAAGCTACAGGGTGACTCTCTTGGCTCAATACTCCTCCTATGCCTACTCCCGAAGCATCACAAGCAACCTCAAAAACTTTGGAGAAATCAGGTAATCTCAGGATGGGTGCTTGGGTCATCTTATCCTTAATCTCTAGGAAGGCTCTATCTGCCGTTTTGGTCCACTCAAAATTTTCCTTCCTAATATAGTCTGTGATGGGTGATATAATGGTACTAAATTCTTGGATAAATCTTTTATAGAAGGTGGTTAGACCATGGAAACTACGTACGACATGAATGCTAGTAGATACTAGCCACTCAACTACGGACTTGACCTTTTCAGGGTCAACTAAAACTCCTTCGGGGGTGACGACAAATCCTAAGAAGATGACTCTATGGGTTAGGAAATCACACTTCTTTAAATTGGCATAGAGACTCTCCTTCCTAAGCATTTGGGAAACCTGTCTAAGGTGGTTCAGGTGGTCTTCCTTAGTCCTACTATAGATTATGATGTCATCGAAGTAAACCACTACAAATTTTTCTATGAATACACGTAGAACTTGTGTCATGATCCTCATAAAGGTGCTAAGGGAATTGGACAATCCAAAAGGCATCACTACGTATTCATAAAGACCATCTTTAGTTTTGAATGCAGTTTTCCACTCATATCCGGGTCTGATCCTAATTTGATGATAGCCTCTTTTAAGGTCAATCTTTGAAATGATGGTTGCACCTGCCATTATATCAAACATATCATCCGAACGGGGGATGGAGAACCTATATTTCACTATGATTTTATTTATGGCATGACTGTCAACAGACATCCTTCATGTGCCATCTTTCTTAGGGGTGAGCAAGGCAGGTATAGCACATAGGCTCAGGCTCTCCCTAATAAATCCTTTTCTAAGAAGTTCTCCTACCTGTTTCTACAGTTCTAAATGTTCAGAAGGGTTCATCCTATAGCGGGGCAGGTTCAGTAGGGTGGCTCTTGGGACTAAGTCTAT
This sequence comes from Areca catechu, assembly GCA_021397845.1. NCBI lineage: Eukaryota > Viridiplantae > Streptophyta > Magnoliopsida > Arecales > Arecaceae > Areca > Areca catechu. The sequence continues at coordinate 87,408,828 of CM038051.1, read as the reverse complement.
GGCATGCTAGACGTCCCTTAAGGGTGGTAACTAGTCAGACAAATCTTCAGGGAACACATCTTCAAACTCACTTAAAATCTCCTTAACCTCCTGAGGATGCTCTTTCTGGGTTTGATCAGGTACTTCCTTAGTAGCTAACATCCAAATAGTTGAACCCTCAGTAATCTCTCTTTCTAGCTCCTTAGTAGTAATCAAATTGACTCCTGATTTCTTCTCCTTCAATGAGCTAGATCCCCTTTTGACATTGTCCTTAGGTGGGGTGGGGTTAATCACAATTTTCTTCTCATGAAAACTAAATGAGCATGAATTTGATTGGCCGTATAGGATAGCATCGTGGTTAAATAGCCAGGGTCTATCTAGGATAATGCTACTAACTCCCATGGGAATGACATCACACCATACCTTTTCCTGATAAGATTGAAGCTGGATCTAGACTAGGCATCTAAGTCTGATAGGGATGGATGTCGAATCTATCGAAGAAACCTTACAGGGGCTGGGATGGGGAACTAGTGTCAAGCCTAAAGTTTTGACTGCATTGGTTGAGATGGCATTCACACAGCTCCCACTATCTATGATGATTTTGCATACCTTATCCCCTAATTTCACAAAAGTCTATAGGATGTTGGTCCTACGCCAGTCCTCTTGTATCTTAGTTTGGGATAGGATGCACCTAACTACCCCTAATAGGTCAGATTGCTCAACATCCTCCTCATCTCCTTCATATTCATCTACCAGGTTCAGCTCAACTTTATACACTTCTTCCTCGACATCATCACTGGGTTCAAGATTTTCCTCCTTGAGTTCTCCTGTGTAGGGATTGGGTTGGGCATTGGCTAGCAAAGTGTCTCATCTTACGACATCTAAAATAGGCATTAGGGCTAGGACATGGGTTCCTCTAGGTTTCAGGTGCCTTACCCTTGTCTTCCCTATGGGCGAGTGGGGTACTAGGACTGGGTCAAGGTTGGGCCGGCTTGGATAGGCTTGGCTAGGACCTAGTCTTGGGTTAGGGGTACTAGTCCTAATGGGCTCAGGTCAATGGGTTATTAGCCCCCTCTGGAATCTCTTATAGTTTCTGGCTATCTGGTAGGCTTGCTCAAGGTTATCGACCTCCCTCAAATACATCTCTCTCTGGATGTCATCACGGATCTAGCCCTAAACCTAGATAGGACCACTAGCTGAGTCTCGTCTATGCTACACCTTATGGCAAGCTCATCAAACTTGGCTATGTATTCTGACATAGTCCTATTTCCTTGATTTAACCTTTGCCATTGGTCTAGGAGTCTCTAATGGTAGGATGCAGGAAGGTATTTTTCTCCAAGTTTTAGCTTCATGGCTCTCCAGGTGCTTATAGGAAGATCTTCTTGTTATGTGATTATGCGCTCCACATTCTCCTAGTATAGCCTAGCTTGGCGGACAAACCTTAGTTTTGCAAATTTGCACTTCCTTTCCTCACTCATCTCATACCATTCAAAATATTGTTCCATGTCCCCTTCCTAATCTATGCAGACCTTAGGATCTAGACTGCCATTGAAGGTAGGTGCTTCTAGCCTGATATTCCTAATGGCTCTTTCAACCTGGTCCTAGAAATCATGATTAAGCCTCCTAGGATTGGGCTCCAGAAAGCGGTCAGGACATGGGGCTCTCCTAGGGTTGGGCCCTAGGAATGGGTCAAGGCGTGGGGCTCTCCTAGGGTTGGGCTCCAAGAATGGGTCAGGGTGTTAGGCTCTTCTAGGGTTGGGCTCCAAGAATGGGTCAGGGTTTTGGACTCTCCTAAGGTTGGGAGGTGTGTGAAGAGGTGACTCAGGCTCGGGTTTAGTGTTGGACTCTTGGGTTCTCTCTAGGGTTCCTAACCAACCTTCTACTCGATCAAACCTGAGGGTCATTTGCTCAAGCCTATTATTGGTTTGGGTAGTCACTTGGGTTAGTTGGTCATACTTATGATCCATTTGGGTAGTCAATTGGGCAAACTGGTCATTAATAGTCTTCATTAGGGTTTCAAGATTGAGTTCCATGGTGAAGTTGGGTTGGGGTTGGGATTGACAGGATTGGACTCCCGATCTGATTATCATGCAACAAGCACACAAGACTTGGTACATTCTAGGGTTTGCTAGACCTAGAGCCTAAGTAGAGTGAGTCAACTCAACTTATATCCAACTTAACAACTAATCCTTCCACTGGCTAGGTAAGAGGTGGGGTGGTGAGTGGCTCCCCCTGCTTGTCATAGGGTCCTAATTAAAAACCACTAGTCTACTTAGGGCATTTGCCTCTGGACCTCTAGCCTTGACACCAACTTCTAGTAATAGTTGGAGGGTTGAGTGCCTAGTTTTCTCACTAGACTCGGACCCAACCTATTGGTGTCCATAAATCAATTAAGTTTCTAATTAAGTTTAGTTAGGATTGGGTTTGTATGTAGATAGCTGTTTTGGGCCCAGGACAGGTGATGAAATCTTGCCCTAATTTGACAAAGTAGAAGTGCCCTTAGAGTAGGTTAATGCACGATGATGCAGACACGATGAAACCCTAATGCAGTCTAAGAATCAGAAAAGTCAGTGAATAATTTTTTTTTTTTTTTTATGAGATGGCAGACTTAATTTTTAGTTGATTAACTGAGCAATCAAAAGTGGGTTGGGTTTAGGTGGCTTTGGATGTAAATTAATTTCAGCCTAGGTTAACATGCAGAAATTTCAGCAATAAATTTTTTTTTGGTTTTGTATTTGCAGATTTTTTTGTTATGTTTTTCATAGCAGAGAATTATCAAAAAATACAGAAATTAAATATCTAAATGTGTTCTTAATTACTGCTAAATATGATGCAAAACAGAGATGGTTTGATGGTGAAAATCCTTAGGGATTCTAACTAGTTATAGAAATTTCAGGACGGCAGGAATTCTGTGTTAGGGTTTTCTTTGGGTACAGATTTTAATTTTTTTTTTTATCTGTGAAAATTAAGTAAAAATATAGAAAAAATATAGGACTTAACATAGATGACGTGATGCAAGTTTCAGGTAATAATAGTATGAGATGGATCGAAAATCATACCTAAGTTTAGACCACTAGTGCATGTTCAATATGCAGAAATTCAATTTTTTTTGGGTTTTTGTTTTAAGGGGTGATGACATGCCCTAATTCCTAGGCTCTAATACCAAATATGATGCGGGATGATAGGGTCCTAGTTATGCATGTAGGAAATCGGATTATTAGAAATTAAGAACTTTTAGATTTTTAATGTTTTTGTTGAGGCTTGATCCCGAAAAAGATGTTAGAAGGTGCTAGGGTTTTATGTAAGACAAGAAATTAAAGTGCTCATAAACTAGAACCTATCAAGCAATAAAAAAATGGATCCTAGGACTAAGAAGTAAGGCATGCTTGAATTCAAAACTCAGAAATAGAAGAGGGGGGATGGCTTTCTTACCTATTAATGATGTCTCGAACATCATAGAAGAGTTAGCTCCGCTCAGATCAGCACCTGGATGACCGAGTCACGTTCCCGTGGATTCGTTAACTTTTTATTAGCTTCGTTCAAAGGCAAGAAAGTCCCCTTCAGATGCGTGCCAATGCAAATGGGACAAGTGTTGGGGTGCCAAGGCCTGGGTGCCAAGGCCTGTGGCACCAAGGCTGGGTGTCTTGGGTCTAGGGGGGTGCTGGAATCTTGTGGACCTGGGGTGCCTCCTCTTGAAGGCCTGGGGTGCCACTCCATCAGGGGTTTGGGTAGCATGAGGGGAGTCTAGATGCTAGGCTGGTGACTTGAGTATGGATCCAATGGTCCTCCTCTTGAACATGACTTGAATGAAAGCCAAAAAGTTACAGGACTCACATGACTTGACTGAAACTTACAGGACTCTGGACTAGACTGAAGCAGCTAGACTAAACTAATTGATGGACTCAATTCATTATAGGACTCAATGGACTCATCTGGCTCACTTAGTACAAGTAACTCATAACTAATGGACTACAGGACTCATAAACCCTAATCAGAAATCTACAATGGGCCCAGTAATCTCTGTCTAATCCTAGTGCCCGCACCATATGGCTTCGAAGAGATGGTGTCATTGCCCTGGTGACAGCCAATGGAGACCCATATACCTACGAGGAGGCTATGGAGAGCCCAAACAGAGAGAGGTGGGTCCAAGCAATGTTCGAGGAGACGCAGTCTCTCCACAAGAACGACACATGGCAGTTGGTATAGTTGCCACAGGGGAAGAAACTCATAGGATGCAAATGGGTTTACCAGTGCAAGGAGGGACCTTTGGAACAAGGAGGCATCAGATTCAAAGCTCGTTTGGTTGCCAAAGGTTACTCACAGAGAGAAGGAATGGCAGCGAGGTTTTCTCTCCCATCGTTAGACATACTTCCATCAGGGTGCTACTGAGAATCGTAGTAGCTCAACACTTAGAGTTGGAACAGATAGATGTCAAGACGACATTTCTCCATAAATACTTAGAGGAGAGCATCTACATGGAGCATCCACTAGGTTTCAGAGAACCAGGATTAGATGAGAAAGTTTGTTTGCTGCAGAAGTCATTATGTAGGCTCAAGCTATCACTGAGGCAATGGTATAGGGGGTTCGATACTTCTGTGAGGAGCATTGGACCTTTTAGGTGCGATCATGACTCTTGCATATATGTAAGGACTCTTGATGATGGTTCTAGGATCTACTTACTCTTGTATGTGGATGACATGCTGATAGCATGCAAGAGTAAGCATATAGTGCAAGAACTGAAGGTAGCTTTGTCTTGAGAGTTTGAGATGAAGGATTTGGGACCTGTAAGGATGATCCTAGACATGGAAATCTTCAGAGATCAGAATAAGATGGTGCTGCATTTATCTTAAGTTGGCTATATAAAGAAGATTTTGGAGAGATATGGAATGAAGGAAGCAAAACTGATAGAGCTGCCTATAGCCGGGCACTTCAAACTCTCGAAGACCATGGCACCACAGACTAAGATGGAGGTTTAGGAGATGGAGAGGGTGTCGTATGCCTCTGGTGTAGGTAGTCTTATATACACCATGGTATGTTGTAGGCCGGATATCGTCCATGCAGTGAGTTAGGTGAGCAGGTTCATGGTACACCTGGTAGGGAGCACTAGCGAGCACTATAGGGAGTCTTCAAGTACTTGGCGGGCATGGTTGGAGTTGGCATCTACTACAGACACAAGGAAGTGTTGAGGGACACTCCAACATGTCCAAGGAGGCTCGAGGGCTGATAGGAGGATTCATGGATGCAAATTTTGATGGAGATGTGGACACCCATCATTCAACGATAGGTTTTATATTCAACATATATGGAGGTCCTGTATCATGGAGATAATGCTTGCAATCTATTACGGCATTATTAATCATCGAGGTAGAGTACATCGAAGTTATAAAGGCAGCAAAGGAGGCCCTATGGCTGAAGGGTCTAGCATTGCAGATAGGCCTCGAACAGGAGGCTGTTAGGGTGCACTTCTACTTGCACAGAACTCTATCTATCATGCTCAGACCAAGCACATCGATATCAGATACCATCGAATTAGAGGTCTCATGCAGGATGGTGAGGTGGAGCTGGTGAAGGTACATACCAAGGAGAATCCAGCATATGCACTGATGAACATTCTATCACGAGATAGCTCTTGCAAGTGTATGGACTGATGCAGCTTGTGGACAAGATGGAGTTGGCTGAAGCCTTGAAGCACCAAGGTGGAGATTGTTGGATCTCATGTGGTGCTTCCAAGGCTCAAGGGACCAAGGCTAAGGCTAAGGTTCAATGATGATGATGCTATCATGGAATTTCTAAGGCTAGTTAGGGCATTAGGAGGAAAGTCTGTTAGCCTTTTGGATCTTAAGGTTCAGGGGACTTGGGCCTCAAGGGGTTAACTTGTATTGGGCTAGTTTTGAGTCCTAGGTATGTATGATTAGGCTGAGTCAAGGATGTGATTAGGCTTGGAAAACTCAATTATGCATTAAGTTGGCCTATGGGAGTTTTAGGGTTAGGTCATGGTGACCTAGTATATATATACTTTATACATGGGGCTGATTGGAGCCATCATAATGAAATAACCTTTTCTCCTTAATATCCATCTTCTTCCTCCCTCTCTTCCTCTCTAGTTTGTCACTCTCTATCAAGGTAATATCAGCATCCAAGCCGCCATACCTTAGGAAGGAGAAAATTCCTTAGCACCTAGGGACTCCTAGTCTAATTAGGAAACCCAATGCCTAGCATTTTTGGAGTTATCCCTCTATCTACCCTTTTGGAGTTCAACCAAGATCTTTGGAGGGTTCAATCCTCACTATTTGGAGATCCCATGTGAGGTGGTTTCACATCCATATCATATCTAGAATGTTCGAGGCACTCTGAACAAGTTAGGAGATTTTTGTACAAGAAGGCTAATAAATCCTTATCAGGCTGATTGCTTCAATCCCCAATTGCTGCCACTTCCAATGTAATGTTCTATGGTTGGTTGCTAGTAAAAGGTTGTCAGTGTACCTGGGAATACCTCCAACACTCACTCCAATATTTGGAGGGGTCAATCCCATCTTGACTCACACATCGACTCTACAAGTACTTAACTACACCCAGAAACCTTCCATTATTGGATTAGAAATCCAGGTAATCTAGTATCAAAATATAGTGAGTTTCTTGCAAGTCACCATGATAATTTTAGGTTTGAGAGGCACTTATATCCATATCCTTTCATAAGCAACAATTGGCAAAAGAGTGCTTCACGAGGGTCACATTCAGTGAAATATCCTACACTTCACCTATATAACATACTAGTATTTCCACACTCCTTGGTTAAGAGAACAACCAATCCATATGACATACAACAATATATACTCGATAAATTATCTATTGCAAATTGTGTCCTTATGCTAATCATCTAACTTGTAGATGATTGATTTTGCATATAAATTATAATGAGTAAAGTTGTTTTTGGCAATTCATCATATTGTATCTTCCTATAATGAGCTCTTGTATGGAGTCCTTAGAACTATATTTTATACAATAAAGAGAGGATTTATCGTGTGGTTCTTAGATTTATTCATGACCAAATGATATATATTATAGGATAATAATGTATCGAGTATAGGTCATTGTATACCATATGGATTGATTGTCCTCTTAACTAAGGAGTATGGAGATATTAGTATGGTACACAAGTAAGGTGTAAGATATTTTACTGAACGTAACCCACCTGTGGAGCACTCTTCTGCCAAGTATTGCTCATGAAAGGATATGGATATAAGTATCCCCTAGACTTGAGATCACCACGATGGCTTGCAAGCAACTCACATTATTTTGGTGCCAAACTACCTAAAATTTTAATCCAGTAATGGAAGGTTTCTAGGTACAGTCAAGAACTTATAGAGTCAGTGTATGAGTCAAGATAGAACTGACTCTACCAAATGTTGAAGTGAATGTCTTATTGTATTTCAATTTAGCAAAGCCTTGGCCCGAATAGTTATTATGAGGAGTCACAGGAATTGTAAGGTTGAGACACTTTGTAGATGAACTATTTAAGAGTTGGTAGTTAAACCCTGAAGTCATCCTGAGTATTGAGAGTTAAAAGGATGAATTATATGATAACCATATGCTAGAGGTTCTCGAATGTTGCTCTACAACTTTTAACCTATCCAAACATCGAGTGTTATGCTAGATGGCAACTTCGATTGGTACAGGAATTATTCTTATGTTACCGACTTAGTATTTTGAACCTATAGGGTCACATATAATAGAAACTTCTACCTGATCTGATGGCTGATCAATGATTGTGAATCATTTCAGGATTTTATTATCAATATGATTGATAATGGACCTTGAATCGATACTTTCAAGTATCGACACTTTGGTGAGTCAACACTTGAGATTTTTTCAAGTATCGACTCATCATTGTTGCAAATGTTGTAACAATGCTTTTTTATCAAAAATGATAAATTATTGAAGGATTAATTAATAATTAGATTATTGGTTAGCTCAATTTGATTAAGTTATGAAATTTGGATCAGAACCAAATGTGATTTAGTTTGAACTCAAGTTGAGTCCAATTGGATTAAACATAGCCCATGCACCCTAATCCTATTTGAATTTGAATTTTGAATTAAAATTTAAATTGATCTCAAAATTAAAATTCAAATCTGAATTTTGAATTCAGTTTTGAACTTAAATTCAAACTTGAATTTTAAATTCAAGTTGGTTTTAACCTCCCACCTTTTATCTCTCCCTAACTCCCTCACCCTTCTAACCTCTTGGATGCCTATATAGATGGGTTGCTGATGGATGGGATGGGTTGATCAAGTGCCGGTCAAAAATTTTTGAGTTAGAGAGAAAAAAATAGCTAAGTTTCTATCTAAGAAAAAGCTAGAGTAGGGTAGTAAGGCTACAAGATTTGGGTAAGTGCTCCCTAGTGCTCTCTAGGGTCTGGAAAGAGATCGAAAGGGAAAAGGGATTTTTCCATTACATCTTCTTTAATAAATCTATCATCCAGCAGGTTCTTTTTATGGCTCTAAAAGAGTCCCGGTATCTAGAAGAGGAAGGAAGATCAGCTATCAATGTTCCAGTAGTAGCAAGCATTGTCTGCTACTAAAAGGTAATGATGTGATCATTATGCTATAGATATGTCTATAGCAACAAGTTTGTATATTTATCATTTTATATTTTAGCTTAGTTTTTTATGCATATTATCATGCCATGATCCTATGTAGGCTATTTATAGAAATATTCTAAAGCATGAGTAGATTAAATAGTTTAATCTTGTAGTCTCCGCTATATTTATGTTTCGAAATTATTGAAATGCATGCATAAAATGGCCTAGGTTTCTATCATTGTTGTCCTATAATAATATATCATTTGGTCACCAACAGATTTAAGAACTATATGATAAATCTTTTCTTTATCATATAAGATGTAATACTAAGAACTCCATCTTCTGATGAACTACCAAAAATAATTTTTATTTATAATAATTTATATAGAATTATAAAATATAACTATCTACAAGTTAGATGATTGTCATTAGGACACAATTCCCAACAACTCTCATTTAGACTAAAGTCAATTGAAATAGTATCTAATACCCATCTTTCATTTATGATTATCAAACTCTTTGATTTCAAGTGCTTTAGTAAATGGGTTAACTAGGTTCTCTTTTTCGTCAATCTTTTGAAGCCTAATGTCACCTCATTCCATGATCTCTCACACAAGGTGATAGTGACATAGAATATATTTGGTATGCTGATGGGACTTTGGCTCTTTGACTTAAGCAATGGTTCCAATGATGTCATAATACTGAAGAACTGGACCATCAAGAAAGGGTGTCACTCTCAGCTCACTAAGAAACTTTTGTAATCATATAACTTCATTTGCCACATCTGATGTTGCAATATACTTCATCTTGCAAACTGAATCAATATAATGTGTTGCTTGGAATTTTTCCTGTAGATCGCTATACCATTCAGGATAAAACAAAGTCATATACACTCTTGCATCATCCCTATTTGATTGAAAACTAGAGTTAGTATATCCCATATATTTTAAGTTAGGTTCTCCATAAATGAGCCATTGGTCTTTAGTATTTCATATATACTTAAGGATAGTTTTTCCTACCTTCCAATGAGCCTCACCTGAGTCAGACTAGTATTTGCTCATCACCCCTAGTGAATAAGCCATGTCTAGTCTCGTACATGTCATGGAATATATGATAGACCCCATTATAGAGGTATATGGGATCCTACTCATACAATCTCTCTTTAGGTGTTGTTGCACAATCCTCCTTAAAGAGAGAAATACAATGGTCTATTAAAAGATAGCATTTTTCAGAATTCTCCATGCTAAACTAATTCAACATAATATTGATGTACGTAGACTGGGACAATTCCAGTAGCTTCCTGATCTATCTCTATAGATCTTCATCCCTAGAATGTAAAAAGCTTCATCCAAGTCCTTCATAGGGAATTGAAATGATAACCATACCTTTATTCCCTGTGGTGCAAGGTGTCATTCTCGATTAAGAGATTGTCATCTATATACAACACAAGGAATACTACCACAAAATCATTAGCCTACTTAAAAATGCAGGGTTCTTCTCTATTTTTAATGAAGCCATACATTTTGATTGTCTTATCAAAATGTATGTTCGAACTTTGAGATACCTACTTCAGTCCATAAATGGACCTTTGAATCTTGCATATGTTTGACTCATCTATGGATATGAACCCTTCAAGTTACATCATATACACCTCCACATCTAGCTCTCCATTTAGAAAAACTATTCAGACATCTATTTGCTAGATTTGATAGTCAAAATATACAACCAAAGCAAGCATAATCTAAATGAACTTAAGCATTGCTACAGGAAAAAAAATCTCGTCATAATCAATACCATAACATTGACGATATCCCTTCGTAACTAGACAGGCTTTATAGGACTCTACCTACCCATCTGCACCCCTTTTCTTTTTGAAAATCTATTTACATCCAATGAATTTTATCCCTTTAGGTGGATCAACAAGTATCCATACATTGTTGATCTCCATGGACTCCATTTCGAATTTCATGGCTCTAAGCCACTTATTAGAGTCGAACCTCTACATGGCATCCATATAGTTGATGGATCCTCGTTGTTCTCATCGAGCTCAATAGGATCATCATCCCATATCAAGAAATCATAGTATCTATGTAGTTGATGCGGTACTTTACCAGTTCCCCTTAATGGTTCTTCTATGGACACTAGGTTTGATCTAATCAAGGTCAGTTCTATAATGTCCCTTAAATTTGTCAATTCCTCTACTTATTGAACTTTAGAAAGTTCAATCTTATTGGCTTCAATTTGTTTTTCAAGAAAATTGTTTTTCCAAAAGGTAGTCCTAAGATTGACGAACAACTTTTATTCTTCAGGATGGCAGAAATAATACTCTTTGGTTTCTTTGGAATACCCAACAAATAGATATTTATCAAACCTAGGTCCCAGTTTATCCATTTTCAAATATTTGACATAAGCTGGGCAACCCCATACCCAAAGATATGAGAGTGTCGACTTATGCCTGTCTATATCTCATATGACATTTTATTAACAAACTTACTCAATATATTATTAAGAATGTAATAGGCTGACTCAAGAGCATATCCCCAAATGAAGAATAGCAAACTAGCAAAGCCCATCATGGACTGAACAATGTCCAATAGGATTCGATTCCTCCTTTCAGACACTTTATTAAGTTGGGGTGTCTCAAGTGGTGTTCATTAAGAGAGAATCCCATTCTTTTCTATGTCAAAAACTCAATGATTAGGTATTCTCCTCCTCGATCTGATCAAAAAGTTTTAATACTCTTTCCAGTTTATTTCTCTACCTTATTATGATATTGTTTGAACATTTTAAATGACTTAGATTTATGTCTCATAAGAAAGACAACTATAACTCGAAAGGTTATCTATAAATGTAATGAAATAGTTATACCCACTCTTAGCACTAGTGTTCATAGATCTGCATACATCAATATATACCAGACTTAGAATTTCACTAACTCTTTTATCCTTTTCAATAAAACATGACTTGATCATCTTTTTGAGAAGACAAGACTCATAAGTTAGCAGTGATTCACAATCACTAACATCGAGGATGTCCTCTTTTATCAACCTATTTATCCCGTTCATATTAATATAACCTAGCCTATAGTGCCAAAGATATGTATCACTGACATCAATCTAATCTAGGATGCTTGCTCGAAGTGTACACTAACAGGTCATGATAGTATATATATGCCATTTTGCAATTATCCTTTAATCAAAACATCACCATTCATAATGATTTTACAAACATCATTCTTTATTAATAATCATAACCATCATTGGCCAAAAGATCTACAGAAATGATATTTAATAAAATGATGGACAAAAGTGACATTCATTTAAAATGACCACACAAGAATTGAAAACAAGTTTTATAACTCCCAAAGCTAGAGCTAGAACTTGACTTCCATCTTCCATGTTTAGAATCTTTCACTATCCTCAAATCTCCTATTAACTTGAAGTCCCTACAAAGAATTACAAATGTGAATAAGACTTCCGATATCTAATACCCAAGTAATAGTATCATGATAGAGAAATTACAAAACATTATGATATAGATACCTTATCCATTAATCCCTTGCTACTTTCTTTTCTTTGACTTATTTAGATCATTGGAAGAAATATAAAGAAGACAGTTCCTCTTTCAATGACCCCGCTTCTTGCAGAAAAAGCATTCCACTGGATCTTATTAGCCTTATTCTTCTTAGTCTAAATGGATTGTGATGTTCCCAGTATGCTGCACTTTCTTATTTTTATTCTTTTCTTCTTTCCTTTCTTAAAAAGGATGATGCACTGCCAAAGAACCTTCCATTGGATTCACCGACCCCTTGTAGAGCTGGTGATCCTTCTTATAGATTTGTAGTAATCCTAGCAAACTATGGTAGTTTACTACAACTTTGTCATTCTATAATGATCAAGAAAGTCTAAGTAGAAAGCAGCCAAGAAATTCAAGATCATATCTTTCTCAAGCTACTCATACAAGGTATTGCCAAGTTTGCCTAGGTGCTCAATCTGCTCGATCATATATAATACATGATCAATGACCGACGTCCCTTCATGCATCCAAGCATTAAAAATAGTACAAGAAGTCCTATGCTACTCAACATCATTAGGTGTGGCAAAGGATTCATTTTAACTATTGAAGGATTTCTTCTAATTGGGTTCCTCAAATTTATGACTGATCTCATCGTTCATAGCCGCTAATAGTATGCATCGCACAGTGATCTGATCAGAGAGCCACTTCAAATAAGTATCTTTGAATGCACCACGAGCATTAGGAGTAGACTCCTCGGTGTAGGATCCATTATCATCTAAAGGATCATTTTGTGCTCTAGGACGATCATGATCTTTTGATACTAGCTATCGAAGTTGGGACCAATTAGCTTGTCATTGTCCAACAATGATCAGAGTGACAAATTAGTGGCCATTATTTGAAAGGAAAACCATAAGACCTTATTAGTAAATGAATTATTAAAACCCTAAAGACTTAGACTTTAGTCTAAAGGTTCTCTCACTATTTTATTCAAATTGGTAGTCTTTATCTCTGATCTAAGGAATTACATTAATTTCTTAGCATGTACAAGAATCCCATTGACTATACATGTGCCTTACTATGGTCGACCCATCCACGCATATCTAAAGGCAAGTTTTAAACCAATTAGTTTTTCAAATAACTTCTAGTAAACAATTTTGCCCTAGGCATCTCTTCAATAAACATATGGGCCTTCAACTAAAAGTCATAGTTAGGTCAAATCATTAATATGATAATAGTTATTGCTTCTCACTAATGAATAGCCAAGCCTGACTATGGCTTGGTGTGGGCACCAGGGTCAAAAGAAGTCGACAGGTTGAACCCACATCCTTGTGGATCATCTGTGAATAAAACCCTGAACCCAACCCTATTTACTATGTAAATATTTTATTTTAAATTCTATCATTTTGGTTTAGTTAGGGTAAACCCCTTTTACCAACTATAATTAGGGTTTTGTTTTGTTTGGGATAAAATCCTTTTTACCAGGTTGAGTCGAAATCCCAATTGAGTCAAACCCTAATTACCCAATTGAGATCAATCTGAAAATAAAAAAATTATATTAATTACTATTTTTATTATTTATTTATTTGTCCCGTATCATGGCTGGCTCTCTTGACCACCATTAAGAGTGTTATACTGAGCCATCATATTATGAATGGCAATTCTTATAGCCTGATAAATACTAGGCTTATGGGCCTTCCAGTGATCACCTAACTCTTGGACTCATTACCATCCACTTAAGGGAGGCTATACTTAGTTATCACCATAACATCCTCATTTTAAGGATCTAATAATTTAGATAATTTAAACTTGTTATGTGATAAATGAAATAAAGAAGACATGAACTAGTAAGTCAAGAATCCTTCCATTGACTTTATTAAGTCATAGAAAAGGGTTCAAAACAAATTGCTTCAAGGGCACCTAAATCAGTCAAACTGATTAACCTTAATAGCATGGGTTTACTCAAATCAATAAGTTATCTTAATTAAACTTGACTAACCATATTGGCCTGGTAAGTGAAATTATTGAGAAAGTTTTAGCATTAACCTCTTTTCTTAGACACCAAACAAGCTGACAGATAGCCCCAAAAACAATAATCAAACTGCCAAACTTATCTTAGATACCAATTGGTTCACCAAATTCTATTAGACTAGCTTAAAGACTCAGGTATGACCATGAGCCACTATTAGGTCCAATTAGAAGCTTGGACTTGATCAAACTATAACTATTGTGAATGATCTATAGAGAAGGAAATCTAAATCAATTTTTGGTTAGATTAATTTTTCTATTTAGTCTATCTGAATCTAAACTTAGATCTAACTCAATTAAGGAATCGGCTCAAGCTAACCCATGACCCGAAGGTTTATGAAAAATGACTCAAGATCTTTCATTCTCAAATCTAGATCTTTTAGTTATTAAAACTTAATTCTTAATTAAGTTGATCAACTTCTTATTGAAATAATTTTCACCTTAATTTATAAAATAATTTTCATAATAAAATTCAATATTTTGAATTTTTTGTTCTCTATTATGAGTCGATACTTCCTGGTCAAGTGTCGACACTTTCATGAATCGAGTCACAGTAAGTCGATACTTGATCCTATGACATTGACTTACAGAGAGCAGAAAGAGAGCCGTTCTTTCAATCTGTAGTCTTGAGTCGACACTTGTAGGACCAAGTGTTGATTCACCAGGTCCAAGTATCGACACTTCAAGACAAGTGTCGACACCTATAGATTGGTGGAAAAATATCATTTCTAGATTTAAACTTTATGCTAAACAATTTAACATAATATATCATAAACTTTCTTTATATTTTATCTAAACATATTTTATGATCTTTAGATCTAGACAATTTGGATTAAAACTATTTTAATCTTAGCTCCCCTTTTGCTACTCTTTTTCATAGGTCATGACATAAGTGGCACCCCTACATGTCATAAAAGATCCCATTGAATGAAAAGTGAGGACCTTTAAACCCTATTTATTTCATATGACCGGATAGCCTAGTGAATCCACCTAATCTAAGTACTAAGCAAATAGGAAAATTATTTTAATATTTTAGTTTATATACATGATCATCATGCCATATGAACCTATTGCTCTGATACCACTATAGGAAACCTAGGCTATTTTATGTATGCATTTCAAAATATTTTTGAAATAAATATGCAGCAAAAATAAAAGATTAATCTAATTAATCTAAACATGCATATGATCATACCAATAAATAGCCTACATAGGATTATGTCATGATAAAGATGTATATGAAGATAAAACTAAAATCTAAAATGATGCAAACATTTTAAGCATAAACTGAATCTATACAACAAACCTGATGCTGTAGACTATATCTATAGCTAAAGAGTTTAACAACACATTATATTTTAGTAGTAGATGACTCTCATTACTACTAAGAGGTGGATGTATGAAGACCCTGCCAGCCACATAGTGTGTCTAGCCTCTACAGGTGATCTATACAAGAATACTATCCTAATCAGTCCCCTCGGAGTGCTAGCTCCTCTAGAATCTCAACAGCTGATCTTCTTTCCTCTTTTTAGATGTTGGGACACTCCTGGAGTCAAAGAAGAACCTATGGGAGAATAAAGAAGGTAAAGAAAATGAACTGGAAATCCCTTTCTCTTTCTCTCTTCCTAAATCCTAGTAAAGATACAAGGGAACATATACCCAAAGCCTTTTCCTCTCTTTCCCACTCTATTTTTTTTAGATAGAAAAACTTTTGCTAACCCTATACTTCTCTCTAACTTAGATCAACTTCTCATCACCCTAACACCCACTAGCCATCCATTCTAAATAGGCTCCTAAATGAAGTAGAGAGTTAGAGAGTTAGAGTATAATAAGGAGAGATAAGGGGAGAGAAGTTAGGGAGGTTAAGATAAGAACTTGAATTCAAAAGTCAAGTTTAAATTCAAGTTTGAATTCATATTTGAATTTCAAATTCAATTTTGAATTCAAATTTGAATTCAAAATTCAAGTTTGATTTCAAGTTAGAATTTGAATCTAGAAATCTATTTGAATTAAAATTCAAATTTCAAATTCAAAACATAGGCTAGGGTGCATGGGTTAGGTCCAATCCAATTAAACTCAACATGAGTTCAAGCCAAATCATATTTGGATTGACCCAAATTTTATTACTCAATCATATTGATCTAACTAGTAATTCAATTATCGATTAATCCTCTAATAATTCACCAACCATTAGTAGGAAAAATCCTTGTCATAATATTTATAACAATGATGAGTCGACACTTGAGGTATACTTGGAAAAATCTCAAGTATCGACTCACTAAAGTATCACTCATCCAATTATCAACTCAAGGTTAACTATCAATTATATTGATAATTAAATCCTAAAAGATTCATAATCATTAATCAGCCATCAGATCATGTAGAAACTCTTATTGTGTGTGACCCCATAGGTTCAAATACTAAGCCGGTAGTATAAGAACACTTCCTATACCAGTCAAAGTCACCATCTAGCAATGATACCTGATATGTGGATAGGTCAAAAGTTGCAGAGTAACAATCAGGAACCTCTGGCATATGGTTGCTATATAACTCATCCCTTTGATCCTCAATGCTTAAGATAATTCAGGATTTAACTACCAATCCTTAAATAGTTCATCCATAATATGTCTAACCTCATAAGTTCTGTGACTCCTCATAAGAACTAACCTGACCAAGGTTTTACTAAATTGAAATATAATAAGATATTCACTCTAATATTTAAAGGGGTCAATCCCATCTTGACTTATACACCAACTCCACAAGTACTTAATTATATATAAAAATCTTCCATTACTAGTTTAGAAATTTAGGTAGTCTGATACTAAAGTATAGTGAGTTGCTTGCAAGTCACCATGGTAATCTCAAGTCTGAGAAATACTTATATCCATATCCCTTTGTGAGCAACCTTGGCAAAGAGTGCTATGTAAGTGGGTCACATTTAGTGAAATGTCCTGCACTTTATCTGCATGCCATACCAGTGTGTCCACACTCCTTGGTTAAGAGAATAATCAATTCATATGGAACACAACAACCTATACTCAATATATTATTATGATATAATAATATATCACTTGGTCACAAATAAATTTAAGAACCACGTGATAAATCCTCTTTTATCATATAAGATGTAGTTCTAAGGACTCTATCAACAATAGCTCATTACAAGAAGATACAATGTGATAAACTGTCAAAAATAATTTTTATTTATAATAATTTTTATATAATTATAAAATCAACCATCTACAAGTTAGACGATTAGCATTAGAACACAATTTCCAATACTTTTACTAGAAAAGGTAAAAGAAGCCATTGAAGTTCTAAGTGTAGTATATAGTGATGTATGTGGACTCATGAACTCCTCTATCATAAGTGGATATCACTACTTTATCATATTCACTGATAACCTATCGAGTATGTTTACATCTATCTATTAAAACATAAGTCTAAATCATTTGAAATATTCAAACGATTTCAAAATGAATTAGAAAAATAAACTAGGAAGAGTATTAAAACTCTTCGATTTGATTAAGGAGGTGAATACCTCACTAGTGGATTTTTGGCATATTTAGAAGAGAATGTGATTCTCTTGCAATAGACTCCTCTTAGAACACCTTAGTATAATGGAGTGTCTAAAAGGAAGAATCAAACCATGTTAGACATGGTTCGGTCCATGATGAGGTTTATAAGTATGTCGATCTCCTTTTAAGGATATGCACTTAAGTCAGCTTATTATATTCTCAATAGAGTTCCCAGTAAATTTGTAGATAAAACATCATATGAAATATGGATATGGCATTAGCTTGGACTCACATACTTTAGAGTCTGAAGATGTTTGGCTTATGTCAAACATTTGTAAATGGACAAGCTCAGATCTAGGTCTAACAAATATGTCTTTACAGGATATCCAAAAGAGACTAAGGGTCATTACTTCTACTACACTAATGAATAAAAAGTGTTTGTCAGCAATAAAGCATTCTTTTTAGAAAAAGAGTTCCTTAGAGAAGGAACCACTACCTCTAAGGTTGAACTTAAAGAAGTTTGACAAGTAAAAGAATCAACACCATTAATGAACCCTCAGAATTAGATTTGATTAGTTCAAGCTCGGAGTCTGTTGTTGAGGCACCCTTAAGGAGATCTGATAGCATACCACATTAGCTCGACAGATACTATGGTTTCTTGGTTTGGAATGGTGATCATGTTGAATTTAATGAAAACAACATGGATCTGATCTCTTATATAGATGCTATGCAAAGTTCCAACTTTGATAAATGTCTTGAAGCTATGAAGTTCGAAATAGAGTCCATGAAGGTCACTAATGTATGGACACTCATTGATCTACTTGAAGAAGTAAAACTTATAGAGTGTAAGTGAGTTTTTAAAAGAAAAATAAGCACAAACGGAAAGGTAAAAACCTATAAAGCCCATCTGGTTGCTAAGGGATATCATCAATGTTATGGTATTATCTATGATAAGATATTTTTACTTGTGGCAATGCTCAAGTCTATTCGGATTATGCTTGTGATAGGGGTATATCTTGATTTCGAGATCTAGTAGATGGATGTGAAATCTACTTTCCTAAATAGAGAGCTGGAAGAAAAGGTATATATAACACAACCTAAAAGGTTCATATCTACAAATGCATCAAAGGTGTGCAAGCTTTAAATATCCATTTATAGATTAAAGTAGACATCTCGGGGTTAAAACATGCATTTCGATAAAGTGATCAAAACATATAGCTTTATTAAGAATAGAGAAGAACCCTGTTGACCCTTTTAGTGATTTTGATGATAACAAAATATTGGAGCATGCATTTGTCTTACTAACAAGTCTTCAAGTGCATTACAAGTTTTTTAGGATGATCTTAATGCTTAATTACAACTCCTACAACCTTGTTATATGTCATGTGTAATGTTGTAAAAGTTTCATGTAAAGAAGAACCCAAAGAAAGATTGATGTAATATTCATGAAAAAGGGTTACTTCTAAGTGTTTTTCAAGTTTAAAGTTCTTTAGAATTTGTTGTTAGTTGGATTGTGAAGAGTCTTGAATGATTATGAATTGCTGGAAGATTTCTGGAGAAGAGCAAAAGTTTTTATTGAAAATTTACTCGAGCCAACTCGCATGGAGAGAGCCGACTCTAATCCATGGCATGGTTGAAGGATTCTGGTATGCAGAGATCTGAGCTGACTCGAAGGAACCTAAGCCGACTCGTCCAGGGCTTCATTTCTTGACTCAGATAGGTGAGCCAACCCGAAGGCAATCCGAGCCGACTCAACCATTCAGTCAGGCATCTGAGTCAACCCTTCAGTCATCCGAGCTGACTCCTCCAGAGTACAAAGAAAATTAGTTCTGAGAGAATAGCCAAGTGAGCTGACTCTATTGAGAAGAGCCGACTCCTCCAGAGTATAACTTTGACGACCTGAGAATCCAAGCCGATTCGATTGAGGTGAGCCAACTCGACTGAGGCAAGCTGACTCAACCAAAGTAAGGAATCATCGATACTGAGGATCCGAGCTGACTCAATTATGGCGAGCTTACTCAATTATGGCGAGCTTACTCGACCAGAGTGAAGAATCAACTCTATGAGAATTCGAGCCGACTCGAGGCATCCGAGCTTACTCGAACGTCGATTCCAAGCAAGTAACAGCTAGTTCCATAACTTCATTTTTGAATTTAAAAAGTACTCCAACTGTCAAATATCAAGTCCCAACGGTCTACAACGACTATATCCACCCAAGAAGAGTACAAGACTCAATAAATGAGAGATTTGGATAACCTTTGAAGAAGCTAATGCTTAATTGAACATTAAATGAGCTTGTGAGCAAGAGAGCACAAAGAAGAACATTCAAGTCTACCTTCAAGTCTTCACCAACTCCCATCAGAAGCTTGAAACACTTATTAAGAAAGAAGAAGAAGCCAATGAAGTGCATTAAAGTGCATTTAAGAAGGCTTCTCTTAAGCTATAACTGCAACCATCAGACAACTTGGGTTTGTCATTAGGTGCTTACTTTTTCTTATCTTTTTTGAGTTTGTGGGTTATTGGTGAGCTCGGTTCAAAAGCCAAGGGTAGGTTCTTGGTGAGCATGATTAAAAACCAAGTATGGGTTGTTAGTGATCCCGTTTTAAAACTAACATGGTAAGGGTTCTTAGAGATCCTGTTCAAAACCAAGTATTGGGTTTTTGGTGAGCCCGATTGAAAAACCAAGTTGGGTTTTGGATTGTGAGACCAGTAAAACAATCCGACTGTATTTCGGTGGTGAATATAGTGAAAATTCCAAGTGGTATCTTGGATAGTGGATGTAAGAGTGAGGGTGCTCTGAACCACTATAAATTTGCTATGTTTGCATTGTGCTTTTTTCTTTGTCTTTGCTTTTGCTCTCAATTATTTAAAACACAGCACCTCCACACTAAAGTAGATTTAAAAGAGCACCTATATGTTCAAATTTTTAAATTTTCAATTCACCCCCTCTTGGAAAGTCACTTGGGCAACAACTGGTATCAGAGTAGAATCTCTAAACTTATTTAGAGTAAAGATTAATGGCTCATCCCATGAGTACTTCCTTGGCTGAAGGCCAATCCACTAATAGACCTCCATTGTTCACTAGCATGAATTATTCCTACTGAAAAGCTAGAATGAAGATATACATTCAAGCTATTGATTTTCAACTATGGAAGGTCATTCTTAAGGGTCCACAAATACCCATGATTAAAGTTGATGGCGTGGTTGCTATTTGGAGCGACAGTGAGAAGTCGAATTCAATAGAAGAGGAAGAGACCACAAAAATCGCCAATCTATGCCTTATGGGTCTCGAAGATGAGGTAATATCCCCTGAACCATAAACTGAATTTACTTTTGATAAACTGAATTCTACATTCCATGATTTGCTTTTAAAATATAAAAAGGCTGGAATAAAAATTAGAGCTTTAAAGAATAATAATAATTCTTTGTTAAAAGAAAAGGAAGAGATTTCAGAAAAGAATAAGTTATTACAAAAAGAATTAATTTTCTTTTCTAAAAATAACAAAGCCTTAGAACTTGAGAAAATCTATATCTTGAGAAAAACAAAGCTTTGATTATTGAAAATGCTGATTTGAAAAAGGGGATGGAAAAACTCAAGCCTTTGGTTGAAAAACTTACTTTAAGTTCAAATAAGCTTGAGTTGATTTTAAAAGAGCAAAGAGTTTCAAGTAATAAGTCTAGAATTGGTTATAACTCTTCAAATATAAATGAGATTTCAGCTACTAGATTTGTATCTTCAAAAGCATATGTACCAAAATTTATATCTCGAAATGCTTTTGTATCAAATGCCTCTACATCTGCATCACATGCTTCTACATATAAAAGTTCAAAGTTTACATCTTTTCAAAATACTAGAATTTTTTGTTATGCATGTCATGGGGTTGGACACAATTTTTTCTAATGCAATTTGTTAAAAAAAAATGGAAATGCAAAGAATAGAATTATAAAGATTTGGGTTCTTAAAAGAACCACCTTTGCTAACCTGCAAGGACCCAAGGTAACTTGGGTACCTAAAAGGACTTCTTGATTATTTTGCAGGAATGTCTTGCAAACCAAAAAAAGAAGAAAAGATGGTATTTGGACAGTGGCTGTTCAAGATATATGATGGGTGACAAAGATCAATTCATCACCCTAGAGATAAAAGAAGGAGGTTTGGTAACTTTTCGAGATAATGGCAAGGAAAAAATAATCAAAATTGATAAGATCAAAATAACCCCCTCTACTTTTATTGAAAAGTATTGCTAATAGACAAATTGAAGCATAACTTGTTAAGCATTAGTTAATTGTGTGACAAAGGCTTCAAGGTTGTCTTTGAATCATCTATGTGTATAGTAACAAACTCACTTGATTCTAGCAACAAATTCATTGGGCATAGACTTGAAAATATTTATGTGGTAGATCTAAATGATCTAGCCATGTCTAGTAGTTCCAGTCTAGTAGCAATGAATACTAAGACCAAGGAGTCTTGTTTACTTTGGCATAGACGATTAGGTCATGCTAGCATGCATACTATTGCCAAATTAATTTCGAAAAATCTTGTTAGAGGTTTACCTAAATTTAAAGTTGATTTTGAATATATTTGTGATACTTGCAAAATGGGTAAACAAACTAAGGGGAGTTTTAAATCTAAAAATATGATTTCAACTTCGAGATCCCTTAAGCTACTTCATATGGATTTATTTGGACCAACTAGGACCATAAGCCTAGGTGGTATGAAATCTATACTTGTGATAGTAGATGATTTTTCAAGATTTACATGGGTCTTGTTTATTGCACATAAAGTGAAACTTTTAAAGTTTTTCGAAAATTTCATAAAAAAGTTTTAAATCAGAAAAACCTTTCAATTGTTTCTATCAGAAGTGATCACGACACAGAATTTGAAAATCAATTTTTTAATGATTATTGCATAGAAAACGGCATTGATCACAACTTCTCCACTCCTCGAACACCATAACAAAATGGTGTTGTAGAGAGAAAAAAGGACTTTGGAAGAGATGGCCCGAATAATGTTATGTGAAAGCAATCTTCCAAGATACTTTTGGGTAGAAGCGGTAAACACTACTTGTTATATTTTAAACCATATTTTGGTATGTCCAATTTTGAAGAAAACTCCTTATTAGCTTTGGAATGAAAAGAAACCAAATATTAATTATTTTCATATTTTTGGTTGTAAATGCTTTGTGCTGAATAATGGAAAAAATAACTTAGGAAAATTTGATGCTAAGTCAGATGAAGCTATTTTCTTTTGTTATTTAATACATAGCAAAGCATATAGAGTATTTAATAAAAGAACATTGACTGTGGAAGAATCAGTACAATTATATTTGATGAAACTAACCCCTCACCTTCAAAGAAAGAAGAGTGTGTAGATAATGATGCAGGTACACTTGAAAAGAAAATGGAAGACATGAGCATACAAGAGAAACCAACTCAAGAAGGAGAAGAGATGGTAAGTAAGGATCATGCTGATCTACTAAGGAAATGGAGGTATGTAACTTCTCATCCAAGAGATTTAATTATTGGTGATCTCTCTAAAGGTGTTAGGACTAAGTTATCATATAGAGATGCACATGATTACCTAGCATTTGTATCACAAATAGAGCCACATAGTTTAGAAGAAGCTGAAAATGATCCAAATTTGATGATGGCCATGCATGAAGAACTAAACCAGTTTGAAAGAAATAATATATGGACTCTAGTTGATAGACTATCAGACCATCCCATTATAGGAACCTGATGCGGGATGGTTATGATGCGGTCTAAGATGATTCAATTTAATCCTAGGTGATTTAAGAGAGCAATGATCATAGTAAAGCAACTAACATAATAGATTGAAAGAGTAAAGAAGGCAATTAACCACTTACCCGCAATCCGCTCCACAAGCTAAGAAGAATTTGGACCCGACGGCTAGGAAACCATCTTAGATCAGGCTATTCCATGCTTCAATTACTAAATCTAACGAGAAAAGGGTTGGTTACTTACTCTAATGGAGATTCACTTTGAATTGAGTTGGATCAGCTGCTTGGTCTCTCAGATTTCGCAGTAATATGAAGATCAGGACTCCAGATTCCAGATCTATCGTCAGATCTTGGTTCAAAAGCAAAGGATCCATCATCTAAGGTCCTTGAACACCTGGGATCTGCAAAGAAGGCAGCAAACAAAACTTAAGATTGATATAATTCAGGTTCAAAATGGGAAAAAAGAAAGGTTGGATTCAAAGAGCTTGAAGAAGATCGATAGCAATTGCCGAATCCGGCAGAACCTCCACTCAAGGACCTCACTACCTTAAGCTCTCAAGGACCTCCCCACCTTGAGCACTTAAGAACCTCCCCGCCCTTAGAGAAAATCACTAAGCCTACCCAGCTTTGTGGAAAAAGACAGCATTTCATTTCATAAATCAATAATCCATTACAAGGGGTATGGGGTCCTATTTATAGAGTTCTTCACACATGAAGATATCATAGGACTCTTTTAAATTTAAATTACATTTAAATTCAAACACTCCTTGAATTTGAAATTTAAATTGACTTGGGTGACCACTTGAGAAAATGTGTGACAAAAAATGGCAGCTAATCCTTCCTTGGCGCTAATCCTTCTTCTTTTGGTGCTAATTTCTTCTTATTCTCAATTGGCTTCTCATCTTCTTCATCAGCAATCATGGGATAAGAACATCTTCAAAGATTTGAATTTGAACCATTATTTGAATTTAAAAGGGGTTTGCTCAATCCTCCCTTGATACTTGGATAAGACTTCATTTGAAATGAAGATGAAGGGATATAACTTGATAAGAGAGAACTCCTTGATTTTTTAAATGAAACTCCTTTTGAATTTGAAATCTTTTTTTTTTGAATGAAGATATCTCCACCTATCTTGGACTCTTCCTCCCATTTAATTTTTGAATGGATGTGGGTGCCATCTGGAGTGGGCAACAAAAATATGAGAGGGTGCTAGATGAAAAGCAGAGTCCTTCTGCTTTACTCCTCTTAAATGGGTGCCTCCTTGAAATTGAAATGTGTGATGAAAAAAGAGGATGGGGAACCTCTTTTGGATAAAGATGGATTTTGAATGTTGTCCCAATGTCTAGATGTCCGGATGTCTGGATGTCTGGATATCCGAATGTCTGAATATCTGGATGTCTGAATGTCTGAATCTCTGAATGCCTGAATAAAAAATTTGGACAACCCTTTTTTACCTAGAATTAGTCTACCAAGGTAATGACAACTTGGGTCTTGGGTACCTATGATACCCCTTAACTTATTCAAACACTAATTACAAGACTCAAACTAGATAATTCATCAAACAAAGTAAATTAATGCTATTTACAAGACTCTTAAATCAATTGATGGACTCAATGGACTCAATTGGTAACCTAGCAACCCTAATTGACCAAATCACACTCAATTTGATCAAATTACAACTTAATTTGACCTAATTACAACTCAAAATAACTGGGACTTGAGTGTTCTTTGTGAAGAACACATGGACTTACTCATTGATGATCCAAATTGAATTGGAAAAGGTTTGCTTCCTCTTCCTAGCTCTTGTGTCCTCAACAAAACCAAATGGGTCTATAGAAATAAACTAGATGAATAGGATAATATAATTAGAAACAAACCAAGGTTGGTAGCTAAAGGTTACAACCAAGAGGAAGGAATAGACTTTGATGAAACCTATGCACCCGTAGCAAGACTAGAGGACATAAGATTACTACTTGCATTTGCTTGCTACATGAATTTTAAATTTTTTCAAATGGTTATAAAAAGTGCATTTTAAAATAGTTTTATATCAGAACAAGTTTTAGTAGAACAGCCACTAGGTTTTGAAAGTTATGCTTTTCCAAATCATATTTTTAAACTCAATAAAGCATTGTATGGACTTAAACAAGCACCTAGAGCCTGGTATGATAAATTAAGCAAATTCTTACTTGAAAATAATTTTATAAAAAAAAACATTGATAAAACATTTTTTTATCAAAAAGAAGAATAATGATATATTAGTTGTACAAATTTATGTTGATGATATTATATTTGGTGCAACTAATGAAACTCTTTATAGAGAATTTGCTGAGTTGATGCAGGGTGAATTTGAAATGAGTATAATGGATGAACTAAATTACTTTCTTGGACTTCAAGTGAAACAAATAAAAGAAGGGATCTTCATAAACCAAGCCAAATACATCAAAGAAATTATCAAGAAGTTTGCTATGGAGACAAGCAAAGAAGCAAGCACACCTATGAGTCATACCTGCAGATTAGATAAAGATGGAGATGGCAACAACATTGATCAAAAACTCTATCAAGGTATGATCGGATCACTATTGTACTTAACTGCTAGTAGACCTGATATCTTGTTTAGCATATGTGTTTGTGCTAGATTTCAATATAATCCTAAAGAATCACATATGCTTGCAGTAAAAAGAATCAAAAAATTCTAAGAGGAACAAGTAATTTAGGTCTATGATATTCAAAGCAATCTTTATTAAATTTAATTAGTTTTTCGGATGCTGATTATGGTGGATGCAAAATAGATAGAAAGAGCACTAGTGGTACATGCCAATTCCTAGGGTTGAATTTAATCTCATGATATTGTAAGAAACAAAACTCTGTAGCACTATCTACTGCTAAGGCAGAGTACATAGCTATGGGGAGTTGTTGTACACAAGTGCTTTGGATTAAACAACAACTAGAAGACTTTGGTGTTACACAATCTAAAATTTCTATCAATTGTGATAACACAAGTGCTATTAATTTGTCAAAAAATCCAATTCAGCATTCTAGAACAAAGCATATAAAGATTAGACATCATTTTATTAGGGATCATGTTTTAAATGGTGATATTGTGCTTGAATTTGTTCCTACCAAAAATCAACTTGCTGATATTTTCACTAAACCTCTTAACTTAAATAGATTTCAATTGATTAGAGGAGAATTAGGTCTATCTAACCCTTTTTAGAAAACCTAATATAAATTCTTCAAAATTAAGGAAACATTATCTAGAAAGCCTCCTAAATCAAACTAAGGATAATGACCATCTATCTTTGTGTATATCCTTCAATTGAGACCAATTTTGAACTGTTTGGAACCTTCTATGGAGTTTCTGCTCGAGTCGACTCGAGCAATTTAGGTTTCGCTGAGTCGACTCGGATATCGGGTCAGGCATTTTTGTTTGAACCGTAGAACTTAACCTAAGCCCTTATATGTTAAAATTTCATTTCTTTGTGGCTTAGAACTCTAATTTTCGACCTAAGAACTCCCTCCTTCCATCTAGACCTACCTTTTCTTGCTTAATCCCATGCAATCCTCCCGAGCTTGAGTAATGGCACCAAAGAGAGCTATGGCAAAATGCCCCCAAACCATTATAGAAAGCCCTCCAAGTAAAAGAAGAACAAAAAGGAGAGAAGATGAGTCGACTCGGAGTCGACAATAGGTTGAAGAACAAGAGGCATCACCTTCTCCTTCAAGACGAGTTGTTTCCATGGCAATCTGTCTGGTCACAAGCTGAAGAAGGATAAATTTCACATTTCTAAAGGACCTAGGGCTTCAGATTGGAGACATGATTGAGGATCAAGGTTGGTCATTCTTCTGTTCCTTGAATGTTCCTACATATCTCAACCTGGTTTGAAGTTTTTATGAGAATCTAACATTGGAAGAGCATCACATTGAATCCACTATCAAAAGAAAAGGAATTGTTGTGACTGAAGAAAGGTTGAGCAGTATGCTTGAAATGCCTAATGAGGGTCTTAACCATTTAGTTCTAAAGGATAGACAAAAAACCCTCAGAACCATCTTGGAAAGGAGTGATGTGAGTAGAATTGGAAATATAAAAGCTAACTCCCTTTCCTTAGAGATGAAACTACTACACAACTTCATCAGTTGGATCTTTCTCCCAAGAACAGGTCAATTTGACTGGGTGAGTGAAAGAGACCTGTGTTTTATGGGACATCTAATTGAGGGGGAGGCCCTCAATTTACCACATATCATGCTACTATAGATGAAGGAAGCTGTAAGAAAGGTGAAGGCCTGTCTCCCATACGGAATGGTTTTCACATTACTATTTCAGGCCTCCAGTGTTGACTTGACTGGTAAGGATGGTAGGCCACTGCACCATATGGATACCTACTTTTCCAAGTCTTTGCCAAGAATGGATTACCAATTGATAGATGGAACTTGAAGGAAGAAAGGATCTGGACAGAGGGTAGTTGGCTCATCTAGTGATGATGATGATAATAAGGAGCCTGAGGAGCAGCTACCTGAGGAGATTGGCACAACTGCTGAGCCTTCAGTACCTGTTGAGGAGCCTACACAGTAGATACCTGAGGAGACTACCACTGTTACTAAGCATACTATTCCTGATGCTGAGGAGTTTGAGCATAGAGAAAGAGTGTGGGAGTCCTAGGACTTCTCCAGCATCTCCTCAGTACTAGCATCTACACCAATACCAGCATCTCCACCAGCTCCAGCACCTTCAGTGACTACTGATACTCTAAGACCTTCTTTGTCTCATGTATTCTTCATCCAGTAGATGAGACAGCTATCTCAGACTCTGACCAGCTCTATTGGTTCGATGTTTGGCGAGCTTCATCAAACAGTCGACACCAAACTTGAGGAGATCTATGGTGAGATCAGACAACTACATTCTAGGGTAGACGGTGTTGAGTCTGCTAGACCATAGCCACAGATTGATGCATAGTCACTATCAAACTCCTTCTAGTTAGTATCTGATGACATCCGATGGATTGTTGATCATAGTATTGAGGAGTTCAGATCAGAGTTGAGAGTGATATCATATCGGATGGGATCTATGGAGGAGACCAAAAAAATGGAGGATGACTACACCAAATGAGTAGGGATTCTGAGAGCTGAGTTTGGGTAGTTGAGAGGTTTAGCTGAAGCCTTTGCAAATGCTCAAGCTAGTGAGCTCATTGCATTACAAAAGGAAATTAAAGATATTATGTCTGAGCTCAATACAGCTTGGTTCTTTCTATCTCAGCTATCTTCAACTACTTTAGGAGCTAGATCATCAGCCCCTACACAGCCACCACTTCATGCAACCCAGCCATCTCCTGGACCTTCTACTGGTAGTAGAGGTCCTTCTAGTCAACCTAGGTCTTGGCAAGGTAGATCTAAACCTATTGTAAAAGAACCTAGTGATAGTGACTAGGCTAATGTCTAGTATTTATACTTCAAACTTTTGTAATCTATATTGAAAATCTTTGAATGCAATGAAATTATCTATTTTTCACTTGTTGTGTTTGCTATGCATTGATGATTATATATCAGTTTATCAAACCTTTGTGAAAAGGTGAAATTATCTTAAACAATCTTGATAATCTTCTCATTCTATTTTAAAAATTGAGCTTGATGTATTTAACAAAGGGGGAGAATAATTTTAATTGAATACCATTTTGACTATTGACAAAAAGGGGGAGAATGGTATTGATTATGAATGCATGGGAAAATGGCAGAAGATACAAAGAAAAACATGAGATTTCAAAATGTTAAGAACATACAAAAATGGGGAGAAATTTTGTTGAAACTGAATGGCTTGAATTTATCTTATTACATGCTCTCAAAATTTGCAAATTTTCTCTATTTAGAACTTTCTATATGCATCTTTTATCTCTTAACTTGATATTTTTGCCAACCTAAAACTCTGATACATTCCTAGCAAAAATAGCTTTTGATAAGTGCTTATTATGATACATTTGAACTTATTCCAAAAGGTTTGATACATTATCAATATGTTTTAATTCTTTCAAATACATTCCTGGTATACAGCTCATACATGTTAATATTTACTTCCAAATATACTTATACATGTAATTGTAAAGTTTTTCCATGCCCAGTATTTTGTCATCATCAAAAAGGGGGAGATTGTTGACTCCTTGAGTGATTTTGATGATAACAAAATATTAGAGCATGCATTTGTCTTACTAACAACTCTTCAAGTGCATTACAAGTTTTTGTAGGATGATCTTAATGCCCAATTACAACTCCTCCAATGTTGCTATATGTCATGTGTAATTTTGTAATATTACAACATTATAAGTATATTTGATGTAATATTTATAAAAAAGGGTTACTTCTAAATATTTTTCAAGTATAAAGTTCTTTAGAATTTGTTATTAGTTGGATTGTGAAAAGTCTTGAATGACTATGAGTTGCTGGAAGATTTCTAGAGAAGTGCAAAAACTTTTATTGAAAATTCACTCAAACCGACTCGCATGGAGAGAGCCAACTCTAATCCATGGCACGGTTGAAGGATTCTGGCACGCAAAGATCCGAGCCAACTCGAAGGAACCCGAGTCAACTCGCCAGGGCTTCATTTCTTGAATTAGATAGGCGAGCCAATCTGAAGGCAATCCGAGCTGACTCAACCATTCAGTCAGTCATCCGAGTCGACCATTCAGGCATCCGAGCCGACTCCTCCTGAGTACAGAGAAAATCAGTTCTAAGAGAATAGCCAGGTGAGCTGACTCTACTGAGAAGAGCCAACTCCTCCATAGTACAACTTTGAAGACCTAAGAATTCGAGCCAACTCGACTGAGGCAAGCCGACTCAACCAGAGTAAGGAATCATCGACACTAAGGATCTGAGCCGACTCGATTGTGGTGAGCCGACTCGACTACAGTAAAGAATCAACTCCTTAAGAATCCAAGTAGACTCGAGGCATCCAAGCTGACTCGAACATCGATTCTATGCAAGTAACAGCTAGTTCCAAAACTTTATTTTTGAATTTAAAAAGTGCTT
The DNA here is from genome assembly GCA_021397845.1 of Areca catechu. NCBI lineage: Eukaryota > Viridiplantae > Streptophyta > Magnoliopsida > Arecales > Arecaceae > Areca > Areca catechu. The sequence continues at coordinate 87,378,460 of CM038051.1, read as the reverse complement.
CAATGGTCAAATGTCAAGTTCCAACGATCTACAAGGACTATATTCATCCAAGAAGAGTACAAGACTCTATAAATGAGGGATTTGGACAACCTTTGAAGAAGCTAATGCTTAATTGAATACTAAATGAGCTTGTAAGCAAGAGAGCATGAAGAAGAACATTCAAGTCTACCTTCAAGTCTTCACCAACTCTAATCAGAAGCTTGAAGCACTTATTAAGGAAGAAGAAGAAGCCATTGAAGTGCATTAAAACATATTTAAGAAGGCTTCTCTTGAGCTGCAACTGCAACCATCAAACAACTTGAGTTTGTCATTAGTTGCTTACTTTTTCTTAACTTTTTTATGAGTTTGTCGATTATTTATTTCCTAGTGATGAAGCAACCCAAGAGGGGGGTAAACTGGGTTTTATAAAACTTTTTAAACTATTTCAATAAGTATTTGCTAATTGCAATTAAGTTCTTGTGTTTTGCCAAAGTGTTTGTGTACTTAATGAAAATATGCAACGAAATTAACAAGGTAAATGCAAGAGTAAATAAGCAATAAATAAGAGCAATCACAAACATAAGAATATATAGTGGTTTGGTGCACTCCAAGGCACCTACATCCACTCTCCAAGTTTCTCTTGGATATTCACTATAATCACCAAGATTATAATCGATTAGTTTTTCGGGCTCACTAGTCAAAAACCAACTTGTTTTCATGGGCTCACAAGTCAAAACCTCTTGTTGATTTTATAACTTAGGCTAACCAACAACTTCCGACAGTTTTATGGGCTCACCAACAACCTATGTTGGTTTTACGGGATCACCAATAACCTATGTTGATTTTATGGGATCACCAACAATCTATGTTGGTTTTATACAAATGCTAACCAACAACCTCTTTGGTTTTCCAAGGCTCACCAAAAATCTCTTTGGTTTTCTATGGCTCACCAAAAATCTTAATAAACAAAGTAAGCACAATATGAAAAGAACACAATAAAAGCTTTCTAAAACAAAGCAAATATCTCTTTAAAGTCCTTAATTATTGATGAAAACTTATCTTCAAGATATTGAAGCCTTTGAATGTTGATGAAAATGTGGTCTTGGAAGCTTTCTCTCAATCTTGGAAGCTTGAAAGCTTGAACCACTCAAAATAATGAATCCTTAAGTGTATTCAATAAAACTCTCCAAATAATTACTTTTCCATTTGATTTTTGGTAATTATATAGCTCTCCAAAACATAGATGACCATTTATGACCGTTGGGAATGAAAAGCTAGCCGTTTGAAGCAAGTTGGTATCAATTCTGCACTTCTAAAAAACTAACCGTTACACCAAGTGTCGATACTTGAATTTTCTAAATTTTTTTCATGAGTCGATCTCTTGAGTCGACACTTCACCATAAGTGGACCTTTTGAGTTGACACTTAGATCAGCTTAAGGAAAAAATTATGGTTTGGCATTATTCTATATTTTTCTTATTCTCAGGCTTTGAGTTGATAGTTGAACTTCTTCTTGAGTCGACACTTGCTTGTGCCAGTGCTGAAACTTGCTGAAACATCTTCAAAATTGATTTTTAGCCTATTTAAGTTCTTCCATATCAATTCTAAAGTCCATATACTTGATTTTTCATTAATTTAAGGACTTTCTTCAACTCAAAACATGGATTTCTTCATTCAACATGAATGAGTACTAAGATCTGATAAACATACTTTAAAATATAATTAGTACTCATATATACTTAAGTATTTTGTCAATCATCAAAATTAAGACCAAAGTCAACAATCTCCCCCTTTTTGATGATGACAAATCTTTTAAGTATATGAACAGGGTAAGCTTAAAAAAGATTAACAACAATATAAATATGTAAGCTTAAAATCAATAAGTATCAAGCTCCCCCTCAAAATATGATTTCAAAAATATTTTCAAAAATCATTCAAGATTTTAAAACATGCTTCCCCTTGCTAATTCTTCCCATAAGACTATAACATTTTGCTTTCTTCTTCTCCTTTTACCCTTTCTTTCATTTCTCTTATAATTTTTAATGTTTATCATATCTTTTTCCTTTTCATACTTAACATATTTCTCTTCCTTTTTGTCATCATAAAAAAGGGTGAAAGGCAATATAAAATTGGAATGAAGGTAGAAAAAATAACAAGTAGATCATCAAAATCAATACATGAAATCAATTAATCATGGTACCGATTAAATATGATACTAATTGAACATGATACCACAAAATGAGATGCACATGCAAAAAATAATTCAACGTATATTAGCTCTAATATGCATAACCAAGGTATGATTATGTTGACCCCATAAGTGATTTTGATGATAACCAAACATTGGAGCATGCACATATTTTTCTAACAACTCTTCAAGTGGTTTACAAGTTTTTGTAGGATGATTACTTGTTCAAACTTTAACTCCTACATTTATAATTCTTGTTTTGAGTTATGTTGTAATATTGTTTTGTAAAGAAGAACCCAATGAACAAGTTAAGAAAAATCATGTAAAAGGGTTACTTCTATGTGTGCTATGCATTAAATTTATTTTGAGTTGGTTTATATTGAATGATGAAGAGTGTTGGTGAGAGTATTCTTGAGTTTAATTATAAAAATTCTGAAGAAGTCACTCGAGCCGACCCAACCTCAAAAGAGCTGACTCTATCTCATGGCATGCACTAAGGATTCTGGCATGCAGTAATCTGAGCCGATTCAAAGGAAACCGAGCCAACTCGAGTAAATTCGAGTCTACTGGAATAAGTCCGAGCCAACTCTTCCAGAGTCCAGTTTTGAAGTCTTTTGAGAACAAGACAAGCAAGCCAACCCGAACCACAATGAGCCGACTTTTCCAGAACAAATTTTGAAGACCTGAGAAAGCAAGCCAACCCGATCTGCAACGAGTTGACTCCTCCAAAGTAAAGTTTTATGATTCTGAGAAGAAGAGTTGACCCAAGTAGAAGCGAGCCGACTCCTTGAGTTCAATGTATTCAATGACAGAAGTTCGAGTCGACCCGAGCTATCAAGAGCCGACTCGTCTACAGTAAAGTTTTTGCACCCTGAAATAGAGAGCCAACCCTGCTGAAGAATTGGCGACTCGACCTATCGACTCGAAGGATTCGAGCCGACTTGAAGTATCCGAGTCGACTCGAAGTATCCAAGCCGACTCGAGTGTCGTTCTTAGGTACATAATGGCTAGTTCCAGAATTCTTTTTTGAATGCCAAAAGGTGATCTAACATTCATATGTCACATCCCAATGGTCTACAACATCTCCAACTGCCTTGGAGTGATAGAAGACCATATATTTGAGGATTTGAACTTCCAAAAAGTAAGAGTAAGAAAGTTTCTCAAAGTTTTAAGGGTTTATTGAATATCCAACCTACCAATAAGAAAGAGAGTACAAAGAGCATTCAAGTCAGTCTTTAAGTCTTCACCAACTCTGATCTGAAGGTTGAAGCACTTTGGAAAGAAGCCACTGAAGCTTTTAAAGAACATTGAAGTGCATCCAAGTGGACTTCTCTCAACCTACATCGACAACTATCCGATAACTAGAGTTTGTCATTTATTGTTGCATTTATTTCTCAATTCATTCTTGAATTATTAGGTTATTGGTGAGCCCGTTTTAAAAACCAAATAGATTCTTGGTGAGCCTTAGATAAAAACTAAGTGTTGGGTTCTTGGTGATCCTATGAAAACCAAGTTAGGTTTCTTTGGTGATCCTGTTCAAAACCAAAGGGTGTTGGGTTTTCTTTGATGATCCCGGTAAAATCAAAGTATAGAGGTTTGGATTGTGAGCCTGTAAAACAATCTTACTATATTTGGGTGTAAATATAGTGGAAATCATAAGTGGTATCTTGGGTAGTGGACGTAGGAGATGGGTTGCTCCAAACCACTATAAATTTTTGTGTTTGTGTTATGATTCTTTGATCTTATCTAGCTTCTGCAAATTATTATTTTGCCACAGCACCTAACACTTTAAAAGAGATTTTTAAGTGCACATTATCTGCTTAAATTTTTTAAATTTCTAATTCACCCCCCTCTTGGATAGCCACCTAGGCAACAACTGGTATCAAAGCAGTGTCTCTGATTACATTAGAGTAAAGATTGATGGCTCATCACATGAGTACGTCTTTGGCTGAAGGCCAATCAACCAATAAACCTCCACTCTTCACTAACACAAATTATGCATACATGAAAGCTAGAATGAAAATTTATATTCAAGCAGTTGATTCTCAATTATGGAAGGTCATTCTGAAGGATCCACATATCGCCATGATCAAAATTGATGGAGTGGACATTCCAAAACATAAAGAGGATTGGAACACGACATGAAAATGGGTGAGTTAAATACCAAAGCAATGAACTTGCTATACTGTGCCTTGGACAGCAATGAGTTTAATCGAATTTTCATTTTCTCTTCTACAAAAGAAATTTGGGATAAACTTGAGGTGACCCATGAAGGAACTTTCCAAGTGAAGTCCTCAAAAATTAATCTTCTTGTACATAGTTATGAGTTATTTAAAATGAAACCTAATGAGACAATCTCTACCATGTTCTCATACTTCACTGATATTATTAACGACTTAAAAAGTCTTGGCCGGGAATATTCCAATGTTGATCTTATACAAAAGATTTTAAGATCTCTTCTGGACAAGTAGGATCCAAAAGTGACCACCATCCAGGAAGCAAAAGATTTGAATACCTTATTGCTGGATGAACTATCATTACTCATGAACTGACCATGCAGCATAGAACTGAGCATGATCAAAAGAAGAAGAAATCTATTGCCTTCAAAGCTGCTATGGATTCAAAAAAAGATGATGAATCGGAAGAAGAATGCTCATCTACTGAAAGCGACATGGAAGATGAAGATGTTGCCATGGTTGTTAGGAGATTCAAAAGGTTCATAGAAAGACGAAAAGGAAGAAATTATAGAAAATTCCACAAGAACAAGGAATACATCAAAGAAAATGACAAGGAAAAAGAGAATGAAAAAGAAGTGCCTATATGCTACGAATGCAAAAAACCAGGGCACATCCAACCAGACTGTCCTTTATTGAAAAAAAGTTTTAAGAAAAAGAGCGCTATGGTAGCGACGTGGAGCGACAGCAAAGCATCCACATCTACTAAAGAAGAAGAGACCACAAAATCTATGAACTTATATCTAATAGATCTTGAGAATAAGGTATCATCTCCTGAGCTTCAAACTGAATTTACTTACAATGAGTTGAATTCTTCTTTTTATGATTTTCTTGAAGAATTCAAGAAAGCTAGGGTTAAAATTAAATTCTTGAAGAAACAAAATGATTTATTACTAAAGACAAGGATAAAATTTTGGAAAAGAATAATATCTTACAAAAAGAACCGAATGTCTTTTCTAATAATGTCACAACCTTGAAAAATGAGAAAATTATTTTAATTGAGACAAACAAAGTTTTAGTTGCCGAAAATAATGATTTGAAAAAGGAGGTTGAAAAGCTTAAGTCTCTTGTAGAAAAACTCACTTTAAGTTCTAATAAGCTTGAGCTAATTCTAAAAGAACAAAGAGATTCAAAAAACAAAGCTGGAATTGGATTTAATGCTTTAAATACTAAAGGAATTTCAGCAACAAAATTTGTATCTTCAAAAGCTTCAGCTTCAAATGCTAAATCTCAAAAAGCTTTTCCATCTAATTCTATTTCAAAAAGCTTAAAGTACATTCCTAAGATTTATGTTCAAATATCTTTCAAACCAAACATATCTATTTCTGCATCTATTAATGCTTCAAAGCATGCATTGTTCAAATGTGATAAAATTGTTTGCTATGCATGTCATAGATTTGGGCATAAAGTACACTAATGTAATTATTTGAAAAATTCCAAGATTGGTGCATTGAAATATAGAACTGTTTGGGTTCCGAAAGGAACCAATTTTGCTAACCCGAAAGGACCAAGTTAGCTTAAGTACCTACAACTACTCCTTGATTATTTTGCAAGATTGTCTTGTAGCACTGAATACTAAGAAATGATGGTGTCTAGACAGTGACTGTTCAAGGCACATGATGGGTGATAAGGATCAGTTCATCACCCTACAAATGAAAGGAGGATCAGTGACTTTCAGTGATAATGGCAAGGAGAAAATAATTGAAATCGATATGATTAAGAAAACCTCCTATACTTTTATTGAAGATGTACTGCTAGTAGATAAATTGAAGCATAATTTACTAAGTATTAGTCAACTTTGTGATAAAGGCTTCAAGGTTATCTTTGAATCATCTATGTGTATAGTAACCAACTCTCTTGACTCTAGCAACAAATTCATTGGTCATAAACTTGGAAATATCTATGTGATAAATCTAAATGATCTAGCCATGACTAGTAGTTCCAGCCTAATAATAATGAATGCTAAGACCAAGGAGTCTTGTTTACTTTGGCATAAATGATTAGGTCATGCTAGCATATATACAATTGCCAAATTAATTTCAAAGACTCTAGTTAGAGGTTTGTCACACTTTAAAGTTGATCTTGATTATGTATGTGATGCTTGTCAATTAGGCAAACAAACTAGGGAGAGTTTTAAATCAAAAAATGTTATTTCAACTACTAGATCCCTTGAGCTACTTTATATGGACTTATTGGACAAACTAGGACCACAAGCCTAGGAGGTATGAAATATGGTCTTGTGATTGTAGATGACTTTTCTAGATTAACATGGGTATTATTTCTTGCACACAAAGATAAAACCTTTGATGTATTTCAAAAGTTTCATAAAAAGGTTTCAAATGAGAAAAATCTCTCTGTTAGTTCTATAAGAAGTGATCACGAAACTGAATTTCAAAATCAATTTTTTGATGAATATTGCACTGATCATGGCATTGATCACAACTTCTCTGCTCCTAGAATACCATAACAAAATGATGTTGTAGAGAGAAATAATAGGACTTTGGAAGAAATGGCCCGAACCATGTTGAGTGAAGGCAATCTTCCAAGGTACTTTTGGACAGAAGCAGTGAACACTACCTGTTATATTTTGAACCATGTTTTAATCTGACCAATTTCAAAGAAAACCCCCTATAAGCTTTGGAATGGAAGAAAACCTAATATTAACTACTTTCATATTTTTGGGTGTAAATGCTTTGTATTGAATAATGATAAAAATAACCTAGAAAATTTTGATGCAAATTCTGATGAATCCATATTCCTTGGTTATTCACTGCACAGCAAAGCATATAGAGTGTTTAATAAGAGGACTCTTACTGTTGAAGAGTCAATTCATGTTGATTTTGATGAAACTAACCCCTCGCCATCTAGAAAAGATGAGTGTATAGACAATGATGCAGGTATACTACAAAAGGAGATGGAAGATCTAAGCATACAAGACAAGCCAACACAAGATGAAAATGAAGTGATAAGTGATGATCGTAATGATTTACCAAAGGAATGGAGGTACATAACTTCACATCCTAAAGATCTAATTATTAGTGATCCCTCTAAAGGTGTTAGGACTAGGTCTGCACATAGAGATGCACATGACTACCAAGCCTTCGTTTCACAAATTGAACCACATAGCTTAGAAGAAGTTGAAATTGATCCAAACTGGATGATGGTCATGCATGAAGAATTAAACCAGTTTGAAAGGAAAATATTTGGACACTAGTTAGTAGACCCCTTGATCATCCCATCATAGGAACCAAATGGGTCTATAGGAACAAATTAGATAAGAATGGTAAGGTTATGAGAAATAAAGCAATGTTGGTAGCTAAAAGGTACAGTCAAGAAGAAAGAATGGGTTTTGATGAAACTTATGTACCTGTAGCAAGACTTGAGGCCATTAGATTACTTCTTGCATTTACTTGCTACATGAATTTTAAACTATTATAAATGGATGTCAAAAGTGTTTTTCTAAATGAATTTATTTCTAAACATGTTTTTGTATAACAGCCATCAGGTTTTGAAAATCATGCTTTTCCAAATCATGTGTTTAAATTAAATAAAGCTTTATATGGTTTGAAACAAGCATCTAGGGCCTGGTATGATAGACTAAGCAAATTTTTACTTGAAAATGATTTCAAAAGAGGAAATGTTGACAAAACTATTTTCATTAAGAACAAAGGGAATGGCATGTTAGTTGTACAAATTTATATTGATGATATCATATTTGGTGCAACTAATGAAAATCTTTGTAGAGAATTTACTAAGTTAATGCAGGGTGAGTTTGAAATGAGCCTTATGGATGAACTCAACTACTTCCTTGGATTACAAATCAAACAAATGAAGGAAGGGATCTTTATAAACCAAGCCAAGTATATCAAAGAAATAATCAAGAAGTTTGTCATAGAAACAAGCAAAGAGGCTAAAACACCCATGAGCCCATCTTGTAGATTGGACAAAGATGAAAATGGATCCAATGTTGACCAAAAACTTTATAGAGGTATGATCAGACCCCTATTATATTTGACTGCCAGTAGACCTGATATCTTGTATAGTATATATATGTGTGCTCGTTTTCAATCAAATCCTAAAGAATCACACATGCTTGCTGTTAAAAGAATCATCAAATATCTAAGAAGTACAAGTAATTTAGGTCTTTGATATTCTAAAGAATCTAAATTAAATTTAATTGGTTTCTCGGATGCTGACTATACTGGATGCAAATTTGATAGAAAGAGCACTAGTGGAACATGCCAATTTGTAGGGTTGAATTTAATTTCATGGCATTGTAAGAAGCAAAACTCTATAGCATTGTCCACTGCTGAGACAAAGTATGTTGCTGCTAGCAGTTGTTGTGCTCAAGTGCTTTGGATTAAACAATAGCTAGAAGATTTTGGTGTTACACAGTCTAAAATCCCAATCAAATATGATAACACAAGTGCCATTAATTTAACTAAGAATTCTGTTCAGTATTCAAGAACTAAGCATATTGAAATTAGGCACCATTTTATAAGAGATCATATCTTGAATAATAACATTGAACTAGATTTTGTGCCAACTGAAAACCTACTTGATGACATTTTCACTAAAACTTTAAATTCTGATAGATTTGCAATGATTAGATGTGAATTAGGTTTGTGTAACCCTCTTTAGAAACCTCAATCTATTTTCCATCAAACTTATGGAAATATCATCTAAACAATCTCCTTGCTCCATTTAAATTCATAACTGTTCTCCTTGTGAAAATTTTATTTTATTTTTTGTTCTCCCTTTGCTCGAGCCGACTCGAGTAGAATTCACCTTGAGTGAGCCAACTCAGATATCGGGCCATCTCTTTTTAGTTTGAGCCGTAGGGTTTTTCATTTACTTTTCTATCTTTGGCTCTATCTTCTTTCCCTTCGAGGAACCCTTTCCAAAAAACTCCATCCTTCCAAAACTCCCTTGGATCTCAGTGTGCTTGTGAGATGGCTCCAAAAAGAGCAATTAGGAAGAAGCCTCGACAGGAAACCGAGGAAGCTCCATAGGAGAGAAGATCTGAAAATCGTGAAGATAGTTCTTCTCGAGTTCCTCCTCAACCGGTTGAAGAACCCAGCTCCATCTCTCCAAGTCAACCAATTTCCTTGGGTATGCGACCTGTAACAACAGGTAGAAGAATTTTATTTGAATTCCTTAAGGAAATAGGGTTAGTTGTTGGGGATTTAATTGAGAACTAGGGCTGGCGGAATATGTGTTCATTGGACATTCAGACTTATCCAAATCTGGTTAGAACATTTTATAAGAACATGAGATTTGGAGAGCACCACATTGAGTCTCTAGTCAAAGGGAAAAAAATCATTATCTCAAAAGAACTACTTGGGAATACCCTGGAAATGCCATTTGAAGGTATAGAACATTTGGTCCTAAAGGATAGGACAAGGGCTTTACAGACTGTACTAGAGCAGACTGATGTTGATGAGATTGGAATCCTTAAAGCTTGCTCCTTATCCATTGAAATGAGGCTACTCCATAGCTTTATAAGTCAGATTTTTCTACCCAGAACAGGTCGATTTAACTGGGTGAGTGAGAGAGACTTATGCTTTATGGAGCTACTGATTCTTGGAGATAAAATTAATCTTCTAGCTATAATGATAAGTCAAATGAAGGAAGCTATAAGGAAAGTGAAGGCATGTTTGCCTTATGGGATGATTTTTACTCTTTTCTTCTAGGTTGCACATATTGATCTATCAGGAGAAGATAGCAAATCTCTCCTACATACTGACACTTATACAGCCAAAACCTTACAAAGGATGGGTTATTTGTTATCTGAGGGGACTTGGAAGAAGAAATCTAAGGCACCATTCACTGAAAAACCAGAAGAAGAACAAGTTGAGATGGAAACTGGTGAAGGCACCTCAATTCTAATCCCTGAGCCACAGCCATAGCAAGGCTCACCAGATCAGACAGCTTTTGATGCTTTCATGCCATATTTTACTCCCATTGCTCTTCCTGATCCTTCTGATACTCCAATACCTGAACTTGCTCCTGCTACTACTCCAGAACCCTCTGCCATCCATCATGTTGATATCATAGAGCAGCTGAATAAATTTGTAGAAGGTTTGTTAAGTTCCTTTGGATCCATGATTAATGATATGAAAGCAAAAGTAGATCAAAGTCTTAATGAGTTTAGGGAGGAATTGAATTCGATGAAAATGGGTATGGGAGATATAGATAAAAGATTAAGGAGGGAGGACAACTACACAAAAGATTTTGGGATTCTCAGAGATGAACTAGGAAGGCTAAGAGGATTAGCCGAAGTATTTGCAAATGTACAATCCTCTGAAGTTCTTTCAATGCAAAAGGAAGTTGCAAAATTAAATGTCTCAATTGAAAAACTCATTGCTTCCAAGGATTCAAGAAAAATTGAAGCTGAATTGAAAACAATTAACAGTTTTTTATGGAAGCTGATGACTAAAGTTGAGGACCTTCAAGCTGCTTAGAGTATACCTCCTTCAGCATCACTGGATCCTACACCTATTTCCTCTAGACCACCCAAACAACCTACACCTCACTTGAAAACTAGGTCTAAGAAACCCTCTAAAGCCAAAGGAAAATCCACTGTTGCTCAACCTGAATCTGAGTCTACTGATAGTGATTAGGCTCTTTTGTTTTTCTTTCTGAATTGAATGTACTGATTTCTTTTAAAGAAATAAATATCACTCTTTTGGCTACTTGTGTACAAGTGTTATGTTTACTTTCATTGACTATGATGCTATCTTTTTAATAGAATATCTTCATTAAGTTGAGAAAGTGAAATTATCTCAAACAAAATTTGGAAACTTTCTCAATCTATATCAAAAATGAGCTTTATATGTTGGAAACAAAATTATCTTTGAAAACTTCACCTTTTTGAATAATGACAAAAAAGGGGAGATATTTGCATGAAAAGGATAAGAATTCTTGCTCTGACACTTGAAAATTTCATCTGTATTTATGCTCTGATACATAGAATGTCATATGTCTGATACAAAAAATTTTCTTATGCTCTGATACATAAAATTCTCTTATTTCATATGCTTTGATACATAAAATTCTCTTATTTTATATGCTTTGATACATAGAAGTTTCTATGATTCTCTGATATAGAAAATTGTCTTAGAAAACCTTGATACATGAGCTTTAATTCATGAATATTCTCTTGAAGTACTTGAGAAATATACCACATGCTCCATTACATTGTCTTGCATAAAAAAAAAAAAAATTAGAACATGGAGTATTTTATTGAGGGGGAGATTATTTCATACTACTCTAATTCTCTTTCTACAATTCGACATTAATGATAATTGAGCATGTCAAAGTTATAGTCAAGCTTTCATATACTTGTTAATACATTCTTGCAAATACAGTTATACAAGTAATTGTAGAGTTTTATCTTATATTTTCATGCCCAGTATTTTGTCATCATTAAAAATGAGAAGATTGTTGATCCCATAAATGATTTTGATGATAACCAAATATTGAAGTATGCACATATTTTTCTAACAACTCTTTAGGTGGTTTACAAGTTCTTGTAGGATGATTACTTGTTCAAACTACAACTCCTACATTTATAATTCTTGTTTTGAGTTGTGTTGTAATCTTGTTTTGTAAAGAAGAATCCAATGAAAAAGTTAAGAAAAATCATGTAAAATGGTTACTTCTATGTGTGCTATACATTAAATTTTTTTTGAGTTGGTTTATATTGAATGATGAAGAGTGTTGGTGAGAGTATTCTTGAGTTTAATTGTAAAAATTCTGAAGAAGTCAATCAAGCCGACCCAACCTCAAAAGAGCCGACTCTATCTCATAGCACGCACTAAGGATTCTGGCACGCAGCAATCTGAGCCGACTCGAAGGACATCGAGCCGACTCGAGTAAATTCGAGTTGACTGGAATAAGTCCGAGCCGACTCTTCCAGAGTCCAGTTTTAAAGTCTTCTGAGAACAAGCCAAGCGAGCCGATCCAAACCACAATGAGCCAACTTTACCGGAACAAATTTTGAAGACCTGAGAAAGCGAGCCAACCCGATCTGCAACGAGCCGACTCCTCTATAGTAAAGTTTTCTGATTCTGAGAAGAAGAGTCGACCCAAGTAGAAGCGTGCCGACTCCTCGAGTTCAATGTACTCAACGATAGAAATTCGAGCCAACCCGAGCTATTAAAAGCCGACTCGTCTAGAGTGAAGTTTTTGCACCCTAAGATAAAGAGCCGACCATGCTGAAGAATTGGTGACTCGACCTATCGACTCAAAGTATCTGAGCCGACTTGAGTGTCATTCTCAGGTACATAACGGCTAGTTCCAGAATTCTTTTTTGAATGCCAAAAGGTGCTCTAATAGTTATATGTCACATCCCAATGGTCTACAACATTTCAAACTATCTTGGAGTGATGTAAGACTATATATTTAAGGATTTGAACTTCCAAAAGTAAGAGTAAGAAAGTTCCTCAAAGTTTTAAGAGTTTATTGAATATCCAACCTACCAACAAGCAAGAGAGCACAAAGAGCATTCAAGTCAGTCTTCAAATCTTCACCAACTCAGATCTGAAACTTAAAGCACTTTGGAAAGAAGCCACTGAAGCTTTTAAAGCGCATTGAAGTGCATCCAAGTGGACTTCTCTCAAGCTGCATTGGCAACTATCCAACAACTAGAGTTTGTCATTTATTATTACATTTATTTCTCAATTAATTTATGAATTGTTGGGTTATTAGTGAGCCAATTTGAAAAACCAAATAGGTTCTTGGTGAGCCTTAGATAAAAATCAAGTGTTGGGTTCATGATGATCCTGTAAAAATCAAGTTAATTTTCTTTGGTGATCCTGTTCAAAATCAAAGGGTGTTGGGTTTTCTTTGGTGATCCCTGTAAAACCAAAGTGTAGAGGTTTGGATTGTGAGCCTGTAAAACAATCCCACTATATTCGAGTATAAATATAGTGAAAATTCCAAGTGGTATCTTGGATAGTGGACGTAGGAGCTGGGTTGCTCCGAATCACTATAAATTTCTATGTGTTTGTATTGTGATTCTTTGATCTTATTTAGCTTCTGCAAATTATTATTTTACCACAGCACCTAACACTTTAAAAGGAATTTTTAGGTACACATTATCTGCTTAAATTTTTTAAATTCCCAATTCACCCCCCTCTTGGGTATCCACCTGGGCAACATATTAAGATAACAATCCATTCACCTCACTTGTTCATGGGATAAGGCCACAGTGGCACCGCAACACGTCATAAGAGATCCCATTGAATGGAAAGAGAGGGTCTTTAAACCCTACTTAGCTCCTATGACCAGATGGCCATAGTGACTAACCCAATCCAAAGTAGTTACTAGGAGATCTTCTCTTTTCTTTTTTAAGAATCATAATAAATCTTGATACCAATTAAATGTACCTCCCCTCAAATCATTAGATTTGAAAACGATGAGTAATAGAGCAATATAAGTATGATATCAAGAAAATATTGAAAGCATCATACATATATATAATGACAACAAATCTTTGGATGCTCTCCTTAAATATTATTCTCCCTTAAAAATATACATTCATTGAGGAATAAAATATGAAAGCACAAGCATCATAATTTTAGATAATTTGATATATGAATATAAATGCTAAGTCTGAAATCAAAGACTTAAATTTTCAAGATATACAAGCTTTTCAAAATGCAAGGGATTGATCATCATGATTTCAAATTTATTTGAAATGATTTGATATCCATACAGATGCTAGAAGTAATTTAATAGCAAGTTTAGCTACTGGAGCAAGGGTTTATCAATATGTATACATTTTTCTTAAATGTAACCCTTAACTACCAGTTCTATACTTGTTCTAAATCATTTCTAGTCTAAGCATGGATACAAAATAGAATACATTTCATGAAAACTATATGATTTGAAATGATTTTGATTACCCATACAAAAGTTAGAAGTAATATAGCACCAAGTTTAGCAGCTGAAGTAGGGATTTATAAATATGCATACCTTCTTCTTAAATGTAATCCTTAACTACCAGTTCTAGTCTTGATCCAAATTATTTCTAACTTAAGCATAGATGCCAAAATTGAAAACACATAAATCATAATATTTCACTTGAAATAGTTTAAAACTATATTAATCAAAATCAAGTGAAAGTCTGATAATCACAAGTTTAATCATGAGAGCATGAAATCCATCAATATTAAAAAGTTTATGATGATAACAAATGACTATTAGTCTAAACTTGATTCTAATTAATCAGTTAAAATAATTTTTAAAGTAATTGATGCAACATTTGTAACAAATATTCAACTACATTTTTAATTATGGAAGAAAATATTTATAATTTACCAATATGTATAATCCTTCTTTTACCATTTATCGAAAATGTAGTTTGTCCACTCTTTATATTGCCTTGTACAGTCACCTTTCCAAAACTTCATTTTTTCATATTGGGCTGCAAGACATTCCTGCAAAATAAACTAGGTAGGCAATTTTGGTATCCAAACTTTCTTGGATCCTTATGGGTTAGTAAATATGGTTAGCAAAATAAACTAGGTAGACAATATGGTCTAGTAGCAGAAGCATGTAAACGATTTTAAGATTTATTATATAAGGAGATGATACACAGAATGCCTCAGATATTCTCTTCCTAATCAACCTCGAGTCTTGCATTGTCAATCTTCTTGAGACTTCTGTTGAAGGAACATAGTCTTGCACCAAACCCTTTAAAAGGACATAGCGTTGCACCAAAGTCATAGCATGAATACCTCTAGGAATCTAAGGTGCCTTATGTTCAATAGTTATTGCGGGACGTCTAAAAATTGCTTAAAACTCAAACTACAACAGTGGAATGAATAATACTAGGCTAACATTTACTCTAAATTGATTTAAGACCAACTTCCTAGTTTGTAGTCTAATGCATGTATGATTGTATTATGCAAAATTGGAAGCAACAGATGCTGGCTGTCTCATCTTCAGAGTAGGCTCTCCTAACACTTGTGATTGCCTTAGATTTGATGCAGAGTCAACACAAAATGAATGTAACAGTGGAACTGTAGGTAATATCACCACCTATCTGATATAGGTTAACTTGTATCAGACCGTTCAAACATTGCTTCAATCAGTGTTTATGATCCTTGACTCTTGTTTCATCTCCGACCTGCATTGTGATATTTATACATTTAAGATCAAAATAGAAATTATTGCTTTGACATCGTAGTGATAATTCAGGTTGGTCACTTCAAAATGAGAACCGTGAAACATCTTCTTGCTAAGAAGTTGATTTGAAATAGGCAGAGACAACCAGGTATAAGATCCGTGGTGACAAAATGTTTTGGAGCAACATCTAAGAGGTTGTGATTTGTGAATAATAGGCTCCATGTTTGAGGAATTCTGCTTTATCATGAATTATCAAAATCTGCAGTCCTTTTCTTTTACTTTTATTCTTTTATCAAGAAAGTGGTGTGTTTGGTACCTTGCATTTGTAGGTCATGGAATTGTAATCTCTCTTCTGATTATTTTCAAGTGAGCCCTAAAAGCATAACTAAACATGTAGTTAGAGTTCCACTCATTTAGGTGGATTGTGTTAAAAACTTTTGTGAAAGAACATGATACAAAGATCAAAAGACATCATTTGAAAAATACGTGATATTTGACCCAAACAATTGCGAATTAAACCGAAAGTATTATTAAAAGTACTAACGTACAAAATAGATTCAGTATGCTCTATGTAGTTTAATTACATCCTACTACCATTTTGTCATTATTATATTGCGTGTATGTTGCTTAAATGGCTAGAGTTATTTGTCATTATGGCTATGTGCATATATATGCACTATGCTACTCCACCTTTGGTCCCAAAAAAAATTGTTAATGTGATGTAACTATGCTTTTCTATGAATACATACATGTATACATACATACTATACAAACATATATACATGCATACTGTTGCGATCAAAGGCTCATGACTCGGCACGTGAGCTATTATCTACCCTGGCCCATGGACTTCATGGTTTTGCTCCTCTAGATTTCAATCCAAAGACACCTCATATAAGAAGGGTGATCCCTGCCTATATGAGCTAGAGTCCTTTTTGACTCACAATCAATGTGGGACTAATAATGCCCTCCTCTTATACGATAACATATACCCCTAGTCAAGGGAAAGTTTGGGCAAGGCTGCTAGAGGTGTACCATGGTCATAGGTTCGTGGATCTGCATAAGCCATCATTGTTGTGGCCAAAAGCTCGTGATTAGGTATATGAGGTATTGTTCGTTCTGGTCGATGGGCCTCATGATTTTGCTTGTCTAAATTTCAATTAAAAGGAGCCTTATGTGAAAAGGGTGGTTCCTTCTTATATGAGCTAGAGTCCCCCTTAACTTACAACCAAAATGTAAGATTAATGATGCCCTCCCACACCACAACACATATATGTATGCATACATGCATGCATACCTAGATACATACATATATATCATTATAGAATCATGATGTTTGAGACAAAATGATGTTTGCTTTGGAATTCACCTACTG
This sequence comes from Areca catechu, assembly GCA_021397845.1. Classification (NCBI taxonomy): domain Eukaryota; kingdom Viridiplantae; phylum Streptophyta; class Magnoliopsida; order Arecales; family Arecaceae; genus Areca; species Areca catechu. The sequence goes on along the minus strand of CM038051.1, from coordinate 87,361,549 downwards.
TAAGTTTTCTTGCAACAATTATACTTAAAAATAGATTTACCTATTATAAGTTTCATATACAATAACATATAGTATCATACCAATCATATACAAAATATATTGCACTTCATTTAGATACAATTGTATTCCAAATAACATCCATATTAAAACTCTTCCAAAATACAAATTTGTGCTACAAGATTGTAAGACAATAGTCCAAACAAAATATTGTAACACAAGTTGAATAGATGTCGTCATGTCCCTTCTCGACCCTTCATTATGCTCGCAGAAGCATATTTGGCACGCTGCCATGGAACTTCAGCTTCCATAATGGTAATCTTCCGAACAGTCACCATGCTCTTGATAAAATGCGTCACATAAATGGTACAGTCAAGCTTGTAAAATGGTATAGGGTCATAATCAATAATATGACATGGTGGCACAGTCAATATAATAGCACAATCCATCAAAAGGCACAAATGTACAGTCCATTAAATTGCACAATGGCACAGTTGATAAAATGGCATGGTAGCACAGTCAGTACAAGGGCATAATGGTGCAGTCAATACAATGGCATGATAGCACAGTCCATACAATGACATAATGGCACCTTTAATACAGTGGCACATTGGCATCATCAATACAATGGCACCATCCATTAATTGGCACCTTGTCATGGTCAATTTAATAGCACAATGGCGCAGCCCATAAAATAGCACCATGGCACTATCATAAAAATCACCAGACTTTGCATGGGCCATCTGCGTGTAAGAATGGAAATTGATTAATTTGTTGCATGAGACTACTAAAAAATGTGAAGAAATAGATGCTAATTTACAAGTTTATAATTATCATAAAGGGAATGCTCTTGCATTATTGAAGTATCACAGTTTTTTCGTATGGTAATATGATTAGGTAATTTAAGTTTGGCTGTTATGGATTTAAACAAATATCAACATGAATACTTTTGTTGCTGTCGGCTCATTATCATATTGTTGCAGTTTTAATCTTATATCTTTCGGTGATGGAAGGACTTACTCTAGCAATAAAAAATTAAGAAATAGCTAGCAACACCATTACTGTTTTAATGCTTCATGTAAAAGCTACCATGGCAATGATGTCACACACAATTAAAATTGACAAAATATAGCAATATCAACTAAATGATTTCTAAGAAATTATTATCAAGCTAAAAGCTTTGTGCCGCTAGCATATTTATCAAAGACTAGTCATTGGCTGTGGTCAGAGCACTTCTAAATTCATTTAGAAGTATTTTCTCCATTCAAACAGTTTTTTAGATGCTTATTTTTATTTTTATTTTTATTTTTGCAGTACAAACTTCGAATATGAACTTTGTAAGGTTTGAAGTTTGTACTTAATTTAGTTCCATATTTTTGGCAGTGTGCTAACTGCAAGAACACCTAAGCATCTCTATATGATTATTATTTTCATAGAGCAAATAAGGGATTCTTTTTTTTCTAATCAGAAACAATGTTTATATAAATCTTTCGAAATACCTGACCTAACATTACCATACACATGGAAGCTTGCGTCAGAAACAAGTCAAAGGTTGGGTAATTGACAAATTTGCCGCATATAATTTCAGACAACCATAAGATTTCATGGTTAATGATTACATTATTTTAAGAAGGTAACAAATTAATCTTGTACAAATAAATGGCCGAGGTTTGTTTTAAGTCCCTTGTGTGACAAAAATATTAATGATTTTGTCTACCAATGTTGTTTGCAATTCTAACGAAGAAAGGTCACTTGTGAATGAAACTAAACAAATGAAGGGTGAGGCAATGTAGTGTTTTAGCCAATCCCATCAAACTCATGTTTAGCAAGTAAATAGATTTAAAACCATTTTTCTAAATATGTTTATTTGATAAATACTGTTAGCATATGTATTTGAATGCAGATTTTATTAAAATTTCTAAAACTAAATGCTAACTTTATAGGACATCAAGATGTATTTAAGTTTATATTTCCTTCAGCATCAATTTATGGAATGATTCAAGTCTTTTTTAAGGCCGGACTCCATGAACTGCATGTTAGATGAATGCCCTAAAAGCCAAGTTGGCATGATGCATTGTTTTAAATCTGGATCGTATTTTGTACTTAATTCATTGACATTAATAAAGTTGGGCCTTATTAGTATCCATTCATATCTTATGTGTATCTGAGTCGTCCTTGAAGATAATGAGCAATGACATATTTTTAAGAGTTGAAAATTGGAGACATGTGTCATTATAGGTTAACTCTTAAAAGCTCCCGATAGTTAAATTATCATGGAAACAGTGATCAATCCATTAAGATCGGTACACAAATTGCTTCCTTTTCAAGTAGACGAGTCTCGAGTCTATGGTGTAGGGATACCAGAGTGAGAGTACAGATGGTTGTAAGAGGATAATGGTACTAAGTGTGATCAATATGGAAAGTCACATGGATGACTACTCATTCGTCAGTGACTTCTTGATGCTATAGTAATGTGAGTAGTTGGCTTTTAGTGCTTCGCTACTCACAATGAGATTGTTGTAGTTTGACAGCACATCAACTTGGTTTCTAGCTGATATGGCTAAGGTTTTAAATCCCGTGGGACAGGGTTTTCTCGGTTTTTTCTTGGACCCGACACTCAGGACATGAGATGTCCTAAGGTGTCCTGATTGGGACACTGGGATACTAGTGGGATATCCTGTCCCGACACATGGGATAATATCCCGTCCCGATGTCCCGTGGGATGTCCCGCCGGGACCTGAATCCTTGGATGTGGTGACATCCGCTAACATGGAGCATGCGAATGGCCACGATGACAGCATGCCCACCACCTGGGCGTGGTGGCCTGGTGAAGGACCGAAGCCGAGCTCATTAGGTGAGCCCCCCATCTGAGATCACCCTCCTTGTCGAGGTCAAACTTCCAATCGAGGCCGGGCTCATTGGATGAGCCCCCCATCTGAGATCAGCCTCCTTGCCGAGGTCAAGCTTCCAGTCGAAGCTGGGCTCGCGAGGCGCACCCCTGTCCGAGGGCAGCTCCTGGTCGGGGCCACGCTCACGTCCCAACGTGGAGTTCCAGGTGTAGAGTTTCTGCTAGAAAGTAGATGTTCAAATCTTGCTGCAGCAAAAGCCTGGTCACCCGCAGCCTTCTGCATGCAGCGCCAGCTCCACCAGAGGTACAATGCAGGCACCCCCAGGCCCCAGGCCTGGTGGTGTGCTGCCACGCCCACGGCCGTACCACCAACGGTCACCCACCATCATGGCACGATACCTGAAGCCTTCCCAAGAGAGGAATCCGGCTAGAGCCCTGGGACCTGCAACACCTGGGCAGTCTCTCTAGAAATAGAAGCGCCCCTCCTATAAGGAGCAGTGGAGAAGAAAAGAAGAAGAAAAGGTTTTTCCCCTGGAGAGGGAGCTTTTTGCTTCCCAGGAGGTCTTTTCCCCTTCAAAGGGAAGGCGGAGGTCTGCAGACCGGCAGATCCAGGGAGCACCTCCGGGCTCCCGAAGACCAGCTCTCAGAGAGTCCACAGCCCCTCCTCTGAAGAGAGGGAAGAAGGTAAGAAAGGTAAGAATGCGGGGGAAGGTGAGGGAGAGGTAAGTTTCCGTCCCCCGCACTCGATCCTTACTCTTTCCATTTCCTTTACATTTTCGCATCGAGTTGCACCCTCCCGGTGGATGGGTCCCCCAAGCCCTACGTCACGAAGGTCTTGTCTGTTCTCCTCGATCGTCCCACTGACTTGATCGTCGAAGTGTCCTCGCTAGAATCCCCGGCCTGGGTCTCCCCTGTTTTGCAAGAAGGAAGGACAGGAGGAGGACGCACGGCATCGACGAAGGAGCACCCCGGCACGATCGAGCTACAAGTCTGTAGCGATCTTGGCAGCTACAGATTGGTATGCCAGGTAGGGGAAAGTTTCAAGATCCTGGCGACCAACATATTGGTATGCCAGGAAGGAGAGTTTCAAGGTCCTGGCGACCAATAGATTGGCGCGGCAAGAACAACGACAACCATCCTCACCCCTGGGGGGCAGACCGGGGGCACAAGAGCAAAAGACAACCATAATACTTTTCCCCTATTACTCTCACAATATGAAGAGCTGTGTGACAGGTTCGCAAGAGAAGCTTCTGTCTCGCCACTGATGGCAAGTATAGCAGTCTAACCCTTGCCGCTCAGCCCATGGTCTAGGAACGTCAGCCGGGAAGCCCAAGGGGTCTCCGCCATCTACCACCGGACTCTCGGCTCAGCTCTTGCCTTGCTCACAGTCTGGAGATGTCCGCGGTGACTTAACAAAGTCCAACCATCTACTACGAGGCTTACAGTTTGACAATTGCTGTGCTAATAGTCCAAAGATGTCCGTGGAGATTCCAAAAGGCCCCCGCCATTTACTGCCTGACTCTCAGTTCAACTCTTGCCTTGCTTACAGTCCGAAGATGTCTGCAGTGACTTAACAAAGACCCTCCATCTATCGCCAGGCTCATAGTTTGGCATATGCTGTGCTCAAAGTCTGGAGAGGTTTGCGAGGAACCCTGGCAGTCCTGTTGCCCACTGCTTGGCTTGTAGACCGGCACCCGCTGCACTAACAGTCCTAAGATGTCCGCAACAATGCCAGAAGCTCCACCACCTGACCCACAGCATGGTCGATAGACGAGTCGAGCCCTCTCGACGGGCCCGCATCAGAGCTTCGAGCTCGGAGCAGTCCACCACCTTGTCAAGGATGTAAGACTCATCCATTGATTATTGAAACTCACATTTAGTGCAACCTTGTTTTCTGTCTATGCAGGCATATGTCCAACCGACCTCAAGCCTACCTAAGCCCAGAAACTTACGAAGCCCATCACCCTAAGCTCGGAAACTCCCAAAGCCCGGCACTCTAAGCCCGGAAACTCCCGAAGACCAGCACCCTAAACCCGGAAACTCCCAAAGCTTGGCGTTTAGGACTAGAAGCTCAACCAGCCTCTTGGTTCCGACCGCCTTGCTCACAGTCTGGAGATGTCCGCTGGAAAACTCCATAAGTCCCAGCCATCTATTGCCTGATTCACAGCTTGGCACATCAGGCCTCCGGGCCTCCTTCAGCTAGACTCTCGGCTCTGGCCGCCTTGCTCACAGTTCGGAGATGTTCATTGAGAAACTCCAAAAGTCTCGACCATCTACCGCCTGACTCATAGCTTGGAGCATCATGCCTCCTGACCTCCTCCATCAGGCCTCTCGGCCTCCTCCTTCATCAGGCCTCCCGGTCTCCTTCAGCTAGCCTCTCGGATCCGGCCGCCTTGCTCACAGTCCGGAGATGTTCGTTAGGAAACTCCAGAAGTCCCGGCCATCTACCACTTGACTCATCTTGGGGCATCAGGCCTCCCGGCCTCCTCCATCAGGTTTCCCAGCCCCTCCATCAGGCCTCCAGGCCTCCTCCTTCATTAGGCCACCGGTCTCCTTCATCCAGCCTCTCAGCTCTGGTCACCTTGCTCACAATCCAGAGATGTCTGCTGGGAAACTCCAGAAGTCCCAACCATCTACCGCCTGACTTACAGCTTGGCGTATCAGGCCTCCCGGCCTCCTCCATCAGGCCTCTCAGCCTCCTTCATCAGGCCTCTTGGCCTCCTTCAGCAGCCTCTCGGCTCTGGCTATCTTGCTTACAGTCCGGAGATGTCCGCTAGGAAACTCCAGAAGTCCCGGTCATCTACCGCCTGACTCATAACTTAGGGCATCAGGCCTTTCGGCCTCCCTCATCGGGCCTCCCGGCCTTCTTTGTTCGGCCTCCCGGCCTCCACCTTCATCCAGCCTCTTGGCTCCAGCCGTCGGACCTAATCGCGATCCGGGAATAAGAACCGGAGGAGTTCGAGGTCTCGCTCGGTGGGTCAAGTCGAGGGACCCTAGAAGCTTCAAAAGCTAAAAGCCTTCGTGATGGGGACATTGAGCCAGTTCAGATCCAGCCAGTCCAGCCCAGCCAACCCAGATCTCGGTGCTAGCCCATCACGATTCTTGATGTATCATTTTATTATTTTATGGGTGTATGTGGGATTTGGGATATCTCCGAATCGGAGATCATATTTTTTATTTTTTTAGAGTTATCGGAATACTTAGTCATTCCGATTATTTTGTGATTGTTTAGGATTTATCTTTATCGTTGTTACTTTATTTAAGGTATGTTTATCATGAATAAAAAATTAGCAAAGAATATTTGAGAAATCATCTGGGTGCGTCCCGACTTCTCCCCCTTCTCTTCTTCCCTCTTCTGGTTCTCCCCTCCTTCCCTCTCCTTTACCTGGGTTTCCTCTCCCTCTTCTCTGTATTTTCCTCCCAGCTGTTTCATATCTTTCCTTCCCGGTTCTCTTCTTCTTCCCCTTCTCTCTCTTCTTCTCTCATCTCTTTCTCCCCATTGGCTTGAGAATTAATCAAAACACCAACCAGCCTTTCAACCGTCGGTCTCCGCTGCAAACCATAACCACCCAAGCCTCACTACCGGGCATCCGTCTCTCCTCCCGTCTCCGATCCAGCCACCGACCTCCACCTCTCCACCTTCCGACGCCTTCGTCTGTTGAAGCCCTGCCCCAATTCGTCTTCACCGCCTGCAGCCGAAGTTCTCCCATGAAGCCACCAACCGGAAGCCGCCCGGAAATCGCTTCCCTGCTGCCGTGCCCTCCATGGCCGCCACTCGATCACAGCCGGACCGCCCAGTGACGTTGCCAGGCCTCCACGTGACACCTCCCTCCGGGTCTCCTTCCTCCCTTCCGACCGACGGTCTCCCATGCATCACCGTCGCTGCAGTCGACGCCGTCCCCTGCCGCAACACCCACCATCGTGACCCCTGCCGACCAATCCAGCGTCACCACCCAGCCTCATCACCGGCAAGATCCTGTCGGATCTGCTCTTCCGTTCGGTCCCTGTTCTCCCCTGTATTGGACCAAAGAAGGAAGATCTTGGCACGAATGTGAAAGCCTTCATGTTCTGTGCTGCCGACTTCTGCACCGCATGATTTTCAGAGCCACCCAATTTTCAGAGCTGCACGGATCCTAAAGCTACCCGAATTTTAAAGCTGCACTAATATCAGAGTGCTGGATTTATTGGGATTAATTTGTTTATTTATTTTGATTTGGAATTCATACATTGCTTATTTTTGGTGATTTAGGTCCAATGGCTTCAAATTGATCTCACCTGTGAACTACTGGTCCAGATTTTGGACGACCTCAGACGATCTCCCTCTTTCAAATTTTGTGAGGTTCCGTGTTTTCAAGTGAGATCCATTTCAATAACCTGATCCAATCAATTGCTCATTATTTCTATTTAATTAGATTTAATTTAATTAAATTGGACACCCTAATCTAGAGATCGTTTCTTAATGATTAACGATCTGAATCAATTTTTTAGGTCTGGGATTTGTCAGCCCATCCCGCACCAGTCTTGGTATCAGAACATCCAGTCCCACATCAATTTGGTATCAGAGCAATAGGTTAGGTTAGGGTTAATTTCAATTTTGCATGACAACTAGGTCAGGAATCAAGTATCAATTAGAATATTCTTCCTTAGATAACAAAATGGATCCCAGTCTAGAAACTTTCCTTTAAGGAATTATGGGTAAACTTAAAGTCATTGACAGTAAGTTAGGATCTTTAGATGCAAGGGTATAGCTCTTGAAGAGGAACAACTAGTGAACACCAATTACCCTATTAGGAACTCTTCATCAAGAGTTACAGATCCTAGAGTTCCAGATCCAATAGACCCTAGAGACCGAAATGACTACCCAGATTATGATGGTGGTCGTACTCGTATCCTCCGACCTGACCCTAGGGATCGACATGATTATCCAGGTAGTCATCCAACACTTAGGCCTTATCACAACCCAATTGATCAAGATGAACGAATCATGAGGAGTGTTAAGGTTGACGCCCCAAGTTTTGTAGGTCGCCTGGATCCCAAATAATATATTTATTGGGAAGCTGATATGGACCATTACTTCTCCTGGTATGATATGTTTGAGGATAGAAAAGTTAGGTTTGCCCAAATGAGATTGTTAGGTCAAGCAAAGCTATATTGGCACAATGTCTAGAGGTTAGCCATTCATAGGAGACAGGACCCCATTGGAACATGGGATGAGATGAAGGATAAGCTTTGAGAGAAGTATCTTCCTGCATCTTATCAACAGCGACTCCTGGACCAATGGCAAAGGTTGACCCAAGGAACTGGACCTGTAAATGATTACATCGATAAATTTGATGAATACCTTATACGATGTAATATGAGTGAAGACCCATCTGTCACTTTATCCCAATTTAGAGCTGGTCTGAGAGTAGATATTCAAAAGGAATTGTTTTTGAAAGAAGTTTATAGTCTAGAGTAAGCATATCAATTAGCTCAAAACTATGAAAGATTTCATCAAATGTCTATCACTCGTAGATCTGAACTTTCTAGACCAGGAATTTTAGATCCAAGGCCTAGCATGAACCAAGCCCTGACTGGTCCACAACCTAACATTAGTCAGACCCCTGGTAGTCGACCTCCGAGAGATGACAAAGGAAAAGGGATTATAGGAGAAACTTTTCGTGAAAGTAGCTCTAAGATCCATTGCTTTAGGTATAATGGGATAGGTCATGTAGCTAGCCAATGTCCATCTAGAACCTTGCATATAGGGGCACTTGAAGAACATGAGGATCTAGGTGATGTCCTTGAAGAGGAAGTTTACAATGCTGATGGATTAGCCGATGCATACGAAGAACATGACCATGAGGCTAGAGCTGAAAAACAATTAGGAGTTAATTTGATTAATAATTTGGATATAATTGAATATAAAAAACCAGCATTGACATCTGGTGAGTTATTTAAGCCTGCATCTCCCTTTGAGAGTGATCCTCCTCTTGAGAGCCTACCAGTCCAAATGAGAGGAAAGCACGATGTGATTGAACGAATTTTGGACGAGAAGGTTAAGTCTTCGAGGAGTCGAAATTGTTACCACTACCTGGTTCACTGGCGAGGTAGACCGAAGTTAGACGACTCCTGGATTACTGAAGAGGAGCTGCAGAACATTGATCCAAATCTATTTGAGCACCTCCAGCCTGACTAGACGGAGTCGAGTTCTCCCCACCACAAGGAAAATTATGGGGACATTGAGCCAGTTCAGATCCAGCCAGTCCAGACCTAGCCAGCCCAGATCTCGGTGCCAGCCCATCACGATTCTTGATGTATCATTTTATTATTTTATGGGTGTATGTGGGATTTGGGATATCTCCGAATCGGAGATTAGATTTTTTATTTTTTTAGAGTTATCAGAATACTTAGTCATTCCGATTATTTTGTGATTGTTTAGGATTTATCTTTATCATTGTTGCTTTATTTAAGGTATGTTTGTCATGAATAAAAAAATTAGCGAAGAATATTTGAGAAACCATCTGGGTGCATCCCGACTTCTCCCCCTTCTCTTCTTCCCTCTTCTGGTTCTCCCCTCCTTCCCTCTCCTCTACCTGGGTCTCCTCTCCCTCTCCTCTGTATTTTCCTCCCGGCTATTTCCTCTCTTCCCTTCCCGGTTCTCTTCTTCTTCCCCTTCTCTCTCTTCTTCTCTGATCTCTTTCTCCCAGTTGGCTTGAGAATTAATCAAAACACCAACCAGCCTTTCAACCGCCGGTCTCCGCTGCAAACCAGAATCGCCCGAGCCTCACTACCGACCATCCGTCTCTCCTCCCATCTCCGATCTAGTCACCGACCTCCACCTCTCCACCTCCCGACACCTTTGTCCATCGAAGCCCTGCCTCGGTTCGTCTTCACCACCTACAGCCAAAGTTCTCCCGTGAAGCCACCGATCGGAAGCCGCTCGGAAATCACTCGACCACAGCCGGACCGTCGAGCGACGTCGCCAGGCCTCCACGCGATGCCTGCCACCGGGTCTCCTTCCTCCCTTCCGATCGATGGTCTCCCACGTTTCACCGCCACTATAGTAGATGCCGTCCCCTGCCGCAACACCCGCCATCGTGACCCCTGCCGGCCAATCCGCCATGCAGCCCAGCCTCATCACCGGCAAGATCCCGCTGAATCTGCTCTTCCGTTCGATCCCTGTTCTCCCCTGCATCAGACCAAAGAAGGAAGAAGAACTTGGCACGAACGTGAAAGCCTTCACGTTCTGTGCTGCCAACTTCTGCACCGCACGATTTTCAAAGCCACTCGATTTTCAGAGCCGCACAGATCCTAAAGCTACCCAAATTTTAAAGCACACAGATATCAGAGTGCTAGATTTATTAGGATTAATTTGTTTATTTATTTTGATTTGGAATTGATACATTACTTATTTTTGGTGATTCAAGTCCAACGGCTTCAAATCAATCTCGCCCGTGAACTACTGGTCCGGATTTTGGACGACCTCAGGAAGATCACCCTCTTCCAAATTTCATGAGGTTCCATGTTTTCGGGTGAGATCCATTTCGATAACCCGACCTAATTAATTGCTGGTTATTTCTATTTAATTAGATTTAATTTAATTAAATTGGACACCCTAATCTAGAGATCGTTTCTTAATGATCAACGTTCCGAATCAATTTTTTAGGTCTAGGATTTGTCAGCCCATCCCGCACCAGTCTTGGTATCAGAACGTCCAGTCCCACGTCACTTTGCATGGGTCCTAAGGCTCCAGCATCATCCCACGGAAGCCGAAAGTCTGGGACAGACTCAAGACGGCCTCGGAAGTACATCTTCATATCATAAAGAAGAGAAATAGAAGATGGAGGTGCATCGAATGATAGAAAAAGATGCCTTCATTAATCAAAAGTCTCTAACAACAAGGGAGATCTCAAACAGGTTGGGGAACCTCTCAAATGCCCAATCACAAGAACGAATGGAAGGAAGCTTGGTCAGCTCCGGTCTTGGTCCTGATCTTAACCTCCGTGATCGGTGCAGAAGGCACTGGTAGGACGCTCTGAGCCCATAGGGGCCCTGCCTCAGGTGTCCGCCGGATCCCTAGAGTCCGGCATAGGCTCCACTACCTCCCCATTGGATTTCACCAGTCCCGTGATTCCAAGAGTAGCTGCAACAGCCTCTCGTTATGACACCTCTAACGGCATTAAAGGGGTCATGATATATTCCATAATGACCACACCCCGACCGCCACCTCCCCATCGAGGACCTCCGATCTTGAAAACTGAGGGGAGGCGCGAGCGGCCTCTTTCTCCCTCTTTTGTTCTCTCCTAGCTGTGCGACCGGAGGCTCTCCCCCTATCTTCCTTGGGAAGAGTTTTCGAGCTCGGCGGATTTCTTCTCCAAGCAGGGCGCCATCGCCTTGACAACCGGTCGATCCCTCCCGGAGAGTCTTCACTCGACTCCTTGGTAGGGAACCTGAAGTCCCCCAAGAGCCTTCTCCCAGTGTGGCCTAAAGGAGTGAAAAAAGGAAGCATGGAAGAAAGGATTTGGCCTATTAGGAGCACTCAACACTAGAGCAGGAGAGGCGGCAGAATACTGTTGGCCAGCACTCAAGGACTCCTTAAATAGGGAGGATGCAGACCCTTTGCAGTAAAGGTCACCACCCACCATCACCTCACCCCAATGCAAGGCACGCATCCCCTCAATCTTTTGGCCAACCAGAGACTGCCATGTGGCCCAACCGGACGTCCCAGGTATGCCAAACTTGCATCCATTGCTTCGATCCAAACGAGGCATTCATGGTTCTTCATTGAAAAATCGAGCGGAACGTCGCTTCATTCAAATCGGGGGCACAACTTTCGGGCTGTAGGCACCAGAGGCATTAATGGCACAGCAGGCACATCCCCCCACATCAACGGGATTATTACTCCCTTCGTCCTGAGTGCTACCTTGTCCTCTGGGCTTGGAAGTGGGGGGCATCTGATGTGGCGATATCCACTAACGTAGAGCATGTGGATGGCCATGGCGACAGCAGGCCCACCACCCGGGCGTGGTGGCTTGGCGAAGGGCCGAAGCGGGCTCATTGGGTGAGCCCCCCATCTGAGATCAGCCTTCTTGCTAAGGTCAAACTCCCAGCCGAGGCCGGGCTCATTAGGCGAGCCCCCTGTCCGAGATCATCCTCTTTGCCGAGGTCAAACTCCCAGCCAAGGCCGGGCTCATTGGGCGAGCCTCCCATCTGAGATCAGCCTCCATGTCGAGGTCAAACTCCCAGTCGAGGTCGGGCTCATTGGGCGAGGCCCCCATCTGAGATCAACCTCCTTGTCGAGGTCAAGCTTCCAGCCGAAGTCGGGCTCGCGAGATGCACCCCTGCCCAAGGTTAGCTCCCGATCGGGGCCATTCTCACGTCCCAATGTGGAGTCCCAGGTGTGGAGTTCCTGCCAGAAAGTAGATGTTCAAATCATACCGCAACAAAAGCTTGGCCACCCGCAGCTTTCTATAAGCAATGCCAGCTCTACCAGAGGTACGATGCAGGTGCCCCTAGGCCCTAGGCTCGGTGGCGTGCTGCCATGCCCACGATTGTACCACCAATGGTCGCCCACCAACATGGCATGACGCCTGAAGCCTCCCCAAAAGAGGAATCCAACCAGAGCCCCAGGACCTGCAATGCCTGGGCGGTCTCTCCAAAAATAGAAGCACCCTTCCTATAAAGAGCAGCGGAGAAGAAAAGAAGAAGAAAAGGTTTTTCCCCTGAAGAGGGAGATTCTTCCTTCCCAAGAGGTCTTCTTTCCCCTTTTAAAGGGAGGGCAGAGGTCCGCAGACCGGCGAATCCAGGGAGCTCCTCCGGGCTCGTGGAGACCAGCTCTCAAAAAGTTTACAGCCCCTCCTCCGGAGAGAGGGAAGAAGGTAAGAACGCAGGAAAAGGTGAGGGAGAGGTAAGTCCCCGTCCCCCGCACTCGATCCCGACTCTTGTCATTTCCTTTACATTTTTGCATCATGTCGCACCCTCCTGGTGGACGGGTCCCCCAAGCCCTACATCATGGAGGTCTTATCTGTTCTCCTTGATCATCCCATTGACTTGATCGTCGGAGTATCTTCACTGGAATCCCCGGCCCGGGTCTCCCCTTTCTTGCAAGAAGGAAGGATGGGAGGAGGACGCGCAGCGCCGGTAGAGGAGCACCTCGGCGTGACCGAGCTACAGGCCCGCGGTTATCTTGGCGGCAACACTAGCCATTCGGGATCTTGTGGTATTTGTTGGCTTTATTAGGTTCACTGTAGAAGTAGGGCATGCACTAATAGGAATCTATCGGCCTTAATAGTTAAGAAATAGTTTTATGCGATCTAAGAGGCAGTGTCCTTAAGTCTATAATCATAGCAGTGTGATGATGAAAAGAAGTTTTCATGGAAATCATAATTAGACTTAAGCCAATTAAGTGAAACATATGATAGATGTTTCGATTTGACAAGATTTCATGACCTGCATCATGTCGAGACTTTTGATAAAAGAACATAATCACACAGTAACTACACCTAGGGATTTTTATTTTATTTAGCTGGTTGCCACTACATACTGCTAGGTATCATTGGTGGATGGTGAGAGCTCACTAGGATCATTTTTGGATCAATGATTCTTGTTAGGATTATGCTGAAGTGTTCCAGTCCATCAGAAGAGTTTCGATGATGCTATGATAGAGATTATGGCATATTTCATTACCAGATAGAATAGAACTTGAGGGATTATACATAATAAGAGCTTACCTGACCAAAATATGGATCTATACATAAGGATTACATATTTAGAAGTTGTTATTTATATAAAGGTTACATATTTAACAGCTACCAATTTTATAAGAGCTATATATTAAACACCTGCTAATTTCAGCATTTATGGATCTATTTGTAAATGTTACAATTTAATTTGAGTTAATTAAATTATGAATCATTTTAAAATTAAATTAAGTTAGATTTAATTTAATTTATATTGACCTAATTGAATGTCAATAGGGCTAGTAATTCAAGTTGGACTTGAATTTTTAGTCTAGTTTAATTCGGGCTGATAACCTTTTTGAAATAGATTTAATTGGATTTTGAAATAGTTTCGAAATCAACCTAGAATTGAACCAGCACCTAAGAGATCCAGTTGACTGGGTGTCTCTCTTATCTCATGGCAAAATGAGAAAGGGGCATGGGAATTAGCACCGCTTCTTGCATGCACGCGTGAAGACTAGGGAGGCGCCAATAGTTGGCGCCACTCCTTCTGTTCAGGGACTCTCTTTCTTGGAATAAGAGAAGAGTCTTATCTGATTTGATTCTTATCCTTATTAGGTTGGATTCCAGGTTATCTGGAGTTTCAAAGGGTGTGGAGACCTTATAAAGCATGGACCATAAAAAAGGCACAATACTAGGCTGCGCCAATCTTTTTCTAGTAGCCTCACCATTATTGTTCTTCATTATTCTTCCACTACCAGATCTAATAAAAATTTCACAAATATGAGAGAGAGGTCTATGGAAGGTAAAATAGATAGAAAAGTTTTTTATTTATTTAAGGTGCAAAAGGATCTAGAATAGTGCAAGTGTGCTGCATTGTCTTCTGGATCTACTAGTCCAAGAAGAAGGTTTAAGATCTGCTAAAGAGGAGAAGACTATAAGGATCTAGCAGTCTAGTATCTTTGACGATTTAGATAGGGGACTCCATATGGATACTAGTAGAGACCAGGCACTTGCATGGCTCCTATAAATCTTGCAGATCCGACAAATTTGACAGTTCCGGCATAACTGATCCTGAAGAAGAAGGAAAGCATTTCTAGGTAAGTTCTTTACTTTAAAATATTTATTTTTCAGATCTAAGATTTTATTGATTATTCTAGCATATTAGAATTAAAATAAATAAATAAATAAAATTTATTCTTGATCTGTATGCTTCATGAAAAATAGTTTTTCAAGTTGTACTTCTGCTGTGTAAGGTTTCGAATCTTGAATTCTAACAGTGGTATCAAAGCCACAATTTTCATTTTTTTAATATTCATGGAATAAGTTCAGATCTGAATCATTTATGATCTAAAAGTTAGGATCAGATTTTGATCAAATCTATATTGAACAATAAGGTTGTCTTGCTATAGAATTTATCCCCTATAGTGCAAAAGTTATCCCAGCATAGATTTGAAACGTTTTTAAAATTATTTTCAAAATTAAAACTTAAACTTTATGATCTGAAATAAAGATATATGAGATATATCTTGATTAATATTGGATTTTAAATTGATTATTTGTGGATTGCATTATAGTGAACGACGAGGTTGTCCTGCTATAAGGTTTACCCCCCATAATGCAAAGGTTTTGTTCGTATTAAACCTTAATGCAAAGGTTGTCCTATGATACGAACCTAGTTTTGAAAAATGTTTTCAAAAATCTTCTAATCAATTTTTGATCTAATATGCATATGAGATATGTATTATTGTGTTTTATATATCAAATTAATGACATAAGATGTAGGTTAATCAGTTCGATTTAAGAACCGCATATATGAGATACATGACTAGGTTTAGATTTTAAATGTGATTTAAGATTATAAACCTTTAATTTTATGCATTCAAATTTAATCTAAAAATTATTTTTAGAATCCAAAGTTTTATGTTATGCATGAGGGTATGGGTAGAATAAATTAGGTCTAGAGATTAGACTACACATTAGGATTTGTTACATCAATCTAGAACCCTGGTTTGGTTTTGAGCAGTTGATCAAACTTGATCAAAGGATGATTAGGGTTGGGTCAAAGGGGCTCAAAACTGACTTTAGATGTAGTTTGGTCACATCAATTCATTTATGATATGAATTGATTAATTAAAGATCTAATTTGCTTAATGACGAGTCTATCATTAAGTTGACCTAATCGATTATTATTGATCAATTGGTGTCTAAGGCAAGTCTTGATCATGGTTATTAATTGGGACTAACTCTTACTTGGCCAACTCAGTTGGTGTTTAAGGAAAGAGATTTAAATAGTGGAACCCTTCTATTGATCTTAGCCAACTTGGTCGATTAAGTTCTAAATAGATCATTTTTTATTCGAGTTCATCCATGCTGACTAGGTTAGTCAAATATGAAATTAGCTGTCCTAAACTAATTTGTCAGATATGAGATTGGGCTGATTAATTTTAGATGAGACCTAAATTTAAATCTTTTCATAAATATTAAGTCTTGGGTCTTCCATCATTGTGGGTGTGCAAGTGTCCTAAGGGTGTTGATTATTCTTGGCTGATTATAGTGGTTCAATCGCACTTGGAAGACACAACTATTCTAATAACATGAGATGTTGCTAGGTATTGATGGGGTTGAGCCCAATAATCGAGCACGGTGAGAAACTTAATAACGGCTTTACATATGTGTAATAGTGGGTTTGACTTAACTAAGGATTGGACCAATAACCAAGCACGGTGAGGCTTCATGACTTAGAGACCAAGTCACTGCAACATGCATGAGTTGCATTGGATAAAAGTTGTTCACTCATCGGTATAGCGAGTTACCAATAACCGAGCATAGTGAAGTACTGCATATCGGTGGGACTGTAGTACCTACTAGAAATGAAGGTCGCATAAGGGTTACCGCATCTCCATGGGGAGTGTGAGAGATCCGTAAAAATAGTGGAAGTTAAAATTATTTCTTAAAGCCTCTAGAATAATTTTATAATTGAGTACAAAACATCTCATTTAAACCTTTTACTCTTACAGTTAAAGCATGTCAGCTTCCAACTCATTAGTCCGCATTCTAGAAACCAATCGACTTGGCCTTAATTTCAAAGACTAGTTCAGGAACATCAAGATAGTCTTGAGTTTCGAGAAGTTGGGCTATATGCTCGACCAAGAAATCCATCTTACCTAACCATCCTAGTTCTCGATAGACGACTGCACACAAAAAATGGATGGAAAACGATAATAAGGTAAAGTGTTACATGCTGGTGAAAGAAAAAAATGTGGTTGCAGGTGCCTACGCTAAGCATGCAACAGCACAGGGAGCAGGTAAATATTTTAAAATATTTTTAAAATAAATACAAAAAATACCTACTCCGCACAAGATCTAGCATATGCAAGATGCATGTATTGGCATGATACAGATCATATAATATTTATAAACAATTTTATAAATCCAGATCTACACATGCAACGAAAATAAAACCCAAAAACATACCTTATTCCCAGCTGGAATAAGTCTGGGATAAACCAGAAATAGACTGGAATAACTGGAATAAAGTTATTCCAGTCGTCTTCCACCTTGGGCTGAAAACTGGGCTTCCGAAAAGTCCCCGGAACGCCACCTTCCGGACCTCCGATCGCTCCCAAATTTGAGTTGTAGATTCTTAAGGAAGTCTTCTTCGATTTGGCACTAGTTTCTATAAAAAAAACTAAGCCAATAAATCGTAAAAATTTGCCAAAGTCTGCTGCACGAAAATGGCAGCAGAACAGAGTAGCTGTCTTCGATGTTGGATTTCGGGCAACTGGAGCAATCCCGGCTCGCGTGGTTTGCTCCGAGGAGTAGAAGAATACTCCCTCTAGAGGGGAGACACACCCGGGGCTCTCCGATCCCTCTCCACACGCGGTGCTAGCCGCCAGAAGATGGTTCACGGTCACAGGTTGCTGCAGCAAAACAGAATTGCTGCAGCAGGGATTTTTAAGCACTCAAATGGTGGGAAGAATCTTGGTTTCTCTCCCTTACAACACTCCCAAAACCCAGCACTCAAGGAGTATTACAATGGATCAGGTCTTCAGCCCCTTCAAATGGAGGAACAGCCCTTTACACGGTGATACTCTCTTCTCATGGTGTCACTCCAACAACTCAAAACAGAGGACGACAGCTGTTGTTTTTAAAACTCTCAACCCCGACAACAGGGGATGCAGTGTTGGATTATAAAGGCTGTAGAGGGGATGAGGGAGATGGAGAGACAGGAGTGGAAGAGAGAGCCGGTTTCCAAATTCCCATTAACAAAAATTTAAACGGGATAAAAGCCATTAACAAGGGTTTTAAGAGGACGTTTTGGCCTTCCATTTTTCTCCCAATGTTTGGCTTTCCTCCAAATGCATGGGAGTTGCGTGTAACCATTTACACGGAGAATTAAAACACCGGTTTAAAAGAAACCGGTCCAACCAATAAACCTTGGTTCAATCTCTATTAAACCAAGCCATTGGTTCAATCCTATTGAACCTGGTCCAAGCCCAATTAAAAATTGGGTCAATTGGTTCACAACCAATTGGAGGCCGAAACGAACTCCGAATTAGTTCAGAACTGATTCAGAAAAATCCTGGCATAGTGCTGATCAACCCGGAACAATTTCCGATTGACCAGGCAAGGGCAGGACGAGGAAAATGAGTGCTCAAAAATACTACTGTGACCATGAAACCAAGATGATTACCAATCGTATTCGGTATCCGGATCAGAGAGTTATCCTCTGTGGCGTGTGACCTCATAGGTTCGAACCTAAACGGTAGCACTAGAATCATTCTAGTACCAGCATAGGAAACCATCTAGCAATGGGTCCCGGCGTCCGGATAGGTCGAAGATGCGGGAGCAAACAATCGAACCTCTGGCATATGGTTACCGTATAATTTATCCCTTTGACCTCTAATGCTCAGGACGACTGAGATTGGGCTGCCAACCCAGACTGTGTCAATCGACTACGTGTCTCAACCTCGCAAGCCCAGTGACTCTTCACTAGGGCTACCCCAGCCGAGGATTTGCTAAATTGAGATACTGCGAGACATTCAATCCAAACTGTTTGGACAGGTCAATTCCATCTTGGTCCATCACTGCTCCACAAGTACTTGCCTGTACCCAGAAACCTTCCGTCACCGGATTAAAAATCCGGGTAGTCCGGCACCAAAGCACAGGGAGTTGCTTGCAAGCTACCATGATGATCTCAGGTCAGAGGGACACTTATACCCATATCCAATCGTGAGTATCCCTTTGGCAGAAAGGGACTGCACGGAGTCACGTTCAATGAGATATCACATATATCCCACTTGTAGATCACATCAGTGTCACCACACTCATTTGGTCAAGAGGACAACCAAACGATGTAAACTACAACAACCTATACTTGATATATTGTCGTCCAGTACAATATATCCTTTGGTTGTGAACAGGGTTTAAGGACCACTCAATACATCCTCTCTGTATCGAAATCAGTGTAGTCCTAAGGACTTCATCACATGGAAAGAGTTCTCTTAGGGAAATACAATATGTGATGAGCTGCCAAAAATAATATTTTATTAATTCATTGAAAAAGGTACAATACTTAGCACAACCGCCTATAACCCAGGCGATTGGCTTTGGGACACAATTCCCAACAACTCCCACTTGTACTAAAGCCAATCAGAAGAGTATCTAATACCCATTTCCCTTTTACAATAGTCGAACTCTTTTATTCCGAGGGCTTTAGTGAAGGGGTCGGCCAGATTTTCTTTTCGATCGATCTTCAGTAGATTGATGTCGCCTCGTTTAACAATCTCTCGTACGAGATGGTAGCGCCGCAGTATGTGCTTGGTGCGGTGATGAGCTTTAGGCTCCTTAGCTTGAGCAATGGCTCCAGTGCTATCACAGTACACCGGAACAGGACCATCTAGGGAAGGTGCCACCCCTAGCTCTCCAAGGAACTTTCGCAACCACACAGCTTCCTTTGCTGCATCTGATGCTGCAATATATTCTGCTTCGCATACTGAGACTACAACAGTTGCCTGCTTGGAACTTTTTCAGCAGATCGCTCCTCCGTTCAGGCTAAATACAAACCCTGACACACTCTTGCTATCATCTCTATCCGACTGGAAACTGGAGTCAGAGTACCCCATAAGTTTCAAGTCAGGTTCTCCATAAATCAGCCATTGGTCTTTAGTATTTCTCAAATACTTAAGGATGGACTTAACCACCTTCCAATGCACCTCACCTGGGTCAGACTGGTATCTGCTCACTACACCTAGTGAGTATGCCACGTCTGGTCTAGTACAAGTCATAGCATACATGATAGAGCCTACTGCAGAAGTATAAGGTACTCTACTCATGTGCTCTCTTTCCTCAGGAGTTGTCGCACAATCCTTCTTGGAAAGAGTAATTCCAGAACCTATCGGGAGATAGCCTTTCTTGGAATTTTTCATGCTGAACTGTTTCAGCACGGTGTCAATGTACGTAGACTGGGATAGTCCCAAAAGCTTCTTAAATCTATCTCTATAGATTTTCATACCTAGTATGTAAGAAGCTTCACCCAAGTCCTTCATGGAGAACTGAGATAATAACCAGACCTTTATTCCTTGCAATGCTGCGACATCATTCCCGATTAAGAGAATGTCGTCAACATACAGTACTAGGAATACAATCATAGAATCATTAACCCATTTATAGATGCACAGTTCTTCTCCGTTCCTAACGAAGCCGTACGATTTGATACACCTATCAAACCTTAAGTTCCAACTTCGAGATGCTTGCTTGAGTCCATAAATGGACCTCTGCAACTTGCATACTTTTGATTCATCTATGGATGTAAACCCTTCAGGCTGTATCATATACACCTCCTCTTCCAGCTCCCCATTTAGGAAAGCGGTTCGGACATCCATCTGCCAGATCTCGTAATCAAAATATGCTGCCAAAGAAAGCATGATCCGAATGGACTTGAGCATTGCCACAGGGGAGAAAGTCTCATCATAATCGATACCATATCGTTGACGATACCCCTTGGCAACCAGACGGGCTTTATAGGTCTCTACCTTCCCATCTGCGCCCCTTTTTCTCTTGAAGATCCATTTACACCCGATGGGTTTTATTCCTTCAGGCGGATCAACCAATGTCCAAACATTGTTGATTTCCATGGACTCCATTTCGGATCGCATGGCTCCAAGCCATGCCTCATAGTCAGATCTCTGAAGTGCATCCATATAGGTGATCGGATCCTCATTGTTCTCATCGAGCTCAATGGGATCGCCGTCCCGGACCAAGAAACCGTAGTATCTGTCCGGCTGACGCGGTATTCTACCGGATCTCCTAATGGGTTCTGGGTGTGATTCAATCACAGCCGGTTCTACGATGTCCTTAGAGTGTGTAGGTTCTTTTATTGGCTGAACTTCATCAAGTTCAATCTTAGAGGCTATAGTTCCTTCTCCAAGGAACTCCTTTTCCAAAAAGACAGCTCTAAGAGCAACGAACACCTTTTGTTCATTCTCCAAGTAGAAGAAATACCCTTTGGTTTTCTTAGAATAACCAACAAATAAACACCGATCAGACCTAGGACCAAGTTTGTCTGAGTCTAAACGCTTTACGTAAGCCGGACAACCCCAGACCCGAAGGTGTGAGATTGATGGTTTACGTCCATTCCACATCTCATACGGAGTGGAGACAACAGATTTACTTGGAACATTATTTAATAAGTAACAGGTTGTCTGAAGCGCATATCCCCAAAAGGATAGCGATAGAGTTGCAAAGCCCATCATGGATCGAACCATGTCCAACAAGGTTCGATTCCTTCTTTCGGACACACCATTCAACTGTGGTGTTCCTGGAGGAGTCCACTGAGAGAGAATTCCATTCTCCTCAAGATATGTCAAAAAAGCACCAGATAAATATTCGCCACCTCGATCAGATCGAAGAGTTTTAATACTTTTTCCAGTTTGCTTTTCTACTTCATTACGGTATCGTTTGAACATTTCAAACGACTCAGACTTATGTCTCATTAAAAAGACATAACCGAACCTTGAAAAGTTGTCTGTAAAAGTAATGAAATATTTGTATCCTTCTCTAGCACTAACTGTCATCGGTCCACATACATCAGTATGTATTAGACTTAGAAGTTCTGTAGCTCGTTCACCTTTTCCAGTAAAAGGTGACTTGGTCATTTTACCAAGTAAACAGGTTTCACAAGTGGGCAGTGATTCAGAATCACTGACCTCGAGGAGTCCATCTCCTCGCATCTTGTTTATTCTATTTTGGTTAATATGACCTAGCCTACAGTGCCAAAGATACAAATCATTGACGTTATCTAACCTTGGACGTTTGCTAGAAGTGTACATTACACTAACAGGCCTTGATAGTACGTATATGCCATTATTTAATCTAGCTTTCATTATAACAGAGTTATTCAAAATAATATTGCAAAAATCTCCTTTTATTGATAGTTCAAAACCACAATTGGCCAAAAGGCCTACAGAGATTATGCTCATAATAAAACTAGGACAATAGTGACAGTCGACTAGTTCGACAGTAAAAGACTCAAAGACAAGACGCAGGACTCCGACTGCCAGTACTAGAACACGATTTCCATTCCTGACGCTCAGAAACTGTTCTCCATCTTCAAATCTTCTGCTAACTTGAAGTCCTTGTAATGAATTACAAACATGAATTGGACTACCAGTATCCAATACCCTGTTAGCTGTATCAACAATTGAGTAATTACAAAGTTTTATCATATAAATACCTTGTTCAGCAGACTTCTGCTTTCTCGGCCTGTTCGGATCAAGGGATGCAATATAAAGAGGACAGTTCCTCTTCCAGTGTCCCTTCTTCTTGCAGTAGAAGCACTCTGCAGAAGACTGATCAGCCTTATACTTCCTGGTCTGACTAGGGCCAGGAGCATTCTGCACTTTCTTTCCCTTCTTATTTATTTTCTTCTTCCCTTTCTTAAAAGGACGACGACCTCTACTACCTCCCACTAAATTCACCACCCCCTTATTTAGTTGGTGGTCTTTCTCGAAAGTCTGCAGCAACCCCAAAAGACCATGGTAGTTGACTGCAGGCTTGTTCATTCTATAATGATCGAGAAAATAAAGATAGGAGGAGGGAAGAGAATTCAGGATCGCATCCTTGCCGAGCTGCTCGTGCAAGGGGCATCCGAGTTAGCCCAGTTTTTCAATCAGCTCGATCATGTACAATACATGATCAGTGACTGAACCGCCATTCGGCATCTTGGAGTTGTAGATGGCACAAGACACTTTGTACCGTTCTACATCATCCGGGGTGCCAAAGGATTCCTTCAACTTTTGAAGGATTTCATCAGGTTGGGCCTCCTCGAATTTGCGAGTGAACTCGTCGTTCATCGCCGCTAGCATAATGCAATGGACAGTAGTCCGATCAGAGACCCACTTCAGATAAGCATCTCTGACCGCACTCCGTGCATTAGCGGGAGGGATTTTAGGTGTCGGATCCGTTAACACATACAGGATCCGTTCGTGTTCCAGAACTATTCTCAACTTTCGATACCAACTATCGAAGTTGTGACCCTTTAACTTCTCGTTATCGAGAAGTGACCGGAGTGATAAATTGGAAGACATCTGAAAAGAAAATAAGACCTATTAGTATATGAATTAATAAATTAACCAAAAGACTTGGACTTTAGTCTAAAGGTTTCTCCCACTAATTTTTCAGATTTGTAGCCTCTAACTCCAATCCGTGAAAACATTTTTTTCAAGTGGGTACTGAAATCCAATAGGCTACGCATGAGCCCGACTATGGCCGGCTCACCCATACGAGCCTAAAGGTAGGTTCGTAAACCAATTGTTTTCCTAAATAATTTTCAGTATTTTATTTTGCCCGAGAGAACACCCCAATCGGCCTAGGGGCCTCCTATTGAGGGTCTCTGGTTAGGTCCAACCATTAAAATGACTAATCCAGTGCTTCCAGCTAATTAAAGACCAAGCCCGACTATGGCCGGCCCACCTGGTCCCGTTAAGGAGGTTGCACTGAACCATCATCGATTAGATAGAAATTCCAATCGCCGGATGTACACCCGTTCTATGGAACTGTCGATGCATACCAAGCTAGTTGACACATTTCTATCCAACTTAATGGGAGGCTAAGACACTGTCAACTCCTTGACTTAGTCTTTTTAAGGACCTAATAATTTTAGAGGATTTTTTTTTTTTTTTGGTTGTGACAGAAGAAAAAGGTAAAGACATGGATGATCCTCCCACTGAATCAATCAGATTCCAGGAGGGTTGAATTAAATCAACAATTGACCCATGGGCACCTATTGATCAGTCAGACCGATCAACCTGGGTGACATGGGTTAACTCGAGTCATTGAGCTTTTCTAATCAGTTCTGGTCGACTCGACTAGCCAGGTAGGTGAGATCATGGGTGAGTATCCGCCATTAACCATCTTTCCTAAACACCAACCAAGTTGGCCAGGAAAGAGGTAGCCTCATACAACCATGATCACAATTGCCAAACCTACCTCGACACCAGTCGGTTTACCAGACTCGATCAGACTAGCCTAAAGACTCGGGCGTCCACTAAGCCACTAATTAGATCAATTTTAGATGAACGGATCAACTAATCTAACTATTAGATAGTTCTAAAGAAAGACCTTAAACAACTTTTGTTTAATCTTCTTTTAATCCGGTTCAACTAAACTTAGGTCTAACCCAGTGATGGACCCAACTAATCAGCTAACCTAATTAACCCAATTTGGCTTATGCAAATTTTATTAGATTTCATAAACCTAAGAATTTTTTTTTATTAAGCCAAATACTTAATTAAAATATTTTTTAATTAAGTCTCTATGTGAAACAATTTTACATCTTAAATTATGCATCATATCTAGATTTATACTTTTATAAATATTATATGACCCAAATAACAAAATTATAAATCATGCCAAATTTATAAAATAATTTTAATTTCTTTTTGATTTCCTTAAAGGATCCTTCTGAAGAGGCCAACACAGACGAACCGCATCATGTCAAAGACACACGGCCATGGTGAAGGTCTCAACTAGGTTCCTAAATGTACTCTCTAATTCCAAGATTAAATAATTTAATCTACTATACATGCATCAAGATATGTTACACTAGAACCTGGCTCTGATACCACTGAAAGTAAAAAATGTGATTGCAGGTGCCTACGCTAAGCATGCAACAGCACAGGAAGCAGGTAAATATTTTAAAATATTTTAAAATAAATACGAAAAATACCTACTCCATACAGGATCTAGCATATGCAAGATGCATGTATTGGCATGATACAGATCATATAATATTTATAAACAATTTTATAAATCCAGATCTACACATGCAGCGAAAATAAAACCCAAAAACATACCTTATTCCCAGCTGGAATAAGTCTGGGATAAACCAGGAATAGACTGGAATAACTGGAATAAAGTTATTCCAGTCATCTTCCACCTTGGGCTGAAAATTGGGCTTCCGAAAAGTCCCCGGAACGCCGCCTTCTGGACCTCCGATCGCTCCCAAATTTGAGCTGTAGATTCTTAAGGAAGTCCTCTTCGATTTGGCACTAGTTTCTGCAAGAAAAACTAAGCCAATAAATCGTAAAAATTTGCTGAAGTCTGCTACACGAAAATGGCAGCAGAACAGAGTAGCTGTCTTCGACGTTGGGTTTCGGGCAACTGGAGCGATCCCGGCTCGCGTGGTTTGCTCCGAGGAGTAGAAGAATACTCCCTCTAGAGGGGAGACATGCCTGGGGCTCTCCGATCCCTCTCCACGCGCGGTGCTAGCCGCCGGAAGATGGTTCACAGTCACAGGTTGTTGCAGCAAAACAGAATTGCTGCAGCAGGGATTTTTGAGCACTCAAATGGTGGGAAGAATCTTGGTTTCTCTCCCTTACAACACTCCCAAAACCCAGCACTCAAGGAGTATTACAATGGATCAGGTCTTCAGCCCCTTCAAATGGAGGAACAGCCCTTTACATAGTGATACTCTCTTCTCACGGTGTCACTCCAACAACTCAAAACAGAGGATGGCAGCTGTTGTTTTTAAAACTCTCAACCCCGACAACAGGGGATGCAGTGTTGGATTATAAAGGCTGTAGAGGGGATGAGGGAGATGGAGAGACGGGAGTGGAAGAGAGAGCCGGTTTCCAAATTCCCATTAACAAAAATTTAAACGGGATAAAAGCCATTAACAAGGGTTTTAAGAGGACGTTTTGGCCTTCGGTTTTTCTCCTAACATTTGGCTTTCCTCCAAACGCATGGGAGTTGCGTGTAACCATTTACACGGAGAATTAAAACACCGGTTTAAAAGAAACCGGTCCAACCAATAAACCTTGGTTCAATCTCTATTAAACCAAGCCATTGGTTCAATCCTATTGAACCTGGTCCAAGCCCAATTAAAAATTGGGTCAATTGATTCACAACCAATTGGAGACCGAAACGAACTCCGAATCAATTCAGAACTGATTCAGAAAAATCCTGGCACAGTGCTGATCAACCCGGAACAATTTCCGGTTGATCAGGCAAGGGCAGGACGAGGAAAATGAGTGCTCAAAAATACTACTGTGACCATGAAACTGAGATGATTCCCAATCATATTCGATATTCGGATCAGAGAGTTATCCTCTGTGATGTGTGACCTCATAGGTTCGAACCTAAATGGTAGCACTAGAACCATTCTAGTACCAGCATAGGAAACCATCTAGCAATGGGTCCCGGCGTCCGGATAGGTCGAAGATGCGGGAGCAAACAATCGAACCTCTGGCATATGGTTACCATATAATTCATCCCTTTGACCTCTAATGCTCAGGACGACTGAGATTGGGCTGCCAACCCAGACTGTGTCAGTCGACTACGTGTCTCAACCTCGCAAGCCCAGTGACTCTTCACTAGGGCTACCCCGACCGAGGATTTGCTAAATTGAGATACTGCGAGACATTCAATCCAAACTGTTTGGACAGGTCAATTCTATCTTGGTCCATCACTGCTCCACAAGTACTTGCCTGTACCCAGAAACCTTCCGTCACTGGATTAAAAATCCAGGTAGTCCGGCACCAAAGCACAGGGAGTTGCTTGCAAGCTACCGTGATGACCTCAGGTCAAAGGGACACTTATACCCATATCCAATCGTGAGTATCCCTTTGGCAGAAAGGGACTGCACGGAGTCACGTTCAATGAGATATCACATATATCCCACTTGTAGATCACATCAGTGTCACCACACTCATTTGGTCAAGAGGACAACCAAACGATGTAAACTACAACAACCTATACTTGATATATTGCCGTCCAGTACAATATATCCTTTGGTTGTGAACAGGGTTTAAGGACCACTCAATACATCCTCTCTGTATCGAAATCAGTGTAGTCCTAAGGACTTCATCACATGGAAAGAGTTCTCTTAGGAAAATACAATATGTGATGAGCTACCAAAAATAATATTATATTAATTCATTGAAAAAGGTACAATACTTAGCACAACCGCCTACAACCCAGGCGATTGGCTTTGGGACACAATTCCCAACTGCTGGCACCTATGTCTAATGAATTACAAAATCAGCATGAGGACATGCCCACTGCCAGGGCTATCTTGACACACCTGCAAAAGTTGTATAGTAAGCAGAGTCGCATAATGCACTTCGTGGTATCAAAAAGGCTTTTTAATACCAAAATGCACGAAGGGCAATCAATCAACGATCATTATTTTATAATGATTAAGAACATTGAACAACTTGAGAAGCTGGGCATTCTGATTTATAAGGAGCTGCAAGTGGATTTGATCCTTCAGTCCTTGACTAGTTCATTTGCTCAGTTCGTTTGGTATTATAATATGAACAAACTGAGTTATGCTTTGCTCAAATCATTGAATATATTGGTAAATAATTAGGGGACCTTGAAAAGCTCAAGGGACTCTATTCTAGCTATAGAGCAAGCTTCTAGAGGAAGCCTACTTGGAAAAAGAAAAAGCCAGTGAAGAAGTAGGAGAACAAGCCAAAGAAGGACACTTTAAATAAGCCTACTGCAAGCAAAGAAAACTATTTCCCCTGCAATACAGAGGGCCACTAGAAGAGAAACTGTTCATTGTACCTGGAGAGCTTGAAGAAATAGAAGGCAAACCTTCCTTCAGAAGGTATATCCATGCTCGTTATTGAATCAAACCTTACAGTATCTTCTACTTCTAGTTCGGTATTATAACTCAAGTGCTCATATCTATACTTCAATATAGGGTTTGATAGGAAGTAGAGAGTTGAGAGAAGGAGAGATGATCCTACATGTTGGTAATGGAACAAGAGTTGCTGCAATCATCGTTGGAGCATACCCTCTGTCATTATCATTAGGATTTAGTTTAATTTTGAAAGACTGTTATCATGTACTTGTAGCTAGTAGAAATTTAATTTCTGTCTCTGTGCTAGTACAGGAAGGTTATGAATTAGTTTTCAATAGAGACATTTGTTCAATTTATTTAAGAAATAAATTAAATGCAAGAGTTTACTTGATTGATTGTCATATCATTTGTATGGTGATGCATTTGTAAACATTAACGAGTAAATAGTGAATGCCATAGGATGCAAGCGACTTAGAGATGACTTAAACCAAAAGTTTGTGGCATCTTAAGCTTGGTCACATTAGAGAAGATAGGATTAATAAACTGAAAAAGGATGGGATTCTAGATTCATTTAATGATGAGTCATATCCAGTTTATGAATCATGTCTTCAAGAGAAAATAATTAGGTTATCCTTTGTAGGACTTAGGGAGAGGGCTATAGAATTACTTGCCCTGGTTCACACCGATGTGTGTGGTCCATTTGATGTGCAAGCCAGTGATGGTTTTAGCTACTTCATTATCTTTATTGATGATTATTCACGGTATGGGTATGTGTTTTTAAGAGGCACAAATATGAAGTCTTTGAAAAGTTCAAAGAATTCAGACATGAGATACAAAAGCAAATAGAGAAATTTCTTAAGGTTCTCCAATCAGATTGGGGAGGTGAATACCTTAGAAGAAAATTTCTAGGTTAACTTAAGGACAATGGCATAGTCTTATAGTAGACTCCTCCCAGCACATCTCAACTCAACGAGGTGTCTGAAAGGAGAAATAGGATTTCATTGGATATGATCTGCTCCATGATGAGCTTTACTGACCTACCTATGTCTCTTTTGAGATCTGTTTTGCAAACTTCAATTTACATTTTAAATAAGGTTTCCTCTAAGTTCGTTCCTACTATATAATACGAGATGTGGCATGGGAAGAGCCAAGTCTTGGTCATCTCAAGATTTGAAGATATCCAGCCTATGTCAAGAGACTAATAGCGGACAAATTAAAGTCTAGATTTATGAAAGCTCGATTCATAGGATATCTTAAAAAATCTATAGGGTACTACTTTTACTTTCCATAAGATCATAATGTGATTGTGAGCTGGCATGCCACGTTCCTAGAAAAATAATCTGTTCATGATGGTGGCGGTGGGAGGTTAATTAAGCTTGATGAGAAAGTCTCTAAAGAGCGACCAGTTGGAGATCAGATTGAATACAATGAACCTATAGATTTAATTACTCTCGACCTCGTAGGTCTAATAGTCTCCCATCCTTCTGAAAAGTGCTTGGGTATGCTTATAGAGGACATAAAAATATTTCTTGTAGGAGACAAGGACAATTAGTTGATCCTAAGACATATGATGAGGCGATGTTAAACATCGATTATGATAAATGGTTGAGTACTATAAAGTCAGAATTTGACTCAATGTATTCAAACAAGATCTGGTCCTTAGTGGATCCACCTGAAGGTATAGTGCTCATTGGATGTAAATGAATCTACAAAAGGAAGATAGGTGCAAATGATAAGGTAAAGATCTTTAAAGCAAGGCTAGTGGCGAAGGGGTATAGTTAATGCGAAGGCATTAACTATCAAGATACTTTTTCATTGGTAGCCATGTTGAAATCCATCGCATTGTTTGCTATTGCAGTATTTCATGATTATGAAATATAGCATATATTTATAAAAACTGCATTCTTTAATATATATCTTGAGGAAGATATTTATATGGAACAGCCTTTGGATTTCACTTCCAGTGATGAGGATCACAAAATCTGCAAGCTGCATAAGTCTATTTATGGATTAAGCAAGCTTCTCGGAGCTGGAACACTCAATTCAATGATACGATCATATTATTTGATTTTATCAAGAATGAGGAGCCTTGTGTATACAAGAAGGTCAGTGGGAGGATTGTGACATTCCTCGTATTGTACATCGATGGCATCCTCCTAATTGGAAATGATATTCCATATTAACTTCGGTTAAAAGTTGGTTATTTAAAGAATTTTTCATTAAAGACCTAGGTGAATTATCTTGCATTCTTGGAATTAAGGTTTATAGAGATAGATCGAATATGATGCTTGGCCTTTCATAAAAAATGTACATAGAGGAAGTGCTAAAAAGGTTCAGCATGGAGAACTCTAAGAGGGGATTATTATTCCTTAGGCATGGCATTAATCTTTCCAAGAAATGTCTCCTAATATATTTGAGAAGATACAGTGGATGAGCAAGATCCCTTATACTTTGGCAATAGGAAGTCTCATGTATGCAATGTTGTATACTCGACCTGACATAGCCCTTGCTGTGTGTAACGAGCAGGTATCTATTGAATCCAAGCGAAGTATACCAAACAACTATAAAAAATATACTTAAGTACTTGAAAAGAACCAAGGATATGTTTTTAGTCTTTGGAGGAAGTTCTAAGTTACGGATAGAGGGATACACAGATTCAAACTTTATGTTTGATCTTGATAACAGAAGATCTATATCAAGGTGTGTGTTTCTATGCACTGGTAGGTCTACTAGCTGAAAAAGTTTCAAGCAACCCATCATAGCTGATTCTACAATGGAAGCTGAAAGTAGCAAAAGAAGCCTTCTGGTATAAGAAATTTATTATGGAGCTTGGAGTGATGCCATCTCCTTGTACTATGACAACAATGGCATAATAACCCTTGCTAAGGAGCTCGGGTCTTACCAAATGTCCAAGCATATCGAGCGTTGGTTTCATATTATACGCGACTACCTCGAAAAGAAATATATCGAGGTGTGAAGAGTAGACTCTGCGGATAACGTGATAGACCCACTGACAAAACAGTTGAGCCAATAGAAAATTGAAGTCCACTTTGAGAAAATGGAACTTAGGTATATGGTCACTTTGAGAAAATGGAACTTAGGTATATAGCCAATTGACTTTAGGCTTTGTTTGGATAAGCCTCATTAAGGGAAGGGGACGGAAAGAAATGAAAGGGAAGGGAAGGGAAGGGAAACATTATCTTTGTTTGGATAGTCCTCATAAGGGAAAGGAAAGGAAAAGAAAAAAAAATATTTTAAATTAAAAAGACTAATATACCCTTTTTATATATTTTATAGAAGATCCAATATTGAGGTTTGAAATAATCAAATGCGATCCTTTTATCCTGAAATGGGATTGATCAAGTTATCCTTGATCCTGAAACCTTTGGGATCCCAGGGACGAGATTTCCCCCCACATTATATTCATTGCAACCTGCCGAGATTTTCCCCCACATTATGTTCATTGCAACCTGTCTCAATATTGTACCAGCCTAAGATTAAATCAAGTGAAATGCTCACATGTAGCTTATGAATCACAGGTGAAATGGGGCACACCATTGCAAAAATAGTTACATAAGTCGCATAGCATACTTGTCCAAGTACATTCAAGACTTTAATTTAAACTTTCAATATCCATCATCAGTTGGTCTAGTATATGAACTCTCATTCCCTTGAAACCCTCCATTGCTCCTGCCACTATAACCACCAAAATGAGCTGGTCATCGATCACTATTAACATAGCTTATGTGAATGGTCCTCCCATTCAGTTCTTGAACGTATTGAAAAAATGATTAAACTAACATCCTAAGGAGAGAATATATAATGTGTTTATGGACAGGTGCAAATGGAACTGAAACTTGCACACCTGGCCATCCATGCTAGACATAGCTGCACTGGCATCTTCATCACTTTCAAAATTGACAAACCTAAAACCCCTTGACCTGCCAGTGTCTGTCTAAGATACCTCGTGCTGCATCATAAACAAGGTGCATCATAAACAAGGAAACATTACAATCCCTAGATGCACCATATAAAAACTGAATTATGTGTGCACTAAGTGGGATAGGCTTTCACACACATTGACATCCGCAGCTGCCATCCATGATGACCTCGATACACATCTCAATCTTCACATGAATCATTCATAGCATAATACAAACTTGCACTAGAGAGAGTGGTTTTACACCAGCATGATAAGTCTAGTAGGTAGCTAACCTTCATGTTAACCTCTTATGTGCACTCCCAGAACTAAGCCTTTGTCCCACTGGAACTGAAACTTGCACACCTGGCCATCCATGCTAGACATAGCTGCACTGGCATCTTCATCACTTTCAAAATTGACAAACCTAAAACCCCTTGACCTGCCAGTGTCTGTCTAAGATACCTCGTGCTGCATCATAAACAAGGAAACATTACAATCCCTAGATGCACCATATAAAAACTGAATTATGTGTGCACTAAGTGGGATAGGCTTTCACACACATTGACATCCGCAGCTGCCATCCATGATGACCTCGATACACATCTCAATCTTCACATGAATCATTCATAGCATAATACAAACTTGCACTAGAGAGAGTGGTTTTACACCAGCATGATAAGTCTAGTAGGTAGCTAACCTTCATGTTAACCTCTTATGTGCACTCCCAGAACTAAGCCTTTGTCCCACTTATATAGTAGGTAGAAAGCAACATGCTTATATAATAGATTGGAGATACACAAAAGAAAAAGATCTTATAACAAACCAAGAAGCTTAAAATAACATAATTTAAC
The DNA here is from genome assembly GCA_021397845.1 of Areca catechu. NCBI lineage: Eukaryota > Viridiplantae > Streptophyta > Magnoliopsida > Arecales > Arecaceae > Areca > Areca catechu. Next base: position 87,329,178 of record CM038051.1, on the reverse strand, counting down.
CAATTCATACAGAAATATTCAACATAGATTTCAAAATACTAAATTAGCTAAATAACCAAAAAAACATATTGATTTAATACTTCACTTCGTATCACCAAAAACCTTTCACATCAACACATCTTTCCTCTTCTCCATTGGAAGACCCAAAATTCCCCTCAACTTATTAGGATGCTCGATTAGAAAAAAATAAACTTCTGTCAAATGTTCAGGTGCAATAGTCAAATCAACAAGAAGTTTATAAATCTCATCTTCTTGAACTGGAAGTCACTGAAAGGCATTTTTAAAAATCTCATTTCCTTCATGAATTGCTTCATTTCCTTGTTTTATAGCCTCAACCATATTATCAATTGTCTCTTAATGCCTCTAAGCTCCTCTTCCTTTGACACCTTACATTTTTTTGTTTTTGAAGTTGTAGAACCTTGCGGAGTATGTGAATGCACTACATGTTGTTCATCGAATTCCACATTATCACCTATATTTTCAATGGTCACCTCATTCTAAGAAACCAAATTATCAATATCATTAATGTTATCGATAAAATCATCCTCAATCATAGAGAATCATCGACGTTTCAGCTCCTTTACAGTCTTAGCATGATCTCCAGTTGCCCTATCACTTCCATAAAGAATCATCTTGTCGTAATGTGGAATTGGTTTATTTCTCCATTCTTTAGCTTCAGGATGAGCCTATCAAAAGACAAATAAATATGATATCAAAATTAAATATTGATATAATAACAAACAAAGATAAATGATCTAGACAAACCTCAATTAACTTCTCCCATACTTCAGGCTCAGTAGTCCACATCGTAGTAGTTGGATCCCAAGCTAATCCAGTCACTGAAATTCTTCTGAAGAAATCAAAACATTTTGCAATGTTTTCTTTTAAAGTCTTCCAACGATTTTTTATCTTCTCCTTATCCAAATTCTTGTTCAGTTTTTCATTAACCTTAGCCACTATATTTTCATATGCTGCTGTTGTGAATGTTCCATTCACTTTATTTTCCATGTTATGTTGATGCATAAATGCCTCGATGAGTGCATCATCCATAGTAGAGTTCCAGAACACAAGTTCTTCCTTTTTCTTGGCATGATTGATCTATACATAAATATATAGTACATACAAAAATATTAAAATAAATACTATATCAAATAGTTTAATATTGTCATTACAAGTACGAACAATTAAGTAGGTTTATCTAATGAATATAAAAAAAAATGCAACATACAAACAGTTTAATATAATAGTAAACTAGTAATATTATAAAATATAATCATTCCACATAATTGCAGCTATATGATCTCTTATAATCTCTCCTTGAATAGTATCCTCATCATCATTTCTTAGAGCACGCCTTTCATTTTCTGCTTGATTTTGATTTTTTAGTTCAGCATCTACTTCAGCAATAAGCTCCTCATCTGGGTCCACATTCATTAGATAATTATGCAAAATACAACAAGATAATACTATATATTTTTGAGTTTTAATCCCATATGTGGGTTCTATTGTACTTGCTATAATAGGAAATCACTTCTTTAGCACATCAAATGCTCGTTCAATAGCATTATGTAATGATGGATGATGATGATTGAATAACTCTCGAGTAGTTCGTGATGGATTCCTCAAATATTCTTTCAAGTGATAATGTACTCCTCTATAAGGTGCTATAAGCCCACTCGTCAGCTAGTACCTAGCATCAACAAGATAAACTTTATCTATTCAAATTTACAACCATCATATATGATTATAATTAATGAGCATAAGATAAAAAAAAATATATTAAATTATTTTGATTACCTTCGAGAATTTTAAGATTTTCTTCTTTTGATAATGCATTTTTTAAAATTCTTGAGTCAGCTGTTGTTCCTTCCCAACCCGGTAAGATATATGTAAATTTAAAACCAAAATCACATGCTGCTAATTTATTCTAGGTGGGATAATCTTTTCTACCATGATATTTAGGAGCATCTGCAATAGGCACTTTTACACGGACATGTGTTCCATCAATTGCTCCTACACAATCCTGAAATTATATATTTATGTTAACAGTAATATAATATAATATTATTTTATATTTATAATACAAGGTGATTATTTCACCTTAAAATATGGGTAGAACCGATAGGTGTTGAGAATGTGTGCCAAAACATGGGAACTATCTAGTTGTTTGAGAAGCTTTTCTTCTAATTTAATTATAGATTTCAACACATTATGAAAATGGCGACTTGTAGTTTCTCCAGACCTTCAAAACCAAAATTGAACTTCACGGTTTCTAGCATTATGTGTTTGTATATGAAGTGTTTTCACAACTTGCTCTTCTATTGTTGCTCTTCTCATTGGTTTTAGGCCACCATCTTTTTGTAGCAAATCACACAAGTCTAAAAATGCTTTAGGCCCCATTCGTATTATTTTATGGCCATGACCACTCCCATTGATGTTACTCAATATTTCTTCATGCACCCTTTCCCTTTCAGAGTTGAAACCGATATTACTACATTTGTCATGCATCTTCATTTTGATAACGAACCATTGAGCGACCAAGCATATTAGTTGAGCAACTGCCCTTCTACAAATTTTTCTCCATCTAATTTCTCTCCATTTAAATTCGACAATAGTAATTTGAAATTTTTGAGAATCCATCTACCATCAAAAACATTACACATTACAAAATTAAAAGAATAAAGTATAGAATAATATACATAAAATAATTTAAAAATTGCAAAAGTGTAAAACAAAATATAAAAAAATGAAAATGTATGAAATATCTCCATGATCATAGTCATAGTGGGAATGGGAAAAGGAATAACACTGTGTATAGCATAATAAAGGCTAGACGGAATGATAAGATCCCATGTGTCAATTTGGATAATATTTCTGTAAACAAAGATAACATACCATGACATTCAAATCACCCTTGCTCATTTCCATCAACAAACCAAGGATAACAAACCATGATAAGACCTTTTGTATTTTCTTTCTTCCTTTCTGTTCTGCCATTCATGGAACGAGTGGCACAAAAAAAAAAAACCCTCGTAACCCTCAATCAAACTAAATTATGCATAAATCGGTGCAATAAATAGATATAGCATCAAAGTTAATTACCAACAAACATAAAATATGTACCAAAAAATTAAACATAAATAAATAAATAAATAAATAAGAAACCCAACTTTATATATGCAAATATAAATTGGTGGACGAACCTTCCAGACCTTCAATCACCAAATTATGTCAACATAGAAATTTTTTTTAAAAAAGTATTCATTGATATAGCTTGATGATCTCTGTTTGAACTATGTTGTAGAAATAGTTAAAATATGAAAATAGTTGCGTTGCCGACTGTTCAATAACCCATCCCAACAGAGACAGTTTTCTAAAACATATACAAAGGAAAGGATTTTGGAACCTTACTCGGATAGATAAATTAGTGATGTGATAAATTGGTGAAATCATTAAAAGCCCCAAATTTTCAACAAAATAAACTGCATTAAATAAGACTATGACATAAATCAAACCAAAACAAGATCAAGCCCGTCGATTTCTAGCATCACAACTACAAAATTAAGAAAAACAATCAACAGAGAAGGAAGACATATCATGGGAGAAGAACGAACCTTCCAAGATGCGATTTCAGATCAATGGCCGGATTCAACATGTATTTTTTTTGGTAGAGGTATTTAACATGTAATTGGAAAGAAAAATTAAAAAAGGAAAATAGGAGTAGAACGGGAAAGAGCAGTGTCGATCACCTGGATCTACCAAAATGAATAAAAAATGATGGAAAGGAACCACGAATAACGAACATCACTTTGAAAGGGTATTTTTGTCCTTTAGTTAATTTATATTCATTTTCTTCTTAATTTTTTCAAATCGGGGGAATTGATAATTTAACTTAACGGAGGGGAGGGAAAGGGGTATCCTTTCCCTTCCCTTACTTTTTCTAAAAATTAATATCCAAACAAGAAAAAAGGTAACCCTTCCTTTCCTTTCCCTCTTGATCCCTCCATCAAACAAAGTGTTAGTGTAAATAGAAGACTATTAGATGAATGTCCTAAAAACTAAGTTGGCATGATATATTGTATTTAATCTAGAATGTATTTTGCACTTAATTCATTAAGATTAATAAAGTTAGGCCTTATTATTATCCATTCATATCTAATGTGTATGTGAATCATCCATGGAGTTAATGGATAATGATACATATTTTTAAGAGTTGAGAATGTGAGGCATGTATGTTATAGGTTAACTCCTAAAAGCTCCCGATAATTGGATCATCACAGGATGATCGATCCATTAAGATTGATGCATGGGGATCGCTTCCTTTTTCAAGTAGACGAGTCTCGAGTCTACGATATAGGTACATTAAAGCAAGAATGCAGGTAGTTATTTGAGAACAACAGTACTGAGTGTGACGAAATACGAGAAGCTACATGGTTGACTACTCACTCGTTAGTGACTTCCTAATGCTATAGTAGTTGAGTAGTTCTCTGACTTTTGGTGCTTCGGCTGTTCACAGTAAGGTTGTTGTAATTTGACAGTACATAAATCTTGTTCCTAGCCATTCGAGATTTTATGATATCTATTGACTGCAGTAGGTTCACTATTGAAGTAGGGTATGCACTTATAGGGATCTATCAGTCTTAATAGTTAAGGAGTCCTATGCGACCTAAGAGGTTGAATCCTTCAGTCTATGGCCATAGCAGTATGATAATAAAAAGGTGTTTTCATGAGATTCATAATTGGATCAAGCCAATTAAGTCCATGCTTAGGGTTGGACGAGGTTCCATGACCTGCATTATGTTGGGATTTTTGATAGAAGAACTTAGTTACACGGTAACTACACTTAGGAATTCTTATTTTATTTTGCTAGGTTACTACTACATACTTCTAGGTATCACTGGTGGATGGTGAGAATTCATTAGGATCATTTTCGATCAACGATCCTTGATAGGATTAAGTTGAAAATGTTACAGTCCATCGAAAGAGTTTCGATGATACTATGATAGAGATTATAGTATATCTCGTTACCAGATAGAATAAAATCTAAGGGATCACACACAATAGTAGCTTACTGACCAAAACACGGATCTATATGTAAAGGTTACATATTTAGAAGTTATTTATGTAAAGGTTACATATTTAGTAACTACCAATTTTGTAAGAGATACATATTAAATAATTGCTAATTTCGGCACCTATGGACCTATTTATAAATGTTATAATTTAATTTGACTTAATTAAATTATAGATTTTTTAAAATTGAATTAAATTAGATTTAATTTAATTTATATTGACCTAATTGAATGTCAATAGGGCTAGTATTTCAAGTTGGACTTAAATTATTAGTCTAGTTCAATTCAGGTTGACAACCTTTTTGAAATAGGTTTAATTGAATTTTGAAATAGTTTCGAAATCAATCCAGAATTTAATCAGATTGGACCAGCACCTAAGATAGGGGCATGGGTGTTAGCGCCCCTTCTTGCATGCACGCGTGAAGACTAGGGAGGTGCCAATAGTTGGCGCCACTCCTGTTCGGGGGCTCTTTCTCTTCGGATAAGAGAGGAGTCTTATCTGATTGGATTCTTTTCCTTATTAGGTTGGACTCCAAGTTTATTTGAAGTTTTAAAGGGTGTGGAGATCTTACAAGGCATGGGCTACAAAAAAGGCACAACACTAGGCTATGCCAATCTTTTTCTAGCAGCCTCACTATTGTTATTTTTCATTATTTTTTCGTTACTAGATCTAATAAAAACTCCACAAATCTGAGAGAAAGGTCTAGGAAAGGAAAAATAGATCGAAAAGTTTTCTATTTATTTAAGATGTAGAAGGATCTAGAATAGTGTGAGTGTGTTGCATTGTCTTCTAGATCTACTAGTCCAAGAAGGTCTAAGATTCATTGAAGAGAAGAAGATTGCAAGGATCTAGCAGTCTGGCATTTTCAATGATTTGGACAGGAGGGTTCCATGTGGATACCAGCAGAGGTCGGATACTTGCGCGGCTCTTATAAACCTTGCAGATCTGGCAAATCCAACATTTCCGGCATACCTAATCCCGAAGAAGAAGGAAAGCATTTCCATGTAAGTTCTTCACCTTAAAATATTTATTTTTTAATCTGAGATTTTATTGCTTATTCCAGTATATTAGAATTAAAATAAATAAATAAATAAATAAGATTTATTTTTGATCTGCATGCTTCATGAAAAATAGTTTTTCAAGTTATACTTTCGCTATGTTAGGTTTCGAATCCTAACTTTGCATGTAGTGATCCCTATATGAATTCTAACACTCCAAATCCAAAATATAGCCTCTAATTGGTGTGACTCGTATTTTCAAGCTAATGATTGTTCTTTCTATTAACTTGGAGTAAAACAACAAAAAAAAAGGGAAAGAGAGGGTCTACCTTCAGGCTACCAAACCAGTGTAGAGGGGAAGAGGGATGTCTTCTGCTAAGGATGAATAGGGCCACTTCTGGTGAGAGGTGGGGAGATTCAACAAAGTGAGGGGGTTCCTTCCAATAATGGAGAGAGAGGTGGGGAAGTTGGGATTCCTTCCAGTGATAGAAAGAGAGAGGTGGGGATTGGGATTCCTTTTAGCTGGAGAGAGAGGTGGGGAGATTGGGTTTCCTTCAGGTGATAGAGAGAGAGGTGGGGGGTTGGGGTTCGGCAAGGGAGAGGAGAGGTGGTTGGGGTTCTAGCAAGATAGAGATAGAGATAGAGGTGATTTTGGGGGGGGGGGGGGGGGGGGTGAGAAAGAGGTGAAGGGGGGGGGGGGGGGGGGGGGGTGTGAGAAAGGGGGTGAGAAAGAGGTGAAGGGGGGGGGGGGGCGGAGAGAGGGGTTGGACTCGGTGAGATGGGGTTTTCAAATGGAAAGATAGGGGGCTGAGGAGAGAGAGGGGGAGCTTGCTGGTTTGGAAGGAAGAGTTTAAGGGATGAGAGTGCGTGTGGCCTCCTGTTCAATCTCATTAAATATCCGTATTTTTGTTTTTCCTTTCCAAATGTTTAATAATAATGTTAAGTGGGATGACGGTGCGGTGATTCGTGCCAATCAGATAGTCTGGGATTTGACTGGATTTGGTCCCAAATTCTTTCAAAAGGAGCCTGGTCTCTCTCACACATATATATTACACGTTTTGAATGAGCCTAGTCTCTCTCTTATATATATATATATATATATATATTACACTTTTTAAGCAAAATTCTTTTTTAAATGAAATGGAGCAGAACCAATTGATTGCTAATGATTGAAAAAATTGTTGTCATACTCTCACTTTTCTATTTAATTGATGTACATGCTGGGCATGGCGTTCTTGTGCATACTTTTGTTACATAAACTATGAGGGATATATTTGTGAGTTTGCTTTTTTCTAGTTGTTAAATTTTTTATTACCCACACCCTGACTTTGTTTTGGTATTTTAATCATATTGTGGAGAAATGCTAATTCCCAAGTAAATGTATTCTGATACTATAAGGAAAACTTTGATGGTTTTGCTGCATTCTATAGATTTACACAGCAGAACCTTCCAGCTTGTAAACCTGTTCTTGCGCCAGGATGGGTGAGCTGACAGTCACAATAATACCCTTGTATTTAGTCTACTGTTCATGTTGATTTCTTAGGTGATTTTCATGCTTGCTTGGTCACTTGCAGGTAGTAATGACTTTTCTGATTGTGGGCATTGTTTTTGTACCGATTGGACTTGTTTGCCTTCATGCTTCTGAAAGTGTAAAGCGGTTATCCCTGTTTGCTGTTGAGTAAATCACATACATTTAGGACTGGAAATGGGCCGGCTCAAAGCTCATAGGGACGGTCCAAAGATGATATTTTAAAAAATTTTGGACCAAATCCGGGCATTCCTTTGGTCCAAAAATTAAACGAACTCTATTTTACAGCTCTAAGACTAGTCCAATATGTTTAAAATTTGATTCGAAGTCTGAACCGATTTCAGACTGTCCCAAAATTTATTGAGCTGGCATAATCCAGCTCCAGACAATGGGCTTTTAGGTCGGCCCAGTTCCACCCCTACATACATAGCCTTAATGTTGGAGGTGGTTTTTGGTAGGCTGATTACATATTCTATAGGTTGTGGAAATCGTGGACCGTTATGATGTTGAATGCATACCTGAGGCTTATACAAGTAATAAAGTAGCTTAATATCAAGGATAGTTCAATTTCAAAGAACTGTAATCGAACCATAAAGGTAATAATGTGCTTCTCATGCTTATCATTTATTTCAAATTTTTAATCTTCATGTTTCATAAGTAAAATTCATAAACATGTGTGCAAGGTTTTTCGAACCGTGCCGAACTGGCCGGTTCGGGGCATACCGAATTGGACTGCCGGCCGGCCAGCACGGTTCGGCTTTAAAAAATGGCATAGCCACCCTAAAAATCCCCCCCCAAAAAAAAGTATTGCACCGAACCGGGCCTGAACCGGTCGAAATGGGCCCGAACCGGCTGGTTCGATGTGGTTTGGCACGGTTCGGCTCGGTTTGGCATGGTACGGTGGGACGGGGCATGTGGGGCTTTATGTTTTTGTTTTTGTCACATAGCACTGTAGCCATGTGACTTCACAGAGAGGGGGGATTAGCTTAGGTTTTAAGATGAGAAAAGGCACAGAGCTCGTAAGAGCTCTCTGCTACCTCTCTGCTGCAGCATCGTGGAAGGAAAGATGATAAAAAGAAAATTTGTGAATCAATTTAAAGCCAATCCAACCTGCAAAAATCAAAGGAAAAGCTAGAATCAAGGTCCGTATACCTTTCTTTTGCTATATTTTCGTCTTTCGTAGCATTAAATTTTGTTAAAAGCCGTGCAAATTAGAAAATTAAGAAGAAATGCTATCAATATTTATTTGTTGGCAATGATTTTATAGTATGTGGTAGATCTAGGATAGATCTATACAATGATACTAAAATCTTAATTTTTTATTAAATATATAATTTTTTAAATTACAAATTATTTTTAGATTAATTAATTAATTAAAAATAATAATTAGAAAAAATAATTGTATCTATAAATTATTAATCTAGGGCTTGTAAGCTACTCTCACGATAAATTTTATGTCAATTTATTTAAGTTTTGTGCATCTCATGAATAGTACCCATAGGTCTTAAATTAAAAAAAAACTGACTTTTAATGCATTTCTAGGATCTTAGAAAAATATATGTAGCATGTATGATAGAATCCTACATGAATCTAAAATTTAAACTTTTTTATTTTTTCTATTTTTTAAATTTTTTAAATAAAAAAATAAAATAAATAAAATAAAATTTTAAAATTAGGTTAATAAAGTATTAATTAATAAAATTATTATTGACCTTGTATGTAATTTAAATATTCAGATATGGATCCATCAAGGAGGAAGAAGGATCCGGAGCAGGACATTGGCCGGTCACATGGATAGATACTCTCGGGTCGGCATCACTGGAGGTGTAAATGGTACAATACTGAATTCAAAGGTGGGGGATAACAAGATTGAAGCAGCACTTGGCTGGCGGCTATCCAGATGTATCTACATGCCGACAGTGTCCACAAGAGGTCCGTCAGTTGATGAAGAAATACTTTGCTGAATTTAAAGCTAAGAAGGAAAGAGCAGCAAAGAAGAAGGTAGAGGTGGACCACAGAGCCGCAGAACCACCTTCTTATCATTCCAGGGAGTCAGAAGAAGTATTTATTCCTTCTGATGATGAGGCACAGATGGAGGCTGCTATTCAGGCGAGCTTGTATGAGCAGAGGCAGCAGGAGGAGGCAGCCAAGCATAGACAGCGATTCAGGCCATCAACTTTTGAGTCAAGATCGGGATCCATTTCTACTAGTGCTCCAGGAGAGTTTGAGACATAGTTTAGGAGGACCTCTTCAGTCAGAGAGCCCGTCAGGAGAGGCACCGGCTGTATTGCATCCATGTTGGGAGCATTTGGCAGTAGGAGGAGTCTTTCAGGCCAAGGAACATTCCGGAGGGAGCCACTATCCATGATGTCGATCCACATGCATTTTCTAGTAGAGATTCCATGCAACAGAGGATTGACATAATGCTGAAGAAGGATAAGAAGAAGGATATGTGGCGGGCTATCTCCTTTTGGTTTCATTTCAGTCATATCCCACCCCATGCAGCAGACAATCCATATTATCGCTCTGCTACTTCATCTATACAGGCTGCTGGTACAGGTGTAGATCCTCCAGCATCGAGGAATATCTATGGTCATCTTCTGGACAGCAATAAGGAGGAGCTAGAAGGATGGATATCCTCATATTAGAGCAAGTAGCCTGTGTATGGATTGATGGTGATGTGTGATAGTTGGACTGGTCATACTAGACGGAGCATCATCAATTTCTTGACTTATTATGATGGGAAGACTTTTTCAGAAGTCTATTGATGCTTCAGTTCAGGTGCACGACGCCAGTTATATCCTTAGATTGTGGAGGAGGTGATTGATCAGGTGGGAGAGCATAATGTCGTGCAGGTCATCACTGATAATGGATCACAGTACAAGGCCACAGGACAGATCTTGATGGAGCGGCGGTCGCATATTTTTTGGACCCCTTGTGCTGCACATTGTATATACCTCATGTTGATGGATATTGGTAAAATTTGCAGGGTAAAGAAGATTGTTGAGCTAGCATAGTCTATCACCAGATTTATATATAACCATACATGGGTCTTATCATTGATGAGGAGCTTTACAGGGGAGAAATATTGAGATCAGGGGTCACACGATTAGCAACTAATTACATTGCACTTGATAGTCTTCTTGGCAAGAAAGCAGAGCTGCATCAGATGTTTGTCAGTCAGGACTGGTAGAAGAGCATATATATCAGGACAAATACTGAGGGAAGCAATGTGAAAGAATTTAGTAATGAGACAGACATTCTAGCAGCGGGCTAAGAGGGTAGTGGAGGCTATCAAGCCTCTATATGAGGTACTTCATGCCATGGACTCTGAGAGGTATGCTCAGATGGGCTTATATTTCATGATGCAAAGGGCAAAGAAAAAGATCCAGGAGGCAGATCCATCACATGCATATGAGTATATCCGGATCATTGATGGATGGTGGAGTTATCAAATGAATTTGGATTTGCATCTAGCAGGTACGTAGTATTTTATGAAGTCCCTAAAAATTAAGTTTCAATTATATTCATACAAGTACGCTTGATTGATTCTTAAAATATATGTGCAGCTTACTATCTAAATCTGAGATTTCAATACTCCATACCGGACATTGACATGGATGAGGATCTTATGTCTGCTCTGCATAATGTTATATATAAGATGGAGCCCAATCCAGATATCGCTGCTATGTGCCTTAAAGAAGTAAGTTAGGTTGAAATTATTGAATGATTTATAATAGCATTAATTTCAACATGTTAACAATTTTTTTTTCTAGCAGATGAAATTTTTTAAGGAGAGCACAGATTCATTTGGATCCACTATAGCGGTCAGAAGTAAATCAAAGATGAATCCTAGTAGGTACTACTAAGGAATAAGTCTAATATTATATCAGGACTAAATTTCTTATTTTGCCAAATCTAAAATTCTAAATGATGTAATGTCTTTTGCAGCTGAATGGTGGGTGCATTTTGGTGGATCTGCTAAAAATTTGAAGGTTCTTGCAGTGAAGATCCTCTCCCAGACGGTGTCCTCCAGTGGATGTGAGCGTAACTGGTCTATATTTGGTCTTATCCACTCCAAACAGAGGAACCGTCTGAAACAGAAATGTCTCAACAATCTTGTGTATGTACACTATAATTTAAGGTTGAGGCTAAAATATATTCAGGAAAAAGTAGAATTGAAATATCTTGATCCCACTGCAAGTTCATATGTTGTTGAGGATGAAGATCCAATGATTGGGTGGGTCATGGGTCAGCAGCAGCAGCAGCCAGAGCTTGATGAGCCAGGATCGCCTCCTCGACCAGCTAGTTTTGTAGCTAATGAGGCTGGGGAGGATGCTGGACAATGGGCAACAAGTCATATTCCTCACAGGGCTCCAGCAGATACAGCACATCGTCCGTCCCTACCATCTGGTAGACCTAGAGATAGAGGAAAAAGAAAGGCAGTTGCACCTCCATCGGAGCACTCAGTCCACTCAGATTCAGATACCAGAGACAGTAATGATAGTGCTTCAGATAGTGGAGGATCTAGTGATTAAGGAGGGGCAGGAGGATAAGAGTCGCAGCCACCTATTCATATTCGATTCACTGGGGAGTCATAGTTTTTCCATGCTATGCAGGATACAGATCATGGAGCACATCGATAGACCTCTTGGTGATACGATTCCATATAGGCGACAGGCTCCGCGTGGTTGTTCGGAATACAATACAGCTGCAGATCTTGCACGTGGAGTAGGATCTTTTGATGTATCTGGATCATCTTCATATTTAGGATCCTCTTATCCGTAGCTACTGGCAGCTTCTGGTCCATATGATCCATATAGTGCATCCGAGACGTCAGCATCCAGTGGTTATTATCCCGGAGCATCTTATGCATCTGATTTTGTTGCTGGTATATTTGGATTCCCCTCTGCACCTGCACTATCATATCGTCAGTCTCTACACAGCTCTAAGTGTCGGGACATCAGAGAGGGATCTGCAATTAGTTATGACCCATCACGCATACCTCCTGGGATGAGCTTAGAGGAGTATCATGCTGCCTAGCAGGAGGGACATGCCGAATTTCCTACATAGTACATACATGATCCCTATATTTATGGATATCGTCACTTTATCCGATTCTAGACATTGGTATGTAATTATATGTTTATGCCACATTTTACTTTCATTAATTGCTGATAATCTTAGTTTAATTATCATTTTTTTTATTTCAATTGAATATAGTCCTAAATATTAGTATTTAGTCCTAAACCTTAAAGCGGTATGCCATCCTAAATCCTAAATCCTAAATCGGCCTAAACCCTAAATCCTAAACCCTTATATATGTCACCTACGGTCTAAATAAAAACTCCTAGAATGTCATGATAAACCTCTAAGAAATAAATTTTAAGTAAATATTGAAACATGATTACGACATCTTAGTTCTATACTTATGACATTTCAATTGAAAAACTATGACACCTTATCAGGAAACATAATATTCCATTATAATATCATCACATCAATTAAGGAATTTGACATTTTGAAAGTAAACATAACATCTAATATACAAAAACTTAATGTAATGAGAAAATGATATTTATAATATTACTATTTGAATGAATTACATAATTTTTCTTTTGAAATGATGCTTAAAATATAACATCAATTGAGTTACAAATTTTTATAACATATTTTACAAGTGCATAAATTGAAAAGAATAAGTACATTTAAAAAAATTGGCTTTTACATGCTAAATTTTAACAGCAATATCTGTCTTCTGATTGAGGCTCTCTCTTAATAATTTTGCTATCGTCGATAGATACTAATATCTTTTTCTATGAAATCCTAATGATCAGGCTTATCCCTGCGAGTAAGAAATTTAATATATTTCAAACAATACAATCCATAATCTAGTGATCTGACAAGTTGAGAAGGGCATTCAACAATCTCTAGCATGGACCAATTCTTCACCTCTCCATTATCATAGTATATATGAAACATTGGCCCGAGTATATTTGCCACTTCCTTGCATTTGCTTTGTACCTGAAATTGCATTTTATGAAATTCAGATGCATCAATATTTTTCTTTGCATGTCAACCGCAACCAGGTGCCAGTGCTAATTGTCTGAGTTGATGATCTTGAACAGAAACTGAAATTCCTTGTTATCTTGATCACTAACACCTTCAAATATTATACTTCCAGCAATTCCAGCAAATTCTTGAAATGGTGATACTAATGTTAGACACATGTCGAAGGTCATTATAGTTGCAATGATGCATTTATGATTCTATCCGGATGCTCTATCTAGTTATTTCTAAGAAACTCCTACCTGGCATCAATCATCAAGTAATGCAATATAAACTGATTAATAAAAAATAACATAATTTCATATAATTATGAAAATCAATATAAGAATTATAAAAAATATATCATAATATACATAAAGATTAACAACAAAATAAAGTAGTACTCTGTTACTTACATCATCAACTATTATATCATTATTAAGGAGATTGAAAAAAAATTTCTTGTGATACTGCCTCCTAATTTATTGGTATAGATGACCTCTCTAAAATTAATAAATATAAAGGATATTATACATTTTGAACCATAAAGTAGCATATATAATAGAAAAAATAGATTTCACTTTCAAGTTAATCCTTTCTTTAAAAAGGATTTTGATCAAATTTTCATCATCTTCAATTTATAAATTCAAATTTGATTTATCAGACTGATGTGCCCATTATCTTTGACTTTTTTTTGGATTGGCCTATTTCAAAAATAGAATATGCTATCATTTATGAGGCCTTCTACAGCCTAGGTTAGTTTTTCACCCTCTTGAAAAGTAAAGGATTAGAGATTTTTCTTTGTCCCCCTCAACATTGTCAATCATAAGGGTGTTCTTCAATTTTTTCTCCATCCTATGTTCAACCTCAATCAAAGCGGTGTCATAAACTTTTTTCTTACACTGTTACTGCATATTAATGATCCTTACCATCAGAGTAGCTGAACATCCAAACAGGGTTGGCTGCCTCCTACCCTTGTTACTTCTTTTAGATTGGACTAGCTCCTCACATCTCAAGCAAGCAGCAACATCTGGGAGACCCATAACAGTCAACTCTTAGATTGCAGAAGCCTAGTCGATTTGTCCCAACTGTGATAAATTATCCAAGTAAGGGGTGATATATCTTGGATAAGCTTGATTTGACTTTGGAGACAAAAACATTCCAAACATATATGCGATCTAAAGTCTTATAGTGTCCTCAACATTTTCTCGTATGTTTGATGATTGAAGTTATGCTATCAACTTCTTTAGCCCCTTATTCTAAAGATTTAATTCCATACCAAATCTTCAGAATAACCTACCCTTTTTATCTTAGCCTTTCATTGCAATCTTGTTTCCATGACATGGTAGACCCAAAATCAATGCCATCTCTTCGACATTGAATGTAACTACCTTGCCATAAAAAATAAACTCGTCACCTTTTTATAACATCTAATAATATCTGCTAGGAGTCATCCGTCGACTATGAATGGCTGCATATCGATGAAGGCACCGAATGGAATTATCCTGATGATTTCTAAATGAAACTTAAAAAACCAATCTTTCATATTTTTGAATGTACACTGCTGACTTGCAATAATTTTTAAACAATTATAAAGCCTTCACTCTAGGCAGTGGAATAATTGAAAGATCACCTAAAACATAAGTAAAAAATAAATGTAAGTTATGAAATAATAAACTCTAACTAATAATTATAAAAAATGTAAGCCATCCGAGCTTAAATATATATAGGGTATCATAATATTTGAAGTAGGATGTCATAAATGCTGAACTAGGATGTCATAATCCTATTTCAGACTTAATTACTTTTGATTCTTTTCATATTGGCTTGTTATGACATTAAGGGTATCATCATGACATTCTAAGAATTTTAATTCAGACCACAGGTGTCATGTATTATAGGCAGAAGAGGATAGAAATTTTGATTTTATACTTTCTATAAGGATGTCATAGTTTTTTAACTAGGATATTGTAGTTTTAAACTAGGGTATCGTAATACTATTTCAGCTAATTTGAGTAATCTTTCAAAAATTGTGATATTTTTTAATACTCTAGGAGTCATAAATCAAGTCACGGATGACATATATTACAGGTAGAAGAGGTTAGGTACTTTTATTTTAAATTTTCTATATGGGTGTCGTAGTTTTTTATCTATGAATCATGGTTTTTAAACTAGGATATCATAATATTGTTTCGGGCTATTTAATTAATTTTATAAAATTTATGATATTTTTTGATATTTTGGGAGTCATAAATCAAGCCACGAATGACATGTATTATAGGTAGAAGGGGTTAAAAACTTTTATTTTATATTTCCAGTATGAGAGTCATAGTTTTTTAACTAGGATGTCGTAGTTTTTAAATGAGGATGTCATAATAATGTTTCAGGCTATTTGATTAATCTTATAGAATCTGTGATATTTTTTTATACTCTGGAGTCATAAACCAAGCATGGATGACATGTTTTATAGGTAGAAGGGATTAAAAACTTTGATTTTATATTTTCTATATGGGTGTCGTAGTATTATAACTAGGGTGTCATAGTTTTTAAACTGCAGTGTTGTAATACTATTTTGAGCTATTTAATTAATTTTATAGCATCTGTGGCATTTATGTATACTCTGGGAGTCTTAAACTAAGTCATGGATAACATATATTATAGGTAGGAGGGGTTAAAAACTTTGATTTTATATTTTCTGCATGGATGTCAGTTTTTTAACTAGGATGTTGTAGTTTTTAAACTAGGATGTTGTAATACTGTTTCGGGCTATTTGATTAATTTTATAGCATTTGTGATATTTATTTATACTTTAGGAGTCATAAACCAAGCCACGGATGGCATGTTTTACAGGTAGAAGGGGTTAAAAACTTTGATTTTATATTTTCTGTATAGATATCATAGTATTTTAGATAAAGTGTCATAGTTTATAGTTTTTAAACTAGGATATTGTAATACTATTTCGAACTATTTGATTAATCTTATAGCATCCATACTATTTTTGTACACTCTGGAAGTCATAAACCAAGCCACGATGACATGTATTAAAGATAGAAGGGATTAGAAACTTTGATTTTATATTTTTGGATGGGTGCCGTAGTTTCTTAACTAGAATGTCATAGTTTTAAACTAGGATGTTGTGATACTGTTTCGATCTATTTGAGTAATCTTCTAGCATCTGTAGCTTTTTTGATATTATGAAAGTCATAAACCAAGCCATGAATGAAAACCTTTCTGATAGAAAAGTTTATTACAATTAGTTTCTTAAATATCTAAAATGTATCATGATATTTGAACTGCGATGTCATAAATCCTGAATTAAGTTATCATAATATTGTTTCGGGCTCAATTACTCTTAATTCTTTTCACTATAGTATGTTATGACATTGGGGGTGTCATAATTAATGTCATGGATGAAAGACCTTCCTGGTAGGAAGGTTTATTACAATCAGTTTCTTAAATATCTAAAGGGTGTCATAATATTTGAATTTAGATGTCATAAATTCTGAACTAGTGGTGAGGACACCAGAGCTAAGAAGAGACATCATACCGCTCCAAGCTCATTATGGATCACCAATGAGTAGTCGGTCTTCATTTAGTTAAAGTTATTGAGTCCTATAACTAATCGAGTCTGTAATTGAAATTATTTTCCTTTGATTCACAAGTTAGTCAGGATAGGTTTACTTGAAGTTGAGTCTTTAATTGAATTAGTTAAGGGGGTTCAAGTCTAATTGTTAGCCAAGGTCAAGCCCAGTTGTTAAAGCCATGTCACCATGCCATATTATCATGCCATGTCATCACCTTCATGCCACGTCACCATGTCATGAAGCCTTGTCACCTGCCACTTAGAGTAGTATGCCATGCCACATCACCTTGGTGGGTCAATTCTATGTCAAAAGAAGGTTGTCCAAAATTTTCATCAGACATTTAGACATCGAGACATCGGGACATCAGGACATCGGGACATTTAGACATCGAGACATCGGGACATTTAGACATCTATCCAAAAGAGGGCACCTATGATTTCTTCTCATTTGATGCTCATTTTTTTAAGAGGAGTAAAATGGAAGGATGTCTCATCTCACCCTCTTTTTGCCGCCCAAAATGGAGAAGCTTGAATTCAAATGGGCGCCTATCATGAAGAGTCCAAGGGTGATCCTACAACTTTCAAATCTCAAGGAGTGTAATCCATGGAGATCATTTAAATTCAAAGAGGCCCATTTAAATCCAAAACAAAGAGTCTCAATCCAAAACAAGATAGAGGTTATCTTGATCCCATTTTCAAATGCAAGAAGATGCCAATCAAGAAAGGAAAGGAGGGTGCCTTATTTTTTTTGTTGCTCATTTGAAAGCATTTAAGAGGAGTAAAGTAGAAAGACTCCTCTTCCCATATCTCTCATTTGTCGCCCACTCCAAGGATGGTTGGCCAACTCAAGCATTTATTTCAAATTCAAATGGAAGGTTCATATAAAATTCAAACTCAAAGAGTTTTCTTTTATCAAGTCATATCCCTTCCAAGGTTCATCTAACATTCAAAAAGTTTTCTTTTATCAAGAAGCTTATCCTAACGCCGAGAAGGAGTTCACGCCAAAAGGGGAGATGGATTAGCGCTATTTGTGAGAGGAATGGGATGCCATCTCTTCTCATTTTGTCACCCAACATTATTTCATCGTCCATTCCATGAAAGAGTCCAAGTGCAAGGGAGTCTACTCAATTTGAATTTAAGGAGATTTCATCCAATTTCAAAAGGAGATAAGAGTCCAATATTATCCTCTCAAGGGGCTCTATCTTTATCTATCTTTTATTTAAATGAGTTTGTTCTTATCATGCTACTATGTAAGGGATCTATAAATACCACCCCATTCCCCTCTTGTAAACCATCTTATGAATTATTAATGAAACTCTATCAATTTATTTTTATAATTACTAGTTAAGCATTGTAATGTGTCTTACAATTGCTGGTTAAGCATTACATTAGTGTGTGTGGAGTACCGAAGGCCAGTTATATTCCAAGCATCCAAGATCCAAGTAGCCAGACATCGACATCTCCGACATCCAGCCTAGATCCAGATCCAAGCCAACCATCCCTCATTCCCTCTCTTTTTCACATTTCCACATCTTTTCTACACTATTAATCACAATTCTTTGCAAGATCCCTAGAGCTCTCGATCAAAAGAGGAGGTTTCCCTTGCCATCCAACCATCAACGGGAAGATCTGCTCCAAAAGAACTGATATTTGGAATCCCACCATGAGATCTTCGGAGTCGAATCCAGATCCACTGTAATGGAGGAGGGAAAAGCGTTATTGGTAAGTAACCATCTGAATCTTATTAGATCTAGTTGTTTGATATTAGGACGTCCTAGTTTTGGTGGTTTCTCAATCATCGAATTCAGGGTTCCTTATGTGATTGCATGCTGATTATATTGTGTATAGCTAGTAGAGACTTAGTCTATCTTCATTAAATTAATTTGATAGCTTATCTGAGTTTGCTGCCATTGCTTATCAAAATTAAACTCTTAATTATTAGATTAGTCTTTGCATCCATCCCGCATCAACTTTGGTATCAGAGCGGCATTCTGCATCAGTTTTGGTATCAGAGCTTCTTGCATCCCGCATCAACTATGGTGTTATAAAACTGTGCATGGTGTCATAATTTTATACTATGAAGTATTAATCTTTTTAAAAATATATCATGACATCCCTATGTAGATATAAGTTTCAAATATTTGTATTAAGATATATAATTTCTTTTCCTATTTGATGGGGAACGGGATCAGGGGTAGGATCGTCGGCGAGCTGAGAAGTCACCGAGATTAAGGTATTACTATATTTTTTTTTGTAGAAGGTGGTGAAGGAACAATGGAGATGGAAGGTAGAAATTTGGACTCTCATGGACTTTGGGACTCATACTCATGGAGAGATCTCTCACCTCTAGGGCATCTCACCCGCCTCACTAATGGAGCCATTAGGGTGAATCTCAAAGGACATGAGGGTGGTAAGGAAGATGGAATCAAGGAAGGGGATAACTAGACATGACCTCACATCATGTCCTAGGGTTGGGCCTCACACCCTCTCCTCACGGAGCAAAAGAAGAGTCACTCTTCTCTAAAAAATACTTTCATTCCCTAATAGCTTCTTTTTACAAAGAGATTAGGGGCCTATTTATAGCCTTCTAAGCTCCATTTAAAATTTAAATTTTACATGAAAAGAGGGGGAAGGTAGCTAGAAATTTGAATTTCAAGTTTCATGAAAAAGGGTGGTAAAATGCATCGATGCTAAGTGTCTCCTTGTGGTGGCAAATTTGAAAACCTGCATGCATGGGCACCACTTGGCATTCATGAGTCATCATGTGTTAGGCACCACTTGGGATTCATGTGGGTATTCTTGTATTATCATGTGTTGGGCGCCACTTGGAATTCATGTGGGTATTCATGTGTCATCATGTGTTGGGCGCCACTTAGCATTCATGTGGGGACTTTCTTATATGGAGGATAAAATGATCTTCAAATTTAAATTTATTTGCATCGAAATTCATACTGTATCGTGATTCATACTGCTTCAAAATTTGTATTGCTCCGGGATTCATACAGATCGATGTCCCCATCATTCTCCTAGGATGGGGAGAACTTGACTTCGTCGAGTCAGGCTCATATCCAACTAGCCATGAGGCATTTTTTTTGGACTGCTCCAAAAATCATGCATTTTTGAAATTATGTAGCTTTGAGATCCGTGCTCTACCATCTTTGGGCTACTTTGAGATCCGTGTGCTTTGAGGAGCTTGCAACTTTCACATTCGTGCGCTACTCTTCTTCCCCATGGATGGAGGCTGGGCGGAATAGAGGAGGGCCACGGGTAGGGAAAACTAGCGAGGCTTTCATTGACGATGGTGTTGGGCGGAGACGGTCCAGCTGTGAGCTTGAGGTGGCTGTGGGAAGGTGCATGCAGTGGCAAGTCCTGATCGGTGCCATAAACGATGAAGGGGAAGGCCGGATGAGAGATCATTACTATCTGGGGAAAATCGAGGTCCCGTTCGATGGACCAACGATGGGTGGGACAGTCGCCGGGCGTCAGTGAGAGGAGGGAGATGGGCGGGGCATCCGACATCTCGGTAGTAGGGAAGATTGGGTTCCGATCAGTGTCGGTGGTGGCGAGGTGATGGTTGCAGGAGTCATAGCAGTAGGGCTCAATTCTTGGGCAGCTTCCGACCTAAGGCGGAGGGTGGAATGACAGGGGCTCTCCACCGACGATGGTGCTGGGGAGGAAGACGGATGGTTGGAGTCTTTCACGGGTAGTAGACAGTGGTGGAGGTGTTCCCGGTGAGATCGACGACTGAAAGATGATCGGATGGTGCTTGTGGCACTGATTGGAGGATCTGGTGGATGGCTCGGGTAGAGGTGGATGCAGCTTCTTGCTGGGTTGGCCATATGGGAGGTGGATGGATCAAGGAAGGAGATGATGATAATAACTCTAGGATAAATCGGGGATAAGCAAAGAATAGCGAGAATAAGAGAAATAAGATGGGATAAAAGAAAATAATGGATACCCTAAACTCTAAGCTCTGATACCAAATTGATGGGGAACGGGATCAGGGGTAGGATCATCGGCAAGCTGAGAAGTCACCGAGTTAGGGTATTACTATATTTTTTTTTGTAGAAGGTGGTGAAGGAACAATGGAGATGGAAGGTAGAAATTCGGACTCTCATGGACTTTGGGACTCATACTCATGGGGAGATCTCTCACCTTTAGGGAATCTCACCTGCCTCACTAATGGAGCCGTTAGGGTGAATCTCAAAGGACATGAAGGTGGTAAGGAAGATGGAATCAAGGAAGGGGATAACTAGACAGGACCTCACATCATGTCCTGGGGTTGGGCCTCACACCCTCTCCACACGGAGCAAAAAAAGAGTAACTCTTCTCTAAAAAAAAACTTTCATTCACCAATAGCTTCTTTTTACAAAGAGATTAGGGGCCTATTTATAGCTTTCTAAGTCACATTTGAAATTCAAATTTTACATAGAAAGAGGGAAAAGGTAGCTACAAATTTGAATTTCAAGTTTCATGAAAAGGGGTAGCAAAATGCATGGGTGCCAAGTGTCTCCTTGTGGTGGCAAATTTGAAAACCTACATGGATGGGTGCCACTTGGCATTCATGTGGGCATTCACGAGTCATCATGTGTTAGGCACCACTTGGCATTCATGTGGGCATTCATGTATCATCATGTGTTGGGCGCCACTTAGCATTCATGTGGGGACCTTCTTATGTGGAGGATAAAATGATCTTTAAATTTAAATTTATTTGCATCGAAATTCATACTGCATCATGATTCATGCTGCTTCGAAATTCATGCTGCTCCGGGATTCATGCAGATCAATGTCCCCATCACTATTTCTAGTTTTGAAACTTCTTTTGGGAGGGAACTTAAAGGCATGTCATCCTCTTCTGAATAAACAACAAGTGCAATGCTTCCTTCCGCTATCTACATTTCCTTCTTATGGTGCTTTTGTGTTTGCTATCTGTGTTGAAAAACGAAACCACTTTTTTCATTGATCGAAGATTTCAAAGGCCTATCTTTTATGGTATGCTCGAGAACTTCTAGCTCACCAGCGACTACTCGATCACCAAAGAGAAGAGAAAAAATAAAAATTTGGATGGAAAATTAGGGGTGTCACTCTGATATCGATGGATAGGTAAAAACAATGGAAGGAACTCTAGGGTGTTGCTTTGGTTCGAGTTTTTTTTTCAATTTGTAGAAGAAGAAGAAATGCTTCCAGCTCAGAAGCACGTATTGTCTTCCAGAAGATAGGAGAGTAAAAAAGTCATTTCCTATGTTTGAAGAGATTGCAGACATGGCAATGCTCAGATTATGAAATCCCAGTGATATGAACTCCCATCCCATCCCGTCAAGCTATATAGGATCAATGTGAACCAATAAGAAATAGCAATGTGGGCCAGATAGGACTTCTTGCACCGTACACAGTACACGAAGACTTACTCATCCAATTATTACAACGGGAAGAGCTCTGTCACAATGTGGATGTAAGTGCAGCAGTCATATTGCTAATATGCTCAATCTTATCTTGATTTGCCCAAACAAAGCTCCACTTGACAACTATGTGGGCTCTCTTCATTCATTACTATTTGACAAAACAATCATGAACTAGTCAGTTTTATTTGTATTTTTACTACGTTCCACCTTATAAGGATTCTTTGTAAATATGTATATTTTCTAAATGAGAAAAATTTTAGGAAATAAAAACTTAAAGGTGAGTAAAATAAAAATAGAGTATATGGAACATAAATTTAGTGGAAATGAAAATAAAATATTATTAAAAATTAATAGATAATAGATATTACAAAGTGTTGTTCCCTGGATCATCGTGGCCTGTAGCTCCAGTGTGGCCCAGGTGAGCCATCCTCCTCGGGCTCGTCAGATTCCTTACCACCGCGCCTTTGTGGCTAGTTGCTCCTTTAAAATAAAAGAGAAGACCCTAGCTAGGGATTTTGATAGGGATACTCCAATTATCAAGTCGGTAGGATGACCAAGGGAATAGATCCTGAACTACATGGGCTCCAGTTACCCCTGCTTTTGAGGAGAAAAAAAAATGAAATAGAAAGACCCGAGAATGGATATCAGAGCTTGGGGGGTCCTCGCATCCATCTCCCATCCCTTTGCTCTCTTACCTTCCCTTATTTCTAGAGGTCCCCCTTACAGTTATATAGGAATCACTTCTTCCCATGTGTCTCCTGCGGGAGAAGCATTAACTTCCCCCTTTCGGTCCCCCTCCCCATGTTAAGGGGAGGGAGGTCCTTGCGCACTGGGGATAGTTGGCACATTGCAAGACCTGTCCACTTGATGGAGTGACCCCCTGTAGGTAGTGTGCTGCAGGGGCATGTACTATAATGGGATACTTCCATTTTCGGGGGTTACAGATGGTGTGCTACAGGATTTGGGGCCCTGATAGAGCACCCTTTTTGTGGAAGATGCAGGTAGAGTGCTACTAGGTCTGGATCCTCAGCGGAGCATGCACTTGCCAGAGGATGTGGGTGTAATGCCCCGGGACCCGGAGCTTCGGTGGATCATATCTACACCAGGGGCAAGGGCGGTGCATGCCAGAGCTTGTGCCCCCAATGGAGCGTGCATCCCTGGTGACCTGTTCGGTGATGGCATCATGCCTTCACGTCATGATCTAGGGCTTTCCTATTCTCTCGAGTTCACATCTTGTCTCTTGTTGCCGTCTCCCCTACAGGAACGAGGCTCGGGTAGTAGCTTGACTTCAGCTAGGAGCTCGACCTTGGATGGCAGCTCGACCTTAACTGGAAGCTCGACCTCAGATAAAGGCTCAACCACAGATGGGAGCTTGACCTTAGCTAGGAGCACAACCTCAGACAGGGGCTCGACCTTAGCTAGAAGCTCGACCTCAGATGGGAGCTTGACCTCAGCCGGTAGTTCAAGCTCGACCGGGAGCTCGATTTGAGCTAAGAGCTTAGCTTTGGATGGAAGCTCGACCTTGGCTGGGAGCTCGACCTCTGACGGGAGCTTGATCTTAGACGGGAGCTTGATCTTAGCTGGGAGCACAACCTCAGATAGGGGCTCGACCTTAGCTAGAAGCTCGACCTCAGATGGGAGCTTGACCTCAGCCGGTAGTTCAAGCTCGACCGGGAGCTCGATCTCATTCTCAATTGGGACAGGTGGTGTGATCCACCACCTCATTGCTTAGCTAGACCCATGTGTGTAGGGTTCGGTGGCAAGGCGGAAACATAGATTTCAAAATTTTTTATCTTTATGAAATCTTCACCAAACCCTTAACCCAAGATCTCCTTAAAAGAATTAAAACATATAACATGTATATATAAGATTTAAACTCATATTAAAGTACTAACCTATATTGCTAAAATCCAAACTTTAAATCTCTACCAGGTGCCCAAATGTTCACCCTCCAATGGTGATCCACACAGAAAAAGATGAAGACTATAATTTCTTGTTCTTGGCTCCTCTTCTTGAATTCTTTTTCAAGAATTCAATTCTTGGACTTTTAGGCTGAAATTTTTTTTCTTGAAAATTTCTTTTCTTCCTTCTTTCCTCTTCTTGAATTCTTTTCTTGAATTCCATTTCTTGAATTCCTTTTCTTGAATTGAATTAGAAGAAGAAATTAAGACAAGTAAAGTCTTAATTCAAGAAAGAAAAGATTAAGAACAGACCCTTCCTTTTCCCTTTCCTTTACCGTTCAAGACCTTCCTCTTATTCTTGTTTAGGATCAGAGTTTTGACAGAGATTATCTCTATAAGGGAAACAATACCCAACAAGCATAAAGGGAAGGAGTATTCCGGAGAGGAGGAGAGGAAGATGATCTCTGTATTTGATTATCTGAAAGAAACCCCTGAGAACCCAAACCCTTTTATAGATTTCAGAGGGGCGTTTTCTCAAAACATCGCAACCCTCTGAAACCCCAGGAATCATGATCCCTCATTCCTCACGCATCCCCTCAACCAAAAATCATGATTCTCTGATTTAATTTTCATTTTTCTGACGAGGAGGACTCTCGGAAAAACTTCAGGAAGAATCGCGACTTTTGAAGACGGACTTGCGACCGCAAAACGATGGATCTTTTTCCTTAATTTTTCTGGCCATCAGATCCAGATCCAAGGATGTCAGACAAGGATCCAAATCACCCCCTTTTCTTGATTTTTCTCCAATTGAATTTTCTTCCCACGCGCGTGAAGAGGAGTCCACACGCGCGTGGACTCTTCTTCTTGGCGCGCGCGGGTGAGGAAGGGTGTGGGCGGCTTGGAGAGAGAGTCTCAGTGCACTTGATTCACTTGGGTTCAGCCATGGGTTAGTCCAATGTCCTAAAATTTAAATTAGACCTTAATCTGGTTCAATTAGAACCCAATTAAGCCCAATTTGGAACCAAATTCGAATCTGATTCGAATAGAAATTAGGTATGCAACACATGCTAGTGTGTTTATCCTGCAAACATGATTTAATTCCAAATTAAATCTTTCATCAATTCTCTTTTGTGTGTGACCCATTGGGTTTCACACCTAGCTAGCAGTTGGTCCGAGTGCTATTTGACTTAATTCGGTTAGATCTCAACTAAGCCGATTTAGGTCAACTCAAACTAGCTCGATTCGGTCAATTAGAATCTAATTCTAATTAACTGATTTGAATTACCATAATTCAATCATATACCTACAAGACAAGATTGATGTCTAGCAACATATCATGTCTACCCGGAAGATGTGGAATTTTGGTGAAATTACCAAAATACCCTTCAGTGGTGAGTTACCGGGCAATTCAGTCCTTTGATCAACTTGCATCCCGAATATGATTATGAATATGGATACTTGTCAAATCCAATTTCATATTCATCCCTAGCTCAATCTTTATAATGATGATTCATTAATGAACCATTAGAAATTAACTCTAATGTTCATACTTTGATCAAAGATTTCCTGAATCCATCATTTGATCGAAATTAGCTGGATGCAATTCCCTCTTACTAGGGCTGATCAATTCCTTGTTGACCTACTCACAACCTCCATATACAATCCACCATACCCAGTATCACCTCGTGCATGACTCAGTGTCATGATTGATTGCGAACCAAAGTATGGATTCATATATATAAGGTACCATGATAGTCTCAGGCTAAAGGACCACATGCACTACTCCCACTATGAGAATTATCTATTGACAAACAGATAAGGTTCCATTAGATATTCTCAATCTGGATCAATTCAGTGAACTCATTCTCTAATGAACACTCACATCCTAGTATTAGTGTCAAACACAAGTGACTGTGAGATCAGTCACCCTCATCACAAAGCATATATAGGATGTGCTGGTCTTGCCGGAAACATTGATCCCCAACTCAATGTCCCATCGACCAGGAATATTTTAGATTAAGTTTTAAGGCTTTAGGTCTCTCTGGTATTATCTCATCATAACCCTAGAACCATAGCCTTAATCTATGGGGTTCATCATATAATCATAGAGACACAGCGTATGATGAAAATAATGCCTTTATTATAATAATGTCAATTCATTGATTTTGGGATCGAAATACAATATTTTAATTGGCTTTCAGGGCACAATCTTTCAATGTGGGCACCTCGTCAATGGCTTGCCACATCAAATGCCCCCCACTCATGAGCCTCGAAGTGAATAATGGCCTCTCGAGCATGGGGCAATGGGAGTAATAATGCCGCTGACATAGAGGGTCACCACTCCCCAGTCATTAAAGGCCATATCTCTTGATAATTCATGGATCGCGTTCGCGCCGACCAGGGGGCACCATGTTAGCTAGAGCATCTATTCAAAATGGCACCCTTTCACCTCCCGGCGTGACGTCCCATGAATCGAGACATCTAGGCCAGCAGGAGGTCGACCTATGTCCAAACCCCATTGGTCAGCATGATGGAGGGATGCACTAGCTAGCCGATTGATTTTGAAGGGTGGGTTTTGTCATTTTGTCCACATAAATAGCCTGTCCTTTTGTTTCTTTCCTGAAGGCCTTCAAGTTGAGAGTGAAAAGAAAAGAAGAAAAAGGGAAATATTTCAAACCCATTCCCGAAACCCTTGACTTTGAGTTTTTTGCAGGTCAGTCCTCTTCTTCTATCTACTTCCCCTTGAGATTGTGCCAAGGGGTCACCATTTGCCTTTAGATTTCCTTTTGCTTCTTTTTCTACCCTCGTCATGAGTTCTTCCAAGAGTGACCACCATCCCTAGAGCATCCATCGACCAGCCCCAGTGCGATGGAGGCATCGTGGACAGGGCCTTCTTCTTCAGGTAGTGAGGAGGAGGATATTTTTTTTAAGTCCCCCGAGGTCCCCGTCGGATGTTGGACCCTAATACCCTATATTTGCCTCCCCCTCCTTTTTCTTCTAGTATAGATATGGCCGGGCCATCTAGGATTGCCTCGACGATGACAAGGGAGGATGCCCTCCGGCTTTGAAGTCTATGGGCTCCTGAACTTCATCCGGATCTTGGCCGTGGACTCGAGGGAGCGTGTCACCTCAGGCGGGCCGGGGTGGGTGGCCTTGTACGAGGAATTTTTCCTGACAGGTTTCTGGCTTTCCCTTCATCCTTTCATTCTTTCTTTTTTGACCATTATAGATTGGTCCCGACCCTGTTAATCCCGAATTCTTTTAGGGCCATCTCTTCCTTCATAGTCCTGTGCCACTTCCATGGCATAGTTGCTAGGTTTTCCTTGTTCGGGGCTCTTTTCACTCTGAAATGCCACCAAACTGAGAAGGGATGGTGGTTAGTTGCCCCCCGGCTTGGGACCCTCAAGTTTGACCTACCCACTTCTATCAAGGCATGGAAGAGTAGGTACATCTTTGCCTCCATCGAGGGGGTTAGTGTGGAGTGACCCTGATTGCTCCCCCAACCAAGAGCCTCAGTGGAGCCCGCTGATCGGAGGTGTATGACTAGCTCGTCACCTTGAAAGTTCCACATGGATAGGATCTTCTCTTCGAGTAGATATTGTTCAATATTGGCATCAACCCAATTCAATCCCTAGGTAAGGTTTTGGGGATTTAGGTTCTTCAGGTAATTTATGATAACTGACTGGGTTTTTTTCTTTTTTCCAACATAGATATGAAGTTCTCGCTAGATCGGCTCAAGCAAATGACCTGTAAGCGGTCATCGTCATCCAGGCCTTGGGAGGAGCCCATGAGGAGCCTTTAGTCAACCCACAAGAAGACAGGGTGCAAGAAGCCCTAGCACCGGTCACGAGACTGGTAGTGCCTGCGGGACCTGGAAGGAGTACTAAGATGAGGGAGGGGACGACTCAGGCCATTCCTTTAGAGGCCCCCAAGATTATGGAGATCCCATCATCTCCCAAGGCTGCCATCATGCCCGACCAGGGAGAGGGCCCGACGTTGCCCCCACTAGCCACAACACCCAAGCATTGCCCCATCGATCCAGAGGTGGCAAGACCATCATCGTCTATGATTGTTCTACCCTCGGAGATGGCCAGGGATCTAGTAATGCTGCCACCCGATGCATTAGTGACCCGTAATGTGAGGCTAGTGGAGAGGTTGCTAGGGTTCATCCTATAGCCTTGGGACTAGTAAGAGAGGGCTGGTCATACACTGGAGGACACCATGATGGGGTCTTCCCCCAGCTGCTCATGGTAGGTGTTTCTTCATCTTCCTTTTCTTCTTTTTTCTCTTTCATTTCTTTTTCTCTTTATAATCTTTGTTTGCATCGCAAGTTATCCAAGATGCATTCTTGAACAAGGATGCATGCCGGGCATTGCTCCAGTAGGATTCCGAGTCTCGCAATAGAGTAGACGTTGCTGAGACCTAGGCCCAAGTCATCACAGGATAGCTTGCAGATATGGAGGCACAGATCGAGAGTCTGGAGGCCAAACTCTGGGAGACCCGAAACATTGTGGGGGACCTGGAGATGCGGATTGAAGGCCAGGAAGCCACGCTGACCGAGAAGGTGGAGTATGTGGCCAGCCTGGAAGACCAACTAACCAGGGCCATAACCAATGCTCTCCATCTGGATGGGCTGTTGCAAGGCTCGCAAATATGGTAGAGGGTAATGGAGGAGTAAGCCATGATAGCGAAAGAGAAAGCTGCCATTGTCATTGCCATCATGGTCATGGAGGCTGCAAAGGAGGTGGCTGACTCCATTTGATGGTACAAGGCTTTGACAGAGTTCGAAGATGAAGTCCAAGAGGTAGTCTGTGATGCCTTCATCAAGGGATTAGAGGAGTGCAAGAGGAATATGGTGCAACTCTTCCACCTCCCGGACCTCTAAGGCATTGTCCCCGTCAAGCCCGAGGGAGATTTAGGTGATGTAGGGCAGCCAGCTGGAACTGCCCCAGCCGAGCTCCCAGGTCCAAAGTGTTGGGATTCGGTGCAACGCAGCGGAAGGGTAATTTCAAAATATAGAAATTAATATAAACCAAAACCCTAAACCAGGAACTCCTTAATAAGACTAAAATGTATGAAGACTAACATTCTTATGCAAATTAGAATTAGAGTACTAACCTGTAACCGCTAATTCCAATTTGATGAAGATTTAATCTTGAAGATGAACGGGCTATTTGAGTTCACCAGGCATCTTGGTGTCCGCCCTCCGATGGTGATCCACACAAAGCAATGACCAAGATCCTAACTCCTTGTTCCAATGGTTCCTTCAATTGAATTCTTCTTCCAGGAATTCAATACTTGGATTATGGTTGGAAATCTTCCACTCAAAGGTGTGTCTTCTTCCTTCTTACCCCTTCTCCACGTTCTACCAAGACTTAGAACCTTTAGGACACCTTTGTCTTGAAAGTAAGACCTTGTCCTAAGAAGATTAATGCTTGTCTTTAATTGGTGGAGAAATTAAGACAAAGATGTCTTAATGTAAGGAAGAAAAGAATTGGATCAGAACTCTTCTTTTCCTTTACCGTCGGAGACTTTCTATCTTAACCTTGTTTAGTGGTAGAGTTTCGACAGAGTTTTACTCTGTAAAGGAAACAATGCAAAAACAAGAAGGGGAGAAAGAGTATTCAGGAGAGGAAAAAAAAAAAAAAAAACACATCATCGAGTTCTGATTCCCACCACTTTTTTATAGTTTTCGGAGAGGCACCCTCATAACTCTCCGTAAACAATTTTCTCACGCCCTTTCCTTCTTCTCATGGCCTTCTGGATTAATTCTCATGGCATTCCAGATCAATCCTCATAGCTTTTCTCAAAGGAAGAAGTCGCGACGATTGGGAGAACGAAGTCGCAAAACTTGAATCTCTGAAGAGATTTGATTTCGCGCTCTCGGGAAGAAACTGCGCTTCCTTTCTTTCTTAAAACCTCTCCACCCATTAGATTATCATCCAAGGGTGGACAAATGAGGTGCTAATACTAAGAAAGAAGTGTTGGGTTCGGTGACCAGTGCGGAAGTGTGGATTTCAAAAACTTTATGAAATCAGGTCCGAACCCTAATCCCAAAATCTCCTTATTAGCAATTAAAGCTTATGACTACATGCATGTCCAAATTTAAACACAGTTTAGATACTAACCTCAGATCGCTATATCCAATCTGATGTAGAAATAAACTCCAAATGGAGTAACCTTTTGAACACACCAGGCGTCCACTTGTCCGCCCTCCGATGGTGATCCACACGGGCAGATGATCAAGACAGTGACTTCTCAATTTGGGTTCCTTCCAATCAAGTTCTACCCCAAGAACTTGATATATGAGCTATTGGCTAGAACACCTTTAGCCAAACAGGGACTAAAACTTTCTCTCTTACCCTTCTCCCAGTTTTTGGCAGTTCTGGCCCCTTAAGACACTCTTGTCTTAAGAATAAGCCTTTGTCCTAAAATGAGACAAGGCTTGTCTTGGAGGGAGAAGAAGATTAAGACAAAGTTGTCTTAATGTAAGAAAGAAGAAAAGAGGCGCCTTCTTCCTTTACCGTCGGAGAGTTTCTCTCTCTGACTCTCCTTCTGTTCTGAGATTCGACAGAGCCTAGGCTCTGTAAAGGAATCAAAGAAGAAAGAGAGGAGGGGGAAACAGTCTTCTAGAGAGGGAGAAGGAAAGAGAAGCAAGGCTTCGCCGTAGAAAAACTGGAATGGATTTTTACGGTGAAGCCTTCTTCTTAAATAGGCGACAGAGAGGCGCCTTCTCCTTCTGAAAAATCCTCTCACGCCCCTCTCTCCCTTCTCATGTCTTCTCTCTCTTAATCTCACGGCCCTTGGGATTAATCTCACGGCCTTTGGGATTAATCTCATGGCCTTTGGGATGGACAGACGCGAAGAGGGATCGAGAAAAACTCAGAAGGGCGCGCGCAGAGAAAAGAGTCGCGCCCCTTCGGAGTTTTTTTCTTTCTTTTCACCGTAATTCCCATTTTGAAGAGTCCACGCCTAGGTGGACTCTGATCCACGCCTCATCAGCCAAAAGACGCCGTTCCCTTCTTTCTTTTCACGCAAAAACGCGATTTGGAGAGAGTCCACGCGCGTGTGGACTCTTCTCCTTGCGCGCGCGCGTGGGAAGAGAGGGGGAGGGGTTTTAGGCGATGTGGGAAAGGGGTTTAGCCTCTTAGGTTAGCCCAATTGCTAGCCTATTGTTATCCCAACGTTTTAAATCTTCAATTAGATTCAAACCGGAATGAATTTGGATCTAAAAAAGACCAAATCGGAACCCTAACTCGAATCCGATTCAAGTAGAAGTCATGGTTTGCAACACATGCTAGTGTGTTCATCTGCAAACGAGATTTAATTCCAAATTAAATCCTTGATTATCTATCCTAAGTGTGTGACCCATTGGGTTCCATACTTAGCCAACAGTGGGTCCGAGTGCAAGTTGACCTAATCTGATCAGAACTCATTCTAATCGATTTAGGTCAAATCGAGCTAACTCGAGTCAGTCAATTAGGACTCCTCCTAATTAGTGATCCAATTAAACCATTTAATTTGATCAACCCACAAGACAAGATTGATGTCTAGCAACGTGTCATGTCTACCCGGAAGATATGGAAATTCTGGTGTAATTCCAAAACTACCCTTTAGTGGAAAGTTCCCGTACAATTCGATCCTTCAATCATCTTGCATCCCGAATATAACTATGGATATGGAATCATGTCAAATCCAGTTTATACTCATTCCCAGCTCAGTCATACACTAATGATTCAATTAATTCGATATTAGAAATCATTTCTAATATCTGTACTTTGATCAAAGATTTCCTGAATCATCATCTGACCTAATTTGGCTGGATGCAATCTCCTCCTACTAGGAGTGATCAATTCCTTGTTGACCTACTCATTACCTTCATATACAATTCACCATACCCAGCATCAACCTCGTGCATGACCCAGTGTCATGATTGAGATTGAACCAAAGCATGGGTTCATGTACATAAGGTATTATGGCAGTCTCAGGTCATAGGACTACTTGTACAACTCCCACTATGTGAAACATCTATTGACATGCAGCTAAGGCTCCATTAGATGTTCTCAAACTGGATCTATTCAGTGGACTCATTCACTAATGAGCACCCACATCCTTGTATTAGTGTCCTACACAAATGATTGTGAGAGCAGTCACCCTTTTCAGCATACATAGGATGTGCCAGTCTTACCGGAAACCCTGATCCCCAACTCAGGGTTCCTATGACTAGGAATATTCTAGATTAGGGTTTTAAGGCCTTAGATCTCACTGGTATGATCTCATCATAGCCCTACAACCATAGCCCTAATCTATGGGGTTCATCATATAATGACACAGCGAATGATAAAAAATTATTGCCTTTATTAATTTGTCAATTTACAATGGTCTGGGAGATACAGATATTGGCTTATAGGGCATAATCCTTTCAATCTCCCACTTGCACTAAAGCCAACCGCTCTTATTCTTTAACCCCATACAATCGAGGTGGCGATCAAACTCCCGCTGTGGTAGAGCCTTAGTGAACGGGTCTGCTATGTTGTTCTTTGTATCTACTCTATTGATGCAGACTTCTTGTCTTTCGATTATCTCTCGGACAAGATGGAAGCGTCTCAGAATGTGCTTGGACTTATGATGGGCTCTCGGTTCCTTAGCTTGAGCAACTGCTCCAGTGTTATCACAATAGAGTGGCACCGGGTTCTCAATCTCAGGAACTACTCCCAACTCTGTGATGAATTTCTTCATCCAGACAGCTTCCTTGGCGGCTTCACTGACAGCTATGTACTCTGCCTCGGTAGTTGAGTCAGCTACAGTCTGCTGTTTAGTGCTCTTCCAACTTACTGCTCCACCATTCAAGGTAAAGACATACCCTGAAATGGATTTACTATCATCTGGGTCTGATTGAAAACTAGAGTCTGAATAGGCTTCTAGTTTAAGATCAGATCCTCCGTATATAAAAAAATATCCTTAGTCCTTCTCAGGTACTTAAGAATATTTTTCACAGCCTTCCAGTGATCCTCTCCTGGATCAGCCTGAAATCTACTGGCTACACCCAAGGCATATGCCACATCAGGCCTAGTACATAACATAGCATACATAATCGACCCTATAGCCGAAGCATAAGGTATAGAACTCATTCTATTTCTTTCTTCAGGTGTCTTAGGAGACATCCTCTTAGAAAGACGTATGCCATGACTAATAGGTAAGTAACCTCTTTTACTTTCCTCCATGCTAAATCTCTTTAGCACCTGGTCAATGTACCTAGACTGGGACAAGCCAAGCATCCTTTTTGATCTATCTCTATAGATCTTTATACCCAGTATATAGGATGCTTCTCCCAAGTCTTTCATGGAAAACTGTTTCGATAACCACACTTTGACTGATTGTAACATTGGGATATCATTCCCAATAATAAGTATATCATCAACATATAGAACTAAGAAAACTATGGCACTCCCACTAGTCTTCTTGTACACACAAGGTTCATCCTCATTTTTGAAAAAATCAAA
Organism: Areca catechu; assembly: GCA_021397845.1. NCBI lineage: Eukaryota > Viridiplantae > Streptophyta > Magnoliopsida > Arecales > Arecaceae > Areca > Areca catechu. The sequence goes on along the minus strand of CM038051.1, from coordinate 87,295,142 downwards.
TTCTTTGACTGTTTTATCAAATCGGATGTTCCAACTCCTGGATGCTTGCTTTAATCCATAAATGGATTTCTTTAGCCTACATACCTGATTAGGTTTAGTCTCCAAGACAAAACCTTCTGGTTGTGACATATAAACCTCTTCCTCAAGGAAACCATTGAGGAATGCAGTTTTTACATTCATTTGCCAGATCTCATAATCATGATATGCTGCTATAGCAAGCATAATCCGAATAGATTTGAGCATGGCAACAGGGAAAAATGTTTCATCATAATCTATTCCCTGTTTTTGTCTGAAACCCTTAGCCACCAATCTGGCTTTATAAGTTTCAACTTGGCCATCTGCCCCAATCTTCCTTTTATAGACCCATTTACACCCAATAGGGTTAATACCCTCTGGTGCATCAACCAAAGACCATACTTGGTTGACATACATGGAGTCCATCTCGGATCTCATGGCTTCCAGCCATTTGTCTGAGTCTCTACTCATGACTGCTTCCGTATAGGTTAGAGGCTCATCATTTTGAATGATTTGGGCTTCATTATTTTCAATTATGAACCCATACCTCTCAGGTGCCTGTCGCACCCTATCAGACCTACAGATAAGAGTGTGTTCAGGTTCTATATTAACTATGTTGTTACTTGACTGAGAAGTGTCTATTTGTTGAATCTCATTGAGTTCGATATTTCTACCAGTGCCCTTTTGTAGGATAAATTCCTTTTCCATAAAAGTGGCATGCCTACTGACCAATACTTTTTGTTCAGCAAGGTGGTAGAACACATATCCTATACTATCTCTAGGATATCCGATAAATAGACATTTGTCTGCTCTAGCATCTAGTTTATGTCCAAAATTCCTTTTTACATAGGCTGGACATCCCCATATCTTAATATACTTAAGATTGGGCTTCTTACTTCTCCATAATTCATATGGAGTGCTAGAGACAGTTTTAGATGGTACTCTATTCAAGATATAAGTTGCTGTTTCCAAAGCATATCCCCAGAAAGAAAAAGGTAACTCCGTGAAGCACATCATGGACCGTACCATATCCAATAAAGTACGATTCCTCCTTTCAGCAACACCATTTAATTGTGGTGTGTAAGGAGGAGTCCATTCAGAGATGATCCCCTTATCTTTAAGGTGATCAAGAAACTCAGTGGATAAGTATTCACCTCCTCTATCTGATCGGAGGATCTTTATACTTTTTCCTGTCTGTTTCTCTACCATACTTTGATACTCTAAAAATTTTTCAAAAGCATCGGACTTATGTTTCATTAGATACACAAATCCATACCTTGAAAAATCATCAGTAAATGTGATGAAGTATGAGTATCCACCATAGGCTTGAGTTGTCATAGGCCCACATACATCTGTGTGTATGAGTCCTAATAACTCTTTTGTCCTTTCTCCATGTCCACTAAATGGAGTCTTGGTCATCTTACCCATGAGACATGATTCACAAGTTCCTAATGACTCATAGTCATAAGGATCAAAGAAATTTTCTTTATACAACTTGTTAATCCTAGTCTCACTAATATGTCCAAGTCGACAATGCCAAAGTAAGGTATTGTTAACATCATCTCTTTTCCGTTTGTTAGAAACATGAAAAACATTGTCATTAGTGGAAAGAGTTAAGAGACCATTGCAGAATATGCCATAACATATAATTTCATTAGATAAAGAAATTGAGCAGCCACTGCTCATTACATTCATAGTATATCCTTGTTTAAGTAACAAGGGTACAGATATGATATTTCTAATGATTTTTGGCATATAGTAACAATTCCTTAGCTCCAAGATCTTCCCTAAAGGTAACTTCAAAACATAAGTCCCTACAGCTTCTGCTTGGATGGGGTCCCCTCCAGCACCGTAGAGCTCAAAGTTACCTTCCTTCAATACTTTAAGCCCCTGAAGTCCCTGCAATGATTTGCAGATGTTATGACCACAGGCGGTATCCAACACCCAAGTATTTGAAATGGAAGAATCCAATGACAAAATAGTATGAACTTCTTTCATACCTTTTGGTGCCTCTGATGCACCAGGCTTCAAACTTGCAAGGTAAACCTTGCAGTTTCTTTTCCAATGACCCGGCTTGCCACAATGAAAGCAGGTCATCTGTCCGGAGGCCTTCTTTCCTTTCTTCTTCTTAATGCCCCCTTTGGGATTCATCCTCTTATTGGAACCCCTTTTGCCTGTCTTCTTCTTATCCACAAGAAGAACTGGAGCCTTATTTTTCTTTACATGGCTCTCTGCTGTTTTCAACATATTCAACAGCTCAGGCAAGGAAGAATTAATTTTGTTCATATGGTAATTAAGAACAAACTGTGAAAATGACTCTGGGAGTGATTGCAAGATCAAGTCTTGATTCAACTCCCCATCCATTACAAAACCTAATTGACCTAATCGAGTGATTAGATCAATTATCTTTAATACATGGTCTTGTACTGATGTACCTTCTGTCATCCTTGCACGGAACAACTGCTTAGATATTTCATATCTAGCAGTTCTACTGTGTTCTCCATAAAGCTCTTTTAAATTTAGCAGTATGGAGTTAGTATCCATGCTATCATGCTGCCTCTGCAACTCGTTAGTCATAGAGGCAAGCATAACACATTTGACAGTAAGTGAGTCATTTTGCCACATATTATATGTGGTCTTCTCCTCTTGCGAGGCATCTTCCCTTGGTGGTTCCAAAATCGGGGTATCAAGAATATAGGAAATTCTTTCTTGACTGAGTACTATTTTCAAATTTCTCAGCCAATCAACATAATTAGGCCCAGTCAATTTGTTGGCATCTAAAATACTACGGAGTGAGAGTGAAGAGGCCATTTATCTACATTTAAACAAAGAACGAAAACATAAGCAAACAACCATGAAATGACAACACATAATTAAATTAGGACTTTAATTTAATTATGTCTCCCACTATTTTATCGAGCATCATAACCCTCTATACGATGATCGAGAAAACCTTAATTGATCTTTCTTAGTGGGGTTGAGATCCCAATCCCTTATAAAAGACCTTGTGTGTACACAACAAATCTTATATAAGTTCATAGGTAGGAAAACTCTTTCCAATTGTAACCTGTACAATTCTCAACTTATCTCGGCCTCTAAAATATTAATAGCCTTGTGTATACACAACAAACTATAATATTTTAGTTAAGTAAGACCCTTCATAGCCATATAGTCATGACTTTAATAGTAATACCCTTGTGTGTACACAACAAAATATTACTTTAAATCATGCCATAAACAAATAATTGTATTAGGCCAAAAATTATGTTAGTCACCATATTAGGTCTTGTGTGTACACAACAAACCTAGTATAGATCGTAACACAATGATGACCTATCATGAAGGAAGGCCAATAATAGTATTTTAACACCAAGCATGTTAGTCAAGAGTTAAATCAATCAGATCGGCCAGGCTAGTGGAAGAGATGTGGGGGTCCCCCCGTTGCTTTCCTAGACACCAATTTAAAATTGGCCAGGTCAGTCAACGGAACCAATTAAAAACCACGATTCCCTTTACCTTCCCAGAACCACCTTTCTAGACACCGAAATGACTAATTATCCATCATGACTAATAATGCTTATCGGTTAACTATACTACCACTTAATATAATTTTAAGAGGGGTTCATGCAATGCCAGCACATTCAATTAAAAGCTATCACATATATTAATACATGCTTTAAACTAAGCAAATATGTGAAATGTGTGCCATCATACTAGGACAACCATTTACCACATAATGGATACACCATTATGCCAGGGCAACCTTATTTCAGTATGATGGCTCCAGGGCTAATCATATCTCTAAGACAATTAGGGTTTCAGTGGAAAACCCTAACTGGTGGCAATCATCAAACTCATGTTCAATCAAAGACATGCCTTGTGCATCAATATAAAAACTTTAACATGATACTACATCATGAATTGAACTGCATAATTTTTAATCCTAATAAGGAGGCTCTGATACCACTGTTGGGTTCGGTGACCAGTGCGGAAGTGTGGATTTTAAAAACTTTATAAAATCAGGTCCGAACCCTAATCCCAAAATCTCTTTATTAGAAATTAAAGCTTATGACTACATGCATGTCCAAATTTAAACACAGTTTAGATACTAACCTCAGATCGCTATATCCAATCTGATGTAGAAATAAACTCCAAATGGAGTAACCTTTTGAACACACCAGGCATCCACTTGTCCGCCCTCCGATGGTGATCCACACGGGCAGATGATCAAGACAGTGACTTCTCAATTTGGGTTCCTTCCAATCAAGTTCTACCCCAAGAACTTGATATATGAGCTATTGGCTAGAACACCTTTAGCCAAACAGGGACTAAAACTTTCTCTCTTACCCTTCTCCCAGTTTTTGGCAGTTCTGGCCCCTTAAGACACTCTTGTCTTAAGAATAAGCCTTTGTCCTAAAATGAGACAAGGCTTGTCTTGGAGGGAGAAGAAGATTAAGACAAAGTTGTCTTAATGTAAGAAAGAAGAAAAGAGGCGCCTTCTTCCTTTACCGTCGGAGAGTTTCTCTCTCTGACTCTCCTTCTGTTCTGAGATTCGACAGAGCCTAGGCTCTGTAAAGGAATCAAAGAAGAAAGAGAGGAGGGGGAAACAGTCTTCTGGAGAGGGAGAAGGAAAGAGAAGCAAGGCTTCGCCGTAGAAAAACTGGAATGGATTTTTACGGTGAAGCCTTCTTCTTAAATAGGCGACAGAGAGGCGCCTTCTCCTTCTGAAAAATCCTCTCACGCCCCTCTCTCCCTTCTCACGTCTTCTCTCTCTTAATCTCACGGCCCTTGGGATTAATCTCATGGCCTTTGGGATTAATCTCACGGCCTTTGGGATGGACAGACGCGAAGAGGGATCGAGAAAAACTCAGAAGGGCACGCGCAGAGAAAAGAGTCGCGCCCCTTCGGAGTTTTTTTCTTTCTTTTCACCGTAATTCCCATTTTGAAGAGTCCACGCCTAGGTGGACTCTAATCCACGCCTCATCAGCCAAAAGACACCGTTCCCTTCTTTCTTTTCATGCAAAAACGCGATTTGGAGAGAGTCCACGCGCGTGTGGACTCTTCTCCTTGCGCGCGCGCGTGGGAAGAGAGGGGGAGGGGTTTTAGGCGATGTGGGAAAGGGGTTTAGCCTCTTAGGTTAGCCCAATTGCTAGCCTATTGTTAGCCCAATGTTTTAAATCTTCAATTAGATTCAAACCGGAATGAATTTGGATCTAAAAAAGACCAAATCGGAACCCTAACTCGAATCCGATTCAAGTAGAAGTCATGGTTTGCAACACATGCTAGTGTGTTCATCTGCAAACGAGATTTAATTCCAAATTAAATCCTTGATTATCTGTCCTAAGTGTGTGACCCATTGGGTTCCATACTTAGCCAGCAGTGGGTCCGAGTGTAAGTTGATCTAATCTGATCAGAACTCATTCTAATCGATTTAGGTCAAATCGAGCTAACTCGAGTCAGTCAATTAGGACTCCTCCTAATTAGTGATCCAATTAAACCATTTAATTTGATCAACCCACAAGACAAGATTGACGTCTAGCAACGTGTCATGTCTACCCGGAAGATATGGAAATTCTGGTGTAATTCCAAAACTACCCTTCAGTGGAAAGTTCCCGTACAATTCGATCCTTCAATCATCTTGCATCCCGAATATAACTATGGATATGGAATCATGTCAAATCCAGTTTATACTCATTCCCAGCTCAGTCATACACTAATGATTCAATTAATTCGATATTAGAAATCATTTCTAATATCTGTACTTTGATCAAAGATTTCCTGAATCATCATCTGACCTAATTTGGCTGGATGCAATCTCCTCCTACTAGGAGTGATCAATTCCTTGTTGACCTACTCATTACCTTCATATACAATTCACCATACCCAGCATCAACCTCGTGCATGACCCAGTGTCATGATTGAGATTGAACCAAAGCATGGGTTCATGTACATAAGGTATTATGGCAGTCTCAGGTCATAGGACTACTTGTACAACTCCCACTATGTGAAACATCTATTGACATGCAGCTAAGGCTCCATTAGATGTTCTCAAACTGGATCTATTCAGTGGACTCATTCACTAATGAGCACCCACATCCTTGTATTAGTGTCCTACACAAATGACTGTGAGAGCAGTCACCCTTTTCAGCATACATAGGATGTGCCAGTCTTACCGGAAACCCTGATCCCCAACTCAGGGTTCCTATGACTAGGAATATTCTAGATTAGGGTTTTAAGGCCTTAGATCTCACTGGTATGATCTCATCATAGCCCTACAACCATAGCCCTAATCTATGGGGTTCATCATATAATGACACAGCGAATGATAAAAAATTATTGCCTTTATTAATTTGTCAATTTACAATGGTCTGGGAGATACAGATATTGGCTTATAGGGCATAATCCTTTCAAGAAGGCCGCCCCATCTTAATTCATCGGAGAATTAAGTGGGCGCGCGCCAAGAGTCCATGCGCCCATGGACTCCTCCAAATGGCATGCCAAGAGTCCAAAAGCGCATGGACTCTTGGTGTTTTTTGGCGTGCAAGGGAAAGGGGGCGGGTGGGGAAGTGGCCTAGCTAATAGGTTAGCCAATTGGGTTAGCCATAATCCCTAAATTCTCAATTAAGGTATAATTAGATCCAATTAGAATCCAAATCGAGTCAATTCGGAACCCTAATTCGATTACGATTCGAATAGGAGTCAGGATTTGCAACACTTGCTAGAGTGTCTTCATGCAAATGACTCTTGATCAATTCTTTTAAGTGTGTGACCCATTGGGTTCCACATCTAGCCGGCAGTGGGTTCGAATACAAGTTGATCAATTAGGACTCTTCCTAATAAGTGATCATTCAAATCAACCCACAAGACAAGATTGACGTCTAGCAATGTGTCATGTCTACTCGGAAGATATGAAAATTTTGGTGAAATACCAAAATTACCCTTCAGTAGAAAGTTACCGTACAATTAAATCCTTCGATCAGCATGCACCCAAAATATAATTATGGATATGGATATATGTCAAATCCAATATTATATTTATTTCTAGCTCAATCTTATATTAATGATTCAATTATCTTGATATTAGAAATCATTTTTAATATCTTTACTTTGATCAAAGATTTCCTAAATCATCATCCAGTTGATAACTAGCTAGATGCAATCTCCTCTTACTAAGAGTGATCGATTTCTTGTTGACCTACTCATTACCTTCATATCCAATTCACCATTCCCAGTATCAATCATGTGCATGACTCAGTGTCATGATTAGGATTGAACCAAAGCATGGGTTCATGTACATAAGGTACTTATGGCAGTCTTAGGTCAAAGGATTACTTGTGCCACTCCTACTATGAGAACCTTCTATTGACATGTAGCTAAGACTCCATTAGATGTTCTCAAGTTGGATCATATCAGTGAACTCATTCTATAATGAGCACCTACATCCTAGTATTAGTGTCATACACAAATGACTGTGAGAGCAGTCACCCTATTCAGTACACATAGGATGTGCTAGTCTTACCGGAAAAAACCTTGATCCCCTACTCAAGGTTCCTTCGACTAGGAATATTTTTTGATAAAGGTTTTAAGACTTTAGGTCTCACTGGTATGATCTCGTCATAACTCTAAAATCATAGTCCTAATCTATGGAGTTCATCATATAATAATAATTACAGCGTATGATGAAAAATAATGCCTTTATTAGAATATTGTCAATTACAATGGTTTGGGAGATACAACAAAGATTAGCTTGTAGGGCATATCCCTTTCAATCTCCCACTTGCACTAAAGTCAATCGCCTTTAAATCTTAACCCCAAACTCTCGAGGTGGCGATCAAACTCTCGCTGTGGTAGAGCCTTAGTGAACGGGTCTGCTACGTTGTTCTTTGTATCAACTCTATTTATGTAGACATCTTGTCTTTCTACTATTTCTTGTACGAGATGGAAGCATCTCAGAATGTGCTTGGACTTGTGATAAGCTCTTGGTTCCTTAGCTTGAGCAACAGCTCCAGTGTTGTCACAGTAAAGTGGCACTGGATTTTCTATCTCAGGAACAACACCCAACTCTGTGATGAACTTCTTCATCCTGACTGCTTCCTTGGCGGCTTCACTGATAGCTATGTATTCTGCCTCTATGGTTGAGTCAGCTACAGTCTGCTTCTTGGTACTCTTCCAACTCACTGCTCCACCATTTAGGGTAAAAACATATCCCGAAATGGATTTGCTATCATCAGGATCTGATTGAAAACTAGAATCAGAATAAGCTTCTAGTTTAAGATCAGAACCACCATAAACTAGAAAAATATCCTTAGTCCTTCTCAGGTATTTAATAATACTTTTAACTGCTTTCCAATGATCCTCTCCTGGATCAGCCTGAAACCTACTGACAAAGCCTAAAGCATATGCCATATCAGGCCTGGTACATAACATGGCATACATTATGGACCTTATTGCCGAAGTATAAGGTATAGAATTCATTCTATTTCTTTCTTCAGGTGTCTTAGGAGACATCCTTTTGGAAAGATGTATGCCTTGACTCATAGGAAGATAACCTTTTTTACTTCCATCCATGCTGAATCTTTTTAGCACTAAGTCAATATGCCTAGATTGGGATAAACCTAGCATCCTCTTAGACCTATCTCTATAGATCTTAATACCTAGTATATAGGATGCTTCTCCCAAATCTTTCATGGAAAACTGGTTTGATAGCCAAACCTTGACTGATTATAACATTGGGATTCATTCCCAATGAGGAGTATGTTATCCACATACAGAACCAAGAAGACTGTGGCACTCCCACTAGTCTTCTTATAAACACATGGTTCATCCACATTTTTGAAAAAACCAAACCTTTTAATAGTTTCATCAAAACGGATGTTCCAACTCCTTGAAGCTTGCTTTAATCCATAAATGGATTTCTTTAGCTTGCATACTTGATTAGGTTTATTCTTTGAAATAAAACCTTCTGGTTGTGACATGTAGACTTCTTCCTCAAGGAAACCATTAAGGAATGCAGTCTTCACATCCATCTGCCAGATCTCATAATCGTGGTATGCTGCTATAGCAAGTAAAATCCGAATTGATTTGAGCATGGCAACAGGTGAGAATGTTTCATCATAATCAATTCCCTATTTTTGTCTAAAACCTTTTGCCACAAATCTAGCTTTATAGGTTTCAACTTGGCCATCAGCCCCAATCTTTTTCTTATAGACCCATTTGCACCCAATAGGATTAACACCCTCGGTGCATCAACCAAAGTCCATACTTGGTTGACATACATAGAATCTATCTCGGATTCCATGGCTTCTTGCCATCTATCTGAATCAGTACTCAAGATAGCTTCTATATAGGTCAGAGGTTCATCATTTTGAATGTCTTGGGCTTCATTATTTTTAATAATAAACCCATACCTCTCAGGTGCCCGTGACACTCTATCAGACCTACGGGGAGGAGTTTTGTGTTCTGGTTCTGATCTAACTATATGTTCTATTGATTGAGAATTGTCTATCTGTGTTTCTTGTACTTCTCCAAGTTTAATAGTTCTATCATTGCCTTTTTCTAAAACAAACTCTTTTTCTAGAAAAGTGGCATGTCTGCTGACAAAAATCTTTTATTCAGTTGGATGGTAAAACAGATATCCTCTACCCTCTGTAGGATATCCTACAAATAGATATTTATCCGCTCTTGGTTCCAACTTATGTCCAAAATTTCTTTTAACATAAGCTGGACATCCCCATACCTTAAAATATTTAAGATACGGTTTCTTTCCACTCCAAATTTCATATGGAGTACTAACAACGGATTTAGAAGGTACTTTGTTCAGAATGTAAACAGCAATTTCTAGGGCATGACCCTAGAAGGAAATGGATAAATTTATGAAGCACATCATGGATCATACCATATCTAATAAGGTACGATTCCTCCTTTCAGCTATACCATTTAGCTATGGTGTATAAGGAGGGGTCCATTCAGAAAGAATTCCATTAACTTTAAGATAGTCTAAAAACTCTGTGGATAAGTATTCTCCTCCTCGATCAGACCGAAGAACTTTAATACTTTTCCCGGTTTGTTTTTCGACCATACTTTGATACTCAAATTTATCAAAGGCTTCATATTTATGTTTCATAAGATACACATATCCGAACCTAGATAAATCATCTGTAAAAGTGATAAAATATGAGTACCCACCTCTGGCCTGAGTTGTCATTGGACCACATACATCAGTATGTATAATTCCTAATAACTCAGTTGACCTTTCTCCATGTCCAGTAAATGGAGTCTTGGTCATCTTATCCATGAGACATGATTCGCAAGTTCCTAATGATTCATACTCATAAGGATCAAGGAATTTTTCCTTGTATAACTTGCTTATCCTAGACTCATTAACATGACCAAGTCGATGATGCCAAAGTAAAGTTTCATTAAAGTCCTCTCTTTTTCTTTTATTATTGACATGAAAAACACTATCATTGGATGAAAGAGTTAAGAGCCCATTGCTAAATATGCCAGAACAAATAATTTTATTAAACATTATCGAGCAACCAGTGCTCGTTACATCCATTACATATCCTTGTTTTAATAACAAGGGAACAGATACAATGTTCCTAATAATCTTAGGCATATAATAACAATTATGTAACTCCAAGATCTTCCCTGAAGGCAACTTCAGAATATAGGTCCCTACAGCTTCTGCTTGGATGATATCTCCACTAGCACCGTAGAGATTGAAGTCACCTTCCTTCAATACTTTAAGCTTGTGGAGGCCCTACAAAGATTTGCATATATGGTAACCACAAGCGGTATCCAATACCCAAGTATTTGAAACTGAAGAATTTAATGTCAATATTGCATGTATCTTATACATACCTTTTGGTGCATCTGATGCACCAGGCTTCACAGTTGCAAGGTAAGCCTTGCAATTCCTTTTCCAATGTCCCGCTTTGCCGCAAAAGAAACAGGTTGACTGTTTGGAGGCCTTCTTTTCTTTCTTATTCTTATTGATGCCACTCTTAGGGTTTAGCCTCCTATTAAAACCCTTTTTGCCTGATTTCTTCTTATTGGTCTTATTAATAAGAAGAAGTGGAGCCTTTTCTTTCTTTATGTGGCTCTCCATTGTTTTTAACATATTTAACAGCTCAGGCAAGGAAGTGTTCAGTTTGTTCATGTGATAATTCAAGACAAACTGAGAAAATGACTCCAGGAGTGATTGCAGGATTAAATCCTGATTCAACTCCCCATCTATGATAAAACCTAATTGACCCAATCTGGTGATCAAGTCAATTACCTTCAGAACATGATCCTGAACGGATGTTCCCTCTATCATCCTAGCACGGAATAACTGCTTAGATATTTCATATCTAGCAGTTCTGCTATGTTCTCCATAAAGCTCTTTTAAATTGAGCATTATGGATTGAGTATCCATGCTTTCATGCTGTCTCTGTAACTCATTGGTCATAGAGGCTAGTATGATACACTTGACAGTAAGGGAGCCATTCTGCCATATTTTGTATGTGGCCATATCTTCCTCTGTGGCATCATCCCCTAGTGGATTAAGACTAGGGATTTCTAGAATATAAGAAAGTTTTTCTGAACTCGGCACAATCTTTAAATTTCTCAACCAGTCCACATAGTTCGGACCAGTCAATTTGTTGGTATCCAAGATACTTTGCAGTGACAATGAAAATGCCATTTATCTATATTTAACAAAGAACAATACATAAGCAAACAACCATGAAATGACTTACATAATTAAATTAGGTCTTCAATTTAATTATGTCTTCCACTATTTTATCAAAATCATAGCCCTTACTATGATAATCGAGAAGAACCCTGATCGATTTTTCTTAGTGAGATTGAATCCTAATAACTTATAAAAGATCTTGCAGAAAACACAACAAATCTTTTATAAGCTCAAAGGTAGGAAACTCTTCCAATTATATCTCATATAATTTTCAAGAAATAACTTGGCCTCTAGAACATTATTAGTCTTGCAGAAAATACAACAAACCATAATGTTCTAGTTAAGTCAAGACCCTTTCATTTCTATACAGTCAATACTCAAATATAATGCCCTTGTAGATAACACAACAAAGCATTATACTGAATTTACTGTAAGCATATCTTTGCACTAGATTTGTATTATGTCAATCACCATATTAGGTCTTGCAGATAACACAACAAACCTAATGTGGTTCATAACACAATAATGATCCAGTATGAAGGAAGGCCAATATATAGTATTTTTAACACTAAGCATTTTAGTCAAGATTTAAATTTAATCAAATCGGCCAGGCAAGTGGAAGAGATGTGGGAGTCCCCCCGTTGCTTTCCTAGACACCAATAAAAATTGACCAGGTCAATCAACGGAACCAATTAAAAACCATAATTCTCTTTACCTTCCCAGAACCACCTTTCTAGACACCGAATGATCAATTGTACATCATGACTAGTGATGCTTATTAGTTAAATATACTAAGACTTAATATAATTTTTAAGAGGAGGGATTTATAAATTGCCAGCACATCCTTATAGAATGTATCACAATCAACATATCACTCTTATAAATAAACAAATATGTTCTAAGTGTATCATCATATTAGGACAACCATTTACCACAGAATGGATCCACCATTATGCCAGGGCAACCTTATTTCAGTATGATGACTTCAAAACTATACATATCTCTATAATAATTAGGGTTTGAGTGAAAGATCATAACTAGTGACATACATCAAAACATATATACAATCAAAGATATGCTAAGTGTAGTAACATATTAGGATTTAAAAATCCTAAGATGTGACATACAAACTATCATAAATTATAGTCCTAATTAAGGTGGCTCTGATACCACTGTTGGGATCCGGTGCAACGCAGTGGAAGGGTAATTTCAAAATATAAAAATTAATATACACCAAAACCCTAAACCAGGAACTCCTTAATAAGACTAAAATGTATGAAGACTAACATTCTTATGCAAATTAGAATTAGAGTACTAACCTGTAACCGCTAATTCCAATTTGATGAAGATTTAATCTTGAAGATGAACGGGCTATTTGAGTTTACCAGGCATCCAGGTGTCCGCCCTCCGATGGTGATCCATACAAAGCAATGACCAAGATCCTAACTTCTTGTTCCAATGGTTCCTTCAATTGAATTCTTCTTCCAGGAATTCAATACTTGGATTATGGCTGGAAATCTTCCACTCAAAGGTGTGTCTTCTTCCTTCTTACCCCTTCTCCACCTTCTACCAAGACTTAGAACCTTTAGGACACCTTTTTCTTGAAAGTAAGACCTTATCCTAAGAAGATTAATGCTTGTCTTTAATTGGTGGAGAAATTAAGACAAAGATGTCTTAATGTAAGGAAGAAAAGAATTGGATCAGAACTCTTCTTTTCCTTTACCGTCGGAGACTTTCTCTCTTAACCTTGTTTATTAGCAGAGTTTCGACAGAGTTTTACTCTGTAAAGGAAACAATGCAAAAACAAGAAGGGGAGAAAGAGTCTTCAGGAGAGGAAGGAAAAAAAAAAAAAACATCATCGAGTTCTGATTCCCACCACCTTTTTTATTGTTTTCGGAGAGGCGCCCTCACAACTCTCCATAAACAATTTTCTCACACCCTTTCCTTCTTCTCATGCCCTTTTCTTCTTCTCACGGCCTTCTGGATTAATTCTCACGGCCTTCCAGATCAATCCTCATGGCTTTTCTCAAAGGAAGAAGTCACGACGATTGGGAGAAAGAAGTCACGAAACTTGAATCTCTGAAGAGATCTGATTTCGCACTCTCGGGAAGAAACTACGCTTCCTTTCTTTCTTAAAACCTCTCCACCCGTTAGATTATCATCCAAGGGTGGACAAATGAGATGCTAATACTAAGAAAGAAGGCCACCCTATCTTAATTCATCGGAGAATTAAGTGGGCGCGCGCCAAGAGTCCATGCGCCCATGGACTCCTCAAAATGGTGCGCCAAGAGTCCATAAGCGCATGGACTCTTGGTGTTTTTTGGCGTGCAAGGGAAAGGGGGCAGGTGTGGAAGTGGCCTAGCTAATAGGTTAGCCAATTAGGTTAGCCATAATCTCTAAATTCTCAATTAAGGTCTAATTAGATCCAATTAGAATCCAAATCGAGTTAATTCGAAACCCTAATTCGATTACGATTCGAATAGGAGTTAGGATTCGCAACACTTGCTAGAGTGTCTTCATGCAAATGACTCTTGATCAATTCTTTTAAGTGTGTGATCCATTGGGTTCCACATCTAGCCGGCAGTGGATTCGAATACAAGTTGACCTAATTTGATTAGAACTCTTTCTAATCGATTTAGGTCAAATCGGGCTTACCCAATTTTGATCAATTAGGACTCTTCCTAATAAGTGATCATTCAAATCAACCCACAAGACAAGATTGATGTCTATCAACGTGTCATGTCTACCCGGAAGATATGGAAATTCTGGTGAAATTCCAAAATTATCCTTCAGTAGAAAGTTATCGTACAATTAAATCCTTCGATCAGCCTGCACCCAAAATATAATTATGGATATATGTCAAATCCAATATTATATTTATTTCTATCTCAATCTTATATTGATGATTCAATTATCTTGATATTAGAAACCATTTCTAATATCTTTAATTTGATCAAAGATTTCCTGAATCATCATCCGATTGATAACTAGCTAGATGCAATCTCCTTTTACTAAGAGTGATCGATTCCTTGTTGACCTACTCATTACCTTCATATCCAATTCACCATTCCCAGTATCAATCCTGTGCATGACTCAGTGTCATGATTAGGATTGAACCAAAGGCTAGGTTCATGTACATAAGGTACTTATGGCAGTCTCAGGTCAAAGGATTACTTGTACCACTCCCACTATGAGAACCTTCTATTGACATGTAGCTAAGACTCCATTAGATGTTCTCAAGTTGGATCATATCAGTGAACTCATTCTCTAATGAGCACCCACATCCTAGTATTAGTGTCATACATAAGTGACTGTGGGAGCAGTCACCCTACTCAGTATACATAGGATGTGCTAGTCTTACCGGAAAAAACCTTGATCCCCTACTCAAGGTTCCTTCGACTAGGAATATTTTTTGATTAAGGTTTTAAGACTTTAGGTCTCACTAGTATGATCTCATCATAGCCCTAAAATCATAGTCCTAATCTATGGGATTCATCATATAATAATAATCACAGTGTATGATGAAAAATAATGCCTTTATTAGAATATTGTCAATTACAATGGTTTGGGAGATACAACATAGATTGGCTTGTAGGGCATATCCCTTTCACAAAGTGTTGGGAATTATGTTCCAAAGCCAATCATCTAGATTGTAGATGGTTGTACTATCTTTTAACTATATATAATTTTTTAATAAATAAAAGTTATACTTTTAGGCTGTTCATCATATTTGCATTTTCTTGAAATAAAATCTTGTATGATGGAGTCCTTGGAACTACATTGTTTGATATAGAGAGGATATATTAAGTAGTTCTTAAACTAGTTCACAACCAAATGATACATTGTTATAGGACGATAATGTATCAAGTATAGGTTGTTGTATGTCACATTTGTTGGCTGTTCTCTTGACCAAGGAGTGTAGAGACACTGGTATGACATACAAGTGAAATGTGTGACATCTCACTGAACGTGACCATCTACGGAGCTCTCTTCTACCAAAGGATTGCTCGCGAAGGGATATGGATATATGTGTCCCTCAGACCTGAGATCACCATAATAGCTTGCAAGCAACTCACTGTACTTTGGTGCCAGACTACCTGGATTTCTAATCTAGTGATGAAAGGTTTATGGGTGCAGTTAAGTACTTATGGAGCGGTGGTAGATCAAGATGGAATTGACCCTTCCAAATAGGTTGGAGTGAATGACTCACTATGTCTCAATTTAGCAAATCCTTGGCCAGGATAGTTCTTGTGAGGAGTCACAGAACTTGTATAGTTGAGACATGATCTGGATAAATCAAGTTAGGATTGGCAGTCGAACCCTAGGTTATCTTGAGCATTATAAGGTCAAAGAAATAAATTATGCAGTAACCATATGCCAGAGGTTCTTATGAGGTGCTCTGCATCTTCGACCTATCCGGACATCGGGTATCATTGCTAGATGAGGACTTTGGTTGGTACTGGAAATGTTCTAGTGCTACCGGCTTAGTATTCGAACATATGGCATCACACACCATAGGAGTTTCTATCTAATCTTAAGGCTGATCGATGATTGAGAATTATTTGCTATCACCGGAGGTCAATATGATTGACTATGTTCCAAGTGTCGACACTTGTGAAGTGTCGGTACTTGGCATTTTTGCAAGTATCGACACTTGCTATGACGAGCAGATTTCTGAAAAGAATTTCTGGAATATTTGACTTCGAATTTTAAATTTGAAATTCAAACTTTTGGACATTTTGGCTCCAAGCATTCATGGTATGATTGGCATACTTACCTTTTATGGCTTGGACCCATTTGGAATGGTCCTTAACTCTCTCCCCCAATCACTCCTCCTTCTTCTTCCTCCCTCTTATGGTTGCCCCTATAAATGAAGGTCATTGTAGAGGCTGCTAATGGTTACAAAGAGAACAAGAGAGAAAAGAAAAGAGAAGAAAAAGAAGGGTTTAGTGAGGACTTGGGATTGGATGTGAGAAACCTAGCATTCAAGCTAGGTCTTGGAAAGAGAGTTTTTTAGGAAGGGTTCCACCTCTCCTCCTTGTCTTCCCAGAAGAAGAAGATCGGCCTGAAGGATCCCGAAGAGCTAGCACTTCGAGGGAGTTGATCAGAGTCAAGCCCTAGTGTGGATTACCTATAGAGGCCGGACACGTGTATGGCTCAAGCGCCTTCATCCTTCTTCTCAGTATTTTCAAAGGTATTAAGGTAAGGTACTTTTATACCTTTGTTTATTTCTTGCTGTTGATGTTTTGCATGCATGCTAGATCATTATGCTAGATCTTGTTGCAGGTAGATTGGTAGATCATTTTGATCTATCTATTGAGCCTTCCATTGTGCATGCTTTAAAATAGTTTTAAAATTCATCTTTTCTGCCCTACTTGCGTGAATAGTTTTCACCTTCAATGGTATCAAAGCAATAGATTCCTTTTTGTAGTATAATGATGTTAGCATGCTTTAACATCACCTTTCTTAAAGTACTTGGATTGAGTGCTTCACCATGGCCATCCGGTCATAGGAGAGAAGTAGGGCTGCAAGACCCTCTTTTTCCATTCAATGGGGCCTCTTATGGCATGTCGAGGTGCCGATATGATTAACTCTTGAAAAGGAAAAGAAGAAAGAAAATGTAGATTAAAAATTATTTTAATCTAATGACATGATCATAAAACAACTTTAGATAAGATCTAAGAGTTATGTTTTGATCGGATTTATTGAAAGTTTGGAGAAACTTTGGATTTGAAATCACTATATTTTTCCTGTCTCAGGTTTAAGTGTTAACACTTAACCAGGAAGTGTCGACACTTGGGCTCGTGAGTCGACACTCAGCCTTGGAAGTGTCGACTCCTAAGTGTGTACAGAAAACATGTCATTTTATTTTCTTCCTATCTCAGGCCTTGAGTCGACACTTGGCAGCAAAATACTGAAAAGCAGTGAATTCAAATTTTGATTTATTGTAAAATTATTTTACATTTGTAAATTAAAATTATTTTAATTTAATTAAGGCTATTGAACTTAATTAAGAATTAAGATTGACTAAGAATCCTAGGAATGTAATTCAAAGATTTTAAGTCATTTCAATAAGCCTTAAGGGTCATGGGTTAGCTTCTATTAGGTCCTTGATTGGGTTAGACCTAAGTTTAGATGCATTGGGCTAATTAGAGAACTAATCTATTAAATGTTGAGTTAAGATTTTTTCTCTTTAGATCTCTCTAATAGTTAGATTGATTAGTCCATAATTCTAAATGGACCTAATTTGTGGCTCAGTGAAAAGCCCGAGTCTTTAGGCTAGTCTAATCGACTTTGATGAACCGATTGGTGTCTAGGTAAGTTTGGCATTTTGATCATGATTCCTTGAGGCTACCTATTACCTGGCCAACTCTATTGGTGTCTAAGGCAAGATGGTTAATGGCGGAATCCAACCCATGATCTCACTTACCTAGCCAATGTGGTCAATCATAATTGATTGGACAGCTCATTGACTCGTGTTAACCCTTGTCACCCAAGGTTTATCAGTCTTGATTGATTTTAGGTGTCCATGGATCATTAGTTATGTGTAACCCTCCATGTTTTCTGATTTGGTCAGTGGGAGGTTGATTCTTCTCATCTCTTCATCTGTCACATTAAAATTAAACCCTTTAAATTATTAGGTCCTTAAAAATACAAAGTTATAGGGATAACCAAGTTCTAGCCTCTTATTGAGTGGGATGGTAATGGGTCCAGTAGTTGGGTGTTCATCAGCAGATCCAAAGATCGGGTGTTCATCAGGCTATTGGAATTGTTGTTCCTAATATGATGGCTCAGTGTGACTCTCTTAACGGTGATCAGGTGGGCTGGCCAAAGTCAAGCTTGACTATTCATTAGTTTGAAGCATTGAATTTTGTCATGTTAATGGTTGGACCTAATCGGAACCTTCAATAGAAGGCCCAAAGGTTGATTGAAGTGCACCTTGGGGCAAAACCCAAATACTAGAGGTTACTTGGAGAAGAATCGGTTGAAGAACCTACCTTTAGACATGCATGGATGGGCCAACCAAAGTCGGGCTCATGTGTTGTCTATTGGACTCTGGCACCACTAGGGAATTAAAGTAATTCTTCAGATTTGAGATAGAGGCTACCAATCTGAGCAATATAGTGGGAGGGACCTTTAGACTAAAGTCCATGTCTTTCGGTTGATAATTCATATACACTAATTAGCTTTGGTTTTCCTTTCAAAGATCTTACAACCTGTCACTCCGGTCTCTTCTCGACAATGAGAAGCTCAATGGACCCAACTTCGATAGCTGGTATCGAAGACTCGAGATTATCCTGGAGCATAAATGGATCTTGTATGTGATATCAGATCCGGCACCTGAGATCCCTGCTCCCAATACTTGGGGTTCGGTCATAGACACTTATCAGATGTGGCTCTCTGACAGGACCACTGTCTAATGTATAATGTTGGCAGTAATGAACGACGAGTTTTGTTGCAAGTTCGAGGAAGCCCAATCGGAGAAAATCCTTTAAAGTTTGAAGGAGTCCTTTGGCACATCTAATGACGTAGAGAGGTACAGAGTCTCCTGTGCCATCTACAACATGTGGATGCATGATAGAGCCTCGTTCACCGATCATGTATTGTACATTATCGAGATGATTGAGCACCTGGGCAAGCTCGGATGTTCCTTGCATGAACAGCTTGGAAAAGATGCGATTCTGAATTCCCTCCCCTCTTCCTATCTAGATTTTCTTGATCATTATAGAATGAATAAGCCTACAGTTAACTACCATGGTTTGTTGGGATTGCTGCAGACTTATAAGAAAGATCACCAACTGAATAAAGGGGTAGTGAATCTAGTGGGAGGATATTCGGGAGGGCGTCATCCTTTTAAGAAAAAAAAGAAAAATAAAGGATAAAAGGTGCTAAATGCTTTTGGGCCCAGTCAGGCCAAGAGGGTGAAGGCTGATCAAAGCCATGCGAAGTACTTCTGCAAGAAGCAGGATCACTGGAAGAGGAACTGTCCTCTTTACATTCCATCCCTTGACCTGAACAGGTCTAAGAAGAGAAAGTAGCAGGATGGTCCTGGACAAGGTATTTATATGATAACTTTTGTAGTTTCTCTATCTGCGATACTACTAATTGAATATTGGATATTGGAAGTCCAATTCATATTTATAATTTTTTGCAGGGACTTCAAGTTAGTAGAATATTCGAAGACGGTGAGAGATTCTTGAACGTGGGAAATGGAAGCCGAGTTCCAGTCCTGATGTTGGGAGTCCTCAAACTTGTTTTCGAGTCCTGTATTGTCATTTTGAATGAGTGTCATTTTTGTCCATCTTTTATTTTAAATGTCATTTCCGTAGGCCAATTGGCCATGTATGATTATGAACTATTAATAAAAAATAACATTTACAAAATCATTTGGAATGGTTCTGTAGTATTGATTGGACAAATGTGTGATGGCATTTATGTACTATTGTGACCTGTTAGTGTAATGTACACGTCTAGCAAATGCCCTATGATAGATAATGTCAGCGAAGCATACCTGTGGCATTGTAGGCTAGGTCATATTAACAGGAATAGGATAAACGATTGAAAAGCAAAGGTCTCCTCGATTTTAGTGAAGATAGTTCACTTTCAACCTGTGAGTCCTGTCTTCTTTGAAAAATGACAAAGTCACCTTATACTGGAAAAGGTGAACGAGCCAATAAGATTCTGAGTCTGGTATATATTGATGTATGCGGACCCATGAATGTTAGTGCCAGGGGTGGGTACGTTTATTTCATTACATTTACAAACGACCTTTCGAGGTATGGTTGTCTTCTTGATGAGACATAAATCTGAATCATTTGAAATGTTCAAACAGTATCGTAGCGAAGTAGAAAACAAACTAGAAAGTATATCAAAACCCTTCGATCCAATCAAGACGGTGAATACCTTTCAGGTGAGTTTCTAACATATCTCGAGGAGAATCGGATTCTCTCTCAGTGGACACCTCTAGGGACACCTTAATTAAATGGAGTGTCTAAGAGGAGGAATCGAATCCTATTAGACATGGTTTGGTCCATGATGGGCTTTGCTTATCTACCAATATCCTTTTGGGAATATGCTCTAGAATCAGCATGTTACCTTCTGAATAGGGCTCCAAGTAAGTCCGTTAGCAAAACACCATATGAGATATGGACTGGACGTAAGCCGATACTATCACACCTTCGGGTTTGGGGGTGATCGCTTATGTAAAATGTTTGAAAACTGACAAACTTGGACCTAGGTCTAACCGGTGCCTATTTGTTGGGTATCCAAAAGAATCTAAGGGGTATTACTTCTACTTAGCTGAGGAACAAAAGTTGTTCGTCAGTTTTAGGGCTATCTTTTTGGAAAAGGAGTTCCTTGGTGAAGGGACTGTAGCTGCTAAGATTGAACTTAGTGAAGTTCAACAAGTAGAAGAACCGACACACTTAAAAGATAACTTAGAACTGGCTATGATTAGATCACACCCAGAGCCCACATAGGAATAATTAAGGAGATCCGATAGGGTACCGAGTCGACTGGATAGATACTATGGTTTCTTGGTCCGAGATGATGATTCCATTGAACTTGATAAGAACAATGAGGATCTGATCACCTATATGGATGTGATGCAGAGGTCCGACTCTAAGACATGGCTAGGAGCCATGAAATCTGAAATGGAGTCCTTGGGGATCAACAATGTATGGACATTGGTAAATCCACCTGAAGGGATAAAATCCATTGGGTGCAAATGAATTTTCAAAAGGAAAAGGGGCGCAGACAGGAAGGTGGAGACCTATAAAGCCCATCTAGTTGCCAAAGGATATCGTCAACGTTATGGTATTGAGTATGATGAGACATTCTCTCCTGTGGAAATGCTCAAGTCCATTCGGATCATGCTTGCTTTAGCAGCACACTTTGACTATGAAATCTGCCAAATGGATGTTCGAACAGCTTTCTTGAATGGTGAGCTAGAAGAGGAGGTGTATATGATACAACCTGAAGGGTTCACATCCACAAATGAGTCAAAGGTGTGCAGGCTTCAAAAGTCCATTTATGGACTGAAGCAAGCATCAAGGAGTTGGAACATGCAATTTAATAAATGTATCAAGTCATATGGCTTCGTTAGGAATGGAGAAGAACCTTGCATTTACAAATAGGCTAATGGTTCTGTGATTGTGTTCCTTATGTTGTATGTGGATGACATTCTCTTAATCGGGAATGACATCCCAGCACTACAAGGAATCAAGGTCTGGTTGTCATCTCAATTCTCTATGAAGGACTTGGATGAAGCCTCTTACATACTAGGTATGAAGATCTATATAGATAGATCTAAGAGGCTTTTGGGACTATCCCAGTCTACGTACATCAACACTATGCTGAAACAATTCAGCATGAAAAATCTCAAGAAAGGCTATCTCCTGATAGGCACTGGAATTGATCTCTCCAAAAGAAATTATGCGACAACTCCTGAAGAGAGAAAGCATATGAATAGAATCTCATATGCTTCAATAGTGGGTTCTATTATGTATGCCATGACATGTACTAGACCAGACGTGGCATACTCACTCGGCATTATTAGCAAATACCAGTCTGACCTAGGTGAAGCTCATTGGAAAGTGGTAAAGACCATCCTTAAGTATTTACGAAATACTAAGGACAATAGCTAATTTATGGAGAATCTGACTTGAAACTTGTGGGGTATACTGACTCCAATTTCCAATCATATTAGGATAATAGCAAGAGTATGTCAGGATTTATTTTTACCCTAAATGGAGGAGCTATCTGCTCGAAAAGTTTCAAGCAGACTACTGTGGCGGACTAGTATACGAAGCAGAGTAATTATAGCATCAGATGCAGCAAAGGAAGCTGTGTGGTTGTGGAAGTTCCTTGATGAGCTAGGAGTGGCACCTTCCCTGGATGGTCCTATTCTGGTGTACTGTGACAACACTGGAGCCATTGCTTAAGCCAAAGAGCCGAAATCTCATCACTGCACAAAGCATATTCTGCGGTACTATCATCTTGTACGAGATATCGTGGAATGAGGTGACATTGAAAGTTAGAAGATCGATGAAAAGGAGAACCTGGCTGACCCCTTCACTAAAGCCATCGGAATTCAAGAGTTCAACGGTTGTAAATGAAAAATGGGAATGAGATTCTATACTGATTGGCTTTAGTCCAAGTGGGAGTTATTAGTAATTGTATCTCGAAGCCAATCGTCTAGGCTATAGATATTGTACTATCTTGTAACTGTATATGATTTTTTAATGAATAAAAGTTATACTTTTTGGCTGTTCATCATATTTGCATTTTCCTGAAATGAACTCTTGTATGATGGAGTCCTTGGAACTACATTATTTGATATAGAGAGGATATATCAAGTAGTTCTTAAACTGGTTCACAACCAAATGATACATTATTATAGGATGACAATGTATCAAGTGTAAGGTTGTTGTATATCATATTTGTTGGCTGTCCTCTTGACCAAGGAGTGTAGAGACACTGGTGTGACATACAAGTAAAATGTGTGACATCTCATTAAACGTGACCATCTGCGGAGCTCCCTTCTACCAAAGGGTTGCTCGCGAAGGGATATGGATATATATGTCTCTCAGACCTGAGAGCACCATAATAGCTTGCAAGCAACTTACTGTACTTTGGTGCCAAACTACCTAGATTTTTAATCAAGTGATGGAAGGTTTCTAGGTACAGTCAAGTACTTATAGAGTGGCGGTGGATCAAGATGGAATTGACCCTTCCAAATAGTTTGGAGTGAATGACTCACTATGTCGCAATTTAGCAAATCCTTGGTCAAGGTAGTTCTTGTAAGGAGTCACAGAACTTGTAAAAAGTGAGACATGATTTGGATAAACTAAATTAAGGTCGGCAGTCGAACCCTAGGTCATCTTTAGCATTATAAGGTCAAAGGGATGAATTATACGGTAACTATATGCTAGAGATTCTTGTGAGGTGCTCTGTATCTTCAACCTATCCATACGTTGGGTATTATTGCTAGATGAGGACTTTGACTAGTACTAGAAATGTTCCAATGCTACCGGCTTAGTGTTCGAACCTATGAGGTCACACACCATAGGGGTTTCTATCTGATCTTAAGGCTGATCGATGATTGAGAATCGTTTGACATCACCAGAGGTCAATATGATTGACCATGTTCCAAGTGTCGACACTTGTGAAGTGTCGACACTTGGCATTTTTGCAAGTGTCGATACTTGGCATTTTTGCAAGTGTCAACACTTGCAGTGATGAGCAGATTTCTGGAAAGAATTTTTGGAATGTTTGACTTCGAATTTTGAATTCGAAATTCAAACTTTTGGACATTTTGGCTCCTAGCATTCTTGGTATGATTGTCATACTTACCTTCTATGGCTTGGACCCTTTTGGAATGGCCCTTGACTCTCTCCCCTAATCACTCCTCCTTCCTCTTTCTCCCTCTCATGGCTTCCCCTATATATGAAGGTCATTATGGGGGCTGCTAATGGTTACAAAGAGAACAAGAGAGAAAAGAAAAGAGAAGAAGAAGAAGGGTTTAGTGAGGACTTGGGATTGGGTGTGAGAAACCTAGCATTCAAGCTAAGTCTTAGGAAGAGAGTTTCTTGGGAAGGGTTCCACCTCTCCTCCTTGTCTTCCCGAAAGAAGAAGATTAGCCTGAAGGATCCCGAAGAGCTAGCACTCTGAGGGAGTTGATCAGAGTCGAGCCCTGGTGCAGATTACCTGTAAAGGCTAGACACGTGTGTGGCTTGGGCGCCTTCATCCTTCTTCTTAGTATTTTCATAAGTATTAAGGTAAGGTACTTTTATACCTTTGTTTATTTCTTGCTGTTGATGTTTTGCTTGCATGCTAGATCATTATGCTAGATCCTGTTGCGGGCAGATCGGTAGTTCATTTTGATCTATCTACCGAGCCTTCCATTGTGCATGTTTTAAAATAGTTATAAAATGCATATTTTTTGCCCTGCTTGCATGAATAGTTTTCACCTTCACAAAGCAAGCGAGGGCCACTATTGCCACCTTGCTTGCTCCACCTCTGGCATCCCAGTTGGCCGCACCCAACTCAGCACCAGCCCGGTGGAGCTCCATGATGGAGTCTATGGAGCAGTCCATGGCAGAAACCAGGGTGCTAATAGAGGCCACCATGAAGGCCATGGGATCGAGTAGTGCACCACCCTCACAGTAGCCTTGGAGTCCCTTTTGTTGCTTTTTTGGTTTTTTTTTTAGTATGAAAATTTTGTTAAAGCCCTAGCCTGTTGGGAGGTTTAGATGTAAGTGAACTTGGTCCTCATATGAAATGAAGCACATCATTTTCCCAATTCTATGCTTTTTCATTCTCTCTTAGTGTATTCAAGACATTTTGTCAGACTCCTCGGCCTATCGAGGTCTCTTTCCTCGTTAAAATTTTCACTTATCAATAAAATCCATATTTACCTTGCTTTATCATGTTCTTCCTTCTTCTTTCTTCTTCATTGTTTGGCCCTACAGGGGCATGAGTTGCTTGCAGCAAGCGAACACAGGCCTTTAGGGGCTCTTGTTCTTCCCAAACTTATAGTCAAGCAGATAAGTGCGGGGCTTCGAAAGTGCTCGACTTCTTCGCTAGACCTGGGGCCAGCAGATGAGTGCAGGATGCTGAGGCTCTTAGCTTGCTTCGCTAGACCTAGTGCCGGCGGGTGAGTGCAAGGCACTAAGGCTCTCAGCTTTCTTTGTTGGACCTGGGGTTAGCAAATGAGTGCAGGGCACTGAGGCTCCCGACTTTCTTCGTCGGACTTGGGGCCGGTGGATGAGTGCGGGGTGCTGAGGCTCCCGGCTTGTTTTACCAGACCTAGGGCCGACATGTGAGTATGAGGTGCTGAGGCTCTCGGCTTGTTTCGTCGGACCTGGGGCCGGCATATGAGTGCAGGGTGCTGAGGCTCCTAGCTTGCTTCACCGGACCTGGGGCTGGCAAATGAGTGTGGGGCAATGAGGCTCCTAGCTTTCTTCACCAGACCTGGGGCTGGTGGATGAGTGTGGGGTGTTGAGGCTCCCAGCTTTCTTTGGCGGATTTGAGGCCAGCTAGTGAGTGTGGAGTACTGAGGCTCTCGGCTAGCTTCACTAGACCTGGAGCCAGTGGATGAGTGCAGAATGTTGAGGCTCTCGGCTTGCTTCACCAGACCTAGAGCCGGTGGATGAGTGCGGGATGGTAAGGCTCCCAGATTTCTTTGCTGAACTTGGGGCTGGTGGGTGAGTTTGTTTAGGAAAAGTGGGCCTAAACCGAGCTATCAAAGAAGCATTTTGTTTTGCATAGGGCATACATCACTGATAGTACATCCTCAAGTTTGAGGCATTCCACGTTCGGGGGAATGCAGCTCCATCTAGGTTGGCGATTTGGTATGCTCCCTTGGATAAAGCTTCAACCATCCTGTAGGGGCCCTTCTAATTTAGGGATAGCTTGCCACATTGGCCAGGCTGGGAAGCCTCTATGCGCCTGAGCACGAGATCACCTTGACGAAAGGCCTTGGATCTCATATGAGAGTTATAATAGCAAGCCACCCGCTACCAATACACGGCCATACGAAGTCACGCCTTGTCCCTCTTTTGTCTAGTAGGTCGAGGTTTAGGAGGAGGCATGCGAGGTTGGAGACCTCCTCATCTTGCTAGACCCGCTGCATAGGTAGGCCTACCTCAACCGGGATCATGACCTCCGAGCCAAAAACTAGGCTGAAGGGTGTCTCGCCTGTGGTCGTCCAAGGTATGGTGTGGTAGGCCCAAAGTATGCTGGAGAGCTCGTCGGCCCATTGGCCCTTCACCTCATTCAGGCGGGTGCGGAGTCCTTGGAGGATGGTTCGGTTTGTCACCTCGGTCTCTCCATTAGTTTGGGGGTGAGCTATCGATGTGAAGTAGTGCTGGATGTTCACGTCGGCACAGAACTATTTGAACACCTGGTTATCAAACTATCGCCTGTTGTCTATGATGATAGTATGGGAAAGTTTGAAATGGCAGACGATCAACCTCTAGAGAAAGAATCTCACCTTGCCTTCGGTGATCCAGGCCAGGGGCTTCGCTTTCACCCATTTGGTGAAATAGTCGAGGCAACAATCAGGTACTTCCATTGACTGACACCAAGGGCAAAAGGTCTCAGGATGTCTATCCCCCACCGGATGAATGGCCATGGAGAAGAGAGTTGGGATAGCAAGGAGGATGGCTATTGTTGGATGTGGGCATGCCTTTAGCAGTGATCACACTTCTGCACAAACTCGACAGCATCTTCCCACATGGTCTTCCATTAGTAACCTTTTCGAAGAGCCTTGTAGGCCAACGCCCTACCCCCCACATGATCCTCGCAGATGCCCCCCACATGATTTTCACCCTAGCAGGGGGTAGGATTAGGATCTCTGGTAGAGCTGCTTGTCCATTAACACAAATGGGTGGCCTTCCATTTGAGGAGGCCCCCTTACGTGCGATCCTCCGGTAGGATGCCATCGGCTATGTACCTGACATAGGGGTCCATCTAGCTTGCCTTGGGTGCAAACTGTTAGACCTCACCCATGATCTCTAACTAGGGGTCTCTAGGAATTTGATGATGGTATGCCCTAGTAGCGAGTTTGGTAGAGTTGCAAGCTTGGAAAGCATATCAACACGGCCGTTCTCCCCATGGGGGATGTGAAATTTTGAAGTATTGGAGGTTTGCCATGTATGAGCATACTCGATCTAGGTATTTTGCCATCATGGGATCCCTGGCCTCGTACTTGCCTGAGACTTGGCTCGCCACTAGTTGGGAGTCCGTAAAGACCCTCAAGCTCGTCACGCCCATCTCGTGGGACACCTTCAGTCCCATGAGGAGCACCTCATATTCGGCCTGCTTGTTGGTTTCCTTTAAGAGGAAGCGTAGTGTGTATTCGGTGACTACCCCATAGACGTTAGCAAGAATGAGTCTAGCTCCACTCCCCCTGGTGTTGGATGCACCATCGACATGGAGAATCCAAGCCATTTCCTCTAGGGCTAGGTCTTGCTTGGCCTTGATCGATTCATTGACTTCCTCGGGTCCTCGCTAGTCCAGGTGCATTCCACCAGGAAGTTAGTTAGAACTTGGGCCTTTTGAGATGGCCTCGGTTATAGAATATGTTGAACTCATTGAGCTTCATTGCCTACTTAGCCAGGCATCCCGAGGTATTTGGGTGACTCAGGATAGACCTCAGAGGTTGGTCAGTGAGGACCACAATCAGGTAAGCTTAGAAATAAGGCCTGAGCGCTGCGTAGACACGATAAGTGCAAAGATATTTTTTTTAGATTGAGTGTACCTAGTTTACGTATCACGAAGCAACTTGCTGGTGTAATAGATAGCCGCTGGAGACCATCCTCACCGGTGCAACTAGCACTGAGTTGACTGCTTCCTAGGAGATTACCGGTATAAAAGGAACTCCTCTCTAGGCTCCGGTCTGGACAATAATGGGGGAGAGGTGAGGAGCTTCTTCAGCCCCTCAAATACCCCTCAACACTCCTCTATCTAGACAAAATCATGCATCTTGTGCAGAGCCTTGAAGAATGGCTGATAGTGCTTGGCAGAGCATAAGATGAACTGACCTAGGGCAACGATGTGTTTGGTCAAGTGCTGCACCTCCTTCTTGGCCATGGGATGTTTCATGTCTGTGATCACTTGAATCTTTTTCGAGTTAGCCTTGATCCCCCGCTAGATGACCATGAAACCCAAGAACTTTCTTGCCATGATACCGAATGGGCACTTGGCCAGGTTCAGTTTCATTCGGTAGAGATGAAGGTTATCGAAAGCCTCCGCTAGGTCAATAATATGGTCCGAGTCTTGGCCGCTCATGACGAGCAGTCATCCATGTAGACCTGCATGTTTCAATCTATTTGGTCCTTGAAGACCTTATTGACCAAGCGATGGTATGTTGCCTCAGCATTCTTGAGGCCAAAGGGCATCACTTTGTAACAATACGTGCCCCTGTCGGTCACAAATGCCATATGTTCTTTGTCCTCTAGATGCATGCAGATTTGGTTGTACCAGGAGAATACATCCATAAAGCTAAGCAAGCACTGCCCTGAGGTGGCATCCACCAACTGATCAATCTTGGATAGCAGGAAGCTATTCTTTGGGCATGCCCAATTGAGATCGGTGTAATCCACATAGATCCTCCACTTTCCATCGGCCTTCTTAACCATAACCACGTTGGCCAACCAGCTGGGGTACTGCACTTCTCGAATGAAGCTTGCCACGATAAGCCTTTTGATTTCTTCGTCTGTCACATTCTGCCTTTCCAGGGTGAAGCTCCTCTTCTTCTACTAGACCGGACGGCACTTGGGGCTGACGTTCAGCCTGTGTGTGATGATGTCGAGGAGAATTCCAGGCATGTCCACTGCCGTCCAAGTGAAATCATCGATGTTTGCCTATAAGAAACTTAGAAGGCGGTCTCTCTCTTCCTCTAGCAAGAGGGCCCCTACTTGCATTGTCTTCAAGGGATCATCTCCATGGGGGAATGATAGCAAACACTCCATTGGCCCGCCTTTAGCTTCCTGCTCCCTTTGATCCAATTAATCGACTACGATGTCTCCCTCAGCACTCCTGGTGTCGGGGATAGCCTGCAGACAATGCTGGACCGGCTAGCAAGATCCTCTCATTTTCTCGGCTCCATATGGGGTCAAGAATTGGACAAGGTGCCATCTAGTGGAGATGACTACATCGGGCTAGTTGAGCCCCGGGAGGCCTAGAATCATGTTATAAGCTGAAGGGTGCTTAACACTATGAAGGTCATCATGACAGTGCTCTTTCGGGGTAGCATCCTGGTAGTGACTGTGATGTTTGACAAACCTCCAAACTGATGTGGGATGACATGCTAGGGATTAACATAAAAAAACTCAAATTAAAGAGCAATATTTTGGATTTGTTTGTATGGTTTGATTCCCGAAAAAAGGTCAGGAATAGGTTAGGGATTTCATGTAACAACTAGAGTTCTACCCGCATACTAGAAACTATCAAAGAGATAAAGAAAGAAAGGATCCTAGGGTTAAGAAATCACTAAAAGGCATGCTCTAATTTCAATAAATCAGACAAAGTGAGAAGAGAAGGGGTTTAAATACCTATCAATGATTTTCCTTGCATTATAGAAGGGGTCACACCTCTCAAATCGGTGCTTGGATGATGAAGTCTTGTTCCTGTGGATCCGTCGGCTTTTTATCAACTAGTTTCGGGGCAAGGAAAAACTTCATCCAAAGATCATTTCACCTAAGAGATCCTGCAAATGTCAGGGGTTAGTGATGTAGAAGATAAAAAAAATTATGAAACTAGAAGGGGAAGAGAAGAGAAGGTTGGAGGATGGTGCAGGAGACTGCTAGCAGCCTGTTTGATTGGAGGATGCCTAGATGGATGGGGCGGATTGGTTGCTTGAGGATGGCAGCCTGGCTGCTGGAAGAGGATGCCTGGATGTCTGTAGATGGCAGCTTGGATTGAAATATGGAAGGGGCGGTCTAGGGTTTTAGGTTGCTTGAAGTGGGGTTGGAGGAACTCGACCCTGTCGAGTAAGGGTCAATTCGGCTCTGGTATTGCTCCAACGGGTTTGGGTTGAGGTGTTGCAGATCCTCTCGAGTGATCCACGAGTCCTTAGATTCTGGTCGACCTTGCCAACGAACCAAGTAATGTGGTAGCCTTTGTTCTGGGTACTAATGGCTTGGTCATCCAGGATATGCTCAATCTTTTTCCTCTCATAGGCCAATTGATTGGTGGACACTCAGGGATGGGTTTGCTCTTAAAGAAAGGGTCAAGTTCAAAGGGCTTACTATGTATCATTGCTGGCTCCCTATACTCAACTAGGTCTGAGATATTGAAGGTTGAGCTAATGCCAAATTCGGATAGTTACTCAAGTACATAGGCATTAGGTCCAACTTTCTTTATCACTTTGAAGGGTCCAGCACTATGGGTATGTAACTTTTCATGGTCCCCGGAGAAAATCGCTCAGGCTTAAGCCAAATCATTACATAATTCCCCTCAGCAAACTCTTGGACTCTTTTCGAGAATTAGCTATATTTTATGGTAATCATTGCTCACATGAATCTTATGCTAATTTCCTTCTAACATGCTGGGAAAAAGATGAATACCAACACCTAATAGACTCACCTAATGGACTCAACTATGCATTCTTATTGAAAGAGTTTTATTAAATCTTCAATTTTATCTTTGGACTTGATCCTCGGTCGGTGGGTGACATGTGGATGAAAATGGTGCATGGACTCCTACTAAATGCCATAAGGTCTTCCAATAATAGGTGGAAAATCTAACGGCCTCTAAGGATTTATGTAACCTAGTAACCTCAACAAAGTGTAACCTAATGACTCTAGAAACTTCGAAAGCTTCAGGCCAGGGTAGGAAATAAGAAGTGGATTCGGGGTTAGCTTATTAGGGTAGGAAATAAGAAGAGGGTTTGGGGTTGACCTTAAGGGTTGGACATTAATGTACTTCTACAGGGAATAAAGGGGCCACCTTATGGAAGAATGGGTTAGTAATTTAGGGAAGAGATCTTCAATTAGGACTAAAGGAGTGACTTCATCCTAAGGGTACCGGATTAAATAAATCACATCCTCAATAAGTTCCTCCGGTTCTTGAATTTCAGGACTAGGCTCTATCATTGGGTTCTCTTCTAGGGTTTTCTCAAGTAAAGTTGTGGTAATATTATCATGGTTCTCTTCCTCTAACTGTTCTTCTACTATAGCTTCAGTCTGGGCATTTTCTTAGTCAACTAATTCTAGGCCTACCCTATGTATTTCCTCTTCAATGTTAGCCTTAGGAACAAATAGGGTAGTAGGGGTGGGTCGACTAAGGGGAACTTGATTAGTACTTGGCTGATAGCTAGGGGTACTAATCCTATCGGGTTCGGGTCGACTAAGGGGAACTTGATTAGTACCTGGCTGATATCTAGGGGTACTAATCTTATTGGGCTTAGGTCGATGGGCTATGGGTTCCCTCTGCTCATAGGACATAGGTTCAGATTGATGGGTTAGGGGTCTCTTGGGCTCATAGGATATGGGTTCAGGTCGAGGGATCATGGATCTCTTGGGCTCATAATACATGGGTTCGGATTGATGGGCTATGAGTCTATTGGGCTTATAGGACATAGGTAGGGATCGATGGGCAATGGGTCCACTGGGCTCATAGGATATGGATAGGGATCGATGGGCTATGGGTCCATTGGGCTCATAGGACAGGGATACGGATCGATGGGCTATGGGTCTACTGGGTTCATAGGACATGGATAGGTACCTTTCTCTAAGTTTGCTCTTCATGACTCTCCAGGTAGCTATGGAAATATCTCCTCTTTGTCTAGTCATTCTTTCAATATTATCCCAGTATATTCTAGCCTAGCGAACTAACTTGAGTTTAGCAAACTTAAACTTCCTTTCCTCTGTCATCTCATCCCATTCAAAGTATCAATCCATATTTTTCTTCCAATCTATGTAAGCCTTAGGATCAAGATCACCACTAAAAGTAGGTGCTTCTAACCTAATGCTCCTAAAGGCTCTCTCATCCTGGTCCATGAAATCATGATTGGATCTCCTATGGTTAGATTCCCAGAGTGGGTCAGGGCATGGGGCTCTCCTAGGGTTGAGAGGTGGGGGATATGGTGTCTCAAGTTTAGGTTTGGTAGGGGTCTTTCTAGTTGTCTCTAGGTTTCCTATGCATCCCTTTAATCGTTCAAACTTATGGCTCAATTGGGCATTAAATCGGGCAAGCTGGTCAGTGATGGCCCTCAGTTGGGTTTCAAGATTGGACTCCATGATCAGACTGGGTTGGGGTTAGACTCTTAATCTAGTGGTCATGCATCAAGCATATACAACATTCTAGGACTTGCTAGACCTAGCAGCTCAAGTAGAATGAGTCAGCTCAACTTAAAACCAATTCAACAATTACCCTTTTCACTGGCCAGGTAAGAGGTAGGAGTGTGGGAGGCTTCCCCTGCTCTTGCAGGGTCCAAATTAAGTAACCATAGCTCCGTTTTGGATGTTTGCCTTTGGACCTCTAGCCTAGACACCAGCTTCAAGAAATAATGGAAAGATTGGGTGCACTAGCTTTCTCACAAGACCACGAATTGGACCTGTTGGTGTCCCTAGATCAATTAGGGTGCTACTTGATTTTAATTAAGGCTTGGGTTCGAATGCAGGGTGGTTGTTTTGGGCCAAGAAAAGGTGATGAAATTCTTTCCTTATCTGACAAAGTAGAATTGCCCTTAAGATGATATAATTATGATGCACACACATAAATCCTAATGCAACATGAAACTAAAAATCAGAAAAAAGGTAGTAAATAAAATCTTCCTTTTTTTTTTTTTGCAGATGGTAGAGGTAATTAAGGACTAACAGCAACTAATTAAGTGCAAAGAAAAATTAAGTTTGAAGGGTTTTAATGCAATCAAGTTTCAGCCTTATTCTAATCATGTAGAAATTTCAGCAAGTAATTTTTTTGTTAGGGTTTTTTCTTATGCAGATTTTCCCTTATTTTCAGATCAGGAAAATTAGAAAAAAATGGCAGAAATAATAAGGACTAATTATGTGAATGATTGATGCAAAGAATGGTGTAAAATAGATGAGTTTTGGCCACCCTAGGTTTAGACTAGTATGCAGAATTCAGTATGCAGAAATTTTTTTATTTTATGTTTTTTTGTGTTTAGAAACTAAGCATGAACATGCCCTATTCTAAGCTCTGCTACCAAAATTGATGTGGGACAAACCTCCAAACTGATAAGGGATGACATGCTAGGGATTAACATAAAGAAATTCAGATTAAAGAGCAATATTTTAGATTTGTTTGTATGGTTTGATTCCCAAAAAAAAGGTCAAGAATAGGTTAGGGTTTTCATGTAATAACTAGAGTTCTACCCGCATACTAGAAACTATCAAAGAGATAAAGAGAAAAAGAATCCTAGGATTAAGAAACCACTAATAAGGCATACTCTAATTTTAATAAATCAGACAAAGTGAGAAGAGAAGGGGTTTAAATACCTAGCAATGATTTTTCTTGCATTGTAGAAGGGGTCACACCTCTTGGATCAATGCCTGGATGACGAAGCCTTGTTCCCATGGATTCGTTGGCTTTTTATCAGCTGGTTTTGGGGCAAGGAGAAACTTCATCCAAATATCATTTCACCTGAGAGATCCTGTAAATGTCAGGGATTAGTGATGTAAAAGATTAAAAAAATATGAAACTAGAAGTGGAAGAGAAGAGAAGGTTGGAGGATGGTGTAGGAGACTGCTGGCAGCCTGGTTGATTGGAGGATGCCTGGATGGATGGGGTAGATTGGTTGCTTGAGGATGGCAGCTTGGTTGCTGGAAGAGGATGCTTGGATGTCTCCAGATGGTGGCGTGGACTGGAATATGGAAGGGGCGGCCTAGGGTTTTAGGTTGCTTGAAGTGGGCGGCCAAGTGGAGGATGAAGATGATGATGGGTGGGGCGGCTAGGATTTGGATAGTTGGGTTCACCTCACGTGCTCTCCTTGCAGAGTGAAAATGAGCCTCTCACCCTCTCCCTCACGGAGCGTTACTGCCTAAGCACGGATAGAAAAAACTCATAGCTTCATTCATTAAATCATTCATCATCATTCAAGGGAGAAGAGGGGTGGTGTATTTATAGATTCATCCAAACCTCTTCTTATTAGAATTGGAGTACATAGTTTTAGGATAAGGAGTACAAAGTTTGATTGGAATTTGGAGGCCTAAATCCTAGTGGGACTTGGACATTGGACTCCTTGTTGGACTTGGACATGGAACTCCTTGTTGGACTTGGAAGGGCTTACTCCTCTTGGGCTTGGGCTGCTTGACTCCATGTTGGGCTGGGAGACATCCTCTTGAACTTGGTCAAAGCCTTGGGCACCAACTCCTGGTGGACTTGGGCTGGGTGCCAACTTTTATGGACCTGGATTGGGGCACAATCCCTCTTGGGCCTGGGAGCTTGGGTGCCAATCTTCATGTGGGCTTGGGATGGCCTGGGGTGCCAACTTTATGCTAGGCTAGTGCCAACTGAGCTTGGACTAGGAGGGGCACCAACCTTGTGGGCTTGGGTGGCATGAAAGGGGCTCAGGCACATGGGCTGGGGTACTAGAGTAGGGGCCTAGGCGCATAAACTGGAGTGGCTTGAGTGGGGGTCTGGTGACTCTCCTCTTGTGCTTGACTTGAATGAAGGAAAGCAAAATTATATGACTCAAAACTCACTTGACTGGATTGGAACACAAAGGGACTCACTTGTTTGGACTAAGTGGACCCAATTTGACTCAAATGACTCACTTGACCCGAATTTATTACAAGACTCAATCTTTATTATAGGACTCATTTTTTAATACAGGACTTGAATGACTTTGGACCCAAACCAAAATTGACTGACTTCCCAACACATTAGTTAGAGATGGAACCCTACAATCTTTGTTGGTCTTGGTGTGCTCATCAGACTGGGAGGATAATCTCTTCCTCCATACCGATGGAATCTTGGTGAAGCCCATAAGAGGTGTGAACTCCAGTTTTATTAGATCAAGAGATAGGTTCATCCTTGCAAAAGTGTTATAAAAAAGGATGTCACCTGAACTTCCACTATCAACCATAATTTTTTTATAGGGTGCTTAGCTATCGTCATCTCTATGATGACAACATCATTGTTCGGGTTTTCTATCCCAGCTCCCCCCTCTCCCACAAAAGAGAGTACAATATAAGCTCCCTCTCTCACCCTGGCTCTCTTTAGCTCTCGCCCTATCCTCTAAGAGATTATCCCCACCGGCTTCTCTATGAGCTGATTATCGATGGGGGGAGGAAGGGCCTAGGTGCCCTGGGGCCCAGACAGAGCTCTTCCATCCATGAACTTTTTGAGATAGCCTCTCTTGATCAGGTCTTTAATTTCTCTTTTTAGGTGGCGACACTCTTCGATATCATGGCCATGGTCCCGGTGGAACTAGCAGTATTAGGACTTATCACGATCACTGGATGGCTTTAGCAGAGGAGGGCAGCTTAAATAATGTTCGCCTTCAATCTCCATTAGAATTTTGGGTCTTAGAGCAAGGAGACGGGTGTACTTCTCATCCCCGGTGGGGGTGCTCCTTGGCTTGGAGTCTAAACAAGGGTTTGGAGTGCCCTTGGGTCCGTGGTTCCTGCCTAGCTCCCCTCTCTTGTTGCCGTCTCCCCTACAGGAACGAGGCTCGGGTAGTAGCTCAACCTCAACTGGGAGCTCGACCTCGGACGGGAGTCAACCTCAATTTGGAGCACGACCTCGAATGGGGGCTCAACCTCAGCTAGGAGCTCGACCATGAACGAGAGCTCAACCTTAGCTGGGAGAATGACCTCGAACAAGGGCTCGACCTCAGTTGGGAACTCGACCTTGGACAGGAGCTTGACCTTAGCTGGGAACTCTAGCTCAACTAGGAGTTTGAGTTCGACCGGGAGCTCGACCTTAGTTAGGAGCTCGACCTCAGCTAGGAGCTCGACCTTGGCTAAGAGCTCGACCTCAGCTGGGAGCTCGACCTCTGATGGGAGCTCATCCTCAACTAGGACAGGTGGCGTGCTCCACCACCTCATCGCCTAGCTGGATCCACATGGGCACCTCGTAAGTGGCTTGCCACATCACAAAGTGACAAATTTTGTCATATACGGTCTATTACATAAAATACTAGAGAGATTAAGATATATTATAATAGGATTAGAGCTAGTTGGATGAAGTGTAGAAAGTGCAACAAAAATATTATATCATAGATGAATACTTTGGAGGCTCAAGGAAAAAAAAATATTGAATAGCAATAAGCCTTGCAATATTATATTGCTTATATTGCCATGAAACAAAAAAAATAAATAACAATAAGTTGAGTATGGTAGAATAAGAATGCTAAGATGAATATATAGTAAAACTAGAAAAGATATATTAAGAAATTAATATATTAGAGAAGTAGTAGGAGTTGCATAAATTAAAGATAAAATGATAAGAAATTGATTGAGATTATATGAATATATACCACAAATATTTGAGGAGGTTTTAGTATGAAAGATAATTTATTTTGTGCTGAAGATTGTGAAAAAAGAGGGGAAGAATTGAGGTAACATACACGCAAGTTATAAAGAAAGACGTGGATAAACTTTAGAACTAAAAGCAGATCAAATACTAGTATATCTATATCCATATTTATTTTATTTGATTAATATAGATATGCATAAGGATGATAGTGGGATGCAAAAACTTATATCTATATTTTTTTTAAATAAACATGGATGCAAGTCGAATACTATAATTACAAATATAAATATGGACATAAAATTGGATAACTCATCTTGATGATCACAGAATTAAAGATATTATTAAATGGATGATAAATCAAATTAATATCATATTGATATGGTTATGTAGTTTTTTAAAAACTCATGAGTACCATATAAAATTAAATAAGATTAAAAATAGAATCAGATATTTGGATACGAATTGGATAATTGTCTATTCATATTCATATCTATTTTTCTTTGATGAATACAAATGTTAGTCGGATGCTCAAATTTCTATCACATCATTATATATTTGGATATAAAAGTGGATCAAGATGGATATTATCTACTTTAATCACTAATAAACTTGAAATAGCATTAGAGCTTGTCCTAAATAAAAATACATGGCACAAAGGATCCATAAAATAGTAGTTGGGAAAAAGCTCCAATGATTATGTTGTTTATTGTTTGATTTGTTAATTTTTGATCTGATCAGGAGTATAAAAGACTTTTCTTACCTTGCTCAACTCAAATCTTGCAAAATAAAACTAGAAGAAGAGAGAAGAATTGTAAAAATAGAACTTAAGTCCCCTTTTATTTTATTGATTAATTTAAAAACAAGATATACAACTTGTGTTTAAAATAGGGAGGCCTATCATTACATAACTTAGGTCATATTCATTTTCTTATTTTCCAGAAAGATGACCATCCTTGCACAATTTTGGTCAAATCTTTCTTTAGTTTTAGTAGGACTCTTCCACTTAAAATAGGCATATCTAATATAAACAATTTTTTTAAAAAAATAAATTCTTTAAAAAATAAATATTGACTTCTATATTAACTCTATTTTTTATTACTTTGCAAAATTCTTCTCTGATTGAAAGTTTTATTTGATCAAAGTCTTATTAAAAAAAAAAAAAGCTTTCAATTTAACTAGCCCATTTCAAATCCAAATGAAAGAATTTGCCCCTAATAGTTCAAGGTGCCACCTCTTAAAGGGATGAGGCATCACATCATAAATTTCAAACAACTACTTGATTTAAAAAAGAAAAAAAGATCATCTTAATTAGTCTTGTATGACTAAGTTATGACCTTTAAAAATTTGGCTTATAACTCAATTTTTTAATATGTTGAATCTTGCTCTTGAATCCTATCCAACCCTATCTATAGTAGCTAAAGTAATCTACATCTAATCCGATGATCCTTCAAAATTAACTTTTCATCTAGTTAAACTTTGTATTAGAGACTCTTTCATAATACCAACATTGTTGGGTGTTATTTGTAATTGATCTTTAGTTTAATTTAAGACTTAAAGAGGATTGGATATAGATCAGTATATTCATATTCTTATCCATTTTTATTTGATAAATATAGATGTCAAATACCAAAATTCATATCTATATTTATTTTAGACATTTACAAATATAATTGAATATAATAATATAGATATAAATATAAATGTAAGCCATATAGTTAAACTTCATGAACTAACAAATAAGATGTATAACTATATGGAAGCTAAATCAAGTTCAAAACATGTTAATACTTCCACTTATTTCACTTTAAAATTCATGAGAGGTGTGCAAGGCTTAATAATATTCCAAATAGTATCAAATGTTTAAGTACCGAATAGATAGTTTTTCAATCTATATTAATATTTTGTTTGGATAAATATAAATATAAATATATATTAGTTGACTACTCAAATTAATATCTATATATGTATACATTTGAATAATGAAATGACTTGAATAATAATATCCGGTCCATTTTTTCATCTAGTTAAGTGTAACATGCTACACCATGGTTAAAAGGATAAAAGTTTTATCCAAGTCAATTTAAAATTCTCCTATCCAAGTCTATCCTAAATTTAATTAAAAACTCATCCAAAAATTTTAAAACCATTTTATTTTTTTTATACAGACGGATAGTCACAACTTTGGTGGAATAGCAGCCCAAAAGATCAAGTGAAAGTAAGCCTTGAAGGGGCAAAGGAATACTATCGCTTGGGTGCCAGGACCAGTCACCAGAATGTGAGCAACAAATGAGGCAACCTAGTCAGTCACATAATTCATCTCCCTATAAACATGCCAAACTGACACAGTGTTAGTGGCTCAAGAGATCACCAGATATCATGAAGGAGAGGGTGGATGTGACACTCCTTGGCCCTATCTTGAATCCTTCCAATGACAATGGAGGAGTCCCCCTCGATGAGAATCCTCCCAGCATGCAACTCTTGTATGTTCCAGGTGATGCCTGCCCAACATAGCTCTAAGCATAGCCTCTAGAACCAAAGGCTCATGGTGAAAAGAATCTCCAGCTCCCAACAACCTACCCTCAGCATCTCGAATGACAAAACCAACACCCCCTGACACACCACAAATACTGCCATCAAAATTCACCTTGATGAAATCCAAAGGAGGGGGCTCCCAAGAAATGTAGATCACCCTCTAGGCCGATGCTAAAGCAGCATGGGAGTCCCAAGAGTCCGAGGCCGCAAGGAAAGTGGTGAAAGTGTTATGGTGGTGAAACTCCATAGCCATGAACATGGCACTTCGAAGAACCCAATGAGCTAGACCAAGAACATCCTCAAAGACAGTTATTCCTAGACAACCAAATTTGGTATGCAATATAAGTAGAAAAACCACCCGCCTCAACCGAACAATGCTGGAGCATATAAAGGAAAGGGTACAACCAGGTTCCCTACTCCTGAATCCAAAGCCATCTCCCAACCAAAGTCTAAATCGACCATGCCCTAGGATAATGCATGATCACATGCTCAGTAGACTCAACCTTTGACCCACAAACTGGGCAAGTCACTGGCAAGTACATACCTCTGCGCCTAAGCAATGCCCTCATGAGATGGTGATCCCAAGCCACCTTCCAAAGAAGAAGGTGCACTCTCGGGTGAATAGGCAATCTCCAGATTCAGGTAGTCAAAATCCTCATCTCAGATGGAGTCCTGTACAAATCAAAAAGGATCCTGGAAGTAACCCTGGGATGGCAAGAATGACCCACACCCTCAGATCTCGACAACTATGGGCCGGAATTGGCATGGCAAGAATGTGACAAGTCAGCTAGCTCCTGAATAATCTGGTAACCTCTTGAGCATTCCATCTCCTACCGTTATTTGCCAGCAATTGAGAAACCCGAAGGTTATTGACCAGCTCAATGCTCATAAAGGTAGGCCACATGAAAAAGGTAAGTTAGAGATCCATGCATCCTGGCTCACATCAACTGTGGACCAATCCCTAATCAAACACTTGATCTGAGCTAACATATCAGGATCCTGGGCATAGATCTCCCTTCAAATAGAAAAGCAGCCGTGCGAGGTCAAAATCTAAGAACCCTAGCTCCAGGTGCCATAATGGGCTCTCGTCACTCTACTCCATAAATAATTAAGCTAAAGGAGATATCTCACTGCATGCCTAGCAATCAACACCTTCCTCCTGAGCAGAAGTTACTAGATCCTAAGACCACCATCCCTAACTTGCTGGCAGATAGTATCTGAGGTCAATAGATATAGCCCATGATTATCTTGTTTGGAACTCCATAGGAAGTCTCAGAATAAACGCTCCATCTCCCTGAGGCACCAGCTAGGTAGCATAGTATTCAACAAGAGATCAACAAGGATGGAGCTTAAGATAGATCTAATAAGAGTGAGCCTACACATCATGGAGAGAGAAAAGGCTTGCCAACCCTCAAGACAATCATGGACCCACTGTACCAAGGGTCTGCACTCTAACCTCCGGAGCCTCCCACTAATTACAGGTAGATAAAGGTACCAGTCTGCTCCAAAATCTCCAAGTTGGAGAGGATTGCCTACTTTGTCTGGACCTTCATTCTTTGGCTAAAGATAATAGTAGACTTATGCAGATTCACGAACTACCTAGAGTGACGATAATAGGTCTCAACATTGGTGGCGAAACATCTTGCATTCTAAATTAAAGCCTAGCTAAAAAGAAGGCAATCATCTTATTGACTCTGTTATTGATTTTGATGATAAGTAAAATGGTTAAGTATAAGTTGAGTACTAATGATTTCTTTGAAGTATGTTTTATTAAAAAAGGTGCTCACAAATATGAAAAAGTTTATTTGATTGAAGTAAACCAAGTTTGGATGAAAAGATCTGCTCAAAGAGGACTTGGACAATCAAAGATTGCTTGAATGGTCAATTGGGTTAAGTATAAATGTGTTTCAGCACAAGTTCAGACTTTTTTGTGAAGATTTTAGTGAAGTATCGATTCAAAGTGTCGACACATGGAGGTGAAGTGTCAACTCAATTCGGTACGCAAAGAATGTTTCAAATGGCACGGCTGAAGTGTCAACACATGGACCTGAAGTATCGACTCAAAGTGTTGACACATGGATTAGCTCATCGCCTGAGATTTTCAAGCCATAAAACTTGCTGAAAATAAAGATCTGCTGAAGTGTCGACTCACCTAACGAAGTGTTGATACATCTGAGATTTTTAGAGAACCAGATTGAAGATTTTTGAATTGGATGTCGACCTGAAGTATCGACTCACAGCCTGAAGTGTTGACACATGGAGTTCTGGAAACAGTAACGGCTAGTTTTTCAAACACAAAACTTGACCCTTTTGCCCTCCAAAGGCTAGTTTTTCAAGTCAACGGCTAGAAACGAGATTTGAGGCCTTAGGGAGGTATTTATATGCTTTAAATTAAATCAAAAGAAGAACAATTGATTATTATTGACGAGAATGAGATAAGAGCATTCAAGTGAGAAGAAAAGAGAGCTTTAACTCCTATTCATTGAAGATTCAACCACTCTCAAGCAAAAGTAAGCCTCTAAGCATTCAAGAGCCTTCAAGTGCATTGAAGATCATCTTTTCTTAAGCATTCAAGAGGCTTCAACAAGTTCAAAGCATCTCTATATCGAGCTTCAAAGAGATACCCACTTTATTTTAGAAAGCTTATATTGTTTCTCTACTTCTAAACTTGATTTATTGTAAGGGTTCTTGGTTAGCCTATTGTAAAACCAAGGAAGGTTATTGGTGAGCCTTTGAAAACTAATTAAGATGTTGGTTAGCCCAGAAAATCAAGGGAGGTTGGTGGTTAGCCTATAAAACCATTTAGGTTCTTGGTTAGCCCATAAAACCAATTGAGGTTTTGACTTGTTGGCCTTGTGAAAATAAGTTGAGTTTTTAATTAGTGAGCCTGCAAAACTAATCAACTGTAATCGATGTGATTATAATGAATTCCCAAGAAGATCTTAGGGAGTGGATGTAGGTGCATTGGATAGCACCGAACCACTATATTTCTTGATCTTTGTGGTTGATTGATCTCTCTACTTGCTTTACTTTAATTGCTCTTTATTTTCGCTGCACTTTTATTTAAGAGAATTACATTTGATTTCATTGTACCTTAATTGATGGTTGAATTAGATTGCATAGCATTGCATTGCATCAAGTAAATATTTTTCAGAGAACCAATTCACCCCCCTTTTGGGTTGCTTATTGGGCAACAAGTGGTATCAGAGCCCTGTTCTCAGTATATATGCTTTACCATCTTGAGTAAAGATCTATGACAACCCCAATTGGTACTTGCATAGTTGAGGGTCAAGCCTCAAATAGACCTTCATTTTTTAATAGATCAAATTATACATATTGGAAAACTAAGATGAGAATTTATATGCATTCTATTGATTATAATTTGTGGGGAGTTGTAGATAAAGGTCCTCATATTCCTTCAATAGTGGTTAATGGTGTTTCCATCCCAAAGCTCGAAGAGGATTAGGATGAAAATGACATCAAGCAATCTGAGATCAATTCCAAGGTAATGAATCTCTTTTATTGTGCATTAGATCCTAGTGAATTTAATAGGATATCTACATGCACCTCTGTTAAAAAAATATGGGACATACTTGAAGTTACCCATGAGGGTACCGATCAAGTGAAAAATACTAAAGTGAACATGTTAGTGCACACATATGAGATGTTCTGAATGGAACCTAATGAATCTATCACTGATATGTACACAAGATTCACAAATATTATAAATGGAATGAGAAGTCTTGGAAAAGTAATGTCTAACGTTGATCTTGTGAATAAAATCCTCAGGTCACTTTCAACATCATGAGATCCGAAGGTGACCGCAATCCAAGAAGCCAAGGACGTTGACAAACTACCTCCAGAGCAACTGGTTGATGGGAATTTTCCCAGGGTGCCGGGAGTCATGCAGCATGCAGAAGTGAATTTCAAAACAAAATTCTAAGCATGAAATCCTAATATGGCTAGAAAATCCTAATTCCCAGGAATCCCTTATGCAATACCAATCAATGAAACATAAATGAAGTCAAAATACATACTTGGATCGCTGAAATCCAATTTTTTCCACGAGGCTCACAAGTGCAAGCCCTCCAATGATGATCCACACGAGAATGGTACCAAGAAAGAATCCCTACTGGGTTGCTTGCTTCAACAAGACTCTTTTGTCAGCCTTTTAACCTTTGACCACTGTAAGATACTTTGTCCTACTGTAGGGCTCTCTAGATATAGTCCTAAACCACTCTTGGTTTTAGGACAACCCTCCTCTAGGACCACTTAGGATTATGTCCTAAAACTAAGCCTTGTCCTAGTAGAAAAGACTTTGTCTTAACAAGACAAGTCTTGTCCTAAAGTAAGAAGGAGGGAGGTAGAAGTGGAAGAACACTCAGAATATCTCTTTTTTTTTTTTTACGGTGAAAAGAAAAAGATCTGAAACTCATATCACCGCCCCTATTTATAGTTTTAAGAGGGGCATGTGATATGTCCTCCAACAGGTTATCAGATATGATTTTTCAAGACTGAAAATCATATCCAATATGTCTCTTCATGCACCAAAAGACATATTGGCATCCATCCATTTTCTTAGACAATCT
This sequence comes from Areca catechu, assembly GCA_021397845.1. Taxonomy (NCBI): domain Eukaryota; kingdom Viridiplantae; phylum Streptophyta; class Magnoliopsida; order Arecales; family Arecaceae; genus Areca; species Areca catechu. Next base: position 87,251,378 of record CM038051.1, on the reverse strand, counting down.
GTGACTTGCCACATGGCAAGTACTGGTCCCTGGGAAGCTAAGAGGCACCTCTTCAATCTCCAAACACCAGAGAATATGAAGAGTCCTGAAAGCAGAATGACTATGCTTCAGGGTGCGCGCCACATGAAGAGACGTGTCTCTTTATGCACGCTTTTGCTTCCATCCATTTTTCACGCCCTATCGAAAAGCCTTGACCGGTCAAATATATCCAAGAGGCATGGGATAAGATGAGAAGGTGCCCACTAAAATGAAACACTCAAGTGTTTCATCTGCAGAAGGACTTTTGTCCTTCTATGCGCACCTTCATTTCCCGCGCGTGCCCCAAGAAACCCTTTATATTATGGTCAAATTTATCTACACCCCATGCAACCTTTAACTAGTCAAAGCATATGCAATATGGCTGTCAAAAGAAAGAGCATTAAATCCTCTTTCCATCCATCTAAAAATATTTTAGAGCAGAGGACTATAGACTCTTCTAGGCCTTTTTGAATGCCAAGGTGTCATTTTGGCATCTAGAGTCCCAACTCAAATGGACTCTTCAATAAAACATCCAAAAGTCCAAAATAAAATCAGATCAAGTTCTGATTTGGCTATCCCTACTTAGGACTCAACCTAATTTAGGTTTTCTTTAATTAGGTTAGCTTAATTAGCAAGCAACCGGACCCAATCCAATTGGGTTAGGAATTGGGTAAGCCTACATATGCTAGTATGCAATCTGGCTAACCAATTATGATCCCATGACCCTAATTAAACTATGAGTAACTTCCTTGGCCTATTCTTTATTATGTGTCACCCATTGGGTTCCACATCTAGCCAGCAGTAGGTTTAGGTTTGAGTTGATTCGATCCGATCGAACCCGATTGACCTAATTAGGTCAAATCGGCTTACCTAATTGTCTAATTCGAATCACACATCGAATTGACTCATGAAACCAATCCAATTAGTTCATGAAAACTCACAATACAAGATTGACGTCTAGCAACATGTCATGCCTACTCGGAAGATGAGGAATTTGGTAGAAATTACCAAAATATCCTTCAGTAGTAAGTTACCGTGCAATTCAATCTTTTGATATCCCATTATCCCGATTAAGTGATGAGTATGGATAAATGTCAAACCCTAACACTTAATCATATCAAATCTTGGCTTGATCATGAGGACTTAGTTGATGACTGATTAGAAGCCACTTCTAATCTCATCTCACTTTGCAAAGATTCCTTGAGTCACTCATCGAAGAGATTACATGGGATAACATATCCTCTTACCAGGATTGATCAATTCCTTGTTGGTCCACTCACATCCTTCGTACACCTTCCACCATACCCAGAACACCCCGTACATGTCGCAATGCCATGAATGAGTATGAACCAAAGTATGGCTTAATGTGCACAAGGAACCATGGTGACCTCAGGTCTGAAGATCACATGCACAACTTCTACTCTAGGACCTATCTTTTGACAAGGAGTAAGACTTCCATAAGATAGTCCCGGTGTGGATCAGTTTAGTGTACTCATAACCTAATGAGAACCCTTATCCTTGTATTAGTGTCTCTACACAAGTGGCTGTGAGACCAACCACCCTCATCAACGGAGCATACATAAGATAAGCTAGTCTTACCAGATTCATCGATTCCCAAATCGATGGTCCAATGACTAGGAATATTCTAAATTAGGGTTTATAGAAATTAGGTCTCACTATTATTTTATCATAACCCTAATTCCATTGCCCTACTCTATGAGATTCATCATAGTCAAAAATATGACACAGCAGTATATGATGAATCAAATGCCTTTATTATAAATAATGATGTCATATATGAGTTGGAAGTTTACAAAAAGGCCCAAACAATGATTGGCTCTTAGGGCATTTTTCTATCACTGGTCGGATCGCTCATGACTTATGAGCTAAATTTGAAGCAAAATTCAATGGACATGGATAAAAACTAAAAGGGGATTGCTTTCAAATCAAACATATAAGAAGAATCCTCAATAGATGAGTCGGAAGAAGAAAAAGATGATGAAGGTGAAGAAGCCCTCCTTGCAAGGAAATTCAAAAGATTCATGAAGAGGAGGAAGTTTCCTTACAAAAAGAAATATCAATCAAAAGAAAAAGGAAAAGAGAAAGAGAAGGAAAAAGAAAAGAAAAAGGAGAAGAAAATACCTACATGCTTCGAGTGCAAGAAGCCGGGACACTACAAATTCGATTGACCTCTCCTTAAGAAGTCAAGGAAGAAATTAAGAAAGAAAGCAATGATGGCCATCTAGAGTGACATTGAAGACTCCAATTCTGAAGAAGAGCAGACAGAAGTTGCAAATATCTATTTAATGACACATCAAGAGCAAGATGAGGTAAATTCTAATACTGAAATAGATTTTACTTTTGATGAGCTTAGAAATGCTTTTGATGAACTTATGCATGATTATAAAGTAATTTTATCTAAAAATGAAAGGTTGAAAAAGCATGCAAATAGTTTTTCTCTTGAAAACAATTCTTTGCTAAATGAAGTTAGTGATTTGAAATCTAAATTGGATGTTTTAGAAAAGAAAAACAATGCTTTGTCAATGGAGAATGAAGTTTTGAAAAGACCCAAAAATATTATTTCAAATGGTGATCTTTTAAAGAAAAATAAAGATTTAGAATTGGAAAATGCTAAGTACAAAAATGAACTTGAAAAGATAAAGCCTTTTATTGAAAAATTTACCTATAGTTCAAAAAAACTGAAACAACTTTTGAATAGCCAAAGAGCCATTTTCAATAAAGCAGGTTTAGGTTTTAGACCACAAAAATAATAAAAGTACTTCAAAAACTTTTTTGTACCTGCATCATCCAACATAACTTATTTTTCATATAAAAAGTTAAGTCATAAATCTTTTCAATGCAATTTAAGAAAAAATAATTCTTTTGGCAAAGTATGGGTTCCAAAAGGAACCATTTTAAGTGCTAACCCTAAAGGATCCAAGTTGGCTTGGATACCTAAAAACAAAGCTTGATTTTATTGCAGGTGTGTCTTGAAACCAAGGAGAACAAAAGACTTTGGTATCTTGATAGTGGTTGCTTAAGGTATATGACGGGAGATATGAAGCAATTCACTTCTCTTAAAGCTTTGAATAGAGGGAGTGTGACCTTCGGGAATAATGGTAAAGAAAAAATCATTGGTATTGATAAGGTTCACATAACTCCTTCTAGTTATATTTGTAATGTACTGTTAGTTAAAGGTTTGAAGCATAATCTTTTGAGCATTAGTCAATTTTGCGATAACGATTTTCAAGTCATTTTTAAATCATCTTATTGCATAATTGCTAATCTGGATATAAATGGAGTACAATTCATTGGAAAAAGACATGAAAACGTTTATTTGGTAGATTTGGATAATCTATCTTTGCCTAATGGAGCATGCCTTGTTGCAATGAATTCTACTAAGGATGAGACTAGTTGGCTTTGGTATAGAAGATTAGGGCATGCTAGTATGTATCTACTTTCAAAACTTTGCAAAAAGAATTTGGTTAGAGATTTACGTGAACTTTGTTTTGAAAAAGATAGAATTTGCCAAGCATGTCAATTTGGGAAACAAGTTAAAACTTCTTTCAAACCAAAAGGTTTTGTAACTACTAGTAGGCCACTAGAACTACTTCATATGGATCTATTTGGACCAACTAGAACATCAAGTATAGGAGGCAAGAGATATGGATTAGTCGTAGTGGATGATTTTTTCGAGATTTACATGGGTTTTCTTTCTAGCACAAAAAGATGAATCATTTTCTGTATTTATAAAGTTTTATCGAAAAGTTTCAAATAAAAAGGATGTTTCAATTGTTTGCATTCATAGTGATCATAGAACTAAATTTAAAAATCAAGATTTCGAAAACTTTTGTAATGAAAAAGGAATTGAACATAACTTTTCTGCACCTAGGACACCTCAGCAGAATGGGATAGTAGAAAGAAAAAATCATACTTCGGAAGAAATGGCACGTACTATGCTTTGTGAAAATGATTAGCTGAGATATTTTTGGGCTGAAGCTATTAATACTGCATAGTATTGTTGGGAATTGTATCCCAAAGCCAATCGTCTAGGCTGTAGACGGTTGTGCTATCTTTGTATTTGTATATGAATTCTTTTTAATAAATAAAAGTTATTTATTTTGGTTGTCCATCATATTTAGTTTTCCTGTAAGAACTCTTATGTGATGAAGTCCTTAGAACTACATTATTTGATATAGAGAAGAGATATCAAGTAGTTCTTAAACTGGTTCACAACCAAATGATATATTGTTATAGGATGATAATGTATCAAGTGTAGATTGTTGTATGTCACATTTATTGGTTGTCCTCTTAACTATTGAGTGTGGAGACACTAGTATGACATGCAAGTGAAATATATGACATCCCATTAAACGTGACCATTTGCGGAGCTCCCTTCTACCAAATGATTGCTCGTGAAGGGATATGGATATATGTGTCCCTCAGACCTGATGTCAGCATGGCAGCTTGCAAGCAACTCACTGTACTTTGGTACCGGACTATCTGGATTTCTAATCCAGTGACTGAAGGTTTTTGGGTGTAGTCAAGTACTTGTAGAGTGGTAGTGGATCAAGATGGAATTGACCTCTCTAAATAGTTTGGAGTGAATGACTCACTATGTCTCAATTCAGCAAAACCTTGGCCAGGGTAGTTCTTGTGACGAGTCACAGAACTTGTGAGGTTGAGACATGATCTAGATAAACAAAATTTAGGTTGGCAGTCTAACCCTAGGTCATCCTGAGCATTATGAGGTCAAAGGGATGAATTATGCGGCAACCATATGCTAGAGGTTCTTGTGAGGTGCTCTACATCTTCGACCTATCCGGATGTCGGGTATCATTACTAGATGAGGACTTTGATTGGTACTGAAAATGTTTCAATGCTACCGGCTTAGTGTTCGAACCTATGGGGTCACACACTATAGAGAATTTCTATATGATCTTATGGCTAATCTATGATTGGGAATCATTTATTGTCACCGAAAGTCAATATGATTGACTTTGTTCCAAGTGTCGACACTTAGAATTTTGCAGGTGTCGATACTTGGTGAAGTGTCTACACTTGGCAATTTTCGAGTGTCGACACTTCCTGTGATGAGTAGAATTTTTGGGAGGATTTCGTGAGAGGTTTTTGGGCAGGTTTTGACTTGGTTTGAATTTCAAATTCAAACCAGTTTTGGCTCCAAGGCTTTATGGTAAGAATGTCATACATGCCTTAATGGGTTAGACCCATTTGGCATGGCCTTGATCCTCTACCCCATTCTCTCCTTTCATCTCATCTCCTTCCTTCTTCTCCCTCTCCCTGCTACCCCTATAAATGTTGGACATTGTGGTGGCCGCTGGGGTTACACACAAGAACAGTAACAAATTTTGAGAGAAAAAGATTGAGGAGAGTGAGAGCTTCAGTGATTGGGTGTGTGCAACCTAGCAATCAAGCTAGGTCTTGGGAAGAGAGGTTTTGGGAAGGGGTTCCTGCTCTCCTCCTAGTCTTCCTGGAAGAAGAAGATCGGCCAAGGATCCCAAAGAGCTAGCACTCCGAGGGAGTTGATCAAAGTCGAGCCCATGTGTGGATATCCTATAAAGACCAAACCCATGTGTGGCTCGAGCGCCCTCCTCCTTCTCACAGCTCTTCATAGCTTCTCTCCAGCACTCTCTGAGGTATAGAGGTATGATCTTTATATTTGTGTTGCTTTCTTGTTTTTGATGTTATATGCATGCTAGATCTTTATACTAGTTCCTGTTGCGGGCAGATCGGTAGATCATTTAGATCTATCTACCAAGCCTTCCGCTGTGCATGTCTAAAAATATTTTAAAATGCATATCCTCTATCCTCTTTTCTTGCATATTGTATGCTAGGTGTTGGTATTTTTCACCTTCAGTTATATCTTGAATCATATTTTAATCCACCGTATTTTGAAGAAAACTCCATATGAACTTTGGAATCAAAGAAAACCAACTTTAAAGTATTTTCAAGTTTTTGGTTGCAAATATTTTATTCTAAACAATGGAAAAGATAATCTTTAAAAATTTGATGCCAAGTCTGATGAAGGTATCCTTTTAGGATACTCCACATCAAACAGAGCATACAGAGTTTTCAATAAAAGGACTTTGGTTGTAGAAGAGTCAGTGCATGTTATTTTTGAAGAATCTACTAACAAATCCTTCAGAAAAGAGGATACTTCTGATGAATGTGCAGGTACTAACAAGCTTCAAAAGTTGACACTGAATGATCAACCTCCTCAACCGAATGAAGAAGATCAAGACAAGAATGAGAAAGGAGAAGATACTCCAAAGCATCATGATCTACCTAAGGAGTGGAGGTATGCTCATGGACATCCTAATGAGTTAATCCTAGGTGATCCATCTAAAGGGGTAAGAACTCGAGCCTCAATTAGAAATGAATGTGATTATATAGTTTTTGTATCACAAGTAGAGACTAAATATTTTGAAGAAGCTGAAAAGGATCCTAACTAGATTAATGTCATGCAAGATGAACTAATTCAATTTGATAGAAATAATGTATGGATATTAATAGAAAGACCATCTAATATTTCTATTATTGGCACTAAATAGGTATTTACGAATAAATTAGATGAAAATGGAATTGTTGTTAGAAATAAAGCTAGGTTAGTTGCTAAAGGCTACAACCAGGAGGAAGTGATTGATTTTGATGAAACTTTTGCTCCTATTGCTAGACTTGAAGCAATTACACTATTATTAGCTTTTGCTTGTTTTATGAACTTTAAACTATTTCAAATGGATGTTAAGAGTGCTTTTCTAAATGGTTTTATAATTGAAAAAGTTTTTATTGAATAACCACCTGGATTTGAAAATCATGCACATCCTGATCATGTTTTTAAATTGCATAAAGTACTTTATTAATTAAAGTAAGCACCTCGAGCTTGGTATGAAAGACTCAGCAAATTATTAATTGAAAATGAATTTTCTAGAGGACATGTTGATAAAACACTATTTTTGAAAAGGAAAGATAATGATTTATTAGTAGTACAAATATATGTTGATGATATCATTTTTGATGCTACTAATGAAATTCTTTATCAAGAGTTTGCTAAGCTAATGCAGGGTGAGTTCGAGATGAGTATGATAGAAGAACTCAATTTCTTTCTCGGACTCCAGATCAAGCAAACTACAGATGAAATATTTATCAACCAAGCTAAGTATATAAGAGAAATTATAAAGAAGTTTGGGATGGAGACTACTAAAGTAATAGGTACGCCTGTGAGCCCCTCTTGTAGACTTGATAAAGATGAACATGGTAAATCAGTAGATCGAAAGTTATACGAGGTATGATTGGCTCTTTACTGTACTTAACTGCTAGTAGACCAGATATAATGTTCAGTGTATGCATGTGTGCTAGATATCAGTTTGAACCTAAAGAATCACATCTAATGACTGTTAAGTGCATTATTAGATATCTATCTGGTACTATTGATATTGGTTATGGTATTCTAGAGATTCATCTGTTGAATTAATTGGATATTCTGATGCTGATTTTGCTGGTTGTAAATTGGATAGAAAGAGTACTAGTGGTACTTGCAAATTTCTTGGAGTTAACTTAATTCCATGGTTTAGCAAGAAAATACCTTCAGTTGCACTATCCATAGTTAAGGCTGAGTATATTGCAGCAGGAAGTTGTTGTGCTCAAATCTTGTGGATTAAGCAATAACTTGAAGATTTTGGAATCAAGTTGGCTAGTACACCTATTAAATGTGATAATACCAGTACAATCTACTTGACTAAAAATCATGTTCAACATTCTAGGAGTAAACATATTGAAATTATACATCATTTTATTAAAGATCATGTTGAAAATAATAATGTTGTGCTTGAATTTATTAGTACTGAATTTCAATTAGCTGATATCTTAACTAAACCTCTTTTGGAAGATCGGTTTTGTATGATTAGAAGAGAGCTCGGGATTATTAGTCCTTTTGATTAAATTTTTTTTCTATCTTTGACTCAAATCAATCTTATTGATAATAATCATGATCAATCTTTACTAATTTTGTTGAATTTCATTGAATTATGCTTGATTTTGATCAATGCTTGAATCTTTTAGTTTTTGGTTTTTAGTGTCAACACCTGAATGTGTCGACACATTCATAAGTCGACACTTGAACGGCAGTAGACCGAGAATAAGGGCATTCCGAAGCATTTTTCTCTCCATTTCTTCATCTCTCTCAAGGCGACACTTGATCTAAGGTACTCCTCACCGCTCCTTCCCTCTGTTTCATGATTTAAACCCATTGATTCTTCGTTTAGAGCACTTGGTAGTTTGGATTTTGCTAGATTTCGCCTTCGATTTAGATTTTGAGCCTTAAAAACCCTAGATTTTCATCCAAATCTTGCCCAAATCATTATTCTAAGCAATGGGACCCCAAAAGCAAGTAGTCCATCACCCTCATCAGTCCAATCAGGAAGAGGAATGAAGAGCGAAGGCTAGACACGAGGCTAGAGCTCCTAATCCGCCAGCACGACCACTTTTTGTAGCTTCTAGCAGGATGAGCTCGAAGACCGTCATCGGGGGACGACGAGTGGACTTCACTTTTGTCGACCAATAGCATTTTAGGATCGGATAATGGATTTAACAGGCTAGTTTGACTTCATTTTGCTCACTCAGTGAGAGGTTTTATCTCGGGCTTATCAGGGAGTTTTATGGATCACTCGCCTGTGAGACTGATGGATGGATAGCACAGGTGAGAGGTCGGGGTATCCCAGTTTCATCAGAGGTTCTGAGTAGAGTATGGGACATTCTGATGACTGGATCAGTGGTGGACAGCTTGATGGATAGAGTGAGTGGACTTCAATGTATCTTTGAGTCTGATATATTGCATGAGGGAGCCACCATACCCGCATCCCGATTGTCAGCAAAGATGAGATTGTTGCACCACATTGTCACCCGGATCCTTCTGTCGAAGACTAGATGCTTCGATTACATCACTGAGCGGGAGTTGCTAGTGATGGTATCATTAGTTCAGTGCACGCCCGTCTACTTGTTGGGATCCGGTGCAACGGAGCAGAAGGGTAATTTCAAAATATAGAAATTAATATGCACCAAAACCCTAAACCAGGAACATCTTAATAAGACTAGAATGTATGAAAACAAACATTTCTATGCAAATTGAATTAGAATACCAACCTGTTATCGTTAATTCCAATTTATGAAGACTTAAAACTTGAAGATCAACGGGCTATTTGAATTCACCAGGCGTCCAAGTGTCTGCCCTCCGATGGTGATCCACACAGAGCAATGACCAAGAACACTATCTTCTTGTCCAATAGTTCCTCGTATTGATTTCTTTTTCTAGAACTCAATTCTTCGGATTATGGCTAGAAATCTTCCACTCAAAGGTGTGTCTTCTTCCTTTTTACCCCTTCTCCACCTTCTACCAAGACTTAGAACCTTTAGGACACTTTTGTCTTGAAAGTAAGACCTTGTCCTAAGAAGTTAATGCTTGTCTTTAATTTATGGAGAAATTAAGACAAGAATGTCTTAATGTAAGAAAGAAAGGAAGGAACAAAACAGAACTCTTTCTTTCCTTTACCGTCGAAGACTTTCGCTCTTATTCTTGTTCAGTAGCAGAGTTTCGACAGAGGTGTACTCTGTAAAGGAAACAATGCAAAAACAAGAAAAGGGAGAAAGAGTCTTAAGGAGAGGAAGAAGAATAAAAAAAATTCTTTTTTGAAGTTCTAATTTCCATTCCTTTATATAGTTTTCAAAGAGGCGCCCTCACAACTCTCCGTAAACATTTTTTTCACACCCTTTTCCTTCTTCTCATGCCCTTTCCTTCTTCTCACGGCCTTCTCTTCTTTCTCACGGCCTTCTGGATTAATTCTCACGGCCTTCCAGATTAATTCTCATGGCTTTTCTCAAAGGAAGAAGTCACGACGATTGGGAGAAAGAAGTTGCGAAACTTGAATCTCCGAAGAGATACGATTTCGCACACCCGGGAAGAAACAACGCTTTCTTTCTATCTTAAAACCCCACCACCCGTTAGATTACCATCCAAGGGATGACAAGTGAGGTGGTAAAAATGAGAAAGAATACCGCCCCATCTTAATTCATCGAAGAATTAAGTGGGAGCGCCAAGAGTCCATGCGCCCATGGACTCCTCCATATGGCATGCCAAGAGTCCATAAGCGCATGGACTCTTGGTGTTTTTGGCATGCAAGGGCTACGGGGCGGGTGGTATGCTAGCCTAAGTAATTGGTTAGCCAATTGAGTTAGCCATAATCCCTAAAACCTCAATTAGGGTCTAATTAGATCCAATCAGAACCCAAATTGAATCAATTCGGAACCATAATTCGAATCCAATTCGAATAGAAGTTAGAATTTGCAACACTTGCTAGAGTGTCTTCATGCAAATGACTCTTGATCAATTCTCTTAAGTGTGTGACCCATTGGGTTCCATATCTAGCCAGCAGTGGGTTCGAATACAAGTTAACCTAATTTGATTAAAACTCTTTCTAATTGATTTAGGTCAAATCGAACTTACCCGATTTTGATCAATTAGGACTCTTCCTAATAAATGATCATTAAATTTGATCAACCCACAAGACAAGATTGATGTCTAGTAACGTGTCATGTCTACCCGGAAGATATGGAAATTCTGGTGAAATACCAAAACTACCCTTCAGTAGAAAGTTACCATACAATTAAATCCTTCGATCAGCCTGCACCCAAAATATAATTATGGATATGGATATATGTCAAATCCAATATTATATTTGTTTCTAGCTCAATCTTATATTGATGATTCAATTTTCTTGATATTAGAAACCATCTCTAATATCTTTACTTTGATCAAAGATTCCCTGAATCATCATCCGATTGATAACTAGCTAGATGCAATCTCCTCTTACTAAGAGTGATCAATTCCTTGTTGACCTACTCATTACCTTCATATACAATTCACCATTCCCAGCATCAATCCTGTGCATGACTCAGTGTCATGATTAGGATTGAACCAAAGCATGGGTTCATGTACATAAGGTACTTATGGCAGTCTCAGGTCAAAGGATTAGTTGTACCACTCCCACTATGAGAACCTTCTATTGACATGTATCTAAGACTCCATTAGATGTTCTCAAGTTGGATCATATCAGTGAACTCATTCTCTAATGAGCACCCACATCCTATTATTAGTGCCATACACAAGTGACTGTGAGAGCAGTCACCCTCTCCAGTATACATGGGATGTGCTAGTCTTACCGGAAAAACCGTGATCCCCTACTCAGGGTTCCTTTGACTAGGAATATTTTAGATTAAGGTTTTAAGACTTTAGGTCTCACTGGTATGATCTCATCATAACCCTAAAATCATAGTCCTAATCTATGGGGTTCATCATATAATAATAAACATAGCGTATGATGAAAAATAATGCCTTTATTAGAATATTGTTAATTACAATGGTTTGGGAGATACAACATAGATTGGCTTGTAGGGCATATCCCTTTCACTACCTTCCAGTGCTTATGATTCACCAAATGACGGAGGCATCGACGAGCCAGCGACTCTACCTGCCCTATGGGATGGGGTTGACTGTTATATTCAGAGAGTATGGCATCAGCTTTGAGGATGAGCCCTTCTGCATGATACTTCATACTGATGTGTATGACATCAGGTCATTACACCGATGGGTTATCATTGGTTCCGAGGCCAATGGACTCATAGGATATCTGGTCAAGTCGAGGACAAAGCTGATGATGATGATGATGTAGAGGAGGAGCGCATCCTCTCTGGCGAGGCAGGATCTATCGAGAGTCAGCCTGATATAGCAGCATAGCCAGCGGTTGCATCATAATCTAATCCTACTACTTCATAACAGCCTCAGCCAGCTCAGATGGAGACTCAGGGTGTTTCTGATAGCTTATTGGATAGAGTCAGACACATTGAGATTGATCTTTTGATCGTGAGACAGCATCTTGACTGCTTCATAGCTGAGACTAGAGAGAGCCATAGTGGACTGAGTGATGGCATCTCAGCTATACTGACTACACTGTCTAGACCTTCAGTGAGTACTCCAATTGCTGATACTGCTCCACCTGCTCCTGCACCTGTTATTGATGTTGATGGTGATGTTGATGGTGATGATGTTGATGGAGATGATGAAAAGACTGACTCTGGTGGATTCAACTTTCCAGATCTGACTACAGAGCCAGTGGCGGAGGTGACGGTAGACTTGCCCAGGAGTCCTACTCATGACCCTTCTAGTTCACCTGCCCAGACTCCAGTCCTATCCTTTCCTTCTAGATCAGATGATCACATTCCTATTCATATTCTTTCACCAGTTATTGATTCTCCTGTTGTTGTTCATTCACCTATTGTCGATACCCCCATTATCGATACACCGATTATTGACACTCCTATCATTGATTTGTCGATTACAGACTTACCCATTCATTCTTTAGCTGATACATCTATCCTTGATACACCTGTCGTATCGTCAGCTGATACGCCTATTTTTGACACACCCATAGTTGATACTCCTACCATTCACACATCATCACTTATCCGAGAGCTTGGTTTTTACACACCTGACTTTCAGTATTCTGACTCCAGTCCCTCCTTTGATCGTACACCACTTCCGGCAGTCGCTGAGACTGTCGAACCAATTAGTTCCATTCCTACAGAGGACACTGCTTTTATCTCTACTACTCCAGCCAGAGGTTGGACATATGCTCGATGTAGAGGATGTGGTCGTCATACCCCTCCATAGCCGACCAAGACCCGACTCCGAGATCTCAGATCGATGTGGCCTCGAGCTCAATCTTTTATTGATATAGGATCGATTGAGATCAGATCATCTTCTGATGATACTGATGATATGGATGAGGATTAGGATATTTATGTATTTTTAGATAGTTTACTTTTATGCATCTATGTATGTTTTATCTTTTGTTGTACAAGTTCTGACTTGAAATGAGATATCATATTGTACTTCATGTTTGTGACTTCAAATGAATGAAATGGTTTACACTTTTCTTAGTTCTTCATGTTTGGATATCATATTTGTCTTCCTACCTTTTTAATGATAACAAAAAGGGAGAGTAGTAGTAAGATTAAAGGATAAATGTGAAGATTAAAGTATAAATGTGATATATATTAGTGAGTAGTAAGTATAAATGCAAAGTATATATGTGATGTGCAAGGGGTAAATGAGAGTATTTCCAAAATTTGAAAATTATTTTGAAAACTTGAATTGAAATTGTTTACAAATTCCTTAAGAAAGGGGGAGCGATACTTTGTTTTCATTGAAAATCCTTTTTAATGTGAATTTCATCTTAAAACCCCTCTTTAAGTGTTTGAAAAGTTATTTACAAATTATTTTATGGATCATCAATTCAGGGAGAGCTTTACTTATTGTTGAATTTTCTTTAGAGTATCATGATACATGCGATTATGTTTCATATATATCCCAAAGCTCTGATTCTCCTAATCATTACAACTTGCTCTGATAATCCTAAATTTTTATATCATTCTTATTCTGATACATCTTGTTGATATTGAAAATTACTTTGATACAACTATTGCATTTAATTCTATGCACCTTGATGAATTCTTTTAAAAGCTTTTTATGCAATTTATTCTTAAAGATTTTGTTATCATCAGAAAGGGAGAGATTGTTGACTCCGTTATTGATTTTGATGATAAGCAAAATGGTTAAGTATAAGTTGAGTACTAATGATTTCTTTGAAATATGTTTTTATTGAAAAAGGTGCTCACAAATTTGAAGAAGTTTGTTTAATTGAAGTAAACCAAGTTTGGATGAAAAGATCTGCTCAAAGAGGACTTGGACAATCAGAGATTGCTTGAATGGTCAATTGGGTTAAGTATAAATGTGTTTTAGCATAAGTTCAGACTTTTCTGTGAAGATTTCAGTGAAGTGTCGACTCAAAGTGTCGACATATGATACCAAGTATCGATACATGGAGGTGAAGTATCGACTCAAGCTGGTATGCAAAGAATGTGTCAAATGGCATGGCTAAAGTGTCAACACATAGACCTGAAGTGTCGATTCAAAGTGTCGACACATGGATCAGCTCATCGCCTTAGATTTTCAAGCCACAGAACTTGCTGAAAATAAAGATCTGCTGAAGTGTCGACACATGGAAGCAAAGTGTCAACTCAAAGTGTCGACTCACCTGAGGAAGTGTCGACACATCTGAGATTTCTAGATAACCAGATTGAAGATTTTTGAATTGGATGTCGACTTAAGAAGTTCAAGTGTCAACCTGAAGTATCGACTCATAGCCTGAAGTATCGACACATGGAGTTCTGGGAATAGTAACGGCTAGTTTTTCAAATGCAGAACTTGACTCTTTTGCCCTCCAATGGCTAACTTTTCAAGTCTAATGGCTAGAAACAGGATTTGAGGCCTTGGAAAGGTATTTATATGCTCCAAATCAAATCAAAAGAAGAATAATTGATTATTATTGATGAGAATGAGATAAGAGCATTCAAGTGAGAAGAAAAGAGAGCTTTAACTTCTATTCATTAAAGATTCAACCACTTTCAAGCAAAAGCAAGCCTCCAAACATTCAAAAGCCTTCAAGAGCATTGAAGATCATCCTTTCTTGAGCATTCAAGAGGCTTCAACAAGTTCAAAGCATTTCCACATTGAGCTTCAAAGAGATACCCGCTTTATTTTAAAAAGCTTATATTGTTCCTCTACTTCTAAACTTGATTTGTTGTAAGGATTCTTGGTTGGCCTATTGTAAAACTAAGGGAGGTTATTGGTGAGCCTTTGAAAACCAAATAGGTTATTGGTTAGCCCAGAAAACCAAGGGAGGTTGGTGGTTAGCTCGTAAAACCATTTAGGTTCTTGGTTAGCCTGTAAAACCAAGTGAGGTTTTGACTTGTTGGCCTTGTGAAAACAAGTTGGGTTTTTGATTAGTGAGCCCGCAAAACTAATCAACTATAATCAGTGTGATTATAGTGAATTTTCAAGGAGATCTTGGGAAGTGGATGTAGGTGCATTAGATAGCACTGAACCACTATATTTCTTGATCTTTGTGGTTGATTGATCTCTCTACTTGCTTTACTTTTATTGATCTTTATTTTTGCTGCACTTTATTTAAGCGTATTACATTTGATTTCATTGTACCTTAATTGATTATTGAATTGGATTGCATAGCTTTGCATTGCATCAAGTAAATATTTTTTTAGAGACCTAATTCACCCCCCTCTTGGGTTGTTTACTGGGCAACACGTCAATAAAAAGAAGGTGAGAGAGGGCCTCAGCACTAGGGGTTGGCCAGTAGGGCTTGAGTAACATCCTTGGACCACACTCCTCTGAGCATGGGAGAGAGTATTAGTATATAAAATGAACAAATAAGGAGATATATGATAACCTTGACAAAGGTGAGCCGTTAAGCAAAAGTACTTTGTTAGAGCACCATTAATAAGGATGGCAAAGCTAGGGGCTTCCACACTGTCCATAATCCAACTGATCCACCTGTGCTGAAAATCAAACTCATGAAAAGTCCTTCGAAGGAAATATTAACTCATCTGGTCAAAAGCTCACTCCATGTTTAGCTTGATCACCATGAGACTCCATCTCGCAAGGGCCTGTCTAAGGTCATGCATGAACTCCCGGATTAGAAAAACATTATCAATGATGCAGCATGGCTCCTTGCTTAGGATAGATAAGATGAGGAACAATCAGCTGTAGCTGCCTAACCAAAACCCTAGCACAGATCTTGTATAGG
The DNA here is from genome assembly GCA_021397845.1 of Areca catechu. Taxonomy (NCBI): domain Eukaryota; kingdom Viridiplantae; phylum Streptophyta; class Magnoliopsida; order Arecales; family Arecaceae; genus Areca; species Areca catechu. The sequence goes on along the minus strand of CM038051.1, from coordinate 87,235,629 downwards.
ATGGTACAAAGATTGATCGATCTGAAATGGCTAAGCATAGAAGCATTAGGTCTTTTAGGAATAAGAGTAATCAAGGTTTTCTTCCACTCAGAAGGGATACCATAAATGAAGGCCTCTTGCACCACCTCCATGACCTCTCTCCTAACAATGGACCAATATCGATGGAAGAACGGTCAAGGGAAGCCATCAAGTCCTTGGGCTTTATCCTCTTTGAGAGACCATAGGGCTTCTCGCACCTTCAAGAGACACAAGCTGAGAGAGATCAGAAATGTCCTGGTCAGAGACACGAACCACCGGCTAGGATCCTTAGAGAGGAACATCATCCCCTAGGGCAAGAGTCCACCTCGACCTGAAGTAATAAAAGATCTGCCTCCCAATCTAATCACTGTCCATCAGTAGCATACCATCATCCTCTCTTAGCTACCAGATACGATTGGCCGACCTCCAAATTATGGTGGACTGGATGGAAAATTCTACTATTCTGATCACCCTTCCTGATCCACTAAATTCTAGACTTCTGCCCCATATAGTCTCCTGCTATCTCGAAGGGTGGGACGAGAGACTGCAACGCAGCCTCCCAAGGTTGGCCTCTTGAAGGCCCCCTCCTAATCCCCTCACCTCTAAAGATGGGCAATGTCAGCTTCGACCTCCTCAACTCGTCTGAAAATATTGCCAACCTCAGTCCAGCTCCATTGTAGGAGCCTATGCCTAGCTAGCTCTAGTCTCCGGATGACTCGATATCTCACATCTTCATAAATCGGCATCCTCCAAACCACTTTAATTAGATCCCAAGACCTTGGATAGAAGGTCTAGAACTTCTCAAAGTAGAATGGTGGTCTGTGCAGACAAATGCCATTCATAGTGATCAGGAGCGGATTGTGATCTGACGTAATCCTCGGGAGGTATTGAACCTGGTGCCCTGGGAAACACTACATCTAGCCCATCATAGCAAGAGCTAATCAATCATCTCCCAAACTCTAGCAGTACCAGACCAGTTATTTTACCAAGTAAAATGGGGTCCCGGGTAACCAAGATCGATCAGACCAGTGTTGCCCATAAGCTTCCTAAACTTCCTGGAGTCAATGCTGTCCACAAACTGCTCACCTCCCATCTTCTCATGGGACCCTACAATATAGTTGAAGTCACTAGTAACAAGGACGGGAATGCCCAGAGTCAAAAGCTTGGATATCTCATCCTATAGCCTCCTCCTCTTCCTGTATTCAATGCTCGTATACACCCCGAAAAGGAGCCAGAAGCCACTAGTCTACTTGAAAATGACCATGGCAACTTGCTGCTCGTACTTATGAACATCATCCACCCTAATTGAGTCATGCCTCCACATCACCAAGATTCCTCCAGATACCCTCTGGACTCAATGACATAGGTGCTCCACATTTATTGTAGTCACCTCGTAACCTGGTCCAAACTCTTTCCCGAAAGTCGAGCCTCAAGCAAGATGCAAAATCGAGACAATGTTGATGGACCAATTTGCTAAAGGAAGTCTGAAAAGCATGTTTCCCCATTCCTTGAGAGTTCCAAATCAAAATCCTCATGATAACATCTATGTAAGAGGGGGTCCACTCCTATAATCCTTTCAGTTTGATCCCCAGCAATCTCCTCTAATGAAATGACCATCATTGGAGGTTTGTCCCCAACCCCTTGGAGAGCCTCTCTAAGCCGGCCAATAGTGTCCTCATGGCTCAAGTCCTAAGACTCCACCATCATCACTGGCTCCTGTAAAGGTTGTCCCCCCTCTTCCTAGGCATCGGTGTCCAACGACACCTCATGAAGCGATGCAGTAACCTCCTCCCCCGGGCCACTGGAAGTGAAGACAAAGTTCCCATGATAGACTCTATCAACCGGTGTGACATCCTCGACCAAAGGAGTGTATGACTCCGTGGTTTGTACTCTATTCTTCCTACCCAGTCTCTTGCTGGGCACTATCTTCTTAGACTTACTAGAACCAGGCTTGATGCTTACTTGGCCCAGTGAAGGGTTTGGAGACCTGGTGCGCTTGGATTAGCCCAAACCCATGGTCCTCTCTCTTCTAGGCTTTTCTTTCTTCTCACCCAAACCCAACTCCATCATCCCCAGTATCAGCAGCCCAACCGGTCCATAGACCCCTGTACAGTACCCAAGCCACCCTTAATAGAGATAGCCTGCGGCTGAAGGAGGGATCTTCGATGAGCAATCTTCACCGGCTTGACCCACCTATCAGCTTCTGGTGTGCTGTCAACATGGCCAGCACCATAATGAGTTGGCTCCTTCCCTGAACACCTTAAGATCAAATCCTCCTAGCTATGAATAGTCTCCTTCCTCCCACCCTAAACCATTTTATTGAAAAATGATAAATTGCTTGAATGAGTTGGCTCCTTCCATGAACAACTTGAGTTCAAATCCTCCTAGCTATGAATAGTCTCTGTTGGGATATGTCGGTCCAAGTACAAGCCAACCATCGACTCGACCGGTCGAAGACATTTTCTCGAACCGTACATGTTAAACCAAAGTGTTTGGAAGAAACTGGGCAAGTCAATATCGAAATGCTTAACTCCATCCAAAAAGCAAGTCTACGGTCCCTGCCAAAGACAGGGTCCCCGGTCCACGCCGAAGTATGATCTCAGCTATCGACCGAAGACATAGTCTTCGGATTATGACGAAGACATCGGCTTCGGCCTACATCCAAAACAAAGTCTTTGATCTTTGCCAAGGACATAACCCCTGATCTATCCCAAAAGAGTCCGAAGATAGAGATAATTCCCCAACTTGACTACAGGTATTTTTTGAAAAGGGAAACCTGAAGACAGATCTCCGATCTGTCTTAGGTCTTTACGAATACAATGAATAACGGTTACCATCGACTATCTCCAAGAGCGCAGTCATGGCGCATGACTCCAGCAGCAATGCCCCCAGTCTGTCTGGAACCATTTTGTAACCATCCACGATTGCGAATTGAGAAAAAAGAATTAACCCCCCCATCGTAATCGTTAGAGGAAGGACGTAACCGTAGGCTGGGCAACTTATTATAAATAACGGTAAGAGGGAATGCTCTAGGTAAGGCATAATATACTCCTGAAAATCTCGGAGTCTCTTCCTTTTCCATTTAATCCTTCACAAAATCTTCTCCATTCTATGGCTGGAGCCCGCCTCTAACTTAGGCATCGGAGTGTCTCCCGCCGAAGCAACTCCGGCCAGCGATTTATTTTGCAGGTAAACCAGGGAGCAGCCCTGCAATCCAGTAGCTCCGCCCGGTCATAAAGGGACTTTATGCCAATAGATTGGCACACTAAGAATAGTGAGTTAGCATCTAAAAATCCATTGTTAAGCTCCCCTCCTCAAAAAAAAGGGAAGTAAGAGATTCTCGATGGCAAGAGGGAAGACTCAGATAGCCTTGGTGAGTCAAAATCATGCTCCATCCCAAGGGGGTGCACCCCAAGAGAACGACGTTCCACCTCCCACCATTGTTGTGGGATAACAACAATTCGAAGCTCTCCTGAACCAAGTCACTAACCTCATGACTATGGTTCAGGACTTCTAAGGCAGAGCTTTCCCGGTGGGGCATTCGCCAGCCACCTTTAGACACAGCTCTCATTCCCGAAGGAAGAGAACCCCTCGAGAGGGGTCCACACATCTCTTCCCCCATCCTTGACACTCTCCTGAAGGCCAAAGTTTAAGAATGCCTAGGCCCACCGATTCCTTGCGGAAAGGAAAAAGGCCTAGGCAAACTTCCTCACCTTCTTCTGAAGACTTTACTCCTGTAGAGAAAGCACCAAAGTAGGTTCTCCCCGATTACTATGGGAAGTTCAAAGCCATCTAGTCAAAAATGGTGAGAATCTAGGAGCAAAAGAATCATAACGACCTGGAAGTATGTGACCTGTGCCCCCCTTACACCGATCGCATCTTAAGTTGTTCCTCGGCACTTTAGGGTTCCCCAGATGGAACCCTACGACAGCACCTCCGATCCTTTTGACCATTTAGGAAGTTTTAATATCCATATGATGATCCAAGGAGCTTCGGATGTGATGTACTGCCTCGCATTCCCAGCCACCTTGAAGAAGGTTGCTCGGATGTGGTACTCAAGCATACACCCAGGTACCATTGATTCATTCTCCAAGTTAGAAAAATTATTTGTTTTGCATTTCACGTCTTGTCGCAAGACCCCCTGGAATACGGATACACTATTCCTCCTTCACCAGAACGAAGGAAAAAGTCTACAAGATTATATCTCCAGATTTAATGCGGCCATGCTCGAGATCCCTGATCTCAACGAGCATGTGGCCATGTCTGTATTGAAGAAGGGACTTCATATATCCAGGCTCACCTTTTTCCTGGACAAGAAGTTCACCAAAAGCTACGCTGAGCTCCTATCGAGGGCTCAAAAATATGCCGATGCCGAAGAGCAAGCGGTAAATCGATGACTGACCGAAGGGAAGCCCCCTTCAAAGAAAAAAAATAATAGAAGACAAGGTCCCCCTATTACAACCAACAATAACAACAACAAATATACTGACTACCGAAGGAATCCTCCTAGGCCCAGAGCACTGGGCAGAAGATTCAACTCCTATACCCCCATTAACCTCCCCAGTGAGAAGATTCTCTTGGAGATAGAGAAAGAAAACTATCTCCAGCGGCCACATCCCATGAAGGCATCCTCTTCTGCAAGGAATAGGAACAAATACTGCCGATTCCACCGAGACCACGGCCATAATACTGAAGAATGCATCCAGCTGAGAGATGTGATAGAGGATCTTATCAAGAGAGGATATCTAGGGTGGTACGTTGGTCACCAAGGACCCCGGTCAGAAGCTACTATTCCCCAACCGGCTCCTGAAGAGGCTAAACTACCAAACCAAAGGCCCACCAATGGAGGCATGGGGATGATACATCGACCTACCAATTGGAGAAGAGATGAAGACGATGCCCCGAAGTGGCTCAAGGACAACAACGCTATCCTCTTCTCTGACGATGACCTCGTGGGAGTTCGGCTCCCGTATGACGACCCTATTGTAATTTTGGTTGTTGTGGCCAATTACGATGTACAACAAATCTTAGTTGATAAAGGAGTTCGACTGAAATCTTAATTTACAATGCATTCTCTTAAATGTGTTTGCATAGAAACAAACTACAAAGGTCTCCTATACCACTTACTGGCTTCAGAGGAAACCAGGTTGATGCCAAGGAAGAAATAGTACTTCCTGTAAACCTCGGTACTGAACCTCGATAAAAGACACTACTGATTAATTTCACGGTGGTCCAAACCCCTTCGATCTATAATATTATTTTGGGATGGCCCACCTTGAACAAATTCTGGACTGTAGTGTCTTCTTACTACCTCCTGGTATGCTTTCCTACTAGGAAAGGTGTCGGAGAAGCTAGTGGAGATTAGAGAGCGACGCAACAGTGCCTGATGATTCAAGACAAGCACTCCAATGACCCTATAACCTTGGATCAATTAGTTCCAAGAGACCCAGCCACGGATTCTGGTGAGCCCATGGAGAGAACCATTTCAGTGCTGTTGACTAAGGAGGACCCCACCAGGGTCATGCAGATCGAAAGTATGTTTGATGAAAAAACTAGAATAGAGCTGATCTGCTTTCTCAAAAATAATGCAGATGTTTTCACCTAGTCAGCTTCAGACATGCCAGGGATTCCCGTCGATGTAATAATCATCGATTGGAAGTTGCTCTCGGGTATAAGCCGGTCCAGCAAAAGAAGAGGAGCTTTGCCCCCGAAAGACAGAAGGCAATAGATGAAGAAGTAAGCAAGCTCCTCAAGACAGGGTTCATTCGGGAAGCCCATTACCCTAAATGGCTGGCTAATGTGGTAATGGTAAAGAAAGCTATGACAAGTGGAGGATCTACATCAACTATACGGATCTCAAAAAGGCTTGCCCAAAAGATAGCTTTTCTCTTCCAAAGATCGATCAACTGGTTGATGCCACTACTGGGCACTAGCTACTAAGTTTCAAGGATGCTTTCCCTAGATACACTCAAATCCGAATGGACCCCCAGGATGAAGAAAAGATGGCCTTCGTTACCAATAAGAGCCTATATTGCTACAAGATGATGCCATTTGGGCTAAAGAACACCGGGGTGACATTCTAAAGATTAATCAATAAAGTGTTCAAAGAATAGTTGGGGAGAAACATGGAGGCCTATGTTAACGACATGATCGTTAAGAGCCTCCTTAAAAAAGATCACATCCAGGACCTGGAGGAATCATTTAGCGCCCTGCAATACCATCGCATGAAGCTAAATCCGACAAAGTGAGCCTTTGGGGTTACTTCAGGTAAGTTTTTGGGTTTCCTCGTCACCAAGCGAGGGATTGAAGCAAACCCTAAGAAAATCCAGGCCCTCAAAGACATGAGGCATCCATCCTACAAGAAGGAAGTTCAACAGCTGACAGGACGGATCGCTTCCTTAAGCAGATTCATCTCTTGGTCAGCCAAGAAATTCCTCCCCTTCTTCAAGGTACTACGACAATCTCGGGGCTTTGAGTAGACTAAAGACTGTCGTACTACCTTTGAAGAGCTAAAGAAGTATTTAGAGACCCTACCTCTACTTTCTAAGCCTCAAGAAGGGGAGGTGCTCTACTTATACCTCTTTGCTTCGGACGAAGCAGTCAGCTCGGTCCTCATCCGAAGAAAAAGAGACGGCTCCTACAAGCTGATCTACTATATCAGCAAAGTCTTACATGATGCTGAAACAAGGTATTCAAAAATGCAGAGCTGATATACTCTTTAATAATTGCGGCAAAGCGACTACGGCCTTACTTCCATGCCCACGCCATCGTGGTCCTGACTGATTAGCCTCTTAAGGCCGTCCTCCGATCTCCCGATACTTCAGGAAGGATAGCCAAGTGGGCTGTGAAACTAAGTGAGTTTGACATTAGTTTCCAACCCTGGTTAGCTATGAAAGCCTTGGTGCTCTGAGATTTCCTGGCTGAGTGCACCTAGAAGTCCGAAGACGAAGCATCTCCAACAGAAGAGAAAGACTCGAAGGACACAGAGTCTGTTTGGGTACTCTATGTGGATGGGGCCTCCAACTCTGCTGGGTGTGGAGCTGGTCTCATACTGGCTGAGCCAGACGGGCATACAGTGGAATATGCACTCCGATCTTCCTTCCGTGCTTTGAATAACTAGGCAAAATATGAAGCCCTACTTGCAGGACTTCGAATCACTAAAAGTTTGGGAGTCCGAAGACTCCAGGCTTTTTTGGATTCCCAGTTGGTGGTAAACCAAGTACAAGGGGAATATGAAGCCAGAGACCCCTTCATGGTGCAGTACCTGGAAAAGGTACAAGTCCTATCTTTTCTACTGGAGCTCTTCAAAATCATCCATGTTCCTCGATCGGAGAACTCCCGGGCAGATATGTTGTCTCGACTTGCTACCACAACCCCGGAATCCCTTGGTTGCACCTTCGTTGAACACCTTGAAGCCCCAAGTATAGCTAAAGAGGTCATGGAGGTGCACCAAATTGAAACCGAACCAAGCTGGATGGATTCTATCATTAAGTTCTTAAATGAAGGTGTGCTGCCGGAAGACAAAGCAGAGGTCAAAATGATCCATTGGATGGCATCTCAATATGTCATCTTAGATGGAGCTCTCTATAAAAGATCATTCTTTCAGCCTCTCCTGAAATGCTTGGGACCATCAGATGCAAACTATGCCTTGAGGGAGGTCCACGAAGGGATATGTGTTGACCATTTGGGGGGTAGGTCCTTAGCATATAAAATTATATGCCAAGGATACTATTAGGCCTCCATCCAAAAAGATTCGGCCGACTTCGTGCGAAGATGTGATCAATGCCAGAGGTATGCCAACATTCAGAGGCAACCAGCAAGTCATCTGACCCAACTGACAGCGCCCTGGTCCTTTGCACAATAGGGGATGGATATCCTTGGCCCATTTCCACCCGCATCTAGGTAGAGGAAGTTCCTCCTTGTGGCAATCGACTACTTCATGAAGTGGGTCGAAGCTGAACCACTGGCTCATATCACGGATGGAAAGGTTGAGAGTTTTGTCAAAAACTCCATTATATTTCGGTTCGAGATTCCACATACAATAATCACCGATAATGAGAGACAATTCAATAATCCGAAGTTCAAGGACTTCTGCACCCGATACCGCGTACAACATAAGCTGACTTTCGTCGTCCATCCATAGTCCAATGGAGAAGCCGAAGTCACTAATCGGACCATTCTCCATGGTCTGAAGACAAGGTTGAACGCTGCCAAAGGACTTTGGGCAGAAGAGCTGACCTCCGTTCTCTGGGCATACAGGATGACCCCGAGAACAGCTACTAGCGAATCGCCATTCAACTTAGCATACGGTACCAAGGCCATTCTCCCTATCGAAGGCTCCCTCCAATCTCTAAGGATTGACAGATATGAAGACCCTGGAAATTTTGATCGCAGAAGAGTTGACCTAGATTTACTATCGAGTACCAGGCTTCAGGCCCAGATGAAAATGGCGACATATCAACAAAAGGATGCCATGTATTATAACTCCAAGATAAAGGAACAGATTTTTTGCATGGGGGACATGGTGCTACGAAGAGCTGAAATATCCAGGCCAACTGAGTAGGGCAAGCTTTCTCCCAACTGAAAAGGGCCGTACCAAGTTGAAGAAGTCATACGTCCGGAAACGTATCAACTCAAGACCATGGACTGTAAAATTCTGCCCCGACCGTGGAATGTACAAACCCTTTGCAAGTATTATCAATAAACAAACCCCAAAATCCTTTATACAAATCTGATTCCACTTTGAATGGCCCGTTGCACCAACTGGATGACAATGGCATGAACAGCCCAATCTAAGGAATCAGCCAACGGTGGAAAGAAGAGTCTGATCTGCTCACCTTATCGGTATGCCCGATGAGTGCAACGGACAGCCCAATCAGGCTGCCAAAATGATCAAAGGCACAGGGATGGTTTTTATAACCTACTCTACGGTAAATCTGAAGATATGCCAGGGTGGGCTTGATCAGCCTACCTTATATCAAAGAAGGCGTAGGGATGGTTTTTATAACCTACCCTATGGTAAATCCGAAGATGCACCGAGGCGGGCCTGAACAGCCTACCTTGATCATAACAGGAATGCACAGGGATGGCCTAGACGCCCTACCCTACGATCCCAAATGTTCTGAGAAATCTACAACTTCGACATGTCATAAGGTTTGCATTCAACAAGTACGACAAGTCGTAGAAGAAGTATGGAAGAAGTTGGAACACTTCATTTCATTTTTCAATTTTTTACAAAAAAAACAAAAGAAGAGAGGACGAGAAAAAGAAAGCAAGGAGCATTGCAGATAAACAGAAAGTAGATCTAAAGACTGCCAGCCGGCCCTTTCCCATACAGATGGTAGGCATCAAAGCCCTGGAAGAAGGATGGAGAGGCTCTGGCATCCCCCTCGGAGTCAAACTCCGATTCTTCTTCGAAATAGGAATCAAACTTGTGACCAGGAAAGGGGATGGAAGGCTAATATTTTCCAAGCCCTTCAAATTGAAGAACTTGAAAGCCTTGTCCCGATGCTCCCGGAACCCCCGGTGGTACGAATCCAGTACTGCCTCTGCAACTTCATCCTTGTAGGTGGGAGAAGCCATGAAGTTCGAGATGGCCTCCACCAACTTCTTCCTAGCCTCCTCCACCTCTACGGGGTCATTGCTCGCCTGGAGAGGAAATCCAGATCCTAGAAGCCCGCTTGGTAGAGGCCAAGGCACGGGTCATCATTGTTGCCTTTCCGAGGGTCCTTCAAACTAGGCTCACCTTTAGATGGTGCTTCAGAGGCCCTCTTCATTGCCACCTTCTTAAGTTCGGAGATGCTGAACTTTATTCCGCTGGTATGCTGGAGGAAGAAGGGAAAATTCCAAAATAGGAGTCTATAATTTTGATGGCCTTCGACAGGGAGAGTCAGAGACCTATTTAATAGGATCCTACACCTAGGAACGGTCACAGGAAAATGTGCTACATGCCTTTTTCTAGGCACATCAAGGGATGCCATGTGCCGAAACAATGCCTCGGAACCCAAGTGACTGCCTGGGAACAGTATTGATGTGGCTGGATCGCTGACATGGAGTAGCTATCAGATGCCATGTCAGCGAAGGCTACCATATCAGATACTCTACCCGGACTTCGTCGCCGGGTTGAGCTCCCTCAGAACAACGAGGCTGCCCGTCAAAGCCAAGCTCCACCCTCCACCAAGTCAGGCTCGCGAGCTCGGGATGCTTAGGCCGGAGCCGAGCGGCATCCCCCAGAGCAAGCCCCTCGAGGTCGAGCCTCGTGGTATAGAGTTGAGCTCAGCCCTTCTTTGCCACGTGGAGCCCCTCCAAGGTTGACTCGTCTGGGTCAAAGCCGTGCTCTGCCCTCCTCCGTCAGGTCGAGCTCGCCCAAAGTCGGGCTCCCTTGGTCCGGAGTTGAGCTCAGCCCTCCTCCGCCAAGTGGAGCCGCATCGAGGCCGAGCCCCTCGAAGTCGAGCCCTGCCTCTCCAGCTCAGCCTCTAGCTCGGGTGAAGACACCAGCAAGTGGGGAGGTGACACCGTCATCCCAGGAGGCCGGTGAGCCGCCTGAGGTGCCAACCTGGCTACAATAACTATCCGCAGCCACCACTTACACTAGAAAAGGGAGAAGCCCTATGATCGAGGCACCATGCTCTTCACCAACCACCTAAACCACCCGAAAGAGGAAGTCAACCAGGAGATTCGAATCCCGGGGGGTGGCGGTCCCCCGATCGAGGCACTGCCAAGTTTCCCGGAACTGAGCAACCGGAAGGAATGTCAGAGTGCATGGCAGGTTCTCCTATCATGAACCAAGAAAGGCATCCCATTCATGGCACGGGACACCACTGCACGCGCCTGCTGACACGGGGGAGATCTCGAGGTAGGTGCCCAACAACCACCAGGGCTTAGGAGAACCATCGGCACCCCCCAGTGGGGAGGTAACACCACTATCTCACCACCAAACTCAAGCAAGTCAAGGGGAAAAGGCCACACAGAGTATCCCTCTAGCTCGTCCACCATCCTCCCGACACACTTGCAAACCCACTCTCATAGTACTCACTCCTCCTAGCATGGAGTTCATCAAGGGGGGCTCGACCAAGAGGATCTATTCCCTTGGATCATCACTGACTTGACCGTCGGAGAGCCCCCACTAGAATCCCTGGCTCGGGTCACTAATCCTATTTTTGCATGTTTAAAGGAGCAAGACATCCCAAAAGCACAAAAGGGACGATTTGACCTCGACAGCAGCTACAGGCCACGACGATCTTGGCGGCAATAGATTGGCATGCCAAGTAGTGGGAGGAGCAATCTTTGATCCAGCTTGAGCCCCCTTACAAGCAGTTCAATGGAAAGATGGTGACGACACGAGTGAGAGAGGTCTCCACCAGTCGTATGGGAGACTCCCCTTCCCAGGGGAAATCGCACAACCTAGAGGTGGAGCCACCCACTCCAGCTCAACCGTCTCTGGTGGAACCTTAGCTGGCTGCACTCACCCAGCAGATGCAGATCCTTGCCACGGCAGTGCACCAGTTTCAGCACCAACATCAGTTTTTGGCTACTTATCAATAGCTAGGGACTCCCGTGGCCCATGCCGCAACACCCCACGATAGCTTGCATTCCTTCCAAGGAAGGCTTTCGCAGCCACAGGCCATCACTGACAATCGGGGTAGCCACCAAACTCTGACGAAAAGATAACAAGCTGGATCTGCCGACAGGGAGAGCCGCTCACCAAACCTTGAGTGGGTGGTGTCCAAACCTCGCCAAGGCAGAAAAAGCAAGACCCCCCACCATGGGCGCCATGCACCCATGTCACCTTCTCCGTCTCCTTCGATGGAGGGGTCCATTGACGAAGCCATCAGGCGCATAGCGGAGAAGCGCTTGGAGGAGCATGACTGCAAGCTAGTGAAATTATCCCGTCGGTTTGCCAATCTACTAGGCTCCACTAGCGAGCCAGTGGGCTACGACGCCCGTCCCCCTTTCACTCGAGAAGTCCAAGAGGAGCCGATCCCAGATTGGTTCCGTATGCCATAGGTGGACCCTTACGATGGGACCACCGACCCCCTGGACCACCTAGAAAGCCACAGGGCCCTCATGAGGGTCCAGGGGGCCACCAACGCCCTTCTCTGCATCACCTTTCTTGCCACTCTTTGGAAGGTATCCCGGGTGTGGTTCACATGTCTGGAGTCAAAGAGCATCAACTCCTTCACCCAATTAGGGCAGAAGTTCATGGCCCACTTCGAAGCCTATCGGAAGATGCCATGAGAGACAGATAGCCTCTTCTCCATTAGACAGCAGGACTGCGAGCCCCTACGGGACTACGTGGCCCATTTCAAGGTTGCCTCATTGGAGATCTACAATCTCGAGGAGCCAGTTGCCATGTTGACTCAGAAGCAAGGACTCAAGACCTCCTGCCTGACTTACTCACTCGATAAGAAGGCCCCCAAGAGCTACTTCGAGCTCCTCCTCCGAGCTCAGAAGTACATCCGCACTGAGGAGGCCAATCATATGAGGCGGGAGCTCGATGGGAAGTCGCTGAAGAAACCAACCCCCACCAAGGCATCTGGGATGCTGAAGCCAGGACCTCCAGCTCCAAGCTTTCGGCAGGGACCAAGGATGAGAAGCACTCCCATTCTCGAGGAAAGTTACACCCCCCCTCCTCGCCTCGAGGATGAATTTCCTCATGGAGATTGAAGGTGAGCCCTACCAGAAGTGCCCACCTCCGATGAAGCCATCCACCGGCCATTACAAAATGAATTGTTATCGCTTCCACCATGACCATGGCCATGATACTAAGAAATGCCGTAACCTCAAGTGGGAGATCGAAGAACTCATCAAGAATAGTTACCTCAAAAGGTTTGTTAGGGGCATACCTCAAGCAGAATCTCAAGCGCTCGTTGCTCTCCTACCAGCTCCAGCGATCAACAACCGCCGTATCGAGAAGCGGTTGGGATGATATGCTGGGGAGCCAAGCACGCATCCAAGAAGGCTTGGGGGCCAGGGCATTCTAAAAATGTACTCCCCTTTATGAGGGAGGGGGGAGACGGGGGGAATGTAAATAACGATGCCATGGTCGTCAAGATGATGATCGTGAAGCATCCTGTAAAATGCATCATGGTTGATAGTGGAAGCTCCACAGATATACTTTTCTATGTTTCTTTCTCCAGAATGAACCTTTTCCCTACTCAACTCAAACATGTGCACACTCCCCTTGTCAGTTTCACAGGTGATTCTATGAGGGTTGAGGGAGAGATTACTCTCCCAGTAACTACTGAGACCCTATCTCGACAGAGCACGGTCATGATAACCTTCATGGTTGTCAAGCTCCCTTCAGCCTACAACGTGATCCTTAGCCGACCCGGGCTCAACCTGCTCGATGCCGTCGTCTAAACCAGGAGACTACTTGTGCAGTTCCCAACTCCTTATGGTGTCGGGGAGATAAGGGGAGCACCCCAGCCAGTGCAGCACTGTTTCAAAACCCTCCCTAGGGCCAAGGCCCCCGAGGGTGATCCCAAGGTGGACGATCTCGACCAAAGGGCTCAGGACCCCAGGGGAGGCCCAGTCAAACGCCTGCTCTCCTATCCATTCAGAGACGATCCTGTGGATGAATACAGATGTGTTCGCTTGGATAGCGGCAGGCATGCCAGGTATCCCCCTTGACATCATCACTCACAAGCTGAGCATTGACCCAAAGCACCGACCAGTTCGGTAAAAGAAGAGAAGCTTCACAACGGAGAGGTAGGCGGCCATCAATGAGGAAGTAAACAAACTTCTCGCCACCAGTTTTGTTCGGGAGGTGCAATATCCGAGCTGGCTGGCGAATATGGTGATAGTAAAGAAAAGTAATGGCAAATGGAGGATCTGTGTGGACTACACCAACTTCAATAAGGCATGCCCGAAGGACAGCTTTCCCCTATCGAAGATTTATCAATTGGTGGATGCAACCTCAGGACACAGGCTCCTCTCCTTCATGGATGCATTCTCCGGATACAATCAGGTCTGGATGAACCCAGAGGACGAGGAGCACACCGCTTTCATCACTGATCAAGAAACATATTGCTGCAGGATAATGCCCTTTGGTCTGGAATGCCGGGGCCACATACCAGCGTCTGGTCAATAGGGTCTTCAAAGACCAAATTGGTTGGAACATGCAGGTGTATGTGGATGACATGCTTGTCATGAGCAAGCCGAGCTCAGACCATGTTGCCGACCTCATCGAAGCCTTCCACAACCTCTGAAAGCACCAAATGAAGCTGAACCTGGTGAAGTGCGCCTTCGGAGTAGCGACGAGAAAGTTCCTTGGCTTCATGGTCACTTAGAGGGGCATTGAAGCCAACCTGGAGAAGGCTTAAGCGATCATTTGTTGGGAATTATGTCCCAAATCCAATCGCCTAGGCTGTAAGAGGTTGAATTGAGTATTGTACTCTTTGTATGAATTAATAAATATTATTTTGGTAGCTCATCACATTCTTACATTTCCCTGTAATGAACTCTTTTTCATGTGATGAAGTCCTTAGGACTACACTGACTTTGATATAGAGAGGATATACCGAGTGGTCCTTAAACCAAGTTCACGACCAAATGATACATTGTACTGGATGGCAATGTATCAAGTGTAGGTTGTTGTGGTTCACATCATTTGGTTGTCCTCTTGACCAAAGGAGTGTGGTGATACTGATGTGATCTGCAAGTGGGATATATGTTATCTCATTGAATGTGACTCCGTGTAGCCCTTCTGCCAAAGGGATACTCACGATTGGATATGGGTATATGTGTCCCTCTGATCTGAGGTCATCATGGTAGCTTGCAAGCAACTCCCTGTGCTTTGATGCCGAACTACCTAGATTTTTAATCCGGTGATGGAAGGTTTCTTGGTACAGGCAAGTACTTGTGAAGCAGTGGTGGACCAAGATGGAATTGACCTGTCCAAGTAGTTTGGATTGAATATCTCGCAGTATCTTAATTTAGCAAATCCTCGACCGGGATAGTCCTAGTGAGGAGTCACTGGACTTGCGAGGTTGAGACATGTTGTGGATTGACTCAGCTAGGGTTGGCAGTATAATCCTAGGTCATCCTGAGCATTGGAGGTCAAAGGGATGAATTATACGATAAGCATATGCCAAAGTTTTGATTGATTGCTCTCGCATCTTCGACCTATCCGGACACCGGGTCCATTGCTAGATGGTATCTTGTGCTGGTATTGAAATTGTTCCAATGCTACCGCCTAGGTTTGAACCTATGAGGTCACACACCATAGAGGATCTCTCCCAGATCCAAGTGCCGATTTATGATAAGGAATCATTTCGGTAACGGTTTGATTGAGCACACTTTGGATTGACTCGATTTTGGGTCGATCAGAATAGTTCGGGTCTACCGGGAATTGTTTCTGGGAAACCAAGACTTGACCAAGCCATTTATCAATTGGATTTTGATCTAATTGAATTATGAACCAGTTTAGAACCGGTTTGGAAGTTTTAAACCCTTTGTGAATTGGTTTTGAATCATTCACACGGTAATGCATGGCTTGGGTGAATAGGGCTTTCAAGGCATCTCTTCATCTCCCTTCTCATTGGTTTTGACTGAATTTACTCCACCAATTAATGCCCTTTTATTGTTTCTTTGTGAACAAATTTGATTCATTCTTATACCTGCTGCCCTCTCATTTTCCCAGAAGTCTCTTCAGCACCCTTATTCACCGTTTTGAATGGTTCACGGTGTTTTATATTTTCTAGGCGGTATATATGCTAAGTGCTGAAAAATGTGAGTTGCTCTTCTTCCTTTAAGAGATTCGTCTATCCTTTCCACCGCTGGTTTTTGGGCTGGGTGTTTGGGAGAGAAAGCCTTCATTGATACCCTGTTTTAGTTGCTGCTCAACATGTGGAAGGAAGCTTTGTTTTGGTGAAAACAAATTTCAAAACTTTGTGTCTTGTTTCTTCCTTCCTCCCTCCCACCATTTCAAGGCTTTCCGGCGACTAGCATCGTGCAAGAAGAAGATCAGAGGAAGCCCAGGTGTGTCCCCCCTCTAGAGGGTGTTCACTTGAGCGCCTGAGAGCTGCTACAACCTCCATTGCTATTGGTTCCTCTTTTCTCTATTTTGGTTGCAGATTTTGGATTTACTGCACTTGGAAGAGAGGAAGAGGATGGTCCAAGAGGTCTCCATTGAAGCAACTTCCATCAAGCTACTACCTTGCCATTAATGCAGGAAGAGAGACCAGAGGATTCTCCATTTGTGGTTGGGCTTTGCTGCTATTGGAGAAGACATGAAGAGCTTTCCAAAAGGCTGCTGGAAGAAGAAGAAGACTGGAATAACTTTATTCTAGGTATTCCTGCTATTTTAGCATTATACCAGCTTTATTCCAAGCGGGAATAAGGTAAGATTTCTGGTTTTTTTTTCATGCATGCCTAGATCTAGTTTTATAATATTGTTTATAAATGTTACATGCCTATTTTATGCCTTGTTTTGCCTGTACATGCATCTTGAATATGTTAGATCCTGTACGGAGTAGGTTGTTTCTGCTGTTATTTTAAAATTATTTTAAAATATATACCTGCTCCTTGTGCTATTGCATGCTTAGTGTAGTTACTCGCAACTCCGCATTTCTTTCAGTGGTATCTGAGCCATGATCCAGGTGTACCATATCTTGATCGCATGTATAGTAGACTAAAATGTTTAATCTTTTGATATGTATCTGTATCTTAATCATAAGGTATGATTAGAGAGTACTTTTAGGAACCTATTTGAGACCTTCACCATGGCTGTGTGTCTTTGGCACGATGCGGTTCGTCTGTGTTGGCCTTTTCAGAAGGATCCTTTAAGGAAATCAAAGGAATTAAAATTGTTTTAATTCAGATACATTTTTGGCATGTAATATTTATAAAGGAATATGGCTAGATATGATGCATGAAGTTATATGCAAAAGGAGTTTTACATGTTTTAATTAAAATTATTTTAATTAAAATATTAGCTTATATTCAAATAATTTTGAAATGTATGATTAAGTTAAATGACAAGTTAATTTAGGATTTATGAAACCTAATGTCATTTAAATAAGCCAATTGGGTTAATTGGGTTAGCTGTCTAATTGGGTCCATAATATGGGTTAGACCTATGTTTAGTTGAACTGGATAATAAAAAGACTAATCCAAAGTTGGTTAAGGTCCTTCTTTTAGAACTTTCTAATAGTTAGATAAGTTAGTCCATTCATCTAAATGGATCTAATTAGTGGCTCTGTGGAAGCCCAAGTTTTAGGCTAGTCTGATCAAGTCTGGTAAACCGATTGGTGTCGAGGTAGGTTTGGCATTGTGATCATGGTTGCATGAGGCTATCTCTTTCCTGTTCAACTTGGTTGGTGTCTAGGAAAGATGGTTAATGGCGGATACTCATCCATGATCTCACCTACTTAGCCAGTCGAGTCGACTAGGACTGATTAGAAAAGCTTATTGACTCGAGTTAACCCATGTCACCCAGGTTGATCAGTCTGATTGATCAATAGGTGCCCATGGATCAATTGTTGAATTGGTTTAACCCTCCTGAAAACTGATTTGTTCAGTGGGAGGATGATCCATGTTCTTGTCTTATTCTTTTGTCATAACCTAAAATCCTCTAAAATTATTAGGTCTTAAAAAAGACTAAGTCAAAGAGTTGATGGTGTCTTAGCCTCCCATTAAGTGAGTTAGTAATGTATCCTTTAACTTGGTGTTCATCGGCAGTTCCATAGAACGGGTGTATATCCGGTTACTAGAATTGCTCTCTCATGGATGATGGTTCAGTGCAACCTTCTTGACGGTAATCAGGTGAGCCAGCCATGTCGGGCTTGGTCATTCGTTGGCTGGAAGTATTGGATTTATCATGTTAATGGTTGGACCTACCGGAGACCCACAATAGGAGGCCCCTAGGCCAATTGGGGTGCTCTCTGGGGCAAAATAAATTACTGTAAGTTGTTTGGGAAAGCAATTGGTTAGTGAACCTACCTTTAGGCACGTATGGGTGAGCTCGCCTTAGTCGAGCTCATACGAGATCTATTGGATTTCAGTACTCACTATGAAATAGTGATTTCACGGATTGGAATTAAAGGCTCCCAATCTGAAAAATTAGTGGGAGAGACCTTTAGACTAAAGTCCAAGTCTTTCGGTTAATTAATTAATTCATACTCTTATATGATCTTGTTTTTCCTTTCAGATGTCTTCAAATCTTTTGCTCCGGTCACTTCTCGATAATGAGAAGTTGAAGGGTCACAACTTTGATAGTTGGTATCGAAAGTTGAGGATTGTCCTGGAGCATGAACGGATCCTTTATGTGATAACGGATCCAGCACCTGAAATCCCCTCTACTAATGCTCGAAGTTCGGTCAGGGACACTTATCAAAAGTGGGTTTTTGATCGAACTACTATCCGATGCATCATGCTAGCGGCAATGAATGATGAGTTTAGTTGCAAGTTCGAGGAGGCCCAACCTGATGAGATTCTTCAAAAGTTGAATGATTCTTTTGGCATGTCGGATGATGTAGAGTGGTACAAAGTATCTTTTGCCATCTACAATGCCAAGACGCCGAATGGTGGTTCTGTCACTGATCATGTATTATACATGATCAAGTTGATAAAAAGGTTGGACAAGCTTGGATGTCCTTTGCATAAGCAGCTCGTCAAGGATGCGATTTTGAATTCTCTGCCCTCCTCCTATCTTGACTTTCTCGACCATTACAGAATGAACAGTCCTGCAGTCAATTACCATGGTTTGATGGGATTACCGCAGACTTTTGAGAAAGACCACCAACTGAACAAGGGGGTGGTGAATGCTCCTGGCCCGAGTTAGACCAGGAAAGTGAAAGCTGACTAGTCTTTTGCAGAGTGCTTCTATTGCAAGAAGCTGGGACACTGGAAGAGGAACTATCCTCTTTACCAAGCATCCCTAGACCCGAACAGGCCTAGGAAGGAAAATTAGCAGAGTGCTGACAAGGTATTTATATGATAAAACCTTGTAATTTCTCTATTTGTGATACTGCTAACTAGGTATTGGATACCAGTAGTCCTATTCATGTTTGTAACTCATTACAGGGACTATAAGTTAGCAAGAGGATCGAGGATGGGGAACAGTTCCTGAGCATTGAGAATGGAAATCATGTTCGAGTACTGGCAATCGGAGTTTTGAGTCTTGTCTTTGAGCCCTGTACTGTCGAGTTAGTCAATTGTCATTACTGTCATAGTTTCATTATGTGCATTATCTCTGTAGTCCTTTTGGAAAATTGTGATTTTGAACTATCAATAAAAGGAGATATTTGCCAGGTTATTTTGAATAACTCTGTGATAATGAAAGCTAAGTTGAATAATAGCATTTTTGTATTATCACGGTCTGTTAGTGTAATGTACACATCCAGCAAATGCCCAAGGCTAGAAAATGTCAGTGATCTGTATCATTGGCACTATAGGCTAGGTCATGTAAACCAGAGTAGGATAAACAAGTTACGAGGAGAAGGCCTCCTCAAGGTCAGTGATTCTGAATCACTGCCTACTTGTGAATCATGTTTACTTGGTAAAATGACCAAGTGACCTTTTACTGGAAAAGGTGAACGAGCTACAGAACTTCTGAGTCTCATACATATTGATGTATGCGGACCCATAATAGTTAGTGCCAGAGGTGGATATATATATTCATTACATTTACAGATGACCTTTCGAGGTTCGGTTATGTCTTTTGATAAGATATAAATCTGAGTCATTTGAAATGTTCAAATGATATTGAAATGAAATAGAGAAACAAACTAGAAAAAGTATTAAAACCCTTCGATCTGATCGAGGCGGTGAATACCTATCTAGTGAGTTTTTGACATACCTTAAGAAGAATGGGATTCTCTCTCAATGGACTCCTCCGGGAACACCACAGTTGAATGGTGTGTCCGAAAGGGGGAATCAAACCCTGTTGGACATGGTTTTATCCATAATGGGCTTTGCAACTCTGTCGCTATCCTTTTGGGGATATTCACTTGAGACAGCTTGTCACTTGTTAAATAATGTTCCGAGTAAATCTGTTGTCTCCACTCCATATGAGATGTGGACTGAACGTAAACTCTCAATCTCACACCTTCGGGTCTGGGGTTGTCCGGCTTATGTAAAGCATTTAGACTCAGATAAACTTTGTTCTAGGTCTGATCGGTGCCTATTTATTGGTTATCCTAAGGAAACCAAAGGGTATTTCTTCTACTTGGAGGATGAACAGAAACTATTCGTCGCTCTTAGGGCTATCTTTTTAGAAAAAGAGTTCTTTGGAGAAGGGACTGTAGCCTCTAAGATTGAACTTGGTGAAGTTCAGCTAGTAGAAGAACCTACACACTCTAAAGACATCATCGAACTGGCTATGATTAGATCACACCCAGAACCCATTATTAGGAGATCCGGTAGAGTACCGCATCAGCCGGACAGATACTATGGTTTCTTAGTCCGGGACGACGATCCCATTGAGCTCGATGAGAACAATGAGGATCCAATTACCTATATGGATGCACTTCAGAGATCTGACTCTGAGGCATGGCTTGGAGCCATGCAATCCGAAATGGAGTCCATGGAGATCAACAATGTATGGACATTGGTTGATCCGCTTGAAAGGATAAAACCCATCGAGTGCAAGTGGATCTTCCAAAGGAAAAGGGGCGTAGATGGGAAGGTGGAGACCTATAAAGCCCGTCTGGTTTCCAAGGGATATCATCAGCGATATGGTATCGATTATGATGAGACTTTCTCCCCTGTGGCAATGCTCAAGTCCATTAGGATCATGCTTGCTTTAGCAGCATATTTTGATTATGAGATCTGGCAGATGGATGTCTGAACTGCTTTCCTAAATGAGGAGCTGGAAGAGGAGGTGTATATGATACAGCCTGAAGGGTTCACATCCTTAAATGAGTCAAAAGTATGCAAGTTGCAGAGGTCCATTTATGGACTCAATCAAGCATCTCAAAGTTGGAACTTACGGTTTGATAGTTGTATCAAATCATATGGCTTCATTATGAACGGAGAAGAATCGTGCATCTATAAGTGGGTTAATGGTTCTGTGATTGTATTCTTGGTACTGTATGTTGACGATATTCTCTTAATCGGGAATGATGTCGCAGCATTACAAGGAATAAAGGTCTGGTTATTATCTCAGTTCTCTATTAAGGACTTGGGTGAAGCTTCTTACATATTAGGTATGAAGATAGACAGAGATAGATCCAAGAGGCTTCTGGGATTGTCCCAGTCTACGTACATTGATACTGTGCTGAAACGGTTCAGCATAGAAAATTCTAAGAAAGGCTATCTTTCGAAAGGTTCTGGAATTACTCTTTCTAAGAATGATTGTGCCACAACTCCTGAGAAAAGAAGCGCATGAGTAGAGTACCTTATGCTTCAGCAGTAGCCTCTATCAAGTATGCTATGACATATACTAGACCAGACGTGGCATACTCACTAGGAGTAGTGAGCAGATACCAGTCTAACCCAGGTGAGGTACATTGGAAGGTGGTTAAATCCATCCCGAAGTATTTAAGAAATACTAAAGACTAATGTCTGATTTATGGACAATTTGACTTGAAACTTGTGGGGTATACTGACTCCAATTTCCAGTCAGACAGAGATGATAGCAAGAGTATGTTGGGATTTGTATTTATCCTGAATGGAGGAGCGATATGCTGGAAAAGTTCCAAGTAGGCGACTGTTGCAGACTCGGTATGCGAGGCAGAATACCTTGCAACATCAGATGCAGTGAAGGAAGCTGTGTGGTTACGAAAGTTCCTTGGAGAGCTAGAGGTGGTATCTTTCCTAAATGGTCCTGTTCTAGTGTACTGTGACAGCACTGGAGCCATTGCTCAAGCAAAGGAGCCGAAAGCTCATCACTGCACCAAGCATATTCTGCGGTGCTACCACCTCATACGAGAGATCGTAGAACGAGGCAACATCAATCTTATAAAGATTGATGGAATGGAAAATCTGGCCGACATTTTTACTAAAGCCCTCGGAATAAAAGAGTTCAACTTTTATAAAAAGGAAATGAGTATTAGATACTGTTCTGATTGGCTTTAGCACAAGTGGGAGTTGTTAGGAATTGTGTCCCAAAACCAATCACCTAGGCTATAGGCGGTTGAATTGAGTATTGTACTCTTGGTATGAATTAATAAATATTATTTTGGTAGCTCATCACATTCTTACATTTCTCTGTAATGAACTCTTTTTCATGTGATGAAGTCCTTAGGACTACACTGACTTCGATATAAAGAGGATATATCGAGTGGTCCTTAAACCAGGTTCACGACCAAAGGATACATTGTACTAGATGGCAATGTATCAAGTGTAGGTTGTTGTGGTTCACATCGTTTGGTTGTCCTCTTGACCAAAAGAGTGTGGTGATACTAATGTGATCTGCAAGTGGGATATATGATATCTCATTGAACGTGACTCCGTGTAGCCCCTTTCTACCTAAGGGATACTCACGATTGGATATGGGTATATGTGTCCCTTCGACCTGAGGTCATCATGGTAGCTTGCAAGCAACTCCCTATGCTTTGGTGCCAGACTACCCGGATTTCTAATCCGGTGATGGAAGGTTTTTGGGTATAGGCACGTACTTATGGAGCAGTGGTGGACCAAGATGGAATTGACTTGTCCAAGTAGTTTGGATTGAATGTCTCGCAGTGTCTTAATTTAGCAAATCCTCTACCAAGGTAGTCCTAGTAAGGAGTCACTGGACTTGCGAGGTTGAGACATGTTGTGGATTGACTCAGCTAGGGTTGGCAGTATAACCCTAGGTCATCCTGAGCATTGAAAGTCAAAGGGATGAATTATATGGTAACCATATGCTAGAGGTTCGATTGATTGCTCTCGCATCTTCGACCTATCCGGATGCCGGGACCCATTGCTTGATGGTATCTTGTGCTGATACTGGAATTGTTCCAGTGCTACCGCCTAGGTTCGAACCTATGAGGTCACATGCCATAGAGAATCTCTCCCTGATCCAGGTGCCGATTTATGATTAGGAATCATTTTTGTAATGGTTTGATTGAGCACACTTTGGATTGACTCAGTTTTGGGTTGATCAAAATAATTCGGGTCTACCGGGAATTGTTTCTGGGAAACCAGGACTTGACCAAGCCATTTATCAATTGGATTTTGATCTAATTGAATTGTGAACCGGTTTAGAACCGGTTTGGGAGTCTAAACCCATTGTGAACCGATTTTGAACCATTCACATGGTAATGCATGGCTTGGGTGAACAGGGCTTTCAAGGCGTCTCTTCATCTCCCTTCTCATTGGTTTTGGCTGAATTTACTCTACCAATTAATGCCCTTTTATTGTTTCTTTGTGAACGAATTTGATTCATTCTTATACCTGCTGGCCTCTCATTTTCCAAGAAGTCTCTTCAGCTCCCTTATTCATCATTTTGAATGGTTCACGGTGTTTTATATTTTCTGGGCGGTATATATGCTAAGTGCTAAAAAATGTGAGTTGCTCTTCTTCCTTTAAAAGATTTGTCCATCCTTTCCACCTCTAGTTTTTGGGTTGGGTGTTTGGGAGAGAAAACCTTCATTGATACCCAATTTTAGTTGCTGCTCAACGTGTGGAAGGAAGCTTTATTTTGGTGAAAACAAATTTCAGAACTTTGTGTTATGTTTCTTCCTTCCTCCCTCCCACCATTTCAAGGCTTTTCGGCGAGTAGCATCGCGTAAGAAGGGGATCAGAGGAAGCCCAAGCGTGTCCCCCCCTAGAGTGTGTTCGCTTGAGCACCTGAGAGCTGCTACAACCTCCATTGCTATTGGTTCCTCTTTGCCTTATTTTGGTTGCATATTTTGGATTTACTGCACTTGGAAGAGAGGAAGAGGACGGTCCAAGAGGTCTCCTTTGAAGCAACTTCCATCAAGCTACTACCTTGCCATTGATGCAGGAAGAGAGACCAAAGGATTCCCCATTTGTGGTTGGGCTTTGCTGCTGTTGGAGAAGACGTGAAGAGCTTTCCAAAAGGCTGCTGGAAGAAGAAGAAGACTGGAATAACTTTATTCCAGGTTTTCCTACTATTCCAATGTTATACAAGTTTTATTTCAAGCAGGAATAAGATAAGATTTCTGGTTTTATTTTTTCATGCATGCCTAGATCTAGTTTTATAAAATTGTTTATAAATATTACATACCTATTTCATGCCTCGTTTTTCTTGTACATGCATCTTGAATATGTTAGATCCTGTGCAGAGTAGGTTGTTTCCGCTATTATTTTAAAATTATTTTAAAATACATACCTGCTCCCTATGCTGTTGCATGCTTAGTGTAGGCACTCGCAACCCAGCATTTCTTTCATCATTGACATGGAGCACCCGACATCCAAGAAGCAGGTCCAGTCCTTGACGGGGTGGATCGCAACGTTGAGCTGGTTAATCTCGAGGTCGGCCGATCGCTCCCTTCCTTTCTTCAAGGCATTGCGCAAGATGCATGACTTCACTTGGACGGAGGAGTGCAAAATGGCCTTTGAAGAATTGAAGGAGTTCATGGTCACTCCTCCACTGCTATCCAGATTGGAGGAAGGGGAGGAGCTCCTACTCTACCTGGCGGTCACACCCGGAGCAGTCAGCTCGATCCTCGTTTGCACAGACGAGGACGGATCCCAGAAGCTGGTGTACTACACCAGCAAAATCCTCCACGACACGGAGATCAGGTATACTCGCTCCGAGAAACTCATTTTTTAACTAATAATGTCTGCTAACTGCCTCAGGCCTAATTTCCAAGCACACCCCATCTTGGTCATGACGGACCAGCCACTGAGGACCACACTTAGCTGCCCTGAGACCTCCGATGGACTGGCCAAGTGGTCCCTGCTGCTGAGCGAGTTCGACATAACGTATCAACCGAGGTCTTCATAGAAGGCCCAAGTCCTAGCCGACTTCGTGGTTGAATGCACAGGGCTCGTCGAGGAGACATAGCAGATAATGACGGAGCACCAAACGGAGCTCGGACTAGAGGAGGAGCCCTGGATCCTCCATGTGGATGGCACGTCCAATTCCAGTGGGAGTGGAGCAGGCCTCATCCTCGCCAACAGCGACGGGGTGGTGACAGAATGTGCTCTTTGTTTCAAGTTCACCGCAACAAACAACCAGGCAGAGTACGAGGCGCTCCTTACAGGTTTGAAAGTCTCCTACGAGCTGGGCATGTAGAGCTTGAAAGTCTTTACCGACTCCCAACTAGTTGCTGGGCAAGCCTCCTGAGAACATGAGACCAGAGATCCCCAAATGATGAAGTACCTGGAACGAGTCCACTCAAGCACAACAGGCTTCCGGTGCTTCAGCATTTTCCACATCCCTCGGGTGGAGAATGCACGCGCAGACGCACAGTCGAGGCTCGTGACCCTGCCGGACTCATAACTGGGGCATGCCTACATCGAGTACCTAAAGAATCCAAGCTACGAAGGCCAAGAGGAAGTGCAACAAGTCACCCCGGAGCCGAGCTGGATGGACAAGTACGTCAGGTACATCACTGATGGCACCTTGCTGAGGACCGCATGAAAGCTAGCCTCATCAAGAAGGCCTCCCGGTTCATTTTGATGGAAGGCCAGCTCTACAACCGATCTCACTCCTACCCGCTCCTGAAGTGCCTCAGGCCCATAGAGGTGGCCATCATACTCTAGGAGATACACGAAGGCCTCTATGGGAACCATGTGGGAGGGTGATGCAGAACGAAAGCTCTGATACCAAAATTGATGCAGAACAAAAAAGATGATGCGATGCGAAAGTAAAATTAGACTAATTCTTTTTTTTTATATATTTTTTTAGAAGTCGGCTTTGACTCAAAGGAAATTTGAACTAAATTGAAAGAAACTATGTAATAATTGAAAGAACAATTTAAAAGAACTAGATTATCAGAGTAGTTCAGAAGTAAAGGATCGCTGGGGGTTGAGAAACTCCCAGACCTAGGGTTTTGCTTTGAACTTTTAATAGGACAGAAGTAAAGAGAAGAGAAGGGTTACAGACCAGGCAGTGATCTTCACAGAATTTAGTGGAAGGACTCTCTTGAGCAGATTGTTGGACCCCCGGATTCGGATACCTTCGTAATGGATCCTCCAATACTGGTCCTTTGATAGAGTTGGCTTCTTCTAAACTCAAGATCTGGGAAAGAAGAAGAACAATTTGTGGAACCAGATACTCAAGGAAGGATTTACCAGATAGAAGAACTTGATGTTGCTGAAAGCCTGATTCTCCTGGATGCTGATCTGGCTTCCTCTGGGATTTGCTCTGTCTTCGAAGCAGCCGAACTGGACCTGGATGCTGGTGGTCGGCCTCTACTTGGAGAGAGGGGCCGTGAGAGATGGGGTAGGCTAGGGTTTGGTGGAATGAAGAGGATGAAGGGCGGCTAGGGTTTGGAATGGAAGTGGCTAACCTAGGGTTTTGGGGTTGGAGATCTCACACCTCCTCAAGGTTCCTGGGGAACCCAGATTTACTCCCTCACGGAGCTCAACACCTGAATACAAGTGCGGAAGAGAGAAACACAAAGTTTGCTCACGCATAAATTGGATTCATTCATCAATTGTTTCAAAACTTACAAGAGGGGATTATTTTATAGGACTTTACAAGAGGTCAGGGTTTTACATATTCCCATGTGGGACTAATAGGATGGATCCTTAAATTCGGTTTGTAGAATCAATTCCTTCCCATATGGGCAGCCAAGAGGTTCCATAAATGTTGATTGAAAGCTTCAAATGGTAAGTAGGTGGCGCCTCCTACCCTTGCTCTTCAAGAAATATTTTTTTCCTTCCATGGCTCAACTCTTTTGGACACCTTTTCTTTCTCCCCAAGTCATGGCTCTTCCCAACTTTGCTTTGGGCTTTTTAGGCATGGATTGGGCGCCCCCTTGATGTGCTCCCCAAGAAATGCCTCTTTCCTCCTTTAGCTTGGCCTTTTAAGGTACATATGGGGTGCATCCTTGATTTTGGCTTCAAGAAAATTTCTTGCTCCCTTAGGTGTGGGGACCAAGACACTGGGATGGATTTGTGGCGCCTCCTGGACTCTGGCGTGTGGCTGGGAGTGTGGCGCCCACTTGCTTGGGCTTGGGAGAAAATGTGACACCCTGGAGAAGACCTAGACCACTACTAGGACTTGAACTGAGTCAACATAAATCAACAAAATTTAAATTGCAGGGACATACAGACTCAACTAAAATTGAGTTGACCAAGTCAACCCTTATTACAAAACTAGAAAACCCTAATTCTTTGGGCAAGGTCAATCAGAGATCCAGATGGAGCCCTGAAGTCTTCTTCTGAGTCTGGTGCCCGCACCAATTCTCCCGGGGTGGGAAGAACTCGACCCTATCGAGTATGGATCAAGTTGGCTCTGGTATCTCTCCAAGAAGTCTGGGTCCAATTCTTGTAATTCTTCTCTGGAGATCCAAGAGTCATCAGAATCTGGCCTTCCTTGCCAGCGGACCAGGTATCTTTGGTATCCTCGATTACGAGTAGAGATAACCTGATCATCCAGGATTTTTTCAATCTGCTCTTTCCTTATAGGCCAGATTGTTGGTGGACACACAGGGTTGGGTTCACTCTCAAGAGCAGGATTAGGCTCAAAAGGCTCACTGGGAATCACAGCTGGCTCTCTATACTCTACTAGGTCTGTAATGTTGAAAGTGGAGCTAATGCCTAGTTTTGAAGGCAACTCGAGTACATAGGCATTGGACGCTACTCTCTTCACCACTCTAAATGGTCCAGCTCCTCTAGCATGTAACTTTCTAACGGTTCCAGGAGGAAACCGTTCAGGCCTTAACCTAATCATTACATAGTCTCCCTCAACAAAAGTTTTGACTCGCCTTTGAAAATCAGCCAACTTCTTATAAGTTTCATTACTTAAATTTATTTTGGCATGAATTTCTTTATGCAAGTCTTTTATGCTATGCAAAAACTTTAGCAGACTCGGAGACTCGTGTGTGGACTGGTAAAGGAGCTAGGTCAAGAGGTGTGTGAGGTTTGTAACCATGCACAATTTCAAATGGACTCTTACCTGTAGACCTATTGACCAAGTCATTGTATGCAAATTCAACCCTGGACAAAATACAAATCCCAATTCCTGGTGCTCTCAATCAAACCAAAATCTGAGTCAAAGCCTAGTAAAGGGTCAAGAAAAACTAAACTAGACTAACGACGCATTCCTAAAGAATGGACTTTATTCCAAAGGAACCCTAAGTCTAAACCTAACAAACTACGGCTCTCTAGGTTTGACCTTGGGTCGGAGGATGGCATGCAGAGCATGAAAACTTATCATGGGTGCCTAGTAGGTGCCATAAGGTCTTCCAGAAGTAGGTGGCAAACCTAATAGGTTCTGACACATGGTTCACTCTAAAGACTTCGACAAAGTATACTTGGATGGTGTAAGAAGCATTGGAAGTCCTAGAGAAAGGGAGGAAATATGAGGTGGAGTCTCGAATTACCTGTTGACTAAAGGTGGTGACCTGAAGGTTTGAATGGTGATCTATGAGTGTCAACTGATCATCCTTACGAAAGAAAAAGTTTGCTACTCTCAGGAATGGATCAAGAGATGGTTCGGGAAGTAGCCTAGGACATGTGATTGCAACAGTTAAAGTTTGTTCTCTAAGCAAATAATGATCCATTTTCTCAAGAACTGGATTGAAGAATGATTCATGGAAGGGCCTATGGATGATGACCTCAAGACTTGAAATTTGACATATGGGTGCGGAAAGGTATACTCTATAGAATGGTAGGTCAGTCATGCGAACGAAGGGGTCTGGGGTCATAAGGAGGACTTCTACAGGACTGGGTGAATCAATCCGCTCAAGACAAGGATGTTCAACTGAGATTACGGGAGAGACCTTAGTGGCTGGGCATGGGACAAGGTCCAATTGTAAGAGGCTTGATTCAGTCATCCTAAGGAGAGGATCTACCATAGGGTGGGCAAACTTAAACAGTTCAGTGCAAAGATCTTCAATTGGTACTTGGGGAATGACTGTCATTAGAGGATATGAACTGATAGCTCGGGCTAACACTATGAGTTCTTCCTGGGGGTATTTGACTAAAGGAACCGGATTCTCACAAATCTCTTGAATTTCTGAACTAGGTCCTACCACTTGGTTGCTCTCCAAGGTCTCCTCAGGTAAGGAACCAATCGTATCGATGTCACATTCTTCAAGTTCTTCCCCCTCATATTCATCAACTAGACTCAAGCCATCATCATATACTTCCTCGATGCCATCTTTAATGGGTTTCGGGTCAGTGGTAATCGGGTCAACTGATTCTGGGCTTGTCATACCTAACCTTTCTTCCTCATTGGTAGGCTTGGGTTCTCCCTCATTAATGTCATCCTTAAGATTCTTACCACTTAGCTGTGCACAAGCCAGTCCTATGCATGGGCACTGACTAGATTTATGGCCTCTTTCTCCACAAAATCAACATTCTTGCGATATAGGAACCTGGGTCGCACTGGGTTTCAAGCTAGTAGAGACCTTACTTGGGCATGGGTGTGGATCTAAATGGTTTGATCTAGAAGACTTGGGTTGTTGAGTGACTGGTCTAGAATATTGTAAGGACCTCTCATAGACACAATCCATACTATAGATATCATGGTTAGGCTTCCTAAGGTTATGCTCGGGATCACGGTATAAGGTTTTCCTAGGCTCCTGGCATGGGTGAGGTTGGGGCCTATTAAATTTTGGATTAGGGGTCCAATTTTGATGTCTACGTTTCTTAACTACTTGGACTCGATCCCTAAGCTGGGTAAAATTCTCATTCATATCCTGACTCAATTTGTTCATACTTTCAGTAAGAGCTCTAACCATGGCCTCTAAATCAGGTTGGGTCTGACCAGGTTGGTAGGGTACTCCATTCCAGGTAGACATGAAGATGCAAGCAAACACACCAAATGAGACTCGATTGAAACGACTACGGGCTAACTAGACCTAGAGCCCAAACTAGATGCCCAATCAGAGTGGCAAGCTAGCCTGTAGTAACTCGGGACTCAGCCAGGCAGGTATAAGGGGAGTGTTAGGTCCCTAAATGCCAATCCTAGACACCAATCAGTGATTGGCCAGGTAGGCAGACCAGCATACAAGCCCTTCGGGACGTAGTCCCTGAATCACCGTTCTAGACACTGAGTACAAAGCACACATAGAGTAACTAGACAAACTGACTCAACACTAGCCTAGACCCGACTTGTTGGTGTCCCTAGCCCACTTGGGCAAATTAAGTCTAATAAATTTTAAAATTAGGCTTAGGTTCGAATGAATGGGTGGTGATTTTGGGCTAAGGAGAGGTTATCAACTCCTCCCCTTATCTTAGATGCTCAATTGCCCTTAAGATGAATTAGAAGATGATCACTCAAAAAAAAATTTAATTGCAGAAACACAGAAACAGAGTAGCTATAAATTAACTCTCAAAAATTTTACGGAAACCAATAAATTGCAGTAAAATTGTATAAAATAGTTTCAATTATACTGGTTCCAGTAAAATAAAAATCACACAATTTGGAGTTATTTGCAATGAGAAACAATTCTTACAATAGGACAGTTACAGACTGAAAATAGAATGCTTCCCCGTTTACAATTCCTGCTACGAAGTTGTAACCCAGCGGATCCCCTACACGCCCTAGGAACACCCCATGGAATGGGAAGAGTAGGTTTGCACCTCGATTCATTCCTAGGACCGGACGTCCTGGGGAGTCTACTTCGGGCAGACCAAGTAAAAAAGAGAGACACTCAAAACATGCAAGTAAATAAGAAACCCTAGACGGAGCTCTGATACCAAAATTGATGCAGAACGAAAGCTCTGATACCAAAATTGATGCATAACAAAAAAGATGATGCGATGCGGAAGTAAAATTAGACTAATTCTTTTTTTTTATATATATTTTCAGAAGTCGGCTTTGACTCAAAGGAAAGTTAAACTAAATTGAAAGAAACTATGTAATAATTGAAAGCACAATTTAAAGAAACTAGGTTATCAGAGTAGTTCAGAAGTAAAGGATAGCTGGGGGTTGAGAAACTCCCAGACCTAGGGTTTCGCTCTGAACTTTCAACAGGACAGAAGTAAAGAGAAGAGAAGGGTTACAGACCAGGCAGTGATCTTCACAGAGTTTTGTGGAAGGACTCTCTTGAGCAGATTGTTGGATCCCCGGATTCAGATATCTTCGCAATGGATCCTCCAATACTGGCCCTTTGGCAGAGTTGGCTTCTTCTGAACTCAAGATCTGGGAAAGAAGATGAACAAGTTAATGAACCAGATACTCAAGGAAGGATTTACCAGATATTGCTGAAATCTTGATTCTCCTGGATGCTGATCTGACTTCCTCTGGGATTTGCTCTGTCTTCGAAGTGGCCGAACTGGACCTGGATGTTGGTGGTCGGCCTCTACTTGAAGAGAGGGGCCGTGAGAGATGGGGTAGGCTAGGGTTTGGTGGAATGAAGAGGATGCCGGGCGGCTAAGGTTTGGAATGGAAGTGGCTAACCTAGGGTTTTGGGGTTGGAGATCTCACACCTCCTCAAGGTTCCTAGGGAACTCGGATTTACTCCCTCACAGAGCTCAACACCTGAATGCAAGTGCGGAAGAGAGAAACACAAAGTTTGCTCACACATAAATTGAATTCATTCATCAGTTGTTTCAAAACATACAAGAGGGGTTTATTTTATAGGACTTTACAAGAGGTCAGGGTTTTACATCTTCCCATATGGGACTAATAGGATGGATCTTCAAATTAGGTTTGTAGAATCAATTTCTTCCCATATGGGCAGCCAAGAGATTCCATAAATGTTGATTGAAAGCTTCAAATGGTAAGTAGGTGGCGCCTCCTAGCCTTGCTCTTCAAGAAATATTTTTTTCCTTCCATGGCTCAACTCTTTTGGACACCTCCTTTTCTTTCTCCCCAAGTCATGGCTCTTCCCAACTTTGCTTTGGGCTTTTTAGGCATGGATTGGGCGCCCCCTTGAAGTGCTCCCCAAGAAATGCCTCTTTCCTCCTTTAGCTTGGCCTTTTAAGGTACATATGGGGCGCCTCCTTGATTTTGGCTTCAAGAAAATTTCTTGCTCCCTTGGGTGTGGGGACCAAGACACTGGGATGGATTTGTGGCGCCTCTTGGACTCTGGCGTGTGGCTGGGAGTGTGGCGCCCACTTGCTTGGGCTTGGGAGAAAATGTGACACCCTGGAGAAGACCTAGACCACTACTAGGACTTGAACTGAGTCAACATGACTCAACAAAATTTAAATTGCAGGGACATACAGACTCAACTAAAATTGAGTTGACCAAGTCAACCCTTATTACAAAACTAGAAAACCTTAATCTTCGGGCAAGGTCAATCAGAGATCCAGATGGAGCCCTGAAGTCTTCTTCTGAGTCTGGTGCCTGCACTAGAGGGAGAATGCTGGCACACAAAGCTCTTCGCCAGGGGTACTTCTGGGAGACCATGAGGGAGGATACTGTCGACTTCGTCAAGAGGTATGATAAGTGCCAGCGCCATGCCCATATATAGTGCCAGCCGGCAGCGCCGATCTCCTAGCACTCATCCCCTTGGCCCTTTGCTCAGTGGGGAATGGACATCCTTGGACCATTTTCCCCTGCACCGGGACAACGAAGGTTCCTGCTAGTGGCAATTGACTATTTCACCAAGTGGGTCGAAGTAGAACCGCTAGCTCCGATCACTGAAGCCAATGTCCACCAATTCTTCTGGAAGTCAGTTATTTGTTGCTTTGGACTCCCCACTGTATCATCACCGACAACGGGCAACAATTTGACAATCGGGAGTTCGAAGTATTTTGCACTGAGCATGGCATCCAACATCACTTTACCTCGGTAGCCCACCCCCAAACGAATGGGGAGGCCAAGGTGACTAATCAGACCATCCTCTAAGGACTCAAAACTAGGCTGGACCAAGCCAAGGTCAGGTGGACGGAAGAACTCTCAAGTATCCTATGGGCCTATCACACAACGCCAAGAACGGTAATTGACGAGACGCCCTTCAACCTTGTCTACGGTGCCAAGGTAGTCATCCTGGTTGAACTCAGCATACCCACACTATGAGTACAGTAGTACAACGAAGTGCAAAACTCAGCACACCTTTTGCTCAACTTAGACCTCCTCGAAGAAACAAGGAACAAAGCTCGGCTCCGAATGGTGGCATACCGGCAATGAGTGGCCCGGCACTACAACACGCGGGTAAGGCCAAAAGTCTTCAGACCTGGGGACCTGGTACTACACCAAGTTTAAGCATCTCAACCCCGGGAGTACGGCAAGCTTTCGCCAAACTGGGAAGGCTCTTACAAAGTGGCTGAGGCCCTCTCACATGGGGCCTACTACCTCGAGGATCTTGATGGCATCAGGTTCCCTCGAACATGGAATACTTGCAATATGAGAAGATACTATCAGTAGTGTAAGGCTTTCTTCCATTAATAATAAAAATTTTTCTTTGCGCAAAAGGTTATTTGCCTTGCAGGAATATTACCGTTCGGTCCAAGACCTGAGCCTAGCTCTTAGGTGATCAAGACCCGGAGCCTAGCTCTCCGCCAACAAGCCTTCGAGCCTAGCTCCAAGGCATTGAGAACTGAGCCCAGCTCTCAAGCGATCAAGACATGGAGCCCAGCTCTCTAGCTTACAGGTCTTCGAGCCCAGCTCCAAGACACCAAGACCTGAGCCCAGCTCTCAGGCGATCAAGACCCGGAGCCTAGCTCTCCGACCAACAAGCCTTCGAGCAAAGCTCCAAGGCACTAAGACCTGAGCCCAGCTCTTAGCCCAGCCCTCCAGCCAATAGGTCTTCGAGCCCAACTCCAAGACACCAAGACCTGAGCCCAGCTCTCAAGCGATCAAGACCCAGAGCCCAGCTCTCCGGCCAAAAGGTCATCGAGCCCAACTCCAAGATACTAAGACCTGAGCCCAGCTCTCAAGCAATCAAGACCCGGAGCCCAGCTCTCCGGCCAATAGGTCTTCGAGCCCAACTCCAAGACACCAAGACCTGAGCCCAGCTCTCAAGCGATCAAGACTCGGAGCCCAGCTCTCCGGCCAACAGGTCTTCGAGCCCAGCTCCAAGACACCAGGACCTGAGCCTAGCTCTCAGGCGATCAAGACCCGAAGCCCGGCTCTCTGGCCAATAGGTCTTCGAGCCTAGCTCCAAGAAAACAAGACCTGAGCCCAGCTCTCAGGCGATCAAGACCCGAAGCCTAGCTCTCTGGCCAACAAGCCTTCGAGCCTAGCTCCAAGGCACCAAGACCTGAGCCCGGCTCTCAGGCGATCAAGACCCGGAGCCCAGCTCTCTGGCCAACAGGTCTTCGAGCCTAGCTCCATGACACTAAGACCTGAGCCCAGCTCTCAGGTGATCAAGACCCGGGGCCCAGCTCTCTGACCAACAAGTCTTCGAGCCTAGCTCCAAGACACCAAGACCTGAGCCTAGCTCTCAGGCAACCATGGACAGGGTCCCAGCTCTCTGGCCAACAAGTCTTTGAGCCTAGCTCCAAGACACCAAGACCTAAGCCCAGCTCTCAGGCAACCATGGACCGGGGCCAGCTCTCCAACCAACAAGTCTTCGAGCCTAGCTCCAAGACACTAGGACTTGAGTGATGCGGGACTAATATGCATGCAATTCTTTTTATATGTTTTATATGTGAGGTTAGGTGATTAATTCTTGAATTTCATATCAAAATTAGTTGTAGGAAATTTTATATAATTTTTGAAGCCAAGCATGCATATTAAACCTAGAAAAGTACTAAAGAAGGATCGCCGGGACTGAGAAGCCTCGGTTATGGCAAGTTCTCCTATAATATAAAGACTGGAGGTAGAGGGGATGTACCTGACAATGTCTGAAGTGCCCGGTGAAGATCGCAGCGAAGGGATCTCTCGTTCCTCAATGGATGCAGCCTGGAAAACTGAGCCAAAGACTCGCGGATACCCGGCTTTCTGCTCGGTGGTCTGATTCAGGCTTGGCTGGAGTCGTTGGATTCGTAGGAACTCGGGGACCTGCAAACGACCTGTCAGGGGTTAGAAAACTCAAAGGAAATCAAGAAAACAAAGGAAAACAGCAAAGGAAAGAAAGTTTTGGAGGGGGCTGGAAGGATGGTTGGCAGCAGGGAGATGATTGCAAACACCGGGAAGAAGAACTCTCAAACCCCTTTATGCACACAGCAGGGTAATCACACAAAGCAAAGAGGAACTCAAGGTTTATTTCATATATCAAAATCTCCCTTCATACAAGAGGCTAGGGTCCTTTAAATAGACCCTTAACCTTGGGCTCCAAGTAAGGGCACATAAGTCTTTACATAAGAATCCTTTTCCCTCTCAAACCCTAGCTAGAAAATAAGGAAACATTAGGTAGAAAAAATCTCTAAAAATTCTCTTGACTTGGCCAACACTCCAAGGACACCTAGGGGGCATGTTGGGCTTCTAGGAATAGCAAGAGGCCGGCCCAAATGGGCTCGGGTGCATGGGTTTGGGCCTCTGGAAGCTGGGGTGGCCTGGTAGCCATGTAGCAGGAATATTCCTTGGTATCTTGCTTCTTTAGGGCTTTGGCTTGGCACATGGGCTTGATTTCTTTGGGCTAGGATGCAGATGGACCTCTGGAATCATGGATGCCCTTATCTATGAATATACTTTGGCATCTGGAAGGGAATCTGGGCATCTGGAGGGCATCTGCAAGAAATCAAGATTTTCTGAATTTTCCTCCTGGGGTCTTCAAATCTTCAAGCTGGGTTGGACTTGGGCTATACTTCCATGTCTTCAATCTAGTTGGACTTGGTCTTCACTTGTATGATATAGTCTTGAGTCTTCAGTATGCTTGGACAGGAATTAAAAAAATAAAATTAGCTCAACATGAGCTGACTAGCATTGGACTGAACTAGCTTAACATGAGCTGACTAGTATAGAACTGAAATAACAACTCAAAAGACTCAAATAATAACTAAAATGGACTCAGATGGGCTAAGCCCTTATTATAGATGGACTCATAAATTATTGATCAATTTATAGAGGGTTGAAAAGTCTCTATATTATTCTGGTGCCTCCGGTGTCCCCACCATTGAGCCTAGTTCTCAGGCAACCATGGACCGGGGCCCAGCTCTCCGGCCAACAAGTTTTCGATCCTAGATCGAAGATACCAAGACTTGAGCCCAGCTCTTAGGCAATCATTGACTGGGGCCCAACTCTCCGGCCAGCAAGTCCTCGAGCCCAGCTCCAAGACATTGAAGACCTGAGCCCAGCTTTCGGGCCATCAAAGTCCTGAGCCTAGCTCACCAGCACTGAAGCCTGAAGACCAAGTCCCAGACAAAGTGGAGCCCTCCTCTCTGATCTCACCACATACCCCCCCCAAAAAAAGAGAGAGAGAAGAAAGAAAGAAGAGAAGAATGGAGAGGCAAGTAGTGCTCAGGAACAGATAGCAGGAAAATCTTATTTCATTAAAAATCTTTCAACCACTTACAAGCACCTTTAGGCCCAAGGGACAAAATTTAGGAGGTGCGGAGCTGCTCTGATAGCAGAACCTCAAGGGACAGAATTTAGGTGGTGCAGAGCTGCTCGTAGTCATCCTGGTCAGCCGCATCAACCGCAGAACTTCGGTTAGGGGACTGATCCGGGTCGCTCCATACCCAGTCAACCCCCTCGACCGTTGTGAAGAAGAATTTGCTCTTCCATCCCTTGATGGAAGAGGGGAGCTCAAACCTAATGCCCTTCGGGCGAGAAGACAAGGACCACCACCCATTCTCAGTGGGGTGGCGCTTCAGGATGAAGAATGCCCTGAACAAGGAAAATGGGGCAACGAACCCGTGGAAGTGGCAGAGTACAGTAAAGGAAAAGATGGTCCTAATGGCATTCAGTATGAGTTGAGCAGGAACTAGATGGTAGTTGCTTAACACGGACATGAAGAAAGGATGAAAGGGGAAGCGATGCCCTCTGGAGAAGGTCTCCTCATAGAAGGCTCTTCGACCCAGGCTACTAGAAGTAACCCGGTCCCTTGATCGGGGGATTAAAAGCCGCACAGAATGCAAGATGCCATAGACATCCCGGATGGTCACCAGTTCATCAACAGAGATCGTCGAAGCAACCCCATCGGGACCTGTCGACCGGATAGACATAGAGATGGGTTCAAATGGGGAAGAAGGATGAGAAGGATGGGAAGGACCAGGCCCAGGTTCCCTAATAGCTATGGGACCGGGAGGATGACTCCTGCTGAACTCGAAATGCACCCCCTCCCCCTCCTCATCGAAGGAAGAAGATGGTGGTCTTGGCATAGAAAGACTGGCCTCACCCTGATTAGTAGAAGGATGGAAGCTTAGACCGAAATGAGACATCTATGGAGGTGGAAGAAGCAAGAATCTCAAGTGGAAGAAGGGACGAACTCAGTTGAAAGAGGGCCTTAACCTCGAAAGAAGAAGCCTACTCTGATAAGGGGAGGAGGAAGAAGAAGACTAACCTAGTTCCTTAGAGGGTCTGGGGCAATCGGGAAGAAGAGGAAGCTTGGGTATAGCAGTGGGCGCGAAGAATTTGAAAGAATAGATATTTTGGATATAAACTTCCTTTCATTTCGAAATGACCCGGTGCATCCGTACTATTACAGCCCCTCCACCAATGGATTCATGCCACGTGCTGGCCATCGTGGGTAAGACATCTTGGCAGCTCTGAATTCCGTATCGATAATAACTACTCCTCGAACGTGGCCACGTGGCACCTCCATAATGGCCTGGGGAACCGTTTCATGAAGCACCAGCGATCATGGCTATTATTGCACTGGATCTTTGCCTTTCCACGTCAGCACCGTAATTACTCCCTTCGACTCGAGCACTATGCACTAACGAGCCTCGGGAGTGGGGGGCAAATGATGTGGCTGGATTGCTAACGTGGAGTAGCTGTCAGATGCCATGTTAGTGAAGGCCACCATGTCAGATACTCTACCCGGACTCCTTCGCCAGGCTGAGCTCCCTCAGAACAACGGGGCCGCCTGCCGATGCTGAGCTCCGCCCTCCACCAAGTCAGGCCCGCGAGCTCGGGATGCTTACGCCAGAGTCGAGCAGCATCCCCCAGAGCAAGCCCCTCGAGGTCGAGCCCCATGGTATTGAGTCGAGCTCAGCCCTCCTCTACCACGTGGAGCCCCTCCGAGGTCGAGTCCTCTGGGCCGGAGCCATGCTCTGCCCTCCTCCATCAGGTCGAGCTCGCCCGAAGTTGAGCTCCCTTGGTCTGGAGTCAAGCTCAGCCATCCTTCGCCAAGTGGAGCCACGTCGAGGCTAAGCCCCTCGAAGTTGAGCCATGCCTCTCTAGCTCGGCCTCCAGCTCGGGCGAAGACACCAGCAAGCGGGGAGAAGGCACCGTCATACCAGGAGGCCGGTGAGTCGCCCGAGGCATCCACCTAGCCGTAATAACTATTTGTGGCCACCACTTACACCATAAAAGGGAGAAGCCCTGTGATCGAGGCACCATGCTCTTCACCAACCATCTGAACCACCCGGAAGAAGAAGTCAACTAGGAGATTCAAATCCTGGGAGGCAGCGACCCCCTAATCAAGGTATTGCCAAGTTTCACAGAATGGAGTGATCAGAAGGAATGTCAGAGCGCATGGAAGGTTCTCCTATCACGAACTGGGAAAGGCGTCCCATTCACGGCATAGGACACCACTACACGTGCTTGCTAAGACGGGGGAGATCCCAAGGTAGGCACCCAACAACCTATAGGTTTTAAAAGAACCATCAGCACCCTTAAAGGGGAGGTAACACCACTATCTCACCACCAAACTCAAGCAAGTCAAAGGGAAAAGGCCATACAGAGTATCCCTCCAGCTCAGCCACCATCCTCCCGACATACTTGCACCCCACTCTCACACTACTCACTCCTCCTAGCATGGAGTCCATCAAGAGGGGCTCGACCAAGAGGATCTATTCTCCTGGATCATCACTGACTTGACCATCGGAGTACCCCCGTCAGAATCCCTGGCCCGTGTCACTAACCCCATTTTTGCAGGTTCAATGGAGCAAGACATCCCAAGAGCACAAGAGGGGCGATCCGACCTCGATAGCAGCTACAGGTCGAGGATGTTGGTGGCAACAGGTATAATCGCCAATAAATACTCTCAAGGATGGCAACCGTCGATGCTTCGGATCCAAAATGGTCTTCATCGTACGGTGACGACATTAATGGCCTCCCCTCAAGAAGGGAGGATATGGTGACACCCGGGATGCACGGGGGTGCAACCGTTCGAATGTCTATATACTCGACGCGGGCAACGAGAATCATGCTCGATGTTCTTCAATCAATGGTTAATAGGAAAGTGACACCTGTCTATCATGTCCATTCCTGAACAAAGGGAGTAATTACAACGGCATTCCGATTTCACTTCGGAATTCATCTTCGATGCTAACCACAAATCAAAAAGCCTTCGGCTCATCCATCAACTAGAAAGGATCAAACCGAAAGGGACCAATTTAAGAAACCAAAGTTTCATATTTCAAGGTTGAAAAACTACATCCAAAGGGAGGATATTACAAATAGCTGGGAAGAGGAGAAATTACAACAAAATTATGTCTTGTCAACCTCTCTGGCAGTCAAAATAGGAGTTAGGGTCAACGCTTCCCCAAGCTGGGCTTTCGAGGCCACAGGTTCATTCTCCAGGATGGCGAGCAAGGAGAAGTCCATGCCAGGGTAAACTTCCTTAAGTTTACCCACACAATCGGCATAACTTGAGGAATATCCTTCCGACACCGCCTTGCTTTTCTCGTCTCTAAAAGCCTAGAAAGCCTTGTAAGCTTCAACAGTCTTGGAAGACCTCTCTTCAGCCTGTGCAGCCCTTTGGATGGCCATCGAAAATTTCATCCCCAGTTTCTCAACCCTCCTCTCTGATTTGACCATACGAGACTTCAACTCCTCAACATCCCTTAGCACCTCCCTTAGCAATAATTCAAGAGAGCCAATCTTTTTCCTTCTCTCCTGCACGATGATCGCCACCTCAGTCGCCTGTGCCTGAATGATGCTTATCTGTCTATTCAGGACATCATTAGAGGTGACGGCCCTGTCCCTTTCTTCTTCTGCATCAGCCCGAAGCTTTTAGCGACATCTTTCTTAGCTACGACCGAGGCCACCCAGCTTCGGAGGCCTTCACCATAGCCAATACAT
Organism: Areca catechu; assembly: GCA_021397845.1. Lineage (NCBI taxonomy): Eukaryota > Viridiplantae > Streptophyta > Magnoliopsida > Arecales > Arecaceae > Areca > Areca catechu. The sequence continues at coordinate 87,195,572 of CM038051.1, read as the reverse complement.
TCACAGGCACCTTTCTCCTGAAGGTGAAAAACACCTACACCTAGCATACAATATATAAGAAATAGGGCAAAGAATATGCATTTCAAAATATTTTTAAGAAATGCACAGCGGAAGGCTTGGTAGTAGATCTAAACTATCTATCGATCTGCCCGCAACAGGAACAAGTATAAAGACCTAGCATGCATATAACATTAAAAATAATACAATATAAAGGTCATACCTCTATACCTCGGCTAGAGAGGGAGAGAATCTGTGAAGAGCTGAGAGAAGGAGGAGGGCGCTCGAGCCACACACGTATCTGGCCTCTACAGGATGTTAACACCTGGTCTCGACTTTGATCAACTCCCTTGGAGTGCTAGCTCTTCGGGATCTATAGGCTGAACTTCTTCTTCCAGGAAGACAAGAAAGAGAGTAGGAACCCTTCCCAAAACCTAGCTTGATTGCTAGGTGGCTCACACCCAATCCCTAAACCTCTCACAAAACCCTTCTTCTTCCTCTCTTTTATTTTCTTTCTTGCTGTTCATGTCTTGTAACCCAGTAGCCACCATAATTTCCTACATTTATAAGGGCAGCAGGGAGAGGGAGAAGAAGGAAGGAGGAGAGATGAAGGGAGAGAATGGGAGAGAGGATCAAGGTCATTCCAAATGGGTCCAACCCAAAGAGGAAAGTATGACCTTCATACTATAAAACCTTGGAGCCAAAACTGGTTTGAATTCAAAATTCAAACCAGGTCAAAACATGCCCAAAAATCTTTTGTGAAATCCTTCCAGAAATTTTGCTCGTCACAGGAAGTGTCGACACTCAAAAATGGCCAAGTATCGACACTTCACCAAGTGTCGATACTTCACCAAGTGTCGACGCCTGCAAAATTCCAAGTGTCAACCCTTGGAGCAAAGCTAACCATATTGACTTCAGGTGATGGCAAACAATTTTCAATCATTGATTAGCCCAAAAGATAAGATAGAAATCCTCTATAGTGTGTGACCCCATAGGTGCGAACACTAAGCCGATAGTATTGGAACATTTTCAGTACTAATCAAAGTCCTCATCTAGCAATGATACGTGACATCCGGATAGGTCAAAGATGCAGAGCACCTCACAAGAACCTCTGGCATATGGTTGCTGCATAATTCATCCCTTTGACCTTACAATGCTCAGGATGACCTAGGGTTCGACTGCCAACCCTAATTTGGTCTATCCAGATCATGTCTCAACGTCATAAGTTCTGTGACTCCTCACAAGAACTACCCTGGCCAAGGTTTTGCTGAATTGAGACATAGTGAGTCATTCACTCCAAACTATTTGGAGAGGTCAATTCCATCTTGATCCACCACCGCTCCACAAGTACTTGACAATACCCAAAAATCTTTCGTCACTGGATTAGAAATCTAGATAGTTTGAGACCAAAGTATAGTGAGTTGCTTGCAAGCTACCATGGTGACCTTAGGTCTGAGGGACACACATACCCACATCCCTTCGCGAGAAACCCTTTGGCAGAAGGGAGCTCTGCGGATGGTCATGTTCAGTGAAATATCATGCACTTCACTTGTATGTCACACCAGTGTCTCCACACTCCTTGGTTAAGAAAATAACTAACAAATATGACATACAACAATCTATACTTGATACATCGTCGTCCTATAATAATGTATCATTTGGTTGTGAACCTGTTTAAGAACTACTTGATATATCCTCTCTATATAAAAACAAAGTAGTTCTAAGGACTCTATCATACAAGAGTTCATTATAGAAAAATATAAATGATGGACAGCCAAAAATAAATAACTTTTATTTATTATAAAGAATTCATATACAAATACAAAGTAGCACAACCGTCTACAGCCTAGACGATTGGCTTTGGGACATAATTCCCAACAACTCCCACTTAGACTAAAGCCAATCAGTACAGAATCTCATTCCTATTTTCTGTTTACAATAGTCGAACTCTTGAACTTTGATGGCTTTAGTGAAGGGGTCAGCCAGGTTCTCCTTTCCATCGATCTTCTGAAGGTCGATGTCATCTCGTTCCACGATCTCTTGCACAAGATGATAGCATCGCAGAATATGCTTTACGCGGTGATGAGACTTCGGCTCTTTGGCTTGAGCAATGGCTCCAGTGTTGTCACAGTACACCGGAACAGGACCATCGAGGGAAGGTGCCACTCCTAGCTCGCCAAGGAACTTCCGCAACCACACAGCTTCCTTCGCTGCATCAGATGCTACAATATACTCTGCTTCACATACTGAGTCTGCCACAATAGGCTGCTTGAAACTTTTCCTGTAGATAGCTCATCCGTTCAGGATAAAAACAAAACCTGACACACTCTTGCTATCATCCTTATCTGACTGGAAACTAGAATCAGTATACCCCACAAGTTTCAAGTTAGATTCTCCATAAATTAGCTATTGGTCCTTAGTATTTCGTAAATACTTAAGGATGGTTTTAACCACTTTCCAATGAGCTTCACCTGGGTCAAACTGGTATATGTTCACTACACCTAGTGAATATGCCACGTCTGGTCTGGTACATGTCATGGCATACATGATAGAACCCACTGCCGAAGCATATGGAACTCTACTCATATGCTCTCTCTTTTTAGGAGTTGTCGCACAATTCTTTTTGGAGAGATCAATTCTAGTGCCTATCGGGAGATAGCCCTTCTTGGAACTCTCCATGCTGAACCGTTTCAGCACGGTGTCGATGTACATAGACTGGGAAGTCCCAAAAGCCTCTTAGATCTATCCTTATAGATCTTCATGCCTAGTACATAAGAGGTTTCACCCAAGTCCTTCATAAAGAACTGAGATGATAACCAGATATTTATTCCTTGCAGTGCTGCAATATCATTCCTGATTAACAGAATGTCATCCACATACAATACAAAAAACACAATCACAGAACTATTAGCCCATTTGTAAATGCAAGGCTCTTTTCCGTTCCTAACAAAGCCATACGACTTGATACACTTATCAAATCACATGTTCCAATTCCTTGATTCTTGCTTCAGTCCATAGATGGACTTTTGAAGCTTGCACACCTTTGACTCATCTGTGGATGTGAACCCTTCAGGTTGTATCATATACACCTCCTCTTCCAGCTCACCATTCAGGAAAGCTGTTCGAACATCCATTTGCCAGATTTCATAGTCAAAGTGCGCTGCTAAAGCAAGTATAATCCGAATGGATTTGAGCATTGCCATAGGAGAGAACGTCTCGTCATAGTCAATACCATAACGTTGACGATATCCCTTGGCAACCAGACGAGCTTTAAAGGTCTCTACCTTTCCGTCTGCGCTCCTTTTCCTTTTGAAAATCCATTTGCACCCAATGGGTTTTATCCCTTCAAGTGGATCAACCAATGTCCATACATTGTTGATCTCCATGGATTCCATTTCGGATTTCATGGCTCCTAGCCATGACTCAGAGTCGAACCTCTGCAACGCATCCATATAGGTGATCGGATTCTCATTGTTCTCATCGAGTTCAATAGGATTACCATCCCGGACCAAGAAATCGTAGTATCTGTCCGGTCGGCTTGGTACTCTACCAGATCTTCTTAATGGTTCCTGAATGGGCTCTAAGTATGATCTAATCATAGCCGGTTCTATGTTGTCCCTTAAGTGTGTCAATTCTTCTACTTATTTAACTTCATTAAGTTCAATCTTAGTAGCTACAGTTCCTTCACCAAGGAACTCCTTTTCTAAAAAGATAGCTCTAAGACTGATGAACAACTTTTGTTCCTTAGCTAAGTAAAAGTAATACCCCTTAGACTCTTTTGGATACCCAACAAATAGGCACCGGTCAGACCTAGGTCCAAGTTTGTCCATTTCCAAACATTTTACATAAGCCGGGCACCCCCAGACCCAAAGGTGTGAAAATGTTGGCTTACATCCAGTCCACATCTCATATGGTGTTTTACTAACAGACTTACTTGGAGCCCTATTCAAAAGTTAACAGGCTAATTCTAAAGCATATCACTAAAAGGATAACGGCAGAGAAGCAAAGCCCATCTGGACCGAACCATGTCTAACAGGGTTCGATTTTTCCTCTCAGACACTCCATTTAATTGAGGTGTCCCTGGAGGTGTCCACTGAGAAAGAATCCCATTCTCCTCAAGATATGCTTGAAACTCACCTAACATGGTTCGATTTCTCCTCTCAGACACTCCATTTAATTGAGGTGTCCCTGGAGGTGTCCACTGAGAAAGAATCCCATTCTCCTCAAGATATGCTTGAAACTCACCAGAAAGGTATTCATTGCCTCAATCAGATTGAAGGGTTTTGATACACTTTTCGGTTTGTTTTTTCACTTAATTACGATATCGTTTGAACATTTCAAACAATTCAGATTTATGTCTCATCAAGAAGACATAACCATACCTCAAAAGGTCATCTGTAAAAGTAATAAAATAACCATACCCTCCCCTGGCACTAACATTCATGGGTCCGTATACATCAGTATGTATTAGACTCAGAATTTTATTAGCTCGTTCACCTTTTCCAGTAAAAGGTGACTTAGTCATTTTTCTGAGAAGACAAGACTCACAGGTTGGAGGTGAACTATCTTCACTAAAATCAAGGAGACCCTCGATTTTCAACCTGTTTATTCTGTTCCTGTTTATAAGACCTAGCCTACAATGCCATAGATATGTATCACTGACATTATCTATCCTAGGGCATTTGCTAGACGTGTACATTACACTAACAGGTCACGACAGTATATAAATGCCATCACGCATTTGTCCATTCAAAACAACAGAATCATTCAAAATGATTTTGCAAATGTCATTCTTTATTAATAGTTCATAACCATACATGGCCAACTGGCCTACAGAAATGATATTTAAAATGAAAGAAGGACAAAAATGACACTCGTTCAAAATGACAGTACAGGACTCGAAAACAAGTTTAAGGACTCCCAACGCTAGAACTGGAACTCGGCTTCCATTTCTCACATTCAAGAACCTCTCGCCGTCCTCGAATATTCTACTAACTTGAAGTCCCTGCAAAGAATAGCAAATATAAATTGGACTTCCTGTATCCAATACCCAGTTAGTAGTATCACAAACAAAGAAACTACAAGGTGTTATCATATAAATACCTTGTCCAGGACCATCCTACAGCTTTCTCTTCTTGGACCTATTCGAATCAAGGGCTGCAATATAAAGAGGACAGTTCCTCTTTCAGTTTCCCTGCTTCTTGTAGAAGAAGCAATCAGCACGACTTTGATCAGCCTTCACTTTCTTGGCCTGACTAGGCCCAAAAGCACCAAGCACCTTTTTCCCTTTATTCTTCTTCTTCCCTTTCTTAAAGGGACAACGCCCTCTCGAGGAACCTCCCACTAGATTCACCACCCATTTATTCAACTGGTGGTCTTTCTCATAAGTCTGCAACAACCCCAACAGACCATGGTAGTTGACTGCAGGCTTATTAATTCTATAATGATCGATAAAGTCTAGATAGGAGGAGGGGAGAGAATTCAAAATCGCATCTTTTACAAGTTGTTCATGCAAGGGATATCCAAGCTTGCCCAGGCACTCAATCATCTCGATCATGTACAGTACATGATCAGTGTCTGAGGCCCCATCACGCATTCGCGCATTGTACATAGCACAGGAGACCCTGTACCCCTCAACGTCATCTGGTGTTCTGAAAGACTCCTTCAACCTTTGAAGGATTTCTTCCGGCTAGGCTTCCTTGAATTTATGACTGAACTCATCATTCATCACAGCCAACATGATAAGTGTCAGAGAGCCACTTCTGATAAGTGTCTCTGATCGAATCCCGAGCATTGGCAGTAGGGATCTCAGGTGCCGGATTTGATATCACATATAGGATCCGTTCATGTTCCAGGACAATCCTGAGCCTTCGATACCAGCTATCAAAGTTGGGTCCATTGAACTTCTTGTTGTCGAGAAGAGACCAGAGTGACAGGTTGGAAGACATCTGAAAGGAAAACCAAAACTAATTAGTGTATATGAATAATTAACCTAAAGATATGGACTTAAGTCTAAAGGTCCCTCCCACTATTTTGCTCAGATTGGTAGCCTCTACCTCCAATCTGAGGAATTACTTCAATTCCTTAGTGGATACTAGAGTCCAATACATAACACATGAGCTCGACTTTGGCCGGCCCACCCATGCATGTCTAGAGGTAGGTTCTTTAACCGATTACTTCTCCAAGTAGCCTCTAATAATTGGGTTTTGCCCCAAGGAGTGCTTCAATTGGCCTTTGGGCCTCCTATTGAAGGTACTAGTTAGGTCCAACCATTAACATGACAAAATTCAATGCTTATAACTAATGAATGGTCAAGCCCGACTTTGGCTGACTCACCTGACCATCGTTAAGAGAGTCGCACTGAGCCATCATATTAGGAACAGCAATTCCAATAGCCCAATGAACACCCGATCTTAGAATCTGCCAATGAACACCGAACTAATGGACACATTACTATCCTACTTAATGGGAGGCTAGGACTTGGTTATCTCTATAACTTTGTCCTTTTAAGGATCTAATAATTTAGAGAATTTTAATTAATATGACAGATGAAGAGAAGAGAAGACATGGATCAACCTCCCACTGACCATATCAGCAATCTAGGAGGGTTACACATAACAATGATCCATGGGCACCTAAAATCAATCAAGACTGATTAACCTAGGTGACAAGGGTTAACACGAGTCAATGAGATATCTAATCAATTTTGATCGACACATTGGCCAGGTAAGTCAGATCAAGGGTTGGGTTCCGCCATTAACCGTATTGCCTGGACACTAACAGAGTTGGCCAGGTAAGAGGGAGCCCCAAAGAACTATGATTACAATGCCAAACTTACCTCGACACCAATCGATTCATCAGACTCAATTAGACTAGCCTAAAGACTCGGGCTTTCTATTGAGCCACAAATTAGATCCATTTAGATTATAGATTAATCAATCTAACTATTAGATAGATCTAGAGAAGAAATCCTAACTCAACATTTGATTAGATTAGTTCTCTAATTAGTCCAATGCATCTAAACTTAGGTCTAACCCAATTAAAGACCTAATAGAAGCTAACCCACGACCCTTAAGGCTTATTGAAATGACTTAAGATCTTTGAATCATATTCCTAGAGTTCTTAGTCAATCTTAATTCAAAATTAAGTTCAATAACCTTGAAATAAATTAAAACAAATTTAATTATCAGTGTAAAATAATTTTTCAACAAAACAAAATTTGAATTCACTGTTTTTAGCATTTTCTACAGCCAAGTGTCAACACTTCAAGAGCAAGTGTTGACCAAGGCCTGAGACAGGGAACAGAGAATAGAACAACATGTTTTCTGGCACTCCTCAAGTGTCGACACTTCAAGATCAAGTGTCGACACTTCAGGGTCAAGTGTCGATACTTCAGCCTGTCTCAGAAGAAAAACATAAACCAGATCTCAGGAAATTTTTCATGAGTCGACACATCAAAGGCCAAGTATCGACTCACAGCCTGAGACAACAAAAAAATAGTGATTTCAAATCTAATGTTCCACCAAACATTTAACAAATCTGATCAAAAATAACACTTAGATCTTATCTAAATTCATTTTATGATCATGCCATTAGATTAAAACATTTTTAACCTACAAAAATTCTTTTTTCTTATTTTTTTTTTCATGAGCCAATCACAGTGGCACCCCTACACGCCATAGGAGATCCCATTGAATAGGAAGAGAGGGTCTTGCAGCCCTACTTCTCTCCTATGACCAGATGGCCTGGGGAAGCACTCAATCCAAGTACTTAAGAAGAAAGGAGATGTTATTTGCATGCTAGAATCATTATACTACAAAATGAACCTATTGCTCTGATACCATTAAAGGTGAAAAATACCTACACCTAGCATACAATATGCAAGAAATAGGGCAGAGAATATGCATTTCAAAATATTTTTAAGACATGCACAGCGATAGGCTCGATAGATAAATCTAAACTATATATCGATCTGCCCACAATAGAAACTAGTATAAAGACCTAACATGCATATAACATCAAAAAAAATACAATATAAAGGTCATACCTCTATACCTCGGCGAGAGTGGGAGAGAAGCTGTGAAGAGCTGAGAGAAGGAGGAGGGCACTCGAGCCATACATGCGTCTGGCCTCTACAGGATGTCCACACCTTGGCTTAACTCTGATAAACTCCCTTGGAGTGCTAGCTCTTCGGGATCCGTGGGCTGAACTTCTTCTTCCAGGAAGACAAGAAAGAGAGCAGGAACCCCTTCCCAAAACCTCTTTCCCAAGACCTAGCTTGATTGCTAGGTGGCTCACACCCAATCCCTAAACCTCTCACAAAGCCCTTCTTCTTCCTCTCTTTTCTTTTCTCTCTTGCTATTCATGTCTTGTAACCCCAGCAGCCACCACAATGTCCTACATTTATAGGGGCAGCAGGGAGAGGGAGAAGAAGGAAGGAGGAGAGATGAAGGGAGAGAATGGGAGAGAGGATCAAGGTCATTCCAAATGGGTCCAACCTAAAGAGGAAAGTATGACCTTCATACCATAAAAATTTTGGAGCCAAAACTGGTTTGAATTCGAAATTCAAACCAGGTCAAAACATGCCCAAAAATCCTCCATGAAATCTTTCCAGAAATTCTGCTCATCACAGGAAGTGTCGACACTCGAAAATGGCCAAGTATCGACACTTCACCAAGTGTCGACACCTGCAAAATTCCAAGTGTCGACACTTGGAGCAAAGTCAACCATATTGACTTCAGGTGATAGCAAACGATTCTTAATCGTTGATTAGCCCAAAAGATCATATAGAAATCCTCTATGGTGTGTGACCCCATAGGTTCGAATACTAAGTCGATAGCATTGGAACATTTTCAAGACCAGTCAAACTCCTCATCTAGCAATGATACCCGACGTCCAGATAGGTCGAAGATGCAGAGCACCTCACAAGAACCTCTGGCATATGGTTGCCGCATAATTCATCCCTTTGACCTTACAATGCTTAGGATGACCTAGGGTTCGACTACCAACCCTAATTTTGTCTATCTAGATCATGTCTCAACATCACAAGTTTTGTGACTCCTCACAAGAACTACCTTGGCTAAGGTTTTGCTGAATTGAGACATAGTGAGTCATTCACTCCAAACCATTTGGAGAGGTCAATTCCATCTTGATCCACCATCGCTCCACAAGTACTTGACTATACCCAGAAATCTTTCGTCACTAGATTAGAAATTCAGATAGTCTGGCACCAAAGTATAGTGAGTTGCTTGCAAGCTGCCCTGGTGACCTCAGGTATGAGGGACACATATACCCATATCCCTTCGCAAGCAACCCTTTGGCAAAAGGGAGCTCCGCGGATGGTCACATTCAGTGAAATGTCATACACTTCACTTGTATGTCACACTAGTGTCTCCACACTCCTTGGTTAAGAGGACAACCAACAAATGTGACATACAACAACCTATACTTGATACATCGTCGTCTTATAACAATATATCCTTTGGTTGTGAACCGATTTAAGAACTACTTGATATATCCTCTCTATATCAAAACAAAGTAGTTCTAAGGATTTCATCATATAAGAGTTCATTACAGGAAAATGTAAAATGATGGACAGCCAAAAATAAATAACTTTTATTTATTATAAAGAATTCATATACAAATACAAAGTAGCACAACCATCTACAGCCTAGACAATTGGCTTTGGGACATAATTCCCAACATCTCCAACAGAGAAAGGTCACAAAAAACCTACAGAGCAAGGGACACCTATGAAATCAGCTCAATTAATAGAAGTGGATAGGTGACATTCACGACTAAAGGTTACCTGCTGTATTCCAAGGAGGGTAGGTAAGGGATCCCCGGATTCCTCCTTCCCGGTTCCACTCACAGGGGTATCATACCCCACTGGCCCGTTTCCTCCTACGACCAGGGCTACTGGTTTAATGTCTTCAGCATGAGGAAGGGGCCCATCAACATCTTGTGGGCTCAGTCTCATGGATGGCCCAGCCTCCACGACCCTCTTAGGGCTAACTAGCTCCTCCCCTGAGGAAGAACCTATCTCGATTGGTTCATTGCTCTCAGCCTTGGTGCATGGTAGTGCCAGCAAATATCTTCGCCTTTGATCTGATCTCCTCACTTGAAAACCTCTCATTGGTTTCCCTTTGGCTACTCGCCTAAGTTGTGCAAGGTTTGGCCTCATGGCATAACAAGCCCTCAGAATGGTGCAAGAAGGAAGGAGCAGGGATGGCATTAAAATTGGCGTTGCCTGATGTGAATAACACTTGATCCAAGGATATCGAGACTGGCAAAATTCAAAAGCCCTCGATCGCAACGGTTTCCTAGACATGACACATGCAGGAACCCTAACAGATCAAAGCCTCAACTAATATGCTGGGGGGACCATTGAAAGGCTGCAGCCACGATGATCTTTATTCCCATGCATAATTGTCGTCGACTAGATCGCCACTACTTCTCCAAGCGATGATATAGCAGTCACCACCCCCGGTAAACCAGTAAGTTAAAGGTTTTCTTTATGTGGATACCTCCATATATGCTTCGCAGCTTAAGAGGAGAAGCTCGCATTTGCAAGAAAAGATTCCACAAAGGGCAACGTGATTCAAAACATCACCAAAAATCATCAACATTACCTAAATCAAGTTTGAAGATGCAATACAAAATACACAAAATGGAGAAGCTGCTCGTTAATTCAAAAAGATTTGCCAGTTACATGCCAGAGGAAAGAGGAGAAGAGATACAATGCCCTACAGATCCCTAAGGATCGGCCGGAAGAGATTCAACATTGCAAGACTGGAGCAGCCTGTCAATTCGTGCAGAAAGGGTTTCCTCAACTTGAGCTAGGTTCAAAGAGTCTCCAACCTGGGCCCCCTCTTTAGCCTGGATACCCTCTTCAGCTTGGGCTCCCACTTCAACCGGAACTCTACTGTCGACTTGGACCGGAATTACACTCAAGTCTTCGGCTACAATATGAACTTCTTCCCTCATGCTTGGCACCTCTTCGACTTCTTCGGCCTGGACCGAGATTATGCCTGAACCCTCGACTACGACTGGGATCTCCTCCCTTGGGCTTGACATCTCTTCGACCTCCTCTATAGCCTCGTCCTCCTCCTCCTCTCCTTCTTTCGCTATGTCAAAAGCAGGAACTCCAGAAAGATCAAGATCAGGGAAGGCCCTACTGACCTTGGCAAGTTCATCATTGAAGCCATGATGATAGCTGTATAAAGTTGCCTCGTTCATTTTCTCTTGGAACCATGAGGACTTCCTAAAATCTGCTACAACTTTACCACCAGCTCTTTCATGGCTTCAAACTCCTTTTGGGCCACTTCGGACTCCCTCTTGGCTACTTCGGACTCCAAGGCTACCTCTTCGGCTCTTAAAAATACCTTTTTGGCTCTTAAAGATGCCTCTTCATCCCTCTTGGTTGCCTCCTCAGCCGCTTTGGTCAGACCGTTCATCCTCTCTTGATTCTCCTTGGCGGATTGTTCCAAGGAGTCAATATATTTTTTATTCTTCTTCAACTCTGCATCTTGCCCCACAATTATCAAATGAGCACTCTTTAGCTCGCCCCTCAGGCCATGAACTTCAGCATCCACATGGGCGAGTCGGTCCTCCATGGACTGTTTCAGTTCTTCGGCCACCTCCTTCTCGACCTTGGACATATGGAGCTCCTCCTTTAAGCCATGAATCAGACTATCAACATTCCCTAGGCCCTCCTCCATGAAGGTGATGTTGTAGACTAGCTACATCAACAAAATGAGATCACAGACCGAACAACCCTTCGAACAAAGAAAAAATAATGAAGATCTCACCTGTTGCAGGGAGGAGAAGGCAGAATCAGATATTCTTGCAAGGCTTTGACCTTGGACGACTGCCAGATCATGGGGCAGCAGAGTATCCTTCAGCGCCCACCTAGCCACAGCAGGGACCAACAAACCCCCCATGGGGGAAAGCTCTGAAGAGTCCGTGGGATGGCTCCCAACTGGAGAAACCACCTGAATGGACTCCTACTCAACTTGCAGTGCCTTGCCCCTATCCACCGTAGGGGGGCAAGGCGATGGCGTGTCAACCACCGGAGATGGGCTCTCCGCCGGTAAAGGATCAACTAGCTGAGGCCTTATTGGGACCTCCATCATCGGCACCCCGTTTCTCCCAAAGGTTTTTCTGGAGGACGAAGTGCTCATACTCCTCTCAGTACCATCCCTTCAAGCCTTCTTTCGAGCCTCCAACCTTGAAGGAGGGGCTCGAGCTATCCTTTTCTCGGAAGATTGGCGGAGCCAGCCAAAGTTAGGCTTCATTCCACCACTTGTGAAAAGAAAAGCCCCTTTGAGTCGACTGGGGTGCAAAAGAGGTGAAGGAGAAGAGGTGAAAAACTTCCACCATTTATACCTAATACAGGGAATTCACTAATCCCTGCATGATGGAGATTCCTCTCCTCCAACAATTCACGTTTAGGAATAGCCTCCGAATCAGTCAGTACATCATAATCAGATTGATCGACCGCTAAAACCTTTTTTCCATCATTGGCAGTTAAGCACGGCTCCTTCCACTCACTCTCCCACAAATCGATAGACAACACAAAGATAAAGTTAGGCTTCACCTGTGAATGGCGCGAGCATATCCTTGATGATCTTGCGACCAGGCCGAGGACCGATCACCCACCATCCACGACCGTGAAAATTCCTTTTGAGAACAAAAAGGGTAGTAAACAAATTGGTCCCAGGATTCACATTGGCTATGTGACACCGAACCAAAAATCCACAGATGTTTCGAATGCTATTCTGAGTCAATTACGCATGCACTACTTGGTATAGGCAAAAAATCTTGATAAAGAAGGGATGCAACGGAAATCGAAGGTCAGCCTTCAAAAGGTCTTTGTATACAGCCAGACACCCAGCAAGAGGCTGGTTTACCCATTTCTCAGATGTGGGAAGGATTAAAGGGAACCCTTCGAGAATGTGATAGCATTTTCGAAGGTAGGCAACCTTTTCTGGTAAAATGGAACTAGGAACTAACTCCGGACTCACCACATCATCGGTCCCCGAGGACCCGACCTTTTCCTTTTGGATTCCTACAGTCTCGGCCATGATAAAAGAACGAGGCAAAGAAATAAAAAGAAGATTCTACGTGCAGAAGGGATTGATAGCCAAGAACGGGGAAAGCTGGGCCAAAATTGAAAGTGTGAGGTTGAAGAAGCTTCCTTAGCTAGACCTTTTCCTCTTTCTCATAAAAAGACAAAGAGGCATCAAGGCAACATCTCGATAAATGAAACCGTCTTCCTAAGTCCACCACGGATGCTCGAGATGGTTGCGCAACCCTAAAATGGCCCTAAGCTTATTTGACACGGAATAGACCAAAGATCATAATCCATATAAATCAATGGCCCAGGTGGAGTGCACTTCTCATCCAAGGGACAGAGAAAAGCCATGATCGATGCTCAAATCCCAACCAAAAGATTGGATGAACCGTCACACACACACAAAAAAAAAAGAAAAGAAAATGAGGAGAGACAGTCCCAGGTCCGCCCGCTCCTTTTTTACCCCCCAATCAGGGGATAACAGCTATCCATCACCTGGTCCTCAGATCAACTGGTAGTTATTATAGATGGTCCAATCAGAGATTTTGTAATCATCCACTGCACCATCCTCCAGGAGGAAAATGACAAACCAGTAATACTCTCACCTTTCGAGACAAATCCTCGCTTCAAAAACTGAGAGTAGGAGGGTAGCTATTAGGATATGTCGGTCTAAGTACAAGCCAACCATTGACTCGACTAGCTGAAGATATTTTCTTGAACGTTAAACCAAAGTGTTTGGAAGAAACTGGGCAAGTCAATATCGAAATGCTTAACTCCATCCGAAAAGCAAGTCTACGGTCCCTGCCAAAGACAGGGTCCCCGATCCATGCCGAAGTGTGATCTCCGCTATCGACTGAAGACACAATCTTTGGATTATGATGAAGACATCAGCTTTGGCCTACATCCAAAACAAAGTCTTCAATCTTTGCCAAGGACATAACCCCTGATCTGTCCCAAAAGAGTCCGAAGACAGACAATTCTCCAACTCGACTACAGGTATTTTTCGAAGAAGGAAACCTGAAGACTGATCTCCGATCTGTCTCAGGTCTCTACGAACACAATGAATAACAGTTACCATCGACTATCTTCAAGAGCGCAGTCATGGCGCATGACTCCAGCAGCAACACCCCCAGTCTATCCGGAATCATTTTGTAACAGTCCACGATTATGAATTGAGAGAAAATGTAGGCTCAGGTAGGCAACCTAAGAGGGAGGGTGAATTGGATTTTATAAAACTTTTGTACTATTTAAAATATGAATTAAAGCAAGTATGTGCTAATGCAATTCAAGTGCTTGTGTATTTCAAATAAATACAGCGAAAATAAAGAAATAAAAGCACAAGAAGAACAATCACACAAACACAAAGTTTTATAGTGGTTCGGTGCCAACCAAGCACCTACATCCACTCCCCAAGCCATCCTTGGGAATTCCACTAAGTTTGGTTTTATAACTTAGGTTCACCAACAACCTTTACAACTTGTTTTAGCTTCGAGCTCACAAGTCAAATCCTAGTTGGTTTCAAGGCTCACCAACAACTACCCTTGGTTTTACGGGTTAACCAAGAACCTAACTAACTTGTTTTGGCTTCGGGCTCACAAGTAAAACCCTAGTTAGTTTCAAGGCTCACCAACAACTACTTTGGTTTTCAAAGGCTTACCAAAAACCTCTTTGGTTTTCCAAGTCTCACCAAAATCTCAAGTAAAATAATGAAGAGCAAGTATAAATAAATACAATAAAAGCTTTCAAAATAAAGCAAATATCTCTTTAAAGCCCTTTGAGAGTTGATGAAGATCTTGTCTTCAAGTTGATGAAGTCTTTGATTGATGCTTGTGGATGTAGAATTTGAATGCTCTCTTTGAAACTTGGAAGCTTGAAGGCTTGAATCATTCAACTCTTGAATCCTTTAAGAATATTCAAGAAACTCACCAAAGGATTGCTTCCCCATTTGATTCTTGATGTTTATATAGCCTCCCAACACTTAAATGACCGTTTATAGCCATTAGGGAGGAAAATATGGCCATTTGAAGCAAGTTAGAGAAGTCTGCAGCTTTTGAAAACTAGCCATTACTGTTCAAATGTTGACACTTGAACAGTAAGTGTCGACACTTGAACAGTGCAAGTGTCGACACTTGCTACAGTAGGTCGACACTAAAACACTATTCACAGCCAATTTGGTTTTTCATATTTTCTATTTTTTTCTTATTCTCAGGCTTTGAGTCGACACTTCACTCTTCAAGTATCGACACTTGATCCTCAGGTGTCGACACTTCATTTTCATGTGTCGACACTTGCCTATGCCATGCTGAAACTTTGCTGATACTTCTTCAAATTTAAACCTTGAGCCCTTCCAAGCCTTCCTTATATTCCAAAGTCCTTATAACTTGATTTTTCATTAATTTAAGGACTTTCTTCAACTAAAATACAAGCATTTCTTCATTCAACATGGTTGAGTACTAAGATCTAAAAAATACACTTAAAATATAATTAGTACTCATATATACTTAAATATTTATCAATCATCAAAATCAAGATCATAGTCAACAATTTCAGTTATTTCCCTCTTTTATTTTCATTTTATTTCTCACATTTTCGTTTTTTTTGTTACCTTCAAACCGTGTAACCTAGAATAGGGTTTTTTTGACCATTTTAAGGGATTTTGATCGGATTTTCATGAGTTTTGATGGATTTCTAAAACTCCATTTTTGGGAATCTTGGTTAAAGGCATTTTTCTCAAATTTCCCATGGATTTTTGGCCGATTTCATGCTTATTTCATCCGATTTTTAGAAAATCACTGTTGGATTGATTTTGGCCGAAATATTTGGGGTTTTCATCTAAAATTCAGTGTTCTAAAACCATTTATTGCATTATCATTATTTTGGAAAGGTTATTTATGATATTTTTGTGACATTTTACCCTCATTTTCACTACTTTGCTGTTTGAGCTAAAACCCTAATTTATTTTAACCCAAATTCCATTTTTTTTCTAGTACTTTGCCCTTATAAAATGTATTTTACAAAGTTCAAAAATTTGTACAACCAAAAACATATTCTATATATACGGGATAATGTCTTTTAATCTAAATGTAGTTTGTAAAATTCCCATTTTCAAACTATTGGTAGATTACCTAAGATTTTTCTTTCTTGTTAAAGGCATTTTACAACCTAAAGTTGTTTTAATCCCAGCCTTCAAAACTTGTCTTAGCACCTCTTAAGAAAAGCAATTCTCTTTAGCTTAACCTATAGCAAGACATATAGTTCTAAGCCTGATTGAACCTATCTTCTTTCTTTCCTGTTCAGCTTGATTGAAATGGGTCCAAGAAAGAGATTAGCTATTAGGAGACCTAGTCAGAAATCAGAAAGGAGGACCAAGACTAGACATGATACAGGAGAGTCCAGTAGCTCAGTTTCCCCAGGTTCCCCTACAGAGAAGATGGCAGGGAAGGTTGTAGCCTCTGGTCGACGGGTTAACCTCGAGTTCTTCGACAGGCAGCACTTTCAGATTCGTCAAACCCTCACTGATGTGGGATTGGTGCCTTTCAGCACCATGTAGGAGAGGTATTACCCCCACCTATTAAGAGAGTTTTATGGATCCATGGACTACCGTCATTTGACATCGAGGACTTCTGTCCGGGGTGTTGCCACCGAGACCGTCGTGGCCCATAGCTATCACGTCAGATTGCGCTCCTCCCGCCACCTACCACACTCGGCTCCTGGGTCCCCACCTCCCACCGTCCGGTGGTCCTTTACTCCAGGGCCTGCGAGACAATGGTTAGAGACCCGGGCCGGGGTTTCCGGCAGGGGCACTCCGATGATCAAGTCAGTGATGGTCCAGGGGAGCAAATCCTCCTAGCCAAGCCCCTCTTGATGGACTCCGCACTAGGAGGAGTGAAAGATGTGTGTGGAGGTGTGAACGTCGCAGGGGGAGATTGGTAGTGGGGACAGAGGGATGCTCTGTCCCTCCACCTCTCCTTGAGCCCCTCGGTTCCCTCCCTTCATGGTGGTGATGGCTTTTTCGCTCTTTTGGTTGAGCTTGCCCTGTCTTGGTGGTGAGTGGTCGGTCTATTTTTTTTTTTTTGTTGTTGTAGTTGTTGTTGTTACCCCTCCCCCCTTGGGGGGTGCCGATCATTCTTTGTAGTCGAAGACTAGCCGTTGGGAGCTTGTCTCGAGGTTTTCGCTGGGCTGTCAGACGTGTGCGGCGGTGTCCCAGAAAGCCTTTTCCTATTTCATGATAAGGTGCTGTCAGGCACCCCGACACTCCTTCATGATTGCCTTGTTCCGAGAAATCGGGGATGTGTCGAATGGCGAGCCGCTGCCCGCGGGGTTAGAATCTCCCAGATGGTCTTCTTTCCTGGGTGATCTGAGTGGTTGGTGAGGAATATGGTGCCTCGATCGGCATGTTGCTTGCCTTTTTTGTGTAACTGGTGGTGTCAGGTGGTCAGTATGGCCTGAGAGGCATTCTGGTACGGTCCTCGGAAGGCTCACCGGTGCCCTCGGCTATGAGGACTTCTTCCGGGTTAGGGTCGAGCTGGGATGACAGGGCTCGCTCCATCCTAGGTGCTCTGGGCTTGCGGGGATGACCAGGTGGAGAAGGGCGAAGTACGGGCCCGGTCAAGAGGGCGCGCACTCGAAGAGGCTCGACCTCGGTGGGTGAGCTCTTGGCTCGACCTCAACCGCGGGGCACAAACCTCGATGGGTCTCCTCTGGAGGGCGGATGTCGGTGGGCCCGGTCCAGAGGACATGCACTCGGAGAGGTTCGACCTCGGCGGGTGAGATCTTGGCTCGACCTCGACCGCGAGGCACTAAACTCCGAGGGTCTCCTCTGGAGGGCGGATGTCGGTGGACCCGGTCCAGAGGGCGCGCACTCGGAGAGGCTCGACCTCGGCGGGTGAGCTCTTGGCTCGACCTCGACCACGGGGCACTAACCTTCGAGGGTCTCTTCTGGAGGGTGGATGTTGGCGGACTCGGTCCAGAGGGCGCGCACTCGAAGAGGCTCGACCTCAGCGGGTGACCTCTTGGCTCGATCTCGACCAAGGGGGCACTAACCTTCGAGGGTCTCCTTTGGAGGGCGGATGTCGGTGGACCCGGTCCAGAGGGTGCACACTCGAAATGGCTCGACCTTGGCGGGTTAGCTCTTGGCTCGACCTCGACTGAGGGGGCACTAACCCCGAGGGTCTCCTCTGGAGGGCAGATGTCGGCTCTGGCCTAGGTGCTGAGCTCATAAGCTCGACCAGGTGGAGGACTGGGCCCCATCTGCTGCCATGGGGGAGTTCGGCTCATCTTGGTAATGGGGTCCGAGCCAGAAGGTCGACGTGGCATCCCTCTCCACATGGTGCCCGTAGATTTCTCCATGTCAGCGGTCTTGCCATATCATTTGCCCCCCACTCCTGAGGTTCGTTAGTGCGCGGCGTTCGGGCCGAAAGGAGTAATTGCGGTGCTGACGTGGAAAGGTAAAGATCGGTTGCAATGATGGTCGTGACTACTGGCGCTTCGGGGACCGCTCCTGCGGGCCAATGCAGGGGCGCCACCTAGCCATGTCCGAGGAGCAGTTAATGCTGGCGCAGAATTCAGAGCGGCAGGGATGCCATTCTCTCCGATGGGTGACACATGGCACAGATCTGTTGGTGAATGGCTGATGCGATACGGACCCCTTGGATCATTTCGGAGTGAAAGGAGGGCCTTACTCGAACAATCTATTCTTTTTGAATTCTCCGTGCCTGCTGCTGCCGCACCCAGGCTTCTTCTTCTTCCTATCACCCCAAGTTTCTTCTCAAGGCAACAGGTTAGCTTCTTCCTCTTTCTTCCTCCTGATAGAGTAGGGTTCCCTCTCGGGATCTGTGGTTTCTTCTTCGTTCTTCGACCTTGTATTTCCCTTTTCTTCTTCTTCTTCTTTGTTTTCGAGGATGTCCCATTTTGGTCCGGGCTTCCATCCCTCCACTGATCAGGGTGAGGCTGGTCCTTCCGAATGGAGGCCGGCGTCTTCTTCCTCTTCTTCTGATGGGGAGGCATAGCTTGCTACGAACTTGATGGGAGGCGTTCTCTCAGCCCGGTTCTTATTAGGGAATCGGGGTCGGGTTCTTCTTTCCCTCTCCTTCTTCTGCTCCTGTCCTTGAGTCTGCTCGGTCTGTAGGTCCCGGTGGGGTCGCCTCCACGATCACCACCAGAGAACTCAGGACTTTCCGGGATGTCTATGGCATCCCTCATTCTATCCGGCTTATGATCCCTCGTCTGGGGGAGCGGGTTACTTCGAGTGGCCCGGGCCGTCTTGCCTTCTATGAGGGGACCTTCTCTGGAGGTCTCTGCTTTCCTTTGCATGATCTTTGTGCAGTTTTTCACAAGTTCTGACCACTGTGTATATTATGTGTAGGTATGATATTCTCCGAGAGCAATCTCCTAGCCATTACCAAGAAGAGGCGGCCGGAAGGATTGGCCGTGGAGCCCGCTTCCAGGCGGCCCCGAGGTTAGTGCACACCTGCGGCTGCCCCGGTGGTGGTGGTCGGGCTGAGCTCGACCGCGGCTGCCGGCTCGAGCTCAGAGGTGACCCGCGCCGCTCCTGCACCGGTGGAGAGGGCAGCTCCCATGGCCCCGGGGCCATCCCAGCAGATCCCTGCTGCAGAGCCCGAGATAGTGGTCTGTGCGAGAGCCGCTGCCGCTACAACTACGCGTTGCCCCCCTCTGGGTCCGTCCGCTGCTAACACCAGGGGTGGGGAGACCCGGGCCGCTTCCGAGACTATGACAGTTGTGCCGCCTGCGTCTGTCCCGGTCTCCCAGCCTGCCCCCGGGGGGCCTTCGGTCAGCGATGCACGGCTGCCCCGCCATAGAGAGAGTCAGAGGGAGGAGGGACGACGTTACCTCCCCTTCCGAATGGGGCTGGGGAACTCGGTCCTTTGGAACCCTGAGCTCGCCGAATGCTTGATGGACTTCTCCATCCAGGTGTGCGACTGACAAGACATGGCCGGAATGCACGTGGCTGATGTCTTCAAGATCCTCTTTTCTCAGCTATACTCGGTGAGTTCCTTCGCCTCTTTTGCTTGCTCTTCATTTTCCTCTAGTCACTTTCATTCATCATTTTCAACTTTTTTTCATTTTCTTCTTTTTTTATTTGTGCATATCGGTGCTGAGGCCCTCTTCCTCAGGAAACACTTTCAGAGCTGGGATCGCCTCGAGCGATAACGAGTCACCGAGATCGAATCTTTGAAGACTGACCTGAAGGAGAAGGCCGGCGCCAGCGGGGCCCTTGAGTTGAAGATCAAGGATCTCGTAAAAGAGCTCGCCGATGCTGAGGGGTGAGCAAAAGGACTCTCGATAGCCTGCAATCTGGAGTGGAGCCGTTCAAAGAAGGCAATCAACGACCTCTCCGTCGTCGAGAAGAAATTGAACTAGTATAGTGTCGAGGCCGACAAGCATAAGGAGACCGCACAGGTTGCCCAGGTGGAGCTGGCGGGTGTGAGAGAGAAGCTTGCTGCTACTGAAAAAGCAGAAGAGGCGGCGATCAGCTCGGCGGAGGTAGCCAAGTTGAGGGCTGTCGAGCTGGAGAAGGTGGCTGCTACGATCGAGAAGGACCCCAAAAGTGCCGTCGCCAACTTTAAGGCTTCAGAGGAGTTCATCGCCGACATCCAGTAGATGGCATCGGACTCCTTTTACAAGGGGTTCATGTACCTGCATGGTCGGGTCGAGTTATTTATCCCTGATAAAAATCATGACTGCCTCAGATACCCCTCGGCTTCGATGGAGGTTGACAAGGAGGTCGTCGGGTCAGAGCCTTCGACACCAGCCGAGGGTGGTTCTCCTGAGCTGGGATGACTGAGCCGGAAGCCCCTGAGGGCTGGGGTAGCCAGCCTTTGGACCCAGTAGAAAAGCCAGTCGGTACGGAATGACTTCTTCTGTTTTCCTTGCTTTAGTTTGTACTTCTTTGTTTCTTGTACTTGTTCAGGGTCTTCCAGCATGTCGGGGCCCAGAAAATACTTGTAATTTATATTTGATCAATAAAGCTTGGATTGCTTTGTCAGAGACTCTTTCTCTATTCTTCCCTCTTCCCCTTTCTTTTTTTTTTTTTTTTGCTCGGGGAATTCAGAGAGAAGGGCTTCTCCTTGTCTGAGGTTGAGGCACTCGCGGGTCGCTAGGCTCGAAGATGTCATTGGTCGACGGTCATGAGATCTAAGCTCTGGTCATGAGAAGATGTCCTGGAGCTGGGCTCGGGGATGGAGGTTGCTGAGAGCGGCTTGGCTCGAAGTTCCCTTGGCCATAGATCTGAGCTCCGGTCTTGAGAAGATGTCCTGGAGCTAGGCTCGGGAATGGAGATTGCTGAGAGCGGCTTGGCTCGAAGTTCCCTTGGCCGGAGATCTAAGCTTCGGTCATGAGAATATGTCTTGGAGCTGGGCTCGGGGATGGGGATTGCTGAGAGCAGCTTGGCTCGAAGTTTCCTTGACCGGAGATCTGAGCTTCGGTCTTGAAAAGATATCCTGGAGCTGGGCTCGGGGATGGGGGTTACTGAGAGTGGCTTGGCTCGAAGTTCCCTTAGCCGAAGATCTGAGCTCCGGTCTTGAGAAGATGTTCTGGAGCTGGGCTCGGGGACGGAGGTTGCTGAGAGTGGCTTGGCTCGAAGTTCCCTTGGTTGGAGATCTGAGCTCCGGTCATGAGAAGATGTCCTGGAGCTGGCCTCGGGGATGGGGATTGCTGAGAGCGGCTCAGCTCGAAGTTCCCTTGGCCGAAGATCTGAGCTCCGGTATTGAGAAGATGTCCTGGAGCTGGGCTCGAGGATGGAGGTTGCTGAGAGCGGCTTGGCTCGAAGTTCCCTTAGCCAGAGATCTGAGCTCCGGTCATGAGAAGATGTCCTGGAGCTGCGCTCAGGGATGGGGATTGCTGAGAGCGGCTCGGCTCGAAGTTCCCTTGGCCGGAGATCTGAGCTCCGGTCATGAAAAGATGTCTTGGAGCTGGGCTCAAGGATGGAGGTATCTGAGAGCGGCTTGGCTCGAAGTTCCCTTGGCCGGAGATCTGAGCTCCGGTCATGAGAAGATGTCCTTGAGCTAGGCTCAGGGATGGGGATTGCTGAGAGCGGCTCAGCTCAAAGTTCCCTTTGCTGTAGATCTGAGCTTCGGTCTTGAGAAGATGTCCTGGAGCTGGGCTCGGGGATGGAGGTTGCTGAGAGTGGCTTGGCTCAAAGTTCTCTTGGCCAAAGATCTAAGCTCCAGTCATGAGAAGATGTCCTGGAGTTGGGCTCGGGGACGGGGATTGCTGAGAGCTGTAGTTTTGATTGTGCTGTATTTTCTTCTCAGCCCGTCTTTCTTTCCTTCCCTACTCTTCTTTCATTCATCTTTCTTTTCATTTTCATTTTCTTCTCTTTTTTTTTTAGAGAGAGGAGATCACAAGAGAGAATGCTGGCTGGACCTCCATTTTTGCTCTCATTCTTTCATTCCCTCTCGCCTTCTATTCGAGAGGAGAGATCAGAGAGGAGGGCTACCGGGCTTCCCCCCTTTGTTCCCTTTCTTTCCTTCCCCTCCTGTTTTCTTTTCGAGTGGGGAGATCAGGGTAGGGGGTTACCGGTCTTGGTTGCTTTGGAGCTAGGCTCGAGGCCGTCCTAGACGTGGAGCTAGGCTCAGGCCTAGGGATTGCCTGAGATCTTGGCTCAGGTCTTTGGTGCCTTGGAGCAAGGCTCGAGGCATTGACGGGAGCTACGTGGTCCCGTGATCCCTTGGCATCTCGGAGCTAGGCTCGAAGGCGTTTGAGATGGAGAGCTGCTTGGCTCGAGATTTCTTCAACATCCTGGAGCTGGGCTCGGCAATGCTTGGAGTTGGAGAGCTACATGGCTCAAAGTCTCTTTGACATCCTGGAGCTAGTCTCGGGGGTGTCGGGAAGTGGGAGCTACGTGGCTCGAGATTTCTTTGACATCCTGGAGCTGGGCTCGGGGATGCTTGCAGTTGGAGAGCTACGTGGCTCCAAGTATCTCTGGCATCCTGGAGCTAGGCTCGGGGGTGCCAGGAAGTGGGAGCTACATGGCTCGAGATTTCTTTGACGTCTTGGAGTTGGGCTCGGGGATGCATGGAGTTGGAGAGCTACGTGGCTCAAAGTCCCTCTGGCATCTTGGAGCTAGGCTTGGGGGTGTTAGGAAGTGGGAGCTACGTGGCTCGAGATTTCTTTGACGTCCTGGAGCTGGGCTCGGTGACGCTTGCAGTTGGAGAGCTACATGGCTCAAAGTCCCTCTGGCATCCTGGAGCTAGGCTCGGGGGCACCGTGAGGTGGGAGCTACGTGGCTCGAGATTTCTTTGACATCCTGGAGCTAGGCTCGGGGACACTTGGAGTTGGTGAGCTATGTGGCTCAAAGTCCCTCTGGCATCCTGGAGCTAGGCTCGGGTGTGCCGGGAAGTGGGAACTACGTGGCTCGAGATTTCTTTGATGTCCTGGAGCTGGGCTTGGGGATGCTTGGAGTTGGAGAGCTACGTGGCTCAAAGTCCCTCTGGCATCCTGGAGCTAGGCTCGGGGGTGCCGGAAAGTGGGAGCTACGTGACTCGAGATTTTTTTGACATCCTGGAGCTAGGCCCGGGGATGCTTGGAGTTGGAGATCTACGTGGCTCAAAGTCTCTCTGGCATCCTGGAGCTAAGCTCGGGGGTGCCGGAAAGTGGGAGCTACGTGGCTCGAGATTTCTTTGACATCCTGGAGCTGGGCTTGGGGATGCTTGGAGTTGGAGAGCTATGTGGCTCAAAGTCCCTCTGGCATCCTAGAGCTAGGCTCGGGGGCGCCGAGAAGTGGGAGCTATGTGGCTCGAGATTTCTTTGACATCCTGGAGCTGGACTCGGGGATGCTTGGAGTTGGAGAGCTAATGTGGCTCAAAGTCCCTTTGGCATCCTAGATGGTGTGGGCACCAGGATCCAACAGAGGCTCCTCAACCCTCTGTGGATCTCAGATTAGGGTTCCCCTTCTATGAGTCCTGTAATAAGGCCTTGAGCCAAAGCAATTTCATAATTTCTTGTCAAAGTTTGTTTAGTCCTGTACCTTGACCAATTTGGGTCAAGTTAGGTCATGAGTCCTGTATTTGTTCGAGTCTGAGTTTGGACTAGGCCCAAGCCCAATTGAAGTGACCCTGGCTTTCATAACCAAGTCAAGTCCTTGTGGGCCAACCCACCCCTTCTACTTGGAAAAATGCCAACTCAGATGCCACCTCAGCTACCTACGTGGCGCCACATCAGTTGCCACTTGGGCATCCAGGGAAGGAAACAAGGTGGCACCCTCATGCTTTCCACACGCCATCCCCTTGCCTCTTTCTCTTGGGCAACATTGGAAGGAAGAAACACCATCCCCCTCTTCCCTCCACCACATCACGCCTTGATCCATCAAAAGAGGGGCATTGAAGATCCTTGAAGAGACCAAGCCACAAAGCAAGCCCCCTTCCAAGCCTTCTTCCCAAAGTGTTCATGCAAGGATGGAAGGTCAAAGGTCACACTCCCCTCTCCAAGCCCTCAACTATGCAATGCCCAAAGAGCTCTCCACTTGGTCGGCCTTGAATCAATCCAAGAAATGGCATTGAAGAATCCAAGGGAACACATACCTTCAAGCAAGCCATGCCCCATGCTTTGTTCCCAAAATGAGCATGCTAATGAAGGAAGTCAAGAGACCAATCCCCCTCTCCAAGCCTTCCCACATGCCATGCCCAATCCAAGTCTTTTGGTCAGCCAAAGATAGGAGAAGATGAAAATTTTGGGCGCCACCCAAAAAAAGCTTGTAATTTGGTTTGAATTTCAAATCGGCCTTGGGTGCCTATTTAAAGGACCCAATCCCTCCCTTATAGAACTATTGAATGATTAATGAAAAGAAAAGAGTTTGAGTATTCCATCTTCCAACCCTTGTCTCTTAGACTAGGTTGAGTGAAATTGCCTTCGTCTCCAAGGACATCGAGTGGTGTGAGGCCACCTGTCCGTTGCCCCACGGCATCGCGAATCCTTCGTCCTCCTGGACATCGCGTGGTGTGAGGCCATAATCCTTCATCCTCCGGGATGTCGCGGGGTGCGAGGCCCCAAGTTATCTCCAACTTCGACTTCGGAATCCAGCTAGACAGCAGGCTCGGAACCCCTTCTCTACTCCATCTCAGTTCCTTTCCGTGCATCTCCACATCTCGCTGATCCTTCTTTTGTTTGCCTACAGGTCCTCCCTGGCATCTCGGGCATCGGAGATAGTCAGCTTTGCCATCGCGACCTCCCGACCCAAAGCCAGTGCTTCCATGGGCTCAACTGCTCGGGCATCCAGGCCGCATCCACCGAGTTGAGCGATCTCTGCATCGGGCGCTTCAGAAGTGTGAGGTTTGCTTTCTCTCTATCTCCTAAGTAGATATTGTATGTCGAGGTAGTCCTACCAGGATTTCTTAATCCCGGGGTCCTGTTCTTGTTTTCACTTTTAGGGCTTTGAACTGCTAGTGTAAGCTTACATTACTCATCTTTCGTATTTCTTGCCTTTGCTTGTGATCGGGAATCAAAACCCTAAGAAAAGAAAAAAAAACAACAAGAAACATAAAAAAAAAAAAAAACTCATCAACCCTAAAAGAATTCCTTTGCATCGTAAGCATACATCTCTAGCATCCCATCCCTAGCCCCTTACTCCACACCATTTTTGGTATCAGAGCAAGGCTAGGACTAGTGCATTTGGTTTCATTTTCTGCATTCTGGTCAGTCCGTATATGGTATGATCGTTAGATTGTTTCTCTCTATAGAGATATCCAAATTTCGTGACTTATATTTTATTAGATCTCAGTAATTTCAAAGTATTTTTGTTTATTTTATCATATTTTATTTCAGATTGTAGAATTTTTACAAGCCGAAATACTACCTGAGAAAATCTCAGGTCTGAAACATCAGCAAACATCTCATCTTTTGATTCATTCATCCATCTAGCTTGTTTCTTGCATGTTTTAATTCCTGCATTTTGTTTAGCATTCACCCATCTAAAAGACACAAAAAAAAAAAAAAAAATTAAGTCATTTCATTAGTCATCATTGTGCTTCATTTCACATAACTTATCTTAAGGGCATCAAATTAACATAGGGTCAGGATTTCATTACCTGTCCCTAGCCCAAAACCCCTACCCGACATATTGAACCCTAGCCATTAACTAAAATCAATTAGATGTTTAATCTGCTCTAGTGAGCTAGGGACACCCATGAAGTCGGGTCGACCCAAGTGCCGAGCCAAGCTAGATTGCTTGTTGTTGTGTGCTTGAATGCCTGGTGTCTAGGCAAGTGGTTCAGGGACTAGAGCCCGAAGGGAAGTGGGTTGGTTTGCTTACCTGGCCAATTTCTAATTGGTGTCTAGGCAAGCAAAAAGGAACCTCCACTAACCTTACACTTACCTGGCCAGGTGCCAAGTTACTACTTCCAGGTTCATCTTCTTGACTTTACATTTGGAGAGATCTCCTAGGTCTAGCAAACCGTAGCACCGTTCTGTGTGTGTGTTACATGTGCACTAGATTAGAAACCTCTTTTCACCCACCTTTTCCACCCCCTACCAAAGCCATAGACCAACTTCGAGCTGACATTGGAGCCCTAACTCAATCCATGACTCAACTAGGCTATCAGTTGATTAAGAGATGTGGTCAAATAGAGGCCATACTAGGACCCATAGAGGAAGCTGCTAGGCTCCTTGAGCATTTCCAGAGAGCTCCCGCCTACAGATGACCTAAGCCCTTTGGGAACCAGAGCCGTATCCCCGGATCCACCCAAGGTTATAGCCAGGCTTACCCAAGTCGACCAAGCCTGAACCAATCTGACCCCAATCGACCAAGCCTAGCCCGACCCAGTCCTAGTAGTCCTAGTCTGAATTGACCCCAATACAGTAGAGAGGACAAGGGTAAGACTATTGAAGTCCAGAGGAGACCCGATCCCCAAGGTAACAGCTATAGGTGTCATAAACCTGGGCATTTTGTTAGTCAGTGTGTCGCCCCTGCCCTACTTATAAATGAACCGACTGAAACTGAACCCGAACCCATTGTTGAACCCCTTGAAGACTTTAAGGTTGAACCCATGGAAAATCAAGGGAAAGAAACTCCTGAGCCCATTAAAGAATTGAAAGAAGATAACTGTGAATCAAGTTTAGTAGAATATGGTGAAGATGGGCCCCAGGTAGAATTCATCGATGAACCAAAAGAAAAAGATCCTGAACCCACTAAAGACTGTGAAGGAGTAATTGATCCAGGATCGAACATTGTAGAGGATGGTGAGGGTTCACAAGTATTTCCCTTAGTGGAGGTCCAGGAACAAGTTCCTAGAGAACTACCCCAGGAGGTAGGCATCAGTTTTGAGGACTTTCAAGATAACATTCCAAAAGACCTTCCTTACGACCTTCCACCATCTAGGAACACCCATCTAGCCTTGGAACTTGCACCTGTAGAACAATGTCCAAATCTTAAGATTATCTTGAATAACCAAGGTCTATTTCATGATGCCCAGAGATTACCCCAAGACTCCGACTCTTATTTTCTCCCCGTCCCAGAGCCTTCTCACATTTTTAGAGCCATGGGGTTGCATTTTGTTGAAATTACCAGGCTGCATGACTCCTTAGAACCCATCCCTTTTGCCATTTACTTTTGGTACACTTTATGGTATTTGCTAGGGATCCTTGATAATTTTTCTTGTACATACCAGACTAGGGTCAAACCTAGAGAGTCCATAATCTATTAGGTTTAGGCCCTGGAGCATCCAATAAAATTTTTTTTTTCAGTAGGGATGCATAGTTGAGTCTGCATTTTGCATCATATTAGGATTATGCATTAAATATAATTTTAAAATAATTTGGTTGATTCCCGAAAGCGAGGCAAAGAGTTTGAAATAGGAAATTTTGTAATGATTAGGCTCAAGCCTAAATGGTTTCCACCAGGAACCATTAAGAAGCTTCATGCTCATGGGGTGGGTCCCTTTAAAGTGATTAGGAGAATGGGCCCTAATGCCTATGTGCTAGAATTACCTCCGGATTATGGAATTAGCACGACATTCAATATCTCTGACTTAGTCGAGTATAGGAAACCCACAAACATACCTAGCAAGCCATTTGGGCCTAACCTTTCTTTTGAGAGTGAACTTGAACCTAAGTGTCCACCTCCAAATATACCTGAGCAAGGAGAGCGGATCGAGCATGTCTTGGATGACCAAGCCATCACTACCCGGGGCAAGGGCTACTAGTGTTACCTGGTCCGATGGCAAGGCCAACCCGAATCCGATGACTCATGGATCACATGGGAGGACTTGCAGCGCTTCGACCCCAACATCCTGGAAAGATACCAAAGCCAAGCTAACCCCTACTCGATAGGGTCAAGTTCCTCCCACCACGAGAGAACTGGTGTGGGCACCAGGATCCGACAGAGGCTCCTCAACCCTCTGTGGATCTCAGATTAGGGTTCCCCTTCTATGAGTCCTGTAATAAGGCCTTGAGCCAAAGCAATTTCATAATTTCTTGTCAAAGTTTTTTTAGTCCTGTACCTTGACCAATTTGGGTCAGGTTAGGTCATGAGTCCTGTATTTGTTCGAGTATGAGTTTGGACTGGGCCCAAGCACAATTGAAGTCACCCTGGCTTTCATAACCAAGTCAAGTCCTTGTGGGCCAACCCACCCCTTCCACTTGGAATAATGCCAACTCATATGCCACCTCAGCTACCTACGTGGCGCCACATCAGTTGCCACTTGGGCATCCAGGGAAGGAAACAAGGTGGCACCCTCATGCTTTCCACACGCCATCCCCTTGCCTCTTTCTCTTGGGTGACATTGGAAGGAAGAAACACCATCCCCCTCTTCCCTCCCCCACATCACGCCTTGATCCATCAAAAGAGGGGCATTGAAGATCCTTGAAGAGACCAAGCCACAAAGCAAGCCTCCTTCCAAGCCTTCTTCCGGCAAGCATTCTAGGCCCCCGCCTAGAGTCTGCCCCCCACCATGAATCTTGAGAGATGGGTCTCCTGTTCACCATTGCGACGCCTTGTGATATCACTATGGCCGATGAAGGGCTTCTCTGGCAGTGGGAACTACAGCCCTAGGGCCCGATAGCTGAGCCCCATGCATTGACGGTCCAGCGGGGGGGGAAGAACCCCACCAGCTGGTGCTCATGCTTCCTTAGGCATACTTTTGCCACGTGCCTAGTGGTTTCGTCTACAGCTTCCCCATCGAAGGGGACAGGGGAAGTGATATACTACGGGGGGCTGGGAAAAGGTCACCTGTCTATCGGCCTTTCTAGCCTATGTCGTCACCGCACTTCTGGGGCGTGTAGCCCTGAGGGGTGGTGAAGGGGTTAGTCATACCCGTCCTCATCCCCCTACCTGGAGTGCCAAACTATTGCCATCGAGATTGTCGTGGCCCGTAGTTGCCGCATCGGATTGCGCTCCTCCCGCCGCCTGTCGCACTCGGCTCCCGTGTCCCTGCCTCCCGGCGTCCAGTGGTCCTCTGCTCCAGGGCCTACGAGACAATGGTTAGAGACCCAGGCTGGGTTTTCCGGCGAGGGCACTCCAACAATCAAGTCAGTGATGGTCCAGGGGAACAGATCCTCCTAGCCAGGCCCCTCTTGATGGACTCTGCACTAGGAGGAGTAAAAGATGTGTGTGGAGGTGTGAATGTCGCAGGGGGAGATTGGTAGCGGTGATAGAGGGATGCTCTGTCCCTCCGCCTCTCCTTGAGCCCCTCGGTTCCCTTCCTTCGTGGTGGTGATGGCTTTTTTACTCTTTTGGTTAAGCTTGCCCTGTCTTGGTGGTGAGTGATCGTTCTATTTTTTTTTTGTTGTTGTAGTTGTTGTTGTTACCTCTCCCCCCTTGGGGGGTGCCGATCATTCTTTATAGTCAAAGACTGGCCGTTGGGAGCTTGTCTCGGGATTCCCGCCGGGCTGTCAGACGTGCGTGGTGGTGTCCCAGGAAGCCCTTTCCTTTTTCATGATAAGGTGCTGTCAGGCATCCCGACACTCCTTCATGATTGCCTTATTCTGAGAAATCGGGGACATCTCGAATGGCGGGCCGCCACCCACGGGGTTCGAATCTCCCAAATGGTCTTCTTTCTTGGGTGATCTGAGTGGTTGGTGAAGAATGTGGCACCTCGATCGATGCGTTGCTTGCCTTTTTGATGTAACTGGTGGTGTCAGGTGGTCAGTACGGCCTGAGAGGCGTTCTGCTACGGTCCTCGGAAAGCTCGTCGGTGCCCTCAGCTGGTGAGGCTTCTTCCGGTTAAGGCCAAGCTGGGATGGCAGGGCTCGCTCCATCCTAGGTGCTCTAGGCTTGCGGGGACAACCAGGTGGAGAAGGGCAAAGTACGGGCCCAGTCCAGAAGGCACGCACTAGAAGAGGCTCGACCTCGACAGGTGAGCTCTTGGCTCGACCTCGATCGTGGGGCACTAACCTCCACGGGTCTCCTTTGGAGGGCGGATGTCGGCGGGCCTGGTCCAGAGGACACGCACTCAGAGAGGCTCGACCTCGGCGTGTGAGCTCTTGGCTCAACCTTGACCGCGGGGCACTAACCTCCGAGGGTCTCCTCTGGAGGGCGGATGTCGGCAAACCCAGTCCAGAGGGCGCGCACTCAGAGAGGCTCGACCTCGGTAGGTGAGCTCTTGGCTCGACCTCGACCGCGGGGCACTAACCTCCGAGGGTCTTCTCTAGAGGGCGGATGTCGGCGGACCCGGTCCAGAGGGCACGCACTCAGAGAAGCTCAACCTCGACGGGTGAGCTCTTGGCTCGACCTCGATCGGTGGGGCACTAACCTCCGAGGGTCTCCTCTGGAGGGCGGATGTCAGCGGACCTGGTCCAGAGGGTGTGCACTCGGAGAGGCTCGACCTCGACGGGTGAGCTCTTGGCTTGACCTCGACCGGGGGGGCACTAACCTTCGAGGGTCTCCTCTGGAGGGCAGATGTCGGCTCCGGCCTAGGCACCGAGCTAATGAGCTCGACCTGGCGGAGGACTGGGCCCCATCTGCTGCCATGGGGGAGTTCGGCTCATCTCGGTAATGGGGTCCGAGCCAGAGGATCGACGTGGCATCCCTCTCCACATGGCACCCACAAATTTCTCCACGTCAGTGGTCTTGCCATATCATGGGGTATTGAGATTCTTCTGACCGAGGAGCTTCTGAGTAAGGTTTGAGAGATTCCACACCAGGATATCAGTGTTTTCTCCGTGGAGGACAGAGAGGCCACTTTCCGATGTATTCTTGAGCACGAGGATGTTCGCGGTGTGACAGTAGTCACCGCGAATTAGCTTTCAGTGGAGATGCGCCTTCTGCATCATATCACGGCTCAGATACTACTTCCGAAGACTAGGCGCTTTGACTTCATCATAGAGAGGGAGCTGATGCTCATGGTTTGTTTGACTCAGAGGACCCAGGTCGATATTCCATCTATGATGTTAGCACAGATGAGAGATGCGGCGAGCCAGCGTCGACATTGTCTGTCATATGGTATGGGGTTGACCCGACTCTTCAGGGCGTGTGGAGTATCCTTGGAGGGGGAGATCTCCAAGGAGATCTTGCACACGGATGTGTACGATGAAAGGTCACTTCATCGGATGGGCTACAGACTAGTAGCAGGCAGATGGGTTAGGAGAGAGTTTGGCCAAGAGCCAGATGAGGAGGACGAGATACGAGAGGCAGAGGCAGGGCCATCAGGGCCGGTTAGTCCTCCTGCTCAAGTAGCTCATGCATCTGAGACGGAGCCTGCGACACCTTCTGCCACTCCTTCAGCTGCTCCTTCAGCATCTATTGGATTACATTTTGAGGAGTTTTCTCGTCAGCAGTTCACAGTGGTTAGAGGTGAGCTCATTAGTCTTGGAGTTCGGATGACTCAGCTACGGATTGAGATAGAGAGCCTTAGAGCTCATACAGCTTCAAAGCATGCTGAGATTCGTCAGACTATGAAGGCAGGATTTGCTGCATTGAGGATTTGCTTAGATCCCTGCTTCCTCTATTTCTCCTGCTGATCCACCTACTGGTGATGATGATGACGACGACCATTAGGATGACCCTGATGATACCATTGAGGGGTTGAGCGTATTGATGGGATTGAGGATAGAACTACATATGTTATTGATGACGACAGTGACAGTGATGATGGTGCTGATGGATATGAGGTAGTCAGCCGAGAGCTGCAGTCTCCTGATGTTCCTCCCACTGATGCGACTGGCACACCTGTCACCACTGATCCAATCTTTATTACTCCTGCTGAGACTCTACCCCCTCCCTCTACTAGAGCATCTAAAAGTTGTACCCCGTTTGGACCCTCCACTAGGACTCGAAGTTGTGGTATCATATTCTATGGTATCAAAAATTATTTTTAAAAGAATTCCTAGTAACTGCTTTGAATGGGTTAGTCACCATGGCCGTCCAGTCATAGAAGCTAAGTATGGTTTAAAGACCCTCTCTTCCCATTCACTGGGGTCTCTTATGATGTGTTGGGGTGCCGCTGTGACCTTATCCCATGAACGAGTGAGGTGAATGAAAAATTTGCATATCAAAGTTTATATATATATATATTGAATTATTTTTGGCATGTGTATATCATTTTTTTTGGGATATCATGTTCAATCTATAACAATTTCAAGTGGTATCATGATAAATTAATTTCAAGTGGTATCATTATTTTTGGCATGTGCATATCAAAGTTTATGATTTTGATGATCTTCTTGCTATTCTTTTCGGCTTCATTCCCACTTTGTGTTGCCTTTCACCCTTTTTCATGATGTCAAAAAGAGAGAGAAAAATATTAAGTATGAAAAGGGGAAGATTGGATAAACATGAAAAATCATTTGAGAAATGAAAGAAAGTGCAAAAGGGGGAGAAGAATGCAAAATATTTTTATCTAAAGGAAGAATTAGTAAGAACAAATTTAAAAAATCTTTGCATATTTTGAAAAATATTTTTGAAGATTTTTTGGATCATATTTTGAGGGGGAGCTTGGTGCTTATTATTTTGGGCTTACATGTTTATCTTATTGTTAATCTTTTAAGCTTACCCTATTCATATACTTAAAGGTTTTGTTCATCATCAAAAAGAGAAAGATTGTTGACTCTGGTCTTGATTTTGATGATTGATAAAATGTTTAAGTATATATGAGTACTAATATATTTATATATATTTTTCAGATCTTAGTACTCAACCATGTTGAATGAAGAAATGCTTGTATTTTAGTTGGAAGAAGTCCTTAAATTAATGGAAAATCAAGTTATAAGGACTTTGGAATATAAGGAAGACTTGGAAAGGCTCAAGGTTTAAATTTGAAGAAGTATTAGCCAAGTTTCAGCATTGCACAAGCAAGTGTCGACACCTGGAAATGAAATGTCGACACCTGAGGATCAAGTGTCGACACTTGAAGAGTGAAGTGTCGACTCAAGGCCTAAGAATAAGAAAAATACATAAAAATAAAAAATCAAATTGGTTGTGAATAGTATTCTAGTGTCTACCTACTGTAGCAAGTGTTGATACTTGCACAGTTCAAGTGTCGACACTTACTATTCAAGTGTCGACACTTGAACAGTAACGGCTAGTTTTCAAAAGCAGCAGACTTCTCTAACTTGCTTCAAACGGCCATATTTTTCTCCCTAATGGCTATAAATGGTCATTTAAGTGTTGGGAGGGCTATATAAACATCAAGAATCAAATGGGGAAGCAATCCTTTGGTGAGTTTCTTGAATATTCTTAAAGAATTCAAGAGTTGAGTGATTCAAGCCTTCAAGCTTCCAAGTTTCAAAGAGAGTATTCAAAGTCTATATCCACAAGCATCAATCAAAGGCTTCATCAACTTGAAGACAAGATCTTCATCAACTCTCAAAGGGCTTCAAAGAGATATTGCTTTATTTTGAATGCTTTTATTGTATTCATTTATACTTGTTCTTCATTATTTTACTTGAGATTTTTGGTGAGCCTTGAAAAATCAAAGAGGTTTTTGGTAAGCCTTTGAAAATCAAAGTGGTTGTTGGTGAGCCTTGAAACCAACTAGGGTTTACTTGTGAGCCTGAAGCCAAAACAAGTTGGTTAGGTTCTTGGTTAACCCGTAAAACCAAGGGTGGTTGTTGGTGAGCTTTGAAACCAACTAGGATTTGACTTGTGAGTCCGAAGCCAAAACAAGTTGTAAAAGTTGTTGGTGAGCCTAAGTTATAAAACCAAACTTAGTGGAATTCCCAAGAGTGGCTTGGGGAGTGGATGTAGGTCCTTGGTTGGCACCGAACCACTATAAACCTTTGTGTTTGTGTGATTGTTCTTCTTGTACTTTTATTTCTTTATTTCCGCTGCATTTATTTGAAATACACAAGCACTTGAATTGCATTAGCACATACTTGCTTTAGTTCATATTTTAAATAGTACAAAAGTTTTATAAAACCCAATTCACCCTCCCTCTTGGGTTGCCTACCTGAGCCTACAGAAAAGAATTAACCCCCCATCGTAACCGTTGGAGGAAGGACGAAACCGCAGGCTGGGCAACTCATGATAAATAACGGTAAGAGGGAACGCTCCAGGTAAGGCATAATATATTCTTGAAAATTTAAGAGTGTCTTCTTTTTCCATCCGATCTTTCACAGAATCTTTCCCATTCTGTGGCTAGAGCCCGTCTCTGGCTTAGGCATCGGAGTGTCCCCTGCCGAAGTAACTCCGGCCAGGAATTTATTTTATAAGTAAACCAAAAAATAGCCCTGCGATCCAGTAGCTCCGCTCGATCAAAAAGGGACTCTACGCCAACAATCTCTTTCCTCCCGTCCTGACCCATTTTATTGAAAAATGATAAATTTATCAAGTACATGAACCCACTACATAAACCCACCCAATGAACAAAAGGGAGGAAGATGGAAACCTTTGCATAATTGCTCGATTTGAACTAATGTTAAGTACAAATTAATTAATAATTGATCAAACTAAAATTAATAATATGTGGTAGAGGTTAGATGCGGGTGGGATATCCGGAAAAATCCGTCCGGCAACAATGTCCAGCCATGACAGGCACAAACTTTGACCTGGGAATCATTTCAAGTTCAGATAGAATGTTTAGAATAAATTCGAGTTCATTATTTTACCTGCCATCACCACCCTCTCCTCCCGGCCGAACACAAAACCCTAAAAACCTACTTGGAAATCCCATTTGGAAATATGACCGGACGTCCTTATAGGAGCTCCATCTTCTCGGAGCTCTACCTTTATCAGAGATAAAGCTTCTCCTCTCTCTCTCTCTCCTCAGGTTCTCCTGTTCCTCACATGAATCCAACTTAATGTTGCCTCATTACTATTTTTTATTCATGCTCCGGTGCGTTCAGTTTGTCTGCAATATCTCAAATTAGGGGGATAATGCGTTGACATGTACGGTAATCTGGCTTTTTTTATTTTTTTAATTTTTATGAGAGCGGTATTGCTTGGTTAAAGCATTACGTTTTGGGTATATAATATTATATTTTGGAACATGCATATCAATATAGGACTTTGATTTGATGTTAGCAGATATCAGTAAAGATACTGATATGTTTTTGGGTCATGGTTATTGGTCGTTAGCATATATCTTTCAAGAGTAGCTTGGACCAAGAGGATCTCTTGTGGATTCCTTTGAGAATGTTGAGAAGAAGCTTTGCCTAGGTGTGGGTGATTCTTTTCAAGAATGTTAAAACTATGCCTTAAAACACCCAGACAGAAGTGTCTTGAATGATTAAGGCAGCAACCTTTCGTACCTTCCCATTCCACAAGTAATTCAGCGTTGGACTATGATGAAGTGAATTTAAGACATTTCTAGATAGCAAAGCATCTCCTTATAGAGATTATAATTTGATGGTAGAGCCCCTGTAGAATAGAGAGCAAAAGGAGGGGGAAGTGGGGAAGGGATGGGTTGGTTGGCTTTTAGGAATCTGCTTGTCTAAATATTCATATCCTCTTCAGGTTTAGCTTGTAGCATGCAACTTGAACTTGTTCAAATTTGGATAGGTTATGGAGTTGTAATCGTGTTTGCTTGGTTGTGATGCTTATCTTCTGGTTAAGAATCTGGTTAAGAATCTGATTTTAGCTATCCATAGGTCATTTAAGTATCACTTAGTGGAAAGGTCTACTCCTCATTTAGATAGGAAGCCCACCTAATTGAACAAGCTCTATTGTTAATTATGCCTTTACGCTTCATATTAGTCAAAAATGGTAAGTTGAGCGATTTAAACTGGATACTGTGCCTTGGAAGGTATCTATCTGCATTATCTTTTAATACAAAGATAATATCGTAGTTTGAGCTTTTTCAAGTGATGAGATTGCTTCATAGAAGTTCTAAACAGAGAGGTAAAATGTAACATCGGTCATCCATCATCTGTCTACAGAGTCAAATGAATCTGATGCAAATGGAGATCTGAAGGGCATTATCTGGGAGCTGTGCAATGTAATTACTAGATTCTTTAAAGCGTTGCATAGTGTACAAAGAGATGAACAGCAAATGGTTGTCTTTATATGGGCTGCATGTGTAGGATCAGCTTAGGAAACCACTGGAAAAGGCAACCACCTAATATCTGCTAGGTAAAATGGCTACCATGGAAGACATTTCATTTCTTTGCTTAAGCTTACTAGAGTCAAAGTGTGGATAACATGTATAATGAAATTTAGGAACAAGGTAAACAATGTTAGAATTTTCCAGACATTCTAATTTTGTTTATTTGGACAAACAAATATATGATATGCCAAAAATTAAGAATCTATGAATTCCACTATGCCTAACTTCATCCCGCTGGGAGTTGGAAGTCAAAGCCAAGGCAACTTTGTTAAGGCAGGGGCATGCCATCAAACGAAAATGGTAGTTGACAAGTTTGAAGACTTATATTTTCGGTTTCATGGTTCAAGCTTGTGAAATTGAACAAGAACCATAAAATTGTTCCCTTAAGCTTGGAAAGAATTTATATGAAGAGCAAAAGGGCCATTTTTGGTATGGCAAATTGCACTCATCCTTGAGATGCAAATTATAAGATAGAGGCTATTGGTAAATTGTGGTAAGTATATTCAAAATATTCTCTAACTGTGAAAGTGCACATTTTTTCATTGATATTGTTTAAGTATATTGCTAGATTAAAATTATAAAACTACAGCTTCACCATGCACATAAACTAGCATATATGTTGCATTCAATTAATAGATAAATCTAGGCTCGGCTTATTAAAAATAATGTTTTAAGTGTGTCTTAATGGAAAATCGAAATCATTAGTCATGTGCATAAGACTCTGGCTTAAACCTTTCCAAGTGAAATGGAGATAATAGCTATAGTAAGATGAGGAAAGGAGGTATCAACATCCATAACTTGTTAATGAGACATTTGTTTGAAATTCTTTTGCACTTCCATTTGATACATCAATCAGTGTAAAAAAGGGCACTAGGCATTCAGAAATGCTAGGACTTTAATGACACGGGTAGAATTCTCCTATGCTTTTCCAGTCTCTTGCCAAAACTATGCGGTAACAATAACAACTTGCAATGTGTCTACACCAAAATTAAATAGGCATCGGCTAACTATGATGACTGATCAAGGATGATAACTACATCAAGATTTGATTTATGTATTTATTCTTGAAACTTGGAGAGATCATGATTGGCAACTTGCTGTTCACATAAAATGCAATTAACTACCAAAAGGGAGTTGTTTATGGAGCAACCACTAAATGTAGTTAAGATAACCACCAAAGGGATGAAAAAACTACCTGTAACCATCTAAGCAAACTTATTGCTGGAATTAACTAGTTCCCTCCGTTATAAGAAGATATATAATATTTTGTTTGGTTTCTTTTGTCATCACACAACTATGGCCATGGACAAGCTTCCTAAGCCTTCATTGTATGTGTTCTATTATCTTTGTCCATAGAATGAAGGCCTGATTTGCTCTAGTGTCTTTTCTTTCTAGTGGTTGGACCAACTCTAGAATTTATCCATGTACTATTCTTGTATATTTTCATCTTTCTTATGTGGATGAATCTCGTCATCCTTTTTTCTTCTTGCATTGGAAGATATGTGAGTGATTCCAAAAGTAAAAATATTGTCATCTTGTGGCACGGCGTGAAACTAAGACCCTTTTGGAGGCAATTCAATTCATTGCTACATGCTATTATTTGGGATCATATGGTGAATATTATGTCCTTTTTATCAAGTCATGGAAAAGAACTCATGAAGGGATTGCTATCCTGTTGCCCATAAATGGAGCCTAAGAGGGGGGGTGAATTGGATCTTTTAAAAAATTAAAACAATTATGTGCAGGCCATGTAGTATTTATGGATAATACATTCAAGTATATGCAACGGAAAAATAATTAATAGAGAGCAAGAAGTAAAGTGCAAGTAATTAAAAAGAGATAATCACATACAAACACCAAATTTATAATGGTTCGGTGCTCTCCAAGCACCTACAACCACTCCCCAAGCTTTCCTTAGAAATTTCCACTATAATCTCTTCAAAATAGCCGACTTGTTTTCCAAGGCTCATAGTCAAAACCTAAGTTGGTTTTGTCACCTAGGCTCACTAACAAACCTTTACACTTGTTTTGTTTTTGGACTCACAAGTCAATCCTAGTTGGTTTTGGCTCACCAACAACCTTACAACCTACTTTCAAGAACCTTGAAAGCTAGGTCAAACAATAATAAATTCAGAATACAAGAATTTAAACATAAGCAAACTCTCTTCTTAGAGTGGATGAGGAATCTTTGAAGCTCTAGAATGATTACTTGATGTGACTTGAATTGGAATCTTCTCAAGAACACTTTTGAAAAGATGAAATGAAATGAATGTAGGCTTTTTTAGTGGAATCTCTCATTTTTAGCTTTTGGAAGTGGAGTTCTTGAAGGACTTTAACTCTTAGATATTTTCTTGTTTTTCTCTCTTTTCTTGCTTCATGAATGAGTTTGGTGAAGCTTAAATATATGAAAAACATTCAAAAAATCATTTTAGACCGTTAAAGATCAAGAACAAGCCGTTACGAGCTAAAAATCATAAAATCAGGCTGTCAGAAAATAGTTCCATTGAGGCTGTAAGAACCCGAGTGTCGACACTTGACTGTCAAGTGTCGACACTTGGCTTTCAGGTGTTGACACTTGAACTTTTAAGTATCGACACTTGATTCTCAGGTGTCGACACTTGACACAAAAATTTTTCAGAGGCAAGTTCTGTATTTTTAAAAAGTCTCGGGCCTTGAATCGATACTTGGGAACTTAAGTGTCGACACTTGAATTTCAGGTGTCGACACTTGAGTTATGAGTATCGACATTTGGTGTGCCATGAAAAATTTCTGCGTGCCAAATGCTGAAGTGTCGATACTTGGGCTCCCAGGTGTCGACACTTGGGCTCCCAGGTGTCGACACTTGGTTCTGCAATTTTCAAAAGCAAGTGCCAAACATGCCAAAAATATAAAAATTTTTCATGAAACCTGCAATTTTCAAAAGCAAGTACCAAACATGCCAAAAATATAAAAATTTTCATGAAACTTAAATGCAACATATATAAACAATAATTAAACTTATTTATCCTTTTTGGACGAAGAAGACTTCTCAAATCACAAAAAAATGCTTTATGTCAAAGCTTGCCATGATACTCTAACTTTGAGAATTTGAGATGCTTGATTCCTGAAAACTCATAACTACAAATAATTATTAGTACAAAATATGTACTCAATGTTTTGTTATTCATCAAAATCAAGGATAAACCTAACAATCTCTCCCTTTTTGATGATGACAAAATCTTGAGTATATAAACATTCAAATTCAATTTTTAGATATGACTCTTTATAAACATGATCTCAAGCTCATACAACACAATTTTAATAGATGAGAGGTATAATTTAAGCAAGAAAATTACATTTACTCTCCCCCTTAGTGAAACATTGTGTCAGATCATTTCAGAGCATTTCGTATCAAAGCAAGTTTTAATTGAAGTATAAAATATGAAAACTTTATATATCATTCTCCCCCTTTTTGTCAATCATTAAACAGTAAAGGGAGTAAACTCCCCTTAATAAATGCACTTAGACAAAGAAGGTATTAAAGCTCATACAAGGTTCAGTTATTCAAAAATAAACAGGTATCAGAACCTAAGAGTAGGGTATCAAAGTCAATAATGTCAAAGCAAAATTTAAACAAAGTGAATTCAATCAATGTAAGCATAAAAATGGAATATATATATATTATAAAAGAATGTTTTCAGTACAAAATTTATTGAATCAATCAGCATACACTGAAAACATATAACATAAAATAGAGTACATAAGCATGAAACATAAGATAAATGATAACAACAACAGAATAAACATCTATGAGGCTAATCCTCATCAAATAGGATCTCAAAAGATATGGAGTCTGTAATCCTGGACCTATGAGCTAGACCTCTAGGAGTCTTCATAATACCACGGCTCCTAGTCCTAATAGAAGGTCCTATGAGGGGTACAACTCTAGATGATCGTGTAGAAGGAGGTGGAAGAGCCTCAGCGGGTGTGATGAACACAGGAGCAGTGGAGATCGATGTGTCACTCGGACCAACATGAGGAATAGCAGGAGTCTGTGGCTCTCGGCTGACCATCTCATAGCCATCTGCACCACCATCACTGTCGCTGTCACTGTCATCATCAATAATATCAGTCGCTCTATCATCACTCCCATATCCGGTCACCACCACTGACTGTATCATCATGTCCATCCTAGTGGTCATCATCAGCAGCATCATCATGTGGAGCCGCAGGAGCTGCTGGAGGTAGAAGGGATCTAAGTAAATCCTCGATACGAGCGAATCTCGTCTCCATGGTGCAATGCATCTTAGTGTGCTCCATACCAATATGGGCTCTAAGGCCCTCAATCTCGATATGCAACTGAGTCAAGTGGACACCCAATCCAACTATCTCACTCAGCTCTGTGAACTACCGTCTGACATGCTCCACGAACGATGTATCAGTAGAAGATGGAGGAGGAGCAGAAGGGATAGCTACAGGAGTCACCGGCTCATGCTCTGATGCAGGTCCAACATGAGGAGGTGTACCAACTAGCCCTGATGGCCCAGTCTCGGCCTCTCTCAACTCGTCCTCCTCGTCTTGCTCCTGACCAGACTCCCTACGAACCTAGCATCCAGCGACCAATCTATATCCCATACGGTGAAGTGATCTCTCATCATAAACGTTCGTATGTAAGATCTCTTAGGTCTCCCCCTCCAAAGGAACTCTGTAAGTGCGGAAAAGACGAGTGAGTGCCATCCCGTATGGCAAGCAGTGCCACCTCTGTGTCGCTGCATCTCTCATCTGGGCTAACATTAGTGATGGAAGGTCTATCTGTGTCCTCTGAGTTAAGCTCACCATGAGCATTAGCTCCCGCTCCGTGATAAAATCAAATCTTCCAATCTTCGGGAGCAGGATCTGCGTAGTGATGTGATGGAGCAGATGCATCTCAACTAACAACTGGTTTGCGATGATTGTAGCCATTCCACAAACATCCTCTCTCTCTAGGATGCATCTGAATGCCTTCTCTCTGTCATCAATAGTAAAAATAGAAATCCCTCGGTGTGGGATCTCCCAGACTTGACTCAGAACCTCCTTAGATAGTAAAATTTGTATGCCTCTGACTGTAGTGCCCACAGTAAACGACGGCAATCAAGACCTTTATAAAACTCGTGCACCAGATCTGGATAGTACCTTTCCTGCATGGTACAGAAGGGTACCAACCCAGCATCCTGAAGAGTCTGTCTGATCTGAAAGTGCTGCTTATCGAAGAACTCAAGATCTATCCGCCTGCCTGCTGCCACTACCTTCCTTGCCATCCTCTCTACGGGGGGTGATCCAGGGGTAGCAGAACTACTGGTCTGTCCACTGTCATGCCGAGCCTTCGATCTTCTCTCTGCTGAACTCTGACTAAACTTCCTCTTAACAACCAATCTCTTCCTAGGTCCCATGTCTATCAGCTGAAGGAAGGAAGGAGGGAAGAAAGGGGTAAACTAAAGGAATAGGAAGCAA
Source organism: Areca catechu (assembly GCA_021397845.1). Lineage (NCBI taxonomy): Eukaryota > Viridiplantae > Streptophyta > Magnoliopsida > Arecales > Arecaceae > Areca > Areca catechu. Next base: position 87,153,602 of record CM038051.1, on the reverse strand, counting down.
TCTAATGAAGTCAAAATTAGTGGGTTCAGCCAAGAAGTTGATTTGAAGATAGTGAAAACATTGTTTAGTTTTGATTTAAAACGACAATAATTTGAGGAAAATAACTAGGGTTTGTTTTAAAACAGGAATGAAATCAAATAGATTGGTTTAGGTTTGAGATAAAATCATGAAATTGGAATGTAAAAGTTGGAGAAATTTGTTAATAACTGTGAAATCGAACAATGCAAAGTGAAATTAAATTTTTATTCGGTAGAAAATCGGTTTAAACATCAAATGGTTGATTTTGTCCCAAAAACTTTCATTTATCAGTGAAACCATGCGGAATAAGGGGCAAAATGAGGCATAAATTGTAAAATCAAACACATAATCCATTTAAATGAAAAAAATCCAAGAAATCCAAACTCAAATCCAAGAAAAAATAGGGTTTTCGGCCAAGAACCCTCAATGCAACAGTAACAAGGTAAAAACTGGACATTCAAGGTGAGGAACCAGTCCAAAATAAGAAAGAATCCAAGAAAAACATGGACAAAATGATTCACCACAGATTAGGAAGAAAAAATGATCCAAAAACTATGAAAAATAGGATTTAAATGAAATAATACGGATGAAATTGAATAAAACATGGATTCACGATTTGAATGAGAGAGAAGAGGGAGAGAAATACCTTGAATCAAAGGGCAATGGGGAAATCAACTGTTCCGGAGGTTAAAGGACGGTAGGGGACCATTAAGGCACTTGGGAAAGAAGGAAAATAAAAAACAAAAAGGTTTGGATAAGTCATAAAAATTCTGAAATTTTTGCGAGTGTCGACACTTCAAATTTCTCAAGTGTCGGCACTTCGCAAAATCCAAGTGTCGACACTTGGCCAAGAAATTTTCAAGAAAAAATCAAAAAAATTTTCAAAAAATCAAGGGATATTTTAGAAAGTTTGGGGACTCAATAAAAGTAATTTGAACAAAAATAAATTGGATAGGATGGAAATTGAGAGAGTTATAAGAGAAAGGGTTAATGATTCCTAACTCTCTTCTAATCATACAAAATCTCTCTTCACTTAAGGGTTTGGTAAACATATCAACTAGTTGATCATCAGTACACACAAATTCAAGAATTATATTAGAGTTTTATACATGATCTCTTATGAAATGATGTCTTATTTCAATGTGTTTACTTCTTGAATATTGCACAGGATTCTTAGTTAGATTGATTGTACTAGTATTGTCATATCTTATGGATATCTTAATTAGTTTAATGCCAAAATCTTCGAGTTATTATTTGATCCATAAGATTTGAGCACAACAGCTTTCAGTTGCTATATATTCAGCTTCCGCTATAGATAGTGCAACCGAATTCTGTTTCTTGCTACTCCATGAGATTAATTAATTCCAAGAAATTGACAGGTTCCATTAGTACTTTTACGATCAAGTTTACACCCAGCAAAGTCAGCATCAGAATAAGCAATCAATTCAAATGAAGAATCTCTAGAGTACCGAAGACCAATATTAATTTTGCCAGATAGATATCTAAGTATGCGTTTAACAGCCAAAAGATGAGACTCTTTAGGGGCATACTGATATCTTGCATACATACAAATACTGAACATAATATCTAACCTACTAGCAGTTAGGTATAGCAATGAGCCTATCATTCCTCTATAAAGCTTTTGATCAATAAATTTACTTGATTCATCTTTGTCAAGCTTACAAGAGGAGCTCATTGGTATAGCTAAAGGCTTAATGTTCTCTATCCCAAACTTTTTCAAAATTTCTTTTGTGTACTTAGCTTGGTTAATGAAGATTCCTTCTTTGGTTTGCTTTATCTGGAGTCCGAGGAAGAAGTTAAGTTCTTCCATCATGCTCATCTCGAACTCACCCTGTATTAACTTCACAAACTCTTGACAAAGAGATTCGTTAGTAGCACCGAATATGATATCATCTACATATACTTGTACTACTAAGAGATCCTCATTCTTCTTTTTAAAAAATAGAGTAATATCTACATTACCTCTAGTAAAATCATTTTTGAGCAAGAAAGAACTTAAACGATCATACCAAGCTCTTAGAGCTTGTTTCAAACCATATAAACTTTATGAAGTTTAAAAATATGGTTTGGAAATTCATGATTTTCAAAACCGGGTGGTTCAACATAAACCTCTTCTTCGATAAAACCATTTAAAAAGATACTTTTGACATCTATTTAAAATAATTTAAAATCCATAAAATAAGCAAAAGCCAACAATAGTCTAATTGCCTCAAGTCTAGCAACAGGAACAAAGGTTTCATCAAAATCAATCCCTTCCTCCTGATTGTATCCTTTGGCAACTAGTTTAGCTTTATTTCTTGTAATAATTCCATTTTCATCAAGTTTGTTTCTAAAAACTCATTTTGTGCCAATAATTGAAACATTTGAAGGTCTATCTAATAAAGTCCAAACATTATTTCTTTTAAATTGATTGAGTTCATCTTGCATAGCATTAATCCAATTGCAATCATTTTCAGCTTCTTCAATAGTTTTAGGTTCTATTTGGGATACAAATGCTAAATAATCATAAACATTTCTAAGAGATGATCGAGTACTTACACCTTTAGATGGATCATTAATGATAAGTTCTTTGGGGTGTCCATGAGCATACCTCCATTCTTTAGGTAGAGGATCAGGTAATGATGCATTTTCATTTTCTTGATCTTGTCCTTTTTCATTATTTTGATCATCTTCTTGTTCCTTGGTAGGCTTTCCATTGTTATTCACCTCATCAGTTCTTTTGGTACCTGTTTCATCACAAAGCATATCTTCTTTTCTAGAAAATTTCTGGTTATATTCATCAAATACGACATGTATGAATTCTTCAACAACAAGTGTTCTTCTGTTGAAGATCCTGTATGCCTTGCTAGATGCAGAGTAGTCTAGAAAGATATCCTCATTTGACTTGGCATCAAATTTGCTTAAATTATTTTTACTATTGTTTAAGATGAAACAACGGCATCTAAAAACTTGAAAATATCTGATTGAAGGTTTTCTACCCTTTCAAAGCTCATAAGGTGTTTTCTTTAAAATTGGTCGGATTAAAACACGGTTCAAAACATAGCATGCAGTGTTTATGACTTCCGCCCAAAATATCTAGGTAGGTCATTTTCGCAAAGCATGGTGCGTGCCATTTTTTCAAGAGTTCTATTTTTCCTTTCTACCATCCCATTTTGTTGAGGTGTCTTAGGTGTAGAAAAATTGTGATGAATACCATTTTCAATACAAGATTTGTCAAAATCAGAATTTTCAAATTCGGTTCTGTGATCACTTCTCAAAGATACAATTGAAACACCTTTTTCATTTAAAACTCTTTTATGAAATATAATGAATGCAGAAAATATTTCATCTTTGTGTGCTAAAAACATGATCCATATAAAACGTGAGAAATCATCTACAATAACTAGATTGCACTTCTTACCTCCCAAACTAGATGTTCTAGTTGGCCCACAGAGGTCTATATGAAGCAACTCTAAGGGTCTAAATGTAGAGACTACTCCTTTTGGTTTAAAAGATAATTTGGTTTGTTTTCCAAGTTGGCAAGTACTACAAATCTTATCTTTTTCAAAACTAAGTTTTGGTAAATCTTTTATCAAATTCTTTTTGCTAAGTTTTGAAATCAAATGCATACTTGCATGTCTTAGTCTACGATGCCAAAGCCAACTAGTTTCATTGATCTTGGCTTCCATTGCCACTAAGCATTGACCATTTTGAATAGGAAGATCATCAAGATCAACCATATAAATATTGCCATGCCTATGACCAATGAACTTGATGCCATTATCATCTAGACTAGAAATAATGCACATTAAAGATTCAAAAATAACTTTGAAATCCTTATCATAAAATTGATTAACACTAAGTAAATTATGCTTCAAACCATTAACATACAATACATTATCAATATAAGTAAAATAGGTGATATGGATTTTACCAATTCCAATAATCTTGCCCTTTTCATTATCACCAATGTTACATTACCACCATTCTGATATTCAAGTGATGAGAACCGCTCCACATTTCCAATCATGTACCTTGAGAAATCATTGTCGAGGTACCACATTCTTCTTTTATTGGTTGCAAGGCACACCTACAATAAAAATCAAGTGCAGATTTTAGGTACCCAAGTCATTTTGGGTCCTTTTAGGTTAGTGGTAATGATTCCTTTTGGAACCCAAACTTTCTTAACATTGCTAATTTTTCTTTTATTACACAAGTAAGATTTATGTTCTACAATACCACAAGTATAGCAAGTAATAGATGATGATGTAGGCACATAGAAATTCTTGAAAAATTTTGCTATTTTTAAGTTTTAAAACCTAAACCAGCTTTGTTGAAAACAACCTTTTGATAATTTAAAAGCATGTTTAATTTTTCAGAACTGTATGTAAATTTTTCAACAAATTGTTTTAGCTTTTCAAGTTCTTCTTTGTACTTTTTGTTTTCTTGCAAAATCTCATTATTTCGTTTTGAAAGGTTTTCATTTGATATAAAAGAGTTTTTCTTTTTCAAAACTTTTTTTTTTTCAAGGAGAATAATTTTATAATTTAGCTTTTTATTTTGAAGAAACAAGCAATCATTCTCAGTTGAAAACTTGTCATTTGCTTTAACTAAATTCAAATTTTGCCTTTTTGGTTCTTTATACTTTGATTTCAGTTTTTGAAATTCAATAACTAATTCATCAAAAACTTCATGCAACTCATCAAAAGTAAACTCATTTTCGGTTTCAGAAAATACCACATCATTATCGGCCATCAAACAGAAGTTTGCAACTTCTTGCTGTTCTTCCTCAGAACTGGAGTCCTCGCTATCACTCGAGGTTGCCATCATGGCTCTCTTTCTTAGTCTTCTTCTGCTCTTTTTAAGTAGGGGGTAGTCCATTTTGAAGTGTCTCAGTTTCTTGCATTCAAAGCATGTGGGCTGCTTCTTCTCTTTTTCCTTTTCCTTCTCTTTGCTAGGCTCTCCTTTTAGAGATTTCTTCTTGAAGTTATATTTCTTCTTTCTCATGAACCTCCTGAATTTTCTAGCAATGAGAGCCGTCTCATCTTCTTCATCTTCTTCTGAATCTTCACTTGATTCATCTTTATTGGTAGACTTGAAGGCGATCACTTTCTTCTTCTTGTCAACATCTACATTCTTTTATTTTAATGAAAGCTCATATGTAATCAATGAGCCCAACAATTGCTCGAGAGGAAGAGTGTTGACATCCTTGGCTTCTTCTATAGCAGTTACCTTAGCATCCCATGAAGCCAAAATAGACCTGAAAAGTTTGTTTACAAGTTTATCGTTAGATATAATTTTTTCTAAGCTTCTCATGCCATTCGCAATATTCGTGAACCTAGTATACATCTCACTTATAGATTTAGTAGGTTTTATTTTGAACATTTCATATGTGTGAATGAGCATGTTAACTTTAGTTATTTTTACTTGGTGTGTACTATCATAGGTAACCTCAAGTGTGTCCTATATTTCTTAGTAGAGAGAGTTAGAGATTCTATTAAATTCACTCGGATCCAAGAAGCAAAATAATAGATTCATAGCCTTAGCATTAAGCTCTATTTGCTTAATGTCATTCTCATCCCAATCATCTTCCATTTTAGAAGTGGGCATGCCATTAATCAACATAGTTGGCTGATGAGGATCTTTGATAATTGTCCTTCAAAGATTATAACCAATGGCTTGTATGAATATGCGCATGTGAGTTTTCCAATAAGTATAGTTTGTGCCATTAAATAGTGGGAGACGATTTGAAGCTTGACCTTCAACAACACCCATTCATATTGGGGCTGCCATGATCTTTTACTCAAGATCCTTGGACCTACAAGAGAGTACCGGCGCTCCGATACCACTTATTGCCCAGAAATGGAGCCCAAGAGGGGGGTGAATTGGGTCTTTTAAAAAATTAAAACAATTATGTGCAGGCCGTGTAGTGTTTATGGATAATGCACTCAAGTATATGCAGTGGAAAAATAATTAATAGAGAGCAAGAAGTAAAGTGCAAGTAATTAAAATGAGATAATCACACACAAACACCAAGTTTTATAGTGGTTTGGTGCTCTTCAAGCACCTACGTCCACTCCCTAAGTTTTTCTTGGAAATTTTCACTATAATCTCTTCAAAGATTACAGCCGACTTACTTTCCAAGGCTCACAAGTCAAAATCTAAGTTAGTTTTATTACCTAAGCTCACCAACAAACTTTTACACTTGTTTTATCTTTAGGCTCACAAGTCAACCCTAGTTTGTTTTGGCTCACCAACAACCTTACAATCTACTTTCAAGAATCTTGAAAGCTAGGTCAAACAATAATAAATTCAGAATATAAGAACTTAAACACAAGCAAACTTTCTTCTTAGAGTGGATAAAGAATCTTTGAAGCTCTTAAATGATTGATCGATGTGACTTGACTTGGAATCTTTTCAAGAACACTTTTGAAAAGATGAAATGAAAGAAATGTAGGCTTTTTCAGTAGAATCTCTCCTTTTCAGCTTTTGGAAGTGGAGTTCTTGAAGGACTTTAACTTTTAGATATTTCATTGCTTTTCTCTCTTTTCTTGCTTCATGAATGAGTTTGGTGAAGCTTAAATATATGAAAATATCTAAAAAATCATTTTAGACTGTTAGGGATCAAGAACTAGCCATTAAGAGCTAAAAACCACAAAATCATGCTATCAGAAAATAGTTCCGTTGAGGCTGTCAGAACCCGAGTGTCGACACATGGCTGTCAGGTGTCAAGTGTCGACACTTGGCTTCCAGGTATCGATACTTGACTTCTAGGTGTCGATACTTGATTCTTAGGTATCGATACTTGACACAAAAATTCTTCAGAGACAAGTTATGTATTTTCAAAAAGTCTCAGGCCTTGAGTCGATACTTGAGAACTTAAGTATCGACACTTGAATTTCAGGTGTCGATACTTGAGTTCTGAGTGTCGATACTTGGCGTTCCACAAAAAATTTCTGTGTACCAAATGCTGAAGTGTCGATACTTGGGCTCGCAGGTGTCGACACTTGATTCTGCAATTTTTAAAAGCAAGTGCCAAATATGCCAAAAACATAAAGATTTTTCATGAAACTTAAATGCAACATATATAACAATAATTGAACTTATTTGTGTCCTTTTTGGATGGAGAAGACTTCTCAAATCATGAAAAAATGCTTTGCACTAAAGCATGCCATGATACTCTAACTTTGAGAATTTAAGGTGCTTGATTCCTGAAAACTTATAACTATAAATAATCATTAGTACAAAATATGTACTCAACGTTTTGTTGTTCATCAAAATCAAGGGTAAATCCAACATATCCCCTTCATTGAACATGGCAGATGTGATGACCTTCCAAAAAGTTTCTAAGTGGATGTTAAGAGGACTTTATTGATTTTATTAAAATTAGGGCTCTAAAGATCTTTAAATAGAGTACAGGATTATCATATATGGTAATATGTGATTCCTAATAGGATTACAGTAAAACTCCTAATATGATCAAAATAAAGTATATTGTTCTAAGGAATACCATAAGATATGCTGCTCTCTTTTCTAATTCTAACACTTTCCCTTAAGTTGGAGCGTATCAACTATGCTTGGAACATATAGTAGAAAACTGAGTAGAGTGAAAAGCTTTGGTAAAGATGTCTACTGATATGCTGAGCTGGTATAAAGTATCTTAATCTTGCAAGATATGATGAACTGTCAAAGATATGACGAACTGTCAACAAAATCTTCATAGGCTACTCAGTATTCGAGGAAGGAACTCCTGATAGGGATGGAGTCGATGTCGGAAGAGAAGGTCCGTGAAAGAATAGTGTACTAGAAGTTAATCATATTTCTTATGAAATAAGGACTTATCTATAAAATTCTCCCGACTCAAGTAAGATATTAATAAAAGGCATTTTGTTTCATCATATGCTGTCTTATACTTTGTTGTTTATGATTATGATGAATCCCATAAATTAGGACAATGATTTTAGGGTTATGATGAAGTTCATAATAGTGGGACCTAAGATCTTATAAATCCTAATCTAAAATATTCCTAGTCATAGGATCATCGAGTTGAGGCTCGATATTTTCGGAGAGACTAACACATCCTATGTATGCTCGATAATGAGAGTGGTTGGTCTCACGACCACTTGTGTAGGGATACTAATACAATGATAAGGATGCTCATCAGGGTAGTTCACTGAATTGATCCGTTATGAGAACATCTTATAAAAGTCTTACTTATCAAAAGATGATTCTCTTAGTGGAAGTTGTACAAGTGATCCTTAGATCTAAGATCACCATGGTATCTTATACACATGAATCCATGTTTTGGTTCATATTCATTCATGATTTAGTCATGTATGGGATATTCATAGATATGGTGAATTGTGTATGAAGGTTATGAATAGGTCAACAAGAAATCGATCACTCCTAGTAAGAGGAGTATTTATCCTATGCAATCTTATCAAATGATGACTCATGAAGTCTTTGATCAAAGCAGGAAAAAATTAGAAAATGATTTCTAATCTTTCATCGATCGAGTCTTCATTAGTGATTTGAGGTTCGAATGAATAAAGTGTGAGAGTTTGATAATTTTTCATACCCATCACTTATTCGGGATAAAGAAAGATTGAATGATTGAATTGCATGGTAACTCGCCATTGAAAGGTATTTTGATAATTTTTATCAAATTTCTCATTTTTTGGATAGGTATAATACATTGCTAGACGCTAATCATGTCTTATAGGTTATCATGAATTCAATTTGAAAGATGGTTCAAATTGGCAACTAGAGTTAGCTTGATTTGACCTAATTCGATTAGTTGATTTATAATCGAACTAAATCGGCATAAACCTAAACCTATTACTGGCTAGATAAGGAGTTGAAAAGGTCACACATATTAAGAAATTGATTAAGGAAGTCATTTATATTTTTATTAGGATCATAGAATTCTAATTGGCTTGCTATAATTAACATACTAGCATATGTTGGCTAGCCTAACTCCTAACCTAATTAGATTAGGTTTAAATGCTTGCTATTTAGGCTAACTAATTTGAGTGGGACTTAATTGGGTTGATCCTTAAGGAGGGCAGCCAAATTGAAATTTATCTTGATTTTATAATCTTTATCCATTGATTTAACCAACAGTCCCAAGGGCTTAGGACTCTTGGCACCCATATTAGTGTATGCATTTTTTAAGGGGCACAGAAGGACCAAGAATCCTTATGTAATTAAATTACCTTTTTTGTCATAAACCTTAGCCCCTATCCTCTTTAATAGGTGCCCATTTGGACTGGATTTGATCGATCAAAATATGTAATAATGGGCATGAATTCATGAAGGGATGCAATGCTTGGAATATATGGTACATGGAATGGGCTAGAGTCCTACTTATCAATCACCTTTTTTCAGATAAGCCTTTCTAATTTATACACCTATTTAGGATTTGGATAAAGTCTTTAATTATGAAATTAAAGACTAATTGTTGATTTTTCTTAAAGAGTTGTGATAAGCAACTCTTGGAGCAAAAATGTTAATGAAACGGTGTTTCACTTTGCACCTTTCTGCCTAAAGACTCCTGCTTGAAGCGTCTTATCTGATATGTTAAATATCAGATTAAGGACTGATGAACGGGTGTATTAGGCTCATCCTCTTTTCTTATTTAAAGGCTTCGGTGATTGAAACCAAAGCATTTGAAGTTTTTCCCAACAACTCTCTTCCTTTTTTCTTATTAGGACAAGTATTTTATTTTAAGACAAGTCCATCATTTTAAGACAAGGGCTTAGAAAGAGAATTAAAAGGATAATAGGATAGTAAGAAAGTTTTCAGAGAGGTTTTGAGATACTCTTTGAAAGGAAAAATGTCTTAGAAGAGAAGAAAGGCTGCTGAAAGAAGAAAGGCTGTCGGGAAGAGTCAAGCAAGAAAGAGGAGTATTTCCTTGATCCAGTTTTTATGTGGATCACCTCTAGAGGGAATATCTTGTGTGCCTAGTAGAATAAAGGATATTAGCATTACAGGTATTCTTTTATTTTCTAATATTTTATCCTGTTAATTGATATAATCAAGCTAGTCTTGGATATACGATTTCAGTTGACTAGGATTTTAAGGATTAAATTTTTGAAATCTAGTCTTTCGTTGTATAACCGTAGCATAACAGTGGTATCAAAGCCACCTTGATTCATTCAATTAATAATGAAATGTTTGGATGGTTATGTCTAGCATAATAGTTGTAGTATATGTTGATTGATGTATGCCACGATTAGGGTTTCACTTAAATCTTAATCAACATAGAGACATGTTTAGATTATTCAGTCATCATTCTGAAATAAGGTTGTCCTAATATAGTGGTGGATGTCTACTATGTTGTAAGGTTGTCCTAAAATGATAACATACTTGGCACATATGATGTTGTATACATGTTAGATAGTTTGTAGAATCAAGATGTGCATGAGACTATGAAAGCCCTCTTTAAAAAATTATATTTAGTCGTAGTGTTATAAACTCATAATATAAATCTATTTAGAATTTGATTGATAAATTGATGTCTAAGAAAGTGTTTTGGAAAGGTAAAGAGAATGTGGTTCTTAATTGGTCCGTTGCTTACCTGGCCAAACTTTTGGTTTCTAAGGCAAGCACGGGGGCCTCCCTCCTCTCTCCCACTTACCTGGCTAATTGATTGATTTAGACATTGATTTGAAAATGCTAATTGATTAAAATACTACTAATTATTTTTTTTCATGCTAAGCCAAATTTATGTCAAAACTATAGTAGGTTTATTGTATAATACAGGACTTACTATAGGATTTGATGTAAAATTTATCTTGGTGTATCTAATGCTTTATAGCATGATTGTTGATGTTGCTTTGTTGTATAAACACAAGGGCAACATCATTTAATCATGACTATATGAAAATGAAAGGTCTGACTAAACTAAGATATTATAGTTTGTTGTGTAAACACAAGGCTGTAAGTATCTTAGAGGCAACTGTCATATTGAGAGTTGCATGGGTTGTAATTGAAAAAGAAAATTTTCTATCCTTGAACTCATAACTGTTTGTGTAAATACAACGCATTTATGAGGAATTAGGATCTCAACACCACTAAAGAAATCTTATTAGGGTTTCTCGCTTACCATAGGTGAGGGCTATGGTATTCGTATAAAAATAGTGGAAGACAATTAGATTGATAAGTCCTTATCTAATTGTGTATATCATCTTGAATGGTCTACTTATGTATTGTTCTTTATTTATGTAGATTAATATTATGGCTTCTACTTTATCACTGTGGATATTTTAGATACCAATAAGTTAACTGGTCCTAATTATGTGGATTGGTTAAGGAATCTGAGAATTATTTTAACTCGGGAAATTGTATCCTACATCTTGATTCTCCTGATCCAGATTTGATTGGAGATGATGCTTCGGAGAAGGAAAGGGCCACATATAAAATGTGGTAGAATGATAGTTTAACTATCAAGTGTATTATATTGGTTTCTATGAGCAATGAATTACAGAGGCAACATGAAGATATGGAACCTCAGTCCATACTGCTCAATCTTAAAGAGTTTTATGGAGAGCAAAGTAGGGCTGCCCGATATAAAATATCAAAGTAATTATTCTGAGCATGTATAAGTGAGGGCTCGTCTATTCAAGTCCATGTACTAAAGATAATTGACTTAATCACTTGATTAGGTCAATTATGATTTATTATGGATGGAAAACTTAATCAAGACTTGATCCTACAATTACTTCCTGAATCCTTCTCTCAGTTTGTCATAAACTATTATATGAACAAACTGAACCTTTCATTACCAGAACTACTTAACATGCTTAAGACAGCTAAAACTCATTTTAAAGGGGACAAGGCTCATCTTCTTCTTCTAATTGATGGGAAGAAGAAAATAGTAATGAAAAAGGATTTAAAGAGAAAGTGGAATCCTAAGAAAAGAATTGAGAAGAAGAAGAAGGTAAAGAAGACCTCTGTTGATGGAACTTGTTTTCATTACAGCAAGTAGGGACATTGGAAAAAGAACTACAAGACATATCTTGCTAGTTTGAAGTATGATGCTGGTGGAGCATCATAAGGTTTATACATGATATAAACTAATTTATCATTGAGTATTTTAGCTTCTGATTCATGGGTATTGGATACTGCATGTGGATCTCATATATGCAAGTCTTTGCAGGGACTTCACAAAATTAAAAGCTTAAAGAAAGGTAACTTTGAACTTTATGGTAAGAGTGATGAAGCCATTCAAGCAGAATTGTGGGCACCTATATATTGTTATTGCCTTCTGGCAAAATTTTAGAACTGAAAGATTGTTACTTTGTTCCAAATGTTATTAGAAATATTATTTCTGTACCCTTGTTGTTACAACAAGGTTTTGAAATTAATATAAAGAGCAGTGGATGCTCTATTTCTCATTCTAATAAGTTTTTTGGAACTGCTTTATTTGTTAATAGTCTTTCTGTTCTTTCATTCAATGATGAAATTTTGCTTATTGAAAACAAGAAAAGAAAGAGAAGATGTTAATGTCACTTTTTTTAGCATTGCCGATTAGGTCATATTAGTGAATCTAGGATAAACAAGTTATACAAAGATAAATTCTTTGATCCTTATGATTATCAATCATCAGGAACTTGTGAATCTTGTCCATGGATAAAATGACAAAATCTCCATTTACTGGTCATGAAGAAGGGCAACTGAGTTATTAGGGTTAATACATACAATATATATGGATCAATGTCAACTCAAGCTAGAGAAGGATACTCTTATTTCATCACTTTTACTGATAATTTATCTAGGTTTGGATATGTGTATATTATGAAACATAAATCCAAAGCCTTTGATAAATTTAAAGAGTATCAAAGCATGGTTGAGAAACAAATTGAAAAGAGTATTAAAATCTTTCGGTCAGATCGAGGAGGAGAATACTTATCTAGTGAGTTTCTTGATTATCTTAAGGACAAAGGCATTTTCTCAGAATGAACACCTCCATATACACCACAATTAAATTAAATATAGTAGAAAGGAGAAATCATACCTTGTTAGACATGGTAAGATCCATGATGAGCTTCATTGATCTTCTTATATCCTTCTGAGATTATGCCTTAGAGATTGTTGCTTATATACTAAACAGAGTACCATCAAAATCAGTAGCTAGCACTCCATATGAATTATGGAAAGGCAAAAGATCAAGTCTTAAATATCTTAAGTTTGGGGTAGCCCAGCTTATATTAGAAATATATTGGACATAAGTTGAGTGCTAGGAATGATAAATGTAGGTTTATAGATTATCCTTGAGAAGGTATTGGATACCTCTTTTATCATCCTACTGAACAAAAAAATTTTGTCAGTGGAATGCCACTTTCTTGAAAAAGAAATTTATCCAAGAAGGAGGCAGTGGGATGATACTTGAACTTAATGAAGTACAAGATCATCAATCTACTCCTATAGACAATCAACCTCAGATTCCTCAACCACAAGTACCTATTAAAAGGTACCACCACAATACACACCTCCTCTTCATAGGTCAAAGAGAGTGCAGGATGCACCTCTCAGATATGGCTTTATCATTAGTAATGACAATGAAACCAGCATCATTCAAAATAATGATCCCTTGACCTATACAGAAGCTGTCAATAGTAAAGACTGGCAAATGGCTTGATGTCATGAAATCTAAACTGGACTCTATAGAAAATAACCAAGTTTGGACCTGGTTGATCCACATGAGGGAGTAAATCCAATAGAGTGTATGATATGGCAAGCTGCTGATGTGGCACCCACATCCGACATAGCTGGCTAATGAGGTGGGGAAGAGCGCCACCTAGCCAACTCCTGATCGAGGTAAGCTCTTAATCAAGGTGAGCTCTTGACCGAGGTGAGCTCCTGATCGACGTGAGCTCTCGATCGAGGTGAGCTCCTGATTGAGATAAGTTCTCGACCAAGGTAAGCTCCTAATCGAGACAAGCTCCCATTTGAGATAAGCTGATGTAGGACAAAAGGAGGGGCTAGGAGGATCGTTGGAGAACTGAGAAGTCTCCTGTGATTAGGGTGAAGAAGGCGGAAAAAAGATGCAGGGGGAAGAAAGATGGATATTCTATGGACTTGGGACTTACCTTCACGGAGAGACGTCGCACCTCTAAGACATCTCACCCACCTCACATGTAGTCTAGGATGTCCCACCCATCTCACTACATGTGGAGCCTAGAGCGTCCCACCCAAATTGCTACTTGTGGCCATGAAGGAGATCTCCAAGATCATAGAGGGGACTCAGTGAGGGAGAAGATAACTAGGGCCTCATACCCCTCGACGCTCGACAGCGAAAACAGTGGGGTCTCACACCCCTCAACACCCGTAGGTGAAGGAAAGACGGGCCTAATGCCCACTCCTAACGGAGGCAAAACCAAGAACACTCTTTTCTCAAAAATTTATAATTCTTTATATATTTTATTCAAGAGGGGAGGTGCCTTTATATAGGCTTACAACACTTGGGGTCTAAGTTAACAAGGCATGTAGCTCATAAAAGGTGATACCCCAAATGTGCTTTGTTTGTAGCCTGAAAACATGGTAGAAAACTAAATACAATCCACCCCGTATGATGGAAAAATCAAACTAATCTTAATCTAAAACTAATTTAAATAACTTTCCAACTGGTCCATACATCCATATTTAAAATAAATTAGGTATACTATGAATTCACTAAGATCAATGTCTGCCCTGAAATTTGTGACTTTGAAAATCATGTAGCTCTAGGATTTGTTCTTCACCATCTTTGAACTGCTTTGAAAGTCATGTGCTTTGAGGAGCGTGTGCTTTGAGAAACGTGTAGCTTTCACGTTCATGAGATGGCTTCTCCACGGATGGAAACCAGGGGGTGAACTTCACCGACGATCTCGATGGAACCTGTGGTCTTCATCGGCACCGGTGATGGGAGGCATGGTGGACATGAGGGAGAGATCCTCCACTACTGGTTGCGACGGCATGGGGAAGAGGGGGTGCGGCATGGCACGGGCGAAGCAGCAGGGACGGACAGACGTGGGCGATTCTGGTGGGATTCGCTGGCGCTCCCATGAGAAGATCATCGCCGGGGGAGGTGGACGATCATCGAGGGTCGCCGGTGGTCGGGCATGGTAGACACAGGACCGACGGTGAAAAATTGGGAGTTCTGGTAACTTAGACTTGAGGTTGAAGATGATGGGGATAAGGAGGAATAAGTCAGGAATAAAAGGGGATAAAGTAGGAATAGTGGGGATAGCTGGAATAGGTGGAATAAGAAAATTACAAAAAAATAAAAAAAAATCTAGGATAAAAAAAGAAAAATCCGGATAGGTTTTGATGTCCCCATCATTCCCCTGGAGTGGAAAAAATTCGACTCCGTTGAGTCAGGCTCGTTGCAATTTTTTTTTCTCTTCTTTTTTTTTATTTTTTTTTTTCTTTTTTTTTTCCAACACTAATCCTCTCCTGCTCTGATACCAAAATTGATATGGGACAAAAGGAGGGGCTAGGAGAATCGTTGGAGAGCTGAAAAGTCTCCTGTGATTAAGGTCAAGAAGGCGGAAAAAAAGATGCAGGGGAAAGAAATATGGATACTCTATGTACTTAGGATTTACCTTCACGAAGAGACGTCGCACCTCTAGGGCATCTCACCCACCCCACTACATATAATCTAGGGCGTCCCACCCATCTCGCTACATGCGAAGCCTAGGGCGTCCCACCCAAATCGCTACCTGGGGTCGTGAAGGAGAAGCTCCAAGATCATAGAGGGGACTCAGCGAGGGAGAAGATAACTTGGGCCTCACGCCCCTCGACACTTGAAAGCGAAGGCAATGCAGTCAAATCCCTCGACACCCGTAGGTGAAGGAAAGACGAGCCTCATGCCCACTCCTAACGGAGGCAGAACCAAGAACACTCTTTTTTTAAAATTTATAATTCTTTATATATTTTATTCAAAAGAGGAGGTGCCTTTATATAGGCTTATAAAACTTAGGGTCCAGTAAAGAATACAAGGTATGCAGCTCATAAAAGGTGACACCCCAAACTTGCTTTGTTTGTAGCCTAAAAACATGGTAGAAAACTAAACAATCCTCCTCATATGATAGAAAAATCAAACTAATTCTAATCTAAAACTAATTTAAATAACTTCCTAGCTGGTCCATATATCCAGATTTAAAATAAATAATTAGGCATACTCTGAATTCACCAAGATTAGTGTCTGCCCTGAAATCTGTGTGACTTTAAAAATTATACAGCTCTGGGATTCGTGCTTCATCTTTGAACTGCTTTGAAAGCCATGCACTTTGAGGAACGTGCAGCTTCCACGTTCATGCGCTGGCTTCTCCACGGATGGAAACCAGGGGGCAGACTTCACCGAT
Source organism: Areca catechu (assembly GCA_021397845.1). Classification (NCBI taxonomy): domain Eukaryota; kingdom Viridiplantae; phylum Streptophyta; class Magnoliopsida; order Arecales; family Arecaceae; genus Areca; species Areca catechu. Next base: position 87,137,235 of record CM038051.1, on the reverse strand, counting down.
GATCTCGATGGAACCTGTGGTCTTCACCGGCACCAGTGATGGGAGGCGAGGTGGACAGGAGGGAGAGATCCTCCACTGCTGGTTGTGGTGGTGTGGGGGAAGGGGGCGCAGCATGGCACGGGCTGAGTAGCAGGGACGAACGAGCGAAGCAGCAGGGGCGGATGGACGGGTGGAACAGTAGGGGCGGGCGGACGGACGGGCGGAGCAGCAGGGGTTGACGGACAGGCGGAGCAGTAGGGGCCGATGGCCGTGGGCAATTCCGGTGGGATTCGTCGGCGTTCCCACGAGAAGATCATCATCGGGGGGAGGTGGACGGCCATCAGGGGTCTCCGGTGGTCGGGTGTGGCGGATCCAAGATCGGCGGTGAAAAATTGGGAGTTCTAGTAACTTAGACTTGAGGTTGAAGATGACGGGGATAAGGAAGAATAAGTCAGGAATAAATAAGGGATAAAGTGGGAATAGTGGGGATAATTGGAATAGGTGGAATAAGAAAATTACAAAAGTATAAAAATAAAATCTGGGATAAAAAAAGAAAAACCTGGTTGGGTTTTGATGTCCCCATTATAAGCTCTCGTTTGAGGTGAGCTCCTAGCTGAGGTGAGCCCCCGTCCAAGGTGAGCTTTTGGCCGAAGAGAGCTTCGGTCCATTAGAGCTCGTAGCTGGACCAAGCCCCCGAAGGCAAGAAAACAACTCCTCGGCCATGGTAAAAGGAATGGTAGAAGATGAGAGATGACTCTCGGAGGATAGAGTGAAAGAGACCTAGATAGTGACACGGGGTGCGATGTCACCATCTCCAATGGACCGACCGCAACTTTCGTGGGTGCGCATGTTTCACCGTGGTTCCAAGCCCTGCAGCATGCTGCTCGCACCCCCTGCAAGAGGAGTGCTCCTCCAGGGCTCCAGATCTTGTAGCATGCTGTCTGCACTTCCTGCGATAGGAGTGCTACATCAGGGCTTCTGCTCTGCAGCACATCATCTGCACCCCTTGCAGGAGGAGGCTCTGCCAGGGCTCCGGGCCCTACAGCATGCCAGCTGCACCTCATGCAAGAGTCCTTTGTCAGGGCTCCAGGCCCTATAGCATCCTACCTGTGCTCTTTGCAGGGGATCGCTTTATCGGGGGCAGGTTTAATAGCATGTCGGGTGCACCCCCTACAAGAAGACCTTTTCCTGGAAAGCTTAGACACTATCCATTAGGGCTTTAATGAGCTTGTATCCCTTCTGTAGGGAACATCCTAGGAGAAGCACCCAACCAAGGCTCCAAACCCAATCTGGCAAAATCAGCTCCTATATAATGGCCAAAAGGACCTCCAAGATAGAGAGAGCGAACAAAAGAAAAGGAAACGAGCAAAAACAGGTCTAAAGTAGTAAACAACCTCTTCCTAGAAACTTTAGTTTTTTAACTTTTTTTATCTCCCTCTCTAGCGGAGGGATCGTTCTCCTTGGTTGCCTTACTAACTTGACCATCAGAGTATCTCTGTCGAGATCTCCGGTCCATGCTTTTTTTTTTACAGGACCGACCAGCCATGAGGATGCGAGGACGAAGCGCCTGACATCTCCACGGAAGGCCAGCTTCAACCAGGTCCCATCGAAGCTACAGGCTATGGTGATCTAGGCGGCAACCGATTGACGCGCCAGGAAGGGGTTGGATAGGAGGCCCCTGAAAAGGCAAGCCTCGGGGGAGGCAAGTGGGCTGCAAGGGCCCAAGGCCATCCCAACCCCCCGAATTGGCCCTAAGCCGAGGGATGTTCCTGCCAAGGACAAGAAGTATACACCTCTCATCCCGAGAGCCAAGATCCTAATGGAGATCGAGGGCAAGCGTTACTTACATTGCCCTCCCCCACTGAAGCCATTTGGTGGATGCGACAAGTCCTGCTACTATCAGTTCTACCTTGACCATAGCCATGACATCGAGGAGTGCTGCATCTGAAGAAGATCGAGGAGCTGATCAGGCGAGGCTACCTGAAAAAGTTCATGGGAGGAAGAGCTCCGTCTGGAACCTAGGGTGTCGAGGCCCATCACGTCGCCATCGACAACTAACCCACGGAAAAGCTGGTAGGGATGATCTCCTAGAGGGCAAGGTGAGAACAAAAGAGAGCTAGGGCAAGGGAGAGGGCTAATGTCATACTTCCCTTCATGGGAGAGGAGCAAGCTTGGGAACAAAATCCAAATAATGATGCTGTTGTCGTAGAAATGACAATAGCAAAGCATCATGTAAAAAGAATTATGGTTAATAGTAAAAGGTCAACCGATATCCTTTTTTATGATGCCTTTGCAAGAATGAATCTGTCCCTTGATCTGCTAAGGATGGTGTTCACACCCCTCATTGACTTTACTAGAGATTCTATTGGAGTTGAGGGAGAGATTACCTAGCTGGATACTGCCAGGATGCCTTCCCGGCAAAGCACCATATTGGCAACCTTCACCATCGTGAGGCTCCCCTCGGCCTACGTGATCCTGAGATATCCCGGGCTCAACTTTCTTGATGCAACCATGTTAACCAAGTGGCTCGTCCAGTTCCCTACCCCGTATGGGATCAAGGAGATGAGTGGGTCCTGATAGCTAGTCCCGCATTGCTTGCAAAGTATCCCTGGAGCTCTGGGGACAAAGGAGGGCCCTGCAATCGATGAGTTAGACCAAAGGGAGCTAGAGCCGAAGGGCAGGCTGGTTGAGTGCCTGCTATCATTTTCCCTTGGAGAAGATCTCCTGAAGATAGTGTAGGTGGGAGCTCTTCTAGCTAAAGAAAAAAGGACCCACCTGCTGAGCTTCTTGTGGGCGAATGCCGATGTCTTTGCTTGGACTGCGGTGGACATGCCTGGAATTTTCCAGAGGTGATCATCTACAAGCTGAATATCGACCCCAACAGCCATTCGGTCCGGTAGAAGAAAAGCTTCGGCCTGGAGAGGCAAAAGGGTGATAGATGAGGAGATTTTCAATTTCCTCGCTGTGGGCTTCATCCGAGAGGTGCAGTATCCTAGCTAGCTAGCAAATATGGTCATGGTCAAAATAACCAACAGGAAGTGGAGGATTTGCGTAGACTACACCGATCTGAACCAGGCATGCCCAAAGGATAGCTTTCTGCTATCCAAGATTGACCAGCTTGTGGATGTAACTTCAAGACACAAGCAGTTCAGTTTCATGGATGCATTCTTAGGGTACAACCAGATCCATATACACCCGGAGGACGAAGAGCATATGGCATTTGTGATCGATAAGGGTATGTTTTGCTATAAGGTGATGCCATTCGATCTTAAGAATGCTGGGACAATGTACTAGTGTTTGGTCAGCAAGGTCTTCAAGGATTAGGTAGGTCGCAATATGTAGGTCTACGTGGACGACATGCGCATCATGAGCGACCGGGAGTCGGACCACATCGCTGACTTGGTGGAGGCCTTCCACAACCTTCATCACCACTGGATGAAGCTGAACCTGGTGAAGTGCGTGTTCGGCATCGTGGCAGGGAAGTTCCTAGGCTTCATGGTCACCCAGCATAGGATCTAGGCCAACTCAGAGAAGATTCAAGCGATCATGGACATGAAGCACCCCACCTCTAAGAAGGTCCAAACTGATCACATCGCTGCCCTCAACTGAATCATTTCATGCATCGCCAAATGCTGCCAACCATTCTTTAAGGTGCTGCGCAAGATACACGGCTTTGCTTGGACGGAGCTGTGTCGGAGGCATTCGAGGGGCTAAAGAAGCTCGTCATCTCCCCCTCGTTGCTTTCTAGACCGGAGGTCAGAGAGGAGCTCCTCCTTTCCTGGCGGTTTTCCTAGGAGTAGTCAGCTCGGTGCTAGTACGCATCGAATGGGACGGTCTCCAGAGGCCAGTCTACTACACCAGCAAGCTGCTCCATGATACAAAAACCAGGATACCCGATCCAAAAAAATTATTTTTGTACTTATTATATTTGCTCAGTGCCTCAGGCCTTACTTCCAAGCTCATCCTATCACGATCCTCACTGACCAACTCCTGAGGGCTATCTTGAGTTGCCCGGACACCTCAGGGTACTTAGCCAAGTGGGCGGTGAAACTCATTGAGTTCGATATCTCCTACCACCCGAGGCTATTCTAGAAAGTTCAGGTCCTGGCCGACTTCCTGGTGGCATGCACTTAGATGGACGAGGATCCAGAGGCCACTATCGAGTCCAAGCAGGATCCAGCTGCAGGAGAGATGGCGTGGATCCTTCACGTCGATGGAACATCCAACTCAAAAGGGAGTGGAGCCAGACTTATCCTTGCTAACTCTAATGGAGTAGTCGCCAAGAACGCGCTGCATTTCCTTTTCAAAGCAACAAATAACTAGGCTGAGTATGAAGCACTCCTCGCGGGCCTAAGGGTGTCTCATGAGCTGGGTGTAACGAGACTGAAGGTCTTTACGGATTCGTAGCTCGTGGCAGGCCAAGTTTTTGATGAGTTCGAAGCTTGGGGCCTTATGATGGCAAAGTACTTAGATCGAGTACGCTCATACACAATGAGCTTTCAGTGCTTCGGCATCTTCCGCATCCCCCGCAGAGAGAATGTCCGCATCGATGCCCTCTCCAGACTTGCTACCTTGTCGGACTCATAGCTAGGGCATACCTTCATTGAATATCTTAAGGACCCCAGCCATGAGGTCACGAGTAAGGTCCAGCAGGTCACTCTTGAGGTGAGCTGGATGGATCCTTATGTCAGGTATATGACTGATGGCACCCTGCTTGAAGATTGAACAGAGGCCGGCCTCCTAAAGCAGAAGGTCGCCTGCTTCATGCTAATGGATGGGCAGTTTTATCGAAGATCCTACTCCTACCCCCTGTTGAAATGCTTGAAACCTTTGGAGGCTACTTATGTCATCTAGGAGATACATGAAGGCAGGGCACTGGCCCACAAAGTCCTCAGGCAGGATTACTATTGGGAGACTATGCAAGAAGACGCAGTTGAGTTTATGCGGAAGTGTAATCGCTGCTAGTGGCACGCCCACATCCAGCACCAGCCGACTTCCCTGCTGTCCCAGCTCTCTTCACCCTAGCCGTTCGCCCAGTGGGGGATCGACATCCTGGAACTATTTCTCCCAGTGTTTGATCAATGGAAGTACCTAATTATAGCCATCGACAACTTCATCAAGTAGGTGAAAGCCGAGCCCTTAGCACGGATCACCGAGAGCATGGCAAGATCCTTCCTCTGGAAGTCAGTCATCTGTCACTTTGGACTCCCCGTATTATCATCACGAATAACTGGCGATAGTTTGATAACCAGGCATTCGAGGAGTTTTGTGCCCACCTGAACATCCACCATTGCTTCATTTCGGTGGCTCACCCACAAACTAATGGAGAAGCCGAGGTGACAAATCGGACCATCCTCTAAGGGCTCCGTAGCAAACTGGATGAGCGAAGGGCCAGCGGGCAGAGGAGCTCCCTAGCATGTTATGGGCCTATCATACCACACCCTGGATGGCAACGAGCGAGACACTATTTATCCTGGCTTCAGCATTGAAGCTGTGATCCCAGTTGAGATGGGCATGCCCACGCTATGGGTGGAGCAGTATGATACAGCAAGCAATCCAGCGTGCCTCTTCCTCAACCTCGACCTGCTGGATGAAACAAGTGACAAAGCTTGGCTCCACATGGCAGTGTACCGATAGTAGGTGGCCTGCTATTATAACTCCCGCATGAGGCCCAAGGCCTTCCATCCGGGTGACCTCATCCTGAGACATGCGAAAGCCTCCCAGCTTGGCCAATGCAGCAAGCTATCCTTGAATTGGGAAGGTCCCTATAGGGTGGTCGAAATCTTATCCCAGGGAGCCTACCGAATCACCGGACTTGGTGCTCAACTTTCCTGGATGTGGAACACTACAAATTTGAGGATATACTACCAATGATGTATACCTCCTACTTAAGGATGAAATGGAATGCTTCTTGACGGCACGATTTGATTTCGCCTCTCCAAAGTGCACTTACCCGTCGGACCCTAAGTCTGACAAAAGAAGCCGGGAGCTCCAAAGCCCCACACTTACCCGTCAGACCCTAAGTCTGGTGAAGAAAGCCGGGAGCTCCAAAGCCCCGCACTCATCCATGGGACCCCAAGTCCGATGAAAAAAGCCGGGAGCTCTAAAGCTCCGCACTTACCCGTCAGACGCCAGGTTCAGTGAAGGAAGTTGGGAACTTCAAAGCCCCGCACTCATCCGTCGAACTCTAGATCCGGTGATGGAAGCCAAGATCTCCAAAGCACCGCACACATCTGTTGGATCCCTGATCAAGTGAAGGAAGCCAGGAGCTCCAAAGCCTCGCACTCTTCCATCAGATCCCATGTATGGCGAAGGAAGTCAAGAACTTCAAAGCCTGCACTCATCCATCGGACTCCAAGTTTGGTGAAGAAAGCCGAGAGCTCCAAAGCCCTGCACTTATCTATTAAGTCTCGAGTCTGGTGGAGAATGACAGGAAGCCTGATAGCACCGCCCCTTCGGATGGCCTTCTTCGCAGCCCCGCTGTCTCACCAAGAAAGAAAAAAACAACAAAGGAAAGACTCGGCCTAAAAGAAAGAAGAATTTCGTTCATCAAAAATCTTTTTACAGGGCTTGGGCCCCTCGACGGCTGGAGAGCCCCATGAAGAATACAAGGCAAAACAAAGGAAAAAAAGAAAGAGAAAGGAGAAGAAGGCTCCAGGTTGCTCATGGCCCTGGAGGTGGGTGGAGGGGCCCGCTATGTCTCCTCTCCCCACGACATCGTCCAGCATGATGCCCGTAGATCCAGATGGTCGAATGTTTGCACTACTTTTTTCTTGCATTCTTTGAAGTCCTTGTAGAATGCATCATAGATGGCTTCACTGAATCGTCCTCGAAGTCTTTCGAGGCCTTGTACTGTGCAACAAACTGGGCTGCTTCTACATCGCATCGATCACCATCTCGGAGGCAAGCACCTTCTTCCGCGATCGTGGTTCGAGATTCTGAGAGATCTAGCTACATCCGGAGGGTGTGGAGCTCCCCGTCCTAATGGAGAACCATGGCAGTGGAGTCCGCCAGTCGGTTCTCCTAGTCTTGGAAAAGCTCCCGTTTCAAGGCCTTGACCTCATAGTCCTCTGACCGATCCTTGAGTCCCTTGACAGTGTCCCGGGAGGCCTTGAGCTTGGTCTCCAGCGACTTCACTTGTGCCTCCAGGTTGGGCACTAGGTCAGCCAAGGCCCGAGCCTTGCCCTCTACAAGCTCGGCCCTAGTGCAGGACTCCGTGTCCTGCTTGACTAGCCCTAGGCAGCAGTCCCCACTAGGAGGGCATTTTAGGCCATCTACAATCAAAACCGAAGAAGGATTAGCACAGAGTTCCACTACCCCCCAAACCCAAAATCTAATCAAACGATGGACGACTTACCGCGAACAATTGATGGAGGATCCCGGTGACAGTTTCCCCTAGTGTTCAGCTGGATCTCTCTTGGCAATCCCGAGGCTGCAAGATGAAGCCAAGTAGCCTCTCCGCCAGACCTGCATTGAGTGTCATCACCGCATTGGGCGAGACCATAATGGTGGCCCTGAGCACCCCTGAAGGAGGTGCGGAGGACGTCGAGGGCCCAACGAACGCTGAATCTGATGCCCGAGTCTTTGTTGTTGCCAAGGGCACCGCGAGAGGAGCGTTTGCACCCTCAGGCCCTGCAACGGTGACTGTCTCAAGAGATGACAGCGTCGGCATGACCTCGATGATGGCGGTAGGGGGTTGTGCAGCCCTCTCCCTTGGTGCAAGTGCCTTGCCAGCCTGTATGACCACGTCTCTGGCCAACCTTGCCACTGGTGTCGATACCTCTCCTCTCTGCCTCAGCTCGCCCTGATGGCTCCTCGCTGGGCCTTTTCTTTGACTCCTTACGGGGCCTTTTCTCTGGCTTCCCATGGGACCTCTTCTCCTATCCCTCGTGAGGCTCCCCAGTCAACACCCACTTCCGAGATATCTAGTGGATCCGATCCATAAAGAACTTCATGCTTGCACTATTCACAAGAAACTGGTTAGTCGCTGAATAACACAAAGGAAAACAAACCTCAGTCCTTATCTAAGGACCGGCTTGTGCTGATGCCAGCATCAAATAGATTCTTCTTAGAGAGTCTCACCCATAGAGAATCTCTGAGGTGACGAGCTGGTCGTGCACCGCTCGATCAACTGGTTCCATCGATGCATCCTGGTTGGGAGACGATCGAGATCATTCCAGATCCAGTTGACACCCTCGAGGACAGCAAGGAGGAACCAAGCTCTCCACCCCTTGATCAAGGAAGGAAGGTAGAACCAGTGGACCCTAGGTCAGGGGGCAATGAACCACCAGCCCCTTTCTGTGGGATGGTGCTTTAGGATGAAAAGGGCCCTGAACAGAGAAAAGCATGCCACTATGCTGTGGAAGTGGCACAGGACTATTAAGGAGCATATCACCTTAAAGGCATTTGGGGGTCAATTGGATAGGGACTAACCTATAGTGATCCATGAAAGAATGAAGGGATGAAGAGTTGAAAACTGGCGAGGAAGAAGTCTTCATAAAGGGCAACCCTTCCTAGCTCGCTGGAGGTGACCCGATCATCCGGGTCTGGGGTTGTGATCCAAATAGATTCAAGAATCTTGTAAATCCCCCGAAGGCATAGGGCATCCTCTCTGGTCATTGTAGGGGCTATACTCGATGGACCTACCAGGTCTTGACTGGCAAAAGGTGGTGGGGGAGGCAAAGCAAGGACATCGGGATCCACTGCCCGTCGGGGACCCTGCCAAACTTTAAAGGGGACATCCTCCTCACTATCCGAGGGAGGAGGTCGAGGCAAGGATGGACTAGAGACCCTAGGAGGGTGCTCAGGTGAATGGCGATGGCTGCCGAAAGAACTCATCGGGGCGCTAAGCACAAGATGAGAGAAGAAAGGACCTAAGGGCTCAGACTGGGGACACCGAAAAGAAGGGAGGAGGCAATGAAGAAGGACCAACCTAAGTGGGACTCCTGGTTAGGGTCTTCTCCAAGTATGAGTGGGAGCTCTCCCTCTCTTTTCTCTCCTTCCCTCTCTAGAAAATTTGAAAGGACGTAGCATGGTAGCAAATCCTTCCGAAAGGGATGCTAAAGCCTTTTTTCAAGCCTATCACCAATGGTTAGACATCTCTTCCTCTTCCCCTCGGACTAATAGGATCGCGACATGCATAAACACCCATTGTGTGAACCCCTCAGGCCACAAACTATCACTCCGAGAGGAATGAAGGTGTTATTGCTGGTCATCACTTTCGGCCCACATAGTAGCCCCTTAGTGGTGGAAAATGGGTCCACGAATCATCATTGGCTCGAATTACGAACTGTCGCACCGGGAGGACTGAAAACATCATTGCTGATCACCATCCTTTATCCACATGGAGGTCCCTCAGGGGGTGGACTGATGATCTGCGAATCGCCAAGCGATCACGGTAATTAATGAAGGGTCTGGAGGCCTCCATGTCAGCGGCCTCGATCTACTTCCCTCGTCTTGGGCCTAAGAGTGTCTCGGGCTTGGGAGTGGGGGCATCTGATGTGGCTAGCCACTGACATGGTGCCCATGTCCGACATAGCTGGCTGATGAGATGGCGGAGAGCGCCACCTAGCCAGCTCTCGACCGAAGTGAGCTCCCAGCCAAGGTGAGCTCCTGACTGAAGTGAGCTCCCGACCGAGGTGAGCTCCCAACCGAGGTAAGCTCCCAGCCAAGGTGAGCTCCCATCCGAGGTAAGCTCCTGGTCGAAGAGAGCTTTGGTCTAGTAGAGCTCCTGGCCGGACTAAGCCCCCAAAGACAAGAAGACAACTCCCCGGCCATGGTGGAGGGAATGGTAGAAGGTGAGACATGACTCCTGAAGGATAGATGCAAAAGATGAACAACCTCCCTCCAGAAATTCTAGTTTTCAATTATCTTCTATCTCCCTCTCTAGTGGAGGGACTATTTTCCTTGGTCGCCTTACTAACTTGACCATCAAAGTATCCTTGCTGGGATCCTCGACCCGGGTCTTCTTTTTTACAGGATCGATCGGACACGATGATGCAAAGACAAAGTGCTCGACGTCCCTAGGGGAGGCAAGCTTCAATCGAGCCTCACCGAAGCTACAGGCCATGGCGATCTAGGCGGCAAAAGTGTAAATGGGTCTTCAAAAGAAAGATTGGAGCAGATGGTCAAGTAGAAACCTACAAGGCTAAGCTAGTGACAAAAGGTTTCAAACAAAGACATAATTGACTATGGTGAAACATTTTTACAAGTAGCTATGTTCAAGTATATTAGAATTTTTCTTGCTATAGCTGCATACTATGATTATGAAATATGACAAATGGATGTAAAGATTGCCTTCCTTAATGGGTATCTTGAGGAAGAAGTCTGTATGTCTTAGTCGGAAGGGTTTGTTTTAAGTGGGAGACCAAACCAAGTATGCAAGTTTAAGATATCCATTTATGGATTAAAGCAGGCATCAAGAAGTTGGAACATTCGATTTGATGAAACAATTAAGAAATTTGGTTTCATAAAAAATGTGGATGAACCATATATGTATAAGAAGACAAATGAGAGTGCCATTGTCTTCTTAATATTGTATGTTGGTGACATACTTGTCATTGGAAATGATATTCCAATGTTGCAATCGGTCAAAGCTTGACCATCTAAACAGTTTTTCATGAAGAATTTGGGAGAAACATCCTATATACTAGGTATAAAGATTTAGAAAGATAGATCTAAAGAGGATGTTCGGCTTATCTCAATCCAGGTACATTGACTTAGTATTGAAAAGATTCAATATGGAGGGAAGTAAAAGTGGTTACTTGCCCATGAATCAAGGCATACATCTTTCTAAGAAGATGTCTCCTAAGATACTTGAAGAGAGACAACGGACGAGTAAAATTCCTTATGCTTCGGCTGTAGGATCAATCATGTATGCCATGTTATATACCAGGCCTGATGTTGCTTAAGCCTTAGGCATAACAAGCAGATTCCAGGCTGATCCAGGGGAGGATCATTGGAAAGCTATGAAAAACATTCTTAAGTACCTTAGAAGGACTAAAGATATTTTTCTAATGTATAGAGGATCAGATTTAAAACTAGAAGGTTATACTGACTCTAGTTTTCAATCGATCTAGATTATATAAATCTATATCAGGATATGTCTTTACTCTGTATAGAGATGCAGTGAGTTGGAAAAGTATCAAGCAACAAACTGTAGCTGACTCAATTACTGAGACGAAATATATAGCTGCTAGTGAAGCTGCTAAGGAAGCTGTCTGGATGAAAAAGTTTATCTTGGAGTTGGGTGTAGTTCCTGCAATACAACAATCGATGCCACTTTATTGTGATAATACTAGAGCTGTTGTACAAGCTAAGGAACCTTCGATCTCACCAAAAATCCAAGTACATTTTAAGGCACTTCCATCTCTTTCGTGAAATCATAGAAAGACAAGACATGATTTTAGAACGAGTAGATACAAAGAACAACATAGTAGACCCATTCGCTAAGGCCCTTCCTCAATAGTAATTTAATCACCATTTAGACTATATGGAAATTAAATACAAGGGCGATTAGTTTTAGTACAAGTAGAAGATTGAAAGAATAGTGCCATAAAAGCCAATCATATTTTTTATGAAATTGGAGCTTATCTGTAAAATTCTTTTGACTCAAGTATGATATTAATAAAAGGTATTTTGTTTCATCATATGCTATCTTATACTTTGTTATTTTAAGATTATGATGAACTCCGTAAATTTGGACAATGATTTTAGAGTTATGATGGAGTTCATAATAGTGAGACCTAAGATCTTATAAATCCTAATCTAAAATATTTTTAGTCATAGGATCATCGAGTTGGGAATCGATATTTTTGGAAAGACTAGCATATCCTATGTATGCTCGATAATGAGAGTGGTTGGTCTCACGATCACTTGTGTAGGGACACTAATATAAGGATGTTGGTGTTCATCAGGGTATGAGTTCACTGAATTAATCCATTATGAGAATATCTTATGGAAGTCTTGTCAAAAGATGATTCTCTTAGTGGAAGTTGTGCAAGTGATCCTTAGACCCGAGATCACCATAGTATCTTATACACATGAATCTATATTTTGGTTTATACTCATTCATGAATTAGTCATGTACAGGATGTTCATGGATATGGTGAATTGTGTATGAAGGTTATGAGTAGGTCAACAAGGAATTGATCACTCCTAGTAACAGGAGTATTTATCCCATGCAATCTCATCAAATGATAACTTAGGAAGTCTAGATTAGAATAGGATTTTTAATCTTTCATCAGTCGAGTTTTTATTAGTGATTTAAGGTTTGAAAAAATAAAGTACGAGGATTTGTCAATTTTCCATACCCATCACTTATTTGGGATAAAGGAAGATTGAATGATTGAATTGTATGGTAACTTGTCACTCAAAGGTATTTTGGTAATTTCTATCAAATTTTTCATCTTCTGGGTAGGCATGATATATTGCTAGATGTCAATCATGTCTTGTAGGTTATTATGAATTAAATTGATCAAATTCATGAGTCAATTTGAAAGATGGTTCAAATTAGCAACTAGAGTTAGCTCGATTTGACCTAATTTAATTAATTGATTTCTAATTGAATTAAATCGACATGAATCTAGACCTACTGCTGGCTAGATGAGGAGCCCAAAGGATCACACACATTAAGGAATTGATCAAGGAAGTCATTTGTATTTTTATTAGGATCATAGGATCCTAATTGGCTAGCTAATTAACATACTAGCATATGTTGGCTTGCCTAACTCCTAACCTAATTAGATTAGGTTTAAATGCTTGCTATTTAGGCTAACTAATTTGAGTGGAACTTAAATTGAGTTGAGCCTTTAGTGGGGCAGCCAAATTGGGATTTATCCAGATTTTATAGCCTTTATCCATTGATTTAACCAATAGTTTCAAGGGCTTGGGACTCTTGGCATCCATATTAGCGTACATATTTTTTAAAGGGTGCAGAAGGACCAAGAATCCTTCTGCAATTAAATCACCTTTTTGGTGATAAGCCCTAGCCCCTATCCTCTTTAATAGGTGCCCATTTGGACTGGATTTGATCAGTCAATATATGTAATAATGGGCATCAATTCATGAAGGGATGCGATGCATGGAATATATGGTGCATGGAATGGGCTAAAGTCCTATTTATCAATCACCTTTTTTCAGATAAGCCTTTCTAATTTATATTCCTATTTGGGTATTGGACAAAGTCTTTAATTATAAAATTAAAGACTAATTATTAGTTTTTCTTGAAGAGTTGTGATAAGCAACTCTTGGCGCAAAATGTTAGTGAAACGATGTTTCACTTTGCATCTTTCTGCCTAAAGATTCCTTCTTGAAGCGTCTTATCTGATATGTTAAATATCAGATTAGGAATTGATGAAAGGGTGTATTAGGCGCCTCCTCTTTTCTTATTTAAAGTCTTCGATGATTGAAATCAAAGCATCTGAAGTTTGTCCTGACAACTCTTTTCCTTCCCTTGTTAGGACAAGTCTTTTATTTTAAGACAAGTCCGTTATTTTAAGACAAGGGCTTAGGAAGAGAATTAAAAAGGACAATAGGATAGTAAGAGAGTTTTCGGAGAGGTTTTAAACAAGGATCGTTAAATCAGTACCAAAACCCATACCGATCAATGACCGGTATGGTACCATACCATATCATATCAGTACGTGTACCGGTCTTAAAAAATTGAGAAAAAACTTCATCCCCCTCTCAAGTAAGGATCGTTGAACCAAACCTGAATTGGACCCGAATCGGACCGAACCGAACGGTATGCACCAGTACCGTACTGTGTCGTTCAGTATGGAATATAATTTTTTTTATTTTTTCAATGGTATGGAGGCTGGACCATTTTTTAAAGATGAATTATACTGGCTCTTGGCTGGTACGGTACGGTACATCCCGTATTGGGTGGTACGAGATGATACTGCAAATCCTGGTTTTGAGGTACTCTTCAAAAGGAAAAAGGTCCTAGAAGAGAAGAAATGTTGCCGAAGGAAGAAAGGTTACCGGAAAGAGTCAAGCAAGAAAGAGAAGTATTTTCTTGATCCAGTTCCTGTGTGGATCACCTCTGGTGGGCATATACTTATATGCCTAATGGAATAAAAGATATTAGCATTATAGGTATTCTTCTATTTTCTAATATTTTGTCCCGTCAATTGAAATAATCAAGGTAGACTTGGGTCTAGGATTTTGGTTGACTAGATTTTCAAGGATTAAATTTTTAAAATCTGGTCTTCCGTTGCATAATTGTAACTTAATAGTCTGAAAAAGGATTTTACTTGCTTCTCGGATGGAAAGAAGAATGAGACATTCAAAAAAAGGTAACATCAGCCAAAACAAAGTATTATTGTGTAATAGGATCAGAACCAAGGTTCCCGGTACTGGTACCGGGTGCCATACTGGTGGCCGGCCGGTACTAGTTCGGTACCGAATTGTACCATGCCAACACACGGTACGACAGGGCATGCCGGTCCAAATCGGTATGCCCTAATTTTTTTTTTGATTGTTTTTTGTTTTTTTGTAATTTTAAGGTTTTTATTTTAATTTTTAAGGGTTTAGGGTTTAGGGTTTATTTTTTAAGGGTTTAGCCATTTAGGATTTAGGGTTTAGGCTGGTTTAGGATTTAGAATTGAGGATGGCGTACCGCTTTACGGTTTAGGACTATTTTCAATTGAAATAAAAAAAATGATAATTAAACTAAGATTATCAGCAATTAATGAAAGTAAAATGTGGTATAAACATATAATTACACACCAATGTCTAGAATCGGGTAGAGTGACGATGTCCATAAATATAGAGATCATGTATGTACTCTGTAGGAAATTCGGCATGTCCCTCTTGCCAGGCAGCATGATACTCCTCTAAGCTCATCCTAGGAGGTATGCGTGATGGGTCATAACTAATCGCAGATCCCTCTTTGATGTCCTGACTCTAAGAGCTATCCAAAGACTGACGATATGGTAGTGCAGGTGTAGGGGGGAATCCAAATATACCAGCAACAAAATCAGATGCATAAGATGCTCTGGGATAATAACCATTAGATGCTGACATCTCGGATACACCATATGCATCATATGGACCAAAAGCTGTCGGTAGCTGTGGATAAGAGGATCCTGAATATTAGGATGATCCAGATACATCCAAGGATTCTACTCCACGTGCAAGATCTGTAGCTGTATTGTGTCCCGAACGACCACGCGGAGCTCATCGCCTATATGGAATCGTATCACCACGAGTCTATCAGATGGTGCTCCATGATCTGTATCCTGCATGGCATAGAAAAACTGTGACTCTCTAGTAAATCGAATAAGACTAGGTGGCTGCGATTCCTGTCCTCCTGCCCCTCCCTGATCACTAAATCCTCCACTATCTGAAGCACTATCATCACATCTCTAGTATCTGAATTTGAGTAGACTGAGTGCTCCGATGGAGGTGCAACTGCCTTTCCTTTTTCTCTGTTTCCAGGTCTACTAGATGGTGGGGACGGACGATGTGCTGTATATGCTGGAGCCCTGTGAGGAACATGACTTGTTGCCCATTGTCCAGCATCCACCCCAGCCTCACTAGCTACAAAATTGGCTAGTCGAGAAGGTGATCCTGGCTCATCAAGCTCTGGCTGCTGCTGCTGCTGACCCATGACCCTCCCAATCATTGGATCTTCATCCTCATCAACATATGAACTTGCAGTGGGATCAAGATATTTCAATTTTACTTCTTCCTTAATACATTTTAGCCTCAACCTTAAATTATAGTGTACATACACAAGATTGTTGAGGCATTTCTATTTCAGACGGTTCCTCTGTTTGGAGTGGATAAGACCAAATGTAGACCAGTTGCGCTCACTTCCACTGGAGGACACCATCTGGAAGAGGATCTTCACTGCAAGAACCTTCAAGTTTTTAGCAGATCCACCAAAATGCACCCACTATTTAGCAGCAAAAGACATTACATCATTTAGTATTTTAGATTTGACAAAATAAAAAATTTAATCCTAATATAATATTAGACTTACTCCTTAGTAGTACCTACCAGGATTCATCTTTGATTTACTTCTGACCGCTACAATGGATCCAAATGAATCTGTGCCCTCCCTAAAAAATTTTGTCTGTCAGAAAAAAATTTGTTAACTTGTTCAAATTAATGCTATTAAAAATCATTCAATAATTTCAACCTAACTTACTTCTTCAAGGCACATAGCAGTGATATCTGGATCAGGCTCCATCTTATATATAACATTGCACAGGGCAGACACAAGATCCTCATCCATGGCAATGTTTGGTACGGAGTACTGAAATATTGGATTTAGATAGTAAGCTGCACATATATTTTAAGAATCAGTCAAGCAGACTTGTATGAATCTAATTGAAACTTAATTTTTAGGGACTTCATAAAATACTACGTACCTGCTACATGCAAATCTGAACTCATTTGATAACTCTACCGTCCATCAATGATCCAGATATACTCATATGCATGTGATGGATCTGCCTCCTGGATCTTTTTCTTTACTCTTTGCATCATGAAATATAAGAAGCCCATCTGAGCATACCTCTCAGAGTCCACAGCACGAAGTACCTCATATAGAGGCTTGATAGCCTCCACTACCCTCTCAGCCCGCTGCCAGAATGTCTGTCTCATCACTAAATTCTTTACATTACTTCTCTCAGTATTTGCCCTGGCATATCTGCTCTCTTGCCAGTCTTGACTAACAAACATCTGACATAGCTTTGATTCTTGTTAAGAAAACTATCAAGTGCAACGTAAGTTGCAAACCATGTGACCGCCGGTCTCAATATTTCCCTCCCTGTAAAGCTCCTCATCAATGATAAGATCCATGTATAGTTATATATAAATCTGGTGATAAACTATGCTATCTCAACAATCTTCTGCACCCTGCAAATTTTATCAATATTAATCAACATGAGGTCTATACAATATGCAGCACAAGGGGTCCAGAAAATATGCGGCTGCCGCTCCATCAAGATATGCCCTGCGGTCCTGTACTATGATCCATTATCAGTGATTACCTGCACGACATTATGCTCTCCCACCTGATCAATCACCTCCTCCATCAATATGAGGATATAACTGGCATCATGCATCTGATCTGAAGCATCAATAGACTTCTGAAAAAAAGTCTTCCCATCACAATAAGTCAAAAAATTGATGATTCTCCGTCTAGTTGGACCAGTCCAACCATTACACATCACTGTCAATCCATACACAGGTCACTTGTTTTGATATGAGGATATCCATCCTTCTAGCTCCTTATTGCTGTCCAGAAGATGACCATAGATATCCCTCGATGCTGGAGGATCTACACCTGCACCAGCAGCCTATGTAGATGAAATAGCAGAGTGATAATAAGGATTGTCTGCTGCATGGGCTCGGATATGACTGAAATAAAACTAGGAGGAGATGGCCCGTCACATATCCTTCTTCTTATCCTTTTCAAGCATTGTGTCAATCTTTTGTTGCTTGGAATCTATACTGGAAAATGCATGTGGATCGACATCATGGATAGTGGCTCCCTTTGGAATGTCCCTGGGCCTAGAAGACTTCCTCCTACTGCCAAATTCTTCCAACATGGATGCAATACGACCGGTGCCTCTCCTGACGGGCTCTCTGACTGAGGAGGTCCTGATAAACTTTCTCAGACTCTCCTGGAGCACTAGCAGAAGCGGATCCCGATCCTGACTCAAAAGCTGATGGCCTGAATCGCTGTCTATGCTTGGCTGCCTCTTGCTGCCTCTGCTCATACAAGCTCACCTGAATAGTAGCCTCCATCTATGCCTCCTCATCAGAAGGAATAGATGCTTCCTCTGACTTCTTGGAGTGATAAGAAGGTGGTTCTGCGGCTCTGCGGTCCACCTCTGCCTTCTTCTTTACTCTTCTTTCCTTCCCAGCTTTAAAATTAGCAGTGTTTCTTCATCAACTGACGGACCTCCTATGCACACTATCGGCATGCAGATACATCAGGATAGCCGCCAGCCAAGTGCTGCTTCAATCTTGTTACCCCCCACCTTTGAATTCGGTATTGCACCATTTTTTACACCTCCAGTGATGCCAACCCGAGAGCATCTCTCCATGTAACCAGCTAATGTCCCGTTCCTGATCCTTCTTCCTCCTTGATGGATCCATACCTTAATATTTAAATTACATATAAGGTCAATAATAATCTTTATTATTTAACAGTTTATTAACCTAATTTTTAAATTTTAATTTTTTTTAAAATTTTTTTTATTTAAAAAATTTAAAAAAATAAAGAAAAATAAAAAAAATCTTAAATTTTAGATTCATGTAGGATTCCATCGTACATGCTATATATATTTTTTTAAGATCCTAGAAATGCATTAAAAGTTAATTTTTTTTCAATTTAAGACCTACGGGCACTATTCATGAGATGCATAAAACTTGAATAAATTGACAAAATTTATAGTGAGAATAGCTTACAAGCCCTAGATTAATAATTTATAATTATAATTTTTTTTCTAATTATTTTTTTAATTAATTTATTAATCCAAAATTAATTTTTAATTTAAAAAATTATATACTTAACAAAAAATTAAGATTTTAGTATCATTGTGTAAATCTATCCTAGATCTACCACAAACTCTAAAATCATTGCCAACAAATAAATTTTGACAGTATTTCTTCTTAATTTTTAAATTTGCATGGATTTTAATAAAATTTAATGCTACAAAAGATGAAAATACAGAAAAAGAAAGGTATACGGACCTTGATTCTATCTACCTCTTCGATTTTTGTAGGTTGAATTGGGTTGAAATTGACCCTACAATTTTTTATTTTGCTTTTCCTTCCATCGTGTGCGGTAGCAGAGAACATAGAGAGCTCGTAAGAGCTCTCTGTGCCTTTCCTTATAATTAAGGAAAGGCATCTTCCCCCCTTGGAAAAATGTCACATGGCTACAGTGTAGCCATGTGACACCAAAAAAAAAATTTGCCCCCCACCTCTTCATAAGCTGTACCGAGCCGAACCAGGCCGAACCGGCCAGTTCAATCCCGTTTCGATCGGTTCGGGTCTGGTTTGCACCAGTTCGGGTCGGTTCGGGCCCGTTTTGTGCGATAAGATTTTTTTTTTATTTTTTAAAGGGACTGTGCCATTTTTTAAAGCCGAACCATGCCGGCCGGCCGCTGGTCCAATTCGATATGCCCCAAACCGGTCGATTCGGCATAGTTCAGAGAACCCTGATCAGAACACTTATATCTCTTTTGTGTCCGATAAAGTAAGTGAAGAAAGCCAGGTGAGAGCTATATAATCATCTTCTTGGTTTGAGTAAGTGAACAAGGTCATGTGAGAGCTGTATATCATCTTTTTGTTACTTGTAGTCATGTGAGCTGCATAATCATCTTCCTATCATTCGTAGTTAGGTTAGAGCTACATAATCATCTTCCTACTATTTGTTAATAGAGCTGGTCAGGTAAGAGCTAGATATCATCTTCCTGCCTCTTATCACTTATCAACATAGCTGGTCAAGTAAGAGTTGCATAATCATCTTCCTGTCACTTAACTACAGAGCTGGTTATTATCTCTCTATCAGAGAAAAGGTGGCAAGAGGAGCGTCTGTTTTGCGTATAGAGCTGGTTAGATGAGAGTTGTATATCATCTTCTTGCCACTTGTGAAGACTACGCCACAAAGAGTCAAGGATATTGATGACAGCAATACAAGAAAGATATCCGGATCACTGCATAGAGGAAGTGAAGATCAAGGAAGAAAACTTATCATTGGTGTGGACACCAGAAGCCGAAAGAAACTTCACTCCAACAAGGTTAGCCTTATCCCAATTTGGATCGAAGATAATTAGGTTACCTTGTATCCTTTAGTTCAAAAATATTTTATTTTCAAGAGTCATTTCCTTTTCAAGAGTCCTGTAATTAATTTTGAGTTTCAAATCAAGAGTGTTTATTGAGTCCTGTAATTACTTTTAAAATTTCATTTCCTGTAAGTCCATTTCAAGTTTTAAAGTCTAGGTCAGTCAAGTCAGTTCAGTTGAGTTAAGTCTAATTCAGTTGAGTTAAGTCTAATCAAGTCTTAAAGCCATGAAAGCTAGCAACAAGACTCAAATTCTAGACCCCAGAATTTGACCACATGAAGAAGAGAAGACACATCAACCAAGCAAGAGAAAAGGACCATCAACTAGGACCACTGGGCGCCACATGTCATTCTTATCCAAGTAGAAGACCACCTCACCATGCCACGTCATCAGGTGCCACTTCACCAGCCACCTCATCACCCTTTGGGTGCCAACAAGGGAGATTCAAATTCAAGGAGGTTGGCCACATCCCTCCAAGTCCTCCACCAAATCCTCCAACCCCCCTCACATCCCTCCAAACTCTCCACCAAATCCTCCAACCCCCCTTGTAATCCTCCTCGATTTGGAAAGTTTTTAAATTTCAAAAGCTAGCTTTGTGAGGCTATTAAAAGCCTTGGACGCCCATTGTAAAAGAGATTGATTTTGGAAATGAATGAAGTTTGAAGTGAAGTTGTCTTGAGTTTTATGTGTGAAATTTTTCTTATCTTCTTCTTCCACGCCCAAAGCCACTCTCTTCCCTAGCAATTCAACATCCAAGCTCAAGGCAAAGGCATTGGAGTCGGCCAGATCTTCTCAATTATCTTTTCTTTGTTCACAAGTTCTCCCATCCCTTCTTTATGTTTGCATCCTTCAACCTTAACTTTGATCTTCATTGCAGGGTCCTTCGAAGTCCTTGAGTTGTGAATAGGGTTCCCCTTGACAATGAACCAACAAGCTGAAGCCCAAGTCCAGGGTTCTGATCACTGTTATCCAAGTTCTCCAGTCCAGAGCATCAGTAGTTTCAAGTTTTGAATCATAGGAAGGTTGGAAAACTCATCAAGGTAAGTCCTCAATCATTAGCCCCTATTGTCTAGATCTTCTTCCTTCTTAGTTTTAGAGTTGTGTCTAATCATGTAATAGTCCCTTTTCATATAATCCTTAAATCTTATTAAGATGAGTACAATG
Source organism: Areca catechu (assembly GCA_021397845.1). Lineage (NCBI taxonomy): Eukaryota > Viridiplantae > Streptophyta > Magnoliopsida > Arecales > Arecaceae > Areca > Areca catechu. The sequence continues at coordinate 87,116,281 of CM038051.1, read as the reverse complement.
CTAAGTATAATTAGGTTTCATTGCTCTACAAATCCCATATTCAAAACATTAATCATATGCGTGCCGCATCAAATTGGTATCAGAGCATGGTTGCATTAGGGTAGAATAGTTTTCTTTAAATCCAAGCAAGATCTAAAATTCATGCCTCCTGAGCGGGTGTACTCCAGTACACTGTCACGACCCATGGGAATAATGAGCCCCTGGCCGGACGTGAGTTTTTAGATTGAAGTTTTGGGTAAGCCATTGCACTTGTTTGATTAGGTTCTGTTTTCTGAAAATTTGCATCTATTTACTGTAATCTGTCTGCAGATCCAAAGGCAAGTCACTGATTTTTTATTGAAATTTTTTTTTTCTTGTTCCTTTTTAAGTCAATTATCACCATATTAAATTTCATCATCAGAAAAAAATTATAAAAAAAAAAAAATTTCTGCAGTTTGACACTGTCATTAGGGTTATGTTCTGTCCTTTTTATTTATCTTCATTTGTAGGATCTGCTTAGATTAGTATAGATTTTAGTTTTAAAATTCCTTTCATCTACATTGAAACATATAAGTTAGGAATCCTTTGTGAATTTTTCAGAATTTTTGGACATTTTTTTCATCATGTTTTCCACACCACTTTCAAATTGCAACACACTTCTGCAGCACCTTTGCATTTCATTCATCTCATGAGAAATCAAATTAAGGGCATCAATTTGACATAGGATCAGGGTTTCATCACCTGTCCCTAGCCCAAAAATCACCAACCAACATATAGATCCCAGCCCATTAATTAAAATTGAGTCGAACGTTAATTGCCCTAGTGGGTTAGGGATACCAACAAGTTGGGTTCAGGTTAGGGTCAAGTTAACTGTGTCAGCTAATTGGTGTGTGCTTACTGGCTTGGTGTCTAGGACTGGTGCATCAGGGCTTGTGATTTGGTCCACCTACCTGGCCAATCTCAGATTGGTGTCTAAGGTTGGCAATCAGGGACCTACACTCCCCTCCACCTACCTGGCTAAGTCCCATAAGTACTACTAGCTAGTTGGTTCACTTAATTAGACTTCTAATTTATGCTCTAGGTCTAGGAAACCTTAGCTCGAACTTGAGTCCATTTGCATGCATGACAACTAGAGCAGGGACACCGTATTCACCAATCCAAGCCTAGTCAAGTGTAGCCATGGACCAAAACTTAGGGAATTTGATCAAAAGGCCTAAATGATCAAGTGGCCCAACTGACTAAGAGTTTAACTGAGCAATTGGCCCAAACAAATCAGAATGTGGCACAAACCAACCAAGACATGAATGAGCAGTTAGCCCACATCACTACTAGGTTGGATCAGTTAGAGGCTAGAACCCCTGAAAGCAATCATGAAGCCCAGACTGAGCCTGAGCCAAGTCTTGCACCTGAACTCGAGACCCCATTGAACCCTAGAAGGATTCCATATCAAAACCCTCTCTACGAAACAAACCCTAGGAGAGCTCCCCAAGATCAGTTTTATGATCCAATTCCTAGAGGACCCCACCCTGGTCAAACCATCGAGCCCAACCCAAGGAGATTCCATCATGAGCCTAACTATGAACCCAATGTCAGGAGACCCACCCCAATTCACTTTGATCAAGATGATCGAACCATGAAGAACATTAGGCTAGAAGCTCCCACCTTTGATGGAATTTTAGATCCAAAGATCTACATTGATTGGGAAGGTGAGATGGACCAGTATTTTGACTGGTTTGAGATGAGTGAAGAGCGCAAGTGAAAGTTTGCAAAGCTTAAACTTGTGCGCCAAGCTAGGTTATATTGGGGAAACATTGAGAGACTCACTAGACAAAGAGGTGATGTGCCCATAGTGACCTGGCGAGCTATGAAACTTAGGCTTAGGGAGAAATACCTTCCTATGTCCTACCACCAAAGACTCCTAGATCAATGGCAAAGACTTACTCAAGGAAATAGCAGTGTCGTAGAGTACATAGCGAAGTTCGACAAATTCGTTATGAGGTGCAATGTTGATGAATCTGAGTCGGTGGCCTTGTCTAGATTTAGAGCCGGACTGAGGGAAGATATTCAAAGAGAATTGTTCATGCGAGAGGTACATGACCTAGAATTGGCCTATCAAATAGCTAGGGATGCTGAGAGATTCCATAGAGGTCCAGTCTATCGTAGGCCCGAAGCCCCTAGGACTAGTGCACCTTATCAACAGTCAGGATCCAATCAGCCTAGATTCAACCGACCCAATCCTAATGTGCCTGTGACCCGTAGAGATGACAAGGGGAAAACACCTGAGATCCAAAGAACTCCAAACGCATGTTTCAAGTGTAACAAAGTGGGTCACTATTCTAGCAACTGTCCTAATAGAGCCCTACACATAGGCGAAGTAGAAGAGGAAGCCGTAGAATCCCAAGGTGAATTTGAGGAGGAAGTATACCAGGCAGATGAGAACTTGGCTGAAGAGTATGAGGATGAGGAAGTCCTGGTAGATCAAGATCTGTTAGGAGTGGTTAGGTGTATTCTCACCCAAGCTAAAACCCAAGAAGATTGGCGTAGGACTAGCATCCTACAGACATTCATTAAGATAGGTGAGAAAGTATGCAAAGTCATTTTAGATAGCAGTAGTTGTGTCAATGCCATATCCACCAACACAGTTAAAAACCTAGGATTGCCCACCGTACCCCATCCTAATCCCTATAAGGTATCCTGGATAGACTCAACCATGATTTCCATTAAGTCTAGGTGCCTAGTAACCATTCAGTTCCAATCTTACTTGAAGAAAGTATGGTGCGATGTACTTCCAAAGGGAGTAAGTAGCATAATTTTAGGCCGACCATGGTTGTACGATCTTGACGTAAAACTCTATGGTCGTTCTAATTCATGCTCGTTTACTCATAATGGAAAGAAGATTGTAATCCATTCTTCTCCACATAAGAACCCCATTAAGAGAGGATCAAGCCAATTGAGTGATAAGAAAAAGGGGATAAACATGATCACTGCTAGAGAAATGGAGAAAGAAATTAACAATGGGTCACCTGTTTGGATTTTGACCATTAAGGATCATCAAGAACCTCTTTCAAAAGAACAACCTCAAGAAGTCAATGAAGTGCTAGAGGAGTTCAAAGACGTGTTCCCCGATGACTTGCCCGACCAACTCCCACCTCTTAGGGATATACAACATGCGATAGACTTAGTCCCTGGAGCAACCCTACCGAACCTTCCCCATTATAGAATGAACCCTACCGAGCACCAAGAATTACAACGCCAAGTAGGAGAACTCCTAAAGAAAGGATTCATTAGGGAGAGTTTGAGTCCATGCGCAGTCCCAACCTTACTTACCCCTAAGAAAGATGGCACATGGAGAATGTGTTGATAGTCGTGCCATAAATAAAATCACAGTGAAGTATAGGTTTCCCATCCCCCGCTTGGATGATATGTTAGATATGATGGCCGGTGCAACTATATTTTCTAAGATTGACCTGAAGAGCGGCTATCACCAAGTTAGGATCAGACCCGGGGATGAATGAAAGACTGCCTTTAAAACTAAGGACGGGTTATTTGAATGGGTAGTCAAGCCTTTTGGGTTATCAAACGCCCCTAGCACTTTTATGCGAATCATGAACCAAGTCCTACGAGCCTTTATTGGAAAATTTGTTGTCATTTACTTTGACGACATACTTGTCTATAGTAGGACTAGAGAAGATCATCAACAACATCTGAGGCAGGTATGTTTAGCACTTAGGAAAGATAACCTCTATGCCAATCTAAAGAAATGTGCTTTCATGACTACTAGAGTTATCTTCCTAGGATTTGTTGTGACCCCTGAAGGAGTATCCACTGACCCTGAGAAGGTTAAGGCAATTGTAGAGTGGCCAACACCCAATAATATTCACGAAGTAAGAAGTTTTCATGGCCTCGCTAAGTTTTATCGAAGATTTATTAGAGGGTTTAGCACCATAGTTGCTCCTATCATGGGTTGTATTAGGAAGGGCCACTTTGAATGGACGAAGTCAGCTGATAAGGCCTTCCTTCACATCAAAGATAAGATGACCCAAGCACCAGTCTTAAGACTACCCGATTTTTCTAAGGTCTTTGAAGTAGCATGCGATGCTTCGGGAGTAGGTATTGGTGGAGTTCTGAGTCAAGAGAACCATCCCGTAGCATTCTTTAGTGAGAAATTGAATGAAGCCAAGAAAAAATACTCCACATATGATCGGGAGCTTTATGCGGTAGTGCAAGCATTAAGGTATTGGAGGCATTATCTCCTACCGCAAGAATTTGTTTTATTTTCAGACCATGAAGCCCTTAGGTTTTTGAGTTCCCAAAAGAAACTAAACCCTAGGCATGCCAAATGGATAGAGTACATCCAATCCTATATGTTTGTCCTAAAGCATCAATCAGGAACCGATAATAAGGTAGCTGATGCCCTAAGTCGTAGAACGTTACTTTTAACTTCAGTCAGTACTGAAGTCATAGGTTTTGAAAGACTTAAGGAGCAGTACGAAACCTGTCCAGATTTTGGTGAAATTTATCAAGTTTTGCGTCAAGGACCATCTAGTGATCATAGTGACTATACCCTTCTAGATGGTTATCTTTTTAGAGAGAATAGGCTTTGCATCCCAAGAACCTCCTTAAGAGATTTTTTAGTTTGGGAGATACATGCGGGAGGTTTGGCTGGCCACTTCAGACGAAACAAGACTATTGCCAGGTCTTAAGAAACAAGTAGCAAACCTTGTAGCCCGATGTAGGACATGTGCTGTTGCAAAGCAACAAAAGAAGAATACCGGGCTATACAATCCATTACCTGTACCTGAGTGTTCATGGCAGGATCTAAGCATGGACTTTGTTCTAGGATTACCCAAGACCATTCGAAAACATGATTCAATCTTTGTGGTGGTCGACCGGTTTTCAAAAATGGCCCATTTCATACCTTGCTCCCAAACTTCCGATGCCTCTAGGATAGCCAAACTCTTTCTTGATCAAGTAGTCAGACTCCACGGGTTACCAAAAACCATTATTTCTGATAGGGATGTCCGCTTCACAAGTTACTTCTGGAAAACCCTTTGGTACCTATTAGGAACCAGACTGAAATTCTCCACTGCCTACCATCCCCAGACTGATGGACAAACCGAGGTTGTAAATAGAAGTCTAGGGAACTTGCTGAGATGCCTAGTGGGGGAAAGTCTAGGGAACTGGTATTTGTCATTGCCACGTGCTGAGTTCGCTTACAACAGTTCGGTCAATCGATCTACGAGCAAAAGTCCCTTTGAGATAGTCCATGGTTGCAAGCCTATGAAGCCTTTAGATCTAATCCCACTACATATTCACACACGAGTCTCTGAGTCTGCTGAGTCTTTTGCACAGCATGTCACAAATCTACATAAAGAAATCAGTAATAAGATCAACCTGAGCAATGAAACTTACAAACACTTAGCTGACTCACATAAGAGGGCTAAAGAATTCTTTGAAGGAGATTATGCGATGATTATGCTCAACCCTGAACGGTTTCCCACTGGAACCATAAAGAAGCTGCATGCCCGCAGAGCGGGACCTTTTAAGATCTTAAAGAAAATAGGGCCTAATGCATATGTTTTGGAACTTCCACCTGATATGGATATTAGTACAACCTTCAATGTTTCAGACCTAGTAGAATACAAAGAACCACTACTAATACCTAGTGAGCCTTTTGAGCCAGAAACTTTCATTGAGAGTGAACATATTTCCGAGTGTCCACCACCAACCTTACCTGAGTAGAGAGAGAGGATTGAGAGAATCCTGGATGACAAGATCATTACTACCAGGAATAAGGACTATCAGCAATACCTGGTTCAATGAAAAGGTCGACCTGAGTCCGACAACTCTTGGATTACTCGAGAGGACCTGCAAAGACTTAACCCAGACTTTTTCGAGCATTCCAGGGCAAAACTGAACCATACTCGACTGGGTCGAGTTCTGCCCACCCCAGGAGAATTGGTGTGGATACCAGAAGCCGAAAGAAACTTCACTCCAATAAGGTTAGCCTTATCCCAATTTGGATCGAAGATAATTAGGTTACCTTGTATCCTTTAGTTCAAAAATATTTTATTTTCAAGAGTCATTTCCTTTTCAAGAGTCCTGTAATTAATTTTAAGTTTCAAATCAAGAGTGTTTATTGAGTCCTGTAATTACTTTTAAAATTTTATTTCCTGTAAGTCCATTTCAAGTTTTAAAGTCTAGGTCAGTCAAGTCAGTTCAGTTGAGTTAAGTCTAATTCAGTTGAGTTAAGTCTAATCAAGTCTTAAAGCCATGAAAGCCAGCAACAAGACTCAAATTCTAGATCCCAGAATTTGACCACATGAAGAAGAGAAGACACATCAACCAAGCAAGAGAAAAGGACCATCAACTAGGACCACTGGGCGCCACATGTCATTCTTATCCAAGTAGAAGACCACCTCACCATGCCACGTCATCAGGTGCCACTTCACCAGCCACCTCATCACCCTTTGGGCGCCAACAAGGGAGATTCAAATTCAAGGAGGTTGGCCACATCCCTCCAAGTCCTCCACCAAATCCTCCAACCCCCCCCACATCCCTCCAAACTCTCCACCAAATCCTCCAACCCCCCTTGTAATCCTTCTCGATTTGGGGAGTTTTTAAATTTCAAAAGCTAGCTTTGTGAGGCTATTAAAAGCCTTGGACGCCCATTGTAAAAGAGATTGATTTTGGAAATGAATGAAGTTTGAAGTGAAGTTGTCTTGAGTTTTATGTGTGAAATTTTTCCTATCTTCTTCTTCCACGCCCAAAGCCACTCTCTTCCCTAGCAATTCATCATCCAAGCTCAAGGCAAAGGCATTGGAGTCGGCCAGATCTTCTCAATTATCTTTTCTTTGTTCACAAGTTCTCCCATCCCTTCTTTATGTTTGCATCCTTCAACCTTAACTTTGATCTTCATTGCAGGATCCTTCGAAGTCCTTGAGTTGTGAACAGGGTTCCCCTTGACAATGAACCAACAAGCTGAAGCCCAAGTCCAGGGTTCTGATCACTGTTATCCAAGTTCTCCAGTCCAGAGCATCAGTAGTTTCAAGTTTTGAATCATAGGAAGGTTGGAAAACTCATCAAGGTAAGTCCTCAATCATTAGCCCCTATTGTCTAGATCTTCTTCCTTCTTAGTTTTAGAGTTGTGTCTAATCATGTAATAGTCCCTTTTCATATAATCCTTAAATCTTATTAAGATGAGTACAATGTTAAGTATAATTAGGTTTCATTGCTCTACAAACCCCATATTCAAAACATTAATCATATGCATGCTGCATCAATCACCAATCAACTTGAAAGCATAGATAAGGCAGTAATTTTTTTTTGAAGTTTTTTTTGCCATAATAATGGAGTTTTATTTCCATATGGATCTCTGTGTGAGCTCAAAAGGATCCATAAGTCTACCATGATGGTTTTCAAGCAATAAAAAGTCTTCTCTAAGTTTAGCACAAGCAATTTGTAAGGGATGCATGGTCAGCGATCTAAGATAGGAGATGAATGTTTGAAAACATGGATCAATATACCAAGGGCTAAAAAGTAAGAGAGAAGGCCCTCCTGAATGATGCTCATAGAATTATTACTGAGAAGATCAATTTGCATAACTACCAACCCTGGACACTATGGTCTCTTTGGCATCAACATCAACCTTGTAAGTAGCTCCACAGATATGACCTTCATTATCAACCCTTGGTATGGGCTTCACCTCATTCATAGGATGCTTAAAGCTTTGCAATCCCCCTGAAGTCATAAAAAAGCAATTTTTAGGAAATGGTGCATATGATTTCCCATAGCCTTTCTTGACAATGGCCACATCATCAAAAAGAACAAGATGATCTTGGGAATCGATTCCCCAAAAGAAAGGAACACTCCCATCAGCGTCTGCAGTGATGAAGGTACATTTTCATGTGATAACAAATAGAACAAATGCAAATTTTCTATTCAGATCTCTCACAACCTGGCTTGCAGGGAAAGGACCTCTGTCTCTTAATGTTCTGTATGCTTTTATTACAATGACTTTTTTTTGGATTTGTGGACTAGGTTTACGAACCGGATTGTAAACCAAGCATTCTATGGACTGCACGATCTACATAGGCCCATGGATCGTGATGAAATGAGGGCCTGCATCCCTCTTCTGCAGTGAGCAATGCAGAGGCAGGGCCCTGTGACAGGGATGGTGGTGATTGCGAGTTGGGTGGTGGCGGTGGTGATGGCGATGGGCTTCGATAGCTTTGGTGATGGCGAAGGCAGTAGAGGATGCTGAGGATGGCTATGCGGCTAGGTTGAGGGTGGTCTGACTGCCCATGGTGGGGAGGAGAACGTCAGGGTGCTCAGCATTGATGAGCTCGATCCCTTAGGAGGCGAGGGCAACGGAGACAACTAGGCCACTAGAGGGGTCACTGGAAGAGGAGGGGATGGTGAGTTGTCCTTTTCCATTTTCCTTGGCCTAGGATGAAGATGGCGAGGGAACTTGCGGAGGAGAAGTAGAGCAGAGGCTAGTTAGACTAGGGACGGAGTAGACGGAAGGTCAGCCAAAGGAAGGCTATCACCGCATCAATTATGTCAGAGAAGATGATCTCGAGGAGGAACCCTGGAGGACCTGCTAGCAACGTGGATCGCAATTGTGGTGCTAATGTCGAAGGCAATCGGATTGGGGTTTTAAGACTATGAGAGCCAGCTACGGGACCTCTAGTGGCAGAGGAGAGGTACTTCCTATCTACGATGGCGTATTATCCATATGTGGCGGTGGCTCTGGCAATGATGATGGAGGCTACACGTGCAACAGAAAAAAAGGGAGGGGGTCAGAGTTCTCTCTTCGACGTCCAATGGGGATCCTAAAGGGGGATCTAGTAGCGGGCGTAGATCCCCCTTTGAAGGGAAAATCTTGAAGGAGGGACCAACTAGAGTTGTGGTTAGAAGGCTTGCTTTGATACCATGTTAAGAGAAAGAAAAGATTATTCTTTATTGATCTTATTGAAATTAGGATCAATAAACCTTTAAATAGAGTAAAGGATTATCATATATTGTAATATGTGACTTCTAATCAAACTATAGTAAGACTCTTAATATGACTAAGAGTATGATGTTCTAGGAAATAATATATGATAAGCTACTCTCTTTCCTAATTCTAATAGTGGAAAATACAATACTAATGATATCTATCAAAATAAAACTTGCTCTTCTAATCCGACGTACACTTGATAGGCTTCATGCTTAAGGAAGATGATTATGTTGCCCAGATCGACAATCTAAGAAAGAGGTGAATTGGATTTTTAAAAAAATTAAGTAGATATATATACTTTGGAAACTTAGAGAGTGTGAGCCAAGTGAAGTGTATGATGTGCTAAATGTTAAGAGAGATCAATAATCACACACATAAATACAAGAAATTTATAGTGGATCTCAGCACCTATATCCACTCTCCAAGGATCTTCTGAAATTTTTACTATATTCCCTCAAGAATACAATTGGATTGTTTTTCTGGGCTTACAGTCTAAAATCCAATATACGTTTGTTTTACAAGGGCTCACAAACAAACCTAACTGGCTTTCAAAGCTAGTCAATCAAAATCTAAATAAATCCCAAGTTTCAGATCCCACTAAAACTTATAACAACAAAAAACAAAAAGAGCAAAATAGTGCAACGAAAACAAACTCTCAAAAAAAGCAGAATGTTGTCGATGAAGCTTGACTTGTAGGTGCTTGAAAGCTTCAGTTATTGCTCTTCAATGCACTCTTAGTTGTTCACTAACTACTTCAAGAGAGTAGGTGGAAAGTAATTGAAGTTTCTCTTAAGTTTTCAATGATAGTACTGAATATTCTTTGTTTTAAATGATTGTAATGAATGTCAAGGAATGTTGTTGGTTTCTAAGCTTAATCCTTGCTTTTATACTTCTCCCAATGTTCTTCTATTAGCTTAAAGGCATTTCTAGCCATTTCTAGCCATTAGAAACCAAGAAATAGCCCTTAAAATAAAAAAAAATCTTGAAATCTAGAAGTTTGTAGAACTAGTCGTTACACTGTTGTTAGAGGGCCATTAGTCGGCTTGCCTAGCTATGAGTCGGCACATCTACAGGAATTCAAAAATTCAAGTTTCTGTTCCACTGATAGAGTTGGTTCTTCTGGGACACGAGTCGGCTTTTCTATCTGTTCCTAATAAATAAACTTTCTATATTACTGAGAGAGTCGACTCTTGCTTCACAAGAGTCGGCTTGCCTGCCTGAGATAGAAGACTGCTCCTCTGTTCAACTGAGAGAGTTAGCTTATCAATCCCATTGGTCAACTCGTCTACGTACCAATGCTTTATGTCATTGCAAAACATGACAGAGTCGGCTCTAACTTCCAAGGATCGACTCTTCATTTTAAACATGAATTCTAACATACTTTTCACTTTAAATAAAGTATAATTTAGCTCTCAAAATCTTATAAACATTACCAATGACTTAATTGAGCTTACTACACTTTTCAATGATTTACAAACAACCTCCAAAGATACACAAGATCTCTCAAAGCATTTTAATGATTATGTATTACACTCCAATCATAATTGCTCTTTACAAAAACATTCTTAAATTAATTAAAGGATATTAGTATACTTTTTATGTTTCAATGCTTTGTAATCATCAAAATCATTTTTGGATCAACATGCTCCTTTTTTGATGATGAGAAAATCCTGGACATGGACATTAAAAACTTTGTAGTATAAAAAATATCAGAGAATTAAAAGTTATAGTATAAGATGTATTAAAGCTTTACAGTAAATGCATCAGTGTTTATCATGTATCAGAGTATATATAATATATCACAACTGAATTGGAGTATTTCATTACGTATCAGCGCAAAGTATATGTATGTGTATCAGAGCTTGTAATATTTATTAGAGCTTTTAGGGATGTGTATATATATGTATCAGAGCTTTAAATATTTTATATATGCTAGAGTTATATAAGATGTATCAAAAATGTATTAGAGCAAAATGCATTCGTATCAAAGCTTATAAAGAAATATATCAAAGCTAAAAGAGATGCATTAGAATTGTCAAAAAATTGTATCAGAGCTTGAAAAGAAGGGTATGTTGCCCAGTTAGCCAACCCAGGAGAGGGGTGAATTGGGTTTGAAAATAATTTCAACAAGTATGTGTCTTTTGAAAACTTTATGTGGTGAGTGAAGTATATAAATTATTGTGTGCAGAAGCAAATGAATATGCAAAGATAAAACAATCACAAACACCATAAATTTATAGTGGTTCGGAGCAACCCAACTCCTACGTTCACTACCCCAGGTGCACACTGAAAGGATTATGCACTAAAGGCCAATCGAAATATTGTATTTCTATGGGATTTTTTTTTTGTATCCCAAACCAATGTATTAACATTATCAATTAATAAAGGCATTTTACTTTTATCATACACTGTGTCTTAATTATTTTTTTATTATATGATGAACCCCATAGATTAGTGCTATGGTACCAGGGTTATGATGAGATCATACCAGTAAGACCTAAAGCCTTAAAACCCTAATCTAAAATATTCCTGGTCGATGGGACGTTGAGTAGGGGATCAATGTTTCTGGCAAGACCAGCACATCCTATGTATACTTGGTGAAGAGGGTGACTGATCTCACGGTCACTTATGTTTGACACTAATACTAGGATGAGGGTGCTCATTAGAGAATGAGTTCACTAAATGGATCCATCTTGAGAACAACTAATGGAACCTTATCTGTTTGTCAATAGATAGTTCTCATAGTGGGAGTAGTGCATGTGGTCCTTTGACCTGAGACTGCCATGGTACCTTATATGCATGAATCCATACTTTGGTTCACACTCAATCATGACACTGAGTCATGCATGGGGTGATACTGGGTATGGTGGATTGCATATGGAGGTTGTGAGTAGGTCAAAAAAGGAATCGATCAACCCTAGTAAGAGGGAATCGCATCCAGCTGATTTCGATCAAATGAAGATTCGGGAAATCTTTGATCAAAGTATGAACATTAGAAATAGTTTCTAATGGTTCATTAATGAATCATCATTATCAGATTGAGCTAGGAATGAATATGAAATTGGATTTGACAAGTATCCATATCCATAGTAATATTCAGGGTGCAAGCTGATCGAAGGACTGAATTGCCCGGTAACTCACCACTGAAGGGTATTTTGGTAATGCCACCAAAATTCCACATCTTCTGGGTAGGTATGATATGTTGCTAGACGTCAATCTTGTCTTGTGGGGATTTGATTGAATTATGATAATTCAATCAGTTAATTAGAATTGGATTCTAATTGACCTAGTCAGGCCTAAATCGGTTTGGATGTGATCCAATCAAATCAGGTCAAGTTACACCCGGACTCACTGCTAGCTAGATGTGGAACCTAATGGGTCACACACAAAGGGTTCTGATCAAGGGTTTAATTGGATTAAACCATGTTTGCAGCTGAACATGCTAGCATGTGTTGCAAACCCTAGCACCTAGATTCGAATCGATTTCGAATCAGGTTCCGATTTGGGCTAATTTGGATTAATTAAAGTCAAATTAAATTTGGCTCAAGTGTTGGGTCAGTCCTTGTCTAGAAGACCAAGATTTAAGTCAGCCAATTTGGATTAATTAACCTAAGATTATCCATTTAGCAATTGAGCTATGTTGGGCGTGTGAAATGTTTGAACTAAGTGGGACTCTTGGGCGCCAACATGTTTTCTACATAGAAATTGTATGAGAAAATAATCCAGAGGTGCCCCCTGGCCAAGAGTCCTTCTGCATTAAGTAGAGGACCAAGTCAAACACACTTTCACACCTCTTGGAGTCTTCCACGTCCCTTTGGACACATCTTCATGCCAAAAGAAGAAGAGTCCATGCCCCTTGGGACTCTTGATGCTAAGAGTGGCGTCCCCTCTTTTTCATGCACATTTTGAGAAAGATAAATGGTGTGGACTCCTCTGGTGCGTGTCTTAACACCTCTTGGGTGCAGATTAAAAATCTAGAAGTCGCTTGGTTTAAAGTATGGCGTTTGGATTTAAGAAGAGAAGCGACTCTTGATTTAAAGAGTTACTCTGCTTCTTTTTCTCGGAAGTTTTGAATCCAAGGATCGCAATACTTGCCAAGATTCATGTCCTAATAGAAGAGTTATGTCTTCTAGCATGAATGGATATCTCAGAAGCCCCTTGGTGTGCTATAAATAGCGTAGCCTCTCGGGGTGTTAAATAGATTTGATCCCGAAGACTTCTTTCTTTCTTATTTTTATTACATCCTATCCTCTTATCCTAAACACTCTAGCCCTTTTAGGACAAGGTCTTTGGAAGGCCTAGGAGTGTTCAAATCAGGAGAGGAATTAGGGAAAAGTAAAGAAGAGAAGAAGAGGAAGAAGAAGGGAAGGAGTAGAAAGGCTGATTCAAAGAAGAGTTAGTCCAATCGGATTGGAATTTGCCCAAATCCTAAAAGGCTTAAGTTTGAAAGTCTAGTTGGTGGAACCAAGTTCTTTGAAGGTGCTGGTGTCTTGGTCAAGCCCCGTGTGGATCACCGTTGGAAGGCGAACGTTTGGGTGCCTGGTGGAGAAGAAAGCTGAATCAGGGTTTTCTTCATCGGATTGGATACTAGCAGTTCAGGTTGGTGCCTAAACTCTAGTTTATATCATATATGCCTTGTTACTTAGACAAGGCTATACTATGAATGTAATGAGCAATGGTTGCTCAATCAGCTTTTCTAAAGAAATTATATGTTGTGGCAAATTTTGCAATGGTCTTTTAACTTTATCTACTAATGACAATATACTTCATGTAAGTAACAAACGAAAGAGAGATGATGTAAACAATACTTTACTCTGGCACTATCGACTTGGACATATTAGTGAGACTAGGATTAGCAAGTTATACAAGGAAAATTTCCTTAATCCTTATGATTATGAATTATTAGAAACTTGTGAATCATGTCTTATGGATAAAATGACCAAGACTCCATTTAGTGGATATAGAGAAAGGACAACTGAGTTATTAGGACTAATACATACAGATGTATGTGGGCCTATGACAACTCAGGCCAAGGGTGGATACTCTTATTTCATCACGTTTACTGATGATTTTTCAACGTACGGATTTGTGTATCTTATGAAACATAAGTCCGAAGCCTTTGATAAATTTTTAGAGTATCAAAGTATGGTAGAGAAACAAATGGAAAAAAGTATTAAAATCCTTCGATTAGATCGAGGAGGCGATACTTATCCACCAAGTTTCTCGATCACCTTAAAGAAAAGGGGATTATCTTTGAATGGATCCCTCCTTACACACCACAATTAAATAATGTTGCTGAAAGGAGGAATCGTACCTTATTAGATATGGTATGGTCCATGATGTGCTTCACAGAGTTACCTGTTTCCTTCTAGGGATATGCCTTGGAAACCATGGCTTATATCTTAAATAGAGTACTATCTAAATCTGTCTCTAGCACTCCATATGAGATATGGAGGGGTAAGAAATACAATCTTAAGTATCTTAAGATATGGGGATGTCCAGCCTCTGTCAAAAGAAATTTTGGACATAAGCTGGATGCTAGAGCAAATAAGTTTCTATTTGTAGGATATCCTAAAGATAGTATAGGATATCTGTTCTACCACCCTACTAAACAAAAAGTTTTTGTCAGTAGGCATGCCACTTTTCTGGAGAAAGAGTTCATCCTACAAAAGGGCAGTGGGAGAAATATTGAACTTAAAGAAGTTCAACAAATAGATACACTTCAACCAAATGATAACATAGTTAGTATAGAACCAGAACACACTACTCCTATCCATAGGTCTGATAGGGTGCGTCATGCACCTAAGAGGTATGGGTTCATTATTGAGAATAATGAAGCCCAGATCATTGAAAATGATGAGCCTCTGACCTATACGGATGCTGTCATGAGTAGAGACTCAGACAGATGGCTGGAAGCCATGAGATCCGAAATGGACTCCATATATGTCAACCAAGTGTGGACTTTGGTTGATGCACCAAAGGGTGTTAACCCTATTGGATGCAAATGGGTCTATAAGAAAAAGATTGGGGCAGATGGCCAAGTCGAAACTTATAAAGCCAGATTAGTGGCTAAGGGTTTCAGACAAAAACAGGGAATAAATTATGATGAAACATTTTCGATTGTTGCTATACTCAAATCTATTCGGATCATGCTTGGTATAGCAGCATATCATGATTATGAAATCTAGCAGATGGACGTGAAAATCGCATTCCTTAATGGTTTCCTTGAGGAAGAGGTCTACATGTCACAGCCAGAAGGTTTTGTCTTGGAGACTAAACCTAATCAAGTATGTAGGCTGAAGAAATCTATTTATAGATTAAAGCAAGCATCCAGGAGTTGGAACATCCGATTTGATAAGACAGTCAAAGAGTTTGACTTTATCAAAAATGAGAATGAACCTTGTGTGTACAAGAAGACTAGTGGGAGTGCTATAGTTTTCTTTTTTCTGTATGTGGATGACATACTCCTCATTGAAAATGATATCCCAATGTTACAATCAGTCAAGGTATGGTTATCTAAACAGTTTTCCATGAAAAACTTGGAAGAAGCATCCTATATACTGGGTATCAAGATCTATAGAGATAGATCTAGGAGGATGCTAGGCTTATCCCAGTCTAGGTATATTAACCAAGTGCTAAAGAGATTTAGCATGGAGGGAAGTAAAAGAGGTTACTTACCCATAGGTCATGGCATACATCTTTCTAAGAAGATGTCTCCTAAAACACCTGAAGAGAGAAATAGAATGAGTCTATACCTTATGCTTTGGCAGTAGGGTCTATAATGTATGCTATGTTATGTACCAGGCCTGATGTGGCATATGCCTTAGGTATAGCCAGCAGGTTTCAAGCTGATCCAAGAGAGGATCACTAGAAGGCTGTGAAAAATATTCTTAAGTACTTAAGAAGGACTAAGGATATTTTTCTAATATACGGAGGATCTGATCTTAAACTGGAAGATTATTCAGATTCTAGTTTTCAATCAGATCTAGATGATAGCAAATCTATTTCATGGTATGTTTTTACCCTAAATGGAGGAGCTGTAAGCTGGAAGAGTTCTAAATAGCAAACTGTAGCTGACTCAACAACTGAGGCAGAATACATTGCTGTTAGTGAAGCTGCCAAGGAAGCTGTCTGGATGAAGAAGTTCATCTTAGATTTGGGCATTGTTCCAGAGATTGAAGGTTACCACTTTACTGTGATAATACTGGATCCGTCGCTCAAGCTAAGGAACCAAGAGCTCATCACAAATCAAAGCACATTCTGAGATGCTTCCATCTCATTCGAGAGATTGTCGAAAGATAAGAAGTCTGCATTAAAAGAGTTGAAACGGAGAACAATATAGCAGACCCGTTCACTAAGGCTCTACCATAGCGGGAGTTTGATCGCCACCTCGATTGTATGGGGTTAAAATTTAAAGGCGATTGGCTTTAGTGCAAGTGGGAGATTGAAAGGATTATGCCCTAAAGGCCAATCGAAATGTTGTATTTTGATGGAATTTTCTTTTGTATCCCAAACCAATGTATTGACATTATCAATTAATAAAGGCATTTTATTTTCATCATACACTGTGTCTTAATTATTTTATTATTATATGATGAACCCCATAGATTAAAGCTATGGTTCTAGGGTTATGATGAGATCATACCAGTGAGACCTAAAGCCTTAAAACCCTAATCTAAAATATTCCTGGTCGATGGAACGTTGAGTAGGGGATCAATGTTTCCGGCAAGACCAGCACATCCTATGTATACTTGGTCAAGAGGGTGACTGATCTCATAGTCACTTGTGTTTGACACTAATACTAGGATGAGGGTGCTCATTAGAGAATGAGTTCACTGAATGGATCCAACTTGAGAACATCTAATGGAACCTTATCTGTTTATCAATAGATAGTTCTCATAGTGGGAGTAGTGCATGTGGTCCTTTGACCTGAGATTGCCATGGTACCTTGTATGCATGAATCCATACTTTGGCTCACACTCAATCATGACACTGATTCATGCATGGGGTGATACTGGGTATGGTGGATTGCATATGGAGGTTATGAGTAGGTCAAAAAAGGAATTGATCGACCCTGGTAAGAGGGAATCGCATCCAGCTAATTTCGATCAAATGAAGATTCGAAAAATCTTTGGTCAAAGTATGAACATTAGAAATAGTTTCTAATGGTTCATTAATGAATCATCATTATCAGATTGAGCTAGGAATAAATATGAAATTAGATTTGACAAGTATCTATATCCATAGCAATATTCAGGGTGCAAGCTGATCGAAGGACTGAATTGCCCGGCAACTCACCATTGAATGGTATTTTGGTAATGCCACCAAAATTCCACATCTTCTGGGTAGGCATGATACATTGCTAGATGTCAATCTTGTCTTGTGGGGATTTGATTGAATTATGGTAATTCAATCAGATAATTAGAATTGGATTCTAATTGACATAGTCAGGCCTAAATCGGTTTGGACGTGATCCAATCGAATCAGGTCAAGTTACACCCGGACTCATTGTTGGCTAGATGTGGAACCCAATGGGTCACACACAAAGGGTTCTGGTCAAGGGTTTAATTGGATTAAACCATGTTTGCAGGTGAACATGCTAGCACATGTTGCAAACCCTAGCACCTAGATTCGAATCAGTTTCAAATCAGGTTTCGATTTGGGCTAATTTGGATTAATTAAAGTCAAATTAAATTTGGCTCAAGTGTTAGGTCAGTCCTTGACTAGAAGACCAAGGTTTAAGTCATCCAATTTGGATTAATTAACCTGAGATTATCCATTTAGCAATTGGGCTAAGTTGGGCATGTGAAATGTTTGGACTAAGTGGGACTCTTGGGCGCCAACATGTTTTCTACGTAGAAATTGCATAAGAAAATAATCCAGAGGCACCCCCTGGCCTAGAGTCCTTCTGCATTAAGCAGAGGACCAAGTCAAACACACTTTCATGCCTCTTGGAGTCTTCCACGCCCCTTTGGACACAGCTTCATGTCAAAAGAAGAAGAGTCCACGCCCCTTGAGACTCTTGGCGCTAAAAGTGGCGTCCCCTCTTTTTCATGCACATTTTGAGGAAGATAAATGGCGTGGACTCTGGTGCGTGTCCTAACACCTCTTGGGCACAGATTAAAAAATCCAGAAGTTGCTTGGTTTAAAGTATGGCATTTAGATTTAAGAAGAGAAGCGACTCTTGATTTAAAGAGTCACTCTGCTTCTTTTTCTCGGATGTTTTGAATCTAAGGATCGCAGTACTTGCCAAGCTTTATGTCCTAACAGAAGAGTCATGTCTTCTGGCATGAATGGATATCTCAGAAGCCCCTTGGTGCGCTATAAATAGCGTAGCCTCTCGGGGTGTTAAATAGATTTGATCCCGAAGACTTCTTTCTTTCTTATTTTTATTACATCCTATCCTTTGTCCTAAACACTCTAGCCCTTTTAGGACAAGGTCTTTGGAAGGCCTAGGAGTGTTCAAATCAAGAGAGGAGTTAGGGAAAAGTAAAGAAGAGAAGAAGAGGAAGAAGAAGGGAAGGAGTAGAAAGGCTGATTCAAAGAAGAGTTAGTCCAATTGGATTGGAATTTGCCCAAATCCTATTAGGCTTAAGTTTGAAAGTCTAGTTGGTGGAACCAAGTTCTTTGAAGGTACTGGTGTCATGGTCAAGCCCCGTGTAGATCACCGTTGGAGGGCAAACGTTTGGGTGCCTGGTGGAGAAGAAGGCTGAATCAGGGTTTTCTTCATCGGATTGGATACTAGTGGTTCAGGTTGGTGCCTAAACTCTAGTTTATATCATATATGCATGTTTATATGTTTTAATTCCTAGTAAGGAGGTCTTGGGTTAAGGGTTTGGTAGTGGTTTCATAATAAATTTTTGAAATCTACGCTTCCGCCCTGGTCACCAAACCCAACACACACTTGGGATTTCTACTATATTCTCCCCGAATACAGCCGAATTATTTTCTTATGGTCTCACAATCTAAAATCTAATACAATGTTAGTTTTCTCTAGTTCACTAATAACCTAACTTGGTTTTTAAGGCTCACCAATAACCTTTAAAACAACTTACAAGTACAGCTCCCTGCTGTACTTGTAATAACTCAAAACAGAGTATAAAAGGAAGCAACACTTAAAATAAATCCAAAGATTTGAATGGTTGCAGTTGAAGCTCTTGATGAGGCCTTCTTGAAAGCTTCTTCAATACTCTTCAATGCCTCTCTTAATACTTCAAAGGTTGACTCAAGATGGTAGTCGAAAGTTGGTGAACTGGAGTCTTTACTTGAAGCTCTTAAAATATTCAATACCCTCATAAAGATTGTTCAAAACTTGTTTAAATCCATCATTTATGACCTCTTGAAGTGTTTCTAGATGGATATGGCCATTGGAGTGCCTTGGGAGTTGAGATCTAGCCGTTAGAAGCTTTAAATTCCAAGAAATTTAAATTTTGGAACTAGCCATTACTGTTACAGAACAAGAAAATCAAGTCGGCTCGAATGATTGAGTCATCTTGGATGCTCAGTCCAGTAGTTCAGCAATTCTGAGAAAGTTAGCTCGGATTCCATTAAGTCTGCTCGAATGCCAGAAATCTCAGAAACCCATTTTTCATAGTTCTGGAAGAGTTGGCTTGAATTATGCTTGAGTCGGCTCGGATGGCTGAAATCTAAAACTTTTTGTGCCGTGTCATGCCGTGGGAATGTATCAGCTCTAATAATTGAGTCAGCTCGAGTGAACTTGCTTCCAAAAGCTTTCAAATGGCTTCAAACTCCTTCCAAACAACTTGTAAACCTAATCTAAGATGTTTAATCTTAAAATTATATTTATTTGGCCCTTTTACATGATTATACAAATAAATTTAGCTAGGGCTCTCAAATGAATGAAACATACATGAAACTTTTCTTAAATATATGGATTGATCCTAATTGTCTTGAAAAACGTAGGGTTGATTGTTCAATAGAAATGCCCTACAAAAATTTCTCAAATACTTAAAGATCATTAGTATCAAATACATGCTCCAATATTTTGTGATCATCAAAATCATTCCAGGGATCAATAATCTTTCCCTTTTTGATGATGACAAAATACTGGGCATGGAAATAATAAGTACTTTACATTTGCAATTATATCAGAGTGAGATTTATCAGAGTAAATGATTCTAGAATGTTCTATACAGTGTGCCATACCAAACAATTCAAAGCATAGAGTTTTACTTTATAAATCAACTGAAGTATTAGAGTTGTTTACAAGTTAACTGAAGTATCAAAGTTATTTAGTAAAGTATCAAGGCTCATTGTAACTTTTGTCAACCTTTAATGAGATGAACTTCCTTTTTTAATCATTTTTCATAAGAGAGTCACAATTTTAAAGAGTTCGCAAGATTTTAAAGTTTTAAGATTAGTTCTACCCCCTTTTCATTTTCTTACACATTTAGTTCTTCCCCTTTTTCATTTTCTTGCACATTTTCAAACATCTCATTACATTTTCCATAATACTACTTCCCATACATTGTCCATTTTCCATGTTTATATCACATAAAATATTTTTCATGATGTTTATATTTTCCATGTATCATTATTACTACTCCTTTTTGTCATCAACAAAAAAGTAAAACAAAACACTACACCCCCTTACTAAAAAATATTATATAGAAAGAAAATAAAAGGAGTTTAAGTATCATTTAGCAAAGTATTCAATGCTCAACAAGATGTATGACAAAGCAAACACACACACACACACACACACACACACACACACACACACACACATATATATATATATATATATATCAGCCACCTTTTGTATCAAAACATGATATATATATATATATATATATATATATATATATATATTATATATCATGTTTTGATACAAAAGGTGGCTGATATAGCCAACATACAAAAATGAGATCTAATAAGACCTGGTCTTCTTCTTCCTCATTAGAAGAAGAGCCTATCTCTAATACAGAAGATAAAACTATAGTCTTCATAGGCTTTAGTCTAAGATCTCTAAACCTAGTTCGGGTAGGAGCTCTAGGTACTCAAGATCTTGCTCTAGGTCTAGGTGCTATAGGACTAGAATTTGGAATAGGTACTATAGGAGGATCAGACTCAGGAATAGTATCTGAGAGTAATGGAGTCTGCTGGTTAGTGAAAGCATCGGATAGGGCTATGGTGCTGACCTCTGACAGGATCTGAGTGGCAGGAGTGTCGAAAGTGCGCTGTTCCGGTTGCTCTCTCTGTTGCTGGTGTCTCCATGACATGAGTATTTACTGAAGGCTCACTGCCTGCTGAAAGTCCTGTCCATCATTTGGTGGAGGTGGAGGTGAGTCTGGTGGCATGGAGGGTCTAGTTGAAGTGTGCAATATAGCTAAGATCTGGCTGAACCCGTCCCTAACCTCAACATGTAGCTGGTCAATCCGGGAGTGTACCTTTGCCCTCACTATCTGAAGATCAGACCTAAGAGCTGTGATGTCTTCTCTCAGAATCTTTAACTGCTTTGACTCAAACTATGGTCCACCAGTACTAGGCTCCGAGGGTGTTGACCGAGGTGTAGTAGGAGCTGGCTCTGAAGGTCCAAATACATTGTTGTGCTCGTCCTCATCAGCTCTAGCCTGTGTAGCAACTTCTATATCCTTAGGCTTATCATCAGAATCATTAGAGTGAACAGCCCTCTGACCTGATACTCTCCGCATCTATACTCCCTCAACTCGATGATATCCCATCCTATGCAGTGATTTCTCAGAGTATCTATCTGTGTGAAGTAGAGGTCTGCTGTCCTCACCAGTGAGATCTATACTATAATCCTAAAATAGAAGTGTAAACACCATGCCATTGGACAGACAAGCCCTAGCTTTCCTGGCTGCATCTCTGATATGGGTCATCATAATGAAAGGCAGATTGAGGGCCTCTCCCTCAATCAGGTACTGCATAAATATCAAATCTCTCTCACTGATCCAATCAAATCTTTCAGTTCTTGGTAAAAAGATTATTGATTATGTTATTTAGCAGCCTCATTTTCAAAGAAAGAATGTTAGCATGAACATTTGTGATAGCCTCTACATTACTCCTTTCAAACACAATCCTCAAAGTCCTTTACTTATCTTTGATATTTAAATAACATTTTCCAGTTTTAGGTAACTATAAAACTCTACTAAGTCTGGCTTCATTAATAGAAATGGTAACTCCCTTTACTTTGGACAATATCTGATGTTCTCCAAGTGTCAAATGCTTAAAAAGTTCTTACAAGTGTGGGGTAAGTGGGAATGTCAAGTGAACAGAAGTAATTCCACCCGTGAGTTTCAATCCAATCTCCAATCCTAAATCCTTGATTTTCAAGAAAAAAAGAAATCTAGTTTTCTTCTTGAAGTGACTGGATGGTTACCCATTAAAATGACTTGCCTTTGAGGAGCTTGATGTTCTTGGGGATCTTCAAGAGTCGGCTCATCCTCCCTCCTTTTTGATCTTCTCTCGGCTTGTGCAGTGTGGGGTGCTACCCGCTTCAATCTCTTGGTCATGGCTCTTTTAGGCACCATTAGATCAAGATCTAAGGGGAAAAAGGAAGGTTGAGTGGTCCTAAGGTAGGAAAGGAATGTGGTCCCCTAGGGTTTGGTTTCAACAGTGAAAGGTGAAGTGAAATGAAATTTTAGGTCAAACGGGTCTTATGTATGCCCGCTTTTCGAGTCGGCTCAGCCACAGGGTTGTCCTGCTCGAGTCGGCTCGAGCAAAAACTAAGGAAAAATGCTCAAAAATTTAGGGAAAAGGTTTATATTCTTAGATAAACACTAAATAGGTGTGTATCTAGCTTAGATAAGTGATGGGAGTTTTCTAGATAATTTTTTCTTAATTTTTGAATAAATTAGGTCAAAATTCTAAAAAGGATTACAAAGTCCTAATTCTTCTCTAATCATCTGAAATCTATCCTCACTAAGTGGTTTAGTAAAGATGTGAGTCAATTATTTTTCAGTATAAATGAATTCAAGTTCAATATCACCATTTTGTACATGATCCCTAATAAAATGATGTCTAATTTTAATATGTTTAGTTCTAGAATGTTGAATAGGATTCTTTGTTAAGTTAATAGCACTTGTATTATCATATTTAATTAAAATTTTAGATTGAATAATACCATAATCTTCTAGTTATTGCTTAATCCATGGCACTTGAGCACAACTCCCTAGAACTACATATTCTGCCTCAGCAGTGGATAGTGCTACGGAGTTTTGTTCTTACTGTGCCATAAGATTAAGTTCAATCCTAGAAATTGACACGTGCCACTAGTGCTCTTTCTATCAATTCTATATCCACCATAATCAGCATCACAATAACTAATTAAATTTAAAGATGATGGTTTAGAACACCATAATCCTAAGTTAGATGTACATTTAAGATATCTTATGATTCTCTTAACAGCAAGTATATGTGATTCTTTGGAATTAGCTTGAAATCTTGTACATATACAAACACTAAACAATATATCAGGTCTGCTTGCAATTAAGTAAAGTAAAAATCCAATCATACCTCGATATAGTTTTTGATCAACTTTGTTACCTTCCTCATCTTTGTCTAGTCTGTAGGTTGGGCTCATGGGTGTGCCAATTTTCTTTGTAGATTCCATCCCAAACTTTTTTAAGTGTTCTTTGATGTACTTTGTTTGGTTGATGAATATCCCTTCATTTGTTTGTTTAATTTGCAGTCCAAGGAAGAAAGTGAGTTTACCCATCATGCTCATTTCAAATTCTCCTTGCATAAGCTTTGTAAATTCTTGACATAAAGTTTCATTAGTTGCACTATAGATTATATCATCCACGTATATTTGCACAACTAATAATTCATCATCATTTCTTTTGATAAACAAAGTTGTATCTACTTTACTTCTTTTGAAATCATTTTTGATAAAAAAACTTGCTCAACCTCTTATACCATGCTCTAGGATTTTAAACCATATAAAATTTTGTTTAATTTGAAAACATGATTTGGATAAGAGTGATTTTCAAATCCAGCAGGTTCTACAAAAATTTCTTCAATGTAGCCATTCAAAAAAATACTTTTTACATCCATTTGAAAAAGTCTAATTTCATATGACATGCAAATGCAAGTAAAAGTTATATGGCTTTTAATCTAGCTACTGGTACATAAGTTTCATCAAAATCTATTCTTTTTTCTTGGTTATATCCTTTAGTAATTAATCTGGCTTTGTTTCTAACTACATTACCTTTGTCATCTAATTTATTTCTAAAGATCCATTTAAAACCTATGACTGGATATTCCTTAGGTCTAGCAACTAAAGTCCATACATTGTTTCTTTCAAATTGATTAAGTTTTTCTTGTATATCCATCATTCAATATAGATCAGTTTCAGCTTCCTCTATGCAGTTAGGTTCAACTTGAGAAACAAATGCTAAATAATCAAAGCTATTTCTACATGATGACCTAGTTCTTACTCCTTGTGAGGGATTACTAATAATTAACTCTTTAGGATGAGAATGTGCGTACCTCCAATCCTTCGGTAGCTCATCATGTTCTGTACTTACCTTCTTCTCTTGCTCAACTTGCTTTTCTTTTAAGCTCAAGTCCTTCACTCCATCAATCAGGGAACTTGCATCATTATCAATACACTTTTTGAATGTGTGAGGTTAGATTCATCGAAAACAATATAAATTGATTATTCAATCGTTAAAGTTCTTTTATTGAAAACTTTATATGCTTTATTAGTAGTTAAATATCCAAAAAATATTTATTGATCATATTTTGCATCAAATTTATCTAAGTTATCTTTTCGATTGTTTAAGATATAGCATTTACAACCAAAAACATGAAAGTAATAAATATTTGGTTTTCTATTATTCCAAAGCTCATAGGGGATTTTCTTCAAGATTGGTCTAATTAAAACATAATTTAGTATGTAACAAGCAGCGTTCATAGCTTCTGTCCAAAAGTACCTTGGAAGATTACCCTCACATAACATGGTTCAGGCCATCTCTCTAATGTTCTATTTTTTCTTTCCATAACACCATTTTGTTGTGGTGTTCTAGGGGCTGAAAAGTTGTAATAAATGTCATGTTCTGTGCAATTTTTCAAAATATTGGTTTTCAAATTCGGTACTATGATCACTTCTAATTGAAACAATTAAAAGATTTTTCTGATTTGAAATCTTTTTATGAAATTTTTGAAAAACTTTAAAATCTTCATCTTTGTGTGCCAAAAATAAAATTTAAGTAAATGATGACAAATCATCTACTATCACAAGTCCATATTTCATACCTCCTAGACTTGTGGTCCTAGTTGGTCCAAATAAGTCCATGTGTAGCAGTTCTAATGGTCTTGATGTTGAAACAATGTTTTTATATTTAAAACTTTTTCTAGTTTGTTTACCATATTGACATGCATCACAAACATGATCAAAATCAACTTTAAATTTAGGTAGACCTCTAAGTCTTTGAAAATTAATTTGGCTAAAGTATGCATGCTAGCATGATCCAATCTTTTATGTCAAAGTAAACTAGATTCCTTGGTTTTAGCATTCAAAGCTATTAGACTTGTACAACTTGATATTGCTAGATCATTCAAGTCTACAATATAGATATTTCCAAGTCTATAACCAACAAATCTAATGCTAGAATCAAGAGAGCTAGTTACCATACACATTGAAGATTCAAATACAACTTTGAAGCCTTTATCACATAATTGACTAATACTCAATAAATTATACTTCAATTTGTCTACTAGCAATACATTTTCAATAAAAGTAGAAGGGGTTATTTTGATCTTACCAATTTCGATGATTTTCTTTTTGCCATTATTACCAAATGTTACCATTCCACCATCTTTCATTTCAAGGGTGATAATTGATCTTTGTTACCTGTCATATGTCTTGAACAGCCACTGTTTAAATACCATCTTTTTTTTGAATTCTAGACTGCAAGACACTTTTGCAAAATAGTTAAGTTGAGTTTTTAGGTACCTAAGCTTTCTTGGATCCTTGAAGGTTAGTAACAGTGGTTCCTTTAGGAACCCAAATCCTTTTTACTTTATTTTTACTGTTGTTTTTCCATCTTAGATTACATTTATACACTTTATGTCCAACCCCATTGCAACAAAAATAAATAACTTTTGGCTTTTGAAAAGATATAGATGTTGAAAACTTCGATGCATAAGGTTTTGAAGCTGAAAACTTGTTTATGTTCATTGTATTGTATCCAATTCCAGCTCTATTATTAGATTCCCTTTGATTTTTTAAAATCAACTCAAGTTTGTTTGAACTTAAGGTTAATTTGTCAACAATAGGTTTGAGTCGACTCATTTCATTTTACAAACTTTTATTCTTTTCAAGACATTTATCTTTTTCAGTTTTCAATACCTTGCATTTTTCAGAAACATTACTCAATTCTTTTTGCAATATATTGTTCTTTTCAAAAATTTCACTCTTTTCTTTCATTAATACATCACAATTATTTTTCAAAGTTTTAATTTTCAAGCCAGCCTTTTATATTCAGTTAAAAGCTCATAAAAGGCAGTATGTAATTCATCATAAGTAAATTCATCAGTGGGTTCAGTAGATGTTACCTTATCTTTTAGACCCATCAAACATATATTGGCTGCTTTTGATGTCTTCCTCTTCATTTGAAGTAGATTCATCGCCGTCGCTCCATGTAGCCATCATTGCTTTCTTCTTCTTTTTGTATCCCTTCTTCAATGTGGAACATTCAGAACGGTAATGCCCTGGCTTTTTATATTCATAGCATATGAGTAGTCTCTCCTTTTCTTTATCTCTGTCCTTCTATTTCTCTTTGCTTTGTTCTCCTTTGCCAAGATGCTTCCTCCTAAACCTTGATTTTTCTTTGCCCATAAATCTTCGGAATCTTTTCATGACTAGTGCTATTTCATCATTTCCTAGTTCTTAGTCTGAAGATGGACTTTTTTCATCTTTATCTTCTTGCTTTTTAATATCCGCTGCAGCCTTGAATGCTATTGTTTTCTTTTTCTTATCATCATCTTCGCTGCGGTGCTGCATGGTTAATTCATGAGTGATCAAGGAGCCAAGAAGCTCATTAAGTGGAAGTTTATTTACGGTTTTGGTTTCTTGTATTACAGTGACTTTAGGATCCCATTTGTCAGATAAGCATCGAAGAATCTTTTGTACGAGATCTACATTTGAGCAGATCTTATCAAGACTTTTCAAACCATTAATAATATATATAAATTTAGCAAATATTTAAGATATTGTTTCATTTGGTTCCATTTTGAAAAGTTCATAATTGTGCATAAGTATATTGATTTTTGAGGTATTAACTTGAGTGGTGCCTTCATGAGTGACTTATAGTTTATCCCAAATTTCTTTTGCCGAAGTGCAAGTGGAAATCCAGTTAAACTCATTTGCATCCAAAGCACAATAAAGAATGTTCATGGCTTTGGCATTGAGCTCACCCATTTTCATATCATAGTCATCCCATTCCTTTTAAGGCTTAGGGATGTCCATTCCATCTACTTTTTTGATGGGTGTGTGGTCCTTTCAAAATAATTTTTCATAATTGAAAATCAATTGCTTGAATATAAATTTTCATTCTAGCTTTTCGATGTGTAATTTGTACCGGTGAACAGTGGAGGTCTATTTCTTGATTGACTTTCGACTAAAGAAGTGCTCATTTGGGTTGCCATAGATCTTTTCTGTTAATCATGGGATTAATGGCACTGAGACAAAGCTCTGATACCACTTGTCCAGTTGGCCAACCCAAGAGGGGGGTGAATTGGGTTTGAAAATAATTTCAACAAGTATGTGCTTTTTGAAAACTTTGTGTGGTGAGTGAAGTATATAAAGTATTGTGTGCGGAAGCAAATGAATATGCAAAGATAAAACAATCACAAACACTACAAATTTAGAGCAGTTCGGAGCAACCCAGCTCCTAGGTCCACTATCCAAGATGCACACTTGGGATTTCCCTATATTTTCTCCGAATATAGCCAGATTATTTTTCTACGGGCTCATAATCCAAAATCCAATACAATGTTAGTTTTTCCGTGCTCACTAACAACCTAACTTGGTTTTCAAGGCTCACCAATAACCTTTAAAACAACTTACAAGTCACAGCTCTCTACTGCACTTGTAATAACTGAAAACATAGTATAAAAGGAAGCAACACTTAAAACAAATCCAAATATTTGAATGGTTGTAGTTGAAGCTCTTAATGAGGCCTTCTTGAAAGTTTTTTCAATTCTCTTTAATGTCTCTCTTAATATTTCAAAGGTTGACTTAAGATGGTAATTGAAAGTTGGTGAAGAACTTGAATCTTTACTTGAAAGCTCTTGAAATATTCAATACCCTCATAAAGATTGTTCAAAACATATTTAGATCCATCATTTATAGCCTCTTGAAATATTTCTAGATGGATATGGTTGTTGAAATGCCTTGGGAGTTGAGATCTAGCCGTTGGAAGCTTTGAATCCAAGAAATTTGAATTCTGGAACTAGCCGTTACTGTTGCAGAACCAGAAAATCGAGTCGGCTCGGATGCTCAGTCCAATAGTTCAGCAGTTGTGGAAGAGTTGGCTCGGATTCCATTGAGTCGGCTCAGATGCTAGAAATCTCGAAAACCCATTTTTCATAGTTCTGGAAGAGTCAGCTCGAATTCTGCTTGAGTAAGCTCGGATGGCTGAAATCTGAAACTTTTTGTGCCGTGCCATGCCATTGGAATGTATCAGCTATAATAATTGAGTTGGCTCGAGTGAACTTGCTTCCAAAAGCTTCCAAATGGCTTCAAACTCCTTCCAAACAACTTGTAAACCTAATCTAAGATGTTTAATCTTAAAATTACATTTATTTGGCCCTTTTACATGATTATACAAATAAATTTAGCTAGGGCTCTTAAATGAATGAAACATACATGAAACTTTTTTTAAATACATGGATTGATCCCAATTGTCTTGAAAAATGTAGGGCTGATGATTGTTCAATAGAAATGCTCTGCAAAAACTTCTCAAATACTTAAAGATCATTAGTATCAAATACATATTCCAATGTTTTGTTATCATTAAAATCATTCCAGGGATCAACAGGGTAAATCAGAGCTGTAATGATTTTTTTGAATAAGGCTCCCTCAAGCTTTGATTTTTTTTGAAAAGAAAGCTTGGTTGCTTGTATATCAGAGCATAATTTTTTAAGTTCATATATCATTGATACCACTTAAAATTTGAAACTTTCTTTGTTTCTTTCTTCTTTCTAATTTGTTTCATGTCTTTTCCTTTCTTGTATTTTTATTTCACACATCATTTCTTTCTCTCCCTCTTTTTCATATATTTTTAATCTCATATCCAAATTAATTTTTAATTTCATATATCATTGATGCCACTTAAAATTTGAAACTTTCTTTGTTTCTTTCTTCTTTCTAATTTGTTTCATGCCTTTTCCTTTCTTGTATTTTTATTTCACATATCATTTATTTCTCTCCCTCTTTTTCATATATTTTTAATCTCATATCCTACTCCCCTTTTTGTCATTAGCAAATAGGGTAAAAAATATAGAATATTTCTTAAACACAACATTTTACAAACACAGTATTTAATAAGGCAAATAGCATTTCATTGAAAGTCATTGATACATAGTACAAAATTTGATTTTGATACATAAGATATTACAATAGATAATATCAAACATAATATAAAATGTTCAGTACAATATGAAAATAAACATCATACTACAATCAATATATAGATTTTAACGATTCTAACACATCCTAATACATATAGTCTAATAGATATAACCTAATACTCTAATTGTCCTCATCAGAACCAGGAAGGTCTATAGTGCATGGAACATGTCCTGGAAGCAAGTGAAGATGGAGATAAAGAGAATCTCCTAGTATTACGGGCCTCAAAGTAGGTCCGAAGGTAGGTGAAGGAAAACCAATACCAGGTCGCACTATGGAAGCGCATGGTGGTCGAGTGGGTGTAGGTGTAGGCTGAGGTGTAGGCCTAGGGGTTGGCAAAAGATAATTTGGAACTAGTAAGTCTAAGATCTACCCTTAACTCTGACTTGATCCTGTTGATGCTCCAGTGAATAGATCCTATTGCTTTAGCTTGACTAACCATGAATCTATTACACTTCTCCAGCATCCTCTAAATGTCCTCTCTTTAACCAATAACATCATGATGTGAGCTAGGCTGAGCTCCTTGATCTCATTGTGCCTACTCAACTACCTCCACTTTGAAGGTCAACTCCCTCAAATTCTATCTTAAGCTCCCTATAGCTCCTAGTAATCTCCTGTCTCAAATCAGTAAACTGGAAAAGCTGATCAGCATAAACTCTAGCTGTGGGTCCAGTAGATGTAGATGGAGTGGTGTCTTCAGGCTTGTAGGCTGTGCTGATGCTTGTGCAGTGGAATCTCCAGTAGCCTGAGTAGTATTAGTAGATGGTGCAACAGGAGGTGATTGTGGCTCCTTGTCGTCATCATCCTCCTCATCTGAATTGTCACTAGCAGCAACTCCCTGACCTGAAGCTCTATAGATCTAGGGGTCATCTACCTTGCGATAGCCCATACGATGGAAGGATCGCTCGTTGTATCTATTAGTGTGAAGCAATCTCCTTGTGTCCTCTCCGATAAAGTCTATACCAAGTTTCTAAAAAAATCAAAGTGAAGACCATCCTACAAGGCAAGTATGCCCTAGACTTCTGGCTGCTTCCTTTATCTGGGATAGCATCAGAAATGGCAAGTTGATGGGCTTTCCTTCTATCAGATAATATAACTATATTTTTTCTGTAACCCAATCAAATCGATCTATTTTTGGGAAAAAGACAGCTGACTATATTATGGAGCAATCTAACCTCCACTAGAAGCTGATTTGCCTGCAAATTCTTCAAGTTCCTAATATCTTTCCTTTCCAGAACACCTTTAATCTATCAATCTTTCTTTCTAAAGCCAAAAGAACAAATCCCATTTCTCAGCATCTCCAAAACATTTCCAATCTGTCTGGCATCCAAAACTATCATAACATCTTTGACAATAAACTCAATGTACTGCGAACCATCCTAAGATTTTCAAAGAAAATCGGAACAAGTTTGGGGTACATTGGTACTTCGAAAGTAAAAAACTTTTCCCATCCTTGTGCTCAGATCTTAGTCCCGATCCGGAAGTGTTCCGCTTCTAAGAACTCAAAATTAATCTTCCGACCAGTTGTGATGACCGTTTAAACAAAATAAATGGGTACTTTGAAGAGGATGGTTAGTCAAACAAGGGAGGATATGGTTCAGAATGAGGATACAAGAGGAAACCCACTATAGTGTCAATAGAGGATACAACAGGAAAGATGTGTTTTGAGTTTTTGAGATGGGAGGAGTTTCATAGTTATGCATTAGAATCTTGAAGCCCATCAAGCTCTTTTATCTTTTTTTTCTTTGTTTCTTTTTCTAATTGCTAGATTGGCATTCACATAACAAAAGATATCAGAAACCAGTGAATGTATATTATGCAGTAACACTAAGTTTACTCAAGATACTCTCCTGAAGTTCGGCAGTGAACACAAATCTATACGTCTTTAAGTTGACTAAGGAACTCTTTTGAAGTTTATTGTTACAGAATCAGTAAATTTAATTATTTGCAAGTGGAAGACTTAGGAACTTGTTTGAAGCTGCTATGCGATCTTGGAAATTTCAAAATATATTCCTTTTCAGAAAAGAGCAAATCATTGAACATTTTCAATGTCTTTGGTGTGCTAGAGGCATTTTTGGCTAGTCAATAGATGTCTTTATCAGTAGTTCAAAATACAAAAGAAATTAATGCGGTGATGTCATCTTGTTTCAGTTATTAAGTTTGCTTTTGATACGTTGATTAAGAAAGACAGCAACAGCTGGTAAGCTGTTGTACGTCATTGACAATGCTGAATTTTCATATAGTTTCCCTTAACTACTCTAATGGCTTGATTGGATATTCTGATTTGATTGGGCTGAAAATCATGTAGGATTCAGATCAAGCTGTCCATTTAAGCATGACCCTGTATCAACTAAATACCACCCGGCCCAAATCCTGTGGGCAGAAAAACAATACTGCCATAGGTCTTTTTCTTTTTTCTTCCTGCCGCCCAAAGGCTAGAATTTGCCCAAGGTTTGGATAGGCTCTTAGAAAATGCAAGATGAATGGGCCAATAGGCCTGATTCCTATAACATTTTCAGTCCAATCCTATAGGAATATCCAAATACATATATTTAGCTTCCTTTGCTGGAGATCCATCTTCTTCCTAGACAATTTGGTTAGCGTTTGAAGGCTTGATATATTTCAGGAACACAGGACTGTGCCTTATAGATTAATCTCTTTAGCATCCATAGCCAAGACAACACCATTAGAGATCAACTAATGAATGGGAAGGCATCAAAATGTCTGGAGAATATCTGGCCTTTATAATCTTAAATGAATATTTTGGTCATACTGCTGATAAAGAGCTATGCAGCATGAGTTTTCTGCTATAGATTTTCTCAATCCTCCAGTGGACCAAATGTTTGTGCTTTACATTGCTGTTCTACTGTGCGAATTTTGATAGTTTGAAATTCAGGCTTGTCAGCTGGATTGCTGCTTTAAAAGGTGATTCTGTTGTAATTATGAATGTTATGGTATGATATGCATGTACTCATGAATATATAAGTTTCCTTTAGCAGGAAAGCAATGTTCATGCCAATATTCATTACTTCACCATTATGAATGTCTTACAACTTTCCTCTTTAGAATTCCTTCTAATATCCATTCAGAGCTTAAACAAGAAAAGCACAAGTTACATCCAGAAATTTTTATAATTTATAGAATTTTTTTGTTGGCTTTTGATGGAATTAATTTTTTTTCTATTTTCCTACTAGCAGAAATGTATAATTATTTCTAGTCCTGGGATGCTAATGCTTTTATGAAGTGAAAGGAATCCATTGATATCGGCATTGATGGTCCAATGTACAGGTCTTGGATATAACTAAATTATGTGGAACATTAGGTAGTGCCAAGGAATCTTTCTGCTCACTTATTGCCATGCTTGTGTTTTGCAAGGTGGGGGACTCATTGTGAAACTTTCTTCGAGACATGGTATCTTTATCATTTTATATAGTGCAGGTGATCTACCATAGATATGGAAGTCATTGAAAGATGATATTTTGCTGTTAAAAAGAAAGTTTGGAAATAAGTGGTTCATTTCTTGAAAAACATCAATTGCAGAGTATGCAGTGGATATCACCATATCGTTAGCCCATGCAAAACATCAGATCATAGAATAAAACGCTTTACGTTAGATACAGGTTCAATGAAGTTTTGCACTGTTTCTCCAAAAAAAAAAAAAAAAAAAAAAAAAGAAAAGAGGGGAAAGAATGGAGAAAGTCTTGCACTCCTATACTAGCAGATAGAGTGAACTTCATTTGGATTGCTAGGCTCGTGACATGGTCCACAGGTAACTCAAGAAAAAGGTGAGAAGGACATCAAAGAGGAGGTCAGTCTCTGTTTCCTGGGGTCGGCATCTGTCTTTGGGATGGTCCAAATTGGTGGCTGTTCCTACCCTAGTGAGTGCGCGCGCGGGGGGGGGGGGGGGGGGGGCGGGTCAAGTGACTCAAGTCTCTGATCGCTGTCTGAAGCACTTTGTATTAAAAAAGAATGCCATGTTTAGAACGCTAACTGTTGATTCTTTCTTAAATATCATGATGACTTGTGTTTGCTTAAGATAATCATAAATGGTGTGAAGGAGTTAAATTCATGTCATTTTCCTTCTAGTGGACTTGTTTGTCTCAGAAGATATGGATATTGGGGTCATTTATCTTGTAGAAAAGGTAATAGGTTCAATATAAACAAGTAACGGAAAACGATTCATTAAAAGCAGATGCAGATAACAAAGAAATGGTAGATTGGATTATTTGCCCTTTAGAATATCCATGATCCATTAAAAGTTTCTTCTTTCGAGTTAATGTCTTTTGCTATATTATACCTTAGAAGTATCTCTGACCTCTTTCACCAGTGCAGGGCTTCCTGGGCAGCTACGGAGGTCAGAGTGGAGCGGTGAACCCTATCTGAATGACGAAGTGGATTGGATGGTTTGTGACCTAACCTGAATCCATGAAAATGTGAATCTAGTGCTGCATGCATCTGAAATTAAGATCAGTGGATTGGGTTAGGTGTCACAATAATCCAACAAAATCTTAGATTATTTTGGTTACTTGACAAAACCAAGTGATGTTGGTAATGGTACTGCACGACCCAAACCACCTGAAATTGGATCCAATTAGCTGATTTGGTTAACCATGAAGCATAGGTTAAAATTGTAGATACCAAAGATATTCGCATGAGGGTTAAGTCCCGTCGAGTCTAAATACATTCACCTTGAATGCACGTCCAATGCAACCTTTCCGTATAATTTAAGAGTTCAACCTAACGGTACCCTCTTATGGTCGAGTTGGTGTGGACGAGCACGCTTTGCTCACTGCTGGCACTCTATTTATTCCATATATGTTATAAACCACAAATCAAACAAATTGTACCACCAACTTTGTAGATGCGTTCCAAAAATGGTTTGAGAGCCAGCTCATGATAAATTGAATCATACTACCTACCTTCACTTTGGCAGGCAGGTGCCAAACCAAATCACCTATGAGCGGTTGCCTTACAAGCCATTTTCATCACTAAATACTAGCCATATAATAAAGTGGGATCACCATGGCCAC
The DNA here is from genome assembly GCA_021397845.1 of Areca catechu. Classification (NCBI taxonomy): domain Eukaryota; kingdom Viridiplantae; phylum Streptophyta; class Magnoliopsida; order Arecales; family Arecaceae; genus Areca; species Areca catechu. The sequence continues at coordinate 87,081,651 of CM038051.1, read as the reverse complement.
AAGACGCGAAGAAATTATTCTTTGTAGGTAGTCAAGCTTTTATGTGCACGCGTATGTTGGGTGGCATGACTTTCTGATTCCTTGAGGTGGGCCTTCCATCACATACTTGTGTGACCACAAATAAAGGATAAATTATTGGATTCCAAATCCTGAGGCATGTGTACAGTGGATAACATGATGAATTCTTATATTTATTTTGATCTTGAATAGTTTAAACAGGAGGGTGAGGATTAAGGTGAGAATTTAACCTGTTATACGCCGTTCGCATGCCCTGGGATTCGGATTGGTCTACTAGGCCTAATCCATCTAATAATTTCTCCAAATTGAAGGGAATAATTTCTTGCAGTTCCTATCGCATGCAGTTTTGGCAAGACTCTTCTTATCCGGTTACAAAAGTACTAGTCGTTAACGGATTAAATTATTCGGATCTATTTGAACATGAGTAATTATCTCAGCTTATATAGGCTTGCACTTTGGTTGGGATTAAGTACGAATAAAAGTCCTCAATCCTCTAATCCTACCTTATTGGATCTAATGATTGCTAGAGCACTTTGGTTCAATCACTTTTCTCTATGGTGAAGTAGGAAATTTTAATAAGTTTGTTGCCATCAAGATTGTCGTAGCCTGTAGTTCTAACGTGACGTGGACTCGTTGGGCTTCCGTTGGACACGTGGTCCTCTTTCGACGTGACCTGCAAAAAAGAGGAGATCCACGGGGATTCCGGCAGGGATACTTCGACGGTCAAGTTAGTTTGGAATGATTAAGGGGAATAGAACTTCTGTGGTGAAGAGCTTGGAGATTCTTCGCGTAGAGGATGAAAGATGGAATTGAAATGGAAAGACATGGTCAAGTAAAGATCTGAGAGCTGGGAGGTTCTCTTAGTTGGTTTCTTGTTCGTTTACTCTCTGAGTCTTACTAGTAACCTCTCTTCCCCTCCTGGGGGTCCTTTCTTCTGTTCTGATATGAGGAGTGGTCCAGATCAAGCTTGGAGCTTCATTGAGGTATCTATTTTCTTGTATCCCTTTCTGGAGGGGTTCTTCTTTGTCTGCAGCCTCCTCCCTATCGGACCGGTTCTCTGGAGGAGATCTTTCTATTTGGAGGTGGTCGTCGGTGTAGTACAGATCTTGTCCCTCTAGTGGTATGATTTTCTGTGGGAGGGGCGAGCATCGTGTCACCAAGCTTTGAGGCATGGTGGAGCATTTCTAATCCAGGAGGGACCGTTAGAGTGTCACAGGACCTGTGGCCTTCATAGAATACTCCTCTTGGAGGAGGTTTAGGTTCCGTGTCATGAGGATCAATGTTCTTGGTTGCACGATCGTTGACGTGGCGGTGCGCCATAGGGTGTGAAGCCTGGCGAGGCATGCATTGCACAGGACATGCAAGTGGCGCGTTGCAGGGTTTGAAGTTTCCCGTAGCCACTTTTAGGGGGTCGTAGGTAGCTGGAAACTTTCATGCCATAATTTGTGTCTCTGCTGGTCCTCCCTCCTTCTGTCGTTGGCAAGAACTTCGAACTCGGCAGGAGGAGAGGGGGAGCCCAATTTGGAGAGCCTAACTCTGGAAATGGGAGCACGACCTTTGCTGGGTGCTCGACCTCGGATGCGAGGGTCGCCTTCGGCTAGGCGCCCGACCCCGGATATGGTGGCTGCCTTCGGAGGGCATGGGCATGACTTTGGCTAGGCGCCTGACCCCAGATGCGGAGGCCCACCCTGGCACGCATGAGCATGACCCCAGCCGGGAGCTGATCTCAGGCGAAGGGCTCGCCCTATGAGCACGACCCCGGCTAGGAGCAGACCTCGGACAGAGGGCTCATCTTGGCATGCATGAGTACGACTCCGGCCAGGAGTTGATCTTAGATGGAGGGCTCGCCCTATTAGCGTGACTCCGGCTGGGAGCTGGCCTCGGACAGAGGGCTTTCCTTGGAATGCATGAGCATGACCCTAGCTAGGAGCTGACCTCAAACGGAGGGCTCGCCCTATGAGCACAACCCCGGCTGGAAGCTGACCTTGGATGGAGGGCTCATCTTGGAACACATGAGCACAACCCTGGCCAGGAGCTGACCTCAGACGGAGGACTTGCCCTATTAGCATGACCCCGACTGGGAGCTAGCCTCGGAGGAGGGCTCGCCTTGGCATGCATGAGCACGATCCTAGCCAGGTGCTGATCTCAGACGGAGTGCTTGCCCTATGAGCACGACCTTGGCTAGGAGCTGACCTTGTACGGATGGCTTGCTTTGAAATATATGAGCACGACTTTGGCCAGGAGCTAACTTCAGACGGAGGTCTCGCCCTGTGAGCACAACCCTGATTGGGATCTGGCCTCGGATAGAGGGCTTGCCTTGGCATGTATGAGCATGATCCCGGTCGGGAGTTGACCTCAGACGGAGGGCTCGCTCTGTGAGCACGACCTCGACTGAGAGCTGACCTCGGACGGAGGGCTTGCCTTGGAATGGATGAGCTCGACCCTGGCCAGGAGCTGACCTCAGATGGAGGGCTCACCCTATGAGCACGATCCCGATTGGGAGCTGCCTCGAACAGAGGGCTCGCCTTAGCACGCATGAGCACGATCCTGGCTGGGAGCTGACCTCAGATGGAGGGCTCTATAATGACCCAAAAAAAAAAAAAGAGCACGGCGCATGAGCGCGCGGGTGACGCGTGGCGGGTGAGCGAGGGAGCGCGGGCGACGCGTGGCGGGTGAGCAAGGGAGCATGGGCGACGACGCGCAGTGCACGGCCCGGCCCATCACGGAGGGCGCGCGATGCACGGCCTAGGCCCACGCGCGCGGCGCGCACAGGCACTGGGCTCGGCCCAGCTAGAAGCGGCCATTGCATGGGCGTTTCCCATGCATTTTCCAGCCCGTTTCGCACGGTTCACGGTGGTCCATTGGATTTTTGAGCGATCTGGACCGTCCGATCATCCGATCGTACGTCTGAGATTAATCTGAGGGAGTTTAGGCTAGATTAGCTACTTTTGGATTCGAATTTGGACACGGTTTGAGGCGTTGATCTCAAATCAAATAGCCAGGGTGTTATTTTGATGGTTTTGAACTTCTTAGGTTACGTTTGAGATGATTTTGGATTGGTTTTTCTCCTCTTTTTAACCAGGATGTCGATAAGAAGCAGGGAAGAGCCTGCAGAGAGCCAAGAAAAGAGGAGAAGAGAGAGAAAGAGAAGGGAAAAGAGGAGAGAAGAAGGAAGAAAGAGAAAGAGGAGAAGAGAGAGAAGGGGAGAGGGAAGGGTTTTTGGTTTGGAAGATGAGGAAAGAGAATTTCAGGGATAATCTTTTTTCTCAAAATTTGTGAAACTAGGATTTGATTTGAATAAATTTATTTATTATTATAAGAGATTAATCTTTTGAGCAGGAAGGATTTGGACGAATTTCGGGTATAGATTGATATCAGATATTTGGGATTAGCGGTTGAAGGTAAGGATCTCTGGACCTAATCACCAGTATATATATATATATATATATATATATGTTTATTTCAACATGATTTGATCCGGGCATATGAGCATCAGCATACATGACTAGATTTGCATGGAAGAGTTGATATTAATGTGTTGGATAGCATGATTTTTGATGTTACTAGATATGTTCTGATATACCATGTATTTTCAATGATGTGTTATTTGTGTGGGTTGGACCATGATACAATTATTGGAAAGCTATAAATGTTATGATTGCTATAAGATGATGTGGATGGTTAAAGTGATAACGGTATTTGGACTAGCCATGGATATGAAGTTGCCGGAGCCTCGGGCTTCGTACGAAGAATAGCCGGCCATGGGCGTTTAAAATATGGGACAGCCAGAGTCACGGGCTTTGTATGTGAGCTAGCCTGGCCACGGGCTTAGAATACATGGTTGATAGTGTGGTTGCCAATCATGGGTGTCGCATGACAATGGCTAGTCCAGAATCCTAAAGAAGAGGAAAAGTTAATGAAAACATATAAAGAAAATATAATGTAATGAAAGGTTTTGATATGTGATTGGTTTTTTGATTGCTGCTTTCAGTTTTTTTTTATATTAACACTGGTGTGATTGTAAGGGAACCTTACTGGGCTGTAGAGCTCACAACCCTACTTTCTTCTTTCATAAAATCGTGCAGATATTTGGCTTGGTGATGAATGAGGTTTTCTTGAGGTAAGTGACTCTTGTGTACCCAGGCCTTGCATGATCTCTAGGATAAAATATAGGATTTGTGTGGCCGATAGCGTGCCGATTCCGGTGCTGGATTCGAGGCGTGACAGAGTGGTATCAGAGTTTAGGTTATGATCACTTGGCATGGTGATACAAATGGATAATAATAATAATGACATGATGGTTATTAGGATATGACAAGAATTGTGACAGATCTTGGTTATGATGATTTGAGGACCGTGGCAAAGTGATTATGATAGATATGAGTGGTATTGAATTCAGGTCATGATTGTTTGAAATTATGCTATAAGAGATTAAGGAATTAATACGATGATTAGTAAGACTGGACAAAAATTTCTGGAAGGATTTATTAGTGAACCTAAATGGTTTAGTAAATTATATCAGAGTGCGTAGTTGAAGCATAGTGATTTAGGAGTGTTATGATGGGAGCACTGATTCAGATCTCAATCAAGCTAATTTCGAGGACGAAATTATTTTAACATGGAGAGAATGTAACGACCCAAAAAAAAAAAAAGAGAGCGCGGTGCGCGAGCGCGCGGGCGACGCATGGTGGCCGAGCGAGGGAGCGCGGGCAATGACGCACGGGCGAGCGACGCGCGGTGCATGGCCCGGCCCAACACGGCGGGCACGCGATGCGCGGCCTAGGCCCACGCGCGTGGCGCGCACGAGCACTGGGCTCGGCCCAGCCGGAAGCGGTCGTTGCATGGGCGTTTCCTACGCGTTTCCTGGGCATTTCCAAGCCCTTTTTGCACGGTTCACGGCGGTCCATGGGGTTTCTGAGCGATCTGGACTGTCCGATTATCCGATCGAATGACTGAGATTAATCCGAGGGAGTTTAGGTATGATTAGGTGCTTTTGGATTCAGATTTGGACGCGGTTTGAGGCGTTGATCTCAAATCAAATGGCCAGGGTGTTATTTTGATGGTTTTGAACTTTTTAGTTTACGTTTGAGATGATTTTGGATTAGTTTTTCTCCTCTTTTTAACCAGGATGTCGATAGGAAGCAGGAAAGAGCCTACAGAGAACCAAGAAAAGAGGAGAAGAGAGAGAAAGAGAAGGGAAAAGAGGAGAGAAGAAGGAAGAAAGAGAAAGAGGAGAAGAGAGAGAAGGGGAGAGGGAAGGGTTTTTGGTTTGGAAGATGAGGAAAGAGAAAATCAGGGGTAATCTTCTTTCTCAAAATTTATGAAACTAGGATTTGATATGAATGAATTTATTTATTATTGTAGGAGATCAATCTTTTGAGTAGGAAGGATTTGGACGAATTTCGGGTATAGATTGATACCGGATTTTTGGGATTAGTGGTTGAAGGTAAGGATCTCTGGACCTGATCACCATTATATATATATATGTTTATTTCGACATGATTTGATCCGGGCATATGAGCATCAGCATACATGACTAGATTTGCATGGAAGAGTTGATATTTATGTGTTGGATAGCATGATTTTGATGTTACTCGATATGTTTTGATATACCATGTGTTATCAATGATATGTAATTTGTGTGGGTTGGACCATGATACAGTTATTGGAAAGCTATGAATGTTTGATTGCTATGAATTGATGTGGATGGTTAAAGTGATAACGGTATTTGGACTAGCCATGGATCTGAAGTTGCCGGAGCCTCGGGCTTCGTACGAAGAATAGCCGGCCATGGGCATTTAAAACATGGAACAGCCAGAGTCACGGGCTTTGTACGTGAACTAGCCTGGCCACGAGCTTAGAATACATGGTTGATAGTGTGGTTGCCAGTCATGGGCGTCGCATGACAATGGCTAGTCCAGAACCCTAAAGAAGAGGAAAAGTTAATGAAAACATATAAAGAAAATATAATGTTATGAAATGTTTTGATATGTGATTGGTTTTTGGATTGATGCTTTTAGTTTTTTTTTATATTAATACTGGTGTGATTGTAAGGGAACCTTACTGGGCTATAGAGCTCACAACCCTACTTTCTTCTTTCACAGAATCGTGCAGATATTTGGCTTGGTGATGAATGAGGTTTTCTTGAGGTAAGTGACTCTTGTGTATGCAGGCCTTGCATGATCTCTAGGATAAAACCTAGGGTTTGTGCGACCGGTCGTGTGCCGATTCCGGTGCTGGATTCGGGACGTGACATGCTCATTCTAAGAGCACGACCCCGGCTGGGAGCTAACCTCGGACAGAGGGCTTGCCTTGGAATGCTGAGCACGACCCTGGTCGAGAGCTGATCTCAGATGGAGGGCTTGCTCTATGAGCACGACCCTGAGTGGGAGCTAACCTCAAACAGAGGGCTCACCTTGGCACGCATGAGCATGACTCTGGCCGGGAGCTGACCTCAAACGGAGGGCTCGCCCTATGAGCACGATCCTGACTTGGAGCTGGCCTCGGATAGAGGGCTCGCCTTTGGGTCTTCAATTGGGTGGTACATCTAGGTGGCACTTTCCACCCGCACGGCTACCAGCTATTGCCATAATGGGCTCCACGTCAGTGGTTGTGCCAAATAAGATGCCCCCACTCTCAAGCTCGGAAAACAAAGTGGCACTCGGGGCAATGAGAGTAATGATCGCGCTGACATGGAGGGATGCATTTTCTGTGCCATTAATGCCTCGAGTACCGATGCTTTGGAGATCATGCATCCATCCCAACGAAGCAGTGCCATGTCAGCCTTCCTTTAAGAATACCATAATTACTACATCGGAATTGAAGTGGGTGCCTTCAAATTGAAGAATCATGCTTAGCAGATCTCGACATGTGACTAGCTTCGGTTGGCCAGGGAGATGAAGAGGTGCACGTCTTCAACTCGTACGAGGCGACGGGACTCTGTAGGCACTTGAAAGGGACTTGCCCTTCTGCCCCCTTACCCTTTAAGGGTGTTCCGAGTGCAGGGGGTTGCAGTGCTCATCTTCTTCCCTAGTCTTCCTTCTTGCTCCAGAGTTGAAGTTTCTAGTAGGTTAGATGTCTCCTCCTTCTTCCTCCCTTTGCCTCTTCTGCTCTTCTCCTTTGGCCTGTGCTGAAGGTGAGTTCTTGTTAGGTCTCTAGGCCTCCTCTTCTTCTTCACTCAACATGAGTTCCTTCGGTGGTGGGCACCATCGCACGAATTTTTTTGATGAGACGGGGCCATCCCAACCAAGGCCTCCTTCCTTGGATAGCGAGGAGGAGGAAGCTCCTTTTGTGGTCCACAGGGGTCTCTGCCAGTCGGGGATTATCATTGGATGCCCTGCAGCTCCTCCACCTCCTCCTTCTGTTCCTGTTAAGGAGCCAGGACCTCCTGCTCCTTCTGCTCCCATCCGGGAGTATGGCGGTCCCTCTGGCATTGCTTCAGTGATGACCAGTGGGGACCTCCTCCATGTTTGGAGAGCATTTGGGGTCCCTGACTCCATTCACCTTTCTGTTCCAGGATCGGAGGAATGGGTTACTTCCAGTGGCCCGGGCCGAATCTCCTTGTATGAAGACTTCTTCTTCGGGGGTTTTTGCCTTCCATTCCATCCCTTCTTTCTCTCTTTTCTGAGAAATTATCGTTTGGTCCCAGCCTAACTTGCTCTTAACGCTGTCTGAACCATCTTCTGCTTCATCATTCTCTACTACTTCCACGGGATTGTTGTACATTTCTTCCTTTTCAGGGTCTGTTCACCCTGAAGCGCCACCTATCCGACAAGGGGTGGTGGTTTGTGGCCCCCCGCCTGAGGACCCTCAAGCTTGACCTACCTTCCTCCATCAAAGGATGGAAGGTTAGGTTTCTCTTCGCCTTGGTTAAGGAGGTGGACTGGGTCTGGAGTGACCTAGATCGCTCCCCCAATCGATAATCTGTGTTCGAGCCGATTATAAAGAGATATTCGACTAGCTCGTCACTTTCAAGGTTTTGGCCCTTCGAGATCTACTGATTGAGTGGAACCTTGTCGATACTAGAGTCAGCCAGGCCCCACCTCAGGGTAAGGCTCGATACCAGGGTTCTTCTTTCTTCTGAGTTTGATGTCTGCTTTTGATAAATGACTAACCAGTCTTCTTTGTATTTCATAGAGATGAGGTTCTCATCTCTATGAGCTCCAGAGCATGTCTAGGAAGAGGGCTGCCTCCGCAGGACCTGAAGGGGAACCTGCGAAGAAAACCTGGAAGGAGCCAGGATGGAGGCCCACTGGTGAGCCTGCCAGGAGGGGGCCTCCTGCTGCACCGGCTGTGCCTGGGCCAACGTTCTATCCTCCAGCCCGCGAGCCCTAGAGGGAGGGTCAACTAGCAGAGGGGGCCGCACCAGCACCTCCGGCGGCCCTTGCAAGAACCAAAGCTCCATCACAGCCGAAGGTGAAGCAGGTGGTGAGAGATGCTGCTAGAAAGAGCCCGACACTGTCATCTAGGGACAGGCCTTCCGCTGATTGGTCTATCACCGTCTTGTCCCCACCGGCCACTATCCCGGAGCCCTTAGAGCCATCCAAGATGCCGAGGGCAAGGTCAAAGAAAATATCTATCATCATGCACCGGGAGGCCAGGCTGACGAAGAATGGAAGGTTGGCCAAGGATGTGCTAAGCACCCTTGCCCAGCCACTGGACTGCCAGGAGAGGGTCAACTGGTCTGTGGTGGATGTCTTCACCAGGGTGTTTCCCCAGCTCTTCTCGGCGAGTCACCTTCTAACTTTACTTTCTTTCTTTCATCTACAAATGCATTGACTATCATTCTTCATGCAGGTGGCCCTCGATGTTCAACTCCTCAAGGACTCCTGCCTAGGGCTGATGAAGAGAGAGTCCTACCTCTGGAAGGAGAGGGATGAGGCCCAGGCCTAGGCTGCCCGGGTTCAGGAACAAGAGGGCCAAATGAAGCCCCTCTTGGACCAAATGGCCAGCGCCAAGGCGAGGGTGACCGGCTTGGAGAAGAAATCCACCGAGCTCGAGACTGCCCTGACACAAGAGAAGGGGGAGAGCCTCCATAGGACAGAGAAGTTAGCTGCCTCCATAGTGGAGGTGGCCTGCCTAGATGGGAGAGCGCAGAGCCTCCAAGTGCAGCTCGACGAAGAGGCGGCCAAGACTGCGGCAGCCTTGGAGATGACCATGGTGGCCATCGCACTAATGGAGATTGCCAAGAAGGAAGTCACCGAGGCCATCCCCAAGTTCAAGCCATCCGAAGCCTTCAAGGATGAGGTCGTCGAGGTGGTGTTGGACTCTTATCACCAGGGGTTCAACGACTTCCGTGGCAAGGCCATTTGACTTCTCGGGTTGAAGGGGTTGGAGAACATCCTTCCTAAGCTACCCTTCTCGGTGTGACCAAGGACACCCATCACGGAGATGGAGCCGAAGCTGGAGGCGGTCATGGTTGAAGCCGAAGCCGCTGCCATCCAGGACACGCCGCCATTTGATGTAATCACTCGTCGACCAGGGAAGGAGCCGGCGTGCAGGACTTGAAATTTTTCTTCCCTTGTAACTTAGATTTTGGAAGGCTTCCTGGTCTATCAGGAGACTTCATAGGGTGTAAAGGAAACATTCATCAATGAAGATATCTTTTTCTTTCTAACTATTGTCTCATTCACTTGTCTCCTTTTCCTTCTTCTCTTATCTTTCTCTTTTTTTTGTTTTTTGCCTTGAAATACTTTCAAAGGATCCTTCAAAGTTTGTGAGGGGCTTATCTTTGTAATGAAGGGATAGCCCAGCTCGGCTAATGTGCTTAGCTTGGACTTATTATTGTTTTTTTCTTCAATTCCTTTCCCTTTTGCATGGTAAGGAAATAGGCTTCATAGTTGCCACAGGTGTGTGCCTCTCCCAGGCCTTAGTTGCTATAGGTTGATTTTGAAACCTTAGGATTGGCATGAAGGTTTTTGGGAACACTTCGTCTTCGTTCTCCTGGTCTCGAAGTCATGTGGACCTGAATGTAGGACTTTTGGAGCTTCTTGATTTGCCAAGCTGTAAGTCGGGCGATAGATGGTGGGACTTCAGGAGTTTCCCGGTCGATATCTCTGGATTGTGAGCAAGGCAGTTGGATGCAAAACTTTTGGCACTTCTTGATTCGCTAAGCTATGAGTCAAGTGGTAGATGGTGGAATTTCTGGAACTTCCCAACTGACATTTCCAGACTGTGAGCGAAATGGTTGAATGCAGGGCTTCTAGAGTCTCCTAGCTTGATGCGCCAAGCTGTGAGTCAAGCGATAGATGATGGGATTTCAGAAATTTCTTAACTGACATCTCCGGACTATGAGCAAGGCACCTGAATGTGGGGCTTCTGGAACTTCTTGATTTGATTGGCCATGTTATGAGTCAAGCAGTAGATGGTGGGATTTCAAGGATTTTTCCATTGACATCTTCGGACTGTGAGCAAGGTAGTTGAGTGTGGGGCTTCGTAAGTTTCCTTGCTTTGAGTGCGGGGCTTCGTAAGTTTTCTGGCTTGAGTGTGGAGCTTCGTAAGTTTCCTGGCTTTGAGTGCGGGGCTTCGTAAGTTTTCTTGCTTTGAGTACGGTCTGACTTGAGTGTGGAGCTTCATAAGTTTTCCGGCTTTGAGTGCAAGGCTTTGTAAGTTTCCTGGCTTTGAGGTGTGGGGCTTCGTAAGTTTTCTGGCTTTGAGGTGCGCGGCTTCATAAGTTCTCAACTTTGCTCGTCGGACTTGGAGTCGGACGGATATGTTCCTGCATAGGTGACAGACAAGGTTGCACCGAAAAGAAACTTTAAGAATTGAAATGAAGCCTTACATTATTGGTAGTACATCATTAGGTTGCTTGCATTCCATGTTCGCATAAATCGGGCACCATCAAGCCCGACGAGATAGTATGCTCTGCCTGGCAGAGTCTCGATCACCTTATAAGGGCCTTCCCAGTTCAGGGAGTGTTTGCCACACTCTCCCAGCTGGGACACCTCCACTCGCCTGAGGACCAGGTCGCCTAGTCAGAATGCCTTGGGCCTCACACGAGAGTTGTAATAGTGAGCTGCTCGTTGTCGATAGGCTACCATCTGAAGTTGGGTTTTGTCTCGTCTCATCCAAGAGATCTAGGTTGAGGAAGAGACGGGCTGGATTCTCAGCTTCATCATATTGCTCCATCCGTAGCATGGGTAGAACAAACTCCATCAGAATTACAACTTCAGTGCCGAGACAAGGTTGAAGGGCATCTCGCCGGTGGCCATGCAGGATGTGGTGTGATAGGAGCACAGCACGTTGGGGTGTTCTTCGACCCATCGACCCTTGGCTTCATCCAGTCTTGTGCAGAGCCCTTGCAAGATGGTCCGGTTGATCACCTCGGCCTCCCTGTTGGTCTGAGGGTGAGCCACCGAAGTAAAGTGATGGCAGATGTTGAGGTCAGCGCAGAACTCCTCGAAAGTCTGATTGTCGAACTACCGCCCGTTATCAGTGATGACTAAGTACGGGAGTCCGAATCGATAGATGACAGACTTATAGAAGAAGAATCTGACTTTGGCCTCAGTGATCCATGCTAGAGGTTAGGCCTTGACCCACTTGGTGAAGTAATCGATGGCCACAATTTAAAACTTCCATTGGTCGACATGGGAGGAAAGGGACCTAGGATGTCCTATCCCTACTAGACGAATGGCCATGGGACTGATAGCTGGGAGAGCCAGACTGCCGACATGCTGATAGTGGTCACACCTCTTCACGAAGTCAGTGGCATCTTCGTACATGGTCTTCTAGAAATATCCTTGCCGGAGTGCCTTATATGCTAGGGTCCTGCCCCTCACGTGATTGCTGCAGATGCCTTCGTGTATTTCTTGGAGCATGTAGGTGGCTTCTAAGGACTTTAAGTACTTCAGTAAGGGATAGGAATAAGACCTCTGATAGAGCTGCCCATCCATCATCACATATCATGCAGCCTTCTTCTTGAGAAGGCTGGCTTCCTTGCGATCTTCTGGTAAGGCACCGGTGGTGATGTATTTGATATAGGGGTCTATCCATTTAGCTTCGATAGTAACTTGTTGGACCTCCACTGTGGACTCGAAGCTGGGGGTCTTCAGATATTCAATGAAGGTACGCCCCAACAACAAGTCTGGCAGGATTGCCAATCTGGAGGGGGCATCGGCTCGGGCATTCTCCACTCGAGGGATATGGGAGATGCTGAAGTATTGGAGGTTCACTGTATACGAGCGCACCTTGTCCAGGTACTTCACCATCATGGGATCTCGGGCTTCATACTCGCCCAAGACCTAGCCAACCACAAGCTAAGAATCTATGAAGACTTTTAGGCATTTCATGCCTAGCTCGTGGGAAACCTTCAATCCTGCGAGGAGCACCTTGTACTCAGCCTGGTTGTTGGTCGCCTTGAAGAGGAAGCATAGTGCGCACTCAGCAACGACCCCGTCAAGATTGGCAAGAATAAGGCTAGCTCCACTCCCTCTAGCGTTGGAAGCACCGTCGACATGGAGGATCCATATCATCGCTCTCGGGGTCGGGTCTGGCCCAGGTTCGGCCTGCTGGTCTGCTTCCCTTAGGTGCTTCTCTGCCCAGGTGCATTCTATTAGGAAGTTGGCAAGGACTTGTGCCTTCTGCACCTACTATGGGCGATAGGTGATGTCGAACTCGTTGAGCTTCACCGCCTACTTGGCTAGGCACCCGAAGTATCAGGGCGGCTCAGCATAGCCCTTAGAGGCTGGTTAGTGAGGATAGTGATCGGGTGTGCTTGGAAGTAGGGCCTGTGATGCTGCGCAAATACCATTAGCACAAAAATAATATTTTTAGATCGGGTGTACTTGGTTTTTGCATCGTGGAGCAGCTCGCTGGTATAGTAGACTGGCCATTGGGAGCTGTCTTTATCGGTGTGAACCAGGACTGAGCTGACCGCTTCAGGTGAGATCGCCAGGTGTAGGAGGAGCTCTTCCCCCGGCTCTGACCTGGATAGTAGCAGTGGGGAGACGAGGAGCTTTTTCGGCCCTTTGAATGTCTCTTGGCACTCCTCCATCCAGGTGAAGCCATGCAACTTGCATAGCACCTTGAAGAATGGCTAGCAGTGCTCGGTGGAATGTGAGATAAAATGGCTCAATGCCGTGATGCGTCCGATCAAGCGCTGAACTTCCTTCTTGGAGACAGGATGTCTCATATAAGTGATCACCAGGATCTTCTCAGGATTGGCGTCTATTCCCCTTTAGGTGACCTTGAATCCCGGGAACTTTCTCGCCATGATGCAAAATATGTATTTGGTGGGGTTTAGCTTCATCTGGTAGAGACGGAGGTTGTTGAAGGCCTCCGCCAGGTCGATAACATGATCCGACCCCAGGCCACTCATGACAAGCATGTCATCTACATAAACCTACATGTTACGGCCGATTTGGTCCTTGAAGATCTTGCTGACCAGGAACTGGTACATGGCCCCTGCATTCTTGAGACCCGAATGGCATCATCTTGTAATAGTACATACCTTGGTCAGTCACAAATGTTGTATGCTTCTCATCCTCCAGATGCATGTGGATTTGATTATATCCAGAGAATGCATCCATGAAGTTGAGGTACTTGTGGCTCGAGGTTGCATCCACCAGCTGGTTGATCTTGGAGAGTGGGAAGCTATCTTTCAGACATGCCCGGTTGAGGTCGGTGTAATCTACATAGATCCTCCACGTTCCAGAAGCTTTCCTGACCATCATCACATTAGCAAGCTAGTTAGGATATCGTACCTCATGGATGAAGCCCGCTGCAAGGTGCTTCTCGACTTTCTTATCAATCACCTTCTGCCGCTCCGGGGTGAAACTCCTCTTCTTCTGCCAGATCGGACGACAGTTGGGATCGACATTCAGCCTGTGGGTGATCACTTCTAACGAGATCCTAGGCATGTTTACAGCAGTCCAGGCAAAGACATTCGCGTTGGCCCACAGGAAACTAAGCAAACAGGATCTCTCTTGTTCAGGCAGCAGGGCTCCCACCTGTATAGTCTTCAGGAGATCTTCCCCAAGGGGAAGGACAGCAAGGGATCGATTGGTCTGCCCTTCGACTCCAGTTCTACCAGATTTGGTTGATCGATGGCTGGGCTTGGATCGGCCCCTCGCTGTCCCGGGACGGTCTACAGGCAATGCTGGATGGCTGGCGGGACCCTCTCATCTCCCCGGTCCCCCAAGGGGTTGGGAACTGAATGAGGATATATCCTATGGAGATGGTGCATCAAGTAGGTTGAGTCCGGGATGCCCCAGGATCGTGTTGTAAGGCGAGGAAAGTCTCACGATGGTGAATGTTGTCAGCACAGTACTTTATCGAGATGGCATCCCGTCGATTATTGGGAGTGTAATCTCTCCCTCAACTCCAACTAAATCTCTGGTGAAGCCCACTAAGGGCATGAACACTGGATTTATTTGGTCAGTGGATAAGTTTATCCTTGCGAAAGCATCATAAAAATGAATGTTTGTGGAGCTTCCACTGTCAACCATAATTCTTTTTATAGGATGTTTTGCTATCGTCATCTTTATGATGATAGCATCATTATTTGGATTATCTATCCTGATCGGCCCCTTTTCCTCGTAGGGGAATACATCATCATTCTCCTCTATCTCCCTAGCCCTCTTCGAGATTCTCCCTGCCCTCCAAGATATCATCTCGACCGGCTTCTCGATGGATTGATTATCGATAGTGAGCGATCGAGGTTCTTCGTTCTGGGCTGCTAGGGGAGCTCCTCCTTCCACATAGTTTCCGAGATAGCCATGCTTGATCAGGTCTTTTATCTCCTATTTCAGGTGGCAACATTCTTCAGTGTCGTGCCATGGTCCTGGTGGAAGTGATAGTAGCGGGACCTGTTACGCCTAGCAAACAGCCTTAGTTGGGGAGGTCGATGTCGAAAGCGTTCACCCTCGATTTTCATTAAGATCTTTGCTCTCAGGACGAGGAGAGGAGTGAACTTTTCTTCTTTGGCGGGATCGACTCTGGATCTTGGCCTAGATCAGAGGAGCGGATGCTTCCCCAATAGCCTACCTCTTTAGCGACCTCCTGTCCAACTCCCTTCTGGTGTGACCAGCCTCCTCCATGTGGATATACTTGTAGGCTCGGAGGAGGAGCTCCAAATAGGCCTTTGGAGGCTTCTTGTTGAGGGAGTAAGTGAAGCAGGAGGTCCGCAGCCCCCTCTTCAGGGCCAGCATGAAAACTGGCTTGTCGAGGTGGTAGATCTCCAGGATGGTAGCTTTAAACTGGGACACGTAGTCCCGGAGGGACTCTCGGTACTGCTGATGGATCGAGAAAAGGCTGTCGATCTCATGTGGCACCTTTCTACATGCATTAAAGTGCACCACGAACTTTTTCTCTAACTGGGAGAAGGAGTCAATGATTTCAGACTCGAGTTTGGAGAACCAGGTTCGAGTAGCCTTCCTGAGGGTTGCCGGGAAGGCAATGTAGAGGAGAGCGTCAGTGGCCCCATGGACTCTCATAAGGACCTTGTAGCTCTCCAAGTGGTCCAGGGGGTCGGTCGTCCGTAGAGATCAACCTGGGGCATACGGAACTAGCTGGGGATCGATTCCTCTTAGATCCTGTAGGAGAAGGGAGGACGGGTGTCGTAACCCATGGGCTCACTCGGGGAGCCCTAAATCTCTACAAACTAGCGGGAGAGGTTAAACAGTTAGTGCTTCTGCTCTTTGAGGTGCGTCCTTGCCTGGTGGCGAATGGCCTCGTCTATAGACCCCTCAGCAAAAGCCGTCATGGGTGAAGATGCGGAGTGGGGGAACTCTCGCCTGAGTTCCCAGCTTGGCATTGCTGGTGCAAGTATGCACTATGGTCCAAGACCGGGGAGCGACTCTCCCGGCCAGTCGGGCCATCATGCTACTTTTTCCTGGCCACTTGGTGGTCTCCTCATGGGTGGGAGACCGCATGCAACGGCCCCTCTTGGAAGAATTGTAGGCTGGTACAGAGATCAGCGATGTGGGCTTTCGACATCCCTGGTTGCTACTATGTTTCCAGGAACCAGTGTCTCTGATGGAGCTGGCGCACCGTCGTGGCCAGGGCATGGACCTACTGGGCCTGTGTAGTGATCTAGGGATCTATCAAAGGTAGCGATGGCGGGGAGGGGAGCTCCCCCTCGGGGCTCTGTAGGTCACCGCATTGGGGGGCCCCGCTCGATTGGTGGAAGCTTCATGTGGCGTTGTCACCATAGAGTTTTAGGCTTTTGCAGATGCTTTGCTAGTGGTGGGGGACTCGTCGTTGGACTTCCCTCGATCACTGGTGTTCTCGCTGTCATTCTCCCCCCTTCCTGGTGTGCTGATCTGTTGCCGCCAAGATCACCATGGCCTATAGCTCTGACGTAGCATTGACTCATCGGGCTCCCGTCGGGCTTGCGGTCCTCTTCTGGCATGGCCTGCAAAAAAGAGGAGACCCGGGCTGGGGATTCCAGTGGGGACACTCCGACGATCAAGTTAGTTTGAGACGATCAAGGAAAACAGAACCTCTATGACGAAGAGCTTGGGGGACTCTCTATGTAGAGGATAAAAGATGGAATTGAAATGGAAAGACATGGCCAAGTAGAGATCATAGAGCTAGGAGGTTCTCTTGGCGTGGGGACACTCCGACGGTCAAGTCAGTTTAGGACGATCAAGGAAAACATAACCTCTATGGCGAAGAGCTTGGAGACTCTCTATGTAGAGGATAAAAGATAGAATTGAAATGGAAAGACAGGGCCAAGTAGAGATCAGTGAGCTTGGAGTTTCTCTTGGCTGGTTCTTTGTCCATTTGCTCTTTGAGTCTTACCAGTGGCCTCTCTCCCCCTCCCGGGGGTCCTTTCTTCTGTTCTTATATGAGTAGGAGTGGCCCAGACCAAGCCTGGGGCTTCATTGAGATGTCTCTTTTCTTGTATCCCATTCTGGAGGGTTCTCCTTTATCTGCAGCCTCCCCCCTATCGGATCGGTCCTCTAGAGGAGATCCTTCTATTTGGGGATGGTCGTTGGTGCATTATAGATCTTTTTCCTCTGATGGTGCAATTTTTCATGGAAGGGGCGGGTGCCGTACCATTGAGCCCTGAGCCATGGTGGAGTGTTTTTATTCCAGGAGGGACCATCGAAGTGTCGCAGGGCTTGTGGTCTTAATGGAATACTGCTCTTGAAGGAGGTTCAGGTTTCGTGTCACGAGGATCATGTCCTCGATTGCACGGTTATTGATGTGGCAGTGCACCACAGAGTGTAAAGCCTGGTGGGCATGCATTGCATAGGACATACGGGTGGCATGTTGCAGGGTTTGAATTTTCTGGCAGGGCGTGCGCCACTTCTCGGGGGTCACAGGTAGCTGGAAACTTCCATGCCACAATCTATCTTTGCTGGTCCTTCCTCTTTCTGCTGTTGGTGGAAACTCCGAACTTGGCAGGAGGAGAGGGAGAGCCTAATCTGGAGAGCCTGACTCTGGAAACGGGAGCACCGACCTCTGCTGGGTGCTTGACCCCAGATGCGGGGGCCACCTTCAACTAGGCACCCAACCCCAGATAGGGGGCCACCTTCGGAGGGCATTGGCATGACTTTGGCTAGGCGCCCGACCCCGGATGCGGGGGGCCGCCCTGGCATGCATGAGCATGACCCCAACCAAGAGCTGACCTCAAACGGAGGGCTCATCCTGTGAGCACAACCTCGGTTGGGAGCTGACATCGGACAGAGGGCTCGCCTTGGCATGCATAAGCACGACCCTGGTCGGGAGCTGATCTTAGATGGAGGGCTCGCCCTATGAGCATGATCTCGGTTGGGAGCTAGCCTTGGACAGAGGGCTTGCCTTGGAACGCATGAGCACGACCTTGACCGGGAGCTGATCTCAGACGGAGGGCTCGTCCTGTGAGCATGACCCTGGCTAGGAGCTGACTTCGGACGGAGGGCTCGTCTTGGAATGCATGAGCACGATCTTGGTCGGGAGCTGACCTCAGACAGAGGGCTCGTCCTATAAGCATGACCCCGGCCGGGAGCTAGCCTTGGATAGAGGGCTCACCTTGGCATGCATGAGCACGACCCCGGCTAGTAGCTGACCTCAGACGGAGAACTCACCCTATGAACATGACCCCGATTGGGAGCTGATCTCGGATGGATGGCTTGCCTTTGAATGTATGAGCACGACCTTGGCTGGGAGCTAACCTTAGATGGAGGACTTGCCATATAAGCACGACCTCAGCTGGGAGCTGGTCTCGGATAGAGGGCTCGCCTTGGCATGCATGAGCATGATCCTGGCCGGGAGCTGATCTCAGACAGAGGGCTCGCCCTATGAGCACGACCCCAGCTGGGAGTTGACCTCGAACGGAGGGCTCGCCTTGGAATGCATGAGCACAACCTTGGCCTGGAGTTGACCTCAGATGGAGAGCTTGCCCTATGAGCACGATCCCGGCTGGGAGCTGGCCTCGTACAGAGAGCTCGCCTTGGCATGCATGAGCACGACCCCGACCGGGAGCTGACCTCAGATGGAGGGCTCGTCCTATGAGCACGACCCCGGTTGGGAGATGGCCTCGGAAGGAGGGCTTGCCTTGGCACGCATGAGCACGACCCCGGCCAGGAGCTGACCTCAGATGGAGGGCTTGTCTTATGAGCACGACCCCGATTGGGAGCTGACCTCGAATGGAGGGCTCATCTTGGAATTCATGATCACGACCCTAGCTGGGAGTTGTCCTCAAGATGGAGGGCTCGTCCTATGAGCATGACCTCGGCTAGGAGCTGGCCTCAAACAGAGGGCTCGCCTTGGCACGCATTAGTACGACCCTGGCCAGGAGCTGACCTCAGATGGAGGACTCGTCCTATGAGTATGACTCTGACTAGGAGCTGACCTCGAACAGAGGGTTCGTCTTTGGGTCTTCAATTAGACATCGCATCCAGGTGGTGCTTTCTATCCGTGTGGCTACCAGCTGTTGCCGTCTTGGGTTCCATATTAGCGGTTGTGCCATATCAATATACAATAAATGCTTCATCTTCCTCGTCTGAGTCCACCTAACCTAGAACATCTCACCTTGCTGATAATTTAAAATAATTCACCTCTCCATTTCTCTCTAAAACAACTTCACGTCTTGACCCATTTACAATACTAAACCGGAATTAACATACAATGCTATTGAGCGAAAGAAAAAAGGGAAAGGCTATATCTTTGTCAGAAATGGCTTTTTCCTTTCACCTACTAATCATTCTTAATATAAAAATAACCTCCTTTGTTGAAGATGCAGAACACAAAAGCCTCCATCACTTTTTCTTTTTCCCGCCATTTAACCAGACTGACATGACATTATTATTCACATATGAAACCATAGGGCGGAATAATTTGCTCCACGCTATTAAAAATAAGATGATACCATATTCCAATTATGCGGTATATGTTTGAAAAAATGTGGATTGTTAAAGAGTGTTTGATAAAAATAACAAAAATAAGCTGTCCAATTTTAGCCAAGTCCAGGAGCCTTGTTAGACTATCCACATACAGCTTTAAATGCTGGCACCAAGGATTGAGCAAGGATCTTCCATGGCACGTAGGTGGTACCGTAAGATGTGATGTATCCCTGGATGCTTTGCATTATAGAATGGATGGCCATGCACATGGATGTGGGTTGTGACTACCCATGATAGTATAGTTGATTGATGATCATGCTCATATCTTTCTAATCATACATTCGAGATGTGGGTGTTTATGTTCATGTCTCTCCAATCATGCATGCGAGATGTAATTTATATGATGATTCGATTAAATCTAAATTTTTTTTCTAAAACACGTAACTGGAGACAGGAGGGAGCTCTACTTTGACAGCTTAATGGGATCTGACTCGATTAAACCTAAAAATTTTTTCTAGAACACGTGACAGAGACAGAAGGGAGCTATACTTTGGTAGCTTAGTTGGATCAGATTGACGTACTCAATTTTGGATGGAGAGGGTATTGCAAAAAAAATTAGCTACATGAACAAACATCATTTGGCGGGACGGGAATCTGGTACGGAAATTTTCCTCCTCCCATCTCTTTTTTTTATAAAAAAAAAAAAGTGGGCTGTGCTGTACTTACGATTGGATAAATTTTTTCTATGATCATTTATCGTATGATGAATTGGATGCACCGTTCATACGGTATGCATTGCAAGGATCCGTGCTTCCAGGGAATAGCCAATAAATCTTATCATGTAAGATATAGTTCCATATTAATTCTATAAAAATTTTTAAAAAATAATTAAAAATCAAAAAAAAAAAAAAATCCAAGGCCAACCGCTTCCTTGCCTGCCTTCCATTTTTATGACTAAAAAAAGTGGAGAGAGACAGAAATATGAGGAGAATATTCGAAGGCATGCTGTTGACCAGGAAAACGACACGTGAGTGGAAACAAAAGCATGCGGTCCTCGACTTTGAATCTCGCCGAAGCTGGATAAGGGCATACTGTACTTTATCACTGGATGGTGAGAAATAGGACGCCTCCGTGGGACCACATTAAAGGTTCAGTGCAAAAAGCCAAGGAACCCTTGAATATTTTTGCTTTTTCCTCCTCTCGTTCCTTGTCTTGTTCCAATATGACACCTACAGCGCAACCAAAAGGCTAAGATAAAATAAAGGAGAATATTTATGTCAACATTATTAGAGGATATCATTGTGGTAAAAAGTGACGTGTACTCAATTTACATATGGGGAAGATCACATTTCACTTGCTTACAATGACTTCTTTTATCTTTATCCATTCTATTTTAATAAACAAGCAAGCCATGGTATTTGACAGTAATTAAATTATGCATATAGATCAGAATAAAGTATAGTGTAGAACATATCTTCTGATCTGCCAGAAATTTTACAACCAATGTGCCTAAGGCTTTTGTTATCAAAGACCTAGTAAAAAGATGTACCAAAAATAGACCTAGTAAAAAGTGTTGCACCAATGGCATATACATTTTGCAACCAATATAATTCTTTTTCAACCTAATATAGTTTTTTTTTTGTTTTGAAATTTTGTGTGTTGATGAAGTGTCCATGTTAGACACTAAAACTCATGCCAACTGAGAGCATTATTATTCTCCTCATTTAGTTGAATACTTCAAACATATCTACATTTCTATTTGTTGTGACCATCATACTCGACTTTGACTGGGCCGGCAACAAGCTAGAGTGGTTACGAATGATCAAGTATGGATAAATACATTGAATGACTAAAATGCCCCAAATCCTAGGAGTTCACGGGCAATTGCCTACTTAGCTTCAACTAGATTTGCCTACTTGGCTTCAACTATATCATCGACTAAGAAGCGAGCGGACTGCCAACTACCACACCGACTAGTGCCAGCTACAACCGAGCAATGGAGGTTGAGCAACCGAGTTAGCCACAATCCTGAGTAATTTCGGCATCGAAGTTCGAAAAGCTATAAGTGATAACTGTAGCCAACTAATACAACATTCTTTGTGCTTACCTACTAAGTCAATTCTGTCCCAACTAATTTCCAGGTGGACCTAATTGGGTGCAACAAAATAAGTTCCCAAGCCTTTCCCCCTCTCTCCGCTCCAACCAACACCAAGAGTCCATAACCCCTAAGTGACTGGTGAAGGCAAACAGAATCTAGCTGTCCCCATAAAGATCGTAGCCAACAAAAATCATGGCCCGTAGGTTGTAACTATCCCAACAAGGTGCATGGCATATAGGATAACTGTAACTGCCATGATTTCAACAAAAAAGATCCCAAGAGACAAGATTCCAACATCCAACAAAAATCTGTTACATATATTGGAGGAGGTCACCTTCTAAATAGTATTCAGTTACTTTACGTAACTCTATAAATAGGTAAGAGGGGATCTCCGATGAGGTACGTTTTTATATTCGTATAAGATGCTCATTCTGGTACTCTCTCATTATTGCTCTTAGTTTCGGCTGCTGTTGTTCAACCTCTCCTCACTGACTTGAATGTCGAAAGGTTCTCACCATGTAACCACTGGTTAAAGGGGATTGTTCTTATAGGTTTTCATCCATGAGATGTATAGGAGCAGGATCTCAATCCACCGGAGAAGGCAGTTGAACAGCTTGGCACCAACAAAGTTCTAAGAGAGGGTGATTTGGTGGCAACACTAATGTTACCTATTTATCTAGATTCTGTGATTAATTTAGGGGCGCTTTTTAATTAGGGATTCAGGTACAAGATTGACCTTGTTCCTACTTAGTCATTACATATTGCGGTCCAATACATTGCCAATTGGATTACTGGAGTTCTCATATATTGCAGTGTCTTTGTATGGCTTCTAGGCACCCCAACCAGGCTCTTCAGGATTGGTCTGCTAGATATTGCTTTGGGAAACGTTATAAAATTTGTAATATAATTTTCTGAAAAATATTGCAATTTAATGATTCATGTCAAAGCATGAGTTCGTTTTTTACTTGCTTTAATATTTTGGTTAAAATTTAATTTGTAACTCTACCAGCATCGTACGGGGTACTTTTTCATTAGGGCTAAAGAGCAGCAATGGACTTGGGGAAATCTAGTCATGCACAAACACGGTGAGTCATAAAAGGTGGCTCTGTAATGCCATCATAACCACTACCTCCTCTTCCCGATGATGTCACAAAACTCCTAATGGAGAAATTACATCCTCCACGGCATACACCATATAGCCATGCACGCCATTAATCACAACCACTCATCCCTACAATGATGCATCAAGAAAAGTGCTTGATAAATAAAACCTAAAAATGAATGGCTATGCCTGATGGCACACGCAACTATGTGGTGTACGCTGGGATATAATTTCTTTCCAGTAAAGAAGGCATGGGTCTTTCTGTAGGAGAATGAAATTTGAGTTCTCCTTTTAGGCCCTTCTGTCTCCATCCCCCACTAGAGAAGGCATCAGTCTTTCTGTAGGAGGATGAAATTTGACTTCTCCTTTTTAGACCTTTCCGTCTCCGTCCCTCTTTTGAGGATTTGCCACTTTTCTCGAACTTTGTTGAGGCAACGTCTCCTACACCAATCGCCGTAGATACATGTGAGCCTTTTCTTCTTGCCGGATCAGTCACCTCATCTCCTTTAACATATTCCAAATACTTTTGCCTTTGAAATGATGAAAATGTTGAATTTTTTGGGTGTCATTGGAATATAAGAACACCATAAATTGATGGATAAACATAAACAAAATCAAATATAGCTTTTCAAATGTTAAATATTCTGAAGACTTTTATGCGTGAACATTAAAAATTGATCCATAAACACCAAGATTTGCTCAAAAGATAGATAAACACCAAGAAATCAACTTGAGAGCAGTGTATCCCATAAAACCAAAGCAATCTTTGACATGTGTTAGGAAACGGCAATCATAAGATATAAGAGATAAAGTAGGAGGAAAGCATCGAACAAGATATAATAAATATTTCTCAAAAGGAAAAACAAAGATATCGAATCCGGTGCATCCTCAAAAAGGCTCAATGATTAGTATATAAAAACTTTTAGTAGTTAATTAGAATATCTAGATCTCTATGAGAAATAAAAAAAGATAAGATTTTAGGAAGAGAAATTTAAGACAATGTATAGGGGTTCAATCTATTAAAATTTAAGAATAATGAAAAGTTTGTATTAGAAATTAGATTTTTGAATTGCTTGTAATGTTCATCGTACTAATGTGCTTTATATACAAGTTGAGTTCTTTGACATTAGGGACCAGATATAGTAAAATACAACGATAAAATCTTATAATATTATGAAAAAATATTAGAGAATAAAATTCTATGATTATAGAAAAGATATCAGTGATTTAATATAGTATAATACAATACCAAAATATCATGATTTGGTATGTGAATATGACAACTAGATCCTATGCTCTTTAGATATTGATATAGGCTGATTGCTAATGTACGAAAATTCTATATGCAATATAAAGTGACTATGATATTCAAGATTGTATAATGGGTTGATATCCCAAGATTCAATCAAAATTCTATAAGCAATATATGGTAGTTGTAGTATCCAAGATGATAGATGTGATACTGATACAAACAACTTTAATACTCTCTTTCAAGTAGGTGTGTGTAAATTTGTAACACCCAACTTACCTAATACATAAAAAAATTGATCATGACCCGAAGCTTTGGTAAAAATATCAGCACACTAGTTATCACTTCATAGAAACTTGGTCTACATTATGCCTCCTTGTAGTTTTTCTCAGATAACTCTATTTTGATGTGTTTTGTCCACTCATGGAATATATGATTGGCTACAATATGAAATATTACTTGATTATCACAACAGAGAGACATAGATTAAGGATGGTGAATAGCCAAATCATAGAGTAGAGCTTTAAGCTAATTAATTCACAAGTGGTAGAGGCCATTGATCGATATCTAGCTTCAGTGGTGGAGCAAAAGATAATACTTTGTTTCTTTGTATACCATGAGATAGCGTTGTTGCCAAAAAGATGCAATAACTTATGATAGAATGGCAAGCAGTAGAATAACTTGCCCAATTAGCATCATAATAAGTACCAAGATGAAAGTTGTTTGAGATTGGCATGAGGATACTAAAAGGATGAGATTTGAGGTATCATAAGACTCGAAGAGAAACATCTATATAGGGTTGGCATGGTGCCTATCTAAATAACTAAGAAGATTGATGGCAAAGGTAATGTCTATATGGGTGATTATGAGAAATATCAAATGATCTATCAGATGTCTATATGGTCTAGAATCATACAAAGGTTTTCCAATATCATATGATAATTTTAAATTTTGCTTCATTAGGGTGTGCATTGATTTAGCATCTAAAATAGCTACATCTTCAAAAATATCTAAAATATATTTCATTGAGAGAAAAATATCTTTACTGGGGTGTGCAAATTCAATGTTCAAGAAATATTTAAGCATGCTAAGATCTTTAATTCAAAATTATTCTTAGAGATAAAATTTAGTGAAACCAATCAAAGAAGTATCAATGCCAGTAATAACTATATCATCAAGACAAACAAGCATAATGGCAATATTGCCCTTGGATTTGAAGGTAAAGAGCCAATGGTCAACAATTGATTGAGTGAAACCATCCTGGAGTAATGCTATGAAAAATTTGGAAAACTAGTTATGGGTACCTTATTTTAGACCATATATGGAATTGTTGAGTCTGCATACTAATTATTATCCTTTCTCCTCCTTTGAAGAAAAATCTAATGGCAATTGTATGTAAACTTTCTCATTCAAATCATCTTGAAGGAAGCATTATTAACATCAGGCTGATACAAAAATCAATTGCTCGAGACAACAATTTGTGACCAATTTGGAAACAAAAGTGAATGTTTCATGATGATCAAGGCCTTCAGCTTGAGTGTAGCTTTTAGCAACAAGCCTTACTTTATACCATTCAATACTACTATTAGACCTATACTTAATCTTATATACTTATTTGATTTTGATTGCATGTTTGCCTAATGGAAGTGGCACTACAATCCAAGTATGATTAAGCTCTAAGGCTTTAATTTCATTGACCATAAATTATGCTGGTGAGCATATTTTATTGCTGAGAAAAAATAATTAGGTTCCTGAGAAGAGGAAATAGAAGATAAAAATGCATGGTGAGAGCTAAAGAATTTATTAAGGAAAAGATAATTTTAAAGTGGATATTTAGTACCTGTCATGCAGCTATTTTGATGTGGACAAGAAAAGGATGTGTTATGGCAACTATTTACTCAGCATTAAGGAATAATCGGACCACCGACTAAGAAGGAGCCGATCACTAACTCATCATCAACTACGGAGGAGAGTCATACGTTCATGCAGGAGGACCGGACTACTAGCTAAGGAGAAGTTGACTATGCAGGAGATGATTAAGATGGCTACTACACCAACCAGCTACTACAACTCAGACCAAGAAGCTATAAATAACTAGACTTGATTGACATGACATCTCTCTATGTGTATCTACCAAGTATTTACTCAATCCATACTTACTCGGGTCTGACTAACTACCAACATAGTCCTAGTTAGGCATGCTAGGATAAAATATCAAGGTCTCAAGCCATAATTAGCTACCCTAGTATTCAGGGTCCACGATGTCCAAGTAGGTGGTAGAAGCCAACCAATTCAACTATCTCAGTAGAGATCATGGCAAACAAGGTTATAATAGACAAGATCTTAACAGAACATGTGTTGACCCCTAAAGTGATTTTGATGATAACAAAATATTGGAGCATACATTTGGTTATCTAACAACTATTCAAATGATTGACAAGATTTTGTAAGACAACTACATTGATACGCTTTCTAATCCCTACAATCTTTATTGCTTTGTGTTGAGTTGTAAAGTGTTTAGAATCTTGTAAAGAAGAACCCTACAAAAATTTTCTACTTAAATCAAGATAAAGGGTTACTTCTAGTAGTTTTCAAGCTTCAATTTTTCTTGATTTTATTGAAAGAAGACCTTGAAGAAGTCTTCAAAGCTTAGCACAAGAAGTTCTGGAAGATTGAATTTGATCTGGCTGAAGAACAAATTTCGAGCTGACTGGATGGAGAAACCAGCCGACTCTAGCACTGGCACAGGAAAGAAGTTCTCTGACATACAGATCCAGTCGACTGGCACCAAGGCCCAGCCGACTCATCCAGAACATGGTTAAGAATGTTCTGAGATTCTTAAGGATTTGAGCTGACTGCATTTTAGCCTAGCCGACTCGTCCAGAACTTGGTTGAGAATGCTTTGAGAGCCTCTGAGATCCGAGCCGACTGGAATTCAGTCTAGCCGACTCGACCAGAGTAACCCATTTTCTCAACCGTGGAAGCTAGCCGACTGGCGTTCAGCCCAGCCGACCCGAACTTGATCCGAGTCGACTCGAAGATTGTCCGAGCCAACTAGAATGACGGGGTCACCTCTAATGGCTAGTTCCAGTTTTTAGTTTTTGAATTCCAAAAGTGCTCCAAAGGTAACCTGTCACCTCCCAATGGTCTACAAGGTTCAAAATCAAGGGAAGGCAGTTGAAGCCTCTATAAATAAGGTATGAGAACATCTTTGAAAAGACTAATGAGTTAATGGACATTTATTGAACACTTATTGAAGTTAGAAGAGAGAACACTTGAACTTTCAAGTCAGCCTTCAAGCTTTCACCAACTCTTACTAGAAGCTTGAAGCATCTTTTGAGGAAAGCAAGGAAGCCATTGAAGTGCATTGAAGAGCATTCAATTGAGCTTCACTCGAGCTGTATCGGCAACCACCAGACAACAGAGTTTATCATTTTTGTTGTTTCTTTATTCTAGTCTTAGAATATTTGGATTATTGGTGAGCCCGGTTATAAAAACCAAATAGGTTTTTTTGGTGAGCCTTTTAAAAACCAAAGTGTAGAGGTTTTAGGTGAGCCTGTAAAAATCTAGTGTGGGTTTCTTTGGTGAGCCCGGGTTAAAAACCAAAGTGTAGAGGTTGGGATTGTGAGCTTGTAAAACAATCTGACTGTATTCCTGTTTGAGGGATATAGTGGAAATCCCGAGTGGTGAACTTGGGTAGTGGACGTAGGAGCTGGGTTGCTCCGAACCACTATAAACCTGCCTTGTTTGTGTTGTGCTTGATTTACCTTTTTGCTTCTGCATTTATTTTCCGACTAACACAGCACATAACCACTAAAAGGAATTACTTATGCACATACTTGCAAAAATTTTGTAATTCCCAATTCACCCCCCTCTTGGAAAAAAGCCACCTGGACAACAGCTGGTATCAGAGCAGTGTCTCTGATTACTTGAGTAAAGATTGATGGCTCATCCCATGAGTACATCCTTGGCCGAAGGCCAATCAATAAATAGACCTCCACTATTCACAGGCACTAATTATTCATATTGGAAAGTACGAATGAAAATTTACATACAAGCTGTAGATTTTCAATTATAGAAGGTCATCTTGAAAGGGCCACACATTCCCACAATCAAAGTTGATGGCGTGGACATCCCTAAACTTGAAGAGGATCGGGATGATCATGACATGAAGATGGGGGAATTGAACGCCAAAGCAATGAATTTATTATATTGTGCTTTGGATGCTAATGAGTTCAACCGAATTTTCACTTGCTCTTCAGCAAAGAAAATCTGGGATAAACTCGAAGTGACCCATGAGGGAGCTTTCCAAGTGAAAACCTTAAAGATAAATCTTTTAGTTCATAATTATGAATTGTTTAAAATGGAACCTTCTGAAATAATTTCTGCCATGTTCTCTAAATTTATAGATATTATTAACGATTTAAAGAGTCTTGGCAGGGTATACTCCAATGCAGATCTAGTTCAGAAGATACTACGTTCTTTTCCTGACAAATGGGATCCCAAAGTAACTGCAATCCAGGAGGAAAAAGAACTCAACACACTTCTACTGGATGAACTGCTAGGATCACTCATCATCCATGAGCTGACAATGCAACACAGAACAGAAGACGAACAAAAGAAAAAGAAGACAATAGCCTTCAAAGCTGCTTCCAAATCAAAGAGGGATGATGAAGAATCTGAAGAAGAAAGCACCTTCTCCAATGATGACCTAGAAGATGATGACATTGCTATGGTTGTGAGGAGATTCAGATAATTTATGGGAAGAAAGAAAGGAAGATATAACCGAAAATTTCACAGGAAGGATTATGGAAAGGAAAAAGAAAAGGATAGAGAAAAGGATAAAGAGGTAGTCCCCACATGCTATGAATGCAAAAAGCCGGGCACATACATCCAAACTGTCCACTATTAAAGAAATCCTTCAGACAGAAGAAGAAAAAGAAAGACATGGTTGCCACATGGTCCGACAGTGAAGAATCATCTTCATCTGAGGAAGAAGAGACCACCAAGACTGCAAATTTATACTTAATGGGTCTCAAAGATGTGGTAACATCCCCTAACAACTGCATTGAATTCACTTTTGATGAATTAAATTCTGCTTTTCATGATTTACTATCCGAATTTAAGAAAGCTGGAGTAAAGATAAAATCATTGAAAAATATGAATGATTATTTACTCGAACAAAAGGATGAAATTTCAGAAAAAAACCTTTAATTACAAAAAGAACTGCATGACTTTTTTGAAAAACTTGAAAAGATGAAAAATGAAAATCTTTTATGTGTGAAGAAAAACAGTGATTTACTTGCTGAAAATAATGAATTGAAAAAGGAGGTTACAACACTCAAGCCTTTAGTTGAAAAATTCACTTTATCTTCAAATAAGCTTGAATTAATTTTAAAAGAACAACAGATTTCAGGAAATAAAGCTAGAATTTGTTTTAAAACTTCTTTTATGAATGAAATTTCAGCAACTACTTTTATGAAATCCAAAACACCTGTTCAAAATGTTTTATCTCAAAAGGTTTTAGCTACACCGAAAACTGTTTCTACTTCAAAGTCATTATTATATGTTCCTATGAATTTGAGTCAAAATGCATACATTTCAAAAAGTTCAAAATCTGCATCAAGTGCATCAACTCTTATAACTTCAAATTTTGTTTATATCAAAAACTCTAAAGTTGTATTCTATGCTTGTAAAAGAATAGGATATAAAGCTTTTGAATGCAATAATTTTCAAATTGTCCTTAAGAAAGTAAGAAAGATTTGGGTTCCCAAAGGAACCACCTTTACTGACCTGTAAGGATTCAAGATAGCTTGGGTACCTAAAAGAATTCATTGACTATTTTGCAGGAATGTCTTGTAGCCCAAAGATTGAAGAAAAGGTGGTACTTAGACAGTGGCTGCTCAAAACATATGACGGGTGACAAGGACCAATTTATCATCCTTGAAATGAAAGAAAGAGGAATGGTCACCTTTGGAGACAATGGCAAAGGGAGAATAATCAGTATTGGTAAGATCAAAATAACTCCCTTCACTTTTATTTAAAATGTTTTGCTAGTAGATAAGTTGAAGCATAATCTCTTAAGTATAAGTCAATTATGTGATAAAGGCTTTAAGGTTGTCTTTGAATCTTCTATGTGTATAGTAACTAACTCTTTAGATTCTAGCAATAAGCTCATTGGATATAAACTTGGGAATATCTATGTGGTAGATCTTAATAATCTTGTCATGTCAAGTAGCCCTAGTCTAGTTGTAATGAATGCTAAGACCAAAGAGTCGGGCTTACTATGGCATAGATGATTAGGTCATGCTAGCATGCATACTATTGCCAAACTAATTTCTAAAGATCTTGTTAAAGGCATGCCTAAGTTTGAAGTTGATTTAAATCATGTTTGTGATGCATGTCAAATGGGTAAACAAACTAGGGGGAGTTTTAAATCAAAGAATATAGTTTCTACAACAAGACCACTTGAACTACTTTACATAGATCTTTTCGGACCTACTAGGACCACAAGCCTAGAAGGTATGAAATATACTCTTGTAATCGTAGATGATTTTTTGAGATTTACTTGGATTTTGTTTATTGCTTCGAAAGATGAAACTTTTCATGTTTTCAGAAAATTTCATAAAAATGTTTCAAATCAAAAGAACTTATCTTTGATTTCAATTAGAAGTAATCATGGAACCGAATTTGAAAATCAATTTTTTGAAGATTATTGTACTGAATTTGGCATTGATCACAACTTCTCCGCTCCTAGAACACCTCAACAAAATGGTATTGTAGAGAGGAAAAATCGGACATTGGAAGAAATGGCTCGCACAATGTTGTGTGAAGGCAATCTTCCAAAGTACTTTTGAGCAGAAGCGGTGAACACTGCATGTTATATTTTAAACCGCATTTTAATCCATCTTATTTTAAAGAAAACCCCCTATGAGTTTTGGAATGACAAAAACCCAATATTAGTTATTTTCATGTATTTGGTTATAAATGCTTTGTGCATAACAATGGAAAAGATAATTTAGGAAAATTTGATTCTAAAGCTGATGATGCAATTTTCCTAGGTTATTTATTACATAGCAAAGCATATTAGGTTTTTAATAAAAGGACTCTAACTGTTGAAAAGTCAATTTATGTTGTATTTATTGAAACTAACCCTACACCTTCTAGACAAGAAGAGTGCATATATAATGATACAGGTACATTGCAGAAAGGAATGGATGACTTGAGCATTCAAGACAAAGACACTCAAGATGGAGAAGAAACGGTACGTAAGGATCACACTGATCTACCGAGGGACTGGAGGTATGTTACATCTCACCCTAAAGAATTAATTATAGGAGATCCTTCACATGGTGTTAGGACTTGGGCTGCATATAAGGATGCACATGATTACCTAGCCTTTGTGTCACAAATAGAACCCCATAGCTTAGAAGAGGCTGAGACTGATCCAAACAGGATGATGGCAATGCATGAAGAATTAAACCAGTTTGAAATGAATAAGGTATGGACACTTGTAGATAGACCTACTGATCATCCAATAATAGGAACCAAATGGGTATATAGGAATAAATTAGATGAGCAAGGAAATATTATAAGAAACAAAGCTAGATTAGTGGCTAAGGGATATAACCAAGAAGAGGGTATTGATTTTGATGAAACTTATGCACCCGTAACAAGACTAGAAGCCATTAGATTACTACTTGCATTTGCTTGCTACATGAACTTTAAACTTTTTCAAATGGATGTAAAAAGTGCATTTCTTAATGGTTTTATCTCTGAACAAGTTTTTGTGGAACAACCATCAAGTTTTGAAAATCACTCTTTTCCAAACCATGTATTCAAATTAAATAAATCATTGTATGGTTTGAAACAAGCACCTAGAGCCTGGTATGATAGACTTAGCACTTTCTTAATTGAAAATGATTTTTCAAGAGGAAATGTAGACAAAACCTTATTTATCAAAAAGAAGAATAATGACATCTTAGTTGTATAAATATATGTTGATGATATCATTTTTGGTGCAACTAACGAATCTCTATGTAAAGAATTTGCTAAGCTTATGCAGGAAGAATTTGAAATGAGCTTAATGGGCGAGCTGAACTACTTCCTTGGACTTTAAGTAAAACAAACAAAGGAAGGCATCTTCATTAACCAAGCCAAATACATCAAGGAAATCATCAAAAAATTTGGTATGGAGAGCAGCAAATCAATGAGCACACCCATGAGCCCAGCTTGCAAATTGGACAAACATGAAAATGGATCCAATGTTGACCAAAAGCTATATAGAGGTATGATCGGATCTTTATTGTACTTGACTGCAAGTAGACCTGACATATTATATAGTGTATGTGTATGTGCTAGATTTCAATCATCACCAAAAGAAACACATATGCTTGCTGTTAAAAGAATAATTAAATATTTGAAAGGAATAAGTAATTTAGGAATTTGCTATTCTAAACATTCTAACCTGAATTTGATTGGATTCTCTGATGTTGATTATGCTGGTTGTAAAATAGATAGAAAAAATACTAGCAGTACATGCCAATTTTTAGGGTTGAATTTAATTTCATGGCACTGTAAGAAGCAAAACTCCGTAGCCTTGTCCATAGCTGAGGCTGAGTACGTGGCTGCTAGTAGTTGTTGTGCTCAAGTGTTATGGATTAAATAATAACTAGAAGACTTTGGTGTATCACAATATAAAATTTTAATTAAATGTGATAACACAAGTGCTATCAATTTGACAAAGAATCCAATTCAACACTCTAGAACCAAGCACATTGAAATTAGATATCATTTTATTAGAGATCATGTTTCAAATGGTAATATTGTGCTTGATTTTGTTCCTACTGAAGATCAGTTAGCTGACATATTTACTAAGCCACTTAATCAAGATAGATTTTAGTTAATTAGGAGTGAATTAGGACTTTGCGATCATTTCTAAATTCTCTAACCTAATTCCTTCAAATTTAAGGAAACATTATCTAGAGAACCTTCTGAATTTATTATATTTCATTGAGCCTTAATTTCTTTTGAAATTCTCTTCAAAATCTTTCTAATTTGTGATCGAATTTCCCAAAACTCTAATTTCTCTATTCGAGTCGACTAGATCTTAATCTGAGTCGACTAAATTTTCTGAGAGTTTTGAGCGAGTTCTGGCCTAGCCGAATCGAGCATTTTCGAGTCGACTAGATTTTCTGTTGGTTTTGAGAGAGCTCTGGGTGAGCCGACTCGAGCCTTTTTAGGGCTATTCGAGTCGACTGGAATCTCGTGCCTAAGTGTTTTGCCTTGGGTTATAAACCCTTCTCCGAGCTGTTCAACCCCTATTTTGTCTTCTCTAATGATTCGTTCCTCTCCAAAACCTGCTCCAAAGACTTCTATCTCCCTTCCAAGCACTCCAATCTCTTAATTTTCCATCTTTCCTAGCAATGGCACCCAAGCGTGCAATGTGTAAACACTTCATTAGGGCTGCTCCATCTGTTGAAAAGGAAAGAAGGTCAAAAAGGCATCAAGAAGAGCCATGTAGCACCGTTCACAGTGAGGAACCTATAGAAGAGATCGCAAGGGATGCTCCAACCATTCCTAGTCATGTTCCCTCGATGTCTACACGTCCGGTATCTTCCGGCCATCGAATTAACTTTGAGTCTATCAAGGAGATTGGATTGAAAATAGGAGATTTAATTGAAAATCAAGGATGGAGAAAGTTTTGTTCTTTGAATGAAAAGACTTATCCCACTCTTGTTAGAAGTTTTTATGAAAATCTGAGATTGGGAACTAATCATGTTGAGTCCACAGTGAAAGGAAAGAGGATTATTGTCAATGAGGAATTTCTACATGGTTTACTAGACTTACCTTCAAAGAGAGTAAAATTTCTAGTAATTAACAATAGAGAAAAGACCTTAAGAAAAATATTGAACAAAGAAGATGTTGGAGGAATTGGAACTGTATTTGCAAACACCCTGTCTTTAGAAATGAGATTGCTATACAATTTTATCTGTAGAATATTCTTGCAAAGAATAGGAAGATTTGACTGGGTGAGTGAAAAAGATTTATGCCTTAAGGAACATATTATAGAGAAAACTCCTGTAAATCTTTCCTATATTATAATCATGCAAATGAAGGAGATAATTAGAAAGGCTAAATCATGTCTACCCTATGGAATGATGCTTACCCTACTACTTAAATCTTAAAGAGTGAGTTTGTCCTAATTTCGATATATTAGTGCACTCAAAATACCGATCCATTTGTTCTTCCCACTTAATATATGTCTCTTGTCTTCCATCAAAAGTGGGTGCATAAGGTTCGGTGTTCCTAACAGGTCCCTTTTCTGAGTCAACCAAGTATGGATATAGGCTCCTAGGGTTATGCTCGGGATCACGGTATAAGGTCCTCCTAGGCTCCTGGCATGGGTGAGGTTGGGGCCTATTAAATTTTGGATCAGGGGTCCAATTTTGATGTCTACGTTTCTCAAGTCCCTGGGCTCCGTCTCTAAACTGGGCAAAACCCTCATTCATATCCTGACTCAATTTGGTCATACTTTTGGTAAGAGTTCTAATCATGGCCTCTAAATCAGGTTGGGTTTGACCAGGTTGGTAGGGTACTTGGTTCCGAGTGGACATAATGATGCAAGCAAGCACACCAAATGAGACTCGACTGAAACGACTACGGGCTAACTAGACCTAGAGCCCAAACTAGATGCCCAATCAGAGTGGCAAGCTAGCCTGTAGTAACTCGGGACTCAGCCAGGCAGGTGTAAGGGGAGTGTTAGGTCCCTAATTGCCAATCCTAGACACCAATCAGAGATTGGCGAGGTAGGCGGACCAGCACACAAGCCCTTCGGGATAGAATCCCTGAACCACCATTCTAGACACTGAGTACAAAGCACACACAGAGTAACTAGACAAACTGACTCAACATTAGCCTAGACCCGACTTGTTGGTGTCCCTAGCCCACTAGGGCAAATTAAGTCTAATTAATTTTAAAATTAGGCTTAGGATCGAATGAATGGGTGGTGGTTTTGGGCTAAGGAGAGGTTATCAACTCCTCCCCTTATCTTAGATGCTCAATTGCCCTTAAGATGAATTAGGAGATGATCACTCAAAAAAATTGAATTGCAGAAATACAGAAACAGAATTGCTGTAATTTAACTCTCATAAATTTCACAAAAATTAATAAATTACAGTAAAATTATGTAAAATATTTTCAATTACATGGTTCCAGCAAAACAAAAATTATATAATTTGGAGTTACCTACAATAAGAAAAAATTCCTACAACAGGGTAGTTACAGACTGAAAACAGAATGCTTCCCCCGTTTACAATTCCTGCTATGAAGTTGTAACCCAGTGGATCCCCTACATGCCCTAGGAACACCCCATGGAATGGGAAGAGGAGGCTTGCACCTCGCTTAGTTCCTAGGACCGGACGTCCTGGGGAGTCTACTTCGAGCAGACAAAGTAAAAAGAGAGACACTCAAAACATGCAAGCAAGTCAGAAACCCTAGACAGGGCTCTGATACCAAAATTGATGCAGAACAAAAAGATGATGCGATGCGAAAGTAAATTAAAATTAATGTATTTTTTATTTATTTATTTCTTTTCAGAAGTCGGCTTTGACTTAAAGGAAAGATAAACTAATGCTGAAAGAAACTAAGAAATGACAGAAAGCATAATTAAAAGGGGTGGATTATCAGAGTAACTCAGAAGTAGGATCGCTGGGGATTGAGAAACCCCCAGACCTAGGGTTTACTCCTCTTTCAAGAAACAGACGAAGAGAGAAGAGAAGGTTTTATACCTGACTGTGATATCTCTCGTTGCTTCAATTGAAGGACACTCTCGAACAGATTGTAGGATCCTTGGAGACGAGGTATCTTCGCAATGGATCCTCGGATTGTAGTCCTATGGCAAGGTTGGCCTTCTTCTCAAACTCAGGATCTGGAAGAAGAAGAACAAAAAAAAAAAAACCAGAAACTCAAAGAAAGACACTGACCTGAGGACTTAATGAAGATTGTTGGATGTAGAAGTTCCAGAGATCTTGATACTGATCTGACTCTTCTTTGAACTTGCTCTGTAGTTGAAACAGTTGATCTGAACCTGGATGCTGGTGGCCGGCCTCTATGTGGAAGAGAGGGGCCGTGGGATGTAGATGGAAAATTAGGGTTTGGTGGTGGTGGAGTAGAGATGGGTGGACTAAGCTAGGGTTTTGGGGTTGGAGATCTCACACCTCCTCAAGGTTCCTAGGGAACCTGGATTTACTCCCTCACGGAGCTCAACACTTGAATACAAGTGCGGAAGAGAGAAACACAAAGTTGCTCACAAAGAAATTGATTTCATTCATCATTTTTTCAAGAGTTACATAGAGTTGAATATATAGACATAACAAAGAAATAAAATTTCATACACTTCCCATGTGGGACTAATAGGACTAACCCACACTTTAGGCATCAAATTCTCTTCCCAAGACTCCTTCCATGAGTGGGCAGCCCAAAAACTCCAAGAAAACTTGAAAATCAGCTCCAAATGGCAGGTTATGGGGGTGTCTCCTAGTATCTCTCCATGAATCAAGGATTTTCCCTTCATGGTTTGGCTCTTTTGGACACCTCCTAGTCTTGCCCCACAAGTTTAGGCTTCTTCCTTTCATGGCTTTGGCACTTTAGGAAACTTTTGGGTGCCTCCTTGATTTTCTCCCCAAGACATGCTCTCTTCCCTTTTATAACTTGGGTTTTTATGGAACATTGTGCGGCGCCTCCTTGATCCTCTCTTCAAGAAAAATTCTTGCCATCCTGGCTTGGGTTTATCTGGAAAGAAGTTGGCTCCTCCTTGGATTGAGGTATCTTGATGGATTTCTCCCCCAAGTGGTGCATGAAAGAAGGGACCTGCTTTCTTGTGGTGTGGGGACCAAGGCACACTGGATGGAGATGTGGCGCCTCCTAGACTCTGGCGTGTGGCTGGGAGTGTGTCACCCACTTGCTTGGTCCTGGGAGAAAATGTGGCACCTTGGAGAAGACCTAGACCACTACTAGGACTTGTATTGAGTCAACATGACTCAACAAAATTTAAATTACAGGGAAATGCAGACTCAAACTAAAATTGAGTTGACCAAGTCAACCCTTATTACAAAACCAGAAAACCCTAATTCTTCGGGCATTGTCAATCAGAGATCCAGATGGAGCCCTGAAGTCTTCTTCTGAGTCTGGTGCCCGCACCAATTCTCCCGGGGTGGGAGGAACTCGACCCTGTCGAGTATTGATAAAGCTGGCTCTGGTATCTCTCCAAGAGGTCTGGGTCCAATTCTTGTAATTCTTCTCGGGAGATCCAAGAGTTATCAGAATCTGGCCTTCCTTGCTAGCGAACCAGGTATCTTTGGTATCCTCGATTACGAGTAGAGATAACCTGATCATCCAGGATCTTTTCAATCTGCTCTTTCCTTACAGGCCAGTTTGTTGGTGGACACACAGGGTTGGGTTCACTCTCAAGAGCAGGATTAGGCTCAAAAAGGCTCACTGGGAATCACAGCTGGCTCTCTATACTCTACTAGGTCTGTAATGTTGAAAGTGGAGCTAATGCCTAGTTCTGAAGGCAACTCGAGCACATAGACATTGGACCCTACTCTCTTCACCACTCTAAATGGTCCAGCTCCTCTAGCATGTAACTTTCTAACAGTTCCAGGAGGAAACCGTTCAGGCCTTAACCTAATCATTACATAGTCTCCCTCAACAAAAGTTTTGACTCGCCTTTGAGAATCAGCCAACTTCTTATAAGTTTCATTACTTAAATTTATTTTGGCATGAATTTCTTTATGCAAGTCCTTTACATGCTATGCAAGTGCATCAAGAGACTTGTGTGTGTGGACTAATAGTGAAATCAGATCAAGTGGTGTGTGAGGCTTGTATCCATGAATAATTTCAAAGGGACTCTAGCCTATAGACCTATTGATCGAAACATTATATGCAAATTTAGTCCTGGACAAAATACAAATCCCAATTCCTGGTGCTCTCAATCAAACCAAAATCAGAGCCAACGCCTAGTAAAGGATCAAGAAAAACTAAACTAGACTGACGACGCATTCCTAAAGAATGGACTTTATTCCAAAGGAACCCTAGGTCTAAACCTAACAAACTACGGCTCTCTAGGTTTGACCTTGGGTTGGAGGATGGCATGCAGAGCATGAAAACTTATTATGGATGCCTAGTAGGTGCCATAAGGTCTTCCAGAAGTAGGTGGCAAACCTAATAGGTTCTAAGGAGTCTTGCAACCTAGAGATCTCAGTAAAGTGTAATCCCATAGCTCTAGAAACATGAGAAGATTCAGGGAAGGGTAGGAAATAAGAATCAGAGTTTTGAGGTGGCTTATCAGAAACAAGAAACAAACCTTGGTTATTCAGGATGACCTTAAAATGAGGACATTGTTCTATAGGTGCACTCATCCAAACCTCATGATTTGCTCTAGGAGGGTCTACAAGTGCAAGTTCTAGGGTAGGCTGGGTGCTCCTAGAAGGTGGAAGGTTATCAGGAAGGTCTTTGGAATGTTTATCTAAAAAGTCCTCTAAGCTATTGTCTTTTTCTTGTTCTTGGACCTTCTCAATGGGCAATTCTTGTGAACCCCTTCCTTCTTCACACTTCTCTACCAGATTTGACTCAGGGGTGTCTTCTTTGGATTCCTCAATGAGTTCAGGGGTATTCTCACTTAAACTTTCATTGGGTGTAATTTCTTCTTCCTGAACTTCCTCAAAAGGGTCTTCTCTTAGGGTTAGCTCCTGAATTCCTTGAGTGGCAGGGGTCCCCTCAATAACCCCATTAGGTAGGAGTTGGTTAATTGAATTATCGGGAGAGATATCCTCAAATTCTTCTTCTTCATATTCATCTATCAAACTTATGTCAGGCTCATATATTTCTTCCTCAATCTCACTGAAAGGTTCTAATATATTCTCCTTTGATTCCTCTTTAAGTACGGCTCTGGTCAGGTCAACTAATTTTGGGATGGCCATGCCTAACTCCTTCTCAGTATTATCCTTCTGGTCAAGAGGTGACACAAGTGGGAATTGACAAACAAAAGTCTGGTTCACTACGGGTGTCGGATCAATCGGAACTTGACTCAAGTTGGTAGAGGTTGGCTTTAAGTCCAAAGTACTTGATTGGTTATATCTTAAAGACCACTCATAGTCTTGGGCTTCTTGGTAGGCTCGGTCTAACTTATTGGTCTTTTCAAGGCATAGCTTCCTATAAATGTCTGGGTGTAACCCAACTCTAAACCTCGATGTGATCTGAGCTTCGGTCTCAATGGTATTGCATTTCATGTCATACCACTGGAAGTCCTCGATATATTTAGACACAGGCCTATTACCTTGTTGCAATTGGTACCATTGGTCTAAAAGTCTTTTCTCATAGGATCTACCTAGGTACCTATCTCTCAACTTACTTCTCATATCTCTCCAAGTATATATTTCCTCTTTTCTTTGATAACACTCATGCTCAATAGCATACCAATGCGACCTAGCATGTTTGGTGAACTTGGTTTTGGCCAACCTAATTTGTCCTAATTTTGATATATTAGTGCACTCAAAATACCGATCCATTTGTTCTTCCCACTTAATATATGTCTCTTGTCTTCCATCAAAAGTGGGTGCATAAGGTTTGGTGTTCCTAACAGGTCCCTTTTCTGAGTCAACCAAGTATGGATATAGGCTCCTAGGGTTATGCTCGGGATCACGGTATAAGGTCCTCCTAGGCTCCTGGCATGGGTGAGGTTGGGGCCTATTAAATTTTGGATCAGGGGTCCAATTTTGATGTCTACGTTTCTCAAGTCCCTGGGCTCCGTCTCTAAACTGGGCAAAACCCTCATTCATATCCTGACTCAATTTGGTCATACTTTTGGTAAGAGTTCTAATCATGGCCTCTAAATCAGGTTGGGTTTGACCAGGTTGGTAGGGTACTTCATTCCGGGTGGACATAATGATGCAAGCAAGCACACCAAATGAGACTCGACTGAAATGACTACGGGCTAACTAGACCTAGAGCCCAAACTAGATGCCCAATCAGAGTGGCAAGCTAGCCTGTAGTAACTCGGGACTCAGCCAGGCAGGTGTAAGGGGAGTGTTAGGTCCCTAATTGCCAATCCTAGACACCAATCAGAGATTGGCGAGGTAGGCGGACCAGCACACAAGTCCTTCGGGATAGAATCCCTGAACCACCATTCTAGACACTGAGTACAAAGCACACACAGAGTAACTAGACAAACTGACTCAACATTAGCCTAGACCCGACTTGTTGGTGTCCCTAGCCCACTAGGGCAAATTAAGTCTAATAAATTTTAAAATTAGGCTTAGGATCGAATGAATGGGTGGTGGTTTTGGGCTAAGGAGAGGTTATCAACTCCTTCCCTTATCTTAGATGCTCAATTGCCCTTAAGATGAATTAGGAGATGATCACTCAAAAAATTGAATTGCAAAAATACAGAAACAGAATTGCTGTAATTTAACTCTCATAAATTTCACAAAAATCAATAAATTACAGTAAAATTATATAAAATATTTTCAATTACACTGGTTCCAGCAAAACAAAAATTATATAATTTGAAGTTACCTACAATGAGAAAAAATTCCTACAACAGGATAGTTACAGACTGAAAATAGAATGCTTCCCCCGTTTACAATTCCTGCTACGAAGTTGTAACCCAGTGGATCCCCTACACGCCCTAGGAACACCCCGTGGAATGGGAAGAGGAGGCTTGCACCTCGCTTAGTTCCTAGGACCGGACGTCCTGGGGAGTCTACTTCGAGCAGACAAAGTAAAAAGAGAGACACTCAAAACATGCAAGCAAGTCAGAAACCCTAGACAGGGCTCTGATACCAAAATTGATGCAGAACAAAAAGATGATGCGATGCGAAAGTAAATTAAAATTAATGTATTTTTTTTTATTTATTTATTTTTAGAAGTCGGCTTTGACTTAAAGGAAAGATAAACTAATGCTGAAAGAAACTAAGAAATGACAGAAAGCACAATTAAAAGGGGTGGATTATCAGAGTAACTCAGAAGTAGGATCGCTGGGGATTGAGAAACCCCCAGACCTAGGGTTTACTCCTTTTTCAAGAAACAGACGAAGAGAGAAGAGAAGGTTTTATACCTGACTGTGATATCTCTCGTTGCTTCAATTGAAGGACACTCTCGAACAGATTGTAGGATCCTTGGAGACGAGGTATCTTCGCAATGGATCCTAGGATTGTAGTCCTATGGCAAGGTTGGCCTTCTTCTCGAACTCAGGATCTGGAAGAAGAAGAACAAAAAAAAAAAAACCAGAAACTCAAAGAAAGACACTGACCTGAGGACTTAATGAAGATTGTTGGATGTAGAAGTTCCAGAGATCTTGATACTGATCTGACTCTTCTTTGAACTTGCTCTATAGTTGAAACAGTTGATCAGAACCTGGATGCTGGTGGCCGGCCTCTATGTGGAAGACAGGGGCCGTGGGATGTAGATGGAAAATTAGGGTTTGGTGGTGGTGGAGTAGAGATGGGTGGACTAAGCTAGGGTTTTGGGGTTGGAGATCTCACACCTCCTCAAGGTTCCTAGGGAACCTGGATTTACTCCCTCACGGAGCTCAACACTTGAATACAAGTGCGGAAGAGAGAAACACAAAGTTGCTCACAAAGAAATTGATTTCATTCATCATTTTTTCAAGAGTTACATAGAGTTGAATATATAGACATAACAAAGAAATAAAATTTCATACACTTCCCATGTGGGACTAATAGGACTAACCCACACTTTAGGCATCAAATTCTCTTCCCAAGACTCCTTCCATGAGTGGGCAGCCCAAAAACTCCAAGAAAACTTGAAAATCAGCTCCAAATGGCAGGTTATGGGGGTGTCTCCTAGTATCTCTCCATGAATCAAGGATTTTCCCTTCATGGTTTGGCTCTTTTGGACACCTCCTAGTCTTGCTCCACAAGTTTAGGCTTCTTCCTTTCATGGCTTTGGCACTTTAGGAAACTTTTGGGTGCC
The DNA here is from genome assembly GCA_021397845.1 of Areca catechu. Taxonomy (NCBI): domain Eukaryota; kingdom Viridiplantae; phylum Streptophyta; class Magnoliopsida; order Arecales; family Arecaceae; genus Areca; species Areca catechu. Next base: position 87,039,922 of record CM038051.1, on the reverse strand, counting down.
TCCTTGATTTTCTCCCCAAGACATGCTCTCTTCCCTTTTATAACTTGGGTTTTTATGGAACATTGTGGGGCACCTCCTTGATCCTCTCTTCAAGAAAAATTCTTGCCATCCTGGCTTGGGTTTATCTGGAAAGAAGTTGGCTCCTCCTTGGATTGAGGTATCTTGATGGATTTCTCCCCCAAGTGGTGCATGAAAGAAGGGACCTGCTTTCTTGTGGTGTGGGGACCAAGGCACACTGGATGGAGATGTGGCGCCTCCTGGACTCTGGCGTGTGGCTGGGAGTGTGGCACCCACTTGCTTGGTCCTGGAAGAAAATGTGGCACCTTGGAGAAGACCTAGACCACTACTAGGACTTGTATTGAGTCAACATGACTCAACAAAATTTAAATTACAGGGAAATACAGACTCAAACTAAAATTGAGTTGACCAAGTCAACCCTTATTACAAAACCAGAAAACCCTAATTCTTCGGGCAATGTCAATCAGAGATCCAGATGGAGCCCTGAAGTTTTCTTCTGAGTCTGGTGCCCGCACCATCAGATCCTTGGAGGTCACTACTAGGACCAGACCCTTGTATGATCCACCTCCTATTTTCACTAGGTCTCCTAGTACTTCTCATCACCCTAGGGCACCTCCTCCTCATGCTTCTCTAGTAGACCACCTAGACCTGCTTCTTGGTATGGTGCTAGTACACCTACCAATGTACCTAAAGATGAATCTGAAAGTGAATAGGTCTTTAGTTTGATCTTTAGTATTTTCTATACTTTTTGGAAATTGTTTGAAGTATTTGTAATGATTGATGTACTGAATCCTTTAATAGAAATGCAATGAACATCTTTTTGGTCACGGTGTAATATGTGTACTTATGTTATCCTGTTTACTCTCTCTATTTTCTTAAATAGAATTCTCTCTCTAAGTTGAGAAAGTGAAATTATCTCAAACAAATCTTGAAACTTTCTCAATTTATTTAAAAATCTGAGCTTAACTGTTTAATCCTTTTGATTTGTTGACAAAAAGGGGGAGAACCATTGAGTGCATGAAAGAAGAAACTCAATGAATTGCAATAGACAAGGGGAGCATAATTAGTGAATGATTTTTTGCATACTTTTCTGATAAAATATTCAAATGAATGTTAAAGGGGGAGGAACTTAGAGAAATTTCATATTGTTTAGAAATTTTATAAAAAGGGGGAGATATACATGTTTAATTTACATGCTTCAATGATTACTATGATGCTCTCTACTCATTACATCTATCTGTTAATGCTTAATGCTGCTTGATACATACAAGCAATCATTCTCTGATACTTATAGTTTATAAATTTGACCTTATGTATAACTGTATAGCATATATTGATACATATTTGAGAATACAGTTGATATTATGATTTGTCAAATAAGTGTAAATGCTTACTATGATATACATCTACTTGTGAATAGAATATATTCTTTTCATGCCTAGTATTTTGTCATCATCAAAAAGGGGGAGATTGTTGACCCCTAAAGTGATTTTGATGATAACAAAACATTAGAGCATACATTTGGTTATCTAACAACTCTTCAAATGATTGACAAGTTTTTGTAGGACAACTACATTGACACACTTTTAATCCCTACAATCTTTATTGCTTTGTGTTGAGTTGTAAAGTATTTAGAATCTTGTGAAGAAGAACCCTACAAAATTTTTTTACTTAAATCAAGATAAAGGGTTACTTCTAGTAGTTTTCAAGCTTCGATTTTTCATGATTTTATTGAAAGAAGACCTTGAAGAAGTCTTCAAAGCATGGCACAAGAAGTTCTGGAAGATTGAATTTGATCTAGCTGAAGAACAAATTTCGAGCCGACTGGATAGAGGAACCAGCCGACTCTGGCACTAGCACAGGAAAGAAGTTCTTTGGCACACAGATCCAGTCGACTGGCACCAAGGCCCAACCGACTCGTCCAGAACATGGTTGAGAACGTTCTGAGATTCTTAAGGATCCAAGCCAACCGCATTTTAGCCTAGCCAACTCATCTAGAACTTGGTTGAGAATGCTCTGAGAGCCTCTGAGATTCGAGTCGACTGGAATTCAGTCTAGCCGGCTCGACTAGAGTGACCCATTTTCTCAACTATGGAAGCTAGCCGATTGGCGTTCAGCCCAGCCGACCTGAACTTGATCCGAGCCGACTCGAAGATTGTCCGAGCCGACTAGAATGACGGGGTCACCTCTAATGGCTAGTTCCAGTTTTTAGTTTTTGAATTCCAAAAGTGCTCCAATGGTAACCTGTCACCTTCCAACGGTCTACAAGGTTCAAAATCAAGGGAAGGCAGTTGAAGTCTCTATAAATAAGGTATAAAAACATCTTTGGAGAGACTAATGAGTTAATGGATATTTATTGAACACTTATTGAAGTTAAAAGAGAGAGAGCACTTGAGCTTTCAAGTCAGCCTTCAAGCCTTCACCAACTCTTACCAAAAGATTGAAACATCTTTTGAGGAAAGCAAGGAAGCCATTGAAGTGCATTGAAGAGCATTCAATTAAGCTTCACTCGAGCTATATCGGCAACCACCAAACAACAGAGTTTGTCATTTTTGTTGCTTCTATATTCTATTCTTAGAATATTTTGGTTATTGGTGAGCTCAGTTGTAAAAACCAAATAGGTTTCTTTGGTGAGCCTTTTAGAAACCAAAGTGTAGAGGTTCTAGGTGAGCCTGTAAAAACCTAGTGTGGGTTTCTTTGGTGAGCTCAGGTTAAAAACAAAAGTGTAGAGGTTGGGATTGTGAGCCTGTAAAATAATCCGACTGTATTCTGGTTTGGGAGATATAGTGAAAATCCCGAGTGGTGAACTTGGGTAGTGGACGTAGGAGTTGAGTTGCTCCGAACCACTATAAACCTGCCTTGTTTGTGTTGTGCTTGATTTACCTTTTTGCTTCTGCATTTATTCTCTGACTAACACATCACCTAACCACTAAAAGGAATTACTTGTGCACATACTTGCAAAAATTTTGTAATTCCCAATTCACCCCCCTCCTGGGAAAAAGCCACCTAGGCAATAACCTGCTATCTTAATAAAAAGATGCTAATAGAAAAGATTTTAAAAAACACAATTCAAAGTATATCCTAATAGATTTTGTCATCTATGTTAGAGGAGGCTATTTCCTTAATGGCATACAATTACCCTGCATGACTCTATAAATTAGTAAGAGGGGATCCCAATAAAGGTACATTTCGACACATGTCTCTCATAGACTCATTCAGCCTCACCATCACTCTCAGCTTTGGCTACTGTAGCCTATCTCATTCTCTCGCTACTTGAGCATCGGAGGGTCCTCCACTAGCTACCATTGATAGAGGAACTATTTCTTACATGTATTTGCCTAAGAGATACTAAAAGCATCATTGTGATCCACTAAAGAAGGTCGAAAGATCCTCAAGCACCATCATGGTTCTAGCGGAGGGTGATTTGATGGTAATAGATTGGTGCACCAGGTAGATAGTGCAAAAGAAGAAGATCTCAGAGCTTGGAAGCATAGTGATGATTCGAGCAAAGGATGCCTACACTAGCTATGCCAAACACTCCTTGCACCATGATGAATGGTTTAGTCTAGTGATGGAGCCTATCGCTCCTCCACCTTCACCATCAGTGACCTAGCAGGACTTGCTTTCCATCTTAACGTAGCAAGTCCAAATGATGGTTATGGTGGTGCAAGGGTTGCAACAGCATCAGCAATAGCCTAGGTGAAATAGCAGCATCTGGAGGTCCCAGCCATTCCCATTGTTGCTACTTGTCTTAATCGCTGATCTCTCCTATGGAGATCTTCTTGTCAATGGACTTTTCATCGATCACAATCTCACTCACCATGCCAAGTAAGCCATTGATCTCTTAGAGGGAGGTCCTCTTACATATAGACCATCCATTGGTCACATTCTTTTTTGCCACATCAAGTAGGCCCCTAGCATGAAGAACAGCAATGAAGAAGGGAGATAAAGTGGGAGAAACACCCCCACTCCTCATCCAAATCCTCCCGAGAGGGATCTACAGGAGTTTCTCGGTAGTTGACCGAGCGGCAGCTCGACGACTATGACTGCAAGCTACATGAAATTTGAAGAAATTTTTAAAATTTCCTTGAATATGAATCACTTTGCATAGTGGAATAAATTAAAAATAATTGTATATAACTTGGAGATCTAATATATGGAGTTCATGTTTCAAGACAAATTTGAGCAAGATCATGCTCACAATAAAATAGAAATCAAAATAGTTTTTATGATAAAAGTACAACTAGAAGAAGATCTCATCTTCTTGCATACCTTACACTAGTTGATGATCTTCGAACATGGTTCTTCTTGAAACCACGAATGTACCCTACCTCTATGAGTATCACATGGAGCCATGGATTGATCTGAGAAGTCAATTTCACTAGGGTGCTAGCTCCCTTCCAGAAGCCTTCTCAAGGTTTGCTAAATTCTCTCAAAGGCTATATGTTCAACTCCTTTGAATGCTTAGAGGAAGAAAGAATTATCGCTCCCCAACCCTTGGGCATGGAGAATAGGAAGAGAGGAAGGAGAGGAGCTGCCCAATAGCAAGAGTTCTTCAAAAAATTCTATAGAAAATTCTCGGTACAAGGGTTCAAAGGCAACACTTATTTATAGGCTTTTAGAAATCCTAGAACCCCTTATCCGAATGCAATAGGAGTCAAACTCCCATTCCATGCCACCTAGAGATGCCCCATCCATCGTATTTTACATGGGAATTGATTTCATGCTAACAAGGGATGTTGGAATCAAATTAGGCATGAGGGAGTACTCCTTTAAGCAATTTGGAGTCCAACTCCAAATGGGATTAGCAAGCCCCTTTGACTTGGTCAAAATATATTGAATTTGGACTTCAAAAGACCATGACTAGTCAAAACCCAACATGAGGACTCTCCTTCTCTCTTAGGCATGGGATTCCAGATTTGGATGAGGACACTTGGGCATGAACTCCTTTCACACAACGAATTTGGAGTGGCTTTAATATTTGGTGCATAAGTTCCCTAGCACACAAAGTTCTTCCTCACACCCCAATATTTGGGGTTGTTGCCACTCGGATCATCGTGGCCTGTAGCTCTAACGGGTTGGGTTTCTACAGGGTACCTGGCTCCCGGCCTTGCGGTAGGCTCGCTTGCTCGCTCCGGGGGTCCTGCAAGACAGAGGAAAGCCTCGGGCCGGGGATTCTAGCGAAGGCACTCCGATGATCAAGTCAGTGGGATGATCGAGGAAAATAGAAACCTTTATGGTGAAGAGCTTAGGGGACTCTCCGCATTGAGAGGATGATAAAAGAGAGAAGATAATGCTCAAAATGAAAGAGTTATGTTGTTTTTTCCTTGCTTGTTTTTTTCTATTTTTCTTCTTCTTACCTTCACTTACCTTTTCATGTAGGCTTTATATAGGTGAGTAGCCTTTGTTGGCTTCTAGGTTTCCCTTTTCTAAGGAGGCTTTCCGTTGCCTATTGTCACCTCTCTGTCGAGCTGAATTTGTGCCTGAGCCTCAAGCCATAATGGGATGTTTCCATTTCGAAGGACGCCGCCTGGGTGCCACAATGCCTAGGGTCTAGGATGTAGGGTCTAGGTACCCCATTATGGAAGTCACAGTTTTCCAGTCATGGGGTCATCTACATGTCGGCCTGCCATAAGGCTGGGGGCTTGGGGTCATCCGAATCATGCAGATCATGCACACGGTGCACCGCAGGGGGACCTGCACCCATGGCAGGGCATGCACCTCCTCTTGGAGGCTCTGCATGATCAGGTACTCCCTCATCTTCATTTTGAATTTTGACCTCTTTACGCCTTTGGCAGGAATCCACACTCCTAACGATAGAAGGGTTCGCTTCGGAGGGGTGGACTCGACCTTGACTAGGAGCTGACCTTAGACAGGGTGCTCGCCTAATGAGCCCTGCCTTGATTGGGAGTTGACCTCGATAGGGCGGTCCATTCTGGAAGCACGAGCTCGACCCTGATCGAGTGCTATCCTCAGTCAGGGGACTCGCCTCAGAGGGATGGACTCGACCTTGACCGGGAGCTGATCTCAGACGGGGGGCCCACCAATGAGCCCTACCTCGATTGGGAACTGACCTTGGTCGGGTGGTCCGCCTTGGTTCTTTATCAGGTAGCCTTGCCCAGGTGGCAGGTCCCTTGCCATCGCGGCTGTCTGTAGGCTCCATATCAATGGATGTTGCCACATTAGTTCGCAGGCTCCACGTCAACGGATGTCGCCATATCAGGGGCATTGACTTAGTCAAAGACCAAGTAATATGGACTCCAATCCTCATTTAAATTTTAAATCTAATCCAAAATTATATTGAGTCAAACTCAATTATGGGTTTAATCAAATTAAATCCAATTTAACTTGACTCAAACCTAGCCTAGTCCTTTGATTCAATCTAATTAAACTAAATAACTTAATTAGCAATAATTATATGCCAAATTGTTGACCCCTGGAATGATTTTGATGATTACAAACTATTGGAGCATGTATGCATTACTAATTCTTTCAATTACTTAAGAAGTTTTGCAGGAAGTATTTATATTTATATCAGTTGGTTTTCTATTCAGTTGAAATGTATTCCAATATTGTATGAACTCATATACATTTCAAGTTATAAAGCCCTAATTTTTTCATCCATGTAATCTTGTAAAAAAGGCTATAAATTAATAAAAAATGAGTGTAAGTATGTTAGACATGTGTGGTAAACTCTTTGAATTGTTTAGAAGACTTGCTTTTATTAGAATCTTGATTTGAAGAAGTTTGGAAAAATTTGAAAGCTTTAGAAGAATTTTTGTAAGAGACAACTCATGGACCAAGAGCCGACTCCTGCTCTGGCATGGCACAAAAATCTCAAAGTTTTAGAAGTTCGAGCTGACTCGAGCCTTAAGAGCCGACTCGACCAAAACTTGTATTTTTGATGACTGAGACTTCTAACCGACTCGAGCTTAGAAGAGCTGACTCGTCTAGAGTTTGAATTTTTGGTGACTGAGACTTCGAGCCGACTAAGCCTTGAAGAGCCAACTCCTCTAGAATTTGTTTTTTCATTGTCTGAGACTTCGAGTCGACTCATGGTTCTCGAGCCGACTCGAGTGTCGAGTTCTGGCTTGTAACGGCTAGTTGCTGAAATAGTTTTTTGAATTCCAAAGAGGCTCCAACGGCTATTTTTCGATTTTGTAGGCCCTACAATGGCTAGTTTTGCTTGAAAACTATAAAAGGAAGTATTTATGATGGTTTAAAAGATTATTCATCAATTATTCATTGATTATTCATTGAAGTAAGGAGCATTCAAGTTGATTTCAAGTCCTTCACCAACCAACTTCAAGTGAGCATTCAAGAAAGGATTCAAAGTTTCACCAACTGATCTTCATTCTTGAATCTAACCTTTTGAGAAAGTCAAGAAGCAGCTTGAAGAATATTCAAGAGCATTTAAAGCTAGGCTTCAATTTGATCTTCATCGGCAATACTAAAACAAATTTGGTTTGTTGTAAAGTTGCTATTTTCATTTGATATATCTTGCTTTCTCTCTAAGAACAATAAGGGGCTGTGTCTTGAGAGTGTGTTGAGTTTCTTTGATAATCCTGGTTTTAAAAACCAAAGGAAGTTAGGTTCCTGGTTAGCTTGTGTTAAAACCAAGTGCGGGTTTTCTTTGGTGATCCCGTATTAAAACCAAAGTATAGAGGTTTGGATTGTGAGCCTGTCAAAATAATCTGACTATATTTTGATAGGGGATATAGTGGAAATCCCAAGTGGTTCTTGGGTAGTGGACATAGGAGCGGGTTGTTCCGAACCACTTTAAATCTCTTATGTTTGTGATTGCCTTGATTGTGTTTAATTGTTTGCTTCCGCATTGCATATTCACCACAACACTAAAAGGATTTTAAATTGCACATACTTACTAAAATTTTCATAATCCCAATTCACCCCCCTCTTGGGAAGCCACCTAGGCAACAAGTGGTATCAGAGCAGAGTCTCTAAAAATTTTTTAGAGTTAAGATTGATGGCACATCCCATGAGCACCTCCTTTATCGAAGGCCAATCTACAAATCGACCTCCACTTTTCACTGGAATTAATTACACATATTGAAAGGCTAGGATGAAGATATAAATTCAAGCTGTAGACTTTCATTTATGGAAAATAATTCTAAAAGGACCTCACACACCCACTATTAAAATTAATGATGTTGAGGTTCCCAAACTTGAAGAAGAATGAGATGAGAATGATATGAAATTGGCTGAGCTAAATGCCAAAGTCATGAATTTACTTTATTGCACTTTGGACCCAAATGAGTTTAACAGAATTTTCACTTGCAATTCTGCTAAAAAAATTTGGGATAAGCTTGAAATCATACATGAGAGCACATTGCAGGTTAAGACATCAAAAATCAATCTTCTTGTGCATAATCATGAATTATTCAAAATGGATCCAAATGAAACTATATCTGCTATGTATACACGTTTTACTGATATTATAAATGATCTTAAAAGTCTTGGTAGGATTTATACTAATGCTGATCTAGTCCAAAAGGTTTTGAGATCTTTACTAGAAAAATGGGAAGCAAAAGTTACAGCTATTCAAGAGGCAAAGGACTTAAACACTCTACCATTAGATGAACTACTAGGGTTATTGATCACTCATGAGCTAGCCATGCAGCAAAGAATAGAAGAAGATTCAAAAAGGAAAAAGGCTATTGCATTTAAAGCAACTGAAGAAGAAAAAGATGGAGATTTAGAAACTTTTGATGATGATATGGAACATAATGAATTTGCCCTAGTTATAAGAAAGTTTAAGAGATTTATGGGCAGAAGAAGAACGAATAGATGGAGGAAGCAATTCAGAAGAGAAGACTATGGAAAGGAAAAAGAAAAAGATAAAGAAAAGGACAAGGACAAAGATTAAACTCCAATTTGTTATGAATGCAAAAAACCAGGACACATACGTCCTGATTATCCAGAAATCAATAAAAAGCTATTTAAGAGAAAGAAAAAAAAGCAATGCTTGTGGCATGGAGTGATAGTGATAAATCTACATCAACCGAAGAAGAAAAAGATACAACAAAGATAGCTCAAATCTGCCTTATGGGTTTGGAGGATGAGGTAACAACTTTTGAACATAATCTAGAATTTACTTATGATGAGCTTCATAATGCTTTTAATGAATTATTGATATAATACAAAAAGGCTGGTTTGAAAATGAAGAATTTGAAAAATAATTGTGATATAGTTGTAAAAGATAAAAATGAAGTTTGTGAAAGAAATAAGATTTTACAAAGAGAATTAAGTTTGATTTGTAAAAGACTTAAATCTATCCAATTTGAAAAGGAAGAACTTCTTGAAAAGAATAGAAATTTATAAAAGGAAAACACTATTTTGCAAGAAGAAGTTCAAAAGCTAAAACCCTTGGTTGAAACATTAACTCTAAGCTCTAACAAACTTAAACTGATTTTGAGAGATCAAAGAGATTCTAATAACAAGTTTGGAATCAGTTATAAAAGTTTAAATTCAAATAAATTTTCTGCATCTACATCTTATGCTCCCAAGTTTGCATCACATGCTCTTTATTCAAGGTCAAAAATTATCTGCTATGCTTGTAATAATATTGGTCACAAAGCATTTGAATGTCATTTAAAATATAATGACAAAAAGAAAATCAAGAAAATCTGGGTTCCAAAAGAAACCAATCCGACTAACTTGCATGGACCCAAGAGAGTTTGGGTACCTAAATCCACTACTTGATTGTTTTGCAGGAATGTCTTGCAGCCATGAATGCAAAGAAAAGATGGTAACTTGATAGCGGCTGTTCAAGACATATAACGGGTGATATAGATCAATTCTTCACCCTAGAACAAAAAGATGATGGCATGGTAACCTTTGGTGACAATCGTAAAGGAAGGATAATTGGTATTGGTAAAATTAAAATTACTCCTACTTTTATTGAGAATGTATTACTTGTAGAGAAATTAAAGCATAATCTTTTAAGCATCAGTCAACTTTGTGATATTGGTTTTAATGTTTTCTTCAAGTCTTCAATGTATATATTAGTTGATCCTCTTGACTCTAGTACAAAGTTCATTGGACATATACTTGGTAATATATATGTAGTAGATCTTAATAATCTAGCTATGTCAAGCAATACAAGTCTTGTAGCAGTGAATGATAAGAGCAAGGAATCAAGTCTACTATGGCATAGACAGCTTGGACATGCTAGTATGGATACTATTGCAAAGCTTATTTCAAAGATTGGGTTAAAGGTCTACCAAAGTTTAAAGTAAATTTTGATTATATCTGTGATACATGCCAATTAGGAAAGCAAGTGAGGGGGAGTTTTAAATCCAAGAATATTATTTTTACTACTAGACCTTTAGAGCTACTTTACATGGATCTCTTCGGACCTACTAAGACAACAAGCATAGGTGGTATGAAGTATGGTCTTGTGATTGTAGATGATTTTTCAAGATAAACTTGGGTTTTATTCATTGCATATAAAGATGAAACTTTTAAAGCATTCAAAAAGTTTTACAAAAGAGTTTCAAATTTGAAAAATCTTTCTGTTATTTTTATTTGTAGTGATCATGGTACGGAATTTGATAATCAATATTTTGATCACTTTTACACAAAACACGGTATTGATCATAAATTCTCCGCTCCAGAACACTGCAATAAAATGGTGTTGTAGAAGAAAGAATAGAACTTTGAAAGAAATATCCAGAATAATGCTTTGTGAAGGAAATCTTTCAAAATACTTTTAGGCAGAAGCTGTAAATACTGCTTGCTATATTTTAAAAAGAGTTTTGATCAAACTTATTATAAGAAAAACCCCCTATGAACTATGGAATAATAGAAAGCCAAACATAAATTATTTTCATGTTTTTGGTTGCAAATGTTTTGTTCTCAATAATGGTAAAGTTAATCTTGGTAAGTTTGATACAAAATCTGATGAAGCTATCTTTCTTGGTTATTCTATAAATAGTAAAGCCTATCGAGTTTTTAATAAAAGAACTTTAACTATGGAAGAATCAATCTATATTATTTTCAATGCGATTGACATGACATCTTCTAGAAAAAAAAGATTGTGCTGATGATGATGCATGTACACTTGAACATGGACTAAAGGAAATGACTATCAAAGATAAGTAAGCAAATGAACAACATGAAGAAATGGTAAGCAAAGATCATGAAGATATACCTAAAGAATGGAGGTATATATACTCACATCCTAAAGAACTTATTATAGGAGATCCATCACAAGGTATTAGAACTAGAGCTTCACATAAGGATGCACATGATTTGATTGCTTTTGTATCTCATGTAGAACCACACACTATAGAAGAAGCTGAAACCGACCCTAATTGGATGTTAGCTATGCATGATGAGTTAAACCAATTTAGGAGAAATAATGTTTGGACACTTGTAGAAAGACCAAATGACTACCCTATTATAGGTACTAGATGGGTTTACAAGAATAAGTTAGATGAACAAGGTAATTTAATTAGGAACAAGTCTAGACTGGTAGCTCAAGGTTACAATCAAGAAGAAGGAATAGATTTTGATGAAACCTATGCACCAGTAACTAGACTAGAAGCTATTAATTTACTCTTGGCATATGCATGTTTTATGAACTTTAAATTATTTTAAATGGATGTAAAGAGTGCTTTTCTAAATGGTTTTCTATCCAAAGAAGTTTTTGTGGAATAACCATCCAGTTTTATCGATCACACTTTTCCAAATCATGTTTTCAAGTTGAATAAAGCTTTATATGATCTTAAACAGGTACCTAGAGCATGGTATGATAGATTAAGCAAGTTTTTGCTTGGAAATGATTTTATAAGAGGTAGTGTTGATACTACCTTATTTATTCAAAAGAAAAATAATGATATCTTGGTTTTTCAAATTTATGTTGATGATATAATATTTGAATCTATCGATGAATCTTTGTGCAAAGATTTTGCTAAGTTAATACAGGGTGAATTCGAAATGAGTGTAATAGGTGAGCTAAGCTACTTCCTCGGACTTCAAATCAAATAATCAAAGGAAGGGATTCTAATCAATCAAGCCAAATATATTAAAGAAATTATCAAAAAGTTTGGCATTTAATCAAGCAAAGAAGTTGGAACACCTATGAGTCCTGCATGCAGACTTGATAAAGATGAAAATGGCACAACTGTTGATCAAAAATTGTATAGAGGTATGATTGGATCTATACTTTATTTAACTGCCAGTAGACCTGATATTCTATTTAGTGTTTGTATGTGTGCACATTTTCAATCAAATCCAAAAGAATCACACATTATTTCTATTAAAAGAATCATTAAGATCTTAAAGGCACATGTAATATAAGATTATGGTATTCAAAGCATTCATCTTTAAAGTTAATTAGTTATTTTGATGCTGATTATGGTGGCTATAAGATTGATAGAAAGAGCACCAGTGGCACTTGTCAATTTCTAGGTATCAACTTGATTTCATGGTACTGTTGTAAATAGAACTTTGTAGCACTATCTACTGCTGAGGCAGAATATGTGGCTGTGGGGAGCTGTTGTGCACAAGTGTTATGGATCAAGTAATATCTAGAAGATTATGGTGTTATCCAGTCTAAGATTCCTATTAAATGTGATAACACGAGTGCTATTAATCTATCTAAAAACCCAATTCAGCATTATAGAACAAAGCATATAAAAATTAGACATCATTTTATTAGAGACCATGTTTTAAATAATGTTGTAGAATTAGAATTTGTGGCTATAGAAAATCAACTTCCTGATATTTTCACCAAACCTCTTAGCCAAGTTAGATTTGAAAAGATTAGAGGTGAGCTAGGTCTATGTGACCCATATTAAGATTATTGACCTAATTTTTCAAAAAATAAAGAAAAATTATCTAAACATTTCAAAATTCACTTTAGAGCTAATGACCACTTCATCTAGTGCTAAGTTACCTATAGATTTTTTCTTTTTAAACCTTTGAGCTTTAACCTTCATTTTTGCTCGAGTCGACTCTTGAAAACCCCTGTTCTGTCGAGCTGACTCGAAGGTCGGGCTCAAGCTTTTTATATAGGGTTCCATAGGTTTTGAAATTCATTTTCTTCTTACTTTTTTTATTCTACTCCAACTGTTCCCTCTTCCAAACCTTTAAAAAAAAACTCTAGAACCCCTCCAAACCTCAAATTCGAGCAAGATGGGTCCTAGGAAGGCCGTAGGGAAGAGACCAAAAAGGGTTGTGTAGACGGTTGCGGAAGAAAGAAGAACAAAGAGGAGATTAAACACTTCACATTGTTGGGAATTGTGTCCCAAAGCCAATCGCCTGGGTTGTAGGCGGTTGAGCTAAGTACTGTATTTATTTTGTGAATTAATAAAATTGTTATTTGGCAGCTCATCACATATTGTATTTCCCTAAAATGAACTCTTTCCATGTGATGGAGTCCTTAGGACTACACTGACTTCGATACAGAGAGGATGTGTCGAGTGGTCCTTAAACCCAGTTCACAACCAAAGGATATACTGTACTGGTCGGCAATATATCAAGTATAGGTTGTTGCAGTTCACATCGTTTGGTTGTCCTCTTGACCAAATGAGTGTGGTGACACTGATGTGATCTGCAGGTGGGATATATGTGATATTTCATTGAACGTGACTCCGTGCAGTCCCTTTCTGCCAAAAGGATACTCACGATTGGATATGGGTATAAGTGTCCCTTTGACCTGAGGCCATCGCGGTAGCTTGCAAGCAACTCCCTGTGCTTTGGTGCCGGACTACCCGGTTTTTTAATCCGGTGACGGAAGGTTTCTGGGTACAGGCAAGTACTTGTGGAGCAGTAATGGACCAAGATGGAATTGACCTGTCCAAACAGTTTGGATTGAATGTCTCGCAGTATCTCAATTTAGCAAATCCTCGGCCGGGGTAGCCCTAGTGAAGAGTCACTGGGCTTACGAGATTGAGACACGTAGTCGACTGACTCAGTCTGGGTTGGCAGCCCAATCTCAGTCGTCCTGAGCATTAGAGGTCAAAGGGATGAATTATACGGTAACCATATGCCAGAGGTTCGATTGTTTGCTCCCGCATCTTCGACCTATCTGGACGCCGGGACCCATTGCTAGATGGTTTCCTGTGCTGGTACTAGAAATTGTTCTAGTGCTACCGTTTAGGTTCGAACCTATGAGGTCACACGCCACAGAGGATAACTCTCTGATCCGGTTACTGATTACGATTAGGAATCGTCTCGGTTTTATGGTCACAGTATTTTTGAGCACCTTTTTCCCCGTCTTGCCCTTGTCTGTGTCAACCGGAAATTGTTCCAGGCTGACCAGCGTTGCGCCAGGATTTTTCTGAATCAGTTTTGAACTGATTCGGAGCTTGTTTCGGCCTCCAATTGGTTATGAACCAATTGAACCCAATTTTATTGGGCTTGAACCGGTTCAATTGGATTGAACCAATTGTTTTTTTTTTTTTGGGGATTGAACCAAGGTATAATATTTTGGCTTGGACCGGTTTTGAACCGGTGCATTTTCTCCTCATGACCGTTTTATACGGTGATTCAATGGTTGAAATGAAGAGACCCAAAGACCAAAACGCTGGAATTCCTTTCGCTGGATGAGAACTCCAAACGTCCCATCTCTTCCTTTTCCCAACCCATTACATTAATCCTTGGTTAATGGGTTTAATGGTTGATTAATGGCTGTTAATTGGGATATATTGCAAGCCCTGCCTCTTGGCCTCCCCGCCTCTCCCTCTCCCTCTCCCATTGCAGCCTTTTATAAAAACCTTTGCAGCCCCTGTTTTGAGTGAGCAGTTTTCACCATGTGAAGTGAAAAACCAACGAGAGAAGAATTTTTTCAAGAAAATTTTTTGAGGGATTGTGAGATCACCTCATTGGGTACTTGTAGAGCTGTTTTTGGAAGGGAGTAAGGGAGAGTCCAAGGTTTTCTTCCCATTGTTTGAGTGCTCCTTCCCTGCTGCAGCAAATTTTGTTTTGCTGCAGAAATCTGTGATCGTGAAGCTTCTTCCGGCAGCTAGCACCGCGCGTGGAGAGAGATCGGAGAGCCCCGGGCGTGTCTCCCCTCTAGAGGGAGTGTCCATCTACTCCTCGGAGCAAACCACGCGAACCGGGATCGCTCCGGTTGCCCGAAACCCATCGACGAAGACAGCAACTCAGATCTGCT
This sequence comes from Areca catechu, assembly GCA_021397845.1. NCBI lineage: Eukaryota > Viridiplantae > Streptophyta > Magnoliopsida > Arecales > Arecaceae > Areca > Areca catechu. Next base: position 87,024,765 of record CM038051.1, on the reverse strand, counting down.
GCCATTTTCATGCAGCAGACTTCGCCGATTTTTCTCGATTTTTGGGTTTGGTTTTTCTTGCAGAAACCAGTGCCAAATCGAAGAAGACTTCCTCAAGAATCTACAGCTCAAATTTGGGAGCGATCGGAGGTCCGGAAGGCGACGTTTCGTGGACTTGTCGGAAGCCCTGTTTTCAGCCCAAGGTGGAAGACGACTGGAATAACTTTATTCCAGTTATTCCAGTCTATTCCAGGTTTATCCCAGACTTATTCCAGCTGGGAATAAGGTATGTTTTTGGGTTTTAATTTCGGTGCATATATAGATCTAGATTTATTAAAATGTTTATAAATATTATATGTCCTGAATCATGCCTATACATGCATCTTGCATATGCTAGATCCTGTGCGGAATAGGTTTTTTCCGCACTTATTTTAAAAATGTTTTAAAATACTTACCTATTCCCTGTGTGTTGCATGCTTAGCATAGGCACCTGCACCCACATTTTACTTTCAGTGGTATCAGAGCCAGGTTCTAGAGTAACATATCTTGATGCATGTATAGTAGATTAAATTGTTTAATCTTGGGATTAGAGAGTACTTTTAGGAACCTAGTTGAGATCTTCACCATGGCCGTGTGTCTTTGACACGATGCGGTTCGTCTGTGTTAGCCTCTTCAGAAGGATCCTTTAAGGAAATCAAAAAGAAATTAAAATTATAAATTTGGCATGATTTATAATTTTGTTATTTGGATCATATAATATTTATAAAAGTATAAATCTAGATATGATGCATAATTTAAGATGTAAAATTGTTTTACATAGAGACTTAATTAAAAAATGTTTTAATTAGGTATTTGGCTTAATAAAATTTTTTTAGGTTTATGAAATCTAATAAAATTTGCATAAGCCAAATTGGGTTAATTGGGTTAGCTGATTAGTTGGGTCCATCACTAGGTTAGACCTAAGTTTAGTTGAACCGGATTAAAAGAAGATTAAACAAAAGTTGTTTAAGGTCCTTCTTTAGAACTATCTAATAGTTAGATTAGTTGATCCGTTCATCTAAAATGGATCCAATTAGTGGCTCAGTGGATGCCCGAGTCTTTAGGCTAGTCTGATCGAGTCTGGTAAACCGACTGGTGTCGAGGTAGGTTTGGCAATTGTGATCATGGTTGTATGAGGCTACCTCTTTCCTGGCCAACTTAGTTGGTGTCTAGGAAAGATGGTTAATGGCGGATACTCACCCATGATCTCACCTACCTGGCTAGTCGAGTTGACCATAACTGATTGGAAAAGCTCAATGACTCGAGTTAACCCATGTCACCCAGGTTGATCGGTCTGACTGATCAATAGGTGCCCATGGATCAATTGTTGATTTAATTCAACCCTCCTGGAATCTGATTGATTCAGTGGGAGGATGATCCATGTCCTTACCTTTTTCTCCTGTCACAAAAAAAAAAAAAAAATCCTCTAAAAATAATTAGGTCCTTAAAAGACTAAGTCAATGAGTTGACTGTATCTATGCCTCCCATTAAGTTGGATAGAAATGTGTCCACTAGCTTGGTGTGCATCGGCAGTTCCATAGAACGGGTGTACATCCGGCGACTGGAATTTCTATCTGATCGATGATGGTTCAGTACAACCTCCATAACGGGACCAGGTGGGCCGGCCATAGTCGGGCTTGGTCTTTAGTTAGCTGGAAGCATTGGATTAGTCATTTTAATGGTTGGACCTAACCAAAGACCCGCAATAGGAGGCCCCTAGGCCGATTGGGGTGTTCTCTGGGGCAAAATAAAATACTGAAAATTGTTTAGGGAAACAATTGGTTTACGAACCTACCTTTAGGCTCGTTTGGGTGAGCCGGCCATAGTCGGGCTCATGCGTGGCCTATTGGATTTCAGTACCCACTTGAAAAAGTGTTTTCACGAATTGGAGTTAGAGGCTACCAATCTGAAAAATTAGTGGGAGAAACCTTTAGACTAAAGTCCAAGTCTTTTGGTTAATTTATTAATTCATACACTAATAGGTCTAATTTTCTTTTAGATGTCTTCAAACTTGTCGCTTCGGTCACTTCTCGATAACGAGAAGTTAAAGGGTCACAACTTCGATAGTTGGTATCGAAAGTTGAGAATAGTTCTGGAGCACGAACGGATCCTGTATGTGATAACGGATCCGGCACCTGAAATCCCTCCCGCTAATGCACGGAGTGCGGTCAGAGATGCTTATTTGAAGTGGGTCTCTGATCGGACTACTGTCCGTTGCATTATGCTAGCGGCGATGAACGACGAGTTCACTCGCAAATTCGAGGAGGCCCAACCTGATGAAATCCTTCAAAAGTTGAAGGAATCCTTCGGCACCCCGGATGATGTAGAACGGTACAAAGTATCTTGTGCCATCTACAACTCCAAGATGCCGAATGGCGGATCAGTCACTGATCATGTATTGTACATGATCGAGCTGATTGAAAAACTGGGCAAACTCGGATGCCCCTTGCACGAGCAGCTCGGCAAGGATGCGATCCTGAATTCTCTTCCCTCCTCCTATCTTGACTTTCTTGATCATTACAGAATGAACAAGCCTGCAGTAAACTACCATGGTCTTTTGGGATTACTGCAGACTTTCGAGAAAGACCACCAACTTAATAAGGGGGTGGTGAATTTAGTGGGAGGAGGTAGAGGTCGTCGTCCCTTTAAGAAAGGGAAGAAGAAAATAAATAAAAAGGGAAAGAAGGTGCAGAATGCTCCTGGCCCGAGTCAGACCAGGAAGTTTAAGGCTGATCAGTCTTCTGCAGAATGCTTCCACTGCAAGAAGAAGGGACACTGGAAGAGGAACTGTCCTCTTTATATAGCGTCCCTTGATCCGAACAGGCCGAGAAAGCAGAAGTCTGCTGAACAAGGTATTTATATGATAAGACCTTGTAATTACTCAATTGTTAATACTGCTAACTGGGTATTAGATACTGGTAGTCCAATTCATGTTTTAATTCGTTACAGGGACTTCAAGTTAGCAGAAGATTTGAAGATGGAGAACAGTTTCTGAGCGTCGGGAATGGAAATCGTGTTCCAGTACTGGCGGTTGGAGTCCTGCGTCTTGTCTTTGAGTCTTGTACTGTCGAACTAGTCGACTATCACTATTGTCCTAGTTTCATTATGTGCATAATCTCTGTAGGCCTTTTGGCCAGTTGTGGTTTTGAACTATCAATAAAAGAAGATTTTTGCAATGTTATTTTGAATAACTCTGTTATAATGAAAGCTAGATTAAATAATGGCATATACGTACTATCAAGGCCTGTTAGTGTAATGTACACTTCTAGCAAACGTCCAAGGTTAGATAATGTCAACGATTTGTATCTTTGGCACTGTAGGCTAGGTCATATTAACCAAAATAGGATAAACAAGATGCGAGGAGATGGACTTCTCGAGGTCAGTGATTCTGAATCACTGCCCACTTGTGAATCCTGTTTACTTGGTAAAATGACCAAGTCGCCTTTTACTGGAAAAGGTGAACGAGCTACAGAACTTCTAAGTCTAATACATACTGATGTATGTGGACCGATGACAGTTAGTGCTATAGGAGAATACAAATATTTCATTACATTTACAGACGACTTTTCAAGGTTCGGTTATGTCTTTTTAATGAGACATAAGTCTGAGTTGTTTGAAATGTTCAAACGATACCGTAATGAAGTAGAAAAGCAAACTGGAAAAAATATTAAAACCCTTCGATCTGATCGAGGTGGAGAAAATTTATCTGGTGCTTTTTTGACATATCTTGAGGAGAATGGAATTCTCTCTCAATGGACTCCTCCAGGAACACCACAGTTGAATGGTGTGTCCGAAAGGAGGAATCGAACCTTGTTGGACATGGTTCGATCCATGATGGGCTTTGCAACTCTGCCGCTATCCTTTTGGGGATATGCGCTTCAGACAGCCTGTTACTTATTAAATAATGTTCCAAGTAAATCTGTTGTCTCCACTCCGTATGAGATGTAAGATGGACGTAAACCATCAATCTCACACCTTCGGGTCTGGGGTTGTCCGGCTTACGTAAAGCGTTTAGACTCAGACAAACTTGGTCCTAGGTCTGATCGGTGTTTATTTGTTGGTTATCCTAAGGAAACCAAAGGGTATTTCTTCTATTTGGAGAATGAACAAAAGGTGTTCGTTGCTCTTAGAGCTATCTTTTTGGAAAAGGAGTTCCTTGGAGAAGGAACTATAGCCTCTAAGATTGAACTTGATGAAGTTCAGCCAATAGAAGAACCTACACACTCTAAGGACGTCGTAGAACCGGCTGTGATTGAATCACATCCAGAACCCATTAGGAGATCCGGTAGAATACCGCGTCAGCCGGACAGATACTACGGTTTCTTGGTCCGGGACGGAGATCCCATTGAGCTCGATGAGAACAATGAGGATCCGATCACCTATATGGATGCACTTCAGAGATCTGACTCTGAGGCATGGCTTGGAGCCATGCGATCCGAAATGGAGTCCATAGAAATCAACAATGTTTGGACATTGGTTGATCCGCCTGAAGGATTAAAACCCATCGGGTGTAAATGGATCTTCAAGAGAAAAAGGGGCGCAGATGGGAAGGTAGAGACCTATAAAGCCCGTCTGGTTGCCAAGGGGTATCGTCAATGATATGGTATCGATTATGACGAGACATTTTCTCCTGTGGCAATGCTCAAGTCTATTCGGATCATGCTTGCTTTGGCCGCATATTTTGATTACGAGATCTGGCAGATGGATGTCCGAACCGCTTTCCTAAATGGGGAACTGGAAGAAGAGGTGTATATGATACAGCCTGAAGGGTTCACATTCACAGATGAATCAAAAGTATGCAAATTGCAGAAGTCCATCTATGGACTCAAGCAAGCATCTCGAAGTTGGAACTTACGGTTTGATAGGTGTATCAAATCGTATGGCTTCGTTAAGAATGGAGAAGAACCGTGCATCTATAAATGGATCAATGGTTCTGTGATTGTATTCCTAGTACTGTATGTTGACGACATTCTCTTAATCGGGAATGACGTCGCAGCATTACAAGGAATAAAGGTCTGGTTATCATCTCAGTTCTCCATGAAGGACTTGGGTGAAGCTTCTTACATACTAGGTATGAAAATCTATAGAGATAGATTTAAGAAGCTTTTGGGACTGTCCCAGTCTATGTACATAGACACCGTGCTGAAACGATTCAGCATGGAAAATTCCAAGAAAGGCTATCTTCCGATAGGTTCTGGAATTACTCTTTCCAAGAAGGATTGTGCGACAACTCCTGAGGAAAGAGAGCGCATGAGTAGAGTACCTTATGCTTCTGCAGTAGGCTCTATCATGTATGCTATGACTTGTACTAGACCAGATGTGGCATACTCACTAGGAGTAGTGAGTAGATACCAGTCTGACCCAGGTGAGGCGCATTGGAAGGTGGTTAAGTCCATCCTCAAGTATTTGAGAAATACTAAAGATCAATGGCTGATTTATGGAGAACTTGACTTGAAACTTGTGGGATACACTGACTCTAGTTTCCAGTCAGATAGAGATGATAGCAAGAGTGTGTCAGGGTTTGTATTTACCCTGAACGGAGGAGCGGTCTGCTGGAAAAGTTCCAAGCAGGCAACTGTTGCAGACTCGGTATGCGAAGCAGAATATATTGCAGCATCAGATGCAGCAAAGGAAGCTGTATGGTTGCGAAAGTTCCTTGGAGAGCTAGGGGTGGCACCTTCCCTAGATGGTCCTGTTTCGGTGTACTGTGACAGCACTGGAGCCATTGCTCAAGCTAAGGAGCCAAAAGCTCATCACCGCACCAAGCACATCCTGCGGCGCTACCACCTCGTACGAGAGATCGTGGAACGAGGCGACATCAATCTTCTGAAGATCGATGGAAAAGAAAATCTGGCCGACCCCTTCACTAAAGCCCTCGGAATTAAAGAGTTCGACTATTGTAAATGGGAAATGGGTATTAGATACTCTTCTGATTGGCTTTAGTACAAGTGGGAGTTGTTGGGAATTGTGTCCCAAAGCCAATCGCCTGGGTTGTAGGCGGTTGAGCTAAGTACTGTATTTATTTTGTGAATTAATAAAATTGTTATTTGGCAGCTCATCACATATTGTATTTCCCTAAAATGAACTCTTTCCATGTGATGGAGTCCTTAGGACTACACTGACTTCGATACAGAGAGGATGTGTCGAGTGGTCCTTAAACCCAGTTCACAACCAAAGGATATACTGTACTGGTCGGCAATATATCAAGTATAGGTTGTTGCAGTTCACATCGTTTGGTTGTCCTCTTGACCAAATGAGTGTGGTGACACTGATGTGATCTGCAGGTGGGATATATGTGATATTTCATTGAACGTGACTCCGTGCAGTCCTTTTCTGCCAAAAGGATACTCACGATTGGATATGGGTATAAGTGTCCCTCTGACCTGAGGCCATCGCGGTAGCTTGCAAGCAACTCCCTGTGCTTTGGTGCCGGACTACCCGGTTTTTTAATCCGGTGACGGAAGGTTTCTGGGTACAGGCAAGTACTTGTGGAGCAGTAATGGACCAAGATGGAATTGACCTGTCCAAACAGTTTGGATTGAATGTCTCGCAGTATCTCAATTTAGCAAATCCTCGACCGGGGTAGCCCTAGTGAAGAGTCACTGGGCTTACGAGATTGAGACACGTAGTCGACTGACTCAGTCTGGGTTGGCAGCCCAATCTCAGTCGTCCTGAGCATTAGAGGTCAAAGGGATGAATTATACGGTAACCATATGCCAGAGGTTCGATTGTTTGCTCCCGCATCTTCGACCTATCCGGACGCCGGGACCCATTGCTAGATGGTTTCCTGTGCTGGTACTAGAAATTGTTCTAGTGCTACCGTTTAGGTTCGAACCTATGAGGTCACACGCCACAGAGGATAACTCTCTGATCCGGTTACTGATTACGATTAGGAATCGTCTCGGTTTTATGGTCACAGTATTTTTGAGCACCTTTTTCCCCGTCTTGCCCTTGTCTGTGTCAACCGGAAATTGTTCCAGGCTGACCAGCGTTGCGCCAGGATTTTTCTGAATCAGTTTTGAACTGATTCGGAGCTTGTTTCGGCCTCCAATTGGTTATGAACCAATTGAACCCAATTTTATTGGGCTTGAACCGGTTCAATTGGATTGAACCAATTGTTTTTTTTTTTTGGGGATTGAACCAAGGTATAATATTTTGGCTTGGACCGGTTTTGAACCGGTGCATTTTCTCCTCATGACCGTTTTACATGGTGATTCAATGGTTGAAATGAAGAGACCCAAAGACCAAAACGCTGGAATTCCTTTCGCTGGATGAGAACTCCAAACGTCCCATCTCTTCCTTTTCCCAACCCATTACATTAATCCTTGGTTAATGGGTTTAATGGTTGATTAATGGCTGTTAATTGGGATATATTGCAAGCCCTGCCTCTTGGCCTCCCCGCCTCTCCCTCTCCCTCTCCCATTGCAGCCTTTTATAAAAACCTTTGCAGCCCCTGTTTTGAGTGAGCAGTTTTCACCGTGTGAAGTGAAAAACCAACGAGAGAAGAATTTTTTCAAGAAAATTTTTTGAGGGATTGTGAGATCACCTCATTGGGTACTTGTAGAGCTGTTTTTGGAAGGGAGTAAGGGAGAGTCCAAGGTTTTCTTCCCATTGTTTGAGTGCTCCTTCCCTGCTGCAGCAAATTTTGTTTTGCTGCAGAAATCTGTGATCGTGAAGCTTCTTCCGGCGGCTAGCACCGCGCGTGGAGAGAGATCGGAGAGCCCCGGGCGTGTCTCCCCTCTAGAGGGAGTGTCCATCTACTCCTCGGAGCAAACCACGCGAACCGGGATCGCTCCGGTTGCCCGAAACCCATCGACGAAGACAGCAACTCAGATCTGCTGCCATTTTCGTGCAGCAGACTTCGCCGATTTTTCTCGATTTTTGGGTTTGGTTTTTCTTGCAGAAACCAGTGCCAAATCGAAGAAGACTTCCTCAAGAATCTACAGCTCAAATTTGGGAGAGATCGGAGGTCCGGAAGGCGACGTTTCGTGGACTTTTCGGAAGCCCTGTTTTCAGCCCAAGGTGGAAGACGACTGGAATAACTTTATTCCAGTTATTCCAGTCTATTCCAGGTTTATCCCAGACTTATTCCAGCTGGGAATAAGGTATGTTTTTGGGTTTTAATTTCGGTGCATGTATAGATCTAGATTTATTAAAATGTTTATAAATATTATATGTCCTGAATCATGCCTATACATGCATCTTGCATATGCTAGATCCTGTGCGGAATAGGTTTTTTCCGCACTTATTTTAAAAATGTTTTAAAATACTTACCTATTCCCTGTGTGTTGCATGCTTAGCATAGGCACCTGCACCCACATTTTACTTTCAGTGGTATCAGAGCCAGGTTCTAGAGTAACATATCTTGATGCATGTATAGTAGATTAAATTGTTTAATCTTGGGATTAGAGAGTACTTTTAGGAACCTAGTTGAGATCTTCACCATGGCCGTGTGTCTTTGACACGATGCGGTTCGTCTGTGTTGGCCTCTTCAGAAGGATCCTTTAAGGAAATCAAAAAGAAATTAAAATTATAAATTTGGCATGATTTATAATTTTGTTATTTGGATCATATAATATTTATAAAAGTATAAATCTAGATATGATGCATAATTTAAGATGTAAAATTGTTTTACATAGAGACTTAATTAAAAAATGTTTTAATTAGGTATTTGGCTTAATAAAATTTTTTTAGGTTTATGAAATCTAATAAAATTTGCATAAGCCAAATTGGGTTAATTGGGTTAGCTGATTAGTTGGGTCCATCACTGGGTTAGACCTAAGTTTAGTTGAACCGGATTAAAAGAAGATTAAACAAAAGTTGTTTAAGGTCCTTCTTTAGAACTATCTAATAGTTAGATTAGTTGATCCGTTCATCTAAAATGGATCCAATTAGTGGCTCAGTGGATGCCCGAGTCTTTAGGCTAGTCTGATCGAGTCTGGTAAACCGACTGGTGTCGAGGTAGGTTTGGCAATTGTGATCATGGTTGTATGAGGCTACCTCTTTCCTGGCCAACTTAGTTGGTGTCTAGGAAAGATGGTTAATGGCGGATACTCACCCATGATCTCACCTACCTGGCTAGTCGAGTTGACCATAACTGATTGGAAAAGCTCAATGACTCGAGTTAACCCATGCCACCCAGGTTGATCGGTCTGACTGATCAATAGGTGCCCATGGATCAATTGTTGATTTAATTCAACCCTCCTGGAATCTGATTGATTCAGTGGGAGGATGATCCATGTCCTTACCTTTTTTCTCCTGTCACAAAAAAAAAAAAATCCTCTAAAAATAATTAGGTCCTTAAAAAGACTAAGTCAATGAGTTGACTGTATCTATGCCTCCCATTAAGTTGGATAGAAATGTGTCCACTAGCTTGGTGTGCATCGGCAGTTCCATAGAATGGGTGTACATCCGGCGACTGGAATTTCTATCTGATCGATGATGGTTCAGTACAACCTCCATAACGGGACCAGGTGGGCCGGCCATAGTCGGGCTTGGTCTTTAGTTAGCTGGAAGCATTGGATTAGTCATTTTAATGGTTGGACCTAACCAAAGACCCGCAATAGGAGGCCCCTAGGCCGATTGGGGTGTTCTCTGGGGCAAAATAAAATACTGAAAATTGTTTAGGGAAACAATTGGTTTACGAACCTACCTTTAGGCTCGTATGGGTGAGCCGGCCATAGTCGGGCTCATGCGTGGCCTATTGGATTTCAGTACCCACTTGAAAAAGTGTTTTCACGAATTGGAGTTAGAGGCTACCAATCTGAAAAATTAGTGGGAGAAACCTTTAGACAAAAGTCCAAGTCTTTTGGTTAATTTATTAATTCATACACTAATAGGTCTAATTTTCTTTTCAGATGTCTTCAAACTTGTCGCTCCGGTCACTTCTCGATAACGAGAAGTTAAAGGGTCACAACTTCGATAGTTGGTATCGAAAGTTGAGAATAGTTCTGGAGCACGAACGGATCCTGTATGTGATAACGGATCCGGCACCTGAAATCCCTCCCGCTAATGCACGGAGTGCGGTCAGAGATGCTTATTTGAAGTGGGTCTCTGATCGGACTACTGTCCGTTGCATTATGCTAGCGGCGATGAACGACGAGTTCACTCGCAAATTCGAGGAGGCCCAACCTGATGAAATCCTTCAAAAGTTGAAGGAATCCTTCGGCACCCCGGATGATGTAGAACGGTACAAAGTATCTTGTGCCATCTACAACTCCAAGATGCCGAATGGCGGATCAGTCACTGATCATGTATTGTACATGATCGAGCTGATTGAAAAACTGGGCAAACTCGGATGCCCCTTGCACGAGCAGCTCGGCAAGGATGCGATCCTGAATTCTCTTCCCTCCTCCTATCTTGACTTTCTTGATCATTACAGAATGAACAAGCCTGCAGTAAACTACCATGGTCTTTTGGGATTACTGCAGACTTTCGAGAAAGACCACCAACTTAATAAGGGGGTGGTGAATTTAGTGGGAGGAGGTAGAGGTCGTCGTCCCTTTAAGAAAGGGAAGAAGAAAATAAATAAAAAGGGAAAGAAGGTGCAGAATGCTCCTGGCCCGAGTCAGACCAGGAAGTTTAAGGCTGATCAGTCTTCTGCAGAATGCTTCCACTGCAAGAAGAAGGGACACTGGAAGAGGAACTGTCCTCTTTATATAGCGTCCCTTGATCCGAACAGGCCGAGAAAGCAGAAGTCTGCTGAACAAGGTATTTATATGATAAGACCTTGTAATTACTCAATTATTAATACTGCTAACTGGGTATTAGATACTGGTAGTCCAATTCATGTTTGTAATTCGTTACAGGGACTTCAAGTTAGCAGAAGATTTGAAGATGGAGAACAGTTTCTGAGCGTCGGGAATGGAAATCGTGTTCCAGTACTGGCGGTTGGAGTCCTGCGTCTTGTCTTTGAGTCTTGTACTGTCGAACTAGTCGACTGTCACTATTGTCCTAGTTTCATTATGTGCATAATCTCTGTAGGCCTTTTGGCCAGTTGTGGTTTTGAACTATCAATAAAAGGAGATTTTTGCAATGTTATTTTGAATAACTCTGTTATAATGAAAGCTAGATTAAATAATGGCATATACGTACTATCAAGGCCTGTTAGTGTAATGTACACTTCTAGCAAACGTCCAAGGTTAGATAATGTCAACGATTTGTATCTTTGGCACTGTAGGCTAGGTCATATTAACCAAAATAGGATAAACAAGATGCGAGGAGATGGACTTCTCGAGGTCAGTGATTCTGAATCACTGCCCACTTGTGAATCCTGTTTACTTGGTAAAATGACCAAGTCGCCTTTTACTGGAAAAGGTGAACGAGCTACAGAACTTCTAAGTCTAATACATACTGATGTATGTGGACCGATGACAGTTAGTGCTATAGGAGAATACAAATATTTCATTACATTTACAGACGACTTTTCAAGGTTCGGTTATGTCTTTTTAATGAGACATAAGTCTGAGTCGTTTGAAATGTTCAAACGATACCGTAATGAAGTAGAAAAGCAAACTGGAAAAAATATTAAAACCCTTCGATCTGATCGAGGTGGAGAATATTTATCTGGTGCTTTTTTGACATATCTTGAGGAGAATGGAATTCTCTCTCAATGGACTCCTCCAGGAACACCACAGTTGAATGGTGTGTCCGAAAGGAGGAATCGAACCTTGTTGGACATGGTTCGATCCATGATGGGCTTTGCAACTCTGCCGCTATCCTTTTGGGGATATGCCGCTATCCTTTTGAGCAGAATGGGTTTTCTGAAGGTAGATGGGCATTGGATCAGGATGACTTTCGGGCTACCAGCTACATATTCTGATGGAGAGTCAGATGAGGATTACCAGACTAGTCAGGCACAGGGCACTGAGGCAGAGCTACCAACTGATGAGGCTGGTCCTTCTAAGCCAGCACATTCTACACCTCATTCACCTATGAGAGGGTCTGCTTCTGGTGGTTTGGGAGATGATCACAGGTTGCAGTTTATCTTGGAGGAGCTCTCTACTCTGCAGCGAGGTAGGATAGAGACTGATGCCAGGATAGTGGCACTTTAGACTAAAATGCGAGATGGCTTTCAGCATATATTATCAGTTCTTCAGCAGATCAGTACAGCTAGCCATTCAGCACCTCCTCCATCTTCAGCAGGACCAGATGATCATGATGCTGACTGTGCATAGGGAGAGACTGAGCATTCTACTGACACTTATTTAGTAGCTACTCCTACTATTGGGCATGGTACTGGCACTCAGGGACAGAGCACTGGTGTATCAGACACTCCGGTGACTCAGATTCTATCAAGCACCAGCACCTTAGCTTTGTCTGATCCTCCTTCTGTGCGACCTACACCCATCTTGATCTCTTCAGAACCTCCAACCAAATCTAGACCTAGAGTTTCTAAACCTTCTGCTCCTGTTAAGACGAGACTTAGGACCTTAGACCTAAATTCCTAAATTTAAACCTGCACCTGGCATTCAAGAGATTGGCTCTTCTTCTAATGAAGATGAGCCTAGTCATTCTTTTTGACCTTTAGGAACTTTATTTTTTCTGCATTCTCCCTTGTATGTGATACTATTTTGATGTGCTTTAGCACTTTTGTACTGTATCACATCCTGTACTGACTTTATATTTTGATACATATATATCTATATATCTTTTGAAAGTTTTATGTTTTAATTGAGACATATATATAAATGCTTGTGAATGATTATGATTGTATATTTTGTTGATGACAAAAAGGGGGAGAAGAGCATGAAAATGAGAAGAGAGCTGAAAATGAGCATGAAAAATGAAGTGAGCATGAAAAATGAAAAGAGCATGAAAAATGAGAATAAAGAATGAGAAGAGCATAAAAAATAGGAAGGGATGAAAATGAATAGAAAGGTATGCTAAAAACAAGAAGCAATTGTATATCAAGTATAAATTTTTATTATATGAGAAAGGGGGAGCATTTATTGAGCAAGTATTAAAATTTCTTTCAAATGCAAAGTGAAAAGTTATCCTAATTGAAGCTGAAAATTAGTATAGTGATGATTTGATACTTGCATATAATTTTAGTGCATGATTAGTATAGTAAACTTATTGCCCTAATACTTATTGAAAAGTTGGTTATGATACTACATTTCAACATCTTGATACTTTATTTGCTTTGATGCATATTACTTTGAATACACCTTGATACATGTGAATATGATACATAGTATATCATTACAGGTAATTGTAAAGTGTTTTAAACCTTTTCATGCCCAGTGTTTTGTCATCATCAAAAAAGGGGAGATTGTTGACCCCTGGAATGATTTTGATGATTACAAAATATTGGAACATGTATGCATTACTAATTCTTTCAATTACTCAAGAAGTTTTGTAGGAAGTATTTATCTTTATATCAGTTGGCTTTCTACTCAATTGAAATGTATTCCAGTATTATATTAACTCATGTACATTTCAAGTTGTAAAGCCCTAATTTTTTCATCCATGTAATCTTGTAAAAAGGGCTATAAATTAGTAAAAAATGAGTATAAGTAGGTTAGACATGTGTGGTAAGCTCTTTGAATTGTTTAGAAGACTTGCTCTTGTTGGAATCTTGATTTGAAGAAGTTTGGAGAAATTTGAAAGCTTTAGAAGAATTTTTGCAAGAGCTGACTCATGGACCAAGAGCCGACTTTTGTTCTGGAATGGCACAAAAATCTCAAAGTTTCAGAAGTTCGAGCCGACTTGAGCCTTATGAGCCGACTCGACCAGAACTTGTATTTTTGATGACTGAGACTTCGAGCCAACTCGAGCCCAGAAGAGTCGACTCGTCAAGCGTTTGTATTTTTGGTAACTGAGACTTCAAGCCGACTAAGCCTTGAAAAGTTGACTCCTCTAGAATTTGTTTTTCCATTGTCCGAGATTTCAAGCTGACTCATGGTTCTCAAGCCGACTCGAGTGTTGGGTTCTAGCTTGTAATGGCTAGTTGCCGAAACAGTTTTTTGAATTCCAAAGAGGCTCCAACGGCTATTTTCTAGTTTCCTAGGCCCTACAACCACTAGTTTTGCTATAGAAACTTTTAGCCAAGCCGCTCTCAATCTCAAATGTCTCCGAGCCTAGCTCTGAGATGCCAAGGGATCATAGGGCCAAGTAGCTCCCATTAACACCTCAAGGCTAGCTCCAAGGTGCCAAAGACCCGAGCCAAGCCCTCAGGCAACCACTGGGCCCGAGCCTAGGTCCACGTCCAGGAAGGCCTCGAGCCTAGCTCCAAGGCAATCAAGTCCGGTAACCCTCTTCTCTGATCTCCCGACTCGAAAAGAAGACGAGAGGGGAAGGAAAGAAAGAGAACGAGAGGGGAGCCCGGCAAGAGCCCTCTTCTCTGATCTTCCCACTCAAAAAGAAGACGAGAGGGAAAGGAAAGAAAGAGAACGAGAGGGACATGCAGCAAGAACCCTCTTCTCTGATCTCCCCACTCCAAAAAAAAAAAAAAAAGTAAAGAAGAAGGGAGGGGGGAAGGAAAGAAAGAGAATGAGAGGGGGACAAGCCACCATTTCTCAATCAACAACGTCCCCGAGCCCAGCTCTAAGATACCTTCTCAAGACCGGAGCTCAGATCTCTGGCCAAGAGAACTTCGAGCTGAGCAGCTCTTAGTCAACAACATCCCCGAGCCTAGCTCTAGTACACCTACTCAAGACTGGAGCTCAGATCTCCGGCCAAGAGAACTTCAATCCAAGCAGCTCTCAGTCAACAACATCCCTGAGCCCAGCTCCAGGACACCTACTCAAGATCGGAGCTCAGATCTCTGGCCAAGAGAACTTCGAGCCAAGTAGCTCTCAGTCAACAACGTCCCCGAGCCCAGCTCTAGGACACCTTCTCAAGACCAGAGCTCAGACCTCCGGCCAAGAGAACTTCGAGCCAAGCAGCTCTCAGTCAACAACATCTCCGAGCCCAGCTCTAGGACACCTTCTCAAGACCGGAGCTCAGATCTCCGGCTAAGAGAACTTCGAGCCAAGCATCTCTCAGTCAACAACGTCCCCGAGCCCAGCTCCAGGACACCTTCTCAAGATCGAAGCTCAGATCTCTGGCCAAGAGAACTTTGAGCCAAGCAGCTCTCGATCAACAATGTCCCCGAGCCCAGCTCTAGGACACCTACCCAAGATCGAAGCTCAGATCTCTGGCCAAGGGACCTGCGAGCACAGCAGCACTCAAGTGTCATGAACTTGCACCTAGCTTGCCGATGTTGAAGTCTAATAACTCAACCCCAGGCAAGGTGAGGCCCTTCTCTCTGATCTCCCAGCTCATGTACTAAAGAAAGAAGAGGAAGAAAAAGAAGAGAGGGGAGAGAAAGAAAGAGAAGAAGAAGGGAAGAACCAGACAAAGAAAACAGATGTTAGAGAAACTCAAGTTTCATTGATTGAGCACAAGTTACAAGTGTTTTGCGGGTCCTCGACATGCTGGGTGACCCTGATTAACTACAAGAAGCAAAAATACAAAATATGGGTGAAAAATAAAAGGGGGGCTACTCCACGCCGGCCAGCCTCCCCGCTGAGCTCTGGGGCTGAGAGTCTTCGCCTTCAGGAACCTCCGGTTGAGCAGCTCTACCCTTGAATGGTTAAGCCTCGGCTGGCGTCGAAGACTTCGAGGCCACGGCCTCCTCCTCTGGCCCCGCATCTGAGCCGAGAGATATCTAAGGCGATCATGGCTCTTCTCAGGGACAAGCACATCGACTCGACTGTGCAAAAATATAAAGCCCTTGTAGAAGGAGTCCAACGCCATCTGCTGAATCTCGACGACGAACTTCTCTGATGCCTTGAATTTTGTGATGGCATCCTCGGTGCCCTTCTTGGCCTCAGCAGCCACCCTCCTCGACTCAGCGGCCTCCAGCCTAGCTGCCTCCACCGACCTGGCCACCTCCTCTGCCGCCTTTTCAGCTATTGCAAGTTTCTCCCTCCCAGCTACCAGCTCCACTTGGGCAGCTTGGGAGGCCTCCTTGTGACGATCTTCTTCGGCACTGTACCAGTTCAGCATTTCTTCGATGATGGAAAGATCATCGACGACTTTCTTTGAGCGGCTCTGCTCAAAGTCACGGGCCTCTAGGAGCTTCTTCGCTCACCCCTCGGCATCGGCAAGTTGTTGCTCAAGGTCCTTGACCTTCAGTTTGAGGGCCCCGTTCACCCCGACCTTCCCCTTCAGGTTGGCTTTCAAGGACTCAATCTCGGTAGCCTGTTACTGCTCGAGACACTCCCAACTCTGGTAGCGACCCTTGATGTAAAGGGCCTCGTCACCGATCTGCACCGAGAAAAGAGGTCAGACACACAAAAAGAGAGAGAGAGAGAGAAGAGAAAGAAAAGGGGAAAAGAGAGGAAGGAACAGCTCACTGAATAAAGCTGGGGGAAGATGGCGCTGATGACATTGGTCAGTCGCATCCTGGCCATGTCCTGCCGATCGCATGTCTGGATGGAGAAGTCCATCGTGCGCTCCACCAGCTCAGGGCTCCGAAGGAATGAGCTGTCTGGCCCCATCTTGAAGGGGAGATGGCGTCACCCCTCCTCCCTTCGACTCTCTTCCAGAGTCAGCAGCCTTGTCCTGGTAACTGCAGGGCTGTCGAGGGCAGGCTGAGAAGCGGATGCTGGCGTAGGCGGCACCTCGGTCATGGTCCTGGTGATGGCCCAGACCTCCTCATCCCTGACCTCAACAACTAGTGGACTCAGAGGGCGGTGGGGTGTAGCAACCGTAGCTGCGGCCCTTGCCCGGACTATGACTTTGGGTTCCGCAGAAGGGGCCTACTGTGCTGGCCTTGGCGCCACAGAAGCCACCCTCTCCACCGGTGCAGGAGCAGTGCACGCCACCTCCGAACTCGGGCTGGCTAGAGCAGCCTAGCTCAGGCTTGGCACCATAGTGGGGGCAGCCATAGGAACACTCTTGCCCGGGCACACCTCGACGAAGGCTCCCCGACCAGCCCGATTTGCAGCCTCTTCCGGGTGATCGCCAGTAGATCATTCTCAGAGAAAATCATCCCTGCATGCAAGTCATACAACAGTTAGAGTCCGTGGAAAACAATGCAAGAAATGCAAATATAAAGAAAGAAGGAAGTTCAGGTCGAACTCACCCAACCCATTCGTTAGGTCGATCCCAGAGTCGGTGAGGTTCTGCTCAGATAACAGGACCTCGAGGGAAGGGATCTGGGTGGTGCGGAGCTGCTCGTAATCATCCTGGTCAGCCGCATCAACCACGAAATTTTGGTTGGGGGACTTGTCCAGATCACTCCAGACCTATTCGATCCCCTCAACCTCAACAAAAAAAAACTTACTCTTCCATCCCCTGATGGAATAGAGGAGCTCAAACTTGATGCCCTTCGGGCAGGAGGACAAGGACCACCACCCATCCTCGGTTGGGTGGCGCTTCATGGTGAAGAAGGCCCTGAACAAGAAAAACTAGGCAATAAACCCGTGGAGGTGGCAGAGCACAATGAAAGAAAAAGTGACTCTGATGGCGTTTGGCACTAACCGAGCAGGGACCAAATGATAATTATTCAAGACGCACAAGAAGAAAGGGTGGAAAGGAAATCGAAGACCCCTAGAGAAGGTCCCCTCATAAAAAGCATGACGGTCCTGGCCACTGGAAGTGACCCGTTCCTCTGGATGAGGGATCATGAGCCAGACAAAAGACGGGATGCCATAGGCATCCTGAACAGTTCTTAGTTTCCTGACGGTGATCGTCGAGACGACCCCACCAGGACCTGTGGACCTAACGAACTTAGAAGCAGGAACAGAAGAGGGAGGAGGGAGAGAAGAATTGGATCTCGATTCCTTGATGAGTACCGGACCGGAAAGACACCTCCTACTGAGCTTGAAGCGACCTGCATCTTCCTCCCTATTAGAGGAAGAGGAAGAAGATGCCGGCCTCTACTCAGAAGGATCGGCCTCGCTCTGATCAATGGAGGGGTGGAAGCCCAAACCAAAATGGGACATCCTCGAAGACAAGGGGAATGAAGGACTTGAAGTGGGGGATGGAAGAGGAGACTCAACCTGAAGAAGACCCCAGACCCAGAGGAAAAACCCTATTTTAGCAGGGGGAGAGGGAAGAAGAAATTGACCTGGTTCCTTAGAAAACTCTGGGCAACTGGGACGAAGAAGGAAGCTTGGGTAGCAGCAGCAGCAGGCATGGAGAACTCAAAAAGAATGGATGTTTCGAGTAAGGCCTTTTCATTTCGAAATGACCCGACGTATTCATACCGATTCAACCCCTCCGCCAATGGATCCATGCCACGTGCTGCACATCGACGAAAATGGCATCCCGGCCATTCTGAACTGCCAACATTAACTTCTCTCGGACATGGCCACATGGCACCCCCAGAATGGTCCGCAAGGCCGCTCCCTGAAGCACCAGCAATCATGGCCATCATCGTGCCAGATTTCTGCCTTTCCATGTCAGTACCGCAATTACTCCCTTTGACCCGAGTGCCATGCACTAACGAGTCTCGGGAGTGGGGGGCAAATGATGTGGTGGGATTGCTAACATGGAGGAACCGGCAGGCACCACGTCAAGAAAGGACACCGTGTCGGACGTCGTGTCAACTCTCCAGCCCGGATTCCACTACTGAGCTGAGCTGACCTCCCTCAGTACGATGAGCCGAACTCTGTCCTCCGCCAGGTCGGGCCCGCGAGCTCAGGATGCCTAGGTTGGAGCCGCATCCTGCCCTCTAGAGCGAAACCCTCGGAGGTTAGTGCCCTGTGGTTAAGGTCAAGCTCAACGCTCACCCGCCAATGTGGAGCCTCTCCGAGCACGTGCCCTCTGGACCAGGTTCGTCTTCCACCCTCCAGAGTGAGACACTCGGAGGTTAGTGCCCTATGGTCGAGGACGAGCTTAGCGCTCACCCACCAATGTGGAGCCTCTCCGAGCGTGCCCCTCTAGACCAGGTCTGTCTTTTGCCCTCCAGAGCGAGACCCTTGGAGGTTAGTGCCCTGCGGTCGAGGTCGAGCTCAGCGCTCACCCGCCAATGTGGAGCCTCTCCGAGCACGCGCCTTCTGGACCAGGTCCGTCTTCTGCCCTCCAGAGGAAGACCCTCGGAGGTTAGTGCCCTGTGGTCGAGGTCGAGCTCAACGCTCACTCACCAATGTGGAGCCTCTCCGAGCGCGCACCCTCTGGATCGGATTCGTCTTCTGCCCTCCAGAGTAAGACCCTCAGAGGTTAGTGCCCTGTGGTCGAGATCGAGCTCAGCGCTCACCTGCCAATGTGGAGCCTCTCCGAGTGCATGCCCTCTGGACCGAGTTCATCTTCTACCCTCCGGATTGAGACCCTCGGAGGCTAGTGCCCCGTGGTCGAGGTCGAGCACAGTGCTCACCCGCCAATGTGGAGCCTCTCCGAGCGTGCGCCCTCCGGACCGGGCCCGCACTCTGCCCTCCTCCACCAAGATGCCCCCGCAAGCTTGGAGCGCCTAGGTTGGAGCGAGCCCCACCATTCCAGCTCAGCCCTAGCTCGAACGAGGTCCTCACCAGCCCAAAAAGTCAGTGGGCTGCCCGAGGACTGCACTAGAGTGCCTTCCAGGCTATACTGACCGCCTGCATCTGCCAGGTACACTAGAAGGGAAAGAAGCATGCTGATCGAGGTGTCACATTCCTCACTAACCATCCTGATCACCCAAGAGAGGAAGCCAACTAGGAGATTCAAATTCCGTGGGCGGTGGCCCACCATCCAAGGCACTACCAGGTTTCCCGAAAAGAGGTGACCAAGAGGAGTGTTGGAGCACCTGACAACTCCCCTTATCATGAATCAGGAAAGACTCCTTGAGATATTATCGTATGCGCTTGATAGCCCGGCAAGGATCCCGAGACAAGCTCCCGACGGTAACCTAGCTGCAACAAACTCGGAGGTAACACAACAACAACCACAACACAAAAAAAAAGAGGGATAAGCCAGACAAAATGAAAGAAGGAAGAACACAGGTGCGATCCCCGCAAGGAAGAGGGGCATGTCACCTCCAACACAAGGGCAAGCCCAACCAAGAGGGCCAAGCACCACCCCTACTACCACAATCGAGGGGAAGCTAGGGAAACAAGGATAAGCAGAGGAACAGGGAACCCCTCTGTCCCCGCTATCATTCTCCTCCTGCAACGTTTCCATCCTCGCATACACTCTTTACTCCTCCTAGTGCAGAGTCCATCAAGAGGGGCCTAACTAGGAGGATCTGTTCTCCTGGATCGTCACTGACTTGACCATCGGAGGCCCCCACCGGAAACCCCGGCCCGGGTCACTAATCCTTGTTTCGTAGGTCCATGAGAAGAGGGCTACCGGCAGCGAAGGGAGCGCACTCCGGCATCGATAGGAGCTACGGACTCCTCCTTATACACCCCAGTTAAATGGTGTGGCAGAAAGGAGAAATCGCACCTTGTTGACATGGTGAGGTCCATGATGAGCTTCACAAATCTTCCCATTTTCTTCTAGGGACATGCCCTGGAAATTGTTACACATATTTTGAATAAGGTTCCATCTAAGTCAGTAAGTAGCACTCCATATGAGTTATGGAATGGCAAAAGACCAAGTCTTAAGTACTTAAAGATTTGGGGATGCTATGCTTGACATGGACATAAGTTAAGTGCAAGGGCTAACATGTGTAGGTTTGTTGGTTATCCTAAAGAAGGTATTGGATACCTCTTTTATAATACTACTGAGTAAAAGGTGTTTTTCAGTAGGCATGATACATTCTTGGAGCAAGAATTTATCCAAGAAAGAAGTAGTGATTCTTCAATTAAGTTATGTGAAGAATAGAACCAACAACCTATTGAGCCTTCAAATGAAATTCCTCAACCATAAGTTCTTGTAGATCAAGAATAGCCACTATACACACCTCCTCTTCGATGGTCAGACAGGGTGTGGGGAGCACCTCTAAGATATGGCTTTGTCATCGAGGATGACATTGAAGCCAGTATCATTCAGGATGATGATCCTGTGACCTATTCGGAAGCTATCGAGAGAAAAGACTCCGACAAATAGCTAAGTGCCATGAAATTTGAAATGGATTCCATGTATTCAAATCAGGTTTGGACCTTGGTAGATCCACCTAATAGAATTAACCTAATAAGGTGTAAATGGATCTTCAAGAAGAAGATAGGAGCAGATGGTCAAGTAGAAACCTACAAGGCTAGGCTAGTAGCAAAAGGTTTTAGACAAAAACATGGCATTGACTATGATGAAACCTTTTCTCCAGTAGCCATGCTCAAATCTATTCAAATTTTGCTTGCCATAGTAGCATACCATGATTGCAAAATCTGGTATATAGATGTCAAGACTGCTTTTCTCAATGGAAACCTTGAGGAAGAAGTCTATATGACACAGCCAGAGGGTTTTGTCTCAAGTAGGAGACCAAACCATGTATGCAAGTTAAAGAAGTCTATTATGGACTAAAGCAAGCATCAAGGAGTTGGAACATCCATTTTGATGAAACAATCTAGAGTTTTGGTTTTGTCAAAAATGAGGATGAACCATGTGTGTATAAGCAGACAAGTGGGAGTGCACTTGTTTTCTTGGTCTTGTATGTTAATGACATACTGATCATTGGGAATGATATCCCAATGTTACAATCGGTTAAAACTTGGATATCATCAAAGTTTTTCACGAAGGATTTGGGAGAAGCATCCTATATACTAGATATAAGGATCTATAGAGAGAGATCTAAAAGGATGCTAGGCTTATTCTAGTCTAGGTACATAGACTTAGTATTGAAGAGATTCAACATAGATGGAAGTAAGAAAGGTTACTTGTCTATAAGTCAAGGCATACATCTCTCTAAGAAAATGTCTCCTAAGACATCAGAAGAAAGAGAGAGGATGGCTATGATTCTTTATGCTTCAGTTGTAGGATCAATTATATATGCCATGTTATATACCAGACTTGATGTTGCTTATGCCTTGTGCATAGTGAGCAGGTTTCAGGCAGATCCAGGAGAGGATCATTGGAAAGCTGTAAAAAATATTTTTAAGTACCTGAGAAGGACTAAAATATTATTTTAGTATATGAAAGATCAGAGATTCTAATTTTCAATCAAATCCAGATGATAGCAAATCAACATCGAGGTATGTCTTCACCCTGAATGATGGTACAGTGAGTTGGAAGAGTACAAAGCAGCCAATAGTAGCTGACTCAATTACTGAGGCAGAATACATAGCTACAAGTGAAGACATGAAGGAAGCTATTTGGATGAAGAAATTCATCATGGAATTGGGCGTGGTTCCTGATGTACATCAGCTAGTGCCATTGTATTATGATAACACTAAAGCTATTGTACAAGCAAAAAAACCAAGGTCTCACCATAAGTCTAAGCACATTCTAAGATGGTTCCACCTCGCTCGAGAGATAGTAGAAAGACAAGATGTTGTCATCGACTGAGTTGATACAAAAAATAATATAGCAGATCCATTTACTAAAGCATTACCGAAGCAGTAGTTAGATTGCCACTTATGTAGTATGGGTATAAAGTATAAGGGCGATTGGCTTTAGTGCAAGTGAGAGATTGAAAGAAAAGTATCCTAAAAGCCAATCATTATAAGGGCATTTTTATAATCTTCCAACTCTTGTATGACATTATATTAATAAAGGCATTTATTTTTCATCATATACTGCCGTGTCTTATTTATGGATTATGATGAACCCCATAGATTAGGACAATGAAATTAGGGTTATGATAAAGATCATAATAGTGAGACCTATGTTCCTATAAACCCTAATCAAAATGTTCCTAGTCAATGGACCATCGATTCGGGGATCGATGAATCTAGTAAGACTAGCTTATCCTATGTA
Organism: Areca catechu; assembly: GCA_021397845.1. NCBI lineage: Eukaryota > Viridiplantae > Streptophyta > Magnoliopsida > Arecales > Arecaceae > Areca > Areca catechu. The sequence continues at coordinate 87,001,986 of CM038051.1, read as the reverse complement.
TCTCAGTTAATAAGGATGGTTGGTCTCACAACCATTTATGTAGAGACACTAATACGAGAATAAGGGTACTCATCAGGGTATGAGTATACTGAACTGATTCGCACCAGGACCATCATATGGAAGTCTTACTGGTGTGGGCACCAGAATCCGACAGAGACTCCTCAACCCTCTATGGATGTCCAATTAGGGTTCCAATTTTTCAAGTTTTAAAATAAGGCTTCAAGCCTAAACCTTGTAATTTGCTTTAGCTTTGAATTGAGTAGCTTTGAATTGAGTCTCATGAGTCTGTGTCTAGTCCTGTAGTCAATTGTATCCTGTACTGAGTCCAGTCAGAGTCAGTTTGAAGTATGGGTCCAAGCAAGATTGGTCTTAAAATATAGTCTCTTTGGAGCCAAGTCAGGAAGGAAGCCAACTCAACTCAGGGGGTCACCTTCTCATCCTATGTGGTGACATGACAACTTGCCATGTGGGCGGCACACATTTCAGCTTTGGACGCCCAAAGAGGGGGACACATCACTTGACTCACTCCCTCTTTCCCTCCCCCCTATCAAGCTTGTTTCTACATATGGGTGGCCGGCCAAGAGAAGGTCAAAGGGGAGTTAAAGTTTGAAAATTTAATCCCTTGCTTCAAGCCCTCCAATCAAGCTTTCTTCTCAAACTACATGAACATCTATGAAAAGAAAGCAAGAATCCATGGGTGCCTCCACCTCCCACTCCCCACATCTTGTCTTATTCCAAAGATGGATGGACAACCAAGGAAAGAAGGAGAACACATGCCTTGCTACAAGCCTCACCTCTTGTCTTCTTCCAAAACAAAGGACCATCATTCCAAGTTCAAGGGTGCCAAGATCCCCCTTCCAAGCCTCGAATCAAGCCATGCACAATCAAATCCAAGTGAAGGTCGGCCAAAGGAGAGAAATCTAATTTTTTTTGAAATTTTTTGGCACCTCTCCAAAAAGGACTTGTAATTTTCATTTGAATTTAAAATGGGGTCCTAAGGTACCTATAAAAAGGACCTTACCCCTCCTTTGTAAGGGTAATCTTTGATGAATAAAAAACCAAGTTTATTGAGATCCAATTTCTCTTTAGTTGCCTTCGTTCACTAGGAATGTCGATCTCCGTGAGGGAGCTCCTTCACCTTCGAGCATCGAGAGGTGTGAGGCCTCAAGTTACCATCACTTCTGCAACTCCATCCTCCAACTTTGAATCAGAGCCCATCGGGATCATCCAACAGGGTGCTTAGCCAGAAGAACTCCACCATCACCTGATACAGGGCAAGGGGGTTAGGGCTAGGGATGCTAGGATGGATGCTTATGATGCAAGGAATTTCTTTTTTTATGTTTGATGAGTTTTAGATATTTTTTTAGGGTTTTGGTTCCCGATCACAAGCAAAGGTAAGAAATACGAAGAATAGTAATGAAAGCTTATGCTAGCAGTTCAAAGCCCTAAAAGTGAAAACGAGAATAGGACCCCGGGATTAAGAAACCCCGGTAGGACTAGCTCGACCTACAATATCTACTTAGGAGACAAAGGGAAAGCAAACCTCAAACTTCTGGAGCACCCGGTGCAGAGATCGCTCAACTCGGTGGATGCGGCCTGGATGCCCGAGCAGTCGAACCCGTGGGAGCACTGGCTTTGGGAACTCGTGGGAGCAGTCAAACCTAGCCTAAGAGACAATGGTTGGAGGGTGGAAAAAACTCAAACTTTTCATTAATCACTCAATCATTTAATTATTCTACAAGGGAGGGATTGGATCCTTTAAATAGGCACCCAAGGCCCATTTGAAATTCAAATTACAATATTCATGGTGGCGCCCAAAATTTTCCATCATCCCCTCTCTTTGGCCGACCAAATAGCTTGGGGTTGGGCATGGCATGAGGAAAGGCATGGAGAGGGGGATTGGTCCCTTGACTTCCTTCCTTAGCATGCTTATTTTGGGAAGAAGGAGTGGGGCATGGCTTGCTTGGAGGGATGTGTTTCCTTGGACTCTTCAACTCCATCTCTTGGATTGATTCAAGGCCGACCAAGGGAGAGCTCCATGGGCATTGCATGGTTAAGGGCTTGAAGAGGGGAGTCTGTCCTTTGACCTTCCTTCCATGCATGAACACTTTGGGAAGAAAGCTTGGAAGGGGGCTTGCTTTGAGGCTTGGTTTCTTCAAGGATCTTCAACGCCCCTCTTTTGATGGAACAAGGCATGATGTGGGGGAGGGAAGAGGGGGATGGTGTTTCTTCCTTCCAATGTCGCCCAAGGCGTGTGGAAAGCATGGGGGTGCCACTTTGTTTCCCTTCTTGGATGCCCAAGTGGCAGCTGATATGGTGCCACGTAGGTAGCTGAGGTGGCACCTAAGTTGGCATTATCCCAAGTGGAAGGGGTGGGTTGGCCCACCAGAACTTGATTTGGTGAAGAAAACCAGGGTGACTTCAATTGGGCTTGGGCCTAGTCCAAACCCAGACTCGAACAAATATAGGACTCATAACCTAACTTGACCCAAATTGGTCAAGGTACAGGACTAAACAAACTTTGACAAGAAATTATGACAATGCTTTGGGCTCAAGGCCTTATTACAGGACTCATAGAAGGGGAAACCCTAATCTGAGATCCACAGAGGGTTGAGGAGCCTTTGTCGGATCCTGGTGCCCACACCATCACCACTTCAACTTTCATCCCTTTCTCTATTCGCCTTCTCTTTGATCAAAACCTAACTCTTCTTCTTTGAATGCTCGCAGGTCCTCCAGGTGACACGAACACAGAGTCGGTTGCCCTTGCCATCGAGACCTTCAGACAGCGAGCCGGCACATCCACGGGTTGAAGGCTCGATCATCCAGGTCGCATCCACGAGAGTGAGTGATCTCGGCATCGGGCGCTTCAGATCTTTGAGGTTTGCCTCCCTAGACTCCTAAGTCGATATTGTTCTGAGAGCTAAGTCCTACGGGGTTTCTCAATCCTAGGGTCCTCTCTTTATCATTATTTAGGGACTACTTGCTTGCCTGAGGTTCTTGTTAGTATAGAATCCTAGATTTACTATTTCTTGTTTCGAGAATCCTCAATTGAATTCAAAACCCTAAAAGTCACAAAACAACAACTCACCTGCATCATTTCATCTTTCATTTAGTTAGTCCCCTATCATTTCTGGTATCAGAGCATGGATAGGACTTAGTATTTCTTAAGTACCTGGATAAGGTGCTTCACCAGGCTGTCCAGTCTTAGGAGAAAAGTAGGGTTTCACGACCCTCTCTTCCCATTCCACGAGGATCTCCTAAGGTATGTTGGGGTGCCATTGTGATAGTCCTTCGAAGGGAAAAACAAGAAGAAAAAAAAAGAAGATTTCAAAACCCTAAATTTTTTTTTGCATCATTAGATCTCTTTGTCTTTCAATTTCTGCATTTTTTCCTGTCAAAATATAGTTTGATATTTTGATTATTTCTACCTGTAGGAATATTAGATTTTTTTTATTTTTATTTTGTTGGACTTTTTGTAATTAGAAGTATTTTCTAGAATTTCCTCAGATTTTATTGCAGCTTGTAGAATTTCTACAAGCCAGAATACTAACTGAGAGCAAATTCTGCTCTAAAATTCAGCAAGCACATCTCATCTCATCTTCAATCTTTTCATATAGTTTAATTTTGCATTTAGGGTCATATTTTTTCATTTCCATCATATTAATTCTGTTATCAAACATCAAAATCCAAAAATATAACTTAGTGACATTTCATTAGATCATTTGTTTGCCATCATTCTTATAAATCATCTTAAGGGCAGCAATTTGACATAGGGTCAGGATTTCATTACCTGTCCCTAGCCCAAAAATCACTAACCTGCATCACGAACCTAAGCTCTAATTAAAATTGAGTAGACATTAATTTTGCTCTAGAGAGCTTAGGGATGCCAACTGGTCAAGTCAAGACTAAGTGTCTATTCTTGGGGTCAGTCCATTCTGTGTGTGCTGCTGCTCTTGGTGTCTAGGTTTGTTGATTCAGGGCTTGTGAGTTGGTCCGCCTACCTGGCCAATCCCAGATTGGTGTCTAAGGTTGGTGTTCAGGGACGTCCACTCCTCTACACCTACCTGGCCAAGCACAGAGTTACTACAAACTGGTTTGCCATCCTGACTTAGGCAACTAGTTGAGATTCTAGGTCTAGTAGATCATATACGACTTTGCATGCTTGATTCATGTCGACTAGATCAGGAGTCCCTTATCATCCCTACCATTCCCAATCAAGTGAACCTATGGAGAATGAAAGAGAAGATCAACTTAAGGTTATTCTTGAGCAATTGGCTAAGATGAATAGTAAACTTGATAAGCTTGATGAGAGAGTTGGATCCTTAGAAAAGAATAGTTCTAGACCATCTGTTGAACCTGAGTCAGAGTCACCTTTTACCCCTAGGGATTATCCTCACCATGAACCATCCATAGAGGCTGAACCCAGGAGAATTCCCCGTGTTAACCCAGCCTAAGAGATTCACCCTAGGAGACCTAATCAAGAGTTCCTGGACCAGGAAGAACTACATGAGTCTGATGACCTGTTAGGAGTAATTAGGTGCATCCTTACCCAGGACATAGTGCAAGAAGATTGGTGTAGGACTAACATCCTACAAACCTTTGCCAAACTAGAGAATAAGGTATGCAAGATCATAGTTGATAGTGGGAGCTGTGTCAATGCCATTTCTTCAAGTACTGCCAAATCCCTAGGATTGACCCCAGTTCCTCACCCTAACGCTTATAAGGTCTCGTGGATTGATTCAACCTCCATACCCATAAATTCTAGGTGCCAATTCTTATTCAAGTTGCAGTCATATGAAGAGAAGATTTGGTGTTATATCCTTCCCATGGGCGTCAGTAGTATTATCTTAGGACGACCTTGGCTGTACAATCATGACGCCACCCTTCATGGTCGGACCAATACCTGTACCTTTAACTACCATGGAAAGAAATTTACAATCAACCCAGTTCAGCCTAAGGATCAGGTTAAATGAGGATCAAGTAGTCTAAAGGAAAACAAGCCAGAAGTTAACCTGATCAAGGACAATGAGTTTGTAGAAGAGATTACCGGGAAAGGACCCTTTAAAGAATTTCAGGGAGAGAAGGATGAACAATCTGAAAATTTGAATACAAAATCCCTGAACCCATTGAAGACTTTAAGGTTGAGCCCACTAAGAATCTAAGTGAAGAAACCCCTGAGCCTATTGAGGAATCCAAAGAAGACATCTCTGAATAAAGCCTAGTGGGGAAGTGTGATGTAGATGAACCCAAGGTTGAAGTCATCAAGGAATCAAAGGAGAATGATCCTTAACCCACCACAGAATTTAAAGAAATGACCAAGTCAGGATCAAACAAAGTCTATGATAGTGAAGGTTCTCAAGTATCGCCCATAGAGAAGGTCCAAGAACAAGAAGAAGACAGTAGTTTAGAGGACTTTCTAGATAAACTTTCCAAAGACCTTCCTAGATAAACTTTCCAAAGACCTTCCTAATAACGTTCCACCTTCTAGGAGCACCCAGCCTACCCTAGAACTTGCACCTGTAGATCCTCCTAGTACTAATCATGAGGTTAGGACGAGTTCACCCATAAAACAATGTTCAAATTTTGAGGTTATCCTGAATAACCAAGGTCTGTTTCATGCTGCCCATAGGTTGCCCCAAGACTTCGACTCCTATCTCCTACCCTTCCCTGAGACTTCTCACATTTCTAGAGCCATGGGGTTGCATTTTGTTGAGATTACTAGGCTGCATGACTCCTTAGAACCCATCCCTTTTGCCATTTACTTCTGGTATACTTTATGGCATTTGCTAGGGATCCACTGTAAATTTTTATGTGCATACCATACCAGGGTCAAACCTATAGAGTCATTAGTCTATTAGGTTTAGATCCTAGAGAGTCTAATAAAATTTCGCTCTATAGGAATGCATCGTAATGTCTGCATTTTGTATCATGCATTAAGTATAAATTTTAAAATAATTTGACTGATTCCCGAAAGTAAACCAAAGAGTTTGATCAAAGGGATTTCTATATTGGTTAGGCTTAGGCCTGAACGGTTTCGACTAAGAGCCATTAAGAAACTTCATGCTCGTGGAGCTGGCCCCTTTAGAGTGATAAAGAGAGTTGGCCCTAATGCCTACGTTCTTGAGTTTTTCCCGAATTATGGCATTAGCTCGACTTTCAATATCTTAGACTTAGACGAGTATAGGGAACCATCAAACATACTTAGCGAGCCATTTGGGCCTGACCTTTCTTTTAAGAGTGAACCCGAACCTGAGTGTCCACCTCCAATTTTACCTGAGGGAGGAGAGCAGATCGAGTGTGTCCTGGATGACCAAGCTATCACTACCCGGGGCAAAGGTTATCAACGTTTCTTAGTCCGATGGCAAGGCCGACCTGAGTCCGATGACTTGTGGATGACCCGAGAGGACTTGCAGCACCTCGATCCCGACCTTCTGGAAGAGTACCTAAGCCATCTCAACTCTTACTCGACAGGATCGAGTTCCTCCCACCCGGGAGAACTGGTGTGGGCACCAGAATCTGACAGAGGCTCCTCAACCCTCTATGGATGTCCAATCAGGGTTCCAATTTTTCAGGTCTTGAAATAAGGCTTCAAGCCTAAACCTTGTAATTTTCTTTAGCTTTGAATTGAGTAGCTTTGAATTGAGTCTCATGAGTCTGTGTTTAGTCCTGTACAGAGTCCAGTCCTGTAGTCAATTGTGTACTGTACTGAGTCCAGTCAGAGTCAGTTTGAAGTATGGGTCTAATCAAGATTGGTCTTAAAATCTAGTCTCTTTGGAGCCAAGTCAGAAAGGAAGCCAACTCAGCTCAGGGGGCCACCTTCTTATCCTATGTGGCACCATGACAACTTGCCATGTGGGCGGCACACATTTTAGATTTGGATGCCCAAAGAGGGGGACACATCACTTGACTTACTCCCTCTTTCCCTCCCCTCTATCAAACTTGTTTCTACATATGGGTGGCCGGCCAAGAGAAGGTCAAAGGGGAGTTAAAGTTTGAAAATCTAATCCCTTGCTTCAAGCCCTCCAATCAAGCTTTCTTCTCAAACTACATGAACATCTATGGAAGGAAGGCAAGAATCCATGGGCGACTCCATCTCCCACTCCCCACATCTTGTCTTATTCCAAAGTTGGATGCACAACCAATGAAAGAAGGAGAACACATGCCTTGCTACAAGCCTCACCTCTTATCTTCTTCCAAAACAAAGGACCAACATTCCAAGTTCAAGGGTGCCAAGATCCCCCTTCCAAGCCTCACATCAAGCCATGCACAATCAAATCCAAGTGAAGGTCGGCCAAAGGAGAGAAATCTATTTTTTTTTGAAATTTTTTGGTGCCTCTCCAAAGAGGACTTGTAATTTTCATTTGAATTTCAAATGGGATCCTAAGGTGCCTATAAAAATGACCTTACCCCTCCTTTGTAAGGGTAATCTTTGATGAATGAAAAACCAAGTTTCTTGAGATCCAATTTCTCTTTAGTTGTATTCATTCACTAGGAACGTCGATCTCGGTGAGGAAGCGCCATCACCTTCGGGCGTCGAGAGGCATGAGGCCTCAAGTTACCATCACTTCCGCAACTCCATCCTCCAACTTTGAATCAGAGCCCATCGGGATCATCCAACTGGGCACTTATCCAGAAGAACTCCACCATCACCACTTCAACTTTCATCCCTTATTTTATACGCCTTCTCTTTGATCAAAACCTTACTCTTCTTCTTTGAATGCTCGCAGGTCCTCCAGGTGACACGAACATGGAGTCAGTTGCCCTTGCCATCGAGACCTTCGGATAGCGAGCCAGCGCATCCATGGGCTGAAGGCTCAATCATCCAGGCCGCATTCACGAGAGTGAGTGATCTCAGCATCGGGCGCTTCAGATCTTTGAGGTTTGCCTCCCTGGACTCCTAAGTTGATATTGTTCAGAGAGCTAAGTCCTACGGGATTTCTCAATCTCGGGGTCCTCTCTTTATCATTGCTTAGGGACTACTTGCTTGCCTGAGGTTCTTGTTAGTATAGAATCCTAGATTTACTCTTTCTTGTCTTCAGGAATCCTCAACTGAATTCAAAACCCTAAAAGTCACAAAACAACAAATCACCTGCATCATTTCATCTTGCATTTAGTTAGTCCCCCATCACTTACTGCATGTCAAAAGATAGGTCTTAGAGTAGGAGTTGTACATATGATCTTTAGACCTGAGGTCACCATGGTTCCTTGTACACACTACTATATGTAGGCAAACCAAATTCCTAACCCAATTGATTTGGGTCTAGTTGCTTGTTAATAGGACTAACCTTGTTAAGGGAAACCTACACTAGGTCGAGTCCTAAGTTGGGCAGCCTAAACTAGACTTTATTTAGTTTTATTTGTACATTAAACCTGGTTTATTGAAGAGTCCTGGGTGCTCGGGACTCTTGGTTCCTCTTGGTGCACGCAAAAGAAGAGAACGTGTGTAGAAGGACTGAGAGTCCTGCTGCAGATGAAACTCTAGGAGTTTCTCATCTAGGATGCCTCTTCAGGTTATCTCCACACCTTTTGGGTTTTTGAATGACCGGTCACAGAGGGATAAAGGGATGGCATGAAATGGGAAAGAAGTTAGCATGCGTAGATGAAGAGTCACATCTCTTCATCTGTGCACGGTTCTGAGGCAGAGTCCTTCTGCTCTCCAGATTCTTCTTTGATCGGCTTTAAGATCTAAAGAGATGCCTTCTTTCCTTCCCTTGTGTTCAGTACATGCCATGTGGCATGAGGAGAGTTTATTTGGAAACCAAGAGAACTCAGATAAGACTCCTGAATCCTAAAGAGTCTTATCAAATATGAAGAGACATATTTTATAAGAAACATTGGGATGCTTTTCATGCCCCTTATATCATTATTTAAAGGGTGTACGGTGAAATGAGAAAGGTAATGTTTGGTCTTCTGAAATAGGAGTCCAATTTCCACCGAGTCTTCTGTCTGAGTGTCTCTCTCTGTCTCTCCCTCCCTCCTCCTTTCTTTAAGACAAGACTTGTCTTGTTAAGACAAGGTCTTTTCTACTAGGACAAGGCTTTGTTTTAGGACATAAGCCTAAAGGGTCCTAGAGGAGGGTTATCCTAAAACCAAGAGCAGTTTAAGAGAGTGTTTATAGTGCCCTACAGTGGGATAGGGTGTCCTACAGTGGTCAAAAATCCAAAGGCTACTGAAAGAGTCCTACTCTAGCAAGCAACTTCAAAAAGGAATTCTTCCTTGGTTCAATTCTCGTGTGGATCACCGTTGGAGGGCTTGCACTTGTGAGCCTTGTGGAAATAGTTGGTATACAGTGTTTCAGGTATGTCTTTTATACTTCATTCATGATTCATTAGTTGGTAATGTCTAAGGGGATCCGGGAATTAGGGTTTCTTCTAGCCGGTTAGGGTTTTCATGCTTGAATTTTTGTTTTAAAATTCACTTCCGCAAGTAGCATGATGACCTAGGCTCCCTAGAAACCCCTTCACGACCCACTTCATTAGCGGTCCGAACAACCCGCTCCAGCAGAGGTCCGACCGACCAACTTTGTTAGTGGTCTGAATGACCCGCTCCAGTAGAGGTCCGATCGACCCACTTTGTCAATGGTCCGAACGACCCGCTCCAGCAGAGATTCGACTGACCCACTTTGTCAGTGGTCCGAACGACCCGCTCTAGCAGAGGCCCGATCGACCCACTTCGTCAGTGGTCTGAACGACCTGCTCCATCAAAGGTTCGACCGATCCACTTTAGCAAGGTTCGTATTGGCCCAAGATAGGTCACTCCAAGGATGGCCTGAAAGCCCTAGAGGCTTCTTCTAGCTGGTGCCAGGATTTTGTTATGACAGAATCATGACATCTCGGCATCATTACTCTATGGATCCCATGACCCTGGTGCCGTTACACTCCAGGTCCCGCGATCTGGTGCCACCAGCCATGTCCAAGATTCTTTTAGGGGTAGTTTGGCTATTCCTAGTTGGCCCTAATAGATTATGGTGAAATTCCGTGCCTATATAAGGTAAAGGGGGACCCTAAACGGTAAGGGAGCTTTTTCCTTTTTCCACGAGCTCATCTCTTTGGATTTCCTCCATTATGTTGCTTTAAGCCTCTCACTGATTTAGTTATCAGAGTGTCCCCCGTCAGAATACCACCGGCCCATGGGACTTCTTTGCAAGAACTGGGAGAGGAGCACTCCAGCCAGGCCGAGAGAACCCATCCAGGAGATTCAACAGCAACAAATCCCTAACCAAACTAGAGATTCAAATTGATCAACTATTAAACCCATTCAGTAAGGAGGAGAAAGGAGAGTTACCTAATCAGCATGAGAGTAATCCAAAAAGATAATATAGAGCTAGAAGTTTAATGAGCCTCTAATTTTTTCTGAATAATCAATTATAACTCTTAAAATGAACAGTCATAGAGTAAACCTACATAACCAAAAAATATATATAAATAATTTAACTAAGATAGAAATATATAGAGAGATATCAAAATGGTACGACGAACCACTTCCATCATCATCCTACTTATTGTGGCCCCATTTCTAAGTGCCCTAGAATCATTCATTCCTTTTTATGGGAAGGGAAGACAAATAGATGAAATGATTGAATTAATTATGATTTTCTAAGAACCATAAATGAATAAAATAATAGGGAAAGCTGCACCTACAATTCATCTCCATAATTTATTAAATCCCTGTCTGGCTCATTTCAAGGTGGATAATTTTAATGTAGACAATTATATAATAGAAGTGAATGACCTAGTAAAAATACCATACTTTGAAACCATCCTATTTTGGATTGAAAAATATAAGCCATTAACTTGCTTTCCAATATCTCCCTTGTTAGAATCACCATCTAATCCAGAATTGAAGCCACTTCCTGATGCACCCACTGATACCCTAACAGTGATCCCTAAGCAGGAAGGCCAACTTTTAGGTGTTCTATAAATGCAAAGAAGCTATCGGGTAGGATATAGCTCATATGAAGGATAACGATTTTGAGATTTTTATGGTTAGTCTTGTTATATTTGGCACTACATTCGAGAACTATCTCTAAAAATTTCTATGGTGCTAAAATAATATATGGAGATAGATTTAATATTAATTAAAAAAAGTATCATGCTATATATTAGGAAGGGATGATGTTAAAACATATGATACTCAAAAAAGGGATTGGGGTAGATCAGGCTAAAGTTTAAGTATTTCCAAACTATCACCCCCAATCTCAGCCCAACAAATACAATCCCTTCCTGGTCATCATACAAACTATAATAATATTTTTAAATCCTGGTCTAGCATGCTTACCTAGTACACTTTATTGATCTAGGCTAATCATCATAGAAGCCTTTATGGATGTTTTTCTATCATGATGACAAGGCCTCCAGATTGGCCATTTGACACCCTAAGGGATATGCCTAAGTTTGTTATAAGTGAGACACCCATATAGTGTTCGATTGAAGATGTTAAACTTAGCACTTGTTGGGAGGCAACCTAATGGTCTTTTTTTTCTTTAACTTTACTTTTGTATAGTTGTAGGAACCTAGGAGGAAAGAACAAGAGCCCGCTACTCAATGAAACCAACTCTCGAAGCATAAGAATGTCAGGTGCACTCTCTCCTTTTATTTTGATTGCTTATTTTATTTTTTTACTCCATTGAGGACAATGTTGATTAAGTTCGAGGGAGAGTAAATAAATATTAAAGAAATTAAAGTTTTCAAATAAATTAGTATTTAGTATTTTGGCACTAATAAGTCTATCAAATATTTTAATTTAAGTATTAGAAAAGATATTAATTGATCTTTATTCCAAATAATTAATAATTTTGCTTATGTTTTGCAAGAAAAGAGTCAATAGATAGAAAGAGCTCATTCTATAAAGTCTAAGGGATCAAAGAACATTCAAATTGGAGTTCAAATAGGCCTAGAATCAAGCAAAAACTAATATAATCATGATTAGCATAGATTTTGGAGCAGACGGTCCACCATGGACCGGCCGCTCGGTCCACAAGTCCATTTCTATGGACCATCTTCTCCAACAAGCTACCATGATCTCCTTATTCCTTGTTCCCTGTCCACTGTCCACCTCCACAATGCTACCCATCACTAGCCAGAGAAGCCACTGAGATCTCGACATCACTACTCCCTGCTCTGCCCATGGCTTTCTTCCCATTGCCATCATCTTCTTGAGCCACCATGCCACCTTCACCCACACTGAGCCTCTACTGCCCATGCTCACCATTCCTCCTTGGCTCGTCACCATCCATCGCCCTTCACTATTTGACACCACCAGACAAAGACACTCGCTGCCATCTTCCACTATCCATTCAATGCCATCACCTGCTTTTGTCAATCTTCACCATAGTCATCATCATCATCCTCCTCACCCCTTGCCATCTTGTTCTCATTGTTGCAACCGCATGCCACCTCCTCCTTAAGATTTCCAGCTGTCGGAGCCTTCTTCCCCATCGCCGGCAACCATCCTTGCCAATGGAGGTAGGTGTTAGGTTGTTTTATTTCGATGTAATCATGTAGCCCAGAAACCATCTATGCAAAGATTGATGACTCATATTCAATCCAACTAGGAGAGGAAAGTTGAAGCATGATCTCACCTTGATTTCCACTAATCAGTCACCCAAAACTTGCATCAGGATTGTCTAACAGAGGAAATTGATCCCAACTTGATGAAAGCTTCCCATTCATGATTTGTGGCCTAATTTATGCTAAATAATAGCCCATAATCCATCCATATAAAGACCCAATGGCTCACATTAAATCCAACCCTATGTAGGTGTGATAACAGCGATCTTCCATGATTTATGGCATGATTTGAGTCCTTGTGATGCAAATTGGATGGTTGAGATGATTTTTTGCGATACAAGCTTGATTTTAGCTCAAATTCACTCTAAATTTGACTAGGAGATAACTCTTGACAAGCTCTATAAAGGGAGGACCCCAAGCAACTGATTAAGCATCTGTTTTCTAGCAAAAATTATTTTTTTTCTCTTTTGTTCCTTGCTTTAGATCTTGCATTCGGCTTTAGGAATAAGGGAAACTATGAAGGAGGTGCTAGTGATAGCAATGATTTTGGCTAGGCTCCTCAATTTGGAGAGACAATGAATCCTATGATTGGATTTTTGTTCTCCTTTTATATTTAATACTTATGCAATAAAAGTAGTACTTTTATTTTATATATCTTTTGATTTCCTTTTTCGATTAAGGTTTTGATCTAATCTACATGTCCTATGCCCTTTATAGACATTCTATGATTTTCGAATATAGTACGTGCTTATGAGAGATAGATCATGGTAAATTAGATTAATTTCCATATCTTGTAATTAAAATTAGATAGTTTACACTCTAAAATGGATGAGCCATGATCTATGGATACGGTCTATACCAATAAGAGATGAATTAAACTAATATCCTGTTTGCAAGTATTATTATTATTGCAACATAAAGAAAAACACCTATTTGCATGGTGGATTTGGATTCCTGGATTACATCTCTTATTTCTTTCATTAATTAATTAATTTAGAACTATAATTTAATTCTACTATTCTACTTTAATCTCTTTATAATCAATTCTCCTTCATTCTTCTTCATGAAACAACCATCCTTGATCTCTAAGGATATGATCCCTACTCACTCTACCTATAGTAGTGAGTTAGGTTTTATTTTTGACTATCCAACAATAAGCAATCAAATTTTAATATCTGTTGCCGTGTCAACTCCTGGACCGGGAACTGGGACTGCTGGATGGGCTGGAGCGCTCCGCTCTCGGGAAAACCTACAGAAAAGTCCCCAAGGGCACCAATGGTGTTCCAGCGGGGGACCCTCTGATGCTTAAGTTAGCAGGAGATTGAAGGCAACAGAATGGAGAAATCAAGGGATGAACAGTCTCTGGTAAGGGAAGAGTTGCTTTACCTTCGAACAGGATCCCCCAGGTACCTTATATAGGTGCGGAACAGTCCAAAAGCCATTAGGGGAGAGGCTGGGAAAGACCGATCTGCTCCTAGGAGAATCTAGAGAGTGGCCACGTGGCGTGCAGATACGGCGGCATCATGAAAGTAGTGGAGCAGGGCCGTTGGGATAGTAGGATCCCGTAGCAACATAAAGGTGCTTCTGGAACACCCTGGATGCTAAGGCTCTCCTGTCGGACGTTGGTCGTGAGACAGTCGATCGGTCCGACCTCCGACAGAGAGTGATGGGCCAGACCCCAGCAAGAGAGGGTCGTTGAAACATCAACTCTGGTGGGTCAGACCTCTGATGGAGAACGGTGTGCCGGGCCCTAGCAGGAGAGGGTCGTTAGGACCTCAACTCTGGTGGGTCGGACCTTTGACTGAGGATGGTGGGCCAGACCCCAACAGGAAAGCATCGTTCGGACCTCAGCTTTGGTCGGTTGGACCTCTGACAGAGAATGGTGGGCCGGACCCCAGCAGGAGAGGGTCATTCGGACCTCAGCTTCGGTGGGTCGGACCTCTTTAGTTGGAGCCTTGAAAAGGGCGGCCGAGTCGGACCGCAGGATTAGGCCGATTATGGTAGAGGGTGAGCCATCATGGTACAACAGTTGTCCCCCTTGCCCTTGTGCTTCAAGCAAGTCCGCAGGCTCGAAGGGCGAGGGTATTAAATAGCAATAAATGTGGTGGCCTTTCAAATGATGGTGAATCCGATTTGGCGTGCTGCGTCCGGCCGCCTCTTGCTTCAATTTTTGCCCTGGGACAAGTGTCAGCGCTAGGTTGGCGAGGACTAGGGGAGCAGTTATGGCTGGTACGACATGTAGCAACTACCCGTTCAGATTCTTGAAGCGATGTGGGACACGTGACACCATCAGGGCGGTTGGCGCCCTTGTCGAAGTAGCCTATCCATCGTTGCTTTGTCTGTCATGTGGATCACGGCCGGATACGATCTGGTGCGTCCCCTCGAATCCCCATCCAACTCAGGAACCGAAGTGACGGCTGTCGGATCTCATCATGTGGGGGGTGCATTGGGATGCGGGCCCCCGGATGCCTATAAAATGATGAGGGCAGTGCCTAGAAGGAACCTGCTACTGCATTCATGCTTGAAGAAAAAATCGCCTCCTCTCCCCCCTGCACTGGCTTTAGGCTCCCTTAGAGACCCAGAGAATCAGGTTAGTCCCATCTTCATCTTCCCCCATCTTCTTCCTCCTCTGCACCCATTTTAGGATGGCTGTAGCTCGCGGTCATAGGGAACCTAGTCCCTTCGACATCCCGTCAGCCATGACCCGAGAGAGGGTCGAGAATCTTAGGACCACATACAACATTCCGTCCACCTTACATCTGACCATCCCTAGCCGAGAGGGTAGGGTAAATGGACATTTGAATTTAGGAGCCCTTCCCATGTACGAAGACCACCTGAAGGCCGGTCTTCGTTTTTCAATTCATAGCTTTTTTGCTCAGGTCTTTAATACCTATAGGATCATGCCTTCCCAGCTGACGCCGAATAGCATTAGAATCCTATACGGCTTCATCGTTCTGTGTCAGGAGGCCAACCTAAAGCCTAGGATAACCCTCTTCTCTAACTTCTTTTTATTAAAACAGGACTTATGGAGTCAGGAATGGTGGATGTTCAGTCCCCATCCTAACCGGAAGATCCTAGGTGGGCTTTCGTCTGCTATTCACGGATGGAAGTCCAGATATTTCTTGTAGATAGCCTGGAGCCGTGGGGCTTTGAGGTGGCCTGGAGGGAGCCGAGGCTGAATGCCCTGAATGAAAGGAAGGTCTCGAGGGCCGACGATGCTGACTTCCACAAGTTGAATGGTGAAGACCCAAAATTTATCAATTTTCTGCTCTTTGAGGATAGCCTCCACCAGGCCGAACTCAGTCGACAACTGATGTTAGGTAGGATGAGAGTCATGTAGGGAGATATCGGCTACCCTCCTTTCCTTCTTTACTTCCTGTCAGCTTGGCAACTGCCACTAACTCTGCTTTCATTGTTGACAGGCAGAAAAATGAAGCTGGATTGGGATGTCCTTTCGGCACGGTCGGTGTAGCGGAGAGCCATCCGGATCGTAGAATCGGTGCAACAAGAGCTGAAGAAATGGGCAGCAGAACCAGCGCCCGAAAGGTCGAAGAAGCAATGGACTGCAGAACCATCAATTCTGGTGGTGTCGGTTGACTCAAGGGATGACATGCCCCTAACCGAATGCCAGAAGGTGATTGTGTCCGAGCGATCCTCTTCAGCAAGACAGCCGACCGTCCAGGCAGAAGGGGGGTGCTCGACGTCGATAGGGACGGCGGTAGCCCCTGCTCCCCCACCACTGGAGATGACTACAACGGTCCCCCTGACAACCCAGAGAACCCCTACGGGTGAAGGGCCATCGATCGCTGGCAAGAGGGCTGCCTGGGCCCTGGGGGAGGAAGAGGAGCGCCTGCTGTGGCGTGGTGCTGAGGAGGCGAGGGAACAGCTTCAACGGGCCATCCCCGATATTGACGGGCGGTCAGTGAACGTGGCAGCCAGCAGTTCTCTCCGCCATCTTTTGGGGGTAAGCTTCACTCTTCTCGCTTTCATTTCATGCTTACTATTGGAAGTTCTCTAACTATAAGTCTTTGTCAGTAGCTTGTTAGGGACAACCTCCTGATGGACCAGGGGCTGGGTGAGCTGCTGTACATAAAAGGGAAACTAACCCAGAGGGCCGAAGCGGTTGAGCTGGCAAGGGACATGGCTTGGGAAGCACTGACAGCTTCCAGGGAAGAGGTGCTCGATCTGAAGGCCGTAGCAGCCGAGGTGTCCCCCCTACGGGCCGAACTGGAGGCCCAAAAGAAGAAGATAGAGGACTTGCTGGTCCAGAGAGCCGATCAGGAGGCCAAGCTGAAAGACAAGAAGAGGAAAATCAAAGCCCTGGCTTGTCGGCTGGCCGTTGAGGAGGGCCGTCTGGCCGATCTCGACATCCGCGCGAAGGGCTATCAAGCATCGACGAAAAGATACAAGGGTTTGCTGAAGGCAGCCCAAGATTTGTTGAAGATGGCCGGCGAGAAGGCCGTGGCAGAGTATAAAGCCTCCGAAAACTTTACGGAGGAAATGAATGAAGCCGGGATGGTCGGCTTTTAATATGGGTACGACGAGTGTCTTGGAAAGATTTGCCCTGCCTTCCTAGAACTCAATCTGGCATTCCTTCTGCCACCAAATCCAACGGAGGTGGGAGCTTTGGAAGGGTTGGACCCGACTACCCAAGCGACCGATGCCCCAGCAGAGACCGTCGTAGGAGAAGTCGGAGCGGATGCCCCAACTGGTGCCTAGGCGGAGGCAGTCAAAGGGGCTGAAGAGGCCAGAGCAATAGTTGCATCCGAAGGGGCCAAAGTGGCCATTATTGTGTCCCCCGAAGGTCAGACCTAGTTGGTTGTAAAGGTCTGACTTTCAGTTTATGTAAAAAACCTTTTTGAAGTAATGAAGAAACTTTTCCTCACTTTCTTGTCTTCTTATACTATTCAATGTCTTCCTTTATGAAAATTTGCTAAGTATGGGCCAGCCGGCATATTAGAGTGAGTAGTCGGATCTTTAGGGTACGTATTGAGTAACAACCCAAGTCGAACTAGGTTCTCTTAGGATTTTTACTCTAAGTACTGGCCCATCGGCCTTCCGAACCGAGAATAGATTAGGAAAGTTGAGGCAGCGATCAGATGTTAGCTCAAGCTAGAGCAACTAGCTTAGAAAATTTATTCCAAGTGTTTGTCCGTCGAATTTCTGGAGCCTGAGGCAGTTGAGGTAGCGGTCGGATGTCAGCTCAGACCGGAGCAACTAGCTTAGGAAATTTATCCCAAGTGTTAGTCTATTGGCTTTCCGGACCCTGAGGCACTTGAGGCAGCGGTTGGATGTCAGCTCAGGCCGGAGCAACTAGCTTAGGAAATTTATCCCAAGTGTTGGTCCGTCGGCTTTCCAGACCTTGAGATAGTTGAGGCAGCGGTCGGATGTCAGCTCAGGCCAGAGCAACTAGTTTAGAAAATTTATCCCAAGTGTTGGTCCATCGGCTTTTGGGACCCTGAGGCAGTTGAGGCAGTGGTCGGATGTCAGCTCAGGCCAGACCAACTAGCTTAGGAAATTTATCCCAAGTGTTGGTCCGTCGACTTTCTGAATTGGGCTGCCCTAAAAACTTTGCCGACCAGAATTGGACTTTCGAAACTGGGCTGTCCTAGAGCCTTTGCCGACCGGAGTCGGACTTTCGGAAGTGGGCAGCCCTAGAGCCTTTGCCAACCGGAGTCGGACTTTTAGAAGTGGGCTGCCCTAGAGCCTTTGCCGACCGGAGTCAGACTTTCGAAAGTGGGCTACCCTAGAGCCTTTGCCGGTTGGAGTCGGACTTTCAGAATTTAGCTGCCCTAGAGCCTCTACTGACCGGAGTCGGACTTTCAAAAGTGGGCTGCCCTTGAGCCTTTGCCGACCAGAGTTGGACTTTCGGAAGTGGGCTGCCCTAAAGCCTTTGCCGACTAGAGTCGGACTTTCGGAAGTGGGCTGTCCTAGAGCCTTTGTCGACTAGAGTCGGACTTTCGAAAGTGGGCAGCCCTAGAGCCTCTATCGACCGGAGTCAGACTTTTGGAAGTGGGCTGCCCTAGAGCCTCTATCGACCGGAGTTGGACTTTTGGAAGTGGGCTTCCCTAGAGCCTCTGTCTACCGAAGTCGGACTTTCGAAAGTGGGCTACCCTAGAACCTTTGCCGACCGGAGTCGGACTTTCGAAAGTGGGCTGCCCTAGAGCCTTTGCCGATCAAAGTCGGACTTTCGGGAGTGGGCTGCCCTAGAGCCCTTGCCGACCAGAGTTGGACTTTCGGAAGTGGTTCGTAAATGGAACTTGAACTTCAATGATAGTACTTGTGGAGGTTATCTACATTCCACGAATGCGCCAGCTGTCGTCCGTCCAAAAATTCAAGTCGATAGGTGCCGGCCTGAATCACTTCGGTGACCCGATACGGTCCTTCCCAATTTGGGGAAAGCTTGCCTTTCTCGGTCGGCCTTGATATTTTGGCCCTCCGCAGGACTAAGTCTCCGACCTGGAAAGCTCATGCCTTGACTCGCGAGTTGTAATACTTCGCCATCTTTTGGTGGCATACTGCCATCTTCATACTTGCCCGAAGTCTTATTTCCTCAAGCAAGTCCAGGTCAGTCCTTTGCCGTTCAGAGTTAGCTGGCTTGGTGTAATGGTCAATCCGGAGAGATTGGAGAGAAGTTTCAATGGAGATGACGGCTTCACTTCCATAAGCGAGGTTGAACGAAGTTTTTCCGGTCGATGCTCTGGCGTTCATCCAATATGCCCATAACACTGAATGGAGCTCTCCCGCCCAAAGTCCCTTGGCTTCAATGAGCTGGGTCTTTAGCCCATGCAAGATTGTTCTATTGGTGACTTCGGCCTCTCCGTTGCACTGTGGGTGGCCGACCGAGGTAAGTCGGTGAGAGACTTGGTATTGGTGACAGAAATCTTGAAATTTAGAGTTGTCAAATTATCTCCCATTTCAGTAATAATTGTTTAGGGAATGCCGAATCGGAAGATGATATTGTTCCGGATGAAGTTCTCCACCTTAGCCTCCATTATTTGTGCTAGTGGTTCGGCTTCCACCCACTTGGTGAAATAGTCGATAGCCACAAGCAAAAATTTTCATTGCCTAGAGGCTGGGGAAAGGGTCCCATGATATCCATCCCCCACTATGTGAATGGCCATGGGGCAGTGATCGGAGTCAGTTCGTTGGCAGGTCTCCTTTGAATGACGGAGTACCTCTGACATGCATCGCACCTTCGGACGAAGTTCGATGCATCCTTCTAAATGGTGGGCCAGTAATATCCCTGCCGGATGATCTTGTAAGCCAGGGATCTCCCTCCGAGGTGGTCGCCAAAAATGCCTTCATGGACTTCTTTGAGGGCATAGTCGGCGTTCGCCGGCCCCAAACAATTCAATAGCAACTGTGAGAATGACCGCTTATAAAGGACACCGTCAAGGACGATGTACTTAAAGACTGTCAGGCACACCTATTTGGCCTCCGCCGGATCTTCAGGAAGAGTTCCCTTGGCCAAGAAAGTAAGGATCAGATCCATCCAAGAAACATCGTGCTCCACCTGGTGGACCTCCGTCGGCTCTTCAGTAATGCTAGGATGTCGCAAATACTCCACAAAGGTTCAGTCGAAGTCTCGCTGGCGGCCATAGCTAGCCTTGAGAAAGCATCTGCCCGAGAGTTCTATAAACGAGGTATGTGGAGGATATCGAAAAATTCAAACCGAGGAATGAGGTTTTGTACCTTGTTTAAATATTTTGCCAGGGTCAGATCCCTGGCTTCAAATTCCCCCTTCACTTGATTGACCACCAGCTGGGAGTCGGAGAAAACTCCTAGTCGACTGATGCCCAGTTCGTTGGCGATCCACAGCCCTGCAAGGAGGGCTTCGTACTTTGCTTGATTATTTGACACCTGAAATAAAAAGTGTAAGGCATACTCCAGGTTCTCCCCGTCTGGTTCGGCCAGAATCAGTCCGGCACCAAAGAGGAAAGAGCTACCTAAAAGTATATGTGGATCGCCCTAAACTTAGTAACCGGGTCTCTGCACCTTAGTCAAGTGTGGAGGTTCGCGTCAAACGGTGAAGGGAAGGCCGGGATGCTCAGCAAAAAAAAAAAGAAAAAAAAAGGGGGAGAAAAGCGGAAGAGGAAGAAAGTCTTCCAATCAGTAAACTTTCTTTCCTCTTTTACATATTAATTATTTTCCTTTTTAGTTTCTTTTCTTATTTCCAAAAAAAAAAAAAATTCCAAATTTCAAATTTCAAATTTCAAACAAAAACAGGTCCTTGATTTCGTCAGCCTTACTGAGACTCTTCACTATCATGTCGTCAACGTAAGCCTCCTTGTTCCTCCCCAGCTGTCCTTCAAACACCCGATTAATCAGCCTTTGGAATGTGGTGCCGGCGTTCTTCAAGCCGAAAGGCATCATCCGGTAGTAGTAGAAGCCTTTGTTGGTGACAAAGGCAGTCTTTTCCTCATCTTCAAGATGCATCTTTATCTGGTTGTATTCGAAAAAGGTGTCCATAATGTTGAGAAGTTGGTGGCCGGCCGTGGCATCCACCAGCTGGTTAGTTTTGGGTACCGGGAAGTTGTCCTTCGGACAGGCCTTGTTGAGGTCGGTGTAATCCACACAGATCCTTCATTTTCCGTTGGACATTTTCACCATGACCACATTCGCCAGCCACTCCGGATAGTGGACCTCCATGATGAAGCCAGCATCACGGAGCTTCTTTACTCCTCATTAATAGCTTTCTGTCTTTCGGCAGCAAAGCTTCTCTTCTTCTGTTGGATAGGTCAGTAGGTCGGATCGACCTTGAGTTGGTAAGTGATGATCTCCGACGGTATCCCAGGCATGTTAGATGCCGACCAAGCAAAGATGTCGGCGTTACTCCAAAGGAAGCTGATTTATTCTGACTTAAGATCTTCATTAAGGGAGCCTCCGATCTGAAGGACATTAGTAGGATCATCCTCTTGGAGTGGAACAAATAGAATCTTTTCCACTGGCTGACCGAGGCCATCGACCTCAACCCTTGGGTCAAGTTGCTCTAGAGTGGAATGGCCTTCTGACTGTTGATTCATAATGGTCAAACACTACCTGGCCATCTGACGGTCTCCCCTCATCACTCCGACCCCGTTCCTAGTTGGAAATTTCGCCAACAGATGGTAAGTAGAAACGATGGCTCTGAATTTGTTGAGGGTCGGTCGGCCTAGAATAGCATTATAAGGGGAGTTCGTCCATACGACCACAAAGTTGATTAGGAGGGTCTTTTGGAGAGGCTCCATCCCAATCGTTACAAGGAGAACTATTTCAACTTCCACTCCGACAGAGTTGCCCCCGAAGCCCGTCAGCGGTGTAAGGGATTCCCGTAGCATAGATCTAGATAAATTTATTCTCACAAAAGCATCGTACAGCAATACCTCCGTCAAGCTTCCATTATCAACAAGTATTCTCCTTACATCATAATTGGCAGTGACTGCAGACACAACTATAGGATCATTTTCAGAAACCTGAGTTTCTGGTGCGGGCACCAGACTCAGAAGAAGACTTCAGAGCTCCATCTGGATCTCTGATTAACCTTGCCCGAAGAATTAGGGTTTTTGGTTTGTAATAAGAGTTGACTAGATCAACTCAATTTAGCTTGAGTCTACATTACCTGCATTTTTTATTTTGTTGAGTCATGTTGACTCAGTAGTGGACTAGGGTTCCAACCTGGGGTGTTACATTTTCTCCCAAGGCCAAGCAAGTGGGCACCACACTCCCAGCCATACTCCCAGCCATACGCCTGAGTCCAGGGGGCGCCACATCTCCATCCAGCAGGCTTTGGTCCCCACACCACAGATAGCAGCTCCCCTCTTTCATGTGCCAATTGAGGAGAAATCCACCAGGGGTCCACAAATCAAGGGGGCAGCCCAAGACTTCCCAAAAAGAACCAAACTATAAAAGGGAAGAAATTCTCTTGGAGAGGAATTCAAGGAGGCGCCCATTTCCTGCCAGAAATACTCAAAACAAAGTTAGAAGGAGCCATAACTTGGGGAGAAAGAAAAGGAGGTATCCAAAAAGGGTTGAGCCATGGAAGGAAGGAGATTTCTCTTGAAAAGCAAGGTTAGGAGGTGCCCTAATCATTCCAACTAAAGCCAGATATAAAAGGCAACAATTTTCTCTTGGAGGGCAAGGTGAAGAGGCGCCCAAACACTTCCAGATAAGGCCAAGCATAGAAGGAAAAAAATATTTTCTTGGAGGTCAAGACAAGGAGGCGCCACCCACTTTCCTTTTTGATGCTTCAATCAACTTTGGAATTAATTGGCCGGCCATATGAGTAGGGATTGATATCCTAATTTGAAGATCCCCTCCTTTAGTCCCACATGGAAAGATGTAAAACCCTACTCTCTTGTAATGGCCTATAAATTAAACCCCCATGAAAGTTTGAAAAGAATCAGATGAATGAAACCAAATTTTTTTTTGTGAGCAAACTTTGTGTTTTCTCTCTTCTGCACTTGCATCCAGGTGTTGAGCTCCGTGAGGGAGTAAATCCGGGTTCCCCAGGAACCTTGAGGAGGTGTGAGATCTCCAAAACCCCAACCCTAGGTTAGCCACTTCACTCCCAAACCCTAGCATATCCCACCTCCCACAGCCTCTCTCTCCAAGTCCAGGCCGATCACCAGCATCCAGATCCAGTCCAGATACTTCAGATCCAGAGCAATTCCCAGAGGAAGTCAGATCAGCCTCCAGGAGGATCCGGATTTCAGCAACTTCAACCTTCAAGTTCTTCAATCTGGTAAATCCTTCCTTGAGTCTCTGATTCCATCACTTGTTCCTCTTCTTTCCCAGATCTTGAGTCCAGGAGAAGCCGACTCAGCCACAGGACCAGTATTGGAGGATCCATTGCGAAGATATCCAAATCCGCGGATCCAACATCTGCTCGAGAGAGTTCTTCCACAAAACTTTGTGAAGATCACTGTCTGGTTGGTAACCCATCTCTTCTCTTTATTTCTGTCCTGTTGAAAGTTCAGAGCGAAACCCTAGGTCTGGGAGTTTCTCAACCCCCAGCGATCTATTACTTTTGAACTACTCTGATAACCTAGTTCTTCTAAATTGTGCTTTCAATCATTACCTAGTTTCCTTCAACTTAGTTTAGCTTTATTTTGAGTCAAAGCCAATTTCTGAAATATATAAAAAAAAGAAAAGAATTAATTTTAATTTTACTTCCGCATACGCTTCTTTGTTCTTCGTTCTGCATCATTTTTGGTATCAGAGCTTTTGTGCTGCATCAATTTTGGTATCAGAGCCCTGTCTAGGGTTTCTGTTTTGATTGCTTGTTTGAGTCTCTCTCTTTTTACTTTGTCTGCTCGAAGTAGACTCCCCAGGACATCCGGTCTTAGGAACGAAGCGAGGTGCAAACCTCCTCTTCCCATTCCATGGGGTGTTCCTAGGGCATGTAGGGGATCCGTTGGGTTATAACTTCGTAACAGGAATTGTAAATGGGGAAGTGCTCTATTTTCAGCCCGTAATTTCCCTGTTGTAGGAATTAGTTCTCACTGCAGGTAACTTGAAATTTGATGATTTTTGTTTTTATGAAACCACTATAATTGAAACTATTTTGCATAATTTTCCTGTGTTTTATTGGTTTCTGTGGGATTTCTGAGAATTAAATTACTGTAACTCTATTTTTGTGTTCTGCAATCCAATTATTTTTGAGTGTTCATCTCTTAATTCATCTTAAGGGCATTTGAGCATCTAAGATAAGGGGAGGAGTTGATAACCTCTCCTTAGCCCAAAACCACCGCCCACTCATTCGAACCTAAGCCTTTAATCTAAAATTGATTAGACCTAATTTGCCCTAGTGGGCTAGGGACATCAACAAGTCGGGTCAAGGCTAGTGTTGAGTCAGTTTGTCTGGTTACTCTGTGTGTGCTTTGTACTCAGTGTCTAGAATGGTGGTTCAGGGATTCCATCCCGAAGGGCTTGTGTGCTGGTTCGCCTACCTGGCCAATCTCTGATTGGTGTCTAGGATTGGCATTCAGGGACCTAACACTCCCCTTACACCTGCCTGGCTGAGTCCTGAGTTACTACAGGCTAGCTTGCCACTTTGATTGGGCATCTAGTTTGGGCTCTAGGTCTAGTTAGCCAGTAGTCGCTTTAGTCTAGTCACATTCTGTGTGCTTGCTTGCATCATCATGTCTACCCGGAATGGAGTACCCTACGAACCTAGTCAAACCCAACCAGATTTAGAGGCCAAGGTTAGAAATCTTACCGAAAGTATGACCAAATTGAGTCAGGACATGAATGAGGGTTTTTTCCAGTTTAGGGATCGAGTCCAAGTAGTTGAGAAACGTAGACATCAAAATTGGACCTCTGATCCAAAATTTAATAGGCCCTAACCTCATCCATGCCAGGAACCTAGGAGGACCTTATACCATGATCCCGAGCATAACCTTAGGAAGCCTAACCATGATATCTATAGTGTGGATCGTGTCTATGAGAGGTCCTTACAATATTCTAGACCAGTCACTCAACAACCCAAGTCTTCTAGATCAAACCATTTAGATCCACACCCATGCCCAAGTAAGGTCTCTACTAGCTTGAAACCCAGTGTGACCCAGGTTCCTATTTCTCAAGAATGTTTGTTTTGTGAAGAAAGAGGCCATAAATCTAGTCAGTGCCCATGCATAGGACTGGCTTGTGCACAGCTAAGTGGTAAGAATCCTAAGGATGACATTAATGAGGGAGAACCCAAGCCTACCAATGAGGAAGAAAGGTTAGGTATGACAAGCCCAGAATCAGTTGACCCGATTATCACTAACCCGAAACCCATTGAAGATGGCATCGAGGAAGTATATGATGCTGGCTTGAGTCTAGTTGATGAATGTGAGGGGGAAGAACTTGAAGAATGTGACATTGATACTATTGGTTCCTTACCTGAGGAGACCTTGGAAAGCAACCAACTGATATGACCTAGTTCAGAAATTCAAGAGATTTGTGAGAACCGGGTTCCTTTAGTCAAATACCCCCAGGAAGAACTCATAGTGTTAGCCCGAGCTATTAGTTCGTACCCTCTAATGACAGTCATTCCCCAAGTACCAATTGAAGATCTTTGCACTGAACTGTTTAAGTTTGCCCATCCTATGGTAGATCCTCTCCTTAGGATGACTGAATCAAGCCTTTTACAATTGGACCTTGTCCCATGCCCAGCCACTAAGGTCTCTCCCGTAATCTCAGTTGAACATCCTTGTTTGAGTGGATTGGTTCACCCAGTCCTGTAGAAGTCCTCCTTATGGCCCCAGAACCCTTCCTTTGCATGACTGACCTACCCTTCTATAGAGTATACCTTTCCACACCCATAGGTCAAATTTTAAGTCTTGAGGTCATCATCCATAGGCCCTTCCATGAATCATTCTTCAATCCAGTTCTTGAGAAAATGGATCATTATTTGCTTAGAGAACAAACTTTAACTGTTGCAATCACATGTCCTAGGCTGCTTCCCGAACCATCTCTTGATCCATTCCTGGGAGTAGCAAACTTTTCCTTTCGAAAGGATGACCAGTTGACACTCATAGATCACCATTCAAACCTTCAGGTCACCACCTTTAGTCAACAGGTAATTCGAGACTCCACCTCATATTTCCTCCCTTTCTCTAGGACTTCCAATGCTTCTTACACCATCCAAGTATACTTTGTCGAAGTCTTTAAAGTGAACCACGTGTCAGAACCTATTAGGTTTGCCACCTACTTCTGGAAGACCTTATGGCACCTACTAGGCATCCATGATAAGTTTTCATGCTCTGCATGCCATCCTCCGACCCAAGGTCAAACCTAGAGAGCCGTAGTTTGTTAGGTTTAGACCTAGGGTTCCTTTGGAATAAAGTCCATTCTTTAGGAATGCGTCGTCAGTCTAGTTTAGTTTTCTTGACCCTTTACTAGGCTTTGGCTCAGATTTTGATTTGATTGAGAGCACCAGGAATTGGGAATCGTATTTTGTCCAGGATTTTGAAATTGCATTCAATGTTTCGATCAATAGGTCTATAGGCTAGAGTCCCTTTGAAATTGTGCATGGTTACAAACCTCACACACCTCTTGACCTAGCTCTTTACCAGTCCACACACGAGTCTCCGAGTCTGTCGAAGTTTTTGCACAGCATATAAAAGACTTGCATAAAGAAATTCATGCCAAAATAAATCTAAGTAATGAAACTTATAAGAAGTTGGCTGATTCTCAAAGGCGAGTCAAAACTTTTGATGAGGGAGACTATGTAATGATTTGGTTAAGGCCTGAACGGTTTCCTCCTGGAGCCGTTAGAAAGTTACATGCTAAAGGAGCTGGACCATTTAGAGTGGTGAAGAGAGTAGGATCCAATGCCTATGTGCTCGAGTTACCTCCAGAAATAGGCATTAGCTCCACTTTCAACATTACAGACCTAGTAGAGTATAGAGAGCCAGCTGTGATTCCCAGTGAGCCTTTTGAGCCTAATCTTGCTCTTGAGAGTGAACCCAACCCTGTGTGTCCACCAACAAACTGGCCTGTGAGGAAAGAGCAGATTGAAAAGATCCTGGATGATCAGGTTATCTCTACTCGTAATCGAGGATACCAAAGATACCTGGTCTACTAGCAAGGAAGGCTAGATTCTGATGACTCTTGGATCTCCCGAGAAGAATTACAAGAATTGGACCCAGACCTCTTGGAGAGATACCAGAGCCAACTTCATCCATACTCGACAGGGTCGAGTTCCTCCCATCCTGGGAGAATTGGTGCGGGCACCAGACTCAGAAGAAGACTTCAGAGCTCCATCTGGATCTCTGTGAAAGATTGTGCCCTGAAAGCCAATTGAAATATTGTAATTTTGATCCCAAAATCAATGAATTGACATTTTATAAAGGCATTATTTCATCATTTGCTGTGTCTTTTCGATTTTATGATGAACCCCATAGATTAGGGCTATGGTTCTAGGGTTATGATGAGATCATACCAGTGAGACCTAAAGCCTTAAAATCCTAATCTAAAATATTCCTGGTCGATGGGACAATGAGTTGGGGATCAATGTTTCCGGCAAGACCAGCACATCCTATATATGTTTTGTAATGAGGGTGACTGATCTCACAGTCACTTGTGTTTGACACTAATACTAGGATGTGAGTGTTCATTAGAGAATGAGTTCACTGAATTGATCCAGATTGTGAATATCTAATGGAACCTTATCTGTTTGTCAATAGATAATTCTCATAGTGGGAGTAGTGCATGTGGTCCTTTGACCTGAGACTACCATAGTACCTTATATATATGAATCCATACTTTGGTTCGCAATCAATCATGACACTGAGTCATGTACGAGGTGATACTGGTTATGGTGGATTGTATATGGAGGTTGTGAGTAGGTCAACAAGGAATTGATCAGCCCTAGTAAGAGGGAATAGCATCCAGCTAATTTCAAATGATGGATTCAGGAAACCTTTGATCAAAGTATGAACATTAGAGTTATTTTCTAATGGTTAATTAATGAATCATCATTATAAAGATTGAGCTAGGGATGAATATGAAATTGGATTTGACAAGTATCCATATTCATAATCATATTCGGGGTGCAAGTTGATCAAAGGACTGAATTGCCCGGTAACTCACCACTGAAGGGTATTTTGGTAATTCCACCAAAATTCCACATCTTCCGGGTAGACATGATACGTTGCTAGACGTCAATCTTGTCTTGTAGGTATATGATTGAGTCATGGTAATTCAAATCAGTTAATTTGAATTAGATTCTAATTGACCGAGTCGAGCTAGTTTGAGTCGACCTAAATCGGCTTAGTTGAGATCTAACCGAATTAAGTCGAATAGAACTCGGACCTACTGCTGGCTAGGTGTGGAACCCAATGGGTCACACACAAAAGAAAATTGATGAAGGATTTAATTTGAAATTAAACCATGTTTGCAGGATAAACACACTAGCATGTGTTGCAGACCAAATTTCTATTCGAATCAGATTCAAATTTGGTTCCGAATTGGGCTTAATTGGGTTCTAATTGAACCAGATTAAGGTCCAATTTATTTTTTGGGCTTTGGGCTAACCCATGGCTGAACCCAAATGAATTAGTTCACTGAGACCCTCTCTCCAAGCTGCCCCCTCCCTTTTCTCACCCTCGCGCGCCAAGAAAGAGAGTCCACGCGCGTGGACTTCTCTTAAAACGCGTGAGAAAGAAAATAAACGTCGGAGAAATATCTGGAAAAGGGGCGATTCAGATCCTTGTCTGGCACCCTTGGATCTGGATCTGATGGCTAGAAAAAATTAAGGAAAAGATCCGTCGCTTTTCGATCGCAAATCCGTCTCCAAAAGTCGCGATTCTTCCTGAAGTTTTTCCGAGAGTCCTCCTCGTCGGAAAAACGAAAATTAAATCGGAGAATCATGATTTTTGGTTGAGGGGATGCATGAGGAATGAGGGATCGTGATCCCTGGGGTTTCAGAGGGTTGCGTTATTTCGAGATGATACCCCTCTGAGATCTATAAATAGGGTTGGGTTCTCGGGGGTTTTCATGTAACATAATTCAGAGATCCAATTCCCTTTCCTCCTCTCTAGAATACTCCTTCCTCTTATTCTTGTTGGGTATTGTTTCCCTTACAGAGGTATCCTCTGTCGAAACTCTGACCCTAAACAAGAATAAGAAGAAGGTCTTGAACGGTAAAGGAAAGAAAAAGGAAAGGATCCGTTCTTCTTCTTTTCCTTCTTGAATTAAGACTTTGCCTGTCTTAATTTTTCTTCCAATTCAATTCAAGAAAAGGGATTCAAGAAAGGGAATTCTTGAAGAAAATTCAAGAAGAGGAAAGAAGGAAGAAAAAAAAATTTTTAAGAAAGAAAATTTCAGCCTAAAAGTCCAAGAATTGAATTCTTGAAAAAGAATTCAAGAAGAGGAGCCAAGAACTAGAAATTGTTGTCTTCATCTTTTTCTATGTGGATCACCATTGGAGGGTGAACATTTGGGCACCTGGTGGAGATTCATAGTTTGGATTTTGCGATACATGTTAGTATCTTAATTTGAGATTAAATCTTATATATACATTTTATATGTTTTAATTCTTTTAAGGAGATCTTGGGTTAAAGGTTTGGTGAAGATTTCAAAAGATAAAATAAAATTTTGAAATCTATGTTTCCACCTTGCCATCAACCCTACAGTGGTATCAGAGCCTCCTTATTAAGATTAAAATATATATGCTGAATTTTAGATGCATATTTATATAAGTAACATGAGATGTAATATATGTTTGTTGTAATGTCACCAATTAGGGTTTTCACTCAAACCCTAATTGTTGTAGAGATATACATAGAGATCTAGTCATCATACTGAAATAAGGTTGCCCTGACATAATGGTGGATCCATTATGTGGTAAATGGTTGTCCTAGTATGATGACACACTAATCACATATTTGTGTTAATTATGCATATATGTTTGATGTATGCCACTAATTAAGGTTTTCACTTAAACCTTAATTTGCATAGAGATATGTTTAGTCTTCTAGTCATCATACTGAAATAAGGTTGCCCTGGCATAATGGTGGATCCATTATGTGATAAATGGTTGTCCTAGTATGATGGCACACTATGGCACATATTTGCTAAAATGTGCTTTGTTTTAATAAAGCCCTCTTTAAAACATATTAAGTTGTAGTGTCATATACCAAAAGCAAAAATAATCAATATGATTAGTTTATCATTCGGTGTCTAGGAAAAGTGGTTCATGATCGGTAAAGAGGACGTGGTTTTTAATTGGTTCCGTTGACTGACCTGGCCAATTCTTATTGGTGTCTAAGGAAAGCAACGGGGGGACTCCCACCACTCTCCCACTTACCTGGCCAGTATGATTAACTTAATTATTGATTGATATGCTTAGTGTAATAATCACTACATATGGCCTTCCTTCATGCCAAGTCATTATTATGTTATGATACATATTAGGTTTGTTGTGTACACACAAGGCCTTTTTTCTTTATGGTGACTAACATAATTTTTGCTTGGTACATTTGATGCTTATGGAATGATTTAATATAATACTTTGTTGTGTACACACAAGGGTATTATAATTAATATCATAGTAATGAAGGGTCTAACTTAACTAAAATATTATAGTTTGTTGTGTACACACAAAGCTATTAATATTTTAGAGGCCAAGATAAGTTGAGAATTGTATGAATTACAATTGGAAAGAGTTTTCCTACCTTTGAACTTATATAAGATTTGTTGTGTACACACAAGGTCTTTTATGAGGAATTAGGATCTCAACCCCACTAAGAGAACCAATTAGGGTTTTCTCGATCATCACATTGAGGGTTATGATGCTTGATAAAATGTGGGAGACATAATTAAGTTAAAGTCCTAATTTAATTATGTTTTGTCAACATTGATTGTTTGCTTATGTAATGTTGTTTGTTAATGTAGATTAAATGGCATCTTCACTCTCACTCCGTAGCATTCTTGATGCAAATAAATTGACTGGACCAAACTATGTTGATTGGTTGAGAACCTGAAGATAGTACTCAGCCAAGAAAGAATTTCTTATATTCTTGATACCCCAACCTTGGAACCATTAGGGGAAGATGCCTCGCAAGAGGATAAGACCACATATAACACGTGGCAAATGACTCACTTACTGTCAAGTGTATAATGCTTGCCTCTATGACCATGAGTTACAGAGGCAACATGAAAGCATGGACATAAACTCCATATTGCTCAATTTAAAAGAACTTTATGGAGAACATAGTCAAACTGCAAGATATGAAATATCTAAGCAGTTATTCCGTGCAAGGATGATAGAAGGTACATCCGTACAAGACCATGTATTAAAGGTTATTGACCTAATCACCCGATTGGGTCAATTAGGTTTTGTTATGGATGGGGAGTTGAATCAGGATTTAATCCTGCAGTCACTTCCAGAGTCATTTTCACAGTTTGTTCTTAATTATCATATGAACAAACTTAACACTTCCTTGCCTGAGCTGTTGAATATGTTAAAAACAGCAGAGAGCCATTTAAAGAAAAATAAGGCTCCACTTCTTCTTGTGGATGGTGTAAACAAGAAGAAAATAGGCAAAAAGGGTTCCAAGAGGAGGTTAAACCCAAAAGGGGCATCAAGAAAAAGAAAGGAAAGAAGGCCTCCGGACAAATGACCTGCTTTCATTGTGGCAAGCCGGGTCACTGGAAAAGAAACTGCAAGGTTTACCTTGCAAGTATGAAGCCTGGTGCTAGTGATGCACCAAAAGGTATGTATGAGATACATGCAATTTTGTCATTAGACTCTTCTAATTCAAACTCTTGGGTATTGGATACTGCTTGTGGTCATCATATCTGCAAATCATTGCTGGGACTACATAACATTAGAGTTTTGAAGGAAGGCGACTTCGAGCTCTATGGTGCTGGAGGAGATTCCATCCAAGCAGAAGCTGTAGGGACTTATATGTTGAAGCTGCCTTCTGGAAATATTTTAGAGTTAAAAATTGTTATTTTATGCCTAGAATCATTAGAAACATCATATCTATACCCTTGTTACTTAAACAAGGATATATTATGAATGTAATGAGCAGTGGCTGCTCAATCAATTTTTCTAATGAAATAATATTTAATGGCATATTTTGCAATGGTCTCTTAACTTTATCTTCTGATGACAATATGCTACATGTTAGTAATAAACGAAAAAGAGATGAAGTAAACAATACTTTACTTTGGCACTATCGTCTTGGACATATTAGTGAGCAGAGGATTAACAAGTTTTACAAGGAAAAATTCCTTAATCCTTATGACTATGAATCATTAGGAACTTGTGAATCATGTCTCATGGGTAAAATGACCAAGACTCCATTTAGTGGACATAATGAAAGGACAACAGAGTTATTAAGACTCATACACACTGATGTATGTGGACCTATGACAACTCAGGCCAAGGGTGGATACTCATATTTCATCACATTCACTGATGATTTTTCAAGGTACGAATTTGTGTATCTAATGAAACATAAGTCCGAAGCTTTTGAAAAATTTTTAGAGTATCAAAGTATGGTAGAGAAACAAACGGGGAAAAGTATTAAGATCCTTCGATCAGATAGAGGAGGTGAATACTTATCCACCGAGTTTCTTGATCACCTTAAACAAAAGGGAATCATCTCTGAATGGACTCCTCCTTACATAGCACAATTAAATGGTGTTGCTGAAAGGAGAAATCGTACTTTATTAGATATGGTACGGTCCATGATGTGCTTCACAGACTTACCTGTTTCTTTCTGGGGATATGCCTTGGAAACAGCGGCTAATATTTTGAATAGAGTACCATCCAAATCTGTATCTAGCATTCCATATGAGTTATAGAGGGAAAGAAACCCAATCTTAAGCACCTTAAGATATGGGGATGTCCAGCTTATGTCAAAAGAAATTTTGGACAAAAGCTTGATGTTAGAGCAGAAAAATGTCTATTTGTTGGATATCCCAAAGATAGTATAGGATATCTATTCTACCACCCTACTGAACAAAAGGTTTTAGTCAGTAGGCATGCCATTTTTATGGAAAAAGAATTCATCCTACAAAATGGCAGTGGGAGAAATATTGAACTTGAAGAAGTTCAACAAGTAGATACATCTCAACAAAATCATAACACAGTTAGTATAGAACCTGAACACCACTCCTATCCGTAAGTCTGATAGAGTGCAACATGCACCTGAAAGGTATGGGTTCATTATTGAAAATAATGAAGCCCGAATCATTGATAATGATGAGCCTCTAACATATACGGATGCTGTCATAAGTAGTGACTCAGACAAATGGCTGGAAGCCATGAGATCCGAAATGGACTCCATGTATGTCAACCAAGTCTGGACTTTGGTTGATGCACCAAGAGTGTTAACCCTATTGGATGCAAATGGGTCTATAAGAAAAGATTGGGGCAGATGGCCAAGTTGAAACTTATAAAGCCAGATTAGTGGCTAAGGATTTCAGACAAAAACAGGGAATAGATTATGATGAAACATTTTCTCCTGTTGCCATGCTCAAATATATTCGGATCATGCTTGCTATAGCAGCATATCATGATTATGAAATCTGGCAGATGGATGTGAAAACTACATTCCTCAATGGTTTCCTTGAGGAAGAGGTTTATATGTCACAGCCAGAAGGTTTTGTCTTGGAGACTAAACCTAATCAGGTATGTAGGCTAAAGAAATCTATTTATGGATTAAAGCAAGCATCTAGGAGTTGGAACATCCGATTTGATAAGACAGTCAAAGAATTTGACTTTATCAAAAATGAGGATGAACCTTGTGTGTACAAGAAGACTAGTGGGAGTGCCATAGTTTTCTTGGTTCTGTATGTAGATGACATACTCCTCATTGGGAATGATATCCCAATGTTACAATCGGTCAAGGTATGGTTATCTAAACAGTTTTCCATGAAAGACTTGGGAGAAGCATCTTATATACTAGGCATCAAGATCTATAGAGATAGATCTAGGAGGATGCTAGGTTTATCCCAGTCTAGGTACATTGACCAAGTGCTAAAAAGATTTAGGAGGAAAGTAAAAGAGGTTACTTACCTATTGGTCATGGCATACATCTTTCTAAGAAGATGTCTCCTAAGACACCTGAAGAAAGAAATAGAATGAATTCGGTACCTTATGCTTCGGCAATAGGGTCTATTATGTATGCTATGTTATGTACTAGGCCTGATGTGGCATATGCCTTAGGTATAGCCAGCAGGTTTCAGGCTGATCCAGGAGAGGATCATTGGAAGGCTGTGAAAAATATTCTTAAGTACTTAAGAAGAACTAAGGATATTTTTCTAATATACGGAGGATCTGATCTTAAACTAGAAGCTTATTTAGATTCTAGTTTTCAATCAGATCCAGATGACAGCAAATCTATATCTGGGTATGTTTTTACCCTTAATGGAGGAGCTATAAGCTGGAAAAGTTCTAAACAGCAAACTGTAGCTGACTCAACAACTGAGGCAGAGTACATTGCTGTTAGTGAAGCTGCCAAGGAAGCTGTCTGGATGAAGAAGTTCATATCAGAGTTGGGCGTAGTTCCTGAGATTGAAGGTCCAATATCACTTTACTATGATAATACGGGGGCTGTTGCTCAAGCAAAGGAACCAAGAGCTCATCACAAATCAAAGCACATTCTGAGACACTTCTATCTCGTTCGAGAGATTGTCGAAAGACAAGAAGTCTGCATTAAAAGGGTAGAAACGAAGAACAACGTAGCAGACCCGTTCACTAAGGCTCTATCACAGCGAGAGTTTGATCGCCACCTTGATTGTATGGGGTTAAGATTTAAAGGCGATTGGCTTTAGTGCAAGTTGGAGATTGAAAGATTGTGCCCTGAAAGCCAATTGAAATATTGTAATTTTGATCCCAAAATCAATGAATTGACATTTTATAAAGGCATTATTTTCATCATTTGCTGTGTCTTTTCGATTTTATGATGAACCCCATAGATTAGGGCTATGGTTCTAGGGTTATGATGAGATCATACCAGTGAGACCTAAAGCCTTAAAACCCTAATCTAAAATATTCCTTGTCGATGGGATATTGAGTTGGGGATCAATGTTTCCGGCAAGACCAGCACATCCTATATATGTTTTGTAATGAGGGTGACTGATCTCACAGTCACTTGTGTTTGACACTAATACTAGGATGTGCGTGTTCATTAGAGAATGAGTTCACTGAATTGATCCAGATTGAGAATATCTAATGGAACCTTATCTGTTTGTCAATAGATAATTCTCATAGTGGGAGTAGTGCATGTGGTCCTTTGACCTGAGACTACCATAGTACCTTATATATATGAATCCATACTTTGGTTCGCAATCAATCATGACACTGAGTCATGCACGAGGTGATACTGGTTATGGTGGATTATATATGGAGGTTGTGAGTAGGTCAACAAGGAATTGATCAGCCCTAGTAAGAGGGAATAGCATCCAGCTAATTTCAAATGATGGATTCAGGAAACCTTTGATCAAAGTATGAACATTAGAGTTATTTTCTAATGGTTAATTAATGAATCATCATTATAAAGATTGAGCTAGGGATGAATATGAAATTGGATTTGACAAGTATCCATATTCATAATCATATTCGGGGTGCAAGTTGATCAAAGGACTGAATTGCCCGGTAACTCACCACTGAAGGGTATTTTGGTAATTCCACCAAAATTCCACATCTTCCGGGTAGACATGATACGTTGCTAGACGTCAATCTTGTCTTGTAGGTATATGATTAAGTCATGGTAATTCAAATCAGTTAATTTGAATTAGATTCTAATTGACCGAGTCGAGCTAGTTTGAGTCGACCTAAATCGGCTTAGTTGAGATCTAACCGAATTAAGTCGAATAGAACTCAGACCTACTATTGGCTAGGTGTGGAACCCAATGGGTCACACACAAAAGAAAATTGATGAAGGATTAAATTTGGAATTAAATCATGTTTGCAGGATAAACACACTAGCATGTGTTGCAGACCAAAATTCTATTCGAATCAGATTCGAATTTGGTTCCGAATTGGGCTTAATTGGGTTCTAATTGAACCAGATTAAGGTCCAATTTATTCTTTGGGCTTTGGGCTAACCCATGGCTGAACCCAAATGAATTTAGTTCACTGAGACCCTCTCTCCAAGCCGCCCCCTCCCTTTTCTCACCCGCGCGCGCCAAGAAAGAGAGTCCACGCGCGTGGACTTCTCTTAAAACGCGTGAGAAAGAAAATAAACGTCGGAGAAATATCTGGAAAGGGGCAATTCAGATCCTTGTCTGGCACCCTTGGATCTGGATCTGATGGCCAGAAAAAATTAAGGAAAAGATCCATCACTTTTCGGTCGCAAATCCGTCTCCAAAAGTCGCGATTCTTCCTGAAGTTTTTCCGAGAGTCCTCCTCGTCGGAAAAACGAAAATTAAATCAAAGAATCATGATTTTTGGTTGAGGGGACGCGTGAGGAATGAAGGATCGTGATCCCTGGGGTTTCAGAGGGTTGCATTGTTTTGAGATGACACCCCTCTGAGATCTATAAATAGGGTTGGGTTCTCGGGGTTTTCACGTAACATAATTCAGAGATCCAATTCCCTTTCCTCCTCTCCAGAATACTCCTTTCTCTTATTCTTGTTGGGTATTGTTTCCCTTACAGAGGTATCCTCTGTCGAAACTCTGACCCTAAACAAGAATAAGAAGAAGGTCTTGAACGGTAAAGGAAAGAAAAAGGAAAGGATCTGTTCTTCTTCTTTTCCTTCTTGAATTAAGACTTTGCCTGTCTTAATTTTTCTTCCAATTCAATTCAAGAAAGGGATTCAAGAAAGGGAATTCTTGAAGAAAATTCAAGAAGAGGAAAGAAGGAAGAAAAGAAATTTTCAAGAAAGAAATTTCAGCCTAAAAGTCCAAGAATTGAATTCTTGAAAAAGAATTCAAGAAGAGGAGCCAAGAACTAGAAATTGTTGTCTTCATCTTTTTCTGTGTGGATCACCATTGGAGGGTGAACATTTGGGCACCTGGTGGAGATTCAGAGTTTGGATTTTGCGATACAGGTTAGTATCTTAATTTGAGATTAAATCTTATATATATATTTTATATGTTTTAATTCTTTTAAGGAGATCTTGGGTTAAAGGTTTGGTGAAGATTTCAAAAGATAAAAATAAAAATTTTGAAATCTATGTTTCCGCCTTGCCATCAAACCCTACACTCTGATTAACCTTGCCCGAAGAATTAGGATTTTTCGTTTGTAATAAGAGTTGACTAGATCAACTCAATTTATCTTGAGTTTACATTACCTGCATTTTTTATTTTATTGAGTCATGTTGACTTAGTAGTGGACTAGGGTTTCAACCTGGGGTGTTACATTTTCTCCCAAGGCCAAGCAAGTGGGCGCCACACTCCCAGCCATACTCCCAGCCATACGCTTGAGTCCAGGGGGTGCCACATCTCCATCCAGCAGGCTTTGGTCCCTACACCACAGATAGCAGCTCCCCTCTTTCATGCGCCAATTGAGGAGAAATCCACCAGGGGTCCACAAATCAAGGGGGTGGCCCAAGACTTCCCAAAAGGAACCAAACTATAAAAGGGAAGAAATTCTCTTGGAGAGGAATTCAAGGAGGCGCCCATTACCTGCCAAAAATACTCAAAACAAAGTTAGAAGGAGCCATAACTTGGGGAGAAAGAAAAGGAGGTATCCAAAAAGGGTTGAGCCATGGAAGGAAGGAGATTTCTCTTGAAAAGCAAGGTTAGGAGGTGCCCTAATCATTCCAACAAAAGCCAGATATAAAAGGCAACAAATTTTCTCTTGGAGGGCAAGGTTAAGAGGCGCCCAAACACTTCCAGATAAGGCCAAGCATAGAAGGAAAAAAATATTTTCTTGGAGGTCAAGACAAGGAGGCGCCACCCACTTTCCTTTTTAAAGCTTCAATCAACTTTGGAATTAATTGGCCGGCCATATGAGTAGGGATTGATATCCTAATTTGAAGATCCCCTCCTTTAGTCCCACATGGGAAGATGTAAAACCCTACTCTCTTGTAATGGCCTATAAATTAAACCCCCATGTAAGTTTGAAAAGAATCAGATGAATGAAACCAAATTTTTTTTGTGAGCAAACTTTGTGTTTTCTCTCTTCTGCACTTGCATCCAGGTGTTGAGCTCCGTGAGGAAGTAAATTTGGGTTCCCCAGGAACCTTGAGGAGGTGTGAGATCTCCAAAACCCCAACCCTAGGTTAGCCACTTCACTCCCAAACCCTAGCCGCCCATCACCCTTCTCTTTCCACCAAGCCCTAGCATATCCCACCTCCCACGGCCTCTCTCTCCAAGTCCAGGCTGATCACCAGCATCCAGATCCAGTCCAGATACTTCAGATCCAGAGCAATTCCCAGAGGAAGTCAGATCAGCCTCCAGGAGGATCCGGATTTCAGCAACTTCAACCTTCAAGTTCTTCAATCTGGTAAATCCTTCCTTGAATCTCTGATTCCATCACTTGTTCCTCTTCTTTCCCAGATCTTGAGTCCAGGAGAAGCCGACTCAGCCACAGGACCAGTATTGGAGGATCCATTGCAAAGATATCCGAATCCGAGGATCCAACAATCTGCTCGAGAGAGTTCTTCCACCAAACTTTGTGAAGATCACTGTCTTGTTGGTAACCCATCTCTTCTCTTTATTTCTGTCCTGTTGAAAGTTCAGAGCGAAACCCTAGGTCTGGGAGTTTTTCAACCCCCAGCGATCCGTTACTTCTGAACTACTCTGATAACCTAGTTCTTCTAAATTGTGCTTTTAATCATTACCTAGTTTCCTAAAAACTTTTTACTTTATTTGGATATCTTGTTTTATTTGTATTACATATCTCATAAACTTCCTTAAAGGGCATTAACCCATTTAAACAAGATAAGATGGGGATTTGATGATTCTTCCTTGGCCCACAAATCATCTCCTTATATCTACATTGACCTAGACCTTAAATTAAAATTAGTTGACAGTGCTCCTAGGATATTTGAGCTCATTAGGATAGGGCACTTGGAAGAGTTGGATAGAATCAGGATTAGCTGGTTAACTGGTATCTAGGAAAGGGATTCAAGGATGATGTAGCTTTGAAAGTAGGTGGTTCTTTAATTGGTTCCATTGACTAACCTAACCAATTAATTTGTGTTGGGTTCCTTGGGCCTGGCGTAGCGAAAGATCAGGTTTCAAAATTTTCATTTTTGAAATCCTAACTGGCCGGAACCTTAAATCCTAGGACCACTTGATCATAACAATCAATAAATCAATACTTTAGGGTTATAGATGAATACCTGGAGTGCTATAATCTTATATTTCCATAAAGCACACAAGTGCATGCCCTCCAAAGATGATCTACACAGGAATCGGACCAAGAAAGCACTCCTATAATAGTTGCTTGTTTGATTGGAACTCTTTTGGTAGCCTTTCAGACTTTCTCACTTATTGGACTTCCTACCCTTCTATAGGGTACTCAGATACGTCTCTATATCCCCTCTTGGATCTTGAATATTCTCTCTCTTTTTCTTCCTAAGCACTTGTCTTAAAAGACTAGCATTGTCTCTAAAGAACAAGCTTTGTCTTAAAAAGATAAACCTTGTCTTAAGGGGGGAAGAGAAAATAGTAGGTTGGAGATTCGGATGGGAAACGAAGTGCTTTGGCATCAAATCACCGATGCCTTTTATAGAGAAGAATGGGTTTCCTGATATGTCCCTTTCTCAGCTATCTGATAAGACCCTTCAATGAGAAGGAGTCTTATTAATGATAAGACATATCATAATAACACCCTTTCATGCTCCAAGAGACATATAAATGTCTCTTCAATTTTTCTAGCCATTTTTTCATCTACCACATGGCATTAATTGGTCAAAATAAGGCTAGGGATGTGGCTTTTGAATAAGAGGCATCAAAGATTTTAAGATACTTAAAATAGAAGGACTCTTGGCCTCTTTAATTAGCACCAAATGAAGAGACACAACTCTTCATTTGTGCGCAAAACACTATTCATGTCATATCATTATGTTGACCGGTCAAAGCCCACATGAAAGGGTGTGGAGATGAGGAAGAGTCCTTTGGAACTCCATCTGACATTTGTGATTCATTGGCAGAAGGACTCTTGATCCTTCTATGCATAGAATTGGCATGAAACCAAAAGTGGCGCCCAAGAGTCCATGCCAACATAGACTCTTCCACAAATGCAAGATAAAGCCAAATAAAAATTAGATTAATACTGAATTAGGCTGCCCCACTTAGAACTCTAACCACTTAAATTGGTTAGCCCAAATAACAAGCAAATAGACCCAATCCAGTTGGGTTAGGAGTTGGGCTCGCCAACATATGCTAATATGTCAATTAGCTAGCCAATTAGGGTCTCATGACCTTAATAAAAATTCAATTGACTTTCTTGGCCAATTCTCTAATGTGTGTGACCCTTTGGGCTCCATATCTAGCCAGTAGTAGGTCTAGGTCCAAGCCAATTCGTTCCAATCGAACCTGATTGACCTAATTAACTCAAATTGAGCTGACCTAAGTTGCCAATTCGAACCAACTTCTGAATTGACTCATGAATCCAATCAATTTGATTCATAAAAACCTATAAGATATGATTGATGTCTAGCAATGTGTCAAGCCTACCTAGAAGATATAGAATTTGATAAAAATTATCAAAATACCCTTCACTGGAAAGTTACCATGCAATTCAATCCTTCGATCTCCCTTTATCCTGATTAAGTGATGGGCATGGATAAATGTCAAACCCTAGCACTTAATCATTTCAAATCTTAATTTGATAATGAAGACTCGATCGATGAAAGATTAGAAACCCTATCTAATTTCATTCTGCTTTGATCAAAGACTTTCTAAGTCAATAATCGAAGAGATTTCATGGGATAAGTCCTTTTAATAGGAGTAATCAATTCCTTGTTGACCTATTCATTACCTTCATACACAATCCACCATATCCAGAAGCACCCCGTACATGACTTTATTGCCATAAATGAGTATGCTCCAAAACATGGATTCATGTGCACAAGATACTATGTAGTCTCAGGTCTAAAGATCACATGACAACTCCCACTATGAGAACCATCTTTTGACAAGTAGTAAGATCTCCATAAGATGTTCTCAAGGTGGATCAGTTAAGTAAACTCATACCCTAATGAGCACCCACATCCTCGTATTAGTATCCCTACATAAGTGGCTATGAGACCAACTGCCCTCCTCTTGAGCATACATAGGATGTGCTAGTCTTATCGAAATTATCGATCCTCGAATCGATGATCCAATGACTAGTAATATTTTATATTAGGATTTATAGGAACTTATGTCTCGCCATTATAATCTCCATCATAACCCTAATTCTATTGTCCTAACCCATGGGGTTCATCATAATCTTAATAAGATGCAGCAATATGATGAATCAAAATGCCATTCCATTTGTCAAAAAAATATCATACATGAATTGGAAGATTATAGAAATGCCTATACAAAATTGGCTTTTAGGACACTATTATTTCAATCTCCCACTTGCACTAAAGCCAATCGCCTTTGTATCTTATACCCATACAATCTAAGTGGCGATCAAACTATTGCTATGGTAGTGCTTTAGTGAATGGGTCTACTATGTTGTTCTTTATATCAACTCGTTCTATTATCACATCATTTCTTTCAATGATTTTTCGAATGAGGTGGAAGCATCTTAGGATGTGCTTAGACTTATGATAAGACCTTTGTTCCTTAGCTTGCACAACAGCTCCAGTGTTATCATAATAAAGTGACACCGGTTGTTGTATAGCTAAAACCATGCCCAATTTCGTGATGAATTTCTTCATCAACACAGCTTCCTTCGCGGCTTCACTCACCGCTATATATTCTACCTTAGTGACTGAGTAAGCTATAGTTGGCTGCTTAGTACTTTCCCAACTCATTGCACCACCATATAGGGGAAAACATACCCTGATATGGATTTGCTATCATCCAGATATGATTGAAAATTAGAATCTATATACCCTTCTAGTTTCAACTCTGATCTACCATATAAGAGAAAAATATCTCTAGTCCTTCTCAAGTACTTAAGAATGTTTTTCACAACTTTCCAATGATCCTTCCCTAGATCAGCCTAGAACCTGCTTACTATACCGAAGGCATAAGCAACATCAGGCTTGGTACATAATGTGAAATACATAAATGATCCTACAATTAAAGCATAAGGGATCGAACTCATCCTTTCTCTCTCCTCTAGTGTCTTAGGAGACATCTTCTTGGAGAAACGTATGCCTTGACTCATGGGCAAGTAACCTTTCTTACTTCCCTTAATGTTGAATCTCTTCAACACTAAGTCAATATACCTGGATTAGGATAAGCCCAGCATCCTCTTAGATCTATCTCTATAGATCTTTATACCTAGTATATAGGATGCCTCTCCTAAATCCTTCATGAAAAATTATTTTGATAGCCAAGACTTGATCGATTGCAATATTGGGATATCATTGCTAATGATGAGTATGTCATCAACATACAAAACCAAAAAAAACTTCGCTCCCACTTGTCTTCTTGTACACACACGGTTCATCCACATTCTTGATGAAACCAAACTCCTTGATTGTTTCATCAAAGCGGATGTTCCAACTCCTCGATGCTTGTTTTAATCCATAAATGAATTTTTTAAGCCTACATACTTGGTTTGGTCTCTCACTCGAGACAAACCCTTTTGGCTATGACATATAGACTTCTTCCTCAAGGTATCCATTAAGAAAAGCAGTCTTTACGTCCATTTGCTATATCTCATAATCATAGTATGTAGCTATACCAAGCAATAT
This sequence comes from Areca catechu, assembly GCA_021397845.1. Classification (NCBI taxonomy): domain Eukaryota; kingdom Viridiplantae; phylum Streptophyta; class Magnoliopsida; order Arecales; family Arecaceae; genus Areca; species Areca catechu. The sequence goes on along the minus strand of CM038051.1, from coordinate 86,959,237 downwards.
CCGAATGGACTTGAGCATGGCTATTGGTGAAAAAGTTTCATCATAGTCAATACCATATTTTTGTTTGAAACCTTTTGCTACTAGCTTGGCCTTATAGGTCTCTATTTGACCATCTGCTCCAATCTTCTTCTTTAAGATGCATTTATACCCGATTGGGTTAACTCCCTCAGGTGGATCAATGGTGCGGGCACGAAGGTTAAAAGAAGACTTTAATCAAACCTAGTCAACACCAATTCCTTATGGATTGCAAATTGAGTTCTAACCTTGTTAACTTGTTCCTAGTCTGAGTCTTGAGTCTAGTTAATTCTTCTTGCATCATGAATTTTATGTTTGAGTCTTGCTAAGTATTAGATCTTGAAGCCTTGGGTCAATTGAGTTGTAAGAGTCAAATGTACTCAAGTCCAAATTGAGTTGTAATTTTTTTTTTGAGCTTGAGTCAAGTCCAACCAAGGGAGCATATAATTGGACCACGGGATGAACCAAAGCTACATCAAGTAAATCTTCAAATCGAGGGTGCATGAAATAAGAGCCATTGGATGGAATGAAACTTTGATTGAAGCCACCTCACCAAACACCTTATCCAAGAGAATGGACACTTGGCACCCATACATGAAGATTTTTAGATTTGGATACTTGGCACCCATACATGAAGAATTTCAGATTTGGACACTTGGCACCCATGCATGTAGATTTTCATATTTGGATACTTGGCACCCATATATGATGATTTTAGACACTTGGCACCCATGCATGCAAATTTTCAGATTTGGAGCCCCCTTTTCATGAATTTTGAAATTCAAATATGTAACTACATTTCCCCCTCTTTTCATGCAAAATTTGAATTTCAAATGGGGCTTAGAAGGTTATAAATAGGCCCTTAATCTCTTTGTAAAAGGATGCTTTTAAATGAATGAAATCCAAAATTTTCTTTCTCCCATTTGTGTTTGCAAATGCCATCCATGAGGGATTGAGTGAGAGGCTCAACCAAGTATTTTAGTTCTCAAATTCTAGCAAAAGTTCTTCTCCCATGGATGCCTCCCATATCTTCAAGAGTAGCCAGCCATACTCCACCTAGATCTTCAACAAATCCTTACTTCCTTCCTTCCATTATTTCTATTCTTTGCCATCTTCCATCTTCTTCACAAAACTAATGGGTGTTCTTGTAGGATCATAAGGAGTATCCAGTCCAGGATGAAGTCCTCCTTGCCTTCAACTCAGCAGCAGGAGCCTCTACTTCCAATGGGTGGTTTGGTTTGATCTTTCAATCGCCAGTCGTGAGAGTTCCTGTAGTAAGGTTAGTGTAGGGTCTTTGAAAGTCATTATTGGTCTTTAAACCCTATCCTTACCTCTTGAGGTCTGAGATTCTGAATAAGGTAAAGTCTTAATTAGTTTGTTCCTCTAGCCACGTAGGTCCTTATTTCTTAACTTAATCTAGATTTACACTACGAAGCATTTCAGCCTTCTAATTTAGTCTTCTTCTATGCATCCAAATGACTCCTCTTAGAATGAATTATATTCATATGTTTAGAGTTTAATTAGCTTAATTACTTTTGTCATTCATGCCATATTTCCTATAAGTATGCCACATCAATCAACTAATGTCCAAACCTGATTAGAGTACATGGATTCTATCATGGATTTTATGGCTTTCAGCTATTTGTCAAAGTCTTTACTCATGACAGCTTTCGTATAGGTCACAGGATAATCATCCTATATGATACTGGCTTCATTATCGTTTCCAATAACAAAACCATATCTAAGAGGTGCATTTTGCACTCTTTCTAACCTTCGAAGAGGAGGTGTGTGTTGTGGTTGTTCCTGAACCTTAGGATCATCTGGTTAAGGAATTATTTTGAATGTATCTTGAACTTCTTCAAGTTCAAATATTCTCCCACTACCCCCTTCTTGGATAAACTCCTTTTCCAAGAATATAGCATGCCAACTGACAAAAACTTTTTGCTCAGTAGGGTAATAGAAAAGGTAGTCAATTCCTTTTTAGGATATCCTACAAACCTGTACTTATCAGGTCTAGCACTTAACTTATGTCCAAAAATATTCCTGACATAAGCAAGGCAACCCAAAATCTTAAAATACTTAAGATTTGGCCTTTTTCTATTTCATAATTCATATGGAGTGCTTTTAACTGCCTTTGATGGAACTCTATTTAGTATGTAGGTAGCAGTCTCTAGGGCATGACCCCCGAAGGATACTGTAAGGTCTGTGAAGCACATCATAGACCGTACCATGTCTAGCAGGGTATGATGCCTCCTTTCAGCTACACCATTTAACTGTGGTGTGTATGGAGGGATCCATTCAGAGAGATTGCCTTTATCTTTCAGATGATCAAGAAATTCACTAGACAAATATTCTCCTCCTTAATCAGACTAAAGGATTTTAATACTATGCCCAGTTTATTTTTCAACCTCATTTTGATACTCTCGAAACTTATCAAAGGCTTCGGACTTGTGTTTCATAAGATATACATATCCGAACCTTAATAAATCATTAGTAAAATTGATGAAATAAGAATATCCTCCTCTGGCCTGGGTTGTAATAGGACCACACACATCTGTATGTACTAGACCAAACAACTCAGTTGCCCTTTCTCCATGTCCTGTGAATGGAGATTTGGTCATCTTACCCATGAGACAGGACTCATAAGTTCCTAATAACTCAAGATCAAAAGGTTCAAAGAAATTTCTTTGTATATCTTGTTTATCCTAAACTCACTTATATGACCCAAATGGCAGTGCCAAAGATAAGTGACATTCACTTCATCTCTCTTTCTTCAAGCTTCTAGGTATTTATAACTTGCAATGACTTGCAGATATGAGACACACGTGCGGTATCTAATACCCATGTATCAGAAGCTGAAGAACTCAATGAGAGGTTTGTTTGCATCATGTACAAACCTTTAGATGCTCCACCAGCATCCTGCTTCAGACTTGCAAGATACAACTTGCAATTCTTCTTCCAGTGCCCTTTCTTTCCATAATGATAGCAGGTCCCATCAGCAGAGGGCTTGTTTGCCTTCTTCCTCTTCTAGAAGCTACTCTTAGGATTCTTCCTTTTTGAACCCTTTCTCATTGCCTGCTTCATCTTTCCATCAACCAGAAGAAGTTATGCCTTGTGACCTTTAAAATGGCTCTCTGCTATCTTGAGCATATTCAGTAGCTCAGGCAATGATAAGTTCAGTTTGTTCATGTAATAATTCATGAAAAACTATAAGAAGGAATCTGGGAGTGACTGCAGGATCAGGTCCTAATTAAGCTCACTATCCATCACAAATCCTAGTTGACCTAATCGAGTGATTAGGTCAATCATCTCAAGGACATGTGCCTGGATAGAGGAGCCGTCACTCATGCATGCTTGGAATAACTGCTTTGATATTTCATATATAGTAGTTTGACTATGCTCTCCATATAGCTTTCTAAGGTCGAGCAATATGGACTGAGATTCCATTTCCTCATGTTGCCTCTGTAACTCATTACTCATTGAGGCCAACATGATGCACTTGACAGTCATGTTATCATTTTGCCATATTTTATATGTGGTCTTTTCCTTCCCAATAGCATCTTCTCCAATCAGAAGTGGGTCAGGAAAATCGAGGATGTAGGCAATTTTCTCCTTAGCTAATATAATTCTTAGGTTTTTCAACAAGTCCATATAATTCAGACCAATCAACTTATTGGCATCCAAGATGCCCCGTAATGAAAGAGTAGAAGCCATAATGTAAAAATAAAGAATAACTATAAGCAGACTGCTCATGATAATATTCATAATTAGATAAAGACATGTGTATCTAATTGCATCTCCCACTATTTTCTATCGAATACCATAACCCTTAACTATGGTAAGCGGGAAACCCTCCCAGGGCTTCCTTAGTGGGGTTGAGATCCCAATTCCTCATGAATGCCTTGTGTTACACAACAAACACCCTGAGTTCAAGGGTAGGAAAATCCCTTTCCAATTGCATCCCTTGCAATTCTTAACATAACACTTGCCTCTAAGATACTTATAGCCTTGTGTTACACAACAAACTATAATATTTTAGTTTAGTCAGACCCTTCATTTCCATATAGCCATGATTGAATAATGTTGCCCTTGTGTTACACAACAAAGCAACACCATCACTCATGCTATAAAGCATAACATGACCAAGACAAATATCATATCAAACCCTAAAGTAGACCTTGTGTTACATAACAAATATATTATAGTTTTTGACATGAATTTGGCTTAGCAATAAGGAAGGCAATTTTGTAGTGTGCTTAATCAATCAACAATACCGACTTAGGATTTAGATGTGACCAAATTGGCCAGGTAAGTGAAAGAGATAAGGGGGTCCCCTCGTTGCTTTCTTTAGAAACCAATTAAATTGGCCAGGTTAGTCAACGAAACCAATTAAAAATCTCATTTCCCTTACCTTCCCAGAACCACTTGCCTAGACACCAATTGGCTGATCATACTTTAATTAGACTTGTATCATGATTAACTTACACTATGACTAAATAAAATTTTATGAGGGCTTTGATGGTCTCATACACATGCTAATTCATCATGTTATCTTGACATTCATTCCAACAAAATATGCATATTAACCTAATATGCATAACATAAACATGATTCAAACAAAGATTTGTTCACCTGACTTGTTCATGAGATAAGGCCACAGCAGCACCTCTACATGCCACAGGAGACCCCATTGAATAGGAAGAGAGGGTCTTTAAACCCTACTTGGCTCCTATGACCGGATGGCCATGGTGACTAACCCAATCTAAAGAAGTTACTAGGATATAACATATCGCACATATATAATTTGAACTAATCATACATCGATTCATATCATAGCAAGCAATCAACTCTAAAGTGACTACTAATTGCATGCATCAAGATGGATCTGATACCACTATTGGGTTCCTTGGGCCTGGTGCAGTGGAAGATCGGGTTTCAAAATTTTCATTTTTGAAACCCTAACCAGTAGGAACCCTAAACCCTAGGACCACTTGATCATGACAATCAATAAATCAATACTTTAAAATTATAGAAGAATATTTGGAGTGCTATAATTATTTATTTTCATAAGGCATAAAAGTGCATGCCCTTCAAAGGTGATCCACACAAGAATCAGACCAAGGAAGCACTCCTATAATAGTTGCTTGTTTGACTAGGACTCTTTTGGCAGCCTTTTAGACTTTCTCCCTTGTTGGACTCCCTATCCTCTTGTAGGGCACTTAGATACCTCTCTATATCCCCTCTCGGATCCCAAATATCCCTTCTATTTTTCTCCCTAGGCACTTGTCTTAAAAGACTAGCCTTGTCTCTAAAGAACAAGCTTTGTCTTAAAACGACTAGCCTTGTCTCTAAAGAACAAGCTTTGTCTTAAAAAGACAAACATTGTCTTAAGGGGGAGGAAGAGAAAATAGTAGGTTGGAGTATTCGAATAGGAAATAAAGTGCTTTGGCATCAAATCACCGATGCCTTTTATAGAGAGAAATGGGGTGCCTGATATTTCCCTTTCTTAGCCATCTGATAAGACCCTTCAATGAGAAGGAGTCTTATTAATGATAAGACATATCATAATAACACCCTTTCATGCTCCAAGAGACATATAAATGTGTTGACCCCTGCATTGATTTTGGTGAATAACAAAATACTTAAGTATATTTGAGTACTAACCATATGTTGAAAGTGTGTTTCATAAAGACAGGGTACTAATCCAAGCTCTGTTATTTTAAAAGCTTGTCTGCTTGTCTAATAGTTGAAGAAGTCTATTTCATGGATAAAATTTTAAGATAAATGGACTTAAGTACATAAGAATGACTTGGAAGAACTGAAGTTTGAAGTTTGGAGAAGATTCAGCAAAGTTTCAGAAAGTTTTAGCCAAGTGTCGACTCATAGAATTCAAGTGTCGACTCACAGTGTCGACTCACTAAAGCTTAAGCTGATATATAGAAGAAGTTTCAGATGGCACGCTTCAAGTGTTGACTCATGGAGCTCAAGTGTCGACTCAATTATCGACTCAAGGGTCGACTTAAGGCGTGAGACAAAAATTATACAAAACATACTAAATTTCAGGATTTTCTTCAAGTGTCGACTCATGGAAGCGAAGTATCGACTCAAGTACTGACTCACCAGAAAAAGTATCGACTCATCTGAGATTTTCAGAAAGCTTTAGAAGACTCTTTTTGAACTAGTGTTGACTCAAGGTGTTGACTCATGACCTGAAGTGTCGATACTTGAAGTTTTAATAAACAGTAATGGCTAATTTTTGTAATACAAAAATGGTTATTTTTGCCCACAACGGCTATTTTCTCCTCTCCAACGGTCAAAAATGGCCATTTGAAGTGTGGAAAGGTATTTAAAGTGGACCATGAAGGTAAAAGCACCTACACCAAGCATACAATATGCAGAAAAACAGGGCAGAAATTATGCATTTTAAAATAATTTTAAAACATATACAGCAGAAGGCTCGGTAGATAGATCTAAACGATCTACTGATCTACCTGCAACAGGATCTAGCATAAAGACCTAGCATGCATCATAACATCAAAGCAAGAGAGGAACACAAATATAAAAGTACCATACCTTTATATTGAGAGAAGCTATGGAAGGAGGGCGCTTGAGCCATACACGTGTCTGGCCTCTACAGGTAATCCACACCTGGGCTCGACTCTGATCAACTCCTTTGGAGTGCTAGCTCTTCGAGATCCTTGGAATGATCTTCTTCTTTCGGGAAGACTAAGAGGAGAGCTGAAACCCCTTCCCAAGAGAACTCTCTTCCCAAGACCTAGCTAGAATGCTAGGATTCTCACACACAATCCCAAAACCTCTTATAACCCTTCTCTATCTTTCTCTCTCAAAATTTTTCTCAAAAATCTATTGCAGCCGCAGAAATGACGTTCATTTGTAGGGGCAGCAGGGAGAGGGAGAAAGTGGAAGGAGGAGAGATGAGGGGAGAGAATGGGGGAGAGGATCAAGGTCATACCAAATGAGTCCAACCCAAAGAGGCAAGTATGACTATCATATCATATAACCTAGGAGCCAAAACTTATTTGAATTCGAAATTCAAACCAGGTCAAAACTTGCCCCAAAATCCTTCAAAAAATCTTCCTAGAATTTTGATCATCATAGGAAGTGTCGACTCACAAAAATTTCCAAGTTTCGACACTTTACCAAGTGTCGACACTTGCAAAATTCCAAGTGTCGACACTTGGAACAAAGTCAATCATATTGACTTCTGGTGATGGTAAATGATTCTCAATCGTCGATTAGCCTTAAGATCAGAAAGAAATCCTGAATGGTGTGTGACCCCATAGGTTTGAACACTAAGTCGGTAGCACTGGAACATTTCCAGTACCAGTCAAAGTCCTCATCTAGCAATAATACCCGATGTTCGGATAAGTCGAAGATGCAAAGCACCTTATAAGAATCTCTGGCATATGGAGTCCGCATAACTCATCCCTTTGACCTCATAATGCTCAAGATGACCTAGGATTTGACTGCCAACTCTATATTAGTTTATTCGAATCATGTCTCAACCTCACAAGTTATGTGACTCCTCACAAGAACTACCCTGGCCAAGATTTTGCTAAATTGAGACATAGTAAGTCATTCACTCCAAACTATTTGGAGATATCAATTCCATCTTGATCCACCATCGCTCTACAAGTACTTGAATATACCTAGAAACCTTCCATCACTGGATTAGAAATCTAGGTAGCCAGCACCAAAGTATAGTGAGTTGCTTGCAAGCTACCATGGTGACCTCAAATCTGAGGGACACATATACCTATATCCCTTCGCAAGCAACCCTTTGGCAGAAGGGAGCTTCGCAGATGGTCACGTTCAATGAAATGTCATATATTTCACTTGCATATCACACCAGTGTCTCCACACTCCAAGGTTAAGAGGACAACCAACAAATGTGACATACAATAACCTACACTTGATACATCATCGTCCTATAACAATGTATCATTTGGTTGTGAACCAATTTAAGAACTACTTGATATATCCTCTATATATCAAATAATGTAGTTCTAAGGATACTATCATACACGAGTTTATTTCAGGAAAATATAAATATGATGAACAGCCAAAATAAATAACTTATATTTATTAAAAGAATTCATATACAAAATACAAGATAGCACAACTGTCTACAACCTAGACGATTGGCTTTTGGACATAATTTCCAACAACTCCCACTTGGACTAAAGCCAATCGATACAAAATCTCATTCCTATTTTTCTTTTACAACTGTCAAACTCTTGAACTCCGACAGCTTTAGTGAAGGGGTGAGCTAGGTTTTCCTTTCCATCGATCTTCTGAAGGTCAATGTCACCTCGTTCCATGATCTCTCGTACAAGGTGATAGTGCCACAGAATATGCTTTGTTCGGTGATGAGACTTCAGCTCTTTGCTTTGAGCAATAGCTCCAGTGCTGTCATAGTACATTGGAATAGGACCATCCAGGGAAGGTGCCACTCCCAGCTCGCCAAGGAACTTCCACAACCATATAGCTTCCTTTGCTGCATCTGATGCTGCAATGTACTCTGCTTCACATTCTATGTCGGCCATAATAGGCTGCTTGGAACTTTTCCAGCAGACAGCTCCTCCATTTAGGATAAAGATAAATCCTGACACACTTTTGCTATCATCTTTATCTGATTAAAAATTAGAGTCAGTATACCCAACAAGTTTCAAGTCAGATTCTCCATAAATTAGCCATTGGTCTTTAGTATTTCGTAAATACTTAAGGATGGTCTTTACCACTTTCCAATGAGCATCACTTGTGTCAGACTGATATCTGCTCACTACGCCTACTGAGTATGCCACGTCTGGTCTAGTACATGTCATGGCATACATGATATAACCCACTGCTGAAGCATATGGGATTCTACTCATACGCTCTCTCTCTTTAGGAGTTGTCGTACAATTCCTTTTGGAGAGATAAATTCTAGTGCCTATCGGGAGATAGCCCTTGTTGGAATTTTTCATGCTGAATTATTTTAACACGGTGTCAATGTACGTAGACTGGGACAGTCCCAGAAGCCTCTTAGATCTCTATAGATCTTCATACCCAGTATATAAGAGGCTTCACCCAAGTCCTTCTTAGAAAACTGAGATGATAACCAGACCTTTATTCCGTGTAGTGCTGGGATGTCATTCCCAATTAAGAGAATGTCATCCACATACAACACAAGGAATACAATCACAGAACCATTAGCCCATTTATAAATGCAAGGTTCTTCTCTATTCCTAATGAAGCCATACGACATGATACACTTATCAAATCGTATGTTCCAACTCCTTGATGTTTGCTTCAGTCCATATATGGACTTTTGAAGCCTGTACACCTTTGACTCGTCTATGAATGCGAACCCTTCAGGTTGTATCATATACACCTTCTCTTCAAACTCACCATTCAAGAAAGCTATTCGGACATCCATTTGCCTGATTTCATAGTCAAAGTATGCTGCTAAAGCAAGCATAATCCAAATGGATTTGAGCATTGCCATAGGAGAGAACGTCTCATCATGTTAATATAATACTGTTGACGATACCTCTTGGTAACCAGATAGGCTTTATAGGTCTCCACCTACTCGTCTGCGCCCCTTTTCCTTTTGAAAATCCATTTGCACCCAATGGGTTTTATCCCTTCAGGTGCATCAACCAATGTCCATACATTATTGATCTCCATGGACTCTATTTTGGATTTCATGGCTCCTAGCAATTTCACAGAGTTGGACCTCTGCATCACATCCGTATAGGTGATCGGATCCTCATTATTCTCATCGAGTTCAATAGGATCACCGTCCTGGACCAAGAAACCATAGTATCTATCCAGTCGGCTCGGTACTCTACCGAATCTCCTTAATGGTTCCTGAGTGGGCTCTAGGTGTGATCTAATTATAGCCAGTTCTATGTTGTCCCTTAAGTGTGTTTGGTGCGGGCACCAGAATCAGAAAGAGACTCCAACCAATTCAAGCCCATTCCGAATCTTTATGGTTGGACTAGAGAGTCCGGTAACCTTTCTTTATTTTGAGTCCAAAAGAATCATGTAAGTCGAGTCCATGTTGGGTCCTGTAATCTTTCTTTTGAGTCCAAAATAATCATGTAAGTCGAGTCCATGTCGGGTCTAGTCTTAGTCCAATCCAAATGGGTCAACTAGCATCAAGCCTAAAGAAGACTCACAATGTATACCCCAAATCAAGACCAAAGACAACTCAATTGGGGACCACATGCCACATCACTTACGCCACCTCAACTTGGGACCACATGCCATGTCAAGAAGGGACCACATGCCACCTCACATGCCACCTCACCACAAGAGGGCGCCATCCCAAGTTCAAATTCAAGGAAGTTGGCCAAGGAGGATTTTAAGCAAGAAAATTAGCCCTCTCCCCTTATATTACTCCACTTGTTTGGGGATTTGAAATTTCAAAATTTGTGAGGCTTTATTTAAAGTCTTGGACGCCCCTTGTAAAGAGGAATTGAGGAGTGAATACAAATTTCCAGCAATTTTCTATGTGTTCCTATGTGCCTATGTGGATCTTTGTGCCTAAGTGAACCTCTTCCTCTCCTCCATCATTTCTTCTCCCTAATCCTTCTCTTTTACTCTTCATCTTCCAAGCAATCCTCTTCCTTCAAAGCGAATTAAGGACATCCTCACAAGAAGAAGATCAACACCAACACAAGCTTCCACCATGGCGCCAAGGATCATTTCCAACAAACTCTTCTTTTGAGTTCCATCAATCTTCTCACTTCTAATTAAGTATCTAATCATCTTGGTTTCTTTGTTGCAGGGTTCTCTAGGCTCTAGATCCAAGAGGAAGGATTACTTGCAACAAACCAGAAAGTTAGAAAGCCCATCTTATATGGTATGATCTTTCATTTGAGAACCTTAAGAGTGAATCCCTTGTGCTTGAGATTTCAATGCTTGAACTCCTAGTATTTTAAGATCGGGATCATTAAATAGGGCTAGCTTGACTTGTGTGCGAATTCTAATCTTGTCCTATTTCTTTAAGATTTTGATAGTCCTCCTAGCTGGGTTTAAGTATAAGCATTTAGGGTTTCTTATTTAGATCTCCTTGACCTTATATGTTGAATCACTCATATGCAAGTAGGAATTGCTAGTTAAATTTTTGTTAATCTCCTTTAGAGTTACATGTTTGCATCCTCATCATGCATATCACACCAATCTTGGTATCAGAGCATGGTAGAATAAGTTCCTGATTGCATAGCATTAAGTCCTTGAAGTACTTGGATCGGGGGCGTTACCAGGCCGTCCGGTCTTAGGAGAAAGTAGGGTTTAAACACCCTCTCTTCCCATTCCACGGGGATCTCCTAAGGCATGTCGGGGTGCCATTGTGATTGACCCGTGAAAAAGAAAGCCAAAGGACTTCTTAGATTTCATTTATGAATTTTGCATTGGGCACGTTCTGTTTTTTTCTGCTTGCTGTATTTTCTGTAGGCTGACTGTAATCCAACTGCAACTCCAAAGGCAAGTATCACATTCCTCATTAGAATATTTTTTTTCTTGTTCCATTATAAGTTGTTTATCTCCTTTTTAAATTTCAATCTGATAAAAAAATTACAAAAAAAATGAAAATTCCTGCAGTCCATCAGTGTTATTAAGGTTTCTGTTCTGTTCTGTTCCTTTTCATTATCTTCATTTCAGAATCTTCCTAGAATAGTACAGATTTTATTTTGAAATTTCGTTTCATCTGGTATGTCATCTATAAGTTAGGAGTTTTTTGTGATTTTTTCAGATTTTTTTGACATTTTTCTCTGCACTTATCAATACCACTTTTAAACTGCAACACACTACTTCTGCACCTGAAATTTGAAATTTGCATGCATCTCATGACAAATCAAATTAAGGGCATGAAATTGACATAGGGTCAGGATTTCATCACCTGTCCCTAGCCCAAAAATCACCAAATTGCATATCGATCCAATCCCTTACTAAAATTGATTAGACATTAATTGCCCTAGTGGGTTAGGGACATCAATTTGGTCGAGCCCGGGTTATTGTCAACTCATTGTTTCAACTAGTCTTGTGTGTGCCCTATTACTTGGTGTCTAGAATTGGGACTAAGGGCTTGGGTGCTGATCCGTCTATCGGGCTAATTCCACCGGGCCTAGGTAGGCCAGAGACAGGATCTCACACTCCCCTTGTTCTAAAACCTGGCCAAGTATAGAGTTACTATAATCTAGCTTGCCACCTTGATTAGGCAACTAGCTTGGAACTCTAGGTCCAGTTCAATTCAATTGGGAAAGCTTGTGCAACCCATTTCTTCATCTATTATTGGAAGCTGGTGTCAAGGATAGAGGTTAAGTGGCTCAAGCCTAAGTGGTTCTTGTGGTTTTTAATTAGGACCCAGTGAAAGCTGGGGGAACCTCCCACAGACCCACCTCCTGACTGGCCAGTGGAAGAGAGTAGCTGTTGATTTGATTGTATCTAGTCAACTCAGTTTATTTGGACTAACCGGTTTAGAAAACTTGTAGTTCGGGTCTGAGTCTAATTGTTTGCATGACAACTAGGTCAGGCACACCGTACCACCCTTCACAAGCCCAACCTAGTTCATCCATGGATACTAGTATGGAAAGCCTTATGAGATCTATGATCGAGAAGATGGACCGTTTGGATGCTAAATTTGGTCAGTTCGAGGAAAGGGTAGGAGCCCTAGAAGAAGCTAGGTTGACCCCAACTGAACCACCTTCACCCAGATTACCTTCAGTTCATCCTAGAGCCCAATGACAGGAACACACACCTGATCTAATTCAAAGAAGACCGCATCAGGATTATGTTGATCATACTCCAGAGCCACCTCCTAGAAGGCCTCACTATGATACTTTTGATCAGGATGATCGGGCCCTAAGGAACATCCGTCTAGATGCACCAACCTTTGAGGGAAGCTTAGATCCTAAGGTGTACATAGACTGGGAGGCTGACATGGACCAGTATTTTGACTGGTATGATATGTCTGAAGAGAGAAGATTTAAGTTTGCCAGAATCAGACTAGTTCGTCAGGCTCGGTTATATTGGGGAAACGTGGAACGCATATCAAGGCAAAGGGGAGATTTACCTATAGCAACATGGAGAGATATGAAGAGAAAACTTAGAGAGAAATATCTGCCTATGTCTTATCAGCAAAGGTTATTAGATAGTGGCAATGATTGACACAGGGTAACAAGACCGTTTCTGAATACGTTGCTAAATTTGATGAGTTTGTGATGCGATGCAACGTAGTCGAGTCTGAAGCAGCCACTTTATCAAGATTTAGATCAGGGTTGAATGATGATATAAAAGGGGAACTATTTTTAAGGGAAGTCCATGATTTAGATCAGGCATACCAAGTTGCCACGGACTATGAGAGGTTTCAAAGGAGAGCTACATTTAGACGACCTGAACCTATTAGGTTTAACCCTCCTGTTAGCAGGCCTAGTTCAGTCTCTGTTACAACCAATAGACCAAGATCCAGCTCGAATCCAACCCCTAGGCACAACCCTGCCATTCCCCCAATTCCTAGAGAAGACAAAGGAAAGAGCCCTGAAGTTCGAGGTGAGAGGGAGCGAGTCTGCTATAAGTGTCGTAAACCAGGTCATTTCGTGAGCCAATGTCCCTCTAGAGCTTTACATATAGGGGAGGCAGAAGAAGGTGAATCAGAACCCCTGGAGAATGATGAAGAGGAGGTTTATGAAGCAGGGGATTGCTTGGCTGATGAGTATGAAGTAGATGAAGAGAACATAGACTCATCAGATTTGCTAGGAGTTGTGAGACGTATCATGACACAGACCAAGGAGCAAGAAGACTGGCGTAGAACTAGCATCCTACACACATTTGTTTGGATAGGAGAAAAGGTCTGTAAGATCATCATCGATAGTGGAAGCTGTGTCAACGCCATTTCCACTAACGCAGCCAAAAGTCTAGGATTACCCATTGTACCATATCCCAATCCATATAAGGTGTCCTGGATCGATTCCACTTCTATACCAATCAAGTCAAGATGTCAGGTTCAAGTCCAGCTTCAATCCTATCAGGGAAAAATCTGGTGTGATGTGCTTCCTATGGGGGTAAGTAGCATCATCTTAGGCAGGCCATGGCTGTTTGATCATGATGTGACCATCTTTGGTCGATCAAACTCCTGTGCTTTCAATTTCAATGGCAAGAAAATTGTCATTCATCCAACCCAGCCTAAGGATAATGTCAAGAGAGGAGCTAGCAGCTTGAAAGATAAGAAGACTGGATTAAATTTAATAGGTGCAAAAGAATTAGAGCAAGATATCATGGAGGGAGCACCTATTTGGGTAGTAGCTGCTAAGGAAATTAAGGACCACAGGCCTGTAGAACACCCTCTAGAGGTGGTCCAATTATTGAAAGAATTTGAGGATGTGTTTCCAAAAGATCTCCCCGATAATCTCCCACCTTTAAGAGACATACAACACGCAATAGATTTAATCCCTGGAGCGACTTTACCTAATTTGCCTCACCATAGGATGAACCCAACTGAACACCAGGAACTGCAAAGGCAAGTGGGTGAACTTCTTAGGAAGGGGTTTATTAAGGAAAGCTTAAGTCCATGTGCAGTCCCTGCTCTGCTGACCCCTAAGAAAGATGGCACCTGGAGGATGTGTATAGATAGCCGTGCCATTAATAAGATCACTGTAAAGTATAGATTCCCAATCCCAAGACAAGACGACATGTTAGATATGATAGCTGGATCGACAATTTTTTCCAAGATAGACCTAAAAAGTGGCTATCACCAGGTTAGGGTTAGGCCTGGAGACGAATGGAAGACCGCTTTTAAGACTAAAGATGGATTATATGAGTGGTTAGTCATGCCGTTCGGTCTGTCCAATGCACCCAGCACTTTTATGAGAATAATGAATCAGGTGTTAAAGGTTTTTATCGAAAGATTTGTAGTGGTCTATTTTGATGATATACTTATATATAGCAAAACAAAGGCAGACCACTTAACCCACCTGAAGCAAGTTTGTCAAGTCCTGAGAAAAGATTGTCTCTATGCCAATATCAAGAAGTGTGATTTCCTGACAAATAGAGTTATCTTTCTAGGATTCGTAGTCACATCTGAAGGGGTGTCCGCTGATCCTAAGAAAATTAAATCCATAGTAGAGTGGCCTACACCTAAGACTATCCACGACGTCCGTAGTTTCCATGGGTTATCCACCTTCTATAGAAGGTTTATCAAAGGATTCAGTACGATAGTGGCACCAATCACTGATTGTATTAGGAAGGGAAATTTCGAGTGGACTAAAGCAGCAGGTAAGACCTTCCTAACAATTAAGGAGAAAATGACACAAGCACCTGTCTTAAGGTTACCTGATTTTACCAAGGTATTTGAGGTTGCTTGTGATGCTTCTGGGGTCGGAATTGGAGGTGTCTTGAGTCAAGAGAATCACCCAGTAGCATACTTCAGTGAAAAGTTAAATGAGGCAAGACTAAGGTATTCCACGTATGATAAGGAACTGTATGCTATAGTTCAAGCTCTACGATATTGGAGGCATTATCTTCTACCCCACGAGTTTGTCCTGTTCTCTGATCACGAAGCTCTTAGGTTCCTTAGTTCTCAAAAGAAATTAAACCCTCGGCACGGAAAATGGGTAGAATTCATACAAGCTTACACGTTCATTTTGAAACATCGTGCTGGTATTGAAAATAGGGTTGCTGATGCGTTGAGCCACCGTTCTATGTTGTTAACCTCTGTGAGCACTGAAGTAGTAGGGTTCGATAGATTGAAAGATGAATATCCCACATGTCCTGATTTTGGTCACATCTATCAATCCTTGCAATAAAGACCATCTAGTGAACCTAGTGATTATACACTGTTAGATGGATACCTTTTCAAAGGAAATCAGTTGTGTATTCCCAAGACCTCTGTTAGGGAATTTCTGATCTGGGAAGTCCATGCTGGAGGTTTAGCAGGACATTTTGGCAGGAACAAAACCATCCTAGCAATGGAAGAACAATTTTTTTGGCCTGGTCTTAAAATGAGCGTTGCCCAGATCGTAGCTCAGTGTTGGACCTGTGCTGTTGCAAAATAGCAAAGACAGAACACCGGTCTATACACGCCCTTACCTGTCCCTGATGGTCCATGGCAAGATATTAGTATGGATTTTGTGGTAGGTCTACCTAAAACTTCTAGGAAACATGACTCTGTTTTCGTGGTTGTCGATCGTTTCTCCAAAATGGCGCACTTCATCCCGTGTTCTCAAACTTTAGACGCTTCGAAAGTGGCCAAGCTTTTCTTAGATCAGGTGGTTAAGCTTCATGGTTTACCTAAGACCATTGTGTCAGATAGAGATGTCAAGTTCACTAGCTATTTCTGGAAAACCCTCTGGCACATGTTAGGTACTAAGCTGAAATTCTCTACGGCCTATCATCCTCAAACCGATGGCCAAACTGAAGTAGTAAACCGAAGCTTAGGAAATCTCTTAAGATGTTTAGTCGGCGACAACCTAGGAAACTGGGACTTACTACTTCCTCGCGCTGAATTTGCCTACAACAGTTCGATCAATAAGTCTATTAGGAAAAGTCCATTCGAAGTGGTCCATGGATACAAACCTAGGAAACCTTTAAACCTAATTCCATTACCAGTACATACACGAATATCTGAGTCTGCTAAGTCATATGCACAGCATGTTAAGGATTTGCACAAGGAGATTAATCAGAAGATTCAAACAAGCAATGAACTCTATAGGCATATGGCTAACTCACATAAACGGTTAAAGGAATTTAATGAAGGAGACTCTGTAATGATTAGGCTTAAACCAGAAAGGTTTCCTCCGAGAACTATGAAGAAACTCCATGCCCGGGGAGCTGGACCCTTCAAAATAATAAAGAAAATTGGACCTAATGCTTATGTAGTAGACTTACCACCTAGTTATGGCATTAGTTCTATATTTAATGTTTCCAATCTGAAAGAATACAAGGAACCTGCATTAATACCTGATGAACCTTTTGGTCCTAACACTTCTCTTGAGAGTGAAATGCCAATTGAGTGTCCACCACCAAATATTCCTGAGCGAAAGGAAAGAATTGAAAGGAACTTGGATGACCAGATCATCACTACTAGAAATAAGGGCTACCAACGCTATCTGGTTCGATGGCAAGGACGTCTTGAATATAAAGATTCCTGGATCACCAAAGAGGACCTACAACAAATCGACCCGGATATATTAGAAACTTATCACTTGACAGGGTCGAGTTCCTCCCACCCGGGGAGAATTGGTGCGGGCACCAGAATCAGAAAGAGACTCCAACCAATTCAAGCCCATTCCGAATCTTTATGGTTGGACTAGAGAGTCCGGTAACCTTTCTTTATTTTGAGTCCAAAAGAATCATGTAAGTCGAGTCCATGTTGGGTCCTGTAATATTTCTTTTGAGTCCAAAATAATCATGTAAGTCGAGTCCATGTCGGGTCTAGTCTTAGTCCAATCCAAATGGGTCAACTAGCATCAAGCCTAAAGAAGACTCACAATGTATATCCCAAATCAAGACCAAAGACAACTCAATTGGGGACCACATGCCACATCACTTGCGCCACCTCAACTTGGGACCACATGCCATGTCAAGAAGGGACCACATGCCACCTCACATGCCACCTCACCACAAGAGGGCGCCATCCCAAGTTCAAATTCAAGGAAGTTGGCCAAGGAGGATTTCAAGCAAGAAAATCAGCCCTCTCCCCTTATATTACTCCACTTGTTTGGGGATTTGAAATTTCAAAATTTGTGAGGCTTTATTTAAAGTCTTGGACGCCCCTTGTAAAGAGGAATTGAGGAGTGAATACAAATTTCCAGCAATTTTCTATGTGTTCCTATGTGCCTATGTGGATCTTTGGGCCTAAGTGAACCTCTTCCTCTCCTCCATCATTTCTTCTCCCTAATCCTTCTCTTTTACTCTTCATCTTCCAAGCAATCCTCTTCCTTCAAAGCGAATTAAGGACATCCTCACAAGAAGAAGATCAACACCAACACAAGCTTCCACCATGGCGCCAAGGATCATTTCCAACAAACTCTTCTTTTGAGTTCCATCAATCTTCTCACTTCTAATTAAGTATCTAATCATCTTGGTTTCTTTGTTGCAGGGTTCTCTAGGCTCCAGATCCAAGAGGAAGGATTACTTGCTACAAACCAGAAAGTTAGAAGGCCCATCTTATGTGGTATGATCTTTCATTTGAGAACCTTAAGAGTGAATCCCTTGTGCTTGAGATTTCAATGCTTGAACTCCTAGTATTTTAAGATCGGGATCATTAAATAGGGCTAGCTTGACTTGTATGCAAATTCTAATCTTGTCCTATTTCTTTAAGATTTTGATAGTCCTCCTAGCTGGGTTTAAGTATAAGCATTTAAGGTTTCTTATTTAGATCTCCTTGATCTTATATGTTGAATCACTCATATGCAAGTAGGAATTGCTAGTTAAATTTTGGTTAATCTCTTATAGAGTTACATGTTTGCATCCTCATCATGCATATCACACCAGTGTTGGTTCTTCTACTTGTTGAACTTCACCAAGTTTAATCATAGCGGCTACAGTCCCTTCACCAAGGAACTCCTTTTCTAAAAAGATAGCTCTAAGACCAACGAACAACTTTTGTTCCTCAGCTAAATAGAAGTAATATCCCTTAGACTCCTTTGGATACCCAACAAATAGGCACCGGTTAGACCTAGGTCCAAGTTTGTCCGTTTCTAGATGTTTTACATAAGCCAGGCACCCCCAAACCCAAAGGTATGATAGTGTCGGCTTATGTCCAGTCCATATCTCATATGGTGTTTTACTAACGGACTTACTTGGAGCCCTATTCAGAAGGTAACAGGCTAATTCTATAGCATATCCCCAAAAGGTTACCGGTAGAGAAGTAAAGCCCATCATGGACTGAACCATGTCTAACAAGGTTCGATTCCTCCTCTCAAATACTCCATTTAATTAAGGTATCCCTGGAGGTGTCCACTGAGAGAGAATCCCATTCTCCTCGAGATATGTTAGAAACTCATCGAAAAGGTATTCACCACCTCGATCGGATCGAAGAGTTTTGATACACTTTCCAGTTTGTTTTTCTACTTCACTACGATATCGTTTGAACATTTCAAATGACTCAAATTTATGTCTCATCAAGAAGACAGAACCGTACTTCGAAAGGTCATATGCAAATGTAATGAAATAACTGTACCCACCCTTGGCACTAACATTCATGGATCTGCATACATCAGATGTATCAGACTCAGAATTTCTTTGGCTTGTTCACCTTTTCCAGTAAATGGTGACTTAGTCATTTTTCCAAGAAGATAGGATTCAAAGGTTGGAAGTGAACTATCTTCACTAAAATCAAGGAGACCCTCGCTTTTCAACCTGTTTATCCTATTACTGTTAATATGACATAGCTTACATGACATAGGTACACTTCGTTGACATTATCTGTCCTAGGGCATTTGCTAGACGTGTACATTACACTAATAGGTCATGATAGTACATAGATGCCATCACGCATTTGTCCAGTCAAAATTACAGAACCATTCCAAATGATTTTGCAAACTTCATTCTTTATTGATAGTTCATAACCATACATGGCCAATTGGCCTACAGAAATGACATTCAAAATAAAAGATGGACAAAAATGACACTTGTTCAAAATGATAGTATATGACTCAAAAATAAGTTTAAGACAAGAATGACACTTATTCAAAACAACAGTATAGGACTCAAAAATAAGTTTAAGGACTCCCAACACCAAGACTAGAACTCGGCTTCCATTTCCAATGTTCAAGAACCTCTCACCATTCTCGAATCTTCTACTAACTTGAAGTCCCTGCAAAGAATTGCAAATGTGAATTGGACTTCCTATATCCAATACCCAGTTAGTAGTATCGCAAACAGAGAAACTACAAGGCGTTATCATATAAATACTTTGTCCAGGACCATCTTGTAGCTTTCTCTTCTTGGACCTATTCCGTTCAAAGGATGCAATATAAAGAGGACAGTTCCACTTCCAGTGACCTCTCTTCTTGCAGAAGAAGCACTCTACACGACTCTAATCAGCCTTCACTTTCTTGGCCTGACTGGGCCCAAAAGCACTTAGCACATTTTTCCCTTTATTTTTCTTCTTCCCTTTCTTAAAGGGATGACGCCCTCCCAAAGATCCTCCTACTAGATTCACCACCCCTTTATTCAAATGGTGGTCTTTTTTATAAGTCTGCAGCAACCCCGACAGACTGTAGTAGTTAACTGCAGGCTTATTCATTCTGTAATGATTGAGAAAATCTAGATAGGAAGAAGGGAGGGAAGTCAATATTGTATCTTTCCCAAGCAGTTCATGCAAGGGACATCCAAGCTTGCCCAGGTGCTTAATTATTACGAACATGTAAAATACATGGTCAGTGACCAAGGCTCCATCACGCATCCACACGTTGAAGATAGCACAGGAGACCCTGTACCTCTCATCATCGTCTGGTGTTCTAAAAGACTCCTTCAACCTTTGAAGGATTTCTTCTGGCTGGGCTTCCTCAAACTTGCGATTGAACTCATCGTTCATCGTAGCCAACATTATGCACCGGACATTGGTCCTATCAGAGAGCCAATTCTTATAAGTGTTTCAGACTGAACCACGAGCATTGGCAGCAGGGATCTTAGGTGCCAAATTTGATATCACATACAGGATCCGTTCATGCTCCAGGACAATCCTGAGCCTTTGATACCAGCTATCGAAGTTGGGTCCATTGAGCTTCTCATTGTTGAGAAGAGATCGGAGTGACAGATTGGAAGACATCTGAAAGGAAAACCAAAGCTAATTAGTGTATATGAATTATTAACCTAAAGACATGGACTTTATTTAAAGGTCCCTCCCACTATTTTGCTCAGAGTGGTAGCCTCTACCTCCAATCCGAGGAATTACTTTAATTCCCTAGTGGGTACTAGAGTCCAATAGACAACACATGAGCTCGACTTTGGCTGGCCCATCCATGCGTGTCTAAAGGTAGGTTCTTTAATCGATTACTTCTTCAAGTAACCTCTAGTATTCAGATTTTGTCCCGAGCACTTCAATCGGCCTTTAGGCCTCCTATTGAAGGTTCCGGTTAGGTCCAACCATTAACATGACAAAATTTAATGCTTCTAACTAACTAATGGTCATGCCCGATTTTGGCCGGCCCACTTGACCACAATTAAGAGAGTCACACTGAGCCATCATATTAGTAACAACAATTCCAATAGCCCGATGAACACCTGATCTTTGGATCTGCCAATGAATACCCAACTATTGAACCCATTACCATCCCACTTAAAGAGAGGCTAGGACTTGGTTATCCTTATGACTTTGTCCTTTTAAGGACCTAATAATTTAGAGAATTTTTAAATAATGTGATAGATGAAGAGATGAGAAGACATGGATCAACCTCTCACTGACCAAATCAATAATCTTGGAGGGTTACTCATAACAAATGATCCATGGGCACCTAAAATCAATCAAGACTGATAAACCTTGGATGATAAGGGTTAACATGAGTCAATGAGCTATCCAATCAATCTTGATCGACCACATTGGCTAGGTAAGTGATATCATGGGTTGGGTTCTACCATTAACCGTCTTGCCTTAGACACCAATAGAGTTGGCCAGGTAAGAGGTAGCCCCAAAGAACCATAATCAAAATGTCAAACTTACCTCGACACTAATCGGTTCATCAAACTTGATTAGACTAGCCTGAAGACTCGGGCTTTTCACTGAGCCACAAATTAGGTCCATTTAGATTATGGACTAATCAATCTAACTATTAGATAGATCTAGAGAAGAAATCCTAACTCAACATTTGATTAGATTAGTTCTCTAACTTGTCCAATGTATCTAAACTTAGGTCTAGCCCAATTAAGGACCTAGTAGAAGCTAACCTGTTGCCCAGGTGGCTACCTAAGAGGGGGGTGAATTGAAAATTTAAAAAATTTAAAGCAGATAATGTGCAATTAAAATCCCTTTTAAAGTGTTAGGTGCCATGACAGAGTTGTAAATTGCAGAAGCTAAATAAGAATGAAGAAGCACAACACAAACAAACATAATTTATAGTGGTTTGGAGCAACCCAGCTCCTACATCCACTACCTAAGATACCACTTGGGATTTCCACTATATTCACACTCGAATACAGTAGGATCGTTTTACAGGATCACAATCCAAAACCTCTGCATTTTGGTTTTAGTGGGATCACCAAAGAAAACCTAACACCCTTTGGTTTTAAACAGGATCACCAAAGAAACCCAACTTGGTTTTCACAGGATCACGAAGAACCTAACTTAGTTTTACCAGGATCACAAAGAACCCAACTTGATTTTCATAGGATCACCAAGAACCCAACACTTGGTTTTTATCAAAAGCTCACCAAGAACCTATTTGGTTTCTTAATTGGGCTCACCAATAACCTAACAATTTAGAAATGAATTGAAATAAATGCAACAATAATGACAAACTCAATTTGTCGGATAGTTGTCAGTGCAGCTTGTGAGAAGTCAACTTTGATGTACTTGAATGAACTTTAATGACTTCACTGGCTTCTTCCCAAATTGCTTCAAGTTTCAGATCAGAGTTGGTGAAGACTTGAAAACTGACTTGAATGCTCTTGTGCTCTCTTCTTTGTTGTTAGGTAGGATATTCAATGAAGTATTTTAAAACTTTGAAGAACTTTCTAAATCTTGCTTGAGAGAAGTTCAAATCTCTTAAATAAAAGGTCTTCCATCACTCCAAGGCAGTTTGAGACATTGTAGACCATTGGGATGTGACATATGATCATTGGAGCACTTTTTGGCATTCAAAAATAAATTCTGGGACTAACCCTTAGATACCTGAAAGCGATATTTGAGTCAGCTCAGATTCCTTCGAGTCGGCTCTGATCTTTCAAGTTGATAGGTCAAGTCGCCAATCCTTTAGTGCAGTCAGCTCTTTGTCTTAGAGTGCAAAACTTCACTCTAGACGAGTCGGCTCTTGATAGCTCCGGTCGGCTTGAACTTTTGTCTTTGAAAATCTTGAAGTCGAGGAGTCAGCTCTTTTGATCTTTGGTTAACTCTTCTTAGGTTCTAGAATCATCACTCTAGAAGAGTCGACTCATTGCAGTTCAGGTCGGCTCGCCTGGCTGTTCTCAGAAATCTTCTAAAACTGGACTCTAGAAGAGTCGGCTTGGACATATTCCAGTCCACTCGGATTTACTGGAGTTGGCTCGGTACCATCGAGTCGGCTCGGATTGCTACATACTAGAATCCTTATTGCGTGCCATGAGGTGAAGTCGGCTCTTCATTGTACTAGGTCGGCTCGAGTAACTTTTTCAGGATTTTTAACAATTGAACTTAAAGAAAAACTCTCATCAACACTTGTAAACTTTTTAAGCAAACCAACCCAAAATAATTCTAAGGCATACACACACAGAAGTAACCCTTTTACATGATTTTTTCTTAACTTTTTTATTGGGTTCTTCTTTACAAAATTAGATTACAACACAACTCAAAACTAGAATTAAAGATATAGGAGTTGAGGTTTAAACAAATAAGTCATCCTACAATAACTTATAAACCACTTGAAGAGTTGTTAGAAATAAATGTACATGCTCCAATATTTGGTTATCATCAAAATCACTTATGGAGTCAACAATCTCTCCTTTTTTGATGATAACAAAATACTGGGCATGAAAGAAGTAAGATAAAACTCTATAATTACTTGTATAACTATATTTGCAAGAATGTATGAACAAGTAAAAAAAATTGACTTTAATTAGTATCAAACTATGGAGGGAGAATTAGGGCATAGAGAGGTAATCTCCCCCTCAATAAGATACTCCATGTTTTAACACATCTTTCATGCAAGTTCAAAGCTCAAAAGTTTCTAAGAGAGCTCCAAGTACAGAGCCTTTAAATATTAGAGCTTAAATCATTTAAAGCATTGTATATCAGAGCAAAAAATATCTTAAAATACTGTATATCAGTGCTTATAATGTATCAAGGCAAAAATATCTGAGACATTGTGTATTAGAGCTTATAAGAAAGTATATTGTGTTTCATGTAATGTATCAGAGCATTAGTGAATAAGTTAGAGCAAAAATACAAACATGAACACATCTTATCCTTTTCATGCATTATCTTCATAAATTTCTCCCTCTTTTTATCAATCAATCAAAAAGGTGAAGTTAGAAAGAAGCCGAGATTTTTAAAATAGAATGAGAAAGTATTTAAGATTTGTTTGAGATAATTTCACTTTCTCATATTCATCTTGATATTCTAATTAAAATGTATCATAGCTGTATCAAAGACATAAGCACAAGAGTAATTGATAGACAAAATTCAACCTTTCATTTCATTTCAAAGATGTTCAATACAAAATACAAACTTTCATTTCATTTGAAAGATAATACATCTAGTCATTGCCTATGTTTACTCTAGGGTATGGAGGATGACCCGGAATTTGGATGCCTAAAGGCAGAGAGGCAATTGTGTCAGCATCTATGATATGAGAAGGTGGAATAGTATGGGATCCTTGTGGCCTAAAATAAGGAGCTGGTTGTCTGGGATGAACAAACTGACCAGCAAAAGAAGATGATTGAGGCCTAGGTCTAGTAGGATCCAATGGTGTTGGAGGAGGTACACTTTGAGCAGGTTGAAGGTCTTCAACTTTAGTCATTAGCTTTCACAAAAAATTGTTAATGGTCTTCAATCTAGTTTCAATTTTCTTTGTATTCTTGGAAGCAACCAATCTTTTCATTGAGACTCTTATTTCTGCAATTTCTTTTTGCATTGAAAGAATTTCAGAGGCTTGGACATTTGCAAAGGCTTCGGCTGATCCTCTTAGTCTCCCGAACTCAACTCTTATAATTCCAATTCCTTTTGTGTAGTCCTTTTCCATCCTCTTGCCTTCTTCTTCTGAGTCCATTCTAATTCTTAAATTGTCCATTTCAACTTTGAATGCTTCAAGTATTTGATTAACAGAATTCTTAATAGTTTCAGAACTTGAAGAAATCAATTGAAGAATGGATTGCAGGTTTGTCTCTATTGCATATGTTGTATTCTTGGAGGCTTCAAGGGTCTCAATTCTGCTGTGTAGATTATCAATCTGCCCTCCAAATTGATCAAGTCTTTCATTAACAGACTGGCAAAATTCGCTAAACATTGTAGTCATTAAAGAATTGATAGATCCAGTCAAGTTATCCATCTGCTGTGCAATGAAATTTTGCAATGTTGAAGTATCCACAACAGGTGCAGTAGCAATAGAAGTATGAACATGAATGTCAGTAGTAGCCTGAGTGTGAATAGGTGTACCAGGAGTCATGTCAGGCATGGAAACATCTGGAAAAGGAACATCAAAACCAGTGAAACCAGGTGATCTTGGTTGAGGCTGTGACTCATAAATAGGTTAAGAAATGTCTTCATCAGCTCGTACCTCACCTCCTTCTTCTTCAACTTCTTCAATTTCTGTAATATTATCAAATTTCTTTTTCCACACTTTTTTAGATAATATATAACCCATCCTTTGTAATGTCTTTGCAGTGTAAGTATCCGTGTGCTGCAATGGTCTACTGTCTTCATCTATCAAGTCTACGTGTGCTGCTTGGAAAAATAGAGTTAATACCATTCCATAAGGTAAGCAGGCTTTTACTTTCCTTATAGCCTCCTTCATCTGTGATATCATTATAGTTGGAAGGTTGACTTTATCTCCCTGTATTATCAATTCCATAAAACACAGGTCTCTTTCACTCAGCCAATCAAAATGACCTATTTTTGGTAGGAAGATTCTACTTATGAAACTATGTAGAAGTCTCATTTCCGTGGAAAGTGAGCTAGCCTTCAGTGTTCCAATTTCATTTACAGCTTCTTGTTCTAGAATGGTCTGAAGAGCTTTGGTTCTATCTTTAAGGACTAAATGTTCAATTCCATCAATCAGCATTTCAAGCATGCTGCCCAATCTTTCTGCTGAAATAATAATTCTTTTTCCTTTAACCACAGATTCTATATGCTGTTCCCTAAATCTTAGATTTTTATAAAAAATTCTCACAAGGTTGGGATATGTATTAACATTCAATGAACATATGAAATCCCATCCCTGATTTTCAATTAGGTCACCCACAATCAAACCAATTTCCTTAAGAAACTTGAACAAAATCTATCTACCTGTAGTGACGGGTCGCATCACAAGTGAAATTTGGTGACGAGGTGAGACGGGGCTTGGTTCTTCATCTGATTGAGGTGGAATTTGAGAGGAACTATCTTCATGGAATTTTGTTCTTCTTTCTTGTGGTGCATCTTCAGTTTTCCATCGAGATTTCTTCCCTACTGCCCTTTTTGGAGCCATCTCACAAACACACTGAAATCCGAAGGAATTTTTGGAAGAGTGGAGTTTTTTGGAAAGGTTTCTCGGAGGGAAAGAGTGTAGAGTCATGTATAAAAATGGGAAGGAAAAACCCTATGGCTAAAACTAAAAAGAGATGGCTCGACATCTGAGCCGGCTTGGCCAAAAGGTCGTCTACTCGAGTCAGCTCGAGCAGAGGGAGCACAAAAGTGATTTTTGGAATTCAATCAATGTCTTTTTAACAAGAAAAATGGAGACAAGGAGGTCACCTAGATAATTTTTCCTTAAGTTTATAGGGATGATTCTAGAGTGGGTCACATAACCCTAGTTCACATCTAATCATTGTAAATCTATCAAAATTTAAAGGTTTAGTAAAGATATCAACAAGTTGGTTTTCAGTTGGCATGAATTCAAGTACAATATCATTATTCAATACATGATATCTTATGAAGTGGTGCCTAATTTCAATGTGTTTAGTTCTTGAATGCTGAACAGGATTTTTGGTCAAATTTATAGCACTTGTGTTATCACATTTGATTGGAATTTTAGTTTGTGTAACACTAAAGTCTTCTAGTTGTTGTTTAATCCATAACACTTGAGTACAATAACTACCAGTAGCAACATACTCTGCCTCAGCAGTGGACTATGCTATGGAGTTTTGCTTCTTACAGTACCATGAAATTAAATTCAACCCTAGAAATTGGCATGTTCCACTAGTGCTCTTTCTATCAATTTTGCAACCAGCATAGTCAGCATCAGAAAAACCAATTAAATTCAATGATGATTCTTTAGAATACCAAAGATCTAAATTGCTTGTACCTTTCAGATATTCGATAATTCTTTTAACAACAAGCATATGTGTTTCTTTAGGATTACATTGAAATCTAGCACATATACATACACTGTACAAGATATTAGGTCTATTGGTGGTAAGATATAATAGGGATCCGATCATACCTCTATAAAGCTTTTGGTCAACATTGATCCATTTTCATCTTTGTCTAGCCTGCAGGTAGGATTCATTGATGTGTTAGCCTCTTTGCTTGTTTCCATGCCAAACTTTTTGATTATCTCTTTGATGTACTTGGCTTGGCTTATAAAGATTCCTTCCTTTATTTGTTTGACTTGTAATCTAAGGAAATAGCTGAGTTCACCCATAAGGCTCATTTCAAACTCACCCTGCATTAACTCAGCAAATTCTCCACAGAGATTTTCATTAGTTGCACCAAATATGATATTAGCAACATAAATTTTTACAACTAACATATCATTCTCTTTGTTCTTAAAGAAAAGAGTTTTGTCAACATTTCCTCTTTTGAAATCATTTTCAAGCAAAAATTTGCTTAGTCTATCATACCTAGCCCTAGGTGCTTGTTTCAAACCATATAAAGCTTTGTTCAATTTAAACACATGATTTGGAAAAGCATGATTTTCAAAACCTGGTGGCTGTTCTACAAAAACTTGTTCAGAAATAAATTCATTTAGAAAATCACTTTTGACATCCATTTGAAAGAGTTTAAAATTCATGTAGCAAGCAAATGCAAGAAGTAATCTAATGGCCTCAAGTCTTGCTACATGAGCATATGTTTCATCAAAATCAATGCCCTCTTCTTGATTGTACCCTTTTGCTACCAATCTTGCTTTATTTATCATAACCTTACCATTCTCATCTAGTTTGTTCCTATAGACCCATTTGGATCCTATGATTGGATGGTCTGTAGGTCTACTAACTAGTATTCAAACATTATTCCTTTCAAACTGGTTTAATTCATTATGCATGGCTATCATCCAGTTTGGATCAGATTCAGCTTCTTCTAAGTTATGTGGTTCAATTTATGAAATAAAAGCTAGGTAGTCATGTGCATCTCTATATGTAGACCTAGTCCTAACACCATAAGAAGGATCACCAATAATTAAATATTTAGGATGTGAAGTTACATACCTCCATTCCCTTGGTAAATCAGCATGATCCTTGCTTACCACTTCATTTCCATCCTGTGTTGGCTTGTCTTGAATGCTTAGATTTTCTATTTCCTTTTGTAGTGTACCTGCATCATTGTCTATACACTTATCTTTTCTAGATGGTGAGGGATTAGCTTCATCAAAAATAACATGAATTGACTCTTCAACAGTAAGAGTCCTCTTATTAAATACTATATATGCTTTGTTATGTAGTGAATAACCAAGGAATATAGATTCATCAGATTTTGTATCAAACTTTCATAGGTTATCTTTACCATTATTCAACACAAAGCATTTACATCCAAAAACATAAAAATAATTAATATTTGGTTTTCTTCCATTCCAAAGCTCATAGAGGGTTTTCTTTGAAATTGGTCGAATTAAAACTCGGTTTAATATGTAACAGGCAGTGTTCACTGCTTCTGCCCAAAAGTACCTTAGAAGATTACCTTCACACAATATGGTTCGGGCCATTTTTTCCAAAGTCTTATTCTTCCTCTCTACAACACCATTTTGTTATGGTGTTCTAGGAGCAGAGAAGTTGTGATCAATGCTGTGCTCAGTGCAATATTCATCAAAAAATTAATTTTGAAATTCAGTTTCATGATCACTTCTTATTGAAATAACGAAAAGATTTTTCTCATTTGAAACCTTTTTATGAAATTTTTGAAATACATCAAAGGTTTCATTTTTATATGCAATAAATAGTATCCATGTGAATCTAGAGAAGTCATCTATAATCACAAGGCCATATTTCATACCTCCTAAGCTTGTGGTCCTAATTGGTCCAAATAAGTCCATGTGAAGTAGCTCAAGGGGTCTAGTTGTTGAAATAGTATTTTTGGATTTAAAACTTCCCTTAGTTTGTTTGCCTAAATGACAAGCATCACATACATAGTCAAGATCAAATTTAAATTATGGCAAACCTCTAACTAGATTCTTAGAAATTAATTTTACAATTGTATGCATGCTAGCATCACCTAATCGTCTATACCAAAGTAAACATGACTCCTTAGTTTTAGCATTCATTGCTATTAGACTGGAACTACTAGTCATGGCTAGATCATTTAGATCTACCACATAGATGTTTGCAAGTCTATGACCAATGAATTTGTTGCTAGAGTCAAGAGAGTTAGTTACTATACACATAGATGATTCAAAGATAACCTTGAAGCCTTCATCACAAAGTTAACTAATACTTAATAGATTATGCTTCAATTTATCTACTAGCAGCATATTTTTAATAAAAGTACAGGAGGTTATTTTGATCTTACCGATTTCGATTATTTTTCTCTTGTTATTATCAAAAAAAGTAACCAATCCTCCTTCTTTCATTTATAGGGTGATGAACTGATCTTTGTCATCCGTCATATGTCTTGAATAGCTGCTGTCAAGATACCATCTTTTCTTTAATTTGTGGGCTGCAAGACAGTCCTACAAAATAGTCAATGAGTGATTTTAGGTACCTAAGCTAACTTGGATCCTTTAGGGTTAGCAAAATTGGTTCCTTTTGGAACTCAAATAGTTTTATATTTCAATGTATCACTCATGGTATTTTTCAATGAATTGCATTGATAAAATTTATGCCCAAATCTATGACGTGCATAACAAACAATTTTATCATTTTTGAGTGATGCATGCTTTGAAGCTTTAAAAGATACAGAAATAGATATGTTTGGTTTGAAAGATTTTTGAACAGAATTCCTAGGAACAAACTTCAAGCCATTCGAAATATTTGATGGAAAATCTTTTTGAAATTTTGTATTTGAAGCTGAAGCTTTTGAAGATACAAATTTTGTTGCTAAAATCTTTTTAGCATTTAAGGCATTAAATGCAATTCCATCTTTACTTTTTGAATCTCTTTGTTCTTTTAGAATTAGCTCAAGCTTGTTAGAACTCAAAGTAAGTTTTTCTACTAAAGGCTTAAGCTTTTCAACCTCCTTTTTCAAATCATTATTTTCGGCAACTAAAACTTTATTTGTCTTATTTAAAGCATTTTTCTCATTTTTCAAAGTAATAACATTATCAGAAAAGATATTCAGTTCCTTTTGCAAAATGTTATTCTTTTCAAAAATATCATTCTTGTCTTTTAATAAAAGATCATTTTGTTTCTTCAAGGATTTGATTTTAACCCCATCTTTCTTGAATTCAATAAGCAAATCATGAAATGCAGAATTCAATTTATCATATGCAAATTTAGTTTGAAGCTCAGGGGATGATATCTCATTTTGAAGACCCATTAGACATAAATTCGTAGATTCCATGGTGTCTTCTTCTTCAGTAGATGAGGACACTTCGCTGTCGCTCCACGTCGCTACCATAGCTTTCTTTTTCTTTTTCTTAAATCCCTTTTTCAATAATGGACAATCCGGTCAAATGCGCCCTGGTTTTTTATAGTCATAGCACGTGGGCACTCTTTTTTCTTTCTCCTTCTCCTTGTCATTCTCTTTATTATTTTTTTTTTCTTGTGAAATTTTCTATAGTTTCTTCATTTTCGTCTTCTCAAGAATCTTTTGAATCTCTTAACGACCATGGCAACATCTTCATCTTTCATGTCGCTTTCAGTAGAGGAGCATTCTTCTTCCGATTCATCATCTTTTCTTGAATCCATAGCAACTTTGAAGGCAATAGATTTTTTCTTCTTTTGATCATCTTTAGTTCTGTGCTGCATGGTTAGTTCATGTGTGATGAGAGATCCTAGCATATCATCCAGCAGTAAAGTATTCAAATCTTTTGCTTCCTGGATGGCAGTCACTTTTGGATCCCATTTATCCAGAAGAGATCCTATAATCTTCTGTACAAGATCTATATTAGAATATACCCTGCCATGACTTTTTAAGCCATTAATGATATTAGTGAAATGTGAAAATATGGCAGAAATTGTTTCATTAGGTTCCATTTTGAATAATTCGTAACTATGCATAAGAAGATTGATTTTAGAAGACTTCACTTGAGAAGTTCCTTCATAGGTCACTTCAAGTTTATCCCAAATTTTCTTTGCAGAGGAATAAATGAAAATTCAATTAAACTCTTGCTATCCAAAGCACAATATAGAAAATTCATTGCTTAAGTATTTAACTCATCCATTTTCATGTCATGTTCGTCCCAATCCTCTTCAGGTTTTGGGACATCCACTCTATCAATTTTAACCATGAAAATATAATGACTCTCTAGAATGACCTTCCACAGCTGAAAATCAACTACTTGAATATAAATTTTCATTCTAGCTTTCCAGTATGCATAATTTGTGCCAGTGAAGAGTGGAGGTCTATTAGTTGATTGGCCTTCAGCCAAGAATGTACTCATGGGATGAGCAATCAATCTTTACTCTTATGTAATTAGAGACACTGCTCTAATACCAGTTGTTGCCTAGGTGGCTACCCAAGAGGAGGATAAATTGAAAATTTTAAAAATTTAAAGCAGATAATATGCAATTAAAATCCCTTTTAAAGTGTTAGGTGCTGTTACAGAGTACTAAATTGCAGAAGCTAAATAAGAATGAAGAAGCACAACACAAACACACATAATTTATAGTAGTTTAGAGCAACCCAACTCCTACGCCCACTACCCAAGATACCACTTGGGATTTCCACTATATTCACACCCGAACACAGTATGATTGTTTTACAGAATCACAATCCAAAATCTCTACACTTTGGTTCTAACGGGATCACCAAAGAAAATCCAATACCCTTTGATTTTGAACAGGATCACCAAAGAAACCCAACATGGTTTTTACAGGATCATCAAAAACCTAACTTGGTTTTACCAGGATCACCAAGAACCCAACTTGGTTTTCATAGGATCACCAAGAACCCAACACTTGGTTTTTATCAAAGGTTCACCAATAACCTATTTAGTTTTTCAATCGGGCTCACCAATAACCCAATAATTCAGAAATGAATTAAAATAAATGCAACAATAATGACAAACTCAATTTGTCATATAGTTACCGGTGCAGCTTATGAGAGGTCCACTTGGATGCACTTGAATGAGCTTTTATGAGTTCAGTGGCTTCTTCCGAAATTGCTTCAAGCTTCAGATTAGAGTTGGTGAAGACTTGAAGACTGACTTGAATGCTCTTGTGCTCTCTTCTTTGTTGTTAGGTAGGATATTCAATGAAGCTTTTAAAACTTTGAAGAACTTTATAAACCTTGCTTGAGAGAAGTTCAAATACCTCAAATATAAGGTCTTCCATCACTCCAAGATAGTTTGAGATGTTGTAAACCATTGGGATGTGACATATAATCGTTGGAGCACTTTTTGGCATTCAAAAATAAATTCTGGAACTAGCCATTAGATATCTGAAATTGATATTGGAGTCAACTTGGATTCCTTCGACTCGACTCGGATCCTTCGAGTCGATAGGTCAAGTCACCAATCCTTCAGTGCAGTCGGCTCTTTGTCTCAGGATGCAAAACTTTACTCTGGACGAGTCAGCTCTTGATAGCTCGGGTCAGCTTGAACTTCTGTCTTTGAAAATCTTGAACTCGAGGAGTCGGCTCTTTTGATCTTTGGTCGGCTCTTCTTCTCAGGTTTCAAAATCATCACTTTAGAAGAGTCGGTTTGTTGTAGTTCGGGTCAGCTTGCTTTCTCAGGTCTTCAAAATTAGGTCTGACAGAGTTGGCTCTTTCTGGTTCCGGTCGGCTCGCCTGGCTATTCTTAGAAATCTTCAAAAATTGGACTCTAGAAGAGTTGGCTCGAACATATTCCAGTCGACTCGGATTTATTGGAGTCGGCTCAGTTACCATCGAGTCGGCTCGGATTGCTGTGTACCAGAATCCTTATTGCGTGCCATGAGGTGGAGTCGGCTCTTCATTGTATTGGGTCAGCTCGAGTAACTTCTTCAGGATTTTTATAATTAAACTTAAAGAAAAACTCTCACCAACACTTTTAAACTTTTTAAGCAAACCAACTCAAAATAATTCTAAGGTGCACACACACAGAAGTAACCCTTTTACACGATTTTTTCTTAATTTTTCATTAGGTTCTTCTTTACAAGAACAGATTACAACACAACTCAAAACAAGAATTAATGATGTAGGAGTTGAGGTTTAAACAAATAAGTCATCCTACAAAAACTTGTAAACCACTTGAAGAGTTATTATAAATAAATGTACATGCTCCAATGTTTGGTTATCATCAAAATCACTTATGGGGTCAACATAACCCATGACCCTTAAGGCTTATTGAAATGATTTAAAATCTTTGAATCATATTCCTAGAGTTCTTAGTCATTCTTAATTCTCAATTAAGTTCAATAGCCTTAAATAAATTAAAATAATTTTAATTTATTATGAAAAATAATTTTATAAAATTTTTAAAATTTGAATTCACTATTTTTCAGCAACTTCATCCCAAGTGTCGACTCACCAAGAGCAAGTGTCGACACCTAGTGTCGACACTTGGATCGACTCAAGGCCTGAGACAGGTAGAAAACAGAACTTTAGATTTTCTGGCACATGCTCATGAGTCGACACTTACAAGGCCATGTGTCGACACACGAACCCAAGTGTCGACACTTCCTGGTCAAGTGTCGACACTTCAGCCTATCATAGAGAAAAAAACAGAACCCAGTTCTTAGGTAAGAATACACATGAGTCGACACTTACAAGGCCAAGTGTCGACTCATAGCTTGAGACAGTGAAAGAATAGTGACTTCAAATCCAATGTTTCTCCAAATATTCAATCAAAATCGATCAATAAAAACTCTTAGATCTTATCTAAAGTTATTTTATGATCATTTCATTAGATTAAAATATTTTTAATCTATATTTTCTTGCTTCTTATTTTCCTTTTCGAGAGTCAATCACATCAGCACCCCTACACGCCATAGGAGACCCCATTGAATGGGAAGAGAGGGTCTTCAGCCCTACTTCTCTCCTATGACTGGATGGCCATGGTGAAGCACTCAATCCAAGTACATAAGAAGTGATGTTATTAGTATGCTATAATCATTATACTATAAAAAGGAACCTATTACTCTGATACCATTAAATGTGAAAGCACCTGCACCAAGCATACAATTTGTAGAAAAAATAGGATATAAAATATGCATTTTAAAATAATTTTAAAATATGCATAGCGAAAGACTCGGTAGATAGATCTAAACAATCTACTGATCTATCTGCAACAGGATCTAGCACAAAGACCTAGCATGCATCATAACATCAAAGTAAGAGAGGAACACAAATATAAAAGTACCATACCTTTATACTGAGAGAAGATATGGAAGGAGGAGGGTGCTCGAGCCACACACGTGTCTGGCCTCTACAGATAATCTACACCTGGGCTCGACTCTGATCAACTCTCTCGGAGTGCTAGCTCTTCGGGATCCTTGGACTGATCTTCTACTTCCAGGAAGACTAGGAGGAGAGTTGGAACCCCTTCCCAAGAGAACTCTCTTCACAAGACCTAGCTCGAATGCTAGGATTCTCACACCCAATCCTAAAACCTATCATAACCCTTCTCTATCTTCCTCTATCAATGTTTTTCTCAAAAATCTATTGCAGCCACAGAAATTACGTTCATTTGTAGGGGCAGTAAGGAGAGGGAGAAAGTGGAAGGAGGAGAGATGAGGGGAGAGGATCAAGGTTGTACCAAATAGGTTCAACCTAAAGAGGTAAGTATGACTATCATACCATGTAACCTAGGAGCCAAAATTGGTTTGAATTCAAAATTCAAACCAGGTCAAAACTTGCCCCAAATCCTCCAAAAAATCATTTCAGCATTCTGCTCATCACAGGATGTGTCGACTCATGAAAATTGTCAAGTGTCGATACTTCACCAAGTGTCGACACCTGCAAAATTCCAAGTATCAACACTTAGAACAAAGTCAATCATATTGACTTCTGGTGATGGCAAACGATTCTCAATCATCGATTAGCCTTATGATCTGATATAAACCCTCTATGGTGTGTGACTCTATAGGTTCGAACACTAAGCCGGTAGCACTAGAATATTTCTAGTACCAGTCAAAGTCCTCATCTAGCAATGATACCTGATGTCTGGATAGGTCGAAGATGCAAAGCACCTCACAAGAACCTCTAGCATATGGTTTCTGCATAATTCATCCCTTTGACCTCATAATGCTCAGGATAACCTAGGGTTTAACTGCCAACCCTAATTTGGTTTATCTAGATCATGTCTCAACCTCATAAGTTCTGTTACTCCTCACAAGAACTACCATGGCCAAGGTTTTGCTAAATTAAGACATAGTGAGTCATTCACTCCAAACTATTTGGAGAGGTCAATTCCATCTTGATCCACCATCGCTCCACAAGTACTTGACTACACCTAGAAACCTTCCATCACTGGATTAGAAATCCAGGTAGTCCGGTATCAAAGTATAGTGAGTTTCTTGTAAGCTGCCATGGTGACCTCATGTCTAAGGGACACATATACCCATATCTCTTCGCGAGCAACCCTTTAGCTGAAGGGAGCTTCACAGATGGTCACGTTTAGTGAAATGTCATACATTTTACTTACATGTCACACCAGTGTCTCCACACTCCTTGGTTAAGAGGACAACCAACAAATGTGACATACAACAACCTATACTTGATACATCTTCATCCTATAACAATGTATCATTTGGTTGTGAACCAGTTTAAGAACTACTTGATATATCCTTTCTATATTAAGCAATGTAGTTCTAAGAACTCCATCATACAAGAGTTCATTTCAGAAAAATGTAAATATGATGAATAGCTAAAATAAATAACTTTTATTTATTAAAAGAATTCATATACAAAATACAAGGTAGCACAACCATCTATAACCTAGACGATTAGCTTTGGAACATAATTCCCAATAGATCAAACTCAAGAGGGAAGTAACTAATGAGATTTCATTGATTATCCATTAAGAGTTCATTACTTTTGAGAGAAGTTGAGCCTTCATGCATTCAAAGCATTCAAGAGAAGTCCAACCACTCAAGCATCATTTAAGGCTTCAACAACTTTTGGACAAGCATCTTCAATTGCAATCACAGAGCTTCAAAGAGATATTTACTTTTAGTTGAAAGCTTTTTGTATTTCATACATTACTTTTAAATTTTGTTCTTGTTTTCTAGTTTCAAGGGAATTGAAACTAGAGTTGAAGTTTGTTGGTGAGCCTTTATGTGAAAACTAATGGAGGTTTTTGGTTAGCCTTGTGAAAATCAAGGAGGTTGTTGGTGAGCCTATGTTATAAAACCAACTAGATTTTTGGTTAGCCCGTAAAACCAAAAGGATTTTGACTTGTATTCCTGGTAAAAATAAGTTGGATTTTGATTAGTGATCCCAAGAAACTAATCGACTTTAATCAAGGAAGATTATAGTAGAATATCCAAGTAGACCTTGGGGAGTGGATGTAGGTACTTTGGTATGCACCGAACCACTATATATTCTTGTATTTGTATTGCTTGCCTTTTCATTATTTGCTCTTATTTACTTTGCATTTACTTTTTTATTTTTACTGCATACTCTTGATTAGCACATAAGCACTTGCAAATCACAGCACCTAAATTGTTTTTGAATTGGCACATACTTGCTAAAGTTTTCAATTTTCTTTTTTTAAAACCCAATTCACTCCCATCTTAGGTTGCTTATTGGGTAACAAGTGGTATTAGAGCCACATTCTCAGTTTATAGGTCTAACCACCTTGAGTAAAGATCTATGGTAGCCCTACTTGGTTCTTGTGTTGTTGAGGGACGAGCCTTAAACAGACCTCCTTACTTTAATGGCACAAACTACACATATTGAAAAACATGTATGAGAATTTACATGCATACTATTGATTATGATTTGTGGAAAGTTATAGATAAAGGTCCTCATGTTCCTTCAATTATTGTTAATGGCATTTCCATTCCAAAACTTAAAGAGGATTAGGATGAAAATAATATTAAATAATCCGAGATAAATACTAAAACTATGAATCTACTCTATTGTGCATTGGATCCTAGTGAATTTAATAGGATCTCTGCATGCACTTTTATGAAGGAGATATTGGACACACTTGAGGTTACTCATGAGGGTACCAATCAAGTAAAAAATACTAAAGTTAATAAGCTTGTTCATACATATGAGATGCTTAGAATGGAGCCCAATGAGTCTATCACTAAAATATATACTAGATTTATAAATATTGTAAATGGCATGAGAAGTCTTGGTAAAATTATGTCTAATGCTGATCTTGTGAATAAAATTCTCAGGTTATTGCCGACATCTTGGGATCCAAAAGTAACAGCAATTTAAGAAGCCAAAGATGTCGAGACACTTCCCTTGGAACAACTTGTAGGTTCACTCATGACTTATGAGTTGAACTTGAAGCAAAAGGTAATGGATGTTGACAAAAAGAAGATCGTAGCATTTAAATCTGCCACACAAGAAGAGTCTTCAAGTGAAGAATTCGGAGAAGAAAATGAAGATGAAGAGGCTATCATTATAAGAAAATTCAAAAGGTTTATGAGAAGAAAGAAATTCCCTTATAAGAAAAAGCCTCAGCCTACCAAAGAAAAGGGAAAAAAAAGAAAAGGAAAAGGAGAAGAAACAACCAATTTGCTTTGAATGCAAGAAGCCTGAACATTATAAGTTTGATTGCCCTCTCCTAAAAATGTCCAAGAGAAGATTTAGAAAGAAGGAAATGATGGCAACTTAGAGTGATAGTGAGGACTCCAGTTCGAAGGAAGAACAAACTGAAGTCACCAATCTTTGCCTCATGGCTCAATAAGTGAGGTACAATCTGACCTTGATACTGAATTTATATCTGATGAACTTAGAGATACATTTGATGAGCTTATGCATGATTATAAATTGTTAAAGATTGAAAATAGAAAGTTGAAAAAGCATGCAAATTCTTTCTCATATGAAAACACCAATCTTACAAATAAAAATAGTGATTTAAAAATACTAAGATTGATATTTATGTAAAACAAAAGAATGCTTTGTCAATGAAAATTAAGGTTTTGAAAGACCCAAGGTTGTTATTTCAAATAATGAGCTTTTGAAGAAAAACAAAGACCTTGAGGCAGAAAATCAAAAATTCAAAGATGAACTTGACAAAGTTAAACCATTTATGGAAAAATTTACATATAGTTACGAAAAGCTAAATCTTCTATTGAATCATCAAAGAGCAGTTTTCAATAAAGCAGGTTTAGGTTTTAAACCTTAAAAATAGAAAAAAAATTTCAAAAATTTCTTTATACCTGCATCCTCTAGCATTACATGCTATTATTGTAGAAAGTTAGGTGATAAAGCATACCAATGTGATATTAGAAAGATAAATAATTTTAGAAAGATTTTGATTCTAAAAGGAACCATTCTTAGCACTAACCCTAAAGGACCCAAAATAGCTTAGGTACCTAAAATAAAAACTTAATTTGTTTTACAGGTGTGTCTTGCAACTGAAGAAAAGAAGAGATTAGGGTATCTAGACAATGGTTGCTCAAGCCACATGACAGGAGACATGAAGCAATTCCCTTCTCTTGAGACACTAAATGAAGGGAGCGTAACTTTTGGAGATAACAGTAAAGAAAAAATCATTGGTATCGGTAAAGTTTACATCTCCCCTTCTACATTTATTGATAATGTCTTATTAGTTAAAGGATTGAAACATAATCTTCTTAGTATTAG
Source organism: Areca catechu (assembly GCA_021397845.1). Classification (NCBI taxonomy): domain Eukaryota; kingdom Viridiplantae; phylum Streptophyta; class Magnoliopsida; order Arecales; family Arecaceae; genus Areca; species Areca catechu. The sequence goes on along the minus strand of CM038051.1, from coordinate 86,920,326 downwards.
TTAATTTTGTGACAAAGGTTTTAAAATTATTTTTGAATCATCTGTTTGCATGATAGCTAGTCTTGATTTTAATGGAGCAAAATTCATTGGAAATGGCATGGAAACATCTATGTTGTTGATCTTGACAATTTACCTTTACATGATGGTGAATGCCTAGTTGCTATGAATTCCACAATTAATGAGACTAGTTTGCTTTGGCAACGTAGATTAGGTCATGTAAGCATGCATTTACTTTCAAAATTATGTAAAAAGAATTTAGTAAGAGATTTCCAAAACTTAGTTTTGAAAAAGATAAAATTTGTGAAGCATGTCAATTTGGAAAACAAGTAAAAATATCTTTCAAACCAAAATATTTTGTTTCAACTTCTAGGTCATTAGAGCTACTCCATATGGATCTCTTTGGACCAACTAGAATAACAAGCCTAGAAGGCAAGAGATATGGATTAGTCATACTAGATGATTTCTTTTGATTTACATGGATTTTATTTTTGGCTCATAAAGATGAATCGTTTTCTTCTTTCTTGAAGTTTTATCAAAAAGTTTCAAATGAAAATGGTATTTCAGTTGTTTGTATTCAAAGTGACCATGGTACTGAATTTGAAAATCAAGATTTGAAATATTTTTGTAATGAAAAGGAATTGATCAAAATTTTTTCAGCACCTAGGATATCTTAACAAAATGGGGTGGTAGAAAGGAAAAATCATACTTTAGAAGAAATGGCATGCACAATGCTTTATAAAAATGATTTACCTAGATATTTTTGGACAAAAACTATTAATACTGCATGTTATATTTTAAATCATGTTTTAATTCGATCTATTTTGAAGAAAATACCTTATAAACTTTGGAAAGAAAGAAAACATACTTTGAAATATTTTTGGATTTTTGATTGTCGATGTTTTATTTTGAATAATAGAAAAGGTAACTTAGGCAAATTTGATGCTAAGTCTGATGAAGGTATATCTTCTTAGGATACTCTACATCTAGTAAGGCATATAGAATTTTTAATAAAAGAACACTAGTAGTAGAAGAATTAGTGAATACAGTATTTGAAGAATCTACTAACAAATTCTCTAGAAAAGAGGATAGTTCTGATGCATGTGCAGGTGCTGAAGGACTAAAGAAGCTTACTTTAGATGATTCCCCTTCCAAAGAAGATGAAGAATGTTGCCCAGTAAGCAACCCAAGAGGGGGGGTGAATTGGGTCTCTAAAAATTAATTTGACAAACTAACTTAATAAAACTTGATACTAAGCAATGCAATCCAATTTAACAAGTAAGTTAGCAAGGTACTATTAAAACAATTGCAATGCTCTAAAATAAATGTGTAGCAAAAATTAAGAGCAATAAATAAAGAGTAAAGAGAGAGAGATCAAGCAATCACAAATACCAAGAACTATAGTGGTTCGGTGCTATACAATGCACCACATCCACTCCCTAAGATCCCCTTGGGAATTTACTATAATCACAAGATTATAGTCGATTAGTTTTCTGGGCTCACTATTCAAAACCCGACTTGTTTTTACGAGGCTCACAAGTCAAAACCTCACCTGGTTTTACGGACTAACCATAAACCTAATTATTTTTTACAAGACTAACAAACAACCTCCCTTGGTTTTTCGGGCTAACCAAGAACCTAAGTTGTTTTGCGGGCTAACCACCTACCTAATTGGTTTTTCAAGGCTTACCAATAACCTCCCTTAGTTTTACAATAGGCTAACCAAGAATGATGCAGTACAAAAGCTCTGATACCAAAATTGATGCAGAACGGAAGCTTTGATACCAAAAATGATGCAGAACAAAAGAGATGATGCGATGCGGAAGCAAATTAAAATTAATGTATTTTTTTTATATTTATTTATTTTTAGAAGTCGGCTTTGACTCAAAGGAAAGATAAACTAATGTTGAAAGAAACTAAGAAATGAAAGAAAGCATAATTAAAAGGAGTGGATTATCAGAGTAACTCAGAAGTAGGATCGCTGGGGATTGAGAAACCCCCAGACCTAGGGTTTACTCCTCTTTCAAGAAACAGACGAAGAGAGAAGAGAAGGTTTTATACCTGACTGTGATATCTCTTGTTGCTTCAATTGAAGGACATTCTCGAACAGATTGTAGGATCCTTGGAGACGAGGTATCTTCGCAATGGATCCTCGGATTGTAGTCCTATGGCAAGGTTGGCCTTCTTCTCGAACTCAGGATCTGGAAGAAGAAGAACAAAAAAAAAAAGAACCAAAAACTCAAAGAAAGACACTGACCTGAGGACTTAATGAAGATTGTTGGATGTAGAAGTTCCGGAGATCTTGATACTGATCTGACTCTTCTTTAAACTTGCTCTGTAGTTGAAACAGTTGATCTGAACCTGGATGCTGGTGACCGGCTTCGATGTGGAAGAGAGGGGCCGTGGGATGAAGATGGAAAATTAGGGTTTTGTGGTGGTGGAGTAGAGATGGGTGGACTAAGCTAGGGTTTTGGGGTTGGAGATCTCACACCTCCTCAAGGTTCCTAGGGAACCCGGATTTACTCCCTCACGGAGCTCAACACCTGAATACAAGTGCGGAAGAGAGAAACACAAAGTTGCTCACAAAGAAATTGATTTCATTCATCTTTTCAAGAGTTACATAGAGTTGAATATATAGACATAACAAAGAAATAAAATTTCATACACTTCCCATGTGGGACTAATAGGACTAAACCACACTTTAGGCATCAAATTCTCTTCCCAAGACTCCTTCCATGAGTGGGTAGTCCCAAAACTCCAAGAAAACTTGAAAATCAGCTCCAAATGGCAGGTTATGGGGGTGTCTCCTAGTATCTCTCCATGAATCAAGGATTTTCCCTTCATGGTTTGGCTCTTTTGGACACCTCCTAGTCTTGCTCCACAAGTTTAGGCTTCTTCCTTTCATGGCTTTGGCACTTTAGGAAACTTTTGGATGCCTCCTTGATTTTCTTCCCAAGACATGCTCTCTTCCCTTTTATAACTTGGGTTTTTATGGAACATTGTGGGGCACCTCCTTGATCCTCTCTTCAAGAAAAATTCTTGCCATCCTGGCTTGGGTTTATCTGGAAAGAAGTTGGCTCCTCCTTGGATTGAGGTATCTTGATGGATTTCTCCCCCAAGTGGCGCATGAAAGAAGGGACCTGCTTTCTTGTGGTGTGGGGACCAAGGCACACTGGATGGAGATGTAGCGCCTCCTGGACTCTGGCGTGTGGCTGGGAGTGTGGCGCCCACTTGCTTGGTCCTGGAAGAAAATGTGGCACCTTGGAGAAGACCTAGACCACTACTAGGACTTGTATTGAGTCAACATGACTCAACAAAATTTAAATTGCAGGGAAATACAGACTCAAACTAAAATTGAGTTGACCAAGTCAACCCTTATTACAAAACCAGAAAACCCTAATTCTTCGGGCAATGTCAATCAGAGATCCAGATGGAGCCCTGAAGTCTTCTTCTGAGTCTGGTGCCCGCACCAATTCTCCCGGGGTGGGAGGAACTCGACCCTATCGAGTATGGATCAAGCTGGCTCTGGTATCTCTCCAAGAGGTCTGGGTCCAATTCTTGTAATTCTTCTCGGGAGATCCAAGAGTTATCAGAATCTGGCCTTCCTTGCCAGCGGACCAGGTATCTTTGGTATCCTCGATTACGAGTAAAGATAACCTGATCATCCAGGATCTTTTCAATCTGCTCTTTCCTCACAGGCCAGTTTATTGGTGGACACACAGGGTTGGGTCCACTCTCAAGAGCAGGATTAGGCTCAAAAAGGCTCACTGGGAATCACAGCTGGCTCTCTATACTCTACTAGGTCTGTAATGTTGAAAGTGGAGCTAATGCCTAGTTCTGAAGGCAACTCAAGCACATAGGCATTGGACCCTACTCTCTTCAATACTCTAAATGGTCCAGCTCCTCTAGCATGTTACTTTCTAACGGTTCTAGGAGAAAACCGCTCAGGCCTTAACCAAATCATTACATAGTCTCTCTCAACAAAAGTTTTGACTCGCCTTTGAGAATCAGCCAACTTCTTATAAGTTTCATTACTTAAATTTATTTTGGCATGAATTTCTTTATGCAAGTCCTTTAAATGCTATGCAAGTGCATCAAGAGACTTGTGTGTGTGGACTAATAGTGAAATTAGATCAAGTGGTGTGTGAGGCTTGTATCCATGAACAATTTCAAAGGGACTCTAGCCTATAGACCTATTGATCGAAACATTATATGCAAATTTAGTCCTGGACAAAATACAAATCCCAATTCTTGGTGCTCTCAATCAAACCAAAATCTGAGTCAAAGCCTAGTAAAGGGTCAAGAAAAACTAAACTAGACTGACGACGCATTCCTAAAGAATGGACTTTATTCCAAAGGAACCCTAGGTCTAAACCTAACAAACTATGGCTCTCTAGGTTTGACCTTGGGTTGGAGGATGGCATGCAGAGCATGAAAACTTATTATGGATGCCTAGTAGGTGCCATAAGGTCTTCCAGAAGTAGGTGGCAAACCAAATAGGTTCTAAGGAGTCTTGCAACCTAGAGATCTCAGTAAAGTGTAATCCCATAGCTCTAGAAACATGAGAAGATTCAAGGAAGGGTAGGAAATAAGAATCAGAGTTTTGAGGTGGCTTATTAGAAACAAGAAACAAACCTTGGTTATTCAGGATGACCTTAAAATGAGGACATTGTTCTATAGGTGCACTCATCCAAACCTCATGATTTGCTCTAGGAGGGTCTACAAGTGCAAGCTCTAGGGTAGGCTGGGTGCTCCTAGAAGGTGGAAGGTTATCAGGAAGGTCTTTGGAATGTTTATCTAAAAAGTCCTCTAAGCTACTGTCTTTTTCTTGTTCTTGGACCTTTTCAATGGGCAATTCTTGTGAACCCCTTCCTTCTTCACACTTCTCTACCAGATTTGACTCAGGAGTGTCTTCTTTGGATTTTTCAATGAGTTCAGGGGTATTCTCACTTAAACTTTCATTGGGTGTAATTTCTTCTTCCTAAACTTCCTCAAAAGGGTCTTCTCTTAGGGTTAGCTCCTGAATTCCTTGAGTGGCAGGGGTCCCCTCAATAACCCCATTAGGTAGGAGTTGGTTAATTGAATTATCGGGAGAGATATCCTCAAATTCTTCTTCTTCATATTCATCTATCAAACTTATGTCAGGCTCATATATTTCTTCCTCAATCTCACTGAAAGGTTCTAATCTATTCTCCTTCGATTCCTCTTTAAGTACGGCTCTGGTCGGGTTAACTAATTTTGGGATGACCATGCCTAACTCCTTCTCAGTGTTATCCTTCTGGTCAAGAGGTGACACAAGTGGGAATTGACAAACAAGAGTCTGGTTCACTACGGGTGTCGGATCAATCGAAACTTGACTCAAGTTGGTAGAGGTTGGCTTTAAGTCCAAAGTACTTGATTGGTTATATCTTAAAGACCACTCATAGTCTTGGGCTTCTTGGTAGGCTCGGTCTAACTTATTGGTCTTTTCAAGGCATAGCTTCCTATAAATGTCTGGGTGTAACCCAACCCTAAACCTCGATGTGATCTGAGCTTCGGTCTCAATGGTATTGCATTTCATGTCATACCACTGGAAGTCCTCAATATATTTAGACACATGCCTATTACCTTGTTGCAATTGGTACCATTGGTCTAAAAGTCTTTTCTCATAGGATCTACCTAGGTACCTATCTCTCAACTTACTTCTCATATCTCTCCAAGTATATATTTCCTCTTTTCTTTGATAACACTCATGCTCAATAGCATACCAATGCAACCTAGCATGTTTGGTGAACTTGGTTTTGGCCAACCTAACTTGTCCTAATTCCGATATGTTAGTGCACTCAAAATATCGATCCATTAATTCTTCCCACTTAATATATGCCTCTTGTCTTCCATCAAAAGTGGGTGCATAAGGTTCGGTGTTCCTAACAGGTCCCTTTTCTGAGTCAACCAAGTATGGATATAGGCTCCTAGGGTTATGCTCGGGATCACGGTATAAGGTCCTCCTAGGCTCCTGGCATGGGTGAGGTTGGGGCCTATTAAATTTTGGATCAGGGGTCCAATTTTGATTTCTACGTTTCTCAAGTCCCTGGGCTCCGTTTCTAAACTGGGCAAAATCCTCATTCATATCCTGACTCAATTTGGTCATACTTTTGGTAAGAGTTCTAATCATGGCCTCTAAATCAGGTTGGGTTTGACCACGTTGGTAGGGTACTTCGTTCCGGGTGGACATGATGATGCAAGCAAGCACACCAAATGAGACTCGACTGAAACGACTACGGGCTAACTAGACCTAGAGCCCAAACTAGATGCCCAATCAGAGTGGCAAGCTAGCCTGTAGTAACTCGGGACTCAGCCAGGCAGGTGTAAGGAGAGTGTTAGGTCCCTAATTGCCAATCCTAGACACCAATCAGAGATTGGCCAGGTAGGCGGACAAGCACACAAGCCCTTCGGGATAGAATCCCTGAACCACCATTCTAGACACTGAGTACAAAGCACACACAGAGTAACTAGACAAACTGACTCAACATTAGCCTAGACCCGACTTGTTGGTGTCCCTAGCCCACTAGGGCAAATTAGGTCTAATCAATTTTTAGATTAGAAGCTTAGGTTCGAATGAGTGGGTAGTGGTTTTGGGCTAAAGAGAGGTTATCAACTCCTCCCCTTATCTTAGATGCTCAAATGCCCTTAAGATGAATTAAGAGATGAACACTCAAAAATAATTGGATTGCAGAACACAAAAATAGAGTTGCAGTAATTTAATTCTAAGAAATCCCATGGAAACCAATAAATCACAGGAAAATTATACAAAATAGTTTCAATTATACTGGCTTCAGAAAAAAAAAAGTCACTGAATTTGGAGTTACCTGCAGTGAGAAATAATTATTGCAACAGGGCAATTATGGGCTGAAAATAGAGCACTTCCCCGTTTACAATTCCTGCTACGAAGTTATAACCCAACGGATCCCCTACACGCCGTAGGAACACCCCGTGGAATGGGAAGAGGAGGTTTGCACCTCGCTTCGTTCCTAGGACCAGACATCCTGGGGAGTCTACTTCGAGCAGACAAAGTAAAAAGAGAGAGACTCAAACAAGCAATCAAAACAGAAACCCTAGACAGGGCTCTGATACCAAAAATGATGCAGTACAAAAGCTCTGATACCAAAATTGATGCAGAACGGAAGCTTTGAAAACAAAATGATGCAGAACAAAAGAGATGATGCGATGCGGAAGCAAATTAAAATTAATGTATTTCTTTTTATTTATTTATTTTTAGAAGTCGGCTTTGACTCAAAGGAAAGATAAACTAATGTTGAAAGAAACTAAGAAATGAAAGAAAGCACAATTAAAAGGAGTGGATTATCAGAGTAACTCAGAAGTAGGATCGCTGGGGATTGAGAAACCCCCAGACCTAGGGTTTACTCCTCTTTCAAGAAACAGACGAAGAGAGAAGAGAAGGTTTTATACCTGACTGTGATATCTCTCGTTGCTTCAATTGAAGGACACTCTTGAACAGATTGTAGGATCCTTGGAGACGAGGTATCTTCACAATGGATCCTCGGATTGTAGTCCTATGGCAAGGTTGGCCTTCTTCTCAAACTCAGGATCTGGAAGAAGAAGAACAAAAAAAAAAAAAAACCAGAAACTCAAAGAAAGACACTGACCTGAGGACTTAATGAAGATTGTTGGATGTAGAAGTTCCGGAGATCTTGATACTGATCTGACTCTTCTTTGAACTTGCTCTGTAGTTGAAACAGTTGATCTGAACCTGGATGCTGGTGACCGGCTTCGATGTGGAAGAGAGGGGCTGTGGGATGAAGATGAAAAATTAGGGTTTTGTGGTGGTGGAGTAGAGATGGGTGGACTAAGCTAGGGTTTTGGGGTTGGAGATCTCACACCTCCTCAAGGTTCCAAGGGAACCCGGATTTACTCCCTCACGGAGCTCAACACCTGAATACAAGTGCGGAAGAGAGAAACACAAAGTTGCTCACAAAGAAATTGATTTCATTCATCTTTTCAAGAGTTACATAGAGTTGAATATATAGACATAACAAAGAAATAAAATTTCATACACTTTCCATGTGGAACTAATAGGACTAACCCACACTTTAGGCCTCAAATTCTCTTCCCAAGACTCCTTCCATGAGTGGGCAGCCCAAAAACTCCAAGAAAACTTGAAAATCAGCTCCAAATGGCAGGTTATGGGGGTGTCTCCTAGTATCTCTCCATGAATCAAGGATTTTCCCTTCATGGTTTGGCTCTTTTGGACACCTCCTAGTCTTGCTCCACAAGTTTAGGCTTCTTCCTTTCATGGCTTTGGCACTTTAGGAAACTTTTGGATGCCTTCTTGATTTTCTCCCCAAGACATGCTCTCTTCCCTTTTATAACTTGGGTTTTTATGGAACATTGTGGGGCACCTCCTTGATCCTCTCTTCAAGAAAAATTCTTGACATCCTGGCTTGGGTTTATCTGGAAAGAAGTTGGCTCCTCCTTGGATTGAGGTATCTTGATGGATTTCTCCCCCAAGTGGCGCATGAAAGAAGGGACCTGCTTTCTTGTGGTGTGGGGACCAAGGCACACTGGATGGAGATGTAGCGCCTCCTGGACTCTGGCGTGTGGCTGGGAGTGTGGCGCCCACTTGCTTGGTCCTGGAAGAAAATGTGGCACCTTGGAGAAGACCTAGACCACTACTAGGACTTGTATTGAGTCAACATGACTCAACAAAATTTAAATTGCAGGGAAATACAGACTCAAACTAAAATTGAGTTGACCAAGTCAACCCTTATTAAAAAACCAGAAAACCCTAATTCTTCGGGCAATGTCAATCAGAGATCCAGATGGAGCCCTGAAGTCTTCTTCTGAGTCTGGTGCCCGTACCAAAGAACCCTTACAAGAAACATGGTTTAAAAGTAAAGAACCAATGTAAGCTTTCTAAAACAAAGCGAATATCTCGATGTAACTTGATGTAGAGTTGCTTTGAACTTGTTGAAGCCTTTTGAATGCCCAAGTATGGATGATCTTCAATGCTCTTGAAGGCTCTTGAATGCTTGGTGGCTTCTATTATCTTGAGAGTGGTTGAAACTTCAATGAATAGGAGTTAAAGCTCTCTTTTCTTCTCTCTTCTCAAAACTCTTTAATGTTCTTCAATATCATCTATTTTGATTTGATTTGGAGCATATAAATACCTTTCCAAGGCCTCAAAACTAAATTCTAGCTATTAGACTTGAAAAACTAGCTATTAGATGTTATTTACCCTCTCCCTACAAGCCTAGTATACCTACAACCTATAGATCTTATGACTCCAAATCCTATGAACCTAGAACCTATGAATCTATAACCTATGAACCTAGATCCTATGACTCTAGATCCCATGATCATAGATCCTATGCACCCACACCCTATGAGCCTAGTAGACCCAACACCCAATATTCTGACCCATATAGGGAGTCCAACCCTAGGAGGACCCAATATTCTGACCCATATAGGGAGTCCAACCCTAAGAGAACCCAGTATTCTGACCCATATATGGAGTCCAATCCTAGGAAGACCCAATATCCTGACCCATATAGAGAGCCCAACCTTAGGAGGACCCCATACCTTGATCCATCCTTAGAACCTGATCATAGAGCTGACCCAAAATCATATGACTCCAGATCCTATAATCCCATGACCCATAGATCTGCACCCTTGTCCTATGAGCCTAGAGAACCCATAATCCCTAAGTATCAGCCTAGTACTAGTCATGCTTCCCCTAGTCAACTTGAACCCCATAGGATTAGTATCCCTAAATATGAACCCAATAGTGAGCCACTACCTCTTATACAACCTGAACCTACTAGGAGTAGTACCCATAATCAGAGACGAGAACCTAACCAAGTTCCTGCTAGCCGACCTTCTCCAACCATTCCTGAGATTCACAAGGCTTACATTAACACGGAAGTGTATGAAGCTGATGTGAGCCTAGTGGTTGAGTATGAGGGAGAAGAGGAGACACCTTTAGTAGACCTAGAATTAGCTGACCCAGTAGATACCCAGGTAGAAACCAACCCAGAGCTAGTTGACCTTGACCATATCCAACCTAAAGCTATAATGGAAGAACAAATAGAGGAAGAGAACCTAGGTACTGCTACTAGATCCTTACCTGAGGAAACCATAGAGGAGAGCCAAATTATAGAGTCTAGTCCTAAAATACAAGAACCAGAAGAATTTATTAAGGACCTGAACTCTTTGAATCAGTACCCTCAGGATGAGTCTCCTCCTATAGTTCCCATTAAGGACCTCTTTCCTGAGATTAATAACCCATCCTTCCATTATACAAATCCCGTAGATATATCGCAACCCCATAAGGTTAACCTCATTAGTCTAGGATTAGTCCCTGACATGCCTTCTTTGATTCTACTTTATCCAACTAACCAAGAACCTTTTTCTCCACCCTACCAGAGTAATTCTGAACCCACTTCCTATTTTCTACCCTTTCCTGAGTTTTCTCATGTGTCTAGAACTATTAGGTTACATTTTGTTGAGGTTACTAGGTTGCAAGGATCCATAGAGCCCATCCCATTTGCTACCTACTTTTGGCAGACCCTCTGGCACTTATTAGGAGTTACTAGCAAATTTTCTTCTGCATGTCATCCATCAACCACGACTCATGCCCCCATGCCCAAGTGGTAGTTAAGACCTAATAAACCTCTTTAGTCGAGTCTGCTAGGTGTAGGTTTGAGTCCTTTGCATCATCTTGTTAGGAGTCTGCATGTGCCTAGCATGTTCACCACCCGCACTAATGTTAAAACAACTGGCTAATTCCCGAAGATGGATCAAAAAATTTGATGTATTGGATTTTATCTTGGTTAGGCTTAGGCCTAAAAGAAGCTTCATGCTCGCAGAGCCGGACCTTTTAAAGTGATAGAGAAGGTTGGATCAAATGCCTAGGTGTTAGACTTGCCTTCGGATTTGGGCATTAGTTCTACCTTCAATATTACAGACCAAGTTGAGTATAGGGAACCGGCAGCGCTACCTAGTGAGGCCTTTGGACCTATTCCTTTTCATTGTGAGTGACCCTAACCTAGAGTGTCCACAAACAAATTTGGCCTGAGAGAGGAGAACGGATCGAGCGTATCCTGGACAATCAAGCCATCATGACCTAGGGCCATGACTACCAAAGCTTCCTGGTCCGATGGCAAGGCCGGCCAGAGTCGGACGATTCGTGGATTTCTCGAGAGGACTTGCAATGCCTCAACCCAGACCTTCTCGAGAGATATATGAGCCAGTCTGACCTTCACTCGACAGGGTCGAGTTCCTCCCACCCCGGGAGAATTTGTGGGGACACTTGAGGCACCAGAATAAGACAGAGGCTTTTTCAACCCTCTGTAAATTGATCAATAATTTATGAGTCCATCTGTAATAAGGGCTTAGCTCTTCTGAGTCCATTTTAGTTATTATTTGAGTATTTTTAGTTGTTATTTCAGTTCTGTACTAGTCAGCTCATGTTGAGCTAGTTCAGTCCAATGCTAGTCAGCTCATGTTGAGCTAATTTTATTTTTTTGAGTCCTGTCCAAGCATACTGAAGACTCAAGACTATATCATACAAGTGAAAACCAAGTCCAACTAGATTGAAGACATGGAAGTATAGCACAAGACCAACCCAGCTTGAAGATTTGAAGACCCGAGGAGAAAAATTCAGAAAATCCTGATTTCTTGCAGATGCCCTCCAGATACCCAGATTCCCTTCCAGATGCCAAAGTATATTCATAGATAAGGGCATCCATGATTCCAGAGGTCCATCTGCATCCTATCCCAAAGAAATCAAGCCCAGGTGCCAAGCCCAAGCCCCTAAGAAGCAAGATACCAGGGAATATTCCTGCTTCCTAGCTACCAGGCCACCCCAGCTTCCAGAGGCCCAAACCCATGAACACGAGCCCCTTTGGGCCGACCTTTTGCTTCTCTTAGATGCCCAACACACCCACCTAGGCATCCTTGGAGTCTTGACCAAGTCAAGAAAATTTTTAGGGATTTTTCTACCTAATATTTCCTTATTTTCTAGCTAGGGTTTGAGAGGGAAAAGGATTCTTGTGTAAAGACTTATGTACCCTTACTTGGAGCCCAAGGTTAAGGGTCTATTTAAGGAACCCTAGCCTCTTGTATGAGGAGAATTTTTGATGAATGAAAACCTTGAGTTCTTCTATTGAGTGGTGTGATACCCTGCTGTGTGCATAAAGGGGTTTGTGAGAGTTCTTCTTCCCGGTGCTGCAATCATCTTCCTGCTGCCAACAAGCATCTCAGATCCCTGGATGCCCACTCCAAAAGAAGCCTTCCCTTGCTATTTTTCTTTTGTTTTCTTGTTCCTTTGTGAGTTTTCTAACCCCTGACAGGTCGTTTACAGGTCCCGGAGTTCCTACGAATCCAACGACTCCAGCCAAGCCTCAATCAGATCATCGAGCAGAAAGCCGGGTATCCGCGGGTCTTTGGCTCGGTTTTCCAGGCCGCATCCATCGAGGAACGAGAGACCCCTTCACTGCGATCTTCACAGACATTGTCAGGTACACTCCTCTACCTCCAGTAGTTTTATTGTAGGAGAACTTGCCCTAACCGAGGCTTCTCAGTCCCGGCGGTCCTTCTTTGCTACTTTTCTAGGTCCTAATCTGTATGCTGATCTTCAAAAATTCATACAAAATTCTCTACAAATAATTTTGATCTAAAATTTGGGAATTAATCACCTAACTCAACATGTAAAACATACAAAAAAAAATGGCATGCATATTAGTCCCCCATCATTTGGTATCAAAGCTTAGATTAGGGCCTGTTTTCTGCAATTTCTCAGTCCGTATATACTCTGTTATTTTAATTATTTCTCCCTGTTCAAAACTCTAAAAATTCTGAAATTTATTTTTTCTGGATTTATCAAAATTCACAGTAATTTGAAAGTTTTTTTCAGATTTTATTATGGCCTGTGAATTTTCTGCAAGCCGAAATAGGGCCTGCAAATTTTCGGCTCTATTTTTTTTAGCAAGACAAGTTTGGAAGTTTTAGGGTTTTGTTTAGCATTTTTTGCATATCTTTTAATTTTAGTATATTTCCTGAATATTAGGAAATAATTTGTAAGTTTTCTTCTATTTAAGAAAATACCAAAAAAAATAATAAAATAAAATTACATATTCTCCAAAAATACCAAAAACATCTAACCCTAATTTGCATCATTTGCCTGCCATCATTGCATAATCTACTTTTAAGGGCACTCTTGCTATATCAGATGGGGGGAGGAGTTGATAACCTCTCCAAAGCCCAAAACAACATCCCTTGCATTCGGTCCCAAGCCTTAACCTAAAATTAACTAGACTTAATTTGCCCTAGTGGACTAGGGACACCAACTGGTCGGGTCCGGGCTAGTGTTAGATCACTGTGTCAAGTTAACCTGTGTGTGCCTTGTGCTCAGTGTCTAGAACGGTGGTTTAGGGATTCAATCCCGAAGGGCTTGTGTGCTGGTCCGCCTACCTGGCCAATCTCTGATTGGTGTCTAGGATTGGCAATCAGGGACCTAACATTCTCCTTACACCTGCCTGGCTAAGTACAGGGTTACTATAGGCTAGTTTGCCACCCTGATTAAGCATCTAGTTTGGACTCTAGGTCTAGTCAGTTATAGTCGGTCTGATCGAGTCTTGCATGAGCACTAGATCAGGAGTTTCATATCACCCACCTCCTTCACAAATGTCTGAACCCATGAAAAATTTACAAGCCCAAATAAAAGCCCTAGCTGATCAAATGGCTCAGATAACTACCCAGATGACTACCCAGATGACCCAGTTAACTCAGTCTCGTATTCAAACCAATGATAGAATTGACCATCTTGCCAATAGGTTTGATCAGTTAAAAGTCCGGGTAGGGACCCCAAGAAAAACCCATGGGTCACAGTCTGAGCCAGATCCTGATTCCCCTCAACCTAGGAGGACCCCAAACCCTGATCTATACCATGAGGTCGAACCTAGGAGAGACCCTTATCCTGACCCGTACTACAATCCTCAACCTAGGAGGACCCCAAACCCTGATCCATACCTTGAGGCTGAACCTAGGAGAGCCCATCGTCATGACCCAATCCCTAAGGTTAGTCCTAGAAGACCCAATCAGGATTTATAGACCAGAAAGATAGATCCTATTTACCCTCTCCCTACAAGCCTAGTATACCTACAACCTATAGATCTTATGACTCCAAATCCTATGAACCTAGAACCTATGAATCCATAACCTATGAACCTAGATCCTATGACTCTAGATCCCATGATCATAGATCCTATGCACCCACACCCTATGAGCCTAGTAGACCCAACACCCAATATTCTGACCCATATAGGGAGTCCAACACTAGGAGGACCCAATATTCTGACCCATACAGGGAGTCCAACCCTAGGAGAACCCAGTATTCTGACCCATATAGGGAGTTCAATCCTAGGAAGACCCAATATCCTGACCCATATAGAGAGCCCAACCTTAGGAGGACCCCATACCTTGATCCATCCTTAGAACCTGATCATAGAGCTGACCCAAAATCATATGACCCCAGATCCTATAATCCCATGACCCATAGATCTGCACCCTTGTCCTATGAGCCTAGAGAACCCATAACCCCTAAGTATCAGCCTAGTACTAGTCATGCTTCCCCTAGTCAACTTGAACCCATAGGATTAGTATCCCTAAATATGAACCCAATAGTGAGCCACTACCTCTTATACAACCTGAACCTACTAGGAGTAGTACCCATAATCAGAGACCAGAACCTAACCAATTTCCTGCTAGCCGACCTTCTCCAACCATTCCTGAGATTCACAAGGCTTACATTAACGCGGAAGTGTATGAAGCTGATGTGAGCCTAGTGGATGAGTATGAGGGAGAAGAGGAGACACCTTTAGTAGACCTAGAATTAGCTGACCCAGTAGATACCCAGGTAGAAACCAACCCAGAGCTAGTTGACCTTGACCATATCCAACCTAAAGCTATAATGGAAGAACAAATAGAGGAAGAGAACCTAGGTACTGCTACTAGAGCCTTACCTGAGGAAACCATAGAGGATAGCCAAATTTTAGAGTCTAGTCCTAAAATACAAGAACCAGAAAATTTATTAAGGACCTGATCTCTTTGAATCAGTACCCTCAGGATGAGTCTCCTCCTATAGTTCCCATTAAGGACCTCTTTCCTGAGATTAATAACCCATCCTTTCATTATACAAATCCCGTAGATACATCGCAACCCCATAAGGTTAACCTCATTAGTCTAGGATTAGTCCCTGACATGCCTTCTTTGATTCTACTTTATCCAACTAACCCAGAACCTTTTTTTCCACCCTACCAAAGTAATTCTGAACCCACTTCCTATTTTCTACCCTTTCCTGAGTTTTCTCATGTGTCTAGAACTATTAGGTTACATTTTGTTGAGGTTACTAGGTTGCAAGGATCCATAGAGCCCATCCCATTTGCTACCTACTTTTGGCAGACCCTCTGGCACTTATTAGGAGTTACTAGCAAATTTTCTTCTGTATGTCATCCATCAACCACGACTCATGCCCCCATGCCCAAGTGGTAGTTAAGACCTAATAAACCTCTTTAGTCGAGTCTGCTAGGTGTAGGTTTGAGTCCTTTGCATCATCTTGTTAGGAGTCTGCATGTGCCTAGCATGTTCACCACCCGCACTAATGTTAAAACAACTGGCTAATTCCCGAAGATGGATCAAAAAATTTGATGTAGAGGATTTTATCTTGGTTAGGCTTAGGCCTAAAAGAAGCTTCATGCTCGCAGAGCCGGACCTTTTAAAGTGATAGAGAAGGTTGGATCAAATGCCTAGGTGTTAGACTTGCCTTCGGATTTGGGCATTAGTTCTACCTTCAATATTACAAACCTGGTTGAGTATAGGGAACCGGCAGCGCTACCTAGTGAGGCCTTTGGACCTATTCCTTTTCATTGTGAGTGACCCTAACCTAGAGTGTCCACAAACAAATTTGGCCTGAGAGAGGAGAACGGATCGAGCGTATCCTGGACAATCAAGCCATCACGACCCAGGGCCATGACTATCAAAGCTTCCTGGTCCGATGGCAAGGCCGGCCAGAGTCGGACGATTCATGGATTTCTCGAGAGGACTTGCAACGCCTCAACCCAGACCTTCTCGAGAGATATGTGAGCCAGTCTGACCTTCACTCGACAGGGTCGAGTTCCTCCCACCCCGGGAGAATTGGTGGGGACACCTGAGGCACCAGAATAAGACAGAGGCTTTTTCAACCCTCTGTAAATTGATCAATAATTTATGAGTCCATCTGTAATAAGGGCTTAGCTCATCTGAGTCCATTTTAGTTGTTATTTGAGTATTTTTAGTTGTTATTTCAGTTCTGTACTAGTCAGCTCATGTTGAGCTAGTTCAGTCCAATGCTAGTCAGCTCATGTTGAGCTAATTTTATTTTTTTGAGTCCTGTCCAAGCATACTGAAGACTCAAGGCTATATCATACAAGTGAAGACCAAGTCCAACTAGATTGAAGATATGGAAGTATAGCACAAGTCCAACCCAGCTTGAAGATTTGAAGACCCCAGGAGAAAAATTCAGAAAACCCTGATTTCTTGCAGATGCCCTCCAGATATCCAGATTCCCTTCCAGATGCCAAAGTATATTCATAGATAAGGGCATCCATGATTCCAGAGGTCCATCTGCATCCTAGCCCAAAGAAATCAAGCCCAGGTGCCAAACCCAAGCCCCTAAGAAGCAAGATACCAGGGAATATTCCTGCTACCTGGCTACCAGGCCACCCCAGATTCCAGAGGCCCAAACCCATGCACCCGAGCGCCTTTGGGCCAACCTTTTGCTGCTCCTAGATGCCCAACACGCCCCCCTAGGCATCCTTGGAGTCTTGACAAAGTCAAGAAAATTTTTAGGGATTTTTCTACCTAATATTTTTTTATTTTCTAGCTAGGGTTTGAGAGGGAAAAGGATTCTTATGTAAAGACTTATGTACCCTTACTTGGAGCCCAAGGTTAAGGGTCTATTTAAGGGACCCTAGCCTCTTGTATGAGGAGAATTTTTGATGAATGAAAACCTTGAGTTCTTCTATTGAGTGGTGTGATACCCTGCTCTGTGCATAAAGGGGTTTGTGAGAGTTCTTCTTCCCGGTGCTGCAATCATCTTCCTGCTGCCAACAAGCATCTCAGATCCCTGGACGCCCACTCCAAAAGAAGCCTTCCCTTGCTATTTTTCTTTTGTTTTCTTGTTCCTTTATGAGTTTTCTAACCCCTGACAGGTCGTTTACAGGTCCCTGAGTTCCTACGAATCCAACGACTCCAGCCAAGCCTCAATCAGATCATCGAGCAGAAAGCCGGGTATCCGCGGGTCTTTGGCTCGGTTTTCCAGGCCGCATCCGTCGAGGAACGAGAGACCCCTTCGCTTCTATCTTCATAGAAATTGTCAGGTACACTCCTCTACCTCCAGTAGTTTTATTGTAGGAGAACATGCCCTAACCGAGGGTTCTCAGCCCCGGCGGTCCTTCTTTGCTACTTTTGTAGGTCATAATCTGTATGCTGATCTTCAAAAATTCATACAAAATTCCCTACAAATAATTTTGATCTGAAATTTGGGAATTAATCACCTAACTCAACATGTAAAACATACAAAAAAAAATGGCATGCATATTAGTCCCCCATCATTTGGTATCAGAGCTTAGATTAGGGCTTGTTTTCTGTAATTTATCAGTCCGTATATACTCTGTTATTTTAATTATTTCTCCCTGTTCAAAACTCTAAAAATTCTGAAATTTATTTTTTCTGGATTTATCATAATTCACAGTAATTTTAGAAATTTTCTCATATTTTATTATGGCCTGTGAATTTTCTGCAAGCCAAAATAGGGCCTACAAATTTTTGGCTCTATTTTTTTTAGCAAGACAAGTTTAGAAGTTTTAGGGTTTTGTTTAGCATTTTTTGCATATCTTTTAATTTTAGTATATTTCCTAAATATTAGGCAATAATTTGTAAGTTTTCTTCTATTTAAGAAAATACCAAAAAAAATAATAAAATAAAATTACACATTCTCCAAAAATACCAAAAACATCTAACCCTAATTTGCATCATTTGCCTGCCATCATTGCATAATCTACTTTTAAGGGCACTCTTGCTATATCAGATGGGGGGAGGAGTTGATAACCTCTCCAAAGCCCAAAACAACATCCCTTGCATTCGGTCCCAAGCCTTAACCTAAAATTAACTAGACTTAATTTGCCTTAGTGGGCTAGGGACACAAACTGGTCGGGTCCGGGCTAGTGTTAGATCACTGTGTCAAGTTAACCTGTGTGTGCCTTGTGCTCAGTGTCTAGAATGGTGGTTTAGGGATTCAATCCCGAAGGGCTTGTGTGCTGGTCTGCCTACCTGGCCAATCTCTGATTGGTGTCTAGGATTGGCAATCAGGGACCTAACACTCTCCTTACACCTGCCGGGCTAAGTACAGGGTTACTATAGGCTAGTTTGCCACCCTGATTGAGCATCTAGTTTGGACTCTTGGTCTAGTCAGTTATAGTCGGTCTGATCGAGTCTTGCATGAACACTAGATCAGGAGTTTCATATCACCCACCTCCTTCACAAATGTCTAAACCCATGAAAAATTTACAAGCCCAAATAAAAGCCCTAGCTGATCAAATGGCTCAGATAACTACCCAGATGACTACCCAGATGACCAAGTTAACTCAGTCTCGTATTCAAACCAATGATAGAATTGACCATCTTGCCAATAGGTTTGATCAGTTAAAAGTCCGGGTAGGGACCCCAAGAAAAACCCATGGGTCACAGTCTGAGCCAGATCCTGATTCCCCTCAACCTAGGAGGACCCCAAACCCTGATCTATACCATGAGGTCGAACCTAGGAGAGACCCTTATCCTGACCCGTACTACAATCCTCAACCTAGGAGGACCCCAAACCCTGATCCATACCTTGAGGCTGAACCTAGGAGAGCCCATCGTCATGACCCAATCCCTAAGGTTAGTCCTAGAAGACCCAATCAGGATTTTATAGACCAGAAAGATAGATCCTATTTACCCTCTCCCTACAAGCCTAGTACACCTACAACCTATAGATCTTATGACTCCAAATCCTATGAACCTAGAACCTATGAATCCATAACCTATGAACCTAGATCCTATGACTCTAGATCCCATGATCATAGATCCTATGCACCCACACCCTATGAGCCTAGTAGACCCAACACCCAATATTCTGACCCATATAGGGAGTCCAACCCTAGGAGGATCCAATATTCTGACCCATATAGGGAGTCCAACCCTAGGAGAACCCAGTATTCTGACCCATATAGGGAGTTCAATCCTAGGAAGACCCAATATCCTGACCCATATAGAGAGCCCAACCTTAGGAGGACCCCATACCTTGATCCATCCTTAGAACCTGATCATAGAGCTGACCCAAAATCATATGACCCCAGATCTTATAATCCCATGACCCATAGATCTGCACCCTTGTCCTATGAGCCTAGAGAACCCATAACCCCTAAGTATCAGCCTAGTACTAGTCATGCTTCCCCTAGTCAACTTGAACCCCATAGGATTAGTATCCCTAAATATGAACCCAATAGTGGGCCACTACCTCTTATACAACCTGAACCTACTAGGAGTAGTACCCATAATCAGAGACCAGAACCTAACCAATTTCCTGCTAGCCGACCTTCTCCAACCATTCCTGAGATTCACAAGGCTTACATTAACGCGGAAGTGTATGAAGCTGATGTGAGCCTAGTGGATGAGTATGAGGGAGAAGAGGAGACACCTTTAGTAGACCTAGAATTAGCTGACCCAGTAGATACCCAGGTAGAAACCAACCCAGAGCTAGATGACCTTGACCATATCCAACCTAAAGCTATAATGGAAGAACAAATAGAGGAAGAGAACCTAGGTACTGCTACTAGAGCCTTACCTGAGGAAACCATAGAGGAGAGCCAAATTATAGAGTATAGTCCTAAAATACAAGAACCAGAAGAATTTATTAAGGACCTGATCTCTTTGAATCAGTACCCTCAGGATGAGTCTCCTCCTATAGTTCCTATTAAGGACCTCTTTCCTGAAATTAATAACCCATCCTTCCATTATACAAATCCCGTAGATACATCGCAACCCCATAAGGTTAACCTCATTAGTCTAGGATTAGTCCCTGACATGCCTTCTTTGATTCTACTTTATCCAACTAACCCAGAACCTTTTTTTCCACCCTACCAGAGTAATTCTGAACCCACTTCCTATTTTCTACCCTTTCCTGAGTTTTCTCATGTGTCTAGAACTATTAGGTTACATTTTGTTGAGGTTACTAGGTTGCAAGGATCCATAGAGCCCATCCCATTTGCTACCTAATTTTGGCAGACCCTCTGGCACTTATTAGGAGTTACTAGCAAATTTTCTTCTGCATGTCATCCATCAACCATGACTCATGCCCCCATAACCAAGTGGTAGTTAAGACCTAATAAACCTCTTTAGTCGAGTCTGCTAGGTGTAGGTTTGAGTCCTTTGCATCATCTTGTTAGGAGTCTGCATGTGCCTAGCATGTTCACCACCCGCACTAATGTTAAAACAACTGGCTAATTCCCGAAGATGGATCAAAAAATTTGATGTAGTGGATTTTATCTTGGTTAGGCTTAGGCCTAAAAGAAGCTTCATGCTCACAGAGCCGGACCTTTTAAAGTGATAGAGAAGGTTGGATCAAATGCCTAGGTGTTAGACTTGCCTTCGAATTTGGGCATTAGTTCTACCTTCAATATTACAGACCTGGTTGAGGATAGGGAACCGGCAGCACTACCTAGTGAGGCCTTTGGACCTATTCCTTTTCATTGTGAGTGACCCTAACCTAGAGTGTCCACAAACAAATTTGGCCTGAGAGAGGAGAATGGATCGAGCGTATCCTGGACAATCAAGCCATCACGACCCAGGGCCATGACTATCAAAGCTTCCTGGTCCGATGGCAAGGCCGGCCAGAGTCGGACGATTCATGGATTTCTTGAGAGGACTTGCAATGCCTCAACCCAGACCTTCTCGAGAGATATGTGAGCCAGTCTGACCTTCACTCGACAGGGTCGAGTTCCTCCCACCCCGAGAGAATTGGTGGGGACACCTGAGGCACCAGAATAAGACAGAGGCTTTTTCAACCCTCTGTAAATTGATCAATAATTTATGAGTCCATCTGTAATAAGGGCTTAGCTCATCTGAGTTTATTTTAGTTGTTATTTGAGTATTTTTAGTTATTATTTCAGTTCTGTACTAGTCAGCTCATGTTAAGCTAGTTCAGTCCAATGCTAGTCAGCTCATGTTGAGCTAATTTTATTTTTTTGAGTCCTGTCCAAGCATACTGAAGACTCAAGACTATATCATACAAGTGAAGACCAAGTCCAACTAGATTGAAGACATGGAAGTATAGCACAAGTCCAACCCAGCTTGAAGATTTGAAGACCCCAGGAGAAAAATTCAGAAAACCCTGATTTCTTGCAGATGCCCTCCAGATACCCAGATTCCCTTCGAGATGCCAAAGTATATTCATAGATAAGGGCATCCATGATTCCAGAGGTCCATCTGCATCCTAGCCCAAAGAAATCAAGCCCAGGTGCCATGCCCAAGCCCCTAAGAAGCAAGATACCAGGGAATATTCCTGCTACCTGGCTACCAGGCCACCCCAGCTTCCAGAGGCCCAAACCCATGCACCCGAGCCCCTTTGGGCCGACCTTTTGCTGCTCCTAGATGCCCAACACGCCCTCGTAGGCATCCTTGGAGTCTTGACCAAGTCAAGAAAATTTTTAGGGATTTTTCTACCTAATATTTCCTTATTTTCTAGCTAGGGTTTGAGAGGGAAAAGGATTCTTATGTAAAGACTTATGTACCCTTACTTGGAGCCCAAGGTTAAGGGTCTATTTAAGGGACCCTAGCCTCTTGTATGAGGAGAATTTTTGATGAATGAAAACCTTGAGTTCTTCTATTGAGTGGTGTGATACCCTGCTGTGTGCATAAAGGGGTTTGTGAGAGTTCTTCTTCCCGGTGCTGCAATCATCTTCCTGCTGCCAACAAGCATCTCAGATCCCTGGATGCCCACTCCAAAAGAAGCCTTCCCTTGCTATTTTTCTTTTGTTTTCTTGTTCCTTTGTGAGTTTTTTAACCCCTGACAGGTCATTTACAGGTCCCTGAGTTCCTACGAATCCAACGACTCCAGCCAAGCCTCAATCAGATCATCGAGCAGAAAGCCGGGTATCCACGGGTCTTTGGCTCGATTTTCCAGGCCGCATCCATCGTGGAACGAGAGACCCCTTCGCTGCTATCTTCACAGACATTGTCAGGTACACTCCTCTACCTCCAGTAGTTTTATTGTAGGAGAACTTGCCCTAACCGAGGCTTCTCAGCCCCGGCGGTCCTTCTTTGCTACTTTTCTAGGTCCTAATCTGTATGCTGATCTTCAAAAATTCATAAAAAATTCCCTACAAATAATTTTGATCTGAAATTTGGGAATTAATCACCTAACCCAACATGTAAAACATACAAAAAAAATGGCATGCATATTAGTCCCCCATCATTTGGTATCAGAGCTTAGATTAGGGCTTATTTTCTACAATTTTTTAGTCCGTATATACTCTGTTATTTTAATTATTTCTCCCTGTTGAAAACTCTAAAAATTCTGAAATTTATTTTTTCTGGATTTATCATAATTCACAGTAATTTTAAAAGTTTTCTCAGATTTTATTATGGCATGTGAATTTTCTGCAAGCCGAAATAGGTCCTGCAAATTTTTGGCTCTATTTTTTTTAGCAAGACAAGTTTAGAAGTTTTAGGGTTTTGTTTAGCATTTTTTGCATATCTTTTAATTTTAGTATATTTCCTGAATATTAGGAAATAATTTGTATGTTTTCTTCTATTTAAAAAAATACCAAAAAATAATAATAAAATAAAATTACATATTCTCCAAAAATACCAAAAACATCTAACCCTAATTTGCATCATTTGCCTGCCATCATTGCATAATCTACTTTTAAGGGCACTCTTGCTATATCAGATGGGGGGAGAAGTTGATAACCTCTCCATAGCCCAAAACAACATCTCTTGCATTCGGTCCCAAGCCTTAACCTAAAATTAACTAGACTTAATTTGCCCTAGTGGGCTAGGGACACCAACTGGTCGGGTCCGGGCTAGTGTTAGATCACTGTGTCAAGTTAACCTGTGTGTGCCTTGTGCTCATTGTCTAGAATGGTGGTTTAGGGATTCAATCCCGAAGGGCTTGTGTGCTGGTCTACCTACCTGGCCAATCTCTGATTGGTGTCTAGGATTGGCAATCAGGGACCTAACACTCTCCTTACACCTACCTGGCTAAGTACAGGGTTACTATAGGCTAGTTTGCCACCCTGATTGAGCATCTAGTTTGGACTCTAGGTCTAGTCAGTTATAGTCGGTCTGATCGAGTCTTGCATGAACACTAGATCAGGAGTTTTATATCACCCACCTCCTTCACAAATGTCTGAACCCATGAAAAAGTTGCAAGCCCAAATAAAAGCCCTAGCTGATCAAATGGCTCAGATAACTACCCAGATGACTACCCAGATGACCCAGTTAACTCAGTCTCGTATTCAAACCAATGATAGAATTGACCATCTTGCCAATAGGTTTGATCAGTTAAAAGTCCGGGTAGGGACCCCAAGAAAAACCCATGGGTCACAGTCTGAGCCAGATCCTGATTCCCCTCAACCTAGGAGGACCCCAAACCCTGATCTATACCATGAGGTCGAACCTAGGAGAGACCCTTATCCTGACCCGTACTACAATCCTCAACCTAGGAGGACCCCAAACCTTGATCCATACCTTGAGGCTGAACCTAGGAGAGCCCATCGTCATGACCCAATCCCTAAGGTTAGTCCTAGAAGACCCAATCAGGATTTTATAGACCAGAAAGATAGATCCTATTTACCCTCTCCCTACAAGCCTAGTATACCTACAACCTATAGATCTTATGACTCCAAATCCTATGAACCTAGAACCTATGAATCCATAACCTATGAACCTAGATCCTATGACTCTAGATCCCATGATCATAGATCCTATGCACCCACACCCTATGAGCCTAGTAGACCCAACACCCAATATTCTGACCCATATAGGGAGTCCAACCCTAGGAGGATCCAATATTCTGATCCATATAGGGAGTCCAACCCTAGGAGAACCCAGTATTCTGACCCATATAGGGAGTTCAATCCTAGGAAGACCCAATATCCTGACCCATATAGAGAGCCCAACCTTAGGAGGACCCCATACCTTGATCCATCCTTAGAACCTGATCATAGAGCTGACCCAAAATCATATGACCCCAGATCTTATAATCCCATGACCCATAGATCTGCACCCTTGTCCTATGAGCCTAGAGAACCCATAACCCCTAAGTATCAGCCTAGTACTAGTCATGCTTCCCCTAGTCAACTTGAACCCCATAGGATTAGTATCCCTAAATATGAACCCAATAGTGAGGCACTAACTCTTATACAACCTGAACCTACTAGGAGTAGTACCCATAATCAGAGACCAGAACCTAACCAATTTCCTGCTAGCCGACCTTCTCCAACCATTCCTAAGATTCACAAGGCTTACATTAACGCGGAAGTGTATGAAGCTGATGTGAGCCTAGTGGATGAGTATGAGGGAGAAGAGGAGACACCTTTAGTAGACCTAGAATTAGCTGACCCAGTAGATACCCAGGTAGAAACCAACCCAGAGCTAGTTGACCTTGACCATATCCAACCTAAAGCTATAATGGAAGAACAAATAGAGGAAGAGAACCTAGGTACTTCTACTAGAGCCTTACCTGAGGAAACCATAGAGGAGAGCCAAATTATAGAGTCTAGTCCTAAAATACAAGAACCAAAAGAATTTATTAAGGACCTGATCTCTTTGAATCAATACCCTCAGGATGAGTCTCCTCCTATAGTTCCCATTAAGGACCTCTTTCCTGAGATTAATAACCCATCCTTCCATTATACAAATCCCGTAGATACATTGCAACCCCATAAGGTTAACCTCATTAGTCTAGGATTAGTCCCTAACATGCCTTCTTTGATTCTACTTTATCCAACTAACCCAGAACCTTTTTCTCCACCCTACCAGAGTAATTCTGAACCCACTTCCTATTTTCTACCCTTTCCTGAGTTTTCTCATGTGTCTAAAACTATTAGGTTACATTTTGTTGAGGTTACTAGGTTGTAAGGATCCATAGAGCCCATCCCATTTGCTACCTACTTTTGGCAGACCCTCTGGCACTTATTAGGAGTTACTAGCAAATTTTCTTCTGCATGTCATCCATCAACCACGACTCATGCCCCCATGCCCAAGTGGTAGTTAAGACCTAATAAACCTCTTTAGTCGAGTCTGCTAGGTGTAGGTTTGAGTCCTTTGCAACATCTTGTTAGGAGTCTGCATGTGCCTAGCATGTTCACCACCCGCACTAATGTTAAAACAACTGACTAATTCCCGAAGATGGATCAAAAAATTTGATGTAGTGGATTTTATCTTGGTTAGGCTTAGGCCTAAAAGAAGCTTCATGCTCGCAGAGCCGGACCTTTTAAAGTGATAGAGAAGGTTGGATCAAATGCCTAGGTGTTAGACTTGCCTTCGGATTTGGGCATTAGTTCTACTTTCAATATTACAGACCTGGTTGAGTATAGGGAACCGGCAGCGCTACCTAGTGAGGCCTTTGGACCTATTCCTTTTCATTGTGAGTGACCCTAACCTAGAGTGTCCACAAACAAATTTGGCCTGAGAGAGGAGAACGGATCGAGCGTATCCTGGACAATCAAGCCATCACGACCCAGGGCCATGACTATCAAAGCTTCCTGGTCCGATGGCAAGGCCGGCCAGAGTCGGACGATTCATGGATTTCTCGAGAGGACTTGCAACGCCTCAACCCAGACCTTCTCGAGAGATATGTGAGCCATTCTGACCTTCACTCGACAGGGTCGAGTTCCTCCCACCCCGGGAGAATTGGTGGGGACACCTGAGGCACCAGAATAAGACAGAGGCTTTTTCAACCCTCTGTAAATTGATCAATAATTTATGAGTCCATCTGTAATAAGGGCTTAGCTCATCTGAGTCCATTTTAGTTGTTATTTGAGTATTTTTAGTTGTTATTTCAGTTCTGTACTAGTCAGCTCATGTTGAGCTAGTTCAGTCCAATGCTAGTCAGCTCATGTTGAGCTAATTTTATTTTTTGAGTCCTGTCCAAGCATACTGAAGACTCAAGACTATATCATACAAGTAAAGACCAAGTCCAACTAGATTGAAAACATGGAAGTATAGCACAAGTCCAACCCAGCTTGAAGATTTGAAGACCCCAGGAGAAAAATTCAGAAAACCTTGATTTCTTGTAGATGCCCTCCAGATACCTAGATTCCCTTCCAGATGCCAAAGTATATTCATAGATAAGGGCATCCATGATTCCAGAGGTCCATCTGCATCCTAGCCCAAAGAAATCAAGCCCAGGTGCCAAGCCCAAGCCCCTAAGAAGCAAGATACCAGGGAATATTCCTGCTACCTGGCTACCAGGCCACCCCAGCTTCCAGAGGCCCAAACCCATGCACCCGAGCCCCTTTGGGCTGACCTTTTGCTGCTCCTAGATGCCCAACACGCCCCCCTAGGCTTCCTTGGAGTCTTGACCAAGTCAAGAAAATTTTTAGGGATTTTTCTATCTAATATTTCCTTATTTTCTAGCTAGGGTTTGAGAGGGAAAAGGATTCTTATGTAAAGACTTATGTACTCTTACTTGGAGCCCAAGGTTAAGGGTCTATTTAAGGGACCCTAGCCTCTTGTATGAGAAGAATTTTTGATGAATGAAAACCTTGTGTTCTTCTATTGAGTGGTGTGATACCCTGCTGTGTGCATAAAGGGGTTTGTGAGAGTTCTTCTTCCCGGTGCTGCAATCATCTTCCTGCTGCCAACAAGCATCTCAGATCCCTGGACACCCACTCCAAAAGAAGCCTTCCCTTGCTGTTTTTCTTTTATTTTCTTGTTCCTTTGTGAGTTTTCTAACCCCTGACAGGTCGTTTACAGGTCCCTGAGTTCCTACGAATCCAACGACTCCAGCCAAGCCTCAATCAGATCATCGAGCAGAAAGCCGGGTATCCGCGGGTCTTTGGCTCGGTTTTCCAGGCCGCATCCATCGAGGAACGAGAGACCCCTTCGCTGCGATCTTCACAGACATTGTCAGGTACACTCCTCTACCTCCAGTAGTTTTATTGTAGGAGAACATGCCCTAACCGAGGCTTCTCAGCCCCGGCGGTCCTTCTTTGCTACTTTTCTAGGTCCTTATCTGTATGCTGATCTTCAAAAATTCATACAAAATTCCCTACAAATAATTTTGATCTGAAATTCGGGAATTAATCACCTAACTCAACATGTAAAACATACAAAAAAAAATGGCATGCATATTAGTCCCCCATCACACTCCTAAGGTAGATCTTGATGCTTTGAAGTGTCATCTTCTTTCTCATCCTTGTCTTGATCTTCTCCATTTAATTAAGCTTGATCATTCAATGTAAGCTTCTGAAGCTTGTCAGCACCTGCACATTCATCAGATGTATCATCTTTTCTCGAGGACTTGTTAGTACATTCTTCAAAAACAACATGCACTGACTCTTCTACAACCAAAGTTCATTTATTAAATACTCTGTATGCCCTGCTTGATGTAGAGTATCCTAAGAAGATACCTTCATCAGACTTGGCATCGAACTTTCCAAGATGATCCTTTCTATTATTCAAAACAAAACATTTATAATTAAAAACTCGAAAATATTTAAAGTCGATTTTCTTTGGTTCCAAAGCTCATATGGAGTTTTCTTTTAAATAGGGTAGATTAAAACTTGATTTAAAATATAACAGGCTGTATTAGTAGCTTCAGCCCAAAAATACCTTGGCAAATCATTTTCACAAAGCATAGTACGTGCCATTTCTTCCAAAGTATGGTTTTTCCTTTTTACTACCCCATTCTGCTAAGGTGTCTTAGTTACAGAAAAATTGTGTTCTATTCCTTTCTCATTATAAAAGATTTTGAAAT
Source organism: Areca catechu (assembly GCA_021397845.1). Lineage (NCBI taxonomy): Eukaryota > Viridiplantae > Streptophyta > Magnoliopsida > Arecales > Arecaceae > Areca > Areca catechu. The sequence goes on along the minus strand of CM038051.1, from coordinate 86,892,272 downwards.
CATGATTTTCAAATTCAGTTCCATGATCTCTATGAATACGAACGACTGAAACACCTTTTTTGTTTGAAACTTTTTTATAAAACTTTATAAATGCTAAAAATGATTCATCTTTTTGTGCTAAAAAAAAACTCATGTAAATCTTGAAAAATCATCCACAATGACTAATCCATATATCTTGCCTCCTAGACTTGATGTTCTAGTTGGTCCAAAGAGATCCATATGAAGTAGTTCAAGTGGCCTACTAGTAGTTACAAATCCTTTTGGTTTGAAAGAAGTTTTGACTTGTTTACCAAATTGACATGCTTGACAAATTCTATCTTTTTCAAAATAAAATTCAGGTAAATCTCTAACTAAATTTTTTTAGAAAGTTTTGAAATAAGATACATACTAGCATACCCTAATCTTCTATGCCATAACCAACTAGTCTCTTCTTTAGTAGAATTCATTGCAACAAGGCATCTCCATTAGGCAAAGATAAATCATCTAGGTCTACCAAATAAATATTTCCATGCCTTTTTCCAATGAATTACACTCCATTTATATCTGGACTAGTAATCATGCAATATGATGATTTAAAAACTACTTGAAAACTTTTATCGCAAAACTGACAATGCTTAAGAGATTATGCTTTAAGCCATCTACTAAAAGTACATTACTAATACTATTAGAAGGATTTATGTGAACCTTACCAAAACCAATGATTTTTCTTTTATCATTATCACCGAAGGTCACACTCCCTCCATTCAAAACTTCAAGAGAAGTGAATTGCTTCACATCTCCAGTCATATGCCTTGAGCAACCACTGTCAAGATACCAAACTCTTTTATTTTTCTTGGTTGCAAGACACACCTGCAATAAGAGCAAGCTTTGTTCTTAGGTACCCAAGCCAACTTGGGTCCTTTAGGGTTAGCATTCAAAATGGTTCCTTTTGAAACCCACATTTTACCAAAAGAAATGATTTTTCTAAAATTACATTGATATGATTTATGACCTAGCTTTTTGCAAGTAAAACAAGTAATGCTAGATGATGCAGGTACAAAAATTTTTTTGAAATACTTTTGTTGCTTCTGTGGTTTATATCCTAAACCTGCCTTATTAAAAACTACTCTTTGATTGTTTAAAAATAAATTTAACTTTTCTAAACTATAAGTAAATTTCTAAACAAAAGGTTTTATATTTTCAAGTTCATTTTTGTATTTAGCATTTTCAAGTTCTAAATCCTTGTTTTTCTTTAAAAGATCATTGTTAGAAATGATATTTTTAGGTCTTTTTAAAACTTCATTTTTCATAGACAAAGCCTTGTTTGTCTTTTCTAAAACATCTCATTTAGATTTCAAAGTACTAACATCATTAAGTAAAGAATTGTTTTCAAAAGAAAATCTATTTGCATGCTTTTTCAATTTCTTATTTTCAGATAAAACTAGTTTATAATCATGCATAAGTTCTTCAAAAGCATTTCTAAGTTCATCAAAAGTAAAATCAATTTCAGTGTCGGAATTTACCTCATCATTATCCTGATGTGCCATAAAGCAGAGATTTGCAACTTCGGTCTGCTCTTCTTCAGAATTGGAGTCTTTGCTATCACTCCAAGTGGCCATCATTGCTTTCTTCCTTAATTTCTTTCTTGATTTCTTGAGGAGAGGACAGTCAAACTTGTAGTTCCTTTTCTTTTTCTTTCTCTTTCTCTTTTCCTTTTTTCTTGGATTGATACTTCTTTTTGTAAGGAAATTTTCTCCTCTTCATGAATCTTCTAAACTTTCATGAAAGGAGGGCTTTTTCACCTTCTTGTTCCTCTTCATCTTCGGACTCATCAATTGAGGATTCTTCTTGAATATTTGACTTGAAAGCAATCCCCTTCTTCTTCTTGTCCATGTCTATTGATTATTATTTGAGATTGAACTCATAAGTCATGAGCGATCCAACTAGCTGCTCAAGAGGTAGCTTGTCGACATCCTTTGCTTCTTGAATTGCGGTCACCTTTGAATCCCATGATGTTGGAAATGATCTAAGAATTTTATTCACAATATTAGTATTAGACATGACTTTACCAAGACTTCTAATACCATTAAATATATTAGTAAATCTTGTGTACATATTAGTAATAGATTCATTTGGTTCCATGCGGAACATCTCATATGCATGCACTAACATATTAACTTTAGTGTTCTTCACTTGATCGATACCCACATAGGTAACTTCAAGTATGTTCTATATTTCTTTGGCTGACATGCATGTAGATATCCTATTAAATTCACTAGGATCTAACACATAATAAAGGAGATTCATTGCCTTAGCATTGATCTCGGATTGTTTAATATCATTTTCATTCCAATCCTCTTCGAGCTTTGGGATTGAAACACCACTAACCACCACCGAAAAAATATGAGGACCTTTATCAACTACTTTTCATAAGTTGTAATCAATAGAATGCATATAAATTCTCATCCTAGTTTTTCAATATGTATAATTTGTTCCATTAAAAAATGGAGGTATATTTGAGGCTTGTCCCTCAACTACACTAGTACTAATTGGGGCTACCATAGATCTTTACTCAAGGTGGTAAAGCCTATACACTAAGAACAGGGCTCTGATACAACTTGTTGCCCAGCAAGTAACCTTAGAGAGGGGGTGAATTGGATTTCTAAAAATTGATTTGACAAACTAACTAAATAAAACTTGATACTAAGCAATGCAATCCAATTCAACAAGTAATTTAGCAAGGTACTATTAAAACAATTACAATGCTCTAAAATAAATGTGCAGCAAAAATTAAGAATAATAAATAAAGAATAAAGAGAGAGAGATCAAGCAATCACAAACACCAAGAACTATAGTGGTTCGGTGCTATACAATGCACCTACATCCACTCCCCAAGACTTCCTTGGAAATTCACTTTAATCACAAGAATACAGCCGATTAGTTTTTCGGGCTCACTAATCAAAACCCGACTTGTTTTCACAAGGCTCACAAGTCAAAACATAACTTGGTTTTACGGGCTAACCAAGAATCTAATTGGTTTTCACAAGGCTAACCAACAACTTCCTTTGATTTTCCAGGCTAACCAAGAATCTAAGTGGTTTTACGGGCTAACTACTAACCTAATTGATTTTCTAAGGCTTACCAAAAACCTCCCTTAGTTTTATAATTAGCTAACCAAGAATCCTTATAAGAAATATGGTTTAAAAGTAAAGAACCAATGTAAGCTTTGTAAAACAAAGCGAATATCTCGGTGTAGCTCGATGTAAAGTTGCTTTGAACTTGTTGAAGCCTTTTGAATGCCCAAGTATGGATGATCTTCAATGCTCTTGAAGGCTCTTGAATGCTTGTTGGCTTCCTTTAGCTTGAAAGTGGTTGAAACTTCAATGAATAGGAGTTAAAGCTATCTTTTCTTCTCTCTTCTCAAAACTCTTTAATGTTCTTCAATATCATCTATTTTGATTTGATTTGGAGCATATAAATACCTTTCCAAGACCTCAAAACCGAATTCTAGCCATTAGACTTGAAAAACTAGCTATTGGGGTCATTTTGGGCGAGTTCTGCGTTTCATAAAACTAGTCGTTACTATTACCAGAACTCCATATGTCGACACTTCTTCAGTTGAGTCGACACCTAGTTCAAATTGTTCCATTCATATTCTTTGGAAATTTCATATGTATCGACACTTTCTCAGTTGAGTCGACACCTTCAGTCGATACCTTGCTTCCATGTGTCGATACTTCAGCTATTCCTTCAACTTCTATAATTTCTATGGCTTGAAAGTCTCAAGCGATGTGTTGATCCATGTGTCGGCACCTTGAGTTGACACTTCAGCTCCATGTGTCGATACTTCATCTGTGCCAATTGAAACATTACTGCGTATCGGCCTGAGTCGACACTTCATCTTCATATGTCGAACTCCATGTCATGTGTCGACACTTTGAGTTGGCACTTGCCTCAAAAAATCACAAAAAGTGCTGAATTTGAGCTAGAACATATTTCCATTTATCTTAGCCATCCAATCAACCAACTCTTAAGTGTCCAAGTCTTCTTTGAGCAATCTTTTCATTCAAACTTGGCTTCTTCAAAATAATTGGGCTTCATCAAATTTTGTGAGTATCTTTTCAATAGAAATACACTCAAAGCAAATCATTAGTCCTCAACTTATACTTAACCATTTTGCTTATCATCAAAATCAATTAATGGAGTCAACAAAAAAGATCGGAACAAGAAGGATGGAGAAGAAGCTACAAGATCCTCATCGAAGCACAAAGATCTACCAAAAGAATGGAGGTATGCTTATGGACATCCTAAGGAATTAATCTTAGGTGATCCATCGAGAGGGGTAAGAACTAAATCATCTATTAGAAATGAATATGATTACATTATTTTTGTTTCTCAAATTAAACCTAAATATATTGAAGAAGCTAAAAAAGACCCTAACTAGATAATGGCAATGTAAGAAGAATTAAATTAATTTGAAAGAAACAAAGTTTGGACACTAATAGAAAGACCATCTAATATTTTAATAATTGGCACAAAATGTGTGTATAAAAATAAACTAAATGAAAATGAAATAGTTACTAAAAACAAGGCTAGACTAGTAGCTAAGGATTATAATCAAGAAGAAGGTACTGATTTTGATGAAACCTTTACTCTAGTAGTTAGATTTGAAGCCATTAGATTACTTTTAGCATTTGCATAATTTATGAATTTTAAACTATTTCAAATAGATGTTAAAAGTATATTTTTAAATGGTTATATAGTTGAAAAAGTTTTTGTTAAACAATTAGGTGGATTTGAAAATCATGCACATCCTGATCATGTTTTAAAACTACACAAAGTACTTTATAGTTTAAAACAAGTACCACGTGCATGGTATAAAAGATTTAGCAAATTTTTGATTGAAAATGATTTCTCTAGAGGCCATGTTGATACTACCTTATTTTTGAAAAAGAAGAAAGATGATCTCTTAGTAGTACAAATTTATGTTGATGATATCATTTTTAGTGCTACTAATGAAACACTTTGCTGAGAGTTTGCCAAGCTTATGCAGGGAGAGTTCGAGATGAGTATGATAGGTGAACTAAACTTCTTCCTCGAACTTCAAATTAAGCAAACTAGAGAAGGGATCTTTATTAACCAAGGTAAGTATACAAGAGAAATCTTAAAGAAGTTTGGGTTGGAGACAACCAAGCCAATAGGTACACCTATGAGCCCTTCTTGTAAACTTGATAAAGAAGAATTTGGTAAAAATATTGATAAAAAATTGTATAGGGGTATCATTGGTTCATTACTATTCTTCACTGCTAGTAGACCAGATATTATGTTTAGTATTTGCATGTGTGCTAGATATCAGTCTACTCCTGAAGAATCTTATTTAATAGTTGTTAAGGGCATTTTTAGATATTTATCTGGTACTATTGATATTGGTCTGTGGTATTCTAGAGAGTCTTCAATTGAATTAATTGGCTATTCTGATGCTAACTTTGTTGGATGTAAATTAGATAGAAAAAGTACTAGGAAAACTTGTTAATTTCTTGGAGTTAACATAATCTCATTGTTTAGCAAGAAACAAACTTCGATTGCACTATCTACAGCCAAGACTGAATATATTGTAGCTGGAAGTTGTTGTGCTCAAATCTTATGGATTAAGCAGCAACTTGAAGATTTTGGAATCAAATTAACTAAGATACCCATAAGATGTGATAACACAAGTACTATAAATTTGACTAAAAATCCGGTTCAGCACTCTAGAAGTATGCACATTGAAATTAGACACCATTTTATTAGAGATCATGTTGAAAACAATGATATTATGCTTGAATTTGTGTGTATTGAAATGCAATTGGTTGATATTTTAACCAAACCTTTTTAAGAAGATTTGTTCTATTTGATTAGAAGAGAATTAGGGATCATTAATCCTTTTGATTAAATTTTGATCTCTTTATGATCTTTCAAATTCCCTCATAATTTTTTATTGATCAAACATTCTTGAAAACCTTGTTTAATCATTCAATATCCTTTGAAATGAAATTCCATATTTTTCTGAGTTTTTTCTCCATTTTTTTTGAATTTCTTTGCCGAAGTGTCGATACTTCGAAGTGTCGACAATTGACCTAGTATTATGAGTTGACACTTGAACGACGGGAACCCGAGAACAAACAGGGAAATCAAAGCATTTTCTTCCTAAATTTCTTTTAAAAGCCCTGAGCTGACTCATCCATAAGCCATTTCCTAAACTCCATTCGACTCCAATCACTATTCCTCCCTATTGATTTCCTGTTTGAAGCAATTTCTTCCCGATTTTCACTATTCCTCTATCGTTTCCTCGCGTTTTCACCATGAAATCCCATTTTTTTTATCCTAGACTATTTCTATTCTTCCTTTATGGAAATGGATCATTGAAAGCAAGTTATGAGGAGACCTTGTCTTTTAGTTTAGGAGACCGAACAATGCATAAAGGCATGGCAGAGATAGTGAAGCCCCAGGCACAGCAGAGCACCCCAGTCAGACCACCCATCTCAGGAGATGATAGGATGGCCTCCAAAGGTCATAGTTGGAGGATGACATGTTGATTTCAACTTCTTGGATCAGTAGCATTTCTTTATTGGGGACTGGCTAAGGGTTACTGGGTTGACACATTTCTGCTCTTTGATCGAGAGATTTTATCCTAGCTTGATTAGAGAGTTCTACGGTACTCTAGCCAAAGGAGCAGATGGTTAGATCGCTGAGGTCTGAGGTACTGAGATTCCACTTATAGTAGAGGTGTTGAGCAGAGCTTAGGAGATTCCCATGAGAGGGTCAGTGGCAGACTCCTTAATGGACAAGTTCAACAGACTTAGGTGTATCTTTGAGACTGATGAGTTGAGAGAGGGAGATATAGTAGTTGTATCTAGACTCTCACCAGAGATGAGGTGTTGCATCATATTGTCGCCCGGATTCTTCTGCTGAAGATCGGACATTTTGACTTCATCATGGAGAGAGAGCTGTTAATTATGGTTTCATTGATTCAGCACACTCCAATTTGCCTCCAAGTTTTGTTGGTGCATCAGATGACCAAGGTTGCTTCGAGTCAGAGACTTTGTTTGTCCTATGGTATGGGCTTGACTATCCTGTTCTGAGCATATGACATTATCATGGATGGAGAGCCATACCGGCAGCTACTATATATAGACATCTATGATGAGCATTCTTTACATAGGATGGGATTTCATCTGTATAGAGGACATTGGAGATGGAGGATCTCTGGACATGCTACTGAGGCAGATGAGGATGTCGCTAAGGAGGAGCGGATCTACACTGATGAGGCCGGGCCATTTGAGCCACAGAGAGAGATACCTGATACTCAGCTCGAGCCACCAATTCCAGCACAGATTGAGGTGCCACCTCCTGGAGACTCCATTAAGGATTGGATCACCCAACTGGAGATAGACACTATGATTATTAGACAGCGGGTTGACCATATTCATTTGGAGATGAGGGCAGATCACCCAGGTTTCAGAGATGGTATTATTGCTATCCTGGCTACATTTGAGAGGTTGTCTATTACCATAGCACCCTCACCTCCTTCATTATCAGATTCTCCTCTAGCACCTCTAGCACCTCCAGCCCCAGTACCAGATATAAGAGATGACCAAGGTGTCTCTTTTATAGAGTTTGACATTGTAGATGTTATGGTAGAGTCGGAGTCGGATGTTGCTGAGGATGTTTCGAGGACTCCTGTTCTAGATCCTTCTAGGTATCTATCTAGATCCCAATCCTATTCAGCTCATCCACCATTCCTGACCCACTTGTCACTCTTGCTATCACACCTATACTTCACTCAGACCCACTTGACATAGATTTACCCATACCTATTCTTAGCTTTCCCAGTAGGAATCCACCTGTTCCTTCCATATCTACCTTGATCCGGGAACTAGGTTTTTATGTACCTGATTTCCATGCTCTTGGTTCGGCTCCTATTTTTGATGACACACACCCGATCACTGTCATAGCTATAGTTTCCATCACAGTTGATGCTCCTGCACCTGATGTTGCCTCATCCTCTTCAGCACTAGCTAGAGGATGAGCATATACCAGACACAGAAGATGAGGCCATGGCGATGCACCCAGACCTATCCATACTAGACTTTTTGATCTTTGGCCGATGTGGCCGCAACCCAGACCTTCTAGGGTTACCGGGCCGATTATTCTTCATATTGGGTCTTCCTTTGATAAGGAAAGTATCCCTTAGGATTGGTCTGTCTGTCCATCTATCTTTATTTCAGTACTTCTTATACTTTTTTATGTATCTCTATCTATGTATCAACTTTGTTACATGTATGGTATCAAATTCTTGTTATATTTATCAATTTCTAAATCTAATGTATCAAATCTTTGAAGTTTATACATATATGGACTTTTTCAAATTTCATGTGTGCATTTTTACTAGAATGAAATGTTTCATATATGCTTCATTCTCTTTCTTATCTTTTTAATGATGAGAAGAAGGGGGAGTGAAAGAGAGAAATAATAATTGGAATTGTATATTCATTGGAAAGTATTGGGATCAATTAATAAAGAAAAGAAGTGAGCAATGAGTAAAGGAAAGAGTAAGAAAGAAAAAGTACTAAAGTAGTAATTTCTTAAAATTTTTTTCAAATCTTTTTTGGATCATATATTGAGGGGGAGTTTTTGTTCTTTTATCCTTGATTTATACCCTTCAATTCAATGTTCTGATACTTATTCACTCTTACCTTTTATGCTCTGATACTTATCACTTTCTATATGTTCCGATACTTTTTGATTTCATACATTGATGCTCTTTATGATCTATTAATTTTTGCTCTGAAACTATCTATTCTCTTAGTACATGTTTCAAGTATTGATACTCTTAAAGCTTTTCTTTGTTGATTTTGTTCTGATACTCTTCATGCTGAAATGTATGTCTTTCAAATATGTTCTAGCTCTGGTACTCCTTTTGAACATCATCATTATATATATACATACATCTCAGCTCTGATTCTTTTTAAGCATAACTCTAACACTTCATAATCTCTAGCTCTGATATACTACAACTACTGTTCTGACAATGAAGCTATATAGATTTAAATTTCTTCCTATGTATATATCTATAGCTCTGTTACAATGTAAATAAGTCTTGCTCTTGACAATCTTTATAAATCTAGACTCTAGCACTCTTCATCATTAGCTCTGATACTTGAAGGCAAAAGTTCTATATTGAAAATCTATATTATTGCTCTGATACTTATTATAAATCTTTTGAGCTCACTATATGTATATACTTAAATATTATGTCATCATAAAAAAGGGAATGATTATTGACTCCAGCATTGATTTTGATGAATAACAAAATACTTAAGAATATTTGAGTACTAACCATGTGTTGAAAGTGGGTTTCATAAAGACAAGGTACTCACCAAAGCTCTTTTATGTTAAAAGCTTGTCACTTGTCTAATATTTGAAGAAGTCTATTTCATCGATAAAATCTTAAGATAAATGGACTTAAGTACATAAGAATGACTTGGAAGAACTCAAGTTTGAAGTTTGGAGAAGATTTGATAAAGTTTTAGTTGAGTTTCAGAAAGATTCAGCCAAGTGTCGACTCATGGAATTCAAGTGTCGACTCACAAAAGCTTGAGCTGATACACAGAAGAAGTTTTAGATGGCATGCTTCAAGTGTTGATTCAAGTGTCAACTCAAGGATCGACTCAAGGCCTGAGACAAAAATTATATAGAACATGCTGAATTTTAGGATTTCCTTCAAGTGTCGACTTATGGAAACCAAGTATCGACTCACCAGAAAAAGTGTTGACTCACCAGAGATTTCTAGAAAGCTTCAGAAGACTCTTTTGAATTAGTATCAACTCATGAAGATAAAGTGTTGACTCAAGGTGTTGACTCATGACCTGAAGTATCGATACTTGAAGTTCTGATAAATAGTAATGGCTAGTTTTTTGAAGTACAAAAATAGTTCTTTTTGCCCCCAATGGCTATTTTCTCCTCTCCAATGGTCAAAAGTAGCTATTTGAAGTGTGGAAAGGTATTTAAAATAGGCAAAACTCAAGAGGAAAATAACTAATAAAATTTTATTAATTATCCATTAAGAATTCATTACTTTTGAGAGAAGTTGAGCCTTCAAGTATTCAAAGCATTCAAGAGCATTCAAGTCCAACCACTCAAGCATCATTTAAGGCTTCAACAACTTGAGGACAAGCATCTTCAACAGCAATCAAAGAGCTTCAAAGAGATATTTGTTTTTAGTTGAAAGCTTTTTATATTTCATACATTACTCATGAACCTTATTCTTGTTTTCTAGTTTCAAGAGAATTAAAATTAGAGTTGAGATTTGTTGGTGAGCCTTTGTATGAAAATCAATGGAGGTTTTTGGTTAGCCTTGTGAAAACCGAGGTTGTTGGTTAGCCTAAGTTACAAAACGAACTGGTTTTTTGTTTAGCCCATAAAACCAAAGGGGTTTTGACTTGTATTCCTAGTGAAAACAAGTTGGGTTTTGATTAGTGAGCTCAAAAAACTAATCGACTGTAATAAAAAAAGATTATAATGGAATACTCAAGTGGACCTTGGGGAGTAGATGTGGTATTTTGGTGTGCACCGAACCACTATATATTCTTGTGTTTATGTTGCTTGCCTTTTCATTATTTGCTCTTATTTACTTTGCATTTACTTATTTATTTTAGCTGCATACTCTTGATTAGCACACAAGCACTTGCAAATCACTAGCACCTAAATTGTTTTTGAATTGGCACATACTTGCTAAAGTTTTCAAAAGTATTTTTTTAAAACCCAATTCACCTCACCTCTTGGGTTGTTTGCTGGGTAACAAAATGTCTATTCAATTTTTTTAGCCATTTTTCATCTGCCACATGACAATAACCAGTCAAAACAAGGCTAAGGATGTGGCTTTTGTATAAGAAGCATCAGAGATTTTAAGATACTTAAAATAGAAGGACTCTTGGCCTCCTTAATTAGTGCCAAATGAAGAGATGCAACTCTTCATTTGTGTGCAAAACACTATTCACCTCTTATCATTATGTTGACAAGTCAAAGCCCACATGAAAGGGCGTGGAGATGAGGAGTCCTTTGGGACTCTATCCGGAATTTGTGATTCATTGGCAGAAGGACTCTTGGTCTTTTTGCGCATGGAATTGGTGTGAAACCAAAAGTGGCGCCCAAGAGTCCATGCCAACATGGTCTCCATCACAAATGCAAGATAAAGCCAAATAAAATCTAGATTAATATTGCATAAGGCTACCCCACTTAGGACTCTAACCACTAAAATTTGTTAGCCCAAATAACAAGCAAATAGATCAATTTCAATTGGGTTAGGAGTTGGGCTAGCTAGCATATGCCAGCATATCAATTAGCTAGCCAATTAGGGTCCCATGACATTAACAAAAATCCAACTGAATTCCTTGGCCAATTTTCTAATGTGTGTGACCCTTTGGCCTTTATATCTAGCCAGCAGTAGGTCTTGGTCCAAGCCAATTCGATCCAATCGAATCTGATTGATCTAATTAGGTCAAATTAAGCTGACCTAAGTTGCCAATTCGAACTAGCTTCTGAATTAACTCATGAATCCAATCAATTTGATTCATGAAAACCTACAAGACATGATTGAAATCTAGCAATGTGTCATGCCTACCCGAAAGATATGAAATTTGATAAAAATTATCAAAATACCCTTCAGTAGAAAGTTACCATGTAATTCAATCCTTTGATCTCCCTTTATCCCGATTAAGTGATGGGCATGGATAAATGTCAAACCCTAGTACTTAAAAGATTAGAAATCCTATCTAATCTCATCCTGCTTTGATCAAAGACTCCTGAGTCAATAATTAAATAGATTTTATGGGATAAGTCCTCCTCTTACTAGGAGTGATCGATTCTTTGTTGACCTACTCATTACCTTCATACATAATCTACCATATCTAGAAGTACTCGGTACCTGACTTAATTGCCATGAATAAGTATGCATCAAAATATGGGTTCATCTGCACAAGATACTATGGTAGTCTCAGGTCTAAGGATCACATGCACAACTACTATGAGAACCATCTTTTGATGAGTAGTAAGACCTCCATAAGATGTTCTCAAGGTGGATCAGTTCAGTAAACTCATACCCTAATGAGCATCCACATCTTTGTATTAGTGTCCCAACACAAGTGGCTGTGAGACCAACCACCCTCCTTTTGAGCATACATAGGATGTGCTAGTCTTACCAGAAACATCAATCCCGGAATCAATGATCCAATGACTAGAAATATTTTAGATTAGGATTTATAGGAACTTAGGTCTCACCGTTATGATCTCCATCATAACTCTAATTTCATTGCCCTAACCTATGGGGTTTATTATAATCTTTATAAGATGCAGCAATATGATGAATCAAAATGCCTTTCCATTTATCAAAAAAAATATCACACATGAGTTGGAAGGTTATAAAATGCCCATACAAAGATTAGCTTTTAGGGCACTGTTCTTTCAATTTGATGTCTAAAGAAAGTAATGGGGGGACCACCATTGACCTCACCCTTACCTGGTCAGTTAGCTAGTTAGTTTTTAACTTAGAGGGCACCAAGTTGGCCTTAGTAGTTAGGAGCTATCTAGATATTGGTTAACCCTAGGATAGAGAGTGTTGGAAATTGTGTCCCAAAACCAATCATCTAGGCTGTAGACGGTTGTGCTACCTTGTATTTTGTATATGAATTCTTTTAATAAATAAAGTTATTTATTTTGGTTGTTCATCATATTTATATTTTTCTGAAATTAACTCTTGTATGATGGAGTCCTTAGAACTATATTGTTTGATATAGAGAGGATATATCAAGTAGTTCTTAAACTAGTTCACTGCCAAATGATACATTATTATAGGATGACAAGTATCGAGTGTAGGTTGTTGTATGTCACATTGTTGGTTGTCCTCTTAACCAAGGAGTGTGGAGACACTGGTGTGACATGCAAGTGAAAGGTATGACATTTCACTGAACATGACCATCTACGGAGCTCCCTTCTACCAAAGAGTTGCTCGTTAAGGGATATGGGTATATGTGTCCCTCAGACCTGAGGTCACCATGGCAGCTTGTAAGCAACTCACTATACTTTGGTGCCGGACTACCTGGATTTCTAATCCAGTGATGGAATGTTTCTAGGTGTAGTCAAGTACTTATGGAGCGGTGGTGGATCAAGATGGAATGACCTCTCCAAATTGTTTGGAGTGAATGACTCACTATGTCTCAATTTAGCAAAACCTTGGCCATGATAGATCTTGTGAGGAGTCACAGAACTTGTGAGGTTGAGACATGATCTAGAAAAACCAAATTAGCGTTGGCAGTCGAACCTTAGGTCATCCTGAGCATTATGAGGTCAAAGGGATGAATTATGCAGAAACCATATGCCAGAGGTTCTTTTGAGCTGCTCTACATCTTTGACCTATCTGGACGTCGGGTATTATTGCTAGATGAGGACTTTGACTGGTTCTGGAAATGTTCCAATGCTACTGGCTTAGTGTTCGAACCATATGGTCACACACCATAGAGGACTTCTATCAGATCTTAAGGCTAATCGATGATTGAGAATCGTTTGCCATCACTAGAAGTCAATGTGATTGACTTGGTTCCAAGTGTCGACACTTGGAATCTTGCAGGTGTCAACACTTGGTGAAGTGTCGACACTTGGCAATTATCATGAGTCGACAGTTCTTGTGAAGAGCAGAATTCTAGGAAGATTTTTTGGAAGGATTTTGGGACAAGTTTTGACCTGGTTTGAATTTCGAGTTCAAACCAGTTTTGGCTCCAAGGTTATTGTGTATGATAGATGATACTTACCTTCTTGGGTTGGACCCATTTGGTATTGCCTTGATCCTCTCCCCCATTCTCTTCCCTCATCTCTCCTCCTTCCACTTTCTCCCTCTCCTTGCTGCCCCTACAAATGAACGTCATTTTTGTGGCTGCAACAAATTTTTTTGAGAAAAGCTTTGAGAAAAGAAGATAGAGAAGGGTTGTGAGAGGTCTAGGGATTGGGTGTGAGAATTCTAGCATTCTAGCTAGGTCCTGGGAAGAGAGTTCTCTTGGAAAAGGGTTTTAGCTCTCCTCCTAGTCTTCCCGAAAGAAGAAGATCTGTCTAAGAATCTCGAAGAGCTAGCACTCCGAGGGAGTTGATCAAAGTCGAGCCCAGGTATGGATTACCTATAGAGGCTAGACATGTATGTGGCTCAAGCGCCCTCCTCCTTCTACAGCTTTTCTCCAGTATAAAGGTATGGTACTTTTATATTGGTGTTTCTATTTTGCTTTGATGTTATGATGCATGCTATTACATTATGCTAGATCCTATTGCAGGCAGATCGGTAGATCATTTAAATCTATCTACTAAGCCTTCCACTGTGCATGCTTTAAAATTATTTTAAAATGCATTCCTTCTACCCTGTTTTTCTGCATATTGTATGCTTGGTGTAGGTGCTTTCACCTTCAATGGTATTAGAGCTAGGTTCCTTTTTTGTAGTATAATGATTCTAGCATGCTAATAACATCACTTCTTAAGTACTTGGATTGAGTGCTTCACCATGGCCATCCGGTCATAGGAAAAAATAGGGCTTCAAAACCCTCTCTTTCCATTCAATGGGGTCTCCTATGGCATGTAGGGGTGCCGATGTGATTGACTCTTGAAAAGAAAATTAAGAAGCAAGAATATGTAGATTAAAAATATTTTAATCTAATGAAATGATCATGAAATAACTTTAAATAAGATCTAAGAGTTTTATTGATCGGTTTTGATTGAATGTTTGGAGAAACACTGGATTTGAAGTCACTGTTCTTTCACTGTCTCGGGCTGTGAGTCGACACTTAGCCTTGCAAGTGTCGACTCATGTGCATTTTTGCATGAACTCGGTTCTTTTTTTTTCTCTATGACAGGGTGAAGTGTTGACACATGACCAACAAGTGTTGACACTTGGGCTCGTGAGTCGACACTTGGCCTTTTAAGTGTCGACTCATGAGCATGTGCTAGAAAATCTGAAGTTCTATTTTCTACTTGTCTCAGGCCTTGAGTTGACCCAAGTGTCGACACCAGGTGTCGATACTTGCTCCTGGTGAGTCGACACTTGGGATGAAAAATGCTGAAAAATAGTGAACTCAAATTTTGATAATTTTGTAAAATTGTTTTATATCTAATAAATTAAAATTGTTTTAATTTATTTAAGGCTATTGAACTTAATTGAGAACTAAGAATGACTAAGAACTCTAGGAATGTGATTCAAAGACGTTAAGTCATTTCAATAAGCCTTAAAGGTCATGGGTTAGCTTCTATTAGGTCCTTAATTGGGTTAGACCTAAGTTTAAATACATTGGACAAGTTAGAGAACTAATTTAATCAAATATTGAGTTAGGATTTCTTCTCTATATCTATCTAATAGTTAGATCGATTAGTCCATAATCTAAATGGACCTAATTTATGGCTCAATGGAAAGCCCGAGTCTTTAGGCTAGTGTAATCGAGTCTGATGAACCAATTGGTGTCGAGGTAAGTTTGGCATTTTGATCATGGTTCTTTGGGGCTACCTCTTCCTGGCCAACTCTATTGGTGTATAAGGCAAGACGGTTAATGGCAGAACCCAACCCATGATTTTACTTACCTGGCCAATGTGGTCGATCAGGATGATTGGATAGCTCATTAACTCGTGTTAACCCTTGTCATCCAAGGTTAATCAGTCTTGACTGATTTTAGGTGCTCATGGATCATTGGTTATTAGTAACCCTCCCTCCTAGATTATTAATTTGGTTAGTGAGAGGTTGATCCATGTCTTCTCATCTCTTCATCTGTCACATTATTTAAAAACCCTCTAAATTATTAGGTCCTTAAAAGGACAAAGTTATAAGGATAACCAAGTCCTAGCCTCCCATTAAGTGGGATGGTAATAGGTCTAATAGTTGGGTGTTCATTAGCAGATCCAAAGATCGGGTGTTCATCGAGCTATTGGAATTGTTGTTCCTAATATGATGGCTTAGTGTGACTTTCTTAACAGTGGTCAGGTGGGTCGACCAAAGTCGGGCTTGACCATTCGTTAGTTAGAAGCATTGACTTTTTTCATATGAATGGTTGGACCTAACCGGGACCTTCAATAGGAGGCCTAAAGGCTGATTGAAGTGCTCCTTGTGGCAAAACCAAAATATTAGAGGTTACTTAGAGAAGTAATCGATTAAAGAACCTACCTTTAGACATACATGGGTGGGCCGGCCAAAGTCGGGCTCATGTGTTGTCTATTGGACTCTGGTACCCACCAGGAAATTAAAGTAATTCCTCAGATTGGAGCTAGTGGCTACTAGTCTGAGCAAAATAGTGGAAGTGACCTTTAGACTAAAGTCCATGTCTTTAGGTTAATAATTCATATACACTAATTAATTTTGGTTTTCCTTTCAAATGTCTTCCAACCTGTCACTTCGGTCTCTTCTCGACAACGAGAAGCTCAATGGATCCAACTTCGATAGCTGGTATCGAAGGCTCAGGATTGTCCTAGAGCATGAATGGATCCTGTATGTGATATCAGATCTGGCACCTGAGATCCCTACTGCCAATGCTCGGGATTCGGTTAGAGATACTTATCAGAAATGGCTCTCTGGCAGGACCACTCTTTGGTGCATAATATTGGCTATGATGAACGACGAGTTCAGTCGCAAGTTCGAGGAAGCCCAGCTAGAAGAAATCCTTCAAATGTTGAAGGAGTCTTTCGGAACACCAAACGATGTTGAGAGGTATAGGGTCTCCTGTGCTATCTACAACGCATGGATGCATGATGGGGCCTCGGTCACTGATCATGTATTGTACATGATGAGATGATTGAGCACCTGGGCAAGCTCAGCTGTCCCTTGCATGAACAGCTTGGGAAAGAAGCGATACTGAATTCCCTCCCTTCTTCCTATCTAGATTTTCTCGATCATTACAGAATGAATAAGCTTAGAGTTAACTACCATGGTCAGTTGGGGTTACTGCAAACTTATGAGAAGGACCACCAGTTGAATAAAGGGGTGGTGAATCTAGTGGGAGGATCTTCAGGAGGGCATCATCCCTTTAAGAAAGGGAAGAAGAAAATAAAGAGAAAAACATGCTAAGTCCTTCTGGGCCCAGTCAGGCCAAGAAAGTGAAGGCTGATCAGAGTCGTGCAGAGTGCTTCTTCTACAAGAAGGAGGGTCACTGGAAGAGAAAATGTCCTCTTTATTTTGCATCCCTTGCCCAAACAGGTCCAAGAAGAGAAAGCTGCAGGATGGTCCTAGACAAGGTATTTATATGATAATACATTATAGTTTCTCTATTTGCGATACTACTAACTGGATATTGGATACAGGAAGTCCAATTCATATTTGCAATTCTTTGCAAAGACTTTAAGTTAGTAGAAGATTCGAAGATGGTGAGATGTTCTTGAATGTGGGAAATGGAAGCCGAGTTCCAGTCCTGGCATTGGCAGTCCTCAAACTTGTTTTCGAGTCCTGTACTGTCATTTTGAATGAGTGTCATTTTTGTCCATCTTTTATTATGAATGTCATTTTTGTAGGCCAATTGGCCATGTATGGTTATGAACTATCAATAAAGAATGACGTTTGCAAAATCATTTGGAATGATTCTATGGTTTTGACTGGATAAATGCATGATGGCATTTTTATACTATGGTGACCTGTTAGTATAATGTACACGTCTAGCAAACACCCTAGGATAGATATGTCAGTGAAGCATGCCTATGGCATTCTGGGCTAGGTCATATTAACAGGAACAAGATAAACAGGTTAAAAAGTGAGGGTCTCCTCAAATTTAGTGAAGATAGTTCACTTCCAACCTGTGAGTCCTATATTCTTGGAAAAATGACTAAGTCATCTTTTACTGGAAATGGTGAACGAGCCAAAGAAATTCTGAGTCTGGTACATACTGATGTATGCGGACCCATGAATGTTAGTGCCAGGGATGGGTACAGTTATTTCATTATATTTATAGATGACATTTCGAGGTACAGTTATGTCGTCTTGATGAGACATAAATCTGAGTCATTTGAAATGTTCAAACGATATCATAGTGAAGTAGAAAAACAAACTAGAAAGTGTATCAAAATCCTTCGATCCGATCGAGGTGGTGAATACCTTTTCAGCGAGTTTCTGACATATCTCGAGGAGAATGTGATTCTCTCTCAGTGGATACCTCTAGAGACACCTTAATTAAATGGAGTATTTGAGAGGAGGAATCGAACCCTGATAGACATGGTTCGATCCATGATGTGCTTTGCTTCTCTACCGATATCCTTTTGGGGATATGCTCTAGAATCAGCCTGTTACCTTCTGAATAGGGCTCCAAGTAAGTCCGTTAGTAAAACACCATAGAGATATGGACTGGATGTAAGCCGATACTATCACACCTTCAAGTCTAGGGGTGCCTGACTTATGTAAAATGTTTGGAAACTGACAAACTTGGACCTTGGTCTGACCGGTGCCTATTTGTTGGGTATCCAAATGAGTCTAAGGAGTATTACTTCTACTTAGTTGAGGAACAAAAGTAGTTCATCGATCTTAAGGCTATCTTTTTGAAAAAGTAGTTCCTTTGTGAAAGGACTGTAGTCATTAAGATTGAACTTAGTGAAGTTCAACAAGTAGAACAACCAATACACTTAAGGGACAACATTGAATCGGCTATGATTAGATCACACCTAGAGCCCACTCAGGAACCATTAAGGAGATCCGGTAGAGTACTGAGCCGACCGGACAGATACTACGATTTCTTGGTTCGGGACGGTGATCCCATTGAACTCGATGAGAATAATGAGGATCCGATCACCTATATGGATGCAATGCAGAGGCCCGACTCTAAGAAATGGCTAGGAGCCATGAAATCTTAAATGGAGTCCATGGAGATCAGCAATGTATGGACATTTGTTGATGCACCAGAATGGATAAAACCCATTGGGTGCAAATGGATTTTCAAAAGGAAAAGGGATGCAGACAGGCAGGTGGAGACCTATAAAGCCTATCTGGTTGCTAAGGGATATCATCAATGTTATGGTATTGACTATGACGAGACATTCTCTCCTATGGCAATGCTCAAATCCATTCGGATTATGCTTGCTTTAGCAGCACACTTTGATTATGAAATCTATCAAATGGATGTCCGAACAGCTTTCCTGAATGGTGATCTGGAAGAGGAGGTGTATATGATACAACCTGAAGAGTTCACATCCATAGATGAGTCAAAGCTGTGCAGGCTTTAAAAGTCCATCTATGGATTGAAGCAAGCATCAAGGAGTTGGAACATGCGATTTGATAAGTATATCAAGTCATATGTCTTCGTTAGGAATGGAGAACAACCTTGCATTAATAAATGGGCTAATGGTTCTGTGATTATATTCCTTGTGTTGTATGTGGATGACATTCTTTTAATCGGGAATGGCGTCCCAGCACTATAAGGAATAAAGGTCTGGTTATCATCTCAGTTCTCTATGAAGGACTTGGGTGAAGCCTCTTATATATTGGGTATAAAGATCTATAGAGATAGATCTAAGAGGCTTCTAGGACTGTCCCAGTCTATGTACATCGACACCCTACTGAAATGGTTCAGCATGAAAAATTTCAAGGAGGGCTATCTCCCGATAGGCACTAAAAATGATCTCTCCAAAAGAAATTGTGCGACAACTCCTGAAGAGAGAGAGCATATGAGTAGAATCCCATATATGCTTCAGCAGTGGATTCTATCATGTACGCCATGACATGTAGTAGACAGATGTTGCATACTCACTAGACGTAGTGAGCAGATACCAGTCTGACCCAGGTGAAGCTCATTGGAAAGTAGTAAAGACCATCCTTAAGTATTTACAAAATACTGAGGACCAATGGCTAATTTATGGAGAATCTAAGTTAAAACTTGTGGGGTATACTAACTCCAGTTTCCAGTCAGATAAGGATGATAGCAAGAGTGTGTCAGGATTTATCTTTACCTTAAACAGAGGTGCTGTCTGTTGGAAAAGTCTCAAGCAGCCTACTATGGCGGACTCGGTATGCGAAGTAGAGTATATTGCAGTATCAGATGTAGTGAAAGAAGTTGTGTGGTTGTGGAAGTTCCTTGGCAAACTAGGAATGGCACCTTCCTTGGATGGTCCTATTCTGATGTACTGTGACAGCACTGGAGCCATTGATCAAGCCAAAGAGCCAAAGTATTATTGCCGCACAAAGCATATTTTGCAGTGCTATCACCTTGTATGAGAGATGTGGAACGAGGTGACATTGACCTTCTGAAGTCAATGGAAAGAAAAACCTGGCTGACCCCTTCACTAAAGCCATCGGAGTTCAAGAGTTTGACTGTTGTAAAAGGAAAATTGGAATGATATTTTGTATTGATTGGCTTTAGTCCAAGGGGGAGTTGTAGGGAATTGTGTTCCAAAGCCAATCATCTAGGCTATAGACGGTTGTGCTACCTTGTATTTTGTATATGAATTCTTTTAATAAATAAAAGTTATTTATTTTGGCTATTCATCATATTTACATTTTTCTGAAATGAACTCTTATATGATGGAGTCATTAGAACTACATTATTTGATATAGAGAGGATATATCATGTAGTTCTTAAACTGGTTCACAACCAAATGATACATTGTTATAGGATGACAATGTATCAAGTGTAGGTTGTTGTATGTCACATTTGCTGGTTGTCCTCTTATCTAAGGAGTGTGGAGACACTGGTGTGACATGCAAGTGAAAGGCATGATATTTCACTTAATGTGACCATCTACGGAGCTCCCTTCTACCAAAGGGTTGCTCGCTAAGGGATATGGGTATATTTGTCCCTTAGACCTGAGGTCACCATGGCTGCTTGCAAGCAACTCACTGTACTTTGATGCCAGACTACCTGAATTTCTAATCCAGTGATGGAAGGTTTTTGAGTGTAGTCAAGTACTTGTGGAGCGGTGGTGGATCAAGATGGAATTGACCTCTCTAAATAGTTTGGAGTAAATGACTCACTATGTCTCAATTTAGCAAAACCTTGGCCAGGATAGTTTTATGAGGAGTCATTGAGCTTGTGCGGTTGAGACATGATCTGGATAAATCAAATTAGGATTGGCAGTCAAATCCTAGGTCATCCTGAGCATTATGAGGTCAAAGGGATGAATTATTTGGTAACCATATGCCAGAGGTTTTTGTGAGGTGCTCTGCATTTTCGACCTATCCGGATATCGGGTATCATTACTAGATGAGGACTTTGACTGGTACTAAAAATGTTCCAGTGCTACCGGCTTAGTGTTCGAACCTATGGGATCACACACCATAGAGGATTTCTTTCTGATCTTAAGGTTAATTGACGATTGAGAATCGTTTGCCATCACCGAAAGTCAATATGATTGACTTTGTTTCAAGTGTCGACACTTCCTCATTTTCCATCATCGGAAGTCAATATGATTGACTTTGTTTCAAGTGTCGACACTTAATGAGTGTCGACACTTAGCAATTTTCGTGAGTCGACACTTCCTGTGACGAGCAAAATTCTGGAAAAATTTTTTGGAAGGATTTTGGGACAAGTTTTGACCTGGTTTGAATTTCGAATTCAAACCAGTTTTGGCTCCAAGGTTATTTGGTATGATAGTCATACTTCCCTTCTTGGGTTAGACCCATTTGATATGGCCTTGATCCTCTCCTGGCCAATGTTTTGCTAAATTGAGACATAGTGAGTCATTCACTCCAAACTATTTAGAGAGATCAATTCCATCTTGATCCACCATCGCTCCATAAGTACTTGACTGCACTTAGAAACCTTTCATCACTAGATTAGAAATCTAGGTAGTCCAGCACTAAAGTATAGTGAGTTGCTTGCAAGCTGCCATGGTTATCTCAGGTATGAGGGACACATATACCCAAACCACTTCGCGAGCAACCCTTTGGTAGAAGGGAGCACCGTAGATGGTCACATTCAGTGAAATGTCATACATTTCACTTGCATATCACACCAGTGTCTCTACACTCTTTGGTTAAGAGGATAACCAATAAATGTGACATACAACAACCTACACTTGATATATCGTCGTCCTATAACAATGTATCATTTGGTTGTGAAATAGTTTAAGAACTACTTGATATATCCTTTCTATATAAAACAATGTAGTTCTAAGGACTCCATCATACAAGTGTTCATTTTAGAAAAATATAAATATGATGAACAACCAATAAGAAATGAATAACTTTTATTTATTCAAAAAATCATATACATTTATAATATAGCGCAACCGTCTACAGCCTAGACGATTGGCTTTAGGATGCAATTCCCAACAGTAATTATGAAGAGCTTTCTTGGTAGCTAGTATGAGTTCTTACCTATCAAACCATATGCTAGTTAATACAAAGATCTAGGGTCACCCACATTTCATGCAGCATAGGAAACACCCTCATCAATAAGGCTCTATTAGACTTATGAGCGAGTGTCAATATATTATTATATTCAGTATAGGAGCAATTAGGTTAGGAAAACTAAAGCCTATGGGAATGACCTTACAATTAGCAGATCGATGTTTAAAAGTGCTAAGAGGAATAGTAGAGGATATGCTGAATAATGTATGTAATTTTATTTACTCGATAGATGTTGTAATTTTAGAAACTGAACCAGTAATGAACCCAAAGAGTCATATCTCTGTTATACTAGGTAGACCATTTTTGGCCATAGCCACTGCTCAAATCAATTACTAAAATGGATTAATGAAACTCTCCTTTGGCAACATGATGATAGACCTTAATATTTTTAACCTGACTAAAACAAATCGAATGAGCAACTTGAATTCTTTTTAAGATAATGTTTATGATTCCATTGACCTCAATGATGAAGTGTTCGACCTAGAACTCTAGAACCAAGATGGAGAAGAGGTTAATAAAGTCACTATAATTGATGGAAAATCAAGATGGGAGCCTCCAGTTAAACCACTCGAGATAATGACCAGACCATTACCTAAACCATCATGGAGGAAGCACCTAAGTTAGAATCAAAACCACTTCCTAAGCACCATAAATATGCATACCTAGGTCCTTTAGAAACCATGCCAGTAATTATTTCAATAGACCTTTATTTCATACAAGAGGAAGAATTGTTAAGCATCCTTAGAGAAAATAAGGAAGCCTTAGGATGGACAATGGCTGATATAAAGAGGATCTGCCCCTCGATTATTCATCGTAGGATTCATCTAAAAGAGGAAACCAAGCCTACAAGGGACCCTTAAAGGAGACTCAACCTAGCCAGGAAAGAGGTGGTAAAGAAAGAAATTATAAAACTCCTTGACAATGGAATCATTTATCTAATTTCAGACAGTTCTTGGATAAGTCCTGTGCAAGTGGTATCTAAGAAGTCAAGAGTTATTGTAATAAAAAATGATAACAATGAATTGATCACAAATAAAATTCAAACTAGACAGAGGGTTTGCATCGACTATAGATAATTAAATGTAGACACTCAGAAGGACAATTTTCCTCTGCCCTTCATAGATCAAATGTTAGAACAATTAGCTGGGCATGATTTTTACTATTTTATAGATGGATACTTTGGTTGAAATCATATCGCTATAGTCCTAGAAGACCAAGAGAAGATGATAGATGCAAGCCAAACCTTTGCCTATAAATGCATGCCTTTTGACTTATGTAATTGATGCAGGATGACTCTAAGATTGCAAGAAAATAATAAACTAATTTTTTTATGATTTTTATAATTTAACTTGTAGGCTAAACTCTCAAAATAAAGTAAGAACTAGCAGGAATAAAAGCAATGCAAAAAATCATCGATCGCAGTATAACTCATCAGGATAATGAAATAGCCAGGACCTGAGAGTTGAGAAACTCTTAGTTTAGGATAGCTTATCTTCATCAAATCAGAAATTGAAAGAAGGAAAGGATGTTACCAATTAGTGATTTGAAGAACTTCTAATGAAGAGATCACATAGAACTTTGATTGGAGTCTGGATGATGAAGCTTGGTTTCCCTTGATTAGATGACTGATTTGGGCGATCCTGGAGGCAAGGAAAGCCTCCTCTGGGGAGGTAAAACACCTCGGGGATCCTGTAAAATGTCAAGAGTCAATTAAAACAATGAGTAAGAAAAATAAAAGAAACTAGGTTTAGAAGGAATCAGGTTAGGGATTAGAATCTAGGCTGTTTGAAGCTTATTGAAGATCTCCTTGCTTGGCGGCCTAGGGTACTCCTTCTTGGATGTGTGAAGGCTTGGATGGTAGTGAGTTAGGGCATGGAAGGATGCTAGGGCAGCAAGAAATTTGGCTAATCAAGAGAACACAAACACAAACCAAAGAACAAAAGTAAATAACACAAACTCGCAAGCTCAAATAAATTTACCAGGGTTTTGATATCATCAATAAAAATTGATTACAAGAGGGGAAGGGCTGAGGTTTATATAGAGCTCCCATGACCTCTAACTAAGGGTTACATACTTGGATTACAAGTCCTCTCCTAGCTAGGCTAGAAAAATATATCTTAAAATAATTAGGAGCATAAATTCCAACTAGGTTAGTATTTGACCTAGTCTTCTCCTTCTCCCTTCATGCTTTGACTATTCCACTCAAGGACACCTCTTAAACTTGGTCAACTCTTCAAGGATGCCTAGGAGGGTGTGTTGGGCTTCTAGGGGTAGTAAGGGGCTAGCCCAAAGGGGCTTGGTGCATGGGCTTGGGCCTCTTGGAAGCTGGGATGGCCTGGTAGCCTGGTAGTAGGAATATTCCATGGAATCTTGCTTCTTTAGGGCTTGGGCATGGCGCCTGGACTTGATTCCCTTGGACTGGGATGCAGGTGGACCTCTGGAATCATTGATACCCTGGTTTAGGAATATGCTCTGGCATCTAGACTAAAATCTAGGTATTTGAAAAATATCTAGAAGGAATCAGGGTTTCTGGAAGCATCTTGAATCCTGGGTTGTCACACAAAATCTACTGGACTAATATAGTGGCCTCTGACTCCTGGATGTGACCTGGTGGAACTCCAAAATAGGGTGACCTCCTCTCTTGTACAAAAATTAGGCTCATACTGGACTCATAATTGATGTACAGGACTCAAAATACTGACTAGGTTAAGGATTAAAACAAATCAACTAACCTCAACTTATTATAGGACTCAATCTTAATTGATTACAAAATTTTCAAAACTTTGACACATGACTAATTAAACCATATGGGATCCAGGGATTTGTGTCTGATCCTGGTGTCCCCACCAATTCTCCCGGGGCCGGAGGAACTCTATCCCGTCGATTATGTATCAATTTGGCTCAAGGAGGGTCTGGGTTGAGACGCTGTAGATTCGCCCCAGCATTCCACAAGTCCTCAGATTCTGGCTGACCTTGCCACCGGACCAAATATCGCTGACAGTCTCTATCCTGGGTACCGATAGCTTGATCATCCGAAGCTCTTTCAATCTTTACCTCACCATAAGGCCAAATTATAAGAGGTCGCTCTGGGGTGGGTTCTTTCTCAAAGAACGGGAGTGGCTCAAGAGGCTTGCTGGGTATCACTGCTGGCTACCTAGACTTTACAAAGTCTAAGATGATGAAGTTGGAGCTAATACCTAAATCAGGTGATATCTTAGGCACATAGGCATTGGGTCCACTACTATTCATTATTTCGGATGGGCCAGCTTCATGAGCAAAAAAATCTTTAACAATCACATATTCCTCTGCAGAAAAGTCTTCATCTTTCTTTTGGAAATTAGCCAAGTTATTACTTAGTTCATTAATTATGTTCAGCTCTTGACTAATTTTATGATGCATATGCTGTGCAGAGGCTAGTTGATGGAGGACTAACTAAATGCAAGATGAAATGATGCAGGTGATTTGTTTCTTTGTGATTTTTAGGTTTTTTTATAAGTTATGGATTCTCGAAGACAAACCAAGAGCAGATATAGGGATTCAATAATAATAAGAACTACTAGCATGTGAATTAGCCCCTAAACAAGGATAAAAAGAGGACCCCGGGATTGAGAAATCCCGTGGGACTTAGCTCTCAGATCAATACCTACTTAGGAGTCAGGGTAGCAAATCTCAAAGATCCAAAGTGTCCGATGCCGAGATCACTCACTCTCGTAGATGTAGCCTGGATGATCGAGCCCTCAATCCTGCAAATGCATCGGCTTTCGGTCCGAAGGTCACGAAGGCAAGGAAGGCCAATTCTATGTTCGTGGCACTTGGAGGACCTGCAAGCATTCAAAGAAGAAAAGTTAGGTTTCGATCAAAAAAATAGCAATAGAAGAAGAAAGAGAGTTGATGTGGTGATGGGTGGAGTCTTCTTGCTAGACGCCCGAGTGGATGATCCCAATGGGCTCTGATTCGAAGTTGGAGGATAGAGTTGTGGAAGAGATGGTAAATTGAGGCCTCACACCTCTCGATGCCCGAAGGAGAAGGTGCTCCCTCACGGAGATCGACGTTCCTAGTGAACAAAGGCAACTAAAGAGAAATTGGCTCTCACAAACTTGTATTTTTTTTCAATCAATATTAATCAATTAGCTTTACAAAGGAAGGGTAAGGTCCCTTTTATAGGCACCTTAAGACCCCATTTAAATTTCAAATGAAAATTACAAATCTTTTCTTGATGGAGTGCCAAAAAATTCAAAAATTCTTCCTTCTTGGCCGACCATGAATATGCTTGATGTGAGGCTTGGAACAAGGCTTGTGTCCTCCTCCTTTCCTTGGTTGTGCTTCCACCTTTGGTACAAGGCATGATATGGGGAGTGGGAAGTCGAGGCGCCCACGGATCTTGCTATTCCTTCCAAAGTTGTTCAAGTAGTTTGGGAAGAAAGCTTGATAGGAGGCTTGAAGCAAGGGATTTGAATTCTCCAAACTTTAACTCCCTTTGACCTTCCTTGGCCGGCCACCCATGTTTGGAAAATAGCTTGATACGGGGGAGGGAAAAAGGGAGTGTATCAAGTGATGTGTCCCACCCTTTTGGTGCCCAAAATCTAAATTATGTGCCGCCCACATGGCATGGTGAAATGGCACCATGTAGGATGAAGAGGTGGTCCCCTGAGTTGAGTTGGCTTCCTTCATGGCTTGGCTCAAAAGGTGACTAGACTTCAAGACCAATCTTGCTTCAAACAGACTCAGAATGGACTCATTATGGGACTGGACTCAGTACAGGACTCGACTTGACCTACTTGGTCAAAATACAGGACTAGACATAGACACTTGAGACTCAATTCAAAGCTAAAGAAAATAACACGGTTTAGGCTTGAAGCCTTATTATAAGACCCGAAAAGTTGGAACCCTAATTGGACATCCATAGAGGGTTGAGGAGCCTCTGTCGGATTCTGGTGCCCACACCACTAGTATAGGTGTGGACAGGTAGATTGGGTTTGTAAATTTATTGGACTCTAGACTAATACCTAATAGACTCGACTAAACTTCCTTATTAAAGGAAATTTATTAGACTCTAGGGACGAAACCTAACAGACTATAGACTCTTTAGGTTTGACCCTAGCATGGCATGCATATGAAAATTTACTATGTACTTCTAGTAAATGCCAAAGGGTATGCAAGAAGTAAGATGCAAACCTAACATGCACAAGGTATGTATGCAATATGCTTACTTCTACAAAATGCAAATGAATGGTTAAAGAAACATAAGAAAATTCATGAAAAGGTAGAAAATATGAGGTGGATTTAGGGTTAGTCTGATTGGGTAGAAAGTAGAAAAAGGGTTCGGGGTTAATTAGATAGACTAGGATGTAAGAAGGGGTGTATGGGATTAATCCTAGACTAATAAGGTTGACCTTATGGGGTTGATGGGTATCTAACGGGTTTATAGGATGGAAGAATGGATCACTAATCTCAGGGAAGAGATCGTCAATGGGAACTACAGGATGTGATCCTTCCTGAGGGTACTGATAAGCCAAATCCTTAATAAAGTCATCTAGTTCAAGAAATTTAGGACTAAGCTCTACAATTGGGTCCTCTTCTAAAGTTTCCTCAGGTGGTGCTCTAGTAATAGGATCTTGGTTCCCTTCCTCTAACTGCTCTTCCATTATTGCCTGGGTGTGATCTGGGCCATCTAACTCTAGGTTGACTACTATGTGGGTATGGTCTGGATCAACTAATTCTAGGGTGGCTTCTACCTGGGTATCTATTGATTCAACTAGCTCTAAGTCTTCTATGGGGAACTCCTCTTCTTCCTCCTCATACTATTCTACTAAGCTAGGGTCGCCTCATATATCTCCTCTTCAAGGTCATTTGGGTGAACCAATGAGGTGGTAAGAGGGGGTAGACTAAGGAAAAACTAACTAATGACTGGGTTGACAAGCGTGGGTTGGCTAAGGTGCTCCTGACTAACATTGGGTTCATATCTAAGGGTACTAATCCTATTGGGCTCAGGTTGACTAAGGGATATGGGTTCATAGGTTATGGGTTCAATCCTATGGGTCTTGTTTAGGATTCCTAACCGATCTCCTACTTGGTCAAAAATAGTGGTAACTGGTTGATCCTAGTGGTTGCCTTGTCAAATCGGTGGTCTACTTGGTTGAATATATGGTTCATTTGGTTCTGGGATTGGGTCAATTGGGTTATTTGGTCTTGGGTTTGGTCAAGTTTAGCATTAATTTGGGCATTGGATTGGTTTAGTTGGGTAGTTAATTAGGAAACCATCTAGTCATTCATGGCTTTTATGAAAGCCTCAAAATTGGGATCCATGGTTGGGTTTGGTTGCGATTTAGACTTTTGATATTGGGTTCCTAATCTAGTGATCATACAATCAAGATATCAGTCAAAATGAGATGGTGCAGCCAAGCACACAAAATTAGGTTAGCTTAATCTAGGGTTTCCTAGACTTAGAGCCAAAATTAGGTGAGTCAGCTCAACTTACACTTAACCCAGTAGCTAATCCTTCCACTAGCCAGGTAGGGGGTGGGATGGTTGGAGGTTCTTCCTGCTTGTCACAGGGTCTTAATTATAAACCACCAGTCCACTTAGGTCGTTTGACTCTGGACCCCCAGCCTTAGACACTAGCTTTCAGTAATAACTAAAGGATTAAATGCACTAGTTGGCTCACACAGCTCAGACCTGACCTATTATGTCTCCTAGCCCTCTAGGACAAATTAGGTCTAATTGATTTTAATTAGGCTTGGGTTAGTATGTTGATGGTTATTTTGGGCCCAGGACAGGTGATGAAATCCTGCCCTAATGTTATATTGATTGCCCTTAAGATTATATTAAAGAGATGATGGCATTCAATGGTCCTGATGCAATCTAAAATAATTAGAAAATAAAATATCTTTTAATTATTTTATGCTGTGACAAATTAAATTCAAGGTAACTAGGGTTAGCAAACAAAGTTTGGCTTGAGATTGGGGGTTTGGAAATTGATTAGGTTAGGTCAAGTAAGTGCAGAAATTCAAGAAATTAGGATTTTGGATGATGCAGATTTTGATACAGATATCGAAGCAGAAAAAATCAAAAAAACTCTATGACAGAGGATGGATAGTGATGATGATCTCTAGTAAATTTCATGCAAAAAAAAAAACAAATGATGATGTAAATCCTAGGGATTTCGGACTGCTACAAAAATTTTCAGGATTCTGTTAGGGTTTCTAATATGCCAAATTTTAATAATTTAAGTTTTTTATAAAATTAATTAAAAATTATGATAATTATTAGGACTAAACAAAGGACATGACTTGAAAATTTCATAGAAAAATAATATGTTTAATATACCAAAATAAGATGAAACCTAGATACCTAATGCAGTGGACATGATGTAGAAATTATGGTTTGTGTTCCTAATGTAGATGAATGCTATCCTAAACCTGCTCTGATACCAAACTAATGTGGGATGACTTTAAGACTACAGGAAAATAGTAAACTAATTTTTTTGTGATTTTTATAATTTAATTTGTAGTATAAACTCCCAAAATAAAGTAAGAACTAACAGGATTAAAAGTAATGCAAAGAATCATCATATCGCAATATAACTCATGCAAGATAATGAAATAGCCAGGACCCAAGAGTTGAGAAACTCTCAGTTTAGGATAGCTTATCTTCTTTAAATTAGAAGTTAAAGAAGGGAAGGATGTTACCAATTAGTGATTTGAAGAACTTTTGAAGAAGAGATCACACAGCACTCTGATTGGAGTCTGGATGTGCTTGGTTTCCCTTGATTAGATGACTGATTTGGGCTATCCTGGAGGCAAGGAAGGCCTTTTCTAGGGAGGTGAAACACCTCGGGGATCCTGTAAAATGTCAAGGGTCAATCAAAATAGCGAGTAAGAAAAAAAAGGAAACTAGGTTTAGAAGGAATCAGGTTAGGGATTAGAAGCTAGGTTGTTTGAAGCTTGTTGAAGATCTCCTTGCTTTGCGGCCTAGGGCACTTTTTCTTAGATGTGTGAAGGCTTGGATGGCAGTGAGTTAGGGCATGGAAAGATGCTAGGGTAGCAAGAAATTCGGCCAAGCAAGAGAACACAAACACAAACCAAAGAACAAAAGCAAATAACACAAGCTCGCAAGCTTAAATAAATTTACCAGGGTTTTGATATCATGAATAAAAATTGATTACAAGAAGGGGAGGGGTGGGGTTTACATAGAAATCCCATGCCTTCTCTAACTAGGGTTATATACTTGGGTTACAAGTCCTCTCTTAGCTAGGTTAGAAAAACAAATCTTAAAATAATTAGGAGCATAAATTCCAACTATGTTAGGATTTGACCTAGTCTTCTCCTTCTCCCTTCATGCTTTGACTATTCCACTCAAGCACACCTCTTGAACTTGGTCAACACTTCAAGGATGCCTAGTAAGGCGTGTTGGGCTTCTAGGGGTAGTAAGGGGCTGGCCCAAAGGGGCTTGGTGCATGGGCTTGGGCCTCTTGGAAGCTAAGGTGGCATGGTAGCCTGGTAGTAGGAATATTCCATTGAATCTTGCTTCTTTTGGGCTTAGGCTTCATGCCTGGACTTGATTCCCTTGGACTGGGATGCAAGTGGACCTCTAGAATCATGGATGCCCTGGTTTAGGAATATGCTCCGGCATCTAGACTGGAATCTGGGCATTTGGAAAATATCTGGAATGAATCAGGATTTTTGGAAGCATCTTGGATCCTAGGTTGTCAAACAAAATCCCCTGGGCTAATATAGTAGCCTCTGACTCCTAGATGTGGCCTGGTGGAACTCCAAAATAGGGTGACCTCCTCTCTTGTACAAAAAATTGGACTCATACTGATCATAATTGATGTATAGGACTCAAAATACTAACTAGGTCGAGGGTTGAGATAAATGAACTAACCTCAACTTATCACAGGACTCATCTTAATTGATTACAAAATTTTCAAAACTTTGATACATGACTAATTAAACTATATGGGATCCAGGAATCTGTGTCTGATCCTGGTGTCACTACCAGTAATGCACCATCTACCTTTCAAAGGTGCATGAATAGTATTTTCTTAAATATAATCAAACAGTTCCTTAAGATTTTTATAGATAACTTTTCCATCTTTGGGTCTACTTTTTCTGAATGCCTATATCACTTAAGACTAGTTCTGGAGAGATGTCACAAAAAGTATCTAGTTTTGAATTGAAAAATGTATCAATTCATGATGAAGAAAGGCATAGTCCTTGGCCAAGTGATTTCAAAGAGGGGCATAGAAGTAGATAAAGCCAAGGTTGATGTAATTACAAATCTTTTCACCTAAATCATTCAAAGAAATTAGATCATTCCTTAGATATGTGGGCTTTTATAGATGATTGATCGCTATCATAGGTGGTCAAAAATTATTTACCAACTCAACTCTATAGCTAGGGTGAGTCAAGATCGTATCCTTAGGGACCTTAGGACAAAGTTATGATTTTAAAAAGAAAAGAAGGATAATTGTTGTTGTGTAAAAATAAAAGTAAATAAGAAATAAACTACTTCTAAGAGCAAAGCAAGTGAAAGGGATTATTTCATGAGTAAAAGATTGATTTTGCACTACCAAATTTTATTTCTTTTATAATTAAGATGTAATAGATTTTAGAGATTTACCCATAACAGATCATGACATATCTTTAGGAGGCACTAGGTATCCAATTCTTCTTTTCTCGGCACACCCCATATCCGTAATAGATTACATCACATCTTCAAAAAGCAATAGTTTTCCTAAACTCAATCTAATAGTAAAACATAATAAAGAGCGAATAAAAGAGAATAAATAATAAGCTCATAAATAAAAACATATTCTTTTATTGTAGACCAAAGAAATATAAAAAATTGAAGAACAAGAGAACCCTGCTCTGCTTCGTACAAAATCTTTTCTTCCCTCTTGCACTTCTACACTAACTTGCTTCTAAGTTTATCCCATCCTATCTCCCTATGAAAAGGCTCTAAAGGGACTCCAGGGAGTTGCTTTCCCTAAGTAAAGGCATAGGAGCCCTTTTATAGGGTTTAACAGGGAAGAGGTCTTCATGAATTTCCAATATGGGACTAAATAAAAGAATTAAAAGAGTGGATAGGATTTAATTTTATAGGGATCAATGGTTAGATGGGTGTGAATAGGCTCAATCCCAATAGTAGTAGACTTCCAATTTCTCTTCAAATTAATATTTGATCATCTAAAAGCTTTTTAGCCATTAGATTGCTTTTAGATCTCTGCATGTCACCTTCCTTCCATCACCAAGCACGGTTGCTATCGCCCGAACACCACCCATAACTAGAACTTGGATCTTTACCCACACTTCCTGCATCACTGAGATCTTGTAGCCGTCGTCACCTTGTGCCACTATCGTCGGAACCTCGTCAAAGCTACTTGTGCACCGCCACCATAGAGAAGAACCATGGGTGGATACCCTCTATTTCCATCATTTTTTTCTTGCTTGCTCATCGAAGGGGCCTCGTCGGAGTCACCAGTGCATGGTGTTCACTACCATCGATGGGGGTATCATCGGAGCTAGCGGTGTCTTCATCAAGATTTTCCATTCGGGAGGTCCTTTCATGGTTATGGACTTCTTTGCTTCATGGTGTCATGATGAGATGGAAAAGGTGGCCGGTGATGAGCTCTGAGGAAGGACGATGCTAGAGATGAGGAGATCCGATGGAGAGATGGCTGGAATCACTCCACGGTCCATGGTTCAGCACCTTGGACCAATAAAAATGGCTTCTGGTGGACCATCGAGCATTCTGCGGATGTTAGCTTTGGCCCTTGATTTTGATGAATAATTAAATATTAAGTATATGTTTTGTACTAATGTTTTAATTGAAGTTGTGAATTCTAGGTCACAGGTACATCAAATTCTTTACACAAAAGTATCAAAGCTATTGACATTAAAGCAAGATGAATTTCAAAGTTTTAGAAGTCTTCTCACCTTGGAAAGCCATGAAATTGATCATTTTGATCTTTTTGAAGAATAAACTGGAAGTATATTGGACAAATTTTAGAGTTTTGGAGCTTGGCTCATAATTTGAAAATGGCACAGACCAAGTGTTGCCTTAGTGTCAACTTAAGTTTTGACTCATAAAGTAAAGTACGACACCTCTAAAGACTGGCACATAGAAATTCTACCGACATGCCAAGTGTCAACTCAAGTGTCAACCCAAGTGTTGACTTAAGTGTCGACCCAAGTGTCGACTTAAGTGTCAACCCAAGTGTCGACTCATAGTCAACTCATAGATTAACTCAAGGCCTGAGAATAGAAATGGACAAAATATAGTTTTTGGACTCCAATAAAGTGTTGACCCAAGTGTCGACTCACAGGTCGACTCACAGATCGACTCATGGCTTGAGACAAGAAAGTCACAGAGTAGTGTCATTCCTAGGTTTTTTACCTAGTGCTGACTCAAGTGTCGACTCAAGTGACGACTCACAAGTTCAAGTGTCAACTCATAGGCCGACTCATAGCCTGAGACCAGAAATGAAGCAGAACCTTGGATTTCAAGAATTATACCTGGTGTTGATCCAAGTGTTGACCCAAGTATTGACTCACAAGTCGATTCACAAGTTCTGACAACAGTAACGACTATATTTTCAAAATTTCAAAATTGATCCAAACAGTCCAAAATGGCTAGTTTGTCTTCTCCAATGGTCACAAATAGTTTTTTTGGAGGTTTTTCATGTATTTATCACTCACCAAACACATTGAAGATGCAAGAGAGAAACACATTGAAGATGCAAGAGACAAATCTTATCTTTTGAGAAAGCTATTAAAAAGATAAGAGTGAGCTAAAAAGAATATTTCAACTGGAAAAGCCTTCATTCTTGCTATTGAGCTTTCAAATCAATATCTAAAAGTGTTCATTGAAAGCTTCCAAGAAGAAAAAGATAACTCAAGCTTTTAGGAAGAGCTTCATCAACATTATTTTTGCTCTTTTGAGAGCTTTATTCTTGTGCTTAAAACTGTACTCTTGTTTTAATTTATTGTAACTAGTTTCAAGGCTATTGAAACTAGGGATTTGGCTCTTCCAAGCCATGAATTGGAATTCAAGCCTAGGGTTGGCTTGTGTGAAAGGTTGTTGGTGACCCTAAGTGACAAAACAAATAAGAGATTTTGACTTGTGAGCCTATAAAATAAGTTGGTATAATCTTTGATAGATTATAGTGAAATTTCCAAGAGATGCTTGGGGAGTGGATGTAGGTGCTTGGAGTGCACCGAACCACTATGAACTTCTTGTATTTGTGTGTGTGCTTTATTCTCTCATTTCTTTCCTTGCATTGCTCTTTATTCTTTAAATCATAGCATCTAGATTAAATTATGCACATTCACATTACTATACAAACATATTAGTTCAGTACATACTTGTTTTAATTTTTAAAAACCCAATTCACCTCCTCTCTTGGATTGCTACGCTGTGCAATAAGTGGTACAGAGCTTGGTACTCAGCGTATAGGTCTAACGATCTAGAGTCAAAGATTTAATGGCAGCCCAAATTGGTGTTGGTATTGTTGAGGGTTAAGCCTCAAACCGTCCTCCACTTTTTAATGGCACAAATTATACATACAGGAAGACACGCATGCATATCTACATTCAAGCCATAGATTATAATATTTAGAAGGCCATAATTAAAGGTCCTCATTAGCCTACTATTTGATTAATGGCATTCCAAATCACAAATTAGAAGAAGATTGGGATGAGAATGATGTTAAGCAAGCTAAGCTTAATACAAAGGCTATGAATTTACTATTTTGTTCATTTGCCCCTAGTGAATTTAATAAGATATCTAATTATTCCTCCTCCAAGAAAATTTGGGATACACTTGAAGTTACTCTTGAGGGTACACATCAAGTGAAGACTACCAAAGTTAACTGCTCATCCATATTTATGAAATGTTTAGGATGGAACCAAATGAATCAATTAGTAACATGCACACTAGGTTTACTAACATTGTTAATGGTATGAGGAGTTTGAAAAAAGTTTTATCTAATGCTAAACCTATCAACAAAATCTTCAGGTCTCTTCCATCAACATGGGATCCAAAAGTCACCACTATTGAAGAAGCCAAGGATGTCAACACTCTTCCTCTTGAGCAGCTCTTGGGATCACTTATGACATACGAGCTATCCCTAAAGCAAAAAGTGGTGGACAATGACAAGAAAAGAAGACTATTGCATTCAAGTCCATAAACAAGGAGGATTCTAGGGATGATTCCGATATGAAAGATGAGGAAGATGAAATAGCTCTTATCTCTAGAAAATTTAAGAAATTCATAAGAAGGAAAAATCACAACTACAAGAAGAAGTCAAAAAGGAGAGCCCAATAAGGAGAAGGAAAAAGAAAGGAAAGGGAGCAACCAATATATTTTGAGTGTAAAAAGCTGGATCATTATAAAATGGATTCCCCCACTCTCAAGAAGGCCAGAAAGAAATTCAAAAAGAAAGCAATGATGGCGACGTGGAGTGAGAGCGAAGATTTAATCTTCGATGAAGAGAAGCAAGAAGTTGCCAACATTTGCTTCATGATAAATGAAGAAGAGGTAAGGTCTGAACTTGAAAATAAATTTACCTTTGATGAATTATGTGATATTTTTGATGAACTTGTTGTCGAGTATCAAAAACTTAAATTGAAAAACAAAGAATTGAAAAAGCAAAACTTGGAGCTTTCTAAAATAAATGATATGTTTTTGAAAGATAATGATAGTCAACTTCAAGAAAACAAAAAATTTAATGATCAAATTATCATTTTGAAAAATGAAAAGGAAGATTTTTTGAAAGAAAAAGATTCTTTGAAAAAAGATAAAGTTTCTGTAACAAATGAAAAACTTATTAAACAAAATAAAGAACTTTTGCAAGAAAATAAGAAATACAAAGAAGAGGTTAAAAAAGTAAAACCGTTTGTTAAAAAGTTTACTTATAGCTCAGAAAAACTTAATATGCTTTTGATTAGCCAAAGAGCGATTTTCAATAAAGCAGGCCTAGATTTTAAACTTCAAAAACAATAGAAGTATTTCAAGAATTTCTTTATTCTTGCATCATCTAGCATTACATGTTATTCTTGTGGTAAGCTAGGACATAAATCTTACATGTGTGATAGAAAAAAATAAATAGTATTAGAAAAGTTTGGATTCCAAAAGGAACCACATCAACTAATCCTAAAGGATCCAAGATGACTTGGGTACCAAAAGTCCCCACCTAATTTGATTTTGTAGGTGTGTCTTGCAACCTGGAAGAAAAAAAGATTATGGTACCTTGATAGAGGTTGCTCAAGATACATGATCGGAGATGTAAAGCAATTCACATCTCTTGAGGCTCTAAATGGTAGAAATGTGATATTTGGTAATAATGGAAAGGGTAAAATTATTGTTATCAGTAAAGTCCATATCTCCTGCTTTACTTATGTTGATATTGTTCTACTTCTTGATGGTTTAAAATATAATTTGCTTAGCATAAGTCAATTTTGTGATAAAGGTTATAGAGTGGTTTTTGAATCTTCTATGTACATTGTATCCAATCTTGATGACAATGGCAACAAGTTCATTAGTCATAGGCATGGAAACATTTTGATGGGTGATCTTGATGATCTACCTATGCAAAATGGTCAATGCCTAGTGGTAATGGAAGCCAAGATCAATAAAACTAGTTGGCTTTGGCATCGTAGACTAGGGCATACAAGTATGCATTTGCTTTCAAAATTGAATAAAAAAATCTTATAAAAGATTTGCCAAAACTCATCTTTGAAAAGGATAAGATTTGTAGTGCATGCCAACTTAGAAAACAAACAAAATCTTCTTTCAAACCAAAAGGAGTAGTCTCTACATCTAGATCCTTACAATTACTTCATATGGACCTCTTTCGACCAACTAGAGTAACTAGTTTGGGAGGCAAAAAGTATGGTCTAGTAATTGTAGATGATTTCTTACATTTTACATGGGTAATATTTTTAACTCATAAAGATGAAATATTTTCTGCATTCATCAAGTTTCATAAGAAAGTTTCAAATGGAAAAGGTATTTCAATTATCTCTTTATATAGTGATCATGGTACCGAGTTTGAAAATCATGATTTTGAAATGTTTTGCATTGAAAATGGAATTAATCACAACTTGTTTGCACCTAGGACACCTCAATAGAATGGGGTGGCAGAAAGAAAGAATAGGACAATAGAAGAAATGGCATGCACCATGCTTTGTGAAAATGATTTACCTAGATATTTTTGGACGAAGGCCATAAACACTGCTTGTTATATTTTAAATTATATTTTGATCTGACCGATTTTGAAGAAAATAATTTATGAGCTTTGGAAAGGTAGAAAACCAACCACCAAGTATTTTTGTGTATTTGGATGCCACTGTTGCATTCTAAATAATGATAAAGATAATCTAAGTAAATTTGATACCAAGTCAGATGAGGGTATCTTGTTAGGATACTCTACTTCTAGCAAGGCATACAGGGTCATTAATAGAAAATCACTTCTTGTTGAAGATGAAGGAATAGCAAAACAAGCATGCATGGTAGAAAAAATATATTTTAAAATAATTTTAAAATAAGCACAATAGAATGCTTGGTAGATCGATAAAAACTATCTACCAATCTACCTGCAATAGGAACAAGTATGATAATGCAGCATGCAAAAAAAAATATCATAAGCAGGAAAATAACCAAAAGGTATAACGATACCTTACCATTATACCTTAAGGAGGAGGTTGTGAAAAGCCCTCAAGCACACACGTGTCTGGCCTCTACGGGTAGTTCACACCAGGGCTAGATTCTGACAGCTCCCTTAGAGTGCTAGCACCTTGGGATCCTTGAGGCCGATCTACTTCTTCTTGGAAGGCATGGAGGAGAGGTGGAACCCTTCTTAACTAGCTCTCTTCCCAAGACCTAGCTTGAGTGCTAGGTTGTCACACACCCAAAAACCAGGTCCTCCCAAGCCCCTTTTCTCTTCCTTCTCAGAATTTCAGCATTCTCATTCAACAAGAAAAACCCTTTTTTTCTCTCAAACAGTAGCCCCTAAAATAATCCTTATTTATAGAGGCAGCCATGAGAGGGAGAAAGAGGAAGGAGTGATTGGGGGAGAAGGTCAAGGGCCATAATAAATTGGCTCTAAGCTAATAAGGCAAGAATGACCATCATTCCATGAAAGCTTGGAGCCAAAACTAGCCAAAATTCAAAATTCGAATTGAGGTCAAAGCCTTCCAAAGAATGACCATCATTCCATGAAGGCTAGGAGCCAAAACCAACCAGAATTGGAAATTCGAATTAAGGTCAAAACTTTTCAAAATTTCTTTCCAGAATTTCTACTCATCACAGCCAAGTGTCGACACTTCCTAGTGTCGACTTTCCAAGTGCCGACACTTGGAACATGGTCAATCATATTGACCTCCAGTGATGGCAAACGATTCTCAATCATCGGTCATCCTTTAGATCAGATAAAAATCCCTATGGTGTGTGACCCCATAGGTTCGAACACTAAGCTGGTAGCACTGAACAACTTTTAGTGCCAGTCAAAGTATCATTTAGCAATGATACCTGATATCTGGATACGTCGAAGATTACAGAGCAACTTTCTAGAACCTTTGGCATATGGTCATCGCATAATTCATCCCTTTGACCTCAAAATGCTCAGGATGACCTAGGGTTTGACTACCAACCCTAACCTGGTACATCCAGATCGTGTCTCAACCTTACAAGTTCTGTGACTCATCACAAGAACTACCCTAGCCAAGATTTTGCTAAATTGAGACATAATGAGTCATTCACTCCAAACCATTTGGAGGGATCAATCACATCTTGATCCACCATCACTCCACAAGTACTTGACTGTACCCAGAAGCCTTTCATCACTGGATTAAAAATCCAGGTAGTCCAGTACCAAAGTATAGTGAGTTGCTTGCAAGCTACCATGGTGATCTCAGGTCTGAGGGACACATATACCCATATCCCTTTGAGAGCAACCCTTTGGCAGAAGGGAGCTCTGTAGTTGGTCACATTTAGTGAAATGTCATACATTTTACCTGTATGTCATATTAGAATCTCTACACTCGGTTAAGAGGACAACCAACAAATATGACATATAACAACCTACACTTGATACATCACCGTCCTATAATAATGTATTATTTAGTTTTGAACCAATTTAAGAACTACTCAATATATCCTCTCTATATCAAATATAATGTAGTTCTAAGTACTTCATCACACAAGAGTTCTTTTCAAGAAAATGCATATGTGATGAACAGCCAAAAGAATAACTTTTACTCATTAAAAATTTATATACAATTATAAAATAGTATAACCATCCACAGTCTAGACGATTGGCTTTGGGACACAATTCCCTACAACTTTCATTTGAACTAAAGCCAATCAGTATAGAATCTTATTTCCATTTTCTATTTACAACTATCAAACTCTTGAACTCTGATGGCTTTAGTAAAGGGGTTGGCCAAGTTCTCCTTTCCATCGATCTTTTGAAGATCAATATCACCTCGTTCCACGATCTCTCATACTAGGTGATAGCATCGTAGAATGTGTTTTGTATGGTGATGAGACTTCAGCTCTTTAGCTTGAGCAATGGCTCTAGTGCTGTCAAAATACACTGGAATAGGATCATTTAGAAAAGGTGCCACTCTTAGCTCGCCAAGGAACTTTCGCAACCACGCTACTTCCTTTACTGCATCAGATGCTACAATGTATTCTACTTCGCATACCGAGTCTGCCATAATAGGCTGCTTGGAACTTTTTCAGTAGATCGCTCCTCCATTTAGGGTAAAGACAAATCCTGATACTCTCTTGCTGTCATCTTTATCTGGCTGAAAACTGAAGTCAGTATACCCTACAAGTTTTAAATCAGGTTCTTTATAAATTAGCCATTGGTCCTTAATATTTTGCAAATACTTAAGGATGGTCTTTATCACTTTTCAATGAGCTTCACCTAGGTCAGACAAGTATTTTCTCACAATGCCTAGGGAGTATGCCATGTCTGGTCTAATACATGTCATGGCATACATGATAGAACCCACTATCAAAGCATATGAGAATCTACTCATATGTTCTCTCTCCTCAGGAGTTGTCGCACAATCCCTTTTGGAGAGAGCAATTCCAGTGCCTATCGAGAGATAACCTTTCTTGAAATTTTTTATGTTGAATCGCTTCAGCACTGTGCTGATGTATGTAGATTGGGACAGTTCCAAAAGCCTCTTAGATCTATCTCTATAGATCTTCATACCCAGTATGTAAGTGGCTTCACCCAAGTCCTTCATAGAGAACTGAGATGACAACTAGACCTTCATTCCTTGTAGTGCTGGGATGTCATTCCTGATTAAGAGAATGTTATCCATATACAACATAAGGAACACAATCACAGAACCATTAGCCCATTTGTAAATGCACGATTCTTCTCCATTCCTAACGAAGCCATATGACTTAATAAACATATTAAATTGCATGTTCCAACTTCGTGATGCTTGTTTCAGTCTATAGATGGACCTTTAAAGCTTGCACACCTTTGATTCATCTATGGATGTAAACCCTTCAGGTTATATCATATACACTTTCTCTTCCAACTCACCATTCAGGAAAGTTGTTCGGACATCCATTTGCCAAATTCCATAGTCAAAGTGTGCCATTGAAGCAAGCATGATCCGAATGGATTTGAGCATTGCCACAAGAGAGAACATCTCATCATAGTCAATACCATAATGTTGACAATACCCTTTGGCAACCAGATGGGATTTATAGGTCTCTACCAGCCCGTCTGAACCCCTTTTTCTTTTGAAAATCCATTTGCACCCAATGGATTTTATCCCCTCAGGTGGATAAACCAATGTCCATACATTATTGATTTCCATGGACTCCATTTTGGATTTTATGTCTCCTAGCCATTTCTTAGAGTCGGGCCATTGCATCACATCCATATAGGAGATTGGATCCTCATTATTTGTATTGAGTTCATTGGGATCACTATTTTGGACCAAGAAATCATAGTATCTATCTGATCAACTCGGTATCGTACTGGATCTTCTTAATGGTTCTTGTGTGGGATCTGGGTGTGAACTAATCACAACCGGTTCTATGTTATCCCTTAAGTGTGTCAGTTCCTCTACTTGTTGAACTTCACTAAGTTCAATCTTAGCGGCTATAGTTCCTTAACCAAGAAACTTCTTTTCCAAAAAGATAGCCCTAAGATTGATGAACAGCTTTTGTTCCTCAGCCAAGTAGAAGTAATATCTCTTAGACTCTTTTAGATATCCAATAAATAGGCACCGGTCAGACCTAGGTCCAAGTTTATCTGTTTCTAGATGTTTTATATAAGCTGGCCAACCCCAGACTTGAAGGTGTGAGAGTGTCAACTTATGTTCAGTCCATATCTCATATGGGGTTTTGCTAATGGACTTATTTGGATCCCTATTCCAAAGGTAACAGGTTGATTCCAGAGCATATCCCTAAAGGGATATCGATAGAGAAGCAAAGCCCATCATGGACCGAACCATGTCTAACAGGGTTCGATTTCTTATTTCAGACACTCCATTTAACTAAGGTGTCCCTGGAGGTGCCCATTAAGAGAAAATCCCATTCTCCTCAAGATATGTCAGAAACTCACCAAAAAGGTATTCACTACCTCGATCTGATCAAAGGGTTTTGATATACGTTTTAGTTTGTTTTCTAGTTCATTACGATATCATTTGAACATTTCAAATGATTTAAATTTATGTCTCATCAAGAAGACATAACCATATCTTGGAAGGTCGTCTATAAATATAATGAAATAACTGTACCCATCTCTGGCACTAACATTCATGGATTCGCATACATCAGTATGTACCAGACTTGGAATCTCTATGGCTCGTTCACCTTTTTTAGTAAAAGGTGATTTTGTCATTTTTCTAAGAAGACAGGACTCATAGGTTGGTAGTAAAACACTTTCACCAATCTCGAGAAGACCCTCGCTTTTCAACTTGTTTATCCTGTTCTTGTTAATATGACCTAGCCTATAATGCCATAGGTATGCATCGCTAACATTATCTATACTATGGCATTTGCTAGATATGTACACTACACTAATAGGTCATGATAGTACATAAATGCCATTGTTCATATGTCTATTCATCATAACAGAACCACTCCAAATGATTTTGCAAATGTCATTCTTTATTGATAGTTCATAACCATACATGGCCAATTGGCCTACAGAAATAACATTTAAGATGAAAGACAGACAATAATGATACTCATTCAAAATGATTGTACAAGACTTGAAAACTAATTTGAAGACTCCCAACGCCAGGACTGAAACTTGGCTTCAATTTTCCATGTTCAAGAATCTCTCACCATCCACGAATCTTCTACTAACTTGAAGTCCCTGCAAAGAATTGCAAATGTGAATTAGACTTCCTATGTCCAATACCCAGTTAGTAGTATCACAAATAGAACAAGGTGTTATTATATAAATACCTTGTCCAGCACCGTCCTGCTGCTTTCTCTTCTTGGACCTGTTTGGGTCAAGAGATGCAATATAAAGAGGATAGTTTCTCTTCCAATGACCCTGCTTGATGCGGAACTAATATGCATGCAATTTTTCTTATATGTTTTATATGTGGGGTTGGGTGATTAATTCCCAAATTTCAGATTAAAATAAGTTATAGGGAATTTTATATGAATTTTAGAAGATCAGCATGCAGATTAGGACCTAGAAAAGTAGAAAAGAAGGATCGCCGGGGCTGAGAAGCCTCGGTTAGGGCAAGTTCTCCTACAATAAAACTACTGGAGGTAGAGGGGTGTAACTGACAACGTCTGTGAAGATCGCAGCAAAAGGATCTCTCATTCCTCGATGGATGCGGCCTGGAAAATCGAGCCAAAGACCCGCGGATACCCGGCTTTCTGCTCGGTGATCCGATTGAGGCTTGGCTGGAGTCGTTGGATTCGTAGGAACTCGGGGACCTGCAAACGACCTGTCAGGGGTTACAAAACTCACAAAGGAACAAGAAAATAAAGGAAAAATAGCAAGGGAAGGCTTCTTTTGGAGTGGGCGTCCAGGGATCTGAGATGCTTGTTGGTAGCAGGAAGATGATTGCAGCACTGGGAAGAAGAACTCTCGCAAACCCCTTTATGCACACAGCAGGGTATCACACAACTCAATAGAAGAACTCAAGGTTTTCATTCATCAAAAATTTCCCTCATACAAGAGGCTAGGGTCCCTTAAATAGACCCTTAACCTTGGGCTCCAAGTAAGGGTACATAAGTCTTTACATAAGAATCCTTTTCCCTCTCAAACCCTAGCTAGAAAATAAGGAAACATTAGGTAGAAAAATCCCTAAAATTTTTCTTGACTTGGTCAAGACTCCAAGGACGCCTAGGGGGGCGTGTTGGGCTTCTAGGAGCAGCAAAAGGCCGGCCCAAAGGGGCCCGGGTGCATGGGTTTGGGCCTCTGGAAGCTGGGGTGGCCTGGTAGCCAGGTAGCAGGAATATTCCCTGGTATCTTGCTTCTTAGGGGCTTGGGCTTGGCACCTGGGCTTGATTTCATTGGGCTAGGATGCAGATGGACCTCTGGAATCATGGATGCCCTTATTTATGAATATACTTTGGCATCTGGAAGGGAATCTGGGCATCTGGAGGGCATCTGCAAGGAATCAGGGTTTCTGATTTTTCTCCTGGGGTCTTCAAATCTTCAAGCTGGGTTGGACTTGGGCTAAACTTCCATGTCTTCAATCTGGCTGGACTTGGTCTTCACTTGTATAATATAGTCTTGAGTCTTCAGTATGCTTGGACAGGACTCAAAAAAATAAAATTAGCTCAACATGAGCTAACTAGCATTGGACTGAACTAGCTCAACATGAGCTGACTAGTACAGAAGTGAAATAACAACTAAAAATACTCAAATAACAACTAAAATGGACTCAGATGAGCTAAGCCCTTATTACAGATGGACTCATAAATTATTGATCAATTACAGAGGGTTGAGAAGCCTCTGCCTTATTCTGGTGCCTTTGGTGTCCGCACCAATTCTCCCGGGGTGGGAGGAACTCGACCCTGTCGAGTGAAGATCAGACTGGCTCACATATCTCTCGAGAAGGTCTGGGTTGAGGCATTGCAAGTCCTCTCGAGAAATCTATGAATCGTCCGACTCTGGCTGGCCTTGCCATCGGATCAGGAAGCATTGATAGTCACGGCCCCGGGTCGTGATGGCTTGATCGTCCAGGATACGCTTGATCCGTTCTCCTCTCTCAAGCCAATTTGTTAGTGGACACTCTGGGTTAGGGTCACTCACAATGAAAAGGAATAGGTCCAAAGGCCTTACTAGGTATCGCTGCCGGTTCCCTATACTCAACCAGGTCTGTAATATTGAAGGTAGAACTAATGCCCAAATCCGAAGGCAAG
The DNA here is from genome assembly GCA_021397845.1 of Areca catechu. NCBI lineage: Eukaryota > Viridiplantae > Streptophyta > Magnoliopsida > Arecales > Arecaceae > Areca > Areca catechu. The sequence continues at coordinate 86,847,544 of CM038051.1, read as the reverse complement.
TCTAACACCTAGGCATTTGATCCAATCCTTCTCTATCACTTTAAAAGGTCCGGCTCTGCAAGCATGAAGCTTCTTTTAGGCCTAAGCCTAACCAAGATAGAATCCACTACATCAAATTCTTTGACCCTTCTTCGGGAATTAGCCAGTTGTTTTAAGATTAGTGCGGGTGGTGAACATGCTAGGCACATGCAGACAAATGATGCAAAGGACTCATACTGACACCTAACAGACTCGACTATGCATTCCTATCGAAGGAAATTTTATTGAACTCTTTGGATCTAAACCTAATAGATTATAGGTTCTCTAGGTTTGATCCTAGCTTGACATGCACATGAAAATTTACAGTGAACTCCTAGCAAATTCCAAAGAGTATGCCAGAAGTAAGATGCAAACCTAACATGCGTGATGAATGCATGCAGTATGCTAATCTCAGCTAAATGCAATCTAATGATCCTAGAAATGCTGGAGGTGTCAAGAAAGGGCAGAAAATAGGAAGTGGGTTCAGAATTAGTTTGGTAAGGTAGAGAAAAACGTTCATGGTTAGTTGGATAAAATAGGATAAAAGACGGGGTGTCAGGAACTAATCCTATACTAATGAGGTTAACCTTATGAGGTTGAGCTATGTCTACAGGATTTGCATAATGGAAGGATGGGTCACTAATTTCGGGGAAGAGGTCCTTAATGGGAACTATAGGAGGGGACTCATCTTGAAGGTATTGATTCAAAGAGATCAGGTCCTTAATAAATTCTTCTGGTTCTTGTATTTTTGGACTAGACTCTATAATTTGGCTCTCCTCTATGGTTTCCTCAGGTAAGGCTCTAGCAGCAGTACCTAGGTTCTCTTCCTCTATTTGTTCTTCCATTATAGCTTTAGGTTGGATGTGGTCAAGGTCAACTAGCTCTGGGTTGGAATCTACCTGGGTATCTACTGGGTCAGCTAATTCTAGGTCTACTAAAGGTGTCTCCTCTTCTCCCTCATACTCATCCACTAGGCTCACATCAGCTTCATACACTTCCACGTTAATGTAAGCCTTGCGAATCTCAGGAATGGTTGGAGAAGGTCGGCTAGCAGGAAATTGGTTAGGTTCTGGTCTCTGATTATGGGTACCACTCCTAGTAGGTTCAGGTTGTATAAGAGGTAGTGGCTCACTATTGGGTTCATATTTAGGGATACTCATCCTATAGGCTTCAAGTTGACTAGGGGAAGCATGACTAGTACTAGGCTGATACTTAGGGGTTATGGGTTCTCTAAGCTCATAGGACAAGGGTGCAGATCTATGGGTCATGGGATTATAGGATCTGGGGTCATAGGATTTTGGATCAGCTCTATGATCAGGTTCTAAGGTTGGATCAAGGTATGGGGTCCTCCTAAGGTTGGGCTCTCTATATGGGTCAGGATATTGGGTCCTCCTAGGATTGGACTCCCTATATGGGTCAGAATACTGGGTTCTCCTAGGGTTGGACTCCCTATATGGGTCAGAATATTGGGTTCTCCTAGGGTTTGACTCCCTATATGGGTCAGAATATTGGGTGTTGGGTCTACTAGGCTCATAGGGTATGGGTGTATAGGATCTATGATCATGGGATCTAGAGTCATAGGATCTAGGTTCATAGGTTATGGATTCATAAGTTCTAGGTTCATAGGATTTAGAGTCATAAGATCTATAGGTTGTGGGTATACTAGGCTTATAGGGAGAGGGTAAATAGGATCTATCTTCTTGGTCTATAAAATCCTGATTGGGTCTTCTAGGACTAACCTTAGGGATTGGGTCAGGATGATGGGCTCTCCTAGGTTCAGCCTCAAGGTATGGATCAGGGTTTGGGGTCCTCCTAGGTTGAGGATTGTAGTACGGGTCAGGATAAGGGGCTCTCCTAGGTTCGACCTCATGGTATAGATCAGGGTTTGGGGTCCTCCTAGGTTGAGGGGAGTCAGGATCTGGCTCAGACTGTGACCCATGGGTTTTTCTTGGGGTCCCTACCCGGACTTTTAACTGATCAAACCTATTGGCACGATGGTCAATTCTATCATTGGTTTGAATACGAGACTGAGTTAACTGGGTCATCTGGATAGTTATCTGGGCAATTTGATCAGCTAGGGCTTTTATTTGGGCTTGTAAATTTTCCATGGGTTCAGACATTTATGAAGGAGGTGGGTGATATGAAACTCCTGATCTAGTGCTCATGCAAGACTCGATCAGACGACTATAGCTGACTAAACCTAAAGTCCAAACTAGATGCTCAATCAGGGTGGCAAACTAGCCTATAGTAACCCTGTACTCAGCCAGGCAGGTGTAAGGGGAGTGTTAGGTCCCTGATTGCCAATCCTAGACACCAATCAGAGATTGGCCAGGTAGGCGGACCAGCACACAAGCCCTTCGGGATTGAATCCCTAAACCACCGTTCTAGACACTAAGCACAAGGCACACACAGGTTAACTTGACACAGTGATCTAACACTAGCCCGGACCCGACCAGTTGGTGTCCCTAGCCCACTAGGGCAAATTAAGTCTAATTAATTTTAGGTTAAGGCTTGGGACTGAATGCAAGGGATGTGGTTTTGGGCTAAGGAGAGGTGATCAAATCCTCCCCCCATCTGATATAGCAAGAGTGCCCTTAAAAGTAAATTATGCAATGATGGCAGGCAGATGAGGATGCAAATTAGGGTTTAGATATTTTTTTTTTGGTATTTTTGAAAAATATGTATATATATATATATTTTTTTTTGGTATTTTTTTAAATAGAAAAAAACTTGCAAATCATGACCTAATATACTGGAAATATACTAAAATTAAGAAATATGCAAAAACTCCTAAACAAAACCCTAAAACTTCCAAACATGTCTTGCTAAAAAAATAGAGCCAAAAATTTACAGGCCCTATTTCGGCTTTCAGAAAATTCACAGGCCATAATAAAATCTGAAAAAAGTTTTAAAATTACTGTGAATTATGATAAATCCAGGAAAATAAATTTCAGAATTTTTGGAGTTTTTAACAGGGAGAAATAATTAAAATAACAGAGTATATACAGACTGAAAAATTACAGAAAACAAGCCCTAATCTAAGCTCTGATACCAAATGATGCGGAACTAATATGCATGCAATTTTTTTTATATGTTTTATATGTGGGGTTGGGTGATTAATTCCCGAATTTCAGATTAAAATAAGTTATAGGGAATTTTATATGAATTTTAGAAGATCAGCATGCAGATTAGGACCTAGAAAAGTAGAAAAGAAGGATCGCCGGGGCTGAGAAGCCTCGGTTAGGGCAAGTTCTCCTACAATAAAACTACTGGAGGTAGAGGGGTGTACCTGACAACGTCTGTGAAGATCGCAGCAAAAGGGTCTCTCATTCCTCGACGGATGCGGCCTGGAAAATCGAGCCAAAGACCCGCGGATACCCGGCTTTCTGCTCGGTGATCCGATTGAGGCTTGGCTGGAGTCGTTGGATTCGTAGGAACTCGGGGACCTGCAAACGACCTGTCAGGGGTTAGAAAACTCACAAAGGAACAAGAAAATAAAGGAAAAACAGTAAGGGAAGGCTTCTTTTGGAGTGGGCGTCCAGGGATCTGAGATGCTTGTTGGTAGCAGGAAGATGATTGCAGCACTGGGAAGAAGAACTCTCGCAAACCCCTTTATGCACACAGTAGGGTATCACACAACTCAATAGAAGAACTCAAGGTTTTCATTCATCAAAGATTCCCCTCATACAAGAGGCTAGGGTCCCTTAAATAGACCCTTAACCTTGGGCTCCAAGTAAGGGTACATAAGTCTTTACATAAGAATCCTTTTCCCTCTCAAACCCTAGCTAGAAAATAAGGAAATATTAAGTAGAAAAATCCCTAAAATTTTTCTTGACTTGGTCAAGACTCCAAGGACGCCTAGGGGGGCGTGTTGGGCTTCTAGGAGCAGCAAAAGGCCGGCCCAAAGGGGCCCGGGTGCATGGGTTTGGGCCTCTGGAAGCTGGGGTGGCCTGGTAGCCAGGTAGCAGGAATATTCCCTGGTATCTTGCTTCTTAGGGGCTTGGGCTTGGCACCTGGGCTTGATTTCATTGGGCTAGGATGCAGATGGACCTCTGGAATCATGGATGCCCTTATTTATGAATATACTTTGGCATCTGGAAGGGAATCTGGGCATCTGGAGGGCATCTGCAAGGAATCAGGGTTTCTGATTTTTCTCCTGGGGTCTTCAAATCTTCAAGCTGGGTTGGACTTGGGCTAAACTTCCATGTCTTCAATCTGGCTGGACTTGGTCTTCACTTGTATAATATAGTCTTGAGTCTTCAGTATGCTTGGACAGGACTCAAAAAAATAAAATTAGCTCAACATGAGCTAACTAGCATTGGACTGAACTAGCTCAACATGAGCTGACTAGTACAGAAGTGAAATAACAACTAAAAATACTCAAATAACAACTAAAATGGACTCAGATGAGCTAAGCCCTTATTACAGATGGACTCATAAATTATTGATCAATTACAGAGGGTTGAGAAGCCTCTGCCTTTTTCTGGTGCCTTTGGTGTCCGCACCACTGCTTCTTATAGAAGAAGCACTCTGCTTAGCTCTTATCAACCTTCACCCTCTTGGCCTGACTGGGCCCAGAAGCATTCTACACCTTTTTTTCTTTATTCTTCTTTTTCCTTTTCTTGAAGGGATGATGCCCTGCCGAAGATCCTTGCATTAGATTTACCATCCCTTTGTTTAGTTGGTGGTCTTTCTCATAAGTTTGTAATAACCCAAATAGACCATGGTAGTTAATTATAGGCTTATTTATTCCAAAGTGATCAAGAAAGTCTAGATAGGAAGAGGGCAAGGAATTTAGAATCGCATCTTTCCCGAGCTGTTCATGTAAGGGACATCCAAGCTTGCCCAGGTGCTCAATCATCTCGATCTTATATAATACATGATCAGTGATTGAGGCCTCATCATGCATCCACGTGTTGTGGATAGCATAGGAGACCCTGTATATTTCAACATCATCTGGTGTGCCGAAGTTCTCCTTCAACCTTTAAAGGATTTCCTCCAGCTGGGCTTCTTCAAATTTGTGACTAAACTCATCATTCATCACTACCAACATAATGCATCGAACAGTGATCCTATCAAAGAGCCACTTTTGATAAGTATCTCTGACCGAACCCCAAGCATTAGGAGAAGGGGTTTTAGGTGCCAGATTTGATATCACATACAAGATCCGTTCATGCTCCAGGACAATCCTAAGCCTTTGATACCAGCTATTGAAGTTGGGACTCTTAAGCTTCTCATTATCGAGAAGAGACCGAAGTGACAGGTTGGAAGACATCTGAAAGGAAAACCAAAACTTATTAGTGTAAATGAATTATTAACCTAAAGACATGGACTTTAGTCTAAAGGCCCTCCCACTAATTTGTTCAAAATGGTAGCCTCTACCTCCAATTCGAAGAATCACTTTAATTCCTTAGTGGGTACTAGAACCCAATAGACAATACATAAGCCTGACTTTGGCCAGCTCACCCATGCGCGTCTAAAGGTAGGTTCTTCAACCGATTACTTCTCCAAGTAACTTCTAATATTTAGGTTTTGTCCCAAGGTGCACTTCAATCAGCCTTTGGGCCTCCTATTGAAGGCCCCGGTTAGGTCCAACCTTAACATCATAAAATTCATTGCTTCTTGTTGCTACCAAGATCGCTGCCGCTTGTAGCTCTGTCACACCAGGGGATCCTCCCATTGCTATCGGGTACCACGATGGATTTCTAGGGGGCCCGTCTACCCCATCCCACTCCATGGCTACCCGCTCTTGACCGTGCTCTTTCCTTCCTGCAAGATAAGGTAGACCCAGGTCGGGGATTCCGGCGAGGAGACTCCGACGATCAAGTCAGTGGGACGATCGAGGGGAATAGACAGGAGCTCCGTGGTGTAGGGCTTGGGGGACCCATCCATCGGGAGGGTGTGACTCGAGAACAGGAATATAAAGGAAAGGAAAATAGGAGGGATCAAGAGCGGGGAGTAGGGAGGCTTCTCAGGTCGGTTATTCACTCGGCGGAGCTTTGTCACCTACCTACCTACCTCTCCCTTGCTTCTCCTCGCATGCTTACCTTCCTTACCTTCTTCTGGAGGTCGGGTCGGACCCTTGTGGCCTTGGGAGAGCCTGAGAAAGAGAGAGAGAGCCCTCCCTTTCTTAGACCTTCAAGTGGTACTCTTCCCCTAGCCAAGTCCTCTGGTTCAGGAGGCCAAGAAAAAATCCACAGAAAGGTCCCCTTTTGCCTTCTTGGCTTTGATGCCCCTTATAGGAGGGGCACTTCTATTTTGGGAGAGTCTACCCAGGGCTGTAGGTCCTGGGGCCTTAACCAGATTCTTTTCTTAGGGAAGCTCTGAGTGCTGCACCACGACCATCATCGGCAATTTGTGGTGCAGCTGTGGACGTGGCAGTATATCTCTGCCACTAGGTGTGGCGTCTGGGGTGGCCTATGTCGTACCTCTGGTGTCGCCTACAGAAGGTTGCGAGCAACCAGTCTTCACCATAATTCAAATATCTATTCTTTTGGTGGGAACTCTATATTGGGTTCTCCACTCTAGGGTATGGGCACGTCCCCGACAGGGAGCCGACCTTAGATTAGGGGGCTCGCCTAATGAGCCTGACCTCGATAGGAAGCTAGCCTCAGACAAGGGGGTTTGGCTTATGAGCCTGGTCTCGGTTGGGGGCTGACCTCGGCAAGAAGCCAGCCTCAGACGAGGGGGGGGCTCGCCCAATGAGCCTAGCCTCAGCTGGGGGCTGACCTCGGCAGGAAGCCAGCCTCAGATGGGGGGCTCGCCCTATGAGCTCGGTGTTGGCTATGGGTTGACCTCGATAGGAACCCAGCCTTAGACGTGGAGCTCACCCAATAAGCCCAACCTCGACTTAGAGCTGACCTCGGCAAGGAGCCGGCCTCAGATGGGGGTGTAGGGTTCCGGTGCAACACAGTGGAAGGGTAATTTTAAAAATTGAAATTAATATGCACAAAAATCCTAAAACAGGAACTCCTTAATAAGACTAGAATGTATGAAGACAAACATTTCTATGCAAATTAACTTAGAATACCAACCTGTAATCGCTAATTCCAATTTATGAAGACTTAAAACTTAAAGATCAACGGGCTATTTGAATTCACCAGGCGTCCAAGTGTCCGCCCTTCGATGGTGATCCACACAGAGCAATGATCAAGAACACTATCTTCTTGTCCAATGGTTCCTCCTATTGAGTTCTTCTTCCTAGAACTCAATTCTTCGAATTATGGCTGGAATTCTTCCACACAAGAGGTTGCCTTCCTTTCTTTTATCTCTTCTCCTCCTTCCACTAAGACCTTGACCCTCTAAGACACTCTTATCTTGAAGATAAGACTTTGTCCTAAGGGGATTTAGGCTTGTCTTAAATTGGAGGAGAAATTAAGACAAGAATGTCTTAATGTAAGAAAGAAAGAACAAAATCAGAACTCCTTCTTTCCTTTACCGTCGGAGACTTTCGCTCTTGTTCTTGTTTAGTAGCAGAGTTTTGACAGAGGTGTACTCTGTAAAGGAAATAGTGCAAGAATAAGAAAAGTGAGAAAGAGTCTTTAGGAGAGGAAGAAGAATAAAAATTACCGAGTTCTGATTTTCCTGACCCCTTAAATAGATCTCAGAGAGGCGCCCACACAACTCTTCGTGAAAAACTTCTCACGCCCTTTCTCATTTTCTCACGGCCCATCCTTCCTTCTCACAGCCTTTTGAATAAATCACATGGCCTTTCTTAAATGAAAAATCATGATGATTTTAAAAGAAAGGAGTCACGACTTTTAATATCCAAAGAGATGTTATTTCGCGCAACCAGAAAGCAACGAATGCTTTCTGCCTTTCTCAAAAAACATCAACCCTTGGATTCCAATCCAAGGGGGGACAATTGAGGCGCTAAAAGAGAGAAGGAAAAGCTGCCCCAACTTAATTCATCGGAGAATTAAGTGGGTGCGCCAAGAGTCCATGCGCCCATGGACTCCTCCATATGGCACGCCAAGAGTCCATAAGCGCATGGACTCTTGGTGTTTTTGGTGTGCAAGGGCTTAAGAGCGGGTGGGGGGCTAGCCTAGATACATGGTTAGCCAATAGGGTTAGCCATAATCCCTATAACCTCAATTAGGATCTAATTAGATCCAATCAGAACCTAAATTGAATCAATTCGGAACCCTAATTCGAATCCTATTCGAATAGAAGTTAGGATTTGCAACACTTGCTAGAGTGTCTTCATGCAAATGACTCTTGATCAATTCTCTTAAGTCTGTGACCCATTGGGTTCCATATCTAGCCAGCAGTGGGTTCGAATACAAGTTGATCTAATTTGATTAGAACTCTTTCTAATCGATTTAGGTCAAATCGGGCTTACTCGATTTTGATCAATTAGGACTCTTCCTAATAAATCATCATTAAATTTGATCAACCCACAAGACAAGATTGACGTCTAGCAACGTGTCATGTCTACCCAGAAGATATAGAAATTCTGGTGAAATACCAAAACTACCCTTCAGTAGAAAGTTACCGTATAATTAAATCCTTCGATCAGCCAGCACCCAAAAATATAATTATGGATATGGATATATGTCAAATCCAATATTATATTTGTTTCTAGCTCAATCTAATATTGATGATTCAATTATCTTGATATTAGATACCATCTCTAATATCTTTACATTGATCAAAGATTCCCTGAATCATCATCCGATTGATAACTAGCTAGATGCAATCTCCTCTTACTAAGAGTGATCGATTCCTTGTTGACCTACTCATTACCTTCATATCTAATTCACCATTCCCAGTATCAATCCTGTGCATGTCTCAGTGTCATGATTATGATTGAACCAAAGCATGGGTTCATGTGCATAAGGTACTTATGGCAGTCTCAGGTCAAAGGATTACTTGTACCACTCCCACTATGAGAACCTTCTATTGACATGTAGCTAAGACTCCATTAGATGTTCTCAAGTTGGATCATATCAGTGAACTCATTCTCTAATGAGCACCCACATCATAGTATTAGTGTCATTCACAAGTGACTGTGAGTGCAGTCACCCTCTCCAGTATACATGGGATGTGCTAGTCTTACCGAAAAAACCCTGATCCCCTACTCAGGGTTCCTTTGACTAGGAATATTTTAGATTAAGGTTTTAAGACTTTAGGTCTCACTGGTATGATCTCATCATAACCCTAAAATCATAGCCCTAATCTATGGGGTTCATCATATAATAAGAAACACAGCGTATGATGAAAAATAATGCCTTTATTAGAATATTGTCAAATACAATGGTTTGGGAGATACAACATAGATTGGCTTGTAGGGCATATCCCTTTCAATCTCCCACTTGCACTAAAGCCAATCGCCTTTAAATCTTAATCCCATACTCTCGAGGTGGCGATCAGACTCTTGCTGTGCTAGAGCCTTAGTGAACGGGTCTGCTACGTTGTTCTTTGTATCAACTCTATTTATGTAGACATCTTGTCTTTCTACTATTTCTCGTATGAGATGGAAGAATCTCATAATGTGCTTGGACTTATGATGAGCTCTTGGTTCCTTAGCTTGAGCAATAGCTCCAATGTTGTCACAGTAAAGTGGCACTGGGTTTTCAATCTCAGGAACAACACCCAACTCTGTGATGAACTTCTTCATCCAGACTACTTCCTTGGCGGCTTCACTGACAACTATGTATTCTGCCTCTGTGGTTGAGTCAGCTACAGTCTGCTGCTTGGTACTCTTCCAACTCACTGCTCCATCATTTAGGATAAAAACATATCCCGAAATGGATTTGCTATTATCAGGGTCTGATTGAAAACTAGAATCAAAATAAGCTTCTAGTTTAAGATCAGAACCACCATAAACTAGGAAAATATCCTTAGTCCTTCTCAAGTACTTAAGAATATTTTTAACTGCTTTCCAATGATCATCTCCTAGATCAGCCTGAAACCTACTGACAATGCCTAAAGCATATGCCACATCAGGCCTGGTACATAACATGGCATACATTATGGACCCTATTGCCGAAGCATAAGGTATAGAATTCATTCTATTTCTGTCTTCAGGTGTCTTAGGAGACATCCTTTTGGAAAGATGTTTGCCTTGACTCATAGGAAGATAACCTCTTTTACTTCCATCCATGCTGAATCTTTTCAGTACTAGGTTAATGTACCTAGACTGGGATAAACATAGCATCCTCTTAGACCTATCTCTATAGATCTTAATACCTAGTATATCGGATGCTTCTCCCAAATCTTTCATGGAAAACTGGTTTGATAGCCAAACCTTGACTGATTGTAACATTGGGATATCATTCCCAATAAGGAGTATGTCATCTACATACAGAACCAAGAAGACTATGGCACTCCCACTAGTCTTCTTATAAACACAGGGTTCATCCACATTTTTGATAAAACCAAACCTTTTAATAGTTTCATCAAAATGGATGTTCCAACTCCTTGAAGCTTGCTTTAATCCATAAATGGATTTCTTTAGCTTGTATACTTGATTAGGTTTATTCTTTGAAATAAAACCTTCTAGCTATGACATGTAAACTTCTTCCTCAAGGAAACCATTGAGGAATGCAGTCTTCACATCCATCTGCCAGATGTCATAATTGTGGTATGCTGCTATAGCAAGTAAAATCCGAATTGATTTGAGCATGGCAACAGGTGAGAATGTTTCATCATAATCAATTCCCTGTTTTTGTCTAAAACCTTTTGCACTAATCTAGCTTTATAGGTTTCAACATGGCCATCTGCCCCAATCTTTTTCTTATAGACCCATTTGCACCCAATAGGATTAACACCCTCTGGTGCATCGACCAAAGACCATACTTGGTTGACATACATAGAGTCTATCTTGGATTCCATGGCTTCTTGCCATCTATCTGAATTAGTACTCAAGACAGCTTCTGTATAGGTCAAAGGTTCATCATTTTGAATGACTTGGGCTTCATTATTTTCAATAATAAACCCATACCTCTTAGGTGCCCGTGACACTCTATCAGACCTACGGGGAGGAGTTTTGTGTTCTGGTTCTGATCTAACTATATGTTCTATTGATTGAGAATTGTCTATCTGTGTTTCTTGTACTTCTCCAAGTTCAATAGTTCTACCATTGCCCTTTTCTAAAACTCTTTTTCTAGAAAAGTGGCATGTCTGCTGACAAAAATCTTTCGTTCAGTTGGATGGTAAAACAGATATCCTCTACCCTCTCTAGGATATCCTACAAATAGATATTTGTCCACTCTAGGTTCCAACTTATGTCCAAAATTTCTTTTAACATAAGCTGGACATCCCCATACCTTAAAATATTTAAGATATGGTTTCTTTCCACTCCAAATTTTATATGGAGTACTAATAACAGATTTAGAAGGTACTTTGTTTAGAATGTAGACAGCATTTTCTAGGGCATGACCCTAGAAGGAAATGGGTAAATTTGTGAAGCACATCATGGATCATACCATATCTAATAAGGTACGATTCCTTCTTTCAGTTATACCATTTAGATGTGGTGTATATGGAGGGGTCCATTCAGAAAGAATTCCATTGACTTTAAGATAGTCTAAAAACTCCATGGATAAGTATTCTCCTCCTCGATCAGACCGAAGAACTTTAATACTTTTCTCGGTTTGTTTTTCGACCATACTTTGATACTCCTTAAATTTATCAAAGGCTTCAGAATTATGTTTCATAAGATACACATATCCGAACCTAGATAAATCATCTATAAAAGTGATAAAATATGAGTATCCACCTCTAGCCTGAGTTGTCATTAGACCATATACATTAGTATGTATAAGTCCAAATAACTCAGTTGACCTTTCTCCATATCCAGTAAATGGAGTCTTGGTCATCTTACCCATGAGACATGATTCACAAGTTCCTAATGATTCATACTCATAAGGATCAAGGAATTTTTCCTTGTATAACTTGCTTATCCTAGACACATTAACATGACCAAGTCGATGATGCCAAAGTAAAGTATCATTAAAGTTTTATCTTTTTCTTTTATTATTGACATGAAAAATACTATCATTGGAAGAAATAGTTAAGAGCCCATTGCTAAATATGCCAGAACAAACAAATTCATTGGATAACATTATCGAGCAACCAGTGCTCGTTACATCCATTACATATCCTTGTTTTAATAACAAGGGAATAGATATAATGTTCCTAATAATCTTAGGCATATAATAACAATTTTCTAACTCCAAGATCTTTCTTGAAGGCAACTTCAGAATATAGGTCCCTACAGCTTCTGCTTGGATGATATCACCACTAGCACCATAGAGATTGAAGTCACCTTCCTTCAATACTTTAAGCTTGTGGAGGTCCTGCAAAGATTTGCATATATGGTAACCACAAGCAGTATCCAATACCCAAGTATTTGATATAGATGAATTTAATGTCAATATAGCATGTATCTCATACATACCTTTTGGCGTATCTGATGCACCAGGCTTCACAGTTGCAAGGTAAGCCTTGCAATTCCTTTTCCAATGTCCCGCTTTGCTGCAAAAGAAACAGGTCAACTGTTTGGAGGCCTTCTTTCCTTTCTTATTCTTGTTGATGCCACTCTTAGGGTTTAGCCTCCTATTAAAACCCTTTTTGCCTGATTTCTTCTCATTGGTCTTATCAACAAGAAGAAGTGGAGCCTTTTCTTTCTCAACGTGGCTCTCCGCTATTTTTAACATATTTAACAGCTTAGGCAAGGAAGTGTTCAGTTTGTTCATATGATAATTTAAGACAAACTGAGAAAATGACTCCGGGAGTGATTGCAGGATTAAATCCTGATTCAACTACCCATCCATGATAAAACCTAATTGACCCAATCTGGTGATTAAGTCAATTACCTTCAGAATATGATCCTGAACGGATGTTCCCTCTGTTATCCTAGCATGGAATAAATGCTTAGATATTTCATATCTAGCAGTTCTGCTATGTTCTCCATAAAGCTCTTTTAAATTGAGCATTATGGATTGAGTATCCATGCTTTCATGCTGTCTCTGTAACTCATTGGTCATTGAGGCTAGTATGATACACTTGACAGTAAGGGATTCATTCTGCCACATTTTGTATGTGGCCATATCTTCCTGTGTGGCATCGTCCCCTAGTGGATTAAGACTAGGGGTATCAAGAATATAAGAAAGTTTTTCTGAACTCAGCACAATCTTTAAATTTCTCAACCAGTCCACATAGTTCAGACCAGTCAGTTTGTTGGTATTTAAGATACTTCGCAGTGATATTGAAGATGCCATTTATCTACATTTAACAAAGAACAATACATAAGCAAACAACCATGAAATAACATACATAATTAAATTAGGTCTTTAATTTAATTATGTCTCCCACTATTTTATCAAAAATCATAGCCCTCACTATGATAATCAAGAAGAACCTTGATCGATTTTTCTTAGTGAGATTGAGATCCTAATAACTTATAAAAGATCTTGCAGAAAACACAACAAATCTTTTATAAGCTCAAAGGTAGGAAACACTTCCAATTATGTCTCATATAATTCTCAAGAAGTAACTTGGCCTCTAGAACATTATTAGTCTTGCAGAAAACACAACAAACCATAATGTTCTAGTTATGTCAAGACCCTTTCATTTCTATACAGTCAATACTCAAATATAATGCCCTTGCAGATAACACAACAAAGCATTATACTGAATATACTGTAAGCATATCTATGCACTAGACTAGTATTATGTCAATCACCATATTAGGTCTTGCAGATAACACAACAAACCTAATGTGGTTCATAACACAATAATGATCCAGCATGAAGGAAGGCCAATATATAGTATTTTTAATACTAAGCATTTTAGTCAAGATTTAAATTTAATCAAATCGGACAGGCAAGTGGAAGAGATGTGGGAGTCCCCCCGTTGCTTTCCTAGACACCAATAAAAATTGGCCAGGTCAGTCAACGGAACTAATTAAAAACCATAATTCTCTTTACCTTCCCAGAACCACCTTCCTAGACACCGAATGATCAATTATACATCATGACTAGTGATGCTTATTAGTTAAATATACTAAGACTTAATATAATTTTTAAAAGGAGGGATTTATAAATTGCCAGCACATCCTTATAGAATGTATCACAATCAACATATCACTCTTATAGATAAACAAATATATGCTAAGTGTATCATCATACTAGGACAACCATTTACCACATGATGGATCCAACATTATGCCAGGGCAACCTTATTTCAGTATGATGACTTAAAAACTAAACATATCCCTATAATAATTAGGGTTTGAGTGAAAGACCCTAACTAGTGGCATACATCAAAACATATATGCAATCAAAGATATGCTAAGTGTAGTAACATATTAGGATTTAAAAAAAAACTCTTAGATGTGACATACAAGCTATCATAAATTATAGTCCTTATTAAGGTGGCTTTGATACCACTGTAGGGTTCCGGTGCAATGCAGCGGAAGGGTAATTTCAAAAATTGAAATTAATATGCACAAAAACCCTAAAACAGGAACTCCTTAATAAGACTAGAATGTATGAAGACAAACATTTCTATGCAAATTGAATTAGAATACCAACCTGTAATCGCTAATTCCAATTTATGAAGACTTAAAACTTGAAGATCAACGGGCTATTTGAATTCACCGGGCATCCAAGTGTCCGCCCTCCGATGGTGATCCACATAGAGCAATGATCAAGAACACTATCTTCTTATCCAATGGTTCCTCCTATTGAGTTCTTTTTCCTAGAACTCAATTCTTTGGATTATGGCTGGAATTCTTCAACACAAGAGGTTGCCTTCCTTTCTTTTATCTCTTCTCCTCCTTCCACTAAGACCTTGACCCTCTAAGACACTCTTGTCTTGAAGATAAGACTTTGTCCTAAGGGGATTTAGGCTTGTCTTAAATTGGAGGAGAAATTAAGACAAGAATGTCTTAATGTAAGAAAGAAAGAACAAAATCAGAACTCCTTCTTTCCTTTACCATCGAAGACTTTCACTCTTGTTCTTGTTCAGTAGTAGAGTTTCGATAGAGGTGTACTCTGTAAAGAAAATAGTGCAAGAACAAGAAAAGAGAGAAAGAGTCTTTAGGAGAGGAAGAAGAATAAAAATTACCGAGTTCTGATTTTCCTGACCCTTTAAATAGATCTCAGAGAGGCGCCCACACAACTCTTCGTGAAAAACTTCTCATGCCCTTTCTCATTTTCTCACGCCCCATCCTTCCTTCTCACGGCCTTCCGGATAAATCCCACGGCCTTTCTTAAATGAAAAATCATGATGTTTTTAAAAGAAAGGAGTCGCGACTTTTAATCTCCGAAGAGATGTTATTTCGCGCAACTGGGAAGCAACGAATGCTTTCTGCCTTTCTCAAAAAACTTCTACCCTTGGATTCCAATCTAAGGGGGACAATTGAGGTGCTAAAAGAGAGAAGGAAAAGCCGCCCCAACTTAATTCATCGGAGAATTAAGTGGGCGCGCCAAGAGTCCATGCGCCCATGGACTCCTCCATATGGCGCGCTAAGAGTCCATAAGCACATGGACTCTTAGTGTTTTTGGTGTGTAAGGGCTAAGGAGCGGGTGGGGGGATAGCCTAGATACATGGTTAGCCAATAGGGTTAGCCATAATCCCTATAATGTCAATTAGGGTCTAATTAGATCCAATCAGAACCCAATTGAATCAATTCGGAACCCTAATTCGAATTCAATTCGAATAGAAGTTAGGATTTGCAACACTTGCTAGAGTGTCTTCATGCAAATGACTCTTGATCAATTCTCTTAAGTGTGTGACCCATTGGGTTCCATATCTAGCCGCAGTGGGTTCGAATACAAGTTGACCTAATTTGATTAGTACTCTTTCTAATCGATTTAGGTCAAATCGGGCTTACCCGATTTTGATCAATTAGGACTCTTCCTAATAAATGATCATTAAATTTGATCAACCCACAAGACAAGATTGACGTCTAGCAACGTGTCATGTCTATCTGGAAGATATGAAAATTCTGGTGAAATACCAAAACTACCCTTCAGTAGAAAGTTACCATAAAATTAAATCCTTCGATCAGCCTGCATCCAAAAATATAATTATGGATATGAATATATGTCAAATCCAATATTATATTTGTTTCCAGCTCAATCTTATATTGATGATTTAATTTTCTTGATATTAGAAACCATCTCTAATATCTTTACTTTGATCAAAGATTTTCTGAATCATCATCCGATTGATAACTAGCTAGATGCAATCTCCTCTTACTAAGAGTGATCGATTATTTGTTGACCTACTCATTACCTTCATATCCAATTCACCATTCCCAGTATCAATCATGTGCATGTCTTATTGTCATGATTAGGATTGAACCAAAGCATGAGTTCATGTGCATAAGGTACTTATGGCAGTCTCAGGTAAAAGGATTACTTGTACCACTCCAACTATGAGAACCTTCTATTGACATGTAGCTAAGACTCCATTAGATGTTCATAAGTTGGATCATATCAGTGAACTCATTCTCTAATGAGCACCCACATCCTAGTATTAGTTTCATTCACAAGTGACTGTGGGAGCAGTCACCCTCTCCAGTATACATGGGATGTGCTAGTCTTACCGGAAAAATCCTAATCCCCTACTCAGGGTTCCTTTGACTAGGAATATTTTAGATTAAGGTTTTAAGACTTTAGGTCTCACTAGTATGATCTCATCATAACCCTAAAATCATAGCCCTAATCTATGGGGTTCATCATATAATAATAAACACAGCGTATGATGAAAAATAATGCCTTTATTAGAATATTGTCAAATACAATGGTTTGGGAGATACAACATAGATTGGCTTGTAGGGCATATCCGTTTCAGGGGGGCTCGCCCAATGAGCCCGACCTCGGTTGTGAGCTAAGGCACCATGCTTGGGGGGCAAGTCTTTCATTGTCATAGCCACCTGTGCGCTCCATGTTAGTGGATGTTGCCACATCAGATACCCCTCATACTCGAGCCTTGAGGGTGTGGTAGCACTCAGGGTGAAGGGAGTATTGATCCCGCTGACATGGGGGATGTCCCTACGATGCCATCAATATCTTGGGTACCTGTGGCCCAAAAA
Organism: Areca catechu; assembly: GCA_021397845.1. Taxonomy (NCBI): domain Eukaryota; kingdom Viridiplantae; phylum Streptophyta; class Magnoliopsida; order Arecales; family Arecaceae; genus Areca; species Areca catechu. The sequence goes on along the minus strand of CM038051.1, from coordinate 86,830,476 downwards.
TCATGCTCCTAGTACAAACATGGTGATGCTCCACTAAGTTTCCCATTGAGGTAACATAATTGCTCCATTTGAATCGAAGCGACTACCGCAGGCTTGGCACATCTGGGGCATCTTAAAGGGCCACTCGATGACCTCCCGTTGATAGAGAGTCGAAAGGGTGCAAGCTCTGCATCGGGACAAAGCGGAGGCAAGCAATAGTCTTTACTGCAAAGGGCCTGCCACCATGCCTTTTTAAGGGACCTTTTGTGTGCCAACGTGCAACATTCCGTAGTGTGGCTTCTCTCCTTCCTTCATGCTTTTTCCTTTTTCCCTCCCCTCGCCTTCGAGCTGTGCCAGAGGAAGGCGCCTAATAACTGCTCCATTTGAATCGAAGCGACTACCGCAGGCTTGGCACATCTAGGGCATCCTGAAGGGCCACTCGATGACCTCCCATTGATAGAGAGTTGAAAGGGTGCATGCTCTGCATCGGGACAAAGCGGAGGCAAGCAATAGTCTTTACTGCAAAGGGCCTACCATCGTGCCTTTTTAAGGGACCTTTTGAGTGCTAACGCGCAACATTCCATAGTGTGGCTTCTCTCCTTCCTCCATGCTTTTTCCTTTTTCCCTCCCCTCGCCTTTGAGCTGTGCCAGAGGAAGGCGCCTGATGGACTTCAGTCCCCCAGTTGAGGAGGTAGAGGGGGAGAGGGAGTCTTTTAGCTTTCTTCGGGGTGATCCAATAGTACCAAGGCATGGCATCCATGATGGAGAAGAAATTTGTCGAGCTCGGATTTCCTCTTAGTGAGGACCCCCAGAGGAGAGAAAAAGAGGCTGCTCTCAAAAATGGGGGTAGCAGAGCTGAAGATGGAGAAAGAGGCTACTCGTGCCTCCCCTCGAGACTGGAGGTCCTTGATGATGTGGTGGCAGCAAGGATGGAGGTCATCATGGAGGAGCCCACGACCATTATGGTGCTATGGAAGGAAGCCTAACGGGGCACCGCTATAGCTACTCTTGGAATCATGGGATTCGTGAGTTCCAAGAAGGGGGTGGTGGACCCGATGCCGAACTTTAGAGGGTCCGTAGACACCTGAGGTAGGGCTCCTATGGGCTCGGGCTGTCCTGCTAGTGCCTTCTATGCCAATCATGGAGGTTAAGATCAGGACCAAGGTCGGAGCAGACCAAGCTTCCTTCCCTTTATGCTTGTAATCTGGCATTTGAGAGATTCCCTGGCCTGTCGAGGATCTCCCTTGATATAAGAGACTTTTGAACAAATAAATAAAAAATCTTCTCTTCTGTCATCCGGTGTGTCTCCATTTTCTTTTCTCCTTCGTTAGTCATTAGAACAGGGAGGTATGTGCTCGAGGCCATCATAAGTTTGTTCCAGACCTTCGGCTCTCGTAGGATGATGTTGGAGGCAGAGGAGCCTGATGTAGGATGCCAAGGGGCCTGATGAAGAAGGTCGAGGGGCCTGATGCAGGAGGCTGAGAAACCTAATGAAGGAGGTTGAGGGGCCTGGCATCGGAGGCTGAGGAGCTTGATGAAGGAGGCCAAGGGGCCTGATGAAGAAGGCTGATGGGCCTAATGTAGGAGGCTGAGAAGCCTGATGAAGGAGGTCGAGTGGGCTAGCATCGGAGGCTGAGGAGCCTGATGCCGGAGGCTGAGGAACTTGATGATGGAAGCCAATGGGCCTAGCATTGAAGGTTGAGGAGCTTGATGCTGGAGGCTAAGGAGCTTGATTTAGGTGACCGAGGGGCCTGATGAAGGAGACCTAGGGACTTAATGAAGGAGGTCGGGGGGACTAGCACCGGAGGTTGAGGAGCTTGATGCCGGAGGTGAGGAGCATGATGATGGAGGCCGAGGGGCCTGGCACCAGAGGTTGAGGAGCCTGATGCCAGAGGCTGAGGAGCTTGATGAAGGAGGCCAAGGGGCCAGTAGCTGGAGGCTGAGGAGGCTGATGGAGGATGTCAAGGGATCTGATGAAGGAGGTCGAGGGTTCTCGCACCGGAGGTTAAGGAGCCTGATGCCGGAGGCTAAGGAGCTTGTGAAGGAGGTCAAGGGGCCTAATGAAGGAGGCCCAGAAGCCTGGCACTAGAGGATGAGGAGCCTGATGAAGGAGGCCGAGGGGCCTGGCACCGAAGGCTAAGAAGCTTAATGTTGGAGGCTGAGGAGCCTGATGAAGGAGGCTAAGAAGCTTGATGAAGAAGGCTAAGAGGCCTAGCACCGGAGGCTGAAGAGCTTGATGCCAGAGGCTGAAGAGCTTGATGAAGGAGGCCGAGGGGCCTGGCACTGGAGGCTGAGGAGCCTGATGCTGGAGGCTAGGATCCTGATGAAGGAGGTCGAGGGACCTGATGAAGGTGGCCAAGGGGCCTAGCACCAGAGGCTGAGGAGCCTGATGAAGGAAGCTGAGGGGGTTGGCACTAGAGGCTGAGGAGCCTCATGAAGGAGGCCGAGGGGCCTGGCACCAAAGGTAGCAGAGCTTGATGCCTGCGGTTGAGGAGCCTGATGAAGGAGGCCAAGGGGCCTGGCACTAGAGGCTGAGGAGCCTAATGCTGGAGGTTGAGGAGCCTGATAGAGGAGGCCGAGGGACTTGATGAAGGAGGTCGAGGGGCCTGACACCGTAGGTTGAAGAGCCTAATACCGGAGGCTAAGGAGCCTGATAAAGGAGGCCAATGGGCCTGGCATCGAAGGCTGAGGCTGATGTCGGAGGCTGAAGAGCCTGATGAAAGAGGCTGAGGGGCCTGATGCAAGTGGCTGAAAAGCCTAATGGAAAGGCGAAGGGGCCTGGCACCAGAGGTTGAGGAGCCTAATGCCAGAGGCTGGGGAGCTTAATGAAGGAGGTCAAGGGGCATGGCACCAGATGTTGAGGAGCCTGATGTCGGAGGCTGAGGAGCCTGATGAAGGAGGCCAGGTATGCCAAGCTATGAGTCGGGTGGTAGACGGCCGGGACTTCTGGGGTTTCTCGGTGGACATCTCCAGATTATGGGCAAGACGACTAGAGTTGGGAGGCCAACGAAGCATCTAGTCTTGGGTGCCGGGCTTCATAAGTTTTTGGGCTCAAAGTGCTGGTCTTCGAGATTTTTCGGGCTCAGAGTACTAGGCTTCGGGAGTTTCCAGGCTTAGAGTACCAGGCTTTGAGAGTTTCCAGGCTCAGAGTGCCGGGCTTTGGGAGTTTCCGAGCTTAGAGTACTGGGCTTTGGGAGTTTTTGGGCTTAGGCCAGCTCGGAGCTGGTTGAACAAGCCCTGCACAAATGAAAGACAAGGTTGCACTGGAGGTGAGTTCTAATAATCAAGGAAGGAGTCTTACATCGCTAACGAGGTGGTGAGCTACTCTAGGCTCGCGGCTTCAACGCAGGCCCATCGGTTGACCGTACTACAAGTCAGGTAGTGGACCACGGGATTGACGGGATTCTTAAGAACATCTTTAGACTATTAGCTCAATAGATGCCAAGCTATGAGCCACACGATAGATGGCGGGACTGTGTTGAGTCACCGCAGACTTCTCCGAACTGTGAGCAGGGCAAGAGCTGAACTAAGAGTCAAGCAGATGATGGCAAGACCTTTCGGAGACTTCGCAGACACCTCTGGACTATCAGCATAGTAGTTGCCAAACTGTGAGCCTTGCGGTAGATGGCGGGACTGTGTTGAGTCACCGCAAATATCTCCGGACTATGAGCATGGCAAGGGCTGGGCTGAGAGTCAAGCGGTAGATGGCGGGCTCCCTAGGGTTTCCTGATCGGGATCCACTGGACTTTGGCCTCAGTGGTAGGTGTTAGACTGCGACACTTACCGTTGATGGTGAGATGGAAGCTTTCCCTATGGATCTATCACATAGCTTTTCACATAATGAAGGTGATAGGGGGAGAGAGTTACTCGTCGGACTCTGGTCGCTTGGATAGGAGTGAGTTACTCCTTCAGTGGAAAAATATGGGTCGAACTTGTTGATCATCAGCATAAGGGAAGATCGTTGGGGCCGGTTCCGACTAGAGGGCACAGCGGCAGGTGACCGGCATTCAGGAAAGCACGGTCATTTTCTCTTTTTTTTCTTCTTTTTGTTTGTACCCCCGGTCTACCCCCTAGGGTTGAGGGTGGTCTTGGAAACTTGCCCCTTCCTGGTGGCCAACCTGTTGGTCTCCAGGATCTTGAAAACATCCCCCTTCTTGGCGTGCTAATATGTTAGTCGCCAGGATCTTGAAAACTTTTCCCATCCTGGCATGCCAATCTGTTGGTCGCCAGGTTCTTGAAAACTTCCCCCTTCCTAGCATGCCAATCTATTGCTGTCAAGATCACCGTCGCTTGCAGCTCTATCATGCCTGGGGATCCTCCCATCGTCGTCGGGCACCATGATGGACCTCTCAAGGGCTCATCCATCTCGTCCTGCTCCATGACTACCTGCTCCCGGCCGTGCTCTTTCTTTCATACAAGACAGGGGAGACCCGGGCTGGGGATTCTGGTGAGGATACTTTAATGATCATGTTAGTGGGATGATCGAGGGAAATAGAAAGGACCTTCGCGGTGTAGGGCTTGGGGGACTCATCCATCGAGAGGGTGTGACTCGAGAACAGGAATGTAAAGGAATGGAAAAGAAAAGGGAACGAGAGCAGGGAGCAGGGAGGCTTCTCAGGCCAGTTGTTTGCTCGGCGGAGCTTCATCACCTGCTTACTTACCTGATGCAGGATAATTATGAAAACCTAATCTACTGATTATTAACCTAATTAATAGTGAAAAATAGAAATTAAATTTTTTTATGATTTTTAGATTTTTAGAGACTCAAAGTATGTAATTAGGGAATTAGTCAATGAGTTTATACCTGCACAAGTAGATCTAACAAATTAACTAAAAAAATTAGGATTTGGTGGCTAAGAAACCACCATAAACTAGGGTCTACTTTAAAAGAGTCAGAAAATAAAGAGTAAGGAAGGGCTTCTAAATTTTACCAATGACGAAATTTTCCCTCTAAAGTAGATTTGCTGGAACTCTCAGAATCTCACGGCAGGGCTTCAAGATTTTGATCTTCGAGCTTCGATCTTCTGCAATATCGATTCCAAGGGAAGGACACCTTGACTTTAGTTCCTGATCACCTGCATTCATTCAACAAAGGAATATTTCAATTAAAAAAAAGAAAAAATGGGAAAAGATGGAAAAGTGAAAGGGAAGAGGGAAGGAAGTGGTTAGTTAAGGTTTTCAGGTGTCTGGATAAGTAGGATAACTAGGGCCTCACACCCCGCGATGTTTCGAAGAACAAAGAAAAGGATGTCACACTCCATGATGTACACAACAAAGAAAAAATTAGACAGAATGTCGTTGTATTTCATCAATAATCATTAATAATACAAGGAGGTTGATGGAGTATTTATAGACCAACAACTATAGGTATATTGGTTACAAAGACTAGTGTTTGTTTTCTTTAGGCAACAACTCATGGAGACCTTGCTTTGGGCATCTTGGACTCCTGCTCTTGGGCTGAACTGGGGCTCTCTCCAAGGTGGGTGACATCATGGAATTCTCCTTCCAAGTGGGTGCCAAGGTTGAGGATTAGTGAAGTGTCAAGATGAACGGCCAAGATTGCTTCATGGGTTGCCTTGATTACTGGACTCTGGAGTGTAGATGATGTGGGCTCCTGCAGGATGGTGGACTCTTTAGTCTGGATAGAAGAAAACTCAAGAGTTCTTATAGGATTCTTGAGTTCTTTAATCTTGAGCAACTTGGAACCTATTTGATCAAAACTTTGGAGGTAGAAAGATACTGAATTTCCTTCACTTTGGGCGATTAACTAGGCTTGAAACTCTTGGAAGTTGGCATCAAAGAGAGAAAGAGAAGCTTGGCCAACTCAGAATTTTGGCATGATTTATTTGGGTGAGAGGGCACCAATTTGGAGACTCCTTCTGCTTTACTCTTCTTAAAAATAAGTGGTGCCATTTAATTCTTGAATGCATGTGGCCGACCAAAGATAAATGACATGGTATGTGGGATGTCCAAACATAAGTGACATGCCATGTGATAATGTCCTAGGTGATATGGCGAGTGATGTCCAAAAGTCATGTAATGTTGTCCAAATTCTTGAAAAAGGTGGTGCCAAGAAGTGGTTGCATATGATAAGTGACTTGGACTAGCACATGGAGTCACATGGCTTGCTTGAGCTAGCACATAGAGTCACATGGGTCTGGACTTGGGTCCCCCTTGTATTACAGGACTCGGCAAATAATTACAAGACTCAATTTAAAACCCAACTTGATCAATTTGATCAAAAGGCATAACCAATAAAATAAAATGGCTTAAGCTGGTAAATAGGGTTTGGCCCAAATAGGGTTTGATACAACTTGATAAATAGGGTTTATATACAAACCCTAATTGGTAAAAAGGGGTAACTAACACTGGACCATTTATGACCCAATTGACATTGGGGTTTTTTTACAAACTTAATTTTTAGGGTTTAGGACTAAACCCAACTAAGCTAAAATAACAAAAATTAAAGATAAAATATTTACAAGTAAAAAGGTTTTGGGTTCAAGGCTTTATTCACTGGTGATCCACAGGGATTTAGGTTTGACCTGTCGATCTTTTCTGGCATTGGTGTCCGCACCAATTCTTCCTAGGTGGGAGAAACTCAACCCTGTCGAGATGGGTTAACTTCGCGTTGATAGCGCTCTAGTAAGTCTGGGTCAACTCTCTACAGGTCCTCTCTGGTGATCCAAGAATTATCGATCTCGGATCGTCCTTGCCAATGAACTAGATAACGCTGATATTCTTTGCCCCGAGTAGCGATAATCTTGTCATTTAAGATTCGCTTGATCCTGTCTCTCCAGGCTGGTGGTGTGGCAGGTGGACACACATGGGTTGGCTCACTCTTAAGGATTGGATCTGGTCCAAATGGCTCACTAGGAATCAACGTTGGCTCCTTATACTCAATAAGGTTAGAAATGTTGAAAGTAGAACTAATGCCTAGTTCAGGTGGTAACTCAAGCACATAGGCATTAGATGTAATTTTTCTAATTACTTTGTATGGTCCACTACTACGGGCATGTAACTTTCTCATGGTTTTATGTAGGAACCGTCCAAGTCATAGTCTAACCATGACATAGTCTCCTTCATTGTATTCTTTAAGTCTTTTTCTCTCTTTTTTTTTTTGATTGACTTGCATATAAATGACTAATAACTTTACCTAATTGACTACAAACTAGACTAAATCCAAAACTACAACTAAGTTTCACCCTTGGTTGGTGGGCGACATGCAGATAAGAATGGTGCATGGATTCTTACTGAATGCCATAGAGTCTACGAGAAATAGGTTGTAAACCTAACATGCTCCATGGGCTTATGCAACATGCTAACCTCTACAAAATGTAATCTAATGGTCCAAGAAACATGGGAAGCTTCAAGAAAAGGTAGGAAGTAAGAAGTAGATCCGGAGTTAGATTGGAAATAAGAAGGGGTTTCAGGAAATAGTCCTAAACTAGTGGGGTTGACCTTAAGTGTTTGAGGTATTACTACAAGGTCTGCCCTATAGAAGAATGGGTCAGTAATCTCAAGGAAGAGATCTCCAATGGGAACTACAGGGGTGAAGTCTTCCTAAGGGTACTGGACTAAATAAGCCAAGTCCTCACTAATTACTTCAGGACTAAGCTCTATGACTTGAGTCTCTTCTAATATTTCCTCAGGTAAAGTCTCAATAGTAGGGTTAGGTTTCTCTTGGATCTCTTTTCCTACTTGTCCTTCCAGTACAGCTTCAGTCTCGGTAGGGTCATGGTCAACTAACTCTGGGCTAGATTAAATCTGGGTGCCTACCAGGTCAGCTAATTTTGGGTCAGCCATATGTATTTCCTTTTCTCTCCATACTCATCCACTAAGTTCACCCAGCTTCATACACTTTTACTTCAATGTCATCTTGGTGAACCAATAGGGTAGTAGGAGTAGGTCGGTTAAGAAAAAATTAGATAGGATCTTGGCTAGTAGGGGTGGGTTGGCTTGAATAGGGTTGAGTCGGCTCGGGTGAGAATTGGATCAACTCTACCTAGAAATCGATCGACTCTACTGAGAAATGGATCGACTCGGGTGGATTTGACTAGATCCTAATTTTTGATAAGGAGTACTAATCCTAATGGGTTCTGGCCAACTAAGGGAAACCTGACTAGCACTAGATTGATACCTAGGGGTTATGGGTTCCTTAGGTTCATAGGATATGGGCTCAGATCTATAGGTCATGGATTTGGGTTCGTAGGAGCTGGGTTCAAAGGATCTGGGTGCATAGGAACTAGGTTCATATGATTTGGGTAGGTACTTTTTCCTAAGTTTAAGTATCATGTCGCTCTAGGTAGTTATGGGTGTGTCTCTTCTTCGTCTGACCATTCTTTCAACATCACCCAATAAATTCAAGCTTGGCATACTAATTTAAGCTTAGCAAACTTAAATTTTCTTTCATCAAATACTAGTTCCCTTTCAAAATACAGATCCATACCTTCTTCCCAATCAATAAAATCCTCAGGATCAAGATCACCACTAAATGTAGGTGCTTCTAATATAATGTACCTACTGGCTCACTCATCTTGATCCATGAAATCATAATTGGGTCTCCTATGGTTACTCTCCCATATTGGGTCCTCGTATAGGGCTCTCCTAGGGTTGGGCTCCAGGAATGGGTTAGGGTATGTTTCAAATTTAGATTCAGTATGGGTCACAGGGTTCTCTCAAGGGTTCCTAACCGTTCATCTAGTTGATCAAAGCTATTGTTCATTTGGGCACATTGTTCAGTCATGAACCTTAGAAAGATTTCAAGGTTAGACTCCATGGACAGGCTGGATTGGGTTTGGGTGAGACTACTGGTATGGAGTTCCTAATCTAGTAGCCTTGCAATGCAAACACACAAAAATCCAAACTAAGGTTTCCTAGACCTAGAGCTCAAGTAGAATTGGTGTAGGCACCAGACCTCTAATTAGGGTTTAATTTTCGGGACTTGTAATAAGGCTTCAAGCCTAAACCTTGTAATTTTCTTTAGCTTTGAATTGAGTCTCATGTGTCTATGTCTAGTCCCGTACTTTGACCAATTGGATCAAATTGTGTCCTGTACTGAGTCCAGTCCTGTATTGAGTCAATTATGTCCTGTACCGAGTCCAGTCATAGTCAGTTTGAAGTATGGGCCCAAGCAAGATTAGTCTTAAAAATCTAGTCTCTTCGGAGCCAAGCCTGGAAGGAAGCCAACTCAGCTCAGGGGCCCACCTCTTCATCCTATGTGGTGCCATGTCAACATGCCAAGTGGGCTGCAAATTTCAGATTCTTGAATCCCCAAAGGGGGGACACAATACTTGATACACTCCCTTTTTCCCTCCCCACATCAAGCTAGTTTCCAACTATGGGTGGTCAGCTAAGAAAAGCTCAAAGGGAATTTGAAATATGGAGAATTTGAATCCCTTGCTTCAAGCCCTCCTATCAAGCTATCTTCCCAAACTACATGAACAACTATGGAAGGAAGGCAAGAATCCTTGGGCACCTCCATCTCCCACTCCCCACATCTTGTCTTATTCCAAAGTTGGATGCACAACCAAGGAAAGGAGGAGAACACATGCCTTGCTACAAGCCCCACTTCAAGTCTTCTTCCAAATAAGAGATCAACCTACCAAGTCAAGGACGCCAAGATCCCTCCTCCAAGCCTCAAGTCAAGCCCCACAAAATCAACTCCAAAGTCTTGGTCGGCAAAAGGAGAGAATTTTGAATTTTTTAGGTGCCTCTTCAAAGAGGACTTGTATTTTCATTTAAAATTCAAATGGGATGCTAAGGTGCCTATAAAAAGGACCTTACCCCTCCTTTGTATTCTTGAATTTTGATGAATGAAAAAACCAAGTCTTTTTGAGAGCCAGTTTTTTTTAGTTGCCTTCGTTCACTAGGAACGTCAATCTCCGTGAGGGAGCGCCTTTGCTTTCAGGCATCGAGAGGTGTGAGGCCTCAAGTTACCGTCCCTTCCATAACTCCATCCTCCAACTTCGAATCGGAGCCCATTGGGATCATCCACCCGGGCGCCTAACAAGAAGACTCCACCCATTATCACATCAACTCTCTTTCCTTCTTCTATTACTTTTTTTTGATAGAAACCTAACTTTTCTTCTTTGAATGCTCGCAGGTCCTCAAGGTGACACAAACACAGAGTCGGTTGCACTTGCCATTGAGATTTTTGGATAGCGAGCCGGCGTATCTATGGGTTGAAGGCTCGATCATCCAGGCCGCATCCGTGAGAGTGAGTGATCTCATCATCGGGTGCTTTAGATCTTTGAGGTTTGCCTCCTTGAACTTCTAAGTCAATATTGTTTTGAGAGCTAAGTCCTATGGGGTTTCTCAATCCCAGGGTCCTCTCTTTATCATTACTTAGGGACTACTTGCTTACCTGAAGATCTTGTCAATATAGAACCCTAGATTTACTCTTTCTTGTCCTCGGGAATCATCAACTTAATTAAAAACCTTAAAAGTCCCAAAATAACAATTCACCTGCATCATTTCATCTTGCATTTAGTTAGTCCCCCATCAAGAATGGGTCAGCTCAATTTACAACCAATTTAGCAATTATCCTGTCCACTGGCCAGGTAAAAGGTGGGGTCGTAGGAGGCTCCCCCTACTCTCGTAGGGTCCTAATTAAAAATCATGAAACTGCTTAGGGCATTTGCCTCTAGACCTCTAGCCTTAGACACCATATTCAAGTGATAATCAAAGGATTGGGTGCACTAGCTTTCACACAATACTTGGAACCCGACCTATTGGTGTCCCTAGCTCACTAGAGCAAATTAAGTCTAATTGATTTTAATTAGATTGGGCTCATATGCAAAGAAGGTTGTTATGGGCCCAGGACTGGTGATGAGATCCTGCCGTGATCTGAGATGCTCAAGTGCCTTTAAGATTAGTTACTTGATGATACACACACAAGATGAAACCCTAATATGCAATGAAGCAATAAAATAATTAAAAATAGAAAAAATTAAAAATTAATTTTTTTTTATATCTTAAAATTAAATTTTAGATCTAATCCGATCTCGGGATATCATATCCAGCCATAGCTCATTACTTCCATGGGTCGTGATAGTGTACTTGCATATACCCGCTTAGGAGGCTTGATTTCCTTCCACCAAAAAATAGAAAATAAAAAAAAATATCTGATTAATAGGGGATAAAAAAAATTAATTTATTTCTAATTTTTTTGAATTTTTTTAGATAGGTTTTATGCAGTTTTAATTTCAGCGTAGTTTTAGGTATGCAGAAATTTCAGAACTAGCAGTTAAACCCTAGTTTAACCTTCTCTCTGATACCAAAATGATGTGGAACAATTATGAAAACCTAATCTACTAATTATTTACCTAATTAAAAGTGAAAAATAGTAATTAAAATTCTTCATAAATTTTAGATATTTAGAGACTCAAAGTATGCAATTAGGGAACTAGTCAATGAGTTTATACCTGCATAAGTAGATCAAACAAAGTAACTAAAAAAAATCAGGATTTGGTGGCTAAGAAACCACCATAAACTAGGGTCTACTTTCAAAAGAGTTAGAAAATAAAGAGTAGGGAAGGGCTTTTGAATTTTACCAACGAAAGTTTTTTTTCCTAAAGTAGATATGCTAGAACTCTCAGAATCTCGCGGCAAGGCTTCAAGATTTCAATCTTCAGGCTCCGATCTTCTACAATATCAGTTCCAAGGCAAGAACACCTCGACTTGAGTTCCTGATCACCTGCAATCACTCAACAAAGGAAGATTTCAATTAAAAAAAAGCAAAGAAAGGAAAAGATGGAAAAGTGAAAGGGAAGATGGAAGGAAGTGGTCGGCTAGGGTTTTCTGGTGTCTAGATAAGTAGGATAACTAGGGCCTCACACCCCGCGATATTCTGAAGAATAAAGGAAAGGGCCCCACACACTGCGATGCACATAGCAAAGGAAAAATTGGATAGAATGTCATTGTATTTCATCAATAATTATTAAAAATATAGGGGGGTTGATGGATTATTTATAGACCAACAACTAGAGGTGTATGGGTTACAAAGACTAGTGTTTGTTTCCCTTAGGCAACAACTCCTAGAGACCTTGCTCTGGAAGTCTTGGACTCCTGCCTTGGGCTGAACTAGGGCTCTCTCCATGGTGGGCGACATCATGGAATTCTCCATCCAAGAGGGCGCTAAGGTTGAGGATTGGTGAAGTGTCATGATGAAAGGCCAAGATTGCTTCATGGGTTGCCTTAATTGCTAGACTCTAGAGTCTGGATGATGTGGGCTCTTGCAGGATGGTGGACTCTTTAGTCTGGATAGAAGAAAACTAAAGAGTTCTTATAGGATTCTTGAGTTCTGTAATCTTGAGCAACTTGGAACCTATTTGATCAAAACATTGGAGGTAGAAAGATAATAAATTTCCTTCACTTTGGACGATCAACTAGGCTTGAAACTCTTGGAAGTTGGTGTCAAAGAGAGAAAGAGAAGCTTGGCCGACTCCTTGGAATTTTGGCATGATTTATTTGGGTGGGAGGGCAACAATTTGGAAACTCCTTTTGCTTTACTCTTCTTAAAAATGTATGGCACCATTTAATTCTTGAATGCATGTGGCCAACCAAAGATAAATGACATGGCATGTAGGATGTCCAAACATAAGTGACATGCCATGTGATAATGTCCCGGGTGATATGGCGAGTGATGTCCAAAAGTCATGTGATGTTGTCCAAATTCTTGAAAAAGGTGGTTCCAAGAAGTTGTTGCATATGACAAGTGACTTGGGTTAGCACATGGAGTCACATGGCTTGCTTGAGCTAGTACATGGAGTCATATGGGTCTGGACATGGGTCTCCCTTATATTACAAGACTAAACTAATAATTACAAGACTCAATTTAAAACCAAACTTGATCAATTTGATCAAAAGGTATAACCAATAAAATAAAATGGCTTAAGCTGGTAAATAGGGTTTGGCCCAAATAGGGTTTGACACAACCTGATAAATAAGGTTTATATACAAACCCTAAATGGTAAAAAGGGCTAACTAACACTGTACCATTAACATCCTAATTGACATTGGAGTTTTTTTATAGACTCAATTTTTAGGTTTTAGGACTAAACCCAACTAAGCTAATATAACAAAATTAAAAATAAAATATTTACAGGTAAAAAGGGTTTGGGTTCAGGGCTTTATTCATAGGTGATCCACGTGTATGTGGGTTCGACCTGTCGAGCTTTTCTGGCCCTAGTGTCCACACCATTACCTCTCCCTCTCTTCTCCGTGCATGCTTACCTTCCTTACCTTCTTCCGGAGGCTAGGTTGGACCCTTATGGCCTTGGGGGAGCCTGAGAGAGGGAGAGTCCTCCCTTTCTTGGACCTTTAGGTGGCGCTCTGCCCCCAGCCAAGTCCTTCAATTCAGGAGGCCGAGAAAAAATCCCCAAAAAGGTCCCCATTCACCTTCTTGGCTTCGATGACCCTTATAGGAGGGGCGCTTCTATTTCGAAAGAGACTGCCCAGGGCTGCAGGTCCTGGGACCTTGATCAGATTCTTTTCTTGGGGAAGCTTTAAGTGCTGCACCACGACCATCGTCGGTGATGGTGGTGTAGCTATGGATGTGGCAATACATCGCTACCACAAAGCGTGGTGTCTGGGGGTAACCACGTTGTACATCTGGCACTGCTTGTAGAAGGCTGCAAGCAGCCAGGCTTTACTTCACCATAATTCAAATATCTATTCTTCTGGCTAGAAATCTGTATTGGGGAATCCACTCCGGGGTATGAACACATCCCCAGCAAGGAGCCAACCTCAGACGGGGGGGCTCGCCTAATGAGCCCGGCCTTGGTTGGGAGCTGATCTCGTTAGGAAGTTGGCCTTAATCGTGGGTGTTCATCTAATGAGCCCGGCCTCAGTTATGGCTTGACCTCAGTAGGAAGCCGGCCTCAGATGGGGGGCTTGCCCAATAAGCCCAGCCTCGATTGGGGGCTGACCTCGGTAAGAAGTTAGCCTCAAACGGGGGGGCTTGCCCAATGAGCCTGGCCTCGGTTGGGGGCTGACCTCGGTAGGAAGCCGGCCTCAGACGGGGGGCTCGTCAACTAAACCCGGCCTCGGTTGGGAGCTGACCTCGGCAGGCAGCCGGCCTCAGATATGGGGCTCCCTAATGAGCTTGGCCTTGGCTGGGAGCTGAGGCACCACTCTCGGGTGGCAAGTCTTCCATTATCGTAGCCGCCCGTGTACTCCACGTCAGCGGATGTCACCACATCACTTTTAACTAATGAATAGTCAAGCCCGACTTTGGCCGGCCCACTTGACTACCGTTATGAGAGTCGTATTGAGCTATCATATTAGGAATAGTAATTTTAATAGCCTGATAAACACCCGATCTTTGGATCTGTCAATGAACATCCAACTATTGGACCCATTACCATCCCACTTAATGGGAGGCTAAGACTCAGTTATCCCCATAACTTCATCTTTTTATGGACCTAATAATTTAGAGGGTATAATTTTAATGTGACAGAAGTAGAGATTAGAAGACATGGATCAATCTCCCACTAACCACATCAGTTATCAAGGAGTGTTACACATAACTAATATCCATGGGCACCTAAAATCAGTCAAGACCGATTAACCTTGGGTGACATGGGTTAACACGAGTCAGTGAGCTATTCAATCTATTCTGATCGACCACATTGGCCAAGTAAGTAGATCATGGATTGGGTTTCGTCATTAACCATCTTGCCTTAGACACCAATCGAGTTAGCCAAGTAAGAGGTAGCCCCAAATAACCAAGATCAAATTACTAAACTTACCTTGGACACCAATTGGTCCATCAGAATCTATTAGACTAGCCTAAAGACTCGGGCTATCCACTGAGACACAAATTAGGTCTATTTAGATTTATGGACTAATCAATCTAACTATTAGAGAGATCTATAGAGAAAAAATCCTAACTCTATATTTGATTCGATTAGTTCTCTTCATAGTCCAATGCATCTTAACTTAGGTCTAACCCAATTAAGGACCTAATAGAAGCTAACCCATGACCCTTAAGGATTATTAAAATGACTTAAAATCTTTGAATCATATTCCTAGAGTTCTTTGTCATTCAAGGTAACTTAATTCTCAATTAAGTTCAATAGCCTTTATAAATTAAAATAATTTTAATTTATAATGTAAAACAATTTTATAATGAATCAGAATTTGAATTCACTATTTTTTTGCATTCTCAGGTCAAGTGTTGACACATGCACTCATGAGTCGACTCAAGTATTCATGAGTTGACTCAAGTATTGACTCAAGGCCTGAGACAGAGTATTAACAGAAAGTCTTATTTTCTGTATGTACGCATGAGTCAACTCAAGTGTCAACACTTGGGTCGACTCAAGGCCTGTCACATGGCAAAAACAGTGATTTCAAATTCATTTTTTTTTTTTTAAACTTTTAATCAAAATCGATCAAAATAAAACTTTTAGATCTCATCTAAATTTGTTTTATGATCATATCATTTAATTTACACATTTTTAATCTATATTTTCTTTTATTTTTCTTCTTAATGAGTTAATCACAAGCCGCACCCCTACACGCCATAGAAGATCCCATTGAATGAAAAGAAAGGGTCCTACAGTGATGGGGAACTAATATGCATGCAATTTTTTTTGTATGTTTTACATGTTGAGTTAGGTGATTAATTACCAAATTTCAGATCAAAATTATTTGTAGGGAATTTTGTATGAATTTTTGAAGATCAGCATGCAGATTAGGACCTAGAAAAGTAGCAAAGAAGGACCGCCGGGGCTGAGAAGCCTCGGTTAGGGCAAGTTCTCCTACAATAAAACTACTGGAGGTAGAGGGGTGTACCCGACAATGTCTGTGAAGATCGCAGTGAAGGGGTCTCTCGTTCCTCGATGGATGCGGCCTAAAAAACCGAGCCAAAGACCCGCCGATACCCGGCTTTCTGCTCGGTGATCCGATTGAGTGATGCAGAACAAATAAAGGAATGCGATGCGAAAGTAAATTAAGATTAACTAATTTTTTTGTTGTTTTTATATGTTTGTAGAAGTTGGCTTCAAATCAAAGAAAAGTTAACCTAACATTGAAAGATACTAATAGGATAATTGAAAGCACAATTTTAAGGAAACTAAATTATCAGAGTAGTTCAGAAGCAACGGATCGCTGGGGGTTGAGAAACTCCCAGACCTAGGGTTTCACTCCGAACTTTCAACAGAACAGAAATAAAGAGAAGAGATGGTTTACCTAACCAGACAATGATCTTCACAGATTTTGGTGGAAGAACTCTCCCGAGCAGATTATTGGATCCTCGAATTCAGGTATCTTCGCAATGGATCCCCCAATACCGGTCCTTTGGCGGGTTGGCTTCTCCTGAACTCAAGATCTGGAAGAGAAGAAAAACAATTGATGGAATCAGAGAGTCAAGGGAAAGATTTACCAGGTTGATGAACTTGAAGATTGAAATTGCTGAAAACTGGGTTCTCCTGGATGTTGATGTGATTTTCCTTGGAACTTGCTCTGGATCTGAAGTAGCCGAACTGGATCTGGATGAAGGTGGATGGCCTGGACTTGTAGAGAGAGAGAGGCCGTGGGAGATAGATGGATCTAGGGTTTGATGGATTGAAAATAATGAAGGGTGGCTAGGGTTTTGGGATTTCAACTGGCTAACCTAGGGTTTTGGATAAAGATGGAGATCTCTCACCTCCTCAAGGCTCCAATGGAACCCGGATTATCCCCTCACGGAGCTCAACACTTAGAATAGTGTGGAAGAAGAGAAACCTAGGTCACTCAACACAAGAGAATAGCAAAAAAAAATAATTTTCTTCATTGATTTTCAAAGTTACAAAGAGAGGTCTATTATATAGACCTAAAATTTTCTCCTAGCTTGTACAAATTTCTATGTGGGACTAAACTCTTCCAACCTCTAGATTAGGTAGAAAACCCCCTCTCTTGGTCGACCAAGACTTCAAAAAAAATTGGGACGGCCATAAAGGAATTTCTTTTTTGGAATTTTTATGGCGCCTCCTTTGGAGTTGGATTTGGATTTGGAGTCCTCTTCTTATGGCATTTCTTCTTTTCTTCCACTCCAAGTTAAGCTCTTTGTTTTTGATTTGAACTTCAATTGGATGTCCTTCTTTGACTTCTTCTCCAAAAGAAGTTTTCTTCCTTCTTTGCTTAGGTAAAATAGGCAGGTATGGGCGCCTCCTTTAAATTAGCTTCCAATTTGATTTTTTTTTCTTTGGGTGTGGGGACCATGACACTGGGATGCCTCTGTGGCGCCTCCTGGACTCTGGCATGTGCTCGGAGTGTGGCTGGGCATGTGGCTTGGAGTGTGGCCTCCACTTGCTTGAACCTTGATTTGATTGGAAGACAAATGTGGCACCATTTTGGACCAAATTGAAACCACATCGGGACTTGCACCGAGTCAACATGACTCAACAAAATTTAAATGGTGACTCAAGAAATAAATAAAAATAAATAAACTGGTTGACCAGGTCAACCTTTATTACAAACCCTAATTTCTCGGGCAATGTCAATCAGAGATCCAGATGGAGCTCTGAAGTCTTCTTCTGAGTCTGGTGCCCGCACCAATTCTCCCGGGGTGGGAGGAACTCGACCCTGTCGAGTAAGGCTCAAGTTGGCTCTGGTATCTCTCCAAGAGGTCTGGGTCCAATCCTTGTAATTCTTCTCGGGAGATCCAAGAGTCATCAGAATCTGGCCTTCCTTGCCAGCGGACCAGGTACCTTTGGTATCCTCGATTACGAGTAGAGATAACCTGATCATCCAGGATCTTTTCAATCTGCTCTTTCCTCACAGGCCAGTTTGTTGGTGGACACACAGGGTCGGGATCACTCTCAATGATTGGGTTAGGCTCAAAAGGCTCACTAGGAATCACAGCTGGCTCCCTGTACTCTACTAAGTCTGTAATGTTGAAAGTAGAGCTAATGCCTAGTTCTGGAGGCAACTCGAGCACATAGGCATTGGATCCTACTCTCTTTACCACTCTAAATGGTCCAGCTCCCCTAGCATGTAACTTTCTAACGGTTCCAGGAGGAAACCGTTCAGGCCTTAACCTAATCATCACATAGTCTCCCTCAACAAAAGATTTGACTCGCCTTTGAGTATCAGCCAACTTCTTATAAGTTTCATTACTTAAATTTATTTTGGCATGAATTTCTTTATGCAAGTCTTTTACATGCTGTGCAAAATTCTCAGCAGATTCGGAGACTCGAGTGTGGACAGGTAAAGGGACTAGGTCAAGAGGTGTGTGAGGTTTGTACCCATGTACAATTTCAAATGGACTCTTACCCGTAGACCTATTGACCGAGTCATTGTACGCAAATTCTGCCCTTGGTAGGTATAAATCCCAATTTCTGGTGTTTTCACCAACAAGACATCTCAGTAGATTTCCTAGGCTACGGTTCACTACTTCAGTTTGGCCATCAGTTTGGGGATGATAGGCAGTTGAAAACTTAAGTTTTGTCCCTAACTTATGCCAAAGGGTCTTCCAAAAGTAACTGGTGAACCGGACATCCCTATCATAAACGATTGTCTTAGGTAGGCCATGGAGTCTAACTATCTCATTGAAGAAAAGTGTGGCTACCTTAGACGCATCAAAGGTTTGGGAACAAGGCAAGAAGTGGGCCATTTTAGAGAATCGGTCGACTACGACACAGATAGAATCATGTCTCCTCTGGGTCTTAGGTAAACCTAACACAAAATCCATACTCACATCTTGCCAAGGACGATCTGGGACAGGGAGTGGGGTATAAAGGCCAGTGTTTTGTTTTCGCTGTTTGGCAACAGCGCAGGTTCGACATCTAGCTACAATATTAGCTACATCCCTTTTCAAGCTAGGCCAGAAAAAGTGGTCTTCAATAGCTAGAATGGTCTTGTCTTTTCCAAAATGGCCGGCTAAACCTCCAACATGGATTTCCCAAATCAAAAATTCCCTAAGAGAAGTTCTAGGGATGCAAAGCCTATTTTTGAAGAACAAAAAACCATCTACAAGGGTATAATCCTGGTGATTACTAGATGGTCCTTGAACTAGATCCTGATACACAGTTGTGAAATCCGGACAAGACTCATATTCCTCTTTGATTTGCTCAAACCCTATGACCTCAGTTCTAACAGAAGTTAATAACAGGGATCGGCGACTAAGGGCATCAACTACCTTATTCTCAACTCCAGCCTTATGTTTCAGGACAAAAGTATAGGACTGGATATATTCTACCCACTTAGCATGCCTAGGGTTAAGCTTCTTTTGGGAGTTCAGAAATCTAAGAGCCTCATGGTCCGAAAATAGTACAAATTCCTGCGGTAGCAAATAATGTCTCCATTAATGCAAAGCTTGCACCACCGCATAAAATTCCTTATCATAGGTAGAATACCTAAGCTTAGCATCATTAAGTTTTTCACTAAAGAATGCTATGGGATGATTTTCTTGGCTTAGGACTCCACCTATTCCTACACC
The DNA here is from genome assembly GCA_021397845.1 of Areca catechu. Taxonomy (NCBI): domain Eukaryota; kingdom Viridiplantae; phylum Streptophyta; class Magnoliopsida; order Arecales; family Arecaceae; genus Areca; species Areca catechu. The sequence continues at coordinate 86,811,071 of CM038051.1, read as the reverse complement.
TGAAGCATCACAGGCAACCTCAAATACTTTAGAAAAGTCGGGTAATCTCAGAATGGGTGCCTGGGTCATTTTCTCCTTAAGATCTAGGAAGGCTTTATGGGCTGACTTAGTCCAATGAAATTCTCCCTTCCTAATACAATCAGTGATAGGAGCAGCTAAAGTACTAAACCCCTTGATGAATCACCTATAGAAGGTAGCCAAGCCGTGGAAACTTCTAACTTCATGCACATTGGTTGGCTCTGGCCAGTCTACTATGGACCTAATCTTCTCAGGATCGGCTGCCACGCCGTCAGGGGTTACTACAAAACCAAGAAAGATAACTCTACTAGTCATGAATTCACACTTCTTAAGATTACCGTAGAGTCTCTCATTCCTCAAAACTTGGCAGACTGCTCTAAGGTGGCCTAGGTGATCTGCTGGGGTCTTACTATAGATCAGGATGTCATCAAAATAGACCACCACAAATTTTCCTATGAAAGCTCTAAGTACCTGGGTCATAATTCTCATGAAGGTACTAGGGGCATTGGACAACCCAAAAGGCATAACAACCCATTCATAAAGACCATCCTTAGTTTTGAAAGCAGTTTTCCATTCATCCCCGGGTCTAATCCTAACCTGATGATAGCCGCTTTTGAGATCAATCTTAGAAAAAACCATTGCACCAGCCATCATATCAAGCATGTCATCTAGTCTAGGGATGGGAAACCTATATTTGATTGTAATTTTATTGATGGCACGACTGTCAACACACATCCTCCACGTGCCATCTTTCTTTGGGGTCAGTAAGGCTGGGACTGCACAAGGGCTAAGACTTTCTCTAATAAACCCCTTCCTCAATAATTCTCCAACCTGCTTTTGCAGTTCTTCATGCTCAGATGGATTCATCCTGTAATGGGGCAAGTTGGGCAAAGTCGCTCCTGGGATTAGATCTATGGCATGCTGGATATCCCTAAGAGGTGGAAGGTGGTCTGGCAAATCCTCGGGAAAGACATCCTCAAATTCTTTTAACACAGGTTTAACTTCTTGAGGAGGCTCTGAGGGTTCCGAAGTTCTAAGTTCCTTAGCAGTCAACATCCAGATGGGTGAACCACTATGAATTTCTTGTTCTAGATCCTTAGCACTGATTAGGTTCACTCCAGTTTTCATCTCCTTAACCTTACCGGCTCCTTTAGTTACCTTGTCCTTAGGGAGAACTGAATGGATCGTAATCTTCTTCCCATTGAAACTAAAGACACAGGTATTGGATTTTCCTAAGAGGGTGGCATCATGATCATACAACCAAGGTCTTCCGAGAATTATACTGCTCACCCCCATGGGTAAAACATCGCACCAAATCTTTTCATGATAAGATTGCATTTGGATTTGGACTTGACATCTAGACTGGATGGGTATGGAGGTAGAATCTACCCAAGAAACCTTATAGGGGTTGGGATGGGGAACTGGGATTAAGCCTAACATCTTGACAGTGCTAGTAGAGATGGCATTTACACAGCTCCCACTATCTATGATGATCTTACATACCTTATCCCCTAATTTAAGAAAAGTCTGTAGGATGTTAGTCCTACGCCAATCCTCTTGAACTAGATTCTGGGATAGGATGCATCTTACAACTCCTAATTGGTCAGATTCATTGGGTTCCTCCTCTCCTTCATACTCCTCAACCAAATTCATTCCGGCCTCATAAACTTCTTCAAATTCCTCACTGGGCTCGGAATTATCATTCTCTCCCTCTTCTATGTAAAGGGATCTCCGAGGGCACTGGCTAGCAACATGACCTACCTTATGACACTTGAAACAGGCTATGGCAGTACACTGACTGGAAATGTGACCTGGTTTCTGACACTTAAAACAGGTGATATTTGAACTAGGGGTTCTCTGGGTGTCAGGTGCCTTACCTTTGTCCATGGGCCTAGGGGTAGAAGTATCCTGAAAAGGTTTACTAGGGATAACTTGGCTAGGTCCATTCCTTGGGATTGGGGCACTAACCCTAGAAGGTATAGGTCCTCTCTGAAATTTCTCAGTGTTCAGTGCAATCTGGTAAGCTTGGTCTAGATCAGTAACCTCTCTCAGAAATAGTTCTCTCTTGATATCTTCCCTCAGTCCAGCCCTAAATCTAGACAAAGTGACTTCGTGGGCTTCACTCACATCACATCTCATTAGGTATTCATCAAAAGTAGCTATGTAGTCTGAGACAGATCGGTTTCCTTGTTTCAGGTTTTGCCATTGGTCTAACAGGTTTTGCTGGTATGAAATGGGTAGGTATTTATCTCTCAGTTTTTCTTTCATACCCTGCCAAGTGGTTATGGGCTCAACATTCCGTCTCCTAGTGGTTAGCTCAATGTTCCCCCAGTATAACCTAGCTTGACGCACTAATTTCATCTTGGCAAACTTGTATTTCCTCTCCTCAGACATAGCATACCACTCAAAGTATTGGTCCATCTCACCCTCCCAATCAGAATACACCTTAGGGTTCAGACTACCATCAAAAGTGGGTGCATCTAATTTGATGTTCCTGATGAACCTATCATCTCTATCTTCAGGCTCTGGGTTAGGCCTCCTATGATTAGGTTCAGGATCTCTATATAAAGGCCTTCTAGGCTCCTGATGTGGGTGAGGTTGAGGCACATTAAAATCGGGGTCAGGAGTCCAATTCCGATGCCTAGGTTCTTCAAATACTTGGACTCGGTCCCTAAGTTGGGTAAGATCCTCATGAATTTGTGCGCTAAACTGGGCCACAGTGTTTGTCATATCCTGATTCATTTTAGCCATACTTTCAGTAAGAGTTCTGATCATGGCCTCTAAATCAGGTTGGGTTTGACCAGGTTGATATGGCACTCCGTTTCTGGTAGACATGATGATTCAAGCAAGCACACAAAATGAGACTAGACTAAATCGACTACTGGATCACTAGACCTAGAGTCCAAACTAGATGCCCAATCAGAGTGGCAAGCTAGCCTGTAGTAACTCAGGACTCAGCCAGGCAGGTGTAAGGGGAGTGTTAGGTCCTTGATTGCCAATCCTAGACACCAATCAGTGATTGGCCAGGTAGGCGGACCAGCACACAAGTCCTTCGGGACGTAGTCCCTAAACCACCGTTCTAGACACTGAGTGCTAAGCACACACAGAATAACTCGGCAAACTGACTCAACACTAGCCTAGACCCGACCAATTGGTGTCCCTAGCCCACTAGGGCAAATTAGGTCTAACTGATTTTAAATTAGGTCTAGGTTCGAATGATTGGATGGTGATTTTGGGCTAAGGAGAGGTAATCAACTCCTCCCCTTATCTTAGATGCTCAATTGCCCTTAAGTAAATTATGAGATGATCACTCCAAAAAGAATTGAATTGCAGAACACAAAAAATAGAGTTGCTGTATTTTAATTCTCAGAATTTTTACCGAAACCAATAAATCACATAAAAATTATGAAAAATAGGTTCAATTATACTGGTTTCAACGAAACAAAAATCATGCAATTCGGAGTTTTATGCAGGGAGAAATAATTCAGACAACAAGGAAATTACGGGCTGCAACTAGATTGTCTTCCCCGTTTATAATCCCTGCTACGAAGTTATAACCCAATGGATCCCCTACACGCCCTAGGAACACCCCATGGAATGGGAGGAGGAGGCTTGCGCCTCGCTTAGTTCCTAGGACCGGACGTCCTGGGGAGTCTACTTCGAGCAGACAAAATAAAAAGAGAACAATCAAAACAAGCAAGCAAGCAAATCAGAAACCCTAGACTGGGCTCTGATACCAAAAATGATGCAGAACAAATAAAGGAATGCGATGCAGAAGTAAATTAAGATTAACTAATTTTTTTGTTGTTTTTATATGTTTGTAGAAGTTGGCTTCAAATCAAAGAAAAGTTAACCTAACATTGAAAGATACTAATAGGATAATTGAAAGCACAATTTTAAGGAAACTAAATTATCAGAGTAGTTCAGAAGCAACGGATCGCTGGGGGTTGAGAAACTCCCAGACCTAGGGTTTCACTCCGAACTTTCAACAGAACAGAAATAAAGAGAAGAGATGGTTTACCTAACCAGACAATGATCTTCACAGATTTTGGTGGAAGAACTCTCCCGAGCAGATTGTTGGATCCTCGAATTCAGGTATCTTCGCAATGGATCCTCCAATACCGGTCCTTTGGCGGGTTGGCTTCTCCTGAACTCAAGATCTGGAAGAGAAGAAAAACAATTGATGGAATCAGAGAGTCAAGGGAAAGATTTACCAGGTTGATGAACTTGAAGATTGAAATTGCTGAAAACTGGGTTCTCCTGGATGTTGATGTGATTTTCCTTGGAACTTGCTCTGGATCTGAAGTAGCCGAACTGGATCTGGATGAAGGTGGACGGCCTGGACTTGTAGAGAGAGAGAGGCCGTGGGAGATAGATGGATCTAGGGTTTGATGGATTGAAAATAATGAAGGGTGGCTAGGGTTTTGGGATTTCAACTGGCTAACCTAGGGTTTTGTATAAAGATGGAGATCTCTCACCTCCTCAAGGCTCCAATGGAACCCGGATTACCCCCTCACAGAGCTCAACACTTAGAATAGTGCGGAAGAAGAGAAACCTAGGTCACTCAACATAAGAGAATAGCAAAAAAAAATAATTTTCTTCATTGATTTTCAAAGTTACAAAGAGAGGTCTATTATATAGACCTAAAATTTTCTCCTAGCTTGTACAAATTTCCATGTGGGACTAAACTCTTCCAACCTCTAGATTAGGTAGAAAACCCCCTCTCTTGGTCGACCAAGACTTCAAAAAAATTGGGACGGCCATAAAGGAATTTTTTTTTTGGAATTTTTATGGCGCCTCCTTTGGAGTTGGATTTGGATTTGGAGTCCTCTTCTTATGGCATTTCTTCTTTTCTTCCACTCCAAGTTAAGCTCTTTGTTTTTGATTTGAACTTCAATTGGATGTCCTTCTTTGATTTCTTCTCCAAGAGAAGTTTTCTTCCTTCTTTGCTTAGGTAAAATAGGCAGGTATGGGCGCCTCCTTTAAATTAGCTTCCAATTTGATTTTTTTTTCTTTGGGTGTGGGGACCATGACACTGGGATGCCTCTGTGGCGCCTCCTGGACTCTGGCGTGTGCTTGGAGTGTGGCTGGGCGTGTGGCTTGGAGTGTGGCCTCCACTTGCTTGAACCTTGATTTGATTGGAAGACAAATGTGGCACCATTTTGGACCAAATTGAAACCACATCGGGACTTGCACCGAGTCAACATGACTCAACAAAATTTAAATGGTGACTCAAGAAATAAATAAAAATAAATAAACTGGTTGACCAGGTCAACCTTTATTACAAACCCTAATTTCTCGGGCAATGTCAATCAGAGATCCAGATGGAGCTCTGAAGTCTTCTTCTGAGTCTGGTGCCCGCACCATTGAGGCTTGGCTGGAGTCGTTGGATTCGTAGGAACTCAGGGACCTGCAAACGACCTGTCAGGGGTTAGAAAGCTCTCAAAGGAATAAGAAAACAAAGTAAAAACAGCAAGGGAAGGCTTCTTTTGGAGTGGGCATCCAGGGATCTGGAGGGTTTGTTGGCAGCAGGAAGATGATTGCAAACACCGGGAAAAAGAAGTCTCACAAACCCCTTTATGCACACAGCAGGGTATCACACCACTCAATAGAAGAACTCAAGGTTTTCATTCATCAAAAATTATCCTCATACAAGAGGCTAGGGTCCCTTAAATAGACCCTTAACCTTGGGCTCCAAGTAAGGGTACATAAGTCTTTACATAAGAATCCTTTTCCCTCTCAAACCCTAGCAAGAAAATAAGGAAATAATAGGTAGAAAAACCCCTAAAAATTTTCTTGACTTGGTCAAGACTCCAAGGATGCCTAGGGGGGCGTGTTGGGCTTCTAGGATCAGAAAAAGGCCAGCCCAAAGGGGCTCGGGTGCATGGGTTTGGGCCTCTGGAAGCTGGGGTGGCCTGGTAGCCAAGTAGCAGGAATATTCCCTTGTATCTTGCTTCTTAGGGGCTTGGGCTTGGCACCTAGGCTTGATTTCTTTGGGCTAGGATGCAGATGGACCTCTGGAATCATGGATGCCCTTATCTATGAATATACTTTGGCATCTGGAAGGGAATCTGGGTATCTGGAGGGCATCTGCAAGAAATCAGGGTTTTCTGAATTTTCCTCCTGGGGTCTTCAAATCTTCAAGCTGGGTTGGACTTGTGCTATACTTCCATGTCTTCAATCTAGTTGGACTTGGTCTTCATTTGTATGATATAGTCTTGAGTCTTCAGTATGCTTGGACAGGACTCAAAAAAATAAAATTAGCTCAACATGAGCTGACTAGCATTAGACTGAACTAGCTCAACATGAGCTGACTAGTACAGAACTAAACTAAAAATACTCAAATAACAACTAAAATAGACTCAGATGAGCTAAGCCCTTATTACAGATGGACTCATAAATTATTGATCAATTTACAGAGGGTTGAAAAAGCCTCTGTCTTATTCTAGTGCCTCAGGTGTCCCCACCAATTCTCCCGGGATGGGAGGAACTCGACCCTGTCGAGTGAAGGTCAGACTGGCTCACATATCTCTCGAGAAGGTCTGGAGGCGTTGCAAGTCCTCTCGAGAAATCCACGAATCATCCGACTCTGGCCGGCCTTGCCATCGGACCAGGAAGCGTTGATAGTCATGGCCCTGGGTCGTGATGGCTTGATTGTCCAGGATACGCTCGATCCGTTCTCCTCTCTCAGGCCAAATTTGTTTGTGGACACTCTAGGTTAGGGTCACTCACAATGAAAAGGAATAGGTCCAAAGGCCTCACTAGGTAGCGCTGCCGGTTCCCTATACTCAATCAGGTCTGTAATATTGAAGGTAGAACTAATGCCCAAATCCGAAGGCAAGTCTAACACCTAGGCATTTGATCCAACCTTCTCTATCACTTTAAAAGGTCCGGCTCTGCGAGCATGAAGCTTCTTTTAGGCCTAAGCCTAACCAAGATAAAATCCACTACATCAAACTTTTTGATCCATCTTCGGGAATTAGCCAGTTGTTTTAACATTAGTGCGGGTGGTGAACATGCTAGGCACATGCAGACTCCTAACAAGATGATGCAAAGGACTCAAACCTACACCTAGCAGACTCGACTAAAGAGGTTTATTAGGTCTTAACTACCACTTGGGCATGGGGGCATGAGTCGTGGTTGATGGATGACATGCAAAAGAAAATTTGATAGTAACTCCTAATAAGTGCCAGAGGGTCTGCCAAAAGTAGGTAGCAAATGGGATGGGCTCTATGGATCCTTGCAACCTAGTAACCTCAACAAAATGTAACCTAATAGTTCTAGACACATGAGAAAACTCAGGAAAGGGTAGAAAATAGGAAGTGGGTTCAGAATTACTCTGGTAGGGTGGAGAAAAAGGTTCTGGGTTAGTTGGATAAAGTAGAATCAAAGAAGGCATGTCAGAGACTAATCCTAGACTAATGAGGTTAACCTTATGGGGTTGCGATATATCTACGGGATTTGTATAATGGAAGGATGGGTTATTAATCTCAGGAAAGAGGTCTTTAATGGGAACTATAGGAGGAGACTCATCCTGAGGGTACTGATTCAAAGAGATCAGGTCCTTAATAAATTCTTCTGGTTCTTGTATTTTAGGACTAGACTCTATAATTTGGCTCTCCTCTATGGTTTCCTCAGGTAAGGCTCTAGTAGCAGTACCTAGGTTCTCTTCCTCTATTTGTTCTTCCATTATAGCTTTAGGTTGGATATGGTCAAGGTCAACTAGCTCTGGGTTGGTTTCTACCTGGGTATCTACTGGGTCAGCTAATTCTAGGTCTACTAAAGGTGTCTCCTCTTCTCCCTCATACTCATCCACTAGGCTCACATCAGCTTCATACACTTCTGCGTTAATGTAAGCCTTGTGAATCTCAGGAATGGTTGGAGAAGGTCGGCTAGCAGGAAATTGGTTAGGTTCTGGTCTCTGATTATGGGTACTACTCCTAGTAGGTTCAGGTTGTATAAGAGGTAGTGGCTCACTATTGGTTTCATATTTAGGGATACTAATCCTATGGGGTTCAAGTTGACTAGGGGAAGCATGACTAGTACTAGGCTGATACTTAGGGGTTATGGGTTCTCTAGGCTCATAGGATGTGGGTGCATAGGATCTATGATCATGGGATCTAGAGTCATAGGATCTAGGTTCATAGGTTATGGATTCATAGGTTCTAGGTTCATAGGATTTGGAGTCATAAGATCTATAGGTTGTAGGTATACTAGGCTTGTAGGGAGAGGGTAAATAGGATCTATCTTCCTGGTCTATAAAATCCTGATTGGGTCTTCTAGGACTAACCTTAGGGATTGGGTCATGACGATGGGCTCTCCTAGGTTCAGCCTCAAGATATGGATCAGGGTTTGGGATCCTCCTAGGTTGAGGATTGTAGTACGGGTCAGGATAAGGGGCTCTCCTAGGTTCGACCTCATGGTATAGATCAGGGTTTGGGATCCTCCTAGGTTGAGGGGAATCAGGATCTGGCTCAGACTGTGACCCATGGGTTTTTCTTGGGGTCCCTACCCGGACTTTTAACTGATCAAACCTATTGGCAAGATGGTCAATTCTATCATTGGTTTGAATACGAGACTGAGTTAACTGGGTCATCTGGGTAGTCATCTGGGTAGTTATCTGGGCCATTTGATCAGCTAGGGCTTTTATTTGGGCTTGTAAATTTTTCATGGGTTCAGACATTTGTGAAGGAGGTGGGTGATATGAAACTCCTGATCTAGTGCTCATGCAAGACTCGATCAGACCAACTATAACTGACTAGACCTAGAGTCCAAACGAGATGCTCAATCAGGGTGGCAAACTAGCCTATAGTAACCCTATACTTAGCCAGGCAGGTGTAAGGAGAGTGTTAGGTCCCTGATTGCCAATCCTAGACACCAATCAGAGATTGGCCAGGTAGGCGGACCAGCACACAAGCCCTTCGGGATTGAATCCCTAAACCACCGTTCTAGACACTGAGCACAAGGCACACACAGGTTAACTTGACACAGTGATCTAACACTAGCCCGGACCCGACCAGTTGGTGTCCCTAGCCCACTAGGGCAAATTAAGTCTAGTTAATTTTAGGTTAAGGCTTGGGACCAAATGCAAGGGATGTGGTTTTGGGCTATGGAGAGGTTATCAACTCCTCCCCCCATCTGATATAGCAAGAGTGCCCTTAAAAGTAGATTATGCAATGATGGCAGGCAAATGATGCAAATTAGGGTTAGATGTTTTTGGTATTTTTGGAGAATATGTAATTTTTTTTTTTTTTTGGTATTTTCTTAAATAGAAGAAAACTTACAAATTATTGCCTAATATTCAGTAAATATACTAAAATTAAAAGATATGCAAAAAATGCTAAACAAAACCCTAAAACTTCCAAACTTGTCTTGCTAAAAAAAATAGAGCCAAGAATTTGCAGGCCCTATTTCGGCTTGCAGAAAATTCACAGGCCATAATAAAATCTGAAAATTTTTTTAAAATTACTGTGAATTATGATAAATCCAGGAAAATAAATTTCAGAATTTTTGGAGTTTTTAACAGGGAGAAATAATTAAAATAACAGAGTATATATGGATTAAAAAATTGCAGAAAATAAGCCCTAATCTAAGCTCTGATACCAAATGATGGGGAACTAATATGCATGCAATTTTTTTTGTATGTTTTACATGTTCAGTTAGGTGATTAATTACCAAATTTCAGATCAAAATTATTTGTAAGAAATTTTGTATGAATTCTTGAATATCAGCATGCAGATTAGGACCTAGAAAAGTAGCAAAGAAGGACCGCCGGGGCTGAGAAGCCTCGGTTAGGGCAAATTCTCCTACAATAAAACTACTGGAGGTAGAGGGGTGTACCTGACAACATCTGTGAAGATCGCAGCGAAAGGGTCTCTCGTTCCTCGATGGATGCGGCCTGGAAAACCGAGCCAAAGACCCGCGGATACCCGGCTTTCTGCTAGGTGATCCGATTGAGGCTTGGCTGGAGTTGTTGGATTCGTAGGAACTCAGGGACCTGCAAACGACCTATCAGGGGTTAGAAAGCTCACAAAGGAATAAGAAAACAAAGTAAAAACAGCAAGGGAAAGCTTCTTTTGGAGTGGGCGTCCAGGGATCTGGAGGGTTTGTTGGCAGCAGGAAGATGATTGCAAACACCGGGAAGAAGAACTCTCACAAATCCCTTTATGCACACAGCAGGGTATCACACCACTCAATAGAAGAACTCAAGGTTTTCATTCATCAAAAATTATCCTCATACAAGAGGCTAGGGTCCCTTAAATAGACCCTTAACCTTGGGCTCCAAGTAAGGGTACATAAGTCTTTACATAGGAATCATTTTCCCTCTCAAACCCTAGCTAGAAAATAAGGAAATAATAGGTAGAAAAATCCCTAAAAATTTTCTTGACTTGGTCAAGACTCCAAGGACACCTAGGGGGGCGTGTTGGGCTTCTAGGAGCAGCAAAAGGCCGGCCCAAAGGGGCTCGGGTGCATGGGTTTGGGCCTCTGGAAGCTGGGGTGGCCTGGTATCCAGGTAGCAGGAATATTCCCTGGTATCTTGCTTCTTAGGGGCTTGGGCTTGGCACCTGGGCTTGATTTCTTTGGGCTAGGATGCAGATGGACCTCTAGAATCATGGATGCCCTTATCTATGAATATACTTTGGCATCTGGAAGGGAATCTGGGTATCTGGAGGGCATTTGTAAGAAATCAGGGTTTTCTAAATTTTCCTCCTGGGGTCTTCAAATCTTCAAGCTGGGTTGGACTTGTGCTATACTTCAATGTCTTCAATCTAGTTGGACTTGGTCTTCACTTGTATGATATAATCTTGAGTCTTTAGTATGCTTGGACAGGACTCAAAAAAATAAAATTAGCTCAACATGAGCTGACTAGCGTTGGACTGAACTAGCTCAACATGAGCTGACTAGTACAGAACTGAACTAAAAATACTCAAATAACAACTAAAATGGACTCAGATGAGCTAAGCCCTTATTACAGATGGACTCATAAATTATTGATCAATTTACAGAGGGTTGAAAAAGCCTCTATCTTATTCTGGTGCCTCAGGTGTCCCAACCATACAGCCCTACTTTTCTTCTATGACCGGAAAGCCATGGTGAAGCACTTAATCTAAGTACTTAAAAAAAAACTATGATGTTAAAGCATGCTAGCATTATTATACTACGAAGAACCTGGCTTTAATACCATTGAAGAGAAAGCAAAACAAGCATGCAAGGCAGAAAAAATATTTTTTAAAATAATTTTAAAATAAGCACAGTGGAAGGCTTGGTAGATTGATCAAAATGATCGACCAACTACCCGCAACAGGAACAAGTATGATAATACAGCATGCAAAGAAAAATATCATAAGCAGGAAAAGAACCAAAAGGCATAAGAATACCTTACCATTTTATCTTGAGGAGGTTATGAAAAGACCTTGAGCCACACACTTAACTAGCCTCCACAGGTAGTTCACACCAGGGCTCGATTTTGATCAACTCCCTTAAAGTGCTAGCTTCTTGGGATCCTTGAGGCCAATCTACTTCTTCTTGGAAGACAAGGAGGAGAGGTGGAACCTTTCCTAACTAGCTCTCTTCCCAAGACCTAGCTTGAGTGCTAGGTAGTCACACACCCAAAACCCTAGTCCTCCCAAGCCCCTTTTCTCTTCCCTCTCAGAATTTCAACAATCTCATTCAACAAGAAAAACCCTTTTTTTCTCTTAACCAGCAGCCCCTAAAATAATCCTTATTTATAGAGGCAGCCATGAGAGAGAGAAAGAGGAAGGACTGATTAGGAGAGAATGATGGGGAGATCAACAAGAAAGAAGTTTTTGGACTAACTTACTTTTATTTTGCAGTTAAAATAGACAAATCTACTAAAGGGTTTGAGTCCATCTTCTCTTTCAGCAAATACATGAGCCAATTCATGAGTCGACTCAACCTAGATTCAAGTAGGGTATGAGGCTACTTCTTCAATGCCCATTTTCTCCATTTGGCACCATCTATTTGAAGCCCACTTCCCTCCTTGGAAGCCATCTACTTGAAGCCTATTTTCCTTAATTGGTCGACACCATATAAAGCACCTTTTGGGGAGGAAAAAGGACACCACATCAAGAATTTTATGGGGAGACTGAAGCCATGTTCTATTACCCCAACAACTCTCCAACTAACTTGCCATGTGGGATGCCACATCACATGATCTACACCAGCAAATGGAGGACACATCATTGCCACCTAGGAGCCACATGTCAATTGGTGATAACCTTCCACCCATAAATGGTTGTAAAAAAACTAATTCTAGTTGAACCACCTAACCAAGAGTTGTTGGATCCAACTAGAATTAGCTAGCTCATCCTTATCCCTTTGCTCATCCTTATCCCCTCCCCTTGGATGAAATTGAAGGTGAAACACACCTACACCTAGCATACATTATGCAAGAAAAATAGGACAGAAGAAATGCATTTTAAAATATTTTTAGACATGCAAAGTAGAAGGCTCGGTAGATAGATCTAAACTATATATCGATCTGCCCGCAACAGGAACTAGTATAAAGATCTAGCATACATATAACATCGAAAACAACACAAATATAAAGGTCATACCTCTATACCTTGGTGATTGTTGGAGTGATGCTGTGAAGAGCTCTGAGGAGGAGGAAGGCGCTCGAGACATATAAGCATCTGGCTTCTACAGGATGTCCACACCTGGGCTCGACTCTTTGATTAACTACCTCGGAGTGCTAGCTCTTCGGGATCCTTGGCCGATCTTCTTCTTCTAGGAAGACTAGGAGGAGAGTAGGAACCCTTTCCCAAAACCTCACTCCCAAAACCTAGCTTGATTGCAAGGTAGCACACACCCAATCCCTAAAGCTCACACTCTTCTCAATCATCTTCTCCCAAAAGTTCTTTTGATGTTGTTGTGTTGTAACCCCAGCAGCCACCACAATGTCCTACATTTATAAGGGCAACAGGGAGAGGGAGAAGAAGGAAGGTGGAGAGAATGGGGGAGAGGATCAAGGTCATTCCAAATGGGTCCAACCCAAAGAGGAAAGTATGACCTTCATACCATAAAACCTTGGAGCCAAAAGTGGTTTGAATTTGAAATTCAAACCAGGTCAAAACATGCCCAAAAATCCTTCCAGAAATTTTGCTTGGCACAGGAAGTGTCGACACTCGAAAATGGCTAAGTGTCAACACTTCACCAAGTGTCGACACCTGCAAAATTCCAAGTGTCGACACTTGGAACAAAGTCAATCATATTGACTTCAAGTGACAACAAACGATTCCCTTTCATCGATTAGCCACAAGATCAGATAGAAATCCTCTATGGTGTGTGACCCCATAGGTTTGAACACTAAGTCGGTAGCACTGGATCATTTTCAGTACTAATTAAAGTCCTCATCTAGCAATGATACCCGACGTCCGGATAGGTCGAAGATGCAGAGCACCTCATAAGAACCTCTGGCATATGGTTGTCACATAATTCATCCCTTTGACTTTATAATGCTCAGGATGACCTAGGGTTCGACTGCCAATCCTAATTTGGTCTATCCAGATCATGTCTCAACCTCACAAGTTTTGTGACTCCTCACAAGAACTACCCTAGCCATGTTTTGCTAAATTGAGACATAGTGAGTCATTCACTCCAAACTATTTGGAGAGGTCAATTCCATCTTGATCTACCATCGCTCCACAAGTACTTGACCATACCCAGAAACCTTCCATCATAGGATTAGAAATCCAGGTAGTCAGGCACCAAAGTATAGTGAGTTACTTGCAAGCTGCCATGGTGACCTCAGGTCTGAGGGACAAATATACCCATATCCCTTCACGAGCAACCCTTTGGCAGAAGGGAGCTCCGTAGATGGTCATGTTCAGTGAAATATCATATACTTCACTTGTATGTTACACCAGTGTCTCCACACTCCTTGGTTAAGAGGACAACCAATAAATGTAACATACAACAACCTACACTTGATACATTGTCGTCCTATAACAATGTATCATTTGGTTGTGAACCAGCTTAATAACTACTTGAATATCCTCTCTATATCAATAAAAAGTAGTTCTAAGGACTCCATCATATAAGAGTTCATTATAAGAAAATGTAAAATGATGGACAGCCAAAAATAAATAGCTTTTATTTATTATAAAGAATTCATATACAAATACAAAGTAACACAACCATCTACAGCCTAGACGATTGGCTTTGGGACATAATTTCCAAAAAAAATTTCCTTGGATTAAAAGCCTATAAATAGGGCCCTAGGCCCTCTCTTGTATTCATTCTATGATTCGTTCTAGTTTGGATTAAATGAAGAAATCTATCTTTCTTGTTTTAGTTCCCTATGTTCTCTTGTTTTGAGTGAAAAGTTCTTGAGTTTGAGAGGTAGAAGATTGGTTTGAGAAGAGAGTGTGAGGTTCTTGAGTGAGTGTTTGAAGGGTAGAATACCCTTTAGTGCTTGAAAGGTGGAGTGCTCCTTGCTTGATCCAAGATCCAAGCATCATTCCTTGAAGGCGCCGGTTTCAACTTCCTTGTTTTCCCTTTCTTCTTCTTCTTCTTTCCATTCCAATTATGAATTCTCCTTCCATACTTAATCTTTGATTTGATGCAAGTTTTCTCTAATTTTCCAAGTCCAAGATGAAGGTCCCCAAGCCAAGGATCATGGCCAAGGTGAATCATAAAGGTAAGGAGTGCTAGTGTTATGGTTTAGACCTCAATCCTTAAGTGATGAGAGCTCCTTCTTCCACCAAATAATTAGCCATCATTATTGGTAGAAAAACTCTTCCTAAGATTCATTAGATCTGATCATTTGAAGGTTAACTTGCCCTAGTAGTGATGGTTTCTTTGCCATGAAGATCCTAATCTCTATTTTGAACTAGATCTACATTTCGGGTATTGTAATTTAGATCAACTAGTCTCTTTATGAAGATTCTTTTCTTGGATTAATTTAGACCATTTATTTGATAATTATTTGCTCAAATTTACTTGCTGGTTAGCTTGCTAAAACTCTCCATTCATCATATTAAATTTGTCACCCATTAGAGAAGCTCAAGGGCCATACTAAATTGGCTCTAGGGTCATAAGGCAAGAATGACCATCATTCCATGAAAGCTTGCAGCGAAAACTAGCCAAAATTCAAAATTCGAATTGAGGTCAAAGCCTTCCAAAGAATGACCATCATTCCATGAAGGCTATGAGCCAAAATCAACTAGAATTGGAAATTCAAATTGAGGTCAAAAGTTTTCAAAATTTTTTTATAGAATTTATGCTCATCACAGCCAAGTGTCGACACTTGCAAGTGCTGACACTGGAAGTGTCGACACTTGCAAGTGCTGACACTGGAAGTGTTGACACTTGCAAGTGTCGACACTTGGAAGTGTTGACACTTGGAACACGGTCAATCATATTGACCTCCGATGATGGCAAACAATTCTCAATATCGATCAGCCTTTAGATCATATAGAAACCCTTATGGTGTGTGACCCCATAGATTTGATCACTAAGTCGATAGCACTGGAACACTTCCAGTACCTACCAAAGTCATCATATAGCAACGATACCCGATATCCAGATAGGTCAAAGATTGCAGAGCAACTTTCAAGAACCTCTGGTATATGGTTGCTGCATAATTCATCCCTTCGACCTCAAAATGCTCTAGATGACCTAGGGTTTGACTGCCAACATAACCTGGTACATCAAGATCGTGTCTCAACCTTACAAGTTCTATGACTTCTCACATGAACTATCCTGGCCAAGGTTTTGGTAAATTGAGATATAGTGAGTCATTCACTCCAAACCATTTGGAGGGGTCAATCCCATCTTGATCCACCATTGCTTCACAAGTACTTGACAGTACCTAAAAGCCTTTCATCACTGGATTAAAAATTCAGGTAGTCCTGTACCAAAGTATAGTGAGTTGCTCGCAAGCTACCATGGTGACCTCAAGTTTGAGGGACACATATACCCATATCCCATCGCGAGCAACCCTTTGGTAGAAGGGAGCTCTACGGTTGATCACATTCAGTGAGATATCATACATTTCACCTGTATGTCACATTAGTATCTCTACACTCCTTGGTTAAGAGGATAACCAATAAATATGACATATAACAACCTACACTTGATACATCGCCATCTTATAATAATGTATCCTTTGATTGTGAACTAGTTTAAGAACTACTCGATATATCCTATCTATATCAAATATAATGTAGTTCTAAGGACTCCATCACATAAGAATTTTTTCAGAAAAATGCATATGTGATGAATAGCCAAAAGAATAACTTTTATTCATTAAAAAATTTATATGTAATTACAAAATAGCATAACCGTCTACAGTCTAGACGATTAGTTTTGGGACACAATTCCTAATAGAAGAGTCCATTCATATTGTTTTTGATGAAACTAATAAAAAATCTTCTAGAAAAGAAGATACTTTTGATGATGAAATAGGTATCCAAAGGATTGAAAAAATGACAATCAACGAAGGACCTTCCAAAGTGCAAGAAGTGATCAAAACCATGAAGAAGAATAAGTATAAGAAGTTGGATCTTCATCAACACCCAAGCCATTACCTAGAGATTGGAGGTATGCCTATGGACACCCTAACGAACTTATAATTGGTGATCCATCGAAAAGGGTAAGTACTCATACCTCACTAGGAAGTGTGTGATTATTTAGCATTTGCATCCCAAGTTGAACCTAAATCAATTGAAGAAGCTAAAAAATATGCTAATTGGATAAATGTCATGCAAGATGAATTAATTCAATTCAAAAGAAATAAAGTTTGGACTTTAGTTGAAAGACCTTCTAATATTTCAATAATTGAAACCAAATGGGTTTTCAGAAATAAACTTGATGAAAATGGAGTACTAATTAGAAATAAAGCTAGATTGGTAGCAAAAGGTTATAATCAAGAATAGGGTATTGATTTTGAAAAAACTTTTATACTGGTTACTAGATTAGAAGTAATTAGATAATTACTTCCTTTTGCTTGCTATATGGATTTTAAATTATTTCAAATGGATGTCAAAATTATATTTTTAAATAATTTTATTGAAGAAGAATTGTATGTTGAACAGCCCCTTGGTTTTGAAAATCATGCATATCCTAACCATGTTTTTAAACTTCACAAGGCTTTATATGGCTTAAACCAAGCTTCAAGAGCTTGGTATGATAGGTTAAGTAAATTTCTACTTGAAAATGGCTTTTCTAGAGGCAATGTAGATACTACACTTTTTTTGAAAAAGAAAAATGATGATCTCTTAGTAGTACAAGTATATAATGATGATATCATTTTTGGTGCTACTAATGAAATACTTTATCAAGAGTTTGCTAAGCTTATGCAGGGTGAGTTCGAGATGAATACGATGGGAGAACTAAACTTCTTCCTCAGACTCCAAATCAAGCAAACTAGAGAAGGGATCTTCATCAACCAAGCTAAATACACAAAAAATATCTTGAAGAAGTTTGGGATAGAGACAACTAAGCCATTAGGTACACCTATGAGCCCTTATTTTAAACTGGACAAAGATGAATCAGGTAAAAATGTTGATCAAAATTATATAGGGGTATCATTGGTTCGTTATTGTACTTAACTATAAGTCAGATATTATGTTTGGTATTTGTATGTGTACTAGATATCAGTTTGCTCCTAAAGAATCATATTTATCGACTGTCAAATGCATACTTAGAATTTATCTAGCACAATTGATATTGAACTATGATATTCTAGAGATTCATCAATAGAATTGATTGCCTATTTTTATGCTGACTTTGCTAGATGTAAACTAGATAGGAAAAGTACTAGTAAAACCTGTTAATTTCTTGGAGTTAATTTGATTTCATTGTTTACCAAGAAACAAAATTTAGTTGCTCTATCTATGACAGAAGCCGAATATTTAGTAGCTGAAAGTTGTTGTGCTCAAATCTTATGGATTAAACAATAACTCGAAGACTTTGGCATTAAGTTAAATAAAACTTCCATAAGATGTGATAATACAAGTGCAATCAATTTAACTAAAAATTCATTTCAACACTCAAGAAGCAAACATATTGAAATAAGATATCATTTCATAAGAGACCATGTATAAAATGGTGATGTAATGCTTGATTTTTTGTGTACTGATAGGCAATTAACAGACATTTTCACTAAGCCCCTTAGTGAAGATAGGTTCTACATAATTAAGAGAGAATTAGGTATCATTGATCCCTTTGATTGAAACTCTTTCAAATTCTTTGTTGAATTTTTTCAAATGTTCCAAAATCTCTCAAATATCACTTAGTATAATCCCTAGACTCCCCCTTGATTTTTGCAATTTTTAAAAATTTTTTTTGATCTTTTCCTGAATTTTTGTCCAAGTGTCGACACTTGAAATTTGCCTAAGTATCGACTCACCGACCGAAGTGTCGACACTTGAGCAAATCGCAAGTGTCGACTCATGATCGATTGACCTATTTTTCTAGGACTTCACCTAACATTTTTCTCAATTGTTTTTTCACTCTTCCCTCTCCATAGTGGTCCCCAATCACCTCCTATCATCCTCAAATAGTGTTCTCTCACCCTACCCTTCCATTTTTAGCAAAATTTCTCTTTTCTCCTTCAATGCTATTTGTTTCTTGCAGTTTTGGTGGTCATGGGTTCGAGAAAACCAGTGGTAGCAAAATCACCTCCCATCCTTCGCACCAGCAAATTCTCTTAGGACTCATGCCACTAGGACTTCTAGGATTGTAGTTCGCTCTGGCCTATCTCTTAGGACTAGAAGCTTGACACACAAGACTCCTAAACCTCCTACATCTAGGATCATGGCACCTATAGTTCTAGATTTTTAATTTGATGAGGAGTAGCCTCATAGATGCTATGTTTGTATTTCATGTACTTTTCATAGTGTATTTCAGTTTATGAATGCTATTTTGTTGTTGTACTGAAACTTGTTTATATATGAAAGTTATGTTTCTTGTTATTACTCATCTTTTTATCTAATAAATCTTCTATGTGACAAAAGCACAAATTAAGGAAAAAAAATCCTTTTATTTTTTCAATGATGACAAAATGTGGGAGTAAGATAGATTATATAAGCAACAAAAATTTAAAATTTTCAAGAATTCACATTTTACATAAGATAGGGGGAGAAAATCTCACTTATTTTGACTTACTAACTTTGAAATAATATCTCTATGGACCAACAAAAATGGTTTCTGGTGGACCATTGAGCATTCTGCGGATGTTAGCTTTGGCCCTTGATTTTGATGAATAACAAAATGTTGAGTATATATTTTGTACTAATGTTTCAATTAGAGTTGTGAATTCTAGGTCACAAGTATATCAAATTCTCTACACAAAAGCATCAAAGCCATTGATATTAAAGCAAGTTGAATTTCAAAATTTTTGAAGTCTTTTTACCTTGGAAAGCCATGAAATTGATTACTTTGGTCTTTTTGAAGAAGAAACTAGAAGTTTATTGGACAAATTTTAGAGTTTCAAAGCTTAGCATACAATTTGAAAATGACACAAACCAAGTGTCACCTTAGTGTTGATTCAAGTGTCGACTCTTGAAGGCAAGTGTCGACACCTTGAAGACTGGCATGCAAAAATTCTATCGGCATACCAAGTGTTGATTCAAGTATCGACCCAAGTGTCGACTCACAGGTTGACTCAAGACCTGAGAATAGAAATGGACAAAACATGGTTTCTAGACTCCAATGAAGTATTGACCTAAGTGTAGACCCAAGTGTCGACTTACAGGTCGACCTAGATCAACTCATGGCCTGAGACAAGAAAGTCAAAGAGCAATGTCAATCCTAGATTTTTTGTCCAGTGCTGGCTCAAGTGTCGACTCACAAGTTCAAGTATCGACTCACAGGTCGACTCATAGCTTGAGACCAAAAATGAAGCAAAACCTTGAATTTTAAGAATTACACCTTGTGTTGATCCAAGTGTTGACCCAAGTGTCGACTCACAGGTTCTGATAATAGTAACCGCTATATTTTCAGAAGTTCAAAATTGATCCAAACAGTCCAAAATGACTAGTTTATCTCCTACAACGATCATAAATGATTTTTTGGAGGTTTTTCATGTATTTATCTCTCACCAAACTCATTGAATATACAAGAGAGAAAGAAGAGATATAAGAGACAAATCTTATCTTTTGAGAAAGCTATTAAAAAGACAAGAGTGAGCTAAAAAGAAGATTCCAACTGAAAAAGCATTCATTCTTGCTGTTGAGCCTTCAAATCAATATCCAAAAGTATTCATTGAAAGCATCCAAGAAGAAGAAGACAACTCAAGCATTCAAGAAGAGCTTCATCGATGTTACTTTTGCTCTTTTGAGAGTTTTATTCTCGTGCTTAAAACTGTACTCTTATTTTTATTTGATGTAACTAGTTTCAAGGCTATTGAAACTAGGGGTTTGGCCCTTCCAAGCCATAAATTGGAATTCAAGCCTAGGGCTGGCTTATATGAAAGGTTGTTGGTGAGCCTAAGTGTCAAAACCAATAAGGGGTTTTGATTTGTGAGCCCGGAAAATAGGTTGGCTGTAATCTTTGGTAGATTATGGTGAAATTCCCAATAGGTAGCTTGAGAAGTGGATGTTGATGCTTGAAGTGCACCGAACCACTATAAATTTTATACTTTATTCTTTCATTTCTTTCCTTGCATTGCTCTTTATTCTTTAAAGCATAGCATCTAGATTAAATTCTACACATTCACGTTGTTGCACAAACTCATTAGTTCAGCACATACTTGTTTAAATTTTTAAAAACCTAATTCACCCCCCTCTTGGGTTGCTATACTGAGCAACAGTGGACCAGGCTATCAGTCCATGGTGGACTGGCTACTTTAAATATAGAGCAATTATATCTTAAATATTCAAAAATCGATTCTAGACACATTTGAAGTCTGATTCATTTCAAACTTATTTTATTTGAACCCATAAATCAAGCTCTTTATATTGTTACTTTCTTTCCTACAAATGATGTATAAAAGTATTAATTCTAAATAAATAAAAATAATTTAATTTTTAAATTAATACTTATATATATATAATGTAATTATCACACCCCCTAACTTGAACTTTGCTCATCCTCGAGTAAAGTCAATAAATTAGCCATGTGTATCAACATATCTTTGAATTAGATGTTAACTTAGGCAGTCATAAAGGCAGTTGATACCTGGCCAGACCATTACTGAGATACTTTATTAGATTATTAATTCAACACAATTAGTGATCAGATAAGGCCCATAGAAATTTCTAGAGTTCTTCCTTTGCCAACTTTTCACTTCACTCTTCGAATCCTCTAACTTTCCAAGAGTTTAGTGAAATGCCTTTTTCCTAGTTGGTTTCTCCCTTTCTTTCTCTATTTTTTTATTTAGAAAAGTAAAATGTCTTAGCCTCTTAAGTGTTATCCTCACCATTTGACATGAACCACAATGCTTAGACGAAGGAGCTCGATTACTTAATAAGGTATCGTTACTTAATAATTTCTTAACCTTCACACCTTTTGACATGAACCATAATGCTTTCTTAGGTAAAGGGACCCGGTTACTCAATAAGAATTCAAGTAAAGCTGTAAGGCGAGACAAACTCTCTCTCTTTTTTTTTTTTTTTTATCAAGGAGAAACTTCAGCATACTTGACCTTTTTATTTATATCCCTATAAAGTAGATTCTCTATTAAGATCTGTTGACCCTTGAAATGATTTTGACGATTACAAAATATTGGAATATGCATTTGATACTAATGCTTTTTAAGTGTTTAAGAAGTATTTGTGAAGCATTTCTAATGGACAATTATCAACCCTATGTTGCTGAAGACCATTGGAATGCATCCATGTATTCAAGAAAAAGTTTCATGTATTTTTCAATCATTTGAGAAGCCTAAGTAATTTCAATTGTATATTCATGAAAAAGGGTCAAATCAATGTAATTTTAAGTATAAATATTTTACAATAGTTTTAGAATTTATTTGGCAGTAGTTTGAAACTATTTAGAAGTCTTTGGAGAAATTTCAACTTAAGTCGACTCTAATAAATAGAGCTGATACATTTCTTGGCACAGCACATCATTTTTCTAATACAAGACATCCGAGCCGACTCTAAGAAAATCAGAGCCGACTCTCATAGAGTCACAGAAAGTTACTTCTGAGATTTCATTCAACCGAGCCAACTCTAAATCGATAGGAGCTGACTCTCATAGACTACAGAATAACTACCTTTCAGGCCACTAATCCTCCGAGCCAACTCAAGTACTTCAAGCTGACTCGCCTCCCATTGATTTTAGTAGTAACGGATAGTTCCATAATTCGAAGTTTTTGAATTTCAGGACTCCCAACGGCTTGTTTTTGATTCCCAAGATATTCCAATAGCCATATTCATCTGAGAACACTTCAAGAAGCTAAAATGATAGATTTAAGAGAAGAAAAAATCTTTTTTATGAGGGTATTGATCATACTAAGAGCTTTTAAGTAAAAACTCAAGCTCTCCAACAACTTCCAACTACCTTTTTAAGTTAATCTTTGAAGAATTAAGAGAGGGTTGAAGAGCATTGAAGAAGCATTCAAGAAGATCTCATTAAGAGCTTCAATTGCAACCATTCAACATATTGGGTTTGTTTTAGTGTTTCTTTCTTTTGCTACTCAATTTTTGAGTTGCTACATGTACAGCAGGTGGGTGTAGCTTGTGAGTTATTTTTAGGTTGTTGGTTAGCCTTGAAAATCAAGTTGGGTTGTTAGTGAGCCTGGAAAAACTAACTATGTATTGGGATTTTGGATTGTGAGCCCTAGGAAAACAATCCGATTGTATTCGGGATGAATATAGTAAAAATTTCAAGAGTGCACCTTGCGTAGTGGATGTAGGAGATGGGTTGCTCCGAACCACTCTAAATCTTACGGTGTTTGTGTTTGCTCTTCCTTTTGCATTCTTATGTACTTCTGCACACAATACTCTATCTTCTTCACTCACCACACAAGGTTTCAAAAGGCACGTACTTGCTAAAATTTTTATAAACCCAATTCACCCCCCCTCTTGGATTAGCCAACTGGGCAACAAGTGGTATTAGAGTAGCATTTTAGGGCCATTAATCTAACGATTAAGAGAAAAGTTCTATGGCAACACAAATGACTACATCTTTGGCCAAAGGTCAATGAAGTAATAGACCTCCACTGTTCACTAGCACCAATTACTCCAATTGAAAAGATAGGATGAAAATCTATATACAAGCTATTGATTTTCAATCATGGAAAATAATCTTGAAAAGACCACACATATCCATCAAGAAGGTAGATGGAATAGACATCCCTAAACTAGAAGAAGAATGTGATGACTATGACATGAAAATAATTAAACTTAATGCCAAAGCCATGAACCTTCTTTACTGTGCTTTGGATGTAAATGAGTTTAACCGGATTTTCACTTGCACTTTGGCAAAGAAAATTTGGGATAAACTACAAGTTACACATGAGGACACTACCCAAGTAAAGACCTTTAAAATTAATATACTTGTGCATAGTTATGAACTTTTCAAAATATAACCAAATAAGACTATATGTGAAATGATTGCTAGATTTATAAATATTATTAACAGTTTGAAAAGTCTCGGCAGGATATATTCCAATGCTGATCTGGTATAAAAGATTCTTCGATCCTTATTAGATAAATAGATCCCAAGGTACCGCAATACAAGAAGCCAAAGTCTTAAACACACTTCCACATGATGAACTTTGGTTCTTTGATTACCCATGAACTTACAATGCAGCACCGCAGAAAAGGTGATAATAAGATAAAGAAATCAATAGCATTCAAGGCAGTAGTGGAGATTAAGAAGTAAGAAGAGGAAAAAGAAGAAAGCTCGTCCTCGGATGAAGAATTAGGAGATGATGATATAGCATTAGTTATGAAAAGATTTCAAAGATTTATGGGAAAAAGAAAGTCAAGGTATAAGAGGAAGCACCTTAGCAAAGGTAAATGAAGCAAAGAAAAAGAGAAAGACAAAGACAAGGAAAAGGAGCAACTAACTATTTGTTATGAATGTAAGAAGCCGGGACACTACCGTTCGGAGTGTCCTACATAGAAAAAGGGATACAAGTAGAAGAAAAAGAAAGCAATGATGGCACATGGAGTGATAGTGATGAATCTAGTTCCAATGAAGAGGAAGTGACATCAAAATTAGCAAATATATGTTTAATGGGTCTAAAAGATGAGGTAACATCTGGTGAACCCATTCATGAATTTACTTATGATGATTTGCATATTGCTTTCAGGAACTTCTAACTGAATATAAGAAGGCCGGTTTTAAAATCAAATCTTTGAAAAATAACTATGACATATTATTGAGATTTCTAAAAAGAATAACTTTTTATAAAATGAATTAAGTAATGTTTCTGAAAAATATAAAGTATTACAAGCTGAGAAAGTTGAATGTTTTGAAAAGAATAAAGGTTTGCAAAATGAAATGGATAGATTATAGCCTCTTATTAATAAATTGACTTTAAGTTTGAATAAATTTGAGCTTATCCTTAAAAATCAAAAGAAATTTAATAATAGAGTTGGAATTGGGTACAATACAATGCATATAAACAAATTTTTAGCTTCAAAACCTTATGCATCAAAATTTTCAACATCCACTTATTTTCAAAAGTTAAAAGTAGTTTGTTTTTGCTATGATGGGGTTGGACACAAGGCATATGAATGCAATCTAAGAAGGAAAAATAAAAACAAAGTGAAAAAGATTTAGGATCCTAAAGGAACCACAGCTACCCATCAAGGACACAAGAAATCTTGGGTACCTAAAAACTCTACTTGATTGTTTTGTAGGAATGTCTTGCCACCCAAAATTCAAAGAAGAGATGGTATCTAGATAGTGGCTATTCAAGATACATGACAGGTGACAAAGATCAATTTATTGTCCTTGAAATGAATAAAGGTGGAATGTTTACATTTGGTGATAATGACAAGGGAAAAATCATTGGAATTGGTAATATCAAAATTACCCCTTTTTTCTCTCAACCAGCAGCCCCTAAAATAATCCTTATTTATAGAGGTAGCCATGAGAGGGAGAAAGAGGAAGGAGTGATTAGGGAAGAATGATGGGGACATCAACAAGAAAAAAGTTTTTGGACTAACTTACTTTAGTTTTGGAGTTAAAATAGACAAATCTAATAAAGGGTTTGAGTCCATCTTCTCTTTCAGTAAATACTTGAGCTGATTCATGAGTTGACTCAACCAAGATTCAAGCAGGGTATGAGGCCACCTCTTCATTACCCATTTTCTTTATTTGGCACCATCCATTTGAAGCCCACTTCCCTCACTTGGATGCCATCTACTTGAAGCCCATTTTCCATAATTGGTCAACACCACATCAAGCACCTTTTTGGGAGAAGGAAGGACACCACATTAAGAATTTTATGGGGAGACTGAAGCCATGTTCTATTACCCCAACAACCCTCCAACTAACTTGCCATATGGGATGCCACATCACATGATCTACACCAGCAAATGAAGGATGCATCATTGCCACCTAGGAGCCACATGTCAATTGGTCATAACCTTCCACCCATAAATGGTTGTAAAAATACTAATTCTAGTTGAACCACCTAACCAAGAGTTGTTGGATCCAACTAGAATTAGCTAGCTCATCCTTATCCCCTTAGCTCATCCTTATCCCCTCCCCTTGGACGAAATTCCCTTGGATTAAAATCCTATAAATAGGGTCCTAGGCCCTCTCTTATATTCATTCTATGATTCATTATACTTTGGATTAAATAAAGAAAGCTATCTTTCTTGTTCTAGTTCCCTATGTTCTCTTGTTTGGAGTGAAAAGTTCTTGAGTTTGAGAGGTAGAAGATAGGTTTGAAAAGAGAGTGTGAGGTTCTTGAATTTGTGTTTGAAGGTTAGAATACCCTTGAGTGCTTGAAAGGTGGAGTGCTCCTTGCTTGATCCAAGATCCAAGCATCATTCCTTGAAGGCACCGGTTTCGACTTCCTTGTTTTCCCTTTCTTCTTCTTCTTATTTCCATTCCAATTTTGAATTCTCCTTCCATGCCAAATCTTTGATTTGATGCAGGTTTTTTCTGATTTTCCAAGTCCAAGATGAAGGTCTCCAAGCCAAGGATCATGGCCAAGGTGAATCCTAAAGGTAGGGAGTGCTAGTCTTATGGTTTAGATCTCAATTCTTGAGTTATGAGAGCTCCTTCTTCCACCAAATAATTAGCCATCATTGTTGGCAGGAAAACTCTTTCTAAGCTTCATTAGATCTGATCTTTTGAAGGTTAACTTACCCTAGTAGTGATGGTTTCCTTGCCATGAAGATCCTAATCTCTATTTTGAACTAGATCTACGTTTCGGGTATTGTATTTTAGATCAACTAGTCTCCTTACGAAGATTCTTTTCTTGGATTAATTTAGACCATTTATTTGATAATTAATTACTCAAATTTTCTTGCTGTTTAGCTTGCTAAAACTCTCCATTCATCATTTTAAATTCATCCCCCATCAATTTTTTGGTATCAGAGCTTAAGGTTCTACTAGGTCAAGTGTTTGATTGCTGAAATTTTTGTTCTAGTATTCATCAAAATTTTTCATGAATTTTAGTAATTTTCAAATATTATAAAAAAATCCAAAAAAATACTTTTATATTATCTTAGTGTGTTATTATTTGAAATAAAAAATTAAAAAGATATTTTACACTGACTTTTGGATTTAAAAATATGAGTTCTTAGATCATTTCTGAAGTTCTGTTTAGAATTCTGTTTTTGCCTTCCATTTC
The DNA here is from genome assembly GCA_021397845.1 of Areca catechu. NCBI lineage: Eukaryota > Viridiplantae > Streptophyta > Magnoliopsida > Arecales > Arecaceae > Areca > Areca catechu. Next base: position 86,784,319 of record CM038051.1, on the reverse strand, counting down.
ATTTAATTTTCAAAAAAATATAAAATATTTTTTATAATTTTTTAATATTTAGATCTAAGATCTAGACTTCGATTTTTGTTATTTCCAACATAAATTTTGAATTTTAGAAGGATCTAGAGTTAGAAATTCAAAATTTGAATTCAGGTTGTTAAGAGTTAGCTGAACTATTGGAACCTTCTAGATGTGCTTTCAAACTACCTTCTCAACCAAAATTCGAGTTAATATGAAGTCAAAACTTTAAAATCCTAGAATTTTTATCTGAGAGTTAACCAAATCAATTTTATTTTGAATTTTTGAGTTTTTAAAAAGATTAAATGTTAAATTTTTAATACTAGCTAGTTGAAAGTTATTCCTTACTGAGATTTTTTTACAACTAGCTTTCAAAACGAGTTTTTTAACCAAATTTCAGGAATTAAATTTCAAGATTTAGAATCTGGAATCTTCACTAAGGGATCTAATAATTTAAATTTAAATTTAAATTTTTTAAAATTTTAAAGTTTTAATTTTGAATTTTTTAAAACAAGTTGACTAGAAGTTGTTAGGGCTGAAACTATCTTGCAACAACTCTAATTTCAAGAACAAATTTTTAATCCTAATTCAAGATTTAAATTTTAAAATTTAATTTCTAAACTCTGGTCTTCAAAATCTAAATTTTTTAATTTAATTTTTTTAATTTTTAATTTTTTTTAAATTTTTGGTTTGAATCACATATTTGTGCTAATACTAGTTGTTGTGTTAACTAGTTGGTGAATTGTTTGTGTATCCATTCCTAAATCTAATTAAGGGCATTCAATTATAACATAAGGGAAGGAGGTCATTACCTATCCTTGGTCCAAAACAATCACCCATATTTGTATTTACCTAAACCATAATTGAAATCGAGTAGGAACCTAAAACCAGGGACACCCACAAGCCGGGTTCAAGTGCAAGATGAGACAAAATATTAGTTGAATTTGTACTTATTTCTTGAAATTGGTGTCTAAAGCAAGGGATCCAATGGCAAACGCCTTAAGTGGACTTGTGGTTTTTAATTAGGACCTCATGAAAATGAAGGGAGCCCCCCGTAACCCCATCTCTTACCTGGCCAGTGGAAAAGGTAATTACAACTTTAACTAGTACTTAGTCAATTTCTGTATTTTGAACTTTTAGGTCTAAGAGTCCTAGAAGTTAGGTTTGTACTGCGTGTCTTGAAGCTCCATACCAATAGTCCCACACTCAATCTATTTTTACCTATGGATCCTAATCTTAAATTCTTTTTGAAAACACTGACTAAAAAGTTTGACACCATAAATGGGCAATTAGGGAAATGAGAAAGGAATTAGGTCAGGTGAAGGACCATGTTAGGATACTTGAAGAGACCCCAATGATCCCCACCGAACTTGAGTCACATAGGTCAATTCCTTAAGGTCCAAGAGTCCATCATCATGAATTCACTACTGAATACAATTCAAGAAGACTTCACCATGACTTCATAGAAGAAGCCCATAGGATCCATGCTGAGCCTGAATCACCTAGTCCACCTCCCCTTGGTCCAAGAGCCCAATGTCATGATCTCACCTCTAAGTATAACCCTAGATATCCCTACCAAGACTTTGTAGATCAGGAGGAGAGAGTCTTTAGGAACAATCGACCCTATGCACCCACTTTTGATTGAAACCCTGAGATGTTTGTCGATTGGAAAGAGAAAATGGATCAATACTTTGATTTGATGAAATGTCAGAAGTAACAAAGTGTCAATTTACCAAATCAAAGTTAATCAGACATGCTAAAGCATATTGGAAAGAAGTTGAGTGAAAAAGTTATTATAGTGGGAATAAAATAAATACTTAGAGGGAAATGAAGAGTAAACTGAGAGAAATGTACCTAGATAAATATTATGAGCAAAAACTTTTAGACCAATGGTACAAATTGAGACAAGATGATACCATTGTATCTGATTATATTGCCAAATTCAATAAGTATGAGGGAGATAAAGAAGAGACTAAACCCATGAAAAAATTAGAGAAAAAATCTTCTAAACCTATTGAAGAATTTAAAGATAAAGTGAAATCAAAATCTTGTCCAAATGAAAGGCTAGAAAGAGAAGATCCTAAATCTGTTGAAGAACTTAAGGAAGAATTTTATGAAGCTGGGTCTAACCTTATGGATGAGTATGAACAAGAACAATTACTTAAAGATAAAATAATTACCCAGCCTAAAGAAATCAACAACGGGAATAATCAACTGGAAGAAAATGAAGTCCAGGGATAAAGCCATGAAGAACAATTCGAGGAAATAATAGAAGACCCAGAATTTATCAATGTTAAGGATTTAAATCTAGAGATTAATAAAGGATCACCTAATGGGGTGTTGACCATCAGAGAAAATCTAGAACCAATTCCAAAGGATCAATCCCAAGAAATTGTGGAACCTGCAAAAGAATTTAACATGAAGATTATAAATGAAGAGATTGTAGGAATTGAAAGATGGAAGTGTAAGAAAAGGAAGATGGAAATTGAATTCCCTAATAATTGCCCAAAGCCTAGTTCACCCTTTGGGAACATCCCCAATCCTAATCCACCTAGCTAGGACATCCACCAGACAATTGATCAAGTCCTAGTAATATTCAATAATTACTTTTGGAAGACATTATGGCATTTATTGGGCACCAAATTAAGACTCACTACCACATACCTAAGGTTGTGTGCCAGAGTTTTCAAAGCCATTGAGGGAAATATTGGAAATTAGGAACATTTGTTTCCTAGCAATAAAGTTTATTTCATAGATAATAAAGTCCATTAGAGCTTGTTTTGTTTCGGTGTCATTTATGTTTTGTCATTTGATGTCATTTGACCTTCCCATGCATAAGTGTCCATGACTGCGAGAGTCATATGCATAGCATGATTAGTAAGAAAATTTGAGCAATGAAATTAACAAGCATATGATCAACTTACATAAAAGAGCCAAAGAATTTCATGAAGGAGACTATGTCATGGTAAGGCCAAACCTGAAAGATTATATGCCCATGGTGTAGGTCAATTTCCAAAATAGTAAGGAAAATTTGGACCTAATATGTACTAGATGACCATCTGACTTTGGTATCAGTTCCACTTTTAACAATTCAGATCTAGGAGGGTAAAGGAACCAACAATGATACCTAGTGAGCATTTTGAGCCTGATTCTATCTTTGAGAGAGAGCCAACCCATGAGTGTCCACCAGCCAAGTTACCAAAGCAGCAAGATATGATTGAGTGAATCTTAGACAATAAGACTATCACTACCCGAAATAGGGACTATCAATGCTATATGGTTCATTAGCAAGGATGCCTTGATTCTAAAGACTCATGGATTACTTGAGAAGACCTACAAAGAATCGACCAGACTAACTAGAGTATCAACAGAGTCAGATTGATTCTTACTCGATAGAATCGAGTTCTTTTCATCCAGGGAGAATTGATGGGGACATCAACAAGAAAGAAGTTTTTGGACTAACTTACTTTTGTTTTGCAGTTAAAATAGATAAATCTAATAAAGGATTTGAGTCCTTCTTCTCTTTCAGCAAATACTTGAGCTGATTCATGAGTCGACTCAACCTAGATTCAAGCAGGGTATAAGGCCACTTTTTCAATGCCAATTTTTCTCATTTGGCACCATCCATTTGAAGCCCACTTCCCTCACTTCGATGCAATCTACTTGAAGCCCATTTTTCTTAATTGGTCAACACCACATCAAGCACCTTTTGGGGAGGAGGAAGGACACCATATCAAGAATTTTATGGGGAGACTAAAGCCATATTCTATTACCCCAACAACCCTCCAATTAACTTGCCATGTGGGATAACACATCACATGATCTACACCAGCAAATGAAGGATACATCATTGCCACCTAGGAGCCACATGTCAATTGGTTGTAACCTTCCACCCATAAATGGTTGTAAAAAAACTATTTCTAGTTGAACTACCTAACCAAGAGTTGTTGGATCCAACTAGAATTAGCTAGCTCATCCTTCGTAGAGTTTAGCTCCTCCCGCTATCGCGGTGATGGATCCTCTGCTCCCAGATCCGATCCCGGTGATGCCCTTGGCCACACAGCACCATTGCCAGCCATCATAGTCACCCCCACTAACGTCGCCAGCCACTGCCGACTCCACTGTCGCCCTGCCGGATGGTCTCCACCCAGCTTTGATGCTGGTGAACTCCTCCATCGCTCCTCTCCCTGGTTCGGTCCATGAGGAAGAGAGGGACATCACGAACATGAAGGAAAATGCATTCACTATTGCTGACTTCAGCACACACTTTCTAGAGTGCATGCTTTCTAGAGCAGCATGGGTCTCAGTGCTGCACAATCTTCAAAGTTGCACTAATCTCAGAGTAGCCAAGAAAAAAAGAAAATCAGTGAAAAAAATTTAGAGAAAAGAAATAAAAGAAAGAAAGTGAAAAAAAATGAAAATAGCCTTTTTGCTTCGATTTGCTTAGTTTTGGTTCCATCAACCACATTGAGCCTGACTTGACGAGTCGTGTTCTCCCCACCACAAGGGAATGATGAGAACCGAGAGTCTATTTTAGTTTTTTTTATTTAAGTCCATTAGTTCTGAGTCACTTGAGTTAAAGTGAGCCAATCGAGTCCTGTAATAAAGTAGAACATGTGAGTCCAGTTGAGTCCCTTTAGTCCTGTAGTGTCGTGCAAGTCAAGAGGATTGGCATCAGACTAAGAGATTCACCAGGCCTACCCAACCAGAGCTGGCCTTCATACACTTGGGCCCTTTCATGCTGTTAGGCATGCAAGAGAGAGCTCCAGTCCAAGACAAAGACCCACTGTTGACCAGGTCCACCAGGGTTTCTTGGTCCACAAGTCAGGGTTTCTTAGCCCTCAAGTCATGTACCCTGGGATGAATCTATAAATACCACCCCTCCCCTCTTGTATGAAGTATCTTCTTCTCATGAATACAAATTAAAAAAATTATTTTGTCTGAGTTTTGAGTTTTTCTCCGGATTGGAGTGGGTGTGATGCCATGGTTCCTTATTCTTGAGTGCAAGCCCTCATCCCTTGGTGACTTCTATGCTCGCCAGTGATCTAATCACTTCCTGTCCTGCATCAAATTTTAAATCTAAAAACATTGTTTTAATATCAAGACCTTTAGAACTACTACACATGGACTTATTTGGACCAACTATGACCACAAGCCTAGGAGGTATGAAATATGGACTTGTGATAGTAGATAATTTCTCATGATTCACTTGGATTTTATTTCTAGTAGACAAAGATGAAGCCTTCTGTTGCCCAGTGTAGCAACCCAATAGGGGGGTGAATTGGTTTTTAAAATTTTAAACTAAAGTAAGTATGTGCTGAACTAAAGTTTGTGTAATAATGTGACTATGCTCTATAATGATATCCTATGGAATTAGAAAAATAAATGCAGAGTAAATCAGAGAAAATAATAAGAAAGAGCAAGCAATCACAAATACAAGGATATATAGTAGTTCGGTGCACTCCAAGCACCTACATCTACTCCCCAAGCTTTTCTTGAAAATTTCTACTATAATCACCAAGATTACAGCCAACTTATTTTCTGGGTTCATAAGTTAAAATCCTTTGTTGGTTTTGATACTTAGGTGTAGGGTTCGGTGGCAAGGCAGAAATATAGATTTCAAATTTTTTATCTTTTTGAAATCTTCACCAAATCCTTAACCTAAGATCTCCTTAAAAGAATTAAAACATATAACATGTATATACAAGATTTAAAGTCATATTAAAGTACTAACCTGTATCGCTAAAATCCAAACTTTAAATCTCCACCAGGTGCCCAAATGTTCACCCTCGAATGGTGATCCACACAGAAAAAGATGAAGACTACAACTTCTTGTTCTTGGCTCCTCTTCTTGAATTCTTTTTCAAGAATTCAATTGTTGGACTTTTAGGCTGAAATTTTCTTTCTTGAAAATTTCTTTTCTTCCTTCTTTCCTCTTCTTGAATTCTTTTCTTGAATTCCCTTTCTTGTATTCCTTTTCTTGAATTGAATTGGAAGAAGAAACTAAGACAAGTAAAGTCTTAATTCAAGAAAGAAAAGAAGAAGAACAGACCCTTCCTTTTCCTTTCCTTTATTGTTCAAGACCTTCCTCTTATTCTTGTTTAGGGTCAGAGTTTCGACAGAGATTATCTCTGTAAGAGAAACAATACCCAACAAGCATAAAGGGAAGGAGTATTCCGGAGAGGAGGAGAGGAATATGATCTCTGAATTTGATTATCAGAAAAAAAACCGCCGAGAACCCAAACCCTTTTATAGATTTCAGAGGGGCATCTTCTCAAAACATCGCAACCCTCTGAAACCCCAGGAATCATGATCCCTCATTCCTCATGCATCCCCTCAACCAAAAATCATGATTCTTCGATTTAATTTTTGTTTTTTCGGTGAGGAGGACTCTCGAAAATACTTCAGGAAGAATCACGACTTTTGACGACGGATTTGCGACCGAAAAATGATGGATCTTTTTCCTTAATTTTTCTGGCCATCAGATCCAGATCCAAGGATGTCAGACAAACATCCAAGTCACCCCACCTGTCTTGATTTTTCTCCGATGGAATTTCCTTCCCACGCGCATGAAGAGGAGTCCACACACGCGTGGACTCTTCTTCTTAGCGCGCGCGGGTGAGGAAAGGAGTGGGCGGCTTGGAGAGAGGGTCTTAGTGCACTTGATTCACTTGGGTTCAGCCATGGGTTAGCCCAATGTCATAAAATTTAAATTAGACCTTAATCCGGTTCAATTAGAACCCAATTAAGTCCAATTCGGAACCAAATTCGAATCTGATTCGAATAGAAATTTGGTCTGCAACACATGCTAGTGTGTTTATCCTACAAACATGATTTAATTTCAAATTAAATCCTTCATCAATTTTCTTTTGTATGTGACACATTGGGTTCCACACCTAGCCAGCAGTAGGTCCGAGTGCTATTTGACTTAATTCGGTTAGATCTCAGCTAAGCCGATTTAAGTAAACTCAAACTAGCTCGACTCGGTCAATTAGAATCTAATTCTAATTAACTGATTTGAATTACCATAATTCAATCATATACCTACAAGACAAGATTGACGTCTAGCAACGTATCATGTATACCCGGAAGATGTGAAATTTTTGTGGAATTACCAAAATACCCTTCAGTGGTGAGTTACCGGGCAATTCAGTCCTTCGATCAACTTGCATCCCGAATATGATTATGAATATGGATACTTGTCAAATCAAATTTCATACTCATCCCTAGCTCAATCTTTATAATGATGATTCATTAATGAACCATTAGAAATTAACTCTAATGTTCATACTTTGATCAAAGATTTCCTGAATCCATCATATGATCGAAATTAGCTGGATGCAATTCCTTCTTACTAGGGCTGATCAATTCCTTGTTGACCTACTCACAACCTTCATATACAATCCACCATACCCAGTATCACCTCATGCATGACTTAGTGTCATGATTGATTGCAAACCAAAGTATGGATTCATATATATATAAGGTACCATGGTAGTCTCAAGTCAAAGGATCACATGTACTACTCCCACTATGAGAATTATCTATTGACAAACAGATAAGGTTCCATTAGATATTCTAAATCTGGATCAATTCAGTGAACTCATTCTCTTATGAACACTCACATCCTAGTATTAGTGTCAAACACAAGTGACTGTGAGATCAATCACCCTCATCACAAAGCATATATAGGATGTGCTGGTCTTGCCGGAAACATTGATTCCCAACTCAATGTCCCATCGACCAGAAATATTTTAGATTAGGGTTTTAAGGCTTTAGGTCTCACTGGTATGATCTCATCATAACCCTAGAACCATAGCCCTAATCTATGGGGTTCATCATATAATCATAAAGACACAACATATGATGAAAATAATGCCTTTATTATAATGATGTCAATTCATTGATTTTGGGATCGAAATACAATATTTCAATTAGCTTTCAGGGCATAATCTTTCAATCTCCCACTTGCACTAAAGCCAATCGCCTTTAAATCATAACCCCAAACAATCAAGGTGGCGATCAAGCTCTCACAGTGATAGAGCCTTAGTGAATGGGTTTGCTATGTTGTTCTTCATTTCTATCCTTTTAATGCAGACTTCTTGTCTTTCGACAATCTCTCGAACGAGATGGAAGCATCTCAGAATGTGCTTTGATTTGTGATGAGCTCTTGGTTCCTTTGCTTGAGCAATAGCCCCCGTATTATCACAGTAAAGTGATACTGGACCTTAAATTTCATGAACTACGCCCAACTCTGATATGAACTTCTTCATCCAGATAGCTTCCTTGGCAGCTTCACTAACAGCAATGTACTCTGCCTCGGTTGTTGAGTCAGCTACAGTTTGCTGTTTAGAACTCTTCCAGCTTGCAAATCCTTCATTTAGGATAAAAACATACCCAGATATAGATTTGCTGTCATCTGGATCTGATTGAAAACTAGAATCTGAATAAGCTTCTAGTTTAAGATCAGATCCTCCGTATATTAGAAAAATATCCTTAGCTCTTCTTAAGTACTTAGGAATATTTTTCAAGCCTTCCAATGATCCTCTCCTGGATCAGCCTGAAACCTGCTGGCTATACCTAAGGTATATGCCACATTAGGCCTAGTACATAACATAGCATACATAATAGACCCTACTGCCGAAGCATAAGGTATAGAATTCATTTTATTTCTTTCTTCAGGTATCTTAGGAGACATCTTTTTAGAAAGATGTATGCCATGACCAATAGGTAAGTAACCTCTTTTACTTTCCTCCATGCTAAATCTTTTTAGCACTTGGTCAATGTACCTTGATTGGGATAAACCTAGCATCCTCCTAGATCTATTTCTATAGATCTTGATGCGTAGTATATAAGATGCTTCTCCCAAGTCTTTCATGGAAAACTGTTTAGATAACCATACCTTGACTGATTGTAACATTGGGATATCATTCCCAATGAGGAGTATATCATCTACATATAGAACCAAGAAAACTATGGATCTCCCACTAGTCTTCTTGTACACACAAGGTTCATCCCCATTTTTAATAAAGTCAAATTCTTTGACTGTCTTATCAAATCAGATGTTCCAACTCCTAGATGCTTGCTTTAATCTATAAATAGATTTTTTATCCTACATACCTGATTAGGTTTAATCTCCAAGACAAAACCTTCAGGCTATGATATATAAACCTCTTCCTCAAGGAAACCATTGAGGAATGCGATTTTCACATCCATCTGCCAGATTTCATAATCATGATATGCTGCTATAGCAAGCATAAACCGAATAGATTTGAGCATGGCAACAGGAGAAAATGTTTTATCATAATCTATTCCCTGTTTTTGTCTGAAACCCTTAGCCACTAATCTGGCTTTATAAGTTTCAACTTGGCCATCTGCTCCAATCTTTTTCTTATAGACCCATTTGCATCCAATAGGGTTAATACCCTTCGGTGCATCAACCAAATTCCAGACTTGGTTGACATACATGGAGTCCATTTTGGATCTCATGGCTTCCAGCCATCTGTCTGAGTCACTACTCATGATATCATCAGTATATGTTAGAGGCTCATCATTATCAATGATTCGGGCTTCATTATTTTCAATAATGAACCCATACCTCTCAGGTGCATGTCGCACCCTATCAGACCTACGGATAGGAGTGGTGTGTTCAGGTTCTATACTAACTATGTTATGATTTGGTTGAGATGTATCTACTTGTTGAACTTGTTCAAGTTCAATATTTCTCCCACTGCCCTTTTGTAAGATGAACTCTTTCTCCATAAAAGTGGCATGCCTACTGACTAAAACCTTTTGTTCAGTATGGTGGTAGAACAGATATCCTATACTATCTTTAGGATATCCAACAAATAGACACTTTTCTGCTCTAACATCAAGCTTATGTCCAAAATTTCTTTTGACATAGGCTGGACATCCCCATATCTTAAGATACTTAAGATTGGGTTTCTTTCCCCTCCATAACTCATATGGAGTGCTAGATACAGATTTGGATGGTACTCTATTTAAAATATTAACCACTATTTCCAAGGCATATCCCCAGAAAGAAACAGGTAAGTCTGTGAAGCACATCATGGACCGTACCATATCTAATAAAGTACGATTTCTCCTTTCAGCAACACCATTTAATTGTGGTGTGTAAGGAGGAGTCCATTCAGAGATGATTCTCTTTTCTTTAAGGTGATCAAGAAACTCGGTGGATAAGTATTCACCTCCTCCATCTGATCGAAGGATCTTAATACTTTTCCCCATTTGTTTCAATACCATACTTTGATACTCTAAAAATTTTTCAAAAGCTTCGGACTTATGTTTCATTAGATACACAAATCTGTACCTTGAAAAATCATCAGTGAATGTGATGAAATATGAGTATCCACCCTTGGCCTGAGTTGTCATTGGTCCACATACATCAGTGTGTATGAGTCCTAATAACTCAGTTGTCATTTCATTATGTCCACTAAATTGAGTCTTGGTCATTTTACCCATGAGACATGATTCACAAGTTCCAAATGATTCATAGTCATAAGGATTAAGGAATTTTTTCTTGTATAACTTGTTAATCCTTTGCTCACTAATATGTCCAAGACGACAGTGCCAATATAAAGTATTGTTTACTTCATCTCTTTTTCTTTTATTACTAACATGTAGTATATTGTCATCAGAAGATAGAGTTAAGAGACCATTGCAAAATATGCCATTAAATATTATTTCATTAGAAAAACTGATTGAGCAGCCACTGCTCATTACATTCATAATATATCCTCTTTTAAGTAACAAGGGTACAGATATGATGTTTCTAATGATTTTAGGCATAAAATAATATTTTTTTAACTTTAAAATCTTCCCAGAAGGCAGCTTCAATATATAAGTCCCTACAGCTTCTGCTTGGATGGAATCTCCTCCAGCACCGTAGAGCTCGAAGTCGCCTTCCTTCAAAACTCTTTTGTTCTGTAGTCCCTGCAATGATTTGTAGATATGATGACCACAAGCAGTATCCAATACCCAAGAGTTTGAATTAGAAGAGTCTAATGACAAAATTGCATGTATCTCATACATACCTTTTGGTGCATCACTAGCACCAGGCTTCACACTTGCAAGGTAAACCTTGTAGTTTCTTTTCCAGTGACCCAGCTTGCCACAATGAAAGCAGGTCATTTGTCCAGAGGCCTTCTTTCCTTTCTTTTTCTTGATGCCACCTTTTGGGTTCAACCTCCTCTTGGAACCCTTTTTGCCTATTTTCTTCTTGTTTACACCATCCACAAGAAGAAGTTGAGCCTTATTTTTCTTTAAATGGCTCTCTGTTATTTTTAACATATTCAATAGCTCAGGCAAGGAAGTGTTAAGTTTGTTCATATGATAATTAAGAACAAACTGTGAAAATGACTCTTGGAGTGACTGCAGGATTAAATCCTGATTCAACTCCCCATCCATAACAAAACCCAATTGACCCAATCGGGTGATTAGGTCAATAACCTTTAATACATGGTCTTGTATGGATGTACCTTCTATCATCCTTGCACGGAATAACTGCTTAGATATTTCATATCTTGCAATTCGACTATGTTCTCCATAAAGTTCTTTTAGATTGAGCAATATGGAGTTTATGTCCATGCTTTCATGTTGCCTCTGTAACTCATTGGTCATAGAGGCAAGCATTATACACTTGACAGTAAGTGAGTCATTTTGCCATGTATTATATGTGGTCTTATCCTCTTGCAAGGCATCTTTCCCTAATGGTTCCAAGGTTGGGGTATCAAGAATATAAGAAATTTTTTCTTGGCTGAGTACTATCTTCAGGTTTCTCAACCAATCAACATAGTTTGGTCCAGTCAATTTATTTGCATCAAGAATGCTACGGAGTGAGAGTGGAGAGGCCATTTAATCTACATTAAAAAAGAACATTACATAAGCAAACAACCAATGTTGAAAAAACATAATTAAATTAGGACTTTAACTTAATTATGTCTCTCACTATTTTATCAAGCATCATAACCCTCCATGTGATGATCGAGAAAATCCTAATGGTTCTCTTAGTGGGGTTGAGATCCTAATTCCTTACAAAAGACCTTGAGTGTACACAACAAATCTTATATAAGTTCAAAGGTAGGAAAACTCTTTCCAATTATAACTCATACAATTTTCAACTTATCTTGGCCTCTAAAATATTAATAGCCTTGTGTGTACACAACAAACTATAATATTTTAGTTAAGTTAGACCCTTCTTTGCTATATAGTCATGATATTAATTATAATACCCTTGTGTGTACACAACAAAGTATTATATTAAATCATGCCATAAACATCAAATGTACCAAGCCAAAATTATGTTAGTCACCATAAAAGGCCTTGTGTGTACACAACAAACCTAATATGGATCATAACATAAAAATGACTTGGCATGAAGGAAGGCCACATGTAGTGAATATTACACTATGCATTTCAATCAATAATTAAGTTAATCTTATCGACCAGGTAAGTGGGAGAGTGGTGGGAGTCCCCCCATTGCTTTCCTCAGACACCAATAAGAATTGGCCAGGTCAGTCAACAGAACCAATTAAAAACCACGTCCTCTTTACCAATCATGAACCACTTTTCCTAGACACCGAATGATAAACTAATCATATTGATTATTTTTGCTTTTGGTATATGACACTACAACTTAATATGTTTTTAAAGAGGGCTTTATTAAAACAAAGCACATTCTTTATATAACCTAGCAAATATGTGCCATAGTGTGCCATCATACTAGGACAACCATTTACGACATAATGGATCCACCATTATGCCAGGGCAACCTTATTTCAGTATGATGACTAGAAGGCTAAACATATCTCTATACAAATTAAGGTTTAAGTGAAAACCTTAATTAGTGGCATACATCAAACATATATGCATAATTAACATAAATATGTGATTAGTGTGTCATCATACTAGGACAACCATTTACCACATAATGGATCGACCATTATGCCAGGGCAACCTTATTTCAGTATGATGACTAGATATCTAAACATATATCTACAACAATTAGTGTTTGAGTGAAAACCCTAATTGGTGACATTACATCAAACATATACAATATCATATGTTAATTATATACATATGCATCTAAAAATTAGCATATATATTTTAATCTTAATAAGGAGGCTCTGATACAATTGTAGGGTTCGGTGGCAAGGCGGAAACATAGATTTCAAATTTTTTATCTTTATGAAATCTTTACCAACCCTTAACCCAAGATCTCCTTAAAAGAATTAAAACATATAACATGTATATATAAGATTTAAAGTCATATTAAAGTACCAACCTGTATTGCTAAAATCCAAACTTTAAATCTTCACCAGGTGCCCAAATGTTCACCCTCCAATGGTGATCCACACAGAAAAAGATGAAGACTACAACTTCTTGTTCTTGGCTCCTCTTCTTGAATTCTTTTTCAAGAATTCAATTCTTGGACTTTTAGGCTGAAATTTTCTTTCTTGAAAATTTCTTTTCTTCCTTCTTTCCCCTTCTTGAATTCTTTTCTTGAATTCCCTTTCTTGAATTCCTTTTCTTGAATTGAATTGGAAGAAGAAATTAAGATAAGAAAAGTCTTAATTCAAGAAAGAAAAGAAGAAGAACAGACCCTTCCTTTTCCTTTCCTTTACCATTCAAGACCTTCCTCTTAGTCTTGTTTAGGGTCAGAGTTTCGACAGAGATTATCTCTGTAAGGGAAACAATACCCAACAAGCATAAAGATGAGTATTCCAGAGAGGAGGAGAGGAATATGATCTCTGAATTTGATTATTAGAAAAAAACCCCCGAGTACCCAAACCCTTTTATAGATTTCAGAGGGGCGTCTTCTCAAAACATCGCAACCCTCTGAAATCGCAGGAATCATGATCCCTCATTCCTCATGCATCCCCTTAACCAAAAATCATGATTCTTTGATTTAATTTTCATTTTTTCGATGAGGAGGACTCTCGAAAAAACATCAAGAAGAATCGCGACTTTTGACGATAGATTTGCGACCGAAAAATGATGGATCTTTTTCCTTAATTTTTCTGGCCATCAGATCCAGATCCAAGGATGTCAGACAAACATCCAAGTCACCCCCCCTATCTTGATTTTTCTCCGACAAAATTTCCTTCCCATGCGTGTGAAGAGGAGTCCACACGCATGTGGACTCTTCTTCTTGGTGCGCGCGGGTGAGGAAAAGAGTAGGCGGCTTAGAGAGAGGGTCTCAGTGCACTTGATTCACTTGGGTTTAGCCATGGGTTAGCCCAATGTCCTAAAATTTAAATTAGATCTTAATCTGGTTCAATTAGAACCCAATTAAGCCCAATTCGAAACCAAATTCGAATATGATTCGAATAGAAATTTAATTTTATTCCAAATTAAATCCTTCAACAATTTTCTTTTGTGTGTGACCCATTGGGTTCCACACCTAGCCAGTAGTAGGTCTGAGTGCTATTTGACTTAATTCGGTTAGATCTCAACTAAGCCAATTTAGGTCAACTCAAACTAACTCGACTCGGTCAATTAGAATCTAATTCTAATTAACTGATTTGAATTACCATAATTCAATCATATACCTACAAGATAGGATTGACGTCTAGCAACGTATCATGTCTACCCGAAAGATGTGGAATTTTGATGAAATTACCAAAATACCCTTCAGTGGTGAGTTACCAGGCAATTCAATCCTTTGATCAACTTGCATCCCAAATATGATTATGAATATGGATACTTATCAAATCAAATTTCATATTCATCCCTAGCTCAATCTTTATAATGATGATTCATTAATGAACCATTAGAAATTAACTCTAATGTTCATACTTTGATCAAAGATTTCCTGAATCCATCATATGATCGAAATTAGCTGGATGCAATTCCCTCTTACTAGGGCTGATCAATTCCTTGTTGACCTACTCACAACCTCCATATACAATCCACCATACCCAGTATCACCTCGTGCATGACTCAGTGTCATGATTGATTGTGAACCAAAGTATGGATTCATATTATATAAGGTACCATGGTAGTCTCAGGTCAAAGGACCACATGCACTACTCCTACTATGAGAATTATCTATTGACAAACAGATAAGGTTCCATTAGATATTCTCAATCTGGATCAATTCAGTGAACTCATTCTCTAATGAACACTCACATCCTAGTATTAGTGTCAAACACAAGTGACTGTGAGATCAGTCACCCTCATCACAAAGCATATATAGGATGTGCTGGTCTTGCCGGAAACATTGATTTCCAACTCAATGTCCCATCGACCAGGAATATTTTAGATTAGGGTTTTAAGGATTTAGGTCTCACTAGTATGATCTCATCATAATCCTAGAACCATAGCCCTAATCTATGGGGTTCATCATATAATCATAAAGACAGCGTATGATGAAAATAATGCCTTTATTATAATAATATCAATTCATTGATTTTGGGATCGAAATACAATATTTTAATTGGCTTTCAGGGCACAATCTTTCATTAGGCTCACCAACAACCTTTCCCTCAAGCCAAACCTAGGCTTGAATTCTAATTCATGGCTTGAAAGAGCCTAATCCTAGTTTCAATAGCCTTGAAACTAGTTACAATAATTAAACACAAATGTATAGTAATAAGCACAAGAAAAATCTCAAAAGAGTATAAATAAATGTTAATGAAGCTCTTCTTGAATGCTTGAGTTGTCTCCTTGAATCCTATCAATGAACACTTTTGGAAAATGAATTGAAGGCACAACAACAAAATTAAAGGCCTTTTCAAGTTGAATCTTCTTTATGGCTCACTCTTGTGTTTTCAAAAACTTTTCTCAAAAGATAAGATTTGTATCTTGTGTCTCACTTTTTTTCTTATGTCTTTAATGAGTTTGGTGAGTGATAATAGTCCAAAAACCTCCAAAAAATTGTTGGTGACCGTTAGAGTAAAGAAACTAGCTATTTAGAGCTATTTGGAATAAATCTGAGCTTCTGAAAATATAGCCATTACTGTTGTCAGAACCTGTGAGTCGACTTGTGAGTCGATACTTGGGTCAACACTTGAGTCTTCATGAGTCAATACTTGAATCAACACCAGGTATAATTGAATTTCTAGGGTTCTGCTTCAATTCTGGTCTCAGGCTATGAGTCAACTTGTGAGTCGACACTTGAGATTATGAGTCGACACTTGGGTCGATACTTGAGTCAGCTCTAGGCAAAAAGTCCAGGAATGACACTATTATGTTTTCTTTCTTATCTCAGGCCTTGAGTTTATCTCTGAGTCGATACTTGAATCTTGTGAGTCGGTACTTGAGTCTTGTAAGTCGACACTTCATTTAAGTCCAAAAAATGATGCTCTGTCCATTTCTATTCTCAGGCCTTGAGTCGATCTATGAGTCGACACTTAAATCTTGTGAGTCGACACTTAGGTCAACACTTAGGTTGACACTTAAGTCGACACTTAGCATGCCAGCTAAAACTCTGCATGCCATTCTTCAGAGGTGTTAACACTTGCTCCATGAGTTGACACTTATGTCGACAATTGATCTGTGCCATTTCCAAAAAGTGTGCCAAACTCCAAAATTCTCAAATTTTGTCCATTAGACTTCTAGTTTCTTCTCCATAAAGACCAAAGTGATCATTTTCATGGCATTCCAAGATGAGAAGACCTCTTAAACATTGAAATTCATCTTGCTTTGATGTCAATGACTTTGTAAGAAATTTGATGTGCCTGTAACCCATAATTCATAATTCAAATTGAAACATTAGTACAAACATATACTCAACATTTTGTTATTCATCAAAATCAAGGGCCAAAGCCAACAATCTCTCCCTTTTTGATGATGAAAAAAATTTGAGTATATAAGCATATTTTCAAAAGTATTGAACAAGTTCATTAAACATGCTTCATAATTATCAGTATATCAAAGTTCATACAAGTATTTAGTTAAAAATGTATTAGTTATTTAGTTTATACAACAATATTTTAAGTGCTTCAAGGTTAGATTTTCTCAATTTCTCCCTGTATCTTAAGTAGATAGTGAATTATTGAAAATTTTATATTGTTGTTTATAAAGTCTTTCTTACTCCCCCTTTTTGTCATCATTAGACATTAAAAGGAGTTTCTCTCCCTTAATTAGTGCTTTAGTCAAAAACAAGATGTATATTAGATAAAAAGAAGAGTAACAATAACAATAACTTTTATATTTAAAAATGTTTCAGTACAACAGGAAATACAAGCACAGCATAAACTAAAAATACAACATAGAGAGTACATGAAATGCAAACATGGAATCTGTGAGGCTACTCCTCCTCAAAAGGAAACTCTAGAACTATCGGTGCCATAACACTAAAAGATGATGATCTAGGAGTCTTATGGGTTAGACTTCTAGTCCTAAATGAGGGACCAAAGTGGTGATAGGTCCTAGATGTCCTAGTGGCATGGGACCCATGAAACTCCGCAGGTGTCACAAAAACTGAATCAGTGCCTTGTTGATTATCGAGAGTAGGATCATCACCAACTGGAGGCTGAGCAGAAGCATTTGTAGCACTGACTGGAGGCTGATCCTTATGAACTGCATCACCACCAATTGTTTGATCATCACCATCATCACCATAACTGTCATCATCATCATCATCAGAATCACTTGAAGAACCATCACATCATCAACACCATCAATTAGGGGAGGAGGAGGAGGTTGATCTGAGGGTCCAAGTGTAGTTGGAGGTAACAGGGATCTTAATAAGTCTCTGATATCAGCAAACCCTGCCTCCATAGACTGCCTAACATATGTGAGCTATGCATCTGTATGATCTCTAAGTCCATGCACTCAAGCTATAACCTGCTAGTCCTGACCGAAACATTCATAATGTCCTCACGCTCTGTAGTGATCTGCTCAGTGATCCTCTCCTTAAAAGTAGAATCTGTGGCTGTGGAATGCTTAGGTGCTAGAACAGTAGGAGGTGTCACAGGCTTTGACTCAGAAGTAGCAACTGGAGCAAGTATAGGGGAACTCATCTGTGATGTAGGTCCAGAAAGTCCTACCTCTGCAGCTCTAATCTTGTCCTCCTCATCAGGCTCCTGGCCTGACCCTTGCTTGACCCACTTGCCAGCTACTCTCCGATAGCCCATCCTGTGAAGGGACTTCTCTCCATATGTATTTGTGTGTAGGATCTCCTTAGAGGCCTTACCCTCCAATGGTATACCATATGCATGGAATATCCTGGTCAGTCCCATACCATAGGGCAGGCACAATCTTCTCTAGGTGGCTGCCTCACCCATCTAATGGACCATAATCATAGAAAGATTGATGACCGTCCATTGTGTCAAGGTGACCATCAACACCAACTCCCTCTCAGCAATAAAATCAAACCTGCCAATCTTCGGAATCAAGATCCTGTAATGATATGGTGTAACAACCGCATCTCCATGGATAGCTGGTTCGGTGAGATGGTGGATACTCCTCTGGCATCCTCTTGCTTCAAGATGCATCTAAATGCTGCATCCCTGTCTCCTACATAGTTCACGACCAAGCCACGAAGGGAAATCTCCCACACTCTGCTAATAGTCTCAGGTGTCACTGGAATCTGCACTCCCCTGACCTGTGTAGTCCACCTGATGCCATCAGTGGCCATGCTCCCTAGGACTCACACATCAAATGTGGGTAATATCTCTCCCTCATCATATAGAAGGGTACAAGGCCAGCTGATTTGAGTAAGTTTCTAATGACTAAACCCTCTGAATCCCAGAACTGAATGTCAATCCTCCTCCCACAGGCAATCACTTTTCCTGCAACTCTCTCCGCTGTGTGGGATAATTACAGACGGGGTGATCTGTCCACTACCTGTTGATCTTTGGGCTGCACATGTTGCTTAACCAGGTCATGTCTAGCCTTGGATCTCCTCTCACCCAAGCTTGCCTCACCACTCTGGAAGTGGGTTTGCTTTTTATGGAAGGCAACCTGCTTTCTCGGACCCATGCTCACTAAGAAATGACTAAGGACGAACTGGAAGGAAGAATGGATCGAAAAGAAGAAAGAATGAATTGAAAAGAGGGAAGAAACGAACCGGATTTGAAGGAGAGAAGGGAAAATTAGCCAAAAGAGGAAGGATGGAGAGGAGAGATCACTATTTATGAGTGGTTGGGTGAGTTTGGGGATCATGCGGGAGATAAGAGGATGAGAAAGAACTAGGAAAAGAGAGGATTGGGATGCCCAAGAAATACTGTCAAATCGTTCATGAGTCAACACTTGGAATTTGCTCAAGTGTCGACACTTCGGTGAGTTAACACTTGGGGAAATCCCAAGTGTTGACACTTGGTCAAAATTGGGGAAAAAATCAGAATAAATTCTAATAAATTTGCAAAAAATCAAGGGGTTCTAGGGTTTATACTAGATGATAGTTAAGTGGATTTTCAGTATCTGAGAGAGTTCAATAAAGAATTTGAAAGGATTTCAATCAAAGGGGTCAATTATGTCTAATTCTCTTCTGATCATGCAGAACCTATCTTCACTAAGGGATTTAGTAAAAATTTCTGCTAATTGTCTATCAGTACACACAAAATCAAGCATACATCACCATTTTGTACATGATCTCTTATGAAATGATATCTTATTTCAATATGTTTGTGTTAACTCCATTATTTATTTTGATGATTAACAAAATACTTAAGTATAATTGAGTACTAACAATTTAATAAAGTATATTTTCATTAAGTAAAAAGTATTCATCAAGTTAATCAAATTGAATTGCTTGTCAAATGATTGAAGAAGCCCTTTCTATGAATGAAATATCAATGTTTAATGGACATAAGTATCTAAGATTCGCTTGAAAGGAATTAAAGAGTTTAGTTGAAAAATGATTCAACAGAGTTTCAGTTATTTTTGAAAAAATTTTAGCAAGTGTCGACTCAAGCTGGCAGGCAGAAAGAAATTTTAGATGGCATGCTTGAAGTGTCGACCCATACCACTTAAGTGTTGACTCAAGGATCGACTCAAAGCCTGAGATAGATTTTTTCTAGAACATGTTGAAATCCAAGATTTGCCTGAAGTGTCGACTCATGGATGTCAAGTGTCGACTCAAGTGTTGACTCACCAGATGAAGTGTTAACTCACTTGAGATTTCCAGAAAGCCTCAAAGCTGAATTTTAAACTAGGTGTCGACTCATAGAACTTAAGTATCGACCCTAAGTGTAGACCTTAGGCCTGAAGTGTCGACACTTGGAGTTCTAGGAGCAGTAATGACTTGTTTTTCAAACACAGAACTCGGCCCTTTTATCTCCTAACGGCTAGTTTCTCATGTCTAATGGTCATAAACCATCTTTTAGGCCTTGGGATGGTATTTAAGTTAATCAATTTTAAATTGAACATAACAAGATACAAAAAGAAAGAAGAGAGAAGTGAAAAAAGAAGAAAAGAAAGCACATTCACTCACACATTCATTGAGAGCAACTACTTCCAAGCAAAAGAAACCTTCAAGCATTCAAACAATCAAGAGCATTCAAGTACAACCTTTTTGAGCATTGATTGAGGCTTCATCGAATTGAAGACAAGCATCTTCATCAAGCTTCAAAGAGATAACAGCTTTTATTAGAAAACTTTTCTTGTATTCTTTACTTTATTTCGTACTTTATTGTAACAAGGTTTTTGGTGAGCCTAAGAACAAAACCAAGGAGGATTTTGATTAGCCTAGTTGAAAATCAAGGAGATTTTTGGTTAGCCTAGTTGAAAACCAAGGAGATTTTTTGTTAGCCTTTGAAAACCAAGAGATTTCTTTTGGTGAGCCTTATGAAACCGAAATGGGGTTTTGATTAGTGAGCCTGAAAAACTAATCGGCTATAATTGTGAGTGATTATAGTAAGTTCCCGAGTGGATCTTGGAAAGTGGACGTAGGTGGTTTTGAGAGCACCAAACCACTATAATTGCTTTGTATTTATGATTGATTGTTTCTTTCTATTTGCTCTTACTTTCATTGTAATTTAAATTTTCACTGCATACTCTTTAAGAGCACACAATACTTGCATCTCACTAGCATTTGTATTGACTATTGAATTGGCACACAAACTTGCAAATAGTTTTAGAAACCCAATTCACCCCCTCTCTTGGGTTGCTTACTGGGCAACAAGGGATATCAGAGTCACGTTCTTTATATATGGGTCTAACTACCTTGAGTAAAGATCTATGGCAGCCCCCCTTGGTACAAATGTAGTTAATGGACAAGCCTCAAATAGACCACCTTATTTTAATGGCTCTAATTATCATATTAGAAAACTAGAATGAAAATTTACATGCATTCTATAGATTATAATTTATGAAAAGTGGTAGATAAAGGTCCTCATATTTCTTTGGTTATGGTTAATGGTGTTTCCATCCCAAAGCTTGAAGAGGATTGGGATGAAAATAACATTAAACAATCCGAGATCAATGCGAAAGCAATGAATCTTCTTTATTATGTTTTGGATCCTAGTAAATTTAACAGGATTTTTACATGCACTTCAACTAAAGAAATATGAGACACACTTGAGGTTACTCATGAGGGTACCGATCAAGTAAAAAATACTAATGTTAACATGCTTGTGCATACTTATAAGATGTTTCGCATGGAGCCTAATGAATAAATCACTGATATGTACACTAGGTTCATAAATATTATAAATGGTATAAGAAGCCTAGGTAAAATTATGTCTAATGCCGATCTTGTTAACAAAATTCTTAAGTCTCTTCCAACATCTTGGGATCCAAAAGTGACCACCATACAAGAAGCTAAAGATGTTGAGAAACTTCCATTGGAGCAGCTAGTAGGTTCACTCATGACTTATGAGTTGAACTTGAAGCAAAAAGCAATGGATATGGATAAGAAGAAGAAGACTATAGCTTTCAAGTCTACAATACAAGAAGAGTCTTCAAATGAAGAATCAGAAGAAGAAGAAGAAAATGAGGGTGATGAAGCACTATTAGCAAGAAAGTTTAGGAAATTCATGAGGAGAAAGAAATTCTCTTATAAGAAAAAGTTTCAACCAAGCAAAGAAAAGGAAAAGAAAAGGAGAAAGAAATGGACAAGGAGAAGGAACTACCAATATACTTCAAATGTAAGAAGCCTAAACATTACAAGTATGACTGCCCTCTCCTAAAGAAATCAAGGAAGAAGCTTAGAAAGAAAGCAATGATGGTGACTTGGAGTGATAGTGAGAACTCCAGCTCAGATGAAGAATAAACTGAAGTCGCAAATCTTTGCTTCATGGCACAACATGAAGAAGAGGTACATTCTAATCTTGAAATTGATTATACTTTTGATGAATTAAGAACTGCATTTGATGAGTTAATGCATGATTATAAGTTGATGATTTCTGAAAATAGAAAGTTGAAAAAGCATGCAAACTCTTTTTTACATGAAAATAATTATCTTTTGGATGAAGTTAATATTTTGAAAAACAAAATTAATGTTTTAGAAAAATAAAACAAAGCTTTATCAATGGAAAATGAAGTTTTGAAAAGATCTAAAATAAATGTTTCAAATAATGAGCTTTTGACGAAATGCAAAGATCTTGAAGTAGAAAACAAGAAATATAAAGATGAGCTTGATAAGGTAAAACCCTTTGTTGAAAAATTCATCTATTGTTCTAAAAAGTTAAATCTTCTTTTGAACAATCAAAGAGCTATTTTTAACAAGACTGGATTAGGTTATAGACCTCAAAAATAGCAAAAGTACTTTAAAAATTTCTTTATTCCTGCATCATCAAGCATCACATATTTTTCTTGCAAAAAAATAGGTCATAAAGCATTCTATTGTGATTTGAGAAAAATTAATAATTCTAGAAGAATCTGGGTTCCAAAAGGAACCACTCTTAGTACTAATCCTAAAGGATCCAAATTGGCTTGGGTACCTAAAATCAAAACTTAATATATTTTACAAGTGTATCTTGCAACCAAAGAAAAGAAAAGACTGTGGTATCTTGATAGTGGTTGCTCAAGATACATGATAGGAGATGTGAAGCAATTCACCTCTCTTGAGGCACTAAATGGAGGGAGTATAATCTTTGGTGATATTGGTAAAGGAAAGATTATTGGTATCGGTAAGGTTCACATGTCTCCTTCTACTTGGATTGATAATATTCTTTTAGTTGAAGGTTTGAGACATAATCTGCTTATTATTAGCCATTTTTGTAATAAAAGTTCTTAAATTATTTTTGAATCATCTCTTTGCATAATTGCTAGTTCTGATAATATCGGAGTGAAATTCATTGGAAAAAGGCATGGTAATATCTATCTAGTTGATTTGGATAATCTATCTTTGCTTAATGGTGAATGCATAGTTACAATGAATTCCACTATTAATGAGACTAGTTGGCTATGGCATCATAGATTAGGTCATGCAAGCATGTATTTACTATCAAAATTATGCAAAAAGAATTTAGTAAGAGATTTGCCAAAACATAGTTTTGAGAAATATAAAATTTGTGAAGCATGTCAATTTGGAAAACAAGTAAAAGCATCTTTCAAACCTAAAGATTTTATTTCAACTTCTAGGTCATTAGAACTACTCCATATGGATCTCTTTAGACCAACCAGGACATCTAACCTAGGAGGAAAGAGATATGGATTAGTTATAGTGGATGACTTTTCTCGATTTACATGGGTTCTATTTTTAGCTCACAAAGATGAATCATTTTTAGCTTTTATAAAGTTTTATCGAAAAGTTTCCAACGAAAAAGGTACTTCAGTTATTTGTATTCGTAGTGACCATAGTTTTAAATTTGAAAATCAATATTTTAAGAACTTTTATAATGAAAAAGGAATAGAACATAATTTTTCTGCATCTAGGATACCTTAATAGAATGGGATAGTAGAAAGAAAAAATCGTACTTTAGAAGAAATGGCACGTATAATGCTTTGTGAAAATAATTTGTTGAGATATTTTTGGAATAAAGCAGTAAATACCCAATGCTTATTTTAAATCATGTTTTAATTCGACCGATTTTAAAGAAAACTCCATATGAGCTTTGGAAACAAAGAAAACCTACTTTGAAATATTTGAGTTTTTGGTTGTCATTGCTTTATTATGAATAATGGTAAAGATAATTTAGAAAAATTTGATGCCAAGTCTGATGAAGGTATCTTCTTAGGATACTCTACATCAAGTAAGATATATAGAGTCTTTAATAATAGAACTTTAGTAGTAGAGAAATCTGTATATATAGTATTTGAAAAATCTGCTAACAAATCCTCTAGAATAAAAGGATACTTCTGATGCATGTGCAGGTATTGAAAAATTAAAGAAGCTTACTTTGGATTATCAACCGTCTCAAGAGCATAAAAAAGATCAAGACAAGAATGAAAAAAGAAATTATATAATCCACACCAAAGCATCCAGATCTACTCAAAGAGTTGAGGTATGCTCATGGACATCCTAAGGAGTTAATCCTAAGTGATCCATCAAATGGGGTAAGAACAAGATCTTCAATCAGAAATGAATGTGACTATAATACTTTTATTTCTTAAATTGAATCAAAATATTTTGAAGAAGCTGAAAAAGATCCTAATTGGATTAATGCAATGCAAGATGAACTAAATCAATTCAAAAGAAGTAATGTTTGGACTTTAGTTGAAAGACCTTCTAATATTTCAATTATTAACATAAAATAGATTTTTAGAAACAAACTTGATGAAAATGGTGTAGTTACTAGAAATAAAGCTAGACTAGTTGTTAAAGGCTATAATCAGGAGGAAGGGATTGATTTTGATGAAACCTTTGCTCTTGTTGCTAGACTTAAGGCAATTAGATTGTTATTAGCATTTGCATGTTTTATGAACTTCAAATTATTTTAAATGGATATCAAAAGTGCTTTTCTTAATGATTTTATTAAAGAAGAAGTGTTGGTTGAACAACCACCTGGTTTTGAAAATCATGCACATCTTGATCATGTTTTCAAAGTACACAAGGAACTCTATGGTTTAATGTAAGCACCCCAAGTATAGTATGAAAGATTCAACAAGATTTTAATTGAAAATGATTTTTTTGGAGGCCATGTTGATACTATATTATTTTTAAAAGAAAATGATAATCTATTGGTAGTACAAATTTATGTTGATGACAAGATATTTAGTGCTACTAATGAAATTCTTTGTCAAGAGTTTGCCAAGCTTATGTAGGGTGAGTTCGAGATGAGCATGATGGGAGAGCTTAATTTCTTTCTCAGATTCTAAATCAAGCAAACCAAAGATGGGATTTTTATCAATCAAGCTATGTATACAAGAGAAATCTTAAAGAAGTTTGGGTTGGAGAATACCAAGATAATAGGAACACCTATGAGCCCCTCTTGTAAACTTGATAAAGATGAGCATGGTAAATCTATTGATCATAAATTATATTAAGGAATGATTGGCTCTTTATTATATTTGACTGCTAGTGGACCAGATATCATGTTTAGTGTTTGTATGTGTGCTAGATATCAGTCTGCTCCTAAAAATCTCATTTATTGGCTGTTAAGCACATACTTAGATATCTATTTGGCACAATTGATTTTGATTTGTTGTATTCTAGAGATTCATCTATTGATTTGATTGGTTATTTTGATGCTGATTTTGCTGGATGTAAATTTGATAGAAAAAGCACAAGTGGAACTTGCCAATTTCTTGGAGTTAACTTAATCTTCTAGTTTAGCAAGAAATAAACTTCTGTTGCACTATCCATAGTTGAGGCTGAGTATATTGCAATAGAAAATTATTATGCTCAAATCTTGTGGATTAAGCAACAACTTGAAGATTTTGGAATCAAATTAACTAAGACATTCATAAAATGTGATAACATTAGTGCTATAAATTTAACTAAAAATCCTGTTCAGTAATATAGAAGTAAACACGTTAAAATTTGGCAGCATTTTATTAGAAATCATGTTGAAAATAATGATATTACTCTTAAATTTGTGTGTTCTGAAATGCAACTAGCTGACATTTTGACTAAACCTCTACAAGAGGATCGGTTCAGTATGATTATAAGAGAATTAAGGATCATCAACCCTTTTGATTGAAATTTCTATCTCTTCATAATTTTTAACTCTTGATTGATCAAAATTGTTTATAAATCATGTCTAATCACTCTAAATTCCTTAAAGTCCTATTCTATTTTGATCAATGGCTCTTTTTCCTATTTTTTCTGGTTTTAAGTCGAAGTGTCGACACTTGATCCCGTGTCATGAGTTAACACTTGAACGGCGATATACCGAGATAAAATGGGAAAACGAAGTATTTTCTTTGAATTTTTCACTCCAATTCAAGCCGACTCATCTCCAAACAGTGCTCCATCTTCTCCTTCCCTCCAAATTTTAGTTCCAATCACTCGATTCTTCGTCTAGGATAGGTACATTTTGGTTTTCTACCATTCTTCTTCCCATTTCCTAATTTTTCATCGCAGAAACCCTAGTTTCTCCCCTTTCATGCTGTCCTTCCTTGTTTCCTTAGAATGGAACTTAGTAAATAAGTTGTCCGATATCTTAGACCTTCCATTCAGGAGAAAGAGAGAAGAACCAAGTCTAGGCATGAGGATAGAGTATCTGATGACCATGATGTTCCTGCTAGACCCCCTATTTCTGCAGCAAATAGGATGGGATCGAAGACTATCATTGGTGGTCATCGAGTGGACTTCGATTTCCTATACCAACAGCACTTCCGAATTAGCCAGTGGCTAAGGGATGCTGGTTTGGCACCTTTTTGCTCCCTATCAGAGAGATTTTACTTGGGACTGACTAGAGAGTTCTATGGATCACTTGCCTGAGGTAAGGATGGCTAGATAACACAGGTCCATGGTAGAGATGTCCCTGTATCTGTAAAGATCCTGAGTCAAGTATGGGACATTCTTATGATAGGATCTGCTATGGATGCTCTAGTGGACAGGATTTGTTATGGATGCTCTAGTGGACAGGATTAGTGGACTTTCATTTATTTTTGAGATGGATGATCTTCATTAGGGAGCCACTGTATTACTTCGAGACTAATGCCTGAGATAAGGTTACTGCACCACATTGTAGCTTAGATTCTTCTGCCAAAGATTAGATGATTTGACTTCATCACAGAGCATGAGCTTTTGGTCATGGTGTCTCTTATACAGTGCACTCTAGTATGCCTCCCAGTGCTTATGGTACATCAGTTGATAGAGGCATCGATTAGCCAAAGACTGTCTCCCCTACAGGATGGGATTGACTTTACTCTTTAAAGCTTATGGAGTGGTCGTAGCTGACAAGCTTTACAGATAGCTACTACACACAGACATCTATGACATTCGATCTCTTCATAGGATGGGGTACCATCATGTTAGAGGCTAGTGGAGATGGCGTATATCTGGTCAGGTCATTAATAGAGATAATGAGGCGATGGAGGAGCAGCGTATCTTCTCAGGTGAGGCAAGGCCCTCAGAGCCACACAGTGATATCCCTGAGGTCCAGCCCGAGTCTTTGGCATATGCAGAGCTTGCTCCTTAGCCTGAGCCAGCCACTCATGCACAGAAAGATATTCTTGGTATTGAGATAATTTAGAGGACAGGGTCGCTCGCATAGAGACTGAGGTCATGATTATTTATCAGCAAGTCGATAAGATGCATATGGAGATAAGGGAGAGCCATTGAGGATTGAGTGATGGCATCTCTGCTATTTTAGATGCATTAGCTAGACCTTCATCAGGCAGAGCTTCTCCACCTTCAGCACCATCTGATCCACCTCCAGCACCATCAGCTCCAAGACCTGACATGGCAAATTATCTATCTGACTCTGTAGAGTTTAATAAGACAGATTTCATGACAGAGCTAGAGCCAAAGATAGTAGCAGACATTCCTTGGAGTCCCATTCCTGATCCTTCCCGATCATCTTTTCAGACTCCGATTTTATCCTCCTCACCCTCCAGACCTGATTATCACTATTCTATTCCTGCACCTACTCCTATCATTCCATCTTCTAATATATCTGTGTTACATTCTCCACCTTTGCATACATCTTCCCTTACTCGGGAACTAGGATTTTATACCCCTGATTTCCAGCATCTCTACTCCAAACACATATTTGATCATACCCCCCTTCCTACTGATTTTGATACAGCCACACTGGTCCGTTCTATTCCTACTACTAGTGTAGCATCTTCCTCTTCAGCACCAGCCAGAGGTAGAGGTTATGTCAGACATAGAGGATGAGGCCATCATGATATTTCAAGACCGACCCATACCAGACTCTCTAATCTCCTACCGATGTGGTTACGATCCTGACCTTCTAGAAATACTGGACCAATTGACATGGGTCATCTTCTAATGAGGAGCATTCTTATTAGGATAGTCTCTATGATTAGTTAGTTTACATTTCAGCATTACCTGTATGTATTTCTGTGTTTCTACCTTTTTGTATCAATGTTTCAATGTATCAAATTCCATGTATAAATGTATGAAACCTTCATTTTTATATATATATTAAATCCTTCAGTTTTAGATGTAGTCATTATTTTTTGCACCCTTCCACCAGTTTTCTATATTATTACTTGTGTTTTCTCTCTTTTCAACTTTTTAATGATGACAAAAAGGGGGAGAGTTATATGAAAAAGAGAGTTATATATATAAAAAAAGAGAGTTATTTGAAAAAGAAAAAAAAAAGGAGGAGAGTTATATGAAAAAAAGAGTTATATAAAAATGAGAATAAAAAGAGAGCAAAAGAGTGAGCAATGAGTAAAAACAAAGAATAAATGAGCAATGAATGAGGGGGAGCATTAAGAAGAAATCTTTTTAAGCAGCATCAATTTTCTTGAAAATTCTTTGAAAATCAGTTTTTCGGATCACCCTTTGAGGGGGAGCATTTATTCTTTTAAATCTCTAGTTAAAAGTTTTTGTTGAAGCTCAAGTAAAGGTGATTTCCATATTAATCTCTCTATTTCTATGAAATCAGTTTTATCTCTAAAACACATGTTGAGCATCATGGTCATGCAATTTTAATTCTAGTATCTTTTTGTGGCCCTAATGCATTACAAATGAGTTCTAGTTCTAAACAATCTATTTATGTTTTATATATTGCACGAAGCTTCATTTTGTTTAAAAATTTTCTTTTATGTTATACTTAAGGGTTTTTTTATCATCAAAAAGGAGAAGATTGTTGACTCTATTATTGATTTTGATGATTAACAAAATACTTAAGTACAATTGAGTACTAATAGTTTGCTAAAGTATGTTTTTATTAAGTAAAAGGTACTCATCAAGTTAGTCAAATTGAATTGCTTGTCAAATGATTGAAGAAGCCCTTTTTATGGATGAATATCAATGTTTAATAGACTTAAGTATCTAAGATATGCTTGAAAGGAATTAAAAAGTTCAGTTGAAAAAGGATTCAGCAGAGTTTTAGTTATTTTAGAAAATGTTTCAGCAAGTGTCGACTCACAGTTTAAGTGTCGACTCATGATAGTGCAAGTGTTGACTCAAGCCGGCACATAGAAAGAAGTTTTAGATTGTTGCCCAGGTGGCTTCCCAAGAGGGGGGTGAATTAGGATTATAAAAACTTTTCACAAGTATGTGCAATTTGAAATCCTTTTGGTATTGTGGTGCAATATGCAATGCAGAAGTAATTAAGTAAAAGCAATAAGATAAAGTAAGCACAAACACAAACATAAGAAAATTTAGAGTGGTTCGGAGCAACCGGCTCCTACGTCCACTACCCAAGGACCACTTGGGATTTCCATTATATCTCCCAATCGGAATACAATCAGATTGTTCTACAAGGCTTACAATCCAAACCTATACACTTTGGTTTTACTGGGATCACCAAAGAAACCCTAACTCCCTTTGGTTTTAAACGGGATTACCAAAGAAAACCCAAACTTCCTTTGGTTTTAACCGGGATTACCAAAGAAAACCCAA
The DNA here is from genome assembly GCA_021397845.1 of Areca catechu. Classification (NCBI taxonomy): domain Eukaryota; kingdom Viridiplantae; phylum Streptophyta; class Magnoliopsida; order Arecales; family Arecaceae; genus Areca; species Areca catechu. The sequence goes on along the minus strand of CM038051.1, from coordinate 86,754,468 downwards.
ACACTTGGTTTTATACTGGCATCACCAAGAACCCAACTTAGGTTTTCACAAGGTTCATCTAAAGAACTTTAACCTTCTCTTAAGATACAGCCCCTTGCTATTCTTAGAGAGAAAACAAAGATACAAGAGAAATGTAAAGCAACTACACAACAAACCGAGTTTGTTAAAATGTTGCCGATGTAGATCAAGGTGAAGCCTAGCTTTGAATGCTCTTTAATGCTCTTCAAGTTGCTTCTTTTCTTCTTTAATGAATAGATTCAAAGATGAAGAAAGGTTGGTGGAGCTTTGAATCCTATCTTTAATGCTCTTGAAGTTGGTTAGTGAAATACTTGAAGGTTTTTCAAATTCCCAAGATAAATCAATAATAATTCTTTAAAAAATTGTTTAATCCATCAAAAGTAATCCCTTTTATAGTTTTCCATGAGATATAGCCGTTATAGGGCCTAGGGATTCATGAAAGAGCTATTGGAGACCATTTAGAATTCAAAAATCACTTTCAGCAACTAGCCATTAGAGTACAGAAAATGGTCACTCGAGTCGACTCGAGATCCACGAGTCGGCTCGAGGTCCACGAGTCAGCTCGAAGTCTCAGACAGCCCAAACAAAAATCCTATATGAGTCTGCTCTTCAAGCTGGAGTCGGCTTGAACCATCAATCAATACAAAATAACAATTTCCTTGAGTCGGCTCTTCAGGGTAGAGTCGGCTCGAAGTCTCAGTCACTAATAAACATAACTCTGGATGAGTCAGCTCTTGGGGCTTGAGTCGGCTCTAGATCTCAGACTTCAAAAATATGTGTTCTTCCATGAGTCGGCTCTTGGGACTCGAGTCGGCTCAAGGTACTGAAGCTCTGAATTTTTCTTGTGCATTGCTACAAGGAGTCGGCTCTTGATCCTCGAGTCGGCTCTTGCCAAAACTTCATTTAATGCTTCAAACTTCTCTAAAATTCTTCAACACTTGAATCCAACAAGAGCTAATCTACACACTCTTATTTTTACAATTTTACAGCCCTTTTACAAGATTACATAGTTGAAAAATTAGGGCTTTTATAATTTAAAGTTCATAAGAGTCTATACAAAATTAAATTACCTTTCAACCAATTTGAAAACCAATTAAACAACATATAACCATTTTCCTGCAACAACTTCTCAAGTAATTGAAAGAATTATTAACTTATACATGCTCCAATATTTTGTGATCATCAAAATCATTCCAGGGGTCAACAATCTTCCCCTTTTTGATGATGACAAAACACTGGGCATGAACAGGATTTAAAAACACTTTACAATTACTATGTATCATATTCACATGTATCTAATGATATTTAACATAGTGTGTATCAAACCAAATTGAGTATCAAGTTGTTAAACTGAAAAGTATCAATTCAATGTATCACAATGTATCATATGTATCGAAACATGATGTATCATGAGTATCATAAAAATACTAAGTATCGAAACTTCACAAAATTAACTTGTATTTGAAGTAAGTTTCATGAAAATTTAACAAAAACTTAACATAAGCTCTCCCTTACTAATGTAATAACATTTCTTCATATTTTCTTTCATATTCTCGCTTTCATGCTCATTCACATTTTCTCATTTCTCCCACTTTTTGTCATCAACAAAAAGTATAAAAAGGAGAACATTCAATCACATTAAGTCATTCACAACATGTATCATAAAAAGTCATATATATATATGTAAAAAGTGTCACTACATGAGTGATACATACAAAAGTACCATGGCACCACAAAAGTAGTATCACAATAACAAAACATAACAAACATATAGTCCTAAAAAGAATCAAAATGAAGGACTGGGGTTATCATCACTAGGCTCTTCCACATTAAAGGAGGAACCAACCTCTAAAATGCCTGGAGTAGGCCTAAATTTAGGGAACCTAGGCCTAAGGTTCCTAAGTCTAGTCCTAACAGGAGTAGTAGTCCTAGAAGTTTTAGGTTTAGCTTTAACTTTAGATTCAGAGAAAATCACAATAGGAGTAGGTCTAGCTGTAGGAGGATCAAAAGACAAGGCGAGAGTGCTGGTGGTAGACAAAATCTCTATCATCGGAGTGTCTCCAATGTCAGAACTAGGAATCTCAGTACCAGTCTTAGCCTTAGCAGGAGTAGCCGTAGAAAGAATATTAGTGAAGTGTGCTGCCTGTCCCTACCCATAATTTATGCCAATGTCTGGTGTTGCAATAGAAGTAGTAGGTACATACTGACTAGCTGTTGTAAGCTACTGAAGAATAGCCATGATGTCCTGAAAACCCTGGTGCATCTCTGACTGAAGTGCAGATATCCTGGCATCAGTCTCAGATCTCTCTTTTTGAAGACTCGAGATCTCATCCAGTATACGCTGTAGTCTGTCATCATCACCTAGACCAATAGCTGTCGATCCTCTAACAAGTGATCGAGGAGTAGAAGGAGCTGGCTCTGAAGGTCCAGCCTCATCAACATGTGTCTCTGCCTCTGCACCCTGTCCTGGTGCTGCCTGATCATCCTCATTTGAATCATCATCTGAAGTCATTGGAAGACCTGAGCTCTTCCTAATCCAGTCACCCTCAACCTTTATAAATCCCATTCGTGTTAAAGACTTCAAGTTGTATTTGTCTGTATGCAATAGTGCTTTGCTGTCCCCTCCAGACAAATCAACCTAGTCATCTTTAAATAGTAGGATAAAAACCATCCCATATGGAAGACATGCTCGTGCCCTCCGAGTAGCTTCCCTCATCTGTGATAACATAATGAACAATAATTGAGGGCCTCCCCCTCAACTAAGCATCTCATGAAGACTAGGTCTCTCTCACTATCCCAGTCGAATCTCCCAGTCCAGGGAAGAAAGATGCAGCTAATAATGTTATGTAGCAACCTCATCTCCAAAGAGAGTTGGTTGGCACTAACATGAATAACACCTTTCACTTTTGATCTTTCAAGCACAATTCTTAAAGTCTTTTGTTTGTCCTTGAACACTAAGTAGCTCTCACCTTCTTTTGGTATATGAAGAACACTAGATAACTTCTACTCACTGATTTCAATATGCTTCCCCTTTACAATACCTTCAATGTGAAATGCACCCAAAGTCATGTTCTCAAAAAATTGTTTAACAAGGTTAGGATATGTGTGAAGATTGAGCATACAAAAATCCTCCTAACCTTCTCTAGTTAACCAATCACCAATATGCAAGTTCTTTTGTTCTAGGAAAGTAAAATCTATGCATCTACCCGATGTCACTTACCTATTTCCCATTAATATTACCTGCCTTGGTGCCTCTTGCTCTTCTTCATGTTCCTCTGCCAGATTTGAAGTATCCAACCTATTCTTTGTCCTTCTTTCCTTTGCCACTGACCGAACGACTCTTCTAGGTTTCTTGGCCATAGCTTTCCTAGGAGCCATCTAGGTTAGATTAGGGTTTTGGAAGGTTGTGGAGGTGTTCTAGGACCTTTTCCTAGGTTATGGAGAGGAGTTGGCTAAGGAAAAATGAAAAGGGAGGAAAGAAATAATGATTTAAAACCTATGAAGCCCTATTTAAAAACCCTCGTCCTGACTCTCGAGTTGGCTCGTGAAAACACCTGATGTCTCGAGTTGGCTTGAGCCAAAATTTAGCTCAAAACTCGAAAAAAGGTAAAACAAATTTCTAAGGGTTTCTTATCACTAAAGGAGGTTGTCGTAAGCTCTAGAAGGAAGTTTGAAATGTCTAGATAATTTTTCCTTATTTTTGAGAAAATAGGTCAAAAATTTTCAAAATGGGTCACACAGGCCTAATTCGCCTCTAATCTTTTCAAATCTATCTTGACTAAGGGGTTTAGTAAAAATGTCAGCAAGTTGATCTTCAGTAGGTACAAATTCTAATTCAACAACATTATTTAAAACATGATCTTGAATGAAATAATGTCTAATTTCTATATTCTTAGTTCGAGTATGCTGAATTGGATTTCTTGATAAATTAATAGGACTAGTGTTATCACATTTAATAGGAATTTTAGATTAGACAACACCATAATCTTCTAGTTGTTGCTTGATCCATAACACTTGAGCACAACAGCTTCCCACAGCCACATATTCTGCCTCAGCAGTAGATAGTGCTACAAAGTTCTGTTTACGACAGTGCCATGAAATCAAGTTGACACCTAGAAATTGACAAGTGCCACATGTGCTTTTTCTATTAATATTACAGCCTCCATAATCAGCATCAGAATAACTAATTAATTTCAAAGATGTATGCTTAGAATACCATAATCCTAGATTGCATGTGCCTTTAAGATATTTAATGATTCTTTTAATAGCTATGATGTATGACTCTTTTGGATGAGATTGAAAACGTGCACATATACAAACACTAAATAAAATATCAGGTCTACTAGCTGTTAAGTAAAGTAATGAACCGATCATAACTCTATACAGATTTTGATCAACATTTGTGCCATTCTCATCTTTATCAAGTCTACATGTAGGATTCATGGGTGTTCCAATTTCTTTGCTTGATTCCATGCCAAACATTTTGATAATCTCTTTGATATATTTGGCCTTGTTGATCAGGATACCTTCCTTATATTGTTTGATCTGAAGCCCAAAGAAGGAACTCAGCTCACCCATCAAGCTCATCTCGAATTCACTCTACATTAACTTAGCAAAGTCTTAACACAAAGATTCATCAGTATATCCAAATATAATATCATCAACATAGATTTGAACAACTAAAATATCATTGTCTTTTCTTTGAATAAATAGTGTGGTGTCAACACTACCTCATACAAAATTATTTGCAATTAAAAACTTACTTAGTCTATCATACGAGGCTCTAGGTGACTGTTTAAGACCATACAAAGCTTTATTCAATTTGAAAACATGATTTGAAAATGTGTGATTAATAAACTCGGTGGTTATTCGACAAAAACTTCTTCAGATAAAAAATCATTCAAAAATAAACTCTTTACGTCCATTTTAAATAATTTAAAATTCATAAAGCATGCATATGCTAATAGTAATCTAATAGCTTCTAGCCGAGCTATTAGTGCATAAGTCTCATCAAAATCTATTCTTTCTTCTTGATTATATCTTTGTGCTACCAGTCTAGCCTTATTCCTAATTACATTACCATGTTCATCTAGTTTATTTCTATAAACCCATCTAGTACCTATAACAGGATAGTCATTAGGTCTTTCTACTAGGATCCAAACATTATTTTTCCTGAATTGGTTTAACTCTTCATGCATAGCTAACATCCAATTAGAATCAGTTTCAGCTTCTTCTATAGTGTGTGGCTTTACATGAGAAACAAAAGCAATCAAGTCATATGTATCTTTATGTGCAGCTCTAGTTCTAACACCTTAAGATGTGTCTCCTATAATTAGTTTTTTGGGATGTGAGTGTACAACCTCCATTCTTTGGTTATATCTTCATGATTTTTACTTACCTCTTATTCATGTGGTTCACTTGTTACTTTGACTTTGAGAGTCAAATCCTTCAGTCCATGCTCTAGTGTACCTGCATCATCATCAGCACGATCTTCTTTTCTAGAAGATGTAATTTTAGATTCATTGAAAACAACATATATTGATTCTTCCACAGTCAAAGTTCTTTTGTTGAAAACTTGATAGGCTTTACTATTTAAAGAATATCCAAGAAAAATAGCCTTATCGGATTTTGCATCGAATTTACCAAGATTATCTTTTTCATTATTAAGAACAAAATATTTATATCTAAAAATATGAAAATAATTGATTTTAGGCTTTCTATTATTCCATAGTTTATATGCGGTTTTTCTAATGATAGGCCTAATTAAAACTCTGTTCAAAATATAGCAAGCGGTATTTACAACTTCTTCCCAAAAGTATTTTGGAAGATTTCCATCACAAAGCATTATTCTAGACATCTCTTCCAAAGTATGATTATTTCTTTCTACAACACCATTTTGATGTGGTGTTCTAGGAGCTGAGAAGTTGTGGTCAATACCGTGCTTTGTGCAAAAGTGATCAAAATGTTGATTTTCAAATTCAGTACCATGATCACTACGAATTGAAATACTTGAATAATTTTTCAAATTTAAAACTGTTTTATAAAACTTTTTGAATACTTTGATAGTTTCATCTTTATGTGCAATGAACAAAACCCATGTGTATCTTGAAAAATCATCTACAATCACAAGGCCATATTTCATACTACCTAGGCTTGTTGTCCTAGTAGGTCTAAATAGGTCCATGTGAAGTAGCTCTAAGGGTCTAGTAGTTGAAATAATGTTTTTGAATTTAAAAGTCCCTCTCAGTTGCTTTCCTAATTGACAAGCATCGCAAACATAATCAAAATTAACTTTAAACTTTGGCAAACCTTTAACTAGATCTTTCAAAATAAGTTTTTCTATAGTATCCATACTAGCATGTCCAAGTCGCCTATGCCATAGTAAACTTGATTCCTTGCTCTTGTCATTCATTGCTACAAACTTGTACTGCTTGACATAGCCAAATCATTAAGATCTACTACATAAATGTTACCAAGTCTATGTCCAATGAATATTGTACTAGAGTTAAGTTGATCAACTACTATACACATTGAGGACTTGAAGAAAACATTAAAACCAATATCGCAATGCTGACTAATACTCAAAAGATTATGTTTTAATTTTTCTACAAGTAACACATTTTTAATAAATGTATAAGGTGTAATTTTGATTTTACAAATACCAATTATCCTTCCTTTGCGATTATCATCAAAGGTTACCATTCCACCATCTTTTTGTTCTAGGATGAAGAATTGATCAATATCACCCATCATGTATCTTGAACAACCGCTATCAAGGTACCATCTTTTCTTTATATCTGTGGCTACAAGACATCTGTGCAAAACAATCAGGTAATATATTTAGGTGCCCAAGCTTTCTTGGATCCTTGCAAGTTAGTAGAAATGGTTCCTTTTCAAATCCAAATTTTCTTGATTTTCTTCTTGTCATTATGTTTCAAATGACATTCAAATGCCTTATGGCCAATATTATTGCAAGCATAGCATACAATTCTTGACTTTGAATAAAAGGTATAAGATGATGCAAATTTAGGTATAAATTATTTTGATGTAATAAACTTAGGAGCATATGATGTAGATGCCAAAAAATTATTTGAAATTGAATCTTTGTAACTAATTCCAAACTTGTTATTTATCTCTCTTTGATCTTTTAAAATCATTTCAAGCTTGTTGGAACTTAGGGTTAATTTTTCAACTAAAGGCTTAAGCTTTTGAACTTCCTTTCTCAAATCATCATTTTCATTTAGCAAACTTTTATTTTTCTCAAGAAGCTCTTCTTTTTCAAATTGGGTGGTCTTAAGTCTTTCACAAATTAGACTTAATTCCCTTTGCAAAATCTTATTTCTTTCACCAAATTTATTTTTATCCTTTTCAATTATATCATAATGGTTTTTCAAAGTTTTCATTTTCAAACTAGCCTTTTTAAATTTTACTAATAATTCACAAAATGATTTTTGCAGCTCATCATATGTAAATTCTAAATTAGGTTCAGAAGCAGTTACCTCATCCTCCAAACCCATAAGATAGATCTATGCAGTTTTTGTTGCTTCTTCATCCTCTTCAGTGGATGTAGATTCGTCGCTGTCACTCCATGCTGCAAGCATTGCTTTCTTCTTCTTTCTCTTTATCATCTTTTTCTTTGCTTTAGGATAGTCAGGATATATATGTCCCGATTTCTTGCACTCATAACATATTGGAATTTGATCTTTGTCTTTATCCTTTTCTTTGTCCTTTTCTCTTTCTCTTCTAAAATCTCCTTTTCTAAATTGCTTCCTCCATCAATTTATTCATCTTCTGCCCATAAACCTTTTAAACTTTTTCATTACAAGGGCTATCTCATCATTTTCAAGATCATTATCATCAGATGAATCTGAATCTTCATTCTTGTCTTCTTCAGTAGCTTTAAATGCTATAGTTTTCTTTCTCTTAGAATCTTCATCAGTCCTTTGTTGCATGGCTAATTCATGAGTAATTAGTGATCCAAGCAACTCATCCAGTGGTAGGGTGTTCAGGTCCTTTGCCTTTTGAATAGTTGTCACTTTAGCTTCCCATTTATCTGGCAAGGATCTCAAAAATTTTTAAACTAGATCAGCATTAGTGTAAGTTATACCAAGACTTTTGAGACCATTGATAATATCAATAAAATGAGTATATATAGCAGATATAGTTTCACTAGGATCCATCTTAAATAATTCATAGTTGTGCACAAGAAGATTAATTTTTGATGTTTTAACTTGTGATGTGTCTTCATGTGTAATCTCAAGCTTATCCCAAATTTCTTTAGCAAAATTACAAGTCAAAATTCTGTTAAACTCATTTGGATCCAAAGCATGATATAGCAAATTCATAGCTTTGGCATTCAGTTCAGATAATTTCATATCATTTTCATCCTATTCCTCTTCCGGTTTGGGAACCTCAATATCATTAACTCTAACAGTGGGTGTATGAGGTCCTTTCAAGATAATTTTCTATAAATAAAAATCTATGGCTTGAATATATATTTTCATCCTTACCTTCCAAAATGTATAATTGGTTCCGGTGCAAAGTGGAGGTTGATTTGTGGATTGACCTTCGACCAAAGAAGTGCTCTTGGGATATGCCATTTATCTTTACTCTAAGTAATTTTTAGAGACTTTGCTCTGATACCACTTGTTGTCCAGGTGGCTTTTCAAGAGGGGGGTGAATTGGGATTATAAAAACTTTTCACAAGTATGTGCAATTTAAAATCCTTTTAGTATTATGGTGTAATATGCAATGAATAAGTAATTAAGTAAAAGTAATAAGATAAAGTAAGCACAAACACAAACATAAAAAAATTTAGAGCGATTCGGAGTAAACGGCTCCTACGTCCACTACCCAAGGGCCACTTGGGATTTCCACTATATCCCCCAACCGGAATATAGTTGGATTGTTTTACAAGGCTCATAATCCAAACCTATACACTTTGATTTTACCGGGATCACTAAAGAAATCCTAACTCCCTTTGGTTTTAAACGGGATTACCAAAAAACCCCAAACTCCCTTTGGTTTTAAACGGGATTACCAAAGAAAATCCAAACACTTGGTTTTATACTGGGATCACCAAGAACCCAACTAGGTTTTCACAAGGTTCACCTAAAAACCTTTAACCCTCTCTTAAGATATAGCCCCTTGCTATTCTTAGAGAGAAAAAAAGATATAAAAGAAATGTAATGCAACTGCACAACAAATCGAGTTTTGTTAAAATATTATCGATGTAGATCAAGATGAAGCCTAGCCTTGAATGCTCTTTAATGCTATTCAAGCTGCTTCTTTGCTTCTTCAATGAATGGATTCAATGATGAAGAAAAAGTTGGTGGAGCTCTGAATCCTATATTGAATGCTCTTGAAGTTGGTTGATGAAAGACTTGAAGGCTTTTCAAATTTCTAAGATAAATTAATAATAATCCCTCAAAAAATTATTTAATCCATCAAAAGTAATCCTTTTTATAGTTTTCCATGAGATATAGCTATTGTAAGGCCTAGGGATTCATGAAAGAGCTATTGAAAACCATTTGGAATTCAAAAATCACTTTCAGCAACTAGCCGTTAGAGTACAGAAAATAGTCACTCGAGTCGTCTCGAGGTCCACGAGTTGGCTCGAAGTCTCAAACAGCCCAAATAGAAATCCTGTGCGAGTCGGCTCTTCAAGCTGGAGTCGGCTCGAACCTTCAATCAATACAAAACAATAATGTTGACCCCTGGAATGATTTTGATGATCACAAAATATTGGAGCATGTATTTGATACTAATTCTTTCAATTACTTAAGAAGCTTTTGTAGGAAATTGATTACCTTTAGTTTAAATTGATTTTCAAATTGATTGAGAGGTAATTCAATTATGTATGGACTTTTATGAAATTTAACTTGTAAAAGCCCTAATTTTGCCAATCTTGTAATCTTGTAAGAAGGGCTGGAAAATTGTAAAATTGAGAGTAGGTAGATTAGCTCTTGTTTGATTTAAGTGTTGAAGAGTTTTGGGGAAGTTTTAAGCATCAATTAAAGTTTTTACAAGAGTTGACTTATGGATTAATAGCCGACTCCTTGTGGCATGGCACGAAAAAATTTCAAAGTTTCAGTATCAAGAGCCGACTCATGTTCCAAGAGCCGACTCATGAAAGAATTCATGTTTTTGATGTCTGAGAACTTGTGCCAACTCAAGTCCCAAGAGCCGACTCATCCAGAGTTAAGAATTTTGGTGACCGAGACTTCGAGCTGACTTTGCCCTGAAGAGCCGACTCTAAGTATTTGTTATTTTGAATTGATTGAAAGTAAGAGCCGACTCTTACAAAAATTTGGTCTGGGCTATCTGAGACTTCGAGCTGACTCGTGGACCTCAAGCCGACTCGTGTAGCCATTTTCTTCACTCTAACGGCTAGTTGCTGAAAGTGATTTTTGAATTCTATTTTATCTCCAACAGCTCTTTCATGAATCCCTAGGCCCTACAACGGCCATATCTCATGGAAAACTATAAAAGAGATTGCTTTTGAGGGATTAAAGAATTATTAGAGCATTATAATTGACTTATCTTAAAAATTGAAGAGCCTTCAAGTCTTTCACCAACCTACTTCAAGAGCTTTCAAGTTATGATTCAAAGCTTCACGAACTCCACTTCATCATTGAATCCACTTATTGAAGAAGAAAAGAAGCAACTTGAAGAGCAATTAAAAAGAATTCGAAGCTAGGCTTCATCTTGATCTACATCGGTAACATTTAAACAAACTTGGTTTGTTGTAGTTAATTATTTATTTCTCTCAATCTTTGTTTTCTCTCTAAGAACAGCAAGGGGTTGTGTCTTAAGAGAGGGTTGAATATTTTTAGGTGAGCCTTGTGAAAACCTAAGTTGGTTTCTTGGTGATCTCGGTATAAAACCAAGTGTTAGGGTTTCTTTGGTGATCCCGTTCAAAACTAAAGGGAGGTGGGTTTCTTTGGTAATCTCGGTAAAATCAAAGTGTATAGGTTTAGATTGTGAGCTAGGTAAAATAATCTGACTATATTCTGATTGGAAGATATAGTGAAAATCCCAAGTGGTGCTTGGGTAGTGGACGTAGGAGCCGGTTGCTCCGAACCACTATAAATCTCTTTGTATTTGTGTTCGTGCTTATCTTGCCTTATTGCATTTACTTATTTACTTCTGCATCGCATATTATACCACAACACTAAAAGAATTTCAAAGTGCACATAATTATGAAAAGTTTTTTAATCCCTATTCACCCCCACTCTTGGAAAGCCACCTGGGCAATAAGTGGTACCAGAGTAGAGTCTCTAAAATTTACTTAGAGTAAAGATAGATGGCACATCCCAAAAGAACTTCTTTGGCCGAAGGTCAATCCACAAATCGACCTCCACTTTTCACCGGAACCAATTATACATACTAGAAGGCAAGAATGAAAATATACATTCAAGCCATAGATTTTCATTTATGAAAAATTATCTTGAAAGGACCTCACACACCCACTATTAGAGTAAATGATATAGAGGTTGCCAAACCTGAAGAGGAATGGGACGAAAATGATATGAAACTAGCTGAATTGAATGCCAAAGCTATGAATCTGCTATATTGTGCTTTGGATCCAAATGAGTTTAACAGAATTTCAACTTGTAATTCTACTAAAGAAATTTGGGACAAGCTAGAAATTATACATGAAGGCACATCACAAGTTAAAACATCAAAAATCAATCTTCTTGTGCATAACTATGAGTTATTTAAGATGGATCATTGTAAGACTATATTTGCTATATATACTCGCTTTACAGATATTATAAATGGTCTCAAAAGTCTTGGTAGAATATACACTAATACTGATATTGTCCAAAATGTTTTAAGATCCTTGCCAGATAAATGGAAAGCTAAGGTGATAGCTATTCAAGAGGCGAAGGATCTGAACACTCTACCACTGGATGAGTTGCTTGGTTCACTAATTACACATGAATTAGCCATGCAACAAAGAACTGATGAAGATTCCAAAAGAAAGAAAGCTATAGTATTTAAAGTTATAGAAGAGGACTAGAATGAAGACTCAGACTCATTAGATGATGATGATTTAGAAACTGATGAGATTGCCTTTGTAATGAGAAAGATTAAAAGGTTTATGTGCAGAAGAAAAACAAATAGATGGAGGAAGCAATTCAGAAAAGGAGATTTTGGGAGAGAAAGAGAAAAGGACAAAGAAAAGGAGAAGGATAAAGATAAGGATCAAGTACCAATCTGCTATGGATGCAAAAAATCAGGACATATCCGTCCTGACTGTCTTAAAGCAAAGAAAAAGATGTTCACCAAAAAGAAGAAGAAGGCTATGCTTGGTGCATGAAGTGACAGTGATGAATCTACATCAACTAAAGAGGATGAAGAGACAACAAAGACTGCACAGATCTATCTTGTGGGTTTGGAGGATGAGGTAACTACTTTTGAACCTAACTTAGAATTTATATATGATGAACTGCATAATGCATTTTGTGAATTATTAGTAGAATATAAAAAGACAGGTTTGAAAATGAAAACTTTGAAAAATCATTATGATACAATTGGGAACGACAAAAATGAATTTGATGAAAGAAATAAGATTTTACAAAGAAAATTAAACCTAGTTTGTGAAAGACTTAAGACCACTCAATCTGAAAAAGAAGAGCTTCTTGAGAAAAACAAAGGTTTGCAAAATGAAAATGATGATTTAAAGAAAGAAGCTCAAAAGCTCAAGCATTTGGTTGAAAAACTAATCCTAAGTTCCAACAAGCTTGAATTAATTTTGAAAAATCAAAGAGAGAAAAATAACAAATTTGGAATTGATTACAAGGGCTCTATTTCAAACAAATTTTCTGCATCTATATCATATGCTCCTAAGTTTACTACTTCAAAACAAGTTAGACCTTAATTTGCATCATCTCATGCTTATTATTCAAAGTCAAGGATTGTATGCTATGCTTGTAATAACATTGATCATAAGGCATTTGAGTGTCATTTGAAACATAATGACAAAAAGAAAATTAAAAAAGTTTGGGTTTCAAAATGAACCATTTCTACTAATTTGCAAGGATCAAAGAAAGCTTGGGTACCTAAATCTATTACATGATTATTTTGCAGGGATGTCCTGTAGCCACAAATATAAAGAAAATATGGTTTCTAGATAGTGGCTATTCAAGACACATGACGGGTGATATTGATCAATTCTTCATCCTAGAATAAAAAGATGGTGGAATGGTAACATTTGGTGATAATCGAAAGGAAGGATAATCTGTATCGGTAAAATCAAAATTACTTATTCTACATTTATTGAAAATGTGTTACTGGTAGAAAAGTTCAAACATAATCTTTTGAGTATTACTCAGTTGTGTGACATTGGTTTTAATATTTTCTTCATGTCATCAACGTGTATTGTAGTTGATCCATTTGACTCTAGTACTAAATTTATTGGACATAGACTTGGTAACATTTATGTAATAGATCTTAATGATCTGGCTATGTCAAGCAACACAAGTCTTGTAACATAGGCGACTTGGACATGCTAGTATGGATACTATAGCAAAACTAATTTCAAAGGATTTAGTCAAAGGTTTGCCAAAATCTAAAGTTAATTTTGATTATGTTTGCGATACTTGTCAATTAGGAAAACAAGTGATGGGGAGTTTTAAACCCAAAAATATTGTTTCTACTACTAGACCCTTAGAGCTACTTCACATGGACTTATTTGAACCTACTAGGACTATAAGCCTAGGTGATATGAAATATGGCCTTGTGATTGCAAATGATTTTTCAAGATACACTTGGGTTTTGTTTATTGCACATAAAGATGAAACTTTCAAAGTATTTAAAAAATTTTATAAAAGAGTTTCAAATTTGAAAAATCTATCTTTTATTTCAATTCATAGTGATCATGACACTGAGTTTGAAAATCAACATTTTGATCACTTTTGCACTAAGCACGGTATTGACCATACTTTTCAGTACCTAGAACACCACAGCAAAATGGTATTATAGAAAAAAAGAATCGTACTTTGGAAGAGATATCCCGAACAATGCTTTGTGAAGGAAATCTTCTAAAATACTTTTGGGCAGAAACTGTAAATACCACTTGCTATATTTTGAACAGAGTTTTGATTATACCTATCATTTGAAAAACCCCTATGAACTATGGAATAATAGAAAACCTAATATCAAATATTATCATATTTTCGGATGTAAATATTTTGTTCTTAACAATGGAAAAGATAATCTTGGTAAATTTGATGCAAAATCTAATGAGGCTACTTTTCTTGGATATTCTTTAAATAGTAAAGCCTATCAAGTTTTCAACAAAAGAACATTGACTGAAGAAGAATCAATATATGTTATTTTCAATAAATCTAACATTACATCTTCTAGAAAAGAAGATCTTACTAATGATGATGCAGGTACACTAGAACATGGACTAAAAAATTTGACTCTCAAAGACAAACAATCAAGTGAACCACATGAAGAAAAGGTAAGCAAAAATCATGATGATATACCCAAGGAATGGAGGTATGTACACTCACATCCCAAAGAATTTATTATAAGAGACCCATCTCAAGGTGTTAAAACTAGAGCTGCACATAGAGATATACATGACTTAATTATTTTTGTTTCTCATGTAGAACCATACACTATAGAAGAAGCTGAAACTGATCCTGATTGGATATTATCCATGCATGATAAATTAAACCAATTTAGGAGAAATAATGTCTGGATCCTAGTAGAAAGACCTAATGACTATCCTGTTATAGGTACTAGGTGTGTTTATAGAAATAAATTAGATGAAGAAGGAAATGTAATTAGAAATAAGGCTAGACTGGTAGCACAAGGATATAATCAAGAAGAGAGAATAGATTTTGATGAAACTTATGCACCAGTAGCTAGATTAGAGGCCATTAGATTACTATTAGCTTATGCATGCTTTATGAATTTTAAGTTATTTCAAATGGACGTAAAGAGTGCATTTTTGAACGGTTTTCTATCTGAAGATGTTTTTGTTGAACAACCACCAGGCTTTATTGATCACACATTTTCAAATCATGTTTTCAAATTGAATAAAGCTTTGTATGGTCTAAAACAGGCACCTAGAGCCTGGTATGACAGACTAAGTAAGTTTTTAATTATAAATAATTTTTTAAGAGGTAGTGTTGACACCCCACTATTTATTCAAAGAAGAGACAATGATATTCTAGTTGTTCAAATCTATGTTGATGATATTATTTTTAGATCTACAAATGAATCTTTGTGTCAAGATTTTGCTAAGCTAATGCAGGGAGAATTCGAAATGAGCTTGATGGGTGAGCTAAGTTACTTTCTCGAACTTCAGATCAAACAAACTAAACAAGGTATCCTGATCAACCAGGCCAAATATATCAAGGAGATTATCAAGAAGTTTGGCATGGAATCAAGCAAAGAAATTGGAACACCCATGAGTCCTGCACGTAGACTTGATAAAGATGAGAATGGCATAAATGTTGATCAAAAGCTGTACCGAGGTATGATCGGTTCATTACTTTATTTGATAGCTAGTAGACCTGATATTTTATTTAGTATTTTTATGTATTCATGATTTCAATCTAATCCAAAAGAGTCACACATCATAGCTGTTAAAAGAATCATTAAGTATCTTAAAGGCACATACAATGTAGGTTTATGGTACTCTAAGCACACATCTTTGAAATTAATTAATTATTCTGATACTGATTATGGAGGCTATAAAATTGATAGAAAAAGCAAAGTGGCACCTGTCAATTTCTAGGTGTTAACATGATTTCATGACACTGTCGCAAGCAGAACTCTGTAGCAGTGTCTACTGTTGAGGCAGAATATGTGGCTGCTGGGAGCTGTTGTGCTCAAGTGTTATGGATCAAGCAACAACTAGAAGATTATGGTGTTGTCCAATCTAAAATTTATATTAAATATGATAACACTAGTGCTATTAACTTATCCAAAAATCCAATTCAGTACTCATGAACTAAGCACATAGAAATTAGACATTATTTATTCATGATCATGTTTTAAATAATGTTGTTGAGCTAGAATTTGTACCTACTGAAGATCAACTTGCTGACATTTTTACTAAATCCCTTAGTCAAGATAGATTTGAAAAGATTAGAGGCGAATTAGGCCTGTGTGACCCATTCTGAATGTTTTGACCTAATTTTTCTCAAAATAAGGAAAAATTATCTAGACTTTTCAAATTTCACTCTAAAGTTTATGACAACCTATTTTAGTGACTAGAAACCCATAGAAATTGATTTTAACCTTTTTTGAGTTTTAGGCTGAATTTTAGCTCAAGCCGACTCGAGTCATCAAGCGGTTCAACTAGCTGACTGGAGAGTCGGGCCGAAGGTTTTTAAATAGGGTTCCATAGGTTTGTATTCACTATGTCTTTCCATTTTTCTCACTTCCCCTTAGCCGACTCCTCTTCCCAACCTAGGAAAATCTCCTATAACACTTCCTAAACTCTCCAAAGTCCTAATCCAAGCTAGATGGCTACTCGTAAGGCCGTAGCCAAGAAACCTAGGAGTGTGGTTCGGACGGTTGCGGAGGAAAGGAGGACAAAGTGGCATTTGGATACCTCAAATCCGGAAGAAGAACATCAAATAGAGGATAGGGAAGAACAAGAGGCACCAAGGCAAGTTATTTTAATGGAAAATAGACAAGTTACATCGGGTAGATGTATTGATTTCAATTTCCTAGAACAAGAGCATTTGCACATTGGGGATTGGTTGATTAAACAGGGTTGGAAGAACTTCTGTTTGATAAATCTTCCCACTTATCCCAACCTGGTTAGGCAGTTTTTTGAATGTATGTCCTTAGGTGCATTCCACATTGAAGGTACAGTGAAGGGAAAACATATTGAAACTAGTGAACAAAAGTTGTCCGGTATTCTTCATATTCCAAAAGAGGGTGAAAGTTACCTAGTTTTGAAGGAAAAGCAAAAGACCTTGAGATTAGTGCTGGAAAGGACAAATGTAAAAGGTGTTAATCGTGTTAGTGCAAACTAGTTATCATTGGAAATGAGACTATTGCAAAACATCATTAGTCATATCTTCTTGCCCCGGACGGGGATGTTTGACTGGGTTAGTGAGTGCGACTTGGTCTTTATGAGATGTCTGATTGAGGGGGAGGCCCTCAATCTACCATTCATTATGCTATCATAGATGAGAGAGGCTGCTCGTAGGGCACGGGCATGTCTACCATATGGTATGGTTTTCATACTTCTATTTTAGGATGCCCTAGTTGACTTGTCTGGTGAGGACAGCCATCCACTCATACACACAGATAGATACAACTTGAAATCTCTGATCCAGATGGGATTTATTAAAGTAATGGGTCACTAGACTTGGAAGAGCTCAGGTCTTCCAATGGCTCACTCAAAGGATGACTCAGATGAGGATATTCAAGCAGCAGAGGGACATGGTGCAGAGGTAGAGACACATACTGATGAGGCTGGACCCTTAGAGCCAGCTCCTACCACTCCTCGTTCACCTATCAAAGGATCTATAGCTATTGGACCTGATGCTGATGACCGATTGCAACATGTACTGGTCGAGATCTTGAGTCTTAAAAATGGGAGAGTTGAGACCGATGCCAGGATTTTTGCTCTTCAATCGAAGGAAGATGCACCAGGGCTTCCAAGACATCATGACTATTCTTCGACAGCTTATTGCAGCCAGTTAGTCTGTACCGACTACTTCCATAGCAGCACCTGACACTGGCATTGATTGCGGGCAGGGACAAGCAACACATTTCAGTGACATTCCTTTAGAGGCCACTCCTACTGAGGCTAAGGCTGGTATCGAGATTCTAGGATCTAACATTGGAGAGACTCCAGCTACAGAGATATTGTCTACCACCAGAACTTTGGCCTTGTCTTTTGATCCTCCCACTGCCAGGCCCACTCCTATTGTCATTTCTTCCGAGTCCAAAGTGAAAGCTAAATCCAAAACCAAAGCTTCTAGGACTACCACACCTGTTAGGACTAGATTCAGGGACCTTAGGCCTAGGTTCCCTAAGTTCAGGCTTGCTCCAGGCATCTTAGAGGTTGGTTCCTCCTCTAGTGAGGAAGACCTTAGTGGTAATGATCCTAGTCCATCTTTTTGATGTTTTAGTCTTTTATCTTGATGTTTTTAGGACTTTATGCTAGTTATGTTTCGTTGTTGTGATACTATTTTGTCGTGCCGAGTCATATTTGTACTGTATCACTTATGTACTTACATTTCATACATATACATATGACCTTTTATAAAATATGTCTCTTTATGATACACATTATGAATGATTTTCTATAAATGTATGTTCTCATATTTTATATACCTTTTGTTGATGACAAAAAGGGGGAGAAGGGAGAATGTGCATGAAAATGTGAAGATATGAATGTTAATTTATGAAAATGTGTATGAATATTTATAAATGTTTATAAAAACATGAATATGTATGAAAAATTATGAAAATTTGATGAAAATAAAAGAAATGCTATTACAATAGTAAGGGGGAGCTTTTGTCAAGTTTTTGTTAAGTTTTCATGAAATTCACTTCAAATACTAGTTAATTCTGTAAAGTTTCGATATGCAATACATTTAATATATTATGTTTTCGATACTTGATACACATATGATACAGATGAAACTTTGTATCGATACATATGATACCTTGTGTTGATAGTTTTCGGTTTTATTATACATATGATACATTTTTATACGTTGTATTGATACCTTGATACTCAATATGTTTGATACATATTATGTCTAATATCATTTAAATTATAAATATGATGCATAGTAATTGCAAAGTGTTTTTAAATTCTGCTCATGCCCAGTATTTTGTCATCATAAAAAAGGGGGAGATTGTTGACCCCTGGAATGATTTTGATGATCACAAAATATTGGAGCATGTATTTGATACTAATTCTTTCAATTACTTGAGAAGTTTTTACAGGAAATTGATTACCTTTAGTTTAAATTGGTTTTTAAATTGATTGAGAGGTAATTCAATTATGTATGGACTTTTATGAACTTTAACTTGTAAAAGTCCTAATTTTGCCAATCATGTAATCTTGTAAGAAGGGCTAGAAAATTATAAAATTGAGAGTAGGTAGATTAGCTCTTATTTGATTCAAATGTTGAAGAGTTTTGAAGAAGTTCAAAGCATCGATTAAAGTTTTGGCAAGAGCTGACTCCTTGTGGCACAGCACGAAGAAATTTTAGAGTTTCAGTATCAAGAGCCGACATGTGTTCCAAGAGCCGACTCATGGAAGAATTCATATTTTTGATATCTGAGAACTTGAGCCGACTCAAGCCCCAAGAGCCGACTAAACTAGAGTTATGAGTTTTTGGTGACTGAGACTTTGAGCCGACTCTTTCCTGAATAGTTGACTCTAGGTATTTGTTATTTTGAATTGATTGAAGGCAAGAGCCGACTCTAGCATGAAGAGCCGACTCTTATATAAATTTGGTCTAGGCTGTCTGAGACTTCGAGCCGACTCGTGGACCTCGAACTGACTCGACTAGCCATTTTCTGCACTCTAATAGCTAGTTGCTGAAAGTGATTTTTGAATTCTATTTCATCTCCAATAGCTCTTTTACGAATCCCAAGGCCATACAATAGCCATATCTCATGGAAAACTATAAAAGGGATTGCTTTTGAGGGATTAAACAATTATTAGAGCATTATAATTGATTTATCTTGAAAAATTGAATAGCCTTCAAGTCTTTCACCAACCTACTTCAAGAGCTTTCAAGTTAGGATTCAAAGCTTCACCAACTCAACTTCATCATTGAATTTTCTCATTGAAGAAGCAAAGAAGCAGCTTGAAGAGCAATTAAAGAGCATTCAAAGCTAGGCTTTGTCTTGATCTACATCAGCAACATTTAATCAAACTCGGTTTGTTATTGTTGCTTGTTTATTTCTCTCAATATTTGTTTTCTCTTTAAGAATAGCAAGGGGCTGTGTCTTAAGAGAGGGTTGAAGGTTTTTAGGTGAGTCTTGTGAAAACCTAAGTTGGGTTCTTGGTGATCCCAGTATAAAACCAAGTGTTAGGGTTTCTTTGGTAATCCTGTTCAAAACCAAAGGGAGTTGGGCTTCTTTGGTAATCCCGGTAAAATCAAAGTGTATAGGTTTGGATTATGAGCCTGGTAAAATAATTCAACTGTATTCTGGTTGGGGGATATAGTGAAAATCCCAAGTGGTGCTTGGGTAGTGGACGTAAGAGCTGGTTGCCCCGAACCACTTTAAATCTCTTTGTGTTTGTGCTCATGCTTATCTTGCCTTATTGCATTTACTTATTTACTTCCGCAATGCATATTGCACCACAATACTAAAAGAATTTCAAAGTGCACATAATTATGAAAAGTTTTTTAATCCCAATTTACCCCCTCTCTTGGGAAGCCACCTAGGCAACAAATAATTTCTTTGAGTCGGCTCTTCAGGGCAGAGTTGGCTTGAAGTCTCAGTCACCAACAAATATAACTCTGGATGAGTCGGCTCTTGGGGCTTGAGTCGGCTCGAGATCTCAGACTTCAAAAATATGTGTTCTTCCATGAGTCGGCTCTTGGGACTCGAGTCGGCTCGAGGTACTGAAACTCTGAAATTTTTTTGTGCCGTGCCACAAGGAGTCGGCTCTTGCCAAAACTTCATTTAATGCTTCAAGCTTCTCCAAAATTCTTCAACACTTGAATCCAACAAGAGCTAATCTACACAATCTTATTTTTACAATTTTACAGCCCTTTTACAAGATTACATAGTTAAAAAATTAGGGCTTTTACAATTTAAAGTTCATAAGAGTCTATACAAAATTAAATTACCTTTCAACCAATTTGAAAATCAATTAAACTACATATAACCATTTTCCTGCAACAACTTCTCAAGTAATTGAAAGAATTAGTAACTTATACATACTCCAATGTTTTGTGATCATCAAAATCATTCTAGAGGTCAACACAGATAGCACACTTGAAGTGTAGAATCATGCCACTCAAGTATCGACTCAAGATGTCGACTGAAGGATTGACTTAAAGCCTGAGATAGATTTTTTCCAGAACATGCTGAAATCCATGATTTGCCTTAAGTGTCGACTTCTGGATGCCAAGTGTCGACTCAAGTATCAACTCCCCAAATGAAGTGTCAACTCACCTGAGATTTCCAGAGAGCCTCAAAGCTGAATTTTGAACTAGGGGTCGACTCATGGAACTTAAGTATCGACCCTAAGCATCGACTCATAGGCCTGAAGTGTTGACACTAGGAGTTCTGCTAACAATAACGGCTAGTTTTACAAATACATAACTCGACCCTTTTAGCTCCCAATAGCTAGTTTCTCGTGTCTAACGATCATAAACCGTCTTTTAGGCCTAGGGATGGTATTTAAGTGAATCAATTTCAAATGGAACATAACAAGAAACAAAAAGAAAGAAGAGAGAACTGAAAAGGAAGAAAAGAAAGCACATTCACTCACACATTCATTGAGAGCAACTACTTCCAAGCAAAAAAAGCCTTCAAGCATCCAAAGCAATCAAGGAGTTGAAAAGTTTTTGAGTTAATTGAAAGTCACTGAAAGAAGTCTGAAGAAGATTGAACAATTATGGACTTAAGTCACAAGAGCCGACTCAAAACAGGAGACCCGACTCGAAATTTGGCACGACACTTAATTTTTTGGCATGCAAACATTTGAGCCAACCTTGGATTGAAGAGCCAACTCGGGCAGAGTATGTTTTCTAAAGATCTGAGAATTTGAGCTAAGTCGAAGTATCCAAGATGACTCGACCAGAGAGAAAATTTCTTAGATAGACAACCGAGTCGATTCAAGTAATGAAGAGTCGACTCTTTTAGAGTGCTGAAAATCTTAGTTTTGAAGAACCGCCATGCGAGTGACTTGAAGCTGAAGAGCTAACTCGAACTGAGTAAAATTTTGACCTACCTAAGGATCCGAGCCGACTCGAAGTCCAATTCCAGGTTAGTAACATTTAGTTCGACAACTCTTATTTTGAATCCAAAACGGTCTCCAATAGCTATATTTCAAATCCCAATGGTCTACAATGGCTATATCTACTGAAATCAGTTGAAGGGAGTATATATAAGAGATTTAAATCACTTTTGGAGAATTTTATGAGAGATAAATGATCTTTTACTGAAAATTTGAAAGAACACTTAAGAGAGCATTCAAAGCAAGCACTCAAGACTTTACCAACTCTTATCAAAATCTTGAGGCATTCATTAAGGAAGTTAAGAAGCCTTGAAGAGCATTCAAAGTGCAATCAAGAGGGCTTCTCAAGTGCTACAACTGCAACCATCTGATAACTTTGGTTTGTCATATTATGGCTTTATTTTTCTAAATCTTCATTTAAGTTGTTCCAAGTACAGTAGGGGCTATAGCTTGGACTTGTAAAGGTTATTAGTGAGCCTTGAAAACCAAGTGTAGTGGGTTATTAGTGATCCTGTTTAAAACTAACATTTAATGGGTTTTTGGTGAGCCCGGGATAAAACCAAGTTTGGGTTTTAGATTGTAAGCCCGTGAAAATAATTCGGCTATATTTCGAGGGTGAATTATTGGGAATTATGTTCCAAAGATAATCATCTAGGTTGTAGATGGTTGTGCAACTCATGTATATGTATATGAATTATTGAATTGAATAAAATGTTTATTCTGGTTGTTTATACATGACATCTTCCTAATTAAACTCTTGTGTGAGATGTCCTTTGAGATACCTTGTATGCAATGTAGAGAGGATGTATCGTGTAGTTGATAAATTGGTTTGCGACCAAAGGATATGCTGTTTCAGAATGATGGTGTATCGAGATAGGTCGATGATGTCATATATGTTGGTTGTCCTCTTAACCAAGTAGCATGGAGATGCTGGTATGACATCAGGTATTGTTTTTGACACTTCACCGAGCATGACTCTCATGCAAGATTTACTTTCTACTGAAGAGGAGTCTTGCATTAGAATGTGGACATGAATTATTTCTCTGACTTGAGATTACTATGGTAGCTTGCAAGCAACTCACTGTGCTTAGGTACCGAACTACCCAAATTTCTAATTCGGTGATGGAAGGTTGCTGGGTACAGTTAAGTACTTGTGTAGCGATAGTAGGATCGAGATAGGATTGATCTCTCCAAATTGTTTGGATTGAATGCTTAATATGCCTCAATTAAGAAAGACCTTGGCCAGGGCATTCCTTGTAAGGAGTTACTGGAATTTTTTATTTGAGACATATTGAGATGAATTGATTAGGGTTGGGTATTTAACTCTATGCCATCCAGAGCATTAGGAGATTCAAGGAATAAGTTCATTACTATTCCATATTCGACAGGTTCATGTTGCTCTGTAGCCTTCAACCTATCCAAATACCGGGTGTCATTGCTAGATGGTGACTTTGGCTAGTACTGGAAATGTTTCCGTGCTATCGATTTAGTATTTGAACCTATGGGATCACACACCGAGGGTTTCTTCTTGCTTTGTTGGCTTGGGAATGATTGGGAATCGCTCCGGACTCATTTTACAAAGAGTTGTCAAAACTTGAGCTGACTCATTTGGATTAGTCGACTTAAATCATTCGAGTCGACTCAAGTAGTCGAGTCAACTCACCTGATAGACTGCTGGAATTCGTGAATGCTTCATTAATGCTTGCAATTGTTGTGGGCTTTCATGGTGGATATTTCAAGATCTTTATTCCTGCTGTTGCTAAATCCCAAGGGGCTTATAACTCCCCTGAATTCCAAGGGACTCAAACTCCCCTTTAATCTATTCAGATTTGAATCTCAAATGGTGAACATTCAGGTTTGGTTTTCTATTTTTCTGTTCTAAGTTCTGCTAGAAGAATAGAGAAGAAGATCAAGAGACTCTACCATTTTCTCATGGTTAGAGCTCACACTTGATCTTTGAGAGACTATCAAAGAGGGGGTTTGAGTTTTGGCTGGGATTCTTGTATGCTACCTTATGTTGAAGGTTTGGGACAGAGAGTTGGGAAGGGTTCTCAAGAGTCCTTGTTCCAACACCGCTTCAGTAATAGATTCTTCAAAGAGTTGAAGACGGAGTCTGCAGGTCTTCAAGAAGTTAAAGGAGTCCTTGCTACCGACGCTATTCCCGGAGAGGCTAGCACCTCGAAGGAAGGAGAAGAAACTGTGCTACATGGTGTGAACAACCCTAGAGGCGGTGCACATGCATCACTTGCAGAGCTCGATCTTCTTCCTTGCAGGTAGACCAGGAGCTCTTCCCATGGATTGCTATAGTCCTAGGTGATCAACATAGAGGTACGGCTTTAGATTATACACTTGACATGTCATAATCTACTGCATCATTGTGTGAATCTAGAATGGTTTTGTATTTCATATAATGCCTGTATGATTTAATATTTACATTACTCTAAATGTATCAAGATCTGTGTAGGGAACCTATGTTAATTAGATTAACATATGTAGATAAATGGTTTATCTTCTTCCACTACATCATGTAATTTAAAAAGATTTTGAATTGCATGTCTTGTGATGTGCCAAGCACGATGCCCTTTCCCAAGGTTCCCCAATATGAATACAGCAGAAATTCCAAGTGGTATATTGGGTAGTGGAAGTAGGAGCGAGGTTGCTCCAAACAATAATAAAATATGATGTATTTGTGATTATGTTTCCTATTCTTACTTGCTTTCATAGTAGTTAATTTAATTCATATCACATACCACACCAAGAACTTTAAAAAGGAGCACATTCTTCCAAAAAATTTAAATACCCAATTCACTCCCCCTCTTGGATAAGCCACCTGGGC
The DNA here is from genome assembly GCA_021397845.1 of Areca catechu. Classification (NCBI taxonomy): domain Eukaryota; kingdom Viridiplantae; phylum Streptophyta; class Magnoliopsida; order Arecales; family Arecaceae; genus Areca; species Areca catechu. The sequence goes on along the minus strand of CM038051.1, from coordinate 86,729,689 downwards.
ATTAACTGGTATTAGAGTAGTGTCTCTGAATTTTATTCACAGCACATACCACACCAAGAACTTTAAAAAGGAGCACATTCTTCCAAAAAATTTAAATACCCAATTCACCCCCCCTCTTGGGTAAGCCACCTGGGCAACAACTAGTATTAGAGCAGTGTCTCTGAATTTTAATTAGAGTAAAGATCATATGGCAAGTCCCATGAGTACTTCTTTGGTCGAAGGCCAATCAATAAAAAGACTTCCACTATTCACAGGCACTAACTACACCTCCTGTAAAGCCCGAATGAAAATATACATTCAAGTAGTAGACTTTCAATTGTGGAAGGTTATTCTTAAGGGACCTCACACACCCATGAAAAAAGTTGATGGCATGGATGTCCCAAAATTTAAAGAGGAATGGGATGAACACGACATGAAAATGGGTGAGCTGAACACCAAAGCCATGAACTTGTTATATTATGCTTTAGATGCCAATGAGTTTAATCGAATTTCTACTTGCACATTAGTAAAAGAAATTTAGGATAAACTTTAGGTAACCCATGAAGGAACTTCCCAAGTGAAAACCTTAAAGATTAATCTTCTTGTACATAATTATGAACTATTTAAGATGAAACCCAATGAGACTATTTCTGCCATGTTCTTACATTTTACAAATATTATTAACAATTTAAAGAGTCTTGGTAAGACTTATGCTAATGTAGATCTCATGTAGAAGATATTGAGATCACTTCCAGACAAGTGGGGCCCTAAAGTGATTGCTATCCAGGAAGCGAAGGATTTGAATACTCTACCACTGGATGAATTATTAGAATCCCTGATTACTCGTGAGCTAGCTATGCAACATAGAAGTGAATATGGCATCAAAAAGAAAAAGTTAATTGCCTTATAAGATGTTGTAAAGATGAAGAAACAAGAAGAAGAAATTAATGAAGAAAGCCCCTCCTCCGAAGATGATCTTGAAGATGAAGACATTGCACTTGTAGTGAGGAGATTTAAGAAGTTTATGGGCAAGAAAAAGGGAAGACATTGGAGAAAGTTCCATAGGAAAGGAGAATACAGCAAGGACAAAGAAAAAGAAAAAAATAAAGATAAAGAGAAATAGCCCATTTGCAATGAATGCAAAAACCTAGGCATTTCATATCAGATTATCCAAACTTGAAGAAAACTTTTAAAAAGAAGAAGAAGAAAGCTATGGTTGTGACTTAGAGCGATAGTAAGGAGTCCACTTCAAATAAGGAAGAAGAGACTAGCAAAACAGTGAACATATGTCTAATTGGTCTTGAAGATGAGATAATGTCCCATGATCCTCATGATGAATTTATCTTTGAAGAATTAAATAATGCATTTCATGAATTATTAACTGAATACAAAAAGGCCGATTTGAAAATAAAGTCTGAAAAATAGCAATGATATTTTGATGAAAGTAAAAGAAGAGATTTCAAAAAAGAATAAGATTTTACAAAAAGAATTGACTACCTTTTATGAAAAACATAAAGCTTGGCAAGTTGAAAAGAATGATTATCTTGAAAAGAACAAAGCTTTATATGAAGAAAATGTTGGCTTGCAAAAGAAGTTGAAAAACTTAAACCTTTAGTTGAAAAGCTAACATTGAGTTTAAACAAACTTGAATTGATTTTAAAAGATCAAAGAGTCTCAAGAAACAAGGCTGGAATTGGTTATAATTCTTTGTAAATAAATAGAATTTTAGCAACAAAGTTTATACCCTCAAAAGCTTTTATACCTAAGTGTTCAAATCAAAGGTCATTTGTATCAAATGCTTCTACATCTGCATCTAGATTTTCAACTTTTGTATCTTTGAAAAATTCAAGAATTATTTGTTATGCATGCAATGGGGTTGGTCATAAGTCATTTCAATGTTATATGAAAAAGAAGAATAAAAGTAAGATTAAAAAGATTTGGGTTCCCAAATGAACCAATCCTACTGACTTGCAAGGATCCAAGAAAGCTTGGGTACCTAAAAGAACTCCATGATTATTTTGCAGGAATGTCTTGCAGCCAAGAACACAAAGAAAAGATGGTATATAGACAGAAGCTATTCAAGACATATGACTGATGACAAAGAGCAATTCATCACCCTAGATATGAAGGATGGAGGAATGGTCACTTTTGGTGACAATGGCAAAGAAAAAATAATTGGCATCAGTAAGATCAGAATAACCCCTTCTACATTTATTGAAAATGTATTGCTAGTTGACAAATTGAAACACAATTTATTAAGTATTAGTCAATTATGTGATAAAGGCTTCAAGGTTATCTTTGAATCTTTAATGTGCATTGTAACTAACTCACTTGATTCTAGCACTAAGTGAAGATCGAAAAAGGGGAAGCATACCAATATGCAACAACAAGGCAGAAACATGTATTTTAAAACTATTTTAAAATAAGCATAGTGGAAGACTTGGTAGATCGATCAAACGATCTACCAATCTGCCTGCAACAAGATCTAGTATAATGATATAGCATGCAATAAATATCAAAAACAAGATAAAACTCAACGATATAAAGATACTTTATCGGTATACCTTTGATGAATGCATTGGTGGTGCTCAAAGGATGGTGCTCTTGAGCCACACACGTGTTTGGCCTCTATAGGTAGTTCACACCGGGGCTCGACTCTGATCAACTCCCTCGGTGTGCTAGCTCCTTGGGATCCTTGAGGCCGATCTGCTTCTTCTTGGAAGACGAGGAGGAGAGGTGGACCCTTCTTAACTAGCTCTCTTTCCAAGATCTAGCTTATGTGATAGGTAGTTCACACCCAAAGCCTAAATCCTCACAATCCCCTTTCTTCCCTCTCAGAATCTCGGGAGCAAGGAGATTCAGAGACCAAGAACCAGTTTTCATCATCCAGCATCCCAAAAATAACTCTTATTCAAAGAGCATCCATAGGAGGAAGAAAGAGGAAGGAGGAGAGATTAGGCGAGAAGATGGGGAGGCATTCCAAAAAGGTTCCAAGCATAAAAGGCAAGTATGACCATCATACTATTATAGCTTGGAGCCAAAACTGATCAAATTTTGAATTTTGAACTTGAAATTCGAAGCCAAAACCTTTCCAGAATTCTTTCCAAAATTTTGCTCGTCACAGTAAGTGTCGACTCATGCAAAATCACCAAGTGTCGACACTTTTCAAGTGTTGACTCAAGCAAGTGTCGACACTTGGAACATGGGCAATCATTTGACCTTTAATGATGGTAAACGATTCTCAATCATCGATCAGCCTTAAGATCAGATAGAAATCCTTATATGTGTGACCCCATAGGTTCGAACACTGAGCCGGTAGCACTGAAACACTTTCAGTACTGGTCAAAGTCTTCATCTAGCAATGATACTTGATATCCGGATAGGTCAAAGATGCAGAGCACCTCTCTAGAATCTTTGGCATATGGCTATTGTATAATTTAGCTCTTTGACCTCATAATGCTCAGGATGACCTAGGATTCGACTACCAACCCTAATTTGGTTTATCTAGATTGTGTCTCAACTTTACAAGTTCTGTGACTCCTCAAAAGAACTACCCTAGCCAAGGATTTGCTAAATGAGACAATTCACTCCAAACTATTTAGAGGGGTCAATTCCATCTTGACCCACCACTGCTCCACAAGTACTTGACTACACCTAGAAACCTTTCGTCATTGGATTAGAAATCCAGGTGGTCCAGCACTAAAATACAGTAAGTTGCTTGCAAGTTGCCATGGTGACCTCAGGTCTGAGGGATACGTATATCCATATCCCTTCGTGAGCAACCCTTTGGCAGAAATTATCTCCACAAATGGTCACGTTTAGTGAGATATCACACATTTCACTTGCATGTCACACTAGTATCTCCACACTCCTTGGTTAAGAGGACAACCAATAAATATGATATACGACAACCTACACTTGATACGTTATGGTCCTATAATAATGTATCATTTGGTTGTGAACCAGTTTAAAAACAACTTGATATATCCTTTTTGTATCAAATAATGTGGTTTTAAGGACTCCATCATATAAGAGTTCATTTCGGGAAAATGTAAATATGATGAATAGCCAAAAGAATAACTTTTATTCATTAAAAATTTATATATAATTATGAAATGGCACAACCGTCTATAGCCTAGATGGTTGGCTTTGGGACAATTCCCAACAACTCCCACTTTGACTAAAGCTAATCGGTATAGAATCTCATATCTCATTCCCATTTTCTATTTACTACCATCAAACTCTTGAATTATGATGGCTTTAGTGAAGGGGTTAGCCAGGTTCTCCTTTCCATCGATCTTTTAAAGGTCAATGTCACCTCATCCCACGATCTCTTACACAAGGTAATAGCATCGCAGAATGTGCTCTTTGTGCGGTGTTGAGACTTCGGCTCTTTGGCTTGAGCAATGGCTCCAATGCTATCATAATACACTGGAATAGGACCATCCACGGAAGGTGCTACTCCCAGCTCTCTAAAGAACTTTTGCAACCACATTTCTTCCTTTGCTACATTCGATGCTGCAATGTACTCTACTTTGCATATTGAGTCTGCCATAGTATACTGCTTGAAACTTTTCTAATAGATCGCTTCTCCATTAAAAGTGAAGACAAATCCTGACACACTCTTTCTATCATCCTTATCTAACTAAAAACTGAAGTCTGTATACCCTACAAGTTTCAAGTCAGGTTCTCCATAAATCAGCCATTGGTCCTCAGTATTTTGCAAATACTTAAGGACGGTCTTTACCACTTTCAAATGAGCTTCACTTGGGTCAGACTGGAATCTGGTCATAATGCCTAGTGAGTATGCCACGTCTGGTCTAGTACATGTCATAGCATACATGATAGAACTCATTACCGAAGCATATGAGATTCTACTTATATGCTCTCTCTCCTTAGGAGTTGTCGCTCAACCCTCTTTGGAGAGAGCAATTCCAGTGCCTATCGGGAGATAGCATTTCTTGGAATTTTCAATGCTGAACCGCTTCACCACATTGTCAATGTACGTAGACTGGGACAGTCCCAGAAGCCTCCTAGATCTATTTCTATAGATCTTCATACCTAGTATGTAATAGGCTTCATCCAAGTCCTTCATAGAGAACTGAGATGACAACCACACCTTTATTCCGTGTAGTGCTAGGATGTCATTCCCGATTAAGAGAATGTCATCCACATACAATATAAGAACATAAGGACAAAACCATTAGCCCACTTGTAAATGCAAGGTTCCTCTTTGTTCCTAACAAAGCCATACAATTTGATACATTTATCAAATCATATGTTCCAACTCCGTGATGCTTATTTCAGTCCATAGATGGACCTTTGAAGCTTGCACACTGTTGCCCCCATAAGTGATTTTGATGATAACTAAACATTGGAGCATGTACATTTATTTCTAACAACTTTTCAAGTATTTTACAAGTTTTTGTAGGATGATTTAATTGTTCAAACTTCAACTCCTACATCTTTGTTTATTGCTTGAGTTGTGTTGTAATTTGATTTTGTAAAGAAGAACCCAATGAAAAAGCTAAGAAAAAATCTGTAAAATGGGTTACTTCTGTGTGTGTGTGCCTTAGAATTATTTCGAGTTGGTATGCTTGAAAAATATAAAAGAGTTGGTAAGAGTTTTTTTTGAGTTCAATTGTAAAACTCCTGAAGAAATTACTCGAGCTGACCCAGTATGATGAAGAGCCGACTCCACCTACTGGCACGCAGCAATCCAAGCCGACTTGAAGGAATTCGAGCTAACTCCAGTGAATCCGAGTCAACTGGAACTTGTCCGAGCCAACTCCTCTAGAGTTCTATTTTTGAAGATTTCTGAGAACTGCCAAGCGAGCCGACCCGAACCAGAAAGAGATGACTCTACCATACCTAATTTTGAAGACCTGAGAAAGCGAGCCGACTCGAACTGCAACGAGCTGACTCTTCCATAGTGATGATTTCAAAACCTGAGAAGAAGAGTCGACTCCTTGAGTTTAAGTTTTTCAAAGATATAAGTTCGAGCCAACCCGAGCTATCAAGAGCCGACTCATCCAGAGTGAAGTTTTGTACCTTGAGGCAAAGAGCCGACTACACTGAAGATTTGGTGGCTCGACCTATCGACTCGAAGGATCCGAGCCAACTCAAAGAAATCTGAGCCGACTCGAATATCGCTTTCAGGTATCCAATGGCTAGTTCCAGAATTTATTTTTGAATGCTAAAAAGTGTTCCAACGGTCATATGTTACATCCCAACGGTCTACAATGTCTCAAACAACCTTGGAGTGATGGAAGACCTTATATTTGAAGGATTTGAACTTCTCTCAAGCAAGTTTTTGAAAAAGTTCTTCAAAGTTTTGAAGCTTCATTAAATATCCTACCTACTAACAAGTAAAAGAGCACAAGAGCATTCAAGCAAGCCTTCAAGTCTTCACCAACTCTGATATGAAGCTTGAAGCAATTTGGGAAGAAGCCACTGAAGCCATTAAAGCTTATTCAAGTGCAAGCCATGTGGACTTCTATCAAGCTGCACCAGCAACTATCCGATAAATTGAGTTTGTCATTTATTGTTGCACTTATTTCAATTCATTTTATTGAATTGTTGGGTTATTGGTGAGCCTGATTGAAAACCAAATAGGTTCTTGGTGAGCCTTTGATAAAAACCAAGTGTTGGGTTCCTGGTGATCCTGGTAAAATCAAGTTAGGTTTCTTTGGTGAGCCAATTTAAAACCAAAGGATGTTAGGTTTTCTTTGGTGATCCCATTAAAACCAATGTATAGAGGTTTTGGATTGTGATCCTGTAAAACAATCTCACTATATTCGGGTGTGAATATAGTGAAAATCTCAAGTGGTATCATGGGTAGTGGACATAAGAGCTAGGTTGCTTCGAACCATTATAAATTTTGTGTGTTTGTGTTGTGCTTACTTGACTCTATTTAGCTTCTGTAATTTAATACTCTGTCACAGCACCTAACACTTGTAAGGGATTTTAATTGCACATTATCTGCTTTAATTTTTTAAATTTCCAATTCACCCTCCTCTTGTATAGCCACCTGGGCAACAACTGGTATTAGAGCAGTGTCTCTGATTATCCTAGAGTAAAGATTGATTGCTCATCCCATAAGCACATCCTTGGTGGAAGGCCAGTCAATTAATAGACCTCCACTATTCACAAGCATAAATTTTTCCTATTAGAAAGCAAGAATGAAAATTTATATACAAGCTATTAATTTTCAATTATGGAATGTCATTCTTAAAGGGCCACATGTTCCCATGATCAAAATTGATGGCATGGATGTCCCTAAGCCTGAAGAGGAATGGGATGCACACAACATGAAATTAAGGGAATTGAATGCCAAAGCAATGAACTTGCTTTGTTATGCTTTGGATTCAAATGAGTTTAATCGAATTTCGACTTGCTCTTCAGCAAAGAAAATTTGGGATAAACATGAGGTGACCCATGAAGGAACTTTTCAAGTGAATACTTCAAAGATTAATCTTTTAGTACATAACTATGACTTGTTTAAGATGGAGCCTAATAAAAATATCTCTACCATGTACACTAGATTTACATATATTATTAATGGTTTAAAAAGTCTTGGCAAAGTTTATTCAAATGCTGATTTGGTCCAGAAGATACTGATTTCACTTCCTGACAAATGGGACCCCAAAGTTACTGCCATCCAGGAAGCTAAAGATTTGAACACCCTATCTGTGGATGAACTAATAGGTTATCTCATCACACATGAATTGGCCATGCAGCATAGAACGGATGATGATCAGAAAAAGAAGAAAACAATTGCATTCAAGGCTACATTGTAATCAAAGAATGATGAAGAGATGGAAGATGACTCTACCTCCTCTGCAGATGGCTTAGAAGATGAAGACATTACAATGGTGGTGAGGAGATTCAGAAAGTTTATGGGAAAGAAGAAAGGAAGATACAATATAAAATTTCATAAACAATGAGAACATTCAAAAGAAAAGGACAAGGACAAAGACAGAAAAGGAACAAGTCCCCCCTGCTATGAATGTAAAAAACTGGGGCATATTCATCCAGATTATCCATAACTAAAGAAGTTTTTCAAAAAGAAGAAAAAGAAAGCGATGGTTGCCACGTGGAGCGATAGTGAAGACTTCACTTCAACATAATAGGAAAAGACCACGAAAATAGCTAACCTATATTTAATGGGTCTCGAGGATGAGGTCACTTCCCCCGACACTCAAATTGAATATATATTTGATGAGTTAAATTCTACATTTCAATATTTCTTATCTGAATTTAAAAAGGCAGGAGTAAAGATTAGATCATTAAAGCAAATCAATAATTCTTTACTCAAAGAAAAAGATGAAATTTCAGAGAAGAATACTTTACTACAAAAATAACTTGATATCTTTTCTGAAAAATATAATATTTTGAAGACTAAAAATAGTGAATTTCATGACAAAAATAAAGTTTTGTTGAAAGAAAATAATAAGCTAAAAAGGAGGTTGAAAAACTCAAGCCACTTGTTGAAAAATTAACTTTATCTTCTAACAAGCTTGAGTTGATTCTTAAAGAACAAAGAATTTATGGTAATAAAGCTGGAATAGGTTTTAATACTTCAAATTCAAATTATATTTTAGCAACTACATTTATGAAACAAAAAGATTTTGTTCCCAAGTTTACGTCTCATAAAGCTTTTGTAACAAAAGGTTCTACTTCCATTTCAAAAGTCACTTTGTATGTTCCAAAAAATTCAATTGCAAAACCTGCTACTTTTGCACTTCAGGCATCTAGAATTTCAAAGTATAAATCTTTTCAAAATTCCAAAATCAAATGTTTTGCTTGCAAAGAGACATGACATGAAGCTATTGATTGTACTATTATTAGAAATGTCCACAATAAATCAATAAAGATTTGGGTTCCTAAAGAAACTATCTCAGCTAACCTACAAGGACCCAAATTAGCTTGGATACCTAAAAGAACTTCTTGATTATCTTGCAGGAATGTCTTGCAGCTCAAAAATTAAAGAAAAGATGGTATCTCGATAGTGGCTATTCAAGGTATATGATAGGTGACAAGGATCAGTTCATCACCCTGGAAATGAAAGAAGGAGGTATGGTTACTTTTAGAGACAATGACAAGGAAAAAATAATCAAAATTGGTAATATCAAAATAACCCCATGTACATTCATTGAAAATGTATTGCTAGTAGATAAATTAAAGCACAATTTATTGAGTATTAGTCAATTATATGATAAAGGCTTCAAAGTTATTTTTGAATCATCTATGTGTATAGTAACAGATTTTCTTGATTCTAGTAGTAAATTCATTGGACATAGACTTGGAAATATTTAAGTGATAGATCTAAATGATCTTGCTATGTCAAGTAGTTCTAGTTTAGTTGCAATGAATGCTAAGACCAAGGAGTCTTGTTTATTATGGCATAGAAGATTAGGTCATGCTAGCATGCATACTATTGCCAAGTTGATTTCTAAAATCTTAGTTAGAGGTATGCCTAAGTTTAAAGTTGATTTAGATCATATTTGTGATGCATGCCAAATGGGTAAACCAACTAGGGAGAGATTTAAATCCAAAAATATGATTTCAACTTTTAGACCTCTAGAACTACTTCACATGGGCTTATTTGGACCAACTAGGACTACAAGCCTAGGAGGTATGAAATATGCCCTTGTGATTGTAGATGATTTTTCCAGATTTACATGGATTTTATTTATTGCTCACAAAGACGAAACCTTCAAAGTATTTTTAAAATTTCATAAAAAGGATTCAAATCAAAAAAATCTTTCAATAATTTCAATTAGGAGTGATCACGACACTGAATTTGAAAATCAATTTTTGATAATTATTGCACTGAAAATAGCATTGATCACAACTTCTCCGCTCCTAGAACACCACAACAATATGATGTTGTAGAGAGAAAAAATAGGACTTTGGAAGAAATAGCCCGAATGATGTTATGTGAATGTAATCTTCCAAGGTACTTTTGGCAGAAGCAATAAACACTGCTTGTTATATTTTAAACCACATTTTGATCCATCCTATTTTGAAGAAAACCCCCTATGAGCTTTGGAGTGAAAAGAAATCCAATATAAATTATTTTCATGTTTTTGGATGTAAATGCTTTATGCTTAATAATGGTAAAGATAATCTAGGAAATTTTGATGCTAAATCTGATGAAGCAATTTTCCTCGGTTATTCATTACATAGCAAAGCATATAGAGTTTTTAATAAGAGGACTCTTATTGTTGAAGAGTCAATGCATGTTATTTTTGATGAAACTAATCCTTCACCTTCTAAGAAAGAATAGTGTATAGATAATGATGTAGGTATTATTCAAAAGGAGATAGAAGACATGAGCATACAAGAAAGATCAATTGAAGAAGGAGAAGAAATGATAAGGATCATACCAATTTACCAACTGAATGGAGGTACGGTACTTTCCATCCTAAAGAATTAATTATTGGTGATCCTTCTCAAGACATTAAGACTAGGTCTGCACATAGAATTGCACATGATTACCTAGCCTTTGTATCATAAATAGAGCCTCACACCTTAGAAGAAGCAGAAAATGATCCAAACTGGATATTAGCCATGCATGAAGAATTGAACTAGTTTGAAAGAAATAAGATTTGGACATTAGTTGATAGACCTAAAGACCACCCAATCATAGGAACCAAATGGGTCTATGGGAATAAACTAGATGAACAAGGAAATGTTATTAGAAACAAAGCTAGATTAGTGGCTAAGGGATATAGTCAAGAAGAGGGTATTAATTTTGATGAAATATATGCACCGGTAGCAAGACTATAAGCCATTATATTACTTCTTCCATTTGCTTGCTACATGAATTTCAAACTTTTTTAAATGGATATAAAAAGTGCATTTTTAAATGGTTTTATCTCCGAACAAGTTTTTGTAGAACAACCACCGGGTTTTGAAAGTCATGCTTTTCTGAACCATGTGTTTAAACTCAATAAAGCTTTATATGGTTTGAAAGAAGCCCCTAGAGCCTGGTATGATAGGCTTAGCTCCTTTCTAATTGAAAATGATTTTTCAAGAGGAAATGTTAATAAAACCCTTTTCATTAAAAAGAAAAACAATGATATATTAGTTGTACAAATTTATGTTGACAATATTATATTTGGTGCAACTAATGAAAGTTTGTGTAAAGAATTCGCTAAGCTAATGCAGGGAGAATTTGAAATGAGCCTAATGGGTGAACTTAATTACTTCATCGGACTTCAAGTAAAGCAAACAAAGGAAGGGATCTTCATCAACCAAGCCAAATACACCAAGGAAATAATCAAGAAGTTTGGTATGGACACGAGCAAACAAATAAGCACACCCATTAGCCCATCTTGCAAATTAGACAAAGATGAAAATAGATCCAATATTAACCAAAAGCTATATAGAGGTATGATCAGATCCTTTTTATATTTAGCTGCAAGTAGATCAGATATCTTGTATAGTGTATGTGTATGTGTTAGATTTCAATATAATCCTAAAGAAACACATATACTTGCTATTAAAAGAATACTAAGATATTTGAAAGGTACAAGTAATCTACATCTTTGGTTTTCAAAAGAATCATCTTTGAATTTAATTGGATTTTCTGATGCTGATTATGCTGGTTGTAAAGTTGATAGAAAAAGCACTAGTAGCACATGTCAATTTTTAAGGTTGAATTTAATCTCATGGCACTATAAGAAACAAAACTCAGTAGCACTATATATTATTGAGGTAGAGTATGTTGCTGCAGGGAGTTGTTGTGCACAAGTGTTATAGATTAAACAACAACTACAAGTCTTTGGTGTTATACCATGCAAAATTTCTATCAAGTATGATAACACAAGTGCTATAAATTTAACCAAAAATCTTATTCAGCATTCTAGGACTAGGCACATAGAGATTAGACACCATTTTATTAGGGATCATGTTTTGAATGGTGATATTGAATTAGAATTTATCCCTACAGAAAAATAATTAGCTGACATTTTTACTAAGCCACTGAATCAGGATAGATTTGAATTGCTTAAAGGAGAATTAGGACTTTGTGATCCTCTCTAGATTTCCTAACCTAATTTCCTTTAAAATTAAGGATGAATTATTTAGGAAACCTCCTATATCTATTCATGATTGATGAACAACTTTCCTTGAAATCTCATTCAATTGAAATCAATTTCTAAATCATTTCATTTTCTATGGAAAGTTTCTATTCGAGTCGACTCGAGCAATTTTTCTTTGGTCGAGCTGGCTTGAATGTCTGATTTTTTGCCTATTGCTCTGGTCGAGCCGACTAGGTCAACTTAAAATTCTGCCTAGCTGACTCGGGGTTCTGATTGTTCTAAGTTCTCTCTAGTCGAGTCAACTCGGATATTTCTAGGGTTGGTCTAGCCGACTTGAATGTCAGAAATCGCTACTTAAGTAGATCCGAACTATCTTTTCCTGTACTTCACTCTTTCCATTTTATTTTAAACACACTCTACTCCACTTGAAAACTATACCATTCTTTCAAAAACCACTTCCTAAAACCTTGATTTCTTAAATCCCACTGCAGTGGCTCCATGAAGATCTACAAGGAAGATTCTTCAAGTTGGTGAATCAAGCATACGCAGTGAAGATGCGAAAGAAAAGGGAGAAAAAAGGAAAAGATCTACTCCTAAGCAACAAGTAGAAGAAACTCCTCCTCCTGGATAGATTATCTCAATGGCTAATCGGCATGTCACTTGCGAAAGAAGAATAGATTTCTCCTTCCTAGAAGAAATGAAGATGAAGATCAGAAGATGGATAGAAAGCCAGGGTTGGAAGTATTTCTATTCTTTGGACATTTTAACCTACCCCTCACTGGTATGAATTTTCTATGAAAATATAGTTCTTAAAGAGTATCATTTGCAATCAACTGTTAAGGGAGTGAAAGTAATTGTGGAAGAAGAAAAGTTGGGAAATTTGCTTCAAATGTCAATGGACGGTGCCACTGAGCTTATCCTACCAGACAAAGAACACACTCTAAAACTCATTTTGGAAAAAGAAGATGTGAGCTTCGTTCAACATGTTCAAGCCAACTTACTATCAAAAGACATGAGGCTTCTTCACAATATGGTCAGTAGAATATTTCTTCCCAGAACTGGTCGCTTTGACTGGGTCAGCAAAAATGACATGACTTTTATGGGAATCTGATTGAAGAAAAGCCTCTCAAACTTCCTTATATAATGATGATTCAAATGACTAAAGCAGCTAGGAAAGTTAAAGCATGCCTACCCTACGGTATGGTTTTAACTCTACTATTTGAAGAAGCTGGAGTGACTTAACCAATGAAATAGGCAAGCCTCTACATCACTCTGACAATTATTCCTTCAATTCACTAAAAATAATGGGTTACAAACTAAAAGGAGTATGGATAAAAAACATATCTAGTCAGTTTGCTGCTACTTCATCAGAAGATGATGAAGCTACTGCTGTTGAAGAAAGATCTGAAGGTACAATGGTTACTTTATCTGACCTTAAGAAACTAATATTTCAGAAGATGGAAACAATCTCAAATTCTGTGATTGATCACATGAATTCTGCAATTGATGAAATGAGAAATTTAGTTAATGCCATCTTGCAGGAAATGAGATCTAAATAGAAGCTTCACAAAGAAAAAATGGAACAGGAAATGAAGGATTTTAAAGAAGAAATCAAAAGTATCTTGCTACAATCTCAGAAGGAAACAGTCACTACTAAAGATACTCCTGTACAGATCTTCAAAGAGTCACTTGAGACTCCTGCTCCTATTCCTTCATTTGATCCACCCTCAATCAAACCCAAACCTGTTGAAACTAAAAAGAAGACAAAAACCAAGAAGACTAAGACTTTTAGAGCCCTTGTTAGAACTAGATTCAGAGATTTAAGGTTTAAACCCCTGAAAACTAAGACCTCTGATAAGGTTATAGAGGTAGGCTCCTCTTCTTCTAATGAAGAAGAAGAATAGGCTATCTAGCTAGTCTTTTGGTTGTTCTTGTACTTCTCATATATGAATGCTCTACATTTTATCTTTTACAAATATGAATGTACTTTCCTTGTCACTTTGTATGACAAATTTATCAATGAAATGATAGATCTTTTAGCAATTTCTTTTGTTGTCATGTACTATCTGATACAATGTTTTGATACAATTGTGATGAATTTTTTAATAAAAATTTTCAATTTGAGAAAGTGAAATTATCTCAAACAAATATTAAAGACTTTCTCAATCTATTTCAAAATCTGAGCTTTATTTGAACATACCTTTTTGATTGATTGATAAAAAGGGGGAGAAATGTGAGAAATGAGAGAGATATGAGAAATGGGAGAATAGTATCGATATCATCACTAATGATTGTGTTGTCATGAAAATTTTGATATTTATGTTGAGCTTCCTATCAATTATTCTTAAAGTGCATAAAAAGAATGAAAAAGGGGGAGCACAAAAGTGACAATATTCAAATGAACCTAACTGCCTAATTATTTTTATAACCTAGAGAAAGGGGGAGATTTTCTCAAAGAATGGCTTAATTTTCTTGCTCTGATTCTGTCAAAATTTTAAACTAATATTTTCAAAACTCTGATACTCCATGTTTTAATTCTGATGTTATGAAGCATGCAAAGTTTAACACTTTGAACTATACAAATGCACTAACATCAATGAAATGCAATTTTATCATTAGAGATCTGATACTTAATTACAAATACAGTTAGCTCAAATAAATGTGCATACTTACTGTCAAAAACTTTTATACATATAAATGTAAAGAATTTCTCAAGCCTAGTGTTTTGTCATCATCAAAAAGGGGGAGATTGTTGACCCCATAAGTGATTTTGATGATAACCAAACATTGGAGCATGTACATTTATTTCTAACAACTCTTCAAGTGTTTTACAAGTTTTTGTAGGATGATTTAATTGTTCAAACTTCAACTCCTACATCTTTGTTTCTTGCTTGAGTTGCATTGTAATTTGATTTTGTAAAGAAGAACCCAATGAAAAAGCTAAGAAAAAATTTGTAAAACGGGTTACTTCTATGTGCTTGTGCCTTAGAATTATTTTGAGTTGGTATGCTTGAAAAATATAAGAGAGTTGGTAAGAGCTTTTCTTTGAGTTCAATTGTAAAACTCCTGAAGAAGTTACTCGAGCCGACCCAGCATGATGAAGAGCCGACTCCACCTACTAGCACGCAGCAATGATTCTGGTACGTAGCAATTCAAGCCGACTAGAAGGAATCCAAGCCGACTCTAGTGAATTCGAGTTGACTGGAACTTGTTCGGCCGACTCCTCTAGAGTCTAGTTTTTGAAGATTTCTGAGAACAGCTAGGCGAGTCGACTTGAACCAGAAAGAGCCAACTCTGCCAGACCTAATTTTGAAGACCTGAGAAAGTGAGCTGACCTAAACTGCAATGAGCTGACTCTTCCAGAGTGATGATTTCAGAACCTGAGAAGAAGAGCAGACTACAGATCAAAAGAGCCAACTCCTTAGTTTAAATTTTTCAAAGATATAAGTTCGAGCCGACTCGAGCTATCAAGAGCCGACTCATCCAGAGTGGAGTGTTGCGCCCTGAGATAAAGAGTCGACTATACTGAAGATTTGGTGACTCGACCTATCGACTCGAAGGATATGAGTCAACTCGAACATTGCTTTCAGGTATCCAACGGCTAGTTTCAAAATTTATTTTTGAATGCCAAAAAGTGCTCCAATGGTCATATGTCACATCCCAATGGTCTACAACATCTCAAACTGCCTTGGAGTAATGGAAGACCTTATATTTTAGAGATTTGAACTTCTCTCAAGCAAGTTTTTGAAAATGTTCTTCAAAGTTTGAAGCTTCATTGAATATCCTACCTACTAGCAAGCAAAAGAGCACAAGAGCATTCAAGCAAGCCTTCATGTCATCACCAACTCTGATATGAAGCTTGAAGCAATTTGGAAAGAAGCCACTGAAGCCATTAAAGCTTATTCAAGTGGAAGCCAAGTGGACTTCTGTCAAGCTGCACCGGCAACTATTTGACAAATTGAGTTTGTCATTTATTGTTGCACTTATTTCAATTCATTTTATTGAATTGTTGGGTTATTGGTGAGCCCGATTTAAAACCAAATAGGTTCTTGGTGAGCCTTTAATAAAAACCAAGTGTTGGGTTCTTGGTGATCCTAGTAAAATCAAGTTAGGTTTCTTTGGTGAGCCTGTTTAAAACCAAAGGGTGTTGGATTTTCTTTGATGATCCCGTTAAAACCAAAGTATAGAAGTTTTGGATTGTGATCCTGTAAAACAATCTAACTATATTTGGGTGTGAATATAGTGAAAATCCCAAGTGGTATCTTGGGTAGTGGATGTAGGAGCTAGGCTGCTCCAAACCATTATAAATTTTGTGTGTTTGCGTTGTGATTACTTGACTTTATTTAGCCTCTACAATTTAATACTCTGTCACAGCACCTAGCACTTGTAAGGGATTTTAATTGCACATTATCTGCTTTAATTTTTTAAATTCCCAATTCACCCCCTCTTGGGTAACCACCTGGCAACACACACCTTTGACTCGTCTGTGGATGTGAACCCTTCAGGTTGTATCATATACACCTTCTCTTCCAGCTCACCATTCAGGAAAGCTGCTCGGACATCCATTTGCCAGATTTCATAGTCAAAGTGTGCCGCTAAAGCAACCATGATCTTAATAGACTTGAGCATTGTCACAAGAGAGAACGTCTCGTCATAGTCAATAACATAACGTTAACGATATCCTTTGCCAACCTTTTATAGGTCACCACCTACTCGTCTGCGCCCCTTTTTCTCTTAAAAATTTATTTACACCCAATGGGTTTTATCCCTTCAAGCATATCAACAAATGTCCATACATTATTGATTTCCATGGATTCCATTTTGGATTGCATGGCTTTTAACCATTTCTTAGAGTCGGACCTCTACATCACATCCATATAGGTGATTGAATCCTCATTATTCTCATTGAGTTCAATGGGATCACCGTTCCGGACCGGGAAACTGTAGTATCTATCCGGTCGACTCGGTACCCTACTAGATCTCCTTAATGGTTCTTGTGTGGGCTCTAGGTGTGATCTACTCACATCCGGTTCTATGTTGTCCGTTAAGTATGTCAGTTCTTCTACTTGTTGAACTTCACTAAGTTCAATCTTAGCAGCTACAGTTCCTTCACCAAGGAACTCCTTTTTCAAAAAGATAGCCCTAAGACTAACGAACAATTTTTGTTCCTCGGCCAAGAAGAAATAATATCCCTTAGACTCTTTTGGATATCCAACAAATAGACACCGGTCATACCTCGGTCCAAGTTTATCCATTTCCAAATGTTTTACATAAGCCGGGCAACCCCAGACCCAAAGGTGTGAAAGTATCGGGTTATGTCCAGTCCATATCTCATATGGGGTTTTGTTAACTGATTTACTCAGAGCTCTATTCAAAAGGTAATAGGTGGATTCCAGTGCATATCCCTAAACGGATAGTGGCAGAGAAGCAAAGCCCATAATAGACCGAACCATATCTAACAGGGTTCGATTCCTCCTTTCAGACACTCAATTTAACTGAAGTGTTCCTAGAGATGTCCACTGAGAGAGAATCCCATTCTCCTCGACATATGTCAGAAACTCCCTGGAAAGATATTCACCACCTCGATTTGATCGAAGGGTTTTGATACATCTTCCATTTGTTTTCTACTTCATTACGATATCGTTTGAACATTTCAAATGACTCAAATTTATGTCTCATCAAAAAGACATAACCGTACCTCGAAAGGTTGTTTGTAAATATAATGAAATAACTGTACCACCTCTGGCACTAATATTCATGGGTCTGCATACATCAGTATGTACCAAACTTATAATTTCTTTGGCTCATTCACCTTTTTCAGTAAAAGGTAATTTTATCATCTTTTCAAGAAGACAGGCTCATAGGTTGGAAGTGAACCACTTTTACTAAAGTCGAGGAGATCCTCGCATTTCAACATGTTTATCCTATTCTCGTTAATATACTTAGCCTACAATGCCAGAGGTATGCATCGTTGACATTATCTATCTTAGGGCATTTGCTAGACGTGTACACTACACTAACAGGTCACGATAGTACATAAATATCATTATTCATATATCTATTCATTACAATAGAACCATTCCAAACGATTTTGTAAATGTCATTCTTTATTGATAGTTCATAACCATACATGGTCAATTGGCCTACAGAAATGACTTTTAAAATAAAAGATGGATAATAATGACACTCATTCAAAATGATTGTATAAGACTTGAAAACTAGTTTATGAATTCCCAACACCAGGACTGGAACTTGGCTTCCATTTCCCATGTTCAAGAATCTATTGCCATCCTCGAATCTTCTACTAACTTGAAGTTTCTGTAAAGAATTACAAATATGAATTGAACTTCCTGTATCCAATACCCAGTTAGTAGTATCGCAGATAGAGAAACTACAAGGTATTATCATATAAATACCTTGTCCAGCACCTTCTGGCTGCTTCCTTTTCTCGGACCTATTGGGTCAAGGGATGCAATGTAAAGAGGACAGTTCCTCTTCCAATGTCCCTGCTTTTTACAGAAGAAGCACTCCGCTTGGATCTTATCAGCCTTCTCCTTCTTGGCCTGGTTGGGACCAGAAGCATTCTGTACTTGTTTGCCTTCACTTTTCTTTTTCCCTTTCTTAAAAGGATGATGCCCTGCAGAAGATCCTCCCTCTATATTTACCACCCCTTTGTTTTGTTGGTGGTCTTTCTCAAAGTCTACAGCAACCCCTACAGATGTGGTAGTTAACTGTAGGCTTATTTATTTTATAAAGATCGAGAAAATCTAGATAGGAAGAGGGGAGGGAATTCAGAATTGCATCTTTTCCAAGTTGTTCATGCAAGGGACATCCGAGTTTGCTCAGGTGCTCAATCATCTCAATCATGTACAATACATGATTAGTGACTCAAGGCCTATCACGCATCCGTGCATTGTAGATAGCATAGGAGATCCTGTACCTCTCAATGTCATCTGGTGTCTCAAAAGACTCCTTCAACCTTTGAAGGATTTCTTCCAACTAGGCTTCTTCAAATTTGGGACTAAACTCATCATTCATCACTGCCAACATTATTGATCGGACAGTGATCCTATCAGAGAGCCACTTCTGATAAGTATCTCTGATCGAACCCCGAGCATTGGGAGCAGGGGTTTTAGGTGCCGGATCTGATATCATATACAAGATTAGTTATGCTCTAGGACAATCCTGAGCCTTCGATACTAGCTATCGAAGTTTGGACCCTTAAGCTTCTCGTTATCGAGAAGAGACCAGAGTGACCGATTGGAAGACATTTGAAAGGAAAACCAAAGTTAATTAGTGTATATGAATTATTATCCTATAGACATGGACTTTTGTCTAAAGGCCCTCTCACTATTTTGTTCAGACTAGTAGCCTCTACCTCTAATCTGAGGAATCACTTTGATTCTTATATGGGTACTAGAGTCCAATAGACAACACATGAGCCCGACTTTGGCCGGCCCATCCATGTGCATCTAAAGGTAGGTTTTTCAACCGATTACTTCTCCAAGTAACCTCTAATATTTATGTTTTGCCCTAAGGTGCACTTCAATCGGCCTTTAGGCCTCCTATTGAAGGTCTTGGTTAGGTCCAACCATTAACATGACAAAATTCGATACTTCTAACTAACGAATAGTTAAGCCCGACTTTAGCCAACCTACTTGACTACCGTTAAGAGAGTCGCACTGAGCCATTATATCAGGAACAGCAATTCCAATAACCCAATGAACACCTAATATTTGGATCTGCCGATGAACACCCAATTATGGACCCATTACCATCCCACTTAATGGAAGGCTAAAACTCGGTTTCCCCATAACTTCATCTTTTTATGGACCTAAAAATTTAGAGGGTTTAATATTATTATGATAGAAGAAGAGATGAGAAGACATGGATCAACCTCCCACTGACCACATCAGTAATCAAGGAGGGTCACTCATAACTAATGATCCATGGGCATCTAAAATTAGTCAAGACTGATTAACTTGGATGACATGGGTTAACACGAGTCAATAAGCTATCTTATCAATTATGATCGACCACATTGGCCAGGTAAGTGAGATCATCAGTTGGGTTTCGTCATTAACTATCTTGCCTTAGACACCAACCGAGTTAGCCAGGTAAGAGGTAGCCCCAAAGAACCATGATCAAGATGCCAAACTTATCTCGGACAACAATTAGTTTTCTAAGACTCTATTAGACTAGCCTAAAGACTCGGTCTATCCACTAAGCCACAAATAAGGTCTATTTAGATCTATGGATTTATCAATCTAACTATTAGAGAGACCTATAGAGAAGAAGTCCTAACTCAACATTTGATTAGAATGATTCTCTACATAGTCCAATGTATCTAAACTTAGGTCTAACCTAATTAAAGACTCAATAGAAGCTAACTTATTGATAGGGGTCGGGATCAGGGTAGGATCGTCGGTGAGCTAAGAAGTCACCGAAGATTAGGGTATCCTTTTTTTTTTGATTTTATTATTTTTTCTCTATGGTGGTGGTGAAGTAAAAATAGAGATGGAGGGTAGGAAAATTAGACACTCTAGGACCTGGGGCTTACATTCACGGAGAGACATCTCACCTCTAGGGCATCTCACCCACCCCATTACATGTAGCCTAGGGCATCCCACTCATCTCACTACATGCGGAGCCTAGGGCATCCCATCCAAATCGCTACCTAGAGCCGTGAAGGAAAATCCCTAAGACCTAGAGGGGACTTGATGGGGAAAAGGGGATAACTAGGGTCTCACACCCCTCGATGCTCGAAAGCGAAGGACTAGGGTCTCTTACCCCTCAACACTCGAAAGTGAAGGACTAGGGTCTCTCATCCCTCGATGACCGAAGGCGAAGGATAGACGGGCCTCTCACCCTCCCTATACGGGACGAACGAAAAGAAAAACTCTTTTAAAAAAACTCACTTGATCAACCAAACTGATTTTTACAAAGGATTGAGGGTGGTATTTATAGACCTGTCCAACCCTCATTTGGATTTGAATACAAGATAAAAAGATAAGGATGATTCAAATTCAAATACAAGATAGGATAAGATAAGCTTATCCAAATTTCGATCCTAACCAACCAAATCCTAATTCAAAATTCAAACAAAAGATAAAGATAAATTCTAAATTTATTCTAGATATGCTCCAAGATTCGTGCAGCTCCAAGATTCGTGCTTGCACTAGGATCAGTGCTGCATGTCCCCATCATCGATGACCCTTAAGGCTTATTGAAATGACTTAAAATCTTTGAATCATATTCCTAGAGTTCTTAGTCATTCAAAGTAACTTAATTCTTAATTAAGTTCAATAGCCTTAATAAATTAAAATAATTTTAATTTACAAATGTAAAACAATTTTACAATAATAAAAATTTGAATTCACTATTTTTGTAACTTTTCATGTCAAGTGTCGACTCACTTGGGGCAAGTGTCGACACTAGGTATCAACACTTGGATTGACTTAAGGCCTGAGACAGGAAGAAAATAGAACACTATATTTTCTGGGAAGCGCTCAAGAGTTGACACCTTCAAGGCAAAGTGTCGACTAACGAGCCCAAGTGTCAACACCTCCTGTTTAAGTGTCGATACTTCAACCTTCATGAGTCGACTCAAGAGGTTGACTCAAGGCCTGTCATAGGACAATAACAGTGATTTCAAATCCAAAGTTTCACCAAAATTTCAATCAAATCCGATCAAAACAAAACTCTTAGATCTTATCTAAAACTGTTTTAAGATCATAATACATGATTAAAATATTTTTAATCTATATTTTCTTTTATCTTTCCTTTTCATGGTTAATTACAAGCGGCATCCCTACATGGCATAGGAGACCCTGATTGAATGGGAAGAGAAGGTCTTGCAGCCCTACTTCTCTCCTATGACTGGACAGCCATAGTGAAGCACTCATTCCAAGTACTTTAAAAGAAAAACATGATGTTAAAGCATGCTAACAGTAGTATACTATGATGAACCTGGGCTTTGATACCATTGAAGGGCAAAAAAGCAAAAGCATACCAATATGCAACAGCAAGGCAAAAACATGTATTTTAAAACTATTTTAAAACAAGCACAGCAAAAGATATGGTAGATCGATCAAACGATCTACCAACCTGCCTGCAACAAGATCTAGTATAATGATATAACATGTAATAAACATCAAAAACAAGATAAAACTCAAAGATATTAAAATACCTTACCATTATACCTCTGATGGATACAATGGTGGTGCTCCAAGGATGGTGCTCTTGAGCTACACACATGTCTGGCCTCTACAGATAGTTCACATCGGGGCTCGACTCTGATCAACTCCCTCGGAGTGCTAGCACCTTGGTATCCTTGAGGTCGATCTACTTCTTCCTGGAAGACGAGGAGGAGAGGTGGACCCTTCCTAACTAGCTCTCTTCCCAAGACCTAGCTTAAGTGCTATGTAGCTCATACCCAATGCCCAAATCCTCACAAGCCCTTTTATTCCCTCTCAGAATCTCAATAGCAAGGAGATTCAGAGACCAAGAACCAATTTTCATCATCCAGCAACCTAGAAATAACTCTTATTTAAAGAGGTAGCCATAGGAGGAAGAAAGAGGAAGGAGGAGAGATTGGGGGAGAAGATAGGGAGGCATTCTAGAATGGTTCCAAGCATAAAAGGCAAGTATGACCATCATACTATTATAGCTTGGAGCCAAAACTGGTCAGATTTCAAATTTCAAACTCAAAATTTGAAGTTAAAACCTTTCCAAAATTCTTTCCAGAATTTTGCTCGTCACAGCAAGTGTCAACTCATGCAAAATTGCCAATGTCGACACTTTCCAAGTGTCGACTCAAGCAAGTGTCAACACTTGGAACATGGTAAATCATATTGACCTCCGGTGATGGCAAACGATTCTCAATCATCGATCAGCCTTAAGATCAGATGGAAACCCCTATGTGTGTGACCCCATAGATTCGAACACTAAGCCGGTAGCACTAGATCACTTCCAGTACCAGTCAAAGTCCTCATCTAGCAATGATACCCGATGTCCGGATAGGTCGAAGATGTAGAGCACCTCTCTAGAACCTCTGGCATATGGTTATCACATAATTCATCCCTTTGACCTCATAGTGCTCATGATGACCTAGGGTTCGAATATCAACCCTAATTTGGTTTATCCAGATCGTGTCTCAACTTTACAAGTTCTGTAACTCCTCACAAGAACTACCCTGGCCAAGGATTTGCTACATTGAGACACAATGAGTCATTCACTCCAAACTATTTGGAGGGGTAAATTCCATCTTGATCCACTACAGCTCCACAAGTACTTGACTGCACCCAGAAAACTTTCATCACTGGATTAGAAATCCAAGTGGTCTGACACCAAAGTATAGTGAGTTTCTTGCAAGCTGCTATGGTGGCCTCAAGTCTGAGGGACATATATACCCAATCCCTTTGCGAGCAACCCTTTGGCAGAAGGAAGCTTTGTAGATGATCACATTCAGTGAGATGTCATACATTTCACTTGCATGCCACACCAGTATCTCCACACTCCTTGGTTAAGAGGACAACCAACAAATGTGACATACAATAACTAGCACTTGATATATTATTATCTTATAACAATGTTTCATTCGGTTGTGAACCAGTTTAAGAACTACTTAATATATCCTCTTTATATCAAATAATGTAGTTTTAAGGACTCCATCATATAAGAGTTTATTTCAAAAAAATGTAAATATGATGAACAGTCAAAGGAATAACTTTTATTCATTAAAAATTTATATATAATTATAAAATGGCATAACTGTCACAGTCTAGATGATTGGCTTTGGGACACAATTCCCAATACCAAGCTCATAGGTCATAGACTTGAAAATATATATGTGAAAGATTTGAATGATCTAGCCATGTCTAGTAGTACAAGTCTTATGACAATGAATGTTAAAACTAAGGAGTCTAGCTTACTTTGGCATAAGAGTTAGGTCATGCTACCATGCATACAATTACTAAATTGATTTTAAAAGATCTAGTTAATGTTTTACCTAAATTCAAATTTGATTTTGAACATGTTTGGGATGCATGCCAACTAGGGAGAGTTTTAAATCAAAAAATATGGTTTCAACTTCTAGACCTTTTGAACTACTACACAAAGACCTATTTGGACCAACTAGGATCCCAAGTCTAGGTGGTATGAAATATGGACTCATGATAGTAGATAATATTTTGAGATTTACCTAGGTTTCATTTATTACACACAAAGATGAAGCATTTAAAGTTTTTCAAAAATTTCACAAGAAAGTTTCAAATCAGAAAAATCTTTCAGTTATTTCAATAAGAAGTGATCACGTCATAGAATTTGAAAATCAGTATTTTGATGATTATTGCACTGAGCATGGCATTGATTACAACTTCTCCACTCCTAGAATACCACAGCAAAGTGGTGTTGTAGAGAGGAAGAATAGGACTTTTGAAGAGATGGTCCGAACATTATTATATGAAGGCAATCTTTCAAGGTACTTTTGGACAGAAGCTGTGAACATTGCTTGCTACATCTTGAATCATGTTTTGATAAGACCGATTTTGAAGAAAACCTCCTATGAACTTTTGAATGATAAGAAACCAAACGTTAATTACTTTCATGTTTTTGGTTAAAAATGCTTTGTGTTAAACAATGAAAAGGATAACCTAGGAAAGATTGATGCTAAATCTGATGAAGATATTTTTCTTGGTTATTCAATCAATAGCAAAGCTTATAGAGTGTTAATAAAAGAACTTTAACAGTAGAAGAATCTGATCATGTTATCTTTGATGAGTCTAACCCCTCACCTTATAGAAAAGAAGAGTATATAGGCAATGATGCAAGTATACTTGATAAAGAAATGGAGGACATGATCCTAAAGGACAAACCAACTCAAGAAGGAGAAGAATTGGTAAGTAGAGATCATGGTGATCTACCAAGGGAATGGAGGTATGTAACTTCACATCCTAGAGATTTAATTATTGGTGATACCGCACAAGGTATTAGGACTAGGTCATCACTTTGAGAAGCACATGATTATCTAGCTTTTGTTTCATAAGTAGAACCACATAGCATAAAAGAGGTTGAAAATGACCCTAATTGGATGATGGCTATGAATGAAGAACTTAACCAATTTGAAAGAAATAATGTGTGGACCTTAGTAAATAGACCCTCAAACCATCCAGTAATAGGAACCAAATGGGTTTATAGGAATTAGTTAGATGAAAAAGAAAATGTAATTGGAAATAAAGCAAGATTAGTGGCAAAAGTTTATAACTATGAAGAAAAAATAGATTTTGATGAAACTTATGCACCTGTAGCAAGATTAGAAGCTATTGAATTATTACTTGCATTTGCTTGCTACATGAATTTCAAATTATTTCAAATGGATGTAAAAAGTATATTTTTCAATGGTTTTATTTTAAAAAAGTTTTTGTAGAACAACCACCAGGTTTTAAAAGTCATACTTTTTCAAATCATATTTTTAAACTTAATAAAATATTATATGGATTAAAATAAACACCTAGAGCATGGTATGATAGACTAAGCAAGTTCTTACTTGAAAATAATTTTGTTAGAGGTAATGTAGAGACAACATTATTTTTTAAGTAGAAAAATAATGATATGTTAGAGGTAATGTAGATGACATTATTTTTGGTGCAACTAATGAGGATCTTTATAGAGAATTTGCTGAGTTAATGCAGGGTAAATTTGAAATAAGCTTGATAGGTGAACTAACCTACTTCCTTGGACTTCAAATTAAATAAACAAAGGAAGGAATTTTTATCAACCAAGCAAAATACACAAGGAAATCATTAAGAAGTTTGGTTTCGAGTCATCCAAAGAAATGAGCACACCCATGAGCCCCTCCTGCAGATTAGATAAAGATGAAGATGGCAACAACATTGATCAAAAGATTTATCAAGGTATGATTGGATCACTATTATACTTAACTGCTAGTAGGCCTGATATCTTGTTCAGTGTATGCATATGTGCTAGATTTCAATCAAATCCTTAAGAATCACATTTAATTACTATTAAAAGAATCATAAAATATCTAAAAGGAACAAGTAATTTTTGTATATGATATTCTAAGTAATCTTCATTAAATTCAATTGGTTTTTCTGATGATGATTATGGTAGATGTAAAATTGATAGAAAAAGCACTAGTGGTACTTGCCAGTTTCTAGGGTTGAACTTAGTTTCATGGTACTGTAAGAAACAAAACTTCGAGCACTATCTACTACTAAGGTAGAGTATGCAGTTATAGGGAGTTATTATGCACAAGTGCTTTAGATTAAGCAACAACTAGAAGACTATGGTGTTATTCAAACTAAAATTCCTATCAAATGTGATAACACAAGTGCTATTTATTTGACAAAGAATCCAATTCAGAATTCAAGAACAAAGCATATTGAAATTAGACATCACTTTATTAAAGATCATATACAAAATGAAGATATTGAACTTGAATTCATTCCAACTGAAAATCAACTTGCTGACATATTTACTAAGCCACTTAATGAAGAAAGATTTGAAATGATTAGAAGTGAATTAGGCTTATATGATCCTTTTTAGGTTTCTTGACATAATTTCTTCTAAACTTAAAAAAAATTATCTAGAAGACAAACTACATCAATTTAAGGACATTGACCACCTTACCTAGTGAGCTACCATCCTTAGAAATCTTTTTGGTAGTTTTTTAGAACCTTTTTGAGCACTTTTGCTCGAGCTGACTCGAGTAGGCAAGGCTCTGGCCGAGCCAACTCGGCTATCGGGTTAGGTCTTTTAATATAAAAATCATAGAACTATTTCAGGGCAACTACCTTATCTTTGAGCCCTAACCGTAGAATAAAGCCCTTCTATTTCTACTAGGGACCACATCTACTCCACTTCTCTTAGATCCATCCACTCCTACCCTTGATTTCCAAAATGGCACCAAGATTGGCTGTATGGAAGAGAGCAAGGCATGTGGAACCAAGTGCATAAAGAGAAAGAAGAAGCAAATGTAGAGAAGAACAGTCGACTCATGCACAGCAACAAGAAAAAGAACTTGGAAATGAGTCTCCTTCACCCCAAAGACAGGTAATTTCAATGGCTAATTGATTAGTCACTAGTGGGAGAAGAATAATGTTTTCATTTCTTGAGGAATTGGGAGTGAGAATAGGGGATTGGATTGAGAACCAAGGTTGGACCTATTTCTGCTCACTAAACACCCTTACCTACCCTAATCTGGTAAGGAATTTCTTTAAGAATCTGACTCTGTGAGAATATCACATTCAATCTATAGTAAAAAGAGTTAGGGTAAAAGTTGATGAAGAAATCTTAAGTAGGATCTTACAAATTCCAAATGAAGGTGTGAACCACTTAGTTTTGAAGAATAAATATAGAACTCTAAGGCTGATTTTGGAAAGATCTGATGTGGACATCATTAAGAATGTGCAGGCTAATATGCTTTCCTTGGAAATGATATTACTACACAATATAATCAGTAGGATCTTCTTGCCTAGGATCGAGCACTTTGATTGGGTGAGCAAATGGGACCAAGTGTTTATAAGGAACTTGATTGAGGGGGGGGGCCTCAATCTACCATATATTATGTTGGTACAGATGAGGGAGGAAGCCAAGAATGTAAATGCTTGCCTGCCCTATGGAATGTTTTTTACACTACTCTTTCAGGAGGCTGGGATAGATCTTACAGGAGAGGATGGTAGACCTCTCCATCATTCTGACACTTATTCAGTGAAATCCCTTCAAAGGATGGGTTACCACCTAGTTGAGGGAGTTTAGTCGAAGAGGATGTCTGGATAGAGAGCTGCTACCTCTTTAGATGAGGATGAGGATGAGGATGACCAGATAAAGCACCCAGCTGTTGACACTGAGACTGGTACTATTCGAGGTGATGATGATGAGGGTACACAGATTAAGACTGAGGAGTAGGAGAGCATTTTAGCAGCCCCAGGACACCACTTGCACCTTCTATTGGACATTCTCTAGGACCATCTACTTTAGTTTCGACTACTTCCTAGGCTTTTATTGCTCAGCAGATCAGATTGCTCTTTGAGTCCCTGATGAGTTCTTTTACTTCAATGTTTGGTAAGCTTCGTCAAATAGTTGATACTGGATTACTGGAGTTCAGGATAGAGTTGAGTCAGTTATCATCCAGAGTTAAGATTGTTGAGACCTCTAGGACAGAGTCACAGGGTGATTTTCAGTATGTTATTAGAGACATCAGTCAGACTTAGGGCGACTGAGAGGAGCTGCAGATGCCTTTAGTGCCCAGCATATAGCTGAGATACAATGTTTACAGTAGGGAGTTGAAGGCCTCAAGACTGAGCTACAAACTATTTGGACATTTCTATCGAGATTTTCTTCTACAACTCAAACCTCCAGGTAGCCACCAGCACATTAACCTTCACCACCTCTTACAACAGGATTGTTTGATCCAGAACCAATTTCTTCACAACCTCTTATACCACCTTCAGCAGAGCCTAGAGTGCCACCTATTGATGTTAAAGTAGAGCCTACACCCTCTAAAGCAAAACCAAAAGCTAGGCCTTGATGGGTTTCTTAAGGGTCATCATGCATGTATGATGCATTGGGTTTCAAAAATTTGCACAAAGAAAAACCCTTATTGGCTAGAAACCCTAATCCCAAGATCCCCTCATTCATATAAAACTAATATATCATAAATATGGTTCATGAAAAATACCTAGAATGCTGTTTTGCACTCCTTTTCACTAAGCTCACAAGTGCAAGCCCTCCAATAGTGATCCACATAGGAATTGATCCAAGGAAGAACTCCTACTTCAATTGCTTGCTTGACTAGGACTCCTCTTGATAGCCTTCTAGACTTTGACCTTTGTAGGACACCCTACCCTCTTGTAGAGCACTTTGAATGCTCTCCAAAACCACTCTTGGATTTGGGATAGCCCTCCTGTATGACACTCTAGGCTTATGTCTTAAAACTTAAGACTTGTCCTAGTAAGAACAACCTTGTCTTAAGGAGACAAGGTTTGTCTTAAGGAGGAGGGAGGGAGATAGAGACACTCAGAATAACTCTGATGGAAATCTAATTGAAAACTCAGAACACTGCCCCCTATTTATAGATTTAAGAGGGGTGTGTGATATGGCTAGCCATCAACTTATCAGATATGATTTTTCAAGACCGAAGAGAAGATATCTGGCTTGAAAAATCATATCCAATATGTCGATTAAAGCACCAAGGCCCATATCTTCATCCCTTCTCATTCATGGATGATTTCTCACTTGCCACATGGCAAGTACCGATCTCTTGGAAGCCTAGAGGCATCATTTCAGTCCCCAAGCATCGAAGAAATGAAAAGTCCTATCAGCAAAAGGACTCTTCTTCAGAACTGCGCACCACATGAAGAGTTGCGACTTTTCATGCGTGCGCGCTCTTTATTCAACCTCCATGCCAATTTCAAACATGCTTTGACCGGTCAATCTATCATAGGATACATGGGGATGTGTGCCAAGAAGAGTCCAGATGAAATTAGTAAGAGAATTTTATCTACAGAAGGACTCTTGGTCCTTTCTGGGATCCCTTTTTCTTGACGCACGCACATATGCGCCCGAAGAGTCCATGCCAACCTAGACTCTAGTCCAAGTGGTGTTCCATGTCCAATTAAATCAAGATAAAACCTGATATAGGTTGTCTTAATTAAGACATGTCCTAATTTAAGTTCCCTTTAAATTGATTAATCAATTTAGCAAGCAACTGAATCTAAATCAACTTGGGTTAGGAACTTGGTTAGCCTACACATGCTAGTGTGCAATATAGCTAACCAATTAGGATCCCATGACCCTAATTAAATTATGAATGACTTCCTTGGTCAACTTCCTAACATGTGTGACCCTTTGGGTTCCATATCTAGCCAGCAGTAGGTTTAGGTTTAAGCATATTCGAACCAATCGAACCCGATTGACCTAATTAGGTCAAATTGAGCTGACCTAATTGCCAATTCAATCTATCCATCAAATTGACTCATGAAACCAATCCAATTGGTTCATGAATACCTATAAGACATGATTGACATCTTGCAATGTTTCATGCCTACCCAGAAGATGATGAATTTGGTGGAAAGTACCAAAATAGTTTTCAATTGAAAGTTACCATGCAATTCAATCTTTCGATCTAACATTATCCCAATTAAGTGATGGGTATGGATAAATGTCAAACCCTTGCACTTCATCATTTTGAATCTCTATTCAATAATAAAGATTTAGCTGATGACTGATTATAAACTACTTCTAATCTTATCCTGCTTTGATTAAAGATTCCTTGAGTCTTCAATCGAAGAGATCACTTGGGATAACAATTCCTCTTATTAGGAATGATCGATTCCTTGTTGGTCCACTCATATCCTTCATACACCTTCCACCATATCCAAGATCCCCTCGCACATGACTTAATGTCATGAATGAGTATGAACCAAAACATGGCTTAGTGTGCATAAGGAACCATGGTGACCTCAGGTCTAAAGATCACATGCACAACTCCTACTTTGAGATCTATATTTTGACAAGTAATAAGACTCCATAAGATAGTCTCGGTGTGGATCAATTCACGGTGTGGATCAATTCAGTAAACTCATAGCCTAATGAGCACCTTTATCCTTGTATTAGTATCTCTACACAAGTGGCTATGAGACCAACCACCCTCTTAACAGAGCTTACAAAGGATAAGCTAGTCTTTCTAGACTTATCAATCCCTGAACCGATGGTCCATCGACTAGGAACATTTTAGGTTAGGGTTTATAGGAACTTAGGTCTCGCTATCATGATTTCCATCATAACCCTAATTCCATTTGCCATAACCTCTAGGGTTCATCATAATCTTTAAGTAAGACATAGTAGTATGATGAAACAATATGCCTTTATTAATATATCAAATATCATATATGAGTTAAAAGATTACAAAAAATGCCCTTACATAAGATTGGCTTTTAGGGCACTTTCCTTTCTATCTCCCACTTGTACTTAAAGCCAATCACCCTTGTACTTTATACCCATATAATCTAAGTGGCGATCTAACTGCTACTGAGGTAGTACTTTAGTGAATAGGTTTGCTATATTGTTCTTTATAATATACTCGTTCGATGACAGTATCTTATCCTTGAACGAGGTGGAAGCATCTTAGGATGTGCTTGGACTTATTATGAGACCTTGGTTCCTTAACTTGCATAACAACTCCACCTGTTGTTTTATAGTAGAAACCATGCCCAATTCCGTGATGAATTTTTCATTCACACAGCTTCCCTTATAGCTTCACTTGCAGCTATGTACTCTGCCTACTCACTGTGCCACCATATAGGGTGAACACATATCCCTATATAGATTTGTCATCATCTAGATCTGATTAAAAACTAGAATCTATATATCCTTCTAATTTCAACTCTAATCCTCCATAAATAAAAAAAATATCTTTAGTCCTTCTAAGGTACTTAAGAATATTTTTTACAGCTTTTCAATGGTCCTCACCTGGATCTGCCTGGAATCTATTTACTATACCTAAGGCATAAGCAACATCAGGCCTGGTATATAACATAGCATACATAATTGATCCTATAACCGAAGCATAAGGAATCATAGCCATCGTTTCTCTTTCTTCTGATATCTTAGGAGACATTTTCTTAGAGAGATGTATACCTTGAATCATAGGTAAGTAACCCCTTTTACTTCCATCCATGTTGAATCTCTTCAACACTAAGTCAATGTACCAAGACTGAGATAAGCCTAGCATCCTCTTAGATCTATCTCTTTAGATCCATATATATACTATATAGGATGCTTCTCCCAAATCCTTCATGGAAAACTTTAATGATAGCCAAGTTTTAATCGATTGTAACATTGGGATATCATTCCCAATGATTAGTATGTCATCAACAAACAAAACCAAGAAAACAAGTGCACTCCCACTTTCTTCTTATACATACATGGTTCATCCACATTCTTGATAAAACCAAATCCCTTGATTGTTTCATCAAAGTGGATGTTCCAACTCCTCGATGCTTGTTTTAATCCATAAATGGACTTCTTTAGTTTGCATATTTGGTTTGGTCTCCCACTTGAGACAAAACCCTCTGGCTATGTCATATAGACTTCTTCCTCAAGATTTTCATTAAGGAAAGCAGTCTTGACATCCATCTGCCAGATTTCTTAATCATGGTATGCTGCTATAGCAAGCAATATCTGAGTGGACTTGAGCATTGCTACTGGTGAAAAGGTTTCATCATAGTCAATGCCATGTTTTTGTCTAAAACCTTTTGCTACCAACCTGGCGTTGTATGTTTCTACTTGACCATCTACTCCTATCTTCTTCTTGAAGACCCATTTATACCCTATTGGGTTAATTCCTTCAGGTGGATCTACCAAGGTCCAAACATGATTGGAATACATGGAGTCCATTTTGGACTTCATGGCACTTAGATATTTATCGGAGTCTTTTCTCTCGACAGCTTACGAATAGGTCACAGGATCATCATCCTGAATGATACTGGCTTCATTGTCATCCTCGATGACAAAGCCATATCTAAGGGATGCTCCCTGCACCCTCTTTGACCTTCGAAGAGGAGGTGTGTATTGTGGTTGTTCTTGATCTACAAGAACTTCTAGTTAAGGAATTTCACTTGAAGACTCATTAGGTTGTTGGTTCTGTTCTTCACTTAATTCAAGTATAAAATTAATATTTCTTTCTTAGATGAGTTCTTGCTCCAAGAATTTAGCATGTCAACTGACAAATACCTTTTGTTTAGTAGTATTATAAAAGAGGTATCCAACACCCTCTTTATGATAACCAACGAACCTACATTTGTCAATCCTAGTATTTAACTTATGTCCAAAATTATTCTTGACATAAGTAGTAACCCCAAATCTTTATGTACTTAAGATTTGGTCTTTTGCTATTTCATAACTCATATGGAGTGCTAATCATTGACTTAGATGGTACCTTGTTTAAAATATAGGTAGCAGTCTCTAAGGCATGTCCATAGAAGGAAATGGAAAGATCTGTGAAGCTCATCATGGACCTCACCATGTCTAACAAAGTGCGATTTCTCCTTTCTGCCACACCATTTAATTGGGGTGTATAAGAAGGGATCCATTCAGAGATTATGCCTTTGTCCTTGAGATGGTTTAGAACTCACCAGACAAGTATTCACCTCCTCGATCAAAATGAAGAGTTTTAATACTATGTCCAGTTTGTTTTTCAACAATGCTTTGATATTCTTTAAACTTATCAAAGGCCTCCGACTTGTGTTTCATTAGATACACATGACCAAACCTAGACAAGTCATCAATAAAAGTGATGAAGTAAGAATATCCACCTCTGGCTTGAGTTGTCATAGGTCCACACACATTAGTATGCACAAGACCTGATAACTCAGTTGCCTTGTCCCCATGTATAGTGAATGGAGACTTGGTGATTTTTCCTTCGAGGCAAGACTCACAAGTTCCTAATGATTGAAAATCATAAGGGTCAAAGTAATTATCTTTGACTAACTTGTTTATTCTTGACTCACTAATATGACCTAACCGGCAATGCCAGAGAAATGTGACATTGACATTATCTCTCTTTCTATTCTTGTTATCAACAAGTAGTATTTCATCATTGAGTTCTAATGTCAGAAGACCATTTATAAAATAACCATGTTAGAATATTTTATTGTAATGAAGAATAGAGCAGCCACTACTCTTTACATTTATCTTAAATCCTTGTTGTAACAACAAGGGTATTGATACAATGTTTCTTACAATATCCGGTATACAGTAGCATTCTTCTAACTTTAAAATATTACCCGGGGGTAATAATAGAAGATAGGTGCCCATAGCTTTAGCATACATGGCTTCTCCACTAGATCCATATAGTTTGAAGTCACCTTTCTTTAATTCTCTAATTCTGTGGAGTCCCTGTAAAAATTTATAGATATGAGACCCACATACGGTATCCAATACCCATGAATTAGAAATGAAAGCACTCAATGATAAATTAGTTTGTATCATGTACAAACATTTAGATGCTCCACTTGCATCTAGCTTCATACTTACAAGATATGTCTTGCAATTCTTTTTCCAATGCCCCTGCTTGCTGCAGTGGAAACAAGCTCCATCATTAACTGCCTTCTTGGCTTTCTTCTTCTTCAGGATGCTCTTTTAAGGGTTGAACTTTCTTTTCAAACCCTTTCTATTTGTCTATTTCTTCTTCTCGTCAATGAGAAGAAGATGAGCCTTATCACCTTTTGAGTGGCTCTCTACTGTCTTCAACATATTCAGCAGTTCAAGCAAAGATATATTCAATTTGTTCATATGATAATTAAGAATAAACTAAGAGAAGGAATCTGGGAGTGATTACAGGATTAAATCCTGATTGAGTTCACCATCCATCACAAATTTTAATTGACCTAATCAAGTTATTAAATCAATCATTTTTAATACATGGGTTTGTACGGATGAACCCTTACTCATCCGTGCATGGAACAACTACTTTGATATCTCTTATCGAGTAGCCCTACTTTGCTCTCCATATAGCTCCTTTAAGTTGAGCAATATGGACTGAGGTTCCATACCTTCATGTTGCCTTTGGAGCTCGTTGCTCATCGAGGCTAACATGATGCACCTGATAGTTGTACTATTATTTTGCCACATTATGTGTGTGGCAATTTCCTCATCTGATATATCTTCTCTGATTGGCTCAGGGTCTAGAGAATTCTAAATATAAGAAAGTTTTTCCTGAGTCAAAACTATTCTCTGGTTCCTTAACTAGTCCACATAATTGGGACCAATTAACTTGTAGGCATCTAAGATGCCCCACATTGACAAATTTAAAGCCATTATATATATATCCTATATTTAATTAAGAACAATATCAGCAGACCACTCAAGATGATATTCATAACTAAATAAAGACTTTATATTCAATTATGTATCCCACTATTTTATTCTAATACCATAACCCTCAATCTATGGTAATGAGAAACCTTACTGGTTTCCTTAGTGAGGTGGAGATCCTAATTCCTCATGAGTGCCTTGTGTTACACAACAAACACTCATGAGTTCAAAGGTAGGACATCCTTTCCAATTGCAACCTATGCAATTCTCAACAAATAAACTGCCACTATGACACTTATAGTCTTGTGTTACACAACAAAATTTAATATCTTAGTTTAGTTAGACCCTTCGTTTCTATATAACCATGATGGAATAATGTTGCCCTTGTGTTACACAACAAAGCAATAATTTCCAACCATGCCATAAAGCACTAAGTGCACCGAGACAAATTTTATATCAAACCATAGAGTAGGCCTTGTGTTACACAACAAACCTACTATAGTTTTGATATTAATTTGGCTTAGCATGAAGGAAGGCCTAATTATAATATACTTAATCAATTAGCATTCCCAAGTTAAGGTTTAGATATGACCAAATTGGCCAGGTAAGTGGAAGGGGTGAGGGGGTCCCCCGTTGCTTTCCTTAGACACCAATTGAATTGGCCAGGTCAGATAATGGAACCAATTAAAAACCTCATTCCCTTTACCTTCCCAGAACCACTTACCTAGACACCAACTAGCTGATCAAACCCTAATCAGTTTTGCATCATGATTGAGTTTATAATATGACTAAATATGTTTTTATGAGGGCTTTGATGGTCTCATACACATCCTAAATAATCATGTTATCATTGTTCATAACAACAAGTATAAACAAAAGTATATTAATCCAGCATATGCAAAAATATGATTATCCAACAGGCATATTTATCTTAATATGCAAATCGTAGCATGATTTTACAATTCTCCGTTCACCTCACTTATTCATGGGATATGGCCGCAGCGGCACCCCTACACGACATAGGAGACCCCATTAAACGGAAAGAGAGGGCCTTTAAACCCTACTTAACCCCTATGACCGGATAGCCATGGTGACTAACCCAATCCAAAGCAGTTACTAGGATAAGACATGTTATTAAGACGCATTTGATTAGCAATATGCATAATATCATATTGAAACAATAACATGCTCTTTTCATGATAATATTTAGTATCATATATAGATTAGGGTTTAGGAATAACAGCCCATAATCCAATGGCAAACATCATACTATGATTATTTTTCATAACCATACAGCATTAAACTGAACCCTAAGTAATGGCATGCATCAAAAACCTATGATCAAACAAGCTATCTAATAAGCATTTGATCATACAAATGATAATTAATTGAATGAATTAATGGTTGCTCTGATACCACTGATGGGTTCCTTAAGGGTCATCATGCATGTATGATGCATTGGATTTCAAAAATTTGTATAAAGAAAAACCCTTATTGGCTAGAAACCCTAATCCCAAGATCCCCTCATTCATATAAAACAAATATATCACAAATATGGTTCATGAAAAATACTTGGAATGCTGTTTTTCACTCCTTTCCACTAGGCTCACAAGTGCAAGCCCTCCAACGATGATCCACATAGGAATTGAACCATGTAAGAGCTCCTACATCAGTTTCTTGCTTGACTATGACTCTACTTGATAGCCTTCTGGACTTTGACCTTTGTAGGACAACCTACCCTCTTGTAGGGCACTCTGAATGCTCTCCAAAACCACTCTTGGATTTGGGATAGCCCTCCTGCAGGACACTCTAGGCTTATGTCTTAAAACTTAAGACTTGTCCTAGTAAGAACAACCTTATCTTAAGAAGACAAGGATTGTCTTAAGCAGGAGGGAGGGAGATAGAGACACTAAGAATAACTCTGATGGAAATCTAATTGGTGCGGGCACCAGAATCAAAAGAAGACTTCAGGGTTCCATCTGGATCTCTGAATGACCTTGCCCGAAGATTAGGGTTTGTAAAAAGGGTTGACCTAGTCAACCAGATTATTTTATTTCTTTGAGTCTGCATTTCATTTTGTTGAGTCATGTTGACTCAGTCTAAGACCAAGTCAAGTCCTGGTTGGCGCCATTCCCTAGGGCATCATTTTTTTTTTAAGGCCAAATTCAAGTGGATGCCATACTCCCAAGACCAGTTGGCGCCACATTTCATCCCAGTGTCCCTGGTCCACACGCCCAAGAGAGCAAGAAAATTTTCTTAGGAGAAGTCAAGGAAGGTGCCCACAAGCTACCAAAAGTAACCAAGCTAAAGGAGCAGAGGATTTTCTTGGAGAGGACTTCAAGGTAGGCGCCCACACCTGCCTAAAGTACCTAGCTATGAATGGAAGGAGGCTAGTCTTGGGGAGAAAGACTAGGAGATGAGTATTTTCTTCCAAGAAAGAGCAAGTCATGGAAGGAAAACCCATGACTTAAGGAGAAGAACTAGGAGGTGACCCACATACCTGTCATATGAAGCCATCACCTTGCATTTGAGGCCACTCTCTCCAAGGAAAGAAGCCTGGTCGATCAAGGGAAAGTTTTTCATGCTTAGGATGAATGTTTAGTCCCACATGGGAAGTAGTGTAATTTTGTTTCTCTTGCAAGGTCTATATATTGGACCTTTATGTAATCTTTTGATTTAAGAATGAGTAAATGAAATCTTTTCTTGTGTTATCTTCTTCCGCACTTCTTTGAGTGTTGAGCTCCATGAGGGAGTAAATCCGGGTTCCATTAGAGCCTTGAGGAGGTGAGAGATCTCCAAAGATACCAAAACCCTGCCCCGCTTTCATCCCTGGCCGCCAACCCTAATTTCCTTTCATCATCCTAGCCACCAACACCCAAATTCCTAAACCCTATTCCCACTTCATTCAAGGCCACCATCTCCTTCTCCAAGCCACCGCCCACTATATCAAGCCCTAGGTCCTTTTCATCTGCAAGCCACCGTTCCCTACCAGCCAAACCCTAAATCCACTCCATCTTCCACCGCCACCTCCATACTCTTCCCTCATCTTCAAAGTTTGAGCAGTCCAAAGCTATCCCAGGTAAAGGTCTCTTCCTTGAGTTTCTTACATCCTTATCTTGTTCTTCATCTTTTCCAGATCCAGAGTACGAGAAGAAGGCCAACCTTGCCATAGGACTATAATCCGAGGATCCATTACGAAGATACCCCATCTCCAAGGATCCTACAATCTGCTCGAGAGTGTCCTTCAATTGAAGCAAAGTGAGATATCACAGTCAGGTATAAAACCTTCTTTTCTCTATTCGTCTATTTCTTGAAAGAGGAGTAAACCCTAGGTCTGGGGGTTTCTCAATCCCCACCGATCCTACTTCTTTATTACTCTGATAATCTACTCTTTTGAATTGCTCTTTCTTTCAGTGCATATTTTCTTTCAATATTAGTTAGCCTTGTTTTTGAGTCAAGCCAACTTCTAACAAAACACACAAAAAAAAAAAAATTAGTCTTAATTTACTTCCACATCGCATCATCTTATTTGTTCTGCATCATTTTTGGTATCAGAGCCCTGTCTAGGGTTCTTGCTTGTTTGATTATTTTTTTCGTTCCTTTTTACTTTTGCTGCTTGGTGTAGACTCCCCTGGCCGTCCGGTCCTAGGAACAAGTGAGATGCAAGCCTCCTCCTCCCATTCCATGGGGGTTCCTAGGGCGTGTAGGGGTGCCGCTGGGTTATAACTTCTATGCAGGGATTGTAAACGGGACACATGTTCTATTTTC
Organism: Areca catechu; assembly: GCA_021397845.1. Classification (NCBI taxonomy): domain Eukaryota; kingdom Viridiplantae; phylum Streptophyta; class Magnoliopsida; order Arecales; family Arecaceae; genus Areca; species Areca catechu. The sequence continues at coordinate 86,691,056 of CM038051.1, read as the reverse complement.
TGCCAGTAACTATCCTATTATTTGAATTGTTTCTCCCTGTAAAAAATTCCAAATTAAGTAATTCTTTTTTTGTTGGAACTAGTATAATTGATAGTAATTTACATTAAAATTTCATGATTTATTAATTTTTGAATATTTTCTGAGATTAATTTTACTGCTGTTCTGCTTTTTATTTTCTGCAAGCTATTTTTTATTTGAGTGTGCATAAATTGAATCTATCTTAAGGGCACCGAAGTTGCAACATAAGGGGAGGATTGAGACCCTCTCCTTAGCCCAAAACCACCTCCCGTGCATTCGAACCTAAGCCTTTAATCTTAAAATTAATTAGACCTAATTTGCCCTAGTGGGCTAGGGACACCAACTGGTCGGGTCTAGGCTAGTGTTGAGTCAGTTTATCTAGTTACTCTGTGTTTGCTTTGTACTCAGTGTCTAGAACGGTGGTTCAGGGATTCTATCCCGAAGGGCTTGTGTGCTAGTCCGCCTACCTGGCCAATCACTGATTTGTGTCTAGGATTGGCAATTAGGGACCTAACACTCTCCTTACACCTGCCTGGATGAGTCCCGAGTTACTGCAGGCTAGCTTGCCACTCTGATTGGGCATCTAGTTTGGGCTCTAGGTCTAGTTAGCCCGTAGTCATTTCAGTCGAGTCTCATTTGGTGTGCTTGCTTGCATCATCATGTCCACCCGGAATGGAGTACCCTACCAACCTGGTCAAACCCAACCTGATTTAGAGGCCATGATAAGAACTCTTACCAAAAGTATGACCAAATTGAGTCAGGATATGACTGATACTGTTGCCCAGTTTAGGGATCAAGTCCGTGAGGATCTTACCTAGCTTAGGGATCGAGTCCAAGTACTTGAGGAACCTAGATATCAGAATTGGACTCCTGACCCAGATTTTAATATGCCTCAACCTCACCCACACCAGGAGCCTAGAAGACCTTTATACAGAGATCCTGAACCTAATCATAGGAGGCCTGACCTAGAGCCTGAAGATAGAGATGATAGGTTCATCCGGAACATCAAATTAGATGCACCCACTTTTGATGGTAGCTTAAACCCTAAGGTGTTTCTGATTGGGAGGGTGAGATGGACCAGTACTTTGAGTGGTATACCATGTCTGAGGAAAGGAAGTTCAAGTTTGTCAAGATGAAGTTAGTGCGTCAAGCTAGGTTATACTAGGGGAACATTGAGCTAACCACTAGGAGACGAAATGTTGAGCCCATAACCACTTGGAAGGGTATGAAAGAGAAGATTAGAGATAAGTACCTACCCATTTCATACCAGCAGAATCTGTTAGACCAATGGCAAACCATGAAACAAGGGAACCGATCTATCTTAGACTACATAGCCACCTTTGATGAGTACTTGATGAGATGTGATGTGAGTGAAGCCCATGAGGTCACTTTGTCTAGATTTAGGGCTGGACTTAGGGAAGACATTAAGAGGGACTTGTTTCTGAGAGAGGTTACTGACCTAGGCCAAGCCTATCAGATTGCACTGAACACTGAGAAATTTCAGAGAGGACCTATACCTTCTAGGGTTAGTGCCCCAATCCCAAGAAATGGACCTAGCCAAGTTACCCCTAGCAAACCTTTTCAGGGTATTCCCACCCCTAGGCCCATGGACAAAGGTAAGGCACCTGACACCCAGAGAACCCCTAGTTCTAGTATCACCTGTTTTAAGTATCAGAAATCAGGTCATATCTCCAGCTAGTGTACAGCCATAGCCTGTTTTAAGTGCCATAGGGTAGGTTATGTTTCTAGCCAGTGCCCACATAGATCCCTTTACATAGAAGAGGGAGAGAAAGAGAATTCCGGGCCCAATGAGGAATTTGAAGAATAAGTTTATGAGACCGGAATGAACTTGGTTGATGAGTATGAAGGAGAGGAGGAACCCACAGAGTCTGACCAATTAGGAGTTGTGAGATGCATCCTATCCCAGAGTAGAGTTTAGGAGGATTGGCGTAGGACTAACATCCTACAGACTTTCCTTAAATTAGGGGATAAGGTATGTAAGATCATCATAGATAGTGGGAGCTGTGTGAATGCCATTTCTGCTAGCACTGTCAAAATGTTAGGCTTAACCCCAGTCCCCCACTACAACCCCTATAAGGTTTCTTGGGTAGACTCTACCTCTATACCCATCCAGTCTAGATGTCAGGTCCAAATCCAGATGCAATCCTATCAAGAGAAGATTTGGTGTGATGTCTTACCCATGGGGGTGAGCAGTATAATTCTTGGGAGACCTTGGTTGTATGATCATGATGCCACCCTCTTAGAAAAATCCAATACCTGTGTCTTTAGTTTTAATGGGAAAAAGATCACAATCCATTCAGTCCCTCCTAAGGACAAGGTAGCTAAAGGACCCAATAAGGTCAAAGAGATGAAGACTGGAGTGAACCTAATTAATGATAAGGATCTAGAAAAAGAATTTTATAGTGGTTCACCTATTTGGATGTTGACTGATAAAGAACTTAGGACTCCTACACCCTCAGAGCCTCCTCAGGAAGTTAGGCCTTTGTTAGAAGAATTTGAGGATGTTTTTCCCGAGGATCTTCCAGACCACCTTCCACCTCTTAGGGATATCTAGTATTTCATAGATTTAATCCCAGGAGCTACTTTACCCAACTTGCTCCATTATAGGATGAATCCATCTGAGCATGAGGAACTGCAAAAGCAGGTTGGAGAATTGTTGAGGAAGGGGTTCATTAGAGAGAGTCTTAGCCGTTGTGCAGTCCCTGCACTACTAACCCCAAAGAAAGAAGGCACATGGAGGATGTGTGTTGATAGTCATGCCATCAACAAAATCACAATCAAGTATAGGTTCCCCATCCCTAGACTAGATGACATGCTAGATATGATGGGCGGTGCAATGGTTTTTTCCAAAATTGATCTCAAGAGCGGCTATCATCAGGTTAGAATTAGACCAGGGGATGAGTGGAAAATCGCTTTCAAAACTAAGGATGGTCTCTACGAATGGGTTGTTATGCCTTTTGGGTTGTTCAATGCCCATAGTACTTTCATGAGGATTATGACCCAGGTGCTTAGAGCTTTCATAGGAAAGTTTGTAGTGGTCTATTTCGATGACATCCAAATCTATAGTAAGACCCCTGCAGACCACCTAGGCCACCGTAGACAAGTCTGCCAAGTTTTGAGGAATGATAGTCTCTACGGTAATCTCAAGAAGTATGAATTCATGACCAGTAGAGTTATCTTTCTTGGTTTTGTAGTAACCCCTGACGGCGTGGCTGCCGATCCAGAGAAGATTAGGTCCATAGAAGAATGGCCAGAGCCGACCAGTGTGCATGAAGTTAGGAGTTTCCACGGCTTGGCTTCCTTCTATAGACGACTCATCAAGGGGTTTAGTACTGTAGTTGCTCCTACCACAGACTGTATTAGGAAGGGAGAATTTCAGTAGACTAAAGCAGCCCATAAAGCCTTCCAAGATCTTAAGGATAGGATGACCCAGACACCCATTTTAAGGTTACCCAACTTTTCTAATGTATTTGAGGTTGCCTGTGATGCTTCAGGTGTAGGTATAGGTGGAGTCCTATACCAAGAGAATCATCCCGTAGCATTCTTTAGTGAAAAACTTAATGATGCTAAGCTTAGGTATTCTACCTATGATAAAGAATTTTATGCGGTAGTGCAAGCTTTGCGTTACTAGAGACATTATTTGCTACCGTAGGAATTTGTGCTGTTTTCGGACCATGAGGCTTTTAGATTCCTGAATTCCCAGAAGAAGCTTAACCCTAGGCATGCTAAGTGGGTAGACTATATGCAGTCCTATACTTTTGTTTTGAAACATAAGGCTGGGACTGAAAATAAGGTAACTGATGCCCTTAGTCGTCGATCTTTGTTATTGAATTCTATTAGGACTGAATTTGCATACAATGACTCGGTCAATAGGTCTACAGGTAAGAGTCCATTTGAAATTGTGCATGGGTACAACCCTCACACACCTCTTGACCTAGCCCCTTTACCAGTCCACACACGAGTCTCCAAGTCTGCTGAAGTTTTTTCATAGCATATAAAAGACTTGCATAAAGAAATTCATGCCAAAATAAATTTAAGTAATGAAACTTATAAGAAGTTGGCTGATTCTTAAAGGCGAGTCAAAACTTTTGTTGAGGGAGACTATGTAATGATTAGGTTAAGGCCTGAACGATTTCCTCCTGGAACCGTTAGAAAGTTACATGCTAGAGGAGCTGGACCATTTAGAGTGGTGAAGAGAGTAGGATCCAATGCCTATATGCTTGAGTTGCCTCCAGAACTAAGCATTAGCCCCACTTTCCACATTATAGACCTAGTAGAGTATAGAGAGCCAGCTGTGATTCCCAGTGAGCCTTTTGAGCCTAATCCTGTTCTTGAGAGTGAACCCAACCCTGTGTGTCCACCAACAAACTGGCCAGTGAGGAAAGAATAGATTGAAAAGATCCTGGACGATCAGGTTATCTCTACTCATAATCGAGGATACCAAGGATACCTGGTCCGCAAGCAAGGAAGGTCAGATTTTGATGACTCTTGGATCTCCTGAGATGAATTACAAGAGCTGGATCCAGATCTCTTGGAGAGATACCAGAACCAACTTGAGCCTTACTTGATAGGGTCGAGTTCTTCCAACCCCGAGAGAATTGGTACGGGCACCAGAATCAGAAGAAGACTTCAGGATTCCATCTGGATCTCTGAATGACCTTGCCCGAAGATTAGGATTTGTAATAAGGGTTGACCTGGTCAACTAGATTATTTTATTTCTTTGAGTCTACATTTCATTTTGTTGAGTCATGTTAACTCAGTCTAAGTCCAAGTCAAGTCTGGGTTGGCGCCATTCCCTAGGGCATCATTTTTTCTTCCAAGGCCAAATGCAAGTGGATGCCACACTCCCAGCCATGCTCCCAGGACCAGTTAGCACCATATTTCATCCCAGTGTCCCTAGTCCCCATGCCCAAGAGAGCAAAAAAATTTTTAGGAGAAGTCAAGGAAGGCACCCACAAGCTGCCAAAAGTAACCAAGCTAGAGGAGCAGGGGATTTACTTGGAGAGGACTTCAGGTAGGCGCCCACACCTGCCTAAAGTACTTGGCTATGAATGGAAGGAGCCTAGTCTTGGGGAGAAAGACTAGGAGATGAGTATTTTCTTCCAAGAAAGAGCAAGTCATTGAAAGAAAACCCATGACTTATGGAGAAGAACTAGGAGGTGCCCCACATACCTGCCATATGAAGCCATCACCTTGCATTTGAGGCCGCCCACTCCAAGGAAAAAAGCCTGGTCGGTCAAGGGAAAGTTTTTCATGCTTAGGATGAATGTTTAGTCCCACATGGGAAGTAGTGTAATTTTGTTTCTCTTGCAAGGTCTATATATTGGACCCTTATGTAATCTTTTGATTTAAGAATGAGTAAATGAAATCTTTTCTTGTATTGAGCAATCTTGTGTTCTCTTCTTCCGCACTTCTTTGAGTGTTGAGCTCCGTGAGGGAGTAAATCCGGGTTCCATTGGAGCCTTGAGGAGGTGAGAGATCTCCAAAGTTACCAAAACCCTTCCCCGCTTTCATCCCTGGCCGCCAACCCTAATTTCCTTTCATCATCTTAGCCGCCAACACCCAAATTCCTAAACCCTATTCCTACTTCATTCAAGGCCGCCATCTCCTTTTCCAAGCCACCGCCTACTATATCAAGCCCTAGGTCCTTTTCATCTGCAAGTCGCCGCCCTACCAGCCAAATCCTAAATCCACTCCATCTTCCACCGCCACCTCCATACTCTTCCCTCATCTTCAAAGTTTGAGCAGTCCGGTGCTATTCCAGGTAAAGGTCTCTTCCTTGAGTTTCTTACATCCTTATCTTGTTCTTCATCTTTTCTAGATCCAGAGTACGAGAAGAATGCCAACCTTGCCATAGCACTACAATCCGAGGATCCATTACGAAGATACCTCATCTCCAAGGATCCTACAATCTGCTCGAGAGTGTCCTTCAATTGAAGCAAAGAGAGATATCACAGTCAAGTATAAAACCTTCTCTTCTCTCTTCGTCTGTTTCTTGAAAGAGGAGTAAATCCTAGGTCTGGGGGTTTCTCTATCCCCAGCGATCATACCTCTTTATTACTCTGATAATCTACTCTTTTGAATTGTTCTTTCTTTCAGTGCATATTTTATTTCAATATTAGTTAGCCTTGTTTTTGAGTCAAGCCAACTTCTAACAAAACACAAAAAAAAAAAAAAAAAATAGTCTTAATTTACTTCTTCATCGCATCATCTTATTTGTTCTGCATCACTAATTGAAAACTCAGAACACCACCCCCTATTTATAGATTTAAGATGGGCATGTGATATGGCCAGCCATCAACTTATCAGATATGATTTTTTAAGACTGAAGAGAAGTTATATGGCTTGAAAAATCATATCCAATATGTCGATTAATGCACAAAGGCACATTTTTGCATCACTTCTCATTCCTGGATGATTTCTCACTTGCCACATGGCAAGTACCGGTCTCTGGGAAGCCAAGAGGTGTCATTTTAGTCTCTAAGCATCGAAAAAATGAAGAGTCCTATCAGTAGAAGGACTCTGCTTCATAACACGTGCCACATGAAGAGTTGCGACTCTTCAAGCATGCGCGCTCTTTATCCAACCTCCATGCTAATTTCAAACATGCTTTGACTGGTCAATCTATCCTAGGAGATGTGGGGATGTGTTCCAAGATGAGTCCAGATGAAATTAGCAAGAGAATTTCATCTACAGAAGGACTCTTGGTTCTTTTTGTGATCTCTATTCCTTGACGCGCGCACATATGCGCCTAAAGAGTCCATGCCAACTTGGACTCTAGTCCAAGTGGCATTCCATGTCAAATTAAATCAGGATAAAACCTGATATAGGTTGTCTTAATTAAGACATATCCTAATTTAAGTTCACTTTAAATTGATTAATCAATTTAGCAAGCAACTAGACCCATATCAACTTGGGTTAGGAATTAGGTTAGCCAACACATGCTAGTATGCAATCTAGCTAACCAATAAGGATCCCATGACTCTAATTAAATTATGAATGACTTCCTTGGTTAACTCCCTAATGTGTGTGACTCTTGGGAGTCCACATCTTGCCAGCAGTAGGTTTAGGTTTAAGCCGATTCGAACCAATCAAACCCAATTGACCTAATTAGGTCAAATTGAGTTAACCTAATTAGGTCAAATTGAGTTGACCTAAATTGCTAATTCGATATGTCCATCGAATTGAGTCATGAAACCAATCTAATTGGTTCATGAATACCTACAAGACATGATTGAAATCTTGCAATGTGTCATTCCTACATGAAAGATGACGATTTGTTAGAAATTACAAAATACCCTTCAGTAGAAAGTTACCGTGCAATTCAATCTTTCGATCTCCCATTATCTTGATTAAGTGATGGGTATGGATAAATGTCAAACCCTAGCACTTAGTCATTTCCAATCTCTATTCGACAATGAAGACTTAGCTGATGACTGATTAGAAATCATTTCTAATCTCATCTTGCTTTGATCAAAGTCTCCTTGAATCATCAATCGAAGAGATCACTTGGGATAACAATTCCTCCTACTAGGAATGATCGATTCCTTGTTGGTCTACTCATATCCATCATACACCTTCCACCATATCCGAGAACACCCCATACATGACTTAATGTCATGAATGAGTACGAACCAAAACATGGCTTAGTGTGCACAAAGAACCATGGTGACCTCAGGTCTAAAGATCACATGCACAACTCCTACTTTGAGATCTATCTTTTAACAAGTAGTAAGACTTCCATAAGATAGTTTCGGTGCAGATCAATTCAATGAACTCATACCCTAATAAGCACCCTTATCCTTGTATTAGTGTCTCTACATAAGTGGCTGTGAGACAAACCACCCTCTTAACAGAGCATACATAGGATAAGCTAGTCCTTCAAGACTTATCGATCCTCGAACCGATGGTCCATCGACTAGGAACATTTTAGGTTAGGGTTTAAAGGAACTTAGGTCTCACTGTCATGATTTCCATCATGACCCTAATTCCATTTGTCATAACCTATGGGATTCATCATAATCTTTATGTAAGACACAGCAGTATAATGAAACAATATGCCTTTATTAATATATCAAATATCATACTGAAGTTGGAAGATTACAAAAATGCCCTTACATAAGATTGGCTTTTAGGACACTTTCCTTTCAGGCCTAAGCAAAAGTCTAAGACACCTAAGGCCCCTACTAAAACTAGATTTAGAGATCTTAGGTTCAAACCACTGAAAACCAAGACCTCTGACACTATTGTAGAAGTTGGTTCTTCTTCTAGTGAGGAAGAAGACTAGTTTGTATCTTTTTGATGTATTACATTTTGATATATTGTACTTCCTTTCAAAAAGTAATGAAAGGGTTTCCTTTGCAAGTCATTATGTACATTGATGATGAGCTTTCTTATTATTATATCTTATTGCTTATTTGAATGATCTCACCAATTAACCTAACAAGAAAAAATAACACTTCACCTAAATTTTGATGAAGAATTTAAACTTGAAGAATTCTATAAGAAAGTGAAATTATCTCAAACAATGTTATTGATCTTCATATACTATTTAAAAAGGGAATGTAATTTGCTTTTAAACCCTTTTGATTAATGACAGAAAGGGGAAGTAATTGTATATGCATGGAAAATTAACACAATCTTTTGGCAAATCTATTGAAACTGTGCTTGGATTGAATGAAATAGAGGGAGTCATCCATGTTAATCACAATTTGCAAAAATTTGCTCTGATTAAGTTAATTTTGCTCTGATCATAACTTGCTTTGATTCATCTCTAGTTTCTAATAGCTCTGATACAATCCTGATATAATAGATCTGATGCTTTTTGAAATAGCTCTGATATTCTCTGATATCTAAGCTTCGATACATTTTATGCTCTGATACATTTTGTCTTGATATTTTTTTTCCTAAGCTCTGATACATTTTTTACTTTAACTCATGATAGGTAAAAGTAGCTTTTGATAGATATTAACTCTGACATTCCTGATACTTGCTGATACACATGAATATATCTCAATTTGAAAGTTATACACAAGTTTTTTTTTTCCAAATGATTATATTCTCATAACTATAAAGTTTTTCCATGCCCAATATTTTGTCATCATCAAAAAGGGGGAGATTGTTGATCCCTGGAATGATTTTGATGATAACCAAATATTAGAGCATGTATTTAATTACTAACTCTTTCTAAGTATTTTCTAAGTTTTTGTAGAATGTTTTATATGCAAAACCATTCTTCCTACAACCTTGGTGTATGACAAGTTTATCTTTAGAAACTCTCTATATAAAGAAGAGCCCAAAGAAAAATCAATCATGTATTTATGAAACTGGGCTACTTCTATATAGTTTTTTTGTTTAATTTTCTCAAGATCAAAAATTAATGAAGTTGGAAAGTTTTTGAGTTAATTAGAAGTCACTAGAAGAAGTCTGAAAAAGATTGAACAATTATGGACCTAAGTCACAAGAGCTAACTCAAAACAGGAGAGCCGACTCAAAGTCTGGCATGGAACTTAGTTTTCTAGAATTTAGACATTCAAGCTGACCAATGATTGAAGAGCCGACTCAGGTAGAGTATGTTTTTTGAAGATCTAAGAATTCGAGCCAACTCAACTATTGAATTGTCGACTCTTCCAGAGTGCTGAAAATCTCAGTTCTAAAGAACCAACCAAGCGAGCCGACTCGAAGCAGAAGAGCCGACTCGACCAAAGTGAAGTTTTGACCTACCTGAGGAACTTAGCCGACACGAAGTATCTGAGCCGACTCGAAGTCCAATTCCAGGTGAGTATTGGCTAGTTCTATAACTCTTATTTTGAATCCAAAATGGTCTCCAACAGCTATATTTCAAATCCTAATGTTCTACAACAGCTATATCTACTTGAAATCAGTTGAAGGGAGTATATATAAGGGATTTGAATCACTTTTGGAGAAGTTAATGAGAGATAAATGAGCTTTTACTAAATATTTGAAAGAACACTCAAGAGAGCATTCAAAGCAAGCACTCAAGACTTCACCAACTCTTATCAGAATCTTGAGGCATTCATTAAGGAAGTTAAGAAGCCTTTAAGAGCATTCAAAATGCAATCAAGAGGGCTTCTCAAGTGCTACAACTACAACCATCCGACAACTTCGGTTTGTCATATTATTGCTTTATTTTTCTAACTCTTCATTTGAGTTGTTCCAAGTACAGCAGGGGCTGTAGCTTGGACTTGTAAAGGTTATTGGTGAGCCTTGAAAACCAAGTGTAGTGTGTTGATAGTGATCCCGTTTAAAACTAGCATTGTATGGGGTTTTTGGTGAGCCCGGGATATAACCAAGTTTGGGTTTTGGATTGTGAGCTTGTGAAAACAATCCGACTGTATTCCGAGGGTGAATATAATGAAAATCCCAAGTGGTATCTTAGGTAGTGGATGTAGGAGCAAGTTTGCTCTGAATCACTATAAAATTTATTGTGTTTGTGATTGTGTTTCTTGTTCTTGCTTTCGCAGTAGTTAATTTAATTCACAACATATACCATACCAAGAACTTTAAAAAGGAGCACATTCTTGCAAAAATTTTAAATACCCAGTTCACCACCTAATTGGGTAAGCCACCTAGGCAAACTCTTAATAAAGTGTTTCATTAGTAGCACCAAAAATGATATCATCAACATAAACTTATACTACTAGGAGATCATCAGTTTTCTTTTTCAAAAATAGTATAGTGTCAACATTGCCTCTAGAAAAACTATTTTTAATTAGAAATTTACTTAATCTATCATACCAAGCTCTTGGAGCTTATTTTAAACCATACAAAGCCTTATCAAGTTTAAAAACATGCTTAGGGCATTCATGATTTTCCAAACCTGGGGGTTGTTTAACATACACTTCTTCAATAAAACCATTTAAAAAGAGCATTTGACATCCATTTGAAATAATTTAAAATCCATATAGAAAGCAAAAGAAAGTAATAATCTACTTACTTCTAATATAGCAAAAGGAGTAAATGTTTCATCAAAATCAATACATTCTTCTTGATTATAACCTTTTACTACCAATATAGCTTTATTTATTGTTACTACTCCATTTTCATCAAGTTTATTTCTAAAAACCCATTTTGTTCCTATTATTGAAACATTAGAAGGTCTTTCAACTAAGGTCCAAACTTTATTTCTTTTGAATTGATTTAATTCATCTTGCATAGCATTAATCCAGTTTGAATCTTTTTCAGCTTCTTCAATAGATTTTGGTTCTACATGTGATACAAAAGCAAATAATCACAAACATTTTTTAGAGAAGAATGAGTACTTATCCTTTTAGATGGATCACCAATAATAAGTTCTTTAGGGTGTCCATGGGCATACCTCCATTCTTTAGGTAATGGCTTGGATTTAGATGAAGCTCCAACTCCTTGTACTTATTCTTCTTCATTGTCCTAATCACCTTCTTTCTCTTTGGAAGGTCCTTCATTGATGGTCATTTTTTCAATCTTTTGGATACCTGTTTCATCATCAAGAACATCTTCTTTCGAGAAGATTTTTTGTTAATCTCATTAAAAACAACATGGATGGGCTCTTCAATAAGAAGTGTTCTTCTGTGAAGACCTTATATACCTTGCTAGAAGTAGATTATCCTAAGAAGATATCCTTATCTGACTTGGCATCAATTTACTTAAATTGTCTTTGCCATTGTTTAGAATGAAACAATGGCATCCAAAAATACGAAAATACTTAATAGTTGGTTTCCTACCTTTCCAAACCTTGTAAGGTATTTTTTTCAAAATCGATCGGATCAAAACTTGATTTAAAATATAGCATGCAGTACTTATGGCTTTCACCCAAAAATATCTAGGTAAATCATTTTCACAAAGCATTGTGCATGCCATTTCTTCTAGCATCCTATTCTTTCTTTCTACTATCCTAATTTGTTGAGGTGTCCTGGTATAAAAAAGTTATGATGAATACCATTTTCATTGCAAAATATTTCAAAATCATAATTTTTAACTCAGTACCATGATCACTATGTAAAGAGATAATTGAAATACATTTTTCATTTGAAACTTTCTTGTGAAACTTAATAAATGCAAAAATATTTCGTCTTTGTGAGCTAAAAATATTACCCATGTAAAATGAGAGAAGTCATCTACAATTACTAGACCATACTTCTTGCCTCCCAAACTAGTTATTCTAGTAGGTCCAAAGTGGTCCATATGAAGTAATTCTAAGGGTCTAGATGTAGAGACTGCTCCTTTTGGTTTGAAAGATGATTTTATTTGTTTTTCAAGTTAACATGCACTATAAATCTTATCTTTTTCAAAAGTATGTTTTGGCAAATCTTTTATAAGATTCTTTTTGTTCAATTTTAGAAGTAAATGCATGCTTGCATGTCCTAGTCTTCGATAGATTTCATCTTTGTGAGCTAAAAATATTATCCATGTAAAATGAGAGAAGTCATCTACAATTTCTAGACCATACTTCTTGCCTCCCAAACTAGTTATTCTAGTAGGTCCAAAGTGGTCCATATGAAGTAATTCTAAGGATCTAGATGTAGAGACTGCTCCTTTTGGTTTGAAAGATAATTTTGTTTGTTTTTCAAGTTAACATGCACTATAAATCTTATCTTTTTCAAAAGTGAGTTTTGGCAAATCTTTTATAAGATTCTTTTTGTTCAATTTTGGAATTAAATGCATGCTTGCATGTCCTAGTCTTCGATAGATTTCATCTTTGTGAGCTAAAAATATTATCCATGTAAAATGAGAGAAGTCATCTACAATTACTAGACCATACTTCTTGCCTCCCAAACTAGTTATTCTAGTAGGTCCAAAGTGGTCCATATGAAGTAATTCTAAGGGTCTAGATGTAGAGACTGCTCCTTTTGGTTTGAAAGATGATTTTGTTTGTTTTTCAAGTTAACATGCACTATAAATCTTATCTTTTTCAAAAGTGAGTTTTGGCAAATCTTTTATAAGATTCTTTTTGTTCAATTTTGGAAGTAAATGCATGCTTGCATGTCCTAGTCTTCGATAGATTTCATCTTTGTGAGCTAAAAATATTACCCATGTAAAATGAGAGAAGTCATCTACAATTACTAGACCATACTTCTTGCCTCCCAAACTAGTTATTCTAGTAGGTCCAAAGTGGTCCATATGAAGTAATTCTAAGGGTCTAGATGTAGAGACTACTCTTTTTGGTTTGAAAGATGATTTTGTTTGTTTTTCAAGTTAACATGCACTATAAATCTTATCTTTTTCAAAAGTGAGTTTTGGCAAATCTTTTATAAGATTCTTTTTGTTCAATTTTGGAAGTAAATGCATGCTTGCATGTCCTAGTATTCGATACCAAAGCCAACTAGTTTCATTGATCTTGGCTTCCATTACCATTATGCATTGACCATTTTATATAGGTAGATCATCAAGATTAACCATGTAAATGTTTCCATGCCTATGACCAATAAACTTGATGCCATTATCATCTAGACTAGATGATGAAGACATCGCTAGCACTAATACCAGAGCAGCACAGATCCTGGAGCAGCACTGATCTCGGAGCAGCATAGATTTTAATAAATTTATTTAGGATTTATCTTTACCTTTTGAATATTGAATTATGATTTGGTTGGTTAGGATTTAGATATGGATAGGCTTATCTTATCCTATCTTGTATTTGAATTTGAGTCATCCCTATCTTTCTATCCTGTATTCAAATTCAAACGTGGGTGGACAGGTCTATAAATACCACCCTCAGTCCTTTGTAAAAAAATCAGTTTGGTCAACAAAGAGTTTTTTTAAAAAGAGTTTTTCTTTTCGTTCGCCCCGTATGGGAAGGGTGAGAAGCCCATCTGTCCTTCACCTTCGGGCATCGAGGGGTGAGAGACCCTAGTCCTTCGCCTTTAGGCATCGAGGGGTGAGAGACCCAGTCCTTCACTTTCGAGCATCGAGGGGTGAGAGACCCTAGTTATCCCCTTTTCCCCGTCGAGTCCCCTCTAGGTCTTAGGGATTTTCCTTCATGGCCCCAGGTAGCAATTTGGGTGTGATGCCCTAGGCTCTGCATGTAGTGAGATGGGTGGGATGCCCTTGGCTACATATAGTGGGATGGATGAGATGCCCTAGAGGTGAGATGTCTCTCCGTGAATGTAAGTTTCAAGTCCTAGAGTGTCCAATATTCCTACCCTCCATCCCTATTTTTTCTTCGCCACCACCATTGAAAAATCAAAAAAAAAAAAAAAGGATACCCTAATCTTTGGTGACTTCTTAGCTCGCCGACGATCCTACCTTGATCCCATTCCCCATCACTAGATATAATATACATAGAAGATTCAAAAACCATTTTAAATCCTTTATCATGAAATTGACTTATATTAATCAAATTATGTTTCAAACCATCTACAAGTAAAACATTATCAACATAAGTAGAGGGGGTGATATGGACTTTATCGATACCTATAATTTTACCCTTTCCATTATCACCAAAAGTTATACTTCCACCATTTAAAGCCTCCAGAGATGAAAATTGCTTTACATCTCTAGTCATGTGTCTTGAACAACCACTATCAAGGTACCATAATCTTCTTTTATCCTTTGTTGCGAGACACACCTACAAAAACAAGTCTTATGGAAACTTTAGGTACCCAAGTTATCTTGAGTCCTTTAGGGTTAGTTGAAGTGGTTCCTTTTAGAACCCAAACTTTTCTATTATTTAATTTTCTTTTATCACACATATATGATTTATGCCCTATTTTACCATGAGAGTAACAAGTAATGCTAGAGGATGCAGGTGCAAAATTTTTTTTGAAATATTTCTGTTATTTTTGAGGTATAAAACCTTGGCCTGCTTTGTTAAAAACTGTTCTTTGTCTATTCAAAAGCAAGTTTAGTTTTTCAGAACTATAAGTAAATTTTTTAATAAATGATTTTACTTTTTCAAGTTCTTCTTTTCATTTCTTGTTTTATTGCAAAAGTTCTTTATTTTGTTAGATAAGTTTTTCGTTTGTTGCAAAAACTCTATCCTTTTTTAAAGCTTCTTTTTCTTTCAAGAATTCTTCCTTTTAATTTTTCAAAGAAGTAATCTTGTCATTTAATTCTTTATTTTCTTGAAGCAAACTATCATTATCTATCAAAAACTTATTGTTTGTTCTAGAAAGCTCCAAATTTTGCCTTTTCAATTCTTTGTTTTTCAACTTAAGTTTTTGATATTTTACAAGTTCATCAAAAACATCACGTAATTCTTTCTTCTTATTGGGCTCTCCCCTTTGTGGCTTCTTCTTATAGTTGAACCTTATCTTGCTTATGAATTTCTTGAATTTTTTTGAGATGAGAGCGGTTTCATCTTTCTCATCTTATTCATCTGACTCATCACTAGAATCTTCCTTGGTTGTGGACTTGAATGCAACAACCTTCTTTTTCTTCTCATTGTCCACCACCTTTTGCTTTAAGGATAGCTCATAAATCATTAATGAATCCAAGAGCTGCTCAAGTGGAAGAGTGTTGACATCCTTGGCTTCTTTAATGCAGTGACTTTTGGATCCCAAGAGAATGGAAAAGACCTGAAAATTTTGTTAACAAGTTCAGCATTAGATATAACTTTACCTAAACTCCTCATACCATTAACAATATTAGTGAACCTAGTGTACTTTTCACTAATTGATTTATTTGGTTCCATCCTAAACATCTCATAGGTATAAATGAGCATGTTAACTTCGGTGATCTTTACTTGATGTGTACCCTCATGGGTAACATCAAGTATATCCCAAATTTTTTTGGCAGAGGTACAATTAGATATTCTATTAAACTCACTAGGGTTTAGTGCATAAAATAATAAATTCATGGCCTTAGCATAAAACTCAACTTGCTTAATATCATTTTCATCCCATTCTTCTTCTAACTTAGGGTTGGGAATGCCATTAACCAAGACATTGGGCTAATGAGGGCCTTTAACTATAGTCTTCCAAATATTATAATCTATAGCTTGAATGTATATGTGCATGCATGTCTTCCAGTAAGTGTAATTTGTGCTATTAAAGAGTGGGGGACAGTTTGAGGATTGACCCTCAATAATACCAACACCAATTTGGGCTATCATTAGATCTTTGACTCAAGATCATTAGACCTATATACTGAGTACTAAGCTCTGATACTACTTGTTGCCCAATGTAGCAACCCAAGAGGGGGGGTGAATTAGGTTTTTAAAATTTTAAACTAAAATAAGTATGTGTTGAACTAAAGTTTGTGTAACAATGTGACTGTGCTCAATAATGATATGCTATGGAATTAGCAAAATAAAGACAGAGTAAATCAGAGCAAATAATAAAGAAGAGCAAGCAATTACAAACACAAGGATATATAGTTGTTCGGTGCACTCTAAGTACCTCCATCCACTCTCCAATCTTCTTTTGAGAATTTCTACTATTGTCACCAAGATTATAGCCAACTTATTTTTTGGGCTCACAAGTTAAAACCCTTTTTTGGTTTTGTCACGTAGGCACACCAACAACCTTTTCCTTTGTTGGGAATTGCATATCCCAAAGCCAATCATCTAGGTTATAAACAGTTGTACGACTCATGTATATGTATATGAATTATTGAATTGAATAAAAAGTTTATTCCGGTTGTTCATCACATGACATCTTCCTAATTGAATTCTTATGTGATGATGTCCTTTGAGCTACCTTGTATGTGATGTAAAAAGGATGCATCGTGTAGTTCATAAACTGGTCCACGATCAAAGGATATACTATTTCAAGATGATGGTGTATCGAGAGTAGGTCATTGATGTCATGTCTTTTGGTTGTCCTCTTAACCAAGTAGTATGAAGATGCTGGATGACATCTGGTGTTGTGTTCGACACTTCACTTAGCATGACTCTCAAGCAAGATTCTCATTCTACCAAGGAGAAGTTTTGTATTAGAATGTGGACATGAATTATTTCTCTAACTTGAGATCACTATGGTAGCTTGCAAGCAACTCACTATGCTTAGGTGTCGGACTACCTGGATTTCTAATCCAGTGATGGAAGGTTACTAGGTACATCAAGTACTTGTGTTGCGTAGTAGGATAAAGATAGAATTGGTCTCTCCAAATGGTTTGGATTGAATGTGATATGGGATAAAGGGGGGCTAGCTAGGAGGATCGTTGGAGAGCTGAGAAGTCTCCTATGATTAGGGTCAAAAAGACGAAAAAAATATGTGGGGGCAAGAAAGATGAATACTCTATGGACTTGGGACTTACCTTCATGGAGAGATGTCACACCTTTAGGGAATCTCACCCACCCCACTACATGCAGTCTAGGGCGTCCAACGCATCTCACTACATGCAGAGCCTAGGGCGTCCCACCCAAATCGCTACCTGGGGCCGTGAAGGAGAAGCTCCAAGATCATAAAGAAAACTCAGCTAGGGAGAAGATAACTGGGGCGTCACACCCCTCGACACCCACAGGTGAAGGAAAAATGGGCCTTATGCCCACTCCTAATGGAGCTAGAACCAAGAACACTTATTTTCAAAAATTCATAATCATCATTATTATTATTCAAGAGAGGGGCTGCCTTTATATAGGCTTACAAAACTTGGGACCCAAGAAAAGAATACAAGGCATGCAGTCCAAAAAAAGTGACATCCCAAACCTGCTACGTTTGTAGCCTTAAAAATATGGTAGAAAATTAAACACAATCCTCCTCGTATGGTGGAAAATAAAACTAATCCTAATCTAAAACTAATTTAAAAAACTTCCTAACTGGTATATACATCCAGATTTATAATAAATAAAATAAAATCCAAATTCATCAAGATCCGTACTGAGTTGTTCTGAAATATGTGCAGGCTCGATGACTGTACAGAAACTTCTTACTCTGAAAAGTTATGCTTTGAGATCCGTGCAAAATATTCTACTCTAAAATTTGTGTAGAAAAAAAACACCGTGGAACAAAGGGTGGAGAGGGGGGGTGTGGGAGCTCTCCAGTCACTCAGGCTCAGTGGGAAAGACCACGGCTTGGCCGGCGGCGTGGTAGAGAGGAGCGCGGCATGGGGGCGGAGTCGTACGGGGGAAACGACCATGGGAGGATCCACATGGGGGGGGGATGGCCGTGGGCGATTCGTGGGATTCGCCGGCGTTCCCATGAGGAGATCGACGTTGGGAGAAGGTGGACAGCCATCGGGGGTGGTGCCGGAGGTCGGACATGGCAGATCAGGGATGAATGGGAAGAAGAAAATAAGAAAAATGGAGGTTCTGACGATTCTGGGAGGTTGAAGATGATAGGAATAACAGAGGGATAAAATGGGGATAAGTCTGGAATAAACCTAAAATAACAGGAATAGGTGGAATAGCTGGGATAAAAAAATTAAACTAAAAATAAAAAAAAATATAAAAATATAAAAGGAAAATTCGGATGGGTTTTGATGTCCCCATCATTCCCTTGGGGTGGGAAAAACTCGACTCCGTCGAGTCAGGCTCACTGTAAATTTTTTTTCTTTTTTTTCTCTCTTTTTATTCCTCTCTTTTTTTTTTTTTCAATTTTTTTTTCAACCAAAATCCTCTCCTGCTCCGATACCAAAATTGATGTGGGATTAAGCTCTGATACCAAAATTGATGGGGGACAACAAGGGAGGAATGGCCGTGGGTGATTTGTGGGATTCCCCAGCATTCCCATAAGGAGATCGATGCCGGGAGAAGGTGGATAGCCATCGGGGGTGGCGCCGGAGGTCAGACATGGTGGATCAGGGATGAACAGGAAGAAAAAAATAAGAAAAATGGAAGTTCTGGCAATTCTGGAAGGTTGAAGATGAAAGGAATAGCAGAGGGATAAAATGTGGATAAGTTTGGAATAAACCTAGAATAACAGGAATAGGTGGAATAGATGGGATAAAAAAATTAAACTAAAAATAAAAAAAATCAAAAAAGATAAAAGGAAAACCCAGATGGGTTTTGATGCCCCCATCAGAATGCTTAATATGCCTCAATTCAGAAAGACCTTGGCTAGGGCATTCCTTGTAAGGAGTTATAGGGATTCTTTGTTTGAGATATATTGAGATGGGCTGATTAGGATTGGGCAGTTTAACCCTAAGCCATCCGGAGCATCAGGAGATTAAAAGAATAAGTTCAGTGGTATTCCATATTCGATAGGTTCTTATTGCTCTGCAACCTTCGATCTATCCGGATGCTGGGTGTCATTGCTAGATGGTGACTTTGGCTGGTACTAAAAATATTCTTGTGCTACTAGTTTAGTATTTGAACCTACAGGATCACACACCATGGGATTTTTTCTCGACTTGTTGGCTTGGGAATGATTGGGAATCATTCCGGACTCGTTGGACAAGAAGTTATCAAAACTGCATTCAAGCTGACTCATCGGATGAGTCGACTTGTGTGAGTCAACTCGCATGCTTGAGTCGACTTGTCTATCAGACTCAACAAAAATCTGAGGATAACTTATTAATTGCTATAAGAGTTATGGCACTTAATTTTGGCATCTTGGGGTTTTAACTAGCTGCTGTTGCTAAAGTGCAAAGGTCTTGTAACCTGTAAGAATTCCAAGAGACTCCAAACCTTTCATTTATCTCTCATTATCTCCCCATCTTGGTATTGTCAAAAAGGCTATTTTGGGTTGGCTGAAGAGGAATTGTTCCTTTTCACTTTCATGTTGAGACTCTATCAATTTTCCTTGGTTAGAGAGATCTTGTCTTAACCTGAGAGAGGTCTTACGTGAGAGATTGGGTAGTGTGAGGTTTGGGTTTTGGGATTCTTGGGTGTATACCTTCTGTTGAAGGTTTGGGACATAGTGATATGGGAAGGGTTCTTAGGTGCCTTTGTTCAAATATCTATTTAGCAACTGGTTCTTCAAAGAGTTGAAGAAGGAGTCCATCGCTATTGTAGAATTTCTGGAGAGGCTAGCACCTTGAAGGAAGGAGAAGAATCCCCTTACCCCGGTGTGAACCACCTGTAGAGGCAGGATGCTTGTGTTGCTCGCAGGGCTATTGCTCATCCTTGAAGTTCCTCCCCTTATGGTGATCGTCACCTCACTGGTAAGGGTTGTATCCCTATCTCACAGTATGATGAAATGTTCTTCAGTGCTGCCTTATATGATTCAAAGAAAGGTTCTATGAGTTACATAGTTTGCCTACTTGATTTCATACATGTATTACTCTATATGCATAAAGATCAATGTTGAGCCAGTGTTAATTAGATTAACATGCTAGATAAAATTGTTTTATCTCCTTCTGCTTTATCATGTTGTTTAGAAAAGTTTTAAATTGCATGTATCGGCTCACCTAGGTTCGCCAATAGTAGTATCAGAGCCACAGGTTGAATGCATATTTAGTTTAATACTTTTGTATAAAATTGGCTTTATATCCTTTATATAGTACTTGGATTAAGGTGGATTTGCCATAGCCATCTGGTCATAGTAGAAAAGTATGGTTTAAAGGCCATCTCTTCCCATTCAATGGGGTTCTCCTATGGCGTGCAGGGGTGCCGCTGTGTCATGACCTCATAAAGAAGAAAGTGAGGGATTTGATAGGTTAAAAGTATTTTAATTTATGTTTGTGGATCATAGCTATGTTAAGATAAGATCTAAAAGGTGCATGATCTAGGACTTTGAAAAGTTCAATTGAAAAGCTCCAAATTTTAGAGTTATTGTTTTCTGCCCAGGCAGACGAGCCGACTCGCCTCCTGCTCAAGTCAACTCGTCACTACAAAACAAAGAAAATTGTTCTATCCAAGCCGACTCCTCCCTGCATGAGTCGACTCAGATTTGAGAACAAAACAAACAACAAAAACCTAAAAACAATAAATTTAAAGTTTGTGATATTTTTGTGAAATTATTTCACTTGCTTTGGAAATTGTTTCAAAATTTGGGTTAATTGAAAATGCTTCAATTGGCATGTTATACTTAATTGAGAATTAAGTTAGAAACCTTTTAAGATTTAGGATATGATTCTAATCATAAGCCATGATTGATAAACTATGGGTTGATTGGGTTGACTAGAATTGGGTCCTTAAATGGGTTAGACCTAGGTTTAGATGAATGGATTAAATAGAGAAAAGATTAATCAAAAGATGAATTAGGTCTCTCCTCTATAGATCTCTCTAATAGTTAGTTAGATTAGTCCATACATCTAAATGGACTTGATTGATAGCTTTGTGGTAAGCCGGATCTTTTGGTTAGTCTGATTGAATCTAGTAAACTACTCGGTGTCTAAGGTAAGTTTGACATTGGTGATCAAGGTTCTTTGGGGCTAACTCTTACCTGGCCAACTCATGGTTGGAGTCTAAGGTAAGATGCTTACTTGGCTTAACCCGTCCCTTGATCTTACTTACCTGGCTAATGTGGTGAATCAAATTTGATTAGATTATCTATTGATTTGAGTTGACCCATGTCAACTATGGTTAATCAGTCTGACTGATTTAAGGTGCCCATGGACCAATTTGATCTTGAAACCCTCCAAGAGTTTGGTGGGAGTTTTCTTGATCAAGGTCAATATCTTCTTTTCATATGTCAAAAAATTTAAATCTTCTAAATTATTAGGTCCATAAAAGGACTAAGTTATGTGATAGCCTATGTCTTAGCCTCCCATTAAGTTGGATTGGTAATGAGTCCACAAGTTAGGTGATCATCGGTAGTTCTAAAGAACGGGTGGTCATTAGGCGATGGAATTGCCAATCAACATATGATGGCTCAGTGCGACTATCTTAACATGTGGTCAGGTAGGCCGACCAAAGTCAGGCTTGATCATAGGTTAGTTAGAAGCATTGAATTTTATCATGTTAATGGTTGGACCTAACCATGACCTTCAATAGGAGGCCCAAAGGCCGATTGTGAGGACCCTTGGGGCAAAATAAATACTTGGAATTGCTTAAAGAAGCAATTGGTATTGTACCTACCTTTAGATGCATATGGGTTGGTCGGCCAAAGTCGAGCTTATATGTAGTCTATTGCATCCCAGTATCTTCTAAATGATAAATGTTATTCTTCAGATTGGAGTGTAGAGGCTACCAGTCTGAATAAAATAGTGGGAGAAACCTTTAGACTAAAATCCAAGTCTTTAGGATGTCTAAATTGATTCATATACTAATAAGTCATGTTCTCCATTTTTAGATAATGTCGACCACTTTGTCACTCCGATCATTATTGGATAATGACAAACTCTTTGGACCCAACTTCAATAGCTGGTATCAAAGACTCAGGATAATCCTGGAGCACAAGCGGATCCTTTATGTGATAACGGATCCGGCACCTAAGATCCTAGCCCCCAACGCTCATGGGACAACTAGGGACACTTACCAGAAGTGGATCTCTGACAACACCACGGTATGTTACATTATGTTGGCTATGATGAACGATGAGTTCGGTCACAAATTTGAGGAGGCCCAGCTTGAAGAGATGCTTCAAAGGTTGAAGGAGTCTTTTGGTACTCTGTATGATACTGAGAGATATCGGATCTCTTTCGCCATCTATAACATGTGTATGCATGATGAAGCTTTGGTAACTGATCATGTAATAAACATGATCAAGTTATTTAAGCATTTGGAAAAACTCGGATGTCCTTTGCATGAATAGCTCGGTAAGCACGCGATATTGAATTCTCTGCCCCCTTCCTACTAGGTCTTTCTTGATAATTTCAGAATGAATAGGCTTGCAGTAAACTACCATGAGATGTTAGGGTTACTACAGACTTATGAGATAGACCACAACCTCAATAAGGGATTGGTGAATTGGTGGGAGGCTTTAGAGCACTGCGTCATCCCTTTGGGAAAGAGAAGAAGAAAAAGAATAAGGAAAATAAGGTGCAAAGTGCTGGGGATAGTCAGACTAGGAGGGTGAAGGCTGACAAGAGTCAGGCAGAGGCTTCTTCTGCAAGAAGCAAGGTCACTGGAAGCGGAACTATTCTACTTACCTTGCTTCTCTAGTCCCGAATAGGCAGAGGAAGGGAAAGCAGCAAGCTATTGTTTGTCAAGGTATTTATATGATAAATCCTTGTAATTTCTCTGTTTGTAACACTACTAGCTGGGTATTGGATAGCGGTAGTCCTTACCACATTTTCAATTCATTGTAGGGACTTCAAGTTAGTAAGAGATTCGAAAGTGGTGAAAGGTTTCTGAATGTTAGGAATGGAAGTCAAGCTCCAGTTCTGGTGTTGGGAACTATTTCTTTGTATTTCGAGTATTGTACCATCATTCTTAATGATTGTCATTTTTATCCTTCCTCTTTACTGAATATCATTTCTGTAGGCCTGATAGCCAAAAATGGTTATAAATTATCTATAAAGAATGATATTTGCAAAATCACATTAAATGGTTCTAATGTGATGATTGGACAAGTGACGAATGACATATATATACTGTCATAGCCTGTTACTGTATTGTACACTACTAATAAATGCCCTTGGTCAGACAAAGTTAGTGATACTTTTCTCTGGCACTGTAGGCTAGGTCATATAAATAAGAACCGGATAAATAAGTTGATGGGAGAAGGTCTCCTTGATATTGCTGAGAGTAAATCTATACCAACTTGTAAATCTTGTCTTCTTGGGAAAATGACCAAGTCACCTTTTATTGGAATAGGTGAAAGAGCCAATGATATTCTAAGTCTAGTATATATTGATGTATGTGGACCTATGAATATCAATGCAAGAGGCGGGTATGATTATTTCATTACGTTCACAAACGATCTATCAAGGTACGGTTATGTCTACTTGATGAGACGTAAATCTGACTCATTTGAAATATTCAAACATTATCGTAATGAAGTTGAAATATAAACTAGAAAGTTTATTAAAACCCTTCGATTAGATAAAGGTGATGAATATCTTTCCAGCAAGTTTCTAACTTATCTTGAGCAGAATGGAATTCTCTCTCAATGGACTCCTCCAGGGACATCTCAATTAAATGGTGTGTCTGAAAGGAGGAATCGAACTCTGTTGGACATAGTTCGATCCATGATAGGCTTAGCAAGTCTGCCTAAATCCTTTTGGGGATATGCTCTAGAGTCAACATCTTACCTTCTAAATTGGGTTCCAAGTAAGTCCATTAATAAAACACAATATGAGATATGGACTGGACATAAGCCAACTTTCTCTCACCTTTGGGTTTGGGGATGTCCGGCTTATGTCAAACATTTGGAGACAGATAAGCTAGGGCCTAAGTCTGATAGATGTCTTTGTATTGGGTGTCCTAAAGAATCCAAAGGGTATTATTTCTATCTTCTTGAGGAACAAAAGTTGTTCGTCAGTCTTAGGGCAACCTTTTTAGAAAGGGAGTACCTTGGTGAAGGCACTCAAGCTATTGAGGTTGAGCTTGGGGAAGTTCAACAAATAGAAGAACCTTCTCACTCTAAGGCCATTATAGAACCAGATTTAATTATATTAGATCTAGAGCTCATAATGCAACCATTAAGGAGATCTAGTATAGTACCATGTCAACCAGATAAATACTATGATTTCTTGGTCTGGGATGGTGATCCTGTTGAGCTCGATGAGAACAACGAGGACCCGATCACCTATATGGATGCCATGTCAAGGTCAGATTCTGAGTTATGGCTTAGAGCTATGAAATCTAAAATATAGTCAATGAAAATCAACAATGTATGGACATTGGTTATTCCACCTGAAAGGATAAAACCTATCGGGTTCATGTAGATCTTCAGGTGAAGGTTCAGAGAGGGATGTGAAGGAAGACTAGTATCAAAATGATAATAGATTTGAAGACACTTTCCATCATCACAGCCCCTACGAGGGCTTCCCTGATATAGGTTGAAGGTTAAAGATGGAAGTGAAAGAAGACATCGCAAAAATGTTGCATGTAAGGTAAAGATTTGAACACTACGTATTGTAATAATAACCGATTAGAAAAGGATTTCATTGACCTTGACCAAAGAAATAAGGTTGATTCCAAGCAATTTAAAAGATGTAAGCTAGCACACCCAAAGATGGAGTTATAAGAGTTGACGTAAGCTAGCACACCCAAAGCAACATTTGAAGACTCCAAAATGTGCACAGATAAAGCAGCATCATTAGGTCATGGCATGGCATCATGAAAGTACTTCCTCATCTTTTTCTTCTTATCCTCTGACCTCTCACAAAGACAAAATTTATTGTCGACCATAGGGAAGGAGTTAATATGCTTTTGACTAGGATGAGTGGTGCGGACACCAGAGGCACTAGAATAAGACAGAGGCTTCTCAACCCTCTATGGATCACTTAGTTACATTCAAGTCCATTGTAATAAAGCTTAGTTCATCTAAGTTGTCTTGACTTGAGTCCTGTATCAGTCAGCTCATGTTGAGCTAGTTCTGTCCAGTACTAGTCAGCTCATGTTGAGCTAATTTTATTTTTTTGAGTCCTGTCTAAATACACTAAAGACTCAAGACCACATCATACAAGTGAGGATGAATTCTAACTAGATTGAAGACATGGAAGTGTAGCCCAAGTTGAACCCAGCTTGAAGATTTGAAGACCTTAGGTGGAGAAATCAAACACCTTGAAGCCTTGGACCAGTTGGAAGCAAATTGGGCCAGTCCAGGCCCAGGAGGGAGCTAGGGCGCCAATTGCTTAGGGTGACCCACCCTTGGTCGGCCACTTAGAGTCACCCTCTTGGCCGACCAAGGCAAGGAGAGAGCGAGAGATTGTAGGGATTTTTCTACCCTTGGTTTCCTTTTTTATCTAGCTAGGGTTTTAGTGGGAATAGAATTTCCATGAAATTACTTTTGTATCTTTACTTGGGGCCCAAGACTATAAGTCTATTTAAAGGACCTTAGTCTCTTGTATGAGAACCAATTTTTGATATATGAAATTTTATTGAGTTCTTCTCTTGCTGTGTGCCTCCCTGCTGTGTGCATTAAGGGATCCTGTGAGCCTGAAGTCCTGTCGAAGTGCTACCCGAAGAAACCCTAGCTGACCAACCTTCTTCAAGCTTTTTCTTCCATATGCCTCTTGCTATTTTCTTGAGATTCTTCTTGTTTCCCACCTTGTTTTCTCACCCTTGACGGTTGTTTGCAAGTGAAGGAAGATCGGTGCAGGTGGTTTGACATGATCCTACACTAGGCATGCAACCAGTTGCAGGAGCAGAATGGATTTTAAAAACATTTTTAAAAATCCGTGCAACAGAAAACTGCTCCGCCCAGAACCTAACCTATTCATGTTGCATAAAGGCATGTATGATAATATAAAATATTTGCAAATCATTAAACAAATAAATCTATTCATGCATGATTAAAAAAATAATTTTCCATACCTTTATTCTACCTGGAATAACTCTGGAATAAACCTGGAATAGGCTGGAATAAGTGGGATAAATTTATTCTAGTCTTCTTCTTCCTTGGGCTGATTGAAAACTCTATTTTGAGCTTGAAAAACGTCGCCGTAACGATGGCTTCCGGACCTCCATTTGCTCCCAAATTTGAGCAGCAGTAAGGTGGACAAGCGCTCTTCGATCTTCAATCGAAATCTGCAAGAAAAGGTCAGTGTACATGGTGTACAATATGGCCAAAACCTACTGCCAGAAATTCTGGTTACAGAAAACCAGCAGTGTTCTTCATGGCTTTTGGAGCTGTAGCGACGATCCTGGCTCGCAAGGCTTGCTCCCAAGAGTAGAATAGTACTCCCTCTAGAGGGGAGACATGCCGGGGCCCTCCGATCTCTCTCCACACACGGTGCTCGCCGCTGGAAGTGAGTAACATGGCCATAGGTAGCAGTAGATTTCTTTGCTGCAGTGCAGAATTTTGAGCACCTGAAACAATGGGGAAAGAGTTTGGTTTCTCTCCCACACACCCTCCAAAACCCAGCCCAACTAGTACCCAATAGAAGCAAGAAGAACAAGTTCTCAGCCTCTCAAAAGGAAGAACTCCCTTGTTTGTTTCTTCTCTTCTCACGGTGAAAAAACACTAGCTGCTGAAACAGGGCTGTTGTGGGTTTATAAAGGCTACAGGGAGGAAGATGGAAATGGAGAGATAGGGAGTCCAAAAGGCAGTAGCTGCCAATCACATTAAACCAGAAATAAACAAAGGAGGAATGGCAGCAGGTGGAAGGAGAGGAAGGGACAATGCCCAGCGACAATTGGCCTTCTTCGGATGCTTGGATTTTCTCCCAATGTTTTACCGTGTAAAACGGTCCAAGTGGAGAAAAAAAACACTGGTTCAAAACCGGTCCAACCAAAACTGGTCAACCCCTTTTTAAACCTCTTGGTTCATCCAATTGAATCGGTTCAAACCCAATTAAAATTGGTTCAAGGGATTAAAATTGGTTCACAACCAATTGAAGGCCGAAACGAGCTCCGAATCAGTTCAAAACTGATTCAGAGAAATCCTGGTGTAGTTCTGGTCAACCCGAAATAATTTCCGGTTGACACAGACAAGGGCAAGATGGAAAAAAGAGTGCTCAAAAAATACTGTGACCATAAAACCGAGACGATTCATAATCATAATCGGTATCCGGATCAGAGAGTTATCCTCTGTGGCATGTGACTCATAGGTTCGAACCTAAACGGTAGTACTAAAACAATTCTAGTACCAGCACAGGAAACCATCTAGCAATGGGTCCCGGCATCCGGATAGGTCGAAGATGCGGGAGCAAACTATCGAACCTCTGGCATATGGTTATCATATAATTCATCCCTTTGACCTCTAATCCTAAGGACGACTGAGATTGGGCTGCCAACCCAAACAGAGTCAGTCGACTACGTGTCTCAACCTCGCAAGCCCATTGACTCTTCACTAGGACTACCCCGGCCGAGGATTTGTTAAATTGAGATACTGCGAGACATTCAATCCAAA
Organism: Areca catechu; assembly: GCA_021397845.1. Classification (NCBI taxonomy): domain Eukaryota; kingdom Viridiplantae; phylum Streptophyta; class Magnoliopsida; order Arecales; family Arecaceae; genus Areca; species Areca catechu. The sequence goes on along the minus strand of CM038051.1, from coordinate 86,663,292 downwards.
CTATTTGGACAGGTCAATTCCATCTTGGTCCATCACTGCTCCACAAGTACTTGCCTGTACCTAGAAACCTTCCATCACCGGATTAAAAATCCGGGTAGTCCGGCACCAAAGCACAAGGAGTTGCTTGCAAGCTACCGTGATGACCTCAAGTCAGAGGGACACATATACCCATATCCTATCATGAGTATCCCTTTGGAAGAAAGGGGCTGCACGGAATCACGTTCAATGAGATATCATATATCCCACTTGTAGATCACATCATTGTCACTACACTCATTTGGTCAAGAGGACAACTAAATGATGTGAACTACAACAACCTATACTTGATATATTGTCGTCCAGTACAATATATCCTTTGGTTGTGAACAGTGTTTAAGGACCACTCAATACATCCTCTCTATATCGAAGTTAGTGTAGTCCTAAGGACTTCATCACATGGAAAGAGTTAATTTCAGGAAAATTTAGTATGTGATGAGCTGCCAAAAATATATTTTATTAATTCAAAGAAAAAGTACAATACTTAGCTCAACCGCCTACAACCCAGGCGATTGGCTTTGGGACATAATTCCCAACAGCAGGTCCCCGAGTTCTTACAAATCCAACGACTCCAGCCGGGCCGCAATCGGACCACCGAGAAGAAAGCTAGGTATCCGCCGGTCTCTGGCTTGGTTTTCGATGCCGCATTCCTCGATGAACGAGAGGTCTCTTTGCTGCGATCTTTGCCAGGTGCATCAGACATTGCCAGGTACACCCCCTCTGCTACCAGTAGTTTTATTGTAGGTAAACTAGCCATAATCGAGGCTTCTCAGTCTCGGCGATCCCTCTTTACTACTTTCTTAGGTCCTGATCTGCATGTGTAGTTTCTAAAATTCATATAGAACTCTTTACATCTTATTTTGATCTAATATTCAGGATTTAACCACCACACCCCACATATAAAATACACAAAAATAATCTCATGCATATTAGTTATGCATCAATGAGATAGTTTTTTCTATGGAATTGCTCAAGTCCATTTGGATTATGCTTGCTATAGCAGTATATTTAGATTATGAAATCTGGCAAATGGATGTTCGAACAACTTTCATAAATGGTGACTGGAAGAGAAGGTGCATATGATGCAACCTGAAGGGTTCACATCCATAGATGAGTCTAAAGTGTGAAAGCTTCAGAGGTCCATTTATGGACTGAAACAGGCTTCTTAGAGTTAGAACATGCATTTTAATAAATGTATCAAGACGTATGGTAGTGCGGACATCAGGGCTAAAAAAGATTGACAGGTCGAACCCACATCCTTGGGATCACCTTGAATAAAGCCTTGAATCCAAACCCCTTTTTCCTGTAAATATTTTATTTTAAATTCTGTTATTTAGGATTAGTGGGTTTAGCCCTTGGATCCAAAATTGAGTATATTAAAAAAACCCCTGAACCCAAATGAAACATGTATATATATATTTACCTAGTTGGGTTTATCCCTTTTTACAAATTGTAATTAGGGTTTTTGTTTTATAGCCTTTTGGGCCAAACCCCTTTTACCAAGTTGAACCACTTGTTTACATGTCTTCTCTTTTGATCAAATTGGGTTCCAATTGATCAAATGGGACTTTTGTTATTTGGTTGGATTAATTAGTTTTGAGTCATGTGATTAGTTATTTTAGTTATTGAGTCCTGTAATATAAGAGGGGACCCAAATCAAGATACTATGTGCATTTAAGTCAAGACAAATGTGACCCCATGTGACAACCCAACAAACCATGTGCTAGCTTAAGACAAGTCAAGCATTGGCGCCACATGTCATCCATTTCTTGGTGCCACCTCTGAAGGACAAAAAAGGGAAGCATACCAATATGCAATGGCAAGGCAGAAACATGCATTTTAAAACTATTTTAAAACAAGCACAATAGAATACTTGGTAGATTGATCAAACGATCTACCAATCTGCCTGCAACAGGATCTATTATAATGATATAGCATGCAATAAACATAAAAAATAAGATAAAACTCAAAGATATAAAGATATCTTATCGTTATACCTAAATGCAGTGGCGGTGCTCCAAGGATGGTGCTCTTGAGCCACACACATGTTTGGCCTCTACAGGTAGTTCATACCGGGGCTCGACTTTGATCAACTCCCTCGGAGTGCTAGCTCCTTGGGATCCTTGATGCCGATCTGCTTCTTCCTAGAAGATGAGGAGGAGAGGTGGACCCTTTTTAACTAGCTCTATTCCCAAGACCTAGCTTAAGTGCAAGGTACCACACACCCAATGCCCAAATCCTCACAAGCCCCTTTCTTCCCTCTCAGAATCTTAGCAACATGGAGATTCAGAGACCAAGAACCAAAAACCATCATCCAGCAGCCCAGAAATAACTCTTATTTAAAGAGGCAGCCATGGGAGGAAGAAAGGGGAAGGAGGAGAGATTGGGGGAGAAGATGGGGAGGCATTCCAAAAAGGTTCCAAGCACCAAAGGCAAGTATGACCATCATATTATAATAGCTTGGAGCCAAAACCGATCAGATTTTGAATTTTGAACTCGAAATTCGAAGTCATAATCTTCCGAGAATTCTTCCCAAAATTCAGCTTGTCACTGTAAGTGTCGACTAATGCAAAATCGCCAAGTGTCGACACTTTTCAAGTATTGACTCAAGCAAGTGTCGACACTTGGAACATAGTCAATCATATTGACCTCCGATGATGACAAATGATTCTTAATCATCGATCTGCCTTAAGATCAGATGAAACCCCTATGGTGTGTAACCCCATAGATTCGAACACTAAGTCGGTAGCATTGGAACACTTCCAATACTAGTCAAAGTCCTTATCTAGCAATGATACCCAATGTCTGGATATGTTAAAGATGCAAAGCACCTCTTTAGAACCTCTGGTATATTGTTACAACATAATCCATCCCTTTGACCTCATAATGCTCAAGATGACCTCTCTAAAACTACCCTGGCCAAGGATTTGTTAAATTGATACACAGTGAGTTATCCACTCCAAACTATTTTAAGGGATCAATTCCATCTTGATCCACCACCGCTCCACAAGTACTTGACTACCCCCAGAAACCTTCCATTATTGGATTAGAAATTCAGATGGTCCAGCACCAAAGTATAGTGAGTTGCTTGCAAGCTGCCATGGTGACCTCAAGTCTGAGGGACATATATACCCATATCCCTTTGTGAGCAGCCCTTTGGCAGAAGGGAGCTTTGTAGATGGTCACGTTCAGTGAGATGTCACACATTTCACTTGCATGTCACACCAGTGTCTCTACACTCCTTAGTTAAGAGGACAACCAACAAATGTGACATACAACAACCTATACTTGATACATTGTTGTCCTATAATAATGTATCATTTGGTTGTAAACCAATTTAAGAACTACTTGATATATCCTCTCTATATCATATAATGTAGTTTTAAGGACTCCATCATACAAGAGTTCATTTCAAAAAATGTAAATATGAAGAACAGCCAAAAAAGAATAACTTTTATTCATTTAAAAATTCATATACAATTACAAAATGGCACAACCGTCCATAGCCTAGACAATTGGCTTTGGGACACAATTCCTAACAACTCCTACTTGGACTAAAGCTAATCGGTATAGAATCTCATTCTCATTTTCCATTTATAACTGTCGAACACTTGAATTTTGACAGCTTTAATGAAGGGGTCAGCCATGTTCTCCTTTCCATCAATCTTCTGAAGGTCAATATCATCTCGTTCCATGATCTCTCGCATAAGGTGATTGCACCACAGAATGTGCTCTGTGTGGTGATGTGACTTCGGCTCTTTGGCTTGAGCAATGGCTCCAGTGCTATCACAATAGACCAAAATAGGACCATTCAGGGAAGGTGCCACTCTCAACTCGCCAAGGAACTTTCGCAACCACACTACTTCCTTTGCTGTATCCGATGCTGTAATGTACTCTACTTCTCATACTGAGTCCACCATAGTAGGCTGCTTGGAACTTTTCCAGCAGATCGCTCCTCCATTAAGGGTGAAGATAAATCCTGACACACTCTTGCTATCCTCCTTATCTGTCTAGAAATTGGAATCAGTATACCCCACAAGTTTTAGGTCAGGTTCTCCATAAATTAGCCATTGGTCCTTAGTATTTCGCAAATACTTAAGAATGGCCTTTACCACTTTTCAATGATCTTCACCTGGGTCAGACTAGTATCTGCTCACTATGCCTAGTGAGTATGCCATGTCGGGTATAGTACTTGTCATAACATACATGATAGAACCTACTACCGAAGCATATGAGATTCTGCTCATACGCTCTCTCTCCTCAGGAGTTGTTGCACAATCCTCTTTGGAGAGAGCAATTCCAGTGCTTATTGGGAGATAGCCATTCTTGAAATTTTCCATGCTGAACAATAGCATAATGTCAATATACATAAATTAAGACAATCCTAGAAGCCTTTTAGATCTATCTCTATAGATCTTCATACCCAATATGTAAGAGACTTCTTCCATGTCCTTTATAGAGAACTAAGATGACAACCAAACCTTTATTCCTTGTAGTGCTGGGATGTCATCCCCGATTAAGAGAATGTCATCCACATAAGAAACAAGGAACACAATCACAAAACCATAGCCCACTTATAAATGCAAAGTTCTCCGTTCCTAATGAAGCCATACGATTTGATACACTTATCAAATCACATGTTCCAACTCTGTGATGCTTGTTTTAGTCCATAGATGGACCTTTGAAACTTGCACACCTTTGACTCATCTATGGATGTGAACCCTTCAGGTTATATCATATACACCTCCTCTTCTAGCTCACCATTCAGAAAAGTTGTTCGGACATCCATTTGCTAGATTTCATAGTCAAAGTGTGCCGCTAAAGCAACCATGATCCAAATGGACTTGAGCATTGCCACAGGAGAAACGTCTCGTCATAGTCAATAATATAACATTGACGATATCCTTTAGCAACCAGATGGGCTTTATATGTCTCCACCTGCCCGTCTGCATCCCTTTTCCTCTTGAAAATCCATTTACACCAAATTGATTTTATCCCTTCAAGCAGATTAAACAATGTCCATACATTGTTGATTTCCATGGTTCCATTTTTGATTGCATGGCTCCTAGCCATTTCTTAGAGTCGGACCTCTAAATCGCATCCATATAGGTGATCGGATCCTCATTATTCTCGTCGAGTTCAATGGGATCACCATCCATGACCAAAAAACTGTAGGATCTGTCCGATTGACTCGGTACCCTATCGGATCTCCTTAATGGTTCCTGTGTAGGCTCTAGGTGTGATCTAATTACAATCAGTTCTATGTTGTCCCTTAAGTCTGCCGGTTCTTCTACTTGTTGAATTTCACTAAGTTCAATCTTAGAGGCTATAGTTCCTTCACCAAGGAACTCCTTTTCTAAAAAGATAGCCCTAACTGACAAACAATTTTTGTTACTCGGCCAAGTTGAAGTAATACCCCTTAGACTCTTTTAGATACCCAACAAATAGGCACCGGTCAGACCTCGGTCCAAGTTTATCCATTTCCAAATGTTTTACATAAGTCGGGCAACCCCAGACCCGAAGGTGCGAGAGTGTCGGCTTATGTCCAGTCCATATCTCATATGGGGTTTTTTTAACAGATTTACTTGGAGTCCTATTCAAAAGGTAACAGGCTGATTCAATAGCATATCCCCAAAAGGATATCAACAGAGAAGCAAAACCCATTATAGACCGAACCATGCTAATAGGGTTTAATTTCTCCTTTCAGACACTCCATTTAACTGAGGTGTCCCTAGAGATGTCCACTGAGAGAGAATCCCATTCTCCTCGAGATATGTCAGAAACTCTTTCAAAAGATATTCACTGCATCGATCTGATCGAAGGGTTTTGATACATCTTCTAGTTTTTTTTTCTACTTCATTACGATATCGTTTGAAAATTTCAAATGACTCGATTTATGTCTCAACAAGAAAACAACCATACCTCAAAAGGTCGTCTGTAAATGTAATAAAATAACTGTATCCACCTCTGGCACTATATTCATGGGCCTGCATACATCAGTATGTACCGAATTTAGAATTTCTTTGGCTCATTCACCTTTTCTAGTAAAAAATGATTTTGTCATCTTTCCAAGGAGACAGGACTCACAGGTTGGAAGTGAACCACTTTCACTAAAGTCGAGGAGACCCTCGTACTTCAACTTGTTTATCCTGTTCTTATTAATATGACCTAGCCTACAATGCCATAGGTACGCATCGCTGACATTATCTATCCTAGGGCATTTACTAGAAGTTATACTATACTAACATGTTGCGATAGTACATAAATGCCATTATTCATATATCCATTTATTACAATAGAACCATTCTAAATGATTTTGTAAATATCATTCTTTATTGATAGTTCATAACCATACATGGCCAATTGGCCTACAGAAATGACATTTAAAATAAAAGATGGATAATAACGACACTCATTCAAAATGATTATACAAGACTTGAAAACTAGTTTGAGGACTCCTAACGCCAGGACTGGAACTTGGCTTCCATTTCCTACATTCAAGAATCTCTCACCATCCTCGAATCTTCTACTAACTTGAAGTCCCTGCAAAGAATTGCAAATATGAATTGGACTCCCTGTATCCAATACCTAATTAGTAGTATCATAGATAGAGAAACTACAAGGTGTTATCATATAAATACCTTTCCAGCACCTTCTGGCTGCTTCCTCTTCTTGGACCTGTTTGGGTCAAGGAACATAATGTAAAAAGGACAGTTCCTCTTCCAATATTTCTACTTTTTGTAGAAGAAGCACTCTGCTTGGCTCTTATCAGCCTTCTCCTTCTTGGCCTAACTGGGCCCAGAAGCATTCTGCACCTATTTTCCTTTACTTTTCTTTTTCCCTTTCTTAAAGGGATGATGCCCTGCCGAAGATCCTCCCATTAGATTTACCACCCCTTTGCTCAAATGGTGGTCTTTCTCATAAGTCTACAGCTACCCCAACAGACTGTGGAAGTTAATTACAAGCTTATTCATTCTATAATGATTAAAAAAATATAGATATGAAGAAGAGAGAGAATTCAGAATCGCATCCTTTCCAAGCTATTCATGCAAGGGGCATCCGAGATTGCCCGGCACTAAAGCATCTCGATCATGTATAATATATGATCAGTGATTGTGGCCCCATCATGCATCCATGCATTGTAGAAAGCATAGGAGACCTTGTACCTCTCAACATCATCTGGTGTCCTGAAAGACTCCTTCAACCTTTGAAGGATTTCTTCCGGCTGGGCTTCTTCAAATTTGTGACTGAACTCATCATTCATCACTGCCAATATTATGCGTTGGATAGTGATCTTGTCAGAGAGCCACTTTTGATAAGTGTCTCTGACCGAACCCTGAGCATTGGGAGCAGGGGTTTTAGGTGCTGGATCCGATATCACATACAAGATCCATTCATTCTCCAGGACAATCTTGAGCCATCGATACCAGCTATCAAAGTTGGGACCCTTAAGCTTCTCGTTATCGAGAAGAGACCAGAGCAATAGGTTAGAAGACATCTGAAAGGAAAACCAAAGCTAATTAGTGTATATGAATTATTATCCTATAGACATGGACTTTAGTCTAAAGGCCCTCCCACTACTTGGTTCTGAATGGTAGCCTCTACCTCCAATCTGAGGAATCACTTGGTTTCCTAAGTGGGTACTAGAGTCCAATATACAAAACATGAGCCTGACTATGGCCAGCCCACCCATGCACGTCTAAAGGTAGGTTGTTCAATCGATTACTTCTCCAAGTAACCTCTAGTATTTAGGTTTTGCCCCAAGGTGCACTTCAATCAACCTTTGGACCTCCTATTAAAGGTCCCGGGTAGGTCTAACTATTAACATGACAAAATTCGATTCTTCTAACTAATGAATAGTCAAGCCCGACTTTGGCCAGCCCACTGGACCACCAATAAGATAGTCACACTAAGCCATCATATTAGGAACAATAATTTTAATAGCTCGATGAACACCCGATCTTTGGATCTGTGATGAACACTCAACTATTAGACCCATTACCATCGCACTTAATGGGAGACTAAGACTAAGTTATCTCCATAACTTCTTCTTTTTATGGAACTAATAATTTAGAGGGTTTAATCTTATTATGATAGAAGAAGAAATGAGAAGACATGGATCAACCTCCCACTGACCACATCAGCAATCAAGGAGGGTTACTCATAACTAATAATCTATGGACACCTAAAATCAGTCAAGACTGATTAACCTTGGGTGACATGGGTTAACACAAGTCAATGAGCTATCCAATCAATCCTGATCGACCACATTGGCCAGGTAAGTGAGATCATGGGTTGGGTTTCGCCATTATCCATCTTGCCTTAGACACCAACCGAGTTGGCCAGGTAAGAACCAAGATCAAAATGCCAAACTTACCTTGGATACCAATTGGTTCATCAGACTCGATTAGACTAGATGAAAGACTCGGGCTGACCACTGAGCCACAAATTAGGTCCATTTAGATTTATGAAATAATCAATCTAACTATTAGAGAGATCTATTGAAAAGAAATCCTAACTCAATATTTGATTAGATTAGTTCTGTATTTAGTCCAATGCATCTAAACAAAGGTCTAGCCCAATTAAGGACCTAAAAGAAGCTAACCCATGACCCTTAAGGCTTATTGAAATGACTTAAAATCTTTGAATCATATTCCTAGAGTTCTTAGTCATTCAAAGTGACTTAATTCTTAATTAAGTTCAATAGCCTTAATAAATTAAAATAATTTTAATTTAAAATGTAAAGTAATTTTACAATAATAAGAAATTTGAATTAACTATTTTTGCAACTTTTCATGTCAAGTGTCGACTCACCAGGGGCAAGTATCGACAGTAGGTGTTGACACTTAGGTTGACTCAAGGCTTGAGACAAGAAGAAAATAGAACACTATATTTTCTTGGAAGCACTTATGAGTCGACACTTTCAAGGCAAAGTGTCGACTCATAAGCCCAAGTGTTGACACTTCCTAGTCAAGTGTCGACACTTCAACCTTCATGAGTCGACTCAAGAGGTCGACTCAAGGCCTGTCACAGGGCAATAACAGTAATTTCAAATCCAAAGTTTCACCAAACTTTCAATCAAATCAGATCAAAACAAAACTCTTAGATCTTATCTAAATTTGTTTTAAGATCATAATATAGGATTAAAACATTTTTAATCTACATTTTTTCTTATTTTCATTTTCATCAGTCAAACATAAGCGGCATCCTTACACATCATAGGAGACCCCATTGAATGGAAAGAGAGGGTCTTGTAGGCCTACTTCTCTCCTATGACCGGACGGCCATGGTGAAGCACTCAATCCAAGTATTTAAGAGAAAATAAAGATGTTAAAGCATGCTACAATTTTTATACTATGATGAACCTGGCTTTGATACCAATGAAGGGTAAAAAAAGGAAGCATACCAATATGCAATAGCAAGATAGAAACATGCATTTTAAAACTATCTTAAAATAAGCACAGCAGAATTCTTGGTAGATCGATCAAATGATCTATCAATTTGGCTACAATAGGATCTAGTATAATGATTAGCATGCAATAAACATAAAAAATAAGATAAAACTCAAAGATATAAAGATACCTTACCATTATACCTTTGATGGATGCAGTGGCGGTGCTCCAAGGATGGTGCTCTTGAGCCACACACGTGTCTGGCCTCTACAGGTAGTTCATACCGAGGCTTGACTTTGATCAACTCCCTTGGAGTGCTAGCTCCTCGGGATCTTTGAGGTCGATATGCTTCTTCCTAAAAGATGAGGAGGAGAGGTGGACCCTTCCTAACTAGCTCTCTTTCCAAGACCTAGCTTAAGTGCTAGGTAGCTCACACCCAACGTCCAAATCCTCATAAGCCCCTTTCTTCACTCTCAGAATCTCAGCAGCATGGAGATTCAGAGACCAAGAACCAAAAACCATCATCCAACAGCCCAGAAATAACTCTTATTTAAAGAGGTAGCATGGGAGGAAGAAAGAGGAAGGAGGAGAGATTCGGGCAAAAGATGGGGAGGCATTCCAAAAAGGTTCCAAGCATAGAAGGCAAGTATGACATTATACTATAATAGCTTGGAGCCAAAACTGATCAGATTTTGAATTTCAAACTCGAAATTTGAAGTCAAAACCTTCCCAGAATTCTTTCCATAATTCAGCTTGTCATAGCAAGTGTCGACTCATGCAAAATTGCCATGTCTCGATACTTTCCAAGTGTTGACTCATGCAAGTGTCGACACTTGGAACATGGTCAATTATATTGACCTCCGGTGATAGCAAATGATTCTCAATCATCGATCTACCTTAAGATCAGTTAGAAACACCTATGGTGTGTGACCCCATAGGTTCGAATACTAAGCCAGTAGCACTAGAACACTTCCAGTACCAGTCAAAGTCCTCATCTAGTAATGATACCTAATATCCTGATAGGTCGAAGATGCAGAGCACCTTTCTAGAACCTCTGGCATATGGTTACCGCATAATTCATCCCTTTGACCTCATAATGCTCAGGATGATTCAGGGTTCGACTGCTAACCTTAATTTGATTTTTCTAGATCGTGTCTCAACTTTACAAGTTTTGTGACTTCTTACAATAACTACCCTGGCTAAGCATTTACTAAATTGAGATACAATGAGTTATTCACTCCAAACTATTTTGAGGGGTCAATTCCATCTTGATCCACCACCGCTCCATAAGTACTTGACTGCACCCAGAAACCTTCTATCACTAGATTAGAAATTCTGGTAGTCCGGTATCAAAGTATAGTGAGTTGCTTGCAAGATGCCATGGTGACCTTAGGTCTGAGGGACACATATACCCATATCCCTTCGCGAGCAACCCTTTGGCAAAAAGGAGATCCGCAGATGGTCATGTTCAGTGAGATGTCCCACATTTCACTTGCATGTCATACTAGTGTCTCCACACTCCTTGGTTAAGAGGATAACCAACAAATTTGACATACAATAATCTACACTTTATACATTGTCATCCTATAACAATATATCATTTGGTTGTGAACCAGTTTAAGAACTACTTGATATGTCCTCTCAATATCAAATAATATAGTTCTAAGGACTCCATCATACAAGAGTTCATTTCAAGAAAATGCAAATATGATGAATAGACAAAAATAATAACTTTTATTCATTTAAAAATTTAAATATAATTATAAAATGGCACAACCATCTATAGCCTAGATGATTGGCTTTGGGACACAATTCCCAACAACCTCATCATATGCCACCTCATCAAGTTAAGGATGCCCATGCTACCTCATCAGCCTATGTCACATGCCAGAAGTTAGGACATCATCACATGACATGTTTGGACATCACTTGCCATCTCATCGGGACAACGTCACATGCCAAGTCATTTATCTTGGTTGGCCAATTTTATGTCAAAAATGGTTGTCTTTATTTTTTATCAAGACATTAAGACATCCATACATCCAAACATCCAGACATCCGGACATTCAGACACCATTTGAAGTTCAACTTTATCCAAAGTGGGCGCCACATTTTTTTTTCTAATGTCATTGCTCATTTAAAATGCCGATAGTTTTAAGATGAGTAAAGCAAAAGGAGTCTAAGCCTTAGCACCTCATTCTTCCTTCCTTTTTGTCACCACTTTTTAAGAGGAGTCAGCCAAGATGGGAGAATCTATCTAGAGCATTCAAATTCAAATGAGATTGGAACCTATCTTTCAAGTTTGAGTTATAAGAAGATAGAGACCAAGAGGAGTTGACATCATTTTATTTTTTTATCGCCCATCCATTCAAGAAATCCCAATTTAAGAGGAGTAAAAGAGAAGGGCACTTCATCTCAATTTTATTTTGTCACCCACTTCATCTTCTTGTCACCCAAAATTCAAGGAATTAGCACCCATCATAAAGGAATTCCAAGAGGACACCAAGAGTTTCAAAGGAATCCAGAAAAGAGGGAAGTCCAAGGAAGATCAAAAGCTAGAGTTCAAGATACCAGGTGCAAGGATTCCAAGGAGTTGCTGCCTAAGGGACACCAGTGCTAGTCTTTGTATCCATTACACCACTAGTTGATGGTCTATAAATATCCCATCAACCCCCCCTGTGTTATTAATGATTATTGATGAAATACAACGACATTCTATCAAATTTTTTCTTTGTTGTTTGCATCGCGGGGTGTGAGGCCCTTTCCTTTGTTTTTCAGAACATCGCGGGGTGTGAGGCTCTAGTTATCTTACTTATCCAGACATCAAAAAAACCTAGCCAACCACTTCCTTCCCTCTTCTCTTTTACTTTCCATCCTTTTCCTTCTTTGCTTCATTCTAATTGATCGATCTTCTTTTGTTGAGTGATTGCAGGTGATCAGGAACTAAAGTTGTGGTGTTCTTTCCTTGGAACTGAAATCATAAAAGATCGGAGCCCGAAGATCAAAATCTTGAAGCCCTGCCATGAAATCCTAAGAGTTCCAATAGATCTACTTCAGAAGAAAAAATTCGACATTGGTAAAACTCAAAATCCTTTCCCTACTCTTTAGTTTCTGATATTTGAAAGTAGACCCTAGTTTAAGGTGATTTCTTAATCACCAAATCCTAATTTTTTAGTTAATTTGTTAGATCTACTTATATGGGTATAAACTAGTTAACTAGTTTCCATAATTGCATACTTTGAGTCTCCAAAAATCCAAAAATTATAATAAAATTTAATTACTGTTGTTCACTGTTAATTAGGTTAATAATTAATGGATTTAGTTTCATAATTATCCCGCATCAATTTTGGTATTAGAGCGACAGGTTAAACTAGGGTTTAAATGCAAGTTCTAAAATTTCTGCATACCTAGAACTAGGCTGAAATTAAAACTGCATAAAACCTAACTAAAAAAAAATCAAAAAAATTAGAAATAAAATTTTTAATAATCTTCTGTTAATCCTCTATTAATCTTAGAAAAAAATCAGATAAAAAAATTTATTTTCTATTTTTTGGTGGAAGGAAATCACCCCTTCAGAGCGGGTATATGCAAGTATACTGTCACGACCCATGGATGTAATGAGCTATGGCCGGACATGATATCCTGAGATCGAATCAGATCTGAATTTAATTTTGAGATAAAAAAAATAATTTATATTTTTCTACTATTTTTAATTATTTTATTGCTTCATTGCATATCAGGGTTTCATCTTGTGTGTGCATCATCAAGTAACCAAATCTTAAGGGCACTTGAGCATCTCAAATCAGGGCAAGAGCTCATCACCTATCCTGGGCCCGCAATAACCTTCTTTGCATCCAAGCCTAATCTAATTAAAATTAATTAGACTTAATTTTCTCTAGTGAGCTAGGGACACCAACAGGTCAGGTTCCAAGTATTGTGTGGAAGCTAGTGCACCCAATCCTTTGATTATCACTTGAATATGGTGTCTAAGGCTAGAGGTCCAAAGGCAAACATCCTAAGTGGACTTATGGTTTTTAATTAAGACCCTGTGAGAGCAAGGGGAGCCTCCCACGACCCCACCTCTTACCTGGCCAATGGATAGGGTAATTACTAAATTAGTTGTAAATTGAGCTGACCCATTCTACTTGAGCTCTAGGTCTAGGAAACCTTTGTTCAGATTTTTGTGTATTTGCATTGCATGGCTACTAGATTAGGAGCCCAATACCAGTAGTTCAAACCCAAACCTAACCTAGTTTTACCATGGACTCCAACTTCGAGACCTTCCCTAGGATCATGAATGATCAGTTTGCCCTGATAAATAATAAGTTTGACCGAATAGATAACCATTTAGGAAACTTAGAGAGGACCAGTAAGACTCATCCTGAACCTAAACTTGAGACACTTTTCTTCACACCTCCCAACCCTTGGAGATCCCTATACTATGACCGATTATGGGAACCCAATCCTAGGAGACCCCCACACCATAACCCAATCTGGGAGACTAACCATAGGAGGCCCAATTATGATTCCATAGACCAGGATGAGAGAGACACTAGGAACTTTAGGCTAAAAGTACCTACATTTGGTGGTGATCTTGATCTTGAGGATTATATTGATTAGGAAGAAGGTATGGATCTATATTTTGAGAGGGAAATAGTGTTTGATTAAAGAAAGTTTAATATTGCTAAGCTTAAGTTATTATGCAAGGCTAGAATTTATTGGGATGATGTCGAAAGAATGATCAGACGAAGAAGAGACATACCCGCAACTACCTAGAGTGACATGAAACTTAAACTTAGGGAAAGGTACCTACCTAGATCATATGAACCTAGTTCCTATGCAGCCAGATCTTTTGAACCCAGCTCCTACAAACCCAGATCCATGACCTATAGATCTGAGCCAATATCCTATGAATCTAAGGAACCCATAGCCCTGGGTTTTAGTCTTGTGCTAGTCAGATTTCGCTTAGTTAGATAGAACCATTAGGATTAGTGCTCCTTATCAAAAATTTGGATCTAGTCAAATCCACCCGAGTCGACCCATTCCTCGGCAGAGTCGACCCAACTCCCACCCAAGCCAACTCAACGTGAATCCGAGCCAACCTGCCCCTACTAGCCCAAATCCTAGCAAATTTTTCCTTAACCGACCTACTCCAACTATCCTATTGGTTCACCAGGATGACATTGAAGTGGAAGTGTATGAGGCTTAAGTGAACTTAGTGGATGAGTATGAGAGAGAAGAGGAAATACATATGGCTGACCTAGAATTAGCTAACCTAATAGGCACCCAGACTGAAGCCAGCCTAGAGTTAGTTGACCATGACCATACCATGACTGAAGCTGTACTGGAAGGACAAGTAGAAAAAGAGACCCATGAGGAGTCTAACCCTATTATTAGGACCTTACCTGAGGAAACACTAGAAGAGACTCAAGTCATAGAGCCCAGTCTTGAAATTCAAGAACCAGAGGAAATTATTGAGGACTTGGCTTATTTAGTCCAGTATCCTCGGAAGACTTCACCTTTGTGGTCCCAATTGAAAATCTTTTTCCTGAAATCACTGACTCATCCTTCCATAAGGCTGACCTTTATTTACCTGTTCATGTAACCCAATGTCCGAACCTTAAGGTCAACCCCATTAGTCTAGGACATATCCTCGAACCCTTTTCTTATTTCCTACCCTACCAGGTTATCCCCGAATCTACTTCTTATTTTCTATGTTTTCCTAAAGCTTCTCATATTTCTAGGATCATTAGATTACATTTTATAGATGTTAGCATATTACATACATTCATTGAGTATGTTAGATTTGCATCCTTCTTTTGGAAAATCCTATGGCATTTAGTAGGAGTCCATGCACCATTCTCATTTGCTTGTCACCCACCAACCAAGGGTCAAACTCAGTTGTAGTTTAGGGTTTAGTCAAGTCTGTAGTCCATTAGGTATAGTTATTAGTCATTTACATGTATGTCAATAATAACAATAAAAAAAAATTAATGAAAGCAATGAATCTTTTCAAGAAAAGTCTCAAAGAATTCAATGAAGGAGACTTTGTCATGGTTTGACTACGACCTGAATGGTTCCCACCGGGAACCATGAAAAAGTTACATGCCCGTAGTAGTGGACCATACAAAGTAATTAGGAAAATTGGACCTAATGCCTACATGCTTGAGTTACCACTTGAACTAGGTATTAGTCCTATTTTCAACGTTTCAGACCTTATGAGTATAGGGAGCCAACATTGATTTCTAGTGAGCCTTTTGGGCCTAATCTAGTCCTTGAGAGTGAGCCAACCCCAGTGTGTCCACCTACCATACCACTAGCCCAGAAAGACAAAATTGAGCGGATCTTGGATGACAAGATTATCACTACTCGGGCAAAGATTATCAGTGATATATGATTCATTGGCAAGGATGACCCGAGACTGATGATTCTTGGATCACCAGAGAGGACTTGCAGAGAGTTGACCCAAACTTACTAGAGTGCTATCATAGTGAAGTTAACCTATACTTGATAGGTCAAGTTTCCCCCACCAGGGAAGAATTGGTGCGAACACCAGGGCCTAAAAATATTGACAGGTCAAACCCACATCCATGTGGATCACCTTGAATAAAGCCCTAAATCCAAACCCCTTTTTTTTGAAAATATTTTATTTTAAATTCTATTATTTAAGATTAGTTGGGTTTAGCCCCTAGATCCAAAATTGTGTCTATTAAAAAAACCATTGAACCTAAATAAAACATATATATATATATATATATATATATATATATATATATATATTTACCTAATTGGGTTTAGCCCATTTTACCAACTATAATTAGGTTTTTTTTCTTAGCCTTTTGGGCCAAACCCCTTTTACCAAGTTGAACCACTTATTTACATGTCTTGCCTTTTGATCAAATTGGGTTCAAATTGATCAAGTGGGGCTTTAGTTATTTGGTTGGTTTAATTAGTTTTGAGTCATGTGATTAGTTATTTTAGTTATTGAGTCCTGTAATACAAGAGGGGACCCAAATAAAGATACCATGTGCATTCAAGTCAAGACACATATGACCCCATGTGACAACCCAACACACCATGTGCTAGCTCAAGACAAGTCAATCATTGGCGCCATATGTCATCCACTTCTTGGTGCCACCTCATCATATGCCACCTCATCAAGTCAAGGATGTCCATGCCACCTCATTAGCCTATGTCACATGCCACAAGTTTGGACATCATCACATGACATGTTTGGATATCACTTGCCATCTCATTGAGACAACATCACATGCCAAGTCATTTATCTTGGTTGGCCAATTTTATGTCAAAAATGGTTGTCTTTATTTTTTATCAAGTCATTAACACATCCAGACATCTAAACATCTAGACATCTAAACATCTAGACATCCAGACATTCAGACACCATTTGAAGTTCAACTTTATCCAAAGTGGGTGCCAAATTTTTTCTTCTCATGTTGTCGCTCATTTAAAATGCCGATGGTTTTAAGATGAGTAAAGTAGAAGGATCCAAGCCTTAGCACCTCATTCTTCCATCCTTTTTGTCACCACTTTTTAAGAGGTGTTGGCTATGATGGGAGAATCTATGTAGAGCATTCAAATTCAAATGAGATTAGATGCTATCTTTCAAGTTTGAGTTGCAAGAAGATAGAGACCAAGAGGAGTTGATGCCATTTTATTTTTTTGTCGCCCATCCATTTAAGAAATCCTAATTTAAGAGGAGTAAAAGAGAAGGGCACTTCATCTCAATTTTATTTTGTCACCCACTTCATCTTCTTGTTGCCCAAAATTCTAGGAATTATTGCCCATCATAAAGGAATTCCAAGAGGAAGCCAAGATGTTGGGGGACTAACTAGATGCTAGGATGAAATGATGCAGGTGATTTTTTCTTTGGTGATTTTTAGGATTTTAATGATTTGTTTAGGATTCCCGAAAACAAGTAGGGTATATCTAAGGTTCTATACTAACAAGAACTTCAGGAAAGCAAGTAAGTCCCTAAGCAAGGATAAAAAGAGGACCCCGGGATAGAGAAACTCCGTAGGACTTAGCTCTCAGATCAATACCTACTTAGGAGTCAGGGTGGCAAACCTCAAAGATCTAAAGCGCCTGATGCCGAGTTCACTCACTCTGGTGGATGCGGTCTGGATGGTCGAGCCTTCAACCCCGCGGATGTGCTGGCTTGCTGTCCAAAGGTCTCGATGGCAAGGATAACTGACTCCATATTCGTGTCACCTGGAGGACCTTCAAGCATTCAAGAGGGGAGTTAAGATTCAACAAAGAAAACAAGGGATGAAGGAAAAGAGAGTTGATGTGGTGATGGTGGAGTTCTTCTTGCTAGGTGCCCGGTTAGATGATCCCAATAGACTCTGACTCGAAGGTTGGAGGATGGAGTTGCAGAAGAGATAGTAACACGAGGCCTCACACCTCTCGACGCCCGAAGGTGAAGGTGATCCCTTACAGAGATCGACGTTCCTAATGAACGAAGGCAACTAAAGAGAATTGGATCTTAAGAAAACTTGGGTTTTTCATTCATCATCAATTAGCTTTACAAAGGAGGGGTAAGGTCCTTTTTATAGGCATGTTAGGATCCAATTTAAATTTCAAATGAAAAGTACAAATCTTCTCTTGATGGGGTGTCCAAAAATTCAAAATTTCTTCCTCCTTGGCCAACCATGAATTTGGACTTGATTGGGTGTGGCTTGATGTGAGGCTTGGAAGAGGGATCTTGGCACCCTTGAACTTGGGAATGTTGGTCCCTTATTTTGGAAGAAGACATGAAGTGGGGCTTGGAGCAAGGCTTGTATCCTCCTCCTTTCCTTAGTTGTGCATCCTCCTTTGGTACAAGACATGATATGGGGAGTGGGAGATGGAGGCGCCCAAGGATCTTGCTATTCCTTCCATAGTTGTTCAAGTAGTTTGGGAAGAAGGCTTGATAGGAGGTTTTGAAGGAAGGGATTTAAATTATCCAAACTCTAACTCCTTTTGACCTTCTCTTGGCCGGCCACCCATATTTGAAAAATAGCTTGATATGGGGGAGGGAAAGAGGGAGTGTGTCAAGTATTGTGTCCCTCCTTTGGGCATCCAAAATCTAAAATTTGCTGCCCACTTTGCAGGTTGACATGGCGCCACATATGATGAAGAGGTGGCACCCCTGAGCTGAGTTGGCTTCCATCATGGCTTGGCTCAAAAGTGACTTGACTTCAAGACCAATCTTGTATGGATCCATACTTCAAACAGACTCGAACTGGACTCAATACAGGACTGAACTTAGCATAGGACTCGACTTGACCAACTTGGTCAAAGTACAAGACTAGACACAGATACTTGAGACTCAATCAAAGCTAAAGAAAATTACAAGGTTTAGGCTTGAAGCCATATTACAAGATCTGAAAATTTGGAACCCTTATTAGAGGTCTGGTGCCCACACCATTTCTCCCCGGGTGGGAGGAATTCGACCCTGTCGAGTAAAGGTTTATTTGGCTTTGATATTTTTTCTGAAGGTCAGGGTCGAGGTGCTGCAAGTCCTCTCGGATATCCTATGAATCATCGGACTACGGTCAGCCTTGCAATCAGACCAAGTAACACTGATAGCCTTTGCCCCGAGTGGTCATAGCTTGATCATCCAGGACACGCTCGATCCACTCTCCTCTCTTAGGTAAAATTTGGAGGTGGACACTCTTGGTCAAGTTCGCTCTCAAATGAAAGGTTAGGCCGAAATGGTTTACTGGGTATGTTTGCTGGTTCCCTATACTCGACTAAGTCTAGGATATTGAAAGTCGAGCCAATGCCATAATTCGAGGGTAGCTCAAGCATATAAGGATTAGGGCCAACTCTTCTTATCACTCTAAAGGGGCCAGCTCCACGAGCATGAAGTTTCTTAATGGCTCCTGGTGGAAACTGTTCAGGCCTAAGCCTAACCAATATAGAATTTCTTTGATCAACTCTTTGACTCTCATTCAGGAATCAGCGAAGTTATTTTAAAATTTATACTTAATGCATGTTGCAAAATGCAGACTTAACGATGCATTTCTATAGAGCAGAATTTTATTAGACTCTCTAGGGCCTAAACCTAACAGATTATTGACTCTCTAGGACCCTAGTCTGGTATGCACAAGAAAAATTATCTAGGATCTTTAGCAGAAGCCATAAGGTATACCAAAAGTAGATGGCAAAAGGGATGGGCTCCACAGAGTCATGCATTTTGGTAATCTCAACAAAAAGTAACCCCATGGCTCTAGAAAAGTGAGAAGGCTCAGGAAAGGGTAGGAAATAGGAATCGGAGTCTTGGGGCAATCTATGGGAAGCATGAGACAGACCTTGGTTAGTCAGGATGATTTTAAAATGTGGACCTTGATCGATGGGTGCAAGTTCTAGGGCAGATTGGGTGTTCCTCAGCAATGGTAATTGATCAGGTAACTCATCAGGAACTACATCCTAAATTTCTTTCCGAGCTTCAACCATCTCTTGAGGATGTTCTCTATGGATTGGTTCATTAAGGGTTGGTTCCTGAACTCCTATGGAAAAGACTGGTGAATCCTCATGTTCATTTACTAGATGTGATCCTGGCTCGGTCATTTCCTCTTCAAATTTTGTAGTGGGTTCAGGATCATTTTCCTTTGATTCCTCATTGATTTCAAGCTTGGGCCCATCTTCTTCTAAACTTGACTCATAGATGTTTTTTTGTAATTCTTTAATGGGCTCCAGAGTTTCTTTCCCTTGATTTTCAATGGGTTCAACCTTAAAGACTTCAATGGGCTTAGGGGTTTTTGTATTTAAATTCTCAGAATGTTCATCCTTCTCTCCCTGAAATTTTTTAAAGGGTCCTTTTCCAGTAATCTCTTCTTCTAACCCATTGTCCTTGATCAGGTTAACTTCAGGCTTCTTTTCCTTAAGGCTACTTGATCCTTTCTTAGCCTTATCCAAAGGCTTAACTGGGTTGATTGTAAATTTCTTTCCATGGTGGTTAAAGGTACAGGTATTGGTCCGACCATGAAGGGTGGCATCATGATCATACAGCCAAGGTCATCCTAAGATAATGCTACTGACACCCATGGGAAGGACATCACACCAAATCTTCTCTTCATAAGACTACAATTTGACCAAGACTTGGCACCTAGACTTTATGGGTATGGAAGTTGAATCTACCCAAGAGACCTTATACGGGTTGGGGTGAGGAACTGGAGTCAATCCTAGGGCTTTGACAGTACTTGAAGAGATGGCATTGACACAACTCTCACTATCAATTATAATTTTGCACACCCTATCCCCTAGTTTGACAAAGGTTTGTAGGATGTTTGTCCTACCCCAATCTTCTTGCACAATGTCCTGGGTAAGGATGCACCTAATCACTCCTAACAGGTCATCAGACTCTTGCAGTTCTTCCTGATCCAGGAACTCCTGATTGGGTCTCCTAGGATGAATCTCTTAGGCTAGGTTAAAATGGGGAATTCTCCTAGGTTCAGCCTTTATGGATGGTTCATGATGAGGGTAATCCCTAGGGGGGAAAGGTGATTCAGACTCAGGCTCGACAGATGGTCTAAGACTATTCTTCTCTAAGGCTCCAATTCTTTCATCAAACTAATCAAGCTTACTGTTTATCTTAGCCAATTGTTCCATGATGACCTTTAATTGACCTTCTCAAGTGTTTTCCATGGGTTCACCTGATTGGGAATGATGGGGGTGATAAGGGACTCCGGATCTGGTCGACATGCGCACACAATGGAAGATGCTAAGGGTTTCTAGACTTAATAGATCAAACCAAATGTGAGGTCAAGAAGACTAACTCGGTAGTAGTAACATGGCACCTGGCCAGGTAAGTATAAGGTTGATGGAGGTTCCTCTTTGCTTGCCTTAGACACCAATTTGAAATTGGCCAGGTAAGCGAACCAACCCACCTTCCTTTGAGCTCTTGTCCCAGAACCACTTGTCTAGATACCAGCTACTCAAGCACACACAAACAAGTTGTCTAACTTGGCTTGAAACTTGGTTTGACCCGACTTCGTGGGTGTCCCTTGCTCACTAGAGCAATTAAGTGTCTATTCAAATTTAATTAGAGGTTGGGTTCGATATACCGGGTGGTGATTTTTGGGCTAGGGACAGGTAATGAAATCCTGACCCTATGTCAAATTGCTGCCCTTAAGATGATTTATGAAAATGATGGCATGCAAATGATCTAATGAGATGTCTCTAAATTATCTTTTTGGATTTTTTTAATGTATGATAATAGAAATAAGATGATGGAAATAAAAAGATTTGACCCAAAATGCAAAATTAAACTATATGAAAATGAAGATGTGAAGAAATGTATTTGCTGAATTTTTAGAGCAGAATTTTTCTCAGATGGTAATCAGCGATGTAAAAATTTTATAGACTGAAATAAAATCTAAAAAAACTTTGGAAAATACTTCTAATCCTGACGTTCCTACAGGCAGAAATAATCAAAATAGCAGACTATGTATGTAAATGCTGAATTTTTAAAAAGCTGAAATTAAAGATGCAAAACTTTTCTTTTTGGTTTTTAAAACTTTACTTCTTGTGTTCCCCTTCAAAGGCCTATCACAGTGGCATCCCTACATGCCTTAAGAGATCCTTGTGGATTCGGAGGAGAGGGTCTTGAAACCCTACTTTTCTCCTAAGACTGGACAGCCTGGTGAAGCACCTAATCCAAGTACTTAAGAAATGCTAAGTCCTAACCATGCTCTGATACCAGAAATGATGGGGGACTAACTAGATGCCAGGATGAAATGATGCAGGTGATTTTTTCTTCGATGATTTTTAGAATTTTAATGATTTGTTTAGGATTCTTGAAAACAAGTAAGAGTATATCTAGGATTCTATACTAACAAGAACTTCTGGCAAGCAAGTAAGTCCCTAAGCAAGGATAAAAAGAGGACCCCATGATTGAGAAAACCTGTAGGACTTAGCTCTCAGATCAATACCTACTTAGGAGTCAAGGTGGCAAACCTCAAAGATCTGAAGTGTCCGATGCTAAGTTCACTCTCTCTGGTAGATGTGGCCTTGATGATCGAGCCTTCAACCACGTGGATATGCTGGCTTGCTGTCCAAAGGTCTCGATGGCAAGGACAACTGACTCTATGTTCGTGTCACCTGGAGGACATGCGAGCATTCAAGAGGGGAGTTAGGATTCAATAAAGAAAGCAAGGGATGAAGGAAAAGAGAGTTGATGTGGTGATGGTGGAGTTCTTGCTCGGCGCCCGGTTGGATGATCCCAATGGACTCTGACTCGAAGGTTGAATGATGGAGTTGCGAAAGAGATTATAACACGAGGCCTCACACCTCTTGATGCTCTATGGTGAAGGCGCTCCCTATTGGTGATCGATGTTTCTAATGAACGAAGGCAACTAAAGAGAATTGGCTCTCAAGAAAACTTGGGTTTTTCATTCATCATCAATTAGCTTTACAAAGGAGGGGTAAGGTCCTTTTTACAGGCACCTTAGGACCTAATTTAAATTTCAAATGAAAAGTAAAAATCTTCTCTTGATGGGGCACCCAAAAACTCAAAAATTCTTCCTCCTTGGCCGACCATGAATTTGGATTTGATTGGGTGTGGCTTGATGTGAGGCTTGGAAGAGGGATCTTGGCGCCCTTGAACTTGGAATGTTGGTCCCTTATTTTGGAAGAAGACATGAAGTGGGGCTTGGAGCAAGGCTTGTGTCCTCCTCCTTTCCTTGGTTGTGCATCCACCTTTGGTTCAAGACATGATATGGGGAGTGGGAGATGGAGGCACCCATGGATCTTGCTACTCCTTCCATAGTTGTTCAAGTAGTTTGGGAAAAAGGCTTGATAGGAGGGCCTGAAGCAAGGGATTTAAATTCTCCAAACTCTAGCTCCCTTTGACCTTCTCTTGGCCAGCCACCCATATTTGGAAAATAGCCTTATATGTGGGAGGGAATGAGGGAGTGTGTCAAGTATTGTGTCCCTCCATTAGGCATCCAAAAAATCTGAAATTTGCTGCCCACTTGGCAAGTTGACATGGCGCCACATATGATGAAGAGGTGGCACCCCTGAGCTGTGTTGGCTTCCTTCATGGCTTGGATCAAAAGTGACTTGACTTCAAGACCAATCTTGCATGGACCCATACTTCAAACAGACTCGGACTAGACTCAATACAGGACTAGACTCAGTACAGGACTTGACTTGACCAACTTGGTCAAAGTACAGGACTAGACATAGACACTTGAGACTCAATTCAAAGCTAAAAAAAATTACAAGGTTTAGGCTTGAAGCCTTATTACAAGATTCGAAAAGTTGGAACCCTAATTAGAGGTATGGTGCCCACACCGCAAGAGTTTCAAAGGAATCCATAAAAGAGGGAAGTCCAAGGAAGATCAAAACCTAGAGTTCAAGACACTAGGTGCAAGGATTCCAAAGAGTTGCTGCCCAAAGGATACCGGTGCTAGACTTTATATCCATTACACCACTAGTTGATGGTCTATAAATACCCCATCAACCCTCTTGTATTATTAATGATTATTGATGAAATACAATGACATTCTATCAATTTTTTCCTTTGCTATGTGCATCGCGGGGTGTGAGACCCTTTCCTTTGTTCTTCGAAATATCGCTGGATGTGAGTCCCTAGTTATACAACTTATCCAAACATCAGAAAAAACCTAGCCAACCACTTCCTTCCCTCTTCTCTTTTACTTTCCATCTATTTCCTTCTTTGCTTCATTCTAATTGATTGATCTTCTTTTGTTGAGTGATTACAAGTAATCAAGAACTAAAGTCGAGGTATTCTTACCTTGGAGCCAAAATCATGGAAGATCAGAGCCCGAAGATCAAAATCTTGAAGCCCTACCACAGAATCCTAAGAGTTCCAATAGATCTACTTCAGAGGAAAAAATTCGACGTTGGTAAAACTCAAAATCCTTTCTCTACTCTTTAGTTTCTGATCTTTGAAAGTAGACCCTAGTTTAGAGTGATTTCTTAATCACCAAATTCATGTTTTTTTAGTTTCTTTGTTAGATCTACTTATGCAGGTATAAACTAGTTGACTAGTTTCTATAATTGCATACTTTAAGTCTCCAAAAATCTAAAAATTATATAAAAAGTTAATTGCCATTTTTCACTATTAATGAAGTTAATAATCAAAAGATTAGGTTTTCATAATTGTCCCGCATCATATGGCTTCGTTAGGAATGGAGAGGAACCTTGTATATATAAATGGGCAAAAGGTTCTGTAGTTGTATTTCTTGTTTTGTATGTGGATGGTATTCTCCTAATCGGGAATGACATTCCAGCATTGTAAGGAATAATGATGTGGGATGACTGTAAGGTTACTAAACATGCAATAAAAATAGTAAAATAATTTTTTTGTGATTTTTATAATTTAGTTTGTAAGCTAAATTCTCAAATAAAAGTAAGAACTAGCAAGAAGAAGAGCAATGCAAAGAATCATCGTATCGCAAGCAAACTCATGCAAAATAAAAAATTACAGGACCTAAGAATTAAGAAACTCCCAGATTAAGATTGCTTATCTTCATCAAATTAGAAATTAAAAGAAGGGAAGGATGTTGCCAATCAGTGATTTGAAGGATTTCCGAAAAAGAGATCACACAACACTCTGATTGGAGTCTAGATGATGAAGTTCGGTTCCCTTGATTAGATGGCTGATTTGGATGGTTCCAGATGCAAGGAAAGCTTCCTCTGGGGAGGTGAAACACCTCAGGGATCCAACAAAATATCAAGGGTCAATCAAAATAGCAAGTAAGAAAAAGAAAGGGGACTAGGTTTAGAAAGAATCAGGTTAGGGTTTAGAAGCGGGACGACTTGAAGCTTGAAGAAGATCTCCTTGCTTGGTGGCCTAGGGCACTCTTTCTTGGACGTGTGAAGGCTTGGATGGCATTTATTTAGGGTGTGGAAGGAGGCTAGGCAGCAAGGAAACACAAACACAAACCAAAGAACCAAAAAAATTAAAGTAACAAAAGCTCGCAAGCTCAAAATAAATTCACCAGGGTTTTGATATCATAAATAAAAGTTGATTACAAGAGGAGGAGGAGAGGGGTATTTATAGAGTTCTTATACCCTCACTAACCATGGTTACACATGGGTTACAAGTCCTCTTCCAAATTGGAATACAACTCCTTTCCTAGCTAGGTTAGAAAAACAAATCCCCATTAGATTAGGAATTGACCTAGTCTTCTCCTTTTCCCTTCATGCTTTGACTATTCCACTCAAGGACACCTCTTGGACTTGGTCAACACTTCAAGGACACCTAGGAGGGCATGTTGGGCTTCTAGGGGCAGCAAGGGGCCAGACCAAAGGGGCTTGGGTGCATGGGTTTGGGCCTCTGGAAGCTGGGGTGGCCTGGTAGCCTGGTAGCAGGAATATTCCATAGAATCTTGATTCTTTAGGGCTTGGGAATGGCACTTGGACTTGATTTCTTTGGGATAGGATATAGAGGGACCTTTGGAATCATGGATGCCCTGGTTTGGGAATATGCTCTGGCATTTGGACTAGAATCTGGGCATCTGGAGGACATCTAGAAAGAATCAGGTTTTCTAGAAGCATCTTGGATCCTGGGTTGTCACACAAGATCCAATGGACTGATGTAGTAACCTCTGACTCCTGGATGTGACCTGGTGGAGCTCCAAAATAGGGTGACCTCCTCTCTTGTACAAAAATTGGGCTCATTCTGGACTCATAATTTATATACAGGACTCAAAATACTGACTAGGTTGAGGGTTGAGACAAATCAACTAACCTTTACTTATTACAGGACTTAATCTTAATTGATTACAAAATTTTCAAAACTTTGACACATGACTAAGTAAATCATATAGGATCTAGGAATCTATGTCTGATCCTGGTATCCCCACCAATTCTCCCAGGGCAGGAGGAATTCGACCCCGTCGAGTATGGGTCAATTTGGCTCATGGAGGGTCTAGGTTAAGGTGCTGCAGATCCGTACCAGCATTCTACATGTCCTCGAATTCTGGATGACCTTGCCACCAGACCAAATACCACTGACAGTCTCTATCCTGGGTACCAATAGCTTGATCATCCAGAGCTCTTTCAATCTTTACCTCACCATAAGGCCAAATTATATGTGGTCGCTCTGGAGTGGGTTCTCTCTCAAAGAACGGGAGTGGCTCAAGGGGCTCGTTGGGTATCACTGCTGGCTCCCTAGACTTTATAAAGTCTGAGATGATGAAAGTGGAGCTAATACCTAAATTAGGTGATATCTCAAGCACATAGGCATTGGGTCCACTACTATTCATTATTTTGGATGGGCCAGCTTCGCGAGCAGAAAATTCTTTGACAGCCACATATTTCTCTGCAAAAAATTCTTCATCTTTCTTTTGGGAATTAGCCAAGTTGTTATTTAGTTCATTAATTATGTTCAGTTCTTGACTAATTTCATGATGCATATGATGTGCAAAGGCTAGTGTAGGTGCAGATATGTGATTTAGGACTATGAATTTTATTGGACTCAACTAATACCTATTAGACTTGACTAAACTTTCCTATCGAAGGAAATTTTATTGGACTTTCAAGGGTCTAACCTAACACACTATATACTCTCTATGTTTGACCCTAGCATGGCATAAACATGAAAATTTACTATGTATGCCTACTAAATGCCAAAGGGTATGCAAGAAGTAAGATGCAAACCTAACATGCACAATGTATGAATATAGTATGCTTACTTCTATAAAATGCCAATGAATGGTTAAAGAAACATAAGAAAATTCATGAAAAGGTAAAAAATTTGAGGTGGATTCAAGGTTGGTTTGAAAAGGTAGAAAGTATGAAAAGGGTTCAGGGTTATTTGAAAAGAGTAGGATATAAGAAGGGGTATCAGGGATTAATCCTAGGCTAATAAGATTGACCTTATGGGGTTGATGTCTATCTACTGGGTCTGCCTTATGAAAGAATGGGTCAATAATTTCAAGAAAAAGATTTTCAATTTGGAGCAAGGAAGTGACTTCATCCAGAGGGTACTGGGTGAGATAAGCCAAGTCCTCAATAAACTCTTCTGGCTCAAGAAATTCAGGACTAGGCTCTACAATTAGATCCTCTTCTAATGTCTCCTCTAATTGCTCTTCCATTGTAGCTTGGGTGTGATCTGGGTCATCTAACTCTTGGTTGATTACTATGTGGGTATGGTCAGGGTCAACTGATTCTAGGGTGGCTTCTACCTGGGTATCTATTGATTCAACTAGCTCTATGTCTTCTATAGGGAACTCCTCTCCAAGGTCATTTGGGTGAACCAATGAGATGGTAAGAGGGGGTAGACTAAGGAAAAATTGACTAATGACTGGGGTGACAAGGGTGGGTTGGCTATGGTGCTCCTAACTAACACTGGGTTCATATCTATGGGTACTAATTCTATTTGGCTCAGGCTGACTGAGGGTTATGGGTTCATAGGTTATGGGTTTAGTCCTATGGGTCTTGTCTAGGGTTCCTAACCGATCTCCTATTTTGTCAAAACTAGTGGTTAACTGGTTGATCCTAGTGGTTGCCTGGTTAAATCATTGGTCTACTTTGTTGAATCTATGATTCATTTGGTTCTGGGATTGGGTCAATTGGGTTATCTGGTCTTGGGTTTGGTCAAGTTTAGCATTAATTTGGCCATTGGATTGGTTTAGTTGGGCAGTTAATTAGGTAACCGTCTGGTCATTCGTGGCTTTTTTGAAAGCCTCAAAATTAGGATCCATGGTTGGATTTGGTTGGGGTTTAGAATTTTGAAATTGGGTTCCTAGTCTAGTGGTCATACAATCAAGCAATCAGTCAAAATGAGATGGTGCAGTCAAGCATGCAAAATTGGATTAGCTTAATCTAGGGTTTCCTAGACCAAGAGCCAAAACTGGGTGAGTCAGCTCAACTTACACTTAACCCAGCAGCTAATCCTTCCACTGGCCAGGTAGGGGGTGGGGTGGTCGGAGGCCCTTCTTGTCATAGGGTCTTAATTATAAACTACCAGTCCATTTAGGTTGTTTGACTCTGGACCCCTAGCCTTAGACACCAGCTTTCAGTAATAGCCACATGATTAAATGCACTATTGGCCCACACGGTTCGGACCAGACCTGTTAGGTGTCACCTAGCCTACTAGGGCAAATTAATTCTAATTAATTTTAATTAAGGCTTGGGTTGAAATGCTGAATGGTTTTTTGGGCTTAGGACAGGTTATGACCTCCTGCCCTGATGTTATATTGATTGCCCTTAAGATTAGATTAAAAGATGATGAACATTCAATAGTCCTGATGCAATCTAAAATAATCAGAAAATAAAATGATTTTTAATTAATTTATGAGATGTCAAGTTAAGTTTAAGTTTACTAGGGTTAGCAAACAAAATTTGGTTTGGGATTGGGGGTTTTGGAAGTTGATTAGCTTAGGTTGAGTCCAAAATGCAGAAATAGCACAATTCAGGATATTAGGGTTTCAATCGATGCAGAATTTGACACAAATTTTGATGCAAAAAAATCAAAAAAATTCTAGAAAAGAGGATGGACGGTGACTATTCTACCTACCAAATTTTATGCAAAAAAAAATCAAATGATGATGCAAATATTAGGGTTTTTGGACTGCTACATAAATTATCAGAATTCTATTAGGGTTTTGATTATGCCAAATTTTAAAAATTTAGAGTTTTAGTAAAAATAACTAAAAATCCTGATAATTACTAGGACAAAATATAGGATATCCGGTGCAAATTTCACAAAAAAATAAATTTATTATGTTTTCTAAATCAGATGGAAACTAGACTCCTAATGCAGTAAACAGAATGTAGAATAAGGGTTTGTGAATGCAATGCAAATAAAAACTATCCTAAACCTGTTCCGATACCAAACTAATGCAGGATGACTCTAAGATTACTAAACATACAGGAAAAATAGTAAAATATTTTTTTATGATTTTTATAATTTAGTTTGTAAGCTAAATTCTCAAATAAAAGTAAGAACTAGCAAGAAGAAGAGCAATGCATAGAATCATCGTATCACAGGCAAACTCATGCAAAATAATAAATTCAAGGACCTGAGAATTAAAAAACTCCTGGATTAGGGTAGCTTATCTTCATCAAATCAGAAATTAAAAGAAGGGAAGGATGTTACAAATCAGTGATTTGAAGGATTTTCGATGAAGAGATCACACAAGCACTCTGATGGGAGTCTGGATGATGAAGTTCAGTTTCTTTGATTAGATGGCTAATTTGGATGGTTCTGGATACATGAAAATCCTCCTCTAGGGAGGTGAAACATCTCGGGGATCCAGCAAAATGTCAAGGGTCAATCAAAATAGCAAGTAAGAAAAAGAAAGGGAACTAGGTTTAGAAAGAAGTAGGTTAGGGTTTAGAAGCGGGGCTGCTTGAAGCTTGATGAAGATCTCCTTGCTTGGTGGCCTAGGGCACTCCTTCTTGGATGTGTGAAGGCTTGGATGGCAGTGAGATAGGGTGTGGAAGGATGCTAGGGCAGCAAGGAAACACAAACACAAACCAATGAACCACAAAAATAAAGAAACACAAGCTTGCAAGCTCAAAATAAATTCACCAGGGTTTTGATATCATGAATAAAAGTTGATTACAAAGAGAAAGAGGGGTGGGGTATTTATAGAGTTCCCATGCCGTCACTAACCATGGTTACACTTGGGTTACAAGTTCTCTTCCAAATTGGAATACAAGTCCTTTCCTAGCTAGGTTAGAAAAACAAATCCCTGTTAGGTTAGGAATTGACCTAGTCTTCTCATTTTCCCTTCATGCTTTGACTATTCCACTCAAGGACACCTCATGGACTTGTTCAACACTTTAAGGATGCCTAGGAGGGCGTGTTGGGCTTCAAGGGGCAGCAAGGGGCCGGACCAAAGGGGCTTGGGTGCATGGGTTTGGGCCTCTGGAAGTTGGGGTGGCCTGGTAGCTTGGTATCAGGAATATTCCATAGAATCTTGCTTCTTTAGGGCTTGGGCTTAGAACTTGGACTTGATTTCTTTGGGCTAGGATGTAGAGGGACCTTTGGAATCATGGATGCCCTGGTTTGGGAATATGCTCTAGCATCTGGACTAGAATTTGGGCATCTGGAGGACATCTGGAAAGAATTTGGATTGTTGGAAGCATCTTGAATCCTAGGTTGTCACATAAGATCCAAAGGACTGATGTGGTGGCCTCTGACTCCTGGATGTGACCTGGTGGAGCTCCAAAATAAGGTGACCTTCTCTCTTGTACAAAAATTAGGCTCATACTGGACTCATAATTGATGTACAAGACTCAAAATACTGACTAGGTTGAGGGTTGAGACAAATCAACTAACCTCAACTTATTACAGGACTCAATCTTAATTGATTACAAAATTTTTAAAACTTTAACACATGACTAAGTGAACCATATAGGAATCAGGGATCTATCTCTGATCCTGGTGTCCCCACCAAATAAAGGTCTGGCTTTCATCTCAATTCTCTATGAAAGACTTGGGTGAAGCCTTATACATACGGGGTTTGAAGATATATAAAGATAGATCTAAGAGGCTTCTGGAATTGTTCCAATCTATGTACATAGACACTGTGCTGAAGTTGTTCAGCATGGAGAATTTCAAAAGAGGCTATCTTCTGATAGGTCATGGAATTGCTCTTTCTAAGAAGGATTGTGCGATAACTCCTGAAGAAAGAGAGCGTATGAGTAGGATTCCAAATGCTTCGATAATGGGTTCTATTATGTATGCTATGTTATGTACTAGACCAGACATGGCATACTCACTAGGGGTAGTGAGTAGATACCAGTCTAACCCAGGTGAAGCTCATTAAAAAACTATTAAGAACCTTCTTAAGTATTTGAGAAATACTAAAGACCAATGGCTTGTTTATGGAGATTCTGACTTAAAACTTGTAGGATATACTGACTTCAATTTTCAGTCAAATAGTGATGATAATAAGAGTGTGTCTGGTTTTGTATTTATCCTTAATGGTGGAGCAGTTTGCTAAAAATGTCCCAAGTTGAATATAGTGGCCGATTCTATTTGCCAGGCAGAGTATATTGTAGCATCCGATGCAGCAAAGGAGGCTATATGATTATGGAAGTTCCTAGGCGAGCTGAAAGTGGCACCTTCCTTGGATGGTCCTATTCTGGTGTATTATGATAGCACTTGAGCCATTGCTCAAGCCAAAGAACTGAAATAACATTAGCGGACTAAGCATATTCTACGTTGTTATATCCTTATCTAGGAGATTATTGAACGAGGTGACATCGAGCTTCTGAAGATCGATGGTAAAGAGAACTTGGCCGACCCCTTCACTAAAGCTATTAGAATGCAAGAGTTCGACTACTGCAAATGGAATATGGGAATTAGATTCTATTCTGATTGGCTTTAGTCTATGTGGGAATTATTGAAAATTATATGCCAATCATCTAGGTTGTAGACAGTTGTGCGGCTCATGTATATGTATATGAATTATTGAATTGAATAAAAAGTTTATTCTGGTTGTTCATTACATGATATCTTTCTAATTGAACTCTTATGTGATGATGTCCTTTGAGCTACCTTGTATGCGATGTTGAGAGGATGCATCGTGTAGTTCATAAACTGGTTCATGATCAAAGGATATACTATTTCAGGATGATGGTGTATCGAGAGTAGGTCGTTGATGTCATGTATGTTGGTTATCCTCTTACCAAGGAGCATGGAGATCCTGGTATGACATCAGGTGTTGTGTTCGATACTTCACTTAGCATAACTCTCATACGAGATTCTCTTTCCGCCAAAGAGAAGTTTTGCATTACAATGTAGACATGAATTACTCCTCTAACTTGAGATCACTATGGCAGCTTGCAAGCATTTCACTATGCTTAGGATCAGACTACTCAGATTTCTAATCCGGTGATGGAAGGTTGCTGGGTATAGTCAAGTACTTGTATAGCGGTAGTAGGATCAAGATACGACTGATCTCTCCAAATGGTTTAGATTGAATGCTTAATATGCTTCAATTCAGAAAGACCTTGGTCAGGGCATTCCTTTTAAGGAGTTATAGGGATTCTTCGTTTGAGACATATTGAGATGGACTGATTAGGGTTGGGCAATTTAACCCTAAGCCATCCGAAGCATTAGGAGATTAAAGGAAAAAGTTCAGTGGTATTCCATATTTGATAGGTTCTTGTTGCTCTACAACCTTCGACCTATCCAGACACTGGGTGTCATTGCTAGATGGCGACTTTGGCTGGTATTGGAAATGTTCTTGTGCTATCAATTAAGTGTTTGAACCTACGGGGTCACACACCGTTGGGTTTCTTCTTGACTTGTTGGCTTGGGAACGATTGAAAATTGTTCCAAACTTGTTTGACAAGAAGTTATCAAAACTGTATTTGAGCCGACTCATTGAATGAGCCAACTCAAGCAAGTCGACTCGCATGCTTGAGTTGACTTGTCATAGGACTCTACAAAAATCCGAGGATGCCTTATTAATGGCTATAAGAGTTAAGACACTTAATTTTGGCAACTTGGGGTTTTAACTAGCTACAGTTGCTGAAGTCCAAAGGTCTTGTAACCTAAAATAATTCCAAGACTCCAAACCTCAAATTTATCTCTTATTATCTCTCCATTATGGTATTATCAAAAAGGCTATTTTGGGTTGGCTGAAGAGGAATCGTTCCTTTTCACTCTCAAGTTGAGACTCTGTCATTTTTCCTTGGTTAGAGAGATCTTGTCTTGACTTCAGAGAAGTCCTTGTGAGAGATTGGGAAGTGTGAGTTTGGATTTTGGGATTCTTGAGTATATACCTTCTATTGAAGGTTTGGGATGGAGTGATCTGGGAAGGCTTCTTAGGTGCCTTTTGTTGCCCAGAAATGGAGCCCAAGAGGGGGGGTGAATTGGGTCTTTTAAAAAAATTTAAGACAATAAAGAGAGGGACTAGTGGTGTTAGTGAAAAATGATGAATTCAATGCAAGATATTAAAAGCGGTAGCAATAATCAAAGAGCAAGAGAGGAAGAGAGCACATACAAACATAAGGTTTATAGTGGTTCGGTGCAAACATAGCACCTACATCCACTCCCCAAGCCACCCTTGGGAATTTCACTATAATCCAAACAAGATTACAGTTGACTTGTTTTACACAAGGCTCACAAGTCAAAACCTAAGTTGGTTTTATCACTTAGGCTTACCAACAAACCTTAACACTTGTTTTGTCTTCGGGCTCACAAGTAAACCCTAATTGGTTTTATCCCTTTGGCTCACCAACAAACCACAATAACCTTCTTTCAAGACACCCTTGAAAGCAAGGTCAAATCATAATGTAAAAACAGATATACAATTTTAAAAGCTAAAACAAACTCTCTTCAAGAGTAGAATGGAATCTTTGAAGCTCAAGTTGATGCTTTGTCTTGACCCTTCCTTGGAATCTCCTTCAAAGTACCTCTTTTGGAATAAAGTAAGGATGAGATTGTAGGCTTTTCAAGGAATCAAACTATAAGAGGCTTTTGATGTGAAGTATTTGAGAGAATATTGGCTTTTTGGCTTTTGATTAGACTTGAATGCACTTCAATACACTTCCTTTTCTTTAAAATGAAGTTGGTGGAGGTTAAATACACAAAGAACCTTCCAAAAAACAGTTTGTGACTGTTCGAACATCGGAAATAGCTGTTTGGAGCTTGAAAAGCAAGTTCTGCAAGCCCAAAAAATAGATCTGTTTGAGCTGTCAGGCTGCAAGTGTCGACACTTGGCTGTCAGGTGTCGATACTTGGCTGTCAAGTGTCGACACTTGATTTCTAGGTGTCGACACTTGAACTTTCAAGTGTCGACACTTGATGCACAGGTGTCGACACTTGACACAAAAATTCTTAAATGACAAAGTTCTGTATTTTCAAAATTCTCAGACTTTGAGTCGACACTTGGTTCTCGGTGTTGACACATGGCATGCCAAGGATTTTTGTCTGTGCCAATTGCTGAAGTGTCGATACTTGACTTTCCAAGTGTCGACACTTTAGACTGAAAAGCTCAGATTCAAGTGTAAATGGCCTCGAAAACATAAATATAATTCTTGAAATTTAAATGAATCATAAACACATAATATTTAATCATTTAGATGCCCTTTTTCAATGAAGAAGATGTCCAGATTCGGGAGAAATGCTCTGTGCCATTACGTGCCATAAACCATACATTTTTGAGATTTTGAGGTGCTTTCTTCCTGAAAACTCATAACTTGAAATCTACAGTAGTATATAATATGCACTCAATGTTTTGTTATTCATCAAAATCACTGGGTGGAGCCAACAATCTTCCCTTTTTTGATGATGACAAAACCTTGAGTAAAATAGCAATACACTTCAAACTTTAACTATTATAATTCATGAATATGAATTTAAGTCCATATGAGAGACAAAAACTTCATAGTTAGGAAGAATCAATCTCCCCCTTAAATAGATATTTCTCATTAAAGTAAATGTCAACAAATTTATGTAACTAAACAAAAATTTGTGCATCGCATCAACACTATTTCTCAACAAATTTATGTATCCATTATTTCTCAACAAATTTATGAATTTATTCATCGACATTATTTCTCAACAAATTTATATATCCATTATTTCTCGACAAATTTATGAATTTATGCATCAACACTATTTCTCAACAAATTTATGTATCCATTATTTCTCAACAAATTTATGAATTTATGCATTAACATTATTTCTCCCCCTTTCTGTCAATCATTAGAAAGGGGAATAACCTCCCCCTCACAATGAGCATGGAGACAAAAAGATGGTAGAGAATCAAATAAGATAGGTATCAGAGCCAAAAATATACCAAGATAAAAGAGGATCAGAGCTGAAGAAGATAAATTGAACCATTCAAGCACAAATAATAAGCATTAAACTGAAATATATATATAATAGATAAGTTTTCAGTACAAAATTTGCTGAGTCATCAGCAAGAACTGAAACATATAGATATCATCAGAGTCATATAAATATCAGAACCATACAACATATGAACTATAACAGACATCTGTGAGGCTAATCCTCATCAGATGGAATCTCAAGACTGAATGGGGCACTGATCCTAGATCTAGTAGCTAAGGCCCTAGGAAGTACTAAAGCTCGACGACTCCTAGTGCGGCCAAAAGGACCAAAGGCGGGTACAGTCCTAGATGATCCAGTGGAAGGGGGGGAAGAAGATCAGCTGGTGTAACAAAGTCCGGTATGGAATCAACCAGGGCAGTAGGAGCAGCTGGGGTAGTGGGAGGATCGCGACTGACCACCTCGTAATCATCAGCACTGTCATCACTGTCACTGTCATGGCCCACAACCTCTGTAGCTCTGTCATCATCCATATCTGCCCGATCACCACCCTCAGCAGTATCAGCATGGTCGCTCTGGTGATCGCCACCATCATCATCATCATCATCATCATCATCATCATCAGATGGTACAACTGCAGGGGCTGCAGGAGGTATAAGGGATCTCAACAGATCCTCAATACGAGAGAATCCCTCATCCATAGATCTACGAATCTCAGCAATCTCCGAGATAGTATGTGCTCGAAGAATCTCAACCTCACTGCGTAGCTGAGTCAACTCACCCCTGATCTCAGTGAACTGCTCTCTGGCATGCTCCTCAAAGGATAGTCCAGTAGAAGGTGGCGGAGGAGCAGAAGTATCAGGAGTCAGATGCTCTACCTGTGTCGATGGGATATCAACGGGAGGAAAAATTGCTGGCTCAGATGGTCCTGCCTCTGCCTCTCGAAGCTCGTCCTCCTCATCTGGCTCCTAGCCTGTCTCTCTATGCACCCATCGACCTGCAACTAGTCTGTATCCTATACGGTGTAACGACCTCTCGTCATATACATTTGTGTGTAGTATCTCCTTGGGGATCTCCCCCTCCAGTGATACTCCACAAGCTATAAACAATCTGGTCAGTGCCATGCCGTAAGGTAAACAATGATGGCGCTGTGTCGCAGCATCATGCATCTGAGCTAGCATCAAGGATGGAAGATCAATCTGTCTCCTCTCTATCAAACTCGTCATCACCATCAACTCCCTCTCAGTGATGAAGTCAAATCTCCTAGTCTTCGGTAGAAGTATGCGTGCCGTAATGTGGTGCAATAGGCGCATCTCCAAAGATAATTGGTTCGCGGTAACTATGGATATACTATGAATATCCTCTCTCTCAAGAATACACCTAAAGGCAGCCTCTCTATCATCTACTGAAAAGACACAGATTCCCCTATGGGGAATCTCCCATACTCTGCTCAAAAGCTCTGCTGCTAGTGAAATCTAAATGCCTCTGACTGTCATAGTCCACAGAAGTCGTCGACAATCCAATGCACCATAGAACTCTCTCACTAGGTGAGGATAGTACCTCTTCTGCATAGTACAGAATGGTACTAATCCTGCATCAGTGAGCACCTGTCGTAGACTGAAATGGTGCCTATCAAAACACTCTAGGTCGACTCTCCTCTTAAAGGCTACTAACTTCCCTGCCATCCTCTCTGCAGGGGTGAACTCGGTATGGCTGAACTGCTAGCTTGTGCTATGTCGAATCTGGCCTTCGACCTCCTCTCTACACCATGACTAGGCCTCTCCCTAACTGCAAGTCTCTTCCTGGGACCCATTACAGCAAGCTGACCAGGAAAGAAGGAAGATAGATTTAGAGATATGGGACTAGCTACAGGCTGAGATAAAGAGAGTTTCATTTCTTAAAATGTGTTCAGATAGGTTTTGAAAACCAGAATTAAACCAATTTTGGATTGTAAAATACCTTAAACAACGTTTGAAAAAACTGTCAATCAGTTTAAAGGTGAGATTTTTACAACTTATACTTTGACTAAATGACAATATTCCGAACATATAATTATAGAAAATATTTTTGTTCGTCAAAACACATTTGAACTTTTGGAAAATACTTTTTGTAAGGCCAAAAATCAAAACCCATGGAATTTGGGTCTAAATCACTTAGGGTTTTAGCAAAGTGGTGAAAATGTCGCAAGAACATTATGAAAAACCTTTCTAAAACAACAATAAATGGATTTAGTATATTTAATTTAGATGAAAACCCAAATTATTTTGGCCAAAATCAATAAAACAGTATTTTTCCGAAAAATGGGTGAGATAAGCATGAAAACGACCAAAAAACATGGGAAATCCGAGAAAAATACTTTTAAATCACTATTCCCTCAAATGGAGCTTTAGAAATCCAGTAAAACACGTGAAAATCTGGTTAGAATCTTGAAAAATAGCCGGAAAAACCCTATTCACAGTTGCACAGTTTGAAAATGTCAAAAATTAAAAAAGAGGGAAAATAAAGTAAAAATAGAAGGTGGAAATACCTGATTTGTGATGGGTTAAAAGGGAAATGGGAGGATTTGGACATAGGGGACCACTGTTGCAAGAAATCAACGGGCGGAGAAAAATGACAAAAACCCTCGGTCGGCCTTTTTAAAAATAGTTTCTGTTTCGCAAGTGTCGACACATAGAATTTGTCAAGTGTCGACACTTGGTCAGGTGTCGACACTTGACAATTTCCAAGTGTCGACACTTGGCCAAAAACTTGAGAAAATCTGAAAAATTTTTAGAAAAATAGGAAATGATTTAATCAGGTTTTTAGGGCTTTAAGCAAGTGGTTTTGAGCGAAAGGATTTAGGTATAATTAAAACTAAGAGAGCTCTAGGTGAAGGGGTCAATGATACCTAATTCTCTTCTAATCAGACAGAACCTATCCTCACACAAAGGCTTGGTAAATACATCTGCTAACTGATCATCAGTACATACAAAATCAAGAATAACATTAGAGTTTTGTACATGATCTCTTATGAAATGATTTCTTATTTTAATGTGTTTACTTCTTGAATGTTGCACAAGATTTTTAGATAGGTTGATTGCACTAGTATTGTCACATCTTATGGGTGTCTTAGTTAGTTTAATGCTAAAATCTTCGAGTTGTTGTTTGATCCAGAAGATTTGAGCACAATAGCTTCCAGCTGCTATATATTCGGCTTCCGTCGTAGATAAAGCAACTGAGTTCTATTTTTTGCTACTCCAAGAGATCAAATTTACTCCAAGAAACTAACAAGTTCCACTAGTACTTTTACGATCAATTTTATACCCAGCAAAGTCAGCATCAGAATAAGCAATTAATTCAAATGAAGAATCTCTAGAGTACCATAAACCAATTTCAATTGAACCAGATAGATATCTATGTATACGTTTAACAGCCAAAAGATCAGACTCTTTAGGATTAGACTGATATCTAGCACACATACAGATGCTAAACATGATATCTGGCCTACTGGCAGTAAGATATAACAATGAACCGATCATGCCATGATATAATTTTTGGTCAATAGACTTACCTGATTCATCCTTGTCAAGTCTACAAGTAGAGCTCATAGGGGTACCTAAAGGCTTAGTGTTCTCCATCCCAAACTTCTTGAGTATTTGTTTTGTGTATTTTGTTTGGTTGATGAAGATCCCCTCTTTGGTTTGCTTTATTTGGAGTTCGAGGAAAAAATTCAGCTCTCCCATCATGCTCATCTCGAACTCACCATGCATTAACTTTGCAAAATCTTGACAAAGAGATTCATTAGTAGCACCAAATATTATATCATCTACATAGATTTGTACTACTAAGAGATCATCATTCTTTTTCTTCAAAAACAAAGTTTTGTTTACATTACCTCTAGTAAAATTATTTTTAAGCAAAAAAGAGCTTAAACGATTATACCAAGCTCTCGGAGCTTGTTTCAATCCATACAAAGCTTTATGAAGTTTGTAAACATGATTTGGAAATTCAGAATTTTCAAAACCAGGGGGTTGCTCAATGTAAACTTCTTCTTCAATTAGACAATTTAAAAAGACAATTTTAACATCCATTTGATACAATTTAAAATTCATGAAACAAGCAAAAGCCAATAATAGCCTAATTGCCTCAAGTCTAGCTACAGGAGCAAAGGTTTCATCAAAATCTATTCCTTTCTCCTGATTGTATCCTTTGTCAACTAGTCTAGCCTTATTTCTTGCAACTACTCCATTTTCATCAAGTTTATTTCAAAAAATCCATTTTGTACCAATAATTGAAGTATTTGAAGGCCTATCTACTAATGTCCAAACATTGTTTCTTCTAAATTGGTTAAGTTCATCTTGCATAGCATTTATCCAATTACTATCACATTCAGCTTCCTCAATAGTTTTAGGTTCAATTTAAGAAACAAAAGCTAAGTAATCACAGATATTTCTAAAAGATGATCGAGTACTTACACCTTTAGATGGATCATCGATAATTAATTCTTTTGGGAGTCCATGAGCATACCTCCATTCTTTTAGTAATGGATCAACTATTGACGTGTTTTCATCACCTTGTGCTTGATCTACTTCAGTATTTTGATCATCGTTCTGTTCCTTGGTAAGTCCTTCATTGTTGTTTATTTCTTCAGTTTTCTTGCTACCTGTGTCATTAGAAAGTATATCTTCTTTTCTTGAAGATTTTTGGTTAGATTCATCAAATACCACATGTATGGATTCTTCAACAATAAGTATTCTTCTGTTGAAGACCCCATATGCCTTTCTAGATGTGGAGTAGCCTAGAAAGACTCCCTCATCTGATTTGGCATCAAATTTACTTAAATTATCTTTACCATTGTTTAAGATGAAACAACAGCAACCAAAAACATAAAAATAACGAATTGAGGGTTTTCTACCCTTCCACAGCTCATAAGGTATTTTTTTTTTAAAATCGATCGAATTAAAACTCGATTTAAAACATAGCATGCAATATTTATGGCTTCCGTCCAAAAATATCTAGGTAAATCATTTTCACAAAGCATGGTGTGTGCCATTTTTTCAAGAGTTCTATTTTTTCTTTCTACTATCCCATTTTGTTGAGGTATCCTAGGTGCAGAAAAATTGTGATGAATTCCATTTTCAATACAAAATTTATCAAAATCAGCATTTTCAAATTCGATTCCATGATCACATCTCAAAGATACGACCGAAACACCTTTTTCATTCAAAACTCTTTTATGAAATCTAATGAATTCAGAAAAAGTTTCATCTTTATGTGCTAAAAACATGACCCATGTAAATCGTGATAAATCATCTACAATGACTAGACCATACTTCTTATCTTCCAAACTAGATGTTCTAGTTGGCCCAAAGAGGTCCATGTGAAGCAATTCCAAAGGTCTAGATGTAAAGATTACTCCTTTTTGTTTGAAAGAGGATTTGTTTGTTTTCCAAGTTGACATGCACTGTAGATCTTGTCTTTTTCAAAATTGAGTTTAGGCAAATCCTTTATACCAAGTTCTTTTTGCTAAGTTTCGAAATTAAATGCATGCTTGCATGTCCTAGTCTGCGATGCCAAAGCCAACTAGTTTCATCGATCTTGGCTTCCATTGCCACTAGGCATTAACCTTTTTGAATAAGAAGATCATCAAGATCAACCATATTGCCATGCCTATGACAATATTGCCAAAGCCAACTAGTTTCATCGATCTTGGCTTCCATTGCCACTAGGCATTAATCTTTTTGAATAAGAAGATCATCAAGATCAACCATATTGCCATGCCTATGACAATATTTAACCTTTTTAAATATTGCCATGCCTATGACCAATGAACTTAGTGCCATTGTCATCTAGACTAGAAACAATGCACAAAGAAGATTTGAAAACAACTTTAAAGTTTTTGTCACAAAACTGACTAATGCTAAGCAAGTTATGATTCAAACCATCAACATATAAGACATTATCAATATAAGAAGAAGGGGTGATATGGACTTTACCAATACCGATAATTTTGCCCTTTCCATTATCACCAAAATTTACATTGCCACCATTTTGATATTCTAGTGAAGAGAACTACTCCACATCTCCTGTCATATGCCTTGAGCAACCGCTA
This sequence comes from Areca catechu, assembly GCA_021397845.1. Classification (NCBI taxonomy): domain Eukaryota; kingdom Viridiplantae; phylum Streptophyta; class Magnoliopsida; order Arecales; family Arecaceae; genus Areca; species Areca catechu. The sequence continues at coordinate 86,622,035 of CM038051.1, read as the reverse complement.
TCAAGGTACCACATCCTTTTCTTATTGGTTGCAAGGTATACCTGCAATAAAGATCAAGTGGAGACTTTAGGTACCCAAGCCATCTTGGGTCCTTTTTGGTTAGTGGCATTGGTTCCTTTCGGAACCCAAACTTTCTTACTGTTGTTTAACCTTCTTTTGTTGCACATATATGATTTGTGTCCTTTAATACCACAAGTATAGCAGGTAATGGATGAAGATACAGGCACAAAGAAATTTTTAAAGAGTTTTTGTTTCTTATGAGTTCTAAATCCTAAGCCTGCTTTATCAAATACTGCTCTTTGGTTATTTAAAAGCAAATTCAATTTTTCAGAACTATAAGTAAATCTTTCTACAAAAGGTTTTAATTTTTCAATTTCTTCTTTATATCTTTTGTTTTCATTTAAAATTTTTTTGCTTTGTTTTGACAAAATTTCATTTGAAAGTGAGTCACTTTTCTTTTTCAAGACATCTTTTTCTTTTTCAAGTGCTACAATCTTATCATTTAATTTTTTATTTTGAATAAGAGGGCATTCATTTTCATTTGAAAGCTTGTTATTTGTTTTGGCAAGATCCAAATTTTGCTTCTTTACATCTTTATGTTTTGATTTTAATTTCTAAAATTCTATGACTAATTCATCAAAAACTTCATGAAGCTCATCAAAAGTAAATTCATTTTCTGTTTCAGAACATACCTCATCATGATCAGTCATCAGACAGAAGTTTGCCACCTCCTGCTGTTCTTCCTCAGAACTGGAGTCTTCACTTTCACTCCAGGTTGCCATCATGGCTTTCTTTCTCAGCTTTCTTCTGCTTTTCTTTAGCAAGGGGCAGTCTACCTTGAAATGGCCAGGTTTTTTGCACTCAAAGCAAGTAGGCTGCTCCTTCTCCTTTTCTTTGTCCTTCTCTTTACTCGGCTCACCTTTCAGAGGTTTCTTTTTGTAGTTAAACCTTCTCTTCCTCATGAACCTTCTGAATTTTCTTGCTAATAGAGCCGTCTCATCTTCTTCATCATCTTCATCGGAATCTTCGCTTGATTCCTCTCTCGCAGTAGATTTGAACGCAATTACCTTCTTCATTTTGTCGACCTCTCCATTCTTTTGTTTGAGGGAGAGCTCATAGGTCATTAAACAACCTAACAGTTGTTCCAGTGGGAGAGTGTTGACATCCTTAGCATCTTTAATAGCTATAACTTTTACATCCCACGAAGCTGGTAGAGACCTGAGAAGTTTGTTCACAAGTTCACCGTTAGAAATAATTTTTCCTAGGCTTCTCATGCCATTTACAATATTTGTGAACCTAGTATACATCTCACTAATAGACTCAGTAGGTTCCATTTTAAACATTTCATATGTGTGAATAAGCATGTTGACCTTGGTGGTTTTCACTTGGTGTGTACCCTCATGTGTAATCTCAAGTGTATCCCAAATCTCCTTGGCGGAGAGACAATTAGATATTCTATTAAATTCACTTGGGTCAAGAGAGCAAAATAATAGATTCATAGCCTTAGCATTAAGCTCGATTTGCTTAATGTCATTCTCATCCCAATCATCTTCCATCTTTGGAGTGAGAATGCCATTAATCAACATCGTAGGCTGATGAGGACCTTTTACAATTATCCTCCATAAATTATAGTCAAGAGCTTGAATAAATATGCGCATGCGTGTCTTCCAGTATGTGTAATTTATGCCATTAAAAAGTGGGGGATGATTTGAAGCTTGACCTTCAACAATACCCATTCCTATTGGGGCTACCATGATCTTTTACTCAAGATCCTTGGACCTACAAGAGAGTACCGGTACTCTGATACAACTTGTTGCCTAGAAATAGAGCCCAAGAGGGGGGGTGAATTGGGTCTTTTAAAAAAACTTAAGACAATAAAGAGAGGGACTAGTGGTGCTAGTAAAAAATGATGAATTCAATGCAAGATATTAAAAGCGGTAGAAATAATCAAAGAGCAAGAGAGGAAGAGAGCAATCACACATAAATACAAGGTTTATAGTGGTTCGATGGAAACCTAGTACCTACATCCACTCCCCAAGCCACCCTTGAAAATTTCACTATAATCCAAACAAGATTACAGTTGACTTGTTTTACACATGGCTCACAAGTCAAAACCTAAGTTGGTTTTATCACTTAGGCTTACCAACAAACCTTAACACTTGTTTTGTCTTCGGGCTCACAAGTTAACCCTAGTTGGTTTTATCCCTTTGGCTCACCAACAAACCACAATAACCTTCTTTCTAGACATCTTTGAAAGCAAGGTCAAATCACAATGTAAAAACATATTTACAATTTTAAAAACTAAAACAAACTCTCTTCAATAGTAGAATGGAATCTTTGAAGCTCAAGTTGATGCTTTATCTTGACCCTTCATTGGAATCTCCTTCAAAGTGCCTCTTTTGGAATGAAGTAAGGATGAGCTTGTAGGCTTTTCAAGGAATCAAACTGTAAGAGTCTTTTGATGTGAAGTATTTGAGAGAATATTGGCTTTTTGGCTTTTGAGTAGACTTGAATGCACTTCAATACACTTCCTTTTCTATAAAATGAGGTTGGTGGAGGTTAAATACACCAAGAACCTTTCAAAAAATGGTTTGTGACCGTTGGAACCTCGAAAATAGCCGTTTGGAGCTTGAAAAGCAAGTTCTGCAAGCCCGAAAAATAGATCCGTTAGAGCTGTTAGGCTACAAGTGTCAACACTTGGCTGTCAGGTGTCGATACTTGGCTGTCAAGTGTCGACACTTGATTTCTAGGTGTCGACACTTAAACTTTCAAGTGTCGACACTTGATGCACAGGTGTCGACACTTGACACAAAAATCCTCAAATGATAAAGTTCTATATTTTAAAATTCTCAGGCCTTGAGTCGACACTTGGAAACCTAAGTGTCGACACTTGGTTCTAGGTGTCGACACTTGGCGTGCCAAGAATTTTTGTCTATGCCAAATGCTGAAGTATAGACACTTGACTTTCCAAGTGTCGACACTTGAGACTGAAAAGCTCAGATTCAAGTATAAATGGCCTCGAAAACATAAATATAATTCTTGAAATTTAAATGAATCATAAACACATAATATTTATTCATTTAGATGCCCTTTTTCAATGATGAAGATGTCCGGATTCATGAGAAATGCTCCGTGCCATTACGTGCCATAAACCATATGTTTTTGAGATTTTGAGGTGCTTTCTTCTTGAAAACTCATAACTTGAAATCCACATTAGTATATAATATGCACTCAATATTTTGTTATTCATCAAAAACACTGGGTGGAGCCAACACCTTTGTTCCAATATCTCTTCAACAACTGGTTCTTCAAAGAGTTGAAGAAGGAGTCCATCACTACTGCAGAATTTCCGAGAGGCTAGTACCAGAAGAATCCCCTTACCCTGGTGTCAACTACCTCTACAGGTAGGATGCTTGTGCTACTCGTATGGCGATTGCTCATTCTTGAAGTACCTCCCCTCACGGTGATCATCACCTTGCAGGTAAGGGTTGTATCCGTATCTCACGGTATGATGAAATGTTCTTCAATACCGTCTTATGTGATTCAAAGAAAGGTTTTATGAGTTACAAAGTTTGCCTACTTGATTTCATACATGTATTACTCTATACGCATAAAGATCTATGTAGGTCCAGTGTTAATTAGATTAACATGTTAGATAAAATTATTTTATCTCCTTCCACTGCATCATATAGTTTAGAAAAGTTTTAAATTGTATGTATCGGCCCACCTAGGTTTGCAAACATCCTTAAGCCAAACCCAGGCTTGAATTCCAATTCATGGCTTGGAAGGGCCTAACCCTAGTTTCAATAGCCTTGAAACTAGTTACAAAAATTAAACACAAATGTGCAGTAATAAGCATAAGAAAAACTTTCAAAAGAACATAAATAACTATCGATGAAGCTCTTCTTGAATGCTTGAGCTGTCTCCTTCTTGAATGATGTCAATGAACACTTTTGGAAAATGAATTAAAGGCACAACAGCAAAATTGAAGGATTTTTTAGGTAGAATCTTCTTTATGGCTCACTCTTGTCTTTTCAAAAGCTTTTCCTAAAAGATAAGATTTGTCTCTTATGTCTCACATTTTCTCTTATGTCTCCAATGAGTTTGGTGAGTGATAAATAGTCCAAAAATATCCATAAAATCATTGGTGACCATTAGAGTGAAGAAACTAGCCATTTAGAGCCATTTGAGACAAATCTGAGCTTCTGAGAATATAGCCATTATTGTTGTCGAAACCTGAGAGTTGACTTGTAAGTCAATACTTGGGTCGACACTTGAGTTTTCTTGAGTCGACACTTGAATCAACACTAGGTATAATTTTTGAATTTTTAGGGTTCTGCTTTATTTCTGGTCTTAGGCTATGAGTCGACCTGTGAGTCGACACTTGGGTCGACACTTCATCAGCACTAGGAAAAAAGTCCAAGAATGACATTGTTTTGTTTTCTTTCTTATCTCAGACCTTGAGCTGATCTGTGAGTCAGCACTTGAATCTTGTGAGTCGGCACTTGAATCTTGTGAGTCGACACTTCATTTAAGTCCATAAAAATGATGTTCTATCTCTTTCTATTCTCAGGCTTTGAGTCGATCTGTGAGTCAACACTTGAATCTTATGACTCGACACTTAGGTCAACCTTGAGTTGACACTTAGCATGCCAATTGAAACTCTGCATGCCAGTCTTCAGAGGTGTCAAAATTTATTTCATGAGTCGACATTTGAGTCGATACTTGATCTGTGCCATTTTTGAAAAGTGTACCAAACTCCAAAATTCTCAAATTTTGTCCATTAGACTTCTAGTTTCTTCTCCATAAAGACAAAAGTGATCATTTTCATGGCATTCCAAGATGAGAAGATCTCTTAAACATTAAAATTCATCTTGCTTTGATGATAATGACTTTGTAAGAAATTTGATGTACCTATAACCTAGAATTCATAACTCCAATTGAAATATTAGTAAAAATATATACTCAATATTTTGTTATTAATCAAAATCAAGGGCCAAAGCCAACGCCTTCAAAGTTTTTCAAAAATTTTATTAAAAGATTTCAAATTAGAAAAATATTTCAATTGTCTTAATTAGAAATGATCATGAAACTGAATTCGAAAATCAATACTTTGAAAAATTTTGCATAGAACATGGTATTGATCACAATTTTTCAACCCCTAGAACACCACAACAAAATGGAGTTGTGGAAAGAAAAAATTGAACATTGGAAGAGATGGCCCGAACCATGTTGTATGAAGGCAATCTTCCAAGGTACTTTTGGGTAGAAGCTATAAACACTGCATGTTACATATTTAACAGTGTTTTGATTAGACCAATTTTGAAGAAAACCCCCTATGAGCTTTGGAATAATAGAAAACCAAACATTCATTACTGTTGCCACCAAGATCGTCATGGCCTGTAGCTGGTGCATTAGGTTCCCACTAGGTGCTCGGTCCTCTACTCTGGTGTTCTCATTGGTCAGCTACCCTGCAAAAAAGAGGAGACCTAGGCTAGGGATTCCGGTGGAGACACTCCGACAGTCAAATCAGTGAGATGATCTAGGGGAACAGAACCTTTATGGTGGAGAGCTTGGGGACTCCCTGTATAGAGGATGTGTGATGTAATTGAGATGTAAAGGCCAAGTAGAAGTGTGATCGAAGAGCTTGGAAGGATCTACTGGGGTTTCTTGCTTGTTAGTTTTCAGTCTCTTATCGATTGCCTCCTCCCTCTTTTGCTTCCTCTCTCTCCAACCTTATGTATGTGAGGTGACCCACACTGGATCTGGGGCTTTGTCCAGACGTCCCTTTCCTTATCCCCCCTCCAATAGGGGCCTTTCTTTGCCCGTAGTTCCCCCTCCGTCAGACTGGTCCTTTGAAGGAGCCCCTTCTATTGGAGGTATATGCCAGCATAGCACAGACCTTGTCCCTTTGGTGGTGTAGCTCCCCGTGGGAGGGGCAGGCACTGTGCCATGGTGGGATGTTTCTATTCCTGGAGGGACTGTTGAAGCATCGGAGGGCCTGTGGCCTTAATGGGATACCCCTCTTGGGGGAGGTTCAGGTTTCGTATCATGAGAGTTGAGGCCCCCGGTTGCATGATCGCCAGCATGGAGGCATGCTATAGGACCTGGGCCTGGAGGGGCATGCCTTGCATAGAGCATGCGGGTGGTGCATTGCAGAGCTTAAATTAATGGCAGGGCATGCACCACCCCCCAAATGTTGCAGGTGGTCAGGAACCCCCCTTGCTATGATTTGAATTTCTATTGACCCTTTTGATGCAGGACTATTCATGTATGCCAATTATTTTTTTGTTATTAGGCATTAAGTTAGGAATTTGTATCCCAAATTTCAAGCCAAGATATTAATTAGAGAATTTTATTAAAAATCTGAAGCACGGGCATGCAAAAGTAAATTCTAAAAGTGAAGAAACTTACACTTAACTCAACAACTAATCCTTCCACTGGCCAGGTAAGAGTTGGGGTGGTGGGAGGCTCTCCCTGCTTATGACAGGGTTCTAATTAAAAACCACTAGTCCACTTAGGGTGTTTGCCTCTGGACCTCAAGCCTTAGACACCAGTATTTAGTAATAGCTGGGGAATTAGGTGCACTAGTTGGCCCACACAATTCGGACCCAACCTGTTGGTGTCCCTAAGCTCTCTAGAGCAATTAGGTTGCTAATTGATTTTAGTTAAGGCTTGGATTCTGATGCTGGGTTGTTGTTTTGGACCTAGGACAGGTGATGAAATCTTGTCCTGATCTGAGATGGCATATTGCCCTTAAGATTGATTGAATGAGATGATGACAATCGATGAGCCCTAATGCAACTAATAACAATCAAAAAATAAAAAATATTTTTTTGTCTTTTATGAGGTGGAAAATTAAATTTAAGTTGATTAAATTATCAAACAAAATTAGGGCTTGGGTGAGGTAGGGTTTGGAAGTTGATTAGATTTGGTTTGATCAAGTATGCAGAATAAAAATTAGGGTTTGCTTCAATGCAGAATCTGGTTTAGTTTTTGATGCAGAAAAAATTTAGAAAATATTCAGGATAAAGTATAAATAGTGTAAATGATCTCTTCTAGATTTCATGCAGAGAAAAATTCAGATGATGATGTAAAATCTAGGGTATTCAGACTGTGTGTAGAAGTTCAAGATTTCTATTAGGGTTTCTAAGATACATAAATTTTTATATTTTTTTGTTTTGGTAAAAATTATTAAGAATTATGATAATTATCAAGGCAAAACAAAAAGTACTTCATGAAAATTTCAATGAAAAATAAAATTCCTAAGGTACTAAACTATACCAAAAATCAGACACCTAATGCAAAGATAGGATGCAAAATTTTTCAAGGGCAAATGAAAATAGGCATGAAAAAACTCTACAGACCAAAATAAATTATGAGAAACTTTTAAAAAATATGATCAATTACGAGGAATCTAGAAAAATATAAATAAAAATTTTCTGATCTTTTTGCATATAGAAACAATAAAAATAACAAACCATGTATAGGAATTACAGGATGTAGAAACTAATCCTAAAACATGCTCTGATACCAAATGATGCGAAACTATTCATCATGCCAATTATTATTTTTTTATTTGGAATGAAGTTAGGAGTTTGTATCCTGAATTTCAAGTGAAGATATTACGTAGAAAATTCTATAAAAAATATAAAGCATAGGCATGCAGAAATAAATCGTAAAAGTGAAGAAACAGGACTACCAAGGCTAAGAAGCCCTGGTTAGGACTAGCTCTTCTGCAATACCGCTACCAGAGGAGTCTAGGGGTGGACCTAGAAAAGATTTGGAGATCAATCCATGAAGAATTTGCTCTGCTCTCTTAGATACGGCATGGAAAACAAAGCTATCGATCCTGCAGATTCGTGGCTTTCAATTCGGCGAACCGAAAGCTGGTCAGATCGAATATTTGGATTTGTAAACTCTGAGGGACCTGCAAATTACCTAACAGGGATTAGGAAACAAAGAAAAGTAGGGTTATATTACTGAAAGAAGAAGAAGGGGAAGATATTTGAAGAAGGTGTCTTAGAGATGATGAGGGCTGGCAGCTTGGAGGTAGGGCACAGGGATCATACAGAAACCCTGAGGGATCACACAGATACCCTTAATCACATAGAAATTTACTCAGAATTTTGAGAAAAACTCAAGAGAAATTCATTCATAACAATTCATAATAATTGATCATTAGATACAAGAGATTGGAGGGGTGGGGTATTTATAGATGTTTCCATTCCCTCTCCTTGTTAGGATAGAATTACAAAGTTGAGTAGGAGAGGGAATATAAGGTTGCTTAGAATTAGGAGTATGCACTTTGAATAAAACTAGAACATAATCTCATTGTTGGGTTGGGAAAGAATATTCCTTCCTTTGACCTAGTCTTCCTCTTGGGCGCCTGGGCTTGTCATGAATGGGCCTGGGGCACCAATTGCTTATGGGCTTCTAGGCTGGGGCACCTAGAGGGCAGTATATTTCCTTGGGATTGGTGTAGGCACCAGGATTAGATAGAGGCCCCTCAACCCTCTATGGATCTCTAATTAGGGTTTTTAACCTTTTGAGTCCTGTAATAAGGCTTAAAACCTGAGTAATTTGCTTTTGAGTCTTGTAGTCAGAATCTAGTTGGTTTTAGTTTTTTTGTTTTAGTCTTGTAATTTGGACAATTTGGTCAAGTTAGGGTCAATTTGTCTTATAATTAGCTGAATTGGTTCTGGCTCAAGTCAATTTGAAGATGGGCTCAAGATAGTTTAAAGATGGATCCACAAGTGGGCATTCAAGTCATGCCCAATTGAAGATGAGTCAAGCCACTTCTCCTCCATGCCAAGTAGGAGTGCCACATCATCAATGCCACATGGCATAGGAGGTGCCACATCAGCCCATGGAGTGCCACATCATCAGTGCCACATGGCATGGGGAGGTGCCACTTCAGCAAGCTCCATTGGGCAGCCAAGTCTAGCTGAAATTTCAAATTCAAATTCCATGGTTGACTCCCATTAAACCTCTCCTTGATCCAAGCCAACAACATCCCCACCTCACTCCACATATCAAGCCATATCACCAAGGATCAAGCCTAGCATTCATGGTTGGTCAAAGCTTCATGAAAAGATTCCAAAATTCAAAAGTTGTAAGCCAAGGTTTCATGAAGAAAAAAATTCAAATTTCAAATGGATGCCACTTGATTCATGAAGACAACCTACCTTTTTCTCCTCCCCAAATCAAGCTTTGTAACTCCCCTTTTTAAATTTTGAATGAATGAAAAATAAGAGAGAATTTCTTCTTCCAATTGCCATTGTCTTCTAGACTTGGAACTCTGTGAGAGAGCGCCTTTGTCCCTCGAGACATCGAGGGGTGAGAGGCCCTGAGTTTCCATCCTCCTTCGCAAGCCATCTAGTCATCTTCAAGCATGGATGCCACCTGGAAGATCCACCTGGATGCCCAACAAGAAGAACCCTCTTCGACCACCATCTTTGATTCCTTTTCTCCTCCCTTTTCACTTTTCATCCCCTACTTGCTATTTTCTAACCCTTCTCTTGGTTGCTAGCAGGTCCTCTAGGTGCCACGATCAAAGGATTCGGTCTCCCTTGCCTTCGGACCATTGGATGGAAAGCCAGCGAATCCACAGGGTTGAAGGCTTGATATTCTAGGCCACATCCATAAGTGTGAGAGAACTCAGCATCGGGCACATCAGAAACTTCAAGGTTTGCATTCCCTAGTCTTTTAAGTAGGTATTAACTAGAGCTAAGTCCTACGGGTTTCTCAATCCGGGGGTCCCCTCCTTATCTTTCTTTAGGGGCTATCTTGCATGCTAGAAAGTTCTTATCTTTATAGAATTTCTAGATATGCTCTTTGCTTGTCTTCAAGAATTTTTAAATACATTAAAAATAACTTAAAATAATTAAAAGAAGAATCATTAGCATTCATCTTAGCATCTTTGTCCCATATCAGGGATCTTAGTCTCTTGGGGCTTGGACGCCTTATTGAACTTGGGCTTGACTTTAGGGCAGCAAAGGGCATCTCCAACATGGGCTTGGGTGGCCATCAAGAGGCTTTATAGACTTGGTCTGGCTTTGCTCTAGGAGGGCCTGGTGAAGGCTTTGGCTAGTGCTCCTCCTCTTATATAACTGGACTTGACACAGACTTGTAACACAAACTGGTACTGGACCTACAGGCTCAATTAGATTGGTTGAAATGCTCAACTTATTACAGGACATCAACTTAACTGGACTAGACTCAACATAAAACTTATATGACTCAAAATTGGCTCAACATGAGCTGACTAAACAACTAAGCTCAACTGAACCAAACATATCCCAAAACATGACTCATAAACCCTAATTGTATGAGTCAACTCTAAATACAAGACTTAAGTGTAACAAGGCCTGAAAACAAAACTCAAGACCCAAATACAGGACTCAAATGGCTAACACAGCCAGATTACTAGATGCAAAGATAAAATTTGAATCATGGCTAAGGGACTCAAACTCAGGGACCCATAGTGAACTAGGGTTGACCTGATGTCCCCATCACCTTCCCTTCTTCACCGTTCATAGGAATTCTACCTTCTATAAGGCAAGAAAGGGGCTCGACTCGGGAGCCTTGCCATTGGAAGCATGCGCATGACCCCAGTTGGGAGCTAGCCATTGATAGAGGTCTCATCCTAGTAGCATGAGCACGATCCCGGCTAGGAGCTGACCTCATATGGAGGTCTCATCCTATGAGCATGACCCCGAATGGGAGCTGACCTCAGCAGGAGGGCTCTCCTTGGTAGCATGACCATGACCTCAGCTGGGAGCTGACCTCAGATGGAGGGCTCGTCCTATGAGCACGATCCTGGCTGGGAGCTTACCTCAACAAGAGGGCTCGCCTTGGTAGCATGAGCAAGACCCCGGTCAGGAGCTGACCTCAGATGGAGGGCTCGCCCTATGAGCATGACCTTGGCTAGGAGCTGACCTCGGTAGGAGATTTTGCCTTGGCAGCATAAGCACGACCCCAGCCAGGAGCTGACCTCGGTAGAGGGCTTGCCTTGGCAGCATAAGCACACCCTTATAACCATGACTTTGGCTAGGAGCTAACCTTGGCAGGAGGGCTCACCTTTGAAAGCATGAGCATGACCCCGGCTAGGAGCTAACCTCAAATAAAGAGCTCACCCTATGAGCACAACCCCGGCTGGGAGCTGACCTCGACAGGAGGGCTCACTTTGGTAGCATGAGCATGACCCTGGCCGAGAGCTAACCTCAAATGGATGGATCTCTCTATGAGCATGACCCCGGCCGGGAGCTGACCTCAGTAGGAGGGCTTGCCTTGGTAGCATGAGCACGACCCCAACCAGGAGCTGACCTCAGATGGAGGGCTTGTCCTATGAGCACGACCCGGTTGGGAGATAACCTTGGCAAGAGGGCTCTCCTTGGCAACATGAGCACGACCCCGGTCACGAGCTAACTTAGTGGAGGGCTTGCCTTGTGAGCACGACCCTGGCTAGGAGCTGACCTCGGTAAGAGGGCTCACATTGGTAGCATGAGCATGACCACGGCCAGGAGCTGACCTCAAACAGAGGGCTCGCCCTATGAGCATGACCCAGTTAGGCGCTGACCTCGATAGGGAGGCTCACCTTGGCTCTTTATTTGGCCTCCGCATCAATGTGGTGGGTCTCTTGCCAGCACGAACACCTGTAGGGGCTCCACATCAACAGATGTGCCATATCAGATGCCCCCCACTTCCAAGCTCGGAGAATGAAGTGGTGCTTGAGGCAAGGGGAGTAATGATCATGCTGACATGGAGGGGTGCACTTCCTACACCATTAATGCCTTATGCACCTGTGTCCAGGGGATCGTGCCTCCACACCAATGAGGTGATGGCATGTCATCACTCTTTAAAGAAGCCATAATTGCTATGCTTGGATCGAAGCATCGATGCCATCTGATGCCGACACATGGCATGCCTTGGAAGACGAGGTGCATGCCCTTGGCAATTATGAGGTGATAGGAAGTGGCATGCTTTTCTTAAAAAGGGCCTATACCCCTACCCTTATAAAGGGCTTTTTCAGGCACAAGAAACCAGTTCCCCTCTATGGTTCCTGTGCCTGCAATTTCTTGGCAGGTTAGGACCTTCCCCTCTTCTTTTTCCTACTTTTTTCTTTTTCTTCTTCTCTCCTTCATGTTGTGTTGGGGGAGAGCCCTTCGCCAAGCATCCACAAGGCAGAACCACCACCCAAGCATGGAACGAGACAAGCCTCGGGCCTAGGCTACCCGGTCCCAAGAACTTGCGGGCTAGGAAATGATCCTTCATGAAGGGCCAGCTAGTATCATGGCGAGGATGTCCAGTTTGGAGAAGAAATCTGCCGAGCTAGAAGCCATCCCGAATGGAAGAGAAGGGGGAGAGCCCCCGAGGGGTGAAAAAAATGGCTGCATCAATAATGGAGCTAGCCCGCTTGGAGGGTAAGGCACGGACCCTCCAAGCAAAGCTGGACGAGGAGGAGGCCAAGAAAAGAACTACCGAGGCCATCCCTCTAATGCCCAGGGATGTCGAGGATGAGGGCGCAATGATCCTGGTGAAGCTGAAAAACACCTACACCTAGCATACATTATGCAAGAAAAATAGGGCAGAGAAAATAGAATTTAAAATATTTTTAGACATGCACAGCGGAAGGCTTGGTAGATAGATCTAAACTATCTATCGATATACCCGCAACAGGAACTAGTATAAAGACCTAGCATGCATATAACATCAAAAGCAACACAAACATAAAGGTCATACCTTTATACCTCAGTTAGTGCTGGAGATAAGCAGTAAAGAGCTATGAGGAGGAGGAGAGCGCTCGAGCAACACAAGCATCTAGCCTCTGTAGGATGTCCACACCAAGGCTCAACTCTGATCAACACCCTCGGAGTGCTAGCTCTTCAGGATCCTTGGACGATCTTCTTCTTCCAGGAAGACTAAGAGGAGAGCAGGAACCCTTTCCCAAAACCTCACTCCCAAAACCTAGCTTGATTGCTAGGTAGAGTACACCCAATCCCTAAATCTCTCACTCTTCTCAATCTTTTTCTCCAAAAAACTCTTTTGCTGTTGTTGTGTTGTAACCCCAGCAGCCACCACAATGTCCTACATTTATCGGGGCAGCAAGGAGAGGGAGAAGAAGGAAAGAGGAGAGATGAGAGGAGAGAATGGGGGAGAGGATCAAGGTCATTCCAAATGGGTCTAACCCAATGAGGAAAGTATGACCTTCATACCATAAAACCTTGGAGCCAAAACTGGTTTGAATTCGAAATTCAAACCAGGTCAAAACATGCCAAAAAATCCTCTACGAAATCCTCCCAAAGATTTTGCTCATCACAGGAAGTGTCGACACTCCAAAATGGCCAAGTGTCGACACTTCACCAAGTGTCGACACCTGCAAAATTTCAAGTATTGACACTTGGAACAAAGTCAACCATATTGATTTCAGGTGATGGTAAACAATTCTCAATCATCGATTAGCCCAAAAGATCAGATAGAAATCCTCTATGGTGTGTGACCATATGTTCGAACACTAAACCGGTAGTACTGGAACATTTTCAATCCCAGTCAAAGTTATCATCTAGCAATGATACCCGATGTCCGAATAGGTCAAAGATGTAGAGCACCTCACAAGAACCTCTAGCATATGGTTGCCATATAATTCATCCCTTTGATCTTTTAATGCTCAAGATGACCTAGGGTTAGACTGCCAACCCTAATATGGTTTATCCAAATCATGTCTCAACATCACAAGTTTTGTGATTTCTCATTAGAACTACCCTGGCCAAGGTTTTGCTGAATTGAGACATAGTGAGTCATTCACTCTAAACTAATTGGAGAGGTCAATTCCATCTTGATCCACCATCGCTCCATAAGTACTTGACTGTACCCAGAAACCTTTCATTACTGGATTAGAAATCCTAGTAGTCTGGCACCAAAGTACAGTGAGTTGCTTACAAGCCGGCATGGTGACCTCAGGTCTGAGGGACACATATACCCATATCCCTTCACGAGCAACCCTTTGGCAGAAGGGAGCTCTGTAGATGGTCATGTTCTGTGAAATATCATACACTTCATTTGTATGTCACACCAGTATCTCCAAACTCCTTGGTTAAGAGGACAACAAACAAATGTGACTTACAACAACTTATACTCGATACATCATCGTCCTATAACAATGTATCATTTGGTTGTGAACCAATTTAAGAACTACTTGATATATCCTCTCTATATTAAATAATGTAGTTCTAAGGACTCCATTATATAAGAGTTCATTACAGGAAAATGTAAAATGATGGACAGCCAAAATAAATAATTTTATTATTATTAAAAATTCATATACAAATACAAAGAAGCACAACTGTCTACAACCTAGACAATTGGCTTTGGGACATAATTTCCAACACCTGGGGGTTGAGTTAAGAGCTGGAGCCACCGGGGATGCCCCTCCGGTGAGTGCTGCATCAACACCAAGAGAACCAGCTCACAGCCAAGCGAGGGGCTGATGAGTGAAGTCTAAGCTCTGACGTAGCCGTCTTCCCTCTTTATATCATAAATTAGGATTTTGGAAGGCTTCCCGGCCTATCGGGAGCCTTCGTAGGATGTAGAAAGCATTTTGATAAATGAAAAAGGCATCCTTTCCTTCAAACTGGCGCTAACTGTTAATTCATCATTCTTCTTTTTCCTTTTCATTTATCTCCCCCCATTTATTTATGCCTTGAGATACTTTCAGAAGAACTTTTAGAGCTCATGAAGGATTCATTTTGTAATGAGGGAATGGTCGAACTTGTCTAATGCCTTTAGTTCGGACTTTATCTTCTCCATTTCTCTTCAATTCCTTTACCTTTTTGCATGGTGAGGGGATAATCTTCATGGTCGTCATAGGCATGTGTTTCTCCTAGGACTCAGTTGTTGCAGATTGATTCTATAGCCTTAGAACTGGTACGATGGTTTTTGGGAACACTTCGTCCTAGCTTTTCCAGCCTTGTAGTCATGCGGACCTGATGCAGGACGGAAACAAAGAACCCATGGTTATTGTGAAAGGCAAAGGCCTAAAGCAAATTAAGATCGTGGGAGGGCTAAGAAGCCTCCCGGGACTAGGACGACTCAGAAACTAAATCCTAAAATGGCTGACCTATTTTGTTTTCAAATTTTCTTGGTGGAGGTGGCGAAGGAAGGATGGGGATGGGAGACTGGGAACTAGAACTCATGGACCTCGGGACTCACCCTAATGAAGAGGCCTCTCACCTCTAAGGCATTATGCCCTCCTCGATACTTGGAGGCGCTAGGATGAATCTCAAGGTCACGAGGGGAACAGAGAGAGACATGAATGTGGGAGAGAGAATGGAGATACATGGGGCCTCACACTCCTCAACGTCCCGAAGGATGAATGCAAGATGGGTCATCACACCCCTCGACGTCCCTAAGGATGAAGGCAAGATGGGGCCTCACACCCCTCGACATCCCGAAGGATGAAGGCAAACGGGCATCAGCCCAGAACCACAACAAGGGTACAAACCCTCAAAAATTCAATTTCATTAAACTTTATTACAAGAGGAGTATGGGTATTTATAGATTCCCATATCACTTTTGAAATTCAAAATAAAATCCCTTGAAATCCTTCCTTGATTTTGAATTCAAATTCAAAATCAAAAAAATCTCAAATTTCTCCATTTAAACCCAACTTACATTCATGAAATAATTTACCAAATAAATCTCTTTTATTTGAATTTTGAAATCCCCTTCGCTTTGAAATTCATGCTACTCCAAAAATCAGGAAGAATAACTCCTCTTCTAGCTACTTTGAGAAGCATGCAGAACTTATTTGGGTTGCTTTGAGAAGTGTGTAAAAACTCTTCACGGCAGAGCAACAGTGGGGGTCTTCATGTCCGTGCAATAGGGGGGCCGGATCTCCAGCGGTGGGGTGGCACGGAGGTGCGCCGACGAGCGGGCGGCGGTGGCGGGGCGGCATGGCATCATGGTGGCACGAAGGCACGGACGGGCGTCACGGGGCATCACGGGTGCCCGTTCACCTTCCACGGCCGTGGGCAATGGCTAGGCGTGGCCTCCGGTAGGCCGGGCGGGTGCCAGCGGGTGGCGGGCGGCGGTCGGCAGAAGGGCGGTGGTGGTGGGATGGCACGGCCACACGTGGGCGGACAAATAGCTCCCGCATCCGTTCATCTTCCCACGGGCGTGGGTGGCAGCGACTGGCTTTTCCGGCGAGGGCAGGGCCAGCAAGCACCAGTGGTGGGTCAGAGGGGGCGGCCGAGGGTCAGGTAGCCTGGATCTGGTGGAAGGGTGGGCTAGATTTTTTTAAAAAAAATAGAAAATAAACTTTACGGGATCATAAGGTTGAAGATGGAATAAGCTGGGATAACACGGGGATAAACATAGAATAAAACTGAGATAATAGGAATAGGGGAAATAGCAGGGATAAAAACTTAAACTGAAATAAAAATATATCTAGAAAATTAAAAGAAAACCCAGATGGGTTTTGGGTCCCCCATCACTCTCTTGCAGCGCGAAGAACTCAACTCCGTCGAGTTTGTCGACGTAGCAAATCCTAGTCCGCTGTTGGCTCTGATACCAATTTGATATGGGACGGAAATGAAGAACCTATGGTTATTATGAAAGGGAAAGGCCTAAAGCAAACTAAGTCCGTGGGAGGGCTAAGAAGCCTCCCGGGACTAGAATGACTCAGAAACTAAATCCTAAAATAGCTAACCTCTTTTGTTTTAAAATTTTCTTGGTAGAGGTGACGAAGGAAGGATGTGGATGGGAGACTAGGAACTGGAACTCATGGACCTTGGGACTCACCCTAACGAAGAGACCTCTCACCTCTAAGGCATTACGCCTTCCTCGATACTTGGAGGCGCTATGATGAATCTCAAGGTCACGAGAGGAAACATAGAGAGACATGAAGGTGGGAGAGAGAATGGAGATACATGGGGCCTCACACCCCTCGACGTTCCGAAGGACGAAGGCAAGATAGTGCCTCACACCCCTCGACGTTCCTAAGGATGAAGGCAAGATGGGGCCTCACACCCCTCGACATCCCGAAGGACGAAGGCAAACGGGCCTCAGCCCAAAACCACAACAAGGTTACAAACCCTCAAAATTTCAATTTCATTAAACTTTATTACAATAGGAGTATGGATATTTATAAATTCTCATATCCCTTTTGAAACTCAAAATAAAATCCCTTGAAATCCTCCCTTGATTTTGAATTCAAATTCAAAATCAAAAATCTCAAATTTTCTCTTTTAAACCCAACTTACATTCAAGAAAAATTTACCAAATAAATATCTTTAATTTGAATTTTGAAATCCCCTTCGCTTTGAAATTCGTGCTACTCCAAAAATCGTGCAGAACAACTCCTCTTCCAGCTGCTTTGAGAAGAAAGCAGTACTTCTTTGGGTTGCTTTGAGAAGCATGTAGAAACTCTTCACGACAGAGCAACAGGGGGGGTCTTCATGTCCGTGCAACTAGGGGGTACGGATCTCTAGTGGCCGGCCCGGCGGGCGGTGGCGGGGCGGCACGGCAGCATGGACGGGCATCACGGGGCGTCACGGGCACCCGTTCACCTTCCGTGGCTATTGGCGATAGCCAGGCATCGGCGAGGCCTCTGGCCGGCCGGGCGGGGGCCAGTTGGTGATGGGCGGCAGGCGGGCGACGGTGGTGGGACGGCATGGCCGCACGTGGTCGGACGGACGCCTCCCGCATTCGTTCGTCTTCCCACAGGCGTGGGCGGCAGCTGCCGGCTTTTCAGGTGAGGGCGGGGCCGGCGAGCACCAGCGACCGGTCGGCGAGGGCGGCCAGGGGTCGAGCAGCCCAGATCTGGTGGAAGGGGGGGCTAGGTTTTTTTAAAAAAAAAACAGAAAATAGAAATTACGGGATCATAAGGTTGAAGATAGAATAAGCCGGGATAACATAGGGATAAACATAGAATAACACTAGGATAATAGGAATAGGGGAAATAGCAGGGATCAAAAACTTAAACTGAAATAAAAAAAAATCTAGAAAATTAAAAGTAAACCCAGATGGGTTTCGTGTCCATCATTCTCCTGCAGTATGAAGAACTCGACTCTGTCAAGTTTGTCGACGAAGCAAATCCTAGTCCACTGCTAGCTCTAGTACCAATTTGATGCGGAACGGAAACGAAAAACCCATGGTCATTGTGAAAGGGAAAGGCCTAAAGCAAACTAAGACCATGGGAGGGCTAAGAAGCCTCGCGGGACTAGGACGACTCAGAAACTAAATCCTAAAATGGCTGACCTGTTTTGTTTTCAAATTTTCTTGGTGGAGGTGGCGAAGGAAGGATGGGGATGGGAGACTTCGAACTGGAACTCATGGACCTTGAGACTCACCCTAACGAAGAGACCTCTCACCTCTAAGACATTACGCCCTCCTCGATACTTGGAGGCGCTAAGTTGAATCTCAGGTCACGAGGGGAAACTGAGAGAGACATGAAGATGGGAGAGAGAATGGAGATACCTGAGGCCTCACACCCTCGACGTCCCGAAGGACGAAAGCTAGATGGGGCCTCACACCCCTCGACGTCCCCATGGATGAAGGCAAGATGGGGCCTCACACCCCTCGACGTCCTGAAGGACGAACGCAAACGGGCCTCAGCCCAGAACCACAACAAGGTTACAAACCCTCAAAAATTCAATTTCATTAAACTTTATTACAAGAGGAGAATGGGTATTTATAGATTCCCATATCTCTTTTGAAATTAAAATAAAATCCATTGAAATCCTCCCTTGATTTTGAATTTAAATTCAAATTCAAAAAATCTCAAATTTCCCCTTTTAAACCCAACTTACATTCATGAAAAAATTTACCAAATAAATCCATTTTATTTAAATTTTGAAATCCCCTTTGGTTTGAAATTTGTGCTGCTCCAAAAATCGTGTAGAACAACTCCTCTTACAAGTGCTTTGAGAATCATGCAGAACTTTTTGGGTTGCTTTGAGAAGCGTGTAGAAACTCTTCATGGCAAAGAAATAGGGGGGTCTTCATGTCCATGCAAAAGGGGGGGCCGGATCTTTGGTGGCCAGCTCAGAGTGTGTCGGCAGGGCGGCATGGAGTCGTGCCGCCGGGCGGGCGGCGGCAGCAGGGCGGCACGATGGCACGGTGGCACGGACGGGCATCACGGGGCATCACGGGCACCCGTTCACCTTCCACGGCCATTGGCGATGGCTGGGCACCGACGAGGCCTCTGGCCGGCCGGACAGGGGCCAGCGGGTGGCGGGCGGCAGGGCAGTAGGCGGGCGGCGGCTGCGTGACAGCACGGCTGCATGTGGGCGGACAAACACTTCCCACATCCGCTCATCTTCCGTTGGGCATGGGCGGTAGCGGCCGGCTTTTCTGGTGATAGCAGGGCCGGCGAGCACTAGCGGTGGGTTGACGAGGGCTACCGAGGTTCGGGCAGCCCGGATCTGGTGGAAGGGGGGGCTAGGATTTAAAAAAAAAAAAGAAAATAAATTTTACGGGATCATGAGGTTGAAGATCGAATAAGTCGGGATAACACGGGGATAAACATAGAATAATAATGGGATAATAGGAATAGGAAAAATAGCAGGGATAAAAAACTTAAACTGAAATAAAAAAAATCTAGAAAATTAATAGAAAACCTAGATGGGTTTCGCGTCCCCCATCATTCTCTTGCAGCGCGAAGAACTCGACTCCATCGAGTTTGTCGACGAAGCAAATCCTAGTCCGCTGCTGGCTCTGATACCAATTTCATGCGGGACAGAAACGAAGAACCCATGGTTATTGTGAAAGGAAAAGGCCTAAAGCAAACTAAGACCGTGAGAGGGCTAAGAAGCCTCCCGGGACTAGGACGACTCAGAAACTAAATCCTTAAACGGTTGACCTCTTTTATTTTCAAATTTTCTTGGTGGAGGTAACGAATGAAGGATGGGGATGAGAGACTGGGAACTGGAACTCATGGACCTTGGGACTCACCCTAATGAAAAGACCTCTCACCACCAAGGCATTATGCCCTCCTCGATACTTGGAGGCGCTAGGATGAATCTCAAGGTCATGAGGGGAAACAGAGAGAGACAAGAACGTGGGAGAGAGAATGGAGATACGTGGGGCCTCAGACCCCTCGATGTCCCGAAGGACGAAGGCAAGACGGTGCATCACACCCCTCGATGTCCCTAAGGATGAAAGCAAGATGGGGCCTCACACCCCTCGACATCCCGAAGGACGAAGGCAAACGGGTCTCAGCCTAGAACCACAACAAGGTTACAAATCCTCAAAAATACAATTTCAATAAACTTTATTACAAGAGGAGTATGGATATTTTTAGATTCCCATATCCCTTTTGAAATTCAAAATAAAATCCTTCGAAATCCTCCCTTGATTTTAAATTAAAATTCAAAATCAAAAAAACTAAAATTTCCCCTTTTAAACCCAACTTACATTTATGAAAAAGTTTACCAAATAAATCTCTTTTATTTGAATTTTGAAATCCCCTTCGCTTTGAAATTCATGCTGCTCCAAAAATCATGCAAAACAACTCCTCTTCCAGCTACAGTACTTCTTTGGGTTGCTTTAAGAAATGTGTAGAAACTCTTCATGGTAGAGCAATAGGGGGCTCTTCATGTCCATGCAACAAGGGGTGCCGGATCTCTGACAGCCGGCCGAGCAGGCGGTGGCAGGGCGGCATGGTGGCGCACCGGCGTGTGGGCGACATGGTGGCATGGACGGGCATCACGGCTTGTCACGGGCGCCCATTCACCTTCTGCGATCGTGGGCAGTGGCCGGGCACCGGCGACGCCTCCGGCTGGCTTGGCGGGGGCCAGCAGGTGGCGGGCGACAAGTGGGCGGCGGTAGCGGGATGGAACGGTCGCGCGTGGGAAGACGGACGCCTCCCGCGTCCGTTCGTCTTCCCACAGGCATGGGTGGCAGCGGCCGGCCTTTCCGGTGAGGGCAGGGCCAGCAGCATCGGCGGCGGGTCGGCGGGGGCAGCGGCGGGTCGGCAGCCCGGATCTGTTGGAGGGGGGGTCTAGGTTTTTTTTTAAAAAAATAGAAAATAAACTTTACGGGATCATAAGGTTGAAGATGGAATAAGCCAGGATAACATCGGGATAAACATAGAGTAACACTGGGATAATAGGAATAGGGGAAATAGCAGGGATAAAAAACTTAAACAAAAATAAAAAAATTCTTGAAAATTAAAAGAAAACCTAGATGAGTTTCAGGGCGGGCGGCGGCGACGAGGTGGTGGTGGTGGGGCATCACGGTTGCACAAACGGGCATCACGATAGCCCGTTCACCTTCCACGGCCATGGGCCGTGGCTAGGCACCGGCGACGCCTCCGGCCGGCCGGGCATGAGCCAGCGGGTGGTGGGTGGCAGGGCGGCAGGCAGGCGGCGGCGATAGGACGGTACGGCTGCATGTGGGTGGACGGACGCCTCCCGTTGCCGTACGTCTTCCAACGGGCATGGGCAGCAGCGACCGGATTTTCTGGCATGGGTTGGGCTGGCGAGCACCGGCGACGGGTCAGCGGGGGTGACTGGGGGTCGGGCAGCCCGAATCTGGTGGAAGGGGGGCTAGGTTTTTTTTAAAAAAAAATAGAAAATAAACTTTACGGTATCATAAGGTTGAAGATGGAATAAACTGGGATAACACGGGGATAAACATAGAATAACACTAGGATAATAGGAATAGGGAAATAGCAAGGATAAAAAACTTAAATTGAAATAAAAAAAATCTCAAAAATTAAAAGAAAACCCAGATGGGTTTCGAGTCCCCCATTATTCTCCTGCAGCGCGAAGAACTCGACTCCGTCGAGTTTGTCGACAAAGCAAATCCTAGTCTACTGCTGGCTCTGATACCAATTTGATGTGGGACGAAAAGGAAGAACCCATGGTTATTGTGAAAGGGAAAGGCCTAAAGCAAACTAAGACCGTGGGAGGGCTAAGAAGCCTCCTGGGACTAGGACGACTCAAAAACTAAATCCTAAATGGCTGACCTCTTTTGTTTTAAAATTTTCTTGGTTGAGGTGGTGAAGGAAGGATGGGGATGGGAGACTAGGAACTGGAACTCATGGACCTAGGGACTCACCCTAACGAAGAGACCTCTCACCTCTAAGGCATTACGCCCTCCTCGATACTTGGCGGCGCAAGGATGAATCTCAAGGTCACGAGGAGAAACAAAGAGAGGCATGAAGGTGGGAGAGAGAATGGAGATACTTGGGGCCTCACACCCCTCGACATCCTTAAGGACGAAGGCAAGATGGGGCCACACACCCCTCGATGTCCCTAAGGATGAATGCAAGATGGGGCCTCACACCCCTCGATGTCCCGAAGGACGAAGGCAAACGAGCCTTAGCCCAGAATCACAACAAGTTTACAAACCCTCAAAAATTTGATTTCATTAAACTTTTTTATAAGAGTATGGGTATTTATAGATTCCCATATCCCTTTTGAAATTCAAAATAAAATACCTTGAAATCTTCCCTTGATTTTGAATTCAAATTCAAAATCAAAAAATCTCAAATTTTCTCTTTTAAACCCAACTTACATTCATGAAAGAATTTACCAAATAAATCCCTTTTATTTGAATTTTGAATTCCCATTCGCTTTGAAATTTGTGCTACTCTAAAAATCATGCAGAACAACTCCTCTTCCAGTTGCTTTGAGAAGCGTGCAAAACTTCTTTGGGTTGCATTGAGAAGCATGCAGAAAATCTTCATGGCAGAGCAACAGGGGGGGTCTTCACGTCCGTGCAACAAGGGGGCCGGATCTCCGGTAATCAGCCTGGCGGGCAGCGACGGGGTGGCACGACAGCGCGCCGGCGGGCGGGCGGCGGTGGCAGGGCTGCACGACGGCATGGACGTGCATCATGGGGCATCACGGGCGCCCGTTCACCTTCCTCGACCGTGGGCAGTGGCTCGGCACCGGCGAGGCCTCCGATCGGCTAGGCACCGGCGAGGCCTCCAGCCGGCCAGGCGGGGGCTAGTGAGCGGCAGGGCTGCATGCGGGCGGTGGCTGTGGGACGGCACGGCCACACATGGGCAGACGGATGCCTCCCGTGTCTGTTCATTTTCCCACGGGCGTGGGCGGCAGCGACTGGCTTTTCCGATGAGGGTAGGGCCAGCGAGCACCGACAGCGGGTCGGCGGGGATGATCGAGGGTCAGGCAGCCCGGATCTGGTGGAAGGGGGGGCTAGGTTTTTTTTCTAAAAAAATTAGAAAATAAACTTTACAGGATCATAAGGTTGAAGATGGAATAAGTCGGGATAACACTGGGATAAACATAGAATAACACTGGGATAATAGGAATATGGGAAATAGTAGGGATAAAAAACTTAAGCTGAAATAAATAAAAAATCTAGAAAATTAAAAGAAAACCCAGATGGGTTTTAGGTCCCCCATCAGGGCTCGAGTGCAAGACTTCTGGGGCTCCTTGATTTGCCAAGCTGTGAGTCAAGCGATAGATAGTAGGATTTCAAGAATTCCCAACCGACATTCTCGGACTGTGAGCGAGGCTGCTGGATGCCTAATTCTTGGAGCTTCTTGATTTGACTGGACATGTTGTGAGTCAAGCAATAGATGGTGGGACTTTAAGAGTTTCCTAGCAAACATCTCTGGACTGTGAGCAAGGTAGCAGATGCAGGGCTTTGTAAGTTTCCTGGCTTGAGGTGCGGGGTTTTTTAAGTTTCTCGGCTTGAGGTGTGAGGCTTCGTAAGTTTCCCGGCTTAAGGTGCTAGGCTTCATAAGTTTTCCGGCTTGAAGTGAAGGGCTTCATAAGTATCCAAGCTTGAGGTGCGGGGCTTCATATGTTTTCTGGCTTAAGGTGCAGGGCTTCATAAATTTCTTTACTTGATCCGCCGGTCTTGCAGTCGGATGGAGATGTTCCTACATGGGTGAAAGACAAGTTTGCACCAAAAAGGAACTTTAATGATTGAGAAGGAGTATTACATCATTGGTAGTATATTCTTAGATTGCTCGCGCTCCACGTTCGTGTGAATCGGGCATCGTCAAGTCTGGCGAGATAGTAGGCCTCACCTGGTAGAGCCTCGACCACCTTGTAGGGGCCTTCCTAGTTTTGAGAGAGCTTGCCACATTCACCAAATTGGGATGCTTCTGCCTACCTGAGGACGAGGTCACCTGGGTGGAATGCCTTAGGCCTCACGTGGGAGTTGCACTATCATGCTACCCTTTGTCGGTAGGCCACCATCCAGTGTTGGGCTTTGTCTCTTATCTCATCCAGCAATCCAAGTTGAGGAGGAGATTGGCTGGATTCTCGACTTTGTCATACTGCTCAATCTGGAGTGTGGGCAGGCCAAGCTCTACCGGGATCACAGCTTCAGTGCCGAAGATGAGGTTGAAGGGCTGGTGCGAGCACCAGGATCCAAAAGAGGCTTCAATCAAACCAACCAATCCAAGTTCTTTGTGGACTACCAGTGAATAAGTCATATCAGTTTCAATTTCAGCTAAGTCCTGTTAATTTCAGTCCTGTAATTAGAGTCTTAATCAAGTTGTCCTGTTAATTTTGATGTAGTCTTAGTCAAGTTATGTTCAAATTAGCCATGAGAAGAAGTTGAAACCTAAATGAAAGAGCATCAAAACCACCTTTTGGAGCTAACCACTTCAAGCTTTATTGGGGCACCACCTCGTCATGCCAAGTTGGAGCACCACCTCACCATGCCAAGTCATGTTGGAGCACCACCTCACCACACCAAGAGGAATGCCACCTCACATGCCACATCACCACCACTGGGCACCCAAGTGATTCAAATTTAAATGAAAGTTGTAACCCCCCACATTCCACTCCTCATTTCAAGCTTGAAATCCCACTCTTCACTCCACTCTTTAAGCTTGTAATTCAAATTTAAAAGGGCTAAGGGAAGTCTATAAATACTCATAATCCTCTTGTAATCAAGCTATTATGATTGAATTAATGAAATTTTGAGAGCTTCTTTCTTCCATTGCAATATCTTTGCTTTGCCACTCCATGAGGGAGAAGGGTGTGAGGCCCAACCATTAGTCTAGCTTCAAGAAACTCTTCATCAACCAGGCTTTTCCAACCTCCAAGAATCTCCACCAAACTTTCCCTTCCCTTCTTCCACCCCATTGTGTTTCTTTGTTTTGTTTCAATCTCTTCCACACATCTAATGATTCTTCTTGTAGGATCCCAAAGAAGTATCTAGTCTAGGGTGGCGTCTTCCTTGCCTTCAAATCAGTAATAAGAAGCTTCTACTTTCAGGGGTGGAATAGTTCGCTCATCCAGTCGTCGATCTCGAGAGTTGAAGAGTGATCCCATTGCAAGGTTTAGTGGAAGTTCATTATTGGTACAAAATCCATTCCTTCCCTCTAAGGTCTGAAATTTTGAATAGAGTTTGTCCTAATCAAATGATTTTTTAATCATGAAGGTCCTTTCATTTTTTACCTAAATCAGAGTTGCACCACGGGATACCAAATACTTCTACATTAGTCTTCTTTGGTGTATTTCATTACTCCATCATGACTGAATCTTGATCATATGTTTAGAAGTATTTCTTAGTTCAATTACTTATTCTCTTTATGTTAATTTTCCATATTCATCCCCCATCAATCTTGGTATCAAAGCATGGTAGATTAGGACAAGTTAGGGCATAGTACTGAAATTTTTATATATGCTGAAATTTCTGCACATAGGGTTGAAATCATTGCATGTAGGTTTGATCAGAAAGTTCTTCCATAACTTTCTAGATCTTAGTTTAATTTAGCATCCAACAACAATAATTTCCAGGTTAACCCAGGTCTGAAATCCTTTCATAGATTTTCATATATGAATTTTAAAAATTTAGTTATCATTTAATACCCCGAAGTCTAAGGTTTCATGCCTTTTGAACGGGTATACGAAAGTATACTGTCACGACCCATGGGAGTTATGAGCTACGACCGGATGTGAAAATTCCTATGATGAAAGGGTCGTTATACTAGTTGCAAGCTTGTATGTTTGATTTTAATTTTGTGAATGCTTCATTATGTGAATCTTTCATTAGTACAACATAGCTTTCTTTTTCCTTTTCTGGCACATTTTCAAATTTGAATTCTCCCACCAAGAATTTCAAATTTGAAATTCAAAATTTTAAATTTTGGAATCTAAAATTGGAAATTCAAATTTGAAATTTGAAATTGAAATTTCAAATGAGAAATTTAAATTTTGAAATGCATGATTATCTTAATTAGCTAGAAGTTAACTCCTTGATTGTTGGTTAGTTATGATCATTGTTTGTGCATTCATATTAAAGTTACTTAAGGGCAATGCTATCTATTGGGAAGGATTTCATCACCTTTCCTTAACCCAAAAACAACCCACCTCATCTTGCATTGAACCCAAGCCTTAAATAAAATTGAGTAGAAACCTAATTAGAACTACGGACACCAACAGGTCTAGCTCAAGTAGTATGTTAAGGCTAGTGTGAATCACTTCTTCACTTACTTCTGGAGATTCGTGTCTAAGGCTAGGGGTCAAATAGAAAATGCCTTATGCAGACTTGTGGTTTTTAATTAGGACCCTACGAGAGCAGGGGGAACCTCCCACAATCCCACCTCTTACTTGGCCAGTTGAAAGAGTAAATGTAGTCTTGATTTATTCTTAGTTAATTTATACTACATTAAACTTCTAGGTCTAGCAAACCCTAGAATGAGTCTATTGTTTTGCATGACTACTAGATTAGGGACTCCATACCAACACTTCCAAACCCAACCTAGAGTCACCATGGACACAAATCTAGAAACCCTATTGAGAACTATAACTGAGCAGTTCAAGCAATTAAACAATAGGTTTGATCAAATAGAGAAAAGGATAGGGATGCTCGAAGAAACCCGTATGACCCCTACCGAACCACCATCACCTAGACCAACACCCATTAGTACTAGAACCCATCGCCATGAACCCACCCCTGAACCTGATCATAGATAGCCACACCATGACTTTGATGAGTCAGAAAAAAGAGCCCTTAGGAACATTCGACTTGATGTACCCACCTTTGATGGAAACCAAGATCCTAAGGTGTACGTAGATTGGGAGAGTGACATGGATCAATATTTTGAGTGGTACGATGATGCGGGACTAATATGCATGAAATTCTTTTTATTTGTTTTATATGTGGGGTTAGGTGATTAATTCTTGAATTTCATATCAAAATTAGTTGTAGGAAATTTTGTATGAATTTTTGAAGCCAAGCATACATATTAGAACCTAAAAAAGTACTAAAGAAGGATCGTCGGGGCTGAGAAGCCTCGGTTAGGGCAAGTTCTCCTATAATATAATTACTGGAGGTAGAGGGGGTGTACCTGACAACATCTGAAGTGCCTGGTGAAGATTGCAGCGAAGGGATCTCTCGTTCCTCGATGGATGCGGCCTAGAAAAATGAGCCAAAGACCCATGGATACCCGGCTTTCTGCTCGGTGGTCCGATTGAGGCTTGGCTGGAGTCGTTGGATTCATAGGAACTCGGGGACCTGCAAATGACCTGTCAGGGGTTAGAAAACTTAGAGAAAATCAAGAAAACAAAGGAAAACAGCAAAGGAAAGAAAGTTTTGGAGAGGGCTGGAAGGATGGTTGGTGGCAGGAAGATGGTTGCAAACACCGAGAAGAAGAACTCTCAAATCCCTTTATGCACACAGCAGGGTAATCACACAAAACAATATAGCCAATTTTCTCCTAGCCAATTTTCTCCTACTAGGATTATTGTCCATAATCAAAAACCAGGACCTAGCCAATTTTCTCCTAGCCGACCTTCTCCAACCATTCTTGAGATTGACAAGGCTTACATTAACGTGGAAGTGTATGAAGCTGATGTGAGCCTAGTGGATGAGTATGAAGGAGAAGAGGAGACACATTTAGTAGACCTAGAATTAGTTGACCCAGTAAATACCCAGGTAGAAACCAACCCAAAGCTAGTGACCTTGACTACATCCAACCTAAAGCTATAGTAGAAGAATAATTAGAGGAAGAGAACTCTGATTCTAGGATTTTACCTGAGGAAACACAAGAAAAGGATCTAATTGTAGAGCCTATTCCTAAATTTCATGAACAAAAAGACTTTATTGAGGATTTGGCTTACTTAACCCATTGCCCTCAGGATGAATCCCTTCCTACCATTCCTATTGAAGATCTCTTCCCAAAAATTGTTGACCCATCCTTCCATAGCATGGACCTTTTCTTGCCCATAGATATACCGCAACCCCGTAAGGTTAGCCTCATTAGTCTAGGATTAGTCCCTGACATGCCTTCTTATATCGAACTTTATCCAACTAACCTTGAACCTTTTTCCCTACCCTACCAAACTAATTCTGAACCCACTTCCTATTTTTTGCCCTTTACTGACATCTCCAGCATTTCTAGGATTATTAGATTGCATTTAATTGAGATTAGCATACTGCATGCATTCATCATGCATGTTAGGTTTGCATCTTACTTCTGGCATACTCTTTGGAATTTGCTAAGAGTTCATTGTAAATTTTCATGTGCATGTCAAGCAAGGATCAAACCTAGGGAACCTATAATCTGTCAGGTTTAGATCCAAAGAGTTCAATAAAATTTCCTTCTATAGGAATGCATAGTCAAGTCTGTTAGGTGTTAGTATGAGTCCTTTGAATCATTTGTTAGGAGTTTGCATGTGCCCAACATGTTCACCACCTACACTAATTTTAAACAAACTGGCTAATTCCCGAAGATGGATCAAAGAATTTGATGTGGTGGATTCTATCTTGGCTAGGCTTAGGCCTAAAAGAAGCTTCATGCTTGCAGAGCCGGACCTTTTAAAGTGATAGAGAAGGATTGGATCAAATGCCTATGTGTTAGACTTGTCTTCGGATATGGGCATTAGTTCTACCTTCAATATTACAGACCTGGTTGAGTATAGAAAACCGGCAGCGATACCTAGTGAGGCCTTTGGACCTATTCCTTTTCATTGTGAGTGACCCTAACCCAGAGTGTCCACTAACAAATTGGCCTGAGAGAGGAGAACGGATCGAGCGTATCTTGGACAATCAAGCCATCACGACCCGGGGCCGTGACTATCAACGCT
The DNA here is from genome assembly GCA_021397845.1 of Areca catechu. Lineage (NCBI taxonomy): Eukaryota > Viridiplantae > Streptophyta > Magnoliopsida > Arecales > Arecaceae > Areca > Areca catechu. The sequence continues at coordinate 86,593,011 of CM038051.1, read as the reverse complement.
TCCTAGTCCGATGGCAAGGCCGGCTAGAGTCGGACGATTCATGGATTTTTCGAGAGGACTTGCAACACCTCAACCCAGACCTTCTCAAGAGATATGTGAGCCAGTCTGATCTTCACTCGACAGGATCGTGTTCCTCCCACCCCGGGAGAATTGGTGGGGACACCAGAGGTACCAGAATAAGACAGAGGCTTTCCAGCCCTTTATGGATTGATCAATAATTTATGAGTTCATCTGTAATAAGGGCTTAGCCCATTTGAGTCCATTTTAGTTGTTATTTGAGTCTTTTGAGTTGTTATTTTAGTTCTGTACTAGTCAGCTCATGTTAAGCTAGTTCAGTCCAATTTTAGTCAGCTCATGTCGAGCTAATTTTATTTTTTTTGAGTCCTGTCCAAGCAAATTGAAGACTCAAGACCCATCATACAAGTAAAGACTAAGTCCAACTAGATTGAAGACATGGAAGTTTAGCCCAAGTCCAACCCAGCTTGAAGATTGAAAACCCCAGGAGGAAAATTCAAAAAACCCCGATTCCCTGTAGATGCCCTCCAGATGCCAAGATTCCCATCCAGATGTCAAAGTATATTCATAGACCAAGACATCCATGATTTTAAAGGTTCATCTGCATCCTAGCCCAAAGAAATCAAGCCCAGGTGCCAAGCCCAAGCTCCTAAGAAGGAAGATACCAGGGAATATTCATGCTACCTAGCTACCAGGCCATCCCAGCTTCCAGAGGCCCAAACCCATGCGCTCGAGCCCCATTGGGCCGGCCCCTTGCTGCTCTTAGAAGCCCAACATGGCCCCCTAGGCATCCTTAGAGTGTTAGCCAAGTCAAGAGAATTTTTAGGGATTTTTCTACCTAATGCTTCCTTTTTTTCTAGCTAGGGTTTGAGAGGGAAAAGGATTCTTATGTAAAGAATAATGTGCCATTACTTGGAGCCCAAGGTTAAGGGTCTATTTAAAGGACCCTAGCCTCTTGTATGAAGCTAGATTTTGATATATGAAATAAACCTTGAGTTCTTCTATTGCTTTGAGTGATTACCCTGCTGTGTGCATAAAGGGATTTGAGAGTTCTTCTTCCCGGTGCTGCAACCATCATCCTGCCGCCAGCCAATCCTCTAAAGCTTTGGCCGCCCACTCCAAAATTCCTTTCCCCTTTTCTATTTTCCTTTATTTTCTTGATCTCCTTTGAGTTTTATAACCCCCGATAGGTCGTTTGCAGGTCCCCGAGTTCCTACGAATCCAACGACTCCAGCCAAGCCTCAATCGGACCACCGAGCAGAAAGCCGGGTATCCGCGGGTCTTTGGCTCAGTTTTCCAGGCCGCATCCATCAAGGAACGAGAGATCCCTTCACTGTGATCTTCACCGGGCACTTCAGACGTTGTCAGGTACACTCCCTCTACCTCCAGTCTTTATATTGTAGGAGAACTTGCCCTCGCCAAGGCTTCTCTGCCCCGGTGATCCTTCTTTAGTACTTTTCTATGTTCTAATCTACATGCTTGGCTTCAAAAATTCATACAAAATTTCTTACAATTAATTTTGATCTGAAATTCAGGAATTAATCACCTAACCCCATATATAAAACATACAAAAAGAATTGCATGCATATTAGTCCCGCATCATACGAGATGTCAGAAGAGAAAAAATTCAAGTTTGCTAGGTTAAAGTTAGTCCGACAAGCTAGGTTTTATTAGGGTAATGTTGAGCAATTATGTCATCAAAGAGGAGACATGCCTGTAGCCATATAGAGAGTCATGAAGATTAAGCTTAGAAAAAAGTACCTACCCATGTCCTTTGAGCAAAGACTGTTAGACCGATGGCAAAGGTTGAGCCAAGGGAATAGAACTGTGTCTAAGTACATAACCAAATTTGATGAATTTATCATTCGAAGTACTATAGTAGAGTCTGAGGCCGTGACCCTATCTAGATTTTGAGCTGGCAAATGAGAAGAGATTCAAAGAAAACTATTTCTAAGAGAAGTCCATGACCTAGAATAGGCCTACCAAATTGCTAGGTATTTTGAGAGATTTCAGAGGGGACCCATAATTCATCATCCTGGACCTATCAGAATTGGTACCCCTGGACCTAAGCCAAGTTCTAGTCAAATCCCTTCAAACCGATCCACCCCTTCTTACCCATTAGCTCATAAGGATGATAGAGGTAAGGGCCATGAAGTTCAAAGGAGCCATAATAATGACATTCATTGCTTTAGGTGTCATAAGTTTGGCCACTATGCTAGCCAGTGCTCTACTAGAGTCCTACACATGGTAGAAGTTAAGGAAGAAGACCCTAAACCTATAGAAGCTTGTGAGGAAGAAGTATATGAAGCTCGGATAAACTTAGTTGATAAGTATGAAGGAGATGAAGAAATTATTGACTCATCTAAATTTTTGAAAGTTGTTGATGCATCCTGACCCAGACCAAGGAGCAAGAGGATTGGTGTAGGACCAACATCCTACAAACTTTTGTTAAGATAGGAAAAAAGGTCTGCAAGATCATCATAGATGGTGGGAGCTGTGTCAATGCCATTTCAACTAGTACTGCCAAAAACTTTGGTTTACCTACTGTTCCCCATCCCAATCTGTATAAGGTATCTTGGATAGATTCGACCTCAATTCCCGTTAAGTTTAGATGCCAAGTTACAATCTAGATCCAGTCGTACTAGGAAAAGGATTGGTGTGATGTTCTTCCTATAGGAGTTAGCAGTATCATCTTAGGCCGACCATGGTTGTATGATCATGATGCTACTTTATATGGTCATTCTAATTCTTGTTCCTTCACCCATAATGGAAGGAAAATTGTGATCAACTCTTCACCACCTAAGGACAACATTAAGAGAGGGTCTAGTAATCTGAAGGACAAGAAGCAAGGGATGATTTTGATTAGTGCTAAGGAATTAGAACATGAATTTAATGAATGGTCACCCATTTGGATTTTGATTACTAAGGAAACCCAAGACTTACCCCAGAAGAAACACCCTCAGGAAGTAGTAAAGTTTTTGAAGGAATTTCAAGATGTGTTTCCCGAGGACCTTCCTAATCACCTTCCACCTTTAAGGAACATCCAACATGCCATAGATTTAGTCCCAGGAGCCACCTTACCCAACCTTTAACACTATAGGTTGAATACTACTGAGCATGCTGAGTTGCAAAGATAAGTTGGGGAACTCCTTAAAAAGGGATTCATTAAGGAAAGCCTGAGCCCATGTGCAGTACTTGCCCTTTTGACCTCCAAGAAAAATGGCACATGGAGAATGTGTGTAGATAGTTTAGCCATTAATAAGATAATAGTCAAGTATCATTATTCTATTCCTCGTTTGGATGACATGGTAGACATGATGGTCGGAGCCACTATTTTCTCAAAGATTGACCTCAAGAGTGGCTATCACCAAGTTAGAATTAGACTTGGAGATAAATGAAAAATGGCTTTCAAAACTAAGGATAGCTTGTATGAATAGTTAGTGATGCCTTTTGGTCTTACCCATGCCCCTAGCACCTTCATGAGGATCATGACCTAAGTCCTATGATCATTCATTGAAAAGTTTGTTGTAGTGTACTTTGTGAAAGATTGTGCCCTAAAAGCAAATTGAAATATTGTATTTTGATCCCAAAATCAATGAATTGACATTATTATAATAAAGGCATTATTTTCATCATACGCTATGTCTTTATGATTATATGATGAACCCCATAGATTAGGGCTATGATTCTAGGGTTATGATGAGATCATACCAGTGAGACCTAAAGCCTTAAAACCCTAATCTAAAATATTCCTGATCGATGGGACATTGAGTTGGGGATCAATGTTTCCGACAAGACCAGCACATCCTATATATGCTTTGTGATGAGGGTGACTGATCTCACAGTCACTTGTGTTTGACACTAATACTAGGATGTGAGTGTTCATTAGAGAATTAGTTCACTGAAATGAACTAGATTGAGAATATCTAATGGAACCTTATCTGTTTGTCAATAGATAATTCTCATAGTGGGAGTAGTGCATGTGGTCCTTTGACCTGAGACTACCATGGTACCTTATATATATGAATCCATACTTTGGTTCGCAATCAATCATGACACTGAGTCATGCACGAGGTTATACTGGGTATGGTGGATTGTATATGGAGGTTGTGAGTAGGTCAATAAGGAATTGATCAGCCCAAGTAAGAGGAAATTGCATCCAGCTAATTTCGATCAAATGATGGATTCAGAAAATCTTTGATCAAAGTATGAACATTAGAGTTTATTTCTAATGGTTCATTAATGAATCATCATTATAAAGATTGAGCTAGGGATGAATATGAAATTAGATTTGGCAAGTATCCATATTCATAATCATATTCGGGATGCAAGTTGATCAAAGGACTGAATTGCCCGGTAACTCACCACTGAAGGGTATTTTGGTAATTCCACCAAAATTCCACATCTTCCGGGTAGACATGATACGTTGCTAGACGTCAATCTTGTCTTGTAGGTATATGATTGAATTATAGTAATTCAAATTAGTTATTTAGAATTAGATTCTAATTGACCGAGTCGAGCTAGTTTGAGTTTACCTAAATCGGTTTAGTTGAGATCTAACCGAATTAAGTCAAATAGCACTCGGACCAACTGCTGGCTAGGTGTGGAACCCAATGGGTCACACACAAAAGAGAATTGATGAAGGATTTAATTTGAAATTAAATCATATTTGCAGGATAAACACACTAGCATGTGTTGCAGACCCAATTTCTATTCGAATCAGATTCGAATTTGGTTCCGAATTGGGCTTAATTGGGTTCTAATTGAACTAGATTAAGGTCTAATTGAAATTTTAGGACATTGGGCTAACCCATGGCTGAACCCAAGTGAATCAAGTGCACTGAGACTCTCTCTCCAAGCCGCCCACCCCTTCCTCACCCGCGCGCACCAAGAAGAAGAGTCCACGCACGTGGGAAGGAAATTCCATCAGAGAAAAATCAAGAAAAGGGGGCGATTTGGATTCTTGTCTGACATCCTTGGATCGGGATCTGATGGCCAGAAAAATTAAGGAAAAAGATCAGTCATTTTTCGGTCGCAAGTCCGTCTTCAAAAGTCGCGATTCATCTTGAAGTTTTTTCGAGAGTCCTCCTCGTCGGAAAAATGAAAATTAAATCGGAGAATCATGATTTTTGGTTGAGGGCATGCATGAGGAATGAGGGATTGTGATTCCTGGGGTTTCAGAGGGTTGCGATGTTTTGAGAAAATGCCCCTCTGAAATCTATAAAAGGGTTTGGGTTCTCGGGGGTTTCTTTTAGATAATCAAATACAGAGATCATATTTTTCTCCTCCTCTCCGGAATACTCCTTCCCTTTATGCTTGTTGGGTATTGTTTCCCTTACAGAGATAATCTTTGTTGAAACTCTGACCCTAAACAAGAATAAGAGGAAGGTCTTGAATGGTAAAGGAAAGGGAAAAGGAAGGGTCTGTTCTTCTTCTTTTCTTTCTTGAATTAAGACATTACTTTTCTTAGTTTCTTCTTCCAATTCAATTCAAGAAAAGGAATTCAAGAAAGGAAATTCAAGAAAAGAATTCAAGAAGAGGAAAGAAGGAAGAAAAGAAATTTTCAAGAAAGAAAATTTCAGCCTAAAAGTCCAAGAATTGAATTCTTGAAAAATAATTCAAGAAGAGGAGCCAAGAACAAGAAATTGTAGTCTTCATCTTTTTCTGTGTGGATCACCATTGGAGGGTGAACATTTGGGCACCTGGTGGAGATTTAAAGTTTGGATTTTAGCAATACAGGTTAGTACTTTAATATGAGTTTAAATCTTATATATACATGTTATATGTTTTAATTCTTTTAAGGAGATCTTGGGTTAAGGGTTTGGTGAAGAGTTCATAAAGATAGAAAATTTTGAAATCTATGTTTCCGCCTTGCCACCGAACCCTACAGTGGTATCACAGCCTCCTTATTAAGATTAAAATATATATGCTAATTTTAGATGCATATGTATATAAGTAACATATGATATTGTATATGTTTGATGTAATGTCACCAATTAGGGTTTTCACTCAAACCCTAATTGTTGTAGAGATATGTTTAGATATCTAGTAATCATACTGAAATAAAGTTGTCCTGGCATGATGGTGGATCCATTATGTGGTAAATGGTTGTCCTAGTATGATGACACACTAATCACATATTTGTGTTAATTATGCATATATGTTTGAAGTATGCTACTAATTAAGGTTTTCACATAAACCTTAATTTGTATATAGATATGTTTAGTCTTCTAGTCATCATACTGAAATAAGGTTGCCCTGGCATAATGGTGGATCCATTATGTGGTAAATGGTTATCCTAGTATGATGGCACACTATGGCACATATTTGCTAGGTTATATAAAGAATGTGCTTTGTTTTAATAAAGCCCTCTTTAAAAACATATTAAGTTGTAGTGTCATATAAAAAAAGCAAAAATAATCAATATGATTAGTTTATCATTCGGTGTCTAGGAAAAGTGGTTCATGATCGGTAAAGAGGACGTGGTTTTTAATTGGTTCCATTGATTGACCTGGCCAATTCTTATTGGTATCTAAGGAAAGCAACGGGGGGACTCCCACCACTCTCCCACTTACCTGGCCGATAAGATTAACTTAATTATTGATTGATATGCTTAGTGTAATATTCACTACATGTGGCCTTCCTTCATGCCAAGTCATTATTATGTTATGATCCATATTAGGTTTGTTGTGTACACACAAGGCCTTTTATGGTGACTAACATAATTTTGGCTTGGTACATTTGATGTTTATGGCATGATTTAATATAATACTTTGTTGTGTACACACAAGGGTATTATAATTAATATCATGACTATATAGCAATGAAGGGTTTAACTTAACTAAAATATTATAGTTTATTGTGTACACACAAGGCTATTAATATTTTAGAGGCCAAGATAAGTTGAGAATTGTATGAGTTATAATTGGAAAGAGTTTTCCTACCTTTGAACTTATATAAGATTTGTTGTGTACACACAAGGTGTTTTGTAAGGAATTAGGATATCAACCCCACTAAGAGAACCAATTAGGGTTTTCTCGATCATCATATAGAGGGTTATGATGCTTGATAAATAGTGGGAGACATAATTAAGTTAAAGTCCTAATTTAATTATGTTTTGTCAACATTGGTTGTTTGCTGATGTAATGTTCTTTGTTAATGTAGATTAAATGGCCTCTTCACTCTCACTCCATAGCATTCTTGATGCAAATAAATTGACTGGACCAAACTATGTTGATTGGTTGAGAAACCTAAAGATAGTACTCAACCAAGAAAGAATTTCTTATATTCTTGATACCCCAACCTTGGAACCATTAGGGGAAGATGCCTCACAAGAGGATAAGACCACATATAACAAGTGGCAAAATGACTCACTTACTGTCAAGTGTATAATGCTTGCCTCTATGACCAATGAGTTATAGAGGCAACATGAAAGCATGGACACAAACTCCATATTGCTCAATCTAAAAGAACTTTATGGAGAACATAGTCGAACTGCAAGATATGAAATATCTAAGCAGTTATTCCGTGCAAGGATGATAGAAGGTACATCCGTACAAGACCATGTATTAAAGGTTATTGACCTAATCACCTGATTGGGTCAATTGGGTTTTGTTATGGATGTGGAGTTGAATCAGGATTTAATCCTGTAGTCACTCCCAGAGTCATTTTCACAGTTTGTTCTTAATTATCATATGAACAAACTTAACACTTCCTTGCCTGAGCTGTTGAATATGTTAAAAATAGCAGAGAGCCATTTAAACAAAAATAATACTCCACTTCTTCTTGTGGATGGTGTAAACAAGAAGAAAATAGGCAAAAAAGGTTCCAAGAGGAGGTTGAACCCAAAAGGGGGCATCAAGAAAAAGAAAGGAAAGAAGGCCTCCGGACAAATGACCTGCTTTCATTGTGGCATGCCGGGTCACTGGAAAAGAAACTGCAAGGTTTACCTTGCAAGTGTGAAGCCTGGTGCTAGTGATGCACCAAAAGGTATGTATGAGAGACATACAATTTTGTCATTAGACTCTTCTAATTCAAACTCTTGGGTATTGGATACTGCTTGTGGTCATCATATCTGCAAATCATTGCAAGGACTACAGAACATTAGAGTTTTGAAGGAAGGCGACTTCGAGCTCTATGGTGCTGGAGGAGATTCCATCCAAGCAGAAGCTGTAGGGACTTATATATTGAAGCTGCCTTTTAGGAAGATTTTAGAGTTAAAAATTATTATTTTATGCCTAGAATCATTAGAAACATCATATCTGTACCCTTGTTACTTAAACAAGGATATATTATGAATGTAATGAGTAGTGGCTGCTCAATCAGTTTTTCTAATGAAATAATATTTAATGGCATATTTTGCAATGGTCTCTTAACTCTATCTTCTGATGACAATATACTACATGTTAGAAATAAACGAAAAAGAGATGAAGTAAACAATACTTTACTTTGGCACTGTCATCTTGGACATATTAGTGAGCAAAGGATTAACAAGTTATACAAGGAAAAATTCCTTAATCCATATAACTATGAATCATTAAGAACTTGTGAATCATGTCTCATGGGTAAAATGACCAAGACTCCATTTAGTGGACATAATGAAAGGACAACTGAGTTATTAAGACTCATACACACTGATGTATGTGGACCTATGACAACTCAGGCCAAGGGTGGATACTCATATTTCATCACATTCACTGATCATTTTTCAAGGTACGGATTTGTGTATCTAATAAAACATAAGTCCGAAGCTTTTGAAAAAATTTTAGAGTATCAAAGTATGGTAGAGAAATAAACGGGGAAAAGTATTAAGTTCCATCGATCAGATAGAGGAGGTGAATACTTATCCACCGAGTTTCTTGATCACCTTAAAGAAAAGGGAATCATCTCTGAATGGACTACTCCTTACACACCACAATTAAATGGTGTTGCTGAAAGGAGAAATCGTACTTTATTAGATATGGTACGGTCCATGATGTGCTTCACAGACTTACCTGTTTCTTTCTGGGGATATGCCTTGGAAACAGCGGCTAATACTTTAAATAGAGTACCATCCAAATCTGTATCTAGCACTCCATATGAGTTATGGAGGGGAAAGAAACCCAATCTTAAGTATCTTAAGATATGAGGATGTCCAGCCTATGTCAAAAGAAATTTTGGACATAAGCTTGATGTTAGAGCAGAAAAGTGTCTATTTGTTGGATATCCTAAAGATAGTACAGGATATCTGTTCTACCACCCTACTGAACAAAAGGTTTTAGTTAGTAGGCATGCCACTTTTATAGAGAAAGAGTTCATCCTACAAAAGGGCAGTGGGAGAAATATTGAACTTGAAGAAGTTAAACAAGTAGATACATCTCAACCAAATCATAACATAGTTAGTATAGAACCTGAACACACCACTCCTATCCATAGGTTTGATAGGGTGCGACATGCACCTGAGAGGTATGGGTTCACTATTGAAAATAATGAAGCCCGAATTATTGATAATGATGAGCCTCTAACATATACGGATGCTGTCATGAGTAGTGACTCAAACAGATGGCTAGAAGCCATGAGATCCGAAATGGACTCCATGTATATCAACCAAGTCTGCACTTTGGTTGATGCACCGGAGGGTGTTAACCCTATTGGATGCAAATGGGTCTATAAGAAAAAGATTGGGGCAGATGGCCAAGTTGAAACTTATAAAGCCAGATTAGTGGCTAAGGGTTTCAGACAAAAACAGGGAATAGATTATGATGAAACATTTTCTTCTGTTGCCATGCTCAAATCTATTCAGATCATGCTTGCTATAGCAGCATATCATGATTATAAAATCTGGCAGATGGATGTGAAAACCGCATTCCTCAATGGTTTCCTTGAGGAAGAGGTTTATATGTCACAGCCAGAAGGTTTTGTCTTGGAGACTAAACCTAATCAGATATGTAGGCTGAAGAAATCTATTTATGGATTAAAGCAAGCATCTAGGAGTTGGAACATCCGATTTGATAAGACAGTCAAAGAATTTGACTTTATCAAAAATGAGGATGAACCTTGTGTGTACAAGAAGACTAGTGGGAGTGCCATAGTTTTCTTGGTTCTGTATGTAGATGACATACTCCTCATTGGGAATGATATCCCAATGTTATAATCAGTCAAGGTATGATTATCTAAACAGTTTTCCATGAAAGACTTGGGAGAAGCATCTTATATACTAGTCATCAAGATCTATAGAGATAGATCCAGGAGGATGCTTGGTTTATCCCAGTCTAGGTACATTGACCAAGTGCTAAAAAGATTTAGCATGAAGGAAAGTGAAAGAGGTTACTTACCTATTGGTCATGGCATACATCTTTCTAAAAAGATGTCTCCTAAGACACCTGAAGAAAGAAATAGAATGAATTCTATACCTTATGCTTTGGCAGTAGGGTCTATTATGTATGCTATGTTATGTACTAGGCCTGATGTGGCATATGCCTTAGGTATAGCCAGCAGGTTTCAGGCTGATCCAGGAGAGGATCATTGGAAGGCTGTGAAAAATATTCTTAAGTACTTAAGAAGAACTAAGGATATTTTTCTAATATACGGAGGATCTGATCTTAAACTAGAAGCTTATTCAGATTCTAGTTTTCAATCAGATCCAAATGACAGCAAATCTATATCTGGGTATGTTTTTACCATAAATGGAGGAGCTGTAAGCTGGAAGTGTTCTAAACAGCAAACTGTAGCTGACTCAACAACTGAGGCAAAGTACATTGCTTTTAGTGAAGCTGCCAAGGAAGCTGTCTAGATGAAGAAGTTCATATCAGAGTTGGGCATAGTTCCTGAGATTGAAGGTCCATCATCACTTTACTGTGATAATACTGGGGCTATTGCTCAAGCAAAGGAACCAAGAGCTCATCACAAATCAAAGCACATTCTGACATGCTTCCATCTCGTTCGAGAGATTGTCGAAAGGCAAGAAGTCTGCATTAAAAGGGTAGAAACGAAGAACAACATAGCAGACCCGTTCACTAAGACACTATCACAGTGAGAGTTTGATTGCCACCTTGATTGTATGGGGTTAAGATTTAAAGGTGATTTGCTTTAGTGCAAGTGGGAGATTGGAAGATTGTGCCCTGAAAGCCAATTGAAATATTGTATTTTGATCCCAAAATCAATGAATTGACATTATTATAATAAAGGCATTATTTTCATCATACGCTGTGTCTTTATGATTATATAATGAACCCCATAGATTAGGGCTATGGTTCTAGGGTTATGATGAGATCATACCAGTGAGACCTAAAGCCTTAAAATCCTAATCTAAAATATTCCTGGTCGATGGGACATTGAGTTGGGGTTCAATGTTTCCGGCAAGACCAGAACATCCTATATATGCTTTGTGATGAGGGTGACTGATCTCACAGTCACTTGTGTTTGACACTAATACTAGGATGTGAGTGTTTATTAGAGAATGAGTTCACTGAATTGATCCAGATTGAGAATATCTAATGGAACCTTATCTGTTTATCAATAGATAATTCTCATAGTAGGAGTAGTGCATGTGGTTCTTTGACCTGAGACTACCATGGTACCTTATATATATGAATCCATACTTTGGTTCGCAATCAATCATGACACTGAGTCATGCATGAGGTGATACTGGGTATGGTGGATTGTATATGGAGGTTGTGAGTAGGTCAACAAGGAATTGATCAGCCCTAGTAAGAGGGAATTGCATCCAGCTAATTTCGATCAAATGATAGATTCAGGAAATCTTTGATCAAAGTATGAACACTAGAGTTAATTTCAAATGGTTCATTAATGAATCATCATTATAAAGATTGAGCTAGGGATGAATATGAAATTGGATTTGACAAGTATCCATATTCATAATCATATTCGGGATGCAAGTTGATCAAAGGACTGAATTGCCCGGAACTCACCACTGAAGGGTATTTTGGTAATTCCATCAAAATTCTACATCTTCCGGGTAGACATGATACATTGCTAGACGTCAATCTTGTCTTGTAGGTATATGATTGAATTATGGAAATTCAAATCAGTTAATTAGAATTAGATTCTAATTGATCGAGTCGAGCTAGTTTGAGTTGACCTAAATCGGCTTAGTTGAGATCTAACTTAATTAAGTCAAATAGCACTCGGACCTACTACTGGCTAGGTGTGGAACCCAATGGGTCACACACAAAAGAGAATTGATGAAGGATTTAATTTGGAATTAAATCATGTTTGTAGGATAAACACACTAGCATGTGTTGCAGACCCAATTTCTATTCGAATCATATTCGAATTTGGTTCCGAATTGGGCTTAATTGGGTTCTAATTGAACCAGATTAAGGTCTAATTTAAATTTTAGGACATTGGGCTAACCCATGGCTGAACCCAAGTGAATCAAGTGCACTGAGACTCTCTCTCCAAGCCACCCACACCCTTCCTCACCCGCGTGCGCCAAGAAGAAGAGTCCACGCGCGTGTGGACTCCTCTTCATGCGCGTGGGAAGGAAATTCGATTGAAGAAAAATCAATAAAAGGGGGCAATTTGGATCCTTGTCTGACGTCCTTGGATCTAGATCTGATGGCCAGAAAAATTAAGAAAAAAGATTCGTCATTTTTCGGTCGCAAGTCCGTCTTCAAAAGTCACGATTCTTCCTGAAGTTTTTCCGAGAGTCCTCCTCGTCAAAAAAATGAAAATTAAATCAGAGAATCATGATTTTTTGTTAAGAGGATGCGTGAGGAATGAGGGATCATGATTCTTGGGGTTTCAGAGGGTTGCGATGTTTTGAGAAAACGCCCCTCTGAAATCTATAAAAGGGTTTGGGTTCTAGGGGGTTTCTTTCAGATAATCAAATATAGCGATCATATTCCTCTCCTCCTCTCTGGAATACTCCTTCCCTTTATGCTTGTTGGGTATTGTTTCCCTTACAGAGATAATCTCTGTCCAAACTCTGACCCTAAACAAGAATAAGAGGAAGGTCTTGATCGGTAAAGGAAAGGGAAAAGGAAGGGTATGTTCTTCTTCTTTTCTTTCTTGAATTAAGACTTTACTTGTCTTAATTTCTTCTTCCAATTCAATTCAAGAAAAGGAATTAAAGAAAGGAAATTCAAGAAAAGAATTCAAGAAGAGGAAAGAAGGAAGAAAAGAAATTTTCAAGAAATAAAATTTCAGCCTAAAAGTCCAAGAATTGAATTTTGAAAAAGAATTCAAGAAGAGGAGCCAAGAACAAGAAATTATAGTCTTCATCTTTTTCTGTGTGGATCACCATTAGAGGGTGAACATTTGGGCACCTGATAGAGATTTAATGTTTGGATTTTAGCAATACAGGTTAGTACTTTAATTTGAGTTTAAATCTTATATATACATGTTATATGTTTTAATTCTTTTAAGGAGATCTTGGGTTAAGGGTTTGGTGAAGATTTCATAAAGATAAAAATTTTGAAATCTATGTTTCCGCCTTACCACCGAACCCTATACTTTGATGATATCCTGATATATAGTAGGACTAAAGAAGACCATTTAGACCATCTCCACCAAGTATGCCAAGTCCTTAAGAAAGGTAGCCTTTATGCCAATATGAAGAAATATAGCTTCTTGACCAATCGAGTCATTTTCCTAGGTTTTGTCAATATCCCAGAAGAAGTATCTGCCGACCCCGAAAAGATTAAATCCATAGTTAAGTGGCCCGTACCCAAAAACATACACGATGTTCGTAGTTTCCATGGCCATGCCACCTTCAATGGGAGATACATTCGAGGATTTAGTATGATTGTCGCACTCATTACTGATTGTATTAGGAAGGAAAACTTTGAATGGAACAAAACCATTGATAGAGCATTCCTAGAAATCAAAGAGAAAATGATCCAAGCAACCATTTTGAGATTACCTGACTTTTTAAAGGTATTTGAGGTTGCTTGTGATGCCTCTAGAGTAGGAATTGGAGGAGTCTTGAGTCAGGAAAATTACCTAGTGGCATTTTTCATTGAAAAGTTAAATGAGGCAAAACTTAGGTATTCAACTTATAAGGAATTATATGCGGTAGTTCAAGCCTTAAAATATTAGAGACATTACCTATTACCATAGGAGTTCATCTTATATTTAGATCACGAAACACTATGATTCCTTAACTCTCAAAAGAAGTTGAATCCTAAGCACGAAAAGTGGGTAAAATATATCCAAGCTTATACATTTATCTTGAAACACCATGCTGGTATTGAAAACTGGGTGCTGATGCCCTTAGTCGACGATCCATGCTTCTGACCTCGGCTAGTACTGAAGTTGTAGGGTTTGACAGGCTAAAAGAGGAATATCCTAAGTGTCCTAACTTTAGTGACATTTATCTATCTCTTTAACAAGGACCATCTTGCTTGTATAGTGACTATACCCTTCATGATGGATTCCTTTTCAAGGAAAATAAGTTATGTATCCCTCAAACATCCCTTAGAGAATTCTTAATTTGGGAAATTCATGCTGAAAGCCTAGCTGGCCATTTTGGTAGAAACAAGACCATTTTAACTATAGAAGACCAATTCTTTTGGCCGGGCCTCAAAAGAAATGTAGCCTAAGTTGTGGCCTGATGTTGAACATTTGTTGTTGCTAAACAGCAAAAATAGAACACTGGCCTATACACCCCTCTACCAGTTCCTGATTGCCCATGGCAGGATCTTAGTATGGACTTTGTATTAGGGTTACCAAAGACCATAAGGAAACAAAATTCTATCTATGTTGTGGTTGATTGATTCTCTAAGATGGCACACTTCATACCTTGTTCCTAGACTTATGATGCTTCGAGAGTGGCTAAGCTTTTTCTAGATGAAGTGGTTTGGCTACATGGGTTACCCAAAACCATTATGTCGGATAGAGATGTTAGGTTCACTAGCTATTTCTAGAAGACACTTTGGCATATGCTAGGAACCAAACTCAAATTCTCTACTACCTACCATCCTCCAACTGATGGCCAGACTGAAGTTCTCAATTGAAGTCTAGAAACCTATTAAGATGCAAAGTCGATGATAGTATGGAAAATTAGGATCTATTATTATCTCGTGCAGAATTTGCTTACAACAGGTCAGTCAAAAGGTCCACCGGAAAAGATCCATTTGAGATTGTCCATGGTTACAAGCCTAACAAGCCCATAAACCTCATTCCTTTACCAATGCATACATGAATTTCTGAGTCTGCAGAGTCATATGCCCTGCATATTAGAGATTTACATAAGAAAATCAGTAAGAAAATTCAATTGAGCAATGAAATTTATAGGCATATGGCAAATTCATGTAAGAGGGTCAAAGAGTTCACTGAGGGAGACTATGTCATGATAAGGCTTAGACCTGAACGGTTCCCACCAGGAACCATGAAAAAGTTGCATGCCCGCGGTGCAGGTCATTTTAAAATGATAAATAGCATTAGACCTAATGCTACATGCTTGAGTTACCATCTGATTTAGGTATCAGATCAACTTTCAATGTTTCAGACCTAGTAGAGTATAAGGAGCTAATAATGATACCTAATGAGCCTTTTGGGCATGAGCCTATTTTTGAGAGTGAGCCTATCCTTGAGTGTTCACCAGCAACTTTACTAGAACAACGAGATAGGATTGAGCATATTCTGGATAACCAGGCCATCATTACCTTGAATAAAGGTTATCAGCGCTACTTGGTTCATTGTCAAGGTCGACCATAATTCAAAGACTCGTGGATCACTCGAGAGGATTTGCAAAGGATCAATCTAGACTTACTAGAACACTACCAGAGTCACGTTGATCCATACTCGATAGGGTCGAGTCCTTCCCACCCTGGGAGAATTGGTTTGGGCACCAGTATCCGAAAGAGGCATCAATCAAACCCAACCAATCCAAGTTCCTTGTGGATCACCAGTGAATAAATCATATCAGTTTCAATTTCAGCTAAGTCCTGTTAATTTCAGTCCTGTAAAGATGTAGGATGAAGCTTTGATACCAGAAATGATGGGGGACTAACTAGATGCTAGGATGATGTAGGTGATTTTTAGGCTTTTAAATTAGGTTGAGGATTCCCGAAGACAATAGAGAGTAATTCTTGGGATTCAATAATAATAAGAACTATCAAGCAAGCATGTAGTCCCTAAGTAATGATAAAGAGAGGACCCTGGGATTGAGAAACCCCGTAGGACTTAGCTCTCATATCAATACCTACTTAGGAGTCAGAGGGCAAACCTCAAAGATCTAAAGCACCCGATGTCGAGGTCACTAAATCTGGCGGATGCGGCGGGATGATCAAGCTGTCAACCCTGTGGATGTGCCGGCTGGCTGTCCAAAGATCTCGATGGCAAGGGCAACCGACTCCGTACTCGTGTCACCTGGAGGACTTGCAAGCATTCAAAGAAGGGTTAGGTTTCAATCGGAAGAAGGCAATAGAAGAAGGAAAGAGAGTTGTTGTGGTGATGGCGAAGTTCTTGTTGACTCGAAGTTGGAGGATGGAGTTGTGGAAGTGACGGTAACTTGAGGCCTCACACCTCTCAACGCCTAAAGGTGAAGGCACTCCCTTATGGAGATCGACGTTCCTAGTGAACGAAGGCAACTAAAAAGAAATTGGATCTCAAGAAACTTGGTTTTTCATTCATCAAAGATTTATCTTACAAGGGAGGGGGTAAGGTCGTTTATATAGGCACCTTAGACCCTTTCAAAATTTGAATGAAAAAAAATACTTTTCTTCTCTTGCAAATGCACCAAAAAATATTCAAAAATCTGAAATTCAAACTCCTTGGCCGACCAAAGCTTCTTGGATTTGGGCATGGCATGATAATGGGCTTGGAAGAAGGAATTTGGTTTCCTTGGACTTGGAAAGTTGACCTTCAATTTTGGGAAGAAGGCATGATGCAAGGCTTGTGTCTCCATCTTTCCTTGGTTGCTCACCCTTCTTAGGAAAGAATCTTGATATGAGGCTTGGAGCAAGGCCTTTGTCTTCAACCTTTCCTTGGTTACTCATCCTTCTTTGAAAAGAAGCTTGATATGAGGCTTGGAACAAGGCCTTTGTCTTCAACCTTTCCTTGGTTGTCCATGACTCCTTTAGAAAGTGGCTTGATGGAGGGAGGGAAAGGAGGAGAAAATATTTGATGTGTCTCCATTTGGCATCTAAGAAAATCTCACTTGTGCTGCCCACATGGCTGGATGAGGTGGCGCCACAGGGATGATGAAGTGGTGCCACATGGGGTGGTGAAGTGGCGCCCTAGGGTTGACATGTTGACCTTCAAGGCTTGGCCCAAAGTTGTTGAGCTGGACTCAAAGACCCCTCCGGCTTGGACCCAAACATGGACTGGAATCAATACAGGACTGGACTCAATACAGGACTGGACTCAATACAGGACACAACTTGACCAAATGGGTCAATGTATAAGACTAAACAAAAATAATTGAGACTAAATTTATGACTAAAAATTACAATGTTTAGGCTTGAAGCCTTATTACAGGACCCAAAAATTGTAACCCTAATCAGAGGTCTGGTGCTCACACCAATTCTCCCGGGGTGGGAGGAACTCAACCCTGTCGAGTAAGGGTTGATTTGGCTTTGCTATTTTTCTAGAAGGTCGGGGTCGAGGTGCTGCAAGTCCTCTCGGGTACCTACAAATCATCGGACTGCGGTCGGCCTTGCAATCAGACCAAGTATCGCTGATAGCCTTTGCCCCGGTTGGTCATAGCTTGATCATCCAGGACATGCTCGATCCGCTCTCCTCTCTCAGGTAAAATTGGAGGTGGAGACTCTGGGTCAGGTTTGCTCTCAAATGAATGGTTAGGTCCAAATGGCTAACTAGGTATGTTTGCTGGTTCCCTAAACTCGACTGAGTCTTGGATATTGAAAGTTGAGCTAATGCCATAATTCGGGGGTAGCTCAAGCACATAGGCATTAGGGTCAACTCTCCTTATCACTCTAAAGGGGCCAGCTTCACGAGCATGAAGTTTCTTAATAGTTCCTGGTGGAAACCATTCAGGCCTAAGCCTAATCATTACAGAATCCCTTTGATTAAACTCTTTGGTTCTCCTTCGGGAATCAGCCAAATTATTTTAAAACTTGTACTTAATGCAGAATTCTAACGTAATGCAAAATGCAGACTCAACTAAGCATTCCTACGGAGCAAAATTTTAGTGGACTCTCTACGGCCTAAACCTAATAGATTATTGACTCTCTAGGTTTGACCCTGGTTTGCTATGCACAAGAAAAATTATCAAGGATCACTAGCAAATGCCATAAGGTATGCCAGAAATAGATGGCAAAAGGGATGGGCTCTACGGAGTCATGCATTTTGGTAATCTCAATAAAAAGTAACCCCATGGCTCTAGAAATGTGAGAAGGCTCAGGGAAGGGTAGGAAATAGGAATCAGAGTCTTGGGGCAATCTTTGGGAAGCATAAGATAGACCTTGGTTAGTCATGATGATTTTAAAATTTGGACATTGATTGATGGGTGCAAGTTCTAGGGCAGGCTGGGTGTTCCTCAGGAATGGTAATTGATCAGGTAACTCATTAGGAACTACATCCTCAATTTCTTCCCAAGCTTCAACCATCTCTTGTGAATGTTCTCTTTGGATCGGTTCATTAAGGGTTGGTTCCTGAACTCCTGTGGAAAAGACTGGTGAATCCTCATGTTCATTTACTAGATGTGATCCTGGCTCGGTCATTTCCTCTTCAAATTTTGTAGTGGGTTCAGGATCATTTTCCTTTGATTCCTCAATGATTTCAACCTTGGGCCCATCTTCTACTAAACTTGACTCATAGATGTTTTCTTTCAATTCTTTAATGGGCTTAGGAGTTCTTTTCCCTAGATTTTCAATGGGTTCAACCTTAAAGTCTTCAATGGGCTTAGGGGTTTTTGTATTCAAATTCTCAGAATGTTCATCCTTCTCTCCCTGAAATTATTTAAAGGGTCCTTTCCCAGTAATCTCTTCTTCTAACTCATTATCCTTGATCAGGTTAACTTCAGGCTTCTTTTCTTTTAGGCTAGTCGATTCTCTTTTATCCTGGTCCTTAGGCTGAACTGGATTGATTGTAAATTTCTTCCCATGGTGGTTAAATGTATAGGTATTGGTCCAACCATGAAGGGTGGCATCATGATCGTAAAGCCAGGGTCGACCTAGGATAATTCTACTGACACCCATGGAAAGGACATCACACCAAATCATCTCTTCATATGATTGCAACTTGATCAAGACTTGGCACCTAGACTTTATGGGTACGGAGGTTAAATCAATCCATGAGACCTTATAAGGGTTAGGGTGAGGAACTGGGGTCAATCCTATGGATTTGGCAGTACTTGAAGAAATGGCAATGACACAGCTCCCTCTATCAACTATGATCTTGCATACCTTATTCCCTAGTCTGGCAAAGGTTTGTAGGATGCTAGTCCTATACCAATCTTCTTGCACTATGTCTTGGGTAAGGATGCACCTAATTACTCCTAACAAGTCATCAGACTCATGCAGTTCTTCCTAGTCCAGGAACTTCGGATTAGGTCTCCTAGGGTGAATCTCTTGGGCTGGGTTAACACGGGGAATTCTCCTGGGTTCAGCCTCTATGGATGGTTCATGGTGAGGATAATCCCTATGGGGAAAGGGTGACTCAGACTCAGGTTCAACAGATGGCCTAGGACTATTCTTCTCTATGGCTCCAACTCTTTCATCAAGCTTGTCCAGCCTACTGTTTATCCTAGCCAATTGCTCAAGAATAACCTTGAGTTGATCTTCTTTTTCATTCTCCATAGGTTCACATGATTGGGAATGATGGGGATGATAAAGGTCTCCTGATCTAGTTGACATGAGTCAAGCACATAAAAATTGTCTATGATCTACTAGACCTAGAATCTTAACCAGTTGCCTAAGTCAGGGTGGCAAACCAGTCTGTAGTAACTCTGTGCTTGACCAGGTAGGTATAGGGGAGTGGAGGTCCTTGAACGCCAACCATAGACACCAATCTGGGATTGGCCAGGTAGGCGGACCAACTCACAAGCCCTGAATCACCAAGCCTAGACACCAAGAGCGGCAGCACACACAGAATGTGTTGATGCCATGAATAGACACTTAGTCTTGACTCGACCAGTTGGTGTCCCTAAGCCCTCTAGAGCAAATTAAGTGTTTATTTGATTTTAGTTAGAGCTTGGGTTCGATATGCCAGGTGGTGATTTTTGGGCTAGGGACAGGTAATGAAATCCTGACCCTATGTCAAATTGCCATCCTTAAAGTAATTTATGCAAATGATGGCAAACAAAAGCTCTAATGAGATGGGTCTAAATTATATTTTTATTTTTTTTATTGATGTATGATAACAGAGATAAGATGATGGAAACAAAATGATATGACCCTAAATGCTAGATTTAACTATATGACAAATGAAAACGTAAGAAAATGCACTTGCAGAAATTCTCAGAATAGAATTTCTTCTCAGGTAGTATTCTGGCTTGTAGAAATCCTACAAGCTGCAATAAAATATAATAAAATTACCAAAAATATTTTTAATTATGTGTGATCTAAAAAATAAAAATCAAAAAATTTGGAGATTCCTACAAGCAGAAAAAACTAAAACAATAGACTATACTCGGAAAGGAAAAATGCAGAAATTTAAAGATGAGATCTAAGATGCAATTTTTTTTTTTTTCTTTTAAATCTATTCTTCTTGTATTCCCCTTCAAAGGCCTATCACAATGGCACCTCTACATGCCTTAGGGGATCCCCGTGGAATGGGAAGAGAGGGTCTTGAAATCCTATTTTTCTCCTAAGACCGGACGGTGTGGTGAAGCACCTAATCCAGGTACTTAAGAAATGCCAAGTCCTAACCATGTTCTAATACCAGAAATGATGCAGGATGAATCTCTGATACCAGATATGATGAGGGACAAACTAGATGCTAGGATGATGCAGGTGATTTTTAGGGTTTTAAATTAGGTTGAGGATTCTCGAAGACAAGAGAGAGTAATTCTAAGGATTCAATAATAATAAGAACTATCAAGCAAGCATGTAGTCCCTAAGAAATGATAAAGAGAGGATCCCGGGATTGAGAAATTTCATAGGATTTAGCTCTCAAATCAATACCTACTAAGAAGTCAGGGGGCAAACCTCAAAGATCTGAAGCGCCCGATGCTGAGGTCAGTAACTTTGGTGGATGCGGCCTGGATGATCGAGGTGTCAACCCTGCGAATGCGCCGGCTGGCTATCCGAAGATCTCGATGGCAAGGGCAACCGACTCTCGTGTCACCTGGAGGACCTGCGAGCATTCAAAGAAGAGTTAGGTTTCAATCGAAAGAAAGCAATAGAAGAAGGAAAGAGAGTTGTTGTGGTGATGGCGGAGTTCTTCTTGACTCGAAGTTGGAGGATGGAGTTGCGGAAGTGACGGTAAGTTGAGGCCTCACACCTCTCAACGCCCGGAGGCGAAGGTGCTCCCTCATGGAGATCAACATTCCTACTGAACGAAGGCAATTAAAGAGAAATTGGATCTCAAGAAACTTGGTTTTTCATTCATCAAAGATTAACCTTACAAGGGAGGGCGTAAGGTCCTTTATATAGGCACTTTAGACCCTTTCAAAATTTGAATGAAAAAAAATACATTTCTTCTCTTGCAAAGGCACCAAAAAATATTCAAAAATTTGAAATTCAAACTCCTTGGCCGACCAAAGTTTCTTGGATTTGGGCATGGCATGATAATGGGCTTGGAAGAAGGAATTTGGCTCCCATGGACCTGGAAAGTTGACCTTCAATTTTGGGAAGAAGGCATGATGCAAGGCTTGTGTCTCCCTCTTTCCTTGGTTGCTCACCCTTCTTTGGAAAGAAGCTTGATATGAGGCTTGGAGCAAGGCCTTTGTCTTCAACCTTTCCTTGGTTGCTCACCCTTCTTTGGAAAGAAGCTTGATATGAGGCTTAGAACAAGGCCTTTGTCTTCAACCTTTCCTTGGTTGCCCATGACTCCTTTAATAAGTGGCTTGATGAAGGGAGGGAAAGGATGAGAGAATATTTGATGTGTCTTCATTTGGCATCCAAGAAAATCTCACTTATGCCGCCCACATGGCTGGATGAGGTGGCACCACATGGAATGATGAAGTGGCGCCACATGAGGTGGTGAAGTGGCGCCCTAGGGCTAGCATGTTGACCTTCAAGGCTTGGCCCAAAGTAGTTGAGCTGGACTCAAAGACTACTCCGGCTTGGACCAAGACTTGAACTGGAATCAATACAGGACTGGACTCAATACAGGACACAACTTGACCAAATGGGTCAATGTACAAGACTAAACAAAAATAATTGACACCAAATTCATGACTAAAAATTACAATGTTTAGGCTTGAAGCCTTATTACAGGTCCCAAAAATTGAAACCCTAATCAGATATCTGGTGCCCACACCATGTAATTAGAGTCTTAGTCAAGTTGTCCAGTTAATTTTGATTTAGTCTTAGTCAAGTTAGGTTCAAATTAGCCATTAGAAGAAGTTGGAACCTAAATGAAGGAGCATCAAAACTGCCTTTTGGAGCTAACCACTTCAAGCTTTGTTAGGGCACCACCTCATCATGCCAAGTTGGAGCACCACATCACCATGCCAAGTCAAGTTGGAGCGCCACCTCACCACACCAAGAAGAATGCCACCTCACATGCCACATCACCACCATTGGGTGCCCAAGGGATTCAAATTTAAATGAAAGTTGTAATCCCCCACTTACCACTCCCCATTTCAAGCATGAAATCCCACTCTTCACTCCACTCTTTAAACTCGTAATTCAAATTTGATAGAGCTAAGGGAAGTCTATAAATACCCCTAACCCTCTTGTAATCAAGCAATTATGATTGAATGAATGAAATTTTGAGAGCTTCTTTCTATCATTGCAATCTCTTTGCTTTGCTACTCCTTGAGGGAGAAGGGTGTGAGGCCCAACCATTAGTATAGCTTCAAGAAAGTGTCCATCAACCAGGATTTTCCAACCTCCAAGAATCTCCACCAAACATTCCCTTCACTTCTTCCACCCCATTGTGTTTCTTTGTTTTGTTTCAATCTCTTCCATGACATTAATGATTCTTCTTGTAGGATCCCAAGGAGTACCCAGTCTAGGTTGGCATCTTTCTTGCCTTCAAATAAATAGTAAGAAGCTTCTACTTTCATTGGTGAAATAGTTCGCTCATCCAGTCGCTGATCCTGAGAGTTGAAGAGTGACCTCATTGCAAGGTTTAGTGGAAGTTCATTATTGGTACAAAATCCATTCTTTCCCTCTAAGGTCTGAAATTTTGAATAGAGTTTGTCCTAATCAGATGATTTTTTAATCATGAAGGTCCTTTCTTTCTTTACTTTAATCAGAGTTGCACCGTAGGATACCAAGTACTTCTACATTAGTCTTTTTTAGTGCATTTCATTACTCCATCATGGCTGAATCATGATCATATGTTTAAAAGAATTTCTTAGTTCAATTTCTTATTCTCTTTATGTTAATTTTTCATATTCATCCCCCATCAAGGGCGTCTCGTCGGTGGCCATGCGGGGTATAGTGTGGTAAGCCCACAACAAACTGGGCAGCTCTTCGATCCATCAACCCTTGGCCTCATCCAGCCTTGTGTGGAGCCCTTTCAAGATGGTCCGGTTTTTCACCTCGGCCTCCTCATTGGTCTGAGAATGAGCCACCAAGGTGAAGTGGTGATAGATGCTGAGGTCGGAACAGAACTCCTCAAAATCCTAGTTGTTGAACTACCATCCTTGTCCGTTATGATTTAGTGTGGAAGCCCGAACTGGTAAATGATAGACATCCAAAAGAAAGACTTGACCTTCACCTCCATTATCCGGGCCAGGGGTTTGGCCTCGACCCACTTGGTGAAGTAGTCGATGGCCATAATTAAGAACTTTCATTAGCCAGATACGAGATGAAAGGGTCTTAAGATGTCCATTCCACACTGGATGAATGGCCACGAAGCTGATAATTGGGAGAGTGAGGCTGCTGGCTACCGCTGGATGTGAGCGTGGCAATGATAATGGTCACACTTTCTCATGAATCTGGCAACGTCTTCTCGCATGGTCTCCCAAAAATATCCTTGCCAGAGGGCCTTGTAGGCCAAAGTTCTGCCCCCCACATGATTGCCACAGATGCCTTCGTGTATTTCTTGGAGCACATAAGCAGCTTCTAAGGGCTTCAAGCACTTCAGTAGGGGGTAAGAGTAAGATCTCCGGTATAACCGCCCATCCATCATCACATAACACGTGGCCTTCTTCTTAAGAAGGTTGGCTTCTTTTCGATCCTCGGGTATGGCACCGGTACTGATATACTTGATGTAGGGATCTATCCAACTGGCTTCGGTGGTGACTTATTGGACTTCTGCTATGGACTCATAGCTGGGAGCTTCAAGGTACTCGATGAAGGTATGCCTCGGCAAAGACTCTGACAGGGTGGCTAGTCTAGAGAGGGCATTAGCCCAGGCATTCTTCGCTCATGGGATGTGGGAGATACCGAAGTGCTGGCGGTTTGCCATATACGAGTGTACCTTATCCAGGTACCTCACCATCATGGGATCTTGAGCTTCGTACTCGTCGAAGACTTGGCCTAACACAAGCTAAAAATCGATGAAGAACTTTAATCTCTTGACACCCAACTTGCAGGACACCTTTAGCCCTACGAGGAGCACCTTATATTCAACTTGATTATTGATCGCCCTGAAGAGGACTTGTAGTGCATACTCCATAATGACCCCATCAAAGTTGGCGAGAATGAGGCCAGCCCCGCTCCCTCCAGCATTGGATGCACCATCGACGTGAAGGATCTATGTCATCACCTCAGGGCCAGGTCTGGCCTGGGCTTGGCTTGCAAGCTTACCCCCTCCAGGTCTTCATCTGCCCAGGTGAATTTCACCAGGAAATTGGCTAGGACCTGGACCTTTTGCATCGGTCATGTGTGGTAGGTGATGTCGAACTCGTTGAGTTTCACCACCCACATGGCCAAGCACCCCGAGGTGTCAAGATAGCTCAGGATAGCCCTTAGGGGTCGGTCGGTGAGGACAGTAATGGGGTGCACTTAGAAATATGGCCCAAGGTGCTGTACAGACATTATTAGTGCAAAAATGATCTTTTATGATCGAGTGTACCTAGTTTCTACATTGCAAAGCAGCTTGCTGGCATTAAAAACTAGCCATTGGGTGCCATCCTTGTCAGGGTGGACCAGCACCAAGTTGATCACCTCAGGTGAGACCGCTAGGTACAAGAGGAGCTCTTCCCTAGGCCATGGCCTGGACAGCAACGGTGGGGAGGTAAGGAGCTTCTTCAGCCCATCGAATGCCTCCCGGCACTCTTCTATCCAAGTGAAGTCATTCATCTTCCGTAGTACCTTGAAGAAGGGCTGGCAGTGCTCGGCAGATACGAAATGAAGCAGCCCAATGCGGCGATGTGCTCAGTCAGGCACTGGACCTCCTTCTTGGAGATAGGGTGTCTCATCTTGGTGATCACCTAGATCTTCTCAGGGTTGGCCTCTATCCTCCTCTAGGTGACCATGAACCCTAAATACTTTTCTACTACTATGCCAAATATGCACTTGGTGGGGATCAACTTCATTTGATATAGGCGGAGGTTATCGAAAGCCTCCACCAAGTCGGCAACATGATGTAACTATGGGCCACTCATGACAAGCATGTCATCTAAATATACCTGCATGTTGTGACCGATCTGGTCTTTGAAGACCTTGTTGACCAGTTACTAGTACGTGGCCTCTGTATTCTTGAGACCAAATGGCATCACCTTGTAACAGTACATACCTTGGTCTATCATAAATGCTATGTTCTCCTTGTCACCTAGATGCACATGGATTTGGTTGTATCTGGAGAATCCATCCATGAAGATAAGGAACTTGTGGCCCAAGGTCACATCCATCAGCTGGTCAATCATGGAGAGTGGGAAGCTATCCTTTGAGCATGCTCGATTGAGGTCAGTGCAATCTATGCAGATCCTCCACTTTCCAGAGGCTTTTCTGACCATCACCATATTAGCAAGCCAATCAAAGTACCGTACCTCATTAAAGAAGCCCACCGCGAGAAGTTTCTTAACTTCTTTGTTGATTGCATTCTGCCATTCTGGAGAAAAGCTTCTTTTCTTCTACCAGACTGGATGGTAGCTGGGTCGACATTCAGCTTATGGGTGATCACTTCTGGAGAGATGTCGGGCATATCAGTGGCAGTCTAGGCAAAGATGTTCGTATTGGCCCATAAGAAACTAAGTAGATGGGACCTCTCTTCTTCAAGCAATAGGGCTCCCACCTACACCATCCTCAAGGGATCCTTTCCAACAGGGAAGGATAACAAGGGCTCAATGGGTCCACCCTTCAACTCTTGGTCTGCCGGATTCAATTGATCAATGGTTGGGTTTGGATCAGCTCCTTATAACCCCAAAATAATTTGCAGGCAGTGCTAGATGGGTTGGTGTGACCACCTCATCTTCCTGGTCCCCTGAGGGGTCGAGAAATGAATGAGGAGATGCCTTGTGAAAATAGTCACGTCGAGCAGGTTGAGTCCGGGATGCCCCATAATTATGTTGTAAGATAAAGGGACTCTCACCATGGTGAAGGTCATCAGCACGATCCTTTACCGAGGTGGGGTCCCGACAGTTATTAGGAGTGTAATCTCTCCCTTAACTTTAATTGAGTCTTTGGTGAAGCCCACTAAGGATGTGAACACCAATTTGTAATCTCTCCCAAGGTAGATATGCTTGATCAAGTCTTTTATCTCCCTCTTCAAGTGGGGCATTCCTCCGTATCATGGTCGTGGTCCTGGTAGAAGTGGTAGTAGCAGGATCGGTCTTGTCCGGCGGATGGCCTCAGGGGAGGTGGATGGTGCAGGAAGTGCTCACCCTCAATCTCCATGAGAATCTTTGCTCATGGGAAGAGGAGAGGAGTGAACTTCTCTTCTTTTATGGGATCAGCTCTGGGTCTCGGCCCAAGCCGTGGGACTGGCACCAACTTCTGGGCTTGGGGAGCAGACATTTCCTTAATGGCCTTCCTCTTAAGGGGCCTCCCGTCGAGCTCCCTCCTGGTATGACTTGCCTCCTCTGCATAGATGTACTTATGAACCTAGAGGAGGAGCTCTGAGTAACTCTTTGGAGGCTTCTTATCGAGGAAGTAAGTGAAGCAGGAGGTCCGCAGCCCCCTCTTCAGAGCCATCATAGTGACTGGCTCATCAAGATGGTAGATCTCCAGGGTGACAGCCTTGAAACTGGACATGTAGTCCTAGAGAGACTCTCAATCCTGCTGATGGATCGAGAAGAGGCTATCAGCCTCACATGGCACCTTCTTGCATGCATCAAAGTGCACCAGAATCTCTTCTCCAAGTAGAAGAAGGAATCAATGCTTTCTGACTCGAGTCTGGAGAACCAAGCTCGAGCAGCCTTCTGTAGGGTAGCTGAGAAGACGATACAGAGGAGAGCATCAGTAGCCCCCTGGACCCTCATAAGGGTCTTGTAGCTTTCCAAATGATCCAAGGGGTCAGTCATCCCATCGTAGGGATCAACCTGGGGCATGTGGAATTGGCTGGGGATTGGTTCCTCATAGATTTTGTGGGAGAAAGGGGAGCGAGCGTTTTAACTCGCATGCTCACTGGGGAAGCCCTAAATCTCTGCAAACCAGTGAAAAAGTTTAGCTAGTTTGCGCTCCTGCTCTTCGAGGCATCTCTCTACCTGGTGATGAATGGCCTCGTTAGTGGACCCCTCAATAGAGGTTGTCAAGGGTGAAGGAGGCACAAAGTGGGAGAACTCTCATCTGAGTTCTAGGCCATGCCAGCACCACTGGTAGGAGTGCATGCCATGGTTCGAGATCGAGGAGCAGGTCTCCTGACCGGTCGGACCATCCCTGCCTCTTTCTGGTCACCTGGTGGTCTCTTCTCGACCGGGAGATCGCATGTAATGGCCCCTCCTAAAAGGTTCGAAGGCTGGTATAGGGATCAATGGTGTGAGTTGTTGGCATCCCTAACTGCTACTGTGTTTCCAGGGACTGGTGTCTCTGATGAAGCTGGTGCACCACCACAGCCAGGGCATGGACCTGCTAGGCTAGTGTGGTGATTTGGGGGTCCACTGAAGGTGACGATGATGGAGTGTTGAGCCTCCTTTATGGGATCTAATTGCCATGATGGGGGGCTCCCACCCTATTGGTGGAAGCCTCGCACACTTTGGTTGCCACCATGGAGCTCTAGGGCTTTTACAGGTGCTCTGCTGGTAGTGGGGGGACTCATGGTTGGACATCCCACAATCGCTGGAGTTCTAATGCTCCATCTACCTCCTTCCTGGTGTGCCAATCTATTGCCACCAAGATCGCCGTGGCCTATAGCTAGTGCATCGGGTTCTCACAGGGTGCTCGGTCCTCTACTCCGGTGTACTCCTTGGTTGGTTGCCTTGCAAAATAGAGGAGACCCGGGTCGGGGATTCCAGCGGGGATCCTCCGACGATTAAGTCAGTGGGACGATCTAGGAGAACAGAACCTCTGTGGTAGAGATCTTGGAGACTCCCTGTGTAGAGGATGTGTGGTGTAATTGAGATGTAAAGGCCAAGTAGAAGTATGATTGGAGAGCTTGGAAGGATCCACTGGGTGTCCCTTGCATGTTAGCTCTCAGTCTCTTACCGATTGCCTCCTCCTTCCTTTGCTTCCTCTCTCTCCAACCTTATGTATGTGAGGTGGCCCAAATAAGATCTAGGGCTTTGTCTAGACATCCCTTTTCTTGTCCCCCCTCCGGTGGGTGCCTATCTTAGTCTGCAATTCCCCCTCTATCAGATTGGTCCTTTGAAGGAGCCCCTTTTATTGGAGGTATATGCTGGCAAGGCATAAACCTTGTCCCTTTGGTGGTGCAGCTCCCTGTGGGAGGCGCAGGCACCTTGCCATTGTGCCCCAAGACATGGTGGGACATTTCTATTCTTAGAGGGATCGTCGGAGCATCGCAGGGCCTATGGCCTTAATTGGATACCCCTCTTAGGAGAGGTTCAGGTTTCGTGTCATAAGGGTTGAGGCCCTTGGTTGCATGATTGTCAGCATGGCATCATGCTATAGGATTTGGGCCAAGAGGGGCATGCCTTGCACAGAGCATGCAAGTGGCATGTTTTAGAGTTTGAATTAATGGCAGGGCATGCACCACCTCCTAGAGGTTACAGGTTGTCAGGAACCCCCCTTGCCATGGTTTGAATTTCTGTTAACCCTTCCCTCCTTTGCTGTTGGTGGAAATTATGCCTTCCGCAAGGTAGAGAGGGGCTCACCTCAAAAACCCTGCCACTAGAAGCATGAGCACATCCTCTGCCGGGAGCTGGCCTCAAACAAAGGGCTTATCCTGGCAGCATGAACAATACCCCGATTGGGAGCTGATCTCAGATGGAGGGCTCATCCTATGAGTACGACCCTGGTTGGGAGCTGATCTCGACAGGAGGGTTCGCCTTGGAAATATAAGCACGACCCCGATCAGGAGCTGACCTCAGATGAAGGGCTCACCCTACGAGCACTACCCCAGTTGGGAGCTCATCTCAACAGGAGGGCTCGCCTTAGCAGCATGAGCACGACCCTGGCCGGGAGCTGAGCTCAGATAGAGGGCTCGTCCTATAAGCATGACCCCAGTTAGAAGTTGACCTCAGTAGGAGAGCTCGCCTTGGCAGCATGAGCATGACCCCAGTAAGGAGTTGACTTCAGATGGAGGGCTCGCCCTGTGAGCATGACCCAGCTTGGAGCTGACCTCGGCAAGAGGGCTTATCTTGGCAGCACGAGCACGACCTTAGCTGGGAGCTGACATCAGATGGATGGCTCACCCTTTGAGCATGACCCTGATTGGGAGCTGACCTTGGCAGAAGGGCTCATCTTGGTAGCATGAGCATGACCCCGGCTGGGAGTTGACTTCAGATGAAGGGCTTGCCCTATGAGCATGACCTCTACTAGGAGTTGACTTCGACAAGAGGGCTCGCCGTGGCAGCATGAGCACGATCCCAACCTGGAGTTCACCTCAGATGGAGGGCTCACCTTATGAGCACAACCCTGGCTAGGAGCTGACCTCAATAAGAGGGCTCGCCTTGGCAGCATGAGCACAACCCCGGTCAGGGGCAGACCTCAAACGGAGGGTTTGCCCTATGAGCACGACCCTGGTTGGGAGATGACCTCGGTAGGGGGCTTGCCTTTGCTCTTTGTTTGGCCTCCGCATCCAGGTGGCGGGTCTCTGGCCAGCACGAATGCCAGTAGGGCCTCCACGTTAGCAAATATACCACATCAATTACTTTCATTTTTTTGGATGTAAATGTTATATCTTGAACAATAGAAAAGATAACTTATGATAGTTTGATGCAAAATCTATTCAAGGTATATTTCTTGGATATTCAACCACTGGTAAAGCATATAGAGTTTTTAACAAAAGAACTTTAACTATTGAAGAATCAATTCATATTATTTTTGATGAGTCTAACCAATACCTTCAAGAAAACAAGAGTGTATTGACAATGATGCAGGTTCCCTAAATGATGGAGTAAAGGACATGAGCTTGAAAGAAAAGCAAGTTGAGCAAGAAAAAAGAAGGTAAGTACAGAATATGATGAGGTACCAAGAATTGGAGATATGGACATTCTCATTCCAAAGAATTGATTATTGGTGATCCCTCTCAAGGAGTAAAAACTAGGTCATCTTTTAGAGACACCTTTGACTATTTAGCATTTGTTTCTTAAGTTGAACCTAACTACATAGAGGAAGCTAAAGATGATCCATATTGGATAATGGATATGCAGGAGAAACTTAATCAATTTGAAATAAACAATGTATGGACCTTAGTAGCAAGACCTAAGGAACATCCTATCATAGGTTCTAAATGAATTTTTAGAAATAAATTAGATGACAAAGGCAATGTAGTTAGAAACAAGGCTAGTTTAGTTGCTAAAGGATATAACTAAGAGGAAGGAATAGATTTTGATAAAACTTTTGCACCTGTAGCTAAATTAGAAGCCATAAGACTCTTACATGCATTTGCATGTCACATGGAATTTAAACTTTTTCAAATGGATATAAAAAGTGCTTTCTTAAATGGCTACATTGAAGAAGTTTTTATGGAACAACCTCCCAGTTTTGAAAATCACTCTTTTCCAAATCATGTTTTCAAACTAAAAAAAATTTATATGGTTTAAAACAAGCACCTAGAGCATGGTATGAGAGGTTGAGCAAGTTTCTTTTAGAAAATGATTTCAAAAGAAGTAGGGTGACACAACATTGTTTATTAAAAGAAAAGATGATGAATTATTAGTTGTACAAATATATGTTGATGATATAATCTTTGGTGCAACTAATAAAACTTTATGTCAAGAATTTGCCAAGCTTATGCAGGGAGAATTTGAAATAAGCATGATGGGTGAACTCACTTTCTTCCTTGGACTACAAATCAAACAAACAAATGAAGGGATATTCATCATCCAAAGTACATCAAAGAACTCTTGAAAAAGTTTGGGATGGAATCTATAAAGGAAATTGGCATACCCATGAGCCTAACCTATAGACTTGATAAAGATGAGAAAGCTAATAGGTATACTATTTGACTGCAAGCAAACCTGATATACTATTTAGTATTTATATATGTACAAGATTTCAAGCTAATCCTAAAGAATCACATATACTTACTGTTAAGAAAATCGAAAGATATCTCAAAGGTA
This sequence comes from Areca catechu, assembly GCA_021397845.1. Taxonomy (NCBI): domain Eukaryota; kingdom Viridiplantae; phylum Streptophyta; class Magnoliopsida; order Arecales; family Arecaceae; genus Areca; species Areca catechu. Next base: position 86,561,405 of record CM038051.1, on the reverse strand, counting down.
CATCAGACATAGGATATGGTACTTTAAACCTTCATCTTTAAATTTAATAGGTTATTCAGATACTGAATATGGTGGTTATAGAATTGATAGGAAGATGATGCGAAACCTATATATGCATGCAATAATTTTTTTATGTTTTTAATATTAAGTTTTAAGTTTTAATCCCGAAGATCAAGCTAAGTAACGATGTAAAGAGTTATATATAAAAATAAGAAACTAAAGCATGTATAACAGGACCCTAAAGCAACAGAAACGACGGACCGTCGAGGCTGAGAAGCCTCGGTTGGGCTAGTTCACCTACAATAAGGCTACTGGTGGTAGAGGGGGTATACCTAGCAACGGTTGAAGTGCCTGGTGCAGATCGTATGCGAAGAGATCGCTCTCACTCTGGATGCAGCATGGAAAATCAAGCCAGAGACCCGCGGATTCCTGGCTTTCTGCTCGGTGGTTCGATTATGGCCCGGCTGGAGTCGTTGGATTCGTCGGAGTCAAGGGACCTGCAAACAGCCATTCTAGGGTTAGAAAACAAAGCACAGGTGGAGAGTAACTCGAAAAACTTGCAAAGAAAAGATGGGATTTGAAGTGGCCAGCTAGGGCTTGGAGATGCAGGTGGAGGTTGGAAGCAGGTGTAGGACACCAAGAAGAAGAAGGGCTCACACAGAATCCCTTTTTAGCACATAGCAAGGTTATAAACTCAATATTATTTCATGAAAATGTTATTAAATTTTCATACAAGGTATCCCTTATATAGAGTCAGGAGACTTAGGGCCCAAGCAAAAGAAAATAAGGAAAATAATGGGTGACCACTTTCTTTCTAAAGTGTGGGGCTAAATACATGGAAGAAAATACTCACATGCCATACAAAATCCCTCCAAATAAGGTAGGTAGTGGACATCCAAAGGGGGGGACCACTTCTTTCCTAAGCAAGCTAGCATGAATCAGGGGATTCATGTTTATCTGTTGACTTTCCTTCTTGTCATGCTGGCATGTGGAGCTGGTGTGCTTGGGGTGTAGAAGTGTTATACTGGCATGTGGTCATCAACTCCTCATGCATGGGCCACTTCATGATCCTCCAAGTAATCCTAGGTGGCAAAATCAACAGTGTGACTGGGCTCCATGCACTACTGAGGTGGCATGCTGGGTGGTGTCCTTCACATGCTTGAGTCTTCTTTGACTGGGCTTGAATCAAATAGACTCAATATAACTAGATATGATTACAAGACTCGGAATATGATTAGCTCAACATGAGCTGACTAGTACAGGACTCAAGTAAGAAAAAGATAACTCAAATGGACTAAACCTTTACTACAAATGGACTCAAATGCGACTAGGTAATGCATAGAGGGTTGAGAAGCCTCTGTCTTATTCTGGTGCCTCTGTTATCCCCACCAGTTCTCCCGGGTAGGAGGAACTCGACCCTGTCGAGTGAAAATCAAGCTGGCTCACATTCTGTCAAGAAGGTCTGGGTTGAGGCATTGCAAGTCCTCTTGAGAAATCCATGAATCGTCCGACTCTGGCTGGCCTTGCCATCGGACCAAGTAGCATTGATAGCCATGGCCCCGGGTCGTTAAGTCTTGATTGTCCAGGATACGCTCAATCCGTTCTACTCTCTCAGGCCAATTTATTGGTGGACACTCTGGGTTAGGGTCAGTCACAATGGGAGGAGTAGGTCCAAAGGCCTCACTAGGTATCACTGTCGGTTTCCTATACTCAACCAGGTCTGTGATATTGAAGGTAGAACTGATGCCCAAATTCGAAGGCAAATCTAACACATAGGCATTTGATCCAACCCTCTCTATCACTCTAAAAGGTCCGGCTCCGCGAGCATGAAGCTTCTTTTTTTAGAACTAAGCCTAACCAAGATAGAATCCACTACATCAAATTTCTTGGCTCTTCTTCGAGAATTAGCTAGTTTCTTTCAAGATTAGTACAGGTGGTGAACATGCTAGGCATATACAGACTCCTATCAGGTGATGCAAAGGACTCATACCTACACCTAACAGACTCGACTATGCATTCCTATCGAAGAAAATTTATTGACCTCTTTTGGACCTAAACCTAAGAGATTATAGGTTCTCTAGGTTTGATCCTAGCTCTGATACCAAATTGATGTGGAACCTATATATGCAAGCAAGTATTTCTTTTGTATTTTTAATGTTAAGTTGTATGATTAATTTCGAGGAATAGACCAAGAATCTAAGCAGGGGAAATTATGCAAGATAAGAAACTAAAGCATGCAAGATAGGACCTAAAAGCAACATAAAGAAAAGGACCACCGAGGCTAAGAAGCCTCGGTTGGGCTAGTTCACCTATAATAAAGCTACTGGTGGCAGAAAGGGTGTACCTGGCAATGGTGGAAGTGCTCGGTGCAGATCATATGCAAAGTGGTCGCTCTCACTCCGGATGTGGCCTGGAAAACCAAGCTAGAGACTTGCGGATACCCGGTTTTCTGCTCGGTGATCCGATTACGGCCTGGCTGCAGTCGTCTGATTCGTTGGATTCTAGAAATGACCTATCAGGGGTTAAGAAACACAGAGGAGTAGAAGAAATAAGGGGAAAATAGCAAAGATAAGAGGTTGTTTGGAGTGGGCGGCAAGGGCTTTAGAGAGTAGGCTGGCGGCAGGAAGCAATCGCAGGGCACCGGGAAGAGGAAAAGGCTCACACATAACCCCTTAAGCATACAGCAGGGTAGCACACAGGAATTGAGAATCAAAGATTATTTCATATATCAAAAGTTATTAAATTTTTATACAAGGGGTCCCTTATATAGAGTCATGAGACTTTGGGCCAAAGTAAAAGAAAATAAGGAAAATAATGGATGACCACTTTCTTCCTAAAGTGTGGGGCTAAATACATGGAAGAAAACACTGTCCCACTTTCTTTCAAAAGTGTGGGGCTAAATAAATGGAAGAAAATACTCTCATGCCATACAAAATCCCTCCAACAAGGTAGGTAGTGGACATCCAAAGGGGAGGACCACTACTTTCCTAAGCAAGCTAGCATGAATCAGGGGATTCATGTTTATCTATTGACTTTCCTTCTTGTCATGCTGGCGTGTGGAGCTGGTGTGCTTGGGGTGTGAAAGTGGTGTGCTGGCATGTGGTCATCAACTCCTCATGCATTGGCCGACTTCATGATCCTCCAAGTAATCCTAGGTGACGAAATCCACAGTGTGACTGGGATCCATGTGGCTGCTGAGGTGGTATGCTGGGTGGTGTCCTTCACATGTTTGAGTCTTCTTTGACTGGGCTTGACTCAAATAGACTCAATATAACTGGACATGATTACAAGACTCGGAATATGATTAGTTCAACATGAGCTGACTAGTACAGGACTCAAGTAAGAAAAAGACACCTCAAATGGACTAAGCCTTTACTACAAATGGATGCAAATGCGACTAAGTAATCTACAGAGGGTTAAGAAGCCTCTATCTTTTTCTGGTACCTCTGGTGTCCCCATCAGAAGAGCACTAATGGCACATATCAATTTCTACGGTTGAACTTAATCTCATGGCATAGCAAGAAACAAAACTCCATGGCACTATCTACTGCTGAGGTGGAGTATGTGGCTACAGGGAGTTGTTATGCACAAGTATTATGGATTAGGCAATAATTAGAAGATTATGATGTTATTCAATCTAAAATTTTAATCAAATATGATAATAGAAGTGCTATCAAGTTAACAAAGATCCTATTCAGCACTCAAGAACCTTTTCAGGGTGCTTTGGATCGACATGCCTGGTTCGGGAAGGAGTGCACGAGCGATCGAACCGGTGGCTAATTTATGCCTGAACCGACATATCCCAACAGTTGCCCCCACTCAGTTTTCGAAGTGATGATCTGCATCGAAGAGTGAGAGTATCACTGGATTGTCGTTTTTCTCTGGGGAGTGGTGCGGCTGATGATTGCGATCGATTTGCAGAAGAAGAGAAGGAAAGTGATCTCTCTCAAACTGTTGTTGAGAGAGACCCTTTGGAATGCTGAGGGACTAAAGTCTCATCAGGTCAAATTGGAAAGGAGGATCAATAAAATGAAGACAAGCCTTTTAATGGCCAACCAGAGGGCTGCGCAGGCTAAGAAGAGGTCTTTCGAGGCCGTCGAGGCTTACAAAAGTTCTTAGGACTTTAAAAATGAAGTACGCGAAGCCGCATTGGAGAGTTACCGCCGGGGTTACACCAATTACCTGGGCAAAGTTAAGAGACTTTATCCTAGCTTGGACTTTTCCTTGGTCTCCGTTCCGGGGAACGAAGCCGAACACTTAGAGGTTCAGTCCAAAATGGCATCGATGCATTTTGGTGAAGGAAGTGAGATGGTTACTAGTGAAGCTTCGACCCCTGCTCCTGTTTCGGCTGCTGAAAGGGTTGATAGAGAATGATGTTGTTGTATTTTTCCTTTTGTCAACCAATTGTAATGTCTTCCTTTTGGGTGTGTATTTTTCCTCCTTGACATAAATGACCAATTTTTTTAAACTAGTCTCTTTTGAGTTGATTCCCTTCTAGTGGGTAAGCCGAAGACTGACCATTTCAGGGCTGACAATCTCGGCTTGGTTGAAGATGAACTCCGAAGTGGGGTCATCATGCCGTCGGCCCATTGCTAATTTTTCTAGCATGGTTAATCAGATCAGAAAGGACTTGACCGGTCCTTTGGACCGGAGTTAATCTCAGTTGGGCTGATGTAGATTATCCACCATAATTGTCCTTTCTACATTGGTGGTAGCATGGCGGACAAACATCACCTCATCATTGGCAATTTGTTGGGGGACATCGAGCATATTTTTTCCTGTCTATGTTGAGTACGTCGGTATTTGAACAGTCGCATCTCTGTGCATCCTGGGTGCTGCTAAGCTTTCCTTTCCTAAAAAGTAGTCATTAATATTGTAACCATCTGAGGGAGATCGTTCTAGGTTCGAAGCGCCACCGACCTCTATCCCTGAGAATCATTACTTGTGATTGTATTGTCCCCAGAGTGGTCATTCGGGTCCTGATGCATCGTTTCGATGCATGGCACCCTCTGGCTAGCTTAGGGAAAGGTATGGGGCACGTTTCCTTGTGGTCGTTCATGGGCACAGGATCTCATTAAATAGGACCCAGCTCTTTCCTTTAGGAGGCCATCGAGACATCAACTACTGTTTCAAAGGTTGTCCTCTCTCTTCCCCTTAGCACATCACAGAGATGAAGTTCAATACTGCAGAGCTCCAAAGGATGGCCCGAAAGAGGGCTTCTGGCTCCTAGGAAGAGGGTGAGCCTAGCAGGAAGGCTCACCGGGGGGATGACGATGACCACCAGTAAGGGAATGTGGCCTGTTTGGAGAGGAAGGTATGAGTCCTAGAGGCCTAGCTAGAGGAGGCCAGGGCTCGAGTCACAGAGGCCATCGTGGAGGCAGAAGAGGCAAGGAGGGAGGCCGCGGAGGCCGTCACAAAATTCATGGCATCGTCTACCTTCAAGGACAAGGTTGTCGAGGCGGTCCTGGACTCCTACCACTAGGGGTTCCGAGAGCACAGGGAACAAGGCCTTTTGTTACTACCATTTGAAGGGCCTGGAGAATATTAGGCCCTTAGTCCCCTTCACTGGTCATGAGTATGATTTCAACTTTGAAGAGGAGTCGGAATCCGAATCGAAAGTGAAGTTCGGAGACTCCCTGAGCTCCTCTTAGAGATTTGACACCCCCCACCGGCATGGAAAGGGGTCGGCGGGTGGTCTTTAGATCCGCCTTTCCACTATCTATTTTCTTTTTTTTTGTAAGATTCCCACGATGAAATGAAGGTAAATTTCCTTTCTCTGTGAATGACATACCCTAAAACATTGTGAAGTGTGGGCTTTCTAGTATGACAGCAGTGTGATAAACTTGTAGAGCCATTTGGAATTTGCTGACGGGATGGGATCGATTGAGCCTTTCGTGGGGTGTCTATTGTTGACAAGGCGAGTGATTTGGACTCACTTCAGCACGTTTTTGGATTTGCCATAGGGTAAGGCATCTGGGCCATCCCTGTACCTCTCTGTTGAAGTTAAGGTAGGCTGATTAGGCCTGCCCCAGCGTATCTTCGGATTTACCGTTGGGTAGGTCGTGTGAACCGTCCTTGCACCTTCTTTCGTAATTAAGGTAGGCTGATTAGGTCCACCTCGGTGCATCTTTGAATTCATTGTAGGGTAGGTTATATGAACCATCCTTGTGCCTTCTTTCGTAATTAAGGTAGGCTGATTAGGCCTACCCTGGTACATCTTCGGATTCACCGTAGGATAGGTTATGTGAACCATCCCTACACCTTTGATCACTTGGCAGCCTGATGGGGCTATCTGTTGTGCTCATCGGGCATACCGATAAGGTGAGTGGATCAGACTCATTTTTATGCCTTTGGTTGATTCTGTTGAATGGATCATTGAGACCATTGTTTCACCATTGGGATGGTGGGTTGTTTATACTTAAACATATTTTCATGAGAATCCCTGGGGTATGTTTATTGATAGTACTTGCAAAAATTTTGTACATTCAAAGGCCGAGGTAGCACAACGCCATCTAGGGTCTCGAGTCAATATGTTCTTGGATGCACAACTTCTTAGATTTGGTAGGGTCCTGGATACTTCGGTTCTTCGTAGTACCATGTCCCCAGTACGGAAGGTATGCTCTTTCACCCAAGAGTTGTAGTACTTGGCAACCTTTTGTTGATATGCTGTCACTTTCATTTGGGCTTGGAGTTTGGTGCTTGGTAATAGATTCAAGTCCACTCTCCTGCGTTTGAAGTTCCCAGGTTCCTCATACTTGTCGATTCTTAAAGATTGCAGGATGACTACGATAGGGAGGACTGCTTTAGTATCGTATACCAAGTTGAACGAAGATTTGCTAGTGGCCATTCAAGGGGTCGTTCGGTATGCCTAGAGAACGGAGGTCAACTACTCTACCCAAAGTCCCTTGTCATCGTTCAATCGAGTCTTCAGACTATGGAGAATGGTCCGATTCGTCACTTCAGCCTCCCCATTAGATTGCGGATAGTCGACAGATGTCAACTTGTGCTGCACATGGCACCGAGCATAGAAGTCTTTAAATTTTGGGTTATCAAATTGCCTCACATTGTCGGTGATTATAGTGTGTGGAATTCCAAACCGGAATATGATGGAATTCCTGATGAAACTTTCGACTTTCCCCTCTATGATGTGAGCCAGTGGTTCAGCCTCAACCCACTTGGTAAAGTAGTTGATGGCGATGATAAGAAATTTTCTTTACCTGGATGCTGGTGAGAACGGGCCAAGGATGTCCATGCCTCGCTGTGCAAAGGGCCAGGGAGCTATTAGTTGAGTCAAATGGCTTACTGGTTATCTTTGGACATTGGCATACCTCTGGCATTGATCACATCTTTGGACAAAGTCGGCTATGTCCTTTTGAATAGTGGGTCAGTAGTAACCCTGGCGTATTACTTTATATGCCAGAGACCTGCCCCCTAGGTGATCTCCGCATATGCCTTCATGGACTTCCCTTAGAGCATAGTTAGCTTTCGATGGTCCCAAACAATTTAGCAGAGGTTGGGAGAACAATCTCTTGTAGAGGGTCCCGTCTAAAATGACATATTGAGATGCCATCCAGCAGGTCCTTTTGGCCTCTGCCTTGTCTTCCGGTAGCATACCCTCATTTAAAAATTTAAGGATGGGATCCATCCAACTGGGTTCAGTCTCAATTTCGTGCACTTCCAAGGCTCCTTCGGCTATACTTGGAGCCTCAAGGTGTTCAATGAAGATGCGACCAAGGGATTTTGCAGTGGTGGTGGCGAGCCTAGACTGTGCATCTACCCAAGAGTTCTCCGATCAGGGGACATTAATGATCTCAAAAAACTCTAGTTGAGAGGATAGGGCTTGCACATTCTCTAAGTATTGGATCATCGTAAGGTCTTTAGCTTCAAACTCACCTTTGACCTGGTTTACCATTAGCTGGGAATCCAAGAAGATCAGGAGTCTCTAAATCCCCAAATTCTTGGCAATTTAAAGTTTTGCGAGCATGGCTTCGTACTCGGCCTGGTTGTTCGAAGTGCAGAAGGAAAATCGGAGTGCATACTCCATTGTATGGCCATTTGGTTCGGCTAGTATGAGGCTCGCTCCGCATCCAGCGATGTTGGAGGCCCCATCTACATGGAGTATCCAGATGGACTCCGCATCCTTCGGAGTGACTCCTTCCTCTTTGGTTGGTTGTACCTCATCTTCGGACTTCCAACTGCACTCAGCCAGGAAGTTGGACAGCACCTGGGCTTTCATAGCCGATCGAGGCAGGAAGCTGATGTCAAACTCACTTAACTTCATAACCTATTTGGCTATCCTCCCCGAAATGTCAAGACATCGGAGAATGACCTTAAGAAGCTGGTCAGTCAACACCACAATAGCGTGGGCATGGAAATAAGGCCGTAGTCGCTTTACCATAATTATCAAGAAGTAAATCAGCTTCTGCATCTTTGAATACCTTATTCCAATGTCGTGCAAGACTTTGCTGATGTAGTAGATTGGCTTATGGGAGCCATCCTCCTTCCTTCAGACAAGGACCGAACTGACCGCTTCATCCGTAGTAGAGAGGTACAGATAGAGTGTTTCCCCCTCTTGAGGTTTGGAGAGCAACGGCGGAGTCTCCAAGTATTTCTTCAATTCTTCAAAATCAAGGTGGCTGTCCACGATCCATTCAAAGCCTCAGGACTGTTGAAGTACCTTGAAGAAGGGAAGGCATTTCTCGACCGACCGGGAGATGAATATGCTCAAGGAGGCGATCCTCCCTATCAATTACTGTACCTCCTTCTTGCAAGAAGGATGTCTCATGTCCTTAAGGGCCTGGATTTTCTAGGGATTTGTCTCGATCCCTCGTTTAGTAATGAGGAACCCCAAGAACTTGCCCGATGTTACTACGAAGGCACACTTCATCGGGTTCAACTTCATGTGGTGGCGTCGTAAAACACTGAACGACTCTTCTAGGTCCTTGATGTGGTCCTCCTTAAGGAGGCTCTTAACGATCATGTCGTCAATGTAGGCCTCCATGTTCCTCCCTAATTATTCTTTGAACACCTTATTAATCAGCCTTTGGAATGTCACCCCAGCATTCTTTAGCCCAAATGGCATCATTTTGTAGCAGTAAAGACCTTTATCAGTAATGAAGGCCATCTTTTCCCCATCCTTGGGATCCATCCGGATCTGGTTATACCCGGAGAAAGCATCCATGAAGCTTAATAGCTAGTGGCCAGTAGTGGTGTCAACTAGTTGGTCAATCTTTGAAAGGGAAAAGCTATCTTTTGGGTAGGCTTTGTTGAGGTCTGTGTAGTCAATACAGATCTTCCACTTACCACTAGCTTTCTTTACCATTACCATGTTGGCCAGCCATTTAGGATAGTGTGCTTCTCGAATTAATCCCATTTTGTTAAGCTTGTTCACTTCTTCATCTACCGCCTTCTATCTTTCGAGGGTGAAGCTTCTTTTCTTCTACCGAACCATCTTATATTCTTGGACAACCTCCAATCGATGAGTAATCACTTCGGCCAGGATCTCAGGCATGTCCAAGGCTGACCAGGCGAAGACATTAGCATTGTTTTTGAATAAATAAATCAGCTTCATCTTGGTTTCCTCGTCAAGCATGCTTCTGATTTGCACGACCTTGGTGGGGTCCCCCTCAGTTAGCTACACCAGAACAGTTCTTTCCATAGGCTCGCCAGAGTCTACGATTAGGTCCCTCGGATCTAATTGATCCCAAGTTATGGGATCGTTGAATTGCCTGTCTTGAATCATCAAGCATTGTCGTGCTGTTCTCTGATCTCCCCTTGCTTTTTCGATGCCACTCCTGGTGGGAAAACATACCAGGAGGTGATAAGTCGACACTATGGCCCGAAATTTGTTTAGGGTGGGCCATCCCAAAATCATGTTGTAGGTCGAGGGGGATCGGACTACCGTGAAGTTAATTAGTAGTATCTTCATCGGGGTTCGGTGCTGAGGGTTACAAGCAGTATTATTTCTCCCTCAACATTAACCTGGTTGCCTTCGAAGCTAGTAAGTGGTATAGGGGATCTTTGCAGTTTGCTTTTAGGTAGGCACATTCGAGAGAACACGTCGTAGAGTAAGACGTTAGTAGAACTTCCATTATCGACTAAGATATGCCTTACATCATAATTGGCTAAAAAAAAAGTGCCCTAAGAACCAATCATTGTAAGGGCATTTTTGTAATATTCCAACTCTTGTATGACATTATATTAATGAAGGCATTATTTTCATCATATACTGTTGTATCTTATTTATGGATTATGATGAACCCCATAGATTAGGGCAATGAAATTACGGTTATGATAAAGATCATAATAGTGAGACCAAGTTCCTATAAACCCTAATAAAAAATGTTCCTAGTCAATGGACCATCGATTCAGGGATTGATGAATCTGGTAAGACTAGCTTATCCTATGTATGCTCAATTAATGAGAATGGTTGGTCTCACAACCATTTGTGTAGAGACACTAATACAAGGATAAGGGTGCTCATCAGGATATGAGTACACTGAATTGATCCGCATCGGGAATGTTTTATGGAAGTCTTACTACTCGTCAAAAGATAGGTCCCAGAGTAGGAGTTGTGCATGTGATCTTTAGAGCTGAGGTCACCATGGTTCCTTGTGCACACTAAGCCATATTTTTGGTTTATACTCATTCATGATATTGAGTCATGTATAGGATGTTCTGGGTATGGTGGAAGGTGTACGAAGGATGTGAGTGGACCAATAAGGAATCGATCATTCCTGGTAAGAGGAATTGTTATCCCATGTAATCTCTTCGATAAGTGACTCAAGGATCCTTTGATCAAAGCAAGATAAGATTAGAAGTGGTTTCTACTCAATCATCAGTTGAGTCCTCATGATCGAGCTGAGACTTGATATGACTAAGTTTTAGGGTTTGACGTATATCCATACTTATCACTTAATCAGAATAATGGGAGATCGAAAAATTGAATTGTACGATAACTTACTACTGAAGGGTCTTTTGGTAATTTCAATCAAATTTTTCATCTTCCGGGTAGGCATGACATGTTGCTAGATGTCAATCATGTCTTGTAGGTTTTCATGAACCAATTGATTTGTAATCATGAGTCAATTCGATGTGTGATTCGAATTGGACAATTAGGTGAGCCAATTTGATCTAATTAGGTCAATCAGGCTCGATCGGAATGAATCAGCTCAAACCTAAATCTACTGCTGGCTAGATGTGAAACCTAATAGGTCACACACAGTAGAGAGTTGGCCAAGGATGTCATTCATGATTTAATTAGGGTCATGGGATCCTAATTGGTTAGCCAGATTACATACTAGCATATGTAGGCTAACCCAATTGGATTGGGTCCGGTTACTTGGAATTTGGACTAACTTATTTGAGGAAAACCCAGACTAGGTTGAGTCCTAAGTGGGGCAGCTTAAATCAGGTTTTATCTGGTTTTATTTGGGTATTATACCAAATTTTATGAAGAGTCAAAGGTGCTATGGACTCTTGGCACCTCTTGGCGCAAGCAGGAGAAGGGGGCGCGCGCAAAGGGACTGAGAGTCCATCTATAGATGAAACTCTAGGAGTTTCTTTTATAAGGCGCCTCTTCACTTAATCCCCACACTGTTTGGTTTTTGAATGACCGGTCAAAAGAGGATAATGGGCGGCATGAAATGAGAAAGGAATTAGCGCGCGTAGATGAAGGGTCGCGTCTCTTCTTCTGCGCACGGTTCTGAGGCAGAGTCCTTCTGCTCTCAGGACTTTACTTTTTCCACAATTTTTAGATCTGAAAAGATGCCTCCTTCCATTCTTTTTGACTGGTATATGCCATATGGCATAAGAATATTTTACCTGAAAATGAGAAGGACTCAGATAAGACTCTTGAATCCTGAAAGGTCTTATAAAATATAAAATAACATATCTGATAAGAAATGTTGGGATGCTATTCATGCCCCTTAAACTATTATTTAAGGGTGTACGGTGATTTGAGAGTTCATTCATGATTCAATCATCAGAAACAGGAGTTCATTTTTCCCGAGAGTTATCTGGGTGTCTCTTTCTACTTCTCTCTCCCCCCTCCTTTCTTTAAGAAAAGACTTGTCTTGTTAAGACAAGGTCTAGTCTTTCAGTACAAGGCTTTATTCTTGCATATAAGCCTAAGGAGTCCTAGAAGAGGGTTGTCCTAAAACCAAGAGTGGTTTAGGACAGTGTTCTTAGTGCCTTACAGTAGGACAGGGTGTCCTACAGTGGTCAAAGGTCCAAAGGCTGCCCTAAGAGTTCTATTGAAGTAAGTAACCCCGGTAGGGATTCTTTCTTGGTTCCATTCTTGGTGGATCACCGTTGGAGGGCTTGCACTTGTGAGCCTCATGGAAAGGATAGGATTTCAGTGATCCAGGTATATTTTTCTAACTTCATTTATGTTTCATTAATTGGTATTGCATGAGGGGTTCCTGGGAATTAGGGTTCTCAAGCCAATTAGGGTTTCATGCTTAGAATTTTTGTTTTGAAATTCACATCTGCATGCTGCATGATTCTCGGCACCCTGGGAGAATTCCATTCAATGGTATCAGAGCCATCTTTGTGGCATACCAATTATGAACCATTTTTGGAGTTTTATGGAATTCCACTATTGAGCCGACCCGAACCCTGTCTAGTCGACCCAACCAAATTCATATGCATGATTTCTGGTTTCTTTATGAAATGACATGATAATGCAATTATATGAAATTTTGCATATTAGGGTAATATGTTTAATTTCAATTTTTATGAAATTCATGATATTATGTCATGTATGAAATTATGCATGTTAATTGAACCTAGTAATTGCTTTGGATTGGGTTAGTCACCATGGCCATCCAGCCATAGGAGCCAAGTAGGGTTTAAAGGCCCTCTCATCCCATTCAATGGATCTCCTATGGCATGTAGGGGTGCCTCTATGGCCATATCCCATGAAAAAGTGAGGTGAAAGGGGTAATGAAATATCATGCTATGATATGATTGCTATGTAATCATGCAATGTAATGCATTTGATGGAATGATATGTTTTATGATTATACTTATTGTTATGAACATTATTTGAATGATTATTTAGGATGTGTTTGAGATCATCAAAGCCCTCATTAAAAATTATATTTAGTCATGGTATAAACTTAATCACGATGCAAAACCAATTAGGATTATGATCAGCCAATTGGTGTATAGGCAAGTGGTTCTGGGAAGGTAAAGGGACTGAGATTTTTTAATTGGTTCCATTGTCTGACCTGGCCAATTCAATTGGTATCTAAGGAAAGCAACGGGGGAACCCCCCTCCCTTCCACTTACCTGGCCAATTTGGTCATATCTAAAACCTTAATTTGGGAATGCTAATTGATTAAGAATACTATAATTTGCCTTCCTTCATGCTAAGCAAAATTTATGTCAACACTATATTAGGTTTGTTGTGTACACACAAGGCCTACTTTAGGGTTTGACGTGAAATTTGTCTTGGTGCACTAGGTGCTTTATAGCATGATTGAAATTGTTGCTTTGTTGTGTACACACAAGGGCAACATTTTTCAATCATGGCTATATAGAAATGAAGGGTCTAACTAAACTAAGACATTACGGTTTGTTGTATACACACAAGGCTATAAGTGTCTTAGAGGCAAGTTTAATAGTTTAGAATTGCATAGATTGCAATTTGATGGGGAACAAATATCAAATGATGCATTTCTAAAAAATTAAAGAGACTAAATGATAAGGAAGCAATATGTATGCAGCTATTCTATGTAAAAGAAGCGAAATTACATGAAAGGAACGTAAGTGAAAAACATGACTAGAAAAGAGCCATTTCAAAGAAATTAAGAATGGACCTTTGTGGTTAAGAAACCACACAGGTTAGGGCTAGCTTACTCTAATATTTTAGATCTAAAAGGAAAGATTTTAAAGATGGTTACCTGGCCATTAATACTTTGAAATGTGGCAAAGAGGACAATCAAGAAGAAGTATTAGGATGGCAAGGGGATTACTCTAGGTTTTAGGGGACCTTGTATATGATTCTTTAGCATTGTAGACCTTCACCTTGGAAGCCTGGAGACACGGGGATCCTATATAAATAGATGGAGAGATTAGAAGATTTAAATGGAGGTTGGAGGAATGGAGGAGGAGAGTTTTGAAATGGAAGAAAGAGGCTTAGGATTGACTTGAAGTGGATCTTCTTTGGTGCCCTTGGCATGAACCTTCTTCACTTGATGGCGTGGAGAACTTCATTGTGGATGAAACTCTTTGGAAGAGGAGGATGACGAGCTTTGTGTGGCTTGAAGAAGGGCATTCAAAGTTGGTTGAATGGGGGATGGAAAGAGGGATTAAATGTTCAATTGGAACATGGTAACCTAGGTCTCACACCTACCTTCTCTCAAGGGACTTTAGCTATCAAAGCAAAGGAAATTTTCAAGAAAGAAATTCATTTCATTTCCATTGTTGGGGCTGTGCATTCGTGGCGAAGTTGGCGAATCTGGCGGTGGAACGGTGACGTCTTAGACAACAAAGGAAAGGGGGTTTTAGATCTGGGCGGCGAGGGTCAGCAGGGGATGTTGATTGACCGGGGAGGAAGCTTTGGAAGAGAAGACGATGTTGATGGTTTGGATTAGTTGGGAGTTCGGAGAGGGAAGAAGGAAATTCGGAGAAGAGGGGAAAGAATAGTGATGAGGAAGAAAAATGGAGAGAAAGATCTCGAAAAAAAAAAAATTATTGGCGAAGGAAATCTGGTGTGATTCTCAAAAAAATAATACCCTAATTTTTCTGGGCTCTGATACCAATTTGATGGGGGATAAATGGTAGGATCGTTGGCGAGCATAGAAGTCACCAAAATTAAGGTATCATATTTTTGGGTTTTTTTTGTAAAGGGTGATGAAGGAAATAATGGGGATGGAAGACAGGAATCTGGATCTCGTGTACTTTGGGACTCACCCTAACGAAGAGACCTCTCATCTCTAGAGCATTCCACCCTCCTTGATACTTGGAGGCATTAGGGTAAAACTCAAAGGACATGAGGGGATAAAGAAAATGGAATCAAAGGAAAGGAGGATAACTAGACATAACCTATCATAGTGTCCTGGGGTTGGGTCTCACACCCTCTCCTCACGGAGTGGAATAAAAGAATCTCTCTTTCCTAAAAACTCATCTTCATTGACTGAACTTTTTTTTTACAAAGAACTGAGCGTGGTATTTATAGACCTATCCAACCCTTATTTGAATTTGAATACAAGATAAAAAGATAGGGATGATTCAAATTCAAATACAAGATAGGATAAGATAAGCCTATCCATATCTCGATCCTAACCAACCAAATCCTAATTCAAATTTCAAACAAAAAATAAATCCCAAACTAATTTATTGAAATCCATGCTACTTCGAGATCAGTGCTACTCCAGGATTCGTGCTAGCAATGTCCCCATCATAATTGGAAAGAAGTCCTATCTTTGAACTCATGAGTGTTTGTTGTGTACACACAAGGCATTCATGAGGAATTAGGATCTCAACCCCACTAAAGAAACCAGTAAGGTTTCTCGCTTACCATAGATTGAGGGTTATGGTATTCGAAGAAAATAATGGGAGACATAATTAAATATAAAACGTTCTTATCTAATTATGAATGTCATCTTGGGTGGTCTGCTGATATTGTTCTTTAATTAAATACAAGAAATTTACATAATGGCTTCAATTTATCACTGCGAGGCATTTTAGATGCCAACAAGTTAACCGGTCCCAATTACGTGGACTGGCTGAGGAACCTGAGGATTGTACTAACTCAAGAGAAACTTTCCTATATTCTTGATTATCGGAGAGGATGCTTCTGAGGAAGAAATTACCACACACAAAATGTGACAAAATGACAGTATAATTGTCAGGTGCATCATGTTGGCCTCAATGAGTAACGAGCTCCAGAGGCAACATGAAGGAATGAAACCTCAGTCTATATTGCTCAATTTAAAGGAACTATATGGAGAGCAAAGTAGGGCTACTCAATACGAGATATCAAAGTAGTTGTTCCGTGCACGGATGAGTGAGGGTTCATCTGTACAAACCCACGTATTGAAAATGACTGACTTAATCACCCGATTAGGTCAATTAGGGTTTGTCATGGATGGTAAACTCAATCAGGACTTGATCTACAGTCAATCCCAGATTTCTTCTCTCAGTTTGTTCTTAATTATCATATGAACAAACTGAATACATCATTGCTAGAGCTGCTTAATATGCTTAAGATAGCAGAGAGCAATTCAAAAGGAGACAAGGCTCATCTTCTTATAGTTGATGGAAGAAAGAAATAGGCAAAGAAGAAGGGTTTGAAAAGAAAATTCAACCCTATGAAGAGTTTCCAGAATAAGAAGAAAGCTAAGAAGGCTGGTGGAGCCTGTTTCCACTGTGGCAAGCAAGGGTACTGGAAGAAAAATTGCAAGGTATATCTTGCAAGTGTGAAGCAAGATGCAAGTGGTGCATCTAAAGGTTTGTACATGATACAAACAAATTTATCATTGAGTTCTTCAAATTCTAATTCATGGGTATTAGATACCGCATGTGGATCTCATATCTACAATTCATTGCAGGAAAGTGGTGAAGCCATTTATGCTGAAGCTGTGGGCACCTGTATCTTATTATTACCTTTGGGTGATATGTTAAAGTTATAAGAATGTTACTACATACCCAATATTGTAAGAAATATTATTTCTAAACCCTTGTTATTACAACAAGGATATGAAATAAATATAAAGAGTAGTGGCTGCTCTATTATTTATACTAATAAATATATTTGGGCATGGTTGTTTCATTAATGGTCTTCTTACTTTGGAACTCAATGATGAAATACTTCTTGTTAATGATAAGAAGAGAAAGAGAGATAATGTCAATGTCATATATCTCTAGCATTGCCGGTTAGGTCATATCAATGAGTCAAGGATAAACAAGATAGTCAAAAATAATTACTTTGATCCTTATGATTTCTAATCATTGGGAACTTGTGAATCTTGCCTCAAAGGAAAAATGACCAAGTCTTCATTTACTGGACATGGAGACAAGGTAATTGAGTTACTAGATCTTGTGCATACTGATGTATGTGGACCTATGACAACTCAAGCCAGAGTTAGATATTCTTACTTCATCACTTTTATTGATGATTTATCAAGGTTTGGTCATGTGTATCTTATGAAACACAAGTCTGAAGCTTTTGATAAGTTTAAAGAATATCAAAGTATGGTTAAAAAATAAACTAGACATAGTATTAATGCTCTTCATTCTGATCGAGGAGGTGAATACTTGTCTAGTAATTTTCTAAACCATCTTAAAGACAAAGGGCATAATCTCTGAATGGACTCCTCTTTATACACCCCAGTTAAATGGTGTGGCAGAAAGGAGAAATCGCACCTTGTTAGACATGGTAAGGTCCATGATGAGTTTCATAGATCTTCCCTTTTCTTTCTGGGGATATGCCCTAGAAACTGCTGCACATATTTTGAACAAGGTTCCATCTAAGTCAGTTAGTAGCACTCTATATGAGTTATAGAATGACAAAAGACAAAGTCTTAAGTACTTAAAGATTTGGGGTTGCCATGCTTATGTCAAAAATAACTTTCGACATAAGTTAAGTGCTAGGGCTGACAAATGTAGGTTTGTTGGTTATCCTAAAGAAGGTATTAGATACCTCTTTTATAATGCTATTGAGTAAAAGATTTTTGTCAGTAGGCATGCTACATTCTTGGAACAAGAATTTATCCAAGAAAGATGTAGTGATTCTTCACTGAAGTTATGTGAAGAACAGAACCAACAACCAATTAAGCTTTCAAATGAAAATTTTCAACCAGAAGTTCTTATAGATCAAGAACAGCCACTATACACACCTCCTCTCCGAAGGTCAGATAGGGTGCGGGGAGCACCTTTAAGATATTTCTTTGTCATCGGGGATGATAATGAAGCCAGTATCATTCAGGATGATGATCCTGTGACCTATTCGGAAGCTATCGAGAGAAAAGACTCTGATAAATGGTTATATACCATGAAATCTGAAATGGATTTCATGTATTTCAATTAGGTTTGGACCTTGGTAGATCCACCTGATGGAAATAATCCAATAGGGTATAAATGGGTCTTCAAGAAAAAGATAGGAGTAGATGGTCAAGTAGAAACCTACAAGGCCAGGCTGGTAGTAAAAGGTTTTAGATAAAAACATGGCATTGACTATAATGAAACCTTT
This sequence comes from Areca catechu, assembly GCA_021397845.1. Lineage (NCBI taxonomy): Eukaryota > Viridiplantae > Streptophyta > Magnoliopsida > Arecales > Arecaceae > Areca > Areca catechu. The sequence continues at coordinate 86,543,206 of CM038051.1, read as the reverse complement.
TCTCCAGTAGCCATGCTCAAATCCATTCAGATTTTGCTTGCTATAGCAGCATACCATGATTATGAAATCTGGCAGGTGGATGTTAAGACTGCTTTTCTCTATGGAAACCTTAAGGAAGAAGTCTATATGACACAGCCAGAGGATTTTATCTCAAGTGGGAGACCAAACCAGGTATGCAAGTTAAAGAAGTCTATTTATGGACTAAAGTAAGCATCAAGGAGTTGGAACATCTGTTTTGATGAAATAATCAAGAGTTTTGGTTTTATCAAAAATGAGGATGAACCATGTGTCTATAAGAAGATAAGTGGGAGTGCACTTGTTTTCTTGATCTTGTATGTTGATGACATACTAATTATTGGGAATGATATCCTAAGGTTTCAATCGATTAAAACTTGGCTATCATCAAAGTTTTCCATGAATGATTTGGGAGAAGCATCTTATATACTAGGTATAAGGATCTACAGAGATAAATCTAAAAGGATGCTAGGCTTATCCCAATTTAGGTACATAGACTTAGTGTTGAAGTGATTCAACATGGATGCAAGTAAGAAAGGTTACTTGACTATAAGTCAAGGCATACATCTCTCTAAGAAAATGTCTCCTAAAACATCAGAAGAAAGAGAGAGGATGGCTATGATCTCTTATGCTTCAGCTTTAGGATCAATTATGTATGCTATGTTATGTACCAGACCTGATGTTGCTTATGCCTTGGGCATAGTGAGCAGGTTTTAGGTAGATCCAGGAGAGGATCATTGGAAAGCTGTGAAAAATATTCTTAAGTACCTGAGAAGGACTAAAGATATATTTCTAGTATATGGAGGATCTGAATTGAAACTAGATGGCTATATAGATTTTAGTTTCCAATTTGATCCAAATGATAGCAAGTCAACATCAGGGTATGACTTCACCCTGAATGGTGGTGCAGTGAGTTGGAAGAGTACAAAGCAGCCCACAGTAGCTGACTCAGTCATTGAGGCAGAATATATAGCTGCGAGTGAAGCCACGAAGGATGCTGTCTAGATGAAGAAATTCATCATGGAATTTGACGTGGTTCCTGAAATACAACAGCCAGTGCCACTATACTGTGATAACACTAGAGCTTTTGCACAAGCAAAGGAAACGAGGTCTCATCATAAGTCCAAGCATATTCTAAGATGGTTCCACCTCATTCGAGAGATAATAGAAAGACAAGATGCTGTCATCAAACGAGTTGATACAAAGAACAATATAGCAGACCCATTTACTAAAGCATTACCCAAGCAGCAGTTAGATCGCCACATAGATAGTATGGGTATAAAGTATTAGGGCAATTGGTTTTAGTACAAGTAAAAGATTGAAAGAAGAGTGCCCTAAGAGCCAATCATTATAAGGGCATTTTTGTAATCTTCCAACTCTTGTATGACATTATATTAATGAAGGCATTATTTTCATCATATACTGCTGTATCTTATTTATGGATTATGAAGAACCCATAGATTAGGGCAATGGAATTAGGGTTATGATAAAGATCATAATAGTGAGACCTAAGTTCCTATAAACCCTAATCAAAAATGTTCCTAGTCAATGGACCATCAATTCGGGGATCGATGAATATGGTAAGACTAGCTTATCCTATATATGCTCAGTTAATGAGAATGGTTAGTCTCACAACCATTTGTGTAGAGACACTAATATAATGATAAGGGTGCTTATCAAGGTATGAGTACACTGATCTAATCCGCACCGGGACTGTCTTATGGAAGTCTTACTGCTTGTCAAAAGATAGGTCTCAGAGTAGGAGTTGTGCATGTGATCTTTAGACTTGAGGTCACCATGGTTCCTTGTACACACTAAGCCATATTTTTGGTTCATACTCATTCATGACATTGAGCCCTGTACGGGATATTTTGGATATGGTAGAAGGTGTACGAAGGATGTGAATGGACCAACAAGGAATCCATCATTCCTGGTAAGAGAAATTATTATCCCATGTAATCTCTTCGATGAGTAACTCAAGGAGCCTTTTATCAAAGCAGGATGAGATTAGAAATTGTTTCTAATCAGTCATCAGTTGAGTTCTCATGATTGAGCTGAGATTCGATATGACTAAGTGTTAGGGTTTGACATATATCCATGCCTATCACTTAATCAAGATAATGGGAGATCGAAAGATTGAATTGCATGGTAACTTACTACTGAAGGGTATTTTGATAATTTTAATCAAATTTCTTATCTTCCGGGTAGGCATGACACGTTGCTAGATGTCAATCTTGTCTTGTAGGTTTTCATGAACCAATTGATTTGGTTTCATGAGTTAATTCAATGTGTGATTTGAATTGGATAGTTAGGTGAGCCAATTTGACCTAATTAGGTCAATCAGGTTTGATCAGATCGAATCAGCTCAAACCTAAACCTACTACTAGCTATATGTGTAACCCAATGGATCACACACAATAGAGAGTTGGCCAAGAAAGCCATTCATGATTTAATTAGGGTCATGGGATCCCAATTGGTTAGCCAGATTATATACTAGCATATGTAGGCTAACCCAATTCCTAACCCAATTAGATTGGGTCCAGTTGCTTGGTATTTGGACTAACTTATTTGAAGGAAACCAAGATTAGGTTGAATCCTAAGTGGGGCAGCTTAAACTAGGTTTTATCTAGTTTTATTTGGGCATTATACTGAATTTTATGAAGAGTCCAAGGTGCTATGGACTCTTATCGCCTCTTGGCGCAAGCGGGAGAAGGGGGCACGCACAGAAGGACTGACAATCCTTCTACAGATGAAACTCTGGGAGTTTCTTTTATGAGGCACCTCTTCACTTAATCCCCATGCTATTTTGTTTTTGAATGACCGGTCAAAAGAGGATAAGGGGCAGCATCAAATGAAAAAGGAATTAGCATGCACAGATGAAGAGTCGCTTCTCTTCATCTATGCACGGTTCTGAGGCAGAGTCCTTCTGCTCTCAAGACTCTACTTTTCCCATGATTTTTAAATTTGAAAAGATGTCTCCTTCCATTCTTCTTGGCCGGTATATGCCACATGGCATAAGGGGATTTAACCTGGAAATGAGAAAGACTCAGATATGACTCTTGAATCCTAAAGAGTCTTATCAGATTGTAATAACATATGTGATGAGAAATGTCAGGAAGCTATTCATGCCCCTTAAACAATTATTTAAGGATGTACGGTGATTTGAGAACTCATTCATGATTCAGTCATCAGAAATAGGAGTCCATTTTTCACGAGAGTTATTTGAGTGTCTCTTTCTGCTTCTCTCTCCCTCCTCCTTTTTTTAAGACAAAACTTGTCTTTTTAAGACAAGGTCTAGTCTTTTGGGACAAGGCTTTATTCTTGCATATAAGCCTAAGGAGTCCTAGAGGAGGGTTGTCCTAAAATCAAGAGTGATTTAGGACAGTGTTCTTAGTGCTCTACAATAGGACAGGGTGTCCTAAAGTGGTCAAAGGTCCAAAGGCTGCCCTAAGAGTTCTGTTGAAGCAAGTAACCTCGGTAGGGATTCTTCCTTGGTACCATTCTTGTGTGGATCACCGTTGGAGCACTTGCACTTGTGAGCCTCATGGAAAGGATTGGATTTCAATGATCTAGGTATATTTTTCTAACTTCATTTATGTTTCATTAATTGGTATTGCATGAGGGGTTCCTGGGAATTAGGGTTTTCAAGCCAATTAAGATTTCATGCTTACAATTTTTGTTTTGAAATTTACTTCTACATGCTGCATGATTTTCAGCACCTTGGCAGAATTCCCTTCATTAGCTACAATGACCGATATTAAAACAGGGTCATCATGCGGGAGCTGGACCCCCACGAGGTCGACGTCAGAGAATAGTATAGTATTGTTGTCTTTGAGCCGCTTTGGGGTATCGTCTTTGGCCCTTCTCCAATCGATTGGCCGATGTAGCATCCCTACGTTCCCACTGGTGGGCCTCCGATTCGGCAATTCAGCTTCTTCAGGGGCCCTCTAAGAAACTACAACTTCCAACCAAAGTCCTTGAAAATCGATGTACCGCCCCAAGTAATCTCTCTTGATAAATCCTCGATGGCATCTCTTAGTTGGATGCACTCTTCGGTGTCGTGGCCATGGTCCCGGTGGAATTGGCAGTATTTGTTCCTGTTCCTCACGGAGGAGGATGCCTTCATGGGATGTGGCTGTTGGAGGTAGTTTTCTTTTTCTATCTCTAGTAGGATCTTTTCTCTAAGGAGGTTGAGGGAGGTGTAGGAGTCAAACCTCCCACCCGGTGCTCTAGGCCTAGGACTTCGTCATCGATCGGAATGCTTGTTATTATTGTTGTTGGGTGTAGGGCAGCCTTGTCCTCTCCTATTCTTCTTCTTTTGGAGGGGCTTCCCTTCTGCTAGCCACCGATTTGCCGCTTGCTCTTCAGCATCGATGTACTTTTGAGCTCTTGATAAGAGCTCAGCGTAGCTTGTGGATAACTTTTTGTCTAGGAAAAAAGTGAGCCTAGACATTCGGAGCACCTTTTTTAATATAGACATGGCTACGTGCTTATTGAGATCAGGGATCTCGAGCATAACTGAGTTGAATATAGAGATATAATCCAACAAACTTTCTCCTTCATTCTAGTGAAGGAGTAACAAGGTATTCGTGTTGCGGGATATCTTACGGCATGTCCTGAAATGCAAGACAAACAATTTTTCTAGCTCGAAAAAAAAATTGATGGTACCTGGGAGTATGCTCGAGTACCACATCCGAGCAGCTTTCTTCAAGGTGGCCAGGAATGCGAGGCAGTATAGTGCATCTGAAGCCCCTTGAATCATCATGTGGGCTTTGAAACTGCACAGGTGATCAAGTGGATCGGTGGTGCTATCATAGGGCTCCATCTGAGGGAACCTAAAGTGCTTGGGGACAACTTCGGCCATGATGCGAGCGGTGTATAGAGGGCGCAGCTCGTATGCCATGAGGTTGTCATGGTTCCTCTACTCATGAAGTTTCGTAACCTCCGATTCGAGGGCCTTAAGCTGTTGACTCTGGTCTTGATTCTGATGATTGATAAAATGTTTAAGTATATATGAGTACTAATTGTATTTTAAGTGTATTTTTCAGATCTTAGTACTCAACCATGTTGAATGAAGAAATACTTGTATTTCAATTGAAAAAGTCCTTAAATTAATGAAAAATCAAGTTATAAGGACTTTGGAATATAAGGAAGACTTAGAAGGGCTTAAAGTTTAATTTTGAAGAAGTTTCAGTACTGGCTCAACCGAGTGTCAACACCTAAAGATCATGTGTTGACACTTGCAGGCCAAGTGTTGACACTTGCAGAACCAAGTGCTGACACTTGCAGACCAAGTGTCGACAATAAGTGTCGACACCTGGGAACCAAGTGTCGACACTTGGAGGTCAAGTGTCGACACTTGACTGTAACGGCTAGTTTTCAAAAGCGGCAGAACTTCTCCAACTTGCTTCAAACGGCCATATCTTCATCCCCAACGGTCATAAACGGTCATCTATGGTTTGGAGAGCTATATAAACATCAAAAACCAAATGGGGAAGTAATCCTTTGGTGAGTTTTTTGAATATTCTTCAAGGATTCAAGAGTTGAGTGATTCAAAGACTTCAAGCTTCCAAGTTTCAAAAAGAGCATTCAAGTCTACATCTACAAGCATCAATCAAAGGCTTCATCAACTTGAAGGCAAGATCTTCATCAACAATCAAGGGCTTCAAAGAGATATTTGCTTTTTTTTAGAAAGCTTTTATTGTATTCATTTATACTTTCTCTTACATTATTTTACTTAAGGTTTTTGGTGAGCCTTGAAAAACCAAAGAGGTTTTTGGTAAGCCTTTGAAAACCAAAGTGGTTGTTGGTGAGCCTTGAAACCAACTAGGGTTTTACTTGTGAGCCCAAAGCCAAAATAAGTTGTTTAGGTTCTTGGTTATCCCGTAAAACCAAGGATGGTTTTTGGTGAGCCTTGAAACCAACTAGGGTTTGACTTGTGAGCCCGAAGACAAAACAAGTTGTAAAGGTTGTTGGTGAGCCTAAGTTAGAAAACCAAACTTAGCGAAATTCCCAAGGGATTCTTGGAGAGTGGATGTAGGTGCTTGGTTGGCACCGAACCACTATAAATCTTTGTATTTGTGTGATTGTTCTCCTTGTGCTTTTATTTCTTTATTTCCGCTACATTTATTTGAAATACACAAGCACTTGAATTGCATTAGCACATACTTACTTTAGTTCATCTTTTAAGTAGTACAAAAGTTTTATAAAACCCAATTCACCCCCCTCTTGGGTTGCCTACCTGAGCCTACAATTGGTATCAGAGCTCGGTGCTCTGATTGAAAATCTAACGATTTTGAGTTAAAGATTATGGCAACCCTTGTAGGTATTAGAGTTAGACCACCATTTTTCAATGGCATAAATTACACATTTTGGAAAAGTCACATGCGCATCCATATTCAATCTATTAGTTATCATCTTTGGAAAATCATTGTTAGTGGTCCTCATATTCCTTCCATTTTGGTTAATGGCATTTCCATTCCAAAGCTCGAAGAGGATTGGAATGAATATGACATTAAACAAATTGAACTCAATGCTAAAGCAATAAACTTGCTTTATTATGCATTGGACTTAAATGAATTTAATAGAGTTTCTACATGTACATCGGCGAAGGAAATATGGGACACACTTGAAGTTACTCATGAGGGTACTCTTCAAGTAAAGAACACTAAAATTAATTTGCTTGTACATTCTTTCAAAATTTTTGAAATGATGCATTATGAATCTATATCTGATATGTTTTCAAGATTTATGACTATTATTAATGAATTAAAATTTCTTGGTAAAATCTATATTAATGCTGATTTGGTGAACAAAATTCTTAGATCCTTGCCAAAATCATGGGATCCAAAGGTGACGGCGATCCAAGAAGCTAAAGATATAGAAACCTTACCTTTGGAGGAGCTTATCGGTTCACTCATGACCTATGAGTTGAACATATGGCAAAGGATAGTGGAAGTTGATATAGAAAATAAGATAATGGCTTTCAAAGCCAAAAAGAAATTCAAGGTAATGATGGCAACATGGAGCGATAGCGAAGATTCAAGTACGGATGATGAAGTTACCCATCTTTGTTTCATGGCAAATGAGAAAAAGGTATGTGCTGAAAATGATTAAAATTTTATCTTTGATGAATTACATGATGCATCTAATGATCTTGTGCATGAATATAAATTGCTAAAAATTGAGCACAAGAAATTAAATAGGCATGTAGATTCATTTTCTCTTGATAACACCAATCTTGCCAATAAAAATGATGATGCCAAGATTGATATTTTAAAAATGAAAAGAATAATTTATTTAAAGAAAAAAAATTTTTTAAAAAAGAAAATATTGTTTTGAAAGATTTATGTGATAAAGTTTTGAATAAGAAAAATATTTTGGTTAAGGTAAAGAAGCAAAAACTTTTGAAGAATTTCTCTATTCTTGCTTCTTCCAATTTATCTTATAAATATGGTTTTAATGCTTATCCTTCTAGATTAAGAAAAGTTTGGGTTCCAAAAGGAACCATAATTGCTAATCATAAAGGATCCAAGAAAGTTTGGGTACCAAAAATGTCCACTTAGTTTGTTTTGCAGGAATGTCTTGCAGCCCAACTTGAAGAAAGGAAGTTTTTGATAAATGGCTGTACAAGATAATTGAAGATGTGGACAAGCTACATTTTGGACTAAATGGTAAAAGGAAGGATTATGTACATTGATAAATTCTAAACATCTCCTTCCATGATTGAAAATGTAGTTAAATTTTTTTGTTATAATTATTGCATCAATTACTTTAAAAAAATATTTTAAATGATTAATTAGAATTAAGTTTAGACTTATAATCATTGGTTATGATCATGGACTTCTTGATGTTGATGAATTTCATGCTATCATGATTAAACTTGTGATTGTGAAACCTTCACTTGATTTTGATTAATGTATTTCATGAAAAATACTTTTAAAGATGCATATTGCTTCGAAAAATATTTTAAGTGATTGATTAGAATCAAGCTTAGACTAATAATCATTTGTTGTGATCATGACCATTTTGATGTTGATGGATTTCAAGCTCTCATGGTCAAACTTGTGATTATTAGATCTTCACTTGATTTTGATTAATATAGTTTCTAAATTATTTCAAGTGAAATGCTATGATTTATATGTTTTTATTTTTGGCATCTATGCATAATCTAGAAATGATTTGGATCAAGTATAGAACTAGTAGTTAAGGGTTACTTTTAAGAAAAAGGTATGCATATTGACAAACCCTTGCTCTAGTAGCTAGACTTGATATCATATTACTTCTAGCATTTGTATGAATATCAAATCATCTTAAAATGAATTTGAAATCATGCTAAAAGTTTTTACGTGATATAAATGCTTTGTATTTTGAAAATCATGAATATCTTGAAAAATTTCAAATCTTGATGCATAAGCTTTCATGTTTTATTCCTGAAATAAATGTATATTTTTAAAGGAGGAATAACATTCAGGGGGAGCATCCAAAGATTTGTTATCATATTTGATGCTTTGAATATCTTGTTGATATCATGCTTTGCTTATATTGCTCTGATACTCCTTCTTCTTGTTTTCAAATCTAATTCTTTGAGGGGAGTTACATTCAAATGGTATTATATTCTATTGGTATCAAAATTATTTTAAAAGAATTCCTAGTAACTGCTTCGGATTGGGTTAGTCACCATGGCCGTCCGGTCATAGAAGATAAGTAGGGCTTAAAGACCCTCTCTTCCCATTCAATGGGCTCTCTTATGACGTGTAGGGGTGCTGCTGTGACCTTATCCCATGAATAAGTAAGGCGAATGGATAATATACATCAAATCATTTCTTGCATGTGCTTACATTCAGTGGTATCATGTTCAATTTGTATCATATTCAATTGATATCATAATTATTTGATTTCATGCATTGATTTTGATGACCTACTTGCTATTCTTTCCGACTTCATTCTCACTTTGTATTGCCTTTCATCCATTTTCATGATATCAAAAAGGGGGAGAAAAGTGTTAAGTATGAAAAGGGGAAGATTGGATAAACATGAAAAATTATTTGAGAAATGAAAGAAAGTGCAAAAGGGGGAGAAGAATGTAAAATGTTTTTATCTAAAGGGAAGAATTAGTAAGAAGAAAAGATTTTTAAAAAAAAAATTTGAAAATTTTGTATATTTTGAAAAATATTTTTGATGATTTTTTGGATCATATTTTGAGGGAGAGCTTGGTGCTTATTGTTTTGAGCTTACATGTTTATCTTATTATTAATCTTTTTAAGCTTACCCTATTCATATACTTAAAGATTTTGTCATCATCAAAAGGGAGAGATTGTTGACTCTAGTCTTGATTTTGATGATTGACAAAATGTTTAAGTATATATGAGTACTAATTGTATTTTAAGTGTATTTTTCAGATCTTAGTACTCAACCATGTTGAATGAAGAAATGCTTGTATTTCAATTGAAAAAGTCCTTAAATTAATGAAAAATCAAGTTATAAGGACTTTGGAATATAAGGAAGACTTGGAAGGACTTAAAGTTTAAATTTGAAGAAGTTTCAGTACTGGCTCAACCGAGTGTCAACACCTAATGATCAAGTGTTGACACTTACAGACTAAGTGCTGACACTTGCAGAACCAAGTGCTGACACTTGCAGACCAAGTGTCGACACTTAGTGTCGACACTTGGAGGTCAAGTGTCGACACTTGACTGTAACGGCTAGTTTTCAAAAGCTGCAGAACTTCTCCAACTTGCTTCAAACGGCCATATCTTCATCCCCAACGGTCATAAACGGTCATCTATGGTTTGGAGAGCTATATAAACATCAAAAATCAAATGGGGAAGTAATCCTTTGGTGAGTTTTTTGAATATTATTCAAGGATTCAAGAGTTGAGTGATTCAAAGCCTTCAAGCTTCCAAGTTTCAAAGAGAGCATTCAAAGTCTACATCTACAAGCATCAATCAAAGGCTTCATCAACTTGAAGACAAGATTTTCATCAACAATCAAGGGCTTCAAAGAGATATTTGCTTTATTTTAGAAAGCTTTTATTCTATTCATTTATATTTGCTCTTACATTGTTTTACTTAAGATTTTTGGTGATCCTTGGAAAACCAAAGAGGTTTTTGGTAAGCCTTTGAAAACTAATGTGGTTGTTGGAGAGCCTTGAAAACCAACTAGGGTTTCACTTGTGAGCCCGAAGCAAAAATATGTTGTTTAGGTTCTTGGTTATCCCGTAAAATCAAGGGTGGTTGTTGGTGAGCCTTGAAACCAACTAGGGTTTGACTTGTGAGCCCAAAGACAAAACAAGTTGTAAAGGTTGTTGGTGAGCCTAAGTTATAAAACCAAACTTAGTGGAATTTGTAAGGGATTCTTGGGGAGTGGATGTAGGTGCTTGGTTGGCACCGAACCACTATAAATCTTTGTGTTTGTGTGATTGTTCTCCTTGTGATTTTATTTCTTTATTTCCGCTGCATTTATTTGAAATACACAAGCACTTGAATTGCATTAGCACATAGTTACTTTAGTTCATCTTTTAAATAGTATAAAAGTTTTATAAAACCCAATTCACCCTCCATCTTGGGTTGCCTACCTGAGCCTACATAAGCTTTCCCTCATAATCGGGGTGGACTTCCTTCTGTAGGTCCCTTTCGGGAGTGAAGTCTTCAGAGGAAGCAGAGAGAGATTGCCTAGGCCTCTTTCCTTTTCATAGCAAATCGAGGGGTCTTGGCATTCTGGAGCTTCGGTTTTCTAGAGAGGGTCGGTGACAGAGGGAAAGATGGGTTGACCCATCTCGAGGGATTCTTTTTCTTCGGGATCGAGAGCTATGTCTGGAGGTGGCCGGTGGATGCCCCACTAGGAAGGCTTTATCTTGGAAGTTCTGAACCATAGCTGTGAGAGCATTGACCTGGTTCAGGAGAGTCTCAAACTGCTGCTGTCCCATGATAAGCATGGGAGGTAGAATGTCGTTTTCTACTAGGGGTTCAACCCCTTGGGAGGGAACGCAACTTCTGCTTGCTAAGGCATTCTGAGTCTTTCCTCTTGCCATTGAAAACTCCTTACACTTCCCCTTTTTTAAGGAAGGGAGCTGACAGTAGATGGTTTTCATGTTCTTGTACACTGGCCCCACTACCTGGCATGCTAATCTGTAGTGTAGAATCCCTGTTCCGATCGGGCAGAGCTTCTGGATCATAGGTTCGCTCTCTTGTTTACTTGCAAAACAGACCCCTAGCCAGATGTTCTCCGGTAGGGGACACTCCGATGCCTAAGTCAGAGGTGGGCTCATCAACAAAATGGGGAAGATTCTGAGGAATTTTCAGGATTTCGTTGTGCCTACCTGGGGTGTCCCCTCTTACCAGTATTTATATCAGCTGGTCCAGCCTGTGGCTCAATCCTCATTTCTATGGTTATGATGGGGGGAGTTAATTGATTCCCCTCTATCCATAACCATGGGTGGTTATTGAAAGGTTCCGGCCAGGCTGGAGGCGTTATAGTTGGAGTTAGTGACCACGTGGCCGTTTCAACATAGTTGTGCTTTGGAGGTAATAGTTAGGCAGTCGATTATAACGTTAACCTCCACGTTCATGTGGAATTGAGATAGGTCAAAGATCTGCCTTCGAGATTCTTCTCCATTTGCCAGATCCAAGGGATGCCTTTGTTCCGAGGCATCTTCATCTTGAGATGCGTTCGGATTGGCACCTGCGGTAGAGGTTGAAGATCGTGTCTTCGATTGAGGCCGAAGATCGTGTCTTCATTCGGGGGTGAAGGACATGTCCTCGACCGGGGTCGAGGACCATTTCTTCGATTGAGGGTTATGTCTTCTGCTGAAGCCGTTAATCCTTCGACCTCTTCAAGGTGCTTTGGTTCGACATGCTTGGTTCGGAAAGGAGTGCACGAGCGGTCGAACCGGCGACTGATTTATGCCTGAACTGATATATCCCAATAGATACCTTTTCCCTGAGATTTTGAGCCATATTCTTTGGTTATACTTGGGCCAACTCGAGCAGAAAAAACACTCTAGTCGAGCCAACTTGAATAGCGGAAATACAAAAGGACCATAGAGCCTTAAAACCTTTTTTTTCCTGTTATTTCTTTTTGAACTCAAGCCTGAGAGAGACCTTTCCTTTTTTAACCCTATAGAATCACTCCAATCAACTCCATTTCCCTTAGATTCTAGATCTATGGCTCCCAGAAAGGTTGTGGCACAAAGGAGAAAATGGATAGCTCCAAGCTTGGAATCAGTGGAAAGAAGAGCCAAGAGGTGACACGATGAGCTGACTCCTCAAGAACCACAAGCTCCACCTCCTCCTCAGCGATAGATCATTCTAATGGGTAATAGACTTGTGACATCAGGTAGGAAATGATGTGGGACGAAGCTAGGTGATGGGGAACTAATATGCATGCCATTTTTTTGGTATGTTTTACATGTTGAGTTAGGTGATTAATTCCCGAATTTCAGATCAAAATTATTTGTAGGGAATTTTGTATGAATTTTTGAAGATCAGCATGCAGATTAGGACCTAGAAAAGTAGCAAAGAAGGACCGCTGGGGCTGAGAAGCCTCGGTTAGGGCAAGTTCTCCTACAATAAAACTACTGGAGGTAGAGGGGTGTACCTGACAACATCTATGAAGATCGCAGTGAAGGGGTCTCTCGTTCCTCGACGGATGCGGCCTGGAAAACCGAGCCAAAGACCCGCGGATACCCGGCTTTCTGCTCGTTGATCCGATTGAGGCTTGGCTGGAGTCATTGGATTCGTAGGAACTCAGGGACCTGCAAACGACCTATCAAGGGTTAGAAAATTCATAAAGGAACAAGAAAACAAAGGAAAAATAGCAAGGGAAGGATTCTTTTGGAGTGGGCATCCAGGGATCTGGAGGGTTTGTTCGCAGCAGGAAGATGATTGCAAACACCGGGAAGAAGAACTCTCACAAACCCCTTTATGCACACAGCAGAAGGCTTCTTTTGGAGTGGGCGTCCAGGGATCTGGAGGGTTTGTTGGCAGCAGGAAGATGATTGCAAACACCGGGAAGAAGAACTCTCACAAACCCCTTTATGCACACAGCAGGGTATCACACCACTCAATAGAAGAACTCAAGGTTTTCATTCATCAAAAATTCTCCTCATACAAGAGGCTAGGGTCCCTTAAATAGACCCTTAACCTTGGGCTCCAAGTAAGGGTACATAAGTCTTTACATAAGAATCCTTTTCCCTCTCAAACCCTAGCTAGAAAATAAGAAAATATTAGGTAGAAAAATTCCTAAAAATTTTCTTGACTTGGTCAAGACTCCAAGGATGCCTAGGGGGGCATGTTGGGCTTCTAGGAGCAGCAAAAGGCCGGCCCAAAGGGGCTCGGGTGCATGGGTTTGGGCCTCTGGAAGCTGGGGTGGTCTGGTAGCCAGGTAGCAGGAATATTCCCTGGTATCTTGCTTCTTAGGGGCTTGGGCTTGGCACCTGGGCTTGATTTCTTTGGGCTAGGATGCAGATGGACCTTTGGAATCATGGATGCCCTTATCTATGAATATACTTTGGCATCTGGAAGGGAATCTGGGCATCTGGAGGGCATCTGCAAGAAATCAGGGTTTTCTGAATTTTCCTCCTAGGGTCTTCAAATCTTCAAGCTAGGTTGGACTTAGGCTATACTTCCATGTCATCAATCTAGTTGGACTTGGTCTTCACTTGTATGATATAGTCTTGAGTCTTCAGTATGCTTGGACAGGACTCAAAAAATTAAAATTAGCTCAACATGAGCTGACTAGCATTGGACTGAACTAGCTCAACATGAGATGACAAGTACAGAACTGAAATAACAACTCAAAATACTCAAATAATAACTAAAATAGACTCAGATGAGCTAAGCCCTTATTACAGATGGACTCATAAATTATTGATCAATTTATATAGGATTGAAAAGCCTCTATCTTATTCTGGTGCCTCCGGTGTCCCCACCACTAGGAGGATCATTGGATAGCTGAGAAGTCTCTTGGGATTAGGGTCAAAAAGGGGATAACTAGGGCCTCACACCCTGCGTTGTTTTGAAGAACAAAGGAAAAGGGCCTCACACCCCGTGATGCTCAAAAGCGAAGGAATAGGGTCTCACACCACGTGATGCTCGAAAGTGAAGGAATAGGGTCTCACACCCCTCAATGCCCAAAGGCGAAGGAAAAATGGGCCTCACACCCTCTCCATGCATGGCGAACGAAAAGAAACTCTCTTTTCTAAACACTCATCTTTATTCATTAATTTTTTATAAATGACTGAGGGTGGTATTTGTAGACTTTCCAACCCTCTTATAAGATAAAGATGAAACCTATCCTAATCCTAACAAACTTCAAACTAATAATCTAATCTAAACAAACTTGAAATTAAAATAATTTCAAACTAATCACTACATCCAAATTAAAATAAATAAAATAAAATCCAAATTCATCAAGATCCATCCATGCTTAGCTGCTTTGAAATCTGTGCAAGCCTATTAAGTTTACGGAAAATTCTTGCTTTGAGAAGCGTGCAATTTTGAGATCCATGCAAATTCTTATGCTATGAGATCTATGTAGATTTTGGGTGTGGCTGGTATCTCCTAAATTTACTCGATCCACATAGTGCGCAGCCTCCTCCTCGGCAAGGATAGGGATATGATATTCTCTGGTCAAGAAGAAGTTAAAACCCAGAATTAATTCCAGGTGGCTAGAAAACAAATTTTTGATCCTTGTTGTAATGGTGATGGTGTCTATCCTGTGGCTTTTGAAATCCTTCATTGTGCATCAATCGTGGTTGCATTTTGGCAGAGGATTAGGTTGGCATTGGTTGTGGAATAGAGGGGGGCGACGACGGATGAGGGATGAGGGACTTGTGAGGAGGCATGGCTGGCGGCTGGGGAAGGCAACGGCATGGCCGACGGTGGTCACCATGGCAGGAGGTGTGGATCGAATGGCTGGAACGGTCGGGCTGCACGGTCTGCTCGATCATGGATTTTTGGCTTGATCATCGCTGAACGGGGATGGTGGTGATGTCGGCAGCATGGCTTCGATTACACGGGTTGGGAGATGGTGGTGTTGATAGATCGGCTAGGATAATGTTGAAAGAAGATGATCTGGGCAACAGATAGAGGAAGAAGATGACAGAAATAACAAAGGAATAAGTCAAGGATAAACATGGAATAAAATGTGAATAGCGGGGATAGGTGGAATAACTGGAAAAAATAAAAATCTAGGAGAAAAAAGAAAAAATCCTGATAGGTTTTGATGTCCCCATCATTCCCTTGGGATGGGAAAAACTCGGCTCTGTCGAGTCAGGCTCGATGCTGCAACTCTCTCTTTTTTTTTCTTTTTTTCTCTAACCCTAATCCTGTCCTGTTCGGATACCAAAACTGATGAGGGACAAATAAATAAATAATAAAAATAGCAATTAATATTTTTTTTTATTTTTTTAGATTTTAAAGGATAGCTCAAAGGAGATAATAAAGGAAACTAGCAAGTCTATTACCCGCACAAGTAAACCTATAAAGTAATTTAAAAACAGGACCTGGTGGTTGAGAAACCACCGAAACTAGGATTAACCTTCAACTAATCAGAAACTAAAGAGGGGTAATAGGTTTAAAGTTACCATCGAAGATCGATTCTTCAGATCTAACATAACTCTTAAGATTGTCATGGCAGGATTTCAAGATCTCACTTCCAGGCTTCGATCTTCCGTACGATGCCGGTTTCGAGGCAAGAACACCAGATATAGATTTTTATTCACTTGTAAAACACTCGGCAAAGGAATTCAAGTTAAAAATCAACACTGCAAATGAAATAAGAAAAAGAAAGGGTTTGAAGTGATGGTTGGGTCTTCTTGTCGGCTGTATAAGTAGGGCCTCACACCTCGCGATGCTCCAAAGAAACAAAGGAAGGGCCTCACACCCCGTGATGCACACAGTGAAGGAAGAATTTGGCAAATTTTCTTTGTATTTCAATAATAATTTTCTGAATTACAAGGGGGGGCTGTGGGGTATTTATAGACCCCCCAACTAGTGAAGTAAGGGACTCGGATATAAGACTCTTGTTCCCTTTGAACTATAACTCTATAATTTAGATCTAAGTAGCCTGGACTCCTGCTTGATGGATTGAATGGAACTCTTATCCGAGGTTGGCGCCAAGATGGAGATGGTGATGAACTTTGATGAAGGGCCACGATTGCATCCTTGGTTGGTTATGATGGGTGGACTTAGGAGTCTTGATAATGTAGCCTTTTATAGGTGCATGGACTCTTCAATTTGGATTAGAGAAGACTCAAGAGTTCTGATTAAACTTTTGAGTTCTTGGAGCTTAAGCAACTAGCAACTTGTTTGAGTGAAATGCTAGGAGTAGAAATCCTTGGACCTCCAACACTTGAGATAAAGTTATTTGGCTTGAAATTCCCTAGCAAGTGGCACCAAGGAAGAGAAAAATTTTCTTAGCCGAACTCTTCATTTGGCATGGAATAATTTTGAGAGGAAGGGCGCCATCTTGGAGAAGTCCTTCTGCTTTACTTCTATCAAAATTAAGTGGCACCAAATATTTCTTCTCATGGGCCGACCAAAGAGTTTTTTGTCATGTGGTGATGTTGCATGTCCAAACACAAGTGATATGGCATGTGTTCTTGTCCCAAAATAAAATGTTCGAATGGTTTTGTCCCAATGACATGTGTTGATGTCCAAATCCTTGAAAAGGTGGCATCGAAAAGAGGTTGTGACTTGGGCTAGCACATGGGTTGTCTTGAGTCTTCAGTTAGGTGCACATGGGATGCTGTCTTGGGTCCCCTCTTGTAATACAAGACTCAACGACTCAACTACTTACATGGACTTAATGAATACTAGCCATCTGATGACTAATTGAACCAACCATGCTTAATTAGGCTTTCAAAATAAAAACCCAATTAAAGTTGGTAAAAAGGGCTAATTAAATTGGATCGCTAAGATCCCAATTAGATAATTAGGATTTGACTCAATTGGGATTTCGACTCAACTCGGTAAAAAGGATTTTATCCCAAAATAAACAAAATCCTAATTACAGTTGGTAAAAGGGGTTTACCCTAACTAAACCAAAATAACATAATAAAATATTTACATGTTAAATAGGGTTGGGTTCAGGATTTTATTCACAGGTGATATATAGGGATGTGGGTTCAACCTGTCGACTTCTTTTGGCCCTGGTGCCCATACCAATTCTCCCCAGGTGGGAGGAACTCGACCCTGTTGAGTATGGGTCAATTCCATTGTGTTAATACTCTAGTAGGTCAAGGGCAACTCTCTACAAGTCCTCTCTGGTGATCTAAGAATCATCAGACTCAAGTCGTCCTTGCCAATGAACTAGATATCACTGGTAATCTTTGCTCCGAGTATCGATGATCTTGTCATCCAAGATCCATTCGATCTTGTCTCTCTGGGCTGGTGGTATGGCAGGTGGACACACTTGGGTTGGTTCACTCTCAAGGACAGGATTAGGCCCAAATGGCTCACTAGGAATCAACGTTGGTTCCCTATACTCGATAAGGTCTGAAACATTGAAGGTATTGCTAATGCTTAGTTCAGGTGGCCACTTGAGCACATAGGCATTAGATCATATTTTCTTAATTACTTTGTATGGTCTACTACTACGGGCATGCAGTTTTTTCATGGTTCCAGGTGGGAACCGTTCAGATCGTAGTCTAACCATTACAAAGTCTCCTTCAGTGTATTCTTTGAGTCTCTTTTTTGTGTTAGCCATATGTTTATAAGTTTCGTTGCTTTCATTAATTTTTTGATTTATTTCTTTTATGCAACTCTCTAACATGTTCAGCATATGACTTAGTAGATTCTGAAATGCGATCATGCATGGGTAAAAGAATAAGATCTAGAGGTTTTCAAGGTTTGTGCCCATGTAAAATCTCAAAAGGACTTTTTTGGGTAGACCTATTTACTAAGCTATTATATGCAAATTCAGCTCTAGACAGTAATAGATCCCAATTGGCAGTATGTTCTCCCACTAAACTTCTTAATAAGTTTCCTAAACTACAATTCACAACCTTGGTCTGGCCATTAGTTTAAGGATGATAAGCTGTAGAAAATTTAAGTTTTGTTCATAATAAATGCCAGAGTGTCTTCCAAAATAACTGTTGAACCGTACATCCCTGTTGGATACTATGGTCTGAGGTAAACCATGCAATCTAACTACTTCATACAGAAATAACTTGGCTACTTTAGAAGCATCATAGGTTTGGGAACAAGGCAGGAAATGTGCCATCTTTGAAAACCTATCGACCACTACAAATATAGAATCATTCTTCCTTAGGGTCTTAGGTAATCCAAGAACAAAGTCCATGCTAAGGTTTTGCCATGGATAATCCGGTACAGGAAGAGGGGTGTATAAACCAGTATTCTATTTTTGCTATTTTGCAATAGCACAAGTTCAACATCTAGCTACTATTTGAGCAACATTCCTCTTAAGATTCGGCCAATAGAATTGGTCTTCTAGATCTAAAATTGTCTTATTTCTACCGAAGTATCCAGCTATCCCTCCAGCATGTGTTTCCTAAATCAAGAAGTCTCTAAGTGAAGTGTTTGGAATACATAGCTTACTCTTCCTAAAGAGGTATCCATCTTGAATTGTGTACTCACTATATGAACTAGTCGGTCCTTGCATAACTACCTTATACATTTCTCCAAAATCATTACAGTTTTCATATTCATCCTTCAATTTTTCAAATCTGACTACTCTAGTACTAACATAATTCAAGAGCATAAATCTCCTACTTAATGCATCAGTAACTTTATTATCAGTACTTGATTTATGTCTTAAAACAAAAGTGTAAGCCTGAAAAAATTCAACCCATTTTCCATGCCTAGCATTCAACTTCTTTTGCGAGTTAAGAAACCTATGAGCTTCATGATCAGAACATAATATGAACTCTTGTTGTAGCAAATAGTGTCGCCAATACCTAAGTGCTTGAACCACCGCATACAATTCCTTATCATAGGTAGAATATTTCAATTTAGCATCATTTAGTTTCTCGCTAAAGAATGCAACCGGATGATTTTCTTAACTCAAGACTCCTCTAATTCCTACCCCTGAGGTGTCACAAGAAACCTCGAAAACTTTCGAAAAATTGGGTAGCCTCAGAATTGGGGCTTGGGTCATTCTATTCTTAATCTCTTCAAAAGCCTTATTGGCTTCCTTTGACCAATCAAATACTCCTTTCTTCATACAGTCTGTAATAGGTGCAACTATCGTACTAAACCCTCGAATAAATCTCCTATAAAAAGTAGCTAATCCATGAAAGCTTCGTACATCATGAACATTCTTAGGGATAGGCCACTCAACTATGGATTTGATCTTCTTGGGGTCTACCGATACTCCTTCAGCAGTTACTGCAAAACCTAGAAAAATAATCCTTGGAGTCATAAAACTACATTTCTTTAAATTTGCATAAAGATTATCTCCTCTAAGTACTTGACAAACTTGCTAAAGAAGGTCTAAGTGATCCTTTTTATTCTTACTATATATGAGGATATCATCAAAATATACTACCACAAACTTTTCAATAAATGATTTCAATACTTGAGTCATAATCCTCATAAAAGTACTAGGTGCATTCGATAAACCAAAAGGCATCACTAACCATTCGTACAAGCCATCCTTGGTCTTAAATGCAATCTTCCATTCATCCTCGGGCCGAATTCTAACCTGATAATAGCCACTCTTAAGGTCTATCTTTGAAAATGTGGTACCACCAGCCATCATATCTAGCATGTCATCAAGTCAGGGTATTGGAAACCTATACTATAATCTTATTGATGGCTCTATTGTCAACACACATTCTTCAAGTACCATATTTCTTGGGAGTCAAGAGTGTTGGAACGGCACAAGGACTTAAGCTTTCTCTTATGAATCCTTTTTAAGAAGATCCTCAACTTGCCTATGTAATTCCTTATGATCACTATAATTAATCCTATAATGAGGTAAATTTTGGCAAGGTAGGTCCTGGGACTAAGTCTATAGCATGTTGTATGTCTCTTAATGGAGGTAAACAATCAGGGATGACTTCTGGAAACACGTCCTTAAATTCTTTAAGGAAATCTAAAATTTCCTTAGGATGTTCTTTCAGGGGTTCATCACGAACTTCTTTTGCAGTCAGCATCCAGACTATTGAACCTTTAATGATTTCATGTTCTAACACCTTAGCAGTAATTAGGTTCAATCTAGGTTCTTTCTCCTTCAAATGACTAGACCCTCTTTTAGTATTGTCTTTGGGTTGGGTCGAGTTGATCACAATTCTCTTTCATGGTATTTGAATGCACACGAGTTAGATCGCCAAAGAGGGTTGCATCATGATCATACGATCTACCTAGTATGATACTACTAACCCCCATTGGAATCACGTCATACCATATCTTCTCTTGGTAGGATTGAATTTGGACAGGGACCTGGCATTGTAACCTAATAGGAATTGATGTAGCGTCAATCCAGGATATCTTATATGGGCTAGGATGTGTAACTGTGGGTAAGCTTAAGATCTTAATAGCATTAGTAGATATTGCATTCACACAATTCCCACTGTCTATAATGATTTTGCACACTTTATCTCCTAGCTTAATAAATGTTTGAAGGATATTTGTCCTACGCCAATCCTCATTCTTCTTAGTTTGAGCTAGAATACACCAACTACACCTAGTAGGTCAGATGACTCTATGGGCTCTTCATCACAGGTCTTGTTCCAGGGGTATTAAACCTATTAGGCTCAGGTCTATAGGTGACAGGTCTCCTCTGGAATCATTCACAATCCCAAGCAATCTGGTAAGCCTTTTCCAAATCATTAACTTTCCTTAAGAATAACTCCCTCTGGATATTCTCATGTAAACCGACTCTAAACCTTGACAGGGTGACAGCTTTGGACTTGACTATACTATACCTCATAACGAACTCATCAAATTTGGTAATATAAGCAGCTACCGGTTTATTTCCTTGAGTCAGTTTTTGCCATTGGTCTAATAATTTTTGTTCATATGAGAATGGTAGGTATTTCTCCCTAAGCTCTATCTTCATGGCTCGCCATGTACCTTTAGGTAGGTCACCTCTCTATCAGTTCAGTTGTTCTACATTTTTCTAGTACAATCTAGCCTGTCGGACTAGCCTAAGCTTGGCGTATTTGAATTTTCTTTCCTCCAACATTTCGTACCACTCAAAGTACTGGTCCATATCACTTTCCTAATCTGTATAGACCTTAGGAGATAAACTATCCTCAAATGTGGGTGCATCTAATCAAATGCTCTTAAGAATCCTTTCTTCCTGGTCATTCACATCAGGGGTATGGCACCTATGGATTGTGTTAGGAGTACTTTCCCTATGTTGGGCTCTTGGACCTGGATAAGCAGGTCTATATATTGACCTCTTAGATCTGGAGGAGTGAGTTGGGCTCGAGGAATTTGGGGAATGGGCCAAGGTGTCTCAGAGCTTTGACCTAGAGGAGTGGGTCCAGGGGTTTCAGAACTTTGACTTGGGTGAATGGGTCTAGGTATTTCAGGATCTAATCTAGTCGCATGGGATTCTTCAAGATTATTTAGCCTCTCTTCCAGTTGATCAAACTTTGTAATAAGCTGAGTAAGTTGATCAGTTATTGTTCTTAAATAATTTTCCATATTAGGGTCCATGGGTGGATTGTGTTGGGTTTAAGCAGGCTGATAGGGTGTGCCTAACCTAGTTGCCATGCAATGAAATCACACAGAATTCAACTCGGACTAGGGTTTCCTAGACCTTAGAGCTCAAGTAGAATGGGTCAGCTCAAATTACAACTAATTCAATAATTACCATGTCCATTGGCCAGGTAAGAGGTGGGTTCATGGGAGGCTCCCCCTGCTCTTGCAGGGTCCTAATTAAAAATCATGAAACAACTTAGGGTGTTTGCCTCTAGACCTCTAGCTTTAGATACCAGGTTCAAGTGATAATCAGAGGATTAGGTGCACTAGCCTACACACAATACTTAGAATTCAACCTGTTGATGTCCCTAGCTCACTAGAGCAAATTAAGTCTAATCAATTTTAATTAGGACCAGGACTGATGCAAAGGTGGTGATTGTGGGCTAAGGAAGGGTGATGAAATCCCTCCCTTATATAGATATTGAGTGCCCTTAAGATTAGCTTTAGATGACGCACACACAAGATGAAACCCTAGATGCACTCAAACTAAAATAATTAAAATAACAAAAAAATAAAATAAATTATTTTTTTTCAACAAAGATATAGTTTGCAAAAAAATCCTAAGATGCAGAAAATTAAAATATGTAAGATTTATGCAAAAAGAACCTTAAACTAGAATTATTAAAATTCAGAACTGAATATTCTCAGTCGATATTCCAGCAAGCAGAAAACCTATAGGCTGCAATAATTCATGAGAAAAATCAAAAAAATACAATCAATTATGATGGATCCAACGAAATAAAAATCAAGCAATTCTAAATTTCCTACATGCAGAAACAATTTAAATAACAAAGTATATACTAAGATGGCCAAGATGTAGAAATTAAAATCTAAAATACCTATATCTTTATTTTCTTTTTCAAGGGTCAATTCACAGTGGCACCCCTACACGCCATAGGAAATCCCATTTGAATGGGAGGTGAGGGTCTTGCACCCCTACTTTTTTCTATGACTGGATGGCCATGGTGAAGCACCCGATCCGAGTACTTAAAGAGAACTAAGTCGGTACAAGAGAGATTAAACCATAGTTTAACCAGGCTCTGATACCAAATTGATGTGGGATGAAACTAGGAGGATCATTGGAGAGTTGAGAAGTCTCTTGGGATTAGGGTCAAGAAGGGGATAACTAGGGCCTCACACCCCATGATGTTCCGAAGAACAATAAAAAAGGGGCTCACACCCCACAACGCTCGAAAGTGAAGAAATAGGGTCTCACACCTTGCAACGCTCGAAAGCGAAGGAATAGGGTCTCACACCCCTCGATGCCCAAAGACGAAGGAAAAATAGGCCTCACACCCTCTCCATACGGGGCGAATAAAAAGAAACACTCTTTTCTAAACACTCATCTTTATTCACCAATTTTTTATAAATGACTGAGGGTGGTATTTATAGACTTTCCAACCCTCTTACAAGATAAAGATGAAACCTATCCCAATCCTAACAAACTTCAAACTAATAATCTAATCTAAAACAAACTTGAAATTAAAATAATTTCAAACTAATCACTACATCCAAATTAAAATAAATAAAATATTACCCAAATTCATCAAGATCCATCCATGCTGAGCTGCTTTGAAATCTATGCAGTCCTGATAAGTTTGCAAAAAATTCTTACTTTAAGAAGCATACAACTTTGAGATCCAAGCAAATTCTTTTGCTATGAGATCTGTGCAGATTTTGGGTGCTGAGAAAGTCAAGTATCTCCTAAATTTACTCGGTCCATATAGTGCACAGCCTCCTCCTCAGTAGGGATAGGGATATGATATTCTCCGAGCAAGAAGTTAAAACCCAGAATTAATTCCAGATGGCCAGAAAACAAATTTTTGATCCTTGTTGTCACAGTGATGGTGTCTATCCTGTGGCTTTTGAAATCCTTTATTGTGCATCAACCGTGGTTATGTTTTGGCAGAGGAGCAGGTTGGCATTGGCCATGGAACAAAGGGGGGTGATGATGGATGGGGGAAGAGGGACTTGCAGGGAGGCATGGCCGGTGGCGGGGGAAGGTGGTGGCACGGCCAGCAATGGTCACCGTGGCAACAGGGGTGGATCGGATGGCTGGTACAGCCGGGCAGCATGGTCTGCTCTGCCATGGATTTGCTGCTCGGTCAGCGCTAAACAAAGATGGTTGGGATAGTGGCAGTGCAGCTCCAATTGCACAGGTTAGGTGGTGGCGATGTTGATGGATCGGTCGAGATAAGTTTGAAAGAAGATGATCTAGGCAACGGATAGAGGAAGAAGATGACAGGAATAAGTCAGGGATAAACATGGAATAAAATAGGAATAGCGGGGATAGGTTGTGATGTGGCAAGAAGCTGATGTGCTGATATGTAAATCCTATCAGATGCCATGTCAGAAAGTGCACCATGGTGGACACCCCATCTCGGACTCCTTTGGCCGGGCCGAGCTCCTCCAGATCAATGAGGCGGCCTGTCAAAGCCGAGCTCCGTCCTCCACCAGGTCGGGACCCACAAGCTCGGGGTGCCTAGGCTGGAGCCAAGCGACCTCCTTCGCCAGATTGAGCCCCTCCGAGGTTGAGCCCCCAGAGTCGGAGTCAAGCTCCGCCCTCCTCCACCAGGTCGAGCCCCTCCGAGGTTGAGCCTTCTGGGCTAGAGTCGCGTGTCAACCTCCTCCATCAGATTGAGCCCCTCCGAGGCTGAAACCCATGGATCGGAGTCAAGCTCAGCCCTCCTTCACCAGGTCGAGCCACTCCGTGGTCGAGCCCTCCAGGAAGGAGTCGAATCCTCCTTCGTCGGGTCAAGCCCTCCAGGCAGGAGTCGAATCCTCCTTCGCCGGGTCAAGCCCCTCCAAGGTAAAGCTCCCTGAGCCGGAGTCGAGCTCAGCCCTCCTCCACTAGGTCGAGCGTCCAGGGTCGGAGCCGAGTCCCAGCTCTCTAGTTTGGCAGCCAGCTCGGACAGCACCGCCGGCCAACAAGGGGGCGGAGCAACCTCCTCGAAGCACCGGCGAGCAGCCCGAAGGCCATGAAGAAGCACTTGTCAAGCCATAATGGCTATCTGCGACCGCTGCTTATGCCAAAAGAGCAGGAAGCCCCCTGACCAAGGTGTCGCACTCTCCACCAACTACCTATACCACCTAAAAGGGGAAGCCAACCAGGAGATTCGAATCCCAAGGGCGGCGGTCCCCTGGTCGAGGCACTGCAAGGCTTCCCAAAATGGGGCGACTGGAAGGAATGTCAGGACACATGATAATCTCCTTTATCACAAATAGGAAAAGACATCCCGTCCATGGCATGGAACACCACTGCACACGCACTGCTAGCAGGGGGAAGATCCCAAGGTAGGCGCTTAATGGTCACCTGGACTTAAAAGAACATTCAACACCCCCAAAAGGGGGAAGAAGGTATGCAAGTGCAAACTCAACCACAAAACGCCACCCAAGCAAGTGAAGGAGAAGAAGCCTCACAAGAGAGCCAGCCCACCTCGGCTAACATCTCTCCCAGCACACTCGCACCCCCACTCACACACCATTCACTCCTCCTAGCATGGAGTCCATCAAGAGGGGCTCGACCAAGAGGATATGTTCCCCTGGGTTGTCACTGACTTGAGCATAGGAGTGCCCCCACCGAAATCCCTGGCCTAGGTCACTAACCCCTATTTTGTAGGTCCGAAAGTGCCAGCCAACCTCAAGAGGACCAGAGACGATCCGACGTTGACAGCGGCTACGGGCCACGACAATCTTGGAGGCAATAAATTGGCATGCCAGGTAGGGGGAGTTGACATGTTTTGATCTTGCACAAGCCCCCAGCAAGCGGTCCACCGGGAGGATGGTGACGACATGAGCGAGAGATGGTGCATGCATCAGAATCCGATAGAGGCTCCTCAACCCTCTATGGATGTCCAATTAGGGTTCCAACTTTTTGGGTCTTGCAATAAGGCTTTAAGCTTAAACCTTGTAAATTTCTTTAGCTTTGAATTGAGTCTCAAGTGTCTATGTCTAGTCCTGTACTTTGACCAAGTTGGTCAAGACGAGTCCTGTACTGAGTCCAGTCCTGTATTGAGTCCAGTCCGAGTCTATTTGAAGTATGGGTCCATGCAAGATTGGTCTTGAAGTCAAGTCACTTTTGAGCCAAGCCATGAAGGAAGCCAACTCAGCTCAGGGACGCCACCTCTTCATCCTATGTGGCACCATGTCAACTTGCCAAGTAGACAGCAAATTTCATATTTTGGATGCCCAAAGGAGGGACACAATACTTGACACACTCCCTCTTTCCCTCCCACATATCAAGCTATTTTCCAAATATGGGTGGCCGGCCAAGAGAAGGTCAAAGGGAGTTAGAGTTTGGAGAATTTAAATCCCTTGCTTCAAGAACTCCTATCAAGCCTTATTCCCAAACTACTTGAACAACTATGAAAGGAATAGCAAGATCCATGGGTGCCTCCATCTCCCACTCACTATATCATGTCTTGTACCAAAGGTGGATGCACAACCAAGGAAACGAGGAGGACACAAGCCTTGCTCCAAGCCCCACTTCATGTCTTCTTCCAAAATAAGGGACCAACATTCCAAGTTCAAGGGTGCCAAGATCCCTCTTCCAAGCCTCACATCAAGCCACACCCAATCAAGTCCAAATTCATGGTCGGCCAAGGAGGAAGAATTTTTGAATTTCTGGGCACCCCATTAAGAGAAGATTTGTACTTTTCATTTGAAATTTAAATTGGGTCCTAAGGTGCCTATAAAAAGGACCTTACCCCTCCTTTATAAAGCTAATTGATGATGAATCAAAAAACACAAGTTTTTTAGAGCCAATTCTCTTTAGTTGCCTTCGTTCATTAGGAACATCGAACTCCATAAGGAAGTGCCAAAACCTTCGGGCATCGAGAGGTGTGAGGCCTCGTGTTACTATCTCTTTCGCAACTCCATCCTCCAACCTTCGAGTCAGAGTCCATTGGGATCATCCAACCAGGTGCCTAGCAAGAAGAACTCCACCATCACGACATCAACTCTCATCCTCTCATCTATTGCTTTCTTTTCTGATTGAATCCTAACTCTTCTTCTGAATTCTCGCAGGTCCTCTAGGTGCCATGAACACAAAGTCGGTTGCTCTTGTCATCGTGACCTTCAGACAGAAAGCCAGTGCATCCTCGAGGTTGACTGCTAGATCATCCAAGCCGCATCCACGAGAGCGAGTGAACTCGACATCGGGCACTTCGGATCTTTGATGTTTTCTACCCTGACTCCTAAGTGGTATTGATCTGAGAGTTAAGTCCTACAGGATTTCTCAATCCTGGGGACCTTTTTTTATCCTTGCTTAGGGACTTACTTGCTTGCCTGAAGTTCTTGTTAGTATAGAACCCTAGATCTACTGCTACTTATTTTCGGGAATCCTAAACAAATCATTAAAACCCTAAAAGAAATCACCATAGAAAAATTACTTGCATCATTCTTCATCTTCGCATCTAGTTAGTCCCCCATCAAGAGAAGTCTCCGCCAGCAGTGCGGGAACCCCCCTTCTCAAGGGGACCCGCGCCGTCCAGAAGAGGAACTCCCCACTCCCGCTCAACTACCTCCGATGGACATCCAGCTGGCCGCACTTTCCCAACAAGTGCAAATCCTCACTACGGCGATGCGCTAGCTCTAGCTCCAGCAACGGTCCTTGGCTACCCACCAGTAGCCAGGGACCCCCACGGCCCACGCCGCAGCATCCCACGATAGCCTGCAATCCTTTCAAGGAAGGCCTTCACAGCCACGGGCCACCATTGACCACCGGGGCAGTCATTTGACTCCAGCGAAGAGACAATAGTCCAGGTGTCCCAATGGGGAGAGCCGGTCCCCTACCCTCGAGCGGGTGATATCCAAACCTCGTCGAGGTCGAAGAGGCAAGTCCCCCCTTCATGGGTGCTATGCACCCATGTCACCTTTTGCATCTCTTTCAGCAGAAGCTTCTACCGATGAAGCCATCAGGCGCATAGCCGAGAAGCGCCTGGAGGAGCACGAGCATAAGTTGGTAGAGTTATCCCATCGATTTGCGAACATGCAGGGCTTCGCTGATGAGCCAACGGGCTATGATGCCCATCCCCACTTCTTCCAAGAGATCCAAGAGGAACTGATTCCCAGCCGGTTCCAGATGCTACAGGTGGATCCCTACAACGGGACAACCGACCCCCTGGACCACCTGAAAAGCTACAAGGACCTCATGAGGGTCTAGGGTGCCATGGATGCCCTTCTTTGCATCGCCTTCCCAGCAACCCTCCAGAAGGTGACTCTAGTCTGGTTGGTGCAGACACCATTAAAGAACTTCAATCATTATGGATTGACTCATAAAGCAGCACACTTAGCCTCCTCAACATGCCAATCTGATTTGAGCACCGGAGAGTATCTTTTGCTACTTGGAATAATTACTAGAGGGAATCTACTTATTTGGAATAAGTCCAGTTATCTAGGATAAAGCAAGTCATTGGAATAAACAAATACTCATTGTAGTTGGAAAGCCACGTCATCACCAACTCACCTAGCCACGTCATCACCAACTCAATTAGCCACATCATCACCAAGTGGCGCCATGAAGAAGGCCAACAATTTTCAAATGTCATTTCACGTGAGCGACCAAGGTTAATTCAATTTGGCCGGCCAACCCCCTTCCACATTTCATGTAACAAGTTTCCCCCATATCCTCCAACCTTCCTTGTCTCTCTCCTTGATTTGGGGATTTTCAAAAGGGATTGAAAGGCTATTAAAAGACATCTTCATCTCCCATTATAAGGGGATGCCTATTTTTTGATGAGGAAATGAAATGAATTTGCATTTTTTTGTGAAGAATGTTTGTA
Organism: Areca catechu; assembly: GCA_021397845.1. Taxonomy (NCBI): domain Eukaryota; kingdom Viridiplantae; phylum Streptophyta; class Magnoliopsida; order Arecales; family Arecaceae; genus Areca; species Areca catechu. The sequence continues at coordinate 86,514,735 of CM038051.1, read as the reverse complement.
GTATTTTAAGTGCTTCTTCTTTGGGTGTGTGACATCTCCATCTCAAGCCAACAAGTTTCAACGTCAAGCCTTCGCCATCCCAGTATTCATCCCTCCATCAAAGATCATTTGTCTCCTTGATTTCTTGCCTCCTAACTTTGTTTTGATGTCTTTTCAAATTAGTCCAAACCTAATCCATTCTCCGTGCAGGGTCCTTCTACGATTCGGAGTCCAAGAGGAGGTCACTTGCCATAAGATCAATTATGACTGGAGCCTGTTTCTTTGGAATACTAATCTTTACTTCCAGGGTTAGCTCATTCGAGTGTTTCAACGGAACTACATCAACAAGGGAGTGATCATCATGGGTAATAAATACATCCTAGTATCTTAAGTCTGAATTATTGAAAGTATTCTCTTAGGTTTAAGATTCATAATCATTTAATCCTAATCTTTTCTAGGACTAATTAGCTACATCGCGGCATAGATTTAATGTTTCATGTTCTTTCCATAGTTGCACCATAGTACTCTTTATCTAGGATATTAGTGAATGTTAATAGGTTTCATTGCTCAAATATTTCAATCCATTAACTAGATTGCATCATCCTCATCATACCGCATCACTGGTTCACCCGCCTTGAGTCTGAAACCATTGGTTCTTTCGCTCAGCTAGAGCAAAAGTTCGTGGCCCATTTTGATGCCTATCGAAAGGTGCCATGAGAGGCAGACAGCCTCTTCTCCATCTGGCAATAGGATTGCGAGCCCCTATGAGACTACGTGGCCCGCTTTGGAGATTTATAATCTTGAAGAGCCAGTTTCCATGCTAGCACTAAAGCGAGGGCTCAGGACATCCCGCGTGACCTACTCCCTCAATAAGAAGCCCTCCAAGAGCTACTCCGAGCTCAAAAGTATGTCCGTACCGAGGAGGAGGATTATATGAAAAGAGAGCTTGATAGGAAGCCATTGAAGAAGTCAGCCCCTGTCGAGATGTCTGGGATGCAGAAGCTAGGTCCTCCACCTCCAAACTTCTGCCAGGGGTCGAGACCAAGGTGCGCTCCAATCCCAGAGGAGATGCTCACTCCCCTGCTCACCCCGAGGATGAAAATCCTGATGGAGATCGAAGGTGAGCCCTACCTGAAGTGCCCACCTTCGATGAGGCCATCCTCTAGCCGTGACAAGATGAAGTACTGTCACTACCACTACGATCACAGCCACAACATCGAGGAATGCTACAATCTCAAGAAGGAGATCGAGGAACTCATCAAGAGAGGCTACCTTGGGAGGTACGTGGGGGGCAGACCTCAAGCAGAAGCTCAGGCGCTCATCACTCTCCCGCCATTTCCTACAGTGGATAATCGCCCTATCAAGAAGCTAGTAGGGATGATATGTTGGGGAGCCAAACGTGCATCGAAGAAGACTCGGTGGGTATGGCAATCTGAAGATGTACTCCCCTTTATGAGAGAAGGAGAAGATTGGGGAGGAAATGTAAATAACGATGCCATGGTCATCGAAATGAGGATCGCAAAGCATCCTATGAAAAGCATCATGGTTGATAGTAGAAGCTCCATAGATGTGCTTTTTTATGATGCCTTCTCGAGAATGAATTTGTCTTTTGCACAGCTCAGACCTGTGCACACACCCCTTGTCAGTTTCATAACGGATTCAGTGAGGGTTGAAGGAGAGATCACTCTCCCAGTCACTGTTGGGACCCCACCTCGATAGAGCACTATCATGATGACCTTCATGGTAGTTAGACTACCCTTGGCCTATAATATAATCCTCGACTGACCCGAGCCCAATCTGCTCGATGCCATTGTCTCGACAAGATGGCTACTGGTGTAGTTCCCAACTCCCTACGAAGTCGACGAATTGAGGGGTGCACCTCAGCTGATCCAACACTGTTTCCAAGCTCTCCCGAGTACCAAAGTCTCCGAGGAAGATCCTAGGATGGACGAGCTCGACCAAAGGGTGCAAGACCCCAGGGGTGGCTCGGCCGAGCACCTACTATCTTTCCCACTTGGAGCCATCCAGGAGAAGATGGTACAGAGTGGGGCCCAGCTGCAAGAGGAGGAAAGAACCCACCTGTTGGAGTTCTTAAAGGCAAACGCTGATGTGTTCGCTTGGACAGCGGCTGACATGCCAGGTATTCTCTCTGACATCATCACTCACAAGCTGAGCATTGACCCGAAGTGCAGGCCAATTCGATAGAAGATGAGGAGTTTCGCCCCCAAGAGGCAGGCGGCAATCAACGAGGATGTCGACAAACTCTTCACCATCGGCTTCATCTGGGAGGTATAGTACTCAAGCTGGCTGGCGAATGTGGTGATGGTAAAGAAGAATAATGGCGAATGAAGGATCTATGTGGACTACACCGACCTCAACAAGGTACGCTTGAAGGATAGTTTTTTCCTGCCAAAGATTATCAACTGGTGGACACCAGCTAGGGTCATCGACTTCTCTCCTTCATGGATGTATTCTCCGGATACAATCAAATCTGAATCCACCTAGGGGACGAGGAGCACACTGCCTTCGTTACCAACCAAGGGACTTACTGCTACAAGATGATGCCCTTTGGTTTAAAGAATGCTGGGGCCATGTACTAGCATCTAGTCAATAGGATCTTCAAAGATCAGATTGGCTAGAACATGCAGGTGTACGTGGATGAATGCTTGTCATGAGCAAGCTGAGCTCGGACCACATCGCCGACCTCACCGAAGCCTTCAACAATCTACGGAAGCACTGAATGAAACTAAACCTAGCAAAGTGCACCTTCGGAGTGGCGGCAGGGAAGTTCCTTGGCTTCATGGTCACTCAGAGGGGCATTGAAGCGATCCCGAAGAAGGTCCAGGCGATCGTTGACATGGAGCACCCAACATCCAAGAAGCAGGTCCAGCGCCTGACAGGTGTATTGCAGTCCTAAGCCGGTTCATCTTGAGGTCGACTGATTACTGCCTTCCCTTCTTCAAGGCGCTGTGCAAGATGCACAACTTCACCAGGATGGAGGAGTGTAGGGCAGCCTTTGAAGAACTAAAGGAGTTCCTGGCTTCTCCCCCACTGCTCTCCAAACTGGAGGAAGGGGAGGAGCTCCTGCTCTATCTAGCGATCACACCTAGAGTTGTCAGCTCGGTCCTCATCCATGTGGACAAGGATAGATCTCAGAAGCCAGTATACTACACCAGCAAAATCCTCCGCGATGCGAAGATCAGGTATACCCGCTCCGAAAAATTTATTTTTGCTCTAATAATGTCTGCTAAGCACCTCAGGCCCTACTTCCAAGCGCATCCAATTATGGTAGTAATGGACTAGCCGCTGAGGACCTTACTCAACCATCCTGAAACATCCGAGTAGTTGGCTAAATGGTCCCTGATGTTGAGTGAGTTCGATATTGCATATCGATCGAGGTCATCATAAAAGGCCTAGGTCCTACCCGACTTTCTTATCGAGTGCACGGGACTTGCCGAGGAGCTGGAGCAGACTTCCAAGAAGCACCAAGTTGAGCTAGGCATGGAGGAGGAACCTTGGGTCCTCCATGTTGATGGCGCATCCAACTCTGGCGGAAGTGGAGCAGGATTCATTCTCGCCAATAGCGACAGGGTCGTGGCATAGTGTGCCCTCCATTTTAAATTCGCCATGATAAATAACCAAGCAGAGTATGAGTAGCTCCTTGCGGGCCTGAAGGTCTCATGCGAGCTAGGCATCCAGAACCTGAAGGCCTTCATCGACTCCCAACTGGTAGCCAGACAAGTTTCTAGAGAGTATGAATCTAGAGATCCCTAGATGATGAAGTACTTGGAGCGAGTCTGCTTGTGCACGACAGGCTTCCGACACTTTAACATCTTCGACATCCCCCGTGGGGAGAACGCTCGCGCGGATGCATTATCGAGACTCGCAACCTTGCCAAACTCATCGTTGGGGCATGCATACATTGAGTACCTCAAAAATCCAAGCTATGAAGCTCCCAAGGAGATGTACCAAGTCACCCCAGAGCTGAGCTAGATGGACAAGTACATCAGATACATCACTGATGGCACTTTGCCCGAGGACTGCATGGAGGCCGGTCTCGTCAAAAAGAAAGCCTCCCAGTTTGTCCTGATAGAAGGACAGCTCTATCGCCGATCCTACTCATACCCGCTCTTGAAGTGCCTGAGACCAGCAAAAGTAGCCTTCGTTCTCTGGGAGATACATGAAGGCTTATACGGGAACCACGTGGGAGGAAGGACGTTGGCATACAAAGCTGTCCGCTGAGGATACCTCTGAAAGACCATAAGGGAGGATGCCACCGACTTTGTGAAGAGATGCGACAAATGCCAGCGCCAAGCTCACATACAACGTTAGCTGGCTGCACCGATCTCACAGCTCTCCGCCCCTTGGCCCTTCACCCAATGGGGAATGGACATCTTGGAGCCATTTCCCCCTACACCGGGATAGCGGAGGTTATTGCTGGTGGCTATCGACTACTTCACCAAATGGGTGGAAGTGGACCCGTTGGCATGGATCACGGAAGCTAAGGTCTGCCAATTCTTCTGGAAGTCAATAATATGCCGCTTCGGACACCCCTACTGCATCATCACCGACAACGGGCTACAGTTTGACAATCGGGAGTTCGAAGGTTTCTGTGCCGAGCATGGCATCCAACACTGTTTCACCTCCGTCGCTCACCCCCAGAAAAACGGAGAAGCCGAAGAGATCAACCGAACCATCCTTCAGGGACTCAAGACCAGATAGGACTAGACCAAGGGCAGGTGGGCAGAAGAACTCCCAAGCATTCTCTGGTCCTACCATACAATGCCCAGGACAGCGACTGACGATACACCCTTCAACCTTGTCTTCGGCACCGAGGCCATGGTCCCAATCGAGCTCGGCTTGCCCATGCTGTGGGTGCAGAAATATGATGAAGCGTAGAACTCGGTGCACCTTCTGCTTAACTTGGACATGTTCGAAGAGACCAGAGACAAAGCTCGGCTCAGGATGGTAGCATATCGGCAATGGGTAGCCCAATACTATAATGCCCGAGTGAGGCCCAAGGTCTTCCGAACTAGCGACCTGGTTCTCGACCGAGCTAAAGCATCTTAACCCCGGGTGTGCGGCAAGCTCTCGCCAAACTGGGAAGGTCCCTATAAGGTGGTCGAAGCTCTCCCGCATGAAGCCTACTACCTCGCGGATCTGGGCGGTGCCAGATTTCCACAAACATGGAATGCTTGCAACCTGAGAAAGTATTGTCAGTAATGTAAGGCTCATCCTTTAACATAATAAAGGCCCTCTTTTACACAGATTGCCTTCCACCTTGCAGGAATGTTACTACCCGGCCCATGGCCTAGCACGCCAAAACCCGGAGGCCAATTCTCCAACATCAAAATGCGGGGCCCGATTTTCCAGCACCAATAGGATAATGTTCTTTCTCATCGATAATTAAGGTTCCCCTTGTGCAAACGTTTCTTGCCTTGCAAGAGAATCTCCATCAAGTCTTCAAGCCCAACTCCAAGACATTCAAGCCAGGAGCCAAGCTCTCTGGCCACCAAGTCTTCGAGCCCAGCTCCAGGACATCCAAGCCCAGAGCCAAGCACTCTGGCCACCAAGTCATTGAGCCCAGCTCCAGGACATCCAAGCCAGGAGCCAAGCACTCCAGCTACCAAGTCTTCGAGCCCAGCTCCAGGACATCCAAGCTCGGAGCCAAGCTCTCCGGCCACCGAGTCTTTGAGCCCAGCTCTAAGAAATTCAAGCCTGGAGCCAAGCTCTCCAATCACTAAGTCTTCAAGCCCAACTCCAGGACATCCAAGCCCGGAGCCAAGCTCTCCGGCCAGCAAGTCTTTGAGCCCAGCTCCATGACATCCACGCCCGGAGCCAAGCTCTCCGGCCACCAAGTCTTCGAGCCCAGCTCCAGGACATCCAAGCCTAGAGCCAAGCTCTCCAGCCACCAAGTCTTCGAGCCTAGCTCCAGGACATCCAAGCTGGGAGCTGAGCTCTCCAGCCACCAAGTCTTCAAGCCCAACTCCAGGACATCCAAGCCTGGAGCCGAGCTCTCCGGCCACCAACTCTTCGAGCCTAACTCCAGGACATCGAAGCCTGGAGCCAAGCTCTCTGACCACCGAGTCTTCGAGCCCAGCTCAAGGACATCCAAGCCCGGAGCCAAGCTCTCTAGCCACAAAGTCTTCGAGCCCAGCTCCAAGGCATTCAAGCCCGGAGCCAAGCTCTCCGGCCATCGAGTCTTCGATCCCAACTCCATGACATCCAAGCCCGAAGCCAAGCTCTCCAGCCACCAAGTCTTCAAGCCCAGCTCCAGGGCTTCCAAGCCCAAAACCAAGCTCTCCGGCCACCAAGTCTTCGAGCCCAGCTCTAGGACATTCAAGACTAGAGCCAAGCTCTCTTGCCACCAAGTCTTCGAGCCCAGCTCCAGGATATCCAAGCCTGGAGCCAAGATCCCTGGCCACCAAGTCTTCGAGCCCAGCTCTAGGACATCTAAGCTCGGGGCTCAGATCTCGAGCCACCAAGTCTTCGAGCCTAGCACCAAGACATCAAAGCCCAGAACCAAGCTTTCAAGCCACCAGGTCCCAATGTCCAGTGCCGAGACTTCAAAGCCCAGGGCCAAGCTCTTCGACCACCAAGTCTTTGAGCCTAGCTCCAAGACATCAAAGCCTAGAACCAAGCTTTCTGGCCCACAGGTTCCAGAGCCCAGCACCGAGACCTCAAAGCCCGGAGCCAAGCTCTCCATCCACCAAGTCTTCGAGCTGAGCTCCAAGATATCAAAGCCCGGAACCAAGCTTTTTGGCCACCAGGTCCCAGAGCCCAGCATTGAGACCTCAAAGCCCGGAGCCAAGCTCTCCGGCCATCAAGTCCTCGAGCCTAACTCCAAGACAGTAAAGCCTATAACAAAGCTTTCCGACCACCAGGTCCTAGAGCCCAGCTCCGAGACCTCAAAGCCCGGAGCCAAGCTCTCAGACCACCAAGTCTTCGAGCCTAGCTCCAAGACATTGAAGACCAGAACCAAGCTTTCCGACCATCAGGTCCCAGAGCCCAGCACCGAGACCTCAAAGCCCAAAACCAAGCTTTCTGGCCACTAAGTCTCAGAGCCCAGTGCCGAGACACAAAGATCCGAAGCTTAGATCTCCAGCCACTATGTCTCTAAGCCCAGCTTCAAGCACAAAGTCCTGGAGCTCAAATATCCAGCCACTAAGTCTCTAAGCCCAGCTCCAAGACACCGAAGATCAGAGTTCAACTCTATAGCACTGGAGTCCAGGACACCCAGCGACAAGGCGAAAACCTTTCTTCTTATCTCCTCGCATGTATATATATGTCAAAAAAAAAGAAAGAAAAGAGAAAGAAGGGAGAGAAGGAAGAGGTTGAGGCCCGAAGTGCTTAAGTCAAGATAGTTGAAGAAAAAACTCATTCCATTGAAAGCAAATTGTTCATTTACAAATGTTCTCGGGCCCCTGACATGCCGGGCGACCCAGGCCAATGTTGGAAAATAAAAAAGCAAAAATCTAGTCTACTTAGCAGCCCCATCGGTAGGGCTGCGCTGTAATGAAGTTCCTTCCCCCAAGGTCCCGGACTCCTCAACTCCGGCCTCAGCAACCAGCATCGATGGGGAAAGTTCGGGGACGATGGCTGATCCCTCTACAACACCTAAATCCATGCCCAGAACTTGAGGGAAGAGGAGCCAGCTACGACCCTCGTTAGGGACGAACCCATCAATTTGGTCATGTAGGTACATGAAGCCCTTGTAAAAGGAGTCCGACACCGTCTGGTAGAACTCAGTGATGAACTCCTATAAGGCCTTGTACCTATCTACGGCCCCTTCCACCTCCTTCCTTGCCTTGGCAGCTTGTTCCCAGCCGCCTCCACCGACCTGGCCACCTCCACTGCCTCCCTCTCAGCCACAGCCAGCTTCTCCTTCATCGCATCCAGCTCAGCTTGGAGGGACTGGCGATCCCCTTCTACCGGACTACCTCAGCATTGAATGAGCTCAGCCTTTTCTCGATGGCCGCGAGCTCCTCAACCTTGCTCTTTGATCAGCCCTGCTCCCAATCAAGCTCCTCTTGGAGCTCCTTTAAGTGCCTTTCAGCACCTGCGAGCCCCCTTTGGAGCTCCTCATTCTTCAGACCAAGCTCTCGGGAGGCATCAAACTTCTCCTTCAGCTCGGCTTTCAGAGCTTTGACCTCGGCTGCACATTGCTGGTCGTTCTTCAACTAGTTCTGGCAGCAGTGCCTGATAAGGAGCATCTCAGCTCCAACTTGCACCAAGTAAGAAATAAAGAGGAGAAGGGAAAAGGAAAGGGAGCTCTAGGAGGTCAAACCCACTTACCTTAAAGCATAAGGGGAAGATGCTACTGATCGTGTCCCCCAATACCTTCCCTGCCATCTCCCACCGATCACACGATTGGATGGAGAAATCCATCATGCGTTCGGCTAGCTTTGGATTCTGAAGTAATGAGATGTCGGGCCCCATTCTGAATGGGACTGTTGATAGTCTTTCTCCCTCCTGCCTGCCCCCGAGTTGGAGTCACCCACTCCGCCGCCAACAGAGGCCTCGGGGGCCTGTTGGGAGCTCGGCGCCTCCGCTAGTGGTGCCACCAATGCTGGATCTACTCCTTCCCGCACCTCCTCTTCGATGATGACAAGCTCGAAAGGAGGGGGTGGCATGATGGCGGTAGCTGGTACGGCGACCCTGGCTCGGACGACCACCTCGGGCTCCAGGATGGGGGCCGGCTCTCGTCGCCTCGCCCACTCCACCACAGGCCTAGCCACCCTTCGCTCTGGCTTGGGTGCAGCAATCGCTACTCCCTTGCCTATGCAGGAGCAGTCTCGGACTCCCTCCTCCTCGGCCTGATTTGCTCAGTGGGGGCAGCCGCCGATGCACCCTCACCATGAGACCTCTTCAGAGAAGGTTCCTCCGTCAATCCCATCTGAGGCCTCTTCTGGATGATTAAGAGTAGATCTCCCACAGAGAACCTAATACTTGCATGCAGAAGACAAAAAATGCTATGTCATCTCTAGTTCAGAAAGGACAAGTTAAAAAGAGCATAAAAGGACTCGAGCCGAACTCACCCAACTCTCTTGTTGGGCTGACCCCGATCTCGACGAGGTTCTGTTTTGATAACAGAATCTCAAGAGAAGGAATCTGAGCAGTTCGGAGCTGCTCTCAATCATCCTTGTCAGTTGCTTTGACTGCAAAATTTATATTGGGGGATTGATCTAGGTCGCTCCACACCCAGTTAATCCACTCAACTATGGCGAAGAAGAACATGCTCTTCCATCCTTTGATGGAAGAGGGAAGTTTGAATTTGATCCCCCTCGGACAAAAAGAGTGGGACCACCACCAGTCTTCGATGGGGTGGCACTTAACAATGAAGAAAGCTCTGAAGAGGGAAAAACAAGCGACGATCCCGTGAATGTGGCAGAGTACAATGAAGTAGAAGATAGTCCTAATGGCATTGGGGACAAGCTAAGCAAGGACCAAGCGGTAGTTGCTCAGCACAAACAAAAAGAATGGATGGAAGGAGAAGCGGAGCCCTCCTGAGAAGGTATCCTTATAAAAAGCAATTCGGCCCGGGCCACTGGAAGTAACCCGGTCCCCTTGTCAGGGGATTAAAAGTTGGACAGAGTGCGGGATGCCATAGACATCTCGGATGGTCCCCAGTTCCTCAGCAGAGATCATCGAAGCGATCCTGCTAGGACCTATTGACTAGACAGGCTCGGAGATGGGTTCAAATGGGGAAGAAGGATGAGAAGGATAAGAATGGTTAAGACCAGGCTCCCTAATGACTATACCATTAGGGGGATGCCTCCCCCTAAGCTCGAAGCGCATCCCATCTTCCTCATCAGAAGAAGAAGAAGATGGTGGCCTCGGCCTGGAAGGCCCGGCTTCACCCTGATGGTCGAAGGACAGAAACCAGGCTTGAAATTGGACATGGCGAAGAAAGATCGAAGCAAGAAGAAGAAAATAGATGAAGGTCCTAAGGCGAGCCTAGCCCTAAGAAGATCAAGGGAATAAGAACAAAGCTCTGGTAAACCTAGTGAGGAGGAAGAGGACTGACTTGCTAAGAGCTCTAGAAGACAAGAACGACCAGACGGATGGAAGAAGAGCGTCGGTACAGTGGCGGGCATGAAAGGTTTGAAAGAAGACGTATTTTGGGAAAGGTAACTTTTACTTTCAAAATGACCGGTGCCCGATCGTACCATTACAAGTCTCTGCCATTGGATCTGCGCCACGCATCACTCATCGACAGGACTAATGTCTGGCTTCGACTATGGCTGCTCTCGATTCTGTGCCTGTAATAACTGCACCTTGGACATGACCACGTGGCTCCTCCAGGTAGGCTGAAAAAACCATTTCTCGAGGTGCCACTGATCGAGATCATCATTGCACCGGATCCCCACCTTTCCATGTCAGCAATGCATTTACTTTCTTCGCCCCGAGCACCGAGCATCGACAAAACTTTGGAGTGGGGGGCAAATGATGTGGAAAAAAGCTGACGTGCTGATGTGTAAATCCTGTCAGATGCCATGTCAGAAAGTCTGCCATGGTGGACACCCCATCTCGAACTCCTTTGGCCAAGTCGAGCTCCTCCGGTTCAATGAGGTGGCCGGTCAAAGCCGAGCTCCATCCTCCACCAGGTCGGTGCCTGCAAGCTGGGGGTGCCCAGGCTAGAGTCGAGCGACCTCCTTCGCCAGATCGAGCCCCTCCGAGGTTGAGCCCCCTGAGCCAAAGTCGAGCTCAGCCCTCCTCCACCAGGTCGAGCCCCTCCGAGGTCGAGCCCTCTAGGCTGGAGTCGCATGTCGACATCTTCCACCGGATCGAGCTCGTCCGAGGCTGAGACCCTTGGACCAGAGTCAAGCTTAGCCCTCCTCCACCAGGTCGAGCCCCTTAAAGGTCGAGCCCTTCGGGTAGGAGTTAAGTCCTCCTTCACCGAGTCAAGCCCTTTCGAGGTCAAGCCACCTGAGCCAGAGTTGAGCTCAGCCCTCCTCTGTGAGGTCGAGCCCTTCGAAGGTTGAGCCTCCTAGGTCGGAGCTGAGTCCCAGCTCTCCAATTTGGTAACCAGCTCGGACAGCACTGCCGGCCAACAAGGGGGTGGAGCCACCTCCCCGAAGCACCGGCAAGCAGCCCCAAGGCCGCGAAGAAGCACTTGTCAAGCCATTATGGCTATCTACGGCCGCTGCTTACACCAAAAAATTAGGAAGCCCCCTGACCAAGGTGCCGCACTCTCCACCAATTACCTACACTGCCCGAAAGGAGAAGTCAACAGGGAGATTCAATCCCTGGGGTAGTGGCCCCCTGATCGAGTTACTGCAAGGCTTCCCGGAATGGGGTGACCAAAAGGAATGTCAAGACACATGACAGTCTCCCTTATCAAAAATAGGAAAAGACATCCCATCCATGGCACTGAACACCACTGCACATGCACTGCCAGCAGGGGGAAGATCCCAAGGTAGGTGCTCAATGATCACCTAGACTTAAAAGAGCATTCGACACCCCCAGAAGGGGGAAGAAGGTATGCAAGTGCAAACCTAACCACAGAATGCCACTCAATCGAGCGAAGGAGAAGAAGCCTCACAAGAGGGGCTGCCCACCTCAGCTAATATCTCTCCTAGCACACTCGCACCCCCACTCACACATCATTCACTCCTAGCATGGAGTCCATCAAGAGGGGCTCGATCAGGAGGATCTGTTTTCCTGGGTCATCACTGACTTGAGCGTCAGAGTGCCCTCGCCGGAATCCTTGGCTCGGGTCACTAACCCCTATTTTACAGGTCTAGAAGCACCGGCCGACCCTGAGAGGACCAAGGATGATCCGATGTCGACAGCAGCTACGGGCCATGACGATCTTGGCGGCAACTGGTTGAATAGCTGGAATAAAAAAGTATAAAATAAAATAAAAAAATCTAGGAGAAAAAAGAAAAAACCCCAATGGGTTTTGATGTCCCCATCAGGAAAGTTGATTTTGCATTTCTAGAGCAACAAAACTTCCATATTGGTGATTGGATAGTAGCACAGGGGTGGGAGTTCTTCAGTTCATTAGATGTTCCCACTTATCCCACTCTTGTTTGGATATTTTTTGAGTGCCTGACATTTGGCACAAATCAGATTCTTTCAACTATGAAAGGTATTACTATCTTGTGATAGGGAATGTACTTTGAAAATTATTTTAGAAAGAAAAAATGTGAAGGGCTTTTTGATGCGGGACAAAATATGCAAAACTAATTTACTGATATTTAAACTAATTTTTAGAGATTAAACAACAATTATACTTCTGGAATTATCAGATGAAAGACTCAAAGCATCTAATAAAGTAAGACTAGTCAACTAGTTATAAGCCCGCAAAGTAGATTTAACAAATCTAATTAGGAAAGGACCTTGGTGATTAAGAAACCACCTTAAACTTGGGTTCCTACTTTTAAAAGATCGAAAATTAAAGAGTTAGGAAAGGGTTTTTAATTTACCAACAAAGATCTAAATCACTTTTATTGTGGATCTGATTCGATACTCTAGGATCTTGTGGCAGTACTTCAAGATTGTCGATCCTCGGGCTCCGATCCTCAACACGACTAGTTCCTAAGCAAGAATCACTGTCACTTCAGATCTTGACCACCTACAATCAGTCACAACACTCAAGTAAGAAAGCATGGAAGGAAGAAAAATTTTGAAGGAAAAGAAAAGGAGAAGGAAGCTTGAAGGTGGCGGCTAGGGTTTCTGTGGGATGGTTGGATAACTAGGGCCTCACACCCCGTGATGCTCTAAAGAACAAAGAAATTTAGGGCCACACACCCCGCAATGCCATCACAGCAAAGGAATGATAGAGAATATCTCCTTTATTTCATGAATAAAAATTAATTTTATATAAAGGGGTTGGTGGTGGTATTTATAGAACATCAATAAGAATTGTAAGGGATACAAAGTATTGAGTTCTTGTTGAAGAGGCAAGAACTTCTTGGAATTGGCTTTCCTTGGGCATTAAAGACCTTTGAATCCTTTCTTGGGCATCTTGGATTCTTGGCATTTATCTCTTCTTGGGCTTCTTCCACTTGGAGACAACACTTGGATTACGGTGGGCAACAAGAGATAAATAAGGTGCTCATTTAAATGTGTGACAAAAATAACTCTAAAATGAGAAGTGGGTGGTCATCCTTCTCTTCTTGGGCATCAATTCATGTTGGACTTCAATTTGATCTCCTTGCATTTAAAAATAGATGAAGATTATCCAAACACAAGTTAGGTAAGGTTGGACTAATATTTTCTATGGACTCCTTTGAAGTAGATAGATTAGACTCCCTTCTTCCATGGTTGAAATACATTGGCGCTCCCTTGAATTTGGGTAATAAAAGGAAGGGAAGATGACGCATTAAATGAGATATAGAGTCCTTTTGTTTTACTCCTCTTAAAAATCAGGATGGAATTTAAATGGGCGATACATGAGAATTTAATTCATGGACGCCCCCTTTTAGATAAACTTGAATGTTGTCTGAATATCTGGATGTCTGATGTCCTGATGTCTTGAAATCAAAACAAGTTGGACTTCTTGATTCTTGATTGGCACCCCACATGGGTCTCAAGTGGCCAACCATGTGATGTGTCATGGCATGTGGTGGCATGTGAGGTGGCTTGGGTGTCCAAGGTTGGATGATGTGGCAAGTGATGTAGCTTGTGGCATGTGACATTGTCCAAAGTTTGATGAGGTGGTGCCAAGAATTTATTGGCATGTGGCACCAAGGCATGACTTGACTTTGGCTGGCACATGATGTCATACGGGGTCTTGATTTGGGTCCCCTCTTATATTACAGGATTCAATTAAAATAACTAATCACATGACTCAACCAACTAATTAACTAAAAGACTCAATTAAAACTAATTTAAAACTCAACTTGATTAATGGGAACCCAATTTGATCAAAAGGCATAATAGCAAAACAAAAAAAGCTTAATCTGGTAAATAGGGTTTGGGGTCAAACCCAACTAGACCAAAATAACAGAATTTAAAAAAATGACTAAACCCCATATTAAAATTAGGGTTTTAAATTTGGAGCTTAGGGCTTTTATCCATAGGTGATTTTGGGCTTAGGGTTTTTATCCACAGGTGATCCACAAGGATGTGGGATTGACTTGTCTTTTTTTTTTCTCTGCCTTGGTGTCCGCGCCATATCTCCAATGTACAAGCCAATCGATTGACACTTGAGATGCGCTTGCTGCACAACATCATTAGTAGTGTTTTCTTGCCCAGGACAGGGCACTTTGATTGGGTGAGTGAGCGAGATCTAATGTTTATGTGATAAATGATTGAGGGGGAGGCCCTCTGATGCGAAACGATGCAATACGTGTAAGATGATTTAATTTTAGTCCAAGATGTTCTAAAGAGCAATGATCATAGTAGTAAAGCAACTAAACATAACAGACTAAAGAGATTAAAAAAAGTAACTAACTACTTACCCACAATCTGATCCGCAAACTATAAAGAATAAGGACCCGATGGCTAGGAAACTATCTAAGATTAGGCAATTCCATTCTTTAACTACCAATCAAATAAGAAAAGACTAGTTGCTTACCCCAATAGAGATATTCTTTGACTCAGGATAGATCGGCTGCTTGGTCGCTCAGATCTCGCAGCAGGATGAAGATCGGGACTTTAGATTTTAGATCTATCGTCAGATCTTGGTTTGGAAGCAAAGGATCCGTCCTCTAAAGTCTTTAAATACCTGGGATCTATAGAGAAGGCAGCAAACAAGACTTGAAGAATGAAATAAATCAGATTCAAAATGGAAAAAGAAAGGAAGGGTTGGATGCGTAGAGCTAGAAGAAGATCGGTAGCAGTTTGTCGAATCTGGCAGAACCTCCACTCAAGAACCTCACCATCTTGAGCTCTTAAGGACCTTCCCGTCCTTAGAGAAAAACACTAAAGCCTGACCCAGCTTTGTGGAAGAAAAAATATATTTTACTTCATGAATGAATAATAATTAAAAGGGGGTATGGGGTCCTATTTATAGGATTCTTCATACATGAAGATATCATAGGACTCCTTTGAATTCAAATTACATTTAAATTTAAATTCTAATTCAAACACTCCTTGCCTTCTTGGAATCTTCCTTGAATTTGAAATTTGAATTGGCTTTTCATGGCTTGGGCGACAAGAGAGTGGGAGAGAGGAGAAGTCCTTCTCTCTTACTCATCTTAAAAAGTGGTGACACTCAATTGAGATGGGGTGACTTTTCTTCTCCCTTCTTGGTGTGAATCCCACTTTGGCATGAGTAGACTTCATATTGATTCTTTGAATTTGAAAGAAGTTTACTTAATCCTCCCTTTAATTTTGATACTTGGATGAGACTCCATGGAACTTGGACTCCTTTGAAATATAAGGGATATAACTTGATAAGGGAGAACTCTTTGATTTTTGGATGAAACTCCTTTTGAATTTGAAATCTTCGTGGATAAACTTCACTTTAAATTTGAATTCAAATTTGAGTTGGCCAACCATTATGGAGAAGGCGACAATTCAAGAGAAATGGCATGAAATGGGAGGAGAATCCTTCTGCTTTACTTCTCCTAATTGGAATCTTCATGGGATTTAAAATGGGAGATGAAAACTCCATTTGGATTTCAAATGGGCTATGAGAAGAGAGTTTGGATGGCACCTCCCTTGTATAAACTTGGATTTTAAATATTGTCCCAATGTCTGGATGTCCGGATATCTTGATGTCTGGATGTCCGGATGTCTGGATGTCTGGTGAAAAATTTGGACAACCATTTTTTGACCTAGAATTGACCCACCAAGGTGATGATGACTTAGGTCTTGGGTACTTATGATACCCCTTGACTTATTCAAGCACTAATTACATGACTCAAATTGGACAATTCACTAAACAAAGCAAATTAATACTATTTACAAGACTCTTAAACCAATTGATGGACTCAATGGACTCAATTGGTAACTCAACAACCCTAATTGACCAAATTACACTCAATTTGATCAAATTAGAACTCAATTTGATTAACTCAAAACAAATGGGACTCAAGTGTTCTTTGTGAAGAACACATAGACTTACTCATTGGTGATCTAAATTGAATTGGAAAAGGTTTGCTTCCTTTTCTTGGCTCTTGTGTCCTCACCACCCTCAATCTATCGTTTATCATGATTTCACAGATTAGAGATGCCGCATGCAAGGAATGAGCTTGTTTACCTTATGGGATGGCATTCACCCTACTATTTCAGGACTTTGGTGTTGATCTTTCTGGAGAGGACTAAGTCCCCTTCTACATACTGACAGGTATTATGAAAAATCACTTCATAGAATGGGCTATCATAGAGTTGAAGGTGAATGGGTGAAGAAAATGTCAGGACAAAGAGTAGTTCATTCAAATGATGATGAGGATGACATGCTTGAGGATGCTAAGACTACTGAGTAGGTTGGAGATGACGAGGATGAGCATAATGATGAGGCTGAACCCTCAGAGCCAGCACCTGCCATACCACCTCAGTCAGTACCTTCAGAGCCCAGCACTGGTGGATAGCAACATGACTCTGAGCAATTGAGGACACTCAGAGATGATGTTTCTGCTCTCATATCAGATCTTCAGATAGTTTGAGCAGAGGTTCAATTTAGAATTGATCAGTTTTAGATAGAGGTCAGAGATGGTTTCAACAGGATCCTAGCAACTTTACATCTGAGTACTTCAGCTGACCTTCTAGATCACGGTCACATCTCCACCTCCACCAGAAAAATGATGATGAATAGGATTTTCATCCTACTGATCAATAGGATGATGTGCACTCTACAGATCACCATGTTATGGACACACCAGCACCAGAGGCAGAGCAGCAAGAGCAGTGCATTTCTGATACTCCTGCCACATAGAATCTTTCAAGGACTAGTACTCTAGCTTTGTCTAATGCATTCACTGATCAGAGAACTCCACTGCTTTTAGCTTCTATTCCTAAGCCAAAACCACCTCCTTCAGCACCTATTCCAGAGCCAAGAGCTATACCTAGAGTAAGAGATAGAGCTAGAACTCCTACTTGGACTAGAAATAGAGATCTTAGACCTCTTAGATAGACTTCCTTGACTAGGTCTTACTAGCTCCTATCTTTGTATGTTGACAATATCATAGTTCAGCCACTTTTGTATCAAAACTTTGATGATATATATATATGTGTGTGCTTTGTTGTATCTTTCATGAGCAATGATTACTTTTTTACTCTCTTGATATATAATTTTATAGTAAGGGAGAGTATTTTACACTTTTTGTTGATGACAAAAAGGGGGAGTAATATCATGTGATGCATGAAAAATATGTGATTCATGGAAAATGTGTAATAAAAGAAAATGTGCAAGGAAAAAGGAGAGAAGTAATCTAAAATTTAGCAATTTCTTCAGTAATCTAAAATTTTCCAAAGAATTGTGACAATTATGACACTTGTGCAAAATGCTTGAGCAAGGGGGAGTATATCTCATTAAAACTCATAAAAATTACAATGAGCCTTGGAATATTTCTAAAAATCATCTAGAATGTATTGACAGCCTTGACATTTCACTCAATAGCTCTGACATCTCAGTTAATTTGTAAAATGAATTCCTATGTCTTCTTACAATAGACCAAACATTAGATTGAATATAAATCATAACTTGAATTGCTTGGTATGACATACTACATAGCATATTCTAAACTCATTTACTCTGATACAGTTGCAAATGTAAAGGTACTTATTCTTTCCATGCCTGGTATTTTGTCATCATCAAAAAGGGAGAGATTGTTGACCCCTAGAATGATTTTAATGATTACAAAATATAGAAGCATGCAGTTGATACTAATGCTTTTTAAGTACTTAAGAAGTTTTTGTAGGGCATTTCTAATGGACAATCATCAACCCTACATTTCTTAAGACCATTGGAATGCATCCATGTATTCAAGAAAAAGTTTCATGTATTTTTCAATCATTTGAGTGCTCTAAGTAAATTCAATTGTATATTCATAAAAAAGGGTCAAATCGATGTAATTTTAAGTATAAATATTTTAGAATAGGTTTAGAATTTGTTAGGAAGTAGTTTGAAGCTATTTGGAAGCCTTTGGAGAAATTTCAACTCGAGCCGACTCTAATGAATAGAGCTGATACATTTCTTGGCACAGCATAGCATTTTTCTAATACAGGACATTCGAGCCGACTCCAAGAAAATTAGAGCCAACTCTCAGAGAGTCATAGAAAATTGTTTCTGAGATTTCATTCAGCTGAGTTGACTCTAAATCGACAGGAGCCAACTCTCACATACTACAGAATGACTACCTTTCAGGCCACTGATCATCTGAGCCGACTCAAGTCCTTTGAGCTGACTCACCTCCCATTGATTTCAGTAGTAATGGATAGTTCCAGAATTCAAAATTTATCAATTTCAAGACTCCTAACGGCTAGTTTTCAATTCCCAAGATATTCCAACGGCCATATTCATCTGAGAACACTTCAAGAAGCTATAAATGATGGATTTAAGAGAAGAAAAATCTTTTTTATGAGGGCATTGATCATACTAAGAGCTTTCAAGTAGCAACTCAAGCTCTCCAACCACTTCCAACTACCTTGAGTTAATCTTTAAAGAATTAAGAGAGGCTTGAAGAGCATTCAAGAAGAATTCAAGAAGGCCTCATTAAGAGCTTCAACTACAATCATTCAACATACTGGATTTGTTTTAGTGTTGCTTTCTTTTGCTACTCGACTTTTGAGTTGCTACAAGTACAGCAGTGGCTGTAGTTTGTGAGTTATTTTTAAGTAGTTGGTTAGCCTTGAAAATCAAGTTGGGTTGTTAGTGAGCCTGGAAAAACTAATTGTGTATTGAGGTTTTGGATTATGAGCCCGTAGGAAAACAATCCGACTGTATTCGGGGTGAATATAGTGAAAATCCAAAGAGTGCACCTTGGATACTGGATATAGGAGCTGGGTTACTCTGAACCACTCTAAATCTTATGGTATTTGTGTTTGCTCCTGCTTTTGCATTCTTATTTACTTCTACATGCAATACTCTCTTTACTTCACTTAGCACACAAGGTTTTTAAAGATACATACTTGCTAATATTTTTACAAATCCAATTCACCCACCCTCTTAGATTAGCCAACTGGGCAACAAGATCAATGGTCAGAAGGTTCTGGTATTGCTTCATGAAATTATGGTCTATACCCTACCATTTATTGAGTTTCTTTAATAATATATCCCTAAGTATCTCAGAATAATCTGGACAATTAATCAATCATTGATTAAGGTACATATGTAACTCCAATTTGAAATAATAATTAGGTATACATAACATAATTATTTCTAACTGCACTCGAAGATCTAAGTAAGTTATGTTTTTCTCCCCCTCAACTCAATCAACATTATCCTCAATGGAGTAGAAAAGAAAATAAGCACATAAGAAAAATAATGAATACACCTAGGATGAGTATGCTTCGGGAGTTGAAGAGGGCATCATGGAGTAGCGAGCTCCTATTCTTCCACCTAAGTTCTTGTAATTATACTAAAAAAATATAAGATTGTTGGGTTATCTCCCAACCAGTGCTGAGTTTAATGTCTTTAGTCGGACACTATGAGAAGGTGTTACTGATATTGAACTTGGATACGCCCCTCAAGATTTTTAAAAGATAGGACCAATCAAGAGGCCTTATCACCATGACAAAAAAATGTTCGTAGAGTATTTTATGATAATTATCCATATCCATAAAGTACACCCGACAAGCATGCTAAACCAAGATTTAAAATATTATAATAATTTGGTCAAAGATTAGGAAGGGATTGTGTATGTTTGGCTGAGAGTGGGGGGGAGAGTTTGGAAATTTTTCTAACTTTAGAAAGATCTATCCTAATTCCTTTCTCGAGTATGATGTATCTTAACATCATCCCTTCCTGTTGGTACTTAATTGAAGTATGATGTACTCTCGAGTATGATATCCCATCCAATAACTTTTTTATGCATCTTTAGAATACCAACTATGTGGTCTTCCTGGTTAGAGATCACCGGTAGTATGTCTGTAGGTGTAACAGGAAGCGGCTTCAATTCTAGATCTCGTGGTGATTCTAATAGGAAAGCTATTAAGGGATTAGGTGTTGGCTCATATTATTCAATCCAAAGTGGAGTAGGTTTAAATTACAGTATATCGAGTAGGTTACTCATCCCGATGTTATATCCATCTACATTAAAATTATCTATCCCATAATGAGCCATATAGGGATCTAACAACTTCTAAGGATGAATTGGAGATATGGCTTCCCTTATTGTGTTATTCTATTATGGTTTCTAGGAAGCCTTAATTAATTCCATCATGTCATCAATTTCTTCTTCCATCCCATAAAAAAAAGTTGATGATTCTAGGGCACTTGGAAGGGGGCTATAGTGAGTAGGATAATGATGGATGTGGTTCATCCCACTAGTTTGATTTCTCTGCCTCAATCGAATCATCTATATTGGCCTCTATGGTGGTGCAGGATTGTTCCATGACCAATTCATTCCCAAGAGTTGTGGTTGTTTGTTTAGAAAAAAATAAAGGATCATTAAAATCTTTAACTTGATAGTGCCCCTCTAAATTATGATTAAAATCTTTAGCTAGTTAATATCCCTCTAAGTTACTCTCGGACTTACTAGACAGTATTCCTACCTCCTCCCTATCAACATTAGTTAATAATCGGTCAATCTGATAAAAGCTTAAAAGGCATAGTAGGTAGATAGACTATATTTTAAAACTATGTTAAAGTACTGCACAACGGAAGACATGGTAGATCAATCAAGTCAATCTACCAATCTACCTACAACAGGATCTGATATAATAAAAGTGCATGTAGAGATATCAAGAGCAAACAAAAGGAAAGGGTACGTTACCTGTAACCTTTGGATGCAGGTGATGAAGAGCTGTTGAGCCATACAAATGTCTGGCCTATATGGGTAGTTCACACTAGGGCTCGATCCCAATCAACTCCCTTGGAGTGCTAGATTCTAAGGATCCTTGAGGCTGATCTTTTCCTTCCTTGGACCTGCAAGACTTTCTTGAAGCCGCTGAAAAATCTGGTTGGGGAACAATGGGGAGAAGTAGAAGTGGAAACCTTCCCAACTAACTCTTTCTTCTTGAGTCCTAGCTTGATTGCTAGATAGGCTCATACCCAAAATCCAAATGCTCTCAAACCCCACTCTAAGGATACCTTCCTTCCCTCTCATAGAAAAGCCCAGCAAAAATCAACCTCGACTAACTCGCTGCCCTAACAAAGACACCTATTTATAGTAGCAGCAAAGAGGGAGAGAGATATGGAAGGAGGAGTGATTGGGGGAGAGGGTTAAAGGTCGAACCAAATTAGCTCTAGGTTTATATGAAAGAAAATCTGCATTCCAAATAATAAATCCCATAAAAAATCTTGGAGCCAATTTCAGCCAAGATTTGAAATTTGAATTCAAAATTCAAATTTGAATCTTTTAAAGGATTGTGAGCATGAAAAATTAAATATAATTTAATCCTAAGCCAAATCACATTTTGCTTGACCCATCAAATTGTAATCATATTGCAAATAAGTCCTCCAAAAACTCACTAATCGAATTAGTTTAAATCCTCATCACAGCGAAGTGTCGACATTTAGGTCATGGTCAATCATATTGACCCATAGTGATGCTAAACGATTCTCAGTCATCGATCAGCCTTTAGATCAAGTAGAAACCCCTATGATGTATGACCCTATAGGTTTGAATACTAAGCCGATAGCATGGAATGTTTCCAGTACTAGTCAAAGTCATCGTCTAGCAATGATATCTGACGTCCGAATAGGTCGAAGATGTAGAGCAACTCTTTATAACGTCTGGCATATGGTTACTTCATAATTCATCCCTTTGACCTCATAAAGCTCAGGATGACCTCGAGTTTGACTGCCAACCCTAATTTAGTACATCCAGATCGTGTCTCAATCTTACAAGTTCTGTGACTCCTTATAAGAACTACCCTAGCCAAGATTTTGCTAAATTAAAATTTAGTGAGTCATTCACTCCAAACCATTTGGAGGGGTCAATCCCATCTTGATCCATCACTGCTTCACAAGTACTTGACTGTACCCAGAAACCTTCCATCACTGGATTAGAAATCCAGGTATTCTGGTACCTAAGTATAGTGAGTTTCTTGTAAGCTACCATGGTGACCTCAGGTATGAGGGACACATATATCCATATCTCTTCATGATCAACCCTTTGACAGAAGGGAGCTGCGTAGATGGTCACATTTAGTGAGATGTCATACATTTCACCTGTATGTCATATCAGTGTATCTACACTCCTTGGTTAAGAGGACAACCAAACAATATGACATACAACAACCTATGCTTGATACATTTGAAGGAAAATCTGGTGCAGCCGAAGCCTACCCTAGGCATGCAACACTAGGGAGCAGGTATTGTATAATTAAGATTTTTAAGCATGCAGCGGAAAGTACCTACTCATGCACAGGATCTAACATATCATGATGCATGTAACAAAATATATAGGCATGTATAGGCAAATACAATAATAATAAATCATATGATAACAACTAGATCTAGGCATGCATGATAACCAAACTAAAATATACCTGACTGAAAAGTACTCTCTCAGTCTTCAGAATTAATCAGCGACCGGTTGAACTCCTTCAACAGCAAATAAGATCTGCAATTGCAAGAAGAGATCGATCGATCCAAACTCTCGAGGTGTCCAAATGTCCACCCTCTAGAGCATCCATGCACGAGCTCTCGCTGATCCAACTCCCAGAAGGGTGCTAGTCCTTCGGGAATCCAAAGACAGGTCATGAATAGGTGGAGCAGGGAATACAAACTAATCTTCATGGACGGTCTTCTCCAAGACTGCCCAAACTCCACCTAAAGCACACACTGGAAACAACAAACGGGGAAGGAATACAAAAGGATGCTGAACGAATTTCAGCATTCAAACTTTCCTCCCATAGATCCATATGTTACTTCTCAAATAAACATGCTCTGTTTCTTCTCGTTCTCTCTCTCTCTCATGCATCACACGGCCTTCCACCTAGAACTTTTGATCACGGAAACCGCAGGCTCTCACCGCATGGCCTACTGCTAAGATGAAAGACCGGTGGAGAGAATCCCATCACACAGCTGCAACCTAAAAAAATCTCGTGAAGCCTTCAAGTCTTGTTTCTTCCTCTCTCCAAAACCACATGAGAACAGTGTAAGACTTGCTCTGTTCTTCCCTTTATCCCAGCCGATGATGGAATCGTCGCCCTGCAGCAAACTGGAAGAACGCCTCCCTATTTGAATCACTGTCGAACAACCTTCTTCTATCTCATGCCCTGCTACCTATCTATTGCTTCTCTCTTGCCCCCTCGAGCGTTCAATCATCAGGATATATTTATAGGCAGAAAAATCAATCCATGAAGGCAAGGGAAATGGTGGAAGTGACGTGAGGGAGGAAACCATGAGATCCAAAACCAAATGGGAAAGGGCTCTTGATCGGTGGAGAATATTTGTTTTTGATTGCCCAAGTGCAAACGAACTTCACTTGATTAAAACCCATCCAACGGGAAAAACCGTGAGCCAATCTGTGAGAGCCCATTCCACACGGTACAACAAAACAGGGACCATAAGAGATGGGAATCGTGTGCGGGAGAAGAAATAGGCTGAGAGGAGGAAAGGCGTGCAGGACTTGGATAAACTCCTCATCCAATTCAGTGAAACAGGGGAGAAGCCACGTTGAACCATATTGCCTTGTAAACCAACAATTATTCAAACCGGTGATGGCTGGGAGAAAACAAATGAGAACCAAGCCTTGATATAAACCGGTTCCATAAACCAAAACTAGATTAATCAAAACCAAATAAATTAAACCCATTCCAAAAAACCAATTTCAAAAACCAGTTCATTTAAACTCGGTCCGACCAAACCCAATGAGTAATAAAACTTGGTTCAGTCATGGTCTATCAGGAACAATTCCTGGTTGACCCAAACCAACCCTAGTTGATCCAAATCAGACCAGGTGGATCAGAAAAATCCAATGTGTGCTCAATAGACCATTTGACTTTAATACCGAAATGATTTTCAATCATTGATCGGTTCCTGGATCAGAAAGAAATCCTCGATGGCATGAAACCTCATAGGCTCGAACCTAAATGGTAGGACTGGAACACTTCCAGTACCAGCACAATATACCATCTAGCAATGGGTACCGATGTCCGGATAGGCCGAAGATGCGAGAGCAATCTATCGAACCTCTAGCATATGGTTATCGTATAATTTATCCCTTTGACCTCCAATGCTCAAGATGACCTAGGATTAGACTGCCAACCCTAACTGAGTCAATCCACAACATGTCTCAACCTCGCAAGTCTAGTGACTCCTCACTAGGACTACCTTGGTCAAGGATTTGCTAAATTAAGACACTGCGAGACATTCAATCCAAATAATTTAGACAGGTCAATTCCATCTTGGTCCATGACTGCTCCATAAGTACTTGCCTGTACCCAGAAACCTTCCATCACTAGATTAGAAATCCTGGTAGTCCGGCACCAAAGCATAGGGAGTTGCTTGCAAGCTACCATCATGACCTCAGGTCGGAGGGACACATATACCCATATCCAATCGCGAGCAATCCTTTGGCAGAAAGGAGCTCTACGGAGTCACTTTCAATGAGATATCACACATCCCACTTGCAGATCACATCTGTGTCACCACACTCCTTTGGTCAAGAGAACAACCAAACGATATAAACCACAACAACCTACACTTGATACATTGTTGTCCTGTACAAAGTATCCTTTGGTTGTGAACCTTTTAAAGGACCACTCGATATATCCTCTCTAGATCGAAGTCGGTGCAGTCCTAAGGACTTCATCACATTAATTAAGTTCATTACAGGGAAATGAATGATGTGATGAGTTGCTAAAATAATGTTTTATTAATTCATATACAGATTATAATACTCAACACAACCGTCTACAACCTAGGTGATTGGCTTTAGGACACAATTCCCAACAACTCCCACTTGTACTAAAGCCAATCAGAACACTATCTAATACCCATTTTCCTTTGTCGACCTCTTTGATTCTGAGGGCTTTAGTGAACGGGTTGGTTAAACTTTCCTTTTCATCGATCTTCATAAGATTGATATCGCCTCATTCCACGATATCTTGCACGAGGAGATAGCGTCGCAGAATATGCTTAGTGCGGTGATATGACTTTGGCTTTTTAGCTTGAGCAATGGCCCCTGTGCTGTCACAATACACAGGAATAGGACCATCTAGAGAAGGTGCCACCCCTAGCTCTCCATGGAATTTCCACAACCACATGACTTTCTTTGCCACATCTGATGCTGCAAAGTACTCTGCTTCACTTACCGAGTCTGCAACAGTGATCTTCTTGGAACTCTTCTAGCAGATCGCTCCCCCATTCAGGGTAAACACAAATCCTGACACACTCTTGCTATCATCTCTAGAAATTGGAGTCAGTATACCCCACAAGTTTCAAGTCAGGTCTCCATAAATCAGCCATTGGTCCTTAGTATTTCTCAAATACTTCAGGATGGTCTTAACCACCTTCCAATGTGCCTCACCTGGATCAGACTGGTATCTGCTCACTACTCCTAGTGAGTATGCCATGTCAGTTCTAGTACATGTCATAGCATACATGATAGAGCCCACTATCGAAGCATAAGGTACTCTATTCATGCACTCTCTTTCTTCAGGAGTTGTCATGCAATCCTTCTTGGAAAGAATAATTCCAGAACCTATCGAGAGATTGCCTTTCTTGGAATTTTCTATGCTGAATTATCTTAGCACAGTATTAATGTACGTAGACTGGGACAATCCCAGAAGCCTCTTAGATCTAACTCTATAGATCCTCATACCCAGTATGTAAGAAGCTTCACCCAAGTCCTTCATGGAGAACTGAGATGACAACCAGACCTTTATTCCTTGCAATGCTGCGATGTCATTCCCGATTAAGAGAATTTCATTAACATACAGTACCAGGAATACAATCAGAGAACCATTAACCCACTTGTAGATGCAGGGTTCCTCTCCATTCCTAACGAAGTCATATGATTTGATACACCTATCAAATCACATGTTCCAACTTTGAGATGCTTGCTTGAGTCCATAAATGGACCTCTGTAATTTGCACACTTTTGACTCGTCTGTGGATTTGAACCCTTTAGGCTGTATCATATACACCTCCTCATCCAGCTATCCATTCAGGAAAGTGATTCGGACATCCATCTGCCAGATCTTATAGTCAAATTATGCTGCCAAAGTAAGCATGATCCGAATGGACTTAAGCATTGCCACAGGGGAAAATGTCTCGTCATAATCGATACCATATCGCTGATGATACCCCTTGGCATCCAGACAGGCTTTGTAGGTCTCCACCTTCCCATCTGCACCCCTTTTCCTCTTGAAAATCTACTTGCACCTGATAGATTTTATCCCTTCAGGTGGATCAACCAATGTACATACATTGTTGATCTCCATGGACTCCATCTTGGATCGCATGGCTCCAAGCCATGCCTTAGAGTCAAATCTCTGAAGTGCATCCATATAGGTGATCAGATCCTCATCATTCTGGTCGAGCTCAATGGGATCACTATCCTAGATCAAGAAACCATAGTATCTCTCTGGCTGAAACAGTACTCTACTGGAAATCTTAATAATGGGTTCTGGGTGTGATTCAATCACAGCCGGTTCTATGATGTCCTTAAGGTGTGCAAGCTCTTCCACTGGTTGAACTTCACCAAGTTCAATCTTAGAGGCTACAGTTCCTTCTCTAAGGAACTCCTTTTCCAAAAAAAATAGCCCTAAGAGCAACGAACACTTTCTGTTCATCTTCCAAGTAGTAGAAATACCCTTTTGTTTCCTTAGGGTATCCAATAAATAGGCACCGATCAGACCTAGGACCAAGTTTATCTGAGTCTAAATGCTTTACATAAGCCAGACAACCTCAGACCCGGAAGTGTGAAATTGAGGGCCTACATCCAGTCCATAGCTCATATGGAGTGGAGAAAGCAGACTTACTCGAAACTTCATTCAGCAAGTAACAAGCTGTCTCAAGTGCATATCCCTAGAAGGATAGAGGCAGAGTTACGAAGCCCATCATGGATCGAACCATGTCCAACAGGATTCGATTCCTCCTTTCGGAAATACCATTCAATTGAGGTATTCCTAGAGGAGTCTATAGAGAATCCCATTTTCCTCAAGATATGTCATGAACTCACCGGATAGGTATTCACCACCTCGATCAAATCGAAGGGTTTGAATACTCTTTCTAGTTTATCTCTTTACTTCATTACAATATTGTTTGAACATTCCAAATGACTTAGATTTATGTCTCATCAAAAAGACATAATCACACCTGGAAAGGTTGTCTGTAAATGTAATGAAATATTTGTATCCACCTCTAGCACTAACTTTCATAGGTTTGCATTCATCAATATGTATAAGTCTCATAAATTATATTGCTTGTTCACCTTTTCCAGTAAAAGATGACTTGGTCATTTTACCAAGCAAATAGGATTCACATGTGGGCAGTGAGAATCACTAACCTCGAGGAGGCCATCTCCTCGAAACTTGTTTATCTTATTCTAGTTAAGATGACCTAGCCTACATGCCATAAATACAAATCAATGACATTTTCCATCTTTAGGCTGTTCGGGTCTTTGGACACCTGATAAAGAGGACAGTTCCTCTTCCAGTGTCCATGCTTCTTAAAATAGAAGCACTCTGCACTAGCTAGATCAGCTTTCACTTTCTTGGTCTGAGTTGGGCCAGGAGCACTTTGCACTTTCTATTCCTTACCTTTCTTCTTCCCTTTCTGAAAGGGACGATGACCTCTAGAACCTCCCACTAAATTCACCATCAGTTGGTGGTCCTTCTCGTAAGTCCGCAACAACCCCAACAAACCATGGTAATTGACTGCAGGTTATTCATTCTATAATAATCGAGAGGGTTAAGATAGGATAAGAGTAGAGAATTCAGAATCGTATCCTTACCGAATTGCTCGTGCAAGGGACATCTGAGCTTGCCCAATCGTTCGATCATCTCAATCATGTACAATACATGATCAGTAACCGAACCATCATTTCGCATTTTGACATTGTAGATGGCACAAGATACTTTGTACTGCTCTACATCGTTTGGCGTGCTGAAAGATTTCTTCAACTTTTGAAGGATCTCATCTTGCTGGGCCTCGAATTTATGACTGAACTCATCATTCATTGCTGCTTCGGATAGTAGTTCGATCAGAAACCTACTTCAAATAAGTGTCCCTGACCGAACTTCGAGCATTGGCAGAAGGGATTTTGGGTGCTGGATCCGTTATCACATAACAGATCCGCTAGTGCTCTAGGACAATCCTCAATCTTCGATACCAACTATCGAAATTGGGACCCTTTAACTTCTCGCTACCAAGAAGTGATCGTAGAAAAAGGTTTGAAGATATCTGAAAGGAAAATCTAGACCTAATTGGTATATGAATTAATCAATTAAACCAAAAGACTTGGACTTTAGTCTAAAGGTCCCTCCCACTAATTTTTTAAATTGGGAGCCTCTAACTCCAATCCTTGAAATCTTCATTTCATAGTGGGTACTGAAATCCAATAGACCACGTATGAGCCCGACTATGGCCAGCTTACCCATACGCGCCTAAAGGTAGGTTCTATAACCAATTGCTTCCCCAAGCAACTTCCAGTAATAAATTTTGCCCCACAGAACCCCCAATCGGCCTAGGGGCCTCTTATTGCGGGTCTCTGGTTAGGTCCTACCATCAATATGATGAATCCAATGCTTCCAGCTAATGAATGATCAAGCCCGACTATGGCCGGCCCACCTGATCACCGTTAAGAAGGTTACACTGAACCATCATCTATGAGAGAGTAATTTCAGTAATCGAATGCACACCCATTCTATGGAACTGCCGATGTACACCAAGCTAAAGGACACATTACTAATCCACTTAATGGGAGGCTAAGATACCATCAACTCATTGACTTAGTATTTTTTAGGACCTAATAATTTTAGAAGATTTTAATTGAATTGTGACAGAAGAATAGAGAGAAGAACATGGATCAACCTCCCATTGATCAAATCAATTCTTAGGAGGGTTAAATTAAATTCAACAAATTGGTCCATAGGCATCTTAAGATCAGTTAAGCCGATCAACTTGGGTGGCATGGGTTAACTCGAATCAATAAGCTTTTCTAATTAGTTTTGGTTGACCGGATTGGCCAGGTAGGTGAGATCATGGGTGAGTATCCGCCATTAACCACATTTCCTAGACACCAACCAAGTTGGCCAGGAAAGAGGTAGCCTCATGCAACCATGATCAGAAATGCCAAACCTGCCTAGACACCAATCGATTAACCAGACTCGATTAGACTAGCCTAAGAACTCGGGCTTTCCTAGAGCCACTAATTAGATCCAATTTGAAGAATGGACCAACCCATCTAACTATTAGATAGATACTAAAGAGAAGGTCCTTAATCAACATTTGATTAGTTCTCTTAAATCCAATTCAACTAATCTTAGGTCTAACCCAATTAATGGACCCAATCATACAACTAACCCAATTAACCCGGATGGCTTATTCAAATGACATTAGGTTTCACAAACCCTAATTAGTCTTGTCATTTAGATTAATCATTCAATTCATAATTGTTAGATTATAATCCATCTTTTAATAAAAATATTTTTTAATTAAATTCATGTAAAACTCTTTTTACATGTTTCATACATCATATCTAGTTTCATCATATCAATTACAATATTGCAAGTCCTAAATATTTTAGACATGCCAATGTATATCTATCAAGATTAAAACATTTTAAAACCATTGGTTTCCTTTAAGGATCCTTCTGAAAAGGTCAACATAGATGAATCGCCTCGTGCCAAAAAAATTAGGGGTTTTAAACCCTGATTAATCTGGACACACGGCCATGATGAAGGTCTCAACTAGGTTTCTAAAAGTAATCCCTAACACATGCAATCATGATATGCTACACAGATACCTGTGGCTCTGATACCACTGAAGGAAAACCTGATGTAGTAGAAGCCTACCCTAAGATGCAACACTAGGGAGCAGGAATTGCATAATTAAAATTTTTAAGCATGCAGCAGAAAGTACCTACTCATGCACAGGATCTAACATATCATGATGCATGAAACAAAATCTACAGGAATATATAGGCAAATACAATAATAATAAATCATATGATAACAACTAGATCTAGGCATACATGATAACCAAAATAAAATATACTTGATCGAAAACGACTCTCTCAGTCTTCAGAATTAATCAACGACCAGTTGAACTCCTTCAACAGCAAATAAGATCTGTAATGGCAAGAAGAGATCGATCCAAACTCTTGAGATGTCCAAACATCCACCCTCTAGAATATCCATGCACGGGCTCTCACTGATCCAACTCCCGGAAAGATGCTAGTCCTTCGGGAATCCAAAGGAAGGTCACGAATAGGTGGAGCAGGGAATACAAACTAATCCTCACGGACGGTCTTCTCCAAGACTTCCCAAACTCCACCTAAAGCACACACTAGAAATAACAAACCGGGAAGGAACATAAAAGGATGCTGAATGAATTTCATCATTCAAACTTTCATCCCATAGATCCATCTGTTACTTCTCAAATAAACATGCTTTGTTTCTTCACCTTCTCTCTCTCTCACGCATCACATGGCCTTGCACCCAGAACTTTTGATCATAGAAATCGTAGGCTCTCACCGCATGGCCTACTGCTATGATGAAAGACCGGTGGAGAGAATCCCATCACATGGCTGCAACCCAGATAAATCCCACGAAGCCTTCAAGTCCTGTTTCTTCCTCTCTCCAAAACCATATGAGAATAGAGGAAGACTTGCTTTGTTCTTCCCTTTGTCCTAGCCGATGATGGAGTCGTTGCCCTGCAGCAAATCGTAAGAACGCCTCCCTATTTGAATCACCGTTGAACAACCTTCTTCAAACTCATGCCCTATTGCCTATCTATTGCTTCTCTCTTGCCCCCCGAGCGTTTAACCATCAGGATATATTTATAGGTAGAAAAATCAATCCATGAAGGCAAGGGAAAAGGTGGAAGTGACCTGAGGGAGGAAACCATGAGA
The DNA here is from genome assembly GCA_021397845.1 of Areca catechu. Lineage (NCBI taxonomy): Eukaryota > Viridiplantae > Streptophyta > Magnoliopsida > Arecales > Arecaceae > Areca > Areca catechu. The sequence goes on along the minus strand of CM038051.1, from coordinate 86,483,668 downwards.
TCCAAAACCAAATGGAAAAGGGCTCTTGATTGGTGGAGAAGATTTGTTTCAGATCTCCCAAGTGCAAACGAACTTCACTCGATTAAAACCCATCCAGTGAGAAAAATTGTGAGCCAATCTGTGAGAGCCCATTCCACACGGTACAACAAAACAGGGACCATGAGAGATGGGAATTGCGTGCGGGAGAAGAACTGGGCTGAGAGGAGGAAAGGTGTGCGAGACTTGGACGAACTCCTTATCCAATTTGGTGAAATAAGGGAGAAGCCATGTTGAACCATATTGCTATGTAAACCAACAAGTATTCAAACCGATGATGGCTGGGAGAAAACAAATGAGAACTAAGTCTTGATATGAACTAATTCCATAAACCAAAATTGGTTTAATCAAAACCAAATAAATTAAACCTATTCCAATAAACCAATTTCAAATATCGGTTCATTTAACCTCAGTCTGACCAAACCCAATGAGTAATAAAACTTGGTTCAGTCATGGTCTATCAGGAACAATTCCTGGTTGACCTTAACCAATCCTGGTCGATCCAAATCAGACCAGGTGGACCAGAAAAATCCAATGTGTGCTCAAGAGACCATTTGACTTTAATACCGAAATGATTCTCAATCATTGATCGATTCCTGGATCAAAAAGAAATCCTCAATGGTGTGTGAACTCATAGGCTCGAACATAAATGGTAGCACTAGAACACTTCCAGTACCAGCACAAGATACCATCTAGCAATGGGTCCTGACGTCCGGATAGAACGGAGATGTGAGAGTAATCTATCAAACCTTTGGCATATGGTTACCGTATAATTCATCCCTTTGACCTCCAATGCTCAAGATGACCTAGGGTTAGACTGCCAACCCTAACTAAGTCAATCCATAACATGTCTCAACCTTGCAAGTCCAATGACTCCTTACTAGGACTACCTTGGCTAAGGATTTGCTAAATTGAGACACTGCGAGACATTCATGTTGGGTTCGGGAACCAGTGCGGAAGTGTGGATTTCAAAACTTTATGAAATCAGGTCCGAACCCTAATCCCAAAATCTCCTTATTAGCAATTAAAACTTATGACTACATGCATGTCCAAATTTAAACATAGTTTAGATACTAACCTCAGATCGCTATATCCAATCTGATGTAGAAATAAACTCCAAATAGTGTAACTTTTGAACACACCAAGCGTCCACTTGTCCGCCCTCCGATGGTGATCCACACGGGCAGATGATCAAGACAGTGACTCCTCAATTGGGTTCCTTCCAATCAAGTTCTACCCCAAGAACTTGATATATGGGCTATTGGCTAGGACACCTCTAGCCAAACGGGGACTAAAACTTTCTCTCTTACCCTTCTCCTAGTTTTTAGCAGCTTTGGCCCCTTAAGACACTCTTGTCTTAAGAATAAGCCCTTGTCCTAAAATGAGACAAGGCTTGTCTTGGAGGGAGAAGAAAATTAAGACAAAGTTGTCTTAATGTAAGAAAGAAACAAAAGAGGTGCCTTCTTCCTTTACCGTCGGAGAGTTTCTCTCTCTGACTCTCCTTCTATTCTGAGATTCGACAGAGCCTAGGCTCTGTAAAGGAATCAAAGAGGAAAGAGAGGAGGGGGAAACAATCTTCTGGAGAGGGAGAAGGAAAGAGAAGCAAGGCTTCGCCGTAGAAAATCTGGAATACCATTTTACGGTGAAGCCTTCTTCTTAAATAGGCGACAGAGAGGCGCCTTCTCATCTGAAAACATTCTCTCATGTCCCTCTCTCCCTTCTCACGTCTTCTCTCTTTATCTCATGGCCCTTGGGATTAATCTCACGGCCTTTGGGATGGGAAGACGCGAAGATGGATCATGAAAAATACAGAAGGGCGCGCGCAGAAAGAAGAGTCGTGCCCCTTCGGTGTTTTTTCTTTTCTTTTTCACGGTATTTTTCCCTTTTTTTGGAGAGTCCACGCCTAGGTGGACTCTCTTCCACGCCTCTTCAAAAATCACCGGCGTTTTTTCTTTCTTTTCATGCAAAGACGCGTCTTGGAAAGAGTCCACGCGCGTGTGGACTCTTCTCCTTGCGCGCGCGCGTGGGAAGAGAGGGGGAGGGGTTTTAGGCGATGTGGGAAAGGGGTTTAGCCTCTTAGGTTAGACCAATTGCTAGCCTATAGTTAGCCCAACATTTTGTATCTTCAATTAGATTCAAAACTGAATGAATTTGGATCTAAAAAAGACCAAATCGGAACCCTAACTCGAATCCGATTCAAGTAGAAGTCATGGTTTGCAACACATGCTAGTGTGTTCATCTGCAAACGAGATTTAATTCCAAATTAAATCCTTGATTATCTGTCCTAAGTGTGTGACCCATTGGGTTCCATACTTAGCCAGCAGTGGGTCCGAGTGCAAGTTGACCTAATATGATCAGAACTCATTCTAATCGATTTAGGTCAAATCGAGCTAACTCGAGTCAGTCAATTAGGACTCCTCCTAATTAGTGATCCAATTAAACCATTTAATTTGATCAACCCACAAGACAAGATTGACGTCTAGCAACGTGTCATGTCTACCCGGAAGATATGGAAATTCTGGTGTAATTCCAAAACTACCCTAAAGTGGAAAGTTCCCGTACAATTTCGATCCTTCAATCATCTTGCATCCCGAATATAACTATGGATATGGAATCATGTCAAATCCAGTTTATACTCATTCCCAGCTCAGTCATACACTAATGATTCAATTAATTCGATATTAGAAATTATTTCTAATATCTGTACTTTGATCAAAGATTTCCTGAATCATCATCTGACCTAATTTGGCTGGATGCAATCTCCTCCTACTAGGAGTGATCAATTCCTTGTTGACCTACTCATTACCTTCATATACAATTCACCATACCCAGCATCAACCTCGTACATGACCCAGTGTCATGATTGAGATTGAACCAAAGCATGGGTTCATGTACATAAGGTATTATGGCAGTCTCAGGTCATAGGACTACTTGTACAACTCCCACTATGTGAAACATCTATTGACATGCAGCTAAGGCTCCATTAGATGTTCTCAAACTGGATCTATTCAGTGAACTCATTCACTAATGAGCACCCACATCCTTGTATTAGTGTCCTACACAAATGACTGTGAGAGCAGTCACCCTTTTCAGCATACATAGGATGTGCCAGTCTTACCGGAAACCCTGATCCCCAACTCAGGGTTCCTATGACTAGGAATATTCTAGATTAGGGTTTTAAGGCCTTAGATCTCACTGGTATGATCTCATCATAGCCCTACAACCATAGCCCTAATCTATGGGGTTCATCATATAATGACACAGCGAATGATGAAAAATTATTGCCTTTATTTATTTGTCAATTTACAATGGTCTGGGAGATACAGATATTGGCTTATAGGGCATAATCCTTTCAATCTCCCACTTGCACTAAAGCCAATCGCTCTTATTCTTTAACCCCATACAATCGAGGTGGCGATCAAACTCCCGCTGTGGTAGAGCCTTAGTGAACGGGTCTGCTATGTTGTTCTTTGTATCTACTCTATTGATGCAGACTTCTTGTCTTTCGATTATCTCTCGGACAAGATGGAAGCGTCTCAGAATGTGCTTGGACTTGTGATGGGCTCTCGGTTCCTTAGCTTGAGCAACTGCTCCAGTGTTATCACAATAGAGTGGCACCGGGTTCTCAATCTCAGGAACTACTCCCAACTCTGTGATGAATTTCTTCATCCAGACAGCTTCCTTGGCGGCTTCACTGACAGCTATGTACTCTGCCTCGGTAGTTGAGTCAGCTACAGTCTGCTGTTTAGTGCTCTTCCAACTTACTGCTCCACCATTCAAGGTAAAGACATACCCTGAAATGGATTTACTATCATCTGGGTCTGATTGAAAACTAGAATCTGAATAGGCTTCTAGTTTAAGATCAGATCCTCCGTATATTAGAAAAATATCCTTAGTCCTTCTCAGGTACTTAAGAATATTTTTCACAACCTTCCAGTGATCCTCTCCTGGATCAGCCTGAAATCTACTGGCTACACCCAAGGCATATGCCACATCAGGCCTGGTACATAACATAGCATACATAATCGACCCTATAGCCGAAGCATAAGGTATAGAACTCATTCTATTTCTTTCTTCAGGTGTCTTAGGAGACATCCTCTTAGAAAGACGTATGCCATGACCAATAGGTAAGTAACCTCTTTTACTTTCCTCCATGCTAAATCTCTTTAGCACCTGGTCAATGTACCTAGACTGGGACAAGCCAAGCATCCTTCTTGATCTATCTCTATAGATCTTTATACCCAGTATATAGGATGCTTCTCCCAAGTCTTTCATGGAAAACTGTTTCGATAACCACACTTTGACTGATTGTAACATTGGGATATCATTCCCAATAATAAGTATATCATCAACATATAGAACTAAGAAAACTATGGCACTCCCACTAGTCTTCTTGTACATACAAGGTTCATCCTCATTTTTGAAAAAATCAAATTCTTTGACTGTTTTATCAAATCGGATGTTCCAACTCCTGGATGCTTGCTTTAATCCATAAATGGATTTCTTTAGCCTACATACCTGATTAGGTTTAGTCTCCAAGACAAAACCTTCTGGTTGTGACATATAAACCTCTTCCTCAAGGAAACCATTGAGGAATGCAGTTTTTACATCCATTTGCCAGATCTCATAATCATGATATGCTGCTATAGCAAGCATAATCCGAATAGATTTGAGCATGGCAACAGAGAAAAATGTTTCATCATAATCTATTCCCTGTTTTTGTCTGAAACCCTTAGCCACCAATCTGGCTTTATAAGTTTCAACTTGGCCATCTGCCCCAATCTTCCTTTTATAGACCCATTTACACCCAATAGGGTTAATACCCTCTGGTGCATCAACCAAAGACCATACTTGGTTGACATACATGGAGTCCATCTCGGATCTCATGGCTTCCAGCCATTTGTCTGAGTCTCTACTCATGACTGCTTTCGTATAGGTTAGAGGCTCATCATTTTGAATGATTTGGGCTTCATTATTTTCAATTATGAACCCATACCTCTCAGGTGCCTGTCGCACCCTATCAGACCTACGGATAGGAGTGTGTTCAGGTTCTATATTAACTATGTTGTTACTTGACTGAGAAGTGTCTATTTGTTGAATCTCATTGAGTTCGATATTTCTACCAGTGCCCTTTTGTAGGATAAATTCCTTTTCCATAAAAGTGGCATGCCTACTGACCAAAACTTTTTGTTCAGCAAGGTGGTAGAACACATATCCTATACTATCTCTAGGATATCCGATAAATAGACATTTGTCTGCTCTAGCATCTAGTTTATGTCCAAAATTCCTTTTTACATAGGCTGGACATCCCCATATCTTAATATACTTAAGATTGGGCTTCTTACTTCTCCATAATTCATATGGAGTGCTAGAGACAGTTTTAGATGGTACTCTATTCAAGATATAAGTTGCTGTTTCCAAAGCATATCCCCAGAAAGAAAAAGGTAACTCCGTGAAGCACATCATGGATCGTACCATATCCAATAAAGTATGATTCCTCCTTTCAGCAACACCATTTAATTGTGGTGTGTAAGGAGGAGTCCATTCAGAGATGATCCCCTTATCTTTAAGATGATCAAGAAACTCAGTGGATAAGTATTCACCTCCTCTATCTGATCGGAGGATCTTTATACTTTTTCCTGTCTGTTTCTCTACCATACTTTGATACTCTAAAAATTTTTCAAAAGCATCGGACTTATGTTTCATTAGATGCACAAATCCATACGTTGGAAAATCATCAGTAAATGTGATGAAGTATGAGTATCCACCATAGGCTTGAGTTGTCATAGGCCCACATACATCTGTGTGTATGAGTCCTAATAACTCTTTTGTCCTTTCTCCATGTCCACTAAATGGAGTCTTGGTCATCTTACCCATGAGACATGATTCACAAGTTCCTAATGACTCATAGTCATAAGGATCAAAAAAATTTTCTTTGTACAACTTGTTAATCCTAGTCTCACTAATATGTCCAAGTCGACAATGCCAAAGTAAGGTATTGTTAACATCATCTCTTTTCCGTCTGTTAGAAACATGAAAAACATTGTCATTAGTGGAAAGAGTTAAGAGACCATTGCAGAATATGCCATAACATATAATTTCATTAGATAAAGAAATTGAGCAGCCACTGCTCATTACATTCATAGTATATCCTTGTTTAAGTAACAAGGGTACAGATATGATATTTCTAATGATTTTTGGCATATAGTAACAATTCCTTAGCTCCAAGATCTTCCCTGAAGGTAACTTCAAAACATAAGTCCCTACAGCTTCTGCTTGGATGGGGTCCCCTCCAGCACCGTAGAGCTCAAAGTTACCTTCCTTCAATACTTTAAGCCCCTGAAGTCCCTGCAATGATTTGCAGATGTTATGACCACAGGCGGTATCCAACACCCAAGTATTTGAAATGGAAGAATCCAATGACAAAATAGTATGAACTTCTTTCATACCTTTTGGTGCCTCTGATGCACCAGGCTTCAAACTTGCAAGGTAAACCTTGCAGTTTCTTTTCCAATGACCCGGCTTGCCACAATGAAAGCAGGTCATCTGTCCGGAGGCCTTCTTTCCTTTCTTCTTCTTAATGCCCCCTTTGGGATTCATCCTCTTATTGGAACCCCTTTTGCCTGTCTTCTTCTTATCCACAAGAAGAACTGGAGCCTTATTTTTCTTTACATGGCTCTCTGCTGTTTTCAACATATTCAACAGCTCAGGCAAGGAAGAATTAAGTTTGTTCATATGGTAATTAAGAACAAACTGTGAAAATGACTCTGGGAGTGATTGCAAGATCAAGTCTTGATTCAACTCCCCATCCATTACAAAACCTAATTGACCTAATCGAGTGATTAGATCAATTATCTTTAATACATGGTCTTGTATTGATGTACCTTCTGTCATCCTTGCACGGAACAACTGCTTAGATATTTCATATCTAGCAGTTCTACTGTGTTCTCCATAAAGCTCTTTTAAATTTAGCAGTATGGAGTTAGTATCCATGCTATCATGCTGCCTCTGCAACTCGTTAGTCATAGAGGCAAGCATAACACATTTGACAGTAAGTGAGTCATTTTGCCACATATTATATGTGGTCTTCTCCTCTTGCGAGGCATCTTCCCTTGGTGGTTCCAAAATCGGGGTATCAAGAATATAGGAAATTCTTTCTTGACTGAGTACTATTTTCAAATTTCTCAGCCAATCAACATAATTAGGCCCAGTCAATTTGTTGGCATCTAAAATACTACGGAGTGAGAGTGAAGAGGCCATTTATCTACATTTAAACAAAGAACGAAAACATAAGCAAACAACCATGAAATGACAACACATAATTAAATTAGGACTTTAATTTAATTATGTCTCCCACTATTTTATCGAGCATCATAACCCTCTATACGATGATCAAGAAAACCTTAATTGATCTTTCTTAGTGGGGTTGAGATCCCAATCCCTTATAAAAGACCTTGTGTGTACACAACAAATCTTATATAAGTTCATAGGTAGGAAAACTCTTTCCAATTGTAACCTGTACAATTCTCAACTTATCTCGGCCTCTAAAATATTAATAGCCTTGTGTATACACAACAAACTATAATATTTTAGTTAAGTAAGACCCTTCATAGCCATATAGTCATGACTTTAATAGTAATACCCTTGTGTGTACACAATAAAATATTACTTTAAATCATGCCATAAACAAATAATTGTATTAGGCCAAAAATTATGTTAGTCACCATATTAGGTCTTGTGTGTACACAACAAACCTAGTATAGATCGTAACACAATGATGACCTATCATGAAGGAAGGCCAATAATAGTATTTTAACACCAAGCATGTTAGTCAAGAGTTAAATCAATCAGATCGGCCAGGCTAGTGGAAGAGATGTGGGGGTCCCCCCGTTGCTTTCCTAGACACCAATTTAAAATTGGCCAGGTCAGTCAACGGAACCAATTAAAAACCACGATTCCCTTTACCTTCCCAGAACCACCTTTCTAGACATCGAAATGACTAATTATCCATCATGACTAATAATGCTTATCGGTTAACTATACTACCACTTAATATAATTTTAAGAGGGGTTCATGCAATGCCAGCACATTCAATTAAAAGCTATCACATATATTAATACATGCTTTAAACTAAGCAAATATGTGAAATGTGTGCCATCATACTAGGACAACCATTTACCACATAATGGATACACCATTATGCCAGGGCAACCTTATTTCAGTATGATGGCTCCAGGGCTAATCATATCTCTAAGACAATTAGGGTTTCAGTGGAAAACCCTAACTGGTGGCAATCATCAAACTCATGTTCAATCAAAGACATGCCTTGTGCATCAATATAAAAACTTTAACATGATACTACATCATGAATTGAACTGCATAATTTTTAATCCTAATAAGGAGGCTCTGATACCACTGTTGGGTTCGGGAACCAGTGCGGAAGAGTGGATTTCAAAACTTTATGAAATCAGGTCCGAACCCTAATCCCAAAATCTCCTTATTAGCAATTAAAACTTATGACTACATGCATGTCCAAATTTAAACATAGTTTAGATACTAACCTCAGATCGCTATATCCAATCTGATGTAGAAATAAACTCCAAATAGTGTAACCTTTTGAACACACCAGGCGTCCACTTGTCCGCCCTCCGATGGTGATCCACACGGGCAGATGATCAAGACAGTGACTCCTCAATTGGGTTCCTTCCAATCAAGTTCTACCCCAAGAACTTGATATATGGGCTATTGGCTAGGACACCTCTAGCCAAACGGGGACTAAAACTTTCTCTCTTACCCTTCTCCTAGTTTTTAGCAGCTTTGGCCCCTTAAGACACTCTTGTCTTAAGAATAAGCCCTTGTCCTAAAATGAGACAAGGCTTGTCTTGGAGGGAGAAGAAAATTAAGACAAAGTTGTCTTAATGTAAGAAAGAAACAAAAGAGGCGCCTTCTTCCTTTACCGTCGGAGAGTTTCTCTCTCTGACTCTCCTTCTGTTCTGAGATTCGACAGAGCCTAGGCTCTGTAAAGGAATCAAAGAGGAAAGAGAGGAGGGGAAAACAATCTTCTGGAGAGGGAGAAGGAAAGAGAAGCAAGGCTTCGCCGTAGAAAATCTGGAATACCATTTTACGGTGAAGCCTTCTTCTTAAATAGGCGACAGAGAGGCGCCTTCTCATCTGAAAACATCCTCTCACATTCCTCTCTCCCTTCTCACGTCTTCCCTCTTTATCTCATGGCCCTTGGGATTAATCTCACGGCCTTTGGGATGGGAAGACGCGAAGATGGATCGTGAAAAATACAGAAGGGCGCGCGCAGAAAGAAGAGTCGCGCCCCTTCGGTGTTTTTTCTTTTCTTTTTCATGGTATTTTTCCCTTTTTTGGAGAGTCCACGCCTAGGTGGACTCTCTTCCACGCCTCTTCAAAAATCACCGGCATTTTTCTTTCTTTTCACGCAAAGATGCGTCTTGGAAAGAGTCCACGCGCGTGTGGATTCTTCTCCTTGCGCGCGCGCGTGGGAAGAGAGGGGGAGGGGTTTTAGGCGATGTGGGAAAGGGGTTTAGCCTCTTAGGTTAGCCCAATTGCTAGCCTATAGTTAGCCCAACATTTTGTATCTTCAATTAGATTCAAAACGGAATGAATTTGGATCTAAAAAAGACCAAATCGGAACCCTAACTCGAATCCAATTCAAGTAGAAGTCATGGTTTGCAACACATGCTAGTGTGTTCATCTGCAAACGAGATTTAATTCCAAATTAAATCCTTGATTATCTGTTCTAAGTGTGTGACCCATTGGGTTCCATACTTAGCCAGCAGTGGGTCCGAGTGCAAGTTGACCTAATCTGATCAGAACTCATTCTAATCGATTTAGGTCAAATCGAGCTAACTCGAGTCAGTCAATTAGGACTCCTCCTAATTAGTGATCCAATTAAACCATTAAATTTGATCAACCCACAAGACAAGATTGACGTCTAGCAACGTGTCATGTCTACCCGGAAGATATGAAAATTCTGGTGTAATTCCAAAACTACCCTTCAGTGGAAAGTTCCCGTACAATTCGATCCTTCAATCATCTTGCATCCCGAATATAACTATGGATATGGAATCATGTCAAATCCAGTTTATACTCATTCCCAGCTCAGTCATACACTAATGATTCAATTAATTCGATATTAGAAATTATTTCTAATATCTGTACTTTGATCAAAGATTTCCTGAATCATCATCTGACCTAATTTGGCTGGATGCAATCTCCTCCTACTAGGAGTGATCAATTCCTTGTTGACCTACTCATTACCTTCATATACAATTCACCATACCCAGCATCAACCTCGTACATGACCCAGTGTCATGATTGAGATTGAACCAAAGCATGGGTTCATGTACATAAGGTATTATGGCAGTCTCAGGTCATAGGACTACTTGTACAACTCCCACTATGTGAAACATCTATTGACATGCAGCTAAGGCTCCATAAGATGTTCTCAAACTGGATCTATTCAGTGAACTCATTCACTAATGAGCACCCACATCCTTGTATTAGTGTCCTACACAAATGACTGTGAGAGCAGTCACCCTTTTCAGCATACATAGGATGTGCCTGTCTTACCGGAAACCCTGATCCCCAACTCAGGGTTCCTATGACTAGGAATATTCTAGATTAGGGTTTTAAGGCCTTAGATCTCACTGGTATGATCTCATCATAGCCCTACAACCATAGCCCTAATCTATGGGGTTCATCATATAATGACACAGCGAATGATGAAAAATTATTGCCTTTATTAATTTGTCAATTTACAATGGTCTGGGAGATACAGATATTGGCTTATAGGGCATAATCCTTTCAATCTCCCACTTGCACTAAAGCCAATCGCTCTTATTCTTTAACCCCATACAATCGAGGTGGCGATCAAACTCCCGCTGTGGTAGAGCCTTAGTGAACGGGTCTGCTATGTTGTTCTTTGTATCTACTCTATTGATGCAGACTTCTTGTCTTTCGATTATCTCTCGGACAAGATGGAAGCGTCTCAGAATGTGCTTGGACTTGTGATGGGCTCTCGGTTCCTTAGCTTGAGCAACTGCTCCAGTGTTATCACAATAGAGTGGCACCGGGTTCTCAATCTCAGGAACTACTCCCAACTCTGTGATGAATTTCTTCATCCAGACAGCTTCCTTGGCGGCTTCACTAACAGCTATGTACTCTGCCTCGGTAGTTGAGTCAGCTACAGTCTGCTATTTAGTGCTCTTCCAACTTACTGCTCCACCATTCAAGGTAAAGACATACCCTGAAATGGATTTACTATCATCTGGGTCTGATTGAAAACTAGAGTCTGAATAGGCTTCTAGTTTAAGATCAGATCCTCCGTATATTAGAAAAATATCCTTAGTCCTTCTCAGGTACTTAAGAATATTTTTCACAACCTTCCAGTGATCCTCTCCTGGATCAGCCTGAAATCTACTGGCTACACCCAAGGCATATGCCACATCAGGCCTGGTACATAACATAGCATACATAATCGACCCTATAGCCGAAGCATAAGGTATAGAACTCATTCTATTTCTTTCTTCAGGTGTCTTAGGAGACATCCTCTTAGAAAGACGTATGCCATGACCAATAGGTAAGTAACCTCTTTTACTTTCCTCCATGCTAAATCTCTTTAGCACCTGGTCAATGTACCTAGACTGGGACAAGCCAAGCATCCTTCTTGATCTATCTCTATAGATCTTTATACCCAGTATATAGGATGCTTCTCCCAAGTCTTTCATGGAAAACTGTTTCGATAACCACACTTTGACTGATTGTAACATTGGGATATCATTTCCAATAATAAGTATATCATCAACATATAGAACTAAGAAAACTATGGCACTCCCACTAGTCTTCTTGTACATACAAGGTTCATCCTCATTTTTGAAAAAATCAAATTCTTTGACTGTTTTATCAAATCGGATGTTCCAACTCCTGGATGCTTGCTTTAATCCATAAATGGATTTCTTTAGCCTACATACCTGATTAGGTTTAGTCTCCAAGACAAAACCTTCTGGTTGTGACATATAAACCTCTTCCTCAAGGAAACCATTGAGGAATGCAGTTTTTACATCCATTTGCCAGATCTCATAATCATGATATGCTGCTATAGCAAGCATAATCCGAATAGATTTGAGCATGGCAACAGGGGAAAATGTTTCATCATAATCTATTCCCTGTTTTTGTCTGAAACCCTTAGCCACCAATCTGGCTTTATAAGTTTCAACTTGGCCATCTGCCCCAATCTTCTTTTTATAGACCCATTTACACCCAATAGGGTTAATACCCTTTGGTGCATCAACCAAAGACCATACTTGGTTGACATACATGGAGTCCATCTCGGATCTCATGGCTTCCAGCCATTTGTCTGAGTCTCTACTCATGACTGCTTCCGTATAGGTTAGAGGCTCATCATTTTGAATGATTTGGGCTTCATTATTTTCAATTATGAACCCATACCTCTCAGGTGCCTGTCGCACCCTATCAGACCTACGGATAGGAGTGTGTTCAGGTTCTATATTAACTATGTTGTTACTTGACTGAGAAGTGTCTATTTGTTGAATCTCATTGAGTTCGATATTTCTACCAGTGCCCTTTTGTAGGATAAATTCCTTTTCCATAAAAGTGGCATGCCTACTGACCAAAACTTTTTGTTCAGCAAGGTGGTAGAACACATATCCTATACTATCTCTAGAATATCCGATAAATAGACATTTGTCTGCTCTAGCATCTAGTTTATGTCCAAAATTCCTTTTTACATAGGCTGGACATCCCCATATCTTAATATACTTAAGATTGGGCTTCTTACTTCTCCATAATTCATATGGAGTGCTAGAGACAGTTTTAGATGGTACTCTATTCAAGATATAAGTTGCTGTTTCCAAAGCATATCCCCAGAAAGAAAAAGGTAACTCCGTGAAGCACATCATGGATCGTACCATATCCAATAAAGTACGATTCCTCCTTTCAGCAACACCATTTAATTGTGGTGTGTAAGGAGGAGTCCATTCAGAGATGATCCCCTTATCTTTAAGGTGATCAAGAAACTCAGTGGATAAGTATTCACCTCCTCTATCTGATCGGAGGATCTTTATACTTTTTCCTGTCTGTTTCTCTACCATACTTTGATACTCTAAAAATTTTTCAAAAGCATCGGACTTATGTTTCATTAGATACACAAATCCATACCTTGAAAAATCATCAGTAAATGTGATGAAGTATGAGTATCCACCATAGGCTTGAGTTGTCATAGGCCCACATACATCTGTGTGTATGAGTCCTAATAACTCTTTTGTCCTTTCTCCATGTCCACTAAATGGAGTCTTGGTCATCTTACCCATGAGACATGATTCACAAGTTCCTAATGACTCATAGTCATAATGATCAAAGAAATTTTCTTTGTACAACTTGTTAATCCTAGTCTCACTAATATGTCCAAGTCGACAATGCCAAAGTAAGGTATTGTTAACATCATCTCTTTTCCGTTTGTTAGAAACATGAAAAATATTGTCATTAGTGGAAAGAGTTAAGAGACCATTGCAGAATATGCCATAACATATAATTTCATTAGATAAAGAAATTGAGCAGCCACTGCTCATTACATTCATAGTATATCCTTGTTTAAGTAACAAGGGTACAGATATGATATTTCTAATGATTTTTGGCATATAGTAACAATTCCTTAGCTCCAAGATCTTCCCTGAAGGTAACTTCAAAACATAAGTCCCTACAGCTTCTGCTTGGATGGGGTCCCCTCCAGCACCGTAGAGCTCAAAGTTACCTTCCTTCAATACTTTAAGCCCCTGAAGTCCCTGCAATGATTTGCAGATGTTATGACCACAGGCGGTATCCAACACCCAAGTATTTGAAATGGAAGAATCCAATGACAAAATAGTATGAACTTCTTTCATACCTTTTGGTGCCTCTGATGCACCAGGCTTCAAACTTGCAAGGTAAACCTTGCAGTTTCTTTTCCAATGACCCGGCTTGCCACAATGAAAGCAGGTCATCTGTCCGGAGGCCTTCTTTCCTTTCTTCTTCTTAATGCCCCCTTTGGGATTCATCCTCTTATTGGAACCCCTTTTGCCTGTCTTCTTCTTATCCACAAGAAGAACTGGAGCCTTATTTTTCTTTACATGGCTCTCTGCTGTTTTCAACATATTCAACAGCTCAGGCAAGGAAGAATTAAGTTTGTTCATATGGTAATTAAGAACAAACTGTGAAAATGACTCTGGGAGTGATTGCAAGATCAAGTCTTGATTCAACTCCCCATCCATTACAAAACCTAATTGACCTAATCGAGTGATTAGATCAATTATCTTTAATACATGGTCTTGTATTGATGTACCTTCTGTCATCCTTGCACGGAACAACTGCTTAGATATTTCATATCTAGCAGTTCTACTGTGTTCTCCATAAAGCTCTTTTAAATTTAGCAGTATGGAGTTAGTATCCATGCTATCATGCTGCCTCTGCAACTCGTTAGTCATAGAGGCAAGCATAACACATTTGACAGTAAGTGAGTCATTTTGCCACATATTATATGTGGTCTTCTCCTCTTGCGAGGCATCTTCCCTTGGTGGTTCCAAAATCGGGGTATCAAGAATATAGGAAATTCTTTCTTGACTGAGTACTATTTTCAAATTTCTCAGCCAATCAACATAATTAGGCCCAGTCAATTTGTTGGCATCTAAAATACTACGGAGTGAGAGTGAAGAGGCCATTTATCTACATTTAAACAAAGAACGAAAACATAAGCAAACAACCATGAAATGACAACACATAATTAAATTAGGACTTTAATTTAATTATGTCTCCCACTATTTTATCGAGCATCATAACCCTCTATACGATGATCGAGAAAACCTTAATTGATCTTTCTTAGTGGGGTTGAGATCCCAATCCCTTATAAAAGACCTTGTGTGTACACAACAAATCTTATATAAGTTCATAGGTAGGAAAACTCTTTCCAATTGTAACCTGTACAATTCTCAACTTATCTCGGCCTCTAAAATATTAATAGCCTTGTGTATACACAACAAACTATAATATTTTAGTTAAGTAAGACCCTTCATATCCATATAGTCATGACTTTAATAGTAATACCCTTGTGTGTACACAACAAAATATTACTTTAAATCATGCCATAAACAAATAATTGTATTAGGCCAAAAATTATGTTAGTCACCATATTAGGTCTTGTGTGTACACAACAAACCTAGTATAGATCGTAACACAATGATGACCTATCATGAAGGAAGGCCAATAATAGTATTTTAACACCAAGCATGTTAGTCAAGAGTTAAATCAATCAGATCGGCCAGGCTAGTGGAAGAGATGTGGGGGTCCCCCCGTTGCTTTCCTAGACACCAATTTAAAATTGGCCAGGTCAGTCAACGGAACCAATTAAAAACCACGATTCCCTTTACCTTCCCAGAACCACCTTTCTAGACACCGAAATGACTAATTATCCATCATGACTAATAATGCTTATCGGTTAACTATACTACCACTTAATATAATTTTAAGAGGGGTTCATGCAATGCCAGCACATTCAATTAAAAGCTATCACATATATTAATACATGCTTTAAACTAAGCAAATATGTGAAATGTGTGCCATCATACTAGGACAACCATTTACCACATAATGGATACACCATTATGCCAGGGCAACCTTATTTCAGTATGATGGCTCCAGGGCTAATCATATCTCTAAGACAATTAGGGTTTCAGTGGAAAACCCTAACTGGTGGCAATCATCAAACTCATGTTCAATCAAAGACATGCCTTGTGCATCAATATAAAAACTTTAACATGATACTACATCATGAATTGAACTGCATAATTTTTAATCCTAATAAGGAGGCTCTGATACCACTGTTGGGTTCGGGAACCAGTGCGGAAGTGTGGATTTCAAAACTTTATGAAATCAGGTCCGAACCCTAATCCCAAAATCTCCTTATTAGCAATTAAAACTTATGACTACATGCATGTCCAAATTTAAACATAGTTTAGATACTAACCTCAGATCGCTATATCCAATCTGATGTAGAAATAAACTCCAAATAGTGTAACCTTTTGAACACACCAGGCGTCCACTTGTCCGCCCTCCGATGGTGATCCACACGGGCAGATGATCAAGACAGTGACTCCTCAATTAGGTTCCTTCCAATCAAGTTCTACCCCAAGAACTTGATATATGGGCTATTGGCTAGGACACCTCTAGCCAAACGGGGACTAAAACTTTCTCTCTTACCCTTCTCCTAGTTTTTAGCAGCTTTGGCCCCTTAAGACACTCTTGTCTTAAGAATAAGCCCTTGTCCTAAAATGAGACAAGGCTTGTCTTGGAGGGAGAAGAAAATTAAGACAAAGTTGTCTTAATGTAAGAAAGAAACAAAAGAGGCGCCTTCTTCCTTTACCGTCGGAGAGTTTCTCTCTCTGACTCTCCTTCTGTTCTGAGATTCGACAGAGCCTAGGCTCTGTAAAGGAATCAAAGAGGAAAGAGAGGAGGGGGAAACAATCTTCTGGAGAGGGAGAAGGAAAGAGAAGCAAGGCTTCGCCGTAGAAAATCTGGAATACCATTTTACGGTGAAGCCTTCTTCTTAAATAGGCGACAGAGAGGCGCCTTCTCATCTGAAAACATCCTCTCACATCCCTCTCTCCCTTCTCACATCTTCTCTCTTTATCTCATGGCCCTTGGGATTAATCTCACGGCCTTTGGGATGGGAAGACGCGAAGATGGATCGTGAAAAATACAGAAGGGCGCGCGCAGAAAGAAGAGTCGCGCCCCTTCGGTGTTTTTTCTTTTCTTTTTCATGGTATTTTTCCCTTTTTTTGGAGAGTCCACGCCTAGGTGGACTCTCTTCCACGCCTCTTCAAAAATCACCGGCGTTTTTTCTTTCTTTTCACGCAAAGATGCGTCTTGGAAAGAGTCCACGCGCGTGTGGACTCTTCTCCTTGCGCGCGCGCGTGGGAAGAGAGGGGGGGGGTTTTAGGCGATGTGGGAAAGGGGTTTAGCCTCTTAGGTTAGCCCAATTGCTAGCCTATAGTTAGCCCAACATTTTGTATCTTCAATTAGATTCAAAACGGAATGAATTTGGATCTAAAAAAGACCAAATCGGAACCCTAACTCGAATCCGATTCAAGTAGAAGTCATGGTTTGCAACACATGCTAGTGTGTTCATCTGCAAACGAGATTTAATTCCAAATTAAATCCTTGATTATCTGTCCTAAGTGTGTGACCCATTGGGTTCCATACTTAGCCAGCAGTGGGTCCGAGTGCAAGTTGACCTAATCTGATCAGAACTCATTCTAATCGATTTAGGTCAAATCGAGCTAACTCGAGTCAGTCAATTAGGACTCCTCCTAATTAGTGATCCAATTAAACCATTTAATTTGATCAACCCACAAGACAAGATTGACGTCTAGCAACGTGTCATGTCTACCCGGAAGATATGGAAATTCTGGTGTAATTCCAAAACTACCCTTCAGTGGAAAGTTCCCGTACAATTCGATCCTTCAATCATCTTGCATCCCGAATATAACTATGGATATGGAATCATGTCAAATCCAGTTTATACTCATTCCCAGCTCAGTCATACACTAATGATTCAATTAATTCGATATTAGAAATTATTTCTAATATCTGTACTTTGATCAAAGATTTCCTGAATCATCATCTGACCTAATTTGGCTGGATGCAATCTCCTCCTACTAGGAGTGATCAAATCCTTGTTGACCTACTCATTACCTTCATATACAATTCACCATACCCAGCATCAACCTCGTACATGACCCAGTGTCATGATTGAGATTGAACCAAAGCATGGGTTCATGTACATAAGGTATTATGGCAGTCTCAGGTCATAGGACTACTTGTACAACTCCCACTATGTGAAACATCTATTGACATGCAGCTAAGGCTCCATTAGATGTTCTCAAACTGGATCTATTCAGTGAACTCATTCACTAATGAGCACCCACATCCTTGTATTAGTGTCCTACACAAATGACTGTGAGAGCAGTCACCCTTTTCAGCATACATAGGATGTGCCAGTCTTACCGGAAACCCTGATCCCCAACTCAGGGTTCCTATGACTAGGAATATTCTAGATTAGGGTTTTAAGGCCTTAGATCTCACTGGTATGATCTCATCATAGCCCTACAACCATAGCCCTAATCTATGGGGTTCATCATATAATGACACAGCGAATGATGAAAAATTATTGCCTTTATTAATTTGTCAATTTACAATGGTCTGGGAGATACAGATATTGGCTTATAGGGCATAATCCTTTCAATTCAATCCAAACAGTTTAGACAGGTCAATTCCATCTTGGTCCATGATTGCTCCACAAGTAATTGCCTGTACCCAGAAACCTTCCATTACCAGATTAGAAATCCAGGTAGTCCGGCATCAAAGTGCAAGGAGTTGCTTGCAAGCTACCATCGTGACCTCAGGTCAAAGGGACACATATATCCTTATCCAATTGCGAGCAATCCTTTGGTAGAAAGGAGCTCTACGGAATCACTTTCAATGAGATGTCACACATCCCACTTGCAGATCCCATTAGTGTTACCACACTCCTTTGGTCAAGAGGACAACCATACGATGTAAACCACAACAACCTACACTTGATACATTGCCGTCCTATACAATGTACATTTGGTTGTGAACCTTTTAAAGGACCACTCAATATATCCTATATATATCGAAGTCAGTGTAGTCCTAAGGACTTCATCACATAAATTGAGTTCATTACAAGGAAATGAATGATGTGATGAGCTACCAAAATAATATTTTATTAATTCATATATAGATTATAATACTCAACACAATCACCAACAACCTAGGCGATTAGCTTTGGAACACAATTCCCAACAACATCATCATCCTATAATAATGTATCCTTTGGTTGTGAACCAGTTTAAGAACTACTCGATACATCCTCTCTGTATCAAATATAATGTAGTTCTAAGGACTCCATTACATAAAAGTTCTTTTCAAGAAAATGCACATATGATGAATAACCAAAAGAATAACTTTTATTCATTTAAAGAATTCATATACAATTACAAAATAGCACAACCATCTGTACCCTAGACGATTGGCTTTGGGACACTATTCCTAACAACTCCCACTTGTATTAAAGCCAATCAGTATAGAATCTTATTCCCATTTTTCATTTACAATTATTGAATTCTTGAACTCCAATGGCTTTAGTGAAGTGGTCGGCCAGGTTCTCCTTTCCATTGATCTTCTGAAGGTCGATGTCACCTCATTCCATGATTTCTCACACAAGGTGATAGTGCCACAGAATGTGTTTGGTGGGTGATGGGACTTCGGCTCTTTGACTTGAGCAATAGCTCTAGTGCTATCACAATACACCAGAACAGGACCATCCAGGAAAAGTGCCACTCCCAGCTCACCTAGGAACTTCTACAACCACATAGCTTTCTTTGCTGCATCCGATGCTGCGATGTATTCTGCTTCGCATACTGAGTCTGCAATAGTAGGCTGCTTGAAACTTTTTCAACAGATCGCTCCTCCATTTAGGATAAAGATAAACCCTGACATACTCTTGCTATCATCCCTATCTGACTGAAAACTAGAGTCAGTATACCCCACAAGTTTCAATTCAGGTTCTCTATATATCAGCCATTGGTCCTTACTATTTCATAGATACTTAAGGATGGTCTTACCACTTTTAAATGAGCTTCTCTTGGGTCAGACTGGTATCTACTCGCTACACCTAGTGAGTATGCCATGTCTGGTCTAGTACATGTCATGGCGTACATGACAGAACCCACTACCGAAGCATATGAGATTCTTTTCATACACTCTCTCCTCAAGAGTTATCGTATAATCCCTTTTGGAAAGTATAATTCTAGGGCCTATGGAGAAATACCCTTTCTTGGAATTTTTCATGTTGAACTGCTTCAGCACATTAGCAACGTACAAAGACTGGGATAGTCCCAGAAAACTCTTAGATCTATCTCTATAGATCTTCATACCAAGTATATAAGAGGCTTCACCCAAGTTTTTCATAGAGAATTGGGATGACAACTAAACCATTATTCCTTGTAGTGCTGGGATGTCATTTCCAATTAAGAGAATGTCATCCACATACAATACAAGGAATACAATCTTAGAACCATTAGCCCATTTATAAATGCATGGTTCTTCTCCATTCCTAACAAAGCTATATGATTTAATACACTTATCAAATCGCATGTTCCAACTTTGAGATGCTTGCATCAATCCATAGATGGACTTTTCAAGTTTGCAAACCTTTGACTCGTTTATGGATGTGAACCCTTCAGGTTATATCACGTACACCTCCTCTTTTAGCTCACCATTCAGGAAAGCTATTCAGACATCCATTTATCAGATTTCACAATCAAAGTGTGCCACAAAGTGAGCTTGATCCGAATGGACTTGAGCATTACCACAGGAGAGAATGTCTCGTCATAGTCAATACCATAATATTGATGATATTCCTTGGCAACCAGACAGGCTTTATAGGTCTATACCTATCCATCTGTGCCCTTTTCCTTTTAAAAATCTATTTGTATCCAATGGATTTTATCCCCTCAGGTGAATCAACCAATATTTATACATTGTTGATTTCCATGGACTCCATTTTGGATCTCATGGCTCCTAGCCATTGTTCAGAGTGGACCATTGCATTGCATCCATAAGGTGATCGGGTCCTCGTTGTTCTTATCGAGTTCAATGAGATTATCATTCCGATCCAAAAAATCATAGTACCTATTCGGTCGATGCGGTATCCTACTGGATCTCCTTAATGGTTCCTACTTGGGCTCTGGGTATGATCTAATCACAACCGGTTCTATGTGGTCCCTTAAGTATGTTGGTTCTTCTACTTGTTGAACTTCACTAAGTTCAATCTTAGCAGCTACAGTTCCTTCACCAAGGAACACCTTTTCCAAAAAGATAGCCCTAAGACTGACGAACAACTTTTGTTCCTCAGCCAAGTAGAAGTAGTACCCCTCAGACTCTTTTGGATACCCAACAAATAGGCACATGTCAGACCTAGATCCAAGCTTATCTATTTCCAAACGTTTGACATAAGCCGGGTAACCTTAGACCCGAAGGTGTGCGAGTGTCAGCTTACATCTAGTCCATATCTCATAGGGATTTTGCTAATGGATTTACTTGAAAGCCAATTTAAAAGGTAGCAAGCTGATTCTAGAGCATATCTCTAAAAGGATAGCAGTAGAAAAGCAAAGCCCATCATTGACTGAACTATGTCAACTGGGTTCGATTCCTCCTTTCAGACACTCTATTTAACTAAGGTATCCCTGAAGGTGTCCATTAAGAGAGAATCTCATTCTCCTCAAGATATGTCAGAAAATCATCGAAAAGATATTCACCACCTTGATTTGATAGAAGAATTTTGATATACTTTCCAATTATTTTTCTACTTTATTATAATATCGTTTGAACATTTCAAATGATTCAGATTTATGTCTCATCAAGAAGACATAACCGTACATCAAAAAATCATCTATAAATATAATGAAATAATTATACCCACCTCTAGCACTAATATTCATAGGTCTACATACATCAGTATGTACCAGACCTAGAATTTCTTTGGCTCATTCACCTTTTCCAGCAAAAGGTGATTTTGTCATCTTTCCAAGAAGACAAGACTCACAAGTTGGTAGCAAATCACATTCACTAATTCTCAAGAAGACCCTTGCTTTTTAACATGTTTATCCTGTTCTTGTTGATATGACCTAGCCTACAATGCTATAGATATGCTTCATTGACATTATCTATCCTTGGGCATTTGCTAGATGTGTACACTACACTAACAGGTCAGATGGTACATAAATGCCATTATTCATGTATCCATTCATCACAACAGAACCATTCCAAATGATTTTGCAAATGTCATTCTTTATTGATAGTTCATAATCATACTGGCCAACTGGTCTACGAAAATGACATTCAAAATGAAAGATGAACAATAATGACACTCATTCAAAATGCTTGTACAAGACTCAAAAACTAATTTAAGAGTTCCCAATGCTAGGACTAGAACTTGGCTTCCATTTTCCACGTTCAAGGATATCTCACCGTTGTCGAATCTCTTACTAACTTGAAGTCCCTGCAAAGAATTATAAATAAAAATTGGACTTCCAGTATCAAATACCCAGTTAGTAGTATCATAGATATAGAAACTATAATGTGTTATCATATAAATACCTTGTCCAGCACTGCCCTATTGCTTCCTCTTCTTAGACCTGTTCGGGTCAAGGGATGAAATATAAAGAGGACAATTCCTTTTTCAATGGCCCTGCTTCTTATAAAAGAAGCACTTCGCCTAGCTCTTATCAGCCTTCACCTTCTTGACCTGACTAGGCCCAGAAGCATTTTGCTTCTTCTTCCCTTTATTTCTTATTTTCCCTTTCTTAAATAGATGATGCCCTGTAGATGATCCTTTACCACCCCTTTATTAAGTTGGTGGCCCTTATCAAAAGTCTACAGTAACCCCAACAGACTGTGGTAGTTAACTGTAGGCTTATTCACTCTAAAATGATCGAGAAAGTCTAGATAAGAAGAGGGCAGGAAATTCAGTATCGCACATTTCCTGAGCTGTTCATGAAAGGGACATCCAAGCTTGCCAAGGTGCTCAATCATCTCGATCATGTACAATATATGATCAGTGACTGAGGCTGATAGGGACATCAAATTAGACATAGACTTCAAGCTTCAATTTGCTCTCTAAGTCATGTATTGGTCAATTTTGAGTCCTGTAATGGAATTTATTTTTGAGTCCTGTAATATAGTGGGTCAGTTGGATTCACTAAGTCCATTGAGTCCTGTCATTTGAGTTCAGTTGTTTTAGTTTAATCAAGAGTTGTGTGTGTTTCATTCAAGAGGAGGAACAAGTGGACCCACACTCAAGTCATTAACCTAACATCTGGACTCCCTTCATGTCACCCAAGACCTCCAGGAGATGGCGCCCCAGCATACCAGGCCCTAGGCGCCTCAAGTCTACAAGCTTACATGTTGAATGGTGCATAGTCCATATCCCCAAGGAAGTGGTGCCCATATCCAAGCCCTCAAGCCAATGGTGCCCTCCCCTTCCAGGCCCACTGCAATTGGCACCCAAGCCTTTGACCCAGTCCAAGATGCACAACCTTTGACCCTGTCAAAGAAGATTTTATCCAAGCCCACCAAGGAGTGGAAAAGTCAAAGCAGTCCAAGAGGATTTCATCCCAACCCAAGTCCATGGAGAAAAGTCAAAGCTTCCAAGTTTTACAAGAAGTCCAATGTCCAAGTCCTACTAGAATTTAGGCCTCCTAATTTCAATCAAACTTTATACTCCTAATTCTAGTTAAACCTTGTACTCCTTGTCCCATACAAACTTGTAATCCAATTTTGATAGAGAAAGGGCCTTGGGTGAATCTATAAATACCCCACCCCTCCCCCTCTTGTAATATAATCTCTTATTCATGAAATAAACTCTGGTAAATTTTTCTTGTGACAATTTGTGTTCTTTGGAAGTGTGTGTGAGACTTGTTCTTTTTTCATCTTACTAAATCCTAGCCATTATCTATATAAGCAAGAGCCCAAGATGCCCACCATCAGCCCTTCAAGATCCATATGCCCAAAGCTTCCTCCAAGGCCGCCAACCCCCTACAACTCCATTTTCCAATCATCCTTCAACCCGATCTCCAATTTTTTATTTTTCCTTCTTTCTTGCCTCTAACCTTTGACATTTGCAGGATCCCTCCAGTGCTACATTCCTTGGATGAATTCTTCTTTGCCCTCGAACGAAGCTGATAAAAAGTTGGTGGATTCGTGGGAAAGTGACCGGATCATCCAGGCACCGATCTGAGCAGAGCGATCTCTTCCACAGCAACTAAAAATCATTGCCTGGTATGTTAAACCTAATTCCTATCTCTTTTTGTCTGATTTCTTGAAGGTGAACATGCTCCTAATAAGCCTTCTTAGACCTAGGATCTTGATTGTCTTTTCTCTTTGATAAATCTAGCATATGGGTAGGACGCTAATTGATATGGGATAACCCTAACCTAATCTTATCTAGTTTCAAGAATAAAACCATAAGAAAAATCTAAAATTATTTGCTTGCTTTAATCTGATTTTCTTCATGTTCATTTCTTGCATATCATCTTGCATCATTTTATAATCCTATCCTTCATCAATTTTGGTATCAGAGCACAGTTTAGGGCATGTTCTTGCATCTGAGTTTAGATTTCTACATCCTAAATTTTGCATAACCCATCAAAACATAGGACTGTTTCCCCATCAAACATTTTTATTCTTTTCTGATTTTCATGGTGAATATCGTCTATTTTGTCCTCTATTTTCTTGTTATTTTTTTGGAATTTCTCATGTCCAAAAATATACAAAAAAATAGTAAAAATAAAATCCTAACAAAAATCTATATCCTGTCATCTGCATTAGGGGTCTGAGTTTTGGTCTGATTAACTATCTTAGGTATTTTATTTTTCTCTCAAATTTGCATAACATTATCTCTGTTGAGTCATCTATTTTAATGATATTTTTATTAGATTTTATAGAACCAAAAATTACAAAAAAATTGGCATCCTAGAAACCCTAACTAGAATTCTGTGTCTTCCTACACCCAGTTAGAAACCCTAGGTTTTGTGTCATCATACCATTTTTCTTTTGCATGAAATTTGGTAGGAAGCATCCATAAACGTCATTCTTTATTTTATAAATTTTTTTTGAATTTTTCTGCATTAAAATCTATGCTAACTTCTGCATCAAAACAAATCCGAATTTTAGTTTCTGCATATCTGACTAAACCAAACCTAATCAACTACCAAACCCCACCCAACCCAAGCCAATTTTGTTTGATAACTTAACCAAATTAAATATAAATTGCCACCTCATAAAAGTTTAAAATAAATTATTTTATTCACTATTTTTTTATTAGATTGCATTAGGGTTCATTAAGTGTTCATCATTTGCATTAAACTAATCTCAAGGGCACTTCATTATTTCAGATCAGAACAGGAGGTCATTACCTGTCCTGGGTCCAAAACAACCACCTTGCATTCATATCCAAACCTTAATTAAAATCAACTAGCAACCTAATTTGCTCTAGTGAGCTAGGGACACCAACAGGTTGGGTCTGAGTTGTGTGGGTAAACTAATGCATTCAATTCCTCAATTATAACTGGAAACAGGTATCTAAGGCTAGAGGTCCAGAGGCAAACGTCCTAAGTGGATTGGTGGTTATTTAATTAGGACCCTATCACAGGCAAGGGGAGCCTCCCACCACCCCACCTCTTGCTTGGCCAGTGGAAGGATTATTTATTGAGTTGGGTGTAAGTTGAGTCGACCCATTCCACTTTGGCTCTAGGTCTAGCAAACCCTAGTACATGTTAACCCTTGTATGCTTGACTACATCATAATCCCTTGATTGATTATTTGCATTAGATTAGGAGCCCAATACTAATAGCCTCAACCTAACCCAACCTAGTGTGACCATGGAGACCAACCCTAGGAGAGCCCAATACTCTGACCTATATTGGGAGCCAAACCCTAGGAGAGCCTAATACTCTAATCCATACTGGGAGCCCAACCCTAGGAGAACCCCATACCATGACCCATACTTGGAGCCCAACCCTAAGAGAACCCAATACCTTGACCCATACCAGAAGTCCAATCATAGGAGACCCAATTATGATTTCATAGACTCGAATGAGAGAGCCATTAAGTACATTAGGATATATACATCTAACTTTGTTGGTGATCTTGATTTTGAGGATTATCTTGCTTGGGAAGGTCACATGGATCTATATTTTGAGTAGGAGAAAATGTATGGGAGATGTCAGTTCGAATTTTCTAAACGTAAGTTAGTTCGCTAGGCTAAGGTAGATTAGGATATGTTTATGGAAATGTCTAGACTAAAAGGAGAAATGCCCATAACTACCTGGAGCGACATGAAATGTGAACTTAGGAAAAAGTACCTACCCAGATCCTACGAACCTAGATCCTATGTACCTAAGTCCTATGAGCCTAAGAAACCCATAACCCATAAAACTGAACCCAAGTCCTATGAGTCCAAAAGATCCACAACCTATAGATCTTAGTCCAAACCCTACGAACCTAGAACCTATGTACCTAGAACCTTTGAACCTAGATCTTATGACTCTAGATCTTATGACTCTAGACCCTATGCACCTAGATCCAATAAATCCATAACCCATAGGTCCCATGTCCTATGAGCCCATAATCCCTAGGTATCAGCCTAGTGTTAGTTAGGTTTTCCTTAGTCGACTTGAACCCCATAGGATTAACACCCCAAGGTATTAGCCAAGTATTAGTCAGGAACCCTTTAGTCAACCCACCCATGCTATCCTAGACACTAGTCAATTTTCTCTTAGCCAATCCCCTCCTACCACTTCACTGGTTCACAAGAATGACATTGAAGAGGAAGTGTATGAAGCTAATGTGAGCTTAGTGGATAAGTATGGAGAAGAAGAAGAAGACATACCTATAGAAGACTTAAAATTAGTTGAGCCAGTAGATACCCAGACTGAAGTAAACTCAGAATTAGTTGACCCTGACCCTACCCATACTAAAGCCAACCCAGAGTTTGTTGATCCTGACCACACCCAAACTGAACATGCAGTGGAAGACTGGTTAGAGGAAGAGAACCCAAATACTACTATTAGAATCTTATCTGAGGAGCCACTAGAAGAAAGCCCAATTATAGAGCCCAATCCTAAATTTCATAAACCATAAGACTTTATTGAGGATTTGGCTTATCAGTACCCTCAGGAAGAATCCCCTCCTATAGTTCCCGTTGATGATCTCTTTCCTGAAATTAATGATCCATTCTTCTATAAGGCATGCCCCGTAGGTGTACATCAATCCCATAAGGTCAACCTCATTAGTCTAGGACTCATCCCTGAAACCCCTTCTTATATTCTACTCTTTTCGATTAACCCTGAACCATCTTCTTATTTCTTACCGTACCACACTAACCCTGAACCCACCTCTTATTTTCTACCAATTCCTGAGACTTCTTATATTTTACTTACTATTAGATCACATTTTATAGAAGTTTGAATGTTGCATACATTCGTTACGCATATCATATTTGCATTTTAATTTTGGAGGACCCTATGGCATCTGTTAGGAGTGCATGTCAAGTTCTCATCTGCATGTCACCCACCTGACCAAGGGTCAAACCTATAGCCATAGTTTAGAGTTAGTCAAGTTTGCATATCAATAATTGTTGGCATGAGTCATTAGCCCGCATTAGGTGTTTTGTCTGCATGTCAATAGGAGTTGTTGTGTGTCGTTTGCACTGCATGATTAGAAATTTGCATGAAGAATTAATCATAAGATTAATGTAAGTTTACAAACAAACATGGTTAATTTTTAAAAGAGTTTAAGAGTTTGCTAGGAAAATATTGTGATGATTAGGCTACATACCCGTGAGCTGGATCCATCAAAGTGATAAAAAAAGTTGGACCTAATGCTTGAGTTACCTAATTAGGAATTAGCTCAACCTTCAATATCTCAGACTTAGTTGAGTGTAGGGAGCCAGCAATGATACCTTGTGAGTTTGAGCCAGACCCTTTCTTTGAGAGTGAACCCAACCCTAAGTGTCCACCATCAATTTAGCCTGTGAGAGGAAAGATTGAGTGTATCCTGGATAACCAAGCCATTATACCTGGAACAAAGGCTTCCATGTCACTTGGTTCATTAGCAAGGTCGACTGGGATCTAAGATTTTGTGGATCATGTGAGTGAAAGAAAAGTGTCCTAAAAGCCAATCATTGTAAGGGTATTTTTGTAATCTTCCGACTCTTGTATAAAATTATATTGATAAAGGCATTTATTTTCATCATATACTGATGTATCTTATTTATGGATTATGATGAACCCCATAGATTAGGACAATGGAACTAGGATTATGATGAAGATCATAATAGTGACACCTAAGTTCCTATAAACCCTATCGAAATGTTCCTAGTAAATTGACCATCGATTCGGGGGTCGATGAATAAGGTAAGACTAGCTTATCCTATGTATGCTTAGTTAATGAGGGTGGTTGGTCTCAAAGCCTCTTGTATAGAGACACTAATACAAGGATAAGGGTGCTCATCAGGGTATGAGTACACTGAACTGATATGCACTGGGACTATCTTATGGAAGTCTTACTGCTTTGCAAAAGATACGTCTCAGAGTAGGAGTTGTGCATGTGATCTTTAGACCCGAGGTCACCATTGTTCCTTGTGCACACTAAGCCATGTTTTGGTTCATACTCATTCATGACATTGAGTCATGTACGGGATATTCTGGGTATGGTGGAAGGTGTACGAAGGATGTGAGTGGACAAACAAGGAATCGATCATTCTTGGTAAGAGGAATTATTATCCCATGTAATATCTTTGATGAGTGACTTAAGGAGCCTTTGATCAAAGCAAGATTAGTTTAGAAGTGGTTTCTAATCAATCATCAGCAGAGTCCTCATGATCGAACTGAGATTCGATATGACTAAGCATTAGGGTTTGACATATATCCATATCCATCACTTAATCGAGATAATGGAAGATCGAAAGATTGAATTGCATAGTAACTTACTACTGAAGGGTACTTTGATAATTTTCACCAAATTACTCATTTTCTAGATTGACATGATACATTGCTAGACATCAATCTTATCTTGTAGGTTTTCATGAACCAATTGGATTTGTTTCATGAGTCAATTCGATGAATGATTCGAATTGGACAATTAGGTGAGCCAATTTGACCTAATTAGCTCAATCGAGTTTGATTGGATTGAATCGGCTCAAACCTAAACCTACTGCTGGCTAAATATGGAACCCAAAGGGTCAACACATTAGGTAGTTGGCCAAAGAAGTCATACATGGTTTAATTAGGGTCATGGCATCCTAATTGGTTAGCCACATTACACACTAGCATGTGTAGGCTAACCCAATTCCTAACCCAATTGATTTGGGTCAAGTTGCTTGTTAATTGGACTAACGTAATTGAGGGAAACCTACATTAGGTTGAGTCCTAAGTGGGCCAGCCTAAACCAGACTTTAATCTGGTTTTATTTGAACTTGAACCCAGTTTAGAGAAGAGTCCAAGGTGCTTGCACTCTTGGTGCCTCTTGGCGCACGTGGGAGAAAAAGAGCATGTGTAGAAGGACTGAGAATCCTTCTGCAGATGAAACTCTAGGAGTTTCTCATTTGGGATGCCTCTTCAGATCATCTCCATGCCCTTTGGTTTTTGAATGACCGGTCAAAGAAGTTTTTTTTTTTTTTTTGAATTGAGAGAAATGGCGTGAAATAGGAAAGAAGTTAGTGCACGAAGACGAAGAGTTGCATCTCTTCATCTATGCATGATTCTGAGGCAGAGTCCTTCTGTTCTCAGGTTTTTTTTTCTTTTATGGTTTTAAGATATGAAAAGATGCCTTCTTTTCTTCTTCTTGACCGATACATGCCATATGGCATGAGGGGATTTCATCTGGAAATTGGAAGGACTCGGATAGTCCTGAATCCTGAAGAGGCTTATCAGATATGAAGAGACATATCTGATAAGGGATATTGGGATGCTTTTCATGCCCCTTAAACCATTATTTAAGGGTGTAAGGTGAAATGAAAAACTAGTTGTTTGGCTATCTAAAATAGGAGTCCAATTTCATCGAAAGTTTGTGTGAGTGTCTCTCTCTATCTCTCTCCCTCCTCCTTTCTTTAAGACAAGACTTGTCTTGTTAAGACAAGGTCTTTTCTTCTAGGACAAGGCTTTATCTCAGGATATAATCCTAAGGGGTCCTAGAGGAGGGTTGTCCTAAAATCAAGAGTGGTTTAGGAGATTGTTCATAGTACCCTATAGTGGGACAGGGTGTCCTACAGTGGTCAAAAAAATCCAAAGGCTGCTGAAAGAGTCCTACTCGAGCAAGCAACTTCAAGAAGGAATTCTTCCTTAGTATAATTCTCATGTGGATCATCGTTGGAGGGCTTGTACTTGTGTGCCTTGTAGAAATAGTTGGTATACAGCATTCCAGGTATGTTCCTTATATTTCAATTATGATTCGTTAGTTGGTAATGTCTAAGTGGATCCGGGAATTAGGGTTTCTTCTAGCAGGTTAGGGTTTTCATGCATGAATTTTGTTTTAAAATTCACTTCTTCAAGTTGCGTGATGACCTAGGCTCCTAGAAACCCTATCAGTGGTATCAGAGCAACCCTTAGTACATTCAATTAATTATCATTTGTATGATCAAATGCTTATTAGATAGCTAGTTTGAACATAGTTTTTGATGCACGCCATTACTTAGGGTTCAATGGAATGCTGTATGGTTATGCAAAATAATCATAGTATGATGTTTGCCATTGGATTAGAGGCTATTATTCTTAAACCCTAATCTATGTATGATAGTATATACTACTGTTACGGCCGTGATGATGACGTAGCCGGTCTCAGATTCCGTCAGGTATGATCGAGCCACGTGGAGGTTTTTTCGGCCGAGTCAGCCTCGGCTTCCACGCTACCGAGGTCAAGCTCGGCCCTTGCCCCCCCAAGGCTACCTCGCCAGGTGATATCTCGAGACGTTATCACCCTCGCTGAAGTCGAGTTCGGTATAGGGCTCCTCCCGCTGCCTCGCCAGGTGTCCACCCAGGAGGGGTCCACCTCGATCGAGGTCAGCTGCTCCTTCGTTCCTTCGCCAGGTGGCCCCCGGAGACGGGTCCACCTCGGCCGAAGCCGGGCATCCTCCTGCCACCTCGCTAGGTGTCCACCCAGGAGGGGACAACCTCGGCCGAGGTCGGCTGCTCTTTCGCTCCTTCGCCAGGTGGCCCTCGGAGACGGGTCCACCTCGGTCGAAGCCGAGCGCCCTCCTGCCACCTCGCCAGGTGTCCATCCAGGAGGGGTCCACCTCGGCCGAGGTCGGCTGCTCTTTCGCTCCTTCGCCAGGTGGCCCTCGGAGACGGGTCCACCTCGGCCGAAGCCGAGCGCCCTCCTGCCACCTCGCCAGGTGTCCACCGAGGAGGGGTCCACCTCGACCGAGGTCGGCTGCTCCTTCGCTCCTTTGCCAGGTGGCCCCAGGAGACGGGTCCACCTCGACCGAAGTCGAGCGCCCTCCTGCCACCTCGCCAGGTGTCCACCTAGGAGGGGTCCACCTCGGCCGAGGTCAGGCTGCCCGTACAGAGAAGATCCCAAAGAAAGAGGCGCAGGCTCCAAGGTTGGCCCTCGAGCCGTGCGCATCACAGACGGCGCCCCGTACAGATTGCGGTGGCACGCGAAACACCACTTACGTCGGCCCGACAAGTCCTGCAGTCGAAAGGCTCGGTTCTGACAAAACAGGGCCCGTAAACGGACAGCACCGGGACTTAGGAAGGAGAGCGCCCTCACTGGGCCCGAGGTCTGACCGGCCGCCCTGCCGGCGCCACCCCCTTCTTTTGTCTTTACCCTTTCCCCACTAGGCTCGGTGAACGAGGTCGGAAAGCCGCCTGACCCTCGAAACCAAAAGGGGAAAGAGAAAAGGATGGAAAGGGGAGCCTCCCACGAGTAGAAGACAGGCGGACAGCGGGAGGAGATAAAAGGAAGGAAGTTGGAGGCGACCAGGTAAGCGGGGACGAGTAAGAAACAGTGGCCAAAAGCCCCGCTCCGAGAGTAAGATCCAGGGTCCCAAGAGGGGATCGCTTGGCGTGAGCTCGGCAAGGAGGCCAAGGTCGGGTTTCTGGTCCCTACAGCACCTTTCTTGCTAGTAAATTCTCTGAGTCTGGGACTCCTTCGGTGGCCCGTCTTGGAGAATCTGTTCCTTCTCGCCGTCTACTAACTTGACCGTCGGAGCTCCCTCACCGGGATCCCCGGCCAGGGTCTTCTGACCCTCTCTTGCAGGTTCGCTCCTGCCAGGAGGCTCCAGGAGCTAGGCGGTCTGGTAGGATCAGCGGATCCGTGGCACGGGCACGGCGGCGAGATCGGCAACAGATTGGCGCGCCAGGTAGGGGGCAGGACAACACCCCCTAGCGAGAGCCAGCTTTTTGCAGGTACCGCGCTCTCCGACAATGGTGGTCACTCGTGGGCGCGAGGCATCCACCAGCCATGTGGGGGAGGTTCCCTCCCCTCAAGGGGCCCACAGCCCTGAGAGGGAGCTCCCAGCTCCCCCTTCTCTTCCACTACCGCCGACCTCGGTAGACGGGCCCCTCGAGGCCGTTATCCAATAGCTGCAGACCTTGAGCTCAGCGGTCCGGCAGCTTCAACATCAGCAGCGGTCCCTGGTGATGTAGCCACAGCCGGGGACCCCCGCAGCTCAGGCCGCGGGACAGCGTGGGAGCCTTTGCTCCATTCAGGGCAGGCCATCCCACCCGAGGGCATTCTCCAACTCCTGCGGGAGACACCAAGCTCCCGCATAAAGAAACTACTCCGATTCGGTGGATCATGAGAGTCGATCCCCGACCGATGAAGCCGAGATGGCGCATCGCAGCAAGCGACGCCGAGGCGTGACTTCGCACCAAGACCGATCGGCGCCCCCTTCGCCAGTGGCCTCGGTGGAAGATTTCACTGACGAGGCCATCAGGCGTCAGGTCGAGAGGCACCTGGAGGAGCACGAGTGCAAGTTAGCAGAGTTCGCCCGCCGATTTGCCGACCTGCAGAACTTATCGACGGACCCGGCGGGCTACGACACCCGTCCCCCCTTCTCTGAAGAAATCCAGGCGGAGCCGATCCCGAGGCGGTTCCGCATGCCACAGGTGGATCCCTACGACGGGACCACCGACCCTCTGGACCATCTGGAGAGCTACAAGGCTCTCATGAGGCTCCAGGGGGCCACCGACGCTCTTTTGTGCATCGCCTTCCCTGCTACCCTCCGCAAGGCCGCTCGAGTATGGTTCACCCGCCTCGAGCCCAGATCTATTTGCTCCTTCGACCAGCTAGAAGGGAAGTTTGTGGCACATTTCGACGCTTGTCGAAAGGTGCCGAGAGAGGTGGATAGCCTCTTCTCCATCCGCCAGTAGGACCAGGAGCTGCTACGGGACAACATAACCCGGTTCAAGACCGCAGCCCTGGAAATCTACAGCCTGGACGAACCCGTCGCCATGCTGGCTTTGAAGCTCGGGCTCAAGATGTCCCGCCTGACCTATTCCCTGGACAAAAAGCCTCGCAGGACGTAATTTGAGCTCCTCCTCCGCACCCACAAGTACATCCAGGCGGAGGAGGCTGACCGCACCCGCCGAGAGCTGGACGGGAGGACTCCGAAGAGGCCGTCCCCGAGGGATCTTTCAGGAGCTCGGAAGCCCGGGCCACCTGCGGATCCTCGCCCGAATCCAAGGCCAAAGGGCGAGGCCATTCTTGAGCGAAGGTTCACCCCTCTCCTCGCACCTCAGACAAAGATCCTCATGGAAATTGAGGGCGAGCATTACCTCCGCCGACCTCCTCCTCAGAACCCGAGGGGTATCCGGGACAAATCGAAGTACTGCCAGTTCCACCGCGAGCACGGTCATGACACGGAGGAGTGTCGCAATCTAAAGTAGGAGATCGAGGAGCTGATCAAGAGGGGCTACCTCAGGAAGTTTGTCAGGAACGAGGTCCCCCCGGAGGGGCAGTCGCTCGTGGCCTTATCACCGGTCCCTACAATCGATAACCGCCCAACGGAGAAGCCCGTGGGAATGATCTCACGCGTGGTCGGGCGAGCGGCGAAGAGAGCCCGGGAAGTCGGGAACCCGGAGAATGTAATCCCTCCTGAGGAGGGGAAGGATAATAAGAATGTAAACAACGATGCCGTGGTGGTCGAGATGACTATCGCGAAGCATCCTGTACATCGAATTATGGTGGATAGTGGAAGCTCGGCTGACGTGCTTTCTTATGATGCTTTCTCTCGGATGAATTTGTCCCACAATCAGCTGAGACCGGTGCATATCCCCCTGGTAGGTTTTACTAGGGACTCCGTGGGGGTCGAAGGGGAGATCACTCTCCCGGTCACCGCCGGATCCCCACCTCAGCAGACGACCGTCCTGATGACGTTTACCGTCGTCAGGCTCCCTTCGCCTTACAACGCCATTCTCGGTCGTCCCGGGCTCAACCAACTGGATGCCATGATTTTCACGAAAAGGTTGTTGGTGCAGTTTCCCATGCCTTCCGGGCTTGGGGTGATGAAGGGGATGACCCAACCGGTCCCGCGTTGCCTCCAGACCGTCCCGGGCGCCCGGGGCGCGGAGCTCGGCCCCGATGTTGATGACCTCGACCTAAGGGAAAAGGAACCCAGGGGGGCCCGTAGAACGCCTGTTGACTTATCCCCTTGGTTCGGACCCGCTGAAGATGGTGCAGGTCGGGGCGCAACTCCCTGAAGAAGAACGGACCCACCTGCTGGAATTCCTCCACGCGAACGCAGACGTGTTCGCCTGGTCGGCGGTCGACATGCCGGGCATTCCGCCCGAGGTCATCATGCACAGGCTAAATGTGGACCCAAGCTGCCGCCCGGTCCGCTAGAAGAAGAGGAGCTTCGCCATGGAGAGACAGAAGACCATTAACAAGGAGGTGGAGAAACTCCTCGCCGCCGGCGTTGTGCGGGAAGTCCAGTATCCCAGTTGGCTAGCGAACGTAGTCATGGTAAGAAAGAGTAGTAGAAAGTGGAGGATCTGTGTGGACTACACCGACCTCAACCGAGCGTGCCTGAAGAACAGCTTCCCTCTTCCAAAGATCGACTAGCTGGTCGACACCACCTCGGGACATCGCCTCCTGTCATTCATGGATGCCTTCTCTGGATACAACCAGATCCGAATGAGCCCGGAGGACGAAGAGCATACCGCCTTCATCACCAACCGCGAAACTTTTTGCTACAGGATGATGCCATTTGGCCTCAAGAATGCTGGGGCCATGTACCAGCATCTGGTCAACAGGATCTTCAAGGACCAGATCGGCCGCAACATGCAGGTGTACGTGGTCGATATGCTGGTAATGAGCAAACCCGATTCGGACCACGTAGCTGACTTGGCGGAGACGTTCGGCAACCTCCGGCATCATCAGATGAAGCTGAACCCTGCGAAGTGCACCTTCGGCGTCTCTGCCGGGAAGTTCCTAGGATTCATGGTGACCCAAAGAGGAATTGAAGCCAACCCGGAGAAGGTCCAGGCCATCTTGGACATGGAGCAGCCTGCCTCCAAGAAGCAAGTGCAGCAACTCACCGACCGAGTTGCAGCCCTCAGCCGCTTTATCTCCAGGTCGGCAGATCGCTGCCGTTCCTTTTTCAAGGTGCTGAGAAAGATGAACGACTTCGCCTGGACCGAGGAATGCCAGGAGGCCTTTGAAGAGCTGAAGAAGACGCTCGCATCGCCACCACTGCTTTCCCGGCCCGAAGAGGGGGAGGAACTCATCCTCTACCTGGCGGTCACCCCGGAAGCCATCAGCTCGGTCCTGGTTCGGACCGACGACCAAGGAGTCCAACGGCCGGTGTACTATACCAGAAAACTTCTCCGCGATGCGGAGCTCAGGTATTCTCGGCCCGAGAAACTCATTTTTGTGCTAATAGTGTCTGGCCAGCGTCTCAGGCCCTATTTCCAAGCGCATCCCATCGCTGTCCTAACGGATCAATCGCTGAAAGTGGTGCTCAGCCGACCCGACACCTCGGGGCGATTGGCGAAGTGGGCACTGAAGCTCAGCGAGTTCGACATCGCGTACAGGCCCAGGTCAGCCATGAAAGCTCAGGTGCTGGCCGACTTCTTGGTCGAATGCGCGGGTTTGGGCAAGGAGCCCGAGGAGGATCCCTTGCACCAGCAGCTGAAAGCGGGCACCGAGGGGCCCGGAGAGGATGCATGGATCCTCCACGTAGATGGAGCCTCGAACTCTGGCCGGAGTGGAGCCGGACTCATTCTTGCCAACGGCGATGGGGTCGTCGCCGAATGCGTGCTCCATTTCTAGTTCGCCACGACAAATAATCAGGCGGAGTACGAGGCACTCCTCGCTGGGCTAAGGGTCTCCCGCGAGCTGGGCGTGACCAACCTTAAGGCCTTCACTGACTCCCAGCTCATGGCAGGACAGGTCTCCGGGGAGTATGCCGTGCACGACTCCCTAATGGTGAAATACTTGGAGCTTGTCAGGGCAGGCATGGCCGGTTTTCGGTGCTTCAACATCTTCCACATCCCTCGTAGGGAGAACGCCCGTGCGGAAACTCTTTCCCGACTGGCGACCTTGCCGGACACGATGCTGGGTCGCGCTCACGTGGAGCACCTTAAGGCCCCAAGCTACGAGGCCCCAGTGGGGGTCCATCAAGTCGATCGTGAGCCCAGCTGGATGGACAAATATGCTAAATACATAACCAGCGGCACCCTGCCAGAGGACCGCGTGGCGGCCCACCTCATCAGAAAGAAAGCCATGCGGTTCGTCCTGATGGATGGGCAATTATATCGAAGATCCTTCTCCTACCCCCTCCTCAAGTGTGTAGGACACGCAGAAGCCAGACTCGTGCTCCAGGAGATTCACGAGGGCGTCTGTGGGAACCACGTGGGGGGCAGAGCATTGGCCTACAAAGCCCTTCATCAGGGCTACTTTTGGGAGACGATGAAGGAAGACGCCGCTGACTTCGTGAAGAGGTGCGATCGGTGCCAGCGTCATGCCACGGTGCAACAGCAGCCCTCCAACCCAATCTCCCAGCTTTCAGCTCCGTGGCCATTCGCCCAGTGGGGGATGGACCTTCTGGGCCCATTCCCGCCGGCGTCTGGACAATGGAAGTTCTTGATCGTGGCCATCGACTACTTCACGAAGTGGGTTGAGGCCGAACCTTTGGCATGGATCACCGAGGCAAACGTCACCAAGTTCTTCTGGAAGTCGATCGTTTGTCGTTTCGGCCTCCCCCATACCGTGGTTATTGATAATGGGTGCCAGTTCGACTGCCGGGAGTTTGAAGAGTTCTACGGCGACCTCAGCATCAGACATCGCTTCACCTCGGTGGCGCATCCCCAGACCAATGGAGAAGCCGAAGTCACAAACAGGACCATTTTGCAGGGCCTCCGCACGCGGCTGGACCAGGCCAATGACAGAAGGGCCGAGGAGCTCCCCAGCATCCTTTGGGCGTACCATACCACCCCAAGGACAGCGACCAACGAGACCCCGTTCAACCTCATCTTTGGAGCCGAAGCGGTCATCCTGATCGAACTCAGCCTACCCACGCTGCATGTGGAGCAATATGCCGAGACAGAGAACCCCGCCAGAATGATGCTCAACCTTGACCTTCTTGAGGAGACGAGGGACAAGGCCCGAGTTCGGATGGCAGCGTATAGGTAGCGTGTGGCCAGGTATTACAACTCCCGAGTGCGGCCAAAGTTTTTTCGTCCCGGAGATCTGGTCCTCCGGCGCGCTGAAGCTTCTCAGCCACGGGAATGCGGCAAGCTCTCATCAAACTGGGAAGGCCCGTACCGGGTGGCAAACACCCTCCCTCAAGGCGCCTACTACCTGGAGGAATTGGGAGGGACCAGGTTTCCCCGGACGTGGAATGCCTCGAACCTAAGAATGTATTATCAGTAATGTAAGGTTCCCCACTCCTGCAATAAAGTTTCTTTGCTTCAAACGCTCTTTTCTCACCTCGTAGGGAAACCGGTGCATGGCCCTGGCCTCGGCATGCCCGATCATGGCCGATGGCCAAAGGAAGCGAGAAGTCCCGGGTTTCGGCCAGGAAGGCGGGTCAGAACCCAGTTCGCCCACGCGAGCACGGAGAACAGCTCGGCAAGCCGTGCAAGGCTTGAGAAAGCCTGCGGCCCCGGGGTTCAGTCCGGAAGTCCCGGGCTTCGTCCTGGAAGGCGGGGAAGAAACCAGTTCGCCCACGCGAGCACGGAGAACAGCTCGGCAAGCCATGCAAGGCTTGAGAAAGCTTGCGGCCCCAGGGTTCAGTCCGGAAGTCACGGGCTTCAGCCTGGAACACGGGGCAGAACCCAGTTCGCTCACGCGAGCACGGAGAATAGCTCGGCAAGCCGCGAAAGGCTTGAGAAAGCCTGCGGCCCCGGGGTTCAGTCCGGAAGTCCCGAGCTTCGGCCTAGAAGGCGAGGCAGAACCCAGTTCGCCCACGCGAGCACAGAGAACAGCTCAGCAAGCCGCACGAGGCTTGAGAAAGCCTGTGGCCCCGGGGTTCAGTCCGGAAGTCCCGGGCTTCGACCTGGAAGGTGGGGCAGAACCCACTTCGCCCATGCGAGCATGAAGGCAATCCCAAAGATGGACCCGCTCAAGTC
Organism: Areca catechu; assembly: GCA_021397845.1. Lineage (NCBI taxonomy): Eukaryota > Viridiplantae > Streptophyta > Magnoliopsida > Arecales > Arecaceae > Areca > Areca catechu. The sequence goes on along the minus strand of CM038051.1, from coordinate 86,445,404 downwards.
CTACTCTGACGCCACACGGTCCAGAATGTCCCAACCTTCGATCTGAGCAATGGACGGGACTAGGTCCACCCTCGTTCCGGCACTCCACATCAACATCTCAAGAAGGAAAAAGAGGAGATGGGAGAGTGGGTAAGAAAGTGGATTCGAGACATAGACAAATGGTCTTTTCATTAATCCAAGAAAGAGAAGTACAAGCAGGGAATCCCGACAGGCCGGGAGTCCCCAAAAAAAGAGAGAAGTACAACAACAACAACAGAGAAAAATGAGAAGATAAGTGGCTCAGTTCGGCGTGGGGTCGGAGCCATCAGCCTGGGTCGCGCACTCCACATCCTCGCCTTCGGTGGCTGCCGGCTCAGGTGACTTCTCCGGAGCCACGGCCTCGTCGGTCGCCGGGGTCGCAGGCGTGGTGTCGGCCGCACCGGAGGTACTACTCTCAGGTCCCAGCCTCCTACCTCCGAGCACCACCCCACTGAGGTCGAGCTCGGGGTAGAAGGCCCCCACCTTCTCCCGGCACATCCGGAACCCCTTCAGGAAGGAGTCCACGGCGGCCTCCTGGACCTCCGAGGTGTACTCGTCGGAAGCCCAGAACTTCAGGACAGCTTCCTATGCCTCCCGCTTCGCGGCTTCCAAGAGCCCATTGACGTACGCGCTCCGCTCCTTCGCCACGTTTGCATCCCGCCTGGCCTCCTCCAGCTAACGCTCCAGCCACTGAGAATGGGCCTGGAGGCGAGCCCTCTCAGCCGCGTCCCCCTCCGCGCGACGCTGGTGGGAGATCCTCTACTCCGACAGAGAAGACTCCAGGTCCTTGTTCCGCTCCTCCGCGTGCGCCAGGTCCGCCTGGAGGGTCTGGTTGTTTGCTCACAGCTCGACCCCCTTCTCCATGAGGTCCTTGACGTCGACCACGAGCTTGCCGAGTTTCTTTTCCTTCTCGGCATCCCTCTTCTCGTTCCCTACGAGGAAGTTCCTCAGTAGGAATATGTCGTTCCCAATCTGCACAGTGAAGCAACCAGGTTAGAAGAAAGACCACCCGAGGTCACGGAGGATAGAAGAAACTGAGTTCGAGATTACCGTGAAGAGCTGCGGGAGGATCCTGAGTAAAGCGTCGGCGTAGTCCCGGCCGCCTCGAGATCGGTGGTCCCAGGCTATGGAGGCGTACTCCATCACTTTCTTCGCGTGCCCTTTGTCGCGGATTACTGAGCACTGGTGGGTGATCACCGGTGGCAGAGCCATCAGGTCAGCTCCGGCGATGACTGTCCCTCCAGCAGGAATCACCATCGACGGGGCTGCAGAGGACGCAGGCTGCGCCGCCGGAGCCGTGGCGGTAATAGGGCCGGTGCTGGACGGAGCTACAGGGGGTGGAGCCCCCTCGACGGCAGCACCGCCGGGTCTGATGGCTAGAGAATCGATGGCCTCGCCCCGGGGTAGCCTGGGCGGGGGAGCAGCGGCCACCGGGCTGGGTATGGTTGCCGGCGCGACCTCCTGGCTCACCTCGGTGCGAGCCCTCTTCGTCGCGGGCTCATCCACTTCGGCGGCGTCCCTCTGGGCCGCGCCCTCCAGGAGGCTCTCCAGCGAGAACTTCATGCCTGTAACGCAAAAGAGAAGAAGGTCAGCCAGCACGGTTATAAAGGGGAAAGAATGCAGGAGACAAGGGAGGACCGAATCTCACCCGATTCGCAGATGGGACTGATCCTGGCCTCAAATAGATTCTGCTCCAAGAGCAGAACCTCGAGTGCCGGGACCACGTCGCTCAGGAGCAGGGAGTAGGCCTCTTGGTCCGTCGACTCGACCTGGGAGTTCCGGTTCGCTCCAGGCCCAGTCAACATCCTCGACCGAGGCAAAGAAGAACCGGTTCTTCCAGCCCTTGATAGAAGAAGGGAGGTAGAACCGGAGACACCTTGGCCAGGGCGAGATGTACCACCAGCCGTCGTCAGTGGAATACCTCTTCATGGTAAACATAGCCCTGAAGAGGGAGAAACGGGCAACCAACCCGTGGAAATGGCAAAAAACAATGAAAGAAAAGATGACCCGGATGGCATTGGGAGCCAACTGGGCTGGAACAAGACGGAAATGGCTAAGGAAAGAAAGGAAGAAGGGGTGCAGAGGAAATCGAAGACCCCCAAGGAGGAAGTCTTCATAGAAGGCTATGCGGCCGGGGCCACTCATGGTGACGCGATCCCCGGGCCGCGAAACAAACAAACGGATTGATCCCGGGATGCCGTAGGCCTCCCGGAGCAAAGAAAGGTCGCCTTCGGTCATTGTGGAAGCATGACCGGAGGGACCGGCAAGAAGAAGAGGCGGAGCAGGAAGAACAGGCGGAGCAGGAAGAGAGAGAAGCGGATGAGCGGAAGCAATAGGAGGAGACCTGATACCCCTGGGGATGCCGATGGTGACACCCCCAGGTTGCAGTCGCCTGCGGATCTCCTCCGGGATCGTTTCCTCCTCTGAGGAGGAAGAAGACGGGGTCCTCGACCGGGACGGACCGGTCTCGTCCGGATTAGAGGAAACATAGCGACGGTGCGCCATGACAAAGAAGAAAGAAAAGAAGATTCAGAGAAGAAGGAGAGGGGACCTAAGGAGAAAATGGAGGCACTCATCGAAAATACACCGAGCGGATGCGGGGCAGTGGAAATTGGCCTGCAGCAAACCGCCCACGAAGCAAGGGAAAAGGCCTCATTCTGGAAAGCCCCATCCTTTTCAAATTCAGTCGACAGTAGCCGTACCCGTCATTCTGCCCCGAGCCACTGGATGATCGCCGCGTGGACTCACGCCCGACATCGACGCCTCATTAGCAGGGTAACGGCCTCTGCTTCGAGCGACGCATTTATTATGGGCAAGTGGGCGACGTGTGGCGGCTTCCTATAGGACTTCGGGCGCACCAAGAAGCGGCGATGAGGATCGCGGTAATTATGATGGAAGATCGTCACCTCCCCACGTCATATCCGTATTTAATCCCGACGTTCCATTCTACGACGCCCCAACAGAACAGCGGGCTGGGGGGCAACTGTTACGGCCGTGATGATGACATGGCCGGTCTCAGATTTTATCAGGTATGATCGAGCCACGTGGAGGTTTCTTCGGTCGAGTCAGCCTCGGCTTCCGCGCTACCGAGGTCAAGCTCGGCCCTTGCCCCCCCAGGCTACCTCGCTAGGTGATATCCCGAGACGTTACCGCCCTTGCCGAAGTCGAGTTCGGTACAGGGCTCCTCCCGCCGCCTCGCCAAGTGTCCACCCAGGAGGGGTCCACCTCGATCGAGGTCGGCTGCTCCTTCGCTCCTTCGCCAGGTGGCCCCCGAAGACGGGTCCACCTTGGCCGAAGCCGGGCATCCTCCTGCCACGTCGCCAGGTCTCCACCCAGGAGGGGTCCACCTCGATCGAGGTCGGCTGCTCCTTCGCTCCTTCGCCAGGTGGCCCCCGGAGACGGGTCCACCTCGGTCGAAGCCGAGCGCCCTCCTGCCACCTCGCCAGGTGTCCACCCAGGAGGGGTCCACCTCGGCCGAGGTCGGCTGCTCCTTCGCTCCTTCGCTAGGTGGCCCCCGGAGATGGGTCCACCTTGGCCGAAGCCGAGCGCCCTCCTGCCACCTCGCCAGGTGTCCACCCAGGAGGGGTCCACCTCGGTCGAGTTCGGCTGCTCCTTCGCTCCTTCGCCAGGTGGCCCCAGGAGACGGGTCCACCTCGGCCAAAGCCGAGCGCCCTCCTGCCACCTCGCCAGGTGTCCACCCAGGAGGGGTCCACCTCGACCGAGGTCAGGCCGCCCGTACAGAGAAGATCCCAAAGAAAGAGGCGCAGATTCCAAGGTTGGCCCTCGAGCCATGTGCATCACAGACGGCGCCCCGTACAGATTGTGGCGGCATGCGAAACACCACTTACGTCCGCCCGACAAGTCCTGCAGTCGAAAGGCACGGTTCTGACGAAACAGGACCCGTAAACGGACAGCGCCGGCACTTAGGAAGGAGAGGCCCTCACTGGGCCCGAGGTCTAACCGGCCGCCCTGCCGGCGCCCCCCCCTTCTTTTGTCTTTACCCTTTCCCCGCTGGGCTCGACGAACGAGGTCAGAAAGCCGCCTGGCCCTCGAAACCAAAAGGGGAAAGAGAAAAGGATGGAAAGGGGAGCCTCCCACGAGCAGAAGACAGGCGGACAGCGGGAGGAGATTAAAGGAAGGAAGTTGGAGGCGACCAGGTAAGCGGGGACGAGTAAGAAACAGTGGCCAAAAGCCCCACTCCGAGAGTAAGATCCAGGGTCCCGAGAGGGGATAGCTTGGCGTGAGCTCGGCAAGGAGGCCAAGGCCGGGTTTCTGGTCCCTACAGCACCTTTCTTGCTAGTAAATTCTCTAAGTCTGGGACTCCTTTGGGAGCCCATCTTGGAGAATCTGTTCCTTCTCGCCGTCTACTAACTTGACCGTCGGAGCTGAAAGATTGTGCCCTAAAAGCCAATTGAAATATTGTAATTTTGATCTCAAAATCAATGAATTGACATTTTATAAAGGCATTATTTTCATCATTTGCTGTGTCTTTTCGATTTTATGATGAACCCCATAGATTAGGGCTATGGTTCTAGGGTTATGATGAGATCATACCAGTGAGACCTAAAGCCTTAAAACCCTAATCTAAAATATTCCTGGTCGATCGGACATTTAGTTGGGGATCAATGTTTCCGGCAAGACCAGCACATCCTATATATGTTTTGTAATGAGGGTGACTGATCTCACAGTCACTTGTGTTTGACACTAATACTAGGATGTGAGTGTTCATTAGAGAATGAGTTCACTGAATTGATCCAGATTGAGAATATCTAATGGAACCTTATCTGTTTGTCAATAGATAATTCTCATAGTGGGAGTAGTGCATGTGGTCCTTTGACCTGAGACTACCATAGTACCTTATATATATGAATCCATACTTTGGTTCGTAATCAATCATGACACTGAGTCATGCACGAGGTGATACTGGTTATGGTGGATTGTATATGGAGGTTGTGAGTAGGTCAACAAGGAATTGATCAGCCCTAGTAAGAGGGAATAGCATCCAGCTAATTTCAAATGATGGATTCAGGAAACCTTTGATCAAAGTATGAACATTAGAGTTATTTTCTAATGGTTAATTAATGAATCATCATTATAAAAATTGAGCTAGGGATGAATATGAAATTGGATTTGACAAGTATCCATATTCATAATCATATTCGGGGTGCATGTTGATCAAAGGACTGAATTGCCCGGTAACTCACCCATGAAGGGTATTTTGATAATTCCACCAAAATTTCACATCTTCCGGGTAGACATGATACGTTGCTAGATGTCAATCTTGTCTTGTAGGTATATGATTGAGTCATGGTAATTCAAATCAGTTAATTTGAATTGGATTCTAATTGACCGAGTCGAGCTAGTTTGAGTCGACCTAAGTCGGCTAGGTTGAGATCTAACCGAATTAAGTCGAATAGAACTCGGACCTACTGCTGGCTAGGTGTGGAACCCAATGGGTCACACACAACAGAAAATTGATGAAGGATTTAATTTGGAATTAAATCATGTTTGCAGGATAAACACACTAGCATGTGTTGCAGACCAAATTTCTATTCGAATCTGATTCGAATTTGGTTCTGAATTGGGCTTAATTGGGTTCTAATTGAACCAGATTAAGGTCCAATTTAATTTTTAGGACATTGGGCTAACCCATGGCTGAACCCAAGTGAATTTAGTTCACTGAGACCCTCTCTCCAAGCCGCCCCCTCCCATTTCTCACCCGCGCGCGCCAAGAAAGAGAGTCCATGCACGTGGACTTCTCTTAAAACGCGTGAGAAGGAAAACGTCGGAGAAAAATCTAAAAAAAAGGGGGCATTTCAGATCCTTGTTTGGCGCCCTTTGATCTGGATCTGATGGCCATAAAAAATTAAGGAAAAGATCCGTCGCTTTTCGGTCGCAAATCCGTCTCCAAAAGTCGTGATTCTTCCTGAAGTTTTCCGAGAGTCCTCCTCGTCGGAAAAACAAAAATTAAATCAGAGAATCATGATTTTTGGTTGAGGGGATGCGTGAGGAATGAAGGATCATGATCCCTGGGGTTTCAGAGGGTTGCGTTGTTTCGAGATGACACCTCTCTGAGATCTATAAATAGGGTTGGATTCTCGGGGGTTTTCACGTAACATAATTCAGAGATCCAATTCCCTTTCCTCCTCTCCAGGATACTCCTTCCCCTTGTTCTTGTTGGGTATTGTTTCCCTTATAGAGGTATCCTCTGTCGAAACTCTGACCCTAAACAAGAATAAGAAGATGGTCTTGAACGGTAAAGGAAAGAAAAAGGAAAGGATCTGTTCTTCTTCTTTTCCTTCTTGAATTAAGACATTGCCTGTCTTAATTTTTTTTCTTCCAATTCAATTCAAAAAAAGGGATTCAAGAAAGGGAATTCTTGAATAAAATTTAAGAAGAGGAAAGAAGGAAGAAAAGAAATTTTCAAGAAAGAAAATTTCAACCTAAAAGTCCAAGAATTGAATTCTTGAAAAAGAATTCAAGAAGAGGAGCCAAGAACTAGGAATTGTTGTCTTCATCTTTTCTGTGTGGATCACCATTGGAGGGTGAACATTTGGGCACCTGGTGGAGATTCAGAGTTTGGATTTTGCGATACAGGTTAGTATCTTTCTTTGAGATTAAATCTTATATATGCATTTTATATATTTTAATTCTTTTAAGGAGATCTTGGGTTAAAGGTTTGGTGAAGATTTCAAAAGATAAAATTAAAAATTTTGAAATCTATGTTTCCACCTTGCCATCAAACCCTACAGTGGTATCAGAGCCTCCTTATTAAGATTAAAATATATATGCTGAATTTTAGATGCATATTTATATAAGTAACATGAGATGTAATATATGTTTGTTGTAATGTCACCAATTAGGGTTTTCACTCAAACCCTAATTGTTGTAGAGATATGCATAGAGATCTAGTCATCATACTGAAATAAGGTTGCCCTGGCATAATGGTGGATCCATTATGTGGTAAATGGTTGTCCTAGTATGATGACACACTAATCACATATTTGTGTTAATTATGCATATATGTTTGATGTATGCCACTAATTAAGGTTTTCACTTAAACCTTAATTTGCATAGAGATATGTTTAGCCTTCTAGTCATCATACTGAAATAAGGTTGCCCTGGCATAATGGTGGATCCATTATGTGGTAAATGGTTGTCCTAGTATGATGGCACACTATGGCACATATTTGCTAAAATGTGCTTTGTTTTAATAAAGCCCTCTTTAAAACATATTAAGTTGTAGTGTCATATACCAAAAGCAAAAATAATCAATATGATTAGTTTATCATTCGGTGTCTAGGAAAAGTGGTTCATGATCGGTAAAGAGGACATGGTTTTTAATTGGTTCCGTTGACTGACCTGGCCAATTCTTATTGGTGTCTAAGGAAAGCAACGGGGGGACTCCCACCACTCTCCCACTTACCTGGCCGGTATGATTAACTTAATTATTGATTGATATGCTTAGTGTAATATTCACTACATAGGGCCTTCCTTCATGCCAAGTCATTATTATGTTATGATCCATATTAGGTTTGTTGTGTATACACAAGGCCTTTTTCTTTATGGTGACTAACATAATTTTGCTTGGTACATTTGATACTTATGGAATGATTTAATATAATACTTTGTTGTGTACACACAAGGGTATTATAATTAATATCATGACTATATAGTAATGAAGGGTCTAACTTAACTAAAATATTATAGTTTGTTGTGTACACACAAAGCTATTAATATTTTAGAGGCCAAGATAAGTTGAGAATTGTATGAATTACAATTGGAAAGAGTTTTCCTACCTTTGAACTTATATAAGATTTGTTGTGTACACACAAGGTCTTTTATGAGGAATTAGGATCTCAACCCCACTAAGAGAACCAATTAGGGTTTTCTCGATCATCACATTGAGGGTTATGATGCTTGATAAAATAGTGGGAGACATAATTAAGTTAAAGTCCTAATTTAATTATGTTTTATCAACATTGATTGTTTGCTTATGTAATGTTGTTTGTTAATGTAGATTAAATGGCATCTTCACTCTCACTCCGTAGCATTCTTGATGCAAATAAATTGACTGGACCAAACTATGTTGATTGGTTGAGAAACCTGAAGATAGTACTCAGCCAAGAAAGAATTTCTTATATTCTTGATACCCCAACCTTGAAACCATTAGGGGAAGATGCCTCTCAAGAGGATAAGACCACATATAACACGTGGCAAAATGACTCACTTACTATCAAGTGTATAATGCTTGCCTCTATGACCAATGAGTTACAGAGGCAACATGAAAGCATGGACACAAACTCCATATTGCTCAATTTAAAAGAACTTTATGGAGAACATAGTCGAACTGCAAGATATGAAATATCTAAGCAGTTATTCCATGCAAGGATGACAGAAGGTACATCCGTACAAGACCATGTATTAAAGGTTATTGACCTAATCACCCGATTGGGTCAATTAGGTTTTGTTATGGATGGGGAGTTGAATCAGGATTTAATCCTGCAGTCACTCCCAGAGTCATTTTCACAATTTGTTCTTAATTATCATATGAACAAACTTAACACTTCCTTGCCTGAGCTGTTGAATATGTTAAAAACAGCAGAGAGCCATTTAAAGAAAAATAAGGCTCCACTTCTTCTTGTGGATGGTGTAAACAAGAAGAAAATAGGCAAAAAGGGTTCCAAGAGGAGGTTAAACCCAAAAGGGGGCATCAAGAAAAAGAAAGGAAAGAAGGCCTCCGGACAAATGACCTGCTTTCATTGTGGCAAGCCGGGTCACTGGAAAAGAAACTGCAAGGTTTACCTTGCAAGTATGAAGCCCGGTGCTAGTGATGCACCAAAAGGTATGTATGAGATACATGCAATTTTGTCATTAGACTCTTCTAATTCAAACTCTTGGGTATTGGATACTGCTTGTGGTCATCATATCCGCAAATCATTGCAGGGACTACATAACATCAGAGTTTTGAAGGAAGGCGACTTCGAGCTCTACGGTGCTGGAGGAGATTCCATCCAAGCAGAAGCTGTAGGGACTTATATGTTGAAGCTGCCTTCTGGGAATATTTTAGAGTTAAAAAATTATTATTTTATGCCTAGAATCATTAGAAACATCATATCTGTACCCTTGTTACTTAAACAAGGATATATTATGAATGTAATGAGCAGTGGCTGCTCAATCAGTTTTTCTAATGAAATAATATTTAATGGCATATTTTGCAATGGTCTCTTAACTTTATCTTCTGATGACAATATACTACATGTTAGTAATAAACGAAAAAGAGATGAAGTAAACAATACTTTACTTTGGTACTGTCGTCTTGGACATATTAGTGAGCAGAGGATTAACAAGTTATACAAGGAAAAATTCTTTAATCCTTATGACTATGAATCATTAGGAACTTGTGAATCATGTCTCATGGGTAAAATGACCAAGACTCCATTTAGTGGACATAATGAAAGGACAACAGAGTTATTAGGACTCATACACACTGATGTATATGGACCTATGACAACTCAGGCCAAGGGTGGATACTCATATTTCATCACATTCACTGATGATTTTTCAAGGTACGGATTTGTATATCTAATGAAACATAAGTCCGAAGCTTTTGAAAAATTTTTAGAGTATCAAAGTATGGTAGAGAAACAAACGGGGAAAAGTATTAAGATCCTTCGATCAGATAGAGGAGGTGAATACTTATCCACCGAGTTTCTTGATCACCTTAAACAAAAGGGAATCATCTCTGAATGGACTCCTCCTTACACACCACAATTAAATGGTGTTGCTGAAAGGAGAAATCGTACTTTATTAGATATGGTACGGTCCATGATGTGCTTCACAGACTTACCTGTTTCTTTCTGGGGATATGCCTTGGAAACAACGGCTAATATTTTGAATAGAGTACCATCCAAATCTGTATCTAGCATTCCATATGAGTTATGGAGGGAAAAGAAACCCAATCTTAAGCACCTTAAGATATGGGGATGTCCAGCTTATGTCAAAAGAAATTTTGGACAAAAGCTTGATGTTAGAGCAGAAAAATGTCTATTTGTTGGATATCCCAAAGATAGTATAGGATATCTATTCTACCACCCTACTGAACAAAAGGTTTTAGTCAGTAGGCATGCCATTTTTATGGAAAAAGAATTCATCCTACAAAATGGCAGTGGGAGAAATATTGAACTTGAAGAAGTTCAACAAGAAGATACATCTCAACAAAATCATAACACAGTTAGTATAGAACCTGAACACACCACTCCTATCCGTAAGTCTGATAGAGTGCGACATACACCTGAAAGGTATGGGTTCATTATTGAAAATAATGAAGCCCGAATCATTGATAATGATGAGCCTCTAACATATACGGATGCTGTCATAAGTAGTGACTCAGACAAATGGCTGGAAGCCATGAGATCCAAAATGGACTCCATGTATGTCAACCAAGTCTAGACTTTGGTTGATGCACTAGAGAGTGTTAACCCTATTGGATGCAAATGGGTCTATAAGAAAAAGATTGGGGTAGATGGCCAAGTTGAAACTTATAAAGCTAGATTAGTGGCTAAGGGTTTCAGACAAAAACAGGGAATAGATTATGATGAAACATTTTCTCCTGTTGCCATGCTCAAATCTATTCGGATCATGCTTGCTATAGCAGCATATCATGATTATGAAATCTGGCAGATGGATGTGAAAACTGCATTCCTCAATGGTTTCCTTGAGGAAGAGGTTTATATGTCACAGCCAGAAGGTTTTGTCTTGGAGACTAAACCTAATCAGGTATGTAGGCTAAAGAAATCTATTTATGGATTAAAGCAAGCATCTAGGAGTTGGAACATCCGATTTGATAAGACAGTCAAAGAATTTGACTTTATCAAAAATGAGGATGAACCTTGTGTGTACAAGAAGACTAGTGGGAGTGCCATAGTTTTCTTGGTTCTGTATGTAGATGACATACTCCTCATTGGGAATGATATCCCAATGTTACAATCGGTCAAGGTATGGTTCTCTAAACAGTTTTCCATGAAAGACTTGGGAGAAGCATCTTATATACTAGGCATCAAGATCTATAGAGACAGATCTAAGAGAATGCTAGGTTTATCCCAGTCTAGGTACATTGACCAAGTGCTAAAAAGATTTAGCATGGAGGAAAGTAAAAGAGGTTACTTACCTATTGGTCATGGCATACATCTTTCTAAGAAGATGTCTCCTAAGACACCTGAAGAAAGAAATAGAATGAATTCGGTACCTTATGCTTCGGCAGTAGGGTCTATTATGTATGCTATGTTATGTACTAAACCTGATGTGGCATATGCCTTAGGTATAGCCAGCAGGTTTCAGGCTGATCCAGGAGAGGATCATTGGAAGGCTGTGAAAATATTCTTAAGTACTTAAGAAGAACTAAGGATATTTTTCTAATATACGGAGGATCTGATCTTAAACTAGAAGCTTATTCAGATTCTAGTTTTCAATCAGATCCAGATGACAGCAAATCTATATCTGGGTATATTTTTACCCTTAATGGAGGAGCTGTAAGCTGGAAAAGTTCTAAACAGCAAACTGTAGCTGACTCAACAACTGAGGCAGAGTACATTGCTATTAGTGAAGCTGCCAAGGAAGCTGTCTGGATGAAGAAGTTCATATCAGAGTTGGGCGTAGTTCCTGAGATTGAAGGTCCAGTATCACTTTACTGTGATAATACGGGGGCTGTTGCTCAACCAAAGGAACCAAGAGCTCATCACAAATCAAAGCACATTCTGAGACGCTTCCATCTCGTTCGAGAGATTGTCGAAAGACAAGAAGTCTGCATTAAAAGGGTAGAAACGAAGAACAACGTAGCAGACCCGTTCACTAAGGCTCTATCACAGCGAGAGTTTGATCGCCACCTTGATTGTATGGGGTTACGATTTAAAGGCGATTGGCTTTAGTGCAAGTGGGAGATTGAAAGATTGTGCCCTGAAAGCCAATTGAAATATTGTAATTTTGATCCCAAAATCAATGAATTGACATTTTATAAAGGCATTATTTTCATCATTTGCTGTGTCTTTTCGATTTTATGATGAACCCCATAGATTAGGGCTATGGTTCTAGGGTTATGATGAGATCATACCAGTGAGACCTAAAGCCTTAAAACCCTAATCTAAAATATTCCTGGTCGATCGGACATCGAGTTGGGGATCAATGTTTCCGGCAAGACTAGCACATCCTATATATGTTTTGTAATGAGGGTGACTGATCTCACAGTCACTTGTGTTTGACACTAATACTAGGATGTGAGTGTTCATTAGAGAATGAGTTCACTGAATTGATCCAGATTGAGAATATCTAATGGAACCTTATCTGTTTGTCAATAGATAATTCTCATAGTGCGAGTAGTGCATGTGGTCCTTTGACCTGAGACTACCATAGTACCTTATATATATGAATCCATACTTTGGTTCGCAATCAATCATGACACTGAGTCATGCACGAGGTGATACTGGTTATGGTGGATTGTATATGGAGGTTGTGAGTAGGTCAACAAGGAATTGATCAGCCCCAGTAAGAGGGAATAGCATCCAGCTAATTTCAAATGATGGATTCAGGAAACCTTTGATCAAAGTATGAACATTAGAGTTATTTTCTAATGGTTAATTAATGAATCATCATTATAAAGATTGAGCTAGGGATGAATATGAAATTGGATTTGACAAGTATCCATATTCATAATCATATTCGGGGTGCAAGTTGATCAAAGGACTGAATTGCCCGGTAACTCACCACTGAAGGGTATTTTGATAATTCCACCAAAATTCCACATCTTCCGGGTAGACATGATACGTTGCTAGACGTCAATCTTGTCTTGTAGGTATATGATTGAGTCATGGTAATTCAAATCAGTTAATTTGAATTGGATTCTAATTAACCGAGTCGAGCTAATTTAAGTCGACCTAAATCGGCTAGGTTGAGATCTAACTGAATTAAGTCGAATAGAACTCGGACCTACTGCTGGCTAGGTGTGGAACCCAATGGGTCACACACAAAAGAAAATTTATGAAGGATTTAATTTGGAATTAAATCATGTTTGCAGGATAAACACACTAGCATGTGTTGCAGACCAAATTTCTATTCGAATCTGATTCGAATTTGGTTCCGAATTGGGCTTAATTGGGTTCTAATTGAACCAGATTAAGATCCAATTTAATTTTTAGGATATTGGGCTAACCCATGGCTGAACCCAAGTGAATTTAGTTCACTAAGACCCTCTCTCCAAGCCGCCCCCTCCCATTTCTCACCCGCGCGTGCCAAGAAAGAGAGTCCACGCGCGTGGACTTCTCTTAAAACACGTGAGAAGGAAAATGTCGGAGAAAAATCTGAAAAAAAGGTGGCATTTCAGATCCTTGTTTGGCACCCTTGGATCTGGATCTGATGGCCAGAAAAAATTAAGGAAAAGATCCGTCGCTTTTCGGTCGCAAATCCGTCTCTAAAAGTCGCAATTCTTCCTGAAGTTTTTTCGAGTCCTCCTCGTCGGAAAAATGAAAATTAAATTGGAGAATCATGATTTTTGGTTGAGGGGATGCGTGAGGAATGAAGGATCGTGATCCCTGGGGTTTCAGAGGGTTGCGTTGTTTCGAGATGACACCCCTCTGAGATCTATAAATAGGGTTGGGTTCTCGGGGGTTTTCACGTAACATAATTCAGAGATCCAATTCCCTTTCCTCCTCTCCAGGAAACTCCTTCCCCTTGTTCTTGTTGGGTATTGTTTCCCTTACAGAGGTATCCTCTATCGAAACTCTGACCCTAAACAAGAATAAGAAGAAGGTCTTGAACAGTAAAGGAAAGAAAAAGGAAAGGATCTGTTCTTCTTCTTTTCCTTCTTGAATTAAGACATTGCCTGTCTTAATTTTTTTCTTCCAATTCAATTCAAGAAAAGGGATTCAAGAAAGGGAATTCTTGAAGAAAATTCAAGAAGAGGAAAGAAGGAAGAAAAGAAATTTTCAAGAAAGAAAATTTCAGCCTAAAAGTCCAAGAATTGAATTCTTGAAAAAGAATTCAAGAAGAGGAGCCAAGAACTAGGAATTGTTGTCTTCATCTTTTTCTGTGTGGATCACCATTGGAGGGTGAACATTTGGGCACCTGGTGGAGATTCAGAGTTTGGATTTTGCGATACAGGTTAGTATCTTACTTTGAGATTAAATCTTATATATGCATTTTATATGTTTTAATTCTTTTAAGGAGATCTTGGGTTAAAGGTTTGGTGAAGATTTCAAAAGATAAAATTAAAAATTTTGAAATCTATGTTTCCGCCTTGCCATCAAACCCTACAGGAGCTCCCTCGCCGGGATCCCCGGCCAGGGTCTTCTGACCCTCTCTTGCAGGTTCGCTCCAGCCAGGAGGCTCCAGGAGCTAGGCGGTCTGGTAGGATCGGCGGATCTGTGGCACGGGCACGGCGGCGAGATCGGCAACAACTATCATGAAAAGAGCATGTTATTGTTTCAATATGTTTTCATGCATATTGCTAATCAAATGCAACTTAATAATATGTCCTATCCTAGTAACTACTTTGGATTGGGTTAGTCACCATGGTCGTCCAGTCATAGTGGTTAAGTACGGTTTAAAGGCCCTCTCTTTCCATTCAATGGGATCTCCTATGGCATGTAGGGGTGCCACTGTGGCCATATCCCATGAATAAGTGAGGTCAACGGAAAATTGAAAAATCATGCTATGATTTGCATATTAACATAAATATGCTTGATGGATAATCATATTTTTGCATATGATGGATTGATATGCTTATGTTTATGCTTGATATTTTGAACATTGCTTAGGATGTGTTGGAGACCATCAAAGCCCTCATTAAAAATCATATTTAGTCTTAGTATGAACTTAGTCATGATGCAAAACCGATTAGGGTTTGATTAGCCAATTGGTGTCTAGGCAAGTGGTTCTGGGAAGGTAAAGGGATTGAGCTTTTTAATTGGTTCCATTGTCTGACCTGGCCAATTTAATTGGTGTCTAAGGAAAGCAACGATGGACCCCCTCACCCCTCCCACTCACCTGGCCAATTTGGTTATATCTAAACCTTAATTTGGGAATGCTAATTGATTAAGAATACTATAATTTGCCTTCCTTCATGCTAAGCAAAATTTATGTCAACACTATAGTAGGTTTGTTGTGTACACACATAGCCTATTTTAGGGTTTGATATGAAATTTATCTTGGTGCACTTAGTGCTTTACAATATTGTAAGAAACATTATTTCTATACCCTTGTTATTACAACAAGGATATGAAATAAATGTAAAGAGTAGTGGCTTCTCTATTCTTCATAATAATAAAATATTTAGGTATGGTTGTTTTATTAATGGTCTTCTAACTTTGGAACTCAATGATGCAATACTTCTTATTAATGATAAGAAGAGAAAGAGAGATAATGTCAATGTCACATATCTCTGGCATTGCCGGTTAGGTCATATCAGTGAGTCAAGGATAAACAAGTTAGTCAAAGATAATTACTTTGACCCTTATGTTTTCCAATCATTAGGAATTGTGAGTCTTGCCTCAAAGGAAAAATGACCAAGTCTCCATTACTAGACATGGAGATAGGGTAACTGAGTTACTAGGTCTTGTGCATACTGATGTATGTGGACCTATGACCACTCAAGCCAAAGGAGGATATTCTCACTTCATCACTTTTATTGATGATTTGTCAAGGTTTGGTCATGTGTATCTTATGAAACACAAATTTGAAGCTTTTGATAAGTTTAAAGAATGGTTGAAAAATAAACTGGACATAGTATTAAAGCTCTTCATTCTGATCGAGGAGGTGAATACTTGTCTAGTGAGTTTCTAAACCATCTTAAAAACAAAGGCATAATCTCTGAATGGACTCCTTATACATCCCCGTTAAATGGTATGGCAGAAAGGAGAAATCGTTCCTTGTTAGACATGGTGAGGTCCATTATGAGCTTCATAGATCTTCTTATTACCTTCTGGGGACATGCCTTGAAAATTGCTGCACATATTTTGAACAGGGTTCCATCTAAGTCAGTAAGTAGCATTCCATATGAGTTATGGAATGGCAAATGATCAAGTCTTAAGTACTTAAATATTTGGGGTTGCTATGCTTATATCAAAAATAACTTTGGACATAAGTTAAGTGCTATGGCTGATAAGTGTAGGTTTGTTGGTTATCCTAAAGAAGGTATTAGATATCTCTTTTATAATGCTATTGAGCAAAAGATGTTTGTTAGTAGGCATGCTACATTCTTGGAGCAAGAATTTATCCAAGAAAGAAGTAGTGATTCTTCACTTGAGTTATGTGAAGAACGGAACTAACAACCTATTGAGCCTTCAAATGAAATTCCTTAACCATAAGTTCTTGTAGATCAAGAACAGCCACTATACATACCTCCTCTCTGAAGGTCAGACAGGGTGCGGAGAGCACCTCTAAGATATGGCTTTGTCTTCGGGGATGATAATGAAGCCAGTATCATTCAGGATGATGATCCTGTGACCTATTCGGAAGCTATCAAGAGAAAAGACTCCAACAAATGGCTAAGTGCCATGAAATCTGAAATGGATTCCATGTATTCCAATCAAGTTTGGACCTTGGTAGATCCACCTGATGGAATTAACCCAATAGGGTGTAAATGGGTCTTCAAGAAGAATATAGGAGCAGATGGTCAAGTAGAAACCTACAAGGCCAGGCTGGTAGCAAAAGGTTTTAGACAAAAACAAGGCATTGACTATGATGAAACCTTTTCTCTAGTAGCCATGCTCAAATCCATTCTGATTTTGCTTGCCATAGCAGCATACCATGATTATGAAATCTGGCAGATGGATGTCAAGACTGCTTTTCTCAATGGAAACCTTAAGGAAGAAGTCTATATGACACAACCAGAGGGTTTTGTCTCAAATGGGAGACCAAATCATGTATGCAAGTTAAAGAAGTCAATTTATGGACTAAAGCAAGCATCAAGGAGTTGGAACATCCATTTTGATGAAACAATCAAGAGTTTTGGTTTTGTCAAAAATGAGGATGAACCATGTGTGTATAAGAAGACAAGTGGGAGTGCACTTGTTTTCTTGGTCTTGTATGATTGATGACATACTGATCATTGGGAATGATATCCCAATGTTACAATCGATTAAAACTTAGCTATCATCAAAGTTTTCAATGAAGGATTTAGGAGAAGCATCCTATATACTAGGTATAAGGATCTATAGAGATAGATCTAAAAGGATGCTAGGCTTATCCCAGTCTAGGTACATAGACTTAGTGTTGAAGAGATTCAACATGGATGGAAGTAAGAAAGGTTACTTGCCTATAAATCAAGGCAT
This sequence comes from Areca catechu, assembly GCA_021397845.1. Classification (NCBI taxonomy): domain Eukaryota; kingdom Viridiplantae; phylum Streptophyta; class Magnoliopsida; order Arecales; family Arecaceae; genus Areca; species Areca catechu. Next base: position 86,428,065 of record CM038051.1, on the reverse strand, counting down.
ACATTTCTCTAAGAAAATGTCTCCTAAGACATCTGAAGAAAGAGAGAGGATGGCTATGATTCCTTATGCTTTGGTTATAGGATCAATTATGTATGCTATGTTATTTTCCAGACCTGATGTTGCTTATGCCTTGGGCATAGTCAACAGATTTCAGGCAGATCTAGGAGAGGATCATTGAAAAGCTGTGAAAAATATTCTTAAGTACCTGAGAAGGACTAAAGATATTTTTCTAGTATATGGAGGATCTGAGTTGAAACTAGAAGGCTATACAGATTTTAGTTTCCAATCATATTCAGATGATAGCAAATTAACATCGGGGTATGTCTTCACCCTGAATGGTGGTGCAGTGAGTTGGAAGAGTACAAAGCAGCCAACAGTAGCTGCCTCAGTCACTGAGGCAGAATACATAGCTGCAAGTGAAGCCACGAAGGAAGCTATTTGGATGAAGAAATGCATCATTCAATTTGGCATGGTTCTTGAAATAAATAGCCTGTGCCACTATACTATGATAACACTAGAGCTGTTGCACAAGCAAAGGAATAGAGGTCTCACCATAAGTCCAAGCACATTCTAAGATGGTTCCATCTCGTTCGAGAAATAATAAAAAGATAAGTTGTTGTCATCGATCGAGTTGATACAAAGAACAATATAGCAAACCCATTTACTAAAGCATTACCCAAGCAGCAGTTAGATCACCACTTAGATAATATGGGTATAAAGTATAAGGGTGATTGGCTTTAGTGCAAGTGGGAGATTGAAAGAAAAGTGCCCAAAAAGCGAATCATTGTAAGGGCATTTTTGTAATCTTTCAACTTTTGTATGATATTATATTAATAAAGTCATTTATTTTCATCATATACAGTTGTATCTTATTTATGGATTATGATGAACCCTATAGATTAGTGCAATGGAACTAGGGTTATGATGAAGATCATAATAGAGAGACCTAAGTTCTTATAAATCCTAATCGAAATGTTTCCACTCAATGGACCATCAATACGAGGGTCGATGAATCTGGTAAGACTAGCTTATCCTATGTATGCTCAGTTAATGAGGGTGATTGGTCTCATAGCCACTTGTGTAGAGACACTAATACAAGGATAAGGGTGCTCATCATGGTATCAGCACACTAAAATAATCCGCACCGGGACTATCTTATGGAAGTCTTACTGCTTGTCAAAAGATAGGTCTCAAAGTAAGAGTTGTGCATGTGATCTTTAGACCTGAGGCCACAATGGTTTTTTGTGCACACTAAGCCATATTTTGGTTCATACTCATTCATGACATTGAGTCATGTACGGGATGTCTGGGTATGGTGGAAGGTGTACGAAGGATGTGAGTGGACCAACAAGGAATCGATCATTCCTGGTAAGAGGAATTGTTATCCCATGTAATATCTTCGATGAGTGACTCAAGGGGCCTTTGACAAAGTAGGATAAGATTAGAAGTGGTTTCTAATCAATCATTAGCTGAGTCCTAATGATTGAGCTGAGATTCAATATGACTAAGTGTTAGGATTTGACATATATCCAAACCCATCACTTAATTGGGATAATGGGAGATTGAAAGATTGAATTGCATGGTAACTTTCTACTAAAGGGTACTTTGGTAACTTTAACCAAATTTCTCATTTTTCAGGTAGGCATGATACGTTGCTAGATGTCAATCTTGTCTTGTAGGTTTTCATGAACCAATTAGATTGGTTTCATGAGTCAATTTGATGAATGATTCAAATTGGATAATTATGTGAGCCAATTTGATTTAATTAGGTAAATCAGGTTCGATTGGATTGAATCGACTCAAACCTAAACCTATTGCTGGCTAAATATGGAACCCAAAGGGTTAAACACATTAGGGAGTTGGCCAAGGAAGTCACACATGGTTTAATTAGGGTCATGGCATCATAATTGGTTAGCCAGATTACACACTAGCATGTGTAGGCTAACACAATTCCTAACCCAATTGATTTGGGTCTAGTTGCTTGTTAATTGGGCTAACCTAATTAAGGAAAACCTACATTAGGTTGAGTCCTAAGTGGGGAAGCCTAAACCAAACTTTAATTTGGTTTTTCTTGAACTTGAACCCGGTTTAGAGAAGAGTCCAAGGCGCTTGGACTCTTGGTGCCCTCTTGGCACACGCGGGAGAAAGAGAGCGTGCGCAGTAGGACTGAGAGTCCTTCTGTAGATGAAACTATGGGTGTTTCTCATCTGGGATGCCTCTTCAGATCATCTCCATGCCCTTTGGCTTTTGAATGACCAGTCAAAGAAGTTTTTTTTTTTTTTTTAATTGAGAGGAACGGCATGAAATGGGAAAGAAGTTAGCACGCGCAGATGAAGAGTCGCGTCTCTTCATCTGCGCATGGTTTTGAGATAGAGTCCTTCTACTCTCAAGATTTTTCCATTTTTATTGTTTTAAGAACTAAAAAGATGCCTTCTTTCCTTCTTCTTGACCGGTACATGCCATATGGAATGAGGGGATTTCATTTGGAAATTGGAATGACTCAGATAAGACTCCTGAATCTTGAAGAGGCTTATCAGATATGAAGAGACATATCTGATAAAAGATATTGGGATCTTTTAATGCCCCTTAAACCATTATTTAAGGGTGTACGATGAAATGAGAAACTAGTTGTTCGGCCATTTGAAATAGGAGTCCAATTTCATCAAAAGTTTTTGCCTGAGTGTCTCTCTCTCCCTCCCCTTTTCTTTAAGACAAGACTTGTATTGTTACGACAAGGTCTTTTCTACTATGACAAGGCCTTGTTTTAGGATTTAAGCCTAAGGGGTCCTAGAGGAGGGTTTTCCTAAAACCAAGAGTGGTTTAGGAGAGTGTTCATAGTGCCCTACAGTGGGACACGGTATCCTACAGTGGTCAAAAAAATCAAAAGGTTGCTGAAAGAGTTCTACTCGAGCAAGCAACTTCAAGAAGGAATTCTATCTTAGTACAATTCTCGTGTGGATCACCATTGGAGGGCTTTCACTTGTGAGCCTTGTGGAAATAGTTGGTATACAGCATTCGAAGTATGTTCCTTGTACTTCATTTATGATTCATTAGTTGGTAATGTCTAAGGAGATCTGGGAATTAGGGTTTCTTCTAGCCGGTTAGTGTTTTCATACATGAATTTTGTTTTAAAATTCACTTTTGCAAGTTGCATGATGACCTAGGCTCCTAGAAATCCCATCAGCGAGAGGATCTGCAGTGCCTCAACCCTGACCTGTCAAAGTAGTACCCGAGCCAGATCGACCTTCTTACTCGACAGGGTCGAGTTCCTCCCACCCTGCGAGAATTGATAGGGAAATCAGATTAGACATAGACTTCAAGCTTCAATTTATTCTCTAAGTCATCTGTTGGTCAATTTTGAGTCCTGTAATGGAATTTATTTTGAGTCCTGTAATATAGTGGGTTAGTTGGATTCACTAAGTCCATTGAGTCCTGTCATTTGAGTTCAGTTGTTTTAGTTTAGTCAAGAGTTGTGTATGTTTAATTCAAGAGGAGGAACTAGTGGACCCACACTAAAGTCACTAGCCCAACATCTAGACTCCCTTCATGTCGCCCAAGCCCTACCGGAGATGGTGCCCCAGCATACCAAGCCCTAGGCACCTCAACCCCACAAGCTCACATGTTGAATGGTGTCCAGTCCAGATCCCCAAGGAAGTGGTTCCCAGATACAAGCCCTCAATCACATGGCACCCTCCCCTCCCAGGCCCACTGCAATTGGCACCCAAGCCTTTGCCCTAGTCCAAGATGCCCAGCCTTTGACCTAATTAAAGAAGATTTCATCCAAGCCTACCAGGGAGTGGAAAAGTCAAAACAACCCAAGAGGATTTCATCCCAGCCCAAGCCAATGGAGAAAAGTCAAAGCTTCCAAGTTCTACAAGGAGTCCAATGTCCAAGTCCTACTAGAAATTAGGCCTCCTAATTTCAATCAAACTTTGTTCTCCTAATTCTAGTTAAACCTTATACTCCTTTTCCCATACAAACTTATAATCCGATTTTGACAGAGAAAGGGCCCTGGGTGAATCTATAAATACCCTACCCCTTCCCCACTTGTAATATAATCTCTTATTCATGAAATAAACTCTGGTGAGTTTTTCTTATGATAGTTTGTGTTCTTTGGAAGTGTGTGTGAGACTTGTTCTTTTATTTTCTTACTAAACCCTAGCCATTGTCCATCCAAGCAAGAGCCCAAGATGCCCATTATCAGCCCTCCAAGATCCAGATGCCCAAAGCTTCCTCCAAGGCAGCCAACTCCCTGCAACTCCATCTTCCAATCATCCTTCAACCTGATCTCCAATTTCTTATTTTTCCCTTCTTGCTTGCCTCTAACCTTTGACGCTTGCAGGATCCCTCTAGTGCTATGTTCCTCGGATGAATTCTTCTTTGCCCTTGAACGAAGCTGATAAAAAGCCAACGGATTCATGGAAAAGTGACCGGATCATTCAGGCACCGAGCTGAGCGGAGCGATCTCTTCCACAGCAACTAGAAATCATTGCCTAGTATGTTAAACCTATTTTCCATCTCTTTTTGTCTGATTTCTTGAAGGTGAACATGCTCCTAATAGGCCTTCTTAGACCTAGGATCCTGATTATCTTTTCTCTTTGATTAATCTAGCATGTGGGTAGGATGCTAATTGATACAGGATAACCCTAACCTAATCTTGTCTAGTTTCGGAAATAAAACCATAAGAAAAATCTAAAACTATTTGCTTGCTTTAATTTAATTTTCTTCATGTTCATCCCTTGCATATCATCCTGCATCATATCAGAATCCCTCCTTTATCAGAGGCCCCATCAAGCATCCATGCATTGTAGATGGCACAGGAGATCTTGTACCTCTTAATGTCATCTGGTGTACTAAAGGACTCCTTCAACTTTTGAAGGATCTCATCCGACTAGGATTCCTCGAATTTATGACTGAACTCATCGTTCATCACTACCAACATGATGCATCAGACAGTGGTCCTACCAAAGAGCCACTTCTGATAAGTATCTCTGATGAAACCCCGAGCATTAGGAGCAGGGATTTCAGGCACCGGATCCAATATCACATATAAGATCCGTTCATGCTCCATGACAATCCTGAGCCTTCGATACCAACTATCGAAGTTGGGACCCTTGAGCTTCTCATTACCAAGAAGAGATCAGAGTGACAAGTTGGTAGACATCTAAAAGGAAAACTGAAACTTATTAGTGTATATGAATTATTAACCCAAAGACATGGACTTTAGTCTAAAGGCCCTCCCATTATTTTGTTCAGACTGGTAGCCTCTACCTCCAATCCTTGGAATTACTTTAATTGCTTGGTGGGTACTAGAACCCAACAGACAACACATGATCCCGACTTTGGCCGGCCTTTCCATGCACATCTAAAGGTAGATTCTTTAACCAATTACTTCTCCAAGTAACTTCTAGTATTTAGATTTTGCTCCAAGATGCACCTCAATTGGCCTTTGGGCCTCTTATTAAAGGTCTTGGTTAGGTTCAACAATTAACAAGACAAAATTCAATTCTTCCAACCAATGAATAGTCAAGCTCGACTTTGGCCGGCCCACCTGACCATCGTTAAGAGAGTCAACTAAGCCATCATATTAGGAATGGTAATCCAATAGCCCGATGAACACCCAATCTTTGGATCTATCGATGAACACCTAACTGTTGGACCCATTATCATTTTACTTAATTGGAGGCTAGGACTTAGATATCACCATAACTTCATCCTTTTATGGACCTAATAATTTAGAGGGTAACTTTAATATGACAGATGAAATAGATAAGAAAACATGGATCAACATCCCATTGACTACATTAGTCATAAAAGAGGGTTTCAGAAACTAATGATCCATGGGCACCTAAAATCAGTCCAGACTGATTAACCTTAGGTGATATGGGTTAACACGAGTCAGTGAGCTACCCAATCAATTCTGATTAACCATATTGGCCAGGTAAGTGAGATCATAGAATGGGTTCCGCCATTAACCATCTTGCCTTAGACACCAACCAGGTTGGCCAGGTAAGAGGTAGCCCCATAGAACCATGATCAAATGTCATACTTACCTTAGAAACCAATTGGTTCATCAGACTCGATTAGACTAAATTAAGGACTCGGAATGACCACTGAGCCACAAATTAGGTCCATTAAGATTTATGGACTAATCAATCTAACTATTAGATAGATCTGTAGACAAGAAATTCTAACTTAACATTTGAATAGATTAGTTCTCTATTTGATCCATTCATCTAAACTTAGGTTTAACCCAATTAAGGACATAATTAAAGCTAACCCATGACCCTTAAAGGTTATTGAATTGACTTAGAGTCTTTGAATCATATTCCTAGATCACTTTGTCATTCAAGGTAATTAATTCTTAATTAACTTCAATAATCTTCATAAGTTGAAATAATTTTAATTTATATTATAAAATAATTTTACAAGTATATAGAATTTGAATTTACTATTTCAAGATTTTTTGGTCGAGTCGACTCATTCAGAATGTGAGTCGGCTCATCCAGAACTAAAAAGTAACAGATTGTTCTATCTGCAGAGATGAGTTGACTCGAGCAAGGGTCGAGTTGGCTCATTCAAAACATAAAATAGATAGACTGTTTTGTCTACAGAAATGAATCGGCTTGAGCAGGGGTCGAGTCGGCTCATCTGCCGGGCAGAAAATAGTGACTTCAAATTCATGCATTTTACTTGAACTATTCAAAGTTTTAGATCAAACATCCATAGTTAAAATATTTTAACCTATCAAATGTCTCACTTTCTTCTTCATAACGTCATGACACAGTGGCACTCCTACATGCCATAAGAGAACCCCATTGAATGGGAAGGATGGCCTTCAAACCATACTTCTCTCCTATGACCAGATGACCATGGCGAATCCACCTTAATCCAAGTTCCTTGTGAGGAAAGCTAATGATATCTTAACATGCTACTATTATTATGCTACAGCAACTTGGTTCTGATACCAATGAAAGTTTAAAAGGCATAGCAGGCAGACAAACTATATTTTAAAACTATTTTAAAGTACAGCACAGTGGAAGACTTGGTAGATCGATCAACCCAATCTACCAATCTGCCTGTAATAGGATTGACATAATAAAAGTACATGTAGAGACATCAAGAGCAGAGAAAAGGAAAGGATGTGTTACCTTTAACCTTTGGATGCAGGTGATGAAGAGCTATTAAGCCACACAAATGTCTGGCCTCTATGGATAGTTCACACCAGGGCTCGATCCCAATCAACTCCCTTGGAGTGCTAGCTCCCCAAGATCCTTGAGACCAATCTTTTCCTTCCTTGGACCAGCAAGACTTTCTTGAAGCCGTCGAAAAATCTGGTTGGGGAACAATGGGGAGAAGTAGAAGTGGAACCCTTCCCAAACCCTAGCTTGATTGCTAGGTAGGCTCACCAAAATACCAAATCCTCTAAAACCCCTTTAAGGATACCTTCCTTCCCTCTCTTAGAAAAGCCCAGCAAAATCAACCTCAACTAACTCTGCATCCCCTACAAAGACACTTATTTATAGTAGCGGCAAAGAGGGAGAGAGATATGGAAGGAGGAGTGATTGTGGGATAGGGTTAAAGGTTGAACCAAATTAGCTCTAGGTTTATATGGAAGAAAATCTACATTCCAAATAATATATTCCATAAAAAATCTTGGAGCCAATTTTAGCCAAGATTTGAAATTTGAATTCAAAATTCAAATTTGAATCTTTTGAAGGAAAGTGAGCATGACAAATCAAATATAATTTGATCCTAAGCCAAATCACATTTTGCTTGACCCATCATATTGCAATCATATTGCAAATAAGTCCTCCAAAATTTACTTATCGAATTAGTGAAAAATCCTCATCACAGTCAAGTGTCGACCTATGGAAGTGTCAACATTTGGATCATGGTCACTCATATTGACCCCATAGTGATGCTAAACGATTCTAAATCATTGATCAACCTTTAGATCAGGTAGAAACTCCTATGGTCCGTGATCCCATATGTTTGAATACTAAGCTGGTAGCACTGAAATATTTCTAGTACCAATCAAAGTCATTATCTAGCAATGATACCCGATGTCCGGATAGGTCGAAGATGCAGAGCAACTCTTTAGAATCTCTGGCATATAGTTATCGCATAATTCATCCCTTTGATCTCATAATGCTCAAGATGACTACCAATCCTAATTTAGTACATCCAGATCATGTCTCTATTGGGAATTGTGTCCCAAAGCCAATCGCCTAGGTTGTAGGCAGTTGAGCTAAGTATTGTACTCTTTCTTTAAATTAATAAAATATTATTTTTGGCAGCTCATCACATATTGTTATTCCCTGAAATGAACCCTTTCCATGTGATGAAGTCCTTAGGACTACACTGATTTCGATACAGAGAGGATGTATCGAGTGGTCCTTAAACCTTATTCACAACCAAAGGATATATTATTTGGACGGCAATATATCAAGTATAGGTTGTTGTAGTTCACATCGTTTGGTTGTCCTCTAAACCAAATGAGTGTGGCGACACTGATGTGATCTACAAGTGGGATATGTGATATCTCATTGAACGTGACTCCGTGCAGCCCCTTTCTGCCAAAGGGATACTCACGATTGGATATGGGTATATGTGTCCCTCCAACCTGAGGTCATCATGGTAGCTTGCAAGCAACTCCCTGTTCTTTGGTGCCGGACTACCCGGATTTTTAATCTAGTGACGGAAGGTTTCTGGGTACAGGCAAGTACTTGTGGAGCAGTGATGGACCAAGATGGAATTGACCTGTCCAAACAGTTTGGATTGAATATCTCGTAGTATCTCAATTTAGAAAATCCTCGGCCGGGGTAGCCCTAGTGAAGAGTCACTGGGCTTGCGAGGTTGAGACACGTAGTGGACTGACTCTGTTTGGGTTGGCAGCCCAATCTCAGCCGTCCTGAGCATTAGAGGTCAAAGGGATGAATTATACGGCAACATATGCCAGAGGTTCGATAGTTTGCTCCCGCATCTTCGACCTATCCGGACACCGGGACCTATTGCTAGATGGTTTCCTGTACTAGAATTGTTCTAGTGCTACCGTTTAGGTTCGAACCTATGAGGTCACATGCTATAGAGGATAACTCTCTGATCCGGGTACCGATTATGATTGGGAATCGCCTCAGTTTTATGGTCACAGTATTTTGTTTAGCACTCTTTTTCCCGTCTTGACCTTGTCTGTGTCAACCAAAAATGTTCCGGGCTGACCAGCACTATGCTAGGATTTTTCTGAATCAGTTTTGAACTGATTCGGAGTTCGTTTTGGCCTCCAATTGGTTGTGAACCAATTGAACCAATTTTATTGGGCTCGGACCGTTCAATTGGATTGAACCACCGTTGGTTAATTGAACCAATGGGTTTGAACCTATTTGGTTTAAAGTTTTTTGGACCGGTTTCTTTTGAACCGGTGTGTTTTTCTCCCAGCAGTTTTACACAGTATTCATGCACTGGAGGAGGCCAATCGACCGCAGTTCTTCTCCGTGGGCGACGTCCCTTCTTCTCCTCCACCGGATAATTCTAACTCCGTTTATTTGCTGGTTTAATGGAGTTGGCAACTGCTACCTCTTGGCCTCCCCGTCTCTCCACCTCCCTCTTCCTCTGCGTCCTATATAAACCATTGCAAGTCCCCTGTTTCAAAGTGTGTGTGTTTCAGCCGTGAAAACACTGTGACTTCTGCACCTGGCATTCTTCTTTCAGAGGTTGAGAGATCCCCAGATTGAGAGCTTAGTCTATGCACTTATAGGTTGGGATTTGGAGAGTGTGAGGAAGGTTTTCAAGGCCCTTTTTCTTGTCCAATTGAGTACTCAAACCCAGGACTGCAGCAAGCCCAGTTGCTGCCGTTCACTGTGACCGAATCTTCTTCCAGCGGCTAGCACCGCGTGTGGAGAGGGATCCGAGAGCCCCGGGCACATCTCCCCTCTAGAGGGAGTACCATTCTACTCCTAGGAGCAAGCCACGCGAGCCGGGATCGCTCTAGCTGCTCCTAATCGAAGGCCAAAGCCTGCTACCCAGTTCTGCTGCAAAAAATCTGGCAGCAGACTTTGGTGAATTTTTATATTTTATTGGATGACATTTTCTTGCAGCTTTCAATTGGAGATCGAATATCACTTGTCCAAGTTATCGCTGCTGAAATTTGGGAGAAAACGGAGGTCCGGAAGGTGGTGTTCCGATGCCGTTTCTAAAGCCAAAAATAGAGCTCTTCTCAGCCCAAGGAGGAAGAAGGCTGGAATAGATTTATTCCAGGTATTCCAGCCTATTCTAGCTTTATCCCAGAGTTATTCCAACCGGAATAAGTTATGAAAAAATTATTTTTTTAATCATGCATGAATAGATTTTTAATTCAAATATTTTGTAAATATTTTATATTTTCTTACATGCCTATTTGTAACTAGAATTAGATTAGTTTCTGGGCGGAGCAGATTTCCACTGCGCGGATTTTAAAAATTTTTTAAAATCCATTCTACTCCCGTAGTTGTTTGCATGCCTAGTGTAGGATCATGTCAAACCACCTGCACCGTTCTCTTTCAGTGGTATCAGAGCAGGTTACATGTGTAATCTAATCTAGTTTGCATGTTTAATAGATTAAAATTTGTTTAATCTTAATATGTATCCAAATTTTTTTTTGGAACCTAGTTGAGACCTTCACCATGACCGTGTGTCTTTGAAACAATGCGGATCATCTGTGTTGGCCTCATTAGAAGGATCCTTAAAGAATATTAAAATTAAAAATTATTTAATTTGGTGATACATGTTTTAGGCATGTTTTATATGAATATAAATTATTGTAAAATATCTTGATGCATGATTTTTTTTTTAATTATGTAAAATTGTTTTACACAGAAATTTAATTAAAAATTGTTTTAATTAAGAGTTTGGCTTATTAAAAAAAAAATTAGGTTTATGAAATCTAATCAAATTTGCATAAGCCATTTTGGGTTAATTGGGTTAGCTGACTAGTTGGGTCCATAACTGGGTTAGACCTAAGTTTAGTTGAACCGATTACAAGAAGATTAAACAAAGTTGTTTAAGGCCCTTCTTTAGCACTATCTAATAGTTAGATTAGTTGATCCATTCATCTAAAATGGATCCAATTAGTGGCTCAGTGGACGCCCGAGTCTTTACGCTAGTCTGATCGAGTCTGGTAAACCGACTGGTGTCGAGGTAGGTTTGGCATTATGATCATGGTTGTATGAGGCTACCTCTTTCCTGGCCAACTTGGTTGGTGTCTAGGAAAGATGGTTAATGGCGGATACTCACCCATGATCTCACCTACTGGCTAGTCGAGTCGACCAGAATTGATTGGAAAAGCTCAATGACTCGAGTTAACCCATGTCACCCAGGTTGATCGGTCTGACTGATCTATAGGTGCCCATGGATCAATTTGTTGATTTTTTTCAACCGTCCTGAAATCTGATTGATTCAGAGGGAGGATGATCATGTCCTTGTCTTATCTTCTGTCACAACTAAAAATCCTCTAAAATTATTAGGTCCTTTAAAAGACTAAGTCAAGGAGTTGACAGTGTCTTAGCCTCCCATTAAGTCGGTTAGAAATGTGTCCACTAGCTTGGTGTGCATCGACAGTTCCAAAGAATGCGTGTACATCCGACGACTGGAATTTCTATCTGATCGATGATGGTTCAGTGCAACCTCCTTAACGGGACCAGGTGGGCCGGCCAAAGTCAGGCTTGGTCTTTAGTTAGCTGGAAGCATTGGATTTGTCATTTTAATGGATGGACCTAACCAAAGACCCGCAATAGGAGGCCCCAAGGTCGATTGGGGTATTCTCTGGGGCAAAATGAAATGCTGAAAATTGTTTAGGGAAACAATTGGTTTACGAACCTACCTTTAGGCTCGTATGGGTGAGCTCGCCAAAGTCGGGCTCATGCGTGGCCTACTGGGTTTCAGTACCCACTTGAGAAAGTGTTTTCACGGATTGGAGGTAGAGGCTACCAATTTGAAAAGTTAGTTGGAGAAACCTTTAGACTAAAGTCCAAGTCTTTTGGTTAAATTATTAATTCATTCACTAATTTGGTCTTATTTTGTTTTCAGATGTCTTTCAATTTATCACTCCGGTCACTTCTCGATAATGAGAAGTTAAAGGGTCACAACTTCGATAGTTGGTATCGAAGATTAAGAATCGTTCTGGAGCATGAACGGATCCTCTATGTGATAACGGATCTGGCACCTGAAATCTCTCTCGCTAATGCACGGAGTGCGGTCAGAGATGCTTATCTGAAGTGGGTCTCTAATCAGACTACTGTCCAATGCATATGTTAGCGGCGATGAACGACAAGTTCAGTCACAAATTCGAGGAGGCCCAACCTGATGAAATCCTTCAAAAGTTGAAGGAATCCTTCGGTACCCCGGATGATGTAGAACGGGGCAAAGTATCTTGTGCCATCTATAACTCCAAAATGCCGAATGGTGGTTCAGTCACTGATCATGTATTGTACATGATCGAGTTGATTGAAAAGTTGGGCAAACTCGGATGTCCCTTTCACGAGCAGCTCGGCAAGGATGCGATCCTGAATTCTCTTCCCTCCACCTATCTTGATTTTCTCGATCATTATAGAATGAACAAGCCTGCAGTTAACTACCATGGTCTTTTGGGGTTGCTGCAGACTTTCGAGAAAGACCACCAACTGAATAATGGGGTGGTGAATTTAGTTGGAGGTAGTAGAGGTCGTCGTCCCTTTAAGAAAGGGAAGAAGAAAATAAATAAAAAGGGAAAGAAGGTGCAGAATGCTCCTGGCCCTAGTCAGACCATGAAGTATAAGGCTGATCAGTCTTCTGCAGAATGTTTCTACTACAAGAAGAAGGGACATTGGAAGAGGAACTGTCCTCTTTATATTACGTCCCTTGATCTGAACAGGCCGAGGAAGCAGAAGTCTGCTGAACAAGGTATTTATATGATAAAACCTTGTAATTACTCAATTATTGATACTGCTAACTGGGTATTGGATACTGGTAGTCTAATTCACGTTTGTAATTCGTTACAGGGACTTCAAGTTAGCAGAAGATTTGAAGATGGAGAACAGTTTCTGAGCATCAGGAATGAAAATCGTGTTCCAGTACTGGCGGTCAGAGTCTTGCATCTTGTCTTTGAGTCTTGTACTGTCGAACTAGTTGACTGTCACTATTGTCCTAGTTTCATTATAAGCATAATCTCTGTAAGCCTTTTGGCCAATTGTGGTTTTGAAGTTTCAATAAAAGGAGATTTTTGCAATGTTATTTTGAATAACTTTATGATAATGAAAGCTAGATTAAATAATGGCATATATGTATTATCAAGGCCTGTCAGTGTAATGTACACTTCTAGCAAACGCCCAAGATTAGATAATGTCAACGATTTGTATCTTTGGCACTGTAGGCTAGGTCATATTAACCAAAATAGGATAAACAAGATGCGAGGAGATGCACTCCTCGAGGTCAGTGATTCTGAATCACTGCCCACTTGTGAATCCTGTTTACTTGGTAAAATGACCAAGTCACCTTTTACTGGAAAAGGTGAACGAGCTACAGAACTTCTAAGACTAATACATACTAATGTATGTGGACCGATGACAGTTAGTGCCAGAGGAGGATACAAATATTTCATTACTTTTACAGATGACTTTTCAGGGTTCGGTTATGTCTTTTTAATGAGACATAAGTCTGAGTCGTTTGAAATGTTCAAACGATACCGTAATGAAGTAGAAAAGCAAACTGGAAAAAATATTAAAACCCTTCGATCTGATCGAGGTGGTGAATACTTATCTGGTGAGTTTTTGACATATCTTGAGGAGAATGGAATTCTCTCTCAGTGGACTCCTCCAGGAACACCACAGTTGAATGGTGTGTCCGAAAGGAGGAATCGAACCTTGTTGGACATGGTTTGATCCATGATGGGTTTTGCAACTCTGCCACTATCCTTTTGGGGATATGCGCTTCAGATAGCCTGTTACTTATTAAATGATGTTCCAAGTAAGTATGTTGTCTCCACTCCGTATGAGATATAGACTGGACGTAAACCCTCAATCTCACACCTTCGGGTCTGGGGTTGTCCTGCTTACGTAAAGCATTTAGACTTAGACAAACTTGGTCCAAGATCTGATCGGTGTTTATTCATTGGTTATCCTAAGGAAACTAAAGGGTATTTCTTCTACTTGGAGAATGAACAAAAGGTGTTCGTTGCTCTTAGAGCTATCTTTTTGGAAAAGGAGTTCCTTGGAGAAGGAACTATAGGTTCTAAGATTGAACTTGATGAAGTTCAGCCAATAGAAGAACCTGCACACTCTAAGGACATCGTAGAACCGGCTGTGATTGAATCACACCTAGAACCCATTAGGAGATCCGGTAGAATACCGTGTCAGCCAGACAGATACTACGGTTTCTTGGTCCGGGATGATGATCCCATTGAGCTCGATGAGAACAATGAGGATCCGATCACCTATATGGATGCACTTCAGATATCTGACTCTGAGGCATGGCTTGAAGCCATGCTATCCGAAATGGAGTCCATGAAAATCAACAATGTTTGGACATTGGTTGATCTGCCTGAAGGAATAAAACCCATCGGGTGTAAATGGATCTTCAAGAGGAAAAGGGGCGCAGATGGGAAGGTAGAGACCTATAAAGCCCGTCTAGTTGCCAAGGGGTATCGTCAGCGATATGGTATCGATTATGATGAGACTTTCTCCCCTGTGGCAATGCTCAAGTCCATTTGGATCATGCTTGCTTTGGCAGCATATTTTGATTACGAGATCTGGCAGATGGATGTCCGAACTGCTTTCCTAAATGGGGAGTTGGAAGAGGAGGTGTATATGATACAGCCTGAAGGGTTCACATCCATAGATGAATCAAAAGTATGCAAGTTGCAGAGGTCTATCTATGGACTCAAGCAAGCATCTCGAAGTTGGAACTTAAGGTTTGATAGGTGTATCAAATCGTATGGCTTCGTTAGGAACGGAGAAGAACCATGCATCTATAAATGGGTTAATGGTTCTGTGATTGTATTCCTAGTACTGTTTGTTGATGACATTCTCTTAATCGGGAATGATGTCGCAGCATTACAAGGAATAAAGGTCTGGTTATCATCTCAGTTCTCCATAAAGGACTTGGGTGAAGCTTCTTACATACTAGGTACGAAGATCTATAGAGATAGATCTAAGAAGCTTTTGAGACTATCCCAGTCTACGTACATTGACACCGTGCTGAAACGGTTCAGCATGGAAAATTTCAAGAAAGGCTATCTCTCGATAGGTTCTGGAATTACTCTTTCCAAGAAGGATTGTGCGACAACTCCTGAGGAAAGAGAGCGCATGAGTAGAGTACCTTATGCTTCTGCAGTAGGCTCTATCATGTATACTATGACTTGTACTAGACCAGACGAGGCATACTCACTAGGAGTAGTAAGCAGATACCAGTCTGACCTAGGTGAGGTGCATTGGAAGGTGGTTAAGTCCATCCTTAAGTATTTAAGAAATACTAAAGATCAATGACTGATTTATGGAGAACCTGACTTGAAACTTGTGGGGTACTCTGACTCCAGTTTCCAGTCGGATAGAGATGATAGCAAGAGTGTGTCAGGGTTTATATTTACCCTGAATGGAGGAGCGAACTGCTATAAAAGTTCCAAGCAGGCAACTATTGCAGCCTCGTTATACGAAGCAGAATACATTGCAACATCAGATGTAGCAAAGGAAGCTGTGTGGTTGCGGAAGTTTCTTGGAGAGCTAGGGGTGGCACCTTCCCTAGATGGTTCTGTTCCAGTGTATTGTGACAGCACTGGAGCCATTGCTCAAGCTAAGGAGCCTAAAGCTCATCACCGCACCAAGCACATACTGCGGCGCTACCACCTCGTATGAGAAATCGTGGAACGAGGCGACATCAATCTTCTGAAGATCGATGAAAAAGAAAATCTGGCATACCCCTTCACTAAAGCCCTCGGAATAAAAGAGTTCGACTATTGTAAATGGGAAATGGGTATTAGATACTCTTCTGATGGCTTTAGTACAAGTGGGAGTTGTTAAGAATTGTGTCCCAAAGCCAATCGCCTGGGTTGTAGGCGGTTGAGCTAAGTATTGTACTCTTTCTTTAAATTAATAAAATATTTTTTTGGCAGCTCATCACATATTGTATTTCCTTGAAATAAACTCTTTCCATGTGATGATGTCCTTAGGACTACACTGATTTCGATACAGAGAGGATGTATCGAGTGGTCCTTAAACCTTATTCACAACCAAAGGATATATTGTACTGGACGGCAATATATCAAGTATAGGTTGTTGTAGTTCACATCATTTGGTTGTCCTCTTGAACAAATGAGTGTGGTGACACTGATGTGATCTACAAGTGGGATATGTGATATCTCATTGAACGTGACTCCGTGCAGCCCCTTTCTGCCAAAGGGATACTCACGATTGGATATGGGTATATGTGTCCCTCCGACTTGAGGTCATCATGGTAGCTTGCAAGCAACTCCCTGTGCTTTGGTGCCAGACTACCTGGATTTTTAATCCGATGACGGAAGGTTTCTGGGTACAGGCAAGTACTTGTGGAGCAGTGATGGACCAAGATGGAATTGACCTATCTAAACAGTTTGGATTGAATGTCTCGCAGTATCTCAGTTTAACAAATCCTCGGCAGGGGTAGCCCTAGTGAAGAGTCACTGGGCTTGCAAGGTTGAGACACGTAGTAGACTTAGTCTGTCTGGGTTGGCAGCCCAATCTCAGTCATCCTGAGCATTAGAGGTCAAAGGGATGAATTATAATGTAACCATATGCCAGAGGTTTGATAGTTTGCTCCCGCATCTTCGACCTATCCGGACGTCGGGATCCATTGCAAGATAGTATCCTGTGCTGGTACTAGAATTGTTCTAGTGCTACCGTTTAGGTTCGAACCTATGAGGTCACACGCCATAGAGGATAACTCTCTCATCCGGATACCGATTACGATTAGGAATCGTCTCGATTTTATGGTCACAGTATTTTTTTAAGCACTCTTTTTCCCATCTTGCCCTTGTCTATGTCAACCGAAAATTGTTATGGGCTGACCAGCACTGTGCCAGGATTTTCTGAATCAGTTTTGAACTGATTCGAAGTTCATTTTGGCCTCCAATTGGTTGTGAACCAATTGAACCAATTTTATTGGGCTCGGACCGGTTCAATTGGATTGAACCACCGTTGGTTAATTGAACCAATGGGTTTGAACCTATTTGGTTTAAAGTTTTTTGGACCGGTTTCTTTTGAACCGGTGTGTTTTTCTCCCAGCTGTTTTACATGGTATTCATGCACTGGAGGAGGCCAATCAATCGCAATTCTTCTCCGTGGGCGACGTCCCTTCTTCTCCTCCACCGGATAATTCTAACTCCCGTTTATTTGCTGGTTTAATGGAGTTGGCAATTGCTTCCTCTTGGCCTCCCCGTCTCTCTACCTCCCTCTTCCTCTGCGTCCTATATAAATCATTGCAAGTCCCCTGTTTCAAAGTGTGTGTCTTTCAGCCATGAAAACACTGTGACTTCTGCACCTGGCGTTCTTCTTTGAGAGGTTTAGAGATCCCTAGATTGAGAGCTTAGTCTATGCTCTTATAGGATGGGATTTGGAGAGTGTGAGGAAGGTTTTCAAGGCCCTTTTTCTTGTCCAATTGAGTGCTCAAACCCAGGACCGCAGCAAGCCCAGTTGCTGCCATTCACTATGGCCGAATCTTCTTCCAGCGGCTAGCACCACATGTGGAGAGGGATCCGAGAGCCCCGAGCACGTCTCCCCTCTAGAGGGAGTACCCTTCTACTCCTAGGAGCAAGCCACGTGAGCCGGGATCGCTCCAGCTGCTCTAAATTGAAGGCCAAAGCATGCTACCCAGTTCTGCTGCAGAAAATCTGGCAGCAGACTTTGGTGAATTTTTATATTTTTTTGGCTAACATTTTCTTGCAGCTTTCAATTGGAGATCGAAGACACTTGTCCAAGTTGCCGCTGCTGAAATTTGGGAGCAAACAGAGGTCCGGAAGGCGGTGTTCCGATGCCGTTTCTAAAGCAAAAAACAGAGCTCTTCTCAGCCCAAGGAGGAAGAAGGGTGGAATAGATTTATTCTAGCCTATTCCAGCTTTATCCCAGAGTTATTCCAGCTAGAATAAGGTATGAAAAAAATTTTTTTAATCATGCATGAATAGATTTTTTAATTCAAATATTTTGCAAATATTTTATATTTTCCTACATGCCTATTTGCAACTAGAATTAGACTAGTTTCTGGGCGGAGCAAATTTCCGTTGCACGGATTTTAAAAATATTTTCAAAATCCATTCTGCTCCAGTAGTTGTTTGCATGCCTAGTGTAGGATCATGTCAAACCACCTGCACCGTTCTCTTTCAGTCTCAAACTTACAGTTCTGTGACTCCTAACAAGAACTACCCTAGCCATTGTTTTGCTAAATTGAAACATAGTGAGTCATTCACTCCAAACCATTTGGAGGGATCAATCCTATCTTGATCCACCACTGCTCCACAAGTACTTGACTATACCCAGAAACCTTCCATCATTGGATTAGAAATTCAGGTAGTCCAGTACCAAAGTACAGTGAGTTGCTTACAAGCTACCATGGTGACCTCAGGTCTGAGGGATACATATACCTATATCCCTTCGCGAGCAACCCTTTGGCAGAAGAGAGCTGCACAGATAGTCACATTCAGTAAGATGTCAAACATTTCACCTGTATGTCATATCAATGTCTCTACACTCCTTGGTTAAGAGGACAACCAACCAATATGACACACAATAACCTATGGTTGATACATCATCATCCTATAATAATGTATCCTTTAGTTATAAACCAGTTTAAGAACTACTCGATACATCCTCTCTGTAACAAATATAATATAGTTCTAAGGACTCCATCACATAAGAGTTCTTTTTAAGAAAATGCACATGTGATGAATAGCCAAAAGAATAACTTTTATTCATTTAAATAATTCAAATACAATTAAAAAATAGCACAACCATCTATACCCTTAATGATTGGCTTTGGGATACTATTCCAACATCTAATTCATAAGCTCATAATAGGTTGCTGCTGAGTCATGATTAATTGTTAAAGTTGAGCAAACCTTCGACATCTGGGTTGGTCAATTGGATTATTGGGATTTGAGCAATTTTTTTGATTCTATCTATTGCTCGCAGAACTTCTCTTGAAGTGATAGGCTATTGATAGGAGAAGGATGACAATATGGATAGGACTGATCATAATAAGGTGCATCTACAAACAAGATCTTTGTGGTTTCAGGATAACCACTAGGTATGGTTGCCATGACAAATCTAGTTAAGCCTCCCAACCTGGGTTGTAAGCATTAAATTTAGGTTTTGTCCTAGTCTATAGACCAAATGAGTTTGATCTTGATAAACTTAATTAGTAATACCTAGACTCAGGAAATTGGTACATGGCTTGGCTTTCACTTACAAATTGAGTTGGACTTGAATATATGGAGCATGCTTATTGTGCAGGAAAAAATGAAGGAATGGAAGAGCATCTAATAGTTTATAGATGATCAAATTCACAGGGCATGGCATCAAAAGCATGGGACAACTTATCTACTCTACTATTGAGATCCATGTTCCTAGCACTGTTCCAATTCATTGGATTGTGTTGATGGTTCTGGGATATTGAATCAAAGGTCCTAGATCAGAGCAATCCTCTTCTAAGTTTTTTTTTACTTATTTTCTTAAAGAGGAGAGGAGGGAAGAAAAGAGAAGAAAGATAGAGAAGAATACTAATGATGAGAACCAAAGAAGTCCTAGAGCTAAGAGGGATAGAGAAGAAGTATTATTTAAAGTTCTAGGTTAATTGCAAACAAGTTAGCAATCAATAGACTCTTTATCCTAGGGTCCCTAATTCTAGATAGCTCTTAACTATTCCAAGGTTATTGAGTCTCAGGTGGTGCATCCAAGGTTTGGGGGGCCATGGTTTGGGTCTTGGTCTAGTTAGTCATGGTCATACATGATGTATCTAGGACTAGGAGTGAATTTGGGGCAAGTGCTAGGTGATAGGATGAGTTTTGTCAGTCGTACAAAAGAGTCGACTCATTGTCTGAAAGTCAACTCGTTTGTTGGCACAGCATGGAATAGTTGTGAATTGTTTCTGTGAGAGTCAACTCACTCAGGGTGGAGTCGACTCATGCGTGCAGACAGAAACACGATATTTTGGAAGAGCTGACTCGCAGTCTAAGAGTCAACTCTTCCAATGGACTGTTTTTCAACTACAAGTTGACTCACAAGAGGCAAGCCGACTCAGATGTCAAGATTTCAGAATCTCATGGTGCCAGCCTGGAGAGTTTTTGGGGAACTAGGTCTTATGTGACCTAGGTATATATATGTATGTTTTGTCTTGTATTATGGTGCGTGGCAGCTGAATACAGTATAGTGGAATCCCTTTTTTTTTCCAAATTATCCTTTTCTTCTACTTCCTCTCTTCTCTATCAATCCAAAGAATCCATTGACCTTCATAAAACCTGTATCCTATCGCATCCATCTCGGATCGCTGGAAGAGGGTTTGTCCATGCACCTGGATCTCTTTCGCTACTCGTTCCCACCCCCGCTTTATTTGGTATCAAAGCAAGGCTGCGTGGAGGAAGGAAGGTCTCTACATCCAAAGGAGTGGAAGGATAGGATTGGAGGGAAAGCTTTATGCTGGTATTCGTTCCCCCGCTTCATTTGTTTTTGGGTGTGATTTTACTTGATTGTGGAAATGGCATCAAGTAGTTTCAAGATGGATTTTGAGAAGTATGATGGCAAAGGGAACTTTACCTTATGGCAGCAAAGGGTAAAAAATTTGCTAGTTCAATAGAGAATCTACAAGTTCTTGGTTAAAGAGAGACCGTAAAAGATTAGTGTTAAGGATTGGGAAGAGTTAGAAGAGATTACGTTCAGCACTATCAGGATGTATTTGGTGGATCAGGTTTTGCCTGAAGTATGTATAGAGACTATGGCAAAGGGTCTTTGGCTGAGATTGGAAAACACATATATAGGAAAGAACATGACAAACAAGCTATGGTTGAAGAAGCAGCTGTATAGTCTAAGGATGCCTGAATAAGGAGATATTGTTGCTCATATTCAGAGGTTCAACCAAGTATGTTCTAAAGTTATGAGTCTAGATGTGAAGATTGATGAGGAGGATCAGGCATTGTTGCTGTTATGTTCACTCTTGGGATTGTATGATGGTCTTATAACAACCTTGGTGTATAGGAAAGAAACCCTAAACTATGAAGAGGTTGTTGGAGTGCTCAGGTCAAATGAGCAACATGAGAAGATCTGCAAAGGAAATCCTAACTCAAAGGTACTTGATGTGAATGAAAGGCAAGTAAGATCCAAGAAAATAGTTAGGGGAAAATCAAAGGGCAGGTCATAGTCTCGAAGTAGTCAAAAAAGCTGAAAATGCTATAAGTGTCATCAGCCTAGGCATTTTAGGAGAAATTGTCCTCTTTGGAAGACAGAGAAGGGGAAAGTCAACACTTGTGGTGCAAATGCATCTAAAGGCAGTGGAGAAGATGTACTAGTGACTTCAAATGGATTTATTAATTGGGATAACACTTAGACATTGGATTCAACATGCTCTTATCATTATATCTCACATTGGAAGTGGTTTGATACCTATGACAGGTCAGATGGAGGTATTGTAAGCCTTGGTGATGATCACCCTTGTCTGGTAGCTAGAGTTGGCACTATTAGGGTGATGATGTATGATAGAGTAATAAGGAATCTATCAATTGTCAAACATATACCAGAACTGAAGAAGAATTTGCTTTCTTTTGGCTACCTGGAGAAGCAGGGTTATGCTTTCAATTGTTAGTCTGGTAGTGGATGTTTGAGAATTACCAAGGGATCTTTGGTGGTGATGAGAGGAAGAAGACTAAGCAATAACCTATACAAAATGGAAGGCTCAGTGGTGAATGATAGTGCAGAGGTGCTTGCAGTGGCATGAGAGGACCAGTTAGCATATAAATTATGGCACTATCGGATGGGTCACCTGCGTACCGAGGGCTCAAGGAATTAAGCAGAAAAGAAAAATTTCTAATTTTGAAGAAGGATGGAGATGACCTATGTGAGCCATGTATTTTTAATAAACAGCATAAGGTAAAGTTTGTTGTTAGTACTAAACCAAGTGATGGAGTGTGGGATTTAGTGCACTCTGATATATGGGGACCAGCTCCTGTATTAGCTAGAGATGGGGCAAGATACTTTGTTGCCTTCATTGATGACTACTCAAGGAAGTTGTGGATTTATCTGATGAGAGAAAAATCCAAGGTGTTTGCCCGGTTCAAAGCCTAGAGAATTGAGGTAGAAAAGCAGACAAGAAGACATGTGAAGTGCCTTCGATCTGACAATGGAGGGGAGTACTCTAGTAAGGAGTTCAGGAGTTTCTGTGATGAAAATGGGATCAGATGCCATTACACAGTAAGGAAGACACCTCAGCAGAATGGTGTTGTGGAGAGGATGAACCGGATACTATTGGAGAAGGCTAGGGGTATGAGACTACAGACCTCACTCCCGATAACCTTTTGAGATGATGTTATAACTCTTTCTTATTTTCTTATTAACAGGTCCCCTCACTTCAAGCTGAATGGAGGCATTCTAGAGGAAGCTTGGAGTGGGAAGAAGGTGGAGCTTGATCACCTGAAGGTATTTGGTTGCCCGACCTATGCACATGTGGAGGCAATCGAAAGAAGCAAGTTGGACCCTAAGTCAAAAAGGATGATCTTCATCGAGTATCCATGAGCAATCAAGGGTTATCTACTATGGGATCCTCAGTCTCAGAGGATAGTGATCAGTAGGGATGTCATCTTTGATGAGAGGAGCATCTTGGAGAGACCGGGGAGTATGGATGGAAGTGCAACTACAAAGGTGAATAGCAGTGATTGTCCTTCACGAGTGGAGGATAGGCTATCTACTTCTACTAGCAATGGTGTTTCCGTTGAGGTGGAGTTAGGCGAAAAAGATTCTTTGGTGGTGAAGGATCAACAAGTCAACTATTTAGAGGGAGGTACAGGAAGAACCATACACAACAGACTTGCAGGACAGTGCAAGCGGGTGGCACTACATAAGCCTCAGCGCATGATCCTGAAGCCGGTGTGATTTGGCATGGTTGAGAATATCTCTTATGCTCTCATCTCTATCAATGGAGATGTAGAAACATTCAAGGAGGCAATGAAAAGTCCTGATAAAAAATCATGGATACAAGGAATGATAGAAAAGATGGAATCTCTCAAGAGGAATATGACATGGCAGCTAGTGGAGCTACATAAAGATGCTCGAGCAGGCTAGAGATGGGTGTTCACAAAGTAGATAGTACCTTTAGAGCAAGGTGGAGTAAGATACAAAGCAAGGTTGGTAGCAAAAAGATACTCACAAAGGGAAGGAGTTGACTACACGAAAGTGTTTTCTCCTGTGGTACGCCATACTTCAATTCGGGTATCGCTGTCATTAATGGCGGAACATGATATAAAATTGGAGCAGATGAATGTGAAAATATCCTTCTTACATGGAAGCCTAGAAGAGAAGATCTACATGAAGCAACCTGATGGCTTCATAGAGATTGCATAGGAGGATAAGGTATGTCCACTCCATAGATCATTGTATGGTCTGAAGCAGTCACCTCGTCAGTGGCATCGCAAATTTGATACATTTATTTTAAGTCTTGGGTTTCTCAGGTGTGAACATGACTGTTGTGTGTATGTGAAGGATGTGGATAGTGACAATACTCTGTATCAACTTATGTATGTGGATGGCATGTTGATAGCTAGCAGAAGTATGAAGGTTGTGAAAGAGCTGAAGAGAGCAATATTTGAAGAATTTGAGATAAAAGATTTGGGTCCAACATAGAAAATCCTTGGAATAGAGATTTGTAGAAATAGAAGCAAGGGAATACTCCATTTGTCACAAGGTGGTTATATCAAGAAGATACTTGAGAGGTTTGGGATGGAGAAGGCCAAACTAGCAAAGACACCATTACCAGGGCACATCTCTCTCTAAGATTCAAAGCTCCCAGATAGATGAGGAGAGAGAGTACATGGAGAGAGTTCTATATGCAAATGTAGTGGACAGTGTTATGTATGCTATGGTACATTGCAGGCCAGATATAGTGTACGCTGTAAGCCAGGTGAGCAAGTACTGTCTAACCCTAGGAAAAAACACTGGAAGGCATTGAAGTGGATCCTGAGGTATCTACAAGGAACTCAAAAGTATGGACTAGTATTTGGTGGGCAGCTAGAAGGACAATAATGGAATTCCAGGGAGTTATATGGAGGTTCAGGTCCTCTTGAAGGATATGTGGATGCAAGTTATGCCGGTGATCTTGATACAAAAAGGTCTACTACAGGTTATATCTTCTGCATACATGATGGACCGGTTTCTTGGAGATCTACCCTTCAACCTATCACTGCTCTATCTACTACAGAAGCTGAGTATATAGGTATTATAGAGGCTATAAAGAAAGAACTATGGCTTA
This sequence comes from Areca catechu, assembly GCA_021397845.1. Classification (NCBI taxonomy): domain Eukaryota; kingdom Viridiplantae; phylum Streptophyta; class Magnoliopsida; order Arecales; family Arecaceae; genus Areca; species Areca catechu. The sequence continues at coordinate 86,403,585 of CM038051.1, read as the reverse complement.
GAAGGCTAGTTGCTGAAATGGAGGTGAAATAGTGTATGGTGGTCCTGCATAGTGATAGCCAGAGTACCATACATTTGACTCAAAACCTAGTCTATCATGTGCGCACAATGCATATAGATATGAGGTACCACGAAATTAGAGAGCTAGTGGAGGAAGGAGAAGTGGCACTGGTGAAGCTCCATAGAAAGGAGAACTAGGCCGATGCACTTACAAAGGCTCTACTGAGAAAAAGCTTTTGCCCGTGTACGTGGTTGATGGGTTTGAGGAATCGGTGTAGTATATTGAAGCCTTGGAGCACCAAGGTGGAGATTGTTGAGTCTCAGGTGGTGCATCCAAGGCTCAAGGGGCCAAGGTTTGGGTCTTGGTCCTGTTAGTCATGGTCATACATGACGTATCTAGGGCTAGGAGTGAATTCGGGACAAGTCCTAGGTGAAGGCTGAGTTTTGTTAGTCTGTACATAAGAGTCGACTCATTGTCTAAGAATCGACTCATTGGTTGGCACAACATGGAATAGTTGTGAAGTATTTCTATGAGAGTCAGCTCACTCGGGGTGGAGTCGACTCGTGTGTGTAGATAGAAACATGATGTTCTGGATGAGTTGACTCACAATCCGAGAGTCGACTCATCCTGTGAACTATTTTTTAGCTACAAGTCAACTTGCAGGAGGCGAGCTGACTTGGATGTCGAGATTTCAGAATCTCACGATGCCAGCCTGGGGAGTTTTTTGAGGGACTAGGTCTTATGTGACCTAGGTATATATATCTATGTTTTGTCTTGTATTATGGTGTGTAGCGGCTGAATACAATATAGTGGAATCCCCTTTTTCTCCCAAATTATCCTCTTCTTCTACTTTTTCTCTTTTCTATCAATCCAAAGAATCCATTGACCTTTGTAAAACCTGTATCCTATCACATCCATCTCGTATCGATGACAAAGGGTTGTCCATGCACCTAGATCACTTCCGCTACTCATTCCCACCCCCACTTCAAAGGTTTCCTTTGAGCATTCGAAGTCAAATACTAACTAGCCACTGGCTAGGTAAGTGTAAGGTTAATGGGGGTCCCCCCATTACTTTCCTTAGATACCAATTAAATTGGCCAAGTTTGACAACAGAATCAATTAAAGAACCACCTTCCTTCAGGGCTACATTATCCTTGAACCCCTTGGCCTTAGACACTAGTGAACCAGTTATTTCTAAGCTAGTCCAACTCTCAAGGTCCCTTGTCCTAGTAAACTCGAAGATCCTTTGGGGCCAACATCTAATTAATTTTAAATTAAAGCTTAGGTCAATGCAATGTGTAGGGTGATGGTTTTTGGGCCAAGGAAGGGTAATGATATCCCCACATTATGTTATTTAGGGGTTTAGTGCCCTTAATATATTTTATGAAATATGCAACGCAAAGAAAGAAGATGTCCAGCATAATTAGTTATTTCTTAAGGCTTAATTAGTTTCCTTATTTTAATTACATATTATGAGATCTCTTGTTTATTTTTTAGGTTAGGGTTTTTTTAGGTAAGTTTTTAATTTAGTTAATTAAGTATGAAAAAGAGAAAACTAAATTGAATTGGGAGATTAAGTGGTTAGGAGAGCAATAAAAAGTAAACAAACATTAACTAATTTTTTGTACCTTTTTATTTTTTTTTTTATTTTTAAATCACAACCATGCCTAAGGTCCCTAGCAATGGTGCTAAAATTTAATTACTATCGTAGGTGATCAAAAATCATTCATCAACTCAACTCTATAGCTACGGTGAGTCGAGATTGTATCCTCAGGGATCTTAGGACTAAGTTATGATTTTATAAAGAAAAAAAAATATAATTGTTATTATGTAAAAATAAAAGTAAGAAAAAAATAAACTACTTCTAAGAGTGAAGCAAGTGAAAGGGATTGTTTCAGAAGTAGAAGATCGGTTTTGCATTGTCAAATTGTATTTAGGGATTTACCTATCTTCCCTCGGCACACTTTATACCTATAATAGATCATGGTGCATCTTTGGGAGGCACTAGGTATCCAACTTTTCTTTCCTCAGCATGCCCCATATCCATAACAGATCATGGCATTTCTTTGGAAAGCAAGAGTTGTCTCTAAACTCAATCTAACAATAAAACATAATAAAGAGTGAATAAAAAATAATTAATAAACTCATAAATAAAAACACACTCTTTTATTGCAGACCAAAGAAATACAAAAAATTGAAGAATAAGAGAACCTTGCTTTATCTCATACAAAATCTTCTCTTCCCTTCTGCACTTCTGCACTAACCTGCTTCTAAGTTGATCCCCTCCTGTCTCCCTATGGAAAGGCTCTTGAGGGACTCCGGGAGTTGCTTACTCCAAGTAAAGGCATAGGAGCTATTTTATAAGATTTAACAAGGGAGAAGTCTTCAAGGGTTTTCTGTGTGGGACTAAACAAAAGAATTAAAAGAGTGGCTAGGATTTGATTTTACAGGGATCAATGGTTAGATGGGTGTGAATTGGCCCAATCCCAATAGTAGTCGACTTCCAATTCCTCTTCAAATTAACATTTGATCATCTAAAAGCTTTTCAGCCATTGGATTGCTTTTACATCCGTGTGTGTCCCTTCCTTCCATTACCAAGCTCGGTTGCTCTCGCTTGAATGCCACCCACAACCGGAACTTGGATCTTCATTGGCACTTTCGTACACCACCGAGATCTTGCAGTCGTCATCACCTCACACCGCTATCATCAGAACCTTGCTGAAGCTGCCTGCATGTCACCACTATAGGGAAGAACCATGGGAGGCTACCCTTTATTTCGATCATTTTTTCTTGCTTGCTCATTGAAGGGGCCTCGCTAGAGTCACAAGTGCATAGTGTTTGCCACCATCGATGGGGGTATCACCATAGTCGGTGATGTATGCATCGGATTTTCCATTCGAGAGCTCCTCTCATAGCTATGGACTTCTTTGCTTCATGGTGTCATGATGAGACGGAAAAGGTCACTGGCGATGAGCTCTGGAGAAGGGCGATACCAGAGATGAAAAGATCCGATGGAGAGATGGCTGGAATCACCCCATAGTCCACGATTCTGCACCATGGACTGACAAAAATGGCTTCTATTGGACCATCAAGCATTCTATGGATCAAGCGATTGGTCCTTGGTGGACCAACTACATTAAAATTATGTGCAATTCTAACTTAAATCTTCAAAAATCGATTCTGGACTCATTTCAAGTATGATTCAGTTTAAACTTATTTTGTTTGAACCTATAAATCAAGCTCCTCATACTCGCACTCTTCTTTCCTATAACTAAAATTTAAAATATCAATTCTAAATAAATAAATATAATTTAATTATTAAATTAATACTTATATATATGTATAATATAATTATTAATGATTTATTAAGAATTTTAATAAAGTGGCTTGATCATTTACTAACTTATTAGCTAAAGAAGTTAAATTGAACTTTGAATCTGAATGTCTCAATTCCTTTGAATATTTAAAGAAATAATTAACCACTGCTTCAATTATTCATCCACTTATTTGGACTCAACTTTTTGAGCTCATGTGTGATGCATCTGATCATGCCATAGGAGCTATCCTAGGTCAAAGAATTGAAAAGCTATCTCAAGTAATTTTCTATGCTAATAAGATCCTAAATGATGCATAGCTCAACTACTCGACTACGGAGAAAAAATTAGATCATATTTAGTAGGGTCTCGTATGATTATCTATACTGATCACTAGGACATTAGGCATCTTCTTTCAAAGGAAGATGTCAAAGTATGTTTAATTAGATGGATCCTGCTCTTGCAAGAATCCGACCTAGAGATCAGGGATAAAAATGATATGAAAAATGTAGTGGTTGATTGTAAAAATCAAATGAGTATTTAATTATTACTGAATACTATTTATTGATATACATCCCAATTACAAAATGTTAATTTAAGGAAAGAGCTACCTATCTAAAAAAAATCATGCATTGTAAAAGCTATCTTGAATTTAAGAAAAGAGCTATTAGACTCAAATAAATGTATAAAACATAGAGTATATGTGGATTGTCCTAAGCTTAGTAATTGGGTATTTGTACCGAAGTCTATTTTGGAGGTTCATGTCAAATGATGAAGGGAAGGCCAAGATACTCAATACTTAAAAAAAAATAGTATGAAGCTACCTTAGTTCATAAACTTGATTTGGGGGTGTATAAAAAATTATTTTTACTAAAGTAAGTGATAAGCAAAGATATATTTGTCCTTTACAAGTTAGCACCTGAAACGCTAAGATAGCTATCAAAAATAGAAGTACTGTAGATCTTTAGATGAATTCTAAAAAAGTTTCTGATTATGCTGATTATAAAGTTTACTTTTGAAACTCAATACTTAGTTAGTAATACTAGTTAACTTTTTTTTAACTTTAATACTAAATCTAATTTTATAAAGGAGGATCTTAATTAGGACTGGACATGGGCCGGCCCAAAAGCCCATTATCTGGAACTGGGCTGGGCCAGCTCAATAAACTTCGGGCTGGCCTGAAATTGGTTCAGGTTTTGGACCAAATTTTAAGCATATCTGACTAGTCTTCGGGCTGTAAAATAGAGTCTATTTAATTTTTGGGCCAAAAGGATGCCTGGAGTCGGTCCAAAAGTTTTTAAAATATAGTCTTTGGGCCAGCCCAATTCCAGCCCTAATCTTAATGATACATTATTATAAATTAATACTTATATTTTTATTCCATTGCTAATGGACTAGCAATGAACAAGTTAGAGGTGTGATAAGTCTATTAAATACCCCAATTTAAATATTAAAAATATATTAATCGATAAATATTTTGTAAAAATTAATGCTTTTACTTATATTTTGCAAAAAAAAGTTCTTAGATAGAAAGAGTCTGATCTATATGATCTAAGAGATCAAACAATACTCAAATTGAAGTTCAAATAGATCCAGAATCAAACAAAAACTAATATAATCATGATCAGTATAGATTTTGGAGCAGCCAGTCCATGATGGACTGGTCACTTGGTCCACATGCCTATTTCCATGGACCATCTTTGAAGCAGGGTGGGAACGAGCAGCGGAAGCGATCCAGGTCCATGGACAACCCTCTGCCAGCGATCCGAGATGGATGCGGTAGGATACATATTTTACGAAGGTCAATGGATTCTTTTGGATTGATAGAGAAGAGAGGAAGAAGAAGAAGATTTTTGGGAGAAAAAGGTGATTCTACTATATTGTATTCATCTGCCACTCTCCATAATACAAGACAAAACATACATATATATACCTAGGTCACATAAGACCTAGTCCCCCAAAAAACTCCCCAAGCTGGCATTGTGAGATTCTAAAATCTCGACATCTGAGTCGGCTCACCTCCTGCGAGTCAACTCATAGCTAGAAATAGTCCACTTAACGAGTCGACTCTTAGACTGCCAGTCGACTCATCCAAAACACCGTGTTTCTATCTGCACACATAAACACTTCACAACTGTTCCATGCTATACCAACCAATGAGTCGACTCTCAGACAATGAGTCGGCTCTAATGTTCAAACCGACAAAACTCAGCCTATCACCTAGAACTTGTCCGGGATTCACTCCTAGCCTTAGATACATCATGTATGACCATGACTAACTAGACCAAGACCCAATCCTTGGCCCCTCGAGCCTTGGATGCACCACCTAAGCACTCCAACAACCTCTACATAGTTCAGGGTTTCCTTCCCATACACCAAGGTTGTTATAAGACCTTCATACGATCCCGAGAGTGAACATAACAGCAACAATGCCCGATCCTCCTCATCAATCTTCACATCCAGACTCATAACCTCAGAACATACTTGGTTGAACCTCTGAATGTAAGCAACAAGGTCTTCTCCTTTAGGCATCCTCAGACTATACTGCTGCTTCTTCAACCATAGCTTGTTTGTCATGTTCTTCCCCATGTATGTGTTTTCTAGTCTCAGCCAAAGACCCTTTGCCGTACTCTCTATACATACCTCAGGAAAAACTTGATCTGCCAAACACATCCTGATAGTGCTAAATGCAATCTCTTCTAACTCTTTCCAATCCTTAACACTGATCTTTTCTAGTCTTTCTTTAACCAAGACCTTGTAGATCCTTTGTTGAACCAGCAAATTTTTACCCTTTGCTACCATAGGGTAAAGTTCCCTTTGCCATCATACTCCTCAAAATCCACCTTGAAACTACTTGATGCCATTTCCACAATCAAGTAAAATCATACCCAAAAATAAATGAAATGGGGGAACGAATACCAGCAAAGAGCTTTCCTTCCAATCCTATCCTTCCACTCCTTTTGATGTAGAGACCTTTCTTCCTCCATGCAGCCTTGCTCTGATACCAAATGAAGTGGGGTGGGAACGAGCAGTGGAAGCAATCCAGGTGCATGGACAACCCTTGCCAGTGATCCGAGATGGATGTAGTAGGATACAGGTTTTACGAAAGTCAATGGATTCTTTTGGATTAATAGAGAAGAGAGAAAGAAGAAGAAGATTTTTAGGGGGAAAAGGGGATTCCACTATATTGTATTTAGCCACCACTCTGCATAATACAAGACAAAACTTATAGATATATACCTAGGTCACATAAGACCTAGTCCCCCAAAAAACTCCCCAGGCTGGCACCGTGAGATTCTAAAAGCTTGACATCCGAGTCGGCTCGCCTCCTGTGAGTCGACTCATAGCTAGAAATAATCCATTGGATGAGTCAACTCTCAGACTGCGAGTCAACTCATCTAGAACATCGTGTTTCTCTCTACACATAAAAACACTTCACAACTGTTCTATGCTATGCCAACCAATGAGTCGACTCTCAAACAATGAGTCAACATTAATGTTCAGACTGACAAAACTTAGCCTATCAACTAGGACTTGTCCTAGATTCGCTCCTAGTCCAAGATACATCATGTATACTTACTAGACCAAGACCCAAACCTTCGCCCCCAGAGCCTTGGATGCACCTCTTGAGACTCAACACACTTCTCCAATGAGCCACCATGATCTCTCTGTTCCCTATCTGCCCATCACCGACTAGAGAAGCTACCAAGATCCCGACACCGCTCCTCCATGCTCCACCCATGACCTTCTACATGCCACCATCTTTCTCCTAGGCTATTATGCCACCTTCACCAATGCTGAGCCACTACCGCCCATGCTCTCCATTCCTACTTGGCCCATTGTTTTCCATCGCCCTTCACCATTTGGGTGCATCCAAACTGAGACACTCGCCATTGTCTGTTCAATGCCATCGCCACCTTTTGCCCATCTCCTTTTCCAGTTGGATGCTTTCTTCTTCATAGCTTCAGCCTGGGCTTCCTATTCAAAAACATATGCCTTGATATCAAGAGCTCGGTAGAGGTGCTTGGCAGGCATCGGTGTTTTCGATGACAAAAGGGCACCCTAAGAGAAGTTATAAATAATAAAAGTAAAGTGCAAGAAGTAAAAGAAATAACTTCTCATTTCATTGCTTTCTAAAGAAACTGTTTTACATTGTTTGAGAAAAAGCTCTAAAACCCAAGAAACTATAAGCCTAAAGAAAATGAAATAAAAGATACACAATTTTAGTTCCCAATCTCCTTGTTGGGATCGGTAGCAGTAGAAGAAGGCTCCGTCTAGGAGGGAGAATCAATCAAAGTAGGCATAATGGAAGAGATAGGATCATCCTGAATGGGATCAGTGGTGACCAAATCAGCAAGCACAAGGACGGGCTCGATAAGAGAAGTTTCAGCAGATGCACTAGTAGGCCTACCTTTGGACTCCTCACCTGCATCTAAGAAGTTAAGCTTCATTCCCAGAAAATGATCTAGAATAGCTTCCCGGAGCTCTTGCTCTCCTTTGTTGAAGCCCTCTTCATATAAGACTCCTGGTTGAAGTCCCAACAAAGGGCAAAGAACTTCTCTGACTTCTAGAACTTGGCCACGGCTCGAGCTCTTTCTACTGCAAAGTCTTCGAAATTCTTGAACTTTTTCATAACCTCAATTGCTTCCTTCTTGGTCTTCCCTAACTAAAATTCTACTCTTTACCTCTCCTGAGCCCAATCAGCTTATACCTTGGCTAATTCGGCCTTCACCTGGCAGAATGCTTCCTTTAAGTGCTTAGATGCTATATCCATCACCTCAGCCTTCCACTGAGCCTTTGCAATATCTTTCTTTAGCTTTCTAACAGTGCTCCAGCTATCAAAAGCCCGGTTTAGCAAATTAACTGTATAAAGCACAAACTACAAGAATAGTAGGATCAGAGATTGATTGGTCAAAAAAATTAAATGTGAAAGCCGAACATGAAACACCTATTATGCTAACAACATCACCCTTATCATAACACATCCTCTTGAGCTCATCTAGCTCCTCCAGAAAAAGGATCCTTTTGAAGACATCATGATGAACCTCCCATGATTGATAATCTGTACATCCCAAGGACCTTTTAGCCTCATGACTGACAGGGGCCCCGAATTCTTCAATGACCAGAGGAGGAGTAGATGGGTGACCAGTTGGCTTTGAGGGTTTGATCGATGCCTCTGGAGGGTAAAAGATGTTGGTTGAAGAAGAACTGATCACCTTGGGTTGATTAGGTTTGGATGGAACCTCTGCGGGCCTATGCTTGGGCTTGGAAAGTCTAGCCTTCTAGGAGCCCTTGGAAAAAGTTTGGCCCTTTCTCTTCTAGGCCAACCTCTATCTCATGGCCTCAGCATCCTTGAGCCTCATACCTATAAATGGACCGCCTGATCAGGAATAAAGAAAAGATGGGTTAGAATAATGAAAGGAACATAAAACTTTCAAACTCACCTTTGGAGAGCCTGTTAAGCCCTGCCCTTTGGAGGGACTCTTCCGATCAGAGTCACTCCAAGTCAGGGACCATAAATCTATTAAGGACTTTAAAATTTGCCTCTTTCTCGACACTCAATTTGGGAGCACTCAGCAAAGGATCAACTGGTTCACCCCAATTCAGCAAATCCCAATCATCCATCGAAGAAGATTACACAAAATACAAGTGCTCTTTCCACCCGTTGATGGCAGAAAGAGCACCCAAGATTAGGGGTTTAAACCCTCTTTGAGCCACAAGATACCACCATACCTTAGAATATGGTGTCTCTAGGCAATAAAAAGAAGCAAAACAAAAATAAAGATGGTTAGATTTCGACTAAGAAACACTGTTGACCCCTGGAATGATTTTGATGATCACAAAATATTGGAGCATGTATGCTTTACTAATTCTTTCAATTACATAAGAAGTCTTGTAGGAAAATGTTTATATTTACATTAGTTGGTTTTCTATCTTGTGAAAGGTATTCCAACATTGTATGAAATCTTGTATACTTCAAATTATAAAGCCCTAATATTTCTTATCTATGTAATCTTGTAAAAGGGCTATAAAGTTGTAAAAATGAGAGTAAGTAGGTTAGTTCTTGTTGGAATCTGGATTTGAAGAACTTTGGAGAAGTTTGAAGCATAAAAAGAATTTTCGTAAGAGCCAACTCATGGATCAAGAGCTGACTCCTATTATAGCATGGCATAAAAATTTTAGAGTTTCAGGACCTCAAGCCAACTCAAGCCTCAAGAGCCGACTCAATGAAGAACTCATGTTTTTAGAGACTGAGACTTCGAGCTGACTCAAGCCCAGAATAGCTGACTCGTCCTGAGTTTGTTTTGTTGGTGACTGTGACTTCGAGCCAACTCAACTCAGAAGAGACGACTCATGCAGAATTTGATTTTCCATTGATTGAGAGTTTGAACCGACTCAACCTAGAAGAGCTGACTTGCACATAACTTTTGTTTGGGTTGTCTGAGACTTTGAGCCGACTCATGGACCTCGAGTCGACTCAAGTGATGGGTTTTCGCAGTCTAACAGCTAGTTGCAGAACTTCATATTTGAATTCCAAAAATCCTCCAACATCTCTATTTCAGTTCCCTAGGCCCTACTATGGCTATTTCTGATGGAAGACTATAAAAGGGAGTATTTATGAAGGATTAAACAATTTTTGAGGGATTATTTATTTATTATTCTTTGGAAGTTGAAAGGTTTTCAAGTCTTTCACCAACCCACTTCAAGAGCATTCAAGAAAGGTTCAAAGCTTCACCAAATGTTCATCATTGAATCCAACCTTTGAAGAAGAAAAGAAGCAGCTTGAAGAGCCTTAAAGAGCATTTAAAGCTAGACTTCACTTTGATCTTCATCGGCAACAATCAAACAAGTTTGGTTTGTTGCACAGTTGCTTAACATTTTTTATATATCTTGTTTTATCTCTATGAACATCAAGTGGGGCTATGTCTTAAGAGAGGGGTAAAGGTTTTTTGGTGAACCTTTTAAAACCTAAGTTGGGTTCTTTGTGATCCCGGTATAAAACCAAGATTGGGTTTTCTTTGGTGAGCCCGGTTCTAAAAACCAAAGGGATTTAGGTTCTTGGTTAGCCTGTGTTAAAACCAAGTGAGGGTTTTTTTGGTGATCCCAGTAAAACTAAAGTGTATAGGTTTGGATTGCGAGCCTGTTAAAACAATCCGACTGTATTCTAGTTGGGGGATATAGTGGAAATTCCAAGTGGCGCTTGGGTAGTGGACGTAGGAGCGGGTTGCTCCGAACAACTCTAAATCTCTTGTATTTGTGATTGTCCTGATTATGTTTAATTGTTTGCTTCTGCATTGCATATTTCATCACAACACTAAAAGGATTTTAAATTGTACATACTTGCTAAAGTTTTTATAATCTCAATTCACCCCCCCTCTTGGGAAGCCACCTGAGCAACAAGTGGTATCAGAGCAGAGTCTTTGAAAAGTACTTAGAGTAAAGATTGATGGTAAATCCCATGAGCACTTCTTTGGTTGAAGGCCAATCCACAAATCGACCTCCACTTTTCATTTGAACTAATTATACGTATTGGAAGGCTAGAATGAAAATCTACATTCAAGCCATAGACTTTCATTTATGAAAAATAATTCTAAAAGGACCTCACATACTCACTGTTAGAATTAATGATATTGAGGTTTCCAAACCAGAAGAGGATGGGACGAGAATGATATGAAATTGGTTGAGCTAAATGCCAAAGCTATGAATGTACTTTATTGCGCTTTGGATCCAAATGAGTTTAATAGAATTTCTTCTTGCATTTTTGCTAAAGAAATTTGGGATAAGCTTGAGATCACACATGAAGGCACATCACAAGTTAAAACTTCAAAAATCAATCTTCTTGTGCATAATTATGAATTGTTCAAAATGGATCCTAGTGAAACTATATCTGCTATGTATAAATATTTTACTGATATTATAAATGGTTTTAAAAGTCTTGGTAGGACTTATACTAATGCTGATCTAGTCCAAAAGGTTTTGAGATCTTTGCCAAATAAATGGGAAGCTAAAGTTACAACAATTCAAGAAGCAAAGGACTTGAACACCCTACCATTAGATGAGCTGCTGGGATCATTGATTACTCATGAGCTAGCCATGCAATAGAGAATAGATGAAGATTCAAAAAGGAAAAAGGCTATAGCATTTAAGGCTATAGAAGAGGACAAAGATGAATATTCAAATACATCTAATGATGATGATCTGGAAAATGATGAAATCGCCCTAGTAATAAGAAAATTCAAAAGATTTATGGGAAGAAGAAAATAAACAGATGGAGAAAGCAATTTAGAAAAGAAAAATTTGGAAAATAAAGAGAAAAAGATAGAAAAGGACAAGGACAAAGATCAAATTCCAATATGCTATGAGTGCAAGAAACCGGGACACATACGTCCTTATTATCTAGAAGTTAAGAAAAAGATAATTAAAAGAAAGAAAAAGAAGACAATGCTTGTGACATGGAGCGATAGTGATGAATCTACATCAACAGAAGAAGATGAAGATACAACAAAAACTGCTCAAATCTACCTTTTGGGTTTTGAGGATGAGGTAACTACTTCTGAACCTAATCTAGAATTTACTTATGATGAGTTTCATAATGCTTTTTGTGAATTATTGGTAGAATACAAAAAAGCTAGTTTGAAAATGAAGAATTTGAAAAATAATTGTGATATGGTTGAAAAAGATAAAAATGAAACTTTTGAAAGAAATAAGATTTTACAAAGAAAGTCAAGCTTGATTTGTGAAAGACTTAAAACTACTCAATTCGGAAAGGAAGAACTTCTTGAGAAGAACAAAATTTTGCAAAATGAGAATACTGATTTGCAAAAGGAGGTTCAAAAGCTTAAACCATTGGTTAAAAAATTATCTTAAGCTCTAACAAACTTGAACTGATTTTGAATGATTAAAAATTTACAAATAACAAGTTTGGAATTGGTTATAAAAGTTCAAATAAATTTTTTGCATCTACATCTTATGCTCCTAAGTTCATTACATCAAAGCAATATAGACCTAAATTTGCATCATCATATACTTTTTATTCAAAGCCAAAAATTATCTGCTATGCTTGTAATAATGTTGGTCACAATGCATTTGAGTGTCATTTGAAATATAATGGCAAGAAAAAAATTAAGAAAATTTGGATTCCAAAGGAACCAATCCGACTAACTTGCAAGGATCCAAGAAAGCTTGGGTTCCTAAATCTATTACCTGATTATTTTGCAGGAATGTCTTATAGCCACAAATATAAAGAAAAAATGGTATCTTGATAGTGGCTGTTCAAGACACATGACGGGTGATATTGATCAATTCTTCACCCTAGAACAAAAGGATGGTGGCATGGTAACCTTCGATGATAATCGTAAAGGAAGGATAATCGGTATTGGTAAAATAAAAATTACTCCTTCTACCTTTATTAAAAATGTGTTACTTGTAAAAAAATTAAAGCATAATCTTTTGAGTTTCAGTCAACTTTGTGATATTGGTTTTAATGTTTCCTTCAAGTCTTCAATAAATATAATAGTTGATCCACTTGACTCTAGTACAAAGTTCATTGGACATAGACTTGGTAATATTTATGTAGTAGATCTTAATGATCTAGCCATGTCAAGTAATACAAGTCTTGTGGCAGTAAATGACAAGAGCAAGGAATCAAGTTTACTATGGCATAGGTAACTTGGACATCTAGTATAAATACTATTGCAAAACTTATTTCAAAGATTTGGTTAAAGGTTTGCCAAATTCAAAGTAAATTTTGATTATATCTGTAATGCATGTCAATCAGGAAAGCAAGTGAGGAAGAGTTTTAAATCCAAAAATATTGTTTCTACTACTAGACCATTAGAGCTACTTCACATGGACCTATTCGGACATACTAGGACAACAAGCATAGGTGGTATGAAGTATGACCTTGTGATTGTAGATAATTTTTCAAGATACACTTGGGTTTTATTTATTGCACATAAAGATGAAACTTTTAAGGTATTCAAAAGTTTTACAAAAGAGTTTCAAACTTAAAAAACTTTTATGTTATTTCTATTTGTAGTGATCATGGTACGAAATTTGAAAATCAACATTTTGATCACTTTTGCACAAAGCATGGTATTGATCACAACTTCTCCACTCCTAGAACACCACAGTAAAATAGTGTTGTAGAGAGAAAGAATAGAACTTTGAAAGAAATGTCCAGAACAATGCTTTATGAAGGAAATCTTCCAAATACTTTTGAGCAGAAGCTGTGAATACCTCTTGTTATATTTTGAATAGAGTTTTAATTAGACCTATTATTAAAAAAGCCCCCAATGAACTGTGGAACAATAGAAAGCCTAATATAAATTACTTTCATATTTTTGGTTGCAAATGTTTTGTTCTTAATAATGATAAACACAATCTTGGTTTGATGCAAAATCCGATGAGGCTATCTTTCTTGATTATTTTCCAAATAGCAAAGCCTATCGAGTTTTCAATAAAAGAACTTTGACTGTGGAAGAATTAATATATGTGGTTTTCAATGAAACTTATATTACATCTTCTAGAAAAGAAGATTGTGCTGATGATGATGCAGGTGCACTTGAACATGGATGAAGGACATGTCTATCAAAGACAAACAAGCAAGTGAACAACATGAAGAAGTGGTAAGCAAAAATCATAAAGATATATCTAAAGAATGGAGGTATGTACACTCACATCCTAAAGAACTTTTTATAGGAGATCCATCTCAAGGTGTTAGAATTAGAGCTTCACATAGAGATGCATATGATTTGATTACTTTTGTATCACATGTAGAACCACACACTATAGAAGAAGCTGAAATCGACCCTAATTGATGTTAGCTATGCATGATGCGTTAAACCAATTTAAGAGAAATAATGTTTGGATACTTGCAGAAAGGCCAAATGACTACCCTGCTATAGGCACTATATGGGTTTATAGAAACAAACTAGATGAGCAAGGTAATGTAATTAGGAATAAGGCTAGAATGGTAGCTCAAGGTTACAATCAAGAAGAGGGAATAAATTTTGATGAGACCTATGCACTAGTAGCTAGGCTAGAGGCTATTAGATTACTCTTGGCATATGCATATTTTATGAATTTTAAATTTTTTCAAATGGACATAAAGAGTGCTTTTTTAAATGGTTTTCTATCTAAAAAGATTTTTGTTGAACAACCACCTGGTTTTATCGATCACACATTTCCAAATCATATTTTTAAGTTGAATAAAGCTTTATATGGTCTTAAATAGTCACCTAGAGCCTGGTATGACAGATTAAGTAAGTTTTTAATTAGAAATAATTTTATGAGAGGTAGTGTTGATACTACCTTGTTTATTCATAACAAAGACAATGATATCTTAGTTGTTCAAATTTATGTTGATGATATAATATTTGGATCTACTAATGAATCTTTGTATCAAGATTTTGCTAAGTTAGTGCAGGGTAAATTCGAAATGAGTTTAATGGGTGAGCTAAGCTACTTTCTAGGGCTTCAAATCAAACAATCAAAGGAAGGAATTCTGATCAACCAAGCCAAATATTAAAGAGATTATCAAAAACTTTGGCATGTAATCAAGTAAAAATGTTGGAACACCCATGAATTCTGCATGCAAACTTAATAAAAATGAAAATGGCACAAATGTTGATCAAAACTTGTATAGAGGTATGATTGGCTCTTTACTTTATTAAACTACCAGTAGACCTGATATTCTTTTTAGTGTTTGTATGTGTGCACATTTTCAATCAAATCCAAAAGAATCACACATTATTGCTGCTTAAAAAAATCATTAAGTATCTTAAAGGCACATGCAATTTAGGATTATGGTATTCTAAGTATTCATCTTTAAAGTTAATTAGTTACTCTGATACTGATTATAGAGGCTGTAAAATTGATAGAAAGAGAACAAGTGGCACTTGTCAATTTCTAAGAGTCAATTTGATTTCGTGGCACTATCATAAATAGAACTCTATAGCACTATCTACTGCTGAAGTAGAGTATGTGGTTGCGGGGAGCTGTTGTGCACAAGTGTTGTAGATCAAGCAACAGCTAGAAGATTATGGTGTTATCCCTTCTAAAATTCCTATTAAATATGATAATACTAGTGCTATTAATTTATCTAGAAATCCAATTCAGCATTTTAGAACTAAGCATATAGAAATTAGGCATCATTTCATTCGAGATCATGTTTTGAATAATGTTGTAGAATTAGAATTTGTACCTACAGAAGATCAACTTGCTAAAATTTTACCAAACCTCTAAGCCAAGATAGATTTGAAAAGATTAGAGGTGAATTAGGCATATGTGACCTATATTAAGAGTTTTGACCTAATTCTTTCAAAAATGAAGAAAAATTATCTAGATATTTCAAAATTCTTTTTAGAGCTTATAACCACCTTCTATAGTGCTAAGGAACCTATAAAATTTAAATTTTTGATTTTCTAAGCTTTAACCTTGATTTGTGCTCGAGCCGACTCGAGCACCCTGCTATTCTGTCAAACCGACTCGAGAGTCAGGCCGACACTTTTAAATAGGGCATCATAGGTTTCAAATCTCAATTTCTTTCTACCTTTCCTATTTTACTTCAACCTTTCCCTATTCCAAAACTATGAAAAGCCTTAGAAGTCCTCTAAACCCTTCCTAAATCCTAGTCCAACCTAAATGGCACCTAAGAAAGCCGTAGAGAAGAAGCCAAGAAGGGTCGTGTGGACCATGGCAGAGGAGCGAAGAACCAAGAGGAGGCTTGACACTTCAAATCCCGTAGATGAGCCATAGGAAGATCATGAAGAGGCTCCGGAAGCTCCAAGATAGATAGTTCTGATGGGCAATGGGCAAGTTACTTCTAGACGCTATGTTGATTTTACCTTTTTAGAGCAAGAAAACTTGAGAGTTGGTGATTGGCTCATTCCACAAGGTTGGAAGTCATTTTGTATGTTGAACTTGCCCACATTTCCAAATCTAGTAAGACAGTTCTTTAAGAATATGTCCCTTGGTGCTTTTCATGTATAATCAATTGTTAAAGGGAAAGATATTGTGATAAATGAGCAAAAATTAAGTTACATTTTACAAATACCTAAGGAAGGAGAGAGCTTTTTGGTATTAAAGAAAAAGCAAAAGACTTTGAGGTTGATTCTTAAAGGAATGATGTTACTGGTGTTGTACATGTCAGGGCTAATCAACTTTCATTGCAGATGAGGTTAATTCATAATATCATCAGTTATATTTTTCTACCCAGGACTGGAAGATTTGACTAGGTGAGTGAGAGGAATCTGGTGTTTATGAGATGTTTAGTTGAGGGGGAGGCCCTCAACTTACCTTATATTATGATATCCCAGATGAGGGAAGTTGCTCATAGGGTATGAGCATGTCTTCCTTATGGCATGGTTTTTACATTGCTCTTCCAGGATGCTCAAGTAGATTTGTCTGGTGAGGATAGCAAGCCATTACTTCATACAGACAGATACAATGTTAAATCTTTGATCAGGATGGGATTCCTGAAGGTTGATGGACACTAGATCAGGAAGACTTCAGGACTACCTATGGCACATTCAGATGAGGAGTCAGGAGATGATGATTAGACTGTTTAGGGACAAGATACTGAGGCTGAGCCACAAGCTGATGAGGCTGGACCTTCTAAGCCAGCACCTTCTACACCTCATTCACCTGTGAGAGGATTTACTGCTGTTGGTTCAGGTGATGATTGCAGGTTGCAGCTGATACTGGATGAGATCTTTACTCTATAGAGAGGTAGAGCAGAGACAGATGCCAGGATACTGGCACTTTAGACAGAGATGATAGATGGCTTCCAGAAGATTCTATTGATTTTTCACCAAATCAAGGTAGCCAGTCATTCAGCACATTCAGCAGGACCTAATATTCATGATACAAATTGTGGACAGGGAGAGGCAGTGCATTCTACTGATATACTTATAGCTGCTACTCCTGTGGAGCTTGGTACTAGTACTCAGGGTCCGAGCACTGATGTTGGAGATACTTCGGTGATGTAGATTTTGTCGACTACCAGCACCCTTGCATTTTCTGTTGATCCTCCTTCTGCATGGCCTACACCTATATTGATTTCTTTAGAGCATCCAACTAAACCTAAACCTAAAACTTCTAAGACTTCAACCCCTGTTAGGACTAGACTTAGGGACCATAGACCTAGGTTCCCTAAATTTAAACCTGCTCCTGGTATTTTAGAAGTTGGTTCTTCTTCTAGTGAAGATGAACCTAGTGATGATGAGCCTAGACCATCATTTTGATTCTTAGGACTTTATTATTTAGCATTTCCTATTGTTGTTTGTGATACTAATTTTGGTGTGCCTTGGCACTTTTGTAATGTATCTCCTTTGTATTGAAACTTTATATATATATATATATATATATATATATATATATATATATATATATATATATATATATATATATATATATATATATATATATATGTATATATGTATATATCTTTTCGTATGTTTTACTTGATACATGCTTAAATGATTGTAAATGATTTAATTTGAGAATGAATGTTCTCCCTATATTGTATACTTTTGTGTTGATGACAAAAAGGGGGAGAAGAGCAAGCATGAAAATTGAAATGAGCATGAAAATTAAAATAAGCATGAAAATTGACATGAGCATGAAAATTGAAATGAGCATGAAAATTGAAATGAGTATAAAAATTGAGAGAGTATGGTTATATGAGAAAGGGGGAGCTTTTGTTAAGTTAAAACTTATTTTGAATGCAAAGTTAGTATTGTGATACTTAGTGCATAAATGATACAAACGATACATTGTCTCGATACTACCTGATACTTGGTTTGATACACACTACTGTGAATATTTTTAATATATGTGAATATGGTTACAGGTAAGAGTAAAGTGTTTAAATCCTTCATGCCTGGTGTTTTGTCATCATCAAAAAGGGGAAGATTGTTGACCCGTGGAATAATTTTGATGATCACAAAACATTGGAGCATGTACGCTTTACTAATTCTTTCAATTACTTAAGAAGTCTTGCAGGAAAATGTTTATCTTTATATTAGTTGGTTTTCTATCTAGTGAAAGGTATTCCAACATTGTATGAAATCTTGTAAACTTCAAATTGTAAAGCCCTAATGTTTTTCATCTATGTAATCTTGTAAAAGGGCTATAAAATTATAAAAATGAGAGTAAGTAGGTTAGTTCTTGTTGGAATCTTGATTTGAAGAACTTTGAAGAAGTTTGAAGCATAAAAAGAATTTTTGTAAGAGCCAATTCATAGATCAAGAGCTGACTCCTATTCTGGCACAGTACAAAAAATTTCAGAGTTTCAGGACCTCGAGCCAACTCAAGCCTCAAGAGCCGACTCAATGAAGAACTCATGGTTTTAGTGACTGAGACCTCAGCCAACTCAAGCCAAGAAGAGCCGACTAGTCCAGAGTTTGTTTTGTTAGTGACTGTGACTTCGAGCCGACTCAACTCAGAAGAGCCAACTAGCTTTCTTGGATCCTTGTAAGTTAGTCGGATTGGTTCCTTTTGGAATCCAAATTTTCTTAATTTTTTTCTTGCCATTATATTTCAAATGACACTCAAATGCATTGTGACCAACATTATTACAAGCATAGCAGATAATTTTGGCTTTGAATAAAAAGTATATGATGATGCAAATTTAGGTCTATATTTCTTTGATGTAATGAACTTAGGAGCATAAGATGTAGATGCAAAAAATTTATTTGAACTTTTATAACCAATTCCAAACTTGTTATTTGTATCTCTTTAATCATTCAAAATCAGTTCAAGTTTGTTAGAGCTTAAGATTAATTTTTCAACCAATGGTTTAATCTTTTGAACCTCCTTTTGCAAATCAGTATTCTCATTTTGCAAAATTTTGTTCTTCTCAAGAAGTTCTTCCTTTTCAAATTGAGTAGTTTTAAGTCTTTCACAAATCAAGCTTAACTTTCTTTGTAAAATCTTATTTCTTTCACAAGTTTCATTTTTATCTTTTTCAACCATATCACAATTATTTTTCAAATTCTTCATTTTCAAACTAGCTTTTTTGTATTCTACCAATAATTCACAAAAAACATTATGAAGCTCATCATTAGTAAATTCTAGATTAGGTTCAGAAGTAGTTAACCTCATCGGCAACTCAGAAGAGCATTAAAGAGCATTCAAAGCTAGGCTTCACTTTGATCTTCATTGGCAACACTCAAACAAGTTTTGTTTGTTGCATAGTTGCTTAACATTTTTGATATATCTTGTTTTATCTCTAAGAACAGCAAGTGGGGCTGTGTCTTAAGAGTGTGATAAAGGTTTTTATGTGAGCCATTTAAAATCTAAGTTGGGTTCTTGGTGATCCCGTTATAAAATTAAGATTGGATTTTCTTTGGTGAGCCTGGTTCTAAAAACCAAAGGGATTTAGGTTCTTGGTTAGCCTATGTTAAAACCAAGTGAGGGTTTTCTTCGGTGATCTAGGTAAAACCAAAATGTATATGTTTGGATTGTGAGCCTATTAAAATAATCTGATTGTATTTTGGTTGGGGGATATATTGGAAATCACAAGTGGTACTTGGGTAGTGGAAGAAGGAGCGGGTTGCTCCGAACTACTCTTAATCTCTTGTATTTTTTATTGTCTTGATTGTATTTAATTATTTGCTTCCGCATTGCATATTTCATCACAATACTAAAAGGATTTTAAATTTCATATACTTGCTAAAGATTTTATAATCCCAATTCACCTCCCCTCTTGGGAAGCCACCTGGGCAACAAACACAACCCCAAAAATTCTATTATATATCTAATCAAATTTAGGATCAGGACACTCAGAGATGTACCATAGGCATTAAGAAGTTCGAGGATAAATAGATAAAGAGGAAACCTAAATTCCACCTTATACAGATCTTCATAGACCCACCAAGAGAAGGGCTATCTATCCTAGTGTCAAGTTTGAGCAACTCTATTTCCTAATCCCCAAGGACATAATATTCAATGCGGACTAGAAATAAGTCCTCTTGGTCCACCTGAGATTGTTATGCCTCTAGGCCATCAAACACAGGCCAAGTGCACTCCAGGCATGGGTCAACAGGGTCCCTCGATTCCCTCTCTCCAACATCCTTTCTAGGTGATTTTCCTTTCTTGTGACCCACCATGGACTAAGCATCCAGGAAAAAGAGAGATGAAAAGAAGAAAAGATAAGAAAGAAAAAAGGGCTAACTTGGGAACAGGGAGGAACAAGAGGTCGAGAACAACAAACTTCCTAGAAGAAAATCCTAGAAGGAAGAGGCACTCAAGCAAAAGTGAAGGACAGATGGAAGAAAGAGAATGATAAAAATGCCCTAGAAAAAGATGGAGCTACTTAATGCAATTGTAAAGAAAAAGGCAAAAGAATGATTGATTCCATCTTTTCAAATGCAGAAGCACAATGGCAACCACCACGTGGAACCTTGAAGATAGTGAGTTATGGATGCTTTATCACTTGGAGTAAACATGGCATGCTCTATGAAGCACCATCAGTAAATACAAAGTGAGGTGCATATCATCCCATCTATCTAGACCCATCTCGAAAACCAAGAACCCCTAGGTTAGAAAGAAATGTCCTAAACTCCTTGCCCTTCTTTTCCTTTCGAATACTTTTGTGAACCAATTAAGGTTCAAATTAGCAAGTAGGGGATATCTATTAGTAGGAAATATGGTCAGGCTAGAGGCCACCCAGGACAATAAAGATGGGTTGATGACCTAATTGCTAGCATGAGTTACAAACCACATGCCAAGGCATCAGTGAGCCTCGTCGACTGCTCCGAAGGCATTCAATCACCATCCTCGAGTCGGTGATAGTAGAGGCCAACTCCTATTCCCCAAGGCATCAGCAAGCCTCGTCGATTGCTCTAGAGGTATTTAATCACCATCTCTGAGTGGGTAATGGTAGAGGCCAACTTTTATGTCACAAGGCATCAACGATCCCCATTGACCACTCTAAAGGCATTCAGTTACCGCCCCTGAGTTGATGATGGCAGAGGCCAACTCCTATAGCCCAAGGCATCAGCGAGTCCTATCAATTGCTCTGGAGGTATTCGGTTACCACCTCTGAGCGGGTGATGGTAGAGGCCAACTCCTATGCCTTAAGGCATTAGCGAGCATCACTGACCATTCTAGGGGCATTCGGTCACCACCCCCAAGCAGGTGATGCAGAGGCCAACTGCTTGCCCCAAGCATCAGTAAGCCTCGCTGACCTTTTCAAAGATGTTCAAACAACATCCTGAGTAGGTGATGTGGAAGCTAACTCCTATGTTCCAAGGCATTAGCAAGCCTCACTGACCACTCAAGAGGAATTCAGTCACCATCCCCAAGCAAGTGATGGAAAAGGCCAACTCATATGCTTCAAGGTATCAACAAGCCTCACTAATCACTCTAGAGGCACTCAATCACCTTCTCTAAGTGGGTGATGATAAAGGCCAATTCTTATATCTCCAAGACATTAGCACATCTTGCTAATTATTTCAGAGGTGTTCAGTCACCATCCCCGAGTGGGTGATGTTAGATTTTTACTCTTATGCCCCAAAAAATTAGCAAGCCTTGTTGACCGCTCCAAGAGCACTTCAACATACAAGGCTCGATTAGCATATCTATCTCAAGTCTCAGAGAGATAACACCTGGACATTCATCGCTACAGCTCCTACCACATGGCCAGCCCTCTATCACATCCCTAAAATTTCTAATCATGGCCAGATCTGGGTGAATAGAAATGGCATGTCTGAGTTTTGTGTATTTCATACCATAATTTAATGAGGCATGCTATGTAAGGGATTAGCAACAAGAATGCATTTAAAGAGATGGGATACCACTGACATGCAAAATAGCTCTAAGAGACACATAGAAGGCTCTATTGCCCTTTGCAAGATCTGATAGAATCCTGTCTAAGATTAGACTGTTCCATGTGTTAAAGCCTATAAAATGATTCCTAGTGAATCTTTAAGATATGCAAGCCTTCTCGCTCACACTCCCCCTATTGATATCCATACCAACTTGAGCATCAAAGTACCATCACTGGGGCAACCCCTAGTGGGACTATTTTGCAGGTACTTCTTCCTAGAGACCAGCCTATACCACTAATGTCAACACCCAACTCAAGCTTTTCCTCCAGTGCTTGATGAATTTTGGCACCAACAAAATTAAATAATATTCTCATAAGATGTGATAATACTAGTACAATAAACTTAACTAAAAATCTAATTCAGTACTCAAAAACTAATATATTAAAATAAGACATCATTTCATAAGAGATCATGTTCAAAGTGATAATGTAATGCTTAATTTTATTAGTATCGATAGGCAATTAGCTGATATTTTTACCAAGTCCTTGAGTGAGGATAAGTTCAGTATGATTAGAAGAACATTAGGCATTTGTGATCCTTTTGATTAAATCTCTTCTTCTCTTCTTAGTATTGGAAATCACCTAGGATTTCATGCACGAATTTTTTATAATTTATAGCAAAAATGAATCTATTTTAAAATTATTTTAATTAAAATATATATATTTAGAAAAATTCTAATAAATTCTAAGTAAGATCATAACATGACATGAATCATAAAAAATAAAATCAGCATATATCGATCGACCTGATGTATGCTATAGATCTAATCTATAAATAACATAAAATCTATTTTATACCTGATCATGGGTTGATGATTACCACTATCAATAGCATGTTATAAGGGCTCTCCACATATCTTCATAGCTGTATAGGATATCCAGCCTCTATGAATCCTCTATGTGAAGCCCCGATACGATCAACCTTCTTAAACTATTTGATTTGCACGAAGGCCAATAGATAGCTAAAAGTAATTTATTTCTTAAATTTTTACTTAAGCTTTCCAAGAAACCCAAAAGAGGATGAAGAGGTTTAAATTAAGGAGGAAGAAAACAAAAAACAAGAAATCCTTTTCTACTATTTTCTCTTATTTTCTCTCTCCTTTCAACCCTTCCTTCCAAAAAAATCTCTCACGTCCATCCAGAATTCATGCCTCCTTTTCCTCTCATTTTCCTAGTAATTTCACTTCAGATTTTACATAGTAGTTGGTCTCTTAATGTTGCATATATAATGAAAAACTAAAATAAAATTTCATTGATTAGAGAAGGAATTAGATTAAGATAAGGTGATAATGTTTAAATATAATTGGGTGTTCTATTTCCAATAGAACTCCTCCAATTAAATTCAAAGAAATATAAATTTAATTCAATCCAATCACAATCTAGATGGGAATGATAGAGGATAAAAAATTACTTTTGTTATAGAAAATTCAAGAAAAATCTAGGAAGGCAAGCAGAATATTTAGGAAAGAAAACAAGTTGGACTAGGTTAAGATTGACCAAATTTTGACCAAAATTAGTTAGAAACCAAAACTAATTTAGTTATAACTAATTTAACCAACCTTGACTCAATTCAATTAGATCCTAATTAGGCTTAATTAAATCTCAATTAAATCTAAAATTAACTAAGCCTAAATCCAAATCAAATCATAATTAAAAATTCTTAGTGATTAGGTCATCAAATAATCTAATCGGGTGAAACCCAATTGAACCAAATTTAATTAGATCTGACCTAAATCTCTTTGCTTAGTCAAGTTGAGCCAATTAGCAATCAAATTTTTAATTAATCCTCTGATAATTAAATAAAAATTAATTATTTATTTATTTATAAAATTTGTGTAAGGTTAGTTGTCATCATATTTTTAATTTTGCTACTAAATGATTTTTAATCATTAATCAGCCATCATGATCGGTCACAAACTTATGTGTGTGACCCTATAGGTTCGAACACTAAGTTGGTAGCCCAAGAACCAATTCCTGAAGTAATCTATGTGACCATCTAGCAATAGTGCCCAATGTCTAGATAGGTTGAATGTTCATGAAATAACATTCAAGAATCCAAGTATGTAGTTTCTGTATAATTCATCCCTTTAACCCTAATGCTCAAAATGATTTCAGAGTTAACTACCAACTCTGAATAATGCACCAAATATGCCTCAACCTGCTAAATCTTGTGACTCCTCACAAGGATTATCCTAACCAAGGTCTTGCTAAACTGAAATATAGTAGAGCATTTTCTCTAACACCTTGAAGTGGTCAAGCCCATCTTGACTCATCACTAACTTAACAAGTACTTGACTACATCCAGTAACTTTCCATCATTAGATTACAAATCTAGGTAGTCCAACATCTAAGTATAATGAGTTGCTTGCAAATTATTACAGTGATCTTAGGCCAAAAGGATACTTATACCTATATCCTTCTATAAGATACTTTCGATAGCAGAGTACTCAACAGAGTTGGTCATATTCGGTGCAATGTACACCTACATCACCAACATGCCATACCAGGGTGTCCATACTCCTTGGTTATGAGGACAACTAAACCATATGGTATACATTACCTATGCTCGATAAGCATTTTCGTCCTAGGTAACAATGCATTATTCGGCCATGAATATATTTAAGAACTACATATAAATTCTCCTTTAAAGTAGTTCTAAGGACTTCATCTAAAATGAGTCCAAAAGAAGATGCAAAAAGAGATAAACTACCAAAAATAACTTTTATTTTATTAATGATTCCTATACAAATTATAAAGAGCTAAACCATCTATAACTCGGACAATTGGCTATATGACATATTTCCTAACAACTTTCACTTAGACTAGAGCTAACCGAAACAATATTGAATACTCATCTTCTACTTGTACTCATAAAACTCTTTGACTCTTAGGGCTTTAATTAATGGGTCAACCAAGTTCTCCTTTCCATCGATCTTCTGAAGGTCAATGTTACCTTGATCTACTATTTTCTACAAAAGGTGGAAGCAACGTAGAATGTGCATGGTTTGCTAATGAGCCTTTGGTTCCTTTGCTTGAGCTATAGCCCTAGTGCTATCATAATATAAGAAAATTGGGCCATCAATGGAGGGTGCCACTCCAAGCTCAGAGATAAACTTCCACGGCCAAATGACTTTCTTTGCAATATTGGATGACACAATATACTGCCTCGCATACAAATCGGTCATAATATGCTGCTTGAAACCTTTTCAATAGATAGCTCCTTCACCATGGTAAAAACATAACTTGACACCTCTTGCTGTCATCCCTATCTAAATGAAAACTCAATTCAGTACAAACGACTAGTTTTAAGTTAGAATCTCCATAAATGAGTTACTGATCCTTAGTATTTTTCAAATACTTAAGGATGGTTTTTACGACCTTCTAATAGTTCTCATCTGGATCACAGATCGGTATCTACTCACTACTCCTGTTGATATGAGACTAAGATGATGCGGGACTATACTAATGATGAGATAGATATTCAAATGAATTTTTTCTTTTGTGATTTAGGTTTTAAGAGATTTTCTGATTCCTAAAGTCAAGCAAAGATTAGATCTAGAGGTCCTATAAGCATAATAAACTTCTAGCATGTAAGCTTAGCCCCTAAATAATGATGAAAAGATGACCCCGGGATTGAAAAACCCCATAGAACTTAGCTCTAAATCAATACCTACTTAGAACACTAGGGAGTACAAACCTTAAAGATTCTGATGCGCCCGATGCCGAGTTCGCTCACACTTATGGATGTAGCCTGGAGGATCAGCCTTCGACCCTACGGATTCGCTGGCTTTTCGTCTGATGGTCACGAAGGTAAGGGAGACCAAGTCCTTTGTCCGTGGCACCTGAAGGACCTACGAGCAACCAAGTAAAGGATTAGAAAATAGCAAGTAGGGGTGTAAGAAAGTAGGAAGTGTTGGAAAAGGAGTCGAAGATGGTGGTCGAGCAGGGCTCTTCTCGTTGGGCGTCTAGGTGGATCTTCCAGGTGGCATCCTAACTTGAAGATGGAATGGTGGCTTACGAAGGAGGATGGTAACTCAGGGCCTCTCACCCCTCGATGTCTCGAAGAATAAAGGCACTCTCTCACAGAGTTCCTAGTCTAAGAAGACAAGGGCTAATGGAAGAAAAATTTATCACCTTTTCATTCATCAAAAATTTAGTTTACAAGAGGGTTAGGGTCCTTTTTATAAGCACCTAAGTCCTTATTTGACATTTGAATTCAAATTTGAAATAGGGGTTACAAGACTTGATTTGGGGGACTGAAGAGAGAATGTTGTCTTCATGAATCAAGGGGTGCCTATTTTGAATTTTGAATCTCCTCTTCATGAAGCTTTGACCAACCATGAATGCTAGGCTTGATCCTTGGTGATATGGCTTGATATGTGGAGTGGGGTGAGGTTCTTGTTGGCTTTGATCAAGGGGAGATTAATGGGAGTCAACCATGGAATTTAAATTTAAAATTTCAGCTTTACTTGGCTGTCCAAGGTGCTTAATGAAGTGGTGCCTCGCATGCCATGTGGCATTGATGATGTGGCACACCATGAGCTGAAGTGGCACCTCCCATGCCATGTGGCATTGATGATGTGGCACTCCTAATGAGTTGGCACTCCTAACTTGGCATGGAGAGGTGGCTTGACTCATCTTCAATTGGGCTTGACTTGATTGCCCACTTATGAACCCATCTTCAAACTAGCTTGAGCCCATCTTCAAATTGACTTAAGCTTAAGTACCAACATGGCTAATTACAGGATCAATTGACCCTAACTTAACCAAATTGACCAAATTACTAGACTAAACCAAAAATTGAAATCAACTAGATACTAATTACATGACTCAAAAATAAATTACTCAGGCTTGAAGCCTTATTACGGGACCCAAAAGATTAAGAACCCTAATCAGAGATCCATAGAGGGTTAAGGAGCCTCTGTCTAATCCTGGTGCCCACACCAATTCTCCCGGGTTGGGTGAAAATCGACCATGTCGAGTAAGGGTTGATTGGCTTTGATATTTCTCCAGAAGGTCAGGGTCGATGCATTGCAAGTCCTCTCGGGTAATCCACGAATCATCGAACTCCATCGGCCTTGCCATCGAACCAAGTAACACTGATAGCCTTTGCCTCGGGTGGTGATAGCTTGATTATCCAGGACACACTCGATCCGATCTCCTCTATCAGGTAAAATTAGAGGTGGACACTCTGGGTCGGGTTCGCTTTCAAATGAACGGTCAGGCCCAAATGGCTCGCTGGGTATGTTTGCTGGTTCCCTATACTCGACTAAGTCCGAGATATTGAAAGTCAAGCTAATGCCATAATCCAGGGGTAGCTCAAGCACATAGGCATTAGGGCCAACTCTTTTTATCACTCTAAAGGGGCCAGCTCCACGTGGATGAAGTTTCTTAATGGTTCTTGGTGGAAACTGTTCAGGCCTAAGCCTAATCATTACATAATCTTCTATATCAAATTCTTTGGCATGCTTTAAGAATCAGCAAATTTCTTGTATGTATTATTACCTAGGTTGATTTTTGGCTAATCTTCTTATGCATGCTTCTAACATGATGTGCAAGAGATTCTACGGACTCATACTGACACTTGATAAAAAGTAGACTCAACTATGTATTCCTATTGAGAAGAATTTTATTGGACTCTCGGGCCTAAACCTAACAGACTATAGACTCTCTAGGATTGACCCTGGTTTGGATGCACATGAAAATTTATCATGAACTTCAAGTAAATGCCAGAGGATCTTTCAGAAGTAGGTAGCAAATGGGATGGGCTCTAAGGATTCATACAATTTGGTAATCTCAATGAAATATAATCTAATGGTTCTAGACACGTGAGAAGAATTAGGGAAGGGTAGAAAATAGGAATCGGAGTCTTGGGGCAAACTATGGGAAGCATGAAACAGACCTTGGTTACTCAAGATGACCTTAAGATTTGAATATTGATCTATGGGTGTCATAAGGTCAAATTGATAGATGGAGAATTTGGTCATTGTAAGTGCAGATTTTTCATGAAAGGAAGACTTGGTCAGTTCCAGAAAAAGGTTCTCAACTGGGGTTAGAGGAATGAACTCTTTATAGGGGAACTGAATGAGGTCTTTGGTTGAGGCTAAAGGAGTGGGTTCTTTTTTAGGGCATTGACTTACAGGAACCAAGTCCTTACTAGTTTCCTGTTGTTCTGATGTTTCAGGACTAGGTTCTACAATCTTATCTTCTTCGAGGATTTCCTCAGGTAAGGTATTAGAGTTGTCCTCTTTACAATCTTCTCCTTCATATTCATGTACCAAACTCATGTCAGCCTCATATACTTCTACTTCAGGCTCACTGGTTGGTTCAGGATGTTCTGAGGGTCCTTCCAATATAGCTTCCACCTGGGTGTTTTCTGGGTCAACCAATTATAGGTCTGCAATGTATTCCTCCTCTTTAATGTCACCCTGGTGAACACACGAGGTAGCAGGGATGGGTCAACTCATGTAAGGGTTAGACTTGGTTTCAGAGGTACTAACCCTATTGGACTGAGATTGACTAGTCATGAGTTTCCTCTGATAAGACTCGAACTCCTTAGCTATATGATAGGATTCCTCACGATTCTAAATTTTCCAATGAGATAGTTCTCCTTGGATATCCCTACGTAGGCTAGCTCGAAACATCGATATGATCATAGTGTTACCCAGAAATGGAGCCCAAGAGGGGGGGTGAATTTGGTCTTTTAAAATTTAAAACAGTAATGTGAAGATCTAGTGGTGTTTTTGAGTAATAAATTCAACGCTCAAGATTAAATGCAGCGGAAAGCAGTAAATGAAGTACAACAAACAGAGAGCAAGAAGAAAAGAAGGCAATCACACACACAAACACAGTATTTATAGTGGTTCGGTGCAAACCTAACACCTACATCCACTCCCCAAGCCACCCTTAGAAATTCCACTATAATCAAATCAAGATTATAGCCGACTTATTTTTCAAAAGGCTCATAAGTCAAAACCTATGTTGATTTTGTCACCTAGGCTTACCAACAACCTTTTACACTTGTTTTGTCTTCGGGCTCACAAGTTAACCCTAGTTGGTTTTATCCCTTTGGCTTACCAACAAACCACAAAAACCTTCTTTCAAGACACCCTTGAAAGCAAGGTCAAATCACAAGACAAAATCAGATATACAATTTCAAAAATAAGACAAACTCTCTTCAAGAGTAGAATGGAAGCTTTCAAGCTCAAGTTGATGCTTTGTCTTGTCTCCTCCTTGGAATATTCCTCAAACTCCTCTTTTGGAATAATGTAAGGATGAGCTTGTAGGCTTTTTCAGGGAATCAAACTATAAATGGCTTTTGATATGAAGTTCTTAAGAGAATATTGGCTTTTTGGCTTTCAATAGACTTTAATACACTTCAATACATTTATAATGAAGTTGGTGGAGGTTAAATACAACAAGAAACTTTCAAAAAATGGTTTGTGACCGTTGGAGCCTCGAATCTAACACTTGAAGCCTGACAGTCCTAACGGATCTATTTTTTTGACTTGCAGAACTCACTTTTCAAGCTCCAAACGGCTAGATTTGAGGCTCCAATAGTCGGCTCATCAGGTGTCGACACTTGATTTCTAGGTGTCAACACTTGAACTTTCAAGTGTCGACACTTGATGCACTGGTGTCGACACTTGACATAAAAAACCCTCCGTTAAAAAAGTTCTGTATTTTCAAAAATCTGAGGCCTTAAGTCGATACTTGGAAACCTAAGTGTCGACACATGAAATGCAAGTGTCGACACTTAAGTTCTGGGTATCGACACTTGGCATGCCAAGGGTTTTTCTGCGTGCCAAACGCTGAAGTGTCGATACTTGACTTCCCAGGTGTCGACACTTGATACTAAAAAATTCATAATCAAGTTCAATTTGAGCTAAAAACACAAATATTGATTTTGAAACTTAAATGGAACATAAACAAATAACAATTGAACATGTAAAAGCCCTTTTTCCATGAAGAGGATGTCCAAAATTATGAAAAATGCTCCGTGCCACGGCGTGCCATGATACATTTGCTTTTGAGATTTTAAGGTGCTTTTCTTCATGAAAACTCATATCTTGAAATACACATTAGTATACAATATGCACTCAATGTTTTGTTAGTCATCAAAATCACTGGGTGGAGCCAACAATCTCTCCTTTTTTGATGATGACAAAACCTTGAGTAAATAGCATTAAATTTCAAATTTCAACTATGATAATACATGAATATGATTGTAAATTCATATGAGCCAAAATTTTCATAGTTAGGAAGAATCAATCTCCCCCTCAAATAGATAATTCTAATTAGAACAACCAATATGTTATTTTAGGGTATCAAATCAGATCAAATTAGATCAAATTGGTAAAATTTTTAAACACTAACAACACCAAAAATTCTCAAACACAAACAATACCATACTCCCAAACAGTCATATTCACATACAATCTATACCATACTCTCCCTTTTTGTCAATCATTAGAAAGGGGAATAACCTCCCCCTCAAAATGAGCATGGAGACAAAAATTGGTAGAGTATCAGATTTGACAGGTATCAGAGCTGACAGGTATCAGAGCCAAAAAAATCCAAATAGAGTATTAGAGCCAAAGAAAGTAAATGTAACCAATCAAGCAATCATAGTGAATCATAATCAAACTGAAATATATATATATATATATGGAGTTCTCAGTACAAAATTTGCTGACTCATCAGCAAAACTGAAACATACAAAATATATCAAGAGTCATACAACATAAAGAGCATACAATAGAATAAACATCTATGAGGCTAATCCTCATCAGATGGAATCTCAAAGGAAATAGGACCTGAAATCCTTGTCCTATGGGCTAGACCACTAGGAGTCTTCAAGATACCATGACTCCAAGTCCTAGTGGATGGTCCAAAACAAGGTGCAACTCTAGAGGCTCTAGAAGAGGGAGGGGGTAGAGTCTCAGTGGGGGTAACAAAGACTGGATCATTGGTAGCTGGGGTGCCAGTAGCATCAGTAGGAGGAACATCAGGGGACTGCAGCTCTCGCCTGATGACCTCATAACCATCAGCACCGTCATCACTATCACTGTTGTCATCAAGAACATCTGTAGCTCTATCCTCCATCCGATCAGTGCAATCACCACCCTCCATAGTATCATCAGGGTCATCATGGTGGTCGTCACCATCATCATCATCATCAGCAGGAGGATCAGTAGGAGCAATTGGAGGAAGCAGGGATCTAATCAAACCCTCAATGCAAGCAAATCCTGCCTCCACAGTCAGACGAATCTCAACATGCTCTAAAGCTGTATGAGCTCTAAGGCTCTCTATCTCAATCCATCGCTGAGTCGTCCGAGCTCCAAGACTAATGAGCTCACCTCTAATCTCTGCAAACTGCTCATGAGAGAACTCAGAATGTAAAGCAGTAGATGCTGGAGGAGCTGCAGAAGGAGTGGCCGAAGGTGTTGTAGGCTCAGTCTCGGATGCATGAGCTGCCTGAGCAATAGGACTAACCGGTCCTGATGGCCCTGCCTCTGCCTCATGAAGCTCGTCCTCCTCATCTGACTCCTGGCCAGATTCCCTCTGGATCCATCTGCCTCCAACCAATCTGTACCCCATACGATGGAGTGACCTCTCATCATATACATCTGTGTGCAAGATCTCCTTGGGGATCTCCCCCTCTAAAGAAACTCCACATGCTCTGAAAAGTTAGGTCAGTCCCATACCATAGGGAAGACAATGACGATGCTGGCTGGCTACATCTCTCATCTGTATCAACATCATAGAAGGAATGTCCACCTGGGTCCTCTATGTCAAGCAAACCATGAGCATCAGCTCCCTCTCTATGATAAAATCAAAGCACCCCATCTTCGGTAGTAGAATCCGGGCCGTGATATGATGAAGGAGCCGCATCTCCACCGATAGCTTATTCGCGGTGACTACTATCACACCGTGAACATCCTCACGCTCTAGAATACATCAGAAGGTAGCCTCCCTGTCCTCCACAGAAAAAATACTAATACCTCGATGTGGAATCTCCCAAACTCTACTCAAGAGCTCCTCAGTTAGAAGAATCTCCACACCCCGCACAGAAGTCCTCCATGTCAAACACCGGCAGTCCAAAGCTCCATAAAACTCTCATACCAGGTGGGGGTAATACCTCTCCTACATAGTGTATAAGGGCACGAATCCCGTATTGGTAAGGGTCTGACGGATCAGAAAGTGCTTCCTGTCGAAAAACTCTAGGTCTACTCGTCGACTAGAGGCAACAACCTTCCCTGCCATCCTCTTCGTAGGGGAACCAGGCACAACTGAGATACTCGACTCACCAGTATCATGTCTAGTCTTCGTCCTCCTCTCAGATCTCTGACTAGGTCTCCTAACCGCTAATCTCTTTCTTGGACCCATGTCAAACAAGCTGAATAGGAAAGAAGGAAGATAGGTTCAATCAGACTTAGAACAATAGGACTGGTTATAGGTTGAGCTAAGGAGAATTTCATTTCTTATGAGGTGCTAAGACAAGTTTTGAAAACTAGGATTAAAACAATTTTGGGTTGAAAAATACCCAAAAAAAAATTTTAGGAAATCTACCAACAGTTTAAAAGTGGGAATTTTACAAACTATATTTTGATTAAATGACATTACCCCATATAAATAAATATAGAAAATGTTTTTGGTTGTTAAAATATATTTGAACTTTCGTAAAATATATGTTGTAAGGCCAAAATACCAAAACACATGGAATTTGGGTTTAAATCAATTAGGGTTTTAGCAAAGTGGTGAAAATGTCGCAAAAACATCATGAATAATTTTTCAAAACAACAATAAATGAATTTAGAACACTAGATTTTGATGAAAACCCAAATTTTTTCGGCCAAAATCAATCAAACAGTATTTTTCTGAAAAACGGATGGAATAAACATGAAAATGGCCAAAAAACCATGGGAAATCCAAGAAGAATGCCGTTAAACCACCATTCCCCCAAATGGTGTTTTAGAAATCCATCAAAACTCATGAAAATCGGGTTAAAATCTCCAAAAATTATCTAAAAAGCCCTATTCTAGGTTACACGGTTTGAGGGTAACAAAAAGAAAATGAAAATAAGAGAAATAAAATGGAAGTAAAATAAAATTAAAGGAGGAATTACCTGATATGAGATGGGGTAAAAGGGAAAAAGGTGGATTTGGAAAGTAGGGGACCACTGTTGCCTTGAAAGAGAAGGGGGGAAAATAATAATAATAAACCCTCGGTCCGCTATTTTAAAAATAGATTTTTCCTGCAAGTGTCGACACTTAGGATTTGTCAAGTGTCGACACTTGGTCAGGTGTCGACACTTGACAAAATCCAAGTGTCGACACTTGGCCAAGAAAATCCCAGAAAAAATCAAAAAAATCTTCAAAAATTTAAGAAAGTATATAAAAGCTTTTGGGATTAAAAGCAAGTGTTTTTTTTTGAGTAAGATACCTTGGTTAAGATGAAGTTTGTGAGAGTTCTAGGAGAATGGGTCCATAACACCTAACTCTCTTCTAATTAGACAGAATCTTTCTTCACTAAATGGTTTGGTAAACACATCAGCTAATTGATCATCAGTATACACAAATTCAAGTATAACATTAGAGTTTTGTACATGATCTCTTATGAAATGATATCTTATTTCAATGTATTTACTTCTTGAATGTTGCACAGGATTCTTAGTTAGATTGATTGCACTAGTATTGTCACATCTTATGGGTGCCTTAATTAGTTTAATGCCAAAATCTTCGAGTTGTTGTTTGATCCAAAGGATTTGAGCACAATAGCTTCCAGCTGCTATATATTCGGCATCCACCATAGATAGAGCAACTGAATTCTATTTCTTGCTACTCCAAGAGATCAAATTTACTCCAAGAAACTGACAAGTTGCACTAGTACTTTTACGATCAAGTTTACATCCAGCAAAGTCAGCATCAGAATAAGCAATCAATTCAAATGAAGAATCTCTAGAGTACCATAAACTAATTTCAATTGTGCCAGATAGATATCTAAGTATGTGTTTAACAACCAGAAGATGAGACTCTTTAGGATTAGACTGATATCTAGCACACATATAAACACTAAACATGATATCTGGCCTACTGGCAGTAAGATATAGCAATGAACCGATCATGCCACAATATAATTTTTGGTCAATAGATTTACCTGATTCATCCTTGTCAAGTCTACAAGTAGAGCTCATAGGGGTACCTAATGGCTTGGTATTCTCCATCCCAAACTTCTTGAGTATTTCTTTTATGTACTTCGCTTGGTTGATGAAGATCCCTTCTTTGGTTTGCTTTATTTGGAGTCCGAGGAAGAAATTTAGTTCTCCCATCATGCTCATCTCGAACTCACCCTGCATTAACTTTGTAAATTCTTGATAAAGAGATTCATTAGTAGCACCAAATATGATATCATCTACATAGATTTGTACTACTAAGATATAATCATTCTTTTTCTTCAAAAATAAAGTTTTGTCTACATTACCTCTAGCAAAATCATTTTTGAGCAAGAAGGAACTTAAACGATCATACCAAGCTCTAGGAGCTTATTTCAAACCATACAAAGCTTTATGAAGTTTGTAAACATGATTTGAAAATTCATAATTTTCAAAATCAGGAGGTTGTTCAACATAAACCTCTTCTTCAATAAGACCATTTAAAAAGGCACTTTTAACATCTATTTGAAATAATTTGAAATTCATAAAGCAAGCAAAAGCCAATAATAGCCTAATTGCCTCAAGTCTAGCTACAGGAGCAAAGATTTCATCAAAATCTATCCCTTCCTCCTGATTGTATCCTTTGACAACTAGTCTAGTCTTATTTCTAGTAATAACACCATTTTCATCAAGTTTGTTTTGAAAAACCCATTTTGTGCCAATAATTGAAGTATTTGAAGGCCTATCTACTAATGTCCAAACATTATTTCTTTTGAATTGATTAAGTTCATCTTACATAGCATTTATCCAATTACTATCACATTCAGCTTCCTCAATAGTTCTAGGTTCAATTTAAGAAATAAAAGCTAAATAATCACATATCTTTTTAAGGGATGATCGAGTACTTACACCTTTAGATGGATCACCAATAATTAGTTCTTTTGGGTGTCCATGAGCATACCTCCATTCTTTCGGTAGTGGATCAACTATAGATGTGTTTTCATCACCTTGTGCTTGATCTCCTTCAGTGTTTTGATCATCTTCTTGTTTCTTGGTAGGCTCTTCATTGTTGTTTACACTTTCAATTTTCTTAGTACCTGTTTTATCAGAAAGCACATCTTCTTTTCTCGAAGATTTCTGGTCAGATTCATCAAATACCACATGTATGGATTCTTCAACAAGTATTATTCTGTTGAAGACCCTGTATGCCTTACTAGATGTGAAGTAGCCTAGGAAGACTCCCTCATCTGATTTGGCATCAAATTTGCTCAAATTATCCTTACCATTGTTTAAAATGAAACAACAACATCCAAAAACACGAAAATAATGAATTGAGGGTTTTCTACTCTTCCAAAACTCATAAGGTGTTTTCTTTAAAATCAGTCGGAGAAAAACTCTATTTAAAATATAGCATGTAGTATTTATGACTTCCATCCAAAATATCTAGGTAAGTTATTTTCACAAAGTATGGTGCCATTTCTTCAAGAGTTCTATTTTTCCTTTCTACCATCCCATTTTGTTGAGGTATCCTATGTACAGAAAAATTGTGATGAATGCCATTTTCAATAAAAAATTTATCAAAATCAGCATTTTCAAATTCGGTTCCATGATCACTTCTCAAAGATACGATTGAAACACCTTTTTCATTTGAAACTCGTTTATGAAATCTAATGAATTCAGAAAATGTTTCATCTTTATGTGCTAAAAACATAACCCATGTAAATCGTGAAAAATCACTTACAATAACTAGACCGTACTTCTTACCTCCCAAACTAGATGTTCTAATCGGCCCAAAGATGTCCTTGTAAAGCAACTCTAAGGGTCTGGATATAGAGATTACTCCTTTTGGTTTGAAAGATGATTTGGTTTGTTTTCCAAGTTGACATGCACTACAAATCTTGTCTTTTTCAAAACTGAGTTTAGGCAAATCCTTTATCAAATTCCTTTTGCTAAGTTTTGAAATCAAATGCATACTAGCATGCCCTAATCTACAATGCCAAAGCTAGCTATTTTCATTGATCTTGGCTTCCATTACCACTAGGCATTGACCATTTTGAATTGGAAGATCATCAAGATCAACCATATAAATATTGCCATGCCTATGACCAATGAACATGATGCCATTGTCATCTAAACAAGAAACAATGCATATAAAAGATTCAAAAACAACTTTAAAATCCTTGTCACAAAACTGACTAATACTAAGCAAGTTATGTTTCAAACCATTAACATATAAAACATTATCAATGTAAGAAGAGGGGGTGATTTGGACTTTACCAATACCAACAATTTTGCCCTTTCCATTATCACCAAAAGTCATATTGCCACCATTTTGATATTCGAGCGATGAAAACTGCTCCACATCTCCTGTCATATGCCTTGAGCAACCGCTATCAAGGTACCACATTTTTTTCTTATTAGTTGCAAGGCATACCTGCAATAAAGATCAAGTGGAGACTTTAGGTATCCAAGTCATCTTGGATCCTTTTAGGTTAGTGGCATTGGTTCCTTTTGGAACCCAAACTTTCTTAATGTTACTTAATCTTCTTTTGTTGCACATATAAGATTTATGCCCTATAGTACTACATGCATAACAAGTAATGGATGAAGATGCAGGTACAAAGAAATTTTTGAAAAGTTTTTGTTTCTTATGAGTTCTAAACCCTAAACCTGCTTTATCAAAAATAGCCCTTTGATTATTCAAAAGCAAGTTTAATTTTTCATAACAATAAGTAAATTTATCTACAAAAGGTTTTAATTTTTCAAGTTCTTCCTTATATTTTTTATTTTCATTCAAAATTTCTCTGTTTTGTTTTGAAAGATTTTCATCTGAAACTGAAGGACTTTTCTTTTTCAAAACCTCTTTTTCATTTTCAAGAGCAGAAATCTTAATATTTAATTTTTTATTTTTAAGAAGAAGGCGGTCATTTTTATTTGAAAACTTATTATTTGCATTAGCTAATTCCAGATTTTGCTTTTTCAAATCTTTATGTTTTGACTTTAGTTTTTGAAACTCTATAACTAATTCATCAAAAACATTATAAAGTTCATCAAATGTAAATTCATTCTCTATTTCAGATTGTACCTCATCATGATCCGCCATCAGACAGAAGTTTGCCACTTCCTGGTGTTCTTCTTCAGAGCTGGAGTCCTCACTGTCACTCCAAGTTGTCATCATGGCTTTCTTTCTCAATTTTCTTCTACTTTTATTGAGCAAGGGGAAGTCCACCTTAAAATGACTTAGTTTCTTGCATTCAAAATAAGTAGGCTGCTCCTTCTCTTTATCCTTGTCCTTCTCTTTACTTGGCTCACCTTTCAGGGGTTTCTTCTTGAAGTTGAATTTTTTCTTCCTCAAAAACCTTCTGAATTTTCTTGCCATTAGAGCCGTCTCATCTTCTTCATCATCTTCTTCAGAGTCATCGCTTGATTCTTCTCTAGCAGTGGATTTGAAAGCAATCACTTTCTTCTTTTTGTCGACTTCCACATTCTTTTGCTTGAGGGAGAGCTCATAAGTCATTAGTGAGCCCAGTAGTTATTCAAGTGGAAAAGTGGTGACATCCTTGGCTTCTTCAATAGCTGTTACCTTTGCATCCCAAGAAGCTGGTAGAGACCTGAGGAGTTTGTTCACAAGTTCACCATCAAAAACAACTTTTCCTAGGCTTCTCATGCCAATCATAATATTTGTAAACCTAGTGTACATCTCACTAATAGATTCAGTAGGTTCCATTCTAAACATTTCATAAGTATGAATGAGCATGTTGACCTTAGTTGTTTTCACTTGGTGTGTACCCTCATGGATAACCTCAAGTGTATCCCAAATCTCCTTGGCGGAGAGACAATTAGATATTCTATTAAATTCACTTAGGTCAAGAGAGCAGAATAACAAATTCATAACCTTAGCATTATTAAGCTCTATTTGCTTAATGTCATTCTCATCCCAATCATCTTCCATTTTTGGAGTGAAAATGCCATTAACCAACATAGTAGGCTGATGAAGACCTTTTACAATTGTTCTCCACAAATTATAATCAATAGCTTAAATAAAAATGCGCATGCATGTTTTTCAATATGTGTAATTTATGCCATTGAAGAGTGGGGGACGATTTGAAGCTTGACCTTCAACTACACCCATTCCTATTGGGGCTACCATGATCTTTTACTCAAGATCCTTGGACCTACAAGTGAGTACCGGCGCTCTGATACCACTTGTTGCCAAGAAATGGAGCCCAAGAGGGGGGGGTGAATTGGATCTTTTAAAATTTAAAACAGTAATGTGAAGGTCTAATGGTGTTTGTGAGTAATAAATTCAATGCTCAAGATTAAATACAGTGGAAAGTAGTAAATGAAGTTCAATAAACAAAGAGCAAGAAGAAAAGAAGGCAATCATACACACAAACACAATGTTTATAGTGGTTCGGTGCAAACCTAACACCTACATCCACTCTCCAAGCCACCCTTGAGAATTCCACTATAATCCAATCAAGATTACAGCCGACTTGTTTTCCAAAGGCTCACAAGTCAAAACCTATGTTGGTTTTGTCACCTAGGCTCACCAACAACCTTTTACACTTGTTTTGTATTCGGGCTCACAAGTTAACCCTAGTTGGTTTTATCCCTTTGGCTTACCAACAAACTGCAACAATCTTCTTTCAAGATACCCATGAAAGCAAGGTCAAATCACAAGACAAAATCAAATATACAATTTCAAAAATAAGACAAACTCTCTTCAAGAGTAGAATGGAAGCTTTGAAGCTCAAGTTAATGCTTTATCTTGTCTCCTCCTTGGAATATCCCTCAAACTCTTCTTTTCGAATGATGTAAGGATGAGCTTGTAGGCTTTTTCAGGGAATCAAACTATAAATGGCTCTTGATGTGAAGTTCTTGAGATAATATTGGCTTTTTGGTTTTTAATGGACTTCAATACACTTCAATACCTTTAGAATAAAGTTTGTGGAGGTTAAAT
The DNA here is from genome assembly GCA_021397845.1 of Areca catechu. Classification (NCBI taxonomy): domain Eukaryota; kingdom Viridiplantae; phylum Streptophyta; class Magnoliopsida; order Arecales; family Arecaceae; genus Areca; species Areca catechu. Next base: position 86,364,319 of record CM038051.1, on the reverse strand, counting down.
ACAACAATAAACTTCTAAATAATAGTTTCTGACCATTGGAGCCTCGAATCTAGCATTTAGAGTTTGAAAAGTGAGTTCTGCAAGTCAGAAAAATAGATCCATTAGGGCTGTCAGGCTTCAAATGTCGACACTTGGCTTATCAGTTGTCGACACTTGGCTGTCAGGTATCAACACTTGATTTCTAGGTGTCGAAACTTGAACTTTCAAGTATCGACACTTGATTCACAGGTGTCGACACTTGACACAAAAAACCCTCCATTAGCAAAGTTCTGTATTTTCAAAAATCTCAGGCCTTGAGTCGATACTTGGAAACCTAAGTGTCGACACTTGAAATGTAGGTGTCGACACTTGAGTTCTAGGTGTCAACCTTGGCATGCCAAGGGTTTTTCTGCATGCCAAATGCTGAAGTGTCGACACTTGACTTCCCAGGTGTCGACACTTGATACTGAAAAATTCATAATCAAGTGCAATTTGAGCCAAAAACAAAAATATTGATTTTAAAACTTAAATAGAACATAAACAAATAATAATTGAACATGTAAAAGCCCTTTTTTCATGAAGTGGATGTCCAGAATTACGAAAAATGCTCCGTGCCACGGCATGCCATGATACATAATCTTTGAGATTTTGAGGTGCTTTTCTTCCTAAAACCTCATAGCTTGAAATACACATTAGTATATAATATGCACTCAATGTTTTGTTAGTCATCAAAATCACTGGGTGGAGCCAACACATAGCCTCAGACTCAACTCTACTACATCTCCTAATAAACCCATTAAATTCCTCAATATATTCAGACACAGTTTTATTATTCTTCCTTAACATGAACCATTGGTTTAAAAGTTTATATTCATTAAATTTACCTAGGTACTTCTCTCTTAATTTACTCCTCATGGCTTTTCAGGTGTTTATCTGTTCTCCCCTCGAATAACATTGATCATCAATATCTTTCCAATGCCACTTAGTGCATCGGGTTAAACTACATGTGGCCAATCTAAATTTCTCTAACTCTGACATCTGAGTGTACTTTGAAGAGTGATCCATGCTCTCCTCCCAATTGATATGCACCTCTTGTCTTCCATCAAAAGTGGGTGCATAAGGTTAGATGCTCCTAATGGGTCTCTCCTCGAAGTCAACCAAGTATGGGTATAGCCTCCTAGGGCTAGACTCAGAGGCAAGATCATGATCATAGGCTCTTGGATCAAAGGAATTGGGCCTAGAGGAGTTGAATTTAGCATGGGCCTTGCAAGCTTCTGCTCATGCCTCTGCTTGAGCCATCTTTTGGTCCAATTGGGCTTATTGTTCACGAGGGCCCACAAGTGGGCTTCAAGGGTTGATCCCATGACTACACTGGGCTGGATAAGGACTGATGGACTAATGGACTCCTAATCTAGACTAGACATGCAACACACAATGGAGGGTACTACGGTTTGCTAGACCTAGGAGTTCAAATAGAATGGGTTAACATAGAAGACACACAGCATAACAACTAGCCCTTTCATCGACCAGGTAAGAGGTGCGAGTGTGAGAGCCCCCCCTTGCTTTCGCAAGGACCCAATTAAATAACCACAACACCGCTTAGATTGTTTGACATCGGACCTCTTGCCTTAGACACTAGCTTCCCGGTACTAATTGAAGGGTTGCATGCAACCAGCTTCCCCAAAATGGTTAACCCCGACTCATGGGTGTCCCTAAGCTATTAGGTTGCTACTTGATTTTAGATTAGGCTTAGGTTCGAAATGCAAGGGTGGTGGTTTTCGAGCCAAGGAAAGGTAATGACCTCCTTCCCTTATCTTGTGATATTGCCACCCTTAAATCGATTATGTAGATGATGGCATGCACATGAAATCTAATGAAATATATCTAACTTTTTTTTTGTGTTTTGATGTAGATTAGCAGAGTATAAGATGCTGGAAATAAAAACATAAACCTAAAGTGCAAAATTAAACTATATGGACATGAAAGTATGATGAAATGCACTTGCTGGAATTTTAGAGCAGATTTATTCTCAGATAGTAATCCAGTGTATAGAAAACTACATACTGAATTAAAATCTAAAAAAATTTTGAAAATTACCTTCAATCATGTGGAATCTAGAAAAACAAAAATCAGTAAATTCAGAGGTTCCTACAGACACAAACAACTAAAATAATAGGCCATGTACTGGGTGGATAGAAAGCAGAAATTTAAAGATGATGAAATCTAATGATGCAAAAAAAAAAAAATCTTTAGGATCTAAAACCTACCTCCTTGTTTTTTCCTTCAAGGGTCAATCACATCGGCACCCCTACATACCATAGGAAATCCCCTTTGAATGGGATGTGAGGGTCTTATAGCCCTACTTTTTTCTATGACCAGATGGCCATGGTAAAGCACCCGATCCAAGTACTTAAAGAGAACTAAGTCCTAACTATGCTCTGATACTAGGAAACGATATGGGATGGAGATGATGCGGGACTATACTGATGATGAGATGGATATTCAAATAAATTTTTTTCTTTTGTGATTTAGGTTTTAAGAGATTTTCTGATTCCCGAAGTCAAGCAAAGATTAGATATAAAGGTTCAATAAGCACAAGAAACTTCTAGCATGCAAGCTTAGCCCCAAACAATGATGAAGAGAGGACCCCGAGATTGAAAAACCCCATAGGAGTTAGCTTTAAATCAATACCTACTTAGGAGACTAGGGAGTGCAAACCTTGAAGATTCTGATGTGGCCGATGCCAAGTTCTTTCACACTTACGGATGCAGCCTAGAGGATCAAGCCTTTGACCCTGCAGGTTTGCCGGCATTTTGTCTGATAGTTCCAAAGGAAGGGAGACCGAATCCTTTATCCGTGGCACTTGGAGGACCTGCGAGCAACCAAGTAAAGGATTATAAAATAGCAAGTAGGGGTATAAAAAAGTAGGAAGTGTTGGGAAAGGAGTCGAAGATGGTGGTCGAGCAGGGCTCTTCTTGTTGGGCATCTAGGTGAATCTTCCAGGTGGCATCCCAGCTTGAAGATGGAATGGGGACTTGCGAAGGAGGATGGAAACTCAGGGCCTCTCACCCCTCGATATCTTGAAGGACAAAGACACTCTCTTACAGAGTTCGTAGTCTAAGAGGACAAGAGCTTATGGAAGAAGAACTTCTCACTTTTTCATTCATCAAAAATTTTGTTTATAAGAGGGTTAGGGTCCTTTTTATAAGCACCTAAGTCCTCATTTGACATTTGAATTCAAATTTGAAATAGGAGTTACAAGACTTGATTTGGGGGAGAGAAGAGTGGATGTTGTCTTCATGAATCAAGGGGCACCTATTTTGAATTTTGAATCTCCTCTTCATGAAGCTTAGACCAACCATGAATGCTAGGCTTGATCCTTGGTGATATGGCTTGATATGTGGAGTGGGTTGAGCATCTTGTTGGCTTGGATCAAGCAGAGATTAATGGGAGTCAACCGGGGAATTTGAATTTGAAATTTCAGCTTTACATGGCCACCCAAGGTGCTTGATGAAGTGGTGCCTCCCATGCCATGTGGCATGGATGATGTGGCACTCCAGGAGCTGAAGTGGTGCCTCACATGCCATGTGGCACTGATGATAGGGCACTCCTCATGAGTTGGCACTCCTAACCTGGCATGGAGAGGTGGCTTGACTCATCTTCAATTGGGCTTGACTTGATTGCCCACTTGTTAACCCATCTTCAAACTAGCTTGAGCCCATCTTCAAATTGACTTGAGCTTGTGGACCAACTTGGCTAATTACAGGATCAATTGACCCTAACTTGACCAAATTACCCAAATTACCAGACTAAACCAAAAATTGAAATTAACTAGATACTAATTACATGACTCAAAAGTAAATTACTCAGGCTTGAAGCCTTATTACAGGACCCAAAAGATTAAGAACCATAATCAGAGACCATAGAGGGTTGAGGAGCTTCTGTCTAATCCTGGTGCCCACACCACTAGTGAGCATGCCACATTTGGTCTCATATATATCATAGCATACATGATAGATCTCACAAGTGAGGTATATGGAATCCTACTCATACACTCTCTCTCTTAAAGACTTGTTGGACAATCCTTTTTTGAGAGATTAATTTCATAGATTATCGAAAGATAGCCTTTCTTGGAATTTACCATGCTGAACTGCTCCAACATGATCTTAATATACATGGATTGGGTCAACCCTGGCAACCTTTTAGATGTATCTCTATAGATCACACCCTTTTTTCTCAAAAATTCATCTTCATCATCTTTTCAATACAAGAGAGGGGTCCTTATATAGGGACCAATTACTTAGGAAGCAAGTAAAAAAAATGATGCACCATAATCCTTCCTGATTTGCTGAGTGACAACATGGAAGGTTTTATACAATTTCTAAAAAAACTCAAGAAAAATAAGGAAAGAAGAGGGGGACCAAGGGGGGACCATGTAGGGCACCAAACACCTGCTCTTTTGGGCTTGGAGGGGACCACATCTTTCCTTAGTTGCTTGGCATGAATCAAGGGATTCATGTTTATCCACTTGACCTTCCTTTCTCTCTTGATGGCATGTGGAGTTGATGTGCCTAGAGGGTGGAAGGGGTGTGCTGGCATGTGGTCATGCATGGGCTATCTTTATATGATCCTCCATGTAATCCAAGGTGGTGCAATCCCAGATGTGACTGGGACTCCACTTGGCCACTGAGGAGGCTGGGCTCTCGGGTCCCCATCATTCCCCTGGAGGATAAGTTAGGGATAAGTAAAGGATAGCAAGAATAACAAGAATAAATTGGGACAAAAAGGAAATAACAGATACCTTAAACCTCTGAGCTTTGATACCAAGTTGATGTGAGACAGGTGGGGGGTAGGATCGTTGGTGAGCCTAGAAGTCACCTAGATTAGGGTACCTTTTTTTTTTCTTTTGATTTTTTGGTGAAGGAACAATGGGGATGAAGGGTAGGAAAACTGGATACTCTAGGACTGGGGACTTACATTCATGGAGAGACCTCTCACCTCAGGGCATCTCATCCATCCCACTACATGTAGCCTAGGGCATCCCACCCATCTCACTACATGTGGAGCCTAGGGCATCCCACCCAAATCGCTACTTGGGGCCGTAAAGAAAAATCACTAAGACCTAGAGGGGGACTCGACGAGAAGGGGGATAACTAGAGCCTCACACCCCTCAACGCCCGAAGGTGAAGGCAAGACTGGCTTCATGCCCACTCCTAGTGGAAGCAGAACCAAGAACACTTTTTTCTTAAAAATTCATCTTCATTCCACTTTTCAATACAAAAGAGGGATCCTTATATAGGGACTAATTACTTAGGAATTAAGTAAAAAAAATATGATGCACCACAATCCTTCCTGATTTGCTGAGTGACAACATGGAAGGTTTTATACAATTTCTAAAAAAGCTCAAGAAAAATAAGGAAAGAAGAGGGGGACCAAGGGGAGGACCATGTGGGGCGCCAAACACCTACTCTTTTGGGCTTGGGGGGGACCACATCTTTTCTTAGTTGCTTGGCATGAATCAAGGGATTCGTGTATATCCACTTGACCTTCCTTTCTCTCTTGATGGTGTGTAGAATTGATGTGCCTGGAGGGTGGAAGGGGTGTGCTGGCATGTGGTCATGCATGGGCCATCTTCATGTGATCCTCCATGTAATCCTAGGTGGCACAATCCCAGATGTGACTGGGACTCCACTTGAGTGCTAAGGGGGGTAGGCTCTTGGGTCCCCATCACATGTATATTATATTTACAAGCTAAGATAAAATATAAATATCATTCTTCAGTTGTGCATACATTATAGTAACACAATTCAAAATGGTATCACAATAACTCTCTTTTATTGATAAAGGATAACTATTTTTGTCCAAAAGGCCTACAGGGATCACATTCATCAAAAAACTAGAATAATAGTGATAGTCACCTAAAACAATGATATTAGAATCAAAAGTAACCTTGAGTATTCAAAAAACTATAACTGGAACAAATCTTCTATATCCAACATTCAAAAATTTTTCACCATTTTCAAATCTTTTACTGACCTAAAGTCCCTGCAACAAATTACAAATATTAATAGGACTTTTGATGTCTAATACCAAGGTAGCAGTATCACAAATAAAAAATTATAAGGTGTTATCATATAAGTATCTTGTCCAATAATGCCTTGCTAGTTCTTTTTTTTACCCTGCTTGGGTCCAATGAGGCAATGGATAATTTCTCTTCCAGTATCACTACTTCTTATAGTAGAAGTATTCAACTTGAGTCTGATCGACTTTAAAGTTTTTGGTCTGACCTGGCTTAATCATTAGAGCACTTTGTACTTTTTTTTTTATTTTTCTTTTTTTTCTTAAAGGGATGATGTCTTGTCGATCCTCCCACTATATTCACCAACCCCTTATAAAGTTAATGATCCTTCTCATTGGTCTGTAGTAACTCCAATAGACAATGTAGTTTACTGCAAGCCTTGTCATTCTGTTATGATCAAGGAAGTCAATATAGGATTTCGATAAAGAATTAAGGATCGCATCCTTCTCTAGTTGTTCATGCAAGGAAAATCTGATTATGCCCAGGGATCAATTTGATCATGTATACTACATGATCAATGATGAGGCCCCTTCCCTCATCCTTGTTTGAAAATTGTACAAGATATTTTGTACCTTTCAATATCATCGGAAGTGCCAAAGAATTCTTTTAACACTTGAAGAATGTCCTCCGGCTGAGCATCCTCAAACTTGTAATAATTATGGTTCGATCACTGAGCAATTTTTGATAAGCATCTTGGACCGCACCATGAGCAGTCTGAGTAGGTTCCTTAGGTGCCAAATCTGTCAGCACGTATAGAATCCATTCATACGCTAGGACTATTTTTAGCTTTTGATACTATCTATCAAAATTAAGTCCCGTTAATTTTTCATTATCTAGCAATGAACGGAGTGACAAAGTAGGGGCCATATTAATCTGAAAGGAGAACAAGATCCAATTAGTACATGAATCATTTAATCCTAAAGACTTCAACTTTAGTCTAAATGTTCTCCTACTATTTTTAATCAATTGGTTTCTACCTCCAATTCAAGGAATTACACCAATTTATTAGCAGATACCATAATCCAATAGACTATACATGAGCCCAACTTTAGTCGACTCACCTATGTGCATCTAAATGAAGGTTTTTAATCAATTATTTCTCTAAAAAAATTTTGGTAATAATTTTATCCCAAGAACTAATAGTAAGCCTTTGGACTACCATTGAAAGTCTTTGTCAGGTCCAACCATTAACATGATAGGACCAAGTACCTCTAGCCAACGATGTCCAAGCCTGACTTTGGCTGGCCAACCTGACCATCATTTAAAAAGGACCAAGCTATTATAATATGAAAAATAATTTTAAGAGCCAGATGAGCACTAGGTCTTTGAACCTTAAATGATCATCTTAACTATTGGACTCATTATCACTCTCTTAATAGGAGACCATAACTCAATTGTCTTTATAATTTTATTACTTAAGGGATCTAATAATTTTTGAGAATTTAATTAGAAAAAAGAGAAGAAGACATGGACTAATCAACAATCCTTCTACTGACTTCATCAAGTGACAAGGGTCGAATCACATTAGTCTAAGGGTACCTTCATCAATTAAACTAATCTTTCTTATTGGCATGAGTTAACTTGAATCAATGAGCTATCTAATAAAATTCTAATTGACTACATTGGACAAGTAAGTATGATCAATGGAAGGGTTCCGCCATTAACCTCTTTTCTTAGACATCAAATAAGTTGGCTAGGTAAGAGGTAGCCCCAATTAATGACCAAGATCAAAATACCATATTTACCTTAGACACTAATTGGTTTATCATATTTGATTAGACTAGCCTAAAGACTCAAGTCTGACCACTGAGCCATAATCAGATCCAGTTGTTATAATATTGTTAATCCCTAGAATGATTTTGATGATAACAAAATATTGGAGCATGCTTTCGATACTGACTCCTTTCAAATGTTTAAGAAGTTTTTGTAGGATGTTTCAAATGGACAACTATTCACCCTACAGTTCTGAGATCATTGTAGTGTATCAATATGCTCATAAGAAAATTTTCATGTATTTGAAAGCCCTAACTAAATTTAAATATATATTATTATAAAAGGACTAATTTTATGTAAATTTTAAGTTTAAATATCTTATATTAGGTTTAGAAGAAGTTTGAAGTTGTTTGGAAGATGTTGGAAGAAGTTTGGAAAAGTTTGAAAGCATTTGGAGGAAGTTCACTCGAGCCGACTCAATAATTAGAGCTGATACATTATTTTGGCATGGCATAAAGATTTATGATACACAGTCAACCGAGTCGACTCAATGAAGACCCGAGCTGACTCTTTCAAAGTGACTGAAATTCAGATATGAGAAAACTAGTCAACCAAGCCGACTAGACTAAAATGAGCTGACTCTTCTAGAGTTCAGTTTTTACCTATCTGAGCATCCGATCTGACTTGACCCATCTGAGCCGACTCGAATCCCAGAATTTGAATAGTAATGGCTAGTTCCAAAATTTGAATTTCTTGATTTCTAAGCCCTTCAATGGCTAGTTTTCGACTCCCAAGGCACTCCAACAGTCATATTTACATGGGAATACTTCAAGAGGATATAAATGAAAAATTTAAGTCAAGGAAAATAAGTTTTTTGAAGAAGAGAAAAGAGCATTGAATATCCTAAGTGCTTTGAAGTGAAGAGAACTTAAGTTCAACAACTTCCAATTAATTTCTTGAGTCAATCATTGAAGGATTGTGAAAGCCTTGAAGAGCATTGAAGAAGCATTGAAGAAGGTTCATTTAGAACTTCAACTGCAACCATCAAATCTTTGGATTTGTTTTAAGTGTTGCTTCCTTTTATAACTTTATTTTTGAGTTGTTCGAAGCACAGCAGGGGCTGTAACTTGTGAATTATTTTTAGGTTATTGGTGAGCCTTGAAAACCAAGTTTAGATAGTTAGTGAGCCTGAGAAAACTAACAATGTATTGGGTTTTGGATTGTCAGCCCATTGCAAAACAATCCAACTATATTCGGGGAGAATATAGTGAAAATCCCAAGCATGAACCTTGGATAGTGGATGTAAGAGCTAGGTTGCTCCAAACCACTCTAAATTTATGGTGTTTGTGACTATTCTTGTTTTTACTTATTCATTTGCTTTCGCACACAATACTTAATATACTTCACTCACCACACAAAGATTTCAAAAGGCATATACTTGTTAAAAAGTTTTCAAAACTAATTCACCCCCCTCTTGGGTTGGCAACTAGGCAACAAGTGGTATCAGAGCCACGTTTCAGTGCCTTTAATCCAATATTAAGAGAAAAGGTCAATGGCAACCCAAATTAGCACCTCTTTGGCCGAAGGCCAATCTAGCAATAGACCTCTACTATGCACCGATACTAATTATACTTACTGGAAAGCTAGAATAAAAATTTATATTCAAGCGATGGATTTTTAATTATGAAAAATTATTTTAAAATGACCACATATTCCTGTTAAGAAAGTTGATGGCATAGACATCCCAAAACTGGAAGAGGAATGGGATGAATATGACATGAAAATGGGTGAATTGAATACCAAAACAATGAACCTTCTATATTGTGCTTTGATGCTAATGAGTTTAACTAGATTTTTACTTGCACTTTGGCAAAAGAAATTTGAGATAAACTAGAAGTTACACATGAAGGCACTACTCAAGTTAAAACTTTCAAAATAAATATTCTTATTCACAATTATGAGCTTTTTAAAATGGAGCCAGATGAAATAATATCTGCCATGTTTGCTAGATTTACATATATTATTAACAGTTTAAAAAGTCTTGTTAGGGTATATTCAAATACTGACATTGTGTAAAAGATTCTTAAATCTTTACCGGACAAATGGAATCCTAAGTTGTAATTCAAGAAACTAAGGACTTGAACACACTCCCACTTGATGAGCTTCTTGGTTCTTTAATTATACATGAGATAACTATGCAGTACCGTAGTAAAGATGATAGCAAGAAAAAGAAAATAATAGCATTCAAGGCTGCAACTGAAATCAAGAAGCAAGAAGAAGAAAGCCCCTCCTCTGATGAAGAACTAGGACATGATGACATTGCCTAAGTCGTGAGGAGATTTAAGAAATTTATGGATAGAAGAAAGTTTAGATATTAGAGGAAGCAACTTGGAAAAGGTGAACATAGCAAAGAGAAGGAGAAAGATAAAGAAAAAGAAAAGGAGCAACAACTCATATGTTATGAGTGCAAAAAGCTGGAGCACTACCATTCTGAGTGTCCTACATTGAAGAAAGGATACAAAAAGAAGAAGAAGAAAGCCATGATGGCTACATGGAGCGATAGCGACGAATCAACTTCAAATGAAGAGGAAGAGACCACAAAGTTGGCAAATATATATTTGATGGGTCTAGAAGATGAGATAACATCTACTGAACCCACTAATGAATTTACTTATGATGAGTTACATACTGCCTTTTATGAGCTTTTATCTAAATTAAGAAAGCTGGCATGAAAATTAAAACCATGAAAAATAATTATGATGCTTTATTAAAAGAAAATATTGAAATTTCTGAAAGAACAATCTTTTGCAAAGAGAATTAAGTAATATTTTTGAAAAATGCAAGGTATTGCAAATTGAAAAAGATGAGTATTTTGAAAAGAACATAACAAAAGTTTGCAAAATGAAATGAGTCGACTCGAACCTATTGTTGACAAATTAACCTAGAGTTCAAACAAACTTGAGTTGATTTTGAAAAATTAAAAGGAATCTGATAATAGAGCTAGAATTGGATACAATTTATTGAATACAAATAAGTTATCAGCTTTAAGATTTCATGCATCAAAGTTTTCAACATCCATATCTTTTCAAAAATCGAATGTAGTTTGTTATTGTTGTAATGGGGTTGGACATAAGGCTTATGAATGTAATTAGAAAAAGAAAAATAAAAATAAAGTGAAAAAGATTTAGGTTCCTAAGGGAACCACAGTTACTAACCTTCAAGGATCCAAGAAAGCTTGGGTACCTAAAAATTCAACTTGAATATTTTGCAGGAGTGTCTTGTAGTCCAAAATTTAAAGAAAAGTTGGTATCTTGATAGTGGCTGTTCAAGACATATGATGGGTGACAAAGATCAATTCATCACCCTTGAAATGAAAGAAGGTAGAATGGTAATATTTGGTGACAATGGCAAGGGAAAGATCATTAGAATTTGTAAGATCAAGATAACCCCTTCTACTTATATTGAAAATATACTGCTAGTAGATAAATTAAAGTATAATTTATTAAGTATTAGTCAATTATGTGATAAAGGCTTCAAAGTTGTTTTTGAATCTTCAATGTGTATAGTAACTGGCTCTCTTGATTCTAGCAATAAATTTGTTGATCATAGACTTGGAAATATCTATATTGTAGACCTAAATGATCTAGCAATGTCAAGTAGTACAAGTCTAATGGCAATGAATGCTAAAATCAAGGAATCCAGTTTACTTTGGCATAGAAGATTAGGTCATGCTAGCATGCATACTTTAGCCAAATTGATTTTCAATGATCTAGTTAGAGGTTTATCTAAATTTAAAATTGATTTTGATCATGTTTGTGATGCATGTCAGTATGGTAAACAAATTAAGGAGAGTTTTAAATCAAAAAATATTATTTTAACTTCAAGACCTTTAGAGCTACTACACACGAACTTATTTGGATCAACAAGGACCACAAGCCTAAGAGGTATGAAATATGGACTTGTGATAGTAGATGATTTTTCATGATTCACATGGGTTTTATTTCTCGCACATAAAGATGAAGCTTTTAAAGTTTTTCAAAAATCTCATAAAAAGGCTTCAAATTAGAAAAATCTTTTAGTTATTTCAATTAGAAGTGATCATGGTACAGAATTTGAAAACCAATATTTTGAAAAGTTTTGCACTGAACATAGCATTGGTCATAACTTTTCAGCCCCTAGAACACCACAACAAAATGGAGTTATGGAGAGAAAAAATAGAACATTGGAAGAGATGGCCCGAACTATATTATATGAAGGCAATCTTCCAAAATACTTTTGGGCAGAAGCTGTGAACACTGCATATTAAATATTAAACCGTGTTTTAGTTAAACTAATTTTGAAGAAAATCCCCTATGAGCTTTGAAAAGAAAGAAAACCAATTATTCATTACTTTCATATTTTTGGATGCAAATGTTATATTTTAACAATGATAAAGATAACTTAGGTAAATTTGATGCTAAATCTGATCAAGGTATATTTCTTGGATATTCAACTACTAGTAAATCTTATAGAGTTTTCAACAAAAGAACTTCACTATTGAAGAATCAATGCATATTGTTTTCGATGAGTCTAACCTCATACATTCAAGAAAAGAAGAGTGTATTGATAATGATACAGGTTCTCTGAATGATGGACTGAAGGACTTGAGCTTGAAAGATAAACCAGTTGAGCAAGAGAAAGAAAAGGTAAGTACATATCATGAAGAGCTACCAAAGGATTGGAGGTATGCACACTCTCACCTTAAAGAGTTAATTATAGGTGATCCCTCGCAAGGAGTTAGAACTAGGTCATCCTTTAGAGACATATTTGATTATCTAGCATTTATTTTTCAAGTTGAACCTAACTATATAGAGGAAGCTGAAAATGATCCATTCTGGATGATGGCTATGCAGGAAGAACTTAATCAATTTGAAAGGAATAATATATGGATCTTAGTATCTAGACCTAAAGAACATCTTATCATAGGTTCAAAATGGGTCTTTAGAAATAAATTAGATGACAAAGGTAATGTAGTAGAAACAAAGCCAGACTAGTTGGTAAAGGATATAACCAAGAAGAAGGAATAGATTTTGATAAAACTTATACACCAATAGCTAGATTAAAAGCCATAAGACTTTTACTTGCATTTACATATCATATGAAAATTAAACTTTTTCAAATGGATATAAAAAGTACTTTTTTGAATGGCTACATTGAAGAAGGAATTTTTGTAAAACAACCTCCCAGATTTGAAAATCACTCTTATCCAAACCATGTTTTCAAATTAAACAAATCTTTATATGGTTTAAAACAAGCACCTAGAGCATGATATGAGAGGTTGAGCAAGTTTCTTATTGAAAATGATTTCAAAAAAAGTAAGGTAGATACAACTTTGTTTATCAAAAAAAATGATGATGAATTATTAGTTGTGCAAATATAAATTGATGATATAATCTTTGGTGCAACTAATGAGGCGTTATGTCAAGAATTTGCAAAGCTTATGCAGGAAGAATTTGAAATGAGTATGATGGGTGAACTCACCTTCTTCCTTAGACTACAAATCAAACAAACAAGGGAAGGGATGTTCATTAACCAAACAAAGTATATCAAAGAATTATTGAAGAAGTTTAGATATGTGATTCTTTTAATAGCAAGTATATGTGTTTCTTTAGGATTAAATTGAAATCTTGCACATATACAAACACTAAACAATATGTTAGGTCTACTTGTAGTCAAGTAAAGTAAAGATCCAATCATACCTCGATATAGCTTTTAATCAACTTTGTTACCTTTTTCATCCTTGTCAAGTTTGTAGGTTGGGCTCATGGGTGTGCTGACCTCTTTTACAGATTCCATCCCAAACTTCTTCAGTAAGGGCTGTAACTTGTGAATTGTTTTTAGGCTATTGATGAGCCTTGAAAACCAAGTTTGGGTTGTCAGTAATCCCAAAAAAACTAACGTCGTATTGAATTTTGGATTGTTAGCCCGTTGCAAAACAATCCAATTGTATTCGGGAGAATATAGTGGAAATCCCAAGCATGCATCTTGGGTAGTGGATGTAGGAGCTGGGTTGCTCTGAACTACTCTAAATTTGTAGTGTTTGTGATTATTCTTGTCTTATTCATTTGTTTCCGCACACAACACTTAATACACTTTACTCACCACACAAAGATTTCAAAAGGAATATACTTTTTAAAAAATTTTCAAACCCAATTCACCCCCCTCTTAGGTTGGCCAACTAAGCAATAGATATGGACTTGGTCAAACTATCACTATAGATTTGATCTAAAGAAAACTTGATCTAATTCTAATCAACTTTTGGTTAGATTAAATCCAATTCTCTATTAGGTCCATATTATTCTAAATTCTAACCCCAGGTCTAACTTGATTATTTGACCTGATTAAAGCTAATCCAAAATTCATGATTTATGAAATATGATTAAATCTTTAATTCATAATTATAAACTTAATCTTAGACCTCTTACTTCTAGTAATTAATCAAGATTGATTTTGCTAAATTCTAGATCTAAACAATTTATATACATCATATACATATTAAATACTTTTAGATCTCAACTATACGATACAGTCTTATACTAAAATTAATTTTATGTTTCATATTCTAAACATAAAAATAAATCCAAATACATTAATTTTAGATCAAAAATAGTAAATTAATAAAGATTAAGTCACTAAAAAATAGATTAAATATTAAAATGATTTTAATGATTTTTCTTTCATGTCACTTGTTCATGGGATATAACCATAAGTGGCACCCCTACACGCCATAAGAGATCCCATTGAATAAAAAGAGAAGGCCCTTAAACCCTACTTTTCTTCCATAACCAGCTGGCCATAGTGATCAACCCAATTTGAAGTAGTTACTCGATAAGATTATATCTAATATATAAGGTTCTACATATACATATCATTTTATAAAAACCTATCACTCTGATACGACTATTGGAAATCACTTTGAATTTCATACATAATTTTTTTATAACTTACAACAGAAGTGAATCTATTTTATAACTATTTTAAATAGAAATATATTTTTAGAATAATTCTAATAAATCCTAAGAAAGATCATAATATGATATGTAGTATAGAAAATAAAATCAGCCTATATCGATCTATCCGATGCATGATGTAGATCTAATCTATAAATTAAATAAAATATAATTTCATACCTGATCATGGGTAAATGATCATTGCTATTGATGGCACATAGTAAAGTCTCTCCACGTTACTTCATAATCACACAGGATATCTAGCCTCTATGAATCATCTATATGAAGCCCCGACGTGATTAACCTTCTCAAATTGTTAGATCCATACGAAGGCCATTAAATGGCTAAAAATAATTTATTTCTTAGATTTTCTTAAGCCTTCCAAGAAAACCAAGAAAAGGATAAAGAGGTGTAAATCAAGAAGGTGGAAAATAAAAAATAAGAAATCTTTTTTCTATTATTTTTTTCTTATTTTCTCTCTTCCTTCAATCTTTGCTCCCAAAAGAACCTCTCATGCCCATCTAGAACTCTTGCCCTCTTTTCCTCTTATTTTCTAAGTAATCTCACTTCAAATTTTACTTGATAATTGGTATCTTAATATTGCATATATAACAAAAAACTAAAGTAAAATTTTATTGAATAGAGGAGGGATTAGATTAGGATAATGTAATGCTATTTGAATAGGATCGGTTCTATTTCTAATATAACTCCTCTAATTAAATTCAAATAAAATCAAATTTCAAACAAATTATAGTCTAAATGGAAATGAGGGAGGATAAAATAAACTAATTTTTTTATGGATAATTCAAAAAATTCTAGGAAGGAAAATAAGTTGGATTAGGTTATAGTTTGACCAATTTTGACCAAAATTTGTTAGGAACCAAAACTAATTTGGTGATAATTAATTTAACCAACTTGCACTCAATCTAATTAGATCTTAATTAGACTTAATTAAATTTTAATTAAATTTAAAATTAACTGTTGCCCAGGTGGCTTAGTTCCAAGAGGGGGGTGAATTGGGAATTACAAAATTTTTGCGAATATGCGCACAAGTAATTCCAATTAGTGGTTAGGTGCTGTGTTAATCAGAGAATGAAAGTAGAAGCTAAAGGATAAAACAAACACAACATAAACAAAGCAGATTTATAGTGGTTCAGAGCAACCCAGCTCCTACGTCCACTATCCAAGTTCACCACTCGGGATTTCCACTATATCCCCCAAACCGGAATACAGTCGGATTGTTTTACAGGATCACAATCCAAACCTCTACACTTTGGTTTTTGAAATCGGGCTTACCAAAGAAACCCAAGTTATGTTTTTACAGGTTCACCTAAAATCTCTACACTTTGATTTTTTGCTAGGCTCACCAAAGAAACCTCTACACTCTGGTTTTAAAGGCTCACCAAAGTAACCTATTTGGTTTTTACAATAGGGCTCACAAATAACCCAAATATTCTAAATGATAGATTAAAAAGCAATAATAAAGACAAACTCTATTGTCTGGGTGGTTGCCAATGCAGCTCGAGTGAAGATCCACTGAATGCTATTCAATGCACTTCAATGGCTTCCTTGCTTTCCTCAAAAGGTGCTTCAAGCTTCTGGTAAGAGTTGTTGTTTGCTTGAAGACAAACTTTAAAGCTCTAGTGCTCTCTCACTTCACTTCAATAAGTATTCAATAAATGCTTAATAAATCATTATTTGCTCATTAGTCTCTCCAAAGATGTTCTCATACCTTATTTATAGAGACTTCAACTACCTTTCGTTGATTTTGAACGTTGTAGACCATTGGGAGGTGACAGGATACCGATGGAGCACTTTTGGAATTCAAAAACTGAGAACTGGAACTAGCTGTTGGAGGTGACCCCGTCATTCCAGTCGGCTCGGACAAACTTCGAGTTGACTCGGATGAAGCTCGAGTCGACTGGGTTGAGTGTCAGTCGGCTAGCTTCCCCAGTTGAGAAAATACCTCAATCTAGACGAGTCGGCTGGGCTGAATTACAATCGGCTGGAATCTCAGAGGCTTCTTAGACCATTTTCAACTGAGTTCTGGATGAGTCGGCTCGGATTCCTGAGAATCTCAGAACGTTCTCAACATTGTTCTAGACGAGTCGGCTGGACCTTAGTGCCAGTCGGCTAGATTTGTGTGCCAGAGAACTTGTCTTCAGTGCTAGTGCCAGAGTCGGCTAGGTTGTTCATCCAGTCGGCTCGAATGTGGTTCTTCAGCTAGATCAGCTTCAAACTTCCAGAACACTTGTCCCATGCTTTAAAGTCTTCTTCAAGCACTTTTTACAATAAAATCAAGAAAACTTGAAGCTTAAAAGACTACTAGAAGTAACCCTTGAACTTGTTTTTAAAAGAAATTTTTTGTAGGGTTCTTCTTTACAAGATTCTAAATAATTTACAACTCAACACAAAACATTAAAGATTGTAGGAATTGAAAAATGTGTCAATATAGTTGTCCTACAAACACTTGTCAATCATTTGAAGAGTTGTTAGATGACTAAATATATGCTCCAATATTTTATTATCATCAAAATCACTTTAGGGGTCAACAATCTCCCTCTTTTTGATGATGACAAAACACTGGGCAAGAAAAGAATCTACTCTATTCACAAATATGTAAGCATTTATATTTAAAAATCAACTGTAATCTCAAATGTATATCAGTATGTGCTATACAGTTATACACAAAATCAAATTCATAAACTATAAATATCAGAGATTGATTGCTTGTATGTATCAAGCAGCATTAAGTATCGACTGATAGATATGATAAATTGAGAGCATCAGAGCATCATAAAAATCATTGAAGTATGTAAGTTAAACATGTATATCTCCCCCTATTTATAAGATTTCTAGACAATATGAATTATTTTTAAGTTTCTTCCCCTTTGACATTCACTTGAACATTTTATCAGAATAATATGTAAGAGATCATTCAGAAATGCCTTAAAAAACTTCCCCTGTCTACTTTACTTTAGTATTACTATTGCAATTCATGTATTCTTTCATGCACTCCATGATTCTCCCCCTTTTTGTCAATAATTCAAAAAGGTTAAACAGTTAAGCTCAGAATTTTAAATAGATTAAGAAAGTTTCAATATTTGTTTGAGATAATTTCACTTTCTCAACTTAGAGAGAGAATTCTATTTAAACAAATAGAGGTGTAATCAAGATAATACAAGTACACACATTACACAGTAATTAAAAAGATGTTTATTTCATTTCTGTCAAAAAAGTGTTCAGTACATCAGTCATTATAAAAGTTTCAAAAACATCCAAAAAGGTACTGAAACTACAAAATGTTTAATCAGAATCATCTCTAGGAACATTGACACCTTGCCAAGAAGTGGGTCTAGGTGCTCGTCTAGATGAAGCATGTGGAGGAGGAGCCCTAGGGTGAATAGAGGTACTTGGTGCCCTGGTGGAAATGGGTGGTGGATCATATAAAGGTCTTGTCCTAGCTGTGACTTCCAATGAACTGACAGTGCTATTGAGAGACACCATTTCCACCCACATTGCTCCCAACTGCTGATCCAAGTCCTTGAGGCTAACTGGTACTTTATTTACTGCCTCTTTCATTTCACTAATCTCTTTCTGCATAGATACAAGCATAGCTGCTTGGACATTGGCGAAGGCTTCTGCTGATCCTCGAAGTCTGCCAAGCTCTGATCTTATGATTCCAATGCCCCTAGTATAATCTTCTGCCATACCTCTTGAGTCTACAATAGTTCCCACTCTGCCTCTAAGCTCTTTCAATTTAGTCTGATATTCATTTAAAGTGGCATCCACGGACTTTAAAATTGTTTCAGAACTTAAAGAGATATAGTTCAGAATAGGCTGAAGGTCTATCTGAGGTGCTGACCTTGAAGCTTCTATAGCTTCAACCTTTTCTTTTAGATTTGAAACATTCTCTTCTAGTTTGTCCGATCTACTGTCCACTGACTATTTCAAATCAGTAAATAAGGAAGTTATAGTACTAGTCAGTGAATCTGTCAAGTTTTTCAACTATTCTTCAATCTTAACTTGGACAGTTGGAGGCTGTGTAGCTGTAGTAGGATAGTCATGTAAAGGAGCATCAGTTGAAGGCAGGTCAAACTCTGGTGCTGGCAAGTCAAACTCTGCTGTAGGAAAATCAAATATAGGTGACGGTGCTCTAGTCTCCTCAGTGACAGCAGCAGGCTCAGGTACAAATGACTCAGGCTCCGATATAGGTGTAAAGGAAGTTCTAGCTGCTTCTTCCTCTTCCTCTTCTTCACTACTACTGGAGCTGCCAATGGCTCTTATATTTGTGCCCTTCTTTCTCCAGACTCCTTCCACTTAATAATATCCCATTCTCTCAAGAATTTTATATGTGTAGATATTAGTGTGATGCAATTCTAATCCATCTTCACCATCCAAATTGACTCTATGGGATTTAAACAACAATGAAAGCATCATACCATATGGCAAACAGGATTTAGCCTTTCTTACTATTTCTTTCATCTGCATGATTATAATATATGACAGATTGATAGGAGTTCTTTCTAGGATGTGCTCCATGAGACGTAGATCCTTTTCGCTCACCCAATCGAACCTACCACTTCTTTGTAAGAAGATTCTACAAATGAAGTTGTGAAGTAGTCTCATTTCCAATGATAGGGTGTTAACTAAAACAGTCCCAATTCCTCCTACATCCTCTTTATTCAAAATTGTTTTCAGAGTCTTCTCTCTATTTTCAATTACTAAAAACTTCAGTCCCTCAGAAGGAATATCCAGAAATTAAAGTAAGGACTCCTCATTCATAATAACCCTCTTCCCTTTGACAGTGGATTCCACATGGTTAGTTTCCAACCTTAGGTTCTCATCAAAGCTTCTAACCAAAGTGGGATAGGTTTTCTCATTCAATGAACAAAATTTTCTCCACCCTTGGTCTTCGATTAAGTCTCCTATCTTTAACCCATTGCCCTTAATAAACTCAAAATTAATTCAGCGGCCGGAGGTTATCGGATGCGTAGACATTGAGGGTACTTGGCTGGGAGCTGATGGAACTTCTCTTATGGCTTCCTCTGCAATTTCTTCATTGCTTGGCTCTTCTTGTCTTCTCTTGGACCTTCTTTCTTTTTCAGCCGAAGGAGCAACCCTAGCGGACCATTTCCCTGTCGCACGTTTGGGTGCCATAGCTAGGAAAGATGGAAGAGCAAGAGAATGGAGTGCTTGGTAGGGAGTAGGAAGTCTTTGGAGTGGGTTTTGGAGATGAGTGAACCATTAGAGAAGATAACATAGAAGCTAAATTGTTCGTAGAAGAGTTTATAACCCTAAGCAAAATGCCTCAGCACAAAAATCCAGTCGACTCGAGTAGCCCTAAAAGGGTTTCAAGTCAACTTAGCCAGAGCTTCTCTGAAATCATCAGAAATTCTAGTCGACTCAAAATTATTCGAGCCGGCTAGGCCAGAACAAGTTCAAAACTCACAGAAAAATCCAGTCGACTAAGATTAAGATCCAGTCGACTCAAATAGAGAAAATAGAGTTTTGATAAATTTGAACACAATTCAGAAGGATTTTGAATAAAATTTGAAGGAAATTAAAGCTTAATAGAATAGAATAAATTGAGGAGGTTTTCTAGATAAAGTTTTCTTAGAATTAAGGGAATTAGGTTGAAGAATCTAGAAGGGATCACAAAGTCCTAATTCACTTCTAATTAGCTCAAATCTATCTTGATTGAGTGGCTTGGTAAATATGTCAGCTAATTGATCTTCAGTAGGCACAAAGTCAAGCACAATATTACCATTTGATACATAATCTCTAATAAAATGATGTCTAATTTCAATGTGCTTGGTTCTAGAGTGTTGAATTGGATTCTTTGTCAAATTGATAGCACTTGTGTTATCACATTTAATTGGAATTTTAGATTGTAATACACCAAAGTCTTCTAGTTATTGTTCAATCCATAACACTTGAGCACAACAACTACTGGTAGCTACGTACTTAGCCTCAGCTGTGGACAAGGCAATGGAGTTTTGCTTCTTACAGTGCCATGAAATTAAATTCAATCCTAGAAATTGACATGTGCCACTAGTGCTTTTTCTATCTATTTTACAACTAGCATAATCAGCATCAGAGAATCCAATCAAATTCAAAGTAGAATGTTTAGAATACCAAATTCCTAAATTACTTGTTGCTTTCAAATATTTAATTATTCTTTTTACAGCAAGCATATGTATTTTTTTTGGTGATGACTGAAATCTAGCACATACACATACACTGTATAATATGTCAGGTCTTCATGCAGTTAAATATAATAAGGATCCGATCATACCTCTATATAGCTTTTGCTCAACATTAGATCCATTCTCATCTTTGTCCAGTCTGCAAGCTAGGCTCAAGGGTGTGCTCATTGTTTTGCTACTCTCCATACCAAACTTTTTGATGATTTCCTTGATGTATTTGGCTTGGTTGATGAAGATGCCTTCCTTTGTTTGTTTTACTTGAAGTCCAAGGAAGTAATTCAGCTTGCCCATTAAGCTCATTTCAAATTCTCCCTGCATAAGCTTAGCAAATTCTTTATATAGAGATTCGTTAGTTGCACCAAAAATGATATTATTTATATATATTTGTACAACTAAGATGTCATTATTTTTCTTTTTGATAAACAAAGTTTTATCTACATTTTTTCTTGAAAAATAATTTTCAATTAAGAAAGTGCTAAGTCTATCATACCAGGCTCTAGGTACTTGTTTCAAACCGTACAATGCTTTGTTTAATTTGAATACATGGTTTGGAAAGCATGATTTTCAAAACCTGGTGGTTGTTCCACAAAAACTTGTTCAGAGATAAAACCATTAAGAAATGCACTTTTTACATCCATTTGAAAAAGTTTAAAGTTCATGTAGCGAGCAAATGCAAGTAATAATCTAATATCTTCTAGTCTTGCTATGGGTGCATAAGTTTCATCAAAATCAATACCTTCTTCTTGGTTATATCCCTTAGCCACTAATCTAGCTTGATTCCTTATAATATTTTCTTGTTCATCTAATTTATTCCTATAGACCCATTTAGTTCCAATAATTTGGTGGTCTGTAGGTCTATCTACAAGTGTCCATACCTTATTTCTTTCAAACTAGTTTAATTCTTCATGCATTGCCATCATCCAATTTGGATCAGTCTCAGCCTCTTCTAAGCTATGGGGTTCTATTTGTGACACAAAGGCTAGGTAATCATGTGCATCCTTATGTGCAGCCCTAGTCCTAACACCATGTGAAGGATCTCCTATTATTAATTCTTTAGGATGAGATGTAACTTACCTCCAGTCCCTCGGTAGATCAGTGTGATCCTTACTTACCGTTTCTTCTCCACCTTGAGTGTCTTTGTCTTGAATGCTCAAGTCATCCATTCATTTTTGTAATGTACCTGCATCATTATCTATGCACTCTTCTTGTCTAGAAGGTGTAGGGTTAGTTTCAATAAATGCAACATGAATTGACTCTTCAATAGTAAGAGTCCTTTTATCAAAACCCTATATGCTTTGCTATGTAAAGAATAACCTAGGAAAATTGCATCATCAGCTTTAGAATCAAATTTTCCTAAATTATCTTTTCCATTGTTATGCACAAAGCATTTACAACCAAATACATGAAAATAACTAATATTGGGTTTTTTGTCATTCCAAAGCTCATAGGGGGTTTTCTTTAAGATAGGATGGATCAAAATGCGGTTCAAAATATAACATATAGTGTTCACCGCTTCTGCCCAAAAGTACTTTGGAAGATTGCCTTCACACAACATTGTGCGAGCATTTCTTCCAATGTCCTATTTTTCCTCTCTACAACACCATTTTGTTGAGGTGTTCTAGGAGCGGAGAAGTTATGATCAATGCCAAATTCAGTACAATAATCTTCAAAAAATTGATTTTCAAACTCAATTCCATGATCACTTCTAATTGAAATCAAAGATAAGTTCTTTTGGTTTGAAACCTTTTTATGAAATTTTCGGAAAACATGAAAAGTTTCATCTTTCGACGCAATAAACAAAACCCATGTAAATCTCGAAAAATCATCTACTATCACAAGAGCATATTTCATCCCTCCTAGGCTTGTGGTCCTAGTAGGTCCAAAAAGATCCATGTGATGTAGTTCAGGAGGTCTTGTTGTAGAAACTATATTCTTTGATTTAAAACTCCTCCTAGTTTGTTTACCCATTTGGTATGCATCACAAACATGATTCAAATCAACTTTAAACTTTGGCATGCCTCTAACAAGATCTTTAAAAATTAATTTGGTAATTGTATGCATGCTAGAATGACCTAATCGTCTATGCCATAGTAAGCCTGACTCTTTGGTCTTAGCATTCATTGCAACTAGACTAGGGCTACTAGACATGGCAAGATCATTAAGATCCACCACATAGATATTCCCGAGTCTATGTCCAATGAATTTATTGCTAAAACCTAAAGAGTTAGTAACTATGCACATAGAAGACTCAAAGACAACCTTGAAGCCTTTATCACATAATTGATTTATACTTAACAGATTATGCTTCAATTTGTCTACTAGCAAAACATTTTCAATAAAAGTGAAGGGAGTTATTTTGATCTTACCGATACCGATTATTCTTCCTTTGCCATTATCTCCAAAGGTAACCATACCTCCTTCTTTCATTTCAAGGGTGATGAATTGGTCCTTGTCACCCGTCATATGTCTTGAGCAGCCGCTGTCCAAGTACCACCTTTTCTTCAATTTTTGGGCTGCAAGCCATTCCTGCAAAATAGTCAATGAATTCTTTTAGGTACCTAAGCTACCTTGGGTCCTTGCAGGTCAGCAGAGGTGGTTCCTTTGGGAACCCAAATCATTTTTACCTTTTTATGGACATTACTAAAATTATTGCATTCAAAAGCTTTATGTCCTATTCTTTTACAAGCATAGCAAACAACTTTAGAATTTTTGTTGGAAATAGAATTTGGAGTTCTAAAAGTTGATGCACTTGATGCAGATTTCGAACCTTTTGGAATGTATGCATTTGTGCTCAAATTCTTAGGAATATATGATAAAGATTTTGAAGTAGAAACAGTTTTTGGTATGGCTAAAACCTTTTGAGATAAAATATTTTGAGCTGGTGTTTTGGATTTCACAAAATCTGTTGCTGAAATTCCATTTATAAAAGAAGTGTTGAAACTAATTCCAGCTTTATTTCCAAAAATTCGTTGTTCTTTCAAAATTAGCTCAAGCTTATTTGAAGATAAAGTGAGTTTTTCAACCAAAGGTTTGAGTTTTGTAACCTCCCTTTTTAATTCATTATTTTCAGCAAGTAAATCAATATTTTTCTTGTCATATGATAAATTCTCATTTTTCAATTTTTCAATTTTTTTAGAAAAGTCATGCAGTTCCTTTTGCAATAAAATATTCTTTTCTGAAATTTCATCTTTTTGTTTGAGTAAAGAATCATTCATATTTTTTAATGATTTTATCTTTACTCCGGCTTTCTTAAATTTAGAAAGTAAATCATGAAAAGTAGAATTTAGTTTTTTGAAAGTAAATTTAGTGCAGTTGTTAGGGAACGTTACCACATCTTCGAGACCCATTAAGCAAAGATTGGTAGTCTTGGTGGTCTCTTCTTCTTCAGATGATGTTGAGTCTTCACTGTCGGACTATGTGGCAACCATGACTTTCTTTTTCTTTTTTTGTCTAAAGGATTTCTTCAGCATTGGACAGTTCGGACGTATGTGCCCCGGCTTCTTGCATTCGTAGCATGTGGGGACTACCTCCTTGTCTTTCTCTCTGTCATTCTCCTTTTCTTTTCCATAATCCTTCCTGTGAAACTTTCAGTTGTACCTTCCTTTCTTTCTTCCCATGAATTTTCTAAATCTCCTCATAACCATAGCGATGTCTTCGTCTTCTAGGTCATCATTGGAGGAGGTGCTTTCATCTTCAGATTCTTCATCATCCCTCTTTGAATCAGAAGTAGCTTTGAAGGCGATTGTCTTCTTTGTCTTCTACTCATCTTCCATTCTGTGTTGCATTGTTAGCTCGTGGGTGATGAGTGATCCCAGCAGTTCATCCAGCATCAAAGTGTTGAGATCTTTGGCTTCCTGGATCGCAGTTACCTTGGGATCCCATTTGTCGGGCAAAGAGCGAAGGATTTTCTGAACCAGATCTGCATTAGAGTATACCCTGCCAAGACTCTTTAAATCATTAATAATATCTGTAAATCTAGAGAACATGGCAGATATTGTTTCAGAAGGTTCCATTTTGAATAATTCATAGTTATGAACTAAAAGATTTATCTTGAAGGTTTTCACTTGGGAAGTTCCCTCATGGGTCACTTCGAGTTTATCCCAGATTTCCTTTGCTGATGAGCAAGTAAAAATTCGGTTGAACTCGTTAGCATCCAAAGCACAATATAATAAATTCATTGCTTTGGCATACAATTCTCCCATCTTCATGTCATGATCATCCCAGTCCTCTTCAGGCTTAGGGATGTCCACACCATCAACTTTAATTATGGGAATGTGTGGCCCTTTCAAGATGACCTTCCATAATTGAAAACTACAGCTTGTATGTAAATTTTCATTTGTGATTTCCAATATGAATAATTAGTGACCGTGAATAGTGGAGGTCTATTTGTAGATTGGCCCTCGACAAAGGATGTACTCATGGGATGAGCCAACGATCTTAACTCAAGTAATCATAGACACTGCTCTGATACCAGCTATCGCCCAGGTGGCTTAGTCTCAAGAGGGGGGTGAATTGGGAATTACAAAATTTTTGCGAATATGTGCACAAGTAATTTTAATTAGTGGTTAGGTGCTGTGTTAATCAGAGAATGAAAGCAAAAGCTAAAAGATAAAACAAACACAACACAAACAAAGCAGATTTATAGTGGTTCGGAGTAACCCAACTCTTACATCCACTACCCAAGTTCACTACTCGGGATTTTTGCTATATCCCCCAAACCAGAATACAGTCGGATAGTTTTACAGGCTCACAATCCAAACCTCTACACTTTGGTTTTTGAAACTGGGCTCACCAAAGAAACCCAAGCTAGGTTTTTACAGGTTCACCTAAAACCTCTGCACTTTGGTTTTTAGCTAGGCTCACCAAAGAAACCTCTACACTCTAGTTTTAAAGGCTCACCAAAGTAACCTATTTGGTTTTTACAATAGGGCTCACCAATAACCCAGATATTCTAAATGATAGATTAAAAAAGCAACAATAAAGACAAACTCTGTTGTCTGGGTGGTTGCCAATGCATCTCGAGTGAAGATCCATTGAATGCTCTTCAATGCACTTCAATGGCTTCTTTGCTTTCCTCAAAAGGTGCTTCAAGCTTCTGGTAAGAGTTGTTGCAGGCTTGAAGACAAACTTTAAAGCTCTAGTGCTCTCTCACTTCACTTCAATAAGTGTTCAATAAATGCTCAATAAATCATTATTTGCTCATTAGTCTCTCCAAAGATGTTCTCATACCTTATTTATAGAGACTTCAATTGCCTTCCCTTGATTTTGAATGTTGTAGACCGTTGGGAGGTGACAGGTTACCGTTGAAGCACTTTTGGAATTCAAAAACTGAGAACTGAAACTAGCCGTTGGAGGTGACCCCATCATTCCAATCGGCTCGGACAAACTTCAAGTCGACTCGGATGAAGTTCGGGTCGACTGGGTTGAGTGCCAGTCAGCTAGCTTCCCCAGTGGAGAAAATACCTCACTCTGGACAAGTCGGCTGGGCTGAATTCTAGTCGGCTGGAATCTCAGAGGCTTCTCAAACCATTTTCAACTGAGTTCTGGATGAGTTGGCTGGATCTAATTCCAGTCAGCTCGGATTTTTGAGAATCTTAGAACGTTCTCAACCTTGTTATGGACGAGTCGGCTGGACCTTGGTGCCAGTCGGCTGGATCTGTGTGCCAGTGAACTTGTCTTCAGTGCCAGTGCCAGAGTCAGCTGGGTTGTTCATCCAGTCGGTTCGAATGTGGTTCTTCAGCTAGATCAGCTTCAAACTTCTAGAACACTTGTCCCATGCTTTAAAGTCTTCTTCAAGCACTTTTTATAATAAAATCAAGAAAACTTGAAGCTTGAAAGACTACTAGAAGTAACCCTTGAACTTGTTTTTAATAGATATTTTTTGTAGGGTTCTTCTTTACAAGATTCTAAATAATTTAAAACTCAACACAAAACATTAAAGATTGTAGGAATTGAAAAATGTGTCAATGTAGTTGTCCTACAAAAACTTGTCAATCATTTGAAGAGTTATTAGATGACTAAATATATGCTCCAATATTTTGTTATCATCAAAATTACTTTAGGGGTCAACATAAACTAAGTTCAAGTTTGAATCAAATTATAATTAGAAATCCTTAATGATTAGATCATCGAATAATCTAATCAGGTGAAACCCAATTAAACCAAATTTAATTAGACTTGACCTAAATCTCTTTGCTTAATCAAATTAAGCTAATTAATAATTATTTTTTTATAATTAATAAATAATTACTTAATTATTAATTTTTAATATTTATGTTGGTTAATTATTTATTATATTTATAATTTCACCACTAAATAATTCTTAATTGTTAATCAGCCATCATGATCAGTCAAAAACTTCTTATGTGTGTGACCCTATAAGTTTGAACACTAAGCTAGTAGCCTAGAAATTAATTCTTGAACTAATGGATGAAACCATCTAGCAATGATGCCCGATATCTAGATAGGTTGAATGTTCGCGAAGTAATATTCAAGAACCTTGGTATATAGTTTCTGTATAATTCATCCCTTTGACTCTAATACTTAGAATGATTTCAAAGTTAACTATCAACTCGGAATAATGTATCTAAATATATCACAACCTGCTAAATCCTATGACTCCTCATAAGAATTGTCCTGATCAAGGTCTTGCTAAATTGAAAATAGTATAGCATTTTTTCTAACACCTTGGAGTGGTCAATCCGATCTTGACTCATCACTGACATAAGAAGTACTTGACTGCACCTAGTAACCTTCTATCACTAGATTAGAAATCCAAGTAGTTTGGCATCTAAGTATAATGAGTTGTTTGCAAGTCACCATGGTGATCTCAGGTCGGAGGGATACTTATACCCATATCTTTCTATAAGATACTTTCTATAGTAGAGTACTCAATAGAGTTGGCCACGTTCAGTGCAATGTACACCTACACTAACCTATATGCCATACTAATATCTTTACACTCCTTGAATATGAGAACAACCAATCCATATGGGATACAATGACCTATGCTCGTAAGCATTGTCATCCTAGGTAACAATGCATCATTTGATCATGAACATATTTAAGAACTACTCGATAAATTCTTCTTTATCGAATTGAAATAGTTCTAAGGACTCTATCTCAAAAGAATCCAAACGAAGATGCAAAAAGAGATAAAAAACCAAAAATAACTTTTATTTCATTAATGATTCATATATAAATTATAAAGAGCTTAACCATCTACAACTTAGATGATTGGCTATAGAACACATTTTTTAATACTTAGAACCAAAATTTTTTTATCCAGGAGAATCCTTATAAGTCTGATCTTCTTAGAATTCCCAAAAAACCTTTTGAAATCTCTTAAAGTTTATTTTGACTATTTTCTAAATTTTATCCCATATCTGGATCCGAGCTGACTCGAATCCTAAGTCCAAGTTGAATCGAATCCAAGCCGACTCAACAATCCATTTGAGTCGACTCGAGGATAGGTTTCTAATTTGAAAGGAGGACCTGCATACCTCTATTTTTGATCGAAAGGTCTTCTTCCAATCTTAGAATATTGTTTTCTTTCATCTTATCCTTTTATCTATCAAAATCTCTTTGATTTGGTACTATTTCCTTTGTTTCCCCTCAAATCCCTACCATTTTCATGAAGGATGGGCCCTAGGAAGTAGTTTGCTCAAATATTGAAGTGCTCTTAGTCTAAAATGGTGCAGGCCACTAGAGAGAAGGAAAGACAGAGGAGATAGGCTACCGAAAAAGGAGCTCCATCAACCTAGTCTCAAACTAAGCCCATTATCAGCATGCCGATACCTTCTCCTTCCCATGCCCCAGTTGAAAGAATGGCCGATAGAGCCATTATAATGGGTAGGTAGATAAATTTAAAATTATTTGATAATAGTTGATTTCTCTTTTGTCAATGGATTAGAGCTCAAGGATGGGAGGAGCTCTGCAATATCAATATCTTGACCTACTCTAGACTAGTAAGAATTTTATGGAAATTTGAAAAGGATTTTCTGGAAGAATTACTTTATCTATAAAGGGATTAAGATTACATTGATTGATTCTACTCTAGGACATATTATTGGCATCTCCTCTCAGGATGTTGTATCTAAAAGATTGGCTAAGATGAAGAATGATTTGAGATTTATTTTAGACCATGATGATGTAGGTGGGATTGCAAACATTATGGCTATCATTTTATCTACTAACATAATGCTTCTACATCACATTGTGGATGGGTTTTCCTTCTGAAAACTAGTAGTTTTGACTTTGTATCTAAAAGAGAGCTAGCTATCATGTATCATCTAATTCAGGGTATGTTGATGAGTCTACCTGGTATGATGATAATTCAAATGAGAGAGGTAGCTAAGAGAGTGAAGGCCTATTAACTTATGGTATGATTCTAACGAGAGTATTTAAGTCATTTGTCTTCTTTCTTGAAGGTGAATCTTTTAAGAAATTACTAAGCCATGATGAGTATTGTGACCATACGTTCCATAGGATGGGGTACCGATGATTGGTGGTCCTTGGATTCGTAAGATATCTGGTTATGAAAGATAAGAGAGATCAAAGTCACCTACTGAGAGAGCCGAGCCATCCTCTCTACCTAGAGCACCTGATGCAGCTCCAGCACCTCCTGCAGTTATAGCTTCATCCCCTAGGATTTTCAGCACTCCTTGCTATTCGAGCAGACTAGATGAGCAGATGGTGCAGAGGATTGCCGAGATAGTGAGTTAATCTATTAGGACTAAGATTCAGGCATTATATGATAGAGTCAATGGACTCCAAACAGAGATGAGATGACATTTTGAGCAACTCAGAGACTCATAGTATTTACTGAGATTGATAGATTTAGGCAGACACTGGATGCTAGTTTTGTAGATATTTGGACAGCCATTGGCTAGCTAGGGATGTCTCAATGAGTGAGCTTTGGTTGTATTTATCATACTTTATCTTGCACTATTAAGACATGGCGGCACAGGCAGCTCGAGCAGCATCATTAGCATCTTCTTCAATAATTATAGCTTCTAGTAGGCCACTCCTTAGGACCTCTCCTTCGTGCACTTTACAGCCTATCCCCAACCAGTTAGGACCTTCAGCCCCAGTTAGGACCTATCGTAGATCTTCAGTGAAGCATCTACCCCCTGCCATAAGACCATCCACTAAGATTAGGATCAAGACCGCCCATTCTAGAGCAAGCTCATCAGCTACCTTAGGATCCACTCAAATGACTAGAGCTAGAATTTTAGGATTTCTTAGATATGCCATAGGAGGATTGTTGGGAATAGTGTCCCAAAGCCAATCATCTAGGCCATAGACGGTTGTGCTATTTTGTAATTGTATGTGAGTTTTTTAAATGAATAAAAGTTATTATTTTGGCTATTCATCACATGTGCATTTTTCTAAAAGGAACTCTTGTGTGATGGAGTCCTTAGATTTATATTATATTTGATATAGAGAGGATATATCGGGTAGTTCTTAAACTGGTTCACAACCACAGGATACATTGTTATAGGATGATGATGTATCAAGGTAGGTTGTTATATGTCACATTGGTTGGTTATCCTCTTGACCAAGGAGTGTAGAGATACTTATGTGATATATAGGTGAAATGTATAACATCTCACTGAACGTGACCAACTATGGAGCTTCCTTCTGCCCAAGGGTTGCTCACGAAGGGATATGGGTGTATGTGTCCCCTAGACCTGAGGTCACCATGGTAGCTTACAAGCAACTCACTATACTTTAGTGTCAGACTACCTGGATTTCTAATCCAGTGATGAAAGGTTTTTGGAACAGTCAAGTACTTGTGGAGCGGTGGTGGATCGAGATGGGATTGACCCCTCCAAATGGTTTGGAGTGAATGATTCACTATGTCTCAATTTAGCAAAACCTTGGCCAGGGTAGTAATTTTGAGAAGTCACGGGACTTGTAAGGTTAAGACATGATTTGGATGTACTAAATAGGGTTGGAAATCAAATCCTAGGTCATCCTGAGCATATGAGGTCAAAGGGATGAATTATGCAGTAACCATATGCCAGGGATTCTAGAGAGTTGCTTAGCAATCTTCGACCTATCCGGATGTCGGGTATCATTGCTAGATAATGACTTTGACTGGTACTGGAAGTATTCCAATACTACCGGCTTAGTGTTTGAACCTATAGGGTCACACATCATAGGGATTTCTACCTGATCTAAAGGCTGATTGATGATTAAGAATCGTTTGGCATCACTGGGGGTCAATATGATTGACCATGATCCGAGTGTCGATAATTTGGAGTGTTGACACTTCTATGTATCGACACTTAGCTGTGATGAGGATTTCTTTTTACTAATTTGATTACTGAATTTTGGAGGACTTATTTGTAATATGATTGCAACCTGATGAGTCAAGCCAAATATGATTTGGCTTAGGATCAAATTAGATTTGATTTTTCATGCTCTCTTTCCTTTAAAAAGATTTAAATTTGAATTTTAAATTCAAATTTCAAATCTTGGCTAAAATTATCTCCAAGGTTTTTATGGAATGCATTATTTGGAAAGGCAGATTTCTTCCATTTAAACCTAGAGCTAATTTGTTTAACCCTTAACCCTCTCCTCCAATCACTCCACCTTCCATATATCTCTTCCTTTTCGCTGCCACTATGAATAAGTGTTGTTGTAGGGCCAACAAGAGGATGATAAACTGGGCTTTTCTAAGAGAGAAAGAAAGGGATTCCTTAGAGTGGGGTTTTAGAAAATTAGGATTTTGGGTGTGAGCCTACCTAGAAATCAAGCTAGGGTTTGCAAAGAGAGAGTTAGTTAAAGAAAGGTTCCACATCCACTTCTCCTCATTATCCTCCAACAAGTTCTTCCCGGCGGCTTCAAAAAAGTCTTGCAGGTCCAAGAAAGGAGAAGATTGGCTTCCAGGATCCTGAGGAGCTAGCACTCCAAGAGAGTTGATTAGGATCGAGCCCTGGTGTGAACTACCCATAGAGGCCAGACATTTGTATGACTCGGTAGCTCTTCATCACCTCCATCCAACAGTTTAAAGGTAACATACCTTTCCCTTGGTCTCATGTGATCATATCTAAAGCATGAAATTGCTACATGCTTTTCCTTTTTATTGCTTTCGGTATCCTTTGCATGCACTTTTATTATGTTAGATCCTATTGCAGGTAGATTGTTAGATCGATCTACCAAGTTTTCTATTGTTCTTTATTTTAAAATAGTTTTAAAATATAGTATGCTTGTACTGCTTCACTTTCATTGGTATCAAAACCAGGTTCCTGTAGCATAATAACAGTAGCATGTTAAGGTATCATTAGTTTTCTTTTTCAAAGTACTTGGATTGAGTGCATCACTATGGCCATCCGGTCATAGAAGAGAAGTAGGGCTGCAAGACTCTCTCTTCCCATTCAATGGGTCTCCTATGGCGTGTAAGGGTGCTGCTTGTGATGTGACTCATGAAGAAAAAAAGTAAAGGTGTCGACTCATGAGCGCGTACCAAAAAATATAGCATTCTGCTGTCACCCTATCTCAGGCCATGTGTCGACCCTAGTGTCGATACCTAGTGTTGACACTTGATCTTGGTGAGTCGACACTTGATATAAGAATGCTAAAAAATAGTGAATTCAAATTCTAATTGGTTGTAAAATTATTTTACATTATAAATTGAAATTGTTTCAATTTATGAAGATAATTGAACTTAATTAAGAATCAAGTTACTTTGAATGACAAAGTGATCTAAGAATATAATTAAAAGATTTTAAGTCATTTCAATAAGCTTTAAGGGTCATGGGTTAACTTCAATTAGATCTTTAATTTGGTTAGACTTAAGTTTAGATGCATTGGACTAAATAGAAAACTAATATAATCAAATGTAGAGTTAGGATTTCTTCTGTATAGATCTCTCTAATAGTTAGATTGATTAGTCCATAAATCTAAATGGACCTGATTTGTGGCTCAATGGTCAGCCCGAGTCTTTAGGCTAGTCTAATCGAGTATGATAAACCAATTGGTGTCTAAGGTAAGTATGGTATTTGATCATGGTTCTTTGGGGCTACCTCTTACCTGGCTAACCCGGTTGGTGTCTAAGGTAAGACGGTTAATGGCAGAACCCATCCCATGATCTCACTTACCTGACTAATGTGGTCAATCAAAATTGATTGGATAGTTCACTGACTCATGTTAACCCATGTCACCTAAGGTTAATTATTCTTAACTGATTTTAGGTGCCCATGGATCATTAGTTTTTGAAACCCTCCTTAATGACTGATGTAGTCAATGGAAGGTTAATCCATGTCTTCTTATCTATTTCATCTGTCACATCAAATTTAAACCCTCTAAATTATTAGGTCCATAAAAGGATGAAGTTATGGAGATAACTAAGTCCTAGCCTCCCATTAAGTGGAATGATAATGGGTTTAATAGTTAGGTGTTCATCGACAGATCCAAAGATCAGGTGTTTATCGAGCTATTGGAATTGCCATTCCTAATATGATAGCTCAGTGTGACTCTCTTAACGATGGTTAGGTGGGCCAACCAAAGTCGGGCTTGTCTATTCGTTGGTTAGAAGCATTGAATTTTGTCATGTTAATGGTTCGACCTAACCGGGACCTTCAATAGGAGGCCCAAAGGCTGATTGAAGTGCACCTTAGGGCAAAATCTAAATACTAGAAGTTACTTGGAGAAGTAATCGGTTAAAGAACCTACCTTTAGATGCGCATGGATAGGCCAGCCAAAGTTGGGCTCATGTATTGTCTATTGGGTTCTAGTACCCACTAAAGAATTAAAGTAATTTCTTGGATTGGAGGTAGAGGCTACCAATCTGAACAAAATAGTGGGAGGACCTTTAGACTAAAGTCCATGTCTTTAGATTAATAATTCATATACACTAATAGGTTTTGGTTTTCCTTTCAGATGTCTACCAACTTGTCACTCCGATCTCTTCTCGATAATGAGAAACTCATGGGTCCCAACTTTGATAGCTAGAATCGAAGGCTCAGGATTGTCCTGGAGCATGAACAGATCTTATATGTGATATCGGATCCGGTGCCTGAAACCCTTGCTCCCAATGCTCAAGGTTTGGTCAGAGACACTTATTAGAAGTGGCTCTTTGATAGGACCACTATCCAATGCATCATGTTGGCAGTGATGAATGATGAGTTCAGTCACAAATTTGAGGAAGCCCAGTCGGAGGAGATCATTCAAAAGTTGAAGAAGTCCTTCGATATACCAGATGATGTTGAGAGGTACAAAGTCTCCTATGCTATCTACAATGCACGGATGCTTAGTGGGGCCTCAGTCACTGATCATGTATTGTACATGATCAAGATGATTGAGCGCCTAGGTAAGCTTGGATGTCCCTTGCATGAACAACTCAGAAAATATGCGATACTAAATTCCCTGCCCTCTTCTTATCAATACTTTCTCGATCATTTTAGAATGAGTAAGCCTGTAGTTAACTACCATGATCTGTTGGAGTTACTACAAACCTATGAGAAAGACCTCCAACTCAATAAAGGGGTGGTAAATCTAGTAGGAGGATCTTCAACAGGGCATCATCCCTTTAAGAAAGGAAAAAAGAGAAATAAAGGGAAGAAGGTGCAAAATGCTTCAGGGCCTAGTCAGGTCAAGAAGGCGAAGGCTGATAAGAGCCAAGCAAAGTGCTTCTTCTATAAGAAGCAAGATCATTGGAAGAAGAACTGTCCTTTTTATATTGCATCCTTGACCCGAACAGGTCCAAGAAGAGGAAGCAGTAAGGTAGTGC
Source organism: Areca catechu (assembly GCA_021397845.1). Classification (NCBI taxonomy): domain Eukaryota; kingdom Viridiplantae; phylum Streptophyta; class Magnoliopsida; order Arecales; family Arecaceae; genus Areca; species Areca catechu. The sequence goes on along the minus strand of CM038051.1, from coordinate 86,329,612 downwards.
TAGACAAGGTATTTATATGATAACACCTTGTAGTTTCTCTATCTGTGATACTACTAACTAGGTATTGGATACCGAAAGTCCAATTTATATTTGCAATTCTTTGCAGGGACTTCAACTTAGTAGGAGATTCGATGTCGGTGAGAGATTCTTCAACATAGAAAATGGAAGCCAAGTTCCAGCACTGGAGTTGGGTGCTCTCAAATTAGTTTTCGAGTCTTGTATAATCATTTTGAATAAGTGTCATTCTGTTCATCTTTCCTTCTAAATATCATTTTTGTAGGCTAATTAGCCATGTATGGTTATGAACTATCAATAAAGAATGACATTTGCAAAATCATTTGGAATGGTTCTGTTGTGATAAATGGATACATGAACAATGGCATTTATGTACTATCACGACCTGTTAGTATAGTGTACATATCTAGCAAATTCTCTAGGATAGATAATGTCAGTGATATATATCTATGGCATTGTAGACTAGGTCATATTAACAAGAACATGATAAACAGGCTGAAAAGCGAAGATCTTCTCGAGATCAGTGAATGTGATTCACTACCAACTTGTGAGTCCTGTCTTCTTGGAAAGATGACAAGATCATCTTTTATTGGAAAAGATGAACAAGCCAAAGAAATTTTAAGTCTGGTACATACTAATGTATGCGGACCTATGAATATTAGCGCCAGAGGTGGGTATAATTATTTCATTACGTTTACAGACGACCTTTCAAGGTACGATTATGTCTTCTTGATGAGACATAAATCTGAATCATTTGAAATGTTCAATCGATATCGTAATGAAGTATAAAAATAAACTGGAAAGTATATCAAAACCCTTCGATTAGATCGAGGTGGTGAATATCTTTTCGGTGATTTTCTAACATATCTTGAGGAGAATGGGATTCTCTCTTAATGGACACCTCAGTTAAATGGAGTGTTTGAAAGGAGGAATTGAACCCTGTTAGACATGGTTCGGTCCATGATGGGCTTTGCTTCTCTGCCGCTATCCTTTTGGGGATATGCTCTAGAGTCAGCCTGCTATCTTTTAAATAAAGTTCCGAGTAAGTCCGTTAGCAAAACCCCATATGAGATATGGACTGCATGTAAGCCGACACTCGCACACCTTCGGGTCTAGGGTTGCCCGACTTATGTCAAACATTTGGAAACGAATAAGCTTGGACCTAAGTCTGACCAGTGCCTATTTGTTAGGTATCCAAAAGAGTTTAAGGGGTACTACTACTACTTGGCTAAGGAACAAAAGTTGTTCATCAGGCTTAGGCTTATCTTTTGGAAAAGAAGTTCCTTGGTAAAGGAACTGTAGCTGCTAAGATTGAACTTAGTGAAGTTCAACAAGTAGAAAAACTGACACACTTAAGAAAAACATAGAACCGGTTATGATTAAATCACACCCAAAGCCCATATAGGAATCATTAAAGAGATCCAATAGGGTACCGTGTCAACTAGATAGATACTATAATTTCTTTGTCTGGGACAGTGATCTTATTAAACTCGATAAGAATTATAAGGACCCAATCACCTATATGGATGCAATGCGGAGGTCCGACTCTGAGAAATGGCTAGGAGCCATAAGATTTTAAATGGAGTCCATGAAAATTAACAATATATGGACATTGGTTGATCCACCTGAGTGGATAAAATCCATTGGATGCAAATGAATTTTCAAAAGAAAAAGGGGCGCAGACGGGTAGGTAGAGACCTATAAAGCCCAACCAGTTGCCAAGGGGTATCGTCAATGTTATAGTATTGACTATGACAAGACATTCTTTCCTATGGCAATGCTCAAATCCATTCGGATTATACTTAAATTATCGGCACACTTTGACTATGAAATCTGGCAAATAGATGTCTAAACAACTTTCTTGAATGGTGAGCTGGAAGAGGAGGTGTATATGATACAACCTAAAAGGTTCACATCCACATACGAGTCAAAGGTATGCAAGCTTCAAAGATCTATCTATGGACTAAAGAAAGCATCTCGAAGATGGAACATGCGATTTGATAAGTGTATCAAGTCGTATAGCTTCGTTAGGAATGGAGAAGAACCTTGCATTTATAAATGGGCTAATAGTTCTGTGATTGTATTGCTTGTGTTGTATATGGATGACATTCTCTTAATCGGAAATACATCCCAGCACTACAAGGAATAAAGGTCTGGTTGTCATCTCAGTTCTCTATGAGGACATAGGTGAAGCCTCTTATATACTAGGTATGAAGATCTATAGAGATAGATCTAAGAGGCTTCTAGGACTGTCCCAGTCTACATACATTGATACTATGTTGAAGCAGTTTAGCATGGAGAATTCCAAGAAAGGCTATCTCCCGATTGGCCCTGGAATTACACTCTCCAAAAAGGATTATATGATAACTCCTAAGGAGAGAAAGTGTATGAGTAGAATCCCATCTGCTTTGATAGTGAGTTCTATCATGTACACCATGACATGTACTAGACCAGATGTGGCATACTCACTAGGCATAGTGAGCAGATACCAGTCTAACCCAGGTGAAGCTCACTGGAAAGTGATAAAGACCATCCTTAAGATCTACGACATACTAAGGACCAATGGCTAATTTATGAAGAACCTGACTTGAAACTTGTAGGGTATACTGACTCTAGTTTTCAATCAAATAGGGATGACAGCAAGAGTGTGTCAGAGTTTTTCTTTACCATAAATGGAGTGATCTACTAGAAAAGTTTCAAGTAGCCTACTATGGTAGACTCTGTATACAAAGCATAATACATCATAGCATTGGATGCAGCAAAGAAAGGTATGTGGTTATAGAAGTTCCTAGGTGAGCTGGGAGTGGCACCTTCCCTAGATGGTCCTGTTCCGGTGTATTGTGATAGTACTGGAGCCATTTCTCAAGCCAAAGAATCGAAGTCCCATCAATGCACCAAACACATTCTACGATGCTATCACCTTATGCAAGAAATCATGGAACGAGGTGACATCGACCTTCAGAAGATTAATGGAAAGGAGAACCTCGCCAACCCCTTCACTAAAGCCGTTAGAGTTCAAGAGTTTAATAATTATAAATAGAAAATAAAAATTAGATTCTGTACTGATTGGCTTTAGTCCAAATGGGAGTTTTGGGAATAGTTTCCCAAAGCCAATCATCTAGGCTATAGATTATTGTGCTATTTTGTAATTGTATGTGAATTTTTTAAATGAATAAAAGTTATTCTTTTGGTTGTTCATCACATGTGCATTTTCCTGAAAAGAACTCTTGTATGATGGAGTCCTTAGAACTACATTATATTTAATATAGAGAGGATATATCGGTAGTTCTTAAACTGGTTCACAACCAAAGGATACATTGCTATAGGACGACGATGTATCAAGCATAGGTTGTTATATGTCACATTGGTTGGTTATCCTCTTGACCAAGGAGTGTAGAGATACTAATGTGACATACAGGTAAAATGTATGACATCTCACTAAATGTGACCAACTGCAGAGCTCCCTTTTGCCAAAGGGTTGCTCATGAAAGGATATGGGTTATATGTGTCCCCCAGACCTGAGGTCACCATGGTAGCTTGCAAGCAACTCACTGTACTTTGGTGCCAGACTACTTGGATTTCTAATCCAGTGATGAAAGATTTTTGGGTATAGTCAAGTACTTGTGGAGCGGTGATGGATCAAGATGCGATTGACCCCTCCAAATGGTTTGGAGTGAATGACTCACTATATCTCAATTTAGCAAAACCTTGGCCAAGATAGTTCTTGTGAGGAGTCACAGAACTTGTAAGGTTAAGGCATGATCTAAATGTACTAAATTAGGATTGGCAGTCAAACCCTAGGTCATCCTGAGCATTATGAGGTCAAAGGGATGAATTATCTGGTAACCTTATACCAGGGGTTCTAGAGAGTTGCTCTACAATCTTCGACCTATCCGGATGTTGGGTATCATTGCTAGATGATGACTTTGACTGGTACTGGAAGTGTTCCGGTGCTACCGACTTAATGTTGAACCTATGGTGTCACACACCATAAAAGTTTCTACCTGATCTAAAGGCTGATCGATGATTGAGAATCGTTTGGCATCACTGGGGGTCAATATAGTTGACCATGATCCAAGTATTGACACTTTGGAGTGTCGATACTTTGAAGTGTCGACACTTCCATGTGTCGACACTTGGCTATAACGAGAATTATTTTTTACTAATTCTCTTAGTGAATTTTGGAGAAATTTTTTGCAATATGATTGTAACCTGATGGGTCAAGCCAAATGTGATTTGGCTTAGGATCAAGTTGAATTTGATTTTTCATGCTCTCTTTCTTTTAAAAAGATTTAAATTTAAATTTTGAATTCAAATTTCAAATCTTGGCTGAAATTGGCTCCAAGATTTTTATGGAATGCATTATTTGGGAATGCAGATTTTCTCCCATTTAAACTTAGAGCTAATTTGGTTTAACCCATAACCCTCTCCCCCAATCACTCCACCTTCCATATCTCTCTCCCTCTTTGCTGTCACTATAAATAAGTGTTATTGTAGGGCCAACAAGAGGATGATAAGATGGCCTTTTCTAAGAGAGAAAGAAAGGGATTGCTTAGAGTGGGATTTGAGAGGATTAGGATTTTGGGTGTGAGCCTACCTAGCAGTCAAGCTAGGGTTTGTGAAGAGAGAGTTGGTTGGGAAGGGTTCCACATCCACTTCTCCTCATTATCCTCCAACAAGTTCTTCCCGGTGGCTTCAATAAAGTTTGTAGGTCCAAGGAAGGAGAAGATTGGCTTCCAAGATCTTGAGGAGCTAGCACTCCAAGGGAGTTGATTAGGATCGAGCCCTGGTGTGAACTACTTATAGAGGCCAGACACTTGTGTGGCTCAGCAGCTCTTCATCACCTCCATCTAATGGTTTAAAGGTAATGTACCTTTTCCTTGGTCTCATGTGATCTAAAGTATGAAATTGTTACATGCTTTTCCTTTTTATTGTTTTCGATATCCTTTGCATGCACTTTTATTATATCGAATCCTGTTGTAGGCAATTGGTAAATCGATCTACCAAGTCTTCTACTATTCTTTATTTTAAAATAGTTTTAAAATATAGTCTGCTTATACTGCTTCACTTTCAATGATATCTATGTACTGCTTACTATTTGCCACTATTTTCATATTACACTTGTATCTTAATGTACTTCTTAGATAGTATCACTTTTTATATATAGTAATAGAAAACTTCATACCTTTTTATGATATCTCATCTTGTTATGAATGGTACCCATGATACTTTATATGATCTATAATTGCTTTATGATCGGTATCCCTCATATTTGTTACATCCATCTTAGCTTCTCCTAAACATTTTATATAGAGGGGGCTATTTTACTTATGTCTTTTGGATGATGATTGATAAAAAGGGAAAAAAATGAAAAAAAGTAGAGAAAAGTATAAAAGCATTATATGGTAAATAAGATATGTTGCTGAAATTTGAAATTCTGAAGTTTGAAACTCTATGATACCTTAATATTAACCCAAATATCTTAATACTAAAGGTAATATATCTAAAGGGCAATTAGAATCCTAAAAACCTTGATATTCTAATACCTTGATATAGTAATTCTGATACATTGATACCATGACTAAAACTTTGATATTTTGATACTTATGATATGCTCTGATACTTCAATTCCTTGACAACTTTATCTTGTAATATGTTTCAATACTTTGAAATTATGTTCTGATACTTTAATACTATGCACTGATACCGTGATCTATCTTTGATACTATGCTTAGTACTCGATATAGATTTAAAATATGTTCTGACACTCGATACAGTGATACTCGCCATTGTAATATGCTCTGACACTAAATTTGTAATTCATATATCTTGATACTCTAATTCTATGTATAATTCCTTAAAAAGTACTCTAATATCTCTAAAATAATCTAATATCTTAGTAATGAAAATATATAAAGTAAATGATATCATTGAGTTTTTATGAAATCAACATTTCTTGAGCTACTTTAACTTAATTTGAAATCTTCAAAAGTGCCATGTCTATTTTGATATCATTTGTTTATACACTAAAAGTTTTATCATTACCATAAAAAAAGGAGAGATTGCTAGTCCCACAGATTGATTTTGATAAATAACAAAATATTTGAATATATAATATAGCTAATAAATTGAATATGTTCATGTTTCAAGAAATAGCAATGTCTTAAAAGAAAGATTTAAGGGTAACAATTTGTAATGCAAAAGATATATTTTTCAAGTGCCAAAGAAAAGGAAAAGCCAGTGAAATTTAGACAAGAATAGTGTGTTGGGATATGCAATCAAAATTTTTTTTGAAGGCTTAAAATTTTAGCCCTATACAAAAAGTTTCAGCTTAGCATATAAAGAGTTTCAACTGGAACGCTGCCGAGCTAACTCAAATCGAAACGAAGTTGACTTGATAGGAAGAGCTAAAAATTATAGAAGCTATATTTAGATAGCTAACAACTAAGTAAATGTTAATTGAGCAGACTTAGATCGAAATCGAGTTGATCCTAATTATTTGAGTTATCCAATAGTGCTCTATAGAAGGCTGATTTTTTATTGGAATGGTAACCGAGTTGACCTAACAATCTATACCAACTCAATAGTAAAAATAGAAAGATGGATTTTGGTGAACTAAGATCGAGCCTATTTATTTATAGATTGAGCCAACTTGGATGGAATCCAAGTCAACTCAAGGACTGCTAATAGCATAATAGCTAGTTCTATAGAAATTTTAAATTGTCCAGTTTTGAATCTAATGACTCTATTTTATCTTTCAATAGCTAGAAACTGACTTTTTAGTCCTGAAGATATGTTAAAAGCTCACCAAACTCATTAAAAAATAAGAACTAAGAATATTCCTAGAGTATTAAGTGAGATTTAAGAACAAAAAAAAAGTCAAGAGAGTATTGATTTGTGAGCTTTCATTCCTAATCACCTGAAAAGACTTCTAATCATTGGTATTTCAACAAGAAAATAAACTTTTAAGATTCTATAGATACCTAGGAGTCTCCTTTTTTGGTATTATTATCTTTATTTCTGCTCATTTTAAGGAGTTTTGTATTCATATTATCCTTTCTTGGTTCTTTGATTTTTTAACTTCAATTGGAGATTGAAGTTAGGTATTTAGCCAAGAATTTATTGTGAGGATTTTGGATTATGAGCTTGATAAAAAATCTAGCTATAATCTTGAAGAAATTATAGTAAAAATTCTTAAAAAGAGGCTTGAAAAGTTGATGTAGATTTGGGTATACTAAACCGCTATAAAAATTTGGTGTGTTTATATGTGCTCTCTTGTTTACTTACACTTACTTTTAGCATTCTATTATAGAATTGCTATAGCATATATTAATACTCACTACTCCATAAGTTTTCAAAGGTAGAACATATTTGAGTTGAATTTTTAAAAATCTCAATTCACCCCGCTCTTGGATTATTTAGCTAGATAACAAGCATAAAAAAAGGAGTTTTGCTTCGACAAAAGGCCATTGATGAAAAAGTTGGCAAACTATTGACTATCGGATTCATCTGAGAAGCTTACTATCCTGACTAGTTAATCAATATTATCATGGTCAAGAAGGCCATCAGGAAGTAGAGGATCTACATCAACTATATCGATTTGAATAAAGCATGCCTAAAAAATAGCTTTCTATTATTGAAAATCAATTAACTAGTTGACACCACTTCTGGATACAAGCTGCTCAGCTTCATGGATATCTTTTTGGACTACAACTAGATCAAGATGGCTCCCGAAGATAAGAACACTACCTTTATAATTAATAAAGGTACTTATTGTTACAAAGTAATGCCTTTTGATTTGAAAAATGTAAGAACAACCTATCAACAATTGGTCAACAAGATCTTCAAGGACTAGATTGGTCAGAATATAAAAGTCTATGTTAACAACATGATCATCAAGAACTCTAAAATAGCTGATCACATCAAAGACCTGGAAGAAGCCTTCAACATCCTCTATCGATACCAAATGAAGCTAAATCTGAGTAAGTGCACCTTCAACATCACTATTAACAAGTTTCTTAGATCTCTAGTCACTAAGAGGTGCGTTGAAGTAAATTTGGAGAAAATCCAAGCAATCATTGACATGTGGCATCCAACCTCCAAGAAGAAAATATAGTAACTAACCAGGCTTATCACTGCACTTAATCAGTTCATTTCAAGATTGACCAAGTGATGCTTGCCATTCATCAAGTTTCTATATCGAATTTACAACTTCACCTGGACGAAGAAATGCCAACAAGCTTTTAAGCAGCTAAAGAAGTTCCTCAAGTCTCCACCTTTACTTTTCAAGCTTGAAGTCAAAGAGGAGCTCTACTTGTATCTTGTTGCATCTCTAGAAGTAGTCAACGTCATGCATGTTTGGGTGGATGACAAGGGATTCCAAAAATATATCTACTACACCAACCAAGTTCTCCACGATGCATAAACCAGGTATTCTGAACATAAGAATATTGTTTATGTACTAATCATTTCTACCAGCATCTTAGGCCATATTTCCAAGCCCATTTAATAGTCATCTTAACTAATTAACTACTCAAGGCTATCTTGTAATGATGAGACATCATCTTGAGGGTGGCCAAATGGGTTATCAAATGTAACAAGTTTGACATCTCCTATCATCCAAAGTCATCCACGATGGCCTAAGTCTTGGCCAACTTTCTAATCAAGTGCATATAGTCAAATGACAAGCCTAAAGAGGAGCTTACCGAGAAGTTTTATCTAGGGATGACCTAGACTCTTTATGTGAATAGAGCTTCAAATTCTTAGGGGAGAAAAGCTGGACTGATCTTGACCAACTAAAAAGGGATGGTTACCAAGTACGTACTACGCTTCTCATTTAAGGTGGCTAATAACCAAGCTGAGTATGAGGCCTTGCTGGCTAGATTAAAGTTTGTCAAGGAGCTTGGAGCAACATGTCTTAAGGTCTTCACTAACTCTTAACTCGTGGCCAACCAAGTTACTAGTGAGTATAAAGCTCGGGACTAATTATGGCCAAGTACCTTGATAAAGTACTAACCCTCATATGAGCGCTTAAGTACTTTAGCATATTCTATATTCCCTTGCATAAGAATGGCCAGCAAATGTGCTTTCCAACTAGCAACCTTAGTGGATAACTTCCTCAGGTGGTCTTACATCGAATACCTAGAGGCTCATAGTATCAATGAAACCGAGGAGATCCAATAGGTCACCCATGAACCGAGTTGGATAGATTTATTTGTCAAGTTCCTGATAGAAGGCATCTTACCCGACAATCCTTTGAAAGTGAAGAAATTCAAGTGGAAAGCTTCTCAATTCATGTTGCTAGATGGACAACTCTACAAGAGGTCTTTCTTAGTTCCTCTACTCAAGTGCTTATGGCCCACTGATGCCACCTATGTGCTTCTAGAGATCTATGAAGGAATCTATAGGAATCATCTCGAGGGCAAATCATTAGCCTACAAAGTTCTATGGCAAAGATATTATTGGTCCACCATGCAAGAAGATAGTATGAAGCTTGTTTAGAGGTATGACGATGCCTGGGTACACCAAGAACCAGTAGAACCAGTAAGCTAATTAACTCAGCTCTCTTCTTCCTGGCTATTTGTCTAGGAGGGTATGGATATACTTGATACATTCTCCTAGTAGGTAGTTAGTAGAAGTTCCTAATCATTGCCATCGACTACTTCACTAAATGGATGGGGGCAGAACCCTTGATGCACATTATCAAGAGCAAGGTCAAGTTTTTTTTCTAGAAATCCATCATCTATCAATTTGGACTTTCCCATGTACTCATCATCGACAATGGCTAATAATTTGACAACTGGGCATTCAAGGATTTCTATGCCAAACTCCACATTCAACATAGGTTTATAACTATCAGACATCTTCAATCAAACAACGAAGTAGAAGTCATAAACCAGACAATTCGATAAGGGCTCCGAACAAAGCTAGATGAAGCCAAAGGTAGATACATAGAGGAGCTACTCGAAGTGCTATGGGCATACCAAACAACTCCTCGAATATCGAGAATGAGTTTTCCTTAAACTTTGCTTTCGATACCAAAACCATGATCCCAGTTAAGATCAAATTGCCACCATGTGGATCGACCACTATGATGAATCAAACAACTCAAGCCAATTGAGAGCCAACTTTAATTTATTGGAAGAGACTTGAAATCAAGCCCACCTACCTAACGATGGCTATGTACCGATAATGAGTTGCTTGGTACTACAACTTCCAAGTAAGATTGAAGACTTTTCACCTAGGAGATCTTATGCTCTGACTTGCAAAGTCTGAAAACCTACTTAGCAAGGTAAGCTATCTCCAAACTGGAAAGGATCTTATTGAGTAGCTAAAGCCCTTCAACAAGGAGCTTACAGGATGAGGACCTTGATGGAACAATAATCTATTGGATTTCAAATGCTAAGAATCTTAAAATGTATTACCAAAGATATATCAACACTTATTCGACAATACAATCAAAATTCTCTCTAGCAATGTTCCTAAAGGTTTCATCTTGATGTTTAGCTTATTCATCTACCACCACACCCAACAAACCTACTGAGCCCTCTGAGCACTTAACATCTGGTCAACTATGAAGATGGCTGTATTTTCATATGTCCATCTCCATCGACAGGCTCCTTAAGCTCTCTGGCCACTTAACACCTAATCGACTGATGCAGAACAAAGAACAAAGAAGCGTATACGGAAGTAAATTTAAGATTAATTCTTTTTTTTTTTTTTATATTTCAGAAATTGGCTTTGACTCAAAGTAAAGCTAAACTAAGTTGAAGGAAACTAGGTAAGGATTGAAAGCACAATTTAGATGAAACTAAATTTTCAGAGTAGTTTAGAAGTAACGGATTGCTGGGGGTTGAGAAACTCCCAGACCTAGGATTTCGCTCTGAACTTTCAACAGAACAGAAATAGAGAGGAGAGATGGTTTACTAACCAGACAGTGATCTTCTCAGGATTTTGGTGGAAGAACTCTCTCGAGCAGATTGTTGGATCCTCGGATTCGGCTATCTTCGCAATGGATCCTCCAATACTGGTCTGTGGTTTGGTCGGCTTCTCCTGGACTCAAGATCTGGGAAGAAGAGGAACAAGTGATGGAATTCAGATACTCAAGAAAAGATTTACCAGGTTGAAGAACTTGAAAGCTGAAGTTACTGAAATCAGGATTCTCCTAGAGGCTGATCTGACTTCCTCTTAGAATTGCTGTAGACCTGAAGTATCTGGACTGGAGCTGGATGCTGGTGGTCGGCCTGGACTTGGAGAGGGTGGCCGTGAGAGGTTGGATAGGCTAGGGCTTGGTGGAAAGAGAAGGGTGATGGCGGCTAGGGTTTGGGAGTGGAGTGGCTAACCTAGGGTTTGGGTTTTGGAGATCTCACACCTCCTCAAGGTTCCTGGGGAACTCGGATTTACTCCCTCACAGAGCTCAACACCTGAATGCAAGTGCGGAAGAGAGAAAACACAAAGTTTGCTCACAAAAAATTTGGCTTCATTCATCTGATTGATTTAAACTTACAAGAGGGGTTTAATTTATAAGGCTTTACAAGGGAGTAGGGTTTTACATCTTCCCATGTGGGACTAAAGGAGGGGATCTACAAATCAGGATAATCCATACACATATGGTCGGCCAAGGTACCAAAAAAATTTGATTAGGGTTATAAAAGGCAAGTAGATGGCGCCTCCTTGCTTGGATCTTCAAGAGAATTTTTTTCCTTCCATGGATCAACTTTTTTGGACTCCTCCTTTTCTTCCTCCCTAAGTCAAGGTCCTTCCCATCTTTGATTTGGATTTTTTTGGCAGGTAGTGGGCGCCTCCTTGAATTTCTCTCCAAGAGAATTTCTTTCCATTCTTACTTTGGTTCTTTTGGGAAAGTCTTGGCCGCTCCCTTGATTTGTGGACTCCTGGTGGATTTCTCCTCATCTGGCGCATGAGAGAAGGAAGCTGCTATCTGTGGAGTGGGGACCAAAGGCTGCTGGATGTAGATATGGCACCCCCTGGACTCAGGCATATGGCTGGGAGTGTGGCTGGGAGTGTGGTGCCTACTTGCTAGGCCTTGGGAGAAAATGTAACACCCCAGGTTGAAACCCTAGTCCACTACTGAGTCAACATGACTCAACAAAATAAAATGCAGGTAATGTAGACTCAAGCTAAATTGAGTTGATCTAGTCAACTCTTATTACAAACCAAAAACCCTAATTCTTCGGGCAAGGTTAATCAGAGATCCAGATGGAGCTCTGAAGTCTTCTTCTGAGTCTGGTGCCCATACCAATTCTCCCAGGGTGGGAGGAACTCGACCCTGTCGAGTATGGATCAAGTTGGCTCTGGTATCTCTCCAAGAGGTCTGGGTCCAGCTCTTGTAACTCTTCTCGGGAGATCCAAGAGTCATCAGAATCTGGCCTTCCTAGCCAGCGGACCAGGTATCTTTGGTATCCTCGATTACGAGTAGAGATAACCTGATCATCCAGGATCTTTTCAATCTTCTCTTTCCTCACAGGCCAATTTGTTGGTGGACACACAGGGTCAGGTTCACTCTCAAGAGCAGGATTAGGTTCAAAAGCCTCACTGGGAATCACAGCTGGCTCCCTATACTCTACTAGGTCTGTAATGTTGAAAGTGGAGCTAATGCCTAGTTCTGGAGGCTACTCGAGCACATAGGCATTGGATCCTACTCTCTTTACCACTCTAAATGGTCCAGCTCCCCTAGCATGTAACTTTCTAATGGTTCCAGGAGGAAACCGTTCAGGCCTTAACCTAATCACTACATAGTCTCCTTCGTCAAAAGTTTTGACTCACCTTTGAGAATCAGCCAATTTCTTATAAGTTTCATTACTTAAATTTATTTTGGCTTGAATTTCTTTATGCAAGTCTTTTATATACTGTGCAAAAACTTCGGCAGACTCGGAGACCCGTGTGTGGTTTGTAACCATGCATAATTTCAAATGGACTCTTACCCGTAGACCTATTGACCGAGTCATTATATGCAAATTCAGCTCTAGGTAAGTACAAATCCCAGTTCCTAATGTTTTCACCAACAAGACACCTTAGCAGATTTCCTAAACTACGATTCACTACTTCGGTTTGGCCGTCAGTCTGGGGATGATAGGCTGTTGAAAACTTAAGTTTCGTCCCTAACTTATGCCAAAGGGTTTTCCAGAAATAGCTGGTGAACCGAACATCCCTATCTGAAACAATGGTCTTGGGTAGGCCCTGGAGTCGAACTATCTCATTAAAGAATAGGGTGGCTACCTTAGACGCATCAAATGTTTGGGAACAAGGCAAGAAATGGGCCATCTTGGAAAATCGATCTACTACAACACAGATAGAGTCATGCCTCCTCTGGGTCTTAGGCAAACCTAACACAAAGTCCATGCTCACATCTTGCCAAGGACGATCTGGGACAGGGAGTGGGGTATAAAGGCCGGTGTTCTATTTTCGTTGTTTGGCAACAGCGCAGGTCCGACACCTAGCCACAATATGTGCTACATCTCTTTTTAAGCTAGGCCAGAAAAAATGGTCTTCAATAGCCAGGGTGGTCTTATCTTTTCCGAAATGGCTAGCTAAACCTCCAGCATGAGTTTCCCAAATCAAGAATTCCCTAAGAGAGGTTCTAGGGATGCAAAGCCTATTCTTAAAGAACAGAAAGCCATCTAAAAGGGAATAATCCTTATGTTCAATAGATGGTCCTTGAGTTAGATCCTGGTATACAGTCTTGAAATCCGGACACGACTCATATTCTTCTTTGATTTGCTCAAACCCTATGACTTCAGCCCTAACAGAATTCAACAACAAAGATCGACGACTAAGGGCATCAGCTACCTTATTTTCAGACCCAGCCTTATGCTTCAAAACAAAAGTATAGGACTGGATATACTCTACCCACTTAGCATGCCTAGGGTTAAGCTTCTTCTGAGAATTCAAGAATCTAAGAGCCTCATGGTCTTAAAACAGTACAAATTCTTGCAGTAGTAAATAATGTCTCCAGTAATGCAAAGCTTGCACTACCGCGTAAAATTCCTTATCATAGGTAGAATACCTAAGCTTAGCATCATTAAGTTTTTTACTAAAGAATGCTACGGGATGGTTCTGTTGGCTTAGGACTCCACCTATACCTACTCCTGAAGCATCACAGGCAACCTCAAATACCTTTGAAAAGTCCGGTAGTCTCAAAATGGGTGCCTGGGTCATCCTATCCTTAAGATCTAGGAAGGCTTTATGGGCTGCTTTGGTCCACTAAAATTCTTCCTTCCTAATGCAGTCTGTGATAGGAGCAACTACAGTACTAAACCCCTTGATGAATCGCCTATAGAAGGTAGCCAAGCCATGGAAACTTCTGACTTCATGCATACTGGTCGGCTCTGGCCATTCTACTATGGACCTAATCTTTTTAGGATCGGCAGCCACGCCGTCAGGGGTTACAACAAATCCAAGGAAGATAATTCTACTGGTCATAAATTCACACTTTTTGAGATTACCGTAGAGACTATCATTCCTCAAAACTTGACAGACTTGTCTAAGGTGGCCTAGGTGATCTGCAGGGGTCTTACTATAGATCAGGATGTCATCAAAATAGACCATTACAAACTTCCCTATGAAAGCTATAAGTACCTGGGTCATAATCCTCATGAAAGTACTAGGGGCATTGGACAACCCAAAAGGCATAACAACCCATTCAAAGAGACCATCCTTAGTTTTGAAGGCTGCTTTCCACTCATCCCCTGGTCTAATCCTAACCTGATGATAGCCGCTCTTGAGATCAATTTTAGAAAAAACCATGGCACCGGCCATCATATCAAGCATGTCATCTAGTCTAAGGATGGGGAACCTATACTTGATTGTGATTTTATTGATGGCATGACTATCAACACACATCCTCCACGTGCCATCCTTCTTCGGGGTTAGAAGTGCAGGGACTGCACAAGGGCTAAGACTCTCTCTAATGAACCCCTTCCTCAATAATTCGCCAACCTGCTTTTGCAGTTCTTTATGCTCAGATGGATTCATCCTATAATGGGGCAAGTTGGGTAAAGTAGCTCCTGGGACTAAATCTATGGAATGCTGAATATCCCTAAGAGGTGGAAGGTGGTCTGGCAGATCCTCGGGAAAGACATCCTCAAATTCTTCTAATAAAGGCTTAACTTCTTGAGGAGGCTCTAAGGGTGTAGGAGTCCTAAGTTCCTTAGCAGTCAATATCCAAATGGGTGAACCACTATGAATTTCTTGTTCTAGATCCTTGGCACTAATTAGGTTCACTCCAGTCTTCATTTCCCTAACCTTACTGGTTCCTTTAGCTACCTTGTCCTTAGGAGGGACTGAATGGATTGTGATTTTCTTCCCATTGAAACAAAAGACACAGGTGTTGGATTTTCCTAAGAGGGTGGCATCATGATCATACAACCAAGGTCTTCCAAGAATTATACTGCTCACCCCCATGGGCAAGACATCACACCAAATCTTCTCTTGATAGGATTGCATTTGGATTTGGACCTGACATCTAGACTGGATGGGTATGGAGGTAGAGTCTACCCAAGAAACCTTATAGGGGTTGGGGTGGGGGACTGGGGTTAAGCCTAACATTTTGACAGTGCTAGTAGAAATGGCATTTACACAGCTCCCACTATCTATGATGATTTTACAAACCTTATCCCCTAGTTTAAGGAAAGTCTGTAAGATGTTAGTCCTACGCCAGTCTTCCTGAACTTTAGTCTGGGACAGGATGCATCTCACAACCCCTAAGTGGTCAGACTCAGTGGATTCTTCCTCTCCTTCATACTCATCAACCAAATTCATTCCGGCCTCATAAACTTCTTCTTCAAACTCCTCATTAGGCTCGGAATTCTCTTCTCCTCCCTCTTCTATATATAGGGATCTACGAGGGCACTGGCTAGAAACATGACCTACCTTATGACACTTAAAACAAGCTATGGCTGTACACTGATTGGAGATATGATCGGGCTTCTGGCACTTAAAACAGACGATACTAGGGGTTCTCTGGGTGTCAGGTGCCTTACCTTTGTTCATGGGCCTAGGGGTGGGGATACCCTGATTAGGCTTGCTAGGGGTAACCTGGCTAGGTCCATTTCTTGGGATTGGGGCACTAACCCTAGATGGCATGGGTCCTCTCTGAAACTTCTCAGTATTCAGTGCAATCTGATAGGCTTGGTCTAGGTCAGTAACCTCTCTCAGAAACAACTCTCTCTTAATATCTTCCCTAAGCCCAGCCCTAAATCTAGACAAAGTGACTTCATGGGCTTCACTCACATCACATCTCATTAGGTATTCATCAAAGGTGGTTATGTAGTCTGAAACAGATCGATTCCCTTGTTTCAAAGTCTGCCATTGGTCTAACAGATTCTACTGGTATGAAATGGGTAGGTACTTGTCTCTAAGATTTTCTTTCATACCCTGCCAAGTGGTTATGGGCTCTACATTTCATCTTCTAGTGGTCAACTCAATGTTCCCCCAGTATAACCTAGCTTGACGTATTAATTTCATCTTGGCAAACTTGAATTTCCTCTCCTCAGACATGGCATACCACTCAAAGTACTGGTCCATCTCACCCTCCCAATCAGAATACACCTTAGGATTTAAGCTACCATCAAAAGTGGGTGCATCTAACTTGATGTTCCGAATGAACCTATCATCTCTATCCTCAGGTTCTGGGTTAGGCCTCCTATGATTAGGTTCAGGATCTCGGTATAAAGGTCTTCTAGGCTCTTGGTGTCGGTGAGGTTGAGGCACATTAAAATCTGGGTCAGGAGTCCAATTTCGATGCCTAGGTTCCTCAAGTACTTGGACTCGATCCCTAAGCTGGGCAAAATTCTCATTCATATCCTGACTTAATTTGTTCATACTCTCAGTAAGAGCTCTAACCATGGCCTCTAAATCAGCTTGGGTTTGACCAGGTTGGTAGGGTACTCCATTCCGGGTAGACATGATGCAATCAAGCACACAAAATGAGACTCAACTGAACGACTACGGGCTGACTAGACCTAGAGCCCAAACTAGGTACCCAATCAGAGTGGCAAGCTAGCCTGTAGTAACTCAGGACTCAGCCAGGCAGGTGTAAGGGGAGTGTTAGGTCCCTGAATGCCAATCCTAGACACCAATCAGAGATTGGCCAAGTAGGCGGACCAGCACACAAGCCCTTCAGGATGGAATCCCTGAACCACCGTTCTAGACACTGACCACAAAAGCACACACAGAGTAACCAGACAAACTGACTCAACACTAGCCTTGACCCAACTTGTTGATGTCCCTAGCCCACTAGGGCAAATTAGGTCTAATCAATTTTAGATTAAAGGCTTAGGTTCGAATGAAGGGGTGATGGTTTTGGGCTAAGGAGAGGTTATCAACTCCTCCCCTTATCTTAGATGCTCAAATGCCCTTAAGATGAATTAAGAGATGAACACTCAAAAATAAATGGATTGCAGAACACAAAAATAGAGTTACAGTAATTTAATTCTCAGAAATCGCACGGAAACCAATAAATCATGGGAAAATTATGCAAGTTATTTTCAATTATACTAGTTTCATAAAAATAAAAATCACTGAATTTAGAGTTACCTGCAGTGAGAAATAATTCCTGCAACAGGGTAATTACGGGCTAAAAATAGAGCACTTCCCCGTTTACAATTCCTGCTATGAAGTTATAACCCAACGGATCCCCTACACGCCCTAGGAACATCTCGTGGAATGGAAAGAGGAGGTTTGCACCTCTCTTCGTTCCTAGGACCGGACGTCCTGGGGAGTCTACTTCGAGCAGACAAAGTAAAAAGAGAGAGACTCAAACAAGCAATCGAAACAGAAACCCTAGACAGGGCTCTGATACCAAAAATGATGCAGAACAAAGAACAAAGAAGCATATGCGGAAGTAAATTTAAGATTGATTCTTTTTTTTTATATATTTCAGAAATTGGCTTTGACTCAAAGTAAATCTAAACTAAGTTGAAGGAAACTAGGTAAGGATTGAAAGCACAATTTAGATGAAACTAAATTATCAGAGTAGTTCAGAAGTAACGGATCGCTGGGGGTTGAGAAACTCCCAGACCTAGGGTTTCGCTCTGAACTTTCAACAGAATAGAAATAGAGAGGAGAGATGGTTTACTAACCAGATAGTGATCTTCTCAGGATTTTGGTGGAAGAACTCTCTCGAGCAGATTGTTGGATCCTCGGATTCGGCTATCTTCGCAATGGATCCTCCAATACTGGTCTGTGATTTGGTCGGCTTCTCCTGGACTCAAGATCTGGGAAGAAGAGGAACAAGTGATGGAATTCAGATACTCAAGAAAAGATTTACCAGGTTGAAGAACTTGAAAGCTGAAGTTGTTGAAATCAGGATTCTCCTGGAGGCTGATCTGACTTCCTCTTAGAATTGCTGTAGACCTGAAGTATCTGGACTAGAGCTGGATGCTGGTGGTCGGCCTGGACTTGGAGGGGGTGGCCGTGAGAGGTGGGATAGGCTAGGGCTTGGTGGAAAGAGAAGGGTGATGGCGGCTAGGGTTTGGGAGTGGAGTGGCTAACCTAGGGTTTGGGTTTTGGAGATCTCACACCTCCTCAAGGTTCCTGAGGAACCCGGATTTACTCCCTCACGGAGCTCAACACCTGGATGCAAGTGCGGAAGAGAGAAAACACAAAGTTTGCTCACAAAAAAACTTGGCTTCATTCATCTGATTGATTTAAACTTACAAGAGGGGTTTAATTTATAAGGCTTTACAAGGGAGTAGGGTTTTACATCTTCCCATGTGGGACTAAAGGAGGGGATCTATAAATCAGGATAATTCATACACATATGGTCGGCCAAGGTACCAAAAAATTTGATTAGGGTTATAAAAGGCAGGTAGATGGCGCC
Source organism: Areca catechu (assembly GCA_021397845.1). Classification (NCBI taxonomy): domain Eukaryota; kingdom Viridiplantae; phylum Streptophyta; class Magnoliopsida; order Arecales; family Arecaceae; genus Areca; species Areca catechu. The sequence goes on along the minus strand of CM038051.1, from coordinate 86,310,759 downwards.
TCCTTGCTTGGATCTTCAAGAGAATTTTTTTCCTTCCATGGATCAACTCTTTTGGACTCCTCCTTTTCTTCCTCCCTAAGTCAAGGTCCTTCCCATCTTTGTTTTGGATTTTTTTGGTAGGTAGTGGGCACCTCCTTGAAGTTCTCTCCAAGAGAATTTCTTCCCATTCTTACTTTGGTTTTTTTGGGAAAGTCTTGGCCGCCCCCTTGATTTGTGGACTCCTGGTGGATTTCTCCTCATCTGGCGCATGAGAGAAGGAAGCTGCTATCTGTGGAGTGGGGACCAAAGGCTGCTGGATGTAGATATGGCACCCCCTGGACTCAGGCATATGGCTGGGAGTGTGGCTGGGAGTGTGGTGCCCACTTGCTAGGCCTTGGGAGAAAATGTAACACCCCAGGTTGAAACCCTAGTCCACTACTGAGTCAACATGACTCAACAAAATAAAATGCAGGTAATGTAGACTCAAGCTAAATTGAGTTGATCTAGTCAACTCTTATTACAAACCAAAAACCCTAATTCTTCGGGCAAGGTTAATCAGAGATCCAGATGGAGCTCTGAAGTCTTCTTCTGAGTCTGGTGCCCGCACCATCGACTATGCAGATGGTTGCATTTTCATATCTCCATCTCTAGCGGGCTCCATGAGCCCTCTAATCGCTTAACACCCAGTCGATTATGAAGATGGCTGTATTTCCTCACCTCCATCTCCTCTCTTCGATTGCTTAACAATCAGTTAACAAAAAAATAATTACTAACTTAGTTGACTCAAGCCCAACTAACCTATGGCAATGACTAAAATAATCTATTACAAAGTTCTTGGCAATCGACAAATACACTGTCACCCAAAAAAAATGTTAAAACAAGTGACAACGGACTTCATATAGTTAGGTGGAAATGTAAGTTTTATCATTAAGGACTTAGTTCTCAAAGGTTAAAGTTTAGGCTATATCGACTAACATCTATATGACTAAAGGACATGCAAATTTTCCAAGTCACTTATTCAACAGAGTTCGAGGAAAAGGTACTCAACCAAGGGTGCTCCTTTGACTAGATTACTTGCGTAATCATGGGTCTATGCTGCATCAAAGCTAGTGTGATCACCTACTCTAATAGATGAACAAAAAAGAACCAGCTCTTCTTGTTATGAATGAAAGAAGGCAAGTCGAAAAGAAAAGAGCATCCCTGGCGAGGGCCAATAAACCACCAATCCTTCACCATCAGGTGCCACTTCAAAGTAAACAATGCTCGAAACAGTGAAATCCTGGTCTCGGTCCTGAGCATGTTGTACAGAACAACAAAGGAGCAAATGATGCAAAAAGAGTTGGGAGCTAGTTGAGCTGGAACAACTCGATACAAATGATGAATGTTTTGAATGAAAGGATGGAAGGGTAGCTAAAGACTTGTATACAAAGGAACTCCTCATATAAGATGACTCTACTCACCGAACCTAACATCACTCAGTCATCTGGCTTGGGAGCAAAGATTTGGAATTGAATCAAAAAATGATATTGTTTGTGGAGTCGGAGGATGTCAGCATTGGCCATCGCCGAGATGGTGCTTGCTAGATGGTGCAGACACCAAAGAAACCAGAATAAGGTAGAGGCTTTTCAACCCTCTGTGGATCACTTAATTCATATTCAAGTCCACTATAATAAAGCTTGGCTATTTTATTTGAGTCCTGTAATTAGTCAGCTCATGTTGAGCTAGTTCAGTTCAGTATTAGTCAGCTCATGTCGAGCTAATTTTATTTTTTTTGAGTCCTATCCAAGCATATCGAAGACTCAAGACCACTTCATACAAGTGAAGACCAAGTCCAACCTAATTGAAGAGATGGAAGTTGAGCCCAAATCCAACCCAACTTGAAGACTTGATGATCCCAGGAGGAGAAAATAAAAACAGGAACAAATCTGGAGCCCTGTTCCAGCCAAAAGCAAATTGGGCCAGCCCAGGCCTAGGAAGAGGAATTAGGGCGCCACCTCTTAGGATTACCCTCCTCTTGGTCAGCCACTTATGGTCACCCCCTTGGCCGACCAAGACAAGGAGAGGGAGTCCAAGTGCTTTACGGATTTCTACCTAGGTTGCCTTGTATTCCTAGTTAGGGTTTGAAAGGGAGAAGGAGTCCTATGTAAAGTCTAAAGTACCCTTACTTGGGGTCCAAGCTTAAGGGTCTATTTAAGGGACCCTAGCCTCTTATATGAAACTTGATTTTTGATATGAAATAAATCTTGAGTTATTATATTGTTTTGTGTGATTACCCTGCTGTGTGCATAAAGGGGTTTGAGAGTTCTTCTTCCCGGTGTTTGCAACCATCTTCCTGCCACCAACCATCCTTCCAGCCCCCTCCAAAACTTTCTTTCCTTTGTTGTTTTCCTTTGTTTTCTTGATTTTCTCTGAGTTTTCTAACCCCTGACAGGTTGTTTGCAGGTTCCCGAGTTCCTACAAATTCAACGACTCCAACCAAGCCTAAATCGGACCACCGAGCAGAAAGCCGGGTATCCGCGGATCTTTGGCTTAGTTTTCCAGGTCGCATCCATCAAGGAACGAGAGATCCTTTTGTTGTGATCTTCACCGGGCACTTTAGACATTGTCAGGTACATCCCCTCTACCTCCAGTAATTATATTGTAGGAGAACTTGCCCTAACCGAGGCTTCTCAGCCCCGGCGATCCTTCTTTAGTACTTTTCTAGGTTCTAATCTGCATGCTTGGCTTCAAAAATTCATACAAAATTCTCTACAACTAATTTTGATCTAAAATTTGGGAATTAATCATCTAACCACACATATAAAATATATAAAAGGAATTGCATGCATATTAGTCCCGCATCATCTGGTATCAGAGCTTAGATTATGGCTTATTTTCTGTAATTTTTTAGTCCATATATACTCTATTAATTTAGTTACTTCTTTCTTTTCTGAACTCCAAAAATTTTGAAATTTATTTTTCTGAATTCCATAATCCAAAGTATTTTCTAGGATTTTTGTAGATTTTATTTTGGTCTGTAAATTTTCTGCAAGCCGAAATACAGCCTACAAATTTTGACTCTATTTTTTTTAGCAAAACAAGTTTGGAAGTTTTAGGGTTTTGTTTAGCATCTTTTTGCATATCTTTTAATTTTAGTATATTTCCTGCATATTAGGCCATAATTTGCAAGTTTTCTTCTGTTTAAGAAAATGTCAAAATATATAAAAAAAAATTATATATTATCCAAAAACACCAAAAAAAAATATCTAAACCATAATTTGCATCCTCATCTGCTTGCCATCATTGCATAATTTACTTTAAGGGCACTCTCTTTATGCCAGATAAGAGAAGGAGGTCATTACCTTTCCTTAGCCCAAAACCACCACCTTTGCATCCTATCCCAAGCCTAACTTAAAATTTATTAGACTTAATTTGCCCTAGTGGACTAGGGACACCAACTGGTCGGGTCCGGGCTAAGTGTCAGATCATTGTGTCAAGCTAACCTGTGTGTGTTGTGTGCTCGGTGTCTAGAATGGTGGTTTAGGGATTCAATCCCGAAGGGCTTGTGTGCTGGTCCTCCTACCTGGCCAATCTCTGATTGGTGTCTAGGATTGGCAATCAAGGACCTAACACTCCCCTTACACCTACCTTGCTGAGTACAGGGTTACTATAGGCTAGTTTGCCACCCTGATTGAACACCTAGTTTTGGACTCTAGATCTAGAAAGTTGTAGTTGGTTTGATCTAGTCTTGCATGAGCATTAGATCAGGAGTCCCATCTCATTCACCATCTCCATGAATCCATGGATCATCTTGATGCTAAAATTGATGCCCTTGGAGAGAGGTTAGTCCAATCCTTCAATCGTAGACTTGATCAACTAGATGCCCAACGAGGAACCTTAGAGAAAACCCGTAGGACCCAAACCAAGATCCAAACCTGAACCAGAACTTGAGTCACCTCCCCAGCCTAGGAGAACCCTTCGCCATGACCCTTATTATGATATCGAACCAAGGAGGACCCCTTACCATGATCCCTACCGTGAGGTTGAACCTTGGAGAGACCATCGCCATGACCCTTATTATTATACTGAACCTAGGAGGACCCCAAACCCTGATCCCTACCATGAGGTTGAACCTAGGAGAGCCCATCGTCATGACCCTTATTATGATACTGAACCTATGAGGACCCCAAACCCTGATCCCTACCGTGAGGTTGAACCAAGGAGAGCCCATCGTCATGACCCATACTATGATACTGAACCTAGGAGGACCCCAAACCCTGATCCATACCTTGAGGCTAAACCTAGGAGAGCCCATCGTCATGACCCAATCCCTAAGGTTAGTTCTAGAAGGACCAATCAGGATTTTGTAAACCAGGAAGATAGATCCTATTTACCCATATCCTATAAGCCTAGTATACCCACGACCTATAGATCTTATGACTCCAAATCCTATGAACCTAGAACTTATGAATCCAGAACCTATGAACCTAGATCCTATGACTCTAGATCCTATGATCATAGATCCTATGCACCCACACCCTATAAGCCCAGTAGACACAAGACCCATAGAGATGAACCTAAATCCTATGAGCCCAGAGAGCCTATAACCCCTAAGTATTAGCCTAGTACTAGTCATGCTTCCCCTAGTCAACTTGAATCCCATAGGATTAGTATCCCTAAATAAGAACCCAGTAGTGAGCCACTACCCCTTATACAACCTGAACCTACTAGGAGTAGTACCCATAATCAGAGACTAGAACCTAACCAATTTTCAGCTAGCCGACCTACTCCAACCATTCCTGAGATTCACAAGGCTTACATTAACGCGGAAGTGTATGAAGCTGATGTGAGCCTAGTGGATGAGTATGAGGGAGAAGAGGAGACACCTTTAGTAGACCTTGAATTAGCTGACCCAATAGATACCTAGGTAGAAACCAACACAGAGCTAGTTGACCTTGACCACATCCAACCTAAAGCTATAGTGGAAGAACAAATAGAGGAAGAGAACCTAGGTACTGCTGCTAGAGCCTTACTTGAGGAAACCATAGAGGAGAGCCAAATTATAGAGTCTAGTCCAAAAATACAAGAACCAGAAGAATTTATTAAGGACCTGATCTCTTTGAATCAATACCTTCAAGATGAGCCCCCTCCTATAGTTCCCATTAAGGACCTCTTCCCCGAAATTGGCGACCCATCCTTCCATTATGCAAACCCTGAAAATATAGCTCAACCTCGTAAGGTTAACCTCATTAGTATAGGATTAGTTCATGACACCCCATTTTTTATCCTACTTTATCCAACTAACCTGGAACCTTTTTCTCTATCCTACCAGACTAATTATGAACCCACTTCCTATTTCCTATCCTTTTCTGAGTTTTCTCATGTGTCTAGAACTATTAGGTTATATTTTGTTAAGGTTACTAGGTTGCAAGGATCCATAGAGTCATCCCATTTGCTACCTACTTTTGGCAGACCCTCTGGCACCTATTAGGAGTTACTAGCAAATTTTTTTCTGCATGTCATCCCTCAACCATGACTCATGCCCCCATGCCTGAGTGGTAGTTAAGACCTAATAAACCTCTTTAGTCGAGTCTGTTAGGTATAGGTTTGAGCCCTTTGCATCATCTTGTTAGGAGACTGCATGTGCCTAGCATGTTCACCACCCGCACTAATCTTAAAAAACTGGCTAATTCCCGAAGAAGGGTCAAAGAATTTGATGTAGTGGATTCTATCTTGGTTAGGCTTAGGCCTAAAAGAAGCTTCATGCTTGCAGAGCCGGACCTTTAAAGTGATAAAGAAGGATTGGATCAAATGCCTATGTGTTAGACTTGCCTTCGGATATGGGCATTAGTTCTACCTTTAATATTACAGACCTAGTTGAGTATAGGGAACCGGCAATGATACCTAGTGAGGCCTTTGGACCTATTCCTTTTCATTTTGAGTGATCCTAACCCAAAGTGTCCACCAATTAATTGGCCTGAGAAAGGAGAACGGATCGAGTGTATCTTGGACGATCAAGCCATTATGACCCGGGGCCGCGGTTATCAACGCTTCCTAGTTTGATGGCAAGGCTGGCTAGAGTCAGATGATTCATGGATTTCTCAAGAGGACTTGCAATGCCTCAACCCAGACCTTCTCGAGAGATATGTGAGCCAGTCTGATCTTCACTCGACAGGGTCGAGTTCCTCCCACCCCGGGAGAATTGGTGCAGACACCAAAGGTAGCAGAATAAGGCAGAGACTTCTCAACCATCTGTGGATCACTTAATTAACATTCAACTCCACTGTAATAAAGCTTAGCTGCTTTATTTGAGTCCTATAATTAGTCAGCTCATGTTGAGCTAGATCAGTTCAGTATTGTCAGCTCATGTCGAGCTAATTTTATTTTTTTTGAGTCCTATCCAAGCATATCGAAGACTCAAGACCACTTCATACAAGTGAAGACCAAGTCCAACCTAATTGAAGACATGGAAGTTGAGCCCAAGTCAAATCCAACTTGAAGACCTGAAGATCTCAGGAGGAGAAAATGAAAATAGGAACAAATCTGGAGCCCCGTTCCAGCCAGAAGCAAATTAGGCCAGCCCAGGCCCAAGAAAAGGAATTAGGGCACCACCTCTTAGGATTACCCTCCTCTTCATCGGTCACTTATGGTCATCCCCTTGGCTGACCAAGATAAGGAGAGGGAGTCCAAGTGCTTTAGTGATTTCTACCTAGGTTGCCTTATATTCCTAGTTAGGGTTTGAAAGGGAGAAGGAGTCCTATGTAAAGTCTAAAGTACCCTTACTTGGGGCCCAAGGTTAAGGGTCTATTTAAGGGACCCTAGCCTCTTGTATGAAACTTGATTTCTTGATAAGAAATAAACCTTGAGTTATTATATTATTTTGTGTGATTACCCTGCTGTGTGCATAAAGGGGTTTGAGAGTTCTTCTTCCCGGTGTTTGCAACCATCTTCCTGCCGCCAACCATCCTTCCAGCCCCCTCCAAAACTTTCTTTTCTTTGCTGTTTTCCTTTGTTTTCTTGATTTTCTCTGAGTTTTCTAACCCCTGACAGGTCTTTTGCAGGTACCCAAGTTCTTACGAATCCAACGACTCCAGTCAAGCCTAAATCGGACCACCGAGCAGAAAGCCGGGTATCTATGGGTCTTTGGCTCGGTTTTCCAAGCCACATCCATCGAGGAACGAGAGATCCTTTTGCTGCAATCTTCACCGGGCACTTCAGACGTTGTCAGGTACACCCCCTCTACCTCCAGTAATTATATTGTAGGAGAACTTGCCCTAACCGAGGCTTCTCAGCCCCAGCGATCCTTCTTTAGTACTTTTCTTGGTTCTAATCTACATGCTTGGCTTCAAAAATTCATACAAAATTCCCTATAACTAATTTTGTTCTGAAATTCGGGAATTAATCACCTAACCACACATATAAAACATACAAAATGAATTGCATGCATATTAGTCCCACATCACTAAACTAGAGGGGATGGGTACACTTTGACTGGCTAACTGACTAGCCCAAAGTGCCTCACATAAATAAAAGCTCTTGACCTCTCCAAGGCTAGGGAAAGTACGTCCTCCTAAGAGGACTCCCAAGAATCTTGTGGTTGGGAGATATGACTTACCGAATAGCTTTCACCTTTGGATGAAATCATCCGACTAACAAAGGAAAGTGAAAAAGAATATCAAAGGAAGGAGGTGAAAATATAAAGAAAATGTCAGGAAAATCCTAGATCAAGAGTAGAAAGAGAGATTCAAAGAGATGGCAAGAGCTACCAATAGCTTTGCGAGGAGAAGCCCTAAAGGAACCCTACTTGAAGCCTTAAGAGAAAACATGGAAGTAGAACAAAAGGGCGAGAAAACAATAAATCAAGGACTAACCTACTAGAAATAGATTGTTGAGTCTTGTGTGGTGTATCCAAGGCATCAGGAGTCAAGTTATGGGTCTTTGTCATGGTGGTCATGATGTAACTAGGGCTAGGAGTTAGTCTGGTAAGAGTCCTAGGTGATAGACTGAGTTTCTTCATGTTTTTTGTTCAGTTTATCTATTTTAGTCAGCTCGATGGTCCTTCGAGTTGACTCGATTGGTGGCAAAGCATGAGGGGAGTCTGGATGATGTACCAGTGTTGGGTCAGCACAGTTGCTTTGAGTCAACTCTAGTTCTCAAAATAGGTACATAGACACTCTAGACGAGTTGGCTCGGTTTGCTTGAGTCAGCTCGAATTCTCATAATAGAAGGAGCGGTCTTGGCTGAGAGAGTGAGATCTCTCAAGTCTTCCAAGAAGTCCTGTAACTTATTCTGATAGGTGATAATATATTAAAACCCTTGTTTTTCTCCCGAAAACTTCTTCTTAATCATGATTTACTACTTGTTTGATCTCCTTTGCCCCTTTATTCTAAGATAGGTGGTATAGGGTTCATGTTAGGCTTGTTGCTTCCACTATAGTCTCTTCATGGTGCTTCATGTTTGAGGCATTGTATTTGGTCCAGGAGGGATTGATCTCATCTGGTGTGCCACAACATTTGGTATTAGAGCCTGGGTTGCATGAAGGAAAGATCGCTGCTGGGATCAGGTGCGGAATAGTTTTTGATCAAGGCATCAAGGTGAGTAGTTGGTGCTGTTATTTTTTGATCAGATCTATTGATATGGCATCTAGCATTATCAAGGCAGACTTTGAAAAATTCGATGGCAAGGAAAACTTCACCCTTTGGCAGCAAAGGAAAAAGGATTTACTCGTATAGAACCAGATCTATAAGGTGTTATTATGGGAGAAGCCATAGAAGGTTAGTCTAGAAGAATGGGAGGAACTGGAGGAGATAGCTTTTAGCATAATCAGGATGTTCTTGGCTGATTAGGTTTTACCTGAGATCAGTGGAGAAACCATGGCGAAGGTTCTTTGGAAGAAGTTGGAGAACACATACTTAGGCAAGAATATGACGAACAAGTTATGGTTAAAGAAACTATTGTACAGCTTGCAGATGCCAGAGGGAGGAGATCTGATTGCTCATATTCAGAAATTCAATCATGTATGCTCGGATGTTATGAGCCTTGATGTGAAGATAGGTGATGAGGATAGAGCTCTCCTATTGCTATGTTTGCCTCCAGTATCATATGATGGTCTTATTACAACTCTGGTGTATGGAAAGGAGACCTTAAACTTCGAAGAAGTGGTTGGAGTTCTCAGGTTTAATGAGCAATGGGAAAGGCTATGTAAAAGAAGTTCAAGTTCAGAGGTCCTTGATGTGATGAGAGGCAAGGAAGGCCAAGGGAAAGGAGTTGAGGAAAATCGAAAGGTAGGTCCAAGTCTCGAGGTAGTTAGCAGGACTGGAAGTGTTTTAAATGTCATCAGCCTGGTCATCTGAAGAGGAATTGTCCACTTCTGAAGAATGAGAAGGAAAAGGGCTTTTCTAAAGGAGATTCGACCAGTGGGAGTGGTGCACATTCATCTGAGGATAGTGAAGGTTATTTACTGATTGTATCAAATGGAGCCATGGAGTATGATAGCGAATGGATTCTGGATTCTGCCTGTTCTTTTCATTACACTTCATACAGGAATTGGTTTTCTTCTTATGCCAAAGCAAACGGTGGAAGTGTGAGTCTCGGGGATGATCATCCATGTAAGGTTGCTGGTGTTGGTACAATCAGGGTAAGAATGTATGATGGAGTCATATGGATACTTACCAATGTCATGCATGTGTCGGAGCTGAAGAAGAACCTGATTTCCCTAAGTTATTTGGGGAAGCAGGAGTATGACTTTAGCTATTCACCGGGTAGTGGATGCTTGAAGATAACCAAGGTTTCCTCAGTGGTGATGAGAGGAAGAAGACTGAGCAACAACCTTTATAGGATGGAAGGATCAATATTGACAGATAGTGTGGAGATCCTTGTTATAGCACAGGAGGAGCAGCTTACCTACCAATTATTGCACTATCGGATAGGTCACATGAGTGACTGAGGACTCATGGAACTCTCCAAGAAGGGCCTAATTCCAGCACTTAGGAAAGAAGGAGATGATCTATATGAGCCTTGTATTTATGGCAAATAGCATAGAGTAACGTTTGCCAAGAGACCAAACAGAGTGAAGGTGTTTCGGAGTTAGTTCACTTGGATGTATGGGGGTCAGCACCCATATCAGCAAGGGGTGAAGCAAAATACTTTGTTACCTTCATCAATGACTTCTCCAAGAAGGTGTGGATATATCTGATCAGGAAAAGATATCAGAGGTATGTGCTCGATTCAAGGCTTGGAGAGCTGAAGTGGAAAAAGAAACAGGAAAATCAGTCAAGTGCCTGCAGTCTAACAATGGAGTAGAGTACACAAGCTTCAAATTTAGAAGCTACTATGAGGAGAATAGTATCAAATGCCAATTCACAGTGAAGATGACTCCTCAACAAAATGGTGTAGCTGAAAGGATGAACCGGACATTAACAGAGAAGGCCAGGAACTTGAGGCTACAAGCATCACTGCCCAAGGTATTTTGGGGTGATGCTTTAATATTTTTTTGTTTTCTTGTAAATAGGTGCCCAAATAGAAAAATCGATGGAGGAATTCCAGAGGAGGTCTGGAGTGGGAAGAAGGTGGAGCTTGGTCACCTAAAAGTTTTTGGTAGTCTAGCATATGCACTGGTGGAAGGAGCTGAAAAGAATAAATTGGATCCAAAGTCATGCAAGCTACTATTCATTGGATACCCAAGGGGTGTGAAAGGTTACCTACTGGTGGATCCTCACTCTCAGTGGTCCACGGTTAGTAGGAATGTTATCTTCAATGAGAGGAGCCTTCAAAAGAAGCCCGATGTTGCAAATGGAGTCGACAGGTCTGTGGAGGATAGCAGATCACATTTTTTGCAGTCAGGAGATGAGCCATCAGTTTCAGCCTCGAAATAGGTTCACTTTGAGGTGAAGAGTCACAATCATATTCCCACACATATGGAGGATCTACGAGGGGGGACTTCTGACCAGGAGGATGTGCAGGAGGAGCTAGAAACTATAAATTTGCATGATAACACAAGAGGTGTAGCACTGCATAAGCCCAAGAGGAACATTCATAAACCAGTGCGATAAGGCATAGATGAGACCATCTCATATGCTTTCATCTCTGCCAGTGGAGATCTTGAGACATTTGAGGAGGCCATGGATAGTTCATATGCGAGGTCATGGATGCAAGCCATGATGGAGGAGATAGACTCTCTTCGGAAGAACAAGATATGGTAGCTAGTGGATCTACCAAGAGGAAGTCGACCCATTGGCTCCAAATGAATCTTTACAAGGAAGGAGGGAAATTTAGAACAAGGTGGAGTGAGGTACAAGACTAGGCTAATAGTCCAGGGATACTCACAGAAAGAAGGCATTGACTATTCTGAGGTATTCTCTCTCGTTGTCAGGCATACATCTATCAAGGTGCTCTTAAGCATTGTAGTAGCTCAGGATTTGGAGCTGAAGCAGATGGACGTGAAGACAGCATTTCTCCATGGACATCTTGATGATAGTATCTACATGGAGCAGTCACAGGGGTTCAGGGAGCCTGGATCAAAGGAGAAGGTATACTTGTTGAAGAAATCATTATACGGGTTTAAGCAATTATCGAGGCAATGGTACAAGCAGTTTAATACCTTTATGAGGAGCATTGGACTTTCCAAGTATAATTTTGATCCATGTGTATATATAAAATCTCTGGAGAATGGATCCAAGGTATATCTACTCTTGTATGTAGATGATATGCTGGTAGCATGAAGAGTAATAGGATAGTGCAGGATTTGAAGGCAAGCCTATCTCGGGAGTTTGTGATGAAGGACTTAGGGGCTATACAGAAGATTTTAGGCATGGAGGTTTTTAGAGATCGAGCTAAGAAATTGTTGCATTTATCTCAAGGAGAATACATTCAAAAGGTACTGGAGAGGTTTGGAATGAAGGAGGCCAGACCAGCAGTGCTGCCACTTGCAGGATATTTTAGACTTTCGAAGAGTATGTCACCATAGACTGAGGTGGATGCTCAGGATATGAAGAGGGTGCCTTACGCATCTAGCATGGGAAGCTTAATGTATGCTATGGTGTGTTGTAGGCCGGATCTAGCCCATGCAGTGAGTTAGGTGAGCAGATTTATATTGCAGCCTGGCAAGGAACACTGGCAAGCACTGAAGGGGATCTTCAGATCTTGTTGGGATCAGTTGGAGTGGGCATCTACTACGAATAGCAAGGAGGTGCTGTGGAATACTCGAACATAGCCAAGGTTACTCAAGGGCAGATGGAAGGCTTTGTGGATGCAGACTTTGGTGGAGATGTGTATACTCGTCATTCCACAGCAGGTTTCATATTCAGCATGAATGGAGGACCTATGTCTTGGAGGTCTTGTTTGCAACTTATAACGGTGTTATGCATCACTGAAGCAGAGTATATTGGCATCACGGAGGCAGCAAAGGAGGCTCTATGGTTGAAGGGATTGGCTATGGAGATGGGCTGCAAACAAGAGGCTGTCAGGTATATTGTGATAGCCAGAGTGCATTGTTACTTGCACAGAATTCAGTATATCATGCCAGGACAAAGTACATCGATATCAGATACTATCAGATTAGAGAGCTGGTAGAGGAAGGCGAGGTGGAGCTGGAGAAGGTTTATACCAAGGAGAATCTAGCTGATGCGTTGATGAAGGTTCTTCCAAGGGATAGCTTTTACAAGTGTATGGGACTGATGCGGTTGATGGATAAGATGGAGTTGACCGAAGCCTTGAAACACCAAGATGGAGATTGTTGAGTCTCATGTGGTGTATCCAAGGCATCAAGAGTCAAGTTATGGGTCTTTGTCATGGTGGTCATGATGTAACTAGGGCTAGGAGTGAGTCCGGTAAGAGTCCTAGGTGATAGACTAAGTTTTCCCATGTTTTCTATTCAGTCTATATATTCGAGTCGGCTCGATGGTCCTTCGAGTCGACTTGGTTGGTGGCACAGTATGGGGGGAGTCGGATGATGTACTAGTGTCGGGATGGCTCGGTCGCCTTGAGTCGACTATATTTCTCAGAGCAGGTACATAGATACTTTAGACTAGTCGGCTCGGTTTGCTTGAGTCGGCTCGAATTCTCAGAATAGAAGGAATGGTCTAGACGAGCCGACCTGAACCCTACAAGTTGACTCGGAAGACGGGTTCACTATTTTGATGCTGTGCCAGTTGGGAGTTTGTTTAAGGGGCTAGGTTTGGTTTAACCTAGGGATATATATTGTACGGTCTCAGCTGAGAGAGTGAGATCTCTCGGGTCTTCCAAGAAGTCCTGTAACTTATTCTAATAGGTGACAATATATTATTAACCCTTGTTTTTCTCCCAAAATCTTCTTCTTAATCTTGATTTACTACTTGTTTGATCTTCACTGCCCTTATATTCTAAGATAGGTGGTATAGGGGTCATGCTAGACTTATTGCTTCCCCTATAGTCTCTTCACGGTGCTTCATGTTTGAGGCATTGTGTTTGGTCCACGAGGGATTGATCTCATCCATTGTGCCATAACACAGATTTCTAGGGGGTTGGGTCTAGAGCTCTCGAGCATCTTCTTTCTTTACAACTCTATGAAGAAGTGATCCCTACAACAATGGCAACGAAGCTTTCTTATAGCTAGTCTCTATGGTTTAGATCAAAGTCTTAATTTGGCCAAAAGCATTTGATCCTAACACATGGTCCACTCCCAGTTGAATAGCACCATGCCACCTCAAAATTGCCATCGATCAATTATCTCTTAGTGCAAAGATCTACATGAATCATTTAAAGACTATCGTTGTTAGGCCACGTGATACCACCCAGTTGATCAAGAGGATCAAATGAACCGTCAGCCATCTAGGAAGTTATTGTATAGTCCTTTCAAGTATTGCACCACTAACCTCCTTTTTTCCATGATCGAGATGATAAAATAACTAGTGATGATTTTCAAGGAACCAATAAATGCTCGGATGGTGAGAAAATCTATCCAACCTTTGAGGCTAAAGAGGTAACTACTCCCTTCGCCCATAAACAACAAAGCCTAGAGCTACTTAATGGTGTTCTAGACTCGAGAGTATGGGACAATTATTATGGCAACTACTTACTCAGCCTTGAGAACCAACTGGATCACTAACTAAGGAGGAGCTAGGCCATCGACTATAAAGGAGGGCCGTACATTCATCCATTAGCAACCTGACTATCGGCTAAGGAGAAGATGACTATGAAGGAGACAACTAAGATGGCTACTATAACAACTAGTTACTACAACTCAAACCAAGAAGCTACAAATAACTAGACCCGATTGATATGACATCCCTCTATGTGCATCTACCGAGTACTTACTCGGTCCCATCAAGTACTTACTCAAACTCGACTAATTACCAATGTAGTCATAGTTAGGCATCCAGGGAAACAATGTCAAGGTCTCTAGCCACAATAAGCTATCCTGGTACTCGGAGTCTATGATACTCGAGTAAGTAGCAAAAGCCAACCGATTATAACTGTCTTAGCAAAGATCATGGTAGATAAGGCCATAGTGGATAAAATCTCAACAAAACCTGCCATCTTAATAGAAAGATACTAATAAAAAAAAATCCAAGAGATACAATCCCAACATCCCAACAAATTTCTCTATCCATGTCAGAGGATGCCACCTCCTTAATGGCATACAATTATCCTATGTGACTCTATAAATTGGTAAGAAGGGATCTCGTTAAAGGTGCATTTTGAATCCCTCTCTTATATGCTCATTCAACTTCATCATCTCTCGTAGTTCTTGTTACTGTAGTCCATCTCATCCTCTCATTAAAGGAGCTCTAGTTTGTTTAATTAAAGGACAATAATACAAGAATCTATTTTATTTTGAAAAGTAGAAAGAGAAATAAAAATATCTTAGATTAAAATATTTAATTTTGGAGTGGACGAATGATCTAAATATGCCAAAGACTCAACTAGGTACAATGAGCCATAGAAGTAGGAGAAACTTGACTCTTGTAGTAATAAAAACCTTCTTTTTCTTTTTCCAGACCAATCAACTTCCTCATTTATTGGTCCTGAAAAATATAGAAGTTAGGAAAAAAGATAGCAATGCAATTATGTATCTTAATGAACTTGCTAATAGATAATAAATTTAATTTGAAAATGGGTATGCAAAGAATATTTTTCAACTCAAGGGAAGGGGACAATTTTATAGTCCTTTTTAGGTTACTTGAATGATATCTCCATTATGTAGTTTAACTGTTGAGAAATTGGAAAGATTCGAGTGCTTAGAAAAAAATTAGAGTCAAAGACCATGTGGTCAAAAGTACCTGTATCAATTATTCATGTTACATGTTGTGAGTTGAAAGGAATACCTATCATATTGACAGAAGTAGTAGTTTTATCAGTATTTAATATAGATAACAATTAGGCATACTATTCTTGTGTAAGCTAAGGCACAGTAAATGGACCAAGAGGACTTTCATTGTTGGCAGCATGATTTGTATTTGAAGCAAGTTTTTTGGTTCCTCCATGATAGTTTGGATAACCATTTAATTTATAACATGTGTCACAAGTGTGACTAAGATTATTGTAAAAATCATAGCATGGTCATCCTCAACTGCCATGACCTCCATGGCCACAACCTCCTTGGTTACCAAAATAACTAAAATCATAGTTATCAAAATGTGAAGCAACAATGGTAGTGTCTTCAAGAGTTTGCATCAATTTGACTTGCAAAACCTTCTATTTTTCCTCTTACAAGTTCAAAGAAAAGATTTTAAAGAGGCTCCATGGTGAGTATCCTAGCTCTAAATAGTTGAAAAGGAGTCATTGAAACTTATAAGGATTTGAAAAACTCTTTTATCTTAAAAGATTTAGTTCAACTCTTTCATTACACCGCATGTGCAAGTAGGAAGTGGACATAGATCATTAAGCTCATCCTAATATATTTTGAGTATTGTAAAATAAGAAGCAATAGAAGATTGATTTTGAATATGCATTGAGATATCTTGAATAATATGATAAATTTGAGTAGTCTTATTATGAGAAAAACACTTCTCCAAATCTTCCTATACCTCCTTTGTAGTTTCAACATAGACTATGCTGCTCATAAGATCTTTATGGACTGAATTATAAATCTAAAAAAGTACTATGGTGTTGCAACACTGCCATGCATCATGCATTGTTGAACTTTTGTTAGGTTTCTTAAACAAGCCATCAATAAAGCCAATTTTATTCTTGGCTAAGAGAGGAGTCTTTATCCGCATGCATCCATACAAGATAATTGTCCCCAATAAGGACTTGAGAGACTAGGACCATGCTTAGATTATTTGATTGATGGAGAAAGAATAGGAGAGGTTACATTAATACTTAGTTCAGAAATGACGGTAGAAAAGGCCATGATTATTAGATGAAAAATAAAGGAGCAAACAAAAAACATGAAGAGAATGATAGGAGAATAAGAAAGGGGTTAATTGATCAAAAAATTTGATACCATGAAAAAAATTGTATTGGAAATGAGATTTGAATTGCTTACAATGTTCATGGCACCAATGTGCGTTAATATACACATTGAGCCTTGACTTTAGGGATCATATATAATAAAATATAATAATAAATATTATAATTATAAAAAATATATCAAAGAATAAAATTCTATGATTATGAAAAAGATATCAATAATATAATATAATATCTCATGATTTGGAATGTGATATGACAACCAAATCCTATGATCTTTGGATATTGATATAGACTGATATACTAAGATTCTAGATATAATATGTGATAGTTGTAATATCCAATATTCTATAATGGATTGATATCCCAAGATTCAACCAAGATTTGTACACAATATGTGGCTGACAATTTTAATAACTAACATTGGAAATACCACCAATTTGAACCTTGTCCAATATTTGAAGCCAAGCAATCCTCCCCAGTGGAAAAGGATACAACCTAAACTAATTGCTTTAACAATGGTTCAATTTAGTGTAGCTAAAGGGAAGTGACACATAGAAAATGGTTTTGATAGTGAAAAGTAAAACAATACATTTTGGTATATCTTAGATGGTTTGTTTATACCAATACATACATACATATATAAATATATATATATATATATATATGCTTGCACACATACATATATATGTATACATATGTATACACATATATATATACATACACACACACACACACACACACACACACACATATATATATATATACATACATATATACATACATACATATATATATATATATATATATATATATATATACATACATATATATATATATATATATACATACACATATATACATGCATATATACATACATACATACATATATACATACATATATATACATACATATATACAAACATATATATACATATATATACATACATACATACATATATACATACATATATATATATAAACATACATATATATATATATATATACATATATACATACATATATAGATACATATACACACACACACATATATATATATATGGCCCAGGGCGCTTCTGACATATAAGGCCCACATGATGGTACAGGGTGCTTCTGACGCCCTTCACTGCATCGCCTTCCTAGTGATCCTGAAGAAGGTGCACGGATGTGGTTCTCCGCCATCCGCCCAGGAACGATCTGTTCCTTTTCCCATCTTGAAACCCTTTTTCTTTCTTATTTCAAGACTTGCAGTCAAACTCCGAAAAACACCGACTGCCTCTTCCTCATCCTGCAAAAGGAGGGAGAGACCCTCCGAACTACATGGCCGGCTTCAAGTCAACTGCCATGGAGGTCCCGTACTTGAATGAAGTGGTGGCCATGTCAGCCTTCAAGAGGGGGCTCCATTCGTCCAGGACAAGAAGTTTTCGGCGAGCTACATCGAGCTACTGGCCAAGGTGCACAAGTATGCCCTGGTAGAGGAGCAATCGGCGAGCCGACGCAAGGCTGAGGGGACGTCAGCCCCAAAGAAGCAGGGCAATAAAGCCCTCGCAGTCCGACCTCCCAACGACGACAGCCGATCCACTTGATGCTAGAGCCCTAAGCAGAGGGACTACCTCAAGCGGTTCAACAACTATGTGCCCCTCTCCCTGCCGCGAGAGAAAATCCTTATGGAGATCAAGAACGAGGCCTTCTTCCAAAGGCCTCGACCAATGAGGGGCCCCCCTGCCGCCAGGAATAAAAATAAGTACTGTCGGTTCCATAGGGACCATGGGCATGACATAGAAGAGTGCCTCCAGCTGAAGGACACCATCGAGGACCTCATCAGGAGAGGGTATCTGAACAAGTACGTCTGAACCCGCCGGGATCGGGCTGAGACTTTAGCTACCAGAGACCCTCCAGAGGAGGCTAATCTCCCCAATCAGTGCCCAACAGATGGGGGCATTGGCATGCTACACCAGCGGTCCAACTAGAGGCATGAAGAAGGTCAAGACATTGTAAAGAGGTCCAGGGGTTCTAATGTAATCAGTTTTTCTGATGAAGACCTCTTAGAGCCTCCTCCTTCGGGCGATGACCCTGTGGTCGTGTCGGCTATCATTGCCAACTATGATATAAAGTGTGTCCTTATTGATAATGGAAGTTTCATGGTAGTTTTACTGTATGATGATTTCGTCCGGATGAACTCCAGATCTAGGCTGCAGGAATCCCTAATGCCGCTCACTGGCTTTGGGGGAACTATGAAGGGGAAATTACTTTACCCGTGACCCTCGGGACAGAGCCTTACCAGCAAACCTTCCCTATCAACTTTGTGGTCGTCTGTACGACCTCGGAATACAATGCCATCTTGGGCTGACCAGCCCTCAACAGGATCTGGGTCATTGTATCCACTTACCATTTGCTGGCCAAGTTTCTGACCCATGACGGAGTTGGAGAGATGAGGGGAGACCGCAGAATGGCTAGACAATGCCTAGCTATTCATGACAAGCAGCTGGATGGGTGCCCCACACTTGAGCAGCTTGACCCCAGAGATGAAGCCGACAGCCATGGTCGGCCTGTCGAGAAGATCATATTTGTGCCCCATAGAGAGGATGATCCCACAAGAGTACTCCAAATAGGGAGCGCTCTGGACGAAGAGGCCAGGCGGGAGCTGGTCGGCTTCTTGAGGAGCAATGCAGACGTCTTTGCCTGGTCGGCATCGGACATGTCAGGCATCCCGTCGGACATTATCACCCACCAGCTTAAGGTGGATCCTACTTATAAGCCCGTCCGACAGAAGAAGAGGAGCTTCGCTGCTGAAAGGCAGAGGGCCATTAAAGAAGAAGTAAAGAAGCTCTTCGATGCTAGCTTCATCAGAGAGTCCCATTACCCAGAGTGGCTGGCCAATGTCGTCATGGTGAAGAAGGCCAGTTGGAAGTGAAGGATCTACGTGGATTACATGGACCTCAACAAGGCTTGTCCCAAGGACAGCTTTCCCCTACCAAAATTGACCAACCGGTAGACGTGACAGCCGGCCACCAACTCTTGAGCTTCATGGATGCCTTCTCCAGGTATAACCAGATCAGGATGCACCCCGAAGATAAGGAGAAGATGGACTTTGTCATGGACAGGGGCCTGTATTACTATAAGATGATGACTTTTGGCTTAAAAAATGCGGGTGCCACCTTCCAAAGGCTGATCAACCGAGCTTTGAAGGCCAACTTGGGAGGAACATGGAGGCGTACATGGATGATATGATTATCAAAAGTCTCCATAAGGCCGAACATATCAGGGACCTGCAGGAGTCCTTCGACATGTTGAGACGCCACAGGATGAAGCTGAACCCCGCCAAGTGCATCCTCGGGGTGACCTCCGGGAAATTTCTTGGTTTCCTAGTTACTCAAAGAGGTATTGAAGTCAACCCTAAAAAGATCAAAGCCATTATCGACATGATGCATCTGACCAGTAAAAAGCAGGTGCAAGAACTTACGGGTCGCATTGCTTCTCTCAGCCACTTCATCTCCTAATCAGTTGAGAGATCCCTCCAAATCTTCAAGACCTTGCACCGGTCAGATCACTTCCAATGGACTGATGAATGCTGGTCAACCTATGAAGCCTTGAAGAACCATCTAAGGAATCCTCCACTTTTGGCCAAGCCAACAGAGGGGGAAGTGCTATATCTGTACCTGTCGGCTTTTAACGAGGCCATCAGTGCTGTCCTCGTGCGGATGGGGGAAGATGGCCTGTAGAAACCTGTCTACTACATCAGCCAGGTCCTCCACGATGCTGAGACAAGGTACCCTAAGGTGCAAAAGCTGGTCTACTCACTGGTCATAGCAGCAAAGCACCTCCGGCCCTATTTCTAGGCATATATGATTATTGTACTGACTGACCAGCCCCTCAGGGCGATCCTATGAAGCCCCAACACCTCCGGATGGCTCGCCAAGTGGGCCATCAAGCTGGGTGAGTTCGACATCTCCTTCCAGCCCTGATCGGCCCTAAAAGCTCAAGTAATAGCTGATTTCATTGCAGAGTGCACTTGGGGGATGGAGGCAATCCCAATAGCGGTTGAGGCACTTGTGGCTGATCCCGTAGAAGAAGCCGAGCCCGCTTGGACTCTGCATGTGGATGGAGCTTCCAATATCTCAGGGTGCGGTGTAGGCTTGATCTTAGCTGACCCTGACGGGCAATGTCTGAGTACACCCTACACTTTGCATTCCGGGTATTGAACAACTAGGCGGAGTATGAAGCCTTACTTGCAGGGCTGAAGATAGCCAATGAATTGGGCATTGGCAGGATCCGTGTCTTCTTCGACTCCCAGTTGGTAGTCAATCAGGTGAAGGATGAATTTGAAGCAAGGGACCCTTCCTTGGCTAAGTACTTGGAAAAGGTACTGGGCTTCATATCTCAAATTAAATTTTTTGAGATCCTTCATATACCTCGACCGCAAAACTCCCAGGCGGATGCCTTGTCGTGGCTAGCCACTGCCGCAGTCGATACCTCTGATCGGACCTTCGTGGAGCATCTACAACACCCAAGCATTGCCAAAGAGCTGATAGAGGTTCACCAAGTTGAACAAGAAGCCTCGTGGATGGACCCAATCCATACATTCCTGGTGCGAGGGACTCTTCCAGATGACCCGGCAGAAGCCAAGCATGTCCGCTCAACGGCCTCTAAATACGTCATCCTCGACGGGGCCCTCTACAAGCATTCAATCTCGCAACCACTACTGAAATGCTTGGGGCCGATCAATGCGGATTACGCACTCTAGGAGATGCACGAAGGCATCTGCAGTGATCATCTTGGAGGGAGGTCCCTGGCTTACAAAATCATCCAGCATGGATATTATTGGCCTACAATTCAAAGAGATGTGTTAGACTTCATACGAAAGTGCGATGCATGCCAAAGGTACTCTAGCATCCAAAGGAGGCCCGCCAGTAGCTGACCCTGCTCACGGCACCTTAGCCATTTGCACAGTGGGGCATGGACATCCTGGGACCTTTTCCCCCAGCATCCAGCCAGCAGAAGTTTCTTCTCGTGGCCATTGATTATTTCACCAAATGGGTGGAGGCAGAAGCGTTGGCACAGATAATGGAGGCCAAAGTGGAAAACTTTGTTCGGAACTATATTATCTTCCGGTTCGGCATCCCGAAGATGATCGTCACCGATATTAAAAGACAGTTTGACAACTCTCAGTTCTGGGGTTTCTGTCAACAATACCACATCGACCATCGGCTTACTTCGGTTGGTCACCCTTAGTCCAATGGAGAGGTCGAGGTCACTAATAGAACGATCCTGCATGGGCTGAAGACCTGGCTGAATGAAGCCAACGGGCTTTGTGCGGAAGAGCTTCATTCGGTGCTTTGGGCGTATCAGACAACCGCTCGGACGGCGACTGGGGAAACCCCGTTCAACCTAACCTACAGGAGTTAGGCGGCCATCCCCATTGAAGTCTCTCTACAATCCCTACAGATTAACCAGTTCACCGAGCCAGCCAACTCGGAGTAGTGGAGGGATGATCTGAATCTGCTGGAAGAAACCATGCTCTGAATAAGCATGAAGATGGCGACCTACTACCAGAAAATGGCCAGATACTACAATTTGTGGGTCAAGATGCGAACCTTCCAAGTTGGAGATCTGGTCCTGCGAAGGGCGGAGGTTTCAAGGCCAACCGAGCAAGGAAAACTTTCTCCCAATTGGGAAGGCCCTTATCGAGTCACTGAAGTAATTTGAGCTGGAACCTACCAACTCGAACATTTGGATGGTCGGCAGATACCATGCCTGTAGACAACCTTCGCAAGTACTATCAATAAAGTCTACAACTTCTTCAACTTCTTCCAGCCCACCTCGAAAGTCTGACCCCGGTTGGTAGAAGCTCTAGGGCAGCCCACTCTGAAAGTCTGACCCCAGTCGGTAAAGGCCCTATGGCAGCCCACTCCGAAAGTTTGATCCCAGTTGGCAGACGCTCTAGGGCAGCCAACTCTGAAAGTCTGACCCTGGTCAGCAGAGGCTCTAGGGCAGCCCACTCCGAATGTCTGATCCCGGTCGGCAGAGGCTCTAGGACAGCCCACTCCAAAAGTCTGACCCCGGTCGATAGAGGCTCTAGGGTAGCCCACTCCGAAAGTCTGACCCTGGTCGACAGAGGTTCTAAGGCAGCCCACTCTGAAAGTCCGACTCCGATTGGCAGAGGCTCTAGGGCAGCCCACTCCAAAAGTCCGACCCCCAATTGGTAGAGGCTCCACGGTAGCCCACTTCGAAGGCCCGATCCCGGTCGACAGTCATCCCAAAACAACCTACGCAGGACCGCGTGGAGGATAGGCCGCAACAGGGGCTAACTCACGGACTGGGGCTTGGAGCAAGCGTCTAAGCTCCTGGTTAGGATCAAGCTACCGCCCCCAGCTATCCTACTAGCTTCAGGCCCAAATGAGCCGACTGGAAGTACTTAGGAATTTCCCTAAGTGGTTCAAGTTCAAGTTATATTAATGCCTATCGGCCATTTTGAAAGGGCTTATGACCCTATGGGGTCGACCAGAAATGCTTAGAAGATTTTCGAAAAAAAAACAATTCCAGCATGCTCATGAATAACCAAAGTTCTTTTTTCATTAATGATAAAGGTAAGTATTTACAAGAGGGGTAGGTCGGACCTTTACGAACTCCTTAGGTCTGACCTACGGAAGATACGTCAAGGGCCACAACCTCAGCCCCGTCAGCTACAACCGGGGGATCAGCTGAAGCCGCGATAACTAGAGGTTAAACTGGGGAGGCCACCGCCTCCATGTCGGCTGGAGCTGGGGCTTTGGCCCTAACCACTCCCGCCTCACCTTCTGTTTAAGGCTCCGGCTAGGACTCCTCCCCCTCTATCGGATCCTCCAGCTCAGCGCCCGACAGGTCCAACTCTGGGAAGAGCGAAGCCACCTTCTTCAGGCAGTCATCGTAACCTTCTCTATAGAAGTCCGACGCTACCTCCTCCACATCTTTAGTGAAGTCGGCAGAGGCCTTATATGCCACCATGGCTTCTTGGGCCTGTCTTGCAGCCAGCTCTTTGGCTTCCTCAAGCTGGGCCGCCAATTGTGCTGCTGCCGCCCGTTCGGCTTGGGCCCTCTTGTCGGCCTCCGAGAATCGCTTCTCTTCCTCTTCGAGCCAGTGGGTGAGTGAGTCGATTTTCGCCTTTCTCTTCTTCAGCCTGGACTCCCGATCGGCCAGCTGGCTCTCAGCCTCCTTCAGAGTCACCTTCAATGACTCTGCCTCGGATCGAGCTGTCACCAGCCCCTCTTCAAAAGACTTCAGGGAGGTTGTTGCAGCCGCTTGGGCCGCCTCTAGCTCCTGAACTATCTTCACGGAGGTCTTGGCGGTGTGCAGCACACGGTAGATGCGGTTGTCCATCAGGGAGATGCCGTAAAGTAGCTACAAGCACAAGACTGGGTTAGTGCCATGCCAAAAGAAAGAAAAAAGCTAAGGGGACAAGTTAAGGTTCTTACCCTCATAAAGTCATGGTAGGACTCCACGACTACATCGATCAGATTCCTCTTGATCGACACCTCACAATCAGCATCCATCATGGCCCCCCTCAGCAGGCTCTGCGCCCTCCTAGGGTGGTCAAGCACGCGCCAGTGCTGGAATTCTTCCTGGCAGATCTCATCGTCCGACTCCTTGGCCCCGCTCTCGGCTGCTCCTTCTACGGCCATCCACTTCCCTTTGTTTGTCAAAGGGACTACCTCCTCTGGACCGATGGATGGAGCTGACATCATAGCTGTGTCAGACGTTCCTGGCCGCTCCTACCCCGGTCGGGTGGCTGACCCACCTGTGGAAGCCGGCGTCCCTACCTTCTTCCCAGCCAGGCGCTCGGTGAGGGGGATGCCATCTTCGTCCAACTCGACCTCGACCACGGGAGCGGGTCTCTCCTCCTTCCATTTTTCTTTTGTCACTCGACGACCGGCATGGAAGCTGATTCCAGGATGGCCCGCTTCTGCACTGCCTATCGGATGACCTTGGATTTATCGATCCTCTGCATCCTTCCTCCTGTTGCAGGAAACTCATTGTTAGTGAAGGAAAAAAAGAGAGCCAAAGATTTATAAGAGAGGAGGTTGGCCCTTGCCTAGGAATCTTTGGGGGCTGATCCCCGCCTAGTGAAGGGTTTCCTCCCCCAACAACTCGAATGCTGCAGTCAGGCTGGCTCTACTGATCTCATTAAATTTATCCCGGTTGGCTATTAAGATCGACCTCCCTTCGCAGATTCTCGGCCACGGTTCCCTCCACAATGACTCGAACCCCCAAGATTGGAGATTGCTGATGAAAAAGAACCAGGCCTTCCACCCATGGACAGCCGACAGGAGACACTTCAGGGTTTTTTGGCCTTGGCGGGGGATGAACAACATCCATTCCCAGCTCCTAAAGTTCCTCTTCAAGTAGAAGAAATTATCGAAGAGGGATAGTCTGGGTTTGGACCTATCCCTATGGCACAGCACAATGATGCAGCATATCTCCCGAATGTTGTTTTGGGTTAGCTGCACTAGGGTTACCCTAAAAAAATTGAAGATCTCTATAAACAGGGGGTGTAGGGGGAACCTCAGTTCGGCCTTAAGGTGGGCTTTGTACATTGGAAGAGTCCCTGGCCCTAATGGGTTGTTCGCTCTCCCCTCTCGGCCCGGGAGCGTAAGGTGCAGGGTGGAGGGAATGCCATACACTGCCCTAAGGTTCTCGACCCATTCATGGGTCATGGTCAAGGGTATCTCACTTGGCCTAGGGTCCCTAGACCTATGGGCCAGACCTCCAGTGCCAGACACCATTGGGGCTAAAGAGGAAGGAAGGAAGACTGGGACTAACCTGGGACTGGACTCCTAGAAGCCGGGTTTCACGGAAGAAGGGGGGGCACTCTCTCACAAAGCGCCGGTGCAGCAGGAAAAATCCTTTCGCACTGCTTCCCCCCTCCTTTTATAGGCCTCCAAAGGGGGAGGGGAGAGGGAGGAGCGGTAGCCGCCTGTTCAGTGAGTGTTCCAACTATCCAATCAGAAGACGTGACCGCCTGCATTTCAGAGCTTGAAGCATCAAGAACATCCTATCGTGCAGGTGGCGATCTGTATGAATGCCGAATCGGCGATTTAAGGGCAACCTGGGAAGTAACGTCGACCGATCGGATGTCGCCGCATGGTGCGGCACCCTACCCCACCCCGACCCGATGCGAGCCAGCCTGGCCTTCATCATAGCACCTGATTTGCATTAACTGCCATGCCTGCACTCCAATGTGTGGCTGACAGCTATCCAGGAAGCCGTTCAAGGGGGATTCGAAGTGACATGACGCCTCGACCTAGGATCCACCGCGGGTGCACGCAACCCGTACCGAAGTCATGCTCCTATCCTTTGAAGTCACGTGCCCCCTCAAAGTCCAGGAGCAGGGGGGGCAACTGTTGTACCCATCCGGCTAACCCTGGGTCAGACCAACCCCAGGTGTCCAGTCAGCTAACCCCCGAAGGAGAGGTCTGAGAGACCATTGGAAGAGAGGTCCGACCGCCGGCTCTTGAGGATGTCCCTACGGTCTCTTTCCCAAGTGGCTGACCCACCAGGAGGCCAACTCGGGCTGAGCCGAATGGACTTCTCCCACCAAAGGTACGGCTGACCAAGAGAAACTCAGAGAGCTATCAGACACCTCCTCGCGTGTGCGTTGGCTTCTTTGGAGATCCTGAGGAACGCCCCGGTCGACCGGGCGACTCTCCTCAGCTGAGGTCGACCCACCATTAAGGGAACTACTCGAAGGCTCCAGAAGTCCCTCTCTGACAAATTCTGACATTCTATTGCAACGGACTCCACCACATGGCCATGACCTTGCCACCATGCTAGCTCTCTTGGGGACAAATCTGGGCTTTCCTAGCCTATCCCCTAATAGAATTTGGCCATAATCCATGCCTATAAAAGGTGCCCGTGGAACCTCCGCGAGAGGGTAAGGTACTTCTTCCCTACCACGAGCAATTTTTCCTTAGCTCTTTCCATTCTGTTGCTCCAATCACTTCTCTAACAAAAGCATCAGAGTGTCCCCCACCGAAACACCTCCAGCATCCAAGGACTTTGTGTAGGTCGACCGGCAAAGGAGCTCTCCAGCGAACCCACCGAGCCCAGTCAAGAAAGAGGAGCAGCAACATATATATATATGTATGTGTATATATATATATATATATATATATATATATATATATATATATATATATATATATGTATATGTGGTGCGGGCACCAGACTCAGAAGAAGACTTCAGGGCTCCATCTGGATCTCTGATTGACCTTGCCCGAAGAATTAGGGTTTTCTGGTTTTGTAATAAGGGTTGACATGGTCAACTCAATTTTAGTTGAGTCTGTATTTCCATGCAATTTAAATTTTGTTGAGTCATGTTGACTCAGTTCAAGTCCTAGTAGTGGTCTAGGTCTTCTACAGGGTGTCACATTTTTTCCCAAGACCAAGCCAGTGGGCGCCACACTCCCAGCCACACGCTTGAGTCCAGGGGGCGCCACATCTCCATCCAGTATGCTTTGGTCCCCACACCACAAGATAGCAGGTCCCTTCTCTCATGCGCCACTTAAGGAGAAAATAATCTGGGATCCACAATTCAAGGGGGTGGCCAAAACATTTCCATAAGAGCCAAGCTATGTAAAGAAAGAAGCACTTCTTGGGGAGCACATCAAGGGGGCGCCCAATCCATGCCTAAAAAGCCCAAAGCAAAGATGGGAAGAACCATGACTTAGGGAGAAAGAAAAGGAGGTGTCCAAAAGAGTTGAGCCATGGAAGGAAAGAAATTTTTTCTTGAAGAGCAAGGCTAGGAGGCGCCACCTACTTACCTTTTGGAGCCACCAATCAACACTTTAGGAACCTCTTGGCCGGCCATATGTGTTGGAATTGATTCTACAAACCTAATTTGAAGATCCATCCTATTAGCCCCACATGGGAAGATGTAAAACCCTGCTCTCTTGTAAAGTCCTATAAATTAAACCCCTCTTGTAAGTTTTAAAAATATCTGATGAATGAATCCAATTTATGTGTGAGCAAACATTGTGTTTCTCTCTTCCGCACTTACATCCAGGTATTGAGTTCCGTGAGGGAGTAAATCCGGGATCCCCAGGAACCTTGAGGAGGTGTGAGATCTCCAACCCCAAAACCCTAGGTTAGCCACATCACTTCCAAACCCTAGCTGCCCATCATCCTCTTCTTTCCACTAAACCCTAGCCTACCCCATCTCTCATGGCCACTCTCTCCAAGTCAAGGCCGACCACCAGCATCCAGGTCTAGTCCGGATACTTCAGATTCAGAGCAATTCCCAGAGAAAGTCAGATCAGCCTCCAGGAGAATCCGGATTTCAGCAACATCAGCTTTCAATTTCTTCAATCTGGTAAATCCTTCCTTGAGTATCTGGTTCCATAAATTGTTCTTCTTCTTTCCCTGATCTTAAGTTCAAGAGAAGCCAACTCTGCTAAAGGACCAGTATTGGAGGATCCATTGCGAAGATATCTGAATCCGGGATCCAACAATCTGCTCAAGAGAGTCCTTCCACTAAACCCTATGAAGATCACTGCCTGGTCTGTAACCCTTCTCTTCTCTTTACTTCTGTCCTGTTGAAAGTTCAGAGCGAAATCCTAGGTCTGGGAGTTTCTCAACCCCCAGCGATCCTTTACTTCTGAACTACTCTAATAACCTAGTTTCTTTAAATTGTGCTTTCAATTATTACATAGCTTCTTTCAATTTGGTTTAACTTTCCTTTGAGTCAAAGCCGACTTCTAAAAATATAAAAAAAAAAAAAGAAAAAAAAAGAATTAGTCTTAATTTACTTCCGCATCACATCATCTCCTCTTTTGTTCTGCATCATTTTTGGTATCAGAGCATTCGTTCTGCATCATTTTGGTATCAGAGCCCTGTCTAGGGTTTCTGACTTACTTGCATGTTTTGAGTGTCTCTCTTTTTTACTTTGTCTGCTCGAAGTAGACTCCCCAGGATGTCCGGTCCTAGGAACGAAGCGAGGTGCAAACCTCCTCTTCCCATTCCACTGGGTGTTCCTAGGGCGTGTAGGGGATCCGCTGGGTTACAACTTCGTAGCAGGAATTGTAAACGGGGGAAGCATTCTGTTTTCAGTCTGTAACTACCCTGTTGCAGGAATTGTTTCTCATTACAGGTAACTCCAAATTGCATGATTTTTATTTTTCTAGAACCAGTATAATTGAAACTATTTTACATAATTTTACTGAAATTCATTGGTTTCCATGAAATTTTTGAGAGTTAAATTACAGCAACTCTGTTTCTCTGTTTCTGCATTTCAATTTTTTTTGAGTGATCATCTCCTAATTCATCTTAAGGGCAATTGAGCATCTAAGATAAGGGGAGGAGTTGATAACCTCTCCTTAGCCCAAAACCACCACCCATTCATTCGATCCTAATCCTAATTTTAAAATTTATTAGACTTAATTTGTCCTAGTGGGCTAGGGACACCAACAAGTCGGGTCTAGGCTAGTGTTGAGTCAGTTTGTCTAGTTGCTCTGTGTGTGCTTTGTACTCAGTGTCTAGAATGGTGGTTCAGGGATTCTATCCCGAAGGGCTTGTGTGCTGGTCCACCTACCTGGCCAATCTCTGATTGGTGTCTAGGATTAGCATTTAGGGAACTAACACTCCCCTTATACCTGCCTGGCTGAGTCCCGAGTTACTACAAGCTAGCTTGCCACTCTGATTGGGCATCTAGTTTGGGCTCTAGGTCTAGTTAGCCCGTAGTCATTTCAGTCGAGTCTCATTTGGTGTGCTTGCTTGAATCATCATGTCTACCCTGAATGGAGTACCCTACCATCCTGGTCAAGCCTAACCTGATTTAGAGGCCATGGTTAGAGCTCTTACTGAAAGTATGAACAAATTGAGTCAGGATACGAATGAGAATTTTACCCAGCTTAGGGATCGAGTCCAAGTAGTTTAGAAACGTAGACATCAAAATTGGACCCCTGATCCAAAATTTAATAGGCCCCAACCGCACCCATGCCAGGAGCCTAGGAGGACCCTATACCATGATCCCGAGCATAACCTTAGGAAGCCTAACCATGATATCTATAGTGTGGATCGTGTCTATGAGAGGTCCTTACAATATTCTAGACCAGTCACTCAACAACCCAAGTCTTCTAGATCAAACCATTTAGACCCATACCCATGCCCAAGTAAGGTCTCTACTAGCTTGAAACCCAGTGTGACCCAGGTTCATATATCGCAAGAATGTTGGTTTAGTGGAGAAAGAGGCCATAAATCTAGTCAGTGCCCATGCATAGGACTGGCTTGTGCATAGCTAAGTGGTAAGAATCCCAAGGATGACATTAATGAGGGAGAACCCAAGCCTACCAATGAGGAAGAAAGGTTAGGTATGACAAGCCCAGAATCAGTTGACCCGATTACCACTGACCCAAAACCCATTAAAGATGGCATCAAGGAAGTATATGATGATGGCTTGAGTCTAGTTGATGAATATGAGGGGGAAGAACTTGAAGAATGTGACATCGATACTATTGGTTCCTTACCTGAGGAGACCTTGGAGAGCAACCAAGTGGTAGGACCTAGTTCAGAAATTCAAGAGATTTGTGAGAATCAGGTTCCTTTAGTCAAATACCCCCAGGAAGAACTCATAGTGTTAGCCCGAGCTATCAGTTCGTACCCTCTAATGACAGTCATTCTCCAAGTACCAATTAAAGATCTTTGTACTGAACTGTTTAAGTTTGCCCACCCTATGGTAGATCCTCTCCTTAGGATGACTGAATCAAGCCTCTTACAATTGGACCTTGTCCAATGCCCAGGCACTAAGGTCTCTCCCGTAATCTCAGTTGAACATCCTTGTCTTGAGCGGATTGATTCACCCAGTCCTGTAGAAGTCCTCCTTATGACCCAGACCCCTTCCTTCGCATGACTGACCTACCCTTCTATAGAGTATACCTTTCCGCACCCATATGTCAAATTTCAAGTCTTGAGGTCATCATCCATAGGCCCTTCCATGAATCATTCTTCAATCCAGTTCTTGACAAAATGGATCATTATTTGCTTAGAGAAAAAACTTTAACTATTGCAATCACATGTCCTAGGCTACTTCCCGAACCATCTCTTGATCCATTCCTGGGAGTAGCAAACTTTTCCTTTCGTAAGGATGATCAGTTGACACTCATAGATCACCATTCAAACCTTCAGGTCACCACCTTTAGTCAACAGGTAATTCGAGACTCCACCTCATATTTCCTCCCTTTCTCTAGGACTTCCAATGCTTCTTACACCATCCAAGTATACTTTATCGAAGTCTTTAGAGTGAACCACGTGTCAGAACCTATTAGGTTTGCCACCTACTTCTGGAAGACCTTATGGCACCTACTAGGCACCCATGATAAGTTTTCATGCTCTGCATGCCATCCTCCGACCCAAGGTCAACCTAGAGAGCCATAGTTTGTTAGGTTTAGACCAAGGATTCCTTTGGAATAAAGTCCATTCTTTAGGAATGCGTCGTCAGTCTAGTTTAGTTTTTCTTGACCCTTTACAAGGCTTTGACTCAGATTTTGGTTTGATTGAGAGCACCAGGAATTGGGATTTGTATTTTGTCCAGGGCTGAAATTGCATTCAATGTTTCGATCAATAGGTCTATAGGCTAGAGTCCCTTTGAAATTATTCATGGATACAAGCCTCACACACCACTTGATCTGATTTCACTATTAGCCCACACACACAAGTCTTTTGATGCACTTACATAGCATGTAAAGGACTTGCATAAAGAAATTCATGCCAAAATAACTTTAAGTAATGAAACTAATAAAAAGTTGGCTGATTCTCAAAGGCGAGTCAAAACTTTTGTTGAGGGAGACTATGTAATGATTAGGTTAAGGCCTGAACAGTTTCCTCCTGGAATCGTTAGAAAGTTACATGCTAGAGGAGCTGGACCATTTAGAGTGGTGAAGAGAGTAGGATCCAATGCCTATGTGCTCGAGTTGCCTCCAGAACTAGGCATTAGCTCCACTTTCAACATTACAGACCTAGTAGAGTATAGAGAGATAGCTGTGATTCCCAGTAAGCCTTTTGAGCCTAATCCTGCTCTTGAGAGTGAACCCAACCCTGTGTGTCCACCAACAAACTGGCCTATGAGGAAAGAGCAGATTGAAAAGATGCTGGATGATCAGGTTATCTCTACTCGTAATCGAGGATACCAAAGATACGTGGTCTGCTGGCAAGGAAGGCCAGATTCTGATGACTCTTAGATCTCCCGAGAAGAATTACAAGAATTGGACCCAGACCTCTTGGAGAGATACCAGAGCCAACATGATCTATACTTGACAGGGTCGAGTTCCTCCCACCCCGGGAGAATTGGTGCGGGCACCAGACTCAGAAGAAGACTTCAGGGCTCCATCTGGATCTCTGATTGACCTTGCCCGAAGAATTAGGGTTTTCTGGTTTTGTAATAAGGGTTGACATGGTCAACTCAATTTTAGTTGAGTCTGTATTTTCCTGTAATTTAAATTTTGTTGAGTCATGTTGACTCAGTTCAAGTCCTAGTAGTGGTCTAGGTCTTCTCCAAGGTGTCACATTTTCCCCAAGACCAAGCAAGTGGGCGCCACACTCCCAGCCACACTCCCAGCCACACGCCTGAGTCCAGGGGGTGCCACATCTCCATCCAGTATGCTTTGGTCCCCACACCACAAGATAGCAGGTCCCTTCTCTCATGCGCCACTTAAGGAGAAAATAATCTGGGATCCACAATTCAAGGGGCAGCCAAAACATTTCCATAAGAGCCAAGCTATGTAAAGAAGAAGCACTTCTTAGGGAGCACTTCAAGGGGGCGCCCAATCCATGCCTAAAAAGCCCAAAGCAAAGATGGAAGAACCATGACTTAGGGAGAAAGAAAAGGAGGTGTCCAAAAGAGTTGAGCCATGGAATGAAAGAAATTTTCTCTTAAAGAGCAAGGCTAGGAGGCGCCACCTACTTACCTTTTGGAGCCACCAAACAACACTTTAGGAACCTCTTGGCCGGCCATATGTATGGGAATTGATTCTACAAACCTAATTTGAAGATCCATCCTATTAGTCCCACATGGGAAGAAGTAAAACCCTGCTCTCTTGTAAAGTCCTATAAATTAAACCCCTCTTGTAAGTTTTAAAAATATCTGATGAATGAATCCAATTTATGTGTGAGCAAACTTTGTGTTTCTCTCTTCCGCACTTGCATCCAGGTGTTGAGCTCTATGAGAGAGTAAATCCGGGTTCCCCAGGAACCTTGAGGAGGTGTGAGATCTCCAACCCCAAAACCCTAGGATAGCCACTTCACTTCCAAACCCTAGCCGTCCATCATCCTCTTCACTCCACCAAACCCTAGCCTACCCCATCTCTCATGGCCACTCTCTCCAAGTCAAGGCCGACCACCAGCATCTAGGTCCAGTCCGGATAATTCAAGTTCAGAGTAATTTCTAGAGGAAGTCAGATCAGCCTTCAAGAGAATCCGGATTTCAGTAATATCAGCTTTCAAGTTCTTCTATCTAGTAAATCCTTCCTTGAGTATCTGGTTCCATAAATTGTTCTTCTTCTTTCCCAGATCTTGAGTTCAGGAGAAGCCAACTCTGCCAAAGGATCAGTAATGGAGGATCCATTACGAAGATACCTGAATCCGGGGATCCAACAATCTGCTCAAGAGAGTCCTTCCACTAAGCTCTGTGAAGATCACTGCCTGGTCTGTAACCCTCCTCTTCTCTTTACTTCTGTCCTGTTGAAAGTTCAGAGTGAAACCCTAGGTCTGGGAGTTTCTCAACCCCCAGCGATCCTTTACTTCTGAACTACTCTGATAACCTAGTTTCTTTAAATTATGCTTTTAATTATTACATAGTTTATTTCAAATTAGTTTAACTTTCCTTTGAGTCAAAGCCGACTTCTGAAAATATTAAAAAAATAACAAAAAAAAGAATTAGTCTTGATTTACTTCCGCATCGCATCATCTCTTTTGTTCTGCATCAATATGTATGTAGGTATACATACATATATACATACATACATATACATGCATACATAGACATATATATACACACATACACACACACTCACACATATATATATATATATGTATATATGTACATATACACATATATATGTATGTACATATACACATATATATGTATGTACATATACACATATATATGTATGTACATATACACATATATATGTATGTAAATATACACATATATATATGTATGTACAAATACACATATATATGTATGTACATATACACATATATATGTATGTACATATACACATATATATGTATGTACATATACACATATATATGTATGTACATACGCATATATATGTATGTACATATACAGATATATATATATATATATGTACATACATATATATGTACATGTACATATATACATATATATGTACATGTACATATATACATATATATATATATATATATATATATACACATACATATGTATATATATATATATATACACATACATATGTATATATATATACATATACATATATATATATATACATATATACATATATATATATATATATATACACATATATACATATATATATATATATACATATATACATATAAATATATATATATTTTGTGCCCATTCAGCTAGTCTCGGGTCAGATCGGTTCCAGGTGTCCGGTCGGCTGACCCCCGTAGGGTCCGACTCCCCGTTCATGGAGATGACCCCGTGGCCCCTTTCCCGAAGGGTTGACCCAGGGAGCTTTGAGGGTCGGCGGGTGCCTCCCCACCCGTGCGTCGGCTTGTTTGAGGCCTTGATGGGTGCCACGGTCGGCTTCTTTGAGGTTAAGGCTGATCCGCTATTGGAGGGGCTGCCCAAAGTTTCCAGGAGCCTTTCTCCCTGATAAGTTCTAACATTCAGTTGTAACGGACTCCACTGCATGGCCATGACTCTTGCTGCCATGCCATCACTCAGACGCTCCTGCCACACCGCCAACCCACGACCTCGCCACCACGCCGATTCTCCTGGGGGCATATTCGAGCATTCCTAGCTTATTCCCTAACAGAATTTGGCGGCACTCCATGCCTATAAAAGGCACCCGGGGGATCTCCGCGAGGGAGGTAACTTTGTTCTTCCCCACCGTGAACTCCTTTCCCTGAGTTCTTTCCATTCTATTGCTCTGGTTCCTCCTCTAACTTAAGCATCGGAGTATCCCCCGTCGGAGCCCCTCCAGTGCCTAAGGACTTTCTGCAGGTCGAGGAGCTCTCCGGTGCCCCCACCGAGCCTGGTCTAGGAGGAAGAGCAACAACAGATTGGCGCTAGAGGAAGGGCGGTGCTCGAACCTTCGTTGTGCTGCTTATTCTAAAAGAAAAGATTGATGGGAAAGTTCCAGCCATGGCAAGAGGAAGAACCCGAAGTATTTTCGCGAGGGGAGGGCGTTCTCATCAGGGGCCCAACATGCCCTGCGGGAAAGCAATGCCACCGCCATCGCTGAGCCCACTATCACCTTAGGGTTGCAGTAATTCTAGATGCTAGTAAACCGCATTGAGATGCTTACCTCAGCGGTCCAGCATTTCCAAGAAATGGCGGACCATCAACAGCAGCTGCCGGCGGCTTCCTGCGTCAACAATCAGCCTGTCGCCGGTGTTAGCCAGTGACCGGAGGTGCCTCCGCCCTCGTCCCTCACTATTCTGGAACCCCAGGGGTCCTTAAGGGTTTGCACTGAAGGAAAGAGGGCAAGGTCAGCTTCCCCCTCTTTCATCGACTCTGTCCCTCTCGATGTCCGATGCCCTGCTGTAGACTGCACGACTATGGCAGCAAAATTATGTTCATGGAGGAGCGCATTGCCGAGATTGTTGAGTGGCAGAAGGCTGAGGGAGGACAGGCGCGCGACACTCGCCCACCTTCTCCACCAAGATTCTGGGAGAGTCTATCCCCAGACATTTCAACATCCCACAGGTGGACCCCTATGACGGTACCACCGATCCATTGGACCACCTGGGCACCTATAAGGCCCATATGATGGTGCAGGGCGCGTTCAACGCCCTCCACTGCATCGCCTTCCCGGCGACTCTAAAGAAGGCGGCGTGGATGTGGTTCTCTGCCATCCGCCCAGGTAGGATCCATTCTTTTTCGCAGCTCGAAACCCTTTTTCTTTCTCATTTCAGGACTTGCAATCGGACTCCGAAGAACACCGACTGCCTCTTCCTCATCTAACAAGCAGAGGGAGAGACCCTCCAGGACTACATGGCCCGCTTCAACTCGACCGCCATGGAGGTCCCCGACTTGAATGAAGCGGTGACCTTGTCAGCCTTCAAGAGGGGACACTGCTCATCCAGGCTCACATTCTCCCTGGACAAGAAGCTTCCGGCAAGCTACACCGACCTGCTAGCCAAGGTGCACAAATACATCCTGGCGAAAGAACAATCGATGAACCGGTGCCAGGCTAAGGGTAGGTCAGCCCCGAAGAAGCAGGGCGATAAGGCCCCCACAGTCCGACCTCCCGGCGACGACAGTCGATCCACCCGGCATCAAAGCCCCAAGTAGATAGACTACCTCAAGCTGTTTAACAACTATGCACCCCTCTCCTTATCCTGATGGAGATCGAGAAAGAGGCCTTCTTCCAAAGGCCTCGACCGATGAGGGGTCCTCCTGCCTCCAAGAATAAAAACAAATACTACTAGTTCCACAGGTACCATGGGCACGACACGGAGGAGTGCCTCCAGCTGAAGGACGCCATCGAGGACCTCATTAGGAGAGGGTATCTAAACAAGTACGTCCGACCCCACCAAGATCGGGCCGGGACTTCGACTATCAGAGAACCCCCGAAGGAGGTTGAGCTCCCCAATCAGCACCTAACAGATGGAGGTGTTGACATGCTGCACTAGTGATCCAACCGTGGGCAGAAAGAGGACCAGAAAATTGTAAAGATGTCCAGGGGATCCAATGTAATTAGTTTCTCTGATGAGGACCTCTCGGAGCCTCCTCTCCCAGGCGATGACCTTGTGGTTGTGTCGGCTATCATCGCCAACTATGATGTAAAAGGCATCCTTATCGATAATGGAAGTTGTGCGAAGGTCTTACTATATGATGCTTTCGTCCAGATGAACTTGTTCAGGTCTAGACTGCGGGAGTCCAATGCACCACTTACTAGCTTCGGAGGGAAATCCATAGGGGTTGAGGGGGAGATTGCCTTACCCGTGGCCCTCGGGACGGAACCTTACCAGCGAACCTTCTTTGTCAACTTTGTGGTCGTCCATACGACCTCGGTGTATAACGCCAATTTCGGTCGGCCGGCCCTTAATAAGTTTCGGATCATTGTATCCACTTACCATCTGTTGGCCAAGTTTCTGACCTGTGATGGAGTTGGGGAGCTTAGGGGAGACCGTAGAGTAGCCAAGCAGTGCCTAGCTATTCACGACAAATAGCTGGACGGGCGCCCCACTGGTGCGGGCACCAGACTCAGAAGAAGACTTCAGGGCTCCATCTGGATCTCTGATTGACCTTGCCCGAAGAATTAGGATTTTCTAGTTTTGTAATAAGGGTTGACTTGGTCAACTCAAATTTAGTCTTGAGTCTGTATTTCCCTGTAATTTAAATTTTGTTGAGTCATGTTGACTCAGTACAAGTCCTAGTAGTGATCTAGGTCTTCTCCAGGTTGGTGCCACTTTTTTTTCAGTCAAGTCAAAGTCCAGGGTGCCACATTTTCTCTCCCAGGCCCAAGCAAGTGGGCGCCACACTCCCAGCCACATGCCAGAGTCCAGGAGGCGCCACATCTCCATCCAGTATCTTTGGTCCCTACACCACAAGAAGTAAGTTCCTTTTTTTTCTTGCACCACTTGGGAGAGAAATCCATCAAGATACCTCAATCCAAGGAGGAGCCAATTTCTTTCCAGATAAACCCAAGCCAGGATGGCAAGAATTTTTCTTGAAGAGAGGATCAAGGAGGTGCCCCACAATGTTCCATAAAAAATCCAAGTTATAAAAGGGAAGAGAGCATGTCTTGGGAAGGAATTCAAGGAGGTTCCCAAAAGTTTCCAAAAGTGCCAAAGCCATGAAAGGAAGAAGCCTAAACTTGTGGAGCAAGACTAGGAGGTGTCCAAATGAGCCAAACCATGAAGGGAAAATCCTTGATTCATGGAGAGATACTAGGAGACACCCTCATAACCTGCCATTTGGAGCTGATTTTCAAGTTTTCTTGGAGTTTTTGGGCTGCCCACTCATGGAAGGAGTCTTGGTAAGAGAATTTGATGCCTAAAATGTGGGTTAGTCCTATTAGTCCCACATGGGAAATGTATAAAATTTTATTTCTTTGTTATGTCTATATATTCAACTCTATGTAACTCATGAATATAATGATGAATGAAATCAATTTCTTTGTGAGGAACTTTGTGTTTCTCTCTTCCGCACTTGTATTCAAGTGTTGAGCTCCATGAGGGAGTGATTCCGTATTCCACAGGAACCTTGAGGAGGTGTGAGATCTCCGAACCCTACCAAACCCTAGGTTAGCCACTTCAATTCCAAACCCTAGCCGCCCATCATCTTCTTCATTCCACCAATCATCCAAACCCTAATCTACCTCATCATCTCACGGCCCCTCTCTTCCAAGTAGAGGCCGACCACCAGCATCCAGGTCCAGATCGACTACTTCGAATATAGAGCAAATCCTAAAGGAAGTCAGATCAGCATCCAGGAGAATCAGGATTTCAGCAACATCAATTTTTCAAGTTCTTCTTATCTGGTAAATCCTTTCTTTGAGTATCTGGTTCTTAACTTGTTCTTCTTCTTTCCCAGATCCTGAGTTCGGGAGAAGCCAACTCTGCCAAAGGACCAGTATTGGAGGATCCATTACGAAGATATCCAAATCTGAGGATCCAATAATCTGCTCGAGAGAGTCCTTCCACCAAAATCTGTGAAGATCACTACCTGGTACATAACACTTCCCTTCTCTTTATTTCTGTCCTGTTGAAAGTTCAGAGCGAAACCCTAGGTTTGGGAGTTTCTCAACCTCCAGCGATCCTTCACTTCTGAACTACTCTGATAATCTAGTTTCTTTGAATTGTGCTTTCAATTATTATATAGTTTCTTTCAATTTAGTTTAACTTTCATTTGAGTCAAAGTCGACTTCCGAAAATATATAAAAAAAATAAAAATAAAAATAAAAATATACATTAATTTTAATTTGCTTCCGCATTTCACATATTCGTTCTGCATCAATTTTGGTATCAGAGCCCTGTTTAGGATTTCTGACTTGCTTGCATGTTTTGAGTGTCTCTCTTTTTTACTTTGTCTGCTCGAAGTAGACTCCCCAGGATGTCCGGTCCTAGGAACGAAGTAAGGTGCAAGCCTCCTCTTCCCATTCCATGGGGTGTTCCTAGGGCATGTAGGGGATCCGCTGGGTTATAACTTCGTAGCAGGAATTGTAAACGGGGGAAGCATTCTATTTTCAATCTATAACTATCCTATTTCAGGAATTGTTTCTCATTACAAATAACTCCAAATTACATGATTTTTATTTTGCTGGAACCAGTATAATTGAAAATATTTTACATGATTTTACTGTAATTTATTAGTTTCTGTGAAATTTCTGAGAGTTAAATTACAACAATTCTGTTTCTGTGTTTCTGCAATTCAATTTTTTTTTTTTTTGAGTGATCATCTCCTAATTCATCTTAAGGGAAATTGAGCATCTAAGATAAGGAGAGGAGTTGATAACCTCTCCTTAGCCTAAAACCACCACCCATTCATTCGATCCTAAGCCTAATTTTAAAATTTATTAGACTTAATTTGCCCTAGTGGGCTAGGAACACCAACTGGTCAAGTCCAGCCTAGGGTTTAGTCAGTTTGTCTGGTTACTCTGTGTATGCTTTGTACTCAGTGTCTAGAACGGTGATTCGGAGACTACGTCCCGAAGGACTTGTGTGCTGGTCTGCCTACCTGGCCAATCACTGATTGGTGTCTAGGATTGGCAATTAGGGACCTAACACTCCCCTTACACCTGCCTGGCTGAGTCCCGAGTTACTACAAGCTAGCTTGCCACTCTGATTGGGCATCTAGTTTGGGCTCTAGGTCTAGTTAGCCCGTAGTCATTTCAGTCGAGTCTCATTTGGTATGCTTGCTTGTATCATCATGTCCACCCGGAACGGAGTTCCCTATCAACCTGGTCAAACCCAACCTGATTTAGAGGCCATGATTAGAACTCTTACCGAAAGTATGACCAAATTGAGTCAGGATATGACTGATACTGTTGCCCAGTTTAGAGACCGAGCCCAGGTACTTGAGGAGCCTAGGCACCGAAATTGGACCCCTGACTCAGAATTTGGTAGACCCCAACCTCACCCACACCCAGAGCCTAGGAGACCATTATACAGGGATCCTGAACCTTATCATTGGAGGTTTGATCTAAGAGCCTATGACCATGATCTTGTCCCTGAGTCTAGCCCTAGGTGCCTATACCCATACTTGGTTGACTCAGAGAAGGGACCCGTTAGGAACACCGAACCTTATGCACCCTCTTTTGATGGAAGACAAGAGACATATATTAAGTGGGAAGAACAAATGGATCGGTATTTTGAGTGCACTAAAATATCGGAATTAGGACAAGTTAGGTTGGCCAAAACCAAGTTCACCAAACATGCTAGGTCGCATTGGTATGCTATTGAGCATGAGTATTATCAAAGAAAAGAGGAAATATATACTTGGAGAGATATGAGAAGTAAGTTGAGAGATAGGTACCTAGGTAGATCCTATGAGAAAAGACTTTTAGACCAATGGTACCAATTGCGACAAGGTAATAGGCCTGTGTCTAAATATATCGAGGACTTCCAGTGGTATGACATAAAATGCAATACCATTGAGACCGAAACTCAGATCACATTGAGGTGTAGTGTTGGGTTACACCCAGACATTTATAGGAAGCTATGCCTTGAAAAGACCAATAAGTTAGAACGAGCCTACCAAGAAGCCCAAGACTATGAGTGGTCTTTAAGATATAACCAATCAAGTACTTTGGACTTAAAGCCAACCTCTACCAACTTGAGTCAAGTTTCGATTGATCCGACATCCGTAGTTAACCAGACTTTTGTTTGTCAATTCCCACTTGTGTCACCTCTTGACCAGAAGGATAACACTGAGAAGGAGTTAGGCATGGCCATCCCAAAATTAGTTGACCCGACCAGAGCCGTACTTAAAGAGGAATCAAAGGAGAATAGATTAGAACCTTTCAGTGAGATTGAGGAAGAAATATATGAGCCTGACATAAGTTTGATAGATGAATATGAAGAAGAAGAATTTGAGGATATCTCTCCCGATAATTCAATTAACCAACTCCTACCTAATGGGGTTATTGAGGGGACCCTTGCCACTCAAGGAATTCAGGAGCTAACCCTAAGAGAAGACCCTTTTGAGGAAGTTCAGGAAGAGGAAATTACACCAAATGAAAGTTTAAGTGAGAATACCCCTGAACTCATTGAGGAATCCAAAGAAGACACCCCTGAGTCAAATCTGGTAGAGAAGTGTGAAGAAGGAAGGGGTTCATAAGAATTGCCCATTGAGAAGGTCCAAGAACAAGAAAAAGACAGTAGCTTAGAGGACTTTCAAGATAAACATTCCAAAGACCTTCCTGATAACCTTCCATCTTCTAGGAGCACCCAGCCTATCCTAGAACTTGCACTTGTAGACCCTCCTAGAGCAAATCGTGAGGTTTGGATGAGTGCACCAGTAGAATAATGTCCTCATTTTAAGGTCGTCCTGAATAACCAAGGTTTGTTTCTTGTTTCCGATAAGCCACCTCAAAACTCTGATTCTTATTTCCTACCCTTCCCTGAATTTCTCATGTTTCTAGAGCTATGGGATTACACTTTACTGAGATCTCTAGGTTGCAAGACTCCTTAGAACCTATTAGGTTTGCCACCTACTTCTGGAAGACCTTATGGCACATACTAGGCATCCATAATAAGTTTTCATGCTCTGCATGCCCTCCTCCGACCCAAGGACAAACCTAGAGAGCCTTAGTTTGTTAGGTTTAGACCTAGGGTTCCTTTGGAATAAAGTCCATTCTTTAGGAATGCATCGTCAGTCTAGTTTAGTTTTTCTTGACCCTTTACTAGTCTTTGGCTTAGATTTTGGTTTGATTGAGAGCACCAGGAATTGGGATTTGTTTTTTGTCCAAGGCTGAAATTGCATTCAATGTTTCGATCAATAGGTCTATAGGCTAGAGTCCCTTTGAAATTGTTCATGGATACAAGCCTCACACACCACTTGATCTGATTTCACTATTAGCCCACACACACAAGTCTCTTGATGCACTTGCATAGCATGTAAAGGGCTTGCATAAAGAAATTCATGCCAAAATAACTTTAAGTAATGAAACTTATAAGAAGTTGGCTGATTCTCAAAGACGAGTCAAAACTTTTGTTGAGAGAGAGACTATGTAATGATTAGGTTAAGCCCTGAGCGATTTTTTCCTGGAACCATTAGAAAGTTACACGCTAAAGGAGTTGGACTATTTAGAGTAGTGAAGAGAGTAGGATCCAATGCCTATGTGCTCGAGTTGCCTCCAGAACTAGGCAATAGCCCTACTTTCAACATTACAGAATTAGTAGAGTATAGGGAGCCAGCTGTGATTCCTAGTAAGCCTTTGAAACCTAATCCTGTTATTGAGAGTGATCCCGACCCTGTGTGTCCACCAACAAACTGGCCTATGAGGAAAGAGCAGAGTGAAAAGATCCTGGATGATCAGGTTATCTCTACTCATAATCGAGGATACCAAAGATACCTGGTCCACTAGCAAGGAAGGCCAGATTCTGATGACTCTTGGATCTCCTGAGAAGAATTACAAGAATTGGACCCAGACATCTTAGAGAGATACCAGAGCCAGCTTGATCCATACTCGACAGGGTCGAGTTCCTCCCACCCCGGGAGAATTGGTGCGGGCACCAGACTCAGAAGAAGACTTCAGGGCTCCATCTGGATCTCTGATTGACCTTGCCCGAAGAATTAGGGTTTTCTAGTTTTGTAATAAGGGTTGACTTGGTCAACTCAATTTTAGTCTTGAGTCTGTATTTCCCTGCAATTTAAATTTTGTTGAGTCATGTTGACTCAGTACAAGTCCTAGTAGTGGTCTAGGTCTTCTCTAGGTTGGTGTCACTTTTTTTCATTCAAGTCAAAGTCCAAGGTGCCATATTTTTTCTCCCAGTCCCAAGCAAGTGGGCACCACACTCCCAGCCACACGCCAGAGTCCAGGAGGTGCCACATCTCCATCCAGTGTCTTTGGTCCCTACACCACAAGAAGTAAGTTCCTTTTTTTTCTTGCACCACTTGGGAGAGAAATCCATCAAGATACCTCAATCCAAGGAGGAGCCAATTTCTTTCCAGATAAACCCAAGCCAGGATGGCAAGAATTTTTCTTGAAGAGAGGATCAAGGAGGTGCCCCACAATGTTCTATAAAAAATCCAAGTTATAAAAGGGAAGAGAGCATGTCTTGGGAAGGAATTCAAGGAGGTTCCCAAAAGTTTCCAAAAGTGCCAAAGCCATGAAAGGAAGAAGCCTAAACTTGTGGAGCAAGACTAGGAGGTGTCCAAATGAGCCAAACCATGAAGGGAAAATCCTTGATTCATGGAGAGATACTAGGAGACACTCCCATAACCTGCCATTTAGAGCTGATTTTCAAGTTTTTTTTGAGTTTTTGGGCTGCCCACTCATGGAAGGAGTCTTGGGAAGAGAATTTGATGCCTAAAGTATGGGTTAGTCCTATTAGTCCCACATGGAAAATGTATAAAATTTTATTTCTTTGTTATGTCTATATATTCAACTCTATGCAACTCTTGAATTTAATGATGAATGAAATCAATTTCTTTGTGAGCAACTTTATGTTTCTCTCTTCCGTACTTGTATTCAAGTGTTGAGCTCCATGAGGGAGTGATTCCAGGTTCCACAGGAACCTTCAGGAGGTGTGAGATCTCCAAACCCTACCAAAACCCTAGGTTAGCCACTTCAATTCCAAACCCTAACCGCCCATCATCTTCTTCATTCCACCAATCATCCAAACCCTAATCTACCTCATCATCTCACGGCCCCTCTCTTCCAAGTAGAGGCCGACAACCAACATCCAGGTCCAGATCGGCTACTTCGAATACAGAGCAAATCCCAGAGGAAGTCAGATCAGCATCCAGGAGAATCAAGATTTCTGCAACATCAATTTTTCAAGTTCTTCTTATCTGGTAAATCCTTTCTTTGAGTATCTGGTTCCTTAACTTGTTCTTCTTCTTTCCCAGATCCTGAGTTCGGGAGAAGCCAACTCTACCAAAGGACCAGTATTGGAGGATCCATTGCGAAGATATCCGAATCCAAGGATCCAATAATCTGCTCGAGAGAGTCCTTCCACCAAACTCTGTGAAGATCACTGCCTGGTACATAACCCTTCCCTTCTTTTTATTTCTGTCCTGTTGAAAGTTCAGAGCGAAACCCTAGGTCTGGGAGTTTCTCAACCCCAACGATCCTTTACTTCTGAACTATTCTGATAATCTAGTTTCTTTGAATTGTGCTTTCAATTATTATATAGTTTCTTTAAATTTAGTTTAACTTTCATTTGTGTCAAAGCCGACTTCCAAAAATATATAAAAAAATAAAAATAAAAATAAAAATATACATTAATTTTAATTCACTTCCGCATT
The DNA here is from genome assembly GCA_021397845.1 of Areca catechu. NCBI lineage: Eukaryota > Viridiplantae > Streptophyta > Magnoliopsida > Arecales > Arecaceae > Areca > Areca catechu. Next base: position 86,266,790 of record CM038051.1, on the reverse strand, counting down.
CCACATATCCGTTCTGCATCACCCACACCCGAGCAGTTCGATCCCAGAGATGAAGCCGACAGCCATGGTTAGCCCGTCGAAAAGATTGTATTTGTACCCCTTAGGGAGGATGATCCTATGAGAGTCCTCCAAATAGGGAGTGCTCTGGAAGAAGGAGCTAGGCAGGAGCTGGTTGGCTTTTTTAGGACCAATGCAGATGTCTTTGTCTGGTCGGCATCGGACATGCCGGGTATTCCGGCAAATATCATCACCCATCAGCTCAGGGTGGATCCTACCTATAGGCTCATCCAGCAAAAGAAGAGAAGCTTCACCACCGAAAGGCAGAAGGCCATTGAAGAGGAAGTGAAGAAGCTCTTCGATGCTGGCTTCATCAGGGAGTCTCACTACCCGGAGTGGCTGACCAATGTCGTCATGGTAAAAAAGGCTAGTGGAAAGTGGAGGATCTGTGTGGATTACACAGACCTCAACAAGGCATGCCACAAGGACAGCTTCCCCTTGCCAAAAATTGACCAATTGGTAGATGCGATAGCCGGCCACCAACTCTTGAGCTTCATGGATGCTTTCTCTTGGGATAACCAGATCAGGATGCATCCTAAAGATGAGGAGAAGATGGCCTTTGTCACGGACAGGAGCCTGTATTGTTATAAGATGATGCCTTTTGGCCTGAAGAATGTGGGCGCCATCTTCCAAAGATTGATCAACCGAGTCTTTGAAGCTCAGCTTGGAAGGAACATGGAGGCGTACATCAATGATATGATTGTCAAAAGCCTCAATAGGGCCGACCACATCAGGGACCTGTAGGAGTCTTTTAATGCATTGAGGCACCACAGGATGAAGCTGAACCTCGCCAAGTATATCTTCGGGGTGACCTCTGGGAAGTTTCTCGGCTTCCTAGTCACTCAAAGAGGTATTGAGGTCAACCCTGAAAAGATCAAAGCCATTATCGACATGACTCATCCGACCACTAAAAAGCAGGTGCAAGAGCTTACAGGTCGCATTGCTTTCCTCAATCGCTTCATCTCTCGGTCGGCTAAAAGATCCCTCCCATTCTTTAAGACCTTGCACCAGTCGGACCGCTTCCAATGGACTGATTAATGCCGGTCGGCCTTTGAAGCCTTAAAGGACTACTTGAGGAATCCTCCTCTCTTGGCCAAACTAACAGAGGGGGAAGTGCTATATTTGTACCTGTCGGCCTCTAGCGAGGCCATCAGCGCTGTCCTCGTGCAGATGGGGGAAGGCGGCCAGCATAAACCTATCTACTATATCAGCAAGGTCCTCCATAATGTTGAGGTAAGGTATCCTAAGGTACAAAAGCTGATCTACTCATTGGTTATAGCAGCAAAGTGCCTCCGGCCCTACTTCCAACCACATCCGATCGTCGTGCTGATGGACCAACCTCTCAGGGTGATCCTTCGAAGCCTTGACACATCCGAACGGCTCGCCAAATGGGCCATCAGGCTGGGCAAGTTTGGCATCTCCTTTCAGCCACGGTCATCCTTAAAAGCCTAAGTAAAAGCTAATTTCATTGCGGAATGCACCTGGGGGACCAAGACGACCCCGACAATAGCTGAGACGCATGTGGCTGATCCCGCGGAAGGAGCCGAGCCCATTTGGACCCTGCACGTAGATGGAGCTTCCAATCTCTTGAGGTGCGGTGCAAGCTTGATCCTGGCTGACCCTGAAGGGCAATATTTGGAGTACGCCATGCATTTTGCATTCCAAGTGTCGAACAACTAGGCGGAGTATAATGCTATGCTTGCAGGGTTGAAGATAGCAAATGAATTGGGCATTAGTAGGGTCCGTGCCTTCTCCGACTCCCAGCTGGTAGTCAACCAGGTGAAGGGCAAATTTGAAGTGAGAGACCCTTCCTTGGTCAAGTACTTGGACAAGGTACGGGACCTGGTGTCACAACTTAAATTTTTTGAGATCCTTCATATACCTCGGCAACAAAACTCCCGGGCGGATGCCTTATCATGGCTAGCCACCGCCGCAGTCGGTACCTCCGACCGGACCTTCGTGGAACATCTGCAGCGCCCGAGCATTGCCGAAGAGCTGACAAAGATCCACCAGGTTAAGCAAGAGGCCTCGTGGATGGACCCAATCCATGCATTCCTGGTGCAAGGGACCCTTCCGGATGACCCAACGAAAGCCAGGCATGTCCGCTCAACAGCCTCTAAATACATCATTCTTGACGGGGCCCTCTACAAGTCATCATTCTCATAACCATTGTTGAAATGCTTGGGGCCGGCCGATGCGGACTATGCGCTCCGGGAGGTGCACAAGGGCATCTGCGGTGATCATCCCGGAGGGAGGTCCCTAGCTTATAAAATTATTTGGCAGGGGTATTATTGGCCTACAATCCAAAAGGATGCTTTGGACTTTGTACGAAAGTGCGATGCATGGTAGAGGTACTCCGGCATCCAAAGGAGGCCCGCCAGCCACCTGATCCCACTCACGGTGCCTTGGCCATTTGCACAGTGGGGCATGGACATCCTGGGACCTTTCTCCCCAGCCTCCGGTCAGTGAAAGTTCCTCCTCGTAGCCATTGATTACTTCACTAAGTGGGTAGAGGCAGAAGCATTGGCACAGATAACGGAGGCCAAAGTTGAGATCTTTGTTTGGAACTGCATTATCTTCTGGTTCGGCATCCCGAGAACGATCATCACCGATAATGGAAGATAGTTTGATAGCTCTCAGTTCCAAGGTTTCTATCGACAATACCACATCGTCCATCAACTTACATCAGTCGCCCATCCTCAGTCCAATGGGGAGCCTGAGGATACTAATAGGACAATCCTGCATGGGTTAAAGACCCAGCTGAATGAAGCCAACAGGCTCTGGGTGAAAAAACTTCATTCAGTACTTTGGGCATATCGGACAACCGCCCGGACGGTGATGGGGGAAACCCCGTTCAACCTGACCTATGGGAGTGAGGCGGTCATCCCTGTGGAAGTCTCTCTACAGTCCCTGCAGATTGACTGGTTCACCAAGCCGGCCAACTCGAAGCAATGAAGGGCTGACCTGGATTTGTTGGACGAAACTCGACTCCAAACAAGTATGAAGATGGTGACCTACCATCAAAAGAAGGCCAGATATTACAATTCACAGGTCAAGACACGAACTTTCTAAGTTGGAGATCTGGTCCTGTGGAAAGTGGAGGTTTCGAGGACAACTGAATAGGGGAAGCTCTCCCCTAATTGGGAAATCCCCTATCGGGTTACTGAGGTAATTCAAGCCAGAACCTACCAACTCGCACACTTGGACGGATGGCAGATAGCACGACCGTGGAATGTAGACAACCTTCGCAAGTACTATCAATAAAGTCTACAACTTCTTCAACTTCTTCTAGCCCACTCTGAAAGTCCGACTCTGGTCGGCAGAGGCTCTAGGGCAGCCCACTACAAAAGTCCGACTCCGGTCGGTAGAGGCTCTAGGGCAGCCCACTCCGAAAGTCCGACTCCGGTCGATAGAGGCTCTAGGGCAGCCCACTCCGAAAGTCCGACTCCAGTCGGCAAAGGCTCTAGGGCAGCCCACTCTGAAAGTCTGAATCCGATCGGCAGAGGCTCTAGGGCAGCCCACTCCGAAAGTCTGACTCCGGTCGGCAAAGGCTCTAGGGCAGCCCACTCCGAAAGTCCGAACCTGCCCAGCGGTTAACCTAAAACATCCCCCATGGGACTGCAAGGAAGACTAGCCACCATATGGGCTGGCTCGTGGACAGGGATCAGAAACAGGCGTTCAAACGCCTGACACGAATCAAACTATCATTCTCAACTACCCTACCAGCTTCTGGCCCGGGTGGGCCGACCGAGGGTACTTAGAAAAATTTTGGAAGAAAACTACTTGTTTCATGCCCGTCGACCATTTCGAAGGAGCTTGTGACCCTGCGATACCGTGGAGCCGACCGGGGGTACTTAGAAGAATTTTAGAAAAAAGTCATTTGTTTTACGCCCACGTACATTGAAAATGGTCAAAAGGTCTTCTCATTCATTTCAAAGGAAGGTGCTTACAAAAGAGGGTGGGTCGGACCTTTACAAACTCCTTAGGTCTGATCCACGAGAGATGCATCAGGGGCCGCAACCCTGGCCCCATTGGCTATAACTGGGGATCGGCCGGAACAACAGCAGCTGAAGTTTCCAATGGGGAGGCCACCGCTTCTGCGTCGGCTGGTGCTGGGGCTTCGACCATAGCCACTCCTGCCTCACCTTCCACTGGAGGCTCCGCCTGGGTTCCTCACCCTCGGTCGGGTCCTGCAACTCAGCGCCCGACAGGTCCAGTCTTGGGAAGAGCAAGCCCACCTTCTTCAGGCAGTCATCATAGCCCTCCCTGTAAAAGTCCGACACCGCCTCCACCATGTCCTCAATGAAGCTATCGAAGGCTTTGTATGCCACCACAGCTCCCTGGACCTGCCTCGCGGCCAGTTCTTTGGATTCCTCGAGCTGGGCTACCAACTGTGCCGCCGCTGCCCATTTGGCCTGGGCACTCTGGTCGGCCTCCGTAGAGCGTTTCTCTTCCTCTCCCAGTCGGCAGGCGAGTGAGTCAACCTTCACCTTCTTCTTCTTCAACCGGGCCTCACGGTCGGCCAGCCGACTCTCGGCCTCCCTCAGAGCCACTTTTGTCGACTCCGTCTCTGTTTGGGCCACCGCCAAGCATTCTTCAGAAGATTTCAGAGATGCCGTTGCGGCCTCCTGGGCCGCCTCCAGCTCCTGGACCCTCTTCGCGGAAGTCTTGGCAGTATGCACCACTCGATAGATGCCATCATCCATTAGGGAGATGTCATGGAGGAGCTGTAAATGTATGACCAGATTAGTATTATGCCTGAAGAAAGAAAGATAAAGGAGTAAAGAGACAAGTTAAAGTCCTTACCCTCATGAAGTCGCGATAAGACTCCATGGTTACGTCGATCAGATTCCTCTAGATCGACACCTCCTAATCGGCGTTTGTCATAGCCCCCCACAGCAGGCTCTGTGCTCTCCTGGGGTGGTCAAGTGCATGCCAGTGCTGGAATTCTTCTTGACGGACCTCCTCATCCGACTGCTCGGCCTCGCTGTCGGCCGCCCCTTCTATGGCCGTCCCCTTGTCTTTGTCAATCAAGGGGACTACCTCCTCCGGACTGGCGGGTGTAGGGGTTGACGCTGCAACTACGTCGGACATCCCCGACCGCTCCTACTCTGGCCAGATGGCTGGCCCCCTCAGTGGAGCCGGTGCCCTCGCCACCTTCATGGCCATGTGCTCGGTGAGGGGGATGCCATCTTCATCCAACTCGACCTCGACGACAGGGACGGGTCACTCCTCCTCCCGTCTCTTCTTCTGTCGTTCGGCGGCCAGCCTGGGGCCGATTCGGGGGTGGCCCATTTTCGCACTACCTGTCGGGGACTTTGGACTTGACGATCATCTGCATCCTCCCTCCTGTCTCATGAAATTCGGAGTTAGTAAGGGAGAAGGAGAAGGAGCTAAAGGATCTACAAGAGAAGAGGTCGGCCCTTGCCTAGGACTCCTTGGGGGCTGATCCCTGCCTAGTGAAGGGTTCCCTCCCTCAACAGCTCGAATGCCACTGTCAGGCCGGCTCTACTGATCTCATGGAATGTGCCCTGGTTAGCCACCGAAACCGACCTCCCTTCGCAGACTCTCGCCCACAGCTCTCTCCACAATGGCTCAAACCCCCAAGGTTCGAGACTGCTGACAAAGAAGAACCGGGTCTTCAACCCATAGACGGCCGACGGGAGGCACCTTAAGATTTTTTAGCCTTGGCAGGGGACAAACAAAACCTATTCCCGACTCCTAAAGTCCCTCCTCAAGTAGAAGAAGTTACCGAAGAGGGACAGACTGGGTTCGGACCTAGCCTTGTGGCATAACACGATGAAGCAGCATATTATCTGAATGCTGTTCGGGGTCAGCTGCACTGGGGTTACCCTGTAAAAGTTGAAAATTTCTACGAATAGAGGGTGCAGAGGAAATCTCAACCTGGCCTTAATGTGAGACTCGTACATAGGGAGGGTCCCTAGTCCTAAGGGGTTGTTCGCTCTCCCCTCTCGGCCCTGGAGTGTAAGGTGCAAGGTGGAGGGAATGTCGTACACCGCCATAAGATTTTTGACCCGTTATCGGGTCATGGTCGAAGGTATTTTGCTCGGCCCAGGGTCCATAAGCCTACGGGTTTGACCCCCACTACCGGACACCATTGGGGCTAAGAAAGGAAGAAGGAAGGCTGGGACTAACTTGGGACTGGACTCCTAGAAGCCAGGTTTCATGAAAAAAGGAGAGGACTCTATCTTGCTGAGCACAGGCGCAGTAGGAAAAACCCTCCCATCTCGCTTCCCCCTCATTTTATAGGCCTCCGAGAGAAGGGGGCGAGGTAGTTGCCCATCCCGTGCGCACCCTAGCTGTCCCATCAGGAGCCGGTCACTCGCATTTTAGAGTTTGAAGTGCCCAGAGCATCCCGTCGTGCGGATAGCGATTCGCGTGAGCGCCGGATCAGCGACCCAGGATCAGCCTGGGGGGCAATGCCGACTGACCAGATGCCACTGCATGGCGCGACACTCTACTCCACCCCGGATCGATGCAGGATAGCCTAGCCCTCATCATGGTGCCCGACTCGTATTAGCTGCCCCGCTTGCGCTCCAACGAGTGGCTGACAGCTATCCCAAGAGCCGTTCGAGGGGGATTTGAAGTGACCCGATGCCTCGACCCAGAGTCCGCCGCAGGTGCACACGATTATGCTCCTACCCTTTGAGGCCACGTGACCCCTCAAGGTCCAGGAGCAGGGAGGCAACTATTATGCCCATTCAGCTAGTCCTGGGTTGGACCAACCCCAGGCATCCGGTCGGCTGACCCCCATGGGGTCCAAATCCCCGGTTCTTGGAGAGGACCGCACGGCCCCTTTCCCGAAGTGCTGACCCGGGGAGCTTCGAGGGTCGGCGGGTGCCTCCCCGCCCGTGCATCAACTTCTTTGATGCCCTGATGGGTGCCACGGTTGGCTTATTTGAGGCCGAGGCCGATCCGCTGTTGGAGGGGCCGGCTGAAGTTTCCAGGATCCTTTCTCCCTGATAAGTTCTGACATTCAGTTGTAACGGACTCCACTGCATGGCCATGACTCTTGCTACCAAGCCATCACTCAGATGCTCCGGCCATGCCGCCAACCCATGACCACACCACCATGCCGATTCTCTTGGAGGCATATTCGAGCTTTCCTAGCTTATTCCCCAACAGAATTTGGCGGCACTCCATGCCTATAAAAGGCACCCGGGGGATCTCTGCGAGGGAGGTAACTCTTTTCTTCCCCACTGTGAACTCCTTTCCCTAAGTTCTTTCCATTATGTTGCTCCGATTCCTCCTCTAACTTAAGCATCGGAGTGTCCCCCACCGGAGCCCCTCCGACGGCTAGGGACTTTCTGCAGGACGAGGAGCTCTCCGGCGCCCCCATCGAGCCTGATCTGGGAGGAAGAGCGGCAACAATATATATATATATGTACATACATATATATGTACATACATATATGTATACATATATATGTACATATGTATAAATATATATATATATACATATATATACATACATATACATAGATATATATGTACATATATACATACATATATATACATACATATATATATATATAATATATGTACATACATATATACATACATATATATATATCTACATATATAAATATATATATATATATATATATATATATATATAATATGTACATACATACATACATATATACATATGTATATATATACATGTACATACATATATACATATGTATATATATATATGTACATATATATATACATATGTATATATATACATACATATATACATACATATTGTTACAGCAGTAAACAAGATCCATTCAGCCCTGACACGCACCCCCCTTGGAGGCTGGCGCAGCAACGTACTTCTCCACCTCGGCCCCAGCTCGGCCACGTACTCCGCCACCTCGGCCAGGTACTTCAACACCTTGGCCTCACCTTGGCCCCAGCTCGGCCGCGTACTCTGCCACCTCGGCCAGATACTTCTCCACCTCGGCTTCACCTCGGCCCCAGCTCGGCCGCGTACTCCGCCACCTCGGCTAGGTACTTCTCCACCTCGGCCTCACCTCGGCCTCCCTTTGATCGTCGAGTCCAGTTCGGCTCGACCACGGCACCCTGGCAGCGACCCGCGTGGCTCCGCCTGACCTCACCCACGGCGCGAAGGCCGGCCCCCAACCTGCCCACTTTAACCGGATCAAGTCGGTACCTGGCTCTGCACCGCTCAAGCCCGTGCCAGCCAAGCTCTGCGCCTCTCCTCGGTCCATGCGCAGGGGATGCGCAACCTTGATCGAGCTCGGCTCTGCACCGCCCAAGCTTCAGCTCCGCAAGGTCCAGCCCGGATCCCCCTACGGCAAGCACGCACGACATCGCCCTCTTCGGCGCCCGACATCCACCCGCTGGAGGTCGTCGCCCGGACCGGCATCCAGCCAGCCTCGGCTTCGCCCGACCTCGATCGCCTGGCACGCCCCTACGATAGGCTGTGCGCCGCGCGGCTCCGGCTCCTCCCGGCGGGACTCCGACGAGCGAACCCCCCTCCGGCTCCGGTGCAGCTCGGCACGCCCGTAGGACCCCAGTTCGGTCCGCACCTGCACCGCCCGTGAAGCACCCGCATGGGGTTCTCCTGCCCACGGTGGCACGGTCTCCGGTGCCCGTGCCCCGCTCCGGTTCCGCGTGTCCCGCACCGGCTCTGGCTCCCCGTCCGACGCCCAGCTCACCCACGGGAGGCCTCCGCCTCACCCCTGTCCGGTTCCGCCCAGTGTGGGGAGCGGTCCGGCATGCCTATAGTCAAGGTAGCCCTCCGTGCTTCTCCAGATCGGCGACGCCATGCTCCGGGTCAAGCTCGGCCTGACCTCGCCTAGGGCAACGCACCCCGCTCCGTCCGTGTCCAGCTTCGGCCGGCCGTGGCATGCCCGAGCCCGGTCACGCTTCATCCCAAGTCGGCTCCGCCTGCGGGGTAGTAGGCTGGCTGTTTCAGCTCTGCACGATCCAGCTCAGCTATCCAGCCCGACACGGACATGCCCAGGTTAGCCCGCACCAGAGTCGCGCCGACGGCACGAACCTGCGCAGCACCGCTCGTCCACTAGTTCGGTCCCATGGCTCCTCGGCGTGCCCAGCTTCGACTGCCCATAGGGTCATCCGTAGTGGGCTCGGCCCCGTCCGCCCGTGGCGCAACCCCGCAGCATGCCTCCACCCACTCCGGCTTAGCCCAGCAGGACCCCGGCTCGATGATGTCGCACCCCGGCTCTTCCGACTCCAGCCCGCATGGCTTCGGTTCCATGTTCGCCACCGGTGCCCAGTTCAGCCACTGCACGCTTATCCATGTATGGGTTCGTGGATGGAGCCCCTGCACTAGGGACACAATGATCCACATGCATGGGAAGGTTATGCGGGCCTTTTCTCGATCCGCATGCCTGCATGATACCTGAAGTAGCATCTCGGCCAGCTCGACACTTCGGCATTTCATCCCAGCTCAGTCGCTGGGTGCATCGCGTAGTTCGGCCTCATTCATGTGGACCCGATGCGCTTCCCGAGGGGCCCATCCACATGGACCCGTCGCTATTTCCATGGATCCCCCCTCCACGTGGGTCCTATGACACGCTGCATGGCACGCCGCCTGCAATGAAAGGTTTGCATTTAAGTTTCCTAGGCTACCGTTTACACTAACTAGTGAATAGTGCCACATCCAAGGCACTGCACCCTTGCGCCAACTTCCTGAACCACCCAGAAGAAGAAGGTTCACCAACCCATCATGGCCTCACAAGCTGACAAGTCTACATCAAGACCAGCACACCTCCCCAAAAGTAACAAGAGCCACTCGTCTACATAAAGACCGGCATGGAAAGGTAAGAGGGGGGGGAAGAGGTAAGGAAGGGAGAACACACTCTCTTCACTCTTGCATTGTCTATCATCCTCTGGTAGCGGAGAGTCCCTCAAGCTCTCCGTCTCAGAGGTCTCTTATTTCCTTCGATCGTCCCACTGACTTGATCGTCGAAGTGCCTTTGCCGGAATCCCGGCCGCAGGTCTCCCCTGTTTTGCAGGTATCGCCCGGTGGAGGGACAATAAGGAGGAAGATTACTCCTCACCGGAGAGGCCCACAAGAGGGCCACTACAGTACCAAGCCCCTCTCATCCCAACTACGACTATGTTCCCCTTGCTCGTCTCTGACCAACGAGCCCGGTGATGCTGGCACGAAGCCCACTCACCTAGGCCACGTAAGAGCTACCGGCAACGACGATCTAGGCGGCAACAGATTGGCGCACCAGGAAGGGGGACAGATCCATGCTCCTCAATAAGGTGTGATGATGGTTTCCACCTTTGTCCTTAGTCCCTGGGGGGCAGATCGGGGGCACGTGGATGGGGCCATGAGAACTGCCCCCTCTCTCTCGAGGCTCCAAGGAGCGGCCTCGACCAAAAAATCTTGAGCTGTGAAGGTGCATCACCACCCTTGACGGGGCACCTAGCATCAAGCCAAGGATGGAGCCACCTCCCAGCGGTACCACCATTGATGCAGAACGAAAGCTCTGATACCAAAATTGATGCAGAACAAAGAACAAAAAAGCATATGCGGAAGTAAATCTAGGATTTTTTTTTTTTTTTTTTTTTTATATTTCAGAAATTGGCTTTGACTCAAAGTAAAGCTAAACTAAGTTGAAGGAAACTAGGTAAGGATTGAAAGCACAATTTAGAAGAAACTAAATTATCAGAGTAGTTCAGAAGTAACGGATCACTGGGGGTTGAGAAACTCCCAGACCTAGGGTTTCGCTCTGAACTTTCAACAGAACAGAAATAGAGAGGAGAGATGGTTTACCAACCAGACAGTGATCTTCTCAGAATTTGGGTGGAAGAACTCTCTCGAGCAGATTGTTGGATCCTCGGATTCGGCTATCTTCGTAATGGATCCTCCAATACTGGTCTTGTGGTTTGGTCGGCTTCTCCTGGACTCAAGATCTGGGAAGAAGAAAAACAAGTGAGGGATTCAGAGACTCAGGGAAGGATTTACCAGTTCGAAGAACTTGAAGGTTGATGTCGCTGAGATCCGGATTCTCTTGAAGGCTGATTCAACTCCCACTGGAAAGAGCTTTGGATCTGAAGTATCTGGACTGGAGCTGGATGCTGGTGGTCGGCCTGGACTTGGAGAGAGAGGCCGTGGGAGGTGGAATAGGCTAGGGTTTGGTGGATTGAAGTGGATGGTGGGCGGCTAGGGTTTTGGAGTAGAAGTGGCTAACCTAGGATTTGGGTTTTGGAGATCTCACACCTCCTCAAGGTTCCTGGGAACCCGGATTTACTCCCTCACGGAGCTCAACACCTGGATGCAAGTGCGGAAGAGAGAAAACACAAAGTTTGCTCACAAAAAATTTGGTTTCATTCATCTTTTCTTAGAACTTACAAAGGGGTTTTAATTTATAGGACATTACAAGAGAGTAGGGTTTTACATCTTCCCATGTGGGACTAAAGGAGGGGATCTTCAAATAAGGATTGTAGGATCAATCCCTACTCATATGGCCGGCCAAAAATTCCAAAGATGATTGATGCTTCAAAAAAGGAAAGTGGGTGGCGCCTCCTTGTCTTGACCTCCAAGAAAAATATTTTTTTTCCTTCTATGCTTGGCCTTATCTGGAAGTGTTTGGGCACCTCTTAACCTTGCCCTCCAAGAGAAAATTTGTTTCCTTTTATATCTGGCTTTAGTTGGAATGATTAGGGCACCTCCTAACCTTGCTCTTCAAGAGAAATCTCCTTCCTTCCATGGCTCAACCCTTTTTGGATACCTCCTTTTCTTTCTCTCCAAGTTATGGCTCCTTCTAACTTTGTTTTGAATATTTCTGGCAGGTAATGGGCGCCTCCTTGAAGTTCTCTCCAAGAGAATTTCTTCCCTTTCATAGTTTGGTTCTTTTGGGAAAGTCTTGGGCCGCCCCCTTGATTTGTGGACCCCTGGTGGATTTCTCCTCAATTGGCGCATGAGAGAAGGGAGCTGCTATCTGTGGTGTGGGGACCAAAGCCTGCTGGATGGAGATGTGGCACCCCCTGGACTCAGGCGTATGGCTGGGAGTGTGGCTGGGAGTGTGGCGCCCACTTGCTTGGCCTTGGGAGAAAAATGTAACACCCCAGGTTGAATCCCTAGTCCACTACTGAGTCAACATGACTCAACAAAATAAAAATGTAGGTAATATAGACTCAAGCTAAAATTGAGTTGATCAAGTCAACCCTTATTACAAGCTAAAAAACCCTAATTCTTCGGGCAAGGTTAATCAGATATCTAGATGGAGCTCTGAAGTCTTCTTCTGAGTCTGGTGCCCGCACCAATTCTCCCAAGGTGGGAGGAACTCGACCCTGTCGAGTATGGATCAAGTTGGCTCTGGTATCTCTCCAAGAGGTCTGGGTCCAATTCTTGTAATTCTTCTCGGGAGATCCAAGAGTCATCAGAATCTGGCCTTCCTTGCCAGCGGACCAGGTATCTTTGGTATCCTCGATTACGAGTAGAGATAACCTGATCATCCAGGATCTTTTCAATCTGCTCTTTCCTCACAGGCCAGTTTGTTGGTGGACACACAGGGTTGGGTTCACTCTCAAGAGCAGGATTGGGTTCAAAAGCCTCACTGGGAATCACAGCTAGCTCTCTATACTCTACTAGGTCTGTAATGTTGAAAGTGGAGCTAATGCCTAGTTCTGGAGGCAACTCGAGCACATAGGCATTGGATCCTACTCTCTTCACCACTTTAAATGGTCCAGCTCCTCTAGCATGTAACTTTCTAATGGTTCCAGGAGGAAACCATTCAGACCTTAACCTAATCATTACATAGTCTCCCTCAACAAAGGTTTTGACTCGCCTTTGAGAATCAGCCAACTTCTTATAAGTTTCATTACTTAAATTTATTTTGGCATGAATTTCTTTATGCAAGTCCTTTACATGCTATGCAAGTGCATCAAGAGACTTGTGTGTGTGGACTAATAGTGAAATCAGATCAAGTGGTGTGTGAGGCTTGTATCCATGAACAATTTCAAAGGGGCTCTAGCCTATAGACCTATTGATCGAAACATTATATGCAAATTTAGCCCTGGATAAATACAAATCCCAATTCCTGGTATTCTCACTCAATCAAAATCTGAGACAATGTCCTAAACTCGACTGACGATGCATTCCTAAAGAATGGACTTTATTCAAAGGAACCCTAAGTCTAAACCTAACAAACTACGGCTCTCTAGGTTTGACCTTGGGTCGGAGGATGGCATGCAGAGCATGAAAACTTTTCATGGGTGCCTAGTAGGTGCCATAAGGTCTTCTAGAAGTAGGTGGCAAACCTAATCGATTCTGACACGTGATTCACTCTAAAGACTTTGACAAAGTATACTTGGATGGTGTAAGAAGCATTGGAAGTCCTAGAGAAAGGGAGGAAATATGAGGTGGAGTCTCGAATTACCTGCTGGCTAAAGGTGGTGACCTGAAGGTTTGAATGGTGATCTATGAATGTCAACTGGTCATCCTTACGAAAGGAAAAGTTTGCTACTCCCAGGAATGGATCAAGAGATGGTTCGGGGAGTAGCCTAGGACATGTGATTGCAACAGTTAAGGTTTGTTCTCTAAGCAAATAATGATCCACTTTCTCAAGAAATGGATTAGAGAATGATTCATGGAAGGGCCTATGGATGATGACCTCAAGACTTGAAATTTGACCTATAGGTGAGGAAAGGTATACTCTATAGAAGGGTAGGTCAGTCATGCAAAGGAAGGAGTCTGGGGTCATAAGGAGGACTTCTACAGGACTGGGTGAATCAATTCGCTCAAGAAAAGGATGTCCAACTGAGATTATGGGAGAGACCTTAGTGGCTGAGCATGGGACAAGGTCCAATTGTAAGAGGCTTGATTCAGTCATCCTAAGGAGAGGATCTACCATAGGATGGGCAAACATAAACAGTTCAGTGCAAAGATCTTCAATTGGTACTTGGGGAATGACTGTCATTAGAGGGTATGAACTAATAGCTCGGGCTAACACTATGAGTTCTTCCTGGGGGTATTTGACTAAAGGAACCTGGTTCTCACAAATCTCTTGAATTTCTGAACTAGGTCCTACCAGTTGGTTGTTTTCCAAGGTCTCCTCAGGTAAGGAACCAATAGTATCAATGTCACATTCTTCAAGTTCTTCCCCCTCATATTCATCAACTAGACTCAAGCCAGCATCATATACTTCCTCGATGCCATCTTCAATGGGTTTCGGGTCAGTGGTAATCGGGTCAACTGATTCTAGGCTTGTCATACCTAACCGTTCTTCCTCATTGGTAGGCTTGGGTTCTCCCTCATTAATGTCATCCTTAGGATTCTTACCACTTAGCTGTGCACAAGCCAGTCCTATGCATGGGCACTGACTAGATTTATGGCCTCTTTCTCCACAAAACAAACATTCTTGAGATATAGGAACCTGGGTCACACTTGGTTTCAAGCTAGTAGAGACCTTACTTGGGCATGGGTGTGGATCTAAATAGTTTGATCTAAAAGACTTGGGTTGTTGAGTGACTAGTCTAGAATATTGTAAGGACCTCTCATAGACATGATCCACACTATAGATATCATGGTTAAGCTTCCTAAGGTTATGCTCGGGATCACGGTATAAGGTCCTCCTAGGTTCCTGGCATGGGTAAGGTTGGGGCCTATTAAATTTGGATCAGGGGTCCAATTTTGATGTCTGCGTTTCTCAAGTACTTGGACTCGATCCCTAAACTAGGAAAAACCCTCATTCATGTCCTGACTCAATTTGGTCATACTTTTAGTAAGATTTCTAACCATGGCCTCTAAATCAGGTTGGGTTTGACCAGGTTGGCAGGGCACTCCATTCTGGGTAGACATGATGCAAGCAAACACACAAAATGAGACTCAACTGAATGACTACGGGCTAACTAGACCTAGAGCCCAAACTAGATGCCCAATCAGAGTGGCAAGCTAGCCTGTAGTAACTCAGGACTCAGCCAGGCAGGTGTAAGGGGAGTGTTAGGTCCCTAGATGCCAATCCTAGACACCAATCAGAGATTGGCCAGGTAGGCGGACCAGCACACAAGCCCTTCAGGATGGAATCCCTGAATCACTGTTTTAGACATTGAGTACAAAGCACACACAGAGTAACTAGACAAACTAACTCAACACTAGCCTTGACCCGACTTGTTGATGTCCCTAGCCCACTAGGGCAAATTAGGTCTAATTAATTTTAAGATTAAAGGCTTAGGTTCAAATGAGTGGGTGGTGGTTTTGGGCTAATGAGAGGTTATCAACTCCTCCCCTTATCTTAGATGCTCAAATGCCCTTAAGATGAATTAAGTGTTGAACATTCAAAAATAATTGAATTGCAGAAACATAAAAATAGAGTTGCAGTAATTTAATTCTAAGAAATCTCACAGAAACCAATAAATCACAGGAAAATTAAAAAAAATAGCTTCAATTATACTGGTTTCAGCAAAATAAAAATCACCAAATTTGGAGTTACCTTCAGTGAGAAATAATTCTTGCAATAGGACAATTACAGGCTGAAAACAGAGTACTTCCCCGTTTACAATTCCTGCTATGAAGTTGTAACCCAACGGATCCCCTACACGTCCTAGGAACACCCCGTGGAATGGGAAGAGGAGGTTTGCACCTCGCTTCGTTCCTAGGACCGGATGTCCTGGGGAGTCTACTTCGAGCAGACAAAGTAAAAAGAGAGAGACTCAAACAAGCAATCAAACAGAAACACTAGATAGGGCTCTCATACCAAAATGATGCAGGACGAATGCTCTGATACCAAAAATGATGCAGGACAAAAGCTCTGATACCAAAATTGATGCAGAACAAAGAACAAAAAAGCGTATGTGAAAGTAAATCTAGGATTATTTTTTTTTTATATATATTTCAGAAATTGGCTTTGACTCAAAGTAAAGCTAAACTAAGTTGAAGGAAACTAGATAAGGATTGAAAGCACAATTTAGAAAAAACTAAATTATCAGAGTAGTTCAGAAGTAACGGATCGCTGGGGGTTGAGAAACTCCCAGACCTAGGGTTTCGCTCTAAACTTTCAACAGAACAGAAATAGAGAGGAGAGATGGTTTACCAACCAGATAGTGATCTTCTCAGAATTTGGGTGGAAGAACTCTCTTGAGCAGATTGTTGGATCCTCGGATTTGGCTATCTTCGCAATGGATCCTCCAATACTGGTCTTGTGGTTTGGTCGGCTTCTCCTGGACTCAAGATCTGGGAAGAAGAAAAACAAGTGAGGGATTCAGAGACTCAGGGAAGGATTTACCAGTTCGAAGAACTTGAAGGTTGATGTCGCTGAGATCCAGATTCTCTTGAAGGCTGATTCAACTCCCACTGGAAAGAGCTTTGGATCTGAAGTATCTGGACTGGAGCTGGATGCTGGTGGTTGGCCTGGACTTGGAGAGAGAGGCCGTGGGAGGTGGAATAGGCTAGGGTTTGGTGGATTGAAATGGATGGTGGGCGGCTAGGGTTTTGGAGTAGAAGTGGCTAACCTAGGGTTTGGGTTTTGGAGATCTCACACCTCCTCAAGGTTCCTGGGAACCCGGATTTACTCCCTCACGGAGCTCAACAACTGGATGCAAGTGCGGAAGAGAGAAAACACAAAGTTTGCTCACAAAAAAATTTGGTTTCATTCATCTTTTCTTAGAACTTACAAAGGGGTTTTAATTTATAGGACATTACAAGAGAGTAGGGTTTTACATCTTCCCATGTGGGACTAAAGGAGGGGATCTTCAAATTAGGATTGTAGGATCAATCCCTACTCATATGGCCGGCCAAAAAATTCCAAAGATGATTGAGGCTTCAAAAAAGGAAAGTGGGTGGCGCCTCCTTGTCTTGACCTCCAAGAAAAATATTTTTTTTCCTTCTATGCTTGGCCTTATCTGGAAGTGTTTGGGCGCCTCTTAACCTTGCCCTCCAAGAGAAAATTTGTTTCCTTTTATATCTGGCTTTAGTTGGAATGATTAGGGCGCCTCCTAACCTTGCTCTTCAAGAGAAATCTCCTTCCTTCCATGGCTCAACCCTTTTTGGATACCTCCTTTTCTTTCTCTCCAAGTTATGGCTCCTTCTAAC
This sequence comes from Areca catechu, assembly GCA_021397845.1. Classification (NCBI taxonomy): domain Eukaryota; kingdom Viridiplantae; phylum Streptophyta; class Magnoliopsida; order Arecales; family Arecaceae; genus Areca; species Areca catechu. The sequence continues at coordinate 86,249,692 of CM038051.1, read as the reverse complement.
TTTGTTTTGAATATTTCTGGCAAGTAATGGGCGCCTTCTTGAAGTTCTCTCCAAGAGAATTTCTTCCCTTTCATAGTTTGGTTCTTTTGGGAAAGTCTTGGGCCGCCCCCTTGATTTGTGGACCCCTGGTGGATTTCTCCTCAATTGGCGCATGAGAGAAGGGAGCTGCTATCTGTGGTGTGGGGACCAAAGCCTGCTGGATGGAGATGTGGCACCCCCTGGACTCAGGCGTATGGCTGGGAGTGTGGCTGGGAGTGTGGCGCCCACTTGCTTGGCCTTGGGAGAAAAATGTAACACCCCAGGTTGAAGCCCTAGTCCACTACTGAGTCAACATGACTCAACAAAATAAAAATGCAGGTAATATAGACTCAAGTTAAAATTGAGTTGATCAAGTCAACCCTTATTACAAGCCAAAAAACCCTAATTCTTCGGGCAAGGTTAATCAGATATCCAGATGGAGCTCTGAAGTCTTCTTCCGAATCTGGTGCCCGCACCAACCATCCAGGAGCCCCACCAAAAAAAAAAAGAGAGAAGAGAAGAAGGAAAAAAGAAGAGAGGGTCTAGCCATCGTGAAGGAGAAAGAAACACATGCAACGGAGTTTGCTCCCATGCAACGGAGCTTACTCCCTCATGCAACGGGAGTCTTTTACTCTCCCATGCAACGTGCAACGGAGTTTGCTCCCATACAACGGAGCTTACTCCCTCATGCAACGGGAGTCTCTTCCTCTCCCATGCAACATGCAACGGAGCCTCCTCCCATGCAGCGGAGTCTCCCCCCCATGCCATGAAGTTCCTTCCCATGCAACGGAGTTTGCTCCCATGCAACGGAGCTTACTCCCTCACGCAGCAGGAGTCTCTTCCTCCTCCATGCAACGAGGCCTTCTCCTTCCATGCGACGGAGTTATTTCCCTCATGCAACAAAGGTCTCACTTCCTCCCAGGTAGTGGAGGCCCACCTTCCTATGCAAAAGGGGCCTTATGCTCTCATGCAACGAAACTCCCTCCCATACAATAGGAGCCTCTTTCCTCCCAAGCGACGGGAGTCTTATACTCCCGTGCAATGGAGCTTCTCCCTAAGCCACGAAGCTCCCCATGCAAAGGAGCCTTGCTCCCACATGCAACCGAGTTGTATTCTTACGTGCAACGGAGCCTTCCACCCTCATGCACCCGAGTTGTATTCTTACGTGCAAAGGAGTCTCGCTCTCTCCCGAGATGGCGGTCGGTGAACCTAATTTCGGCCTGCACAAGGAAGAAATATGTCTTTGTTTATTCATATAACCAGAGTTCAACAGGTAACTCCTTCCGCGTTACCTTTATAAAATAAAAAACTGTGTTTCAGTTTTACAGGAGGGGCTCCTGTACCACTATCAAGGGCAAGCACTACGACTTGCCAGAGTCGGTCGTAGCCTGGCGCAAGAATTTTTGATCAAAGCACGGATCCCACACTCTCCGGCACCAAAGAGCTGAGCCCCGCATCTACCGCATGACTCTCAGCTCAGCTCTTGCCTTACCCACGGTCCGGAGATGTCCGCGGAGACTCAAAGAAGTCCTGCCATCTACCGAGAAAACTGACAGTTTGGCATTTGCTGTGCTCAAAGTCCGGAGATATCCAGGGGAAGCTCTGGAGTTCCAGTCGTTTACAGCTAGCCTCCTAACATAGCAAACCAGCGGCTCTGCCATCCCGAGAAGGAGGTAAGAATCCCTCCTCAATAATTAAAGTTCCTTTTTGGTGCAACTTTGTCCTTCACCAGCACAAGGACTCATCCGTCCGATTCCAAGTCCGGCAAAGTTCAGAGCTGAAGTCAAGCTCCTCAGCTCACCCAAGCTGAAATCAAATAAAACCGAGCTGGAGTCATACCTCTTGATTCAGCCGAGCTGGAGTCAAGCTCCCCACTGAGCCCCGCATCTACCTCCTGACCATAGTTCGGAGATGCCCTAGGTAGCTCTGAAGGTCTAACCATTTATGGCTCGCCTCCTAACATGCCAAACAGCTCTGCCACCTCACGGAAGATGTAAGAATCTCTCCTCAAAAATTAAAGTTCATCTTTGGTGCAACTTTGCTCTTCATCAGTACAGGAGCTCATCTGTCCGACTCCGAGTTTGATGAAGGAAGCCCGGATCCCAGCTCCAGCATAACGGAACCCAGTTCCGGTACAAAATCCTGGACTTCGGTCTGGAAGGTGGCGCAGAACCCAGTTCCCCCACGTGATCCTGGACTTCGGTCTGGAAGGTGGCACGGAACCCAGTTCCCCCACATGATCCTGGACTTCGGTCTGGAGGGTAGCGCGGAACCCAGTTCCCCCACGTGATCCTGGACTTCGGTCTGGAAGGTGGCGCGGAACCCAGTTCCCCCATGT